>OY998164.1:58665776-68665776 GCA_963921995.1 Oxystoma pomonae
GTTTTTTTTACTCGCGTTTTTAAATACCTCGCTGCGCTCGTTATTTAAACCAACGCTTGTAAAAAAAGCACTATTTTAGCCACTAGTTGCAACTACTATAAGTTTACTGGGTCAGGAATCACCTTACAAAAAAAATGTGATTACAACCTCCGACAAAAAGGGTGACTCGAAAAATGTACAGGGAATGTTTTTAGGAAATTCTCTGTGTGCTACGAATGTTCTGTAAATATATTCAGCCGTTTCAGTCCCTCATTCTCTAGTAGATTTAAGGAATATTCCCGTCATTTCAAAAAAAAAGAAAATACTTTCATGTTCAAAGAATATTTATTTCACATTCGAAGAACGTTCTAATCACGTGAAAAATACCTTTGCTGTAAGCTATTGCCTTCACTTTCTATGAATGTGCGTAGAACTTTTACGAAATGTTCTTAGAATGTTCCAATTTATTCGCGAGGAAATTCTTAGAATATGCTATGAATATATTTTTGTTTGCTGGATTTTTGAAGACCTAATTTTAGTGTTTTTTTGCCATACTAGCGTACGTAAAACGCGTTTTTCCGCACAAATTTCCAAATGGAAAGTACAACTTCTAAGGCGTGGGTAACAAACTGACTTAGCGCTTAGCGCCGTTCGAGTAACTGCCGTCGCGTGCGGAAAAGTGTCACTTTCCGCACTAGTTGGGTAAATAACTATTTCAAGTCTCTTTTTTTCTCTTTGGTTGTCTACAGACTCGTCGTAAATAAAACACCTTGCGCTCATAAGAAACTTTGCCACCTACATAAATTTTAACTGCTCTAATGAATGAGATTGTTAATAAGGGCATGACAAGCCTTGGTGTAATAGTACATAGCTCTCACCTTATTGTTTTAAAACCCTTTGTGCTCTAGTCAGATATATACTTGAGTCAACGAGGATATATTTAGCTTATATCCTCGTTGCTTGAGTATGCATCAGTAGTGTGTTCTCCACATTACAAATGCCACATTGATAAATTGGAAACAGTTCAAAGGACATTTCTAAGATCCCTAGTGTATAAAGCCAGTATAAATATTTATAACAACTATCACATAAATTATGATCTGGTATATGAGCTTTTTCAGATGGATGGCTTGGAGGTTAGGAGGACATACACTGATATCTCGACTTTTTATAAAATTTTGAATGGTTTATATCACTGTTCAGCTATCCTTCAGTCCAATAATTTTAACATCAGGACTCTCCTATGTTTTGTATTTCCTTTCATCACGACAACTATGGCTATTTTTCTCCATTAACTCGTACTTTAAAATTATTTAACAACTATAATCTTGATCCCTTCGAGTCTTTGACCATTTAAGACAAAATTAAAAAAAGTGATTTAATCCTAAATAACTAAGTGATACTGTCTTTTTATTATTTTGATTTTTTTAAGTATTTTTGTTATTATTTTTAATGTTATTAAAGTTAATGTCTTTCCATGTTGCTACTTCTAATTTTATTATTATATTTTTTTTTGTAAAATGGGTCAGCCGTAGAAATAAATAAATAAATAAATTGATAAATAAATAAATGAATGAATGAATGAATGAATGAATGAATGAATGAATGAATGAATGAATGAATGAATTAATGAATTAATGAATTAATGAATTAATGAATTAATGAATTAATGAATTAATGAATTAATGAATTAATGAATTAATGAATTAATGAATTAATGAATTAATGAATTAATGAATTAATGAATTAATGAATTAATGAATTAATGAATTAATGAATTAATGAATTAATGAATTAATGAATTAATGAATTAATGAATTAATGAATTAATGAATTAATGAATTAATGAATTAATGAATTAATGAATTAATGAATTAATGAATTAATGAATTAATGAATTAATGAATTAATGAATTAATGAATTAATGAATTAATGAATTAATGAATTAATGAATTAATGAATTAATGAATTAATGAATTAATGAATTAATGAATTAATGAATTAATGAATTAATGAATTAATGAATTAATGAATTAATGAATTAATGAATTAATGAATTAATGAATTAATGAATTAATGAATTAATGAATTAATGAATTAATGAATTAATGAATTAATGAATTAATGAATTAATGAATTAATGAATTAATGAATTAATGAATTAATGAATTAATGAATTAATGAATTAATGAATTAATGAATTAATGAATTAATGAATTAATGAATTAATGAATTAATGAATTAATGAATTAATGAATTAATGAATTAATGAATTAATGAATTAATGAATTAATGAATTAATGAATTAATGAATTAATGAATTAATGAATTAATGAATTAATGAATTAATGAATTAATGAATTAATGAATTAATGAATTAATGAATTAATGAATTAATGAATTAATGAATAACGAGCCTCTGCAGACTTATTTGTACTTACTCACCTGTTTACCAAAAAAAACCGTAAAAAAGGCACCCCACTACTACTATAAACACGGTTAACAAAAAATAAAATCCAAATACACAAAATTTTTGTAAAACAAAACAAACTTTTATAACCTAAAAATCTTCCACCACAGAATTACATCAAGTTTGGTTGGTTGTCTTTTTAAAGGTAAAGGTAGTCGCTATTCGACGCTAATTAGTGCCAGTGGTTACCTGCGCGTGCCCAAAATAAAGGAAAGGGTAACAGACTGACAAAAAACCTGACCAAAATCTCCCTAATATCACAACTTACTTCGAATCTTCCTTGCCGTAAGCCTGGCAACGTAGCAATTGAATTCGTGGCTATAGGTTCAAATCATTTTCGGCCAGATGGTGGTTTTGTGGTTCGGCATTATTATGTTTCTAATATCAAATTATTTTCATTAAAAATATTTTCTACCATTTTGTGTTTTTATAAAAATATGTTTCGTTTAAATTTAATTCTATGAATATATTTTCTCGTCATTTAATTTTCGAGACAAATTTATTTTTAGTGTAAATTATTTTTTTATAGATCCTTTAAAGTAGAATTTTTTTGTCAAACTGGATTTTTCTTGTTTTTGAGATACAACACTAAATTTATTAATTTTTTGTTTTTTTTAAATTTTTTTATTTCATTTTATCGTCGTTTTTTGTAAAACTATACAATAAAAATAAATAAGTAGATAATAAAAAAATTAAAAATAAACCAAATAAAAATAAGTAAGCATTAAAAAAAAAACATGTGCGATACACTATTCTCGAGTAAAAAATAGATTATTCTATAAGAAAAATACCAACTTAGTGTTGTTACAGATAAAATCCAGTTTGAAAAAAAAATTCTACTTTAAACTATCTACAAAAAACCAATTTACACCCAAAAGAAATTTTTATAGCTCAAAAAAGGGTTGAAACACTGACAAGACATGCGGATTCCACCTTTAATAATTTCCTAAAAATAGAATTCATAACATGTATATTAGTTTTTCTCTATCGCCCCAAGAAATTTCCAAAACTTCCCCCTCCCGTCGAATTTTGACCACCCTGTACATTTTTTATAGAAAAATATATAGAAAAAATATATAGACAAATATATTACATATATAGTTTCTGCAATGGAGAAGATAGCGTAAATCTTTATCTAAAAATCCATGCCCAAAAATTACAAAATATTTAATTCAAAAAATACCAAATATTCTAAAAATAATTCTTAGTAAAAAATCATTAAATTCTTGAAACGGCATTTTTGAAACTAACCGAAACTCCGAAAGTCATGAAAAATGTGCGGGGTCCCTTAAAAATGGTAAAATGTACCACATGGAATCCATAAACGAAGATCGTGATTATTCTATGACTGACCAAGCCATTACAAGAAAATCTGAATCAGTTTGTTCATATCTCTTCGGTTCTTCTGTCTGCCTAGTCAAATAAGGAAAATATTAAGATTTATAGTGGGCCCCAGATGGATTTTACGAAAAATTATTTAAGTAATAAAATAAAAAGTTAAATTAACTTTAAATATGTACCTAGAATGCCAATAAAAGCAATTTGTATTATATAAAAACTATAAGAAACCTACTTTATAACGAGATGCTAAAAGTCAAGCACGGCTCCTTCTTGCTGGTGCTTTATTAAACCATGTGACCTAATTTTTAACATAATTTCGCTGTTTTTTTTTGGAGGAAACAGATTTTTCAACGATTTTCTTTGCAATTCAATCCAACCCGACCCAAATTAAATACACAAATCTGCAACCAATGTGTACAAAAATTCATTGCTGCAACCTTTAAGTCGAGGTCCTATAAAACTTCTTTTTTCTAAATTCATATTTCATTATTTTTCTTCTTTAATTATTATAACTTTAAAACCTCTTTTTTCTTAAGAGTGGTCCTGTCACCTAGGTCATAACAGTTTCAAAATAATATTGTCAAAAAAATGTAGTATTTAAATAATTTCAATAAAATTTGGAAGAGCAACATGTTTTTCTTGATATAAAAAATATCTCAACGTTACGGACTACTTTCTTAATTATAAGGTACTCAATATATCTAAAAATTAATAAACATCATAGATAAATCACTTTTAAGCTCAGAAGATTATTTCCCACAGATCTTCTAGGTCGATGTTTATATCCAATCCACTAAAAATATAGTAGAACTGGAAACAAATTTTTTTGACATTTTATTAAGAAAAGTAAAAAGACCCATTGCACTACCTACCATAGTGTCGTTGTTGCAGTAAATCACGGATGTAGAAACCTTGGATTGCTAATACCTATAGGAAATTTTCATGAAAATCACTGCCGCGTGTCTTCCGCCATTTTCGCCGCCATGTTGTGGAGATTTCGGTTGGCGACATTGTTTTCCTTAATTTTAAATAGTAGTGTGGGAACACTGACTTTCAATAGTGTCAAAATATGATTGAATTTTGACATATTTTTGAAAGGTTATTTTTGTTGTTGTTTTTTAATACAAAAACAAAAAAGTAAAGAAACAAGTCATAAACAAATGCTCCAATGGTCACGCCATTTATCTCTCTCATTTGGTCTGGAGTATGTGCAAGTTTCGAACAAATAAATCACAATATGGAAACATTGCCCCCCAATTTATAAACTCAAAGGGTACTGTTAAGCCACACGTTATAAATTGTAATAAACGCTCGGTTCAACCATCGCTGTTGGCGCTCCCACTGAAGATACACCTTGATTATGTTAATCTGAATCTGCACAGCGACTAAAACAGCTAAGAACAGATGCACCAACGTGATACAGTAATAAAAAATAAATTAATAGAGGGAGATACTGACTTTGATAATAGTATATATCGCTCAGCTGAAAGCCAGAGCCATGGCAAGTCAAGCAACATTTAGCGATCACAAAAAAGTACATCTTTGGCACATGGAGGAAAAACCTATTAGCTAACAACTGTGTCGACCATACCTTCCCTAAGTTAACAAGTTATTACTAATATATCCTTGATTTTTGGTAAGTTTTCATCATTCAACATTTTTTTTGTGGCAATATCTTTTATAAAGGATGTGGGATTTTGCTCAAAACTGCATATGTTTTAGGTTTCATTGTCCTGATAAAAATGGTTTTTGAGATACTGCGTTCAAAGTTAAACATTTTGGTATTCTGGCTTTTCCCTGAAATCAGTTTTTTGCACTTTTTGTGAAAACATAAATAATATGTATGAACCAAATGGTAGTCTGAGAATAAGTAGCAGAAAAATATAGTTTGCGTCGCACTGGCATCACAAACATAAATAAAATTAAATTCGTATGACCAAGAAATGACTTTTTTAACAAAAGGCAAATTTCCATTGTTATGTTGCCACTTAGTATTTAACAAACATGCTTCAAAACAAAATCTTTTGTAACATTTTTTGTTATTTGTTGCTATGGGGCAAAGATAGATTTTCATCAAGATAATAAGGAATATACATCCTTAAAAAACGAATCTACAAAAAAAAATGTAAAATGCTGAAAACTTAAGGATATCTTAGTAATAACTTTTTTTGCTGAGTTCTTCAGAATCAGAAAACTTATTACAAAAATTGTTAACAAAAAACATTGTCACAATTGAATAAATAAGCGTCAAAATTTAGTGTTAAAAATTAACATTAAGGTAAATTTAACCTAAGAATGTCTTTAAAATGTAATTTAGATATCAAACAATGTTAACATTAAGGTTTTGTTAATAAAGATAAAAAAATAAATATTGATTTTTCTTTATTTCTAGTAAACTGGTAAAACGTCTTATAATTACTGGTCTTAAAATCTCAAAAAAATACTGGCTACAATATCACAAAAATTGACAATGAAATCTGAAACTACTTACTTAAAATTACATATGGAAAGTTACAAACACATTGAATTCATTGAAATGACAACAAGAAAAAAAAAAAAAAATACTGATAAAATACATATTAAAATTAATTTTTTTTAATGTTCTTTTTAAAACTCATGAAGTATTGTTCTAATTTTTTTTAAAGTCGATGTGCCAAAGATGTACTTTTTGTGATCGCTTGCCATCGCTCTGGTTTTCAGCTGATCCATATATGCTATTATCAAACTTCGTATCTCCCTCTATTCATTTATTTTTCTTGTCTTCTAGGCCTATAACAACCTCGGATTTATAAACTGTTGGCGCATATCTGTCCCTAGACGTTTTAGTTCTTGTTTCAGATTCAGAGATCAACTTAATGAAGGTTTATCTTGAGCGGGAGCGCCAGCAAGAATGGTTGACAGTACCCTTTGAAAAACTTGCACATTTCCTAGATCAAATGAGAGAGATTATCATGGCGTGGCGGTTCAAGCATTTGTCTGTCTTTTAAATGGTTTTTATTGCTTGGTTCTTCACTTTTTTGTTTTCGTATTAAAAAACAACAACAAAAATAACCTTTCTAGAAACGTCATTTTTTGACACTTTTGATAGTCAGTGTTCCCACACTACTATTTAAAATTAAGGAACCAATCTCGCCAACCTAAATCTCCACAACATGGCGGCGAAAATGGCAGAAGACACACGGCAGTGATTTTCCCACAAGGGTATTATCAATCCCTTTCTTTTTTACATCCGTGCAGTAAATTCAGATAGATTTAATTTTGGCAGACTTGCTTTATTAAACATTTTTTAAGTAGATTTTGCAATGGTCAAGTAAGATATGGGAACTCCAAACAATATATTCTTGCAAAAATTGTGTTGTACACAAATATTTACTAATCACGGTGCATCAATGCCATAAGTACCTATTCTAATACCGTATTCTATTGAGACTTTCACTGTAGCACTCGGATATTTCTGTCCTTTGCGGTTTTAGGTAAAAAGAAGAGACAGAGATATCTCAGTGTTGCACTAACTGTCTCAAAAGAATACGCTATAAAACTATACAAATACTGAAAGTGGCTTTAAGCTAGGAACACATGATGCATCCTTTTCATGCATCAAATTTTCTAATAACAGGTTTAAAGGAGACACAATCTGTTTGCGTCTTTTTTTATCTTGTGAAAACTAGATTTGATACATGGAAAAGTTGCATCATGTGTTCCTAGCTTAAAAAAACTTAAATAAACATAACAAATATTTTATAACAAATATTTTCAAACATCTAATCCAGTCGCAAGATTACTAATAGTTTTTCCTCTTGATAATTCTCCGATACATGTCATATTTTCTTCTTTGTAGACTTGTTGGGCTGATAAAATTTAAGGGACTTTTACTTTAACTTAACCCTCTTATCTGGACACATGTGGGTTACAAAAAGTCACTGTGTTGACCTCGTTGCTAAGCACCGATTCGGCTATCTCCGTTTAACTTGAGTTTCAGTCGCAACAGCTGGGGAAAGTATTTTCTGATAGGTTTTAAAAATAAATAAACAAAAACTGAAAGAAAATTAAAAACTAAACAAAGAAGGTAACCTTTTAAGTCAAACATTTTTTGAAATATCCAGTGTTACCAATACATTAACACGAAATATGCTGCGTTGCCAGCTCTTTTTTTGAAATCGAGTTACTTAACCCTGGTTAGGTAATTATTTTATAAAAAAAGTTGGTGGATAGGTAAATTTGTTTAGCCGCGATTAGCAAGTTAATTCCAATTAGCTAGCCCTGATTAGAGTGTTTAATGGTGGATATGGGCAATAAACTTCCATAAGCTTTTCGGCATTACAGCTTAGAAAAGGCAAATATCCGCCTCACCCCAGTTGCAAGATACAAAAATACCGATTTGTAATTATTGTACTTAGGTGCAAAAAATTATAGCAAACGAATTTAAAATGTTTTTAGTGACTCCTCCTTTTTAAATTAAATTAAAAAATAGGTTAGATCTAAATCTCCATAACAGTTCACTTGCCAATCCTGAGGTCTTAATGAATTTGAGATAAATTGATCACCATTACCACAATAAAATGCCTCAGACAAATTCTTTAAAAAAAAGATTTAACTTTAAATAACACACCACTTGTCAATCCTGATGTCATAATGAATTTGAGATAAATTGATCACCAACCACAATAAAATGCCTTAGACAAATTCATTATTTTTCAAGCGTTGGTTTAAATAACGAGCACAGCGAGGTATTTAAAAATGCGAGTATAAAAAAGCACAGTTTAGCCGCGTGTTGTTAACAATATTTTTTTAATACCTTTATCCAAAAATCCAAGAAAAACAGGAAAATACTTGTAGAGCACCTCTGGCAACACACCATCTTTATATTATAAATCAAGGCGGATGGTAAATGAAATTATAAAGGTTTCCATAGCGATGTACCTTTTTACTTGTTGACGTTCATTGTTGCGACATTTTAATCTTTGACAATTTGATATTTTGACGATGTTTTTAAATGATTTTTTCGTAAATACTTGGTGAAAACTGGCGGAAATGGCTTAATTTTTAGGCAAGAATAATTAGATTTTGTCAATATTATTATATTCCGCTATTTCTCTTTCATTTTGGGTAAAAAACGGACAGAAATCTTTTTTTTGCACCTGTAATAAAAAAAAATCGGTAACCAAAAAAGCCATACTTTAGTTATCTGCAGACAGTTACTAAAATCATATTTTTGATGAAGGTATAAAAAAAAAGATTTAACTTTAAATATCAGCATCCATTGACAGAATATTTGGTTTTCTACTCTATAGGCAACCAAAGTCTAATAAGTCGCATTGTTGATTTTTCAAATGTATTTTGTAGTTTGGTAGTTAACGAAATTTATATGTTTACAATGGCATAAATAGAACACAATACAGACTTTTTATTTGTACCTCTTCTTGGTGACTGGTATGATTTGTCATACTTTGGACTTTGGTATACGAGTTGACTCGGGATAATTAAGCGCGAATAAAGTGAGTGCGACGGTACCGATTCTTGAATTTTGTAGGAAAGGTCGCACGGGAACGGTCACCTCCTTGATATCGACCAATAACGGGCTTTAAAGCTTTCACGAGTTATCCGAAACCTATCCGACCACGGCCGAATTTCATCAAATTGCCGTGTATCGAAGGAACCTTCCTCAACTTTCATACACCTGCCTTTATGCAGGAGAACAGGCGCTCTTGAAAAACGATAATCGAGTTAGCTTTGCGCGTGCACCATACAAGCTTGGCAGCTTCTGAGCCTTCTTATTAGCCGAAACGAAGGAGGTGAACATTCCCAGGCGACCATTCTCTTGAAATTCAAGAATCGCTACCTGTGGAGCCCTAGGAGTACGGAATGTTAAAACGATTGGTGAGGTTTGTTGAGGTGAATGAGAGCGGGACGATTGAACACAAGACTATTGCGTTTAAGCGAAACTTTTACTTTGGTCGACAGGGTTAACCGATCATGGATATAGATGTAAAGCGCTTATCAATTGCCAACCGCTTATAGCTTGCCTTTATCGCCATCTGGCGCGAATGTCTCTGTGAAAAAGGAGGGGGGGGGAGAACGAAAAAACTTATAAGATCTAAAACAATCAAAACATTACTACTTTATAAATATAACCTTAGAGGAACTATTAAACCAAAAAAATTACCAAATGGGTAACTGTTTTATTATTATTTGGAGAATATCTTAATCTTGATTCAAGTTAAGTAACCAATTTTCTTTTTATGTGCTGCATATAGACTGAGATGAAAATAAATTAAAAATCTGTCGAAAGCTTCTTTCTATACATTCATCATAAAATCCATTTATAAGATGATCCTGGCAACATCTCCAATTTTCAGAAAGAAACAAGTTTTTCTCTATGAAAAATTGAACTTTCGCATCAAAGCGAAGAATAATTAAGACTCGATTATGTCGGTGGCATAAAAACAGTCGTTTCTGTTACAAACTACAACTTCAAAAGGAATACCCCGGCCGTTGTCCTCCATTTCGATGACATTATTGAGTCTCAAGTCACATCCTAAAAAAATTCTATGCTGGTCGTTTAACTGTACTTGTTCGAATCGAAAATCTACGTGGATGTTTTTGCGCTAAAGCTCATTTTCTTCGATTTTGAAATGAAGTTTGAGACGCGAGCCGCAGGCGAGTGTCTTAATTTATCTGAGCGTGTAATGACCATAAAATGTGAGTTAGTGTACTATGCTTTACCTACAACCAATGAAAATGTCATCATAAACATCACAAATTATTAAAAATATCAAACGCGATCACTCTTAAGTCAACAACCTTCATAACTTGAAGTTTCAATGACGATCTTATCTAAAACATCAAAACAAATAAGGTAAGGGACTTTTCATATATCTTTTTAAAAATAAGGTTTTTTTTTCTTAAAAATGCGTAGTATTTCAATTTAACAGGACTTATTTTTGGTTAGGTACTAAAATTTATTGGATTTATTACGAACCGATTTTTGGTAAAAGCTACTTGACCAATTTAATTAAAACATTCGGTACAGCATACTTACCTTTTATGGAGACATTTCGCCGTGGACCGCTTTGCTGGGAAGACGTTCTGCCGCGAGTCGTTCGCAAACGATAAAAAATTATAAATCCAAAAAAACCGAATTTAAAACTAACTAACCCAATAAACCGCAAAACAACACATTAACCTCACTAAACCTCCCTTACCGCTGCGAAACGGCTAGTGTCTGGATTAATCGCTTTCGCCGAGACAGCACAAATTGTCCATCGAACAGCCATGTTTTGTCCAAAACCGCCCGCATTGTTATGGACCATTTATGGACATCCATTGGACAAAGATTTTTCCTGATACACTGAATAACAAAAAAACTAAGTCCAAAGGACTTCCAATTTTGATCCATAAAGAACTGCTTTTTTTCAGTTAGTTTTTGGATATCCAATGGATAACGATTTTTCTTGGTCCATCGGACCGAAAATAAACTCTGTCCGGCGGACATCAAAAAATCTATGTCAATTGGGCTTGGCCTAGTTGGCACATTAACAAATATAGCCATTTATCTGAACTGTTTTGGATGGATGGAATGGATCATGTTTTTTCTTACCAACAATAACATTTCTCTCATATCTAGCCGAATCATTTAAGTAAGTATTTTTCATTATTTTGGATTAATTGCTATTTTAGTATTTTAATACTCATCCTTTGCTAGGAACTCCATCCGCAAGGATCGACAATCAGACTTATGATAAAAAACAAAAGATCAAAAGATCTTGGGTGGAAATAACGAAAATTCAAACTTGGATGAGTATCCCATAAGGAACACACAAAAGATCAAAGCGAAAAGAGAAATGATTAAACGATGTTTCGCCCTGGGTAACCAGCGTGGGCTCATCAGTAGTTTTACTGGTCACCCTCCACTATACATCATTAAACACTATCATACACTTAGATTTCCAACATTGAACCACTCACAAATAGGCATCGTTCCGCACTGGCACTTACTTATCCAAGTTACCTGATACGAATTCGTCCTGGCGTGTTAATATTTCCAGTAGGATTATGCTCCTAAGGCAATTAAAACAAAGAAGTTAAAAAACCTCAAAATCAGTTACTTCAACCGAAAAGAAACTAAAAAACAAAAGATCAAAAGATCTTGGGTGGAAATAACGAAAATTCAAACTTGGATGAGTATCCCATAAGGAACACACAAAAGATCAAAGCGAAAAGAGAACATTTCTCTTTTCGCTTTGATCTTTTGTGTGTTCCTTATGGGATACTCATCCAAGTTTGAATTTTCGTTATTTCCACCCAAGATCTTTTGATCTTTTGTTTTTTAGTTTCTTCATTTCTCTTTTCGCTTTGATCTTTTGTGTGTTCCTTATGGGATACTCATCCAAGTTTGAATTTTCGTTATTTCCACCCAAGATCTTTTGATCTTTTGTTTTTTAGTTTCTTTTCGGTTGAAGTAACTGATTTTGAGGTTTTTTAACTTCTTTGTTTTAATTGCCTTAGGAGCATAATCCTACTGGAAATATTAACACGCCAGGACGAATTCGTATCAGGTAACTTGGATAAGTAAGTGCCAGTGCGGAACGATGCCTATTTGTGAGTGGTTCAATGTTGGAAATCTAAGTGTATGATAGTGTTTAATGATGTATAGTGGAGGGTGACCAGTAAAACTACTGATGAGCCCACGCTGGTTACCCAGGGCGAAACATCGTTTAATCATTTCTCTTTTCGCTTTGATCTTTTGTGTGTTCCTTATGGGATACTCATCCAAGTTTGAATTTTCGTTATTTCCACCCAAGATCTTTTGTTTTTTAGTTTCTTTTCGGTTGAAGTAACTGATTTTGAGGTTTTTTAACTTCAGACTTATGATGTTGGAGTGGTTCAAATATATAGGTACCTATGTACTTATATATTGAAAATATCGCCGCTTTGACAAAACTGTCCGCTGGATATCCATTGGAACAAATAAGTATATCCAGTGTACTAATTAATTTTTTCCAACAGTGAACCATAAAGATACCTTTTGGATAGCCAATGGATAACTTTTGGACAGAATTTCGTTCCAATGGATAACCGATGGATTTAGTATAGTCAAAATATTGAATTTTTTGGACTTTTTTGGGATGTCCAAGAGCCGTCCAACATTTTGACAATTGTATTATCGGATGGATATGACAAAATTTCCTACAGATTTGGTTGTTCAATGGACTGCTGCATTGTTCAGAAAACTCTCTCCACTGGGCATCGTTGGGACAGAGTTGTGCTGTCTGGGCGGTTAATCTCTAACATATAAATCGGTCAATTGGTTTTGGACTCGTTTTGGAGATAATAGTATAAGTTTCTTTTATGATTTCGCAAAAAAGAGATGGATATATCAGACCTTCTTGAATATTTTCTTTTTTTATGGCCATTTATGTGTCATATACAAAAGTGCTAAATAAAACAAATATTCAGTTTTAAACTTTCTAAAAATGTTTATGTATTATATAATTCCCAAATTCTCGTTTCAGATAACGTACACCTACCTACTACCTACTAAAAATTGTGTCGTCGTGATCCAAATGACGATTTCAATTTATTTGTCAAAATTCTAAATATGGTTTATTTCGTAGTAAAAATCCACTCAAAAACCGCAACTTTAAAAAATCAACTCGAAAACCTTAAGACCTACAAGATTTAGGGTAATTTATACATTGTTTTAAATTTCAAGCACTTTCACTGATGCGAAATTTCTCATGTATCGTGTGCATCCTCCTTTGGAACAGATGTATTCATCAAATTATATTTCTATTTTCTTTTCCACACTAAACAAAGTGTATTATTCAGGAGTGCGTTAATGGAAAGAAGTTTGTAGACGTTTAAATGAACTAAATAAAACTAAAAGAAAATAGGTACCTTAGAAATTGAAAATGTGAATGCCCTGTTCAAAGTATTTACCTTTTATTGCTGTTAAATTATACTAAAATCATGATTGTTTTAAATGACACAACATTGACACTTTCCTAAGAAACAAGTTAATTTAATTACCAAGTATATTAAATAAAATATGAATATGAAAATAACTATACAAAGTCAAACTTTTTCTTATATTTATGAAATAGTTCTCCAGCCTAAGTCAAGTGAAAATTTATCCAATAGTCAACTTGTTCACAGCTCAAAAAGGTTGCTCTGGCCTCTGCAGTATCCTGAAATAAAGAAAAACTATATAACTTAAGACCCTGGTCGGTCATCCTAGCTCAAAGTTCAAACCCCAAAACTAGGTAGAAAAGTCTTTTTCTATTCAGACTTATTATGATAAATTCTAACCATGTCATCTGCTTAAAACCCAAAAATACATAGTGAGTTTTATAAACCGTGTCAAAAAAGGAAACTTAGTTTTCTTGTGTAGGTACATACAGAAACTGGTGTCAGTCCAGTTGTTTTTCATAGAAATAGAACGGGTTAGTTATTGTTGATCCTTGAACTTGTATATAGTCTCTGTGATTGGTGTCGAATCTACACATGGCTCAAGGGCTCCTGATATTTTCTAAAAATAACAGAAACAAGTTTATCACAACAATATGGTATTGATTAAACAAAATGGCTTTATTTTTGTCGTCCGTTGACAAAACACCCACCTGTTAGTTTGGTTTGGATGTCAACAGTCCTCGACTTCCCCCGTGACTGAAGGTCACGCTTCCCCAAGGAGCCTTGTCCACTAACTTAGAGCTGGGTCAGATCAAGTTTGGAGCGTCTTGCGTCTTTGTGCTTGTTTTCCACTTGAAGTTTAATATTTCCTACTTGGGTTGTGCCCACATCATTGGGTAACATTTTGAATGTTTTTTGCTTTATTTAGCTGAGAGATCTGCCCATAGAAATAAAAGGAGGGAACTTTTTCTATTTCTATGCATCGGCTTTCTTACCACTCGGAACTGACCTAAAAGCGCAAGAAATACAAAATAAAGGAGGTTTAAATTGATTATAAAGAGGTAAACAAACATCAATTTTGAGATAGGTATTCGTTGAAAATCCATACGTTAGCTACACCGGTGTAATCTATGACTTACCTAGATTATTTTTTAAGACTTTTAGGGCCGAAAGGTGGTCTTTTTTTGGGCGAAAATAAATAATTAATGGATTTTCTTTTAGCATTTGATTGTTTGCCAAAATAATATAACAAACTTCAACTAGAGTATAAAAATTGGTTGATTATGCTCGGCGTGGTAACTGCAAAAATAGGCGATCCGACCAATTTTGTTCCATAGTGTAGTTGAAAATGGCTGACTCCTTTATGTCTCTCAAAAATTTGATGTGCCGTCGTTCCATTTCTATGTGTGTCGCAGCGCGCGGCGCAGTGTGAGCAAAATACGACATTTCTGTGTAAGACAACTCCAGTAAGTTGTCTTACACAGAAATATGTGTGAAATAGTAGTTTTCACAACTAGTGGCTAAAATAGTGCTTTTTTTACAAGCGTTGGTTTAAATAACGAGCGCAACGAGGTGTTTAAAAACGTGAGTAAAAAAAAACAGTTTATCCGCGAGTTGTTAACACAATTTTGTTTAATACCTTTATCAAAAAATCCAAGGAAAACAGAAAATACTTTTAAAAATTTCGAACGAAGAGCACTTCTCGCAATACACCATCTTTATAGTGTAAATCAAGGCGGCTCGGCTGGTAAATGAAATAACAATGGTTTCCAAAGCGATTTCCCTTTTTACTCAGTGACGTTCATTGTTGCGACATTTTGATCTTTGACATTTTGATATTTTGACGATGTTGTTAAATGATTTTTTCGTAAATACTTAATGAAAAGTGGCGAAAATGGCTTAATTTTTAGACAAGAATAATTAGATTTTTTCAATATGAATATTTTCCCCCATTTCTCTTTAATTTTTGGTAAAAAACGAACAAAAATCTTTTTTTGCTCCCGTGATCAAAAAAAAAAGTTTTTTTGCATCGGTAACACGAAAAGCCGCTTTAGTTATCTGCAAACAGTTACTAAAATCATGTTTTCGTTTTCGCCTTTGTGGTGTGGCAGAAGAATACGAAAAACATCTTAATTTATGTAAGTATAAAGTATATTAAAATATAAGTTTATAAAAAATTAAGATCTAATTTTGTTCAACTGCGTTTTTGCGAAGTGTAAATATGTTTAAGTAAAGAAATTCAAACTAAAAAAGTCCACTTTAATTCGCTGTTGGTTACCTATCCAACCTTTTAAAAAAAACCATTTTAATTGGTTTAAATGTACTGGTGTTGTCACTAAAGACAACAACAGACGATTGCCGGCAACAACACTCCTTTTAGAACTTTAATGCACGTGGGCATAAAAGGCGTCCTACGGCATTAATGCAGTACTTTACGCTTAAAAATGCGGGCGTTAAAAACGCTCTTTTACGCCCGCTTGTGCATAAAATTAAATAAGTATTTCCTCCATATACTATAATGCAAACAATCACCACCGCCGGGACCGCCCCTAATAAAATGTTCATCTTTTGAGTAAATAAAATATAGTCACTTTAAATATTTGAAAAATAAATATGGGGAACTTCAGTAATCATTATTTTAACAAATGAACGATTGAACAATTAACCTGAGACTGAAAATAAACGTCGAATCAATTTTTGACCGGATATGTGATTGCTTATTAAAAGAACGTTCCTTCGTAGGTCCGGTATCCTTAAATTTGTGATCAAATAGAATCTTACCCTTTTGGCATAAGAAACGTTAGATGAATTAGAAAACTCCTAGTGACTTCTGAGTGCCTACTAGTAAAGAAACAGTATTAGAATCTAAGCAACGCCATTTTGCATTAGAAAAATAAAGAAAAAAGTCCTTGATCAGGGATTCGTTAGAAACTATTTTCTTTCAGAAAATGCCTCCACTCAATTTAAATTAATTGAGATATGTAAGTAAGCACTTTAATTTGTTAAATATAGTTTAAACTGTGCAATCATTGGGTTCAAACTGAGGCAACTTTCCTTCTTTTACACCTATACGACAAGAGAGAAGAAAAATATGAATGATCTTTTTTAAACTAATCGAATTATGAGCAGTGCGCTGGTTAAGCTTAAAAGTCTCCTATTAGTTTCTGGACTCCTGACAAAAATTAGGAATGATCAGAATGTATCGTGAATTTTTGGAATTCACTACGGATATTTGTGATTTCTTTCGTTTTGAGCATTCTCTCTACTCAACCATTAAGTTAATGTGCCTATATTATTATATATATGCGTATTCGTGAGGCTGGCTCGAATCGACCAATATTCAAAATTTGTTTTAAAATTGATTTAAACAAATCAAGGCATAATTAAAAAGTTTTTTATTTTTTTTTTATTTTAACAGAAATTAAATTTTTTTATGTATTGCTACTAGCAAAGTTGAATCTGCACTGTGTTTCAATGATACATGTTTTTAATATCTCCTGCATGTTCCTGCTCTCCTAAGAAAAAATTAATATATTCACAATGTTATTCTTAGTGATTTTGTGGTTTACAATCAAAGTTGAATGAATCTGCCCAGTGTTAGTTGGGTGATACATGTCTTAAATATCTTTGCAAACTCCTGATCTCCTAAGACAAAAATAAAATGATCACAATGTTACTTTGTAGTTTTTGTGGGAAACAACAATACAAAATTCCGTGAATAATGAATGGTTTTTTTAAGGTTTCCTTACAAAATTGAACTATGCTTAAGGGTTATCGAAGCTTTTTGTTGCATTACTGCTTCAGTTTTGTCTTTTTTTATGTGGTAACTTAACCCAACTCAATGCTATTTTCTAAATTAAAATTTCTCATTGAGATGCTCAGCCCAATAAACTAACTAATTTTAATCTGAGTGAGACGAAATTCACACAAAATACAAACTGCGGCGATCCGAAGGCAATTTGATTGGGGAACGGAGAATATTCCCTTTTTTTTCCATTGTTCTTTTCAAAAAGCCAAAAAACGAGAAATTGCAGAATGTTCCTTTAAAGACAGAGCAATTTGGGACAGTTTGACCTTCAATTCGTCACACCAAGAAAACAAGCGCATGATGTACTTAACGCGAAAACCACGATATTGCAAATACAGAACAGTATTATAGAGTTTCTGTTGTTTGAAAGTTTGAGACAATGATGTATTTGAAATTAACACTGTGTTTCGGACTTCCATTGTCTATATTTTATTTATACACGACGTCTCGATCAGTACAATCTCCGATCGTCTTCAGGTGCAAACTGAGTTTGCGATCAGACGATCAGAGATTGTACTGATCGAAACGTCGTGTATAAATAAGAAGTCCGAAACACAGAGTTAATTTCAGAGTTCATTCATTCAGTTTGAAAAACAAAGGATATATTGTAAAAATCGGAGTTGATCCTGGATAAGGCCAAAGTCGAAAAATCTAGTGCGCATGCCTGACGCAGTTTACTCGCGCCAGAAGAGTTTTTGGCTCACTTGATTGAGATGCCCACAAAGCAATAAAATAACATTTACACGAATAGCATATGCGTTAAACCTCCTTTTGAGGATGTCATTTTGAGCAAATCTTTAGCACATGCTTGGTACATACTATTTAAGTATATGCTACTAAGCCGGTTCTTCGGTTGAAGTAACTGATTTGGAAGTTTTTTAACTTCTTCTTTGTTTTAATTGCCTTAGGAGCATAATCCTACTGGAAATATTAACACGCCAGGACGAATTCGTATCAGGTAACTTGGATAAGTAAGTACCAGTGCGGAACGATGCCTATTTGTGAGTGGTTCAAGGTTGGAAATCTAAGTGTATGATGGTGTTTAATGATGTATAGTGGAGGGTGACCAGTGAAACTACTGATGAGCCCACGCTGGTTACCCAGGGCGAAACATCGTTTATTCATTTCTCTTTTCGCTTTGATCTTTTGTGTGTTCCTTGTGGGATACTCATTCAAGTTTGAATTTTCGTTATTTCCACCCAAGATCTTTTGATCTTTTGTGTTTTTTAGTTTCTTTTCGGTTGAAGTAACTGAATTGGAGGTTTTTTAACTTCTTCAAAGCTAAACTGCTTAATCTAGTTTGACCCATTTGTGATCTTAAGTAATCTTTAAATAGTTTTAATTCACTAAAGGTCCCCTCAAGAGTTGCCACTGTTACCGTTAATGTTAAAAAACAATAAAAATGCGGTAAATATTTGAACAATGAACAAAGTTACTTTCTAGAACTCCGTATTATTTAATAATTAGCTCAAAGAAATCGCTAGTCGACATAATATTATTTAGATGGTTTTTTACAATTGGTAAAAATGATTATATTCAATTACTGTAGAAGGCTCCATAATTTCAGAATATTTGTTATAAAAGCGTTTACACGTTTGTAGAAGAATTTCTTTAGTAGAACTACTTGTAATGGTTCTGGGATCCAAAAAATCAAAATAATTGCATACCGTCATCATACCTCTGAATTGATTCTTAATTTGACCTGCAATCTGATCAATAACATAAAAATTGAACATGAGAGTTGTGATTTTAGGTTGGGTTAGAGCGGGAAAAAGCGCAGGCCTAACAAAATTAACATCGGGTTTTAGATGATTTGATAAAGTAATTAAACAATTTTATTTACTGGAAATACTGACTGGGCAGGGGGCCCCTTGCATCGACGGGCCCCGAGGCTTTGCCTCGGGTTGCTGGATGATAGCTACGCCACTGTGCTCCACGAGGGTAATTTCAGACAAAAATATCCTGAATAATGCTAAATTTAATTTGATCTTCTGTAAATTTTTGACGGTAGGTGAGTATCGCTTTCAAATCCACAAGCTCATTGTCGAATATACAGAAAAGTCGGCCAACCTTACGCACAAAATAGTCGACACTTTTTCGGCTAAATTGGTCCAAATTATTAATTATCTTGGACAAAATGAGTCGAACCAATGGTTACTAAATCGTATTTTATCGAACACTTTTCATTTCAGACAGATTTTATTATCCAAAATAAAATCTGTATGAAATGAACGTCGCGTCGGTTAACCTGAGGGGTCCATCATAAGGGGCCCACATATTTTCAATGATACATTTTGTAGCCTTTTTGTAGCTATTTCGTTAGGGTTAAATTAATCTTGTAGCTGTAGTCGTTTTCGAGAAAACGCGACACCTCTAGCTTAACCGTTAAGCTGAGAGACCACCCCATAACTTCAATTTTGCTAAAGCTAGAAAATTCAAATAAACACCACATTTTGTAGCTGAGCTTGTTCGAGGGCATCACATATTAAAAGTTTTTAAAATATTAATAGGGCTGGGTTGGGAAAAATATATCACATAGTACATTTGGCCTATATATTTGGCCCATTAAAATAAAATAAAAATATTTCGTAAACAGCCACAGCTACAAATTGTTTTAATACGTCAGCTGAGAGCCAGAACTGTACTCTATTCAACAACCATTAAAGTGTGGGGTCCCCCTGGTAAATAAGAAAAATATATCACATAGTACATTTGGCCTATATATTTAAAGAAGAAAAAAACACGTTTTTTTTTAATGGAATATTTTAAAAACTTTTAATATATGGGATTCCCTCGAGCAAGCCGAGCTACAAAATGTGGTGTTTATTTGAACTTTCTAGCTTTAGCAGAGCTGAAATTATAGGATGGCCCCTCAGCTTAACGGTTAAGCTAGAGGGGTCGCGTTTTCTTGAAAACGACTACAACTACAAAATTAATTTAACCGTAATAAGATTGCTACAAAAAGACTACAAAATGTGACATTGAAAATATTTGGGACCTGAAATGAAACGTTTGAGATAATTTTTTCCCAGATATTTAATTATTTGGACCACTAAAAAGTGTCAACTGTTTTTTCCATAAGGTTAGTCGACTCTCCTATACATATTAGAAGATGGTAGAACTAATGTTATCACAAATTTTTGACAATAGGAGAATTGATCCCTCTAAAAGCTCCAGAAAACTTGACACTTTTAAACTTTGATGAAAAAGATGCGGTGATTAAGTGGGACCCAATCGATATTGCGTCAGTTAGAGGCAGTTTCAAGGGATATATTGTGAGGGTGTGGAATGGAGCTTCGAGTCAGGTAAACCAGTAAAATAAACAGTACCTTCGTTTATACGCACCTGTAATACAGGGTGTTTCAAATTCGATGCTCACCATGGGGATCTCCTAAACGGTAGGAGATACGAAAAGGTTTAAATTAGGACAAAGTTGCGCAAATTGATGCTTTGCTCAAAACTAAAAAAAGTTTACAAATTCCGGATAGTTCGGAAGATAGGCGGAAAAAATCTAAATCTTCATTTTTAGTTTTTATTTTTCTTCGCCCTTATTCTTAAAGCTGTCAAAAAACGCTTAAAACTTTCTACAGGCACTGTCGCCACTACTCGCTTAAGTGTAGCGTATATATTATAAATTTTCGTAGAAACTTGAAAAGTTAAGGGAAAACACACAAGAAATCAAAATGACTCACCCTTAGTGTGCTTAGTGATTTCTTGAGAGCGCTCTCCCTTCTGTTCTCTGTTCTGTTGAGTTTGGATGGACATTCACATTAAACACTTATGAAAAGTTCGGAAAATTGGAAAATTAACGTAAACTTGCGTATTCGATATCACGCCAAACGACGTTCAATTTCGTAGAATAATTATTCCTTTTCCTGCTAGGGGGGCTAATGTCAGTTGAAACCTTGTGTGTATAAAATGTACAGAATAAACAAGGAACTTAGAGTTGCCTGAACAGGCACTTTTTTAAGATCTACCTAATGAGAGGTCTGTTTTCGAGATTTGACATTTCAGTGTGACAGGAGCACTGTCAAGTTAATTTTTTCTTTTGGACACATGCTTTTTTTCTCCTGCCGTTTGGTTCATAAAGGATAACAGATAACACTTTGCAACTTTATTTTGACCTGAAGTTTTGGGTTTATTGACCATCATCGGCCCAAATTAAATTTTTGCTTTTTACTTACTCAAGATATTTTGGAAACCCGATTGCAGTACTTTTTTAACATTTTAAAAATGACAGTTTTTTTGACATTTTGTTATAAAAAAATAGCTTTACCTAATATTTTAAAAATACATTTTTTTTCTTTGTTTTTTAATCTTTGAATTTGGGCTGATGATGGTCAATTAACTCAAAACGTCAGGTACTTGTCAAAATGAGGTTGTCAAATATCTGTCATCCTTTATGAACCAAACGGCAGGAGAAAAAAAGCACGTGTCCATAAGAAAAAATTAACTTGACAGTGCTCCTATCACACTGAAATGTCAAATCTCGAAAACGGACCTCTAATTAGGTATATCTTAAAAAAGTGCCTGTTTTTGGGTCAATCTTTACCGGGCAGGATATCGAAAACGAGAAAACATAATCTGTTGAAATTTGGCAGGAATGTTTATTTTTGAATTCCTCACAACCGTATCCGGACAGTTTTTTGCAGGACTCCCACATTCCCGAAATAAAATAAACACGGCTAACAATAGTCAAAAATCTTACCTGGCTTTTTCTTCAGCCTCGTCAATAATACAAAAATCTGTAACAACAATTTTTTCATTTTTTAATTTTTGAAAAAAATACACCAAATTTGGAAAAATCCTTTAGATACAGTTGTAGATTTTTATAAATCCCATTATCTGATAACAAGAAAGTTATGTTTTTTTCTTTATAAGCGAGATTCTGCCGGAATTCTGAAACGCCAAGGTAACGTAATTTAGTAGGCGAAGGAAACTGAAGTGAGTTCGATTGGAGTATTCGAATTCAGGTTCCGCATAGCCACCGGCCACTTGTCTAATGGAACATTCGGCCAATAAATTTACACGTGTCAAGTGATAAAAATAATACGGAAATTTGTTATTTTTTTATGATAAATAATGATTTTTCTTTTGATTATTTTTAATTTCGAAACATTGCAATCCATGAAGCACGAAGCCGAGCATCAAGCTCATTAGTAAATGGTTACTTTCCTAATAAAATTTTACTTTTCCTTACATATGGTGTTCGCATCGTGTTCTGAACATTGCACGATCTCACTCGAAATGGCATTAGTAATGCCACCTATTATTAATCTTTCAAAAAAGTAGCAAAGCAGTGTTGTCAAATCAATGCTGTTTTTGTGGCCTTAAGCGTTTTTTGACAGCTTTAAGGATAAGGGCGCAGAAAAATAAAATCTAAAAATAAAGATTTCGGTTTTTTTCGCCTATCTCTGAAACTAGCCGGAATTTGTAAACTTTTTTTTTGGTTTTGAGCTTAGCGTCAAATTGCGCAACTTTGCCCTAATTTAAACCTTTTCGTATCTCCTACCGCTTAGGAGATCCCCATGGTGAGAATCGAATTTGGAAGACCCTGTATAAGGACGGTTTTAAATAAAATCGTTTTCTCCGAGGGTTTATACGTCCTTTATTAAATAACAATACATGTCAGTTTAAAAAGAAAACAACTAAGTTAACAGATTTTTCGGTAAAACCAGTGTTACGTATTTCTTTAGGTTGGGTGAAATACTCTAAATCGTTTTTAAAGTGTTTATATCGATCCTAAAATCTTACCCAAAAAGAAAAAACACGGGTTGATGTTTTTTTATGTCTAAATTCTAAAAATGGTATTTTGAAAAAAATGTGCAGACACGACTTTCGTATATTACATTTGGGTTTAAAATTATTTTAAATGTGTTTTAGGTGTATGCAATTCCACCTTCGGTCACAAAAACAGCAGTACAATTTTTTCCATATTCGAAAAATTTTATTACGGTTGCTGTAAGAAATGACAAATATATCGGTCCTAGAAGTGGTGCTATAAGTTTCGATGCCCCACAGACAGGTAAACTCAGAAATTGGGGAAAAAGTGACTCCGATGATATTGAAGATAGCAACGGTTTACCTTTTACCAATAGTTTTTCCAATAAGAACAGTGAGAACAAATTTATGATTTTATAGAGTAGGAAAAAATGCATATTTTCCAAAATTAGTAACAAAATCGCCCTCCCTCTGCTTATCTCTTTCGCACCCCTGTAGTTTATAGATAAGGTTATCTCTCTCAAATCCAAACAGTCTTAAGGCTGGTTCATGGTTAAATTCCTTTTCCTTTTCTGTAACTTTTGCTGTAACTTTTTCCTTTCGCAATTATTAATGCTTGTCCCTTTTCTATATCTTTTTCAATAAGACTTAAGGGCTGACCTTGAAAGTTGGATATTATTTAACTTTTACGGAAAAAGAACCGGAAAAATCGAGTTGGGCAAGTGCGGGCTGCAAAATTTTTGTTGATATTTTTTTAACCTCAAAATTCATTGTTTTTTAAAAAATTATCTGAAGCAGTAGTTATTACAGAAGCGGATATTTATCATTTAATAGATTTGGTGAAAGAGTTTCCACATTTGTTGGACAAAAATTATTAATGCTTGTCCCTTTTCTGTATCTTTTTCAATAAGCCTTAAGGGCTGACCTTGAAAGTAGGATAATAGATAGCGGGTATTGATCATTTTATAGATTTGGTGAAAGAGTTTCCACATTTGTAGGACAAAAAGAACTCCAAATTTTGTAAACAAAAGGCTAAAATCGCGAGTCCACCTGTCATTAGTGTAAACCTTAATGATTAAAGTTACGGAAAAGGAATTTTAGCATGAACCAGTTTTTACTTAAGGAAAAAGAAAAGGGTAAACTTACAGCAAAAGTTAAGTAAAAGGAAAAGAAATTTAACCACGAACCAGCCTTTATTGTCTTACTAGATCTAATCTTCAGGCTGAACTGATAGAGACAATGCTTACCAATAGTAGATCAAGTGCGAGAGACCTAAAAGAACAGAACTTTGCTTCTTTAAACTGCCAATTTTGAGTATATATTGTTCACATTTTAAAAAAATCTTTATTTTCCTCTGATTTAGAAAGGCCTACTCTATAAAATGGTCGCTTTTTTTAATCTGCATCCTTTCCCACTTTGCCAAAATTTTGATTTAAGGCCATACTTAGTTTCTGCCCAGATATTTAAGAAAAAAATAAAACTGACGTCTTTTTCTATAACTTTTCCTGGGTGCCCAGGGATAACTAAACATCAGAATTTACTGAAATTTTGCACCCTTGATCTTTTTCAAATTCTTAGCAACAATATCTGAAGGATTTTTCAAAATTTTGAATATTTTTTTCGATAAAAAAGCAAATATTATTCCTTATTTCAAGGAAATCAATAATCGATAAATCTTACTTTCTAAGCGTTTCTATTTCAATCATTCGTATTTATTAGCACTATAAACATTATGGACCATTTATAAGTGCCCATCAGCTGACTTTCACAATTTGTTAGATTATATATATAGATACTTCTATTTGAAAAGTGTAATATCTTCGTTTTTTCAAAGGAATATTTTTATTTTTAGAACCAGGCATGCCAGACCTCTTCGAACAGAACCAACTGGGTAAAAACTCAGTATTGCTTCAATGGAGTAAGCCGAGAAAACCGAACGGTATCCTTCTGGGTTACAACATCTATTGCAGTGAAGCTTTGGACTTTGGTATCAATCAAAAAACTACCGTTACAGAATTCATCCAGGGACCTGATAACAATCAAGCCAAGTTGACCGGATTAAAAGAAGGATTGAAATATCAGATCGATATTGCCGCGGTAAATTGCGCTGGGGAAGGGGAGCAGTAAGTATTTTTTTAGCAAGAAACGTACGTGAATGAATTGATAATTATTGCAAAAGACTGCTATATTATAAATATATGAAAACTTTTTTGTAAAAAATCGGTTCATTAATAAGAAAGTTATGATTTTTTGATAGCCAATCAATAATACCCTTGCCAGCCATCTTTAAGCCAAGATGGCGGAGAAAGCAAGCGCCCCTCAGAGGGATTTTTTTTACAAACTACTATAGGGGTAAACTAACATCTGTCAAAAATCCAGCTTTATTCGGAAAAATTGCTAACTCTCTTGGGTCTAATTGTACTATTACACATGGATAAAAATTTAGAAAATATTAGGGCTTGTCCTAGGAAGTACTTCTTGATTTTAAAGACGTATGCGCATTATGACTTTTGCGTGCAGTACGTGTTTATTATTATTAATGTGTAAATGTAATGTTCTTTACAAGTATAGTGATTCTATACTACTAATGTATTATGTTCTCCTAATTGAAAACAGTGAAGGCACACTAGAATAACGTCGCTTTAGAAATAATTAAAGTAAAATGGCTTGTTCAAGCACACACAATAATAATTTTTGTGTTGTTATCTATATTCTATTATTTGTGTTGTTAAGTCTATGGGGCCCATTCATGAATTAAATCTGTACAGGATTGCTTTTTGCATACAAAGCTGCGATTTTAAACCCATATTTCAGTGGCGGTTTCAGGGGGGAGGGCGGAGGCGATTGCCCCCCCCCCTTTGCTTCAGAAAAAATTTCACAACAAAGATGCTGGTAGTAACCCTGAATTCTTTGGAGAAAAAACGAGAAATGGACAGTTTGACCTTCAATTCATCACACCAAGAATAAACGTGATAAAAATGACGTACTTACCGCGAACGAAAGACTCGCCGTAGTAACAATATTTTAATGTGTTTGTTTATGTCTTTTTAAAAGTCAAAATTGTACGGTAGTTGTGCAAAAATAATATACACTTAAAGTAAATATTTCAACGCATCGGTAAATAAAGCCAAAATACACTACATTTTTGACTTGTTTATGCAATGTTTCGAACGATGCCCGCTTTTTTGAAAGGTGCGATGACAGAACTGCTAACAGCAATCGATACGTGCGTTGGGATGGACGTAACGATACGTTCATCACTCCGTACGCATCGATTGTTGTCAGCTTTTGTGTCATCGCACCCGTCAAAAAAGCGGGCATAATTCGAAACATGGCATGAGCAAGTCAAAAATGTAGTGTATTTTGGCTTTATTTCGAACGCGATACGTATACCGATACCGATGCGTTGAAATATTTACTTTAAGTGTCTAATGCCTTTTTATCGAAGGATGACGTCTATTGGCAACAGAATCGCCATATGGAAGGACCGTTTTGAATAGCCCTGAAGAAGCTACTAAATTCTGCGAAACGTTGGCATTTCAAAAGAAGGATGTTTCATTAATAAGATCCCTCAACCCATAAACCTACACCTTCAAAAAAAAATAATAAAACCACTAATTTTTTATATTTTAACTATCGAGATAGAATAAAGGGGAGGCGACATTGTAGTCTAAAACACGTACAAATTACGATACCGCTGGGCGCAGCTAAGTCTACTATTAATATGGTCAGTTAGACAAAGTCCGACTGTGAATCTTGAATTTAATTTTAAAAAAAAACAACTAGCATATTTAGGTTTACAATTTATTTTTAGTTTTATTTTGAAAGCGCCAAAATCGCTCAAAATACTGAAAAAAAGGTATCCCAAATTTTACGGATGGGTCGTTTCACATTAAATCAAATAAAAGGTTTGGTAGGTCACCTATCCAATTTTTATAATTTTTAGTACAGTTATTCAATTACAATTTTAAGATTTTTCGGACCAATATTTACTTTTTTTTAATTAATTTTTAAAAATCAAAAAAATTGACAATTTTTTTCTCGATTTTTGCTCAACATGTACTAAGAAATATTAGAATGTCTCGAGAACTACTCTCACTAAAATATTAGACTGAAATATAGCTCATTTTAAAGTTGTCAAAAATACCTTTCGAACGAGGTATCCCAGCAAACACGGTTCCCTCGGGCCTTCGTCGGCCCGATGTCGATTGCCGAATTTGCCGTCATCGGCATGACCTCGATTTACGACATCGGACCAGCAGTATTTTTTGTCCGCTTTGCGATGTAGGCCCAATGTATGTTTGCCGACGCAACGTTAGACTGTAGCCCGCCGTCGGACCAATGGTAAATTTTACTTTTTGCTGACATACCGTCGCCGTACGATTAAGGTCCGATATGGTTTGACCACATAGCTGCTTAATTTAGTCTGTCTAACGTAGGCAAGCTGGTCTTGGCCCGACATCGGTAAACTATTCAAGTCCGACATTGATTTACTAAAGCGGTCCAACGTCAGCGATTAATAATAAGTCCCCATATCGACCTCTCAAAGCGGGCCGACGTTGGTGATTGACGAAGGTCCGTCGGTGGATGCTTGACACAAAGTTTCGATAATGCGGGTGCTTAACCAGTCGGGGTGGTTTAAGTTGCGGAAGAGGTGATTCTTGTAGAGAAGAACTACCATCTTGTCAAGTCCGAATTCTAGTTTTGAAATATCTTTGCTCATTATATATACAACAATATTTTCTTCCACTGAACAGGGAACATAGTGACATTAGCTCTACATACGGTCCTAAAGTGGTGTCGGCATAAAGTCGACTGTAGTAATGTGGACCTCCGTCAGTTGCCGATTATTGACCGAAACTGAAAATCGCAATCTGTCCAACATCGGGCCAGAGTGTAGTCGCCAATGCCGACACACTGCGAACTCTCTCTCGTAATGTACTTTTTATATCCTATAATCAGACAGACTTATGAATACTTATAAAATTTGATAAGTGCTGATATCTTTATTAACATATTTTATGGTTTTATAAAAGCACCATTTTCTAAGAGATTTTATAATCAAACCGACACATCAACTTTTATAGGTTTATATGATTACATTATTTTTCTTTTATTATGTATTATGAGATTATATAAACCGATGATTTTATGAGTTTTCTGAGGGATTTTATAGTCAAAATAACTCATAAAATTTTATAGGTTTTTATGATTACACCCTTGTTCTTTTATAATGTTTTAAGAGTTTGTAAGAAAATGTTTTTCATGAGATTTTGGGATATTATATGATTTGAAAGATTTCTATGAACATTTATAATTTTCTATGGGTTGGTAAAAATATTTTTTATAAGTATTTAAATAGATTTTATAGTCAGACAAACTTACAACATTTTATACATTTTTCTGAGTCTACCCTGCCAAAAAAACCTCATTAAATCTCATAAAAACCCACCTGAATTTATGAGTTATGTCCTTGATTTTGGTGAGATTTTCTGCGGTTTCATATATCTGTTTTTTACCTGATCCTAGATATAATCCGACCGACTTATAAATATGTATAAAATATTATGGCTCCAAAGTTTTATTTTCAAATATTTCATAGGTTTATGAAAGGACAGACTCATTAAACTTAGTAGGTTTCTATGATTACACCCTTGTTTTTATAATGTATTATGGGTTTGTATAAGCACAATTTTTATAAGACTTTTGGGAGATTTGATGATCAGACAAACTAATAAAATTTTAAACCTTTCTACGAGCATCTTGTTTTGTTAATGGGTTGGTAAAAACACAAGTTTTTATAAGTCTTATTTCTATAAATTACATAGTCAAACAAACCCACAATGTTTTGTATGATTTTATGTGTCCATCTTTAAATAATAGGATTTAAATATATCCACAATTTTTATGGGTTTTCCAGAGCATTTTATAATCTAACAGGATCATAATATTTTATAGGTTTCTATAATAAATCTATCATTCTTTTATAATGTTACTTACTACATGGCTAAGGTCTTTGAAATAGACAAATCTCATAAATACTTCGTTTTTTTCGACCATCAGAAAACTAATTAAAACACCTATACTTAGTATACTTATTTACTTTCACAAAAAAAATATTTTTTGGCTTATGAAATCTTATAAAATGTTATTAATAAAACCTCACAAAATCTCATATGCCCTAACCTATATGCCCTTTGAAACAAATATATTAGGTCGTCGCCTACCTGAACTTATAAAATCTTATAAAAAAATATAATCACATCATCTGTCGTAAATACTTTTACAACAAAAATGGTTTTTGGCCCATGAAATCTTGTGGAATTTTATAAACAATGCCGCAAACAATCTCATAGAAATTGATCAAAGTAACATATCTTCGATAACTCCTGCCGACAAATAAGTACTTATAAATACGAGAACAATTTTCTGTTATATATGTAGATATTGGGCAAGCACAAGGAGTGTTATTATATTATAGTGGGTTAGGTCCTCGTAGTTTATAGTTTAGATTAGGTTATAGTTTATATATAACATTACTTCGACTACTATTACTACAACTGCTAAAGTTGTGCCGTCATTTTTATTTTATTTACCAGTAAGAATTATTCAGAATAAGAATATACTTGCAGTTTAGCATAAGCAACATATATTTTAATGTACCTATTATATGCAACTCTTTCTTAAATTTCTTAATGAGTAAAATTCTAAATTTTCTTTTTGAATTTTTGGAATTGAATTTCTAAATTTTGAGTTTTGATGTGTAGAACTATAATTTTCATTTTAAATAATTTTTTAAACTGTAATTTTCAAATCTCTACAATAATTTATGATTTTTTTTAACCAGTTGTCTCTTATTTGAAATATCTACTATCTACAAATGTGGCCAAGGAATTACAGACAAGTTATTTTGAGCGTAAAGTAAATAACTATGTAATTCTAAGCATTCAACGATAGCACCTTTCGTGATTTTGACTTTACATAATAGGCAACACCGTTCTCATTAGTTAAGTATGGTGTTGCACAAGGGCGGATCCAGCTTTTTAGTAAGGGTTCACATCAGTGGCGTAAAGGCACGGAAGTAAAAATAGGTGGAATGATAATAGCCTATAAAGAAAATGACAGCAACATACCTGTACCTGACATTTGTGAGCCTAAATCAGTTGGTAGTGACAAAATTCCCCTAACTCTGAGGGTAATAATAAAAAGGGTTATCGCACAGCAATTATGAAGGTTAAAAAACTAATAATTCCGGTTGTATAAAAGCAATTAACAAATCAAAACAATATATTTTTAGCAAAAATGCGCAAAAAAGCCGAAACATTTTATTTTGACTAAAAATCCAATGCAGTAACATCCTAGTAACCTTTGGTTTAGTTCAAACAAGTGTTTGGCTAATAAAAAAAGCAGGCAAATATATATTATGTTTACAGGGGAACTTGAAATTTATCTAAAAATGATATACCCTTACTTTCTTTACAAAATTTTAATATATTAGGAAAAATCATGGTCAAAAATACCATTTACTGATTGTGGAAAAGACACATAAGAAAAAAAACAATGTCAAGTCGATTCGATTGGTGTGACTACGTTATTTTAGGCTCATAACTGTTACCTACATAAGGCGGTCATTTTTGTGAAATGTCTTACCTATTTTTACTTAAAGGTAAGAAGACATATTTGCCCTCTCCCAAGACGAGAAAAAGAACACGCAAAAAGTCCAAAAATTTGACTTAAAAAATGGAATCAGATTACAAAATCAATTTTAATCAACGAATAATTACTTCCTCCACTTCCATAGGAAGCTTTTTATGAACATGGACAAGCGCGTCTTTAGCTTCCTAAGTATGGAGAAGGACCTGGGTTATAAATGTTACGGTACTCTTTTTGACTTCACAATAGATTTTACGTATGTTGTAAGAATTTCACATAAATTTCCGGGAAGTGACTAGATATAATATTGAAAAAAAAAGATGTGAAGCGCCCAGGAGGGGGGGTCATGACCCCCCCCTGGATCCGCCCTTGAGATAACAACCTTGTAGATTAAAAGAACTAAATGTGATCCTGATGAAAGAGGGCAATAAATAATTTAGGGGTAAAAAATTAAAAATATTTTCTAAAACTTGGGTAAAAAATTAAAAGTTTGTTTTGAGAACCTCTTGTTTATTTTACCTTTGGATCTACCCGTCTCAAATAACATCAAAAGAAATTTTTAATTTTTTTGTGCCGGCTAACATTTTAGTTGACCCTTTATTTCATTATAATTTTTATTCGTTTTTTTTCAGCAACACATTAACAGTGGAAGTCAGCGCTCATGTGCCGTATGCCCCAACGGTGCCTTCATTCAAGTATAAAATTAATTATAAGCCTACTAAAAAAGAAGAATTTTTCGAAAAAGAATGCTCCAAACCAAGGTAAATAACGCTATTTAGAAACGATATTAGGAAAAAAATACATTCTTTGTTTTTCGGTATCAGTATCGAAACGTGCATGTGCAGAAACAATACGGCATACTTCCAATCAAGAATGGTAAATCAACTCATTTGAAATCGTGTGCAAAACAAAATGTCACACCTTGGAATATGCTGACGTCATTAATTTAAGTCCAACCACCTAAAAAAATCTTCAAAAAAAAATGTGGAACAAATTCTACGCAGCATATAGTTTTTGTTGCATAAACTGGAACGACATAACATAAAAAATAACATCAAATTATCAAAGGTTTACAGGAGTATATATCCCCATGTACCCGATATAAAGTATAACTTATATTTACTACGTTTTCATGCAGAACTGAATGCGTTTTCAATATGATTACGTTTTAAAACTATCGTGAAAAAAACGCAAATCAAAAAGCAGCGAATCCAAGTTTTTTTTCGTTGGCCCTGCCTCAGTTCGGTTCACCTTTTTCTGGGATCGTTTTTTCGCCGTTTCCAGTTTACATTTAGCAATTGCGCAGTCGCAGAAATAATGATAACTATAAAGAAGAGTCAAAAACACTGACCAAAAATAGCCTATTGCCTATTTTTACAAGAAGAGCTTGACTGGTAATAATACTCCTTTTCAGAAAAAAAATCATATATTTTAGCATTTTTGCAGTCAATGAACTTTTCGAACCGGGCCCTCCGGGACCCTTGATGGCCCGGGCCCTCAGCGAGTGCCTAGTGTGCCTAATGGAAGAACCTGCGCTGCGTGAAAATGAGGATCGTATCGAAAACAAATGAAAGTTTTAAACAGACTGAATTTGATAGTTTATGTCGTGGGTGAGATAACCAAACTTTTATGATTGTTTTCTAATTTTCGAAATTTAAAGAAAAAACAGTACAATACAAAAAAAACTTGTCAAAAATTCAAATCGTGTTCAGAACGCGTTCAAATCGCTTCATGAAAACCGAAAAGTGACTCGTACGTATTGAAAACGTATTGAGTTCCACGTGAGAACGTAGTAATTGTATTCTAACGTATTTTAAACTAGAAATGTAATTATTTTGCCTTTATAATCTGCAAGATTCAAAACTACACGTACCCGCCAAAAAAAACCTACTTAGTGCATCAAAAAAGTCAAGGTTAGGCCATGCTGTTTTTTACATCAGTGACTTATCGGTACATAAAGCCTGATCGGTAACAAAGTCGGCACTATTTTTGATAGTTCCGCACGCAACTACTACATATTTTTAGGCACTTTGCCCACCACACACATGTAAAAGAAAAGAAAATAATTGGTCTGAACAAAATTGTCTCGAAAGTTAAATGACGGGAAAATCAAATCGCTAGAAAATATTTTTAACGAAAATAATTTGATAGAAACATAATAATGCCGAACCACAAAACTCAAGAACCCCAATGATTGAACAAATAGCCACGAATTCAATTGCTACGTTGCCAGGCTTACGGCAGGGAAGGGTCGAAGTAAGTTGTGATATTAATTTACCCCATTTACATTCTTCAACCACCCCCTAACCCCAAATTTCTTCATAATATTGTATTGTCATTGGACCTACTACAAAAATGAATCGCAAGATTTGATAGACAGCTAGACAGCCAGAAACTGTGAAGTTAAACAAAATCGTTTATTAAAAAAATCTGCGTGTCATCTTCCAAATAGAGAAGCTTGTCAACGCCGCAATCCAGGGCCTACGGCGCTCTAGAGATTTAAATTTGACGCATGCCCAATAGAAATTCGGCTGGATTGTGGTTCCGTTCATTTAAGGATCGGAAATATTATTTTCTATCAATTTGTGAATCGGATGTTTTTCGTTTCGAGACAATTATTTTCGATAGTTTTGTAATTCTGATATTTTAAGGTTCGGGAAAATTATAATCCGTTAAATGATATTCGTGTCTTTTAAGGATCGAGTAAATTATTTTCCATCCATTATTTTCTGGGTGTTTTACTTTAGTTCATATTTCGTTTCGGACGTTTTATTTTCTGTTCAATTGTGTTTTTGTAAATTTGTGTTTCGGTTTTTGTAAATTCGGCTTTTTTGTGGGTTCCCTACCTAACGCAGTAACGCGTTCAAAACAATGCTAAAAGACACTACATTTTCCACTTGTTTAGGCTATGTTTTGAACGAGGCCCGCTTTCATGATGAATGCGATAACAGAACAGCTGATTCCACGCCATTGAAATATTAGGGACTCATTGGATATTTTTTTAGAAACTTTCCTGAAAAATACAAGGAATTGTTCCAGTTATTTCATAACAGATGGGTAAAGTCAGTGGCGGTCCCAGCTATTTGAAAAGGGAAGGGGGGGGACGGTTTCGATACGAAAAAAAAACTAGAATAAAAGCATAACTTTTATGAGGAACATATCAATATATGCAAACAAAACTTAGTAACTACAAGCGCGGATCTGGCCTCAAATCTGGGAGGGGGGTACTCAGATTTTAAGTTGTTTATTTCATACATTTTGTATTTTTAAAAATGTTTAAATGCGCCAAAAATTTTTAAGAAAATTACAATAAAACTCCAATTTTTGAGTCCAATTAAACTAAAATCGTAAATAGGTACTTTTACCTGAACTGTACGGTGACCAACCTTGCTCACGACTAAATTCTTAGAATCCTTTGGAGACTTTAGAGACCTACACAGTGACGCTATTCTTAAAATCAGAGAGAAAACAATTCTTTCCCCGAAACGCAGAGATCCTATTAGTCGACGCCAACAATTTCCCCGAAAATGACACTAATAACATGAATTTTAACGAAATTTGTTTATACTGGTCTTTAGTGAGAATAATCAGAGAAACAAAAGACACCAATTTTTATCACGTCAACCAATAAGAACCGCGCATTTGTGGGGAATTACTTTCTTTTCCCTGATCTCAAGAATAGCTGTACGGACCTGTTTCGACCGTATCACTCCCTGATGACTCATAATAACTCACTATTTTATTAACTAATTATAACAAATGTTCAAAGGAAAAACTAAGTGGCTAAGTTTATTTTTCCAGATATCCTTACGTACCGCAAACGACAGTAATTGAGTTTGACAAAATCGATGGTGATGACTTTTATCTCCTAAACGAAACTCAGGGTAAAATTGTAACACCGAAACCGACCAATAAGATTCCTGAAGATCTACAAACGGTAAGAAAAATGGCTTAAGGCGCATTTACACAGAGCGAATAGGTTTTTCAAAAAATTCGGGCCAAATCTGGGGAACGTTTTTCGACGAACGTTTGCCCGAACACTCGAACATTTGCAATGAACATTTGCAGCGAACATTTGCCACGAACATTCGGGCCAAGATTTTTTAGAAATATATTTTTGAAATTCGGAATAGATAATATTTTTGGTCTCACATAACTGACCTCAATTCTTGAAATTAAATTGGAACACCAAAAATATTTTATTTTATTTTTCGATTAAAGAGTAAAAGCCGACGGAAAGTGAAAAATTATTATTTGCTGGGTGGTAGGTTGTGACGTTGGTAGATATCTACTAAATAAGTTTGTACCTAATTGTTGCTATTATGCTTTATAAATTTTTTCATCACCAAACCCCACCACCAGAACCCAACAAAATGAAATAAAGTAATCCTCATTATTTTTTATCAAGTGCGTCAAATCGTTTTTTCGTCGGAAAGGTTTTAAAATTAAATTTTTATATTACAATTCAGTTCAATGATTTGCGTTAAATAATTTTTCTAATTTTTATTTTATTCCAAATATTTCTTTCAGCAAATTTTGTCCGAACATCACGAACCTTTTTACCCAAACTTTTTGGTCCGAACTTTTTGCGCGAATCTTTAAATAAATAATTCACTCTACTACTACTACTACTACTACTACTTTAGAAGTTTATTGCGCAGCGCATTTGAAGTTACCAGCCTATAAGTATGCAAAAAAGCCTATAAAAACACACACAACCCCCCACCTCCATTTATTTTTAACACTCCAAATAACAAATATCCAAGCAAAAACATTTTAAAAATCTTATTATTAAACAATTTGTTTTAAAACTAGTTCCCGTTTTTATACCGTTCCAACCCCTTCCGTAATAAAAATTAATATTTTTCCATTGAAAAAAATTTGAAAAACATATATTTTTTATTTGAAAAAACTAAGGGCATAACGTTACGACGAGTTTTGTTAAAAATGTAATTATTCTTCCAAATGTGAAAACCGCATTTCGCTAGCTCCTATGATTCGTGAGTTAGGTTTTTATAAGTATATTTTTATTTTTCTTAGATATCTCAAAAACTACGAATCTGACAGACTTTATTATTGATAAAGTTTCTCTTCAAAATGGAATTATACGTATAAATATTAAAATTAAATGTTTTTATTACTCGTGGTATAAAATAATTTTGATCATTATGATTTCTTTTCAGATTTAATTCACTATCATTTTTAATAAGCTTAACGTTTATGCAGAATAATTCAGAAAATTTTAAAACTTTATGTTTTTTGAAAAGATTTGCTGTATGCTCTCTCTTATTGCATCCCTCTATAATTCTAATAAAAGGTTTTTGAATAATTTTTAAATTATATAAAGTTTCCTCATAAATTCCACCCCATATACTGTTTCCGTAACTTAATATCGATTGCACCATTGCAAAATAGAATGTTCTTTTTAATGATACTGGTATGGTATCTTTTATAAAGAAAAAGCTACTCGAAATATATTTTAATTTATTTGTTACATATTAAATATGTTCTTTAAAATTTAGGTTCTTATCAAATATTATTTCTGAATATTTAAATTTATTTATTTTTTGTTCTATTATTTCACAATTAAAAATTTTATTATTTTTACAATTTAAGTGATACTTTAAGGGACTAGAAAATTTATAATTGTTTCTTAAAGTAAAATTTACATATTCTGTTTTCGTTGGGTTTATAAACATACTATTTTTTGTATACCAATTTTGAAGTAGTTCTAAATCATTCTGCATATTTGTTTTATTTGTTTCCCAATTTGTTGATTTATAAATAATTGCAATATCATCAGCAAAACCCATAATTGTACCTTTAAATTCAGACAAAAATAAACTGTCAATGTATATCACAAACATTAACGGTCCTAATACTGAACCCACTCAGTATTGGTTCACTGTCACTTATTGTATTGTTGTTTATTCTTGTAATTTGAATTCTATTTTCTAAATAACTGGAAAACCATTGTAAACATTTTCCTTTTATTCCTATTAATGAAAGCTTATGTATTAAATTTTTATGTCAAATTGTATCAAATGCTTTTTGTATATCTATAAATAATCCACTCAGTTTCTTATTTTGGTCCAAATTTTGAGTAATTTAATTTGTAAAATTAATTAATGCAAGTCCGGTTGATTTCTTAGGTAGGAAACCGTATTGGCATTTTGAAAAAAAGTTTTGTTGTTAACGCTAAATAAAGTTACTGGTCTATAGTTGCTTGGATTTTCCTTTTGGATAATAGCATAACATATTTCTATAAAAATTTAAACAATTGGTCTTTACGCTTTGTGCAATGGTTTCCGCAAGCGAAAAAAAGTGGCGGCTGTAAAAAACGTATTTTCTTAGTTGAGACTTTTGCGGGACATTTGGCGTCCTGGACGCAGGACAAAGGAGTCCGAAAACGGAACAGTCCTGGAAAATCAGGACACCTGGAAACCCTACCCTCATCCCCCCTAAAACTAATCAGCTCACCGCCTGGTGCCAGATAATTTTTGTGCCAAATTTGGTTAATCGGTTTTTAAGTAATAGTGTTACAGACAGACAAACAGATAGACACCATGACAAAATTTAGTATTTAGGTCTTTTTTAACCCAAATAACTTATTTTTAGTGGAAATAAAAAACCTTTCTTTGACCATCCCAATAGCCTCCATGCTAAAAATGTTATAAGCGAATCTACAGAAGGACTACGGTGACAGTCAGATTTCAAGAAATTTTTTGAAAACTACGACATTAATAAAAATAACTGAATACTCTGGATTCTACTTGCTTTTTAGTTTTTGATAGAACGCTTTAGGTTTCAGTGTAAAATCAATTTGAAATAAAAACCGTTATAATTTAATTCTTTAACGTAAAGTCCGATTATTAAGTAAATGGGCCACGACAAGCACGGACGATGAGCGGCGTTCACTTGTTGTCTCTCTTTGAGGCAGAGCCGAACACTGTGGCAGGGGCGTACGTATTATTATAAAATGATAAAAAAATATTATTTGCAAGCCGTTATTTTGAATTTGGCCAGTTGATCTGTTGAGTTTTGAAATAATTTATTTACATACTATACATTTCAATACTGAATTGGGTTAGTTCATGTTTTATTGAGTTCTCAAATAATATTATAAATAATAATTTGTTTAATTTTTGACCTTTGCTCCTTTTTGCAGAAAAATAATTGAGAGGATAAAACGCGGAACAAAACCGACCCGTTTCTATCAATTTAATCAAAAAATGCTTCAAATAAATGTTATGGAAAAATTACCTAACATTTATTGGAGAATCATTAATTTTGTGACATTTCAAGTTTTAAGAAAAAAGTTTGCTATTTCACATTTTTTGTAAAAATCAGGTACTTTCCAATTAATTTTAATGAATTTAAAAGGTATCCTACTCGAAATATTTTTTGAAAAAATGTCTAATTTTTTCTCAAAATTGTTTTTAGTTCGCCGCCTGCTGACTACGACTTCATTTTAACAAAATATTTTTTGAGTAGCAATAAATTGAAAGTTAAAAAACGCCTTTACTTTTTTTTTTGAATGGATTTTACCTCATAACTACGGGTATATTTTGTCTCCCATCACGAAAGTAAAACTTTGACAGCCGTTATGGTAGTGCTAAGCAACCACTACCACTTCCACGCGACCATTCTACCACAGTTTTTGGAACACATTTAGATGAGGAAAATGAGAAAAATTACAAAATTCGGCTTTATTTTACAAAATATATATTTAGCAAAGATTGTTTTCCACAAACCAAACCTACACTTTTTTGCACTCGACGCGCGTTTCTGCTGTAGGATCACCTACTTACAATATTTCGAAATGGCTAGCAAACGAGTTTGAAAATTTACCTATAAAGGAAAAAGGATTTTCTGTTCAAAATTCTCTTGAATCAATCAAGTTAAAGATATTTCACTCCAAGAAGGAGAAATTTTAATCTCGTTTGATGTTAGTTCGTTGTTCCCTAGTGTGCCGATCCCCAATAGCTTACAATACCTGGAGGAAATACTAAAAAGAAACAATCTAGAAGACAAACAGACTTTAGAATACCTATATTTAACAAAACTCTGCATGAATTAAAATTACTTTCAATATAAAAATAACTACTACCAACAATTAGAAGGAAGGAAATTTGAATCAGATATAAGTAAAGAATTTGAGTAATTCCGCAGAGTATGGTTCAGGTATGTAGACGATGTGTTTGCAGCATTCAACACTAAAGTAACTAGTGTTAAAAATTTTATGGAAAAAATAAATAACAAATTTCCCACAATTAAATTTACTTATGAAACAGAAAACAACGGTACACTGTCATTTCTAGACACTTTAGTTATAAGAAATAAAAATAAATTAAAATTTGACCTATACAGAAAAGGAACGGCCACCAACACGTATATTCCAAATGACTCTTTTTATTGCTTACAACATCAGCTTGCAAGTTTGCACTTTTTAACATATAGATTAGTAAATTTCCCCTTACACAGAGAAAGATTTGAAGCAGAAAAGAATAGGATTAGGAATATAGCTGGCGAAAACGTTTACGATGAAGGCTTAATAAATAAGCTGATAAATAGACATTATTTTCAAAAGACCTTTCAGAATTCCACTTTTTTCAGACAAAAGGATACCTCCGACTCTAAATTTGTATCAATTCCTTATATTCCTAATTATACGAAAGGATTACAAAAAGTATTTAATAACACCGGTCTTAAATTAGTATATCAATCCGGAAACACCATAAGAAGTTTACTAGGAAATCCCAAGGATAAAGCTACAGTTCTAGAAAAAAGTGGAATTTGTGACAAAAAATATGTTGGCCAAATGAGACGCTCTATTCAAACACGATTCAAAGAACACCTAGCACACTTAAAATACGGAAGAACAGAAAAGTCAAGTGTGGCCGAGCATGCTTTTAAAAACAATCATAGATTCACATTAGATAACCTAAAACTTCTAAAAAGTGTACCAAACAAAAGACTTTTGAATGCATATGAAAGTATGGAAATCATTAAATCCGGAAATAGTGTAAATAAAGATAGAGGCCCCATACCGTTTAGTACACTTTATTTTTTAGTTGAGGGGAGATAGGATTATAAAGCGTGACCAATCAAAAATTATTAGTCTTATCTCCACCCACTAAAAGATAGTATGTAAGATAGAGTGTAGGTTAATTTAGTTTATTGTTTATCGTCTCCTGATGATGCTAACGTTGTTAGCGAAACGCGCGTCGAGTGCAAAAAAGTGTAGTTTTGGTTTGTGGAAAATAATCATAACTTTGTTATAGTGCAACCAAAGGTTCCAAATTCCCAACATAGTCAAAATATATCTTTTTTGCAGATAAACACCGAAAATCCATGCATAGTAAACACTCTGATAAAGTGGATTCCGGATGTAGATCACAATCCCGGGGAATATTTTTTCGTGAAGTACCGTTTGAAAGGCGAAAAAAAGTTTAAAGAAACCCTTCCCGAAATGTCCGAAGATTATTTCGTTTTGGAGAAGTTTAATGGCTGCAGAAGTTACGAGATAATTGTAGTAGCGATCGACGGCGACTTCCAAACTGAAAGCGAAATGCAAGAGACCCCGGCAGTTTTGTTTATGCATCACATACATCATTAAAATATTAAATAATTGTTTAATTAGAATAGCTATTATATTAAATATGCACATTACATAAATAATATAGTATGAAGTTTACCTATTCAATAGCAACTTTGGCTGGCACAGGACATCTAGCCACTGAATTGAGGGCAAGATGGATGGTGTATCTCTCCTGAGGGTAAATTTTATCGCTTTTAGATTTCGATTTAGCATGACATCACACTACAATTCCGCCTTTTTGATTTCATAAAATACTTAACTATCTCTAGAGCAGTAGTTTCCAAACTTTTTCAGTTTGCGGCGCACTTACAGGTTTAGTATTTTTTCAGGGCGCCCTTACTCGCAATATGCATATATAGTTGTGTCCAACAAAGTGTTGCATATGTATAATGTATAAAAATTCTACCTTATCAGGAGCGCCTGACGGCGCCCCGGGGCGCCGCGGCGCACACTTTTGGAACCACTGCTCTAGAGGAAATATTTCATAACATTGAAGGGTGCTTCTATCAACTATCGCCTTATTTATTGTTTAATAACATTATTTTCGCATATATTTTACATTTGTTTAGTTTAAAAATAAACACTATTGTTAGTTTAAAAAATAAAATGTGGGAAAGTTTTCTTCTTGATTTCTTACATTGAAGAAGTGAAAGTCGAACCAAAGCACGTGTAAGTGGTATGAAGTTGTAGTGTGACGCGTTAGCTAAATCAAAATAAAAAACTAAACCCCCCCTATACACTACCCGGCGATCCCTTGGGAGGGATGGGAAGAGCCTCCCCCTCAATGTTGCTTGCATTTGAGAAATATGAAGGTTCAGTTGGGAAATATGAAGGTTCAGTTGGGAAATTTAAGTACATTTTACAAAACAATTTTTATTTCTAATTTCTTCAAACAACAATAACAAAAATCTTCAAGTTTCGGGTAACTTGGGAATCACTTTTAATATTAGTTGGGAAACTAGCCTTTATCACCCCCCAATCAAATGCCTTCGGATCGCCGGTGCACACTATAATTTCGCCTACTTGATTTCATAAAATATCTCTAAAGGAAGTATTTAATAACATCGAAGGGTGCTTATTTTAATAACCACAGCGCGTGTTGAGGGCTTATGGGAACACAACCCTTTTAAATAATGCTTTTTTAGTAATATTATTTGCGGGTATATTTAACATTTTTTTAGTCTATAAATAACTATTGTTGGATAAAAAAGTAAACAAAAACGTGTGAAAGCTTTTTCACGATTTCTTATACAGGGTTCCTAAGCAAATCCTTAGGGGGCCAAGCAGCCGTGTATAAGACGCAGACAAATGGAAAAGCACATTAGGCAGAAAAGGATGGGCATGGGGCGATGTTGTCACTACATCTTACACGTAGTAAATCCATTCCAGGTTGTTGTTTTCTAATGTTTTCCATTTTCATGCCTTTAGGACTGGAATAAAAATTGTTTTTGCTCGACTTTAGTACCAAACTGATGAAAGATATCGTAAAAAAAAATTTTTTTCGGCTTTTCATTTTGTAACCATTGTCCTTATGCACTGTTTACAGGCTGGGGACTGAGATACATGCAAATGCGTAACCTAAAGCGTTCATACACGGCCGGATAAATCGACTGAGATATTTCCGTAGAAACTTTATTAAGCAAATAGGACGGGTTGACGCCTTCGAACGTCCAACCCGGGTTTTGCACTTTGATTCGAAATCAAAAAGGAGGAACAGTCAGATGTGGGGCCGTGCACAAATTACGTAACGGTGATTTTACCAATTTTTGACCCCCTCCCTATGTAATGTTTTGTAACGGTTTGGCACGCCACTCCCCTAATATTACGTAACGATTTCAAGACCACTACTCCCCCCAAAAAAAAAACTTTTCACTTATTTTCATTCCAAATTTTCTTAGTTTCACACAAATGCAAACGCTGTCGAAAACCCCCTTCCCCCCTACGTAACGTTTTGTAACCCCCCTCCCCCCTATGACCATTACGTAATTTGTGCACGGCCCCTGTAGTCCCAGTGGAGGAGGGCGAGAAAATTGATATTTTTTTCTTAAAAATTATACTCTTTAGACCTATTTCTTTGCGTTCCCAAAATTACGTAATTTTGAAAAAAAAAATATAAGTGGCGCCATTTTATTTCGTGCTTTGTTTTTCTAACATTTTTGCGTTCGGCTAATTTAATTGAGAAAATTTTGCCTGCGGCGCCCTTTATCTTCTCACTCGAAACCAAGATCCCCCGTTTTAGAAAAAGTGATCCCGTCTCTGTTTCTAAATTTTTTCGAATAAAAGTAGAGTATGACCATGGGGGAAATATTTTTTTTCTACGGTATGACGAAAATTTCGAGAAAGAAAAAAATAAAAAAAGTGGCAGAGCTCAAGTTTTTCGTAAAAAAAACGTTTTTTGTAAAGAAACAGAGTAAAATAAATCTTTTCACCCCTTTTTGGGTGTTACAAATATTGGCAGCCCTTATTTTTCGCTTTTACCCTCCCGCTAGTTTTGAAGAATTGGTTCGCTACATGTTTCGAGATCATGTCATAAAACACCTCGAACATATCAAATGTAGTGTAGGGCCAGCTTTATTTAAAATCAATAATATCGCATGCAAAAAGCTCTGCAGGAAAAATAGCGCCGTTTATTGATTTCTTTGGCTGCTAGTGCTATCTGCATGGTTTGGCCGTTTCCGGATAGATGTCACTAGTAGAACAGAATGGAAAGAAATTTAATTAAAAGCAAAGATATTTCTTTGTAATGTTAACAACCTCACGAGTTTATCACTCAGTATCGTAAATAATGGACCCTGCCGCCTCCTTTAAGCAAGAAAAAGCTGTGGTTTGGACCTGAAAACATCTAATTTTTTCCTCGATCATCTCATGGTGTAGCCGCCATCTAGCGGAATTTGCAGACATCTTTTCAACGGTTATTATTGCAACTATGATTTATGCTCACAATGAAAGAGTGGCGACAATTTTTTCTCATGAAAGCAGTCCGGAGATAATAACAAACTGGCACCATTGCTCAATATACCTGTTTCTTTTGTGCGCGCAGAACTTTCTATGCCATTTCTGTTTGATTTATCCCTAAGAAAAATCTTGGGAACCCTGTATTGGTTGAAGAATTTAAAGTCGAACCAAAGCACGTGTAAATTATGTGAAATTGTTTTGTGCTGAATCGAAATCTAAAAGTAAAATAATTGACCCCCTGGCCATTAGAGTAAAGGATTTTTCCTTCAATCAATGCCCTGGCGCATTAGATCGATAATGAGGAGACCCACGCGGGTCGGCCATTTAGCGCGTAAAATACCTATAGCCTCCAACGTTTTTATTGGTCCTGAATAGCATATTACCCAACCGGTTGTCTATATAACTATTATTATATACCATCAAATAGTTACAAACTTTGCACCTGGACTAACCATAAGTTCCGTTAGTACTGGGAATATTAGGGATATTTTGGAATGCTTATTTGACACTTCGTAGTGGTTGTGGTAATTACTGCGCCTTCGCAATTGCTAAACGTCATTCCGTTGTGGTAATTAACCACTACCACTGCCGTAAGCTAAAAATCCATTTTGTTGTGGTTGTGTTTATTTTGCTGATTAATTTTCGAGAACTTTGGTGTAATTAATTTTAAAAATAATAAAATGTTACCAGGTTCCAACATATAAAACCCTTATTTTGTAAAATTAAACCCAATTTTTTGTTTTTTCTCATCTCTTAATTTTTTTACAAGTGACAGTCTTTAATGTGTTCCAAAAACTCTGGTAAAATCGATGCGTGGTAGTGGTAGTGGATGTTAAACACTACCACAGCGGCTGTCAAAGTTGTAAAAATTTTAGGCGTTCCAAAATTTCCCTATTCTAAAATGTTGGTATAGAATCTTGCAGCAAGCAAGCAAAGCAAAATTTATAACTCTACACAGAAAAAAATAAAATTTTCCCTGGAGAAAAGTACTTTTATTGAAAATATTGGCGAAAGTCTCCGCCCAAAATGATTTTTTTTTGTGTAAGAAAACCGCTTGTTTTGTGAAAAAAAAACAATTGTCTTGGAAAATTGTTTTGATTTAAAACAAACTGTCTTTAGAGAAGAAAAAGTGATTTTGAAACAAGATATAAATTTCTTACCTATATCTTCTTAGCACAAAAAAAGCTTTACTTCCGTCAAGAACTTTACTTTTTTAACTCAAAATAGCGGAACTTCTCGAAACAAAAATGACAATTTAATTATATTATATTTTCTTAAAGGAAATAACAAATAATTTTTTTTTCTCCAACGAGAAGACAAGTTCAGACCTTTCGGCATTTCAAATTTCGCCCTTTGTGAGTGTGGGTGGTGTGTGTATGTCGCGAATATTTTTATATTTGTAAAGGTGCAGTTAGACTGTGGTAGTGTAGTCGTCGTTGCATTGCAGCTGTAGTGAATTTTTTTCCATAGATAATGCAGAACAGGATATTTTACAGATAGTTAACAATATTTTTTGGTACACAGTTTTTAATATAATTTACCTTGTTTAAAGTTTTAAACAAATATTGGTGATAATAGACCCTCTTGCAAAATTTTTGAACATGTTAAAAGATCTACCTTACATATTTATTTTGTATTAACCAAGAAAGTTCCGTTTTTTCTTAATATAAGTTCAAAAATGCTTTAGTTTTAAAATTAGGGTTGATTGGGTACCAAAGATGGACAAAATAAAACTTGGGGAAGAAAAATTTGCAAGGCTTACGAAGGGTGGACAGTTGGAGGCAACACTTTAGTTATAGACATATTCTGCACATACGTAGCAGTTGCCGCTGCCGTTGAGTCTTATTTTCCGAAATCGATCTTCCTATGGTTGATGCTGATCCCATATCGACATCGGAGGAGACATTGGTGAAAATTTTATCGGCAACATTCTTCTTTTGTTACAATGAATTTTCAACATAACCTTCAGCAACCGAACTGCTTTTCCAGCCACCATGTCTTTTCAACACATGTTGTTGCTCTAGAGTCGGCAAGTAAAGAAGCTGATGATCTACGAAAACAATGCCCAGTATATAGATTTGCGTCTGGTAGTCCCAAGTAGCCAGCAATTCTCCTTGGTACCTGTCCAAATGTATTTTTTCCTATGGGCTGACTCATGCATTTCCAATTTTTGTAAGACACAAAAAATCGATTTTGCTGTGTAGGTGGCCTTAGACCAATATATTTTCTCACCATTTCCACTACATTCGTAGAGTTTTCACCAGACGTTTTTATCACAAACGAGCGATCCTTGCCTGATTTTGTGCCCCGTAGGTTTACCAGAAAAAAGCTTACATGGTCCGAGACATCGAGTATAGCTGGCAGAGCTCCTTTCTTCGACATGCTCCAGCGACTCCCATAATCAGCGCCACCTGCAACAAAATTAGTCTCCTATTAGTAAAGTTTTGTAGACAATCAATGGTGTTATTTTTAGTAGTACTATCAGGAAAATACTCAGAGAAAAGAATCTTACCTTTTGGACTAGATATTCTTCATCTGGTGCATTTTGAAAAAAATCTCTTATACTGTCGAAATCCAATGCCGTGAGTATTATATATTATCGTGGCTTTGATCATGGAATATTGGCTCCATGCAGAAGATGCCTTGAAATTCTTAGACTTCTGTAGAAAGTATGCCAGGAGCATCTTTTCATCCGTAAAATTCTCTTCATGCTGTTCAGCGCACCATTTTCGGTAATCATGAAACTGTTTCTTGTAAACCTCGCGAGATTTTTGTAGAAGAAGGCTAGTGATCGCTTCTTCCGCGTCCTCTTCAATGTTCATTTTCCAAAAAAATGCTGTACGATTTTTCTGGACTCACCGTTTGGTGACGCCGTTTGATAACAACAACTGACTGAAATTTGTTTTGTGCCATAGCAACACTTCCATGGCACAATAAATTTTGAGTGAATCCACCCAACACTGTTCTCAACTAAAAAGCCAGTTAACTCATTTTCGTTTTAGTATCCTTTGGCCTATGATCGGCGCCATATTGACACCAAATTGACAGAAAATCCATGTTTTACTTGTCAATTTGGTTATAAAAATGGCAGCCACAATAGGCTAAAGGGTACTGAAGCTGTAGGAGGTAACAGGCTTTTTAGTTGAGTACGGTGTTGATCCACCATGCCAACAACCATCAATGACAACTATCAGTAATACGAGCTGTCAATCTTGAAGCTGGAGTACCGTTAAGTGGTCTACTGTTAGTTTTGAGATTTTTGTTTTTAGTTTCTCGCATTCTAAAGTGCATAAAATAGTATATAAATCTCGTGACTAAAGTGTATTTTAATCTCTTGGCGAATTGTACAAACCTTTCGCTGCGGGAATAAAAGAGGCACTTTAGTCCCTAGGTTTATAATGTATAGGTTTATAATGTACAGTGTGTATACACTGGCCATTAATTCACGTAGGTATGTATTAATTTACGCATTTATTCAAGGAAATTTTCATTTTTCATGATGCAGAAGTCATTTAATACAGCTCCGTGTTTAAACAAAAAATCTACAATCTAGGTAATCTTCAAAAAAGCTTCAAAACAACCACAGAAAAGGAAATGTTTTGGCGCTCTAATAGTTTTCGTATTTTTTCAAAATTATGTTCTAATTGCGTGACTCAATCCATGAAGAAATTCGCAAATTTATTTGATGTCAATTTCTGTATTATATTGCTAAAATCAAGCTCAAACTTTTTGACCATGAATAAACTGTTAGTGTAAGAAAGCCATTAGCAATAAACGTTGACTATTTATTAAACTAGAAATGCAAAAGATCCCCATGCTGCATCCCTGTTCTTCTTATATAGGGAGTTGCTTTCATGTTTATGACCTAAACCGGACCTAAATGACGAAATTGAAAAAGCAGGAAAAATTTTTTGGGGTCTAATTTTGCATCCCTTTTATTTCTTGATGCATGCTGATGCTATCGCGCTGATCCGCTAAATTTTCCATGAATTTACAGGATTGCCTCTATTAACTTCAAAAAGGGCAAAAATGTGTCTTAATCTACAGCTAATATACCGTCAACAAAAAATTACTTACAGTATCGTCGCTACTATAAGGCTGGTGCTGCTGTCTGGCTAGCGGCAACTCGGCTGATTGTACCGGCTGCGGCGGTGGTGCCACTTTTCTAAGCAAAGGTGGCGCCGTGACTGGTGCAACTGCGCCAACTGCTGCACTTGCAACAGCTTCTGGTGACGGGCATCCCAATTCTGGTCCTTCGTCACTTGCGTCTGCGCATTGCGGTATTCCGTCGCATGCATTGTATATGGCAATGCATTCGCCAGTCGAACGGCATTCAAACTGGTAGCGGCTACACTTTCGGCCTAAAAGAAAAGTAAACAAAAGTATTGAAAATCATTGAGTAACCAGGTTATTTAGTTGACTTTCTCTCCGTAGCTCCTAGCAGAAGTAGTTGTAGATGGGGGTCTGCATCCTCCGTCTCCCGGGGGAGCTCATAAGCAAAAAATCTCTGCCGTTATCGTGTTTAAATGAGATTTATGCTTGTATGCCTCATCGCATTTTCCTGATTAGGCTTTAATCGTGATTAGTTACTAATCGGTTTTCAGAATGTGGTGTTTAACATTGAAACTTTGTTTGCCAAGACCCATTCCAAACTCCGATTAGTGTTAATTATGATTAAAGCTTAATCGAAGAATTTTCACATTGGTGGATATGGACATTAGAGCACTTCAGGACGCTTATTCTTGACGGCGCGTGAGGTGAGGTGAGTTCATTCCCCGTGGAAATAGGTGGCGAAAGTAAGCTCACCTCACCTTACGGGTCGTCAAGAATAAGCGTCCAGATCAACCAACAAGACAAACAAACTTATATTAACTATAAAAAAGAGCGACGATCTGCGTGCCGAATACCCCGTAGTAAACCTTATGATTGAAAAAAAGAGTTTATTGTTGCGCGATTTTCAAAAAAAGTGGAGTTTCCATTTGAAGAGAATATTCTGAATAAAACTTGTCACTTGAAACGTTTTTGGTCAAAAGCGGATTTTCGAGATATTCACTTGGGCGAATACTTGAAAGTAACAGTTTTTGTTTGGGAGAAAAAACACGAGTAAATACATTTTTTTGTCTAGACTGCAACTTCTCTGTATTTGTAATCCGTGAAAAGACCCCAAAATTTAAAGCCTTGTTAAGCGTATCAGTGGTTTATTTGTTTACGTAATTATCTTATTTTTAAATAGAACAACCGTTGATAACATAAACTCGCTTTAAAAAAGTGTGTTGTGAAAATATGAATAAATTACAAATTAACATTAGTGATCAACAAAGCAATTTAATATTAAAAGTAGCCAAAGAAAATGGTATAAAAGAATTTGATATTAAAGTTGAAAATGGTACCAGAAAAGGTGATAACTATGTAGGAATAATAACGTCAGTAAAAGTTACAGAAAAAAATGACGGAAAAACAATGGACTTCATTTTAAAACATTCAAAACATGAAGATGCCTTTAAAAGCAATGGGCAAATTTCCAGTGTTTTTGCTAGAGAAGCCAAAATGTATGGTGAAGTATTACCCGAGTTGTTAAAATTTCAAAGAGAGGCAAAAATTCTAAACCCATTTTTAGGTAAGCGATTTTTGTTTAAGTATTAGCAAAAATTCACATTATATTGTTGGTATAGTGGTATACATTAAACAATAAATCGATATTTTTTTATCTGTGAAACTAAATAGGTACGACTTAAATTTTTCAACTTGGTCTGAAGTTTTTATGTTGAGTTTTCCTCTTACCACTATACACCTCTTTTTTATACGTAGCCCACATCTCAACTTCTGTCGCAATTTTCCTCTTTTGTCCAATAAAAAATAAAAAATTGCCTAGCTACATAATTATATAGCTATATAGATTTAGAGCACTATCAACAATCAAGACAAACAAACCAATTAACTATAAAACAGTCCAAAAGCAGCAGTGCATTTGATTTTAACTACTTATCTCTAAAAATAATTTTAGTTAGGTACCTGTTAGCCGATTTCATGCACAATTGCTTATGGCAATCCAAAATAATGGCTAAATCAATGAATAGCGAGCTTTCCCTCAAAAAGGTAATGGTAACCGTAGATTCCGATTTCGCACTTGTGGTGCTCATCAGTACGGTGCTAGGAATTAGGAGATGAAAAATGATGATGAAAGAATATGACACAGGATTCATGTAAAAGACAACCATCTGTCATATTGCAGAATCGGTAGATACACCCTCAATTTGAAGGAAAATTAAACGTCTCTACGAAGACAGATATAATTATGTTTACAGATATCCTAAGCTCTGGAGTTGATAATTTTAAAAAGGAATTTAGTGAGGAGTGAGGTGTAATGAACTAAAAGGAGCCATCCATAAATTATATTACACGGACTCTTTCGGTCATATTTTCCCCACCCTCCTCTTTTCACAAATCGTCACGTTTCTGGTGATCCGCTCAAAATTAGGTCATAAAATTAAAACACCCTCCCCCTATTAAAAAGGAGCTCAAAAAGTTTAAACCATTTTTTCTAGAGTGAGAAATAAATGTCCAAGAAAATGTTGTTAGTTGATGTGATGAAGGTTTTTGGCATTTCTTTTTATTTTTGTAGCTAAAAAACTAATACAATCAAAGTAGTGTGTGGGGTATCTTTAAACGCGTACACTCATTAGAACGCAAGAACTTTTTTCCAAATCATAAAATAATGGCCAATAACTAAAATATAGGCAAACAAAATATTACCGTTTCATAAGAAATGAAATCAAAAAATTATATTTAACTTAAAATCAAAGCACGTAAAAAAAAGCAATATCATACTATTTTATTATATCTAGCGAAAAGAAACATATTTTGCCACTCTTAATTTTAAACTACTTTCAGTTTAAGTGTAAAAGCACTTTCTAAATCCATGATTTTTTTCTGCGCGTTTTTGATGTCCCATGAGTTACCAATTTTTGGTAATATCCTGGACTTTGAATAAAAAATTATTATGATTTAATTTTTAAATTGTTCAGATAGATCCTCTACATAATGCATTGAAATATTGTCATTCTGGTATATCTTAAGAGAGAGAAAAATGAGAAAAAATTTATTATATAAGATTTGTTCCATGAGTTATCATGGAATTTCCCAATACCAAAATTGGAGATCTTAAGATTGGTATATTTAGGAAGAAATTTATTTGTGACAGGGGGGGGGAGTCGGGGAGTCAAGAGTTGGCAAATATGGTGAAATAATTTATGGCTCTGAGTGCATTCCATAAATTAGAAACACAATTTTTGCCAAATTAAGCCCCCCGCCCTCCACCTTGACATAAATCATTACGTTTCTGATGACTGTCTTCACTAAAGTGACGTCCCAAAATAAAATCTACGCCTCCTTATTTTTATTCATGGCATCACAATTCTTTTTCGGTCTTAAATTTCTTGCGGCAACGAAAAATGTGTCAATATTTTAACTGCTCCTTTTTTAGAATTCAAGGGAAAGACATGTTTTTTGTAACGTAATTTTAAGGTGGTCAAAATTTGTCCACAATGATGTGACTTAATTTATGACTGGTCCCATTACTTTATTTTACCTGGCTCAGAACCAAACGTTAATTAAAATCTATTCACGTATCTTTATTGTTTACCTACTGTTTGTTTTTTTTGGTGGTGATAAGAGAGGTGCATGTGAAATGTAATTGGTAATAAACCATACAATGCATTCGTGTTGATTCAGGCAGTAGTCTTTTTATATTATTGTTGAAAAGTAGAAATAAATAAATAAGAAAACGAAAAAACACCAACCATAAAATTTTTACAGAGTCCAACAGGACCTGGGTCCTATTGAGTCCTGTCGGATCCTATTGGGTCCTGTCGGGTCCTGTCGGGTCCTGTTGGGTCCTGTCGAGTCCTGTCGAGTCCTGTTGAGTCCTGTCGGGTCCTGTTGGGTCCTGATAAGTCCTGTCGGGTCCTGTCGGGTCTGGTCGAGTCCTGTTACAGGTCCTGTCGTGTGTTTTTTGAAATATTTCTCAATAAAACATAATGGTGTGAAATCAACTTTTTCTTTTTTTGGAGTCGGTTATTGATTTCCTGTCTTAAAATTTTTGCATCAGTTAAATCCCAACTTAAACTTTTAGACGAAAATTGCTATGACGCCACGGGTCAGCTGCCATAAACAGTAAAAATGGATGAAGATATGGTTCATTCTTATGCTGGTTAGGATTTTAGTCCATTTAAGCATTTTTAAATCATCACACTAATGAGCATTTAGGCCCATTTCTACTAGGTGTTTATGCCACCTGATTTGTGACGTCATAGAAATATTATTCCGAAAATTGTCAAAGTCAGTCGTAATGGGTATTTATAAATCGTAGCTGTAGGGTAAACAAAGAATTTTCCATAAGACGTAATGCTCATAAAAATCAAAATTTTGGGCAGTTAAAAGCAATTTTTGTACTTTTAGCTCTCTCGCACTTGCATGAAGTAGATAGGCATTGTCTCTCTTAGTTTACCCTGAAGATCGGTCCAAATCGGCTTGAAGTTGCGGTCGTCGGCTTTGAGAGAGATGCCGTTATCTACAAATAAGGTAGGGGAACAGATCCCTGTTAATTGCGATTTTTGAACTTAGTTTTATAACTTCTAGAAAATACTCATTTTTCCCTCAATCAGAAAGGATAACTTTATGAGATCATAACATTTTTCTGGCTAGATTCTTTTTAATTTAACCAAAATTTTCATTTAGTTAGCATTACGTCTTATGGAAACGATTTGTTTGTCCTAAAGCGGCCATATAGGATCGGCCATATTATTTCTGTTAGGCACCTCTCATAAAGTGAGTAGGTAAATATTTCATAAAGTGAGTAGGTCTCGGAGTACATACATATTTAAAATAATGTGCACTGTAAATTTAAATAATATTCAAAGATGTTACGCAATAGCGGTCTTCCTTATTGTGTTTATGCTTCTGGTAAATCTTATTGCCAAGCACAATAAGAACTGTGTGTGATAGATCGAAAATGACTACTGATGTTGTGATCACTGCAAATTGGAATCTTTCGATTCTCGTTTCATAAAAGGCGCGTTTTTTCGAGCATAACATAGTTACTATTATTTTCTCTTTCTAAATGCATTCGTCTAAGAGAGATCTAACATACTACAACATCACTAAAAATACCCGCCAGTACATCCTTCGACCCCGCATATCTGTTAGGGGTCGAAGGGTGTACAGGCGGTATGTTCCTGGTATGCTGGATCTCTCTCAGACGTATGCATTTAGAAAAAGAGAATATTAGTAACTATGTTAAGCTCGCAGAAACGCGCCTTTAGCTTTGTGATTGGTGAACGTCTGCGACAAAGTTAGGTACCTACCGAGGGAGATTTCACTCTGGGCAATATATGTACAAAATCATGTCAGAATAATGCGCATTTTTTAGAATTTTTTGAAATATTTTTGCATTATTCGGCTTTTTTTGGCATTATTGGGAATTTTTCTGGCATTATTTAGATTTTTTTGGCATTAATCGGCGTTTTTGCAAATAATGCGCAATATATGTACAGAAAATGACCAGTGAAATCCCCCTCGGTACCTACTTATTTTTTATGATCATTTATCAAATGAAGAATAAGGTCTCTGCTATATGAAACTACTATATTTAAAAAGTTAAAAAACAGGTATTAAAAAAATATATAAAAAATTTAAATGCTTGTTACTCCCAGGAAAATTCGGCAAAAGTATGAATACCTCGCACCACTTGTGGTTCTGGCAATATATTTGTAATTTGTGAACAAGAGACAATATTAATGTCTTTTACATAGGGAAATCAAAATATTTTTCTTGTTTTTGATTTCCAATATTTTGAGACATATTTTTTTGTTACTTCCCTTTTGCTATTTTGATTGTATGTATATATGCTTTCGCTCTCACTACTTTCACTTGTGCTGCTACTCCACAAGCCGCTTGATTTATTTTGAAACACACTTGTGCTGTTATCGGATTCTGAAGATTCTATTGTCATAATTTTTTTCCTATTTTTTTAAAAATATTGGGCTCTTTTTTAACGTCACTCCTTCTGCTATGCTTTTACTTGTTTTGGTTGCGGTCATTGATCTAACCCTAATTAATCTATCTGAGGATACCCTGTTTCCCTTTTATTAAAACTGCCATACCGCTGACTGTTTTCTAATAATCATACTTTTATTATTTACTAAAACTTTTAAATACGAGCTAGCGTGTTTTTCGTTCGTTAATTTGACTTTATTTGTGTAATCTTTAAGTTCTAGGTATTTATACTGCTTCAAAACTTTTCATCTCTAATTACGTCTAAATTTTCTTCTTCGTCCATTTCTAAAGCCTTCTCTTCAAGCTCTTCTTCTTCTTCTCCTTCTTTTTTTTTCTTGATCATTTTTAATGACATTATTTGTTTCGTTTGTTTGGTAATTGGGTAGTTGGGTCTCTTTAAGCAAATTTTGCTTTTCATTTTGACATACCATTCCCATTCTTCCCTCCTTTTCTCTAGGAAACCGCATATGCTCAGCTAAAAATGTAATATATATTTATTTAGTACATGTTGTTTATAACTTTTTACTGTTTTTCACAGAAAGACAAAATGAAAACTGAAATATTTGTTAGATCATTGTCCGTTTGTTTTTAATTTCACTTAATATAACATAGCAACATAAGTAATTGTTTTAATGAAAATAGTTATTATCCTAACAAATGCGGAAAGTTAATCTTTTCCGCACGCGACCGCCCTTGATCCAAACGATGCCAGACCATTAAGACACCAAAAATCAAATTTTTAGAATTTTTGTCTGTTTTTCGGTTCGTTTGTTCCAGCATCAGGCAAAAATTACTGAACCGATTTGAATGGGACTTTCACTACTGGATTCCTTGGGCTCCTGGGCAGGACAAATCTACGAAAAAAAAAATCCCCGGAAAAAACTTGGAAAAAAAACCCCGAGTTAAAACCCTTATAACTAACCCAACTTAAGTTAGACCCACACTTCTCCCTAGGAAGGTACGCGACTGTTTTTCAGGCTGAGGTATACGCCATTCTGATGTGTGGATATAAAAATCTGGAAATGTCCGCTTCAGGCACGGATATTTACATTTGCTCAGATAGTAGGGCTGCACTGTCTGCTATCAGATCGGACAGATACAACAAGGTCCTCTGGGTCCCGGGACATGAAGGTGTATCGGAAAATGAAGAGGATCATCAACCGATCCGGTAGGTCCCGAACCCATACTAGGCATTTCGGCATGTCAAGTCATAACGGCCCTAAAAAGTGACTTCAACAGGCGCTCTGAGGAGATCTGGAATAGCACGCAGGGCATGAGACAGGCCAAGCTTCTGATTGGTGAGATGAGCGCCAAAAAACAAAGTCCTTGCTCCACCTAGGTAGGAAGGATGTAAGACTGGCAACAGGACTCTGTCGCCTTAACAAGCACCTAGAGACGATGGGAATTGCCGAAGACTCAGAGTGCCGATGTTGCATGAAGGACGAGGAATCATCCTTGCACGTCCTGCTGGAGTGTCCGGCTCTGGCCAGGTCAAGAGAGTCGCACCTTGAGAACTATCTGCTGGCCCCAGGCGATATAAGAAGGTTGCAGCCGGAATTGTCCCACCCGTATTTCTACATTCATTCACATTCATTCCCAAGCTAGACCCAACCCAACAAAACCCAAAATATATATATTTTTTATTTTTAATAGATAAAAATCAATTTCTCAAGGGTTTTTTTTTCGGGGGTCTTTCTCCGGGGTTTTTTTCGTTTACCGGGCAGGTCATAGGCTATATTTTATCAAAATCGGTTTACGGAAAATTTGAGGCAGAAAAACGGGAAGGAAACTGGTAAATGACATCATTACGCAAAAACTGCAGGGCCGATTTTGATGGAACTTTCACTACTGGATTATCTGATGGGCTCCTGGGCAGGACATAGGGTTTATTTTAGTAAAATCATTGACGGAAACAAAAGTTATGACTATTTAAAGCAACAAAAACGGAAAGAAAATGAGTAAACCTCAGAAGCTGCGAGGTCTTCACCTAGTTTTATCATAAATGACACTCCCCCTTTTCCCCGTCACCAGAAGAAAAAGAAGAATTTAAAAAGTAAATAAAATACAAAGTTTTATTTGCCCAGAAGCCCAATGAATCCAGTAGTGAAAGTCCCATCCAAATCGGTTTAGTAGTTTTTGCGTGATGCTGGAGCAAACAAATAGACAAAAATTCTAAAAATTTGATTTTTTGTAGGTATCTAAGTATAGAAGCCTCCCACAAAAATTTATAAAAATATATTTAATGTAGAGAAATGACCCCTCTAGAGATTTGTTATGTGTATAGATAAGAAAGCAGGTGTCAAAATTTGACGTATGTAATGACATTTGAAAAGGTCGCAAAAATTTGGTGGGGGTGAAATTTTTAATCATAAAGATTTTTTTATCTATACTTATATCTACTCCATAACCGCGTATATATTTTTGTTATGTATTTCTGTTTGGAGATGTATGTAAATATATTTACTTACCCTAATTAATTTCTCTGGCTAATATTTCACCTGTCGTGGCACAGGTCATGACTTCCCAATCTAGAAAAGTCTAGAGGAGGAGTGAATCAAATGAACCAGTTTGGCAACCATCAAAAACGCCGAGGGTAAAGGTCAACCAATTCGGCGAAGCTTCGCACGTGAGTACAGCTACTGCAGCTAACGGACAGTGGACACAGAACACTTTAGAGAAAACGGACAGGAAAATAATAAAAAGGATTTAAAATAACAGTAGGGCTTTATTTTTTGAAATTTAAACAAATACATATCTGAACTAAAAATAAGAAACTGTAGAATAACTTGGCAACAATGAATACGCTTTAAAGTCCTGTCAGATCCTTTTGAGTCCTGTCAGGTCCTGTCGGGTCCTGTTTTTAGTCCTGTTGTAACATGTGTACAGTACTGTTGTTTGCCGATGACTCCTCGATTTCAGTACAAAATGTTGTCTGTGTGCCACAGCCATCTTCCGTTAGTTTTTTTAATAAATGAAAGACTCGTAACTTAAGCCAGTTTTATATAAAAAGTTTAAAAAAATACAGAGAGTGTTAAAATATACGTAGTGTAAGTGAAAAAAAATCTAAAAAATAGGAAACCGACACTGCCAGAAGGGATTGACCGCGTTCTGTCGCGAATGTTTTCAATAGTTAAAAAAAAGTAAAAATCATAAAAAATAAGTGGAAAAAGAGCTGTTAAGGACAAATTTGGATACCTAAGCGTTAAAGGTAGGTGGAAAATGGGTTGAAATATAATGAAAGTAGTAAAAAAGTTCATCATTTTGGTACAGACCAACATGACCTTCTAGATTGCACTTAGGCATTCTTTGAAAATGCAACAAGCAATTGTGCATGAAATCGGCTACACACTTAAAATCAAACGACTCTTGCTAACATTATAATATATCAACTAAAAAGGAGGAGGCACATTTCTTATGGGAACTGGATCCCCGTGGATTTCAACGAAATTTTAGTATGTTGTTGGAACAGTGCTAGAAAGCATTTTGTCTCATGGGCACAAGTTCCGATATGTACAGGGTGAGCCAATAATAGCTGTCAAAGTTAAAAAATGTGATTTTTCTAGTACGCTATGATGTCCAATTGAATTGGGAAAACAACCGATTCTTAGTAAAATGACAACGCTGATTACAAAAATTACATTTATTTTGACATATGTCAAATCCTGTCAAAATGGCGAAGGTAGTAAAAGCACAAAAATATTTTAGGTGTAGCAAAATGCCACGGATTTTTCCTGGAACCAAATCAAGAATTTATCCTGATGGAAAATCTGAGATCGATGGGATACAAAATGTGGGATAGACGCATACCAATTAACCACGATCACGTTATTCTTGTTTTTAGCGAGTATGCCAAATTTCACGCAATATCTTTTGCTATGAAACATAAAAATCCACAAAAATTTGAAAGACTAACCAAAGATTTAACGTCAGTAATGGGAACGACTGAAGAGAGGCGAAAATTATTTAAATTATATAAAGAAACTGCTTTGAAAATTCTTAAAAACAACGAAGTTTTGAAAAATGCTTTAGAAGAATGTTGGAAGAATATGGAAGAAGTTTTTACTGAATTAAGAGGCGAAAAGTTTGTGATTCAACACGGGGACACTTGGTGTAATAATATACTTTTTAAATATAAGGTAGGTAAATAGGTAAGTCTATTTCTAAGTTACAAAACATAGGCTAGGCTCCATTAATAATAATTGGTTAATAATGAAAACGCGCGCACGCGCAGTAATCACCATTTTTTAAAAAAGTAGACATATGCTACGTTTTCATGGGAATTGAGTTCGTTCTGAAAACGATTTCAATCCGATACCGTCCATGAAAACCCCTGTTTTTCCAGTATTCAAATCCCTGAAAATTTTTAGGGTTGGATCAAGATCGTGTTGAGATCGAAATACCGATTTTCCATGAAAACGGGGATTGAGTTTACACATGCGTATTGCGTCGGATTACCAGACAGCCGCCAAATTATATTTTATTGCTCTAACTGTTTTTAAGAGAGATAGAGAGAGAGAGAAATAGAAGTGAAACTGTGGAACCGGCATTCTAAAATTTGGTGGAGTGTATAGAAAAAAGAAGATTAATAACATAACCTTACTTAAATAAGTAAAGATTCGTTTTTTAAAGACTTTAAAAAAATTAATTATGGAAAATAAAAGAAATATTTGGCTCGAAAGTGCATGTATGCGCTATGCACATATGCTAGTCCAGCATTTCTTTCTTTACTTGCACTTGCAAACAGAGTAGTAACTAAAATTTAAAAAAAAATGTGTGGCAAGCGCCAACATCATCTTTTGAATCATATACATTAAAAAAAAGTACCCAAACTTAAAAATGAATATTTGACAACTATGACATATGTCAGCTGCCAAATATCAAAATTTGAAAACCGTTTTCAAATCGATTTGAAATCCTGCCATGAAAACTCATGAAAAAAAAGTTTTCAAAACATATTGAAAACGAATTCAATATCCATGAAAACATAGCAATAGTGTCCGCTGTAAATTGTATATTTAGATTTGAATTGTCTGTTCTTGTCTTATTTTGTAATATTTGAACTATACTAGTTTATTATTCTATGTTTTTAGAAAGAAGATCCATCAAAACCCACACATCTCTATCTGTTGGACTGGCAAAATTCAAAAATTGGTTCACCCGTATGGGACCTTCTATACTTTTTCTGCGTTTGCGCCTCAAAAGAAGTTCTTTTTAATTATCAATACTATCTGGAAACTTACTATAAAGTTTTGAGTCAAAATCTCAGGGAATTTGACTGCGACTCCGATGCAATATTTAGTTTTGAAACTTTGACCAATCAATGGAAAAAATACATTAAAATGGGTCTTTATTGTATGCTTATGGTTGGTCCGATTTTGGTGGTTGAAGAAAGCGATATACCACCGAATTTCGATGAACTTCAGAAAGATAAGACGAAAACTTTGAGTGATATTCTTAATTTAAACGAAGTTAGACAGGAGCAGTACAACAAAAGGTTAATAGGTCTGATAGAATTTTTAGTGCACGAAAGTGGGTAAAATATACAGGGTGTTCACCCTACCAAAAGAGGCAGAGGAGTAAAATTTCACAAAAGTAGATGGTTTACAAAAAAGTATCTTTTTGGATGCTAATCGTACCGCCAGTCATTAAGGAGGAGGAGGCAATACTTTTTTTAAATGAGATTTCCTGTATATTTTCTTCTGTTTCCAAAAATACCAAATATGTAGTTTTTAAATAAGAGCAATGAGTTAGACAAAGAATCAACGACTTTCCCTTTTCTTGTTTAATTCATTGTTCTTGTCGAGATGATATTCCCAGTTCGTCCACTTAATGACTGGCGGGATGACTAACAATTAGCATCCAAAAAGATAATTTTATGTAAACCATCTAATAAATTTTACTTCTGTGCCTCTTTTGGTTTTGGAGATATTAGGATGGACTCTGACCTTTAGAATAACCTGTATTGTAATCATTTATTGCTGATATACCTAGATGTTTGTTTTTTCAATGCAATACTTCAAAAACAATTTTTTTTAGTTTCTTGAATCAATATAAAAATTCGATGCTCGTCATCAAATTAAGGCAAAGTTACGCAAATTAAAGCTTTGCTCAAAACTAAAAAAAAGTTTACAAATTCCGGGTAGTTCCGGAGATAGGCGAAAAAAACCGAAATGTTCATTTTTAGTTTTAATTTTTCTGCGCCCTAATTCTTAAAGCTTTCTACAGCCACTTTTTTAAGATCTACCTAGTGAGAGTCCGTTTTTGAGATTTGACATTTCAGTGTGACAGGAGCACTATCAAGTTCATTTTTTCTTATGGACACATGCTTTTTTTCTCGTGCTGTTTGGTTCATAAAGGATGACAGTTATTTTACAACCTCATTTTGAGAAGTACCTGACGTTTTGAGTTAATTGACTATCATAAACAAAATGTCAAAAAAACTGTAATTTTTAAAATGTAAAAAATACTGCAATCGGGTTTCCAAAATATCTTGAGTAAGTTAAAAGCAAAAATTAAATTTGGACTGATGATGGTGATTAAACCCAAAACGTCAGGTGCCTTGTCCAAATAAGCTTGCAAAATGTTATCTCTCATGCTTTATTAACCAAACGGCAGAAGGAAAAAAGGATGTATCCATAAGAAAGAATAAGGGCGCAGAAAAATAAAAACTAAAAATAAAGATTTCGGTGTTTTTCGTCTATCTCCGGAACTATCCGGAATTTGTAAACTTTTTATTTAGTTGAACAAAGCACCTAATTTAAACCTTTTCGTATCTCCTACCGTTTAGGAAATCCCCATGGTGAGAATTGAATTTGAAACACCCTATATACAGTGTGTTCCAACGAAAACGGAACAGGGGCTTTTTCACGTATTTATAGTCTGATTTTGGGAAAATTCTCGAAAATACGTCGATTTTTTATTTGAGGGGGACAGTTTTTGGCTATCTTTAAATTTTTGTGGCACGCACCATCTTTGCGGGGTAAACTTTACCCCAATGTTTTAAATAGAGAAGGTTATTATTTTACGATATTTACTTTTAAAAAAGCATTGAGCAATGCAAAAAACGTTTTTCTTTACGAAATTAAAATTTGATTTTTGAGAAATCCCGTGACACGTCGCTTTTGTTTTTCGTTAATTCTACATTTTATCATTTAATTTTCTTTTCTGGGATACAATCCTACGAGGGGGCAAATTTACATGTACAATTTGAGCTTAGTTTGAAAATGAATATCTCAAAAACGCATCGATAGATTTTTAAAATTTTTATACGGTTGTAAAGAAATTTAAGAAACACTCAAAACAAGATATCACTCGATCGACCCATTTTCCCCATTTAAAATATAGGGTTAAAGTTTGCCCCTCAAATAGAGTCCGTGCAACACCGTTCTCAACTAAAAAGCCAGTTAACTCATTTTCGTTTTAGTATCCTTTGGCCTATGATCGGTGCCATATTGACACCAAACTGATAGAAAATCCATGTTTTACTTGTCAATTTGGTTATAAAAATGGCCGATACAATAGGCTAAAGGGCACTGAGGCGGTAAGAGTTACCTGGCTTTTTAGTTGAGAACGGTGTTGGTCCGTGCAACACCTGCTTAACTAAAAAGCCAGTTAACTCTTTTTCGATTTAGTATCCTTTAGCCTATCATAGCGGCCATATTGACACCCATCTGACAGAAAATCCATGTTTTACCTGTCAATTTGGTTATAAAATTGGAGGCAATCTATGGCTAAAGGGCACTGAAGAGATAAGAGTTAACTGGCTTTTTAGTTGAGAACGGTGTTGGTCCGTGCTACAAAAATTTCAAGCCAAAAAGTGGCCCCCTTGAATAAAAAATCGACTTGTTCAAAAAAATCAAATGGGTGCGCATAATTTATCAAAAAATGCACTAGATGGCGACACAGTATACAGCCGAAAACAGCTGGACAGGAAAACCTGTGTAATATATTGCCGCTAGATGGCAGTACATAGCCGACAAATAAGATGCGGACAAGCTTTTCCTAACGGCTTTTGAGGCGCTTGTTTTTTATTGTACGGTGTTTAGTATTAATGAATATCCATTAGGTATGTAAGTAGCAACTGTAGTAAAATCCATACAGCCACTGCGATCACTTTTGGGTCTATTGTGGTTCACTTTTAACATTTTTTGTTGCTACAGAATATTCAGCCCCTTAAAGAGTCTCGCAATTTGCTTTGATGAAGTGTCATTCAGATCCAGTCCGTTGATCTGTGGTTTACCGAAGATACGTTGACGCTGACGTGCAATGGCCGGACATTCACACAGCACATGTCTGGCCGTCTCATCATACTCCATACAGAGCCTACATTCGGTGTCCTTACTTAGACCCATTCTGTGTAATGGTACTTTTAGCCTGCAGTGTCCGGTGTATAGATCAACCATTGTCCGGATGTCCTGCCTGTTGAGCTTAATGAGTTTCCCGGCTCTTTTCCTGCAGAGTTCTGTCATGAACTCTTTGGAATGTGCCAGTCTCGGCAATTCTCTCCAGTATTGGTGGAACTTGTTTTCCATCCAGCCTGAGAGAGCAGTGTTGATTGTGTTGTATGCTATTCCTAGGGCTGGTTCGGAGCCAATAAAGACGACAGAGACCGCTTCGGGCGCCAGCTGGTCGGCAGTGTCATTTCCCCGATGCCCAGAATGTCCCTGAATCCATACCAGCGAAAAATGTGTTTATTCGCCCTAGGGTATTCAATGTGTTCTGGCAGCTCCTAAGGGTTCTCGATGAGCACCTATAGGATTCAAGAGCCTTAAAGGCCGCTAATAAAAGAACGGTAGTCAACACCATAGACCATAGATCAACTATAAACGCACAGATGACTTACAGTTATGAAAATGTAAGGGACATATTGGGTTTGTGACGTAGGCGCTCGCTAAGAAAGGATTTTTGAAAATAGGGGTTAAAATTTTAAGGAGGTTTCGATATCTCGGAAACGAAAAGCCGCAGAGGTTTCAAAATTTGTACGTAGAGTCTACTAATAAAATAAGTAAACACATGTTTTGGCGTTTCTCGAAATTTCAACTAGAGTTGGGGAAACACGGGGTAATTCGATTTCGAAGGGCGTAAAGGGATCTTCGGTATCAAAGAAGGGAAAAGTCGCAGAGGTTTAGAAATTGGTATTATAGACTCTATTAATAAAATAGGTGGATTATAGCTCATATTTCATAAAATTTTTGATCTACTAAAAAATAGGTTGTAAAATATATTTTTTTTAATAATAAATAATAATTTTTTATGACCCGCTATTTTTTTATTAATTCCGCCGCTAGCAACGCAGCGGGTGAAATGCTAGTGTGCAATATAAATAAATCTTTAAAAAAAAATATTGTTTCTTACTTTTTGGCCGGCCTCACACAGCCGGAATGTCTTTCTAAATTTAATTCAGAATCTGAATTTAGAGTGTCCGGAGTTGTATATAATTTTAATTATGCAGCACACCCTTTCTGATTTTTTCAGATAGATCTTTCAAAACGCACTTCTTTTCATATAATTCAAATATGCAAGCTTTCACACACAGAAAAAACAGGCAGACCTTGTGTAGGGTACCTATCCTCCATCGAAAAATAAGCTGACTGTATGATGGGAATGACCGACTATCTAGTTTGGTTAATAACTAGGATAAAGAATCATATGCAAAAAGTTTACAATTTAGTTTCATACATTTTCAGGTTGATTAAAGTTTGATATTCAGTTGATTTGGTTACAAAATATACCATTTTTTAAATTTATTGTTAAATTAAAAAGTTGCGTACTGGATTTGCATCTATTACCAACAGAGAGGATATAACAAAACAAGTGCATAAGAGCAGTGGCGTTTACAGAAACAAATTGTGGAGAAGGGTCTTATTAGGTGTGAAGGGTCATATTTGATGTGAAATTTTGAAAAAAATATATAAGGACGTATCGAGTACCATGGATCCCGTAAGCTCCTCTCCTTATATTCTATCATCGCAATCATCATAATAAAAACATGATATAAACGAGTCAAAATCCTAGTGTCTTTTGGCTTTTTGACTTTGTTATTGTAAACGCGTTAGGTATACTACCGTGCTAAAAGAAAAAAGAACGTAAAATCTATTTTTTTTTAGGTGAGATTTTTGGGGTTAATTTTTTGGACATTTTGTCCATTCGTACGTTATTTTAGTCTAGCAGCAGGTAAAAATATACGTAATAAAAATAAATTTTTTTGGCATTAAATTATTCTTTATTGAAATAATATTAGTTTTCACAACTACTGGCTAAAATGGTGCTTTTTTTACAAGCGTTGGTTTAAATAACGAGCGCAGCGAGGTATTTAAAAACGCGAGTAAAAAAATGCACAGTTTAGACGCGAGTTGTTAACACAATTTTGTTAAATACCTTTATCAAAAAATCCATGAAAAACAAGAAAATACTTTTAAAAATCTCGAACCAAGAGCACTTCTCGCAACATACCATCTTTACATAATAAATCAATGCGGCTTTTAAATGAAATAACTTTTTACTCGGTGACGTTCATTATTGCGACATTTTAATCTTTGACAGTTTGATATTTTGAATACTTGGTGAAAACTTGTGGAAATGGCTTAATTTTTAAGCAAGAATAATTATATTTTTTCAATATTACTATACTATTTTCCACTATTTCTCTTCAATTTTGGGTAAGAGACGGACAGAAATCCTTTTTTGCACCCGTGATCAAAAAAAAAGTTTTTTATACGACTGGCTTGAAAAAGGCGGTTTTTGCGCACGGAGAACATGATCTGAAAACGGCATTTTTGCGCAGGCTTACGTCGTTTTTGCGCACGGGTCTCCCGTAATTGTGATTTTTGTTGTTGTCACCCAACAATATAAGTTGGCTGAGTTCCATAGCAACCGTTACGGCTCCTTTGTTTTGTTGATTAGATACTTCAAATAAAATATTATACATTTTATTAATAAAAACGAGTTAAATTGAAATTTGATTTTTCTGGTCTCTGTTTATTTGCAGTCGTATAAAAAGTATCATAAAAAACTCGTTTGAAAACCTCTTTGCACACTTCCTCGACTTATGGACCTGTCGATCGTGTACAAAGAGTCGTCTTCAAACCTTGTTGTTTAAATAACTATTTTTGCATCGGTAACCAAAAATGCCATGCTTTAGTTATCTGTAGACAGTTACTAAAATCATGATTTTGTTGAAGGTATAAAAAATAGTAGTTTTAACAATTAGTAGGTAAAATAGTGCTTTTTTACAAGCGTTGGTTTAAATATCGAGAGCAGCGAGGTATTTAAAAAGGCGTGTATAAAAAGCACAGTTTAACCGCGAGTTGTTAACACTACTTTTTTAATACCTTTATCAAAAAATCCAAGAAAAACAGGAAAATAATTTTAAAAATCTCGAATGAAGAGAACTTCTCGCAACACACCATCTTTACACTATAAATCAAGGCGGCTGGTAAATGAAATAACAATGGTTTCCATGACAATGTGTCTTTTTACTCGGTGACGTTCATTGTTGCGACACTTTAATCTTTGACAATTTGATATTTTGGCGATATTTTTAAATGATTTTTTTCGTTAATACTTTGTGAAAACTGGCGGAAATGGCTCACTTCTTAAGCAAGAGTAATTAGATTTTTTTAATATTACTATTTTCCGCTATTTCTCTTTAACTTTTTTTGTGCACCCGTGATCACAAAAAAAAATTTTTTTGCATGCGTAACTAAAAAAGCCATGCTTTGGTTATCTGCAGACAGTTACTAAAATCGTGTTTTTGATGAAGGTATAAAAAAAATATTTTCGTGAAGGTTGAAGGACTGAAAAAGAGTCAATAATCTAGTAAATTCCTAACTTTTGAAAGAAGGCTGTTAGGAACATGGAGTTATAAGATTTGAATTTCGTTCTATATTTTCTAATTCTAGAGGAAATGGTGAGAAACTACACTTCTCTCCACAAAAAACTGGTACAGTGGTGCTGCAAATACGATTTTTTATATTTTCCTATGTGCAACACTGACTTTTTGACTTTGTCATTTTAGGTTATATTTTTGGCATATATAAACTTTTTAGAAGGAGACGGCTTGTGTAATTCAAAATATAAGCCCACTAAAAATAAAAAACACGTTTCAAAAAAGCAAAAATGTTTTATTAACTAAACAAAAGCTACACAGTAATTGGTGTATTCGACTAGCTGATTATGAAAGCAGCAAGTCTACGATAGTAATGGCGAGTTTACGCAACTTTTCATATTGATAATTCATAACTTTAATTCATAGTGTATAAGCACCATTTTAGTGTCAATACATAATTTAACATCACCTGTTTATCCAAGAGTTTATAAGCATAGTGCATAAGGATAAATTTTGAAAATTGACATACCAAATTGACAAAAAAGAAGAACAAAAAAAATGTTTTTCTTTACCTAACCTCAACAGGTTAGATTCTTTCTTCTTGCTAAATTTCTGTTTTCTAATATCAGCTAAAATCAATCTCTCCTATTTTGAAATCAACCAAACAAAATGTTTTCTCTGCTTTTTTCATATTGATAGTTAAGAATAATGTATTTAACATTATTACTATGAATAAGATTGTGCTTAGGTTATAAATTATCAATATGAAAAGTTGGGTAAACTCCCCTTAACCATAATAAATCGATTTCAAGAAGAAGGAACAACTGTCCCTCGAAAGGAAGGCACCGGTTTGACGAAAGTTACTAGCCCAAAACAATTAAAAGGTCAGATCAAGTTAACAAAATAAATAAAACAAAAAAAAATTCAAAATCAAACACATATAAAAAAATCTTATTTTTAATAGCGCGTCATTGCACCGTTGGCTGCAATGAAGTTTTGAAGTCTTCTGGGCATTGAATTGGCTAAATTTTCAAATAAGTTTGGATTTCGGGCAATAACTTTCCTATATGCCCATACGATGAGTTCCATTAGATATTCTGAATTCCTGGGAATGATAGTTCAACTTGCTAATTTCTTTGCGATAAGTCCCCAAACGTTCTCTGTTGGATTTGCATCAGGGGTTTTTGCAGGCCAAGGCAAAACTTCGATATTATTATCCTGGAACCATCGCTGCGCAATTCTGGCCGTGTGAACTGGACGTTATCTTGTTGGAATACAAAATGATCTGGATAAGAGACACCTTTGGAAGTTATATTTTCCAACATATTAACGTAAACTTCGGCTGTAAATCGCCCAATAATTATAAATAGAGTGTCATATCATCCAGCCGATATCCAGCTCCAAACCGAAAATTTTCCCGCTTGGTCTTTGTTTCCAGCAATATATCATTCTTCGTATCGGGTTCTTGGCGGTCGATAAACCAGAATTTGTTTTTATGGCTGTTGGAAAGATCTTATCATCTGTGAAAACCACCTGCTGCCAAAATTCTTCGTTCCTCAGAGAATAATTCAACGCAAAAATTAATCGAGGCTGCTTTTTTTTCTCATTCTAATTCCGAAATGCGACACCTTAGCCTTGAACGTTTAATCCTCCTGCCTTATTTTGTTATGCATCCTAGAAAATTTTATTCAATTTTTACTTTTTTCGCTTTGGCAAACGAAAGATTTTCCAGCCTTCCTCTGGGCTTGTAACTTTCGTCAAACCGGTGCCTTCCTTTCGGTGGATAGTTCCCTCCTCTTGAAATCGGTTTTTTATGTTTATTATCGTAGACTTGCTTCTCCCATAATGAGCAGCTACTTGCCGAATAGACCAACCATCGTCTAGTTTTGCTAAGATTTGAGTTTTATCAAATTTGGAAAGATGCGGCGGCATTTTTTTTTTAAAATTTGGATGTCACTGATATGCAAACATGATGTTGTCAGGAGTCTTATAGAAAGACAATGCCGCACTATAAAAATTTTAAAAATTTAACAGACTGCTAACTTCTGCCGTACCAGTTTTATGTGGAGAGAAGTGTACTTCTCCGGGTATATGTCTAATTCAGCAACTTCCCTACTACCGATTTGATTAAAACTTGGTATGCGTATAGAGGTTACTATAAAAAAAAAACCACCATCCTTATTGGGGAGGAAAATTTTGCATCTTTCTGTAGCTTTACCCATTTTGATGCCGTTTTATTTACACTTAAAAGTCAAAAATAAAATAAATAAAAAAACTTTTTAAGTAGAGCGATTTTATTTAATTCCGCACTAAAAGGTAAAAAATAATTTTATTATACGGATTTTACTGAATAGGTGTGCCTATTCAACATAAAATCGTAGGGCGCTCTACACTTAAAATTAAAGGCGCGCAGGGGATCTGAAGTTTGAACATTGTCTTTTCTGGCACAGGCGTACGCAGGGGGCCTAAGGGGGTCTTAGTTCGAACGCAAACTGACTTTAGAGTTATGTGCTAGGTTACTGTTAATTCTTATTAGAAATGGAAGGAAAAAGCTTCTCCTCTGGGGTGCGATCATATTCCGGTTAAAATTTACCCAGTGAAAATTTTCGCTCACGCCCGGCGTTCGTGCGGTGTGAAAAGTGACAGATGACATAGGCTCCCTGAACTAATTTTTTGCGGATGGATTAAAAAAAAATCAAAACAGGAAATATATCACATCACGTTTAAATTTCACCCTTTATTAAAAAAAAATGTGTACGGTACGTCAATTTTGTTTCAAAGTAAGACAACAGCACAACATTTAATACTTATTTTGATATTTTTTGAGGAGTGAGAGTCATCCATAAATTTTAAATACAGAAAGTTTGAAGTTTTAACACTTAAGATCCAAAACAATTTTTTGTCCAAATCGTGTTTCCGTATAGCCGACCGGCTCCTCAATATTTGTTGTTATTACCTAATCAGTTTTGCCGAAGGTGCATTTTTTCACTAATTTCCTGAAACTATCATTCATGAGCCACCCCCCCCCCCCCTGAGCAATAATTTAAACACTGGGTACCTAAAAATACTTATCCTAAAAACTAGGCCAAACTTTCCATCGTCATCCAAAAATGCAGATCCATTTGGATTATATATGGGTTATTCTTCAAAAAGTGGCAGAAACCAGGTTACAGAGAATTATTTGCGAAGGAATGAGGGATTTTAGATTTTTTCTGTAATATTAATTATAATTATACTTTAATTGAAACAATCAAAAAATTAAAGTAAAAAAATATATATATTTTTGTAGTGTTTTCGTATCCACAGAACGTGATATATCACGTCCATGGACGGTTACCAATATACTTATTGAAGTTTAGTGTCCCTTAGAAAAAATCTGGCAAAGACTTCACATATTTTGCGTGGATTTACAAACTTGGTTTTTCGTTAAAAATTGCGCGAAACATGCACAAAAATATTTAACTTGATATCCAAAAAGATTTACAGTTTTTTGTTACTGTTACCAAATAATCGCCACTTCCGTGGACAGAAATTAAAATTGAAAAATCCCGCGCCCGCCCTTATATTGCACGCATATCTTTTAGGTGGTCCGGCAGTCATTTAACAATTTAACACTGTCAGTGTGTTGTTTACTTGATTAGAGACCGCATTTTCCTGAAAACTACTGACATTTTTGAGAAAACCCATTTCGTCAAGCACTGAGATCACGTCTGTAGATGCCAAAAAATGTAAGAAAAAAAAACATTTTTGCTTCTGAATGAACACTATAAACAAAAAAATAGTAAGTTAGATTTAGTTACAAAACGATTAATAACATAACATCAAAAGCAAAATTCCTGACCGGCTAATAGCATATTGTTCATCACGTCCGTGGACGTCACGTCCGTTGATTACAAATAATTACGCACGCATTTGCGTGTGGAAAGTTCCATTTTCCGCACGCCGTGCGTGAATGTATTTTTCCGGTGTCTTTTTCGCATGGCGTGCGGTAAATAACTATTACCTAAAAAGTGCGGAAAGTCATACTTTTCCGCACGCAACGGCAGTTGCACGAACGACGCGGAGCGTAGTTCGGGCAAGCCTTCGAGGACGGAAAAGACACTTTTCGCACGTGTCAGGTACAAAATCCCACTTACGTAAAAACCGTCTAGGCAACATTACATTTCCATTTTTAGTTATTAAAAGAACAAAAAACTGTTTTTTTTTGCATTTTCTTTACCCTTGAGTTGAAAAATATATAAAAAAAGTCGAATTGCACCTAAAAAATCGGTAAAAAAAGCGTTCGTAAAAAGTAAGACACAGGGAAAATCTATTCCCACACGGCGTATGTAATAGTGCACTTTTACGCACGTTAGTAGGAAAATAACTATTTAGAGATTCTTTTTTGCTGAGTGCAGTAAAGTAACTTTACCGCATTCAGCACAGAAATTAGTTATGTTTTCTGTGCCATTTTATTATTTAACTTATTAAGTGTATGTATATAAATAATCAAGTCCATGGTACCTGGTTATCACGTCCGCGCGTCTTTTATCGATCGATCATCGAATTTTAGCAAAAATAAAAATTATCTAGCTTGACCACTATAAACACTGCAGAGAACAACCTAGTTTTACCAAATTTCGTTTTCAAAATTACTTATTAAAAGCAATTTAAAGTTTTGAAATTTCATCAGTCATATTTGGCAAAATTATGAGAATAACCCATAAATATGATGCGTTTCCCCACTAAACAGAAAACCACAAAAGAAAGTCCACTCACTAGGGTTGCCAACTTTTAATTTTGATTTATCTGGACATTTGTTCAAAATTATCAGGACATTTGATGCAAAATCGGGACATTTTCAAAAACGCTTAGAAAAGAAATAAAACAAGAAAGTGACAAATTTCACATGAGCGTGAATATTGTGAACGAGGCGTTAGCAGAGTAAAACAACACGCGAGTGTAAGAAAGTTACTCTATCGAGTTGTGTACGCTACTTTTTTACGAAAACTGTTGAATTGGACTAATTTTTGTAAAAAGTGGTCTTTAAGTCAAACAATAAAAACTACAGAGGTATTTCAAAAATTTCTTGATTTCCTAAATTGTTTGTATCAATAGTCACAGGTAAAATTGCATCATATTTTCAAAACATAATTATAAACCAACAACACGGGTTTTCAAAACGTAAAACATCAATTAATAATCTCTTGATATATGAAGAAACTTTGTTGGAAGCCCTGAAGAGTACAGGTAGATGTCGTCTATACCGATTTCTCCAAGGCTTTCGATAGGATCGATCATAACCTAATACTTCATAAATTTAAAGTCATGGGCATCCATGGCTCATCTTTCAACTGGTTTCGGATTAATTTAACTGAAAGACGCCAGGCAAAAAGTTTTAACCATTTGTCAGGTGTCCCTCAGGGCGGACATTTGTCTCCATTGTTATTTAATGCATTTATAAATGATATATATTCCGCTTTAGAAAACTGTAACTTTTTAAAATTATTTAGAATTATAAGAAGTTTGGAGGATTGCGATATTTTGCAACAAGAGTTGAATGGGTTTTTTTTTATTTATCTCTAAATGTTGGCAAATTTAAAACTGTATATTTTCATAGAAAATTAAACCATATAGATTTTACTTATCAGTTGGATAATTCCAATTTGGAGAAACCTTGCAGTTATCGTGCGTGACTTGGGTGTCTTTTTTGATACAAAACACACCCATGTTTAGAACATTGAAAGACGTAAACAACATTTTTACATTAAGAAATGCTAACTTTGCAATTGTAAGGTCAATTCTAGAATATTATGAAACTCATAAAGATCGTTTGGAAAAAAATACAAAGAAAGTTCTTGCGCTTTATATGCTATAAATTACACATACCTATTGAGTTAATTGATTATGACCAGCTAATGAGTCTGTTGAACTTATCAAATCTAGACAATCGTAGAAAGTACTATGATCTTGTCACTCTGTTGAAAATACTAAATAACGAAATTGACTCTGTAGAGTTACTATCAATATTCAAGTTTCATGTGCCATCACGGAATACAAAAAAATCATAAATTATTTGTAACTCAACATCATCGCACTAACTAGGGTTTTAACTCCCCGATCAACCGACTCAGTAGGCTCGGTAATGAACTGATTGAACAAACTGATGTCGATTTTTTTAACACCACATTGCCAATAGCCAAATATTTCAAACGCGACTAAGAAAAAAGAAAGGATTTATAGTTAACCACTGCCCAATAGATATGGGATTCTGATTTTAATTGGAAACTTTTAGTGCCGATTTCGCTGAAAACTTTTCATCGAGACATTTGGCGTACTGACAATGGTCTTGTCAGTACGTAGGACAATTTGCTCCAAATCGGGACAGTCCCGACAAATCGGGACGGGTTGGCAACCCTACCACTCACTAAAAAATGAGGTTTTTTCTCGGTGGAAAAACAATAAAACCACCTTTAATTTCGACCACAACAAAACGATAATATACCAAATAATTTAATGAACCAAACCAGTACCTGTGAAAAAGCGAGTACCGAGCATCGGAACGTGATATATTGAAAAAATTTTATACTGGGACTTTTCATCCATTACAGGATCAATCCCCAGTGTTGGCGGAGTTTTTGCAAAGTTAAAGACAAACACAAATATCCATGCACCTAGCCGGGATTCGAACCCGGGACCTTCCGTGCGGAGGCAGATACGCTGCCCACTGCGCTGCGGCGGCCGGCTTTTACAATTATTATTGGACGCAAAATCAGATACTCAAAATAATAAAGTTTGGTTATGTTCACTTCAAACGACTGTGACGAGACACGTGACGGTTTAAAATTTGCGCAGTCGCAAACGATTTGACAGTTTCGCCGTGTGTCGTGTGCCTTGCAACAACCAGATTGTGAACGGCGTTAACTGTGAACGCACACTTGGAAGGCGAGAATGGAAACATACCCTAATTCGATAAACGCTTACACGATCAATTGATATGGGTGCCTCTGGTGGATGGAAGCTTTTATCCGCGTACGCGGGCTGAACGCCACCTTTTTAGCCGGCTGCCGAGACCTTCCGAATGAAGGCGGAGCTTCGAAGAAGTTAAAAAATGATAAGTCGGTTACGGATCCATAAAGCGCTAATTTCTTGGATGGCTTGGTTGGTAGAAGATGGAAAGTTGAAGATCTACAGTGAGTTTCTTAAGGGAATAATTTTTTTTAACCCTGCCAGTTACCACCTGCTCTTGCGAAAGGTATTTTCCAAAATGACAATTTTCAAGAGCAAATTACGATCAACTATGAAGCAAGAAATACTTGAATATTTGTTCCTTTTTGTTGAACAAAAAACAACTAATAATGTAGATTATGACAAAGTCATAGACCGATATAAAATTTTGCATGATGGGAAACTGTTGTTTTAGTCGAAAAACATTTCATTAGGTTAGTTTTATTGAAATGTTCTAACTGTTTCTGTTTAAAGGATTAAGAAAAAAATTATAAAATTTCTTTTCTTATTATGATTTTAAGTTCTTATTGTGCTATGCCCCTCCCTAATCCAAAATGCTGTGCACGCCTATGTTTTCTGGCAATTTTCCTAAAATAGAGCTCTTCTTCTTCTTATATAGGTACTTATATGCACATGTCACCTTGACAATTTTGTAGCGCCCCACGCAGGATTTTATTTCCTCTGTTGAATAGGCATACCTATTCAGTAACATACATTTGATAAAATTATTTTTTTTCATACCTTCATCAAAAACATGATTTTAATAACTGTCTGCATGTAATTAAAACATGACTTTTCTGGTCACCGATGCAAAAAAAAGTTCTTTTTTTTTGATAACGGCTGCAAAAAAAGATTTCTGTCCGTTTTTTACCCAAAATTAAAGACAAATAGCGAACAATAGTAATATTGAAAAAATGTAATTATTCTTGCTTAAAAATTAAGCCATTTCCGCCAGTTTTCAACAAGTATTTACGAAAAAAGCTTTAAAAACATCGTCAAAATATCAAACTGTCAAAGATTAAGATGTCGCAACAATGAACGTCACCGGGTAAATAGGTACATCGTTTTTCTTGGATTTTTTAATAAAGGTATTAAACAAATAGTGTTAACAACTCGCGACTAAACTGTGCTTTTTTTACTCGCGTTTTTAAATACCTCGCTGCGCTCGTTATTTAAACAGCGCTTGTAAAAAAAGCAATATTTTAGCCACTAGTTGTGAAAACTACTATTTTACCTTTTAGTGCCGAATTAAGTAAAATCGTTTTACGCAAGAGGTTTTTTTTATTTATTTTACCAAAACTATTGACAATTTGGTTCGCCACTGAAACTGAAAATGAATAATATGATTGCTATTTTTCTATTTGGACTTTATATAGTCAATTACCAAAACCTACTCTATCAGATTATTTTAATTATATTATCCTTGATAAAATTTATTTACTGTGGTACTACCTAGCTCAATGGCTTTAGATCAAGCAAAAGAGAAAAATTTACAAGTCAAAACTTGCGACGGAGTTAAGTGTCACCTGTAAAGTAGATGAGAAAATCACGTTCTTGCCCCTTACACCAGCTTCCCACCTACAACTTTTTCGTGAGTGCCCAGCACCCACGCTCGGTTAACCTGGGGGGACCATCATAAGAGGCCCAAATATTTTCAATGCTATATTTGGTTGTCTTTTTGTTGCTATTTTGTTACATTGAAATTAATTTTGTTGATGTAGCCGTTTTCGAGAAATCGCGACCCCCCTAGCTTAACCGTTAAGCTGAGTGGGCACCCCATAACTTCAGTTCTGCTAAAGCTAGAAAGTCCGAATAAACACCACATTTTGTTGCTCGGCTTGTTCTAGGGGATCGCATATTAAAAGTTTTTAAAATATTCATAGATTTTTTTCTAATTTAATAAAAACCGATTTTTTCGCTTTTACATGCTGTTTAACTTGTTGTGGGGCTCTATTTTGAATGGTATTGGCTTCAGCTTTTTTGTAGCTATTTTGTTACAGTTAAATTATTTTTGTAGCTGTAACCGTTTCCAAGAAAACCAGACTCCCCCTAGCTTAACGGTTAAGCTGAGAGGCCAACCTATAACTTCAGTTCTGTTAAAGCTAGAAAGTTCAAATAAACACCACATTTTGTTGCTCGGATTGTTCTAGGGGATCGCATATTAAAAGTTTTTAAAATAATCATAGATTTTTTATAATTTAATAAAAACCGATTTTTTTGCCTTTACATGCTGTTTAACTTGTTGTAGGGCTTTATTTTGAATGGTATAGGTTTCAGCTTTTTTATAGCTATTTTGTTACGGTTAAATTATTTTTGCAGCTGCAGCCGTTTTCAAGAAAACCAGACTCCCCCTAACTTAACGGTTAAGCTAAGGGGCCAACCTATAACTTTAATTCTGTTAAAGCTAGACAGCTCAATTAAACACTACATTTTGTAGCTCGCCTTAGTCGAGGAAATCACATAATAAAAGTTTTCTTAATAATTAATTTCAATTTTTTTTAATTTAAAAAAATATGTTTTTTTTTTCTCTTTAAAAATGTAGGACAAATTGAATTGTGATATATTTTTCTTATTTACTAAGGGGCCCAAACACTTGACAGTTAGTGTGTGCAGTAGAGTTTTGGCTATCGCTTGACGTAGTAAAACATTTTGTAGCTGCTGCCGTTTACGAGATATATTTATTTTATTTTAATAGGCGAAATATATACGTTAAAGGTGGTATATTTTTCTTATTTACCTGGGGTCGCACACACTTTAATGCTACATGTATAGAGCACAGCTCAAGCTTTAAGCCCATTTTTATCAAATTTTCCATGGTTCTTGCACGAACTATATTTACAACAGCTTTAACAAATTGTCGCTTCTCAAACTCCAAAAAAGGTCATTGTATTATATATAACTAGCTGTATTTGCTTATTATGTAATTTAGAAATTATTTTTTTTTCTGTTTTCGTCTTAAATTAGGTAGGTACTTAGTCCCGTTTAATATTTTAAAGATTAGCATATTATATTTAAAAATTTAATCTAATAAGCCTCATTATAGTTTTATTTTCTTTGTTTTTATAGATCCCTAAAAAAAATTGGAAAATATTCGAGTGAGAATGTCCCCAAACTCGATGTTCTTAAAAAAAGTTAAATTTGCTAGCGACCTCAAAACAATATATTGAAATTTTTTAGTTCAAATGTTGCAAAGCAACCCCATACAGTATAAATCGTCGCCTTAAAGCAGAACCATCCTAACTGATATTTTGGTCATTTTCGGTTTTTTAGCGGGTAAAATAATTTAAGGAAATGCGGAACTATTGCATCAAAAAAAGTTAAAAATTGCAAAAAATAAAAGTACAGGGCATCAGTGAATATTAATCTATCTAAAAAATGCTGGTGAATTTTTGTTGTCGTTATTCACAAAAACCGCTCTACTGAAAAGTTTACTTTTATCAGATAGGATAGTTCTGCTCTAAGGCGACGAAATGAGCTATAAAAAAAAGACTGGTTATTATTTTATTAAATACGTTCCTAGGTGCTACTATCACGTCAGAGCAAGTGATAAAAAATCGGACATAATAATAAAGAGTGCCACCTTTCAACACAAACGCATTTTTTTCAACAGCCGGTCAGCAGAATGCCGTGAAGGTTATTCATGTTTTTTTATTTTTTTCCCGCCATGACATCCAAATGTAAGTACGCGTTTTTCTTTACAAAAAATAACCTCCATAAACCTAGCGAGCCCCCTCACAAAACCCAAATTTTAATGATTCCAGAATTATGTGCTTTTTATGTGCTAATTTCGTTCTCTTTTAAAAATTTTTGTACTCTTTGAGTTTTTAAGAAAATTAAAAAAAAAAGGTGGGCTCGCTATCTTTATATAAACCTAGCAAGCCCAACCTTAAATAAGGGTAAAAAATATCCGTTAAATATCTCAGAATTAAATGCTTTTTATGTTCTCCATAAAAAAAGAAAAAAACTAAAGATTTTTACTTATTTAGTTTAAAAAAAAGTGGCGTGGGCTCGCAGAATTATGTTCAAAGACTAAAGATTTTTTACTTTTGCTAAATTTTTTTTAAAAAAATCACTAAAAAAGGAACAAATCTTTAGTTTTTTTGCAGCACATAAGAAGCAAATAATTCTGAAACATTTTTAATCTTTCTCTAATGTTGGACTTGCTAAGTTTATATAAAGCTAGTGAGCCCACCTTGTTTTTTAATTTTCCCAAAAACAGAGCACAAAAATTTTTAAAAGAGGACAAAATTAATACATAGAAAACACATAATTCTGGAATTATTAAAATTGGGATTTTTTGAGGTGGCTATCTAGGTTTATGGAGGTCAAAAAATACCTGTTTCTGATCAGGATTACTAAAAATCCAATAAAAAATGATCAAACTATAGCTTTTAGTGTTAAAACTTATTTTTTCTATTTTGTTTGAGTTCTAGGTTAGGTATGGTTTTTCACAATTGGCGACACTGTTAAAGGCTGCAATTACAAATTTGAATGTAAATATTTATTTTGTTTCAGAGAATTGTACTCACTTACAAAAGATAGAGAGAGATCGCGAGGCATTTTATGATGTGCTATAAAACATTGATTCTGATCTTTAGGTCGATAAAGAGTCAGACGACCAAGTTGCTGCAGAGAAATCAGGGTCAAAGTGAAATCTTGAAGATGAGTTAGATGGAAATTCGTCGAATGAAAGTAAGAGTGAAACCGAAGTTTATGATAATATTTCCCTGACATACCTTTACATCATATTGGAGACCTTGCAAAGAGGATCCTGTTGAACAGAACACTCTTCAAAATTCCAAAACTCCATAGCAGTTCTTTAAAAGATATTTGGGAGAAGACTTGTTTCTATCAAGTTTTGGCAAAGAGAATCCTGTTGCACAGAATAGCTTTAACAATTCCGCTCAGTGTTACTTTCAAAATTTTTCAACTATTTCTTCTACGAATATTAAAATATATATCTTTCCCAAAACGTAGGATTGTATGTTTTTACTCCCGTACCACACAATTATTGTGACTGACCTTGTACATGTCAAATTTGTCCTTGACCCATTTTTATATATTCAGCTATATACTTAATTGGCAATTAAACATATGCCTTCTAAAATTTCTTTAAGATATTGATAACAATATACAATATGCGTTTGGAGCAAAAGGGCTATCGTAAAGGGACACTTTACCCCTTTAAAAGTTTTGACTTGCTCATTATAGTCGACTAAACTCTAATAAGTTGTATTCTTGACATTAATAATAATAACATTGGAAAGTATTTTTTTATTTTTCGTTTTTTTTTTAACTGGGCCCAATTGTAGTTAAGTACGTTAAAATACAAATAAAAGGCAGAGAAAAAAGAAAAAAACTTATAAATTTTAGTGGCTACCAAACTACAAGAAATAAATAGTAAAATCAAAAATCAACAATGTGACAATTCTGTGAAAAAATCTAAAATGATTGGGCTATAATAGTTGTTGATTCAGCATTGTGCAATAACAACATCACCTATTTAACGAGAACATTATCAAAACTTGTCAGTTACAATCAAACCGGTTATAGTTAGTGCATGTATTATTTGTATATTTACGTTGCATCCGGCAAATCTAAAAATGGCCTCGATATGCCTTCCAGAGCCCCACCGAAACCTCATTGAAAAAGCAGCAATAGAGAATGGTTTGCAAGACTTTGAAATTGAAACGAAAGTTAATTCAAACAAAGGCGACAATTTCGTAGCACAAATTATAAAAGTAAACGTTAAAGAAAAAACTAGTGATAAAGTGGTTTCACTAGTTTTAAAAAGTGCCAAACTACGTAAGCTTTTCCCAACTACACCACTATTTCTCAGGGAGTCATTGATGTACAATGATATTTTACCACAGCTTTTGAAATATCAAAGTGAAGCAAATATAACAAATCCATTTACAGGTAAGCTTAACTTTTATATTGTGATTCGGCAAATAATTATTTTGCCGAAAAAAAATTAAGCTGCGTCACATAAATTAAAATAATTACCTTCGCATATAAAATAAATCTTTACTACTACTTTCAAGAACATACTTTTCCACACAATTGCGGAAATAGTTATTTACTTAACAAGTGCAGAACGTGGTACTTTTCCGCACGCGACGGCCGTCAAGGGTGGAAAAGGCATTTTTCGCAAGAGTTAGGCACAGTGTTTTTCCTACGAGTGTTTGTGTCCACCTTATTTTTTATCAAAAAAAAAAATGTTTTTTTTATACCTTCATCAAAAACATGATTTTAGTAACTGTCTGTAGATAACTAAAGCATGGCTTTTTTGGTTACCGATCCAAAAAATTTTTTTTTTTGATCACGGGTGCAAAAAAAAATTCTCTCAGTTTTTTACCCAAAATTAAAGAGAAATAGCGAAAGTAATAATATTGTAAAAATCTATTTATTCCTGCCTAAAAATTAAGCCATTTCCGCCAGTTCTCACCAAGTACTTACGAAAAAATCATTTAAAAACTGTCAAAGATTAAAATGTCGCAGCAATAAACGTCACCGAGTAAAAAGGCACATCGCTATGGCAACCATTGTTATTTCATTTACCAGCCCCCTTGATTTATAGTGTAAAGATGCTGTGTTTTGTGAGAAGTGCTCTTCGTTCGAGATTTTTAAAATTATTTTCCTGTTTTTCTTCGATTTTTTGATAAAGGTATTAAAGAAAATAGTGTTCACTAAACTGTGCTTTTTCTTACTCGCGTTTTTAGATACCTCGCAGCGCTCGTTATTTTAACAAACGCTTGTAAAAAAAGCACTATTTTACGCACTAGTTGTGAAAACTACTATTTTAATACGTAAAGATTTTATAATAATTATACAAAATTACAGATAAGATACAATAGTTGCATAAATCATTTAATTAGTCTTAAATATCTTTATTTTTAACAATACAAAAATCGTGTGGAAAAGTTACATTTCCGCATGTGATTTTTTAAGTTTAATAGTTAAGGCTATGAAGGTTCTCAATGAAAAATAGTACCCATAGATAGTAGTTTGATTTAAAGTAATTATTGAATTAAAATATTGTCCTTTAAAGTGAAAATCGTGCGTTACATTAAAAGTCGTGCGGAAAAGTAAGAAGAAAAGAAAAATCGTGCAGAAAAGTAACTTTTCCGCACGCTCGTAGGAAATATTTATTTGCCTACAAGTGCGAAAAGTGATACTTTTTCTCACACACCGGCGTTTGCTCGAACAATACGCCAGAGGAGTTTGTACAATATTTTTCTTACGAGCGTGAGGAAAATTAAAAACATCTTGTTTTACATGATTTTGTAAAAAAACTTTACGCACTGAAAAAAAATTTTGCGTGCGTGAAAAGACTTTCTCCTACGTAACGCACGATTTTCACTTTGAAGAACAGATTACTATCTAACTAACCATTAAACTTAAAAAGTCACTTGCAGGCACAGTACTAAAAAAATCGTGAAAAGTTACTTTTCCCCACGATTTTTGTATTGTTAAAAATGAAGATATTTAGGACTAATTAAATGATTTATGCAACTATTCCATCTTATGCGTCATTTTGTAGCATTATTATAAAATATTTGCGTATTAAAAACATTTTTTTTTTTGATAAATAAGATGGACAAAAACACTCGAAGAAAAAACATTGTACCTAACTCTTGCGAAAAACGTCTTTTGCCGTCGCGTGAGGAAAAGTACCACTTTCCGCACTTGTTAGGTAAATAATTATTTCTGTACGGCGTGCGGTTGTACGGAAAAGTGGCACTTTCTGCACGCTCGTGGGAAAAGTACTTTCTCACATGTACGGAAAGTGTATGAAATGCATCATTTTCGTTCGTAGGAAAAACACCAAACTACATAGATACTAATCTATTTTGTAAAATTTTTGTCTGTTTGTTTGTTTATGTGTTTGAATGGATTTTGATGGGACTACAGGAAATCTTAAGTTCCTACGTAGGACATAGGCTTTATTTTATCTAATTTGGTTAAAAAAAAACGGAAAAAACCATAGAAAAAGTGGGACTTCGGATCGCTGGAAGGGTCTGGGGGATAGGGCGGGGAAGAGGTTGAGAGAGGAGAGCTTGGAGAGGTGGAGGGGGTGGGACAGGGCGAACAAAGTGGCGGGCAATAGATAGTGCTTATAAATTCATTTACCAATATAACAAAATCATCTGCTGGAAATGGTGACCCTAGAAAGAAGTTTTTGCTTATTTGGCAAAGAATAAAAAAAGAGCTAAGTTTTTGCTTATTCGGCAAAGAATCAAAAAAGAGCTCCGAGCTGTGTCTTACTTTTTAAAAAATGTGTCTTCCATTCAAAGTTCAGCCAATTTTGATGTTTATTTGACTCCAAAAACGAACCAATATTTCCATTCTTATGAACTAATGTTTAACATATGTAGCCATCAAAAAGTTCTATGCAGAGTGCCCTAATTCTCATGTACAAGAAGCTAGTAGCGCCATTTTTTATTAGATCCTATATAACTAATTAGAGCTAATTTTGTTCAACAAAAAAACTTAGAGCTTGCGTTTTTTTAAAGTTAGCATATGCGCTGCTAGGTTCCGTGAGAACTCAGCAGCGCATGATATTACAGCCTAATCAAGAGAATTCAGAAAAAAAAGATACCTACATAATTAGAGCTAATTTAGTTTAAATATACAATACGAAAATTATACTATAAATATTATATTCTGATGTCATTTTCTTATAAAAAAGATAAATCGTTTTTATTTTACAGTGAATCAATTACTTAACACTAACATAACTATTAAAACCGCGAAAAGTATTAAATTTATATTCCATAAAAAAATGTATAGCTGGTTTTTTTAAACAAAGATCGCGTGCACTGCTGGCTTCTGCGGAAGCTAGCAGTGCAAGTGATTGTAAGGAAACGAAACGTAATTTAACTCTAAAACTCGCATGAATCACTACAACCGATTTAGTTTGAAATTAACTCTGTGTTTCAGACTTCCATTGTCTATATTTTTATTTATACACGACGTTTCGATCAGTACAATCTCTGATTGTCTTCAGGTGCAAACGACAATCTATTCCTAAGGCTACACTTATATACTATGGGAAATCACTCAACCGTGAAGTTTCAGAAGTTGGCTCCGCCCAAGGAGGGGCTTCCAAATATTTGGAATTTCAAAACTTGGTTTACTGAAAACACCCTGATTCTGCCCAATAAACCTAGCTTCAAGAAATTTTCGTTTCTTCCAGTGTGACTCCTTGTGCAAAACCTTTGCTTCTGTCTACTTCATTCGGTGTTGTTTTGACCATGCGTGTTCGGCGATTCCTGATTTCGTTGTTTCACCTCTTTGGGTATTTGTCTGATGTTCTTTAAGCCTAACAGATAGTGGTCTTTTTGTTTCACCTATGTATGATTCACCATACTCACAAGGAACTTGGTAAATGCATTCCTTATTTTGTTTGTTCTCCGGTTTTGTTTTAGTAAGAAGGCTTCGAATTGTATTATTAGAATTAAAAGCTGTTTTAAAATTAAAGTTGTTCGATACTCTTCGAATTCTCTCTGATACTCCTTTAATGTATGGAATTGTAAGGAATGCATTTTCCTGGTTTTGGTCTTGTAATATCTTCCCTGTTTGCTGAAATTTAGAAATAGTATCTATTATAAGTTTAAGGCTGTAACCGTTCTTCTGCAGATCCTTCTTAATGTTTCTTATTTCAATTTCCAAGTCATGAAAATTGTTACAAATTTGAATGGCTCTATTATACAAAGTTCGTATTATGCCTCGTTTGGCTGTAGCAGAATGATTTGAACCTTGATTTAAATATTGTCGTGTGTGAGTGGGTTTACGATAGACTATTGTTCTGATGTCGCTTTCTACTCGTTTGACAAGTACATCAAGAAAAGGAATTTGACAATTTTGCTCCAACTTCATTGTGAATTTAATGGTGGGTCTTATGTTATTTAGGTGGTGAAGAAATTTTGAAAGTTGTTGGTCATTCCCGGTCCAGACAATAAAAGTATCATCAACATATCTTAGCCAGAGTTTAGATTTATATGTTGCGGTATCAACCGCGTGTGATTTGAACCACTCCATGTAAATATGGGCCACCACTGGCGAAAGCGATGAACCAGCTAGGCAGACCGTCATTCTGAGCATAAAACCTATCTTTCACCTGAAAATAAAAATTATGCAGACCGTCATTCTGAGCATAAAAATAAGCTGAAAATAAGAATTATGTAGACAGCACTCCAACAACTCCATCACTCCCTCCAGCGGCAGGCTTGTACGTTCACGAAGAGATTCGTCATCAACCAGTCTCTGTGTAATGATATCTAGCGATTCGTTTATCGGGACATTGGTGTATAGACTTTCGACATCAAAACTCACAAATCTATCCTCGGGTCCTAAAACAAAAGATTTAAGAATATTAACAAAATGGTTGGAATTTTCTACAAATGAAGCCGCCTTGCCTGCAAGAGGTTGAATAATTTTCAAAAGAAATTTAGACAGATTGCTTGTTGGAGAATTTCTGGAACTTGTAATTGGGCGTAAGGGCATTGCATCTTTGTGAATTTTAGGAAGTCCGTATAGATGAGGAGGATTGCTATAATGTGGTGTAAGTTGAGACCTTGCATTGTCCGGAATATATCTGGAATACTTTTTAAAAATTCTATAAACCTTACTTTCGATTGATTGCGTCGGATCTTTTGGGAGAAGTTTATAGTTTCCTTTAGCAAGTACCTCTTCAACTTTCTGGTCATAGGTTTCCGTATCCAAAATCACTGTTGCATTGCCCTTGTCTGCCGGTAAGATTATAACTGATTTGTCCTTTTGAAGATTTTTCAACGCGATTTCCTCTGTCTTGCTTATATTAGAGGTATTCTTAATTGGTTTGTCAATAATGGTCCTTATCTGATGTCTGAACTCGTCGGCGTTTTGTCGTGGAAGAGTATGACTTTCTATAGCGGTGATGTTATCGATAGCGGGTATCTTCTTTGGAGCGATGGAAAAGTTAAGTCCTTTGGCAAGTTAGTTTTTTTCTATGGTGTATCGGTTGATAATCTTCCTCTATAGTGTATTCTCGAATCTCTTGAAACTGTTGTCCCAGTCTTCTGTCAGTAAGGATTTATTCCAGCGATGAAAGCTAATTTGGGATCGTATGAGTGCTTTTTGCTAAATAACGCCAGTAAGCAATCTGTCTAAATTCCTTTTGAAAATTATTTAACCTCTTGCAGGCAAGACCGTTTCATTTGTAGAAAATTTCAACCATTTTGTTAATATTCTCAAATCTTTCGATTTAGGACCCGAGAAAAGACTTGTCATTTTTGATGTCGAAAATCTATACACCAATGTCCCGATAAAGGAATCGCTAGATATTATTAGAAAGAGACTGGTTGATGACGAATCCCTTTATGAACGTATCAGCCTACCGTTGGAGGGAGTGATGGTGTTGTTGGAGTGCTGCCTACGTAACTCTTATTTTCAAGTGAAAGATATATCAGGATGACGGTCTGCCAATGGGTTCATCGCTTTCGCAAGTGGTGGCCAATATTTACATGAAGTGGTTCAAATCACACGCGGTTGATACCGCAACATATAAACCTAAGCTCTGACTGAGATATGTTGATGATAATTTTATTGCCTGGACCGGGAATGACCAACAACTTTCAGAATTTCTTCACCTCCTAAATAACATAAGACCCACCATTAAATTCACAATAGAGTTGGAGCAAAAATCAAATCAAAAAACAAAAAATGACAAATTCCTTTTCTTGATGTATTTGTCAAAAGAGTAAACCCACTCAGGACAATATTTGCTACAACCAAACGAGGCATAATAAAAACTTTGTATAACAAAGCCGTTCAAATTTGTAACAATTCTCATGACTTGGAAATCGAAATAAGAAACATTAAGAAGGATCTGCAGCAGAATGGTTACAGCCTTCAACTTATAACAGATACTATTTCTAAATTTCAACAAACAGGACAGAGATTACAAGACCAAAACCAGGCAAATGGATTCCTTAAAATTCCATACGTTAAAGGAGTATCAGAGAAAATTCGAAGAGTAGCGAAAAACTTTAATATCAAAACAGATTTTAAATCAACAAATAAAATAAGGAATGCATTAACCAAGTTCCTTGTGAGTGTGGTGAATCATATATAGGCGAAACTAAAAGACCACAAAGGCTTAAGGAACATCAGACGAATACCCAAATCGCCGAACATGCATGGTCAAAACAACCCCGAATGAATTAGGCAGAAGCAAAGGTTTTGCACAAGGAGTCATACTGGAAGAAACGAAAATTCCTTGAAGCTGCCTTTATTGGGCAGAATCAGGGGTTTTTTCAGTAAACCAAGTGTTGAAATCTCAAATATTTGGAAGCCCCTCCTTGGGCGGAGCCAACTTCTTAAACTTCCAGGTTAAGTGATTTCTCACAGTATATAAGTACGTAGCCTTGGGAATTGATTGTAGTTTGCACCTGAAGACGATCAGAGATTGTACTGATCGAAACGTCGTATATAAATAAAATATAGACAATGGAAGTCCGAAACACAGAATTAATTTCTAATAATACCATATTGTATTGTCGCCAGAACTATAAACGCATACCATATTTGAATACACACCCTTGATTTTTAGATTTGTAACCTTAATCGTCCATTTTGAATCCGCCATATTGAAATTTTTAAATCTGATAAAAAATTCATAATCCCCCTCCTTAAAAACCCCTGTATGCCAATTTTGATTGAAATCGAACAAACTTAATATTTTTCCCCGTCCACTTCCCTCATTAGAGGGACGTGGGTACCTGAGAATACCATAATATTGTATTTTCACAGGAACTATAAACGCATACCAAATTTAAACACAATCGTATGTGGATAAGTCAGTTACAATTGGTTAGCAAAACATGACCGGAAATCGTCCATCTTGAATCTGCTATATTGAATTTTTAAAATCTGATCAAAAATTCATATATTCTTATATATATTATCCCCAAAAGCCCCTGTATACCAATTTTGGTTGAAATCGGACTTAGGTGTTTTCCCTCCTCCACTTCCCTCTTAGGGGGGGAGGCGTGCCTAATTATGACATATTATTGCATTATCACTGGAACTATAAATGCATGCCAAATTTAAAGGCAATCGGATGTGTATAAGTTAGTTAAAATTGGTTAGCAAAAGATGACCAAAAATCGTTCATCTTGAATCCGCCATATTGAATTTTCAAAATCTGATTGGAAAGTCGTTGTCTCCCCAAGTGCCTCAACATACCAAATTTCAACGAAATCGGGCGTACTTCAACTGTACCCTCCTCCACCCCCTTCGAGTAGGGGGGAGCTGTCATTTTCATCACACTATACTCTTGTATTGTCTATTAAGTTGGTAAAAATTAAGTTGCAAGATTTTACCCGAACAAACATGGTTCGTTATTACATACATACATTGCAAGTTAAATAAAAGCTTGTAAAAAATGTTTTTTTTTCAGGACACAAAGAAAAATTGGAATTAAAGAGAGATGGTACTTATACGTATTTTTCATTTCAGGAGTGGCAAAATGCTACGGAAGTTACCTAGAAAACGAAACGGAAGCAATCCTAATGGAAGATCTGATAGCCAGTGGATTCAGAATGTGGAACAAAAACTATTCAATGCAAGATGACCATGTTTCCCTAGTAATGTCACAATATGCCAAGTTTCACGCTATTTCCTTGGCGGTGGCAAAGCAACATCCTGAAAAATTTGAGGAATGGTTAGTTCAGGCACCGGCGATCCGAAGATATTTGATTGGGGGGGGGGGAGATAAAGGCCATTTTCCTCAACTAATATTAAAAGCAATTCCCAAATTACCTGAAATTTTGAGATTTTTTTTATTGTTGTTCGAAGAAATTAGAAATTCACAATGTTTTGTAAAATATACTTAAATTTCCCAACTGAACCTTGCTATTTTCCAACTGCAAGCAACTGGGAGCAACATTGGAGGTAGGCTCCCCCCAAGGGATCATCGCACGTCGGTGAGTTCAGGTATCTCCAAATTAAAATTAAAACTTGTTTATGCCTAATCAATTTTGGCTCAACTTTCGTTTACAGATAATCATTTGCGGAAAATTTAATTATACACGGCGCAATAAAGAAAAAGAAACAAAGATGTTTTCGAGTACCTATTTGGAGTAACATTTCGAAAAAAAATCGAATACGTCAATTATTTAAAACGGATTTAGCGAGGGTAAATAAATAACAGAAAACAAAGAATAAACAATAGGTTGCCTTTCACATGAATCCTGTTTCAGATTTTTATCATCAAATCATCATCATATTATTTCATCTCCTAATTCCTAGCACCGTACTGATGGGCACCACAAGTGCGAAACCCGGGTCTACGGTTACCATTACCTTTTTTGAGGGAAAGCTCGCTATTCTTAAAAAAAACAAAAGATCAAAGATCTTGGGTGTAAATAACGAAAATTCAAACCTGGATGAGCATCCCAGAAGGAACACACAAAGAACCAAAGCGAAAAGAAAAATGATGAAACGATGTTTTGCCTTGGGCAACCAGCGTAGGCTCGTCAGTGGTTCCACTGGTCACCCACCCCATACATCATTAAACACCATCATACACTTTGATTTCCAACTTTGAATCGCTCACAAATAGGCATCGTTCCGCACTGGTACTTATCCAAGTTACCTGTCTCACTCTGATAGCTCAAATTCTTGTGGTTTGTTTAGTGAACTGTAACTTTAAAAAGAGGTGCGCGAAAATCACCTTTTCTAGAGTGATAAATTATATTAAAAAAAAACGCTTTAGTACTGAAACCACGACACCACTTTTAACAAATGTAGTAATATGGCCCTATGCTATATTGAGGGACTTACCAATATGGCGTCTTGGTTGTAGCTCAGTCGCATCAATCTTCTTCTGGCATGCCAGGGGTCTTTTAGTCGTCGAAGTGGCACTAGCACTTGTTTTAATTTATTGCGGAGTTAAAGTTTTGTTTGATTTTTATTAATTATATTATTTTTGAGAGAAGGGTTCTCCTTTATTTTAGTTTTTTGACTTGAGAAATTTTAAAGTAACCGAGAGACGGCTTGAGTGTTCTTTTACATTTTTTTTTGCGTCCTTTTTTGGCACACATCACACCGATACATGCGCAAATCTTCACCCTCTATGGAAAAACCATATCACTACTTAAAATGAAAAGAAAATTTGCTTCCAAATAAGTTGATTTGACATGATATCGAAAGAGAGCGTTGGTAGCATTTAAAATTAAATTAAATAGAAAAATAAAAATAAAGTTAAAATAAAGTAAAATATGTTTCATATCCAAGCCTTTATAAGAGCAAAGTGAAAGATATTTTAAAAATTGGAACATTGCTCTAATTAGCCCAAAAATAAGTAAAATTAAACTAAGAAATTCTTAAAATAAATAATAAAAGGTTTGTCAAAACCGAACATTACCTGATATGGATTCGTCCTGGCGTGTTAATATTTCCAATGGGATTATATTGCTAAGGCAATTAAAAATAAAAAAGAAGTTAAAAAACCTCCAAATCAGTTACATCAACCGAAAATAATCTAAAAACAAAAGATCAAAGATCTTGGGTGGAAATAACGAAAATTAAAACCTGGATGAGCATCCCACAAGGAACACACAAAGAACCAAAACGAAAAGAGAAATGATTAAACGATATTTCGCCTTGGACAACCAGCGTAAACTCGTCAGTGTTTCCACTGGTCACCCTCCCCATACATCATTAAACACCATCATACACTTTGATTTACAACGTTGAATCACTCACAAATAGGCATCGTTCCGCACTGGTACTTATCCAAGTTACCTGGGGGGCTATTCCAGTGGCTCATACCGATATCGTTACGTAGCGAATTCGTTATCGCGGCAACACCGCGGTTTGTTTTGTTGTTTCACAATGGCCGCGGCCGTGTCAATTCAACTTTGACAACAAAACTCGCACAAAAATATAAGTTTTGATTTGATTGAGAAAAATTAACATGATTTCTTCTGCGATGGTTGCAGACATCGGGAAACAATATACTTTTTATAATTCCTGCTGCCTAGTATCTCCTGTGATCTTGTGTTCTCCAACCACCCGAATGGAAGACGAAAATAAGTTCACACCATATTTGGAGCCCACAAAGAACGACACAGTAAGTAAAACTAGCTTTTGTTATGGGGAAATATTTGTTTTACTTATCCCAAACTTGTACATCACTGCTATTTTAAGCTGGGTTTATATTTTATACTCTTCTGTAAAGGGAATCGCAAGCCCTTATGATAGAATATAGATAAGCATGGCCCAACTAGTTGAGTTTATCACCCACTTAAATTAAAGTCAGGCTTGGCAAGAATGTGATACATTGAGATAGTTTATTTAAAATGAAAACTACTGACTTAGATTCTTGCAGTTCACCAAAGAAAAAATAACTACTTAAAGCTGTGATCAGATTTTGGATTAGTACTATTTTGATAAAACTTAAAGTGTATACTTCTTTTTAGGTATAAAATGCTAGGGTATGTGAATGGAGCTACATGTAAGAATCATTCTAGTAGGATAGTACCACACAAGACCACAACTCGGGCCACAAATTAACTATGGATAGATTCAAGTAAGACACAGACCAACCTTCCAAGGCACTAAATGAAACTAGACAAAGATTCGATGTTCAATAGACATAGTGAAACTAACTTTCAGAAGAAACTGATGCAATATACATGTATGCTAAATGTTATTTGTTCTCCCATTAAAAAATAATAAGATAACTTTTAATGAATTCAAAAGTTGTGTAATATATAGTACAGAAATAAAATTTTATTATTTAATTCTGTTAGGCCACATTTGTTTAAATCAAAAAATTTAAATGTCACTTAAGTGATAGTTATAGAACATTGGACCTATTGTAACTACGATTTTAGAACTTTTTCAAAAAAATTCGCAGATTTTTTGGGGGAGTCATCGAAAAAGTGTGGGCCACTATATATTATTTTAAGTTATTGCAAACTTTTTAAAATAAGGCAGAGTTTTTTTTCAAGAGCCTTTATATTGGTTTGGTGGGGTAAGTTAAGTACAGTATTAAGTTATTTCAAGCTCTGATTGCTATAAAAAAGAATTGATGAAGATGTTTTAAAAAATTGGACTGATGTGATTTAATATTTACCTAAATGATATTTCTTCATTATTTTACATCCATTTTTAAATTACCTAAATGATATTTATTCCCACACACACATAGCATAGCTTGATATTTATATAGCAGTTGCCTAATTAAGCAAATTATTTTAATTTTTAATACCTGAGTAATATAATTTAAGAAACCTACTTAGTACCTACTTCAAATAAAGGGCCTTAAATGTATGCTGCATTTTTAAATTAACTCTAAAGTTTTACTGACTGACATGTCAAGTTTTTTACAATGCATTTAGATAAATTTATTTTTTTGGCTAGATTAATACTTTATACTAGTTTTTAAATTAATATTACCAATTTATTATATTACAAAGAAAAAATTGATTTGAGTTGATTTTGTCACTCTTAACATTGCTATTAAAAAATAATAAAATTTGGGATAAAAAAACTGATTTATTTTACTTATTGGTTTAAATGTTACTTAGAATTACAAATTGTTTTCTAATATTTCAATAATTGGTGGATTGCATCTTTTCTTTCATCAGCTTGGGCACTGCTAACCTGAAACAAAAAATAAGATGTATTTCAAAATGTAAGCCAGTGAAATGGCTACTTAAGATTGAAAGCTTTCAGGTTTGGTTTATAAAATCAATCAATTACACCAATAGTAACTTTTAATCATCTCATCCTTTGAACAAGAGTATAATCCGACTTATTAGACTTACATCGACTATATCTCACCAATTTTTTGTCCACCAGTTTTATTGCTGTCTGCCAGTTTAGATTCTTTTAGAAAAGTACGGACCAAGTTTCACATTACATTCTACTTTGAAAATTTTATTATTGACTATCTTTTGTTTACCCCACATCTTAATATTTAAGGTAAAGTAGAAACTTAAGTGATGGTCAATGCTTGTGTGAATTTGGTCCAACGCACTTTGATTTAGAAACTAAGAGAGAAGATAAAACAACTTTCTGGCTAAGGTCGTAAAAAAACTTGCCTGTTAAGTAATGTAATCTGTCGATCAAAAAAACTATCAAGATAGTGAATAATAATTAAAAACCTTGGGAAAACAAAGGGAACAAGTTCAGAAAATCTAACATGTTGGGATCCAAGTGGAAAAAGACTTGAGTTTTTCTGGTAAATTAACGAAATAAGTGTGGCTTATCCCCTAGTTACCCCAAGATCTTTAATTGTTATTTAATGTTTTTTTTTAAATATCCTGTGGACATAAAAAGTTACCTTAAAACTTTATTCCTCCGTGAATTTTACTAATGAAATTTGAAATATTTAGGTTTTGGTGACTAATAAAAATAGTAGAAAACAAAAACTTAAATTACAGCAATAAAGAAGTGGAAATTTATGTGTGGTTGAAACGAAAGTAGCCAATTTTTTTAATTTTACTGATGAATTTTTGGATTTTAAAATGTTTTCTTTTTAATGTGAAGGTAGCTTACTTACCATATGTGTTTTGTCCTGCTAAAATGTTTAGTTGCGTAGGTGGGGTGGGGTGCTGCCTGCTTAAATGTATTCATCATACATCTTAATAATTACGAGAAATCATTGATCTGAAATTAAATTTAAAGTAATTTATTATAGGTGTGATGTATGCAAATCTATAGTCTAATCAGCTAACCAGTTAGTTCACTTGAATTAATACTTCAGACAATAGCAATACCATGTGCTATTTTTTTTTGTTTTTTCCCAATATTTTTCCAATTTTGTGCCAAATTTAAAGTTAATCTTCTCATCTAGGCCTGAATCAAAATGAATGAATGACCTTTCAATACGAGGAAAAAAATGAGCTAACTTTTTCATGTAAAAAGTTTAGATATTTATAATATATTTTAGGTACTGTATTATCAATTTTACTTATTCTTTTTATTAGTGACATCCATAAAATCTGCATAAAATATGTAACGTGAATTAAATAATCTAATTTTTTAAACGTTATCTAACAAAAATGCATAAGATTTGTTATATAGGTGTATATGGTTACCCAGTGGCGTCCCAAAGGAAGGGGGAGTCGAGGTAAAAACCCTCTGATACCGGTTAAAAAAACGAAATTATCTGAAATTATCTCAATAAAATGATTTCTGAGTAAAATTACAATTTATTATTATTAAATTTTTTAAACTTTACTAATTTTGTGTGATGATGGGTTAAATAATTTACTGATAAGAACTAGTAAACTTTGCAAAACAGTAGATAAAAGCTAAAAGAGTTTTTAAGACAGGAATTTGATCAACAGTAGAGAGTTTGAAAAGTTAAAAGTTTTATGCATTTTGATTTTGACAAAGGTGAGAAACTTGGTCTTAAAATTATGTAGAAACGCAAAGGTTAAATATTTAAAAATGACTATTTATTACTGACATAATTGCGAAACTTAAAATGATGTTTCGTCAAAAACCACAATACTCTACTTTTACATAAAAATATTATATTTACACAAATTTTTTTGTTTACTAGATTTAAGTAAACATTTTTAAAACTCGGAATCTAAAACCGAGAGGCCAACACCTCCAATAGGTGTACGAAAACTCGATAATACCTGACAATACTTGACTGTATGGGACAAAATCTTAGGATAGTTTGCATTACTTGACAATAGCTGTACCTACAAATTTAAAATCAGGTGTTGGAATTGAAAACTTACCAAAACTGATTTCTATGGATAATTTATCAATATACATTGAGCAGCTACGGTAAGTGTTTATTCCCAAACTTCATAATTTATTTTCTCTCTTATTAGCACTACAGCATGGGTCCTGCTCTTGGAGATTTTCAACAGTTGACCTAAAAAAAGAACAGTAAATTACATTACATTAAAACATTAAAACTTTGAAAACCTTAAAAAAAGAAAAAATCAAAATTTGTTTTAGCAAAATCAATTTGAATATATGAAAGTTAGGTACATGACTCTTATCTGTCTGTCAGAGGGAGGGAGTTCAAAAGATCTACTATCCTGTGCAAATAAAATAATTAAAGAAGAGGGGACAGTATGAGAAGGGATGCAAAATTTTTACTTGATCGTGCATAGCAGTTCAGAACCAGCCGCCTCTCTTCAACTAGGTACTCAATGCGGTCTGTTGTAAGTACTATTATTTATACAAGGCATAATATTTAGTAATTTGGCTATAACCTCAAAAAGTACAAACATAAACTGTCCAAATAAATAATATTTGATTTTTTCTCGATATATAGGTAGATATTAGTTGATGTCAGATTTTTTAAAATAAAAAGTCAGTGTAATAATCTTGGATCAAACAGATCCTGAATTCTTGAATTTTCAACTTTTTTTTCTTATAATGTATGAATATTTTGTAAAATTATTTTTCGGTTTTCTGGCCACTGGCTCACGTCTTTTCAAAATGTATAAACTGAACTTAAAACGGACCTACTATATCTTTTTGTTTACATTATGTAAGTAGTGTTCTTTAAGCACCAAAAAGAACAGAATAGAATATAAGATAAAGTAAATATAAGCACTTACCCAAACAAAAAATCTGGAGGCACTTCCACACAAGGCCCATGTGGATTTTTCTTCACAGAGAACGTGGCTTTTCCAAACAAAATTCAATAACGGTTGACCACCATCACATTGTGATCAGATTTTTAGTCCATATTGCGTGCAAAAAGCTCATGAAAATTATTATTTTCCCGAAATTTCGCCGCAACAAAAATCTAAAAATCTAAACAAACTTGACTGACTGTCGGCATTTGACAGTTGTTTTGGGAAAGTATTGCTGGTTGCGTGCCATTTAAGCCTTCTTTTTAATTAATAATAAGCGATGTTGCCGTAACAGTGAAAATAATGGCGATAGCGATCGTTATCTCATAACGATAGCCCACTGGAATTGCCCCCCTGATACGGATTCGTCCTAGCGTGTTATTGCTTTATATAACTGGCACACCGAGAGGCGGGGTTTTGGGGTTAACCTCCCCCCCCCCAAAAAGCCTGCTTATGGTCACATTTTTAATTGAAATTAAGTTTTTTTTATTATTTATTGGATAAGTACCAGTGCGGAACAATACCTATTTGTGAGCGATTCAAAGATGAAATCAAAGTGTATGATGGTGTTTAATGATGTATGGGGAGGGTGACCAGTGGAACCACTGACGAGCCTACGCTGGTTGCCCAAGGCGAAACATCGTTTAATCATTTCTCTTTTCGCTTTGGTTCTTTGTGTGTTCCTTGTGGGATGCTCATCCAACTTTGAATTTTCGTTATTTCCACCCAATATATTTGATATTTTGTTTTTAGATTCTTTTCGGTTGATGTAACTGATTTGGAGGTTTTTTTAATTTCTTTTTTGTTTTTTTCGCTATTCTTTGTTTTTTGTTATGTATTCATCCTCGCTTTTATCCCTAAAATGAGGGATTAAAAGTGAACTTTTAATTTGATCAATCAATCAACTTTTAATCCCTAAAGTGCATAAAGGTAATTATATCTGTCTTCGTAGAGACGCGGCTTAATTTTCTTTCAAATTGAATGTACATCTGCCGATTCTGCAATTTGACAGATGCTTGTTTTTTTACATGAATCCCGTTTCAGAATTTGCCATAATTACATCATTATGCCATCTCCCAATTCCTAGCACCGTACTGATGAGCACCACAAGTTCGAAACCCGGGTCTACGGTTACCATTACATTTGAATTAGTTTATGTAGAATCAAAGGATTTTATAATAATTGTAATAATAAAAATATATCTTTACTTCTAAACCTCTTTTCTGAAGCAAATAGTACATTATATATCATCAAAGTTTTGGAAAAAAAAGAAAAACAGCCACATCTTACTGGTATAACAAAATTGAAAACCAAACCATTCTGATGTTAGGTCAAATCATATTTTCTTAGAAGCTTCACTAATAAACAGTTGGTTGCCAAGGTACTGGGTAAAAAGTGATATACTTACAAAGAACTTCACTGTCAAGATTTTTGAAAGTTTCGAAAATTTAAAAATAATGGGCACCGACGAGGCTGCAGCGGAAGCAATGAAGGCGTTACTGCCGGTAAAATCGTAGAAGATTTACGAAAAGTACCTTCAACCCTTAAATTTGGTTTAGCAAAAAAGGTTTGGTAATCACGTTTTATCTAAGGAAATTTAAATATTGCCATACTTCACAAACAATTGAGCCGAAATTATAAGTATTAACAACGATGCGTCACATGGTCTGTTTCTGCTAATCAAAATTTAAGGGCTGAAGCTATCCTCCTTTTAGGGGTTGATGGAAGTGGTTTCTCCAAAGCTGACAAACTGCTTATTTTAAATTTAAAAAGAAAAATTGGTAAAGTTTTTTTATAAACTAATTTTCGAAAACCAATGATCCAAATTAAAGTAAAATTAACAGTGTGCCGCACGACTTACCACGGTCCGTTTCCTGATGAAACCTTTTATGATACCTCATTAAACTACACGCCTCTCAAAATTTCGGGATCCTCATTGTTTTTATTTATTTTTCTTTTAAGGTTATATTTACTTTTTTGAAAGAATAATTTCCAAATAAACACACATTTAATCGATCACAAATCAGTTTATGCATAGTTCGTGCCAAAATGTTTTAATTAATTTTTGACTTTGCGTTTTTGACTAGGTTACTCGATTTGTTTCATATGTTTTTTCGGGTATTTTTGGGGTAAGCAGGTAAGCGACCGCTTAGGGCAAAGCGCAACAAGAGCGCAAAATCTTGAAAAAAAATTAAGTAATTATCTGCCTGCGGCGCTATAACATTGGGTTTAACCATTTTTAGCCTACTTTTTTTTAATATTTCACAAAATACAAAAATGTTTTCCTGCGGCGCTATAACGTCGTTGATTGTTATAATTTTTCCAAGCACCATTCAATTAAAATGTGTATAAAATGCAATTTCCAGTATTATAATTTTCTTGAAATACCTAAAACAAGCCATAATAGCATGTTCCTATATAATTTTGCATTGTTAGCAATTTGGGTGTAAAAATAAGTTGCCATACCATTGTGAATCCAAAGTGCCAACACTGACATCAGAATCCCATCGCTGCGGTCTGGCATTGAGCCCTTTTATTAAGGTGAATTAGGGGTTATAAGCCACGGCATGGCGTAAACGCAACGTACATTACGCAGAAAGTATTTGAGCACTCTCATTTGCTTTGTTTTTTATAAGATAATCTAAAAATTGTCGTGTTATTTTTTTTATATTTCAAAAGGTCCACCACTCTTTTACACGATCTGATGTAGCGGAGGCAGTTAGAAGACTCAATGGATGCCTGGATTCAATTTCAAAATATTCAGCTAACAATGGTCTAAAGCTGAACCCGAACAAATCGGCAATTATCTTTTTTGGTCCTGCAAATGATTGGGCAGCTGAGAACTTAGATTTATTGATAAACGGCGTAAAAATTCCAGTGGTCAATGAGTACAAAAACTTGGGGGTTGTTTTTGATGTAAAACTGAGATTTTGATCACAAGTTTCGAAAATTCTTCACAAGGCCTATTACAACCTTCGGAACATCTATAAGAGCAAGGACATACTGAACTTAAAACTTAAAAAAACTCTCTGCGAGGCATTAGTTTTATGCCATACAAACTACTGCAACTTCGTTTATGGACCCTGCTTAGATACCGACTCCAAAAACAACTTGCAGAAAGTTCAGAATTCCTGTATACGATTTATATACAGTCTTAAAAAGAGGGATCAAGTCAGTCATAAGCTTTTGTCGGTTGGCTGAACATCGCCAACCGACAAAAGCTGCACTTTGCCTGCTTTCTGCAGAAGTTGCTCAAGACCAAGAATCCGCCTTATCTGTTCGTATAACTCGTAGAAATAACATCCATTCGCGAAACACTCGTTTTAATGCATGCTTTGAAATACCAAAACTGAGAAAATCTATGAGCCAAAATACCTTCTCATACACCTCCGCGAAACTATTGAATCAATACTGTGATATAAGCAACCTAATAGATATTTCCTGTGATCAAGTTAAACGTAGATTTAAGTCCATTTTATTTGAAGAGAATACCTAGCTTTAATGTTAACGTTATTGTATCTGTATTTGTCTAAAAGTGTTTTAATTTTTTTTTACATAGTGTTCTTCGTACATTGTTAACTTTGTTACCTACTTATACTGATAATCTCAAAAATCTTTTTAAATTTTATACTCATAATTTTTTTCCTTGTATTTACTTGTTTAAATATTTTGTTTTGTTTTTCAATTTGTAATTTTTACATGCTCGGTTAAGAAAACAGTCTAAGCTGAACTTCGCCAAGCCCCGGGTCTTACAGGTAGTCTACTTGGACTTTTTCTTATAAAATTACAGTATTTTGTAAGATTAAGGTTAAACGCAGTATGAAGCGGAGTAGACCGTGTTAGTTAGAAGCCAGGCTAATTCGATTCCATACTGGCCCATACGTTAAGAGGACGGTCCCGTGTGATCCATATATAGATAGTGGAGCACGTTAAAGATCCCTAGCCCCGACAAAGGTGTTTAGGTCTAAATTCCTCTAGGAAAAGAAAACTGCCTTCCTAGGGGGTGCTGATCAGACCGGTCTGGTGAGCAGGGGTGGGGGGAAACTCAGGGAAAATAAGTGTAAAAGGTATCCTAGGTCCTACCCCTCCATTCACGCCGTTAACCAGGCCGGATGGGATCGGATATCACGTGGAGGCGGACCTTGTTACACACTCCCTAAGTCGGTAAAGTACGGGAGGACAAAAAGACCTAGGTCTGGGGTTCGAAAGTAGTTGATGGCCCGTCCGATTAGGTTAATAGTGCCTACGGGACTCGAAAAAGTGACGGTAATCAAATGGGAAAAAATATATATATTTCAAAAATGTGACGAAGACATTCTTAATCTGATGAAGAAAATGATGACATCATCATCGAAATTCTCCGTGGAGAAGCTGCTCTCGGGAATAGAGGAGCCCGTTATGGAAGATTCAACTTTGACGAGGTGGCGAAACCTGACTGTCTGACACTATTTAGTTTTGAAAAACACCACGTACATCAGCGCCTCGCTATATATATATGTCTGGGAATACCAGACATGCTTATAGTAAACAACTTTCTTTTGATCTGGGGTTACGCATTTACGTACGATACTCGGTGTATGCGCACTTGATCAAAACTTACTCTATGTCAAGTTACGTGCTGTGGCGTTAATATAGGGGTTATATTAACGTTGTTTAACGTCTGCTCCATTTCTTTGGCGAAGAGATTCCAAAACATCAATATTTTGGCTTATATTATGGATTGGTAAATACGAACGGACCAACCAGAGAAAGCAAGATGGAAATACTGACACAAAAATGTAAAAGATAGAAAACTCTGATTCAAAAAATTTCATATGGCATCTCGTATGTATCATGACAAACTTTTTTTTTTAATTGATGGAACGCACTCGCAAGGAAAACCCTATTGCCCGGTTGTTCAGTCAAGGTTCAACTGCGGGTTCAAGTGAACTTGGTTCAAGGATGAACCTGGTTCAGCTTCAGTCTCCGGTTCAGTTGACTGAAGTTTAACTGTCGACCTACTTTATTGAAAGCAATAATGAACTGGTCAACTGTAATATTTTGGGTAGAATACAAAATAATCCTTAATATTTTGTTTTATTTTGTATTGTTTAAAAGAGCGGTTGATTTTTTTAAGTTTGCAGTCTCTCTTCTTCGGTTCTAGCTGGATGAATGAAACTTGGATATAGACACTACTCTGCTGGCTGTACTTTAGTATATGCCTTAATTGCGATTAAAAAATTTCCTTTAATACCTTTGTTTTAAAAGCACCGATGAGTTGAATACTTCAACTTTAAGTGTCTTCTTAAATTAAATAGAGACATAGATCTATTTGTAACTCATTGCGGTATACGTATCCGCATCTAGCGAGAACCAAGCACATTGATTGGTCAGAAACTTGTAGCACGTTCGAAAAGATCAGATATATGCTAATTTAAGGTGTTTCTGAACGCAATAGGTGCTGAGATACGATACGTGTGCCGTACCGATACGTGATACCTAACGTATCTCAACACCTATCGCGTTTAAGAACACCTTAGATTAGCATATATCTGCTCTTTTCGAACGTGGTACAAGTTTCTGACCAATTAATGTGCTTGGTTCTCGCTAGATGCGGATACGTATACGGCGATGAGTTAAAAATAGCTTTATGTCGCTAAGTAAATATTTCAGCGCATTAGTATCGGTATACCTAACGCGTTCAAATTAAAGCCAAAATACACTACATTCTTTTACTTGTTAATGCGATGTTTCGAACGATGGCCGCTTTTTTTAACGTTCGTGGGTCCGTAATGTTATGTACATCCCTCCGTGCGTAACGAGTGGAATCCGTTATTCTGTCATCGCACACTTGAAAAAAGCAGGCATCGTTCGAAACATGGCATGAACAAGTCAAAAACGTAGTGTATTTTGGCTTTGTTTCAAATGCGTTAGGTATACCAATACCGATGTGTTGAAATACTTACTTTAAGTGTCTATTATGTTTTTAGGAAAACGCAGCTAACTGACGTCTGGGGAAATGATAAAGAAAAAGAAACAAATCCAATATTTCTTAATATGATCGGAAGAGCAAAAATTAACGGTATGGACTCTTTGAAAGATGAAAACTTGAAAAAAAGATTCGACGATACTTGGGATTCAGTGCTGGTAGCCATGAAAATGGGAGAAGAGGAAACACTCACAGTGGTTACTCACGGAGATTCCTGGTGTAATAATATGATGTTTGCATATGATGTACGTTTTGTAATGTGTAATAATTTGAAACAGAATTGGAATAATTTCAAGTATCTTTAGGTCTTCGGCATGGGGGAAAATTTTTACTTTTTGCATTTCTTCTTTCTTTGGTTTTAAAATTTTGTACGAAATTTGTCGCGTATATCATCCGTTTAAAAGAGAACGGTATTTACCAGTTAGTACAGTAAAATGGTCATCTGAGGTCGAAAAAAATCCGGGCTGAGTTTTTGGTATGTCTCTGAGCTACAGCGACAGAAAGTTGGTAAAATTTTTTGAGAACCCCTTTCTGGGCATGCATGAAGTCGTGTGTTGTGGATTATATATTATTATTTATAGTAAGAGCAGTACAAATGAGGTATCAAATTAAAGCTTGTGATGTACGCTACATAAATGTCTGTCGACATGAAAATTGCCGAAAGTATCTGACAGACTGACATTTATATATAAACACTAAAACAGGGGATGGAGGGGTAGGTAAAAGTATAATTAAGTGCCAAAAGGGAGGGGGAAGAGGTTAGGAGCAGGAGTCAAAACTTGGAAAAATGGTTTTACATAATTGACTCCCAAGTTTGTATTTGCCCCACTCTTCAAGAACTATCCACCATTTTGAAAAAAACTTTGGAACCGATTTTCTAAATTTTGTTGGTCAGAGGCCAAGAAGTGTAGAAACAAAAATATTTGGATAAAATTTGCAATATTTTTTGTTACACGTTCAACATTTTATTGCTTATTTTATGCCATGGAGAACGAATAAATGTCAGTCTGTCAAATACTTTCGGCATTTTTCATGCCGACAGACTGAACAGAATTTTACCGCTCAAGTAACACAAGGTGCTGAAAAACTTTTGCAAAAACGTTTCGACAGCAAAACTCCTTTATTATTGTGTTTTTGCTGTTGTCTGCCACAACGTCTTGAAAGTATTAATAAAACGTCGCCTAGCCCAATTTGGCAATCATTTTTTGGTCACTGCAATTACCATTGCAGCACTTTTTGCAACCGATATAGCTTTTTCAGTTAATTTAATTTAAAAAAACATTTCCTACAAAACCAAAAGAAGCAAAAAACAAAAATAGATTTTTATACAAATAAATGGTTGATGCCGTTTTGAAAACACAAGTATGGATGTATAGATGACGGGAATATTTATTTAGACACTCACTTAAATCGGATTTTTGGCTTCATCCATGGACCAAATTAATAAAAATAATGTTTTTTTTAAGGTTGTTTTTGTGTAATGGCCGCCATTGAAACTAACAACGCGACCTAACTGAACAGCTAATATTGCTGTACTTTGGCAAATAATGTTTTTTTCCACTATTTTTTCTACTTAATATGAATAAGGGGCGGGGCTTTGTTCGCGAAGCAAGCCGGAAGAACCCGACGGGTAAAATTACTGTGTTTTAGCTGAAAATGTTTTTCTCTAACTATTTTTACAGCTTCCTGCACAGAAAGCGCATTCTTGTCGAAACGACCCGAAAAAAACCGACAGCTAAACATGCCGTATTATAGCCAAAAATGTTATTTTCTGTTTTTACAACTTTATTGCTCCAATTTAGTTTTTATTGGTGTTAGGACTGATTTAAAAAAGCTACAAAATTTGGCTTTAAGGTATAACCAACATTCTGCATATTTTTCTGCCAAAAGAATAGTATTTTTTAGCAGTTTAATAAACACTTTTGCTTTTAATGCCAGTATGGTCATCAAAATGGGTTGCGCTTACATTATAAAAGCAAAAACTATTACAAAAACTAAGCAAGCTAATTTACAACCAAAAAGGTGCTGACAAAACGTTTTCACAGCTTTACTTTGGTCATAAATTCTAATGTGTACAATGTGTGTTACTTGGGAGATTTTCAGTCGATGTAGCTTAGAGACTGTGTAATTAATTATAAACAATATACATATTTTTATACGATTTTTCTGAGATCTACAACTTTTTCGTTTAAAGTTTTTTTCCTTCTAAATCAGTTTTTGTTGATCAAAATACGCTAAAACTGATTTTTTTGTAACTTCGGCGCCATCTAACTTTTTGCAAACTAACTTGACTCAACAGAAAGTTGAGCACCTTGGACAAAAATGTTGAAAATTTTATGCCAAATATTCTTGTTCTTAGACTTTTTCACCACCGACCAATAGAAATGGAGAAAAGACGGTCGGAAGTGGGAGAAACACAAACTTGGGGATCTTACTTTTAGACCCTCCCCAACAACATATAAATATTTTAGCCTCCCCGGATTTTTTTCGAGGTACCACCCTCATTTATGACAATTTTACTGTACTTAGTAGGAAAAAATTAAATCGAAAAGGGATCTAACGAGGGCAAATAAAAACAAAACAATAGAATAACAATAATATATGAGCAACATTAGAGCGAAACTTGAGTCTGCGGTTACCATTATATTTTAATGATGGAATTATTGCTCGTTATTTTATTATGTTTGGTATAAAATTAAACTTTACCGGGTATTATCGGAATTTTGTAAAAAACGAAAACTTTGTGTTACTAGTAAAATATGCAGCCTGTACAGGTAAGTCTTGAGTGCGGTTTCGCTGAGGTGCGAGAGAAAGGGGCCGATAATCGCGCAGATATGACAAAGATAGCCGATCGCCCGCACAACGTTCGCTAGTGCAGGCAGGTGTGGTGCACTTTTTTGTCAAAAGAATTCCTTATAAAAAACAATTGCGTGTTCGATTTATCACGGAGCAAGCGTATTCGATTTATTCAAACGGTTGCTACCGATTATACCTGACTTTGATAGATCAAGAAGTCGGATCAAAATAATGAACATAACCCTACGTTGTTTCCCTATAAACAAGGTGTGACGGATTTCTGATGGTTATTTATTGGTTGGATGAATGAATAACTTTTGAGTGACTGTGATGGAAATTATTTAAAGGGTCGCTGACGAACATCATTTAATTTGCCAACAAAATTTTTTCGCCAATACTAATTCGATGTTGAATCGACGGAGAAGAATCTTCATTTTAAATACAACGGAATCTGTTGTTGAGTCATTGAAGAAAAAACTACATCTCTTCGATATTCGTTCACTTTGTTGGGCCATTGAAGAAAATACTACGTCTCTCCGATATTCGTTCACTTTGTTGCGCCATTAAAGAAAAAACTACGTCTCTCCGATATTCGTTCACTTTGTTGGGCTATTGAAAAAAAAGACTACGTCTTTCCGATATTGGTTTACTATCTTCAGCCAAAAAGTTAATGTACCGAAAAAAATGTAAATTTTCCTATAGTCGCAATGGTCCAGTGGTTATAGTATTGGTTTGGTAATCTGGAGGTTACCGGTTTGAATTTTGATATCGTCCCACTTTTTTTTTGTTGATTTTTTTTTTGGGATGTATTGATATGTCATGGTTTTTGGACCAAAAATATACTTTTGGTTTTGTTTAAAGTCATATTTTAGGATTTAGCTAACTAGTTAGATGGAGACCACCAACATTGGACCAATGGCTATATGACAAAAATCCTTTATTATGCCAATATCTTTTTGTTACTGATCTAGCAACGGTTTACCATGGTTTAAAAGTGACTGATTGGCCAGTATATTCAAATTAGACAAAGAGTTAACTAAAAATTTATATTGGGCGAATATTTATCCGTCACAAATTGTTTATAGAGGCGTTGTATCTCTCCGTATTGAAATGTGCATGGGAAAACACGATACGTTGACTTCGATACGTTATGTCAAACTTATCGATCCGGTACACGTATCGTATCGCGAGACGTGACGTACCTAAACCAATTTACCTATTTTTTGGTCCCAATTTTTTGTGATCTATGGCCTCATTCAAAATATTTGGTCGGTTGAACAAGGTAGATACCCAGCAAACACAAATCGTCGGCATTGAATCGGGCTAATGTCGACAACGTCGGTAGTGTATCGGCATCGGCAACTACAATCTGGTCCGATGTTGGACAGATTGCGATTTTCAGTTTTCGGTCAATAATCCGATTGGAACTTTGTTTAATCGGTCGAAAATCGGCAACTGACGATGGCCCGATTTACTATAGTCGGCATTATGCCAACGCAAACCTTATCTGCTTTAGGGCCGAAGATGGTCCGATTGGAACTTTCTTTAATCGGTCGTGACGATGGCCCGATTTACTATAGTCGACATTATGCCAACGCAAACCTTATCTGCTTTAGGGCCGATGATGGTACGATGGGAACTTTCTTAAATCGGTCGAGAATCGGCAACTGACAATGGTCCGATTTACTATAGTTGACTTTATGCCCACGCCTACTTTATCTGCTTTAGGCCCGATGACGGTCCGATTGGAACTTTGTTTAATCGGACGAAAATCGGCAACTGACGATGGCCCGATTTACTATAGTCGACATTATGCCAACGCAAACCTTATCTGCTTTAGGGCCGATGATGGTCCGATTGGAACTTTCTTTAATCGGTCGAGAATCGGCAACTGACGATGGCCCGATTTACTACAGTCGACTTTATGCCGACGCCTACTTTATCTGCTTTAGGGTCGACGACGGTCCGATTGGAACTTTGTTTAATCGGACGAGAATCGGCAACTTAGGATGGCCCGATTTACTATACTCGACATTATGCCAATGCAAACCTTATATGCTTTAGGGCCGATGATGGTCCGATTGAAACTTTGTTTAATCGGTCGAGAATTGGCAACTGCTGATGGCTCGATTTACTATAGTCGACTTTATGCCGACGACCACTTTATCTGCTTTAGGGCCGACGATGGTCCGATTGGAGCTTAGTTTGATTGGTCGAGAATCGGCAACCGACGATGGTCCGATTACGTCACCTTAAAATTTTTAAGCTGCTTAATAGTTTCTTCCTAGTATGTAGAGATGGCGCTAATGTCACTATGTTCCCTGCTCTGTGGAAGATAATATTATATATATAATGAGCAAAGATATTTCAAAACTAGAATGCAGACTTGACAAGATGGTGGTACTTCTCTACAAGAATCACCTCTCCTGCCACTTAAACCAGCCCGAGTGGTTAAGCACCCGCATTGTCGAAACTTTGTAGTTTGCCAATGTCGGATCGTGTCAAGCAACCACCGACGGACCTTCGTCAATCACCGACGTCGGGCCTCTTTGAGAGGCTAATGTGGGGCCTTATTATCCACCCATTATCGGACCTTTGTGGTTTGCTATTGTCGGGCCGCTTTAAGTCACCACCGACAAACCTCCGTCAATCGCCGACGTTGGACCGCTTTAGGAAACCAATATCGGACTTGAATAGTTTACCGATGTCGGGCCGAGACCAGCTTGCCTACGTTAGACCGATTAAAGTAAGCAGTTATGGGCGGATGGTCGGTACCATGTGGTTAAACCATATCGAACCTTAATCGTACGACGATGGATATCAGCAAAAAGTAAAATTTACCATTGGTCGGATGGCGGGCTACAGTCTAACGCTGCGTCGGCAAACATACATTGGGCCTACATCGCAAAGCGGACCAAAAATACTGACGGCAAATTTGGCATTCGACATCGGACCGACGAAGGCCCGAGGGAACCGTGTTTGCTGGGTACGTTTACATATGCATTTAGGGTGTGCTTTATACCCTTTTTTGATCTCTATTATTTATTTGTTACCTTAATAACGTTCAAAAGAACACCTTTTTTTCTAGGACTCTGCGGTGAAACAAGTCTGCTTGATCGACTGGCAGTTATCAAAAGTGGGCACACCCCTATGGGATCTGGTATACTTTTTCCACGTCTGTGCATCTAAATCAGTTCTAAGCAATTACAAAAAATATCTAAAGTTATACCATGAAACCTTATCAGAAAATTTAAAAGAATTCGGATGCGACGTAGAGGACATTTTAAGCTACGAAACCTTTTTGGAAAAATGGAATAAGTTCGCAAGTATAGGATTATTTTGCGTTCTAATGTTGGGAAAAATTATGATGTCTGATTCGGACGACATACCCGATGACCTAAACAATGCACTTGGTGAAGAGTTTAACAAATCGTTTAATGATGTTATCGTTTTTGACAGCGAAAAACAGGCCGTTTATGATCAAAGGATTAGTGATGTCGTACAGTACATGCTAGATAATGAATTTTTGAAGGACTTTAATTTCTCAGATATGAAATTACAGCAAACCTTGTAGGTTTGTAAGGATGATAATTATTTCAGTATTAACCGATATTATTTTAATATAGAATATACTGTGAATACATTTAATTTTTTATAAAATACTGCATTTTTTATTGTTTGGTTACAGTTTTAGTTAGTTTAAAACTATTAAAGTTAGTTAAATTAGTATAAAAAGACCCGTCACAATAAAAATCATATGCAAGTGAGGCAATAATTGAAATATGATGAGATAACCAACACACTACAAAAATAATACACTTTTAAGTACCCATAAATAGAATTTTCCCGAACAGTGCCCAAAGTTGCGTTTTCCTGGACACGAAAGCATTTAGACCAACGACGCGAAGCGAAGTTCGGATAAGCTTCAAGAAACAATATTTTTTCTTCGGATCGAATCACTACAATTTTTCTTGAAACCACAAATAAAATTTATATCTCTGAATTATTTTTTGTTTTTCTATTTTTTTTTCAAACTCTATAAATATATATTGCTAATTAATTTTATTTATTATTATTAAACTCATATTATGGTATGCCTTAAAAAGTTTTGGGGTAAATTTTTCCTGGACACTGTGCAGGAACGTGCTACTTTGCATAAGCAAAAATGTGCGCAAAGCCTCTTCACTTGCAGAAAACTGCTATTTTCGTAACAAGTGCGGAAAATTCATTTTTTTCTGCATGATACTAGGAGTTCGGTCAAGCAGTCGAGTATGGAAAAAATGATTTCCGCAAGCGTTACGAATAATTATTTTTCTAAGAGCGCGAAGAAAATAATATAAAATAGTCAATAAAATTATGTAATTAAAATTAGGAAGAATTATACAAACAATTTTAGAAATTGACTATGCAATTATCTGGTTTCGGCATTACGGTGCGAAAAAAATAAAATAAAGTAAAATCTTATACACAATACAAGATCATATTTTCCGCATCCTTGTAGAAAATAGCTATTTTCCTAAGAAGTGCGGAAAATCCATTTTTTTTTGCATAAGACTAGGAGTTCGGCGACGATTTTGCGCATTGTTCAGTATGCAAAATTTTACTTTGCTGAACTGGTGCGCAAAAATTTTTTCGATTTACTGCAGTAAAATTTTTGATTTTTTATTTAGTATTTTATCTTATTTTTCTTATGAACAACAATTATTCCTAGCTTGTGGAAATCATTTCTTTTTTGCACTCGACTGCTTGACCAAACTTCTACGTCGTTCGGACAATGAAGCATCTCGTCCGGAAAAAAACTTGGGAAACTAGCTAATTTTCATAAGTTCTTTTAAAAATAGTAATGATGGTGAAATACTATAAATAGCATGAACTAATCAATACATGGGGTTTCCCAGTATTGTTGCAAACAATTCATTATTTTCAAACCATAGTTTTAACCTTGCGTGTCGTGTCGCAACAACATTTTAAAATGTGCATCTTGAATGAAGTTGAACTCGACTTGGTTACAAAGGCCGCTGTGAAACAGGGCTTTAAAGATTTTAGAGTGGAGTTATATCCTCAGTGGTGGTAAAGGAAAAGCTGCCAAGCAAAGTGCAAAACCAGATGATCTTTTCAGACCAAAAGATGGCGGAGCCTCAGCAGCATTTGTAGAAGAAATTAAAATGTACGAAGAGATTCTACCTCAGTTGATAAAATATCGCTCAGTCAGGGCAATATAAAAAGAAATAATGTATTCAAGAGGAAATTATTGATAATTCTCCAACTTTTTTAAAATTCGGGTTTGAAACCTCCGAGAAAGATCATTTACTTGTAAGGATACCTATAGTATTGTGCACAGTATTTTATACGTTTAGGGATAAAGGTATCGCGTTTTATTCTTGAAATTTAAAACAGGAATAAAAACTAAAAGGAGGAGAAAAAGTAAAAAAGTAAAAAAGAAAAGTAAAAGTAGGGATAAAAAGTAAAAAAATTACCTTCGATTTCGTTTTATTTTAATTCTTTTTCTTCCAGACCCGTCCTTAAAATCCTTTACAGTTTTTGATGCTATTTTGCCTTGATTTTACTGGTAAATTTTTTTTCGTGGCCTCTGCATGACACTTATTTCATACCATCATCATGTAGGTAAGTTGGACAGCCTTATGGACAAAACAATTGATACCTTTTTAGATCAAATGGTGGACCAAATTGTTATTTATATATACTGCACCAAATAAATCATGCGTAAAGAATCTTGCCCACCCTTGCCTGCTTGCACTAATTCCGTTCCGCTTTGTTCGGGTTAACGGTAGTCCCGTGCGGGAAAGATTAACTTTCGCACTAGTTAATTAATCATTTCCTAAATTGTGTGCTAAGTGATACTTTCCCGCATCGAAAAGCATCGGTTAGATAGACAAGCTTTAAGTCCGGGAATTAAAGACACTTTGCGTGAGTGTTAGAAATAAAGTTTTTTTCTATGAGTGTCAAAAATTTGTAAAAATCTAAAATAAACAAGAAATTTTGATAAATGGTCCATTAGCAAAGCCAAAAATTATACCTACATTAGAAAAACCGAAAAAATTATCGACGTCCCCAACCACCTTCCACCATCGGCTAAAAGAACAAATAATTTGGCTTTTCAAATACAAGCTTTTATAAAACATAAAGTGCACTAAAAAGTAGAAAATAATTTTTAGCATTCTGATATCATAAAAGCGATCAGCGCATTTTCGGAAATTAGGCCATTTTAACTCGATAAATTTATGTTATTAATTAAATTATGATTGTTTGCAAGAATCTGAATTCACTATAAAGCAGAGAAATGCAAGGGTAAGTAAACCCAAGCCAACCCGACCCAAGCTACAGGGTGACAATTTAAAAACTATCGACCCCAGGGGTCTGATTTTCGAATCCATACGAAAATATCCACATACGAGTACTTAATAATAGCCGATATTTTGTCAGTCTCTTTCTTTATCGTGTGAAATGAGAGGTGAAAGATAAGCCGGTATGTGTGGACCGCGTTCGAATTCGACTCGTTTAAATCAAAATTGCACTGCAACTCGTGCAATGTGATTCTTTCAAGTACTACCCAAGAATCAGCATGTCGGCTTATCTTTTGCCTCCTATTCTATACGGTATAGGAAGAAACGAAAGTAGTCGCATGCGAATAATTTCGTATGGTTTCGAAAATAGGATCCCAGGTATTACGAGAACTAATAGAGATATTTACCTAATTCCGAAAACAGTTTGAGGGATTAGAGGGGGAACGTTATTTATGTATTTAATGCCTTGGTCGCATCAACCATGTTGGCGCAGGCCAGCCTACCGGGTTTTCTTAAATTGGATCCCTCCCTTCCCCCTTCTGATACCTCTTTGGAAAGGGTTTTGCATCAGCTTTATAACGGTGTATGCTTTTCTTAATTTGAAATAGCAGGTTTTAAGATATTAGCGGTTAAAATGTAAAAACATTGATATTTTTACCATCGGAATGATTTGATTACCATTTGCAAAATATCCACAAGTTAATTCAAGGGTTCATGGAAGAATACAAATTATGCATTCAGAATATTTCCAGGTCTCACCCCCTCGGAAAAGTAAATTCAGAACCGTTTTTAACAAGGTTCATAATGAAGTGCCCTTATTATTTTTTTATATAATGGGCATTACTTGCATTCTTCCATGAAACCGTAAATGAACTTTTGGGTATTTTCCAAAGAGGTATCACAAGGGGTTCGATTTAAGAAAACCCGGTGGGCGTGGCCTGCGCCAATATGGTTGGTGCGACCAAGACATTAAATACATAAATAACGTTCCCAATCCAATCCCTCGAACTGTTTTCGGAATTAGGTAAATATCTCTATCGGTTCTCGAAATACCTGGGGTGGATAGTTTTTAAATTCTTAGTTAAATTATTAAAGTATCAGAATGCTAAAAACTATTTTCTACTTTTACTATATAAAATAATTTTTTATATTTAGATTTGTCCAAGTCTATGCGTTTTAGCTAGCGCATCAGTATTGCAGGGTGTTTATGTGTGTTTTCCTGTGCAGAAGTTAGTAAAAAGAACCTTCGGAAAAACCTGACCCTTAATCGTTAATTTTGAATCCGCCATATTGAAATCTGGTCGGAAATTCATAATCCCCTTCCTTTTAAAACCTCTGTATGCCAATTTTTATTGAAATCGAACGAATTAAATATTGTTTTCCCTCCACTTCCCGCGTTAGGGGGAGGTGGGTAACTGATAATACCATATTATTGTATTGGCACCGGAACTATAATGTGTCAAAGTTAAAAGTGAAGTTAAAAGCTTGTATAAAAACAAACATGTACCTACCTAAAACCCCTATTTTTGTGTGAATAGTTCAACTCGTTTCACGCAAAAGTATGTGCAAAGTAGGCAGTTTGCTCACGCTAGTATAAAAATAACTGAATGCGTAAATTAGGGTCATTCTCACCAGAGATAATTTTAAGTAGTCTATTTTTTAAGGTATTTTATTTGTACAGTTTTGAAAAAATGGAGTGTAACCTACGCTACCACAGATAAATAACTCTTTATAAATTTTTGTTAAAAGCAGTCTAAGTTACAAATTTGTTTAAAAATTAATAACATGCAAAAAATGTAAAAAGTAATTTTTTATTACAAAGAAACAAATAAAATTAAACGGTAATACAAATAAATACTAATAAATAAATAAAATCTTACCTACATAAACCAATTGGGTGGAGTGGGTGACGGTAGTTAAGATGTCATTTTTAAAGAAAATACTTTTTTTTATAAAAAGAAATACCACTTCAGAAGCCAACGAAATCTATTTTTTCAAGGGGAGCGTAGGTGATCACTAAAAAACATTTCCACCTGTTTTCTGAAAAGTGAAAAGCAATAATAATATCGGGAGTACGCAATCTGGTCATCAGAGATCAACTAAAGCCCCGTTCTCAGAGCTTCGACTTGTCGCGAGGGACACTTCGTTGACCAATAGCAATTTAGCATCTTTTCCCCTGTTTCTCCCACCCATCTGTCGCAGGCTGCCGCCAGCCGAGTTAAATTTATTTCAACTTTTTCTCGTGTAGCCGCGACAGTCGCCATATTTAGAGAGTTTTACATGTTTTTGTTCCAAATTATTACTTGGTTTCTTGGACCCTTGGACATTTTTTGTTTTGTTTGTGCATCTGTGCAAATATAAATAATTGAGTCCCATTTCCATTGTTTTGTCAAAAATGCTTATTTAATGGTGGGTTTATACAGTAAAAAATATTAAGGACCTACCTTCTGCGGGAATTTCTATTTTTTTTGTCCCTTTTTTGCTTTACGCCAAAGATAAAAAGCAATTAACGTATTCAGATTCATCGTTAATTAATGTTGTTATTATTTACACAAAAATCTAACCTCAAAAATCAAATATTTTACGACACCCAGCGACAGTCGACGACAGTCGTTAATTTCACCGGCGAGAGTGGAGGGGATTTTCGCGGGCGACACGAGGAAAGCTCTGAGAACGGGGCTTAACGCGTTACCTTTCAATCATCTAGTCTGGGGTATGTTCGCTTAAGGCGTCGGGCGCACTCTAAAGCGTTCAGATCAAACACTGGGTGAAATTTACTAAAAAAATATCGTCCGGCGATTCGCCTTTTACGCCCTGCTCTAGGAGGTGATTGAAAATCGCTCGACTTGTGGGTCTATAAACAGTTAAACGTAACCAAAAGCAACCTTTTGAATTATTTTTCATTTTTTCAAAGACGCAAATCCATAGAACTGGAGAAGAAGGAGACGAGTTTTGGTTTAAAAGCCAGCGATAATTTTTGTTTTGGTATATTGTTTACAAGATTCGTGAGTGAAAATAGTGAAAGCAGAGGCTGTGGCATTTTCATTAAATCATCAAACTATTTTTTTCTCATAAAAATGACATGTAGGTAACGAAAAAAAAGCAAAAAAACTAAAATAAATTTTTGAGGTTATCTTCACATCAGCCCAACGTTCGGCGATTTATCCATGACGTATTCACTCGGCAAGACGTCTCCCCCGACAATTTAATGTGAACGTACCCCTGGTGTCGTGTCAGTCCCACCACCAATCTGTTACCTAAAGATAGTGGCGTAGCCAGAGGTTAAACGGGAGGTTCTAATCCAATCTACAATAAATTAATCATGATCAAATGCCCCAGGGAGAGATATAGCTCCCCTACTTTTTTGAACCTTTCCTCCGGTTTGTGACGTGTGTTTGGTGTGATGTCTTAAATTTTAAAAAATTTGCCTGCGGTGCTATGACGTCATTACTTTTTACAATTTTTGCTTAATTCTAAGGAACTTTTCTCACCAGCATTCAAGTGTAATAAATGGCATTCTTAGTATAATTTGGCAACAAATTTATATACACCACCGCACCCCATCCCATCTAACCCAAACTTTTTCAAAAATATTTTTAAAAAAGAGACCAACATTTTTAAAGAATTTTCTTTTGTCAAAGTTTTTGCCAACAACATTTGAAACGGGTAAAAAATAGCATTTTAGTGTAATTTTTTCAAAATTTTTGCCTGCGGCGTATTTAAGGGTTAATTTTGAAAAAGAATCTGCAAATGAATCTAGATGAGACTTGCTACTAAACCCCTCCCTCAGTTCAAGAGGCACCGGTCTACCTAATTTTTTGAAAATTTTTCATTGGTCTAGGTAGTTGATTTTTATTAAATTATGAAACCCTATGAAACCCCCCACACTGTCGATTTCTGCCTACGCCACTGCTAAAGAACGTTCGGTAGCCTAGGTGATGGGGTGACATGGATACAACACAGAGTACCGAACAGACTACAGTTCTTTCAAAAATATAATAGTGTAAATCATAAAATATTTATGATTTTTTTGCGTAGGGAGAATTCTCTGGAGGACAACGTTTTTTATTATACTATTTTAATTAAAAAAACATGTTCTTTTTTCGAGAGGAACAACTTAAAATTTGTAATATGCTTTGGGTGACGGGTAGCGTTTTTATTAAATCGGTGAAGAATATTTTTCAAAAATGCATTTTAGGACCGAAAAAAATCACGGTTACTTCAGATTTTCTTTCTAGATGAGAATGACCCATTAGTCTCGTACCAGCAACATTAAAAAAATTAAGTGCTTTATCCAACACATGACAGTTATGACTGTCATGTCGTTTTAGATAAGTAAACTGCCAAATAACACACTAGTGTTATAATCCATAACTCACTACTGAGTTATGGATTATAACTCACGTTCATATTTAAAGTAGTATTTTATTTATTTATTACTATTACAAGCAGAATTCACATTGATATTAAAATTAAAGGAAAACGCTAACGATTTATTCGAATTTGAAGTCATTGTAAAATTTGTTGGTTAATTGGAACCAAGCGCTCCCATATCGGTACAGCTGCTGATAGTGCTGGAAGACGCCGAAGAATTATAACCTTGTATTTTTTCTGCAATTTGTATTTTGTTATGCACCTTCTAGGTATCCTTCTGCTACGGTCGAGGACTTTCATTCTCCGTGACGCTTCAAAGCAGTCATGTTAGCCCCTGTATTGGCCAAAAGAGTCGCTGAAGACCTTCTCAGGCAGTGACCGGTGTAGATTTGCTTTTGAAAAAGCTCGTTAGTTTACCATATTTTGAAATGTCGATAAAGGTGAATAGTTGAGCGAAGCATCGAGTATTTGGTCTATAACGACGATGAGGCTAACTTTTTTTGCAAATGTAAAAAATAAGCCTATAGAACATTTTCATCAATACCTTTTATCTTCCGTGAATTCATCCAAGGCTCAAACATTTTGAACTCCTCTTCGTAAGCATCTCGGGTCTTTTCTGGCAAAATCTGCATCGCTGCTTCTTCCGCTTCCGTAAGGATATCCTCAGGAACGTATTTTTCTTCGGTTTCCTCCGTTTTCTATAAGTTTGTTTCTTCAAAAAAGCTTCCCTTTTCTGCAGGGAAAACTGACAAGTGTCAAAATTTATTTAAACATTTGCTAACAATGTATGATGCCCGTGGCAACCAAACAAACAACCTACTTTGACCAAAATATAAAAAATTCACTGTCAAGTAGATTTGTGATAAAATCAATCAAAATTATTAATTTGAAAAACAACAAAATGAATCTCGTGTCCGCAAATAAAAATGAAAGTAAAACTCGTGGCATATCGGACAAAGCATTTTTGTTTCTCACTTCATTACGACCAGGCCTCCAATCTCTAATGGAGAATCCAGACACCTACATGAAAGAGGTCTGTAGGTGTCTGGATTCTCCATTAGACATTGGAGGCCTCGTCGTAATGAAGTGAGAAACAAAAACGCTTTGTCCGATATGCCACGAGTTTTACTTTCAAAATTATTAATTATTATCTCATAAAAGACGATTTGTATGTACATTGTATGCCACTCGTGTGTTATGTTTCCTAAGTCACTTTCAAATCTTTCTCACGTGACTTATTTTCAATATAACACACTAGTACCATAAATAACCATAAATACTAGTCAGGCCGGACAGATCAGGCCACTGTGGCATGAATCTGTCCGCTATGGGAAGTTGGGCGAACCATACTGCCTGTAGCCTATAGGCGGTGAGATGTAGCGACCCCCCGCCCACGATTCGAGTCTAGTGCTCAATCGTGCAATCAGCTGGCCTAATCTCGAGGCACTCAATCGTCGTATTCCTTACGCCATTGGGCTTGCTAACTGTGCATCAGCATGTCCACTTTAATAAAAGTCTCGCACAGGCATACTCTACTCTGAGATCCTATACTTTCTAGGACACATAAGACCATGAAGTCCAAGCACACCAAAGTCTTTCGGCGATCGGCAAGTTGCGACGGGAGGAGACAGTGTAGTCTGGAAGCTCTTAGTGACAAACCGGCATGAAAGCGGCGGAAGCGTGATCGCCGTTTTGCTCAAGGATTGGCTGTAGAGCAACTCGCTCCATCCGTGACTGAGCAGCACTATTTAGAACCCACTATGCTCAACCTGAAAGGGAAGGGGCTTTAAAAGGTGCCCTAAACATAGCCAGCCAACAACTGCCCGACTGGACAACCGCATCCAGTGGATACAGACACAACCACAACACCACAAAGAAGAACGGCAATAGTGCCACGGGAACTAAGGAAATATAACATCGATATCGCTGCTCTCAGTGAAACTAGAAGAGCAGGCGAAGGCCAACTTAAAGAACACGGAGGAGGCTACACATTTTTCTGGAAAGGAAAAGAAGAAGATGAACCACGTATTCATTTGTTGTAGATTCATTGTGGACCACCTAACCGAATTTCCATCCGGAATAAGCGAAAGATTGATGACATTGCGCCTAAACTTTAGCAACCACCAACACGCTACTATAATCAGCGCCTACGCTCCAACTCTTGCAGCTGATGAAAACCAAAAAGATGAATTTTATTCTCAACTTAGTGAAGCCATAACATCTGTACCTAAATCTGATAAACTTATCATCCTAGGTGATTTCAATGCTCGAGTTGGTATGAATTCAAACCTATGGAAGGGCGTCATTGGCAAGGAAGGTGTTGGAAACATGAACTCAAACGGACTGCGCCTATTAACCTTATGTTCAGAATATGACCTCACAATCTCAAATACAATTTTCCGACAAAAAGACAAATTCGAGGTCAAAACACTGGCATCTGATTGATTACATTAATGTACGTTCCAGAGATCAAAAAGACGTAAACAACAAGACCAATAACGAGTGCAGACGTCTGCTGGACAGACCATCGCCTGATACGAGCCAAAATGAACTTGCACATTCCACCGAGAAGTAGCCGTCAAAAAAAGCAAATCAGAAGAAGATTCAATGTAGAACGCCTTAAAGATGATCAAACCAGAACAAAATTCCAAGTTTCTCTAAATCAATAGTTGGGTACTTTAGAACACCCGGAGAATATTGATGATCACTGGAGAATGTTGAAAACAGCAATAACATCTGCCTCCGAAGAAACGGTCGGCTACACACAAAGAAAACATCAAGACTGGTTTGATGAGCACGACAAAGAAATTCAAGACCTTATTGAGAGGAAGAGAAAAGCCCATAATGCTTGAAAAAGCCACCCTAACTCTAACGAAAAGAAAAGGCAATATCAAGAAGTCAAAGCAGAAGTACAAAGGCAAACACGTAGATTAAAAAACCAATGGTGGACAACAAAATCACATGAACTGCAACATCTAGCTGAGTCTAACAACACCAGAACCTTCTTTCAAGCTACTAAGATGATATATGGTCCCACTACATCAAGGTGGAAAGAACACTTCCAAGAACTACGCAACAGAGAGTCTCAGGTCGATAATGACATCTTCGACAAAATTCCGGAGAAAACTACACAACAACACCTAAGTGAGATTCCGAGATTAGAGAAGGTCGAAAAGGCAATCACACAGCTAAAGAATAACAAGTCAGCAGGCACAGATGGTATCGCTGCTGAAGTCGACAAACAAGGGGGTCCCGCACTTAATTCCCAAATGCACATTCAAATAAGTAAAATATGGACCACTGAGACCATTCCTGCCGAACTCAGAGACGCCTCTATAGTTACCATTTTCAAAAAAAGCGATAAGGCCCAATGTGGAAACTACAGAAGTATATCTCTGCTTTCTATTGCTAGAAAGATAGTCGCACGGATACTATCAAACCGATTAATTCCGATTGCTGAACAAAATCTGCCAGAGACACAGTGTGGATTTAGGCCCAATCGAGGCACAGCTGACATGATCTTCAGTGCCAGACTTAACCTAGGCAGACTGCGAGTAAAAACTAAGGTCTCGACAACCTCGGTAATCGAACTGCAGTACGTCGATGACAATGTCGTAATGGCCGATACAGAGGAAGGTCTACAGCTGGTAATCGACGCATTTAACCAAGCCTACAAAAGCATTGGCCTAGAGGTCAATCTTGCCAAAACGCAAATTCTTCACCAACCAGAACCAGGTACGAATCCCCAAGCTCCAAACATTTCCATAAATGGCCATCCTCTGCAGAACATGGAACATTACCCATACCTTGGGAGTCACCTATCATCAAATGCAACTATTGACGCAGAAACACAGCATCGACTAAAATGTGCTAGCGCAGCGTTCGGACGGCTTTCGGAGAGAGTCTTCAACAATCACGACATCAATGCAGAGACCAAGCTTCGAGTCTACAACACAGTTATAATACAAACTCTAACATACGGATGCGAAACGTGGACCACCTACAGAAGGCATATCAAACGACTAGAAAAATATCACCAAAGTTGTTTAAGACGAATACTGAGAATCAAATGGCAAGACCGACGAACATGTTTTAGAAGAAGCCAGAACAACTAGTATAGAAGCTCTTATCTTCAAGCACCAGCTTCGTTGGACTGGTCACATTATCTGCATGCCTGAAACACGTCTCCCAAAGCAGATATTTTATGGACAACTGAAGGAGGGAAAGAGAAATCAAGGAGGTCAACAAAAAAGATACAAGGACGTTCTCAAAGGCAATATGATGAAGGGTCACATCGATATAAACAACTTCGAGACCACGGCAAACGATAGGGCCTTATGGCGCCGAACAGTCCATTAGGGAGCACAAACTTTTGAAGAGCAACGACGTAGACTAGAGACGGAAAAGAGAGAACGTAGAAAGAAGCGACAAAATGGAAGAATGGATGACCAACAAACCCACGGCTGCTGCCGGAGACTGGGTTTGCCAGGACTGTGGAAGAGTGTTCGGCTCGCGAATTGGCTTAGATAGTCATCAAAAAACTCACAACGGATAGCGACGATACAGAATAGAGGAAAATCATACTCGGTATCGAGTGATGCCTATGATGATGATGATTACCATAAATAACTATTTTGGAAACCAACTAATAAACTTGTCAACCACTAAATGTCAAAGTAACAGCAATAAAACATTTATAGAGTTCCAAATTGAAAAAGAAGGAAAAGTGTTGTACCTAACATGGGCGTAAAGTGTACTTTCCGCCCTTGGTGGCACGCTCTAAAGCCTCACTTGTTAGGGAAATAACTACTTATTTGTAATAGTCGAAAAAGTAAAGTCAAAAACTCGTTAGAAAACTTCTATGCACGCTCGCTTTTGTGAACCTCGGTTTCGGCACAGTTTACCAGCTTGTCTCGGTGATGCGCAAAGAGTGGTTTTTAAACCTTATTGTTTAATATCCAAAAATTGTTTAATTAAGTAGGTACTTACAATTTTCGTAATCAACTTCGTCACTAATTAAATCAAAATAGTGGGAGCTTACCACACATGAACCCACCTAACCACTAAAAGCCACAGCAGCAAAACCCGCATGCAGCGTGATTTGTAGCAGAAAGTTTATCGGAATTAGTTTGCGGCAAATTTTCCTGCGAGATCCCACGGGCTTATAGGTGATGTTTATGTGTTTATAATTAAAATTAATTAAAGACGCTGTAAATTACAGCACAAGGGCTTTATTTACCATGTTTAAATTTAAGTAAATTCAACATTGTGGTATACATTTTTTTCCGGGTATTTATGAGTGCTTTCTATATGAGATGACATCAAGATTGAGACCCTCGTTATTTCCTCTGGACCAACCCAGCGTGTTTTTGACACAAAATGAAGAAAAAAGGATGGTAAGGTTTAAATGAATTTCTTTACATAAATTAAAATAAATTATTTAGTAAAATGTAATGCTTAACCTACTACTATTCGATATGCGAAAAATTGTTTGTTTGTTCCTTAATCACGCAAAAACGGATGAGCCGAATTAGATGAAATTTGATAGGAAGTTAGGATGACCCGGATTGAAATAAAGGCTACTTTTTATTTGACATTTCCCTTAATGACAGCTGTGAAATGATATAATTTTTATTTTTATAATGGTAAAGCCATGATGCTAATTTAAGGGATAACGTTTTTGTTTTAGCAATTTTTACTATGTTTTTCATATTTTTGTGCCATGATTTTGCTTATATTTTAAAGCTTTATTTCCAATCTTTCGACTTCTGGAATAAAATACTCACATTTTTCAAGTTTTCACTGCTTTTTAAGCGTTCAAAAAAAAGTACTGCCAAAAAACATTTCAGGTTCTTAAAGAGAGACAGCAGGCTATAAAAAAGTATTTTAAAGAAAGATAGAAACAATTTAAGGCAATTGTTTAATAAAAATTTCTGTTTTGTCATCTGTCAGTCATCTTTAGTGCTTTCGTGCATATGATATTTATTTTGCCATTTTTAACCAAAAAAGGCAAAAATTGTGATTGTGCAAAGCGTAAAGTGTGTAAGACATAAGGTGGTATTAATTTATTTCAATCAAAGTTCTTTACAGTCTCTAAATTTACCAAAAATCGCGTCATTCTATAAGTGTATTTTAGCACATCTAAAAATAATTTAACAGGTATTTAACTAAATTATTTTAAGGTTCATCATGGTCTAGGGTGGCTCGGTAATGCACTTTGGTGTACTTTGAAGCATTATTTCGAGGCATTTCGGGGGCATTTAGAGGACAAATCTGGTAAAAAATGCCTTTTTGTGTACACAAAATGACCACCCCTCGATCATGGCTCTACCATAATAGATATTTTTTGCGGGTAACGCCGCGGGTCGGCCGTTGTAATTTGTGATAAATATTTTTATCTAGCCCTTATAATGAGCATCACCAAGGATCGAAACGTTGGATTTTAATAAAATTATTTACATAAATGGCAATCCAAGAAAACCGTAATAAGTGGGTTTTAATAATTAAAGTAAAATTGACGAGAAAATATAGAAAATATTAAATTAAAAAAAATACCCACATTTCCGTTTTACGATGGATTTTTTGAAACTACTCAAAGAAAAATTATAGCTTATTTAATTAATTTCAATTTACGCTGGTGCTTTTTTCGAATATTTTATAAGAAGCAGACGATAGCAAAATGCACTTGGTTGGAAAATATTCTGCAAAGAAAGTTTTTTTAAGGAGAGGCGAAATAATTTTTGAAGTTTGTCACTCTTATAATAAGAAATGGAAAGCCAGTAGCGCACCCAGAAATTGACTTCGGGGGGGGGGGGGAGGGGGGTAAGGATAAATAGTAAAAACTTAATTTGAAGTAAAAATGTGACTATAGTTGATATACAAGGAAACAGGTGCTTACAAGCGCAGACCTGTAGCTCAAATGTAGAGAGCGGGAGTATTATTAAAATTGTTTATTTACCTAAAATTTGATACAAAATTATGATTGTTTTCCACAAACCAAAACTACACTTTTTTGCACTCGACGCGCGTTTCGCTAACAACGTTAGCATCATCAGGAGACGATAAACAATTGTTTATCGTCTCCTGATGATGCTAACGTTGTTAGCGAAACGCGCGTCGAGTGCAAAAAAGTGTAGTTTTGGTTTGTGGAAAACAATCATAATTTTGTTTTAGTGCAACCAAAGGTTCCAAATTCCCAACATAACTAAAATTTGATGTCAAAATTTTTGAGAAAAAAATACTTAAAATGCAATTTTTTACTTAAAATTAAAATAAAATTATAAATATTGATGGAGTTTTGGGAATTTGAATTGTTTATTTATCCTTAATTTGTTTGTTAAAATCCACCGCAGGCGAAAATTACACTTAAAATGCAATTTTTGACACCAAATCGCAAGCAAAATGATTTGATAAAATTACATTAAAAAGACCATTTTTACACGAAAATGTAAAAATGAAAGTTGTTATAACGCCGCAGGCAAAAATTTTTGCAATTTATGATGTTTTAAAGATTTTTGTTAAAAATTAAAGTGTAAGATCTTGTATGTTATTCACTATATATTTTATTTCTGCTGTTATTTGATTGGCTTCTCGGGGAAGGGGTGGACCCCAACCCTCCCACCCCTTCTCTCGGTGCGCCACTGGGAAAGCAAAGCATATCATATAGCTTAGTTAAAGGGTATAATAAATAAAACGGGATCTTCAAATTCTAAAAGTTCTTTGACATTTTTATCATAATAGATCACCAAAATCTAGGAAATTCTCATGCGTAAACTAGTTCCTTGGTTTAATGTGGCGATAAAATCATAAATGTTAAAAGGAACAGAGCTAGATAGCAAGTCAGGTCTATTATTTCGTTATCTTCAAGTCATTCTCCAGTACTTACTTTTACCACTATAATAATAAAACAAAAACATTTTTGGGTTTAACAAATTTAAAAACAACGACAAAATTACTTTAAAACAGTCGAATAGAGGTGTGTCTGTAAAATAAGTGCCTTGACTATAAATTTTTGAAATAAATGCGTGTAGACATAAGAATAGTTTTTGTGAAGGCGTATTTTTACGCTCGCAAGCAAGCAAACAATAAGAAAAAGTTCAGGTGTATATTATGGGAGAAGACGGGGAAGACACACACTTCAATTCGGTATACTTAACATTTTGTTTCGTTTTTTTTAATAATGGCTTTTTTCCAAACCAAAAATAATTTAATTAGGATTTAGCGAGGGTGAATAAATAACAAAAAACACCTAACTTTCGCTGTTAGCATCATAAGTACGAAACCCGCGGGTCCCTTGTCAAATCCTCTTTCAACTCCAGAGCTTAGGGAGTTGTAATAGTTATTTACCTAACAAGAGCGGAAAGTGATACTTTACCGCACGCGACGGCAGTTGACCGAACGAAGCGAATCGAGTCCGGTCAAGCCGGCAAGGGCGGTAAAGACACTTTACGCATGTGATAGGTACAAGATTTTACCTTAAAGATTCCCAAAAAATCAATACAAATATCGTTATTTTAATTTTCTGACATAAACGCACCGCACAGTATGCTGTGTAAGCTTTTCTCCTCCAAGATTTTGCCACTAAATTAAAATTGCTGTTGCACAGAAAAGAAGTAAAAACCGAGGTTAAAACATTTTGAAATTGGTCCGGAGAATTTGGAATTAAGTGTAGTAGATAATATGAGAAACTAATTTTATTAAAATTACACCTATTATTAAAATAAATTCTTAAATGAATATAAATTTATTAATTTTCTTTATAATATAAAATTACTATTTTCTCAGCTGCCCCAGCTAAGTTTTTCGTTTGATTTTTTAGGCAAAAATTTTTTCATAAGGGCTTTAAAACCTTTTTTTCAGTTTGATCTATTTAAAAAACTTAAAATTGTAAAATTTTTGAAAAAAATTTTAATATTTAAAGGAGCCATTTATGTTAAAAAACAAAAGTGCTGCTGCTATAACTAATACGTCCTAGATAAGTCAAATGATTTGCAAGGTAGCAGTTCAGGCTTTTTATTGAAGAACTAAAGTTCGTTGAGCTGCCTACTATTATTCAAAGCAAATTAAACATCATAAAACAAAACACAAATAAACAAACGGGAATTCAACGAAAAAATAAAACAATAAAACTAACTAAACTGAATCAAGACAAGATTACATGGGGTAGATACCGTAAGGTGTTAAAAAACAATTAGTAAAAAAACAAGATCTACTTAACTAAAATCTATATTTTTTTCTTGTAGCATCCACTTGTACAATAAGCAAGAATATTTTAATGGAATGGAAAGTAAGATTAAAAATTTTAAAAATCCTCCAACATCTGCTAGTATGATATTAGGCAGTGGCGTAGCCAGGGGGGGCGGTTTAGAGGTTACCCCCCCCAGGAGGTCCAACCCAATCTACAATAAATTAATCATGATCAAATGCCCCAGGGAGAGCTATAGCTCCCCCACTTCTTTGACCCTTTACTCCAGTTTTTGTGTTTGGTGTGATGTCCTTAATTTAAAAAAAAAAATTAATAAATGGTATTCTTAATATAATTTTTCCTCGAATTTTCATCTGCGGCGTATTTATGATTTGTCAACAAATCTATATGTACCACCCCAACCCTACCCCTCTATTATCATCTAACCTAATCTACTTTTTTTTTAAATATTTTACAAAAATCTAAGAGATCAAAATTTTTAAAGAATTTTTTGTTCTTTTGTCAAGTTTTCACCTGAGCCCTATACCAATATTAAATACTGTTACAATTTTGTTTAATTTGAAGCAATTTGTTTGTCAACAACATTTGAAACGCGTAAAAAATAGCATTTTATTGTAATTTTTTCAAATTTTTTGCCCGCGGCGCATTTAAGGCTTTTTTTGAAAAAATCTGCAAATGAGAGTAGATGAAATTTGCTATTAAAAATAAGTATTTTGATTTCGTATACACTCAACACCTATTAAACCGCCCCTCTCGCCTACCTTTAGTTCAAGAGCTCCAGCTCAAGCAATAGGCACATATGTAATTTTTAAAAATTTGCCATAGGTAGGTAATTGATTTTTATTATATGATGAAACCCCCGTCGTCGATTTCTGGCTACGCCACTGTATTAGGGTCTTTTTGTTCAGTCTTATGGTTGTCGTTATTTCTGCGATTGCCCAGTTGCTAAATGCCATTCCGTAGTAGTTAATAACTATAACGGAGTCCGTTATTTAAGGAAGAATAAATTTATAGTTATCGTTATTTTTATTTACTGTTTTTCGCAATATTTTTGAAAAACCTATTTATAAGATTTCTAAATTTACTGAAAAGGTGCTTATTATCGCTTTCATCTTCTTTAATTCGGAGAAAATCGGTAAAAAAGTAGGGTTATATTTAACAAAAAAAGTTAGTTTATATTTAACGTCTACTATAAAAGTGGAGCTGACCAAAAACTTTTTCTGCGAACATTCCGTTGTCATTATTAAAAATAATATAACCCTGCCAAAAAAACCGCATTAAACCTCGTAAAAAACACACTTAATTTTTATTAGTTTTTAAAAAGTTTATAAGCTAGCTTTTGCGAGGCAAAATTTTAGGATTATAAAAGTTTGTAATAATTTTGAGGTATGTTTTTGATTTTGGTAAGAATTTATGTGGTTTCATGTGTGTGCTTTTTATCTGATCCTATAATCAGACAGACTTGGCTTCATAAAAGCACCATTTTCTATTTTATAATCAAACCGACACATCAACTTTTATGGGTTTCTATAATTACATTCTTTTTCTTTTATAATGTATTACGAAATTATATAAACCGATGTTTTTATGAGTTTTCTGAGAGATTTTATAATCAAAACAACTCATAAAATTTTATGGGGTTCTATGATTACACCCTTGTTCTTTTATAATGTTTTAAGAGTTTGTAAAAAAAAACGTTTTTTCATGATATTTTGGGATATTTTATGATCAGACCAACTCATAGAATTGGACAGATTTCTATGAACATTTATAATTTTGTATGAGTTGGTAAAAACAATTTTTTTATAAGTCTTTAGAAAGATTTTATAGTCAGACAAACTTACAACATTTTATAGATTTTTATTTGGTCACCCAGTCAAAAAAACTTCATTGAATCTCATAAAAAATACAACGTACGTACATAGTACGTACCATTAAGTACGTGTGCATACAAACAATGCTTCAAATAATCTCATAGAAGTTTATTAAAGTAACATGTCTCCCACAGCTCCTGGCGATAAATAAGTACTTATATGAGAACAATTTTCAATTAGGTATGTAGATATTGTGCAAGCACAAGGAGTGTTATTATATTATAGTAGGTGAGGTCGTCATAGTTTATAGTTTAGGTTAGGTTATAGTTTAGTTTGACTGTATATTACTACTACTACAATTACTGCAACTACTAAAGTTGTGCCTTAATTTTTTATTTTAGAATGTTACAGGTAGATCTTATAAAATCTTTAAACTTGTTAATTTTTGATTTGCACTTTATTTTTATGTGATAGTAACGCAAATATTTTATAATAAAGAAAGAAAAAACAACAAAAAAGTTAAGGTTATCTTTACCACCAAACGTTATTTTTTCGGTACGTTCAAAAGCACTATTTTTAACCCCTTGCAGTTACCTTTATTAACGGCAAAGGTAACCATACGATTAACGAAATTTTCCGTTAATCCGTCGGACCAAAATCACCCTATTAATAGCGATAACTTCGCCGTTAATAACTGTACTGACCAAAAAAATCTACTAAATATCTGGATAGATTTACCCATACATAACTATGAGATACTATAATATATTATTTTAACTTTTATCCTACTAATATACAAGTTCGTGGGTTTGTGTGTTTGTGCTTGTTCCTCAATCACGCATAAATGGCTCAATCGTTTTGGATTAAATTTGGTAACCTGAATTTAAAAATAAGCTATTTTTTATTTGGCATCTCGCGAAATGACAGTTGTTTGGATATCGCGGCAACACACAGTTATACAACAGATAAGTACCGTCTTTTGGTTCCCTGTAATAGTAAGCTTAATTATGATAACTTCAATTGTAACTATTTTTTAGAATATTGTCAATATCGCTATAAAAACAATATAAACTCGCTATTATTATTATTACAATAGTCTAAAGTTAGGAAACTAACTTAAATTAGTGGTATATATACCATCGAAGATTTCACTTTTTTCCAAATTGCAATGTTTTGCAAGAAGAATATTGTTTCGCATGACATTTCTTCTCATAATTAGTGCAAAAAGTACAGTTAATTGGTTGTTCATTATTTTTTAATGTTTACCAATACCAATTCAAATTACTTTCAGGCATGCCTGGTAAAAGAAACATAAATCAGTATTTAAAGTCATCTAGGCTTCTCCGCATCCGTATCGAAATGCGCACGTGCAAAAACGATCGATACGTTACGTGAAACTTATCGATCCGGCACACGTATCGTATCTCGATCCATGACGTATCCAAACCTATTACTTTATCCCAATTTGTGATCTATTTTCTCATTTAAAATATTTGATCGGTTGAATAAAATAGATTTTAGGCTGTTACTTTGGGAGCATATGGACTTCCGTGGGCTTTTTGATGATGATTTTACGAAACCTGTTTTAAACGGTTAGCAATAGGCCACCTAACATCACCCTGCCTGTGAACAGCCTCAAAAGTGCTGCAGTCAAAAAGTGAGGTTAGGACGACAAAATATTTTTTTAAATCTTAAGGGTTTGACCTACGATAATGAAATTTGGTACTCATATTGGCATTCTGGCCAGATTGTATTATAAAATTTAAAAAATAACATTTAGTGCATCTAGGGGCGGGTAGAGTGCGAAATGTGTTTTTAGATTTTTCCCTGTATCTTCCGAACGACTTTTCCTGCACACTTGAAACTATGTGGTTTTGTAGTACAACCTATTAAAAATCAGCCCGATATCATAAAAAAAATTTAGCCTGTGACCGGAGGGCCCTGAACAGACGCAATTTTTTTGACAATTTCGAAACAAAAAAATCTATTTACGCAAACTTAACTTAAGGGCATCGAAAATTTATATAAATCGGTTACTTATAGACCACTCAATATCTCTCCACCTATGAATAGCCTCAAAAATGTTGCAGTCCAAAAGTAAGGTTAGGTTGACAAAATATTTTTTAAAATCTTAACGGTTTGACCTACGATGATGAAATTTGGTAATCATATTGGCCTTCAGGCCAGATTGTGTTATAAAAATAAAAAAGTAACATTTAGTGCCTCTAGGAGCCGGTAGGGGGCGAAATGTGGTTTTAGATTTTTTCCCTGTATCTCCCAAACGACTTATCCTGAGCACTTGAAACTATGTGGTTTTGTAGTACATACTATTACCAATCAGCCCGATATCACAAAAAAGTATTAGCCATTTTTTTGACAATTTCGAAACAAAATCTATTACGCAACACGTTATTTTTTTATTTTTATAATACATTCTGGCCCGAAGGCCAATATGATAACCAAATTTCATCATCGTAGGTCAAACTGTTAAGACTTAAAAAAATATTTTGTCGCCCTAACCTCACTTTTTAACTGCAGCACTTTTGAGGCTGTTCACAGGCAAGGTGATGTTAAGTGGTCTATTAGTAACCGATTCAAAATCATCATCAAAAGGCCCACGGAGGCCGAATTTCGACTCTATGCCCCTCGACTATGTGCTTTATAACTTTTTTTGACTTTTTTTGACAATTATCTTCTTCCGATACATATACCGATAGGGATAAGAAGTGTTAAAATTTATGATGTTCCTTTATGTCTCTAATAATTCTTGCTAATAAAATAAAGCTATAGCTTTATTAAAAATTTTCTTTGAAGTGGGGTGAAAATGCGTCTAATCGTATTTTTGTGCAACATTTTTTTTTGAATAGCAGGTAAATGCTTTCGGACTGTTTGTTACTTTTTAGAAAAATAATTCCATTAAGAAAATTTAACAAAATAAATATAAACATAAAAATAATAAATAATCAAAAATTTAACGTAAAAGATGTTTTATTAAAAAAATTTAAATGTTCACGTTTTTATGCTTATACGTTTATGTCTTTTTTTATACATTCTGTTGGAGCTCCTTAATAAAATTAATCATCTAAAATACTCACAAAAAATAATCTCAAGTTGAAAGCGCTTGAATTCTATATTTAATTGAGATTTTGCACAAAAATACAAAAAAAAACTTCATTTTGTTTGAAGGTTTTATCATTGATTATATAACCGCTATAAGATAGGCATTATAATGCTAATAAACGACATTTATCCTCAGTCCTACCCTCAGGCTGTGTTGATCAATGGGTTATGAGTTACTATGAGGATACAGATGAGGAGACCGATACTACTGATAATTGAATCTTTTTTAGATACGAAAGTTCGTTGAGATCCACAATCTAAGCAGTGACGCATTCAGGAATTGACTCCGGGGGGGGGGGGGGGGTCTTTAAGGATAAATAATAAAAAGAACTTGATTTGAAGTAAAATCGTGACCATAATTGATACAAGGAAACAGGTGCTTACAAGCGCGGACCTGGGCTCAAAGAGGGGGAGGGTGTTAAGCAAATTTAAAATCGTTTATTTACTTAAAATTCATCATCATGCTTCAATGTGCAGGCAAAATTTTTGAGAAAATAACACTTAAAATTCAACTTTTGACTTAAATTAAACTAAAATTGTAAATAATGATGGGGTTTTGGAAATTTGAGTTGTTTATTTTCCCTTGATTTTTTTGTTAAAATGGTAAAATGCAAATGGCGAAAATTTTTGAGAAAATTACATTAAAAAGACCATTTTTACAGGAAAACGTAAAAATTAAAGGTGTTATAGCGCCACAGGCAAAAAATTTTGAAATTTGTGACTTTTATTAAGATTGTAATTCTAATTGTAATCAGTCTTTTCGGGGAGGGGGGGGAATAAGCCCAACCCACCGCCTCGGTGCGCCACTGATCTAAGGCATAATTGTTTTTTATTTTTGTTTAAGTGAAAACTCAGATAGAACCATTAAAACTGGTGGCGCATGTCGAAAACGCAGAACATTTAAATTTGTATACGGAAGTCTGTCACTGGAAGCATGAAAATTCGTCGTTTTTTTACGTTAAAAAGGTTGAATAAATTAGTAGTCCATCGAATAGACAACCGTTATGTCTTTATTTTTATTTAAATTAAGATGGAAAATTTTAAAAAAGCATATATAAACTAGAATTATACATAAACTGCTTGATTTCAGGAAATGATTAGCACTGACGTACGCAGAAATTTCCTGGGGAGGGGAGCTTGAGGTTCCTGGGAAGGGGACTTGAGTAACAGAATATATTCTTAGATTACCTACTATTTTATTGGTAATTTTTGGGGAAAAGTTAACCTTAAACCGCTGCATACGCCGATGTTATTAAAAATTATAGAAACGCTTAAAACTATAGTATATACCGGGTAGCCATAAAAAATCGGAAAAAATGTTTTTCGTTATAACTTTCGAACCATACCACCGATTTTAATGTAACAAACTGCTCTTTGCAGGGAATTGAGCAAGACTTTGAGTAAAATTTTTTGTCCGCCATCTTAAAATCTAAGATGGCGGAAAGAAACAAACTTTACCCTCCAAAGAGCCACGTTTATTCTTATGTTGAATTGAGCAAGACTTTGAGTAAAATTTTTTGTCCGCCATCTTAAAATCTAAGATGGCGGAAAGAAACAAACTTTACCCTCCAAAGAGCCACGTTTATTCTTATGTTACGGAAGATTTTTCGATTTTTTTTTATGAAGTCGTAAAAAAGCTCTGTTTCTGCCACTTAAATGGTTCCCACAAAAAATTAAAAAATTTCACTCAGTGTTTTACGGATTATGCGATTGCCGTCTTAATTCTGTATGCATACATTTTCTCATAAATTCATTATTAGAAAACCGATTTCAATGAAGTAAAAAGCATCATGGCGAAAATCGATTGTTTTTTAACAACTGCTATAGAAATTTGCTGCTATCTTGAAATCTAAGATGGCGAACAGAATCAAACTTGACCCTTCAAAGAGGCTCGTTTATTCATATTTTCTGAAAATTTTTTATTTTTTTTTATTTGTAGAAAAGTTGTGCTTTCGCCACGCACAACAAGGTATAAATCATTAAAACCGGTTTAGTGGTTCTTAAAAAATTATTTTTTCTTTCCATCACTGTTTTGAAGATTATACGATTGCCTTCTCAATTCCGTCTGCAATAATTTCCTCATAAATTCATAATTACTGAACCGATTTTAATTTAATAAAAAGCATTAAGACGAAGATCGACTGAACTCTAAAGCACACTATTGAAATTTGTCGTAATTTGTAAACCCAAGATTGAGGACAAAATCAAATTTGACCTTTCAAAGACGCTCGATTATTCTTATGTTTCGAGAACCTTTTCGACTTTTTTAAAATTCGTAAAGCTCTGTCTCCGCCGCGTATAACTAGGTAAAAATCATTAAAAACGGTTTAGTGGTTATTAAAAAATTATTTTTTGATTCACTTATTGTTTTTCAGAGTATGGGTACGAATGGTACCATTGCCTGCATTCGTTTCCTCATACATTCATGATTACTAAACTGATTTTAATAAAATGGAAAACATCATGGCGAAAATCAATTGCTCTTTGGGGATTACTATTGAAATTTGGCTCCATAAAATCCAAGATGGCGGACTAATTCAAATTCTCCCCTTTATAATGGATCATTTTTTCATATGTTGCTGTTAAATCTATTATTACCAGGATGTTTTTTATTTTATCAAAATCAGTTGAGTAATAATGAGTTTATGAGGAAACAATGGTTAAAACAAAAATTAATTTTTTGAGGACCACTAAACCGATTTTTAAGATTCGTGCGCGTTGGAGAGAGGGCAGTTTTAGGTTCTTGAAACCTAAGAACAAACGAGCTTCTTTGAAGAGATAAATTTAATTGTGTCCGCCATCTTGGGTTTCAAAATGGCGACAAATTATGATAGTGATCTTTTAAAAGTTTTTGATCTTCGCCATGACGCTTTGTAGTTCATTGAAATCGCTTGAGTATCAATTTGAGAAGGCAATCGTATAATCTGCAAAACAGTGATGGAAACAAAAATTAATTTTTTGAGAACCACAAAACCGATTTTAATGATTTATACGTCGTTGTGCGTGGCTAAAGCAGAACTTTTGTACAAATCAAAAAAAAAATATTTAAAAGTTTACAGAACATATAAATAAACGAGCCTCTTGGAGTTCAAGATGGCGACAAATTTCAATAGCAGTAGTTAAAGAACAATCGATTTTCGCCATGAGACTTGAATGAATAAATTTATGAGAATATGTATGCAGACAGAATTGAGACGGCAATCGCATAATCCGTAAAACAGTGATTGAAAATTCTTTATTTTTTTTTTGGGAACCACTTAACCGATTTTAATGATTTTTACCTCGTTCTACTTCATAAATAAGTTCAAGAAGTTTCCGTAACATAAGAATAAATAGACTCTTTGAAGGGTAAAGTTTGTTTCTGTCCGCCATCTTAGATTTTAAGATGGCGAAAAAAAAATATTTCTAATCAAAATCCTGCTCAATTACCTGCGAAGAACAGTTTGTTGCATTAAAATCGGTGGTATGGTTTAAAAGTTATAACGGAAAACATTTTGTCCGGTTTTTTATGGCCCACCCGTTACATGCATTTTTTCTGTAATTGTTGTTGTTTAATTTTGTAACCACTATATTGGAAAAGTCTTCAGAAAATTAACTTTTTAGGTCCTCAAGGATTTAAATTTACTTTTTTTTAATACCTTCATAAAAAACATGATTTTAGTAACTGTGTGCAGATAACTAAAGCATGGCTTCTTTGGTTACCGATGCAAAAAAAACTGTTTTTTTATCACTGGTGCAAAAAAATATTTCTGTTCGTTTTTTACCCAAAATTAAAGAGAAATAGCGGAAAATAGTAATATGGAAAAAATCTAATTATTCTTGCCTAAAAATTAAACCATTTACTGTCAAAGATTAAAATGTCGCAACAATGAACGTCACCGAGTAAAATAGCACATCGCTATGGAAACCATTGTTATTTTATTTACCAACCGCCTTGATTTATTTTGAACCCATTAGACAGAGGGGATGGAAAAAACAGAAAAATTGCAACTCTGGCAGTCCAGACCGGGGAACGAGAAGGAGGGGTAGTCTCGGTAATTTTTGTACATGGCTGAAAATGCTCAGTATCATAGGAGATGATATTTTGAGAAAGGAACATCTATTTCCAGACTTCCTGTGCGTCTATTCTTAAATCGAGAGAAAATTTGCTCCCAGGGAGTCAAATTCTCTCGCTACTAAACATCTCATTGGTTTAAATTTTCGGTTTCTCTCACTTTTGCCCGATATTCGATATTGATCGAAAGTAATTCTATTAGTAAAGACCAATATAATTACTTTCGACCAATATCGGGCAAAAGTGAGAGAAACCAATTTAAACCGAAGACTTGGACCAATGGGATGCACAGGGGCCCTGGGAGCAAATTTTCTCTCGATTCAAGAATGGAGCACAAGGCGCCGGCAGACGAAGGAGATTAATTAAATTAATTTTACCGGAAGATAAGGGAAATGCAACAGTGATTTTGGATACGGAAACCTATGATGAAAGTTGAAGAGGTACTTGCCAAAAGAAACTATAAACTTCTCTCAAAAGATAATCATCCATCATCATTCCAAAGTAAGTATATTCCGGACAACACAACTTACACTACATTATAGCAAGCCTCCTCATCTATAAAGACTTCCCAAAATTCGTAAAGATAGAATGCTCTTACGCCCAATCACAAGTTCCAGAAATTATCCAACAAGCAAACTGTCTAAATTCCTTTTAAAAATTATTTAACCTTTTGCAGGCAAGACCGCTTCATTTGTAGAAAATTCCAACCATTTTGTTAATATTCTTAAATCTTTTGTTTTAGGACCCAAGAATAGATTTGTCATTTTTGATGTCGAAAGTCTATACACCAATGTCCCTATAAAGGAATCGCTAGATATTATTAGACAGAGACTGGTTGATGACCAATCCTTTTGTGAACGTACCAGCCTTCCGCTGGAGGGAGTGATAGACTACTCAACAGAGAGTCTCAGGTTGATAATGACATCTTCGACAAAATTTCGGAGAAAACTACACAACAACACCTAAGTGAGATTCCGAGATTAGAGGAGGTCGAAAAGGCAATCACACAGCTAAAGAATAACAAGTCAGCCGGCACAGATGGTATCGCTGCTGAACTCTACAAACAAGGGGGTCCCGCACTTAATTCCCCAAATGCACATTCTAATAAGTAAAATATGGACCACTGACACCATTCCTGCCGAACTCAAAGATGCCTCTATAGTTACCATTTTCAAAAAATGCGACAAGGCCCAATGTGGAAACTACAAAGGTATATCTCTGCTTTTTGCTGGAAAGATACTTGGACTGATACTATCAAACCGAATAATTCCGATTACTGAACAAAATCTGCCAAAGACACAGTGTGCATTTAGGCCCAATCGAGGCACAGCTGACATGATCTTCAGTGCCAGACAAATTCAAGAGAAATCTAGAGAACAAAATCACCCTCTCTTCATGGCCTTCATAGACCTAGTCAAAGCATTTGACTCGGTCAACAGAGAAGCTCCATGGAAAATACTGGCAAAAGCTGGATGCCCTCAAAAATATATTCAAATTCTTAGACTACTACACGACAATAAGAATGCAACAGTCCTTCGTGTCTACAACACAGTTATAATACCAACTCTAACATACGGATGCGAAACGTGGACCACCTACAGAAGGCATATAAACGACTAGAAAAATATCATCAAAGTTGTTTAAGATGAATACTGAGAATCAAATGGCAAGACCGACGAACAAACAAGTGTTTTAGAAGAAGCCAGAATAACTAGTATAGAAGCCCTAATCTTCAAGCACCAACTTCGTTGGACTGGTCACATTATCCGCTTGCCCGAAACAAGTCTCCCAAAGCAGATATTTTATGGACAACTGAAGGAGGGAAAGAGAAATCAAGGAAGTCAACAAAAAAGATACAAGGACGTTATCAAAGGCAATATGATCAAGGGTCACATCGATATAAACAACTTTGAGACCACGGAAAACGATAGGGCTTCATGGCGCCGAACAGTCCATGAGGGAGCACAAACTTTTGAAGAGTAACGACGTAGACTAGAGACGGAAAAGAGAGAGCGTAGAATGGAGCGACAAAATGGAAGAATGGATGATCAACAACACCAGGCTGCTGCCGGAGACTGGGTGTGCCAGGACTGTGGAAGGGTGTGCGGCTCGAGAATTGGCTTACATAGCCATCAAAAAACGCACAACAGATAGCGACGATACAGAATAGAGGAAAATCATACTCGGTATCGAGTGATTGCCTATGATGATGTTGATGATGGAGTTGTTGTAGTGCTGTCTACATAACCCATATTTTCAGGTGAAAGATAGGTTTTATGCTCAGGATGGCGGTCTGCCAATGGGTTCATCGCTTTCGCCAGTGGTGACCAATATTTACATGAAGTGGTTCGAATCACACGCGGTTGATACTGCAACATATAAACTTAAGCTCTGGATAAGATAGGTTGATGATACTTTTATTGTATGGGCCGGGAATGACCAACAACTTTCAGAATTTCTTCACCACCTAAATAACATAAGACCCACCATTAAATTCACAATGGAGTTGGAGCAAAACTGTCAAATTCCTTTTCTTGATGATCTTGTCAAACCAGTAGAAAGTGACATCAGAACTACAGTCTATCGTAAACCCACTCACCCAGGACAATATTTAAATCAAGGTTCAAATCATTCTGATAAAACCAAGCAAGGCATAATAAGAACTTTTTATAACAGAGCCGTTCAAATTTGTAACAATTCTCATGACTTGGACGTCGAAATATGAAACATTAAGAAGGATCTGCAGCAGAATGATTACAGCCTTAAACTTGTAACAGATAATATTTCTAAATTTCAGCAAACAGGACAGAGATTATGAGACCAAAACCAGGCAAATGCATTCATTATAATTCCATACATTAAAGGAGTATTAGAGAAAACTCGAATTAAATTAACTTTAATATAAAAATAGCTTTTAAAACTAATAATGCAATTCGAAGCCTTCTTAGTAAAACAAAACCGGAGAACAAACAAAATAAGGAAGGCATTTACCAAGTTCCTTGTGAGTGCGGTGAATCATACATAGGTGAAACAAAAAGACCACTATTGTTAGGCTTAAGTAACATCAGACGAATACTCAAAGAAGTGAAACAACGAAATCAGGAATAGCCGAACACGCATGGTCAAAACAACACGAAACACGAATGAAGTAGACAGAAGCAAAGGTTTTGCACAAGGACTTACACTGGAAGAAACGAAAATTCCTTGAAGCTGCCTTTATTGGGTAGAATCAGTGTATTTTCAGTAAACCAAGTTTTGAAATTTCAAATATTTGGAAGCCCCTCCTTGGGCGGAGACAACTTCTTAAACTTCACGGTTGAGTGATTTTCCATAGTATATAAGTACGTAGTCTTAGAAATAGATTGTAGTTTGCACCTGAAGACGATCAGAGATTGTACTGATCGAAACGTCGTGTATAATAAAATATAGACAATGGAAGTCCAAAACACAGAGTTAATTTCAAATACATTATTGTCTCAAACATTAGATAAAATTGGTTAGCCCAAGATGACCAAAAATCGTCCATTTTGAATTTTCAAAATCTGATTAGAAATTTGTTATCTCCGTCCCCAAGTGCCCCATCACACCAAATTTCAACGAAATCGGGCGTACTTCAACTGTACCCTCCTCCACTCCCTTCGAGTCACACTATATTCTTGTGTTGTCACCGCAACTTTATAAGCATGCCAAATTTGAAGTTGATCGCATGTTGGGAAGTTGGTCAAAATTAAGTTGCAAGATTCCACCCGAACAAACATATTACATTGCAAGTTAAATAAAAGCTTATAAAAAAGAGTCAGTTTCGGCAAATTCCGTTGTTTTATATCCACAATTGGAGCTGTTATCACTCAAAACTATGATTAGATAGACCCGAAGGTGGTTTGCGAAAATTGGGACAGTCCTGATATTAGGGACATTTTGAACATCATCTAAAATAACAGCAAAAATAAATGCTTTTTTGATTATAGTTTAATTAACGATAAGGATAACAACTGTCAATTTTAAAAGAGTTTTTGGAATGTAAAATAAGATAACGTAAAATTTCGTTAAATGAACCGTAACCTAACTTTGTGGTGTGAATTTTGTTGATTTTTTTCTTTTTATTTAGTATTTATATAGACAGAAAATATTAAATAACAATTAATAATTAGAAGATCATGAAAAATATATGTTCTTACAAGAGGACTTAGTCTGTGATAAAAACAACCACAAAAATCGTTATTCCTATTTGGAGTAAATAAAGTCCGTCTTTATCCTTATTTGATTAGCCACCCCTCTTTTCCCTTACTGCCCAGTCGTACAAGTAATGATAACCATAAAAAATCTTATTTTAAGTGGTCCAAAATGTCCCTATTTTCTTACACCAAGATTTTATACACAAGTATATGCAAGTAATGGAAATTACTTGGATCAATTAAGGGTGTGTATAGGAGGCACCAGTAAAACGAGTTTTCCAAGCCCCAATTTTGTAGACCAGCTTGGTTTTTTCGGTGTAGTCCCTACACACTAGTCGAACGTATATATACTAGGTGTGCGGGGCTAAAATAAAAACTGGGGTAGCGTTCGCATATTGCCTGCCAGTTTAAAAGATAAAGGTATAGTCACCAAAATCGACATTCTCAGCCCTGCATATTATACTCACTATCTTTGGTATGCTTATCCTCCGACGGTATGACTTCTTTGTTTAAAACTGGAGAAAGGGTGGTCGTAGGACTAGCCTTAATTTCTTGCACTGCTGGAAGTAATCTTGGATCTGCCTCAATTACTTCGGGTCTCCTATAAAATTTGAAAACTAATTGATTATTGCGTCATAGATTATTATTTGGTTCTCATTTTTTGCTTCGTTTGCATACCGATGTCTCCTACTGTAAGTTCCAGAGTAGCCTTAGATTAAAAAGAAACAAGATACCTGACACTTACGGAGACTTTGGTTATATTATTATATGGAACAATGTTTACCTTTCTGTTGTTTACAGTAAACACACCAGTGGCGTACCTACTTAAATAGAAATTTACACATAGATTATATTATTAAAATTTTACTATAATATGAAATCTGCAAAATAATTAAAAAAAAATGCAAAAAATAATTCCGCCAATGGAAGCTTCCTAACAATAAATGTATATGTGTACATATAAAAGAAGTTTATTACAAAGTTTGTATATGATTTATAGCATTTTCAATTTTCAACATAATAAAATTATGCCAAACATTAAAACAAAGAAACACAGTTCATAGCACCTGGAACATCAAGAAAAAAATAATATTACCCACTAGCTAAAAATTATGTTATTGAGTTTTTTCTGGTCATTAGCAGAAACTTTCTTATACTGACTTCTTCGGTACACAATAATAATAGGACAGACAAAAAGATTTAAATATCAATTCGAAGGGCGAGTGCAGATGGCAACGGCGGCAGTATAAATCAACCTTAATATTCTGATTTAACTTCTATTGTTGTTTGAAATTTGTTTAAGGACTTTACCTACCTTTATTTTATAGTCTTTATAAAAAAAAAACGTTCGAAAATATCTTATTTGCGCATTAACTACTTCATCAAAAGTATTCTTTATTTTAACGTCTTTATAAAAAAAAACCTCGAAAAAAATACCTTATAAAAACGTTCAAAAATATCTTATTTGACTCGATATTTCTCACCTTTGTTTTGTTGTGATTTTATTTGTAAATAAACAGTGGTTATTATTTGCCAAAGAGAATAGGTAATGCATTTTGATATAGGCGAGTGTTTGATTATTGAAAAACCAATATTTGGTTGTTTCAAATAAATATTATTTCAAATAAATAAAACTTTTGATATGTCAACTAAAAATAGATTGCTTCAGAAAAATGTATTTGATTAAAAAAAATTCTGTGTACCCTAATAAATCTTTAAAAAATTCAGAGCTGCAGGCTTTCTAATTTTTATATCCTTTTTTTCGAAAATTGTGACGCATCCTACACTCAAATGTATATACAGGGTTTCTTTCACTCACAAAAAAAAACTTAAAAACCCTGCATATAGCAATAACGAGATCCTGATACGGTACACACACAACAGATATTTTAATTATTATGTTTTTATATTTAAATTAAATTAATTTTTAATTGAATCGTTCGCCTTTTATCGCACCAGATATGCAAATTAAGCAAGAATGTGTGGCAATTACAGATTCTCGCACTAAAAAATTTAAAAAGTATATTCTCTCATTAGTTTTGTTTTTAAGTAAAAGCGTTCTGTAAAAGTAAATTATGTAAATGAAAGTTCAAAAACATAGACGGAATAAATACCGCAGTTTGTTTGAAATTTTAATATAACTCAGTTATAAGTGATTATAATAAGTACCATACGGAACGATGCCTATTTGCCCATGCTGGTCACCCCGGGCGAAACATCGTTTAATTGTTTCTCCTTTCTCTTTGGTCTTTTGTGTGTTCCTTGTGGGACACTCATCCAATTTTGAATTTTCGTTCTTTTCTCCCAAGATCTTTTGATCTTCTCTTTTCAATTTTGGTCTTAGATTAAATAACGAGAATAGTATCAATGAACCGACCAACTCCGTCAATAACGTCCATTAAGTTGGGGGGACCATCATAGAGGTTCACAGAAATACCAATGTCATAATTTGTAGCTAATTTGTTACCAAAGAAAAATTTGTAGCGGCAGCCGTTACCGAGAAAACTGAGACCCCTCTAACTTAACCATTAAGCTAGGGGCACCACCCCATAGCTGCCGTTTGGCTAACAGTAGGACAATAATTCATAGACCATAATTTGTAGCTCAAATAACACAGATTCTTTTTTATTTCCAAATTAGAAAAAAACTCATCTTAATCCCGTTTTATAAGTTTAAATGGGTATAAAAAACATCAGCATGTTGCAAATACTTTACTTGAATTTATTACCGCCAATTTAAAAGTATAGAAATCATTATTTTTTAAGAAGAAAAAATATTTTTTTCAGAGACAGATTAATTAAACTTTATAATTTGTGGGGGAGCACTAATCTGCCAACACAAAAGAAATACTATGAAAAAAATGTACAGGGTGGATGAACAACAAAAAAATAAGTTTTTTTAAATTTTTTGAACAGACGTCAAAAAAAAGTAGTGCGTTACATTTCTTTTTTAACAAGCTTTCCAAAAAGGTGTTACAAGTTAGCTAGCTACAAGTGATACTTCCAGTTAGGGGCCCAAAAATTTTTTTTCGATCATTGGCCCAATTTAAAACCTTTTCCCTAAAGCCGCTAGAAGCACCGTTCCATTTAAAGAATCCACCCTGTATATTGCTATCCTTTTTGAAATAAGCTTTGTTAGCATCTGTCGTTACCAGGATATGGCTATTTAATAAAGTCACGTGACCCCAAAACCAAAATAGCTTATCAACGAACTGGAAAGCTACAACTTTTTAGACACCTTTAAAAGAAGCTAATTTGTTACATAAGAAAATAATTTGTAGCCGCTTCCATTACTAATATATATCACTTTAAGTAAGTCACGTGACCGAAAAATTGCTGCCGTTATCGAGATATTTCTATCTGGCCACTCGACACAAAAAGTAACATTTCCTCACAACCTTATCGAAATAAGCTTGGTTGTTACCAATTTGTTACGAAAGAAAATAATTGGTAGCTGTTGCCGATACCGAGATATGGCTATCTGGGTACTCCACGGCAAGTTTCATTTATCTGGCTCTGTTGGACAGACTTGATTTATAGGGTGGCCCCTCAATTTAATTTTCTGTAAAAAATAATAATTTTTCTTCTTATAAAAATGGAGTTGTATACTTTTAAATTGGCGGTAACAAATTCAAGTAAAGTATTTGCAACATGCTGATGTTTTTAATGTATCATTTAAAAAAATTAGTTTTTTTCAAAATAAAAAAGATTGTATGTTATTTTTTGCAATTTTTATTTTTCAGTGCAGATATAGGATTCGAGCTACAAATTATGGTGTATGACTTATTGTCCTACTGTTACCCAAATGGCAGTTATGGGGTGATCCCCCTAGCTTAATAGTTAAGATAGAGGGGTCTCAGTTTTATCGGTAACGGCTGCCGCTACAAACGTCATTCTTTGGTAACAAATTAGCAAAATATTAGCTACAATTTATGGCATCAGTATTTTTGTGGCCTATTGTTTTGGTCACCTATAAAACAGAAATTAGTTTCGTAAAAAGCTCTTTTGGAAAGAAAAAAGTATCTATGTTATTTTTTGCCATTTTTACTTTTGAGTGCAGATGTTCCCTTCGAGCTACAAATTATGGTGTATGACTTATCCTACTGTTACCCAAACGGCAGCTATTGGATGGTCCCCCTAGCTTAATGGTTAAGTTAGAGGAGTCTCAGTTTTCTCGGTAACGGCTGCCGCTACAAATTTTGTTTTTCGTTAACAAATTAGCTACAAATTATGGCATAAGTATTTTTGTAGCCATTTATTTTGGTCACCCATAAAACACGAATTAGTTTCATAAATAACTCTTTTGGAAATAAAAAGAAATCTATGTTATGTTTTGCCTTTTTTTATTTTAGAGTCCAGATTTACCCTTCGTGCTACAAATTATGGGGTATGACTTATTGTCTTACTGTTACCCAAACGGCAGTTATGGGGTTGTCTCCCTAGCTTAATGATTAAGTTAGAGGGGTCCCATTTTCTTGGTAACGGCTGCAGCTACAAATTTTATTTTTTGATAACAAATTATCAACAAATTAGCTACAAATTATCGCATTGGTATTTTTGTGACCCTCTATAATGGTCCCCCCAACTTAATATGCTTGCACTGTATGAGTGGGGCAAGTTATTATTGTTTAAGTTGGTAGAGAAAACTTGAAGATAATAACACTATACAGACAAACTGTATCTCACTATACAGAGTGTAAAAGGGACGAGAGCAATATAATGGGTGATAGAAAATGAAAAAAAATAAGAAATAAAGTTCCCATAATGTAGGGGTCAAAACTCCTTTTGTTTCTATTCCAAGAAATAAAAAATTTGACAGCGCCAAAAAGTTTTTTGATTTACTGATCCAAAAGTAATCTACTCAGTTTTGAAAAAAATTGTTAGGTTTAAAAATTTACAGGCTGTCGAAAAAATTTGTGCACTGAGTAAAAAAATACATTTTTAATTATTTAATTTCTCTAGAAAAAACAAAATTAAGACAATTTGAATTTTTGTTTTTTTTTGTGTTTGTTTTTAGACGAGTTTTTGTTCTTGTTTTGACCTTTCTAATCGTCCATTAAAATTTGTACACCCTGTATGTACCTTAATTTGGTTAAATCCTGTTCGTGCTTAGTAAGCTTGATCTGGCTCTCCAAATCTGGCAGATGCCTGTTGACGGACAGCACTGCGCTAGAGTAGTTGGCATGGTGGGTAAACTTGCATTTGAAATCTTCCGGCGGACCGCAGTGAAAGAGGTAACAGCTACCGGAATTCTAAAAAAAATAAAGATTGGATATACATTATATAAGGTGTGCCAAAAAAACCATACATCGGTTTTTCGGCTGTAGTTTCTCTACCGTACGTTTGATTTTTGTGATTTTAGCTTCTGCGAAAAGCTAAAGCTTCAGACTATATGAATTTTTTGTCAAAATTGACATTTTTTTAAAATCCAAGATGGTGCATGATTTTTAAATTTCCCCATTTTGAACATCCCCTGCCAAAATTTTATGTGCGCCACTGTACTCGATTTTAGATATTTGCCATAAAGATACGTCTTTGTCGTACACAGAGAGGTATCACTTCTAAAGATCGAACAAGAAATAATAAAGTTTAACGCCTACGAAGTAAGTGGTGTTTTAATCCTTTGTAAAACATAGTTTAAAAACCTCTAGTTTTTGTTCTACTAGAGATTTGTTAAATCCCGTCCGATTCTTTAGATTTTGAGCCCTGCGGGAAGTTAAGGCTCTGGGATTTTGAGCTCTGCCGGAAGTTAAGGCTCTGGCCTATATACGCTATCTGTAAAATTTTACTTTTTTGTAAGCCAATGTACCTGATTTCAATTATCCGGAAAGCCACATTTTTTTCAATGTACAATGAGGTATCATTCTTAAAAATTTGTTTTTAAACCTGTGTAAAATAGATAAAATGCAGAAAACTTTTATTGTTCTGATTTTTTTTTAACTTATCCGATTTTGGTATTTTACATAGAGTGACCAGAAAATTAAAATATCATAACAACGTAGTTTGACAAAAATAGCAAGATTCGATTTAATAGAATAATGTTTTTGGGTGCACTGTTTATAGGGTTAAAAACAGCAACTCTTTCGTTAAGCAAAGATTTTTTAGTTCTTGTCCGATTTTTACCAATTATACCTCTTTGTATACTCAAAAGACGCGGCTTTTCGTATAAATAAAATCCTGTACATTGGCTTACAAAAAAATTTGGCAGGAAGGAGTGAAAAGCATGGACCATTACGGACTTTCATAAAATGTCAAAGAAACCCGCCAATTTTTTATGTAGCATGGGTACCCGTTAAATTTTTTTAAATGTTAATATGTTGTAGGGGAGGCTCATACAAATATTCTTTATTATTGTCACCCCTCCCCCAATGGGTACAGGTTGAGCCGGAAAATAAGGTTAAAGTTAAAAAATTGACTATTTTGTACCTCACTGAATCCTTGTTTTTACAGAAACTATAAAATAGAGAAAAGTGAGTTTCAAGTATGTTGTTTAGTAAAGCACAGCTAACATTTTCTGTATCTACAATTTACCCGTATTTATCTAGGGAGGCTAAAAAAATTGTTCAAAAATGGTCAAATTAAAATATTTTTGATGGTCTTTAAAGCAATGCAACAATAAATGGTTGTCAATGTGTATCCAGTGGCATATCAGAAATATTTTTTCTTGGGGGGGGGGTTATATCGACAACGAAAATATGAACTTTTTTTTACCTACTTGGATTGTAAGTAGGTAATTATAGGTACAAACTTTAGATTTACTGCATAGACATCTTTTAAAACCACCTTAGTAAATGGGGGGGGGGGGACTCAAATATAATACGGTGAGATAGTGGTATCGCGATTAATTCTAAGCCGTAATACTTAAGGGTTAAGACGTACCTATTGTAAAATTATTGCGTAATAGTTAATTATTAAGATCCGACTAAAATATATTTATAACGTTTTCTGAAAAGATTATTATGCAGTCAACGTAAAGTTTCTATTTATAACTACCTACTTCCCAGTAGGTGAAAGAAAAGTTAGTATTTTCATATGAGTCAGGAGAATCCCTGCCCCAAGAAAAGTCTTTTTGGTACGCCATTGCCACGGCTTGCATAGACATGAAATTGACAACCATTTATTGATTTAAAGACCATCAAAAATATTTCGCAAAAATAAAGATTTTTGGCCAATTTTGAACAATTTTTTTTAGCCTCCCTATACTGTATACGAGCAATATACTTGAAACCCACTTTTCTCCATTTTATAGTTTCCGTAAAAACAAGGATTTAGTGAGGTACAAAATAGTCAATTTTCAAACTTTAACCTTATTTTTTTTCCTGTTCCTATCCTGTTTTTAACGGGTGCCCACGCTACATAAGAATTTGGAGGGGCTCTTTGAGAGATAGCGTATATATAGAGCCTTAGCTTCCCGCAGAGCTCAAAATCTAGAGTCAGACGAAATTTAACAAATTTCTAGTAGGACAAAAACTAGAGGTTTTTAGACCTATATTTTACAAAGGGTTAAAAGAGCGCTTACTTCATTGGCGTTGAGCTTTATTACTTCTTGTCCGATTTTTAGAAGTGATACCTCTCTGTGCACGACAAAAACGTATCTTTATGGCAAATGTCTAAAATCGAGTACAGTGGCGCCATAAAATTTGGGCGCGGGGTGTTAAAAAAGAAAGAAATGTCAATTTTAACAAAAAATTTCGTGGAAGCTAAAATCACAAAAATCAAACAGCAAAACTACATCCGACTACGTTTGGGTGTTTAAAAATATAGGTTTTCCCATCCCCCGCCAGTGATCCAAAGGGGAGACCTTATGAATAACTTATAAAAAAAAATTGAGTTAGTATTTTTTAACAAGTTTGTGGTTTTGGGTTCGATTAAACCGCAGGCAAAAACTTTGAGAAAATTATTCCAAAATCACATTTTTTGCAAATTTTTGAAAAATATTTTTGAGAAAAAATGATCTAAATTAAACTAAATTGTTGTTCAAATGATGTAATAAATGCGCCGCAGGCGAAAATTTTTAATAAAAGTGAAATTTTTTTCACGTTTGAAATTCCCGTGACAAAACTGTTTTATCATTAAACTAAAATTGTAACAAATTTTTTGCAGTTTAACCAGAATATTCTTCAAAAATGTTATTCCTTTTTGCTTTTTATATAAATATTTAAAAAAAAACTGGGTTGGCTTTGCTGCCAAGCCCGGAGTAATGGGAATTTATCTCAATTACAGATTTGTTACAAAAATCATGTCAGAAATGCACCGCAGGCGAAAGTTTTGTAAACAATATACTAATGCCCGTGTGCACGGGTTTGGCTTGACATGTAAGTCGAGCTTAAGCTTTAGTTTTGTTGTGCAATGGTGTGGAATATCATGTAAGTGGCACTTAAGCGGCAATTAAGATAAGCCGTAGAATTACTTCGGCTTAAGGTCATTTTGAGGTTATGTGAGATATTTTTTTGATTATGTTTTTAAACAAAAGCCAATTATTTAATCAGATTATAAAAGTGTTCCGATGATTATGCAGTCAACGTAGTGGAACTTCTTTGGGATGACCAAGAAGATGAAGAATTAGACTTTGTAATTAATGGAATACCTACCAAGAAGGATTTTTCAAAGAATGAGATGAAGATACCTTTTTGCAAAATGTTTAGAATGTCCCAAAAAAATCATTTTGCAAATTCGTTGTAAAGAAACTGAAAAATGGGTTGGGTTGGTCTGGTGGTGTAATAATTAGTATGTTTTCACATCGTATTCAATACGTATCGAAAATCAAGCATCTTATTCTTCATATGTCACGCTCTTTGTCGGAACAGAGAGCATGCTCTATGAAAGAAAAAGAGGACAATGTTTTCAATACATATTGATTACGATGTGAAAACATATACTAAATAAATACTCAGTTTTATAGTTAACCAATTATAGTAGTTTTATTTGCCTTTTCCTCCAATAAAATTAGTTTTTTTAAAACAACCTCAAATTACAATAGCTGACAGGTAATAATCATGATCACCACACAAAAAAATGCAGATAACTGCCACGTTGCCAATAATTTCCTTACTTTTTTCTAAGTTTCTAGTAAATCTAGGGTCACCCTCAGTTCAAGCGGTACTTGAACAAGTGGAAGAAGTAAGGGGAAGTGGTGCACACGGGCATAAATGCCGCTGACAAAAAATGCTTAAAATTAAACCAAAATTGTAATACTCAATATGTTGTGATGCAGGCAAAATTGTTTGCTTTTTAACCAAAAAAAAACTAAAATTGTAAATGATTTAATGCTGTTTTACTCGGCGACATTTTAATCTTTGACAGTTTGATATTTTGACGATGTTTTTAAACGATTTTTTCGTAAATACTTGATGAAAACTGGCGGAAATGGCTTAATTTTTAGGCAAGAATAATTCGATCTTTTCAATATTACTATTTTCCGCTATTTCTCTTTAATTTCGGGTAAAAAACGGACAGAAATCTTTTTTTGCACCCGTGATCAAAAAAAAAACTTTTTTGCATCGGTAACCAAAAAAACCATGCTTTAGTTATCTGCAGACGGCCTACTTGCCAGGCTTCGCGCCGCCCCTTCTCTACTACTATCTGCAGACAGCTACTAAAATCATGTTTTTGATGAAGGTATAAAAAAAACATATTTTAATAACATTTTTTAACTTAAATACACCTACTATACGGTTTACCGCATCACCGTTACCCACTAAACCATGAATTTAGTGTTTAGGTCTAAGCTTTTTTTGTTTTTTTGTGATGTATGTTTTACCAAAAAATTTGTTTTGTTTTTTATGTTTATTTGAGTTATTTTGGCGTCCATAAAATGTTTTTTTTCGTTCATATTTTTTTAAAATTAGGTATGCCCCCCCCAAGAGAAATGTAAAATGACGCCGTTTTATTATCTCAAAAAATTTTAACTGCGGCGCACTGAAGCATGATTTTGACATTAAATATTTTGGGTAAATAAACAATTTTAAATTTGGTTAAAACACCCCTCCCCCCTTGACATTTGAGCCCAGGTCCGCGCTTGTAAGCACCTGTTTCCTGGTATCAATTATGGTCATATTTTTACTTAAATTTTTTAATTATTTATCCGTAACCCCCCTTCCCCCTCCCCGCCTCCCCTCCGAAGTCAATTCCTTGGTGCGCCACTGGTTTTGACCTGTTTCTCCATTATATGAAATGGTTGGGTTTCTTTTGGTTAATTTACAGAAAGCAGAGTGTAATATACCGTGCTGTGTCCCGTAACATGAACGTCATGAACTCACCTTTTCCTCAAAAACAAAAACGTCACACTCCTCAGTTTCGCAGCACAACCGTAAACACTCCTCTCTCGATCCTAGGTCAATTTCGTTTAAATATTTTGCTCCCATGGTCTGAGAGTCCTGAGTCCTGATTATCTTGTCTCTGTGAACGTTAAAATTGTCAATGCACGTTTGTAAATCGATCTCAGCCCGTTTAATTCTTGCACTGGTGTCATTTTTTATCGCCGAAAATACGCAAGTTACAAGGAAAATTACCGCAAACATAAAACGCGTCATGTTTTTCTTTTTATACGAAAACAAGAAAACTGTACCGTGTGTTTAAAACAATTGCAAAAAGCCACCCCTAAACAGCTGTTTGATCACTTTTTTCGAATATAATATTATACCTACTTCTGTGCAAACTGTTCTCTCCCCTTCTTTTTTTCTATATATGCTTTAAAAAAGGAAAACCAAGAAGAAATTTACGTATACCCTATCCAATTCCACTTCTCGAAACTTATTTATCGGTGGAACAGGTCGATAATTCCTGGCAAGCGCAAAGCTGTGCTCCTAAGGTTTCCTGCAGACTTACAGGAGACGCTAAATATCCTCTTTTTTTTCGTTTTGCACTGACGTATTTGCACGCAAGAAAAAGTAAATTAATATTATGTCTGGGAGAAATGTACCTTAACAAGTTTTGTCTTCGATTAAGTACCTACGGACTTTAAAAACTGTTAAAATATATCTACATGTACGGTTTTGAAATACAGTGGCGGTCTTAGCCATTTGAAAGGGGGGGGGGCGGTTTCCATATGAAAAAAAAATTAGAATAAAAGCATAGCTTTTATGAGGAAGATATTAATATATGCAAACAAAACTTAGTAACTACAAGCGCGGATTTGGCCTCAAATCTAGGGGAGGTACTCAGATTTTAAGATGTTTATTTCATACATTTTTTATTTTAAAAAAATGTTTAAATGCGCTGAAAATTTTTGAGAAAATTACATTAACAATGCAATTTATAAGTCAAATTAAACTAAAATCGTAAATATCAACGAGATCATATTTCCTGGTATCCGTAGGCGAAAATTTTTAGGAAAATTTCACTGAAAATGCATTTTTTTACTTAAAATTAAACTAAAATTGTAAACATAATAATGGTTTTAAAGCGCAGCAGGCGAAAATTTTTAGGAAAACACAAAATAAACTTAATACCGTAAATATCAAATGTGTTATTGCGCCACAATTTAAGCCCTACTTTTGATTTTGTAAATGTTTTCGTAAAAAAATTAAATCCAGGATGGGGGGGGGTAATTACTCCCCCACTCCCTTGAAATCCGCGCATGAGTAACTGGCTATAATTTTTTCAGTTATAAAAAACATAGATAACAAACAAACCACAAACAAAACCTAATAGCTATAATTACTTTTTTTTTGAGGTCTAAGAAGCTTTTTAAGTTCAAACATTACCTTTTATATTGCAATATCTCAAATATTAGAAGCCTATCTCAAAAAAATGTCGTTTCCTGTTTTTTTTTGGGCAAACCGGTTAATAACTTGCTCAATGTCAAGTTCAATATGTCTGTTGATATGCAGCCCCACAGACGAACTTCAGTCATATTGTTTTGAGGTACCAATGTTTTCTATCTTCTGAGGCAGGAGAAGCTTCTTTCTGACGCATTACTTACTGGCAAACATCCAAGAATGTTTTATCAACGGAAAAATATCGTCACACTTGTTCACTGCCTCGAAAACGTTATCATTATGTTTTGATTTAAGCTTTTGCTTACTTCTGACCAATATTGCTTCCTAATACTGACCTCTCCCGTTAAAAGTTCAAGAATTTGTGTTTTGGATTAATCAAACAGTTTGTAGTATTTGAAAACGATATTAATAAATTTTTCCTTGTTTTGGCTTCACGTTGTTGTATAAAACTTGGTATGAATATGTTCAGGTCAAAAATTCTTAATTCTCGTTATTGAACCTTGATTTTATATCCGAAATGATTTTCTCTAAAACTTGTTTATAAATAGAAACTCTATAATATTATTCTTCACTTCTGTATTTCCAATATCGTGGTTTTTTTGTGTCTGTCCCAAAATACTGTGGAGGGTTTCTAGAATGTCTTTAAAGGAACGTTCTGCAATTTCTCGTTTTTTCTCCCAAGACTTCAGGGTTACCACCAGCATCTTGGTTGTCTACTTTTTTCTGGAGCAAAAAGGGGGCGATCGCCCTCCCTCCCTTCCCCCTGGGACCGCCACTGGAAATAGCAGAACATAATGATGGGCAAGGTGAGTTGATAATACTTATAATTGTGGGCATGCAAATTCCGTAGACTCCAATCTAAATAGTCTGGTATCCCGATATATGGTTGCCAATTTGAAGTTGGACCGCAAAAGTCGAAATTAAGCTGAACAAAGAAACTTCCTGCTGTCATAATTCAGGCAAATTGTATTTTTTCTAAGAACTAAAAGTAAGCAAGCTAAAATTTGGCATGGGTGTAGGGTACTACTGGAAAAGGGTTAAATCGGTTTTTCGCTCATAAGTGTTGTTAGTTTTGCACTAGAAAAAAATAAAAAAAGCATTTTGTAGTGAAAAACAATACCTACAAAACGACGCCTTTCAAAATTATAGTAACTTTTTTGTTGATACTCAGAATTGCATGATTTAAACAAAATGAGCAAATTTCTTAACGAACATTGCAGAGCGGAAAATTCTCTACATTTTATGTTCGAATCTTTTTTTTCTTAAACTAATTCTTTTTGTTGTACACCGAGCCAAATTTTCAAGAAACTTTAACGATCCCGCGGACGAGGATTCGTTATGGTATCTCTACCTTGTTATAGCCGTTTTTCCTCATTTGTTTACTTAAGTCTCATTTAAAGCTGTAATGATGTGTGGAATGTGGCCTGCAGTTACGTGATAATGATGCCACATGTATTTAAAAAAATATTTGCAAATTTTTTATTTAATTTTTTTGAAAAATATTAAGTGAACTACATCAGCGCCATCTACAAACCTAGTTTTGTTTTATATAAAGTAGGTACATTTTCATTACGTTACTATTATTAGGCTAAAAACGGCATATAGGTAATCGTATTTTTTTCCAGATAGGATTTGTTGAGAACATTTCGAAATACCTCTACAACAAAAACTTATGAACTACTCCCAAAGAACGCTCGGGGGGAGGGGGGGGGGTTGATGCAGTACCTACTTTAAATTTACCTGGAAGTTTAACCTATTAACACATATTTTTTTTAGTTTATTTTTACTACAATAAAATGTTTTGAGAAACCTTATTGTTTTTATTTATTTAAATATAATGTTAATTGTCTGTTATTTTGATTGGGGTTGGGGCGAGTAAGGAGTTCAAGTTAAAAAATATTTTTTGAGACCCGAAAATAATGAAAGGAAAATTATAGAGTTTTTAAATGTTGTGAAGAAGGCACATTTTGTAAAAACTAAGACACGGTTCGGAGCTCTTCAACTATTTTTTTTACTTTTAAACTAAATGAACAAAACCTAACTTAAACAAATGCAAGTCAATCCATTCCATCCAAAAAACAATTAAACGCGCGGCGGCCCAAAATTACATTAAGCAAAATTAATACCTTTTCCTTGCACATGTGGCGGTATCGGAGTCACAAAGTGACGTCACGCCGAAATGCGCATTGTCATACCGTGTTAAGTGTATCGTGATTAGAGCTTAAATGATGCCTATGTAAACAAATGACAAAAAACGGCCATAAAAAGGTAGAGATATCATAACGAATCTTCGTCCTCCAGCGATTTTTAAATCGTGCGCAGAGCGACTGCAGGATCGTTGAAGTTTGTTGAACATTTGGCGCGGTGTACAACAAAAAAAAATAGTTTAAGGCTATAGTTTCTCCCCAGATTTTTTAAAAAAATGTACAACTGGCAACGCCTTGTTCCTTAAATTTTTAATCTTTTGCCAGAGTGCACAGGGAAAACTAAACATCAGAATTGGCTGAAATTTTGCAGGGGTGATCATTTATAAATGCTTAACAAAAATATCTGAAGGATTTTTCAAAATTCTCAATTATTTTCTCTTCAAAATAAAAGCTCTGGTGCTGTCATATATCCCAAAAGCCTCAAAATAATTGCGGTTTACAACAAACCCGATTTACAAAAAAAATAAAGAAAAACTCATAATTTCCTCTGGATTACATTTTTCCTTTTTATATTTCCTTGCTTTAGCGAAAATAAAATCTAAGTTTCCTTTTTTCTAAAAGCCTGTGCACTTCGGAAAAGAAAACCGATCAATCGATCATACTTCATTGAATTTGGAAGACACACGCAGTTCAAGTGTTGGCCGATAGACCGCAGAATTTATACGATTCCATGGTTACTGCAGGTGTTTTGTCAACAGGCTTTAAATCGGACCGCAGTGGGACAGAAGAGTATTTTTACGTTTTCTGACACAAAACCATTCGAGGTTATGTTTATCTTTCAAAAATGTGTTTCAAAAACATTGTCGTAAAGCAAATATGAAACCAATCCGCGTGTGCGGTCGCCCGCCGAAAAAGGCCTAGCGCTGCACGGGAATTACCTCGAGTCTATCAAAGAACCAAGAGAACTTTACTGGCTCACTGGGATTACTAGGATTTCGCAGAGAAACATTCGGCGCCCATAACCCCACATAATTTTGTTTTTATTTTCATTTAACCATTTTTTTTAAATTTAAATTATTGCGGCATAGTTATGTGCAAGTGTACTAGTGAAATCTTGGAGTGTAAAGGATAGATTTTAGAACCTCAGTTTCAAAAACACACGGATACTTGAGTACTAACAAAACAGGTCAGTAAAGCTCCATTTAGAGGTTGGAAAGAGTCTTGCTAGTCGTTGACGCTCCTGTTTAAAATAGAATACGATTATTTTGTCTAGCGCCAGTAGCCGATTTTTAAATCTGCATGCTTTTAAGTTAACCTGTTGTTGGTCATTAGCTAGCGGGAGTGTTTCCAATTCAATTATATATGCACCTGTAAATACAACCTTAAACATTACACCCAGTTACTTTAATACGTAGTTGGGTAGCGTTTTTTTTAGCAGGTAATTCTACAAAAAATGGTTTTCTTTTATTTTAGTATTTTACTTGGTTTTTTAGCGGCGCAGAACGCTAAAAGTCAAAATAAGTAACCTAACCCCAAATTTTTGACTCGATGCTAAAAAATCTCTGGTTTCCCACTGTGGATAAACGTAAATAAAGTATCTGCGTTGCCATGGAAAACAAATTCAATGACGTAAAATTTTGCAAAAAAAATCAGGTTGACATAGTTAACTTGATTTCTCGTACAGTGTTGCTAAAAACAATTCCCCAGATTGTAACTACGACCTTAAAAAAAAAATGTTCGAACATAAATGTGCGATTTTCTGCTCTACAATGTTTGTTGAAAAATTTTTTCAATCAGAGTAACAGAAAATTATAAATATGCTCAATTTGTTTAAATAATTCTGAGTATGAACAAAACCGTTACTGTAATTTTGAAAGTCGTCGTTTTTTAGGTATTGTTTTTCCCTAAAAAATTCTTTTTTGTTTTTTTTTCTAGTGCAAAATTAACAGAAGTTATGAGCGAAAAACCGATTTCACCTTTTGATTCTAGATGGCGCTGCGCGCCGAAGTTAAAGAGGTGAGAATGATGCAAATCTATAGCAATGTTTACCCAGTGGTACTCTACACCCATGCAAAATTTCGGACAGCTCGCTTTTAGTTCCCAGAAAAGCATTGTGAAAGGTACAATTTGCCTGGATTATCCATATTAGATCCAAAAAATGCCGAACTTCGGAAAAAATCCCAACACGCTGAATTTTTGCATAGCCATTCCCACTCACATACATATTCCCATATACTCTCCCTAAAAAGTTGTTTTCGTTTGCCTCGCTAGATATAGTGCTCCAAAGATATTTAAAAAAAGTTTTCGTAATTTGCTCGAAAACTGTTGAGGAAGAAAAACATTTAAGAGAGGAGAAATATGCGGAATCAATTGACATAATTGTTTAAAATTGGAGCAGTATCGTATGTTGTATAACGAAGATATTTGTAAAAAGCCTAAATTTTGTATTTTACTTTATTTTTCGCCAGAAAAAAACTTGTTTTAATATGTTGATAGTTATTATGATTAAGCTTGGTGCTTAGTTACAAAAAACCAAAAATACTTGAAATGCATTATGTAATTTTTAAATAAATTGGTATTTTGTATAGGTTAGAAATGGAGTCAAATTAGCGAATTTTGAAACTGATATTTTTACGGAATGAAATACTCTATTAGAAAATATATTGTATACTATAATTTTTTTTTAGAAATACAAAGTTGTAGAAACTCCGATACCTACGTGTGCTTCTTTTTTTTTGTGCTCCCGCCGAAACCGCGACGCCGGGTTTTATTAAAATAATTTAAAGAAATAGAATCTGACAAAATTTTGCTCAAAATAAATAAATACTAAGGGTGTTTTTTCAAGGATAAAAATTTAAACAAATCCTGACTATTAAACGAAGAGCCCTATCAATCTACAATGTTTAGATTATAATGGAACTTTTTGTGTCAATATTTTCATGTCATAACCAAAAATATATTTAGAGCTTTGGTTTCGGAGATATTACCCTAAAACGTTTTTACGAACACAGTACATGAAATAGTGTTTAAACCTTTATCTGGAAGGCAATAAATTGTTCTAGTCCAGTCCGTATTAAAAGTCTTAAAACAATAAGTAATATAAGTAACAATAACAAAGAAAACAAAAATCAATAAAAGAATTGAAAATATCGAAAAAAAACATAAGTAAAAAATTAGCAACTAAAATTAACCTTAAGCTACTAGTTGGTTTGTGGCTTAGAAATTTTCTTAAATAATATCAAGAATAATAAAAAAGCAAACTCTTTAAAAAATCTCTAAATCTAAGTCTTACAAAACAAAGGCGCATTTTAGGATAGAACAATTCAAAACAATACACAATGATATTTAAAAAATAGAAAATATACGGAAAAAAAATATCTAAAAAGAAGAGATTTAATATTTTTTATTTTCTTCTTAAGTTTCACTTTTTAGCCAGTATTAAGCAATAATTCTTTAACTCTCTTTTTAAAACTTTAAATGGTTAGACTTTTAAAATGTTCGGGTAGACCATTGTACATGCTAAAGACATTTATGAAAAACTCCTCTGAATCATAACTATGGAGTGTGGGGGTGGAGTTATCAAACCCTTGAATCTTAAGCTTAAATTGTGAAAATCTGTTCGATATTTTATTTTGTTAGCTAAGTATTGAGGAGTCTTTGTTATAATAATCTTGTGAAAAAAAAACTAACGAATGAAGTTGTGTTCTCTGACGCTATTTAGCCACCTTTAAGTTTATGTGACACCGGCAAATACTTTCTAATGTCATAAATGAATCTGAGGCAAGATTTTTGTGCCTTTTGTATCCTGTTTTGATCATTCTGATCCAAGCAAGAACCATAAACCACATTTCCAAAATTAAAGCGTATCCGTCAGTTGATTTTTTTGTTTCGTGGATAGTAAATGTCGATGGGGATATAACAACTTAAGGGACATACAAGCCTTTTTAATATTGTGGTTCACATGCTGTCTGAATCTTAATTCTGTGTCGATAGTTAGTTATGGATTTCTGGCAACATCTGTAGTAGAAAGTCGGTCTCCAGCAGTAATTGTTATATTCATTTGCTTTTGTATGTTGGATTTTTCTTTACCAAAGTAGAGTACTATTTAAATAGGTTATGACAATTTTTTTAAGTACCCACTAGAAAATTATTCTTTTTAGGAGAAAACAATTATAAAGTTTATATAATTTGTATATACGTAGTTATTCTTAATAGGGGTGTAAATATCACTATAATATGTAATTTTTTCTATATTTTCATTTGGTCTAAAACCGGTAATTCTAGCTTCAAGAACTAACCCGTTATACCAGGTAAGTTTTCATAATTTTGCCTGATTTACATTACCATTTGAAACGTTAAAATGCTTCTCCTGAACATTATGTTCCCATCCCTAAAGTGTGCGCAACATCCTTTTTTGCGAGAAACCACCCCTACTTTATATATTGTGTAGATTTTTCTCAAATAATTTGTAGATAAACGGATGTTCAAAGAAAGAAAAAATATAAAAACAAAGATGTTCTAAATTGTACACAAGAAAGGTTTTATTCAAATTTTTGCTAAACCCCAGCAAACACCATCGACGTCATCATTTAGAACCGAGAAAAAATGAGTAGTTCAAAACGCTGACGTAGTTTAGTGTAACCTCACTTTTTTGTTTTTCTGTTTATTTTTTTGATGTTTAAAATTAAAATGGATCAACTACTGGTTTATTTAACAAAACCTTCGAGTGTACGGCCAGTTTTAGTAGCATGGATGGCAAGCAATGGAAGCTACATGGACCTCACACAGGACTTCATTTTTATGATTTTTGATGACTTCACCTTCACGTTCCACGAACTGTTTAAATATAACGTTTTGTTTATCCATTTTCACGCAAAAACAAAAATAATCTTAGGGGAAAACAAAAATGTAGAATTTTGACGTATCTTCTACGTGGATTCCGTTTCAAAATATTTTTAACCCGTTTAGATGTGACGTCACCGTTGCAACGCGAGAAAACAAATGTTTCAAACTTTTTAAAAACATTTTAAATAATTTCAACGCGAGAAAATGCCTCAAGAAATCGGTAGTGGCCCGCCCCCAAAGGCCTTCAGGAGAACCACTTAAAAAGAAAACAATTTTTTTTTTCTACCTCGTATAGGAAAAGCGTAAATTAATAAACTTAATTACTTATATATAACAACTGATGTATAAATATATAACTCGTTTTTTGGAAATATAGATTTTTTTTTAAATAAAATCTCGAACCCGCAGATTGACACGGCTTTTTGTTTAAAAGTTAGAGTTGAAATATTTTACTCTTAAAAACTACCCTTAAGCACAGTGTAATATCTAAATCTAACTGTTGACTGTACCTTAAGCTCTGTTTATTTTGACCAAACTTCTTTTATATCCTAATTGGTCCATACAATGTTTTTATTTAATTTTATGAAAACTAGTTTTAAGGTTTAATGGGTACTTAAAAAAAATACAATATATTTTGTCATAAATTATTGGTAGAATATATGGGGATAAGTCCTATAGGGAATGATAATGCGATAATTCAACCTGTTGAAATTTTTTCTGAGGTTCTGAGGTTACAAGTTGTTCAAGCATTAAGAGAAACCGCCACACTATACAATTTCTATATATATATTAATCAGAAAATAATGTTTTTTTTTTTAATAGAATCATAAAACAATGGCTCAATTTGATTAGTAATAAAACTAGTAATTTATTTAATTCATCCAATCACGAACCACCGTGAAATGTTTTCTATTTCTCTTTAGTGTCAATAATAAAATTATATAACACAGGAAGCACAGTCAAGAATATTTATAATCTAGAAAATCATCTTTGTTATATAAATCTCGAAATCACACGTGATCCTATAATCATTAGTATCTAAACAATTCATTATTCTCTTTGGAAATATTAAACTACTAGCATTTCACCCGCTGTTTTCCGCTAAGGCGGAATTAATTAAAAAAAAATATAACAACCTGTATTTTAGAGGGTCAATATTATATCAATAAAGGAGTGGGAGAGGAAGTAATAAAAAATTGCATGAATTATTGAAAGCAATATATTTTTTTTGATTCTGGGCTCCATTCTCTTCGATTTAATACCCCACAACCCATATTTTAGTACATCAATATTTTTATCGAATATAGAGGGGGGGTAATCAAAAATTGCAAAAATTAATAGAAAAAACACTTTTTTCGATTCCGAGCTTCATTTCCTTCAGTTTGATAACCCACATGAAATACGTGTTCACTTATTTTATTACTAGATTCTACGTACCAATTTCTAAACCTCTGTCACTTTTTCCATCTGAGATACAGAAAATTCCTTTGTCCCTTTCGAAATCGAATCATCCCTATTTCTCTCCACCCCTAGTTGAAATTTCGAAAAACGCCAAAACATTTGTTTACTTATTTTATTAGGAGAATCTATATACCAATTTTCAGACCTCTGCGCCTTTTCGTTTCCGAGATATCGAACACATCTTTAAAATTTCAACCCGTATTTTTACCCCCTTAGGGGTAAAATTTTCAAAAATATTTTCTTAGCGAGCGCCTACGTCACAAACCCAATAAGTCCTTAAATTTTTCTAACTGTCGGTCAAGCGGTTTGGCCTGTGCATTTCGGGTTAAAAATAATGAGCTGTAATTTGTCACATAAAATTCATTCACCTGTTGATAACGAGCTTCATTTCTTCTTCTGTAACACTGATAGCGTGGTAACACAACCAAAAAAGGTTTTCACAAATTTTCAAAAAAACCTTTTCAAAAACCTAAATAAAACATTAAAACTTAAAATTACATTTAAAGCATAAAAATTTTCGCACTGGACTGGACTCACACTGGACAATATCTTAATTTCAAATGAAACCACTCAACATCAACCAAACTGGGAATTGCAAAATCTCTCATAGATCGAGCCACCTACATCTGTAATACGAAAAAAGCTTTAAACAAAGAAAACAGAAAAATTCGATCCCATCTGCGAAGGAATGGTTTCTCCAACTGCACGATCAATAAAACTCTTCAGACCACACCAACACCAAAGGCTACAGACGTAAATACTAAAAGAAAGGCGACACTTACAATTCCATACGTCAAAGGCATCTCGGAAAAGATAAGAAAAATAGGTAACCACTACCATCTTCGGACTGTCTTCAAAACTACCACAACAATAAGAAGTCAGTTGACAAAAACTAAACCACAACGCCACGACACCAAGAACTGCATCTACCAGGTACCATGCGAATATGGAGATATCTACATTGGAGAAACCAGCCGACCTACGGAAGTTCGAATTAGCAAACACAAACGCAAAACTCGACAAGGGAACAGAACTGGATCGGAAATAGCTCAACATTGCTGGGAATATCATCATCATATGGAATGGAAAGAGGCAAAGATCGTCGCCAAGGAGGAAAACCTATTTAAGCAAAAATTCAAAGAAACAGCATTCATCCTGAGAAACCAGAACGTATTTTCTCAAACAAGCGTCTCCATCAAGGATATTTGGAAAACCACACTTTTCGGTGTAATTTTTATGGTTAACTGAACACATACTAGTATATAAGCTTAGGTTTTTGATTGCAGGTACATAAGCATTCGAAACGTTGTGAAAAACTAAAAATAAAGACAATGGAAGTTCGAAACTTCTAGTTTACTCTCAAGTTCAACATTGTCTACCCCCTTCAAACAACAATAAAAATGTTCATTTGGTTGACCCAAAGTGTTTGGCCGTGTCTAATAAAGTTTGTTATTTCACCTCTTTTTGCTTACTGCGCAATCGTACAAATAAGCATAAGCACAGAAAATGTTATTTTAGTTGGCTCAAGCAGTCCCTGCACCCTTACTATATTTTAGTTACTAATTGTGGGGGGGGGGGGTTCACACTATGCATCTGTTTTTAGAGAAAATAAGCCAATCAAATCACTAGTCAAAAAAATCGTAATACACTAGATTTTCGTCTGCCGCAATCAACACGAATTCGTGGATAACGTTAACAATTCTTAATTCATATTCAATCACGATATTAAATCAATCAGTTGCAAAAATGCTACTAAACAAATCGCAGGCATTTCTACTGAATGATGTTCTGTTACTTGCTTTTCTGAAACTTTGGTTTACAGGCTTGCAGAAGTTTCACCGACTTGCAGAACTATAATCCAATTTACCAGATTTATCACCCATTCATTTTCATTTATTCCATGTCTAATCAGGAACTTGAATCGATAAGTTAATTGTATGAGTTTTCTTAAACAAATCACACGAATTTATCTTGGCTTGGTAATATGCTTCTTTTGAATGATGTTCCGTTACTTGCTTGTCATTTTGCTTTAAAATTAGCATTATAACCGAATGGACCAGAATTCACTCAATTTTATTTATCTCGTGAATAAATAGCATTCGTTCCTTATGTCTAATTATAATTTGAATCGATAAGTTGAGTAGTTCTCTAAATAAACAAATTGCAAATACTTTGGCCTCATGATTTACAGACTTACGAAAGCTTTACCAGAAGTATAACAGAATCTACCAGATTCAACACGAATTAGTTTAACTTGCGGATAACGTTAGGAATTCCTGGTTCCTGTCAGTTCTAGGAGTTTTACGTAACAAATGGTAGGAATTTAAATCTTGGCCTGGCAGAGCTTCTACTGAATGATGTTTCGTTTCTCAATTTGTAGGAACTGCCATTACTCAATACAAGGCCGTATTCCTTTAATAAGAAACTTCTCATTACTGTTGCAGTTCAGTGTTCTATTTCCTACTTCCTACATTACAAATAAGATGTTTTTGCTTTACAGTATATTTCTTTTGTAATCTTTCACTTTACTTTTACTTACTTACTTCTAAGTTACTTCAATATCACATTTGCATAGAACCTTGGTATGAAGTATCTGTATTTGATTTTTAAAAAAATCACAAATAATTTAACTAAAGGCCAGTTACCAAACCGATAAGCACAAACCCAGTGCCAATTCTGAACGTCCGCCCATATAGCTTCAAAAGAAAGAAAAAAGACAGAGACACAAAACCACTTTGTTTGTGATTTTATTCATGAGAGATACACAAATGCTTAATTTTTTTATTATTTAAATGGACAAAAGTGCGAACTGTGCTGACATAAAGACTTTTTATACCAGCAATTTCGACAGCATATAATAATTGAGTGGCAAAAAGACGCGGCTTTCTAAGTACAATTTTTACAATATAATTTTGGACAGTCTTTAACTGGTTCAGATGACAGCTATGAGCACCACCCGAGACACCACCCCAGACCTAAAGATCATTATAAGAGTATTTGTATTTAAAATTTCTTGAAGTATGTAAAATTTGTGGATAAGGCATCTGATCTTTTTACAAAGGTACATTGTTTGTTGATTCCATCTATCATTATACCTAAATATTTTGCGCCACCGCTTTCATTGAGACATTGTGGTTGGTTTACCTGAGTTAAAGAAAAAGCTATATAGTGAGTTTTTTTGATATTTACACTGAGTGTGAAGGTGTCAATTACGTTTTTTATTTTATTAAAGCCATATTTAACTTTATTTCTAACTTCCTCCCAGTACCAGTAAAAATACCAACTGTATGGTTAGTATAAGAGCAAATTTTCCCATTTGTTTCGAGATTGCAAAGGCTGTTAAGAAAAAGTGCTATATATTTTTACCTTGGCTCAAGTGCTCAGAAACACTGCTAGTACCTTCAAACATTAGATCAGGGCCCGTATTCTTCAATTTTGGGGAAGAGAGTGCTCCCGGAAATTAGAAACGTACCTGATTGACCGAAGTTTTGGCACTAATGGCATTAGTTGTGAGCGATTTTGCTCTCCTGCCTTATACGAGGAGAACAAACTGACGGCAAAACCGCTCACGAACAAAGTCATTGGTGTCATAACAGACAGAATAGTGACAGAAAACTGAGATTTCCACCAATCATGTGCGTTTCTGATTCACGGGAGTATTCACTTCTCCGAAATTGAAGAATAAGGGCCCAGAAGTACTCACTCCTTCCTTAAATCCAAATTGTTTTTTTGACATGATGTAATTTTTGTTTAGATAATGAACAAGACGTGATTTCAAAGAGTTTGGCTATCACACTTATTGGTCTGTAAGGCCGGTATTACACTATAAAATTTATTTTTCAAAGATCTTTTGTAATAGATATTTATAATAGATATTTAATAAAACGCTTACAGTATAAAGATGGTATCTTTTATAAAATATTTCTTTTATTTTATAAAATATGGTATGTTACAATGTAAAATGTTTCATCAAACATCTTTTACAAAAGTCTGTAAGGCCGGTATTACACTATAGAATTTATTTGTCAAAGGTCTTTTATAATAGATATTTATAATAGATATTTAATAAAAAGCTTACAGTATAAAGATGGTATCTTTTATAAAATATTTGTTTTATTTTATAAAATATGGTATGTTACAATGTAAAATGTTTCATCAAACATCTTTTACAAAAGATCTTTGCCAAATAAATTTTATAGTGTAATACCGGCCTAGTTTTGTCGCCTGCTTTATGAATAGGAGTGGGTATCGATGGAACTTTACCAGTTTTGAAAATGAAATTAAGTATGTGAACCCGGCGTTCAGCAATTTGTTTGTGAAGAAATTTTAAGCTATTGGCGGAGATCCCACCAGAACCCGAGGAGCAGTTTTTTTTAAGACTATTGATTTTCAGAGTTACTTTGTTTTCATTGGTCTTTCTCAAGAACATCGAAGATGATATTATATTTAGTAACATTGACAATTTATTTTCTATTTGTAAGTGTTTGAGATGTATGTGATTACAGAGTGTTCTTTGATTGATTGGTGGCATCATTTACTAACTGACTTTTTTCATGTTTCCAAGATTTTCACTCGTTTTGTTTTTGTAATAATGGTTTTTTGTTTCTTTAATAGTTTTGTTCAATCCATTTCCAAATTGTTATTGTTCTTTTATCTTTGTGGATTTTTACTTCTCAACAAGAATTTTTTTAAACGATCACGGCGTTTAATAGATGTTATGATATAATTTGTTTACCAAGCTTTTATTTTCTCAAATCCATTGTTTTTAATTTTACATTCTGCTTGCTTAGTTATCTGAGTAATTTCATTTATTAATAGTCGCTTCCTCCAGTTGCATGTAAATTAGGATACTTTCCGAATCTAGATTGTCCGCCACAAGCTTTAGTTTTACAAAATCAATTTTTGTTGTTGAAGACTTTGAAGAAGTTATTGTGCTCACTGAGGTTGTTGCCGAATTTTCCCTAAGCAAAGCAGTAATATCATGCGAGACTATAAAATACCTTGTGTTTTTTTGGCTAACCCACTTGAATTTAGGATCGTTTTATATCTAACAACTGCCAGCTCATTTTTTTAAAAGATTAATGTTGATGTCACCCAAAAAAGGTCGCTTTATATCCACTACTACTTTTGTTACAGTAATGCTTGAAGCTGGTAATTTAAAACTGTCAAACGAAGGATTAACTTCATCCCTCACAGGTACAACAAGGCCATAATAATTATTGAGTTTTGCATTATTATAAAAAGTTGAATAATTCGGAATAGTGAACTCATTAACAGTGTCCAGATGGTGACATTCCTCCAAAGCTTTTAAGCTATAAGGCTCCAAAAAGGCCAAGAATTTTTCAAAATTTGTTTTTATGCCTCTAATATTAAGGAGTTAAATCTCAATCTCAAAGTAGCTTTATTGTCTGATAACGTTTTAAGTATACATTGACAAAGCCATGCTTAACTGAATAAAAAGAATAATAAACAGGATCTAAATGAAAAAGTAACAATAAATATAAACAAATTTAAATACTTAAAACTAAATAGCACTAGGTCATGGGTTAAAAAATACTAGCAACAATATTATTGTCTTTTAAAAACTGCAAACCTAATCCGGACTTATCCTATGACTACGGTTCTTCTTTTCATAAAAATGTTGTTTAAGATTTGTGCTAATTCATTATCCATAGCTAATTTTAGATCTTGCTATCCCCAGATGGCACTTGTAGCTAGGGCAATTCCGGTTTCCACACTCGTGATGAATGTCATGATTTGTTGCAGACGAATTTCAGGAATAAAACGCAAGATTGGGACGTAACCGTGCTCCTTTAGCAGTCCCACGGGGAAAGCTTGAGCTGAATGATGTCCTGCACAGGAACGCATGCTTTACCGGTCTGCAGGAACTTCGCCGGCTCGCAGAAATATAACCGAATACGTCCGATACGAAATCGTCTTCATTCAACAACAGACTCGTGAATTGCCTTTGCAGTTCAGTGTTCTGTTCACGTTTGCGTGCGAGGGTAAACATCGTCATCGTAGTGCCGGCGCAGCTCTGCTCTTGCAAAACACCTTTATTATTGGGAGGTATTATTGAACCGGACCTGATTTTGTGACTTTTAAGTGGTTGTGATTTGAGTATTTATAGGGATTTGAAGACGTGGTTATCGGATTAACTGACCCCTGTTTCTGGATTTTCTTGATAGTGAGTATTTACTTTGACTTTATGTTGCTTATTTTTTTTTACTTTTCAAATTTTGAAACACGAAACTATTTAGTATGGATAAAGAATTTTCCAAAAATACTAATTATTTAAAATAGAATTAATATAGGCGTACCTAAAATCGCAAAAATCTAAAAATTTACCCAGGGGTAGGGGTACACCCTCTTGATTGAATTGCAAATGGCAATCTTTATGATTTTATTCAAACAAAACCAAATTTAGCTATAAACAACAAGTAATTAATTAATTATAAAGAAGTTTGCTTTTAATTCTTGAGGAAGATCCCCATGGAATAGTTAGCACTAATATAACAATTTAATTGACTGTTTAAATGGTTGATAAATTAAATAAGTTTTAATAATCAAGAAAAATTAAGAAATAACCTACTCGCGCTCGGTAAAGGGCACTTTACCATTTACAACACTCTTTTGGATGTGGAAGATTGTACTTACCGCATACTTTGCGGTAAAGTTAACGTTATGGTACTTTACAGCACACTGTGCGGTAAAGTGAATACGTTTATTTCATAAAATTAAAATACAGATATTTATATTTATTTTTTTGCGAATTTTTAGGTCTTATAGATAAAATCTTATACTTTAAACATTCGTAAAGTGTCTTTACCGCCCTTGCCGGCTTGACCGTCAACTGCCGTCGCGTGCGGTAAAATATCACTTTCCGCACTTGTTAGGTAAATAACTATAACAGGTTCGTTGCACCTATTGCTATATAATTGAAATTTTAACTGCAACAAATGCATGATTGTTCCCTAAAAATGGTGTTTTGATCAGCTTAAAATTTAAGAGGCCTCCTCAAAATTTGGGTATTTATGCATGGAAGTAGATAAAAATAGACAAACCTTCAAAACAGTTATATCAATGCTGTAAGTTAAAATAAAAATACTAAATCCAGTGGAGCACCGAAGGGGAGGGGGGGGGGGTGGGGCTAACGCCTCCCCCCCCGAGAAGCCTGGTTATGGTCAAATTTTTACTTCAAATTAATTTTTTTTTATTATTTATCCTTAACCCCGCCCCAAAGTCAATTCCTGGGTGCACCACTGCTAAATACAAGATACAAAATACTAAGGTTTTGGTATTTTGTATCTCGCCAAAGCAAATCACGCAAAATAGTGAGGTTAGAAATCACCGAGGAGAATCACTATAATTTGTATTTTTTCTGTTGTATTTTTAATTGTGCCTTCAAAATAAGCTTGCAAGATGTTATCTGTCATCGTTTATAAACCAGGAGAAAAAAAAGATGTGTCCTGTCACACTGAAATGTCAAGTCTCAAAAACGGAACTCTCACTAGGTAGATCCTAAAAAATTCTCTGTAGAAAGTTTTAAGCGTTTTTTGACAGCTTTAACACTAAGGGTGCAAAAAAACAAAAGCTAAAAATGAAGATTTCGGTTTTTTTGCCCACAAACTTTTTTTTTACTTTTGAGCAAAAACATCAAATTGCGCAACTTTGCCCTAATTTAAACCTTTTCGTATCTCCTACCGTTTAGGAGATCCCCATGGTGAGCATCGAATTTGAAACACCCTGTATATGTATCATTTTGTCATAAGGATATGTCACCTCGTATGTCACTTACCCAGGGCGACCTAAAAAAAAATGCCAATAAAAATCTTCGAAATTTCGTTTTACCTAGTTATTCGCTTTTTGTCTAATCTGTTTAAAATAACAAAAAAGTAAGTAAGCATTATTTATACGTACATCTGTACATGACATCTGTTTTTAAGTGTAACCAACGTTTTAAAAGCAACCGTCTACCTCATAAAAACTATTAGATATTGTCGAGGGTATAGTAAATAAAAGAAGAACGATTCAAATTACCGTTGGATTAGCTCTACTCAAATATAAAACGATTTTCTAATTAAAATCATTAATTTAAGTAAGATGGTAATAATATCTAAACATGAAAGTAAAAGCAAAATTCTTTGGAGATACTGACAGTTGGAAAAATTTATCGAAATATTTCCTAACCTAATGCTAAAACAAAACATTCATACATTGCTCACATAAAACTCGTACTTTTTGGATGCAGTCCAAACATAACAATAAATGAATCCAATTTGTCGCCAAAGAGTTTTAAAAGTAATTTTTGCTTTGTTCTCAGCGAAAAACCAAAAAGATATCGGTGGAATCAGCTGGTGCCAACATTTTTCTTACGGAAAATAAGGGTGTTTCTTTTATGAATCTTTTCTACTCAAAACAAAATTAGATTTGTTGGAGAGAAACTTGCATCTCATGCATATAAAATGTTTATTATATTGTATATATATATATTTCTATTAATACAATTAAAATAATAATTATGTTAAACAGACATAACGTGCATTCTAATCTAAACAATAATATTTTTAATGAAGTTAAAGTTTATAAAAATATCTGCCTATATATTTAATTGCTGATAATGCAATTACTATTGATTGAATAAGCAAACAAAAAAACTTTATGAACGATATGAAAGATGATAGGAACACAAATAGGTACTTTCAAAATTAATTATTTATCTGATGTAAAATTTGTATGCTAGATCTTAATAAAAATACATTATCCGAACCACAATCTAGTAATAATTGGGTATCTTCTTTATTTTTCATACATAACACCTCATTTTTTAACTTTCGAAGTAGTAACGCATCATTTTTTATCAAATGTCCCACAAGCCAACAATACAATGCAAACAATATTGTTGCTTACATACTATGGAATCACTCTACCGAATCATTTCCAAACTATAATAATATAATTAATAAGTATTGAATAACATTATAGGTTGTTGATGGTCCGACCATTGCTTCAATTGATTATCATAATTTTATTAAACTATAACTGATATTAAACTAAAATGGTTGGTTAATCAGGGAAATTGACTTAGATGGAGGGAGCTACAAGAAGCAATTTAATCAAATACGTTTAGAGCTCTGCTCTAAGCAAATAGACACTTAGAGTTAATTTTCAGTTTTATCAGCATTCGTATCCTTATCTCTATCGAGTCGACCAATCAAGCAGGTGCACTTTTAAAATTATGGCGAATGCGTGACAGCTCCAGCTGATCAAATGCACGAAAACCTCGTTAGGTACGTCAAGGGAGTCGTAACTCTACGACCATCCCTGCGTACGAAACGATGTTTACACTCATTTGATCAGCTCGAGCTGTCACGCATTCGCCATTAGTTTAAAACTACACCTGCTCGATAGGTCAACTCAATAGAGATAAGAATACGAATGCTGATAAAACCGAAAATTAACTTTACGTACAGCTCCGTACATGTAATGATAAAAAGATAAAAGTTAATCAAATTATGAAACTGAATTCTTTTAGAAATAAATATATGACAAAGTTGTGGTTTACACTTACAGTGTACCGACCTCGGTGCCGACCTATACATGCAATGAATCACCGATTAAACCTTAATTTTCTTTGTCTGAAGATCTCGAAAAAAAAGTATCACGGTCGACTCATACACCGTTACAATCTGTTATAACTATCTGTTTCCTTCTAAACCACGATGATTAAAACCTGCGAAGCTAATCATAATATTACCAGGTGAAAACTGTGAGAACTTTATTATGTCGTTAGTCAAGCATTTTTTATGTACCTACTCCCCTGTGCTGAGAGTATAATTGTGGGATTAGGGTTTTTGTAAATTTCTGGTAAATTTTATTAGATTTAAAAAAACTAAACTGTTAAAGTCATTTCGTTTATTTATATTTAGGTATTTTAAATATTAAATTTTGGTTATTTTTGAGAAAAAAATCAATCTCTTCTATCTAGGTGACCAAATACTTGCGAGGCATAATGTGTCAATTACTTTGTTCATACGGGTCTCTTAAAGCCCTTTAATATAAGGACGGTTTGAAAATTTTGTCCTGTAAACTCCACTAAAACCGATTTAAGCACTAAATCGATTATAAACACTTTAAAAACGCTTACCGCATTTCTTCCAACCTAAAGAAATACTCAAATCCTAGTTTTTCTAAAAATCTGTTTTTATTTATTTTTTCTTTAAACTGATATATTTAATGACATTTAATCAAGGATGTATAAACCCTCGGAGAAAGCGATTTTATGTGAAACCGTCCTTATATAAAAGCGCTTTTAGGCGCGTGTACACGTAGTAAGTGTCTAATATAGGTAGAATAAATTGTAGGTTCAAAACTTTTAAAACTGTTGAAAAAAGGAACTATTGAACACAAATTTGGACCAACAAACCCATACACAAATTAAAATATTGATCCTACAATTTGATTTTTATCACTTTAAATCTCTACCTCTTTTGGAGATTGGAATCTTCTGAGATTAACATCGACAAATTATGCATAAAATTAGTGGTGGGATTCTAACAAATGTTTCCAGTCGGATTTCGAGCGGAAGCCTTCTTCTTTTTTACGGCGAAGAACAAAGACTTCCGATTCGATCCGGTTGTATGCAAATGGTAGAACCTGAGAGGTCCCTGACCCACGCAATGCTCTCAATACTAATTATTGATTTGTCAGGTTTTAGTTAAAAACTTTTTCAAAAAATGTTTATCTTGTATTTGACTAAATTAAATTATATTTCCTTCAAAGATAATTTTACTACCTATATAAACTAGGCGGTCCCATCTCAATAAGATCAAAAAAAGTGCCCTTCAGGTGCTAATTTGATTTCCAAAGTAAAAATTAAATGCTCCTCTAGTTTTAGCAGAAAATTTAAAAAACGCTAGGACCGCTAGGTTAACGTTAAGCTAGCCTTCCCATCTATAATTCTTGAAGAAAAATTCAATGTTACTATTTTCAAATTAGGTGCTATTTAAGTGCTTCCCGAATTTTAAATCAAACTTTAAAAAAGTAGACAACAAAGATGCTGGTGGTAACCCTAAGTCTTTGGAGAAAAAACGAGACAGTTTGAAATAGACGAAAATATTAGAAATAAAATACAGTATTATTAAGAGTTTCAATTTATAAACCAGTTTTAGGCAAAATCATTTCGGACATAAAATCAAGTATCAATAACGAGACTTTAATTATTTTTTACCTGAAAATATTTATACCCAGTTTTATACAACCAGAAGCCAAAATCAGGGTAAAATTAACTAATGTTGTTTCCAAATATTATAAACTATTTGATTAATGCAAAACACAAATTCTTAAACTTTTATTGGGAGAAGTCAGTATTTGGAAACAATATTGGTCAGAAGTAGGCAAAAGCTTAAATCAAAACATATATGATATTATTTTCGAGGCAATGAACAAGTGTGGGGATATTTTTCCGTTGATAAAAACATTCCTGGATGTTTGTCAGTAAGTAATGCTTCGTCAAAAAAAAGCTTTTCCCGCCTCAGAAGATTGAAAATGACGGAAATTCGTCTTACGGGCTTAGCGTTGCTGTATATCAACAGACATATTGAAATTGACATTGAGCGAGTCATTGACCGGTTTGCCCAAAAAAAAACTAGAAACGAACTTTTTTTTGAGATAGGATCTTATATTTGAGATACGCAATATAAAAGATGTTTCAAAAAAGCTTTTTAGATCTCAAAAAAAAGCATTTAGCTATTAGGTTTTGTTTGTGGTTTGTTTGTTATCTATGTTTCTTATTTGAGAAAATTATACGTAGTTACTCAAGCGAGGATTTTTTGATATTTACGGCATTAGTTTAATTTTGTGTTAACAATGGCATTTGTAGTATCACTTTCTTAAAAATTTTCGCCTGGTGCGCTTTCAAAACATTGATAAATTTATAATTTTATTTTATTTTTAAATGAAAAAAAGCATTTTTCATTGCAATTTTCTTAAAAATTTCCGCCTGCGGCGCTATGATTTAGTTAAATTTTACTCAAAAATTGCATTTTTAATGTAATTTTCTCAAATTTTAGGCGCATTTAAACATTTTTTTAAATAACAAATGTATGAAATAAACAACTTAAAGTCCGAGTACCCTCCCCCTAGATTTGAGGCCAAATCCACGCTTGTAGTTTTGTTTGTATATATTGATATGTTCCTCATAAAAGCTATGCTTTTTTTCTAGTTTTTTTTTCGTATCGAAACCGCCCCTCCCGTTTCAAATGGCTGGGACCGCCACTGGTCCAACTCCTTAGTTAAAAAAAAATACGCGCGAAAACCAGGGGTTTCGCTTTTTTATTCAACTCCTAAATTGAACGTATTACTTTTGAAGAGATTAATCATTTCATGGTTATTATCTCGAATTTGTGTAAAATTACCAATGGAATTCCATTTTTTCTATTTTCCGCCACAACGAAAAGTTTCGAAAGATGAACCAAATTAGTACTCAAATTGCTCTTTATTTTAAAATAATTAAAGTTTTTATTTTATTGAGGTGGGACCGCCTAATTTATATAGGTAATTTTACTGTCTGGCATAGAAAAACCATTAATTTGATTATTTAATGAACGAAACAACAATCTTATCAAATCGAATATACTAATTCAGACATAAAGACGCGGGATTTACTAACAGTAAATTCATTCTAGCTTTATTCTCTTACATATCTTGCGTCAAAAGAAACAACAAGCTAGGTTTAAAGTAGACTATGCACAGGTTTAGCGTAAGTATATCCCAGGCACTGTGTTTGTTTGTCAATGTCGAGTATCAAATGCTTGTCCAGAAATATTCTCTAAAGATTAAATTTTCCCCAGAAATTAGCCCCCTCCCCAGGAACAATTTCTGCAAAGCCATTGGTACTTACTTTAGGCTTTAGTTTTTCTGTTGTTGTATTTCACGAAAAGAATTTTCATCTCCCTAATTATAAATTAAAGTAACTTCGTAAAAAATGTCAAATTAAAACTAAAAAACTAAACGTAAATTGTCAGTAATAGAGTTTTTTGGTTAAACTTTATAGAACGAGATTTTATTCCTATTAAAAGACCAGAAAGTAATTTCGGTCTAGCAGAGCGAATCTAAATTATTTCTTTTTAATCTTCTAGCAATATTTCGCGGGAAATTTGTAATCAAGGAAAGTGCCTAAAGGGGCGCAGCGGGCTGAAATCCCTTGTCGAGATGGCGCAAAAAGTTAACGACCGAGTTTGACATTGGCGCCATCGCGGCATCGCCAGAAAAAATAAGAATCCTAATAACCAAAACAAAATTGGTCGTGATTAAATAGGGATTGTTCATAAAAGAATATATATATATAGTGGGCAACAAAATTTGAGACTTTTTACACTCCCTAGAATTGGATTGAGTCACTCTCAGATAGTAAGCATTTTTTGAACTTGTGGAAAATTATTGCCAAAGAAATATGAATCAAGGTCGGCCCTTTGATTGATTCAGAGCATTTAAGAGATCATTTTATACTTTGTAGGTATTTAGCTAATCGGCGAGTTAAGCTAAAAATATCAGCCAGACAAAATATTGTAAAAATAAAACAGTCACAAATTACTTTTAACAAAATGTCCCTTAAAGCTTAAAGCCTTGACTTTACCTAACAGGTCAGTAGCAAATTGTAAAATGGCGTTGAGCCCCTCAATAAAATATTTCTCTAATAAGGTAAAATGGGGTATTACCGGCCTAGTTAAGGAAGTTTTAGGTTTACCTGCTTAAATTAGTATAAAGAAATTACAGTTTGTGTAAATTTATTATTTTATAGGGTAAAGAGCGGAGTTGTTTGTCAATTTCAACCAAAATAAAGATTAAATTATTTTTTTTATAGCCAAAAAAATTATTTTCCGTAAAAAGTCACTTTCTTTTCTATTACCGGCTCATGCAAAAATATCTGCAAAAATATGCGTTTTAATTAACAAATAGTAGTCCATCAGTTACAATTTTCCTGAGATTAAAAATAAAATTTCGTCAATTTCTGGAACTATAACTAATACCCTCTTGTTGATGGGCTGAAGCGGTTCTATGTTGCACATTACTTCATCTAAATCATTCCATTTCGTTTTATGTAATACGATTTTTTTTATGTCTTCTGTTAAACCCGGAAAATATTTTTGTTCATATTTATAATTATTGTTGCTGCTGGTAAGTATACATTTTTAAAATAAATAAATAAATAAGTAAGAAAGAAAACTTAAAGTTGTAAACATTTTGTTGAACATTTTTGTTACTTATAGGCTTATTTGATTTAAACTACTTAAAAAATGTTTTTTATTAACATTTTTTTCTTGCAAATACTATCCAAAACATGAATATAAAAGAGGTGTATTTTTACCGAAAAACTTATGGGCGAGAAAAGTTTTTCATATTTTTAAGGTGTTTCTCATAAACTTTGAAACGAAAAGTTTTTTTCTCGTTAAAAAATTAATAAAAATATATAAAACATCAATGAGCCGTAATAAGATCGAGGTAAAAAATATTATTCTAAAACCGGCCTATTTTATTCTTGCGATTTTTAAAAATGTAAAAATGGTGCCTTATTGAATCAATCTCGGATCCACATTGGAAGACTGCTTTGCTTTAAAAAAAAAATTTCATTGACTCTCTTTTTGCGAACAGTCTTTGTATGGATAATATTAAAGGCGTATTTTTAAAAACTTGTGGGCCGGAAATAGTTGTATATATTTTTTAAAGTACCTATATCTCCAACAATTCGAAAACCAAAATTTGTTTTTTTGTTAGGCATTAAAAATAAAGGTGAATAAAACTAATTGCGATTTTTGGCAATTCCGGCCCAATGAGCTGCAATAAGATCGAGGTTATTTTTTTCAAAAATTTTTTTTAGTAAGTGTGAAAATTTTATTTAATGGACCCTATTGAATCAAACGAAATTAAAAACATATTTAATTAGTGTCAAATCTACGAACTATTGGGAAAATGCGTTTCTCAAGAAAACACTTTCTAATAACTTTTTTTGTGCAAACACTTTGGGATAGTTTTATTTATTTTTTAAACTATATCTAATAACAATGTGGAAACGACATTTTAAACTTTTTGTTGAAAATTAAAAAATTCCAATTACGGCCCAATAAGCCGCAATTAGATCGAGGTTCCAAATATTAATCTAATAGCGGCTTATTCTATTTTTATAATTTTTATCATTTTATCTGCAAAAAATAATATATAACATGTCAAAAATATGTTTGATAGGCCTTTGTGAATCAATAAAAATCAAATACATATTTAAACAACCAAAATTTTACGAGCTATTTGTAAGAATTCCTCAAGTAACTCACCGAAAAAAAGAGAAAATTACAATAAAACTGCAACTGTTCCTCTCACTTGACACTTCTGAACTGGCCCTTTTATTAGCGCGTTCCCGCAGCCCCATTTTTTTTGCATAATTTGATCGGCGGATGGTAATCCTATCACAGACTGGTCGCCATTCTAAGAATTTTTCGCGGGAAATGGAATAGATCAGGCGCAAAGTTGATGTACCTATTTAGGCCGGAATTACCTTACGATTTTGCATCAGCCGGTAATCACCCATTTTACCTTGGTTGAAGAAAGTTAGTATTTCTTGGATACTGCCAGACAATTTGTTACGGAATTTCCATCACGTCTACATTTTGACTTGACGAAGGTCTTGAATTTTTACTAAAAGAGACATCAACTTGTTCGGCTTCAGTTTGGATACTGCTTCTTTTCGTGCTTTTTTAAAATATTATTATTTACTTTACTTGGCCCTTTCTCATCAGTTCAAAGTGCAAACGAAGCTAACACTAATATTTCAAATCAAATCAAATCAAAAATATTTATTTTGTCAATATAAAGGTTACTTACAATTGCTTTCTTAAAAATTCTATACAAAAAAGGATTTCCTCCCGATTATAAAAAAACCGATAACATTTTTCCCCACAAAAGGGGGTAAATGCGAGCAGACCCTGAAAAATTGCGAATAATCTATAGGTAATAGTAAGGAAAAATGATTAAAGTCGACTTTTGCATAAACATAAAAAGAAATGTTTGGAAAAATTAACAATATTTTTTGATTAAAATTCCCATAATATAAAAATTTTACAAATAAAAAAAAACGCTCAAAAATGCAAACTGAAAGGAGAAGGAAGAATTAACTTCTGGCCTGTGTTGAGGTGCTGAAGGGAGATCTTACAATATGAACGAGGAAAGGGAGAATGCTCGAAAGAAAGAAAAATCAGTACAGTTATTATAAATTAATAAAATGGTATACATAATAAAACAGAAAAAATTAAATGTATCTTTAAGGTCATGACGACACTTTATACAAATGGTACAGTTTTATTTTTATTGCTATGAATGTAAAAGATTTTCGAAAGGCAGCGGTTCTGTGTCTGGGCACTTCAAATTTTTGATTAGATTCTTGTTTGAGATAACGATTTAAAATGTCCGAAAAGGTATTCTGGCTTACCACTCTTTAATAGTTTGTAAATAAAAATTTGGTGGCCGTTAAAATGTGGAGTAATGTGGTTTCGAAACGGTATCTTATACGAAAGCCTCATACAGCTATTTTTTAGCTTTTGGATGGACTTTTTCGTTTGCCAAGACAGTGAGCTGCCATAAACCACATCACCATAATCGAACAGAGATAATACTAAAGTCTCACATAAGAGAAATTTTTGTCTCGAAGGTAAATAGTTTTTTATTTTATTAAAAATTTTTAACCGTAGATAAGCTGCTGTCAGTTTTTCTTTAATATGATAATCAAAAGAAAAAGAGCTGTCAAAAATAATACCTAAATTTTTTGCTTGTTGAACGATTGGAATAGTTTTATTATTAACATGAACATTTAGATTTTGCTCTATATACTCTCTTACGTTTTTATTTTTGTCTATTATCATTAATTGAGACTTTTCGGGGTTAAGTTTTAAATTGTAGACTTCGGCAAACTGGTTTAGTTTTTTTAGATCACAATTAAGTTTTCCTTGTGTTTCTACAATATTTTGTTTGTTAATGGGTAAATGCAGCTCACTGTCGTCTGCATATTGTCCGAACTTTGAATGTTTAACTCTATCTTTCATATCTGCAACGTATATTGAGAAAAAACAAACTAGAAGGAACCGATCCTTGAGGAACATCTTTTCTAACAATCTTGAAATCGGATTTTTCTACCCCTGATTCTTTACTTACCATAACACAGTTAAATCGGTTACTGAGAATATCCTGAATTAAATTTGAGGAATTTGGAGAGATGCCAAAATAACTAAGCTTTGCCAAAAGCATTCAATGGCTTATAGTATCGAAAGCCTTGCTAAAGTCTAACAAGGCTATACATATACTGTTTTTTTTGCTCTTCGTGTTCCCTAATGTTGTTGCAAATTTCAAGAGCTGATACACATATCAGGCTAGGTGTTTTGGTGACTGTAGAAATTTGATCAAAAGTCATCAGATCTTCGTTTTTGTATGCAGGAAATACAAAAAAGTGTTAAATAAATTATGGTCCAATAGAAAATAGATGTGGATAAGCCGCCACACCTTCTTGGATAAAAATATGTATAATAATGTAATCAAATATTTAGATTTTAAACCTTTTGGGGGGGGGGCGCCCCATCTAAAGCCGACATTGGTACAAACAAAGGAACCGAAGATATTATAATTTTTTTAAGTACATATATTAAGTAATCTACAATTTAAAAAGAAATAAAAAAATTTAAATTATAAATTTAATTTTGGATACTAGCAAATTGATGTTTTTAAATGCACTTTAATTTTAGAATGAAAAATGTAAAATGTATGCGTTACAGCTGTCAAATGATATTATTTATGGATATCGCGGGCAACACCGCGGGTCGACCAATAGTAGATCTCAATATGGCAGTGGCGGTCCCAGCCATTTCAAAAGGGGGGGGGAGCGGTTTCGATACGAAAAAAAAAACTAGAATAATAGCATAGCTTTTATGAGGAACATATCAATATATGCAAGTAAAACTTAGTAACTACAAGCGCAACAAGATTTATTTCAGATATTTTTATTTTAAAAAATGTTTAAATGCTCCGAAAGTTTTTGAGAAAATTACTTTAAAAATGTAATTTTTCACTCAAATTAAACTAAAATCGTGAATTTAAAAGGTATCATAGCGCCGCAGGCGAAAATTTTTAAGAAAATTGCACTAAAATTGTAAATATATCAATGTTTCAAAGCGCAGCAGGTGAAAATTTTTGACAAAATGATAACTACTAATCCCATTTTTAACAAAAAATGAAACTAATACCGCAAATATCAAAGGTGTCACAGCGCCGCAATTTATGTCCTACTTTTGATTTTCTAAATGTTTTCGTAAACAAATTAAACCCAGGTTGGAGAGCGGTAATTAACCCCCTACCCCCCTGAAATCCATGCTTGGATAACAGCTAAATACTTTTTTTAGGTCTAAAAAACATCAAGTTGAAACATTATCTTTTTATTGCATATCTCAAATAAAAGCTGCCTATCTCAAAAAAAAGTTCGTTTCCGGTTTTTTTTTGGCAAACCGGTCAATGACTTACTCAATTTCCATATGTCTGTTGATATGCAGCAACGCTAAGCCTGCCAGACGAATTTCCGTCATAGTGTTTTTAAGTACTTATGTTTCAATCTTCTGAGGCAGGAGAAGCTTCTTTCTGACGAAGCATTACTTAAGCCGATCACACACAAACGCTGCACTTCTTTGCACCGTGTTGGCATAGAGGTTTCAACCAATCGCCGCTCGAGAATTTTCAACATGGCGTCCTGAGTCCTGAGTCTGTGATCGGCTTTACTGGCAAACATCCAAAAATGTTTTTATCAACGGAAAAATATCGCCACATTTGTTCATTGCCTCGAAAACCTTATCATATATGTTTTGTATTTAAGCTTTTGCCTACTTCTAACCAATATTGTTTCCAAGTACTGACTTCTCCCAATAAAAGTTCAAGAATTTGTGTTTTGGATTAATCAAACAGTTTATATAGTATTTGGAAACGACATTGGTTAATTTTGCTTGATTTTGGCTTCACGTTCTATAAAACTTGGTATGAATATGTTCAGGTCAAAAATACTTAGTCTCGTTATTGAACCTTGATTTTATGTCCGAAATGATTTTGTCTAAAACTTGTTTATAAATAGAAACTCTATGATACTGTTCTGTATTTAAGTAAGTAAGTACGTCATGCGTTTGTTTATTGTTCTGCAATTTCTCGTTTATTCTCTAAAGACTTCAGGGTTACTATCAGCATTTTTGTTGTCTACTTTTTTCTGGAGCAAAGGGGGGGGGGGGCGATCGATCACGCTTTTGGTTGTTGCCCAGACCATAGAGCCTAAAGACAATTTTAGAAAGATCTCTACTATAACCGCTTTCTTGACGTACGAAACCAAAAAATAATCTGAAACAAACTATTACTTATTTCAAGCATTTTAATTATTTAATGAACTTATATATCGGTTCTTTTAATAGGGGCTCTTTGAACTTATTTAGATAACAATATTGTTAATAGTCGAGCTTCTGTTGATTGCGGTTACATCTGTGTAAATGACTTGGTAAATGATCTTCTTTTTATGGTGCGCGGTTGTGTGTTTATTTACGTTTTAAATTTAACACATTTTTCTTTATAGTCTGGTGTCTTAGCATAAAAAACTTTGAACAACAGCGGCTCATTATTTATAAATGTAAAAAGGGTGGTTTTTATTTTCAGACTTGTGAAATATTTCTGGAAATACATCTTTAATTTTTTTATACTTAATAAAATTCATACGGAGGTATGGAGAGGTATTATATTTGACATAATATAATTATGTAAAGAAATTGCTTAAACATTTATATAAGCATTAATTTTTTTAATGTTCTCAAAAATATTATTTTTGCGCGTGCGTGAAAATTTTTTTACCGCAAGTATTTTAAAGCAACGAGATATTTTTAATTTTCCTCATGATAGTAGGAAACTCGTACGAAAAGCATCTTTTCCAAACTTACGAAGTGCACGAACTCCGCTGGCACGTTCTTCGTTCGTGCCAAAAAGTATCACTTGTTGTTTTTTTTAACTAATAAGAGGCGAGGTCAGTGATTGATAGATACCCAAGCAGCACAGTTTACCCATAATAAATCTTGCAGCCGAAATTAAGTTGCAAAAATATTTTCGTAAATACTCTATTTTTGCAAAATGACTAGTATTCTTTTGGTTTTAGTTTTACTTTTCACAATGTTTTAATAAAAAAGCATCTTTTCCAAACTTACGAAGTGCACGAACTCCGCTGGCACGTTCTTCGTTCGTGCCAAAAAGTATCACTTTCCACACTTCCACCAAGCGCAAAGACATAAAAAAGTTGTTTTTTTAACTAATAAGAGGCAAGGTCAGTGGTTGATAGATACCCAAGCAGCACAGTTTTACCAATAATAGATTTTGTAGCCAAAATTAAGTTACAAAAATATTTTCGTAACTACTCTATTTTTGCAAAATGACTAGTATTCTTTTGGTTTTAGTTTTACTTTTCACAATGTTTTAATAAACCAGCCTTATGTTCAAAATACTTTTAAAAACCAAAAACCTGTATCTTACTATATCTAAATTGCTATAATTCTAGCTTTTATTGTCCTTTTATAACTAACAAAAAAGCTTAAATAAAACCATAGGCTATAATTACATTTTGGGGTAAGTAAATGTTTTTTATATACTAAAACACAACTCGTAAACAGCTATTTTGTAACTGGGAATGCGGCGGCGCCACCTACCATGCTTGGTATAAAAATACATTTAAAAGGGGTTTTTTGGAACTAAAAATAACCATATTAAAATCAAAACGCTTTTTTGCCATGTTGTATTTATTTGTTAAAAAGCACAACAAAATTAAAAAAAATATTTTTGGAAGAAAATATAAAAACACTCAAAATAATCATCGATGAGCTTTTAACAAGAAGGCATACTTGTGGATTTGAATACAAATTGGGCTGAAATAAAAACAAAAAAAAAACAAAAAAAAACAAAACCTACAAAAATTAAAAAAAAAACTTAAATTCGTATTTTATTAACTTTTCGTCATCTAAAAATATACTATTATTGTATATTTTTTGACGTCATTGAGTAATAGTTATTTACCTTACCAGTGCGGAAAGTGGTACTTTTCCGCACTCGATAGCAGTTGCACGAACGACGCGAAATGGAGTTCGGGCAAGCCTTCAAGGGTGGAAAAGGAATTTTTCGCAAGAGTTGGGCACAATGTTTTTCCTACGGGTGTTTTTGTTCATCTTATTTAAAAAAAAAGTTTTTAATAGGCAAATATTTTATAATAATGCTCAAAAATGACACATAAGATGGAATAGTTACATAAACTATTTAATTAGTCCTAAATATCTTCATTTTTAAAAATACAAAAATCGTGCGAAAAAGTTACTTTTCTGCAACATTTTACTTTTCCGCACGATTTTTTTCGTAAAGTGCCTGCATGTGACTTTTTAAGTTAATGGTTAAGGCTATGAATTTTCTAAATGAAAAATGGTACCTATAGATAGTACCTAATTTGATTTAAACTATATCTTGAATTAAATAAAATATTGTCCTTTGAAGTGAAAATCGTGTGTTACATTAAAAATCGTGCGGAAGAGTAAAAATAGTGCGGAAAAGTAAGGAAATCGTGCGGAAAATTACAACTTTCAAAACGAAAAATCGTGCGGAAAGTAACTTTTCCGCATGCTAGTACGAAAAATCAATTAATATTCTTAATATCCCAATGGTATACGTATATGATCGATACTTATATAGACGATCAACGTCAAAGTCGATGCATTAAAGTGTATCTGCATGCATTTTCCATTAACCAAACTTGAACAAATAACACTAATGACAAACGGAAATATTATTATATAATACGTATGGCAAATTGCATACAGGAACTCTGGTAAATACGAGTTTAATCTGGTTCATTCCGCATTTGTGACGTCAAAAATGCGAAATGGGAAATGCGAAGTGTCCTACGCGATCGATTAAAGTGAGAAATGTTGCGGAAAAAACAATTTAAAGTCTATGGCAGTGCTCAACCGGGCTTGTAGTTTCGTTTGGAGTACATTGATGCACTCCTAAAATAAAGCTAAGTAGGATACTATGGTTTAGAATAGATGATAGAAGTAGAAATAAAAAGATTCAATCAGAATTTTCCCACAAAAATCAAAAGCAAAGTCGATGCCTACATTTTTACCTAATAAAATTTATTTAGAATGATCTCAAATATGCTAATCTATTACCGGCTATCGCATTTAAAATTTTAATTTTCCATGTGAATGGGAAAAATCTCGACATGTAGGAAGTAATTTCAGGGCTTTTTTTTTAAAGAAAAGTAATTTACCATTTTAAATTTGAAATAAGTGGATTAACTTGTACTAACGGGTGCATGTCCCATAAGTTTTGGCGCAAAATAAAAAATCGTATACTTTTTGAAAACCAAACTTTTATTTAAACTGTATATATTTTTTGAATAAATTGATTTTCTATGAATATAATTTATCTATTTTAGTATATGCAGCGATCCGTGTTCCTCAACAAGCCGCAACTTTGTTCGGACACCTCTCATAAGGGTCAGTGACAATATTAATTTCTCTGCACTTGATTAAAATTCTGCGGCTCAGTTGGCCTTCATTTTGAGCAGTCCAGTCTCCGACGTACACTTCCTTTGCCAAGTGTGCCCAAAAGTCTTCAATGGGGCGAACCATATGGAATATTATGCTCTTGAAGCCAATTTTGCGTCTCCCTGGCATAATAGCAAGATGCCAGGTCGGGCCAAAACATAATTTCGTCTCCAGCATGATGTTCTTGAATAAACTCATTGAGTTTCACTAGGCAGTTATCAATATAACCTCTGCTAGTTAATACTTCGCCCCGTCCATATCCTATATATGGTCTTGCTATACCCCTTTCGGAAATTGCACACTACACTAAAATTTTGTCGGCGAATTTAGCTTTTTCTTTGAATCTTACGTTGTCCGGAGTCTCCTCTATATTATCACTGTAAAATCCGTGATTGCCTGGAATTTCTGCGTTTTCAAAAGTGAAGTACTTTTCATCGTCCATTGTGATAGATTTGTTGTTCGCAAAATGAACACGTCGAAGAGAACGATAACATCGAGGTATCCGGACAAGCTGATTAGGGGTATATTTTGAACATATTTGCCTTTTGCGGTATTTTTGCGCTATTTTTGCGCTATTTTTGACCATTTCTGCTCAAAATTCTGCAAATAGTACTTTTTGAAGTTTTCTTCTCGCTAGCTTCTTTACAGACACCCCGACCTTGTTTTTAGCCAACCTTACCACCTGAGGGGGGGTGAAAATCCTTGATCTTCCACTTTTCGGGAGGTTCATACAAGGAATAACCTGTTCGCATTCCAAAATGGTTCGATAAATGGTTCTCCTGGATATATCTTGGTGTTGAAATATATAAATAGATTTTCTTATTTCCAATTTGTAAGACATTTTTTACAAACTGACTTAAAACATCAATATGCCAAATTGAAACCTAGGAAACAAGGAAACTTTTGTTACCAAAGCAAACTTTGTAAGTAACTTAGGTATTTCTTTTGAGCTCCTTGAACTTTGTGCCAAAACTTATGGGACACCGGTTAGATATTTCATTTCATTTCAGTGGATGGTTCAGTTCAACTACAAGGTTAAGGTTGGTCTAATACGTAAATACTACATTTGCGCTTTAAAAAAAAGCGCTTGTTGCACTTTTCCGAGGAGCGAGCGTTTTTTTAATTTGTCGCTCGCCGAGCGGCAAAGTAACCAAATTATACCATTCGACGAGCGACAAAGTAAAAAAAACGATCCTTCCTCGGAAAAGTGCAACTACTTTTCTCTCGGTTGTAGAAAAAATATTGTGTATAATTCGAGCAACCCGCTTCGCGTCGCGCGTCAAACTTTTTCTCAAGCGGCAAAGCATTACTTTGCGCTCTAAATACACAAATAGCTATTAAATTTGGTTTTCTATATATAAAACAATTTAAATGAATGTGATATAATAAGCACTTTAAGTTGGTCAAGACACGTACGAGGTACCCAGCAGTATACGTGAAATTTTCTGGCTCGGATGTCTCTGTCATTTACATTTTATTACCATGTATTTCTATCTTGCTTTCTTTGTTTCGGCCGCTCGTCTATTGATTTTTTGACTCTCGTCGGTAAAACTCGCTGCATATATTATCATATCTTCACGTTAGCAACATGTCGCATCATTTTGTACTTAACGAATCGATCAGTGATTCGTTTCTAGAATAATCGAATCTTTTCGATCGATCATTGAATCAGTCATTTGAAATAAAATTAAAGAAAACGGTGAACAAAAAATAAAGGTCTATTCTGGATGCAGCTAAATACCAAATACTCTGCTGACGTTGAATCAGTCTGTCCGCCTGTCTCTCTTCGCGTTGAGTTTCATTTAATTCGTTTTGTCTCCGTCGGTCAGTCAGTCATTTGATCCATTCCGATTTGATTCACTCGTTTGATTCATTCTATCTTCGTCGGTCATTTGACTCATTGACTGATTGAATCATATCGAGCCAACATGATTCGATCATTCAATACTCGCAAGTGATTCGATCATAGTGAACGAATTGTTCACGAATCACACATCTCTACCGCAGACGCTATACTACGTATGTTAGCGTCATATCGGAACGCTATACATGCTAAAGACGTGACCTTGATGAAAAAGCTCAACGATAGACCGCAGAGATTGAACTTTGATATCTGTATTTGAGCGGAAGTTTTGGCTTTTGTACAGATAAAAGGAAGACAGAATATTGCGCTATATTCCACGTTTTAAACTTGTGTTTTTTTTTTAAAATGGTTAAAAACCACTGCGTAAATTCCTAAAAAAATAATTCCGCCGTTTTTCAGTGGTTTCTAAACAAAAAACAAAGAATGCCCAGCCCTACTACTTTTAAAAATTATTAAAAATAAACTATCTGACGTTTCGGCTAAAAATCTATTGCCGTTATCACAGATATTATTACATTAGTTATCACAGAAATTATTCTTTAAAACACTTTTTAGATTTTTTAAAAACATCTGTCTGATGTGTTTAAATCTAAAAGAATTTTCAATAAAGTTATTTTTGTTGTTTATTTTTCTTGTAAAAATTTGTTATTTTCCGAACAAATTATTTTGACTGCCTCTGACGGATAAAAAAATATTTTTTTACACCTTCATCAAAAATACGATTATAGTAACTGTCTGCAGATAACTAAAGCATGGCTTTTTTGGTTACCGATGCAAAAAAACTTTTTTTTTGATCACGGATGCAAACAAAGATTTCTGTCTGTTTTTTACCCAAAGTTAAAGAGAAATAGCCGAAAATAGTAATATTGAAAAAATCTAATTATTCTTGCCTAAGAATTAAGCCATTTTCGTCAGTTTTCACCGAGTATTTACGAAAAAATCATTTAAAAATATCGTCAAAATATCAAATTGCCAAAGATTAAAATATCGCAACAATACACGTCATCGAGTAAAAAGAAACATCGGTATAGAAACGATTGTTATTTCATTTACCAGCCGCCTTGATTTATAGTGTAAAGATGGTATGTTGGGAGACGTTCTCTTCGTTCGGGATTTTTAAAAGTGTTTTCCTGTTTTTCGTCTTGGATTTTTTGATAAAGGTATTAAAAAAAATAGTGTTAACAACTTGCGGCTAAACTGTGCTTTTTTTATTTGCGTTTTTAAATACCTCGCTGCGCTCGATATTTAAACCAACGTTTGTAAAAAAAGCACTATTTTAGCCACTAGTTGTTAAAACTACTATTTTGTTTGGTGTAATTAAAATTTCTTCACGATTAAAAACAGTATTTTTAAACGGTTTGTAGGTTTATTCTTAAAATCATTTTCGTGTGTTAAATGGGGCAAATATGGTCAAATTTATAAGAATGCATTGAATTTTTTATCGATCAGCCTTTATTATTATGGAATTACGGATAATCGTCTTTGGTTTCATTCTTTAATTTTTTTTGTCATGCTATTGGTAAAGGAAAGAAGCATTTTCCTACCAAAACTTTAAATTTGCGGAGATACTCTAGCGTTGATTATCTCCACCAGCTCTCAAAAAGGATTTTCGATTTACATTTGGTCCTGGTTCTAGTTGAACCAGAACCGGAACCGGTCCTTTCGATTTAAAACAATGACGTCAAAGTTGCAATTTTAGAACCAGCCTGGGAGGTTGGTATGGTACTTTGGTTGTAAACATAACCTTTAAAATATTGCAAAATGATAGGTATTCTTTCTTTTGAGTAAAATCAAGGATTTCTTTACTAGATTATATATGACGTCATTGTTTTAAAACCGTTGTCAAAATAATGTCAACCAAAACAGGGACCAAATTCTAAATCGAAAATCCCTAAAGTCGTTGGCGTTGCGGTGGCTGCGATATTTTTTGGTGATAATTTTTTGTTTCTTATTTTCAAAAGTAGTGCTTCATGTGGCGAAAATGGTTCAAGATTCGTCGTCGTCTTGTTCTTTAGAAGGTTTTTTTTCTGACTGGATATTGAATTTTTATTAGCATCTTGTTCTTTCATATATCGCACTCTTTGTCAGAACAGACAACATACTCTATGAAAGAAAAATAGACAATCTTTTCAATAAGTATTGAGTACGATGTGAAAATATACTAAAAGAAAGCCAATAAGAATCGCCGACGTTTAAAAAGTAAAATTGCAGCTCAGAAATGTGCTTTGTTTATTGATTTTGGTTTTATTTAAATAAATAACTTTATTTTTTTATGTTTTTTAATAAAGTAAACTCATATCTATAAACAAACACCTTTTATTAATTTTTTAAATATTAGACCTTAATTCTAACTAAGTACACTTCCGGCCACATAAAGTGCGTACAGCAGAAGTTAGCTGCAGGTCTGTTGAATTTAAGTTTTGCTAATTGCGTTGCTTATTGTAACTGACTGACGTTTTCGAATTACAGGTTAGATCTTTTGACATTGTAAACACAAACATAAGGAGACTGGCCACACTTCACTAAAAAACTAACATACAATGAATAAATCAATTTTTTTATATTATTCAACATTTTATTATAAAAAATTATTCTTAAAGCTTACTATGGACAAAAGAAGATCACAATTGTGCGAATAAGAAAAAAGTATCGAAAAGAAGGAACTGTTTGGCGAAAGGAAAGAATAACTTAATCATAGTCTGAAGGATCAGTAAATTTGAGTAATCTAAGTCTTTGCAGGCAACCAAAAACGTTCAAAATCAAAAAGAAATGATTAAAACACTATGTAAATTAAAAAAAAAAACAAGAAAACGTTTCTTCAGTGCCTATCATTGCCCCGTCAGCCTCGATAACGTTTGCCAGTCTTCGTGGCATGGAATCTGCTAAATTTTGAAATAAATTTGGATTTGAAACGATGACTTCGTCGTACCCTCTGACTATGAGTTCCATTAAGTGGTTGGAATTTCTGGGAACAATATTCATTCGTGTTAACTTTTTTGCTAGAAGGTCCCACACATTTTCCATGGGATTGGCGTCAGGAGTTTTTGCCGGCCATGGCAAAACCTCGATGTTGTTTTGCTGGAACCACTGTTTAAAAATGCGTGCGGTATGGATAGGACAGTTATTCTGTTGATACACAAAACCTTCTATATGAAGAATGGTTGCTTCTGGAAGCATAATATTTTTCAACATATCAACATAAACCTCAGCCGTAAATCTACCATGGATTACCAACTCGACGCATTCACGGAAAATCTTCCAGCCCGGTCTTCGTTCCCAGCAATATATTTTTCGAGACAGCGTGTTCGTGGGGGGCGATATACCAAAATTTATTTGCTGTCATTGTAGGACTGAAAGATTTTTTCCTCCGTGAAGACTACTTGTTGCCAAAATTCTTCTTCTTGTAGTGAATAGTTGAGTGCAAAAATTAACCTGGCGTGCTTCTTTTCCTCACTAAGTAAGATTTTCTTGACAGCCACGCGACATCTAAGTCTAGAACGGTTTATCCGTCTGCTCGTCGTTCTTATGGATTCAGGAAAATGTTCTTCAATTTTTGCCTCTGGAGCCATCGGAAATGGCTTTAAGAAAGTCGATCAGTTGCTGATCCTACTGAGGCGTACTGACTTGGGTCAAGCGACTGCCTCGCCTTCGTCGAAAAATTCCTTCTTCTTGATATTTTCTTCTTATTTGAATTCGTTTAGTTGGGACGTTTTTAAATATAAGCGTATGACAACAACAAAATCTGACAGTGACATTTTTTGTCAATTTGAAATACCTAAAAGGTTACTGAGTTGCGAGGCCCATAATACACTATATAAAATCGGCGTACGCATTTTGTGTACAACTCGTCCTAACAATTCTATATGACAAAATAAGTCAAACAAAGATAGCCATATGTTTATTTCTGAAACCTACAATGTACAAACAGGCACTACAAGTTGCATAGCCACTCGTCGCAATCACAACTACGTTTACAATTGAACGCATAAACCTTCTGTATCCGTTCGAGTAAAAAGTTCGATCGGGCAAGTACTATCACCACCTAACCGCCTTTTGAGGTTTCAAAGGCTGCAAAAACAAAAGTAGAAAATCATAATTACAAAAAAAGTACATCGATCATTGTGTTTTCAGATAAAAATTCTAATCTGTTTTAAACTTGCTGAAGCTACATATATAAACTTAGTTTTAAACCTTTTCATCATATTTGCAACGTTTAGTGTTGGTTTGGTGGCATGACAGCAAAATTTACACGGCAACGATGCGGAAAAAATGCAACTTATAACAGGGCCGACAAGAATGTGTTCCACACGGGCCTCACACAACCAAAATTGTGACGTCACAATCTTGGGCCGGTTTTTTTTTTCGTTGGTTGCGTCCAGCCAGACGCGCAAGGCCGCAAACATAACCTCACTAATTCTTGATTTGTGTATTTAATTTTCAGTCAATTTTTAACATTTTTTTTCCAATTTTGGAATCAAACAAACTTTAAAATAAACCGGTATTGTTTCAAAAAGAATGACTGGTCGTTTGATGTGAAAAAAGTGAACTTCAAACCAAAAAAAGGACAATTGCTTACAGTGTGAATTTTGTGCTTCGAAAATGTTTAAATCACCTTTATCGTCTATCGTATTTGATATAGAAATCAGGAAAATGCGTCGAAAATGCTGCATACCAGAAAGTGCCCAGAAAAAGGGTGAGTCATATGTAACAAACTTTTCCTATCCAACTGATCCCTCCCTTTTTGGTAATTTTATATGCAGTATACGATTTTCTGCCATTTATGATTTTTTATGAAAAAATCTTTATGGGGTTTATAGGGTCCCTAGGACCTCAAATCCGCCGGCGCCGGTTTTTTTTTAAGAGAAAAAAGGTGCCGGGGGGGGGGGGTTGTAATGTGTTTTCTTGATTGTTTTGGGTTAGGTTGGGTAGGGCTGTGTTGGATTGGGTTGTTTTAGTGAAAAAAAAATTAAAAAAAAACAACAAAATTAAAAAAAAAACCAACCAGCGGATTTGGGGTCCTAGAGAATTTTGCATAAAAAATCAAAAATGGCAGAAAACTGTATACTGCATAATTGCCCCCTTTTCTACTAAGCTAGTAAAATGTCACATATTACCTGCCTATTGCTAGGAGGCCCTTCATACATCATGTTATCAGAGGTAGGAAACTTGACTTTCCTATCTTTTTGTTAAATTTACTTGTAAAAACTGTTTTTGTATAAAACACTGAACATTCTTCATACTTAGAGATAATTTAAACATATATAGGTATTGAACTGAGCTAATGAATAAAATTTTACGATTATATGCTAGGAGTTGTGCACAAATTATGTAACGGTCATAGAGGGGTGGGAGGGGGGTAGCCAAAGTGTTACAACACGTTACATAGGGGGTTTGCGACAGATTTGGAATGAAAATAAGAAAAAATTATTTTTTGGGTAGTGGTGGTCTTGAAACTATTACATAATATTATGGGCGGGGGTTCACCAAACCGTTACAAAACGTGATATGGGGGAGGGGGGGGGGTCAAAAATTGATAAAACCACAGTTCCATAATTTGTACATGTCCCCAGTTCTTTTGCTAATAATTTTTATTATTTATTTTTTATAGGAAAAGGAGTAGAAAATGGAAACTTGAATGCCTGTAAAAGAGAAAACATGGGAATGCATAATGGAGAGATCTTGGGAGGGATAGAGAACTATGAATATGGAAAATAATACCTCGGCACATGTTATTAACAATATCAAGGTAAACAAAGTTAACAAAACTAGCAACACTAACAAAACTAGCATATTCAAGCATGCAGCCCATATTTTTAACTTACAAATGTAAAAATTAAAATTTTTTATGTAGCCCCTTTTTAGGGGGCAATTTTGGTTTAACTTAGAAGGTTTGAATATAAATGTTCCATTTTAATATTAAATTTGCAATCTTCTTAAAATTTACTTTTAATAGAAATCTGTTTCATAAGGTTAAGTAACTTTTAAATGCCCATGTCTCTGAAATTAAAAGGGGTACCCCTATGAAGTTTGGTATCATTTTTTAATGTATTTTTTAAGAAAAATCCACAGCTATTAACTTTTTGAGGATCACATGTTACCATTGCCAATAAAAGCGATAGAATGACCTAAAATTCGTATATATTGGAGAATTTATTGATTTAATTCCCTTGAGGTAGTAAATTTTTCAATGTTTTTAGAATGGAAGTAGGCGGAGATGAAGAAGATAAAAGTGGAGAAAGAGAGGTAAACGAAAAAGGCATCACAATAATACTGTTCCAGTTGAAGGGTCCGGAAGTGTCCATTCCTTTTTTGAAAATAAATTATTACCATACCTCCAAATACTACCTAGGAGATAGCAATGGTCAATGGTCATCTTGGTTTATGACACTCACTGAAAACTATTCCTAGATTAAGTTGGTTGCCTATATAATATTGTAGAATCTACAGGGTGGGGACTTTAACTCAAACAAATTTTCTACAGCTTCAGGATGAAGAATTTGGGCTTTACAGTCATACTAAAGAAAATATTGCTTCACTCCTTTTAGAAGGCGAAACCTGACCCCACTTGTGGCACTTTGTTGGAAAGCTCTTTTAAGCAGAAAATTGTGCAATTTTTGTTTTATTTTAACTTCATAGGTAATTCATATTTCAAATCTCTGAACCCAATCATTAAAATTTCAATTTTTAATGTTTCGGTTATTATCTGGCATTTTTAATGTAAATAAAGAATATTTGAAAAATATTTCGGCAAAAATAATTGATTTAATTCTGCCACACAAATGAAAAAAAAAATATAATTTTTTTTAGTAAGTATTTCAACTTTCATTCAGAAAAATCCATTTTGGGCAATAAAGAGTGCAAAATTTCGATAAAGCAGTTCATACACATTGTGTCTAAATTAATGAAAATAATACTGGACCACTAAAAATTGCAAATTCATTCTGTTTAAACATTGCGGAATTTTGTTATATTAAAAAGTTTTTTGAAGCTAAAAGATAGACTCTCTAGTTAGAATGAAATAAAACATGAGCAGCCAATTTTCTTATAAGAGAGCTTTCCAGCAAGGTGCCACAAGTACTATCATCCCATTTAAAAAAATAGGGTGGGGTTAGGTTTCACCCTCTAAAAGGGGTAAAAAAATATTCCTTTTACTGTGACTGGAAAGCCCTGGGCCTTAATTATGTCTATCATCTGATACTGGACGAAATTAAAACTGTTAACAATCAGAAAAAATTTAAAAAAGAGAAAAAAGTTTGGATTCCAAATGAATCTAGATTATTTTTTGATCAAATTATTTATCAAAGGCTATCCAAACGTTAGGTTGTTAGGTATTTAAAAATAATATAATTTTTTCTAATAACTTCTAGTATCCTTGTATATTTCTTTACAAAAGTTGCCTTTATATTTTATTATTTATTTATATTTACAGATTTTATGTTTATGTTTATTCTTTATATTTAAAATTAATAATTTATTTCTTAGTAGTAATCATAAATAAATTAAAAAACTTCCAAGCACAAGCCTCATAGAGGCTTCAGTGAGTTTCCCTATTTATTTCTAATTTTCAAAATAATCAAAAATAATAATCTAATTTGAGATTGAAAATTAATAGATATATATTATTATTATTATTTTATGAAATAGTCATTTTATGAAAGTCAAACAACCATGAAGTCAAGAAGGTCCTAGAAAATCTCTAAAAGTGATTATTTTTTGGATTTGTAAAGTAGGTACCTACTTATGTGTGAATCTAATTAAAGAAAATAAACTTATTTGCAGAAAAATACCGAATTTTATTGAAAGAATTCAGTAGAAGGTCCACTCGATGTCAATATCAAGTAAAACAAATAGGTATACACAGTGACAATCCTGTTTAACTAAGATGTCTTGTTGGAGTATGTAACTCAGATATTCTATGTATTTCAACAAGTTAACATTTTTAATTAAAATTCCAGTTTAAATTAACAGTAATTCTCAGAGATGGTGGTGATGAAAACATTAAATCATGACATTGCGAAGTTTGTCTACTTTTTTCTGTATTATTTGAGGTGATGTGAAGGTGTTTTTGTGGGTGGAAGGAGAGCCACAATCTCTTCGTAGTATTTGACCCTTAACTTGTCAATGTTGCTCGTTTTGGGGGAGGTTATCATATAGCGTTTTTCTGTCACACTTTTTTGAAAACTGTGATGAATCCCGAGATCCTTTGAGACAAAGGATCGAAAAATGCGATTTGATAACCGCATTCAAACAAACAACACTAACAAGTTAAGGATCACATTATGCAGAGGGATTGTCGTTCATCCTCCTCTCATAAATACACCTCCATAGCACCTCAAATAATGCAAAAAAGAGCAAGAAATCTTTGTGATGTCACTGAAATCACTGTTTCTATCTCTAGTAATTTTTGTTAAGTTTATCATCATAATGTTAATTTAATCTGAGATTTGTAAAAAAAATGTTAATTGGTTGAAACGCCCACAAGATGTCTTAGATAAATAGGATTCTCAGTGCAGCTACCTATGAATAATATTTAATTGCTAATAAAGAATTATCTATCTATCTATCTAAATAATGTTCAATTTAGGTCTCTTATGACGAAAACCACATAAACAGCAAAAGTCCTAGATATTACTCAAAAACTGCACTCAAAATGACGTATTAATTAGATGCTTCTCTGTACCGTATTCTGTTCCATTGTCTTACTTTTTACCATTACTCCAATCTTCTATAAGGTAATCACTCTGATGGGACCTGGTTGGTAGGAGACCTTGTGGAAGAACCTAAACCAACATTTAAACCATACCTACTCTTCTCGCTATACAACAAAATATATTCAGATGTCATGTATGGCGACTAAAATATTATTTAGCGACTCAACAAGACAAGAATTATTAATTTAGGTATATAAATCCACCATTTCCAATTCGTGAAATGATCACAAAAAAAAACACTAGTCTCCAGCATTTTTTCGATAAATCAATTTTTATTCTGGTGTAGATATGGATGCGCACCTTTTGAAACCTTTCATGTGCATTTTATTGATAACAATATGAGAAAATTTCCTTTTTTTAAGAAAAATAAAATAAGTGTTGTTGTTTACATCAACCTAACCTCACAAAATACTTTTCCTAGAATTTTTATTATTTGAGACCCTGTGATCTCCAGAAAACTTTTTGAAAATATTAGGATAGTATCGAAGAATATTTCATGGGAATTTGAAGAAAATTCATCGAGTCGTTTAGAAATAATCCCGCAAAAACCTCGGTTCTCCCATAAGACTCCATGTAAAAACCGGCCGAAGATTAACAGCTGTTTTTCTGATGGTTACGGCCTGTTGTTTTTTTTGTCGGCCTTGCTTATAATAAAACTTTTAATTAAAGAAAGATATTCGATTCATTTTTTTAATTTTAGATTGGCTCATATAAGTAAATTGAAAAAAAAAACTTTAACCAAAATATCAAATATAAAGTTGTACTGTGACTGTCAATGAACACAAATGCTATGTTTCAAAAAAGTTTTTTTAGCCTTTTGGAAAATCTTGCTTTAAAATTGGATGCCAAACTGTGTTGATATCAACTGATACGCTGGCTATGCATTCATCTTCATTTAAGCCCTATTCTCTCTATGCATAAAAGTAATGCAACTTTTTACATGCATCTTTTTTTTGAAGCATGGAGTTGTGGGGGGTGTTTACACTGCATCTTTTTTTAAGAGGAAATTACATGTTTAGCCAATACAACAAAATCACTAGTCAAAAAAATCGAAATAGCACCAGATTTTTAACTGCTATTTTTGCTTTTCTCCTATACCTAACCTTAATTTTTGATTTTGTAATTTGCGTTATTTTCTTTTTTTTTTGGCAAAATGGAAGAGGAAGTGGAATATTTGTCGGAAAATTCAAAAATAAAACTCATAACCTAACATTCACAGCTAATCAGCAAGTTGACAACATAAGAAAATGGTTGGCATTCAAAAGATAACTAAAAAATTCCCCAGCAGGCATGCAACTTTCTGATAAAAATAGAACACGTTCTATTTTCCCGCATCTGCATCACGCTTCATTTTTCGACGGATTTCATAGTGTGAACAACCAAGATGCATGCAACTTTGTGAGAAGCATGAAAAAGTGTCATAGTGGGAGCAGAGCTTTAGATAGATGCATGCTGCTTTTTTCATTTTCCATTTAATCTTATCAGGTTCTCACATTACTCTATGATCACAGTGTAACAAGCCAAAGATCATTCTTTCCTTGTCTGAGATGCTCTTTATGTTCATTTGTACTCATTTCAAGAGTCCTTGAGGGTTTTCCAATATAAAATTTACCACAATCGCAAAGAATTTTATAAATGATATTTTTTGAGTTTTTTTGTTATTTTGTGGTTTTGTTTTTGTTAGAATTGATATAAAAGTATTTGATTTTTTTAAAAATTGTTCTAATATTATAACATAATTATTATCGATTCGTTTAATTTTATGCGAAATACCTGATATAAAAGAGATAATTAAATTTGTTAGTTGTGCATTGTTTTCAAGATTAATATTTCTAAGTTTTCGCTGGCCTGGAAGTTATATTTTACTTTATTATATTTATTTTATTTTATATTTTACTAAAAGAAATTTCGATAAAGTAATGCTGGAACCAACAAACGGACAAAAATTCTACAAATAGGAGTTTATTATATTAGTATAGTATAGTAAGTATTTTGGATATGGTTATGCAAATATATAATACAAATATTTTTTATTTATCTGTGAAACGAACACCATTTTCTTTTTTTCGACCTTTACTTTGGTACTTAAAAGTTACACATTTCATCAGGATGATGGTTCCTGATCAAAAATTCAACTATTTTTCCATCCAGAAAATCATAAAACAATGAAAGTTAAGGATATCTGCAAAAGTCAAAAGTGTAGCACATATAATTGGTTTTGTAAAATTTGAATTTTCATTTTCCTAAGGCACTTTAGAATCATCCCTTGCCAAAAAGAAACTAAAATAAATCCCCTGTAAGGGCAGTTTTGTTTTATCTTTGTTGATATCTGTCGCAATGCCATTTTTTCAATCAGCCATTTCCTACACGAAATCCGGAAATGTTAAATCAGTAAATGAAACATTTTCCAATAAGTAAAACAGCAAGCAATTTGGTAAAATTTGAATTTTGATTTTTCTCTAACATACGCTTTTTCTATGCGATTAAAACTTAGGCTGGCAGAAACACATTCCACCCACCTTTCAATATACTTGGTTTAACTACAACTTCCTAAGACATTTTAAAATCGTCCCTTGCCAAAATAGAAACTAAAATAAATCCCCGGTAAGAACAGCTTTATATAGGTTTTATCCAGCCAGCCATTTGTTACGCGAAATCCGGAAATGTTAGACAGTAGCGGTACCAGCCATTTGAAAAGGGGGGGCGGTTTCGATACGAAAAAAAAACTAGAATAAAAGCATAGCTTTTATGAGGAAGATATCAATATATGCAAACAAAACTTAGTAACTACAAGCGCGGATTTGGTCTCAAATCTAGGGGAGGGGTACTCAGATTTTAAGTCGTTTATTTCATAATTTTTTTTTAATGTTTAAATCCGCCGAAAATTTTTGATAAAATTACATTAAATATGCAATTTTTGAGTCAAATTAAACTAAAATCGTAAATATCAACGGTATTTTTTGAGAAAATTGCACTAAAAAATTAATTTTTTTATTTAAAATTAAACTAAAATTGTAACCTTACCAATGGTTTCAAAGCGCAGAGACACCATAAATGCCATTTTTAACATGAATGCCATTTTTAACATAAAACTAAACCAAGACCGTAAATATCAACGGCGCCGCAATTTATGCCCTACTTTTGATTTTCTAAATGTTTGCATACAAAATTTAAAGCAAGGGAAGGGGGGGGGGGGTTAACTATCCCCCTATTCCCCTAATTTTTAGGTCTAAAAAGCTTTTTCATTTAAAACATTACTTTTTATATTGCATTACTCAATAAGATGCCTATCTCAAAAAAAATCGTTTCCGGTTTTTTTTGGGCAAACCGGTCAATGACTCGCTCAGTGTCAATTTCAATATGTCTACTGATATGCAGCAACGCTAAACCCGTCAGACGAATTTCCGTCATAGTAGTGTTTTTAAGTACTTATGTTTTCAATCTTGAGGCATGAGAAGCTTCTTTCTGACGAAGCATTACTTACTGAAAAACATCCAAGAATGTTTTTATCACCGGAAAAATATCGCCACACTTGTTCAATGCCCCGAAAACGTTATCAGGTAGGTTTTGTGATTTAAGCTTTTGCCTACTTCTGACCAATATTGTTTCCAAATACTGACTACTCCCAATAAGAATTCAAGAATGTGTGTTTTTGATTAATCAAATAGTTTATAGCATTTAGAAACGACTCTAGTTAATTTTGCCTTGATTTTGGCTTCACGTTGTATAAAACTTGGTATGATTTTGTCGAAAACTTGTTTATAAATAGAAACTCTATAATACCGTGCTGTATTTCCAATGGTTTTCGCGGTGAGTACGTCATGCGTTTATTTATTCTTGGTGTAATGAATTGAAAGTCAAACCATAAAGTAAGTTTAATTATTTACTTTATGGTCAAACTGTCTCTTTAAAGGAACTTTCTGCAATTTCTCGTTTTTTCTTATAAGACTTTAGAGTTACCACCAGCATCTTTGTTGTCTACAAGCAAAGGGGAGGGCGACCGCCTTTGCTCCACTGGGTCCGCCACTGTGTTAAACCAGTAAATGAAATATTTTCCAATAAGTGACATAGCAAGTAAAAACACTAGATTTGGTAAAATTTGAATTTTGATTTTTCTTCATCATACCCTTTTTCTATGTGATTAAAACCTAGGCAGGCAGAAACGTATTTCACATACTTTTCCCTATATTTGGTTTAATACCAACTTCCTAAAGTACTTTAAAATCGCCCCTTGTCAAAAAAGAAACTAAAATAAATCCCCCGTAAGAAAATTTTTTTATAGGTTTTATCCATGTTGAAATCTGTCGCAGTGCCATTATTTCAGGCTGCCATTTCCTACACGAGATCCGGAAATGCTCAACCAGTAAAGAAAACATTTTTCCAATAAGTAAAATTTGAATTTTGATTTTTCTTTGCCATACCAAAGATGTATGGTACATTTCATACATCTTTGACCACACGGTAAAAAATTTTCTTTCTTGAACAAATTGTTTTACCTTAAAACAAGTTGTGTTGAGCTAAAATATTTTTTTTTATACCTTCATCAGAAACATGATTTTAGTAACTGTCTGCAGATAACTAAAGCATGGATTTTTTTTTTTTGATCACGGGTGCAAAAAAAGATTTCCGTCCGTTTTTTACCCAAAGTTAAAGAGAAACAGCGGAAAATAGTAATATTGAAAAAATCTAATTATTTTTGCCTAAGAATGAAGCCATTTCCGCCAGTTTTCACCAAGTATTTACGAAAAAATCATTTAAAAACATCGTCAAAATATCAAACTGTCAAATATTAAAATGTCGCAACAATGAACGTTACCGAGTAAAAAGACACATCGCTATGGAAACGATTGTTATTTCATTTACCAGCCGCCTTGATTTATAGTGTAAAGAAAATGTGGTGCGAGAGGTTCTCTTCGTTCGAGATTTTTAAAAGTATTTTCGTGCTTTCCTTGGATTTTATGATAAAGGTATTAAAAAAAATAGTGTTAACAACTCGCGGCTAAACTGTACTTTTTTTTACTCGCGTTTTTAAATACCTCGCCGCGCTCGTTATTTAAACCAACGCTTGTAAAAAAGTACTATTTTAGCCAGTAGTTGTTAAAACTACTATTTTTTTTAGTTCAACGCAGTGTTTAATCTTGAAATGAGACTTTATTTTTCTTCTTTAATTGTTTTGTGTCGATACACCCCATTTTGCAACAAAACAAATTGTCTTCATATGTCATTCAGTATTGTTGCTTTATTTTATTTAAAATAAAACAAAAATTAGTTTCTGTCGAAGCTACCTGTCTTCTTCTAAGAAAAATTAAATCTTGAAAATTGAGGTTTTACCCAAAACAACGCAGTGAAAATTATCTGTAACGAAAACAAAAAATATGCCGCGCGTTGAACCAAAACAACCTGGTGCATTTGTCTTGAATTGAGAAAATAGAGTTTCTATTGTCTTGAATCGATACATCTTCCCGAAATTTGTCTTGACGATTTTTGACACTCGTTTAGTTATTAATGTAATGTGAAACGAGTAAGTGTATCGGAATGTTGTTTTGATCTATAGAAATATGCAAAATACACGTGATCTTTTGGAAGAATGGGATATGCCCCCTGAAGTAATCAAAAATTTTACGACTTTTGTGTTTTACTTTCGGGAATAGGGGTCTTCTGCAGAGGACTTAATGGTGGCTACATATCTCAAAAATTACCCAATGGTCCACTTAGTATGCGTGCCAAGTTTCATTGCTTAATCATTTTTTGCAAGGTTGGACCCCTTATACTCCGGCCTATAATACTTTTAAATGTGTTGTTGCGTTATGTTTCCGACAGAATCAAAATAATCTTTTTTTTATTTTCAGAATTTTAGAATATAAGACTATGTTTTTTAAAGATGTTCGCGTTCGCTGTACTTTTAATTGTTTTGTTCTTGTTGTGTTATCTTTCCGATGGAATAAAATAAATATTTTTTTTTTGCATTTGTTTCAATTTTTAATCCTCGTATCAAATCACCTTGTTCTTTTTGAAATCATTATACTTTTTAATATATAAATTAATTAAAGGATAGGTGTTATCTACACCTTTTTTTTCTAGAAAAAAAGATGTTGATTCTCCTCGATAAAATTCTTTATTCATTTTATATAAAAGCTAAGGATATTGGTCAGTACGCATTAAGATCCTAATCGAAAAAATAAATTATATATGTGTGATAATTGACTAACAATAGTATATTTTATACCAAGGAATAAAAAGCCACTTTTACTAAGAGGTTTATTTTTATTTTGCCTGCTATGCGACATTCTGATAGTCTACTAAAAGGATTAACTAGTTTGCATTTTACGATAATCTGTCAGTTTATATCCCTGATAGGTCACTTTTCATTCCGATCCCTAGGGATAAAAAGTGCAAGTTTTATCTTTAAAATGCGAAAAGGACACAATAGTGACAAATATTTCTTTAACAAAATAAGCTAAGGTAGTGAAAAACGAATATACCAATGAAATAAGCGTCCTCTCTTCTAGAAAATGAGCTCAATTTGTAAAAAGAACTCCGCCAATTTCTTAAGGTGCAGTTAGACTGTGGTAGTGTAGTCGTCGTTGCATTGCAGCTGTAGTGAATTTTTTTCCATAGATAAATCAGAACAGGATATTTTAGAGATAAATAGTTAACAATATTTTTTGGTACACACTTTTTAATATAATTTACCTTGTTTAATGTTTTAAATAAATATTGGTGATAATAAAACCTTACATATTTATTTTGTATTAACCGAGAAAGTTCCATTTTTTTAAAATTAGGGTTGATTGGGTACCATACAGTCAATAGTGTGTTCAGTGGTATTAGCGATAAATTAACAAGGTACTATACTAGTTATATCTGATCCGCTGATTAATCATTCTTCATCATCAATTATAATAATTGCGAAGAAATTAGAGCCTTTTTTCTAAGTGACAAAAAGCGCTTACTTTTAGCATTACTTCGCTTGCATGGACAAGTTATATCAAATAATTTACCTTCTTAATCTTATACAGGGTTCCTAAGCAAATCCTTAGGGGACCAAGCAGCCGTGTCTATCAAGCAAATAGGACGGGTTGACGCCTTCGAACGTCCAACCCGGATTTTGCACTTTGATTCGAAATCAAAAAGGAGGAACAGTCAGATGTGGGGCCGTGCACAAATTACGTAACGGTGATTTTACCAATTTTTGACCCCCTCCCTATGTAATGTTTTGTAACGGTTTGGCACGCCACTCCCCTAATATTACGTAACGATTTCAAGACCACTACCCCCCCCCCAAAAAAAACTTTTCACTTATTTTCATTCCAAATTTTCTTAGTTTCACACAAATGCAAACGCTGTCGAAAACCCCCCTCTCCCCTACGTAACATTTTGTAACCCCCCTCCCCTCTATGACCATTACGTAATTTGTGCACGGCCCCTGTAGTCCCAGTGGAGGAGGGCGAGAAAATTGATATTTTTTTCTTAAAAATTATACTCTTTAGACCTATTTCTTCGCGTTCCCGAAATTACGTAATTTTTATTTATTTCGTGCTTTGTTTTTCTAACATTTTTGCGTTCGGCTAATTTAATTGAAAAATTTTTGCCTGCGTCGCCCTTTATCTTCTCACTCGAAACCAAGATCCCCCGTTTTAGGAAAACTGATCCCGTCTCTGTTTCTAAATTTTTTCGAATAAAAGTCGAGTGTGACCATGGCGGAAATAATTTTTTTCTACGGTATGACGAAAATTTCGAGAAAGTTGAAGAAAAAAATTAAAAAAGTGGCAGAGCTCAAGTTTTTCGTAAAAAAAAAACGTTTTTTGTAAAGAAACAGAGTAAAATAAATCTTTTCACCCCTTTTTGTGTGTTACAAATATTGGCAGCCCCTTATTTTTCGCTTTTACCCTCCCGTTAGTTTTGAAGAATTGGTTCGCTACATGTTTCGAGATCATGTCATTAAACACCTCGAAAATATAAAATCGAGTGTAGGGCCAGCTTTATTTAAAATCAATAATATCGCAAGCAAAAACCTCTGCAGGAAAAATAGCGCCGTTTATTGATTTCTTTGGCTGCTAGTGCTAGCTGCATGGTTTGGCCGTTTCCGGATAGATGTCACTAATAGAACAGAATGGAAAGAAATTTAATTAAAAGCGAAGATATTTCTTTGTAATGTTAACAACCTCACGAGTTTATCGCTCAGTATCGTACATAATGGACCCTGCCGCCTCCTTTAAGCAAGAAAAAGCTGTGGTTTGGACCTGAAAACATCTAATTTTTAATTAAATCATCTCATCGTGTGGCCGCCATCTAGCGGAATTTGCAGACATCTTGTCAACGGTTATTATTGCAACTATGATTTATGCTCACAATGAAAGAGTGGCGACAACTTTTTCTCATGAAAGCAGTCCGGAGATAATAACAAACTGGCACCATTGCTCAATATACCTGTTTCTTTTGTGCGCGCAGAACTTTCTATGCCATTTCTGTTTGATTTATTGAAATCCTATCCCTAAGGAAAATCTTAGGAACCCTGTATATTGCTTTAGTAATAACCTTTAGAAAAGTTATAGTACCGTATTATCAGCGGTGCACGGTGGTTGTAGTGAAAAAAACTCACACAAAGATAGGTAGATATTTTCGGGCGCGTATGAAAGAGATGGCATGAATACACCAACGTTAAGCATGGGGGTGATTTCGTATAATAAAATAAAGAAGGTATTATATTTTCCTATGTTCCCATCCCCTGACCAACCGATGTTAATAATATTAATGTTACCTACCTACAATACGCAGTGGCGATACAGTAACCCCCCCCCATTTTTTTACATTAAACTATTAATTTTCTAAAATTTATTGGTACATTTATTGGTAAATCTTTAATTTATGTACATTGAATATTTTTTAAACCAAAGAATATAAATACCTATATCCTTATATAGTCAATATACATACTGCAATACCTACAGCTCTCAAGTAGAGGTGACCAAACTTTTTATCTCTAAATTTCTCTCTTTCATCACTCTATCAAAATAGCAATAGCAATATTATAAATAAGGCGGTCGTGTAGGTACCGGCTATGTAGTAATCTAGAACTCTATTTTTAGCCATCCATACTATAGTATAGGCTAATGAGATCGGCAAAAAGAAAGACCTAAATATAAAATTTTTTGATGGTGTCTGTCTGTCTCTTTGGGAAACAATTAGGCAAAATCCACTGAACCGAAATTTTATGAAATTTGGAAAAATCGCCACTTATCCCCCTGACTAAAATTAGTTGTTTATCCATGCATATAATAAATCTCTAAAAGGACCATTTCTGTACATTGAATTGTACATTGACTATTTTTTTATATTTTATTGTTTGACCAAACGAGATTCCAAAAATGCAATTTTTACAATTTTTGTCTGTATGTATGTCTGTTTGTTCCAGCATCACGCATAGACCGCACAGCCGATTTTGATGGGACTTTCACTATTGCATTCCTTGTGTTCCTAGGCAACACATAGGCATTTATTTCATCAAAATCGGAAACAAAAGCTTTGGCATTTAAAGGAATAAAAGCGGGAAAAATGGGTAAAACCGCAGGCAAAGCGGCGCGGCGGTGTCTAGTGTGTAATAAAAGTAATATGTCTAGTAGGTAATATAAGTAATATTTGAGGGAAAATTTCTTTAAAAAAGTTACTTTTAAACAGTTTTATAAACAATTTTAGAAAATTAGTAGTTTGACGTAGAAAAGGGGAGAGGGGTAATATAGCGCCGCTGTTTATTGTAGGTAGATACCATTATTAATTATTAACTTCGGCTGGTCAGGGAATAGGGACATAAGTAAATATAATACTTTGTTCATTTATTGAAAATATAGACTGTCTGCATTTCCACGAAATAACTCCCATGCTTAAAGTTGGTCTGTTCATGTCATCTCTTTCATGTGCGCCCGAAAATATCAACCTATCTCTGTCTGAGTTTTTTTCACTACAATCACCGTGCACTCCTGATAATACAGTACTATAACTTCACTAAAGGTTATTACTAAAGCAATAGAAAGAAAGAAAGAAAACGTGTTTTATTGTCCAAGCATTAAACTTATTGACAAAGTAAATCTTAAAACTACTTAAGCCTAGATTTATATAGCAGGTAAAAGTCACACATAATAATAGCTAGGTTACCTATCTAATACAAAACGTGTCTTGGTTTTATATAGCTATCCAAAAGGTAAAAGATGTAAAAGATTTTAGCCCGTGTTTTGTCAACAACAATATAAAATAAGATAAAAAATAAGGAGGGTAATCAATATAAAATAAAATAAAAAGTAACACAACATCAAAAATTAAATTTTGAAATTAATATAAAGTCAAAGATACACGCCAAATATAATGTTATGTTAATTTTTCTATCTCTAAGGACAAATATTCTTTGTTTACTAAAATTTAATACATAGGGTCATATTCAACACAGCTAATACATATAAACATTATAAGGTAGTTGTAATAAAAAGCAATTTAAAAAGGGTACAATATATAAGTATAAAAACAAAACAAATAATAATATATAAGGTATAATTGAAATCTTTGGCTGTTTTATCGATTTATAATTAAATTTGATAATTTGAAAGATGAGACAAACAATAGTTGATGTAGCCGCTTGGAAAAAGACAAAAAATTAATTAAAATGAGTATTGGAAAAACTCATCGATTGAATAAAAAGCTTGCAACACCAGTACTTCCTTGAGGGTATTCCTAAACTTCGAGAGATCAGTTAGTTCCGTTAGATGTGTGGGAACATGATTATAGGCTTTTATGCCGTTGAAGATAATAGATTTTTGAGTTAGCGTGGAGTGAGGAATTGGGAGAGGTATTTTATTGCTTTGGCAAGTTGTGCGATTAGTTTGACGAACCGGAAAGAGGTGAAGATTTTTATGGATTAAGCTCGTGGTTTCAAGGATAAACAAGCATGGTAAGGTAAGGATTTTATGGGCAATGAACAGGAGCTTACAGTGAGTTCGAGTTGGAACTCTGGCAATGGAACGAATCGCTCGTTTTTGAAGTTTAAAAACTGTGTCAAAAAGGTACTGACTGCAGCATCCCCAGAAAGGTAGGCCATAGGTAAGATGGGACTGTATTACTGCATAGTATGTTGTTCTTGCTGCGGTTTCACCTAAATTTTCTGCTATTGCTCTAATGCAATAGCATCCAGACGCCAGTTTTTTATTAAGTGGTATTATGTGATTTTGAAATTTCAACTCAACATCTATTTGTAGCCCTAGAAATTTGGTGAGAGGAGAACTTTTAATAAGAAATTCATCACAAACAATGTCATTAATGTTGCACTTGAATCCAAGAACTTGAGTTTTATTGAAGTTAAGATTAAGAAAGTAAATTATTTGATATAATTTGTCCATCCAATCGAAGTAATGCTAAAAGTAAGCGCTTTTTTTCACTTAGAAAAAAGGCTCTAATTTCTTCGAAATTATAATAGACCAGAATGATTAATCAGCGGATCAGATATATCTACTATAGTACCTTGTTAATTTATCGCTAATACCACTGAACACACTATTGACTGTATGTATGCATGCAAATACCAAATTACTACATTTTTTCTTTCCCAAGTTTTATTTTGTCCATCTTTGGTACCCAATCAACCCTAATTTTAAAACTAAAGCATTTTTGAACTTATATTAAGAAAAAACGGAACTTTCTTGGTTAATACAAAAGAAATATATAAGGTGGGTCTTTTAACATATCACCAATATTTGTTTAAAACATTAAAGAAGGTAAATTATATCAAAAAGCATGTACCAAGAAATATTGTTAATTTATTGTTATTTATCTGTAAAATATCCTGTTCTGCATTATCTATGGAAAAAAATTCACTACAGCTGCAATGCAACGACGACTACACTATAGTCCAATTTTTTGATGAGCGGACTGACGTCATTTTTTCGTCTGAAAACGTATTTCTTTGTTGTCAACAGTTCGCATGTCAACTAATTTGTAGTTTTCAATTTGAAGTAACAGTTGAAACAATCAACGACATGACATATTTTTACATATTTATTGTCGCTGTCTAAAACAATGTATCAAATACAGATCCAATAACATGACGTCAGTCCGCTCATCAAAAAATTGGACTATACCACAGTCTAACTGCACCTTTATGTAGCGTGGGCACCCGGTAAATTTTTTATAGGAAAGGGTCAGACAAATCTTTTTTTATCATTGCCACCTCTCCCAATGGGTATAGTGTGAGCCAGAAAAGAAGGTAAAATTGACTATTTTGTAACTCACTGATATAACAAGGATTTAGTGAGGTACAAAATAGTCAATTTTAACTTATTTTCTGACTCAGCTTTACCTATTGGGAGGGCTGGCAATAATAAAAAACATTTGTCTCACCCTTTCCTATAACATATTAAAATTTGAAAAAATTTAACGGGTGCCCACGCTACAATAAGTTCGCGGGGTTCTTTTAAATTTAAAAAAAAAATATTTTAGAAAAAAAATAATAATCTCCGGTTGTTTTGATTTCAAAGAAAGATTTGTCTTGAAACAAAATATTGCGTTTCTAGGGTTGTCTTAATTTGAAAAAAAAACTTATTTTACTTATAAAAAGGATATTGTCTTGAAAGAAAACTATAAATATTTTCATTATTCCATTTTAAGTCAAGAAAATTATTTGTCTTGAATGGAGAATCAAAAGTGTTTTGTTTTGAATAAGCAAACATTTTAATTCTAAAGAAAAAGGTATCTTAGATTAAAACATTTCCATTTTATAAAAAAGCAATTTCTATTTCTCATTAAAACAGAGAAGCAAGACATATTTTGTTCTAAATGAAGAAAATATTCTCTTGGTGAATAGGAAAGCACAAATTGTTTTATATCAAAGCAATTTGCTTTGATCTAAGACAAAAATTTTTACCGTGCATACCTTTTTCTACGTGATTAAAACTTAAAACAGGCAGAAACGCGTTCCACCTACTTTTTCCTATATTTGGTTTAATAACATCTTCCTAAAGTACTTTAAAATCGTCCCTTGTCAAAAAAGAAACTAAAATAAATCCTGCGTAAGAACAGTTTTGTAAGCTTTTATCTCTGTTGAAATCTGTCGCAATGCCATTTTTTGAAATAGCTATTTCCTACGCGAAATCCGGAAATGTTAAACCATAGAATGAAACATTTTCCAATAAATGAAATAGATAAGTAAAAACGCTAGATTTGGTAAAATTTGAATTTTGATTTTTCTTAATCATCTGCTTTTTTTATGTGATTGAAAGTTAAAAAAAATAATTAACGTTGGTATATCATGGACGGCTCTCTCTCAAAAATTGAAAAATCAAGAGTAACTTCTGTAAAAATGCTTTGGCCTATTTGAAGTGAAAATTATAAAATAACGTTTAAAATATTTTTTAAATTTTCTCCTATTTTAAATAAAAATTTTTCGCCTCTCATCTAAGTAAAAAAAACCGTATAATTTTATATAAAAAAAAAACAATTAAATAGGTATCTGACATCTTTGATTTTTTTTAAATCCTTTTTGGAGGAGTTGGGACCGCTCCAGCATTATAGGATATTATTTTCAAAAACTGTATTTGGAAAATTTTATTTAAAGTTTTAACCCTTAACCTTCCTCCCTCCAGAACGAATTCCTGGTAAATCTAAATATGGCAACAGTTTTCATATTCTATCACGGTATAATAATCTAAGTCCAATCACGAATGCGATTTAAACAGTTTGGAGCCACGGAATTAAAAGGTGTTGCCGATAAACTCAATTAATATTCCAAATGGATTCCTGGATATCCCCTAAAAACCAGACATCTACAAATCGATATTAATGCCTACATGTTTGAAGTCGAGTAATGGAGATTCAACACATATAAAATATGTTTGAAAGTTTGACACAATGATGTGTTTGAAATTAACTCTGTGTTTCGGACTTCCATTGTCTATATTTTATTTATACACGACGTTTCGATCAGTACAATCTCTGATCGTCTTCAGGTGCAAACTACAATCAATTCCTAAGGCTACGTACTTATATACTGTGAGAAATCACTCAACCTTGAAGTTTAAGAAGTTGGCTCCGCCCAAGGAGGGGCTTTTCAGAATTTCTTCACCACCTAAATAACATAAGACCCACCATTAAATTCACAATGGAGTTGGAGCAAAATTGTCAAATTCCTTTTCTTGATGTACTTGTCACACGAGTAGAAAGCGACATCAGAACAACAGTCTATCGTAAACCCACTCACACAGGACAATATTTAAATCAAGGTTCAAATCATTCTGCTACAACCAAACGAGGCATAATCAAAACTTTGTATAACAGAGCCGTTCAAATTTGTAACAATTCTCATGACTTGGAAATCGAAATAAGAAACATTAAGAAGGATCTGCAGCAGAATGGTTACAGCCTGAAACTTATAACAGATACTATTTCTAAATTTCAACAAACAGGACAGAGATTACATGACCAAAACCAGGCAAATGCATTCCTTACAATCCCATACGTTAAAGGAGTTTCAGAGAAAATTCGAAGAGTAGCGAAAAACTTTAATATTAAAACAGCTTTTAAATCTAGTAATACAATTCGAAGCCTTCTTAGTAAAACAAAACCGGAGAACAAACAAAATAAGGAATGCATTTACCAAGTTCCTTGTGAGTGTGGTGAATCATATATAGGCGAAACTAAAAGACCACTATCTGTTAGGCTTAAGGAACATCAGACGAATACCCAAAAAGGTGAAACCACGAAATCAGGAATTGCCGAACATGCATGGTCAAAACAACACCGAATGAAGTGGACAGAAGCAAAGGTTTTGCACAAGGAGTCACACTGGAAGAAACGAAAATTCCTTGAAGCTGCCTTTATTGGGCAGAATCAGGGTATTTTTAGTAAACCAAGTGTTGAAATCCCAAATATTTGGAAGCCCCTCCTTGGGCGGAGCCAACTTCTTAAACTTCAAGGTTGAGTGATTTCTCACAGTATATAAGTACGTAGCCTTAGGAATTGATTGTAGTTTGCACCTGAAGACGATCAGAGATTGTACTGATCGAAACGTCGTGTATAAATAAAATATAGACAATGGAAGTCCGAAACACAGAGTTAATTTCACACATATAAAATATCTTTTATACGAGTCGGGAAATAAATTAAAGCGTTTTTTGGTGGTAAATTATGAGGATTGTGGAAATAAAACGCCAACGAGTGATATGAAGAAAACGGAAAGTGTGTTATTAATAACTAAGATAATTTTGAAGTAACAGATCTCCGGGTATAAAAGTTAGTTTTTTATACTACATAGTGTAATATTGGCACTGAATAACGCACCATACAGATGGGTGGTGCTGGTGCTGAGGAGAGACCTGCATGGGGTCGAACACATATTAGCGAAATTTTAAAATTTAATTTAATATGTTTCACTAAATTCAAAAAACTTGGTGTTACCTTGATTAAAAAAAGGTTTGTTTTTGCCCGCCTTATGCATTATTATTAATATTTTTTCGTAAAATTCGGTAAAAATATAGTAAATTAAAAGTGTTTTATTTATAGGGGCACCGCCCAAGTGCCGCAAAATGCGCAACAATAATAACTTTGAAAAACACGTATGCAATTAAGCTTATCAAAATCATTTTGCATTTTTAAACCTGGATCATGTTTTATTTACATGGAAAATTGCGCAAAAATCTCTTGATGAAGCGTAGAGCAGGAAAGCCTGTTCTTGCGTACTCCTATTACCTGCTCTAAGGGATAAAGGATTTAACTATTACTACGTTTATACCGGGATTTACTGCCCGGACTAAGAATAATTTTGCCTTAATCTAACAAGCTTGCGATTTAAGATAATCCAATCCAACAATTTTTTAGGATAGACTTATCTTCCGACTTTAACTACACGGTATAAACGGTTAAATCGAATTTAACGGCTTTTTGGGGCTAGTAGTGACAGCTAGCCTCACCCAGCTGATATTTTTAAGGTTAGAAGTTGTTTTTTTTATTTTTAAATAAGTAAATAAATCCACAGCATAAACGCTTGTCTAATTAATCTTAATCCGGGTAGTTAATCCCCGGTATAAACGCAGGATATCAGTTACCACAATGGCCCAGGTGGCGCAAAATATGTAACAATAATAACTTTGAAAAACAAATAAAATAATTTCAAAATCAGGGTTGGCCCTGGGTAAGGCCAAAGGCGAAAAATCTACTGCGCATGCTTAACGCAGCCGACTCGCTGCCACAAGAGTTTTTGGCTCTGCATTTTTTCCATGCTGACTTGATTGGAAAAGTTATTATCGCTACGTCTTTTTTTCGAAATATGCAAGGGCGGGAGGTCGTTATACTATCCCATAGTTGTATGGCAAAAAGACTTACAAATATTTACTACATTTTTATAACGCGATTGGATTCATATCAAACTCATCTTTCTTTAGTTCTAAATAAAATAGAGCACCGTTAGAGTGCTGAATAGTTTATAAACTTAAATCAAACCACTATCGCCAATAACTTACTTTTAACCAACTATTATCAACGAAGCCTCTGGATGTTTATTATTATATATATATCGAAGGCGATTTTCCAGAATATACGATAATCTAATTTTATATCCATGAAACACGCGAAGAATCACAAGGAAGTAAAAGGATGGGGGTATATATGTTTCAGAAAAATCAAGGTTTTTCCGATAAATATCCAGTTAATCGCTAATAACTTAAACATTAATTTATAGTAGGCAAGGGTCGATTATTTTTGCGAGTTATAGCGGCGGCTAAGTTGGATTTAAATATAAAATTACATCCAATTTTTCCACACTGTCGGGGCAATAAAGCAGTAAATATTCTACTAAAAATCCACATTTAGTCCCGCCTCCACCGCACGAAAAGAATAAGTAATTTTTTAACCGACTTCAAAGCTTAGTCCTGCTGCCCCCCCCCCCCCCCTGAAAATTAATTTGGATATTGTAAAAATTATATACTATAAAAAAAATAAAGTTATCTTGAGATTAGGAAATTTTCTAGAAGAGGACGAAATTAGTCCATAATTAGTAGCAAATTCTGGTATAATTGGAGGAGGTGTGCCTTGATATCAAGCTATCCACCCCATAAAACCAAAAAAAAAAAAGTTATCTTTTGAGTAGTAAGGGGACGAAATTGGTACATAATTAGTAGCAAATTATGGCATAATTATTTTTTTTTCAAATCTTTTTCCTAGGCAGAGGGGGGTACCTTGATATCAAGGTACACACCCGATAACAAATAAACAAAAATCTTAGGAACCGATGGTTTTTGTAAACTAAAAGCATTCCTTCTTTAAGAATACATAGTTAGTACAAAATTATGACATATCAACTTTCATTGAATCTATCTCCTAAGCATGGGGGAGCAGCTTAGCACCAAGCCACACGCCCTCCCTCCCTTTTAAGTGCGAATAACTCCGTTATTCAATAAGTACAAAAAATTTGAAAAGGGGATTTTTACATTTAGTGCATAATTTTTATAATATACAAATTGAGTTTGGTTGAAGGGAGGGGTGTAGCTTGAAGCTGGGTACAGACCGAAATAAGGAGTTCGCGAGCTGTTCTCGAACAGCTCGCGAGCTGAACCCGAGCATCTCTAAAACGGATCGTTCACACAAGAAGAGTTAACAGTCCAGTGTTCAGTTCGGCTGAGGTCGTTGAAAGTTCGCGAGGTGTTCCAAAAATATTTATTTCTCTAAATACAATTTGAAAAAATTAAATAAACAATGTCATCCTTGGAAAGCGATGAAGAGAGTGATCTAATAATTGCTTGCGCAGCCTATTTTTTAGCTAAACAAAATATCGATTCGAAAAAAAAGAAGCGCAAGACTAGGCGTTGGTGGCAAAGAATATTTAGATATTAAAATCTATATAGAAATAAAAACAGTGCGTATTTTTACCAAAATAATATATTGCGGAACAACCAACGTCCACACAGATACTGGGCTCGCCACGTGCTCGCAAACAAATCCTTTCAAGTTTTCGACTCAAGTCGGAAGCCTAGGCGAACCGAGCTGCCGAGCTGCTCGCGAACTGTTCGCGAACAGGCGTATACACCAAGCTCCGAAAATGTTCGCGAACTGTTCGAGAACAGCTCGCGAACTTGGTCTGTACGCACCTTGACTGAGCTCGACTTCAAGAAAAGATGAGGTTATAAGTTCGCCGCGTATTTTTTTTAGATATTTGTTTTAGCATAATTTCCAAACGGCTCCACATATTTCCTTAATTCTGTTTTTATTCGATTCAGGAGTGCCCCGTAGTGATCCCGTTCCAAAAAAAATTGTACTAGCCTCACCACTTTGACGTCAATATTAAAAATCATTAGAAATGCATAAATGGTACATTAAAAGACGATACTTGAGTTAATACACGTGATGTTAAAAGACAACACGAAGTCAATGTTTTGTGCTGCCTTTAATTTGGATGGATTGGATGGAGCTTTTTTGGGCCCATTGCACCCCGTAAACGTTTTATATTCAGCATAACTTCCAAATGTCTCAACCGATTTTCATAATTCATTTTATATTCGATTCAGGAGAGCTTGAGTTTGTTTGTTTTGTTCATTAAAAATATACTTTACTACCCAGTAAACACCATTATGTAGATATTACGTAAAATTTATATAACATATTTACCTTTTTATGTAAATTTAAGGTCACTCAGAGGTCACAATAAGGTAAAATTTAAGTCACATTATTTTTACATAAATGTGATGTAAATGAAATGACATACCTTTTACATAAATATTACATCCATGTTGCGTAATAGTTAAGTAAAAACTATGTATATTTTACATAACGAGTTTACCTTGTTATGTAAATTTAAGGTCATATAGAGGTCACAATTATTTATTAATAAGGTAAGATTTACTTTACATTAATCTGCATGACATGCGTAAAGCGTCAACTATCTAAGTCCGACATGAGCATGCAACTTGAGGCGGGCCAACGGAAGGTCCGTCCAGGTCCGTCGGTGGTCGCTTGACACAGTCCGACATTGGCAAACATGTGGCAAACGTTTTGAATTTTCGTTATTTCCACCCAAGATCTTCTGATCTTTTGTTTTTAGATTCTTTTCGGTTGATGTAACTGATTTGGAGGTTTTTTTTAACTTCTTTTTTGTTTATAATTGCCTTACGAGCATAATCCTATTGGAAACATTAACACGCTAGGACGAATCCGTATATATGGATAAGTAGCAGTGCGGAACAATGCCTATTTGTGAGTGATTCAACGTTGGAAATCAAAGTGTATGATGGTGGTTAATGATGTATGGGGAGGGTGACCAGTGGAACCACTAACGAGTCTACGCTGGTTTCCCAAGGCGAAACATCGTTTAATCATTTCTCTTTTCGTTTTGGACCTTTGTGTGTTCCTTGTGGGATGCTCATCCAGGTTTGAATTTTCGTTATTTCCACCCAAGATCTTTTAATCTTTTGTTTTTGGTCCTGTTTTATTAACAAGCATACTATTCTTGCCACTTTTTCGACAAAACTGACAAAATCTATATTATAAAAGAGTTATATTAAAAAAGCTTTTACCACAAAAAGTGAACAGCTGTTTCGAAAGCATTTTTGGTTTGAAGGTATAAACAGTGGATGAAATGCGGTTTGGCTTTATATCACATTTAACTAATGTAACGCATAAACGTAGTATTTGTAAACGACGGGAAATTCGCTCTAGTTTACTTTTCCAATTTTAAAAACACGAATTTCCCGTCGTTTACAATTACTACGTTTATACGTTACATTATTTAAATGTGGTTTTTCAAATCAAAAACGCTTTCGGATCAGGTGTTCACTGTGAATCCCTGTCCTGCCAACATTGCTTTTTGGTGTTTTGTACTTCTATTGTTCCGGTTTCTGATCCCCGGTCAAAGAAACCCTAAAAAAATCGGATTATAAAAGTTTGTTTTGGTGTTTTGGTATTGGCATCATTGACAAACGGTTTAAGGGTTTAAATATTACATCGATTTTTGGAACGCTAATCCGCTTTCTTAATACGTTTTCAGATAAACCGTACTGGACCTTTTAAAACAGTTTACGGTCTATGTAAAACTTACCAGTTTTTGAAATTTTCGTAAAAAAGACAACAATATAATATTTTCACACATCTGTCGAGGTTGTGAGGACTCATGTGTCAACGTCCACATGATTAAGTGCTATTAAATCTCGAGCATTTTACGAGGATGGTGTAAAATAAAATACGATGAAAAACTCTTAAATACAGCTTGCTGATTTGTACTGGCTAGACGCACTTTCTTTTTACTTCCCTTGCTAAAGGAAGTCTGTCGCCTACTTTGTAGCAACTCTAACTCAAAAACCACTGCACCAATCATAACAAAATTTTACTAGGTGATTACTTGTGTTAACGCGCAGACCCTTATTGTTTTTAAGCATTCCCCTGTTACACCCTTAGGAGCTACCCCCAAAAAATTTCATCCCTAAAAAAAAACCGTGTGATACCTCTTTGGAAAGCTTATAAAAAAATCTTAGTTGATTGGCGCCAAAATTTTTGACTACATATATTAGTTATTTACCTAACGAGTGCGGAAAGTGATACTTTACCGCACGCGACGGCAGTTGACCGAACGAAGCGAAGCGAGTTCGGTCAAGCCGGCAAGGGCGGTAAAGACACTTTACGCATTTGTTAGGTACAAGATTTTACCTAAAAGCTTCAAAAATTTCCAAAAAAGAAATATAAATATCTGCATTTTAATTTTCTGAAATAAACATAATCACTTTACCGCACTGAGTGCGGAAAAGTACTAATTTCCACACGCAAATGAGTCCACTTTACCGCACGCGAGTAGGTAAATATATTTATCACATAAAAAATGCAAAAAATTCTTGAAAAATTCAATTTTCTGTGCTATATAATCTCAAGTTATAGAGTGAAATATTGAATAAAAAATAGTTTAAGTTAAAATCCAGGTCACACCCTATTGTCTTATCAAATTTCATACAAATCGGTTAACCGTTTTTGCGTTATTGATGGAAAAAAATTTTAGCTTATCAGCACTCAAATTTTTGACAACATACATATACGAGTATATATATAGCACATATAAAATGTATTGAAAAAGTCCGTCTACTCCAAAGAAATTCTACATACACTCTGGAAAAGTCTGGATACACTCTGAAAAAGTCTGGAAAGACCCTGGAAAAGTCTGAATACACCTTGGAAAGTCTGAATATATCCAATAAAAGTTCGAATACACCCTAGAAAAGTCTGGAAAGACCCTGGGAAAGTCTGGCTATACTCTGGAAGAGTCTGAAAAGACCCTGGAAAAGTCTAGATACACTCTAGAAGAGTCTGAAAAGACCCTGGGAAAGTCTGGCTATACTCTGGAAGAGTCTGAAAAGACCCTGGAAAAGTCTAGATACACCCTATAAGTCTGGATAAACTCTGTAAAAGTCTGGAAAGACCCTGGAAAAGTTTGGAAAGACTCTGGAAAAGTCGAGATTCACCTTAGAAAATTCTGGATACCCTCTGGAAAAGTCTGGAAAGACCCTGGAAAAGTCTGGATATACCCAGAAAAAGTCTGAATGCATTTTGGAAAAGTCTGGATGCACCCTGGAAAATTCTGAATACAAGCTGGAAAGTCTGGATACATCCAGGAAAAGTCTGGATACATCCTGAAAAATTCTGAATACACTATGGAAAAGACTGGAAAAACTCTGGAAAAGTCTGGAAAGACCCTAAAAAAGTCTGGCCTACACTCTGGAAAAACCTGGATTCAGTCTGAAAATATTCGAGTATACGATGGAAAAGTCTAAATACACCCCTGAGCAGTGTGGATACACCCAAGAAGTCTGGATATACCCTGGAAAAGTCTTACCTACCCAATCTAACCCATGTGTATACGAGTAGTGGTTTTTTATTTAGATTCTTGAGCGAGGCAAGTTTTAGAGTAAACCTTTACTCGATTTATTTTAGTATAAAAATTGTCAAACATAAATAATTGTCTTACAGGTCAATAAATGTAAAAAAATACGTTAATTTGGAAATCTATAACTTACAATTTGCTATTTAATAAACGTGTTTTGAAATCTATAACTTACAATTGCCAAGCCATTAAAAAAGGCCAGAGAAATGAATTTTGGTTGTATAATATTTGTACCAAAATATAACATTTTTTGACAAAATTTACGGGGGTGCAGCATACCCTAAGTAATTTGTACGGGGTCCTATGCCAAACTGCGAGAAACAGCGAAAACAGCCAAAGTGGAATGTTTATTTTTAATTCCGGAACAGGCTAATAAATTTTCGTTTTGCGTCCGTTAAATTAACCTTCTGTTTATAAGGCAGCCTGGAAAATAGCACCGATCCTGTTTGAGGTGAAAACATTTTCCTAGAGTTTGAAAATATGGGAAATAATTAGAATTCAATCGATAGCAAAAACGTACAAAAACTGAGTAAGTGGTGGATCCAGCGGGGGGCACTAGGGGATAGTTCTCCTCCGAGAATTTATACATATATGAAAAAAATCTAGATAGAGAGAACTTTGAGCTTATTACACCGAGAGAATTATTAAGCAGAAAACGTAAAGGATTATTGCAGAAAATCAGTGTACTGGGTGTCCCATTTTGGATGGGATTCAATGGGGAATTCCGTTGCTATTGAAGTTAGAGACATGCGGTTTTGTCATTACTGTGTTACTTTTATGAGCTTTAAAAAATGGTGATAATGAATATATTCTGTCTCTTATAGTTTTTGAGCTACAGGGGAAAGTTGAAAAATGGTCGGAATTACCAATTGATGAAATCTCCCTTAATTTAAGAGATAATTGAGTTCTGTAAAATCATGTCTGTGACAACCTTTTCAGAAAAATACAATGGTCCTTTCGAAATTTTAATCCAACGTTTCGTTTCGTAGATAACATTATCAGGATCAAAAAGTTAAATACGCACTAAAATGTTTTACTTCCTATTTTAGTTTCTTTTTAAGTTTGTTTGATAATAAAATATAATTTTTTTTTATTTTAAAGTTTCGATCCCGACAAAAATCATTTTCAGTGCATTTTTTTTCTGGTACGGACCTGTCGCATTTTAATTTTTTTTGAGACCATTTATATGTAACTACTATATAGTAGACCTGGACAACCAAAATATATTATATGAACATACCGGGTGAACCGAAAAAATCTTGACAAATTGTTTTTTTGCATAACTTCAATGAAAAACAAAACTAAATAGACAAATAAGCCTGTTGAAAAAAAACATTCGCTTTGCCGCCATATTTAATTTTTTTAAACCCCTTTTTGTTATATGTTGCCATTTTTTTCTAAATACCTTGTTTTGTATGTCGAAAAGTAACATTTATACCTAAATGAAAAAACAAGTTTGAAAAAACGTGCGCATTGGATTTTATGCGCCATTTTGCATTTAAATGTGGAGGCAAAGCGAATGTTTTTTTCAAAAGGCTTATTTGTCTTATCAATACAGTTTTTTTATTGAAGTTATAGCAAAAAACCATTTGTCCGGTACGTTCATATAATATATCTTGCTTGTCCAGGTCTACTGTATAATGTAGTTATATATAAATGGTATTAAAAAAAAATTAAATGGGACGGGGTTGTACCAGAAAAAAAATGCACTGAAGATGAGATTTTTTAAGATCGAAACTTTATAATGGAAAAAATTGTATTTTATTATCATACAAACAAATATGAAGTAAAACATTTTGGTCCGTCTTTAACTTTTTGGTCCTGATGATGGTATTTACGAAACGAAACGTCGGATTAAAATTTCGAAAAGACCGTTATGTTTTTTTTTTAAAAGATGGCCACAGACATCTCTTAAATTAGGAGAAATATCATCAATTGGTAATTCCGACCATTTTTCAACTTTCTCCTGTAGCTTAAAAACTACAAGAGACAGAATAAATCTGTTAATACCAATTTTTTAAAGCTCAAATAAGTAAGACAGAAATGCCAAAACCCCAGGTCTCTGTTTTCAATAACAACGGAGTTTCCCATGAATCCCATGGAAAATGAGACACCCTGACTTTGACTTTTGCTTATTTCTTCCTCCTGTGATCTTTAAGAATCCGCCAAATTATCTGGAAAGAATAGGGATATTTTGGAACGCTTCAAATTTTGACAACTTTGACAGCCGCTGTGGTAGTGTTTAGCAACCACTACCACTACCTCGCATCGATTTTACCAGAGTTTTTGAAACACATTAAACACTGTCACTTGTAAAAAAATTTAGAGATGAGAAAAAACAAAAAATTGGGCTTTATTTTACAAAATGAGTGATTTATATGTTGGAACGTGGTAATATTTTATTATTTTTAAAATTAATCGCGCCAAAATTCTCTAAAATTAACTAGAAAAATAACCCCAACCACAACGAAATGGATTCGTAGCTTACGGCAATGGTAGTGGTTAATTACCACAACGGAATTACGTTTAGCTATTGCGCAGACGCAGTAATTACCACAACCACTACAAAGTGTCAATTAAAGGATCGTTCATACAAGGCATAAGCTTAGTCACTTGATTAGTATTTGGTTTTGTTATAGTGTTAGTTATAGTTTTAGTCTTAAAAATTGCTCACTGTTCATACTTGTCTTTGTTATAGTCATAACAATCACTAAGCAAGTGCATCTAACCTCACTTTTTTGATGTTTTGTTTTTTTTACTTTTATTTTTTGTAGTTTGTTTAATACAAACAGTTTTTTTTGGAACCTACAAAACACTTATCAACTTGTTTTTTGCTTTTAATTTACCTGTATAAAATTTTTGAAAATATTGATTCCATTCCTGTCAACATAGATGGGCGCCATACTTGCAATTTGGAACTCGCGCATACGCACTTATATTTATTATAGTAATAGTCGTAATTTTAGTTATAAAAGTTAAAAGTTGCCAACATTTCCTTAGGACTGTGACTAAGCCTATGACAAAGTATAATCAAAAGCATTGCATGAACACTTTCATAAAAAACACTGGTTTTAACTTTTTTATGATTAAGACTGTAACAAAAATTAAACCAAAGACTAAGACTATGGAGACCTAAATTTATGAAAATACGCTCTCCACTTTGCAGTTGTAGAATTGTCTTTGCTCTCCACTTTGCAGTTGCATAGTCATCTTTCCTGCTATACACAACATACTAAAAAAATTTATAAATCTTCTAATCAGTGACTGGGGAAGGTTGGTCTTTCGTGTCTCACCCACTTACACAGTTATTATTATGCCCCTTCTTGAGAGTAGCTTAAATTTCAATCTAATCTAATCACTGCAGCCACCTTCGAAAGAACCTTCAGCTGCTAAAATAGGGTAAAATCGTGGCTGAGGAAAACTATGGGGGAAGACAGACTAAGGTAAAATGAGGTGTTATCGGCCTAGTTAAGAAAGTTTTAGGTTTACCTGCTTAAATTATTACCTATAAAGATTTTATAGATTGTGTAAATTAATTATTTTATAGGGTAAAGGGCGGAGTTGTTTTTTAATTTCAACAAAAATAAAGATTAAATTATTTTTTTTTTATAGCCAAAAAAATTATTTTCCGTAAAAAGTCACTAATCTAACGCCGGCCTAAGGGTAATCTAATTCCGGCTTATTGAAAAATATTGGGTTTTCTCGCAAAAATCAAATAAAATCGCAGATATCAGTTGGACAACTTTGCACATTTAAAGACAAGCTAACTGCAAAAATATGCGTTTTAAATAAAAAATAGCAGTTCATTAGTTACAATATAACAACAAAGGTTCTATACTCGACATTACTTTATCTAAATCATACCATATCATCTTCATGATGGGGCCATTTCCAATGACTTCCAATTTTTTTCCATTGCAATTGCGGAGGATTATGCAATTGTGGGGCTGTCCGAGACTTGGCTGAATAAAAAAATCGACAATAGTGCTGTCGGGATAGGGGGCTACAAAGTTTTTAGGAAGGATAGGGATGCAAGGGGGGACGGTGTTGTCTTTCTAACAAAAAATGAATATAAATGTAAAGAAATTTTATTGCCTATGGAAAATGTTTTTTTAGAGAGTATATGGGTGACTTGTAGGATAAGTGGGAAAAGGGTCTGCTTTGGGACAGTTTATAGACCACCTAGTAGTGATCTCCGGGGGGCTCTGGATGAGTTAGAGACAATTATTTGCGCTCTTCTACCTGACTTTGATTATCTAGTGCTTGGTGGAGACATGAATGTTGACTTTTTAATTGAATCAAATGGTCTTAAACTATTTAAAAATCTACTAGAAAAATACAATCTTTTTCAGCATATTACTCAATCCACTAGGGTAACAGAAAACACGAACACTTTAATTGATGTAATAATAACTAACAACATGAGTATTGTAAAAAAATGTGACGTAATACGTATGGACGGAATATCTGATCATAGACTAGTCCAGTGCACGTTAAATTTCAAAAAAGTCAAACCCCCTAATCTGACAAAAACTTACCGAGATTTTAGTCAATTTGATTACCAAAGCTTCACTGCCGATGCATCTAATATTTCTTGGGAATCCCTCAACATGTATGAAAATATCGATGAAAAGGTTAATTATTTCAACAACCAGATTATTTACTTATTTGACAAGCATGCGCCCTACAAAACCTCTCGAATCACAAAAAAACCAGCTCCATGGCTTACGAGTAATTTAAGATTTATTATGAAGATGAGAGATAAAGCGTTGATCAAATACAAAGCTTCTAAAAGTGAAAGTTCTTGGAAATACTACAGGGATCTCCGCAATTATGTAAACACAGCTGTAAAACAAGAAAAAAAAGCATATCTTCACCATCAGTTTAAAACCAATCCTAAAAACTTTTGGAAAACTCTAAAATACATTAGTGGAGAAAATGATAGCGATCAGAGCCAATCTCCTACTGATTTAAATTGTGTAACCTTAAATAATTTTTTCATCGATAGCATACCAACCCCACCCTCTTCTATCCAGAATGATCTTCTTTTAAAGTACGACGGATTGTACAAAAACTTCCCAGATTTTTTTGAATTCAAAAAAGTTGAGTCCTCAGATGTTCAAAAATTCTTTGGAAAAATTACATCTCAAGCTGTCGGTACCGATACTATTAACCTTAGAATGCTCGGTTATATTTTTCCAATTATATTACCTTATTTGACACACATTATAAATTATTGTTTATCTCACTCACTCTTTCCTTCTCAATGGAAATCTTCGAATATTATTCCTATCCCCAAAATCTCAAACCCTACTGAGTCTTCACATTATCGGCCTATTAGTATTTTCCCAACTATGTCTAAAATATTGGAAAAAATCTTGTGCTCTCAAATAACGGAATACTTGGAAAAAAATGGTATCTTGTCTCCTATCCAATCAGGATTTCGTTCTAATCACAGCACCACAACAGCACTCCTTAATGTTAATGATGACATTCTTAAAGCTCAGGATGAACGCAAACTTACTTGTCTGGTACTTCTTGATTACAGCAAAGCTTTCGACACGCTAAATCATAAAATTTTTCTTAAAAATCTTGCTTATTTTGGTTTTAGTGAGGACGCTGTCCGCTTGGTCAGGGAGTACCTGAGTTTTCGGAAACAGAGAACTTTCTTCAATAATGAGCTTTCTAGTTTTCGAGATATTGATAAGGGAGTGCCCCAAGGAAGTATTCTCGGCCCGATATTCTTTTCTATTTATACAGCCGATTTCTATTTGTCTCATAAACACTGTGCAAGTCATGAGTTTGCGGATGATAAACAACTCTATCTTCCTTTTTTGAACAAGGTATTTGAGTCCGTAGTCGCGTCACAAAAAATAAATGAGGATTTAGAGGACATTGCATTGTTTTCAACAGCACATAATTTAATCCTTAATGAAGAAAAGACTAATGTCATAGTATTCGGAAAAGTTGATGAGTCATTTAGTACATACTTTAAAATAAAGTTAAATAATAAAATCCTTCCCTTGAAGCAGTTGGTCAAAAATCTAGGTCTCCATATGGATAGCAACACCAAATTCACAACTCATGTTAAATTTCTTATTCAAAAAAGCTACTACAAATTAAGACTTTTATATCTTAATAAGGATATTTTTTCTACAGATATTGCACTGCGGCTCTGTGATTCATCAATACTTAGTCGACTAAGCTACTGCAGTTCTATATATTGGCCATCACTTTTAAAGGCTCAACGTAGTCTACAAAAAATCCAGAATTCTTGTATTCGACTCAGTTACAATCTAAAAAAATTTGATCATATAAGTGAGGCCTTTGCACAAAGTAAATGGCTAAACTTAGAAGACCGCTATCAAACTCAGTTTCTAACATTGGTATATAAAGTCTTAAAGCATAGGCAGCCCAAGTACTTACTATCTAGACTGAAGCGATGTAGTCCCCGAATGCGTAATAGCTTAAGTTTTGTCATACCCAAGCATAAAACTACTAAATTTCAGTGTTCTTTTTCTTACAAGGCGGCCAAGCTTTACAATCAATTACCCACTACAATTAAGGAACTACAATCTGTATATACATTTAAGAAACAAGTCAAATCCCGTTTTGAATTAGCTCGTATGCAAAATCAACAACTACTACTATAGTAAACTTAGTCTAGCTCTACCGGTAATATTTTGTATACTTATAAATTTAACTTAGTTGCTTAATACTTTGGGTAAAATACTTAAGTACTATTTTATGTATGTATTTAATTTTTTAAGATTGCAATATTTATTTTTTGCTTATATATAACACTGAAGTGGTTACGTGGAAGAGCAACCTGGTTGAACGCTTAACCAACTATCTGTAACATTTTTTGTAAATAAAGGCACTATTTATTTACTTTATTTATTTTAATAAAATGTAATTTTTTTTGCTGTATTCTGTTAAACCCGCAAAATATTTTTGTTCATATATTTATAATCATTCTTATAATTATAATTAAACTGCAGGAAACATTTTCAAATTAAATAAGTAAGAAAGAAAATTTAAAAGTGTAAACATTTTTTTGAACATTTTTGTTACTTATGGGCAATAGTATTTGATTTAAACTGCTTAAAAAATGCTTTTTATTAACATTTTTGTTGTTGTAAACCCTATCCAAAACATGAAAATAAAAGATGTTTTTTTTTCTCGGTATTTTTCCTATTTTTACCGAAAAACGAAAATAGAAGTATATAAAACATCAATAAGCCGTAATAAGATCGAGGTTAAAAATATTAATCTAATACCGGCCTATTTTATTTTTGCGATTTTTACCGTTTTTTTACAAAAATTTAAAAATTGGGCCTTATTGAAACAAATGAAATCAAATACATATCCAATCAATCTCAGATCCACACGTTAATAGAAGACTGCTTTTCTCAAAAAAAAACTTTTCATTGACTCTCATTTTGCGATTTTTGGCAATTCCGGCCCAATGAGCCAATTAATCCAATACCGGCCTATTTAATTTTTGCGATTTTGGCCAATTGTTTACAAAAAATCTTTTATTAAGTGTGAAAATTATATTTAATGGACCTTATTGAATCAAAGAAATCAAAAACATATTTAAAAAAATACTTTCTATTGACTTTTTTTAAGGCAAACACCCTTTGTAATTGGATAATATAATAGGCTAATTTTGCAAAACATCCGTCAAGAAATGTGTAGATCGGAAATAGTTTTATTCATTTTTTAAAGTATATCTCATAACAATGTGCAAACAAAGTTTTAAGTTTTTTTGTTGAAAATTAAAAAAAAAAAGTAATTAAAAAGAATTGGGAAGTTTTCCAATTCCGGCCCAATAAGCCGCAATTAGATCGAGGTTCCAACTATTAATCCAATACCGGCTTATTTTATTTTTACAATTTTTATCATTTTATCTGCAGAAAATAATTTATAAAATGTCAAAAAAGTGTTTAAGATACCTTTATGAATCAATCAAATCAAATATATATATCTAAACAGGCCGAAATTTTACTTAGTTAGAGTTAGTTAGACTTAGTTAGACTTAGAGTTATTGGTAACAATTCTTTAAGACATAAACTCAAGTAACTTACCGAAAAAATTGAAAATTACAATAAAACTGCACCTGTTCGTCTCACTTGACACTTCTGGACTGGCCCTTTATTGGCGCGTGCCAGCATTTTTTTTTTGCTCAATTTGATCGGCGGATGATATTCCTATCATAGACTGGTCGCCATTCTAAGAATTTTTCGCGGGAAGTAGGAATAAATCAGGCGTAAAGTTGATGTACACTATCGGCATCATAAAAGTGGTACGTGATAAACATAGGTAGTTTTTAAATTGTATGGGTAACTACCGGATTATATTTTGTGACAGACTTGTACTAAAATGTCAAAATAGTGACATCAAAGATTGCTTTCAAAAATAATTTTTACATTAGAATAATACGCTAACCCATAAAATAACTGTAACAAAAATTAAAACAAACAACTGTATTTAAAATTATAAAGCAATAGAAACATATAAATTTTAATATCCAGTCATCAATTATACCATTTAACCTTCTTAGTAGAGAATCACCCAAAATTTCAAAGAGATTTTCATTTTCACCAATCACTTCTTCATAAGTATTGACTATTAAATGGACCAAGTGATGTTGATTTTCCGGCACAATATTAAATCTTTCCAGCTTTTTTGAAATTAAACCCGATATTTTCCATAGGATTGGTGTCTGGGGTTTTCACAGACCGAGGCAGAACTTCAATATTTTGCTTCCGAAACCAAGTTTGGTAAATTCTGGCCATATGAGCAGGGCTTGTTCAAAAATAAACTGGTCTTGGTAAAGTTCTGTGACGGCTGGAAGCATGGTGTTCTCTAAAATGTCCACATAAACTGCGAGCCTTCCATTGATTCGAAATAGTGCTCTATTTCGATGACCTCTATCAGAAATCCAACCCCACATATTTACCAAAAATCTTCCAGCGCGATCGTTGTTACCAACAATATATCTTTCCTCATAGCACGTTCTTGGTGGACGATACATCCGAATTTGTTTTCTGTCACTACAGGACTGAAAAACTTTTTCATCGGAAAATATTACCTTTAGCCAAAACTCTGGTTCCTTTAGAGAGTAATTAAGGGCAAATGAAGAGGCCTAATTGCCAGGCCCACGAGCCGCCCCTATACTACTACTACTACTAAGGGCAAAAAGCAACCTGGCCTGTTTTTTTTTTTCATTCGTAAGTTTAATTTTTTAGCAGCTACACGATATCTTAAATTAAATCCTTTCCTTACGCGATTTCGTGCCACTCTTACACATCCTGGAAATTGGGTTGATCTCTTTGCCTGGGCAACAGATGCAAAAGGGTTTTCTTCCATAAAAGCGATAAGGTCATAATCTTGTTCATCAGCTGAAACTTTTAATAAACCAGTCCTTTGTTTTCTCTCTATTGTCTGATCTTCCCATCGTTCTTTAATTTTTATAATCGTGGTTTTAATGCGTCCATAATGTCTAGCCACGTCCCTAATTGACCATCCTAGTTGTAGTTTTGCCAGGAGTTGGGCTTTATCAAATAAAGAAATTTGTAGAGGCATTTTTTTATTTATTTGTCAGACTGAAATACAGAATGACATACTTTGACAGTTTAAGAAAAATACAATAACGGGTGACTTTGTTTGTAAAAATAGACCAAGGTATTACAACAAAAAGTACAAAAAGTGTACCACTTTTATGATGCCGATAGTGTACCTATTTGGGCCGGAATTACCTTACGATTTTGCATGAGCCGGTAATCACCCATTTTACCTTAAGTACTGAAAAAACAATTTGGCGATTGGGATTATATTAGGATATAAGATATTGTAAGTTTCAGTTTTGGCACATTTTTTAATAAAGTACTCTGTGTTTGCCTTTTTTACTAAAACAGGATCTCACGTAAAGTGCCTCTTACCGGAGAAGCACTCCTGGATCTGCCACTGCATAATTTATTTGTTAGGGTCTAAGATACTTCTGTTCATAAAAAAAGGAGACACGTATTTATAATTTGGGTTATCGTGACACCCTTGTCATGTCACGTCATGTTCCTGTTTTTTTGAACTGAAGTGTACATATTAAAGCTACCTTTTAAATGTTATTTGCAGTATTATACAGGGTGGTAGAATCTAGACTAGAGATGGGTGGTCCAATAACTGGCCACCGGATTTATCTTGAAAACTATGAGCCCTACAAACTTGAGGAAAAATAATTTTGTGCGGCTCAGACTTCTCAAAGTTATAAGCAGGGCTCTAAAAATAAAAAATAGAAAAAAGTCTTAGATAAATCTGTTAGCCAGTCTTATTGGACCATCCTGTATATCAAAACAGAGGGGGGGGGCTTGAGCAGTCTCAGATAATAACCATTTTATTTTTGATTTTTGGAAAAACTCAATCCTTAGGGGTAGATATTCATTTTCCCTACGCCAGTGTCAGAAATATGAGGTGGGCCAACAAAAACCGTAAATTTTTTTCAGCTTTAGTGTATTTGTTACCGTACGTAAGTTCGATTTTTGTGATTATAGCTTCTCCAGAAGACTAAAAGAGACAGCCATTTTCACCAACATATTTACTTATTTAGGGGTCACCCAGAATAAAGGTGGCCTAGGCTAGAGAAGAGTTTCGTTTGTATTTAGAACTCCTCTAATCTACCTTAGGTGATCCCTAAATGGGGGTCAGTTTTTGGTCCCCTAGCGCTCCCCTAACCTAAAACTAAACTAGATTTAGGTGTCACCTAATGCTAGGTTACCCCTAAATATGTTGGTGCAAATGGCTGTGAGTACCTAAAACTTCTATTAAAGTTGACATTTCGTTAAGTCACAAGTTATCACTGATTTGATACACAAAAGTCTTTCTTTACAAATTTTTTTTTTGTTATAATATTAAAAATATGCGACTTTTCTAAACTAACGAGATGTCAAAACAAAAACAAAAATTCAGGTTTGAGGACACGATACATTAAACCAAACCGCTCAGTTAATTAACGCAGACAAATGAAAAGCTAGTGGTAGACTAATATTGTACAGTGCTAGTAGCCCGTGAAACATAAACCTGTTTAATTATTCCAGTATGTAATAGTTCATGTGTCTTTGGTAAAAGTAAAGAATAATTACTTTATTAAGGGATTAACATTTTTAATTTCTTCATAACTTTGTTATTTAACTGCTTTTATGTGAATAAGAGACCAACTAAAAGCAAATAGCCTAGATACCTACTTATAGTACACTATCGGCATCATAAAAGTGGTACGTGAAAAACATAGGTATTTTTTAAATTGCATGGTTAACTACCGAATTATATTTTGACACTGACTTTTATACTATGCTGGACTAAAATTTTAAAATATTGAGGTCAAAAGATTGTGTTTAAAAATAATGTTTATATTACAATTTTTCATAATCGTTGTTTTATTGCGTCCAGAATGTGTAGCCACGCCTCTAATTGAACAACCTAGTTGCAGTTTTTCCAGAAGTTGGGCTTTATCAAATAAAGAAATTTGAAAAGGCATTTTGTTATTTACTTGTCAGAATGAAATCCAGAATGACACGCTTTGACAGCTTTAGACAAATGCAATGATGTGTGACTTTGTTTGTAAAAATAGACCAAGTTATTACCACAAAAAATAGTGCGTACCACTTTGATGATGCCGGAAGTGTACATACTAGTACATAAACTAGGCGGTCCTTCCACAATAAAAAATTAGTGCCAGAATTAGGTGCTCTTTAGGTGCTAATTTGGTAAGACCGCTAGGTTAACGTTAAACTAGCGGTCCCATCTATAATTCTTGGAGAAAAATTTAATGTTACTATTTCCAAATTAGGTACTATTTAAGTGCTCCCCGAATATTAAATCAAAAATTTTTAAAAAACTTTTTTTGGTATTTTCGCAAAAAAATAAGTAGGGACCGCTAGCTTAACCTAACCCTAGCGGTCCCACAGGTACGCCTTCAGATAAACCAAATTTTAATTCGACCAATCCAAAACCATACGCATAAAATGATTAAAATCTTCAAATACGATACGTATCTTTTGGTGCTCAATAAAAATGTGAAAACCGTGGTTTTCGCACGTATTTTTTTTTAAATAAGCGGGTTTCCATTCCATTTTTTTCATTTATCTTCAAAAATGAAAGATGGACCAAATTAGCACCTAAATAGCACCTAATTCTCGCGTACGCCAAATTAATTTTTGATCAAAGATACCAAAGTGGACCGCTGGCTTTTCATAAACTTAGAGGTCCACTCCCTTAGTAAAAAAAAAATCATAAATTGAACGTATTGCTTTTGAAGATATTAATCATTTTATGAATATTTATGTGAAATTATTAATGAAATTCCATTTTTTCCATTTTACGCCACAACGAAAGGGTTTAGGTGAAATTAGCACTTAAGGCTATAGTTTCTCCCCAGATTTTAAGTAAAAAAACTTACAACTGGCAACGCCTTCTTCTTTAATTTTTTGATGTTTTGCCAGAGTGCACAGGGAAAACTAAACATCAGTAATATCTGAAGGATTTTTCAAAATTCTCAATTATTTTTTCTTCAAAATAAAAGCTCTGGTGCTGTCATCTATCCCAAAAGCCTCAAAATAATTGCGGTTTAGAACAAAACCGATTTACAAAAAAAAAAGAGAAATACTCACAATTTCCTCTGGATTATATTTTTCCTTTTTATATTTCCTTGCTTTAGCGAAAATAAAAACTAAGGTTCATTTTTTCTAAAAGCCTGTGCACTCCGGAAAAGAAAACCGATCAATCAATCACATTTCATTGAATTTGGGAGACACACGCAGTGCAAGTGTTGGCCGATAGATCGCAGAATTTATACGATTCCATGGTAACTGCAGGTGTTTTGTCAACAAACTTTAAATCGGGCCGCAGTGGGACAGAAGAGTATTTTTACGTTTTCTGACAGAAAACCATTCGAGGTTATGTTTATCTTTCAAAAATGTGTTTTCAAAAACATTGTTCTAAAGCGCGGTCTACACGTTACCTCTTATCGTATGATTTGTCTGTATCGATAAGACGTTGCAGATAAATCGTTGTGTGTAGACAGCAAGTTTGAACGATCATAGAACTGTGCAAACATCGTCGACGGGGTTGAAAGTGTGAGCTGTCGAGCATAGATTTGGATTATTTGTACAGACAAGTCGTTACGTGTGGACGGTACCCTTTCGATTTATCTATCGATTTACTGTATTATCGGCATACCGAAGCGAAATATTGTGACGATCTATGTGTCTCGGAAAGTAATTTTCGGTAAATATGTCCGATCTTCGACAATGTTCGCGTGAATTTCTATCGGAATTTATTGAAATTGTACAAGACTTTTCCTTGCCTATGGCAGGTAAAGTCAAAAGAGTATATGGATAGAGATAAAAACAAATCAAGCTTACGAGATTATTACAGGGCGAACACAGACCACAAAAGTATTTCTTCCATGATGTACAGATCACATCTCATCACAACAAATTGTATTCAACTAATCGTTCAGTGTAAACGCGTTTCCTCTGAAACGTCTTATTTGCAACATTTTATCGACACAGATAAATCGTATGATAAGAGGTAACGCGCTTAAAACAAATATGACATCACCCCTCGTGTGCGGTCGCCCGCCGAAAAAGGCCTAGCGCTGCGCGGGCATTACCCCGAGTCTATCAAAGAACCAAGAGAACTTTACTGGCCTGCTGGGATTACTAGGAATTCGCATAGAAACATTCGGCTCCCATAACCCCACATAATTTTGTTTTTATTTTGATTCAACCATTTTTCTTAAATTTAAATTATTGCGGCATAGTTATGTGCAAGTGTACTAGTGAAATCTTGGAGTGCAAAGGATAGTTTAGAACCTCAGTTTCAAAAACACACGGATACTTGAGTACTAACAAAACACGTCAGTAAAGCTCCATTTAGAGGTTTGAAAGATTCTTGCTAGTCGTTGACGCTCCTGTTTAAAATAGAATACGATTATTTCGTCTAACGCCAGTAGCCGATTTTTAACTCTGCATGCTTTTAAGTTAACCTGTTGTCGGTATCAGCTAGCTAAGTATTTTTGTTTTGTACACACTAACCCAACACCTATTAAACCGCCCTCCCTCCCTTTATTTCCAGAGCTCAGCCCCAAACTTTTTGGGGGACTCCGCTAACCCCATCAGTAAGAATTCAACCCGATCCAACCCCAGCAGTAAAAATTAATATGTGCCTACCAACTTAATTTTTACAAATCTGCGATAGGTAGTTTATTTTTATTAAACGACGAACCTCTTCCCCCAGACCCGATTTCTGGCTACGCCACTGAACTAAGTATTTTTTCCATAGGGTGATCGGTTATATAACTGTTCCCTGGAAAAAAAATTATTTAAATACAGCCGTAGAAGGATCAAACAAACACTAGGACATATTATAGAGACTTAAAAACGTAGACAGAGATTCTCTATCTACGTTAAAAATCATGAATTAAAATTAAGTTTTCATTGGGATTAAATTAATAAAAAAACGCCAAATTTGAGATTAAAAGTAATTTAAAAAAAAACTCAAATTTCATATAATATTTATTAAAATATATGAGATCAAAACAAAAGAGATAAATAAATATAATTAAAAATAATAATTCCGTAAAAACAATAACTGCTTATTATTTATTGGAGTTTTATTAAAAATCATGAATTAAAATTAACTTTTTATTGGGATTAAATAAATAAAGAAAACGTCTAATTTGAGATTAAAAGTATTTAAAAAAAATAGAATTTCATATAATATTTATTAAAATAAATCAAAACAAAAGAGAAAAATAAATATAATTAAAAATAATAATTTTATAAAAAAATAATTGTTTATTATTTATTGGAGTGTTATGTTTCTAAAATGCTAAAATTATTTAAAAAAATAATTTTAAAAATATAGCAAACTATACGAACCGTGTCTGCATTTCAAAACCCTATACTTTCATGTCTTATTTCAGTTACCTCCACCACACCACCTGCTCACAATGGAAGTGGGTGTACAGAGTGGATTTGTTTCCAATGGCAGCGGTCCTCCTACACCTTCAGGTATACTTTCGGCGGGCGATGTCAGACGAGGCAGTACAGAGCGGTCACCGGCTAAACACGGCCTTCATGTAGCTTTTAAGGTAAGTTGTGGGTACTATTTTGGACAAAAACAATGTCACCTCTAATTTAAGTACAGCATTTGATCACCCCTATTATATTCGCTATTGAAAGATCTGGATAAAACATTCAAATACAAAAGTTGCATTATTTCCGACGCATATTCTTTTGTTGTTTAAAGGTGGACAATGAAAGTTCGAAACTCTAGTCATTACCCTCTCCACATAGACCGATCAGCTCTTATCGTTTTAGTGTCCTTTTATCCACCTTCGCCGTCATTTTGACAGAAAACTAATGGATTATCTGTCACTTTTGAGTGAAAATGGCGGCGAAGGTGAATAAAAGGACACTAAATCGGTATGAGTTGATCGGCCTATCTGGAGAGGGTACTGCTCTAGTTTATTCCAGTTCCACATATATTTGCTGCTTGATGCTATATCCTTCTTGCTCTAATACAGAGAGATGGAGAGAACATTTTGAATTTGACAGCTTTGGCCGCCAAGAAGTAGGATCTCGCCCAACTTTTTTGCGTTTTTTGTTGAAGATGCTGGAAATCTAAACTTACACATTGAAAAAAATATCGTACATAGTATTTGTAACAGGCGTTTATTAATTTTTTATAGATATTTTTACATCAATAACACGTAACTGACACAAAAATCAGACGACAGTTATAAAAGTTGTCTTATATAGTAATGAAATTAATAAACGGAAGTTACGAAATCAATGAAAAATGTTTCTTGACATTTTATAGACAGTTGTTATTAATAGTTATGGAGGTAATAAAAGAGCATATGAAATAAATAAAAAATGTTAACGATCATTGACTGTCGCTTAAAAGTTGTTATGGAATGTATGGACAAGTTTATGAAAATTATTAAGCGAGCATACAATCGTAATAGTCTTTTCCTAAATTCATTCTTAGGTGTAACTAAAAGCTATGAAAACATATCTCTTAATCCTTGATTTCATAACAGCCTTCATAAAAATCATTCTTAAAGACTCTTTATATTGTAACAACTTTTTTCTGAAACTGTGACTTGCAGCATTAAAATTAATAACTCGTTTTGGCTATAAAATTTATGTAAACTTGATTATGACATTAATAAAACTTTACATCGGAGCAAAAATCATATACAAAATACATTGGCTCAATGTATTTTTTTGCCTTTTTTGGTTCAGTGTATAATGAAGAAAGAGATGGCTTTGTCAATGTGGGGAAGGCGAAATAAAATCAAAAGAGTCATTTTGCCATATTTAATTGGTCAAAAGAAGAGACTGGCAACTAAAGAAATTAAAATAAAAAGGCGACTTTATGTGCACCCTCTGAATACTCCTGCCAAAAGAAGGGAGCAGGGAGATTTCGATAACCTATTACAAGAAATGCGTACACATGATCCCAACAAATTGTGGACAACAAAAAAAGCCGCTAGCTTGTTTGCTTTTATTTTATAAAGGTAGCTGCAAAAAGCAAATCTGTGGATCAGGCATTACTCGCATATTTTTTTGTTGCAATTGACATTTAGTTATCGGTTGACTTGTTGCCACTTCTCAATTACCGGGTATACACCTATGAAATAATGCTACTTCGTTGAAGTTTAGAGAGCAACTGATTTATTACATAAAATATAGTTCAAAATACATCAGTCAATATAACAAAGATAGCTTTATATGTAGAAGCATGATAAAGAGTGCAATACACAATAATCAATAATGCATGACATGCCTAAATGGTTGAATCGCATTTTGCCAGAATTACAATTATTTTAACAGCTTATATGATACATTTGACAATGCTGTCTACTTAATAATACTCAAAGAGGTTGGAGGCTCCCCACAGAAAAAAGTTGTCAAGGTAAAAAACTCACTATGAATATTAGAATTATAATTTTTCTTAAAAAAATGATAGGTACTCAAAAGAATGATACTCAAAAAAAATACCGGTTTATTATTAGTTCCCGAGATAAAAGCACAACAAAATTTTTCGGAAACTTCATTCCTATTGAAACCGGACTACTTCGTGTACCTTTAATTACTCCCTTATAACTGCACACCCTCTGTTCCGCCTCTTCCTTTTATTGCATATTCGTCTTTATTGAGAATAAAAAAAAAGATTTAACAAAACGTCATAATTAAAACTAAATGAACAATATAGGCAAAATTAGCCTAATTCTTAAAGGGCGAAGGCTCGGGCGAAGGCTAGCTAATTACATATAACATACTTACAAGTTTGAAAACATTACTTAAATTATTTGATAACTTTTATCATATAGAAGCAACTCTTAGTTCGGCCTACTTTTTGAGATATAGAGTAGCAAAATTATTTTTTCGCAGATTTTAGTGGAATTAATAGCCTGTAACTTAAAATCTAGAGGGAATAGAGGATTCCACCCTTGACAACTTTTGAACAGTGGGTCGAGAACTTGATTGTGGGAACATATGGAATCCAACAAATAAACTTAATTTTTGCGCAAAGTTGAATTTAATATTAAATATATTATAAATAAAATTATATTAAATATAAACTCAAAATGCCCCACAAACAAGATTTTATTTGTAGATTTCAAAAATATGTGACCCAAAAATATATATTGTTTTTCTTAAAAAGTATGAAAAGTGTCATATCTTTAGGATAAAGGAGAAATCAAAGAAAAAAGGGAAAAGTTCCTCACAGCGAAATACGGACATCACCAAATGAGCTTGATAAGGAAGCGACTGGCCGTCGAGATGTGGCTCTACGAAGAACTGAAAAAACTATATGATACAAAGGTAAGTACGTTTTTTAACAATAAAAATAGCGCTGAAAAGCATGCAACAAAAAGACTTTTTTGGAAAACTAAAACAGGAAAATGTTTGTGATTTTTATCGCCTTCCATACCCTGTTCGACAAATATGCATTTAACTAAGAATTATCACAAAGTAACAAAAGGGCAAGTTTTTAAATCCACCGATTCACGACGATACCTACACAATATTTTGTCTTTGCGAGTTTTCGTGAGCGCCGTGCGTTATTCCGTGATCATAAAGTCTACGATATTACCTGATTAAATTATGAGACTATTGGTCATGATAGGTACGAGGTGCCTAGGCGTTGTTTTTTACAAATACCAAATATATTTTTTACTTTCTTTGTTCGGCCGTTCGTATTCCCAATCTATTGATTTTTTGACTCTTAGGCTGGATCCAAATGTATAAAGTCCTTTGTGTGCCACGTGATCAATACCAACCAATGAACTTAAAGGGAATAAATCCACGCACGTTTCAAGGTTTACAACGGATTAAAGTGCGTCAATTTTCACTTTTCATGTGTGATTGAGTTTAGGTTTTTATTTTGCTTTGTTTGTTTGTGTAGTTATTTTCTTTTTAATATTTACTAATTTTTTTTTTAAACAACAATATGTCGAGTCACATATTTTATAAATGTGCCTATTTATGAACAAAAAGGGGTCTGTTAATCGGATTGACTCATGTGGATGACCAATTTTTCGACCCTCCGTGTAACGCACAAGTACGTCCGTGATCACTTATACATGTGGAGCCTACGAAAGCGTAGAAAAGCCACAAAGCAATTTTTATTTTAATTCCGACTTTGAACACGAAATTCTGACTTAGAACTCGGAATTCCGACTTTAAACTCAGAATTCCGACTTTAAATTCGGAATTCCGCGTTATAACTTGGAATTTGATTTTAAACACCAACCCAGAAAGTAGGCAACAATTAATTTATTTTTATATATAAATTACCTTATATTTACCTTTTTTTTTCTAACTTTTATATAGTTTCGGCTGAAAAGAATTGAGGGGGGTCCAAAACATCGTTTTTTTTTACACTTTTGAACATTTACAGTTCTAAAAAAATCATATTCAAAAATAATATATTGGAAAAGTGTTGGAAAAAAATATTTTTTTTTTATTTCTGTAATTTTTCGAAATAACTTATATTTAACGGGTTATGAATGAAAAATTATCTCGGGTAAAAAAATAATAAGAGAAAAAAAATACTATTACATGTATTTTTTTTCTCTATTGAAAAGACTTTCATCGTTTTTGTTGTTAGTATAACCGTTTAAGAATAAAAAAAATTGTTACTAGAAAGCACGGAGCCACCATATACAACCAATTAATTATTTTTTGTTAAAGGAAATGAAAAGTACCTTTGACAGATTTGAACCTTGTAACAAAATTTTTGGGTAATATTTACGAAAACCAAAATCCGAAAACCGCATATCAATAGCTGCTTTACTTCCAAGGTTATGAGTTTTTTTATATGTCGTTTTTTTCAAATAACTCTGAAACTAAAGCTCCCACGAATTTGGACTTTATACCAAATTTTTTTAAAATATTTTATCCCCCTTTTCCCCCTTCAACCTCCCACCACCCTACCCAAAAGTTAATCAGTTTTTTTTACCAAATTTCGTTAAAATCAATTAAGGCGATCTTCAGTTATCGTGTATACAGACAGACAACAGACCGACATACAACTTTTTTTTTCGTCGATTAAGGTGTTTTGGAACCGTAGTAACTCATTTTTGATAAAATTAAGAAAAGTCAAAATTCCACGATTTTAATAGTCCCTCATACCATATTGGCATGGTGGACTAAAAACGCTGTTTTGGACCCCCTCAATTTTTTCCATCCGAAACTATAAAAGAGTTAAAAAAAAAAGTTAAATATAAGAAATGTTCAGTTTTATAAAGGTAAAAAAAGTAATTAATTTTTGCTTACTTTTTGACTTGTAAAAAAAATGATATTTTTTTAATGCTTTATTTTTTTGGGGTTGTTTAAAGTCACATTCCGAGTTATAAGTCAGAATTCCGAGTTCAAAGTCGGAATTGAAATAAAAATGGCTTTGTGGCCTTTCTACGCTTTCGTAGGATCCAGCCTTTGAGCCTGTGCTAACGTCTGGTCTGAACGTTAACGTTATACATGCCGTTAATGTGATCTTGATGAAAAAGCTCTCACTAGACCGCAGAAATGGGACTTTGTATCCGAGCCAAACTTTTTGTTCTTTTATGGATAAAGAAAAGCTAAAAATCTTCTACGCGTACGTTTTTATTAAGTACGTTTTATGACCAACTTAACCTCTGCATATTAACTTAACTCAACCTTTACAAACTATTTAGAAAATCAAAATACCGCTGTAGAACATTTTAAGTATTCTGGCACAGTGTAAAAGTTATTTAAAACTTTCAACAAGAAAAACAATTCGCCGAGTCCATTCCTTTACGCTCACTGCGCTGCGCTGTCCGGGTAACTATTTTCTAATTCTATTTTCACCTGACAATGCAATTTTTACTCTAGGAAGAACCGTGCATCTGTTTTTAAAACATATAATTATCTAGCGTAAGTTGGAAGTACTCTTATACAAAATTTCTTTTTCCTTAAAAAATGTTAAATTTCACTCGGGTGCAGAAATTATTCCGCACGTGTTGCAAAGTATTTTTCCGCGCATGTGTTGCAAAGTACTTTTCCGCACATGTGCGGAAAAACAGTTTCATTTGATTTGTCCAAAACTAATACCAATTTTTACAAAAATTAATGCAATTCATTAGTGTGCGTAGGAAAAATAGCGTACACAACTCGATAGAAAGTAACTTTCTTAAACTCGCCTGTTGTGAACGAGGCGCTCGTGTGAAATTTGTCACTTTCTTCTCTTGTTATGTAATATACTATTTTATTCAGATAAATTAGTTAATATTTAGTAACATTACTTATACGATAGAAACACCTAAGTACCCGCTAGCAGCGACTTTTTCTTTTATTAATAACTAGCCTTTATTAACAACTAGCTAGAGACTTCGTAGCTTCGCGTACGGTTTACCAGTTTTTTTCCCGTTTTTTTCTGCCTTAAAGGGCCATAACCTTTATTCCCATAAACCGCTTTTGTTCAGAAGTTCAAGTAATCCACTATATGGTTTAGTTAGACGCTGACACCAAAAATTAAAAAAAAATATTCAGTTTACAGAAATGATTTTTCTAGTATATAGTGTAGACGGGTGTTCGGTTAATCAAAACAAGGTTAAGTTTTTTTTCTATCCTCCTTCCTTATTTAACTAGATTGTGATAAATATTATTTCCTCCTTTTTCAAATTCATGTCATCCTCACCATTTGTTGCGGCCTCTAGTGGACCAAAAATGTTGACTTTGAGTAAACGGCCAGAAAACGTTAAACTGACCCGTCCTAAAAACGTTGTTTGCGACGTCGGAAAGTGGTTTATGGGAGGTTGTATACAAATTAACCTTAGTGCATACTGTGCGGTAAAGTTAACGTTACGGCACTTTACAGCACACTGTGCGGTAAAGTGACTACGTTTATTTCAGAAAATTAAAATACAGATATTTATATTTCTTTTTTGGGAATTTTTAAGGCTATAGGTAAAACGTCGTACCTAACACATGCGTAATGTGTCTTTACCGCCCTTGCCGGCTTGACCGAACGAAGTCGTCGCGTGCGGTAATGTATCACTTTCCGCACTTGTTAGGTAAATAACTATAACAACCTTATGGGCCGTTGTTCTGTCGTTTAACGTTGTAAGGGGTTTTCCAAATTTATTCTAATTAATAACGACATTGTGGCGTTGTTGTACCGTCCATCATAGCGACCATTTTATCAATTACGAATTTTTAATCTTTACGCAATGTTAACTTTAGCGTATTTCTTTGTTATGACAACTAAGGCGGCTAAAAATTGTTACTTAGGTAGTCATATGAAATAAGAATATTTTTTAATTTGATTTTCTTTTATAATAGCCCTAGAAATCACAAAATTAGAGACCTTTTGCACCCGTTAGATGACTTTATCGCTTAATAACGCGTTGTGACGTAGCTAACGTCACGTTATTTTTAAGACAGCATTTTTAGTTTTTGCAAGCCGCCTTTGATTTTGTTTATGACCGACTTTATACGGTATTTATTATTATAAAGATTTACAAAAAGAATTTGTCCAATAATATTTTTCATTTAGAATATCTTATTCTTCTGATTTTTACGGTGACTTTTAATTATTATTATTCTTCAAAAACTGAAAAACACAACAGAGAAAAGGGAGCTTATGATAAACAGATCGGAATCACTTGTCATAGTTGACAATGCAAATTAATGTTTTACATTTCTTAGGAAATTCTAGCCAAAGAAAATGATTAAACAAAAATTGACACTTATCTTTACAATTAAAAAGAATACAGAACATATTCGCATTCAAAAATCAATTTAAATTTTTTGTTTTTCTACTTAACGTTTTACTGTCGGCAACCATGTCAATTATAAGGGATACGGTATTCTCCCGCAGGTAACGTCAAACTTTATCGGTTAGTAAGGGATTCCGTTATTACCTCGTAACTGCGCATGCCCGAAAAAACCGATAAAGTAAAAAGGCATCAAAATTATAGGTGCAAAAGGTCTCGATTTGCATTATATCTTACTTAATTTTTACGCAAATGCTCGGTAATCTATGACAACTTTTCTACGCCATATATAATAACCGTGGAAAATAAGTATAATATATTGATAAAATTGAAGAAATTTATGCTAAACGGAAATTTACATCCTGCAAATATTGTTTAAATAAACAGCGAGGTTAAGCAATCAAACTTTTTTTGGTAAAATACATATAAAATATATGTGGTCGGTAATAATATTGCTAGTAGGGGCAGCCGGGGCTAAAAGATCCAGGGATAAGTTGTTCCGAAGGTAATAATAACTCGAAAACGAATAGAGATACATACGTTTGGACGGCATAAATACAAATTGAAACAGTCAGTTTAAATATTATTAGTATGACTGATATAGAGTGGATGTGTGAATGAAAAACTCTAATTCGTTTGTTTTTTGGTTACGCACGGAAAAAAATGCCTGTGTAATTTTTTAATTGAGTGGTGTAGCTAAAAATTGTGTACGTGTTTTACACAATTGGCTATAAAATATACACAAGTGCGTACAAAATGTACAATAAAATGTAATTTTGTTACACATTGTACATATCATTTTACAATTGTTTTAAAAAAATTGTTTTTTTTTTCGTGCAATATGTTTTTTCCCTTGTTTTGTTTATTTAAAACTTTATTTTGTATGAGGAGATAAAAAGTTACATTATCAATTTGGAAGAGTTTTCATGTTTTTTTTTTGAAGATAATTACAGTTTTTGAACTGAAGCCTTTTAACAAAAAAATTTAGTTTTTTTTGTAGCAACTATCCCCGAATGTGACGACTACAGACGCATCTAGTGGTAATTTATTGTTAGAAGTTGACAGTCTAGGGATTTTAGTGGTTTTTTGCCAACTGCTTCAAATTGTAACATAAAAGTAAAAATTAGGTACTTTTAGCATGTTTCAAATTTTTCACTTATCCTTATACGTATCATAACGTTACTTTGAACGAGTCGTTACGACCACTGTGGATGGTTTGCAAAAAAGTATCTTTTTGGATGCTAATCATCGCACCCGTCATTAAGGAGGCGGCGACGATAATTTTTTTTAAAAAGAGATACCTGGTATATTTTGGAAAATTTAAATATAGATTTTTCTTCTGTTTCCAAAAACCCCTAATTTGTTATTTTTTTCTCTAACGGTTTTAAGACTAATGAGTTGTTAAACAAGAAAACGGATATTCCGTGGATCTTTGTCTAAATCATTGCTCTTATTTAAAGGTTTTTGTCATTTTATTTAAAAACCGTTAGAGAAAAAGGTAACATATTAGGTACGTTTGGAAACAGAATACAAACCTCTATTCAAATTTTAGAAAATATACAGGGTTTCTCATTTAAAAAATGTATTTTATCTGCCCTAGCTCCGCTCTCTTAATGAATGTCGGAACAGTTAGCATCCAAAAAGATCCTCCTTTGTAAACCATCTAATTATGTAAAATTTTACTTCTCTGTCTCTTTTGGTTATGGATATATTAGGTAGGACTCGGATTTTTAGGACACCCTGATGCATGTATCCCTAACGTATCTTGACCAAAATAAGTATTCAATGGTTTTATAACCGTAATTTGTTTATTATTTTTATTTTTTATTTTTCAAAAAAATGAGCATTGCCATGCATTGTTTAAAACACGATAAAAGCGTCAACTCAATTCAATTAAAAAAGTACTTTATTATCAACCAAATTTTTTGACAAAGCAGGCTAAATGCTAAACTAAATTTAAATTTAATTTAAGGCAAGGCAAGAAAACAAGTTTCAACACGGTCAATACGTTTTGTCTCAAACAGCTAAAAGGTACTTTTTTACATCAACTTTCCGCAGACGTATCTCCGATAGTGATACGAATAAGTGAACAAGCTGAAAATTATCTGTCGATTTTAAGGTGTGAGCGGCCTTAAAAATGGGCACTAATTATGTCCTATTGACAAAAAACTGGTCGGTTTCGATTGTAAAACAAAAGACAGCAAATTTTCCCATACAACGCAGCAAAAGTATATTGACTTATTTGCTTCTTGTAGTCATTCTTACATTTTTTTTCTAATGATATTATTACTTATTTGCTTTTATTTCACTGTTTCTGTTACACGTGTTCCCTTTTGGCGTCGTCGACGCATCACGAATTTTTTATTTTGCCAGTTTCCCAAGAATTCCGTAAAAAGGATAAATGGCCAAGTACCAGGGCAATAACCTTTCCTTTTGTACGTGCCCTTAGAAATTTAGGGCCGTATTCGTAGTTTCCCCTTAAAGGGAGCTTTGAGGTTTCCTTGCTAGAAAGAGGCCTTAAGGCTTCCTCAAAGCGACCTTACGCGACTGTGAATACCGTTTTGGCTCAAGGAGACCTTAAGGACGCACGCCTGGTTCCTTGAAGGAAGGACTATGAATACGGCCCTTAAACACTGATCTCTAAAATATATTATACTACCAAATTGAAGAGTAGTCCATTGGTGGATGCATTTCGAATAAATGAAAAAGCTTTGTTCATTCTCCACTCCACATACATATATACCGGGTGGCCCAAAAAAACCGGAATGACTTTAAATGGCTATATCTTTGTTAGTTATTTACCGATTTTAACAAGTGATAGTGATTAAAAGTGCATAAAATTCTCCTTCGACAAAAGAAAGTTGGCGGCCATCTTAAAATCAAAGATGCTGGATATTGTCAAAGTGAAGGATATATTTTAACTCGTTTCTTTTGAAGAAATCTACTTAAATAAAATTAAAATATTAACAACATTTAGAAGCCTAGTCTGTACCAAGGCGATCGACATATCGCTTATTAAAATCATTTAGTACTTTAGGATTTATACCCAAAAACTTGAAAGAAGTTCCAGGGCTCTATATATAAAAACTTTTTTATTTCTCAACCGCTTTTAATGAGTGATAGCTCTTTTGATTAAGAATTAAATTTTCTTGTGACGACACAAAAAATTGTCTGTCATTTTTTAATTCAAGATGGCGGATCTTATATGAGATAATCATAATTAATCTCGTTTATTTTTATGGAACCCACTCAAGCAAAGTATCGAGAATATGACCATTCAGAAGCCTAGTCTCTGCCGAGTCGATAGACACATTGCTCATTAAAATTGGTTTAGTACTTTACACCTAAAAATTTGGGAGAAATTCTAGTGCTCTTTATGTGAATAATGCATATATTCATATCACCGCAACTTTTGTACTTCTTGACCGATTTTAATGAATGATAGCTGGTTTATTCCAGAAAAAAATTTGCCTTAGAGAAAAAAAAAATTGGCGGGTATTTTTCAATTTAAGATGGCGGATTTTACATGAGATAAGCATATTTAATCTCATTTATTTTTATGGAACCAACTCAAGCGACGTTAACGAGAATAAAACCGCTCAACAGCCTAGTCTCTGTTAAGTATTTTAGGATTTACACCTAAAATTTGGGAGATGTTCTAGTGCTCAATATGCCAATTATATCAACGTAATTTTCTTATTTCTTTGCCGATTTTAATAAGTAATAACTTATTTTATCATTAAGAAATCAACATAAAGAAAAAAATTTTGTATTACTTGGTCGTCTCAGTAAGCAAGAATATTCTTATCTTCATAGAAAGTCAGGTGTGCCATGAAATTTGAGAATAATGACAAAATCAAAACATCAAGGTAGCCATGTCATCTTTGTTTGTTTTTAATGTGTCAAATATTTATCTATGGCATTAAATATGCTTATCTCATGTAAAATCCGCGATATTGAATTAAAAAATAACCGGCAATTTTTTTTTTCGCTATAGGAAAATTTAATTCTCGAATAAACGAGCTATCACTCATTAAAATCTGTTAAGAAGTAGGAAAGTTGCGGTGATATGAATGTATATGCATTATTCACATAAAGAGCACTAGAAATCCTCCCAAATTTTTAGGTGTAAATTCCAAAGTACTTAACCGATTTTAATGAGCGATATGTCGATCGCCTCGGCAGAGACTAGGGTTCTGAACAGTCTTATTCTCGATACTTTGCTTGAGTGGGGTCCATAAAAATAAACGAGATTAATTATGATTATCTTATATAAGATCCGCCATCTTGAATTAAAAAATAATCGACAATATTTCTGGTCCTCGCAGGAAAATTTAATTCTTGATCAAACGAGCTATCACTCATTAAAAGCGGTTAAGAAATAAAAAAGTTGCGGCGATATGAATATATATTTATTATTTACATATAGAGCCCTGGAACTTCTCTCAAATTTTTGTGTATAAATCCTAAAGTACTTAAACTATTTTAATAAGCAATATGTCGATCGCCTTGGAAGAGACTAGACTTTTGAAAAGTGTTAATTTCTTAATTTTATTTAGGTGGATTCCTTCAAAAGAAACGAGTTGAAATATATGCTTCGTTTTGACAATGTCCACCATCTTTGATTTTAAGATGGTCGCCAACTTTTTTTTATCGAAGGGGAACTTTATGCTCTTTTAATAGAGCTATCCCTAGTTAAAATCGGTAAAGAACTAACAAAGCTATAGCCATTTAAAATCATTCCAGTTTTTTTTGGACCACCCGGTAGTACCAATCTTTTTTGCAGTTCAAAAGTATTGGCAACATTTATTTATAACTTTTTCACAACGTTGCAAATGCTAATGTATCTGCAATCATCTCAGGTAAAAACTAACAAAAACTAAGACTACCTAATCTTATATACTAGCATGTGTTCAGGAAACCATAAAACTAATTTGTGTTCAGTGAACTATGAAATTTACACTTGGTTCACTGAAGACAGATTTTTTTTATGGTTCCCTGAACGCATGCTAGTATATAAGATTAGATTTTTATTAGTATTCACCTGATGACGATTGCAGATACATAAACATTCGAAACGTTGTGAAAAAAGCAAAAGGCACCATAGGCTGGCATGCTGTAATGGCCTGAATCTTTTATCATAAATTAACAAACAAGGTGTTTTGTTTCCCCATTTTATAAGTTTTATTAAATAACAAAATTTAAGCTCAAATGTTAAAGCATTTTGCTCAAGCTAGATGATAAAACTAATGTAGTTATTTATTGCTTTTCTTTTTAATTTCACTTATAAAGGCATTTTCGTACATAAATATTTTTCTTGAAATTTTCGCCTGCGTCGCATTTAAGATACTAATTTGGCAGCAAATATAAAATTGAGGCTAGATCCGCTCTTACTTTCAAATATTTTTTGTGTATACAGAAAATAACCCAACTCAACATCTACGAAGCCCACTCCTGTAAAATGTTGGGTTGGCCTTAATACAATCACTATGGACAAAAACCACAGTTTTTTTACTTGAAATCTAGACCTCCAAAAAACTACTCATTTCAAAAACATTATGATAATCACGATTGTTTATCTATTTAGCCATTATTTGTTTTATCTATTTTTATGACTATATACCCGGTATCATTGACCTTTAGTAATTGGTGCAATTAAATCAAAATTAAACAAAACTTTTTGTTATTTGTTTGAATAATAAACAAATAAACAGGTTTTTAGTGCCCTTTGGTTCAGATTTGACGGCCATTTTGACAAGTCATGTAACAAAATGGCGTCTGTTTTGAACCGAATGAGTACTAAAAATCGGAAGTAGTTGAGAGTCCTATATGTTCGATGTGTTTATAGGCCTCTCATCTTCTCCACTGTTTTAGTGTCGTTAGGTATGATTATTGACAACAGTGTCAAAAATTTGAGTGGTCTATATCTCAGAGATGTCGCATCAATATTTATTTGTCATTTAAGTGAACAATACAATATCCAATCCAATCCAATATAGTTATTATCGTAACTAGTGTAGAAAGTTAGTCTTTACTGCACGCGATTTCAGTTGAGTCAAACGACGCTGAGCAGGCAAGCCACCATGTTGAAATGCATGGGTTTTGAGAACTTAAATTTAACAGTAGAGCCAATACCACCTTTACAGAAGGCCAGAATTAGATTTAAAATGGCCGCCACTTACGGTAAAATTGCTTAACTTATTATAGGATCTATCGGTTCTTTTTAAGCTAAACGAATTTTTAGAGATAACATTGATGATTTTTGGTGCAATTGATAGGGATCAGAAAATTTACTTAAACTGGAAAGGTGAGGGGGATAACTTGTTTTAAATGTCTTTTAAAAACCTTTCCTATGATTTGTCAAGTGGCCTTTACTTTATCAAGAAAATAATAAACATATATATTATAAATATTTTTAATCGTTGGAAAAATTCCAAAAGCGCAATTATGTATTTCTGTAAAAAAATCAAAATGGACATTTGATATTGGTTTACAAAAAAGTAAAATAGTAAATAATAGAAATTAAACTATAACGTAGCTTTTTCTTTTTAATCATAAACACATCAATAATTATTTTTTATCCGGAAATTTCGAGCTGAGGTGCCTACATAGTATAGTTAACCATCCACATAAAAAAATGAAAAAGAGTTTTTATTTAATTTTTGTGAAGTTTAGGTAATATGATACACTCGATAACACATCATATAAAAGGATTTTTAAAGACCTTTGCAACAAGCTATTACTAGCCTCTCTAGTTTGAGTAGTTTTTGAGACAATACCCGGGACAATACCTGCAAAAGCAAATAACTAAAACCGGGTACCTAATGCAAAAAATTTAAAATTTAGGCTTTTTATTTTAACTTTACATGAAACATACAATATCACGCTGTAAAATTTCAGTTTTTTAATTAACCAAAATAAAATCCTTTTTTTTATACCTTCATCAAAAACATGGTTTTAGTAACTGTCTGCAGATAACTAAAACAGGGCTTTTTTGGTTACCGATGCAAAAAAAAACTTTTTTTGATCACGGGTGCAAAAAAAGATTTCCGTCCTTTTTTTACACAAAATTAAAGAGAAATATCGGAAAATAGTAATATTCAAAAAATATAATTATTGTTGCCTAAAAATTAAGCCATTTCCGCCAGTATTTACGAAAAAATCATTCAAAAACATCGTCAAAACAACAAACAGTCAAAGATTAAAATGTCGCAGCAATAAATGTCACCGAGTAAAAAGGCACGTGGCTATGGAAACCATTGTTATTTAATTTACCAGCCGCCTTGATTTGTAGTGTAAAGATGGTGCGTTGCGAGAAGTACCCTTCGTTCGAGATTTTTAAAAGTATTTTCCGGTTTTTCTTTGACTTTATGATAAAGTTATTAAAAAAAATAGTGTTAACAACTCGCGGCTAAACTGTACTTTTTTTAATCGCTGCGCTCGTTATTTAAACCAACGCTTGTAAAAAAAGCACTATTTTAGCCACTATTTGTGAAAACTACTACTTAAAATAGCTTCAAAATTTTTTTAACAGTACGTATATTATTTGCCTACTTTCGTTTACAATTGACTTTATCTTTTTTAGATACTCTGTACCATCTCTCTACACATACACTACCTTCCTGGCCAAAAAGTACACAGCAGTTTAAAAAAAAAAATGCCAAAAATATTGCATCCATGTAACTCAAAAATAACTTCCCGGCCTTTAAACGAGGCTTTAATTAAGGATTAAACGACACCTGTAAGGAAGTTCAATCCAAATTATACGAGATTGGTCACATCCTATTAGATACATTAGGTAGTGATACTTCGTAGCACGTCATACGCAAGTTTTAGAGATAAGAAAAACATACCGCCATCGCAGCCGGCCTGATCTCTGCTAGGTACTTCAGTATACTTCTGGAGCTTTCCTGAAATACTAATATCGCCAAGGGCGGGTTGACTAGTACTTAAGTAAATTGCCTGAAAAATACATGAATATATAAGTGGGAGGGCGTCTAATAGAATGTGACCAATCTCGTATAATTTGGATTGAACTTCCTTACAGGTAAGTCGTTTGGCACATCCTATTAGATATACCAGGTAGTTGTTTAAAGAATATGGAATAAGGAAACCACAAGGTTTAAAATTTAAATGTGTTTAAAATATATTTCTTAATATAATTAGCTAAAAAATATTTTGAAATTAAAGGTTTATTATAAAATCGATTGAACATTTTCCTTTTTTCGGAACATCCCGCAGCCTTTCTGATACTTTTGATTGATGCACCAACCCTTAATGCTGCGGAAGACACCCCATGTCCTGTGCTATGTCCTTTAAAATTTGATTCTATTTCTGCGTTTTTTAGACCTTTTTAAATCCACCTGCTAATTTTTTGGGATGTAGCTTATGAGGCTTTTTAATTGTTAAAACAAGTGTATCCTCTGTTCATCGAAATAGTTTTGTTTTCTGTATGCAATATATAACGGTAAAACACAAATAGAACTGTAAATTTTCTTTGAAACAGGGTACTTAAGCCAAGGCTGAATTCTTCTGGATCCAGATATTTTAAAAATATCTTTAAGAATTATTTCTATGCCCTCTTCGTTAGCCTTGATGTTACTTAACTTATAGAAAATGTCTGAACTCTTTGAGCAGAACAAAGAGTTAAAAGAAGTACCATTTTTATAGTTAATAACCCGAATGTTAAATTTACCAAAGGGTACAAGTTACCTATAAAAGGTAACACTGGTTCCGGATACCAAGTTTATATTGCGGAAACTGAGGGCGCAGCTTAAAAATGCGTCTCATAAACCTATCTATCATAACTGATTTTTCTGCTCGAAAATTAAATTTAAGGCAGACCTATGTGTGTTAAGACTTTAAGATTTCCCAGTATTTTGAGATTCTGTTTCTAAAACGGATACAACTTGATTTACATTAGGCTGCAAGATGGTCTCAATATTATTGTCGCAAAACTTCCATCATTTGGAAAAAATAAATTGCATCCTTGATAAGATTGCTACCCCTAGGGAAAGATTCTTTCATAGTGGGTGGGGTTACCTAAACTAGGATAAGAGTAAATCACCTTTCGGATTTAAAAGGATAACTTTTAAGCGAATCACGGATTCTAATTTTGGATACCATGCTTGAGTTCTCCAGATAGAATAAACCACCAGACATATCGCATTATCGTCTTCAATTTTTTCTCTTTTTTTACATTTTGGAAACAGTGAGGAAGGGGAAATATATAAGAATTAAGGTTTTTCTAATTCATTGTGAATGCATCCACTGGAAGCCACGACACAAACCTGTGGCATTTTTTGTTTAGGTAGCTTGCAAATAAATATACAATTTTTATACCAGATTTCTTGTCCGCTATATGATTATCCAACGTATTTATATACGCGCAAATACAAAAAAATATACCTAAGCTCACTGCCACATCATTCTCCCAATAGCAATCAATTCTTAGTAAAATATGACAATTTTTTAAAATCTTTTACAAAGCTTGTTAAGCCATAAAATGCTGCCTTCATTTCAAGAATGTTTATGTGTTTCTCCTGTTCACCTTGTTGCCAAAAAACCCTCTTTTGCTTCCTTTCCATTGCAACACGCCCCCATCCCGATTTTTATGCATCGGAGAAAATTTTAATGTTATAATTAGGCTGTAAAATAGTATGTGCTTTAACCACCACTCAAGTTCATTTTTAACTAAGAACCTAACAAGCATTTTTTTGTTATAGTTGTTCTTGTTAGCTTTTAAGGCACGATATTTTTCTCGCTCAAGGGTTTTTACGTACAACAAGCCGTACTCTATACAAACCGAGGCTAGCCTTCCTATAATTTGCAAAACCTCTTTAGTTGTTATTTTATTTCCTCTGAATAATCTGAATGGCTGTTTTTATTTTTGGTATTGTTTTTTGTGCGATATATATCCACATCTTTTTTTGCATTAAGGATAAATGCTAAGAATGGTATCTCTTGAGTCGGTTGTGTATGGTTTTTTAATTGTTAATAAAAAACCTAATCTTTTAGATAACAGAAACAGGCCTGCAAGGATGGAACAAAAAAGTGCAGTGGCTAAACCGAATGGTAAACATTGGAATTCAACTTTTGTTTTGAAAAGAAAATCTTAAATATTTTTTATATTTATCAAACATTGGAACTAAAAAATATGCATGCATCTTTAAGATCTAATGTCGCAAGGAAGCAGTTTTTAGTAATTAAGTTGTCTAATATCTTCCAGTTGAAAATGAGGTGGGCGAAAGAACTTTATGTAGGTTTCTAGGATTAAAAATAAACCTAAAATTCCCTGTTATCGTTCTGTCTTAAAAAATAGCTTAACAAAAACTGATCTTGACAGTTTTTATTTTCGAATAAATTTTTAACTCATTTTTGGTAAATTTTGAGGTTTTGGGGGTGAAAACTTGAAAAGGTTTGTCCGCAAAGGGAATTTTGTAATCTTTTGTCCAACTCAAAGCTAATTTATTTTGAGTTATATGATTCCACTCTTCTGAAAAAAAAATTTTCGACAGGAATACGTTCGTTCACTGTTTAGCTCTAATATTTCCTCTCGGCGCGTTTTTTATATTTTTGCAATTTTCGGCAAAACCTTCGCTAAAGAAGAAAAGATCTGGATTTTGCGCAGTAGCAATTTATTATATTTTTGCATGAAACAATATTGTGGCCAATGCAAAACAACTGCGCCGATTCGGCAAGACCGAAAAGATCTTCATCAAGTGCTTCGTCTCTCCCTTTTTTGTTTAGGCCAAATTACAGAAAATCCGCTCTGAGGCTGTCAAACCTTTTCCCAAAATGGTTTACAATTTCAAAAGTTACGTATCTCTTTTTTGTATTTTTCGAGGAGATTATTTTTAGTTTCCTTATCTATATATTCCCATAGAAAAATGCTTCTTCCATCTGCAAGCTAGCTCTGCTGATATATCTGGACTCAATGTACTATCATCTGTCCCCCCTAATATACTTCCTAAGGGGTGCCACTCTATGGTAGAGTTTGAGGAACTACTAGTGTCTGACCAGTTGAAGAACTGTAAGATTCGTCGTCACATATAATAATATGAAAAACTATGTGCTAATAATACTTTTTTTTAAGTAAACATATTATAATCTTCTTAGAAAATTGGACACCCGGTAGAGTAAACCATGCATCGGGAGCATGCGTGAGATATGATAGTATTTGTTTTTACGTGCAGCATATAGGATATAGCGTGCTAGGCAAAAAAATTCTGAGTCATTCTCCGAGAATTTTTGTTCTACGGGTGAAGGGTTTTTGTTATAATCTTAGATTAAACAGAGACAAGATATCTGGTCCAACGAAAACTCCTTGGCAAATCATAACCACTGTTTATTTACAAATAAAATCATAACAAAACAAAGGTGAGAAATATTGAGTCAAATGAGATATTTTCGAACGTTTTTATAAGGTTTTTTTCGAGTTTTTTTTATAAAGACGATAAAATAAAGCATACTTTTGACGAAGTAGTTAATGCGCAAATAAGATATTTTCGAACGTTTTTTTTAATAAAGACTATAAAATAAACGTAGGTAAAGTCCTTAAACCAATTTGCAAACAACAATAAAAGTTAATTCACATGTGTTCAGGTTTATAAGAATATTAAATTTGTTAAAGTTGCCTGTCTGTCCTATTATTATTGTGTACTGAAGAAGTCAGTATAAGTAAGTGCTAATGACAAGAAAAATTAAAAAAATTAACAAACACAATAACATAATTTTTAGCTAGTGGGTAATATAATGTTTTTTTTCTTGGCATAATTTTAATTTGTTGAAAATTGAAAATGCTATAAATCATATACAAACTTTGTAATAAATTTCGTTTGTATAAAATTATGCTACAAACATTTATTGTTAGGAAGTTTACAAAGCTCAAATTGGCAGAATTATTTTTTGCATGTTTTTTAAATTATTTTGCAGATTTCATATTATAGTAAAATTTTAATAATATAATCCATGTGTAAATTTCTATTTAAGTAGATACGCCACTGGTGTGTTTACTGTAAACAACAGAAAGGTAAACATTGTTCCATATAATAATAGAACCAAAGTCTCCGTAAGTGTCAGGTATCTTCTATCTTTTTAATCTAAGGTTATAATAATTATTTTGGAAATTAAAATGTGATATTTTGGAAACGGATTTTATTAACCTTATGGAGTTTGTTATTGAGACTAATATGGCGCGCATAAGTCAAACTATGCACGGTTTAAGGTTCTAAAGTTTCTATGAGTCATAAAAACAAATGTGTGTTTACAGAATAAACAAACCCATGCCAAAAAATATTAGCCAATAGCCTAATATTTGTCTCACTCCACTGTTTAAAACTGACAATGCGCCTTACTTACTTTACAGTTTCCTCACTTTCTTCTTTGGGTAATCCATTTGCTTTTCACGTTTTCTTTTTTTGGCATTTTATTCGTTCTGTCAGATTCGTCGTCACATATAATATATGAAAAATGACGTGCTAGTAAGTAAACATTTTGAGTTTTTTGATTGAGACTAATTTAGCGGGTATAAGTCAGAAATTATGCAGGGTTTAAGTTTTTATGCGTAATAAAAACAAATATGTGTTACAGAATAAACCAACCCATGCCAAAAAATATTAGCCAAAAGCATAATATTTGTCTCACTTCATTGTTTAAAAACTGACAGTTTGTTGCCCTTTTCATTTCCTTTTCCAGTTTCCTCCTTTTCTTATTTAGGTAATCCATTTGCTTTTCACGTTTTCTTTTGTTAGATTATTTCTTTAAAAGCGTATTTTCACAATTCGCGCGCGCGATACCGTAACTAGTCGCATGACGGCGCAAGAAGTATACTGAAGTACCTAGCAGAGATCACGCCAGCTGCCATGTCGGTATGTTTTTCTTATCTCTAAAACTTGAGTATGACGTGCTACGAAGTATAAAGGCGCAATTACACAGACGAACATGCTCAAACAAAAGCTCGTGCAAAAGATCTAAAATTTTTTGCGTGAACATTTTTGTGAGCTTTTCTTTGAACATTTTGTTCGGGTAAATTTTTGAGTAAATTATTGCTATCTATTTTGGAAACATATTTTTAAAGATGAGAATAAATAAAATTTTACATCAGTGATCAGTGATCTCAATTCTTTAAAAAAATGGAACACCAACTTTTATTTTAAATTTTTGTGGAAAAAAGCCGACGGCAAGCGAAACATTATTCTTGGCTATCAGAACAAGCTTTTATTAAATACATTCAAAAGTAGAAAATAATTTTTTATCTTTCTTATACCATAAATCTTTTTCCCCCTCCACTTCTCTCGTTAGAAAGAAGTGTGTACCTAATAATACAATATTATTGTATTGTCGCCGGAATTATAAATGCATAGCAAATTTGAGCACAATCGGATATGGATAAGTCAGTTAAAATTGGTTAGCAAAACATGACCAAAAATCGTCCATCTTGAATCCGCCATATTGAGTTTCCAAAATCTGATCAAAAATTCGTATTCCTTATCCCCGTATACCAATTTTGGTTTAAATCGGACAAACTTAGGTGTTTTCCCCTCCACTCTCCTCCTTGGGGGAGGGGGCAACCTAATAATGACATTATTGTATTGTCACCGGAACTATAAATGGATGCCAAAATTGGTTAGCAAAAGATCACCAAAAATCATCCATCTTGAATCCGCCATATTAAAATTTTCAAATCTGATCAAAAAATCATAATTCCCCTCCTTAAAAACTAAATCTAAAAATAACTAAATCTTTTTCCCCCTCCATTTCCCTGGTTAGAGGGAGGTGGGTACCTGTGAATACCATATTATTATATTTTCACCGGAACTATAAACGCATACCAAATTTGAACACAATCGGATGTAAATAAGTCAGTTAAAATTAGTTAGCAAAACATAACCAAAAATATTCCATCTTGAATCCGCCATATTGAGTTTTCAAAATCTGGTCAAAAATTCGTATTCCTTATCCCCGTATTCCAATTTTGGTTGAAATCGGACAAACTAAGGTGTGTTCCCCCTTCACTCCCTTCCTTGGGGAGGAGGGGTGTCTAATAATGACATTATTGTATTGTCACCGGAACTATAAATGGAAATTTGAAGGCAATCGGATGTATATAAGTTAGTTAAAATTGGTTAGCAAAAGATGACCAAAAATCGTCCATCTTGAATCCGCCATATTGAATTTGAAAAATCTGATTAGAAATTCGTTATCTGCTATCCCAAGTACCCCAATGCACCAAAATTCAACGAAATAGGGCGTACTTGAACTGTACCCCCCTCCACCCCCAGTAGGGGGAGCCGTCAATTTCATCACACTATATTCTTGTGTTGTCACCGCAACTATATAAGCGTGCCAAATTTGGAGCTGATTGGATATCGGAAAGTTAGTCAAAATTAAGTTGCAAGATTCCACCCGAACAAACATATCTAGTTACATATGTACAAAGATAGGTACATTGCAAATTACCACTAACTTTGAGTTAAAACCCTAAATTACCTATAAATACTCAAACAACAAACATTTTCAAAGCATTTGGAATATTTAAATTTAAAAATCACTATAAACTCGTTTAAAAAGTCTCTCAAAGACGCGATTTAAACAAACAGACTGAATGTCAAACGGAACGTAAGACGGCGCCATATTGTTTTTATTTCGGCTTGATCCTACGCCTTCTATGTAGGTCGTATTGGTACAGCTTCTTTTCTTTTAAATGCCACATACAGACCGCTTCAAGCTACTGCGAACATAGGGGGAATCAAGTCCAATTTACTCTCCCTGCCGTACGACCGAGGTGGATTCGAAGCACGCTGCAGTTTTATCTTTTGGAAATTCATTTTGTTTTTATTATTTTGTTTTATTTCTGCCTTGCTCGAGAAACAGATGGGTAAGTTTTTAATTGAAATAATACATTTTTAAAACCAAAAATGGATGTCTACGAAGTTGCCGAAAAAGTGCAGATGGTCAAATGGTCAAATCGTCATAACCCAACACACGTTCGATATTGGTCGAGGGAAAATTTGCATTTGTATTTTGACGTAAGAACACAGTATCCCCAAAAAGCAGAAGCACATTATTCCAACTACTAGGCAGTTGTTAGGTGTAAGATTTAGTGAAAAATGGTTTCAACAAGATGGTTGTTCCGCTCACAATGTTGGCCTTGTTAGGGAATATCTTGATAATGTATTTCCTAATCGGGTTATAAGTACACGGGGAACTATTTTATGGCCAGCTCAATCTCCCGATCTTGCTCCTAATGACTTCTATCTGTTTTTGAAGAAGCTTTTCAAATTATCACCCCTAACATACTTGGAAACGTTAGAAGGGGTTTTTATAGTAGGCTCGGATATTGTCTAGCCGAGCAAGGAGGACTTTTCGAACATTTGCTTTAATTTTTTTTTGACTGGGAGAATCTTTTTGGTTTTTAGAATGTATTATTTTATTTTGAGAACTTTTTTATTTTGTTTCTCCTTATTATTTTCATTGTAACACGTCGTCACTGATAAATCTGAGCAGTTGACAATAAAACGCTCTAATTTATCAGTGACAAAAAATAAGAAAATTACGTTATAAAAATTTGCGTATTTATTGACCAAATTCCGGTTTCATTGACTACGCTCCACACAGCACCGTGGTTAGAGGGGTACTAAATACCAAAGGAAAGTCATGCAAGTGGTGATCGCAAGCCTGAGTATTGGTTGCTTCACTGATAGGCGTGCGGTGTCTCTGCATGTACGTACACTGGCAAATTAGACTTCTTCCGCCCTATGTTCGCAGTAGCTTGAAGCGGTCTGTATAGAGTTGCAATTTGTACAAAAACATATTTTTTCGACGAAATACTAAATATCTTTGAGATAAACTTAGAGCTAGAGGAAACAAAATATAAACGTAAAAAATTAAAACATCGGATCGGATGTCACAAAATCGTAATTGAGCAGGAGAGCCAAAAACCTATATATGCCTTAATGGATCCAAATAATCCAGTTATCCAGTCCAGTTATCATTTCTCCAGGTTTCATTTGGATCCATAAAGATATAAGTATATAAGTTTTTTGGCTCTCCTGCACAATTACGATTTATTAAGAAAGTTTAATCCAGATTTGTTTGAGATTTCAAAGCGTTTTTGTTTGTTGTACCGCTAAAATTATAATTAGTTTTTCTGACACCTGCTAATTTGCGTAAAAAAAACAACTATTCTAATCATTATGTAGGTTTGCGTTTATGTTATAATTGTTAAAAGAATATTAATTTCATTTAGATAACAATAAAAATATGAAAAAACGAGTTTTTTGTACTGTGCAAAAATATCCTGTTTCTATGGAGGGGGGGTTGGGGTTAATTTATTTATCCTTAACCCTCCCCCCCCCCACCCGGAATCAATTCCTGGGTGCGCCACTGTTTCACGTTAGATTTAAGCAGCCATTCTTTATTGGTTTAATAAAATCGCTAAATAAACTAGTGGGCTCTAGATATCACAGACTTCATTTTACTTTTTACAACAACTTTCCCTAGAGCCTTACTACTCCCTAAGTAAATTAAAGCTTAGCAGTGGGCGCGAGGGCTCGCGCTTTAAAACGTACCACCCAGGATTTCTGAAGAATCGCTAAAAATTTAGAAAAACCCCGACACGTCGATTTAATTTTAAAAAAGGCACTTTTTGATTATCATTGAATTCTTATAGTACGCATTCCTTTCAAAGGGTAAACTTTAGCCCTATATTTTGAATAGGGCAAGTGGTTCGAGTGATATCTTGTTTTGAAGGTCTTTCAAATGCCTTCATAAAAGCGTTAAAGTTTTAAAAATATAGCGCTTTGTTTTTAAAATAATCACTTGCAAAGTAAGCTCAATTTGTCAGTGGCGGTCCCGGCCATTTGAAACTACAAGCGAGGATTTGTTCTCAAATCTAGGGGAGGGGTACTCAGATTTGAAGTCGTTTATTTCATTTTAAGAAAATTTTTGATAAAATTACATTAAAACTGTAAGTTTTGAGTCAAAATAAACTAAAATTGTAAATATCAACGGTATTATACGCCGCAGGCGAAAATTTTAAAGAAAATTGCTCTAAAAAATGCGTTTTTTGAATTGAAATTGTAAATATATCAATGGTTTCAGAGCGCAGCAGGCGAAAATTTTAAAGAAAGTGACACTACAAATGCCACTTTTAACAAAAAATTAAACTAATACCGTAAAAATCAAAGGCGCCGCAATTTATACCCTACTTTTGATTTTCTAAATGTTTTCATAAAAAATTTAAAGCCAGGGTAGGGGGGGTTAACTACTCCCCTATCCTCCTGAAAATTAGTAACTACGTATAATTTTTTCAGTTATAAAAAAAACATAGATAACCAACAAACCACAAACAAAACCTAATAGCTAAATACTTTTTTTTTGAGCTCATAAAAAGCTTTTTGTTGAAACATTACCTTTTATATCTCATATATCCAACATAAGATGCCCATCTCAAAAAAAAATAATAATTTCCAGTTTTTTGGGCAAACTGGTCAATGTCAATTTCAATATGTCTGTTGATATGCAGCAAAGCTAAGCCCATCAGACGACTTTCCGTTATAGTGTTTTTAAGTACTTATGTTTTCAATCTTCTGAGGCATGGGAAGCTTCTTTTTGACGAGGCATTACTTACTGACAAACCTCCAAGAATGTTCTAATCAACGGAAAAATATTGCCACACTTGTTCATTGCCTCGAAAACGTTATCAGGTATTTTTTGATTTAAGCTTTTGCCTACTTCTGACCAATATTGTTTCCAAATACTGACTTCTCCCAATAAAAGGTCAATAATTTGTGTTTTGGATTAATAAAAAAGTTTATAATATTTAGAAACGACTTTAGTTAATTTTGCCTTGATTTTGGCTTCATGTTAAACTTGGTATGAATAGGTTCAGGTCAAAAATACTTTTTTATGTCCGAATTTATTTTTTTTAAAACTTGTTTATAAATAGAAACTCTATAATACTGTTCTGTATTTTCAATGGTTTTCGCGGTAAGCTCGTCATGCGTTTGTATATTCTTAGTCTCACGGATTGAAGGTCAAACTGTCCCAAAATATTATGGAGGGATTCTAGAATGTATTTAAAGGAACTTTCTGCAATTTCTCGTTTTTTCTTCTTTAGGGTTATTACAATCAACATCTTTGTTGTTGTTGTCTACTTTTTTCTGGGGCAAGGGGGGGGGCGATCTCCCCCGCCCCCCTGGACCGACACTGAATTTGTACAGGTAAATTTCCCCCCTACCCAAACAAAATTGCCGTATCACGGGATTTCTCAAAAATCGAATTTTAATTTAATAAAAAAATGCAAATTTAAAAGTAAATATCTCGTAAACTTATCACTGAAGTTTTAAAATTTTAACACTTTTGTGAAGGAATTTGAAATACCTTCAAAACAAGGTATCACTTGACAAGAATTTCAAGTCAAAAAGTGTCTCTCTCGAAAACTAAATCAACATGTCTCGGGGTTTATCTAAATTTTTAGCGATTGTCAAGAAATCCTGGGTGGAGCATTTTAAATGGGACATACAAAATTATCCGATTTTAATGATTACAGATCTACTTAGCACAAAGGCATTTTAACCCCCCTAGATATTTTATTAAGAAAAAATCTACTTGTTTAAATAGCAATAACTTTTTCAGAAATTGATCGATTTTAAACTTTTTAAAAGGCACAAGCTTTAAAATTTATACAAGTAATAATAAAACTGACATTTACTAAAAATCCAGGATGGCGGACCTATTTAAAAGCTAGGCATATTTCACCACCCCAGAAAAAACTTTTTCTGCGTCACTATATTCAAACTTAAACGTCGGTTACAAAGCCACATCCTTTCCAAGCATATCAATGTAATATTTAAAAAAATCGTACAAGAAATAAAGAAGTTTTAAATCTTTATATAGACCAGAGTTTCCATACAAAATCAATCTTATTAAGAAAAAATTGTTTGATTTTGCAGGCAAACTTTTGTCTATATAAAGATTTAAAACTTCCTTATTCCGTGTCCGAATTTTTCAAATATTTCATTGGTGTGCTTGGCAAGGATGTGCCTTTGTAACCGATGTTTGAGAATAAATACTGTGTTGCAGAAAAAAGTTTTTCCTAGGGTGGTCAAAAATGCCTGTTTTTTAAATTAGTCCGCCATCTTGAATTTTTAGAAAATTTCATTTTTGACACGACACAAATTTTGAGGCCTCGATCAATTTTTGAAAAAGTTATTGCTATTTAAACAAGTAGATTTTTTATTTCATAATTTTGATTTTGACTGTAAACTCTGGTCCTTCGTCGCCTTGTCCGTAAACATTCAGACTTGTACTTTAATAGACCATTTCCCGGCCTTGTAACGCATTAGTAATTTACGTTACAAGGCCGGGAAATGCGCTATTAAACACAAGTCTGTTTACGGATAAGGCGAAGAAGAAGCCGAGTCCGGAATTTCTAGACGAGTACTTTAATGACATTTCACGGCCGTGTATCGTACAACGTTTTATTTCACACTGTAAGTGGGAAATCCCTTATTTTATTATTTTTTTTTTAGTTACTTTACCGTGATGTAATGTATAATTTCCCGGACTAAAACTGATAACGTTATGGAGTATATTACAATACAGTATGAAATAAATTACTACTAACATCAGGTACAATTTGTGAGTGGCGGCCGTGTACTAAATGTTAAATCAGAAGAATTAAAGTAATTCCAACAAAAAATAAATCTAATCTAAAATATAAAAAATGCCATCATTAATATTCTTCCTTATTATTTTAAAATAAAGTCATAATAAAACAAACATATTAATAAGCTACACCCTGTTAAGTAAACAAATGATGTTATGTTGTTATGATTTAACTTCCTTATTACAAAATAAAACGATTTACCCAAGAAACACATTTAAATCAGCGTTGTTAGACGATTTCCTCATCGGTAAAATAAAAATGAAGGCAGCTAAAAATAAATGCAGGTTTATTGAGTTATCAAGAGACTTGTTAAGTGTTTTCTTTTCTAAACTTCCTTTGAAACATTAAACTTCTGTCTTTCTAGACTCTTCTTTCCTAATTGGTTTCAAGTAGTAACAATATAAATTAAAAAGTTCGCAGTAGATTTTCGACTTCTTATTGATAAATAAATTTATTTTCAGCAGTAAGATGAGGTTTAGGATTTTTCTGACACTACAGCTGCTTTGTTTATATTCTATCCCTTAATCTAGTCCTTCCACTAAAATCGCTTTAACACCCTCGCCAGATGTTTATTGGAAAACCTCTCTCTTCTGGATATTTTTTCTTTTAGAAGATGTTGAGTCCTTCAGAACGTGAATTTTGGGCACTCAAATAAGATATGTAAAGATAGGTTTCTGATACTATTCTGACTTGATTCAACACCTTCTCTACTAAGAAGGTGTTGTTTGATTTCTTATACATTTTAGAATTTGAAAGGTCACCATGTTAAACTATTTCTAAATTTATACTGTTCATCCTAAATTTTCTGAATAAATTTTAATATGGCGTGTATAATCCCACAAATACCTTTTAATACCAACAGATTTCATTCCAAACTAGAAAATTATAAATTAACTCTGTGTTTCGGACTTCCATTGTCTATATTTTATTTATACACGACGTTTCGATCAGTACAATCTCTGATCGTCCTCAGGTGCAAACTACAATCAATTCCTAAGGCTACGTACTTATATACTGTGAGAAATCACTCAACCTTGAAGTTTAAGAAGTTGGCTCTGCCCAAGGAGGGGCTTCCAAATATTTGGGATTTCAACACTTGGTTTACTGAAAATACCCTGATTCTGCCCAATAAAGGCAGCTTCAAGGAATTTTCGTTTCTTCCAGTGTGACTCCTTGTGCAAAACCTTTACTTCTGCCCACTTCATTCGGTGTTGTTTTGACCATGCATGTTCGGCAATTCCTGATTTCGTGGTTTCACCTTTTTGGGTATTCGTCTGATGTTCCTTAAGCCTAACAGATAGTGGTCTTTTAGTTTCGCCTATGTATGATTCACCACACTCACAAGGAACTTGGTAAATGCATTCCTTATTTTGTTTGTTCTCCGGTTTTGTTTTACTAAGAAGGCTTCGAATTGTATTACTAGATTTAAAAGCTGTTTTAATATTAAAGTTTTTAGCTACTCTTCGAATTTTCTCTGATACTCCTTTAACGTATGGGATTGTAAGGACGTTACGTTAAAGGAGTATCAGAGAAAATTCGAAGAGTAGCGAAAAACTTTAATATTAAAACAGCTTTTAAATCTAGTAATACAATTCGAAGCCTTCTTAGTAAAACAAAACCGGAGAACAAACAAAATAAGGAATGCATTTACCAAGTTCCTTGTGAGTGTGGTGAATCATACATAGGCGAAACTAAAAGACCACTATCTGTTAGGCTTAAGGAACATCAGACGAATACCCAAAAAGGTGAAACCACGAAATCAGGAATTGCCGAACATGCATGGTCAAAACAACACCGAATGAAGTGGGCAGAAGCAAAGGTTTTGCACAAGGAGTCACACTGGAAGAAACGAAAATTCCTTGAAGCTGCCTTTATTGGGCAGAATCAGGGTATTTTCAGTAAACCAAGTGTTGAAATCCCAAATATTTGGAAGCCCCTCCTTGGGCGGAGCCAACTTCTTAAACTTCAAGGTTGAGTGATTTCTCACAGTATATAAGTACGTAGCCTTAGGAATTGATTGTAGTTTGCACCTGAGGACGATCAGAGATTGTACTGATCGAAACGTCGTGTATAAATAAAATATAGACAATGGAAGTCCGAAACACAGAGTTAATTTCAAACACATCATTGTCTCAAACTTTCAAACAATAGAAAATTATAAGTTGAAAATTAATGTTCTTTTAATATATCAAATAGGCTTTCAAGCCTTTCGACTTAATCGACATGGTAATCAGTCATTACAGTGGCTGTTTTCATATTTATGAAGCTATTATGAGAAAGTAAGACAACCTGCTAACATAAACACGATTACACGTGGGATGGTACATGTTTATTTCATACGGTAATGTTAATATATACTCCATTATGTTATCGGTTTCAATCCGGGGAATTATACATTACAATACTAGGTCGGTAAAGCAGCTTTACCGGAATGTAACTGAAATTTAGTGTTTTAACTAGAACGCCTATGGTTTATCAAAGCAGGAATTTATCAGACCGTATCTAGTAAAAATATTCATCGTAAGAACGATTCACCATAGAAACTGCAATTCGTCAAACCAAATTGTTATCCGAACCTTATTTCATCAAACCCATTCAATAACAAATTCGAAATTTATAAGACCCATTTTTAATCATACCATTGTTCATCAAACTCATTCAATATCAAACCCGAAATTCGTAAAACCCGTATTATAAACAAACGTTAACGGTAATACTGCAGTTTAAAGAAATATTTACAGTGGCAGCATCATCGGATTTATTTTCGGTTACCTTCTATCACATTTTCAATATTCAGGGGAATTCCCAAATCAGCTATTTGTCTTTTTGGAACTCAAAGACCGCTAATGAATTTAATATTTTTAATTGATTTTGCCCACTAAATCGCTTCAATCCAATGTTCATGGTATACATTGTAAAAATGACAACTGAACAATTTTGACATAATGGGATGGAAATTTTGAAGTAATCGTTGAAACAATGATAAACGACATGACTTTTTGTAGGGTTGCCAACCCTCCCGATTTAGGCGGGAGTCTCCCGCTTTTTTGAATTTCCTCCCGCCTCCCGCCTAATGCAAAAATTCTCCCGATTTTTAAATTATGCGAGATGGACTTCCATTTTTGAACACTCCCCAGCATTCTTGAACAGTCTTCTTAGTAACCAGACACACCCTCTTCTTGCATTATAAATTTGGAAGGTAGTTTTTTACCGAGTCTTTTAGACTTTCTTTGATCTCTGAGTCGTTTTCAGAAATTTAATAATACTCTTACTCTTTTTCACATAATACAAAAAAAGATGGTAATATGCAAACCAAAGGCACGGGGGTTGAAAGAACTTTTGAATATATCTACGCAATTCCACATTCCTGTTGATGAAGACCTATTATTTGATGAATAGAAACTTTTAAAAGTATTTTTTTCCGATTCATACTTAAAGGAGAAACCTATTAATGATCAGTGGGTTTTATTCTTTAAACAATTCAAGGCCCCTAATTTTTCAAAAATTGCAAGATTCGTGTTTTTTTTTACCCCACTCAAATGCAATGAATCAGAGGGTTTTTACTTTGGTAGTTAGGACTTGGCAAAAAGAGAGGAATAAGCTAAGTATTGAAACACTGGAACAAGAACTCATGCTCAAATATAATGACAACTTTACTTGTCCCGAATTTGTGAAATATTTAAAAAAGGGAGGTTAAACTCTTTTGGAAAAAGTGAAATCTAACAAAAAATATTTTTAAATGGTATACAATAATTTATCATTCATTTAGTTTTTTGTTGGTTTGCTGTTTACAGTAATAACAAATTTCTGTACATAATATACAGTTTTTTAATTTATTTTCTAAATATATCAATTTTTTTATTTCACTGAAGTCCGGCTCTGAGCAGTTTTCAGATTTTTACCTTAAATAGTGGTGAATGCGCAAGATATTTTAACGAGATCTCACATTTTTTTAATTTGCGTTTTGTCGGGGATAAAACTGCAAAACACGAATTATAAAAGGTTAAAAAAGCAAGTTGCGCTATTGGTTCTTCTGAAAATCAAAATTAAGTAAGTTATAAATTTTCAAAACTCCCGCTAAAAATAAAAATATGGTAACACAGGGTGTTCATTTGAAAACTTCCCACCCAAGATTTACGTATTTAGAGTCTGATTTTGAAGAAATTCGCGGACACGTCGATTTTTTGTTCGAGGGGGGCACATTTTGGTTATTTTGAAATTTTTGTAGGACGCACACCTTTAGAAGGGTAAACTTTACCCCTAAATTTTGAATAGCGAAAGTGGGTCGAGTGATACCTTGTTCTGAAGGTCTCTTAAATGTCTTTACAACCATGTAAAAATTTTGAAAATATATCGATTCGTTCGAACTCAAATTGTACAGGTAAATTTCACTCCTCGTAGGAATGTACCATAGAAGAAAAAATGCAATGATAAAATGTATCTTTAACAAAAACAAATTTGACGTGTCAAGGGATTTTTCAAAAAATAACAAAATATTTTGTAAAAAAAACTATTTTGCATTGGTCCATGGCAACTGTGGATATCTCAGAAATGAATCGATGGATTTTCGAAATTTTTTACGCCATTGTAAAGACATTCCCTACTCACTTTCCCTATTCAAAATATAGGGATAGAGTTTACCCCTCGAAGGAAGTGCGTGTAACAAAAATTTCAGGAATCAGGCTCTACATACGTGAATCTTCGGTGGGAAGTTTTAAAATGAACAACCTCTATTTTTTGCCGCTGTCTTATCAAAAAAATATTTATACAGTGGCGAAGTCAGAAATCGGGTCTGGGGGGGATTTTCGTCACCTATTGCAAATTTTTAAAAATTAGGTAGGTGCCTATTAATTGAGTTCTTGAACCGAATGGAAGTGGGGCGATTTATTAGGTGTTGAGTTAGTGAATTTTGAGAAAATTACACTAAAATGCAATTTTTTACGCGTTTGAAATGTTGTTGACATAGAATTGCATAAAACTAAACAAAATTGTTACAATTTATAATGTTGTAGCTCCGCAGGCGAAAATTTTGGCAAAAAAAAAAACAAAAAAAATCTTAACAAATTTTGATCTTTTAGGTTTTTTGTAAAATATTTTTGGAAAAGTAGATTGAGTTAGATGCCAAGAAGTGGTGGGTTGCGGTGCTTTAAATAGGTTTGTTACCAAAATCATATCATAAATGCGCCGAAGTCGACAATTTTAGGAAAAATTATAATAGAAATGTCATTTATCATACGTTTGAAATGATGGTGATAAAAATTGCTTAAAATGAAACCAAAATTTTTAAAATTTAAGACATTACACCAAATCACACGTCACAAGCCCGACTAAAGTGTCAAAAAAAGGGGGGAGGGGGTTATAGCTCTCTTTCTGGTGCCCTTATTGTGACACCCTTGATCATGATTATTTTATTGTAGATTGGATTGGACCCCATGAACTGATTTTTTTTATTTAAATAAAATATAAAACAGCATGAAACAAAACGTTGTACAATACCGTGAAATGTCATTACTCTGCCAAAAAATCCCCTTCAAAATTCTTAAAAAGTCTTGATGAGATTTTAAGAGATTTTATTGGTTTGAAGAGACTTGACCTGGCAAAAATGTATGCCACATAAAAACTGACAAATTCTTATAATGTTTGATGAGAATCATTTTCAAATAATTTCTGACTATTGAAAATTAACAAGCGATTTCAAAAGATCCTAAACACAATCAAATTTCATGTTTAGATGTTTTACAAGATTTCATTATGTTACACCAGACACATGAGGTTTAGCAAGCAATATTTCTATAAGATTTTACAATATTTCACAAGTCTAAAAGAAGGGACGTTCTTAAAAGATTTCATGAGAAATAGGGTCGTGAAGATTTGACAAGATTATATAAGTATTAACAGATTTGACAAGTAAGATAAGAATTTAAAAGATTTTATGACTACTAAAATAAATTAAAAAGAATATATTATAAAGATTTATAATTAAGAAAATTTTACTATAGCAAGAGATTTTTCGAGATTTCGTAAGTTTATATCAGACACAGATTTCATGAGGTTTAACAAGCAAGATTTGTATGAGATTTTACTAGATTTCACAAGTCAAATAGGGTAAAGGGTTCTGAAGATTTGACAAGATTATATAAGTATTAAAGTTTAGAAAATAGACGCTAACCAGATTTGACAAGCAAAATGAGAATTAAAAAATTTTTATGTTTATAGGCAAACATAAATTAAAAAGAATATATAATAATGATTTAATGTAAACCAGTGAAATCTTATCAACTTGTTTCTCTTAAAATCTGCTTAAAACTGCTAAAAACATGTGGATTTTCTCATGAAATCTTGTGAAATCTTATTAACTTTATTTTATATTTCTGTTAAAATCTGCTCAAAACTTCTGAAAACATGTAAACTTGTCAAAACCATTGAAACTTTATCAACGTGTTTCCCTTAAAATCTGCTCAAAACTGCTAAAAACATTTTATTTTCTCATGTAATCTTGGGAAATCTCATGGAGGATGGAAACATATCAATTGTCCTTATGAAATCTTATTAACTTTGATTTAAATTTTTGTTAAAATCTGCTCAAAACTTAACAAAACCAGTGGAAGCAGAGTCTTTAAAATACTGGTAAAATCTTATTAACTTTTGTCATTAATTCTTTTAAAAACTTTTTAAAACTAATGATGTTTAACGAGTTTTGAATCTCTTTGCAACATTAAAAGTTCATGAGATTTCACCCGAAAGTGGTGTTTCATAAACCGCATGAAATACCAAGCAGAACTCGTGAACTCTCACTATTTTTTTTTTACGAGTTTTGACGCGGTATTTTTGTCAGGGTAAAGTACTCGTCTAGAAGACTGCTAGTATCTAATTTATTTTTTAAAAGATCTAAATGATTAATCATTTTATTATCAATAATGCTAGAAGGAGAATGAGAAAAGGTAGAAATAAGTATTAAGTGTAGAGAAGATGATGTAAGTCAAGAGTAGTGTATCAATTTAATAAATATTTTACTTTGTCTCTATTTTCTATGACTATAGATCTAATTTAATCGGCTCTCGTTCGAAAATTTCCTTTCCTCTTGGATAAGTTCCAAGAAAGTTCAAAATTCTCTCTACTTACCTACACGTTTATTTGCTGCAAATGTTATGCATGAGTTACATTTCGTTTAAATTCACATCAACTCTTATGTCCATTTGCACCGCCGCAGAATTAAAATCAGCTTTGTTTAACACCTCATTTGGTTTAAAAATAAAAAATAGGAGAGTCCACCGATCTGTCACGATTAGTCCAACCAAATTAAAACAAAAGACAAAAAAAAAATTAACAGCGTTTTAAAAAAAATGCGTGAGTGGGGCTCTTGCGGGGTGGATTTGGTGGGGGGAACGTCATAGAGTAAAAACTTCAATACAAAAGTTGTAGTACAACTTTTGTAAATGTCACTTTTTAACATAACCTTAAAATTTTCGAGAAAAATGCGAAAAATCGTAATATTTTTTTAATTTTTTCGTTTTTTATTTTTCATTTCCGCAAAAATAATTGCATTTTCATGAAACTTAGTTAAAATATATTTTTCTGTGTTCTTAATACCTTTTTTAGATAAAAAAGTTGAAAATTTGTTCAGATAATAATTTTTTTTGTTCCAAATCACTTTTTTCAATCAAAGATTCTACTCAAGGAAAATTCTCGTAGTATTTTTTGACGTTTGCTAATTTTTTTTGTTTTCACATATACTTTTTGGTGGGATAATAAAAAAAATTATAGTTACAATTAAAAAACACGCTTAGAAATGCAAAAAAAACAAAAGAGGGCTATTGCAACAATAAATTTTTAAGCAATTGTTGATAATTTCTTAGAAAAAAAATCAAGGATCGATTACACCATTTGTTGTACGGAAGAAATACAAAGGGGACAGTATATAATTTACTACGTTTATACGCATCTAAAACCGGTTTTATATAAGAACTGCTTTCCTTAAAAAAAACCTTTTTATTACCTTTTTTTGGAAACTGTTTAAATCGTGAAAATGCAACTATTTTTGCGAAAATGAAAAATAAAGAACGAAAAAATAAAAATATTACGATTTTTTACATTTTTCTCGAAAATCTTGAGGTTATGTTAAAAAGTGACATTTACAAATGTTATAGAAATTTGCACGGTCTATAAGTTTGTATTGAAGTTTTTGCTATATGATGTTCAGTATTGCCGGAAATTGCAATAATACTATTTTCTCCCCCTTTCCCCCCACCAATCCCACTCACGCATTTTTTTTAACGTTTATTAGAAGCCCTTTTACCATTTCCGCTTACCATTATAAATGAGTTAATCCGATCATGGAGGGAAAATGAAGCGATTTTAAAAGACGTCGCTAAGGTTACGACTGCGTTAGTTACGACTGCGTTAGTTACGACTTTTTTGTGTTGTGTTGGGTTTGCTGAGGTTCTGTTGTGTTGGGTGAGATTGGTTTGCTTGCAGGCCTCCTACTTCTCATAAAATAATAAAATTGTCATAAAATTGCAAAGGGTGTAATAAGATGGACCATTTGTCATAAAATGTCATAAAATATTATCATTTTATCCTAACTCAGGGTTTGTTTTAAAATAGAAATAAAAAATTTCCAAAAATTTGCTGCATCACGTCTCAAGGTAAAGTAAGGCCAACAAAAATCCCTGGTTTTTATATTATGATGGCTACAAGGCCTTGATGAGTGGAGGCGGTGTTGGCCGTGGATAAGAAATAAAAGAGGAAGTACAAAGATAACCTCTTATTCCTTCTGTTTTTTTTTTCTGCAGAGAGTTTTGGTAGATTTTTGTAGCCGAACTATGAGATAATACTAATGAAAGAGAAACAAAAAACCTACATGAAAATATAAAGTTAATATAAATAATATTAATTAAAATAATAATAAATATAAAATGCGTGCGGGAAAGTAGTGTTTCCCGCATAGTCATAGAAAAGAGCAGTTAAACGATTGACTTTGTGTGTTGAAAGAGCGTTAAAGGGAATTAAAAAGGAAGCATTTAGAGGATCAATTTATCTATACACTTGAAGATATTAACAATATGGATGGGTTATATAAAAAGATTCAGGAATAGTGGATAGCAGTTTCAAAAATAATGGACATATAGCCCTTATTACCATACCAAACCGTAGGCAAAATCGGTTATTTTTCTCCGGTAAAAACTACTTTAAACATCTGTATCGAACATCTCCGATGAACAATTTTTCGTACACACACTTCGGTTTTGTGTCGTTTTTGCTCGACCAGATTTGCTCGTCGAACAAAAACGCAGTCTGTGGGCTCCTTTAGTTTTTACAAAATGTGCCTTCCATTCAGAGGTCAGCCAATTCTGATATTTATTTGACTATCGTTTTGAACATTACTTCGACATTTCCTGAGCTAAGGTCACTGACTAAAAAAAAAGATTCTCTACTCTTAAGCATAACAATGGGTTGGGTACACCTACCTTCAATCTACCGAATAAGATGTAGAAATAATCTGAATAGATGTCAGAAGTGCCATAGTGGTGCACAGCACTTTTATGCAGGGGACACCCAAGGAAAAAATTTGATGGATTTAAATTAAAATTCTTTTATTGGTGGTAAAGATGCTCTCGCATTTACAGAAGTCGACGGTTAAATACAATAAAGTCCGATCCTATAAGTAGACACAGTTAATTCACAGAACCATTTACAGAATTGTTGTTGTAAATAATTATGAAATAATTAACAATCGAAAATAAAAGCCAAAATTAATTAAAAAATTGCCAAAATTAATTAAAAAATAGAGATATAAACAAAACTGACGTTAAAAAATAAAAACATCTACAATAAATCTTATTCAAGAAAAGGAATTAAGTAATAAAAAAAATGCAAACAACAATCGGAAAAAGTCACAATTAACAAAAAAAAACGGCAATAACAATAAAAATTGTAAAAATAATGGTTATTAAACAAGAACATTAAAGAAATTATAATTATAGACAAATTTAAAAAGAAAAAAAAATAAAACATACACCCAGTCACAGAAAAGGGTAATTATAAAGCACAAAAAAATAGTGAAGACAGTACGGCAGTGGCGTCATTTCACATTTCTCTTGGGGGCGGGCATACCTAATTTCAAAAAAAAAATATGAACGAAAAAATATTTTATTGGGATTTAGAGAGGGTGAAAAAGTACTTTATTGACGCCAAAATAACTCAAATAAACATAAAAACAAACATAACATGGTAAAACATACATGTACAAAAAAAAGTAAAAAATACTAAATTAATGGTTTAGTGGGTAACGGCGATTCGGTAAACCGTAGTAGGTGTACTTAAGTGAAAAGGTGTTTTTAAAATGTGTTTTTATTTGTAAAAGTCAAATTTTGATTTGCGTATACTCAGGGGTGATCAGTTGCCCCTCCCCTGCCCCCTCAGTTGTCGCCGCTGCAGTACGGTCGATAAAAATATATGAAAATTAAAGTCAGATCTAATAAGCCTGGTTGGTTTCTCTTAGACAAAGCAAAACTATACCTAAATATTAGTCAAAATATCAGAAAACCAGATTACAAGCCTATATATCAAAAATAGTTAATTTGTGACTACCTCGGATATTCAAAATACGTCTAACTGTAAAAGCAAACTACTTGGTAAAAAGGAGCTACATACCTATCTAAGTAGAAATCGATACATATTTTTTTGCAAAATTAGCCAATGTTAATAATACTGTTTATGAAAGATTCTTAAAAGGTACAAAATAGTATCTTACCCAATTAGGTTGGGATTCTTTTAGTAGCGGATTACTGAACCTAAAATGGTGCTTGGCTAAAGGAAGCGGCGGATTATTTAATAAAAGACAAGCTGTAGGGATAGACGAAGTATACACGGAAGTTTTGAAACTCATAAAAAATGAAGACTCGCTGAATACCCTGTTCAAAATTTTTAATTTGAAAATATTTCTAAATGAGCTTTTTCTGCCATATCCCATTTTGCACCCCTCCTTCTTCTTCCTACTCGCGCTACGTGGGCTGCTACTATCTCTCCGGACCTTCCTGTCTTCGGGACAAAAGAAGCCTTATTTGGAAATAATGGGAGTTTTTCGGTTTAAGTTTAACTGAAGGTTAAACTACCCCCAGACTAGAAAATGTAAAAAGATCGACATCCGTGGTTTCAACTGAGATTTGATATTTAACCTTTACTTGTAAAATGGCGCCTTAGCGAATAATACCACGAAAGATTGGAGGCAAACGAACGCTCTGCTCTGAGTTCTAACTATGGTATTTTGTTTTATTTCTCTTTGCTTTCGAATCTAAAAAACGAACAGAAAATCAAATTACGCATCAAAGCAGCAGCGGCAGGAGCAGAAAGACACTTTCTTGGCTTCACGTGCATGTTCAGTAAAACATGTTCTAATGCGATTACAAAATAGGGCATCACTCTCTGTCAGGAACAATTAATTTTAGAACAGCGGCATAGAGAAAATCTTAATTTTAAACCATGAAAATTTTTAATTTCGGTAACATGATCTATGATTGTGACATAAATTTAGAGATTTTATAGACACTAGCTGAATACCCCTCATCTTCGCCTGCGGTTTTACCCGTTTTTCTTGCTTAAATGGTCATAACTTTTCGGCCTAGTAGTTTTTGCATGATGCTGGAACAGACAGACAGACAGACAGAAAAAACTCTATAAGCTGGATGTTTGTTATCTATATTGTTTGGTTAGAAGCCAACACCAAGCACAGTTAGTTTAGAGAGGGGTTTTCAGAAAAAAAATCGAGAAAAAAATATACCATCTTAGCAATATAGATTTTTTTTTTCGAAACGTGGCCAACTACCATTTATCGTAAAAAGTACTTTTCTGCGAGGCTATTTTTGGAAAATATTCTGAAAACTTTAAATAGCAACTTCCTATTTTGAAATTCTCATTCCAATGGGAGCCCATATCATAAGATTTACTTTACTAGTTTTCGAGATATTGGCTTTCAAAATGTCAAAAATGCAATTTTCAAAAGCCCATATCTTAGAAAATATCTCTATTGTGTTTGATATCGATTTTAAGTGTTTTTTAAGAGGAATTAAAAAATGACAATAAATTGACGATTTGACCTTGTACTTCTTATTTATTGAATAATAACGTTAAAATCACTAAAAATCAATAAACTGTAAATATAAATGTGTCATCGCCAAAATGCTATGATTTTTTAATTCCTCTTAAAAAATTGGGAAAGCAAATATCTCGAAAACTAGTAAAGTAAACTTAATGATATGGGATACCATTGGAATGAGAATTTCAGCGAGAATTCAAATATGATGTCAAAATAGGAAGTTGCTATTTAAAGTTTTTAAAATATTTTGCAAAAATAGCCTCCCAGAAAAGAGCTACATTTTACTTTTTACGCTAAATGGTGATTGGCGATGTATCGAAAACAAAAATCTATATTTTAAAGATGGTATATTTATTTTCTTTAAACCCTTTTCTATACCAACTGTGCAAGATATTTAAAAAAATATTTATTGTGCAAAAATGGTTTTTCGAGAGATTTATTATATGTGTAATAAATAACGAGATTTTAAAGTAGGAGAAGAGAGAAGCAGAAACGGAAAATAAGTTTATAGGAACATGTAAGCGTTTTTTGACAGATCGTATGTCTAGGTTGAATCTGAACGTTTTTGAATACGCGGGCTGAAATTGGAAAGATTTCTTTTAAGGAACAGAGAGATGCATTAATCGGGTTTATCAATTCGGGAATAACAGCAATTCTGTTCAAAAACGACAAAGCTGCAAACTTAATTTTCTAATTTTTGCGCTATTTTCCAAAAAGTCAAGACGGGAGACTTGCGATTACCTACTATTTCAAAAATAAAAGAATTTTTTAAATAACTTAAAGAGTGAGATTTACTAAGATCTAAAAGAGTAGCCCCAACAGGTCTAAATACTTACACTGTTTTAAAACTAATTTTCAAAAAACGCTTACCCATCAGAAAAGACACAAAGTTATTCATTATTTTGTATTGTTTCTGTAAAATACCACTGGAAAACTGCTTTTTTTTCGCAAAATATACCATATTTTAGGAGAAAATGCCCTAAAACCATTTTTTTTTTGACAGGTTTCAAAATGCCAAATGGTGAATACGCCAAAAATTTGGCACATATAGCTTCCTTATCTGTGTTTGAGGTTAAAAAGTTGGTGATTTTTTAGACCACCTCTGGAGGGTGGTTTAAATTTATAGCCCCCAGAAAGAATTGTTTTGTGGCAATTGGTAATAAGTTCGTTTATAATTTCCCCAAGTAACCGTTTATTTAATATCGGAAGTTGTTCATTAACCAATAAAACACCTCCAATTGTATCCAGAAAAACGCCATATTTTAAACCCGTTTTCAGCACAAAAAATATATTTATGACGGCACTACGAGGCAAAACAAACATAAGTGAAGGTCGTTGATTATGCACGAAAAATATACCAAACAAAAAATCCCAAAACAACTATATTAATTTATTTACAAACTGAAATTAAAACATTGAGGTTATCTAAAAGCTCAGTCAAGAAAACTTTCCTTGCTCAAAGCCTACTCATTTCAAAGCTGTAGCTTTCATCAGTAGAGGTTGGTGCAAGCCAAGGTACAAGTAGAAATAAGAGATCCGAACTCGCTGTTTGTGATTTGAATGCAGCTAATATTCTCAAACTGACATTTCGACAGTGACAGAAATGTAAACAAAGCTTGCATTTAAGTTCTTTAATACATATGATAAATAAAAATACCTTTTAAATAAATACAAAATTAATCTACATCTTATTTTATTATTAACCATCCAAATTGTTGTGTGACATCAAATATTAATTGGAAAAATTAACTTCTTATAAATCAAACTAAGCCCAAAACTCAAGGAGGGTTGGTTTAAAATTCTTAAAACCAAAAATTTCACTTAAACTTAGGACCGTTCTAAAATAGACTAAACCCTTTTAGTAAATCCCACCGAATATGTTTTAAAAATTATTTTGCGTAATTTTTTACACATGAGGCTTTTGTAAATGTGTAGGTAATTATTTTAAAAACGATATAAAATCGCCCTGAAAAACTAGAAAATAATGCTTTTTGACAGACAATGTTTGTGGACGTATTATTTTTATTTTTTAAATTTTTCCCTGCAGTATTTGGGTTCAAATATTACTCGATGTTTTTAACAAAAATAGCTATTGATAAAGAATATCTCTACAGAATGTAAACATTTCCAAAGGCTTGAAATTACCATTTTGACAGCCGTTTCTTTATTTTTAAAATCATAATAAAAAATAACCACAAAATCATGCCAATTAAAAAATTTAGAACAGTTGCGTTTTCTTCCTCAACGTTGCGGTGCTCTAATGGTTCCGGTGGAAATTTTGTCATTCCACCAAACGGTGCAAATATGCCGAAAAAGTTTAAAAATACGTTTATTTATGCAGTTTCGGTTTTTTTGCTTTTGTTGTTGCGCCCGCAAAACATAGAAAAAAAATTGGGTTCGGTCTGTCTGGCAGACAAGTAGTTTGTCTATGCCGCAAAAGGCGGTTAGGTCGTAAGAGTACTTGCGCGATCGAACTTTTGACTCGCACGGATACAAAAGGTTTATGAGTTTAAACGAGTGAATATGCAACTTGTAGTGCTTGTTTGTTTATTTTAAGTTTCAGAAATAAGGATATAGCTATCTTTGTTTGTCTTTTTGTTTATTATGTATAAGCACGGAAGTAAAAATAAAGGTGGAAAGATAATACCCGCTGAGAAATTTTACAAAAATGACCGCCTTGTGTGACAGTTATGAGCCTAAAAGAACGTAGTCACATCAATCAAATCGACTTGAAATTATTTTTTTTTGACGTGTCTTTTTCACAATCAGTAAATGGTATTTTTTACCATGATTTTTCGTAATATATTTTGTTTTTTTTTTAATTTTTTGTTAATAGAAAAAGTAAAGTTATATCATTTTTAGATGGGTTTCAAGTCCCCCTGTAAATACGATATATATTTGCCTGCTTTTTTTATTAGCCACACACTTTTGTTTGAACCAAACCAAAAGTTAATAGGATATTACTCCGTTGTTTTGTTAGTCAAAATAAAGTGTTTTCACTTTTTTTGCGTGTTTTTGCTGAAAATATAGTGTTTTGATTTGTTCAGTGCTGTTATACAAACGGAATGACTAGTTTTTTTGCGTTTCATAGGTGCTGTGCGATCACGGTCTCTAGATTAAACACGGTCTAGTAATTTTTTTGCTCCGCCCACCTGATGACGACACAAAGATATCAGCTGCTTTTTTTATTGATTTCTTGATGGGTGACATTTGGGCTTATTTAGTGAAACGTCTCATCATTAAATAAATAAAAAACCAAAAAAAGAAGGAACCTTATAGTTTTAAATTTGCAATCCGATTTATTGCATATAGTATGCACAACAAGTCTTTCCTTCTAAATAACAAAATAATCACTCCCCCAAAAATGCCTGGGAAAAATCAAGTACAAAATAAAATAGCTTCCAAAACAGGAAAAATAACAACTACATAACCTAACTTCTGAACTACGAACTGGAACCAACTCCACCTCATCTGACGAGTTTCTTGACGGAATCGATTATCAACGAATGATCTTAATTTCTATTTGGTGAAAGATCAACGCATGCAGGCCAAAAATAAATTATATTTACATATACACAAAAAGTTATGATAAAAGATACAAGCAAAAAATAGGTCTTGCATCAATCATTTAAACAAAAAAAAAGTTAATTTAATTTTTCAAGCCTTCTTACACTTTTGAAATGGCTGACAAAAATCAGCTGCTATCTTTGTGTCGTCATCGGGTCGAAGAGTGGGGCAAAATTACTAGACCGTATCTATTCTAGGGACCGTGCTGTGCGATAACCCTTTTTATTATTAGCCTCAGAGTTAGGGGAATTTTGTCAATACCAACTGATTTAGGCTCACAAATGTCAAGTACATGTAGCAGTCATTTTATTTATAGGATATTATCATTCCACCTTTATTTTTACTTCCGTGTGTATAGGTAGCTATCTTTATGGGATTGGTTAGAACAAGTAAAGTGATTTATTTAGATAATTTATTTAAATAAAAGCAAAATCGACACATAAAGCGATGTGTTCCTTTTTGGGATAAACGAAACTGAACTATTTTGGTCTGATCGTAAAGCCATGATGGTAGTTTAAAACTTAAAATATTTTAGCATAAATTTAACGTTTTTGTTTAAGCATTTTTTACTATTTCGTTCTTTCCTCCCAAGATCTTTTGATCTTTTCTTTTTTTTTCATTTTTTACTATGTTTTTCACATTTTTATGCCACGATTTTTCTGACATTTTAAAGCTTTTTTTCCAAACTTTCGATTTCTAGAATAAAATACTCACTTTTTTCAAGTTTTCACTGTTTTTTTAGCGTTCAAAAAAAATACTGAAAAAAACATTTTTTCTTTGTTAAAATGAAAAATATGAGAGAAGACAGAATTTTAGAGGTAGATGAAAAGATAATTTAGTGAAGTGCAAAAATATTTGAGGTTGTTGAACCTATAAAAAAGTATTTTAGAGAAATATAAAAATAATTTAAGGCAACTGTTTAACAAAAATTTCTGTTATGTCATCTTGAGTTTGCATATAATTTTTATTTTGTCATTTTTATACAAAAAACAGCAAAAATTGTAATTTTTCAAAGCATAAAGTGTGCGAGATATAGGGTGGTATTAATTTCTTTCAATCAAAGTTCTTTAAAGTCTCTAAATTTACCAAAAAACGTGTCCTACTATAAGTGTGTTTAAGCACATCTAAAAATCATTTAACTAAATTATTTTAAGGGTCATCATCAAAATAAAAAAAAAAATTATCCAAAAAATTTTTTAGGCACCACAACGCCAACGACATTAAAAGCTGGTGGAAATAATCAACGCCAAAGTATGTCCGCAACTTTAAAGTTTTGTTCGGCAATTTAAAGTTTTGTTCCTTTACCAATAGCCTGACAAAAAAGAGACAGAATGAAAAAAACGACGATTTTCCGTAACTCTCCGACATACATCCATAGTAATAAAGACTGATGTACAAAAAATTTAATGAATTCTGATAAACCTGACCATACTTGCACTATTTAACACACGAAAACGATTAATATAAATAAAATTAATAGTAGTTAAACAAAAAAACATTCGAGTTGTCCAACGCCAACGCAACGTTGCTGAGAAAAACGCAACTAAGGTTTTAAAATCGTCGCTTGTCATTGCCTATACATACAGAGGCCGGATTCTTTATCTGTGAACGCATGTTCATGTGAATGCGCACACGGATTATTTATAATTGTAATATTCTTGAGAGTAAACTAGAGTTTCGAACTTCCAATGTCTTTATTTTTACGTTTTTACAACGTTTTGAATGCTTATGTATCTGTAATAGTCATCAGGTGAATACTAACAAAAACCTAAGACTTCCTAAGGTTATCTACTAGCATGTGTTCAGTGAACCATAAAACTACTGGTTGGCTCCGCCCTTTCACAGTTAAAATCTGTTACCTCCGAAAAGTGTGGGTTTCCAAATATCCTTAATGGTGATGCTTGTTTGAGAAAATACATTCTGATTCCTCAGGATGAATGCTGTTGTTTGAAAGTGTGAGACAATGATGCGTTTGAAATTAACTCTGTGTTTCGGACTTCCATTGCCGATATTTTATTTATACACGACGTTTCTATCAGTACAATCTCTGATCGAAACGTCGTGTATAAATAAAATACAGGCAATGGAAGTCCGAAACTCAGAATAAATGCTGTTTCTTTGAATTTTCGTTTGAATAGGTTTTCCCCCTTGGCGATGATCTTTGCGTTTTGAAGATATTCTGAAGATGGTTATCTTTTCTGCGATACCTTTGACGTATGGAATTATAAGTGTTGTCTCTAGGCTTTAATGTTGGTGTGGACTGAAGAGTTTTTTTGATCGTGTAGTTGGAGAAACCATTTCTTCGCAGATCGGACCGAATGTTTAGTAGTACTTTTCTTTATTTAAAGCTTCTTCTATATTGCAGATGTAGGTGGCTCGATCAATAAAACTCTTCAGACCACACCAACACCAAAGGCTACAGACGTAAATACTGAAAGAAAGGAGACATTTATAATTCCATACGTCAAAGGCATTTCAGAAAAGGTAAGAAGAATAGGCAACCAACCAACAATAGACACCAAGAACTGCATACCAGGTACCATGCGAATGTGGAGATATCTAGATCGGAGAAACCAGCCAACCTATGGAAGTTCGACTTACCGAACACAAACGCAAAACTCGATAAGAGGACACAACTGGATCGAAAATAGCTCAACATTGCTGGAAAAAGGCAAAGATCGTCGCCAAGGAGGAAAAACCTATTCAAGCAAAGAAACAGTATTCATGCTGAGGAACCAGAATATATTTTCTCAAAAAAGCGTCACCATCAAGGATATTTGGAAACCCACACTTTTCGGAGGTACCAGATTTCAACTGTGAAAGGGCGGAAGCCAACCAGTAGTTTTATGGTTTTTTATTTTGTTAGTATTCACCTGATGACGATTGCAGATACATAAGCATTCGAAACGTTGTGAAAAAGTAAAAATAAAGACAATGGAAGTTCGAAACTCTAGTTTGCTCTCAAGTTCATCATTCAAGTCTACCACCTTCAAACAACGGTAATATTTTTGAACCAGCAGCGTCCACCGATCACATTCACCCAAAAACCATGCGAACTTGATCGCTTGGCCCGCGACAGGTAAACAGCTTTATTTCGAAAGACGTATGCGTACAAATAACTATTTTATATTTATTTATTTAATTTATTTTTGATTATTTTGTTTTTTTTCACCGGGGTGCGTTCACTTCACAGAAGTGAACGTTAGTGCGCTGGAGATTCAAGAATTCAGCCCCAGGTTAGTCGCGACAAAACCTTAAAAGAAAATGAAAAAAAAATATTTTCTTTTGTTGAAAATGTAATTATCCATCTTAGTGTGTTAATTTTTTTTTTGAAGATTAACATCCCTTCCTACCCTCTTCCCAAATCAGCTCATCGCCTGGCGACAAAGAATTTTGTGCCAAATAACTCATTTTTAGTGAAAATAAAAAAACATTTTCGATCCCAATAGCCTCCACACTATGTATGGATGGCTAAAAAATGAAAAATAAACCTTTAAACTTTTAATTACCAAGCGGTTGGTAGTATTGCCAGCAGCATTCAGCAAGTGTAAAAAACGCATTTTCAATATGATATGATGATGATAAAATTTTCGCCTGCATCGCATTTATGGCATGATTTTGCCATCAAACCTAGAATTAAGACTTTATCTCGGCCCAACCCAACCCACTTTGTTAAAAATAGTCTTTAAAAAACGTAAAAGAGATATAATGTGCAGTTTAAAATGTAAAAATGTTTGCCTGCGTGTCAAAAATTACCTTACTAGTGTAAGTTTCTCCAAATTTTTGTATGCGGCACATTCAAGGAGTGATTTTGACTACAAATCTAGAAATTTTTTGTCTAGAATCATAATCAGAATATCTTTAAATATATAAAAAGTATACAATTAAACCACAGTTCATTTCATACACAATAACTCAACCCTCCCTTTCTTTCATAAAGTTGCAACCTCCTATGTGTTGAGCATCCCACAAGGAACACACAAAAGATCAAAGCGAAAAGAGAAATGGTTAAACGATGTTTCGCCCTGGGTAACCAGCGTGGGCTCATCAGTAGTTTCACTGGTCACCGTCCACTATACATCATTAAACACCATCATACACTTTGATTTCCAACCTTGAACCACTCACAAATAGGCATCGTTCCGCACTGGTACTTACTTATCCAAGTTACCTGATACGAATTCGTCCGCCGGTTCTTCGGTTGAAGTAACTGATTTGGAGGTTTTTTAACTTCTTCTTTGTTTTAATTGCCTTAGGAGTATAATCCTACTGGAAATATTAACACGCCAGGAAATATTAACACGCCAGGACGAATTCGTAGTAGTTGAAGACCCCGCCTGCAGTTTTACCCGGTTTTTTTTTCGTTTTTCTTGCTTTAAATGTTTATAACTTTTGTTTTCGTGAACCGATTTTCTTAAAATAAAGCCTATATCCTGTCCAGGACTTCGAGTAAACCAGTAGTGAAATTATCATCAAAATACATTTATTTGGTTTTGCGTGATGCTGGAATAAACAGACAGACAAAAATTTTGGTATCTGCATGGTTTAGTTAGAAGCCGACACTTATAAAAAAAAATATATTCATTGCACAGAAGTAGTCTATCTAGAGAATTATTATATGTATAGATTTATTTTGAATGGGTAACTAAAAAAAATGCTTTGGTCAGGGGCGGCATTTAAAAAAATTGCCTCGTGCGCCAACACCCTAGGGTCGGACCTGGTATTGCACATACTAAAATTACAAGGGAGGGGTTGTCCTGTTATAATTATAGTGACAACATAACATTGCTTGTTGATTTCAACATGCTTCCAAAGCTTAATGTTTTTAATAATATATAGGCGTTTTGTTAAAACAAAATTTAATCAGGCATTTCTGAAAATTAGAGCAATGTTAACCTTTTCTACGGTAAAAAACAAAAAAAAAATATTTTCTTTGGGACGAAACTGGAGATAATAGTAAAATATTGAGAGGTGGTTAGTTTTCTGGATGCTGTCAAATTTTGAAGCTCATATCTATGATGTTGATGTTGAGTACGTACATAAAGGTAGTATCCAGTTTTTTAATTCACTTTTAAGAAGTTAAATAAAGTAAATAACTTATTTTTAAATGTAGTGACTAAAGAGCTTTAAATAAAAAAAAGGAAAACAATCCGCTTTGATATTTCAAGGTAAATCACGATATAAATAATACGCAAAGTTTCGCAAGAATGACGATAAAAATTTATACCCGATTCAGAAGCTTATCTAAAATGCTTAAGATTTTATATCGCACTAAAAACAATCCAGGTGGGTGTGTAAATGATGTAAATAAATTTTTACGGCAAATTTATAGTAAAAGAAATCTGTTTTTCTTTGGATTCAAACTTCATTTTTCAGGACCGATATTCTACAATAATTAATTAATTAAAAAATATTTTGGTAGAAAAAAAATACGAACATTTTACTTGAGAACCGTGCTTTTCCAACCCATCATCTTCTCATCCTACTCTTACTTGTAGTATGATTTTTTGACTCTTTTCGTTTTCCATATCTCCGCGTTTGCAACATAGAGCAGACGTTATAGAATGCTAGAACACAGAGATTGGACTCTGATATCTGTATTCGAGTGGAGGTTTTTGTTTTTTACAGATAAATAGAATATTGCGCACGGAAGTAAAAATAAAGGTAGAATGATACCCCATGAGAAATTTCACAAAAATGACCGCCTTATGTAGATGACAGTTACGAGCCTAAAAAAACGTAGTCACATCAATCGAATCGACTTTTTGATGTGTCTTTTCCACAATCAGTAAATGGTATTTTTAAATTTTTGTTAAAAGAAAAATTAAAGTTATATAATTTTTAGATGGTTTTCAAGTCCCCCTGTAAACATGATATATATTTGCCTGCTTTTTTATTAACCACACACTTGTTTAAACCAAACCAAAAGTTGCTAGGATGTTACTTCATTGTTTTTTTTAGACAAAATATGTTCGTTTTTTTGTGTGTTTTTGCTAAAAATATAGTGTTTTGATTTGTTCAGTGCTGTTATACAACCGGAATGACTAGTTTTTTGCCTTTCATAAATGCTGTGCGATAACCCTTTTTGTTATTGGCCTCAGAGTTTGGGGAATTTTGTCAATACCAACTGATTTAGGCTCACAAATGTCAAGTATATGTGGCGGTCATTTTATTTATAGGATATTATCATTCCACCTTAATTTTTACTTCCGTGATATTGCGCTATATTGCACGTCTACGCGTACGTCCTATGGCCAATTTGTAGACACTGTAAGTTAGTCATAACACGTACGAGGTGCTCAGCGGTATACGTGAAATTTTCCGGCTCGGATGTTTCTGTCTTTTACATTTTATTACCATGTATTTCTAGCTTGCTTTCTTTGGTTCGGCATGGGGGGTGCAGACGTCCGAAATTATTTTAAAATTATAAGCATATAAAAACTCGAATATCTTTCGGGGGCAGGGGGGTGTGGCTTCACTGACCTCATATCTTCACGTTAGGAACATGCCGCAGACGCTATACTACGTAGGTTAGCGTCATGTCTGAACGTTATGCATGCTTAAAACGTGACTGTGATGAAAAAGCTCAACGATAGACCGCAGAGATTGGACTTTGATATCTGTATTCGAGCGGAAGTCTTTGCTTTCGTAAAGATAAAAGGAAACAGAATATTGCACTATATTCCACGTTTGCGCGTACGTTCTATGACCAACTTAAAGTATTTTAACGCATCGGTATCGGTATACCTAACGCGTTCGAAACAAAGTCAAAATACACTTTATTTTTGACTTGTACATACCATGTTTCGAACGATGCCTGCTTCTTTGACGGGTGTGATGACAGAATCTCGTTGCGTACGGAAGGATGTGCGTATCGTTACGGACCCACGAACATACGCAACGATTTCAATCAGCAGTTCTGTCATCGCACCCTTCAAAAAAGCGGACATCGTTCGACACATCGCATAAACAAGTCAAAAATATGTGTATTTTGGCTTTATTTCGGACGCGTTATGTATACCGATACCGATGCGTTGAAATATTTACTTTAACAGTGGGATTTACTAAAAGGGTTTTGCCTATTTTAGACAGGTCCTAAGTTTAAGTGAAATTGTTGGTTTTAAGCATTTTATACCAACTTCCTTGAGTTTTGGACATAGTTTGATTATAAGAATAATTTTAATTGTTTTTTTTTAGTGAAGGATCATCTTAACACAATCTTTTGTTGGATTTAAGAAGAAAATTTCTATTTAAAAGAAGTTTTTTTACTCTAGGGGGGATCTAAATGGTAAACACTCTGTTGAGCATATTAAAATTGACGTTATATGTTACTCTTATCAAAGCTTATCCTTGTTTATTGATTTTTGCGATTAATACGCACTGTCACAAAACCATTTCGATATCTAATCATAAAAGAAGAATTAGATTAACTTTGTATTTATTTAAAAGGGGTTTTTATCTATCAAAAGTATGAAAAAACTTTACAAACACAAACGCATCGCAATCGCAAACCACAAATAAAAATATGTCATCAAAGTAGGTCATGACAAAAAAATGCGGCTAAAAACAGACCTGAATCCAACTGATGCGTTCACAAAGGAGTCATGTCGGCTCAACAAACTGTTCGGTGCTGCAGAGTTGAGACCTTTGAGTGCGATCTTTCAGTGGAAAGCTTTGTTTGATGATTAAGGTTTTAGATAAACTCAATGTTTTAATTTCAGTTCTGTTTGTAAATAAATGAATAGGTACAGTTGTTTTGAATTTTTTTCATTGGAGATAGTTTTCGTGCACCTTCGCTTATGTTTCTTTTGCCTCGTATTGCCCTCATAAATATATTCTTTGTGCTGAAAACGGGTTCAAAATATGGCGTTTTTCTGGACCAAATTGGAGGTGTTTTATTGATTAATAAACAACTTGGGATATTAATACTAATTAAGTCCAAATTAAGTACCCAACGATATCATTTACATTATTTTTATCATAGGTAGCTGCATTTATGCATTTTTTTAGTGAAAAGGCTAATCATCAATGAAAAAATCAAAAAAACAAGGTAAGGTACTTTGTTTTTCATAGTTCATAGTTTTAAATCAGATTTTTTGCCTATAGCATTCACAACAAGTCTGGCCTCTGGAATAATACAATAATCACTCTCCCAAAAATCTAACCTAACTTCTGAACGACGAGTTCGAACTAACTCCAACTCATTCGATGGGTTTCTTGACGGAATCGATTAACAGCTATTGATCTTAATTTCGATTTAGAGCAAGATCAACTAATGCAGGCCAAAAATAGCCCTGGCTTCAATCATTTACACAAAAAAAAGGAAAAATCCGAAAATTTAATTTAATTTGTCGAGCCTCCTTACAGATTTTAAATGGCGGACAAAAATCAGTTGCTATCTTTGTGTCGTCATCAGGTCGAAGAGTGGGGCAAAATTACTAGCCGTGTCTATTCTACGGACCGTGTACCGAGCATACATCATCCTAGAAGTCATCTATTAAATGTTTATCATAAGTAGTTAGGCAATTCTTTGATTATTGCTTGGCTTAAAGTAATATCAAATTATAAAGGTTATTGGTCATGTAATAACCATCAATCTTCTCAAATTATTTCGCTGCTGTAGGCTCTTTGGCATATGGGTGTAATCTTAAAATTAGGTGTACGTTATTTATGACTTAGATGGACTTTGTCAATGCGGTTAGTGGTGTTGTTACTCTTTTTATAGCCTTAAGGAATATTACTATCAGTTTGGCTGGAGATGAACAAAATGTTGTTGAAGGTTAGGCTCGATTATAACAAACCTGTTATACTCGGGTTAGGCTAATAGGCAGTAAGACACTGCCTCTCTTCTGTTACCTGACACGAGAAAACATTTAGTGTATATAGGCAAAAAATTTCTATAATAGCAAAAAAATCTATTTAAATAGGCCCCGCAAAAAAAAAATTTGTTATAACTGCAGAACTTACTTTGCTAAAATTACTAATATCATAAAAAATTTTCTCTGTGTAGTTCTTATACTTATTTTAGTACATCAGCGTTTTTTGTAAGTAGTAGTAGTAGAAGTAGACTATGCTCTACGCGAGCCCTTTTCGCGATGCCCCCTCACACATCCACTTTCCCACAGTCGAACCTTCCCATTTTTTGGATGAAGGTCGAAAGGTGTTCTGATTCCTCTGTAGGCTGATCGACATCTTGCAAGGTAGTGAAATTCGTCCTCCTCTTAGAATTAGAGTGCAATTTTTAAAGTAAAAGACGATCGCAATCAAGGACGTTTAGTCCGCTCATATTACATTCCCCTTTTGTTTTATTAAGCCATCCTTGATTGCAGTAATTTGTCACAATTGACCTTTTGTTTTAATAAACTGTGAACTTCTTCAACTCGAATGAAAATTTTCACATTAAAGCTAATGACAAATGTTTAAATTACCGTTGAGTTGAGGTCAACAACCAAAAGTTTCGAGTCATTTTCAATCGAGTAATCGCAGTTAAGGTACTATCCAACTTTTTCATTCTTCTCAGAAAGTGTCATGCATCTGTCGAAAACTGAAGCGTGTTGTTTTCTGATGCGCGAAAATAGAACATTTTTCATTTTTATCAGAAAGTTACATGCATGCTGGGGAATTTTTTAGTTGATATGTTTGTTCGGGTGGAATCTTGCAACTTAATTTTGACCAACTTCCTGACATCCGATCGGCTTCAAATTTGGCATACTTATATACTTGCGGTGACAAGAATATAGTGTGATGAAATTGACAGCTTCCCCCTATTCGAAGGGGGTGTAGGGGGGTACAGTTGAAATACGCCCGATTTCGTTGAAATTTGGTGCGTTGGGGCACTTAGGCATGGAGATCACGAATTGCTAATCAGATGTTGAAAAATCAATATGGCGTATTCAAGACTTACACATATCCTATTGCCTTCAAATTTGACCCCTACGAGGGGAGTGGAGAGGGGAAAACACCCAAGTTTGTCCGATTTCAACCAAAATTGGTATAAGGGGGCTTTTGGGGATAAGGAATACGAATTTTTGATCAGATTTTGAAAACTCAATATGGCGGATTCAAGATGGACGATTTTCGGTAATGTCTTGCTAACCAATTATAACTGACTTATCCACATTCTATTGTGTTCAAATTTGGTATGCGTTTATAGTTCCGGTGAAAATATAATAATATGGTATTCTCAGGTGCACACTTCCCCCTAACGAGGGAAGTGGAGGGGGAAAAAGATTTAATTTGTTCTATTTCAATCAAAATTGGCATACAGGGGTTTTTTAGTGGAGGATTCAAAATGGACGATTAAGGGTACAAATCTAAAAATTAAGGGTGTGTGTTCAAATTAGGTATGCGTTTATAGTTCCGGCGACAATACAATAATATGGTATTATTAGGTCCACACTTCCCTCCCCGGACCAGGTGTATGAAAGTGTAGGAAATTTCCTACAGTACACGGCAATCGGGTGAGATTTGGTCGTGGTCGGATAGGTTTCGGATAACTCGGGATTGCTTCAAAGCCTATTATTGGTCGATATCAGAGAGAGGACCGCTCCCGCGCGATCTTTTCTACGAAATTCAAGAATAAGCCCCCAGTTGGTTTAAATATTGCGAATATTCGGTCGGCTTTTTCTATAAAGCTTAGAACTCAATGCGTGCCGCTTCTGTTGCTATCTCTTTTTTACATGGCAAGTCACTAAAGCCTTATCAAAATTTTAGAGGGATGAAGTTTACCCTTTAGAGGCTAGTTGCACATAAGCTTAAACGCGGCTCAGGGCGCGCCTCGAGAGCGTACCGGGTATCATCTCGAACGCAACACAGCGTGCCCCAAACGTCAACTCGAACGGAAAAGTGGGCTTCCGGGCTCTTGGGGTTTCTACGCGAACGCATCCATAGAATCACATCTTAGCTGCATTCGGTATTTACGTCAGATTGATCTCTGTTCGCTACGTCTAGATATAGGGGAGGTAAATCCGAACCGTTCGGTAATTCATAGACAAACTACTTGTAGTTTGTAGACCTTTTTCTCTTATGGAAAAGCCTAGGTATAATTATTTCGGGGTCTGGTAATTTTTTTTAATAGATGGCGATAGTAGTACAAAAATTCTAAATTTGTCATATCTCTCCCTTAGCTGACGCCAGCGCGTAGAGGCGGATTTATTGATTTTTAGCCAACAACGACAATGGCGTTTGTTGAGGTTATTTTTGGTTTTTTGAAAAGAAAGGAATTATTACAAGCTACAGTCTTTTATAGTGTACGATGAGTAAAATAAAGTGTAGTATGAGGTATAGTACAATCGTATAGGTATCAAATTTAAGCTATGTTTTATAAAATATTAGAGACGACACCATGATGGGGCAACCCAGAAAGAAAGGCAGGTAAGTTTTTTTTTTAATTTTAGTAGATACCAAAACTGTTCACAAAAATATTATAGCCCTGGTCAAAAAGTATTGAGAAGTTTTGTTTTACTCTGTAAAGAGGGACTAATCTTCTGTGTCTTTAGTGCTCCTGCCTATACATTAAAGCGTTGTATGTATGACAAGCTGATCATAAAGTGAGCATATTTTATCTTATAAAATTAAAAAAAAAGAAGTGTCTAAAGAGCCGGAAATTCGGCTAAATAGACGTGAAGCTAAAGAGCCGGCAATAAATATTTATTATGTGTTTTTCATATTTTCGTTTTTTTTTAATTTTTTAAACTAAATTAACCCAACCTAACCTAAACAGACTCAAACCAACTTATTAAAAGCCAAAACAACCCAAAAAAACACACTTTAAAGTAAATTAACCCAACCTAACCTAAACAGACTCAAACGAACTAAATTAACCCAACCTAACCTAAACAGACTCAAACTAACTTATTCAAAGCCAAAACAATCCAAAAAAAAACCACACTACAACCCCTACATCTTTTTTTGGCTTTTTTAATTAGGTTAAGGTTGGGTTAATTTAGTTTAAAGTGTGTTTTTTGTGTTGTTTTGTCTTTTAATAAGTTGGTTTGAGTCTGTTTAGGTTAGGTTTGGTTAATTTAATTTAAAAAAATTAAAAAAAAGAAAATATCAAAAACACATAATAAATAATTATTGCTGGCTCTTTAGCCTCTCGGCTATTCAGCTGAATTGTAGGCTCTTTAGACACTCCCTAAAAAAAACGTGACTATCCCAGTACTTAGAAGTGTTTACAGTACCTACCTTAAACTGAGGCTTAAACAGAATCAGGATTAGTTTTCTTAGTACCCCACAAAGTCTATCCATGGCATAATTAAATAACTATAATGTATTGCATATTTATATGTTTATTTTGTTTTTTAAATTTTAAAGTTTTTCTCACAATGGGTTTTAGCCTCTCTTTCTTTTTCCAATATGGAAGACTGGTCCATTAATTTGGCCTAGTCTCCCTTAATAAAACTTTGGTAGGGACTCCTGATGATGGCAGCCTGAGCTTCCAAAACATGTCGGGTTTAAAATAAATTCAGTGGAGAAAGCACGGTGACCACCAGTCATAAAATCATAAAATTTTCAAAATTTGGTCACAAATTTATAAAAAAAAATTACACCCCAACTGGTGGTTACCCTGAGAACGATCAATTTGTTTGATTTAGTTACATTTTTACAAATTTAATGTATTTATAAATGTTATAATTTTAACTAATTATATAATGTTTGTTTTATTTCTTTTTACAGTTAAAAGAAGGCGCTCTTTAATTCCTAATGAAGTCAATGTGCCCAGACAAGCTAATCTCACACCAAAAGCATGACATTTCTATAGGAAAGTTATTGATAGTAGTAAGCGATTGCAGAAAATGGCCAGTTATGTGCAATCATTCTAGAGAAAATTAGCAGTCGCAGAAAATGCTTATTATATGCCAGATTAGAGTACAGCAGCAGAAACCTAAAGCCAGAGGACTTACTTTAGAAGAAAATATTCTCTCCCTCAGTATTTTTAAATCAATTGGTAAGACGTACAGGCTATTGTCTAAGATTTTCGCTTTGCCAAGTAGAAAAGTAAAAAACTGTTTGTGAAGTTTGCAGGAGTAAACTTAATTATGTCATGATAATGATGTTGTCAATGAACTTATTGATGTCTTGCAGTATAAAAACAGTAAGTTGACAAAACCAAGAACATACTTTAATTTTTTATTTGGCAAGACACAAACTTTATTATATTTCTTAATCCCTAAACTAACCACAATAATAAAGTTAATTATTAGGGGTTTGTTCTGGTGGTGTAAGCAAGTTAATAAGATTTGTAAGATTTTCTAAGAGTCTAAAAAGAGGAGATTATTGCGATAAATAAAAAAAAATCAGCATTTCATGAAGCCAAACAAAAATGATTTGGAAAAAATTATGTTTTCTTTCTTGAGGCTTTATATTGAATTTTGTGTACTAAATTATGACTAAAGGCAATTATCCTCACAATTTTCTGTGGAATAATTTTAACAATAACTATTTCTAGGTCATTTATCTTCTTTTTAATTAATTTTTACCTCGATTTTTACTATAAGGTAATATTTTATGTTTTTACTTATTTTACCAGATGATTCATTATATTTTTCACCTCCTTTTTACTCCCTTAGCATTGGAAGGATAACAAATGTTAAACTTTGTAAAAAAAATAAAGGAATTCTTGTATTCAACACTCCAATAATGAGTTAAGGCAGTGAAAAATATAATGAACCCTTGTTTTGTTTTTAAACCTGTATTTGGGAAATGTACTTCAATTTTTTTTTTTAATTACACATACTTATTTATCATCTGTCTTTATCTTTTTACCCAACCTTTTATAAGTTAAATTTTCAATGAAACTATACAATAAAGGGTTTTGTAAATGGACCTCATCTAAGAAATTAAAAGGCAAAATGTTTTTTTCATAACATTTCATTTGGGTCAAAAGTACACATTTTTCTTTTAAGTTCAGTGCACCCTAAGACAAAAAAAGTTTAAAAAATTCACAAAAACATCAAATTTTGATTTATCTTTAAACTTTTTTTGTTTTTTGGGCATATTTGCTATGTTTTCATGGGTATTGAGTTCAAGTTCATTTTCAAAACTCATTCTATCTTTTTCTTTTATATAGCGTGTTCTTGGTCTTGATAAAGAACACGCTATATAAAAGAAAAAGATACAATGAGTTTTGTAAACGAACTCAATACCCATGAAAACATAGCAATTGTGGTCCTTTTTGCTATGCCAAGAAAAATCAATATTACATTACATTTGTAAAGTAATATTGATTTTTTTATTTAAAAATCAATATTCTTTTGTAGTATTAATTTTTGTGGTTATCATGTGTGGTGCTCCATCTATTTGTGTTTCACTGAACTATTTCTATGTCGGGCGCCAAGGTCATAATTAGTTCCGTAGCATAGTACAGCAGCTAACATTCTGGTCTGCCAGACAGACCGAACCCGAACCGAATTTTTTTTCTATGCGGTAATTCTGCTTCGATTAGTTAGACGTAAATCGATTTGCTCGAAGATTTTTGGCCGATGAAACAGATTAATTTGCGATTGTGAGGTCAGGTGTGTTCAGTTTTTGAAATTTTCAGGTTTCTTTTTTTTTAACAGGAGTCAAAACGAACTTTAATGTCAAAAAATGCTTCTTATTCAGCTAGATGAAAGAAAAAAAGCAAAATTATATTCTGTACAGAAAGGATTTGTGGCGTAGAGGGCAAAGGGTGAGGGAATAAATCGGAAAAAAGTTTTTCCTCGACCAGGATTTGAACCTGGGACCTCTAGAGTACCAGTCTAATGCTCTACCAACTAAGCTACCGAGTTCACACACAAATCTTTTCTGTAAATTTATTTAAATTTTCCCTTCATTTTGTAAGTATGTTTGGCTGAAATTTTTGGTTGGAAATTCACCATCTGACACTTCCAATAAAACGGTATCATTGGTTGATAGATAAGTCGAAATTTCGTACAACTAATAATTGTGAATGTACAGGGTGGTCCAAATTCGAGGGGCCTCTATAGCTTTGGGCTTTTGCAGTATAGTTAGCCTAAAACTAATATACATGTTACGGGCTCGATTTTCAAGAGAAGTCGAAAACTAAAAACCGCATTACGATATGTCAAAGCGTTTCTGAGCTAAAGGGTGATTCTCAAAAATGTGCGTTTCTAAAAACCCTCTACAACTTTTTTATTTGTAAAGATAGAGATTTTCATTAAAAACATTTTTTGAAAATTCTTTAAGGACAAATCTACCTGTTTCACCGATTTTGTCTTAAAGCCTTTAGTTCACGAGATATAACACAAAGTTACATTTTTTTTAATGGAATACCCCAAACTTTTTTAAATCTGGACCAACGTCGAGAAAAAAATATCATTTGTTTGAAAATTTACTCTGTGTTTCGGACTTCCATTATCTATATTTTATTTATACACGACGTTTCGATCAGTACAATCTCTGATCGTCTTCAGGTGCAAACTACAATCTATTCCTAAGGCTACGTAATTATATACCATGGGAAATCACTCAACCTTGAAGTTTAAGAAGTTTGCTCCGCCCAAGAAGGGGCTTCCAAATATTTGGAATTTCAAGTGCAAACTGTTTTCACTTGAAGACGATCAGAGATTGTACTGATCGAAACGTCGTGTATAAATAAAATATAGATAATGGAAGGCCGAAACACGAGAGTTAATTTCAAAAAAAATTCACTCAAGCAGTTTTTAAATCCAAAGGCCTTCGGGAAAGATTTTCGATAATTTTTCCATCGTTTGGGATATTGATATTACTACTATGTATATTTAAAAATTTGTCACTTTCTTAGTAAACACAAAATACTGTAGTATTCTGAACAAGTCATTTAAGGCTTGTCATGTAGTTTTGGATACCTATTAAAATATAATTTTATGTAAAACAGTTCTAAAAAAATGGTATTCCATTAATATATAAAATATAAAAATTGCGTTTGTTTGGTATGCATCGCTTCGTCAGGCACTAGTGCATTCACTGAATCATTCTACTCTCGGATAAAAGGCAGAATAATGTGACTTTTGCATAAATTTATCGGATCGTTTACCATAAAGTCTAAAGCCTGCAACAGCAAATAGTTATTTAATTACACTTACTGATGCTAAAGTACCTACCGAAGATAAAATTTGTACTTAGTGCCATTTTTGACACGTTTTGTATGTTTAAAGTTGAACTAAAATCTTAACAGTGTTATAGAGCCGCAAGCGATTTTTTTAACAATTTAAGGAGAAACTTTTTTGATCCCCTTTAAATCCGCACTCTACAAAATAAAAACACAAAAATGGGATTGTTATGACATTTTTATAAAATATTGTCCTGTTTAGAGTAGTACAAATTGGAATGGATTGTGGCATTTTAGGTATTCCTATAGGGGAGGTAGCAAAAAACTAATATACATGTTATGGGGTCGATTTTTAAGAAATTATTTTTGGTGAAAATTGTCAGTATGCCAACCCGTTTTCGAGCTACAGAAGCTTTTTGAAAAATATGCATTTTAGAATTTGGCCTATAATTTTATTATTTTCTAAATTTATTTATTTTCTTTTCCATAGATAATTTCAAGAAAAATTTCTTTGTCAAACTACTTGTTACTCAATGATGTATCGCATATAATATTTTATTTTTTATAACTTACTTTTCACGAAAACGGAAATAAAATGTAATAAAAAAAAGACACAAAAAAACTATTAAGAAAATAAAAAAAAAATTATAATATAAAAAAAATAATATAAAAAAATAATAATAAAATATTATATGCAATACACAATTTTAAAGGAAATTTCATGCTGATTGCGAAAACTTAGCGTTATATTTCAAAAACTAAACGTTACAGATAAAAATTCATTTGGGCAAAAAAGTTGTACTTTAAATTATCTATAGGAAAGCAATTTACAACAAAAACAAATTTTCATGAACAAAAAAGTTATAGGCTTAAAATGCTTATTTTTCAGAAAATCCCTGTAGCTCGAAAACAGGTTGACATACTATCACGCGGTTTTCACCAATCATTTGTTCTCAAAAATCGAGCTCAGAGCATGTAAATTAGTTTTATTTCATACTGTATTGTAATGTTCCCTCTTACAGAATTAATTTGAGTCCGGGACATGACCTATTACATCACTAGTCCGGTAAAATAGCATTACCGGACTCAAAGTAAATTTCTGAATTTTTATAAGCAAAATTGTATATTTTTGAACAAATCTTTATTATTAATAAAAAACAAATATTTTATACAATGAACTACTAAAAATTACTTATAAATATTCACATTAATTGTGCAATTGGAATTATGAGCAGCAGCCGAGCAATCTTTTTCGGGGTTACCTTTTCGCGAGGAAGAGTAACTTTGGGTTTGGTGTTGTTGGTGTAGAACTTGTACAAAGTTTTCTCCTCCCTCGATCATTCTAGCTACTTTTGTTTTTGTCTCTAAAGACTCCTCGACATATTCTTCGGCCACAGAGGTGCTCTTCCAGCCGCCGCCGCCGTTACGTTTTAGCACATTAACATCTGCTCCCGCGTTTGCTAATAGCGTGGCAGACGTTCTGCGGAAGCAGTGTCCCGTGTACCTTTCGGGATTGGACAAATTCAAATATTCCGCAATTTTTCGAGGCGCTCCCCCAATTGTATGGATACCCACTCTTTGGCTAATACATTTTCCTTTTCTGTAGCCGACAAAAAACGCTTTTTCGGGAATGTTGGTGGGTCGCAGATGGCGATAACTACGGAATATGCTTAAAAATTATTCTTCAATGACTGTAAACACTCTTTTGATGTAAGTTTTTATTTGATTTATGCTTACAATCAACTGTGTCCCTATATCTTGAATATCATCGTCATTTAGGTTGTAGAGCTCCTCCCTTCGACACCCTCCGGAAATACCTAGTAGCGCCACAACCTGAAAAAATAAAAAAAATAATAATTTAAAAAAGGCAGAAAAGTATAAATACTAAATCCCCCTGTGTAAATTACCTATTGCGTAAATTTAGTTAAAAAAATATAATTTTATTTAATGGAAGCCAAAACACTTACCTTAATTAACAAAAATTTCTCAGTTGGAGCTGTTTTCATAAATGACTCCACTTCCTCTCTGGTCAAAATTTTTGATTGGGTCGATTGGTGGCCTACAGATTCTTTCTTTAAAAATGCTATCAGTTTGGGAAATCTGGATATATCCACGTTCTCATTTACTACCAACATAGACTTCACCATCGAATATTTTTCCCATAGCGTTGAACTGCTGGATTTTTGTGACTGAAAAAGTAAGGAAATTAAATATTACGAAAATACGACGTATTTTTACAAAGTACGTATTTAACACATTTTTTTTTTAATAAAACTAATTTAACACTTACCACATCTAAGAAGTAGGCCAACATAACATTTTTGTTGACGGTATTTTCCACATGAAAAGTCTTTCTCCATTCGCCGTTTCATATTCTTTTTTATATCTTACTGAAGATTTGGCTAGAATCAGTTTTTCTGTTGTGGCTGAACTTTTTTCAAAATTGTGTCCATTTTCAGTAGTTGTAGTAATTGTTGAAATAAATATAGATGACATGACATTTTTTTGCTATATATAGTGTCGCTGTCTTCTCAAAAAAAATTATTTTTATTTTAAATTAAATAAAACAGTATGAAATAAAACGTTGTACGATACACGGCCGTGAAATGTCGGCTCCGCCTCGTCCGTAAACATCTAGACTTGTACTTTAATGGACCATTTCCCGGCCTTGTAACGTAAATTACTAGTTCGCTACCTCCCCTAGAAATATCCAACACCCTACAATCCCCTTGAATTTGGACCATCCTTATATGCCAAGTTGAAATTATCAAGTTTTCCTGCAACAGGGCGGCAAATTTACATCGTAAGGATAACCCAACACTTTTTCATGCCATGCCACTATTTTTTTAATTTTTTTAAGACTTTCCGTGCTTGTTTAGTTAAATAACTTAAAAAACTGACATGCCAGAAGCTGTTTCCTTAACTTACACACAGTGGTGCGTCTCATGTGAAAATTAGTAAAGCAAAGACTACCCAAGACACTAATCAAACTAGGACACAATATATTTAAGTAAAGTTCGAAATAGTATCAAAATATTTCTGCATATACTCTACATAAAGTCATAAACAGAGTATCGGTCATTGGCCATTAAAAGTGATTCACGGACAATATATGTACATGTACCATCATACGATGGGAAAGGTTACTATAAAGCGCCAGGTGAGAAGTTTATAGGTATTTGCATATATAGACGTATTAGCTTAAATATACGTCCTTCCAATACTTTCAGCATGCACGACGTTGTAAGTAAGAAATCCCTCTACTTTCTCCCTTATTTCTCTCTCTTTCTCTCTCAAATTATCTCGCTGTTCTGCACATGTGCCGTGTCAGCGGCTAAGACCCAAAGCTACAAACATGTATTTGTTTACTTTTCTCAAAAGTCCTGGATTTTTTATTTTTTTCGAAGAAAAAAACATAAATGTGTGCCACTGAGGAAGAAACATAATTCCATTAATGTTTACCTGCAGCTTTCAAAAACAACCAATCTCTGGACCTTCTCCACTCGATAATTCCGATGGTGTCGCTCCGCTTTATATATATATAGGGTGGATTCTTTAAACGGAATGGTGCTTCTAGCGGGTTAGAATTTGGTTTTATAAAAAAATCCAAAAATAAGTCAACTGAGATTTTTTATTTTCTTTAATCGTGCTATCTTGGATTTCTTTATGTTTATATATTGATTATCGTAAAAGATAGATCCTACTGTGTGGTATTGCTGAAGAGAGAATTGTTTGCAGATTTCAGAAGTTGTAAAATATAAAGGGTGTCCTATTTAAAAAAAAATAAAAAATGGCCATACCTCGTAAACTAAATGACAAAGACAAAATCCAAGATAGCACGATTAAAGGAAATTAAATATCTCAGTTGACGTGTTTTTGTATTTTTTTATTCAACCAAATTCTAACTCGCTAGAAGTACCGTTCCTTTTAAAGAATCCACCCTGTATGTATAAACACTGCATCTCTTTTTTTACGCAGCGGCATCTTTTCACTTATTTTTTTCAAATTTTTAACAGCACAAATAAAAACACGGAATCAAAAAAAATAAACAAAAAAAATGGCGTCGCCTCGATTGAAGACATATGACGACATATTCGAAACCATATCGAAATCATGCAAGAAATGTAATTTTGGCGTTGACTTGGTGATGTCATTTGTTAAAATACGCGAGTAGTGTAGGGTGTGTAGGGTTATGGATCACCGGCTATTTTTTTGTTTTTTCAATAATAAAATAATGGAGTCTGATTTGGTAATAGGGATATTTTGACAGCCGCTGTGGTAGTGTTTAACAACCACTACCACTAGCTCGCATCGATTTTCGAAATCGAGTTTTTGGAACACGTTAAAAACTGTCACTTCTAAAAAAATTTAGAGATGTGAAAAAACAAAAAATTGGGCTTAATTTTACAAAATAAGTGTTTTATATGTTGGAACGTGGTAATATTTTATTATTTTTAAAATTAATTGCACCAAAATTCTCTAAAATTAACTAGAAAAATAACCACAACCACAAGGAAATGGATTCGTAGCTTACGGTAGTGGTAGTGGTTAATTACCACAACGGAATGACGTTTAGCTATTGCGCAGACACAGTAATTACCACAACCACTACGAAGTGTCAAATAAGCTTTCCAAAATATCCCTAGTGTCAAATTCAATTAGTAGAATTCACCCTAGATCTTAGAGGTAGAATCGGACACTGCCAGGCAGCTTTCATCAGATAAGTTATTTAATGGTGGGTTTATACATCAAAAGAAGCCCGGATTTATAATGCGGGGAAAGGAAAAAAAACAAATTCGCTAAAAAATATTTTATAGCAATAAGATAGACTAGGTTTTGTAAAAGTGTCAGTGGGAAATGCATTTTGGTGATAGCAAAAACCGATGACGTTGTGGTTGAACCGGTGACGTCACATTTCGAAATCACCCAAGCACCGTGTTCTACGCTAAAAAACGACTTAAGTCAATAGACCTTAAAGTAAATATTTCAACGCATCGGTATCGGTATATCTAACACGTTCGAAATAACGCCAAAATACACTACCTACATTTTTACTTGTGTATGCAATGTTTCGAACGATGCCCGCTTTTTTGAAGGGTGCGATGACAGAACTGCTGATTGAAATCGTTGCGTGCGTTTCTAACGTTCTCTCCGTACGCAACTAGTGGAATCAGCTGTATCGTCAAAAAAGCGGGCATCGTTCGAAACATGGCATGATCAAGTCAAAAATGTACTATACAATGGCTTTGTTTTAAACGCGTTGGGTATACCGATACCGATGCATTGAAATATTTACTTTAAGTGTCTAATGTCTTACAAGTTTGGTCTCGGTAAGGTAATAGGTATATAGGTATTGGTCATATCCTGTTATTCTAGATTAAAATCCAATAATAAATAAAAGGCCAACTTCTCACTGTCTCTCCCTTTCTCTGGAGTTACCTTATCTATACGACTATTGTCTTATGCTTTATCTAGAAAAACAGTTTCTGTACATTATTTTTAACAAATTCTTAGTGTTGGATTCTAACCAAGCGATATATAGTATTTTTTCATATCGTATTCAATACGTATCGAAAATCACGCATCTTGTTATTTCAGATAACACGCTCTTTGTCGGAACAAAGAACATGCCCTATGAAAGAAAAAGAAGACAATCTTTTCAATACGTATTGAGTAAGATGTGAAAATATACTAAATGATAACAAAATCGAGTGATTAGAATTTTTGACAGTCTGTCTGTTTGTACCAGCATCACAAAAAAAGTACTGGACCGATTTTGATGGGAGTTTCATTACTGCATTCCTTGGACTCCTCGAGAGTACATAAACTTTATCTTATAAAATCGGTTGACGGGATCAAAAGTTATGACCATTTAAATAAAGAAAAACGGGTAAACGCAGCTAGTCATGTTATAAAGTTGTTTTCCAGTTCCATCTAGTTACTGTGTTTAAACGTCAAGCCATCATATTGAATTGTCTCGGGAAATTAGAAATTGACAGAATGTTATCATGCATGCATAGACTAACATGTTCATACAAAACTCAAAAAGTCAAATAATCTTCACTCCAAATTTAATTCCACCAATTTTTTGACGGTTGTCGAGGCGTTTTAAAAATGTTTAATTTCACCTGTTAAGTTTTTAAAAAACACAAGGAAAAATTTCTTGTGTGATGAACACTATAGTCCAATTTTTTGATCAGTGGACTTATGTCATTTTTGCCTCTGAAACGTACAGTCTACAGTTCGCATGTCAAATAATTTGTTGTTGTTAATTTGAAGTAACAGTTGAAACAATCAACGACATGACTTTTTTTTTACAAATTTATTGTCGCTGTCTAAAACAATGTATCAAATAAAGATCCAAAAAATGACGTCAGTCCGCTCACCAAAAAATTGGACTGTACATCGGAAAATTGATGTTTTGTTTTTAAAAACAGTAAATATAATTAAAAAATAAATAGCAAAATTTACTTAAAATCTATTCTTTTAGAACTTACAATAATAATTATTCAATAGGTATTTTTAAATAATATCATACCTGGTACGTAGGTACTTATTAAAGTTCATAAAATTAAGTAGAATCTAATTTTTTTAATAAGAAAATATATTAAAATCTCAAAGAATACATGATAAAAAGTTGCCATGATTTACAAAACACAAGCTTAAAGAAAAGCGTTTTATGCGATCTACCACTGAGTTTTTCACAATTTCCCATACGCTTCTTTGTTACTCATTTAATTTTTCTGATATTTCTAAACAGATTAGAGAATTTGAATGGAATAAAACCCCATAAACGGCTATTGATATCAGGAAAAATAACTTTTAATAAATATTATAGCCGTTGCGAGTGGGAAGTGCCAAAGATTTGGTTCCCACACAAATTGCCTAGAGTATCATTATATTCTTAGGTAGTAGGTATAAAATTACCGTGCTTTGTGTTGGAAAATTGAATATTGTCTTAGGGCTTAAATTTCTTATCCTATTTTAGAATTGTTTACTGCTGGAGTCTGAACATAAAGTTATTTTATTAATATTTTAACAAAAACAAACAAAATCTAAAATAATAAAATTTGAAAAAAATGTATAAATAAAAAAATGACATAGATATACCCATAAAAGCGAAGAATGGCCTGCGACCTTCGGCTTGTGCAGGTCGATTTGTGTGTGTGTGGGCCAAAACTGAATGAGCATTAATCTCCAGATGCACCGTAAAAATATTGGGATTAGTTTAGCTAATCCATGCTTCCTCTTTGTTCAACAGAGAAAAAGAATGGAACGGTGCATTTAGGGGTAAGTCTCTGGCGCGGCTCGTCAGATATGTCCGAAAATGTTGATATTTCGTGCAAAATTGAAGGTCAGTCTCGGTTAGGGTTGCCATATTTTTATTTTCAAAAAGCGAGAGTTTTAAAAATTTGTGTTTTTCTTAATTATGATTTTCAGAAGAACCAATAACGCAACTTGCTTTTTTTACCCTTTTATAATTCGTGTTTTGCAGTTTTAACCCACAATAAAAAAACTGAGCCCCGACCAAACACAAAGTGTTAAAAAACATTCTTCTTCACCATTTAAAAGAAATAAAATGTGATATCTCGTTAAAATTTCTGGCGCATTCACCATTATTTAAGGTAAAAATTTGAAACTGCTTAGAGTCAGACTTCAGTGAAAGTGAAATACAACAGACAACTAAAACAGAATAGGTGTAGTCAAATAAAAAATATTATATTTAGAAAATAACTTACAAAAATGTATGTAAATGTTATGTGAAATTTGTTAGTACTGTAAACAACAAACCAATTTTTGTATAGGTACAGAGGGTGTTCAAGAACGCTGGAGAATGTTTAAAAATGTTAAAATTTTAAAATCGGGAGATTGTTTGCATCAGGCGGAAGGTAACCCTAGTCTCGGTGTGTGTAGTAATTTGTGTCGACGCTGTTTTTAGAAAATATTTTAAGGTTTTATTGTTTCCATGCTGATTGTTAATTATAGAACAAACAGGAAAAACAAAATATCTCAACTCGAAAAACAAAAATATATTTTTTTTCTAGAACTTCTTTTATTTTACACAAATAACGCTAAAGCAGACATCAGACACAATTTTACGGCGGATAAAGGCCAAAAATTAAGCCAATCTGGGCACATATACTTAGTGGAACCTTAGGTAATTTTTAAGATATGTAGCTACATTACTTTCCACCTTTTATAGAGATTTAATTGACGTCATCTGTCATTGAGAATTTTTGATCCGACGTTTGGTAATTTTGTTTTCTCCCTAAAAATAAGGTTCATAGTTGAGCTAGATAAAAGCATCTAGTCTAGATGTTTACGGACAAGGCGAAGAAGGAGTCGAGTCTGGAATTTCTAGACGAGTACTTTAATGACATTTCACGGCCGTGTATGGTACAACGTTTTATTTCATACTGTAAGTAGGAAATCCATTATTTTATTCTCATTTTTTTTAGTTACTTTACCGGACTAGTGATGTAATGTTTCATTTCCCGGACTGAAGCCGATAACGTAATAGAGTATATTACAATACAGTATGAAATAAAATAATGGATTTCCCACTTACAGTATGAAATAAAACGTTGTACGATACACGGCCGTGAAATGTCATTAAAGTCCTCGTCTAGAAATTACGGAGTAGGCTCCTTCGTCCCCAACATTTAATGTTTTATAAAGGTACCTTTTTACGTAGTGACAACCTTTTGGCAACTCTTAAAAATAGAGAGAGCATTTTCTGGCCTTGTAACGTAAATTACCATTATTTTTACGAGTCTTTCAATTCAATGCTCTTTCCGCCAAAATTCCTTTCAGAAACAACGTAACCTGAAAACTTTCAATTTGACAACATAAACAATCTAGGGCTTTTGGATTTCTGTCAGCTTTCAAACCTGGGTTTTGTTCAGTGGATCATTGAGGTTAGGTTTTGTCTAAATAAAAATGAAACGGACTGTACTATGCAGTCCCCTGCAGAGGACCTCTATTCTCGAAAGTAACACAACACAAAATTCTTAAAATTTTAAGAAATTATGGTAAAGCGATAAAATTTGGCATAAGTATTTATTAAAGTCCCAGCAACATTTTAACATTTGTTACTTACTTAAAGTCTTTCGCTAAAGGTGAAACTATTGACGTTATACAAAAAACGCCTCCAAAAAGCAATGAAGTTATCAGATCTGTCACAAATATTTGTCACGCCAATCAACTCCTACCGTTTTAGTGTCCTTTTCTCGACCTTCGCCGCCATATTGACAGAAAACTAATGGATTTTCTGTCACTTTTGAGTGAAAATGACGGCGAAGGTGGATTAAAGGACACTAAATCGGTAAGTGTTGATCGGCCTGTATGGAGAGGATACTGATTTGCCGCTTTATGAACTAATGTTTAAAATATATAGCGACCAGTTAAGTTATACACAAAAAAATCAACACTGAAGATCTCATTAGCAGAAGATGGTAGAGTGATCAAATGACATAAATATACGGATTTGGCAAAGTTAATTAACAAAACAAAAGTTGATTTTTTCTATTTATCTCCGACAATTGGGACACTCTGCCTACGACTTTTTGGTGACAACATATCTTAGACATTAGTTTATGAGGAAGCGAATATTTGTACCAAATCTGGTAGCTCTATTGCTTTTTGGGTTTTCCTGTTTTTTCTTTGTTAAACGTCAACAGTTGAGAACCTTAACGAGGGACCTTAAGTAAGCAAAAGATGTCAAAATGTTGCTGGAATTTTAGTGAACATTTGTGCCAAATTTTATTGCTCTACCGTAAGTTTTACTTTCAGGAATAGGGGTCCTCGGCAGGGGACTTCATGGTGGCTACATATCTCAAAAATTACCCAAAGGTCCAATTAGTATGCGTGTCCAGTTTCATTGCTTAATCCGAGGCTTAATAATTTTTTGCAAGGATGGACCCCTTACACTTTAATGACACTGAACCCGAACCAAATAACGTGAACCAAATTGAAAAAAATAATTTTGCGTAGTCATTTTAAACCTGTTCGAGGGCAAACCTGCGTGTGTGTTCTTATTAAATTTTCTAAAAAATTCGAAATATTCTAAACGCTGCTTAAATCTCCCCTTTTTGAATAAGAAATGTTGTCCTGAACAAGCTTTATATATAAGCAATTGGCCGTGTCAGGTGGGCAATCGATCGTAATTATTCAACGACATTAATGAATTGAACCGTTTAAACGAAAATTCGTTCAGATTTAGTATCGAAGTAGGTACCTATCGAATTGCAAAGTCCTTCCTTCAAGAAATAGGGCGTCAAAATAGGGTTGCAAAATATTATCTGCTAACCATCATGAACCAAACAGGGGGAAAAAAGCACGTGTCCATAACAAAAAATAAACTCGTGTCATAATGAAATGTCAAATATCAAAAACGGACGTATCATCAGGTAGATTTTTAAAAAGTGCAGACAGTTTTATGCGTATTTTGACATCTTAAACAGATTAAGGGCAGAGAAAAATAAACACCAAAAATTAAAATGTCGTTTTTTTTACACCGGAACTACCCGGATTTTGTATTTTTTTTTTTAGTTTTCAGCAGAGCATAAAATTGCGCAAATTTGCCCTGATTTAAACTTTTCGTATCTCCTACCCTGTATATAAGGGCTAAGGCCTTTTCCTCAATAACATGTGTATAAACATTTACATAACATGATTGATGATTTGTGTGTGTTGTATTGTATAAAGGGGCTTTTTTTTCAATAACATGTTAACAACTAAAGCGATCTTATTTTTTTAAAAAACGAGAATAAAGAGGTGCCACACGACCCCGACCCATATTGCATTTTAAGATTTTTGGATTAAAAGTGATTAGTTCTCATACAAAGTAAGATTTAGGAATTTTATTTGGGAGGGGGCACCATCAATGTCGAAGATCTTCTTCGCGCTTGTTGAAGGTATAAAGAGTGGTAGTTACATGATTTAGGAGTTGGGAGAGGGGGATTTTTTCCTTTTTCCTGTGATTTAATTTAATGTTATTAGAAAATAATAATTCGAGTAACCAATTTGACGATTTGTTTGTGTAATTTAATTACCTATTATATAAAAGGGCTTTCTATTAATAAAGTGTAAACCTAAAATTTTCATATCAACATTTATAGAAATTAACTCTGTGTTTCGGACTTCCATTGTCTATATTTTATTTATACACGACGCATCGATCAGTATAATCTCTGATCGTCTTCAGGTGTAAACTACAATCCATTCTTAAGGCTACGTAATTATATTCTATGGGAAATCACTCAACCTTGAAGTTTAAGAAGTTTGCTCCGCCCAAGAAGGGGCTTCCAAATATTTGGAATTTCAACACTTGGTTTACTGAAAATACCCTGATTCTGCCAAATATAGACAGCTTTAAGGAGTTTTCGTTTCTTCCAGTGTGACTCCTTGTGCAAAACCTTTACTTCTGTCCACTTCAATCAGTGTTGTTTTGATCATGCATGTTCGGCGATTCCTAATTTCGCTGTTTCACCTCTTTGGGTGTTCGTCTTATGTTCCTTAAGCCTAACAGATAGTGGTCTTTTTGTTTCACCTATGTATGATTCATCAGACTCACAAGGAACTTGGTAAGTCATAAACTTATAACAGACACTATTTCTAAATTTCAGCAAACAGGACAGAGATTACAAGACCAAAACCAGGCAAATGCATTCTTTACAATTCCATACATTAAAGGAATATCAGAGAAAATACGAAGAGTAGCGAACAGCTTTAGTATTAAAACAGCTTTTAAATCTAATGACACAATTCGAAGCCTTCTTAGTAAAACAAAACCGGAGAACAAACAAAATAAAGAATGCATTTATCAAGTATCTTGTGAGTGTGGTGAATCATACATATCTGTTAGGCTTAAGGAACAGACGAATTCCCAAAAAGGTGAAAAAACGAAATCAGGAATCGCCGAACACGCATGGTGAAAACAACACCGAATGAAGTGGGAGAAGCAAAGGTTTTGCACAAGGAGTCACACTGGAAGAAACGAAAATTCCTTGAAGCTGCTTTTATTGAGCAGAATCAGGGTATTTTCAGTAAACCAAGTGTTGAAATTCCAAATATTTGTAAGCTCCTCCTTGGGCGGAGTTAACTTCTTAAACTTCACGGTTGAGTGATTTCCCATAGTATATAATTACGTAGCCTTAGGAAGAAATTGTAGTTTGCACCTGAAGAAGATCAGAGATTATACTGATCGAAACGTCGTGTATAACTTTCAAGCAAACATTTATAGAATTAAATATTTAAATTCACATTGTAATTTAAGATTTTTGGATCGAACGTGGTAGGTCGCAGAAGGTTGACTCTACCAATATGGAAACTACACCAAAATGTGTCCCTCAATAAACTGACGCGTCTTTACTTTTTTTTTAATAAAAATGGTGTCGAGAAATTTGGGATGGGAACTTTTAAGATAAACACCCTGTATAAACGGAAATGGAAGTCGCCCGCCCGCGTTTTCATTTATTTAGATAACAACTGCGCGCGTTGCAATTTATTTAGATCCCACGTCTTTTTTCTTTATTTAACACATTGGTGACCTTGCTTCGCCTATGTTTTTTTAAAGTCTAGGAAAATGCACTGTTTTAATAAATTAAAAATAATTTCAAAATTATTCTGCAAAACATAAAAATTTGCAAGAAGAAATGTTTCTTTTCGGAACTTATATACAAATCATAATAACAATGATTTAATAGCTGTGCGAACTTCATCTATCATGTTATAAAGCTATAAATCTCCCAAACAATGATTTACAATCTGTTGACTGCAAAACGCCACATAAATTGGGCCTTAAAATCGACATAAAAATACTTCATTTATCATCGACTAAGACGGAAGGTTTTTCAATATTTATGAGAGAAATTTAAGATAGACTTTTATTATCATAAAAAGACAAGCACCAATTTTAAGACGAGGGTTGGCCCGGTCGTCATTTTCTGTACATCAAAAGACATTTTTTACCAGATTTTGCCTCTAAATGTCCCCGAAATGCCTCGATATAATGCTTCAAATTGCCACGAAATACCATCGGCGTATACACCAAAGTGCATTACCGAGCCACCCTTCCTTTTAAGATAAGGTACTTAACTACTGTTCTTTTGCAGCTGAGCAAACAGCGGTATTTTACAAATTATTGCGCCACTGGGTCATTCCATATCAAATCAACCAGTATATTTTCCCTACCAAAAACCTCAAAAATTCAGAATTTTTGATTTTTTCACCGTTAGTTTTTTCTAAATTAATTTTTCATTACCATTTGTACTAGAAAAGTAAGTAAATATATTTTTTAAAGCTCTTTTGGAGACCTTTTGTATGAGGTATTAAGTGATAAACATTTTGTTGAAAAGCATTCAAATTTTGAAAAAGAAATGTTTTGGAAAAAAAATACTTTTTTTAAAAGCGGTAATAAACTCTAATACCAAATTTTTAGACGGTGGACACACCGAACAGGCAACACTGTTCGGTGATGGACAAAAAATTGATTTTGCTTAATTAGTAAATTATTAATCACTGAAATCGGTTTAGTAGATTTCGTTTTTCTTCGGTTTTTTCGTTAGATTTGCATTGCACACGGCCATCTTCCATTTGTTTTTCAACAAAAATAATTGATAAAAATGAAAGTTGATATTAGTCTAAAAGAGAGAAATTTTAAATTTCAACACGGCGACCAAAAACATATTAATAATTTTGGTCTTTTAATATTTCTCTTAGTAAAAATTCGTGTAACTAAAAAACTGCTTTACCAGATTAATTAGTCGGCAGCAATATAATCATAATACAGGAATTCTTAGTATAATTTTAATAAAATACTTTTTATCCTCTATTTTGAATTTCCAAATGCATCCATAAAATATTCAGTCCCAGTAACTTTTAAACTAAAAAAGTTATAATTCTGTAAGTAAATCACTGTTTATTAAATTCCGCATATCCTAAAAACTACTATATCGATTTTAGTGATTAATAGCTTCTGTTACAAAACAAGAACAAAATGACCACCTGGATTTAGGCGGAATGTCCTCAGCAGTGCCACCTAGAGGAGAAATTTTTCTCTTAGAAAAATTTCTGTTAGAAAAATTTCTCCTCTAGGTGGCGCTGTCCTAAGATATAAAAAAATGTAAAAAGCGACCAGAGGTCACTCTTACGAAACGTCCACTTTGACATAGTGTGGTGTTTAAAACCTTCAATTTTTTATCCTAATATTTAAAAATATGAGAAAAAGAGGGTGAACCACCCTCGTAAAACGCCAGAGAGGTAATTTTTCAATATATTTTGTTACAATTAAAAATGGTCTTTTAAAAAAAATATATTTCTTTCAAAATAATTTTTTTTAACAAAAAGTATGTTATGTGATATGTCTTTGGTCTTCAAAAATGTTGATATTTTACATTTTGAAAAGGTCAGAAAAATCTGAAATTTTGGCAGGGAAAAAAAGTATACTAAAAATCCGAAATGGACGCGTAAAATTTTTGCCATTTTTTAGGTCAGTCAAGTCCCTCCCCCCCGAAAGATATTCGAGTTTTGATATGTTTATAATTTCGAACATAAAATAGTATATTAAAGTAAAATAGAAAATATAAGAAATAATAAACAGCTAAAAAAAACAAACAACCACAAAACAAGCATAAAAACAATCACACTACCCAGGCATACTTACACAACAAAATCCTCTTCCAGGTCAGGGTCAGACGGGATAGTGCCTAATACGCTTGCGGTGTTTCCGCGTTGAATGACAAGGCTGATCCCCTGAGTAATAAAGTTTTTTGCGTTTTTAGAATTTATTTTTCTGCAGATCTCTGATAAAAGTTTTTTTGCTTCACCACCCCAAGGACCAAACGTCTCAATACAAAAAGGTACAAAAATAAATCTATCAGTTAAACCTCCGTATTTAGAAAATTTTGCTTGTTCCGGCCATCGTATCTTTGCAGGTAGCATCCCATAAAAGAGCCCTACCGGCCCTCCAGGGAACCAGAGAGGCCACGTCAACCCGTTTTCCATCTCTCCTACTAATACCGGAAGGCTCCAATTGTGAAGGGATTTCTGCAAGGGCCAGAGCGTGCTTTAAAATTTGATTAATTTGGCTGTGGCGAGAAAATCTGCCTGCACTTTTCTTGCAACAAAGCCCGTGAATGCCATAAATGTCAACTTCTTTGCTGCAGGGGCAAACGTGTTTCTCAACCACACATAATGTCAAAATCTCTCTGTGATTTATAATCGGAAATATTGATATCTTTAAGATTAGTTAAATTTTTAAATTTTACTATAGCTTCTAAAAAGGATATATCTTAAAGAAGACGAGTCACGGATTCCTAAGCCCCCTAGTTTTACTGGTTACATTGTTTCCAGGCAAAATCGTTTAAAACACAATTAGTTATTTTCTCTAAAGTTGATTTCAGAAGATTATCGAAATTTGTAAGGCTATTACTCACTCTCCAACAGGGAGCGCAACGTAACAGATAATAGGCTGTGTGGGAACTTATAAGTAAAAGATTTTTAGAAAAAATTTCAAAGGAACGAATTTTTTTATTGAATAAATCAGCTATTTTTGAATTAGAAAAAGGAATCCCTAATAGAATTAGTTCATTAAATTCCGCAAGTGACATCTTATTTATTGTAGATGTGTATTTTGAGTCGAATTTATTTTGAGAAGTTTCGGTAAGAAAAATAACTTCGCATTTTTTAAAATTAACTTGAAGGTTGATTTTAGCGCTTTTTTTTAATAATCGTGTTTAAATCTTGAACAACTATTTCAGGGTCACCTGCAAGAGTGCCATCATCTAAATAAAATAATTTGATTTCTGATTGTAAATGTTGAATAATGTCTTGAATTACTAGGCAAAACGAAGGTGGCCCCAAGGGATCACCTTGCTGTACACCACGTTGTGACATGATCAACTGTTCTCCAAAAGATAAAAAAGTAGGAGTTTTATAGCATTGAGAAATAAAATTGAAAAAATCTGGGATATGTTCCTTAACTTTAGAAAGAATTATGTCTCTATTAATCATATTAAAAGCGTTGGTGTAATCTATTTTTAATAATATTTTTTCAATAGTATGTGGATAAGAGGTGTATCTGCGGATAGCATGGGAAATAACTTCGGATCCATTTTTAGTGCCGTAACCTAGTTGAAAAGGTCGAAAATGGTTTCCTAAAATATCGTGTGTTTTAAAACAAATAATTTTTGCGATGAGTCTACGTAATGTCAGGCCAATGGCTATTCGATGAATTCCGCCATCATTCTTTTTAAAAGCACAAAGAGAGGCTCTAAAGAAAATTGGGGAAATGCAAGCAGGAACAGAGTCGTTTAAAACAAAGTTTACAAAATTTAGTAAAGAATTTAAACATTTCTCAGAAAATATACCTAAATCTTCCTTTATTAAATCCTTTAAGTGCTGAGGCCGCATACCATCCAAGCCTCCCGCTGAACCCGGCCTGAAAGAAAAAATTGCTCCCCTAACATCTGACACATGGATTTGGTTTGATGTTTTCTGAACTTCTGGTGGAGCGGGGAAGTCCATATCTTTTTCATGTGGAGGATGTTTTTCTTGAAGAGCTTTAAATGATTCAGGACATGGAACAGCAATGGTTTTGCTAGAAGAGAGGATTCGGATAGCTCCTTTGATATCTCCTTCAGAAATTTTCGATTCTATTTTTTTCGAGATAAATTTATTATATTCTTCTTTATTCTTAATTGGCTTATTTTATGTAGAAGTGACTTTTGAAGCAAATTATTGAACAAAATCTTTAATTGGACGTTTTTTATTGGAATCCCATTTTTGTAAATTTTCCTTAATTATTGTTGTACTTATTTTTATTTTGTCTTCTTCTTCGGAACTTTTAGAATAGCATATGTGAAAATAATAAATGTATCCAGGAATTAAGTTCTTTAGAAGAGTAGCATTTACTCAAAATTAAAGTGAATTCTTCGGCTATACACTTTCTGGCTCCTTTCGGAATTCTTCTTATTACGGGCGTGGTTTGTCTTATTTGAGTCAAAATTTCATTAAGAAATTTTCGTTCTAAATATTCATTTTGGGCAGTGTCTTGAGTTTGTCGAGAATTGTTAGAGAGGTATGAATTTTGTTTCGTAAAAGGTGTTGTGGAAATATTTGTCTTTCTTTTGTGTGTTTTTGAAATATGTATGTTTAAACCATACAATTTCTTGAAACTTTTGTTGCAAGTATGGCACGTAAAATCTTGACTTTGTTTTTCTTTTAGAGAATCCAATAAGAAAATTTTATTTTTATCCATGCTTGACTTAGAAACTTGATATTTGCTTGACGGAAGCAACAAGTCATAGTGGTTAGGGGGATTTCCAGAAAACAGGAGGTAAATTGAGTTTTTATGTTCTGATTTACTTATAGTAATTGGTTTTTCTTTAAACGTGAAAAATTGTGTACAAAGATTTCTTGAAGGACTGGTAAAAATTTTAAAATTTACCCTGAAGAATTTCAGTAGAATTTCCAAAAACTCCATTTTTTGATATTTCAATTTTGTATTCCTGCTTGGAAACAAAAGAAAACGGGGAATCTAGAAAAAGCATGCGTGTATCCCAATTTTCTTCAAGATAATTAACTGATTTTTTTCGTAAGATATGGCAATCTTCAAAAATATTTGATCGTGCAGGATATTCTTCCACCGACCTGAAGAGACAATTTCCATCTGGAACGCTGGGTAATCTTTCGAAATACATGTAGAAAAATATTTCACATTTTCCTTTTTTTATTGAGGAAAAAACAACTTTTATTCGGGGTCTTCGTATATCTTTGATTTTCGTTGTTCGTCTTGGTTTTCTGAAATTGTGCTGCTACGTGGACTATTTCTAATTACTTTGTGGTTGAGCTTTTATCTGTTTACTTGTTTAAATGTAAAAATTTGTATAAATTGAATAAAATATTTAAAAAAATTGTGTTGGCGTTGTCGATGTCAATCAATCAATCCAACTAATTTTGAACCACACTCCTTCCTGGTTTTTTTATATTCAAAATGGGGCGTGCAGTCGGACGTCAAGCTGTACCCCTCTCATTTAAAGCGTAGAGAAAAATGAAATTTACCCAAAATTAAGAACTAATTTCAAACTCCTAATATCACCAAAAAGAATTTCGAAAAATTCACTATTGATTTGGATGCGCAATAAAGATCTCTCTGCTTATATAGTCCGCATCAGCTAAGAAGCACCATTGGAAAAATCAGGTGCTTTACACATGCACATATTAGGTACTAAAAGTTCAACAAAGATGGAAATAGTTTTTCTTGCGTGATTTCTAGTCGTTTTTAGTATATTTCTATGCTTTCCAAACTGACTGGATTTCAATTAGCTAAACCCCCCCTTTTGAATTAATATAAAAATCACAGAAATTGGTAAAAATTTTTTTAAATTTGTACAAAATTAGTTCGAAATTAGTTCAAAATTATTAGCATCTCAAAGTTAGAATTTTTTTTGAGGGGGGTGTGACTTGACGTCAACCGGCACCCCCCACCATATTTTCTAAAAAAAAACAGGGTTACTAGTGGATTTTTCGAAATTCTTTTTGGTGATATTATAGGAGTTCGAAATTAGTTCTTAATTTTTGGATAGTTGCTTTCCATTTTTCTACGCTTTAAATGAGGGGGGTGTGGCTTCACTGTCACCTTACTGTAAATTGCTATAGGGGATGTCCATTAATTACGTGAGCTCAACATGAGAGGGGTAAGGGGTCCGGCAAATCACACCAAATTTAATTCAAAGAAAATCTCACGTCAACTTTTAAATTCAAAGAAAATACATAACTATAACAAATACGTAATCATTTACTCCTCAGAAAATTTTTGAAAAACTAAGGGAAATTTTATGTTAGGGGGGGGGTCCCGATTTTCAAAAAAACCTCAAAACCCCCAAACCAAAAAAAAAAAACATTCAAAATACGACAATAAATTTTCCAAAAATAACAAAAAAAATTTCCAACCCCGAAAAACTAAAATCGACATGGATTTAACTAATTAGCATTTATTCACCTAAGCTTGTTAACATTTGCATATTAAAACGGTTTTTAATGAAAATCCATACAGTAAGAGGTTTAGTTACCATAAAGATTTCCATTCAGAAAAAGAGGTGTGATACAAAGATAGAACCAGATATTGTACTTTAAAATTATTGTTGCAATATCAATATCAGTGGTACACCCAGAAACTGGCTCTTGGGGGGGGGGGGGTTAATGAATAATTGGGAGCTGATGTTTTTAGGGAGATATTTTAAGACTAGCTTTTTTCTTTCAAAGAACATGCGGTAAACCAATTAGCGGGGAGTGTTGGATGGTAGACGACAAGTCTGGTTCTCACATCCTCTTACCAGATGTATAGGATGATTCACAATATTTTTCACACCCCCTTACCACTCTTATATTGAAGCTTGAAAAAAGTTTTATGTACAAATATTGTATAATTTTCTGTAAAATTTTAACTGACGTCCTTAAGACCTGTTATCGCAGCTGTCAAATTTTCACATTAACTTCTTTATTTTAAATAGAACACCCTGTATATTTTTTTAAATTTAGAATGGCCCTTTTTTGATTGTAATAATATATAATATGTGGATGGATTTATCTTGGATGGTTCTCGAGTAAAAAGAGAAAATACTTTCTTATAAGTATGTTAGACAAGTAAACTGTGGATCTTCGTTTAACACATTACTCTTATAAGCAAGTTTCCTTTTAATCGAGAAACATCCAAGATAAATTCAACATATCGTCGCTGAAAAAGCAAAGGTGCGAAAGCGACAAGTTTTCAATTTTACAGGAGAGCGTTGTAAAGAAAATATGTCGTATTTGGAAGAAGTAATTTTTAAAAAAGAGGCCATTCTCTATTTAAAATAAAGAAGTTAATGAACGTCATTTAAAACTCTACAAAAAATTATGCAACTCCTGCACATAGAACTTTTTTTCAGCTCTAATAATAAAGGGGTAAGAGGAGGTGGGGGGTGGAAAAAAGATCTGAAGTGATTGAGAGGACAGACCGAAAGATCCTCTATTCTACAAAAAAGAAGTTAAAAAACCTCCAAATCAGTTACTTCAACCGAAAAGAAACTAAAAAACAAAAGATCTTAGGTGGAAATTCAAACTTGGATGAGCATCCCACAAGGAACACACAAAAGATCAAAGCGAAAAGAGAAATGATTAAACGATGTTTCGCCCTGGGTAACCAGCGTGGGCTCATCAGTAGTTTCACTGGTCACCCTCCACTATCCATCATTAAACAAATCAAAGTGTATCAAAAATAATGAAATTCTTTGGACTGCCTGAATCCTGTTTCTCCCTCCTAGGAGATCATTAGCGCATTTGTTGTGTCTACTCTGAAACTACCTCTTTCCTTGTTATGCCTAAGAGTGGTTCCGGGCCATCGATATACTAACGTCGATGTTCCGGGCCCACGTATTGGGTACAGAGGCCCCAAGCCGAGCGAGTTCATATACCTTTTCGTTGGCTTGCAGCCCCGTGAGACCCGGTACCGATACCAGAGAGCATATAAATCTAAATAGAGAGGACACGTAATGGTAACATCCGACCAGGAAGCCAATGCGATTCACATCGAGTTTTTGATTATTAGCTGAATGCGCCAGGATGAACCAGGCTAATATTTATTTAAAATTAAAACAGCAATAATCCCGCGCGTTGAATGGATATCGATTTATCACTGGCGTACATACTTATATTTAATGCAATTTTAAATGCACTTGTTGCTAAGGGATCTGCCAGAAAGTGTTTTTGTTGTTGAGTTGACCGGGGTCGCAAATTTACCATTAGGTGTCCTCTCTATTTAGATTTATATGCTCTCTGGCGATACCCACATCACACGCGCTGGGTTGCTGCCAGCAACGTTTTATAAGAGAAGCCGTTCTCTTTTTGCCTATGCCTACGGCGCGATAACACCTTGTATTTTTACGATTTCGTGTCAAAACGGTCTTTTTAATGTATTTTTATTAAAACATGTCGCCTGCGATTTGGTGTCAAAAATGGCATGTCAAGTGTCAGTCTCGCAAAAATTTTCGCCTGCGAAACAGTAATAAAAATAAATTAAGGGTAAATAAACAACTAAAATTCCCAAAACCCCATCCATATTTATGATTTTAGTTTAATATTAAGTAAAAAATTGCATTTTAAGTCAAATTTTGGATAAATAAATAATTTTAGATTTGATTAACACCACCCGCCCCCCCTACAGTTGAGCCCAGGTACGCGCTTGTAAGCACCTGTTTCCTTAATTGTATCATCAAATTTTTATTTCAAATTATTTTTTTTTTTAATAATTCATAGTTAGGAAAGGATGTTATTGGGCAAAACCACTTTACTTTTCCGAATCGATCGATCACATCCTACGAAAACTAGATCACCCTCTTTGTAGTACTAATCTCTGTAATAATAAGTTATCTCAAAAATGTACTCCACAAAAAAATGCAGCAGCAATAAATCTTATTTCTCAGTTTTCTGTGTTGTGATCTATGATTCTCTGGCCTCCATATAATATTATAATATACAATTTCTATTTGGATGATATGTTTCTGTATCGAGAAAAAAAAATCCTGAAACGGATAAAACGCGGGCATACCGTAATGAAAACCGCGCGCAAGCATAAAAAATTAACAATTAGCCGTGCGGACCTGAAAAACTGGAAGAAATTAATGCTTAATTATCACCTGTCTGACATAAATCCCCAGCTGATGGAGCTGGTAAAACAACACATGGTTAATACCGTAGATAAAGGAAGCAAAATGAGAAAAGTCGCCTATAACAAACCAAAACTTAAATAAAAAATCAAATAAAAAAACTACCCGACTGCCATTAATAAATAGGGGTTAGTAGAGAATTGAGAGATTTTATGCACCGCAAAATATTTCTCAATTCTGTTCTAAACCCTGAACTAGCGGGTAGTTTTTTTATTTCAAAAATTCTTTTTTGATGTGTTACATGATATAAAGCTTTAACTCCAACCCGTACTCATTGGGAGAGAGGGGTCAGTCGGTGAGGGGGAGGAATAACTGTGAAAAAATCGGAAGGTCAATGTGAATAAAGCAAAAAAATATCAAAACGTGTTTATACTGGAGGAAGTTATGATTCGACGTAAAATTGATTTTTTCAAATATTAGTAGTAGTAGTAGTAGTACCGCTTGAACGGTAGTGGGCTCTCCGGGCCTTCCTGTTCCGATGCAAGTCAGATGCTTACTACTACTGCAGTGCATAAATAAATCAGTTAGGTTTTGATTTAAGGCAGAAGAAAGTATAAAATGCATATATATAAAAAGGACCACGCAGTATTTAAATGGAAAAATTTTCCCCGTGATATTTGGATGCGGTTTAAGTATGTTATTTACAAAGACACTAGAAACATTTTTACCAGAGGCACAACCTTGGATCTATGACAGGGGAACCGAAAATAGCAAAGTTTGACATGTAATATCCAAAAGCAGGCAAACCATGGACGATTTTGATTAACAATCAAAACAAATATTTAATAAAAATAAAACAAACAAAGGGTACAACAGTTAAAAAATGCAGACTACAAGGTGAAAATAACAAGATATATTTGAATGAAGACCTGACCAGCTGTAAGAGGAACCTATTCAAGCGAGCCAGAGAAGTACAAAAACAAAAGGGTTATAAGGCAGTGTTTTGCCTAAATGGAAAGATTTTTCTCAAAAGGAATGAAGGGGGCTCCCTTATTAGAATAAATTCCGAAAAGGATTTATAAAAACAGATGCATTCTTAATAAGCACTTAAATTAAAATAAATAACATTCACAGAGTTAAATAATTTATTCGATGAGTATAAAACTTTTTAATGTAACACATGTAGTGATCTGTCGGAAACTGTTTTTTTTGACAATCATGTGCGGGACCTAAATATTATACATATGAACATTAGGGGTATTTACACAAATTTCGATCATTTCCTTGTACTGCTGGAGTCTACAGGTAAGCAGTTTGACATAATAGTTATGTCAGAATCACATACTGTGCATAATATCAGAGACATCAACATTCCGGGCTATATTGTTTTTTCTAATAACAGCACTCTTAATTAGTATGATGGCTGTTTGGTAAACAAAGGATTATATGACAGATCTTCAAGGAAATGGTTTTTTCAGTGCAATAAATAAAGTAACAAGAGAGACGGAAACATCAAAGACATATATAGACCATATTTTTATTAAAACTAAGAATAAATTACTCTCTGGTATCAACCCCTTAATAATGTCAAGTGACTTCACAGATCACTATCCCATTCTGCTAAACATATGTATAAATTTTAATTGCCAAAAAAAAAAAACTAATTATATGGAAAAAACTAACTTTAACAATCTTACTAAACTTATCTCTAATGCACGATGGGATAGTGTTCTGCAGAATAATAATGTTAACATAGCCACAAATAAATTTATAGAACAAATAAAATACTTTATTGAGAGGTCTACTACAACTATAAAAATTAAGAACAAATCATTCAGAATAAAGCCTTGGATCACTGGTGGTCTCCTTGCGTCAATTCGAAACAGAAATAAACTAAAAAAGCTTTGTACCTTAAATAAAAATAACATAGTAATTCTAAATAAATATAAGGAATATAGAAATTTATTATCAAAATTAATAACAAAAGCTAAACATTCCTACTATAGTTTACAAATTAAACAAAATATAAATGATCCTAAAAAGGTTTGGAAAACCATAAGAGAAACCAACAATGACCATGCGAGTAGATTTGAAATAAAAAGTCTTATAAATGAAACAAAAGTTGAAATAACTGATACAAAAAGCATTGCACAATAATTCAATAAGCACTTTAGCACCATTGGCCAGCGACTTGCTGAAAAAATTCAAAAGCATGTTTCACAAAATTGCCGTAAAAAAGAAAATCAAATGTTAGTCCTGAATCATCTTTTTACTTCTCCCCTATAACAAATGAGGAACTAATAATTCAAATAAAAAGTCTAAAGAGAGCCATGCATTTTTTAGATCTTCATCTGCTTTCCCTAAATGTTGAGAAAACCAAATTTATTATCTTTACTCTGTCAACTAGAACTCGACCAAATGTACAACATTTTAAACTACATAATTTTAATTACAATCTAGATATATCAAACTGCCAATGTAGTAACAAAATTGAAAAAGCACAATGTATAAAGTATTTGGGAGTTCTGTTGGATGAGAATCTAACTTGGAAAAATCACATAAATTATGTTACAGAAAAAGTACGAAAGCTTATATACAAGTTCTATGAACTTCGAAATTGTGTAGCATATAAAACTCTGAAGATGGTTTACTATGCTCTTGTTGAATCGGTAATTAATTATGGGTTAATAGTGTGGGGGAGTGCTTGTAAAACCCACCTCATAAAATTGCATGTAGCTCAAAAATGTGCTATTTGAAAAGAGACGGTTTCCAACAGAGCTGGTTTACAAAAATAGTAAAATACTTACAATCGAACAGTTTTACGTAAAGTCAATTATTAGATTCATGCTTAATTCATCTTACTATAAAATAAATATTAACCATAAAAAAAATACTAGAAATGAAGTACTTCAAAATGTTTTGTTAAATAAACCTAATAGTTTAGCTTGTCAAAAGCACATTTTGTGCACTGGTCCAAAGGTCTATAATGATCTACCGCGTAACTTAAGAATAAAGCCTTATAAAAAAATAAAAAAAGATATTGTAATTTGGATCTTAGAAACTAATTACAGTATTGTATTTCTGGAATAATGTTATTTTATTTTATTTTTTTTTTGTTCCTTGCATATACTTAATTTAGTTATATAAAACTTTCAGTATTAATTGAGACACTAAGTTATAGTTTTTTATGATGTTATAACCTCAAGTGTTTATATTTACGTTATTAGCTCACACACAATACCTTAGAGTATCATTGTGAGTTTAAAATATGTAATAGCTGGTTGGCTGTAAAAAATTGTTACTTATTTAGTTTAAGTTGAGATTGTAAAATGCTATTACTGAAATAAATAAATAAATAAAAATTCGTTAAAATATTTATTTTAAGTGTCTATTTACTTTATGTGTCTAATATCAAATGTTTTGTTTTGTATTCACCGAGGAAACACGAGGTTTTCCAGAAAAATTACAACTAAAAATCGTTCATCTGCATCTTCCAGACTAATTTACACACATTAAGGCAGGAAATTGCAAATTTTTAAACCCTGGACAAACCTCAACATCCAGTATAATATTTACATTGTCTAAGATATAGGAAAGTTAGCTGACTTAGCCTTATGCGCAAAACACTTTTGGGCAAAATCGAGATTAATATCATTAAATATCTTGGACAAAATGAGTTGAGCACTTTTCATTTCATACAGATTTTATTTTAAAACCTATCCAAAATAAAACTGGTATGAAGTAAAAGGCGCGTGACTCATTTTGTTCAAGATATTTATGGTTTGGACCAGAAAAAGTTTCAACTTTTTGCTCCATAGGCTTGGCCAACTTTCCTATTTATTAGATAAAGATATTAATAAAATTTGATAGCTCACAAGGCATATGTGCTGGTAAAAATGCGAATTTTTCTAGAAACTACCCCCATTAACTGGGCTCCTAAAGTGTTTTTTTTTATCTGACGGAACTACGGACGAAAATAAATAAGATCTACACACCAAATTTCATTATAATCGGATGAATGGTTTAGAAGTTACACCCGATTATATTCATACCTCAAGTTCCTTGACATCTGTGTGTAAAAAGCGTATTATCTCTGGAAATACGTAGCCTATTTTTATTCCTGCACGAAGGATAGGCTCCAAACAGAAAAAAATCGCATATAAATCGGTTTACTATAACGGCCCTGCCCTTGCATTTTCCGAAAAGAAAGTCGTAGCGATAATTACACAGAGTACCGAATTAGTGATCCGTGATAATAACTCTCCTAATAAAGTTAGCATGGAAAAGATTCAGAGCCAAAAACTATTCTGGACGCTTATTCTTGACGGCCCGTGAGGTGAGGTGAGCTTACTTTCGCCACCTATTTCCACGGGGAAATGAACTCACCTCACCTCACGCGCCGTCAAGAATAAGCGTCCTGGACGCGAGCACACTGCGTGGCACAATGGATCGAAGTATCAACAATAGGCGTCGAATAGCGACTACCTTTGCTTTATCGTTAAAAAGACAACCAACCTAACTTGATGTGATTCTGTGGTGGAAGATTTTTAGGTTATAAAAGTTTGTTTTGTTTTACCAAAATTTTGTGCATTTGAATTTTATTTTTTGTGAACCGTGTTTATAGTAGTAGTGGGGTGCCTTTGTTACCGTTTTTTTTGGTAAACAGATGAGTAAGTACAAATAAGTTTGAGAGGTTCGATTTCTTCTATTACTCAATTTAAGTTGGAGTGTCCCTCACAAACAATGAAAGGTGGTAAGGTGTATTTGCTTTATTGGCAATATTGGCAAGTGAATGCCATTGGTTATTTACTACAGTAGTATTATTGACAAAATTGCGCTATTTTGCCAATGATTATTTACTAGTGTTGATGTATTGGTAAATTTATGTTATTTTGGCAATAACTAAAAAAACGTGTTTTACATACCAAGTGAAACGCAATCGTTCCTTTAAAAATTGCATGCATTTCTAAACCACCTTTCCGGTCCGATCAAACGCATTGCCGGATATCGTGTCTTTTGAACGCCGAATTTTTTAAATTTCCCGCGCGATTGACATCTGTCGTGCGGTTGACAACTTGACGTACTTGCCGACGCATTTTAATAATATTCTGCGGATTCTTCCTATGTGGGTTCCTTTTGGTGGTTTGTTTTTTGTGTTTTGCAAGTTTTCTTTTAAAATTGGCTTAAATTTAGTTTGAGTTTCAAGTCACCATGGATGTGGAAGCCGATACTGCGTAAGTACTCATATTCTTTTGTTCTTAAATAAGGTCGGCCTAGAGTGGACTTAAAAATGTTCAGAATTACCAGTAAAGCGACCAAAAATCGTCATTTTTACTGGGTTTATACAGGCATATAAAAATTAAAATAAAAAATAATAACTTTGAACCGAACAGCACACAGCTTCTGCACATGTCTACAAAAGTGAATGACACCAATAGTTGAAATAATTAAACTAAACTCCATCATGCTGTTTTCCTTAATAATATCTGTTAAAAACAAACCAAAAACTGCAAAAAACCCCCATTTAAATTAGGAAAACAAATGAAAGTGAGGTTATGTGCGTCAAAGGGGCATGCTCAAATCCGTTTTAAGATAAAAATAAATGTTAAAAGTTACTCATCTTTTTATTTATGCTGTATAAATGCCTACATTGTTCCCCATAAGCTTATTTAACTTTTATTTTAATTTTAATTATTATTTTTTTTTAATTTTTATTTTGATTTGCCTGTATGAACCCAGCATTAAATCGTGATCTAGACGCCACTTTACAAGAAAATCAAAGGTCACATCATGATCTACAATGCTTAGGCGATACTGACACTAATAATTTACAAATTTCTTTTGTAATCGAGCAAAACCGTTCTCAACTGAAAAGCCAGTTAACCTACTGTTGCCGCCATTTTTATAACCAAATTGACAGGTAAAACATGAATTTTCTCTCAGTTTGGTGTCACTATGGCCTCTATAGTAGGCTAAAGGATACTATATCAAAAAAGAGTTAACTGGCTTTTTAGTTGAAGTGTTGGATCGAGCCATCTAAAGATTCATCAATTCAGTCTACGTCCAAGTCATTTTCTAACACTGAAATTTCTCTTGCTGACCCAGAGAATGATGACCCTTAAATTTCTTGTGAAACCGAGCTGTCTTTAGTTAATATCTTAAAATATTTTTTAAAATTAATTTGAAAAAACTCGTCTGTGGTACTATTTTTTTATTTTAACGTAAATTTGCCAATAAAACAACTAGATTAAAGCTTTTAATTTTTTTTTTGAGAAACCGATATTTTGTCACTTTTTAAGCAAAAAGGGTTACTTTTTCCTAAAACAAAATACTGATTTATCCAAAAAAAATAATTTACAGCTATACTTACCGCAATTTAAACTTTTTTAGATTCTGTAAAAAATCCTTTAAGAAGTCAACCAACTTTTCCTCATTCTGTCGTTGAATATGCTACTAAGGCTTGGTTACAGGGTGCCTGTGACTGGAAAGGGGGCAGAACATCCAGGAAAAAAGATGCTGAATAAATCTTCATCTTATCTTATAACAAGAAGAAGGAAGTACTAAGTTTCTAAATTTTTGGCCAAGGAATTTTTATATAAAGCAACTGAAGCAAACCTTATTTTTTTGATTCACAATCAAAGAGATTCTAAATAAAATTTTCCCTGTTGCAATTTACTGTTGTATGGAAAACCTCCTCTTAATAAATATTTAAATCAATTTATGAAAGAATTTTCCTCTATCTTTGGCATGACCAAGACGACAAATATTATTCATGTTTTCCATTCCTGTCTTCATGTTAGGATATAAATATAAGTGTATAAGTGTTTGTTTATAGTAACATTTATTTATTTATTACATATTGGTTTTTCTAGGAATTTTTGTTCGTTTAATTTTTATTTTATGCATAAATACTTTAAATAGGGTGAAAAAGCCAATTATCAGTGGTATCGGAATTTGCATCTGTATCCCTATTGAGCCGACCAATCAAGGAGGTGCACTTTTAAACTTATTTTTTACGTGGGTTTGATGTCTAAGTCTAAATTTGACATTTTGAAATTTTTTATTGAATTTTCTTAAAATTTGTGAAGAACTAATCAACTTTTGTATTTAAACTATTTTTCTATCTCTAATAATAAATGAGCTATGTAGTGGGAAAAATATGGTGAATCACCCCATACATTTTTTGCCAATATTGCCTGCAATGCCGGTATTTAGTATGCAGTGCTCCTCTACGTATAAACCATGCTAAGTGTGTATTTGCCATCATTTTAAACGTATTCGTTGCCGTCGCTCGGCCGGTGGCTCACACAGGAGTGTTTAAGATATTTATAACGCAGAGATTGCCGTGCGTCAAATTCTCATTGCCAATAGATGCCAATATTTGTAAGGCACTTTGCCATGCCGGCATTGTTTGTGGGGTCCGTCTCTCAGTCCTATCACTAAATTAATATTTTCCTCCATGATATGGTTATAAAAAAGTAAGGTTATGTTTACCGCCAAACGATTGACTACGTTCAAAAGATCTATTTTTAACCTCTTGAAGTTACCTTTATTTACGGTTATGGTAACCATAAAAGTAACGAAATTTGCCGTTAAACTACCTGACCAAAATCTCCCTAATAATACTAAACGTATTTCAACAATAATACTATATAAACGCGCGAATATTGCTTTTTATACTTGTTTTAAATAAATATATCAAACATCAAAATTATTAGAGCTTTTTATTGTACCTCATAGATCAAAAAATATATAGGGTGCTTTAAAAATCTCAGCCCACAATAATATTTCCTTAAATATAAAAAAAATTAATATTTTCTTAGATATAAAACGAATATAGTTTGTCATACACAATCATGAAGCAAAAGAATCGTTTTTAAGATGGCAAACATACCATCCTTGACTCACGGGGCGGCATAGGGGCGGTCAGTTTTATTTTAAATTCAGATTTCTATCAAGTGACAAGGTTTTGAAAATCTAGCAGTTTGACACAATTTTCAGTTTCCTTTGTGAATTATTTTCAGTTACAAATCTTTCCAATTTGTTAAATTTACATTTTTTCGGTTATTTTCGAGAGGTAAAGTCAAGTTATAGGTAATTTTATAAAATCCTCATACTTCAAAGACCCATAACTTTTTTATTACTTCATTGGTACTATTAATACCTCAAGATGTAAAGAAAGGATGAAGCTTCCGTGGCAATGACTTTGATTTTGTTCACTATCTCACACCATTTTTTTAAAGGGAAAAATTACACATATTTAAAACTCTCCGCTATCTTGAATATTTAAGATATATCAAATTTTTGTACCAAAGAAACTCCATCTATGTGCTTTCCAAAAAGTCAAAAGTTTTGAAAATCGACCATTCAGGCCTTGGGGCCACTCTTATAACTTATAGCACATTTACCTTAAAAAAACATATATTTGAGAAAGTGGCACCTTGGGGCAGGTTTTATGCAGTATATTGCACTCAGTTTAGTTCTTTCCATTGGATTCAATAATCCCAATTACATCTTGTTAAATTTTTTTGTAAGACAAAGAAACTTTTTATCTTAATTACTTTTGACATTAATTCAAAGAAATAAGTACATCACATCTAGTGTGATCTTTAAAAAAAAATTAATGACCTAATAATGTAGCCCAAGAATGTCTTCAACTACTTGCTATATGTAAGAAAACAGTATTTCTTTCATCCGTTTTAAAATAGCAATTAAATATAAGACATTTCATTTACCTATTTAAAGCCTTCTTTAGTATGATTTAAATCATGCTCGCGTGCTCGATGAGTAAATAACCAAGAGACATATACTAAAGGGTTTCAAGAACACCAATATGTCTTTAACCCTATGTGACAAAAAGTTTAAATTTGGCTAAATGGTCAATGTCCCTATATTAGCACTGAGTCGATCCATTATGCCTTGCCCAGGGCGCAGTGGTGGTCCCAGAGGGGAGGGCGATTGCCCCCCTCCTTTGCTCCAGAAAAAATTACACAACAAAGATGCTGGTGGTAACCCTGAAGTCTTTGGAGAAAAAAATGAAATACAGAACAGTATTATAGAGTTTCTATTGATAAACCAGTTTTAGACGAAATCATTTCGGACATAAAAAAGTATTTTGGAACTGAACATATTCATACCAAGGTTTATACAACGTGAAGCCAAAATCAAGGTAAAATTAATTTAAGTCGTGTCGAAATACTATATAAACTGTTTGATTAATCCAAAACACAAATTCTTGAACTTTTATTGAGAGAAGTCAGTATTTGGAAACAATATTGGTCAGAAGTAGGCAAAAGCTTAAATCCAAACCCTGATAACGTGTTCGAGGCAAATATTTTTCCGTTGGTAAAAACATTCTTGGATGTTTGCCAGTAAGCAGTAAGTAATGAGCGCTTCGTCAGAAAGAAGCTTCTCATATCTCAGAAGATTGAAAACATAAGTACTTAAAAACTCTATGACGGAAATTCGTCTGACGGGCTTAGCGTTGCGGCGTATCAACAGACATATTGAAATTGACATTGAGCGAGTCATTGACCGGTTTGACCAAAAAAAACGGAAACGAATTTTTTTGTGAGATAGGCATCGCATCACATAAAAAAAAGTATTTAGCTAGTAGGTTTTGTTTGTTGTTTGATTCGTATCTATGTTTTTTATAACTGAAAAAATTATACGTAGTTACTCAAGCGTGGAATTCAGAGGGATAGGGGGCTAGGTAACCCCCCTGGATTTAATTTTTTTATGAAAATATTTAGAAAATCAAAAATACAACATAAATTGCGGCGCTATAACACCTTTGATATTTACCGTTTTTGTGTTAAAAATGGAATTTGTAGTTTAATTTTCTTAAAAATTTTTGCCTGCTGCGCTTTGAAGCCATTGATATATTTACAATTTTATTTTCATTTTAAATCCAAAAATGCATTTTTAGTGCAATTTTCTTAAAAATTTATGATACCGTTGATATTTACGATTTTACGTTAATTCGACTCAAAAATTGCATTTTTAATGTAATTTTCTCAAAAATTTTTGGGATTTTAAACATTTTTCGAAATAAAAAATTTACGAAATAAACGACTTAAGATCTGAGTACCCCCCCCCCCCTTAGGTTTGAGACCAAATCCGCGCTTGTAGTTACTAAGTTTTGTTTGCATATATTGATATGTTCCTCATAAAACATAAAAACTATGCTTTTACTCGAGTTTTTCTTATCGAAACCGCCCCCCCTTTTGAAATGGCTGGGATCGCCACTGCCAGGGCCAACCCTGATTTTTCAATTATTTTCTTCGTTTTTAATTATTACTAATAGACATTTTTCGAAACTTTTTTTCCAAGCAATTTTAGTCAATTAAAAATTTTTTATTATAGAAAAAACAGCAATAACTAACGATTAGGAAACCCACACCTCTATATACATTACAAGAATCGAATGATTTTTTTTTCTCACGAGCGATTAGAATAATTTTAATACCAATAGAGATTTATGAGTGCATAATTCATTCTAGCAAGGGACCATTTAAAAAAATCACGGTTTATACATCATATCACCAGACCCTTCCCAACCCAATTTAAGCTTAAAAAACGTTTTAAGCTTTTATAAGGCACTTAAAACTTTTTTAGCTTTATGATACCAATAGCGTTTAATTTTTAAAAATATGCTTTTTTGCTAGACACAAAACAAAATTGTTAATTATGTTAAGTTAAAACAAAAAAGCATACTTTTAAAAAATAAATACAAATTACCCATAATAATGCACTTGTAAGTACAAAACCTCTGGTTGTTTTATTATAAAAGATTATGGCATATATTTCAAAACATGTTAGTTTATATTTTTGATAATAAATAAAATATTGGAATATTATCTTATCTGTGCTTTTTTAAATATTAAATAATTTCCTTTATAATTTTTATCTTGTTTTCAGTACATAAAAAAACAATAAATGCAACACTTTTGTATTCCAAACTAAATTTGTGAAACAAAAAAAAATTATTTTAAACTCAAAAAATTGACTGTATATATTTAGGGCAATTTATGGTAAATGCACAAATTAGAAAAAATCTTGGTGTAAATAATATTAATACCTGTGGTTTGGAATACACAAGTGTCGCATTTTCTAACTTATTATTGATATATTACAAAAATTGGCCATATTGAACTTGGTGAAATAAGGAAAGGGTATTTTAACACTATATATAAATAGTTAAATGGAGTCCAAATGCAATTTTTGGTACGACACTCCCTAAGGCCTTTGCGACCAGTCTGCAAAAAGTCCTCTGGAGCAAAATATTTATCAATAATTAATAATAATTTAACACGTAAAATCTGTTATATATTTCATTCGCGTTTAAGGGCTTCACTATACTTCTGAAAAAACAGAACTGCCTTTGGGGAAACGATGTCTTTTTTTATTAGGATCATGGCACGGTCTCCGCAGTTTTGAACACAGTACACTCTAACTCTTTGTTTCTCAGCCATTGCAATCAAAGGATAAAATCACAATTTTTTGAACAGGAAAAATCACAAAATAACTTTTTAAAAACCTTGGCGAACCTCAGTCTCCAAAATGTCATAATGTGCCCTCTGACGGACAACCGTAGAAGGGGTAAGAGGCGGAGCTGCAAATTTCTAGAATATTGCCAACTTAATATTATTATGTTGGCAGTTCCTTTGCACGCGGAAGCATAACCGCACTTTTCGCGAAAAATAATTATTGGCGGGAAGGGTGAAGTGACGAATCTATAGTTCTTTAATCTATAGTCATCAAGTGAACACTAACAAAAACTAAGACTGCCTAATCTTATATACTAGCACTTTGGTCGTTTTGAACACAGTCCGAAGAGGGTATTGGTTACCTATATTCTTCTTAACTTTTCTGAGATTCCTTTGATGTATGGAATTATAAGTGTCGCCTTCCTTTCAGTATTTACGTCTGTCGTCCTTTGTGTTGGTGTGGTCTGAAGAGTTTTATTGATCGTTTAGTTGGAGAAAGCGTTCCTTCGCAGATCGGATCCAAATTTTGCCTTTTCCTTTTTCTATGGCAACAGTTTCGATTCTAATCCAATCTTTTTCAAGCAGATGTAGGTGACTCGATCTATAAGCGTTTTGGAAATTCCCAGTTTGGTTGATGTGGAGTGGTTTGATTGGAAGTTTAGATATTCTCCAGTATGGGTTGCATTGCACCACAGCCATTGAATCTACAAGTATCGATGAAAGAATCGGCACCCTGGTGTATTGGACGATGTTTAATCAAATAAAATTTTTCGATCCTTTGTGCTATCGATCTTTTGTACTTGATTTTCGAGTCTATCTCTATTATTTTTTCTTCTAATTGGTTTTAAGATGTTTTGGTCGTGGTAGAGGAAACGCCTGGAAAATTCTATATATAGGAATATTTTCCAGGTTTCCTAGATGGTTTTACTTTCTAACAGGCGCCAAAACTGGGAAGACGAAGAGAGAAATAGACCAGCTTAAAATCTAATTTCTTGTAGGGCATTTGTAAATAAAATAATTATAATCCCCATAAAAAAACAAACCTATTAAAACTCGGATTTAACGAGTTAAAGACAATAAACTACAATATTATTAACATCAAGTAATATGGAATAACACGCATATTGCCGCTTTTTCATTGACCTTTTTCGATGAACTAAAGATGGATTTTAATAAAAGCTGACCTCTTATTAAAATCGATCTTTAGTTCATCGTTTGCAGTTTGATTGTTAAAAACAAATAACTTAATAAGTAATAATAATATTCGCAATTTTTCCTTTGGGATACGAACAGGGGCGGTCGCAGCTTAAAAAATTAAAGTAAATGTCTTTTTGAATACAAAAAGCCAATACTTATTAATATTTAAAAGAAAGGGCTTATCCTCGGGCAAGTTTAGTCTCAATTCTAGATTTGTCTGCCAAAATTATGAATTAAATGCGCCGTAGGCGAAAATTATGATAAAACTTACCAAAGATATCATTTTTGAAAGTTTTAATAAATGTTGCTGACAAAAATTGTTTAAAATGAAACTAAAATTGTAACCTTCAATAATAAGCCGAAGGTTTACTATTTTTTAAATTCCGTTTTTCCCATTTTTAGCCTGTATATTTCGAAAGAATTACCAGTGGCGGTCGCAGCTTTCCCAAAAGGGTGGGAGGGACGTGAAGTTAAAATTTTGTAAAAGAAAAAGTTTTGTGCAGAAGTTCTAAAATTAATGTAACTGTCGGCCCTGTAGGGCGCCGCAGGCGAAAATTTTTGGAAAACTATAAGAAAATTTAATATTTTTATGAAAAACCGGCTATTTTTAAAATAAATTGTCAAAAAAGGGGGGGGGGCGATTGCTCCCCCCCCTGCGACCCCCACGAACGAAAATTGGTATATTTTGGCAATATTTAAAAACCTTTATTAAAATTATCCAAACATAATTTTTTCTATCAAACTGTTACTAAAATTCTTTATAATTTAGCAACTTTTAGGCGCTCCTATGATCATTAAAACTATAATATTTTTACATTATCTAACCGGACTTGAGCCATAAAGAATCGTGTAGAATACGAGTGAAAAAATCCACACGAATATGCCTACTCTACTACGTATGCTAATACGAGTTTCAGTTAAATAAACTAGGTTTAAGTTAACAAAAAATTTAAGCGGTACACGCACCTACGCTTTATGAGCACGCATGCAGTCCGCGCCAGTTTTAATTAAACTAATTTTTTTTGGAAAACGTAATAAATATAAAGAAAAACCACAATAAATTACAAGCCCGACCTTTAATTTAAAGACATGTACCATGCATGCGTGTTTCTAAGTATAGACACTTCAATTTTCGAAAATAGATATCAAGTGTCTATAAATAAAAAAAAAACTTAAAAAATGAGGGACGGAAACCTTAATGTTTGCATAAATATCGTTCATTTAGTTTCAATTTTTTAAATCTCACAACCGTAAAAACTAACCAAAAAAAAACATGGTTTAGTTGGTTTAGTTAAATAGTTATTTATGCCTCTAAGGGGTCAATTTTACATGTGGTTGTAGACAGATTCGGATTCAGGGGGCCTATTCTTGAATCGAGAGACAATTTGCTCCCAAGGAGTTAAATTCTCTCGCTACTATGCATCTCATTGGTCCAAATCTTGGGTTTGAATCGGTTTTTCTCACTTTTGCCCGATACTGATCGAAAGTAATTCTATTGATTTAAACCGAAGTTAGTTAGTTAGATTAGAAGTTAGATAGTAGTGAAAGAATTTGACTCCCTGGGAGCAAATTGTCTCTCAATTCAAGAATAGACCCACAGATTCGAAAACAGCTCCGGTCGCGCGAAATCACAGTCGACCAGATAATAAAAATAACATTATTTTATTTTATATTATTGCCAATATTTTATATCCATCATACCAACCCTATCGAATTTTTAATTATTCTAAGAGGGTATATAAAATACTCCCAAACCTTAGAAATAATAGAAATAGATAAAACTCGCATTAAATGCGATTTTGCATGAAACTCTACAACCAAACAAAAAATATTTCTGTTGCTAAGACCTTTAAAATTACCAAAAAAAATTATATAGCTCTGGGGTTGACAAAAGACCCTTAAGAAAAAAAAAATGCCGAATCTGGACATAAGCCGGTTCTGTACATCAACCAATCTTAATCATGCTTCGGTCACGGTACTAGAGAGTTTAAGTTGTCAGAAGAAAATCTTGGGAGTCCCTGGGACTCCGCCACGTAGTAAATGTAAAAAATTTTGGCCACGCCACTTAAGGGTTAATGTAATAACGCCTGTGTCCTGCCCAGGAGACCAAGTAATTTAGACAGACAAACAGAAAAAAATTCTAAAAATTGCATTTTTGGTATCTGTATCGTTTGTTTAGAAGCGGACAACAAAACTTTTTAAAAATGTACAGAAATGGCCTATATGTATAGATATAAGTCTTGTTGTGATACTTTTTGGTGCCATTTAAAATTTTGTCGTCATCTGTCGCACTTAATAAATATGCGGTGCAACAATTATTCTAAAATATTATTTTTTTACAGAATAAAATACAAAATTCAAATAACGAGGAAGTGGAAGTGGACATAGACGAACTATTAGATATGGACAGCGATGACCAGAGGCGGAGGCATTTACAGGTAAAAAAATAAAATATTTTATTAAGTAAAATCTAATTTGTGATTTTGAAAATCAAAGATTAAACAGTGCTAACAATAATATATTTTTGTAGACGAATGAGGCAAGAACAGCTCCAAATTTTTTCTTGAATGAATGTTTGGCTATTTGGCGGTTAAGTTGAGTTTTATTTGTATGTGAAAATTAACTATTTTTTTAGTATAAACTTATGCCAGTAGATGGCTACAATTAAGAGTCGCATGGCCTTCGAGGGTTGGTGTTTTAAAACTTGTAACCAACATCTATAATCTAGCTAAGCATGGAAATACCAAAACAAAAGAAATTGACTTGGCTCCGGCCTATTGCACATGCACGAAATTTATCGATCCGAGTGGTTTTGGTCAGTTTTGTCTGGCTACGTCATACGTCTTCAATCGAGGCGACGCCATTTTTGTGGTTTTTATTTGTTTTGATTCCGCGTTTTCATTTGTTCTGCACATATTTTTTTCACTGTTAAAAAAAAGTAAGTTGAAACATGCTGTCTTAATGCAGAACATCAGACAACGAAAGAGGGGCGAGGTTGTAGTTCAGGCAAACTGTACTTTTCACAATTCTTTTCTGGGAACTAAAAGCGAACACTGGAAAAGCTTAACTATAGATTTGCACCATTCTCACCTCCTTAACTTCGGCGCCATTGCACTAGAAAAACGTCTAAAACAACGTCTTTCAAAATTATACTAACTTTTTTGTTCATAATCAGAATTCCATTATTTAAAGGAAATGAGCATAATAATATCAGTTTTTTCACTATTTCTAATTTCCTGTTAATCTGATTGAAAAATGTTTTTTACAAACATTGTAGAGCAGCAAATTCTCTACATTTTATATTGGAACATTTTTTTTCTTAAACTAATTTTTTTTTGTTGTACACCGCGCCAAATGTTCAACAAACGTCCTGCAGTCGCTCTGCTTACGATTTAAAAATCGCTGAAGGACGAGGATTCGTTATGGTATCCCTACCTTTTTATGGCCGTTTTTCGTCATTTGTTTACATCGGCCTCATTTAAAGCTCTAATGATGTGTGGAATGTGGCCTGCAGTCACGTGATAATGATGATATAATATGTATTTAAAAAAAAATTCAAAATTTCTTTATTTAGTTTTTTTTTCTTATGATTCCAGCTCGTTTTAACAAATATAAAGTAAACTTTCAGAAAAATCGGAAAACGGCAAGCCCAGTAGAAATAGGAAAAAGTGCGTTGTTTCTCTCTTATTTTCCAGGAAGTTGACTAATTATTTTCAAATTTTGTACAAATTAAGTCTCAAGTACAGTAACGAAGCCTATTGAAAAAAGACAAGTGACTCATTTTGAGACTTTTGTAAAGGCCCACAGGTCCCCATTTTAAAACATGTGGTGAAATAGATGCAAATTTGCCGGAATTTTTGCCGTTTTTTTAAATATCTCAAACCATTACTCGAGAAGTAGCCAACCGATATAAACCAAATTTTGTACAATAACAAGGCCGACTATGCTCAGTGACTGTATAGTTTGTGACTTTTGAGGATTTTTCGAAAATTATGTGAAATATTTACAGTCAAAAATACTCGATCGAGAGATTTGTTTGCCCCTTCTTTTTTTTAAGGTTCCTGAACTGCTATTTTCTTTAAAAAGGTCCAAAATAATTTCTAAATAAGTTTTGAGTACTCTATGACATACCCTTTTTCAGTTTTAGGGCAAAACACGCAAAAAATTTAAAAAAAATGCCCTTTTACAAAAATCACCATATCTCAAAAACGGCCAGCTCTAATGTGATGAACAGTTCTCTTTCTTGAAGTTTTTTATCTAAGAATCAATCAACTGTTTTACCCTTTTTGTAGATGGCGCTGACGTAGTTCACTTAATATTTGTCAATATTTAGTAAGCCAAAAATAAGAGAGAAAGTAGAGTAACATCTTGCGTAAAACTTCGTGCATGCTGAAGGCATTGGAGGGACCGATTTGTAAGCTAATAGATAGGTACTCACATAACATTGGATAAATATTCATGTTATAGGAATATTCCCTCAAAGTGATTTTTCGAATATTCTATTGCGAATATAACAGGAATGTTCCAGGCCTAGTTTTTGTTGAATATTTTTTAAGAGTTTGTAATAGTTATATTTCTTTGGTAATAAGATAATAATATTCCCATGATAACGTGATAATCAAGTTATTTCTATGCATATTCCCAAAAAGAATATTTTTGTCAGGATTTTACCTTACCTTACTAAATATTACTATCTTGTGAAAAGAACGCGATTTACATGATTTATAATTATAATTTAGTTTAATGTCATCTATTGTAGGTAGGCAGTTAATTATTATAAATATAATACAGCAAAAACTTATATAGGTAATCTTTTGATAAATAATCTCAAGTAGTACATCAACATAATGGTGATACATTACCTATATCCATAGGCTACTCCGTAATTGAACTTTAGTGGAAGACTAATATTTGATATTCATTTGGATACATATCCACTGCATACCATCTTGTGGCCATCTGGACATGTTTTGAATCACAAAATCATATTCATGCAATATTCAATAGGGATATATATTTGCTATATGGGATATTATAGTCAGTGCCTAGGTATATTACTATAATTCTTTAAAAAAAAAACGTTCTGGTCGTATTATAATCATTTCACGTCACGTTTCTATCACATTTATATCACGTGTATGAGCTAGAACGTAACTTATCGCCGGCATGTCTAATATTCCCAATGGTAAAATGTAACATTTCTATCACATTCTTTGTTCTCTAAATATATGGCTATTACTTTACAAGAATGTTTAATTGTTATATTTAAATAAATAGTGTAATATTGAGATGTGCGGAAATAAAATGTGTATACAGATGGACATTCAATTATCTTAACAGCACGGAGTTTAAATTTAAAGTGAAGTTTTACTTTTGCCGCTTGAATTATAATGCGACCTTTTAAAGAAACTGCTTACTATGTCTTTGCCTTGACGTTTTTATTCAAACCTCATAAAAATGCAAAAGCCAGCCAGGGTAAACATACGAAACCTCAGAGCAGTTGAAGTGCTTTTTAAGTACGTCCCCTATAAGTATGCCTCTATTTTACTGTTTACCCAGCGATACAACCCTGAATGCATTTTGAGGGCAAAGATCTTTTAGCTTAAGCTGAGTCTCGACTATGTAACAAAACATGTTACAAAACAAAGTCGACACAAAATTATAGAATTAATTTTTCATATTAAATACTTTCTTAAAAAAATATATATTTCATTATATCTCTTAGAGCAAGACCTAATAACGTAGATGGAAAATACCCAAGATATTCAACCTTGCGGACTAAAATGTTAACAAAAATTTTAGTTCGTGGATAACTCTTTAGAGCGCGTATTTGGATAACTGCCCTGTCATCAACCCATTTCGCCGCAACGAAATTATAAATAAATAATTCGTTTATTTTATATAACAAAAGTACAAAATTGAAAATGCAATATAAAATGCACGTAAGTCGCCTTGTCTGCGGGGTTTTCATTTGCGCACAAACATTTTTTTTTGTTTCATTGGATGTTTAAATATTCTTAAGGAGTGCGCATAATTTATCAAAAGGTACTTTACAAAAAAGGTAAATTATCAAAAAGTACAGTTCCATAACAGTACTACGTAAAAACAATAAATACGCAAAACTATACTATCACAAAATCGAAATAGATCATAACGGACTGGCCTAAAACGTTACAAGGGCAAAAGTGTACAAAAGCAAAATAGTGTAACATATTCCCGGTAGATGGCGACACAGTACACAGCGGCCGAAAACAGCTGGACAGCAAAATCTGGGTAATATATTGCCGTTAGATGGCCATACATAGCCGATAAATAAGAAATGCCATTGTTCTAAGCTTCTTTAATTGTCTTAAAATAGCAAACTTTCCGATAAAATTCAAAAAAAGGGTCTAGGTTGGCACACCTGTTTGTTTGCTTGCTTGCTTAATTGTAAGTCCGGCTTAACAAATCAGACGGTGTACATCACACCGCAGCGCCATCTAGCGGAAATATGTTACACTATTTTAGGTTTGTACGGATTTGCCCTTGTAACCTTTTAGTATTGTAAGGTTTTAGGCCATTACGTTCTGACCAATTACTGTTTTTCCCCTACACAGTTTTGTCATTTTAAAATTTTTGCTTAGGACTGATTTGTTATTGTAAATTTTAGGAAAGTACGTTTTTACATTGTTTTGTTTTGCTAAATTATAGGCATTCTCTTTTTAAGGGAATGTCTTTTGTTGAATGAATTGCATCTCTGGGGAAGCTATTGATCCACTCTTGGACTCTATGTTTGAAGATTTTTAGTGAGGTGGAGTTTCTTTTAACGGTAAATGATTAAACTTTCTGGGTTCAATAAAGGTACAACAACGTAGGCCTATTGTTTTTCTCATTCTTGGAACTCTCAGCTGGTTTTTTTTGCCTTGTATTTAAGTTTGTTATAAATGATTTTTAAAAGCCATTTTTGCGTTTAACATCTATTTTGTTTATCTGCTCGTTAAGAACTCCTCCCAATGCAATAATCCCGTATGTGGGTATAATCAGGGTTTTGTATAAAATTTCAAGCTTTTTTATATCTAGTATATTTTGATAAAAATTAAATTTGTAGACAAGGTCTCGGAGTTTTTTGTTAATAATGTTTATATGTGTGTCCCATTTTAATAGGGAATCAAGCATGATGCCCAAGTATTTGATGGTGTTTATAAAATCGAAATTTTTAGTTGATTTGTTATGGATAGCTCCCTAAAAGTTGGCAGAAATTTTTCGTATGTAATAAAAGGCATAAACTTTATTTATTCCCAATTTACTATGAGCTTCTCGTAAGTGAAAAAGTCCACAAAGTTCCTAAAATCTATCTCCACTTTGTCCTTTAGTTCTTCCCAGGTATTATCAAAGTAAAAACTAACTATCGTCCACAAAATAAGGAGAGGACCTAGCACTGTTCCCTGAGGGACGCCAAAGGTGACCCTTCGGACCTCACTGACAGCAGAATCAATTTCTACGTAATGCTGTCTCTCACAGGAATAACTTTTCATGAGATCAAACCCTAGTCTTTTTAAGGTATTGAGCAGTTCAGAGTGACAGACAGTGTCAAAGGCTTTGGCAAGATCGACGAAGACACACGGTTTTTAATTATCAATAGAGCTTCATAGATTTTGGCACTTATAAAAGCCTGCGGCGTCCTGCGTTGATATTTCCTCCTGAACTCCATACTGCCGCTCGCTGATTGCTTTATGTTTTGTGCGATAAGAAGCAATGCGTTTTTTGAGTCATTTTTCCAAGATTTTTGATAAACTGGAAAGAAGAGAAATCGGCCTGTAGTTTGTTACATTAGCTGTATCACCGAATTTAAAGGGTGGTTTCACCTTCGTAATTTTTGAGTGTTTTTGGAAAAATACCGTTTATAAATAATTAAGTGGAAAAAGAAGTTAAAGTTGGTGCTTTATTCGGTTTTAAATCTTTGATTATTTTTGTGATTTCACTGATGTTTGTTGTTTGAAATTTGATTCTATCCTGAATAGACCGGTTTTCAAAAGTTTTTTACGTAGTCTGGATCCGACTTTAGATTATAAGCCCGCGGATTGGCGGCACATTTTTTTCGAAACGCTAACCACGCGGTTTTAAATATTTTTCTTTGGTAAACGGAAAGAAAATCGAAAAAAACCACCCTGGAGAAATTGAGTTAAACAATAAGTTAAAATAGTAGTAGTAGTAGTAAAAGATTTTATTTAGAAATTTGCTACTTTACATGTTGAATTTTAACTGCACGTCTGCTTTAGATAATAAAGATAGATTTTTAAATTATAGTGATCTTTAAAACGATCTTAAAGAATTTTCTGATTTAATTTCAGGTTTTAAATTATTAAATTGTAATAGCCTTTTGTAAAAAATAAAACTGGATTACATATTACATTTGTTTTACAACTTTCTATGTAAACATTTTCATTATATTCCTAGTGAATATGAATGCTGCTCTAGATTTATAGAAATAAAACTTTTTAAGTATTCCGGAAGCAAATTGTTTCTAAATTTGAGTATAAAAATTAATACAAACTAAATAAAATATATTTTTTTTACATTTAGGCAAATACTACTTATATTTTTTAATTCTAAATTTATTAGCCTTAATTGCTCCTAAAGGTTTTTATTTTTTACTTAAATTAAAGTATCATCTGCAAAAAGCTGTATTGTACTATGTTTTAAATTTAAAGGAAGATCGTTAAAATATAAAATGGATAATAGTGGACACAGTTTGCTCCCTTGTTGAAAACCAACATTTATTTTTTTTAATTGAAAATGTATCTGAAATTTTTGGTTTTTGAAACCTATCACTTAAATAATTTTTGAACACATTTTAAGATGTTACCTTATATACCATAATATGAAATAAAAAAATATTATTTTGAGTTGGGGTGGGTGGGTTAAGTTGGGTTGGGTTAGTTATAATAATTTTTTATTGAGGGTTTCTTTCGAGGGTGTTTTTTTTCGGGTTTTATTTTCATAAATCCTTTTCCTTTCTATACTTAAAAGGTGTGTGGCCATGACTACTTTTTAGGATTCTCTCTAAAAAACTTCTATGAAATTTCCAGACTTTTCAGGTTTTCCCACGCCTCTTAGAAGTGTAAAATGTGGATAAATTAGATAAGAAAAATAAAGTTCTGCTTTAAATATTTTCAACTTCCATGTCACACGCGACTAAAATGTGCCTATTAAAATTAACTTCATTTTCGTTGGTCACTAAATGGGGGGTTTTTTCCATCTCATTTTTCCATCCATTTGATATTTATTATAAGAATAAATAAGACATAAAAGAAGAAGAATTTTTGTTTTGTTGATTCAACGAAAGTATGTTAATAATTTTCCTTGGAAAAAATAATTAGTTCTAGTTCTTCAACAAACTCATCTGAAGAGTTGTCATATAATATTTTTAGAGCCACCTTAGGCACATATCAACAAAAAAATACAAAGAACAAAAAGAAAGGTGTATAGAAACAAAAAAGTGAGGTTATAATGAATCCAACAAACCGGTCCACCGATCTTCAGATCAAGATCGAATAGATGACACCAACAAAAAATAAATCAATCAATTAGTGAATGGTGCAGAAAACAAAAAAAAAGAACGTAACTGAATGTCGTTGGTGGATTACTCGGAAAAAAGTTGCGTTTTTTCCGCAACGTGGAAATTTTGACGTCATTTCACAAAAACGTGCAAAAAACATCAATCGTTGCAAATATGGTGAAAAGGTTTAAAAATAAATTTATATATAGTGTAGGGGCATATGTCGATAATTTCTATCCTGTGGGCTTTTGAATGAATGAGTTTTGTGATCATGTGAGATTGATAGCTCTTTAGTCACACAATCAAGTATTACATCATGGTGTTTTGTTCGCATTCTATAGAAGGGCTTGATATGACCTCATATTTCAAGATGGCGGCCAAAAATCATAAAAATACAATTTTTGCAACCGGCCATGATTATACTCGACTTTATATAACTCGGGGACGAGCATTCCAAAAAAAATCACTTTCAAGGTTGATGATCTTGAAATTTGCAAAAAACACGATTTTTGTTATTTTCTCTTTAAAAAAATCTCCATAATTTAACGTTTTGTTACACCAACTTCAAATATCTGAAAATATTAACCATGTATGTCAATATCCTTTAGAAATTATTGCAGTTTAGATCTTAATGACCTTAAAAAATACCCTAGCAAAATTTACATATTGTTAAAGCAACATACTAAAGGGTGCTATTTAATAACTATTAAAATGAAGAGGTTTAAATTTGGTGAGGGCGATAAGAAGGTGAAATCTAACAATATTGTTGAGCTATGGCGAAGTTTATCCTTAAAACGTAGATTTTATCTCTGAAGGTTTTATAAAAAGTAGTTTTTTATTTTATACGGTATTTTCATGGTCAATCACGGTCAATCCATTTTTTTCGTATTAAGCGACAGTAAGTCCACCACCTTGACATTTTTTCTTGTTTACAATATTGAAAATTTTTTCAGCATTATTGTTGGATTTGAACTTCTTATCGTCCTTACCAAATATAAACTAAACTGCAATAATTTCTAAAGGCATTTTTTGATATACATGGTTAATATTTTTAGATATATTTGAAGTTGGTGTACCAAAACGCTAAATTATGGAGATTTTTTTAAAGGGGTCATTCCATATCAAATCAACCAAAAAATCACAAAAATTTTACGCGACCAATTCCAATTTTGATGATTTTTGGTATATATTTTCTTCTTACCATAAAAGTTGAAAATGCAAATTTTTAGATTTTTTTGATTCGTAGTTTTTTTTTTTTAATTTTTCAAAATAAAAAAGTCAGCATTTTGACCTTAACAAGAATGTACAAAACTAGCAATATCTCGAGAACCACTTACACTAGGAAAGTAATAAATGGCTCATTTTAAAGTCATTTTGAAGCTCTTTTTTATGAAATATCACAACATAATTTTAACAAAAAAAAAAATTGAAAATAAAAAATTGAAAAAAAAAATTGAAAAATTCAAAAAGGCCATTTTTAATTTTTTTGAAAAAAATATATAATTTTGGTCAAAGTGTTACTTAATTATCCACAAAATTTTATGATGGAGAAATGATGGGTTCAATGTCAAAAAAAATATCAAAAATATTAAGTACATTAAAAATCATGCATTTAAAAAAATAAACATATTTTAGGAGCACCAATAGTGCACTGGATATTAAAATAAATAAATTTGTTGGATGGATACAGGTTTTAAAAAATACCCAGAGGCTTTATCTACAAATTATTTTATTTTAAACTCGCAAAAGAAATAAACAAACTTTTCTACTTCGTTGATAAAAATTAGACAGAAAACACTAAGACTAACTATATACCTTAAATTTATTTTTTTAACTTTCTTTTAAGAATTTCTGATGAATCTGACATTTCTTTTTTGCTGACATTGTAAGTTCTGCCAGTAGCAGTGTTGGGTTCAACTTTTTTTATAAGACTTTCTGGTTTAATAATTAAAATATCTTGAGGTGTTGGGTAAAAAAATGATGAGGCAGGTCCTCGTGGATGAAGAAAGCTTACTTTCAGCTCTCCGCTCTCATTATTTTTCCCCAAGACACAAGCCAGCCACCAAGCACTTTCATGTTCTACAGTGACAAACCCTGACTCGATATTTTGCAAAATAATGCTTCCACCTTTAAAAAGATTATGTGTTTCGACCTCTAAGCATGTAGAAAACTGTTTTGCCAAAAACGTGCTTTCTGTAAGAGGAATTACAGCATGAATTTTTTGTGTCCCCTGTATTGTTAAGACTTCCGCAAATCTTTTATTCAAAATTATTTCATGATTTGTATAATCTGCTTCTGTGCAATATTTAAAATCAATGCCAGATATGTTTTCTTCACACCAAGTAAACAATTGTAGAGGTGTCATTATTTGATTGTCATAGGGCCTCTGCAAACTGGCTTTGGCAGCAAGTCTTTTAACAGTTCCTCCCAAGCCATCGCAGGCACTTTTGCCATGCGAGGTGACAAAATAATGCCACTCTGCTTCAACACCAAAATCTTTTTTATGCAGGCATATATTCAGAAAATTCTTTTTGTTTTTGTACTGCGCAGCACATCCATCCGAAAAATAAAAAATTTTGTTAAGTCCTGGTATTTTGATTTTTAAATCAGGCATTAATTTTTTTAAAAATAAATGAAATGCAATTGTATTATGTATCAAGCTTTTCGAAATAAACACATAATTCAGGTTGTGCAGTTTACCATCACTTAGAAAATAAATGGCAAAAGGGTGGGTCGAAACACATAATCTTTTTAAAGGTGGAAGCATTATTTTGCAAAATATCGAGTCAGGGTTTGTCACTGTAGAATATGACAGTGCTTGGTGGCTGGCTTGTGTCTTGGGGAAAAATAATGAGAGCGGAGAACTGAAAGTAAGCTTTCTTCATCCACGAGGACCTGTCTCATCATTTTTTTACCCAACACCTCAAGATATTTTAATTATTAAACCAGAAAGTCTTATAAAAAAAGTTGAACCCAACACTGCTACTGGCAGAACTTACAATGTCAGCAAAAAAGAAATGTCAGATTCATCAGAAATTCTTAAAAGAAAGTTAAAAAAATAAATTTAAGGTATATAGTTAGTCTTAGTGTTTTCTGTCTAATTTTTATCAACGAAGTAGAAAAGTTTGTTTATTTCTTTTGCGAGTTTAAAATAAAATAATTTGTAGATAAAGCCTCTGGGTATTTTTTAAAACCTGTATCCATCCAACAAATTTATTTATTTTAATATCCAGTGCACTATTGGTGCTCCTAAAATATGTTTATTTTTTTAAATGCATGATTTTTAATGTACTTAATATTTTTGATATTTTTTTTGACATTGAACCCATCATTTCTCCATCATAAAATTTTGTGGATAATTAAGTAACACTTTGACCAAAATTATATATTTTTTTCAAAAAAATTAAAAATGGCCTTTTTGAAATTTTTCAAAAAAAAAAATCAAAAATTTTTTTTTTATTTTTTTTTTTCAATATATGTTATGCAATATTCTCATATGAAAGGTCTTTATAAGAGCTTTAAAATGAACCTTCACCTACTTTTCTATTATAAGTGGTTCTTTGGATATTCCTAATTTTGAGCGCACATGTTAAGGACAAATAAGTGACTTTTTCGATTTTCAAAAATTAATTCAAAATAAACAACTGGTCAAAAAAGTCTGAAATTTTGGATTTTCCAGTTTTTTGGTAGGAAAAACGTGTATACTAAAAATCATCAACATCGGAGATGGTGTGGTAAAATACCCTGGTTGACTTGATATGGACTGACCCAAAGAGAAAATGGCAAAAATCGTGTTTTTTGCGATTTTCAACGTCATTTGAGGTCGAATGACTTTAAAATTATTTTTTTTGGAATTCTTGTCCTCGAGTTATATGAAATCGAGTAAAATCATGCCCCGGTTGGAAAAACTGTATTTTTTATTATTTTTGGCCGCCATCTTCAAATATGGCCTCATATCAAGGCCTTTTACACAGATGCGAACAAAACACTCGGTGGCACATGAATGTAGAGTTAAATAGCTGTTAAATCCCCGTCCTTGAATTTTCTTATGAATGTTAATAAACAAGTATAGTCAAGCCTGGCATAATTAGAATTTTTCATGAGTTTTCGACCGCCATTTTGGAAAATGGCATCTAAAACAGCTGGTCCAGAATATGTTAATGTATATCTAACTTCTGCTAACTCTCTTATAGGTAATTTAAATGATTTTGTTGGCTAGACAAGTGAGATGAACATAAAATTTACAGTTCCGAAACTTAATAAAAACGACAGACACAAGATTAAAAAAATGATAGGGAGGTATAAAATGAAGTGTCTATCTATGGCTAAGATGTTAATTTCATCTCCGGCACTTATAGTTTTTGCATAGTGGTAAATTGGGAAAAAAATTCTACAGAAAGCTGGCTTTTCACATGTACATGGTATTTTTAAGTTCAATTAAGGTCATGCATCAACTGATTTTTTTTTTCATAGTAAGCGGCGATAAGTCAACAAGAATTGATGGCCAACTTGTTATTTTATTTGCTTTTTTGCCAAATTAGATAAGATAAAATGTGGTTATAGGTCACCAGGTTATAGGTTAATTTTACCGGAGTATTTTTCACGATCATGAAGCTCCAAACGGACAAGACGTCGAATTATTAAGATTTTTTGAACAGAAAATGGCAAAAATCTTTTTTTGCGATTTTCAAGATAATTTAAGGTCGGGTGACTTTGAAAGTTAATTTTTTGGAATCGTCATTCTAGAATTATATGGAACCGAGTATAACCATACTCCGGTTGCAAAAGTTGTATTTTTTATGATTTTTGACCGCCATCTTGAAAGATGACGTCCTATCAACCCCTTCTACACGGATACGAACAAAACACCCGGTAACACTTGATTGTGTGGCTAAAGAGCTATCAATCTCACATTGTCACAAAACTCCTTCATTCAAAATCCCACGGACTTACACATGCCCCTTCACTAATAGGTAGTGTCAGCAAGTTGATAACAGATTCGAATTTTTATCTAAAAACACAATGATCGATGTACTTTTTTTTTGTATTTATGATTTTCTGCTTTTGTTCTTGCGTCTTCGAAACGACAAAAGGCGGTTAGATCGTGACAGTACTTGCGCGATTAAACTTTTTACTCGAATGAATCCAAAAGGTTTATGCGTTCAACTGTAAACGTAGTTATGATTGCGACAAGTGGGTATGCAACTTGCAGTGCTTGCTTGTATATTGTAGGTTTCAGAAGTAAAGATATGGCTATCTTTGTTTGACCTATTGTTTATTATGTATAGCTATCTTTGTCATATGGAATTTGTTTAGGACGAATTGTACTGAAGAATAATTTAATATATAAAATCTACCGTACATAAAACAACATAAAATAAAACAAACAAGCTTGAAAATTCGGACTAGCACACACTCACCCTACTTTCATAACTTTATCTACATAATAAAACAAAATCTTCCAAACCTAACTCTTCTGGAGGCTGATTCTTGAATTTCGTAGGAAAGGTCGCACGGGAACATTCACATCCTTCGCTTCGACCAACAAGAAGGCTCAGAAGCTGCCGAGGTTGCATGGACGTCGTTGAAGTTGGATTTGGATTCAGATTTAGATTTGTAAATATTACAGTGGACCAAATAAATCAAGAATAAATATTTTAAACGCGTTTATCTCTGCAATCAACTGCCCGATTTTGACGAAATTTGCAGGATAGTCTCCAAATACCTCCCTCCTCATAAATGACGAGTGTAAGGTTGATGCGAGTTCGCGTACGAGCAGCAGGCGAGTAACAACTTTAACTGGATTTTAGGCTTAGGGGACACAAAATTTTGACTTGTATATATCCGATCGGCTTCAAATTTGTCATGCTTATATAGTTGCGATGACAACACAATATTATAGTGTAATGAACTTGATAGCTCCCCCCACTCGAAGGGGATGCAGGGGGGGTACAGTTGAAGTACGCCCGATTTTGTTGAAATTTGGTATGTGGGGGCATTTGGGGATGGCGATGACAAATTTCTAATCAGATTTTAAAAATTCGGTATGGCGGATTCAAGATGGACGATTTTTGGTCATGTTTTGCTAACCAATTTTAACTGACTTATACACATCCAATTGCCTTTAAATTTGGCATGCATTTATAGTTCCGGTGACAATACAATCATAATTATGGTATTATAAGGCAGCCCTTCCCTTTCCACGAGGGGAGTGGAGGGGGGGAAACACTTACCTTTGTCTGATTTCAATCAAAATTGGTACAAGGGGGTTTTTGGGGATAAGGAATACAAATTTTTGGTCATGTTTTGCTAATCAATTTCATTTTTGGCCTTTTTAGATACTTTAAAGACCTTTCAAACGAGGTACAAAATGACCCCCCAGCAACAGTCCTTAACCCCAAAAAATTACCTTAAATTGGAAAATGGGACAATTTTGAAAAAAATGCATTTTTCAATCTCGACGTTGTCCATAGAATTTGATTTTTTGGTTTGATAGACGCTTTAAGGAGCTTTCTAATGACGTATGACATGACCCTCCAGCAACCGTCCTTCACCACAGAAAACGAATTTGATTTTTGGCTTTGATAGATACTTCAAAGACCTTCCAAATGACGTACGATATCGCCCCCCAGTTACCGTCCTTAACTCCAAAAAATGACATTATATTGTAAAATAATAAATTTTGAAAACAACATGCATTTTTCAATCTCGACGTTGTCCATAGAATTTGATTTTTGGTTTTGACAGACACTTTAAAGACCTTTCAAATGACGTACAAAAAATGAACTCATGTCGGAAATTAGGACAATTTTGAAAAAAATTAATTTTTTAATCTCGACGTTGTCCATAAAATTTGATTTTTGGCTTTGATAGATACTTTAAATACCTTTTAAATGACGTACGATATCGCCCCCCAGCGACCGTCCTTAACCCCAAAAAATGACATTATATTGTAAAATAATAAATTTTGAAAACAACATGCATTTTTCAATCTCGACGTTGTCCATAGAATTTGATTTTTGGCTTTGACAGACACTTTAAAGACCTTTCAAATGACGTACGATATGACCCCCCAACGACCGTCGTTAACCCCAAAAAATGAACTTATATTGGAAATTAGGACAATTTTGAAAAAAATGAATTTTTCAATCTCGACGTTGTCCATAGAATTTGATTTTTGGCTTTGATAGATACTTTAAAGACCTTTTAAATGACGTACGATATCACCCCCCAGCAACCGTCCTTAACCTCAAAAAATGACATTATATTGTAAAATAATAAATTTTGAAAAAAACATGCATTTTTCAATCTCGACGTTGTTCATAGAATTTGATTTTTGTGTTTGATAGATACTTTAAAGACCTTTCAAATGACGTGCGACATGACCCCCCAGCAACAGTCCTTAACCCCAAAAAATGACATTATATTGTAAAATAATAAATTTTGAAAACAACATGCATTTTTCAATCTCGACGTTGTCCATAGAATTTGATTTTTGTGTTTGATAGATACTTTAAAGACCTTTCAAATGACGTGCGACATGACCCCCCAGCAACAGTCGTTAACCCCAAAAAATGACATTATATTGTAAAATAATAAATTTTGAAAACAACATGCATTTTTCAATCTCGACGTTGTCCATAGAATTTGATTTTTGGCTTTGACAGACACTTTAAAGACCTTTCAAATGACGTACGATATGGCCCCCCAGCAACCGTCGTTAACCCCAAAAAATGAATTTATATTGGAAATTAGGACAATTTTGAAAAAAATTAATTTTTCAATCTCGACGTTGTCCATAGAATTTGATTTTTGGCTTTGATAGATAATTTAAATACCTTTCAAATGACGTACAAAAAATGAACTTATGTCGGAAATTAGGACAATTTTGAAAAAAATGAATTTTTTAATCTCGACGTTGTCCATAAAATTTGATTTTTGGCTTTGATAGATACTTTAAATACCTTTTAAATGACGTACGATATCGCCCCCCAGCGACCGTCCTTAACCCCAAAAAATGACATTATATTGTAAAATAATAAATTTTGAAAACAACATGCATTTTTCAATCTCGACGTTGTCCATAGAATTTGATTTTTGGCTTTGACAGACACTTTAAAGACCATACGATATGGCCCCCCAGCAACCGTCGTTAACCCCAAAAAATGAATTTATATTGGAAATTAGGACAATTTTGAAAAAAATGAATTTTTCAATCTCGACGTTGTCCATAGAATTTGATTTTTGGCTTTGATAGATAATTTAAATACCTTTCAAATGACGTACGATATGACCCCCCAGCAACCGTCGTTAACCCCAAAAAATGACTATATTGTAAAATAATAAATTTTGAAACTAACATGCATTTTTCAATCTCGACGTTGTCCATAGAATTTTATTTTTGTGTTTGATAGATACTTTAAAGACCTTTCAAATGACGTAGGATATGGCCCCCCAGCGACCGTCGTTAACCCCAAAAAATGAACTTATATTGGAAATTAGGACAATTTTGAAAAAAATTAATTTTTCAATCTCGACGTTGTCCATAGAATTTGATTTTTGTGTTTGATAGATAACTTAAATACCTTTTAAATGACGTACGATATCACCCCCCAGCAACCGTCCTTAAACCCAAAAAATGACATTATATTGTAAAATAAGAAATTTTGAAAAAAACATGCATTTTTCAATCTCGACGTTGTCCATAGAATTTGATTTCTGTGTTTGATATATACTTTAAAGACCTTTCAAATGACGTACGATATGACCCCCCAGCCACCGTCGTTAACCCCAAAAAATGAACTTATATTGGAAATTAGGACAATTTTGAAAAAAATGAATTTTTTAATCTCGACGTTGTCCATACAATTTGCTTTTGCGGTTTGATAGACACTTTAAAGACCTTTCAATCGACGTACGATATGGCCCCCCAGCGACCGCGTTAACCCCATATAATGAACTTATATTGGAAATTAGGACAATTTTGAAAAAAATTAATTTCTTAAACTCGACGTTGTCCATAGAATTTGATTTTTGTGTTTGATAGATAATTTAAATACCTTTTAAATGACGTACCATATGACCCCCAGCAACCGTCGTTAACCCCAAAAAACGAATTTATATTGGAAATTAGGAGAATTTTGAAAAAAATTAATTTTACAATATCGACGTTGACCATAGAATTTGATTTTTGGCTTTAATAGATACTTTAAAGACCTTTTAAATTACGTACGATATCACCTCCCAGCAACCGTCCTTAACCCCTAAAAATGACATTATATTGTAAAATAATAAATTTTGAAAAAAACATGCATTTTTCAATCTCGACGTTGTCCATAAAATTTGCTTTTTCGGTTTGATAGATACTTTAAAGACCTTTCAAATGACGTACGATATGCCCCCCCAGCGACCGTCGTTAACCCCAAAAAATGAACTTATATTGGAAATTAGGACAATTTTGAAAAAAATTAATTTTTTAAACTCGACGTTGTCCATAGAATTTGATTTTTGTGTTTGATAGATAATATAAATACCTTTTAAATGATGTACGATTTCACCACCCAGCAACCGTCGTTAACCCCAAAAAATGACATTATATTGTAAAATAATAAATTTTGAAAAAAACATGCATTTTTCAATCTCGACGTTGTCCATAGAATTTGATTTTTGTGTTTGATAGATACTTTAAAGACCTTGCAAATGATGTGCGAAATGACCCCCCAGCAACCGTCCTTAACCCCAAAAAATGACATTATATTGTAAAATAAGAAATTTTGAAAAAAACATGCATTTTTCAATCTCGACGTTGTCCATAGAATTTGATTTTTCGCTTTGACAGATACTTTAAAGACCTTTCAAATGACGTACCATATGACCCCCCAGCAACCGTCGTTAACCCCAAAAAATGAACTTATATTGGAAATTAGGACAATTTTGAAAAAAATTAATTTTTCAATCTCGACGTTGTCCATAGAATTTGATTTTTGTGTTTGATAGATAATTTAAATACCTTTTAAATGACGTACGATATCACCCCCCAGCAACCGTCGCTAACCCCAAAAAATGACATTATATTGTAAAATAATAAATTTTTAAAAAAACATGCATTTTTCAATCTCGACGTTGTCCATAGAATTTGCTTTTTCGGTTTGATAGATACTTTAAAGACCTTTCAAATGACGTAGGATATGGCCCCCCAGCGACCGTCGTTAACCACAAAAAATAAACTTATATTGGAAATTAGGACAATTTTGAAAAAAATTAATTTTTCAATCTCGACGTTGTCCATAGAATTTGATTTTTGTGTTTGATAGATAATTTAAATACCTTTTAAATGACGTACGATATCACCCCCCAGCAACCGTCCTTAACCCCAAAAAATGACATTATATTGTAAAATAATAAATTTTGAAAAAACATGCATTTTTCAATCTCGACGTTGTCCATAGAATTTGCTTTTTCGGTTTGATAGATACTTTAAAGACCTTTCAAATGACGTAGGATATGGCCCCCCAGCGACCGTCGTTAACCCCAAAAAATGAACTTATATTGGAAATTAGGACAATTTTGAAAAAAATTAATTTTTCAATCTCGACGTTGTCCATAGAATTTGATTTTTGTGTTTGATAGATAACTTAAATACCTTTTAAATGACGTACGATATCACCCCCCAGCAACCGTCCTTAAACCCAAAAAATGACATTATATTGTAAAATAAGAAATTTTGAAAAAAACATGTATTTTTCAATCTCGACGTTGTCCATAGAATTTGATTTTTGTGTTTGATAGATACTTTAAAGACCTTGCAAATAACGTACGATATCGCCCCCCAGCAACCGTCCTTAACCCCAAAAAATGACATTATATTGTAAAATAATAAATTTTGAAAAAAACATGCATTTTTCAATCTCGACGTTGTCCATAGAATTTGATTTTTGTGTTTGATAGATACTTTAAAGACCTTGCAAATAACGTACGATATCGCCCCCCAGCAACCGTCCTTAACCCCAAAAAATGACATTATATTGGAAATTAGGACAATTTTGAAAAAAATTAATTTTACAATCTCGACGTTGTCCATAGAATTTGATTTTTGGCTTTAATAGATCCTTTAAAGACCTTTTAAATGACGTACGATATCACCTCCCAGCAACCGTCCTTAACCCCAAAAAATGACATTATATTGTAAAATAATAAATTTTGAAAAAAACATGCATTTTTCAATCTCGACGTTGTCCATAGAATTTGCTTTTTCGGTTTGATAGACACTTTAAAGACCTTTCAAATGACGTACGATATGGCCCCCCAGCGACCGTCGTTAACCCCAAAAAATGAACTCATATTGGAAATTAGGACAATTTTGAAAAAAAAATAATTTTTCAATCTTGACGTTGTCCATAGAATTTGATTTTTGGCTTTGATAGATATTTTAAAGACCTTTTAAATGATGTACGATATCACCACCCAGCAACCGTCCTTAACCCCAAAAAATGAGATTATATTGTAAAATAATAAATTTTGAAAAAAACATGCATTTTTCAATCTCGAAGTTGTCCATAGAATTTGCTTTTTCGGTTTGATAGATACTTTAAAGACCTTTCAAATGACGTACGATTTGGCCCCCCAGCGACCGTCGTTAACCCCAAAAAATGAACTTATATTGGAAATTAGGACAATTTTGAAAAAAATGAATTTTTTAATCTCGACGTTGTCTATAGAATTTGATTTTTGGCTTTGATAGATACTTTAAAGACCTTTCAAATTACGTACGATATTACCCCCCAGCAACCGTCCTTAACCCCATAAAATGACATTATATTGTAAAATAATAAATTTTGAGAAAAACATGCATTTTTCAATCTCGACGTTGTCCATAGAATTTGATTTTTTGGTTTGATAGTCGCTTTAAGGAGCTTTCTAATGACGTATGACATGACCCTCCAGCAACCGTCCTTCACCACAGAAAACGACCTTACATTGGAAAATAGAAGTTGTTGCTCTTACGCGGTCCTACTACCGATCCTTGCGGAACCCCATCAATTTTACTATTTTATGCAATTTGGGTTTTTTTACAAAAAAGCAGCATATGTTAATATACCTGCAGACATAAACGTAGGGTTGTTGCCCTTACGAATTTCTATTCCTGATCCTTGCGAAAATCCGTCAATTTTGCTATTTTTATTCAATTTGAGTCTTTTAGAAAAAAGCAGCAAGTGTTAATATAGCTGCTTACCCAGACGTAAAGTTGTTGCCCTTACACGGTCCTACTACCGACCTTGCGGAACTCCATCAATTTTGCTACTTTTATTCAATTTGGATTTTTTTGAAAAAAGTAGCGTATGTTAATATATCTGCTTACATAGACGTAAAGTTGTTGCCCTTACGCGGTCCTACTACTGATCTTTGCGGAACCCCATCATTTTTGGTATTTTTGTTCAATTTGGGTTTTTCCGTAAAAAGCAGTATATATTAATATAGTTGCCCTAAGGCGGTCCTAGTAATGATCCTTGCGGAACCCCATCAATTTTGCTATTTTATGCAATTTGGGTTTTTTTTACAAAAAAGCAGCATATGTTAATATACCTGCAGACATAAACGTAGGGTTGTTGCCCTTACGAATTTCTATTACTGATCCTTGCGAAAATCCGTCAATTTTGATATTTTTATTCAATTTGAGTTTTTTAGAAAAAAGCAGCAAGTGTTAATATAGCTGCTTACCCAGACGTAAAGTTGTTGCCCTTACGCGGTCCTACTACTGATCCTTGCGGAACTCCATCAATTTTGCTATTTTTATTCAATTTGAATTTTTTTGAAAAAAGTAGCGTATGTTAATATATCTGCTTACACAGACATAAAGTTGTTGCCCTTACGCGGTCCTACTACTGATCTTTGCGGAACCCCATCATTTTTGGTATTTTTATTCAATTTGGGTTTTTCCGTAAAAAGCAATGTATATTAATATAGTTGCCCTAACGCGGTCCTAGTAATGATCCTTGCGGAACCCCATCAATTTTGGGGGAGACAGGGAGTGCTAATCTTAAGTGCTTAGCCAGAGTACATTTTTTGCCCTCCGCGGTCCTACTACTGATCCTTGCGGAACCTCATTAATGAAGCGATATTTTTTCAATTTGGGTTTTTCAGAAAAAATATACCTACTTACTCGGATATCTAGTAGTTGCTCTTACGCGGTCCTAATAATGATCCTTGCGGAACCCCATCAATTTTGCAATTTCTTAGAAAACAGCAGCGAGTGTTAATCCTACCTGCTTACATAGACCTAAAGTTGTTGCCCTTACGAGGTCCTACTACTGATCCTTCCAGAACCTTATTGCAAAAAAGCAGCAAGTGTTAATATACCTGCGTACCCATACGTATAGTAGTTGCCCTTACGCGATCCTACTACTAATCCTTGCGGAAAACCATCAATTTTGAGTGTTAATATACGTACCTACTCGGACATCTAGTAGTTGCTCTTACATGGTCCTGTTAATGATGCTTGAGAAGTCCCATGAATTTGGAGAATTTGGGTTTTCTTAACCAAAACAGCGAGAGTTAATATACCTGCTTACCCAGACATATAGTAGTTGCCCTTACGCGGTCCTACTACTGATCCTTGCAGAACCCCATCAATTTTGCTATTTTTATTCCATTTGGGTTTTTTAGAAAAAAAGAAGCAACTGTTAATATAGCTGCTTACACAGACGTAAAGTTGTTGCCCTTACGTGGTCCTACTACTGATCCTTGCGGAACCCCATCAATTTTGCTATTTTATTCAATTTGGATTTTTTTTACAAAAAAGCAGCATATGTTCATATACCTGCTGACATAAACGTAAAGTTTTGCCCTTACACATTCCTACTACTGATACTTGCGCAAACCCATTAATTTTGCTATTTTGATTCCATTTGGGTTTTTTACAAAAAAGCAGCAAGTCTTAATATACCGGCGTACCCAGACGTATAGTAGTTGCCCATGTGAAACCCCTGCATATTAGCGTGGCGTTTTTCTAGTTAAAAATTTCTTAAGCAATTATGTTTAATATTCCTGTGGTCTAGATATAGGTACCTACTTACGTTGGACTTTTACTGGTCAATTGCATTATTGTTGCTGTAAAGCAAAAATTTTGTGTTTTGTAAAAATAAATTTTAGTTTTTGATATATATTTTTTTAAGATGCCCAAAAAAAAGACCAAAGGGTTAGATATGCAAAAGATTTGCGACTTGATAAAAAATCGCAAGATATCTATGAATGATTTTGACAAAAGTTATGTTGGTTGCTCCGCATACTCTGTTGTTTGCAGTGCTTTTAAAATAAAAGACACTACAAACAACAGGTATCGCATTTATCAGTACTGGCAGAGAAACAAAGATCATGTATCACTTAAATCCATTGATAATATTAAAGATCAAAAAAATATTGATGATTCAAAAAATTCTCAATTCGGTAGCTCTCGGGATGTACTTGATACATTATTTGAACGTAATAATGTTACAACAGATAACGAATCCCACAATTATAGAAATGATTCAAAAACTTCTGCATTTGGTACCTTAGGACATATAGGTGAAATATTATTAAAAGGTAATAAGAATGGTAGAACTGATAAAGAAAAGATTAATTATAAAGAGGATTCAGAAAGATCCGAATTTGATAACTCTCTGCATGTAGGTGAAAAGTTGTTTGAGGACACTAATAATGTTACAGATACTTCCGAAAATGTCAGTAAGAAAATTGAAGTATCACTTGCTAAAATTAGAAAATTATATCCTCTTAGTGTTAATTTAAGTTGTAACATTAACCTAGAGAAGATAAACGAGCGTCACAGAATATTAACTCAAGATATTTTAATTAATAACGGAATATATTGCGTCATTGCATTTAAGGGATCTCATATACGTAAAAAAACTAACGGTCCAATTTTAACTGAATATGCGAATTGCAAACATGTTGGCTGCAAAAGGTTTAGGTTTGATTACTATGGCGACAAAAACTTTATAACCAAAATCACTATACATTTCAACCAAGAAAAACAAAATCATGATAATGAAAACCAATTGGCATACCAGTTAAAGGGGGAAGAAAGGCGACAGATAAAAGAAAAACTTCTTAAAACCCTCCCTAACCGAGTTCGTGCAGAAGATTTAGATAAATCTGATGATAAAGCCCTACAAGACAGTAACTGGCATTTGGTTAGACCATTAGCAGTTTATCAAAAAGCACGTTCTGAGGCAAAGGGCGACTTAGATTTTAGTCCGAATTCTTATTTAGATTTGGTTTTAAGAAACACAGCAGATAACTCTCTGAAGCAGTACCTACAAAGTCCGTCTAATAAAACGGAATGTTATATGTTCAGCAAACAACAGGCCGATATTTTGTCAACACAAAAAAAATGTGTGGGATTTTTGGACGCAACTGGTTCTGTCGTAAGGCCAATTGTTCCAAGGTCTACAGTATATTATTATGCACTGGTAATTAATGTCGAAAATCATATTCTTCCTGTTGCTGAGCTAATTTCGTCAGAACAAGATCATTGCACTATTGCACGTTTTTTCATGAAACATAAATACTTTTTAACCGTTCAACTGAGAAAGCCATGGCCTCAGTTTTCCTGCGTTGTTACTGACGGGAGTATGGCCATCATAGTCGGCTTGTGTTTAGGATACAACGAGATGACCATGTTCAGGTACTTAAAAATAGCGTACAGATATTTAACCAATCAGTCATGTGACATAAGTGAACTCATATTCATTAGAAACTGTTGTGCACACTTTATTAAGAAGATATCTAATCGTCTGTCTAAAATAAAGCTTACGAAAGAAAGCCGTCGCGTTACAATTGAAATGATTACGACCTTAGTGCTATCAGAAAGTTTAAATGATTTAAAATTGCTGTTTCAATATTTTGTTACAAAACTTTTAACTCCAAAAGTAACCGACAAAGTAAAAAATGCTTTAATGCTCATTAAAGCAAATGCATCTAAAAATGAAATTATTGATGATACTATTGAACTTTGTGACTTAGACTGGGATTTAAGAGCAGAAGATGAATGTCATGAGCGCGGAAAATATGCAGAATCTCCTTTTTACTTAATGTTTTCCAAAATCCACAACGATATTTTAGAAAATATTAATACAGAAACTAAAACCATTAAAAGTGACTCTAGCCTAGAAGTAAACGATCTTTATTCTCCAGATTTTGCAATGTATATTTTAAAATACTGTATGCCGTACGCTCCTATATGGACAGGTCTTTTTAATAATGTAATCTGTGAATCAGCACACATAAAAATAAATAGATTTTCCAACTCTAACGTCGAATGCTGGTTCAAAATAGATAAAAAAGAAGTACTGGAAGGACAAACCCACGAAAAAATCGGGCGCTTTGTTGATAAAAATTGGGCTAAAATTAGCACCGAAATCAAAGCTATAAAAAATAATATAGGATCTAAGCCAAAAAAACGCCCAAGAAAAGAGTTGTCCCAAGAAATTGACCAACCCTTAATGCAAGAAAAATGGCGACCAAAGCGCACCAAAAACAATTATTTTATGCTAAATAATTTAAATAAAAAGATAGAAAAGCAGCAGAATTTAAAACAAACATCCTCAGAAAATTTAAAGACAGATAAACAACTTTCTTCAAGTCCAAGTATTCCAAAAGAAGTTAATATAATACGAACATCAATTGTTACAGAGTTACCTGACAGTGAAAGAGACGAACAACATTTTTTGAATCCCAAAACTTCAAAAGATGTTAATGAAATAGAAACAACAATTGTTTTAGATTCATCTGACAGTGAGATAGAACTACCTACCTTTCGTGAAACTGTTCAACATAAAAATTACCATCTTAATAACGGGCTTATTTTTAGTGCAGGCTATTATCTTAAAAATTCCAAGGAAAATAATTTTTTAGTTGGAATTTATAGAAATGGAAAAGAAAAACTGTTTAGCAGTTCCTACTTTGGACTGCAATCGATTTACGATAAGGTGGAGGAAGATCCAGAAAACTATAAGAAACGGTGGCTATCAGATCCATGCATTGATTTCATAACGGATTCCTTGTTAATGCAAAAGTCAAATAATGTTGTGTTTATGGACACACTGTGTTCTCAGGTAATATTTTCGAAAAATTACAAAGACTTTTCAACTGTTTATCGTTCTGTTTCGGTAGGCTTAACACAATCGTTTCAGAATATTGAAACTGTACTTATTCCTGTTAATATGAATAACACGCACTGGTATCTCTTAGCTCTAGATATAAATTCAAAAATAGCTTACGTTTTTGACTCAGCGAAGAATTCAAATATTTCACATATATACATCCAAGATATTATTTCCCACTTTTTTCAATATCGCAACAAACGGCTATTAGGAATTGACCTAAATATTGATAATTGGAGTGTTAAAACGATTAATAACCTTCCTAAACAAAACGACAACTGTAATTGTGGAGTTTTTGTCATATTTTACATTGAAACCATAGTTAAATCAAAAACAAAGTTACCTTTAATAGATTTTGATCAAAATTTCGATCCGGAAAGTTACAGAATTCAACTGCAACAGATATTATTGTTAACATCCGAAAACGTTAAAATGCATTGTTTAATGTGTGGAAATAAAACAGGTTTAAAAATCTCTGAGCAGTGTAATTCCTGCAATAGATTAATTCACAAAAAATGTCTTAAAGACATAAAAAACAAAGATTATTTTCGTTGCATATTATGTCAAACGGTATCAAATCCTTATGGTGTTCAACAGCAAAAAACTGAAATAACCTTACACAGCACAGTTATTTATTATATTGTGCAACATTATTTGGATGATATGCAGCATATATATAACACCAAAGAGACAAATAATTGGTGCCAACAATATCTTGAAATAAAAGATAAGGTTCAGCATTTGAAGTGGGATGAATCAACCGCCTTTTTGAGGTATGAAGATTCCCTGTGCATTGCCAACTACATAAAAAACAGCTTAAATTCTATAGATACTGAGTTTATAGCCTTTGTTTTGGTAAAGTTCCTTAACAAAAAAATATGTCGCATATTTTTTGGCCTAGACGAGGAGATTGATTTAACGCATTATTATCAAGAAATATTTGGTATACAAGATCCTCTGTTTAATTACCCCTCACCCTACACTCTTGATAATATTTTTTTTACTTTAAAATAAAAAAGTTTTTATCTTATAGGTTATAGTCTTTTTTGACTACTAAGTATTTAGTTCTAAAAATTAGGATTAAAAGAAAAATAAAACTTGTAAAAAATGTTTATTTTGATTTTATATTACTTTAGCAATAGGTACGCAGTTTGTGGCATTTTAAGTCTTTGTTTTAGTTTAGGTTTAGTAGAATAGATGGGTATCTTATAAAAACATAAAAATCCAAAGTCAAAACCAAATAAAATGTTTATTTTGCGTTGGTATTACTCATGTAGTACCTAGTTAGTAGTATTTAAGGCTAACTGTTAGTTTAGGTTTAGTAGAATAGTTAGGTTTGCATTCCTTTGAGATGTACCCACCTACTTAAAAAAAAAATAAAAAAAAACTTAAAACTGAAAAAAAAATTAAAAAAACTTTAAAAAAAAATAAAAAAAAACTTATAAAAAATATTTATTTTTCTTTCGTATTGCTTATTTATGCAAAACCCAGTTAGTAGTATTTTTGAAGGATTACTGTTAGTTTAAAGGTTTACTAAAATATTTAGTTATTGTGTTTGCTTGAGAAATACTTTTTAGGATTTTCTAAAAATAATAAAAAAAAAACAAAAAAAAATGTGTTAAAAAAAAACAAAAAAAAAACAAAAAAACAAAAAAAAAATCCGTGAGGAGTTTTCTGTCTCCCATCGGACGCTTCCCCGGGTGGCGGATAGGGGTTTTTCAAAACGCGGACCAAAACAGTAACCCGTGTTCATTCAGTTATTATAAGCTACTATCACCAAAAAAATTAGCTACAACCCACAGTTCAACTATTACAATAAAAAAAAATATGGCCAGGAGGCACGTATTTATAACACTCCATACAAATTTTTCCTAAATATCGCAAAAACTACGCATCTGACAGACTTTAACATTAATATAATTATTGTTGTGCATCGATAGCTACTACAAAAAAATTTAATTATATATCCTAATGTCAAAACCGTGTGTTGCTAGCTGTTACGGTTCATGAGTTAAGATTTTTAGTAAGTATATTTTTGTTTTTCTTGAATATCTCAAAAATTGTCAAAGTGACAGACTTCAACATTAATAAAATTTTTGTTAAAAATGTAATTTTCTATCTTAATGTAAACCGTGTGTCGCTAGATGCTACGGTTCGTGAGTCAGAATTTTTAAAAAGTTTACCCCCCCCTTCCGATCCTGTTTACAAACCCCCACCCCCATCAAAAACTAATCAGCTCATCACTGGGTGTTGAATTTTTGTGCCAAATTTGATAAAAATGGGTTAAGCGATTTTTGAGTAATCGTGTCTCAGACAGACAGACTGACAGACAGACAAAATTTTCTATTTAGGTCTTTTTTTGCCGATCCCAGTAGCCTCCATACTAGTATAAATTTAAAAAAAAACAACTAGTTTAGTACCTTCTTCATTTAGCTACTTACGGTGGTCTTCGATTTATTTCAACCAAAAAGTTTTTGCACCTCAAATTTTCTTCTAAATAATCTCGAAAAAAAATTAATTTGGGCACTTTTCTTAAAAAAACGATTTTTTTTAAATTTTTATATCAAAATAGTAGTTTTCACAACTAGTGGCTAAAATAGTGCTTTTTTTACAAGCGTAGGTTTAAATAACGAGTGCAGCGACGTATTTAAAAACGCGAGTAAAAAAATCACAATTTAGCCGCGAGTTGTTAACACCAACTATTTTTTTTAATACCTTTATCAAAAAATCCAAGGAAAACAGGAATATACTTTTAAAAATCTCGAACGCACAGCACTTCTCACAACACTCCATCTTTACACGATAAATCAAGGCGGCTGGTAAATGAAATAACAATAGTAGCATAGCGACGGGCCTTTTTACTCGGTGACGTTCATTGTTGCGACATTTTAATTTTTGACAGTTTGATATTTTGACGATGTTTTTAAATGATTTTTTCGTAAATACTTGGTGAGAACTAGAGGAAATGGCTTAATTTTTAGGCCAAAATAATTGGATTTTTTCAATTTTACTATTTTGCGCTATTTCTATTTAATTTTTGGTAAAAAACGGACAGAAATCTTTTTTTGCACTCGTGATCAAAAAAAGTTTTTTTGCATCGGTAACCAAAAAAAAAAGTTTTTTTGCATCGGTAACAAAAAAGGGTATAAAAAAAATGGTTTCGTTCAATATTTCTAGCTCAAATGTGTTCCTTTTTAAATGAAATGGAGAAAAATCAATTGTCTAAATTTGTTCTTTACTAAGAGTTGAACCATTTACCTCAATGAGTTGAACGATATAAGTTACATTTGCCAACCGCACACACCACAACTGGAAAACATTATTCGTATGCCGAATCGTAATTAAGAAAACAGTTTTTATTTTTTTTAAGTGCTTCTTTTATTTGAATCATAACTTTACATTTATTAAAACACAACAAACAAACTTTTGACTTTCTTCGTGGGTACGCGTAGGATTTGTAAATATTTTTGACATCATTATTAGGCCTTACATACCGACGCGTGTATTTTCGGGTCAAGTCTAGTAAATTTTATAGATTATCCTTGTTTTCTTCATATCCCAACGCCTACCAAAAAAATTATAAATTAACTATCATACTAACAAACCTGAGAAATATATTTTAAGCAGTTTAGGTAATTGGTTTTTATTTTAATATTATAAACAAAGACAATTTAACCTAAAAATAGTTTTTTTAATCTTTATGCTTTAAAATATTGTTAAGATTGAATTATACTAGTAATAATATATCACACAAAACCATTTTTTGAATTTAAAATAAAAAAAAAATTAAAAAAGTGCTCAATGTAGAATTTTACTTTTTTTTGGAGAGTATTTAAAACACGGTATGGAAAAATATGGTACGTCATTTGAAAGGTCTTTAAAGTATCTGTCAAAGCGAAAAATCAAATTCTATGGACAACTTCGAGATTGAAAAATGCATGTTTTTTTCAAAATTTATTATTTTACAATATAATGTCATTTTTTGGGGTTAAGGACGGTTGCTGGGGGGTGATATCGCACGTCGTTTAAAAGGTCTTTAAAGTATCTATCAAAGCCAAAAATCAAATTCTATGGACAACGTCGAGATTGAAAAATTCATTTTTTTTCAAAATTGTCTTAATTTCCAATATAAGTTAATTTTTTGGGGTTAACGACGGTTGCTGGGGGGCCATATGGTACGTCATTTGAAAGGTCTTTAAAGTATCTGTCAAAGCGAAAAATCAAATTCTATGGACAACGTCGAGATTGAAAAATGCATATTTTTTTCAAAATTTATTATTTTACAATATAATGTCATTTTTTGGGGTTAACGACGGTTGCTGGGGGGTCATATCGTACGTGGTTTGAAAGGTCTTTAAAGTATCTATCAAAGCCAAAAACCAAATTCTATGGACAACGTCGAGATTAAAAAAATTCATTTTTTTCAAAATTGTACTAATTTCCAATATAAGTTCATTTTTTGGGGTTAAGGACGGTAGCTGGGGGGTGATATCGTACGTCATTTAAAAGGTATTTAAATTATCTATCAAACACAAAAATCAAATTCTATGGACAACGTCGAGATTGAAAAATTCATTTTTTTCAAAATTGTCTTAATTTCCAATATAAGTTCATTTTTTGGGGTTAACGACGTTTGCTGGGGGGCCATATGGTACGTCATTTGAAAGGTCTTTAAAGTATCTATCAAACCGAAAAAGCAAATTCTATGGACAACGTCGAGATTGAAAAATGCATGTTTTTTTCAAAATTTATTATTTTACAATATAATGCCTTTTTTTGGGGTTAAGGACGATTGCTGGGAGGTGATATCGTACGTCATTTAAAAGTTCTTTAAAGTATCTATTAAAGCCAAAAATCAAATTCTATGGACAACGTCGAGATTGTAAAATTAATTTTTTTCAAAATTATCCTAATTTCCAATATAAGTTCATTTTTTGGGGTTAACGACGGTTGCTGGGGGGTCATATCGTACGTCATTTGAAAGGTCTTTAAAGTATCTATCAAACACAAAAATCAAATTCTATGGACAACGTCGAGATTGAAAAATGCATGTTGTTTTCAAAATTTATTATTTTACAAAATAATGTCATTTTTTGGGGTTAAGGACGGTTGCTGGGGGGTCATATCGTACGTGGTTTGAAAGGTCTTTAAAGTATCTATCAAAGCCAAAAACCAAATTCTATGGACAACGTCGAGATTAAAAAATTCATTTTTTTCAAAATTGTACTAATTTCCAATATATATATATACGTCATTTAAAAGGTATTTAAATTATCTATCAAACACAAAAATCAAATTCTATGGACAACGTCGAGATTGAAAAATTCATTTTTTTCAAAATTGTCTTAATTTCCAATATAAGTTCATTTTTTGGGGTTAACGACGTTTGCTGGGGGGCCATATGGTACGTCATTTGAAAGGTCTTTAAAGTATCTATCAAACCGAAAAAGCAAATTCTATGGACAACGTCGAGATTGAAAAATGCATGTTTTTTTCAAAATTTATTATTTTACAATATAATGCCTTTTTTTGGGGTTAAGGACGATTGCTGGGAGGTGATATCGTACGTCATTTAAAAGTTCTTTAAAGTATCTATTAAAGCCAAAAATCAAATTCTATGGACAACGTCGAGATTGTAAAATTAATTTTTTTCAAAATTATCCTAATTTCCAATATAAGTTCATTTTTTGGGGTTAACGACGGTTGCTGAGGGGTCATATCGCACGTCATTTGAAAGGTCTTTAAAGTATCTATCAAACACAAAATTCAAATTCTATGGACAACGTCGAGATTGAAAAATGCATGTTGTTTTCAAAATTTATTATTTTACAAAATAATGTCATTTTTTGGGGTTAAGGACGGTTGCTGGGGAGTCATATCGTACGTGATTTGAAAGGTCTTTAAAGTATCTATCAAAGTCAAAAATCAATTTCTATGGACAACGTCGAGATTGAAAAATGCATGTTTTTTTCAAAATTTATTATTTTACAATATAATGTCATTTTTTGGGGTTAAGGACGGTTGCTGGGGGGTGATATCGTACGTCATTTAAAAGGTATTTAAATTATCTATCAAACACAAAAATCAAATTCTATGGACAACGTCGAGTTTAAAAAATTATTTTTTTTCAAAATTGTCCTAATTTCTAATATAAGTTCATTTTTTGGGGTTAACAACGATTGCTGGGGGGCCATATCGAACGTCATTTGAAAGGTCTTTAAAGTATCTATCAAACACAAAAATCAAATTCTATGGACAACGTCGAGATTGAAAAATGCATGTTTTTTTTCAAAATTTATTATTTTACAATATAATGTCATTTTTTGGGGTTAACGACGGTTGCTGGGGGGTCATATCGTACGTCATTTGAAAGGTATTTAAATTATCTATCAAAGCCAAAAATCAAATTTTATGGACAGCGTCGAGATTGAAAAATTAATTTTTTTCAAAATTGTCCTAATTTCCAATATAAATTCATTTTTTGGGGTTAACGACGGTCGCTGGGGGGCCATATCGTACGTCATTTGAAAGGCCTTTAAAGTATCTATCAAACCGAAAAAGCAAATTCTATGGACAACGTCGAGATTGAAAAATGCATGTTTTTTTCAAAATTTATTATTTTACAATATAATGCCTTTTTTGGGGTTAAGGACGATTGCTGGTAGGTGATATCGTACGTCATTTAAAAGGTCTTTAAAGTATCTATTAAAGCCAAAAATCAAATTCTATGGACAACGTCGAGATTGAAAAATTCATTTTTTTTCAAAATTGTCTTAATTTCCAATATAATTTCATTTTTTGGGGTTAACGACGGTTTCTGGGGGGCCATATCGTACGTCATTTGAAAAGTCTTTAAAGTATCTGTCAAAGCAAAAAATCAGATTCTATGGACAACGTCGAGATTGAAAAATGCATGTTGTTTTCAAAATTTATTATTTTACAAAATAATGTCATTTTTTGGGGTTAAGGACGGTTGCTGGGGGGTCATATCGTACGTGATTTGAAAGGTCTTTAAAGTATCTATCAAAGCCAAAAATCAAATTCTATGGACAACGTCGAGATTGAAAAATTCATTTTTTTTCAAAATTGTCTTAATTTCCAATATAATTTCATTTTTTGGGGTTAACGACGGTTTCTGGGGGGCCATATCGTACGTCATTTGAAAAGTCTTTAAAGTATCTGTCAAAGCAAAAAATCAGATTCTATGGACAACGTCGAGATTGAAAAATGCATGTTGTTTTCAAAATTTATTATTTTACAAAATAATGTCATTTTTTGGGGTTAAGGACGGTTGCTGGGGGGTCATATCGTACGTGATTTGAAAGGTCTTTAAAGTATCTATTAAAGCCAAAAATCAAATTCTATGGACAACGTCGAGATTGTAAAATTAATTTTTTTCAAAATTATCCTAATTTCCAATATAAGTTCATTTTTTGGGGTTAACGACGGTTGCTGAGGGGTCATATCGCACGTCATTTGAAAGGTCTTTAAAGTATCTATCAAACACAAAATTCAAATTCTATGGACAACGTCGAGATTGAAAAATGCATGTTGTTTTCAAAATTTATTATTTTACAAAATAATGTCATTTTTTGGGGTTAAGGACGGTTGCTGGGGAGTCATATCGTACGTGATTTGAAAGGTCTTTAAAGTATCTATCAAAGTCAAAAATCAATTTCTATGGACAACGTCGAGATTGAAAAATGCATGTTTTTTTCAAAATTTATTATTTTACAATATAATGTCATTTTTTGGGGTTAAGGACGGTTGCTGGGGGGTGATATCGTACGTCATTTAAAAGGTATTTAAATTATCTATCAAACACAAAAATCAAATTCTATGGACAACGTCGAGTTTAAAAAATTATTTTTTTTCAAAATTGTCCTAATTTCTAATATAAGTTCATTTTTTGGGGTTAACAACGATTGCTGGGGGGCCATATCGAACGTCATTTGAAAGGTATTTAAATTATCTATCAAAGCCAAAAATCAAATTTTATGGACAGCGTCGAGATTGAAAAATTAATTTTTTTCAATATTGTCCTAATTTCCAATATAAATTCATTTTTTGGGGTTAACGACGGTCGCTGGGGGGCCATATCGTACGTCATTTGAAAGGCCTTTAAAGTATCTATCAAACCGAAAAAGAAAATTCTATGGACAACGTCGAGATTGAAAAATGCATGTTTTTTTCAAAATTTATTATTTTACAATATAATGCCTTTTTTTGGGGTTAAGGACGATTGCTGGTAGGTGATATCGTACGTCATTTAAAAGGTCTTTAAAGTATCTATTAAAGCCAAAAATCAAATTCTATGGACAACGTCGAGATTGAAAAATTCATTTTTTTTCAAAATTGTCTTAATTTCCAATATAATTTCATTTTTTGGGGTTAACGACGGTTTCTGGGGGGCCATATCGTACGTCATTTGAAAAGTCTTTAAAGTATCTGTCAAAGCAAAAAATCAGATTCTATGGACAACGTCGAGATTGAAAAATGCATGTTGTTTTCAAAATTTATTATTTTACAAAATAATGTCATTTTTTGGGGTTAAGGACGGTTGCTGGGGGGTCATATCGTACGTGATTTGAAAGGTCTTTAAAGTATCTATCAAAGCCAAAAATCAAATTCTATGGACAACGTCGAGATTAAAAAATTCATTTTTTTCAAAATTGTACTAATTTCCAATATAATTTCATTTTTTGGGGTTAACGACGGTTTCTGGGGGGCCATATCGTACGTCATTTGAAAAGTCTTTAAAGTATCTGTCAAAGCAAAGAATCAGATTCTATGGACAACGTCGAGATTGAAAAATGCATGCTTTTTTCAAAATTTATTATTTTACAATATAATGTCATTTTTTGGGGTTAAGGACCGTTGCTGGGGGGTCATATCATACGTAATTTGAAAGGTCTTTAAAGTATCTATCAAAGCCAAAAATCAAATTCTATGGACAACGTCGAGATTGAAAAATTCATTTTTTTTCAAAATTGTCTTAATTTCCAATATAAGTTAATTTTTTGGGGTTAACGACGGTTGCTGGGGGGCCATATGGTACGTCATTTGAAAGGTCTTTAAAGTATCTGTCAAAGCGAAAAATCAAATTCTATGGACAACGTCGAGATTGAAAAATGCATATTTTTTTCAAAATTTATTATTTTACAATATAATGTCATTTTTTGGGGTTAAGGACGGTTGCTGGGGGGTCATATCGTACGTGGTTTGAAAGGTCTTTAAAGTATCTATCAAAGCCAAAAACCAAATTCTATGGACAACGTCGAGATTAAAAAAATTCATTTTTTTCAAAATTGTACTAATTTCCAATATAAGTTCATTTTTTGGGGTTAAGGACGGTAGCTGGGGGGTAATATCGTACGTCATTTAAAAGGTATTTAAATTATCTATCAAACACAAAAATCAAATTCTATGGACAACGTCGAGATTGAAAAATTCATTTTTTTCAAAATTGTCTTAATTTCCAATATAAGTTCATTTTTTGGGGTTAACGACGTTTGCTGGGGGGCCATATGGTACGTCATTTGAAAGGTCTTTAAAGTATCTGTCAAAGCGAAAAATCAAATTCTATGGACAACGTCGAGATTGAAAAATGCATATTTTTTTCAAAATTTATTATTTTACAATATAATGTCATTTTTTGGGGTTAAGGACGGTTGCTGGGGGGTCATATCGTACGTGGTTTGAAAGGTCTTTAAAGTATCTATCAAAGCCAAAAACCAAATTCTATGGACAACGTCGAGATTAAAAAAATTCATTTTTTTCAAAATTGTACTAATTTCCAATATAAGTTCATTTTTTGGGGTTAAGGACGGTAGCTGGGGGGTAATATCGTACGTCATTTAAAAGGTATTTAAATTATCTATCAAACACAAAAATCAAATTCTATGGACAACGTCGAGATTGAAAAATTCATTTTTTTCAAAATTGTCTTAATTTCCAATATAAGTTCATTTTTTGGGGTTAACGACGTTTGCTGGGGGGCCATATGGTACGTCATTTGAAAGGTCTTTAAAGTATCTATCAAACCGAAAAAGCAAATTTTATGGACAACGTCGAGATTGAAAAATGCATGTTTTTTCAAAATTTATTATTTTACAATATAATGCCTTTTTTTGGGGTTAAGGACGATTGCTGGGAGGTGATATCGTACGTCATTTAAAAGTTCTTTAAAGTATCTATTAAAGCCAAAAATCAAATTCTATGGACAACGTCGAGATTGTAAAATTAATTTTTTTCAAAATTATCCTAATTTCCAATATAAGTTCATTTTTTGGGGTTAACGGCGGTTGCTGGGGGGTCATATCGTACGTCATTTGAAAGGTCTTTAAAGTATCTATCAAACACAAAAATCAAATTCTATGGACAACGTCGAGATTGAAAAATGCATGTTGTTTTCAAAATTTATTATTTTACAAAATAATGTCATTTTTTGGGGTTAAGGACGGTTGCTGGGGGGTCATATCGTACGTGGTTTGAAAGGTCTTTAAAGTATCTATCAAAGCCAAAAACCAAATTCTATGGACAACGTCGAGATTAAAAAATTCATTTTTTTCAAAATTGTACTAATTTCCAATATAAGTTCATTTTTTGGGGTTAAGGACGGTTGCTGGGGGGTGATATCGTACGTCATTTAAAAGGTATTTAAATTATCTATCAAACACAAAAATTAAATTCTATGGACAACGTCGAGATTGAAAAATTCATTTTTTTCAAAATTGTCTTAATTTCCAATATAAGTTCATTTTTTGGGGTTAACGACGTTTGCTGGGGGGCCATATGGTACGTCATTTGAAAGGTCTTTAAAGTATCTATCAAACCGAAAAAGCAAATTCTATGGACAACGTCGAGATTGAAAAATGCATGTTTTTTTCAAAATTTATTATTTTACAATATAATGCCTTTTTTTGGGGTTAAGGACGATTGCTGGGAGGTGATATCGTACGTCATTTAAAAGTTCTTTAAAGTATCTATTAAAGCCAAAAATCAAATTCTATGGACAACGTCGAGATTGTAAAATTAATTTTTTTCAAAATTATCCTAATTTCCAATATAAGTTCATTTTTTGGGGTTAACGACGGTTGCTGAGGGGTCATATCGCACGTCATTTGAAAGGTCTTTAAAGTATCTATCAAACACAAAATTCAAATTCTATGGACAACGTCGAGATTAAAAAATGCATGTTGTTTTCAAAATTTATTATTTTACAAAATAATGTCATTTTTTGGGGTTAAGGACGGTTGCTGGGGAGTCATATCGTACGTGATTTGAAAGGTCTTTAAAGTATCTATCAAAGTCAAAAATCAATTTCTATGGACAACGTCGAGATTGAAAAATGCATGTTTTTTTCAAAATTTATTATTTTACAATATAATGTCATTTTTTGGGGTTAAGGACGGTTGCTGGGGGGTGATATCGTACGTCATTTAAAAGGTATTTAAATTATCTATCAAACACAAAAATCAAATTCTATGGACAACGTCGAGTTTAAAAAATTATTTTTTTTCAAAATTGTCCTAATTTCTAATATAAGTTCATTTTTTGGGGTTAACAACGATTGCTGGGGGGCCATATCGAACGTCATTTGAAAGGTCTTTAAAGTATCTATCAAACACAAAAATCAAATTCTATGGACAACGTCGAGATTGAAAAATGCATGTTTTTTTTCAAAATTTATTATTTTACAATATAATGTCATTTTTTGGGGTTAACGACGGTTGCTGGGGGTCATATCGTACGTCATTTGAAAGGTATTTAAATTATCTATCAAAGCCAAAAATCAAATTCTATGGACAACGTCGAGATTGAAAAATTAATTTTTTTCAAAATTGTCCTAATTTCCAATATAAATTCATTTTTTGGGGTTAACGACGGTCGCTGGGGGGCCATATCGTACGTCATTTGAAAGGCCTTTAAAGTATCTATCAAACCGAAAAAGCAAATTCTATGGACAACGTCGAGATTGAAAAATGCATGTTTTTTTCAAAATTTATTATTTTACAATATAATGCCTTTTTTTGGGGTTAAGGACGATTGCTGGTAGGTGATATCGTACGTCATTTAAAAGGTCTTTAAAGTATCTATTAAAGCCAAAAATCAAATTCTATGGACAACGTCGAGATTGTAAAATTAATTTTTTTCAAAATTATCCTAATTTCCAATATAAGTTCATTTTTTGGGGTTAACGACGGTGGCTGGGGGGTCATATCGTACGTCATTTGAAAGGTCTTTAAAGTATATATCAAACACAGAAATCAAATTCTATGGACAACGTCGAGATTGAAAAATGCATGTTGTTTTCAAAATTTATTATTTTACAAAATAATGTCATTTTTTGGGGTTAAGGACGGTTGCTGGGGGGTCATATCGTACGTTGTTTGAAAGGTCTTTAAAGTATCTATCAAAGCCAAAAATCAAATTATATGGACAACGTCGAGATTAAAAAATGCATGCTTTTTTCAAAATTTATTATTTTACAATATAATGTCATTTTTTGGGGTTAAGGACGGTTGCTGGGGGGTGATATCGTACGTCATTTAAAAGGTATTTAAATTATCTATCAAACACAAAATTCAAATTCTATGGACAACGTCGAGATTGAAAAATGCATGTTGTTTTCAAAATTTATTATTTTACAAAATAATGTCATTTTTTGGGGTTAAGGACGGTTGCTGGGGGGTCATATCGTACGTGATTTGAAAGGTCTTTAAATTATCTATCAAAGCAAAAAATCAAATTCTATGGACAATGTCGAGATTGAAAAATGCATGCTTTTTTCAAAATTTATTATTTTACAATATAATGTCATTTTTTGGGGTTAAGGACGGTTGCTGGGGGGTGATATCGTACGTCATTTAAAAGGTATTTAAATTATCTATCAAACACAAAATTCAAATTCTATGGACAACGTCGAGATTGAAAAATGCATGTTGTTTTCAAAATTTATTATTTTACAAAATAATGTCATTTTTTGGGGTTAAGGACGGTTGCTGGGGGGTCATATCGTACGTGATTTGAAAGGTCTTTAAATTATCTATCAAAGCCAAAAATCAAATTCTATGGACAACGTCGAGATTGAAAAATGCATGTTTTTTTCAAAATTTATTATTTTACAATATAATGTCATTTTTTGGGGTTAAGGACGGTTGCTGGGGGGTGATATCGTACGTCATTTAAAAGGTATTTAAATTATCTATCAAACACAAAAATCAAATTCTATGGACAACGTCGAGTTTAAAAAATTATTTTTTTTCAAAATTGTCCTAATTTCTAATATAAGTTCATTTTTTGGGGTTAACGACGGTCGCTGGGGGGCCATATCGTACGTCATTTGAAAGGCCTTTAAAGTATCTATCAAACCGAAAAAGCAAATTCTATGGACAACGTCGAGATTGAAAAATGCATGTTTTTTTCAAAATTTATTATTTTGCAATATAATGCCTTTTTTTGGGGTTAAGGACGATTGCTGGTAGGTGATATCGTACGTCATTTAAAAGGTCTTTAAAGTATCTATTAAAGCCAAAAATCAAATTCTATGGACAACGTCGAGATTGTAAAATTAATTTTTTTCAAAATTATCCTAATTTCCAATATAAGTTCATTTTTTGGGGTTAACGACGGTTGCTGGGGGGTCATATCGTACGTCATTTGAAAGGTCTTTAAAGTATCTATCAAACACAAAAATCAAATTCTATGGACAACGTCGAGATTGAAAAATGCATGTTGTTTTCAAAATTTATTATTTTACAAAATAATGTAATTTTTTGGGGTTAAGGACGGTTGCTGGGGGGTCATATCGTACGTGATTTGAAAGGTCTTTAAAGTATCTATCAAACACAAAAATCAAATTCTATGGACAACGTCGAGATTAAAAAATTCATTTTTTTCAATATTGTACTAATTTCCAATATAATTTCATTTTTTGGGGTTAACGACGGTTTCTGCGGGGCCATATCGTACGTCATTTGAAAAGTCTTTAAAGTATCTGTCAAAACAAAAAATCAAATTTTATGGACAACGTCGAGATTGAAAAATGCATGCTTTTTTCAAAATTTATTATTTTACAATATAATGTCATTTTTTGGGGTTAAGGACGGTTGCTGGGGGGTGATATCGTACGTCATTTAAAAGGTCTTTGAAGTATCTATCAAAGCCAAAAATCAAATTCTATGGACAACGTCGAGATTGAAAAATGCATGTTTTTTTCTAAATTTATTATTTTACAATATAATGTCATTTTTTGGGGTTAAGGACGGTTGCTGGGGGGTGATATCGTACGTCATTTAAAAGGTATTTAAATTGTCTATCAAACACGAAAATCAAATTCTATGGACAACGTCGAGATTAAAAAATTAATTTTTTTCAAAATTGTCCTAATTTCCAATATAAATTCATTTTTTGGGGTTAACGACGGTCGCTGGGGGGCCATATCGTACGTCATTTGAAAGGCCTTTAAAGTATCTATCAAACCGAAAAAGCAAATTCTATGGACAAAGTCGAGATTGAAAAATGCATGTTTTTTTCAAAATTTATTATTTTACAATATAATGCCTTTTTTTGGGGTTAAGGACGATTGCTGGTAGGTGATATCGTACGTCATTTAAAAGGTCTTTAAAGTATCTATTAAAGCCAAAAATCAAATTCTATGGACAACGTCGAGATTGTAAAATTAATTTTTTTCAAAATTATCCTAATTTCCAATATAAGTTCATTTTTTGGGGTTAACGACGGTGGCTGGGGGGTCATATCGTACGTCATTTGAAAGGTCTTTAAAGTATCTATCAAACACAAAAATCAAATTCTATGGACAACGTCGAGATTGAAAAATGCATGTTGTTTTCAAAATTTATTATTTTACAAAATAATGTCATTTTTTGGGGTTAAGGACGGTTGCTGGGGGGTCATATCGTACGTGATTTGAAAGGTCTTTAAAGTATCTATCAAAGCCAAAAATCAAATTCTATGGACAACGTCGAGATTAAAAAATTCATTTTTTTCAAAATTGTACTAATTTCCAATATAATTTCATTTTTTGGGGTTAACGACGGTTTCTGGGGGGCCATATCGTACGTCATTTGAAAAGTCTTTAAAGTATCTGTCAAAGCAAAAAATCAGATTCTATGGACAACGTCGAGATTGAAAAATGCATGCTTTTTTCAAAATTTATTATTTTACAATATAATGTCATTTTTTGGGGTTAAGGACCGTTGCTGGGGGGTCATATCATACGTAATTTGAAAGGTCTTTAAAGTATCTATCAAAGCCAAAAATCAAATTCTATGGACAACGTCGAGATTGAAAAATTCATTTTTTTTCAAAATTGTCTTAATTTCCAATATAAGTTAATTTTTTGGGGTTAACGACGGTTGCTGGGGGGCCATATGGTACGTCATTTGAAAGGTCTTTAAAGTATCTGTCAAAGCGAAAAATCAAATTCTATGGACAACGTCGAGATTGAAAAATGCATATTTTTTTCAAAATTTATTATTTTACAATATAATGTCATTTTTTGGGGTTAAGGACGGTTGCTGGGGGGTCATATCGTACGTGGTTTGAAAGGTCTTTAAAGTATCTATCAAAGCCAAAAACCAAATTCTATGGACAACGTCGAGATTAAAAAAATTCATTTTTTTCAAAATTGTACTAATTTCCAATATAAGTTCATTTTTTGGGGTTAAGGACGGTAGCTGGGGGGTAATATCGTACGTCATTTAAAAGGTATTTAAATTATCTATCAAACACAAAAATCAAATTCTATGGACAACGTCGAGATTGAAAAATTCATTTTTTTCAAAATTGTCTTAATTTCCAATATAAGTTCATTTTTTGGAGTTAACGACGTTTGCTGGGGGGCCATATGGTACGTCATTTGAAAGGTCTTTAAAGTATCTATCAAACCGAAAAAGCAAATTCTATGGACAACGTCGAGATTGAAAAATGCATGTTTTTTCAAAATTTATTATTTTACAATATAATGCCTTTTTTTGGGGTTAAGGACGATTGCTGGGAGGTGATATCGTACGTCATTTAAAAGTTCTTTAAAGTATCTATTAAAGCCAAAAATCAAATTCTATGGACAACGTCGAGATTGTAAAATTAATTTTTTTCAAAATTATCCTAATTTCCAATATAAGTTCATTTTTTGGGGTTAACGACGGTTGCTGGGGGGTCATATCGTACGTCATTTGAAAGGTCTTTAAAGTATCTATCAAACACAAAAATCAAATTCTATGGACAACGTCGAGATTGAAAAATGCATGTTGTTTTCAAAATTTATTATTTTACAAAATAATTTCATTTTTTGGGGTTAAGGACGGTTGCTGGGGGGTCATATCGTACGTGGTTTGAAAGGTCTTTAAAGTATCTATCAAAGCCAAAAACCAAATTCTATGGACAACGTCGAGATTAAAAAATTCATTTTTTTCAAAATTGTACTAATTTCCAATATAAGTTCATTTTTTGGGGTTAAGGACGGTTGCTGGGGGGTGATATCGTACGTCATTTAAAAGGTATTTAAATTATCTATCAAACACAAAAATCAAATTCTATGGACAACGTCGAGATTGAAAAATTCATTTTTTTCAAAATTGTCTTAATTTCCAATATAAGTTCATTTTTTGGGGTTAACGACGTTTGCTGGGGGGCCATATGGTACGTCATTTGAAAGGTCTTTAAAGTATCTATCAAACCGAAAAAGCAAATTCTATGGACAACGTCGAGATTGAAAAATGCATGTTTTTTTCAAAATTTATTATTTTACAATATAATGCCTTTTTTTGGGGTTAAGGACGATTGCTGGGAGGTGATATCGTACGTCATTTAAAAGTTCTTTAAAGTATCTATTAAAGCCAAAAATCAAATTCTATGGACAACGTCGAGATTGTAAAATTAATTTTTTTCAAAATTATCCTAATTTCCAATATAAGTTCATTTTTTGGGGTTAACGACGGTTGCTGAGGGGTCATATCGCACGTCATTTGAAAGGTCTTTAAAGTATCTATCAAACACAAAATTCAAATTCTATGGACAACGTCGAGATTGAAAAATGCATGTTGTTTTCAAAATTTATTATTTTACAAAATAATGTCATTTTTTGGGGTTAAGGACGGTTGCTGGGGAGTCATATCGTACGTGATTTGAAAGGTCTTTAAAGTATCTATCAAAGTCAAAAATCAATTTCTATGGACAACGTCGAGATTGAAAAATGCATGTTTTTTTCAAAATTTATTATTTTACAATATAATGTCATTTTTTGGGGTTAAGGACGGTTGCTGGGGGGTGATATCGTACGTCATTTAAAAGGTATTTAAATTATCTATCAAACACAAAAATCAAATTCTATGGACAACGTCGAGTTTAAAAAATTATTTTTTTTCAAAATTGTCCTAATTTCTAATATAAGTTCATTTTTTGGGGTTAACAACGATTGCTGGGGGGCCATATCGAACGTCATTTGAAAGGTCTTTAAAGTATCTATCAAACACAAAAATCAAATTCTATGGACAACGTCGAGATTGAAAAATGCATGTTTTTTTTCAAAATTTATTATTTTACAATATAATGTCATTTTTTGGGGTTAACGACGGTTGCTGGGGGGTCATATCGTACGTCATTTGAAAGGTATTTAAATTATCTATCAAAGCCAAAAATCAAATTCTATGGACAACGTCGAGATTGAAAAATTAATTTTTTTCAAAATTGTCCTAATTTCCAATATAAATTCATTTTTTGGGGTTAACGACGGTCGCTGGGGGGCCATATCGTACGTCATTTGAAAGGCCTTTAAAGTATCTATCAAACCGAAAAAGCAAATTCTATGGACAACGTCGAGATTGAAAAATGCATGTTTTTTTCAAAATTTATTATTTTACAATATAATGCCTTTTTTTGGGGTTAAGGACGATTGCTGGTAGGTGATATCGTACGTCATTTAAAAGGTCTTTAAAGTATCTATTAAAGCCAAAAATCAAATTCTATGGACAACGTCGAGATTGTAAAATTAATTTTTTTCAAAATTATCCTAATTTCCAATATAAGTTCATTTTTTGGGGTTAACGACGGTGGCTGGGGGGTCATATCGTACGTCATTTGAAAGGTCTTTAAAGTATATATCAAACACAGAAATCAAATTCTATGGACAACGTCGAGATTGAAAAATGCATGTTGTTTTCAAAATTTATTATTTTACAAAATAATGTCATTTTTTGGGGTTAAGGACGGTTGCTGGGGGGTCATATCGTACGTTATTTGAAAGGTCTTTAAAGTATCTATCAAAGCCAAAAATCAAATTATATGGACAACGTCGAGATTAAAAAATTAATTTTTTTCAAAATTGTACTAATTTCCAATATAATTTCATTTTTTGGGGTTAACGACGGTTTCTGGGGGGCCATATCGTACGTCATTTGAAAAGTCTTTAAAGTATCTGTCAAAGCAAAAAATCAAATTCTATGGACAATGTCGAGATTGAAAAATGCATGCTTTTTTCAAAATTTATTATTTTACAATATAATGTCATTTTTTGGGGTTAAGGACGGTTGCTGGGGGGTGATATCGTACGTCATTTAAAAGGTATTTAAATTATCTATCAAACACAAAATTCAAATTCTATGGACAACGTCGAGATTGAAAAATGCATGTTGTTTTCAAAATTTATTATTTTACAAAATAATGTCATTTTTTGGGGTTAAGGACGGTTGCTGGGGGGTCATATCGTACGTGATTTGAAAGGTCTTTAAATTATCTATCAAAGCCAAAAATCAAATTCTATGGACAACGTCGAGATTGAAAAATGCATGTTTTTTTCAAAATTTATTATTTTACAATATAATGTCATTTTTTGGGGTTAAGGACGGTTGCTGGGGGGTGATATCGTACGTCATTTAAAAGGTATTTAAATTATCTATCAAACACAAAAATCAAATTCTATGGACAACGTCGAGTTTAAAAAATTATTTTTTTTCAAAATTGTCCTAATTTCTAATATAAGTTCATTTTTTGGGGTTAACGACGGTCGCTGGGGGGCCATATCGTACGTCATTTGAAAGGCCTTTAAAGTATCTATCAAACCGAAAAAGCAAATTCTATGGACAACGTCGAGATTGAAAAATGCATGTTTTTTTCAAAATTTATTATTTTGCAATATAATGCCTTTTTTTGGGGTTAAGGACGATTGCTGGTAGGTGATATCGTACGTCATTTAAAAGGTCTTTAAAGTATCTATTAAAGCCAAAAATCAAATTCTATGGACAACTTCGAGATTGTAAAATTAATTTTTTTCAAAATTATCCTAATTTCCAATATAAGTTCATTTTTTGGGGTTAACGACGGTTGCTGGGGGGTCATATCGTACGTCATTTGAAAGGTCTTTAAAGTATCTATCAAACACAAAAATCAAATTCTATGGACAACGTCGAGATTGAAAAATGCATGTTGTTTTCAAAATTTATTATTTTACAAAATAATGTAATTTTTTGGGGTTAAGGACGGTTGCTGGGGGGTCATATCGTACGTGATTTGAAAGGTCTTTAAAGTATCTATCAAACACAAAAATCAAATTCTATGGACAACGTCGAGATTAAAAAATTCATTTTTTTCAATATTGTACTAATTTCCAATATAATTTCATTTTTTGGGGTTAACGACGGTTTCTGCGGGGCCATATCGTACGTCATTTGAAAAGTCTTTAAAGTATCTGTCAAAACAAAAAATCAAATTTTATGGACAACGTCGAGATTGAAAAATGCATGCTTTTTTCAAAATTTATTATTTTACAATATAATGTCATTTTTTGGGGTTAAGGACGGTTGCTGGGGGGTGATATCGTACGTCATTTAAAAGGTCTTTGAAGTATCTATCAAAGCCAAAAATCAAATTCTATGGACAACGTCGAGATTGAAAAATGCATGTTTTTTTCTAAATTTATTATTTTACAATATAATGTCATTTTTTGGGGTTAAGGACGGTTGCTGGGGGGTGATATCGTACGTCATTTAAAAGGTATTTAAATTGTCTATCAAACACGAAAATCAAATTCTATGGACAACGTCGAGATTAAAAAATTAATTTTTTTCAAAATTGTCCTAATTTCCAATATAAATTCATTTTTTGGGGTTAACGACGGTCGCTGGGGGGCCATATCGTACGTCATTTGAAAGGCCTTTAAAGTATCTATCAAACCGAAAAAGCAAATTCTATGGACAAAGTCGAGATTGAAAAATGCATGTTTTTTTCAAAATTTATTATTTTACAATATAATGCCTTTTTTTGGGGTTAAGGACGATTGCTGGTAGGTGATATCGTACGTCATTTAAAAGGTCTTTAAAGTATCTATTAAAGCCAAAAATCAAATTCTATGGACAACGTCGAGATTGTAAAATTAATTTTTTTCAAAATTATCCTAATTTCCAATATAAGTTCATTTTTTGGGGTTAACGACGGTGGCTGGGGGGTCATATCGTACGTCATTTGAAAGGTCTTTAAAGTATCTATCAAACACAAAAATCAAATTCTATGGACAACGTCGAGATTGAAAAATGCATGTTGTTTTCAAAATTTATTATTTTACAAAATAATGTCATTTTTTGGGGTTAAGGACGGTTGCTGGGGGGTCATATCGTACGTGATTTGAAAGGTCTTTAAAGTATCTATCAAAGCCAAAAATCAAATTCTATGGACAACGTCGAGATTAAAAAATTCATTTTTTTCAAAATTGTACTAATTTCCAATATAATTTCATTTTTTGGGGTTAACGACGGTTTCTGGGGGGCCATATCGTACGTCATTTGAAAAGTCTTTAAAGTATCTGTCAAAGCAAAAAATCAGATTCTATGGACAACGTCGAGATTGAAAAATGCATGCTTTTTTCAAAATTTATTATTTTACAATATAATGTCATTTTTTGGGGTTAAGGACGGTTGCTGGGGGGTCATATCATACGTAATTTGAAAGGTCTTTAAAGTATCTATCAAAGCCAAAAATCAAATTCTATGGACAACGTCGAGATTAAAAAATTCATTTTTTTCAAAATTGTACTAATTTCCAATATAATTTCATTTTTTGGGGTTAACGACGGTTTCTGGGGGGCCATATCGTACGTCATTTGAAAAGTCTTTAAAGTGTCTGTCAAAACAAAAAATCAAATTCTATGGACAACGTCGAGATTGAAAAATGCATGCTTTTTTCAAAATTTATTATTTTACAATATAATATCATTTTTTGGGGTTAAGGACGGTTGCTAGGGGGTTATATCGTAGGTCATTTAAAAGGTCTTTAAAGTATCTATCAAAGCCAAAAATCAAATTCTATGGACAACGTCGAGATTGAAAAATGCATGTTTTTTTCTAAATTTATTATTTTACAATATAATGTCATTTTTTGGGGTTAAGGACGGTTGCTGGGGGGTGATATCGTACGTCATTTAAAAGGTATTTAAATTGTCTATCAAACACGAAAATCAAATTCTATGGACAACGTCGAGATTGAAAAATTAATTTTTTTCAAAATTATCCTAATTTCCAATATAAGTTCATTTTTTGGGGTTAACGACGGTTGCTGGGGGGTCATATCGTACGTCATTTGAAAGGTCTTTAAAGTATCTATCAAAAACAAAAATCAAATTCTATGGACAACGTCGAGATTGAAAAATGCATGTTGTTTTCAAAATTTATTATTTTACAAAATAATGTAATTTTTTGGGGTTAAGGACGGTTGCTGGGGGGTCATATCGTACGTGATTTGAAAGGTCTTTAAAGTATCTATCAAAGACAAAAATCAAATTCTATGGACAACGTCGAGATTAAAAAATTCATTTTTTTCAAAATTGTACTAATTTCCAATATAATTTCATTTTTTGGGGTTAACGACGGTTTCTGGGGGGCCATATCGTACGTCATTTGAAAAGTCTTTAAAGTATCTGTCAAAGCAAAAAAGCAAATTCTATGGACAACGTCGAGATTGAAAAATGCATGTTTTTTTCAAAATTTATTATTTTACAATATAATGTCATTTTTTGGGGTTAAGGACGATTGCTGGGAGGTGATATCGTACGTCATTTAAAAGGTCTTTAAAGTATCTATTAAAGCCAAAAATCAAATTCTATGGACAACGTCGAGATTGTAAAATTAATTTTTTTCAAAATTATCCTAATTTCCAATATAAGTTCATTTTTTGGGGTTAACGACGGTTGCTGGGGGGTCATGTCGTACGTCATTTGAAAGGTCTCTAAAGTATCTATCAAACACAAAAATCAAATTCTATGGACAACGTCGAGATTGAAAAATGCATGTTGTTTTCAAAATTTATTATTTTACAAAATTATGTAATTTTTTGGGGTTAAGGACGGTTGCTGGGGGGTCATATCGTACGTGATTTGAAAGGTCTGTAAAGTATCTATCAAAGCCAAAAACCAAATTCTATGGACAACGTCGAGATTAAAAAATTCATTTTTTTCAAAATTGTCCTAATTTCCAATATAAATTCATTTTTTGGGGTTAACGACGGTTGCTGGGGGGCCATATCGTACGTCATTTGAAAAGTCTTTAAAGTATCTGTCAAAGCAAAAAATCAAATTCTATGGACAACGTCGAGATTGAAAAATGCATGTTTTTTTCAAAATTTATTATTTTACAATATAATGTCATTTTTTGGGGTGAAGGACGGTTGCTGGGGGGTGATATCGTACGTCATTTAAAATGTCTTTAAAGTATCTATCAAAGCCAAAAATCAAATTTTATGGACAACGTCGAGATTGAAAAATGCATGTTTTTTTCAAAATTTATTATTTTACAATATAATGTCATTTTTTGGGGTTAACGACGGTTGCTGGGGGGCCATATCGCACGTCATTTGAAAGGTCTTTAAAGTATCTATCAAACACAAAAATCAAATTCTATGGACAACGTCGAGATTGAAAAATGCATGTTTTTTTTCAAAATTTATTATTTTACAATATAATGTCATTTTTTGGGGTTAACGACGGTTGCTGGGGGGTCATATCGTACGTCATTTGAAAGGTATTTAAATTATCTATCAAAGCCAAAAATCAAATTCTATGGACAACGTCGAGATTGAAAAATTAATTTTTTTCAAAATTGTCCTAATTTCCAATATAAATTCATTTTTTGGGGTTAACGACGGTTGCTGGGGGGCCATATCGTACGTCATTTGAAAAGTCTTTAAAGTATCTGTCAAAGCAAAAAATCAATTTCTATGGACAACGTCGAGATTGAAAAATGCATGTTTTTTTCAAAATTTATTATTTTACAATATAATGTCATTTTTTGGAGTTAAGGACGGTAACTGGGGGGCGATATCGTACGTCTATTCTATGGACTACGACTGAAAAATGCATTTTTTTCAAAATTGTCCCATTTTCCAATTTAAGGTCATTTTTTGGGATTAAGTACTGTTGCTGGGGGGTCATTTTGTACCTCGTTTGAAAGGTAAGTATGTGAGTAAGTGAAAGTATCTAAAAAGGCCAAAAATAAAATTGATTAGCAAAACATGACCAAAAATTTGTATTCCTTATCCCCAAAAACCCCCTTGTACCAATTTTGATTGAAATCAGACAAAGGTAAGTGTTTCCCCCCCTCCACTCCCCTCGTGGAAAGGGAAGGGCTGCCTTATAATACCATAATTATGATTGTATTGTCACCGGAACTATAAATGCATGCCAAATTTAAAGGCAATTGGATGTGTATAAGTCAGTTAAAATTGGTTAGCAAAACATGACCAAAAATCGTCCATCTTGAATCCGCCATATCGAATTTTTAAAATCTGATTAGAAATTTGTCATCGCCATCCCCAAAGGCCCCCACATACCAAATTTCAACAAAATCGGGCGTACTTCAGCTGTACCCCCCTGCATCCCCTTCGAGTGGGGGAGCTATCAAGTTCATTACACTATAATATTGTGTTGTCATCGCAACTATATAAGCATGACAAATTTGAAGCCGATCGGATATATATAAGTCAAAATTTTGTGTCCCATAAGCCTAAAATCTAGTTAAAGTTGTTACTCGCCTGCTGCTCGTACGCGAACTCGCATCAACCTTACACTCGTCGTTTATGAAGAGGGAGGTATTTGGAGACTATCCTAAAAATTTCGTCAAAATCGGGCAGTTTATTGCAGAGATAAACGCGTTTAAAATATTTATTCTTGATTTATTTGGTCCACTGTAATATTTACAAATCTAAATCTGAATCCAAATCCAACTTCAACGACGTGTTGCATGGTGCACGCACAAAGCTGACCGGATTGTCGTTTTTCAAGAGCGCTCGTTCACCTGGTCCGGGGGTAGGTGTATGAAAGTTCATTCGATACACGGCAATTCGATGAGGTTCGGGCATGGTCGGATAGGTTTCGGATAACTCGTGATCGCTTCAAAGCCTATTATTAGTCGATATCAGGGAGAGGACCGTTCCCGTGTGATCTTTCCTACGAAATTCAAGAATCAGCCCCCTGGGATTGTTCCAAGCACAGACGCAGCATTCACACGCTGTATGGCAATTACGACCTTCTGGGTGATGAAACTTCAAGCCCTTGTATCCGGTAACTTTTGCGCCTATTTCAGCGACCAGGCTCTTTGCTTCATCAAAAAGTTGTACTTAGTTAGGATTAAGATCTAATATTAAAAACAAAATTAATAAAAGGTGTTTGTTTGTAGATATGAGTTTACTTTACTAAACAAAACAAAAAAATTATGTTATGTATTTAAATAAAACCAAAATTAACACAAAAGGCATATTTGTGGGCTGCAATTTGACTGCTTTCTTTTCCCTACGTGATGTGTTATTTTTTCTTTTGGGTTTCATCAATAAAAATTCAATATCCCGTCAGAATAAAAATTTCCTAATTCCTAGCACCGTACTGATGAGCACCACAAGTGCGAAATCCGGTCTACGGTTATCATTACCTTTGTAAGGGAAAGCTCGCTATTTATTGATTTTGTTATTTATTCACCCTCACTAAATCCTTTTTTAAATTTATCAACTTCAGAGCTTAGGATATCTGTAAAGATAATTATATCTGTCTCCGTAGAGACGCTTAATTTTCCTTCAAATTGAAGGTACATCTGCCGATTCTGCAATTTGACAGATGGTTGTCTTTTACATAAATCCTGTGTCATATTTTTTCATCATCATTTCATCTCCTAATTCCTAGCACCGTACTGATGAGCACCACAAGTGCGAAATCCGGATCTACGGTTATCATTACCTTTTTTGAGGGAAAGCTCGCTATTCATTGATTTTGTTATTTATTCAACCTCACTAAGTCCCTTTTTTAAAAAAAAACAATATTTTCGTTGTTCAAGGCCAACACAACGTTGTGGAAAAAAACGCAACTATACTTGCCCAATCCGTTTTCTATGCAATCAAATGCAAGCGCGGATCCAGGGGGGTGGTCATGGGGGTCATGAGCCCCCTCTGGTCGGTTCACATCTTTTTTTTTTGGACATCATTTCTAGTCACTTCTCAAAATTTTATGTGAAATTCTTACAACATACCTAAAAACTATTATGGAGTCAAATAAAAGAGTGACATAACATTCATAACCCAGTGCACATTTTTTGGGCAAATAATTATTTTACGGCGTCGTGCAAAACCAAAACGAACACTGTCAGTATTATTATTTTCGCAGGAGCGTCTACATCCGTCTTCTAGACTCCATAATAAACGACCTTCAAGAGCGGTCTCCAGAGGTACTAACGGGATTGGCGCTTCTCCATGTCCATAAAAATGTTCCTGTGGAGAGAGAAGAAGACTTTTTAATTTGATTCCTTTTTTTAAGTAAAATTTTTGGCTTTTTTTGGACTTTTTTTTCTCGTCTTACCTTTACGCCACTGATGTGACCCCCTCCCTTACTAAAAAGCTGGATCCGCCCTTGATCAAATTGAAAAAAGGTTAATTCTTACACTGTTGCCCGGTGTTTTTCTGACCAGCAGGTTATTATTTTTAAAAAACATGTTCAAGTAGAATTACAGGATAAAATAAGAAATTATGGTTCCATTCCTGTTTTTACGACATTTTTTTACCGGCGATTCCTTGGTAGATGTTACAAAACATTTTGTATTTCTAATTTCTTCGAACAACAATAAAAAAAATTCAAAGTTTCAGGTAACTTGAGAATCGCTTTTAATATTAGTTGGGGAAATGGTCATTATCTCCCTCCTCCTAATCAAATGCCTTCGGATCGCCGGTGCATTTATTATATTATTAGGATGTTTTTGGGTTGCAAAACCACGATTTTCTGTTTTTAAACTAAGCTTAAGTTACAAAAATCGTTTCTTTTGTCTTGGTGGCATGAATTAGTATTTTAATTATCAGTAGTACAGGCAATTAGAGTTTTAAAAGGGAAAAAATTTGTAACAGCTATTTTTTGTGTCAATATGTTCAGAAGACCTTTTGTTTCAGAAACCGTTGAGTTCCTAGCTGCGCGTTAGGTACTTTATGAAATATGAGGGCGGGGGGGGGGGGAAGAAGGGCAAAAATCAAACATTAAAATATCTCAAAAACTAAGGATTTTAGTGAAAAAAGCAAGGAGTTAAATTAACGAAATTATGGATACAACCCAACCCGACGTCACTGTGTTTTACTACAGAATACTAGTTATAAGTTTTTTATTTATTTTAAAGCAATGCTTTAACCAATTTTAATAGATTTTGGCGCATATCTTGTATGATCCCTGATTTAATGGAGCAAGCAAGCGCACTGAAAAAAATTTGTGCGATTCTCCCTAGCGCCTATTTAGCCAAACAATCTTGCTAAAACAAAAAAGTAACTCCAATCCAATACAAAAAGAATGCTAAAAAACACTAGCAAAAGAATTAGTTAGACTAGCAAAAAAAAGTCGTATTTTAGCAAAAAAAATTTTTTTTTTCTAGCAAGATTGTTTGGCTAGATAGCCGCCAGGCAGAATCACTTTGCTACAAAATTTTCATCCAAAAAATGGACAAGGCTATAATTAGGGTCAATTTATTGCATGCTACCAAATTATCTGCTTCCCATTTCAAGACGTCAGATCTATTGGGCCCTTCCTGTAAACTTAACTTTCATCAAGCGCGGATTTCAAGGGAGGGTAGGAAGGTAATTACCCCTCCCCTGGATACAAATTTTTTACAAAAACATTTAAAAAAAAAATTGGGACATTTTGCATAAATGGAAAACATTTTTGCCTGCCGCGCTATAGCATCATTGATATAATAACATTTTTAGTGTAATGTTCTTAAAAGCTTTCGCCTATCGCACAGTAACATCATTAATATCTGCGATTTTAGTTTAATTCAAGGTTTAATTTTAAGTCAAGATTTACATTTTTTGTATAATTTCCTAAAAATTTTCGCATGCGGCGCATTTATACATGTTTTTTTCAACAAATTTAAGGTTAATATACAACTTGAAATCTGATTAGCCCCCCCCCCCTCTAGATTTAAGGCCAGATCCGCGTTTGACATTCATGTAATTGTTAATTTTTATAAGATTACTTTAGAAAATGTTACAGTTCAGCCACTGCTTTGACGTTTCGTTTGACAGCCCTCACCAACAAAAAATGCTCATCGTTTTAACGAAGTCTGGCCAAGTTTTTGAACATCATGATTTTCAGCGCCTGGCGACGACTCCTAACAGCGATTTTCTTTTGTTGCACAAGTGCCAACTGAGTGTATCTCAATCCTTTATTTTGATGTATTTTGATTGGGTACACTTAGTGCGCACCAGTGCATCAAAAGGAAAACGCTGTAAGTAGCCCTACTCGTTCAAATATGAGTTCTTCAAAACTATTAAAGTTAGCTAAAACATTACTTTAAAGAGACGCCCACGGCGCACAGTGGAGCGAGGTATAGGAAAACCCGGACATTTCAAAATAAAATTCAGTAGTGAAATTTTTTTATCCGATTTTAATGTTTTATACTTTTTTGGAAAGCCTAAGCAAAAGCCTTTATTGCATTTTATTCAAATATTTAATATTTTGGATTATAAGATGGCGAGTCCTTGCTAAATAATATGTCTTACCGGCCAGAATTGTTTAAAATACACATATATTTATAAAAGTTAACTACAATTTTTTTACTCGATATTTTAATTGGAATGTACTTAAATATGCTTTTCTTAATTAAAAAACAAAATTAGGATGACGACATTCGGTATACCGGGTGGTCCATAAAAACCGTACGAAATAATTCTTTAAATAACTTTTGAAAGTCAATTTTAGTAAAATAATTTATGTATTTTTTGACTCGCCATTATGAAATGCAAGATGGCCGACAAAATCAAATAATTTTAAAAAATTTCACAATCAAATAATCACTGGAAAAAAACCTTGTTTTTGTCTGGTAAAAACGTTATTAATCACCAAAATCGGTTTAGTAGTTTTTAAGATATACCGATTTTAATAAACAATTTTTTTAAGTTTAGTAATTTTTACATACAATAAAATACTCCTCAAAAGATGGCTGCATAAAATATAACAAATAATAAGTCTGGTTGATTTTAAACCTAACAAAGTTTGTTTCGTAAAAATGGTTCATCGGTTAAAAAGTTAGGATAGAAAGATTTATGCTCATATCCACCAAAACAAAAATTCCCAGATTAGAATGCGGTGCTTTTATTGAAACTTTGTTTGCCAAGACTCATTCCAAATTCGGATTAGTGTTAATCATGATTAAAGCTTAATCGGAGAATTTTCACGTTTTCACTGTGTTAGGATAACTCTTGATTTAAACTGGTCTTAAGAAACCGTGTGTTTGACTTTTTTTTATAAAAGTTTTGAGTATTCCTGACAAATTGTTAATTTTTAGAAAAGTTCATTACAAAATAAACTGTAGTATTTTTTTAAATACTGTATTTATTTGTATTTTTACTTGACCAAAGATGCTAGCGTTACGTAATTTTTGAGGGGGATCTGAGGTTTCGTTACATGCGGAGGAGGTAACCAAGATCGAAAAAGTTCTAAAACACACTAACTAAACACTTCATTTCTGCAAAAGTTGGTTACCCACATAACATTATAGGCTACTCAAGGGCAAAACTTAATACGTTTAAATTGCGTTACAAGATATAAACGTGCCTAATTTTATTGATCTACTATAAGTAATAGCGTTGTATGAACTAAGCTGTTCATACAACGGTAATAGGAAGACTACGTCGCATAATCTGCACATCTATACGTTGGTTGCACCCTATAAAAAATGGATACATATATACATGTATGACGTTTTATCTCTCGAGGCGGGGGGGGGGGAAGGTAGGGGGGCAGGTCTTTACATTAGACTTGATCACTATGAACTAAGGAATATGTTAATACATTACTTTTTTTTCCCTTCGAATACCCAACTTCTTTGGGCTTATTTGCAATAAAATGACTATTAGAAAGAATAAGGTCACTAAATTTATGCTATTTGTCGGGACTGTGATAAAAAAAATCGATCAAAATTCAAAGAAACTTATTTAACAGGAATCAGTCTAGATTTTGGGAGAAACGAAATTTAACACTGGTAATACTCACAGGAATATATATTTTTAAAATAAGTGTTTTTTTTTCGGTAAAAAAATTGCAATTGCTACATAATTATATTTGTTAGCCATTTTAAATGTAAAAAAAATAAGAATAAAATAAAAGTTATATGCCAATAAATAGCATGGACTTTACTGAACGCTATTCTATAGTTTTTTTTTAAGATTACAATATTTTCTTTATTCCGAAATGTCCGGACTTTACATGGGGTCGTTCCACAGTGCGGCGGTTTGTTCAAACCCATTCAATAACAAATTCGAAATTTATAAGACCCGTTTTTAATCGAACCATTGTTCATCAAACTCATTCAATATCAAACTCGTAATTTATAAAACCCATTTTTAATAAAATCCGGAATTTTTCAAACCATTATTTTTCAAAACCGGAATTCGTAAGATCCGTTGTTATCAGAAACTTCTGCTAAATTCGCCAATAATACATGAACGGGAGGCGTACACGCAGGTGGCGCAGCGACGCGGCGTTTCGATGCATTTGTCGCTGCTACGCTCGCATACTTGTACACGTAGCATTCAACAGTTTGTGTATAGATGTCACTTGCATTCCAGTTGAGAACAAATTTCTGATAAACAACGGATCTTACGAATTCCGGTTTTTAAAAATGGGTTTTACAAATTACGAGTTTGATATTGAATGAGTGTGAAAGGGTCGAAATTGTTATTGAGTGGGTTTGAAGAAATAAGGGGCGGATAAAAAATTGTTTTAACAATTTGCAGTTTTTATGGTGAATCGTTCTTACGATGAAAATTTTTATTAAATACGATCTGATAAAAAAAAACGTGACGTCGGGTTGGGTCGTATCCATAACTTCCTTAATTTAAATCCGATTTTATAGTATGATACCTTATTTGAAAGATAGTTTCATCTGCTTTAAAATATCAAATGGATGACTTTCCTTGCTTTTTTCACTAAAATCCTTATTTTTGGAGATATTTGCAAAAGTCTGATTTCGCCCCCTTCCTTCCTTCCTAACACGCAGTTAGAGACTCAACGGTTTGTTAAAACACAAGGTCTTGTGAACATATTGGCCAAAAAAAAAATAGCTTTTACAAATTAATTCCTTTTTGCTCAAAATAAATAGCTTCATTTCCTGTACTACATGCCAACAACGAAAATATCATTAAAATAAGAAAATATGTGCTGATTAAAATATGTTCTTCTTTCTTACAGAATCTTTTAGTGGAGGCAAAATCCCAAAATGACGTAAAAGTAAGTATTGCCCTCTAGTCTGATCATATTAGCAATAAATTCTTATTTCAGAACCCACCAAAAAGACATGACAACGTAGTATTTAAATGGAAATTTCCCTTGTAACAATTTAACTGGAAGTTTTATAGTAAATTTCGGATTTCTTTTTAAATTTCGTCTGGAAATAGCCCGGGGATGTTTCTAGATGCAATTTCCAAGAAATAATTTAATTTATATTAGCGGAAATAAATCCTTGTTACTTTCGATTTATTAAAACTTTCTTAGACTTTATAAACTCGGGAAATTTCCTACAAAAACATAACAGGTGCATAAAATATTTCATAATTAATTTTTTTTTAAATTTACTCATCACCCAAATTTTTCAAAGAAAAGCACTCGTGCGTAGCACCAAAGAAAAAACCCATCTCACTGCGGGAATGAGATCTTTTCAGGTGCTACGCACTCATGCTTTTCTTGAAAGATGGGCTTCAGAAAAAATTTCCAAAAAATATCCGGAAATATTTTATGCACTAGATATATTTCTTCTGAAAATTGGTTGTGCTTGCTTTTAGATATTACTAGTAGTCAAACTTTAACAGCTAATCTATAATATACAAGAAAATATATTATTAAAAAAATCGTACTTTCTAATTTATGGAGCGATTTTTGCGTTTAAATTACAGGCGCCATATTGAAATTGACAGGGAGAATTTAGAATGGAATACCTTGTATTTTTGGCGATTGTGTTTACGTGATTTTAATATGCTAAATATGGCGGTTTAAAAAGGACGAACAGCTGATTTAAAAAAAATTATCATTTGTCATATAAAGACAACCCTCATTATAGGGTTGAGTTGAAAAAAGTATTCTGCAATTTTTTTTACAAGCTTTTTCTGAAAAATTAAACCCTTGAAAGTTGCGTTGGGTTGGGTTCACTAGATATATTTCTTCTAAAAATTGGTTGTGCTTTCTTTTAGATATTACTAGTCAAACTTTGACAGCTAATCTATAATATCCAAGAAAATATATCAAAAAATCGTAACTTTCCAATTTATGGAGCGGTTTTTGCGTTTAAATTACAGCCGAAATATTGAAATTGACAGGGAATTTGACGATTGTGTTTACGTGTTTTTTTATATGCTAAATATGGCGGTTTAAAAATGACGAACAGCTGATTTAAAAAATTTATCATTTGTCATATAAAACAACCCTCATTATAGGGTTGAGTTGAAAAAAGTATTCTGAAATTTTTTTCACAAGGTTTTTCTGAAAAATTAAACCCTTGAAAGTTGGTGAAAAAAAAACAAAATAGTAGTTTTCACAACTAGTGTCCAAAATATGGTTTTTTTTACAAGCGTTTGTTTAAATAACGAGCGCAGCGAGGTATTTAAAAACGCGAGTAAAAAAAGCACAGTTTAGCCGCAAGTTGTAAACACTATTTTTTTAATACCTTTAGCAAAAAATCCAAGAAAAACAGGAAAACACTTTTAAAAATCTCGAACGAAGAGCACTTCTTTCAACACACCATCTTTACACTATAAATCAAGGCGGCTGGTAAATTAAATAACAATGCGGTTTCCATAACGATGTGCCTTTTTACTCGGTGACGTTCATTGATTTTTTAATCTTTGACAGTTTGATATTTTGACGATATTTTTCGTAAATACTTGGTGAAAACTGCCGGAAAAGGATTAATTTTTAGGCGAGAATAACTAGATTTTTTTAATATTTTTTTTTCACCCGTGAAAAAGTCATGCTTTAATTATCTGCAGACAGTTACTAAAATCATGTTTTTGATGAAGGTATAAAAAACTAGGCGACAGACAGACCGACCGACAGACCGACAGACAGAGTGACGGCGTCTGGATTCGTGCTTATCACTATTCGGAACCTCAAAATTTGTGGAGGATCATGAAAATCTCGAAGTGCGATTTTTAGATCATTACATCCCTTAGCAAGGGAAGTAAAAATATTTTTTTTTATATCTTTATCAAAAACACAATTTTACTGTTCGCAAATAAACAAACCATGGCTTTTTTCATTTCAAATTTTAACCTCCTTTTACCTTTTAGAAATTCATCAATGATCTTCTCGAGAAAGCGAAAACACTCTAAGTTTTAGCAGTGAAGTGCCAAGAAGCCCAAGAAGGGTAATTTTTGTGTAAAAAAACATGAAGACTTAAGCAGTGTTACAGCCATCATTGTGGCTTAGCGTAAGATGTTTTTAGAGGTACGGTACCACAAAAATTAACATACGTTTAATTTCTTAGGTTAGTTAATAACTGCCAAATATCAAGTAACTCAGAGTTACTCAACATCAGTACCTTATTTGTCAAATAATTCTTTAAAAAATGCAAATTCGAAAATTAGTAAGCTTGAGTAAGAATTTACGTTATTTTATCCATTTTGGTATACTTTTTTAAAAATATTGTCATTAAGTACTAAGAAATCTAAACGTGTAGTAATTTATCGAGTAAAATTTACCAACATTAAAATGTAGAATAAACTGCACAAGTTTTTAGGAGAAAAATATTGCTGTCTTAAATCGATGTTCAAAAGAAATGTATCCAATATGTAGTACCTATATTTCAAAAATAAGAAATGCATTTTGAGCAGTAAAAGCTTCAAAATATTAGTTGTAATATTAGTCCGTGTGCAAATGCGACAAAAAAACTGTCCGCAAATCATAAAATATAGGGCCTTGTATACCCAAAACTTTTGTAAGTTATGATGCTAACTTAGATTAAATAAGTACTTAATCTAAAGATAATATTATGGAAATAATAATAATTCGGAATGTCGATAGTCGTTTTTTTAGGAAAATAGAAATACCATATCAAAAATTGCCTTATTTAACAAATCATTACAAATAATTTTTATAATATTTAAAAGCGCATTTGCCATTACCATGGATTATTGAAAATTATTTCGATTAAAATCAATCACTGGGTTTACTTCAAAGACTTTTGACGTCAATATCGACTGAACAATGGGTTATAAAGACAATCTTCAAGTGAATTGAGAATTTAATACCTAGTCAAAAGGGACAGGGGAATAAATTTGAGGGAATCTGAATAAAATAAGGTATTTGCTTGCACAGTTAAAATTTGAGAATAGGGCTTTTCCAACATAGTTCTGAACTAGTTCTGGATTTCACGACGCCTGCAAGTCGAAATTTTTGCGTTCCAACACTATAGTTCTAGGATTTAAAATTCCGGCAGATTCTCTAGTTCCATTGCAGAATCTTGAACGGTTCTTGGACGTCAGACACAGTTCTCGCTCCATATCAGGTATTTTGTAGGGTTTTGGGAGGGGGTAAAAAAATAAGTTATTTCACGTTTTTGCGACTGATTTCAGCACTAAAAAAGTTGTATTGTTGTAAAAGTTGCGTCTGCATGAATCACATGTAGCGCCTTAACTGCTATGCGAAAATATAATGCATTTTGGAGCTGTCCGTAAATGACGTACGCACTTTAGTGGGAGGAAGGGTAGTGCTTACCGTGATGACGCACGATAAGGGGAGAGGGGGACTATTGGAAGCGCAAATAGAAAAAATATTTAATCAAAATATGTTCATTGATTGCATGCATATAATAAGCAAAAGAGTGTGACAAAGAGAGTCAAAAATAGACAAAAATAGCATGACGTCATTTATGGAAAGCCCCCCCTCCCTTATGTATTTAAAATGCGTGTTTTGTTCGACAAAGAAGCGGAGACAGGCAGCTGTTGCGATCTCCAGTAATGCAATACATTCGGGATCACAAATCGATAGGCATCGCGGCCTATCGATTGCATAGATCCGTATCTAGAACTGCTGAGTCATACACTAATTGAAAATTTTTTCTTCTTCATGACTAATCGACTAAACAGTTAGGGTACAGCTGTCCATTGCTTTTCGGAAAAGTATCGTAGTACTAACACCATACCATTGTCTAAGATTTTTAAGCCATGATATCCTCTTCTGCCTTCAATTTTGCCTTCTATTATTAATTTTAAAAGTTTATATTTGTAGTTTGTCAAAATATGGCCAAAATATTCAAGTTTTCGTTTTTTGTTGGTAAATAAAACTTCAAGATCTTTATTTATTCTAAGCAGAACATCCACATTAGTTACTCGATCCATCGAAGATATCCTTAGGATTCTACGATAACACCACATCTCGAATGCTTCCAACTTTTTGTCCATACTTCCATGCCATAATATAAGATTCTAAAAACATAACACCGAAGCACACGAGTTCTGACAGTGGTATTAAGATCGCGACTACACAACACTCATTTCATTTTTATAAAAGATGATCTGGTCTGTTCAATTCTTGCACGAACTTCTTGCATGTTGTCCCAGTTCTCATTAAGGAGGCAACCAAGTATTTGTATGACTCCACGCTTTCGACTTGCTGCCCATTTACTTCTAACATGCCTCGGATGTTCTTTTCCTTGGTTATGACCATCCATTTTGTTTTTCCAACATTTAAGTTAAGCCCGAATTGCGAATTTTTGGCAACAATTTGATTCAACAACTCTTGCAGGCCTTCCAGCGTATCTGCTATTATGACAGTGTCGTCCTATCATATGTTTTTGATTTTTATGTTGTTTATGGTGAGATCCTCTTCGCAGTTATGAAGTGCATTCTCTATTATTTTTTTATTATAGCTATTAAACAACAGCGGAGACAATATATAACCTTGGCGTACTCCTATTCTTATTTGGACCTCTTCGGACAGTTGGCCATCAACCTTTATTTGAGCAGTCTGATGCCAGTATAGATTAGCGATTATCTTTAGATGTAGGTCATCTAGACCAACTTCTTTTAACAATTCTAGGAGCATTTCGTGTTGGACATATACTGGCACCGACACATCTCTATAGACCGCTGAACTAAGACTTGAATACCAAACAAGGTCTCTCTTGTCCCGAACCCACCACGAAATCCAAACTGCGTGTCGCCCATAAAGGATCCACATTTCCCATAAATTATTTTATGAACAATCTTTAGAAATATTTTTAACATATGGCTCATTAGGCTGATTAGGCGGTAATCACTACTTCTTTGCTGAATGTTTTTTAAGCAGTGCAACAAAGGTTGATTTTAGCCAGTTAGCAGGGATTTTACCGCTACGATAAATTTCTTGACTTATAAATCTGAAGTTCCAACGATCCAGCGATCCGTCAATGCCGATAAACCAGCAGCGTAGTGTGAAATACGTAGATACCAAAGGGTATGGCAAAAGCACGTGATCATCGGGGTCAAGAAAAGCTTGTTTGAGAGTAGTAGTAGTAGGGCGTCCTTGTCACTAGGTAGTTTGGTCCTTATACACTTGTCTTGTACAGTGGTGAGATTTCCGTCATTTCTTCAAGCGAATTAACAGCTGCGTACTTTTGGAGATACTGACTGCTGACTTAAAACTGTTGTTTGTGCGCTGCTTACGACAGTTTTGTCGCTACATATCCAATAATCTTTTCTATAGTAAAAATATCACAAGGAATCGGAAAATTATCAAAAATTTTCCTTGAAGGTTTGTTGCATTAGAAACTGCTTTCGTGCATAAAGTTGCATTAGAAACTGAAAGCAGTTTCTAATGCCACAAACGCCGGGAAAGAATTTTTAAGTACTTTGCTCTCCAGAGGGATATTTTGCAGATTATTTATCGAATTAGTTGACAAAATAAATTAACAAAAAGCTTCAAGGGCAACATGATCATGAAAAACTGGTAGTTTCTAGACAGACTAGACAATGACATACCGATTGTTGACAGTGGGCGATTTTAAGTTTTGACGGGGTAAATATTACTTTTCGGAGCGTGATTTTTCATTTTCTGAGTGGGTTATTTTACTTAATAATTAGGTGAAAATCACCCCACTGTTATAATGGATGGGTTAAATAATCATTGTAAAGCAATCTTCCGCCTAGTGCCCGTATAGAATGCATTCCGATTTCCAACTCTGGAAAGATTTTCTTTTGTTTTGGACGTAATAGGCAGGAAGTGGGCCTTCAGTACGAGTCGATAATTTTTCGGCTCCTCGTCAAGAGCTGCGTCACGTATCCCTCGTCTTCGTCTTCAGTTCAGACAAAAGCGGTTCGTCATCACTATCGATTCGACTTCTGCGCCACCTTCTTGTTGTGGTTGCACTGGTTATTGTGAGGCTTGTCTCACTGATGGATCAAACTGAGCCCGATTACTGTCGGGTACATCCCATGATCTGTTAGCATCTGCATCATCTCTTCTGCTTGAAGCATATCGAGCCTCAACTGAGCTTAGGATGTTCCAATGTTAATGTTCTTTCTTGGGTACCTATTTTCATTTTTATAATAGCGTGTTTGCATTAATCGTTCTATGTGACCAGCCTCTCTATCTTTTATATCGCCTAAACCTCTAAGATAAACCGACAAGAAGAAGCGCGGGGTGACCACCAGTCAGAACCAATTTGCTATGGTTTTAAATTTACTTTTAAATAATACTCTGCTCTTATTAAAACCTCGGGAAAAAAATTAAATAAAAAAAATTGACAACTAATATTATGTTTTAAAGGGGAGCTTTTGTAGATTTAATCATTGTCTAATAAATATTAGGAAAGTCGGCGAACCTTAACCTACCAAAAAAAAACGACGTCAAAACTCTGAGTAAAGTTTTACGAGATTTTATAATTTTTTACCAAGTTTTATATGTTTTCTATGCGAAGCAAACTTGTAAAAACCTAAACAAATCTTATTAAGTACTGATTTCGTATCAAACAGCATAAAAACTCACCCACTTTTATAAGAACCTATGCGGTTTTTTTACCTGGGTCTGGACAAAACAGTTGAGCCTCTTTTCATTTTATACTTTTATTTTGGATTGGTTTTAAAATAAAATTTGTATGACATAAAGTGTTTTCAAACAGATTTTATTTTTGATAGGTTTAAAAATAAAATCGATATGAAATGAAAACTGTTCGCCTCATTTTATCCAAGATAATTATATATATGATTTGGATCACAATTTGGTCCGAAAAGTGTCAACTGTTTTCTCCATAAGTTTAAGTTAGAAAATGATTTAATTGAATAGGCGATAACTGTTTTTACGATTCGAATACGCTCTTAAATCACTGTCACTGCCTATTTAACCCGTTTTTTAGAACAAGGTAATATGTTTTTACTTGCCATACTAAAATAAATTTAAAACTGTTAAGATTGCTTTAATTGCAAAGTAAATACCCAACGAAGCCTTTAAGACGTACGTAAACGGTTGGCGGCCAAAATAGACATTTAAGAATTGGTCCTGGTTCTGGTTGACATTATTTTGACATAAATTTTGACAGCGGTTCTAAAATAATGACGTCATTTAAAATATTATGAAGATATCTTTGATTTTACTCAAAAAAAGACTACCTATAATTTTGCAAAATTTTAGGGGTTATGTTTACAACCAAAAGACCGAACCAACCTCCCAGGCTGGTTCTAAAATTTTATAACCGGGTTGCAACTGTGACGTCATTATTTTAAAACGAAAGGACCGGTTTCGGTTCTGGTTCAACCAGAACCACGACCAATTGTAAATCGAAAATCCTTTTTAAGTTAAATTTCGGTGCTATCGGCATTCGTATCCTTATTTCTATCAAGACCTATCGAGCAGATGTACTTTTAAACTAATGGCGAATGCGTGACAGCTCCAGCTAATCAAATGCGTCAAAACATTATTTCGTATGCAGGGACGGTCGTAATGTTACGACTCCCTTATCGTACCTAACGAGATTTTCGTGCATTTAATCAACTGGAGCTGTCACGCATTCGCCATGATTTTAAAAGTGTACTTGCTGCTGATAAAAACTGAAAATAAACTTGTGTCTAATGTCGCAAAATTTTGAGCGCAGACTAAAATAGCGCATCCCAATACCGCGCCGGATAAATATCGCGCAAGACTAAAATCGCGCAGTATAATCCCAAGTAACACAAGGTGCTGAAAAACTTTTGCAAAAACGTTGCGACAGCAAAACTCCGCTACTATTGTGTTTTTGCTGTTGTCTGCCACAACGTCTTGAGAGTGTTGATAAAACGTCCCCTAGCCCAATTTGTTTGTTTGTTTGTTGATGCCGTTTTGAAAACACAAGTATGGATGTATGAATGATGGGAATATTTATTTAGACACACACTTAATATCTCATTTTTGGCTTCATCCATGGACCAAATTGACATGCGAAGGCCAGTTTACTGATAATATTTACCACGACACCTCACCAAAACAAGCGCGCTTCACATATTATAAATATTTAAAGTTTTTTTTTATTTAATTTTTAGGTTACATTTTTTTGTTTTTGGATTGGATCCAAAATAACCAAAACAGATTTATCTCTAACTTAAAACTAGTTTTAGCTTCAAAAATCTACTCTTTTTTTATAGAATTTTTTATGTTATTTTGGATAAAATAATGTTTTTTTTAAGGTTGTTTTCGTGTAACTGCCGCCATTGAAACTAACAACGCAACCTAACTGGACAGCTAATATTGCTGTACTTTAGCAAATAACGTTTTTTTTCACTATTTCTTCTACTTAATATAAATGAGGAGCGGGGCTTATTTCACGAAGCAAGCCGAAAGAACCCGACGGCTAAAATTACTGTGCTTTGGCTGAAAATGATTTTCTATTTGTTCAACTTCCTGCACAGAAAGTGCATTATTGTCGAAACGACCCGAAAGAACCCGACAGCTAAACTTGCTGTATTCTAGCCAAAAATGTTATTTTCTGTTTTTACAACTTTATTACTCCAATTTAGTTTTTATTGGTGTCAGGACTGATTCAAAAAAGCTACAAAGTTTGGCTTTAATGTATAGCCAACATTCTGCATATTTTTCTACCCAAAAAATAATATTTTTGAGCAAAGTTTAATAAACACTTTTGCTTTTAATACCAGTATGGTCATCATAATGGGTTGCGCTTACATTATGAAAGCAAAAAGTATTACAAAAACTAAGCAAGCTAATTTACAATCAAAAAGGTGCTGACAAAACGCTTTACTTTAGTCATAAATTCTAATGTCTACAATGTGTGTTACATGGGATTCAGCGCTCTAAATCGCGCAATATTAAAAATCGCGCTCGCTTTTCGAACAAGGTAGAAGCTCGCAATATAAAGCTTTAAATAAAGGAGGAATCTCTGGGTTGGGCCAGGTTGGGTCGTTATTTTACGCCTTTTTTAAATACTTTAAACAGATCCCAAATTTTTAAATGTTTTAACTTGCATTTTTTGCGATATTACATTCCGCGCGATTTTAAGCTTGCGCGATATTAATCTGACGCGGTATTGGGTGCGCGGTTTAAGAGCTGCACGATTTTGGTCGGCGCTCAAAATTTTGTGACATTTTGGCCGCCAATCTAAATAAACGCACATGTCTTGGGCCGTATAGTTATTCCTTTAACATTGTTTTAATTGTTTGTGATCTTGGAAAAAGCCAACCATTTCGCTAGGCTGCTTAAGCATTGCGCCTTTGTTCCATAAGGATTTACTTTGTGCTTTAATTGCCTACCTACATGCTGCATTTTTGTATTCATGTAATTTTTATGAGCTGATTATACCATTGTTCTCCCTTTTTAATTGCATCGCTCTAAAAGAGATCAAGCTTACCAGAAAATATTTCCCCTGCACCCATCTGCCTATGAACTTATATATACGTGGTCGAAGAGGGTACAGGCGGGACCGACAGGCTGGATCTCTCTCAGACCAATGCTTTTAGAAATAGAGAACAATATTAACTAATTTTAATTACTAGCTATTATATTTCTTAGTTTGTAACATACAGTGTAAAAAAGTGTGAAAACCAAAGGATAATCTCATTTTTATCTATATTTTAGTAATAAGTTCTAGAATAATCTTAATCTTCCTCAATTTTTGTCAGCAACAGAAAGCTTGCATTTTTAAAGGGTAAAAATGGTTTTAGCAGTTTGGGATTTTGTGATAAATATAAAAAAGGAATATCTCAAAAAAAAAAGGAATATGTCAAAGCTTTTGAGTAAGCTTTGCTACTTTCATGCATAATAAAAGTACCTATATATATATAGGTATGTACAGGTATAATATTATTTGATTATATAACATAAATTTTAACTAAAAAATAAAAATCGCTACAAAATAGTTATTGTCAGCGGCGAAAAATTGGAATGCTTAAGAAAACAACAATGTGTTTCTGCCGTACGTAAGCCTGGATAGCAATTTCATAAAAAAATGCATTTTTAAAAGTTTGCATGTTTTACATTTTATTATACTGAGTGAGAAAGAAAGGTAACCTACCATCTATTTTCTATATATTTTATTAATTGTATGCCTACATGTTTAACACAACTTCACTGAACATGTCCAAAAGTCTAAAAAGAATGAAACAATTTGGAACAAAAACATGGAAAAACTTTCTAAATATGGCGACTGTCGCGGCTACAGGAGAAAAAGTTGAAATAAATTTAACTCTGCCAGGGGCAGCGAGCGACACATGAATTGGCGAAATAGGGGAAAAGCTGCTTACTTGGTATTGGTCAACGAAGTGTGGCTCGCGACAGTCCCCTCCACTCTCGCCAGTGGAATCCAGCGACATCAACTGACTGTCGTTCACTGTCGAAGAGTGTCGCAGAAAATTTGTTTTTTGAGGTTAGATTTGTGTAAATAATAATAGTACGTTAATTGCTTTTTATCTTTGGCGTAATGCAAAAAAGGGATAAAAAAATGAGAAATGCCCGCAGAAGATACGTCTTAATATTATTTTACTTTCTTGTAATGTACACCCGGTTCCAAAAAAATTAGAACAACCCAGGCAGCAAGGACACGTAACAATGACGTGGATGAATCGTCATCTATTACGTCAAAACCACCAAATTTATGACGTAAAATTGACGTCTTTAAGACGGCAATATGTCTCATCTTTTTGACGTCATTATATGACTTAAGATGACGTCATATTTTACTTAAAAGTTACGGATGAAAAAAGTACATGGTCTATTGAACACAATCTAAAAAAGGCATTTATTAAAAAAAATATTGATAGTACACGAAAATATCCGAGTATAACAAACTAACCTTTGGCGGATAATACTATTAAAACATACTAGTCTTCAGATAATAGAGTGAAAATAAGATACTAAAGTCAATTATCAGTATTATCGGTATCCGCATCCCGATCAAGCAGGTACACTTTCAAACTCATGGCGGATAAGTCCTGAGATAGATGCGTTTAGAATCACGTAACGCTATGTAGGTTTAGCCGTAACGCATTGCTCGTTTATTCAAACATTGTCACTTTGATCAAATATCAACAAAATAGGGATGGGGATACCGATACCACTGATATTTGACCTTAAGTTTCTATTAACTGCATAATAATACCTACTACTAAAATATATAAACTCAATAAAAAAATAAAAAATTTTGGTATACACAAAAATCCGCTAATACCCAATTATAGCAAACCAAACTTCGGATAATACTATTAAAATATTGTTAACTTTAAAACCTATAATAGATGTCGGTAATACACGAAAATACGATAAAACCCGAGTATAACACCAACCTCGGATACTACCACTAAAATGTTTATAATAATAGCACTAAAATATACTATATAAAAAAACATTAAAACGAAATTATTTTTGACAGAAGACAGAACTTGCCGCAGACACGAGACACGATTAAATTCACGCACTCAGCGACTTCTGTCTGACGACTGCACCACACCTTTTACACACCTAGCTACAACCTACGACTGTACGACAACACCTTCGAGCTTCGTCGGGTGTCATCCCGCGGATTCGTATGCAACTCACACATCTGTCTCTTTGCTTTTCGCATAAAGCTGTAAAGGACAGAAATTTAGCTTTCTTCACTAGCCGGGGAATTACCGCTTTTCAAAATAAATAAGAATATCTTAAGCCCTGTTCTCACTATGCAACTTTTTCATGCTTCTCAGAAAGATGCATGCATCTTGAGTGTTCACACTATGAAATTCGTCGAAAAAAGATGCATGCTGCAAGATGCTTTTTATCAGAAAGTTGCATGCATGCTGGGGAATTTGTAGTTATCTTTTGATAATCAACCGGTTTTTTTATGTTATCAAATTGCTGATCAGCTGTGAATTTTAGGTAATGAGTTTTATTTTCAATATTTTTTCAATTTTGGAAAGTTTTAAGAAGGTGACTTCTAGCTTTTTTGATTTTTTTTAATTAAAAAAAAGATGCATAGTGCGAACACCCTCCACAGCTCTATGCTTCAAAAAAAAGATGCATGTAAAAAGTTGCATGTGTTTGATGCACATTGAGAACAGAGCTTTATATATTTATTATGTGCAATTTCTGCCGCATTTTTTGTTTTATTTTTTATGACATGAAATTTGTACTGTTAGATACCAAAGTCAAATCATGACAATTCTTGACATGTCGTCCTAATATTTTTTGAAATAGGCTGTACTGTAAGTACTGTGTAATAATTATGTAATATTGACTAAACAATACATAGGTCAATTTAGACTATGCCTGGTATAATCATATAAACTTTTGAATATATTATTAAAAATTACATAAAACACAATTAAAATTATGGAAAAACTCTCTAAATATGACGAATGTCGCGGCACGGGAGAAAAAGTTGAAATAAATTTAAATAATTTAACTCTGCCAGCGGTAGCCAGCGACAGATGTGTGGAGGAAATAGGGGAAAAGCTGCTTAATTGATATTGGTCAACAAAGTGCCGCTCGCGACACGTTCGTTGAACCTCTGAGAACGAGTCTTTAAGGTTGCTCTATTTAAAAAATTGCTGTTGTAATATTCGATTATTTCTTCCTATGCCATTTGTTTTCTTTGAAGTGGCATGCATCGGTTTTTTTTGGAACACAAACCTGCCTTTTCAAACCAAACTGTGTGATCTTTCACCAGGTGTTGCCTTCTTACCTTTACCCATCATGCCAACCAAAAGAAAACCGAAATCACCGCTAAAGATTATCCTATTCCTTTCCTGATCTCATCGCTATCTGTTGTGCGTTTTTTGATGGCTATCTAAGCCAATTCTCGAGCCGCACACCCTTCCATAGTCCTGGCACACCCAGTCTCCGGCAGCAGCCGGGTGTTGTTGGTCATCCATTCTTCCATTTTGTCGCTCCTTTCTAAGTTCTCTCTTTTCCGTCTCTAGTCTACGTCGTTGCTCTTCAAAAGTTTGTGCTCCCTCATGGACTATTCGGCGCCATGAAGCCCTATCGTTTGCCGTGGTCTCGAATTTGTTTATATCGATGTGACCCTTCATCATATTGCCTTTGAGAACATCCTTGTACCTTTTTTGTTGACCTCCTTGATTTCTCTTTCCCTCATTCAGTTGTCCATAAAATATCTGCTTTGGGAGACGTGTTTCGGGCATGCGGATAACGTGACCAGTCCAACGAAGCTGGTGCTTGAAGATAAGGGCTTCTATACTAGTTGTTCTGGCTTCTTCTAAAACACTTATGTTTGTTCGTCGGTCATACCATTTGATTCTTAGGATTCGTCTTAAACAACTTTCGTGATATTTTTCTAGTCGTTTGATATGCCTTCTGTAGGTGGTCCACGTTTCGCATTCGTATGTTAGAGTTGATATTATAACTGTGTTGTAGACACGAAGCTTGACGTCGTGATTGTTGAAGACTCTCTCCGAAAGCCGTCCAAACGCTGCGCTAGCACATTTTAGGCGATGCTGTATTTCTGCGTCAATAGTTGCATTTAATGATAGGTTGCTCCCAAGGTATGGGTAATGTTCCACGTTCAGCAGAGGATGGCCATTTATTGAAATGCTTGGAGCTTGGGGATTCGAACTGGTTCTGGTTGGTGAAGAATTTGCGTTTTGTCAAGATTGACCTCTAGGCTAATGCTTTTGTAGGCTTGGTTAAATGCGTTGATTACCAGCCGTAGACCTTCCTCTGTATCGGCCATAACGACGTTTTCATCGGCGTACTGCAGTTCGATTACCGAGGTCGTCGAGACCTTAGTTTTTTCTCGCAGTCTGCCTAGGTTAAGTAGAATTTCCACTCCCGGCGGTAGATGTTCCTCAACAAGGTGAAGAATGGCACCTAAATATATAGAGAATGGTGGGCGCAATAACACACCCTTGTTTAACGCATGTCGTAATCTGGAATGACTCTCCTAGTCCATCGTTACTCAGGACTATTGCATTCATATTGTCGTGTAGTAGTCTAAGAATTTGAATATATTTTTGAGGGCATCCAGCATTTGCCAGTATTTTCCAAAGAGCTTCTCTGTTGACCGAGTCAAATGCTTTGCCTAGGTCTATGATGGCCATGAACAGGGGGCGATTTTGTTCTCTCTGTAGTTTCCACATTGGGCCTTGTCACGTTTTTTGAAAATGGTAACTATAGAGGCGTCTCTGAGTTCGGCAGGAATAGTCTCAGTGGTCCATATTTTACTTATTAGAGTATGCATTTGGGAATTAAGTGCGAGACCTCCTTGTTTGTTCAGTTTGTTGAGTTCAGCAGCGATACCATCTGTGCCTGCTGACTTGTTATTCTTTAGCTGTCTGATTGCCTTTTCGACCTCCTCTAATCTCGGAATATCACTTAGGTTTTGTTGTGTAGTTTTCTCCGGAATTTTGTCAAAGATGTCATTATCGACCTGAGACTCTCTGTTGAGTAGTTCTTGGAAGTATTCTTTCCATCGTGAATTGATAGAGAATCTGTCTTTAAGCAGCCTTGTTCCATCTTTGGATCGTAGGGGATTGATACCTTGTGTAGTGGGACCATATATCATCTTTGTAGCTTGGAAGAAGGCTCTGGTGTTGTTGGACTCAACTAGATGTTGCATTTCATGTGATTTTGTTGTCTACCATTGGTTTTTTAATCTACGTGTTTTGCCTTTGTATTTCTGATTTGGCTTCTTGATATTGCCTTTTCTTTTCATAGAGTTAGGGTGGCTTTTCCAAGCATTATGGGCTTTTTTCTTCGTCTCAATAAGGTCTTGATGTTTTCTTTGTGTGTAGCCGACCGTTTCTTCAGAGGCAGATGTTATTGCTGTCTTCAGTGATCGTCAATATTCTCCGGGTATTCTAAAGTAGAGAGACTTGGAATTTTATGATTTATTAGAGGTAATATGACAGAAATCCGTGTTACATTAAGGAAGTAGTCGTGGAGCCACATGTCCTTGCCCTTGCATATCTTAAGATGATCGAAAACCCGATATTTCAACAAATCAACGCCAGACCGCAGATCCAGCCTTAGACATGAATTAAAGGTAAAGCCGGTAGAGGGGAATGAGTTACCCCAAGAGTACATATAGACCAATTCAATAGAACAATTGCCAGGCGTGCGAACAAGTGTATAAGAAATCAATACCGTTATGGGTCGTCCGGAGTGGCTGTAAGCCTAGTCTTTTATTAGGTATCGGATGTTAAACATGTAGGCATTAAATTAATAAAATACATAAAAAAAACTATTTTATGTTTTTGATATTATGTCTAACCAAAACGTAACACGTACGAAGGATTCGCAAGTTGTCACTTTGGATTCCATTACCAGTGTCAAGCTAGATAGTGTTTAAGTCATATCAATTTAATTTTAGTAACCATAAATCTTCATACACCTAGCGTGACGGAAGGTCAGCGCTTGTAAAACGAGTTCAGTGATGGAGTCCAAACGGAGTGTGCTATAGACAAGAAATTTTGCATACTTACTTAAAATTCAATAAAGAATGGCAGAATTTTATTCATAATTGTCAACTGGCAAATTAGGCAAGCAAATTCCAGCCATTCTCCTGGGAATTTTAGTGCCCATTTCATAATTTTGGGTCTTTAGCACTTTCCGTCAGGACTTTACACTGAACTTGTTTTTCAAGCATTTTGCACAAGCTGACAACATCAATACGCTAATTGGCATTAGGGATATTTTGGAACTCTTAAAATTTTGACAACTTTGACAGCCGCTGTGGTAGTGTTTAACAATCAGTACCACGCATCGATTTTATCAGAGTTTTTGGAACACATTAGAAACTGTCACTCGTAAAAAAATTAGAGATGAGAAAAAACACAAAATTAGGCTTTATTTTACAAAATAAGTGTTTTATATGTTGAAACCTGATGATAACCACAACTACAACGAAATGGATTCGTAGCTTACGGCAGTGGTAGTGGGTAATTACCATAACGGAATTATGTTTAGCTATTGCGCAGACGCAGTAATTACCACAACCACTACGAAGTGTCAAATAAGCGTTCCAAAATATTCCTATTTTTGAACTATTACTTTCAATGTCTTGTCAACTTTTGTCACCTGTGCGTCTATTCTTGAATCGAGAGAAAATATGCCCCAGGGAGTTACTACTTTCGCTACTATGCATCTCATTGGTCCAAGTCTTCGGTTTAAATCGGTTTCTCTCAGGATATTGATCGAAAGTAATTCTATTGGTCTTGACTAAGAGAATTACTTTTGATCAGTATCGGGCAAAAGTGAGAGGAACCGATTTAAACCGAAGATTTGGACAAATCAGATGCATAGTAGCGAGAGAATTTGACTCCTTGGGGGCATATTTTCTCTCTATTCAAGAATAGATGCACTGGGGATGACATCTGGTTAACCCGAGGATTAACCTCAACTTAGTTACAGTATTCGTTGAGATTGCCAGATTATGCTCATCCATTAACCACTGACCTTGCCTTCTTAAGTACTTGGGTATGAATATTTTAAAACATTTGCTTCAAGAATGTTTTATTATTAAATTTTATTACTTATTTTTCTGATCTCTTGTTCTGACTTGCAAGTGTATTATATTGTAAACTGCATGTATATGAGTCTATAATCTCTATATGCAGTGTCATTTATATTTAAAGCAAATCATGTAATTTTTGTTAATTGATGTATAAGGCAACTTTTAATAGATAAATAAATCTAGTGTCTTGTATAAAATGTCTTTTTTTTTCTTATAGATTAAAGTTATAACTATAAGCATTCTTAACTGGCAAACCATCAAAATGAAAGTCGCAAAGCAACTTGGATGAGTAAACGACTCGATAAAAACCATTGGTTACGGCTACCTCAGGGGTACGTTCACATTAAACCGTCGGCGAGACGTCTTGCCGAGTGCATGACGTCAAGGATAAATCGCCAAACGTTGGGTTAATGTATATAACTATGAGATAAGACTCTTTAAGTTGATCATAGAACATACGCGCAAACATGGAATATAACAAAATCTTTACAAAATCAAAGACTTACTCGAATACAGATATCAAAGTCCAATCTCTGCGATCTATCGTTGAGCTTTGCCATTAAGGTCACGTCTTTAGCTAGGGTTACCAACCCGTCCCGACTTGTCGGGACTGTCCCGATTTGGAGCAAAATGTCAAATGTCCCGATTAAAAGTTTTCAGCAAAATCGGTGCTAAAAGTTTCCAGTTAAAATCAGAATCCCATATCTATTGGCGAGTGGTTAACTATAAATCGTTTCTTTTTTCTTAGGCACGTTTGAAATATTTGGCTCTTGGCAATGTAGTGTTAAAAAAATCAGTTTGATCAATCAGTTCATTACCGATGATGTTGAGTTGCAGATTATTTATGATTTCTTGTGTTCCGTGATGGCATATGAAACTTGAATATTGATAGTAACTCTACAGTCAATTTCATTATTTAGTACTTTGAACAGAGTGACAAGATCATAGTTCTTTCTACGATTGTCTAGATTTGTTAAGTTCAACAGACTCATTAGCTGGTCATAACCAATTGACTCAATAGTTATGTGTAATTTATAGCATATAAAGCGCAAGAACTTTCTTTCTATTTTTTCTAAACGATCTTTATGAATCTCATAATATAGTACATATAGTACAACCATATTTTATAATTGACCCTACAATTGTAAAGTAAGCATTTCTCAATGTAAAAATGTTGTTTACGTCTTTCAATGTTCTAAACATAAATCCTAGCAATTTCATAGCTTTATTTGCAATAATATCTATGTGTTCAACAAAACTGAGTTTTCTATCAAAAAAGACAGCCAAGTCACGATAATTGCAAGGTTGTTCCAAATTGGAGCTGTCCAACTGATAAGTAAAATCTATAGTTTTAATTTTCTATAAAAGTATGTCAACATTCAGGATAAATTGTTATATTCACACCATGCTGAAAACCCATTTAACTCTTGTTGTAAAATATGGCAATCTTTCAAACTTCTTATAAGTCTAAATAATTTTAGATCATCAGCAAGAAGTACAAAGTTAGTTTTCTAAAGCGGAAGATTTATAAATGCTTTAAATAACAATGGAGACAAATGTCCGCCCTGGGGGACACCTGCCAAAATGTTAAACGCGGAGACAGCATTCTCTATTTTTTATGCCTGGCGTCTTTCAGTTAGATTAATCCGAAACCAGTTGAAAGCTGAGCCATGGAAACCCATGACTTTAAGTTTATCAAGTATTAAGTTATGATCGACCATGTCGAAAGCCAACAAAGTTTCTTCTTATATCAAGAGATTAGTAATTGATGATTTACCTTTTGAAAACCGGTGTTGTTGGTTTATAATTATGTTTTGAAAATATGGTGCAATTTTTTCTGTGACTATTGATTCAAACAAATTAGGAAATCAAGATATTTTTTAAATACCTCTGTAGTTTTTAATGTTTGACTTATCTCCGCTTTTGAATATTGGGGTAACATAGTTTAGCTTCCAAGCTATCGGAAAATCTGCTGTAGAAAATGATCTATTAAAAATTTTAGCCAAACTACTGGACAAGATAAATTTACAGTTTTTTATGAAAATTACTGGTAAACCATCTGGGCCACAGGTTTTTGTGTAGTTTGACCATCAATATTTATTGTTTTATTTCTTTTCTAAGCGTTTTTGAAAATGTCCCGATTTTGCATCAAATATCCTGATAATTTAGAACAAATGTCCAGATATATCAAAACTAAAAGTTGGCAACCCTATATATAACGTTCAGACATGACGCTAACCTACCTAGTATAGCGTCTACGGCATGTTGCTAACGTGAAGATATGATAATATCCCAGCAAACACGGATCCCTCGGGCCTTCGTCGGTCAGATGTCGATTGCCGAATTTGTCGTCATCGGCACGACGTCGATTTACGACATCGGAACAGCAGTATTTTTTGTCCGCTTGGCAATGTAGGCCCAATGTATGTTTGCCGACGCAGCGTTAGACTGTAGCCCGCCGTCGGCCCAATGGTAAATTTTACTTTTTGCTGACATTGGCATACCGTCGCCGTATGATTAAAGTCCGATATGGTTTAACCACATGATACCGACCATTCGCCCATAACTGCTTAATTTGGTTGTTCTAACGTAGGCAAGCTGGTCTCAGCCCGACATCGGTAAACTATTCAAGTCCGACATTGATTTCCTAAAGCGGTCCAACGTCGGCAATTGACGGAGGTCCGTCGGTGGTAGCTTAAAGCGGCCCGACATTGGCAAACTACAAAGTTTCGATAATGCGGGTGCTTAGCCAGTCGGGCTGGTTTAAGTGGCAGAAGAGGTGATTCTTGTAGAGAAGTACCACATTTTGTCAAGTCCACATATATTCTAGTTTTGAAATATCTTTGCTCATTATATATATAATGTTATCTTCCACTGTACAGGGAATATAGTGACATTAGCGCCATCTCTACATACTAGGAAGAAACTATTAAGCAGTTTAAAAATTTTAAGGTGATGTAAGTAATCGGACCATCGTCGGTTGCCGGTTCTCGACCAATCAAACAAAGTTCCAATCGGACAATCGTCGATCCTAAAGCAGATAAAGTGGTCGTCGGCATAAAGTCGACTATAGTAAATCGGGCCATCGTCAGTTGCCGATTCCCGACCGATTAAACAAAGTTCTAATCGGACCATCATCGGCCCTAAAGCAGATAAGGTTTGCGTTGGCATAATGTCGACTATAGTAAATCAAGCCATCATCAGTTGCCGATTCTCGTCCGATTAAACAAAGTTCTAATCGTACCATCATCGGCCCTAAAGCAGATAAGGTTTGCGTCGGCATAGTAAATCGGGCCATCGTCAGTTGCCCATTCTCGACCGATTAAAGAAAGTTCCTATCGGACAATATCATCGGTCCTAAAGCAGATAAGGTTTGCGTTGGCATAATGTAGTCGCCGATGCCGATACACTGCCAACGTTGTCGACATTTATCCGATTCAATGCTGACGATTTGTGTTTGCTGGGTACGCAGCGAGTTTTGCCGACGGAAGTCAAAAAATCAATAGACGAGCGGCCGAACCAAAGAAAGCAAGATAGAAAAACATGGTAATTAAATGTAAAAGACAGAAACCGCTGAGCACGTTGTACGTGTCATGACCAATTTAAAGTGTCTACTATAAAGGCCCTGCCCCGTGTATTTTTCCTATGATAAAAAGCGTAGCGGAAACCCCTGCGAAAATGGATGTGTCAGCTACTCGCGCAGGCTCAGATCGAGCCGTTATTATCCCATTGGTCATGTCATGGCAGTCTAGATTTTGACCGTTGCACGTTGCCGCTAGAGGGGGCCAAACCAAGCAAAAAAGTTCATATAACACACACACATAAAACTTAGTGGTTTCGGAGATATACGACTTTTAAGTTAAACACAGTTTGTAACAATACGCTTTTAGGTGCGAAAAAATTAAAGGATCACGATAGAGTGGGCGGCGCGGCGGGTTACAACCAGCGGCGTCTTTCAACCAGCGGTGGCTTTAGGATTTGGTCTTGGGGGGGGCGCATCGGTTTCAATTAAATTCTTTCTCCTATCCCCTGAGAGTCAAATCTATACATATCGTAAGTATAAAAAAATCATTAACCTAAACGACCAAAGAATGGAAATTACCAATTTTTAAAATAATATTATTTACTACTTATTATTCACGTCATTCGAAGTTTTCTGACAACCAGTCAAATAGTATGTTTTCACATCGTACTCAATACGCATTGAAAGGATGGTCTTCTTTTTCTTTCATAGAGCATGTTCTCTGTTTTGACAAAGAGCGTGATATATGAAAGAACAAGATATAGTCCGATTTTTTGATGAACGTACTGACGTCATTTTTTTGGATCTCTATTTGATACATTGTTTTAGACAGCGACAATAAATATGTAAAAAAAATGTCATGTCGTTGATTGTTTCAACTGTTACTTCAAATTGGCAACAACAAATTATTTGACATGCGAACTGTTGACAACAAAGAATACGTTTTCAGAGGCAAAAATGACGTCAGTACGCTCATCAAAAAATTAGACTATAGTTCAATAGTTCAAAGTGCAAAGGAAGCCGGCGCGCGGTGGCTGCCGCATGGTAGCACTAATAGTCCAAGAGCTGATACACATAGTAGGCTAGATGTTTTGGTGATCGTAAAAATTTGTTCAAAAGTTATCAGATCTTCGTTTTTGTATCCGGGCAATACATAACAAATAAATAAGCCGCAACACCTTCTTTTAGAAACATATGTAATTTAATCGAATATTTCATTTCTAAACCTTTGGGGGGGGGCGCACCCCCCTCGACCCCCCTCCACTAAAGCCGCCACTGGTTGCAGTTTAAATTTTAAAAACCTTTAAGACGGTTTTTTTTCAGATCTTACAAATTATTAATTATTTAAAAATAGTAAAAAAGCAAAACAATAAATGTGTACTTACCGAAAATTGGTTTTAGCGCCTCGTCTGGTTGTAAAAGTTTATTGTCGGTATCGAGATGAAGTTTTACTTGGTCCACTTTTATTATAAAAAAAGTACGACACCTGTCATACAATTTTCAAAGCTCTTGAAAATTTTTTCTTTGAGAAACACTCAAGAAACACTTCTTTTAACCATTTGTTTGTACACTTGTAGGGCACACTCCCTCTTTTTAAAAATAAAAATACCTGTCACACAGTTTTTAAACTGTTTTTAATTAGTAAAAACTCTTTTTATTTTGAAAAACACTCAAAAAACCGAGCAAAAAACACTTCTGGGAAATCTGTCGCGATACATTTGAGCTGCAAGATTTGAGTTTCTGCGAGCTTCACCGTATACTAATAACATCCCAGTAAACACACTTGTGACTTTATATAAATCTATGGTTCACATATTTATGTAAAATATGTTACATCATATTTACGTAAATCTCACATAAAAATATTTTTATAAAAAAATATTGTAAACATTTTGTCAAAACTTTGACTGTATATTTAAGTCATCATAAGCATCATAAATAAATTTTTAAAATTTACGTCAATAGTGGGACCTTAATTTTACATAAAAAATATTACAATCCTGTTATATAAAAAATTATACGTAATATTTAAGTAATCTTATTTACGTAAACGTTACATAAAATTATTTACTTTAAATGAAAGTAATAAAATGTACATAACGATTATGTAAAACATTTTATGTAACATTTATATCATCTAAATTACGTAAACGCTCTATAACATGATTTACGTCACATTAAAATTTTTAAATTTACGTAAATATTATGAAACAATGTAAACCTTAAGTTTACATTTAAAATTTTACATAATTGTTACATAACATTTTTTTATGTATTAATTATGTCATTCAAGTTATGTAAATTCCCTGTAAAATTATTTACGTCAAATTAAAGTCCTAAATTTTACATAATTATTATATAGTCAATCAATACCTTTCATATGTTACATAACTATTATATAAAACATTTTATGTAATATTTATATCATCTAAATTACCAGTGCTTAAAAGTTTCTTCTTCTTCTTTCTAGTAGGTAGAGATGGTGCTAATGTCACTATGTTCCCTGTACAGTGGATGATCATATTATATATATAAAGAGCAAATATATTTCAAAATTAGGATGAGGACTTTGAGGTATTGACAAGATCAATAAGAATCACCTCTTCCGCCACTTAAACCGGGTCTGGTTAACTTTGTAGTTTGCCACATGTTTGCCAATATCGGACCGTGTCAAGCAACCACCGATGGACCTGAACGGACCTTCCGTTGGCCCGCCTCAAGCTGCATGCTCATGTCGGACTTAGATAGTTAACGCTTTGCGCATGTCATGCAGATTAATGTGACTTAAATTTTACCTCATTAATAAATAATTGTGACCTTAAATTTACGTAACAAGGTAAACCTGTTATGTAAAATATACGTAGTTTTGACTTAACTCTTACGTAACATCGATGTAATATTTAAGTAAAAGGTATGTTATTTTATTTACATGACATTTATGTAAAAATTAGGTGGGCTTTGCGCATGGCATTATGCAGAGTTTTCGCACCTTAATGTCACTTAAATTTTACCTTATTAATAAATAATTGTGACCTCTATGTGACATTAAATTTACATAACATGGTAAAACTATTATGTAAAATATACGTAGTTTTTACTTAACTCTTACGTAACAAGAATGTAATATTTATGTAAAAGGTATGTCATTTTATTTACATCACATTTATGTAAATATTAGGTTGGCTTTGCGCATGGCACTATGCAGAGTTTTCGCATCTTAATGTGACTTAAGTTTTACCTTATTGTGACCTCTGAGTGACCTTAAATTTACATAACAAAGTAAATTTGTCAGGTACTCGCGCAGCTGACAAACTTCACAACGAACAGCGGAAGACGCACTATGCACTGTGCTCTGTGCTGTAAAGAGGAGAGAACGTCGGAACTCAGAGGCTCACGTATGCAGCGAATTGCGTTGCCAAGTGTTTTTTAAATCTTTAACTCAAAGGAAATCATTATATTATTTTTTTTATTAATTATTTTAAATTTACAGGATTTAGAGGAAATATTTATTTTTATTTATTTGGAAATGACGCTATTGTAAAATGGTTCAACATGAATATTTCTAAAATGCTGGTAGATACAGGCACCTAAATTTTTACTTTAAAGTCATTTAGACAAAAATCTGTTGAGTTTTGCCCCATAAGTCATATTAACTTTTTGACTTGTTTTGAACCCCCCTTTAATCAATTAAAAAGAGGACTATGGTATTGTTTACACCCTGTATAACTAATAGTTATATGAGTTAATGTGATCGAACTGGATGAATGAACAACAAGATAAGCTCAAAAATTAATTTTAGTTTTTTGCTAACTTGTTTTTGGTGCGTTATACATGTGATTCTTATAACAAAAAAATAGTTTGATTATTTATTGAAAACACCTCAGCCTCATCGCCCAAAATCTGGGGGATGTCCTTTTTAGTACGACCCTGGAACGTCCGAAGAAGAAGGTCTAAAAACAGTTCTAAATGAACGTTCAGGGGACGTCCTTTTCAGATACTCATAGGTCGCGAAAGACACAACCCTAAAAAGTACGTCCCTGGAACGTTCCAAGAAAAAGGTCTAAAAACAGTTCAAATTAAAAGTTCAGAGGACGTCTTTTTTAGATGCCCATAGGTCGTGAAAGTCACAGACCTAAAAAATACGTCACTGGAACGTTTCAAGAAAAAGGTCTAAAAACAGTTATTCTAATTGAACGTTCATAGTACGTCCTTTTTAGATCCCCGTAGGTCCCGAAAGTCACAGCCCTAAAACGTACGCCCCTGAAACGTTCCAAGAAAAAGGTCTAAAAACAGTTCCAATGGAACGTTCAGGGGACGTCCTAAACAGAGACGCATGTACTGCAGTTTTAATTAGTTACTCGTTTAGCAACTAGATGGCGTACTTTGGTAAAATATTCTCTATCTTTTCGACATTTTTTTTATATAATAACAGATACTTGTATTTTATTGTATAGGGACTCCAAAATGAGTTTATATAAAGAACGGTCAAGGGTCGTCCAAGTAAAGGTTCCAGGAACGTCCAAAGGAACGACCCTGAGACGTTACAGTTGACGACATTAATCGTTCCGAGAACGTTCCCAGAACGTTTTCCGACGTCTTTGGACGTTCCCGGAACATATGCGCCGCAATCTACCGGAAACATTCAAAAGGACGGCCAGAGGTTGAAGATCCATTTAAACGTTCCAGGAACGTCCCCGAAACATTACCCATACAGCACACTTCGTCCCAGGGACGTACATCTTACGTACATAGTACGTACAATATGTACGTACATTTTAGGGCTACCTCTCAAACATGCAATTACAGACGTACACTGAACATACATAAGCGTAAGTACTACGGATGTACATAAGCGTACGTACTATGTACATACCTATTATAAACAATTAAAATAGCTACACAAAGTTAAATATTCAAACAACTAAATATGGCTTCTGGGGTGATATCTGACATCTCTGGTCTAACATTACTTGTCTAAAAATCTGTCACGATTATGCCGCGTCCGCTATCTCTTACGCACTTATACTACTGTAGATAGCGCCTTCTCTCTCTAGAATTTTAATATGTGATCTTCCTGTATCTTTTTTAGAACTGCATCGCTTGACGTTTTTGGGAAATTTACGTTTTTTGTTTACATTACAGCTCATGGAAAAGCGGTTTGTTTGTCCTATGGCAACACTTCGTTCAATCAGAGACGTACATTTTACGTCCATTTTAGGTCGGTACGTCTTGGGACCAATTGTAGACGTACTATGAACGTACAAACGTGTACATACATAGTACGTACACTATACATAAGCGTACACGTTATAAGAGCGAGACGACCAGTAAAAACCGTTATAAAGTATATCACAATTTTAGCAGAGTTTTCTATGTATAGGTGGTGGTCTAGTGGTAGAGCATTTGTGTCTCACCTGGGAGGCGCGGGTTTAATTCCCAGTGTGTCCAAAACTTAAAAAATTTACTGGTGAAATATCCTTGCTTGACCCAAGCTCACTTACGGTAAGGTGACCAACTCCTAAAGGGGCAAAACCGGGACACTCCGGCCATTCAATGTATTGTATATCATGTATTTTTTCTTATATGCACCCCTAATAATATTAAGATGTATTTTCTAAAATACTTATTAAAGAAAAATAATTTAAGTAAGGTTTCAATTCAAATTTATAGATGGCAGAGAACATCCGCTTTTTTAATTGCAGTGATTTTAAAGTTACAAAATACAGTGGTCTTAAAACCGGGGCGAACCGTAACTTTTTCTGAAAAATTGGGACTATCCGGGACGGATTTTTTCCCGGGACAAATGGTTAAAAATCGGGACTGTCCCGGCCAAACCGGGACGGTTGGTCACCTTACTTACGGTCAATTTACGTCGAATTTTGGTCCCGCCTAGGACCTAAATTTTACGTACTTGAAATGTACGTACATAGGACGTAGATAGTACGTACAAAAGTAAAGGTACCAAGTACGTAGCTGGTACGTACTTAGTACGTACGAAAGTACGTACCAGGTAGGTACAATTCGTTGGACAAAGTACATTTATAGTACGTCCCTGGGACGTTGGTACGTAAGTCCAAAAATGTACGTACTATGGACGTACACTTCGTCGCAAAGTTACGTACCAGGTACGTACATGGTACGTACTTGTGCTGTCTGGGTACAATTGGTAATATTGATCGTTCCGGGAATGCTCCCGGAACGTTTGGTGACGCCTGTGGACGTTCCCGAAACTTATGCTCAGAATATACCGTGGACATTCAAATAAGAACAGCAAAGGATCGTCCAAGTAAACGTTCCAGGAACGTCCAAAGGAACGTTCCTGAGACGTTACAATTGACGACATTGTTCGTTCCAGGAACGTTCCCTTGGTCGCGCCGGAACGCTCGGACGTTTTTAAAACGTACTTGTGTTAATAGGGCTCTGGTTCCATTATTTTCGCTCACCATCTTACTGAGAGAAATAAGATTAGCCTTTATACTTACACCAGTTGTATACTATTTGAGACAATACAGTTTTTTTATAATGGGTATAAGATTTTCTATAATGGGTATACAATTTTTGTATACCCACTATTAAATAAGTCGTAATATTGCCCCAAATAGTATACTGGTATATAAAGGCTATAATATCCTTTCTTTCAGTGTTTGTAAACAATAAACCGAAACAAAAATTTTCGATGGCTTTCAAACCAAAATTTTTCTTCTTCTCCACCCAAGGAACAATTTTTCGACTTTTTAACATTGCCAAAGTCGACTTAACGTTGCGTGAAAACGGCGTATAAATGTTTTAGCAACTCGCTTTTGCACCAATTTGGCGGAGATTTTTTGAGTTGTGTTGACTTTGCCTGCGACTAGGCTCGCGTGCAACGTTTCCACACCGTCGCCGAAGCGACCGAAGCGACTATACGACTGAAGGGCTCTCTGGATATCTTTAATAATGTAATTGATTTGGAATCAAGACTTCCACGTCTGTAACCAGAAATGGACTAATTTTCAAACATCATTTATTACCCAGACAACCAAAACACGTCTATAAAATTCGACCAATCACGTGATTTTTGCGACGTTTCTTCGACGTCTGTATCACGTGTGTTTGACCCGCTTTTTGACGTGACTTTAGTCACGTGAATTTGACGTGAATTAATTTACGTGAATTTGACGCAACAATAATGACATATTGGTTTAAACAGGCGATTTACAATGTATTAATTACCGCAAATCAAGGGGTAAAATAACACTTTTACGCCCTTGTGCTCAATTTCGAGCCAAACAGACTTCAAATACTTTCATTAGGTACTCCCGCGGCCGATGCCTAGTTAGCGAGTTTTTGACGGGGATATGGGTTTCCATAAAATAAAATACAATTATTGCGTCAGATGTAAGAAAAATGTTACTTGTATATCTGTGGTTGCCTGAGAGCATAAAATTCGACGTCATTTATGTCGCGTCAAATATTATTCCCAAAAAGCACGTCAAATTCGTGTGACTTGTGTCTTTGGTGTCCTGAAACCCAAATTTCGACGTAAGTTCGACGTCACTTACGTCACGTTGAATGATAGTCCCAAATAACACGTCAAATGCACGTGACATGACGTGACTGGTTGCTTGGGTAATATTTCTAAAATACGTAGCTAGGTAACTTACAGTTAAAACATTAAAATGACTTTTAAAAATGCATTAAACCTATTTTAAACTGTAGCCAGTCTAACTAAAAAATCATCAAAATCCAGCAAAAAAAAAACGATTTTTTTAACGATTTAATAATCATTTCTTGGGTTACTGAAAACCTAACCGTTTTGCCACTAAAGAGGTGCCCTCGATAGTTGTCAGATACAGATAGATAAATAGATAAAATGATTATTCAAAAGGATGATTTTCGTTCGTTTTTAAACACCTAAATTAGTATTCCAGCTTCTTGTTTCATCCCGGAGTAACCTTGTATCCCGGGACCTTGCTCCCTGAAGGTGTTATACTAAGTTATTTGGGTGATAGCAGATTTGAATAGGTTTAAAATATCATGTTTTGCTTGATTTTTTCACAAAAGCCCGAATAGCTCCGGGACTATTAGAAGTGGTGAAGGTTGGCGTATGTTAGAATCGTAGATAGAAATTACTTCTATCTACGGTTAGAATCAGCGTCTCAAAAACTCAAAAATCTGTTATAGCGACAAGTTGCGCATACTTGAGACACACCTTTTGATATGTTGAACGGCTTGGGTTAATTCATATTAACTGAGCTAGGGCTTAGGCAATGTTTTTTAGATTTCAATAGCTCAAATCTACTTTTTTTGTTTTTGAGCCAAATGGGTTGAAATTTTGTATATAAGTAGGCTTAGGGGTGTCAAAGACTTAAACCGCTTTTAGACTTAAACATTTTTGAGTGCTTTTGGATTTTTTACGATGTGACTTGTTACATGGTTCGCCTTTGACTGCGCTCCGCAAAAAGAGTTTTGATGTATATTTATAACCTCGGTTCGCGCGTAGGTTGGCCCGGGGGATATTTGAGAGTTGACCATTTTTTGGTATAGCGCTCGGGGTAAAAGATTATAAATATGTTTTGTGTGCATTGGTAAATTATGAGCCGATGTCCTGCAGTTTTGATATTATTATATCTGGAACTTCAAGATTCTCCTAGCAGTAGTCTGGTGCAGCGAACGAAGCTGAGACTCTCGGTTAAAATCCGAGAAGTCACATTGGCCGCCATCCTGCATACTCCAGCCCGCTAGAATTTCGACGCTCATCATCTGACGACGCATCCGCCGTCCAGCCCTAGCAGCTAGCAGGGACAGCACAGATAACCGGCCCACAACAATTTATGGTTTCCGGTATCTGGTCGTACACGTATAAAGGTTTAATTCCCTATTTATACACGGCGAGAATTGATCCTAGTGCCGTAAAGTAACTTTTGTTCGGTTGTGAAAATTCGTCTCGAAGCAACGGGAAAAGAATTCGAACTGAATCAAACAATAACTTTCTTCCTACACTCTAGTACACCCTTACAGCGCTCGGGGAATTTATTCACGGTTGTATTATTTTCTAGGAAGTAATCTCGTACCCCAGTGGATTAATCTCCTAACCCTTCGAAAAGTTTCAAGGACCATAGTTGTTTTGAACTACTTTGTGTCTTGCCTAGTGGCCATTTTTCCGCTACTGTTAGCGAAGGACTATTTTTTAGTAGTTTGAATTGATTCCCTATATTTTGTAAAAAAATACAATAGAAAAAACATATTTCATAGAAATGAACAATGGCAAAATCGTATTTTGTAGAAATCGAACTTCGGAGAAATTATACATCGCAGAAATCGTAAAACAGAAAAACCGTAAAACGTAAAAATTGGTAAGGCGAAAATCTGTTCTATGCCTGACAGCTGTTTGTATGTGCCCTTAGAATAAGAAACCCGACTTCTCCCAACTTAAACCAACCCAGATCAATCCAAAAAACTTAAAAAAGCAACCCAAACCAACCCCCCTTTCTTATTCTAAGCTAGCATGCAAACACCTGTCAGGCAGAAAACAGATTTCGCCTTACCAATTTTTATGTTTTGCGGTTTCTCTGTTTTACGATTTCTTTGATGTACTTTTCTCCAAAGTTCGATTTCTACAAAATACGATTTTGCCAAAGTTTCTTTTTATAAATAACGATTACTGCATTTTACTTTTCTTTATTTTATGGTACCCCGTATGAATTTAGTTGTTAGAAGTCGCTTGGGCCATGTCCTTTTTTCTAACGTTTTATGTGTATAGGTGCCCCAAGTGCGAACATCTTGACCATATTTTAATTCAAAGTCAAATCACAACTTAGTCAGGCAGCAGCCATAGTTCGTGTGTCACGTGCACGTTTGATTTTAATTTTTTTGAGGCGCCGGACAAAAGGTCGGCGGGAAGGTGGAAAACTTTTTGGAACCTCTAAGCTCTTGGCCAGGGTGTTCTCAATTTAATATGCCTTCTCAGGGAGTAGAGACCCGGAGCATGGCGGCTCGCCGGCTATCTGCCGCGGATCGACTTCAAATGTTTTATCTAATGACGACAACGTGAGGAAAATGGGATCGGACGACATGACATCCTTGGTGGGGATCTTTCGATGATCTTCGATTGGGAGGGTTAGTATTCCTCCCGGATCCCTACACCGCGCGAGGTTTTCCACCGAAACCGAGATGGAACTTTGTTATGGTTTATGTTGGTAGAACTGGCATTCAGTCTGAATGGCGTTATAATTTACGCCGAAGGTACTGGAATGTGTGGCTGTCGTTTGGACGAAATGGTGTTCTCAGATGGGGTTTTGGAGTGAGAACTGGAGTGACGAACCATACGAGGGACCAAAGATGACTTCTACGCATGGTTTCTAGAACGGGCCACTACGCGGTGCTTCGCTTGACCCGTTCATCCAGGGGGCCGTGTTGTAGAAGCCAAGTTATCCGGTCGCCCTTATTGGTCAGATTTGGATTTAGCTGTTCGGCCAATGACAGTGCGACCGAGGTAACAAAAATGGGCGCAGCCAAGCCTCAGGGACCAGTCAATCGGGTTCCTCGTCCAACGAAGCTTTGGAGGAAGATTATTGTATCGCGAAGGGCACCACAGCCAAACAAACCAATTGCCCAAGCGGGCCGTTAAAGGGGTTGAAAAAAAGGGGTGAAAATATTTAAAAATTCATATCTCAAAAATAAAACACATCACCAAGAGTAATATATAACAAAAAGGCCACATGCCCCAGCGAGCAGTCAAAGGATTGAAAAAAAGGGGATAAAATATTTAAAAAATCATATCTCAAAAATGGCTCATACTAAAACATATTTAAATTTTTTGCGATAAAACAACCTACGTGCAACGGGCCGTCAAAGGGTTGAAAAAAGGGGTAAAAATATATAAAAAATGGCTCACACCAGCAGATCTAAATTTTTAGGGATAAATACACCGCCAAGAGTAATATAACAAAAAAGGTCACATGTCTCAGCAAGCCGTCAAAGTCACTTGTTGCACTGGTCTGTCAAAGGGATGAAAAACCCAACTAGCAATTTGTCGACTACTCAACGTTGTGCACCGCGTGCCAACGTTGCGTCGCAACGTTTACTTTTACTCAAACACCACCCACTTTTGCACCAATTTGGTGGATGATTTTTTGGTTGAGTCAACGTCCCGATCGCGACTACAGTTGAAGTAATAGTTCAATGGGTTTTGGAGTACAATTATTTGTTCAAAAGATTGTTCATTACGTAAAATGATAATTAAACTATTCGACTACAAATTAAACTATTTCTAACACCATAATATTATTAAAATAAAATGATATTCTATGTCATATATCATGTTTTGCATCATCAAAACATGCGAACCAATGCCAAAATATATAAACAGACGGTAGTTTACTGTCAAATGTGCAGGTCGTAGCTTTAAAAAACAAGCGCGCCCTCGATTAAGATGATTTTATGAAACTAAAAAAAAAATCATGACTTAAAAGTCGCTTCGAAAAACCTCTGAAGGTGTTGCTTAGGATTCCTAAGAACAAAATACGAATTTTTACATGCAAAAAGATCGTAGTTTATTGTAGAAAAAGGTAAAAAAAAATTTATGTTTGTTTACATATTAGCATACAGTGGTTTTTACAATCAATCATGGCGGCACTTATTAGTTTCTATGACAACCAAAGGAGTCCCGTATCTCGACCGCTGTAACTACTTAACTTTGTTTTGAACTGATCCCCTAACTTAAAAGACGCGAACACGCCTCAATTTTTACCCAATCGAAATTGCTCCACAGTTTGGCTTTCTGCTGCTCACTTAATTTCCGTCCTTGTTGTTTACACAGGACCTTCCTTTTTCTTTTCCGCCACACAGAAGATGACACATTTTGATCCAGTATATCAGCTAAATGCTAGCTAAAGCCTTCTGCGACGATAAAATATCGAAGAATATTTATACAATTTGTTCCTTTTCATAGCGCAAAATGTTGAAACAAAACTAATAGAAACTCTACAAAACACTTTTGACGTTTGTATGACAGACAGCAGTGCTCCAAAATTGGTTTGTTGCAAACGTAACAGAAAACTTGGTTAGATGAAAACAGGCGTGCCCGCGTCTCCAACAAACGGGCCAGAAAACGTGGGGCAAATTGATCAATTTGCGGTTTAGCACACACCGATTTGCAGTCGGCGCCTTCACAACTAAGGAATTACTGTTAGTAAAATAGACGGTAATAAATAGTTGTGATGGTGACTGAAGTTGTGATAAACGTTTAAGCGTCGTATAATAGTCGAAGTTGTCGACGGTCGCCATGATAACTATTCTTTATCCGTAAAACAACGTTTAAAATTAATGCAACTCTAATTTTTACAACTTGCACAACTAAAAACTGCTAGTTGGGAAGGAGGTGAAAATATTTAAAAAATCATACCTCAAAAATGGCTCATACTAACAGATTTAAATTTTTACGGATTAGTAGTATGAGAGTATGAGCCATTTTTGAGATATGATTTTTTAAATATTTTCAGCCTTTTTTTCAACTCTTTGACGGCTTGCTGAGATATGTGACCTTTTTTGTTATATTATACTCTTGGCTATGTTCAATTTGATCAGATTTGTAAATTTCAATATGGCGGTGTCAAAATGGACGATTTAGGGCACAAATCTAAAAATTAAAAAATAGTTTGGTGTGAAGTGGTTTGGAGGATAATATAATAACGTCTTTGAAAATTCACAACTTATAAACCAAAGGTGCTACGATTATGCAGTTTCAGATTTATTTTCAAATCTGACCAATAATTCATAATCTCCTTCGCTGAAAACCCCTGTATGCCAATTTTGATCGAAATCGAAAATAAACTAAATCTTTTTAGGGGGAGGTGGGTACCTGATAATACCATATTATTTTATTGTCACCAGAACTATAAACGCATAGGTACCAAATTGGTTAGAAAAACATGACCAAAATCGTCCATCTTGAATCCGCCATATTGAATTTTCAAAATCTGATAAAAAATTCATATTCTTTATTCCCAAAAACCCCTATATACTAATTTTGGTTGACATCAGACAAATTTAGGTGTTTTTCTCCTTCTAGGGGGTGTCTAATAATACTAAAATATTATTGTGTTCACCGGAAGCATAATCGCATACCAAATCTGAATTCAGTCGAACATCTATATAGAACTTATTCAACAACCTTGTAATAATTAATAAACTTGTGTAAAATGTTTTCTAATTTGATAACCAGCCCCTTCCATGATGTAGAGTTTGCACTATTTATATTTTTGTATTGGATGAACGCTTGCGGCCCTGGCCATATACAGTACACTGTGATCAAAACCGTCTATTATAATCCGCACAGAAATATTCCCCGAACATTCGCTGAATTAACTCTGTGTTTCGGACTTCCATTGTCTATATTTTATTTATACACGACGTTTCGATCAGTACAATCTCTGATCGTCTTCAGGTGCAAAAAAAAGTTTGCACCTGAAGACGATCAGAGATTGTACTGATCGAAACGTCGTGTATAAATAAAATATAGACAATGGAAGTCCGAAACACAGAGTTAATTTCAAACACATCATTGTCTCAAACTTTCAAACATTCGCTGAATGCTCAGGCCTGAATGTTCCCTCAAATTCTCAAAGCATACCAGGGATGTTCATGGAATGCTCTGTGTCCGCAGTTTTGATGTTCCTAGAACATCCTGGTAGAACATTCATAGAATATTTTCGCAGGATTTTCATGGCACATTTATGAGCTTGAAAAAATATGTTCTCTCACAAAATATCCTCAAAAAAAATTTAAAAAAAAGTTTTTGAACAGCGATGGGATTCGAACTCTCATCCTTCTGGCGTCCGAACCTATTGCGCTACGGGGGCTTATGGGAGAAATTATATATTAGCGGGATATAACCTTTCTGAGAAGAGCACCGTGAATTGTTTTTTTTTTACATAAAATCAGGTTCACTCCTGAACGGCTCAACGGATTTTCATAATTCTTTTTTTATGGGATAAAAATCTTACCCCCCTCCCCGAATCCTCCCAAACGTTAGTGGAAGGAGATTGCGTTATTTGTTCAATGCAGGATAATTCGCGAACAGCTCAACGGATTTTCATAATTTTTTTTTTATTGGATAAAAATATTACATCCCTCCTCGAATCCTCCCAACCGATTGTGGAAGGGGATTATGTTATTTAATTGTTCTATGCAGGATAACTCCCGAACGGCTCAACCGATTTTTATAATCACTACTTTTGAATAAATAAATATAATAAACAAGTTTTTTGAACAACATAAAATCTCAAATTCTACTGCGTAAGCATGATCGTAGATAGAAAAATATTATTTCCTTTCATGGTATGATTCAAAGACATCCTTTATGGTATGATTTGATGATGAAGATGATGAGGAACGAAATTGGCTTAACATTCACGGAAAATCCTGCATAGAATATTCGCTGAATGTTCTATCGAGGATATACAGGGAACGTATTTTCAATGTGCTGTCAATATCCAAAAGGAAGGGCATTTTCCAGACTTTAGTAGAATATTCAGGGAGTATTCTGCATGGAATATTCGCTAAATGGACTGTCCAGGATATCCTAGGAATGTTTTTTAAATGTTCTGTCAATGTTAAAAAAAAGGTATTTTTCGGACTTTGACAGAACATTCCTGGAATATCCTGCATACAATGTTCGCTGAATGTACTAGGTAGAATATTCTGAGAATGTCTTTTAAATGTGCTGTTCATGAATTATTCAGAGCACGTTTTTGGAACATCCTACGAATATACTGTGAATGTGCCAGAACATTGCTTAGGAATTAGGAATCTAGAGAGAAACAAAAAAAATAAACGTCAGACTGAAAATTATCGTTGAAAGTTGACATCAATCAATACGGATAAACTTTGGGTGGAAAGTACTGTAAGTTAGGTGTCAATATGGCACCGATAGTGGGCCAAAGGATACTAAAACGAAAATGAGTTAACTGGCTTTTTAGTTGAGAACGGTGTTGTACATACATGACATTATGACAGTGACAAGAAGAAAATATCTTCTAATATCTCAAAACATCTACCCACATCAATGTCCTATTTTAAGGCGGCTTTTTAATAATTTTGAGCAAAATTTGGTAAGTTTTAAACAACAAAAATTTTGAAAAAAGAGGCGGTAAAAATACCTCAGGAAAAATTTTAGCGCAAGCGCGTGTTCATTTCATAGATTTTTTATTTCTTTAGTCTATTCACTTAGTTGCTAAGGTAACCCCAGTTGAATCGGGTCTAGTAAATGAAGATGGATTTTTCATAGGAGAATCACGTGATCATGTCATAGGTTAAAGTTTTAGGACAAAACAAACTCATAATTTTTTGAGGTTAGGTTTCTTCTTTTTCACATCATTCCAAAAACTTGCTTTGATTCGTATTATCCCCATTTTCCCGATAAATGATATCGTATCAAACACGAAAATAACCTAATTCTAATTTGTATAAATGGTTGAAGATCACGACAGCGGCATGGAATCTCAGGAGGGTTCACAGTCCCAGGATTTGGAAAAGGAAAGCACCCATGAGGAGAGCAGTGAGCAGGACGTCCCAAAAAAACAACAAGCCATTGAAAATGGAGAGGATGATGAGGTATATAGGGCTCATTTGGTTGTTTGTCACATAAGGGTGATCTGAAATTAAAGCTAAAGGGTTATGCAAGTTTTGTACATTCCAGGCTCGCTTGAACTTGCATTTTTTAATTTGTTGTTTTATGAAGGTTCATTTGCTGCTATGTATTTTCTTGACATTGCGTCCTTGCATTTGCCGATTAATAAACATAAATATACCGGTATCCCAGGAATTATGCAGTATACAGGTTTCTGCCATTTTTGATTTTTTATGAAAAATTCTTTATGGGGGCACCTACTAGGGTCCCTAGGACCCCAAATCCGCCTGCGCCGGTTGTTTTTTTTTTCTTTTTTTCGTTTTTTTACATTCTTTTTCACTAAAACAACCAATCCAACACAGTCCAACCCAACCTAATCCAATTCAACCCAAAACAATCAAAAAAACACATTACAACCCCCCCCAGGCACCCTTTTTTCTCGTAAAAAAAAATTGAGCGGAGGCGGATTTGGGGTCCTAGGGACCCTAGTAGGTGCCCCCATAAAGAATTTTTCATAAAAAATCAAAAATGGCAGAAAACTGTATACTGCATAATTACCCAATTTTCAGCTTGGAATGATTTATCTTTAATATATACCACAGTTATTCTTTCAATTGACAACTTTGACAGTAATAATTTTACATTACATAGGTACATACATTACAAAAGATGAACCCACGTACAGAGTCTGGTTATAAATGGTAAATTCCAAAAGCAAATCAGCTGATCCATTATGTCACAACTAAGAATTATTCCAGGCTGAAAACCGCCTTTAGCAAAACTAAGATCTCTGTTTAGTTTTGGGGAATTGTGTGGTCACTTTTAGAAGGTTAAATCATAAAAAAAGCTTGAACCTTCAATTGACTTTATTATTTTTTGTTTTCAGCCTGATGAAACCCTAGGTGAAAGACTGTGGGGCCTAACGGAAATGTTTCCAGAAACAGTCAGAAACTTAACCTGGGCCACAGCAGTGAACACAAAACATGGTGTCAAATTGGCTTATGGATTTTCTAGAAGTGCAGCTTGGGTTGTTTTTAGCACCTCAATTATACTTTTTGCTCCTGTGATTTTTGAGGTGGAAAGGGCAAATATGGAAGAAATGCAAAGATCACAACAGAAACAGGTATAATTTATGTTAATGTTATAAGCCTACCAGATTTTTTTTGCTAAAATTTTTTTGGAAAAGTAACATGTAATTTTAAAATTTTTTATGAAAATTAGAGGGAGATGTCAAAAAAGAGCTATCATAAAAAGATAAACTTAATATAACCAAGCAAACACAGTAGACACAGGCAGTAACCAACATCAGACACAGCCTTTTGGGCCACCGGTCGATGGGCGGCCGCAGATTAATTGCTGACATAGCAAAGTCCATCTTTGGGAAGTATGAAAAATAAAAAATTGGTTCACACAATTATAATAGTGGCAGTATTATTCACAAACTAAATTTAAACTACACCTAAGTATCTTAAAAAATTACACTCCTATAAGTAGATATTTGGCATGGGACAGGGTGAAAGAAATGTTATTTAGGTATTTTATTTGATTTATGCGGTTGTGGTGAATAGTCAGTATTATTTCTGTCTGATAGGGTAGGCTACACATCAGACTTTTGTTGGGCCTTCTGTGTTTGCTATCATTTAATAAATATTTAACAAATTCAAATTATCCATAATTTAACTTGAAAAAAACTAAGTGGGTATTGAAAGTGATCCTTATTCCACTACTATATATATGACCGTCAAGATAAATAAGTAAGAATAACATATTAATAGGTCATATCCGAGGTCATATCCATATTATAATAATTTTGCAGTTTATTTAGATATTTTTTGTCTGTTGTTTTTAATTTTTTTGAAAAAAGTATTTAACACAAAGTCGCAGATTGAGTTAACTAATTTAGTTAAATACCTGTTAAATTATTTTTAGATGTGCTAAAATACACTTATAGTAGGACATGTTTTTTGGTAATTTTAAAGACTGTAAAGAACCTTGATTGTTGTCTTATATACTTTACACTTTCAACCATTACGATTTTTTCTGTTTTTTGTATAAAGATGGCAAAATAAAAATCATATGCACAACACCACTCAAGATGACAGACAGATGACAAAACAGAAATTTTTATTAAACAATTGCCTTAAATTATATTCATCTTTCTCTAAAATACTTTTTGATAGCCTGCTGTCTCTTCAACAACCTTAAATATTTTTCATTTTAACAAAGAAAAAATGTTTTTTCGCCGTACTTTTTTTGAATGCTAAAAGAAACATGAAAAAAGTGACTGTTTTTATTCCAGAAATCAAAAGTTTGGAAAGAAAGCTTTGAAATCAATCATAGCATAAAAAGGTGAAAAACATAGAGAAAATTGGTTAAACAAAAACGTTACTCCTTAAATTTTGCTAAAATATTTTAAGCCTTAAATTACCATCATGGCAACTTAATTTATTGAGGGTTGTATTCTAATTTTAAAAAAAGGGACAAAAATGTGTACTCAACAAAACTTTTTTGTAAGTAACTACAAGGTAATTGTATTGTTTAAATGTAATATGTATGTTTTCTTGTTTCAGATGTTACTAGGACCAAATAGTGCAATATCAGGAGGTGTGCCCCCACCTATCATGCCTCCAATGCAACAGCAGCGGTAATTTTTTTAGAGTGGGCACCATTAGAATTAGAATTTTTATTGTAAATTATTTGTTATTATCGAATTTACAGTTCATACCAAGGGGACGTTCTTGCATTTTCTATTTAAATGCATTCGTTATATTGTGTTTATGATTAATTATAGTTACCTTCAAAAAAATAGTGAAGTCTCAAATTTTATTTACTTATAAATAGTCGTTACCGCAGTAATTTCGGTGCGGAAAGTGTACTTGACCGAACTCGGTCGCTTTGTTTGGTCAACCGCCGTCGCGTGCGGTAAGGTATCACTTTCTTCACTAGTTAGGTAAACAACTTGGAAAAATTTTAAAAATTGTTATTTACCTAACGTGCGGAAAGTGATACTTTTCAGCACGTGACGGCAGTGCAAGCCGTCAAGGGCGGAAAAGACTTTTTGCAGGTGTGAGGTACAAATTTCTTCCTACTTGCGTAAAAACCGTCTAGGCAACATTATATTTTAATTTTTAGGTGTTGAAATAGCAAAAAACTTTTTTCTATTTTCGGTAAAAAAAGCGTGCGTAAAAGTATTTTTTTAGCACGCGGTGCGCGAAAAATTCATTCTTGCACGGTAATAAAATTTGAAAATATATAATTTTAAGAAATTTTTCCCTAGAATCCCCTAGACTTTAAAATTTAAAAAAATATGTAAAACAAAAATTGGTAAGAAGAGAAATAAAAACTAAAACATATAATTATATACAATTTTTATTAAAAAAATACAAAACTTCATTTATTGGGAGCATACAACGGTTTGGTTGACATTAATTTTATGTGATCATTTCTGACATTAAAATCAATAATGTATTTTACATGAACGATGCGCCGCCCAATAGAGGTCACTACATTTCGGTAGACGTTTAACAAATCAAAGGCGGCGGGCAAAAACTAAAAATGCTGTCCGTTACCCTCTCCACATAGCCGATCAGCTCTTATCGTTTTAGTGTCCTTTTATCCACCTTCGCCGCCATTTTGACAGTAAACTAATGGATTATCTGTCAATTTTGAGTGAAAATGGCGGCGAAGGTGGATAAAATGACACTAAATCGGTATGAGTTGATCGGCCTATCTGGAGAGGGTACTGTGCTGTCTTAAAAATAACGTGACATTATTTACGTCACAACGCGTTATTAAGCGATGAAGTCACCTAACGGGAATTTTTTATAAGAGGTGTCTATTCACTGTTCAGCTGAACCTATGTTATTGTTATGGTTTTAGAAGAAAGATTGCACAAGGAGCAAAAAAGTGCGCACAAAAAAGAAGAGAAAATCTAGAAAATAGAACTAGGGACAATTCCCTAGAGTTGGCATCTACCGCACGCAAATAGGAACGCTAGTAGGAAAAAAAACATTTTCTGGCCTGCAAATTCGAAGTACAAAACTTTACTGGACCACTAGTTTTTTGGTCACTTAGCCAATGGCGTTTGAACTACTATAATCAAAAATCAGCTGAGTAAAGTCATTCGAACAAAATAAATAAAATTTCCGAAAAAGAAAGGAATGGTTTCTTCTTCCAAAAGAATTTAAGTGGAATCGTTTTTTTCATACAGTGAAAAATATTTGAGTAAAAAAAATTCGGTCATAAAATCGTAGGACAAGATGTCCAACACAGGGGTGCTACCCTTTGTTAGGGGCATAGATTTTACCAGAAATGACTTTAGTGTAAGTACTCCATTCTCTGTTTGTATACAGATAAGATTTTTATTTTAACTAGCCGAGGGGTTATCCACCCCGTCAAAATATGTATGTACACCTACTGCCAAAATTATAGGGATTTATTGTCAGTATTTCTAAATACTGTCAAGTAATGCAGTAGTGCAAGTGATACCAAATACTGCCAGTAATGCCAAAAATTTGTATACCTACTGCCAAGGTGGACAACCCCTCATAACTAGTTGAAGACCCTGCAGTTTTACCTGTTCTTTTCCCAATTTTTTTTTATTTATTTATTTATTCAAAGTATCAACAGCCAATTGGCCAATTACAGATACATACCACCTAAATTATAGCATAATAAGATCAATGATTCAACCAGAACCAGAACCAATTGTAAATCAAAAATCCTTTATGTATTAGTAATATATTATTTTTCTCACAATTTTTAAATTGTTTTACTCTTTCAATAGGGTGAAGTTGGGTAAGTGTAATCAAAAAAACGATACCTTAACTTTAAACTGAAATAACCAGAGAACCAATTGTGGCACAAGGTTAATTTTTTGGGAGAATATTGCTTTATTAGTTATTGAAAAATTGCATATAAAATAATTTTTTTGATCCTAAAGGTTTTTTTTTATAAATAAAAATATCTGACCATGTTTGCCGGTTACACTTGCCCCGGCATCTGGGGCAAATGTAATCACAGCTTACGCTGCTATATTCTTGCTGTGTTACTGCATTGGGGGTTTGTGTAATATAGTATCGGAAAATCTGATTTTAACAAAAAAAAATCAGGTTGATACCGTAAATAACATGCAAACTGCAAACTTTTTTGTGGAACATGTTTAGGAATTAAAAAATTGTTTAAAAATAATTTTTGATAGTTTTTATTTATTAAACATTATAAGAGTCAAATGAAATGAAAAAAATTTGGTTTTTATTTATTTAACATTATAAGAGTCAAATGACATGGGAAAAATAAGTTCTCCTCTACGTCCTAATGTTGGTTCTGGCAAAACATGCTCTATATCCAATGCAGGTACTGAGTGGTGGTCAATTTGCTCTGGCCAATGGAAAACTGAAAGCTTAGCATCTCAGTCAGATTTCTTCAGGAACATCACAACAGGTTGTAATAATGTCTTATTTTCCTTTGAATTTTACTAGAACACAATCTCTAACTTCAATTTTTTTGCATTTTTCAAGTGATTTATCTTTTAAAACCTGTTCTTCCTCCTGCAACCTTTTTGAAAATCCTGCAAAAGCTTCGTCTTCTGATTCACCACTGATAATTTCGGCTTCATCTTCTTCGCTTGATGATCTGGACGTAATAACATATTTAAGTTTCCTTTTAATTAATTTAAGCTTCTCGCTCTTTGTCATTTTTTTTGCTTGGCATCTTCTTTAAGCTTTTCTGCTTCCGCCTTTTCTTCTTGTTCTTTCTTCTTTTTTTTTTCGTTTGATGTGATAATCTCAACTCTTTTTCTCTTTTCTTTTTCATGTGGCCTAGGTGACTGTCGAACATTATCTAGCAATAAAGACTCAAATGATTTCTTTGTTACTACAGATTTAGGTGGTATTTCTTTCTGGATCCTGGTACCACTGTTACTAACCGATTCATTTGCTCCAGCTACAGATTCAGGTGGTAGGTCTTTGCAGATGCTGGTAGCACTGGTACTAGCTGACTCATTTGCTGCAGTGTTGTTCAGATTAGCAGTTCTTAATTGTTCCTCATACCTACTTAAAGCGTCAGGATCATATTTTGTTCTGTCTATTACTAATCTATTGAAAGGGTGAATACCTCCCTTACAGAAACCAGAAACCAACTAATCTGGTGGAGTTTCTCGCCAAATTGTGGAAACAAGTATTGAGAATTCCTTTTTGGGTATCTTTTGGCCAGTATGTTTGCGCTGATATTCTGTTAACTTAGCATCCTACCGCGACTTCAGGCTCTTAAAAACTGCTAAATCCATGGGCTGCAATAAATGACTGGAATGTAGGGGTAGTTTGATTATTGTTATGTCATTTTCAATGGCTGTATTATGAGGAATGAATGTTGTCAGGAAATAATTAACAAAAATGTCAGTCTCCATCCAACCATTTGGAGACGCCGCATAAGAAGTACCAGGAAACGTGGTTTCTTCTGGAGCCACCCAAGTATCCCATACATTTTTGCCTTTAAAAATGATTAAAGGGGGTAATTTGTCCCCATCTGCATTCCCACCCATAAGAACTGTCATACTTTCTCGACCTGGCCCAGATGTAATCCTTGAAGATGTAGCGTTTTTTTTTTCCTAGAACTTTAGTCTTGCTAGGATCAATTGTAAAGCTGGTCTTGTCAATATTATAGATTTGTTGAGGCTTGTCATGCAATTGTTTGCTGTTCAATGTTTTTTCCAAAATATTAAAGTATTCTTCAATAACAAATGGGTCATTTTCTTTTTTTCTGGCATATTCCAGTTGTTGCGTCTTTTTTAAGGAAAGGTTGTGCCGTTTTTTGAAGCCTAGGAACCAATCCCCAGGTATGCCGTCTTTAAATGGTGTCTTTATCTTATTTAACTGAACATACTTCCCCACCAATTCAAGAACATCTTTTCTGCTTAACCCCCAACCCCCCTTTTTCAAGGTTTTAATGCCATTGGCTAAAATTGCTTCATTTTCTAATGGAATAGATGTGGGCCTTCCTTGAGAGGTACTTTTTCTACCTCTAGTACAACGCAAATGTTTCTGTAGGGTGGAAAAGGCGATTTTGTATCTTGCTGAAGCACGTCGAATACTGATAACACCTTGTTCGATGTACTTAAGTACTTCTTGCAATTGTTCTGTCATGTAAGATGCTTCTGCTTTTTTTCTTTTATAATTTCTCACCATTGTAATGTCTACCAAAAACTACACTAATGTCTACCAAAAACTACACTAGGTACTAAATGTTTTTGCTCAGTTTTCACTAATTTTTTTAAAGTTTTTTCACTGTTTTGACATTCACTTTCTACAGTTCTTTTTCAGTTTCATTCACAAACAGCCTCTGTGATTACACTTACCCCCCTGCATGGATTTGGCGGGGTAAATGTAATCACCCCTGCATATTTAATTAAAGTTTCGTAGCAGAATATAATTCCTCTTGTACAAAAACCTATGAAAACAAAATAACACAATCATACCATTGTTTTTGTGGCAGCAATCTAAAATGAAAAATTTACAGCTACACTTACAATGGAAGGTCAAATGTAGTAAACTTTTAAAATAAGTGTGGCTCTGCAGCTGTATCTCCAGAAACGGTAGGCAATCCAGAAGTGGGTAAATGAAGGGTCTAATTTTTAGGTATCAAAGAAAAAAATGCAAAAAACATCTCAGCAAAAGATACAGGGCGCCTGATTACACTACCCCGGGATTATATTTACCCACTTCACCCTATCAATATCTGAAGCATATTTATTGAACATGTTCCATAAATGATACAACAGGGAACTTTTATATAAGTTTGTTCTTGGAAAGGCTAAATAGAAAACATTAGTACTCCTTGAGTTAACCCGATTCACAGCAAATAAAAGTTGATTTAAAATATCAATACAGTCAGTTTCTCCTTTTAGTATTTTAAACATAATACAGAGGAAGATTTTTGGGTAATTTCATATCAAATCAACCAGAGGTTTGGCAGACCATCTCACCGATTTTGATTAAAATTTGGTACACTTATTCTCTATATGGGTGGGATTTTTTTTTCTGATCAGTAGTTTTTTTTATTAATTTTCAAAAATCGAAAAGTTGACAAATTTTGGTCCAACACAGCTTCACAAATTTAGAATCTCTTGAGGACCAACTATCGCTGATTGATAAGATATAGATCGTTGTAAAGGTAATTCAAATACCTTTGCAACGATGTGTCACATTGCCTATTATATTTTCATCTGTTTTTTTTTTTAATTTTTTAATTTTTTTCAAAAAAGTAATGAATTTTTTGCGAAAAAAATATTTTTTTTGATGATGGAGAAATTATGGGTTCATGGTCAAAAAAAAATTAAAATCAAATAAAAGCAACAAAAAATCTGAGGAAAATTGTTTGAAATTCATATTATCAGGCATACATAATATGTGTATGCGCTGTAGAAAAAAGTTATATTTTGAATATTAATTTGGTTTAGGTAAATTAAAGCTAATATAAAAATACCCCCCTTTTTTATCCCCCTCCCCCTCAGTCTAGTGATAGTCTTTTTATGGGTCATAAACTTATGTTTTTTATTTATGCGAACTTGTTTATTCCTGTCATGTCTACTTTTTCATTGGTGAGTTATTCCCAACCCACCAAACCAGACAATCTGCTAGAATGCCGATTTAATTTATTTACACCTAATCTCCTGTTGATAGTGTTGCACTTCTATCTTATACTGTTTAAAAATGTCTAAAGATAATCCAAAAGACTGGTCTAAAATATTTGCGACCAGGTGTTGTGATCCGTTAAAATTGCGCAAACATTCTGGAAATAGACATTAAGCTAGGAATGAAAATTTGTGATGGGATTTTTGGGATCTATAGCAGATAGCAGATGGGCTAACATCCAGCACCAAAAATTTAAAAAAAATATTTACTGTAAAAAAATGGTCCACATATTTATTTAGATTTAGGTACCTACATATTTGTGAGTATTTTTTTCAGACCATCAACTACCTTTGATTCATCCAATTTTAAATCTGGAAGTTCTTAATCAGACTGGTGCTCTTGGGAGAATCTGCCATCAAAAAAAAAAAGACTAACTAATCAGAAAGCAGAAAAAGTGAAGGTACTGATCAAAGAAATTTTGGATAAGGAAAGACTTGTAAAATTAGAAGAAACGCCCGTGCCCGCTAATAGTGCCACTGAACATGATTGTGACATAATAAAGCAACTAAAAGTAAAATTTGCTGAAATCACCAAAAGAAGTAAGAAAATGCTGGTGTTGTCAGTTCTGCCAATTAGTTGGACCAGAGCACAAATTCAGAAAGAGTTTATTTTTTCCAATCACAAACCAGGAAAAACCACTTCAAATAATATTGTTACACTGGTTAGAGAATTTTATTTGAGAAACGATATAAGCAGAATGATGCCAGGAAAAAAGGATTGTAGTAATTCAAAAAGAAGACCGCAAAGAATACGTGCAAAAAAGATTGCTTTTGGCCAACTTAAAAGAAGTTTATGCTTTGTTTAAAAAGGAGTACCAAGAAATAAAAATTGGCTTCACCAAATTTTATGAACTTAAACCAAAAAACTGCATCTTTGCCGAAAAAAGTGGCACACATTCAGTGTGCGTTTGTCTCATCCATCAAAATATTAAATTGATGATGAGTGGTTCCAAAATTGATAAATTCACCATTGATGACACTAAGAAAGCGATGTTTCCAGACTACCACGCATGTTTGGCAAAAATAATGTGAAATCCAGCAAGCATAGATTGTTACCTTGGTAAATGTGAAACTTGTCCTGTAACTGAAATTCTTAAAGAAATTTGAATGGAGAAGTTTTAGGTTTTTTTTTATTGATAATGTTACATACAAAAAGTGGGTTTCTGTGGATCGCTGTAACATGGAGACGATTATTAAACCCACTGAAGATTTTCTTGAGGAATTTGTACAAGATTTAGTTAAACTAAAAACGCACTCGTTTATTTCCACTATGCAAAAAGATTTTTACAATCAGACTAAGACAAATTTAAAAATGGGAGAGCAACTTATCGCTTGCGATTTTGCCGACAATTATTCTTTTATCTTACAGGATGAGGTCCAGTCATACCAAGATGAAAACAACGAAATGAAGCATTTGAGTTATGTTTACATTTCAGATTGTGTAAACCATAACACAATAGCTTTTCATTTGTTTTTAAACGATTTAATACCTGAACTTAAAAATAAAATCAAGAACCTGACAAAAATTTTCTATTTAGTATAAAAATAAAAAAAAATTACTATTTCAATTTCAAAAAAGCTTTATTGTCATAAATTATAAAAAATTAATTAACAAAGCAAATAGGTACCTATATCTAAACTATTAAACAAGTTAAACCTATCTCAGTCACATTAAAATGTCATGTTGCAAGTAAAAAAAGTAATAAAATAATGCAGAGACTATAAATAACAAATACAGTAAAAGTTACGTCAAACGCTGTATTATCATGAGGAAGAATTTGGACTAAAGGTTGAATAACACTTTTTTGCTACGTTCCACGACAAAAGTGCTTGCGACGGGCTCGGTGAGACAGTAAAACGGTTGGCTACCAGGGCTAGTTTGCAAAGACCCTATGAAGAACAAATCATGAGTCCACAGCAACTGTTTGAGTTTGCAAAAGAAAACATTCAGGGAATCATATTTAAGTTTATCACGACTGCTGATTATGAAAAGCATTCAAAACATTTGGAAAAAAGGTTTGCCGATGAATAGACTATTGCAGGAACTCAAAAAATCCAATCTGTCATTCCAGTGTCAAAGTCAAAAATTGTTAAAAAAGATTTCTCATTGAGCTCAGAAGAACAAATTCATGAACTAATACAGTGTTCTGAATAACAAATTCAGAGCTTTAGCATATCCAATCTGGTTTTGTTACTATTGAATACGACAAATTATGGTGGTTGGCATGTATCACTGGAAAAAATGAAGAAACTGATGAACTCAAAGTCAGTTTTTGCATGCAAATGGGCCAACTAGTTCATTTTCCTACCCTAAGCCTAAAGCAGATCTGCTAATAATGTAATATATTTGTCCTATAGGTCGAAGGGTAGAGTAAGTAATCAAGTCGATGGTTGCTATACAACTAATATGTATTAACGAATAGTTGTTATGCTTACATTACCCAAAGTTTATGTTAATATATAGGTTATAATAATAGGTATAAAATTGCTTAATTATAATATCTATACGTTTACTATTTTGGTTGTACCACAATAATAAAAAAAGGTACTATATTAAGGAAAGTTCAGCCGCGTACTGCTACTGGCCGGACATATACTTTAACTAGGGAAGAAATGATTGAAACTTCATTTTGGAAAGAAAAATTAAAACCAAAAACTATTTGCAAATATGTTTTCATAATAATATAAGTATATTTCTTGTAAAAATGGTCATAATTTTCACTTTTTAACTAGATTTTCATATGTTTTTTTTATGGTTTTTATTTTTTTTCATACTGGACTCATAGTTTCTCCATTTTGAAATTTGGCACATATTTTGCTAAAGCATTGATAAAAAAATACTTTTTTTCAAAAAAATAAAAAATGACTTAAAAAAAAAATGACTTTAAAAAAAAAAAATCAGATAAAATCAAAATAGCTCATGCGATACATCGTTGGAAAGGTATTTGAATTACCTTTACAACGAGCTATATCTTATTGATCTACGATAAGTACTTCTCAAGATATTTTTGTGAAGCTGTGTTGGCCCAAATTTGGTCAATTTTTCGATTTTTGAAAATGAATAAAAAAAACTACTATCAGAAAAAAAAATATTTTGGATTTTTCATCCCACCCATATAGAGAATCATTGCACCAAATTTTATCAAAGTCGGTGAGATGGTCTGCCATACCTCTTTTTATTTTGGTTGATTTGATATGAAATTACCCTTTTGTCCTTCTTTTGTGTAGAGGTAATCAATTAAAGAGACCTAACAAATAATTATTATCAAAGCCTTTTTGAGGATAATGACCAAATTTTCGAAAGTACATACACTTCAGAAATTTTCTTTGGACACCCTCAATGATATGTATCCAAATATTGTACTGTGGTGACCAAATGACGGTACCATCCTCCAAAATAGGTATGACCAACGTATCAAATAAGTGTAAGCTGATGTCTGTACTAAAATCTTTGATATTTCTTATTATAAACCCTGCAACCCTGTGAACGCTTTCAATTTTTGAAGTAATGTGACCAGAAAAAGATAAAGTTGAATCGAGTGTAACTCCTAGATCTTTTTGAACGTTCAAGTGTGTCACCATTGGCAATATAATTATAAATGATATTATTATGATTCCATGAAAAAGTCATACAAGCAACATTTTGAAGATCTTTTTGAAGTCTTTCACAGTCATCAATTGATAAAATATCTAAGAATAATTTAAAGTCGTCAGCAAAGGCAGCTGCTACAGAATAATCAACTTTCGAAAAGCGGGACGCGTGATGTGCTTTTATAAATTACCGATTTATATCCTTTTAGTTCAACATATTGATATCTTTTATCCTGATCCGACCTAGGTAGGAATTTATCAGTTTAGTCAGAAAAGGCGGCACGGCACATCTGTAAATATTACATCGACCTGATTTTTTCTGTTTAATGCTTCATGAATGTATTGTGAAAATGTTGCTAGATTAGTGAATGTGGATCTTTTTGGTAAGAAACCATGTTGAAAAGAAGATAGTTTACCAGATATCTCACTAAAAATCATGTTATATAGTACCACTTCAAATATTTTAGATACCGCGCACACAATTGTGATCTATAATTTTTTATTTGTTGTCTAGATCTACTTTTATAAGTGGGAATTACTTTACTTAATTTCCACTTTTTAGGATACACAGAGTTTTTGAAGCGGATAAATAAAGAAATCACCACAACCCTTAAAGATATATGCAGGAATGTCATCACTTCCTGTATGAGTACATCACAAAAACAAGATCTTAATTTCATTGATGGACTACAAAACCTATCATCACTTACACTATCGATTTGAAGTAATCAGCAAAACCATTAGCAATATCCTCTGTGCCCTTAAGACATTGATCATCTAAGGTCATTTCTTCCAAAACATCTGGACTATCTTTCAGACCTTTTAAAAATGACCATGTTACTTTTTAGACTCCTTACAACATCAATTAGATATTTTTTGTGTGCTGCTTTTATTTTGTTTTTGAGTAAGCTTCTTAAGTTATTGCACTTTGTTTTCCAGAAAAAGGATTTATACTTTTTTAATTTTACCAGAGAGTTTTGTTTTTGTTTAAGGAGTCTAATAATTTCCCCATTGAACCACACAGGATAGTTTTTGCCTTTCTGAAGTGACTGAAGTCCCAAATCAATAAAAGAAAGGCCAAAAATTGTAATTATTACAGATGATTTTGGAAAATATTTATATAATTTCGTGGAACGGTATTTAGGAGAAAAATATAAAATACAAATTATATGCAAGCCCTATGTAAAGTTCAAGGATATAGGAACCAGTTACATGCATGATGAAACGTTGACAAAGAAATACTACGTGGTGGTTATGGCTGGAAAAAATGACAATAATATAAGGATTCGTGATGTCAAAAAGTTTGTGGATAATTGTTTTAATACAAATATTATATTCTGCCCGATACCAAAAATTTGTAATGATTTGGGATTAATGTTAAGTTAAGTTAATGACCAACTAAAAAGGTTGGTAAATTATTTAAAATCATTTTCCAACCAAATTGACTTTGATATATCCGAGGATATATATTAATAAAGCTCTCAAGATTTATTGGTTGTGCAGTGAAAGATTTTTATAAAAATCAGACGTCCAATCTTGTACAAATTAATGTGGGAATGTATACAAGATCTGAGCCAGTAAATGGCATTCCTTTTGAAATAAATTCTAACAGAAGTTATTTAATATGAATATAATGATAATGAAATTCAAAATCAACCTTTAACAAATAAAATATCAGACATTTTTTTATGTTAATATTTGCAGTATTTTAGCAGCTGGCCGGAATGATACACTATTTTCATGTATAAAGAAGGTTAACCCTAAACTTATTTTAATTAGTAAAACTTGTAATAGAGAACTATAAAACGTTAAGACGTAACTCTAATAGTAGACACACGGGTGGTGTAATCGCGTACGTGCGTGAAGACGTCGAATTAATTAATCAAAAATATATCTCGCTTGATAATGTATATTGGTGAATTTACCTTGAAGTCTGTATCGACAAATCTAAATGGAGCATTGGTATAATATACAGATCGCCAGGCTTATCTTACCCATTATTTCTGGATAATTTTGAGCATTGGTGCAGTGAGATTGTAGATGTAAACAGAAAGGTGCTCTTTGTGGGCGATTTTAATATTTAGTAGCTACAAACTGTTCAAATATTACATGCCAGGTTAATGAAACACCTAAAATATCGGATCACTTTAGCATATCGATCAAATTAACAAAAAACCGGGTTTTTTATGAACATAATGAGTCAAAAAAGAAGTGCATCCGAAATTTTAATATTAATAACTTAAATGTAATTTGCAACCACTTAATTGACCAAGAGTGGAATTTAGGTAGTACAGATGTAAACTTCATTTATGAAAATTTGGTAACAACCTGTCAATTGGTAGTTAATAATACCTGTCCAATAAAAGAAATAGTAGTTAGAGGAAATGATTTACCATGGTACGATGCTGAGGTACACCGTACTGCACATGATAGGGACAACGCTTTTAAAATGTTTCGTAAATCTTCAGGACCCAATAAGGAGAATTTTTGGAATATATACAAAGAAAAACGAAACATTTTGGTTAATACTCTAAAAATAAAAAAAGCAAAGTACTTTCAAGAACAAATTGATAGATATCGTAATAATAGTAAAATGATGTGGAAAATACTAAAAACTTTGATCAGTACTAAGAAAAACGAATTTAACAATAAGAGCGTTTAAACTTCCAAATCAGTTACATCAACCGAACAGAATCTAAAGAAGAGAAGATCAAAAGATCTTGGGAGGAAAGAACGAAAATTCAAAATTGGATGAGTGTCCCACAAGGAACACACAAAAGACCAAAGCGAAAGGAGAAACAATTAAACGTTTTTTCGCCCGGGGTGACCAGTGTAGGCTCGTCAGTGGATTCACTAGTCACCCTCAATCCAGACATCATTTAACACCATCACACACTCTGACTTCCAACTCTGAATCACTCACAAATAGGCATCGTTCCGCATGGTACTTATTATAAGTCACCTGATACGGGTTCGTCCTGGCGTGTTAATCTTTCCAAGATACGGGTTCCTCTTTTATTGGGTTAACTCCTTTTTAAATTCTAAAATGTTAAAAAATATAAACCAAGTTATTGGGCATGTATTATTAAATCTCACTAACACCTCGTTAGAAACTGGAAAGTTCCCTAATGCATTAAAAACAAGTAGAGTTGTTTCAGTACCTAAAGTTAAAAATTCAAACAAAGCTACTGACTATCGACCAATTAACACACTACCTTCAATAGAAAAAGTATTGAAAATTGCTGTGTATCACCAAATTTTGCATTACTTTAATAGTAACAACTTTCTAATAGAAAATCAGTCTGAATTTCGTTATCATTAGCCAACTGGCACCAGGCATTAGACAATAATGAGTATGTGTTGGTGATTTTTCTAGACCTCAAGAGAGCGTTTGAAACAGTCGATAGAGATATACTTATAAAGTTCCAATACTATGGAATCGGAGGAACTGTGCTGGATTGGTTTAAGGATTACTGAAATGAGAGGTCACAGAATACGGCAATAAATAAATCTATCTCAAGTCCTAGGTATAATAACTTAGGAATTCCTCAGGGAAGTGTATTGGGCCCTTTTTTTAATAATTTACATCAATGACATTGTTTTTAACGTAGATGTTGACTTTCGTAAGCTATTTGCAGATGACATGTATTTGGGAGTAAAGGGTAAAAATCTCAATGAATTGATTAACAAACTTAATAATCCACTGATTAATGTTTCTAAATATTCAAAAACCAACAAACTTAAATTAAACACATCGAAAACAAAAGCTATGATTATTTGTAAGAAGCACATGTATGATAAAATTGATGTATCTGGTATTGATATTGTCATTGATGGGGCAAGAATTGAAATTGTTGACACTATGAAATACCTAGGATTTATGTTACATAGAACCCTCGACTTAGAAGAACGTTTTAATTTTATATACGAAAAAGTCGCCAAGAAAATATATTTTCTCTCTAGAGTTTCTAGAAGTCTTTCAATGCAAAGTACAATAACTATATAAATCCATAGTGCAACCACATTTTGATTATTGCGCCACAATATTGCACTTTCTCGATAATAATAATAATCAATCTTTGCAGAAACTTCAGAATAGGGGGATGAGGATAATATTAAGATGTAATCGAAAAACACCTATTAACTTCATGTTAACAGCTCTTGAATGGATGCCTGTAGGCAGTAGGCTTAAATATTTTCTTTTGATATTTATTTACAAAATCTTAAATAACCTAATTCCATGTTATTTTAATAAATTCATTAAATATAATACGGATATACATCAATACCCTACAAAAGTTAGAAATAATCTTTATGTTCCAAGATACCCAACTCAAAAGCATGCTAACTCACTGTTTATTGAGGGTTTACGGGTATATAATAGTCTAGTGCCTGCTACTATAAAAGGTTCTGACAGCTTGACAATATTTAAAAATAATCTAAAAAAGTACTTACCCTATACAATATGATTGATATAAACATTAATACACTATTGGTTTTGACCTTAATTTTTGTGTGTTTTTACTTGTTGATGTGTTGTTTTATGTTATTGTAACATTGGATTGGTACTACTAATTCAGTATCTAATATTATGTTTATTGTTGACACATGTAGATAATATTAATTATATTGTATTTTTTTAGACATAAGATAGCTTCTTGTATTAGGAATACCTATAAAGCGACAATAAAAATTTATTATATTAAAAACGCTGTACATTACGTTATAAAAGATTTCAAATGCTTGATTCACGTCATTAATATTGCTTAGTAAACTCCAGCTCTCATTTTTAAATTTACCATACATTACAGCAAACTTAGCTTTCTTGAAATTGTATTTGTTTGTTGAAATTAGTTTACAATGTTTTGCACTCGGTTTTGCAGAAAGACAATTAAAAGCTAGAAATCCACGGAGATTGTTTACAATTTCGTTGCTTGAAAGAGTATTAATGTAACAGGGTATATTAAAATCACCAATCATAACAGTTTCTGATTTTAAGTTTAGATTTTCAATTTTTTTAAACAATCTTTCATAAACTTGAATAGGACTGTTGGGAACTATGTATAACAAGATTAAAAACAGCCTCTTGCCAGCCTCCAACTTCAGTTCAATGCAAACCTCCAACACACTGAAACAATTTTTGATAGCCAGAAACACCCCTCCGCCCTTTAACTTCTGAGTCAAGTTCCTATTTCTGTCTTTTCTAAAATACACTCTATTATCTAAACAAAATTCTGAGGTAGAAACAGCATTATTAGGCCATGTTTCTGTCAAAGCTATAATGTCATGGTCATGGTTTAAGAAATTTATTCGAAGAATATCTAATTTGGTTTTGACGCCTCTACAACTTTGGTAAAAACAGATAAGCTGTTATTTACGTGTTGCTGGTTACATCTCGAACCTGATCAAAATTTTCATCGTTTGTAATATCATCGGCATCGGGCAATACTTGATCAGAAAAGATGCTATCGACAGAATATAACGAGTCGGATCTAGGCGAAACATTGTCGCCTCGATTGTTGCCAAGACCGTCAAGATTAAGGACTAAACTCTCATCAAGTTCAACATCACTATTATTACTCAAGTCAGTATTAATCAGATTTTCATTAGGCATTTTTAAATTTTCATCAAATTTTCAATAAGTCTTGATATTCTTAGATTAGTGAACTTTTTTCCTTTAGGATTGCATCTATCAAGAAAATACATTTCATTTTATGAAAATTTATCTAAATTATACACTAATCTACATAACTAGAGTTAAAAGCTAAAGATTTATAAGGATTTTAAAGAAATATTGATGTTGAATACATACATTATTTAGGAACTTTTACAATTAGCTTTATATTTGGGGATTGATATTTAAAAAACTCATTAAATCCACCCTGAAAAATTAGGTAATCCTTATCGCTAAAGTTTTTTATTGTGTTACTCAAATTCTCCACAACTGAGCAGAAGGTTTTATCACACTCTGTACAGAACACTTCGATGAATCCAACTCATTTCTTAATATTGTGTCAATGTCTCTCCCAATTTGATCAGTCAGGAGCAATACTTTACTCTTAGTTTTAGAGTTACATATGTTCTTATTGTTGTCTTTTTTATCAGTTGTGCTTTCAGGTAAATTATAAATTATGCTACGGTCATCAGCCTTTTTATTTTTGGGCATGTATGCGAGATTGACAGAAGTATCCGTTTGTTATGACACATTAACTTTCTTTACAGTTGATTTAGGAATGTTCGACTAGACTTGAGTTTAATTCTTGAGAAAGTCTATTATTTTCTTTGGACAAATCAAAAACATTTCTATTCAACGAGTCGTTCAAACTTCTCAACTGATGCCGTTCTTTTTCTAGATCATTGTTTTTCAAAGTTTGTATCCTTAAGCTTTCTGTTACCTCAGCGGTTTTTGCACGCATCTCTGTAAGATCTTTGAAAAGTTGAGTCATCTCGCTTTTCTGCGATTTAATAGTACTCTCATAATTTCTTTCGGCCTCAAACACCTCGTCATCCAATGTCTGAGTTCTTCTATCTAGCCTCTTGATGTGCTCATCCTTCATTCCACTTTCCAAAGATAAACGGTCAATTTCTTGCATCATGGATTTCTTAACATCTTCTAAGTCGGACTCTAGGTGGTTTATGTAGTTTTCTTTCTGCTGCAATTCACATTTATCTTTTTCATATTTCACCGACAGCTGGTCTAAGTCGGATAAACTGAACCCATTTATTCACAAAACTTGACAATTAAACGAACAATTAATTAGCATTACGGAAAGTTTTTGCTGTTCACCATAACACCAATGCAACTTCTGAATATAACGAATTGTTTCCTCTTGAAATGAACAATAAATTTCTACAAATCAATGAATAGCGAGCTTTCCCTCAAAAAAGGTAATGGACCACCATCTGTCAAATTGCAGAATCGGCAGATGTACCTTCAATTTGTAGGAAAATTAAGCGTCTCTACGTCTCTTTATACTAAGCTCTGGAGTTGATAAATTTAAAAAGGGATTTAGTGAGGGTGAATACATTTTTTATTCCACTAATACAAAATCTAGTAGCAGCACAAAAAGGATTTGAAGAATATTTAGTAAAAAGAACTTTTTCCATTTTAAAAATATCTGTAATTCTATCTCATGGGAACCAATTATTACTGAAGACGACCTCAGAGTGTCATTTAACTATTAATCAAATTATGAATAGATGTTTCCCAGTTAGACCAATCCGTAAAAATAGTAGGCAAAATAGTTGGATAACTGAAGGTCTGAAGGTGTAATAATAATAAATCCTTTATTTAGCAAGAAAGCTATTCGTACAAAGGAGGTGGCACAAATAACATGGGCGGTGGCCACCGGCTAAATTGGCTGAAATTTTAGTATGTTGTAGAGGATGTCTTAAGGAACAATGTATTTGGACAACAATTGGACAAAATTTCTTATAGGCTATAGCAAGGCCACAAATCGCAATTGAAGTTTGGAAATCCGTAATATTGATTTAATCATTATGAAGAACCCAGAAGTTCAATTGCAACGAATTTTGATTATGTTGTTAAGCGAAAGTAGGCAATTTTATTTTGGTATTAGAATCAATCTATAGGGTGGTCAAAATTTAGAAAAATAAATTATAAGCTATTCATACCTTAATTTTTTATAGAACTACTAGGTCAAGGAAGTTTAATGACTACATTTTTGAACATATTGTTAGGGTAAGGCGAACATTTTTTGTTATCATGGTCATCACTATTTTGTACAGTGTGACCCAAAATATGTGAAATATAGTTAAAAAATAAAGACCTTTTATTTAATTATTTTAAACATCTTATTTGCTACTAGCTGTTGCCCGCGACCTCGATCGTGTGTTTCAGTTTGTAACTTCTTGCCCTTTCCCTGATTCAACCTCCGCTCCATAAAATATTTTATTTAGCCGAATAGCCGCTTTGCCTACGTTTTTTTACCATTTTCTTTGCTTTAAATGGCCATTAATTTTGTTTCCGTAAACCGATTTGGATAAATAAACGCCTATAAACAGACAGACAGACAGACAGAAAGACAGACAGACAGATAGAAAGATAGACAAACAAAAAAAAACATACAGGAATTTTTTTTAATAATACTACTGTATAATACATAAAAAAGTTAGAAGAATGCTAAGCGAAATAAGCATTAATTTTTTAATATTAAGGAACTCCCTATTAAAGTAACAAAAAATCTTTTCCCGATTTGTAAAATGATAAGTAATAAAAAAAACTAAGTAAAAACTTGTGTTTTTTTGTGATTATTTTTAGTGTTATCGTTTTCAGTATCATTTCATTGTTTCCTTTTTTTTTCGAAAACTCTACTGTCTTTTTGAATAATACTTTTTCTTTTAAAAAATGGTTTTCTATTATGTCTGTAATATCACTCAAAATATCCGTGTTGCACGAATAATTTTGATGGGTGATTTTCCTGATGATTTCAATCAGAAATATTTTGCAACAACGACTCCAAAATGAAAATCTCTTAAGACAGGCAGGTCAGAGACTTGAAATCAACGACCCCAATCTTCAATTTCCCAGGTTACCTCTAGATTACATAGTATCCAAATGTTTTGGGACCTATCAGGTCAAGTTGGCACACGGATATATCCAAGATAAAAATGTTAGAGGAAATGGAGGATTTGAGGTTCATTTAATTGAACCCAACTTAATAAGACATGCATAACAACATGCTTCCCTTATTTTGTTTCGTGCAGAAATAAATGAACAAAACAGGGACCCTGTCCTCTGTACTTACTGAACATGTAAGGTTGGTGCTAGAACATTGGGAGTATGTGCTCACATAGCCTCGATCATGTGGTATCTGGGATTGGCTAGGCATGAAGAAGACGTTCACTCCAGTACAACTATTAACGACAATCCTTGATGCTGCTCTTCGTAACTAAAACAACATTGATGAGGCCTAACATATACATTTTTCAGTGTTTATAAGTCACTATTAAGGTAACAGGTTCAAAACTTGCTATAAAAAAATTATGAGTATAAATAATATATTTTTTCTACGAATGTCTTCTCACCCTATAGAATATATGGAACAATTTTAAAAACAAAAAGGGTTCGCCTAACCTTTGGACATAGTAGTTCTATAAATAATTAAGGTATGAATAGCTTATAATTTATTTTTGTAATTTTTGACCACCCTATAGATTGATTCTAATACCAAAATAAAATTACCTACTTTTGCTTAACAACATAATAAAAATTCGTTGCAATTGAACCTCTGGGTTCTTCATAATACGGATTTCCAAACTTCAATTGCGATTTGTGGCCTTGCTATAGCCCATAGGAAATTTTGTCTTATTTAAACATTGTTCCTGAAGACATCTTCTACAACATACTAAAATTTCAGCCAATTTAGCCGGTGGCCACTGCCCATGTTATTTGTGCCACCTACTTTACAATGTGCCAAATATAAAATATAAAAAAATGAAAATAATTAAAATTTAGAAGTATAAATATAAAAAAAAGAGAAAAAAAACAAATTATAATAAACAGAATGACAAATAAATTGTCCATAGTGGAGTTAAATATAAATAAAAACAGTTTTACCAACAGAAAAATGTTGGATTTTTCGCCTTGTCCACTTCTTCTTATCCGACTATAAAAACTTATGTCACACTGATGATCTCTAATATGAGTGAAACACGTGTCTGCGTCTAGTCTCCAAGTCGCAGCCGATATGTATTATTGTGGTACTCCGTTGTATTTTATAAAGTTCGGTTTGTTGCTATCGATTCGTCATAGTAGAAAGCCCGACTGGTGGATGGACTGTGTCTAAAACCAGTCAGTGGTAGAACTGGTGGAGAAGGCGAAAAATCCAACAGTTTTCTGTTGGTAAAACTCTTTTTATTTAAAATGTAATAAGACAAACTGCAAATCTTAGATCTCTTAATACCATTCCTAAACAATTCAGAGTAACCAACATAAAAGAAATAAAAACCGTTCTTAAAACTATAAAATACCAAGCACCAAGCAATGCAAGTATTAGTATGTGCCATTATTCAATCTTTTTCTCAGGGTAGCTTTCCAACAATCTTAAAGAGGTATTTTTTATCCCCATCCATAAACAGGGTGACAAAAAATCCATCACACTATCGACCAATTTCTCTCTTGTCAACAATTTCAAAAGTGATTGAAAAACTGGTAAAAAAGCATATGATGAATTTTTTAATACAAAATAATGTTTTTAATATTGCGCAGTTTGGATTTCTACCCAAGAGAAACACGCACGGCGCTATGCTCAGGATCATTGAAAAGTTATTTAGACACTATAAAAATGGAGAAGCTGCCGCCTGTGTCTTCTCAAAGGCTTTCGACTGCGTGAGTCATGGAATACTGTTGCGAAGTTTGAAATTTATGGTTTTGGGGGTGTTGTTTTTGAGTGGTTTAAGTCATATCTAGCAAATCGTAGCCAAAGTGTTTTTGCTAACAACAAATGTTCCACAAAACATTTTATAAATTTTGTCGTCCCTTAGGGCCCAGTCCTGGGACCTATTCTGTTTCTCCTTTATGTTAACGACCTACTCCATCTCAACATATCTGGAGTTTTTGCGGCTTTTGCTGATGACGCTACAGTGGAATGGCACAAGAAGGATGCAAACAGCCTCACTGAAATTATATTTCACGTCATATGCTTGATTAAGCAGTGGTGTGATGCAAATGGTCTATTGTTCAACTTCAGTAAGACCCAGGTTCTTTTCGTTGAACATTGACGAAATTGTCTGCGATCAATTTTCAATCAAAAGCTCCATTGGAACCAAATTTCTTGGACTCAAATAAATGTTAATTTAAAATTTCAAAATGATATCCTTGCACTAAATAAAAAACTAGCTTTAGGATGTTATTGTATTAAAGCGAATCTGGAAATCTAGATATTTCCATAGCAAAATAAACATACTTTGCCGTTATACAATCACATCTTTGCTATGACCTACCTTTTTGGTTCCAATACCTTTTTGATTCCGTTTTTAAACTTCAAAAACGTGAAATTAGGTCCATTGCTAAAGTACCACCTAGAATATCATGTAAGCATCTGTTTATCAGACATAAAAGTTTTACCCTGCCTTGTTTATTTGTTTTGGAGACAGTCAGTCTGATCCACAAGAATAGTCAGATATTTCCATTTTGTCATACTAATTATTCTACTCTTCAGAATGATAATATACCTCTTCCCATACCTCACTCCGCCTTAGTTCAAAAATCAATAATTTTCAGAAGTATTAAAATGTATAATCATCTTTTTACAGCTATTAAACAAATCACCGACCTTTGAAAGTTTAGGTCAGCACTAAAAGAAGTACTACTAATACAGGCATTTTACTCTATTAATAAATATTTCAGGTTCTCATTTTAATATATTTTTTCTTTTTTATAGCACTGCACTATATCATATCAACTGTCGTTTTATTTATTTGTTAGTTTGGTTTACTATTTTCATTTGACGTTCTAGTTTTTTAATTAATTTTTTTTTATTTTAGTGTTTTTCTACAAGTCTTTTTACAAAAATCGATGGAAATTTTTCTGCAATCTATATTTCGTCTTTTTTTATTCAAATTATTTGTTAATACTGGGAGTAAATTGTCAAACAATGTTTTAATATTTCTTTAGTTAAGAAGTAGTTATTTGCAATCTAGACTTTGCCTTTTTAACACAAATTATTTATTAGTAGGACCAAATTATCAAACATAAATTGTTTAATTGTTCTTTATTTAAGAATTAGTAATTTTAAGTAGGTAGTTATCGGTAGGTTTATTATTAAGATTGCTTTGTCAATAAGTTTATTCTTGGATAATAAAGCACGTTTTCTACTTCTACTTTATTATTTATTTATAGTATTACAATTAGTTACTTACTACTAGTTACTAAAATTCCATTATTACTTTTTTCTGTTTTTTTTTTTCTTAATTATTGCATTTTGAGCTTAATTCCGCTTTAGTCTTAGTGAATTATTTATTATTATTTAATATTAGCTAATTTTAATATGAACTCATGTTTATAAGAATGTATATTCTTTTAAGAACATTAAATAAATTGAATTGAATTGAACAAAATCGGTTCTATAATTTGTTCGTGATGCTGGATCAAACAGAGACAGAAAAAAATTGTAGAACTGGATTTTTGTAATCTAAATCATTTGGTTAGAAGACCCACCAAGAATTTTTGAAAACTATTCAAAGGTCGAAAATCACATTTGTTTTAGGATGAGAAATTTCCAGAAGCTGTAAGCTGCATGACAGGAGTACAATGGCTTAAACTAGACCGCACAAATCTTAGTGAGATCCCCAGTGAGATGGGAAACCTGATGAAATTGGAACACCTTTCTTTGACTCGTAACAATCTGGAAAAACTCTATGGTGAATTGACGGAATTAAATCGTCTGAGGACCCTCAATTTACGATATAATAATATTAAAAGCTCAGGGGTACCCCCAGAATTGTTTCATTTGGAAGAACTTAGTACTTTAGATTTGAGTCATAATAATTTGAAAGAGGTGCCCGAAGGTTTAGATCGAGCAAGAGCATTGTTGGTGTTGAATTTGAGCCATAATCAGTAAGTTTATTACACCATAAGTGCTTTTACCAACACAATAATAAGCACTGATGGGGGGGGGGGCGTCTCAAGTCCCCATGAATGTAAGGAGTTGCAAATCAGAAAAGGGTTGGAGACAAACATCTTCCCTCCCCAAAGGCTTAAAAAACAATTTTATAACTACCTATTTAAATCCTATGTTCACCACTAATGCTTTAACCCTTTTAAGTACCTAACTCATTTACACAAATCAACATAATTTTTTCTACCTTTATTAACCCAGCGAGTCCATATCTCTATATTTAGACCTAATTAAAAGGAAAATTCTAGAAATACGTGCTTTTTTTTGTGCAAATTTTATTCATTTTTAAAAATGTTGGATCTCTCTGCTTTCTCAGAATTTATTAATTTTTAGTTTTTTTTAAAATATATATAACAAGTCCACATCTTTAAAAAAAAAACTAAAAAACTAGTAAATACATTTTGTTTGACCAAAAAAAAACAATTAATTTTTGCATAATTATTCCTATAAAAATATTAGTTTTTTTTAACTACAAGTCAGTTAATTTTTGAATATCATTCTTGTAAAAATATTTATTTAGTTTTTTTGGGAAACCAGAGAAGCATCAAAAAACATAAAAAATGCATAAATAGATTCTTTTAGCAAAAATATTTATTAGGCATGGGCTTGCAGGCTTAATGTTAAGCTAGCAACCCAAATATTTTTTTTATTTTCTTGGAAGCCATAATTTGTTCACACTCATGGACATGGATGACAAGAACACAGCCCCATAGGTATTTTATTTCACCTCTTGATGAGATCTACAAAATTGTATGACATTTAAAGAATACTTACCCAATTATCTATTTTTTTAGCATTGACGCCATTCCCAATTCACTTTTTATCAACCTGACTGATCTGTTGTTCTTGGATCTAAGCAATAATAATTTGGAAACATTACCACCACAAACCAGAAGACTGGCAAATTTGAAAACTTTGATACTTAATAACAATCCTATGGGACATTTTCAGCTAAGGTAAGCAAAAATATATTTTGGTTTGTCATTTATATTAATAATGTCATTTGACAGCCATCCCTGAACAAAATGTCAAATTTAAAATAATCAAATCGGTTCTGCCGGTTTTGTGTGATTGAGGAACAATCATACACACATCCACCCTCACACACACAACACTTTCGTATTTATAATATTATTTGGATGTAACTAATGTATTTTGCTAAAATATTTACAAAAAAATCCTACTGAACATCTTTTTAAAAATTGCATTTTTGTCATCATTTCATAGTATTTTTAGAGTTCTAATTCCTCTCGCTACACAAGGGGCTAATTCGAGGGGTAACCCGGTCCCTAAATTTGTACACTGGATTTAACGTTTTGCTCGGATTTCACATACATTTCATTTTTTTGCCTATTAAAGTTGGTAAAACAACATTTTCCTACTGACGTGCGTGGAGTTACATTTTCCTACTGACGTGCATGGAGTTACATTTCCCGCACGCCGTGCGGGAATGGACTTACCCTGTGTCTAAATTTTTTTCCGCACGCATTTTCTTTTCAATTATTTAAAATAAAATTTAAATAACTATTTTACGCAAGTAGGCAAAATTTTGTACCTGACACGTGCGAAAAGTGTCTTTTCCGCCTTACCCCAACTCCGCTCCGCGTCGTTCGTGCCGTGCGTGAAAGTAGTTTTTGCACACGCCGGCAGTTGCACGACCGACGCGACGCAATGGAAAAAAGTTTTGGTCACACAGAAAAATACATATGAAAGTTGAAACTGATGTTTTTATTATTATTATTTTTTTTATTATTATTATTATTATTATTATTATTAATTGCTTTTATTGTCGCTTTAGATAAAAAATTTTCTTCGTCAAATGGTAGGTAAGATTTGCGGGAGGAGAAATTGGTGGTCTAACCAAATGCGACAAATTGTGACACGTGGGGGGGGGGAGTCGACCACTTGTGTTTGTGTGGTTTGTGAAAAAAAATAATTATTTTTTCCATCAGGCTGGTTAGGTTAGGAAAGAGGGGGGGTGTCCATTTTGTGACATCATTTTTGAGAGGGGGTCAACGAAAACGTGACAAATTGTGACAAAGGGGAGGAGGGGGGGTCAAAATGCTCCAAAATCTTATGTCTTGTAAAGATAGTTCGAGAGATAGTTGCAACTCACAAATGTTCACATGTTAAATATTAATTTTTAAGACCACAAACCTAGCCAAATAGGATTTTCCGAGAGATTTTCATACTCTATGCACCACCATAATGAATTTTAATAATAATTTAGCGATAAATTTTTTAGCTAGCTTTATTTAGTAGCCAAGAATATGGAATACCGGAGAATGTGCTCTGTCTATACCTATCTATCATCCTTTTGAGTTTGTTTGCCTAAAATTTTCTTCCCAAAATCAAACCCAAGACAGAAATCAAATACAACTCGCAACCATGCAATGCATTAGCTTGATTAATAATTTCGCAAACATTTTTGAAAAGTGCCTGAAAGACCGTCTCATGAACTTTTTAGAAACCCATAAAGTATTATCCAAAAACCAATTTTGATTCTTGGGAGGTCTGCTCACAGCAGATGCTGTTTACAAATTAACTTCGGAAATAACTGAAAATCCCTGACCTGGCGAAGGCAGTTGAAACACTTGCTCATTATGGTGCAGGAGGTACGGTTTCAGATGTTTTTTCCAGCTACCTGGGGGGCCGCAAACAACGGTTAAAACTAAACGAAACTCTAACTGGTCCTCTGGAGGTGAGGATCGGAGTTCCACAGGGAACAGTATTAGGCCCAATACTCTTTATTACATACATTAACTCACTACTTCAATTAAGAACAGGTGGTAATATCGGAGCCTACGCGGATGAAGCCGTGCTCACCTTCATCGGAGACGCCTGGCAGTAGGTGGTTGTAAAACTTTGCAATGGTTTAAAAAAGGTACAAACTTGGTTGCAAACAAAAAAACTTACTCTAAATATCCAAAAAAACAAACTATATAGCCTTCACACCAACATAAAAAAATAGACTTACATTCTCGGAGATCATCTTGAATACGAACGAGAATTTAAAAATCCTGGAAGTTCAAAGTATTAAATACTTGGGGATTATAATTGACAGGCACCTCAAATGGGTGGACCAAATCGAATACCTTTCAAATAGGGTAAAAAAATTAATCTTTAAATTTTACTCGTTGAGAGAATTCCTTTCCACAGAATAATGCATCCAAGTGTATAAAGCCCTGGCTGAATCTCAGCTGTCATATTGCATAATCGTACAAAACAATTTAAAAAAAAACTAGTAAAAACTACATTCTAAAAGTAATTCATAAAAGGGATAGAACATACCCAACGCAAAACCTATACACAGAAAGCCTTAGCAATGTAAGTCGACTTTATGTACAAAATGTTTGTGTATTTGTGTATAAAAGCAAAAAGCTACATGTAAACCACTCCCTCGGCACCACTCCTGAACTAAGAAATATTAAAAAAACGAAAACTTTTAGCCAGAAATGTAAAGTTTATATTTTCCATAATCAAAATAAATTCTATAGATTAATAGTTTAATGTCATCACGGATAAGTAAGAGTAATTAACTAATTTTTTCCTTTCTTCTCTTTCCTTTATTGTTTTGTAGTTCTAGACTGCAGCTAAAGCGTTAATAACCTAGTAAATAGATTAGCTCTATTATTTTTTTTTCTCTTTTTCTTCTCTACCAATCTACCAATATGTTTTTTTTTAAATTAATTTGTGATTTTAAGCACATACAGATATTTAGTTATCTAGGTGCTAACCTAACCATGTAATTTGTAATTTATAAGATTTTATAGTTGGATGTAGAATTAAAAATAGAATTTGTAAAATAACTTGATTGAATAAATTGAATTGAAATTGAAAATTGATTCAGAGAATAAATCAAAGTGTTGAAGATAACCGGAACTTCTGGAAAATAAATCTGATGATTCGAAAGAAACTAGGTAGAAGGTAGACACAGCGGCGTGACTCAACGCGGTTTTAAACAATAAAATGATTTCCGTATGAACAGATTATTGCAAAATCACGCCCTCGGCGCGGCGCGCGAGATCATAGGTGACTAGAATCTGAATGAGCTTCATCGAGTTTCATGCAAAAAATACAGTGCGGACGTAAAAATTCCCCCCCTCCCTGCTAACTTAAAAAAAACCAATTGTGATATAATATCGATTTAAAAGAAAAACCATGTTCAATGATATCATTTTCAGTACTTTTAGTGTTTTTGAATTTAGATTTGAATGCAGATTGACAATTTTGAAAACACATGTCTGATTCTCAGCTTATTATTTCAAGAAATTCGATTTTTTTTATTTTACATGCAGGAGATAAGAAAAATGTGAATTTGAATTTCACTAATTTACCGAATTTCACAACCGGTTTACCTCTCGGGCTAATTTTATTCTGTACCAGCAAAAATGGACTCATTCCAGAAAAATGCTTATCACGCGCGCTAAGCAGCAAACAAATTTGGATTAAAATTGCATGTGTTTATCTTAGATTAGATTAGATTATTTTATTATGTCGTTTATTTTTTAGTAATCTCCTAATACAAAAAATCTGAAATACACTTCTCACAAGAATAAATTATTAAAAATACATACTTGTCACTTTCCCTTAGAGAATTCAGTAGTTCTCGTTTAAACTCACCAACTGTTTTAGACCTTTTAATATCACTGTATTGTAGTTATTCAATTCCTGATTAAAAATAGTTTTTATAGTTTTTTTTTATAATCAATGGGTTCGATGTAAAAATTATTTGCAGTTTTTGTAGGATAATTATGGATTTCAATATTCAAGATTCTTTATAGATGTTATTATGCCTTTGTACTTATACAAGTCAACCCAAAATACAACAAAAGGAACATGTGTAAAAAAAATAATCTTAGTAATAGTTAATTGATTAACTAAAGTAGGTAAAAAGTCACAGTATAAAATATTCTAATTAGTAGTAGTAGTAAACAGGTGGCGGCCCAAGACCTGGCAAGTAGGCCCGATCGGTACTTTTTTTACCTTACCCCAGCCCAGCCCTCTAATTCACCACCCCTGTACCGCTTGTAGGGTAGTGGACTCTCTGGGCCTTCCTGTTCTCTTCACGAAGACCAGTACTTTGACCCACTTGAGAGCTCGTAGGTCCTCTGCATCCCGGTTCAGTTGTCCGAGTACCTACCGAGTATGCATCGCACTCCGCAATGAGGTGCCGGGATGTCTCCCCTGCACTCCCGCAGGTCTGGCAGATTCATTCCCGATTTCTTCTGCCAGTGATTCGTTAGCCCATTTAATGATTCGACTTTGCATCTGTCTACTTGTTATTCCTAAGAGTGGTTCCGGCCCCACGTATTGAGTGCTGGCCCCGATCCGAGCGAGTTCATCTGCCTTTTCGTTGCCCGACACTCCCGTGTGTTCCGGTACCCACAGCACTATAACTCTTGTCTTGACTCAAAGCTTCCAGTGCTTCGAAGCACTCTTCCACCAGAGTATTGCCAATTTTTGGCGCACTAAGTGCCTCCAGACCATTGTGAACCTCTTCCAGTGTTGCCGCCATTATAATGGCGTTACCTCGACTTGGAAGACCGGTGCTTGCTCTTCGAGCGGGTATCTTATTTGAACTTCTCGGTCTTGCACGTAGACCCCCGCCCCTGTTGTCTGCCTCTCCGCTAGCTTGGAGCCATCGGTGTAGCATATCACAGCGTTCCTTTCGAACTGTTGGTGAAGGTTCAAACTCTGTCAGAATTCCCTATTGGGAATTACGATTTTGTACCTCTTATTGAATCTCCAGGAAATTCAAGTTGCCTTGATCTCAAAGGTCGCAAGTGGCATCTTCCTAATATTCTAATTAAGTAAAATGTAATATTAATAACTAAAATACTAAAGATATTGGTACGATCAAAACAAGCAAAGTTAAAAAACAGATCAAAAAATAACAGTCATAAAAAATACTTTAAAATTAATATTAGGTCTTAAAATAAATACAAGATTTTAGGATTCAAAAGAGGCACATATCATTATCGCAGTTCAAAGATAGAAATAAAACAATTCCAATTTAATTGAATTTAGATATTCGAATGAGGAGATTCTATTACAGAAAAGTTTAAAAATTGTTCCATCGAATAAAATGCGTTTTTTACCAAATATTGTTTGATAAGACTTAAAGATTATAGATCCATATTTCTAATATTTTCGGAGAGAGCATTATTGTACAGTTTTATGCTGTGGTAGTTTGTTCCTGTTTTTTTTTCTAGTCTTTGGTAACGGAAAACAATATTGTTCCTGTTTCTGCAGCATATATTGGCATGGAAGGGTGAGAATATTTAATGACTTAAAAGCTTCCAAATAGTCTTCCATGTGCTTAAGATCTGCAACTATTCTCATAGCCCGTCTCTGAAACATAAAAGCGAGTTCAGCATGGGGAGAATGACCCCTTGCCAACAATGCATATGACAGTAATGAATGTACCAGTCCATAATATTTAAGTCAGTTTTAAGGTTTACTCTAATTTCTTTCTTTTTCGCATTGAGTTTCTAAAAAACATGTTTTTGAAAGTTTGAGACAATGATGTATTTGAAATTAACTCTGTATTTCGGACTTCCATTGTCTATATTTTATTTATACACGACGTTTCGATCAGTACAATCTCTGATCGTCTTCAGGTGCAAACTACAATCCATTCTTAAGGCTACGTACTTATGTACTATGGGAAATCACTCAACCGTGTGCAAAACTTTTGCTTCTGTCCACTTCATTCGGTGTTGTTTTGACCATGCGTGTTCGGCGATTCCTGATTTCGTTGTTTCACCTCTTTGGGTATTCGTCTGATGTTCCTTAAGCCTAACAGATAGCGGTCTTTTGGTTTCACCTATGTATAATTCACCACACTCACAAGGAACTTGGTAAATGCATTCCTTATTTTGTTTGTTCTCCGGTTTTGTTTTACTAAGAAGGCTTCGAATTGTATTATGAGATTTAAAAGCTAAACTTTTGCTTCTGTCCACTTCATTCGGTGTTGTTTTGACCATGCGTGTTCGGCGATTCCTGATTTCGTTGTTTCACCTCTTTGGGTATTCGTCTGATGTTCCTTAAGCCTAACAGATAGCGGTCTTTTGGTTTCACCTATGTATAATTCACCACACTCACAAGGAACTTGGTAAATGCATTCCTTATTTTGTTTGTTCTCCGGTTTTGTTTTACTAAGAAGGCTTCGAATTGTATTATGAGATTTAAAAGCTGTTTTTATATTAAAGTTGTTCGCTACCCTTCGAATTTTCTCTGATACTCCTTTAATGTATGGAATTGTAAGGAATGCATTTGCCTGGTTTTGGTCTTGTCTCTCTCTGATCGTCTTCAGGTGCAAACTACAATCTATTCTTAAGGCTACGTACTTATGTACTATGGGAAATCACTCAACCGTGAAGTTAAAGAAGTTGACTCCGCCCAAGGAGGGGCTTTCAAATATTTGGAATTTCAACACTTGGTTTATTGAAAATACCCTGATTCTTCCCAATAAAGGCAGCTTCAAGGAATTTTCGTTTCTTCCAGTGTGACTCCTTGTGCAAAACTTTTGCTTCTGTCCACTTCATTCGGTGTTGTTTTGACCATGCGTGTTCGGCGATTCCTGATTTCGTTGTTACACCTCTTTGGGTATTCGACTGATATTCCTTAAGCCTAACAGATAGCGGTCTTTTTGTTTCACCTATGTATGATTCACCACACTCACAAGGAACTTGGTAAATGCATTCCTTATTTTGTTTGTTCTCCGGTTTTGTTTTACTAAGAAGGCTTCGAATTGTATTATGAGATTTAAAAGCTGTTTTTATATTAAAGTTGTTCGCTACCCTTCGAATTTTCTCTGATACTCCTTTAATGTATGGAATTGTAAGGAATGCATTTGCCTGGTTTTGGTCTTGTCTCTGTCCTGTTTGTTGAAATTTAGAAAGAGTATATGTTGTAAGTTTAAGGCTGTAACCATTCTGTTGCAGATCCTTCTTAATGTTTCTTACTTCGATTTCTAAGTCACGAGAATTGTTACAAATTTGAACGGCTTTATTATACAAAGTTCTTATTATGCCTCGTTTGGTTGTAGCAGAATGATTTAAACCTTAATTTAAATATTGTCCTGTGTGAGTGGGTTTACGATAGACTGTTGTTCTGATGTCGCTTTCTACTCGTTTAACAAGTACATGGAGAAAAGGAATTTGCCAATTTTGCTCCAACTCCAATTTAATTTAATGGTGGGTCTTATGTTATTTAGGTGGTGAAGAAATTCTGAAAGTTGTTGGTAATTCCCGGTCCAGACAATAAAAGTATCATCAACATATCTTAGCCAGAGCTTAGGTTTATATGTTGCGGTATCAACCGCATGTGATTCGAACCACTCCATGTAAATATTGGCCACCACTGGCGAAAGCGATGAACCCATTGGCAGACCGTCATCCTGAGCATAAAACCTATCTTTCACCTGAAAATAAGATTTATGCAGACAACACTCCAACAACTCCATCACTCCCTCCAGTGGCAGGCTGGTACGTTCATAAAGAGATTCGTCATCAACCAGTCTCTGTCTAATAATATCTAGCGATTCCTTTATCGGGACATAGGTGTATAGACTTTCGACATCAAAACTGAAAAATCTTTCCTTGGGTCCTAAAAGTATTCCAGATATATTCCGGACAACACAAGGTCTCAACTTACACCTAATTATAGCAAGCCTCCCCATCTATACGGACTTCCCAAAATTCACAAAGACGCAATGCCCTTACGCCCAATCACAAGTTCCAGAAATTCTCCAGAAATTCTCCAATCTGTCTAAATTCCTTTTGAAAATTATTCAACCTCTTGAAGGCATGACCGCTTCATTTGTAGAAAATTCTAACCATTTTGTTAATATTCTGAAATCTTTAGTTTTAGGATCCAAGGATAGATTTTTCAGTTTTGATGTCGAAAGTCTATACACCAATGTCAAAGGAATCGCTAGATATTATTAGACAGAGACTGGTTGATGACGAATCTCTTTATGAACGTAACAGCCTGCCACTGGAGGGAGTGATGGAGTTGTTGGAGTGTTGTCTGCATAAGTCTTATTTTCAGGTGAAAGATAGGTTTTATGCTCAGGATGACGGTCTGCCAATGGGTTCATTGCTTTCGGAAATGGTGGCCAATATTTACATGGAGTGGTTCGAATCACACGCGGTTGATACCGCAACATATAAACCTAAGCTCTGGCTAAGATATGTGGATGATACTTTTATTGTCTGGACCGGGAATGATCAACAACTTTCAGAATTTCTTCAACAACCCAAATAACATAAGAACCACCATTAAATTCACAATGGAGTTGGAGCAAAATTGTCAAATTCCTTTTCTTGATGTACTTGTTAAACGAGTAGGAAGCGACATTAGAACAACAGTCTATCGTAAACCCACTCACACACACACATATTTAAATCAAGGTTCAAATCATTCTGCTACAACCAGACGAGGCATAATAAGAACTTTGTATAACAGACCCGTTCAAATTTGTAACAAATCTCGTGACTTAGAAATCGAAGTAAGAAACATTAAGAAGGATCTGCAGCAGAATGGTTACAGCCTTAAACTTATAACAGATACTCTTTCTAAATTTCAACAAACAGGACAGAGACAAGACCAAAACCGGGCAAATGCATTCCTTACAATTCCATACATTAAAGTTTAATATAAAAACAGCTTTTAAATCTCATAATACAATTCGAAGCCTTCTTAGTAAAACAAAACCGGAGAACAAACAAAATAAGGAATGCATTTACCAAGTTCCTTGTGAGTGTGGTGAATCATACATAGGTGAAACAAAAAGACCGCTATCTGTTAGGCTTAAGGAATATCAGACGAATACCCAAAGAGGTGTAACAACGAAATCAGGAATCGCCGAACACGCATGGTCAAAACAACACCGAATAAAGTGGACAGAAGCAAAAGTTTTGCACAAGGAGTCACACTGGAAGAAACGAAAATTCCTTGAAGCTGCCTTTATTGGGCAGAATCAGGGTATTTTCAGTAAACCAAGTGTTGAAATTCCAAATATTTGGAAACCCCTCTTTGGGCGGAGTCAACTTCTTTAACTTAGTACGTAGCCTTAGGAGTAGATTGTAGTTTGCACCAGAAGACGATCAGAGATTGTACTGATCGAAACGTCCTGTATAAATAAAATATAGACAATGGAAGTCCGAACTACAGAGTTAATTTAAAAAACTTGTATTGGAAAAGAAAGAAATGGCCAAGTTACATTCATTAATAATTTTAATCTAACATATATACTTATGACTAATGTACTACCTAAAAAATTTCGAAATATTAGAAGATAAAATACGAGTATAGCTAGTATTGGTGTAAGTTTAAAATAAAATATTCTTAAATTTAATTGCAAAAAGTAACTAAAGATTTATAAAATAAAATTTATATATGGGATAGTCTTGTGCATTTTTTCAGTAGCAAGTAATCCATTTCTTGAATTACTCCCTAAGAGAGTGATCTTAGTAAATAAGTGTTTCTGGACAGTCCATCACTTAGATGTCTTATATGACCCTCCCATGTCAACTTTTCATCCAGATGAACTCCCAAGAATTTTATAAGTTGCTCAGGATCCGTATCACTAAAGCTTTGTACGTTTTTTAATGCCAGTATCATCTGTTCAATTTGCTGATCATTAAGGCTTAATTTAACGTTGGTGCAATTGGTAATAACTTAATTATTTTTGTTTTTTTTTTTTTTAATGTTGTAATTTATTATACATTTAAATTTTCTACAAACTCGCCAGTAAGCGTAAGTAACAAAAATGTATTAGGTAGTTTAAAAATTTCTTCTTTAAGCCATTTCTTCATGTCTGCACAAAAGTCTGAAGACTATTGTATCTTATTTATAAATAAATAAAAAAATAAATAAAAGAAATTTGTTAAACAGAAACCACTCTTTAACTAAATCAAGAACCCTTGAAGCAATATGATCAAGTTCGTCCCGACGTAAAGGGAATTGTAAAACAGTGTTGTCCTCTGCGAATCGAACAAACTCTGAAGAGGAAAAAGCTTTGGCAAGGTCATTAACAAATAATGAAAATAAAGGTCCTAGTACTAACCCTTGAACCACTTCAAGTTGAACCGACAGAATTTCAGAGTCTGTTTCCGCAAACAACAAATACTGCGATCTTCTAGACAAGTAAGATTGATTTAGTGAAACACAATCAAAATCCTTCGTGAGGTCAAGAAACTGATCCGAAACATACTCACGCCTCTCAAAACCACAATTAACAAGGTCAATTAGCCTATTAATAGCAGAAGCTGTCGAGACGCCTTTCTAAATTCAAATTGCGTAACGCAGAAGAGATTGTTGTTTTAAAAATAACCAGTGATTTGATTTTTTAAAGCCTTTTCAAAAATATTACCTAAAATTGGGATCACTGAAATAGGTCTTAAATTACTCGAATTATTGACATTATCTTTGTTATGTAATGGTATAGCTTTCGAGACTTTAAAGATGTCAGGATATATACTTTTTTCTATTCATTTATTGAATAACTTTCCGAGTTGAATAACTATAATGTCCTTTTTTTATTATAAACTATTAATAATATCTCGAATTTCAACAGGTCTAAAACTAAAAGAGGTATTATGTTTGTCACTACTGTTTAGGAATGTCTGGTAGTCAGTGTCTTCTAGTGTGATCTAAATTTTGTATAACTTCTGACGCAATATTAGTAAAAAATTCCCTTTCCCTGAATCAAAAATGTGTTTTTCTACTAGCGTGCGGAAAATTCACTTTTCCTTACTATTTTGCGTGCGGAAAATTTACTTTTCCTTACTATTTTGCGTGCGGAAAATGCACTAGTGCGGAAAAGTTAACTTTATGGTACTTTTCCGCATTAAACCAAAAATAAAAAAATAAATATATTGCTATATTTTAAAAAATTTTCTTTTTTGTGTTAGGTAAAAATTTTAGTCACGATAAATAAAGAGTAACATTTTCAAAATTCCTTTTATTGAGTTAATTTAATAACTAAGTCAAGCGAGTAGAAAAAATATTGTACCTAACTCGAGCGTAAAATGACTTTTCCGCACTTAATTGCTGGCCGAACTCCGCTAATGCGTCGTTCGGCCATCTACAATCGTGTGCGAAAAAGTGGAACTTTCCGCACTAGTTAGGTAAACTACTATTGTGTCAAAAATGTATGTGCGGAAAAGTATGGTGACAGTTAACGTCAGCGTACACTTTTCCACACATGTGCGGAAAAATTTCTGCACACGGCTGAAATTTAACGTTTTCTAAGGCTGCAGATCGTGTGAAATCCATATAGTTTTTTTAATACTTTTACTAAGCAGAGTAAGTGCATTTGCTAGCATATTCAAAAATGTCTCGAAGTTTCCACTTGTCGACCAATAAACCCTAATAATTTGAATGTACTTAAAATCTACGGCGGAAAATTCAGCTTCCATCTCTGCTCGCATTATTTTTACTTTAACCATCTCAATTTTTTCTTCTCAGTGCAGTCATGCATTAGACTATCAGAAACATATATTGCTGCCCCCCCCCCTGAAACAAGATCTTATTCGTCAATGATAGCATTTGTAATTTGGAAATTCGTTTTTCGTACCCAGTGTTCATTTAAGCAAACGACATGGATTTTAAATTGATTTAAAAAAAGCTCTAATTCGAAAATTAAAATTATTTGGTTTATTCTAATTCATTACATTATTTAATTTGACTGGGGAGCTGAATCTAAAAAATTTTAGTTTTGAGCCTTTTCATTGAACAAATTTTCTTGTAAAGGGACAATTTTTAAATTTTCGTGTATAGGACCAATGTTCTTAAAATTTAAAACAAAAGAGTAAATATTTTCTGAAAAGACAGAACCACTTAATTTGAGATCATTTTTTCCATTCAACTCTAAGTAAGAAATATGGTGGAAGGAGCTTATGCACAATTTTAATGACTTAATGATTATCTTTACATTTTATATGATATATCTTTAATTAGTTTTAGATAAAAAACTACAAAAATAATTTAGTCAGCGATAAAGGAGTTCCTGATTACCACAAGAAAAGGGGCTCATTGAGTGAGAATCAGCTTCTTTTTTCCCTGTGTATTTAGCATCCAAATGAGTTTTTGGAGCCTTTTTCCTATTTTCTTAATAATAATAGCTCTTATATGTTGGTTTTTAGTTTTTATATTCCATCATAAAGCAGTAAAAACATCTCATAAAAAAACGTTATCGCAGGTGACATAGAAAATAAATCGACCATATGGTACAAAAAGGGATTTTTGTAAGTTATAATTTATTTTTATTTTTTTGGGTTTATTCTTTGAATAATAAATATAAATTTTCGTATCAATAAGTTTTGCTATGATGACTACATTTTGCCATATTGCGTTTTTTTTAACTTTAAAACCTAAAGCAATCCTATTTGGTTTAAATATTGATAAAAAACCTGCAGTAAAAGTTAAAGTAATGGGAGTTGAAATACCATGGGAAGGAAAAGTAAAAAAAATAGGTGTTTTAGTGGACCCATCAATGACATTTGATGGTCAAGTAAGCAGCTTGTCGCAGAGGTGTTACTATGCCCTAAAGTTTTTGTATTAATTTAAGGATTGTATTTCACCTGGATTAAAACTTTCATTAGCAGAATCATTAGTTATATCAAAGTGCAACTACATAGACTGCGTATATGGACCATTTCTGAATTTTCTTAATAAATATAAAATCCAAAAAATTCAAAACAACTGCGTAAGATTTACCAATAACATTAGAAGGAGAGAGCACATTACTCATTGCGCAACCTGCCACTGTTAAATATGGCAGAGAAAAGATTTATGCACTTTGTTATGCTAGTGGTCAGAGTTATGGAAAGTAATTGGCTCAACTCATTAAGAGAACTGATCATGCGCCTGGCAGATATCAACAGAATTCCACCAGAAACAACAATATGTTGGAGGTTCCTGTGCATAGATTGCAATTTTTTGGTATAATATGATACCGAAAGGAAGAAGCAATAATAAAATATATATAAAAGGCCTGTAAATGTTTATTGTTTATTGTGTTGTTGGAGCTTTTTAAAAAATATTGTTAACTGGATTATTTTTATTATTATATTGTTTTGTGTTAATTTGTTTTTATATGTTTATTTTTAAATAGTCTATTACAATTTAAAATTTGTTGTTGTAGGTATGCATGAAAAAATACTACATAGCACTGTATACCTTTTTGTCTTTGTACAAATAAACTATTTCTATTTCATTTAAAAATAAAATGAGAATTGGTCCCTTCTTCCTGTTTGGTTAATTCTGAAATTTGTATTATTGGAAAGCTTGACTCATTAATTTATTAATCAAAACTGCTCAATCAACTGGGTTAAATTACTTATTAACAACTCAACATAACATAAATATTCTTAAAAACAAAAGATCAAAAGATCTTGGGTGGAAAAAACGAAAATTCAAACTTGGATGAGTATCCCACAAAGAACACACAAGGGACCAATGCAAAAAGAGAAATGATCGAATGTTGTTTCGCCTTGGCCAACCAGCGTAATTTGAATCACTCACAAATAGGCATCGTTCCGCACTGGCACTTATCTAAGTCACCTGAAATGGGTTCGTCCTGGCGTGTTAATCTTTCCAATAGGGTTACGCTCCTTAGGCGATTAAAATAAAAAGAAGTTAAAAAACCTCTGAATCAGTTACTTCAACCGAAAACCGAAAAAGCAACTTTTTCCCAGTCACTTGGAACCTTTTTGCTCTTATTTAGATCGGTTTAATTGCAATTGATTGGCTGGAGCTTTGCACCTTTATGTCCATTTAACTAATTGCTACAGCTACAGGGAGAAATGTAAAATCAGTTTTCCTGCAAAAACGGAAAAATGATAATTATTTTCCAATGTACACTCCAAATGCGAAAATTTGTTTGTGTGTGTGAGGGTGGGTGGGTGTGTGTGTGCTTATTCTTTAATTATGCAAAAACGCCTAAACCGATTTAGATGAAATTTGGTAAGAAGATAGAGGGTGTGACCTAGAAAAAAAAATCGTTTTTGAACATTTTAAAATCTAGCAAGCAACTTATAAGTGAGGAGTTCCACAAGATAGTGTCAAAGTGGTTTATTGTTTATTAGTTTGGTGTTAGTAATAATTTATTAAAAGTCAAGGACAATTTTTCAGATTAAGATCTGGATTTTTTTTTGCAAATTATAAAATTCTATTTACATTGATGAGCGCATTTTGCAAATAAATTAAATTTTAAATAGTTTTGAAAATATTTGAAATGGGATGGTATCCCTCCCTCCTTATATTTAAAAGAAAGTAATAACATTTCTCGCTTTGACAAGATAACCTTAAAAATTACGAACTTCCATACAAACTTTCATCCCCTATTTTTTAATGCTGCGCTGCATTATGTAAGAAACTCCTGTGCAAAATTTTACTTTTAGATCTACCGGTTTGGCCTGTGCGTTTATTATTTATCGTATGGCATAATAACACATTTACGCAGAAAAAAACAAAACATATTCATTGGCCAATATCTAGTTGGCAAATGTATTCGATCGCGTTGTTGGTCGCCATCAGGAAATCATCTCACAAAGTCACCTCTGTAGGCCCTGTTCCGGCATTCGGTGATGATATGGTTTGTCTGGCCGCTCCGCAGTCATATCTTGCGGATGGTATTTTGTTCCGCTTGTGGAGCGAGTCTGCGCACTTTCTGGATCCGGTGCGTGGTTTTTGGCATATGCATGGTAGATTCTGGCATTGGGCTGGGCAAGCTTCTCTCCATTCCTGTTCCCAGAGGTATGTCGGGTTGAAATCGGATGCCCGCAGTTCCCTGGCAGGTCTCATAGGAGGTCTTCTGGAACGCAGTCTTCTTCTGTCTAGGTCGCGGTGTATGGGCAGCTGGAGGTTGTCTTGAATTCTGTTGAATTCTCGAACGAGAGTAAATTTGCGTCGGAGGTCAGGCGGTGATATGTGGCTTAGGACAGGCAGCCATGAGGTTGAAGTAGATTTTAGTGTGCCGCTAATGGTCCTCATTGTTACGTTTAGCTGTACGTCAACTTTGTGCGTGTGTACGCTGTTGAGCCAGCTACCCATGAAGTTCCACAGAGCTTGTGTAGGATATTATTTCTTGTTGTTTTTCTTTTCTGTCTATAAAAAGTGTACTATAGTGTTTCGCATTATTTTGAATATTCAAATTAGTGCGTTTGGTAAACCAAATTTACATTATTTTCGCATATCGTCGCCCTAGATGTGAATGGTCCTAATCCACAAAATATTCAATTTTGAGTTAATGATAGCAACTACTTTAAAAATGTCCAAATTTTATGTTGACTAAAGCTCTAACCCTGGTTTACTTTTTTACTTATTAGTTTTTTTATGATAGCGAACAAAAATATAACCATTTTTATGTTACAAAAAATGTTTAATCTTATTTTACTCAAAAGTAGTGTTATGTGGATTAGTTCCATTCACATCTAGGCCGACGATATATTTGACCCTGCGTTTGGAACGTTAAATTCCTAAATTTTGAACTCCTGACTTTTTAAAACGGTTAAACCACGGGTTAAAATTATTAACCCTATATAACTCCTGTTTAGTTTAAAATTATTTTTCATCATAATTTCATGAAAAAATCTTGTTAATTTTACCCTTTATTTTAGACAGTTGCCATCTCTAGTAAACCTAGAAACTCTCCATCTACGAAACACACACAGAAATCTAACGAATTTCCCCGCTAATTTAGAGCATTTGACAGTTTTGTCAGATGTTGACCTAACGCAAAACGCCCTGCCCAAAGTGCCAGAAGCACTATACTGTTTGCCTAATTTGAAGAGGCTGAATTTGAGTAACAATGAAATTACGGAGTTATCTACAGGTTTGTTTTTAATTTACAAATTTTATTCGGAAATATAATTCATAAAATATATAAAACTTGGTGCTAGTAAATATTTTTTTTATACTTTTTATCAAAAACATGATTTAAGTCACCGAAAATGATAAAACATTGGCTTTTTTGGTCACCGATGCAAAAAAAACTTTTATACGACTGCTCTAGAAAATGAGGTTTTGCACACATAAAACTCGCTAAAATCGGTCCTTTGCATATACTGTGTGCAAAGTATTTTGCGCATATTTGTCAAGTTTCCACACTGATGTATCTTTGCACAGGGTTTTGCATTTTGCACACCGATGTGTGGCTTCTAAAAAATCAGATACAGGTGACTCATAATGAAAAAATTGTACCATAACAAACTCCTAAAAATTTTAAATCAACAGAAATAATAAAAAATGTTCAATAAAAAAGTTTTTAAAAAATTTAGTCATTTCCATCTTTTAGTTCTTAGGTATGTACAGGGTGACTGCTTATAAAGTTCCACCTGGGAAAACTTTTTTATTATTACCCACAAAAAGATAAAGGAAAAAGTGAATTACTCATGAAATTATGTAGATTTCTCTTACAGTTTTTTTTTAATGGAAAACCCTGTATATTTTTTAAAATTTCGATAGATCTTTTTTTTTCTGATTCCAAAAATATACCATACCTTACCATTGTGTTGAATGGTCATTGAGCAAATTTCCAAAAACGTTGCCATAAGAGTAATGTGTTAAACAAACAACCCCCTAAACTATTTTTACTTGGCTAACACAATGCTCTTATGGCAAATTATTTTTGATTTTACTCGAGAACCGCCAACGATAAGCCCCATTTATGATATATTTTTGGAACCAGAATTTTTTTTTATAAAATATACAGGGTATTCAATTAAAAAAACAGAACGTCATGGCCACTCTCCCTTTTGGTTTATCTTCTTGTGACAAATAACAACAAAGTTTTCCCAAGTGGAACTTTATAAACGGTCACCCTGTATATACTGGGTGGTCCAAATTCGAGGGGATTGTGGGGTTTTGGGAGATAGCGAAAAACTAATATGCATGTTACGGGTTCGATTTTTGAGAAAAAAAGATGCGTTTTATAATTTGGCTTCTAAATTTTTATTAAAGCAAATTTATTTTTAGTGTAAATTCCTTTTTTATAGATAATTTAAAGTAGAATTTATTTGAAAAACTGGATTTTATCTGCAACGTCTAGTTTTTGAGGTATAACACTAAGTGAAGTAAAAATTAAGTCATTCCATAAGAAAAATACCAACTTAGTATCATATCTCAAAAACTAAACATTGCACATAAAATCCAGTTTGACAAATAAATTTTACTTTAAATTATCTATTAAAAAACTAAAAAAAAAATATTAAAGGTAGAGCTTTTCTTTTGTCAATGACCTTAGCTCCGGAAATGTCGAAGTGACGTTCAAATGGGTCATGTGATATCCATATTTTTTGGAGTCAAATGAAAATCAAAATTGGCTGAACCTTGAACGGAAGGCACATTTTGTAAAAACTAAATCACGGCTCGGAGCATTATTAAGTTTATAGAGTCCAATAACATTTTATCAAAATCTCAATATGGCTTTAGACATAAAAAATCAACAGAACAAGAAATATTTGCTACATTGGACTACATTACAAAAGAACTCGACAAAGGTAACAAAGTAGCATCATTGTACTTCGACCTGTCGAAAGCCTTTGACACAATGGACCATAAAATACTAAGTTGCTATCTGGAATTGTGTGGCATCAGAGGGATTGCACTTGACCTGCACATGTCCTACATGGACCACCGAAAACAAATAATCTCTAATCTCCATTTGCAGAGATGTTGAGGAATATTTTTCAGATTGGGGCAACATCAGTACGGGTGTTGCCCAGGGGTCAATTTTAGGCCCTATCCTATTCCTCATACATGTCAACTTGTTACCTGAAGCCACCAGTCCTCTTCATCCCTGCAAAGGTATGCCTGCCTAGTTCGCTGACGACTATTCTTGTGTGGTAGTTAGTGAATCAATAGAATTCCCTGAAGATTCAATAAGAGGTACAAAGTCGAAATTCCCGATAGGGAATTCTGGCAAAGGGAGAACCTCCACCAACAGTTCGAGAGGAACGCTTTGATATGCTACACCGATGGCTCCAAGCTATAGGAGAGGCAGACAACAGGGGCGGAGGTATACGCCATTACAATGGCAGCAACACTAGAAGAGGTTCGCAATGGTCCGGAGGAGCATGTGTACATATGCTCCGACGACAGCCAAGCGGCCCTAAAGGCACTCAGTGCGCCAAAAATTGTCAATACTCTGGTGGAAGAGTGCGTAGAAGCACTGGAAGCCTTGAGTCAAGACAAAAGAGTTACAGTGATGTGGGTACCGGGACACACGGGAGTGTCGGGCAACGAAAAGGCGGATGAACTCGCTCGGATCGGCGCCAGCACTCAATACGTGGGGCCGGAACCACTCTTAGGTATAACAAGGAGACAGCTGCAAAGTCAACTCATTAAATGGGCTAACGATGCACTGGCGGACTCCTGGGAGAACGAATCAGGATGCAGACAGTCCAAAGAATTCATCGACGGACCGGACGCGGCCAGACTCAAATGGCTCCTGGGACGGACACGAAAAGATATTGGACTACTGACAGGGATACTGACCGGCCACAACCGACTCAGCAAGCATCTGACTCGCATCGGGGTCGGGAATGACTCCATCTGCCGTGCCTGCGGGAGGGCGGAGGAGACATTCAGGCACCTCGTTGCGGAATGCGATGCATACCTAAGGATGAGGCATCAGGTACTCGGACAACCGAACCTGGATGCAGAGAACCTACGAGCTCTCAAGTGGGCCAAAGTACTGGACTTCGTGAAGAGAACAGGAAGGCCCGGAGAGCCCACTACCGTACAAGCGGTACAGGTGGTGGATTAGGGGGCTGGGGTAAGGTAAAAAGGGACCGATTGGGCCTACTTGCCAGGTCTTGGGCCGCCCCCTAGTTACTACTACTACTAGTGAATCAATACAGACTCTCTCAAAAGGATGTTCGGAGGTTGCCAATCTCATGTCTCAATGGTGTAGTGATAACTCGCTTATTTTGAATAAAGACAAAACCGGACTAGTAACTTTCAGCAAACGAAAAAATACTTCATCATCTCTTTATGTCCAACTGGAACAAAAAACTATCCCTACAACCAGTTCCATCAAATTGCTGGGAACAGCATACAACACTTCTAAAATCTAAAATTTCGAGTACTTGTGCTCTATTTCGTAGGCTGCTATTATATATATGCGGACCACATTTTAAAAAGTTAAGTATCTTCACTGTACCATCTTTATATTTTGTGTCCCTAGTAATGTTTGTTAAAAATAATCCTGATGTTTCCCTATAAATCAAAATAACCATTCTGAGGATATAACTATAAGAACCAGGCAGGCATCAGAATTGGCTATACCTCATCACTCCTCTACCTTCTTTGAGAAAGGTGCCTTCTATCGGATTTAAGGATATTCTTTGTATCTTTTTCAAATTTAAAACATTTGATGTTGCTAGGTTTTACATATTGTAAAGTATTGTGAGCAATAAACTAAGTAAGTAAGTCGTGTCTTAGTTTTGACACTGTGCCGTTCATTTAAAGTTACGCCAATTCTTATGTTCATTTGACTCCTAAAAGTATGGATATTATATGACCCATTTTGAACGTTAGTTCGATATTTACTGAGCTAAGGTCACAGAAAAAAAAAGAATACTTTTAATAAAAAAGTTATAGGCCAAATCCTAAAACGCATATTTTTCAAACCTCCTCCCACCATAGCTCGAAAACACGCTGACGTACTAAAATGTGGTTCTTACTTAATTTTTCGCTATGACACTGTACATAATGTTTTAATATTATAAAATGTTTCAATGAGTCGAATATTTATGCACTCACTTTCCTTATGGAAACTGGCTTTCGGTGGGATTTGCATCATCGCCCCACAGCGATACGGTTTATAGTTTTCGAGATACTGCGGTTCAAAGTTAAACATTTTTGGTATTCGGCTGTTTTTCCATAGAAATTAGTTTTTTGCATCTGCCAAATTGTAGATAAAGAGCAAGTCTAAGATTAAGTAGTAGAAAAATATAGTCAGCTTCAGCTTTTGCCATGCAGTGGCGTCGCAACATGACGGCAACATATTTCTAAGAACTGTAGGATATTAAAATATATCTTTGTTCACAGTCTTTTATACTCATTTTCAAGTAGGTATACGGATTACTAAAGTCAACAAAAAGTCGACTTTCAACAAAAACGGCTAAAAACATTACAAAAGTTTTTGTTTTGAAGCAGGTTCCTTAAATACTAAGCGGCCAAAAGCAACGATGTGAACATTTTCTAATCACTAGCTATATTTCATTGAACATAACAAAAATTAAAAAACATTCCACGGTTTGTTTTTTCCTAATCCGCCTTTTAGCAAAAAGATGATTTTTTGGTCATATTCATTTAATATTTTTTATGTTTTCGACGCCACTTAATCTTAGACTTGCTCCTTATGTACAATTTGGCATATACACAATATTTATATTCGCACAATAGAGGTACAAAAGGTGCAAAAAACCTAATTTTAGGGAAAAAAGGCCGAATACCAAAATGTTTAACATTGAACCATAAGTCGTATCGCTGTGGGGCAATGATAGATTTTCCTTATGCAATTTTAAATTCCCACCGAAAGCCAGTTTCCATAAGGAAACTGCAGCGTCCAAATTTAGAAGTCAAGCCACTGCAAAGTGGAGTTTGAGCAGTGCAAAAAAAACTTCTTTGTAGTTTGCCTTTTTTGTAACAAAAACAAACGATATTGCGGCGCTATCATGGCGTTAACTGTTAAAAGTTTAGTTTAATTTTAGACAATTTTTGTCAAACTTAGAAATATAATATTTTAAACTAATATTTAATTTTTTTTACTGACTAAGTTTTTAATATAATTGATTAGATCTATTTTTTCCTACAGAAAACTCATCTTTTTACAATGCAAGTTGAGATAGAACTTTGTAATTTCCCAACTAATTTTTAGAATATATGTATATGTACTAAACATTGACTAATTTTAGAGGGCAAAACAATATTGGTGGGGTTTGCCCGAGGGGGTTGATATATTTAAAAATCTATAACTTTTGAAACAATGATAATATGAGTAAAACAACATTTCACAAACGAGAATAAAATCTAGAGAAATTAAAAACAAATATTTTTTTTCTCTTTCTAATAATTATTTATTTTATTCAAAGTTGTTTTTTCTCTTCTCTATCTTAAAAATAGTTTTAGATTAAACGTGAAATACTAGAAATCAATAAAACTATTATAATATAATTATGGTCTACAGAACTTTAAAATTCCTAAAAGATTTGTATTTAGGCACATAGAACTTTCTAATTTTTAGAATAAAATACTTAACTCTTTCAAAGTTTCAATTAATGAAGCACAAAAAATGTATTAATTTGAAAATGTTAAAAACTATAGATAGAAGCTTGTAATTCCACGGTAACGACTAATCTATAGAATCAAGACCAGATTTAACTCCAACTCAGCCCCCCCCCCATTCAGCTAACCCAACCCACTTTTTCAATATTTAATTAATTTTTCAAAAAACGTAAAGGCAAATTTTTAAAAGTTTTCCGCTTAAATTGCAAAAGATTATTTAAAATCTATAACTTTTGAACCAATGATGATTCAAATATATATAATATGCTTGAGAAATTGGTATATTTGAAAATTCATAACTTAAAATAAAGCTACAGTTATCTAATGGAAAAGAATATGGTTTAAACAAGATTTCACAAACAACACGAACCTAAAAAGTAGAAAAATGAAATAAAAATAATTTTTTTTTCTGACTTATGTCCATATCCACCAACGTGAAAATTCTCCGATTAAGCTTTAATCATGATTAATACTAATCGGAGTTTGAAAGTCTTGGCAAACAAAGTTTCAATATAAAACACCACATTCTAAACACCGATTAGAATCTAATTAAAGATTTTTTTTGTAATTTTGACTTAACGTTTTCAAAATTTGTAATAATGAAGCACAAAAAATGTTTTAATTTCAAAATGCCAAAACAATGTAGATGGAACCTTGTAATTCCAAGGTGACGACATTTAAAAGTTTAGTAGTAGTAGTAAATCATGCTTTATTCTAAGTCTAATGATACAGCTGATCCTTCTTGACAAAGCCAGTATTTAACCTAAAACGCCTAATCTAATCTAAGTATATTTTCTCATAAAGGCGAAGAATAAAGCTAAATCCTACTATATTATTGGATTTTCATATTAGGGACTTACCGGTACATAAAGTCGGCATAGCCTGACTTGGCACTATTTCTGACAGTTTCGCACGAAGGTTGAAAGGTTCCTGACATTTTTCTCATATAAACATGTCATCTAAACATGCTCATATTGTGCCATTCTTAAAGATGACAAATTATAGTCAATGCCGTCCTTTATTAAAGGCAGGCACAAACATTATGAAAGTCGACATTATTTTGATAGCAAAGATGACATATTTAGACAACAACAATGTCAGAATCCTTTTAAACTTCGTGCGGAATTGTCAAAAATAGTGCCGTCTTTTAAAGTAAGACTATGCCGACTTTATGTACCGATAAGTCCCTATTAAGAAACGTATATATCACATTAATTAATTATTTTTCTTTTCCCTCCTTCCTCCCTCTCCCTCTCTCTTTCTTTCTTTCTCTTTTTTTTTTCTCTTTTGGTTATTGTTGAAGCATTTTGACACACAAATTCAATTTGCATAAGATTAAATAGTAAATAAAAGAAAGAGAAAAAAAATAATTGAAAAGTAATGATTAAAATTCAAATACATGCGTAGAAATACATTTAGTAGGAATTAATTAATACCAAGACTAGTAGTTGTTAGATTTAAAACAAAAACATAACAAAATAATATTAAAAAAAAAGAAAAATCAAAAACACAAGAAAAAAATATAAAAGAAAAAAAAACAAAAAATAAAAGAAGGTAACATATGTACATATTCGACAGAACTCACGATCAATCAGACATACAAAACGGAAATATTTAATCAAAATAGACATGAAAGAACTTTTTTAGAAAAGATAAGTTTGTGAAATAAAAATAAAAGGGAATCAGTCAATGAACAAAGTCATCAATTTGGTTATGTGTTAGATTTTGGCTGTGTGTTAGAAGTATCATGGGCGGAACGTTAAGATCTAAAAAGTAAATCCATCAACTGAATAGAAAAAATTTTGCCTTCGGCGCTGTAACGTCATTGATTGTAACATTTTTAAGGATTTTTTTTCAACAACATTCTAAACTTGTTTAAATTAATGGCAAATTTAATATAATTTTCTTAAAAATTTCGCAAAATTTTCTTAAAATATATTGCCTCAATCGAATAACTTTTAAATGTTATAGGTGGCTTTTAAATAAAGTGACGTTGTATATTTATTTTACCAACAAAAATATATTAAACTTGCCTACTAATGTCAGTTTGACTAATTTGTAAACATTATTTCTCCGTTTTTCGAAAGCACTAAATTTCTATAAGCTCCCTCCGTAACTCGATATTCAGTCATACGATCTTTCCGTGCCTATAAAAGACCAATTTCTACAACATACTTGAATTTTATCAAAATCCTAAAATTTTTATTTTTCCGTAAGAGGTGTGCACATCATCCTTTACTACGAATTTCGAACTTACAATTTCATAAATTTTTAGTTTATGTAGTATGTTGGGACTTGCTTAACCCGAAGGTTATCTTACCTTGTATGTCACTCGCTAGTAAAAACTTGACCCTAAATTAATTTTTATTATGTTTGTAGCAATTGAATTCTGGCAAAAGCTGGAAACCCTCAACCTTTCCCACAACAAGTTAACAGCTCTTCCTTCAACCCTCTGTAATATGCAATCGCTAAGAAGACTTTACGTAAACGACAATCAATTAGATTTCGAGGGTATTCCGTCTGGAATTGGAAGATTGGGATCTTTGGAGAATTTTTCTGCGGCGCATAATCAGCTTGAAATGATTCCTGAAGGATTATGCAGGTATGGTGATTTTTTTCATAACAAAAATCAGACTTTGTTTCTAAACGGTAAAAATTCCAGTACGATCTAGTAAAGGTTTTCAGAAAATGAAATAAATTAAGACCTATTTGTTGTTGTTCCTCTTTTTTTACCGTCACTCTTTTGAGACCCATAGGCACTATTAACTTAATCCAGATCAGATATTTTTTTATCTGGTCTTTTATCCTTCAGTGGTCTACCGACCTCACCTCACCGGTTACCGGCGTGAATGGAGGGTTAGGACCTTAGAACATTGAATTACTAGAAGGAGCTTTTTTTCAGACCTAGGGCAGGGTGTTTGAGTTCAACATCTTCATCCCATTGTTGTCATGTTAACCTAATAGGTTTTCCCCTGTTTTTAATATTATTTAAAATACCTTCAATCATTTTTAGTTCCGTTTAATTAAATGGTCTAGATATAGTAATAAAAATCTATGTAGGATGTACAACTATAAAAATAAGAAAAAGGTGCTATGGAAATCCCTATTTACACTGAAATTAATGAGAAGCCGGAAACACAGATTTCCTGCCTTTGTTTACCAAGAATGGCTAAATATGACGAATTCTAACCCAATATTTAGTTAATATTTTAATTTAACGTTCCTTTGAAACGAAATACTGCGGTACCCCGGCTTATGTTTCAACTTGCATATTATAATACACTTCGGGACCATTTATCGCCACAAACTTTTCACAAAAATATTAAAAGAACACTATTCACAAGTGCTGAAAATTTCACTTTCAAAACAATAATGACATTCCAGGAAAAATCGAGAAACCGCAATAAACAATCAATGTTGCCACGTTGACTACAAAAGAAGATGTTTAATGAAAACACATGTTAAATTTTCAAAAAACTTTGAAAGTTTTAAATAGGTTGTGAGTATTAAATATTGTTTATATTAGCTTTTTTAACATATATCTTAAACCTCATTAATTAATTAATAAATAAGCGTCAAAACTTAATCCAAATTTAGTAAGTTTTTTGTTGCATAAATCTGTTATTAAAATTGGCAACACAGATTTCTTTCGACCCTTTCCCCACTGTAGATGTTGCACTCAAACAACCAGTGTAACCAGAGAGACCAGACTCCTTCTAGTAGTTCAATGTTCTAAGGTTAGGACCGAGAGTTACCTTTTACTCTCTTGCCTGGTATTTTTTAGGCTATTAATATTATTAGTAGACTATTAGTTATAAAAAATTAACAAAAAACTATTACCTTTTTTCTTCTAAGAGTCACTTGAGAGAAATTGGGTGTCCTTTTAAAATGACAATGGCAAATGGACTAATCGTCTCGTAAATATTTACTTTGATATTAAAAGGAAACCAGTACAGATATCTCAAAAAGAAAGTATGTTCGTCTTTAAAAGTAAAAATAAAGAAGTCTTAAAATAGATAGCTTAACAAACTAGTCTTTTGTGTGAAAACAATCCTTGGGATATAAGGCTACTGTACATTTTTTACAGAAAAACAGGGTGATCACTTCTCATAAAATCTTATGAATTCATAAAATTTCAATATTGTCATAAAATATGGCCAAAAAGTCATAAAATTTCGAAATTGTCATAAAATTTGAACAAAAACAAAACAAACTTTTGATATTCCGCCTGTACATTTTCTCATGGGATAGTTAGGCAACTCATTAATCTGAGGGCAACTCCTTACGCAAACCGCACATCAAATTTTCAATTACAACTAGTAAATTAGCGCAGGAATATATAGGCAACAATAGTTTTGCCGCGTTTTTTAATATTTACCAATAGATATGCTTGATTTTGGTTGCATCTTTAACTGCACTAAAAAGTTGTGTGCGTATTTGTGTGAAAATAACCCCTATTATATCCTTGCAAGTCTTTGTTTTGTTTGATAAACCCAATTTTATGCATGTTGGAAACTGCAGTATTCTTGACTACTTGAGGAAATGAAATACTTTTTCTTGCTGTAAACTTCCTAAGAATATATTCAGAATGGATGGATGTGGAATTGGGCAAGTTAAATCCCACATATTTCCACGCAACTTCCAAAAAAAACATGAAACTGGAAAAATCCTCGTACCGTTTAAATTTTCATAATAGATTTCTTTTTATATTTTTGTATTGGTAAACGTTTTAATTTTAATGATAAATGAACAAATTAAAAAATGAGGTGGATTTATTATTTCACTTAATTACAGGTACCTATGTTTGAAAGTTTGAGATAATGATGTGTTTGAAATTAACTCTGTGTTTCGAACTTCCATTGTCTATATTTTATTTATACACGACGTTTCGATCAGTACAATTTCTGCTCGTCTTCAGGTGCAAACTACAATCAAGTCCTAAGGCTACATACTTATATACTGTGAGAAATCACTCAACCTTGAAGTTTAAGATGTTGGCTCCGCTCAAGGAGGGGCTTCCAAATATTTGGAATTTCAACACTTGGTTTACTGAAAATACCCTGATTATGCCCAATAAACGCAGCTTCAAGGAATTTTCGTTTCTTCCAGTGTGACTCCGGGTGCAAAACCTTTGCTTCTGCCACTGCATTCGGTGTTGTTTTGACCATGCATGTTCGGCGATTCGTTGTTTCACCTTTTTGGGTATTCGTCTGATGTTGCTTAAGCCTAACAGATAGTGGTCTTTTTGTTTCGCCTATGTATAATTTACCACACTCACAAGAAACTTGGTAAATGCATTCCTTATTTTGTTTGTTCTCCGGTTTTGTTTTACTAAGAAGGCTTTGAATCGTATTACTAGATTTAAAAGCTGTTTTAATATTAAAGTTTTTCGCTACTCTTCGAATTTTCTCTGATACTCCTTTAACGTATGGAATTGTAAGGAATGCATTTGCCTGTTTTTGGTCTTGTAATATCTGTCCTGTTTGTTGAAATTTAGTAATAGTATCTGTTATAAGTTTAAGGCTGTAACCATTCCATGAGAATTGTTACAAATTTGAACGGCTCTGTTATATAAAGTTCTGATTATGGCTCGTTTGGTTGTAGCAGAATGATTTCATTTAAATATTGTCCTGTGTGAGTGGGTTTACGATAAACTGTTGTTCTGATGTCGCTTTCTACTCGTTTGACAAGTATGTACGCTTGATTAAAAAAAACGTATACATGCAGTCACAAAATTGACCTTTCTAAAAGTGTATAATATACAATGAGCTTCAGGCTACTGCGAACATAGGGGGAATCAAGTCCAATTTACTCTCCGTGCAACGACCGAGGTAGATTCGAAGCACGCTGCAATGTTATCTTTTGGAAATTTATTTTGTTTTTATTATTTTGTTTTATTTCTGCCTTGCTCGAAAAACAGATTGATAAGTTCTTAAGTGAAATAATACATTTTTAAAAGTAAAAATGGATGTCTACGAAGTTGCCGAATAAGTACAGATAGTTAAATGGTACTATCAAGGCAGACCATTGAGACTTATTCAAGAACTTTTTTTGGAGAATATTGTAAATCGCCCAGAACCTAGTTATCAACGATTCATAGGTTTGTGCAGAATTGTGAAAAGTTTGGTTGTGTAGCGCCAAGAAACCATAAAAAACCCACTGTTTTGAATGACGAGCAGGAAGTACGAGGTGTGATAATTTGCGCTGCAGTGGAGGAAAATCGAAAGTTAACTAGCCACCAAACTGCCGAAGCAGTTGAAACTTCTTCAGCCACTGTCTTACGTGTTCTCAAAAAGAATGGTTTTCATTCTTACAAAGCGTCAAAAACGCATCAAATTTTTCCCGAGGAAAACTATCGTCGATGGAATTTTGCGAAACAATGATGGAAAGGGCTAATTGTGCTGAAAACTTTCTGAGATATATTCTTTTCACAGATCAAAGCACTTTTCCATTATTGAATCGCCATAACCCAACACACGTTCGATATTGGTCGAGGGAAAATTTGCATTTGTATTTAATTTTTTTAAAAATGTTTGGGGGGTATTGTAGGGGAACACGTAATTGGGCCGTTTTTTATTTAGGTCAATTTCAATGGTCCTAGATACTTGTATCTACTGCAGCAGCATATTATGGTTTCAACAAGATGGTTGTCCCACTCAAAATGTTGGCCTTGTTAGGGAATATCTTGATAATGAATTTTCTAATCGGGTTATAAGTACACGGGGAACTATTTTATGGCCAGCTCGATCACCCGATCTTGCTCCTAATGGCTTTTATCTGTGGAGTTATATCAACAATAAAGTTTACGGGCATGAAAGGGCTAATAATTTGGAAGAACTTCGCATTAAAATTGAAGAAACTTTTCAAACTATCACCCCTAACATGCTTGGAAACGTTAGAAGGGGTTTTTATCATAGGCTCGGATATTGTCTAGACTTTTCGAACATTTGCTCTAAATTTTTTTTGACTGGGAGAATCTTTTTCGTTTTTAGAATGTATTATTTTATTTTGAGAACTTTCTTGTCCGGTGTCCCTGCATGTACGTACACTGGCAAATTGGACTTCTTCCGGCCTATGTTCGCAGTAGCATGAAGCGGTCTATATACGGACTACCAGCTAAAATGCCTAAAAACTTCAAAAGTACGACAATTTGTCATATTTTTTAAGAAAGGTCTCTAAAACTGAAAATATTTTTTTACTTAAATTAAAGGCAACCTTATTTTTATATTAAATTTTGCATAATACTAAAAAATCAGCAAAAATAATGTTTTAGTAAAGTCTTTATTGAACAATATCAAATTATCACTCGAGTAACGGACGAAGGCAGTTCTATAAAGAGGGCGGTAACCCATTTTGGAGTTGATAAAATAACAATAACACGATGGAAATAGCGCTGGATTGAAAACAATTCGACGAATAGGAAACTTGGATTAGGACAAAAACCATAGTAAACTTAATACTTATTATTTTAACTTAAAAAAGAACTAAAATAAATAATTTAGTATTTAATGGGATCACCATTTTTCTCTATTACAAGCTGCAAACGTCTGGGCATTGAAAAGGTTAAATTTTGAAAATACTGAAGGTCTTCTGAGAGCTGATCCAATGCGCGATAAATGGCATCGCTTAACTCTTCAGTATTTCGTGGTCTCCAATTCCTTTGGTATATTATTTTAACGATTCGACCCCATATATTTTCCATTGGGTTAAGGTCAGGGCTGTTGGCTGGCCAAGGAAGTATTTCTATATTATTATTCTGAAACCATTAGCGAACAACATTAGCCGTGTGTACTGGACAGTTGTCCTGCTGATAAACGAAGTCATTATTTTCATGTAAAGCCCGTACAGATGGCAGCATAACCTTTTCAAGGATTTCAATATATCGTTCACTATTGAATCTTCCTTCGATTCTCAAAAAAAAAACCAAACCTCTAGCACTAAACCAGTCCCACATGTTTACAGAAAAATGTCCAGCTTTTTTAATTTGGTTTGTATATTCGGGTTCAAATCTAGAATTTGGTGGACGATAAACTAAAATTCTCCTGCTGCTTGAAGATGATTGAAAAATTTTTTCGTCAGTGAAAACAACCCTCTCCCAGAAGTCATTATCACGAAGAACGTTATTCAGTACAAAAATCACTCTGGCCTGTTTTTGTTCTTCTGTTAGAAAAGTCTTCTTTGCAGCAACTCGACAAGAGACTTCTGATTTCGTTACTCTTCTATTTACTGTTGCTAAAGAACCCGGAAATAATGTTACATTAGCTGCTTCAACCGACGTTGAAAAAGGATTTTGACTGAGATGGTCAATAAATCTCTCATCTTGCACTTCAGAACTTACTTTTGGTCGTCCTGATCCATCTTTCCTATCCGTAGAATTATTTTCAATCCAGCGCTTTTTTCATCGTATTATCGTCATTTTATCAACTCCAAAATGGGTGGCCGCTCTTCTTATAGACCAGCCGTCTTCTATAACTCGAGTCATAATTTGAACTTTTGTAAATGTTGATATATGTGGCATTTTTAAGGATGTCACACTGAATTTTAAGCTGTCAGGCATACTAAACTGGTGGTGCCTTATAATAGTATACACTAATGGAAAGCTAAATTTTGTAGTATAAGAAAAAATGCATGTATGAGTTTTTTTTGAAGTCAAGTGTACGTCAAGAAAAGGAATTTGACAATTTTGCTCCAACTCCATTGTGAATTTAATATAAATAAAATAAATATAAATTATAACAGATAATATTACTAGATTTTAATAAACAGGACAGAGATTATAAGACCAAAACAAGGTTTTCTTACAATTCCATACATTAAAGGAGTATCAGAGAAAATTTGAAGAGTAGCGAAAAACTTTAATATTAAATCAGCTTTTAAATCTAGTAATACAATTCGAAACCTTCTTAGTAAAACAAAACCGGAGAACAAACAAAATAAGGAATGCATTTACCAAGTTCATGGTGAGTCTGGTAAATTATACATAGGCGAAACAAAAATACCACTATCTGTTAGGCTTAAGGAACATCAGACGAATACCCAAAAAGGTGAAACAACGAAATCAGGAATCGCCGAACATGCATGGTCAAAACAACACCGAATGAAGTGGGCAGAAGCAACGGTTTTGCACTAGGAGTCACACTGGAAGAAACGAAAATTTTTTGAAGCTACCTTTATTGGGCAGAATCAGGGTATTTTCAGTAAACCAAGTATTGAAATTCTAAATATTTGGAAGCCCCTCCTTGGGCGGAGCCAACTTCTTAAACTTCAAGGTTGAGTGATTTCTCACAGTATATACGTAGCCTTGGGAATTGATTGTAGTTTGCACCTGAAGACGATCAGAGATTGTACTGATCGAAACGTCGTGTATAAATAAAATATAGACAATGGAAGTCCGAAACACAGTGTTAATTTCATACATGTACCTACTTGGAATTTAGTTTTTAACCTAACAAGTGCAGAAAATGATACTTTTCCGCACGCATCGGCGTTTTCCTGAACGACGCACCAGCGGAGTTTGGACAAGCCGTAAATTGGAAAAGACGCTTTCCGCACGCGTTAGGTACAACATTTTTCCTACGAGCGTGAAGAAAATTTAAAAAAAATTAAAAGGCTTTTTCCGCACGGCGTGCGGTAATTTATTTTTTTATGCACGCTGTGCAGAAAAGTGATACTTTTCGCACGCTTATAGGAAAATATTACAAAAAAATGTCATAAAATTTTACAAAAATTGTCATAAAATCATTAAAAAAAAATAGTTTTTTCCCAGTGGCCACCCTGGAAAAAGTTGCTTTTTTGTGACAGAAAGTACAGCTAGTTTGTTTTTCTTGATAAGTATCATATTTGGAAAAGGAATGCGTGCTTCTTTTGGAAGTTTACTGGTCCTTCCTTTTGATTTCTTTCACCTGAAACTAAGATTATCCAATTTTCCACCACAGGGTAGCCATTTTCTGGAAAACCGGGAAAAGTCAGGGAATTTCGACGATCGGGGAAAAGTCTGGGATTTTAAAAAGAATAATAAAAAGGTTTTGGACCATAAACTCCTTCAAATTTAAAATCAACAGAACTATTTAAAAATGTCTACTTTTTTTGGCTTAAAGAACCCTGCACCGATAACATGGACCTATGGCTTGCGTAAAATAGTGAAATTCTATGAGGATCGTATGACTGTGATAGGAGATATGGGACGTCAAATAGCGTATGTCTGGCAAAAACCTACGAAGACTTTTTCTTGTAACTTGAAAAGTACTTTGTCGATTTTCCTATTTGGGTCTCAAAAAGGTACTGGAATACTGCACAGGGGCGAATTCAAGGTTTTATCTTATTCTGAGAAAGTTAATTTTTTTAAAAATGCCGTAAATTAAAGTAAAAAGCTTTTGTTTTTTTTTAATTTAAAGGAGTGCATAAGCCATGTAAAATCAACTTTATTTTTTGCATTTACAATTTTTTTCACATTTATTCAATTATTTCGGTACTCTTTAAGGGTATAGCGAGGTACAAACATTCCTAAAGATTGAATTTTCCCCAAAATCCCTTCTCCCCAAAGAACCGTGGCCTCCCCCCCTAGCCTCTGTTTTTTCCATTTTTCTGCTTTGTTTCGTCGTCTTGACTCGATACCCAAACTTTACCTATACTTAGTGTCAAAAGCAGAAATGGTTTTGGGGAGGAATCTGAGGATCCTTGAAGGGAGGTAACTATTTTATTCCTTATTTTTGGGAAAAATTTAATCTTTCAGTCAATATTTAATAGTTTGGAAGAGAGGGGGGCGAAAGTCTTCCAGCGCCCCACCCTGCCTACGCTTCCGTCTACACGCTTAAAGAGTACCTACAGACAAAAGTTGTGAATAGAAAAAATAAGGCTTTCGTCTGCTTTTAACAGTTTTATTATTTATTGATATTTTAAAGCTTATGCCTTCCTTCAAATTAAATCCTGTCTACTCCATTTAATTACCTTTAGAATGAGACCAAACCCATAAAAAAAACCACCAGGACGCTTATTCTTGACGAGGTGAGCTTACTTTCACCACCTATTTCCACGGGGAAATGAACTCACCTCACCTCAGGGGCCGTCAAGAATTAACGTCCAGGGAAAATAAAACACAAAAACTTTTTACCTTCATTTACGTAATTTTTTAAAAATTAACCCTCGCAGACAGTAAAGTCCCCGTAAGAAAAAACCCTAGATTCGCCTCTGTGTAGAATTCAAGTTATTAGAAAGGGTTTGCCAGACATACGTTCTTTGACGGCTCTATCTCCTATCATATACGATCCTCATAGAATTTCACTATTTTACGGCGGGGCCTGGTATCCGTGCAGGGTTCTTTCAAAAATTTAGACTGCGGCGCTATAATGGTATTGATTGTTACAATTTTAGTTTATTCTAAAAAAAAGTCAAACATGTCCATAATGTCGTTTTTACTTTCATTTTCTACAAATTTTCGACTGCGGCGCATTAGTGATTTGATTTTCTCAACGTATCTAAAATTGAGACTAAAATCGACTCCAACTCATTCCTTGGCAGGTAATCCAACCCACTTTTAAAAAAAAAATCAGTAATAAATGTAAAGATGGCAATTTATTCGTAATTTTCCGCAAAACGTGCAAAGAAATTTAAATACGGAGAATTGATTGTTACAATTTTAGGATTTTGGCAGCGAAAAACTTTAAAAATGGTCTGGGAAACCGGGAAAAGTCAGGGAATTTGGTATTACAAAAAAGTGGCCACCCTGTCACCATCAAATTTGTGGATAAGCTCTGAGTTTTGTACAGCCAACAAAGTGTCTGAAAAGGTTAAAATACCACTTTTTGCCTCGAATAGATGATCTATATAAACTAACGTTTTGATCTGCCCTGTTTACTCCTCACATATTTTAATTATATATTTTGATAATGTGCGGCTGTGGGACGTGAATAACTTTCTTTCTTATCTTTTTTGGAAAATCTACTGTTGAAGCATAGTAAAAATTTGCTCGTGGCTGTTTTTTCATTTCATTGGATGACACTATTGAGCGATTCCCTCAACATTGTTCCAGTATCTTTTATGCCTCTAGATGTTAACTCAGAAAGCAGCGGCAAAGAAGTGAATAAATTGTCAAAAAAAATGTAGCTGTCCTCCAGGTAGAGGTTACTTATGTCCACGTTACCGTCATCTCCATTGTCTTCATCTGTTATGTCATTGTTATCAGGTGGAAAAATTATGATTTCATTTGACTGTGAAAGGCCTTTTTCAGTAATCACTAAAAAAACTACATAAAAAAATTAAAGTGTAGGGGTACTCAAAGATATTTATTTTCTTAAATCATAAAAAAAATTATATGTTTTAAAATCATCCAATTTTGGCAGTAAATTTTGCCAGTAAATTTTGCCAACACTGTCCTCTTAAAAGAACACACATAAAAGAACGAACCCAACTAAAAACCCATAACTTACATCAATTTGATAATTGTTGATTAAGTGATATTTTATTTATTCATTTATTTATTTATTTGAAATACATACAGTACAGAAAACAAAGTTTCCTAAACCGTACATAATTAATAAGCGTAAAACATAAGTGTAGGTACATAATTTGTCAACAACAACAGTTCAGTTGACATCATGAAACAATTGATTTGAGTTTTGATTGACAAAACACCAATCGCGGAAAATAAACGGCGCCTCACGTGTATGCAATTAAAAATCGAATGTTTGAAAATCAGTGCCATCTATCGGGGGCAGCCCAAGTTGTGCCACAAGCGCCTACTATACGATAGCTTTTAAAAGGACAGTAATATGGTGTCACTTTTTGTTAGTTTTGGCGCTATCTGGGTTAAGATGTATCCAAGGCCGAACACTTTAGAAAAAGTGTGGTTGGACTACGCGGAGTTTGAACCCGCGGCACACCGGCAATCAAGAACTTGATTGTTTGAGGCAGGCTTATTTCAAACTAAAAAATAAACCTATTTTAGCTCTAATTTTGATTTTTCCCGAAGTGAAAAATAAGTTAGCTCTATCTGTTATTTTTTTCTAGATGTGGCTCTCTTAAAAAACTTAACTTAAGTTCAAACCGCCTGATCACGCTCCCAGATGCCATCCATCTCCTAAACGACTTGGATTTGCTGGACCTAAAAAACAATCCCGACCTAATAATGCCTCCGAAACCGAAGGAAATGACCCAAGGAGCTGGTCTGGAATTCTACAACATTGACTTTTCACTTCAGAACCAGTTGAGGTTGGCTGGAGCGCACGTGCCGGCGCCTGCGCCCTCTCAAAGTAAGTTTTTAGCCAATATCATTAATCACTTGTAGAGGGTCATTCAAATTGGGCACTTTTTGGGGGTTTAAGGTGCTTCCAGGGGAGATAGGGAAAAACAGACCCCTACTTGCGAGGTTTGAGATGGGGTGTATAACTTTAAAAAAGCAGAATTCGACTGTCAAACTGGATTTTATTTGTCACTTTTAGTTTTGAGATTTTTTTTCCTATTTTTTTTTTATTTGATTTAAAATCAGCTTAATATTTTCTCCGATTTTCCCTTAACCTAAACTGTTTTATTTTTATATTTTTATTTAATTTTTTGTATTCTTATTATATCTCATTTTGTAAGAAGAAGGCCAAAAAATTTTATGCTGATATCAAAAATCAAATAAAATAAGGGTCATCTAATAAGAATTGTGTTATATCTCAAACACCAAAAGTGACAGATAATATCCAGTTTGGCAGTCGAATTCTGCTTTAAACAATGTACAAAAGAGCAATTTAAATTTTAAAAAAATGTTCACTTCTTCTAAAAATCAAGCTTCGCAAGTGGTTAGTTTTTCTCTCCCTAGAAGTTCCTTAAAACCCCCTAAAAATGTCCATTTTAAATCACCCTGTACATTCACTTGCGCGATTTTTTGCTGTTTGTGTTATTTTTATCACTAGTAAGTAAAATATAGCTTTTCCCAATAGAAAGAAAATATTAAAGCCAATGGCACCGGCGGTTTTTTACCAAAAACCATCTTTACTGCTCTCAAAGCCCCTCCCCGTTTGGGAGGTGACTTGACAGATCTTACAGGGTGATTCTAATCTAAAGGGGGACATCCCAGTTTCGCTCTCGCTTTCTCGCTCAAAATTTGAGAGCCTACTTAATAACCTCAAAAATAAATGCAGAACAGTTTTGGAGCAAAAGTCAAAAACACTCATTAAATACGATAAATTACAAAATGATTTTTTTATTTAAGGTAGAAACCAAAATTATTAAGATAATTTCAAGAAATAATGTCTGCTCTTTATTACCTATATACCAAACGTCATGTTTCATGAAGGATATGAAAGATTCGTAATCCTCATCAAATAATTCTGCAGCTATTTTACCAAGTCAGTTGTTGAATTTGGACCGGTATAAATTTTCTCCAGAAGATTGAGAATAGTATCTAATTAATTAATAACTTTATTTTCCAACAAAATCTTAAACTTACGACAAGGAAAGAGTAAAAAGTAAATAAGTAAATAAAAAAAAAATATTTAAAATAAATCTAGTGGTCACATAAAAATAAAGCAGTAAAAGTTAAATTACTAAAATTAGTTTAAATGTTGTGTGATATATTTTTTTAAGTGTATAGATTTGATGTTTTTTAGGTTTTCTGGTAGGTTATTATAAATTTGAACTCCATTCAATAATAAAGATCTTTTCTATTTGTTTTGAAATGAAATGTTTGCAAATCATTAGTTTGACTAATGGTATAATTATGTAAGTTATTGTTTCTCTGAATATTGAATTTGAAATTATGTGTTTTGTTATCAAAAAGTGAATAAATATGCATTTTTACTTAAATCCGGACTAAGTACCAACCGAAAATTGTTTTGAATAAGAACTCGGGATTTCAATATTTTTCGTAGATATGACAGTTCAGTCGTGCAAAGAGTAGTTTATAAACCTTGTTGTTCAATAAATTATTTTATTCTCGGAGAATATGTTTAATTATTCTTTGAAAAATTATATTTAATTTGAGAAACATTGCTTGGACCTCTCGGGAGCTGGCTCTAGAATTTAGTCTCAAAATAAGTCCGAACTTTTCTGGGTTAAATTTAAGTGTAAGTGTGGTCAATAATCAATAATCAAAAATTGTTGAAATGTGAAGGCATGTCATAAACCAACACAAAAACCTCACGAAAGTACTAGTTTGTGATTTTATCGACATTAAATTTTTAACTATTTGTTTTCTCCTCTAGATCCAAGTAAAGACCCTATTGCGAGAAAAATGAGGTTAAGAAGAGGCCGTAGAGACCATGAAGAGGCAGATCAGGACCAAGCTAAAATTTTGAAGGTATTTTTTTTCTTTCGTTCTTTAAATTTTACCTATTAATAATATTTTGACATTTTAGGGAATGAAAGACGTGGCTAAAGAGAAAAACAGGAGTTTATCAGAGGAAGCGCTAAAAGTTGAGTCTTTAAAGTGAGTAGAAAAAATAAAAAATTATACGACAAAGTATACGCTAAACCATACTTAAAACTAATAAAAATTATATAAAATACGAAACAATACTGAACAAATATGTTAAAAAATAAAAGTCAAAAGGTACAATATCATAAATAGTAAGTCAACTAAAAAGCTACTTTTCTAGATTTAGCGTAGGCAAATGTAATAATTTCAATAGAGAGCACTGCCAAAGACGATAACCGATTTTGACACATGGTGTTCCTTAAATAAGTTTTTATTAGTTTAAGTTTTGAAAAGGGTGAGTATTGTCAATTAAAATAAATTTTGGCAAATCTTTTACTGATTTAATATTTTTGTTTATTTAAAAAACATTTTCTAAATACTAATAGTTGATAGCAAAGTCTATCTATAGCTGACAAACCTAATTTGGGGAACCACTGGAACCATTATAGCTACGCCCGGGTTCCTGTTTATTTTAATCAAGCGCATGGTATAACTTGCATAAATGGACCCCCACAATGCAGTGTTATTTGTTGACCACAATAACTGAGAACAAAGAAAATAAAAGATGTGGGAGGATTTAAAAAGCTGTATTCAGTTTTGGTGACAAAAAAGTATCTAGTTTTTCGCTGATGACGTCGGGTATGACGTATGACAAAAATGAATCATCAGATTCACGTGTGACTTACAAGTTTGAGAGAGAGATAATTACACTGATTATTTACCTCATACATTATAAAAGCACGTCGATTTTCACCTGATTATTCAGCGAAAATTTCCCGCTCAGGTGAAAGTCTCCCTTGTCGAAACTGAAAATCTTCCTTATCAAAACTGATAATTTCCCTTTTCAAAACTCAAAATCACACGTCTGTAGCAACAACTTTTTATTTGTCGATGTGTCGTTTGATGTTATATAAATACCGAACCGTTTTTTAATTTGGTAAATAATCTTCAAAATTCATTTCGCGATGGTAAAATAATCAGAAAATCATCCTTAGATTTTTTGCCATGAGGAAACCGCTTTTGGGCAGTTTCCACGGCAAAAAAACTTCGACATGATTTTCAATAATTTCCTCATCGCTTAATAAATTGCATGCATGTTCCCATTGTTGCCATAACGTCAAACATGTCAGCTTCTAGGAATAAATGTCAAAATTACATTGTTATAATTCTGGTTTGTTGTTTTTAATGAGATGACAGTAGATAAAAAGTTCAATACCAATTACATTTTTTTAAAACTTTGATCTCGGGCTTTTTCACGAAAATATGAAAACAAACTTGCAATGATAAAAAAACGTTTTTTGCAAAAATTATTGGTAATTTTGATGCACTTATGCAAGTACCACCGATAATTTTTTCCTTGATTTCTGTACTCATTTTGTATACAAACAAATGGTTTGCGTTGGTCAAAGGTCGTACACTTCCGGCCACATAAAATGCGTACAGCAGAAGTTAGCTGCAGGTCTGTTGAATTTAAGTTTTGCTAATTGCGTTGCTTATTGTAACTGACGTTTTCGAATTACAAGTTAGATCTTTTGACATTGTAAACACAAAGATATGGAGACTGGCTACACTTTACTAAAAAACTAATATACTAATTAATAAAACAATTTTTTTAACCCTCTGACTATGAGATCCATTAAGTGGTTGGAATTTCTGGGAACAATATTCATTGGTGTTAACTTTTTTGCTATAAGGCCCCATACATTTTCTATGAGATTGGCGTCAGGAGTTTTTGCCGACCATGGCAAAACAATACCGTACTTAACTAAAAAGCCTGTTAACTCCTACCGCTTCAGTGCCCTTTAGCCTATTGTGGCTGCCATTTTTATAACCAAATTGACAAGTAAAACATGGATTTTCTGTCAGTTTGGTGTCAATATGGCGCCGATCATAGGCCAAAGGATACTAAAACGAAAATGAATTAACTGGCTTTTTAGTTGAGAATGGTTTTGGGCAAAACCTCGATGTTGTTTTGGGGCTATCGCAAATGGGTGGTCTTCAAGAAAGTCGATCAGTTGCTGATCCTGCTGAGACGTACTGACTTGGATCAAGCCAGTGCCTCGCCTTCGTCGAACAGTTCCTTCTTCGTGATACTTTCTTCTTATTGTTACAATTGAAGCCTTGTTTCGTCCATAATGTGCCGCTACTCTTCGAACCGACCAACCACCGTCTAATTTTGCCAAAATTCGTTTAGGCATTTTTAAATATAAGCGTATGACAACAAAAAAATCTGACAGTGACATTTTTTGTCAATTTGAAATACCTAAAAGGTTACTGAGTTGCGAGGCCCATAATACACCATATAAAATCGGCGTACGCATTTTATGTGGCCGCAAGTATACTTTATTATAACAAAAACTGATTTGCCATTGGTTTTTCGTTGAATTTTGATGTCATTATTCTGACAGTTTCTGATTAGTATTAAAATTTCGTAAAATAAATCGGTTACGGAGCAAGAAATCAACGAAATGTTGTTAAAAGTAAACCGCTTATTATATTTTTTATTTATTCTATGTTTTTTGTGTTTTCGTACGTGAAATAATACCCTAAATACCACTTAGCTTCAAAATTAACCAAATAATAGTTTATTAATAATAAATATTAAAGTTACAGACCGACAATCGTGAAAATTATTGGTATTTTTAAAGCTCTAGTGGTATTACCCCAGATAATTTTTTATATGTGCACATAGCCTTTAGAAAGAAAAACAAGAATAAAGCCAACATTAATTTTTGCACCAATGGGTTGAAATAAAAAAAAGTCGTGCGTTCTACATATATGGCAACGCGCGCAAGTCAATGCTGTATATTTATGTGAACTCGACGATTTACCGACCGTAATCAAAGATATTGTAAGTTTAATGGCAGCTAAATTTGATAAATGTTACGCTTTTTCTCTATTTTTTTAATTCTATGGATGTGACAATCAAAACATGTGTGTGTGTGAGAGTTAGGAAAATGTTTGTGATGTTTGATATATACTTTTAACAAATCCACAAATAGGATTTTGACGATTTCACATTTGTATTTGCCATTTATTAATTTTCTGTCTTTTTGGCGTCGTTAATTGAATATTGTGACCAATATATAGGGTAATTTTAAAAAGAAAATTTTAGTAACAATCGAAATATGATGTTCCATGTCCCCTTATTAGATGTGAGAACTAACTTGATTTCCGTATGATTGTTTAGATTAGATTATATTTATTATGATAATTAACTGCAATAATGCATTAGTCTTATTTTGTTTTCATCCCTTTGCTAAAAAAAATTGAAAAACTAATATGAAATTATCACTAACATACTCTTAAAAGGCGCGACAAAAAGAGTAGAAACCATGTAATGGTAAAACTCAACTTATGATATCCCTACACTTAGATCTTTTTTGCTTAAACTAGTTCTTATCAGAACGCAAGAGGGCTGGGTAGCCGACTAAACTTTGTTTTTTTGTACTATTTTTAGACCAAAAAGATGGGACGAGACCCTCGAAAAACCACCTCTAGACTACTCGGAATTTTTCGAAGAAGACGCGGGCCAGTATCCCGGTCTTACAATTTGGGAAATCGAAAATTTCGTGCCCAATCGAATTGATGAAGTTGCTTATGGGAAATTTTACCAAGCGGATTGTTACATTGTTTTAAAGACGTTCTTGGACGACAACCAGTCGCTGAGTTGGCAGATTTATTTTTGGATTGGTGAAAAGGCCCCGGTAAGTTTGTTTCATTTGGTAAAAATAAACTGATAATATGAAATAAATAAAATAAAGTCTTCCATTCTTTAGTTTAGATCTTAAATTTTGTAGGATGCATTGTATTTTTTAAAAAAATTTAAAATGCCATTGTCTAAAATACTTTTTTTTCTAAAATTACTTTTAATCCTGATTGCTTGAACAACAAATTCGCCACAGAAATATTTTTGGGGGATATAGATATCAATCTTTTAAAAACCAGGGAATATTTAGTGACTGAATATCGGAGCTATCTAAGTCAACTTGGATTTGCAAATATGATCAATATACCGACTAGAGTTAGAAAAGGGCAGATTCCGTCGTGTTTAGGCACTTTTTTCTTATAAATAGCAATAAAAATTACAACCCTTGCTCCCTAGTTATGACTAGCAGTGACTACGATCATTACCCAGTAATACTTGCCCTTAAGATCAGATGCAGTTCAAAACACAAAGTATATAACAAAAAGTAGATTATTTAAAACTAAAAATAATGAGATTAATAATTAAACATGGGAAGAGGTATTGCGGTGTAGTGATGTAGAGTCTTGCGCTGATACTCTTATCAAAATATTAGGTGAACATCGCTACGGAGAGTAAATATGTAACGTGCAGGCAAAAATAGTTACTATAGGGATAAGTTAAGTGTAGATAAAAATGACATTAAAAAAATATGGAAATTAATTAACCAGGCCACAAATGAAAAACAAACCACTCGTTGTAAAATAACATCAATCAGTACGGAAAGTGGTCCAGAGGTTGATACAGATGCAGAAGTGGCAGAAGCTTTTAATACGTTTTTTTAGCAGCATCGGTAAGAAAATGGCAGATAAAATCAAACAGCGTAAAGCAAAATTTTCCATAGAAAATAAAACGTTATCCCATTCAATGTATTTAAGGCACATTACAGAAAACAAATTAATACTGCACATTAACTCACTTAAATCTAATGCGCCATCAGGTGCAGACAATATACCTGCTCGGCTTATTAAGAATAATCATATTGTTCTCCTAAATCCACTTCCGGTGCATAAAACTGGCGACAAAGAGCTACTTAATAACTACCGACCTTGCAAAACTGATGAAGAAATGTATGAAGCTGCGGCTTGATGAATATCTTAAAGTAAACAACCTTCTTTTAAGTAGTCAATACAGATTTAAGAAAAATTGCAGAAGATGCAGTCACCTGTGTAGCAGAACATATGAATGAGTGTTTTAACAATAACTGAAAATGTATGGGAATTTTTATCGGCTGGTGAAAATCATTTGACACTGTGACACACCGAATTCTTTTAGATCAAATGAAGAAAATAGGCATTAGACATGTTGCATACAATTTGTTTAAAAGTTATATTAGCTATAGGAGTCTTAGAGTTCGGTGTGCCGCAGGGAACGATGCTTGGCCCAATTCTGTTCTCAATTTACATAAACAATATTGCCTTAAAGAAATTGCTTGACAGTGTGGAAGTAATATGTTTCGCTGACGACACGGTGATTATTATCAAAGCAAAGTGTCGAAAAACAGCTAAAGAGCAGGCTGAAAAGGCAATGAAAGTAATAAAATCATGGTTTGACAAAAATTACTTGACTTTGAATGCTGGTAAGTCCAACTTTGTATGTTTTTCCATGACTGAAGCTAGCGCTGCCTTAACCTCTGATGTACATCCCAATGAGCATTTTTAGAAACCTCTGGTGACAAAAATTGATATAATTATTATAAAGAGGGTTCCATTAATGCCCTAAGGTATTTAGAGGTCTCCTACAGGAATTGAGTATGTATATTTGTTTTATTAAAGGTTCTAAATTGATGGTACCCTAAGGTAACATAAAACTGGCGTTAACAATATTTCCACGGACATCTTTATAAAAATTAAAGTCATCGGTAACAAATGTTATATAAATTGGTGTTAACAATGTTTCCACCAACATATTTATAAAAATATTAGTCGACAAGTTATATAAATTGGTTTTTGAAATCTTTCTGTTAACCCATCTATAAAATCGTAAGTAACTATCAATTAAAGATATATAGATTGGTTTTAAAAAATGTTGCTATCAACTCACTTATAAAAACTTAATTAACGAACAACAAAGAGACACTTATAAAATCTTGGGAACTCACACACAATAATTATATAAATTGGTGCCTGTAATATTCTTATGAACTCATTCATAAACCTTTTTTGCCCATTCTTTCTATAATGTTTTTATTAATTTCTTTGTATAGTGGTCATAATACCACTGTTTTTACAACAAAAAAACAATTTTAATTTATAACAAAACAAACAAAATTTTTTAGGTTAATTTTGTTACATCAAAAGGCTCGTTTTTGCGACTTTAAAAGGCGCGTTTTTGCGACATCAAAAGGCGCGTTTTTGCGAAATACCATACCATCATTATCTGGTTTTAATTACATCAATCTGAGAGAGAAGAGATCCAAATCTTCTTGAGATCGTTTTCGATTACAGGATCGAATGCATTCTACACCCGATTCCGACCAGCGTTTCCTATGCGCGGCCACCCTGACTCAAAAATCTCATCACGTGGACCGACATGAACTTATATAGGCAAATCTCGCTTAGATTACGTTATCCGTGTTTTGATTCGGGGAGCCCACGCATAAGGAACCCATGGATGGGAACCGGGTTTTAGAAAAAGAGAACAATATAGTAACCGTGTTAAGTTCGCAAAAATGCACCGTGAAACTTCGAGTGCATACAGTGCGCACGGCTGTTCGGCGGCAATTGTGAACACATCACTTTACGACGCGACGGAATGCAGCCTCAAGGTCCGTTTCTGCGAGTTTGACATAGTTACTATTATCCTCTTTTTCTACATGCATTCGTCTGAGAGAGATCCAGCATACCAGGGAAATACCTGCCTGTACACCCTTCGACCCCGCAATCTAACCAACTTCTTGAGATAGTTACCTCTGACAGTTATGCGGGGTTGAAGGGTGTGCAGGCGGGTATTTTTCCTGGTATGTCTAGTATGCTGGATCTCTCTCAGACGAATACATTTAGCAAAAGAGAACAATGGTAACTATGTTAAGCTCGCAGAAACGGACCTTCAGTATTCAACACTGCGCCATCTGCAGCCTTTTGTTCCAACTAGCATCATGTTTCAAAACGTTGATAAAATAGTGTTGAAAGAGGTAAACAGTGGTATAATTGTATTGTTTCTTTTATAGAATTGTCGTAAATTTTTGCCATTTTAGATTCCAACAATAGGTTTTTGACCAAAATAAAAACATTATTTATGGGGTTTCAATATTTCTCCCAGAAAGCAAAAAACATTTGTGAAAAAAAAGTATTATTTAAATGAATATTTTTTTCTTGTTTTCTCAAGTATTTTTGAAGCCCATGAAAATTTTGTGAGTGTATTTGAAAACTATACAGTACACACGGAACCGCAGCTGATTATCAGAGTGGGATGACTGGGAAAACAGCTTTTATTTAACCTATAGTATATAAATATTCATATTCCTGCTTCAACTTATCTCACTTCTATTTTAATTTATTTTAGAAGATTGGTAAACACCATTTTATAATTTTTTTATTTTAAAAAGAAAAAGAATAATACATAACAAGCAAAGGGAAGAAAGATGGAAAATTTATATTTCTAAATCGATATATCGACTTACTTTGTTATGTAGTGTTGTTAGAACAGTTGTAAAACTTTTTTAAAATAATATCTAGACTTGAGGGTTCATAAGGAATTTTTATAAAATCTATATGTTGTTTTTCTATTCATTACTATGTACCATAAATTTTTATAAGCTGGTGTTGGTCAGTTGTTTTTCAAGTCTTTTTTACTCATTTAAGAGATATATTAGAGTTATAAAATTATCACCAACACTAAATAATATAACTTTTGGTTATTTTATGAAGGTTTTATATTATTTGCTGTAACTTCTATATAGACAAAAATGCTCATTGGGATAGGATTATTGTTCATAATTCTAAGTGTCAAATCAATACAGGCTGTAGTTGTTTGGATGAACATGAAACATTTGACGTGGAAACATCATGTAGAATTTGTGTCGAAGAGAATTCGTAAATTGATCTATAAATTCTACCAACCAAGAACAGTTATAATATTTGAACTTTTAAAAACTGTCTACTACGCCCTTGTAGAGTCGGTAATTTGCTACTGTATAACGGTGTGGCGGGCTGCTTTTAAGACCACACTATTTAAAGAAGCTAAAGTTTTAAAAATGAATCAGTTATTTATTAAATCTGTAGTAAGAATAAATGGGAAAAAGCTAATTTTCTATGGCTTAGAAATCACAACAAGAATACCAGGAACGCTTCAAAAAATAAAGTAGTAGTTCCAAAAAAATTTAATATGTTCCCTGAAGAGTTTAAAAACAAGCATTTCCAAAAAATTAAATACAATCTAAATACATGGCTGTACAAGAATAATATAGACTGGTTTTCTCACTAAAAATTAAACTATAATATAGATAGAACTTTAAAAATAAACTTGTTACCGCACGTGTAACAAACAACGTTTTATCTACAACCCCAGATTTTTCTTTTTTAATTTTAAATTGGAATTATTTTCATTTACACAACATATGCGGCGACCTTACGACATTTAATCGCTTTACGTCACTAGTAATATAATGACAGCTCATTACCGTACTAGTTACGGTTGCATTTTTGCGAGCATTTTTGTCCATTTTTTAAAAAAGATTAATTAAAATTTTGTATGCTCTTTTGTTTTATTATAGGTTTCCTTTTTTTACTTGTCAGAAACAAGGCGATATAGAGAATAATAATCTCTACAACATTTATTAGATCTGCGCGGTAGCAGTATATTTTTTGGCGGTAAAGGGAGGTAAAGTAAACCACACACCGGCGGCGGGAGGTAGAGCAATTTTTAAGTTAAACATTCGACACTAAATGCGTGTGAAAAAACCAAGGGGGTAACCACCACAGACAAATTTGGGCCTGTCATGTACTGTGAAGTAGGTACCTACTCGACAGGAAGTAAGTACTCCGAAACTAGTGCGAAAAAAACGCACTTTTTATACAACGGCAATCAATTTTTTTTGTTTTTTAATTTTATTTAACCACGTTTTGTACACAAATAAAATTGTAGCAAGTCAGACAAAGAGAGAAAAATATATAACATACAAAAGTTAAAAAATAATTGAATAAATAACAAAAAATAATTAAGTATGTAACAAACGAAATACAGTTGTAGTAAAACTAACAAATATTGCTAAAAAAAAAGGAAAACCAGAAAACTTACTTTCTATAAGTCTTCATAAAAGATTTGTATTCATGTACAGAGTAGAATGCTTGACTCGCCAGGATACTTCTAACTTTAAGTTTAAATATTTGTTTATCTAAGGTTGTAATATTTTTAGGTAAAATATTATAAAGTCCAATATCAAGTGATTTTTTTTTAGTAAGTTCGAACCTAAATCCAGGAGCCCTAATAAGTTCTGCCGATTTTGTGCAATAGTTATGATAGGTAGCGTTTGTTTGATAAAATAAAAACAAAGCTGGTTAAAAACGTACCCACATAACAATTAAACATTCCTGTAATGTAATCGCCATATACTTAGAGAACAAAGAATGTGATAGAAATGTTACATTTTACCATGGGAATATTACTAACACATGCCTGCAGTAAGTTACGTTCTAGCTCATACAGGTGATATAAATGTGATAGAAACGTTACGTTAAACATGAATATAATACGACCAGAATATTTTTTAAAAAAGAATTATAGTAATATACCTGGACACCGAATATAATTGCATGGATATGATTTTGTTATTTAAAACATGTCCAGATGGCCACGAGATGGATATGGAGTGGATATATATCCACATGAATATCCACCAAATATGCATTAGTCTTCCACTAAAGTGCAATTACGGAGTAGCCTATGAATATAGGTATATCAATGTATCACTATTATGTTGATGTACTACTTGAGATTAGTTATCAAAAGATTACCTAAATAAGTTTTTGCCGTCTTATTATATGTATAATAATATTACCTGCTACATAGAGAAGATATTAATTCCAGTGCTATCTACCTACAATAGTAAGTAAATTATAATTATAAATCATGTAAATCGCGTTCTTTTCACAAGATAGTAATATTTTCAGCAAACATGCCAAAATCCTGACAAAAACCTTCTTTTTGGGAATATTCATAAAAATAACTGGATTATCAGGTTATCATGGGCATCTTATTATCTTATTACCAAATAAATATAACTATCACAAACTCTTAAAGAATATTCAACAAAAAATAGGTCTGCAACATTCCTGTCATATTCGCAATAGAATATTCCAAAAATCACTTTGAGGGAATATTCCTATTACATGAATATTCCTCCAATGTTATGTGGGTACAAACATCCTTAAAAAAGGCCTACAGTGAGCTCTAAAACCGACACAGACAAAACATCTTATTGCCTTTTTCTTTAATTTAAATATTATGGAAGAGTCAGAAGAGTTTCCCCAAAGATGAACACCATAGGAGAGATGGGAGTTAAATAGAGCATAATACACTGTTAAAAGAGTGGGTCTCTCAAGAAAAGTCTTAAGTCTCCTAAGAGTAAATATTGCAGAAGCTAATTTTCCAGATATTAATGCTATATGAGGTCTCCAGCTTAATCCACCATCTAAAGTTATTCCCAATAACTTAACAGTATTGCTATTTTTTAAATGTTGTTTTGTAGAAAATGTGAGATCCTGCGTTTTTTCTATATTTAATTTTAAGTTATTATTTATTACATTAGTAAGTTAACACATTCGTGCGCAAATCGTTTTACACAGGGTAAGTTCAAAGTACCGATTTTAGATCGAGTTTTCCGTGTGCAAAACCTCATTTTCTAAAGCAGTCTTATATTTATTTATATTACTTAGCTTGACAAACGAGCTTGTTCGGCAATTCACGCAGTCAATTTAAGGAACTACTTGGGAGCCCAATGCAGGACCATACGAGAAGAACAACACGACGAGTCCGACGAGTTTTTGAACTTGTTCGACACTCACATTACCTACATCGAGGGTGGAAGGACGATGAGTGGTTTCTACACTGTGGAGGATTTGGTAAGTCCTGAATTTCATTTCACTTCATTTCTGTACATTGTAAAATCTAATTTTTAGAATTTTTGTCTCTTTATCTGCTTTTTTTTAAATGGAAGTGGGTTTCTCTACTGACAACCGCGGATTTCGAGAGGGGGGGGGGATTTTAGTTTAATTTTGTGTCAATGTCAGTAATGTAATTTTTCCAAAAGTTAATAACTGGCTGTACGACCAGCATCCAAAAAGATGCTTTTTTGTGTGATTTTTGTCTTTGACATATACAGGATGATTAAAAATTCCTTAGAGAGATTTTAACAGGGATAAAATATCATTTATCCAAGAAAAGTTAACTGAATATTTTTTTGAAATTTCATATTTTTTTCCTCTAATGTAAAATTCTCGTTTGTTTGGAGAATCACCTCTGGCATGACTTTTGTCAAGAATGTTGAAGTTGTCAAAGTTGCTGATGGTTAGAAAATAATATGTAGATAAACGGCGGTTCTCAGAAAATATGAACAATTTTTAAATGCAAATATCTCTGAAGCCAAAGGGTTAAAAAATGTTTTACTAATTCTTGTGCAGAAGAACCAATTCTATTTACAGTTAAAATCTTTCTAGAGAATTTTGAATCATCCTGTACAGTTAATTATTGCTTGACCCTTTTTTTAGGTCTTTGAGACTCGTTTCTATAGAGTTCACGGAGCAGGGCCGACAGTTCATCTTGAACCAGTTGCGATAACAGCCGAATCCTTAGATCCGCGATACGTTTTTATTTTGGATAAAGGAACGAAGATCTTTATATGGAATGGTAAGATCATTAGGGCCCGGTTATTCAATGGCAGTTCAAAGCCAGTTCATTGTTGGAACCTGGTTGAAAGAAAATCATGCGTTGTTGTTGTTCATTTTTGTTTCAGAACTTGAACGGATTTTTTTCGGTGCTCTTGAAGCTGGTACTTCTTAACGCCCATTTTTGAATTTCAGTAACAAAAGACAGTTTTTTAGTTCACCAAATTTTGACTTTTCTTAATTTTATCAAAAATGAGTTACTGAGGTTCCAAAACACCTTAATCGACGATAAAAAAAGTGGTCTGTCTGTATACACAATAACTCAACAACGCCTTAATCGATTTTAACGAAATTTGTTACAAAAATTCTCTATCGGCTGACCATGAACTGATTAACTTTTAGCTGAGGTTGTGGGGGGTTGAAGGAGGAAAAAGGGGGATAAAATATTTTAAAAAATTTTAACTTTGGAACAAAAGCAAGTAGCGATATACGGTTTTCAGATTGTAAGTTTCCATGAATATGGACTACAAATTTTGTTACAAAGTCCGAATTCGTGGGAGCTTTAGTTTCCGAGTTATTTGAAATATATTTTAAAAAATCATAACTTTAGAAGTAAAGCAGCCATTGATATGAGGTTTTCAGATTTTCGATTTCGTAAATATTACCCAAAAATTTTGTTATAAGGTTCAAATCTTTCAAAGCTACAGTTTTCGAGATATTTTCATTTCCTTTTAACATATCCGTGCTTTCTAGCACCAATTTTTTTATTTTAAAAAAGCAAGATACAAACAAAAATGTTTTGGTGTTTAAAATTTGTTGTTGAATAAATGAATGAATGTAGAAGTGCGGGCGGGACAATTTCCATGTACGTAGGCCACCTTGCTGGACCCGTTGCACGCCCACTATCCATGGTTTAGCCCTGGAAGCCTGCCTCTTTCGCAAAAGAACAGATTTTTCTGGGCTGTAACCTTCTTAAATCGCCTGGGACCAACAGATAGTTCCCAAGGTGTGACTCTCTTGACTTGGCCAGAGCCGGACACTCCAGCAGGACATGCAAGGACGATTATTCGTCCTCCATGCACCATCGACTCTTTGAGTCTCCGGCGATTCCCAGCGTCTCTAGGTGCTTATTGAGGCTGTGTGTCCCGTTAGGTGCCCTGTTGCTGGTTTCACATCCTTCACGTCTAGGTGGAGCAAGAACTTCGAGCAGATGCTTTTCAATCAGTTCTGTTTCGGTTGGATCGTCCATGCTGACCATGATTTTGACCTGGGGCGTCCCTGATACGTTTGTAGAATTTCCAATGGGTACTTGTGCAATTCCCTGTCGGGCCTCTTGTGTTGAAGAAGATCTACTGGATCCTTGAAGCGTTCTTTGTTGATTCTTATCTTTATACCATATGGGCGTACCTCAAGGGTCAATTCTTGGTCCTCTTTTGTTCTTAACATTTGTGAACGATATTTCATACCTACCAATTAGAGGAGAGTTTACATCGTTTGCTGATGATCAGACGGTTTTATGGCATGGAGTCGATGAAAATGTACTTGCTGGTATAATTCAGGAGGACATAAAAATTATTAAGTTATGTTGCGATGCAAACAGGTTATCTTTTAACATTTCAAAAACAAATATACTAAACTTCAAATGTAATATTAGTAATATTGAATTGGAAAATGAAAACATTTTAAACCCTGAAGTAAATACATTTTTGGGTATTTCATTGATTGATCAAAACCTTGAGTTTAATCATCAGTAGAAAACATAAATAAAAAAATTGGATCTAGCTGTTATGTCTCAAGAGTTATTTCTCGCAATATTGGCTATAACATAGCAAAAAATGTTTATTTCTCGCTTGTTAAATCTAACCTGTCCTATGGAATTTGCTTTTGGGGATCTTGTTCAAACACTCTATTTGACAGTGTTTTTAAGTTACAAAAACGTGCCATTAGAAATATGTGTAGAGTTAAAAGGCGAGTATCTTGTAGACCTTTATTTTTGCGACAACAAATTTTTACTTTGTGCTGCTTGTTTATTTTGGAAAGTATTTGTATTGTTTTAAAAAAATATGACAAAGAATTGGATAGACATAGGCAGTATAGTGTTCGCCACCCATGAACAGTTGCATTACCAATTCCTCACTCAACTCTGGTTAAAAACTCTTTTATTTACAATGCAAAAAAATGTTTAATCATTTGCCTTTAACCATAAGAGAACTATTAACTTACAAGAAATTTAGAAGCAAGACAAGAGAGTTTTTAATCAGTAAAGCTTATTATTCTCTAGAAGAGTTTTTTTCACAGTAGTAGTGCCTTTTTCCCTGCACTTTTATTATTTTTTTTTTGTTTTGTTTTATTATGATATTTAACGATTTTATTTAGATATACATACATTAAGCATGGCTTTGTCAACGACTACTTTGTGTTCTGGTTCCACTGGGTACCTGTGCGGTTCCCTGTGTCCTTCTGGAGTTTTCTCACAGACGAGTAAATCGGCTAGAATCACCTCCCCAGCACTTCGGAGAGGGGGCTTTATACAACAGGGTGCGCCTGGTTCCCTGAGGAAGGTTTTTCTTTTGGTGTCTCATCCACTCGGCCCTGGCGTTTAAGCCAAAGGTCCCCGATCCACCACTCAGAGAAGTCGAGAGCGAGCCAGAGTTGGGTTCACTTAAGCGCGCCCTATCCCCGGCACAGGGGGGTGCGATATGACGTTCCCCAACAGGATTTAGACACCGACTTATTCAGTCGGGTCCACTCCCGCGACTTGGAGAATTACCCAAGTGGGATTCAGAGAAGTAAGCTCTGGGTCCTCTTGGACCGGGTTAATGTTTGTATCTTGCGAATCCAACCCAACACAAGCAAAGGTTGTTGTTAGTTTGCTTTTTAAAATTGTGTCAGTCTATGAAGGACCAAATAGGTAATCTTAATGATGACGAAGACTTTATAGAGATTGTCAGTGTAATTCAAGAAGATATTTTTCCACTTCTTCAACCATAAAAAACACCCAAAGTTAGTCCATTGTTCATAAATAATACAAATATTTGTATAAAGTTTTGGACAGTTAAACTTTTATTTATCTGTTAAGTTTTGTTGTGGAGTGTTTATCAGAATTTATATCACACATGCTTGTATCTTGCGAATCCAAACCAACACAAGCCAAGGTTGTTGTTAGTTTGCTTTTTGACATTGTGTCAATCTATGAAGGACCAAATAGATATTAAAGATTACGAAGACTTTATAAAGATTGTTAGTGTAATTCAAGAAGATACTTTTCCACTTCTTCAACCATAAAAAAACACCCAAAGTTAGTCCATTGTTTATAAATAATACAAAATATTTGTATAAAGTTTTGTACAGTTAAACTTTTATTCGACTGTTAAGTTTTGTTGTGGAGTGTTTATCAAAATTTACAATTTTATAAAGCTGCCAAGTGGGCAAAGCCTTCTACATAATATATATTCAAAAGAATAACTATTAAATAATATTATCTTCCAGGATTAGACTTACAAAGTGGTTCTGCCAAATTGATTGTTAAATTTTGAAATAATTTTATCTATGATCTGCACGATAAGTAGCTACTATATCTTAAATTTTGGCCAGTTCGCGTCGTGCAGGTCGTACTATTACCATAAAGAATGGATTTCTTAACTTGTTTTTGACAGATAACTCTATAATAGTTCATCTAGAATTTACTGGCAATTGATAGTACGTGTGATAATTAAAAAGCGTTACTTTTAAAATTTGGACATGTCAGTTTTTCTGTCCAATGGTCCCGATTTTTTGGGAACATTTCTTTACCGTTTTTTTAAAATTTTCTATTTACGAAATATCTTGAACTAAGAAAGCTAAATTAAATAGGTAACAGAGATTGACTAACTAATAGAAATAGAGAAAACAAAATTACTTTGGAACACAAGTCGAGATTGACTTTTAAGTGATTAAATTGAGATAACAAAAGTCTATATTTTTGAAAAATATTATAATATGTTTTAGTCGGATCAAATTTGACATTAATTTAATACCTAAACTTGGCTAAATGTGTCCTTTTTTTCTTAGCCCACATTGTAATCAGTTACCAGAATTTTTGCTGCTTTATATGATATGATAATTATAGATAAACGTTTGGTTGGATTTTTTGTTAAAACTCTAATTACAAACATTTTGTTACAGGTAAAAAAGCCAAAATCAATTTAAAATCGAAAGCCAGACTACTGTGTGAAAAGATCAACAAAAATGAAAGGAAAAATAAGTCGGAAATCGTAACGGAAATAACTGGCGCAGAAAGTGAAGAATTTTGGAACATTTTAGGCTTAAAGGAAGACATTTCTGCTGCTGAAGAGAATATTATTGTAAGTTCAAAACTCAAACTTTGTTTTTGCTTTCACATCTAGTACCTAGTTCCCTTTTTTAACTCCCACATGCTGAAAATAAAAAAAAAATAATTTAATGAGTGCTTTTTGATATTTTAACTTTTTCAGGACTAGGTTCGGTTGTATTTAAAAATAAAATTTTCTCTCCTTCTTTTTTGTAACGATAAGTAACAGTACTGGAGAGAATTGCCAAAACTGACACATTCTAAAGAGTTTTTCAAATAATTCTGCACGAAGGGGGCCGCAAACTCATTGAGCTCACGATCACAATATATAAACCGGACAAGCTATAGTATCACTGTTGAGTTCAGCAAATACACCGAACGCAAACTCTGTATGTGGTACGACCAGACGGCGAACGTGTGTCAGTGTCAGCTTGTATTTGACAAGCCAGGCTAAGTTTATTATCACAAATTACCTTATATTAAGGTGCTCCGGTATATTAGACTAAACAACAATCTCAAAAGTAAGCCACAATCGACCCTCTGGTGGTCGCTAGATTGACACACTTATGGAATGGATTATTTAATCTCCCTTAGCCTTCTTCGGAGTAATCCTTCCAGTCTAGAATAGTCAGCTGATGCGATGATTTTTGTACTCGTCTGCAGGCTAGATTGAATTCTCTACATGTTCACATAGACCTTTAAGTTTATTTTATTCTGTCTAACCAATTTAATGCCAGTGCTGCGTTGATTTGTCTGTCTTAATTTTGTTTTGCTGTAGAATGTGATCATAACCAAATCTTTAATTTTAGGAACATGTTGACCCCAACTTTGCCCCAGTGCCGCCAAGATTGTACCAAGTACAACTGGGGATGGGTTACTTGGAACTGCCCCAAGTCGAAGTACCTCATGGAAAACTAATCAACACATTATTGAAAAGCAAGAACGTGTATATTTTGGACTGTTATCTGGATGTGTTTGTGTGGTAGGTGTATGTACACACAAAAATAATTAATAATGGGTATCTTGCAAAAAAATTACTCCCTGTTTTCTTCTTTCCATTGTCGAGGTCCGAATATTACCCTAAAAGCATTTTTAAGCATTTTTTCGTTTAAAATCGTCAAAGTAAAGCAGGTGACGTCACTCGCAAATTCCCGATTGACTGGTTGGATAAACGCGTTGAAGCCCGTGAAAACTGTCAAATTGCTATATTGGTTTATGATCATCCAGTTCTTTTTTTATTTGGTGTATAAATCCAGCTTTATAGTATAAAAAAAACATGATTTTTTTGGCTGCCAACACTTTTCACAAAATCTCCAAATATTCGATAGTCGGATCCGTAGAACTACCTAGTTTAAAGTATTTTTTTTTAAATATAGGTAATTTACCAACTTGATCGCGCACTTAAAACCTTTAAAGTAACTAAAAAACTTCTAGAATTACTAAAATAACTTCAAACTCACGACTTAACTATTTGGCATTCAAGCAAATACAAACAACAACAAAAATTGCGATAAACGTCAAAAGTGATAACTTGTCATGATCCAATTCTTTCGCGGATCCCTAACGCAATAGGTTGGATAGCCGGTTAGCCAAATAAAATGTAAAGTCACGTGAATATATTTTCGCACCTTTGAATTTTTAAAGCGCGTCGATACTTTAAATGCATTTTTCTTCCTTATTATTAAGTTTTAGGCAAAAAGAAAAACGTGGATTAAATTTTTTGTCTCAAGATTTTATGTGTTTGAAAGTTTGAGACAATGATGTGTTTGAAATTAACTCTGTGTTTCGGATTTCCATTGTCTATATTTTATTTATACCCGACGTTTCGATCAGTACAATCTCTGATCGTCTTCAGGTGCAAACTTCAATCAATTCCTAAGGCTCAGTGCTGCTTACATAACTCTTTTCAAGTGAAAGATAGGTTTTATGCTCAGGATGACACGCGGCTGAGATATGTTGATGATACTTTTATTGTCTGGACCGGGAATAACTAGCAACTTTCAGAATTTCTTCAGCACCTAAATAACATAAGACCCACCATTGAATTCACAATGGAGTTGGAGCAAAATTGTCAAATTCCTTTTCTTGATGTACTTGTCAAACGAGTAGAAAGCGACATCAGAACAACAGTCTATCGTAAACCCACTCACACAGGAGAATATTTAAATCAAGGTTCAAATCATTCTGCTACAACCAAACGAGGCATAATCAGAACTTTGTATAACAGAGCCGTTCAAATTTGTAACAATTCTCATGACTTGGAAATCGAAATAAGAAACATTAAGAAGGATCTACAGCGGAATGGTTACAGCCTTAAACTTATAACAGATACTATTTCTAAATTTCAACAAACAGGACATAGATTACAAGACCAAAACCAGGCAAATGCATTCCTTACAGTTCCATACGTTAAAGGAATATCAGAGAAAATTCGAAGAGTAGCGAAAAACTAATATTAAAACAGCTTTTAAATCTAGTAATACAATTCGAATTCTTCTTAGTAAAACAAAACCGGAGAACAAACAAAATAAGGAATGAATTTACCAATATCCTTGTGAGTGTGGTGAATCATACATAGGCGAAACAAAAAGACCACTATCTGTTAGGCTTAAGGAACATCAGACGAATACCCAAAAAGGTGAAACAACGAAATCAGGAATCGCCGAACATGCATGGTCAAATCAATACCTAATGAAGTGGGCAGAAGCAAAGGTTTTGCACAAGTTGTCGCACTGGAAGAAACGAAAATTCCTTGAAGCTGCCTTTATTGGGCAGAATCAGGGTATTTTTAGTAAACCAAGTGTTGAAATTCCAAATATTTGGAAGCCCCTCCCAATGAGCATTTTCAGAAACCTCTGGTGACAAAAATTTATATAATTATTATAAAGAGGGTTCCATTAATGTCCTAGGGTATTTAGAGGTTTCCTACAGGAATTGAGTTTGTATATTTGTTTTATTAAAGGTTCTAAATTGGTGGTACCCTAAGGTAACATAAAACTGGTGTTAACAATATTTCCACGGACATCTTTATAAAAATTAAAGTCATCTGTAACAAAAGTTATATAAATTGGTTTTCGAAATCTTTCTGTTAACCCATCTATAAAACCGTAAGTAACTATCAATTAAAGATATATAGATTGGTTTTTAAAAATGTTGCTATCAACTCACTTATAAAAACTTAATTAACCAACAACAAAGAGACACTTATAAAAACTTGGGAACTCACACACAATAGTTAATTATATAAATTGGTGCCTGTAATATTCTTATGAACTCATTCATAAACCTTTTTTGCCCATTCTTTCTATAATGTTTTTATTAATTTCTTTGTATAGTGGTTATAATACCAGTGTTTTTACAACAAAAAAACAATTTTAATTTATAACAAAACAAACAAAATTTTTTTAGGTTAATTTTGTGACATCAAAAGGCTCGTTTTTGTGACTTTAAAAAGTGCGTTTTTGCGACATCAAAAGGCGCGTTTTTTGCGAGATACCATACCATCATTATCTGGTTTTAATTACATCAATCTGAGAGAGATAAGAGATCCAAATCTTCTTGAGATAGTTTTCGATGACAGATATCGGCATCAAATGCATTCTACGCCCGATTCCGACCAGCTTTTGCCATGCGCGGCCACCCTGACTCAAAAAACTCATCACGTGGACCGACATGAACTTGTATAGGCGAATCTCGCTTAGACTACGTGATCCGTGTTTTGATTCGGGGAGCCCACGCATAACAAACCCATAGATGGGAACCGGGTTTTAGAAAAAGAGAACAATATAGTAACCGTGTTAAGTTCGCAAAAATGAACCGTGAAACTTCGAGTGCATACAGTGCGCACGGCTGGTCGGTGGCAATTGTGAATACATCACCTTACGACGCGACGGAACGCAGCCTTAAGGTCCGTTTCTGCGAGTTTGACATAGTTACTATTATCCTCTTTTTCTAAATGCATTCGTCTGAGAGAGATCCAGCATACCAGGGAAATACGTGCCTGTACACCCTTCGACCCCGCAATCTAACTATCTTCTTGAGATAGTTACCTCTGACAGTTATGCGGGGTTGAAGGGTGTGCAGGCGGGTATTTTTCCTGGTATGTGTAGTATGCTGAATCTGTCTCAGATGAATACATTTAGGAAAACACTGCGCCATCTGCAGCCTTTTGTTCCAACTAGCATAATGTTTTAAAACGTTGATAAAATAGTGTTGAAAGAGGTAAACAGTGGTATAATTGTATTGTTTTTTTTATAGAATTGTCGTAAATTTTCGCCATTTTGGATTCCAACAATAGGTTTTTGACCAAAATAAAAACGTTATTTATGGGGTTTCAACATGTGTTTTAATCGAAATATTGCTTGTTTAGGGTTAAAACAAAATACAAAATTCAATATTTCTCCCAGAAAGCCAAAAACATATGTGAAAAAAAAAGTATTATTTAAATGAATATTTTTTTCCCCCGTTTTCTCAAGTATTTTTGGAGCTCATGAAAATTTTGTGAGTGTAGTCGAAAACTATACAGTACACACGGGACCGCAGCTGATTATCAGAGTCGGATGACTGGGAAAACAGCTTTTATTTAACCTATAGTATATAAATATTCATATTCCTGCTTCAACTTATCTCACTTCCATTTTAATTTATTTTAGAAGATTGGTAAACACCATTTTATAATTTTTTTATTTTAAAAAGAAAAAGAATAATACATAACACACAAAGGGAAGAAAGATGGGAAATTTATATTTCTAAATCGATAAAAACCTTTAATTTGTTATGTAGTGTTGTTAGGACAGTTGTAAAACCTTTTTATAATAATATCTAGACTTGAGGGTTCATAAGGAATTTTTATAAAATCTATATGTTGTTTTTCTATCCATTACTATGTACCATAAATTTTTATAAGCTGGTGTTGGTCAGTTGTTTTTCAAGTATTTTTTACTCATTGAAGAGATACATTAGAGTTATAAAATTATCACCAACACTAAATAATATAACTTTTGGTTATTTTATGAAGGTTTTATATTATTTGCTGTAACTTCTATATAGACAAAAATGCTCATTGGGCTACTTGGGCGGAGCCAACTTCACTTCAAGGTTGAGTGATTTCTCACAGTTTATAAGTACGTAGCCTTAGGAATTGATTGTAGTTTGCACCTGAAGACGATCAGAGATTGTACTGATCGAAACGTCGTGTATAAATAAAATATAGACAATGAAAGTCCGAAACACAGAGTTAATTTCAAGATTTTATGCTAAAATTTAATAGACACAAAAAAGACAGTTTGGGTGATAATTTTTTTGTTGATGAAGTTTCTTTTTTTAAGTGATCTCATGTTGTAGGATTGGTAAAAAATCAACAAGACTAGTTAATGCGGCGGCAGTTAAACTCTCAGAAGAACTGTTTAACATGATTGACAGGCCAGACCACGCCTTGGTTACAAGAGTCAGGGAAGGCACCGAACCTACAGTAAGTCTTGTTTGCTGTTCTGATAATTTTGCAAAGCCGCGTATACACTAGGTGAACGAACAGAACCGCGCATTAGATCGATTAATATGTGTGAAGCAAGAAATGCGTTTGCTTTCACCAAACATTTAGCAAACAAGTGTAGTGATTATCATGTAATTACTCCAGTAGCATTTTTGGTCAGAACTTGGGTATTATATCCCCAATATAGGATAGGACTCTTTCCCTATACAAATTATATTGGTACTAAATTACGTAAAAAATCCTACTATTCTACCTAAGTGGGGACAGAACTGACGTAAATTTTCTCTCCAAAATAGGTCACGGTAGCTAGTTGTCCAGACAGGTAAATAGACAGTCAAATAAAATAGGGCAACGCTGTTTTAATAAACAGACATTCCAGCATAACGGACGGGACACTGCACGATTTTGTTATATTTAAAATTAAATATTGCCATTAGGCGTTGCAAATATGTTGACGCGTTTAGCAAAAAATAAATACAGTAATTGTACTCAAACAATTCAAATGTAAACCTATTTTTTATCTACTTTAGTAAGTTGGTAAAAAGCTTTTTAATATGCATAACGGACGGACCAGCTAAAAGAAGCATACCTTCATTCATTTTTGTATTATTTAGCCAATAGGACCTCAAAAAATGCCAAAACTTAATATACTTGTAAAGTTAAAAGTCACACTTAAATAATATTTGTTACTATTTTACCAAAAAACGAAGGAGTTAAGAATTTAACTAACAAAATGTTGCATAACGGACGGAACACTATTACCACTCAAAGTAGAAAGAATATTGTAACGATTGGCCAAAAAGGGCATTGTTTTAATAATTTTAATTTAATAGTTGGATATTTTAATTCATAAATAATTTAATTTAAACAATTACGAAAATCTAATAATTAGTTCGATGAACGTTGGCCTAATTGGAAAGCGCTGCATCAGCAAAGCGAACCAATATGTGTAGTCTAAGGCAAGGCTTGACCGGTCGATCGTTACCCCTCCGAAGACGTGGAATTAAAATCGTCACACACTGACGTAAATCGAAAGTCCACTTGGAAAGAAAGGTGGGATTTTGGTGGCATTCAAAGTTGGGTCGCGATTAGGCAGAGGCAAGAAAAAAGGGAATTTTTTGATCTAGAAACCGCACAGGGGTAGACAACCAATCAAGAGTCGGCGAGTGCCCGTGAAGTGTAGTGATCTCACGTAAGTAAAGTTAATTTTGCTATCTCTCACATAACCATGTGTCACTGTATCTTGTATAAACTGTTTCGTTTATATTCTCCGTCGAAATTAAGGTGTGTCTCCCTAGACTGCTCCGTCACGAAACCTGGGAAGGACCTTCCCCTTAGGGGACGTTCCCGTTTGTACCCAACCGTTACACGTCGAAAGGAGCGTTAGAACTTGACAGGGAAGTAGCGCCCTTGCCACTTATAACGCAACCTACCCGTTAACGTGAAGGCCAACGTGACAATATTTAAATTACAAGAAAAGTGATTTACGTAAAATAAATAAATCTTTGTAATACTAATACTAGCAAGCTTACTTTATTTATTTTTTATACAATTATTTCATATGCAGTGCAAAAATCTCGGCAAAAATATTTGAGAGTAAAAAGTTTAGGCTGATCTTTTAATATAAAAAACACCCAAAATTCATGTTTTTGGCATTTTTTTGACACAAAGAAACATTTTAAATTATTTTTTTAATACAAACAGTTTTAGCCTTGGAGGCAAATTAAAAAATATATAAGTGGTCACAAAGAGTAGGTTAATGCCTTCGGTAGTTCGTATTTTGTGATATTACCCGTGGTGGACTTTTAGCTGGAATGGCTGTAAAGTAATCTTTGATTCACAATAATTTTTCCACTTTTTCAATACTTCTTTTTGATTCAAAGGGGCCCTCGAAAAAACTTCCGTTGGACATTGTGAAGTCACAGTCCAACACATTAAATACTTCGTGTAAAAGTGAATAAAATGTATTTTATATAAAAAGCGTTCTCATATGCATCTGGATGCACTGATGACAAAAAATTTAAGTTTTCCCGCAATCCTTAAAACACAAATTAAACATCTTGAACAAGGCGCCTTCAAACGCCATTTTTTTCGACTATTTTTAACTTTTTTTGGGAAAAGAAAAAACGGGCGGATTATCTTTTTGATTAGTAAAAAAAACCCATTTAGTTAATCTCTAGTTACGTTGTCACGGTCTGAGGCAATTGGTTTTTCTTTATTGTTCGCATTTTCTAGATTTTTTTTTTAATTATTAAAAATTTTAATTTGCGTTAAAGCGCTGTCTTCTAATCCGCCAGGGGCAATGTTTCATTTAAAGCCTTGTTACACAATTATTTTACACAATATTGCTCCTATGAAAAAAATATTAATAAAAAAACAAAAGCCACCCTGGCTTACTGATAATATAAACAAAATGATAAAACTTAAGGAAAAAGCATACACCCGTTTTAGAAATACCGGAAGCACAGCCCACTGGGACTACTATAAACAGCTGCGTAACGTTACGAATATTGCAATTGCCAATGAGAAGAAAAGCTATTTAGAATTTTGTACCAACTCTAATAAAAATTTAATCTGGAAGCGCCTAAATCAACTAGATATTACAAACAACTCAAAAGATAACAAAAAAATACCACAAGCATTAGATCGCCCGTCCGATATTAATGATTTCTTTTTAAAATTCTCAGGAAACTCAGCGCCAATCGACCCCGAATTATTGCTGTTCTATAGTCAAAATAAAAAAATTGAATTTAGGGAACTCTTTAGTTTTAGAACCGTGTAAATCGAAGAGGTAAAAAAACACTTGTTTAATATTAAATCCTTGGCGGTGGGGGCAGACTTAATTAACTGTCAAATGCTGACCATGTGTTGTCCCACAATCCTCCCTTACATAACTAATATTATTAACTCGTGCATTCTGGATTGCGTCTTCCCATCGGAGTGGAAAATTGCAAAAGTAAAGCCTTTGCCGAAGAAGAGTTCGCCTGAAGAATATAGCGATTTACGACCCGTAAGCATTCTTCCTTGTTTATCAAAAGTTTTAGAAAAAATATTTGACCTTCAGATTAGAGAACATCTTGAAAAATACAAGCTGTTGCCTGAGCATCAATCGGGGTTCCGACCTGGGTATAGCTGTGTTACGGCATTAACAAACATAACGGATGACATTCTACATGAAACTGATATTGGAAGAACAACGGCACTAATACTCCTGGATTACTCAAAAGCTTTTGATACTATTAACCACGGATTGTTATTGGCAATTCTTAGTTTTGTGGGATTTTCCAAAGAGGCTATCGTAACGATTAGTGGTTATTTAGAGGAAAGGTTTCAGTTCGTGGAAACATCATCAGGACAATCGAGTCAAAAACAAATCAAAAGCGGAGTTCCACAAGGTTCGATTATTTCTCCTGTGTTATTTTCTATTTATACCAATAATTTTTCGAAATGCCTAAAGAACTGCGAATCGGATCAATATGCTGATGATTCACAAATTCGATACTCTTTTTACCCAGAAGACTGGACTGGAAAAACATAATTTAAAAATTAATACGAACAAATCGGCGGTGCTTATCTTTGGCAAGGACAAATTGGAAATAAAAAACAAAATTAATATTTCAATTGGGGGAAGTCCCATCCCAGTTACTGAATGTGCTAGAAATCTAGGGCTTATGCTGGATACAGACTTAAGGTTCAGACAACATATTAATATGAACATCAAAAGAGCTTACTTGTCACTAAAGTTATTATATCCTCACCGACATTCTCTTTCCACTAATCAAAAAATTCAAATAACTGATACATTAGTTTTAAGCCATTTTAACTACTGTGATGTAATTTATGGGAACTGTATAGACCAAAACGATCAAAATCGTGTGCAAAAAGTGCAAAAATCTTGTCTTAGCTTCATATATGGGGTAAGAAAATTCCAACCAGTTTCGTATAGATTGCAGGACGCAAAATGGTTAAACATGAATAAAAGAAGGCTACTACACTCCTTAGTCTACTACCACAAAATTATTCTGACACAAATACCACCATACCTGTCAAAAAAAATACAATATAGAACAGATGTACACAACCTAAACCTCAGATTTAGGGGATTAATAACGGCACCACAACATCGAACGAAAATTTTTGAAAGGAGTTTCACATATAACGTCTACCGCTTTTACAATGCTATTCCGACTACTTTTAAAACCCTTAAATTGCAGAATTTCAAAAGAAAAATAAAAACCTATCTTTTCGACAACCCAAGATCATTTTAAATTTGTCTATATGTCTTTAAACTATGTCGCATGCCTCCACTGACTAAAAACTTTAATTAAATATCATCATATTTTTAAATCCTATTTTTTGTTATACTTTTTATTTTTTATTAGTTTTTTGTTTTGTTTTTTAATTTAAATTTTAAAATTCCATTTTAATGTAAATATTTATTGTTAGAAGAAATTAGCAACCCCTACTAGGAGCACTTTACAGATTTATTGATAGTTAATATATTATTTAATTTCTCAGTACAGGTACTGGACTCGATCAATTTTAAATTGTATTCCAGTTTCCTTTTTGCGCTAGATTAGAAAAATAATTGTATTATTCTTTTTGATTGTATCTTTTTTTTTTAGTGCAAATAAACAATATTATTATTATTATTATTTTTTTTTTTTGAGGTTTTTTGACACATGGATTGCCGAATGTTAAAAAAAAAGTACCCGAGCGTTTTTATTTTTCCATAAGCTTTCCATCAAGGTGCCACAAGCGGGGCCTTCTCATTTGAAAAAAAAAGTTGTATGCGAATAGACCCCTTTCTAAGGGTTCGTTCACAAAAGTTTTATGCCAAAAATTTTGATTGCTAAAAATACTAGTTGTCGTGTTTTTGGATTTTCCTAAAAAACGAATTTCCAACTCGCTAGGAGCAATGTTCCATTTGAAGCCCAACACGACGATTTCTTGAGGATTTTGACACATATATTGACAAATGTAGAAAAAAATTACACGAGCGTTTTTCTTTTTCCATAATATTTCCAAAAAGGTGCCACAAACGGGATCTTCTCATTTGAAAAAAAAAGTTGTATGTGAATAGACCCCTTTCTAAGGTATGACGTAACATTACGGTATTTGGGAGCGCAGTACGAGATGTATGATTCTCACAGCTACTACTATAGTTAATTTCATATGTCTATGCTTTTGTTGTTATTCGATTTCTTGCAAGTTAAAACCATAAACACCACCTACGCTGATTCGGTGAAAACTTAGGTAGACTGGTCGTACCTTAGATTAAGAAGAGAGGGTCTTACAGATATTACACATACGTTGCCGGCTGCTGGTTATCATTGCGGTTCGCTGGGCCGTGAGTTAGGCCAGTCAAAATAGCAAAAACAAAGCACCCTTAAAATTTGACTATTGGAATCTCTCCACAAGCTCGAAATAGGCGCCAGTGGCGTGCCAGTAACACGGGGAGTCACAGGAATAGACCCATAGACTTTATCTTGACCTTTGAGAATTTATGTACCTATTCACTAATTTTTCTGTTTTTTTTTTATTAAGGACTTGGGAACACATTAGCAAGCTAATATTAAGAACACAAATTGGTAAAGTTTCATGTACAATTTATTTGGAAAATTTTTGAGTAAACTGATTTCTTACATTTAAAAAAAATTAAAACAGTGAACAGAAAGAAAAATCGGTAAAGCGAGAAAAAAAATTATGACTAGAGCGAAAGTCTTTAGGTTAAAGTACTACTTTTAAAATTGCAAAAAAACCTGAAATCTATTACACATTCACTCTATTGCCGCAGATTACATTGGTCCCTATCGACAAAACGCTCGTACCTTCTTTTCACTCCTGCCAGTGATGTGCAGGCAGAGTGCAAGAACTGGTGGTCAATTCGCAGGGGTTGTGGTAGCAAGTCCTGCAGCTACTGGGATGCTGTAATTGCGAGACGGTTGACCAGGTGCAGGCGTCTTGAAAAGTGCTTACACTGATGCCAGGTTGATACAAAGTTGGCCATGTTGGTTTAGTTGCTAGCTAGTTGTTCCTCTGATCGCTAAGTATGTTCTAGTCAGTGTGCATGTGCTTTAGGTCTCGCTCTATGTCGATGGTAGCTTGCTGGGGACTGCTCACCGGCGACCCTGCAAGAAAAGACACACGTGGGGCTATTCCAGTGGCTCATACCGATATCGTTACGTAGCGAATTCGTTATCGCGGCAACACCGACATGACATAATACTAAAAATGTAAAACTACTGAAGTACGTAACACACTCACACACACACTCTCGTGTGGCAAAATTGTATTTCCAAATAAAAATCGCAACAAATACCAAGCTGGCTAAAAAAATTATTTAATTTAAAATGCCGCAGGCAAAGAGGGAACTGGGAAGTGGAAACAATGGAAAATTCCTGTGGGAAAATTTATCTACGCTATGGATAGCACCGATCCAAACTGAGTACCTTTGCTTTTCTTTCTCCAGAAAAACCATCGGGCACTTGGCTCACGTTAGAGCACTTTAACCCCAGAGAAAAATAACAAAACTCCAACTCACCGTGAATGCAACAGCCAGACCAAGTCCAAAGAAAGGAACAGCTCCCTTTCTCATTCTCAAAATCCCTTTGCAGGTGGAGGACGGTTTTTTCCCAGGACAAACTCCACTTCAACAGCAACTCCTTGCGCACAGAGGTGGTTCAGACCTTCAGGTGTAGCCAGGGGTGTTGGTGATGCTCAAAAAAAATATGTGGCAAAGCAAATTAGATACGGGCGAAAATTAAAGAAATGTGATATTAAACGCGCTTTGTTTAATAGCCTTAATATTGCAAGGATAATTTCGTAATATTTTATTTGTTTGAGAATAAAAAAAACAGGGTTGGTTTCAGAAGCTAAGTAGAAAAAAAATCATTGAATTTCTATGTTTCAAAAATTACAGTTATTTAAAAAAAAAGATAAGAAAAAATTACGAAAATACGAGAATAGCATTAAATGACTTTATACTGATAGTTATAAATATACTATATTTATTCAAACGATCTTTTTTTTTTGTTAAGACACGAAAGTTCTTTGTTAAATTCAAAATATTAATCTTTTTTAATTTAAAATTATTAACCTTTGGTACTACAAGTTTTTTTCCTACGGTTGGTCGAACAGAAAAAAAGTGCCTGAAGCTGAGTATTCAAGGAGGAAAGAAAAAGCAAAAAAATACTTACTATACCGGTAGGATTTTTTCTTCTAATGCATATTTTGATGCTATACCAACTGGAAACTGATCGGAAATGCGCTTTGATAATATAATAAAAAACTGGGATTGCTTCGTAGAATTACTGAGTAAAGGCAGATAATATTCAAATATACTGGTGACAATAAAAAATTGTCACAGAGGGTCCGTTCACAAAAAAGTTTTGCCGAAAATTTTAGCTGCTGAAAATCTTAGTTGACGTCTTTTTGGATTTTTTAAAAAAACAATTCTTTAACCCACTCCGGCCAATATTCCATTTAAAGTCTCCACCCTGACTACCTGACTCGTTTTTTTTTAGATCTTCAAGTGCAAATTTATTGGCTGGGACGAAGTCATAGCAGTAGATTTTACCAGGACAGCTGAGTCTGTTCAAAAAACAGGTGCCAATCTCACACAATGGGCCCAAAAACAAGAGACCAAAGCTGATTTGACTGCCTTATTTACTCCCAGGTATGTACAATTCAAATAAACATATATCAAATCTGGACCTTAGTTAGGCTGGATCCATAGTTTCATTTCTTGCAGCTCACTTCTATTTCCCTCTTCGTCGAAAAGAGTGAGAGTGCAATAGAAAATATATTTCCTTCTTTCTCTAAATGACAAAAAGGAAAATAGAATTAATTGTTTATGTATTTCTAGCCTTAAATTTCAAACGTTTTTTATTTTCACTAAGAATGAGTTATTTGGGTTAAACAAGTTGAACTTTCGCGGCATTCGTCTAATAGTATATTGTCTTTCGGGCGTTGGGCCATCGTTCTGTAGAGGTTTGTCTTCTCGACGTTTCACCGATTCGAGTGCTCGGCGTCTTCAGGAGATCTGCTCCCACAATTGACTGAACGAGAACTGATTAATAAATCCGTACTCACAACGGTGCAGCTAGCGACACAAGGTTTTGATATTTAGATAGATGAATAAATTTTCAACCGAAACTCGAGGGGGATTTCACTGACCATTTTTTTGTACATATGTTCGCATTGTTTGACAAAATGTAAATAATGCGAAAAAATGTGAAACAATGCAAAAAAATTTGAAAAAATGCGAAAAAATGCGAAAAAATGTGAAAAAATGCCAAAAAATGTGAAAAATGCATAATAGTGTCAAAAAATGCAGACAAATGCAAAAAAAAATGTGAAAAAATGCATAATAATGTAAAAAAATACAAAATAATGGAAAAAATGCGAAATAATGCGAAAAAAATGCGAAATAATGCTAAATAATAAAATGAAGAAATTTTGAGTTTATTGTATTCCGGCAGTGTAAAAAGCGTTAAAAGAAAAGGGTATTTTTCCGTAGTTTTTAAAAAGGTATTTTATTAATAAGTAAAATACTGTATCAAAAAACTTTTAATGTGAAAATATACATATATCATTACTCGTAATCGTCAGAGTTAAGTTCCTCATTTTTTTGTTGTACGTCTTTGACCTATTGATTTTCTAAATGTTCCATGCAGTGTCTTCTCAAAAATAAATAAATCAATTTATGCTTAAAAGTCAATAAATGAAGAGTTTTTTTAATAACATAACTCGATTAATAATATCCATAAACCGCAGTGGCGTATGCAGCACCATTTCCTGGAGGGGCATATAATTTCATAAACATATTTTTAAAAACTATTTTGGAGAAAAGTCGTAATGGGTATTTATTCCACAAAGGTAATTAACTTTTTTAATAAATTCCAAGTAAAAAAAAAATGATGGACTAAAATGTTGTAGATTGATATGTACAACAAGGTAAATAGCTTAGTAACAGTAACTCTATAAAATAAAATAAAAACTTTTTTTTAATCTTTCTTTAAAAAGATGATTTACGACAAAATTTGAAGCTTTTTATACAGTGTATCCCATTTAAAAGGATGCACCCTCGGATGCACTTGATTTTTCTGGAAAACTGCTCAAAATTGTGGGCTTCATCCCCCAAATTTAAATAGTGGTTCAAGTGGCCTTATTTTGAATCTCTTTATAAGCCTTTTATTTATTAATTTTGAATTAAAATCCCCAGGGATTAAAAGTAAATACCATAGCAACACTTGTCAAAAACAATATATGCCAACTATTAGTCATATATGGGTTGACATTCTAAAACTATAGAGTAGCAAAGTGTAGCCCGCTCTCCGGCCGGGCTACAAACTTCGCCGCGGGATTTAAAGTGGCACGTGAGTCCTTAGGATTATAATGTACTATTTTTTACAATTTTTCGTAAAATTTAAATTTTTTCCAACACGTCGATTTTGCTTTTCAGTAAAATATTTTTTTCAAAAATAGTAATTTCTGTAGAACACACTCCTTCGCGAGGGACGCGTGTTACCCTCAGAATGCTTTTTTCCAAAACTACAATTTTTGTATAACGCAGAGGTGTGTGTTACCCGCCGTTTTTAAAAAATAAATTAAAAGCCATATACGTGCAAAAATAAAAAAAAATTGAATATGTATGCATGTATCTGAACCAAAAGCTATACAAGAATTTTTTGGTAGTTAAACGATTTGCTGCGAATTATTTTAACCCAATATAACTAAAAATATCACTATTGTTATTCACAAAATGGTTTTATTACAGGTGCAATCAAATGTTCTAAGAAAGAAGAAGCTAAAAAAGAAGTTAAAAACCTCCAAATCAGTTACTTCAACCGAAAAGAAACTAAAAAAACAAAATATCAATTTCCACCCATTAAAAAACCAAACTAATTTTTCTTTAAAAATGGGTTCAAACTATTATTTTCTGCTCAAATACAACATGTTTGTTTTCAAAATTCGGTAGTAGTTAAAGTATAAAAAATATCAGTTTTTGACTAGCCCCTGTATATATTACCTAATGATAAAGGGCTTCATCATGGGGTTTGTCTACAAACTTTTACCATTTTAATTTTATGGTAACTTACTTTTATTAGATAAATGTTCCGAGTTTTTATTGATAAAACATAGCCAAAAACAGCCTTTTTCCCAATTTTTTTGTTTATATCTCAGGAACTAGACAGAAAAACTTTTATAATTTGTCATTTTTTTTTAGTTACACAACCTTCTACAACATATCATAATTATAGCGAATTCCACCGAAGAAAAATCCTTATAATCCTATATAACCGGGTGCAGGGTCCTTTAAGCTTAAAAAATGGGTAAACCAACCATAAGAAAAAATAAAAGGCTTATAAAGAGAATCAACACACCTTTAAAAATGAGTTACCACTTGACCCACTTTTTCTATTTAAATTTGGAGGGTGAACTCGGGTGAAGCTCACCCCTTATTACATTCTACAAAAATTCCAATATAGCCAAAATCTGTCGTCCTTGCAAACAAAATCGACGTGTTTTGAGATTTTGGTAATTATTTCATATACGCGTTTCTGCCGTTTTTTTAAAAAATTCATTATGGGGGCACCTTCTAGGGTCCCTAGGAGTCCGAATCCGCGTCCGGCGCTTTTTTTTTAATGCAAAAAGGTTGTTAGGGGGGAGAGGGGTTGAAGTATGTTTTTTTGGGTTGGGTTGGGATGGAAAATTTCGATGAAAATAAAACGGGCAAGTGACAAACACGGAATACCACGGAAAACACATCGTTTATTGTGTTCCTAAAAAGAACTGCAAGTCATAACATGTTCTAATATTGTACTCTACTATATTAGTCAAAAAATGGATAAAAAAGAGACAACTAACCATGTGATTTTGGAACGTATGTACTTCGAAAGTCGTGTAAACAAAAATTAACCTTATATGTAAGCACATTAGAGTTTACAGTTCCTCGTTAGTAACCACGGTCCCTTGAATAAATAGGGATATTTTGGAACGCTTATTTGACACTTCGTAGTGGTTGTGGTAATTACTGCTTCTGCGCAATAGCTAAACGTCATTCCGTTGTGGTAATTAACCACTACCACTGCCGTAAGTTACGAATACATTTCGTTGTGGTTGTGTTTATTTTTCTGGTTAATTTTAGAGAATTTTGGCGCAATTAATTTTAAAAATAATAAATTATTACCAGGTTCCAATATATAAAACACTTATTTTGTAAAATTAAGCCAATTTTTTTATTTTTTCTCATCTCTAAATTTTTTTACAAGTGACAGTTTTTAAGGTGTTCCAAAAACTGGTAAAATCGACGCGTGGTAGTGGTTGTTAAACACTACCACAGCGGCTATCAAAGTTGTCAAAATTTTCAGTGTTCCAAAATTTCCTTAATAATTCTACGGACCGTGGTTAGTAACCAGCAAATTCGCGGAAGAATCGATAGGAAACAGTGTTGCCAAGCGTTGCGGACAAAAAGATCAAACCAAAGATTGAAAATTACCGGGTTTTTCGATTCATTACCGATTTTTGTATTTTGTTGAGGAATTGTGAATAAAAAAGTTTATTTTTTGAAAGGCAATATTTAGGCACAAATTTCAAGGGCGCCTTTCCGAATTTCGAATCGGATCTTACCTCACTGTCGGTTGCAGCAAACTTTTTGTCGACTCGTTCTTTGTAGAGAGATGTAGACTAGGCATATAAAGCGATAAGTGAACTTTTTGGAAAATTTTTTGCCTTTATTAATGGCAGTTTTAAAATCGCATTTAGCCCGTCCTTATTTTTGCATTTAGAAAAATTTAGCTTGAAAACGCAACAGAAATCAGGGCCAACTTAATTTTCATTAAAAAAGGTAAAATAAAAATGAGTAATTACTAGAATATTTACGGCACACTGATTCCGTTTTTTTCTTTAAGGTATGAATATAAATCTACCCTAAGATGCTTTGAATATACTGCAGAACTTTTCTTTAAACATCTCTAAAATTTTGTATTACCTAAATTATATTTTTACTTCCACGAGTGTCTGTGAAATGAGCGCGATCCTAGAGTTGAAATTGGGGAGCGCAATCACTTGATTTTTGATATATAAGGAGAAAATTATAATAAAGAAACAATGTAAAAAAATGCAGAAAAATGTGAGAAAATGCAAAAAAATATGAAAAAATGCGAAAAAATGCGAAAAAATTTGAAAAAATGCGAAAAAATGTGAAACAATGCGAAAAAATGCGAAAAAATGTGAAAAAATGCAGAAAAATGCGAAAAAATGTGAAATAATGCGAAAAAATTTGAAAAAATGCGAAATAATGCCGCAGTATTTCATCAAAATTTATACATATATTGCGATTAGTGAAATCCCCCTCGCCGAAACTATACTAATGTTGGAATCTGTCAGATTCGTAGTTTTTGAAATATTGTGGCTGCTAGCGAAACATGGTTTTTACACTAAGATGTAGAATGCATTTTCAGTAGTAATAGTGCATGTCAGATTTCCAGGAAAATTTTGGAAATTTTGTTTGAAGCCAATTTTTTAACAAAAGCTTGAGTGTATGCGATTTGAAAAAATCCCGAAGCCGTAGAGTGAGGGATTTTTTCTGGCGTCTTCGTGCATGACCTATTGTGAAAAAAATTGGCTGAAAATGAAATTTTCAAAAATTTCCGAGAAGGAGGATTGTTGTCATGCACTCGTTATATTATATAGAATATACCGAGTGAAACTGCATATTTCCATCAGAGGACAAATTTTATTTAAACCATTAGAAAATCTAATATAAAGCTATAAAATGCGATTTCCGTAGAATTCTTGACACATGTCATGCGATTTCCAAAGATTTCCACTTATTATTCCAGAAAAAAATTCCAGTTATTAATATGCACAAGGTATATTTTTAATAAAATTTGTAAGCAAGCAAAGCTCCCACGAATTTCGATTTTATAACAAAATTTGTAGACCATTACCAACTTAAATCTGAAAACTGTATATCGCTACTTGCTTTTGTTCCAAAGTTACAATTTTTTTTTAAATATTTTACCCTCTTTTCCCCCCTTCAACCCCCCACCACCGTCCCAAGTAACATTTTTGGTTAAAATTTGGTAAAATATTTCCGAGTTAAGCTAGTAATTTTTTCTTATAAAAAGCTGGGGGGGTCAAAAAAGAGGGAAATTTCCCGCCTTTTTACCAAAGTGGGGACAAAAACCAAGGTAATTTGGTGGGATAAAGTAGGTAATTAAATTTTTTTTCCTAAAGGTGAAAGGACACTTTTTACCAACTTTTGGGACACATGTACACATCTGCATAAATGCTCAACCTAATTTGTGTCCTATTGTATACAATGCCCTCTTAGTGCCCTCTTGTTTGTCTGTGACTGAAGCGCCCTCTACGTGTCAGAATAGAAGGAGATGAAAACATTAATAATTATGTCTGGCCTACAACAACTTTGGAAATAAAAAATGGTGATGAAAAAAACAGTTATATTTTAATCATAGGGGTTAAACTACTATTTTAAACTATTAATTGGAGGAAACCGACATGTCCCGAAATTTTTTTTTGTTGAATTGATTACTTTTACTTCCATAAAATTCACGCGCCCATCGAAACATGCAGTTTTAACAAAAAAAATCCACCAAAATTATGCTTCGGGAGAACACTAATTAAATATTATTTGGGATCATAATTTAATATTTGGGTATAAAACAAGTGTAAGCATATAGCGAATTGCGAGGCATACCAGAGGACGAGATACCAGGTAGTCGGTTCCCCGACCCTAGATGAGGAGGACCTGCACACGCTCAAATGGGATAAAATACTGGACTTTGCAAAAAGAACAGTAAAACCAGAAGAGCAGACTGCCAGACCAGTGGTGCAGGCGGCGGATTAGGGGCAGTCTCGGGGTAAGGCAGAAAGGGCCCAGGGAGGCCTACTTGCCAGGCTTCGCTCCGCCCCTTCTCTACTACTACTACTAGTGTAAGCAAATCATTTCCATAAAGATTTTGTAATTTTTTTTCAATAAAAATAATAAAAACTTGGCACCTTATCTTTTTTTGGCGACCGTTTCCTAAAAGTCGTGTTAACCATGTTTTTTTCTCTCAAACACAAAATTTCCAATGTTGAAGCCAAAATTTCCTATTAATTTTGCATCAAGGAGGGTTTATCCATTTTTCGAATTCATTGCCAATTGTTCCCCGCACACCCCCTGCCCATTGTTCGGTTGTCAGTTGTCATGTTGATTGTTGACATAAAGGCGGATTTACGCTGGTGAGTAATTAAGTAAGCAAAAAATTCTAAAAAGTTCCATCATAAATGGGAATACACACAATCGTTTACGCTCGCAAATGTCATAACTTGACATATGACATTGGCGAGCGCAAACGTTGTGTTCGGCACTTGTAGAGATCCACTAGGACTTGTTGGGTCACTACTATCACTTTTAATTTCTTTAACTTTTGAAAAACTGCTTGGTGCTGTGAAAGGTTTGTTTCTTTTTTCTTGTGGCATGTTAAAACACAAAACTTTCACCACTACTAGGTAGGTACTTTAACATAGAATATCCTTTTTGACGATCAAAACGTGAATGCCCTATCTTCCTTAAAAAAATCTACTTTGTTTGAATTTTGAGCCTCTATTGGGTTTTTCCTATCCCTTTTTATGTTAGGAGGGTAGGTATCTAATAGCCCAAAATCCAAACGAGGGTTGAAGATACAATAGTAATTAAGGAAATATCTTATAATTTGAAAATACCGAGAAGGAATATGAAAGTTCTGATTATTGATTAATCTAAACAGCTGATCATGATGAGTTCGTTAGAGGACACGTGACGCAAAGGAGTTTTCTTGTTTTCTACCATAACTACTTTCTTCCCATCAAGAAAAACAAAACTGAAGTTTTAACCTAATCAAATCTTAATATTTCATATGGTTAAATAAAATAGAATAATTTTCCATAAAGTTCGAACATATTTTTAGGTTATACTTATTTGGTCAAAAAACCAAATTTTTGTCCTAAAACTTATTCCAAAAAAAACCCTAACTTTGAGGAATAACTGTAGGTCAAAAATAAGTAACTTTGAGTTCAGTTTTAAACCAAAAAAGTTCTTAACATTGAGGGATATCTTTAGGACATTATTAAAAACTTTTATTATTAAAAAATGTTGACCAAGAAATGCCCAAACAAGGCGAAGACATCAGAGTAGAATCTCAAGTCAAGTTTACTTTATATTCAAAACAACTTTGAAGACATGATACGAGGAAAATAATTCGAAAAATATCCTAAAAGAAAACCTTCAAAATGTCGTGTATATAATGACCGTTTCTTAAGGTTATTTGTTCCAATTTAAAACTTATTTTAAAACCTCAAACTGCAAAGTAATTTTCTGAAGGAAAAGGGGGATGTTTTGACGTATGATTGGTTATCTTAACCTTACAGGCAGACAACAGACCGACAGACAACTTTTTTTTTTCATCGATTAAGGTGTTTTGGAACCTTAGTAACTCATTTTTGATAAAATTAAAAATAGTCAAAATTTAACGATTTTAATAGTTCCTCATGCCATACTGCTATGTGTGTATAATAATGTGTAACTTGCGAACCAGAACAGTTGGGCATTATATTTTCGGGGTGGTTTGTTAGTCGTCTATATTTCCATATTTTCGATCAATATATTTTTTTATTTAATATGCGATGTTTCATTTATTTCTTGGTATAGGCAACCTCCCATGCCTCTGACGGAAGCGCAGACGCTTATGGAAGAATGGAACGAAGATCTGGAAGCAATGGAAGCTTTCGTTTTGGAAGGGAAGAAGTTCGTCAGATTGCCCGAGGAAGAATTAGGTAAACCTCCTTTGTTTTCTGATCGTGGACAAACTCATGAATGTGACGCTAAAATCGCAACTCGCTGTACTGCCTTTTTACCTTTCAACTGGTACCCCACAAGCCAAATATGGCGTAAAATTGTAACTTTTCGCTTAACCCCCACTCTTTTTCTCGGTTCTTAGCAAGTGTATTTTAAGAACCTTAAAATAGGACCAACTAGGGCCCAAAACCATACTTACCAAATTTCACCACAATCCGACAGGCTCTTGAGTTACGAAAGTCAATTAGAATTTCTGTATTTGCTCTTTTGTGACGCGTTGTGTTTTAGTAGCGCCATTTTGTAACAGCTCTCTTTTGTTATGCGGTATTTTGATACAACGCTATTTTGTCCAACGCTATTTTGTAACGGAGCCGATTGCCATCTCACCTTCCTGTTCGCGGCAGTATTAATTTAAGAGTTTTTCCGCTATATTGAAAACAAATAGAAATCTTGGACAATGAAACTCACTATAATTTTTTTATAGGTCACTTCTACTCAAAAGATTGCTACGTCTTTCTGTGTCGCTACTGGGTCCCAGTGGAAGATAACGACGAGAGCGATTTCGTGAGCGCGGAAATGGACGAATATCAATGTGTGGTCTATTTTTGGCAGGGCAGAGAGGCTTCGAATATGGGCTGGTTGACTTTTACTTTTACGCTTCAGAAAAAGTTTAAAGCGTTGTTTAAGGTAATGAATGAAAACGAATGGTTAACAGGGACTTATTAAACATGCTCGTGCCTTAGTAGGGGAATGCCCTATTTTAATAAATTATTACATAGTTAGGACGTCGATGGAGAAGATTAAGGAAATGCTCGAAATTGTATTGTTTTTGATATATATTTTGTTTTTGAACTCGAAGACAAAAATATAATGCCTGACAAGTACGTAAAAACTTTTTCCCGCACCTAAAACTTATTCGAACTCCGCTTCGCACCGTTCGTCTTACTGCTTTCGCCTGCGGCAAAACCCAACTTTGCGCACTGTTAGGAAAACTCCTATTGTTTGATAATTTAAGCCCGAAAAAACAGATCTCGAAGTAAAGTTTCTGTTCTGCGAAGTTTTTGATTGGTTAAGGTACAAGTTGTTAGTCGGCTTGAAGACGAACGAATCCGTCTCGTTCTCGAGACAACACCAAACGCAATTCTCATTGACCCCATGGTGCCAGATGATCGGGAAAAAAATAATATTTATGTTGACTGCAACAGGATGTATCTTGTTTGTTTGTTTATTAACAAAGGAGCACGCAAAATTTAAAGTGCTTTTTCAGAGTTTGTGAGGCAAAGTTGTAGGGAAGAACTCGGGAAACATTTTTTCTCATAGCCACGACCCCGTCATATAGATTAAAATAACAGATCCTACTAGGACGTTTGTGTCCAACGTTGTTTTTGAGGTAAAAGCGACGTTCTTAGTTATATTATATTATAGTTAGTTTTTACTGCAAAGCCGACGTTTTCAGTGCGTAGGAAATTTAAAAGTGCCGGATACCGACGTCTGCCTGCCGTTGAAATTTAAAACCTGTAGCTCGTTGAAACTGGCCTGCTTTAATCGACGTCCCAAACGAACACGTCCATTTTCGTGCGTTTGATCTAACTTAAAACAGCTTTTATTTCGCTTGTTCTAACTTTTGGATCCAGGATCTGCTTTTGCAAGTGCTCTTGAAAATGCCAAAACGACCATTCAAACATTCGATTGAATATCTTTCTTTGCTGTAGGGAACCTGCATACCCCATTTTCCTCTCACATGTGTGTTTTAATTTTTTGATATAAATAATTTTGAAGTAATCACTCATGTCGAGATAACGAGGCACAACCACAAACAAGAATAAATAAAACCGCCAAAACTGTGAGGTTACCTACTAAAAACGACTTCAGATTCTAATACATAGATTAGGTTATTACAAGGGTTAATATTAGACACTTAAAGTAAATATTTCAACGCATCGGTATACGTATCGCGTTCGAAATAAAGCCAAAATACACTACATTTTTGACTTGTTTATGCGATGTTTCGAACGATGCCCGCTTTTTTGAAAGATGCGATTACAGAACTGCTAACAGCATTCGATGTGTGCGTTGGGATGGACGTAACGATACGTTAATCACTCCGAACGCATCGCTTGCTGTCAGCTTTTGTGTCATCGCACCCGTCAAAAAAGCGGGCATCGTTCGAAACATGGCATGAGCAAGTCAAAAATGTAGTTTATTTTGGCTTTATTTCGAACGCAATAGGTATACCGATGCGTTGAAATATTTACTTAAGTGTCTATTAAATACTCTGTGGAAGACTTGCGATTCTAATATGTACGCAGGCCGATGGCAACAGTAAATTGGCAAATTGGTACATCATGGCGGACGTACACTCCTGGCGAAAAAAAAGTAGGACACAGAATGGAAATATGGGTAAATATAATACCCTTTATTAATGAAAATTTACATTGTTAGTCATTTGTTAGTTAATTAACCTCTCGTTATTTACCTTGATACATTTGACACTTGTGTTTCTCATAATAGTAAATAAATCAAAGGAGATTTTTTTAGAGTAATTCATTAAAAATTCCTTAAAATCCTATGTGAGGTCTAATGGAGTTGCAAAATTCAACTTATAACTTGAGTTACGAAAAATAACTGGTCTATAAGAAGAGCGGCGAACCATTTTGGAGTTAATAAAAATACATTACCACGTTGGGCAAAACGCTGTAACAAAAACAATACCACAGAGAAAAAACAAGAATATAATAAACGGCGATAAAAAAACTGAACTTTTGCTCGCCGTTATTGTCTCAAACAAGCTGCAGACGAGTCGGTATTGAAAAACTTAAATTTTGAAAATATTGCTCTTCTTCTGAGATGATATCTACGTCTCTTTCAATGGCTTAATTCAACTCGTCTGAATTTCTGGGGAACCAATTTCGCTGATAAATTATCTTCACAATCCGTTCCCAAACATTTTCCATGGGATTTAAATCCGGGCTGTTGAATGACCAAGGTAGAGTTTCAATATTGTTCTCTCGAAACCAAGTGTTCACTAGATTCGCCGTGTGCACAGGGCAGTTATCTTGTTGGTAGATGAACTCATTATTTTCATGCAAGGCCGAAACAGATGGATACATAATATTACGAAGAATTTCGATGTATCGTTCACTGGTAAATGTACCTTTTATTCTCCAGCAAACACCCATACCTCTCGCACTAAACCATCCCCACATGTTGACGGAAAAATGTCCTGCTCTCTTGATGTTGTGTGTGTATTCTGGATCATACCTTGAATTTGGTGGACGATAAACTAAAATTCTCCGACTATCTGACGATGACTGGAAAATTTTTTCGCCCGTAAAGACGACTTTCTCCCAAAAACCATTCCTTTCTAAAAGATGATTGTCCGCAAAAATTACTCTAGCCTGTTTCTGCTCTTCCGCTAAAAGAGGGTTTTTTTGCTGCACTTTACACGATAGATTTGAATTTTGTATCCTAATACAAGCAGTTCGTCGGGACCCTGGAAACATGCTTGCAGCGGCAGCGTGGGAGCATGTGGTAAAAGGATTATGCCTTAAATGATCAAGGAGTCGTCCATCTTGCTCCATTTAACTAATTTTGTTTCGTCCTGATCCTTCCTTTCTCTTTGTGGTATTGTTTTCGGTTCAGCGCTTGGTCCAGCGTAGTACTGTATTTTTATTAACTCCAAAATGGTTGGTCGCTCTTCTTATAGACCATTTATCTTTCGTATGTCGAGTTATAATTTGAATTTTGGTAAATTCTGAAACTGGAGGCATTTTTATTTAGTTTGAAGTATACTGCAAGAAAGCGTCAGATAATTGTCAGATATTTCAGAATGTCGAATGGTGGCCAAACCAATAAATATCTGAAGATATAGGGTGACATACTAAAAAAGCAAAAATATATTTTACATGTCCTACTTTTTTTCGCCAGATCTGTACGGTTTTAATATGTCGTAATACTTTTGCGAACCGACGGGTTTCGTAACTTTAGTCATGTTTGACGACTTAACTTGGAGACCCGGTCCGACTTGGTATAATGTTAGTAAATTAATTTTTTGTTTTTTGAATTTAGTCTAATTAGAGCTATTAAGCTTTTGGGGGAATGTTGGACCATTTTAACAACAAAACTAACATTTTTTTTTAAATGTATCGAACCAATTTTTTTTAAATATTTTATTTTCTCAGATCTTTCACATTCATTTTCTTAGGGCGCCCGGTTTTTTTCGAAGTATATTTTTATGTGTAAGGTGCTTTAAAAGAATTATATATTATTCACCTCAGGATCCGCCTTCAAAAAAACGCATCCATTTTTATTCTTTTACAAAAACTTTATATATTTTAGGTAGTCAAAACAAAAGCAAACGTAAATAATGTTCTTGTTTAGTAACTAATTTTAGGTGAGGGAAATTAAACGTAAAATAAGGTTGGAAATTGGTAAAGCTAGTCAGGATCAATGAAGTCGAGGCACCCGAATCTGCATTACCCATTTAGGTGCGAATGAGGGTCGTTAGGCAGTCGAAACGACGTTGCTAGCCGACTTCGCGTTTCTCAAGGGAAACGTATGGGCAACGTAAGATAACGTCCAAATGCTGCTTGGGATGACTATGATGTCTATGATTCCCAATTAAAAACACGCTCATATAGATTACAATAACAGATCCTCTTTCTTTACCACATTAAAACTAAAAAAAATAAGTAGCTGCCGTTCGAAAAACCTTTGACAGATGTCAAAACTTTTGCGGTGGGATTTACTAAAAGGGTTTAGTCTATTTTAGAACGGTCCTAAGTTTAAGTGAAATTTCTGGTTTTAAGTACTTTAAACCAACCATCCTTGAGTTTTGGACATAATTTGATTTGTAAAGAGAATTCTAATAAATTTGTTTATTCAATAATCATCTTCACAATGTTTTGTTGGATTTAAGAAGAAAGTTTCAATTTAGAAAAAAGAAAATTAAAAAATTTAAACCCACGCGGGGTTTAAGTAGTAAACACTCTGTAGAACAAATTAAAATTGGGGTTATATGTCACTCTAATTAAAACTTACCTTTGTTAATTAATTTTTCCAATTAATACCTGATGTCACAGAAAGATTTAGATGGGTGATAATAAAATAAGGAGTAGATTGATTTTGTATTTATTTAAAAGGTGTTTTTATTTATGAAATGTATTAAAAAACTTAATGCAAATTTTGTTCACATTTCTATCACTGTCGAAATGTCAGTTTAAAAATATTAGCGCTGCGTTCAATCACAAACAGCGAGTTCCGATCTTTTACCTCTGCTTGCACCAACCTTTACTGATGAAAGCTACAGCTTTAAAATGAGTGGGCTTTGAGTAAGGAAAGTTTTCTTGACTGAGCTTTTAGATAACCTCAATGTTTTAATTTCAGTTTGTAAATAAATTAATATAGTTGTTTTGGATTTTTTGTTTGGTATATTTTTCGTGCATAATCAGTGACCTTCACTTATGTTTGTTTTGCCTCGTAGTGCCCTCATAAATATATTTTTTGTGCTGAGAAAGTGTTCAAAATATTGCGTTTTTCTGGACAAAATTGGAGGTGTTTTATTGATTAATGAACAACTTGGGATATTAAATAAAGTAAATTAATCATTGTGAAAACGGTTACTTAGGGAAATTATAAATTACCAATTGCCACAAAACAATCCTCTCTGGGGGTTATAAATTTAAACCACCCCCCAGAGGTGGTATAAAAAATCACCAATTTTATAACCTCCAACACAGATTATGAAGCTATTATGTGCAAAAATTTTGGCGTATTCACCATTTGCCATTTTGTAACCTGTCAAAAAAAAATTAGGTTTAGGGCATTTTCTTCTAAAACATGGTATTTATTTTGACAAAAAAGCAGTTTTTTAGTGGTATTTAGCAATAAAAATACAAAATAATCAATAACTTTGTGTCTTTTCTGTATGGGTAAGTGTTTTTTGAAAATTGGTTTTAAAATTTATTGCCCCCCACAGCTGTAAATATTTAGACCTGTGGGGGGGGTACTATTTTAGATCTTAGTAAATCCCACCGTTAATATTTAAATCTTTGGTGACGCCTATTAAATAATGATAAAACTATTTTACCCGAGTCTAATTTAAAGTTTTCGTTTTTAATAACAAAAAACCTGGGGACCTGCCCCTGACCTGACCTGATCAGTCATTTTGACAGCACTTAACCGCTATCAATATATTTAACAATTTTGAATTTAGAGTTGTCAAGTTAGTTGGATTTGATGCTTTGCTTACTGAAATCGGTCAAAATACACATTGGGCATCCCATTCCTAACTTTGAGCTAGATTATCTGGTCACCTGTCAAATCTTGGTGGTCGTGCTTATTAGAAAAAATATTCCGTGGGTTCTTCCCTACAACTTTGCCTCACAAACGTTGAAAAAATTTAAATTTTGCATGCTTCTTTGGATTAAGCTTAAATTTACTTCTTAGATAAGAAAACAAAATGAGATAATTACAATATTTCGTTAATTTTCAGGACAAACTGGAAGTGGTAAGAACCCACCAGCAGCAAGAGAACATGAAATTCATGGCCCATTTCAAACGAAAATTCATCATCCATCAGGGCAAAAGGAAAGTGATCGAGAAGAACGCCGTGGAATTTTTCCATTTGCGGTCCAACGGAAGTGCCCTGTATACCAGGTTGGTTCAGATCAACCCCGACGCTGCGCTGTTGAACTCTGCGTTTTGGTAAGTGATGTTTTTAAATTCATTCCATGGCATTTTTCAAGCCGTCAACAAATTAGTTTTTGGTTCTATTTGAGGTAGGGTAATTTCGCCACGAATAAGGGCTGGTAACGTCACTGATTTCAACCGGAATTTACCCAGGTCAAAAGCTGTTTGCAAGTTGCGGTTATCCTCACTATCATATTTTTTTGGTTAAGTTTTATTACCGTAATTTTAACATCGTTCGTGATTTACTGTTTGTTTTTATCTAAATAATCCTAAAGTGTAGGTAGTAAATTATGCTTTGAACGATTTTCGTTTAAGAGGTGACGTTCGGTTTTAATTGGTTTTGTGGTTCAGCTGATCTCAAGGTCAACCAAGAAATTGGTACAGTAAAATTGTCTGATAATCTGGGGGCATTAAACAATCTCTGAACTACAGCGACTGAAAGTCGGTAAAATTCTTTGAGAACCGCCTTCTGGGCATGCATGAAAACGCCTGTTATGGATTATACAGGGTGTTCCAAATTGGATGCTCACCATAGGGATGTCCTAAACGGTAGGAGATACGAAAAGGTTTAAATTATGGCAAAGTTGCGCAATTTGACGCTTTGCTTAGAACCAAAAAAAAAGTTACAAATTCCGGATAGTTCCGTAGATAGGCGATAAAAACCGAAATCTTTATTTTTAGTTTTTATTTTTCTGCGCCCTTATTCTTAAAGCTGTCAAAAAACGCTTAAGACTTTCTACAGGCACTTTTTTAAGATCTACCTATTAAGACACATGCTTTTTTCCTGCCGTTTGATTTATAAAGGATGACAGATATTTTGACAAGTACCTGACGTTTTTAGTTAATTGACCATCATCAGCCCAAATTCAAAGATTAAAAAACAAAACAAAAACAAAACGGATTTTTCAAATATTAGGTAAAGTTATTTTGTTATAACAAAATATCTTAAGTAATTTAAAAGCAAAAATTAAATGATGGTCATCCTTTATGAACCAAACGGCAGAGAAAAAGGATGTGTCCATAAGAAAAAATGAACTTGACAGTGCCCATGTCACACTAAAATGTCAAGTATCAAAAACGGACCTCTCACTAGGTAGATCTTAAAAAAGTGCCTGTAGAAAGTTTTAAGCGTTTTTTGACAGCTTTAAGAATAGGGGCGCAGAAAAATAAAAATTAAAAATTAAGATTTCGTTTTTTTTCCGCTTATCTCCGGAACTATCCGGAATTTGTAAATTTTTTTAGTTTTGAGCAAAGCATAAAATTGCGCAACTTTGCCCTAATTTAAACACCCTGTATAGGGTGGCCTATAAAAATCCGCACATTTTTTTATTGTATAAACTCGTGCCCAATTGTCCGATTTCAAAATTTTTTGTTTTATTGGAAAGCTAAAGCTTTGAGCTATAGAATCCTGTCCCCAGGATTGACATTTCGCTAAAATTCAAGATGGCGGACGCTTTTAAAAAATGCCAATTTTTCTCCCCCCTGCCAATTTTTTATGAGCGCCACTTTCTTTTCTGAATAACATCAATTAAAAAGCCACATCCTTGGCGTGTTCAAAAAGGTATCACTTGTTAAAGTTGGTCATGAAATACGAGAAATGGAACAAAATTAACAGAGTGAGTTTTTGTCCTCTTTTTAAAAGTTGTTCTGTGTTTTTGACCTTACATTGACAATAGATCCAAATCCACGTTTAAAACTACCCCCTTGACTATTGGCGCGACAGGTATCTACTGATTCACAAACATATCTCTGTTAATTTTTCCAAAGTATAGTAGAACCGTATGCTTAAACACAAAATTCATTTTTTAGAGGCCAAAAACTCACCCTGTTAATTTTATTACATCTTTCGTAGTTCATGACCAATTTTAACAAGTGATATTTTTTTGAACACGAAATGTCAATCCTGGTGACAGGATCCTATAGACTGAAGCTTTAGCTTTCCAGTAAAATTCTTGAAATCAGACAAGTGGTAACGAATTTATGGCCTAAAAAAAATGTGCGATTTTTTATGGACCGCCCTATACAGAGCGCTTCAGGCTACTGCGAACATAGGCCGGAAGAAGTCCAATTTGCCAGTGTACGTACATGCAGGGACACCGCACACCTATCAGTGAAGCAACCAACAATCAGACGTGGTTTTAGTACGCCTCTAACCACGGTGCTATATGGAGTGTAGTCAATGAAACCGGAATTTGGTCAATAAATACGCAAATTTTTAGAACGTAATTTCGTTGTTTTTTGTCACTGATAAATTAGAGCGTTTTTTTTTCAACTGCTCAGATTTATCACTAACAACGTGTTACAATGAAAATAATAAGGAGAAACAAAACAAAAGCAAGTTCTCAAAATAAAATAATACATTCTGAAAACCAAAAAGATTTTCCCAGTCAAAAAAAAATTAGAGCAAATGAAAAGTCCTTCTTCCAAATTATTAGTCCTTTCATGCCCGTAAACTTTATTTTTGATATAACTCCACAGGTAGAAGTCATTAGGAGCAAGATCGGGTGATCGAGCTGGCCATAAAATAATTCCCCGTGTACTTATAACCCGATTAGGAAATACATTATCAAGCTATTCCTTAAAAAGGCCAACATTGGGAGTGGGACAACCATCTTGTTGAAACCATGTTTCACCAAATCTCACACCTAACAACTGCCTAGCAGTTAGAATAATATGCTGCTGCAGTAGATCCAAGTATCTAGGACCATTCAAATTGCCGTCAATAAAAAATGGCCCAATTACGTGTTCCCCTACAATACCCCCCCAAACATTTAGTTTTTGGGGATACTGTGTTCTAACGTCAAATTGTTGTCCTCCAGAAAAATTTGATGCGTTTTTGACGCTTTGTAAGAATGATAACCGTTCTTTTTGGGAACACCTAAGACAGTGTCTGAAGACGTATCAACTGCTTCGGCAATTTGGTGGCTAGTTAACTTTCGATTTTCCTCCACGGCAGCGCAAATCATCACATCTCGTACTTCCTGCTCGTCATTAAAAACAGTGGGTTTTTTATGGTTTCTTGGCGCTACACAACCAAACTTTTTAAAATTCTGCACAAACCTATAAATCGTTGATAAACTAGGTTCTGGGCGATTTACAAAATTCTCCAAAAAAAGTTCTTGAATAAGTCTCAATGGTCTGCCTTGATAGTACCATTTGACCATTGCACTTTTCCGGCAACTTCGTAGACATCCATTTTTAGTTTTATAAATGTATTATTTCACTTAAGAACTTACCAATCTGTTTCTCGAGCAAGGCAGAAATAAAAGAAAATAATAAAAACAAAATAAATTTCCAAACACTGCAGCCTAGAGAGAGAGTGAATTGGACTTGATTCCCCCCTATGTTCGCAGTAGCCTGAAGCTCATTGTGTATTATTTATAGTAAGAGCAGTACAAATGAGGTATCAAATTAAAGCTTGTGACGTACGCTACACGAATAACCGAGTCTGTCGGCATGAAAATTGCCGACAGACCGATAGTCGAGTCCTTTTGGGTAACCGGCCATCCATCGCTTACATAAACGCGACAAGAAGGGTTGGAGGGGTAGGTAGAAGTATTATTAAGTGCTAAACGGTAGGGGAAAGGGATTGCAAAAATGTTATAAAGGGTTGCAGGGGGGAAGGGATGGTAGTACAGTAAAAATGTCATTTAAAGTCGAAAAACACAGGCTGAGTTTTTTGTAAGTTCTTTGGAACTGATTTTCTCCATTTCTCTTGGTCGGAGGTAAAAAAGTGTAGAAACAAAAATCTTTGGTATAAAATTTGCAATACGTTTTCTTACAGGTTCAACTCTCTGTAGTTAGTTTTTAAAAAGATGGAGGGCGTGAAGTTACGAAAAAAAAGTTTAAAGACTAAATGTCAGTCTGTCACAAGCTTTAATTTAATACCTCACTTGTACTGCTCTAACTATAAATAATAATATATAATCCATAACACGCAACTTCATGCATACCCAGAAAGCGGTTCTCAAAGAATTTTACCGACTTTCAGTCGCTGTAGCTCATAGACTGTTTAATTAATTATAGACAATATACATATTTTATAGGACTTTTCTCTACAACTTTTTCATTTAAAGTTTTTAAGAAAAAATCACTTTTTGTTGGTCAAAATACGTTAACGTTGTAACTTTGGCGCCATCCAACTTTTTGGAAAGTAAATACATATAGTTGAGCATTGGGACAAAAATGTTGAAAATTTTATGCCGAATATTTTTGTTCTCAGACATTTTCGCCTCCGACCAATAGAAATGGAGAAAAGTCAATTACAAAGTTTCTTCAAAATGGTAGGTGGTTCCTGAAGAGTGGCGGAAACTTTAGTTGGATGTCTTTGGGGAAACACAACCTTGGGATCTTACTTTTAGACCCCCTCCCCAACAACATATAAAAATTTTAGCCTCCCCGGATTTTTTTCGATATACTCCTCTTATTTATGACAATTTTACTGTACTAAATAAACAGCAGTTAAACCTTGGTATTTATGGTTTTCGATTGACGGCTTTAAAAAACCTCAGTTTTGGCACTATTCAATAAATATAAGCAATACCTTTAAAAGATAGGAACAAAAACAGGAAACTTTCCTTTATTTTAAAAAACGAACAACGTGGTTATTTCGTCAATAAGAACGATATTTACTAAGGACTATAGTACAAGGAAAGCTTGTTTTGAAGGCTCATATATACATGGGTATCTAAAAATTGATTTTAAGCCGAACTGCATTTGATAAGATGTTTTTACCTGGATGGATTTCAAAATACATTGGAATGATACGCGGTAGGCCATTTTTTCTTAAAACAGTCCAAATAATCCGTAAAAAATAATAAAATCTGGGTTTCTTGTTAATCCCAGAACTGTCGAAGAAATACGGGATGTATTTCGAGTAAAATCATCGTATAATATAGACCAGCAAAGAGGTGGTTTATCTACTTTAAATTTTAAAACCATCACGATTTGGTTGATTTTTTTTTCAACATTTTGAAGTATTTTATTCAGGAAAAAATCATATTCCAGGCTTTTTCTGCTTTAATTCGTTATTTCAGCGCGTACATAAGGATTACAGCGCAAAGTAAAGAAAAGCGCATGTAAAAAATACCGCGCAAGCAAGAAAATTAATTTTTGGGTCGTTAGGGACTTGAAATGATAATTATAAGAATAAAATAACCAATACTTCAAAATATTTGTTACCTAATTTAAGGGGGGAGGGGGGAAAGGTTTCGAAACTGTTACAAACAAAAAGAGAGGGGCGACATTTGGCAAAATTGGTGTTGGACTTGTTTACTGAGATGTAAAAGGCTTTTTTTTATTTCCGCAATACTTGAAAGCCGGGAAATCCGGGAAAAAATCGGGAATAAGGTGGGTTCGGGAAATATCCGGAAAATTTGCTAAGAATCCTTGAATAATAGAAAATATATTTATATAAAAAATTTCAAATTTGACGGGTTTTTTTTAATTTTAAATATACAATATTACGCACTACTTTTTGTAAAATTGTAAAATTTTACAATCGGTATTTGTTTCTATCACAATATCCGATATTTTTTTTCAGTGGGCAATCGCTCCTCCCGCCTTTGCAGCTCACCAAACTCTAAAGTTTCAACAAAATTTGCTTTTGGCGCTCGCTATGTCATTAATTTTTACAATTTTAGTTAACAGTTTTTATAGTATAACTTTCTGCGGGCATTTATGACATTTCTCTATCAGCAGCGCCGGTTCTAGCGGGCCCCTCTCCTACTCCCGATAGATAGATAGAAAATAATTTCAGAAATCAAAAATCATACTAACATTGATTAAAACAAAAATAAACAAAAAGTATAACTTTGCACGTTAACAAACTTTATATATCTAGTTATACATAAAAAAAACATATTTTCACACTTTTATATTCACCTATATATATATATAACTAGGTTTACTTATTATAATAGTACATTATAAACCTAGGAACTAAAATGATACTTTTAATCCCGCGGCGGTTGTACAATTCGCTAAGAGATTAAAAGACGCTTTAGTCTCGATGTTTATACACTATTTTATGCACTTTAGGAAACGATTATTGTTAAAAATCACGTTATTTCTACGCCACATGGTTGGTCGACTACAAGAAAGGGTGCTAAGAATTCAATCTTGGCCAAGAGCAATTTTCAAGGGATTAATTTTTGTTTTAATCCCTGAGGGATTAAATTTACTTCTAATTCCTAGTCTTAGTGATTAAATTTATTTTTAATCTTTATGGAATAAAAATTATTTTCAAGCTTTCTCGTTGGCAAATTTATCAATTATTTGTTCATAATTGATATAATTCAAGCATTCACTTTCAATATAGACCAAAAGTGAATCCAACTTTTCTTGTCCGAGGCGGTGCTTATTTTTTACCCTATCCAACGCAGAAAAATATCGTTCTCCATTAGAGTTTCATATAGGAAAAGACAGAAAAATCTGTATTGTCTATTTTTATAAGAAGAGCGAAGAACTAAGCTGCGTTCGGTATTTACGTCAGATTGATCTGTCTAATCTGAATCGTTTGTTTATTACGTCTAGTTGTAGGGGAGGTAAACCCGAACCGTTCGGTGATTCAGCTCCGATCCGTGTGGTCGATGGTTTTTGGCCGACGAAACAGATTAATTTGCGATTGTAAGGTTAGGTGTGTTTAGTTTTTTCAATTTTCACGTATCATTTTCTTAACTTTATTGTCAGAAAATAACTACTATTCAGCTAGATAATAGAAAAAAAGCTTGCAGTAAACTAGAGATTCTTTCATCGTCTAAAAGTAATTTGTTAGCCATAAAGTGCCACCAAAAATTGACGTTGATGTGCGAGTCCTTAAAATAAATTATGTTTTACACAAAAAACTTGAAGTAGGCGATCGATCCAGAGCGTTTGTTAATTGCACTAAATATAGATTAATCTGTGACTGGTAATAGTACTCGTTTTTAGAAAAATGTTCATTGCACTCAATTAACTTTTAGAACCGGGCCCTACGGGTTCCTTGATGGCCCGGGCCCTTGTTTTGACAGTTTTTAATTATTTTTCTAAAAAATATATTAATGAACAATTTGGCATCCGCAAATTTAGGAAAAAAAGGGATACACAAATCTGAGTAAGAGTAGTCACATAGTTCTAAACCTTAGTCCATCTTAGTAAATACCGCCCTAACTGTTTTTTAACCTTTTTTGTACGACCTAGAGGCGGCCCTCTATACATTTGACAGTTTTTGTTTTACCAGAAGTGGGCAACTCATATTGCCCTCTCTTTGTAGTTTTTTTTTTCATATTTTCATGTAAAACGAATTTTATGAAATGGACTAATGTTTTCTTGTCTCTTTTTATAATTTCCCCAGACAGTTTTTCAAAGATTGATTTTTTTTGGCTAGTAAAATATGTCAAGCTTTACCAAAAAAAAAACAAAAACAAACAGTGAATACCCACGGTATATAAAGACTCCTATGTTTCTATGATCTATATGTTTGTTACTCTTTTTCTTACAATAAAACATTGGAAACACAATGTGTTATTTATTAACGAAGTACATGCTAAATGCGTATGTTTGTACCTACTGCTTGTAGCTCACTAACCTCGCAAATTCGACTATTTTTATTAATCTTCCAGCTTGGTAAATGCATGTTTTCTTTTCACGTTTCCTGAGTTTCTTTCTCCGTTAGACAACGGAACAATACAAATTCGTTGAGACACGTATTTTTGCAGTTTTTGATACAGCAAAATTCCATTTTTAAACCTGACGTTTCTTAATCAAAAATCTGACAGTGACAAAATTATTTATTGTCAGGGGTTACCAACTATCATTGCCAACACACAATTTAAAACATTTCCCTAACAACTGTCAAATCCAGTTGCTCACCTCTGATAAAACAATAACTGTCAATATACAGGGCCTCTGGTACGACCCAACATCGTCTCAACTAAAAATACAGTTAATTTTCGTTCTAAAAAAGTTGTTTTTATACTGAGAACCATTTTTGCGGCCATATTGAAGGCCAATTTGACATAAAACCCATTTTTAACCTGTCAATTTGGCTCTTACCACGGCGGCGATGGTAGCCCAAAGGGCACTAAGCATTGATGGGGTAATATAAGCAAAATTAGAGGCTGAATGCTTCCAAAAAGATTTGTTGAAGAACATAAATCAGAAGAAGACGGAAATATGATAAACTCTTAGGTAGGTTAGAGATGACTATAAATAACTAGTCCGAGTCATATTGATCGATCTTTTTTGAGCGTCAGTATTCTACCCTCTTAATCGCACACACCATAAGCGTGAAAGAGATACCAGCGAACTGCGTGCCGTATACCCGGTAATAAACTCGCGTAAAATATAAACTTTATAATTGTGACAAATGTTTTTATACTTTAGGGACTTAAAAAACCTTTTAGACTCTAGAATGCAGGACTAAAATGGTACTTTTTGTCCCTAGGGACAAAAATGCCACTTTTAGTCAGTATAGGGACTAAAATGAAAAATTTATGTTAACAGTACTTCGGTTAAACTTAAACACAACAAATAATCAAGACAGCAAAGGTTGACATATCCAGCTAAATTTTGAATTTTAAACAGTACAGCTTATCTCAATAATTAACTGGAGCGAAAAATTTGGAAATTTTAATAGTTTAGGTTATATTTTTTGTCAACATCAAACGGTTTTTTTCTACTAAAAAATCCTAAGAATCCCGCACGGATAACATGGGTTCATGTACTACCGTGAAAGTTAACCATTTTTTGATATTTTGAACATATTCTACTTTAGGTGAAAAAAAATGAAATTTTATGAGGATCGTATGTCTGTGATAGGAGATATCAACTATGAAAGAACGTATGTCTACTAAACACCTACGGAGAATTTTTCTCGTAACTTGAAAAGTACTTTGAAGATTTTCGTGATTGGAGTGTTATTTGAAAGGTACTTAAATACTACACAGAGGCGTAACCAGGATTATAATTAAGGGAAGCTTTAGTATTTGGGAAAGTTATTTTTAAAAAAATAGTAAATGAGACTAAAATGTTTTTGTTTTATTTTCTCTGGTGGTTTTTCTTAAGGGTTAGTCGTATTTAAAAGGTCATTTAAGGGCAGGATATAATTTGAGGGGGGGGCATGACCTTAAAAAGTCAATAAATAAGAAAAATGTTAAAACCAAAAACCAACTCTATTTTTTTTAGCATTAATATTTTTTATCTGATTTAATCAATGAAATGAGTACCCTTTAAAGGTAGAGGCAGTGGCGTATCCAGGGATGGGTTTAGGGTTTTTTAAAATTAAACTCCCAAAAATCAAAAATAAATTGTCATCTGAAACTATGTTGTTACTAAGTCCCCCCAGAAACCTCAAGCCCCCCTCCCCCAGAAACAAAATTTCTGCATACGCCACTGAGTATGGGCCAAGTTTTGCTATTAAGTTGGTTTAGTGGGGATAAATCAGTTCTTTAAATATTTTCGTGTTGATTGTTTTAATTTTATTATTTTAGATTCTTTATCAGAGAAAAACGGTAGAGTAGTAATTACTTATATTAGAAAGATTAAAAACTTAGTGAGTAATTTAATTTTCAAACAAAACTTATACTTCTTTAATATCATACTATGTATATTTATTATTAATAAAACAAAGTTGTTTGCTTTCTCGATCTGCAGTAGCTTTCTAAAACAAAACAAAAATTCAATGACAATTACATAGATATGTCAAAAATGCATCATGACCTACTCCTAATTGTTTTTCAAATTAAAGTCAAACCCCACTGAGTTTAAACTTACCTTAACCTCTTGTATAAATCTCGAGCCATTCGAATAAGATGAATATTATTACACTTTGTATTTATGACTTCGCTAAGATAGAATTTTAGATACACCCCTGTAGCGTATTTGATTACCATTAAAATGAGGCCAAACTTGCGGACAACTACAAGCGAAAACAGGACAAAACAAAGTATAACTCTGATTTTACATTTTTACGCGGTTTTGGCTCTCATAAGCACGGCAACACAAAATCCTAAGCACGCCTCTGTAGACTAATTCATTACCTTTTAAACGAGACCAGACTTGAAAAAAATCGTTTCTCCAAACGGGATTAAAAGTTTTCACTTTTAATTTTTATGTCAGACAGACAATCAAACTTTCCTAAAATACGTTCCAAATTACACCTCAATTAAAAATTATATGAGGTACTTTTCAAACTACGAGAAAAATTATCCGTATGTTTTAGCAGACATACGTTCTTTCACTGCTCATATCTCCTATCACAAACATACGATCCTCATAGAATTTCATTTTTTTCACCTAAAAATATTGTATCTTCAAAATATCAAAATATGGTTACCTTTTACGGTAGGCCATAACGTTTAAACGCACGTCACAGTGGCGTTCATGCATAAAAACTCGTTTTTTTTTTCTGGTATTATATATTTTTTTTTTTAATTTTAAAGGATCATTTAGGATCATAAAATTCCTGCAGTTTTCTTACAATTTTTTGTCACTCCCTTTTTTTCACTTCAGATTTGGGGTCTTTGAAGAAACTTCCACGGCCCAAGACAAGGTTGTTTGAGAAAAAAAAACTTTGTGTAAAAGTGAATAAAATGTCTTAAAAAGCTTTGTGCACCTGGATGCAAGAATAACTCAAAAACGGTGCCAGAAAATTTTTGAAAGGCTAAGCTACTTTGTGCGCATGGTCAAATTGACCTGCAAGCTTCAGAACCCAAGTCAAACATTTTGACCTTTTCGAATGGGTCAACTTAAGTCGATTTTTCGCAAAAAAGAACGTTTCGATAATGTATTGAAATTTAAACAATAAATTTTATGGAGAAAATTACTAAATACTCGTAAAATCACCCAATTCGATGATATTTGAGCCAGCGTTCCTCAAAAAGTTTTTTAAATGACTAATCGATCTTAAAAAATTATTTTTTATTTACAAATTTAATTTAAATTTATTTTTCTACAAGTTAAGTACCTAAATAAAATTTTTAATTTTTATTTATACTGTATTAATTAAATTTTGACACCTAAAGCTTATTAAATAAACAACAATTTTTAATGAGACCTAGCGATTTCAGAAAAGTACCTCAAGATGTCGTCGATAGCAAACTCGAGATTGATCATAGATCCAGGATAACACTTTTGAATTAAGTCCTCTAAATTTTTGTACTGTCTAATGAATTCTTCTTGCATTGCCCTCCAAACGACTTGCAGTAAATTACTATCTTCAGTTAAATGTTTTTCCATTTTTTTATACAAATTTTCGATACCTTTCTTCACTACACTACCAGGATATTGGTTAATCACTTTTTTAAGTTCCTGTTTGCTAAAAGCCAATTGGTAGCTAACTTCTGATTCTTTAACTCCGCTGTCAATTTTTGCTTGAACCCCATCGAAAAAGGTGTTCAATTTTTCTAAAGGTCTTCCAAAGTATAGTGTTACATAAGCTTGTAACGCGTCGTTATATCTTAGTTTCGCTTCTTTCCTTTGATTTTCCAGAACTAAAATCTTCAGTTGAGCGAGTAAGGAGTATAAACTATGAAAGTTTTCCATTTTAATAATTTGCGAGGGCGTTTTTTGATCATTCGCATGTATGACAATATAATCCATCATGGTATCAACTAATCTAATGTACCATTTTTCTAAATCCGCTGCCCTATCGCTTTTTAACAAACACTCTGCGTTCACAGCAAATATTTCGAGATTCGAAACATAGGGTAAAATATTACTTCTGGCTTTTTTAGACAACCTAAACTCTTTAATGGAATCTATTTGCATTTGCATAAATTGATCCAAAGACCTTTTTACTTCGATAAGTTGTGAAGCGAAAGTGTTACTTAAAAACGAACTTTGCGCAGACATGACGTGTTGGTTTAGTCTAACTAAAACATACATACAATAAAAGCTGTCCTGTTTTTTTATATGATCGATTAAAAGGTCTAACTCGGTTTTCAAACATGCGAATAAACTGCTCATCATATTACGCACGTCCTCGTCGACTTGTTTTTCCGCTCTTCTAGACGGTACTATGTGAGTACTGACTTCTACCCCATCCAATGTTGTCAAAGTGTTCTGAGATGTTGGGCTTAAGACGTCCAATTGAAAGAACTTCACACAAAACTGTTGTTCCTGATAGAACACAGGTTCTAATAAAGTTAACACTTGTTCTAAAACTTGCTCGTACCTGTTTCTATCTGACGAACTTGTTTCTAATGTCCACTGGTCTCTGTCTAAGCCTATCAGTGTGGTTGGTGTACTTACTCCGAAAGAACCGATTTTGTCTCTGGCTGCATTAAAGAGACCCCTTAAATCTCTGTCATATAGTTTACCCAGGGACGAGGTGTAGACTTCCTTTAGAGAGTCGTACATTTTTTTGTCCATGACTTTTAGCCAATGCATGAGTTCCGTGTAAGGGTAAAGTTCCTTGTGGACGCCGCTGTGTTGTGGTAGAATCAGGCCTTCTAAAGATTTATCTGATTCGCCTAAAAGTTTCAGAGGAATAGGAAATCTTAAAATAAACTATGATATTGACATAGGACATTCCTCAGACTAATAACTAAAGAAAAGACCAAACATTCCCTTTGGAAATTCTCTAATGTTTACCTAATTAAAGTTACATTTATAGTCGTGTCCAAAGCTTCCTACTTCATTACTCAAGGAAGAAGAAAGCCTTGCATGGACAGCACTACAAGGCCCTTAAAATGCGACGAATACTAACAGCACTCCACTGCATTAGTTTAAAATTCGTTTTCTTATAGCGTATTCCTTTGTTAAAATTGAGTGCACCACCAGTGCACAGCCAGTTGTGCACTAACACTCGTCCGGTGCTGTCAAAAAGTGCACCGGTGCAGTTTGAATGGAACATACATTTTTCCCTATGCCAGAGCCTTTTTTGTTGCTTAGGCGTATAGGTAGCATAAACAAACCCTAAATGTGATTAATAAACTATATTGCATATCTTTCCATGCAGACACAGAAGAGGGGTTATTGGGTCCTGCGACCTGCTAGAACTTATGTCGGTTGTAGTTGTTGCCTTATTGTTACTCTTTCTGTTTTTTTATTTTATAGTAGTTTTATATAGTAGGCCTTATAGTATTCCTACCTACCTTATTGTAATTGTACTTATGTATCATATTTTCAATAAGGTTTTTGATTTTTGGGGTTGCCTAACGAACATATGTAATAACGCATAAAACTCCTCATCATCGTCATCATCACTGCTGCCCGATAAAAAACTAGAAAATTTAAAAAAATCTTTGGCCATATTACTTTTTGTATTTCTGGCCATTTTTTTTAATTATGATTTTTAAAAATAAAATGGCGGGAAAAAGTTTTCGGTGCGACACCGGCTTTCAGACCCGGTACAGAAAATGCTGCACTCATTGCAAAACTGAAATTGTTAGTTGTCCAATGGAACAATAAAACTGAGAAAGTGCACCCCAATGGAACTTTACCAAAGGAATACGCTATTAAATAGTTTAGAAGGCAAGCACACTACCCATTATACCATCATGACATTTAAAAATAAATAGTAAATTGCGGCTGTATTTCGACGAGACACCATGGCTAGTAGGTACGAATTTTAATTAATTCTTTAGATATTAACTGAGTTCTTGGCACAGAGTTGTTTTAAAATGCACCTTGCACAAAGAGATTATAATTTTAGATTTAAAATATATAAATAAGCTACAAAATTCCAATGACCAACCTAAAATGACACATCTCTTACCTTCAAAATAATAATTCTAGGTAGAAATATTCTAGTTTTTTTTTCATATCACGCATTGTGGGTCTCGAAAGACTTTTTATAGTTCTTTTTTTTGAAATAATCAAAATAAAAGTAAAAAATCGAACGAATAAGACTTGTCATAATTTATTCGCCGTTTATCTTTAATGCAACGTTGCCGGTTTGTATTTTTTTTTATTAATTTAAATTATAGCAATTACTCAAATTTGAAAATTTAGTTATTAGTCTGAGGCTTATTACCTTGTATAAATATGCGTAACATAGTAAATATAATTAAAAAAGCGATTCAAAAACTGTATTTAGTTTGGTTCTTTTTAATTTAAAAATGAAACTTAGGGATGGTTTATCAGAGCAGTATTGTTTACTTTTATATTTCTTTTTATTTTTTAATCTGAGGGACATTCCAACAACATTCTCATTTTGACAGATACGTGAAATTCTCCCAAAAATAAAATATGGTGACATTGTGACCTCATCTTGTGCACTTTTTTTAATTTGCTTTTCATAGTGAAAGTGATTTTTAATTCCTAAAATTTATGTTATTTTCGTTTGTCGAGAAAAATAGACCTAGAAAATATGATAATATAGAAAAGAAAATATTGTAGTGGTAAATTCAAAATTATGTTTTGATTTTTAAACTTTAACTCTTTTAGATAATGTTCTGCATTTAATAAAAAGAAAAGAGAGTGTGAGAAAAAATAACAAAATAGGTGATATTGAGTACAAATTTAAAACGGTTAGGGTTGGCTTATGACTTTCTCTTCTTTGATAAAAGTTTAATGATTTTTACCTTTGTGATTTCCATAATGAATAAATAAATTATTCAGTTGTCTGCTTAAACTTCTGGAAAACTTTTCCTTGAACTTCTCAAACTTCTTTCTTTGTTCTTGCACCGCCGTCATTTGCAGTAAGGCTTTCTCGATGTTGGAATTCATTGCTCTTTTTAGGGCTTCAGCTGCTTTGACTGCCTTGGCCAGACCTCGATTAAAATAAAAAATAACAACAAAAAAATATACATCCGACGACTTTACGTCTCCAAAATATGTGCCCAATTGCAGTTAGTACAGTATTGTCGTTAAAGTGGTGTTTCTTATGGTCCTTCTGTTTTAATCGAGGTGCATTTGCCTCTGCTAAATTAGAGATGTGCAGAAGAAGATACTCGATCTCTCTCACATTGAGATAATTAAAAAAATAAATTAATACTAGCCCTATTTTACTTATTAAGTTATGGGAATCGCTTGTATAAAATTCGCTTTGAGTTTGTAAAAGCTATATTAATATTACCCTCTCTAGATGTAAAGTCCGCATCATCAAGAATCTTTTGGTATTCAAAAGGAAGATCAAGATTTGTGATGACTTTTTCTAGCTCCTCCATCAGTTGCAGGTTGTTTGTATTTACTATTGATATGACGGAGTTTTTCTTTTCCATTTTTTCCATAGTATCTCTATAAATGAAACAATGAAGTCCAAAAATTGCTAAAAAGATCTAATAGGAGTTTTCTTCTTTAACTTTTTTTGGAAAATTGAACTTAAATTATTGTTTAATGTATGAAGAATTTTGATAACATTATGGACACTTCTTGGGCCAAATCTTGGTCCAAATCATTAAATATCTTGAACAAAACTAGTCTAACACTTTTCATTTTGTCCCAGATAAGTAATGATTTGGTCCGAAAAAAGTGTCAACTTTTTTGTCCATAAGGTTGTGTAATTTCCCTAAGCAAAGCTTAAATCAAGAAAATAAAAGATAAATGGTATACTATTTGGCGAAGGGTGAAAGCGGCTCGCGTAGATCATAGTCGCCTGGCCGAAAGCCCCCCCCCCCTACTACTAATACTCTACCGAGTACTCTACTACACTATATATATATAACAGGATTCACACCAAATTATAAAATTAAAAAGTTTTATCTAGTTTGTCCACTTGTTGTGCAGCAAATTACCAGCCATTCATACTGTCAAGTATTGTAGATATTTTAAAGTAGTATTTGCTTAAGTACGTGGTATTGCCAAGTGTTACATTGTATAATATTCGATTATATATTTTAAAGTAAGTAATCCCTGAACCTCCCTGACTAACTTGTTTTGAATTTCCTTGACTATTATACAAAAAAACAAAAAAAAAGGATGGAAAAAGCAGCCTCTTTCAACCTCTTACAGCTGACCAAACCTCACCTTTAATGTTTTTGCAATACTGTTTTTAAGTTACGTTGTCAAAACTATATTTATTTATCTATTGCAACCCAACCAACCCATGGTGTTGCCTGCGATATCCAAAAATAATGTAATTTGACAGCTGTCATTGAGCGAAATGTCACAAACATACACGCACACACATATGGAATAGATAGAAAAGGTAATAAAAACATTGTCTATTATTGTGCTCTTGATGGCACCCAATAGGATATATATTAGGGGTAAGAATTATTAGTGGCTTTGTATCTTGAACTATAGGTGGAAATTGTTATTTATTACATACCTAACATGACAAAGTATCTCATCATAACTATCCAATTGCTTTTCTAATCTATCCGCCTCACTGATTGCCAAATCTAACTGTTCCATAAGTGACTCAACTTGTTCTTCCGATGCCAAAACACATTGAACGTTTTCTCCATCGAGGAGGGAAAGGTCCCTGGCTAAGATTGACATAAATCCTTCCGCGTTGCTTATAGCGAATTCACAGCCCTCCATTAACCTGCAAAGTGAACCTAAAGATACACTTCATTACAAAGTCAATCGGACCAATTTTTCGACCATGACATTTCCATTTGGTTTGTGTCTTTTGCTAAAAAAATTATTGCAGTTTTGTGTTCTCGCCAAAATCGTAGGTGCTATGCTTTTTGAAATTTTGCAACAATTTTTTGAGTAAAATTCTCGGTAAAATTACAACATGTTATTGGAGTGGGCTATCTGCGCGGCCAAGATGGGACTTTTGCAAATATGCAAAAAAGCAAAAGATGACATTTTAAAGCAGATAAAATTACAGAGGCCAACAAAATTAAAAAAAAATTTGTTGCCTGAGATCTAAGAACTGATTTTAGATATACTTAATGTGCTGATTGTAAAACTGGCAGCAGCTCTAGTTTTTGAGATAGAGACTACTTGAATTTAGTTGTAATAAAAGGCAAAAATAAATAAATCAAAATTTCTTTAAACCAATATTCCTAGACCTGGTTAACCCGCATTACTTAATCCTATTAATTTTATTAGCTATTTGAAATTCCATATGATCTGATCTCCCCATACCTGCTCAACCCCGACTAATTGGTTTTGGAAACATAGTACCTTTTGTCTACCCTTATCCTTCTCGACTTAGTATATTGTGTAGTTTTTGCAAATAAAGTTGAGTCATAATTTTTTGTACATTTTCGTCGTTTTATAGTGTTAAAATTAAAACAATGGCATCTACAAGCAGGCGTAGCTGTACCAGTATCCAGATGTTTTTTGTTATGTATGTGGCGAATACACTTTGAAAGAAAGTAGAAAAACTATTTCTGAATTTGTGAAAAGGTCTCATCTTGCCTATTTTGGCGTTCATTTGGGAGATCAAGATAAATCTGTAAAACATGTGTTGAACATTTGCGACAGTGGACAATTGGAAACAGAAAGTGCCTGAAATTTGGTGTACCAATAATTTCGAGGGAACCACGTAACCATTATGATTCTGACTGCTATTTTTGTCTCGTTAATATTAAAAGCATAAATAGGAACAATCGACATAAATGGACATATCCTGATCTAGATTCTGCAAGAAGACCTGTACCGCACTCTAAGAAAATACCCATTCCAACCTTCAGCAGTCTTCCTGAAATCCCGGAATATGATACAGAAACATCAACGTCTGATGAAAATCAAAGAATGCAATCAGAAAACGACATTGAATTTGAAGCAGATTTAACAACTCCTCAGTGTTTTAATCAACAAGAACTGAACGATCTCGTGAGAGACCTATACCTCTCAAAGGAGTGTGCTGAATTACTTGCATCCACATTAAAAGAAAAGAACCTTCTTTATCCAGGCACTAATGTAACATTTTATCGTAAGCGAGAAAAGGATCTGCTGCCTTTTTTCGCTCAGGAAAATAAGCTGGTATTCTGTAACGATATAAAAGAACTCTTAGAAAAAATGGGCTTTCCAGAAAATTTAGGTGACTGTGGTGAAGAACAGGGAGAAAGATTCCATCAGGATTTTTAAATTATGGAAGATCGATATCAAGGACGATGGGATAGCCACATGATGGCCGACTACTGTTGGAGCCTTCAGCGAGACTACACCAGTAACCTCCATGCTAGTCGTGCTATAAAATGGAATTGTTGATTTTTTTTTAATTGACGTTATGGGTTCACCCACCCGACGCCACTGTTTTTTACTCTAACCAATCTTAATAATTTTTGGTATATACCTTCCTTTTACGATTCATGAAAAACCCATACTTGAGCAAGTAGTGCTCGGCACCACTTAGGATTCGGTTCCAGGCCGAGAATCACGAACCTCCAAAAAATGGACAAGGCTTTGTAAAAACGATGATAACTTTTTGTTGGAGGGGACTACAACTATAAAGGACCACGTAATATTTAAATGGAAAAATATTCCCCGTGATATTTGGATGCGGTTTAAGTATGTTATATAGGACACGCTAAGAAACATTCATGGGAAAAACCTTGCATCTACGACAGGGGAGTCGAAAATAGCTGTGAAAGTTTGACATGTAATATCCAAAAGCAGGCAAACTATGGCCGATTTAGATTAACAAGATGCTAATTCATACTAAGTTGAGCAAGCTGGATGCAAAAATGCTAACCATTTTGACAGCTGTCAATTCCTGTCAAAATGACGGCATCTATTTTTTTTTAGTTTTTAATATTTTGTGACATGTGATATAAACTTTTATATTTTTAAAAAATGACTGTGTAGTGGTTGCTTGCACTTTAAATCTAACGAAAAAACAGGAGTTTTTTGTTCTTAGTGCAAAATTAACATCTTAATCTTCGACTTTTCACGCAGAGGGCGGAACCTAGGACGACGCCGTTTCGTCCTTATTAGGGACTCATCAGCTAGGTGTACCACAATGACAGAAGTCAACACAAAAAACTCCGGTTTTTTCATTTTTGACTTTTGTCGGAACCCCGAGTCGAAAAATTGAATTAAAAGTGACAGCTGTGGGAACCTGTCATTTGTTTTAACTTTTAAAAAAGTGTACAATTTGGCTTTTATTTAATATTCAAATAGTTTATTAGCAATAAATACAAGTGAAAATCTATTTACAAGTGACAGATTGTCAGAATGACAGCAACCATTTTTTTAGTTTTTGATATTTTGTGAGATATCATATGACCTTTTATACTGTCGTAGTAACCCTGAGTCTAAAAATTTTAAAAAAAGTGACAGCTGTGGGGGCCAGTCGTTTGTTTTAACCAAAAAAAAGTGTGTAATTTAGCTTTTAGTTAATTTTAAAACAACTTATTAGCAATAAACACAAGTGGAAATCTATTTACAAGTGGCAGATTTTGCCACCTATCAATGCCTATCAACATGACAGCTCCTTTTTTTTTAGTTTTTGATATTTTGTGACATGTCATATGACCTTTTTTACTTTCGTGATATCCCTGAATACAAAAATTGAAAAAAAAGTGACAGCTGTGGGCACCTGTCATTTGTTTTAACTATATAAGTTGTCCAATTTAGCTTTCTTTATTAAAAACAGTTTATTAGCAATAAACACAATCTATTAACAAGTGGCAGATTTTGACATCTTTAATTTTTGGACTCCGGGTTCCGACAAAAGTACAAAAGGTTATATCACATGTCACAAAATATCAAAAACTAAGAAAAATAGGTGCCGTCATTTTGACAGGAATTGACAACTGTCAAAATGGTTAGCATTTTTGGATCCAGCTTGCTCAACTTGTAGGAATTGACACTTTGTTAATCAAAATCGGACATGGTTTGCCTGCTTTTGGATATTACATGTCAAACTTTGACAGCTATTTTCGGCTCCCCTGTCATAGATCCAAGGTTGTGCCCATGATAAAAAATATTTCTTAGTGTGTCCTATATAACACACTGAAACCGCATCCAAATATCACGGGGAACATTTTTCCATTTAAATACCTCGTGTTCCTTTGGGGTCATTTTATTGCTACTGAATTATCTGACAGCTTTGCATGTCAAAACTGTCAGTTTCTCCCTGTAAACTTAACTGTTAATTTTTCTAAGATTAAATTAAAAAATATTCGAGTTCAGCCACTGCTTTAACGTTTTGTTTGACAGTTTTCAAATGCAAAACTATCATAAAATTCAGTAGCAATAAAATGGCCTCAAATTTATAGTTGTAGCCCCACTCCTAACAAAAAGTTATCGTTTTCACAAAGCCTTGTCCATTTTTTGGACGTTCATGATTTTTAGCGTCTGGTGCGGAGCACTGCTTGATCAAATATGTGTTCTTCAGGGATCATACAAGGTATGTACCAAGAACTACTAAAATTGAGAGGAATATACAGTAGCATCGCACAGAGAGGCAAAGTCAAGAAAAAGATGCCATAAAGTCCAAAAACTAATTTTTATAATATGCAAGATATTTTTACTTAATATCTAATTATGAATAGTCTCTTTTCTAAATCACGTTAGCGTTGAATTATAAAACGCCCTAAAACAAATAAAAAATATTGTCAAAGTTAGCATCTTTTGGAAACAGATGTTTCGAAATTGTTTTTAGAATACAAAATAAGAAAGTTTGACTCCATTTTTATTAACGTTTGAAACCATTTTAAAATAACTATTATCATGTCAAATAATCCTTATGGTAAGTGCATTATTTTCATTTAAAAAAATTGCTGAACTTCCGGTTGGTTTTTTTTTTAATATCAGAGATTCTCCTAGACAAAAAGTAACATATCCCCTGGGACCCCGAGGAAGTTTTAGTGTTTTATTATTCTATGAACCTTTCTTTTTAAAATAATGTCAAATTTAGCTGTCAGTTTTTGCCTATAAAGCCGCATTTAATTTTTTGAAAATAACATTTTTCTTAAAAATTTTCCCAAAATATGCGTAAATTATGTAATTATAGAATGTATTTTAAAGTCTGTTACATATTAAGTACAGCCCCGAACACGAGGTGGCTTTTTTCCAACGTGTCCTTTAATAAGACTGGGTACATTACATTAAAAATGGCTGGAACTAAATTTGTTATAACCGTAGAACGTTTGAACCGACCCTGATAACTGATTCGTCGTTATACCTGACTCGTGTTTTAAATTATTTACTATATATTTTGTGTGGTCTAAAAGGTCTAGTTTTACATAATTTTGCATACCCAAATTTTATAAACCTTCTATAAACTTGTCCAAAAGTGAAATTTGTAAGAAAAATCAAAATTGGGCAAAATGGGATAGATTTCTAGTAAATTATTATTTTTAAATCTCAACAATAGCAACCCTACTGTACATAATTAGTGTTTGTAACTTTTATGTCATGTGTTTTCAAACCTTTTTAAATCCTCTTGCTCTTTATCTGTGATAGCCTGAAAATCCTCTACCAATTCATTATCCAAAGCCATCATCGGAGAGGTATAACTACTTTCTGGAGTCAAAACATCCTCTGTAACCCAGGCTTTTGGCACATTCTTAAAAACAGGCATATTTCTAACAGTGTCCTTTGATGCTTGTTTCCAGAGGTTACGAATAAAATTGTAACGCTCTTTTGGATTAGCGCACACCCAGCGATAGACTTTATCAAAATGTAGGTCAAATTCTTGGGTGTCGTACTGTTCATTGTGCCCATCAACTGATTTTAGCTCTGACAATACCCAGCTGCACTTTCTTTTCAATACCTGTTGAATATAAACAATTAAAATAAGACATAGGTAGGGGAGAGGGGGGTGCATTCGGCCATTTTTTACATTTTGTGGCATAAGCAGTACCTGGGTATATATATATTAACTTGTTTTGTGTCAACCCAGCCCATTTTTTTTAGAAATTTTTTAATATCTTATAAAAAATATTACCCTAGCAAAAAACTATGTTATTCAGAAAATATGCAGATATTTCTAAAAGAAGTCAGCTTAAAAACAAAAACGAGTAGTGCAATTTCAATTAAATTTTGAGAAAAAATGCCAGGCAATACAATTTAGATTTATATATAATATCTTACGGACTTCTGTTAGATGTATAGTACTTCTTTTTCTGGAAATCGGTAGGATTGCGCGAAGGCCGGTCAATGGTAGACCCAGAGTGACATCGGAGAGAGAAGATCATTATATTGTTAATTTCACCCGAAGGAACCGAACAATAACGGCAACAGCCCTCCGAAGTCACTTTTTGCGCACGTACCGGAGAAGAGAATCGACAAGCACCCTAAGGCTGAAGACACACTTAAAAGATACTAGTGACAGACTTTCAAAGCCGTTAAATCAATGCTTTAAGTTAAAATAAAAATATTAAATGCCGCCTACTAGTAATTTGTATCTCATTAACGAAAATGGTGCAAAAAAAGTGAGGTTAGAAATCACTGTAATTTGTATTTAGACGCTTGAATTTTCAGTTCTGCCTTCAGCCTAAGAATAAGATTACATTCTTCGAATTTAAGGGCAAGGACACCTTTGAGAGTGCGACTCTCACCTCAACATCGAGCTGCACGTCGTCAATGGGCCCAAGAGCACCGAGATTGGCTATTGCCTCAATGGCGCAACGTCCTTTTTTCGGATGAGTCACGATTTGGTCTGCAGAGTGATAGTCGTCATCAAATGCTCTGGAGGGTTCCGAGTAGAGGAACGGCTGGCTTTTGCTAGAGAAGTTGTTCCCTATCAAGGCGGAACAGTGATGTTTTGGGGGAGTATAATGACATGTACCATATACGCCAAAAACATTGTTGAACCAGTCGTTCAGCCTTTGCGCAATGAATTTGGAGAAAATTTAATTTTTCAAGATGATAATGCCAGACCACATCGCACGCAAAGGGTAGAAAACATGCTGCGGGATGGAAATATCCGGAGAATAAACTGACCAGCAAACTCTCCCGACATAAATCCCATTGAACATGTATGGGATCGGCTTGCCAGAACAATATCTGATCGGGAAAATTCCCCTGCAACTCTTCAAGACTTGATTGCCTCCGTTCAAGAAGAGTGGGATAATATTCCAATAGATATTGATAATATATATATTAACTTGTTTTGTGTCACCCCAACCCATTTTTTTTTAGAAATTTCTTAATATCTTATAAAAAATATTACCCAAGCAAAAAACTATGTTATTCAGAAAATATGCAGATATTTCTAAAAGAAGTCAGCTTAAAAACAAAAGCGATTAGTGCAATTTCAATTAAATTTTGAGAAAAAATACTAGGCAATACAATTTCTCAGTTTGACCGAGCAAGATTAGTGGCCTTACATCAAGAAGATTTATATATAATATCTTACGGACTTCTGTAAGATGTATAGTACTTCTTTTTCTGGAAATCGGTAGGATTGCGCGAAGGCCGGTCAATGGTAGACCCAGAGTGACATCGGAGAGGGAAGACCATTATATGGTTAATTTCACCCGAAGGAACCGAACAATAACGGCCACAGCCCTCCGAAGTGCGCACGTACCGGAGAAGAGAATCGACAAGCACCCTAAGGCTGAAGACACAATTAAAAGATACTAATGACAGACTTTCAAAGCCGTTAAATCATATATTGATATTGATAACTTGATTCGAGGGATACCCAGACGTGTTGGTCAATTGATTAAAAGACGAGGCGATCATACAGACTACTGATTATGTAAGCGCATTAATTAGAAATTAAAAAAAAATAGAATTTTTGCCATTTTTTGTGAGTTTGCTATATTGCATTGTACGGAAAGCAAATACAAAACGTTTTTATATTATATATGTTGACTTTGAAATAAAGGATAAACTTATTTTGAAACTTAAAACTTCTTTATTTTTGAAAATATCCGGGGGAGGCCAAGACTTTTGACGACATGTGTATTTTACGGTGGCTATCTCTTCACGGTAATGAAAATACTTATTTTGATAAAGCTGACAATCTGCCTAATGAACTCCACAATGATCACAAATCCATGGTCATTGCTGGAGACTTTAATTTTAATCTAAATACACCTTCAGTGGTTGCCTTGACACAAATTTTCTCTAGCTATAATCTACATTCAAATATTTCAGGAATTACAATACCTGCCTCAAAAAATCAACTTGATATAATATTTTTAGTAATCTTAATGTTGGTACTCTAAAAATTTTAAAAAAAATCAAAATTTTTATTTTTAAAATGTGTCATGTGACCCATCATTTAAAAGGTCTTTAAAAGACTTTTAAAACAAGATATCGCTCATGCATTTCTGGAAAGTAGTTTTACAGATATTCCTATTTTTGTATACGTATGTAAGAGCAATTTTATAATTTATAAAAATTAATAACAAAAAAAAACCACTGGGCCGAAAATTTTCAAAATTTAGATTTTTCATCTATTTTATGAATAGAATAAGTGTACCAAAAATTATCAAAATCGGGAGTATGAAAATCCAAAGTCACTATTATATTTATTGATTTCATATGAAATGACCCTTGGGAAACTCACATCATCTCTCTTGCATCTAAACTGCATAGCTTTGGTGCTATTATTCGATTAGATTAATAGGTATAATGTCCTTGGACAGCCTTAAACAAGAGCAAATAAAATATTTGTAGTACAAAAACGCATCATCTGTTGTATGCTAAACATGATCCGAATTATATCATGTAAACCCTTTTTGTCAGCTGGAATTAATAACAGTACCATCCTCGGTACCATCATTATACTTTAAAAAACTAGTAATTTTTGTCAAGAAGACCCGTGAAAAGTATAGATTATTTCGATTACTACTCTGAAGACAAACAAATAAGTACTCGGAAATGGTATGAAAGATCGCCAACAATCAAAAGCCTTTAAACTATTGCCAAATAATATTAAGCAGATGAAAAACTTACCCTTTTCAAACAAGCAGTTAAAGCTTTTCTCTTAGAGAAGTATTACTAACAACTTTAGCTTTCAAGAAAATTATTAAATCAAATCATACACTGTTTTACATAATAGTTTTTTATTTTGCTATCTATCTTAAATCATGTCCTTCAAATTTCTGGCTCGACTGATTTCATTTGGAATTTTACATTTAAAAATTATTTCGGTGAAATTTGATAGTATGTTATAGTGGATTATGAGATAAGAAAAATGTTAAAAAACGTCGTTTTGGGGTATATTGAGCACACTCAAAAAAATAAGTTATCGACGAATATGGGTTACTGAGGAACCACACATGGACTTTCTTATTATTATATTGGTAAAATGGTAACAGGTTGTATCGAAGGTTGTATACACGGGCTAGTTATTATTTAACACCATAAAAGAAAAATTATGTCGTTTACTAGGAAAAAGGTGTTCCATCTCAAAAAGTGACTTTTTTTAACGAAAAGGTTTGAATTTAAATTTTACGTGCCACAAAAGAATGTAATACTTTGAATAAAAGTGAAATGAAGACAATCTTGAATATCTTGTTTAGAGTTTACTTATAAAAGTCAAAAATATTTTTTGAGATGTATCCTTCTTCTGTCTTCTGATTGCCAACCTTTGACTAGTACTCAAAGTACCTATAATATAGGTATGAGGGAGAGCAATTACCCATAATCATAATTTACAACATATTTTTTGTTTGATAATTCAGCCCCACCAGAAGTGTAATTATTTAGTTTAGAGAACCTTGAGAAACCTTTAAAAAATATAAAGAAGTGGTAAAAAAATTGCACCCTGTATTAGATAAAAGTATGATAAAAGCGTACGCAAAATTAAATTAAAATCCCTCGATCAGTTTTAAAATTAAGAATGAATTACTTTTTTGTAAAAATTAATGATATAGAACTTTTTGCATGTACCTCGTACCTAGGAAAGAAAATAAAAAAATAAAATTCATTTTGTTTAAAGTTTGTTTACTTATCACTTTTGTTTACTTATCACTTAATATTTAGATTTTTAAGTTGCAAAATAATTATTTCATAGTAGAAAACAATTTTCGTCAAGTTTTTATGGTAAAAAATACATGTAACACAAAGTAACTGTTACTGGGCATAAAAACTTGTTCAGTTTATGTAGATAATACTAAAACATTAATGTTTGCTCACTGCTTTATTTTTATATCGGAGAAAATAAAAAAATTGTCAAAAAATTATTTTTTGACTAGCCCCTGTATACAACCTGTTAACATTTTACCAACATAATAATATGAAAGTCCATGTGTGGTTCCTCAGTAAACCATATTCGTCGATAACTTATTTTATTTCGGTCAGGAAATGCCTTTTTGAGCATGCCCAATGTACCCCAAAACGACGATTTTTTAAACTTCGTCTATATCTCTGGAACTAGACATATAAATCATTTTATATCCCACATTTTTCTTATTTCATAACCCACTACAACATACTAAAATTTTATCAAATTTCACCAAAATAATTTTTCAATGTGCAGGGTCCAAAATTCAATGGTTTTGGGGGGTTTTGGGGTACTTCTAGAGATAGAGAAAATTTAACCCCCCTCTGCGAGGCTCAAATTTCAAGACAAGATTTTTGGTAAAAACCGCATTTAAATATGTCACCCCGTCTTCGAGCTACAGGGAGTTTTTGAAAAGTCTGCATTTTGGCGTAGTCAAGGTCAAAGTCAAAAATCTCTTTATTCAAGAAAAACTTCACAAAAAGGTTGAATGAATGGCGCCAGTAATTAGTTATGCCAAAGCTATTAATTTAGAAAATATTATAAGTAAGTAAACTAATATAAGTATTGGTAAGTCCATAAAAATATTATACATGAACATACACTGTCAAACATGTTTAAAAGCAATTTTAAAAACATATATACTGCACATTTAAAATAATTCAAATACTAAAACACAATTTTAAAATAAGTAAAATGTTAAAGTTAGGCTTACATACATAAAATTTGTAAAATATCTAAAAAAAAATTATAAATTCATTCTGGTTATAATGCTCAATTTGCACTAATAACTCAAATATGTTTTTTTTTAAATTGATTCAGATTTTCTTCTGATTTCACCTCGTTAGGAAGAGCATTGAAAAACTTGATGGCTAAGAATTTTGGACCTTTTTCAGTTCCTGTGAGTCTATGTGTTGGCACATTGTATCCCTGGTATCTGGTTTTAAAGCAGTGTTTGGTTTCAGCAGTCTCAAATTTGTGTTTATGTTTAAAGAGAAATAATAAACACTCATAAATAAACAACCCTGGAAGAGTGAGAATCTTTAAATTTCTAAATCTACCCCTGCAGGAGTCTACATAGCCTATGCCAGATAGAACACGCACTGCCCTTTTTTGACTTTTAAAAACTCTTTCTGAGTCACTACTGCCCCCCCCCCAGAATAGCACACCTTATCGAAGAACTGAATAAACATTGGCATAATATATGGTCTTTAAGTGCTCTTTAGTTAAATATTGTGACATAACTCTTAGTGAATAAGTAGCAGAATTTACTTTTTTACAAAGTTCAGATATCTGAGTTGACTAGTCTAGGTTATGATCTATATGCATTCCAACGAATTTTTTAGTTTCCTTAAGTGTGACACTCTCAGAGCCAAGCAACATCGACCCAGGAATGGCTGGATTTTTTTGTTTTGTTGAAAAGCAAATATGATGGGTCTTCTCCTTGTTTAAAATTAATTTGTTGTCTACAAACCACTTCTTAGCTTTGGATATATGTTCTTCAGTAGTCTGTACCAGTTCTGCCAAAGAAATTCCCAAGATTAAAATGTTGGTATTATCGGCAAAATTTATTAGATAGCATTTCTGCCCTATGACTGTAGATGCTACATCACTGATATAAAAAATGAAAAATAAAGGACCCACCACACTTCATATAAAGAGACATATTTTATTCCCTTTGACTCAACCACGACTCGTTGCTTTCTGTTGTTAAGGTATGATGTTACCCAATCAAGTACTTGTCCTCTGACCCCATAACTTTCAAGCTTTCCCAGCAAAACTGTGTGATCCAGGCTGTCGAACGCCTTAGATAAATCAAGGAAAGTACCCGTTGACAGATCTGTATCCTCAAAACTATCTACTATCTTATCAATAAAATCATAAGTGGATGTATCCACAGACCTCCCACTTAGGTATCCATGTTGTGACGGACTCAATAAGTTTTGAGAATTGAAAAAAACTTAACAGCCTGGAACACATTAAAACCTCAAAAATCTTAGAAATAAAACCTCAAAAACCTTAGAAAATGCAGGAAGCAGGCTTATTGGGCGATAGTTATCTTTAAGATCTCTTGAGGTGTTGTTGGAATCAAAAACATTGTGTTAAGATTTTTTTCCACCCCACATGAATCATTCAAATTAAAGTCGGAGCTAGGCAATTCCGGTACAAGCTTAGGTGCAGCCCCAAGGATAAGTTTGTTGACATTTTTTGCGACTGTTTGTGGGTCACCTTTAATGCCACAAGCCTTTCCTTTTGAACCTTTTCTCTTTATTTCCCCTACAATTTGCCAGATGCTTTTTGATTTGTTATCGCTCCGGTTAATACGATTATAATATTGTTTTTTTTCTTTCAATGACCAACTCTCCCTGTATGTCCCTCTAAATCTGGCATCTCTCGCACACATAACCAGTAAAGCATCCAGTTTTCTCTTGCATTCTAGAATTTCCGGGTTTTGAGTTTTATGAAAACTTTAAAAGGAAAACAATGATTAAATAACTGCATTGTAGTTTGCATAAAGAGAGCCACTGACTATCTACATCACTTTCAGGCAGACTATAGACCCCCTCCCATGATTCTTCACCCAGAAACAATTTAAAATTTTCTGTATTAGGGGCATTAAATATTCTCCTTTTTACACTGCTTTGAACACCACCTACCTGAACATTAAATGTTATCAGCTGACCTTTGAGATCAGACAAATGAGTGTCGAAAACTTTTGAATTGAAGTTTTCAGTTGGTTAATATATTGTCTATGCAACTTTTTTTATGCTGGAAATTCTGGTCGGCTCTAAAATGGATGGTTTTACATTAAATGATGTTAGTAATGAGGTAAATTCAGTTGAGTTTTTGTTTTTTTCCAACAGATCAATTATAAAATCACCACAAATAAAAATTTTCCAGTTTTCAGGAAAAATCTTACTTAAAACTACCTCTAATATATTTAAAAAATCATGTGCACCTAAATTGTACGGTAGACAAAGATCACTATTGCTTTTGTTTTACCTGGCAACTCTACTTCAATTGCTGAACATTCAAAAACATCAAGAATTGAATGAACAGTAATATCTTGCCGTTCCTTCCATTTGAGGCCTTCTTTTAAAAATATTGCTGAACCTCCGCGCGAGTTTTCCTGTCTACAGTAGAAAGAGCAAAGTTAGTAACCAGAAAGTTAAGGGTTCTGGAGTTGATCTTCTGATTTCCAATGCTCACTGACACAGAGTGCAACACAATTCTCCTGAGAATCCGTCAGAGCCTGTAAAGCATTGTGGGCTGTGCCAATTGATTGAAGATTATGATGGATAATGCTTACTGGTTGCGAGACCTTAACGGTTCTGTTTTTGTCCTCGCAGAATGAGGCTCTGTCCTCTTCAAGTTTAATATGGGCCCTATAACATTTTTATTTATGAAAGTATCTTGTTACTGTTAAGTGCATTTTTGTAGAGTTTTCAAACTAGAATTTAATTACCAAATCAGGTTTAGTATTTTTCTTATGGAACACCCCAATTTTTGTTTTATTTTTAGAATGCTTTTTTAATTTCCTTCAAGACGGTGTGCCTTTTACGAAAATCGGATAAATGGTTGTCGAGTTAATTAATATTTTCCATAAATCATATGGCAGGCTGTGATAAAAGCGGCAGGCTATATTATTAAAAAAATCTAGTGCCATGGTTGTCCATCCCAGATGATAAAAATAATTTGTTATGAAGAAATAAAAAACTATTTTGCTTCTTAACTGATTTCAATGCCTACTATTATATCAATAATAAATTACTTATTATAACTATATTTTATGCTAAGATTGTCAACCAAGGCACTCTAGATTCTTTTAATAATGTGGCGTGCAGCCTTTATCACATCCTACTATATGATTTATGGAAAATCTTTAATAACTTGACAATTATTTGTAAGAGTCACATAAGAAAAATACCAACTTTGTGTTATATCTCAAAAAGTAAAAGTTACTCATAAAATCTGATTTTGAAATTAAATTCCAGTTTAAAAACTTTACAAAAATCCAATTAACACTACGAAGATATTTTCATAAATAAAAAAGTTATAGGGCCTATCCCAAAATGCAGACTTTTCAAAAAGCCCCCTCAGCTCAAAGACATATTAAAATGCGGTTTTTACCAAAAATCTTGTGTTGAAATTTAAGTCTCGCAAAGGGGTGTAACGGGTCAAAAATTCCCAAACCTCTATTTTCCTATTTCCCCTGATAAAATGCTACATTCTACATAAAGTTTCGCAAAATTAGTTTTAAGTCATAAATAATTACATTTCAAATTTAGAAGTGCGCGTAAAAGATATTGATTGATATATGTAGCCCAATTACCGGGTGTTATATAGCTTGCACCCCGGGTGCTGCCTTTTTTTTTGCCAGTCGTAGATGTTTGAGACTCGGTAACTAACCTTACATTTAGCTGTGTAGTTTTAAGTCCTTGTTTTGGCTTTTACCGATCAGGCAGTCCTCTTAGTATAAGTATGTTTTGTCCCTGGCTAGCAACCCTTGTTTTGGTCCCAATCTGGTTTCTGTTTGTTGGAAAATACGTGGAAAATCGGAATATTCTGCTTCTGCTGAAATGTAAACATAGCCTAAGTTTGGCTCACTTTTCACAGCCAGCATTAACCTACCGGTTTGACATAATTCCAAGAAATCACTTGACTGAATTTTCTCCAGAAAAACTAGCATGTTTACTGAAATTTCACTGCTTTTCTGTGTGTCACATTTTGTAAACAAACAAATTTCCACATTCCATCACTCGAGTCATGGTATTCGGAATCCGCTTAACCCGGTATAACGATTTGCCTATGTTGCCGGATTGTAGGCACTGTCTATAAAAGTGAAATGATTTCAGCGATTCTCTCTCGGCAAGTTCTGCCTGTAAATCTGACTTTCAGTTTCCAGAGCCCATTCCCGTTGTTGTAGTTCTGTATAAATGACCCTAAGGCCCCTACGGCCGTTAAAATCCCTTTAAGAAAAGCCGGTTTTTATAATAGGATAGATTTTCGGCAATCAAGTTGTCATGAGGTGACAACATGGCACTCCTGAGTGCGACAAGTGCAACGGTTTACAGAGAGGTGTCTTCGAATCCGCTCGCCTTTGCTCAACCAAACCTGAGACTTTGTATCGGCTTACAGCAACGTAAATCAGCTGTTCGAGCGCAAATTCTATTATTTAGATTGTTCCCAGTCACGGTCAAGGTCATCCGTCAGCTGAGGAAGAACCGCGAATATTCTTGACAGACACACAAGCCCGCGGTTTCGGCTAGAAGTTTCTAGCGAAACGTGCAATTAAAATTATATTTTAAAAGCAATTTAAGGGCATTCCTCGTGCGCCTTCCGCTCTCTGATAGCCCATTAGTGTGGGTATCAGCTGTGCCAGTCTTTAGTGCCATTTTCGGCGAAGGAACCACGTATTTTTGAGGAATCAGTGTCTTATCAGGTAAGCGTCCTTTGTTCTTTTTTGTATATCATTCAAAATCTCATAGTCTTCCGCGATACTAAGTCTCTGCCTTTTGGATTTATGCAGGCTCAATTTCAAAACACATTAAGCCAGGGTCCAACCACCGATGACCATAAAAAAACCGACCGCTACAGGAGCTCGCATGACCGTGCCCTGTTTCGCCTAAGGCCACTCAACAACGCTAGGTGAGTCTTAGCTTATAATACGCCAGTACTGAGTTAACTCATAAATGGTATATGGTAGTTTTTCTAACTCCCTCTTTTCTTTTTGGTTATTTCTAGGCCTTCTCCGTCATTCTCCGTCGCTCTTTATCGTTCTTCGTCGTTCTTCATCGTTCTTCGTCGTACTTCGTCCTCCTTCATCGCACTTCGTCCTCCTTCGTCATGCGTTGACATACTTCACAAAAGCCGTTGTGACATACTTTCACATCCTCGTGTGCCATTACCGGCACTAGAATAAGGCCATCCTAGTAACCCCTAGTTCAGCCAGCGCCCCATTATACCAGACACCAGGAGCAGTGTGGCTTACTTGCGCCAACGAATCAGGATAGACAGATAAGTAACTGTAATGAATTAACGTATCCATCAACCTCCCTAAACCAAAGCAAAACCTAAAGATATGTAAAATAAACCCTAATTTTGTTATTTATTAAGGAAAAACTTTACTTGGCCAAGTAAACCCCAGTATAAAGAGGTATAACTCGGTGATTCTATGTACTTAAACATGTAGTTTATAAGCCAGGTGACCTAGCCTTAATCCCAGTCATTTAAGTCATAATTTCGATTAATAACAAACTGCAACAACCTGTGATACAAAATAGTCCATGCTAGTTAATTGGATTTAGTCTTAAGAATATTAATTTATGAAAGACTTTGTTATTAAAGCTCACTATTTACTGTTGTTGATTATATGCATCAAGTTAAGCCGGTGTGTGTTTTAATTTTAATTATAGGGGTATCGTTAATACACCAAAAAGCCCCCTTTACAAATTGGCGCCCTTCTTATTGAACCACCCCTGGATTTCTCTAGCTAGTTAGTAGGTTCTTGGTCATTTGGGATGTTGCAGTTTGACACTTTGTTTGAATAAATAGATAGAATCACTTTGGGTAACTTATATAATTTTCAAAAGTGCAGTCATTTTTTGGTGTAGCCCCCTCCACAATTTTTTTTACCCCTTTGGGTTTGCGGTTTGTTTTACTGAAAAAAAAAAAAACATAATGAACAGACTTTTGTTTATCGAAACCTGTGATAAGCTGGTGAAGTAATACAAACAAGAGAGTGTTGATTATTGATGTTAAAATTTTTTTTGGTTATTAACTGACTGTTAATTGAGTGGATGTTTTTTTTAAGTATTGGTTGCTATTCTAGCATTTTGAATTGCTTGGAGCCCATAGTTGTATAAGTAAATTTTTTTTTGGTGACCTCCTTGTTTACACATTAACGCTTGCAGTATAAAGGGTGTCCCACCAACAGAAAAATTCGAATTGTTGATTATTGTTGAATCCCAGACCTTAGATATACAGGGTGTCCCAAAATTAAAACAAAAAAAGGAAGGAAAAAAAAAAGATTGAAATGAGAATTGGACCAGGTTTTCTTTTCTGATTTTTGTTAACCCTATCACCTAAATATACAGAATGTTCCAAAAACCAAACTTTACTGGATACCTGAAATACTTACGGTCAACGATCTAGGAAACCAGCTTCATTAAAACTTACACAAAACGTTGTCTTGATTTGTTGTATATACAGGGTATCCCAAAAACAAAACAAAATAAATAGCAAGTTAAGTGCGAAACTTCCACAAAACGTCGATTGTTCTTGCAACTTTTGATAACCCTAATCCACGTTTATTCTACAGGGTGCCCCAAAAATAAAATAAGGGACCAAATTAATGTAAATTTGCAGGAAAATTTTGTTTTGTTGTGGAAATTTTTGTGAAATTCCCTTTCTCAGTTTGAGTCGTCCCTTGCTACTTTGGCATTGTACCGTGGTAGGGTGCCTGCATATATTTTTTAAATACCCATTATTTGGTAAAGATAAATTTCTTTGTTTTTTTCCTGTTTCTACTACTAAAAAAAAATAAAAAAATAGCAAGTGAAGCGTGAAACTTCCACAAAACGTTGTTTGTTATTGCAACCTTTGATGACCCTAATCCATGATTATTATACAGGGTGCCCCAAAAATAAATTGAGAAACCAAATTAACGTGAATTTGCCCAGAACGATTTTTTTTTTGGTTTTAATTCTTTTAGAATTATCTTTCTCAGCTTGCTTCTTTAGCGTTTTAACGTGTTTCATAGGGTGCCCGCGTATTTCTTTTTGCAAAATATCCATTATTTATAAATTTTCTTTGTTTTTTTGCGCCCTCATATTCCTGTCCTATACAGGGTGTCCCAAAAATCCCAGTTTATTTCTTGAGCAATTTGGCGGTTTTTTTTTGTGTTTGTTGGCACAAAATATACAGGGCGCCCTCAAGAAGAATTTATTTTTTTTTCTTGTGCACCAACCCCTGGTTATCGTCTTTTTTTTTCTCGTTTTTTTGTGTAGTTAGTGGCGGGTTGTGTTAATACACAAGAGCAAACTACCAAAACAAAGCGCGTTCTTTTTGTGTGGAACTAGTGTTTTATTTTCCTTCTTCCTAACCCTACGGAACAAACAAATTCAGAATGGCAGAAAACCCTTGGAATAATAAAAACTCACACAGTGAATCAAGTGATGAGTCATCTAATCATGAAGATCAAAGGCAACCAAAAACTGAGAAAAGAAGTAACCAACCTTTGGATCTTTCAAGATCCGCCGGTACGGCTAGGAAACGGTTTTACTACTCTGATTCGGAGATCGTCTTGAACCCATTTGCGAACCTTGCTAACCAAAGAAGCCCACACCATTCAACAGGGATAAATATTGAACAACCAAACCCCCAACAAGAACCAGTAGAAATAAATCCAGACATTTCAAAGAATCGTGACGATGAAAATCTAATAATTAATTTGGTGTCTCAAAGCTTATCAGTTGCTAATGGTCAGAATCAAACACCAGCCAATGAAGATCCCCCAGCACATACAACAGCATCATTGCGTCGAAACCTCAGTGAAGCAGTACACAGAGTGGAAGAGATTCTTGCACCAAACGGTGAGATCAGAGACCCCCCACCAAATTTTAGAGATCATCAATCGTTGAGGCCAATTAACGAAGAAGTTGGACTTCCCCCTCGACCAGTAGTTGTCCCCAATCCTTCAGCTACAGCTCATACAGTTAACCCTAATGGTTCTGAACATTCCTCGCGAACACACGATCGAATTCCTAATGTAGAGTTTGCTCATGGAGTTAGACCACCTCATTTTCCGGAACAGCGTCGATACGATCGACCTTCGCAAGTCGACCATAATTCCAGTCTACTTTCCCAACACCCCTCTTACAATCCAGTTGGAGAAGGCCGACATAGGATCGATGACCCGTATTTGTTAGAACCTCGACAGCCAAATGAAACGTTATTTGACCCTCAAAGCGTAAACAGAGATACACGACCACGTCCAAGCGGAACGGATGTTAGCAGAGAAAATCCAAGGTTAGCTGAACAGCGGTCAGATGTTAGGTTTGCTCATTCTTATTATGAAAGGTCTGAACAAAGACCCCAAGTTAGATTTTATCAAACTGATTTTGAGGACCATCACGTTCCCCTTTACGGAGGTGATCAGAGGCCAACCGAACAGAGACCCCAAGTCAGAGCTACTCAATCTGATTACGAGGATCATTCTCGTAGAGCTCGTAGGCACGTTTTAAGAGAAGACCAACGGTCAACTGAACAAAACGCTCAGGGTAATTTTACTCGATCTGATTATGGAAATCAACGTCGTCTGAATGAAACTTACATTGTCAGAGAAAATTTCGATGAACGAAGACCTTCAGCTAGACATGCCCAACCTGATGATATAGAACACCCTCGTTTCGATCCTTCTTCGGGACGTCCCAACGAACTGTTCCGCTCAACAATTCGTGTCAGACCAGAGGATCGCATGGCTATTTCATGCCGTTCGAATAGACAGTATGATCATGATTATGAATCAGCCCCTCCCAGACATTTTGATATGAGTCGATGGACACTTAAGTACAATGGCTATTCAAGCGTAAATCGTTTTCTACAACGTTTGGAAGACTTAAGAATAGCAAGAGGAATTTCAAAAACACAAATGTTGCGTTCAGCACCTGAATTTCTTGAAGGAGAAGCCCTAGATTGGTATTCTCTCGGCTATTACGAATCGTGGGATGACTTTGTTATCCAAATTAGAGAACATTTCCAATCTCATAATTATAAAACTGAGATTTGGGCAGAAATTTACCGACGTACTCAAGGTGCTCAAGAGCGAGTTATCACTTTTGTAGTTGCGATTGAAAACTTATTTCGAATGCTACCAGAACTCCCACCGGAAAAAGATAGAATCCATATCATTAAAGGAAATTTCCTACCATACCTCCAAAGTAGATTACCTTTAACAGAATTTCAAACGGTCAGAGAACTGTTGCATTATGCTCGTTCAATAGAGGAGTCGGAAGTGAGAATTCAGAAATTCGTCCCACCCCCCACTAACTATAGAACACTTTTGGAACCCGATTTTGCATATCGCCGTCCCGCTCATCATTCAGTTTCGGCAATAGGACCATTTTCTTTACCAGTTACACAATCACAACCTACTGCTAGGGCTTTACAGTCAGCAACATCTTCCGAACTAACTTCTTCTGTACCGTCACCAATAATAGAACAACCTCCTGAAGTTAATGCAGTGTCTGCACGTGGCTGTTTCAACTGTAAAGAGATGGGACATGGGTTTCGCCAGTGCGACAAACCCCGCCGAAAGTTTTGTTTTAAGTGTGGCCATGACAACACTGTAGCTAGCGATTGCCCAAGATGCACAAAAAACGTGCGCAGCGCAAGTTAGAAGGCCGACTTTCTTACCAAGCGCCAGAGGCCCAAGTACCAAATCGATCTGTGACTAGCAAAGTTATTCTCGATTATGTCTTAACACACGCCAAAGGTGATCAACGTCCCTTTCTCGAAGTTTCAGTTTATGGTAAGAATCTTTTAGGTCTCCTCGACAGTGGATCGACACGCACAATTTTGGGTGCTGCTGGATGGTCAATTTTAAAACCTGTTTGTAAAATTCATACTGCCAGTAAGATTAACTGCATGGTGGCCAATGGACAATCCTGTGAGACACTTGGATCCGTGTCTTTACCTATCTGTCTTCGGGACAAAGTTGTTGTTTTGGATGTCTTAGTGGTACCGTCAATGTACCACACTCTTATTCTTGGAATTGATTTTTGGTCTCGCATTGGACTTATTCCCGACTTATTCGCCAACGAGTGGTCTTTCAGATCCAATTCTGATGTGGTGGAGGTTTCGGCAATACAATCTCTTGATAACCTTGCACCGGATCAAAGACAGACATTAGACCAGATTGTCGAAGAGTCATTTTCTTTAATGGGAGACCAATTGGGATGTACGAACTTGGTCGAACTTGACATAAAAACAGAGTCGCCACCTTTGAAGCAAAGATATTATCCGATTTCCCCTGCTTTACTTAAACAAGTACATAAAGAATTAGACCAGATGCTGGCCGATGGTATTGTGGAACCGTCAAATTCTCCCTGGTCATCGCCCATTGTGATGGTCAAAAAGAAAAGCGGAGATTGGCGCTTTTGTGTAGATTTTAGGGCATTAAACAAGGTTTCTACGCCAGACGCGTACCCAATCCCCTACGTCAGCGCAACGTTGGATAAGTTGCGAGATGCTCGGTACCTAAGTACGCTCGACATTAAATCTGCCTATTGGCAAATCCCAATATCTGACAAGAGCAAGCCTCTCACAGCCTTCACAGTTCCTTCCAGAGGACTATTTCAATTCACTCGTATGCCTTTCGGCCTAATGAATGCCCCTGCAGTTTGGCAGCGACTCATCGATCGTGTTGTTGGAAATTTTGGTGACTTGAGTAACTATGTCTTTATTTACTTGGATGATGTCATTATATCGACACCTACGTTTGAAATTCACGTACGAGTGCTCAAAGAGGTTATTAGTCGAATTTTCCAGGCGGGTCTAACTTTAAATAAAGATAAGTGTAATTTTTGTAAACCGGAATTAAAATACCTAGGTTATGTGGTGAATTCTTCAGGCTTAATGGTTGATCCCGAAAAGGTGGAGGCTATTGTTCAAATTCCTCCTCCCCGTAATGTGTCTGAAGTTCGACGGATTGTAGGTCTCGCCTCTTGGTACCGTCGATTTGTTCCAAACTTTTCTACCCTTTTAGCTCCTCTTACTGCTCTTACTCGTAAGAATGTTAAATTCGAATGGTCTGGAGAATGTGATTCTGCTTTCCGTGCAGTCAAAGAACATTTAATTAAAGCACCTGTTTTATCATGCCCAAATTTTGAGCTTCCGTTTACAATTCAGTGTGACGCGTCCGATTATGGGCTCGGCGCAGTCTTAACCCAGGTTCAAGATGGAGTTGAACACGTTGTATGTTATTTAAGCCGGTCTTTAACCAACAATGAAAGAAAATTTACTACCACCGAAAAGGAAGCTTTAGCGGTATTATTTGCCATCGAAAAACTTAGACCCTATATCGAAGGAACCAAATTTACAATCATAACGGATCACTGGAGCCTCAAATGGCTAAACTCAATCAAGGACCCCATTGGGCGTCTCGCCAGATGGTCCCTAAGACTGCAACAATATGACTTCAATATTGTTCACCGGAAGGGCAAAGAAAATATTGTCCCGGACGCATTGTCGAGATGTGTCCCTCTTGTCGACTCTGTCAAAACTGTTTCTGCTTCCGAAAATCCTTCTTTCGACGACTCATTGAAAAACACTACCGACAAGTGGTATAAGTCGATGCGTGTCAAAGTGGCGAAGTTTCCGTCAAAATACCCTCTGTGGTGGATAGAAGATAACAAATTATTTAAAAGAGCCAAACTTTCATACCCCGGTCTTACGTTCCCTGAAGATCAGTGGTTAATTGTTGTTCCGAATGAACTCCGAAGAACAGTAATAGAAGAGAACCATGATCCTCCGCAATGTGGACACCTGGGTGTCGCAAAAACCTTTTCGCGTATTGGGAAGAAGTATTTTTGGCCCAGTCTACGTCAGGACATTGCCAGATATATTCGACGTTGTCATATTTGTCTACAGGTTAAATCTTCTAATCAAACTCCGGCTGGACAGATGCTTAGTCAGCAGCCCACCGCTAGCCGTCCCTGGCAAGTAGTCAGTACAGATTTAGTCGGACCATTACCCCGGTCAACTTCAGGGTACAAATATATTCTCTCCGTTTGTGATGCATTTTCAAAGTATGTCTATTTCTTTCCGTTAAGAAATTCCACTGCTAGTAGCATTGTTAGATGGTGGGAAGACTATGTCATTCTCGTCAATGGTACTCCTGAGAAAGTCATCGCGGACAATGGAACGCAGTTCAAAAGTGGCGCTTTTCAAAGTCTTATGAGTGAGTATGGCATTAAGCTGCATCATACAGCAAACTATCATCCTCAAGCGAACCCTGTAGAGCGAGTACATAGGACTCTAAAAACGATGTTAGCCTGTTATGTCAAGGATAATCATAAAACCTGGGATAAGATTATGCCAAAACTTGCTTGCGCCATCCGTTCTGCAACTCATGATGTCACTGGACATACCCCCAACTTTATAAACTTTGGTAGAGAGATTCGTTTTCGGAGCGAACTTGACGTTAATAAACCTACTGATGCGTTACCCCAAGACGAGCCTCCGACTCCGAACGAGCGATCAAGTCTTCTCAAGAAGCTCTTTAATGACGTTCAGAAAAAGCTGGTAAATGCCTTTAAGACCTCTCGTGCCACATATAATCTTCGGCGAAGAGACATACGATTCCAAGTTGGTCAACAAGTATATAAACGCAACTTTAAAATATCTGACGCTTCCAAAGACTTTGCTGCAAAGCTTCACCCCAACTATTCTGGTCCCTTCACAATATCTAAGCTACTGAGTCCTTGGTCATATGAGCTTGTGGATGCCAGTGGTCGAAAACTTGGTGTATGGAACATCAAAGACTTAAAAGCTCGCCCTCCTGACGAGCCAACCTCTACTTCCGATTCGTAAGGCGATTTATCTTTTCCCCGTTTACAAAATATTGTTTTCTCATTGAACGGAACATCTGGTTAAACTTTTACCTGACTGATGAAAATTTTTCTATGGAAAAATTTTTGTTAAGAAGGGGAGGTGTTGTAACGGGTCAAAAATTCCCAAACCTCTATTTTCCTATTTCCCCTGATAAAATGCTACATTCTACATAAAGTTTCGCAAAATTAGTTTTAAGTCATAAATAATTACATTTCAAATTTAGAAGTGCGCGTAAAAGATATTGATTGATATATGTAGCCCAATTACCGGGTGTTATATAGCTTGCACCCCGGGTGCTGCCTTTTTTTTTGCCAGTCGTAGATGTTTGAGACTCGGTAACTAACCTTACATTTAGCTGTGTAGTTTTAAGTCCTTGTTTTGGCTTTTACCGATCAGGCAGTCCTCTTAGTATAAGTATGTTTTGTCCCTGGCTAGCAACCCTTGTTTTGGTCCCAATCTGGTTTCTGTTTGTTGGAAAATACGTGGAAAATCGGAATATTCTGCTTCTGCTGAAATGTAAACATAGCCTAAGTTTGGCTCACTTTTCACAGCCAGCATTAACCTACCGGTTTGACATAATTCCAAGAAATCACTTGACTGAATTTTCTCCAGAAAAACTAGCATGTTTACTGAAATTTCACTGCTTTTCTGTGTGTCACATTTTGTAAACAAACAAATTTCCACATTCCATCACTCGAGTCATGGTATTCGGAATCCGCTTAACCCGGTATAACGATTTGCCTATGTTGCCGGATTGTAGGCACTGTCTATAAAAGTGAAATGATTTCAGCGATTCTCTCTCGGCAAGTTCTGCCTGTAAATCTGACTTTCAGTTTCCAGAGCCCATTCCCGTTGTTGTAGTTCTGTATAAATGACCCTAAGGCCCCTACGGCCGTTAAAATCCCTTTAAGAAAAGCCGGTTTTTATAATAGGATAGATTTTCGGCAATCAAGTTGTCATGAGGTGACAACATGGCACTCCTGAGTGCGACAAGTGCAACGGTTTACAGAGAGGTGTCTTCGAATCCGCTCGCCTTTGCTCAACCAAACCTGAGACTTTGTATCGGCTTACAGCAACGTAAATCAGCTGTTCGAGCGCAAATTCTATTATTTAGATTGTTCCCAGTCACGGTCAAGGTCATCCGTCAGCTGAGGAAGAACCGCGAATATTCTTGACAGACACACAAGCCCGCGGTTTCGGCTAGAAGTTTCTAGCGAAACGTGCAATTAAAATTATATTTTAAAAGCAATTTAAGGGCATTCCTCGTGCGCCTTCCGCTCTCTGATAGCCCATTAGTGTGGGTATCAGCTGTGCCAGTCTTTAGTGCCATTTTCGGCGAAGGAACCACGTATTTTTGAGGAATCAGTGTCTTATCAGGTAAGCGTCCTTTGTTCTTTTTTGTATATCATTCAAAATCTCATAGTCTTCCGCGATACTAAGTCTCTGCCTTTTGGATTTATGCAGGCTCAATTTCAAAACACATTAAGCCAGGGTCCAACCACCGATGACCATAAAAAAACCGACCGCTACAGGAGCTCGCATGACCGTGCCCTGTTTCGCCTAAGGCCACTCAACAACGCTAGGTGAGTCTTAGCTTATAATACGCCAGTACTGAGTTAACTCATAAATGGTATATGGTAGTTTTTCTAACTCCCTCTTTTCTTTTTGGTTATTTCTAGGCCTTCTCCGTCATTCTCCGTCGCTCTTTATCGTTCTTCGTCGTTCTTCATCGTTCTTCGTCGTACTTCGTCCTCCTTCATCGCACTTCGTCCTCCTTCGTCATGCGTTGACATACTTCACAAAAGCCGTTGTGACATACTTTCACATCCTCGTGTGCCATTACCGGCACTAGAATAAGGCCATCCTAGTAACCCCTAGTTCAGCCAGCGCCCCATTATACCAGACACCAGGAGCAGTGTGGCTTACTTGCGCCAACGAATCAGGATAGACAGATAAGTAACTGTAATGAATTAACGTATCCATCAACCTCCCTAAACCAAAGCAAAACCTAAAGATATGTAAAATAAACCCTAATTTTGTTATTTATTAAGGAAAAACTTTACTTGGCCAAGTAAACCCCAGTATAAAGAGGTATAACTCGGTGATTCTATGTACTTAAACATGTAGTTTATAAGCCAGGTGACCTAGCCTTAATCCCAGTCATTTAAGTCATAATTTCGATTAATAACAAACTGCAACAACCTGTGATACAAAATAGTCCATGCTAGTTAATTGGATTTAGTCTTAAGAATATTAATTTATGAAAGACTTTGTTATTAAAGCTCACTATTTACTGTTGTTGATTATATGCATCAAGTTAAGCCGGTGTGTGTTTTAATTTTAATTATAGGGGTATCGTTAATACACCAAAAAGCCCCCTTTACAGGGGGCTCGAATTTTCTCTATCTCCTCCCGATAAGTACCCGAAAACCATCGAATTTTGGACACCCTGTACTTATTTCGTGTGGGCAAAGGTGGACTGCCGAGGACCCCACCAAACTGGGAAGAGGAGACTAGTCGGTGTGACCCAAAAAAAAGGAGCCGGTGACCCCAAAAAAAAAAGGAGACCTGGACTTTTCCGAAATCGGGACTCCATGGGACGCGGCTGGACTCCAACAGATTTGGTAGGGAGTCAACAGAGGGTGATTTGAAAGAGGCGGTAGCACTTTCGGGTAGCAGGACCACTCCAAGGAATGCGTCTGAAGACTCTGACGGCGACCTCGACCAGCGAAACCGGGACCTCGATTTTCGGGTCAACCTATATGACTGCGGTTTGCTGGGAAGAAAAGTCTACCATCAACCAAGTTCTGCTGGGACGGTAGCGATGTTAGATAGATGCAAGTCTAACATGTAGCAGGACCACCTTTCGGAGGGGGTGTAAAACCGCCAGTCCACTGTTTATACTTGCTATGTAGTCTTAAGATCCCAGCCCTCGACAATGAGGTCTCAGGCAAAAATTAAGTCCTCTTAGAGAAAGAAAACTTGCATCCTAAGGGGCATGTGCATCAGTTGGGGGTGCACGGGGGGTATGGCAGAAAGGGTCCATTATGTGGCCTAATTGCCAGGCCTATGGCCGCCCATCTACTACTACTATTTTGTGCGGGGTTCAATTTTACCAGGCCAAATCTTTTTCTGCCCTGACTGGCCAAATGCTCCCTGTAGATACTAAATTGATTTAATAGAATATTTGTGTGCATTTTTAATGTTATATTTGTAGATATGGGCAGGTATTCATTATAAATGAAAGAAAATTTTTGAACAAAAACTACCTATCTGACTCATGCCCATGTGCACAGGTTCGGCTTGACATGTAAGCCGAGGTTAAGCTTTAGTTTTAATTTGCAATGGTGTGGAATATCATGTAAGTGGCACTTATAAGCTGTAGTTAAGATAAGCCGTAGAATTACTTTGGCTTAAGTGCATTTTGAGGTTATGTGAGGTATATTTTGTTATGTTTTTAAACAAAAATCATTAATTTTGTGAGTTTATAAAATTGTTCTGTTGCCTTAAAACCTTTCTGTGATTAGTGGTCTTTGCTTAAAATGAAACTTCGGGAAGACGAAGTATGAAGAATTAGACTTTGTAATTAATAGAGTACCAAGAAGGAGTTTTCAAAGAGTTAATTATTTCAACGCTTTTGATGAAGATACTTAATTTACAAAAGGTTTAGAATGTCCCAAAAAAAATATACTCTTAAAAGCAAATTTTTTTACTAATAGGCAGATAATTCACCTTTTTTTTTGCAACAAAACTCAAAAAGGGGTTGGGTTGGGCTGGTGGTGATTAGTGATAGTATAGTGGTTTTATTTGCCTTTTCCTCCATATAATCATATATCATCAATAAAATTTGTTTTTTTTTTAAAACAACCTCCAATCAACACTTTACTCAACTAAAAAGCCTGTTAACTCCTATCGCCTCAGTGCCCTTTAGCCTATTGTGGCTGCCATTTTTATAACCAAATTGACAAGTAAAACATGGATTTTCTGTCAGTTTGGTGTCAATATGGCACCGATCATAGGCCAAAGGATACTAAAACGAAATTGAGTTAACTGGCTTTTTAGTTGAGAACGGTGTTTCTCCAATTGTTTTTTGACAGCTGACAGGTAATAATCATGGTCACCACACAAAAAATTCAAAATAATGCAAATAACTACCAAATTGCCAATAATTTCCTTACTTTTTCCAAGTGGAACATATTCAGAACTTTTGCAAACCAAGTAAGGTTGGAATTTATAGTCGATCCTCCTTTCTTTCATAGAGCATGGTCTCTCTTCCGACAAAGAGCGTGATACATGAAAGAACAAGATTCTTGATTTTTTTGATGATTTTGATACATGAATACAATGTGAAAACATACTGAATGAAAATGGCAATGTCAAGCTAAAAACAGTGTAAATTCCAATAAACACGAAAATATTAGCATGTAAGGTAGAAGACAGCTTATTACTTAAGAAATTCATAATCAGAATGTATATCCTACCTGTTTCTCATTCTGTTTAACCTGCACTATGGACACGTTAAAAGGCAATGTGGTTGTGCCGACAAGACATAGAATGGAGGTCTTTTTCCTTTTAAGATACTTGCTAACGTGACAACAGGTTATAAGCCTTTCTTCGCCGGGATTAAAGACATCCTGTTGCAAGGTACGTATTATGGAAGTCATGATTGGAATATTAAATAAAATAAAAGTCCACTATATTCCGCGTATATTATAAACTATTCATTCTATGCATCGATCAGGCCTTGAAACAGGAATACGCCCCAAAATTTTGATAAATTTTTAAATGTTTTCCCAAATATTTTGACAATCATCTGTTTACCATGTCATTTTTGAGGTTTGGTTGATTGATAATGGCTAACAGGCTATTTAAATTACGAGAAAAGAAGATTGGTACCTAACCAATTTGTAGTCATTTTTGAAAAAAAATAATACCGAACTTAGCTAATGTTCATGCGTCAGTGTTAGTTCTAATTTAAAGTATCGTTCATACAAGGCATAGTCATAGTTTTAGTTCTAATTTTAGTCATAACGTCTGGTTAAGAAAAAAAACAGTGACAGAGACAGCATTATGACTAAAATAAATTAGAACTAAAACTATGACTGCCTTGTATGAACGATACGGGGCCGGTGCACTATCCGGACACACGATTTTTCGAAAAAAATTAATTTGTGCTTAAAATAGGCCTCCTAAATAGTGTTTTTCAAAAAAAAAATTGCGGGTTATCCAGTATTTTCGGAGAAAATAAATAAAAAAAAACCATAAAAAAGATCGCCCTAACCTCACTTTTTCCTCTTTTTACATGATCAAAACAATACCTGCCAATATTCATGCCCTGATATTTTAACAATGTTGCCACATTTCCAGAAAATACTGAAAATTAGGGAAAAGGAACAAAAATATTAACTTTTTGGCTCCTCTACAAATTATAAAAAAACAAATAATAACAAACCCAACCAACCAAAACTGACCCTACCCAACCAACCCGGCCCAACCCAACCCAGAGCCTAACCTGATTTCTTTTGGTTCCCCTAGAAATTTATAAAAAAACAAATAATGACCAACCCAACCAACCAAAACTAACCCTACCCAACCAACCCGGCCCAACCACGAAAGTAAAAACAAAAGTGGAATGATAATACCCCCTGAGAAATTTCACAAAAATGACCGCCTTATGCAGGTGACAGTTATGAGCCTAAAAGAACGTAGTCACATCAATCGAATCGATTTGACATTCTTTTTTGTTTTTGGTGTGTCTTTTCCACAATCAGTAATTGGTATTTTTACCATGATTTTTCATAATATATTAAAATTTTGTTTTTTTAAATTTTTGTTAATAGAAAAAGTAAAGTTATATCATTTTTAGATGGGTTTCAAGTCCCCCTGTAACCATGATATATATTTGCCTGCTTTTTTTATTAGCCACACACTTGTTTGAACCAAAACAAAAGTTACTAGGATGTTACTCCGTTGTTTTTTTAGTCAAAATAAAGTGTTTTCGTTTTTTTTTGCGTGTTTTTGCTAAAAATATAGTGTTTTGATTTGTTCAGTGCTGTTATACAACCGGAATGACTAGTTTTTTGCCTTCCATAAGTGATGTGCGATAACCTTTTTTATTATTAGCCTCAGAGTTAGGGGAATTTTGTCAATACCAACTTATTTAGGCTCACAAATGTCAAGTACATGTAGCGGTCATTTTATTTACTGGATATTATCATTCCACTTTTGTTTTTACTTTCGTGGGCCACCTGCCTGCTTGGTGTCGGGGTTAACGCCGCGACTTTCAAGCAGGAGATGCCGGGTTCAAGCCCCGGGTCGTGCATCAGGTAGTCTACTTGGACTTTTTCTTATAAAATTACAGAATTTTGTAAGATTAAGGCAAAACGCAGTATGAAGCGGAGTAGGCCGAGTTAGCTAGAAGGCAGGCTAATTCGATTTCATACCGTCGCTCGGAGAGGACGTTAAGAGGACGGTCCCGTGTGATCCATATATTGATAGTGGAGCACGTTAAAGATCCCTAGCCCCGACAAATGGGTTTTAGGCTAAATTAAATCCTTCTAGGAAAGGAAAACTGCCTTCCTAAGGGGTGCTCATCAGACCGGTTTGATGAGCGGGGTAAGGGGGGAACCCAGGGAAAATAAGTGTAAAATGTATGCTTAGGCCCTACCCCTCTATTCACGCCGGTATCCAGGCCGGATGGGATCGGATATCACGTAGAGGCGGACCTAGATACACACTCCCTAAGTCGGTAGACTAAGAAAGTAGTTGATGACCCGTCCGATTTAGTTAATAGTGCCTACGGGACTCAAAAAAGTGACGGTAATCAAATGAGAAGCGAAGCGAAGCGACTTTCGTGGGCCAACCCAACCTGACTTCTTCCCCAAAAAAAAAATTCTGTTGGTACCTGAGATTTGGCATCCTCGCATTTCTGAAAAATGGCCCAATAGCCAGTATGACCCTAGTTTTGTTGGTTATGTGTGCATTTTACATGTAAATTGTCTTTAATTAAAAAACAGTATTTTTTTTCGTTTTTCCGCTCCTAATTAAATTTAGAAACCGCTAAATTACCGTTTTCAAAAAACGTCCCGATTTAGTGTCCGGATAGTGCACCGGAGCCAACGATACTTTAGTGTTAAGGCCTGTTTAGTCAACTTTTAATGCTCAATGGATAAATGTAACGGATAGTGTTTAGTGCGTAATGTATAATCCCCTCGGTAATCCCTAGTTGATAGGTGTGTTTACTCAAGTTTTAACGCACAATTACAATTTTATACAAGGAATAATGTTTTGGCTGGGATCTGTGTTTTAAAAAAATCATTTGAAATGGCTTTGCTTGCCCAAAAAAAAAACAAAAAGGATCCAAAAAGTGACAAATTAAATTTTAGAATAATGCCTTAAACATTGAGTAAACAGCAACATTGGTTTATATATATTTAACTTTAAAAATGAACAATTAAGCAATATCCATTGTGTTTATCAATTACCCATGAGGCATTAAAAGTTGAGTAAAGTTAAAGAAGAACAAGAAAGTTAAAAAGCACTGTTTGAAACGGGAGTGATTTTGCTTTGTATTTACAATTGCATAGTCTTTGCCGAGGTCTTTGCAATAAGAAAAGTTGGGACTTTCAACTTTTATGATTATGGCATTACTATAGCAGAAACAAAAATGTGCAGTTGCAAAAATATCAATTGGTCCAAATCCTAAATGACATTGACACAAAAAATGTTTTTGGCAGATTAATTGAATGTTATCCAAAAATTTTATTATTTCAGTCTATTTCACTAGAGTATTTTTATCTGGTAAAATGTCATGGCCTGTTTCCTACTGACAAAACTGCTACCTGCACATTGATTAAATGATTTTTCAGAGACAAAACTATGACAGACCCATCACAAAGGTATCTGATGATACAACTATTACTGTCAGTTTTTCTTGACTGACATATTGTGATTTTACCACCACTAGAAAGGATACAGTAACGCAAAATGTACAACATTTTTAACACCAAAACCAAGAAAAGACAATATCTTGAAGAAGGGGAACCACCTTCCAAAAAACTAGTTTCAGATCATGATTTATTGGTAAAAAAACTAGCTGAAAAACAACTTCAAACCAACTTGTCTTTAAATGAACAGCTTAAAAGCGAAAAGAAATTTCAGACCAGTGAAAATTTTACCTTAGTTCCAAGCTATTTAAATGGAGTTAAGGATTTGGAGACTTTTAAATTAGAAGTGGAAACTTTAAACAAAGTAAATAGGCTCAAAAGTTATAATTTAAGTTCAGAAGATATTAAATTGTTTCAAGATTTTCAAAACTTGACCAAAGACGAATTGGTGGTGGTTTACAATAATATTAGTGAAGATGTACTATATGAAAAAATTAAAGGTATAGAGGAAATTATTCACCAAAGAAATCATCAAAAGAAGAAAAATTCAGAAGAACTTTTAAACAAATCTCAGGAAATGATTTCAATGCCAATAGATGCACTACCAGGATTGGAGCACAGTTTTATGTTTACCATTTCTGAATATTCAAATGTTGATGTTAAAAAAATCAGAAAAAAAGCCAGAAGTTTTCACAAAAAATTAAACAGGTCAGTAGAAAGTGATAAAAGTACCATATCTAGTTTGAATTTAACTGATAAACCAACTAGTTCAAAATCGTTATGGGACCATCAAACCAAAATTGAAGTGTCACCTTCTGCACAGGTAATAGAAAAAGATAAAAAGTATACTTGCAAAACACAGAACTGGTACACTGTAAAAGATGGAAAAATTGTAAACATTATTGAAAGCAACTATTCACCTAAGACAACCCCTACAGCTGATGTAAATAATAAATTATCAATAGAAGAAATAAAAAAAAATGTAAGATTCAAAAATTATGAACCAGGACAACCCTCAAAGGTTTTGTTTTTAAAAAATTTACCAAAAAATGTGAATAAATCTACATTTGAAGACTTTTTAAGTGACTTTTCAAAGGATAGTTATAATATCAAAATAATGAATGGAAAAATGAAAGGACAATGTTTCATAGAATTTAATAGTGTCAAAGATTCTCAAAAAGGTTTAGAACTTTTAAATGGTGTTCTTTTAAATGATAAACCTATTGTGGTTCAGTTTGGGAGAACAAAGACTTGAATTTTAGTTGATATTTTTTTGGTGTTAAGAAATAAAAATTTGACAATTCTTTATATTTAAACCGAGATCCTAACTGACTTACCACTTACTATATTATTTATTTGTTAGTTTCCATTTATAAGTAAATTGGTCATTTCATATGAAATCAACCAGAAAAAGTTAGAGTGATAGAGGATTTTTGTACCAAATTTCGTTAAAATCGATTAAGGCGTTCTTGAGTTATCGTGTATACAGTAGCAACAAAAAATGTTAAGTGAGCCACAATAGAACCAATAGTGGTCGCAGTGGACAGTGCCATACTGGCACACTCACAAACGAATCAATAAATCAATACAGACAGACAACTTTTTTTTTCATCGATTAAGTTGTTTTGGAACTCATTTTTGATAAAAGTAAGAAGTCAAAATTTGACGATTTTAATAATAACATACCACAATACCATATTGGTAGTATGGTGGGACTAAAAAGGGAGGTTTGGCAGACCATCTCCCCGATTTCGATAATTTTTGGTACATTTATTCTAACCATAAAGGGGATGAAAAATCCCAAATTTGATTTTTTTTACCATGGGTTTTTTTTTAAATTAATTCTTGAACATCACAAAAACTACCAATTTTGCTTAAACATGTACTTAATAAATTAAAATATATCGATAGCTTGTTTGAAAGGTATTTGAAATACCTTTCGAATGATGTGTCACATGATATACTTTTTGTTAAAAAAAAATTGAAATTAAAAAAAAAACTTTTCATTTTTGAAAAACAGCATTTTTTATTCTTTTTTATAAAAATATATTTTGTTTCTGGCTATTTCGCCAAACTATTTACAACATTTCAAAATGGAGACTTGATGGGTTCATCAAAAAAAATTATTTTGAAAATTGTGATTTTTTTTCAAAAAATGGGGTTATGTAATACTTTATTAAAATGGCCTTTAAAATACCTTAAAAAGCTATCACTTGCTTTTGTAGTATGTATAGTTCTGAAGATATTCATATTTTGATAAATACCTGTAAAGACAGTCAATTTTAACCAAATGTGCAGGTACACAAAAAGAGTAATATCTTGAGAACTGTATACCGTACAAAAGCGAGTAATACCTTGGTTTATAGCTATTTTAAAGTCCATTTTGATAAAGTATCACATAACCTAATTTTTTTTGAAAAATTGTTTTTAAAATAGTTTTTTTTGATGAACCCATCAAGTCTCCATCTTGAAATTTTGTAAATAGTATGGCGAAATATCCAAAAACAAAATATTTCTTTTTTGAAAAAAATTAAAAATGGTGTTTGTCAAATTATTTTTTTTTTTCAATTTCATTTTTTTTTTTAAACAAAAAGTACATCATGTGATACATCAATCGAAAGGCATTTAAAATACCTTTAAAAGTTAAAGTGGTTATCGAGATATTTTCATTTCTTTAGGTACATGTTAAAGCAAAATGGTAGTTTGTTTTGACTTTCAAAAATTAATTAAAAAACAGTAATGGTCAAAAAAAATTAATTTGAGATTTTTCATTCCCTTTATGGGTAGAATAAATGTACAACAAATTATCGAAATCGGGGAGATGGTCTGCCAAACCTCTGGTTAATTTGATTTGAAATGACCCAAATATGTTATAAGTTTAAATAAGGGCGATTCCATGCCCAATAAAGGTTTTTGACATTTTGCAGAATTTGAATGTAATAAGTATTTTCTTCTTAAAATAATAACTATTAGCCAAAATATAGGAAAAAAAATTCCTAGTGTTTTATTAGTAAAGTGCATCTAGTAATCACACTTTAAAGCAAATTATCTTGAAAAATTAAGTTTCTATTTTTTGCATAAAAAAAATATTTATGAACTTCATGTTCATTTTCAATGAGTATTAAAATTAGTACTTAAAACTTGTATAACAGGCTAAAATTTTTATTAATTTGTCCCGTCAGTAATCATGGAATCGCCTGTAGGTATATCATTTATTTCAGAAACTAAATATATCCATTTTGTATATTTTAAATTTATTTTTCTATAAATATCAAAAGAGAATGATCCTAACAAAAAAAAAATACCAAAAAATCTCTCATTACTTAATCATCTGTTTCAATTATAATTAAAAAAAAGTTCAAAACTTATTTGATATTGAAAATAATTTTATCATTCTTTTTAATTTAGTTAATTTTGGATAATATGTAGCCACATACTTTTAACAACAAAAATAACAAATTATATACAAAAAAGTATACCTATATAAATAAAGCTATAATGTAAAATAAATAACAAAATTCAATAAATTTTTTCAAAATTAAAACAAAATTTGACTAATTTTTCCAAGTTTCTAGTGATGTTCTGTATTGATCAATATTTCCTAGAAAATAGTTATCACTCTTGTTTTCTTTTTTAGCATCATTTGTTAAACATTCTATAGTTATTTCCTTTCCTGGTGGAATCAAACTTTCGTTATTCTCGATTTCACTATTGTTATAGCCAACAACTTGTATTGATAATTTTCTAAAGTTGTCTTTATTGGCAAAAGCGTTGTGAGCATCCCACCAGTCTCTTGCTTCGTTCAAGGTTATTTTACCAATTAATTCGATTTCTTTTGATTGTCTGTCAAAAATATATTTGTCACTTAAAATTTCATTCCAATTTCTATCTACTTCTTCCTTTAAATGCACATCAACACACTCTTTGGTTTTGATTAGGTTAATTTTGTATTTGTTAAACTCTTTTTCATCCATGTTGGCCAATAAGGTTTGTGTGTACTTCATAAAGTTTTCTATTCTTTCTTCTACATATGGTGTCTGGTTTTTAGTAGCCTGTGCATTCACAGTTACTGCATAACCCAAGATTCCGTAAGTATCTCGAATAGAAATGTAAACATAGTAGCCTAACTGCTCCTTTGTTCTGAGAATGTCAAATAAGGGTTCTTCAATGATCATCAAGATTATTTCTAAAATAACGTTGCTTTTAAGCGTGAACGGACCGGATTGGTAGTAGTTGGTAACAATAGAGTTACTGTCTTTAGTGTTAAAATTTCTAACTCGGCAGCACTGTTCACCTTTGGGCACTTGTACAACGTTAAAACGAGGATAGTTACTATTGTCCAATTCTTTAAAACCTAAGTTTGACACCATTTCAGAGATGGTTTTTGAAGCAATGTCTGGTGTGACATTTCCTTGGACCAAAGTTTTTAACTTCAATACTTTAAAATATTCTTGAATAAACTGTTTAATATCTGCAAAGTTTAAGTCCAATGTTGCTGAATACTTTTCTGCGGACGTCCACTGCTCTGAGGCAATTAGACTTAACCTAACATCCTTAGCTAATCCAGAAGGTTTTATTAAACTGTTATAATAATGCTTCAAAAGTTTGTCTTTAATCGCAAAAAACATGTCCTCACTGATCCTGTCACTCAAAGTTGTCAAATATTTTGTAATGACGTTTATCAGTGCTGGCAGTTTCTCGTTTAATCCGTAAACTTTCATAACAATTCCTTGTTCAACAACTTTAAATTCATATTCCAGCTCAGCAGCAGCAGCTGGATAAAGCTCTTCAGAAATGTCGATTGTCAAAATATTGATCAGGGCATCTAGCATGCAGTTGTTCTTGGCAGTTTTCGTTGAGAGAGGGCTCACAATGTAAATGTAATAGTAAGCTAAAGGTAGTTTGAATTTCTGGTCTTGCCTATACCACAATTCAACTTGTGGGGTGTCTAAAATTTTCTTAGGATATTTAGGATGGTTTTCTAAGTCTGGTAGAAGAGAAAAGTCTTTAGTAATGAAAGGATTTGGTTCTGGTGGGGCTAGCTCAGAATAAGGCTGAACATTTTTCCATTGTTCAATCCAGTTTTTGGGTATTTCTTTGTCCGTGTAATCGGTGCCGAACCATCTTTCCTTCTTGTTGAATTTTAGGTTTTCAGGCGGATCTTTTGACGTGACCAGGATGTTAACTTCGTCTGGGGTTAACTTGTCAAGAAGCATTTGTATTTCCTCTGGTTTGTATTCATAGTACAGTTTAGAACCTAAAATTTAAAAAATGCACATAAACAATAAAAAAAACTTTAAAATAATGTCAGTAATATTGTTTTAGGTTTGAGTTAAGTAAGCAAAAATGAAAAATATTTGCATGCTTAAGACGATTCTTTTCGTCCTCCCTAAACAGAGAAGACATTTTCCCTAAGTCTACTGTGTAAGTGAGAAAGATTAAAGAGAACAACTACTTCTAGTGGACAATTTTAAAAAGTTGCAATTATTCACCCCCAATAAAATTTTTTCCGTGCGCCACTGCCGCAAAAAATATGTTTTTTTTTTAAAGCTTCGTCCTTTATGATCATAAAAATGTATCAGTTTTAAAAATCGGTGATGAAATAAAGACGTTAAAAATAATTGAATTAAGTCCTATTTTCGAGAAAAAAATTAACTTAAAAGCTTGCAAGACTGTCAAATACTTTCTAAACTAAAATGCATGCGGGAAAGTAATGTTTTCTGCATAGTCGTAGAAAATAGTTATTTACCTAACAAGTGCGGAAAGTGATACTTTTTCGCACGCGACTGCGGAAAAGACACGTGTCAGGTACAAAATTTTTCCTACTTGCGTAAAAACCGTCTAAACAACATTATATTTCCATTTTTATATATTAAAATAACAAAAAACTGTTTTTTTTTATTTTCTTTACATTTGAGTTGAAAAATATATCTAAAAAGTCGAATTGGATCTAAAAAATTGAAAAAAATGCGTGCGTAAAAGTGTACACTAGTAGGAAAAATTATTTTTGTGGCAGGGCACACAGAAATCAGTTTAATGGGAGGTCAAATAATACTATTTTTTAAATGGTCCCATCATTTTGAATTTTTAGGAAAGTCCAGGTTTCACACTTGTTCAGAAAAATGTGAAGCATATTCTTTCCAGTAATGTTAATTTTTTTGTGGCCCACGCTATATATCTGGATACCCACACATACAGTTACCAAATAAAAAATAGTAGTTTTCACAACTAGTGGCTAAAATAGTGCTTTTTTACAAGCGTTTAAATAACGAGCGCAGCGAGGTATTTAAAAGCGCGAGTAAAAAAAAGCACAGTTTAGCCGCGAGTTGTGAACACTATTTTTTTTAATACCTTTATCAAAAAATCCCAGAAAAACAAGAAAATGCTTTAAAAAATCTCAAACGAAGAGCACTTCTCGCAAGACACCATCTTTACACTATAAATCAAGGCAGCTGGTAAATGAAATAACAATATGGTTCCCATAGCGATGTCCCTTTTTACTCGGGGACGTTTATTGTTGACATTGACATTTTAATCTTGGCAGTTTGATATTTTGCCAATTTTTTTAAATGATTTTTTCGTAAATACTTGGTGAAAACTGGAGAAAAAAGCTTAATTTTTAGGCAAGGATAATTAGATTTTTTTCTATATTACTATTTTCAGCTATTTCTCTTTAATTTTGGGTAAAAAACGGACAGAAATCTTTTTTTGCACCCGTGATAAAACAAGTTTTTTTGCATCGGTAACGAAAAAAGCCATGCTTTAGTTATCTGCAAACAGTTACTTAAATCATGTTTTTGATGAAGTCATAAAAAAAATAATTAAACCTCTTATTTTTAAATTGCACTTGCTTCTAGCTTCAAATTAATATAGTATATGCATGTAGTCCTTTGTCATGTAAGATTGATATTAAGTTTGTCTTATTCATATAATGTAACAGTGTTTAATTTAAATTATTTACATACCAGCAATGTAGTCTTCTGAAGGGTAATTCAACATACTCGCACTCAACTCTTCAACAAAATCCACTGGTGGCTCTTCGTGGGCAAACTTGAATGACATATCTGCGATGTCTTTGACTTCATCGAAAATTATTTTTTGTGGTCCAATTTTTTTTACCAAATTTATGTAGGAGAAGATAGTTGCTATTATTTCATTTAAGTGTTCCAACCCTACGAAAAAATTTAAAAAATTAAGTAAATGATCGATCCTTCTTCACTAATTTTATTGAAAATTACACTCTTACAAAGCTAGGAATATTGGTTTCGATTGATTACAACAAGAACAACTCTACTAGCTAATGAAAACGCTGGTAGCTATCGAAAATAACCCGCCAAGATTTTCTTGTTTATTGTCATAAAAAATGGCACTTTCTACAATAAAAACAAAATTTTCTTTTTTTTTATTTTAATTTTACATTAAGCTTATTTCCTAGCAAAAAACAACATTTGTTCATTGTCAAAGGAACTACGGTAAAAAAATTTACATAAAAAAAGTTTTCATAAAATTTTCATAACATAACTTATGTTTCCTTAATTACAGTATATTTACGTAATAAGAAGGTAACTACATTTTACCTTGTTGTGTGACTTTAATTTTACATTGCAATCCATAATATTTATATTATAACATATATGTTATAAATTTATATAGCAGTTACATAAATAAGATATAAAAGATATAAATATTATGTATAAAATTTACCCTAATTTTACCATTCTATTTACTTTCTAGTTAATCGATATTTGCCATTTCCCAATTTTTTGTTGCTGTGCAATATTTACGTTATTTTAATTACATCTTATTTACATAAAAAGCAGGGAACTTTGTGCATGGCATTATTGCATGGCATACCTTGTTGTGACTTCCAGTTTACCTACAATTTATGTAACAAAGTAATCATGTGATGTAACTTTTATGTAATATTAACGTAACTGCGTTGGTTGGGCTGTGGTGTTTTGGCAATACGCTTTACATTCAAAATTATCGAAAATTTCTAAGAACCGTAATTACTCTTGAAAGTTGTTTTTTTTTTAACTAACACTTATAATCTCCCAAGTGCATGAATTTTCCCAAGGCGAGCATTTTTTACTATTTTTATGAGCGCAAATGCGCTCGAGTGCTGGGGTAAAAAATGATTATAATTTGCAAAAAAATATTGCAATTTGATATTTTATAATCCTAATCTTTACAACTTGTGATTCACTGTTCACTATCTGGTAGTAATAGGCAAAATATGTCTTAAAATAGGCTTTTTATGGAAGGCGGTAATTGGCACTGGTGCAAATTATCGCTGTAATTCCTTTTCTATTGATCCAAATCTGCCAGCCGCATTGATTTTATTGGTCAATATTTCTTGAGGGAAATAGTCCACAATATTAGTGGTAATAATTTACCTAATATTTCCAACCAAACTCACCTTCATTCAAAGTTCTAAAACCTAATTAATCCAAGATACAGGGTTAAAGATTTAAAAAAATAATATCACAGGGCCAGAGCTTACACAGATCTAAGTACTAAATAAATTTTAGCTTACCTTTTTTGGTCAAAACAATGGAAATAGAGAAAAAAGCATACATGGAATTATGCTCGAACCCTGATTCAGAAGTGCCAACGGAAATTGCCAATGCCCAAACTTTTTTCTTTAAATAAGCCAGCACACTGCCTTTTCCTTCATGTCCCAATAAATAGGAGGCATACTCTTGAGGTTTACTTTTGTATTTCAATTTTAGAGATGGCAGAGCCCAGGTTAGGTCGACTTGAGTGATGTCTTTCACGGGCTTCATAAAATACATTCTTGTAAAGTCGGAAGTTTTAAAAACCGACTCGTTATATTTTGAGAAATCCTCTGCAGGTAAGCCATTGTTTGGAACGTTCGAAAAACATTTTAAAACATGCTCTTCCAGTTCATCTATAGGTAACCTAGCTTGGATGGCTAAAGTCATTCTATGAGCGGAATAGTGTCGTTTTCTAAAATCGTGAACACCTTGGTACAAAACATCATCCGCGATATTATCTTTTAAAGTCACTTGGTTTCCCCAAGCGAAACAATTGACAGGAGAGTCCTTGTCTGCCATGTTAGCAAAAAGTTGCTCTTTTCGTGATCCGTCGGAATTCAGGGCCATTTGAAACTCTGATTCGACAGCTTCTCTTTCTCTGGTCATGGCGTCTCGTTTCATCAAAGGAGCTATGAAAAACTGAGCAAATATATCTAAGGCTTCTGGTAGATTCTTTTCAAGGCACTCGAAATGAAAGCATGTGTGGTCGACATCAGTGTTAGCATTGTCACTGCCGCCGTTAAGTTTGATAAATGCATCGAACGTGTTTTCTTGAGGGTACTTCTCGCTGCCCATGAACACCATATGTTCAAGGAAATGTGCCATGCCCTGAACATCTTTTGGATCACTAAAGCTGCCCACGCTTATGCAAAGGGACGCGGCGGCCATTTTTTGGTCTGGAGGTGACTTGCCTATAGAAAATATTTATACAGTAAAGATTAAGCCACTAAGAACAAAGGTTGGTCAGTCTGCATTTCTTCAAAACTACCAGACTAATAAAAACGCATAAATTAATTCTGGAATATGCCGGGCATATATCTTTATTATTTTTAAAATTTTCTTCAAAACCAAATTTTTGAAAAAAATATTTAAAAAATCATAATTATAAAACTTGATTAATTGGATGGCATTACACAGGTTAATATAGGAAGTAATCACAGTAAAGCGTTAATAGACCATCAAAATTGGTAATACTGTAGGCAAAATCGGTTATTTTTCTCCTGTATCCAAAAATAACCGAACAGAAATAGGTTACTTACGGAGGCTTAACGGGACCCGCTCGGTAATTTTTGCAACCGACCAGCTGCAGCTGGTAGGTGATAATTCGTTCTTCTGTTTAGTTAGGTTTTTATTTTTTTTTGTGAAACTGAATTTGCAAAATTAGGAATTGTTGTTTTCTTTTCTATTCCATTTACATTGGCAGTTTGTATATGGGCAAAAGAATACGGTTACAGTAATTTATGTTTGTGGTTTAAAATCTCTTTAATATCTCACTAAAGTGACGATAAATTAGTGATCTATTAACTCTCTACTGTGTTTGAATATCATGCAAGTTTTGACGTCCGTAAAGTTAGCAGTACAAATTGACCAATTAAATATCAAAAAATACTTTCTTTAGACCATAAATAAATATTGCCAAATGGCGTCATTTACAATAATACTAGATATTCTGTAGTAAAATTCAAAAACACTTAAGAAAGTAGTAGTAGTAGTTAATCTTCAAGAGACTGCTCTGGTTAATATAAAACAGTATAAAATTGAATTGTTTTTAACGAGATTGAAATATAGATAATAAATTAATATTCACACAATATAAGTAAATTCAACAATGACAAACATAATACTGACATATAAATAATTAAAATAGGAATTTAAGTATTTGCAGAATAAAAAATATACATCATAAAAATTACCTGTCAAGAAATTCACCCAACTTATAATATGTGTATAATCTTTAAGAAAATATTTAAGTTTATTTTTAAATGCTCTTATGGGTTTTGCATTGTGAATTGCACCCGTCAACTATACAGTAAAGTTAGCAGTACATATATTAAAAATACATTTAAAAAAATAAATTAGATCCCAGGATGTAGTACTAATTAAGCGCTAATTAAATGCGCCATCCTCCAATTTAAGGCTGTTATGGTTTTTAAGTTATGAGCTGCATTGCTAACTTTAATGGGTAGTGTACACATTTCATTAAAGGTTCAAGGAGTGTATATGCATATAAAAACACCAACACCTTATTTTAGGATAAAATAGGGCATTCAAAATTAAAAGCTGATTAAATGCTCTTCGTTTTACCATTCTGCCCGTCTAATTTGTTTAAATCAGCTACTGCACTGCTAACTGCACTAGAGAGATGGCAATCTTTAAAAAACTGGTTTAGGCAAATTGTAAGATTGGAAAAGTGTGGCAATGATTACAGGCTAATTAAATGCTCTAGCGCTAAATTAAATGCTTCCTTAGTTTGAGGACTATATATATGCATATAGAAAACATTAACATCTTAATTTTAGGGTAAAGTTAGACTTATTAATTGCCAAATATAGTCAGATGTATCATGTCCAATTTTTTGTTTAGATGCAGTAGTTTTCAAGAAATTTCTAAAAATCTGACTGTAGGTCCTATGTTCATAGTGGACCAGTCCTTAATGTATTATTAAATTTAAATTTGAGTCTTGAAATTCAAATATGAGTAAATTTATAAGTTTTTGTAATGGAATTATAATGAACAGATTTAGGGTGCACTGCAACACAAAAGTGGTAACAAATAGTTTGAATTAGTATTTCTACTAAAATTTTAATTAATTTTTTTATTACAAAATACATTCCTACAAATATAAAAACACAAGTTTAACACATCCACAAAAAGGGGAAACATGTGCTTAAGAAAACTTAAACCTATACATATAATAAATCTTTAGATAGGCCATTTCTGTACATTCATTTTTTTTTAGTTGTAGTCATGGTGAAACATTATTACATCAAAATCAGATCACACAAATAAAAGTTAAGATCATATTTAAAGCAATGATTTATAGGCTTTGGGAAAAAACTGTGTAATTTTTTTAATGTATTGTAGTTTTATTTGTGGAACAGCTATTGCAATTTTAACGAGGTCTATGCATTTCTTAAATATTTAAGTGAGACTAAGTATCTTATTCTGTTGGGTAATATTGAAGCAGGATTTTGATTTATTATTTTTGTTATCAAATTTTAAAGGATTGTCTTTATATTTCAAATATGCACTCTGACTGGTTAAAACATAATTTAATTTAACTCTTACCAGATCTTTCCTCCATTTCTTCCTCTGAATTCTCAGTTTCTTCTCCAGACACTTCTGATCCCTCAGTTTCCTCCTCAGAGCTCAATTCCTCTTCTCCCTCGCTCATTGCATTTTCATCTGTAGGAGGAATAGGACTCTTGTCTGACACTAGGGTTGCTGTCAGACCATTTGCAAGCCTAACAAATAAATAAGCTGATGTGTGGATATAACTAACATCTCAACTAACATGGAAATAGAAAAAAACTAAAGATTTTTTACTTTTTCTAGGTTTATATAAAGCTAGCAGGCCCATATATTTTTTTGAAAGAAATCACTAAAAAAGTAAAAGTTTTTGAGTTTTTTTTTTATTTTTATGTAGCACATAATATCTAAGGTTGGGCTTGCTAGGTTTATAAACTCATAGAACACAAAAATTTCCAAAAGAGGACGAAATTAGCACATAAAAAGCACATAATTCTGGAGTTATTAAAATTTTGATTTTATGAGGTGTGCTTGCCAGGTTTATGGAGGTGAAGATCACATATTAATAGTACCAAATACCGAGGGGGTATTCACTAGTGTGAAATTTGTGACGCGATTTCGCGTTTAACATATTTTTCCTATTCCTATGAGACTTTTGCGGGATTTCGCGCAATTTTGAAAGGATTTCGCAGCCAAAATGTGACGCGATTTCACGGAGTGGTTACCCTCTCGCCAAATATTAAATAATCTCAGAGAGTATTTAGTAATTTTGTTTTATAATTTACAAGTATTTTTAGGTTAAAAAAAATATTGTATTTTTTTGTGAAAGGTAAATTTCATTTGTTTTTAACTAGTTTGATAAGAAGAATGGTAAGTTTTAGGTTTATAAATTGCTGCCTGAGAATTAGAAAGTACTATCATTCTTAATTTTACCAGAATTTTTTTTGTAAAAAATGGGATAAAAAGAATTTGACCAAAAAAATAGTCTTACCTTATCATAAACTTACAAAAAAATAATGTTAATTATATTTGAAATTAATGGTGCTGAACTGTCACAAAAGATTCATAGTTCAAAAAAGTTGAATAGATATTGAGAACAATTATTATATTAAAATGCAATATATCCCTCAGAAAACACAAAAGTAACTATTAAGAAAGAGAATTTTACCAAATTAAGTACACATGGTTATTAAATATTTCAATTAGGGACAAAAACAGAGTACCTCAACATAAAAATAGGACATTTGCTTGTCCTAACAACTTTTTTTGGGGGTTGGGAAAGGGACATAGAGATAGGAGTCAAAAGACGGGACATGTTGTAGGCTTAAGGGGGATTCTAACAGCACTTAATGTAATTTAATTTAGCATAAGAGTTGCTCTTATGAGATTTAATGATCGCGTTCATACAGGCGTAATTTAACATAATTTAGCGCAATTTAAATAATAGATTACCAACTTTTATCTTTTCTTAAATTTCCTTAAGTGAAATCAAAATTGCGCATGCCCAAACAAAGGCAGACGCCAATTTTTCACAACTTGTAAACAAATACAATAAAAGGAAGAATTTGATTGGCCAGCTAACTAAATTTTTGAAAAAAAAACAGCAAAAATTAGCAGCTACTTAAGGAAGCTGTATGAACACCCTAAATTTTCCTTAATCCTTAAGTTAGGTTAAATTATGTTACGCTAAATTAACAGAATGTTAGTGTTACATTAAAAGTGGATTTGTAGTTCCATAAGGTAAAAAGTTTGAGGTAAGACACAAGGAAAATAAACTAGCAAATGCATGCTGCTGTTCATAGTGTTCCGTAAGCTACAAGATGTATTGTTCATAATTGGTATAGTAATTGCAATAGTCGTAATTTTTGTTAGAAGGGATGCTTTGTCACTGTCTTTCTTGTAAATATGACAGTGACAGAGCATGCATTATAACTAAAATTACGACTACCTATTGCAATTACTATACCAATTATGAACAAGGCATAAGAGTAGCACCTAGTACAGCTTACCCTATGGATATGAACCAGACTTTAAACTGCCAGTGCAAAATAAAACTTAATTTTTAAAACCACAGTTACCAAACCATTTACCTAATAACTTTGTACTCCTTCTTGTCGCTCTCGCTCTTCACGGGCGAGGGAAGCACCTGAAAACTAATGTTTTCTCTCATAGCCTTTGCAGTGGTGGAAATGAGGTTATCATTTGTGGTAAAAGTACTTTTGGGTAGGGCTGAATTTTTCTGCTTATTCATCATCTCGACTGCCGGCACCCTAAAAAGTTTCAACACGCTTCCTTTTAGAAATCGGGAAATTAGTAGCATAAAAAGTGGAAAATCCGGAAAAGATGATATTTCCGGATATTTTAGGGATTTTCGATTTAGAATTGGTCCTGGTTCTGGTTGACATTATTTTGACAGGGGTTCTAAATAGCAATTTTTTGTGATCTTACCATAGTTACTACTGTTCACTGCTCCTCGTTTATAGCGTATTCCATTGAGGCAATCGATGCGCCACTGGTGAGCAACTGTTTCGGTTTTTGTGTTCCATTGACAGGCACTTTTTCAGTTTTCCTGTTCCATAGGGGGACTGGCACCTTCAGTGTGGCACCGAGTTACGCTTTTTCGGCACCGGCTCTGAGGGCTCGTGGCTCGTGCCGCACCCAAAACTGTTTCCCGCCATTAAGCGAAAATGGCAAGTGTGAGAAGTTTTTGTAAATTTTCTTCGCTGCTGAGTAGTAGCAGTGATGAAGACGACGAAGAACAATTTTGTACCATACATCATCGCACCCCACCCCACCCCAAAAATAAAATATCGAAATATAGTTTATAGGTACTTCAATGGTTATGAAGTTGACAGCACCACTCGCGATTTTTGCAACAGAAAATCTAAAATTTCAATCTTAAAATGTGAGGTTAACGGTTTGCCAGTTCCGCTGTAGCAGTCGTGTTCCATTGAAACTGCACCAGTGCCAATCTTGTTCCATTGAAACAGCACCAGTGCCATTTTTTTACAGCACCGGGCCAGTGTCAGTGCGAAACTGGAAACAGGCGAGTGCGGAACTGGAATTTACAATGGCATACGATATTAATTGCATCGGTCTGAGCCGCGTTCGAGCTTAAGGTTGTCACACACAAACGCTGCATAGCGTGCACTGCGGTGGCATAGAGGTTAACCAATTAGCGTCCGATCTCAGAACGCTATGTTGAAAATTCTGGAGCGCCGATTGGTTGATACCTCTATGCCACCTCTCAGACATACGGCGTTTATGACCGCGATTAGTTAATTTTTTATGTAAATTTTGTCTAAAAAATGTCAGTAGTTTTTGCATAATGCTAAAACAAACAGAGAGACAAAGAAAAATTCTAAAAATTGGATTTTTGGTATCTGTATCACTTAGTTAGACTCCAGCATCAACAATTTTTAAAAATATTCAATGTACAGAAATGGTCATTCTAAAGATTTATTATACGTAATAATAATATTTTCTTTGGCGGCCCATTCATATCTCTATCGCGCGCCATTAAAATGCTGTGATAAACAAAATGCTTAGCGCGGACCGGCGACCTTGTTGCTTTTTATTGCGACCTTCATGACATAATTTATTTTGTTTAGACTAGAAGCATTTTGGTGTTGGTCCCGACACCGACACCCAATGTAAATTTTTCATAAAAGCGATCTCATTAGTATTTTCAATACTAAAAGCTAATTGCATGGTGCAATGCAGATTACGAAAATGTACGAAATTATTTACTATAAATTCAAATTACGTTAATTTATATGTAGAAGGTCTACTTTATTTGAGGGGGTTGCGTCCTTGCCCAAAAAGAGCGTGACTGTCCTAACTCGAACGCGGATCTGAGAGAGATCAAGCTTACCAGAAAATGCTCCCCTTGTACCACCTCCGGGAAGATGGCCGGCGGCCGCAGTTTTAGTGAAATTTATCCACGAAACTCATCGCAATCGTTTGGTGGTCGTATGGTAGCGATTGGTACCCCATCCAGAACGTTTGGTACCCTAGGTAATATCGTTCAATAATGGTTTTGATGATGCCATCCGGCCGGTTCATTAACGGTTGCCATCCGTCCGAATTTCCTTGGATATGTACTGCATATTGGTAGCAGGTTTGGTTGAAAACTTATACATTTTTAAAATATATTAACCCGCCCTATCACCCCCTTAACCACTCCCCACAACTTTTACAAAATGTTTAGTGGAACATAAAAATCCAGTTAACTCCTACCTCTTCAGTGCCCTTTAGTCTACTGGTGCCGCCATTTTTATAACCAAATTGAAAGGTAAAACATGGATTTTCTGCGGATTTAGGAAAAAGGATACCAAATTGAAAAAAAATTAACTGGCTTTTTAGTTTAGAACGGTGTTGGTGTACCATACAATAGGGCAGTCTAACAAAAATAATATGGCCGATCCAATATGATCAAATCAAAATATAATCAAAAGTTTGGCAAAGTGGAAAAAGACGCAGATTAAGCAATGTGCTTTTTATTATAGAGTAATCCTTTCTAAATCGGGGAAAAACAAGCATTTTGCCGGAATTTTAACAATAAACTCAAAATTCACAATTAAACTTGGAAATGTCCCTCTACCTATCTGTGTCGCACCCGTGTAATTACAGATAAATCAGATAGCGCAACTTTTTCTCGTCTAGCCGATCTGGCTGAACTGAGAGAGACACTGTGCAAGTGCGAAATAGATAAAAGTACATGACATTGCCTCTTTAAACTGCGAATTTTGAGTTTATTTGTAACATTTCGGCAAAATGCTCGTTTCTCCCGATTCAGAAAGTATTACTCTATAAAATAGCCACTTTGTTTAATCTGAATCTTTTTCTACTTTCCCAAAATTTTCATTTTTATTAGAATTAAGTCTTATGGAAAATCGCTTTGTTTACCCTACAGCCAACATTTTTAAACGGCCTTCACGTGATTATTGGCTGACTTTGACAATTTGTTAGACAGCCCTATACAATTACTGCTAAATGGCCAGATCTTATCGGATTTTGCCTTTTTTTTTTGATAAGTAGGGCAAAGGCCAAGACGTTTAACTGTTTCCGATTTTTTGCAAAGTTTGTTAAAGATGGTAAGTGAGGAAATGCCTAATATGAGAAAAATACATGGGTAAAAAGGAGGACATAAACAAATCTTCTTTAAAATTCAAACAATACAAAAACGCTGTGGTCTTTTGTGAAAGCTACCTCACCAAAAAATTTCCAGTCACCACTGAAAGGCCGTTTTTGTTATCTACTGTCGCTTTTTGTTCAAAGTGCTCAAACGGCGTTTTCCCTATAGTTTGTAGAAAAAATACAATAGAGAAAACGTATTTAATAGAAATGAACAATGGCAAAATCGTACTTTGTAGAAATCGAACTTCGGAGAAATTATACATCGCAGAAATCGTAAAACAGAGAAACTGTAAAACGTAAAAAAGGCGAAAATCTGTTCTGTGCCTGACAGCTGTTTGTATATGCCCTTAGAATAAGAAAGGGTGTAGATCAAGTTATCAACCAACCCGACTTCTCCCAACTTAAAAAAACTTAAACCAACCCAGATCAATCCAAAACAATTAAAAAAGCCACCCAAACCAACCCACCACCTCTTGAAATTTAATAAAAAAATTAAAAAAAATGTCTTTTCTACGCCCTTCCTTATTCTAAGTTCGCATGTAAACACCTGTCAGGCAGAGAACAGATTTCGCCTTACCAATTTCTACATTTGAGGGTTTCTCTGTTTTACGATTTCTTTGATGTACTTTTCTCCAAAGTTCGATTGCTACAAAATACGAATTTGCCAAACTTTGTTTTTACAAACAACAATTCCTGCATTTTACTTTTCTTTATTTTATGGGACCCCATTTTTCAATAGGGCTGTCTAACAAATTGTCAAAGTCAGCCATTAATCACGTGATGGCCCTTTAAAAATGGTGAGTGTAGGCATAAAGTAAGTAACTAATTTACACTTCCGGCCACATAAAATGCGTACAGCAGAAATTAGCTGCAGATCTGTTGAATTTAAGTTTTTCTAATTGCGTTGCTTATTGTAACTGACTTTGACGTTTTCGAATTAAAGGTTAGATCTTTTGATTTTGTAAACAAACAAAAGGAGACGTGTGGCCAACTTTACTAAACAACTAATATCCTAATAAATAAAACAATTTTTTTAAATTATTCAACATTTTATTATAAAAAATTATTCTTCAAGCTTATTATGGACAAAACAAGACCGCAATTGTGCGAATAAGAAAAAAATATCGAGAAGAAGGAACTGTTTGGCGAAAGGAAAGCAATAACTTAATCATAGCCAGCGCACCTCTGCAGGATCAGTAAATTAAGCTTTAATCATGATTAACACTAATTGGAGTTTGGAATGAGTCTTGGTAAAAAAATTTGCAATGTAAAAGACTACATTCTAAACTCTGATTAGTAACTAATCACGATTAAAGCCTAATCGGGGAATTTTTGTGTGTGTGTGCATAGTGCATAGTGCGTGGTCTTTGCAGACAACCAAAAGTTCAAAATCAAAAAGATATTGTTAAAACATTACGTAAACAAAAAAAAAACAAGAAAACGTTTCTTCAATAGCGTGTCATTGCCCCGTCAGCCTCGATAATGTTTGCCAGTCTTCGTGGCATGGAATCTGCTAAATTTTGAAATAAATTTGGCTTTGAAACAATGACTTCGTCGTACCCTCTGACTATGAGCTTCGTTAATTGGTTGGAATTTTTTGGGAACAATATTCATTCTTGTTAACTTTTTTGCTATAAGGCTCCACACATTTTCCATGGGATTGGCGTCAGGAGTTTTGACCATGACAAAACAACACCTGCAAAACCTCGAGGTTGTTTTGCCGGAACCACTGTTTAGAAATACGTGCGGTATGGATAGGACAGTTATCCTGTTGATACACAAAACCTTCTGGATGAACAATGGTTGCTCCCGGAAGCATAATATTTCTCATCATATCAACATAAACCTCAGCCGTATATCTTCCATAGATTCTAAAAAGAGCCCCATGTCCTCTCGCCGATATCCGACGCCACAAATTCACGTAAAATCTTCCAGCCCGGTCTTGAAGTGAAGTGAAGACCACTTGTTGCCAAAATTCTTCTTGTAGTGAATAGTTTAGTGCAAAAATTAACCTGGCTTGCTTCTTTTTCTCACTAAGTAAGATTTTCTTGGCAGCAACGCGACACTAAGTCTAGAACGGATTATCCGTCTGCGCATTGCTCTTATGGATCCAGGAAAATGTGCGTCAATTTTCGCAAATGGGTGGTCTTCAAGAAAGTCGATCAGTTGCTAATCATGCTGAGGAGTACTGACTTGGGTCGAACGTTCCTTCTTCTCGATACTTTCTTCTTATTCTTACAATTGTAGCCTTGTTTCGTCCATAATGGACCGCTACTCTTCGAACCGACCAACCACCGTCTTGGGCTTTTCCAAATTCGTTTAGTTGGGGCATTTTTAAATTTATAATATAATGAACTCTTTATTAGCTGCAATTACAGCTCTTAAAAAAAAACAAAAAAAACATACATCATTACTATAAAAGAACATAAGTAGTCTTAAAGTAAATAAAATGTTGGTTAAAACTAGGCTTCTTATTATATAATACCCAACCTACATATCTCAACTAATAAGTTAGGTAATTTTTATTATTTTGTTAACTTGCTAAAACAGACAGAAAACGATTTTATTACAAAAGCACTATAAAAGACAAAATAATAACAGTGTTATAATAGTTCCTAAAACATACATAAAAAAAGCACTTAAGATGTACTGCTTGAAGGGTATCTTTAGCGAATTAATTTCCTTTATTTATGACGTACGCGTATGACAACAACAAAATCTTATAGTAAAATTTTTTGTCAATTTGAAATACCTAAAAGGTTACTGAGTTGCAAGGCTCATAATACACTATATAAAATCGGCGTACGCATTTTATGTGGCCAGAAGTGTACTTTATGGTGTAGGGTAAACCAATACCGTCTCAACTAAAAAGCCAGTTGACTTCAACCGCCTCAGTGCCCTTTAGCCCACTGTGACAGCTATTTTTATAACCAAATTGACAGGTAGAACATAGATTTTCCGTCAGTTAGGTGTCAATATGGCACCGATAGTAGGCCAAAGGATACTAAAACGAAAATGAGTTGACTGGCTTTTTAGTTGAGGACGGTGTTGAGTGTGAACAAAGCGAATAAACTCAAAATTCGCAATTTAAAGAGGCAATGTCATGGACTTTTATCTCTCTCGAACTTGCACAGCGTGGATAGGCATTGTGTCTCTCAGTTGATAAGAAATAGAGTTTTACCAAGAGAAAACTATTGAATTTTTGACCTCCTCCACCAGTTCTACCACTGACTGGTTTCAGACACAGTCCATCCACCTGTCGAGCTTTTTACTATGATGAATCAATAGCAAAAAAAACAACTTTACAAAATACACTGGAGGACCACAAGAATACATACCGGGTGCGACTTGGAGACTAGACGCAGACACGTGTTTCAGCCTTGTTAAGGATCATTAGTGCGACATAAGTTTTTATAGTTGAATAATAGGAACGCTCAAATCAACAAGTCATGGACAAATGCTCGGCAAAACATTAGATAACAGAATGAGAAATAAATTTGATGAGATTTGATCATTCATATTATTCGACTATAAAAACTTATGTCACAGTGATGATCCTTAACAAGGGTGAAACACATGTCTGCGCCTAGTCTCCAAGTCGCACCCGATATGTATTCTTGCGGTACTCCGACTGGTGGATGGATTGTGTCTGAAACCAGACAGTGGTAAAACTGGTGGAGAAGGCCAAAAATCCAATAGTTTTCTGTTGGTAAAAGTCTCTTTTTTATTTATATTTAACTCTACTATGGACATTGGGAATTTATTTCTCATTCTGTTATCTAATGTTTTGCCGAGCATGAAAACCTATGTCGCACTGATGATCCTTAACAAGGGTGAAATGCGTGTCTACGTCTAGTCTCCAAGTCGTCTTTTTATGGTACTCCGGTATATTTTGTAAAGTTCTTTTTTTTGCTATCAATTCGTCATAGTAAAAAGCCCGACTGTCAGTGGTAAAACTGGTGGAGGAGGCCAAAAATCCAATGGTTTTCTTTTGGTAAAACTCTTTTATTTATATTTAACTCCACTATGGACATTGGGTATTTATTTCTCATTTTGTTCTCTCAGTTCAGCCTGAAAATTACGTTATCTGTAATACACGGGCGCGACAAAGATAGGTAGTGGGACATTTCCACGTTTAATTGCGTATTTTGAGTTTATTGTTAAAATTTCGGCCAAGTGGTTGTTTTTAGCCGATTCAGAAAGGATTAAGTATCGTTCATACAAGGCATAGTCTTAGTCTTTGGTTTATTTTTTGTTACAGTCTTAATCATAAAAAAGTTTATTATGAAAGTGTTCATGCAATGCTTTTGATTATGCTTTGTCATAGGCGTAGTCACAGTCCTAAGGAAAAGTTGGCAACTTTCAACTTTTATAACTAAAATTACGACTATTACTATAACCAATATAAGTGCGCATGCGCGAGTTCCAAATTGCAAGTATGGCGCCCATCTATGTTGACAGGAATGGAATCAATATTTTCAAAAATTTTATACAGTTAAATTAAAAGCAAAAAACAAGTTGCTAAGTGTTTTGTAGGTTTCAAAAAAAAAACTATTTCTATTAAACCTTATTTTCTTTGAAAACAAACTACAAAAAATAAAAGTAAAGTAAACAAAACATCAAAAAAGTGAGGTTAGATGCACTTGCTTAGTGATTGTTATGAGTATAACAAAGACAAGTATGAACAGTAAGCAATTTTTAAGAGTAAAACTATAACTAACACTATAACAAAACCAAATACTAATCAAGTGACTAAGACTATGCCTTGTATGAACGATCCTTTACTCTACAAAAAAATACCTTTGCGTAATTTGCGTCTTTTTCCACTTTGCCAAACTTTTGATTTAAGTTAGCGTTACGTCTTATGGAAAAACGGTTTGTTTATTTTGTTAGACTGCCCTATTCTGGAAACTAGGGACTCACCAAACTATAAAAACTGGATACCGTACCTGATCCAGAGAGCTTGTTAAATTTTTGCTCAAACTGCGGCCAACTTCCCACGGAAAAAAAGACTATTAATTGTAGAAAAAACAAAAGAGTACCAAACGTTGCGGATGCTGTACCAATCACTACCATACGGCCACCAAACGATTGAGAAATTTTACCAGACTGCGGCCATCGTCCCGGAGGTCTGATCTTGAAATGTGATCATATGAAAGTCAAGTAATCGATCCTTTTCTCGATATTCAAAATCTAGGCCTCCTTGCTCGCTCTAAAATTTCATAACCGAGTTGCAACTGCGACGTTATTATTTTAAATCAAAAGAACCGGTTTCCGTTCTGGTTCAACTAGAACCAGGACCAATTGTAAATCGAAAATCCTTTTTGACTACTAAAAAAGAAAACGTCAAACTCTTCTTTTTCCATAATAAATTGGTTGGCTTCTCGGCCACCAAGGCCAATAAAAAAAGCAAGTCTTGCAAAACGGAATAATAAAGACGATCACGTGATTAGCGCTTGTTTGCGTTTATTTTTTAAATATACAGGGTGGATTTTTTACATGGAACGGTGCTTCTAGTGGCTTTAGGAAAGAGGTTTTAAAAAAAGCTAAAAGCGAATATTTAATGATTTTTTTACGGACTTCCGCCCATGATAAAAAAAAATTTTGGGGTTCCCAACTGGAGGCCCAGGGCCCACCAACTATTTTTTTTTAAATAAGAAGGTACCACTTTTTGGAGCTTGTTAAAAAAGAAAGTTAACGCACTAGTTTTTTTTACATCTGTCAACCAATGGGTCAAAAGGACAAGGACATTATTGGCGGCCCATTTGGGGGCCCTCACTACCAATATTTTTTTCATGAGGAGGTACCACTTGTGGCACCTTTCTGGAAAGCTTGTTAAAAAATAAATTCGATTAAATAACTTTTTTTTACCCATGCGTTAAAAATTAAAAAAACCCCATTTTTTGTCAATTGTTTTACCTTCAAAATAAACAAAATTTTCCTTTATTTATTTCGGGTTCGAATCCCGGCTAGGTGCAAAAACTTCGCTAACACTAAGTATTGATCCTGTAATGGATGGAAAGTTACAGTATTAAAAAAATATATATATTTACTAAGTGGAATAAAGAAACTACCACACAAAAATATTATTGGCGCCCTATTTGAGGGCGCAGCCTAATTACCTTTTTTAAGTTTACTAGATAGATAAAAGAGAAATATATTCAAAGCACACCTCGATTTTCTTTTCACTCAACCGTCCTTAATGACAAAAAATAGGTTTTTTTAAAATAAAACACAACAAAAAACAATTATTTAATCGAATTAATTTTTTAAGAAGCTTTCGAAAAAGGTGCCAGAAGTAGTACCTCCTCATGAAAAAAATGTTGGTAAGGCCCTGGGCCTTCAGTGAGGGCCTTTTATTTATTTCGCTTAGTAAATAGAGAAATACGTAGTTTATTTTGAAGCTAAAACAATTGACAAAAAATATGTTTTTTTTTAAATTTTTGAGACATTAGTTGACAGGATCTAAAAAAAACTAGTGCATTAAGTTTATTTTTTAACAAGCTTTCCAAAAAGGTGCCACAAGCGGTACCTTCTAATTGAAAAAAAAATAGTGGGTAGGCTGGGCCTCCAGTTGGGGGCCCCAAAATTTTTTTTTACCATAGGCGGGAAGTCCGTAAAAAATCATTCAAAATTCGCTTTTAGCTTTTTTTAAAACCTCTTGCCTAAAGCCGCTAGAAGCACCGTTCCATTTAAAGAATCCACCCTGTATAATAGGCATCGAAAATGGGATATTCACAGTTTTGCCAAAGTTCAACTTATTTTTCTAGCTACATTTTGAAAGTGCCGTTTGAACAAGAGGACGATTCAGATTCCGGGATAGTATACGTGTGGATAGGATCGAAATCTGATGCTGATGAGGCTAGATTGATACAAGAAATTGCCGAAGAAATGTTCAACAGTCCGTGGGTCACCTTGCAGGTATGTATTTTTAATCAAATGAGAAGTAAAAAATGTAACTTCGTTGGTTACACCTGCTGTCCTACCTTCTAGCTTAGTTAAGGTATGTTTGCTCAATTTTTAATGCTTATATATCCCATTGGTTGCAACGTTCTAGTCAGACTAACTAAGTAACCTAACCATTGAACCGTTCAGAGAAACGTTCCAGGAATTTTTCTAAAATATGGTTTATAATTGGAATATTCATTGCAATAGTCGTAATTTTTATTATAACGCTCCCCCCTGGCTTAGTTCTATTACATTTTGGACTAGGAGAACGCGAGACATTCCTTCGATATATTCCTTGGTTTTGACCCCTCTCTGATTTGCGCCCTGGGAGAATTTTGCTTCCTTCTACTCCCTGACTTTCAGTGCCTCCAGTTTTTTTTATATTTTTTTCTCTTAGGCTGTATTGTGATTCATGGTTTTTATAGCACAAAAATATATTTTTTATTTTATTTGAGTTATATTTCATGATTTAATTACTTAACATTCCAACAACATTTGGTAACATTTCAAGCTGTTCCTGGAATGTTCATTAGATTTGGAAGGAACGTTCCTTGCGCCCTAAGAGGTTTAGTATTCCACATTTCTGCACCCGGATATCTCCAAAACTATTTTTGGAGCCACCAAATTTCATATGCCGTTTAGCTGGACTCGAACAGGGCTTTTTAAGTACCCAAACCCAGAATTTGTCGCTACTGCTGTTATCCGTTATCGAGGTATTGAGCCACCAAGTTTCGTATACCGTTTAGGTGGGCTTTTTAAGTGTCCACAAACCCAGAATTTTTCGCTAGTGCCGTTACCGAGATATTGCGATCTAAGAAGTTCACGATTCCACATCTTTGCACCTCAATATCTTCAGAACTATTTATGGGGTCACCAAGTTTCATATACCGTTAAGCTGGGTTCGAACAGGGCTTTTTAAGTACCCAGACCGAGAATTTGTCGCTACTGCCGTTATCGAGAATTGTGTTTTAAGAGTTTTACTATTCCACATCTTTGCACCTCTGGATATCTCCAAAACTATTTGTGGGGCCACCAAGTTTCGTATACCGTTTAGCTAGGGTCAAACAGGGATTTTTAGGTGTCTAAACCCAGAATTTGTCGCTATTTTCGTTATTGAGATATTGCGATCTAAGAGGTTCACTATTCCACATTCCTGCAACCGGATATTTCCCAAACTATTTGTGGGGCCACTAAGTTTTGAATACCGTTTACATGGGCTCGAACAGAGCTTTTTAAGTACCCAAATCCAGAATTTGTCGCTAGTGCCGTTATCGCGATATTGCGATCTAAGAGGTTCACTATTCCATATCTTTGCAGCCGGATATCTAGAAAAATATTTATGGGACCACCAAGTTTCGTATACCATTTAGCTGGGCTTCAGGCAGGTTCACTATACCACATTTCTGTAACCGGATATCTCCAAAACTTTGTGGGGCCACCAAGTTTTGCATACCGTTTAGCTGGGCTCAAATAGGCCTTTTCAAGTGTCCAAATCCAGAAGTTGTTGCTAGTGCCGTTATTGAGATATTGCTATCTAAGAGGTTCACTATTCCACATATTTGCACCCGGATATCTCCAAAACTATTTCTGGGACCATCGAGTTTCGTATATCGTTTAGCTGAGCACAAATAGGTTTTTTTTAAGTACCCAGTTCTAGAATTTGTCGATAGTGCCGTTATCGAGATACTGAGATCTAAGAGGTTCATTAGTCCACATTTCTGTACCCGGTTATCTTCAAAAGAATTTCTGGGGCCACCAAGTTTCGTATATCGTTAATCTGGGCTCGAACAGGGCTTTCTAAGTACCCAAACCTAGAATTTGTCGCTAGTGCCGTTTTCGAGATATTGCGATCTAAGAGGTTCAGTATTCCACATTTCTGCACCCGGATATCTCCAAAACTATTTATTATGAGGCCACCAAGTTTCGTATACCGTTAAGCTGGTCTCGAACAGGACTTTTTAAGTACCCAAACCCAGAATTTGTCGCTAGTGCCGTTATAGAGATATTGCGATCTAAGAGGTTCACTGTTCCACATATTTGCATCCGTATATTTCCAAAATTATTTATGGTACCACCAAGTTTCACCAAGTTTCATATACCGTTTAGCAACTTTTATGGGTTTCTATAATTACATTATTTTTCTTTTATAATGTATTATGGGATTATATAAACCGATGTTTTTATGAGTTTTCCGAGAGATTTTATAATCAAAACAACTTATAACATTTTATGGGTTTGATTACAATCCTTGTTCTATTATAATGTTTTAAGAGTTTGTAAAAAACGTTTTTCATGAGATTTTGGGATATTTTATAATCAGACCAAGTCATAGAATTTGACAGATTTCTATGAACATTTATAATTTTCTATGAGTTGGTAAAAACAATTTTTTTATAAGTCTTCAAATAGATTTTATAGTCATACAAACTTTTTATAGATTTTTATGTCTCCACTCTGCCAAAAAAACCTCATTAAATCTCATAAAAAATACCTGGTTTTTTTCGACCACCTGAAAATAATTAAAAAAACTATACTTAGTATACTTACTTCTTACTTACTTCTATAAAAAAAGATTTTTTGATTCATAATCCCATGCAGCACTCTTCGTCCCAAGGAAGTACATGTCCATTTTACGTCGGTACGTCCTGGGACCAATTACGGACTTACTATGTACGTACAAAAGTTTACGTAAATACTTACATAGTACGTTCTGTGCCACATCCCAAGGACGTACCATTACGTACATGTACGTACTGTGGCTGTATGGATAAATCTTATAAAATATTACAAAATCTCATAGAAACTTATCAAAGTAATCAGATTTTACCTGCCCTAACCTATATGCCCTTTAAAACAAATATATTCGCCCTCCGGAACTTATAAAAACACTACTATACTTTTATGACAACAAATAGTTTTTGTCGCATGAAATCTTGTAAGATTTTATAAACAATGCCTCAAACAATCTCATAGAAATTTAGAGAGATATTTCTCTTGCACAGCTCCTGGCGATAAATAAGTACTTATACGCACAAGGAGTGTTATGATTTTATAGTGGGTTAGGTCATCGTAGTTTATAGTTTAGGTTAGGTTATAGTTTAGTTTGACTGTATATTAATCTCTATTTCGTTACTTCTACTAATATTATTACTACTACAACTGCTGAAGTTGTGTCGTAAGTTTTTATTTTAGAATGTTACAGGTAGATCTTATAAAATCTTTTAAACCTTTATGAGGAATTGTCATATTAAAAATCATAAAATATTGTAAACTTTTATAAGCCTGGCTGGTGAAATATGATGAACTCCTATGCGGGATTTGTGTTTCATTTTCACTAGTCAAAAATTATAAAATATCATAAGTTTATATGAGCATAGATTATGAAAACTTATGACGTTCTATCTGTTATTTGCTATGATCTTTTATGAGTTTTTTTTGGCAGGGTATGAGCTAAAAACTATTCTGGGCGCGAGCTGACTGCGTCAGGCATGCGCATTAGATTTTTCACCTTTGGCTTTGTTCAGGGCCAGTCCGGATTTTTAAATTATTTTTTTTGTTTTTTAAACGTAATATTTACTTTATACAGACCTCTTAAAGCGCTTTTATATAAGGACGGACGAACCTTTTTACACAATAAATTGATTTTATTTTAAAGCGATCTGAGAAAGCGATTTGTTGCTTTAAAACCGATTTTAAGGTCGCTATAAACCATATATAAATCTGTTGTTAGTTTGGTTGTTTTATTTGTTTCTCTTTTTAAAATAAAATTTAATGAAGGACGCATAAAACCTTAAATGACCTTAAAGCGTTTTTAGTGTGTTTATACCGACCTTAAAATCGGTTTTATAGCGCATAAACCGCTTTTTAAAATCGCTCTAAGATAAAATTGATTTAGTGATTAAAGCAGTTTTAATAATGTTTAAACAGTGACTCACCGAGACGCCTGGGTATGGTCATATTTTTACTTCAAATTAATTTTTTTTTGTTATTTATCGTGAAACCCCTCCCCGAAGTCAATTTCTGGGTGCGCCACTGGTTCAAATGACAGCGTTTTCAAACCGTCCCAATATAAAAGAGCTTTTTAAGAGGACCGTATAAACAAAATATATAGTTATTGTCGCGCCGAAAACTGTCAATGGGCCAGGTTTCTTTAAAATAATAATCGATAGAAAAACAAATAAAAAATCAGTTCTTTCAACACTTTTTAACTCGCTCCGATCTACTTCGGCGAGGATAGCCACCCTAACTTTGTTTGAAAGGTCTTTTAATTCTCTAAACGATATTGCAAAAGAAAGCTGTACCAAAGATGAATGAACATTTCATACATCTTTGGGCTGTACTGCGGTTTAAAACTTATTATATTAAAATCGGTTGGAATGTGATTGAAAATTGGTAAGATATCAAACCGGTGTGAAATTAGCGGCCAAAGTTATCTGCCCAGCTTTCCGGAAATAGCCGGTTCACCAGTGGCGTCGGGTATTAATTTAAAAATTAAACTATACGTGTCAGAAATGGTTTTTCTTACATGTACTTAATGTTTTAATTAAAAATATGACAAAATAAGAGTTTTTGCAGGTTTTCAAAGGGATGCAAATGGCGGTGAAATTGTAAAAAAAACAATATCTCAAAAGCAGGCTATACTAACAGGTTTAAATTTTTAACGGCTCGCTGGGACATGTGACCTTTTTTGTTGTATTATTCTTGGCGACGTGTTTTATCCATAAAAATTTAAATTACGCGAGCCATTTTTGAGATATGATTTTTAAAATATTTTCACCCTTTTTTTCAACCCTTTGACGACCCTCTGGGACTTTTTTTTATTATATTTTACTCTTTGTGATATATTTTATCCCTAAAAATTTAAATCTGTTAGCATGAGCCATTTTTGAGATATGATTTTTTTAAATCATTTCACACCTTTTTTTAACCCTTCGACGGCCCGCTGGGACATGTAATTTTTTTGTTATATTACTCTGGGCAAAGTGTTTTATTCCTCAAAATTTAAATCTATTAGTATAGGTCGCGATTCTTCAGAAGCGACAGAAAATCTTACCCGTCAGAATTCTGGAAAGTGCCGATTTTTACTTCTTGCCTCTTTTCAAATAAAAACACAGCGTCCTTAATATTTATCCTAACGTTGTAAGAGTAACTGCCTCATTTTTTTAATAAGATTGTGTAAATTTAATATTCTGTAGAACTAGTTTTACGGCGGAGTTAAATTTACTACTACGCGTACCAATAAACGTCAAAAAGTGTCGAAAATTCTAACCATGTAAAAGGAGAGACAGAATTTGTGTGACTTTTCTAACAGTGACAGCAACATATCCCATGGCTACCTATGGTTTTGTATGTTAATAGTTTTAAAGGTTTGTTTACACAAAAATAAGCTTAATAAAATATACTTGAGAACAAAAAAAATGCAACACCATGTATATGGATAATTATTTTTAAATTATGTGTGTGTATACCTTATCTCAAAAAAAATATTTGATAAATTTTTTGTCTTCTAATTTTTCCTTTTTTCACAGATTTTTTCTATTCATTTTCAAAAACAACCAACACATAAAAGACCGTTTCTGAAAATTTTAAATAAATTTTCTCGTAGTTTTAGGTTTTTTTTGGATTGCTTACAGTTTACTTCTTTAAAAAAATGCCAAGAGTTCGCGCTCGCCAACAGTTTCATCATTTAAACGACTTTTAGAAAGGACGCATCGTGGGCATAAAAGAGGCTGGTTTTGGTTTACGGGAAATTGCAAGAAGTGCAACAGTGTTAAGAGTTTGAAGAAGGTGGTCCAATGATGAGACTTATAGACGTCGTGCGGGTTCTGGACGCCCTAGATTATTACAAGGTCATGATTTACGGCATCTCAGACTTCTTGCTCTCAGAAATCGACGGGACAGTATACGCCAAGTAAGAGATGTTCCATATCCGCTTTTGATGCTACCTTTGACGCCACAACATAAGGCTCGCCGACAACATAGGGCTCGCCGCTTGGAGTGGTGCATAAGCTCGGCAAAACTGGAATGACGAATGGAATACCATAAGCTTCAGCAACGAATCCACGTTTTGTTTAGGCGGCCATGATGGACGCATGAAGGTTAAGCGATTTCGAGGTGAGAGAAGAAATGAAGACTTTGCTGTTCAACGTGATACAGCAAGACTGCAAAGTATCATGCGAAAGTCAAATGCGATCTTTTAACAATATAATTTCTTACATAAACATGGCATAGAGACTTTGCAATGGCCAGCAAGATCGCCTGACTTGTCGCCTATCGAACACGTGATCAGGCGCAATCTTAGTCGATTGCCACGTCCCCCTGGAAACTTAGAGAACTCTGGCATGCCGTAATGAGGAGTTGGATAAGTGTTCCTCAATATGATATAGACCATCTTATTTTGTCAATGCCCAATAGAACAAACGAGTGCATAAATAACCATGGAGGAGCCACTCATTATTAATTTTCTGATGATTATCATGGAATCTTGGAAATGTAATCAATTACTAAGAGCATCCTCATGTATTAATATATAAATAAATTACTTTAAAAATATATGTCCTTTCTGGTGTTGTATTTTTTTTTGGTTCTCCAGTATATATTTTTAAATAAAAAAAGGGGTTTTCACAAAAACTGCCTACAGAAATGAAAATTAACATATTTTTAATATTATTATTTTAATATTAGCAATTAAGTCCTGACAAAATAGCAGTTAGTGTAAACTTGTGTTTAAAAATCGTCATATTTTTTATAAGGGCGAGATTTTCTGACGGTTTTTGAAGAATCGCGAGCCATGAGCCATTTTTGAGGTATGATTTTTTTAAAAATATTTTCCCCCTTTTTTTTCAACCCTTTGACAGCCCGCTGCGCTGGGACATGTGACCGTTTTTGTTATATTACCCTTGGCGATATGTTTTATGCCTAAAAATTTAAATCTGTTAGTATAAGCCAAACCTTTAACAGCCCGCTTGGGCAAGTGATTTGTTTGACTCAAAGAAATGTTGTTTTAATTTCTTTGGTTTGGCTGTTAGTATAGCCTGTTTTGGAGATATTGTTTTTTTACAATTTCACCCCAATTTCCATCCCTTTGACAACCTGCAAAAAAACTCTTATTTTGTCATATTTTTAATTAAAACATTAATAGTGTAGGGGCATATGTCGATAACTTTTATCCCGTGGGATTTTGAACGAAGGAGTTGTGTGATAGCTCTTTAGTCACACAATCAAGTGCTACCGGGTGTTTTGTTCGCATCCGTGTAAAAGGGGTTGATATGACGTCATGTTTCAAGATGGCGGCCGAAAATCATAAAAAATGCAACTTTCACAACCGGGGTATGATTATACTCGATTCTATATAACTCGAGGACCTTGAAAATCGCAAAAACAAGACTTGCCATTTTCTCTTCAAAAAATCTTAATAATTCGACGTTTTGTCAGAGCAACTTTAAATGTACATATTGCAAAAATAACATACTAAAGGGCGCTATTCATCAACTATTAAAGCGAAGAGGACCAAATTTGATAAAAAAAAGATAAGAAGGTCAAGCCCAACAATATTGTCAAAATAAATTTGGTTACGCGTTTCAATATGGCGGCTGATATATCAAAATGTGACCTATCACCACATTTTATTTTATCCAATTTCATAAAAATGCAAAAATAACAAGGTGACCATCAATTCTTGTTGACTTATCGCCGCTTACTATGAAAAAAAACTTTAGTTGATGCATGACCTAAATTGACCTTGAAAATATCATGTGCAAGTGAAAAAGTAGCTTTTTGTAGTGTTTTTTCCAATTTACCACTACGCAAAAACTTTAGGTGTCGGAGATGAAATTAACATCTTAGCCATAAATAAACACTTCATTTTTAACCTCCCTATTTTTTTTTGATCTGGTGCCCCCTATATATCCCGATAAAATGACCTATATGCCTGTCGTTTTTATTAAGTTTCGAATCTGTGAATTTTATGTACTACTCACTTTTCTAGCCAATAAATTCATTAAAATTACCTATAAGAGAGTTAGCAGAAGTTAGATATACATTACCATGTTCTGGAGCAGGTGTTTTAGATGCCATTTTCCAATTAGATGCACATTCATGTGCAACCGGGTGTTTTGTTCCCATCCGTGTAGAAGGGGTTGATATAACGTCATATTTCAAGATGGCAATGACAAAAATAATAAAAAATACAATATTTGCAAACGGGGCATGATTATACTTGATTCCATATAAATCGAGGGCGAGCATTTGCAAAAAATCACTTGTAAGGTCATCCGACTTAAAGTGACTTTGAAAATCGCAAAAAAATTTTTTACCATTTTCTCTTTAAAAAATCTCCATAATTTAACGTTTTTTTAAATCAACTTCCAATATATCTGAAAATATTAACCATGTATGTCAAAATCGTCCTTTAGAAATTATTGCAGTTTAGATCTAATGACCTTGAAAAATATTCCAGTAAAATTGACATATTGTTAAGTCAACATACAAAAGGTTGCTATTTTGATATATCAAAATGTAAGCGGTGATAAGTCCACCACCTTTTTTCTTGTTTACAAAATTGAATTAAATGACTTTGTTGGTTAGACAAATGAGTAGAACATAAAATTCACAGTCCCGAAACTTAATAAAAACGACAGGCATATGGTCATTTTTACCGGGGTATAGCATAAACATCTGAGGCGTCAAATCAAAAAAAATTGTAGGGAGGTTTAAAATGAAGTGTTTATTTATGGCTAAGATGTTAATTTAATCTACGGCACTTAAAGTTTTTGCGTAGTGGTAAATTGGAAAAAACACTACAAAAAGCTGGTTTTTCACTTGTATATAGTATTTTTCAAGACAATTAAGGTCATGCATCAACTAAACTTTTTTTTTCATAGTAAGCGGCGATAAGTCAACAAAAATTGATGGCCACCTTGTCATTTTTATATTTTTACGAAATTGGATAAAATAAAATGTGGTTATAGGTCCCATTTTGATATATCAGCCGCCCTATTGAAATGCATCATAGCTGAACCAAACTTTTTTTGACAATATTGTTGGGCTTGACTGATCTTTCTTATCAAATTTCGTCCTGTTCGCTTTAATAGTTGATGAATAGCGCCCTTTAGTATGTTATTTTTGCAATATGTTAATTTTACTGGGGTATTTTTCAAGATCATGAAGCTTCAAACTGCATCAAACTCTAAGAATCGAATTTGGCATAAATGCCTAATATTTTGAGGCACATTTGAAGTTGGACTGACAAAACGTAGACCTATTAAGATTTTTTTGGAGAGAAAATGGCTAAAATCTTGTTCTTTGCGATTTTCAAGGTCATTTAGGGTCGGATGACCTAGAAAGTGAATTATTTTACATCCTCGTCCTCGATTTATATGGAATCGAGTACAACCATGCCCCGGTCGCAAAAGTTGTATTTTTTATGATTTTTGGCCGCCATCTTGAAATATGACGACATATGAACCACTTCTACAGGGATGCAAACAAAACACCCGGTAACACTTGATTGTGTGACTAAAGAGCTATCAATCACATCACAATCACACTATCACAAAACTCCGTCATTAAAAATCCCACGGACTTACACATGCCCCTTCACTATAAGTACATGTAAGAAAAAACATTTCTGATACGTATAGTTTAAATTAATACCCGACGCCACTGGTGAGTCGGCTATTTCCAGAAGGACGGGCAGACAACTTTGGTCGCTAATTTCACACCGGTAGATATCTTTACCAGATTATAATTACCTGTAAACTTTATAAAATTTTAAATTCATTAATATTTCCTACTTATTGTTATTGTTTGTCAAACTATTTTTTTGTTTTGGGTTTATCAAATTTTAAGTTTTTTATTTTACAGATTTTTTTAAATTTTATAGGTACTATTGGAAGGAGAAGAACCTGATAACTTCTTCTGGCTAGGCCTAGGGGGCAAAAAACCTTATGAAACCGACGCCAATTTCATGGAATTTTCAAGGCTGTTCAGGTGCTCAAACGAAAAAGGATATTTTGTCGTGTCTGAGAAGTGTTCAGACTTTTGCCAGGTAAGTCAGAATCTCTTACTTCAACCAAAATAAACATCAGTTCATATTCTGTACGTAGTAGTTTTACCTTAGCAATTTACACCTTATTTTACTTTTGGAGATATCGCAAATTGCTCAACACTCGCTCTCGGGTTTATAAACTAGATAACTTTTGTTTTGACATCAAACCATCTATATATTGCAGAATCCCGCCTCAGGTTTTTACTCAAAAAATTGTGTGATATATTGGACTCTTTTTAATCTCAATTTCGCCTCATTGAGTGGGTTTTTATACGGGCTATTCCACAAAGAGGTAAAGCTGATTTTAATTTCTTTCATCACACCAAACCTTCGGATCTTTAATTATTTCAATGTAGTTATAAAAATCTCTTTTTCCTACGACCACACAGGAAAGTAACCAAATCTGCACTTTATAACGCCACAGAAAGTTTTATATTTCACACGAATATCAGTGACGAAAATGAATGACAGCAAACCATCCAAACAATGTAGGTATCTAGTAGGCTATGATTTGTAGAAGCGTCGGAAATAGACCGAAAACATTTTCGTCTCTAGAGAAGAAAGTATTTTCTTCTCTAGAGACGAAAATTAAAATTAAAAAAAAATTAAATAAATACGAATTAAACCCTAAAGTGGTCGTAGGAAAAATAGCGTACACAACTCGATAGAAAGTAACTTTCTTACACTCGCGTGTTGTTTCACTCGGCTAGCGCCTCGTTCACAATATTCACGCTCGTGTGAAATATGTCACCACTTTCTTCTCTTGTTATGTAAGATACTATTTTTAAATAGTCAGTAAAATACACTGATTTTTTTTTGTCCCCAATTTAAATTGGCAAAATTGACTAGGTATTTAAAAAATTCAAAATTATATTTTTTTATTGTATCAATAGACAGTGGCGGTTCCAACAATTTAAAAAGGGGGGGGGCGGTTTCTATTAAAAAAAAACTAGAATAAAAGCGTAGCTTTTATGAGGAAGATATCTATAATATACAAACAAAACTTAGTAACTACAAGGGCGGATTTGGCCTCGAATCTAGAGGGGGGTACTCAGATTTTAAGTTGTTTATTTCATACATCTTTTATTTAGAAAAATGTTTGAATACGCCGAAAATTTGAGAAAATTACATTATCACGACGCCCCAGGCAAAATTTTTTAAGAAAGTTGCACTGAAAAATGCATTTTTTTTATTTAAAATTAAACTAAAATTGTAAATATATCAATGGTTTCAAAGCGGAGCAGGCGAAAATTTTTAAGAAAGTACCACTACAAATGCCATTGTTAACACAAAATTAAACTAATACCGTAAATATCAAAGGTGTTATAGCGCCGCAATTTATGCCCTACTTTTGATTTTCTAAATATTTTCGTAAACAATTTAAATCCAGGGTGGGGGGGGATTAATTACCCCCCTATCCCCCTGAAATCTGAGCAACTAATTATAATTTTTTCAGTTATAAAAAACATAGATAACAAACACACCACAAACAAAACCTAATAGCTAAATACTCTTTTTTGAGATCTAAAAAGCTTTTTAAGTTGAAACATTAACTTTTATATTGCATATCTCAAATATAAGATGCCTAAGTACTTATATTTTCAATCTTCTGAGGCAGGAGAAGCTTCTTTCTGATGAAGCATTACTTACTGACAAACATCCAGGAATGTTTTTGTCAACGGAAAAATATCTCCACACTTATTGCTTGCCTCGAAAACGTTATCATATTACATGCAAAAAAGATTTAGCGACCATTACCATAACTTTTTTGAGGAAAAGCTCGCTATTATTTGTTTTTTGTTATCATATATATGTTTTGATTTAAGGTTTTGCCTACTTCTGACTGATTTTGGCTTCACGTTGTATAAAACTTGGTATGAATATGTTCAGGTCAAAAATACTAGTCTCGTTATTGAACCTTTATGTCCGAAATGATTATGTCTAAAACTTGTTTATAAATTGAAACTCTATAATACTGTTCTATATTTTTCGTCTGTTTCAAACTATCCCAAAATACTGTGGAGGGATTCTAGAATGTCTTTAAATGAACGTTCTGCAATTTCTCGTTTTTTCTCCAAAGACTTCAGGGTTACCACCAGCATCTTTCTTTTCTATTTTTTTCTGAAGCAAAAGGGGGGCATTTACCTCCGCGACATAGGGATTTTATGCATTGAAAAATATTGAATATTTTTCAATTTACATTTCGACTTTTCTACACTCCAAAGTGATAATGGTTTTATGATTAGGGGTTATACTGCAGGTTCGTACGCCAAAACGATCTTTAATTTCCTGGTGTTTTCCAGGTTATTTCTTACTAAATTTCTAGGTTAAAAAAAGGATGAAACAGCGAAATCAGAGAAAAATTTAAAAAGTAATAAATTTTATATCTCGTGAGAAATGAAAGGCAATACAAAAATACGAAACAAAGCTGGCTAAACTCGTCTTTTTTTAATCGCGGTTTCAAAAAAAAATTGCTATACACTCGTTCTGTAAAACACCGTTCGTAAAAGCAGCAGCACTTTCTGAATAAAAATTAGCCAAATTTTTGGGAATGAGGGAAGGAATGAGTTGAGCCACATTTGGTAATATGAAAAAACTTTAATTTTTTGTAAAAAAATGCACCCTTTAAACAAACTGCTAAAAAATCATCCATTTTCTGATACAAAATACAAAAAAAATATTTATTTATTTATTCTTGGACGGATCTACTCTCAATACGCAGCAAGCAAAAATGCCATATTTACACGCTTTAAATATTGTTGACCAAAATGAACAATCAATAATTTTATATCGCTGCAGGCATTCTTTTAGATTTTAAGCAATCTCTTTTACATTTTTTGTGAAATATTAAAAAAAAAGTGGATTGGGTTAGCTCCAGAGAGAGTTGGATTTGGAGGGATTTATAGATTTATGACAAACTGCGCCGCAGGTGAAAATTTAAAAAAAATATACTAAAAACGCAATATTTTACACGCTTGGAATGCTGTTAAAAAATTGCTTAAAATTAAACTAAAATTGTACCAATCGACGTTGAAGCGCCGCAGGCAGAAATTTTAGATATTTAAACCAGAAAATCTCCAAAAAATTTGATCTTTTTAAATTAATAAATAAAATAAAGGTTTTGAGGTGAAATATTTGTTTAAATCATTTTTCCAAGTGATAATAACATCACATAATGTTAGTTTTTCCAGTAGCGTACGAACCCTGTATTAACATTTTTTAGAAGAATCTGTAAATTGTTAAACATCTTGACACTGGCTTGAAGTGGCCGTTTACCAGACCAAGAAAATTTAATGGACATAATCCAAAATATTTTTTTTTAATTGTTAGCACAACATTAATTGTTAAAAAGTTAATCTTTAGAATATACCTACCCAATAATTTTAAAAATCAGTATTTAAAAGATTGCTTGGTTTCAACCAGTTTTAGGAGCTACTTCTCGTTTAATATCTTATCACATATATATATATGTAAAGAAGAATATAGAAGTATTTAAAAAAATGTATATATACATTTTTTTAAATACTTCTAAACCTATTTTCACAATTTATTGCAAACAAAATAATTAAAACCATACTTACTTTTGTATATGAATCCCACATTGCACTTTCTGATAAAAAACTAAGACAACTAAACACAAACTAATCACTTTGTTAAAATAAAATTTTAGTTTCATTATAATTTTTTTTATTGCCCAGGAAACGTCTTCTTAAAGCTCTTTCCTCAAGTGAGCATAATTTAATGTTTACAGCGATTTTAATTAAACATTTTCATTAGTGATAAATGGTAGGTAGTTCCAACATTTAATCTAAAAACTAGTTTTAGTACTTAATCAACTGAGACATATACGAGTTGAAGAACCTACATACTAGAGCACCTTTAATATATGACAAAATGCGCGGTTTGTAAAAAAGTGGTTTATCGTTTTTTTTTGATTTGCAACAAACCGTAACACATTATCGCTTGTTTGATATTTCTCTAAAAACTACCTCTTTTAATGATAATTTAACAGTTTGTTTGCGGTATTTAGGATGAGGTCATTTTTTATATAATAAATTAAAAAAAAACACGCAAGATCAAATCAGCAATAAACCGAAAAACTATGAAAATTTAATTGACCACAACAAGTTACCAATACAAAGTTGTAAACAAAAACAAACAATTAATTAAATTATCCAAGAATTTTGGTTTTGGACATGATCATTTCGGTCAATTGTTGAAGACACTGGGACTGCTTAGTAAGAGGTTATTGTTAAAAGTAGCAAAAAAATTGACCTAGCTGTTAACAATTAGCATAAATAATGAATTCCCTTTACGTTTAAGGTCTGTATACGATTAAAATCATGGTGTGTTGTTACTTGCATTAAAATTATGTCATTTGGTATTACCTTTCGGTTTTCTTTTTTTAATGGTCAAGTTTATCTTGTAAATACGAGGCGATTTTTTTTCAATGTAATCATTATTTGTACAGAAAATTCATCGTGTGGATTTCTCCTTTCACGGGGTGCCCCAGAAAAAACAACGTTTTATTTAATGGGCGATATAATATGGAAATCGAAAACACTGTTTTTGTGATAAAAACCTTTGTCAGGTCAAGTCAGGCAGGGAAAACGTTCATTTATTTTTGTATGAACATGCGATTTTGAATATATTAATTACTTCAAATCCGGGCGTAAAATGATATTTTTACCCGCGGCATAAAAGTACTTTCATTGTTTTGTGGTTTGTATGCATGATACAAGTAAAACAGATATGATATCGCGCAGGAGTAGGCGTGGCTAACTGACGTCACCTGGTGAGAGACAGTATTCAGTTGCCATTTTTATTACAAGGTAGTCGTTTGTTTATAATTAGTTTTAAAAAATATTCAGTGGAAAAAATTAACAAAATGAGGTACTGTGTACACGGATGTGATGTCGACAATCAGACAACAGTAGTTTTAACAACAAGTGGCTAAAATAGTGCTTTTTTACAAGCTTTGGTTTAAATAAAAAGCGCAGCGGGGTATTTAAAAACGCGAGTAAAAAAAAGCACAGTTTAGTCTCGAGTTGTTAACACTATTTTTTTTAATATCTTTATCAAAAAATCGAAGTAAAACAGGAAAATACTTTTAAAAATCTCCAACGAAGAGCACTTCTCGCAACACCCATCTTTACACTATAAATCAAGGCGGCTGGAAAATGAAATAACAATGGTTTCCATAGCGATGTGCCTTTTTACTCGGCGACCTTCATTGTTGCGACATTTGACAGTTTGATATTTTAACGATGTTTTTTAATAATTTTTTCGTAAATACTTGGTGAAAACTAACGGAAATGGCTAAATTTTTAGGCAAGAATAATTAGATTTTTTCAATATTTTTTAATTTTGGGTAAAAAACGGACAGAAATCTTTTTTTGCACCCGTGATCAAAAAAAAAGTTTTTTTTTATACCTTCATCAAAAACATGATTTTAGTAACTGTCTGCAGATAACTAAAGCATGACTTTTTTTGATACAGTTGCAAAAAAACTTTTTTTTATGCCTTAATCAAAAGCATGCTTTTAGTAACTGTCTGCAGAAAACTAAAGCATGGCTTTTTTGTTTACCGACTTTTTTTTTTAATCACGGGTATAAAAAAATATTTCTGTCCGTTTTTTACCCAAAATTAAAAAATATTGAAAAAATCTAATTATTCTTGCCTAAAAATTTAGCCATTTCCGTTAGTTTTCACCAAGTATTTACGAAAAAATTATTAAAAAACATCGTTAAAATATCAAACTGTCAAATGTCGCAACAATACCGGAAAGTAGTAATATTGAAGTTTTCACCAAGTATTTACTAAAAAATCATTTAAAAAAATCGGCAAAATATCAAACTGTCAAAGATTAAAATGGCGCAACACTGAACGTCACCGCGTAGAAAGGCACATCTCTATGGAAACGATTGTTATTCCATTTACCAGCCGCCTTGATTTATAGTGTAAAGATGGTGTGTTGCGAGAAGTGCTCTTCGTTCGAGATTTTTAAAAGCATTTTCCTGTTCTTCTTGGATTTTTTGATAAAGGTATTAAAAAAAATAGTGTTCACAACTTGCGGCTAAACTGTGCTTTTTTTACTCGCGTTTTTAAATACCTCGCTGCGCTCGTTATTTAAACCAACGCTTGTAAAAAAAAGCACTATTTTAGCCACTAGTTGTTTTGTACCCAAAATTAAAGAGAAATAGCGAAAAATAGTAATATAGAAAAAATCTAATTATTCTTGCCTAAAAATTAAGCCATTGCCGCCAGTTTTCACCAAATATTTACGAAAAAATCATTTAAAAATATCGGCAAAATATTAAACTGTCAAAGATTAAAATATCGCAACAATAAACGTCACCGAGTAAAAAGGCACATCGCTATGGAAACCATATTGTTATTTCATTTACCAGCCGCCTTGATTTATAGTGTAAAGATGGTGTCTTGCAAGAAGTGCTCTTCGTTTGAGATTTTTAAAAGCATTTTCCTGTTTTTGTTAAATTTTTTGATAAAGATATTAAAAAAAAACTGTACTTTTTTTACTTGCGTTTTTAAATACCTCGCTGCACTTGTTATTTAAACCAACGCTTGTAAAAAAAGCACTATTTTAGTCACTAGTTGTGAAAACTACTATTTTGTATCGGTAACCAAAAAAGTCATGCTTTAGTTATCTGCACACAGTTACTAGAATTATGTTTTTGATGAAGGTATAAAAAAAAGGTTTTTCGCGTTACATTAGGTTTTTCAGATTTCCAAAAGACAAGAAAATGGAAGGTATATATGGAAGCATTTTTGTGGACGGGATGATAAAAAACAAATTTCTAACCCGCTAGGGAGAATATTCCATTTAATCTCCCCACCCTTTAATTTAATTCCCTTGCGCCTTAACTCGTCATACCGCTTACCTTATGTAACTCTGAATCCAACTTTACTCCCTCACAATCCGTTTCGTTGTTTTCCAGACTGCATTTCGTTTAACTTAAAACCTAGTAGTACTGTCTGATGGAAAAACCATTCCTACCTGCAACCCCCTCCCCCACACTAAATTGTTACTATTGAAAAAAAAACATTGTTTTAGATTCTTGACTTTGTTTCCTTTAGTTTGATAACCCACAACCCATACTTTGACAGATTTTTGACAAATTTTCCAAATATCCAAAAACACCTATTTGTTAATTTTTCCAAACGAACCTAAATGCGAATTTGTAGCTCTACATTGATTTAGAACTCTCTCTCTGTACCCCTTTCAAAAGAGACTCACCCCTGTTTCTCCACCCCCTCTCTGAATTTAAAAAAATGCCGAAGCACGTGTTTACTTATTTTATTAGTAGAGTCTACATACCAATTTTCAAACTTATGTTACTTTTAGTTTTTGAGATACAGAAAATCCTTTTAAAATTTCAACCCCTATTTTTACCCCTTATGGGGTAAATTAATACAAAATATTTTTTTTTTTTTGTTTAAATGATTGATGCACGACCTATTTTTGACTTGTATCTTTTATTATAACTTTCTGTCTAAGTATATATAATTTATGGTTGTCCTGCATGCGTTGATCTTTCACCAAATATAAATTAAGATCATCAGTTGGTAATCGATTCCGTCAAGAAACTCATCGGATCAGTTGGAGTTAGTTCGTGTTCGTAGTTCAGAAGTTAGGTTATGTATTTGTTATTTTTCCTGTTTTGAAAGCTATTTTATTTTGTACTTTTGCCATTTTTGGGAGAGTGATTATTTTCTTATTTAGAAGGAAAGACTTGTTTTGCATACCATGTGCAATAAATCTGATTGCAAATTTATAACTATAAGGTGCCTTGGTTTTTTGGTTTTTTAATTATTGAATGATGAGCCTTTTCACTAAGAAAACGCATAAATGCAGCTACCTATGACGAAAATAATGTAAGTAATACCACAGGGTATTTAATTAGAGCCAGAAGAAAATAAATGATAAACAAATACAATTTGCTTAGAACATTGAACTACTAGAAGGAGTCTGGTCTGTCTGGTTACACTGGTTGTTTGAGTGCAAAATCTACAGTGGGGAAAGGGGAGAAAGAAATCTGTGTGTGTGTTTGGCGCTTATTTATTAATTAATTAATCAGGTTTAAGATATATGTTTGAAAAAGCTAATATACACAATATATAATACTCACAACCTATTTAAAACTGTCGACGTTTTTTGAAAATTTAACATGTGTTTTCCTTAAACATCTTCTTTTGTAGACAACGTGGCAACATTGATTGTTTGTTACGGTTTCTCGATTTTTCCTGGAATGTCATTGTTGTTTTGAAAGTGAAAGTTTCAGCACTTGCCAATAGCGTTTTTTTAGATATTTTTGTGAAAAGTTTCTGGCAAAAAATGGTTCCGAAGTGTATTATTATATGCAAGTTGAAACAGAATCCGGGGGACTGCAGTATTTCGTTTCATAGGTACGTTAAATTAAAATATTAACTAAATATTAGGTTAGAATTCGTCATATTTGGCCATTCTTGGTAAACAAAGGCAGGAAATCTGTGTTGCCGGCTTGTCATTAATTTAAGTGTAAATAGGGATTTCCATAGCACCTTTTTCTTATTTTTATAGTTGTACATCCTACTTGAATACATTTTTAGGTCTTTTTTTATAGAAACATAGATTTTTATTACTATATCTAGACCATTTAATTAAGCGGAACTAAAAATTATTGAAGGTATTTTAAATAATATTAAAAACAGGGGAAAATGTATTAGGTTAACATGACAACAATGGGATGAAGATGTTGAACTCAAACACCCCTAGGTCTGGAAAAAGCTCCTTCTAGTAGTTCAATGTTCTAAGACAATTTCTATTACAAAAATGTACGCAAAAATAATATAACCTCAAATGTCACCCATCAAAAAAATCAATAAAGAAAGAAAACGTCTTATCAGAGACACCATAATAACTTACGTCTGATAGCAACACTTTTAAAAGGTTACTAAAACGTATAGTATAAGGATAGTGAAATCAAACTCCTTAGCAACGCTTAGTGTAAGATAACTGAAACGCATAGCACAAGGTTACTGAAATTGAAATGTTATTTAAATTAAAAAATACAGAGGGAGCATTTTAAAGTGTTAAGAAACATGTATCTCGCATCAATTATCTTTCGTGCTATAAAAACAAACAACTTTGGCTGTTTAATGTATCGTTCATATCTTCGAGAAAGTAATAGCTACGCGAGAGTGACCGATACTGTGCTATACTCATAGAGAAAGTAATAGCTACGCGAGAGTGACCGATACTGTATTATACTTAGGCACCATTGTTTATCGGCGACACGAGCGCAGCCAGTGGCTACAGGAAGGAACTACCTGTACAGCCAGACGCATAAAAAAATACATATAGTCTTTTATTTAATTTTTAACAGACAGTTACTTATTTAAAAATAAATATGAAAAAACTTAACAGGCGCAGCTTTTCCATACTTTTTAGTGTTAAAAAGCAATGCATATGCGAAAGGTTTTAGCTCTATACAAACCTTAACCAGCTTTGTACTGTTCTATGCAGCTAAAAAAATTTATTTAGCTTACAAAAAGTTTTTTGGACCCTTTAAAAGCCTAAAATAAGAGAAGGGGGGTTATAACTATGTTGAGGAATATTATTAAATATAAAAGGTAACATTTTATTATGTTATTTTCTTTTATTAATTGGGAAAAAATCCCAGTATAAAAGTCTTACAGAATTTATAAATGTTTTAACCTATGTCTCTTTTTTTTTGTTGTATTTTAATCTATTATCTTCTTGCTTAACTCTGTATAAATCATCACAATATTTTCTTCAGGAATTTGGTTCGCAAAAATCTGAACCGCAATTTTCGGCACTCTTCAAATAGTCCCATGCTCTCTAGCTTTAATGGTATTGATCCAGCCTGATTTGAATGGCACTTTAGACTTTACAATAAGTTGTTAATCCACTATATGCATAGCTAATCCCATAAACTCGCGCAATTTACAACCAAAACTAATTAAAATAAGTCACTTTTGTAAAATTAAAAAAACCGCTTGCCAGACTTTGACAAGCGGTGGCAAAAACCGGCAGGTACTAAATTAAAATTGTGTGAAATATATTTCGACATTGAAAAATATTCTGTCTTTCTTTCATGATCATATAGAAAGAGATGGACGGGGCAAGGTAGGTGTTGACCTAATACAAGCATTACTTTCACTCTCCGCCGCAATGCGCTACAGGAACGTAGTTCCTGCGCGGCCCTATCTTTCTGTTAGTCTCCGTCTCTTGGGGAACATTGTTTGACGGCGACACGAGCGCAGCCGGTGGCTACAGGAAGGTGTATCGTGCAGAAAGAAACCAGAAACAACCGCGCAGGAACTAGGTTCCTGTAGCGCATTGCGGCAGAGAGTGCAAGTAATGCTTTTATTAAGTAAACCCCAACACCGTTCTCAACTAAAAAGCCAGTTAACTCATATCTCTTCAGTGCCCTTTAGGCAAAGATTGCTGCCATTTTTATAACCAAATTGACAGGTAAAACATAGATTTTCTTTCAGTTGGATGTCAATATGACCGCTATAGTAGGCTAAAGGATACTAAATCGAAAAAGAGTTAACTGGCTTTTTAGTAAACACCTATCTTGCGCCATCCATCTCTTTCTGTATGATCATAAAAGAAAGACAGAACATTTTTCAATGTCGAAGTGTATTTCATACAATTTTAATTTTGTACCTGCCAGTTTTTGCCACCGCTTGTCAAAGTCTGTCAAGCCTGGCAAGCGGTTTTTTTAGATTTTCAAAAGAGAGTTATTTTAATCAGTTTATGAGATTAGCTATATAAGTAGTGGAATAACAACTTATTGTAAAGTCTAAAATGCCATTCAAATCAGGCTGGATTAGATTATTACCATTAAAGCTAAAGAGCATGGGACTATTTGAAGAGTGCCGAAAATTTGGGTTCAGATTTTTGCGAACCAAATCCCTGAAGAAAATATTGTAATGATTTATACAGAGCTAAGCAGGAAGATAATAGGTTCAAATACAACAAAAAAAAGAGATATAGGTTACAACATTTATAAAATCTATAAGACATTTATACTGGGATTTTCACCCAATTAATAAAAGAAAATAACATAATAAAATGTTGTTACCTTTAATATTTGAAAATATTCCTCAACATAGTTATAACCCCCTCCTCCTATTTTAGAAGGGTTCAAAACTTTTTGTAAACTAAAGAAACTTTTTTAGCTACATGGAACAGTGCAAAGTTGGTTAAGGTCTGTATAGAGCTAAAACCTTTCGCGAATGCATTGCTTTTTTAACGCTAAAAAGTATGGAAAAACGCCTCCTGTTAAGTTTTTTCATATCTTTTTATTGTTAAATAAGTAAGTGTCTGTAAAAAATTAACCAAAAGTATATATGTATTTTATTATGGGTCTGGCTGTACAAGTAGTTCCTTCTTGTAGCCACCGGCTGCGCTCGTGTCGCCGACAAACAATATTCCCCAAGTATAACACAGTATCGGTCACTCTCGTGTAGCTACTACTTTCTCCATGGAAGGAACTACTTGTACAGCCAGACGCATAATAAAAATATATGAAAAAACTTAACAGGCGCCGTTTTTACATACTTTTTAACGTTAAAAAAGCAATACATTCGCGAAAGGTTTTAGCTCTATAAAAACCTTAACCAACGTTGTACTATTCCATGCAGCTTAAAAAACTTTCTTTAGCTTACAAAAAGATTTTTGAACCCTTTAAAAGTCTAAAATAGGAGGAGGGGGTCGTAACGATCTTGAGGAATATTATCAAATATTTAAGGTAACAACATTTTATTATGTTATTTTTGGGAAAAAATCCCAGTGTAAAAGTCTTACAGATTTTATAAATGTTTTAACCTATATCTCTTTTTTTTGGTTGTATTTGAACCTATTATCTTGTTGCTTAACTCTGTATAAATCATCACAATATTTTCTTCAGGGATTTGTTTCGCAAAAATCGTCTTCAAATAGTCCCATGCTCTCTAGCTTTAATGGTAGTGATCCAGCCTGATTTGAATGGCATTTTAGACTTTACAATAAGTTGTTAATCCACTACTTATATAGCTAATCCCATAAACTCGCGCGATTTCCAACCAAAAAATAACTTACTTCTGAAAATCTAAAAAACCGCTTGCCAGGCATGACAGACTTTGACAAGCGGTGACAAAAACCGGCAGGTACAAAATTAAAATTGTGTGAAATACATTTCGACATTGAGAAATGTTCTGTCTTTCTTTTATGATCATATAGAAAGAGATAGACGGGGCAAGGTAGGTGTTTACTTAATAAAAGCATTAAAAATTACCATTTTTAGCAACTCACGCGGACAATTTTTGCATCATAAAATCACATTAGCCGCAACTTTTTTTTTTAATTGGATCAACCAATATTTTTATTTTTATTGAAATTACAAAACAACTAACTAACAAGAAGTACCATAGATTAACGTTAAATAATATCTATCATTTAATTTGCGTTTTCTTTAAGAATTATCTGGATATGGCTCAAATGTCTTTCGTAGGGATTGATTCTTCCGTGAGCCCTAAAACAAAGATGGGAAATCAAGGTTAATAGAGTAATCAAACAAAGTACGCGACGAAAAATCCAAAGTTCGATAAGTTTAAAAAATAAACATAGAATTTCACTTTTTTAAATGTCCGTATTATTGAGTAATCTTGGGACACCGTGCTCGAAGTTAGTAAAAAAACTAATTTTACTTTTTGGATCATCTCTCTAAAGCTGTTTCTGAAATTTTGCCCACAGTTTTGGAAGGGAAAATATTTCCAGCTGATTTTGATAAACTTTTAATATGTTATTTGCGTGGCAAAAATACACAGTTTTTGTTTGCGATATACCTTTTAATATGTACACTTGATTTCAAAAAAAACTCAGACATGCATTTTTTCCTATGCCACAAAATTTAGCTTTCCATTAGTGTATACTATTATAAGGCACCACCAGCTTAGTATGCCTGACAGCTTAAAATTCAGTGTGGCATCCTTAAAAATACCACAGATATCAACATTTACAAAAGTTCAAATTATCACTCGAGTTATAGAAGCCGGCTGGTCTATAACAAGAGCGGCCACCCATTTTGGAGTTGATAAAATGACGATAATGCGATGGAAAAAGCGCTGGATTGAAAATAATTGTACGGATAGGAAAGATGGATCGGACGACCAAAATTAAGTTCTGAAGTGCAAGATGAGAGACTTATTGACCATCTCAGACAAAATCCTTTTTCAGCGTCGGTTGAAGCAGCTAATGTAGCATTATTTCCGGGTTCTTGAGCAACAGTAAATAGAAGAGTAACGAAATCAGAAGTCTCTTGTCGAGTTACTGCAAAGAAGCCTTTTCTAACAGAAGAACAAAAACAAGCCGGAGTGATTTTTGCACTGAACAACGTTCTTCGTGATAATGACTTCTGGGAGAGGGTGGTTTTCACTGACGAAAACATTTTTCAATCATCTTCAAGCAGCAGGAGAATTTTAGTTTATCGTCCACCAAATTCTAGATTTGAACCCGAATATACAAACCAAATTAAAAAAGCTGGACATTTTTCTGTAAACATATCGGGCTGGTTTAGTGCTAGAGGTTTGGGTTTTTTTTAGAGAATCGAAGGAAGATTCAATAGTGAACGATATATTGAAATCCTTGAAAACGTTATGTTGCCATCTGCACAGGCTTTACATGAAAATAATGACTTCGTTTATCATCAGGACAACTGTCCAGTAGACACGGCTAATATTGTTCGCCAGTGGTTTCAGAATAATAATATAGAAACACTTCCTTGGCCAGCCAACAGTCTTGACCCTAACCCAATGGAAAATATATGGGGTCGAATCGTTAAAATAATATACCAAAGGAATTGGAGACCACGAAATGCTGAAGAGTTAAGCGATACTATTTATCGCGCATTGGATCAGCTCTCAGAAGACCATCAGTATTTTCAAAATTTAACCTTTTCAATGCCCAGACGTTTGCAGCTTGTAATAGAGAAAAATGGTGATCCTATTAAATACTAAATTATTTATTTTAGTTCTTTTTTAAGTTAAAATAATTAGTATTAAGTTTACCATCGTTTTTGTCCTAATCCAAGTTTCCTATTCGTCGAATTGTTTTCAATCCAGCGCTGTTTGCATCGTATTATTGTTATTTTATCAACTCCAAAATGGGTTACCGCCCTCTTTATAGAACAGCTTTCGTCCGTTACTCGAGTGATAATTTGATATTCTTCAATAAAGACATTACATTATTTTTGCTGATTTTTTAGTATTATGTAAAATTTAATATAAAAATAAGGTTGTCTTTTATTTAAGTAAAAAAATATTTTCAGTTTTAGAGACCTTTTTTAAACAATATGACAAATTTTCGTACTTTTGGAGTTTTTAAGCATTTTAGCTGGTAGTCCGTATATATTATGCACTTTTAGAAAGGTCAATTTTGTGACTGCATGCATGTGTTTTTTTTAAATCAAGTGTACTCTAGTTTTAAAAAAACGCAAATATGCATTTTTCCCTATATCTGAAATTTCGACTTTTTATTAGTGTATACTCAAATACACCACCAGCTTGTAATGTCTGACAGCATTAAATTCGATATTACGATAACGTTATGTCATATTGATAAAATCAAAAATAAAAAGGCCTCTAAATAAAAAAAATGCTTTAATTTAAAAGAAATAACCTTACTACCGGACTACGCAACGCATGTTTTAATCTCGGATAAAATTATTTAATAATACCAAAAATCGCGATTTAAACAGCAAATAAATATATTTAAAAACAATCTTTATTGTAAAAGAGTAATTGTCACTGGAGTTACAGAAGACGGCTGCTCTATAAGGAGAGCGGCCACTCATTTTCGGGTTGATAAAATGAAGATAATAAAATGAAAAAAGCGATGGATTCAAAATAACACAACAAATCGGAAACCACTAAATATTATATATTTTCTATTGGGTCGAGATCAGGTCTGTTGGATGGCCAAAGAAGAGTTTCAATATTATTGTTTTCAAACCACTGGCGAACAACATTAGCCGTATGAACGGGACAGTTATCCTGCTGCTAAACTGTTAAATATTCCTTCGATTTGCCAAAACATACCCAAACCTCTAGCGCTAAACCAGCCCCATATATTCACTGAAAAATGTCCAGCTTTCTTAATTTGGTTGGTGTATTTTGGATCAAACCTAGAATTGGGTGGACGATACACTAAAATTCTTCTGCTGCTAGAAGATGACTGAAATATCTTTCCATCTGTGAAGACCACCGTATCCCAGAAGTCATCATCATGAAGAGCATTATTTAATGCAAAAATAACCCTGGCCTCTTTTTTTTCTTCCGTTAATAAAGTTACTTTTTCGCACGATTTTTCGTTTCGGAAGTTTTATTTTTCCGCGCGATTTTACTTTTTCGCACGATTTCTTTACTTTTCCGCACGATTTTTTCTCTTCCGCACGATTTTTAATGTAATGCACGATTTTCACTTCGAAGGACAATATTTTAATTCAAGATATTCTTTAAATCAAATTACTATCTATGGGAAGTATTTTTCATTCAGAAAATTCATAGCCTTAACCATTAACTTAAAAAGTCATATGCAGTTACTTTAGTAAAAAAATCGTGCGGAAAAGTAAAATCGTGCAGAACGATTTTTGTATTGTTAAAAATGAAGACATTTAGGACTAATTTAAAAATTTATGTAACAATTCTATGTTATGTGTCATTTTGTCGTCCGCTCCGCGTCGTTCTTGCAACTGCCGTCGCGTGCAGAAAAGTACCACTTTCCGCACTTGTTAGGTAAATAAGTATTGCAACAACTCGACAGGAAATTTCAGATTTTTTAATTCTTCTGTTCAAAGTTGATAAGGAACCTGGGAACGGAAAAGGTTTTGTTTGAGGTGGTCGATAAGCTTTTCATCTTGTATCTCAGAACTTTCTCAGAACTTTTGAGGGAGGTTCTGACAAGAAAACAGTTACTAAATATTTATTATTCATTAGTTTACTCACATTTAATCTACTCAGTAATACTGTAAAAACTGGGAGCAGGTAATTGTGAAACAAAAAAGAGTAATTAGATTAATTTTCTCACTAGTTGCAGGACCACTTTTATTGCTAAGAAAATATCTTTGTGTACAAGTTTTTATTGTTCGCTAAAACCAACCCACAAAAGTTCACAAAAAACTCAAAGTTTAACAAATATCCAACTCAATCTGGTAGTAAATATGTAACAATGATGCATACCTTAACAAAATATGAACAATGTGCGACGTATGCATCTGCTCAACTTTTTAATAAACTACCAGAAGAGGTAAGGCAGTTACCCCATAGGGTGTTTAAAAACACAGTTAGGGCATTTCTGGAGAGTAGGGGATTTTATTCAGTAAGAGAGTTTTTAAATAGCAATTTACAAGCCAAAGATTTTTAATAGTAATGTGTTGAATTGTGTTAAGTGTTTAGTATCGTATATACACAATTTTAAATTATTATTATACAAACATCGTCAATATTGTTGCCTGTACAAATAAGTAATTATTTTGTTTTACAATTGTATTGTTTATGTTTTTATACATATCCACACAATTTTATTATGCTCGATATAACTAAGAACTTTTATGTAGATTTTTATTTTTTTAGCATAGAGTCGATCAAAAAATTTTGACAAAATGCCAGAAAGGGCACTTTCTATAACTTAAGAAACTCATTTGTGTCGTAATTTTAAGTTTTTACATAAATTGACGTGTACATCCATAAATGTCTGTCTACTTATGCAAGTACTTAATATATTACTTTACTTTACTTTCGTCCTGATCCATGTTTTCTATTCGTCGAATTATTTTGGATCCAACGCTTTTTCCATCATACTATCGTCATTTTATCAACCCCAAGTATTATATCTCAAAAGCTAAACGTTACAGATAAAATTCACTTTGATAGATAAATGTTACTTTAATTTATCTATAGAAAATCAACTTACACCAAAAAGAAATTTTCGATAATAAGAAAATTCTAAAATGCATATTTTTCAAAAAGCTCCCGTAGCTCAAAAACTGGTTGCCATACTGACATGCCGTTTTCGACATTATAAGTCCTCAAAAATCGAGCGCATAACATGCATATTAGTTTTTCGCCATCTCCCTTAGAAATACCTAAAACTCCACAATCTCCTCGAATTTGGACCTCCATGTACCGTGTTATGCCAATTAAATCGGACCACTTTTTACTTCCCTCGCTAAGGGAAGTAATGTAATCATCTAAAAATCGCACTTCGAGATTTTCATGATCCGCCACGAATTTTGAGGTTCTGCATAGTGATAAGCACGAATCCAGGCGCCATCGCTCTGTCTTTCGGTTTGTCGGTCGGTCTGTCTGTCGTCTACTTTGCAGCCACTCTAACTCAAAAACCCCCGCACCAATCATAACAAAATTTTACATAGTGATTACTTGTGTTAACGCGCAGACCCCTATCGTTTTTGAGCATTTCCCATTACACCCTTCGGAGCTACCTCCAAAAAACTTCATCCCTAATAAGAAATATTTTTTTTCTCACAGGGTGATCCCTCTTTGGGCAGCTTATAAAAATCTCAGGTGAATGGCAAAAAACTTCAAAAAATTCAATTTTCTATGCCATATATCTCGAGTTAGGTTATAGGTCACACCATATAGTCTTATCAAATTTCATACAAATTGGTTTAGCCGTTTTTGCCTGATTAATGGACAAAAATCTTAGTTTATATATATAGCACATATAGAATCTATTGGAAAAGTCCTTCCACTCGAAAGAAATTAGGTCAATCAAGCCACCCCCCCCCCCCCGAAAGATATTCGAGTTTTGATATGCTTATAATTTCGAACTAATTTTGAACCACTTTTAAAAATTTTGAACCACACTCCATCCTGGTTTTTTTAAATATTGAAAATGGGAGTTGCAGCCGGACGTCAAGCTACACCCCCTCATTTAAAGCGTAGAGAAAAATGAAAAGCAACTATCCCAAAATTAATAACTAATTTCGAACTCCTAATATCACCAAAAAGAATTTCGAAAAACTCACTAGTAACCCTGTTTTTTTAAAAAAATATGGCGGGGGGTGCAGGTTGACGTCAAGCCACCCCCCCCCCCCGAAAGATATTTGAGTTTTGATATGCTTATAATTTTGAACCACACTCTTTCCTGTTTTTTTTAGCCCGGCTACACCTCCCATTTTGAATATTAAAAAAAAACCAGGAAGGAGTGTGGTTCAAAATTATAAGCATATAAAAAGTCGAATATCTTTCGGGGGGGGGGGGGGTGTGGCTTGACGTCAACCTGCACCCCTCACCATATTTTCTAAAAAAACAGGGTTACTAATGGGTTTTTGGATTTTCACTTTTGGGATAGTTTCTTTTCATTTTTCTCTACACTTTAAATGAGGGGGGTGTAGCTTGACGTCCGGCTGCGCCCCTCATTTTGAATATTAAAAAAACCAGGAAGGAGTGTGGTTCAAAATTTTTAAAAGTGGTTCAAAATTAGTTCGAAATTGGTTCGAAATTATAAGCATATAAAAACTCGAATATCTTTGGGGGGGGGGTGGCTTGACTGACCTAAGAAATTTTGGATACACCCTGGAAATGCCTATATACATCCTGGAAAAGTCTGGACACATTTTGGAAAGACCCTGGAAAAGTCTGGATACACTCTGGAAAAGTCTGGAATGACCCTGGAAAAGTCTGGATCGAGGTCTGCATACACTCTGGAAAAACGCTGGAAAAGTCTGGATACACTCTGAAAAAGTCTGAAAAGACCCTGGAAAACTCTGTATACACTCTGTAAAAGTCTGGAAAGACCCAGGAAAAGTATGGATACACTCGGGAAAAATCTGGAAAGACCCTGGAAAAGTCTGGAGATACCCAGAAAAACTCTGGTTACACTCGGGAAAAGTCTGGATGCATTCTACAAAATTCTGAATACACTCTGGAATAGTCTGGAAAGACTCTGGAAAAGTCTGGAAAGACTCTGAAAAAGTCTGACCGACCCAATCTAACCCATTTGTATACGAGTAGTGGTTTTTTATATATGTTCTTAGGCAAAGGAAGTTTTAGACTAAACCTTTACTCTTACCTAAAAGTCTTCCTTATGGACACGGGAGCCCGATTCACTTGAATGTGCCAAATGTAATAGTCTGTTGGGTCCTTTCCGAAATACTCGGCGTTAGAAGCTGCGTTGCCTAATAGGTCTTTTATGCACTTGACTGCGTTTTGGGGCCAGCGACCCTAAAAAATTTTAATGTTGTGTGGTTCTTCAATTGTCTCAGGTGGGTTCCGATTTTCCCCGACTTTGACAATTTTTTGACTTTGACTTTGCCTTTTACATGGGATAACAAATTTCCTGATTTTTCCCGATTTTCCTGGTCCGTACCAACCCTGTAAATTATTTATATATTCTTAAAAAGATAGTTACATTTTATCGTTTTACGTTAGTAAAATACCTCCATCAAAAAACACAAGAGGTAACTATTTTAGGTCAAGTATCTAGCGACACTGAAACTGCCCAATTTGGTAAAAATTATTTTTCATGATGGGATTGAATCTGTCTCGAAACCTTTGCATCTTTCTTTAGTGCTTAATAAAAGAAAATATGAAATAGTCCAGGCAGGTGAGCACAAAAAAATGGGCTAACACTTTGAAATATTTATCATATGTAGAGGTGGGTTTAGGGATACCAAAAATAAATAATTTCCACCTATAATATGGAGCATTATAATATGGCAACACTGTAAACATTAAAAGTTTAAAAGGCTTTATATCAAAATTCGTAAGTCCTATTTAAAATAAATTTTCTTGGTATTTAAGCTAAATCTGGTTCCTTTAAATGAAAAATAACAAAATTGTCATATGTCACCTAAAAAAAAATCGATATATACCATAGAAAAAACTCAGAGGACCATTTTTTCGTGATTTTTAGAGCGACCCGAAGGGAGCAACGATTGCAATAAATTTTATTTTTATTCTTTAAATTATTTAAGCAATTATTATAAAGAAAAAAAAATGGGGGTCTCACCTGAGTTCACTAAACTCGCCTTGTAAAAACATCATAGACTCCACTATTTCCTATACTATAGACGCTAGGACAAGAAATATTTTTTTTGTTCGATTGATATTTTTTCTACTTAAAAAATCTCTTTTAGGTTTAATTTAAAAAATTACGTTTGGGCACTGAACTATACTTATAATAAACACATTTTTTTTTAATGTAAAAAATATAAAACAATTGACTTTAAAAAAAAAACTAAGTGGTGTAAAAAAATCCCACCATTATGAAAAAATTAACGGGTATGTTTTTGATAAGTCACGGGGTTTCCAAGATATGACCCAAAAATTACCAAATTGGTAGAAAGGATTCATCATATAAGTGCTAGAAAATTGAGCTGTATAATTTGTGCTGCGCCTTCGATATGGTTAGCACAAGTATATAGGTAATCTTAGGAATGCCAAAAATACAGTGGCTAGCGCAGGAATTTTCCTTGAGTAAATACAGTCTCAGATAACCATTTAATTATTTTTTTAGGAAAGTTAAATCTTTAGAAGCACCTACATAGTCAATGGCTCTGGGGAGGGGAGGGCTTGAACTCCGCCCTACCTACGCCACTGAAAAAGATAATGCTATAAAATATAAAGTATGTAATGCATTACAAAACGGCAACCCTGGAAATATTTCTTCAAAACCATCTAAATCAAATTGAAATATATTTTGTTAGATATTAGCCAATTAAATCTCCAGCCATTAATAACGATTTTTGTCTTTGAGAGTTCTACACAGAAACATTCGTAACTTCGACAACCACCAGAAAAATACCTAAAATAAGAAGAATGACCGCATTAAGAAAGTAAAAATATAAACAACTAACACCTAAATTATGGTAGCTATAAGTACTTTTTTTTTAAATTTTAACAAAATTAGCCAACGTTCAGCGTTTCAATTCCGTGCTGAACGCAATTAAACTATTATTTAAATTTAATCAAGGCATAGTGCTTTAAAAAAAGTTACAAAATAAAAATTGCAACCGGGTAGCTACTTTCGGAGTCAGATTATATTAAATTTGAAAGTTTATTTTGAAAAAATTAAATTTAGAAAGTTGACCATGTTCAGATATTTTGAAGCTATCGGTCCTTGGATTAAAATAGTGAAATTATTAGGAGATCGTATGTCTGTGGTAGAAGATATGGGTCGTCAAAGACATATGTCTTATAACTAGAAGTTTTTAACCAATTTTCATAATTTTGGGCTCGATCGAAATAATACTGAATGCTCCAGAGGCAACTGTCAGTTTTTTGAAGTTTGACCAGAGGGGTACCTAGGAGGGTTCTTTTAAAATGTAAACACTTATATAAATCATAAGAATATGGATTTTGAAAGCATAGGTGCGTTATTTGACCGACTTTTTTTTAGAGGGGGGAAGGAGAAAAAGGGCGTAAGAATTAAATTATTATTAGAAGATACTATGTCTGCGATAGAAGACGAAGAAAGAAGTATGTCTGAAAATACATGTAATTCCATTTGTCCTTTTAACTCGAAATGCTTTTAACCAATTCTCGTAATTTTTGTTTCAATCCAAAGAAAATTGAATACTCTAGATAGAGGCATCTGTCATTTTTTAAAGTTTGACCAGAGGTGTACCTAGAAGTGTGCTTTTAAAATGTAAGCACTTATTTTTATAATATAAAAATGGTTTTTAAAAGTATATGTGCGTTATTTTACCAACGATCTTATTGGGAGGGTGGTGGCGAGTGAGGGAGGGGGAGGATCTAATAATTCAAGTAGTAACCATGTAGTTTAAAGGAGAATATAATGTAGGTATAAGTTTGGTATAATTTTATAAAATAAAATCTAGCTTTTTGATGTATTCTCTTCATTCTTCTCATAATTTTCTCATTTAGGTACACACCAGACGTGTCTGCATAAAAGTAATTATAAGGGAATAGTGATAAAGTATACTTCAATAAGTCAGGGATATGGGCAGTGGCGTAGGTATATTTTAAATTATTGGTGAAGTACTGAAGTAGCTGTATACAAATATATTTTTATGATTTGATTTGTTAATGACATGAGAGGATTATTGAAGAAAAATTGACGTTATAAACGTCGTGTTTTGTTGCCTATGTTCATGTCTTTGCGATGTCGTGTCAAAATTTCAATTTTATTATAGTCATTTAAATGCCTGAAAAGATTCATGCGAAAATTATCATTGCATATATAACAACGCAAACGAAAAGCCATTACTTTTATCAGCTTAGCTTTTTAACAAGCTAAGTAAAAATATAAGTAATCTCTTAGAACGTGAGTGACATTTTTGTTGATGTCATGACAATTGTTTTTATATAATGGCCTGCTTGATGTTTTTTATAACATTCGAAGGTAACGAAACACGACGTTTATAACGTCAATTTTTTTCCAACAATCCAATGGTTGGCTCATGTCATTAAAAAATAAAATTTTATAATAGAAAACATTTGTTTACAGGTACTTCCATACTTCACCAATAATTTAGAGGATACCTACGCCACTGCCCATATTCCTGAATTATTGAAATATACTCTATCACTACTCCCTCATAATTACTTTCATGCAGAATCGTCTTGTGTGTACCTAAAGGAGAAAAGTATGAGAAGAATGAAGAGTACATTAAAAAGCAATATTTTATTTTATAAATTATATTCTCCTTTGAACTACATGGTTACTACTTGATTGAGTTATTAGGTCCTCCGCCCCCCTATGATTTCAAAATCCATATTTTTATGATTTATAAGGGTGAATATCAAAAAATTACCTCTTTTTATTGATGAATTTTGCAAAAACCTTAAAATGGCTAAGAAATACAAGAAGTAATTAAATGTGTTGGTAATGTAGTTGGGGGTTTAAAAAATATAGTGACAATCTAGTTTTCTTAAAAATCTTGCTGTCAAGTAACCTTTATATTTTCGTGCTAGGAGAATGAGTAAGTGACAGAATAATAAATAATAAATAAAGAAAAGAATAATTACGGAATAACAGATCATTTATTTCATTCTCCTGGGAACAAAGTAGACAGGAGAATGAAAATGCCAGGAGAATGATATGCCAGGAAAATGATAAAATACATCATAAATATTTTTTTTGTAGGTAAATCGCAAAATTAGGATAGCCGGTTTACACTACTAGCAAAAGTAACACATTACCTTATTTAAGACATACAAGCTGTTTTAAATAAAACTTCGTTTTGGTAAAAAATGATCCAGGAGAATGAAAATAATAAATATACTATTTTATGATTTTTCACTTCCTTATTTTATTTTGGACAAACTTTAATTTTTGTTTGAAAGTTTGAGACAATGATGTGTTTGAAATTAACTCTGTGTTTCGGACTTCCATTGTCTATATTTTATTTATACACGACGTTTCGATCAGTACAATCTCTGATCGTCTTCAGGTGCAAACTACAATCAATTCCTAAGGCTACGTGCTTATATACTGTGAGAAATCACTCAACCTTGAAGTTTAAGAAGTTGGCTCCGCCCAAGGAGGGGCTTCCAAATATTTGGGATTTCAACACTTGGTTTACTGAAAATACCCTGATTCTGCCCAATAAAGGCAGCTTCAAGGAATTTTCGTTTCTTTCAGTGTGACTCCTTGTGCAAAACCTTTGCTTCTGCCCACTTCATTCGGTGTTGTTTTGACCATGCATGTTCGGCGATTCCTGATTTCGTGGTTTCACCTTTAATAATAATAATGGTCTTTTAGTTTCGCCTATGTATGATTCACCACACTCACAAGGAACTTGGTAAATGCATTCCTTATTTTGTTTGTTCTCTGGTTTTGTTTTACTAAGCAGGCTTCTAATTGTATTATTAGATTTAAAAGCTGTTTTATTATTGTCTGGACCGGGAATGACCAACAACTTTCAGAATTTCTTCACCACCTAAATAACATAAGACCCACCATTAAATTCACAATGGAATTGGAGCAAAATTGTCAAATTCCTTTTCTTGATGTACTTGTCACACGAGTAGAAAGCGACATCAGAACAACAGTCTATCGTAAACCCACTGACACAGGACAATATTTAAATCAAGGTTCAAATCATTCTGCTACAACTAAACGAGGCATAATCAAAACTTTGTATAACAGAGCCGTTCAAATTTGTAACAATTCTCATGACTTGGAAATCGAAATAAGAAACATTAAGAAGGATCTGCAGCAGAATGGTTACAGCCTTAAACTTATAACAGATACTATTTCTAAATTTCAACAAACAGGACAGAGATTACAAGGCCAAAATCAGGCAAATGCATTCCTTACAATCGCATACGTTAAAGGAGTATCAGAGAAAATTCGAAGAGTAGCGAAAAACTTTAATATTAAAACAGCTTTTAAATCTAGTAATACAATTAGAAGCCTGCTTAGTAAAACAAAACCAGAGAACAAACAATTTACGAAGTTCCTTGTGAGTGTGGTGAATCATACATAGGCGAAACTAAAAGACCACTATCTGTTAGGCTTAAGGAACATCAGACGAATACCCAAAAAGGTGAAACCACGAAATCAGGAATCGCCGAACATGCATGGTCAAAACAACACCGAATGAAGTGGGCAGAAGCAAAGGTTTTGCACAAGGAGTCACACTGGAAGAAACGAAAATTCCTTGAAGCTGCCTTTATTGGGCAGAATCAGGGTATTTTCAGTAAACCAAGTGTTGAAATCCCAAATATTTGGAAGCCCCTCCTTGGGCGGAGCCAACTTCTTAAACTTCAAGGTTGAGTGATTTCTCACAATATATAAGCACGTAGCCTTAAGAATTGATTGTATTTTGCACCTGAAGACGATCAGAGATTGTACTGGTCGAAACGTCGTGTATAAATAAAATATAGACAATGGAAGTCCGAAACACAGAGTTAATTTCAAACTTTAATTTATTATAAAAGGCAAATCGAAACAAGAGAAATTTAATGTTATTTTGAGTTTTTTAGAACGAAGAAGTTATGGGTTGGATGCAAAAGCAGGTAGTTTTATAGTGCTTAACAGAGCCAGGAGAATGAGAATAAAAGTGGGGGACAATTTTTAAGATATTCCAGTGCGCATATTTTTTAACATTATATTCTACAATAATCATGTTAACACAATCTTTTGTTGGATTTAAGAGGAAACTTTCAATTTAGAAGAAAAGAAAATGAAAAAAATTAAATCCACGTGGGGTTTAAATAGTAAACACTCTGTAGAATAAATTAACATTGGGGCTATATGTAACTCTAATTAAAACTTACCCTTGTTAATAAATTTTTCCAACTAATACTTGATGTCACACAACGATTTAGATGGGTAATAATAAAATAAGGATTAGATTAATTTTGTATTTATTTAAAAGGTGTTTTTATTTATGAAATGTATTAAAAAATTTAAATGCAAGTTTTTTTTACGTTTCTGTCACTGTCAAAATGTCAGTTTAAAAATATTAGCGCTGCGTTCAATCACAAACAGCGAGTTCGGATCTTTTACCTCTGCTTGCACCTTGGCTTACCCCCACCTCTGCTGACGAAAGCTACATCTTTAAAATGAGTGGGCTTTGAGTAGGGAAAGTTTTTTTGACTGAGCTTTTAGATAACCTCAATGTTTTAGTTTCAGTTTGTAAATAAGTTAATATTGTTGTTTTGGGATTTTTTGTTTGGTATATTTTTCGTGCATAATCAGTGACCTTCACTTATGTTTGTTTCGCCTCGTAGTGCCCTCATAAATATATTTTTTGTGCTGAAAACGGGTTCAAAATATTGCGTTTTTCTGGACAAAATACGAGGTGTTTTATTGGGTAATGAACAACTTGGGATATGAAATAAGGTAAATTAATCCTTGTAAAAACGGTTACTTACTACTTTACTTATTACCAAATGCCACAAAAACAAAATTATGATTGTTTTCCACAAACCAAAACTACACTTTTTTGCACTCGACGCGCGTTTCGCTAACAACGTTAGCATCACCAGGAGACGATAAACAATGAACTAAATTAATCTACGCTCTATTTTATATACAATCCTTTAGTGGGCGGAGATAAGACTAATAATTTGTGATTGATCACGATTTTTAATCCTATCTCCCCTCAACCAAAGAATAAAGTGTACTAAACGGGATGGGTCCTCTATCTTTATTTAAACTATTTCTGGATTTAATGATTTCCATACTTTCATATGCATTCAAGTCTTTTGTTTGGTACACTTTTTAGAAGTTTTAGGTTATCTAATATGAATCTATGATTGTTTTCAAAAGCATGCTCGGCCACACTTGACTTTTCTGTTCTTCCGTATTTTAAGTGTGCTAAGTGTTCTTTAAAACGTGTTTGAATAGAGCGTCTCGTTTGGCCAACATATTTTTTGTCACAATCCATGCAACTAATTTCGTAAATTCCACTTTTTTCTAGAACTGTAGTTTTATCCTTGGGATTTCCTAGTAAGCTTCTTATTGTGTTACCGTATTGATATACTAATTTAAGACCGGTGTTATTAAATACTTTTTGTAATCCTTTCGTATAATTAGGATTATAAGGAATTGATACAAATTTTGAGTCGCAGGTATCTTTTTGTCTGAAAAAGGTAGAATTCCGAAAGGTCTTTTGAAAAGAATGTCTATTTATCAGCTTATTTATTAAGCCTTCGTCGTAACCGTTTTCGCCAGCTATATTCCTAATCCTATTCTTGGTTGAGGGGAGATAGGATTAAAAATCGTGATCAATCACAAATTATTAGTCTTATCTCCGCCCACTAAAGGATTGTATATAAAATAGAGCGTAGATTAATTTAGCTCATTGTTTATCGTCTCCTGATGATGCTAACGTTGTTAGCGAAACGCGCGTCGAGTGCAAAAAAGTGTAGTTTTGGTTTGTGGAAAACAATCATAATTTTGTTTTAGTGCAACCAAAGGTTCCAAATTCCCAACATAAATGCCACAAAACAATCCTTTCTGGGGGTTATAAATTTAAACCACCCCCTCTGAGGTGGTTTAAAAAATCACCAACTTTATAACCTCAAACACAAATAATGAAGCTATTATGTGCTAAATTTTTGGCGTATTCACCATTTGCCATTTTGAAACCTGTCAAAAAAAAAATAGTTTTAGGGCATTTTCTCCTAAAATATGTTGTATTTTGAGAAAAAAAAGCAGTTTTTCAGTGGTATTTTGCAATAACAATAAAAAATAATCAATAACTTTGTGTCTTTTCTGTATGGGTAAGTGTTTTTTGAAAAGTGGTTTTAAAATTTAGTACCCTTCCACAGATGTAAATATTTAGACCTGTGGGGGGTACTATTTTAGATCTTAGTAAATCTTACTGTTAATGTTTACAGTGTTGCTATATTGTAATGCTCCACGTTATACGTGGCAATTTTGCATTTTTGGTATTCCTAAACATACCTCTACATATGATGAACATCTCAAAGTGTCAGCCCATTTTTTTGTGTGGTCCTATATTTTAAGGTCCACTTCGACTAAAATGATTTGGTTAAGGTATTAAACAATGGTTAAAGATTCAATCTATTTTTGCAGTCATATTAAAATTACAAATTTGTTGAAATTCTACATTGGAACTCAACAGTTATTTGGTAAATTCTCTTAATAATTGTGAACTTCCTATCACAGGATATTCGTAATTTTGTCAAGCTTTTAGGTTTAAATTTAGCAAACATTTTTATAATTTGTTAAACAGAGGCGTTGTCGAGTATTTAAAATACGATTTTTTGGCTATGTTGGAATTTTCGTAGGACACACCCCTCCAAGTTTCACCACCAGAATTTAAATAGGGAAAGTTAAATATTGTTATTTTTATCTTTTTGTCCCGGGATTTCTTAAAAATAAAATTTTAGTTTTGTAAAACAAAACGATTTTTCCATTGGTCCATGCAACTTTAAAACTGAATGTACCAAAAACTATTTGCTAGATTTTTAAAACTTTACACTTTCATAAAGGCATTTGAAAGGCCTTTAAAATAAGGTATCACTTGACCCACTTTCCCTATTTAAATTTTGGCGTCCGGTGGTGAAACTCACCCCTCGAAAGGGGTGTGTCGTACGAAAATTTCAATATTCGTTTCGTTTTCGTTGGGACACCCTGTATACAATAGGGAAATACTACAACATATATTTCTGATCTATTTAATTGTAATTAGCTACAAAAACTGGTAATATTTTTTTGTGTTTAATAAAAAAAATATATTAAAAAATACTTACACCCATTGTTCCAAATTGCTTTGCCTGAGCACACTTTCCAATGCCACTTTTGAACTTTCGGAATGCAACACATTCCTTGTGATCAAGGATATTTTTTAAGTAGGCTTCCGCACGTTTGACAGACATGCCTCTCACCGCGTTAGCAGTTTCCACCAGGTTCTTAAATCTATTCAAAAAAAATTGGTGCTAGGGAGCACTGATAGTCCACCATAAAATCAATTATTTTGTATTGAAAGGAAATGAAAATATCTCGAAAACTGTAGCTTTGAAACATTTACCAAATTTTTGGGTAATATTTACGAAAACCAAAATCTCAAAACCGCGTATCAATAGCTGCTTTATTTCTAAAGTTATGTTTTTTTTTATATATTTTAACGTTTGAAAAGTTACATCTTTTTTAAATATTTTATCCCTCTTTTCCCTCCTTCAACCCCAACCGCCCTACCCAAAAGTTAATCAATTTATAATCTAGGTTAAGCTACATAGAAAAAATCGGGGAAAAAATTAGACCCCAATTTGTTTTATTAACAAGCTTAGGAGGTCCAACGTTTAACATACTAAAAGTACCCATTCCTACCCCTTCGGGAAGTTCTTACCTCCAAAAAAGCGTTTTTCTTGGATAGCTCCGAAACGGTGATAGACTGTCAAAAGTGACAAATAGGAAAAATGTTGAAAAATTAATTATCTGTCAATAAGTAAATAGTTATAGTGTAGCTTAAATCACTCCTTCTACCAGAAAAATTGAAAAAAACCCAAGCAAAAATGATGCCAATTTGAACAATTTCTTGCATATTTCTTTTTAGCATTTTCATCAAGATTTCTCAACCTACGAGTACCAAACTTGGCAGTGTTGATCTAAGAACAATGACCTAAATTATATCAGAAAATTAAATTTTTCCAGTGGCGTAGTCCGAAATTCTTAACTAGAATATTTCAAAATGTACCAAAACTCTGATACACCACTGTTACTGACATATATACAAAAAAAGCCCCGCTTTTTACTGGATCTTATACTAGATAAAATTGCATTTCCAACGACAACTTCCGCTTGTATTTGCTGCTTATAATAATAAAATTAGACTTTTAAAAATCATATATAATTGGTATTGGAAGAATAAGGGACCTTGGCAATTTCATTTAAGAAATTTACTGAAAAAAATATAAAAAATTATGATTTTAAAAAAATTCTTATGTTATTACTAGAAACAGCAAATACAAGCGGAAGGTGTCGTTAGAAATGCAATTTCATCTAATATAAGATCCGTTGAAAAGCGGGGCGTTTTTTTGTATATGTCAGTAACAGTGGCGTATCAAAGAGTTTGGGTACATTTTGAAATTTTCTAAATAAGAAAATCGGACTACGCCACTTGAAATATTTAATTTTCTGATATAATTTGCTCTTAGATCAACCCTGCCAAGTTTGGTACTCGTAGGTTAAAAAATCTTGATGAAAATGCTAAAAAGGAATTGTTCAAATTTGCATCATTTTTGCTTGTTTTTTGAATTTTTCTGATAGAACGAGTGGTTTAAGCAGTGAGTAAATACCTATTTACTTTATGATAGAGAATTAAAGAACCCTGCACAAATTACATTGGAAATGGCTTTCGGCTAAATGTCATAATTTTGTTATATATTATAGGACTCGATCAACAAAGCACAAAAATAAAAAAAACGAGATAGGGAGCAGGATACTTTCTGAGATATGGAGCTTTAAAGTTGACATGTTTTAAGACTATATTTTTGGACATGGTACAAGTTTCTTTCCCACAACTTTGTTGATTACAGCCGAAATAAAAGGATTCGAATCTCTATTTGTCTGGAATGAAACACCCCTTCCACCCATATAAAAATGTTTTTATATGGTTTCTTTGTTACCATTAAAAAGTCACTGATTTGTAAGATTTAAAAAAGAAAGAAAACGACCGTTCTTTAAAATATGACAATTTTCATTTTCTTTAAAACCAACGGCCAGATTTTAAAAATGTTTACATATGTTATTGAAAATAATGCCACTTAGCTAAAACAAACATTTTTAGCTTGAGTGGTACCATGAATTTCGAAAATGGTAGGCACCTTTATGTTTTTTTTTTAAAATCTACATAGGCTATGACACCTTGCCAACGTCAAACTTTTGCTTAAGAAACGGCTCCATTTGCTGCCAAATAATTTTACGATTCTATTGGGAAAATAGTGTAAACAATCGGAAAATATTATCATGTTAGCCTAAAAGCATATACCACACGAGCAATTTGATTGGTCAAATAAAGGTACCAATGAATACCTATCGGTACCAACATATTCGTATCAAGCTTTTGAATTGAATTTGTCCAGAAAAAGTTTGTATAATCTACTCATAAGTTATTTTAAATCACTTCGTATTTCACCAATATTAAAAAGCATTAAAGGTCCTTACCATCTTTGCAATTAATGGAACCACTTAAGCTAAAAATGTTTTTTTAGCTTACTAATATTATTTTTATTAACATATGTAAAAACTATTAAAATCTGGCCGTTTGTTTTAAAGAAAATGAAAATTGTAATTTTTTAAAAAACGGTCGTTTTCTTTCTTTTTTAAAACTTACAAATTAGTGATGTTTCTGGTGGTACCAAATAATCTATATGAAACGAATTATTTTATTTTTACGGTAATCAACAAAGTTGTGAAAAAAAAACTTCGAACATGTCCAAAAATATAGCCTTAAAACACGTCAACTTTAAAGCTCCATATCTCAGAAAGTAATCCTGCTCCCTATCTCGTTTTTTTTTATTTTTGTGCTTTGTTGATCGAGTACTACACCATATAAAAAAATTATGATATTTAGCCGAAAGCCATTTCCAAAGTAATTTGTGCAGGATTCTTTGCAACATTTTTCCCATTTGTCACTTTTCACAGTCTGTCACCGTTAAGGAGTTGTTAAACGGTGAACCTTCCTAAGCTTGTTAATGAAAACAAATTTTGGGTTCTAATTTTTTCCTCTATTCAGAAAATGTATATCTAAATTGCCTATCCTAGTCATCCGATAGAGGATTTTTGTACCAAATTTCGTTAAAATCGATTAAGGGGTTCTTGAGTTATCGTGTATACAGACAGACAACTTTTTTTCATCGATTAAGGTGTTTTGGAACCTTAGTAACTCATTTTTGATAAAATTAAAAAAAGTCGAAATTTCCCGATTTTAATAGTCCTCTATAACATACTAAAAAGGTATATATGATTTATAAAGATTAATTAAGCAGTGCTCAATATAATAAAAAGGAGTTGCACATTCACCTTTTTTATCTTTGAAAATCTTATTACCTACTTACTTTACTGTCACACTGGTTCCTTTCGCCTTGATGCATTCACTTTCCTGAGGCCGGTTATAGGAGAATTTGTTGTTTTTTCCCTTTTTTACTTTCATTTTTCTTGAAAAAAATTAAAATTTCTAAAGAACGAAAGCAAACACTATGGCTTCCTATAAAAAGAAGCCAAACAATCTTCAGTTGTTTTTGCACGGCTATCTTTGATAGTTGAGTCAAATTAGGCATCGCCTCCAGATTAGTTAAGTACGGTGTTGCTCCAGACAACACCGTTCAGAACGGTGTTGCTCCAGATTATTCTTGAGGCTTAGTTCTCTATCTACGGGGGATGTAAAAAAAATACATCCTATGTTTCTGGGTTTATGTCAGCACCCATATTGAAATTGTTTCGGATTATCGTACTCAATACGTACTGAAAATATTGTCTTTTTTTCTTTCATAGAGCATGTTCTCTGTTCCGACAAAGAGCGTGATATATGAAAGAATAAAATGCTTGATTTTCGATACGTATTGAATACGATGTGAACTATACGGAAAATTAAACAGCTGCTGTTTACTAAATTCCACTATATTGAAACAAAAAAATAAAAATTAACAATTTTTGGACATGTTTCGTTAACACTGTAGCATTATCAAACCAACACCGTTCTCAACTAAAAAGCCAGTTAATTCTTATCTCTTCAGTGCCCTTTTGCCAAAGATTATCGCCATTTTTATAACCAAATTGACAGGTAAAACATGGTTTTCTTGTCAGTTGGGTGTCAATATGACCGCTATAGTAGGCTAAAGGATACTAAATCGAAAAAGAGTTAACTGGCTTTTTAGTTAAGCAGGTGTTGATCAAACATACTAATAAACTGGCATGGATACAAGTTTTAGCACGAGTTTATAGGATTTCGTATACTTTTTTATGTTTAAAAAGAGTATTTCCTGATTTTCTATTAAAATAATTTTAACATGTGAGATTGAAGGTACAGTGTCCCAAATTGGGCACTTTTGGAGGGTTTAAGGTACTTTCAGGCGAGATAGAAAAAAACTGACCATCACTTGCGAGGCTCAATTTTTAAGAGAAGCTTAAGGGAGGAAACTGCATCTTGATATGTCAAGCTGTTTCTGAGATACGGGGGCTTTTTGAGAAGTCGGCATTTTGGGATGGGGTTTATAACTTTTCGACTGTCAAACTAGATTTTCTCTGTCAGTTTTAGTTTTTTAGATATAAGAAAAAGTTGGCGTTTTTCTTATGGAATTACCTTTTTTTATTTGATTTTTAAAAAGTTCTCTTTAAAATGATGTGTCACACTTTATGTTTTATTTTTTGTATTTCTTATATATTTTTATTATTTTATTACTTTTTTTTCTATTATTACACTTATTTACTTTTTTCCTCACTTTTTCCCTGCCAAAAAAAAACTAATAAAAGATCAAAGCAAATAACAGATAAAACATCATAAGTTTTTATAATCTATGCTCATATAAACTTATGATCTTTTATAATTTTTGACTAGTGAAAGTGAAACACAAATCCTGCATAGGAGTTCACCATATTTTATCAGCCGGTTGGCTTATAAAAGTTTAGAATATTTTATGATTTTTAATACGAGAATTCCTCATAAAGGTTTATAATATTTTATAAGATCTACCTGTAACATTCGAAAATAAAAAATTACAGCTCAACTTTAGCAGTTGTACTAGTAGTAATAGTAGTAGAAGTAATGTAAGAGATTAATATACAGTCAAACTAAACTATAACCTAACCTAAACTATAAAATACGACAGCCTAACCCACTATAATACAATAACTCTCCTTGTGCTTGTACAATGTCTACATATCTAATAGAAAATTGTTCTCGTATAAGTACTTATTTATCGCCAGGAGCTATGGGAGAGATGTTACTTTGATAAATTTCTATGAGATTTCATAAGCCAAAAACTATTTTTTTTACAAGCTTTTATTTAACTTGCAATGTACCTATCTATGTAATGAACAGATATGTTTGTTCGGGTGGAATCTTGCAACTTAATTTTGACCAACTTCCCGACATCCGATCGGCTTCAAATTTGGCATGCTTATATATACAAGGTGTTTCAAATTCAAAACTAAAAAAAAAGTTTACATATTCCGGAGACAGGCGGAAAAACCTTCAAAAAAGAAAAATCTTCATTTTTAGTTTTTATTTTTCTGCGCCCTTATTCTTAAAACTGTCAAAAAACGCTTCAAACTTTCTACAGGTACTTTTTTAAGATCTGCCTAGTGAGAGGTCCGTTTTTGAGACTTGACATTTCAGTGTGACAGGAGCACTGTCAAGTTCATTTTTTCTTATGGACACATCCTTTTTTTCTCCTGCCGTTTGGTTCATAAAGGATTACATATAACATTTTGCAACCTTATTTTGAAAAGTCACCTGACGTTTTGGGTTTATTGACCATCATCAGCACAAATTTAATTTTTGCTTTTAACTTATTCAAGATATCTTGTTATAACCAAATAACTTTACCTAATAATTTAAAAATACCTTTTTTTCTTTGTTTTTTAATCTTTGAATTTGGGCTGATGATGGTCAATTAAGTCAAAACGTCAGGTACTTGTCAAAATGAGGTTGAAAATTATCTGTCATCCTTTATGAACCAAACGGCAGGAAAAAAAAGTGTGTCAATAAGAAAAAATGAACTTGACAGTGCTCCTGTCGCACTGAAATGTCAAATCTCGAAAATGGACATCTCATTAGGTAGATCTTAAAAAAGTAGAAAGTTCTAAGCATTTTTTTGATATCTTCAAGAATAAGGGCGCAGAAAAATAAAAACTAAAAATGAAGATTTCGTTTTTTCCGCCTATCTCCGGAACTATCCGGAATTTGTAACTTTTTTTTTGGTTTTGAGCAAAGCATCCAATTGCGCAACTTTGCCCTAATTTCAACCTTTTCGTATCACCTACCGTTTGGGAGATCCCCATGGTGAGCATCGAATTTGAAACACCGGCGGTGACAACATAAGAATATAGTGTGATGAAACTGACAGTTCCTCCCTACTCGAAGGTGGTGGAGGGGGGTACAGTTGAAGAACACAAGAATATAGTGTGATGAAATTGACAGATCCCCCCTACTCGAAGGGGGTGGAGGGGGATACAGTTGAAGTACGCCAGATTTTGTTGAAATTAGGTGTGTCGGACCACTTGGGGATGGAGATAACGAATTTCTAATCAGATTTTAAAAATTCAATATGGCGGATTCAAGATGGACGATTTTTGGTCATCTTTTGCTAACCAATTTTAACTAACTTATACACATCCATCTATGTTGAGAATTTGGAACCTTTGGTTGCACTGTAACAAAGTTTTGATTGTTTGCCACAAACCAAAACTACACTTTTTTGCACTCGACGCGCCTTTCGCTAACAACGTTAGCATCATCAGGAGACGATAAACAATAAACTAAATTAACCTATACTCTATCTTATATACTATCTTTTAGTGGGCGGAGATAAGACTAATAATCTGTAATTGGTCACGCTTTATAATCCTATCTCCCCTCAACTAAAGAATAAAGTGTACTAAACGGAATGGGGCCTCTATCTTTATTTAAACTATTTTTGGATTGGATACTTTCATATGCATTCAAAAGTCTTTTGATTGGTACACTTTTTAGAAGTTTAAGGTTATCTAATGTGAAGCTATGATTGTTTTCAAAAGCATGCTCGGCCACACTTGACTTTTCTGTTCTTCTGTATTTTAAGTGTGCTAAGTGTTCTTTGAATCGTGTTTGAATAGAGCGTCTCGTTTGGCCAACATATTTTTCCATGCAACTAATTTCGTAAATTCCACTTTTTTCTAGAACTGTAGTTTTATCCTTGGGATTTCCTAGTAAACTTCTTCTTGTGTTTCCGGATTGATATACTAATTTAGTAAGTGTTATTAAATACTTTTTGTAATCCTTTGGTATAATTAGGATTATAAGGTATCGATACAAATTTAGAGTCGGAGGTATTTTTTTGTCTGAAAAAATTGGAATTCCAAAAGGTCTTTTGAAAAAAATATCTATTTATCAGCTTATTTATTAAAGCCTTCGTCGTAACCGTTTTCGCCAGCTATATTCCTAGTCCTATTCTTTTCTGCTTCAAATCTTTCTTTGTTTAAGGGGAAATTTACTAATCTATATGTTAAAAAGTGCAAACTTGCAAGCTTATGTCTCAAAATACAAAATTTAAATTTTGTATTTTGAGACTTTGAGTTTCCCAAGTTGAGGCATTTGAAATTCAAGTCTCTTTGAGAAAATGGACGACCCTTTTTAATATTTTATGAGTTTTTATCATCGATATACTAACCAAGTAAGTCGATGGTTTTTATCAAAAATATTTAAAACAACCATCTTATGGTATATCAAAAAATATAATGTATATTTTTTGGGTGTGTACTGAAGTTTGCCAAAATCGGTTAAGCATAAGGGGCATATGTACAAAAATTAGCCATATGGCTTACTGCTTTGACCACCCTCTGTAAGCGGCTGCTTTGACAAGTACATTCTAGGTTATAATACATTTTCATACTGACAAAATGTGAGACGACCAGGGCACTAGGCAAATTTTTTCGTTATAAGTACGATACGATACCTCCGACAATATTATTCCTTTCTGTGAGGGAGTGACTATTCTAGAAAAAAAGAAATAAACCTATCTTTTTGCTTATACATAGTGGTTCAGCGCTTATGACAAAAATTGAAATACTTATATGGTTTTAGATTAACAGCAAAACAAACTCGAAACTAAACACAGTAGTGAAATTTAAACAAAATTTGCCACAATAATTTAAAATTTTGTTTTAAACGGCATGAGAACTGTTTTCCAGCTAAATCATAGTCTTATGAAAGTTATAATTTTCATGAGATATTGATTTTTTCTAAAAATTATACTTTTGTAAGTTGCTTTTAGTGTTTCAGTGTGATATTTAGAGCCGGTTAATCAATAGCATTTAACTCTCGAGTTAAAGAGACAGATGACTGACATATACCAAGTGCTAGAATGAGACAGCTGAAGGTTAACTCGGGGGTTAAATGCCTCGCTGTTGCTAAACTGGCTCTGAGGTAAACAACAATTACTGCGTAATCACACTTTAACAACAAAACTTAAAAAGCTATCAAAACTTGTCTTGGAGCTGAACCACACTGATAAACTATTACTTATTGGCAGTCCACGTGGATATCTGGGATCCATGAATTTAGTCCAGGCCCCATCATATACCCCCGCAAAAAATCTAGGTCCGGAGATTTTGACTTGATTCATGTGTTTGGATCATTGAAGAAGTAATTTATCTTGGGTAGACATTGATCACCCGGGCCAAACTATTTTAGAGGCCATCCTGTATTTTTGTATTAAAAAACTTCAAATTTGCATTTTTTTGTGTGTTTCCCTTGTGGAAAAAGGCTAAATATCAAAAAGTACTTAACCAATCGAAAAAAGAAAACCACTGATCAAAATAATATAATTTATTTTTGCGTTTTATGTATTATGTTCTATGTCTATTAAAGATAAGGGTTGCCATGGAAACCGAGATAAACAGGATGGTTACACCAAATTATATACGTTTCCCAAAAAAATTCGCAGATTCAATTAATTTCGAAATATGTCAACAATGTTTAATTAGCACTTATCTTTGTATATATTCGGGGTGACCCAAAAACAGACGTTTGAAAATACCCTTAATCGGACCCTCTAAAATGGATTTTCAAAATGGAGTAACACAAAAGTTTTTTCTGACCTAATACAAGGCATTGTATAATATTTTTTTTTCAAAAGGTACGATCTATTACTTTGTGTACAGGGTGAGCCAAAAAAGACCTTAGAAGTCGTTAAATAAATTATAAATCTTATTTGACAATATTTCTTATGTGAATTTTCTTGACCGCGATCTACTTATTTTTCGTTATATTATTGAGGAAAAGTACTCATATATATATACAGGGTGAGTCAAAAAATTGATCTGAAAGTATATTTTTGTCTAGGATGGCAAAAAATATTTTGATAGTGGTCTGATGTCTTAAAAATATTATCCATTTTTTTTTTAATTTATAAGGAACTTTCTACTTTGTACAAGTTACTGAAACGTATTCAGGGCCTGCTCCAGAGATCTCGTTATCCTGTGCAAGAAATATTTTGCCGCCCCTCCCAACTGTAATTAATTTTACATTTTAGTTTTTGCATTATTTTCCCTAAAATAATAAATACCCAAATAAAAAAAAATAAACTTGCTGCATAAACAGAATAACAGAACCAAGGAGTCCGGGCTAGATCTGACCTCGTGCTGCATTTTTTATTAATGAAATTCGCTATAAAGTTAATCAGTATTTAAAAAAGTGCCTCATGGCTTTTTGCTCGGCAAATATTAACTAATTTATCAATATCTAATTTAGAAGCTATGACGTGTTCTGTAGAAATTGTTGCAAGTTTGAAGGTGGTAGACAGTGTTGAACTTGAGAGTAAACTAGAGTTTCGATGTTCCATTGTCTTTACTTTTTACTTTTTCACAACGTTTTGAATGCTTATTATGTACCTGCAATCAACTGAATACTAACAAAAACTAAGACTACCTAATCTTATATACTAGCATGTGTTCAGTGAACCACAAAACTAACCTGTTTTCAGTGAACGATGAAGTTTACACTTGGTTGGCTCCGCCCTTTCGCAGTTGAAATCTGTTACCTCCGAAAAGTATGGGTTTCCAAATATCCGTGGTGGTGACGCTCTGTTGAGAAAATACATTCTGGTTCCTCTGTATGAATGCTGTTTCTTTAAACTTCCTCTTGAATAGATTTTCCTCCTTGGCCTCTTTCCATTCCATACGGTGTTGATTTTCCCAGCTATGTTGAGCTATTTTTGATCAGGTTGTCGAATTTTGCGTTTGTGTTCTGTAAGGCGAACTTCCATTGGTCTACTGCTTTCTGCGATGTAGATATCCTCACACTTGCATGGTACTTGGTATATGCAGTTCTTGGTGTTGTGACGATATGGTTTAATTTTTGTTAGTTGACTTCTTATTGTTTTGGTCGCTTTGAAGACAGTCCGAATATGGTATTGATTGTCTATTCTTATACTTTCTCAGATTCCTTTGATGTATAGAATTATAAGAGTCGCTTTCCTCTCAGTATTCACGCCTGTCGTCCTTTGTATTGCTGTGGTCCGAAAAGTTTTATTGATGGTGTAGTTGAAGAAACTATTCCTTCGCAGATGGGATCAAAGCATTTTTTTAATTTAAAGCTCCTTCTGTATTGCAGATGTAGCTTGCTCGATAAGAGATAGAGATTTTGCAATTCCCAGTTTGGTTGACGTAGAGTGGTTTGATTTGAAGTTTAGATATTGTACAATTGAGTTGGTTTGCGATATGCCGAAGTGATATGGTTGAATTATTTTTGGTGACTAGAACGTCGAGAAAAGGGAGCTGACAATTTTCTTCTTTTTCCAGAGTAAATGTGATGCAGTTTCTTATGCTGTTTACATAATTGAAGAATTGTTCTAGTGTGTTGTTGTCCTTTTTCCAGATGATATAAATATGTCGTCCATGTATCTTATCCATAGTTTCTTCAAAGGATTCCATAAAGATGTTGGCCACTACCGGCGAAAGTGGAGATCCCATGGGTAGACCATCTTACTGTCGAAAATACCTGTCCTTTTCCTGGAAGTTACAATTTTGCAAGCAGAATTTCAACAAATCCATAATGACATGGATTGGTAGATTGGTTCTATCAGAGAGGTGGTTGTCCTTGAGTAGCTTCTGTTCAATGATTTGGAGTAATTCTTCCAGTGGTACGTTCGTGTACAAACTTTCGACGTCAAAACTAACAAAGTGGTCGTCAGATTGTAGATTGATCTCTCTAAGAAGTTCCACGAAGGGCTTCGAATTTTTAACGAATGATGGTGATTTGCCTTGAAGAGGCTGGATGATTAGTAGAAGATATTTAGCAAGATTATAAGTCGGATAATTGTGATAACTGGTTATCGGTCGAAGAGGCATGTTTTCTTTTTAATTTTCGGCAGCAGTCCATACATATGCAGTGTTATGCTGTAGTACGGTGTGAGTTTGCTCCTTTCAATTTCGTTAAAATATCTTCTGTGTTGGTAGAGAGTTTGGTAGATTTTTATTTCTACAGTGGTGGTTGGGTCCTGAGTTATTTCTCTGTAATTTCTTTTTTGTAGAGCCTCTTCAATTTTCTGGTCCTAGGTGGTGGCGTCCATTACTACAGTTGCATTCCTTGGTCTGCAGGAAGAATTTTGATTGGGGGCCGATTCTTCTTGCAGTGTTAGGTTTTTCTCCAATTTCGGTTTGTTATAAAAAAATTTTCTGATCTTCCATTAAATTTATCTGCTTTTACTATATCTCTTTCATCGATGTTCGATGGTGTTGGGTGCAATGGCATAGTTAACTCCTTTGCTGAGTAATGATGATTGAGTCTGTGTAAATGGTCTGGAAGAGATGTTGTTGACGGTATTGTTGTTGCTGATTTATTCTTCTTTGTTTCGGACTAGGTTTTTCCATTTCTTGTCGTGTCTTTTAATGTTCTGTCTCTAAGGACTTCTGATAGCTTTTCTTAATTTTTTCGAGGATTGGTTCATAGTCCTCGGCGGCGTGACGGCCGCGTTGCCAGTGTTAAGCAATTATAATTTTAATAGATATAAACACAAAATTAATATATAGAAGATAGAAAATGTTTGACGTTTCGCGGTGGCAGTAGTCTTTGCGCTGTCAGACGCGGCACTTCTTATTTCTCTAACTTTCTTTTAAGAAAAAAACGTGTGTTAAATCAACACCTTTACAAAAATGTATCGATGTGACAACTTTATGAAAAATCCATTTAATTTTTTTAGGATGATCTAGCGGACGATGACATTATGGTTTTAGATAACGGAGAGCAAGTTTTCTTGTGGCTTGGAGCAAAATGCAGCGAAGTGGAGATCAAACTTGCCTACAAGTCTGCTCAGGTAAAACTTTTTTCACTGTATTTGGAGGTTCACAAATTTGTAAAATTGACAGTGAATTGATGATGATGATGAAAATTTGTAGGTTGCACGACTAGATTTGCCCTTAGTGGTTTGCGCCAAGTCAATTTCGGGTTTAGGTCTACCGGCACTGTTTATTTCAATTTTTTGCTCTATACTCAAAGAGCTAAAATTATTTTTTAAGTACTCTAACGGGAAAATGTTTATTACAACAATTGTTAAAATATTACAACAGGAAAAGTATAAATAAAAGTCCTTATAAAATCGCTAAACGCGCGAATCACAAACTACAGCAACAAGGCAACAAAGCAAGCAGACTGGAGCACACCACGATACACCTAACACGGTATGCCAGCGCGCAGGGTCTTGCTATATCTCTCACACAATTTGACGTCACGTTGGAATCATAATTGAAAGAACGCCCACGGTTTATCAGAATGTGCAAAATTAAACCCGTTAAATAAAAGAAAATTCAGTCATAAAATCATTCACTATAGAACATGCAATTCGTCAAACCAATTTTTGATCCGAACCTTATTTCATCAAACCCATGAAATAACAAATTCGAAATTTAACAGACCCATTTTTAATCAAACTCATTTAATATCAAACTCGTAATTTGTAAAACCCATTTTTAATAAAACCCGGAATTTGTCATAACATTATTTATCAAAACCGGATTCGTCAAACTCGTTGTTTATCAGAAAATATTTGCTAAATTGATAGCGCATTCGCCAATAATACTTACATGAACCGGAAGCGTACACGCAGGTGGCGACATCTATACACAAAGTATTGAACACTACCTGTGAATACTTTTATAGGACGACAAATGCATCGAAACGCCGTGACGCCGCGCCACCGTCGTGTACACTTTTCTCCACATAAAACTGATACAGCAGAAGTTAGCAGCTTGTTTAATTTTTAAAATTTTTATAGTACACAGACTCCTGACAACATCATGTTTTGCATGTTAGTGTCATCCAAATTTAAAAAAATTCCGCCGCATCTTTCCGAATTTGATAAATCTCAAATCTTAACAAAACTAGATGGTGGTTGGTCTATTCGGCAAATAGCTGTTCATTATGGGAGAAGCAAGTCTACGATAGTGGACATAAAAAACCGATTTCAAGAGGATGGAACTGTCCACCGAAAGGAAGGCACCGGTTTGACGAAAGTTACCAGCCCAGAGGAAGACCAAGAAGTAATCAATTTTCTTGAAAATCATCCGTTTGCCAAAGCGAAAGAAGTAAAAATTGAATCAAATTTTACAGGATCCATAACAACATTAGGCAGGAGGATTAAACGTTCAAGGCTAAGATTTTTTGCGGCAAAAAAATTAAACTAAGTGAGGAAAAGAAGCGGTCTCGATTAATTTTTACGTTGAATTATTCTCTGAGAGAGAAGATGAGAAGATCTTTAAGTCCAAAAGCGATAAAAACAAATTCTGATTTATCGACCGCCAAGAACCCGATACGAAGAACGATATATTGCTGAAAACAAAGACCGTCGGGAAGATTTTCGGTAAATGCTTGGAGCTGGATATCGGAGGACATGGCGCTCTATTTAGAATTATAGCTTTTGATTAGTTAGTAAAACATTTTTGCTTTTTTGAAATTGGATTTTTATTTTTAGTGGCCTTATATTTTGAATTAGTAAAAAATAAACAAGAGGTCTCCTTATAAAAAGTTTATATATGCCAAAAATATAATTAAAAATAACAAAGTCAAAAAGTCAGTGTTGCACATAGGAAAATATAAAAATTCGTATTTGCAGCTACCTTCGGCTGTACCAGTTTTATGTGGAGGAAGAGAAGTGTACGCCTCCGGTTCATGTAAGTATTCTTGGCGTATGCGCTATCAATTTAGCAAATATTTTCTCATAAATAACGAGTTTGACGAAATCCGGTTCTGATAAATAATGGTTTGACAAATTCCGGGTTTTATTAAAATGGGTTTTACAAATTACGAGTTTGATATTGAATGAGTTTGATGAATGTTGGTTCGATTAAAAACGGGTCTCTTAAATTTCGAATTTGTTATCGAATGGGTTTGATGAAATAAGGTTAGGATAAAAAATTGGTTTGACGAATTGCAGTTTCTATGGGGAATCGTTCTTACGATGATTTTTTTTATTAACTGATAAATTCCTGGTTTGATAAACCATAGTATGCTTTATGTGATCTTTTATTTGGAAATATAGAATATTTTGTAACCAACTGGTGTGATGTGATGAAATTATATCTTTTAATACACTATACACATATTTTTATTGAATTTATCAGTTAAAATCACACGTAAGGCAGGGAGTAATTTACAAGGAAAATAATGCTTACTCTGTTGAGTAAAATCAGATCTTTTAAGGCTATAGTTTCTCCCCAGATTTTAAGTAAAAAAAAACAACTGGCAACGCCTTGAAGGATTTTTCAAAATTCTAAATTATGTTTTCTTTAAAATTAAAGCTCTGGTGCTGTTATCTATCCCAAAGGCCTCAAATTAATTGCGGTTTAGAACAAACCCGATTTACAAGAAAAAAATAGAGAAATACTCACAATTGCCTTTTTTCTAAAAGCCTGTGCACTCCGGAAAAGAAAACCGATCAATCAATCACACTGCATTGAATTTGGGAGACATACGCATTTCAAGTGTTGGCGGATAGATCGCAGAATTTGTACGATTCCATGTTAACTACAGGTGTTTTGTCAACAAACTTTAAATCGGGCCGCAGTGGGACAGAATAGTATTTTTACGTTTTCTATCAGAAAACCATTCGAGGTTATGTTTATCTTTCAAAAATGTGTTTTCAAAAACATTGTTCTAAAACAAATATGTGTGCGGTCGCCCTCCGAAAAAGGCCTAGCGCTGGGCGGGCATTTACCCCTAGTCTATCAAAGAACCAAGAGAACTTTACTGGCTCGCTGGGATTACTAGGAATTCGCATAGAAACATTCGGCGCCCATAACCCCACATAATTTTGTTTTTATTTTCATTTAACCATTTTTTTTTTATTTAAATTATTGCGGCATAGTTATGTGCAAGTGTACTAGTGAAATCTTGGAGTGTAAAGGATAGATTTTAGAAACCTGTTTCAGTAAAGCTCCATTTAGAGGTTGGAAAGACTCTTGCTAGTCGTTGACGCTTCTGTTTAAAATAGAATACGATTATTTTGTCTAGCGCCAGTAGCCGATTTTTAAATCTGCATGCTTTTAAGTTAAACTGTTGTCGGTATCATCTAGCGGGAGTGTTTCCAATTCAATTATAAATGCACCTGTAAATGCAACCTTAAACATTACACCCAGTTACTTTAATACGGGTAGCGTTTTTTTAGCAGGTAATTCTGCAATAAATGATTTTCTTTTATTTTAGTATTTTACTTGGTTTTTTAGCGGCGTAGAACGCGGAAAGTCAAAATAAGTAACCTAACCCCAAATTTTTGACCCGCTGCTAAAAAATCTCTGGTGTCCCACTGTGGATAAACATAAATAAGGTCTCCGCGTTGCCATGGAAAACAAATTCAATAACGTAAAAATTTGCAAAAAAATCAGGTCGACATAGTTAAATTGATTTCCCGTACAGTGTTGCTAAAAACAATTCTCCAGATTGTAACTACGACCGTAAGTATGATTAGAATGATTGGATTTAAAAATATTATTTAAAAGATCAAAGAACCTATCACATGTATACACATGGGGTGAATTTCGAGTTGAGACATTTTTTTCAACAGCGAAGTGTGTAGAAATCCATTATACCAACCTCAATCAATACTCAGCAAAAACAGGAAGACTACTGTGAATCAGTGGCGCACTGAGGGGGGGGGTTGGGGTGAACCCCCTCAAGAAGCCTGGTTATTGTCACATTTTTACTTCAAATTAAGTTTTTTTTTGCACAGCTTTAATTATTATTACTGAGTTTTGATTTAAAAAAAATGCCTCAACTAAAACTCAGCCTGTATTTCCTTTTTTTAATTTAATCTATTACCTTGTTATAAGAATCCACAAAGATCATTTCTATTAGATATATGGAGTTGGAGAGAAATGAAAAACGTATAATGTAAAACATAAAATATACACTAATAATAATTATATTCTTTATTCAGGAATTAGGTACGTATATTAAGCTGTAAGTAGTATACAAAAATATATGAATATTATTAATATTTGATCCCTGTATATTTGGTATATCGTTTCCTATTTTGCACGTAGCCACGGCACAACCCGACGTTTTGGTCTTTTAATTGATATTTCACTATTATTCACTAAAGTTTAAAGGAAAACTAGAATATTTAGTTAAACTCTATGATAGTCCTGAACATAATTACAAAAATACGACCGTAAAATTAGTGAAATCACAAACAATTCTGATTCCAGCGTGATGTCATGCGTGGTGAGCGTCGAATCTGTGACGAGAAATCAGCATCAGTGTTGCCAGGAGGTTGGAAAAAAAGTATCATTTGCAATTCGAAAAATTATCAAGTTTAGGGAAAAATTATCATAGTTTTTACAAACATACTGGATTATTAATTTTAATTTCGAAATATGTACCTACAGCTTTTGTGCTTTTTGTTTCACAGTAAAAAGTGCTTTTTGTTTCACAGTAAAGAAGAAAGTAAGAGAGAAGATGATCAGATGACCAACGTCGATTAATCGAGTTTATAGATCGGGAGTTGATGTCAGCTATTGTTAATATATAACTGTTCTTATATGTACACTATCGGCATCATAAAAGTGGTACGTGATAAACATAGGTATTTTTTAAATTGTATGGTTAACTACCGGATTATATTTTGTGACAGACTTGTACTAAAATGTGAAAATATTGACATCAAAGATTGCTTTCAAAAATAATTTTTATATTACAATAATACGCTAACGCATAAAACAACTGTCAAAAAAATTAAAAAACACAACTGTAACGAAAATTATAAAACAATCTTCTTGGTAGAGAATCAGCCAAAATTTCAAAAAGGTTTTCATTTTCACCAATCACTTCTTCATAAGCATTGACTATTAACTGGACCAAGTGATGTTGATTTCCCGCACAATATTAAAGCTTTCCAGCTTGGATTGGCGTCTGGGGTTTTCGCAGGCCAAGGAGGAACTTCAATATTTTGCTACCGAAACCAAGTTTGGCAAAGTCTGGCCGTATGAGCAGGGCAGTTGTCTTGTTGAAAAATAAACTGGTCTTGATAAAGTTCTGTGACGGCTGGAAGTATGGTGTACTCTAAAATGTCCACGTAAAGCTGTGCTGTGAGACTTCCATTGATTCGAAATAGAGCACCATGACCTCTAGCAGAAATTCAACCCCATATATTTACCGAAAATCTTCCAGCGCGATCGTTGTTACCAGCAATATATCTTTCCTTATCGCGCGTTCTTGGTAGACGATACACCCGAATTTGTTTTTTGTCACTACAGGACTGGAAAACTTTTTCATCGGAAAATATTACCTTTCGCCAAAGCTCTGGTTCCTTTAGAGAGTAATTAAGGGCAAAAAGTAACCTGGCCTGTTTTTTCTTTAATTCTTTAGCAGCTACTATCTTAAATTAGAGCCTTTCCTTACGCGATTTCGTACCACTCTTAGACATCCTGGAAATTGAGTTAATCTCTGCCGGGGCAACAGATGCAAAAGGGTTTTCTTCCATAAAAGTGATAAGGTCATTATCTTGTTCATCAATCCCTTGTTTTCTCTCTATTGTCTGATCTTCCCATCATTTTTTAATTTTTATAATCGTGGTTTTACTGCGTCCATAATGTCTAGCCACGTCCCTAATTGACCATCTTAGTTGTAGTTTTGTCAGGAGTTGGGCTTTATCAAATAAAGAAATTTGTGGAGGCATTTTTTATTTATTTGTCAGACTGAAATACAGAATGACATACTTTGACAGTTTAAGAAAAATACAATAATAGGTGACTCTGTTTGTAAAAATAGACCAAGGTATTACAACAAAAAGTATTGTGTACCACTTTTATGATGCCGATAGTGTACACACTTACTATTAATTCGAATTTTCAAAAATTAAAAAAAAAGTTGTTCTAACCATAAAAAAACATTCGTTTTTAAATTTGTGGTTAAAGTTGTTTAAAAGTCACGAGCAGAGCAGGGCAAGTATAAAAAACAGGATGGCTGCCTGTTTTAAAATGATGGATGGGTCAGGCGCACAATGTAATCTACTTTTTATTATTATTGTATACAGTTTTTTATATCAATCTTAAAAAGAGTCTACTGTGTGCCTTGGACGCATTATAAGAATGTCATTTATGTGAAAATTTGTTAAATTATCATAGATTTAGGGGTTGATCCCAAAATTATCATACATTCTGATAATTATCACGTTCCTGGCAACACTGATCAGCATACCGTGTTAGGTGTATCGTGGAGCACACCAAATGTATGCGCCTTTCTCTATTCAAATTCTCGATATCCCTCGCTACTCGCCCACTAAAGGCTGTGTTAAATTATAAATACTCATGTAATTTTGACGCGGTGCCATAATAATCAGCACATTTCAAAGAATAATATAAATCAGAAATTTTATTATTACCTCCTTATTCCGCCACTGGTCAAAAATTGGTTGCGAAGTCGCAAAATCCTTTGCTAAAATTCTTTAAAATTGTATTGGAAATAATTTAAAAAGCCGAAATCATCAGAAAAAATGAGAAATCACTGTTAAATTAAATATTTTTTAAGACAATTTTGCGAAATCGCGCGAAATCATCTGAAAAATTCGTTTCGTTCCATTGCTTATACCTAACCCAAATTCCATATTATGAAGGTAAATTCTATCTCTCTCCCTTGGTCGCAGTCTGGTTGCCACACCACGATTTTTGCCCCAAGTAGGAAATGAATGGTACAAGAATTTTTTTTCTGATTTTGTTAGCCAAGATGCTCTATTTTAAGAATCCGATTGATGCATTTTAAAAAATTCAAGATGGCGGCAACTTTTTTTTTAAGTGAAAAAACTACAGAAAAATCCGGTATTATTTTTATTCTGGGGAGTACCCCAGCGGAGGGGAGGGGGTGATTTTATGAAAAAATTTTAGGGTTTTTCGGTCCGCTGAATACAAATCTGTAATGTGGTCATTTGAAGGAGTGGCGGGGGGTATTTATGGGGTAAAGTAAAACTGTTTATGTGGAGACTTAATGAACAAAACTTATTCAAGTTTTGTTGCAGATTTCGACAGCTCTGCTTAACTCCGCTAAATAATGACTTTAGGGCATCATCCACCATTTTGAAATATTCAAGATGGCGGGCGTTGGCAAAAAATCAAAAGAGAAGAATATGCATGTAATACATACATACAATTCTAAGATTTTTGGCCTCGCTGAATCCAAACTTGTAGTTGAAAAATTTTTTGGGAGTAATATGAAGGAATGGGGGTGTATTTGTATTTATGAGGAAATCTGTAAAACTGTTTATGAGGAGACTTAACGAACAAACTTTATTCAAGTTTTTTTTATATATTTCGGCAGCTCTGCTCAACTCCGTTATAAAACTAATTAATGAAATTTGGGTATCATCCACCATTTTGAAATATGCAAGATAGCAGCTGCGGGAAAAACTCAAAAGAGAAGCCTATGCATGCGATACACCTAATATGGTGTCCTTGGGTCCGCTGAGTCCAAATCTGTGGTTAAAAAAATTTGGGGGTTCATTTGGACGAATACGGGGTAATTTGTGGGCTAAACACTAAATGGAAACTTAGCGAATACAAAAAGTTATAGGCTAAAAACCAGTATAAAAACTTTGAAGCTCTTTTTCTAGAAAATTAAAACATGTCGCTAATGCTACTCTTTATTAGCAGGGCAGCACTGAAATCTGTAAAAAGACTTGAATAAATTTTATTCGTTAATTCTTATTTAGTTTTTATTGAATTCAGCGGATCCAAAAACCTTAGAATTGATGTATCGCATGCATATTCTTTTCTTTTTAATTTTTGCCCACAGCCGCCATATTGAATATTTCAAAATGGTGGATGATGCCCAAAAGTCATTAATTATTTTTATAACGGGGTTGAGCAGGGCTGTAGAAATCTGCAACAAAAATTGACTAAAGTTTTACTGATTACCCCATAAATACCCCCCCCCTCCCACTCCTTCAAATTACTCTTCTCTTTTTTTTTAACCACACAGAATCTGTAAAAAAATATAATAAAGTGTATTGTATGTATAAATTACCCCCCACTTCTCAAAATTACGCCCCCCCTAATTTTTTTTTTAAATCACAGATTTAAATTTAGCGGACCCAAGAACCCCATAATTGATGTATCACATGCATATGCTTCTTTGAGTTTTTCCCACAGACGCCATCTTGCATATTTCAGAATGGTGTATGATGCCCAAATGTCATTAATTATTTTTATGATGTCCAAATCTGCAAAAAAACTTAAATAAAGTTTGTTCGGTAAGTCTTCATATAAAGTTTTATTGTTTTCCCCATAAATACCCCCCCACTCCTTCAAATTACCCCCAAAAATGTTTTTAACTACAAATTTGAATTCAGCGGATTCAAAAACCATAGAATTGATGTATGGCATGCATATGCTTCTCTTTTGATTTTTTGCCCACAGCCGCCATCTTGAATATTTCAAAATGGTGGATGACACCCAAAAGTCATTAATTATTTTTATAACGGGGTTGAGCAGGGCTGTCGAAATCTGCAACAAAACTTGACTAAAGTTTGTTCGTTAAGTCTCCACATAAACAGTTTTACTGATTATCACATAAATCTCCTTCAAATTACCGCCAATTTTTTTTTAACTACAGATTTGTATTCAGCGGACCGAAAAACCCTAAAAGTGATGTATGGCATGTATATTTTAGTAGCTCAATTTTTTTCATAAAATCAACCCCTTCTCTGTTGGGGTACTCCCTAGAAAAAAAATATCGGATTTGGATTTAAGCGACTCAAGTCCGACTAAAATGATATGCCACACACCAATATTTTGTTCAGATATATTTTTCTGTAGTTTTTTCACTTGGATTTTTCAAAATGCCCAAGGGAGCCAGAGTGGCATCAATCGGATTCTTAAAATAGAGCATCTTGGCTAAAAAAATTAGCAAAAAAATTTCTTGTACCATTCATTTCCACCTTTTTTTATTTCTTCCAGACTATAGGTAGATTCTTGTCCTTGAGATTTTCCAAAATGATGTTTAAAATTTCTGCAATTTAAACAAAAAATTCTCTCTTTTGTAAAAAATCGCACATTTTGACACCCTGCCTCGAAAACAAAGAACTTTTGGCGCCCATGTTATATGACTCAACCATTAAAATATATGACATATTTCCATAACACCCTGTATTTCATTTTGTTTTGTATTTTATGTGGATTTTCCTTTTGTTATTTAGGTTTATATTCAACATATGAGAGTAAAACAACCAGACCGAATAAGAAAACTGTTCCTTACACTCAAAAATAAAGAATCAAAGAGGTTCACCAAATGTTTTCATGGTTGGGGTGCTCACAAGAAACCTCCAGAATGAATAATCTAGTGACAATTTTTATATTTGATTTTCTATATATTTTACCTACTAGTACATATTGTTTTGTTTATATTATGGTTTGCTTTGGTTTTATAATCCTATGCAATATTTTTTAGTTTATAAAATTTATTTGTTTTTTTTTTTTAATATCGATGACATTTTATGCAATGTGTTTTGTAATTTTAGCGATTTTTATGACCAAAAGCACGTTTACCTAATAGGAATTTTTCTTTTGTAAAATTTTTACTATTTATAAATACATAACATTATTTTCCACCCTACTTATTTGTTCTGTAGTTTTAATTAATATAAATATCCAAAAAAATTAAATAAAATTAGACAATCACAGGACTCTTAACATTAATAAATTTGTAAACATCTCCTGGCAATATGAACAAATATAAACATTTGCTTACTGTGATTAAGCTGATAAGCATTATCAACTTCGCAAAAATGAAGTTAATCCTCATCCATCCATCCATCATTCCCTAAAAAAAACTTGTATTGGCAACACAGTAGGAAAAATATGAATCTGTTGAGAGCTTTACAATAAATAAAAAAGAACATTTTCTACCTTCTAGTCATAATTATGTTACATCTTGTAGTGCTTAGTTGAAAAATGCATTGATTTAATTAAAAAAATCTCAATATGTAATTAAGATAGCATACAAAATTAAAAAATAATAATCATCTCAATTATTCTAGCTTGCACTTTGGTATTTGTGTATACTTTCTATGATGCCAATTTCTTTTTTTTTTTTTGGTAACATTTATTGCGGGAAAACCATTCAGCTCAAAAAACAGCTAAAAATCATAAAATTTAAGTAATTAAAAAACCCAATACTATTAATTTTTTCCCTATTGTTTTATTGAGGACCTGAACTTTTAGCAAACACTAACTTCTACTACCTACCTAAATGCAATATAAAACCTGGCAAATCAATTAGTCATCATCATCATCATCATCCGAAGGAACAAACAGGTCATTTTCTTCTAAAAAGTTTGCAATGTTTTTGCTTATTCCTGCACCAATGAATAGCCCTACAGTTACTGTAACAAACACCTAAAACATGAAATATTATAACATTAAAAGTAAGCACCATTACCAAAAGCTTAAAATTTAAGGATGAAATTTGTATCAAATTTTGTAAGTTGAAAGTTTAAAGCATTATCCTGGAACCATTCATATATATTTAAGTCAAATAAATTAAACTTCTTTGTAAAACAAGACTCTGGTGGAAGAGTGCATAGAAGCACTGGAAGCCTTGAGTCAAGACAAGAGTTACAGGGATGTGGGTACCGGGACACACGGGAGTGTCGGGCAATGAAAAGGCGGATGAACTTGCTTGGATCGGGGCCAGCACTCAATACGTGGGTCCGGAACCACTCTTAGGTATAACAAGGAGACAGCTGCAAAGTCGACTCATTAAATGGGCTAACGATGCACTGGCAGACTCCTGGGAGAATGAAATAGGATGCAGACAGTCCAAAGAATTCATTGACAGACCGGACGCGGCCAGACTCAAATGGCTCCTGGGAAGGACGCAAAAAGATATTGGACTACTGACAGGGATACTGACCGGCCACGAATCGGGATTGGGAATGACTCTATCTGCCATGCCTGCAGGAGGGCGGAGGAGACATCCCAACACCTCGTTGCGGAGTGCGATGCATACCTAAGGATGAGGCATCAGGTACTCAGACAACTGAAGCTGGATGCAGAGGACCTACAAGCTCTCAAGTGGGCCTAAGCACTGGACTTCGTGAAGAGAACAGGAATGCGGAGAGCCCACTACCGTACAAGCAGTACAGTTGGTGGATTAGGGGGCTGGGCTGGGGTAAGGTAAAAAGGGACCGATTGGGTCTACTTGCCAGGTCTTGGGCTGCCCCCTAGTTACTACTACTACTACTTGTAAAACAAGGAAAATCCCCATTTTAAATGTTATTTTTGGCTCACCCTTTCCATATATAATGTTGTGCCTACTGCAAAATTTTATTCCTGTTACCTTCTCAGTAAGATAAAAATATTTCACACAAATCCAAAAAATAATTTTCTATAAACACTTATAAAAACTCAAAAATTTCATAAAATTTCGAGAAGGGGATCAGCTACAATTGAACAAGGTTATTTAGTCAGGCATCCTCCATTTTTATGTAACCTATACTCTCTTCAGGCATAGAAAGAAAAAAAACATACTTTATTGTCCAAGTACATTAACTTATTTGCTTACTGTTACTGTTATATTGACAAAGCTAAAAACTTAATCCTAAAACTAAAAAAAACTATAAAAAGCTTGTTGTGGCTAAACTTATGTTTGATCTTTATAAGGCAATAGTAAGGCTACCATGCATTACCACAATTTTTAATAAAAAATCAAAAATGGCAGAAAACTGTATACTGCATAATTATCATGCATCCCTTATAACAAAAATTAAGGTAATTATGCAGTATATGGTTTTCTGCCATTTTTTATGAAAAATTCTTTATGGGTGCACTTACTAGGGTCCCTAGGACCCCAAATCCGCCGTCGCCAGTTGTTTTTTTTTCACTAAAACCCAATCCAACACAGCCCTACCCAACCAAACCCAAAACAATCAATAAAACACATTACAACCCCCCGGCACCTTTTTTCTCTTAAAAAAAAAACCGTCGTCGGCGGATTTGGGGTCCTAGGGACCTTAGTAGGTGCCCCCATAAAGAATTTTTCATAAAAAATGGCACAAAACCGTATACTACATAATTACCAAAATTACGACTATTACTTTAACTTACCTTAAGAAGTCCCATAGAGGTGCTAGGAGGCTCGGGTAAGACCAGTCCCTTTTTGTTGGTAGTTGCTGGCCTAACTAGAGCATTTTTCGGCACTACCGCACTGCCGAAAAGATAGCTTTTTTTTGCCAGGAGACCAAGTCTGGTTACTATCATCCTTAACGGTAATTTTTATATTTAGAAAAAGTCTCGGAAAAAATTATTCTATAGCAATAAAAAAAATCAGGGTTATGTCATTTTTTTTTTGTTTTGATTGGACTATTCGTCTTTTTTATTTTTTCGGAGTGGCCTAATCGTTCATAATTTTTCCCTATCAACATTTAAGAAAACGGATAAAAATGTATTTTTACTTGTCAAATTGTAAGTTTAAACCGATTTTATCATTCCTGTTGTATGAAATTACAAACAAATTTTCTATTTTTTTGGTCTGCAGATTACTTATAGGCTTTTAGCGCTTGAACTACTCATACCAATAGGGGCGAGTTCTTTTAATCAGCAATTGATGAGTGCGCTTTACACTGGGGTGTCGATTCTTGAATCGAGGGATGGACACATATGGGATTGTTCTCACGAAAAAATGCCTAGTCTGTATTCTTGAACGCGCGAGGAGTGTTCCCGTCCGTCCAAAATTCGCAGGTGAACGTTCTACTGGTATGAGGCAGGAGAATGGCGCTGTAATAGCACGAAACTTGCGCAGAATGCAATTTTTGGTTGGTTAATTTGTAACCTAACCTTTGTTTCATTATAGTGATTCGGTTTTTTTTATTTCGTTTGCCTTTTTTATATAAATATTGTCGGTAAAAATTATGGTGCCAGAAGAAATATGGCTCGTGAATAGAGTTATATATTATTTAGAGGAGGCCAAGGTGGATCCGGCGCCACCGCCATCGGTTTTTTATTTTTGTGCTTTGTTTATTGAGTACTACAACATATAAAAAAATTATGACATTTAGCCAATAGCCATTTCCAATGTAATTTCCCCACAAACAATGCCGGCATGGCAAAGTGCCTTACAAATATTGGCATCTATTGGTAATGAGAATTTGACGCACGGCAATCTGTGCGTTATAAATACTTTAAACACTCCTGTTTGAGCCACCGGCCGAGCGACGGCAACGAATACGTTTAAAATGATGGCAAATACACACTTAGCATGGTTTAAATGTAGAGGAGCACTGCATACAAAATACCGGCATTGCAGGCAATATTGCCAAAAAATGTATGGGGTGATTCACCATATTTTTCCCACTACATAGCTCATTTATTATTAGAGATAAAAAAATAGTTTAAATACAAAAGTTGATTAGTTCTTCACAAATTTTAAGAAAATTCAATAAAAATTTTTAAAATGTCAAATTTAGACTTAGACATCAACTTTCTTATTTTAAATTGAACACCCTGTATATTTTTTAAAATTTCGGTAGATATTGTAGGGTTTATCTTTAGCAGTTCTCAAGTGAAATAAAAAATAATTTGCCATAAGGGCGATGGCCAAGGAAAAAGAGTCTAGGTGGTCTTTGTTCAACACATTGCTCTTAAGTCAACGTTTTTCTTGAAAAATATACAGGGTGTTCCATTTGAATTAAGAATGTTGATGTCGAAATTTGACATTTTGAAAATTTTGGTTAAATTTTCTTAAAATTTGTGAAAAACTAAGCAACTTTTGTATTATTTTTTTTTCTATCTTTAAGAATAAATGAGTTATGTAATTGGGAAAATATGGTGAATCACCCTGTACCACTAAGTGACAAACCCACGCAAAAATTAAAAGTTTAAAAGTGCACCTCCTTGATTGGTCGGCTCAAAATTTCTCCCTATTTAAAGTATTTATGCATAAAATAGAAATTGTAATGATTGTGGATTAAAAATAAAATAATGCACATAATTTACGAATGCACATTTATTTTATTTTATCCTTAAATGAACAAAAATTCATAGAAAAACCAATATGTAATAAATAAATAAATGTTACTATAAACAAAAACTTATACACTTATATTTATATCCTAACATGAAGACAGGAATGGAAACCATTGCTACGTTTTCATGGGAATTGAGTTCGTTCTGAAAACGATTTCAATCCGATACCGTCCATGAAAACGCCTGTTTTTCCAGTATTCAAATCGATTTCAATCTAGATCCGACCCTGAAAATTTTTAGGGTTGGATCAAGATCGTATTGAGATCGAAATACCGATTTTCCATGAAAACGGGGATTGAGTTTACACATGTGTATTGCGTCGGATTACCAAACAGCCACCAAATTATATTTTATTGCTCTCACTCTTTTTGAGAGAGAGAGAGTGAAATAGAAGTGAAACTGTGGAACCGGCATTCTAAAATTTGGGGGAGTGTATAGAAAAAAGAAGATTAATAACATAACCTTACTTAAATAACTAAAGATTTGTTTTTTTAAAGACTTTAAAAAAATTAATTATGGAAAATAAAAGAAATATTTGGCTCGAAAGTGTATGTGCTATGACTATATGCCAGTCCAGCATTTCTTTCTTCACTTCCACTTGCAGAGTAGTAATTTAAAAAAAAATTAAAAAAAATGTGTGGCAATGGCCAACATCATCTTTTGAATAAAATACATTTTTTTAAAAAAAGTACGAAAACTCAAAAATGAATATTTGACAACTATGACATATGTCAGCTGCCAAATATCAAAATTTGAAAACCGTTTTCAAATCGATTCAAAATAGATTTGAAAACATGTCATGAAAACTCATGAAAAAAAGTTTTCAAAACATATTGAAAAAAAAACATAGCACATATGAATAATATTTGTCGTCTTGGTCATGCCAAAGATAGAGGAAAATCATCATTCTCTGGGTCAGCAAAAGAAATTTCAGTGTTAGAAAATGACTTGGACATAGACTGAATTGATGAATCTTTAGATGGCTCGATCCAACACTTCAACTAAAAAGCCAGTTAACTCTTTTTTGATATAGTATCCTTTAGTAAGGTGACCAACTCCTAAAGGGGCAAAACCGGGACACTCGGGCCATTCAATGTATTGTATATCATGTATTTTTTCTTATATGCACCCCTAATAATATTAAGATGTATTTTCCAAAATACTTATTAAAGAAAAATAATTTAAGTAAGTTTTCAATTGAGGGCAGAGAACATCCGCTTTTTTAATTGCAGTGATTTTGAAGTTACAAAATACAGTGGTATCAAAACCGAGGCGAGCCGGAACTTTTGCTGAAAAATCGGGACTATCCGGGACGGATTTTTTGCCCGGGACAAATGGTTAAAAATCGGGACTGTCCCGGCCAAACCGGGACGGTTGGTCACTTTACCTTTAGCCTACTATAGAGGCCATAGTGACACCGAACTGAGAGAAAAGTCATGTTTTACCTGTCAATTTGGTTATAAAAATGGCGGCAACAGTAGGCTAAATGGCACTGAAGATTGAACACAGGTAGGAGTTAACTGGCTCTTTAGTTGAAAACGGTTTTGCTCGATTACAAAAGAAATTTGTAAATTATCAGTGTCAGTATCGCTTTGATTTTCTTGTAAAGTGGCGTCTAGATCACGATTTAATGCTGGGTTCATACAGGCAAATCAAAATAAAAATAAAAAAAAATAATTAAAATTAAAATAAAAGTTAAATGAGCTTATGGGGAACAGTCTAGGCATTTACACAGCATAAGAGAGAGAGAATTTACTTCTATTGGCCTCAGCTGCCAGGGCTATTTGGCCAGAATTTGCCACTCGGCAATCTTTGACTAATACCTAATAGATTAGTGTATTATAATATATCATAATGATTAAAAATATTAATCTAGACAAGATATAAGGAAAAAGAGGGAGGTAGTTTTTAGAAGAAATAATATTAAAGTTCCAAATTACAAGCCTGTAGAAATTTAGAAATAGATTTAGCTATGAATTCCAATTTAAGCTCATTAAAAAGTATGGAGTTAATATCGATAGGGGTCGGAATATTTTCTTTGGTGAGTCCTTGATAGAGAATTTGACAATTATTCCAGAAGCGGGGGCAGTCAAAGATGATATGTTGAAGAGTACCAACTTCTCCACATTCACATTCGTCATTAGGTTTAAAATGAATTCTTCCTAGATGAGATGGTGAGCTACAGTGATTGCTTCTCATACGACAGATAGTGGTGATGTCCTTTCTATGAAGATCTAGATGAGCGAACCAAGGTTTCTTCGGCGGGCGATCGTAGAATTGTCCATAAATTTTCCCTTTATATAATGATTCTTCTTTCCATTTAACGCACCATCGATTCCAAATGATGTTATTAAGGTTAGGTAAATATTCACAGTAACCAGGTCTGTTATCTATGGGAGGGATTTCTCTTGCATTATTTGCAATTTGATCAGCAATATCGTTATATTTGATGCCCGAGTGACTAGGGATCCAACAGAGGTATACATGACTGTTGATTGAGTGGCAATTAATTTCAAAGAGCTTATTTTTAGTTTCCAAGTACAAATAATTAGATTTAGCATCAAGGCTGGTTGGTCTTGAGATAGATTCCAATGCACTTTTAGAGTCCACAAAAATGACTGCTCTTCTAATTTGACGGATCAAGATAATGTCTAAGGCTTTATTAATCGCTTGGACCTCGGCTGAGCATATAGAAAGGATGCTACTCAATCCACATCCCTCCCTCAAACTCAGCTCCGGAGAGAACACACCTATTCCCACTCGACCCTCTGTGTCCTTGGAAGCATCAGTAAAAAAGGAAACATAATCAGGGTTCCACTTCTTAAGGCAAAAAGATCTGAATTCATTTTCGTTATGGTTATCTTTGGTGAGTTTAGAATCCACATACCCAAAGCTCTTAAACAATACCTCCAAAGGAAATTGGTAGCATGGAAACAGATTAGATGATTGGATGTTACCTCTCATTAGGTCAGTAATTCTCCATGCCTCCACAAGGGGAGGAGTAGGTTTGTTACGAAAAAAATTATAATTATTTGCATAACTGTCTAATAAGGAGTTAATATACAGTATGACTAGATTATCATCAATCGAAGCGGCTCTAAGGATAAATCTGGATGCAAGCAAAATCCTTCTATGGGAGAGGTCCATCTCACAGGACTCTCCCAGGATAGCATTAACAGGAGTAGAATTCATATACCCAAGGGCAAGTCTTAGAGCCTGATATTGAATCCTGTCCAATTTTGACAAATTAGTTTTAGAGCATCCTCCCAAGATTATAGAGCCATAATCTAAATGTGACCTAACATAGGCCTTATAAAAGATGAGCATTGTTGAGGGGTGGGCGCCCCACCATGTTTTACACAGGAACCTCAGCATGTTTAAAGCACCAGAAGCTTTTTTAATCATGTCGTTAATTTGGAGACTCCATGTAAGCTTATGGTCTAAATTAATACCCAAATACCTCACACTATTTTTCCATAGAACCATATCATTGTTAAACATTATACTAGGCCGAACTCCAGGAGGTAATCTACGGCCCATAAGGATGGCCGCTGACTTAGCGGGATTGACTTTTAAGGAAGAAAGAATAGTCCAATTATAAATATTGAGTAGGGCATTATTAATGGTTCCCACTATGTCCTGAATATTATTACCACTAAGGCACAAGCCAACATCATCTGCAAACTGTAAAACGAGGATCTCAGGAGAAACGACGTCCCTTAGTGAATTGACATAAATATTAAACAAAATAGGAGCTAAGGGAGACCCTTGTGGAACCCCCCTACTTGTTTGTTGAGGAGGGGTCAAAGAGTTTGTAAGCCTATCTCTAGCTATCAAGGATCTGTTTGTTAACAATTGTTTGATCACCAAGGCTATGTCTTCGTTAATGTTAGCTTGATTTAAAAGTGAAAATAATCTGTCCACAGAGACATGATCATAAGCTCCAGAAAGATCCAAAGTAACCAGTACTGTCAGTCTTCCAGCACTAAAATTAGAGAGGATTAGGGGTAAGAATAGCAAGGTTATCGTTAACGCCCTTTCCCCGTCTAAATCCCATCTGGGAATCACTCATCTTTTTCTGATTTTCCAGCATCCAATCTATTCTATTCTTGATCATGACCTCAAAAGTTTTACTAATACTTGACGACAAATTTATAGGTCGATACGAGGTAATTAAAGAGTGATCCTTATTTGGCTTAAGGATGGGAATTATAATTTGGGTTTTCCAAGCCTCTGGAATATTTACTTCGCCTACTAATATATTATTAAAGTAATTAATCAAAAAAACCATGGCCTCAATCGGTAATTTTTGGATCATAATGGGAGAAATTTTGTCTATACCTGGAGCTGTGTTTTTCCTCTTGGAGATGGCAGCATACAATTCTTCAATCTGGAACTTTTTAGACCGTTCAGTGTTCTGGAAGACTACCTGATCTCCATTGGGAGGGAGACCAGGATTGCACAAAGAATTAAGTAGTTCCTGAGGGATATCAAGATTAATAGGATAGTGAATATTTTCTCTATGATAAGCTCTAGAGAATCTATTGATCCCCTTCCAAACCTCTGATATGCTACTCCTAGGAGAGAGGTCTTCACAGAATTTTCTAAACCCCAATCTTTTTTTATCTTGTAGAAATTTTCTCGTTTGAGCTCTTACTCTCCTGGCATTGATAAAGTTATCCAAGGAGGAATTTACGAAATATTCACGCATTGCATCCCTTTTTCTACGGATTGCATCCGAGCATTCTTGATCCCACCAGGGGACACCAATTTTGTCACAGGCCTTAACTTGGGGAATATATTCTGTAGCTGACTCTACAATAATATTATAAAAATCTTCATAAGATCCAGGAGGGGTAATATTTAATTTCCTTGCAATGTGGGTTGAATATCCCGTCCAATCAGCTTTGTTACAGTTAAATTTTTCCAACGGTCTTCTCACTGGGAAATTGGTAGTCAAATTGTTGCACTGACAAATTATAGGGAAATTGTCACTAAACCCCCTATCATTATGGACCGAGAAATTAAACTGCCCCAAGAAATGGTGAGTGCCAAACACTATGTCTGGAGCACTATGGATATTTGATCGAGTGAACCTAGTTGGCTGACCATTATTAAAAATAAGCAGATTATGATCATTGACAAACTCAATAATAATCTCACCATTTTGGGTTCCAATGGGAGAGTCTATGTCCGAGCCCCAGGCTGGATTATGTGCATTCAAATCACCCAAGAAGATAAATGGTTTACCAATAACTAGATTAAAAATATCTTCCAGGAGCTGAGGGGGAATCCTCACATTGGGAGGGTTATACATATTAATTAAAAAAAATTCAGAAAACTCCAGGACTATAAACTGACATCTAGGATAGTGAGGTATATGGTCAGTGTTTATTACATTATATCTAAGAGATTGGTGGACAAAAAGGGCAACACCTCCCCAAGCGTCCCACCTATCCTCCCTAACAAAAGAGTAGGAGGAAATAGTGAAAGATACTCTAGGGAGTAGAAATGTTTCATTGAAACACAAGATTAATGGCGAAAAATCTCTAATAAATCTAATGATAGTATCTTTATTTCTTCTAATACCACAACAATTCCAATGGAGAATATTCATTTTAATAGATATTAGTTTAGGTAATTAGTTCTTCTTTTTCCTTTTTCTTCTTTTTAGTTTTTATTCATCAACCCAGTTCAGCAAGAAATCCCCCTCAGGGGGTCCGCTGAACTGAAAAAGTGATTTATTTTAGACCGAATGCTGGGATCCACGCTAGGATCAGATAAAATGTGATTTTTGAATTGAGCAAAGACATTGCAGAACTTGTTCCAAGAGTCATCCTCCTGGTTAACATCCATCTCTGATTCTGAAGACATATCGGAGGGTCTCGAACTAGGACCAGACTTTTCAATCTGGGATCTGGAGAATATGGGCGAGGAAGGACGCCTACCAGAAGAAGGCCAGAGATTTTCTTTATGTTTAATTTTGTCATATCCTGATTCAGTGTGAGGGGCAACTTTCCTTTTTTTGGTAATGGTTACATAACTTCCTTTTTGATTATACTGGGATGGTCGGAGTGCCTGTGTAGAAGGCGGAGATAACTTATCCGCAGAATTTATAACTGGGAAGTTATGAGAAGATCTAACATAAGATGTCTTGTTTTCTTTAGGGAAGAGTTTAGCTGCCTCAAATAAAGAGAGGTTGTGGAAATTCATAGCTTCGTTAATAGAATTTTGTCTGACATATTCCTTACAAGCTTTGTTAGTAGCTTGGTGTTTTTCATCACAATTACAACACTTAGGTACAGGATTAACCATGCAGTCGACCACATTACATTCTCTAGATTCATTTAGATGATCATCAGGGCAAGGTGTTTTTTTAAGGCTTTGGATTCTTTTATCACAGACAAATAACATATGGTCTTCTCCACAGAAGCCACATCTGGATTTACCCCTACATTGATTTTTGAGGTGTCCAAAACGACAACAATTGACACATTGCATTACTGGATAAGTAAACTGGGAGACTTCTCTATCAACATTGTAGACTGAGATGGAGTCAGGGAGGCGTTTCCCTTCAAAAGTAATTATATAGTTATTAGATGGAACAGATTTGAAGACAATTGAACCATCAACTGCAGTTAACCTAACTCTCCTATTTTGCCTTCTAACATTAAGGATCTTCACTGGTTCTTCTTTCCTACCAATAGATGACACTGTGGCCGTTGCCACATTATAGAAATCGTCCTCATTAATGATATCTCCAATATCTTTGACCAAACCTCTAGTTGTAACCAATCTTTGAGGGATATACTTATTGTAACCATTATCTGTACTAAATGATTCATTTTTAAGGAAGTTATTAGCAAAAACTGAAGTTCGAAACTGGATGCCAATTTTATTAGATCCCTTTCTAGTAATTTTGAGAATGCCCTCAATTTTTTTTTGATAGAATAGTTTACCCATATTCATGGGGTGTAAATTTCCAACATTTTGTGTGTTGGTTTCCATTAGGATCATAAAAGGACCAGAATCTGTTAGAGAATATTCAAATTTCCTATTAAGGGTTCTTCGGATATTAGCTGACACCTTGGATGCCTCTTCCAGAACAACTGGATCTTGACTAAATTGTTGCTGTACTCTCTGGATTTCTTGAGAAAGTTGATTTAAGGAGTCTTGATTGGGTATTTCGAAATATTGAGATTGAGATATATCTTGGGCTGTTTGTTTGCCTTTTGGCGAAAGAATAGTGAAGATTTTAGGGAGAATTTGGATTCTTTGAGGCAGAATTTGAGAATAGTTATTAGGCGGGAAGTTTTGAGAAGTTGGGTTAGAAACGCCTACATTGTCTTGAGGGTTAGAAGACTGAGAGGGTGGTTTATCAGGGGGAACATCGTCCCCCTCCTTATCGCTCATGCCCCTGATGAATCAGGGTACCGAAAGAAAAGAATAGATTGGAAAGGACTCACCAATTTATTGCAGAAAATGAAGAACTGAAATTTCAGTCAACACGCTTCTCCAAATTTCAGGCGAAAAAAAACTACACAGCATAAATAAAAAGATGAGTAACTTTTAACATTTATTTTTATCTTAAAAAGGATTTGAGCATTCCCCTTTGACGCACATAACCTCACTTTCATTTGTTTTTGTAATTTAAATGGGGGTTTTTTGCATTTATTTCAGGTGTCATTCACTTTTGTATACAGTGCAGAAGCTGTGTGCTGATCCGTTCAAAGTTATTTTTATTTGGCTGTATAAACCAGAATTATTTTTTATTTTAATTTTTATATGCCTGTATAAACCCAGCAAAAATGACGATTTTTGGTCGCTTTACTGGTAGTTCTGAACATTTTTAAGTTTACTCTAGGCCGACCTTATTTAAGAACAAAAGAATATGAGTACTTATGCAGTATCGGCTTCCACATCCATGGTGACTTGAAACTCAAACTAAATTTAAGCCAATTTTAAAAGAAAACTTGCAAAACACAAAAAACAAACCACGAAAAGGAACCCACATAGGAAGAATCCGCAGAATATTATTAAAATGGCGTCGGCAAGTACGTCAAGTTGTCAACCGCACGACAGATGTCAATCACGCGGGAAATTTAAAAAATGCGGCGTTCAAAAGACACGATATCCGGCAATGCGTTTGATCGGACCGGAAAGGTGGTTTAGAAATGCATGCAATTTTTAAAGGAACGATTGCGTTTCACTTGGTATGTAAAACACGTTTTTCAGTTATTAGCAAAATAACATAAATTTGCCAATACATCAGCACTAGTGAATAATAACCAATGGCATTCACTTGCCAATATTGCCAATAAAGCAAATACACCTTACCACCTTTCATTGTTTGTGGGGTTGTGTAGAGTTCTTTCTTTGCAAGCAATTTGTGTTTAGTTTTTAAAAATATGCTTTTTTACTAGACACAAAACAAAATTGTTACTTATGTTAATTTAAAATAAAAAAGCATATTTTTAAGAAATAAATACAAATTACCCATAATAATGCACTTGTAGTACAAAACCTCTGGTTGTTTTATTATAAAAGATTATGGCATATTTCGAAACATGTTAGTTTATATTTTTTACAATAAAGAAAATATTACAATATGATCTTGTCTGTGCTTTTTTTAATATTAAATAATTTTCTTTAAAATGTTTATATCTTGTTTTTAGTACATAAAAAACTATAAATGCCACTCTTTTGTATTCCAAACTAAATTTGTGAAACAGAAAAAAATAATTTAGTCTCAAAAAAATTTTACTGTATATGTGGGGCAATTTATGGTAAACCCACACATTAGAAAAAGTCTTGGTGTAAATAATACTAATACCCCTGGTTTGGAATACACAAGTGTCGCATTTTCTAACTTATTATTGATATCTACAAAAATTAGCCATACTAAACTTGATGAAATAAGGAAAGGGTGTTTTAACAGTATATATAAATAGTTAAATGGAGTCCAAATGCAAGTGTGGGACATCACTCTCTAAGACCTCTGCGTCCAGTCTGCAAAATGTTCTCTGGAGCAAAATTTTTATCACACACGTAAAATCTGTTATATATTTCATCAGCACTTAGATTATTCGCGTTTAACGGCTTCACTATACTTCTGAAAAATTACTTTGGGGAAACGATGTCTCCCCGTTTTTTTATTGGGATCATGGCACTGTGAAGATCGGCTCTTGAGGGTTATTTCTAAAGTTCGAGCGGATAACTTTTAACTCCTTAAGAGACGTCACAATTTTTTTACAATGTTGGGCATGAGCGTTTTAGTGTGCATAGTAATCTTGAATTTTGGGATTTATAAATAGACAACTCGATTTATTTTTTGATCAAAACATAATAAATATTTTATTTAAAATGTAAGTTCCATCCATACATAATTCTACAAAATCTTCCGTTAATTTTAATTCCTTCACTCATACATGTGTCTGTATCGGTTAAAGAATAGCCATAATACAAACGTTTACATTCATCTCCAGAAATAAGCCGATATTTTAACTTCCTAATCAATAAACTACATGCATTGTTCTAATATTATTAATATTTAATTCTTACGTTCTGGGTCTGTCGTCTTTTATCTGGCTCAAAATATTTTCGTGGCAAAGTCATTTTGAGAACTTTTTAAATTAAACTGGACACTTTTACTGCTGCTGCATTTTCCACTATGTAAGTCACTGCTTTTCAGAACTGATTTATAATTAAAACTGATGCTTAGAAATTCATTAAAGACTGATCTTTCGAACTGATCTTTGAAACTATTTTTCAGTATCTCTCTAGGATAATACGTTTAAAAACAAAATACCTTGTCATTGTTCAACTGTATATCAAAGTTCCTAAGAGTTTCAGTTTTTTAAACACTTACATGCTAGACAGTTTGGGATTTCACTAGTTCGAGAGCCACCAACATTTTTCGCTACTAACTAACTTATTCAATAAAAGTACAATTTTTATCCTTAAAAGGAGACACTTAAATTTTGAGTCATTTTGGCACTATTAACACGACTTAGTTCTTGTAACAATTACTTTTGAAACACTAGGCTGAACCTTTTAACTAATTTGCTGGTTGTTTTTAGACTGCTTTTCTCTGGTCCCAATTTGCTGTTTTATATCAAATTTTTATTGACGTCAGGCTTGATTTTTCGTAAGCATTTTGGAATTTCTTTAAAATCACGGGGTTTTGTTTTTCTGGGTCAAACGGTCCCCAATTTGGAACACGGGCCCCTTTCTAAAGAAGGAATGTTGGTGTATCAGACGTTTTAATAAGAAAAGGCAAGCATCTCGTGACCTACTTTGAGCTGGTGACCTGCTTTGGTTTTAATTCAGGGAAATATAATTTTTGCCCTAATTTGAAGACATTGGAATGCGAGATGACGCAGATTGTTTCTAACGTGGGGACTCATTTGTACAGAATAATTTTTGTGAGCGTTTATTTAGTTCCGAATCGCGAGATGAACAGTTCGTCAGTTCGGTGCATCAATAGTGCTTGCTTAAAGTATGCCAGTGATTATACTTATCTTGGTTTATTAGTGCTGGTTATTAAGTGAAGTTTAGTAGCCAGGGTTGTAAGTACTTAGTTATTTTTATCATTTGATTTTATTGTAGTTTTAAAATCTCGCGCTCTGGTTTTTGTTTTTTAAAATTTATTTAAATAAATTTAGCCCATGAACTATTTTTCGTAATAAAGTATAGATTTAAATTTTATCGTGATTTTTTTTTTATTGGAGGCTTTCGCGATTTTTCACAATTTGCAATGAACTGGAATTATTTTATGAAAATAAAATGGTACATATCTTTTAATTTTTAATGGAAAACGCGTATTCTTTACATTCCTCCCTATTTCGGTTCAAATAAAGTTCTCGGAAGATCTTTATTTGGTCGTAAATTATGAAATCTAATACCCTCTTGGGTTAGGCACACTTATATGCGGATTTCGTAGGTTTTTTTACAAGGTGCAGTTAGCTGTGAAATTTCGTTTATTAACGTGAATATAATAACAGAGGTTTCCGTATAAATCTACTACTTTTAAAATTCAATTGTTGTGTTTTGATATCTCACAAGCGGGGTTTTAAAATTTGATGACCATTTGCTAAAGCTTTTTAATTTTTACAGGTTATAGATCCACGGACAGACTACAATAACAATTCTGAACTATTATCATAAGATTAATCAGATCCAGATTCACTAGGTCTCAACCCAACCATTTGTGTGTGTCATGTTTTTTTGTGTCAATTTAGACAAGAAAAAAAACTCTTGTTGAATCCTAATCGAATTTTAGTTCATTTTATCATTTTAAGAATATTTTAAGAAGCCTTAACAAAGTGTTGAATTTTGGTTTGGGTTAATTAGATTTAAATTTTGCTTTTCAATAAATTCAAGTTAAACGATTTGTTTCAAGTTAAGTTTCTCTTGCATGATCTATCCCTCTTTTATTTAAGGTAAGCCTAGTTTAAGTTTCTGTACCTGTAATAACTATTATATGTGTTGCAAACAATAAAAATATGTAAAACTATTTTCATCTTTTTAGTCTTAATTAGAAGATTTTTTTTTTCTTTATTGCACCCATAGATAATATAAAATTTTTAGTTTTATTAACTTTAAAGTACTCTTGAGTATTAAAAATTATAATCAAACATTTCTATATTTCCCTATTATTTTTCCAGTCACATAAGGTATTATACCTACTACATGCTTCTTTCATTGAGAATTGAACTTGAAATGTGATATTAAAGGCCCGCGTCGTGCTCTTGGGTAAACATAAATCCTAACCTACCGTAACTAATTTAAGAGGGTCCCAGTGACCTATATTTATTTCGTTCTATGCCTTTTTAAATGAGCCAGATATCTTTCATGTTTTTGTGTATTCTCATTTTCAAAACCACGTCCCGATACTTGATCGCTGTTTTTTTTTTATTAGACTCAGAAGGTAAGACCAAAAAATATTTAAAAAATCTACACCTTAACAAAAATCTAAAATATTGAAGAATATACCTAAATAAAAATTATTTTACCATAATGACAATGGAGAATACAATACAAAAATTAAATTAAAAAGAACAATACAATATCATTATATAGTGCCCTGCAATTTTTACCTCATGCTGCGGTTCTTCAACTTGATTCGACTGTTTTATTTTCGATCTCTGTCTATCTTCTGTTGGGTTACAGGACTTATGGTGCTGGTCATCGATATACTAGTTGGTACGTCGATAGTGCTCGTGGAACTTCCACAAGTATCCCTTTACTTGCATTATCAATCTGGAAAGTTTCTTCTCACATCATCACCATAATTTATTAGAACATTTTTATTGTGATTTTTTTTTCACTCACGCTATATAATTACTTTGATAGTTTTTCACTTTCCTTTAAAATTTTTCACTTTGGACAAAAACAAATTTTTGTCTTATTTTATACTCTGATTTATATTTTGTATTCACTTCCATACCGCCTTCTCGTACTTTGTTCTAGCCATTTCCATAGGTTTTGCTGACAGCCCTCACTTTATTGATTTTTTTTTAACTTTATTTTGTGTCAACATCTTGTTGGTTTATTTAAAACAATTTTATCTCCCAAATTCTTTCTTTCGTTGCTCGTGACCGCTGTTTTATCTCATATCGTTCTCCTGTTCCTCAAAACCAATCTGTTTTGATTATTTCTTCCAAAATATTCCTCAAAACTTTGATCAATCCTAATTACTGTATAGAAGTAATTTACTATCTCCTAAGAGCATTACCATAAGGTTCTAAAACCACTGAACTGGTAATTGTTTGCTGAAATTACTTCTACGATACATATCGTTAAGAAACTACTCTCAGACCATCAAACTTTCTGTTTAATGTCGGAAGTTGTAGGACCTACAACCCTTCCGAACAAATAGTTTCTGACGAGCAATGTCTTAACTCAATAAATTTCAAAACAATTTCTTTCAACTTAAGACATCTTTTAATTTTTATGTAGTTGCCTTTCAAACATTCTTAGAGTTTTCTTTAACACCATCAAAATTTCTTTGTCACACATATTTTTAACACTCCGGACCAACGCATAGATTAACTACCTACATGGCAATTTATATCACTTTTTCTCTTATTGAAAATTCATGCGTTCCACTTCCTTCTCGTCTTTCTCTCTTTTCAGTGTAGATTCTGAACGTCCTGTAGCATTGTACATTTCTAACATTTTTCTACACTTACGCTATTATTTTTCTTTCGGAGTACATTTTTTTTTCTTTTGTTAGGGCAATCAATCATACTCATAGTTCAGTACGTGCTTAAGACAGACGACAACTGTCCCAACACTAGTCCTCAGTTATTGGCGCGTAACAAAGAACTCGGATTGTTTAAATCTTCCCAAAAAAAAACTTCTTTAACTCCTTTTCTCAAACTGCTTGCCTGTTTCAAACTGTGCAGCAATCTTCTAGTACAAAGTGTAACAAACACAATTTTTATTTCCTGTTTCATCAAAAAATATTTTCTTCTAACACAACACAAATTTCCTCGAATAAAGGCTTACACAACGCCAATTTTCTCTTCTAAAATGCGTACACAAGCATTCTCAATCAATAATTAAGTCATGGCCAAACAAAACCATTTTTAAAGGCGTACACAACACCTTCTCAATCAATATAAATTCCATCTTGCCTTTTGTTAAAATGCCAGAGTACTCTAAAATTTGCCCTATGTTTGAACTAATTTTGGTCACTGTATACTTTTCTTTAAATGATGACTTCTTGGGTATATTCATGATACTAAAATGGCTACAACAAGTATTCTATTTTCTTCAACAATTTCTGAACGCTTATTATCCTATCATTAGGAAGTTTAGGCTATATATATTCAAATAATATCGTAATTATCTGTTAAACTGTCTTCGCTGACATTTTTTTTTTTTACTATGCACTGTCTGTAGAGACCTAAAACTTTTCTGATTTTTTTTTTAATATTTTCTTTTTTCAATCATCCCCTTCCAGAAAATCATCCCTTTCCAGAAAATCATCCCATTCCAGAAAATTATCCCACTTCTGACACCAATGTGAAGATCGGCTCTTGAGGGTTATTTCTAAAGTTCGAGCGGATAACTTTTAACTCCTTAAGAGACGTCACAATTTTTTTACAATGTTGGGCATGAGCGTTTTAGTGTGCATAGTAATCTTGAATTTTGGGATTTATAAATAGACAACTCGATTTATTTTTTGATCAAAACATAATAAATATTTTATTTAAAATGTAAGTTCCATCCATACATAATTCTACAAAATCTTCCGTTAATTTTAATTCCTTCACTCATACATGTGTCTGTATCGGTTAAAGAATAGCCATAATACAAACGTTTACATTCATCTCCAGAAATAAGCCGATATTTTAACTTCCTAATCAATAAACTACATGCATTGTTCTAATATTATTAATATTTAATTCTTACGTTCTGGGTCTGTCGTCTTTTATCTGGCTCAAAATATTTTCGTGGCAAAGTCATTTTGAGAACTTTTTAAATTAAACTGGACACTTTTACTGCTGCTGCATTTTCCACTATGTAAGTCACTGCTTTTCAGAACTGATTTATAATTAAAACTGATGCTTAGAAATTCATTAAAGACTGATCTTTCGAACTGATCTTTGAAACTATTTTTCAGTATCTCTCTAGGATAATACGTTTAAAAACAAAATACCTTGTCATTGTTCAACTGTATATCAAAGTTCCTAAGAGTTTCAGTTTTTTAAACACTTACATGCTAGACAGTTTGGGATTTCACTAGTTCGAGAGCCACCAACATTTTTCGCTACTAACTAACTTATTCAATAAAAGTACAATTTTTATCCTTAAAAGGAGACACTTAAATTTTGAGTCATTTTGGCACTATTAACACGACTTAGTTCTTGTAACAATTACTTTTGAAACACTAGGCTGAACCTTTTAACTAATTTGCTGGTTGTTTTTAGACTGCTTTTCTCTGGTCCCAATTTGCTGTTTTATATCAAATTTTTATTGACGTCAGGCTTGATTTTTCGTAAGCATTTTGGAATTTCTTTAAAATCACGGGGTTTTGTTTTTCTGGGTCAAACGGTCCCCAATTTGGAACACGGGCCCCTTTCTAAAGAAGGAATGTTGGTGTATCAGACGTTTTAATAAGAAAAGGCAAGAATCTCGTGACCTACTTTGAGCTGGTGACCTGCTTTGGTTTTAATTCAGGGAAATATAATTTTTGCCCTAATTTGAAGACATTGGAATGCGAGATGACGCAGATTGTTTCTAACGTGGGGACTCATTTGTACAGAATAATTTTTGTGAGCGTTTATTTAGTTCCGAATCGCGAGATGAACAGTTCGTCAGTTCGGTGCATCAATAGTGCTTGCTTAAAGTATGCCAGTGATTATACTTATCTTGGTTTATTAGTGCTGGTTATTAAGTGAAGTTTAGTAGCCAGGGTTGTAAGTACTTAGTTATTTTTATCATTTGATTTTATTGTAGTTTTAAAATCTCGCGCTCTGGTTTTTGTTTTTTAAAATTTATTTAAATAAATTTAGCCCATGAACTATTTTTCGTAATAAAGTATAGATTTAAATTTTATCGTGATTTTTTTTTTATTGGAGGCTTTCGCGATTTTTCACAATTTGCAATGAACTGGAATTATTTTATGAAAATAAAATGGTACATATCTTTTAATTTTTAATGGAAAACGCGTATTCTTTACAGCACGGTCTCCGCAGTTTTGAATACAACACACTCTAACTCTTTGTTTCTCAGACATTGTAATCGACGGAAAAAATCACAATTTTTTGAACAGGAATAACCACAAAATCACTTTTTAAAAACCTTGGCAAACCTCAGTTTTCAAAATGGAACTCATAAGTTATGAGTCATAACCGACATTCTGTCATTTTTGTCATAATGTGCCCTCTGACGGACAACCCTAGAAGGGGTAAGAGGAGGAGCTGCAGATTTCTAAAAAGAATATTGCCAACCTAAATATTATTATGTTGGCAGTTCCTTTGCACGCGAAAACATAACCGCACTTTTCGCGAAAAATAATTATTGGCGGGAAGAGTGAAGTGACGGATCTATAGTTCCCTAATCTATGTTTTGCACCTTCAATGCAACGACTGTTTTTGGTTAAATGTCAAAAAAATAAGGAAAAAATCACAGAAAATGTTTTGATTAGTTTGAAATTAGTTCAATCGCACAAAAAGCAAACTGGCAACATTGGCCGTGTTTCGGCTGCATTCAAGAATACGAACAGCCAGCGACGGGGATGGGATCATTCCCTGGGAGTGTTCACATCCTTTAAGTGATCATCCACCACACGAACGTCCGTCTAAAATTCAAGAATCGACACCTAGGATGTGTTCCAGAAAGCCCACACCGGTGCGACCGGTGCGTGGTGTGTCGCCGTTCAGGAATATGAAAACTGACTGTTCAACATGACCCAGTGTTGCCAGGAATTCGGAAATTTATTTACCAGCAACGAGGTTGAAAAATTACCAGATTTGAGGCAAAATTACCGTATTTTTCCAAATGGCTAATTTTTACTGCAAAAAAAAAATTACGGCATTCCACTGAGTAGGTCAAGTGCGAACCTATAGCCTTAAATCGAGGGGGGGCATCAGATTTCAAGTTGTAGTTGTTTATTATTTACCGTGTTTAAAATTGCTGCAGGCGAAAATTTATGAGAAAATTACCCAACAAATCCCAGTAAACACAAGCCTTACGGCAAGAAAGCGGTTTCTAGGCGGCACTGGTGGGCAGCCATCATGCAGTCGGTAAACCCCTTGCTTGGCGCAGGGTGGCTAACTCATTTTGGCAAATTGCGTTTCTAGCCTGACATGGCCATCAAGCGTGATGCCACTCGTAAATATAAGGTGGCTGCAGAAAAGAAATGGAAAAGATGTGGCTAATCGCTTCGGTATATTATCTTTCTTGTCAGACGAGGCAATCAAGCGAGCTACTATTGATTGGTTAACGCGGCTTAACGAAACAATTCCGAAGGGTGGCATATTGGTGGCTAGCCTCTTCGATATATTATCTTTCTAGCCAGACGAGGCAATCAAGCGTGCTGCCATTGATTGGTAAGATGGCTTTACGAAACGATCGCAGTAGGTGGCATATAGAGGGCTAGCCACTTCGGCATATTATCTGTCTAGCCAGACGAGGGAATCTAGTGTGATGTCATTGATTGATTAAAATGGCTTTACGAAACAATTCCGAAAGGAGGCACATAGGTGGCTAGCGGCTTCGGCAAATAATCTTTTTAGCCAGACGAGGCAATCAAGTATGCTGCCATGAAATGGTTAAGATAGATTTACGAAATAATCCCAGACGGTGGCATATAGGGGGCTATCCACTTCGGCATATTATATGTCTAGCCAGACGAGGGAATTTACTGTTCTGCCATTGATTGATTAAGATGGCTCTACGAAACAATCCTGAAAGGTGGCATATTGGTGGCTAGCCCCTTCGATATATTATCTTTCTAGCCAGACGAGGCAATCAAGCGTGCTGCCATTGATTGGTTAAGATGGCTTTACGAAACAATCCCGAAGGGTGGCGTATAGGTTTGCAAGCCGCTTCGGCATATTATCTGTCTAGCCAGACGAGGGAATCTAGAGTGCTGCCATTGATTAATTAAGATGACTCTACGAAAGAATCCCGAAAGGTGGCATATTGGTGGCTAACCCCTTCGATATATTATCTTTCTAGCCAGACGAGGCAATGAAGCGTCCCAGGAAACACAAGCCTTGCGGAAAGAAAGCGGTTTCTTGGCGGCACTGGTGGGCAGCCACTAGTTGGTAAACCACTTTGCTTACCAATAGTTTGCAGCAAGCGGCGAAGGGGTGACTAACTCTTTTTGGCATAGTGTGTTTCTAGCCGGACATGGCCATCAAGCGTGATGTCTCTCGTAAATATTATATAGCTGCACAAAGGAAATTCACAAGGTGAAAAAAGTGTGGCTAGTCGCTTCGATATTTTATCTTTCTAGCCAGACGTGGCAATCAAGGGTACCGCTTTTGATCGGTTTGGTTTTTTTTACGAAAAAATCTTGAAAGCTGGCAAATACAGAGCGCTTCAGGCTACTGCGAACATAGGCCGGAAGAAGTCGAATTTGCCAGTGTACGTACACGCAGGGACACCGCACACCTATCAATGGAGCAACCAACAGTCAGTCTCGCGATAACCGTTCGCGGATTGCGTTTAGTACGCCTCTAACCACGGTGCAATATGATTAAATACGCAAATTTTTATAACGTAATTTTCTTATTTTTTGTCACTCATGAATAAGAGCGTTTTATTGTCAACTGCTCAGATTTATCAGTGACGACGTGTTACAATGAAAATAATAAGGAGAAACAAAATAAAAGCAATTTCTCAAAGTAAAGTAATACATTCTAAAAACCAAAAAGATTCTCCCAGTCAAAAAAAAATTAAAGCAAATGTTCGAAAAGTCCTCCTTGCTCGGCTAGACAATATCCGAGCCTATTATAAAAACTCCTTCTAACGTTTCCAAGCATGTTAGTGGTGAAAAGCTTCTTCAATTTTAATCCGAAGTTCTTCCAAATTATTAGCCCTTTTATGCACGTAAACTTTATTTTTTATATAACTCCACGGATAGAAGTCATTAGGAGCAAGATCGGGTGATCCATATGGCCATAAAATAGTTCTCCGTGTACCCGATTAGGAAATACATTATACAAAAATCTTCCCTAACAAGGCCAACATTGTGAGCGCGACAACCATCTTGTTGAAACCATGTTTCACCAAATCTCACACCTAAAAACTGCCTAGCAGTTGGAATAATATGCTGCTGCAGTGGATCCAAGTATCTAGGACCATTCAAATTGCCGTCAATAAAAAATGATCCAATTACGTGTTCCCCTACAATACCCCCCCACCCCAAACATTTAGTTTTTTAGAACACAGTATGTTCTTACGTCAAAATACAAATGCAATATTCCCTCGACCAATATTGAACGTGTGTTGGGTTATTACGATTCAATAATGAAAAAGTGCTTTCATCTGTGAAAAGAATAGATCTCAGAAATATTTCATCACGATTAGCCCTTTCCATCATTGTTTTGCAAAATTCCATACGACGATAGTGGTCCTCCAGAAAAATTTGATGCCTTTTTGACGCTTTGTAAGAATGATAACCTCTGAGAACACGTAAGACAGTGGCTGAAGACGTATCAACTGCTTCGACAATTTGGTGGCTGGTTAACTTGCGATTTTCGTGCTTCCTGCTCGTCATTCAAAACAGTAGGTTTTTTATAGTTTCTTGGCGCTACACAACCAAAATTCCGCACAAACCTATGAATCGTTGATAAACTAGGTTCTGAGCGATTTACAAAATTCTTCAAAAAAAGTTCTTGAAGTCTCAATGGTCTGCCTTGATCTGTATCCATTTTTAGTTTTAAAAATGTATTATTTCACTTAAGAACTTACCAATCTGTTTCTCGAGCAAGGTAAAAATAAAACAAAATAAATTTAAAAAAGATAACACTGCAGCGTGCTTCGACCCCACCTCGGTCGTACGGCACGGAGAGTAAACTGGACTTTATTTCCCCTATGTTCGCAGTAGTCTGAAGCTCATTGTATAAGTGGCTAGCTGCTTCGGCATGTTATCCCTTTTGCCAGACGGGGCAACCAAGCGCGCTGCCATTTTTATTGGGTAAATTAGGATGGCTTTACGAAAAAATCCCGAAAAGTCGCATATAGGTGGCTAGCCGCTTCAGCATATTATCTTTCTAGCCAGACGTGGCAATCAAGGGTACCGCTTTTGATCGGTTTAGGTTTCTTTACGAAAAAAATTCTTAAAGGTGGCTAGCCGCTTCAACATATCATCTTACTAGCCAGACGCGGCAATCAAGCGTGCTGTTACTTAAAATATAATCGTTGCATGGTCGGCATTTATCCAGAGCCATCTAGACGAGCAATTAATCATTACACAGTTATAATATTTGTCAGGCTAGAAGGCAGTTTCAATATTATATTTTTTCAGTACATAATATTTTTATACATATTGGGAAATCAAAATAAGCAAAGCGCCCCCTAACCTAAAGCCCCCGATACCATGGCAACTGCAGGTGTTTTGTCAACAAGGCCCACAGTAGGCAGAAGGGTATTTTTACGTTTTCTGACAGAAAACCATTCGAGGTTATGTTTCTCTTTCAAAAATATTTTTTCAAAAACGAATATGAAACCACTCCGCGTTTATCAAAGAACCAAGAGAACTTTACTGGCTCGCTGGAATTCCTAGGAATTCGCCTAGAAACATTCCCATAACTTCACATAATTTTGTTTTTATTTTGATTCAATTTTTTTTTTTAATTTAAATTATTGCGGCATAAGTTATATGCAAGTTTACTAGTGAAATCTTAGAGGCCTAAGGATATATTTTAGTCCCAACAGCAGTTTCAAAAACACACGGATACTTGAGTATTAACAAAACAGGTCAGTAAAGCTCCATTTAGAGCATAGATTAACCTTAACCTATGATTTAGAGGTTGAAGAGACTCTTGCTAGTCGTTGATGCTCCTGTTTAAAATAGAATATGATTATTCCGTTTAGCGTCAGCAGCCGATTTTTAAATCTGCATGCTTTTTAAGTTAACCTGTTGTCCTTAAATCAGTGGTAACAGCTAGCAGGAGTGTTTCAAATTCAATTATAAATGCACTTGTAAATGCAACCTTAAACACTACACCCAGTTACTTTAATATGTAGTTGGATAGCGTTTTTTTAGCAAGTACTGCAGTAAATGGTTTTTTTTTAATTTTAGTATTTTACTTGGTTTTTTTTATGAAAAAAATCTTGTATGTAGGCACTGACTAGGGTCCTTAAAGAGTTAAAATTTATGAGCGCTGGAATTGCTAAAAAGTGCTGGGTTGGTTTGAGTTCAGGATTTGGGTGGTTTAGTTCCCGCTTTAGTTAAAAAAAATGAAAAAAGTTTCATTACTGGTAAATTTGAACTTCCTAGGGGCTCAGGTACGTGCTAAATAGGTATCTAAAGAAAACTGTTTACTACACTAATACCGTTTAGCCTTAATATATTAAATGAGCAGCATGAAATAATACTGTGGAAAATTTTACTGATAAAAAGTTATTCTTAGGGCCAGTTTCTCAATAGTGGATTATCAAAAGCTTAAAGTAACTCCCAAGCGATAAATCCCAGTTTCCTTGCTGTTTTTAAGCCAATATTTTTTTTAGGTTAACCCTGAGGTAAGGTAACTTACCCTCACCTTGAAGCTCTGGTTATCCTGGAGTTAATTTTAACCTGATTTTTAAAGATTTTTACTAGGTTATGTTGCTTGAGTTAACACAAACTCGCTTTTGAGAAACCGGCCCTTAGTCTCTCTTGTTTTTTGAATAAAATAGGTTAGTGACTTGAAAATTGGAGAACATTAATCAGGAAAAATTCTTTAAAATATAAATAGTTGCTCATTCATCTTTCAAATAAATTAAATACACAGGATAAAATACTATGTGTGTATGTCATAACTGGTGGTTAGTGAACACTTCTATGAAAGTTGAATCATGCACTGTGAACCTGCTTAGATTTTGAAACTCATATAACACAGGAAAATAAAACAGCAGATTACAAAACTTGATTTACTTTGGCTTGATACTTTTGTCTCTAACTTATAACTTAGATAACAAAACCAAACATCTGCTTCTGTAACTAAAAAATTATTATGCAAAAAATCTTTTAAACAGTTTATAAACATGTGCCACTCAAAAGAAAATTTTTAAGAAATATTGGTTGTCCTCGCCTAAAGTGCAAAATATAGAAACAAAATTTAGAGATGGAATATTTCTTGTTATTTTTATTATTCTTTTAGGAGCTGTATATAATAACAAAACATATGGAGCAGTGGATATTTAGGCAACTACCTAAAATGAAAAAGAAGAAGATTCTAAAGTGCCACCACCCAGAGAAGAATAATAATCTATAAATTAAAAAGTCTACAATTTGTACCCAAACATACAGAGCAGTGGATATTTTGCCATCTAAAATGTATAGCAAAACAAGATGGTTCTATAGAGTCAGCACCAAACAAAGAATAATAATCTATAAACTCAAAGTAAGTTTTTGCTTCTGATTTCAATTATATTTGGTAAAACTTCCTTAAATATACAAAATTTATTATAGTCTAGATCCGATATCAAAAATTAATTTAACTCTTATTGTTTATTGCAAATTTTCTCGACCTATTTCTGGACATGTTTTGAGCCTCCCCTCATCTATTTCAATTCCATTAGGAAAAACAGAAAAACTATACACAAAGAACAAAACAGAGAACAATTTTGAAGGGGGACACTTACAGATACTTTTTGGCTCTGTTGGAAATTTCATAGGGTAATTTTTATCTCTGGAATTTAAAAAGGGAAAGGTCTTTTAAACGTCTTTACTATTAATTATGTCAAAATTTTAAAAAGCTAGGATGACTGGTGTTTAAGATATTTGCTTTTAAATTTGGTATGAAATGAAGAAAAGGTTTAAACCTTTTCAGCGGATCAGTTTGACCACCAAAATTTAAAGAATAAAAGTAGGGTTATTTGGATGGTATGTTTGAGAAAACAATCAGAAAAAAATCATGAAATGTTTATTCCCTTTTTCATTATGAAAAATGTAACTTTAAAACCAACGATTTTTTCCTGACTTTTGTGCAAGAAATTGTTTATTTGTCGCTCCTTGACAAATTTAAACTTAATATCTTGCATGTTTGTAAAGCAATTTAAACGATCTTCTAAATAAGATGTCATTCGAGACACTTTTTTTATATAATTTCTCCTGGAAAAACTCATATCCCTCAAGTCACTCCCAAAAAGCCTGTTTATGGAAAAAAATATATTAAAAAGTAATAGTATGTTTTTCAAGTGTTCACCAAATACTCAAAAACATCTCTGTTATGTTTTCGTTGAACATGAATTTGAATTATTTCAAGAATAAGTCAAGATGCCAATGTTTGAAGGAAGCGCTTGATAATAAAGGTTTTTTGACGGATTTTGGTAGCTAAGCTAACAAATCCAAGTGATGAAACTCTGGCTCCTTTGGGAGAACTCCAAAAAATAAAAAATAATATAGGCACCATAAGGGTTCTAAGAACAGATTTAACAGTAAACATTTTTTTAAATAAACACATGAAAAATGGACTATATATAAATCCATTTTTGTCGGAATATATACTTTTTTTGACAACCCAAATATTCCAGATGGCGATGATGGCGACTTAAAAGCACAAAATTTTGATGAGAAACTAGATCAAGTACACACGTATAATACATTAACCTCAGGGTTTTTGGAAACACTGATTCCATTTTTTAGAATAAACATTTTTTGGGAATAATATAATTAAGGTTCCTAGGGGCAAAAAGAATCGTAAATGACAAGAAAACTTGTGACCTCAATTAAGAAATTTTTGGATCAACTGAATTCATTTTTGGTGTAAAAAAAATTTTTAGGGGTAATTTAAGGGGCCTAAGGGTGAGTTTTAGGGGTAAAGTGGTAAAAACAACATACTATTGATAGAAAGACATCACTTTGGAAATTCTGGGGTTAACCAAATTCATTTTGGGGGTTAAACAGTTTTTAGGAGTAATGTAAGGAGCCTGAATGGGCAACATAAAAAAATTATTGGTGTAAAAGATATGTGATATATTGATTTAGGGGTTTTTTGGGTCTTCCAAAATTAATTTTGGTGTTCCAATTATTACAATAGGGATTCAGACGAGGATTTAGAGGTAGTTTTAGGGAAATATATCGATTTGGATATTTTTAAGTCTTCTAAAGTTGTATATATGTTAAGAGGTAATATAAGTTTGGGCTGGGTCCCAAAATTTTGTCCTAAGATCCTTCTATTATCTCCAGAATTTTTTTTTTATCCAAAGAATGATATCATATGTCTGTATTTGATCTGGTTTCTTCTAAAATGTTTGTGTCCCATCTTAAATATTTTGAGTTTTACAAGGGTATTAGAGTGGCATTAATCGGATTCATAAAATGTACACCTGTACCAATTAAAATCAACTAAAAAAACTGAAATTAATCAACCATGCATGCAAAATGTTTACTGCTACTAGAACCCTTAGATACTTCTAAGAATTTTTAAATCACATAAATGGATTACAGGAACCCAAAAAACCCTAAATTGATGTATCAGATGCCTATATTTTGTTTTATTTTTTTATTAGTTATTTTTAAAAAATGGTCACCACCTTAAATATCTGGGTTCAAGTTCCCCAAAATCAGTAAAAAAATATCTGTTATCAAGCTCTTTCTTCAATTTTGTTGTTTTCTCTAAAGAAAATATTTTTTTAGTTCATACACTTATACTTTTGTTTTTTTTTTATTTCAGGACCTAACCACGTGAAGCCTGATATTTGAAACTACAGCTACTAATTGACGGTTCCAAAGAAGGAAAAAATAACATGTTATTCTTTTCTTTTTTAAGTTAGATTTAATTTAAATGATTATTAATAAGTATTTTTGAGATAAGTTTTTAAATTAATTTATTTAATTGCATATCTATAGGTGTTTATAATGTTGTGGACATAATCACCTCAACAAGTTAAGCCATGTGTGCATTTAGTTTTACTTCCAAGGACCAGATGCCCACCGGTGGACACAAATCCTCCACTGTTTTGTGACCATCGGTCGGCACGCGGTCCTGAGACGTAAAACAGAAATGCCCACCAAATACATTTAATTATGTTTTACATTGAAATATTTATTACACTCCATTCCAAATTGCTGCAGACCAGTTTTTTTGACACTGACAATGACAGTTTCATTTAGCTTCTGTGTTTAATTATCAGCCGCCATATTGAAATGGGTCCGGAGAATTTGGAACGAGGTGTATATGTAAAAATGTAATTTTTCAGCATATTTTTTAAAGTTTTATTATATATAGTTAATTAAAATTGCTAAAAATATTTCTGCGACACAAAAATGCTATAGTATTCTACCCATATAGTTGTTATTGTTCTGTGAATAACTAAAATGTATAAAAATTGTATTTTTCATTCTGGTAGTTTTCTTGCCTAAATTCCAAAATCTGAAAATAAAAAAAATTAGAGGTAAACATTTGTCTAATTTAGCTACAACGCTTTTTTTAGTACTAGTAAGGAGTGCTTTAATAAATGTTCACTTACAACCAAAACAGAACTCCAAAAAAGAGAAAGTATTTCTGCAACCCTATCTTTGCCGCAACCTTATCTTATGCATTTTTAACTACATTGCGCATTGGTAATTAGTTTTAGTTAAAGGATCTTTTATTAGGAAATTATAGAGATTCTTGGACCTGTAGGTATCTCTTTCAGAAGCTACACATTTCAAATTTTTACACAATAAATGATTCACTAACAGAAAACACAAGTTTACATAAAAGATAGCAAGAGATGTAACATTACATTTGGTACCTACCTATATGCCAACAAAAATAAATAGGTAGTATTTCTGTGTGTGCACGCATATTAAATATTAATTTTTTGGATTTTATTTGAATTATTTATTTGCAGTTTGCACAAGAAGTAATAATTTTGGGTAAGGGATTTAAATGAGAAAGGCATCAGTACATAAGGTCAATAACAGAGTTTGTACAGAAAACCCTTAATTGGATTCTCTGATGTCTCCCAGTTTTTCCTAACCATTTGTAAAAAACTTATCATAATTTTTTCAAGAATTTTGTATAAAAGAAAACAGCTGCAAAATTTTATTTTGACAAATTTCATGATTCTAATTTGTTTTTAAATCAATTTTTTCCAGATGGGCTTCCAGATTTTGTTTTTGTATATTCTTTTGTCAAATTTCCTGACCTTTTCAAAGAATAAATTTCTCACCTTTTCTCGGTTTTTCAGTTCCATACATACTCTGACTGATTAAAATTGTTACAATAAGAATTTTAATTTTGAATTTTATATATATACCTTGAAGACAAGACACATCTTGATAGATTTCTTTCCTGCAATAAGGCATGATTTAGGAAATCCCTGACACTGCAGCTAGTTTGCTTATTGCAAGGCTTATTGTATTCCTCATTGCATATTCTTTTCTACTGTTCACATAGGTGTTTTTTTGCCAGGTGGAGCAGCCTTCTTATTAGTATTTTCAGGAACCCTCCCTCCTAGACAGTTTCCTCAGGCCAGTATGCTTATTCTTGAACAAACGTGAGGGAAATCTTGGACACCTTAAATTTACAAAAATATTCAGGTCCTAATTTTATTTTCAACTCTTAAAAAGTGCATAGAGGTAGGTATTAAAAACTGGACTTTCTCTAGCTTTACTGTAGAGAAAACTTAGAAATAAGTAAATGAGCCAAAGTGAGCAAAATGTGCCTCACTATTTTTTTGTATAATGTTTTTATTCTTTACCTAATATTTTCATTATAGTCCGTGAGCCCAGGCCTATGAAAATTTATGACTACCTCACCGTTGAGACTTTGTATGTGTTCTTCAAGATGTTCTAAGGGGTATTTTTAGAGACCCCTCCAAACTTAACCCTTAACTTAAGTTAAGGTCCTTTCAACAGAATTTCTCGGAAATGTTTAAATTAGATAATGTGACCATGTGTTTTAAATACTTATAAAGTAATCCTTGAAAAATCAGCTGTGAGGAGCTTAATTTAACTTTTCGAGGCTATCAAGAGGGGCTTAATGACAAAATATATTTTTTTGACAAAATGTTTGTCCATTTCTTGTTAAAAAAGTTACAAATTTAAGAATATATATGTTTAAAATGTCATCTGAGTGGACATAAAGAATAAATATCAAAGTCCGGCAAGGTCTTAACAATTTAAGTTATGGGCTGTGGGACTATTAATTTGTATGCTACCTAATTCCACATATGTTAGTGGTAGTCAACTGAGTAGTCCACCCTTCAAAAAGGAAAAACATACTTATTATATATAGGTACCTACATAAAATAACTTGTTTTCCAGAGGAATAAAGGCGTATTTAGAGTTCTGTAAGGCAAGTGGTATGAGGTAAGATGCAAGGAAAATAAACAATAACAAATGCATGCTGCTCTTACTGCATACCGCTTGTGGCTTACGGAACACTTACTTTGTTTATATAGGCCTCTTAAAGCGCTTTTATATAAGGATGGTTTGAAAATGTTGTCATATAAACACCACTACAACCGATTTTTAAGCACTAAATCGATTTTATTTGGAAGCGCTTTATCACTCAAAAGTCCCATTCAACACCTTTCTCAACTAAAAGGTCAGTTAAATCCTACTGCCTCAGTGCCCTTTAGCCTACTGTGGCTGCCATTTTTATAACCAAATTGACAAGTAAAACATAGATTTTCTGTCAGTTTGGTGTCAATATGGCATTGATCATGGGCCAAAGGATACTAAAATGAAAATGAGTTAACTGGTTGTTTTAGTTAAGAACAGTGTTGGCCTATTTTAGGGTCGTTATAAACACTTTAGTGCATTTCTTCTAACCTAAAGAAAATACTAAACCCTAGTCTTTCAAAAAATCTGTTGTTAATTAATTATGTTGTTTTATTTGTTTTTTCTTTAAACTGACATTTAATGAAGGACATAACCCTCGAAGAAAGCGATTTTATTTAAAACCATCCTTATATAAAAGCGCTTTTAGGTGCATATAAACGTAGTAACTGAGGACAGCAGCATATGCATGCTATAGTTATGGAACTCTGAATACACCTTAAAAGAATCTAAAAGGAAGAAATTTCCTTAAACTAACAACATTGCCTAGTCACTTGTAGTTATTTCAAGGGGTAATTATGCAGAATACAATTTTCTGCCATATTTGATTTTTTATGAAAAATTCTTTATGGGGGCACCTACTATGGTCCCTAGGACCACAAATTCGCATGTGCTTGGTTTTTTTTTTATAATTTTTTTTCACCAAAACAACCCAATCCAACACAGTCCAATCCAAACTAATCCAACCCAACCCAAAACAATGAAAAAAACACATTACATCCCCCCCTCCAGGCACCCTTTTTTCTCTTGAAAAAAAAAAAATCGGGCGCAGCCGGATTTGGGGCCCTAAGGACCCTAGTAGGTGCCCCCATAAAGAATTTTTCATAAAAAATAAAAAATGCCAGAAAACCGTATAGTGCATAATTACCTTACCTTTCAAGGAAAAACCAAGGGAAAAACCATTATAAAGACAACAATAATTATTCAAAAAATGTATAGTCAACCCGAGGTCTTACCTTAAGAATTTGCTTTCTTTTATTTTTTCTTGATCCATTGCATATTTTCGGAGTCTTTAAGCACACCAAGAGGCAAATAATGTACTACATTAGCAAAAACCAAGCCACAAATAGAAAAACTTATTGTTTTTGTCTGAAAAATAAACATGCAGTCACATGGACCTAAAGGTTTATTTGCGCGGTGGTACCGTACAGCTGCGGTAATGATAAGACAAGTTCGGGCTACAGCAACGCATCATGAGTTACACGGAAGCGAAAGTAAAAAAAACTTATGTGCTTTAGCGGCGCGGAATGCGAAATCAAAATAAGTAAACTATCCCCAAATTTTTGACCCGGTGCAAAAAAAGCTCTGGTGTCCCACTGTGGACAAAAATAAATAAACTCTCCGCGTTGCCATGGAAAACAAATGCAATGACGTAAAGTTTTGCAAAAAAATCAGGTCGCCACGGTTAAATTGATTTCCCAATAGATGGCCAAGTTTTTTACAATGCTAACTTTATCAATGTTTATAAAATCTAACAATTAATAGGTACTATACGAATATAATGGTGATGTCTCGCTCCAAGAACTTGCAAAGCGCTCCCCAAGCAGCATTTTTCTGACTTACGACCTAATCTGACTAATGCGACGTCGTACTTAAGTTGAATTTGGGTTCCCTGGTGGAACACACCGCCTTAAATCATGATCCAACGTCCGGTTTGACTAAAAATTACGTTGTAGTAACAAAAAAGAATTAAACCAGACGTGGAGACGACGTCAGCTGTTGTAATATAGTTTTAAGTACAGGTTTCATCGACCCATTGACGGCGGTCAATAGTCCAGTTCAAATATTATAGATAAGTTCGGACGCTTGGGCCATAGTTACTAAAGTGAAGATTATAAAAGGGCCGAATGGAAACGGTTTTAAATTGACTTCAGACCAACAGTTTGATATTGATAATAAGCGGTTATGCAACGTTGGAGATGCAATAAATAACGATGCAGTTAATTCCAAGTTTTTGGAAAACCGTCTAGAAAAGATTGTAGAAGACCTAAAAGCATCTATAGCAGTATCTCTTAGTCTTGTTCAATTCAATTTAGAAGACTTTATAAAGAACAAAAAACCAACAGTTGAAGATTTAGATTATGAGGTGTGGTACAAATATCAACATTTGCTTGCAAGAATCGAAGAAAATGAAAAAATTGTTTTAAAGCATCATCCAGGTGCAACTGCCAAAAAAATTTTAAATCATCATCCAGGTGTAACTGTTAAAAAACTAGCTAAAATGGTTAGTCAGGGGAAACTAAGTGTGGTTAATGAATTACATAGGACCGCAAGAAAAAATTTTCCTAGAAGAAAAACTATAATTAAAGGATATAATGATTTGTGGCAAATCGATTTGGCCGATGTGCAACAATATTTAAAAGAAAATAATGGATATCGATATATTTTGGTCTGCATAAATTGCTTTTCTAAATTCGTGTGGGTCAGACCCTTACGGACCAAAACAGGACATGAAGTAAATGACGCAATGAATGATATATTTAAAGAGGTAAAATGTTTCCCTAGCAATCTCCAATCTGATCAAGGAACATAATTTTTTAATGCTAATTTTAGAGCACTTATGAAGAAAAAAAGTATAGTACTAAAAAAGCAGCTATCGTGGAAAGGGTGATTAAAACAATAAAAAACAAATTATTTAAGGAGTTTTCTGCTAGGGGTAGCTACAAATGGATTGATATTTTACAACAAATAGTTAATAAATACAATAGAACAGTACACACCACTATTAAAATAAGACCAATTGATGTTAAGCCAAACTCCCAAATTGGAGGATTTCAAAACATAAAAATTGCGCCGAAAATCTTAAACTAAAGTTGGAGACAAAGTTCGTATAAGTAAATATAAGTCCATATTCGAAAAAGGATATACTCCATCGTGGTCTACAGAGCTGTTTATAATTGATAAAGTGAAGTTTACAAATCCAGCCTCATATATTTTAAAAAGTCTTGATGGAGAACCAATACGTGGAGCATTTTACGAATTAGAACTACAAAAGACAAAAAATTCTGATGTATATTTAGTAGAAAAAGTACTTCGAAAGCGAAGAGTCAAAAATATAGATCAATATTACGTTAAATGGTTGGGTTTCCCCGAAAAGCACAATTCATGGATATAGTATAAATTTCTTGATTTGAAAAATTTATACCTCAGTTCTTAAAGGTCTACTCTAAAGTAAATATGATTGTTGATATACAAGGATTTAAGACCTCCAATAACAAGTTTATACCCAAAGAATTAGATGCTTATGATGGCTTAAAAATAGCTCATTATGTTTTTAAACCTCCATTTAACATTAGCAAAGTGGATTTAAAATATAAGAAACAAGCCATTTGGATTATGGATCACCACCATTGTATAAATTGGTCTTCTGGATTTACCAACATTAAAGACTTTAAGGACATTATTATATAATATATTATATTTCAATATAAAAAATAACTTACGAATGTGACTACTAACATTAACATTCATCCCTACAGTTTAATTCCGAATATTTTTCTACTATGGTTTTAGGTAGATATTTTTTAACAGAATACAATTCGTAAAAAATTTAAGCTTATTTAAACCTTCCGCCAACACTTCGATATCTTTATTTAGAAAATAGTTTTTACACAGCTTAATTGCTAAAGAGTATTTTTTACACAATTCTTGTAGTTCTCGTTCAGTTCTTCTAGCCCAACATGGACCACTACCATACACTTGCTCATGCTCAGCTTCGAAACGTAAATCATAAAATAATTCTTGAATATGATTAACACCACCATTAAGGTCAAAGAATTTTGAATATTCCTTGAATTCTAACCAAGTCATTTTTTTATTTTTGCAAAAATGGTTTAAATTTACAAATTTTAGTCACTACTGACATCGCTTAGATCACTGTCAGAATCTTCAGCCAAATCTTCATTTCTTAATTTATTTTGAATATTTGGTATAACCTTGAGATATTCTTCCAGCTCTAATTCAATAAATTCTTCATTTATTTAAATTTAAATTCCCATAAATAAACTAGGCGCAAACTGTAGAACCATTCGGACAATTGTGTACTTTCTCATAAGTTTCTTGATCTATTTGATGTGATTTTGCCATACATTCAGCTTCTTCTAGCAGTTGCAAACGCAAGTCTCAGATGTGTTTTTCTATTTCACTTATCATTCTTTTTTAAAATACCTTTTGGTAGTAACTTAAACGTAATATTTCAAAGCATACCAAATTCAAATAGAGATTTGCTTTTTCCACCAGCATAACTAGGTACACTTTGTCCTAAATATGTTATTGTATATTTATCACTTTGTTCATTAACAGCGTCCACAAAATCATTTTTAATCGTTTCCAGAACTGGTTTGGGTAAAAATGTTTTAAATGTATCAGTTTGATCAGATAAGGTTACTAAAATTGATTTCCCAAAACGGGTATGAAGAACAGCCATTCGTTTAATAATATAAATATTATTAACTTTAAGAGGATCAAACGTTTTTAATTCAAAAGAATTGTTTTCTTCATTAATCTCAAAATTTATTTGATCTAACACACTTTTTGTTATGTCCATAGTATCTTTAAATTATTTTACTTTCCTTATTACACTTGAACAAATTTTTTGCTACAAGAACAACTTGAAAATCAGATCTGAAACTGATCAAGGTCAAGGTCCCTCCTCAAAAATTATCCAGCGCCCGTATAACCCTACTACTGATGACCCAAGTAGTCTAGAGATTTAACTCCCAACTGGCACTTTTCTGCCGAGATTTTTAAGTTGTGAATACGCAAACGTTCCATGACAAGAGAAAGATGGTTTAAATGTTCCTGCCAGGAGGCGGAATATACGATTATGTCATCAAGATACACTTGTACGAATTTATTTAAGTAACCCGTGAGTACTTCTGTAGTCATTAGGGTTTGGAAGGTTCCTGGGGCGCCTTTTAAGCCAAAAGGCATAACGTTAAAATGGTAGGTAGCACCGTCTGGGGTACTAAAGGCTGTACAGGTTTTAGGATCAGGATGCATGGGAATTTGCCAATTTTTCCCGGTGCGTTCTACCAGAACAGGGAAAGAAGAATATGCGCCAAATAGTCTAATTGTATGTATGTTGTTATACTTATGTACAGGGTGTTCCAAATTCGATTATTTTAAAGGGAAGTCTATTCTCGGGTAGGTAGAAAAAAAAACGGCCCTCACTTTTGCTTGTGAGGCTCAAATTTCATTAAAAATTAAATGGGAAAAACCATATTTCCATAATTTTACTTGCTTATGAGTTACAGGGTGTTATTGAAAAGTTTGCATTTTGGCCAAGGGTCTACAACTCCTTTATTTTTGAAAATTTCGTCATTTATGTAGAGACATTTATGATGAATAATGTTTTAAGGATTCTAACCATTTATTTACTCTTTTCATTTCTAGTTTACTTTTTGAGATATAACACTAAGTTACCATTTTTTAAATGGACCTTCTAATGTTTTTTTAAATTACTTTGACCGCTTTTAAGTTTACTTTTAACTTTTAAAACTTTGTTTTTCTTTTGATACATATTGCCAGAGAAGTAGATGATCGTTAGGTCTCATTTCGCTCTCTTCTATGATTAGAAAATACACAGTAAAATTTAAATCTAAAAAAAAACTGCATATTCATAGCAGTTTAAGATTAAAAGTTATAAATTTTTGAGCACATTTTTGAATTTACCCCCTTTATACCCCTCACTCACCCCCTAGCCCCATTTCTTGTCATAAAATTGTATTGTCACCAGATGAAATCATAAATCTAAAAACAAATGTTCGTATCTGTTATGACTTCAAAGTTATGAATTTAACCCTTTCACACCATTTACCCACCCCCTACCACCGTTTTTTTCATAAAATTATATTGTCACCAGATCAAATCATAAATCTGAAAACCGCATATTTGTATCGGTTTTCAATACAAAGTTTTGAATTTACCCCCTTTACACCCCTCACCCACCCCCCTGCCCCCAAAATTTTTTCATAGTATTGTACTGTCATCGGACTTACATTACTGTACCAAATTTCAATAAAATCAATTTACGAGAAGTGTGTCAAAAATGAATCGCAAGATTTGATAGACAGACTACAGACAGTCAGCAGACAGACAGTTGACAGCCAGGCTTTGTGAAGTTAGAAAATAGAATTTATTATAATTCCGTACTCTTTATGCCATATTCTCACTATGCAACTTTTCCATGCATCAAATTTTTTAATAACAGGTTAAAAGAAGACACAAGCAGAATGTGTCCTCTTTTAACCTTTTCAAAAAATTTGATGCATGGAAAAGTTGCATATAGTGAGAACAAGGCTTTAGGAAACCATTTGATTGAATTCGAGTCAATTAGTTTTCCGACCCAGTTCCGATGCCGAAGCGGAGACCTCGGTGTCGTAAACAGGGGCGGCTTCAAGAGTTTGGACAGCCGGTCCGTTGAATGGATTTTTTGGACATTTATTCCGTCTCCCTTACAAAATGTGCAAGGATATCGAGGACCGGTTTTTGCACGCGAGACTGGCGGCATTGACGTATTACGATGAGCGGTCTTACGCGATTGAGTAGTAGCAGCCGCGATCGGTCGCGACACGGTACTCAGGCGAGCGCTGTCAGACTCCCGTATTTTATTTATTGTTTGAGTGGCCCACAAGCGCTGGTGCTAACCAATAATTTTTTCTAAGCGGGTGCAGTCCAGCGCCAGTTCATCCACCGTAAGATAATTTTTCAGTAAAGTATGACATAGTAAATACGCCTTCAATAGTGACCTTATGATCTGAATTTTCATGCTTTCCGTAGCATAAGGTTCAATAAGTGCAAATTGATTGCACTAGCGCAAAATAAAAATATCTACCCCCCTCGGTTATGTTTTGGCGAGTGCCATATAAGTCCACACGAAGACTTGCTTGGGTATCTACCGAGCCATAGCGCTCTAAAAATTTTGAACGCAACTGATTAAACGTGAGCTTGTAATTACGAAATTGGTATACCCAGTTTTGGGCATGTCCACGAACATATTCCCCGAATTTCCTGACCTTATCCTCGCTCTCCACAACGTGGGAATTATCCCAGTGAGCCTCGAGGTTTTCCAGGAATTCCCGGGGGTCTTCATGGGACATACCAGTAAAAGTAGCGCAAAAAGTAGGCTCCGTAGGATTAATACGATTAATCAGTGCGGTGAGGGAAATGACCTGGCTACTAATTGGATCGACCGGGGGAACAGAAGTATGCACCGTCGAGGAAGATGGGGGTGACGTTTGAGCTACGGGAGCTGAGCGATAATTCATTCTCACGCGGTCTTCTGGGCAAAGCGAACCGCCAGGGGCTCAGACTCACAACCGCGGCTCCCCACCAGAGATCCCATGTCGACCGATCTCATTTTCCTCACGTTGTCGTTATTAACTAAAACGTGTGAAGTCACCGGAGTGTTATTGGATAATAACCAACGATCGGATGTATCCAAGATACGATTTGCGGCAGAAAGCCGGCGAGCGGCCATGCTCCGGGTCTCTACTCCCTGAGAAGGCATATTAAATTGGGAACACCCTGGCCAAGAGTTTAGAGGTCCCAAAAAGTTTTCCACCTTCCCGCCGACCTTCTGTCCGGCGCCTCAATAAAATAAAAATAAAACGTGCACGTGACACACGAACTATGGCTGATGCCTGTCTAAGTTGTGATATGAATTTTGAATTAAAATATGGCCAAGATGTTCGCACTTGGGGCACACATAAAACTTTAAAAAGAAAGATGGCCCAAGCGACTTCTAAAAACTAAATTTAAACTACTAAAAAATAGTCCTTCGCTAACAGTAGCGGAAAAAATGGCCACTAGGTAAAACACAAGTTACTTTAAAACAACTATGGTCCTTGAAACTTTTCGAAGGGTTAGGAGATTAATCCACTACGTACGTACGAGTACGAGATTACTTCGTAGAAAATAATACAATCGTGAATAAATTCCCCGAGCGCTGTAAGGGTGTACTAGAGTGTAGGAAGAAAGTTATGGTTCGATTCAGTTCGAATTCTTTTCCCGTTGCTTTAAGAATAATTCTAACAACACTGTATAAATAGGGAGAATTAAACCTTTATACATATACACTTGCGGCCACATAAAATGCGTACGCCGATTTTATATGGTGTATTATTGCCCTCGCAACTCAGTAACCTTTTATAGGTATTTCAAATTGACAAAAAATGGCACTGTCAGATTTTGTTGGTGTCATACGCTTATATTTAAAAATGCCCAAATTTTGGCAAAATTAGACGGTGGTTGGTCGGTTCGAAGATTAGCGGCACATTATGGACAAAACCAGGCTACAATTGTAAGAATAAGAAGAAAGTATCAAAAAGAAGGAACTGTTGGACGAAGGCGAGGCACTGGCTTGACCCTAGTCCGTACCCCTCAGCAGGATCAGCAACTGATCGACTTTCTTGAACACCACCCATTTGCAATGGTCCCAGAGGCGAAAATTGAAGTACATTTTCCTGGATCCATAAGAACGACGCGCAGATGGATAAGCCGTTTTAGACTTAGATGTCGCGTTGCTGCAAAGAAAATCTTACTTAGTGAGGAAAAGAAGCAAGTCAGGTTAATTGTTGCCATAAACTATTCACTACAAAAAGAAGAATTTTGGCAACAAGTGGTATTCACGGATGAAAAAATCTTTCAGTCCCACAATGACAGTAAACAAATTTTGGTATATCGCCCGCCACGAACCCGCTATCTCGAAAAAAATATTGCTATATATGTGTGGAGTTGGATATCAGCGAGAGGACATGGGACTCTTTTTAGAATCCATGAAAGATTTACGGCTGAGGTTTATGTTGATATGATGAGAAATATTATGCTTCCAGAAGCAACCTTTCTTCATCCAGAAGGTTTTGTGTATCAACATGATGTTCTATCCATCCGCATTTCTAAGCAGCGGTTCCAGCAAAACAACATCGATGTTTTGCCATGGTCGGCAAAAACTCCTGACGCCAATCTCATAGAAACTGTGGGTGGTCTTATAGCAAAAAAGTTAACACGAAGGCATTGTTTCAAATCCAAATTTATTTCAAAATTTAGCAGATTCCATGCCCCGAAGACCGGCAAACATTTTCGAGGCTGACGGGGCAATGACACGCTACTGAAACGTTTTCTTGCTTTTTTTTTTAAATTTACGTAGTGTTTTATTAATTTCTTTTTGATTTTGAACATTTTTGGTTGTCTGCAAAGACTTAGATTACTCAAATTTACTGATCCAGCAGAGGTGTGCTGACTATGATTAAGTTATTGCTTTCCTTTTACCAAACAGTTCCTTCTCCTCGATACTTTTTTCTTATTCGCACAATTGTGGTCTTGTTTCTCCATAATTAGTTTTAAGAATAATTTTTTATAATAAAAAATTGTTTTATTCATTGGTATATTAGTTTTTTAGTAACGTGTCTCCTTATGTTTGTGTTTACAATGTTAAAAGATCTAACCTGTAATTAGAAAACGTCAATCAGTTACAATAAGCAACGCAATTAGCAAAACTTAAATTCAACAGACCTGCAGCTAACTTCTGCTGTACGCATTTTATGTGGCCGCAAGTGTACGACCAGATACCGGAAACCATAAATCGTCGTGGGTCGGTTATCTGTGCTGTCCCTGCTAGCTGCTAGGGCTGGACGCGGATGCGTCGTCAGATGATGAGCGTCGAAATTCTAGCGGGCTTGACTATGCAGAATGGCGGCCAATGTGACTTCCCGGATATCAACCGAGAGTCTCAGCTTCGTTCGCTGCACCAGACTACTGCTAGGCTAATCCCGAAGTTCCAGATATAATAATATCAAAACTGCAGGACATCGGCTCATCCCTTACCAATGCACACAAACATATTTATAATCTATCACCCCGAGCGCTATACAAAAAATGGTCAACCCCCAAATATACCCCGGGTCAACCTACGCGCGACCCGAGGTTATAAATATACCTCAAAACTCATTTTACGAAACGCAGTCAAAGCCGGACCATGTAACAAGTCACATCGTAAAAAACCCAGAAGCACTCAAAAATGTTTAAGTCTAAAGGCGTTTTAAGTCTTTGACACCCATAAGCCTACTATATAGAAAATTTCAACCAATTTGGCTCAAAAACAAAAAAGTAGATTTGAGCTATTGAAATCTAAAAAACATTGCCTAAGCCCTAGCTCAGTTAATATGAATTAACCCAAGCCGTTCAACATATCAAAAGTTGTGTCTCAAAGATGCGCAACTTGTGGCTATAACAGGTTTTTGAAAAAGTTTTTGTTTTAAAAGATATTGAATATTTTGACTTTCTTCCAATCTAAACTCTTAATGAGGCAATAACTCCGTTACCAAGTGTCGGTCCGAAAACTTAATCACACCAAAATGTGAGGCTTGGCAAGACATACGCCAACCTTCACCACTTGTAATAGTCCCGGAGCTTTTCGCGCTTTTGTGAAAAAATCAAGCAAAACATGATGTTTTATACCTATTCAAATCTGCTATCACCCAAATAACTTAGTATAACACCTTCAGGGAGCAAGGTCCCGGGATACAAGGTTACTCCGGGATGAAACAAGAAGCTGGAATACTAATTTAGGTGTTTAAAAAGTTGCCGAAAAAGGCGATCCTGTCGTCCTTTCCCATATTCCTCAAATTGTCATCATCAGGTAAGTGATTTGAACTTACTGGAGTATTGTTGGATATCAACCAACGATCAGACGTATCTAAGATACGATCAGCGGCAGATAGCCGGCGAGCGGCCATGCTCTGGGTCTCTACTCCCCGAGAAGGCATAATTAAAATTGGGAACACCCTGGCCAAAAGCTTAGAGGTCCCAAAAAATTTTCCACCTTCCCGCCGACCTTCAGTGAGGCGCCTCAATCAAATAAAATAAAACGTGCACGTGACACACGAACTATGGCTGCTGCCTGAATAAGTTGTTAGTTGACGTGACTTTAAAATATGGCCAAGGCGTTTGCACTTGGGGCACCTATACACATAAAACAGTTAAAAAGAAGATGGCCCAAGCGACTTCCAGCCGACTAAAACTAAACTACTGAAAAGTAGTTCTTCGCTGACAGTAGCGGTAAACTGGCCATTAGGCAAAACACAAAATAGTTCAAAACAACTCTGGTCCTTGAAACAGTTCAAAGGGTTAGGAGATTAATCCACTGGAGTACGAGATTACTTCGTAGAAAATAATACAACCGTGAATAATTTTCCCCGAGCGCTGTAAGGGTGTACTAGGGTGTGTTGGAAGAAAGTTATGGTTTGATTCAGTTCGAATTCTTTTCCCGATGCTTCGAGACGGATTCTCACAACCGAACAAAAGTTATATTACGGCACTAGGATGAATTCTCGCCCTGTATAAATAGGGGGAATTTAACCTTTATACGTATACGACCAGATACCGGAAACCATAAATCGTCGTGGGCCGGTTATCTGTGCTGTCCCTGCAAGCTGCTAGGGCTGGACGGCGGATGCGTCGTCAGATGATGAGCGTCAAAAATTCTAACGTGCTGGATTAGGCAGGATGGCGGCCAATGTGACTTCCCAGATAGAACCGGGAGTCTCAGCTTCGTTCACTACTGCTAGACGAATCTTGAAGTTCCCAGATATATTAATAATATCAAAACTGCAGGACATCGGCTCATCATTTTCCAATGCACACAAAACATATTTATAATCTTTTACCCCGAGCGCTATACCAAAAAATGGTCAACCCCGAAATATCCTCCGGGCCAACCTACGCGCAAACCGAGGTTATAAATATACCCCAAAACTCATTTTGCGGAGCGCAGTCAAAGCCGCACCGTGTAACAAGTCACATCGTAAAAAATCCAAAAGCACTCATAAATGTTCAAGTATAAAAGCGCTATAAGCCTCTTACACCCCTAAGCCTATTATATACCAAATTTCAATCAATTTGGTTCAAAAACAAAAAAGTAGATTTCAAGAATTGAAATCTAAAAAACATTGCCTAGGCCCTAGCTCCGTTAATATGAACTAGCCTAAGACATTTAATATATCAAAATTTGTGTCGCAAGGATGCGCAACTTGTGGCTATAACAGATTTTTGAAAAAGTTTTCCTTTTAAAAGATATTTAATATTTTGACTTTTTTCTAATCTAAACTCTTAATAGGCAATAACTCCGTTATCAAGCGTCGGTCCGAAAACCTAATCACACCAAAATGTGAGGCTCGGCAAGACGCTTACTTTGATATACGCCAACCTTCACCACTTCTAATAGTCCCGGAGTTATTCGCGCTTTTGTGAAAAATCAAACAAAACATGATGTTTTAAACCTATTCAAATCTGCTATCACTCAGATAACTTAGTATAAAACCTTCAGAGAGCAAGGTCTCGGGATACAAGGTTACTCCGGGATGAAACAAGAAGCTGGAATACTGATTTAGATGTTTAAAAAGTTACTGAAAAAAAGGCGATCCTACGACACCGCAGCCAAGCCTCAGGGACCAGTCGATCGGGTTCCTCGACCAAAGAAGCTTTGGAGGAAGAGTTTTTCTGCCAGCAGGGAACGCCAAACTGAGTAAGCCGGAACTGTTGGCAAGCCGTTTTTACTGAAAGGTGCTGTCCATTGCACTCTCGGACAGCGATGGCTCCTTCATTGCACTACCGAAGGAGGGTGGAGGTGGGAAATCTTTAGGAAGGAACATCAGCGCGGTGCCAGAAGTTGTAACTTCTGGAGGTTGTAGTTTTTGTCAAAATTACAACACTCGACGGGAGTATGGTAGGTGGGGATACGCGAGGCTATTTAAAGCGATGTCGAGCGCGTTTCATGGCATTTATTCCGACCGACCGCACCGAATCAACAACGCTTGCTAGAAGGTAAGCCGCCTGATCACCGACCGACCGACATAATGTGATACCGTTGAATGAGGTTTGCCAGGTAAATAAAATACACTTATGCCGCACAGTGGAACGACCTTATGGGAACAGAGGGACATGAGGTTTTTTACTTGAAACTTTTAATCTGGAAAAGCTAGGAATGAGTTTTATACACAGTTATATTTTACAAAGAGCAACGTATTAAATTTAAAAAAAATAGTTACTTTACATGATTTAAACCATATATAGAGCAACCCAAAAATATAGTACGTTTTAAAAAAACCTATTTTTTTATATGCTAACTTTGCTTAAATGTCACCTAAATTTTTCGTCTTGAATTTTTTGGAAAGAGCTTTTAATTTTATTATAAAAACATATTTTTTTATTTTTTGACAACTCGAATGCGCTTTTTATAATGAACTGCAAAAATGACGCTTTGCCCACACGCTCAACTTCCATAGCCATCTTGGTAGGAGATCGTAGCAGATAAATGTTATATTTTCGTGATCGTAATACTCCAGCAATTATATTGAGATTACTGGTAAAGCGAATCCTGTCGAATACCAAATTTTGTAAATACAAAAACTTAGATGTTGATTTATTTTTACCTAATTTGTTCATATTATTATTATATTTCTGATAAAAAAGACGACTTATTTGTGTCAAAATTTCAAAAAACCATTAATCAGTATTAGGCAATCATATAACAAAAATATTTACTAAAGTCAACATTTTATGCTGGATTTTTTTTATATTTACTTTTTATTGGCATATCATTTAAATAGTAGTAAAATTTGTAATTAGACACACTTGTAGCCAAAATTTAACGCCTTAAGATATCAACCAAAATTACAACAAAATGATAATAAATGCGATTCTTTCTAAATAATTATGTGAATTTAATTTTCAAAATATAAAGAACATTTTTTGGTCTATGGCTCTGATATTATATTAAACCGTTCCTCTGTGTGCCGTGGGGACCGATTCTAATGGGTGTAAGTGACAAGAAAGTAAGAGTAAGATGGAGTTACGCTGGTTACGGTTCTATATAGCGACATCTTATTCTAATGTATTATTGCAGCGTTATCGGTTGCTGCTAACCCAAGTAGCACACGTCGTCCTCAGGACGTCCCATTAAGGACCGAACGTCCCGGTTCCAAAACGTACGTCCTGGGGACGTTTGAAGTGGGACCAAAGATCGGTTGGGAACACTTATACGTCCTCAGGACATCCCCAGGACAGCATAACAACAAAATTGGTTTATATTTATTTCGAGATTGGTTTTAATTGGTTGCCATTTTAGTTGGTCTTTATTGGTTTTTTAAGTTATTTGTATTGATAAAATCTATTAATGCTCAAACGTCCTAGGTCCAAAACCTACGTTCTGGGGACGTTTGACGTGAAACCAAAAATTGGATAGAACCAATCCAACAGTTTTAGGACGTCCCGAGGACATCCATACTATAAAATTGATTTATACTTATTTCGCAACTGGATTTGATTGGATCCCATTTTAATTGATTTTTATTGGTTTTGTAGGTTATTTATAGTGATAAAATCCATTAATGCTCAAATGCCCTAGGTCCAAAACGTACGTTCTGGGGACGTTTGACATGGGACCAAAATTCCAATTAAACCACTCAAACAGTTTTAGGACGTCCCCGGGACATCCCTACTATAAAATTAGTTTAATAAGTGTCGTTTTTTGACGTAGAACACGGCGCTTACGTTATTTCGAATTGTGACGTCACTGGTTTATAATTCCTGACGAAAGTTGCTTGGCAGTGTTCGAATCTTCCTCTAAGAGGTTAATAGTTTAATTTATGTTAAGTTTAGGATACTTAGGTGTAGTTTAAATTTAGTTTGTAAATACATATATAACTACTACTAATGCCGCTATTAAGGTCCGAAACGTACGTCCTGTAGACGTTTTCTGTGTACTTCCCAGGGACGCCCTTGTCGTACGTTCTGTAGACTAATTATTTTGTAACATTGGACCTCCCAGGGACGTCCTAAAGACGTCGTAGGTCCCAAAGCGAACGAACCTAAGACGTCCTGTGAATATGTTCTGCAGACGTTTTCTGTGTACGTCAAAGGGATGTCTTTGTCGTACGTCCTGTGGACTAATTATTTTGTAACATTGGACCTTCCAGGGACGTCCTAAAGACAGCGTCCAAAGCGGACGTACCTAAGATGTCCTGTGAATATGTCCTGCCGACGTTTTCTGTATACGTCCCAGGGACGCCCTTGTCGTACGTTCTGTGGACTAATTATTTTGTAACGTTGGACCTCTCAGGGACGTCCTAAAGACGTCGTAGGTCCCAAAGCGAACGAACCTAAGACGTCCTGTGAATATGTTCTGCAGACGTTTTCTGTGTACGTCCCAGGGATGTCTTTGTCGTACGTCCTGTGGACTAATTATTTTGTAACATTGGACCTTCCAGGGACGTCCTAAAGACAGCGTCCAAAGCGGACGTACCTAAGATGTCCTGTGAATATGTCTTGCAGACGTTTTCTGTGTACGTCCCAGGGACGTCTTTGTCGTACGTACTAAGGACTAAAGATGGCGTACGTCTCTGTCGGGCGTCCTGTGGACTAATTATTTTGTTACATTGGACCGTCCAGGGACGTCCTAAAGACGGCGGACGTCCCGGGGATGTTCGAATGTCCGGAGGCGGACGTCCCAAGGACGTTTTTGGGACAGATGTCTGCTACTTGGCAATGCATCTTTTTTTGTTGGTTGCTCCCGGAATCGATACCCACTGTATTGGCGTCTCTCTCTAACATCAGGTAACAATGCATTTGGGTGCCGCTTCCGTAGGTTGTGATCATCTAGAGAGTAAGAGTGAGATGAAGCTACGCTGGTTACGGTTCTGTATAGCGACATCTCTCTCTAATGTGTTATTGCTGCGTCACCGGTTGCTGCCAATGCATCTCTCTTCATAGATTACTCCAGGAATAGATACCCGTTGTATTGGCGTTTCTTTCTAACATTCGGCAATAATGCGTGTGGGGACCGCTTCTGTAGGTTGTGATTGTCTAGAGAGTAAGAGTGAGATGAAGTTACGCTGCTTACGGTTCTGTATAGCGGCATCTCACTCTAATGTATTATTGCAGCGTTAACGGTTGCTGCTAATGCATCTCTCTTTATCGATTACTTCAGGAATCGGTGTCCACTGTATTGGCGTCTCTTTTCTTATAAAAGGACGAAACTACATTATGCGTGAACTGAGTTTTAGGAAGTATGACTGACAGGAGTAAGAGTGAGATGGAGCTACGCTGGTTTCGGTTCTGTATAGCGACATCTCACTCTAATGTATTATTGCATTTCTCTCTTTCAGCATGCTTCAGGAATAAGTACCGCGTATATTCTTGTCTTGGTCCGATACACTAGATATAACTAGTGCTGTCTCTTTTCCGCAAACTGTTAGAAACCTCATTCATTCGTGTATTAGATCCAATCTCATTATGTTGTGTAGTCGTATTAAGGAGCTTCCTACCGTTAACATTAAATATTAAATACCGGCGTTTACAGTAAACGTTATGAGACATGCAAGGTACCGATTATTTCTAATATTTTCCGTCTTTTTCTATTGTATACCGTTGAATGCTAAATAAGAAGTTATAATAAATCCGCCATGTTGAAAAATTGTTTAGTTTACTCGTGTAACTTGGGTTAAGAATCGAGACAGCTAGACCCCAGGTTTAACCGTCTGTTTAAAAGCTACCCGACGCTATGGGCCCTCTACCACATAAATCCCGAGGGTGGCTCCCGAGATACTTGTTGGATTATCTCTCAGAGGAGTAGTTAATCCAACAGAAACCAATGCCTACCGCTTGAAAACGTAAACAACGTTACAGCTGGAACAAAACAACCAACCAACTGTTTTTCTCTGGTGTAGTTGAATTTTTACTGCAAAAAAATTAAAGCATCCCACTGTAAAAAAATAAAATCCTCGTGAGACAACCATATTTTTAAAATCACGTGACTTTTTTTCAGCTGAAAAAACATAGCTTTCAAAAAATATATCCAAACTGCTGACTTCAAAAATATTGTAATTTTTTAATTATGGGTTGGCCTCAAATTTTAGGCGATTTTGGTTTTGTCTTGATATTTTTTTGTATTTTGCATGAAATATCCAAACTTTCGAAATTACCGTAGATTTAACGTCTGGCAATAAGTAATTACCAATTACCAATTTTGGTCACGGATGTAGAAACTTAGTTACTTACTTTATGTTGCTAGGTATGTGAATTGAATTTTAAAGAAAATTAAGTTGAACGTTCAACAAAATTTTTAACAATACTACTATAAAAGGTAGGTATGATACCTGCTGTTTTTTGTTTAATTATTACACACAGGTGCTACTTATTATAATAATTAAATGGTACCTACTATGAGCCACACTTAATTGGTATACACGGTCATTCAAAATTCTCTAGAAAATATTTGCATTTAAAAATTGTTAATATATTCTGAGAAGCACCCTTTACTACGTGGTAGAAACATCAAACTTTGACAACTTCAAAATGCTTTTGACAAAAACCCTAATACTTACTTGTTATTGTTAGCCACAAGTAGAGGCCCTGTGTTCGATTGGCATAAGTTATTCAAAAAATATTATTTTTAATTTTGGTAATTATTAAGTATAAATTATTAACATTCATAATTTGGGTAATATTTTCCCTAATTTCTCATTCCTTTCCCCTCCTTTGTTGCCTCTACGAAAATGGACAAGGAAAGAAGAAAGAAGACTCTCTCTCTCTCTAAAATCTCGCTTCGCGTAGAAAATCACGATTTAATCACCTATCAAAATAAATTAAATTTATCAGTGAGAAAACCTCAAAAAACCTACTAAAAGTGCGTTACATAACCGGCCGGTAAAATTAGACTGTATTTCGGAAGTGCTACAGCAACGAAAATTGGAGTGAAAGCGAACTCCCTGGTACATCAGCGCCTACAATACAGGTAACATCCATCTTATTCGAATTCAACTAATTCGAGCTAACCAAAAAATTAACCGTGGCTCACTTTATAAATAAAATAAATAAGTTAACAAATTTCCACACAAAAGCAAGGGACAAATTTATATCTTAAAGTTTTTGGTTAAAACATGCTTTTAGTTTTGAGAAATCTGTACTAAACATGCCATTTATGACAAGTTTTTAATGTTATAAATGCGACGCAGCCTTAAATTTTGAGAAAATTAGGCCTAAATGCTATTTTTAACACATCTTGAATGATCGTGTACCTCCCAATAAGGTTCACATTTCAACTCTACCTGTAAAATTTTGAGAAAATTAAGCCTTTATTATAACACATCTTAAAATTAAAATCGTACAAATCAACGGTGTAATAGCGCCGCAAACGAAAATATTTACAATTTAAGCAGCCAATTCTTTAAATCTTTTGAATTCTAAATTCTTTAAGGAGCGTCATTTACATCAAAAATAAATAGGTTTATATTTTAGGGCACCCTCCAAACCATTACAAAATTAAAATAATGTTATTTATATTTACATAAGAAGAGTCTTAAAGGGCATGGTCAATCTGAAAGAAGAGCAGAGCAGTTTTCGGAGGAGTGAATCAAAGGCAAAACGCAATGAATAATTAAAATCCGGCGGCGGCGGCGTGCCGGTCCGGTGCGCGCAAGTAATTTTTTTTGACAACTCGTAAAAAGCTTTGGACTTTTGAATTCCAAGTGTCAATATGTATACACACATACAATAACATAAAAAAATATCAGAAAAGAAAACTTAAAAACGCAATGCATAACAATTTTGTAATATTTATTAATTTTTCATTTACTAACCGTCTCAACGTTACCTAAACTTGATAAAATTGTTTTAAACAAATTATACTTAAGAAATAGTGTCAGCTTCATTCTATATTTGTGTGCGTATTATTAGTATTCAGCAGATATGGGGTAATATTCAAAAAATGCGAAAAATTTAAAAAAAATAAATATTGACTACTTTCTTCTTTAAGAAAAGTAAAATAAAAAATGCATCAGAAAATCAATTAGCTATAATACGCTTTAATATTAAAATATATATAGATATATAAATTAGTGGTAGTGAAAAGTGATGCTAAATACTATGACCTAATATGAAAATATATATAGGTATATAAAACAGTAGTAGTCAAAGTGATACTAAAGAGGTACGTATAAATATATAATATAAATAAATATATTTAGCTTTAACAATTGAATCAAGAATATCAACATGATCCGTGAGACGTGCGAGTAAGAGAAATAGAGAGTTCTCCTAGTGCGAGTGAGAGAGAAATACAGAAAGAGATAGAGCAAAAATACATAAGATAGAAAGAGAAAGTATAGACTGACACGCCACCGGAGGGGTAAAGTTGGTAGCGGATGTCCTACTTGTCCGCCACCGAGGTGGAGAAAGTTGGTAGCCGGTCCTGCATTGGTCAACCACCGAAGGGGGGAAAGTTGGTGGCGTCTCCTACTTGTCCGCCATCGAACGGGGAAAGTTGGTAGCGAATCTCCTACTTGTACGCCACCGAAGGGGGGAAAGATGGTAGCGGATCTCTTACTTATCCGCCACCGAAGGGGGGAAAGTTAGTAGCCGATCGTCCAGTTGTTCGCCACCGAAGGGGGGAAAGTTGGAAGCCGAGCTCCTATTGCTCCGCCACCGAAGGATCTATGACTTTTCAACCTTTTAAATCCCTTCGGGGTTACAAAAATTCTTTAACCAAATATGTACTTTAATTTTTATAAAATGTTTAGCTCTAGGAACTGAAAGTCTAAATATTTGCTAATCAAGTTATCAAATTTTTAAATGATTTTTAAAAAATCAAATGTGAAATCTACAGGCGCGATATTTTAGAAAGCCCAATTTATATTAATAATATTAGTAATAATAATAAAGTGTCTTTATTTTTTGTTGGCAAGATGGTATAAATCTATATAATACATGGGTGGCGACATTCAAATTAAATTTGCTGTTCCTTGCAACCACCCTTTATAAGAAAAGCTAAATTAACATAATAACTTAATATACTATACTACATAAATAAATTCTGTCTTGAAATAATATCATATTACACTAATAAATAATTAGTTACTTAAAGGTTATTTATTTAGTATTTTAAAAAAAGAAAAAAGACTGGTAAGAACGAAGATCAAAAAACAGAAAATGTTTTATGTAAATCATTTCACATATGATCCCCGGCTTTCGTTGGTTTCTTAAAACTAGATATGGTTTTTAAAGAATTGATATAAGCAGGTAGTTTATTAAAAAGTTTTACTGCCATATAAGAAAAACTCTTTTGAAACTGGGAAGCTCTGTATTTCCTGTTGCACGAGCGATTCAAACTATTCCACGGAGTCTTGTAAGAAGGTTTTTTTTTGGAGACTTTTTGTCCTCGATTTTATAGAATAAATGAAAGTAATGCAGTTTAAACCTTTCCTCTAGCTTGAACCACTTTGACTCCATGTACTTTTTGTGAAATGTTCGAACTTTCGTAAGTTATATACAAATTTTTGAATCATGACTTACTTTTGTGATACAAAAAAAACAGAAAACAAAAATATTAAACTACAAATTCTGTGAATACAACAATAAATTATTTTAAAAAAATCTTAATAAACGCAACGTCTAAAATGAGATGCATTTAGTTTTCCATCCATCCATCCATCCATAAATCTTAATCTTAAATCTTAAAATAGGATTAAGGCATGTTCCACGGTAGAGGATGAAGACCTGCGCTCTCTAAGATGGGTCTATATACTGAGCGTCGTAAAGAAGCTCGAAGAAAAGGCGGTAGGGCGCATAGCGGGAATATAGGGAAGCGAAACTAGGTACGGCAGAGACGCCTAATTGCCTAAGCACAACCAATATCTTTTATCTAAAGTAAAGTTGTAATGCAAATATTTTCAACCATTATTTAAAAGTGGTCAAGGCTAATGTAAAAGAGTAGGTTCAGTAGTGCCCTGCTATATTAATCCTGAATTTGTAACAAACCAGTTAGTAGTACTTTAGCCTTCGCGGTGAACACACGTCAATTTTAAAAAGAAGAAGTGTTTTGTGACCTAAATATTTCCTTTTGACCAAAATGAGTTTTGCAACGGAGTTGATTTATAAAATTAAATGTCAGCTGAATCGGAGCTGTGAAAAATTTGATGATAAGTTTATTTTAAAAACGCTAAAAGAATGTGCCCTAGCTAGTCGAAAAATAAGTATTGCACTTAAAAAATCTAGTACCGTAACAGAGAAAGCTCATCTAACAGCTTGCCTTGAACAAGTTAAGGAGTGTAAGCATAATTTGAAAAACATCAGAATTAAACAAGGAGCTGGTCATGGGACTGTCAAAGAAACGGCAAGGCATAGGGTGCAGTGGGAGGATGTAAACTCAGCTGTTGAGAACAGACTAAGAAGTGGAGTTATTACGAACTTAAAACACATTGTTCCTAAACCATTTTTGGATGACTGTTTTAGTTTATTTAAACGAAGGATATAAAATATCTTAAAGAAAGAAGAAACGATAAAAGTAAATGCTGTTTTAAGTGAAGATTTCCAAGTTTTAAAACGAGGTGAGTTAATGACTGAAACAAAACATTTTAATACCTCTACTGCTCCTATTTATCGAAATACAAATTTATCTCAGTGGTTCAGTAGAAACATAAAAGTCCCACTCTTAACTGATTAAGAACTACTGGGTGTCGCTGAAAACTTGGAGTTTCTATGTGATTTACCTATGGAACCCTTAAGTAAAAAACAAAAAAATAATATTTATGATGCCAAAAATTGTCATATTTGTGAAAAACCTTTTCTAAATGGGGAAAAGAAAATGCGTGATCACAATCACTTAACATCGGAGTTCAGAGGAGCAGCACATGAAAACTGTAACTTAAATTTTCAAGACAGTCACACGGTACCAGTAGTTTTTCATAATTTAAGTTCCTATGATGGAAATCTAATAATAGGAAGTATTGCCAAGTTGGATGGTTCTATAAACGTACTTCCCACCAATAAAGAAAAATACATTTCCTTTACAAAAAAAAATCAAGAGAACCTAATTGAATTTCGATTTATTGATTCGTACCGGTTCATGGCTAGCAGTCTGCAGGAGTTAGCTTCTTACCTACAAGAATATCCAATATTAAAAAAGGAATTTCCCAATCTAACTGAAGCACAGTACAATTTAATTCATAGAAAAGGAGTATTTTGTTACGATTATATGAGTAGTTGGGATACCTTACAAGAAAAATGTTTGCCTAGCCAGCCAATGTTTTTTAATATTTTGTCCAATAGCCACATAAGCGATGATGACTATGCACATGCTCAAAATGTTTGGTCAAGTTTTAACTGTAAGAGTCTGCAAAGTTATTTGGAATTTTACATGAAAGTTGATATAATCTTGCTGGTGGAAATTTTTGAACAATTTAGACCAAGTACTCATAGAACGTATGACTTGGATCCAGCAAATTACTTTACGCTTCCAGGATATACTTGGGATTGTATGTTATATATAACGCAACAAAAACTTGAACTTCTGATAGATTATAATATGGTGACCTTTATTGAACGTGGAATTCGAGGGGGACTTAGCCAATGTTCAAAGAGATATGTTGAGGCCAACAACAAATATATGCCTAATTATGATTCAAGCAAAGAAACAACGTTTTTGGCATATTTTGATATAAACAATCAATATGGCTTTAGTATGAGTCAATATCTACCGTATGGAGAATTTAAATGGTTGAAAGAAACTGACTTAAAAAATTTCAAAGTGGAAGAAATTTCTGATGATTCCTCTGAAGGATACATCTTAGAAGTAAATTTAAGCATTCCTGTAGAGCTGCATGATTATTTTTCCGACTTACCCCCATGCCCTGAACATCGAAATCCACTTGATGACAAAAGTACCAAAAACAAAATACTATTAGCTACAATATATGACAAAAAGGACTATATCATTCACTATCGCAATTTAAAACAAGCGTTGCAACTTGGTGCTAAACTAGAAAAAATTCATAGGATTCTAAGTTTTCGACAGTCTGCATGGCTTAAGCCTTACATTGACTTGAACAGGCAATTGCGACAGAAAGCAAAGAATTAATTTGAGAAAAATTTATTTAAGTTGATGACTAATGCTGTATTTGGTAAAACTATGGAGAATATTCGTAACCATAGTGTTGTTAAATTGGTTAATAAATGGAATGGACGTTATGAAGCCGAGACGTTAATATCAAGGCCTGAGTTTAAAAGTGTTTGTATTTTTAACAAAAATTTAGTGGCAGTTGAACTTCAAAAAACAGAGGTTTACTTTAACAAACCAATATACGTAGGGATGTGCATTTTGGACATTGCAAAGACAACGATATATGATTTTCATTATAACTATATAAAAAAAAGTTTCCCAAATTGTGAGTTAGCCTATACTGATACTGACTCGTGTGTTTATGAAATAAAGAATGATGCGTATAAGGTGATGAAAAAAGACTTCTACAAATATGTTGATACTTCCGATTATCCTGAAAATAATATTTATGGGGTACCGAGGGTAAACAAAAAAGTATTGGGAATGATGAAGGATGAGAACAATGGAAAAATTATGACTCACTTCATTGGACTTCGATCGAAAATGTACGCTATAAAGATTCTTAATATTGAGCACCAAGAAAATCTCGTATGAGACATCTTTCAGAGAACCCTTAATACAAAAATAACAAAAAAGACAAAAGGTGTAAAGAAATCCGTGGTTAAAACTCATATAACTTTTGAGGACTATGTAGAATGTCTTAGTACATTCAATGAAAAAATTATTACACAAAGGTCGATTCAATCAAACAAACATGAACTATATTCCGTCAAGCAAACCAAAGTAGGACTAAGCCCCCATGATGACAAACGATGTATATCAAATAATTCGCCCAATACTTTACCTTGGGGACATTATAGTGTTACGCCTATATCATGAGATGTACGTATCTAGCCTATAAGAACATATATAAGTATAGATTTATTAGTGCTAAATCGTAAGTAAATGTAATAGTATGTAAATTTAAGATAAACTTTGGATTGTAGTGGCTCGTTTAGATTCTAAGTAGTATAATGTATAATAGTATAATGTATAAGGTTTAATAGGAACTGTATTTTTATTATGTAAGAATAAGTAAATGTATATTATAAAATATATAAAATTGAAACAAACTAATTGTATATTTATAATACCTACCAAACTCAAAGTTAATAAATATTCTAAAAATATAATATTTGTGATTAATAGATCTAAAAGTCTTACTCAGATAGTTTTAAATATACACGTATCCCTAAATATATATAATAAATATAAAATATAAGAGTTATATGCAAATTTCTATGTAGATCAAAAAAAAATACCACGTTTTCGTCTTATGGGGATTTACATGGGGAAAGTGGCCTGGAATCCCTACTGCTTATCTACTCAGCATTGCGCAGCCAATTTAAGTTTTTGCGCAGCAACTCCAAAAAAGTTACAGCTGTTTTAGTGGTTGCGCAGTAAGTATGTTAATTTGATCTTGCTAAATAAAATTCACACCTGACATTTAGCTTAGTGAGACGACTCGTGTTCTCCTGCTGAGCTGAGTTAAGGTTTGAGTGTTTAACGTAAAAGGGGCGAGGGGGGGGGGTGAGAGGAGAGAAAGGTAAAAAATGTCAAAAGTTGGATACAGGAAATATGGGTGGCGATTCTGCATAACTTGCGGCCAAGGAATTTAAAAAAAACTGTAATTTTTTACAAAATCTGTAATAGTAAAGCCCTAGTAAGTTAATTAGAGTAATATATGTAAATACTTATGTAAGTTTGTTAGAGTGGAATCTTGCAACTTAATTTTGTCCAACTTCCCGACATCCGATCGGTTTCAAATTTAGCATGCTTATATAGTTGCGGTGACAACACAAGAATGTAGTATGGTGAAATTGAGGGCTCCCCCCTACTCGAAGGGGATGGAGGGGGGTACAGTTGAAGTACGCCCGATTTCGTTGTGTGTTGGGATACTTGAGTATGAAGATAAGGAATTTTTAATCAGATTTAGAAAATTCAATATGGTGGATTTAAGATGGACGATATTTGTTCATCTTTTGCTAACCAATTTTAACAATCTTATACACATCCGATTGCCTTTAAATTTGGCATGCATTTATAGTTCCGGTGACCATACAATAATATGTCATTATGAGGCACTCCTCGCCCTACGAGGGGAGTGGAGGGGGAAAACACCTAAGTTTGTACTATTTCGACCAAAATTGGTATACGGGGGCTTTTATGGATAAGGAATACGAATTTTTGACCAGATTTCTTAAAATTCGATTTCAATCAAAATTCTTATTAGGAAAAACTTTTAAAGAACAAGCTTTTATTAATTCACTCAAAAGTAGAAAATCATTTTTTATCTTTATAATAAAAGCGATGGGCGCAAATTAAAAATTTTAACTTTAATAAAGCTTTCATCTAAAGCTGTGAACGGGTGAGATTGCTGTGCTTACCAAGACTTTGAAAATGTCCTTTAGTCCGTTTATTTCTTTTTAAAAAAATGTGTAAGATTGTTTCACCTAAAAGTAAGTGGTACGAAAACAGTAGCGTCTCATTTTGGAAAAATGTTAAAACTTCAGCAGATTTGAAAATGGACAAAACAAGATTGAAAAACAAAAAGCAGGATCTTTAAGGCTTAATTCAAACTTCTTTCAAAAATACGGAGAGAAAATATGTAGAGGACTTTAAAATGACAGTATACAAGAAATAATGTTTACTTTTCTACTAAAACACGACCTGTAGTTTGCTTTTTTGACGTTAAACGTAAATTTTCTAACACTAATTTCGGGAGTAAGGCTCCTTTGCAAATGGTCTTAGAACATTTGGTACTAAAGGACCCAGTGATCATTTATACCAAATTTCATGCTTCTATCGTTATGCTTTAGGTGATGTTTAATGTTGTTTTTTTTAAACTTCAAAAATTGTTCTTAATCTGAGAGTTCTGAGGATAGTTCTGTCACTTTTTGGATTAATATTTTCCAATTTTTTGTTTAACGTCGAGAATTGGGGTCCTAGGCAAGAGTCCTAGAAGTAACAGACGAAAAAAAAAATGAGTATTGTTTGTTGAATGAGTTTCATCGATCCACCATAATTTCTAAACCTTTAACAATTTTTATGTTATTTTCAGAAATAGGGGCCCTTTTCAGGAAACTTTATGCTAGCAACATTTATCAAAAATTATCTAAGGTTCTATTTATTATGCATGCCAAGTTTCACTGCTTAATTATTATTGCTCCTTAATTAAATTTATCATCTTCCAGACACAAACATTTTTATATGGGTGGAAAGATTGTTTCATTCCAGACAAATAGAGATTCGAATCATTTTATTTTGGCGGTAATTAACAAAGTTGTGGAAAAAAACTTGGACCATTTCCAAAAATATAGCCTTAAAACACGTCAACTTTAAAGCTCCATATCTCAGAAAGTAATCCTGCTCCCTATCTCGTATTTTTTTATTTAGGTGCTTTGTTGATCGAGTACTACAACATATAAAAAAATTATGACATTTAGCCGAAAGCTATTTCCAATGTAATTTGTGCATAATTTGTTAAAATTGGTTAGGCAAAGATGACCAAATATCGTCCATCTTAAATCCGCCATATTGAATTTTCTAAATCTGAATAAAAATTCTTTATCTCTATCCCCAAGTGCCCCAACACACCAAATTTTAACGAAATCGGGCGTACTTCACCTGTATCCCCCTCCATCCCCTTCGAGTAACAAATATACATATTTACATATATTACTCTAATTAACTTACTAGGGCTTTATTATTACAGATTTTGTAACAAATTACAATTTTTTTGAATTCCTTGGCCGCAAGTTATGCAGAATCGTCACCCATATTTCCTGTATCCAACTTTTGATATTTTTTACCTTTCTCTCCTCTCACCTCCGGCCCCCCTCGCCCCTTTTACGTTAAACACTTAAACCTCGACTCAGCTCAGCAGGAGAACACGAGTCGTCTCATTAAGTTAAATGTCAGGTGTGAATATTATTTAGCAAGGTCAAATTAACATACTTACTGCTCAACCACCAAAACAGCTTAATTTTTTTGGAGATGCTGCGCAAAAACTTAAATTGCTGCGCAAAAGGAATACTAGTGAATACAATATTTGGTTTTAAAATATGATAAGTGGGGGGGGGGGCACTTCACACTTTTGCAATGCCTATATCTTTTAAGGGGTTGCTGCGCAAAATGTTTTAATGACTGCACATTGCTGCACAAAACGTGTTCAATCTAATCGAGTGATAAAAACTTGAAAAAATTAAGTGGGGGGGGGCTAGCGTGAAGTTGGCCCCACCCACAAACTAATGCCTACAGTTTCCAGACGGTTACTGCGCAAAAGGTAAAAGTGGTTGCGCAATACTGCGCAATAGGTGCGCAAATAAGTTTACTAGTTTTATTTTTGAAAATTTTAAGTGGGGGGGGGAACTTCACTGACGTTACAGAACGAGTGTTTTCAAGGATGACAGTTAATCAAAGATTGCTTGGTATGGGTCTGAGAGCTTACCGTTCGCTTATGGTGCTACGTTTGACCCCACAACATAAGGCTCGCCGCTTGGAGTGGTGCGGAGCTCGGCAAAACTGGAATGACGAATGGAATACCATAAGCTTCAGCGACGAATCTAGGTTTTGTTTAGGCGGCCATGATGGACGCATGAGGGTTTAGCGACTTCGAGTTGAGAGACGAAATGTAGACTTTGCTGTTGAACGTGATACAGCAAGGCAGCAAAGTATCATGATATGGGGTGCTATATGTTTAGGAAGCAGATCACCTCTAGTCCTCATCAACGGAAATCTGACTGCTCGGCGATATATTGATCTAGTGCTGCAGTCAGTTTTACATCCCTACCTACAAACTATCCCAAATGCGATCCTTCAACAAGATAATGCCAGACCTGATATTGCTCGTAAAAGAATAGACTTCTTACGTGAACTTGGCATAGAGACTTTGGAATGGCCAGCAAGATCACCTGACTTGTCGCCTATCGAACACGTATGGGATATGAAAGGGCGCAATCTTAGTCGATTACCACGTCCCCCTGGAAACTTAGATGAACTCTGGCATGCAGTAAGGAGGATTTTGATGAGTGCTCCTCAATATGATACAGACCATCTTATTTTGTCAATGCCCAATAGAACAAACGAATGCATAAATAACCATGGATGATGATTATCATGGAGGAATCTTCTTGGAAGTGTAATCAATTACTTAATTTAAAAATATTTATCCTTCCTGGTGTTGCATTTGTTTTTCTCTCCAGTATATATATAAGTGTTTTATTTCCTTCTGAACCTCTGCGATACTAGTATTTCGTAAAAACAAGGTATTGTTCAGTTTTGGTACATAATTTCAAATTTTTTTGATATTATTTTACCTGCATAATTCTGACCTGTCGCTATAATGATCGTTAAATAAGTTAGTTATTTCTTTTGGATTCGTAACAGATATGTTGCTTTCGGTTATAATTTTTTCAATTTTGGTTTTTTGTTTGGTAGAATTACAAAGTTTGTTAACACATTTCTAAAGATTTGTCGATAGTCCTGGTAGAATAGTTAAGATTTTAGGTAGTAGAACTTATTTGATTTAAACGAATTGTGGAATGCAGTGGTGTCGGCATACCGATCAGTTATAAGGTCAAGCTGTCCCATAATAAGCTTTTGAGTCGGTCTATAATATTTAATAAAACTCTGACTGTTTTTACTTGATTTTGACAACTGTCCTTTTTTTTCCTTTTAAAACAAACTTCATAAACAAGACATAAATAATAGATACATATCAGCCTCCAGGAAAAATAACCGATTTACAGGCCGAATCAAAATACCATTTTGAGTTTTCAATTCCACTGATCTTACTTGCCCATCTTTACCGATAAACACGTTGACAACCCGTCCTAATCTTCTCCAAAATTTCTGAGTTAATATCTGTGCAATTTTCCACTGTTTTTGCCATATTGCTCATTAGAATTGAAAATGCATGGTGTGATTTCTAAATTGAATGAACCAGTAAGGAAATGCATCTTCGACGTTTTCCGAAATTTAAGTTAGGTTTACAATTTGTTCATCGTTTAATCATTTCTCTTTTCGTTTTTTTTTTTAATCTATTGTTTTTTGTTTTTTTTTTCGGTTGAAGTCACTGATTTGGAGGTTTTTTAACTTCTTTTTTTGTTTTAATTGCCCTAGGAGCATGATCCTATTGGAAATATTAACACGTCAGGACGAATCCGTATCAGGTAACTTGGTCAAGTACCAGGGCGGAACGATGCCTATTTATGAGTGATTTAAGGTTGGAAATTAAAGTGTATGATAGTGTTTAATGATGTATGGGGAGGGTGACCAGTGAAACCACCATATAACTATGAGATAATATAACGGCCCTCCCCTTGCTTTTCCCGAGAAAAATGTGTACCGATAATAACTCTCCCAATCAAGTTGGCCTGAAAAAAACCCATAGACGAGAAGTGTAATGGGCAGACGTGTCGATTGCGTCAGTAGTGAAAGCAACTGACAACCATCTGGCAGAAAAAATGTAGGTTTATGATAGCTATTACTTTCTCTATGGGTTTATGTTTAATATTTTTGTTTACTTTTGGAAAATCTATTAAAAGAGTGGACACTACCGTAAAAAAAGGGTGTTGTCTAGTGTTTCCCGTAATAATAACGCACACAATCACAGAAAATACCGCTACAAAATTTTAAAACACAAAAACTCCACAATAACATAAACAAAATGGCAAAACCATACCTCGTCAAAAATGTAAACTTTTCGACAATGCCCAGTTTTCTCAGGAAGTGGGTTCGGCACTTGGGGCCATGTCCTCGTGTAACGGGTTTACCTTGTGGATTAAAACCCTCGAGTAAGGTTAAACTTGCGGTTAGAGATGTCTTATCCATAATATAATAAATAAATTCAATTAAATAAAATCAAAGTTTTCGGACAGATGATGTCGTTGTCACTGTCACCAAAATTAATACCTTGTCATTAAATTATCGTAAGATCACTACGACACCAGACATGGATTTGTTAGTGCATGCGCAGTAGATTTTTGCTTTATGGCCTAGTGGCTCAAACAGTTTCAAAGCCAACCACGCTTTGATTTTGAATTTTCTTCTTTGTTTTTCAAAGTTATTTTCGTTACACATTTTACGGCACTTGGGCCGTTATAGTATCTCATAGTTATATGGAAACCACTGATGAGCTCACGAAGGTTACCGAGAGCGAAACATCGTCTAATCATTTTCCTTTTCGCTTTGGTCCTTTGTGTGTTCCTTGTGGGATGCTCATCCAAGTTTGAATTTTAGTTATTTCCAACCAAGATCTTTTGATCTTTTGTTTTTTGGTTTCTTTTCGGTTGAGGTAACTGATTCGGAGGTTTTTTAACTTCTTTTTTTATTTTAGTTGCCTTAGGAGCATGATCTTATTGGAAATATTAATACGCCAGGACGAATCCGTATCAGGTAACTTGGATAAGTACCAGTCCGGAACGATGCCTATTTGCGAGTGATTCAAGGTTGGAAATCAAAGTGTATGATGGTGTTTAATGATGTATGGGGAAGGTGACCAGTGATACCACTGATGAGCTCACGCTGGTTACTCAGAGCAAAACATCGTTTAATCATTTCTCTTTTCGCTTTGGTCCTTTGTGTATTCCTTGTGGGATGCTCATCCAAGTTTGAATTTTCGTTATTTCCACCCAAGATCTTTTGAGCTTTTGTTTTTTGGTTTCTTTTCGGTTGAAGTAACTGATTTTAAGGTTTTTTTTTTTTTTCTTTTTTTGTTTTAATTGCCTTAGAAGCATAATCCTATTGGAAATATTAACACTCCAGGAAGAATCTGTATCAGGTTACTTGGATAAGTACCAGTGCGGAACGATGCCTATTTGTGAGTGATTCAAGGTTGGAAATCAAAGTGTTAAATTTTCGTTATTTCCACCCAAGATCTTTTGATCTTTTGTTTCTACTTTGTCATTGCATCAGCTTCCAAAATAAATGTATGTAAGGTTTCTTCAGACCATCTATGGTTGTTAAGGGTAAATTTTAGAATTTTCTTGATGAAACGCACCATTATATCTCACCCACCACCCATGTGCGGCGCCCCTGGAGGACTGAAATTCCATTTGATTTTCAATGTCGTTAACGCAGTATTTATTTTTTCTTGGTCTAATTCTTTTACGATTTTTTTCAATTTTCGATCTGCTTCAACAAAGTTTGTCCCATTATCCTAATATATTTCTATGGATTTTTCTCGCCTTGAAATAAATTGCCAAAAACAGTGAATCATCACTTAATAAACATGAGATTTCGAGATGCACTGCTCTGGTATTTAAGCATGTAAATAAAGCAACCCATTTCTTTTCAGTACTTCTTTTAACTGTAATATATAAAGGTTCAAAATAATCAAATGCTAAATGGTCTTATATTTTGTTTCAGTCTGTAGCTTGGTAAAGGAGCCATAACATTCTGAAAAATTTATGTTGAGTGGCTGTAGGTAAAATTATAGGAAGTTTTGTATTGCAATTAAAATCCCCAAATTGTAATCGACTTCTTAAAATTCCTTTCTTGCCTAGAACTTTCTTTTAATTCTTTTTCTTTATTTAGGAAATCTATTTCTTCTTTAAAACAGCTTCTTTAAACATGTTTAATCCATAAAATTTCTGTTTCGTCAACTTCTAACGTTAAAGTGTTTTGGTCTGTGGGAATTCTTTTAAGTAATTTATTTTTCCAGTTTAGTGAAGTAGCAGTTGTTCTTATTAAAATCTTGTATTTACTAATTCTGTCTATATCAGGTAAACACAAGTTTTGTGGATAAATTACATTTACTATTTTTATGTGTTATTTTTCTACCCTATTTAAGTCGTTGATTTGTTCTTCGGTTTCTTCAGTTGCCCAAAGTTCGGGACTCTGCTTTAGGAAATCTGGTCCTTCAACCACAAGTTGGATTTGAAGATACAGGAACCGATTTCCAATTTTTAAATTCAGTGAAATCCACAATTTCTTGGATTCTATGTGATTCAAACGTTTTTTTTTAGAAGTCGATCTAAGCCAACTTAGAACTATTTGGGATTTAGTCCATCAAAAAAAAATTTTGTGATTTTGTAATTAACTTCATTTTTGATCATAGCTCCCAGTCCCAGTCAGACAGCGCCTTGAAGTTCCATTCAGGACCAAGCTTCCATTTTGCAGACACTGATGATACTTTTGATTTTTCTTTTCTAAGTAGTCTGAAACAAGCTACCGAAGTAAAAGCTTTGCTACTTGCATCACAAAAAATATGAAGCTCTACTTTCTCAATAGTTTCGCCTTTAAAATATTGTCTAGGAATCCTCAACTTACTTACTCAAGATTTCTGCACCACAATTTTCATTTTATAAAAAGTTCTTCGGGTATTTTTTTAACTTCCAACAATCTTGAAAAATTATTCTTCCCAAAATAATTAGAAACGATAACAAACCAATTGAGTCAAATGAATGAATCTTCTTCTGTGTTCCAAAAGAGTCCGAGAACTTGTTCTAAGTGACTTGAGTCTACTACTACTTAGAATTTCTTTAGAATTACCTAACCAATTAACCGTATCAAATCCTCCATTTTTATGGACCTCAATCACATATTTCACGGTAGCAACGGCGTCATCTAAGTTCGCTGTGCAATCTAAATAATCATTTACATAATGTTGTTGTTTGACTATTTTCATAATGTTTGGATATTTGTCTATAAATCGTTCTGCATTGTACTTTTTCCCATATTGGGCTATTGATGGTGAACAAACTGCACCAAAAATCATAACATTCATTTGGAAAATATGAGGATCACGGTTTCTTTCCATACCTCTGAACAAAGCTCTCTGGCAACATCGATCTTCTTGTCTAGTGATAACTTGATGGAACATCTCTCGAATATTGCCACAAAATGCATATATTTGTTCTCTAAATCGCCATAAAAGCCCTACTAAAGAAGGATAATAATTCATCTCGATCCATTTTCTTCTCCATGCCCTTCAATCTACTAAATGCTCCATTTTTGCGTTCTGGTAAAATAATATTTTCTTGCTTCCAAGGTAGTTCAATTCAAAATGCTTTTCCTTCTTAATGATGGTGCTTTGAAAAATCGTTAAAGTTTTTTTATCATCAACTGAATGATCTAATTTATCTTTGCCTCAGATTTAAAATGATTTTCAATTAACAGGAAACAATACTTTTCTGACAAGGGCTATGTACTAACCAACCAAGTCTGGTTAAGCTTAAAACTGGCTGATCAAACTTCGGATGAACAACCTTTTGAGGGTAAATTAGAACGGCGTTTTCTTGTCCGATTAAAATTTTTGGTTTAGCATATTAGACCAAACTTAACAAGTCAGGATGTATGTAACTATAATTAGCCAAAAGGGTATTTATATCCAATTTTTCTTCGGGAAGAGATAAATTTTGAATGGTTCTTACATTTTTTATTTTGAATTTTTCGCTCTCCTTTTTAAATCCTGAAATTTCTAAGCTTACCATTTTTGACCAATTCTCTATCCTAGTCACTTGATTCGTCCACTCAGACGTTCTGCAAGGCCTGCTTCCATCAATATTACAGTTAATCCTTCATCCAGCAAAGCAAAAGTGTCTACAAAATGGTTTTTACCGTAAATTCTTACTTTACCATGAAATATATTTGATTATTAAGGTCTTCTGTAATAGTTGATAAATTTTCAGGTTGAGTTCTTGTATGTGTTTGATTGTGTGTATTGAGAGAAAAATCATTCAGTGTAACAGTTCCAGTACTTTGTTTTTAACCTTGACCTCTGCCCAAGTTCTTTTTGTTGCTCTAGATAACTTTTCCCCTAGTTTATTTATTATTTCTGGATTTTCTAGATACTTTAAACATTGAATATTTTTCAAGTTATAACCAAATTGCTTTCCAAAGTAGAAAATTGAAGGAAATGATCTATACCTTCTTCTTTAATTGGTGGAAATCTTTTTACTTTCTCAGTTTGATTAATAATAATCCATTCTTCCTTCTCAAAATTCACTTTTAAATTTTCTATGATGGCAGGAACATTTTGTGGACTGCAAAAGAGATCTTGAACTACTTCCCTTGCTTTATCCTTTAAACATTTCTTTAGACGTTGTACATACTTTTCTTCTGTAGATCTATTAAAATCAGCCATCCACATAGGAAAATCATTATTATTACCGTAAAATTCAGGTAAAAAATAAAAGTCTTTATTAATTATCTTTTCTAGATTTAAGCTTAATTTTTCAATAGCTGTTACCATTAGTTCTGACGTATTCATTTTATTTTTGCATTCCCTGTTTACGCTAGTACTTGGTTCACCCAGACTGACCACACTTTCAAACTCACATTGACTGAACCATTCGTCTACTTTTTGATATTCATCCAAATTATCTAGCATTGTATTTGTATCATTTGATTTACTTACTTTTGTGTTGATTAAAACTTTAGAAAGACTCTTCGACTTACGGCTTACTGACATTATTTCTTCCGCCTCATGTAGATACTTTAGTTTCTTTTTTAATCGATAATTTTTTTTCTTCAACTTCAAGTAACCGCTGACCGCACCTCCTATCTACCGGAACATTGTGTTCTCTAAATCCTACTCTCCGAGGGTGTATACCTTGGTTTAGTCGGGATCTGCTTCTAGCATTATTGTATTCGCTACTAGCAACTTTTGTTGCCCTGTAATAAGCTTTTGGGTCTATAATATTTAATAAAACTCTGACGGTTTTTACTTTCCTTTTTTTCCTTATATATACCTTATATATACATATCATTTAACAGGCATCATTCCACGATCTCAAATACATAATACAAATGTTAATACTAGTTTAGACAGTATTGTGCAAGGTGTGGAAAAAAGTGATATTAGTGAAGATTCTAGAGCTTTGCAGCGGCGTAGTCAAATTAAGAAGTCTGATAGACTAGCGTATGAATAGGGCTAAAATATAAAACAAAATTGTTGCCTTAAAGTGAAAATTATTTATTTTGATTTTTTCTTAGGAGAAAGGTATTATATATTATTATTGAAAATAATGATTTATTTGTTTTGGGGTATCTGAGTATTATTCGCCGTGATACATAAAAAGTGTTATAGTTTTCATACACCTTCCCGATTTTATTTAAGGCAGTCGATAATATATGGTCAAACTAGATTTCTCATTTTATTTATTTTCCCAAAATTATAGTAATATTCAAATTAATATTACAATAGAAGACGATCAGAGATTTAACTGATAGAAACGTTATGTATAAATAAAATATAGACAATGCAAGTCCAACACACAGAGTCAAACTTTCAAACAAACATTGGAATCCCGGTACGGATCCGGTATCAGCGATCTTTTTCGAGGCTACGAGAAAACTTTAATTAAGCATACCAGAGAAGACGCGCACATCGAATTCCTATGTCAAGCAAGAGACAGCAACATTATTTAGCTTGCGTTTCGGCTTAAGGCATCATTTCCAGGACAAAGAGTTCAGCGGATTCTAGATGACGCCAGTAAAGCACTTATACCATCCCAAATCAGCTTTTATCGCTGAAACAGGTCCTTACTGACAGAAGAACTGGGCCAAACGTTTCAGGAAATTTTAGATACTATACTATACTCTAGAGGAAAATTATCAGCCGATTCTGGACAAAATCGCATGAGCCTGCGACCATCTACGACAGATTTGGCAAGCGAAGCACCAAAGGAAACTTGCCCATTACCAGCAACAAAGCCAATCGACCACCATCATTAATGCGCCAAAAAAGACATTGACACCCATAGAAGAAAACTTACTTGCCAAAGGACTTAACTTTAACCATCGCTCCTAAGAAGATACCCACTATCGATATCATCACCGCCATAGAAAGTCATCGACGAGTTCAGACATCAAGTAAGGACCATACACCATAATAGTGAAGTAAATTCATAAAAAGAAACTGCAAAAAGGGTATATTTTTTTGTATTTGCCATAGTAATACCTAATCCACTTGAGGATCCTCCATTTTCTGGGCCCAAAAACCAAAGTTAGGAAAAAATGTGTTTTCTACGCTTTCAAAAAAATCAAATCGAAATCAATTGGGTAATAGTGAGGAGGCCTTACTTAATCCAAAAATATAAAAAAAAGTTGACATATGTCGCTTTAAAACAAAATGGCGGTCAGATTTCAAAAATTTAGTTTTTCTTTGATTTTTTGTTTACTTTTTAAGTGATGAACTTTTTTAATGTGTCATATTAAAACTACTGACCAGATTCTTGATCTCACAATTAAACAAATTAGAGTTAATCAGCGGGCACAAAGATGGCGCTTGATATGTCAAAAATATAAGAGACCTTATTAACCTATAAGACATTAAACAAAATATATTTTTTAAGTAGGTGCTATTAGCTATGCATGCGTCTCTGCTACAATTTTAAAAAACATTTAATTTGATTTTTTATATTGAAAATGGCGGCCAAAATATCGAGAAAAAAGTAATTTTCCCTTTCTGGTGTGGTATTTATAGTAACGTCATGCAATATATCAATTTGCACTAAGTCGAGGGCGCTTTTCTTAAAAATTTAAAAAAAATTGACACATGTCATTCCTAAATCAAGATGACCGCGACTAAAATTAAGAAACGATATTATTTTTCTGCACGTTAGCAATTTTGCACAATCCAAAGCAGACGGGTAAAATTACTTTTTTCTCGATAATTGGCCGCCATTTTAAATATCAAATGTCACATCAAATGTTTTTTAAAATTTTAGCAGAGACGAACTCATTGCTAGTAGCATTTTAATGTTGTCTATATGCTAATAAGATCTCTTATATTTTTGACATATCCATATCATATATCAATATATGAGACATTAAAAAAAAAGTTAAAAAGTAAAAAAAACAATCAAATAAAAAAAAAATCAAATCTGGCGGCCATTTCGTTTTGAAGTGACATATGTCAACTTTTCTTATATTTTTGGATTAAGTGGGACCTTCTCACTATTACCCAATTGATTTCGATTTGATATTTTTCAAAGCGTAGAAAACACATTTTTTCGTTACTTTCACAGCCGCCATCTTGCTTTCTGGGGCCAGAAAATGGGGGATCTTCGACAGAAATTTTAGCTTTTGGTATTAGGTATCGCTATGCCAAATATAAAAAAAATATCCTTTTTGCAGCTTTCTTTTAAAAATCAAGACAGAGGAAATCGTGTTGAAGAATCTTCAAAAGGACAAATCAGTTGAAATCTTACCAGCAGACAAGGGCAATGAAGCAGTAATTTTGGACACGGAAACCTATGACCAAAAAGTTGAAGACGTACTTGCCAAAGGAAACTATAAACTTCCCCCAAAAGACCCGACGCAATCAATCGAAAGTAACGTTTATAGAAGTATTCCAGATACATTCCGGACAACACAAGGTCTTAACTTACACCACATTATATCACACAAAGATGCAATGCCCTTACGCCCAATCACCAGTTTCAGAAATTCTCCAACAAGCAATTTGTCTAAATTCCTTTTGAAAATTATTCAAGCTCTTGCAAGCAAGACCGTTTCATTTGTAGAAAATTCCAACCATTTTGTTAATATTCTTAAATCTTTTGTTTTAGGACCCGAGGATGTCAGTTTGGATTTGGCAAGTCTATAGACCAATGTCCCGATAAAGGAATCGCTAGATATTATTAGACAGAGACTAGATGATGACCACCCCCTTTATGAACGTACCATCCTGCCGCTAAAGGGAATGATAGAGTTGTTGGAGGGCTGTCTATATAACTCTTATGAAAGATAGGTTTTATGCTCAGGATGACGGTCTGCCAATGAGTTCATCACTTTCGCCAGTGGTGGCCAATATTTACATGGAGTGGTTTGAATCACACGCGGTTGATACCGCAGCATATAAACCTAAGCTTTGGCTTAGATATGTTGATGATACTTTTATTGTCTGGACCGGGAATAAACAACAACTTTCAGAATTTCTTCACCACTTAAATAACATACGACCCACTATTAAATTCACAATGGAGTTGGAGCAAAATTGTCAAATTCCTTTTCTTGATGTACTTGTCAAACGAGTAGAAAGAGATATCAAACTACTACTACAACTACAATCAAACGAGTCATATTAAGAACTTTGTATAGCAGAGCCGTTTAAATTTGTAAAAATTATCATGACTTGGAAATCGAAATAAGAAACATTGAGAAGGATCTACAGCAGAATGGTTACAGCCTTATACTTATGACAGATACTATTTCTAAATTTCAGCATACAGGACAGAGATTACAAGACCAAAACCAGGCAACATACATTAAAGGAGTATCAGAGAAAATTCGATGAATTCGAAGCCTTCTTAGTAAAACAAAACCATAGAACAAACAAAATAAGGAATGCATTTACCGAGTTCCTTGTGAGTGTGGTCAATCATATATAGGTGAAATAAAAAGACCACTATCTGAGGCTTAAAGAACATCAGACGAATACAACAAAATCAGGAATCGCCAAACATGCATGGTCAAAACAACACCGAATGAAGTGGACAGAAGCAAAGATTTTGCACAAGGAGTCATACTGGAAGAAACAAAAATAACTTGAAGCTGCCTTTATTGGGTAGAATCAGGGTATTTTCAGTAAACCAAGTGTTGAAATTCCAAATATTTGGAAGCCCCTCCCTAAGCGGAGCCAACTTCTTAAACTTCACGGTACGTAGCCTTAGAAATAGATTGTAGTTTGCACCTGAAGACGAGAGTTAATTTCAAGACCTGATTTGTTTAAAAATATAAAAAAATGATCCTAAAAAATAGCAAAAAGTCGTCACTTGTTATGTTTAGTATCTGAAATAATCATCTGTTTCAAAACAATTAAAAAAACTTAAAAAGTTCTTTATTATTTTTTTAAATTTTTAGTTTGCCAAAATATTTTACCTTGTGTTTTAATATGACATTAAAAAAATAATTATACTGAAAACAATTTAATAATTTTTTAATTTAGTTAATTTTGGGTAATATGTACCTGCGCACTTTTAACAACACAAAATAGCAAATTATATTCCAATAAGTATATATATAAATAAAGCTAATAATGTTAAACAAACAACAAAATTTATTATATTTATTCAAAAATAAAATAAAATTTTACTCTTGTTTCCAAATTTTCTGTGATGTTCTGTATTTATCAATATTCCCTATAAAATAGTGATTACCCTTGTTTTCTTTTTTAGAATCATTTGTCAAACATTCTATAGTTATTTTTTTTTCTGGTCGGATGAAATCTTCGTTATTCATGATTTCTGTTTTGTTATAGCCAACAACTTGTATTGATAATTTTCTAAAGTTCTCTTTATTGGCGAAGGCGTTGTGAGCATCCCACCAGTCTCTTACTTCTTTCAATGTTGTTTTACCAATTAATTCGATTTCTTTTGGTTGTCTGTCAAAAATATAATTTTTAGTTATAATTTCAAACCAATTTTTCTCTACTTCTTCCCCTAAATCCACATCAGCACGGTATTGACTTTTGATCAGGTTAGTTTTGTATTTGTTAAACTCTTTTTCATCCATGTTCGCCAATAAGGTTTGTGTGTACTTCATGAAGTTTTCTATTCTTTCTTCTACATATGATGTCTGTTCTTTAGTAGCCTGTGAATTCACAGTTACCATATAACCCAAGATTCCATAAGTATATGTAAGGGAAATGTAAACATCGGAGCCTAACTGCTCCTTTGTTCTGAGAATGTCAAATAAGGGTTCCTCAATGATCATCACGATTATTTGTAAAATAACGCTGCTTTTAAGCGTCTCTGGACCGGATTGGTAGTAGTTGGTAACAATAGAGTTACTGTCTTTGGTGTTAAAATTTCTAACTCGGCAAACCCGTTCACCTTTAGACACTTGTACAACGTTAAAACGGGGATACTTACTATTGTCTAATTCTTTAAAACCTAAGGTTGACACCATTTCAGTGATGGTTTTTGAAGCAATGTCTGGTGTGACATTTCCTTGGACCAAAGTTTTCAACTTCAATACTTTGAAATATTCTTGAATAAACTGTTTAATATCTGCAAAGTTTAAGTCCAATGTTGCTGAATACTTTTCTGCGGACGTCCACTGCTCTGAGGCGATCAGATCTAATCTAATATCGTAAGCTAATTCAGAAGGGTCTATTAAATTGTTATAATAATTGTTCAATAGATTCTCTTTAATCGCCAAAAACATATCCTCACTGATCCTGTAACTCAAATTTTTCAAATGTTTTGCAATGACGTTTATCATCAGTGGCAGTTTCTCGTTAAATCCGTAAACTTTTATAAAAAATCCTTGTCCATAAACGTTAAATTCATATCCCATCTGAGCAACAACAGCTGGATAAAGCTCTTCAGCGATGTCTATTTTCAAAATAGAGATCAGGGCATCTAACATGCAGTTGTTTTTGGCAGTTTGCGTTGAGAGAGGGCTCACAATGTAAATATAATAGTAAGCTAAAGGCAGTTTGAACGTCTGGTCTTGCCTATACCACAATTCAATTTGTGTGGTATCTAAAATTTTCTTAGGATATTTTGGATGGTTTTCTAAGTTTGCTAGAAGAGAAAAGTTTTTTGTAATGAAAGGGTTTTTTTCAGGTAGGGCAAGCTCAGAATAAGGCTGAACATTTTTCCATTCTTTAATGCAGTTTTTGGGTATTTCTTGGTCCGTGTATTCGGTGCCGAACCATCTTTCCTTCTTGTCGAATTTTAGGTGTTCAGGCGGGTCTTTTGACGTGACCAGAATGTTAACTTTGTCTGGAGTTAACTTGTCAAGAATCATGTGTATTTCCTCTGGGCTGTATTGATAGTATAGCTTAGGACCTAAAATTAAAAAATGCACATGAACAATTAAAGAAAACATTAAAATATTGCAATAATATTGTTCACCGTGACTATGTTAAGATGTTTCAGGGTTGTGTTAAGTGACCAAAATTCACTCAAGATTCTAAAAAATCTTAATTCTTTTCATCCTCCTTAATCAGAGAGCGAAAAAATCTGGGAGTTGTTTAATTGTAAAAGTTTAGATATATATTCAGATTTATATTTGAAAACTGATGTATTGCTGTTATGTATGTTTTTTTACCTTGGGTTCATTCACATATTAAATCTTTCATAGAATAAAAAAAACATGTGTTTAAATAAATTTTTTATTTTTAGTCGTAATATTCTTGTAATAAAAATGTATGAAATATATAATTTACTTATTATTTTGACTCGTGTAATACAGTGGCAGTCCCAACCATTTGAAAAGGAGGAGGGGCGGTTTCGATACGAAAAAAAAACTTGAATAAAAGCATAAGTTTTATGAGGAAAAAACAAAAATTAATAACTACAAACTCGGATTTGACATTTTTTATTTTAAAACATGTTTAAATTCTCCGGAAATTTTTGAAAAAATTACATTCAAAATGCTTTTTTTAATTAAAATTAAACTAAAATCGTAAATATCAACGGTATCATAGCGCCGCAGCTGAAAATTTTTAAGAAAATTGTAGTCAAAAATGCATTTTTTGATTCAAAATTAAACTAAAATTATAAATACATCAATGGTTTCAAAGTACAGCAGGCAAAAATTTTTAAGAAAATGGCGTTACATATGTAATTTTTAACACAAAATTAAAGTAATACCGTAAATATCAAAGGTGTTATAACGCCGCAATTTATGGCCTATTTTTGATTTTCTAAATGTTTTCGTAAAAAAATTAAATCCAGTGTAGGGGGCGGTAATTAACCCCCTAGCCCTCTGAAATCCGAGGGTAAGTAAATATATTTTTTTCAGTTATAAAAAACAGAGATAACAAACAAAACACAAACAAAAACAGCTAAATACTTTTTTTAGGTCTAAAAAGCTTTTTAAGTTGAAACATTACCTTTTTATTGCATATCCCAAATATAAGATGCCTATCTCAAAAAAAAGTTCGTTTTCGTTTTTTTTTGGCAAACCGGTCAGTGCCTCGCTCAATGTCAATTTCAATATATCTGTTGATATGCAGCAACTCTAAGCACTTCAGACGAATTTCCGTCATAGTGTTTTTAAGTACTTATGTTGTCAATTTTCTGAGGTAGGAAAAGCTTCTTTCTGACGAAGCATTACTTACTGGCAAACATTCAAGAATGTTTTTATTAACGGAAAAATATCGTTACATTTGCCCCGAAAACCTTATCATATATGTTTTGATTTTAGGTTTTGCCTACTTCTAACCAATATTGTTTCCAAATACTGACTTCTCCCAATAAAAGTTTAAAAATTTGTGTTTTGGATTAATCAAACAGTTTATAGTGTTTGAAAACGACTTTAGTTAATTTTGCTTTGATTTTGGCTTCACGTTCTATAAAACTTGGTATGAATATGTTCAGGTCAAAAATATTTAAGAGTCTCCGTATTGAACCTTGATTTTATGTGCGAAATGATTTTGTCTAAAACTTGTTTATAAATAAACGTCATGCGTTTGTTTATTCTTCGTGTGACGAATTGAAGGTCAAACTGTCCCAAAATACTGTGGAGGGATTCTAGAATGTTTATAAAGAAACGTTCTGCAATTTATCGTTTTTTTTTTCTAAAGGCTTCAGGGTTACCACCAGCATCTTTGTTGTCTACTTTTATCTGGAGTAAAGGGTAGGGGGCGATCGTGTAATAAATAAATAGTTAAAGTGACATACTTCACTTAAATAAGCCATGCAATTTTTTTTTTTTAAATCAAGAGGTGGAGCTATTATTTTAGAAAATTAGTTTTCAACCAAAATCGACAGATGGAGTTATTTTGCTAGAGAAGTGACATATGACAGTAGACATTTTGGCATATGAAACTGACAAGTAAAATTTGACAGTCTTAAATTATGGTGTAGGTGAAATTATGGTGGGGTAGAATTATGGTGGGGGTGAAACTGTGGTGCGGATGAGTTGTATTCGTATAATTTATTTAACTATATATTTGTATTATATCTATATAAATGAATGTGAAAAAAAAACTGTATAAATGTGATTAGATTATCATATGTTAGGTTGAGAGGGGAAGGGGCTTGGAATAAAAAGCTTCAAACAAAAAAATGTTCTTTTATACATAAAATAATAAATCCGCTTATTGCGCATAAGTATAGTTTATAATTAAATATTTTGTTTTAAGTATCAATTAAAATTGATACTATTGATAATATTTTTTTTAAAGCAACGTTTTTTTTGGATTTTATATCATTAACTTTTAATTGAAGCTTTATATAAAAATCTGTTAGGATACAAAATTTATTAAGGAATGTGTTAGCAATTATTTATTTAGGATTTATTTAATCGATGGATCAATATAAAATTTTGATAGCTTATATACCGTGTCAGTTTTGACCATTTTAATTGAAAAAATATCATAAAACCACTTGTTTTTTTTTTAATTTTATATTAATAAAAGTTTTAAATTATGGTTCATATCAAAATTTGTTTTAACACAAAATTTGTTAAAGATTATATTACCAGTCGGCGGGATAATATAAAAATTTGATATATAAAAACTGTGCGAGTTATGATTTTTTTATTTTAAAAATATTATTAAGTTGGGTCTTTAATATTTTTGTGCCATTATTTTCTAAATAGAATAAACATTTTCTTGAAATATACTGTGTTTTATTACAAAAAATTGTACAAAATATATTTTACAATACATTTATCAACCTTTTGTTACTGTTCCATTTATAATGTTGTACGAAATAAGTGAATCGTGAATAAATAATGCAAGAACCTTGGTATTGTCTGGAAACTTTGATTTTTTTGTGTTGAATTCCAGCTTAATGTCAACCGTGGATGAGGTTATAGAATATAGTTGATGCGAACAATCCATAACAAATACTGGGTTTACGCTGAAACTTTCAAAGTCCAGCATTGAAAAATCTCATATGCGTAAAACGCACCTTCACACAATTTTTTTGAAAAACAGAGATTTCATCGCTCGTATGGAAAAACTATTGAGTTAATATAAAGTTTTATATCACACAGGTCAGCAGAAATAATTTCTGTTACGTCCTTGCTTTTGCTGTTACTATTCTTTGTATTTTAGAATGCAACAATTATTATGTATCGGGGCTTTTCGAAGTTTGTGCTACTTCTTATCGCCCATGGTAATTCGTAAAGGTCCCACGTGCGAAAAGCAGCTTGTTATTTACATTATTACCACCTTTATTCACTTTGGAAAAAATGTTTAACTCTTTCTTATAGTCTGGAAAAATATATCTAATTCTCCATTCAATTTTCTTAATGGATATTTCGGCGTCAAATTCACCAATATAACCGTTGACAAATGTGTTTGCTAAAACTAGAATTAACTCATATTTCTGATTAAAAATTCCTCTTGTATAGTCTTCAGCAAACCCCATTAGATATTTGAGTGGTAATCAACCACTAAAGGTGTGACTTGTCTTATCCAAAATAAATTGATACTTTTCACTAAGTTCCCATCCGTAGGTGTTCAAAGTTTTTTGTTGTTTTCAATGTCGAACACAAATTGGTTCACTACCTATCTCGTAACGCATTTTATCAAAAAGAAAAGCCAGTGTGTTATTCGATGGGTAATATTTTTGAGTGGCATTATTTGAAGTAAATTTTGCATCGATGGAGATATAGCTGTTAGAAATATCCAATATTAAATCTTGAAATTGAATTGGAATTCGAATTTCATCAGAATTTTTAAATGATGGGTTACCAAACGGCTTGTAGCTGAATTTCTCCAAACTTGTTCTTCAATTTTCAAAAATGGGTTCACCAGAAACCTCCAGTTTTTCACTTATTGATGTCATTTTATCGATTTTTTATTCGTAGTCCAAGAAACTTTTTGTCTTCAGTTGATAATTTAGAACAATCTCTCGTTACGTTTCTAACACAACTGACTTTATTTCTAAATTTACCCTTGTTTTTATTTATTTGTCTGTTTATCTGACCGATGACATTAACTTTTAGTATGGTAACAAAATCCCATTCTCTTTAAAATATTTATGAAATTTTCTTGAGCTCCAATTTGACAATTATTTTTTCTCTCTAAAAATTTATCGGCTGATTGTTATCATCCAAGATCCTTAGTATGATGTTTTCGATGTAGACCTTCTGGAAAAATGGAAATATAAATAATATTGTTTGGTTCTTTTGCTTAAATTGTATCCACGTTCTACGTCAATATCGAATTCATATAGCGTGTGAACTTGTTGAGAGCTTAAGAATGCTCCTGCCGTAATATTTGAGTCAACTCGTATTATTCTTACCCGAGAAGCTGCTTTAGCTGCTTTTGGAAGTGCTTTCAGAATATCATTACTAATTTCAGATATTTCGTATGCTCTTGGTGGTATTTTTATCAACACTGGTCCTTTCCACTGCAGTTTGCTATAAACAGAACAACTATTTGTTTTATTTACATTAAAAATTGAATTTTAGGAACAAAATCCCAGTAATCCTAACCCATATTTTTCTATTCTATCCAATTCTAAAGGAGGATAAATATTTGCATGGAGCACACTTGTGTCGCTATTTAAAGTAAAGGTGTGCGACATTTTTTTTATTGTGTTTTACAACAAGTCGACAATAGATTGCAATCAACAGTTTCTTCAGATTTAAAAATTCTAGATCCTTTTACGTTACACAAACAACAATAAATTTAGGACGGGTTGTGGTTGCGTGCACTTAAATTAGAATAATCATGATTAATGAAACAAGATTGTTTCTTTGTATTAATTCAAGTTTTATGTTTGGTTGATGAGCCGCTTTCGGCCTTTTGGTGAGGCCATCATCAGATCAACTAGTTTTTCAAGGTTTTAAACTAAAATGGATATACAATTTTTTTATACAGTAGGAAGGTGTGGCTCATATAGGTGAACACAAAATAGTTGAAAATGACTTACAGTATATGGTTTCAAACAAACGTGGATAGAAACAATATACTGTAACAATTTCTGTTTACCTATGTGAGTCACACCTTCCTACTGTAAAAAAAAATTATATCCGTTTTAGTTCAAAACCAAAAAGCCAAAAGTGGCTTAACCAAAAATTAAACTTACACAAAGAAACAATCTTATTTTATAAATATATATTTATTATTATAATCCTGATTAACAATAAATTTTCCTCGGGTGGTCCATATCTGTGCTTCTGCGGAACTGCTTACCGAGTAGTGATCAGTACAGTACTGAAACTTCATATAATAACATATAATAATAACAAAAACATATAAATATCACTTTGATAGTGGCGGTCCCACCCATTTGAAAAGGGAGGGGGCGGTTTCTATACGAAAAAAAAAACTAGAATAAAAGCATACCTTCTATGAAGAACATATCAATATATGCAAACAAAACTTAGTAACTTCAAGTGCGGATTTGGTCTCAAATCCAGGGGGGGGTTCTCTAAAAAATGTTTAAATGCGCCGATATTTTTGAGAAAATTACATTAAAATTGCAATTTTTGAGTCGAACTAAACTAAAACCATAAATAACAACGGTATCATAGCGCCGCAGGCGAAATTTTTAATGAAAATTGCACTAAAAAATGCATTTTTTGATTTAAAATTAAACCAAAATTTTAAATATACTAATGGTTTAAAAGCGCAGCAGACGAAAATTTTTAAGAAAATGACACTACAAATGCCATTTTTAATATAAAATTACATTACACTAATACCGTAAATTTATGGTCTACTTTTGATTTTCTAAATGTTTTCTTGACTAACTACGTATAATTTTTTCAGTTATAAAAAACATAGATAACAAACAAAAAATATCAAACTGTCAACGATTAAAATGTCGCAACAATGAACGTCACAGAATAAAAAGGCACATCGCCACGGAAACCAACATTGTTATTTCATTTACCAGCCGCCTTGATTTATAGTGTAAAAATAGTGTGTTGCGAGAAGAGCTCTTCGTTCGAGATTTTGAAAAGTATTTTCCTGTTTTTCTTGGATTTTTTGATAAAAGTATTAAAAAAAAATAGTGTTAACAACTCGCGTCTAAACCGTGCTTTTTTTACTCGCGTTTTTAAATACCTCGCTGAGCTCGTTATTTAAACCAACGTTTGTAAAAAAAGCACTATTTAGCCACTAGTTGTTGTAGCTTTTCAGGTTGAAACAATAACTTTTATAATGCATATCTCAAACATAGATGCATTTCTCAAAAAAAAAATCGTTTCCAGTTTTTTTGGGCAAACCGGTCAATGATTCGCTCAATGTCAATTTCAATATGTCTGAGAGTAAGTTAGAGTTTCCAACTTCCATTGTCTTTATTTTTTTCACAACGTTTCGAATGCTTATGTATCTGCAATCGTCATCAGGGGAATACTGTTGATGTTGATAGTGTTTTTAAGTACGCAAGTTGACGAAGCATTACTTACTGGCAAACATCCAAGAAAGTTTTTATCAAAGGAAAAATATCGCCACACTGGATCATTGCATCGTTATCAGGTATGTTTTGATTTAAGCTTTTGCCCACTTCTGACCAATATTGTTTCCAAATGTTGACTTCTCCCAACAAAAGATCAAGAATTTGTGTTTTGGATTAATTAAACACTTTATAGTATTTAGAAACGACTAATTAATTTTGTCTTGATTTTGGCTTCACGTTGTGTAAAATATGTTTAGGTCAAAAACATTTTTTTATGTCCGAATGATTTTGTCTCAAACTTGTTTATAAATAGAAACTCTATACTACTGTTCTGTATTTCCAATGGTTTTCGCGATAAGTACGTCATGCGTTTGTTTATTCTTGGTGTGACGAATTAAAGGTCAAACTGTCGCAAAATACTGTGGAGGGATTCTAGAATGTCTTTAAAGGAACTTTCTGCAATTTCTCGTTTTTTCTCCAAAGACTTCAGGGTTACCATCAGCACCTTTGTTGTCTACTTTTTTTAGAAGAAAGGGGGGCGGTCGCCCCCCCCCTGGGACAGCCACTGACTTTGAAGGTCTTCCGATAATCTATCCCACACTTAAGCGATTACTACTACTACTAAGCGATTTCACTGTTGCTAAAAAGGGTTCTTCTTCATTGAAAACTCTAGGCACAAGTGATCATACCAAACTGTATTAAAGTCCTGTTTTTTTTTTTATCTATAGCAAATCTTAGTGGCAAAATGTGTGCATGTATCTTACAAATTCTAATGGTGGGGATAAATTGCCCAAACTATCATAATGTATAACATTTTCCCCCTTTTTCCTGTAACAAATCCAGTGGCTGCCTATTTGGTCGGAGGTCTTCAAGTTAATAATCCAGGATTCATGCTTTTTGGTCCGTTTTTGGGGAATGTCTTGTGCATAAAAATACTTTTAAAATTGGCAATTTTATATTTCTTTGCATATCTTCTTAGATCAGAATTTGATAAAGCCCTTCTTGGCAAGGGCTTTAGTGGTTTTTTTGTTTTAAATACAATCCAAGTCCGATGCGAAATGGTTTAATATTTTAATTTTTACTTTGTGATGATGTATGTTGTTTTTTTATCATTAATAACACTATCCTTATTTTGAGCCACAACAAAGGAATAAGTGCAGATAAAAATAGGATAACTCCTCCAGTGCGAGGTATAGGAATAATTCTCGGGGTTCTAATTTTTTTTTCCACTGGTTTTAATTAACGAAGTGTCTTCCTTTGTAATTTGTCGTTTGTTGACTTTTGTCATATTTTGGTTATTTGGATTGAGTTTGATGGACAGTGTCAAAAAAGTTGAAAAATAAAAATCATTGTCAAAAAAAACCAGACACTGAGCAGTGGCGAATCCAGCAATTTCACCAGGAGGGGGGGCGCAAGCAATAAAACTATGTAGGCCAGCTCAAGCGACTTTACGAACATAGGGCAAAAAACTCGTTTTTTATGGTCATCATTGTTTTTGGGGGTTTGGTTAGATTGGTATGTTGGTTAGTGATGACCTGACCCTCCCCATTAACTAAACAGTTTGAACCTACATATGTTCGTAGTTGCTTGAAGCGTTGATAGTGACTAACAGATACTCCCTGATACAACTAATTTATTTTAAGTTATGTGTTATACAAATCCTTAATTCTAAAAAAACTAAAAAATATATCCAGTATTACCATTCCAACATTAATATGGTATTAAAGAAAGTTTTCTTTTTTGCTTTGCAAACCTATATAAGATAGATCCTAAATCCAGGTTATTTGAACGATATATATACAAAAGAGCCAAGCCATTAAGTCTCTCTTTTCCTACCGTAGACCGAATATAAGTTTTTAAAAGTGGAGAAACTTCTTTCGGTGGTACAAACCGAAACAGGAAGAGAAGAACCAATATTTAATGCGTTTTAGATATTGAGGTAATCATGTTTACTACACAGTGTCAACGCTGTTAAGGCATCATCGCATTTACTATTTAAAGTTTCGTTTTTAAACAATGTTAACTCTCCCATTAACACTGTGAAAGGGGTTATTTAAAACTGCGCCAATTTTTTCTATAATTTTTGTTACCATATCTGATATTTTTTCTGCGTCGCATCTTTAAAGGATTGTTGGAATGCATAAATTTGCTAGCCCCCTGTATGTAATTCAAATATGCGCGTCCCCCGCGCCACCCTGGATCCGACTCTAAGTCCTGGCAAAGACCCAGACATTCAACCTTGGACCACCAAAATCATTTATTGGTTCATCAAGGAAGACAAAGCTCTATGAAAAACAACGTAGACAAATAAGAGGTAAGTAAAAATCGTAACACATCGTTTGTCATCTTTAGCTGATAGTGCTACTTTATTTTTTAGTTGTGTGTAAATGTCATGAAGAATAAAATGGAAGCAATTAATTTTTCCGTATTTTATTTCATCATTTTCAACAACTTCTTGATAATCTTCTTTAGTAATGTTGTTTTGAATAACATACTTTTTTACTTGCTTTTCTTTTTTTTCAGTTCTAGCTAGCAAATTCATCTTTCATACGACCCAATATAGATTGGTTTTTGATAATGCTATGTAAATTGTCTTCGCTGTAATTTGCTGTATCGAACCTCTCCAGGTTTTCTTGAATATCTGAATAAAAGTTATTGGTTTCAATTTCTAGTATTAAAGAATCAGTATCTGTGTAGAGCAAAATTGCTTTTTCTCCATATTTGTTTTTTATATATTCATAATAAAAATCATACATTACTGTCTTGCATAATTCCAAGACTGAAAATCCAATATAGACAGGTTTATTGTATGTGACTTTTACTCGTTCCATTTGGTTTGGCAATTAATTTTTGAGCTCCTTGCTTTTTTTGCCAATGTGTAATTAATTTGATATCTTCTCTTTTGTCAACGTTTTCCAGTGATTTACCATAAATGGCGTTATTGAGTAACTTAAAGAAATCTTTTTTAAACTGATTTTTGGACTTGTTTCGCAATTTAGTGTTTAAATCTATGTAAGATTTTAGGAAATGTGACTGCTTAGATCTTATTCCTCTATGAATTTGAACCAACTGTAGTCCGTTTCGAATAGACTGGTGAAGATTTTTGTAATGCAAAATATAATTCTTTTTGTGATCCAAATTACATATTAACTTGTTATTTTTCACTCAAAAATGAAAATTCATTATGTTTTTCATGTAGATGGTCTGGATAATCAATATCTGCTTCAGAAACGTAGCCGTATTCCGAATTATCTGTTATGGATTGAAGATCTATTGCTTCAATTTCAGATTTAGTCACCCAAGTAAAATCGCCAATAGGTAAATACTGACTCATACTATGACCGTAGAGATTTGTAGCATCTAAATACATTATAAATGTTTTTGGATTTTCACTATTATAATTTGGAACCAGTTCATTATTTGCTTCAGCTTTTCGTACACTACAGTGACATATACCAACTCGAATATTATTTAAAAAGAAAATGCAACATATCTATATCGGTAGTTCTAATTTAACTTCTGTACTTTTTAACATTGCATCCCAACTTAAATCAGGAGATTTATAATAGTGGGCTGGATCTAACTTATAAGTATTTAGAGATAAATTTCTAAATGACTCATAAAAGTCTGCTTAAATTAAGATGTTAGAAAATAAAAAAAAATTTGTAAAATCCAATAAAGTTTCACAATTAAACAAGTTCCAAACGTGAAGAGCTCTGGTATAATCCGTAAGGCTTAATGGTCCTTCTTTTAACTTATCATAAAAGTTCTCAATAGTTGGCAGTTGTTTTTAACACAACTTATCCATATATGAATAAGGATAAATACCTTTTCTTCGTATCTTATTGAATTGATCAGGATTTTTAAAATGTTTTTTAATTTCGATACATTGAGAGGTGTCTACACTTTCACCTAACTTTTCCAATATGTTGATGCAAAACGAAACGAGTCGAAAAATCTAATTTTGGTATAAATGTTTTTAGTTTAAAAAAAAACAACAAAATGAATCTCGTGTCCGCAAATAAAAATGAAAGTAAAACTCGTGGCATATCGGACAAAGCGTTTTTGTTTCTCACTTCATTACGACCAAACCTCCAATGTCTAATGGAGAATCCAGACACCTACAGACCTGTTTCATCCTTATTAGGAATCATCAGGGAGTCATAGAATTATACCTGGCAGTTGAAGCTACACAGTGACCATGCACACCTCAAGAATTTAAAACCAAAAGTTTGTAATCCTTGGGGACGTAGTAACTGTGTGCGCTACCTGTCGAATAAACCGAGAAACAAAAACATCAAAATTGAAAAGTGCAAGACACCTTCTGTATTTACGGTATCTTCGTTATTTCCACCCAAGATCTTCTGATCTTTTGTTTTTTAGTTTCTTTTCGGTTGGAGGTTTTTTAACTTCTTCTATGTTTTAGATGGTTGTGATAAATTCTTCGAACATTATATTCACATCTTTTGCAAAATTCCTCTGCAGCATCTTCACCAAAGTAATATTCCATGGTAGATAATGATTCATCATAAGAACATTTAATGAAAAAACCAAAAGCAAATGGTTCATGTTTAAATGTATTTTTTGTGTATGGAGTAAAATGATTTTTGGGATCTTTATACATTAGTGGTTTAAGAAGGTACTCAAAATCAGCATATATAACAAAAGGAACTTTAAGTTGCTTTTAAAAATTTTTAAATGTATATTTTCTGGAATATTTTCTCTATATTTATTTGTTTTAATGTTGGTTGTGGGTAATGATGTCACTGTTTGGTTGCAATCATGTAATTGATGTTTTGGCAATTTTTCTTCAGATGTAAAATAAATTCATCCATCACAAAAGTACTTTTTATGATCTTGCCTATTAATCTGAGAGGATACTAACCTGGACATATCCTTTATCCAACAATAATGGTTGTTTTCATCATTACTTATTAATAACAAATTAATATGAGTAGGTAGTTTCTTCTTTGTGTAGTGCAAGGGGCCGACAACTTCATTTATTACTTTATCATTTTTGTAAATGCTTTCCAAACCATACACATTTATAGATATTTGGTAAAGTTCTTCAAATTTTCTAATGTCTTTTAACTTGACAGGAAATTCAATACCGTCAAAATTTAAAATGTTATGAAAGCCAGGATAAGAACTGGTCCGATCACTATTAGTTTGAGATGGGTATAAGGCACTAATAACACTCCACGCAAAACAACACTGATCATTATTTTTTAGGTTGATCACAGCTTTTTTTTTCAAAATATATTTTGGTATCACAATGTAAGACGATGCACTTAATGGATTGTATTTGTTAATATTAACTTCTAAATATAAGACTTCTTTTAACGCCCATCCAGATCCGTTTTCAGCAAACGTTGACATCTTCTCTTTGATTGTTGATGCAAATTCACCAAAAATGTCTTTAACATTGGTTGTTTCTGTTACAACCCTATTTCGAGTATTAAATGATTTTGTTTCCATTATTTCCTTACTTGGTAAAACAAAACTTCCAAACACCTCCACATTTAACTTAATAATGGTGTGCTTTTTCACTTCAATTCATCAATATCAACAATTTTTCTTGATGGATACAGTATTAATGAAACTATCGTCTTTTTAAATGCTGCCGTTTTAATTCTTACGTATTCATCATTATTTTGTTCCAATATTTTTCTTTTATGAAGGTTTGATCGTAAATGTCCACTAAGTTTATTTTTAATGTACCACTCGTCACAGTCTTTACACTTTGTCAAAACTAATTTGTGTACTAGTTCTTCCTTTTTTGATTTTTCACAACTAACTTTTCTTTTCTTGGAAGCAGGTTCCGAGCAAGATGGTCCATATAAACACGATCCTCGTTTATGTCTACAAAGGTTTGATTTATATTTGAAATCTTTATGACAATCCGAACATTAATAGTATATAAATAAACTAAACTGTTAAAGGAAACAATTTCTTTTATATGATAAATAAACTGTGAGTGGGGGTATTTACGTGCAGAGACTAGACTAGTTATTAGATGTGGTCCAATCCAGTCTAGCAGGTTATTTTCAACATCGGTTGTCATTGTGACACATTAAAGAAACTGACGTCGATACAAACTTATTAACACAATTTTATTCATAATTTAATCTATGGTTTGTAATTTGGGTTTAAATTCCTCCAAGACAAACTAAGCACGTCTCTGGATAAATTAATTGATATAATTTGTCTTCGCATGTGGCACACGTCAAGTGATTACAATTCATTTTGTCAGTATAATGTAAATTGACGTGCATGTTCTTACCCATTAGTGTATTAATTCCATGATTAAAATAACACTTGCAACACAATGCAAAAAAAATGTTTTTTCCTCCTTTAATGGTCACATACGATTGCATAACACACATCGGTTTCTCAAAGTACTCCGGCTTTATGGTTTTATCTGATGAAATATTCCGAGTTCTTACTAGACCCGACATAGCACATGTTCCCTGCTCTTGGTTCATTTCGAAATCTTCTTCTTCCTCGGGATTTATTGAACTATTTATGTCCATCTCCATAACCAACTCCTCCCTGCAGCTAACGAAATCTCCATACTTCTTTGTAAAAAACATAAAAACATTTTTATTTTTCAATAAAATTGAAATCAAAATTTGTAGTAACAAAATATGAAACTCTATAACAAAATATAAAACTATAGAGACATTTTCTGCCAACCACTACTTATATGTGTGCCGCCCCCACCTCGCCAAAAATAATAAGAAAGTATAGGAGAAAAGTGTGGTCGAATAAACATAAAACCGTTTTTTTCAAGGCAGTAACATCGGTTATGCAGATGTGAGCTAATTTATTATTACGGATATTGAAAACCGGTTTTCTACCTTTTATTGACAACCAGATATTGCAAGAACGATTGGTAGTTATCACTCGTATAACCGGTTACATCGGTGTAATTTAATCCCCCCCAGAATTATATTGGCTATAAGAGAACAAGACAATTTGGTTTTTAAGTCAAAAGAACTCTTAAACCATTAAGATATCTTGCAAAAAAATCTAAAAATTATGAGTTTTGAAGAAACCTTATCTGATATAAGTACTGACTCATTCGAAATTATAGAGATGTATGATTTTGAAGAAACATCCAGTACTGAAAGTTCGATGGATAGTTTGTCATCTAATGAAGCTATTTTGAGCGACAATTGTAATATGGATATCAAATTTAAAATAAAAGAATCCATCAACATTGATAAATGTCTAAAAATCGATCGGATCTTGCTGTGTATCGGAAAATTTCTATCAACTTGATGAGAAGAAATTCTGTGTTAGCTGCTTCTATGAATGTACACTACTATTACCTCAAAATTTTGCGAAGTGGTTTCTACACATTTTACCGCAAACATCGCTAATTTAAAATTCTCGCATTGTTTTTTGTGCAGTAATAACTTGTTTTCCGTAAATCTCACAATTTATTGTAGTATGTGTAGAAATTCTCAATTTTAGCAAAAATAAAAATAATAGACAGAAATATTTACCAGTATTATTTATTTTATAGCGTTAAACTTACAATATTTAATCGAAAAACTGGTAAATAATAAAATGGTACATAAAAAATCTATAATAATGTAAAAATAAACGTAACTGCAATTCAACTCTGGTTTTTCTCTAGGTATAATTAACCAATCCGAATATTCAGTGTATTTTTTTGCTTCGTATTTTATTTCGTAAAAATAATCACCATCCTTTAAAAGTTTCTTGTCAATGTAGTAGGTTAAGTAACGGACCCCGTAGTTTTTCTCATATAGTTTGTTTAAAGATTTGTAGCAACCATTAAAATCGTTTTCGTTTGAACTCAAACATATTTGAGCTGTTGGAAAGTTATAATCATACTCAATAAATAATGTGTTTCCTATAAAGCCACTTAGAATAACTAAAGACGAAGCCTCCATTGCTATATAACAACTAAATTAAAATTAAACAAAGTGTTACTTTATAAAAAATACTAGCAGTCTAAAAAATAATTTTGATTTACAGCAGTGGCGTAGCCAGGGGGGGTAAAACCCCCTAGGAGGTCCGACCCAATCTATAATAAATTATCAAGGTCCCCAGGGAGAGCTACAGTCAGTCCAGCATTCAAAACTGCTACCTGATTTAAGTGGATATGTTTTGTTTGTTTTTCATTGAAATTATAGTGATCTCCGCTAGGTAATTACACTATTTGTTAATTTTATTTAAGTTATTGGTGCTTATCTTATCGCCATTTTGGACCTAATATAATTATATTTTTCGTCCACTAGATCACTGAATACACACATACTTTTAAAACCAGGGCGTTTTAAATTAACCAGTCACCCCCATATTTTTCGTAACTCTACAACTGCTTATCTCAAACATAACTAACGAGATAGCTATATATAAATTATGGAATTGTCGTTTGCTGCATAAACATTTACCAAGACCAAGGTAATACGAAGGCATAAAGAAGTTTTATAAAGACTGTACAAAATAATAAGGCGGATTCTTGACTTTTTGTTTTGAGACAAAAAACACCTGTTTAATTTCTTATATAAACATTTTAAAGACTTCCTCTTTTCCTAGATCCAGCTCCATGCATTTATTTCTTTGATAACGTTAAATCAAATTAAGTTATGTTACGTCGCTGTTATTAGAACTATTTTTTTTATTTTCTTATGAAAGAAAGAAACCGATATTTTCAGTTGGGTAAGGTATCTAGCTATGTTATTTTTACTAAAATAAATATATAATAAGACTAGGTGGAAACTTGTAGGTATGATAATATTTTTATTTTTTTTTAATAATTATAAGAATATTATGTCTTTTTTTAAAATAATTTTTTTTGATATTTTTTTTAATTTCTTTTTTTTTTACTAATTTTATCCCTTTTAAATTTTTCCGAAATTTTTAAAAAGGTATTAATCTTCTTCTGTTCTTTTTCATTCTTCCTCTTCGACGTCTATCATAAATGTCAAATTGGTGTCACTTTCTTCTTCATCTTCCTGTTCATATTCCTGTTCTTCTTCCTGTTCTTCTTCCTCTTCATCTTCCTGTTCTTGTTCCAGTTCACCTTACTGTTGTTGTTCCTGTTCACCTTACTGTTGTTGTTCCTGTTCATCTTCCTGTTCACCTTGCTGTTCTTCTTCCATTTTCTTTTATAGGCGTTGAAGTCCACAGAGGGTAAAAAGGGGACTTTACCCTAATGTTTTGGAATATGTGTACTCCTATGGGCTCGCTCTTTTTCCACCCTATGGGTTTTACTTTGAAAAAACTCCCATCAAGCACCTCCATGGAATCTTCTTCTTCTTTTTCTTTTTTTTTAAATTTGTTTCATTAGCTTCATTGATTTTTTCGCCAATGGCACACTTGGCCCAGCTCTTGGTATTTTCATTTTTGTACTTTGATTTGACTGTAAGTATCCTCTCTTCTTACATTTTATCTGTGCTTCCATGTAATTTGTTAGATGTTTTTCTTAATTCGCAAATAACGGTTTATGTACAATTTAGAAACTTGCAGAGGTACTAAATAACAGTTAAAATAAATGATGCCCATCAAAATCGAGAAAGGTATTAAATTTATTCATCAGATGACCCTTATAAAATTGGCCAATCGGTTCTTGAGTAACAGTATATGCAATTTAAAAACTTGAACCGCTTTTTGAGACCATATAGGTACTATAAAAACTCGAGCAGGACCTTAAATTTATTTATCAGATAATTAAGTTATATACCGTTATTGCATGAGAAATTTAGCAGTTGTGTGGACCAATATAATTGGTTATGGTAATTTTATATAGGTATATTAAACCAGAATGCAACACACCTGTAATTCCGTTACATACATTTTTTTGCAAACCCTTGACACAGTAAAATGAAACGAAATATATTTTTATAAATGTGGTTTTATTTCCATAAATTATATAATATCAATGCATTTATAATACTTAATATTGACAACCACTTTTGATTTTTTTTTTCATAATTTCGATTGTGTTTGAATTTCCTATTCCGCCAGATTATTTTACCATATTCACAATTTGGTGATAGTTTTACATGTTCAAAAAAAGGACAGTCTGTTTTTACAAAATTGTATATCTGCGCGTCACAATAGTGGCACTCTACTATGTCCTTTTCATTTTTCTCTTCTTCTTCGGGTTTTAATACTCCTAGCCAATTTCTAAATGTACTTAATCTATTTTCATTTTCATTTGTTGTGTGTCGGGTACATCATAACTTTCAAGCAGATGACTCATAAAGATTTAATTTTTTTTCACTTATAAAGTTTTAGGCTTTCCCCCTCCCAAAGAAATTTTATCCCACCCCAAACATAGCCGACTTTCTGGGTTACCTAAGAATTTTTTAAAGCTGGATCCCCCCCCTCTCACTCTATGTGTAGCTGAATCTTTGGCTCTCAAAATTCCTATGTTAATTAAGAACCGGCGTAAACACACTACTGTTCACAAGAATCTGAATTCACTATAAAGCACAGAAATGCAAGGGTAAGTAAATCCAACCCAACTTGACCCAAGCTACCGTAATATTTCGCTGATATATGGAGGGACATTATTAGTTTTAATTTGCGCTTTTGTTATTATAATATCGGAATGCTAAAAATTATTTTCTACTTTTTAGTGAACTTTATATTTTGTAAAAGCTTGTATTTGAAAAGCATTTTTTTATATAAAATTATATTTTAATTTTTAGATTTGTACCCTAAATCGTCCATTTTGAATCCGCCATATTGAAATTTTCAAATCTGATCTTAAATTCATAATCCCTTTCCCTAAAAACCCCTGTATGCCAATTTTGATTTAAATCGAACAAACTAAATCTTTTTCTCCCTCCACTTCCTTCTTTAAGGGGAGGTGGGTTCACTGGAACTATAAACGCATACCAAATTTGAAGACAACCGGATCTGTATAAGTAAGTTAAAATTGGTTAGTAAAACATGACCAAAAATGGGTTAAGCATAAACTTTGGTCAAATGTGATCTAGCCACAAATAACAAATTTCTGGTTGGAACGACAAAAACATCGGATTGTAGCAGCCAAACTGGCGTGATTAAATTGAAATATTAACTGCAATACATTTTTTTAGTGGCTGGAATCAAGTTACCCAGTACCGAGTTTAAAGTCAACGCAATTAAGGAATTCTGGTAACAGCAATTACAGGGCCATCACTAAAATTCTTGTAAAGAGCTAGTGATCATACTGACTACTGCGGGCTACTACAAATATAGTGGCCCCAATCTAGTCACATTATCGTTCCGCGCGCGTTTGTGGCGCGCGCAGTCCATCTCCAAACTGCTCAAGCTCATTGCATTTTCGGCCAGCGCAACGTGTGCATATAATGCAGCACTCCGGCATTTTTTGTTCATCTTTTTCGTGTATATCTTCTATAAAATGACCTCATTTGGGAAATACTTAAGGATGAACTAAACTTGAAGGCCCTCCGACTACGTTGAGAGATTTAAAAGTAAGTATATAGTAATGGCTATCGCTTCGCGTGGGTAGAGTTTTCTCGAGGGTTTTCTAGTTCGATCATCATCTTTTACATCGTGAGAAAGGAGCTTAACTTAATTTTATTTATGTGTTTTCCTGTTCTGAATAAACTATAGCTCGCAGTTTTAAATCTTTAATCGTAATTCAAAATCCATATCATTAGAAAACCTGGTCACGACCATGTTAATTATGAGCACAATTGCTGTTCACTCTGAGCAAAAAACTAGTAACTAGTACCAAACAACCTAGTAAACCCTACTACATAACATAGTATCAGTTATCAGGCAGTTTGGTTGAGATGACTAGAAAGTTTACTTGTAGTTACTAAATATCCTAATAACTATTTGCGATGGTGTCATATAACTTGGTAAGGGTTACTAGATATCTTAGTAACCATAAGTACTTTATCAGGTTAATGTAATGTAATTTAGTTGGCGCCTATTTCACCATAGTTTTTGGATAGGAATGATCGAGTTATTAGTCAAGGTTACTACAAATTTCTTTCAGTGCATATTGAATTTTTAAAATCTGATCAAAAAGTCGAATTCCTTATCCCCAAAAACCCTCGTATAACTATTTTTCTTGAAATCGGACAAACTTAGGCGTTTTCCCCCCTCCAGGGCGTGTTTTACAAGCTTTTATGCACTTTAGGGATTAAAAGTGCACTTTTAATCCCTCAGGGATTAAAATTAATTTAATACCCTGGGGGATGTAAAGTAAATTTTTCCAAATTAAACAATAATTTTATTGAAATTTTTTTTATTTGTTGAAATTTATGAACTAAAAAAATAATTAGCGTATGCATTACTTAAATATAGTTCTTATTATGATATATATTTACATTTACATTTACTTGGGTGCAATTTGCAAGGCTTACGAAGGGTGGACAGTTGGAGGCAACATTTTTAGTTATAGACGTATTCTGCACATACGTAGCAGTTGCCGCTGCCGTTGTCGTCTTATTTTCTGAAATTAATCTTCCTATGGTTGATGCTAATGCCATATCGACATCGGAGGAGACATTGGTGAAAATTTGATCGGCAATATTCTTCTTTTGATACAATGAATTTTAAACATAAAATTCAGCAACCGAAGGCTTTGATCATAGAATATTGGCTCCATACAGAAGATGCCTTGAGATTCTTAGACTTCTGTAGGAAGTATGTTAAGCAGGAGCACCTTTTCATCCGTAAAATTCTCTGCATGCTGTTCAGCGCACCATTTTCGGTAATCACGAAACTGTTTCTTGTAAACCTCGCGAGATTTTTGTGGAAGAAGGCTAACGATGGCTCTTCCGCGGCCTCTTCAATGTTCATTTACAAAAAAATGACGCACGATTTTTCTGGACTCACCGTTTAGTGACGCCGTTTGATAACAACAACTGACTGACATTTGTTTTGTGCCATAGCAACACTTCCATGGCACAATAAATTTTGAGTGATTCCATCATGCCAACAACAATCAATGACAACTATCAGTAATACGAGTTGTTGAAACTAGAGTACCGTTAATTGGTCTACTGTTAGTTTTGTGATTTTTTGTTTTTAGTTTCCCGCATTCTAAAGTGCATAAAATAGTATATAAACCTCGTGACTAAAGTGTATTTTAATCCCTAGGTTTATAATGTACTATTATTACATAGAGGTGAAGTTAAATAAAAGCTTGTAAAACTTTCTAATTTTGAGAAAAAAATAATTTGGGGGGTTGTTCTGAGGGTCGATACTTATATGTGAAAATTCATTTTGATTCAAAGCTGCGGTTTTATAAATTTAAGCTTGGCAAGGGTGTTTATGTAAATTCATAACAACTAAGGCTACTACGAATATGCAGTTTTTAGATTTGAAATAACAACAAATAGAAACAGATTTCTATCGATCCTTGCGACTATGTGCCTAATCAACACCGTTCTAAACTAAAAAGCCAGTTAACCATTTTCGTTTCAGTATCCTTTGGCCTATGATCGTCGCCATATTTACACCAAACTGACAGAAAATCCATGTTTTACTTGTCAATTTGGTTATAAAAATGGCAGCCACATTAGGCTAAAGGGCACTGAGGAGGTAGGAGTTAACAGGCTTTTTAGTTTAGAACGGCGTTGGCCTAATGTGCTCTTAAAAATGAGCAATGCGTGCACCCATCAAGCCTGTGCCCCAAACAATGTGTCAAAAAAATGGTTCAAAAAGCTTTTATTAAAGTACTCATGATAAAATTTAAACTAATCGAAATCGAAATTTTTTTTTTAATGGGGCTGAAAGACTGAAAATTCTCGTTGACAGTTGACGTCAATCAATGTGTATAAATTCGTGACCTTCGGTCAATAATCATAGCGTATCAATCAGCTGTTGATAGTGGTTTCTCCAGTCAATGTCAGTCAAATTATCTCTTTTAGGTTACCCAATATTGTTGTCATGTTCATTGGCGTTTCATGAAAAATAAGAAGTCCGTCATATAATTAAGGAGACTAGACATTTGCTTATAAGTGTGTTTATCGTTTTTACATTATTTATTCTTTACTTTTTACCATTATTATCATTATTATAAAGAAATAATTTAAAGTAGGTACTTTCAAAATCTTTCAGTTTCAATCTAGTTATACAGTAAGTAATACTTTTTACCTATAGGTATACCTATGTATTATTATAAAAAAACAATTTAAGTAGGGATTTTTAAAATCATTGTCTTTTAATCTAGTTAGTAGAAGTAGAAGTATAAGGGCGGCCCGTGGGCCTGGCAATTAGGCCTCCTTTTAATCTAGTTAGTAGTTTTAAAGTAATTACATAGCTAATAATAATAAACAACTAATTCTTCTGTCTGATTGTTCTTAATGGTACTGATTAAACTTTTCCCGATTTCTCATCAAAACTCTTCATCGATGTTAGATAGATAGATAGTATGCTTTATTGTCATAAAATATATTACAATGTGTTTTTTGGACAAAGCGAAACTTAGTAGCTACCTAGCAAAATTGATAAAAATTAATGCAATATAAAATAGTATGGAAAATTAGATATTTAAATAGTACTAATAATTATAGCTATATTAAAAAAATATTAATCATTGTAATTGTAAAAGATCGGTAAAAAGTTAAAATAAAAACAAAAGCTTGTTAAGTCAAATTAATAAAATTACAAATATTATAGATAAACACGTTACATATTAATAGAAAACTACACATCGATTTACACAAAGTTTAAAAGTCAAAGTTAAATCTAAAAGGATTTGAATTAAAAGTAATTAAGTTAAGAACAGGATAAAATACAATAAAAAAATAATAACACAGGACAACAAAATCTATCACAGTTGTTTGAAACACATTACATGCTAATTAACGCCTAAAATCGGTCCTGATAATACTCGTTTAAACTATAATAGGCTCTACCACAAAGTAGGTCTTTGAGTCCTGCTCTGAACAATTTTAATGAGAGAGAGGTTTTAATTGTTTGTGGCAGATGGTTGAACATCTTTATCCCATTGTAATAAATTGATCTATGAACAAGCGATGATCTCGGAATAGGAAGTTGTAGATTTAATTGCTGGGTAGCCTATACTATAGCCAGTAGAAGTTCGAAGAAAGTGGTTGCGGTAATTATAAATAAGACTTGTTGTTTCTAAAATGTACAAGCAAAAGAGGGTTAAAATTCTCTTGGATATAAACAAAGGTTTGCATGAATCTCTATAGTTGGCACTACAAAGATATGATTATGAAGTCGCTTGCTTTGAAATGCAACTCACAGACCCATGAAAATAGAGATTAGAATTCTTGTTATTCATAAGAGGTTGATTAGGATTTCTTCTACCTATATATATTGTGATATAAAATAATAAAATAGTTAGTTACTATTGTAGGTAAATGTTAAAATAATATTATTAATTTTTTGTTCTAGGTTGCACTGTTTATAAATTATTTTTACTATAGGAATGCATTTCGTTTTCGTTCGCATTATTAATTTTTTGTTTTAGTGTGTAGTGTTGCATTCTATTTTTAAAATACCAAGCTTCTTTGAGATTAACTTAAAGGTAATATTTCAAAGCACACCAAATTCAAATAGAGCTTTGCTTTTTCCACCAGCATAACAAGGTAGAATTGATTTTAAAAAAAACTCATACATGCATTTTTTCCTATATCACAAAATTTAGCTTTCCGTTAGTGTATACTATTATAAGGCACCACCAGCTTAGTATGCCTGAAAGCTTAAAATTCAGTGTGAATTCCTTAAAAATGTCACAGATATCAACATTTACAAAAGTTCAAATTATCACTCGAGTTATAGAAGACGGCTGGGATATAAGAAGAGCGGCGACCCATTTTGGAGTTGATAAAATGACGATAATGCGATGGAAAAAGCGCTGGATTGAAAATAATTCTACGGATAGGAAAGATGGATCAGGACGACCAAAAGTAAGTTCTGAAGTGCAAGACGAGAGACTAATTGACCATCTCAGACAAAATCCTTTTTCAACGTCGCGTCGGTTGAAGCAGCTAATGTAATATTATTTCCGGGTTCTTTAGCAACAGTAAATAGAAGAGTAACGAAATCAGAAGTCTCTTGTCGAGTTGCTGCAAAGAAGCCTTTTCTAACAGAAGAACAAAAACAGGCCAGAGTGATTTTTGCACTGAACAACGTTCTTCGTGATAATGACTTCTGGGAGAGGGTGGTTTTCACTGACGAAAAATTTTAGTTTATCGTCCACCAAATTCTAGATTTGAACCCGAATATACAAACCAAATTAAAAAAGCTGGACATTTTTTTGTAAACATGTGGGGCTGGTTTAGTGCTACTAGAGGTTTGGTTTTTTTTTTGGAGAATCGAAGGAAGATTCAATAGTGAACGATATATCGAAATCCTTTAAAACTTTATGCTGCCATCTGTACAGACTTTACATGAAAATAATGACTTCGTTTATCAGCAGGACAACTGTCCAGTCGGCTAATGTTGTTCGCCAATGGTTTCAGAATAATAATATAGAAACACTTCCTTCGCCAGCCAACAGCACTGACCTTAACCCAATGGAAAATATATGGGGTCGAATCGTTAAAATAATATACCAAAGGAGTTGGAGACCATGAAATGCTGAAGAGTTAAGCGATGCTATTTATCGCGCATTGGATCAGCTCTCAGAAGACCATCAGTATTTTTAAAATTTAATCTTTTCAATGCCCAGACGTTTGCAGCTTGTAATAGAGAAAAATGGTGATCCTATTAAATACTAAATTATTTATTTTAGTTCTCTTTTAAGTTAAAATAATTAGTATTAAGTTTACCATCGTTTTTGTCCTAATCCAAGTTTCCTATTCGTCGAATTGTTTTCAATCCAGCGCTGTTTCCATCGTATTATTGTTATTTTATCAACTCCAAAATGGGTTACCGCCCTCTTTATAGAACAGCCTTCGTCCGTTACTCGAGTGATAATTTGATATTGTTCAATATATTATTCAATAATATATTGTTAATATCGATTTACATCCACTTCAAAACAAGTGTACTCTTGTTTTTTTTTAAAAAAAAAACGCATACATGCATTTTTCTCTCATACTCAAACAAACCACCATTTTGTAATGTCTGACAACAATAAATTCGGTATTACAAAATCAAAAGTAAAAATAAGGCCTCTAAATAAAAAAATACCTTAATTTAAAGCAAATATCCTTATTACCAACTACGCAACTCAAAGGAGAGTTTTGAGTTTAGTTTCTTGTTTCTAAAATCATGTTTAATCTCGGATATAATTACTTAATGATACCAAAAATCGCCTTTTAAACAACACCTAAATATATTTAAAAACAATCTTTAATAATTGCAAAAGAGTAATTATCACTCGACTTACAGAACACAGCTTGTCTATAAGGCACTCATTTTGGGGTTGATAAAATGATTATAATAAAATTTAAAAAATCAATAACACTCTGCGAACGCCCGGGCATTGAAAAACTTAAATTTTGAAAATATTCACGATCTTCTGAGAGCACCTCCAATGCGCGATGAGTCGCTTAAACCTTCAACATTTTGGGGTCTCCAGTTTCTCTGATAAATAATTTTGACAAGTCGCCCCCATATATTTTCTATTGGGTTGAGATCAGGGCTGCTTAATGGCTAAAGAAAAATTTCAATATTATTGTTTTCAAACTACTGGCGAACAACAGAAGCCGTGTGCATGGGACAGTTGTCCTGCTGGTAAACGAAGTCGCTGATTTCGTAAAACATCTGCACAGATGGCAACATAACATCCTCAAGAATCTCAACATATCTTTGACTGTTGAATCTTCCTACGATTTGCCAAAACATACCCAAACCTTTAGCGCTAAACCAGCCTCACATATTCACTGAAAAATGTCCAGCTTTCTTAATTTGTTTGGGTATTTTGGATCAAACCTAGAATTTGGTGGACAATGCACTAAAATTCTTCTGCTGTTCGAAGATGACTGAAATTTCTTTCTATATGTGAAGACCACTTTTCCCAAAAGTAATCATCATGAAGAACAATATTTAATGCAAAAATAACCCTGGCCTGTTTTTGTTCTTACGTTAAAAAGGTTTTTTGCAGCAACTCGACAGGAAATTTCAATTTTTTTAATCCTTCTGTTAATAGTTGATAAGGAACCTGAGAACATCTTTACATTAGATGCTTCAACGGACGTGGCAAAAGGATTTAGTCTGAGGTGGTCGATAAGCCTTTCATCTTGTATCTCAGAACTTACAGACTTTCGTCCTGATCTATGTTTTCTATTCATCGAATTATTCTGGATCCAGCGCTTTTTCCATCGTACTATCGTAATTTTATCAACCCCAAAATGAGTGGCCGCTCTCCTTACAGAGCAACCGTCTTCTACAACTCGAGTGAATTTGTGTTTTCGTAAATTTTGTAATTTTTGGCATTTTTGACTTTGAAAGTTATTTTCAAAATCAGTTTGACGAATACCGTCTATTTTAAACTGGTGAATGGAATACGTATATTATTGGAAAAGTAACAAGAGTACACCTTGACCCAACACCGTTATCAACTAAAAAGCCAGTTAACTCATTTTCATTTTAGTATCCTTTGGCCTATGATCGGTGCCATATTGACACCACACTGACAGAAAATCCATGTTCTACTTGTTAGTTTGGCTATAAAAATGGCAGCCACAATAGGCTAAAGGACACTGAGGCGGTAGGAGTTAACTGGATTTTTAGTTGAGAACGCTGTTGCTTGTTCATTTACAACGTCCACAAAATCATTTTTAATCGTTTCCAGAACTCGTTTTAAATGTATCAGTTTGATCAGATAAAGTTACTAAAATTGATTTTCTAAAATGAGATGAAGAACAGTTATTCCTTTAATAATATAAGTATTTTTAATAAACAATGAAATTATTGCTATAGTTTTTTTTTGACCACACTGTAACTGGTTACAAAACGCAGTAGCAGGAAGTACGTTTATTTAGTTTAGAAGTGTCAGTAAATGATGTACAATTTTTGTATTGGGATGTAGACGTCGAAGTTTTTGCAAGTTTATATCCAATAAGACATAATAAAACCGAAGTCTTTGTGCTTAATTATTACCGCCATAAACTGCGCTACATGTATTTCATCAGGTTATAGGCCCAGGTGCGTGTATAAGTCCCTAAAACTCGTGAAAAAGTCGGCATGAATAGTGCAATTTTTGGCGAGCTAGAAGTTTCTGTTGAAGCTGTTTGAAGGCGAAAATACTCAATTTTATTGAGGTTGGAGGAGAGACAAAGACATGGGAGTGCAAGTAGGGCTGATAAATGTTGCAAAACTAGGCGGTGAAAATTGGACAACATGGAAATTTCAGGTAGAGGTAACCTTAAAGTCTAAGGGTTATTATGAAGTGGTAAGTGGGGCAACACCAAGACCCGCGACTGGGGATACCAAAAAATGGCACTCACTCAAAAAGAAATTATTGTCTCAAGGCTTGAAGACAAAATAGTTACGCATGTGTTATCATGTAAAAATTCTTCCCAAATGTGTTAGTGTCCACTTACTTACCCAAAAATTCTTCTCTCTTGAGTATGCTAGCAGCGCAGTAAATCTAATGAGTCAGGTAGAAGGAATTAAAAGTAATTTAAAATAGTTGGATGAAGAAATAAGTGACAAGTTGGTCATAACAAAAGTTCTCGTGGCATTGCCAGAAGAAATGAAATACTTTATTTCTACATGGGAAAGCACACCCTCGTACAAGCAAACCCTTATTGATTTAATGTCGAGACTCATGATAGAAGAAGAAAGATGCAAGAATTCGGAGAAATCACAGGCTTTAGCAGCAGGAACCATTAAAGCGAATTACACAAAGAATAAAAAAGATATGAAATGTTTTGAATGTGGAGAATCAACACATATTAAGAGAAATTGTCCTAAACTTGTATGTAAATTCTGTAAAAATCCAGGACATATGATGGACTGGTGTTGGTTTAGAAAAAGGCAAGTGGTGGGGACAAGAAAGCAAGGGGGAGATCAAGGATTTATATCAGAATGTGCAGTCGATATAATGGCCATAAGAGACTGTGAAAATAAGAATAAAACTGACTGGTGGATGGATAGCTATGGAGCACATGTGCTTTGATAAAGGGAAGTTCACATCCATGGAAAAGTCAACAGTGAAAAAACAGGTGAGAGTAGGAAATGGATCTCTGATAAAAGTTGAAGTTGTTAGTTCTGTACTAGTGGAGGCTTTTAATGGGAACAGATGGATAAAAACAGACTTGAAAAATGTCTTGTTTGTACCAGAATTGGCAGTGAACTTGTTTTTAGTGAGCACAAGCCTTGATAAAGGTTATGAAATGCATTCAGACAAAGAGGTATGTAAACTGATAAATAAAATGGGTCAAACAAGTGCTATAGCAGATAGGCAGGGCAATCTTTTTAAAATGAGATTTAAAGTTGTCAAAAATGAAGGTCAATCTCAATGTCATTTGGTTGTAAGTCTGAAAGAATGGCTGGGAGAAACTGGCTCACATAAACTTTGACCAAATAAGGAAAATGCTGAGAAAAAGTGAAATACAGTTTACTGATGAGAAGGAGCTTTGTTGTGGCGTGTTTAGCTGAGAAACAACACAGGTTTCCATTCCCAGAGAGTGTCAGTAGAGCAAGCATGACATGTGAGTTAATTCATGGTGATCTGTGTGGTCCATTAGAAGTAGCGTCTCTTGGTGGACTAAGTACATACTAACACTGAAGGATAACTTCTCGGGATTTAGAAACATCTACTTCTTAAAAAAATAAATAAAAAAAATAGAATCTTTTGTCAATTGGGCTGAAACGACAACAGGAAATAAAGTAAAAACTTTAAGAACGGATAACAATCTTGAGTTTGTTAATGAAACTGTCAAAAATATGTGCGACACAAAGGGGATTACACACTAAAAGTACAGTCCACAACAAAATGGACGTTCTTAATGAGAAAACAGGACAATTATGGAATTAGTCAGAACTCTGTTAGACTGTTCGCGATTACCCAAAAAGTTTTGGGCTGAAGCAGCCAATGCTGCAGTGTGTACCTTAAATAGAGCAGGAAGTAGCCCTCAAAAGGACAAAACTCCCTATGAGTTGTGGTTTGACAAACAATGCATGATGCAAGTTTTCAAAAAGTTTGGAAGTAAAGTAAGCATTCACATTCCAAAGCAGAAAAGGTTAAAAATTGATGTCAAAAATGAAATAGGAGTTTTTGTGGGCTACAGTGAGGAGGTTAAAGGCTACAGGGTATACTTACCTGAAAAAGAAAGAGTAGAAACACATAGAGATATCATTTTTCTTCCAGAAGATAAGAAAGTAGCAAAAGATCAAAAAATCTTGGGTGGAAATAACGAAAATTCAAACTTGGATAAGCATCCCACAAGGAACACACAGAGGACTAAAGCGATAAAAGAAATGAATAAACGATGTTTCGCCCTTGGTAACCAGCGTGGGCTCATCAGTGGTTTCACTGGTCACCCTCCACCATACATTATTAAACACCATCATACACTTTGATTTCCAACTTTGAATCACTCACAAATAGGCATCGTTCCGCACTGGTACTTATCCAAGTTACCTGATACGGATTCATCCTGACGTGTTAATATTTAGAGTAGGATTATGCTTTTAGGCAATTAAAACAAAAAAGAAGTTAAAAAAAACCTCCAAACCAGTTACTTCAACCGAAAAGAAACTAAAAAACAAAAGATCAAAAGATCTTGGGTGGAAATAACGAAAATTCAAACTTGGATGAGCTTTTAGGCAATTAAAACAAAAAAGAAGATAAAAAAACCTCCAAATCAGTTATTTCAACCGAAAAGAAACTAAAAAACAAAAGATCAAAAGATCTTGGGTGGAAATAACGAAAATTCAAACTTGGATGAGCATCCAAAGAAGAAAGTAGATCAAAAACCAAAAGAAAAAAGGACAAAGTAATCTTATAGAATTTGGAGAATGATGAAACAATGATGAAAATGAAAACTGTGAATTACCTGAAAGAGACAATAAAATCCCAAATAATGACCGACCCAATGATAACAGAAATGATATCGAAATTGAAAATTACAATGAAAATGAGAGCAAGATTTACTCAGATTCATATGAAGAAATAGTGAAATGAATCAGTTGCAAAAGAGTAGTAGCTCAGAGGAAGAAATGATTAAAACAAGAACTATAACAAGAACTGGAAAAAGAGAAATTAGATAACCAGAGTGGATGAAAGATTATGAATTAGACACTAAAGCGAGTGAATGTGACATGTGTTTTTTCTCTGAAAATGAAAAGCCAATAACTTTAAAAGAACCTATGTTGAGAAAAGATAACGCTAAGTGGAAAGAAGCTATTGAAAGAGAACTTAGAGTGTTGCGTGAAAATAATAAGTGGCAGGAAGTTCCGTGGTCCAAAAATAAAAAGTTATTAACATATTTTGAATTAAATGACCTAAAGTTTCCAATAAATATTTTTGAGAATAACCAGTCTGCCATGAAGATTGACCAAAACCCAGAAAATAACCGTAGAATAAAACCTATTGATATAAAATTTAGCTTTATTAAAGAAAATATTGGTAATAATAAAATATATTAATAACAGCGAAGTCTTTGTGCTTAATTGTTACCGCCATAAACTGCGCTACATGTATTTCATCAAGTATTATTAACTTTAAGAGAATCAACCGTTTTCAATTTAAAAGAATTGTTTTCTTTAATAATCTCAAAATTTATTTGATCTAACATACATTTTGTAATGTCCATAGTACCTTTAAATTATTTTACTCTACTAATTACAGTTGAGCGATTTTTTTACCGCAAGAATATGTTGAAAACCAGATCTGAAACTGATGAGTTCTGCTTTCTCGAGTTGTATTTATATGCACTTCTTCAACATACCCCCACTTAAGGAGGGATAACCCCCACCACAAACTGTGTTTGAAGGTTAAACTGTTCTGTCATTTTGTACTTTACCTGTTTTTTGTCCATCATACCGTGTGATTTGAAATAGTTGTTCTGTTTCCCACATTGCACACTAAATAGATTTCAGGTCTGTTTCTGGGTTTGGGATTAAAACCCCCCTCCCCGAGAAACAAAATTGGTTGCCTTTAGACCTTTCAAAATAGCACATCATTTCCCCCTTGTAGTGTGTACACACTCATTCCGTGGTACTATTAGGGCATTTTTTTGAAAATCTATCCAGGCATTGATAACACAACTTATATTTACTACCATACTTCGAGGTCATCACATAATAGGATTTCGTTCTGCACATCTTACTTTTCAGGTAATTGGCATTAGAAACTTCTGCCATTTCTATACAGGTTTTTCTAATTTTAGCAATCCCCTTTTTTCTGATAAGCTCTATTTCTTCTGGTTCCTCTTCAAATATATCCATATCTTCAACTACTTCTTGATTAATAGAACTCAAAGCTTCTATGCGGCTAACATCATCGTGCATTGATATTATCTGATCATTAAAAATATCTTTTCTTTTGACTTTGTATTCTTCACGCTGAAATTCTTAAATATGATGTATGTATCTTTTCATTTTTAAATCACTACTGTCCTTTTAACAAACACTATGCATAACTAATTCTAACGTATAAAATTTAATATGTGATTCCAGGACCCTTCTTAGATATTTATAGGAAACTATTACACTGAAAAGAGTGAAGCATTGAATGGTTTTGCTTCAAGAACACTCACTAAACCCACCACAAATATTTAAAGTCAAGGTCAAAGATTCTTCATGTTCAAAGCCACCCAAGATCAAAATATTCGAGCTTTGCGAGTTAAGGTTAATACCAGCTACAATGCCAACAATAAAATAGTTATTCATAGACAACATATATCTGCTACATTTGTGGTGCTTGGCCTATATATATATATATATATATATATATATATATATAGGTCAAGCACCACAAATATTTAAAGTCACAGCTAAAGATTCTTTCATGTTCAAAGCCACCCAAGGTCAAAATATTCGAGCTTTGCGAAATTGATTTAACTAATTCAAGGTTATACGTTTGAAATATACCTCAAGGACAGCTAAAGAGGACCTATTTAATTCAAGGCGAAATATCCAATTAATTAATTTTATCTTCAATGCAAAGATGATGTTTGTTCCCTCAAGGTCAAGGCTAAATGCATATAAAGTTTGATATATCAAACGCGAAGTAGCTGTGTTGAAGGCCAAAGCAAAAATAAAATCACGAAACAGAATGACGATCAAGTGACGCTTAAAATGTGGACTTGATAAAGTAAAACTTGAATCATGAACCACTTTGTTCACCCAAAAGATGCAGGGTCAAGGTCCTTTCTCAAAAATGATCTCACACCCGTATAAGCCTACTACTGTGGGTCTTCATCTAGTATATGATTAAGTATGTTAAATTGAACGAGAAATAATGTATAATAGGGCAGGGGTTTTAAGCCACGGCATGGCGTAAACGCAACATACGTTACGCACAGAGGATAGGTCACCTAGTTACGACGAGCTAAAAAAGGCTTAAAGCAACGCTTCTTGCGTATCTTGTAAATTGGTTAAGTAGTAAAGGAGATTGCGCTTTCATTTGCTTTCTGTCATGGTTTGTCTTCTTTTTTATACTTCAAAAATGGGAGATATTCTCAATGTCAATGTCAATTTTTGATGATGACGGTGAAAAAAATGATGACATCGATGATGCCATCATTATCGAAATTCTCCGTGGAGAGGCTGCTCTCGGGAATAGAGCAGCCCGTTATGGAAGGTTCAAATTTGACGAGGTGGCGTAACCAGAGTGTTTGACACTATTTAGGTTTGAGAAATACCATCTACTGCGCTTTTCTAAATGTCTGGGAATACGACATTCTTATAGTAAACAACTTTCTTTTGATGTGTTATGCATTTACGTACGATACGCGGAGTAACCATACACCGCGCATTTAGCGTATCGTACGTTTGGAGTTTACTGCGCAAATGCGCACTTGATTAAAACTTACGCTTCGTTGAGTTACGTGCTGTGGTCTATAACCCCTACTATTGTGATCAAAGTTATTACGAAAATTTTAAAAATATAAGAAAAAGTCCAAGACTTGAAATTTTATGTAATTATTTTTTATAAAAATATACACTTGGTGCAATTTCTTTCTAAGAAGACTGGGATACATTTTGCAGAACACTTTGGTCGTGAGACTAAAACTCTCAAATGTAATGTCAAACAAATAATAAAAATAGTCCTTTTCACCAAGTGCAATACTAAAATAGTGCTTTTTAAAAGAGCGACATCCCCCCACCCCCGAGAAGCTCGGTTATGGTAACATTTTTACTTCAAATTAAGTTTTTTTAAAATTATTTATCCCTTCCCCCCCCCCCCCCGACGTCAATTCCTGGGTGCGCTACTGTTGTATCATATCGGCCGTCACTGCTTTGGACTGCACCTAAGTCGTTTTTTGGCGTAGAACACGGTGCTTGCATGATTTCGAAATGTGACGTCACCGGTTCAACCACAACGTCATCGGTTCTTGCTATCGCCAAAATGCACTTCCCAGTGACAGTTTTACAAAACCTAACTTATTGCTGTAAAATATTTGTTAGCGTTTTGTTTTTTTTCCAATCTGCAGTTTATAAATCCGGGGTTATTTTGTTATTTTGATGTTTAAACCCACCATTAAATAACTTAATAACTATTAAATACGACGAAAGCTGCCTGGCAGTGTCCGAATCTACCTCTAAGAGTAATTCTCCCAATTGAATTTGGCACATTACCAAATCAGACTCCATCATTTTATTATTGAAAAATAAAAAAAAATAGCTGGGCTCCATAACCCGACACTACTCGCGTATTTTCGCAAATGACAACTCCCAACACATTTACTTAGTTTATACGGACCCGTTAAACCGTTTAAATTTCAAATTGTTTTCCTAAAACGCATGTATAAACACTACCTAAACCGTTTTAAGAGGTCCGATGTGCTTTAGTTAAAAACGTTTTAAAAATGCGGATTAGCGTTTGTAAAACCGTTTAAAAGTGCGTATAAACCCTCAAACCGTTTTTGAAACCAGTGCTGCCAACCGAAAAGTTCAAAACTTAAGGTCAATTCCGATGTGAAACCAGGTATGTACCCACTATATCAACCAGTCGGCTTTTGGTTGCGTCAAGGTTGGCAGCGCTGGAGCATCTGATCCGAAAGCGTTTTTAATTTCAACGTATAAACAGTAGGCGAAATGCGCATTGGGCCGTATAAACTAAGTTATTGAAATCGTGATTGAAACGCTTTCGAAACAGGCCGAGGAGCGGTTTTGAAATCCTTTGAAATATATTGAACCGTGACGTCACCAGTTCAACGCCAAAATTATATTTCTTGCATGATTTCGAAATGGTTTCAAAATCTTCTCACGCCATGGCTATGTGGAAGATGTTGGGGTACTTGGGGTCAACACATAGTGATTTATGAATGGACTGCATTGGTCAGTCGATGTATTATTCAGATAATTTACCAATATTTAATTTAAATTATTTACATACCCGTAATGTAATATTTTGAACGGTAATCGAACATATTCGCACTCAATTCTGTAACAAAATCCTGTGGTGAATCTTCGGCGGCAAACTTGAATGACATATCTGCGATGGCTTGCATTTCATCGAAAATTGTTTTTTGTGGTCCAATTTTTTTAATCAAATTTATGTAGGAAAAGATGGTTTCTATTACTTCATTTAGGTGTTCCAAACCTACAAAAATTTAGTTTTGTTTAGTCACCATAAAGAATACTCTGTCTGACGGTAGAAGGAAGAATATGTCTTAAAATGGGCTTTTTACGCCAATCAATCTAGCAAAAAAGTGGAAAAAAATAACACATCTTTGATTTTTGGCATAGAGCTTTAGAATACTTTCATAAACAACATACCGAAAGTCTCCTAAAATTCCCTGGATCATAGGTCCGCCATATTGAAAAAATTACAGATTTCTGACATATATTTTTAGTATCCTTGTTCATAGGCGTAACCAGCTAAAATTTGGTATGTAGGTATATATGGGAGCCTAATATTAAAATCCAAGATGGCGTTCTGCTAATGTCAAAAATAGCTCCGCTATATTTGAAAATACCTTCTCTCATTATCATTAATCTAACTTCCTAATCCGTTTAGCCATTATTGTTAAATTCGGTACATATACTAACCATAAATGTCTTAATTTAAAAATTGGTGTACAGCTGTCGAAGTCGGCCATTTTAAATAGGAAGATTTTTTGGAACATAGTAGAGCCCTTAACAACACGCTAAAAATAAAGCTTTTCAACTGCTAAGGGGCAGGGGCCATTTTAAAAAAAAACTGTCAGTTTTTCATAATACAGTTAGAAACATAATTAAAGGACAGATTTTATTACAAAAAAGTTATAATAACATATGTACAAGCCAATATAAGACTGGTGGCAAATATTTTTAACCCTCCCCCTCTAAGTCCCCCCTAATGACGAACTTTTTTTAAAATAACTTTTCGTTAAAATTATTATAAATTTAAATTGTCCTTAAAATACGCTTTTAAAAAATACCCTACACAGACCTATTTTTTATATTTTCTGAGATATTTTTAAAGTAAAACATTTTAACCCTGACAAGAGGCACATCATTGAAAATAATTTTTTAAGTAGATCTTAAAAATATAGCTTGCAGTTAGAATTTACCCCCCCTCCCTTCCTTCTTTTCCTCATATGGACCTCATTAAAACAAAAAAAAACCTAAATAAAAATTTTTGTCATGGTGTCTGTCTGTCTGTCTAGGACACGATTACTCAAAAGCCGCTTTATCGATTTTTTAAAAATTTGGTATAAAAATTTTCTGGCACCCTGCGATGAGCTGATTCGGTTTTAAAGTGGGGAAAAGTTTGTGAAGAGTGTAGAAAGGGGGGTTAAAATTTTACAAAAATACTCATGAACCACATACAGACCGCTTCAAGCTACTGCGAACATAGGGGGAATCAAGTCCAATTTACTCTCCGTGCCGTACGACCGAGGTGGATTCGAAGCACGCTGCAGTGTTATCTTTTGGAAATTCATTTTGTTTTTATTATTTTGTTTTATTTCTGCCTTGCTCGAGAAACAGATGGGTAAGTTCTTAATTGAAATAATACATTTTTAAAACCAAAAATGGATGTCTACGAAGTTGCCGAAAAAGTGCAGATGGTCAAATGGTCAAATCGTCATAACCCAACACACGTTCGATATTGGTCGAGGGAAAATTTGCATTTGTATTTTGACGTAAGAACACAGTATCCCCAAAAACTAAATGTTTGGGGGGGGGGTATTATAGGGGAACACGTAATTGGGCCATTTTTTATTAACGGCAATTGCAATTTGAATGGTCCTAGATACTTGGATCTACTGCAGCAGCACATTATTCCAACTGCTAGGCAGTTGTTAGGTGTAAGATTTGGTGAAACATGGTTTCAACAAGATGGTTGTTCCGCTCACAATGTTGGCCTTGTTAGGGAATATCTTGATAATGTATTTCCTAATCGGGTTATAAGTACACGGGGAACTATTTTATGGCCAGCTCGATCTCCCGATCTTGCTCCTAATGACTTCTATCTGTTTTTGAAGAAGCTTTTCAAATTATCACCCCTAACATGCTTGGAAACGTTAGAAGGGGTTTTTATAGTAGGCTCGGATATTGTCTAGCCGAGCAAGGAGGACTTTTCGAACATTTGCTTTAATTTTTTTTTGACTGGGAGAATCTTTTTGGTTTTTAGAATGTATTATTTTATTTTGAGAACTTGCTTTTATTTTGTTTCTCCTTATTATTTTCATTGTAACACGTCGTCACTGATAAATCTGAGCAGTTGACAATAAAACGCTCTTATTTATCAGTGACAAAAAATAAGAAAATTACGTTATAAAAATTTGCGTATTTATTGACCAAATTCCGGTTTCATTGACTACGCTCCACACAGCACCATGGTTAGAGGCGTACCACAGAAAAAAAAATGGGTTCGGTCTGTCTGGCAGACCAGAATGTTATCTGCTGTACTGTGCTACGGAACTAATTATGACCTTGGCGCCCGACATAGAAATAGTTCAGTGAAACACAAATAGATGGAGCACCACACATGATAACCACAAAAATTAATACTACAAAAGAATATTGATTTTTAAATAAAAAATCCATATTACTTTACAAATGTAATGTAATATTGATTTTTCTTCACATAGCAAAAAGGACCACAATTGCTATGTTTTCATGGGTATTGAGTTCGTTTTCAAAACTCATTGTATCTTTTTCTTTTATATAGTGTGTTCTTTATCAAGACCAAGAACACGATAGAATGAGTTTTGAAAACGAACTCAATACCCACAAAAACATAGCAAATATGCCCAAAAAACAAAAAAAGTTTAAAAGATAAATCAAAAGTTGATGTTTTTGTGAATTTTTTAAACTTTTTTTGTCTTTGGGTGCACTGAACTTAAAAGACGAATGTGTACTTTTGACCCAAATGAAATGTTATCAAAAAAACATTTTGCCTTTTAATTTCATAGGTCAGGTCCTTTTACAAAACCCTTTATTGTAGTTTCATTTAGAATTTAACTTATAAAAGGTTGGGTAAAAAGATAAAGACAGATGATAAATAAGTATGTGTAATTTAAAAAAAAATTGAAGTACATTTCCCAAATACAGGTTTAAAAACAAAACAAGGGTTCATTATATTTTTCACTGCCTTAACTCATTATTGGAGTGTTAAATACAAGAATTCCTTTATTTTTTTACAAAGTTAAACATTTGTTATCCCTCCAATGCTAAAGGAGTAAAAAGGAGGTGAAAAATATAATGGTAAAATAAGTAAAAACATAAAATATTACCTTATAGTAAAAATCGAGGTAAAAATTATTTAAAAAGAAGATAAATGACCTAGAAATAGCTATTGTTAAAATTATACCACAGATAATTATGAGGATAATTGCCTTTAGTCATAATTTAGTACACATAATTCAATATAAAGCCTCAAGAAAGGAAACATAATTTTTTCCAAATCATTTTTGTTTGGCTTCATGAAATGCTGATTTTTTTTATTTATCGCAATAATCTCCTCTTTAGACTATTAGAAAATCTTACAAATCTTATTAACTTGCTTACACCACCAGAACAAACCCCTAATAATTAACTTTATTATTGTGGTTAGTTTAGGAATTAAGAAATATAATAAAGTTTGTGTCTTGCCAAATAAAAAATTAAAGTATGTTCCTTGGTCAACTTACTGTTTTTATACTGCAAGGCATCAATAAGTTCATTGACAACATCATTATCATGACTTATAATTAAGTTTACTCCTGCAAACTTCACAAACAGTTTTTTACTTTTCTACTTGGCAAAGCGAAAATCTTAGACAATAGTCTTACCAATTGATTTAAAAATATTGAGGGAGAGAATCTTTTCTTCTAAAGTAAGTCTTCTGGCTTTAGGTTTCTGCTGCTGTACTCTAATCTGGCATATAATAAGCCTTTTCTGCGAGTGCTAATTTTCTCTAGAATAATTGCACATAACTGGTCATTTTATGCAATCGCTTACTACTATCAATAACTTTCCTATAGAAATTGATTGGTGTGAGATTAGCTTGTCTGGGCACATTGACTTCATTAGGAATTAAAGAGCGCCTTCTTTTAACTGTAAAAAGAAATAAAACAAACATTAGCTTATTAGTTAAAATTATAACATTTATAAATACATTAAATTTGTAAAAATGTAACTAAATCAAACAAATTGATCATTCTCAGGGTAACCACCTGTTCGCGCCACTGTATCTGCGATCCTGTCAGTCATACCTACTATATGGTTCCTAAATATTCGAAGAAAAGTTTGCCTCAAAAAGCTGCAGGTGCGCGGCTTTGCCAGAGAACAGACGCTCTCAGACCGCGAGCGTTGAAACAATAAAAAGTTATTAAATCGCTAGGCCGATATATATTGTATTTCGACTATTTTGTATTAAAATCTTATTCTTAAATAAACCGTACATTTGTTGAAACTGTCGATTTTGAGTATACAGTCCATTTAATAAAAAATTAATTAAAATTTACGACGAAGAAGAAACATTGGTCATTCGAACCACATAAAGCAAGCATTGTTCCATCCAGCCACATGAAGTGAGAATTACGCCGTTTGAACAGTTACCAGTGTGCGGCAAAGAATTTAAAAAAATACTAATAAAACTTTAGTGATTTACAAGATCAGTCATAATAAATAATAAAAAGCGGTTACAAAAACAATAACTTAAACTAAGGGTCAAATGGACAGTTATGGACAGCAACAATAATTAAATTAAAATAAATACAGTGCAGTGCGTATAGACTCGAAATCAATGGATATCAAGCACCAATAAAGTGTCTAAAGGATTCCTTGGTTCCCTATACCCATGTAAGTCTGTTCCATATCATTTTAATTAATTCCGTTTACCTCTTAAAGTTTCTTTAATTAAGTCAAAATTAGTTTACACGTAAACTATTTGGAAATAAACATGAGTAGCGCAAGTAGTGAGGAAGACCTCGCTTCCCTTTTAAATAGGCGCAGAATTATTTTCGAAAAACTTGAAAGGTTTGAAACCTATTTTAATTCCCTCACGCAGGAAAATTTAAACGACGAAAAATATGTCTTTAGGTTAGTAGCACGCCTAGAGAAGGTAGATCCTCTCTGGTATGAATGGAACGATTTGCAAAATAGCATTGAGTTAATGCAGCCAGACGAGAGAGTCGAAAACTGTCAGATGCGGGATGATTTTGAAAATAAATATGGCGACTTGATGGCTGATGTTAAAAGAGTCATTAATTTAACAAATAAATCGAGTAGTGACTCTGGCAGCATAGTGGGGGGCTTAAACACAAGTTCTCATCAAAATACGCAAAATGACTCGGAATTTGAGTTACCGCGAATCAAATTAACCAATTTTGATGGCAACTACAGCAATTGGCTGGAATATAAAGAGATGTTTACTGCTCTTGTGCACGAAAATCCAAAATTAAGTAATATTAAAAAATTCTATTATTTAAGGAATAGTTTAGAGAAGGACGCTGCACAACTTTTGAAATCAATAGAAGTTTCTTCTCAAAATTATTCTGAAGCTTGGTCTATGTTGGTAGACCGGTTTGAAAATAAAAATCTTATGATTCATAATCATATTAAGGCATTATTTGAATATCGTAATATGACAAAAGAATCCTTTACTGAGCTCAGGAGCCTTAATGATGAATTTAACAAACATCTCAGGGCTTTGAAATCCTTAGGTGAAAAAACTGATGGGTGGGATCGGTTAATCATTTATTTGATGTCAATAAAATTTGACCAGACAACGCGAAGAGATTGGGAAAGTTATAAGTTTGAGGGCGAATTACCCGGTTTAAGAGATATGAATGATTTTTTAAAGCAAAAATGTGAACTACTTGAGAAAATACATGCAACAAAGTCGGGTGATAAAACCAGCTCTAATAAACCAACAAATCAAAAACCAAAAAATTTCTCATCTAACGGTCTCGCGGCTGTATCTCCCCGATGTTTTCATTGCAAGGACGATCATCTGATAAACTCTTGTTCAAGTTTTCTAAGCTTAAGCATTGAAGATAGGATAAAAATAATAAAATCTCTCAAACTATGCTTAAACTGTCTCCGCGATAATCACCCGTCTTGGAGGTGCAAGGCTGCAAAATGTCCAAAATGTCGAAAATTGCATAATGACCTGTTACATATTGAGAACTATAATAGTCCTAGGTCAGTGCCGCAACAACAACCGCCAGTAGTTCAGGGAAATCCGAGCGCGCCGCAAAATAAACCGTCGCCAGGCAGTCAAAGCTCGTTGCTAGGCGACACTAGCACAGGCGCCGCCGCAATTGTTTCGGCGAACTCTATGATAAACAGGGACCAAAAATTAGATATAGCGGTCGCGTCAAATAAAAAGATTTCTCAAATATTGTTGAGCACAGCAAATATAAAAATTAAATTCCGAGAAAAAGAAGTTGTTTGTCGGGCGCTATTGGATAGCGGATCTGAATCTAACTTTTTAACAGAAAACGTATGCAAAAAATTAAATTTGAATTGTAAACCGGTAAATCATGTTGTCAAGGGGGTTGGTGAAAGCACGTCAAAAATAAAAAGTCAGGTAGACATTTCGGTTGAGTCCTGCATGAATACATACAAGTGCAATACGGTTTCTTGTTTCGTTCTCCCTAGAATTACCGGCAAACTGCCTGCGATTACGTTTGATCAAAACTTAATAAAAATACCACCCGGACTACAATTAGCAGATCCTAATTACCACATTAACGGGGAGATTGATTGCTTATTGGGTTCCGAAGTATTCTGGTCTATCATGTGCCCAGGTCATATAAAATTAGAACCGCACTTACCCGCGTTGCATGAAACCAAACTAGGTTGGGTTATAGTGGGAAATATGAAAATGCCTGAGGCAATGGGCCAGTATACGGGGTACAATAATTGCTGCCTTTCAATTTTGGATCAAACTAATCAAAACATTATAAAATTTTGGGAAATTGAGACAATAAATTATCCGGAAAAGGTGTTATCGCAAAGTGATCGATATTGCCAAAAGTATTTTGAAAAAACTACAAAGCGCGATGATACAGGAAAATTTATTGTAAGCATTCCATTCAAAGAAAACTTGCATGAGCTGGGAAATTCTAGGGAACAAGCGTTAAAAAGGTTTTACTCCCTTGAAAATAGGTTAAATAAAAATCCCGAATTAAAGTTAGAGTATGTGAAGTTTATGAATGAGTACGAAAAAATGGGTCACATGAATGAAACTTGTGAGACTGACTTAACCAAAAATGAAGGCTATTTTATTCCACACCACGCCGTAATAAAATCGGACTCATTGACTACTAAATGTCGCGTAGTCTTTGACGCGTCGGCAAAAACGGATACGGGCCTTAGTTTAAATATGGTTCAACATACAGGGCCTACTTTGCAACGAGACCTTTTCTCGATTTTAATAAATTTTAGAATCTATAAATACGCTATAACAGCTGACATCTCAAAGATGTATCGTTGCATTTTAATAAACGACCAAGATAAAATATATCAAAAAATATTTTGGCGATCGAATCCTGACCAAGAGTTAAAATGTTACACGTTACAAACAGTTTCGTACGGTACCGGGAGTGCACCATATCTAGCCGTTAGGTGTTTATTTGAATTGGCCTATATTCACGAAAACAGTCATCCAAAAGAAAGCAAGGTCATAAAAGATAATTTTTATATGGACGACTTGCTAACAGGAGCACAGACAAAAGAAAGCGCACGAGAATTGCAAAAAGGGGTTTCGCGAATATTAGAAAGTGCGGGATTTTATTTGCGCAAATGGCTTAGCAACGATCGCGATTTATTAAACCAATTTGAAGTTGACAAAACCTTGGAGGTCAGTATTTTACAATTGGGCCAAAACGAATCCAATAAAACCCTTGGCGTTTATTGGGATGCTTCTAAGGATAAAATTAAATATTCAATAAGCTACTCGGAGTATGCTAGCAAAATAACAAAACGCATAATGCTCTCCATGGTATGCCAAATATTCGATCCGTTGGGATTATTGGGGCCTATCCTTGTTGTCGCGAAATTGTTTATTCAAAAATTATGGATTTTAAAAATTGGATGGGATGAAGTGGTGCCTGATGGGTTAGTAAAGGAGTGGGAAGAATTTGTAAATGAGTTGCCCGAAATTAATAAATTTGAATTTCCTCGGCATGTTTTACCCTCAGAATATGTGACCATACAATTTCATGGATTTTGCGACAGCTCGGAGCGCGCGTACGGGGCGGTAATTTATATTAGGTGCGTGACGTCATCGGGACAAGTAGTTACAAATATACTATGCAGTAAATCGCGCGTTGCACCTATTAAACAAATAAGTTTGCCCAAATTAGAGTTGTGTGGTGCAGTGCTGCTGAGCAACTTAGCACGAAAAACCGTTAAGGCTATGCAAATAGATTTTCACCAGACTTTCTTTTGGACGGATTCGACAATAGTCTTATCGTGGCTAAATAAAGATGCAACTAATTGGCGTACATTTGTTGCAAATCGCGTAAGCGAAATCCAAATGTTGACAAATATATCGGATTGGCACCACATTAACTCAGCTGAGAATGCTGCCGATATATTATCGCGAGGTTGTCTACCAAATTTGTTAAAAAATAATGATATGTGGTGGCACGGGCCAACATTTTTGAGCGAATTAAATTTTGACAAAAACATAAAAGATATCTCATCTATTCAAATTTCAGATTCTGAGATTCCCGAACAGAAATCAATAGCCCATATTGTACTTGCGAGAAACTGTATTATTTTAGATATTTTAAATAGGTATCAAGACATAAACAAACTTGTGCGTGTTACAGCATTAATTCTGAGAATTATAGATTATTTTTTGTCAAAGAAAAATCCGAAGGTTAAACCAAGTGGGCCATTGACTCCTATGGAACTAGATAAGTCCTTAAATTTAATAATAAAAGTGTGTCAAATGGAAAACTTTTCAAATGAGTACCAAAAATTAAAAGATAGACAACCAATGGCTAATAGCAAAATTTCGGGCTTAAATCCATTTTATCACGAAGGTTTAATTAGAGTTGGGGGAAGAATAAAAAATTCTAAGAAAAATTTCGATAAAAAACACCCGATTTTGTTGCCGAAAAATAGTGTTTTAACTACCCTGATATTAAGAAACGAACACAAAAGATTGTTTCACTGTGGAGCTCAGCAACTTTTGAGCTCAGTAAGAGATAAATTTTGGCCGATATCTGGTAGAGATCTCTGTCGCAAAATTACAAAAAATTGTGTAACCTGTGTAAAGGCGAGGCCAACAATTAAACCTTATTTTATGGGGGATTTACCTGATTGCAGGGTGAATAATTATATTCCATTTTTTAACGTTGGCTGTGATTACGGCGGACCTCTAAATTTAAGAGACCGCAAGGGCAGGAATTTTAAAGTTTTAAAATGTTATTTTTGTTTGTTTGTGTGCATGAGCAGTAAGGCAGTACACATAGAACTCGTGACTGAGCTCACCACTGATGCATTTTTGTCAACCTTTAGGAGATTTATCAGCCGAAGAGGAAAGCCAGCTAACGTGTACTCAGACAACGGAACAAATTTTCTTAGAACGAGACTCCAATAATATCGCCAATGAACTCGCCACTCAACGCATAAAATGGCATTTCATACCAGCGCGGTCGCCTTCTTTTGGCGGACTATGGGAAGCGGGCATCAAAAGCTCAAAATACCATATAAAACGAGTAATTGGTGATAAACCTCAAACTTTTGAGGATTTTTTAACTATTTTGACGCAGATTGAAGGAATTTTAAATAGCCGTCCCCTCTGTCCTATGTCCTCAGATCCTGAAGACTTATCACCGTTGACGCCTGCACATTTGCTGATAGGGAAAAGTATAACAGCATTGCCAGATTATAACTATACTGAAGTTAATGAATCCCGACTTAATAAGTACGAACAACTTCAAAATATTGTCCAGCACTATTGGAAGCGCTGGCAAAAAGAGTATGTTTCCGAATTACAACTACGCACAAAATGGACAATAAAATCTCCAGAACTTGTACGTATTGGCACCCTAGTTTTAGTAAAAAATGACAATCCTGTCGTGTGTAAATGGCAGTTGGGGAAAATAACCGCTTTATACCCGGGTAGTGACAATATAACCCGCGTGGTAGACATTAAAGTTAATGGTAACAATATAATACGCCGATCTGTGCGAAATATTTGTGTGTTGCCGATTGACAATTAAAAACTTAAAACGGCGCATAAAAATAAGTGCTTAGTAGCAATTAAGTAAGCACTTGCTATCATTTGAAAGAGCTAAAACCTTTCAAGGCGGGCGGGATGTTCGCGCCACTGTATCTGCGATCCTGTCAGTCATACCTACTATATGGTTCCTAAATATTCGAAGAAAAGTTTGCCTCAAAAAGCTGCAGGTGCGCGGCTTTGCCAGAGAACAGACGCTCTCAGACCGCGAGCGTTGAAACAATAAAAAGTTATTAAATCGCTAGGCCGATATATATTGTATTTCGACTATTTTGTATTAAAATCTTATTCTTAAATAAACCGTACATTTGTTGAAACTGTCGATTTTGAGTATACAGTCCATTTAATAAAAAATTAATTAAAATTTACGACGAAGAAGAAACACCACCAGTTGGGGTATAATTTTTTTTTTATAAATTTGTGACCAAATTTTCAAAATTTTATGATTTTATGACTGGTGGTCACCGTGCTTTCTCCACTGAATTTATTTTAAACCCGACATGTTTTGGAAGCTCAGGCTGCCATCATCAGGAGTCCCTACCAAAGTTTTATTAAGGGAGACTAGGCCAAATTAATGGACCAGTCTTCCATATTGGAAAAAGAAGGAGAGGCTAAAACCCATTGTGAGAAAAACATTAAAATTTAAAAAACAAAATAAACATATAAATATGTAATACATTATAGTTATTTAATTATGCCATGGATAGACTTTGTGGGGTACTAAGGAAACTAAGCCTGACTTCTGTTTAAGCCTCAGTTTAAGGTAGGTACTGTAAACACTTCTAAGTACTGGGATAGTCACGTTTTTTTTAAGGAGTGTCTAAAGAGCCTGCAATTCAGCTGAATAGCTGTGAGGCTAAAGAGCCAGCAATAATTATTTATTATGTGTTTTTCATATTTTCTTTTTTTTAATTTTTTTAAATTAAATTAACCCAACCTAACCTAAACAGACTCAAACCAACTTATTAAAAGACAAAACAACACAAAAAAACACACTTTAAACTAAATTAACCCAACCTTAACCTAATTAAACAAGCCAAAAAAATATGTAGGGGTTGTAGTGTTTTTTTTGGGTTGTTTTGGCTTTGAATAAGTTGGTTTGAGTCTGTTTACGTTAGGTTGGGTTAATTTAGTTGGTTTGAGTCTGTTTAGGTTAGGTTGGGTTAATTTACTTTAAAGTGTGTTTTTTTGGGTTGTTTTGGCTTTTAATAAGTTGGTTTGAGTCTGTTTAGGTTAGGTTGGGTTGATTTAGTTTAAAAAATTAAAAAAAAAACGAAAATATGAAAAACACAATAATTATTGCCGGTTCTTTAGCCTTACGTCTATTCAGCCGAATTGCCGGCTCTTTAGACACTTCCTTTTTTTAAATTTTATAAAATAAAATATGCTCACTTTATGATCAGCTTGTCATACATACAATGCTTTAATGTATAGGCAGGAGCACTAAAGACACAAAAGATTAGTCCCTCTTTACAGAGTAAAACAAAACTTCTCAATACTTTTTGACCAGGGCATTAATATTTTTGTGAACAGTTTTGGTATCTACTAAAATTAAAAAAAAACTTACCTGCCTTTCTTTCTGGGTTGCCCCATCATGGTGTCGTCTCTAATATTTTATAAAACATAGCTTAAATTTGATATACGATTGTACTACACCTCATACTACACTTTATTTTACTCATCGTACACTATAGAAGCCTGTAGCTTGTAATAATTCCTTTCTTTTCAAAACACCAAAAATAACCTCAACAAACGCCATTGTGGTTGATGGCTAAAAATCAATAAATCCGCTTTTACGCGCTGGCGTCAGCTAAGGGAGAGATATGACAAATTTAGAACTTTTGTACTACTATCGCCATCTATTAAAAAAAAATTACCAGACCCCGAAATAATTATACCTAGGCTTTTCCATAAGAGAAAAAGGTCTACAAACTACAAGTAGTTTGTCTATGAGGCGTACTAAATACAAGGCGAACGGCGGCGAACGGCGATCGGAAACCTGAGTGTTGGTTGCTTCACTGATAGGCGTGCGGTGTCTCTGCATGTACGTACACTGGCAAATTAGACTTCTTCCGCCCTATGTTCGCAGTAGCTTGAAGCGGTCTGTATACTAGTTAGCAGCATACGATTTTCACATTTAAATGGGCAATTAAATTTTCGACAAAAACTATAATAATGGTCAACTTCTTTTAGCCACTGGCGCACCCAGGAATTTATTTCGGGGGGGGGGGGGTTAAACCAGGCTTGTCGGGGGGGCGGGGAGGGTTTAACCCCAACTCACCCCCCCCCCTGGGTGCGCCAGTGGTGTAGCCGTTGAATAAAATATTGTCAAAGCTAACCTATTCAAAGCCAACCTATTCAAATCCCGCAATAATTTATTTTTATCATCAGTTTTTTTATAAGGCTCGTTCATTAATTTAACCATGGGTCAACTTATACTTTTGTTAAAAATTCCAAAAAATATAACATTTTTAGGACATGAAAATATACCAAAGGTTCTTGCCACGTTTAAAATAATATAAATAAACCAATAAAAAATTGGATAATTTTATGAAAAAAAGTAGTGCGAGGGAGTAAATTCTAAGTGGCTTTTTTAAGAATGCTTTTCAATGATGTGTCACATGCCAGGGTTAAAATGTTTTATTTTCAAAATTGATAAGTTGAATTCTGACAGTTTTGAGATTCCGTATCTCAAAAAATATAAAAATTACTTCTATAGTGTGAAGTATTTTTAAAAAGCATATTTTAATATAATAATATAAACACTGTATTAGCCACATAATCGGCTTTCAACAAAAAAAAAGTCAAAAATTGCATTAGATAACAAACATTTGTAAATAAAACCTTAGGTAAAAAGAGATCACTAAAAAAAACAATGACATAATAACGCTTTAACGCCAACATGCACTCGAAGGGTAAATGTCAACCTGTCCCATTACATGCCTTTTACATTTTGTTTAAAAATTTTTTAATGGTTCAATATTTTTTATTTCTGTTGGCATTTTATTAAACAAAATAAGCCCTTTATTATATATTGTGTCCGCTTTATTTTTTTTGGCGGAAATATAAAAATATCGATCTGTCCGACTTCTTGTGTTGTAGTGATGGATTTCCTGAGTGTATGTAAGCTCATTGCTCAAATAGGCTGGTAGTAAGTTGTTTTTTAATTTAAAGATAAACATTAGCATATTATAAGTTAGTCTTTGATTGACACTCATTAATGATAGTTTTTTCAACATATTATACACAGGAGTACGCTTTCTGCACATTAAGATTGCTCTCAATGCTTTATTTTGCGCTTTTTGCAGTAAGTGTACTTCTTCAATGATATTGAAATAAAACAGTAGACAAAGGACAATTTATTTTTATAATAATTTAAACGAAAAGTCATTTTAGAAAAAGTTTGTCAATAGGAGGGACTGAGAGGGGGGGTGGGAGGTAAAAATAAATATACTTGCCACCAGTCTTATATTAGCTTGTACATATGTTATTATAATTTTCTTTGTAAAAAAATTTTACTTACATACCAAATTTTAGCTAGTTACGCCCACAAACAACGATATTCAAAAAATATATGTCAAACATCTGTCATTTTTTCAATATGGCAGACCTTCAGGGAATTTTAGGGGAATTTTGGTATGTTGTTTATGAAGGTATTCTAAAGTTCTATGCTAAATTATTTATTTTTTCCACTTTTTTACTAGATTGATTGGAGAATTTTTATAGAAGTTGATAATTTGATCAATATTTTCTGAGGGGAATAGTCCATAATGCACTGAGAAAATTAATGGTGGGCGTAACCTAAAATATGGGCTAATTTAACCCACGGCCGTGGTTTAAATAGAGGACATACCGGAGCTTGAATTACCACAGCTAATTTTTTTGAATTGCTCTAACCTATAGTTTTGGTATGAAGCAACCCAGATGCATGGGTTAGTTTTAATTCCAAAAGAATGGTTTATAGCAACCCACAATGTGGGATTGTGGATAGCAATACTGATTAGTCGATCTGGTTCGGTCCAGCCCAGTTGACTAGGCTGGAACAGCTCAAACTTGGGGCTGCTCAGGGTAGGCTGGTTTGATACAGCCCATTTGATTAAGTTAGAGTAGACCAATTATAAGAATTAATTTTTTAGTGCCATATCGATTCGTTTTATACAGCATGGTTTAAAAATTAAAAGATATTATAACGTCTCACAGTCCCAGTATTTGCATGTCGCCGTCGCAAAGAAAACAACTAAAAAAAATTATTGAATCAAACAACCAGGGTCATTCTTCACTTAATTTATTGAAAACCAACATGTTTCGGCAACATAAACTGTCATCATCAGGGTTTCTGGGAAAAAAAACCCTAAGAAGAAATGTTACAGTCAGAAACCCCTATGCAACCTCTCCCCGCATCCACTCTCATCTTCAGAATAAACGCAAAAAATTACATTTCCAAAAAGTTACTGGAAAAAAAATCGATGCTTGAAAAGGTCACACAGTGTGCTTCTAACTTCAGGAGACCACCAGATATTTACAATATTAAAATTAAACAAAACAATTTTTTTTAAATTTATCCTTTCCTAAAATTGATCTTTACAGAAACAAGTGAATTTTTTTAAAATTATTATTAATTTTTTTGAAATATAACGTAGTGAAAACGTAATGAAAATATTTAAAGAATTTTGAAGAGGGCTTACCTGACTTGAGCTAGAAAAATGGTGGTCTCTCTGCAAAGAGAACTAAATAGCGTCAGGTGGACATGATATAATTTAACTGGAAAAAAAGGAAAAGAGTAGTCAGCAACCATTGTCCAACTCATACATTTAAAAAACTGAAGAAACTATAGGTATAATAATCTACTTACGCGTGTAAAGTTAGGAGATCTAATGTCAATTTGTTAGTCTGTTCTTTTGGGTCTGATTTTCGTGACTGGTAGTCGCATTCCAATTAATTCTATAAATTTTTTTACTTAAAATAAAAAGGGTCCAGGAAGACATTTTTAATTTTTTTTAAAATTAATAGCGTATTAATTTAAGGTTTTTCTTTTCTTATCCACATTTAAAATGGATGCCAAATGCTTTTCAACTTCACACGCGTAAGTAGATTATTATACCTATAATTTCTTCGGTTTTTTAAATGTATGAGTTGGACAATGGTTGCTGACTGCTCTTTCCCTTTTTTTCCAGTTAAATTATATTATGTCCACCTGACGATATTTAGTTCTCTTTGCAGAGAGACCGCCATTTTGTAGCTCAAGTTAGGTAAGTCCTCTTCAAATGGTTATACAACTTAAAGTTATGTTTTCCTAAGTATTCTTTAAATATTTTCATTACGTTTTCACTACGTTATATTTCAAAAAAATTAATAATAATTTTTAAAAAATTCACTTGTTTCTGTAAAGATCAATTTTAGGAAAGGATAAATTCAAAAAAAAATTTGCTTTGTTTAATTTTAATATTGTAAATATCTAGTGGTCTCCTGAAGTTAAAAGCACACTGTCGGACCTTTTCAAGCATCGATTTTTTTTTCCTTTTTTTAAGTAACTTTTTGGGAATATCATTTTTTGCCTTTATTTTGAAGATGAAAGTTGATGCGGAGAGGGGTTGCATAGGGGTTTCTGACTGTAACATTTCTTCTTCGGGTTTTTTTTCCAGAAACCCTGATGATGACAGTTTATACTGCCGAAACATGTTGGTTTTCAATAAATTAAGTGGAGAATGACCCTGGTTGTTTGATTTAATTATCATATCCACCCAAGATGGACTACTTCAACAATTTAAAAAATTATTGCATTTTTCTATGGTCTGGAACAGTCTTGCCAACCTCCAAAACTCAAATCGCACTCCGTCCGGTTTGAAAAAAGTGCAATATACTGATTTCGGTTGAAAAAGTGCGCGGTCACACTAATTTGATGCTAAAAAATATTTTGTGAAAAAATAACAAAATAACAGCACCAAAGACTAAATATACTCTGAAAAAAACTGCAAAACTTTTTCTTTAAAAAATAAACCGGAGGGTACCGCAGGCAAATATTTTAGAAAAAGTTGAAAAAAATTACACCACAGGAAAATAAGTCTACAAAAATACATGAACTAGCAGCGCCGCGCCGCGAAGATTAAAGCAACTTTGTATCACGGGCTTATCGCGTGCATCGTCGGTCGGCAAAATTGTCCAAAACAGGATGAGTTATACCTCTCAAGCGCCAAACCAGAAATGAACAAGCCGGCCGGGTCAAATTTAACCCAATAAACCGAAGAAACCGTATAACTGGGCTGGAATACATCCAACAGAGGGCTAGGTGAGCCTCAGAAAATAGCTAAAACAATTAACCTTCGGCTTGCAAATACCAATTTTTATCCTTGTTGGGTTTGAGGCAATTCACTAATATTTTACCCATGGTTAAGGATTGCTACAGTTCAGACTGGTTTGAATTAGCTATATAAGTTGGTAAAACCAAAATGAATGATTTACTGCAGCTTTGCAATTTGGTAAAAAAGAGATTAATCCCAAATTCGTGGGCCACACTAGCCCGACCTATTCCAGACCCAAAAAAATAGTTGCCGTAATCAGGCCCGGCGCTAGGGTGCAATTTTTGTAAATGGAGGAGTTTAGTAAATATTAGGTTGAGTTGTTCTGTTATGTGCAAAAAAATATTTCAAATTGAGGGAGGATTCTGAAAATTTTGACACTAGCCCGACCTATTCCAGACCCAAAAAAATAGTTGCCGTAATCAGGCCCGACGCTAGGGTGTTGGACGCTCGAGGAAATTTTTGTAAATGCCGCCCTTGATTAAACGATTTTCTTTAAATGTTACCAGTTCAAATTAAAAGAAAAATCTATATTTGCCATTTTAAACAAAAAAAAGTTGTCATATTACTGCTTTTAACATTAACACAGGGAAGGTCGAAACTTTTTTTGGAGAGGTTTATCAAATATTAGGTTGAGTTGTTGTGTTATGTGCAAAAAAATATTCCAAATTGAGGGAGGATTCTGAAAATTTTGAGGATATTACACCAGAAACGCCATTTTCCATACCTTTTGAATGATGTTGACAAAAACTCCTTATAATCAATCTAAAATTCTAAAAATAGTAGTTTAAAAAACTAATGGCTAAAATAGTGCTTTATTTTACAAGCGTTGGTTTAAATAACAAGCGCAGCGAGGTATTTAAAAAGTCGAGTAAAAAAAAGCACAGTTTAGCCGCTAGTTTTTAACACTATTTTTTTAATACCTATATCAACAAATCCTAAAAACAGAGGAAAATACTTTTAAAAATCTCAAACGAAGAGTACTTCTGGCAACACACCATCTTTACACTATAAATCCATTTTTTCCATAGCGATGTGCCTGTTTACTCGGTGATGTTCATTCTTGCGACATTTTAATCTTTGACAGTTTGATTTTAAATGATTTTTTCGTAAATACTTGGTGAAAACTGGCGGAAATGGCTTAATTTTTGGGCAATAATAATTAGATTTTTTCAATATTACTATTTTACGCTATTTAATTAATTTTGGGTAAAAAACGGACAGATATCTTTTTTTGCACCCGTGATCAAAAAGAAAGTGTTTTTGCATAGGTAACCAAAAAAGCCATGCTTTAGTCATCTGCACACAGTTACTAAAATCATGTTTTTAATGAAGGTATAAAAAAAATATTTTATCGCTTTTCCTTTTTTTGTGGAATATTTTATTCTTTTGGCAATTTACATGCACAGCAGTAGAGGCGACAAGGAAAAATTTGGAGTGTGTCATTTTATTTTTAACCCAAAAATTAAGTCACAGGTGAAAATTAGAAAAAAAAGTTCAAAATGTATATTTAAAAGATGCGACATGGCTGGGCAGGCGAAAATTTTTAGAAAAGAAATTTAAAAATTTTCTTATGCAAGCTGTCTGTGTTAGGTTTTATTATTTTTAAATGGGGTTTTCGGTGTCGTACAGCTGGTATTTTTGGCTAAAAAAAGGTTAAAACGAAAGTTTGCCATTTTGTATTTTATTCGGCATACAAGGTGTGAAAAAAAGTACTTTTTTTTGTCAAACTTTAAAGTTAACGAAAATAAAAAAAAACGTTTGGAATAATTTTAAATTCTCAAATTGGTTACCAAATCTTTTTTAACAAATTTAATTCAAATATTTTTTATTTTTGCTTTTGTTTTGGAGATAGGATTTTTTTCCAAAATTTATGCTTTTTTACATTCTATTGCCTCGTGGAATTGCCAGTTAAAAATAAAACGCACCCAAAGTTATTTTGAAAATTAATCTTGTTTACCAGTGGCGTTCAAGTTGTGAATTGTAACAGATGGTCACAAAAAATAATTTATGTTTCACATCAATTTTCTCGCTATTAATTAAAAAAATATATTATTTTTTTAGGTATTAGTAACTAGTGACCATTTTTAACAAACCGGTTTTTTATTTTTTTAAAATTGTTATCCAGGGGCGAAGCTAGAGTTTTTTTTTAAGAATACACTTTTATTGACCAAAAATGGTTACATAAATTACAGAAAGCAGATTCAGCTTATATTTTTTTATTTTTTTTAAACAAACACATCAGGGGCGTGCATTTTAAAATCATCATTTTGTTTTTAGTTTTTATGAAAGGCCTCACTTTTTTTAATTTTTGAGATCACCATTGAAAAACGTAGATGGCGCTTCGAAGCGAGTAGACCGCATGAGCAAGGGCTCCTGCTTTTGAGCCATAAATTATAATTATTTTAGTTATTAAATTAAAAAGTGTGTGTCTACCTATTGTTTCAGTTGGGCTCTTTATATCAGTGTAAAAAAAGTTTTTTTGGTAATTATGTCGAGCAAAGAGAAATTAAGTTTACAAAGTATAAATACCCGCATTGACAGTTTGACGAGTACGTTCCAGAATGCAATGGATGAATTTAAGTCACAGATGGCGGCAAGGCGTTTGTCACTGGAAAGTAAACAAGCAACTTTTGTCAACTCCGACGAGGAGTTTATGAAAAACTTTGATGATTTCCAGCGATCTATGAACAGTGCTTAAAGCTGATGTGCAAAAGTTAAATAAAGAAAATCGAAGTCATCGACTCATGAGTCATGGTGTTGGGGAATCCAAAACAAGATCGGCTGATATTTATCATTTGGTTTTAGATGTTTTTCAAAATAAATTAGGTCTTGAAATCACAAAAAATGATATCAATATTATTGAAGAAGTGGGCCAACTACCATCCAAGAAAATAGCTTCCTTTGGGAGAAGTCTACGTTTCCTGGAAGCAATCTACGATTTAGAGTCATGTTAAAGGTAGTTAAAATATTAAAAAATCGTGTTGGACATATAGGGGGTTAGTTTACATTGAGTACGAGGGTGAGCGAAAGCTAATCAAAAATAATTCCGATTTTGTAACCCTAATAAGTGAAATATCCAGTGAATAAAGGATAAAAAATAAACTTTTGTTGATCAACATTTGTTCATGAGGACTGCATCTGTAAGTACTTTGTATTATGTGAATTTTTTTTTTGTTTTAATTTTTTGGTTTTTAAGATTTTTTCTTTTTCTTTTTGGAATTAAAAACTTTAATCAGTCAGTTGATTTTTGTTTGTTTTTTTTTAAGTTAATACCTGCTTATATATTTTTTATTTTATTTCATTACCTTTTATTATCAGGGTTTGTTACAACGGTTTATAGGTAGTTTTGGAGTTTGCAAAATTTTTTAATGTTTTGTTTTTGAAAAAATATTATTTATGTTATTTTCTCATAACTTCATTCCACCCCTATTTATAATATGTGCCATTTGAGAGGAGCTCTGCTTAGAGCAGATTTATTTCGGCTTTTTTGCGTAACTGTTTATTTGTACTTCATTTTATTGCAAGAAATTGGGCAATTTTTTATTCAGATATAACTTATTATTTTTTTTTGAATAAGTTCTTAATGGCAACACTGATCTTAATACCCACTTACAATTTTTTTTCTCTCTTCTGACCAGTTTTTTTTAACAATAAAAAATAAATAATAAGTATAGTAACAAGCAAATATTTTTTTTTAAAGTTAAATATGGATACTCATAAATACCAAAAATAATTCTTAAATAAAAAATGAAAATAGCACCTATAAACATAAGGTTTTAATGATTTTTCTATAATTGTGCAACAAAATGATTATGATGTAGTTGTAATTAGTGAAACTTGGATTAATTTAATTAATTTTCCTCAAAATTTATTTAATATTCCGGGATATAACTTTTTTCATAAAAATAGATTATTTGGGAGGGAAGGGGGTGTTGGGGCTTATGTCAGGACACAATATTCTTGTTCTATAATAAATCTTGACTTTGACATACCTGAACAATTACATAGTCTTTTTTTTTTAAATTACGGTTCAAAAAAAAAACAATACGCTATATATGTAGTTTATAGGCCTCCTAAATTTAATTTGAACCAGTTTGTTGATTTTTTGGATGACGCTTTTTCTGTGATTTGATAATGTCATTGGCCTTGGGGATTACAATATTAATTTTTTACAGACTCAAAATTTGGTTTCTGAATGCCTTGAGGCCTAAAACTTGGTAAAAGCCCTGAAAGAACCTACTAGAATAACGCGTAGTTCCAGCAGACTGATTGACCCTATATTTGTATCTGAAAACTTATTAATAAATAAAGGTAGCACTTTAAATGTGGATCATATATCTGATCACAGACTCGTTTTGTGAAGTTTCTAGCACTAATGTAAAAATGAGACCAAAATTAATTATATTTAGAAATTAAACAAACAAGCAAGATAAATTCTTAACTAACCTTATGCAGCTTCCTTGGCAAAATATACTTTTTGAGAATAATATTGACAAAAAAATTCAATTATTCAATGAATTTATTATAACTACTTTTGACCAACATGCCCCAAATAAAACTGTAAAAGTAACTAAGCCAAGAGCTCCATGGTTTACAGATGAACTCATAAATCTAATGTCACAAAGAGATAGAGCATTATCCACATTTAAAAGATCAAAAAGTGATGACAACTGGAATAGATATAAGCAATTACGTAATAAAGTGGTAGCTAATTTAAGGTTAAATAAAAAATATTAAGTAACATATGTGCTGAAAAAAATCCTAAAAAAACTTGGAATGCCCTAAGAAACCTCAATGTGTGCAATAACAGTAACAAAAACTTAATTCCGACCAACTTATCAGATCCAAATAAAATTAATCAATACTTCTTTATGTTTTTTCAGGATATTAATAACAACTGTGACGATTTAATAAATTCTTACAATACTTCTAATAGTCTCAATAATAAGTTTAATTTTCCTACATTCTCTAAAAAAGGAATCATCGGGGTGTGATAATATTTCTCTATCTATGTTAAAATACAGTCCATTTATCGATACTTATTTAGTCCATATTATTAACTCATGTATTGAACAATGTTATTTTCCTCAAATTTAGAAACAAGCAATAGGGACACCATTACCTAAAAAACCAAATCCTGTAACCTTTTCTGATTTACGCATAATAAGTATTCTCCCCGTTGCTTCTAAAATTTTTGAGAAAGTATTATATTCACCAATATTCATTTTTTTACGCAGAATAACTTACTTCCAAAATGTCAGAACGGATTTAGATTAAATTTTTTAACTTCCCATGCCTTGGCTAATGTGACTAATGATATTTGTGAGGACTATGATAAAGGGTTGCTTAGTTTGCTGGTTCTATTAGACTTTTCAAAAGCGCTTGATACTATAAATCACAAACTTTTATTAGCAAAATTAAAATATACAGGTTTTGAGCTTGATTCTCTAAATCTTACAAGATCTTACCTAGATAAACGCAGCCAAAGTGTATTATATAATCAAACTGATTCCTCTTACTTTGAAATATTTTCTGGGTTTCCACAGGGTTCTATGTGGGGTCCGCTTTTATTTATTATTTATACAGCTGATATTTTAAATTCTGTAAATGTTTGTAGTCTCCAAGCTTTCGCTGATGATATTCAACTGAAAGTTAAGTTTGGTCCTGAGCATTTTACTCAAGCCAGTGACATTGTTAATGCTGAACTTTCTAGAGTGAAAGATTTATCTCTTAAACACAATCTGATATTTAATTCCTCCAAAACTAATGTAATGTTATTTGGTAGTCAACAAAAAATAGAACATACATATTGATAATATACCATTGGACACTGTCCTCTGTATTTTACTCAATATTTCTTTTATGTATTAAGTAATTGGCTGCCTGAATTTTCCCATATGAAATTGTTTTTTTTTAATTTTATCTAGGAACTATACTAATTTAATTAGTTTAGTTTTATTTGCCATCGATATAGTACAAAGGTCGGAGTTGACTGGTTGATTATGAATAACTAGACGTCGCCAGTTTTTTCTTTCTTTGTACTCAGAGTTATACTGTTTGTTAGATTTTTTTGTATGGTATTTTTGCTTATCAAAGACGATTCTAATCTAATCTAATCTAAATTTTCTTACAAAAGGCGGATATTATTTTCTTTAGTCGAATCATATTCTGTCATGAACTTATCAATTAACAGTTCGATCGAAGTAATATCGGTGGTTTTCAAAGCATACTTGATACTGCTCCCCCATGCAATCATCCATATTGGCAAACTGGATTTTTAAAACATTTACGAAAACGTTTAATATTTAAAAACGCCAAGTAGGCTATGACAAAAACAAAAACTGCCTATTTGTCAAAGCCATAGGAAAACAACCATTTTATTACAAAATGCCGCATCCAAAAAGAAATTGTCAGTCGTGTATCTCACGTTTAAAAAAGCGTCAAAGAGAAAATGTAACCCCAGAATACCGACATGGAGGTGGCCCTCCAAAAAAAAAAAAAATAGGGCCAGAAGATGCACTTTGGCTCCTGAGAAAGGCCAGAAGAGACAGGTTTTACAGTACACCACAACTAAACGCGTCATTTAGGAACGAAAGGGGAGTTCTCTTTGGGTCTACAGGCATCGGAAAAGGGCTAGTCGATTTCATTGATCAATATCATTGAATCTATGACATTGAATTGAAATAGACCAATGTGAACATCTGTTCAATGGCATTGATCTATCATTTTGAGTTTCAATCAAATTGAAAGCCATTTCTATTTTTCATAGATCAATGTGATAGAATTAATTTAATTGACCAATGAGAACGAGGTTTCAACCGAATTGAACGACTCTTGATGTGTTTTTAGGGTTATGTTTTAAGTATATTTTGAGGTTATATTATTGTTTTCTTGCATTTTTGTGTTTAAAAATGTCTAATTTTAAATGGAGAGATGGCCATATTTTAAAATTTTTGGAGTTATACCAAAAAGAGGAGTGTTTATGGAACATTAAAACTGATGTTTATAAAAACATATCACTGCGGACCCAGAGTTACGAAAATATACGTTCCGGAATGGAAATAGATGGTCTAACGGTAACCGATATTAAAAATAAAATTAAAAAATCCGAACAACGTACAAACTTGAACTCAATAAAGTACTAAAAGCTAATAAAAGTGGAGCAGGAATAGATGACCATGTACAAACCTAAACTGTTTTGGTTTGCCCAAGCTGATGCATTTTTGAGAGGTGTTTCTACTGCAACGGAAAGCCAATCAAACTTGGTGAGTAATAACAAACATGTAATATATTTTTTTTCAAACGACCTGAAAATAGCCAATTTCCGTACGATTTTTCATACGGAAAGTTCTACATTACAAGGCATGTTCTTTCGAAATATTTCCACACTCCAGAAAGGACCTTTTTGTTCAATTTTACGGTCCCTTGATCCTTTTCCGGTCCCATTTTTGGGCAAGTTGGCTATGACTTCTTGTTGACAGCTTTTAGCTTGTTTTTTTGGGCAGTTTTGACACTTCTAAAAAAGCTGTTTTAAATTTGTTTCAAAAGTTTTGTTTACAAAAATGGACTCAGATCTAGAAAATGAGTTGAATCCGGAGGGAATAATAAAAGCTGCTTCAAAAGTCACATACACCGAAAAATCAACCACACATTTTTAATTCTCAAAGTAAGAGTATACCATAAATATAGGTAAATAAAGAACAAACCTAGAAATCTGCCTTTTATGATCTCTTTAATCATTAGGGAATTATTGAAATACGGCCGCACTGGATAGTGCCTACTTAGCGCCGACCTTAACACGGGCTGTGCCTGGCTCTAAACGGTGCAAATTATAGAATTATTGAAGGCGCCTCTAGCAAAACGGTGACGATGCGACTTTATTTCTAACCTACAAATATATGCTGTCTGTTTTCGAAATTCTGTGTTGTTTTTTTTTATATTTTGAGTGACCAAAAGCATGGGTACGTGATGTGTTGGAAACAGAGGTCTTTGTGGAGGGTGGAGAGAAGGACCATTTCGAGTTCCGAAGAGATTTTGTTGAACTATTTCTCGTAGCAAACAAATATTGTCTTCATCGGTAAAGCAAAGTATTTAAGCCTTGTTTTTTTTAATTTTCTTGTGCTATGCCATCCGATTTCATAAAGATATAACTATTTTGCCCCAATTTTTGCTTTTTTGGACGTCACAACACAAAAAATTCCCGAAAGTAGGGTTAAGGTAAAAAAAATGGCGAATAGTTGTCAAAAACGCCAAATACGGCTAGACACAGCCAAGATGCGGCCTAGTATAATTCCTCCACAAATAAGGGCAGGTCCTAACCTTATTAGTGTCGGCACTAAATGTGGTCGTTCTTGCGCATGCGCTTGCGCATCTGTCAACAGCGTCAAAATAGTGCCTGGCCTTATTAGTTCCGGGCCCTAACTGCGTTTCAATAATTCCCTATTATTTTGCTTAATAAGTTGGCCATAACTGGTCGTCGGTCATCACTTATTTAGCTGTGTGAAGCTCATAGGCACTACACTATAATTTTTTCTAATGTTTTATACAATTTTGCACAAGTTAAAAATACAAAAATCATTTCTAACCACAAAACTTTACTTGTTTTTCTTAGTTTTCATCTTAAAAACTACCGGCCTTAGCGGCAATGGCTATCTAGCCAACAAAAAGCAGAAAATATCAGGGGACTGTTCATAAATTACGCAACACGGCTAGGCGTCGACGAAAGTGATAGATACTAAAATGTTTTTTCTGATCGTTTGAAAAAAAAAGTACGTACGATACACGACCAGAAAGTGTCTTTACAGGTCTCCGCAGGTTTACAGGGCGAGCCGCAGGCATCGCCCTGTAAAGACCAATTTTCCGGTCTAGTGACGTAAATACCTATTATTCTAGATAACTAAAATTATTACAGGGACTGAAAAACAACAAATCACTTTAGATCATTTTCCACTGCCATGGAACCGCTTCTGTTGTCATAAATTTTGTAGCATATAAATTACGTTTTCGTGCAGCATTTTGGCCATACCGGTTACCACCCACGTTTCCTATTGATACTTTTCCATCAGACTTATATTTACGCAATTCACCTGGAGTAATAGAGTCATTTTCAATATTTTCAATATCAGCACTTCCTGTGGGAAAATATGTTCGACTAGAGGTCTTACGGAGCCAGTTGGGCAGAGCACATGTTGCTTTAATAATCCATTCTTCTGTTTCCACTTTCACTGGAATTGGTTTTTCATATATTCGAAATCTTGCGACCATGATACCAAAAGCATTTTCTGCAATTCTGCGGGCGCGTGAAAGCGTATAATTAAAAATACGTTGCTGCACAGAGAGAGGGGCACTTCTAGGATATGGTTTTAGAAAATTTGTCCGCAATGAGAAAGCATCATCGCGCACAAAAACGCCGTTGGAGGGAATATTCAGTAAATTTTGTTTCATAGCTTCAGATAAAGATGATTTAGAAAATACAATCGTTTACCATTAGTCCCCACATCGATATATGTGAAGCAGTAGTTTGCATCAACTAAGGCAAATAAAATGATGCTGAAAGTATGTTTATAGTTGTAATAATCAGACCCCGACTGTGCTGGCTTACGAATTACACAATGTTTCCCATGCATTGCTCCGTGACAGGTTGGAAAGTTCCATTTTTTGTTGAAGTCAATTTCAATCTCATTCCACTCGTTCTTGGTAGAAGGAACCTGTAAAAGAAAAAAAATAATGATAAGCAAAGTCTAATAATTTAATAAATTGACTTAAAACTTTTTTTAGGTTTTGAAAAACACACAAGTTGAAGATCATTTTGATCTCGGCTCGCCAAATCCTGACCCCGACACTGAAGCTTTAATTCCAAATCCGGACGAACCACCCAACCTACAAGATCAAAATCATGGAGATATTATTGCAACCCCAACAACTTCCAAAGGCAAGGGTAAAACTACCGTGAAGCGCTTACGCCAAGTTATTCCACAATTCTTACCGCTCAAAAAGAAACAAAAATTGGACGACTCAGTAGAGCAAACCATAGATAAATTGCATGCTGTATCAGATCAATGCAAAGAACTTGAAGATGACGAATTTGATCTTTTTGGTAAAAAAGAATGCCGCTTGAAAGGGAAATAAGACAAGAAAGGCTACAACACATTACCTCCAGGCCGTCTTCACAACTTAGTAATAGTTCGGTTTACTCTGTAGCAACATCTTCACAACCAAATTCACCACCTTTCCAGCAATATAATATTATACCTACTGAAGTTTCATAAGATGGTACTACAAATGTGTACTACTCATTTTTTATCCCAAATTCACCTACATTGGAGCACCACACCGATAGCCAAGATATCCTATCTCAAGCCTTAATGGATATTTAAATAAGATTGGTTTTATTTTTTTTATGTAATAGCCTGTTTTTTTGAAGCTCAAAAAAGTTAATAAATGATTCAACTTACCTTAATAAATTCTTCTAAACTCTTGTATATTGCTTTACCAACATCTGGTAGAAATTGTGAAATGCTGTTTTTGGGTAGCCGGTGCACTGCTCCCAGAGATGGAAAAGAATCTCCTCTAGCAATATATCTTGAAATTACTTGTAATTTGAGCTTTGCTGGGAGAGCATCTCTCAATAGAGTATTTTTTTTTCTGTACTAAGGGTGAAACTTTTTGTAGAAGTTCTTCAAATTTCTCTTCGGTCATTCTTAAGTGGTTCGTATAAGCATCCAAGTCACCTGTTGCCCATTCTACTAAAAGCTTCACTGAAGCACCTTTTTAGCTACATTTTTTGATTTATGGTCTTACCCACCAATGACGAGGTTTTCTATTTTTTCTGTTTTTGAGCGAGTTTTTGAAATATTCACAAATTATACAAATGCCAGCGCGCAAAATTTTCTGCTTTGCAGCCATTTTTCAATTTAAATGTTGTTCAATAACATTGAATAATGTGAACAAATTTGTCATTCAATTCTATGTTCAATGTGATAGATTCAACGATATTGATCAATGAAATCGACTAGTGAGAACCCGCCTTTAGGAGATATGGCCTAAGGTAAGTGCATCAAGCTTTGTCAAGCCTCAAACATTATTTTTTAAATTTTTTGAAAAAGGTTGATAAATATTGGAAGGTACATTCGAAAATATTCGGATTTTTAAGAGGGGGAGGGCTTCAGCCGACAAGAATTTCGCGATATTCAAGTGCAAAAACGTTAATTCATATGGGGGCCCATACAATTTTTTTAAGCCTCAAAAACAATATTAAAAATAATCCATCAATATCATCATAATAATTGTTTCAGAACACGACGACCCGCTAAATGTTTTAAACCTACTCCTGCCCACAAAGCTGTGAGACTAAGATGGGCAATAGCTCATCAGGATTGGGATCAGGACCAGTGGTCCAACAGTTTTTTTGCTGATGAGTCCCGAGTATGCCTGTTTAAGAGTGACGGAAGATGGTACTGAGGGAAAAAGATACAAGATTTGATGAAATTAATCGTAGACGAGACGAAGCCTTTGGCGGAGGAGGCGTAACAATATGGGCAGGAGTTATAGCAAATGGGAAGTCTAATTTATTCATAACGCGAAATTCAATAAATAGCGTCTTGTATAGAGACCAAGTGCTATCAGAATTCGTCATACCTTTTTCTGAGGGAATAGGTCCTGAATTTAGATATATTGACGATAATGCTAAGCATCATAGGGCAAGAATTGTAAATGAGAATGAAAGAAAATCATCAGACCTTAACCCCATCGAAAAGGTGTGGTTCTTACTTAAACTAAAACTAAAAAGAAGAAGAAACCAACCGAACAACATTAAAGAATTAATCGATGCTTTAAATGAGGAATGGCAGAGGCTATCTCAGCAAAAAATTAACACTAACCTTCACAGTATGCCCCGGCGTTGTAGAGAAGTTATAAATAAGAGGGGTGCGCCTACTTGATACATGTAGCAACAGAATTAAAAAGTGCTAGATATTATTAGATATAGGTACCTATGGTATACGTTTAGTAGAAAATAAAAACAAGACCTAAAAAATTAATTAGTATGTGGTTTCTTTTTTATTTTAAAAGTTATGTTATAAAAGTAGGTTGTATGTAAAGCATACTCTTAGCTAAAAATTAAAACAAAAATATAGGCCACTGCACCTAGGCAATACATTTCAATTTTTAAAAACACTTATTATTTTATGATTGGTTTCCCTAATTCACTTTAGGATCACATAGAACTAACATAATATTTTTAAATAAAAACTTTTTAAAATAAAAAATTATGCACGCCCCTGATATGCTTGTTATATAAAAAAATTATTTACATAATAATGTAAAAAAATATAATCTCAACCTGCATTCTCTAATTTATGCAACCATTTTTATCAATAAAAGTGTATTCTAAAAAAAATCTAGCTCCGCCCCTGGATAACATTAAAAAAAAATACGGTTTGGTAAAAATGGTCACTAGTTACTAATAACTGAAAAAAAATAATATTTTTTTTAATTAATAGCGAGAAAATTGATGTGAAACCTATAAAATATTTCTATACACCTATACAATTCACAACTTGGACGCCACTGGTAACCAAGATTAATTTTCAAAATAACTTTGGTACGTTTCATTTTTAATAGGCCTTCCAGAGAAAATGCATATTTATTTTTTTTTTCGAAATTCGGTCAAATGCACGAGGCAAAAGAATGTAAAAAAAGCACAAATTTTGAAAAAAAAATCATATTTCGAAAACAAGACAAAAAATAAAAAATCTTAGAATTAATTTTGTTAAGAGAGATTTGACAACCAATTTGATAATTTAAAATTTTTCTTTAACCTCAGACGAATTACCTAAAGACACTCAGTCCAACGAAAACGGCAAAAAATTTGTCAACAATCGACAAAACCAAAACAATGAGCTGCATTAAATCCTATATCGTTCTAAACGTTAGAGAGGGAAAGGACGAATACATGTATGGTCTGAACCGGCTGCGAAAGCAAGCCGAAATGAACAGGCCAAACTGCAATGGCGATAAGCAAAACAAGCGACGATTGAGAGCATGGATTTGATGTGCTTTATCTATTAAGTGATCGATTTACTTGGGAATCTTCCAAGATAAAACGAACATATTAAATATTTTTAGAATCAGGAAAAAAAGGCCATTCTAAATTTTAAAAACCATACATTTCATTTAAAATAAAAAAAGTTAATGTCAGCTTTTTTCCTTTTCCAGATTCAATAATAAGAGAGGCAAGGCGAGGTTGAAAAATATAAATTTTTTGCATTTTTCTCTAAAATTTTGAGGTTAGAACACTACAACTTTTGTATTGAAGTTTTTACTCTATGACGTTCAGTTTTGCCGGAAATTGCAATAATACCATTTTTCTCCTCCTTTCCCTCCACCAAATCCACCCCGCAAGAGCCCCACTCACGCATTTTTTTTTAAACATTTATTAGAAGCCCCTTTACCATTTATATTCATCAAATTGCTGTTAAAATTTTTTTATTTTTTTCTCGCTAAATGAGTTAGTCCGATCGGTCTTAAAAGCCGAAGGTGTAGCATGCCGAAGAAATATTTGGTTTATTTTGAAAGCCGGAAAATTGTTAAAGCGTATTCACCTACCGATGTTGGTTTTATTTCACCGAAAGTGATAAAATATTAGCCAACCGGCTGAGAGTACCGATGCCTTCCACCCGCCTTGTGTTTGAATAAATTTTAAAATAATCCACAACACGGAAAAAAAAATTCTACAAATTTCTAGAATTTTATTTTAAACAGATTATTTTAAAATAAACATATTGTTAAACTTTAATACAAAATTTAATATGCTCAAATGTTTTCCTTAATCCAAGTAAAAACTATCTGTTTAAAAATTTTATAATTTTGGATTTGAAGCCTAAGATCTTCATTTGGAAATTTACCGAAAACATTAAATTAAAACGGCACTAAGTGTATTATGAAACTCCGTTTATTTTAATTTTAAGAGCATATCTTTAAATTAGGCAAAAAAGTATTTTTTATTTTAAAACATTGCAAATTTTGACATGAGACTATTGTAATTTTAATATTAACATAAATTTTGTTCTTTAGCTTCAAAATAAGTATTTAAAATACTAAAATTAAGTATAACCTTCAGATGCTTAATTTAAGAAAATTCTGTCGTTTTATTCTTAAAATGAACATCTCAAACGCTCGAGGTAGGACGTAAGAGCCTGTCAGTCTTTTATTATATGTGCATTGCATACAGTTGAATTTCGAGGAAAAGCTCGTCAAAAATCAGAAATTCGGAATTGAAAATTATTGGGAACACCAATTATAATTTTATTATATAGTTACCTAGGTATAATAAATCACCACCCTTTTATTAATATTCTCGTCCCTCTTAAAAAAATTTTAGTTTAAAGTTGACCTTTGATGAGAATTTTGTGTGTTAAATATTTCGTGAATTGAACGTTTCGTTTTCCGCAACTTATTGAGAAAATTTCAAGATATCGTCATGGAGTCTATTGCTGCTGGTGGCAAGTAGAATCTTAAAAATTTTGTTGAATTGAAATATCCACAGAACTTTTTTAATTTTGATTTTTTAAAACTTTAGTAAAAAATAAAAATAGGAATTTTTCATCTTTTTCTAGACATAAAGTATATTTACCCGCATTACCCCATTTTTTAAATATATATTTTTGGCAAGACCGCAAATTACGGGGAAATGTACTCTATGGCTAGAAAAGGAAAAAAATTCCTATGTTTATTTTTTATGAGACTATATAGTTTAAAAAAATTAAAATTAAAGAAGTTCTGTGGATATTTCAATTCAATATAGTAGTTTTTTTATACCTTCATCAAAAGCCTGATTTTAATAACTGTCTGCAAATAACTAAAGCATGGCCTTTTTGGTTACCGATGCAAAAAGAAACTTTTGGTCACGGGTGCAAAAAAATATTTCTATCCGTTTTTTACCCAAAATTAACGAGAAATAGAGGAAACTAGTAATATGGAAAAAATCCAATTATTCTTGCCTAAAACTGTGCTTTTTTAGTTTAAATAAGCAGCGAAATATTTAGAAACGCGAGTAAAAAAAAGTACAGTTTAGTCGCGAGTTATTAATACAATTTTTTTAATTCATCTAACAGCTATCTCTCTTTAATTTTGGGTAAAAAACGGACAGAAATATTTTTTTGCACCCGTGATCAAAAATAGTAGTTTTAACAACTAGTGGCTAAAATAGTGCTTTTTTTACAAGCGTTGGTTTAAATAACGAGCGCAGCAAGGTATTTAAATAAACTTTCCTTGAAATAATCCAACCTTTAGTCCTTTCGGTAATTTGCGGTCTTTCCGGTATTTCTCTTTAATTTTGGGTAAAAATGGACAGAAATCTTTTTTTGCACCCGTGATAAAAAAAATTCTTTTTGCATCGGTAACCAAAAAGCCATGCTTTAGTTATCTGCAGACAGTTTCTAAAATCATGTTTTTGATGAAGGTATAAAATTTTTTTTAAGATTCTACTTGCCACCAGCAATAGGCTCCATGACGATATCTTTAAATTTTCTCAATAACTTGCGGATAACGGAACACTCAATTCAGGAAATATTTAACACATTTTATTAACACTTATAAAAGTCTCATCAAAGGTCAACTTTAAACTAAAATATTTTTAAGAGGGACGAGAATATTAAAAAAAAGGGTGGTGGTTTTAACTAGGTAATAAAATTATAAAATTGCTTTTTCCAATAATTTTGAATTCGGAATTTTTGATTTTTGACCAGCTTTTCTTCGAAATTCGCCTGTGTGCGTCGCGGCGGTTAGTGTAGTTAGTTACATATACTATGTTTTAATCTGTGTTTTTTTTAGTTGATTCTTAGTTTATAAGTTAAAGTAAAACTTTCGTATTGATCATATGAAATTTAAAATTAAAGTTTTTTGAAAGCGAAAGATTCGCTTTATGTCAAAACTGATATTAATTTGAAATTAAGGAGGAGGACAGTTTTGAAAAATTGAGAAATTTGCTAAATAGCCTTATTCTCTTAACGTATCCGTTATTAAAATCGGTTAAGAAGTAAGAAAGTTCTAGAATGTTACGTTTGATGCTTTTTGTGTGGTCAAGACTGTCTCGCTATAAGTCATTTTCTTTTTGACGGGATGCAGTTTTGTCAAGAATGATCAGGATATAAAGATTTTAAGCCTTTTGGCAAGCTAAAAATGTTATGCGCCCAATGTACAAAATGACACGTAAAATTCAAGACGTCGAATAGAAGATGACTTATAATGGGACAGTCTTAACACACAAGGAGCATCGTAACACTACAGAACTTGCTTATTTCTTAACCGATTTAAATAAAGGAAACGTGTTTATACGTTAAAAGAATAAGGCTATTTAGCTAACACCTTATTTTTTTTACAGTGGCTCAAACATTTTTTTTTTCAGGAAGTGTTAAAATGATCCACATTTTAAATCTATTCGCACTTTTAAATTTTAAATAAATGTCAGTTTTGACATCGAGGGTATATAGTTTAAAGTTTCTCTTTTTAAAAATAATTTAAATTTCAAATTTCCGTCGCTTAAAGGGTCAAATGCAAGATTTGATATTTTTAGGTAGATATCACCTTGTTGAAAGTTTCATGTTTGAAATTAAAATAATTTTAATAAGCCTTGGGTCTTGCCCTAAAACAATTTCCAAAAATATCCCGCTCCCAAACATAATTGACGTGTCCTTGAGTTTTACCGCAGTTTCTTTTAAAATAAGATTTCGTATTCTTTACTATATTTGTTCCTTTTCTAAAACCTAAGAAGTTATTGTAGAAAATGGAAGTAGACAATATATTTTGTACTTTTTATATACCTGTATATTTTTTTTGACTTCAGTAATTATTATTAAATCCCACAGATAAAACACTTAGGTATCCTCAATGGGAGTTACCATTCAGGAATATGGATGATAACAGGTTAGTGAAGCTGTCCCCCACTCAAAATTAAAAAAAAAAATTGGACTTATTTGCGCATCTTTTGAGCAGTATCGCGCAACCACTTTTACCTTTTGCAACCATCTGAACGTATATTCTTTAAAGTCATGCGGAAAACACCCCACCCACAAAAAAATACCTACATTTTTCATACGGTTGCTGCGCAAAACATAAAAGTGTTTGCGCAAAAGGTGCGCAAATAAGTTCATTTTTTTAAGTGGGAAGGCAGCTTAACTGACTTGATGTTAACTCCCTTTAAGGATACAGTGCTTTTTCTATATTTTAAAATAAGGATATGAATATTTTCAAAATAAGTATATAAAGGTCTATATCTTAAATATGCGAATAACAATGTTCAGTTTGAGAAAGGCATATTCTCAAATGGAAAAATTTCGCTTTAGACATGTATAATACATGCATTAAAGATTAGTATTTTCAAAACAAAATTAAAAAAGATACAAAATTGAGATTTTTAATATTTCACATTAAAAATATTATTTTAGGAATAAGGTGAAGTTGTATACCTAAAATAAAATTATGTATTTTTAAACCGAAGAAGGTAATTTGAGAATTTCATATTCTTAGTTCAAAAAAATATCGTCTCGCGTATATATGATGCTAACATAGGCTTAGATCTAGTTTTATTGCTTTATATTGAGTATTTCTTTTTTTCCGTGTAGTTAATAATGGTTAGTTATTACCTAGGGTATAATTAAAAACAAAAATAAAGAAATTTAACCTGATGGCTAAGAGTCAGTCCTTAAACGAAAAGAATCCCGAGTATTAAAACCTAAGAAGAGTTTAAAAAATTTTATTTAAAAAATTTTTAAATAATTTTGAAGTTCAAAAGGTAACATGTATTAGATAAAAGTATGATAAAGGCATGCGTAAAATAAAATGAAAATCCCTTGATCAGTTTTAAACAAATTAAATATTTACTTACAACGTTTTTTGAATATTTTTTCTGGGGTCAGTGAGTGAGTAAGTCAATTTTCACAATATTTTACTCAAAAGATACTATGACAGGTACGTACTATTTGTATGAGTTTGACCTATTTTCTATGCCTGGTTTTTAAACTACGAATTTTTTAAGTTAAAAGAAAAGTATTTTTTTAGAGTTGTCTATGTCAAGTTGCTATAGCCAAAAAAGATGTTATTTATTTTTGTTTTGTCGCATGAACATACAAAAAAATACTTTCCTTCTAGCTTCAAAAATTCATAGTTCAGAAACCAGACATAGAAAATTGGTCTAACTCATACAAATAGTACGTACCTGTCATGGTATCATTTGAATAAAATATTGTGAAAATTGACGTACTCACTCACTGACCACAGAAAAAAAAGTAAATATTCAAAAAACGTTAAACAAAAAAAAAATTTGAATGGACCCCGTAGTAAAACCAAGACTTTCTGTCACCAACTTTTTATGCTAAAAAATTAATACGAAGATCGTGTTAACAATGGCAAATAGTAGATTTAGAATAGGTTTTGAAAGTGGGACAAAATTGCTCAAAGATCTGAACCATGTCGAGCTTCTAAAGCGATGAAACACAGTCACACTTCAAAAAATTGTACCGTGAAAATCATGGGCATAAAAAAATGGAGTGATCCTATTTCAACTATCTAAAATAGATGCAGATAGAAGAATCCCGGTTCATGTTTGGTTTTTTCGTCTAAACTAATGTCAAATGCATATTCAAAAAATTATATTTTTTTGAACACACCACTTTAGCAGTAGTGGTTATTTGGTGAATATGAATTATCCTTTAACAGCATAAATTCATTTATACCTGTCACTATTTCAGCTGAGAAATAGTTATTTTTTGTCAGCAAAGTTACCACTGCAACGCGTTTTTCCAAACTTTGATCCCCAATATCTCAAGAACTAGACATACAATCTTAATAAAAGTTGCATATCTCTTAAACCATGATTAGTATTATCAAATGTCAAAGTTACATCAAATTCGGGTGAAGTCTATTTTCCCATGTATTTCGTGCAGGGTTCTTTCTGAAAAATTGAAATTTTCGAAATTCAGTTTTGATTCATCCCTTGAAAACTTTTATATAAACAATCTTTATGCTACGGAAATCAAGAATTTTTCTAAGTATCAAAATTCTATCGACTTGTGAAAATTATGAAAAATCGAAATTTTCGAAATTGATTTATATTTTATTTGGAAGTGTTGTAGGAGTGTTAGAGAAGCTCAAACTTTGGTTATAAAAATTTTTGTAAAGCGAAAAATCGTGATTCCACAAATTCTATCGACTATGAAAATTATAAAAAATTGAAATTTTTGAAATTAGGTTCAAAATGGTTTGGGATTTTTTTTAGTTACGTTAGAAAAGCGCAAAAGAGTAAAAATAGTGTCAGTTTGTTCTTTGAAAGTTACGTTAAAATATATTGAAAAATAAAGTACTTTTTAATTATTAAAATATTTCTGAAAAGACCGTTGACTGTCTAACCGTCAGTTAGGATTGCGCAATCCAACCCTTAACAAATAACGTTTGCGTACATTTAGCGCTATGTCAAAAAATATTCAACAAAAAATACATAAGCAATAAATATCTAAAATTCGCTAAAGTGAGGGGACCCCTCAAATGGTATTATTCAAAAAGTTCTCAAGTGCAAAATGCAATTAAACACTGGTTAAAGTCTTTTTCAAAATGTCTATAGGTAAAAATCTCTTTAAGATCCCTTTAAAAGCGCCGTCTAGTGCTTAAAATCCAAAATCCAATCGTATTAAGTTTTCTAAATAGATGGAACTTTCGACTTTGTAGTACAAAAGTTAAAAAATCATCCTTGTTGCGAAGAAAAGTGAATTTAAGTGACGACCAATACCAAAAGTCAAATCACCAAGCTAAATAGCTACTATATTCATCCCTTACGACACTGGTTTCTAGTTGAGGTTTAGTAATATTTAAATTCTTGGTAGGTCACTTCACTTTTATGAGTTTAAATTCGTTATCGTTTGTGTTTTAAGCTTTAAAACATGTTTATAAATTCATGAAAAGTTCAGCGCGCTTTAATTTTGACACCTTAGACGGCACAACACTCGTACAAAAAATAAATATAAAAAGTACACTGAATTCTACATCGTGTATACAAACGTGGTAAACAAGTTTTTTACTTACCGCAAAAAACGAAGACTGACCTGTTTGATAAAATTGGCTCTTATATTTATATTAAATCGATAGTCCAATCAGAACGCTTAGAATAGAAATTCACCTATAAGGGCGGAGCTTGTGATCGTCACTGGGATCCGCTTAAAAGCCATGGGTATCAAAGGCAAAATATTTTTTCACCTTTTTTATTAATGAACCGATCTGAATGAAAATAGATTCGAAATCGTTCCACCATCATATTGATCTCTTATTTCTGAGATTTTTACGAAAAAGTTAGAAAATAAAATTCAAAGTTTTTAACTACTTGACTGATCTTAATGATCTTGGTGTCATTTTAAAGATAGCAAAAATTAAAGCCCAACCAAAGTTATTCGAACCCGATAAATCTTAAACTACTTATTAAAAAAACGCTTGGTAAAGACCAATATTTGCAAAATAAACCTTACGTTAGAAATATACAAAAATTAAGAAAACCGTCCAAAGTTTTGAAAGTTTTTTGATGCAAACCGAACAAGGACATTCCCCTTGCTCAAGTTTGAAGACGTTTTGGAAAATTCCATACGTAGAATTATGAAAATTATTTAATCAAATATCCAGAGCAAAAATACCAAATACAAGAACACCCAGAACTCAGTCGAATTTAATCCGATTCGGGTAAATTTTACATAGTACGATGGGTATGCAGAAATACTAAAATTTTGATATATAGTAAATTCTCCTAGCTTTGCTAGTAGCTGAGTTATAAACAAATGAAGATAAACGCTCATTCTGCAAATCACTAACACTGCAGCAGGTGCTGTTAACGAAAAATACAGAAATGGTCTAGAACTCCAATAGTTACATGCACTAGCTAACGTAGCGGCTATAAAAACCTGTAAAAAGTTATAAAAATGCATAAATTGGAAAAAATCATAAAATCCACGTAACAATAGAACAATGCGGCCTTCAAAAATTTGAAGACAGCCAAAAAGTGTCCCATTCGAATACGTGACAGGACAGTAGGAAGGTTAAGACAAAACCTAATATTTATAACCTAGTTTAGTTTAGAAACAACTACAAACGATAATAATATTATCGTTAATAAAATAGTATTAACGTTTGGGATACAACTATTCTTAATCTTCTTAATTTTTTTTTCTGGCAAATGTGAGGTTTTATTGTACCCTTTGAGTTTACCCAGCACCAAACGTCTAGCCCACGCACAGTTGGTCTCAACATCGATTTTAATGAAAAAAATATACCATTTTATAGTTGTCTAAAAAAAGTTAAAATTAAAATATTTTATATAGCTCTTTTTGAGAAATACCTAAAAAATTCTATTTCATGATAAAAAATCTACACCACTGTGCGTTGACCTGTTTTTATACCTCTTAACTCCTAAAAATGTTTAATATTTTATTTAATACGAGACCACAGTTGTACTTTTATCTCAAAATAAAAAAATTGTGGCGTAAGCGTAGTGAGAATTTGTTTGTGGCATATAATAAAATATAAGTCAACAAAATATATTGTCATGTTACAAATATGTTATAAACATGTAATCCTTACTGGGCAAAACATTTTTGTAAGTTCATTTTTTATTATACGCACTCTATGCCGCAAAACTAACTTTAGTTAGTTTAGTACTTTCATAGGCGTACACAGTATTTTGAGTTAGAGGGGGCCATAGCACGCACAATAACAGTAACCGACCGCAGAACTCTAGTCAGTTTGCGTAGGAGTCAGTGTCAGATCTTGAAATATGGTTAGTTTACTTAACGGTAGTAATAAATTATTTGGTACTTATTAGGTATAGAAATAATATTATAAATCACAATTTAACATAATAATTTACAAATTAGGCACTTACTTTACGTTACATAAAGGATTTTTTTAAACATGTCGGTGAATTTGTTCAGAAGCTTGTTCTGAAAAAAAAAACAAGAGTCATTTTAGTATTTTCAATAAATTGCGGCACATGGTGTATAAGGGTATGGATTTTTGGAGTGTAAGAAAACTCTAACCTATCTAGCTCACATCAAAAGACAATTGATATTTTAGGTAATTTTAGGAAAAAACATATTGCCGTTAGGAGTTTCTTACACTCCAAAAATCCATACCCTCATACACCATGTGCCGTAATTTATTGATTAACTTTTCTTTCAATAGTGTTTCTAAAAGATTTAATTAAAAAAAATTACTTACGTTACAAATATAATTTGCTTAGATGCATTTCATTAAGTAACGTAAATTAAGTGCCTAATTTTTAAATAAGGTATTATATTAAACTGTAACTTAATATATTATCTCAATACCTAATAATAAGTACCAAATAATTTATTACTATCGTTAAGTAAACTAACTACAGGCGTGCGCAGGGGGACCAGGGGGGTCTTGGCCTCCCTAATGTTTCAAGATAGTCAATAACTGATACTGAATCCTACGTAAAGTGACTTTACAGTGCTGCGCTTGGTTACTATTATTGTGCTATGGCCCCCTAATCCAAAATACTGTGCACGCCTATGAAAGTACTAAACTATCTAAAGTTAGTTTTGTGTCATAGAGTGAGTATAATGAAAAATAAACTTGTAAAAATGTTCTACCTCAGTAAGGATTATATGTTTGTAACATATTTGTAACATGAGAATATATTTTGTTGATTTATTATTTATTATATGCCACAAACAAACTCTCACTACGCTTAGGCCACAATTTTTTTATTTTGAGATAAAAGTGCAACTTTGGTGTCTAAGTATAAACTTAAATATTATAAATTTCTAGGAATAAAGAGGTATAAAAACGGGTCAACGTACAGTGGTGTAGATCTTGTATCAAGAAATAGGAGGTATTTCTCAAAAAGGGCTATGTAAAAGATTTTAATTTTAACTTTTTTTAGTATTTAAAGTATTTAACCAGCTTTCCAAAAATGTATGTTTTAAAAATGGTATATTTTTTCATTGAAATCGGTGTTGGGACCAACTGAGGACGCCTTTTAGCTGAACTTATTTTTTCGGTGTATTAGTGTAAAACAATTTACTATTATTTCAACCCAAACCCATCTTCATTTAAAGTTCTAAAAACTATTTAATCCGAGATACAGGCTTAGAGATTAAAAAAATAATATCGCAAAGCCAGAGCTTACCTTTTTTGGTCAAAACAATGGAAATAGGGAAAAAAGCATATATGGAATTATTATCGAACGCTGACTCAGAAGTCCCAACCAAAATTGCTATTGCCCAAAATTTTTTCTTTAAATAAGCGAGTACACTGCCTTTTCCTTCATGTCCCAATAAAAAGGATAAATAGTTTTGAGGTTTACTTTTGTACATCGGTTTTACAGGCTTCAAGGCCCAGATTAGGTCGACTTGAGCGAAGTCTTCCACAGGCTTTATAAAATACATTCTTGTAAACTCGGGGATTTTAAAAACCGACTCATCATATTTCGAGAAATTCTCTGCAGGTAAGCCATTGTTTGGAACGTCTGAAAAATATTTTAAAACATACTCTTCCAGTTCATCTATATGTAACCTATCTTCGATGGCTAAAGTCATTCTATGAGCGGAATAGTGTCGTTTTCTAAAATCTTGGACACTTTTGTACAAAGCTTCTTCCGTGATATTATCTTTTAAAGTCATCCGGTTTCCCCAAATGAAACAATTGACAGGAGAGTTCTTGTCTGCCATGTCAAGCACAAGCTGCTGTTTTCGAGCCTCGTCGGAATTCAGGACCATTTGAAACTGCGATTCGACAACTTCTATTTCTCTGATCATGGCGTCTCGTTTCATCAAAGGAGCTATGAAAAGCTGAGCAAATATATCTAAGGCTTTCGGCAGATTTTTCTCAAGGCAGTCGAAATAAAAGCATGTGTGGTCGAGGTCAGTGTAGGCGTTGGAACTGCCACCGTTAAGTTGGATAAATGCATCGAACTTGTTTTCTTGAGGGTATTTCTCGCTGCCCATGAACACCATATGTGCAAGAAAATTTGCCATGCCTTCGACATTTTTTGGATCACTAAAGCTGCCCACACTTATGCAAAGAGACGCGGCAGCCATTGTTGGGTCTCGAGGTGACTTGCCTATAGAAAATATTAATACAGTAAAGATCAGGCCACTAAAAACATAGGGCGGTTAGTTTGCATTAATTTCTTAAGAACTACTGAACTAATAAAAACGCATATATTAGTTTTGGAATATGTTGGGCATTTTAACATTTTCTTCTAAGCCAAATTTTTGAAAAAAAAACAAAATCATAATTATAAAACTTGATTTGTTGGATGTTGCATTGCACAGGTTAATACAGGAAGTAAAAACACTGTTTTTGACACAAAGGTCGCGATTCTTGAAAAACCGTCAGAAATCTCGTCGTTAGAAAAAATCTGACGATTCTTAAACACAAGTTTACACTAACGCCTTTTTTGTCAGGACTTATTTTCTAATATTTCTTAAAATTTAGTTTCTTAATACTGTTCCAGTAAATAAAAAATATGTCAATTTTAATTTTTGTAGGCAGTTTTTGTGAAAAACCCTTTTTTTCATTTAAAAATGTATTTTATTAAGCTTATTTTTGCGTGTAAACAAACCTTCAAAACTTCAATATACAAAACCATAGATAGTCATGGAATGTGTCGCTGTCACTGTACAGAAAAGTCACACCCTAATATTTCAAGATAGTCACACACAAATTCTGTCTTTCCTTTTACATAGTGAGAATTTTCGACACTTTTTGACGTTTATTGGTACGCGTAGTAGCAATTTAGCTCCACCGTAAAACTAGTCCTGCAGAATATCTTTAAAATATTATGGTTTTTGAGTTTTGAGTTATGAGCTGCACTTTCAATTACTCGGTAAAGTTAGGGCACATAATAGACACAGTTGGCAAGCTATTTTTGATTACTTGTTGTTAGCGTATCTTAAAAAAAATTTAAAGTTGTGCTTACAACGTACGACGAAAACTTGTCGAAAAAACACACACACAGATAACATTGATAACAAAATGGTTACTGCAAGGGTGGTAGTAGAGATAGGTGGGACGTAGACGCTGTTGTACGACGTATCTGCCCAGCAAACAGAAATCGTCGGCATTGAATCGGGCCAATGTCCACAACGTCGGCATTTTGTCGGCATCGGCGACTACACTCTGGCCCGATGTTGGTCAGATTGCGATTTTCAGTTTTCGGTCAATAATCGGCAACTGACGGAGGTCCACATTACTACAGTCGACTTTATGCCGACACCACTTTAGAACCGACGATGTTCCAATTGGAACTTTGCTTAATCGGTCGAAAATCGGCAACTGACGATGGCCCGATTTACTATAGTCGACTTTATGCCGAAGCCCACTTTATTTGCTTTAGCGTCGACGACGGTCCGATTGGAAATTTGTTTAATCGGACTAGAATCGGCAACTGACGATGGCCCGATTTACTATAGTCTACATTATGCCAACGCAAACCTTATCTGCGTTAGAGCCGATGATGGTCCGATAGAAACTTTCTTTAATCGGTCGAGAATCGGCAACTGACGATGGCCCGATTTACTATACTCGACTTTATGCCGACGCTTACTTTATCTGCTTTAGGGCCGACGACGCGACGGTCCGATTGGAACTTTGTTTAATCGGACGAGAATCGGCAACTGACGATGGCCCGATTTACTAAAGTCGACATTATGCCAACGCAAACCTTATCTGATTTAGGGCCGATGATGGTCCGATTGGAACTTTCTTTAATCGGTCAAGAATCGGCAACTGACGATGGCCCGATTTACTATAGTCGACTTTATGCCGACGACCACTGTATCTGCTTTAGGGCTGACGATGGTCGGATTGGAACTTTGTTTGATTGGTCGAGAATCGGCAACCGACGATGGTCCGATTACGTCAACCTAAATTTTTTAAACTGCTTAATAGTTTCTTCCTAGTATGTAGAGATGGCGCTAATGTCACTATGTTCCCTGTACAGTGAAAGATAATATTATATATATAATGAGCAAAGATATTTCAAAACTAGAATGCGGACTTGACAAGATGGTGGTACTTCTCTACAAGAATCACCTCTTTTGCCACTTAAACCAGCCCGACTGGTTAAGCACCCGCATTTACGAAACTTTGTAGTTTGCCAATGTCGGGCCGCTTTAAGCTACCACCGACGGACCTCTGTCAATCGCCGACGTTGGACCGCTTTAGAAAACCAATGTCGGACTTGAATAGTTTACCGATGTCGGGCCGAGACCAGCTTGCCTACGTTAGACTGACCAAACCATATCGGACCTTAATCGTACGGTGACGGTATGCCGATGTCAGCAAAAAGTAAAATTTACCATTGGTCCGACGACGGTCCACAGTCTAACGCTGCATTGGCAAACATACATTGGGCCTACATCGCAAAGCGGACAAAAAATACTGCTGGTCCGATGTCGTAAATCGACGTCGTGCCGATGACGACAAATTCGGCAATCGACATCGGACCGACGAAGGCCCGAGGAAACCGTGTTTGCTGGGTGTTCTGAGCATGCGCACTGAAATACGATTACGATACTCACTATTTGTGCAACTGTGTCTAATATGTACTGCTAACTTTACTATTATATTAAAAATACATTTAAAAAAAGAAATTAGATGCTAGAATGTAATTCTAATTAAAGGCTAATGAAATGCTCATCCTCAAATTTATAGTCGTATAAATGGGCTAACACTTTGATATTTTCATCATAGGTAGAGGTGTGTTTACGGATACCAAAAATACAAAATTGCCACCTACAACGTGGAGCATTACAACATGGCAACACTGTAAACATTAAAACTTTAAATGGTTTTATTTCAAAATCTGTACCCAGACGCGCTTGTGACTTTAATCGTTATATAAATCTAAGGTTCATATATTTATTTAACATATGTTACATCATATTTACGTAAATCTCTCATAAAAATATTTTTATAAAAAAATTATGTAAACATTACGTCAGAACTTTGACTGTAAATTTAATTCATCATAAGCAATATTAATTTTACGTAAATAATATCACTTTATAAATAAATTCTTAAAATTTACGTAAATATTACGTAAATAATGGAACCTTAATTTTAAAATCTATTATATCAAAAATTATATGTAATATTTAAGTAATCTAATTTACGTAAACGTTAGATAAAATGATCTACTTTAAATGTAACAATTTAGACATTACGTTTACATTTAAAGTGTTACATAACTATTTCACAAAATATTTTATGTAATATTTATATCATCTAAATTACGTAAACGCTCTATAACATGATTTACGTTACATAAATATTATGAAACAGTGTAAACCTTAGGTTTATATTTAAAATTTTACATAATTGTTACATACAATTTTTTATGTATTAATTATATCGTCTAAGTCATGTAATTTCCCTGTTAAATTATTTACGTCAAATTAAAGACCTAAATTTTACATAATTATTATATAATCAATTGAATCATTATATACAACATTTTACGTAGGATTTATATCATCTAAACTACGTAAACGCTCTATAACATGATTTATGTCACATTAAAATTTTTAAATTTACATAAATATAATATAATAAATGATTTACGTCAAATCAAAGTCCTAAATTTTACATAATTATTATATAGTCAATTGAACCGTAAGTTTACATTTCACATGTTACATAACTATTATATAAACATTTTATGTAATATTTATATCGTCTAAATGAGATAAACGCTCTATAACGCGATTTACGTCACATAAAGATTTACAAAAATATTATGAAAATGAAAGAAATTACCACTGCTTAATAGTTTCTTTCTAGTAGGTAGAGATGGCGCTAATGTCACCTATATATAAAGAGCAAAGACATTGGCCCGCCTCAAGCTGCATGCTCATGTCGGACTTAGATGTTTGACGCTTTGCTCATGTCATGCACTTTACGGCCATTTTAAACTCGCCTCTAAAAACATAAACGCCACTATCTCCTGTAGTACAAACGCTAGGACAATAAATATTTTTTATTCGATTGATTTTTTCTTTCTACATAAAAAAATCTCTTTTACGTTTAGTTAAAAAAATTACGTTTGGGCACTGAAATATATAAAACACATTTTTTAATGTAAAAAACATCTGAGTTTAAAAAAAACTAAATGGTGTGAAAAAATCCCACCATTATAAAAAATTAACGGGTTTAAAGTAATTTTAAAATAAGATTTGAGGTTTCCAAGATATGATCCTAAAATTACCAAACTGGCATAAAGGATTCATCATATAAGTGCTAGGCAATTGAGCTTTTTTTGTACTGCATATTCGATATTTTTAGCACAGGTATTATAGGTAATCTTAAAAATTTCAAATGGCAATTTTCAGTGGCTTGCGCAGAAATTGTCTTGGGGGGGGCTTAAATACATTATACATATTTTCAGATATAACCATTTTATTATGTTTTTAGAAAAGAAAAGTTAAGTCTTTAGGAGTACCTACATATTCAATGGCTCTGGGGAGGGGGGGGGGGACTTGAGCTCCGCCCTACCACTGAAAAAGAAAATGCTATAAAATATAAAGTATGTAATGCATTACAAAACGGCAACCAAGCCAAGTCGTTCTACCTCACCGATTAAAAAAGCTCATACTCACGTGTTTGTAATATAATCTAATATAGTAGTTGTGGTTCTACTCAGAAACATTCGTATTTTCGTCAATCATCAGAAATATCTAAAATAAGAAGAATAACTGTATTAAGAAAATAAAAATATCTAACACATAAATTATGGTAGTTAAGTACTTAATTTACAAGTATAATTAAAGTCGTGGTAAAAACGTCATCTTCGTTGGTTTGATAAGAGAATGTGTTGCCTTAACGGGACGGGGATATTACTAGGCCCCATCACATCAGAAATGTCGTAAGCCAGATCTTGTAATACGTGTACCATGTTGGCGCAAAATGAATTGTTGGAAAATTTTAACAAAAGTAGCCAGCTAATCGGCTGGTATATTCCCCACCCGTTCAGTATTTCAATCCCATGCTGAACGCAATTAAACTATTATTTAAATTTAAGGAATGAATATTGCCTCAAGCATAGTGCTTTAAAAAAATTACAAAATAAAAATTACAACCAGGTAGTCAGAGTCAGAGTATATTAAATTTGAGAAAGGAAAGTTATTTAAATAAAATTGCCAACATTCAAGTTAAGCCCAAATTGCTTTTTACTGCACCTAATCCAACAACTATCGTCAGCATATCTTAGGTTGTTGATTTTGTTGCCTTTTGTGAAGTTATTATAGATAATATTCTGGTGGAGAAAAATTTGTAATTTTTATTTGACGGTTTTCTAACTTTTTCAAATTTAATTTTTTGAAAATCCTAAATTTTATTCAAATGACTTTCCTTTCTCAAATTTAATATACATCGACTGCGAAAGTAGATACATGGTTGTAATTTTTATTTTGTAACTTTTTTAAAGCAATATGCTTATAGTTTCAAAACTGAGTCAATATTCATTCATTAAATTTAATTAATATTTTAATTGCGTTCAGCACAGGATTGAAATATTGAACATAAGCTCTGGCTAAGATATGTTGATGATACTTTTATTGTCTGGATCGGGAATGACCAACAACTTTCAGAATTTCTTCACCACCTAAATAATATAAGACCCACCATTGAATTCACAATGGAGTTGGAGCAAAATTGTCAAATTCCTTTTCTTGATGATGCTGCCTTTATTGGGCAGAATCAGTATGTTTTCAGTAAACCTAGTGTTGAAATTCCAAATATTTGGAAGCCCCTCCTTGGGCGTAGCCAACTTCTTAAACTTCACGGTTGAGTGATTTCCCATAGTATATAAGTACCCTTAGGAATAGATTGTAGTTTGCACCTGAAGACGATCAGAGATTGTACTGATCGAAACGTCGTGTATAAATAAAATATACACAATGGAAGTCCGAAACACAGAGTTAATTTCAAATAGAACATTGTCTCAAACATTGAACGGGGGGTTGGCTTGGGAATACACCAGCCGGTTGGCTGGCCAGTTTTGTTAAAATTTTCTAACAATCCATTTTGCGCTAACATGGCACACGTATTAGAAGATCTGGTCTACGTCATTCCTGGTGGTGGGGCCTAGTAATACCCCCGTCCCGTTAAGGAAACATATTCTCTTATCAAACCAACGAAGATGACGTTTTACCAGGGCTTTAATTATACTAGTAAAGTAAGTACTTAAGTACCATAATTTATACGTTAGATATTTTTATATTTTTATTTTCTTAATACGGTTATTCTTCTTATTTTAGGTATTTCTGGTAATTGTCGAAATTACGAATGTTTTTGAGTAGACAGAAAGGTTAGTATGAGCTTTTTTAATCGGTGAGGTAGAACGACTTGGTTAATCCAAAAAAATATTTAAAGGACCTCGCACCCGATTACACAGGGCTTATGGAGAATTTTTGCATCGGTGGAATTTAATATAATTTTAGTATGTTATAGAGGACAACAAGCTGATAATAAAATATTGAGTCTAAAAAAAAGTTCTATGTACAGTTTTTGAGAAATTAGGGGTCAAAGTTCGAAAAAAGGCCAAAATGCTGTATGTTTTACGCATTATAACTCTGACGTATTGGCCAAGCAAATGTTAATTGTTACAAAAATAATTTGACAGAAGGTCATATGTAAACCCAGTTATGCTGTCATTTTTGACAGTTTATCAGGTAATGTACAGGGGGTGGTCAAAAAGTCAAAAATTGACCTTGCCTCCTTTCGGCAGTCTCAAATTTAATTTGTGAGGAATAAAAGTTTTAGGTCACAACAAACGATCTTAATAGAAAAAATAAAATCGGTTACTTTTGGTTCAGTCACGGGGTCTACTCAAAAAAAAAAAAGTTGCATTTGCTCTAAAATGGTTTTTCAATTATTTTTGGATAACGGCTAGGTCAAATTCAACATAACTTTGCCAGAATAGTGTCTTGTAAAAATATCAATTTTTATCTTTTAACCTTTTGTAGTTCAGATATAACTACGCTTGTTATAATGGCAACGCCAAGTTGAGTAATCTTTTACGTTCAATTTATCATTTTGAATATTAATTATTAAAAATATTAAAAATGGCCACCTTTGCTGATTAAAAAGCTAATAAATAGGTAGCAGAATTCTGTTTTATTGGGGGTACCTATGTCGATTAAAATGAAAGACATATATCAAATTAAGTCAGATAATATATTAAATTAAAGTATTTTTACGTCCATACACTAAATTCCAAAAACATGCCAATAAGTATTTTTTATTACCTCTGAGATGGCTATTTCGGAATCCTTTTATGTCATTTTGTTTACGAGGAACGTCCAACACCTATGTTTTTTTTTTAAATAAAACACCCTGTATATTTTGGCATTTTTGACATCTGCATTCGATTCTGTTCTTAATATTTGTAATTATTATTATTCAAAATGGCGAAACTGAAATTAACGTAAAGGATTACGAAACTGGGCGTTTCCATTATAACAAGCGTAGTAAGTGCGTTATTCTGATATGCAAAAGGTTAAAAGATTAAAATTAATATTTTTAAAACCAGACATAGAAATAATCTGTATTTTTGTGTTGGGGTAGTACTAAGTCTTAACACTATTCTGGCAAAGTTATGTCGAATTTGACCGAGCCGTTATCCAAAAATAATTGAAAAACCATTTTAGAGCAAATGCAACTTTTTTTATTTTTTTTTAGTAGACCCCGTGAGTGAACCAAAAGTAACCGATTTTGTTTTTTTCTGTTAAGATCGTTTATTGGGACCTAATAAATGATAAATAATTTACAAATCAACTTTTATTCCTCACAAATTGAATTTGAGACTGACGAAAGGAGGCAAGGTCAATTTTTTTTTGTAAGAAAATTGACCTAGGAGACAAAAATTAATAACAATAATACTAAGAGCTACCAAAAAATTAAACTAATTTTTTTCTTTAAGTACTAACCAAAAGTATTAGTTTTTGTCAAAATATAATCTGCTATTTGCAAAATTCGGTGGTAGTGCAAACATAGAAAATGTTACTTTTTGATCACCCCACAAATGACAGCATGACTAGGTTTGCATATGACCTCCTGTCAAATCATTTTTGTAACAATTAACATTTCCTTGGTCAATACGTCAGAGTTATAATGCGTAAAACATACAGCATTTTGGCCTTTTTTCGAACTTTGACCCCTAATATCTCAAAAACTGTAAGGGTGGTCCAAATTCGAGGGGCCTCTATAGCTTTGGGCTTTTTCAGCATACTTAGCCCAAAACTAATATACATGTTACGGGCTCGATTTTCAAGAGAAGTCGAAAACTCAAAACCGCATTGCGATATGTCAAAGCGTTTCTGAGCTACAGGGTGATTCTCAAAAATGTGCGTTTCTAAAAAACCCTCTACAACTTTTTTATTTGTAAAGATAGAGATTTTCATTAAAAACATTTTTTGAAGTTTTTTTAAGGACAAATCTACCTGTTTCACCGATTTTGTCTTAAAGCCTTTAGTTCACGAGATATAACACAAAGTTAAATTTTTTAAAATGGAATACCCCAATTTTTTTTTTTAAAAATTAGTTTTGTAAAAAAATTTCCTGTTAAACGATGTGTCATACACCTATTTTTATTAAGTATTTAAACAGATATCTGTAATTTTTAATAATTACCATAGTAGGCTGTGTTTAACTCTGACCTATGCACATACTTATATATATATAGATATACCTCTGAACCCCAACTGACCAAGCGTCTCCCCTATGTGTTTCATTTGGTGGTCCACGCATGTCTGAGATAGCTTCGCCTTTGAAACTTTTGACGTTGAAAGGATAATAACCTCACTTTTTTGGTGGCCGAGCGTGGCAAGGTCGCGGAAATTCGAGTAAAAATGGTGTTTTTCGTCTGGTTTTTATCGATATTTTGAGTTTGAGTACATTCATTAAGTTTGGCACATTTTCCGATTTTGATTGGTCAAATAATAAAGCCACCTACCTTTCTATGCCACCTACAGAACTGCAGGTAAGTGAAAAATATGCTTTTTTTTTTGTGCTAAAAGGTCAAGCAACTTGTATATTTAAGGTTGTGGCAGGTTCGTTCGATGTTCCGTATGGTAAGCGGTAAAGCCAGTTTCTGACGATCCGATATTTGGATGCGATTTCATCGCTTGTGGAAGTTGCATGAATGCGGCATTCTCAAGGTACAATTTGCTGAAAATTAGAACAAGCTCTATTTCGACACGATATCACATTCAAAAAGTAGAAGATGTAAGATCGTCGGAAAAATAAATAATCAATGATGGCCTTGCATCTTTACCTTACCGCTTACCTTACAGATATTACCTGCAGAATTACGTACTTATTGAAGAATTTAAAGTTTAGTTCACTCACACACAAATTTAGTGTTAATTTTTTATGTAGGTATGTCCTTTTTTTTCTTCATCAAAAGAGACACGGATACAGAATTAAGCATAAATTTAATGCTTAAAAGTTGAGTAAACAGGGCATAAAACAATTAAAATCTTGTGGGTATATCTACGCTAATGGCCTGACCATACAAACATTTTTAAGATAAAAATCTTTTAAGGAAATCATTTAAGGAGTTTCTTTATGGATTTTTTTTGAAAATCAAGCTAAGATTTTACTGACATTCTATAAATTTTTTTAATATCAAAGAGGAAAACTGGCACTTTCTTTGATTTTTGACTCATTTTTATCCAAATTTAAAGTTAAGATGTAATTAAGAAAATTAATGAAGAAAAGTTTGAGAAATAGTCCGATTACAATGATAGAAACAAATCCACTTAACTAACCTAACCAGACTTATACAAAGCTAAAAACTACTGATTTAAAACAATAATTCTAAAAATAAATCAAAAGTAAAAAATAGTATAAGTACTTACATTTTTCTAGTCCATACAAGAACGCACTTTTAGCACTCCCTCACAATTTTACTATTCCAGCCACACCTCACTAGCCTACTTATTTCGACTGGTGGACACTTTCAATCCATTTCCTGTGACCACCCATTTACAACATACAGGTTGCTTTATGACAATATGCTCCGATCAGTGATCTCTATGTAAACAACATGGAGATTACTGGCTCCGATTAATCAAGGATTAGCTGATCAAAATTCTTTGTGCTGTGTACTGATTTTAGGTTATAGAATTGGAATTTTATTCACAGCTACTGGATAAATTTAAGAATTAAATATCCTGTCAAACCGCTTTTTATATTTTTAACTGATACACTACGGCATGGTCTAGAGTAAACAATAATTATGCAGTAAAAAATCCTGCTTGGGTTGGGTTGGGTTATATGTCATTAACTCTAGTTTCAAAGGCTAATCCTAAGAAGACTCAACTGATCATTACATGCACTACTTTTAAACAACAATAAAAATCAAGCTCTCTAAAAACAAAACATTTATTTTATTTTTAACACTAAAACATTTTGGAATTTTATTCATTTCTACAGCCTAAGATCAGATAACTTAAACTGCAACACAAAAAAAAATAAAATAGAACATGGAATGCAACTAATTATTTTACAATAATCAATGTCAACCATGAAATGCACAATGGATACATTTAGTGCTTAATTTTATGCCTCTCTATTGTTTTTTGTGTAATGCAAAGAAAAGCATTGCAAAATCAAGCACAAAATTTATCCATTATGAGCATTCAGCAGGCTTGAGCTTGTAAAACTGTAAAAAAAAAGTCTTACTTGTTAGGTAGGTACAGGGTGTTTCATTATAAATGCCCCCCCCCCCTGTTATATAATTGCTATGTTTTCATGGGTATTGAGTTCGTTTTCAAAACTCATTGTATCTTAGATACATAGATTGTAGATAGAATGAGTTTTGAAAACGAACTCAATACCCATGAAAACATAGCAAATGTTAATATGTGACCTGTATTTTTTGCATTTTTGAATTCTAGTTTCTTTCCTTATTTCAGAAATGTATAACTTATATGCACTGGGTGCAATATTTTTTGAGATATGAACTTTGCCTACTATAATTATGATGACATGTCTAATAGAAACAGCACAAGAGCATATACAGACCGCTTCAAGCTACTGCGAACATAGGGGGAATCAAGTCCAATTTACTCTCCGTGCCGTACGACCGAGGTGGATTCGAAGCACGCTACAGTGTTATCTTTTGGAAATTCATTTTGTTTTTATTATTTTGTTTTATTTCTGCCTTGCTCGAGAAACAGATGGGTAAGTTCTTAATTGAAATAATACATTTTTAAAACTAAAAATGGATGTCTACGAAGTTGCCGAAAAAGTGCAGATGGTCAAATGGTCAAATCGTTATAACCCAACACACGTTCGATATTGGTCGAAAGAAAATTTGCATTTATATTTTGACGTAAGAACACAATATCCCCAAAAACTAAATGTTTGGGGGGGTATTTTAGGGGAACACGTAATTGGGCCATTTTTTATTAACGGCAATTGCAATTTGAAGGGTCCTAGATACTTGGATCTACTGCAGCAGCACATTATTCCAACTGCTAAGCAGTTGTTAGGTGTAAGATTTGGTGAAACATGGTTTTAACAAGATGGTTGTTCCGCTCACAATGTTGGCCTTGTTAGGGAATATCTTGATAATGTATTTCCTAATCGGGTTATAAGTACACGGGGAACTATTTTATGGCCAGATCGATCTCTCGATCTTGCTCCTAATGACTTCTATCTGTTTTTGAAGAAGCTTTTCAAATTATCACCCCTAACATGCTTGGAAACGTTAGAAGGGGTTTTTATAGTAGGCTCGGATATTGTCTAGCCGAGCAAGGAGGACTTTTCGAACATTTGCTTTAATTTTTTTTTGACTGGGAGAATCTTTTTGGTTTTTAGAATGTATTATTTTATTTTGAGAACTTGCTTTTATTTTGTTTCTCCTTATTATTTTCATTGTAACACGTCGTCACTGATAAATCTGAGCAGTTGACAATAAAACGCTCTTATTTATCAGTGACAAAAAACAAGAAAATTACGTTATAAAAATTGGTATAGTTATTCTTTGGGGTACTGGCTACAACCTTACAGAACCAGGTTTTTCAATTTCTATTTAGGAGGAAAACTAGAGGCAAAAAACGGGTTATGACGGGCTTTACCCGAGTTCAGTGCTCGCGTCTTCGCCTTTCGGTCGGGAGATAGGCCTAAATTCACTAGTAAGATAATAAAAGCCTTACCTATTTTATTTTAGGTCAGATATCAGTAAAAACTCCTTAGGAAGACTTTCAAATTCTAGAAGCAGAGTCAAGATTCCACCAACATTGAGAGACATGCCATGAAGATATTAGAGAATGAAGATAGATTTGTTTTGTTACAAACATGGTACATTAAAACATAGGTTTATAATTAAGCCCAATGTGGGCCAAAGGGGAATGGAATGAATGAATAAAAAATTGGTGGAAATTTAAAAAGCATACAAGGTGTAACATTAAAAAGGATCCACCTGAATTTTCTGAGCAAGTATTAAAAAATTTTAAAAACGCCAAAACACGTCGATTTTGTTTGTAAGGGGGACATATTTTGAAATTTGTCTAAAATGCCCCCTTCAAGGGGTGACATTTACCTTTAAAATTTAAATAGGGAAAGTGGGTCGAGTGGCACTCGCATTCAAAAGGTATTTTAAATACCTTTACAAGTCTACAAATTTTGAAAAAACTTACGATTAGTTTCTGAAATATTCGCCTTTGAATTTGCTTCCCATGGCAAATCCGATGCAAATATCTCAAAAACCAATCGGCAAATTTCAAAATTTTTTACAGAAATGAAGAGGTATTCGGAATACCTTTGAAATAAGATGCCACTCGACCCAGAGTCCCAATTTAAATTTTAAGGGTGGATTTCATCCCCCACCTCTAAATTTAAATTGGGACAGTGGGTCGAGTGATACCTTATTTCAAAGGAGTTCCGAATACTTTTTTACGTCTGTAAATTTTTTTTTTAAGTTTGTCGATTGGTTTTTGAGATATTGTTAGATTTTCAAAATTTTTACAGGCGTGTAAAGGTATTTAAGATACCTTTTGAATGAGGTGTCACTCGACCCACTTTCCCCATTTCAATTTTAAGAGTAAATATCACCCCTTGAAGGGGGAGCAATTTGGACGAATTTTAAAATAATCAAAATCGACGTGTTTTGGCGTTTTTAAAATTTTTTAATAGTTATTGAGTTAAACTCTTTATATTCACTTAAAGTCTTACTCTAATTTCCACCGGACAAACTTAAATAAAATGAACAAAACCCTTATCATAAAAAATGTTTTGTTTATTTTTTTTTAATTATTTGATTTTAAGAAAAAAAGTTTAACTAAACCTAGCGTGCTTTTATGATAAGTATTTTATTTGTTTTATGTCAGTTTTTCCGATCGAAATTAGAGTAAGACTTTAAGTTAATGTATTATGCTTTTTGAATTTTCTTCTTTGCACTTCAAAGCAAAAGTAAAAAAATAACTTAGGCAGGGTAACCGCTTTGCGCCACATGACTGTTGATCTAATTTGACTTTTTTTTGTGGTGGAGGTGACGCCACACTTTCCATGTCACTCGAAATGTCAGTGGTAGTGGAACTACTTACAATTGAAGTTGTGTTAGGCAAGTTTTTTGATGGGATACAAAACGTATTTATTTGTAGAATGTTAATATTAATAAAAATAATTATATTGTCCTAGGAAATTCTATCTAAAAAGCTTTAAAAAAATAGTCTACATTTTAGAAAGTTATTCGTTTGTCATAAACTATTTTCTCGTCCTTTTATAAAATTATATTATTTGAGTGTTTTTATTTGATAAGTTATTTGTTTTTATTTCCTTTAATAATGTTCAATTGTTTATTACTTTTATTTTTTGGGCTAAAGCTGGGTTTATAAAGAAAAATAAGATAAAATAACATAACATGACACATGAAAAGATAAATGTTGAGCATCTTGTTAAATCAGAAGTATCACTTTCCGCACTTGTTTGGTAAAAAACTATTCAACAGCTAAAATATAAAAAACGTTCTAATAGGTATTTCCTGTATTTAAACACCAACTATCTTTATGTTATGTTATGTCTTCTCTTATGTTATTTTTCTGTAGAAACCCAGCTAAAGTTTTTAAATTATTTTTTTTAATTACTCGATATTTTTTATCATTCCTTATAGGTATAAAAATTAGTATTTTTTTATAAACTTGAATTAGGTCTAGGTAAAGTCGCCAGCAACAACAATTGAAAATAAAAAAAAGTATTTAATTACGTGAGCAAGAAAGAACCACCTTAAGTTGTTTTTCTAATTATTTACGTTGCACCATCGTAGGCAGTTTGCTTTTTAAATTGTTTATTTAAATTAATAAAAATCGACAGTTTTTGCTGGAGACCGTACATGCAGAAAACTCCTTAAATTAATTTGTTTATATTAATAGTCTAGGTATTGACACGTTTTTCCTATGAACTTTTTTTTCTCTTTTTACTCTAATTTTATATTATGCATATGTATTTTTATTAATTTGTGAAAATTAACAAATCACTTTTTATAGTATTTTTTATATGCAAGTCATCAAATAATGTCATCTTTTGTGTTCGCAAAAAAAAAAATTGGGTAGCTTTTGGTATGTTTTTTGGGTGTTCCACACATAACCTTCAGATTCCTACGAGCAGCATGCCAAAAGCTCCGACATTCCAGATTTTTCTTTATGCCCTATTTACTTCTCAGAATATGCACGATTGAAACTCTAATCTAGCAAAGCATGCATGTTGAGCCTTATTTGAGGTGGAATAATTGGTGCATTAGTTTGCAAACAGAAACTCGAGTTTTGTGTGAAGGTTTAGTGCATAAGAGGTATATGTAGGGATGTATTCTGGTCTAAATAATAATATTATAATATTATAATAAAATAATAGCAAAAACATAATTACCTAAGTAAGTATATCTTTTTCGTAATATATTGATGTAAATCTTACCGATGAAATGAAGGTTCCGCTGAGCCTGATTTTACCCCTGTCACTTGTGCGCATCCTGGGGGGTAATTCCAGTGGGCTATCGTTATGAGATAACGATCGCTATCGCCATTATTTTCACTGTTACGGCAACATCGCTTATTGTTAAGTAAAAAGAAGAAGGCTTAAATGACACGCAACCCGCAATACTTTCTCTAAACAACTGTCAAATGCCGACAGTTAAGTTTGTTTACCTTTCTTCGAACTTGCGGCAAAATTTCGGGAAAAATAATAATTTTCATGAACTTTTTGCACGCAATATGGATTAAAAATCTGATTACAATGTGACGGTGGACGACCGTTATCAATTTTTGATTGAATTTTCTTTGGAAAAGCCACGTTCTTTGTGAAGAAAAACCCACATGGGCCTTGTGTGGAAGTGCCGCCAGATTTTTTGTTTGGGTAAGTACTTATACTTACTTTATCTTATGTTCTATTCTGTTTTTTTGGCGCTTAAAGAACACCACCTACATAATGTAAACAAAAAGATATAGTAGGTCAGTTTTAAGCACAGTTTATACATTTTGAAAAGACGTGAGCCAATGGTCAGAAAACCGAAAAATAATTTTACAAAATATTGAAATATTTTAAGATAAAAAAGTTAGGAATTAGTTAAGAATGCAGGATTTCTTTGGTCTAAGGTTATTACACTGATTTTTTATTGAAAAAATCTGACATCAACTAATAATTTATCTGGACACTGACACTTGTTCGCCTATTTATCATCCATTGTGTTTATGCTTGTATTTTTTGTGGTTATCGCCAAATTACTAAATATTATGCCTTGTATAAATGATAGTACTTGCAACAGAACGCATTGAGTACCTAGTTAAAGAGAGGCCGCTGATTCTGAATTGTTATGCACCACCAAGCAAAAATTTTGCATCCCTTCTCATACTGTCCCCCCTTCTTCAATGATTTTCTTTTGCACAGGATATTCGATCTTTTGAACTCCCTCCCTCTATCCGCTATCGCCATTTAAATGGATAAATGACAGAAAAGAATCATGTACCAAACTTTCGTACATTCAAATTGATTTTTCTAAAACAAATTCTGATTTACACATTTTATTTTTTCAAGGTATGCAAACTTTTAATGTTTTAATGTAATGTAATGTAATGTACTGTTTTTTTTTAGGTCAACTGTTGAAAATCTACAAGACCTGTAGTGCTAATAAGAAAGAAAATAAATTATGAAGTTTAGGAATAAACACTTACAGTAGCTGCTCAATGTATATTGATAAATCATCCATAGAAATCAGTTTTGGTAAGTTTTCAATTCCAACACCAGATTTTAAATTTTTAGGTACACCTATTGTCAAGTAATGCAAACTATCCAAAGATTTTGTCTCATACAGTCAAGTATTGTCAGGTATTATCGAGTTTTCGTACACCTATTGGAGGTGTTGGCCTATCGGTTTTAGATTCTGAGGCATGTTTAAAAAGTAAACTTCTAGTAAATTTTACCATCAGTATTTATAGGCATTGGGTCATTACTTTTTAAATCCACCAATTTGGGATTAATTTGTTTCTCAATATTTTTAAAAATTGATAATTTTTGACAATTATATACTACAATTTACATGTATTGGTTAAAAAAAACTAGATTTATTTTTTTTCTCTGTTTGTAAATATGTACTTACTTGCTTATCATTTAAAATTATGGTTTCAAGCTAGCTAATAGTAGCTTTCAAAAGACTCTGTTTAATTGGTCTAATTTTTTTTAAATATATTTTTGTGTAAAAGTAGAGTATTGTGGTTTTTAAAGAAACATCATTTTAAGTTTCGAAATTATGTCAATTATAAATATGTAATTTTTAAATATTTATCCTTTGCGTTTCTACATAGTTTTAAGACCAATTTTCTCAGTTTTGTCAAAATTAAAATGCATAAAACTTAACTTTTCAAGCTCTCTACTTTTGATCAAATTCCTGTCTTCAAAACTGTTTTAGTTTTTATCTACTGTTTTACAAAGTTTACTGGTTCTTATCAGTAAATTATTTAACCTATCATCACACAAAATTATTAAAGTTAAAAAAATTTAATGTGCAAAATGAGGCAAATAATTTAATAATAATAAAATGCAATTTTACTCGGAAATCATTTTATTGGGATAATTTCAGATAATTTCGTTTTTTTAACCGGTATCAAAGACTGTTTACCTCGACTCCCCCTTCCTTTGGGATGCCACTAGGTACCCATATATACCTATTTAACAAATCTTATGCATTTTTGTTAGATATCGTTTAAAAAAATTGGATTATTTAAGTTACGTTACATGTTTTACGCATAGATGTCACTAATAAAAAGAATAAGTAAAATTGATAATACAGTACCTAAAATGTGTTATAAAAATCTAAACTTTTTACATGAAAAAGTTAATTCATTCATTTTTTTCTTCGTATTGAAAGATCAATATCTCAATAACTGAAAGAGTCTCAAATACAGAAATTTAATCATCAGTAGAGCATGAAAGAATAACAATATATGACAAGTTTTATTCATTTTGATTCAGGCCTAGATGAGAAGATTACCTTTAAATTTGGCACAAAATTGGAACAATATTCGGAAAAAACAAAAAAACAATAGCACATGGTATGGCTATTGTCTGAAGTATTAATTCAAGTGAACTAACTGGTTAGCTGCTTAGACTATAAATTTGCATACATCACACCTATAATAAATTATTTTAAATTTAATTTCAGATCAATGATTTCTCATAATTGTTAAGATGTACGATGAAGACATTTAAGCAGGCAGCACCCCATCCCACGCAACGAAACATTTTAGCAAAATCCGGCAAAATCATATGAAGGACAAAACACATGGTAAGCTACCTTCACATTAAAAAAAAACATTTTAAAATCCAAAAATTCATCAGTAAAATTAAAAAATTTGGCTACTTTTTGGTAGATTGTTGTCGTTTCAACCAAATATAAATTTCCAACATACATATTTCAAATTTCATTAGTGAAATCCAAAGTGGAATAAAGTTTTAAGGTAACTTTGTATGGGCACAGGATATTTCAAAAAAAAAAAACATTGAATAACAATTGAAGATCTTGGGGTAACTAGGGAAAAAGCCACACTTATTTCGTTAATTTACAAGAAAAAGTCAAGAGTCTTTTTCCACTTGGATCCCAACTTGTTAGATTTTCTGAACTTGTTCCCTTTGTTTCCCCAAGGTTTTTAATTATTATTCACTATCTTGACAGTTTTTTTAATCAACAGTTTACATTATTTTTTCTAATTAATATATAAAGGGGCCAAATTCATATTGTTTTTATTTAACAGACAAGTTTTTTTACCACCTTAGCCAGAAAGTTCTTTTATTCTCTCCCTTAATTTCTAAATCAAAGTACGTTGGCCAAATTCACACAAGCATTGACCATCACTTAAGTTTCTAGTTTACCTTAAATATTAAGATGTGGGGTAAACAAAAGATAGTCAATAATAAAATTTTCAAAGTAGAATTTGATGTAAAACTTGTTTCGTACTTCTAAAAGATACTAAATTGGCAGACAGCAATAAAACTGGTGGCCAAAAAATTGGTGAGACATAGTCGATGTAAGTCTAATAAGTCGGATTGTACTCTTGTTCAAAGGAGGAGGTGATTAAAACTTACTATCGGTGTAATTTATTGATTTTACAAACCAAACCTGAAAGCTTTCAATCTTAAGTAGCCAGTTCACTGGCTTATATTTTCAAATACATCTTATTTTTTGTTTCAGGTTAGCAGTGCCCAAGCTGATGAAGGAAAAGATGCAATCCACCAAATATTGAAATATTAGAAAACAATTTTTAATTCTAAGTAACGTTTAAACCAATAAGTAAAATAAATCAGTTTTTTATCCCAAGTTTTATTATTTTTTAATAGCAATGTTAAAAGTGACAAAATCAAGTCAAATCAATTTTTTCTCTGTAACATAATAAATTATTAATATTAAATTAAAAACTAGTATAAAGTATAAATTTAGCCAAAAAATTAAATTTACCTAAATTCATTGTAAAAAACTTGTCATGTCAGTCAGTAAACCCTTAAAGTTAATTTAAAAATGTAGCGTACATTTTAGGCCCTTTATTTGAAGTACTAAGTAGGTTTCTTAAATTATATTACTCAGCTTTACATTCATAAATATTGATTTAAAGTATGCTATTTTCAAGGGTATTATTTATAAAAATAGGTTTCTGAGGTAAGCATTTATTTGATTATTTAGAATCTATAACTTTGAGTTATTAGTTTTTCTGGTAGCCGTAAAAATAAGTTGACAAAGCAGATATTAAAAAGGTATTAAAAATTAAAATAATTTGCTTAATTAGCCAACTGCTATATAAATATCATGCTATGCTATGTGTGTGTGGGAAGAAATATCATGTAGGTAATTGAAAAATGGATGTAAAATAATGAAGAAATATCATTTAGGTAAATATTAAATCACATGAGTTCAATTTTTAAAAAAATCTTCATCAATTCTTTTTTATAGCAACCAGAGCTGGAAATAACTTAAAACTGTACTTAACTTTCCCCACCAAACCAATCTAAAGGCTCTTGAAAAAAAAACTCTGCCTTATTTTAAAAAGTTTGCAATATCTTTTTCGATGACTCCCCCAAAAATCTGCGAATTTTCATGAAAAATTTCTTAAATCGTAGTTACAATAAGTCCAATTTTCTATAACTATCATTTAAGTGACATTTGAATTTTTTGATTTAAACAAATACGGCCTAACAGAATTAAAAAATAAAATTTTACTTCTGTACTATATTTTACACAACTTTTTAATTCATTAAAAGTTATCTTATTATTTTTTTAAACGATTAACATTTAGCATACATGTACGTATATTGCATCAGTTTCTTCTGAAAGTTAGTTTCACTATGTCTATTGAACATCGAATCTTTGTCTACTTTTATCTAGTGCCTTGGAAGGTTGGTCTATGTCTTACTTGAATCCATCCATACCTAATTTGTGGCTCGAGTTGTGGTACTTGATCGGAGACTTGATCATACTAGAATGATTCTTACATGTAGCTCCATTCAAATACCCTAGCATGTTATTCCTAAAAAGAAGTATACATTTTAAGTTTTATCAAAATAATACTTATCCAAAATCTGATCACAGCTTTAAGTAGTTATTTTTTCTTTGGTGAACTGCGAGGATCTAAGTCAGTAGTTTTTATTTTAAATAAACTATCTTAGTAGAACTCAAAAGATATATATGGTCTCAATAGCCCTCGCTAATGCGCCCATACATGGATGCAAAGAATATGTCATATATGCTCACTTGTTAACTTTAAGTCCAAAATTGGTAAAGTATGTTGCATAAACTAAGCTTTAATTTCTTTCAAAAAAATTTTTACTGTATCATTTTTTCTACGGTCATCTTACGACTATGTTCGCTAATTACTAATACCTTCTTTATCGGTGATAAACATACACACGAAATACACAAAGAACATGGTTTTTTATTTTTTCTGCATCTGTGATTATTTGTTTTGTTAGACCTATGTTCTTGAAGCTCTTTGGCCATTTAAAGCATTTTTTAGCTAACAGAATAGTGCAACCGGTTTTTTGTTTTAATAAAGACATTTTATGACTTTAATTTAAGTAGGTAATAAACTTCAGCAAACTCAACTGGTTGGGCCATGCTTATCTATATTCTGCCATAAGGGCTTGCGTTTCCTTTTACAGAAGAGTATAAAATATAAACCCACCATAAAAGAGCAGTCTCATAAACATCTAGTTGGGAACTTATGATGTACAAGTTTAGGATGAGAAGTAAAACAAATATTTGCCCATAACAATAGCTAATTTTACTTATGTGTGTTCTGCTCTTTATCGGCTCCAAATATGGTGTGAACTGCAACCATCGCAGAAGAAATCATGTTAATTTTTCTCAATCATTGTAGCACCATTATTACTCAAAAGTTATATTTTTGTGCGAGTTTAGTTGTCAAAGTTGAATTAACACGGCCGCGGCCATTGTGAAACAACAAAACAAACCGCAGTGTTGCCGCGATAACGAATTCGCTCCGTAACGATATCGGTATGAGCCACTGGAATAGCCCCCCTGGTACAAATCACTTATGTAACATTTTCAGACACGATTAAAATTGATCGAACTTCCTGTGGGTACATATGATAAACATTGTGTTAGAAATAATGTAGGTATTATGATTATATATATAGTGTGTCCCAAAAGTGTGGAATAATGGATTTTTTGCGAGAACTATAGGTGTTTAAGAAACATGCTCGGACACTATATCATTTAATTTACGAGAGGTCAAAATTTGTTTTTTTTATGGGACACTGTATATTTTAACATTTTTAAAATCCTCATTGAATCCTCTTTTCAGCAATACCACACAGAAGGGACTTTGCCATCCAAATCTGTATGGTAAAAGAAGTAAATGTGGGGTTACTTATTTTTTTTTTCATTTCATTGTTTTTGGGGGATTTAGATGTAAAGCTCAATAATCTTAATAAAATTAGTATTGCAGTAAATTTAGGGGAAAATTAATAACAATCAGTGTTTGTTTCTGACATCTATAGGTGTCTTTTCTTTTACAAATAGTAAGTAGGAAATTTTAAATTATTAAATTAAAATTGGTAATTTGCTTATAACTTTTGTAATATATTGAATTGAATTGAAATATCCCTAGTAAAACAGGACATCTTAATGCTTTTTCATACATATTCAGATGGAAATATCTTGACAACAGTAAAAGATAGATCCCTGTGTGGTATTGCTGTTTAGAAAATTCATCTTGGATTTCAAAAATGTTTAAAAAAAAATAATTTTTGACAAACTCTCGTAAATTAAATGATATATAAACATTTTAAGATAGCATGATTATAGAGAATGCAAAATCTAAATTGACGTGTCCGAGCATTTTTTTTAAACCTATATAGTTCTCTCAAAAAATCAATTTTTCCAGACTTGGGACACACTGCATATCACACACTACCAAAAAGATAGGATGCAGGTAACTTATAAAGAGTGCAAAGAAGCCCAGATAATTTACCTATTTATTCTTTTAATGATTTTCTAAATTTATTCCTAACCACAACTTAAATAGTTTCTTACAGGGTAACTTTTGAATATAAATAATGTGAAAATAATTAAATATACTAAAAACCATAAAAAAATTAATTACTGAGAGCATGGCAACCTGAAAAGATTTTTATTAAGTTAAAAAAAAAACTTTACTTTATGATAAATAATATGATTGATTCAACTTGACAAATTATATTATACCACTGAATTTAGGCCTGTTTCCCGGCAGGCAGGCAAAGACGCGAGCATAGTACTCAGAGATATTGGGCGTATAAAGTCTGTTAAAACCCGTTTTTTGCCTCTAATTTTCCTCCTGGATTGAAATCGAAAAATCTTTCTCCGTTAGGTTCTAGCCAGTAGGTACCCCAAAAAACAACTAGGTATGCCAAATTTGAGAATTCTAGCTCCAGCCATAACGTCAGAATGGTCTGGGAAATTATATATTAAATATAGTGATGATATTTATATTTTATTTATTGAGAAGAAAAGTTCAAAAATAAATAAAAAGTTCGCGTCGCCAGAGAGGGGCAGAGGTTAACGCTCACCATGTCACCCGGCTAGTTGAAACGATAACGCTGACTTTGAGCCAATAAGATTACGTTTCAATTGATTTTCTATGTATGTTTCAATTGGTTTTCTATGTAGATATTTTGTTCGTTTTTTATTTTTTCTATTAAAACTTCTTTTTTGATTTTTCACTTCAGTTCTTTTATGCTGCCCCTCCTCTCCTAGCTTACCAGCTGGCGAAGCCCTTGGCATATAAAGCATGGTTCGAGGATATAAACTCATAAGTATAGGAATGGTGTGTAGGTCTAGTTTTAAAAAATATAACTTAAAGGAGGATTCAGAGTTCTGTAGGGTAAGTATATAGTAAGCGGTGTTAGGTAAGAGGCAAGGAAAATAAACTATAGCGAAAGCATGCTTCAGCTTACAGCATACTATGAAACGCAACATGAGCGTTTGCCATAGTTTATTTTCCTTGCCCCTTATCCCATACCATTGCATAAAGAAGCAAAACCACTAAAAAAAAACCCAAACCTCATGCACTGAAGCCCACTCAAAAAAAGACAACATCACCCCACCGAAACCTAAGCAAATTCCACTGAACCCAACAATCTTAACCCAAAAGAAGAAGCAAACTACACCGAACACCTATAAAAAAAATACCAATAACCCCACCGAACTACACCTAAAAAAAATATACTAATAACCCCACCGAACTAAATAAAGTGAACTCATCCAATGAAACCCAAGCAAAAAGCCTGACTGACTCAACTCCAACCAAAAAAAATACTAAACCCAACCGAACTAAAGCGAACTCCACCAAATCCAACGAAACTCAAGCAAAACCCCACCATACTCAAGCAAACTCCACCGTATCACACAAAACCCCACAACATCCAATAATACCCGAAAACTACACAGAACTTTAAAGGCCTTATTTTAAATTAAAGTGGCATTAAGAAAAAGTCGCTGCAAGTGACCGTGCACGTTAAAAAAAGGTAATAAAAAGTGCATGATTCAAAATGCATTAAAATATATAGGTACCTACCAACTATTTCGATCTTCAAGTCCTCTGAATAACTGATGGTTATGGTTGTTTAAAAAAAAACACTTTTTTTTTAATTTAATATATTCTTATTAAATAAACAATCCTTATGGAATTAAATAATGAAACCAATTCCTTTAAAAATTTAAATTAACACCTCAAAAACATTAAAAAGATGGCGGGAGCAGCTCGCAATCTGATTGGCCATACATCTAACGCAATCGATTCCGCCCAACTCGGAAGAAGTCAGGATTTGAAACGAACGTGATCACAATGCGTCAATGCAAGACATGCGTCGCCTACCAATGGTTTTCCGTCTCTTTCTAACTTGGTCCCCATAGGGGAGTCACTATTCTCTGGTCCGGCTAATGGCATCAGTTATACATGGTTTTTAAATACGTGGACCTATGCAGTTTTAGGGTATCTATCTAGGTAGCTATGGTCAAGTGTCAAAAGTGGCATCTTTGACAAGATATAAAAATGTTTGAAAACTTTGTAAAGTACGACAGGATAAAATGTTATATTGAAAGTAACGAAAATCGACAGACGGCGTTAAATCTATATTTCCAGAGATGTCCGAAAAGAAGGAACCTAGCTCAAAAATATTTTTTAAGTTAAATCGTCATCTACAAGAATGCGGATTCTTTACAAAACCGCGGCCTAGGACGTATAGAAGTCTAGCCAGAGATGAAGAGTTGGAAGAACTAACGGTTCTAGGAGAAATAGAAATTAACCCGAATAGTTCCAACAGGGTTATGGAGAGAAACACCCCGATTTTGCCAGAAAAGTTATTTGGACGGATGAGGTAACGATTTCTAGTGATGGAATAATCACCGGATATAACTGCTATTACTGGAAACAGCAAAATCCCGATATTATGGTTATTGTATTTCGAAATCGCCCAACTACTAGAAGGGAATTGGAAGAGGCACTTCGTACTGCATTTAGGCAGCTTCGTGCGGTAGAACTTCTTAATGGAGAACATAGCGTCAAGAGGAGATGTAGGATATGTTTACAAGAAAACGGCCGTCAATTTGAGCATTTGTTTTAGAATTAAAGAAAATTGTTAGATGTAGAATTTAGGTTGTTACAGTTTAATTAATAAACATTTTAATAAAAACTTTTAATAATTTTATTTTTGTTTATTATTTTAAGGTTGGTAATTATAGTAAACTAGAAGTTAAAGTTCGAGGTTGCTATGTCCCCTCGTGTCGTAGCCAACTTGATTTTGTATGAAAAAAAAAACAATAAAATTTTATTTACACATTTAGGGCGCGCATAGCGCCTACTATGGTAAATATCAAAATATATTTTAAACTATTTAGTAAAAATAGGTGTATGGCACATCGTTCGACAGGAAACTTTATTAGAAAACTGATTTTCTAGAAAAATTGGGGGTATCCCATTTAAAGAAATATAACTTTGTGTGATATCTCGGGAACTAAAGGCTTTAAGAGATAATCGGTGAAACAGGTAGATTTGTCTTTCAAAAATCTTCAAAAAATGTTTTGAATGAAAATCTCTATCTTTACAAATAAAAAAGTTGTAGAAGGCCTTTAAAATCGCACATTTTTGAGAATCACCCTGTAGCTCAGAAACGCTTTGACATATCGCAATGTGGTTTTTAGTTTTCGACTTCTCTTGAAAATCGAGCTCGTAACATGTATATTAGTTTTGGGCTAACTATGCTGCAAAAGCCCAAAGCTATAGAGGCCCCTCGAATTTGGACCACCCTGTACATAAAACTTTTTTTACCCTTAATATTTTTTTATCAGCATGTTGTCCTCTACAACATACTAAAATTAGATTAAATTCCACCGAAGCAAAAATTCCCCATAAGCTCTGTGTAAGCGGGTGCGGGGTCCAAATTTGGTTTAAATAGTTTTGAAAAAAATTTCCAGGGTTGCCGTTTTGTAATGCATTACATACTTTATATTTTACAGCATTGTCTTTTTTAGTGGTAAGGCGGAGCTCAAGTCCCCCCTCCAGTGCCATGAATATGTAGGTACTTTTAAAGATTTAACTTTCCTAAAAAAATAATAATAAATTGGTTATCTGAGACTATGTATTTATTCAAGCCCCCCCTAGAAAATTTCTGCGCAAGCCACTGTATTTTTGAAATTTTTAAGATTGCCTATAATACTTGTTCCAAAAATATCGAAGACGCACAAATTATACAGCTCAATTGTTTAGCAGTTATTGATTATATGATGAATCTTTTGTGTCAATTTGGTAATTTTTGGGTCATATCTTGGAAACCCCGTAACTTAACAAAAACAATTAAACTTATTTTTAAATCACTTTAGACCCGTTCATTTTTTCATAATGGTGGAATTTTTTTACACCAGTTAGTTTTAAAAAAAAAGTCAGTTGTATTTTTTTTACATTAAAAAATGTGTTTTTTATATATTTCAATGTCCAAACATAATTTTTTAAACTAAACATATAAGATATTTTTTATATAGAAAAAATATTTATTGTCCTAGCGTTTATAGTATAGTATAGTATAGAAGATAATGGCGTTTATGATGTTTTTACAAGGCGAGTTTATAATGGCCGTCAATTACATCTCAAAGTGAACTCAGGTGGCACCCCCCATTTTTTTTGTTTATAATAATTGCTTAAATAATTTAAAGAATAGAAATAAAATTTAATTCAATCGTTGTTCAATAGGGGTCGAAAAAATGGTCCTTCGAGTTTTTTGGATTACATATTTCAATTGTTTTTACGTGACATATGACAATTTTGCTTTTTTTCTTTTAAAGGGGCCAGATTCAGCTTAAATACCAAGAAAAAATTTTCCTAATAGGACTTACAGATTTTGAAACAAAGCTTTTAAAATTTTGATGTTTTCAGTGTTGCCATATTGTAATGCTCCACGTCATAGGTGGCAAATATTTATTTTTGGCACTTGGACTATTAAGGCTGTTATGGTTTTTGAGTTATGAGCTGCATTGCTAACTTTAATGGGTAGTTAGCAGTACATGTTTTCAAAACTAGTTTGGGCGCATTTTAAAGGCGTAAAATTATGGCAATAATTAAAGGCTAATTACGCTCTTGCTCTAAAATAAAACCTTCCTTAGTTTTCCAAAAATCAAGCTAAACAGCAATATCGAAGTTTTAAGGAATAATATGCAAATAAAACATCAACACCTTTATTTGAGTGTAAAATATGGAATTGGAATCCAGCTTAACAGCAATATCGACGGTTCGAGAACCATATATATGCATTTATAAACATCTACTCCAATCAATCTAGTAAAAAATTGGAAAAAAATAACAGGCACCTTTAATTTTTGGCACAGAGCTTTTGAATACCTTTATAAACAAGATACCGAAAGTTCTCTAAAGTCCCGTGGATGCGATGTCCGCCATATTGAAAAAATGACATATTTTTGACATATTTTTTTTTAGTATCGTTGTTTATGGGCGTAACTAGCTAAAACTTGGCATGTAGGTACTCTTTACCCATTTTGAAAATACCTTCTCTTATTATCTATGGACTAACTTCCTAATCCGTTAAGCCATGATCGTTATATTTAGTGCGCAGGCTTACCATGAATGTCTTAATTTCAAAAATTGGGGCACATTTTAAATAGGAAGATAACCAAATTTATTGGAACATATTTCTAGTAAAGCCCTTAAAAACATACTAAAAACACAGCTTTTTAAGTGCTAAGGGGAGGGTGCCATTTTTAAAAAACTCTCAGTTTTTCATATTACAGTTACAAAAATAATTAAAGGACAGATTTTTTTACAAAAAAAGTTATAATAACATATTTACAAGCCGATATAAGACTAGTAACAAATTTATTTACTTTTACCCCTCCCCCTCCCAGTCTCCCTTATTGACGAACTTTTCGTTCAAATTATTATAAACATAAATTGCTTAAAATATGCTTTTTAAAAATATCCCCCACTATAGACCTATTTTCTATATTTTCTGAGATATTGTCAGGATTCAACTTAACAATTTTGAAAATAAAACATTTTAACCGTTGCATGTGGCACATCATTGAAAAGCATTTTTTAAGCAGATCTTAAAAATTATCCCTCATATGGATCTCATTTTCAAGAAACATTTTTTATTTCCACTAAAAATAAAACAAAAAAAGACCTATATATAAAATTTTGTCATGGTGTCTGTCTGTCTTTGACACGATTACTCAAAAGCCGCTTTACCGATTTTTTAAAAATTTAGCATAAAAATTATCTGCGATAAGCTGATTCGGTTTTGATGTGGGGAAAAGTTTGTGAAGAGTTTAGAAAGGGGGGTGACAATTTTACAAAAATATCAACTCACGAACCGTACTAGCTAGCGACATACGACCATTTTCAGATTTAAATGAGCAATTAAATTTTCAACAAAAACTAATGGCCAACTTTATTTAGCCGCTAAGTAAAGTATTGTCAAAGCCAAGTTATTCAAACCCCGCAATAATTTAATTTAACCATGGGTCAATTTATTATTTTCTTAAAAATTCCCAAAAATATAACATTTTTAGGACATGAAAATATACCAAAGGTTCTTGCCACGTTTGAAATAATATAAATAAACCAATACAAAATTGAACAATATGAAAAAAAGGAGTAGGGGGGGGGGTGAAGTCTAATTGCATGGTGTTTTCAAGATCTGCTTAAATAATGCTTTTCATATCTCAGAAAATATAAAAAATATATTTATATAGTATTTTTAAAAAGCATATTTGAAGGAAAATTTATGTTTATAATAATTTGAACGAAAAGTCATTTTATAAAAAGTTCGTTAATAGGGAGGACTGAGAGGGGGAGGGGTAAAAGTAAATATATTTGCCACCAGTCTTATATCGGCTTGTACATATGTTATTATAACTTTTTTTTGTCAAAAAATCTGTCCTTTAATTATTTCTGTAACTTTATTATAAAAAAGTTACAGTTTTTTAAAAATGGTGCCCGTCCCTTAGCACTTAGAAAGCTGTATTTTTAGTGTGTTGTTAAGGGCTTTGCTAGAAACATGTTGATGACAGCTGTACCCCAATTTTTATAACATTTTATATACATATATGTCAAAAATCTGTCATTTCTTCAATATGACGGGCCTCAGATCCAGGGGTTTTTAAGGAACTTTCGGTATGTTTTTTATGAAGGTATTCTAAATGTGTTATTTTTTTCCACTTTTTTAGTCCCCCATACTAATATGGTACGGTATACTATTATAATCGTGAAAGTTTGACTTTTCTTAATTTTATCAAAACTGAGTTACTAAAGTTCCAAAACACTTTAATCGATGAAAAAAAAAAGTTGTGTGTCGGTCTGTCAGTCTGTTGTCTGTCTGTATACACAATAAATCAAGAACGCCTTAATCGATTTTAACGAAATTTGGTACAAAAATCATCTATCGGCTGACCACGAACAGATTAACTTTTGGGTAGGGATGGTGGGGGGTTAAAGGGGGGAAAAGGGAGATAAAATATTCAAAAAAAATTGTAACTTTGGAACAAAAGCAAGCAGCGATATACGGTTGTAATATGTTGGTAAAGTACAAATTCGTAGGAGCTTTAGTTTCCGAGCTATTTGAAAAAAACGTTAAAATATATTAAAAAAATCATAACTTTCGAAGTAAAGCAGCTATTGATATGCGGTTTTCGTAAATATTACCCCAAAAATTTTTTTATAAGGTTCAAATTTTTCAAAGCTGCAGTTTTCGAGATATTTTCATTTCATTTCAACATAAAATAATTGATTCTGTGCTGGACTATCCGAGCTTTCTAGCACCAATTTTTACTAGATTTACTGGGATAATCAACACCTTTATTTTAGGGTAAAATAGGATATTAGTATATTCTGCCTTAATCCACCCCCTATATTTTTTAAAAACACAGCTACTTCTAACTTTACTAGAGAGTACAAAAAAAATAAAGGCAATGCAATACCTTTTTTTTTTTAAACATACAGGATCTAGGAAGAATTTAACAACACCCATGTATTTGAAGGGCTTCGCTTGTTTTATACGATTTGCAGGTAAGTTACCCATTCTCACTTGAAACGGCGCACATACGGCAAAAGGCCAGTTTTAGGGGGACAAAATTATTTTTTTCACCTTTTCAATTTATGAATATTTTGCTCGATTGATAATCACAAATATCTAGAATGAAGAATATAAATATTTTTTATGTCGCAGTTATGATTTGGGAGCAAAGAATTTTCAAACGTTGATTAAGCTTTGGAAACCCTTTTATAAGTTTTAAAACAGAAAAAAATGGCTCATATAAAATTCCGATTTTTTTTCTGAAGCATTATGAAGAAAATATTCTTTTCCAAAAATGTGTCCAAGATTTTTTGCAAAAAAATTATGGATCATGTCGTAATACCACAAAAATCATAATCATCACTAAATTTTCTTCCCTTCCAATATTTTTTTGACTCGGCAAGCCCGCAAAAAAAAATTATATTTCATTTCTATCTTAATTTTTAGATATTATGTAGAATAAGTTGTTTCTTACAAAATATAAAAAATTAAGTTGCGCAACTTTGCTCTTTTTGAGAAAATAGGATTTTTCTAAACATATATCTGTAATGACGGTGTCAATTTAAAAACGAGCGATTTCTGGGTATAAATATTTATTTTTTTTAAACGCTTGGACCCGTCAGTTTTATTTGAAAGGGAGACGCATTTTAGCCTCATTATTTGGGTTGTGGGGTACACTGGTCATGAGGAGGGTCCACGGTCCCACGCTAACTACCTAACCCTACCAAAAAATGAAGCGTGTGACAGGGTAGGAAATCGTTCTCTTTTTTAGTTTTTTTCGACTGAAAGCCAAATTTTGATTCTTAAATTATTAATGACCCCCTCCCCCTTGAGCAGACAAATATGATCGCCCCTGGGGTACCCCCCTTTGTGGGGTACAATTGACACCCCGAATTTAAATAGGGAATATCCCAGCAAACATCGATCTACTGCTTCTTTACTAATATTGTACTTTGACCGTTGGCAACTGCTGGCACCGGCAATGATGTGAATTTTTTTATTATTTTTATATGGCAGAGTTTGCATATTTTAAAAAGGTGCAAAAAAGCACCATTTTAGTACTTTGTTTTTATTAAAGCCAGAAGTTGCACTCTCTTTTTTTAAAAATTTTAGTGCAGCAAGAGTTGATGGAAATAAAACCTTTTGTAAGTATATCCAAACAAGTGCTTTAAAAATATTTTGGTATAAGCAAAAAATAAATAAATTTCCGGAATTAAAAATAGATAAGGTAAAAATTTGTACAAAAAAATACAAAACAGAGGTGAAAATCAGCGAGTATTCTACAAAACACTTACATCTTGTTACAAAATAGTTAGCTTGCATCTATTGTAAGTACATGGCGCTATATACTTCCATTATTTTTTGTCGATAGATGATAGTACTATTAGATATATTTCTATAGACAGCGAGAACTGTAAAATTTTATTATCAAGAAGTTTAGAAAATATGATGGGGATACATTTAAGAATTATTATCCTCTTCTGGAGTTATGGGAGTTGGGATTTGACCTAAATGGTACTTCTGTGGGGCATTTAGGCAATCCCTGGGATATTTTGAACATCCCAAATGGATCATTTCAGGTGTACTGTGCTATTAGGGTGTGAGATTATGTTCTTTTTTGTTTTATTTATTTAGATTTTATTTTGAAACTACTTTCTACTTAGTACTTATCCATTATTAAAAAAATACAAGGAAAAAACTAAAGTAAAAGTACAACTTCCTTTGTACTAAATATATACCTACTGATCTGATGCAGGCCGTTGTTCCAAATCAAAGCTGACTAAGTACTTTCTACTTAGTACTTTGCCGTTATTGGCAGCTCGGAAAGCAAGTGCTTAAAAAGTTTTTCTTTTATTTTATTCGTTTTTTTAGTGTTTTTTTTTTAAATTATATATATTAATAAATAATAATTATTTTAAATTTGGAAAATCTGATTTAAAAAATTTATAAATTTTAAGTTATTTAAGTATACCTTAAAATTGTTAAAATTTTATGGCCGTTAATCAGAGTCCCGCAAAGAATATGTCATTGGGCTAATTTTTTAAACTGTCTTGCGGCGAAAATGAAAAGATTTGAAGGAAAAAATGTTTATAAACATTTTTTTTATAGGCATTTACTTAAAAAAAAGTCCATTCCGTAGTATACTATTTATGTTCAAAATGCAATATTACTTTTGCAGACGACTGTAAAATTTTTTCATCTATCATTGTTTAACTCAATTTTTGAACCATAAACATTATGTTTCAATGACATATTCTCAAAGGGAGGACCGAAATAATTTTGTCCCCGTAACATTGGCTTTTTGCCGTATGTGCGGCGCGGCGCAGGATTGGCTTTGCAACATTTTATGCATTTAGAAAGGCAGTTTTTGATAGAACGGCATGGAAATAGTATCCATAAATGTTGGGATTTTAGAAAATGAAGAGTTTGGAGACCTACGTGAAGGTGTCTTTTGCGATAGTAGTCAATGATAAGAAATGTAAGTCTATGTTGACGAGGCAGTTGGATTGGGAATGTTTGATCATAGAGTAAGCCAGCTAACCTTCCGTCCACCATAAGAAGACCCCGTTCGTCTAGAAACGGACTTAGTGTTGCGAAGTTTTTTGGTAGTTGTTTACTAGCTTGAATGATCTCAATTTTTGACTGGATGTGTTTAGCTAAAATCAATATAATGTTGTGTAATTCTTGGATAGAAAAAGTTCACTGGTTAACATCTTGAAAGGATAGCAGTATGCTAGAACTCGCTGAATTTGTGATAAGTTTGACTATTTTCCAAACAGAAGTTCGATAAAGTTGGATTCGATTTCGACAGCAAGCACAATTGTGCGAGCTTCTGAAGAGATTGCTTCTTTTTCGGACTCCAAAATTTGAGTTGTCTGTTGCGGCCGGCCAAAGGTAATGATTAATAAATGCTTCAGGAAGTAACCCCCTGGATGTACAGTCAGCTGGATTGTCATGTGAACGTACATGGAACCATCTATCAGGAGAAATTCGATCGATTCGATCACAAAGGTTTAAACTAAATGAGTAAACGATCTAATCCAGGAAAGTGCAACCGTGGAATCACTCCAAGCAACAATTTCAACAGAATTGAAAAAGGGTCTGATAAAAGTCAAGAACAGCTGATATTAGATTGGAAAGAAGTACAACCGCAGAGTTCTAAACGAGATCCAGATGATTTCTTTAGAGACGCTACTTTTGATTTTCCGCAGCCGTACTTGCGTATTAAAGTTGGCGGTTTCACCGCGCAAGAAAATGACAGCAGCGTAGCCCCGTTCAAAACTATCACCGAAGCCATGAAGCCCATAGTGGACTACATTAAAAATAGTAATGATTCTAGGAATACGCAGTTGACTTAGACAGAGTAGTTCAGACCTAAATTGAGAAAATTTGGTCATGTCGTCATTGGGGACGGTTTAGTTCCATCTTAAGACTAAACTCCAGAGATGATGCATATATTAGGTACAAAATTCTGCGACTGGTTTTGTTGACGTTCTGTGGGGATATATTGAAGAAATTCTTGGTAGCCTACTTGCGGAGTTCAAATCCTCCTCGTCCGAGGAGCGAAGTAAGCCTTTTTTTAAGCTTTTGGACTTTCGCAAGTAATGAGCGGCAGGCGACTATGTCGTCGACAAAATAGTCATTGGAAATGACATTAGCTGCTATAGGAAAAGATTTTCCTTCGTCTCTAGTCAACTGAACAATAGTTCGAAGCTAGAAAGGAAGAATAGTTAGCGATTTTTACTTAATATGTTACAGTAAGGAGTGTATATTGCTAAAAACGATCACTTAGCGCGAAACGCTATAAAATTCTTTGGTAGTCTAGATGGCAGGGATGTATTCGGATGTTCCGTTGCATTTGCCGCACATCTGTACAAAATGCAACGAATTTAAGTCAAAATTTAAGTAAGATAGTAAATATATTCTGGACCTGACATTCATTTAAAGATTTTTTCGCAAAAGGAATTCGACAAGAGCCGTCGAAAATGTTATACAGTATAAGGTGAGATGATATAGATTTTGTTAGGATCAGCTGGGGGTGTTGACAGTGTCATATACCCGCTGTCCAGGCAGCGGCGACGTGTCAGGGAGCCAGGGAGGCCATGGCCCCCACCTTTTTTAAACCCCATAATCTTCTTTCAAAACCAATATTATTTTTGTTTGTAAAACATTATAGAAGCGTCAGCAAAATGACATGATATTATTCAAAAAATGATTCTGGAAGTATATCCCAAATCAAACTTAACGGTTTTAAAAAGTCTTTCACAAACTAGGTAGACCGCACGGCACTCCTCGGTCAACACTTTACTTAAACTTTTTCCCCGCTGTTATCAAAACTTTACAAATTGTTTCAAGAGACACAAACAACACACAAGTAGCAGCTGATGCTTCAGGTACATTGAAAATGATCTTGAATGAAGAGTTTTTGTTCAGTCTTCTAGTACTTGACATTATTCTGGGATTGGCTGTTATCTTATCGAAAGAGTTGCAGTCCCCATAACTTATAATTTGGTCGGTACTTTTAAAAGCAAAAGCGACAATAAAGTCTATTGAGAATTATCGTGTGCAAGATCGCTTTAATGAAATTCATCAAAAAAATAAAAACCCTTTCATTAGAAATTCAAGCTGGGGGTTTGACGTTAATTAAATTTTACTTCCACGACAAAGGAAACTTCCTATAAAACTGGATGAGTGCCCTAAGAATGCTTTTAATTTTTGTAGCGCTGAAGATTTTTTTCGTACTCTTGAGAATTGTCTTGTGGTCGATAAAAATAATTACAAAAGAGGAGGCATACATTGGGAACTAGAGATTTATAGGCAGTATTTCCCTCCAAACTTTGGCGAAGGCATAGAACACTATACACAAGAATTTTTGCACAGCGATCTTAAAATAATGTTACCTTTAGTATGGAATATTTTCCAAATTATATTAACTTGTTCGGTTAGCATAGCGTCAGCTGAGAGATATTTCTAAACCTTAAGAATACTTAAAGGTTATTTGCGAAACACAATGGCAGAAGAAACTTTAACGGGTCTAGCATTAATGTACATCGAACAAAAAAACTCATGTCAAAAGAAAGGCTGAATAGTCTTACTGAAATATTTGCTAGCCATAAAGATAGGAGAATGAAGTTTTATTAAAATACTCTGTTAAGTTTTTAGTTTTAGATTATTAATAATATTATAAAGTTTGTATAGTTGTTTTAGATATATATGTACCGGTTTTTGAACCTTGTTGATATCTGTTCTTAGTAGTCAATAATAAATATTTTCTTTTCATTAAAGATTTTCTAATTTTTTGTTTGTATAGTTATGTTTAAGGTTTATACCTACCTATTTTTTACCTTGTTTATATTTGTTCCTAGTAGTCAATAATAAATATTTTCGTTTCATTAAAAATTTTCTTTATTTCACAAGTTATACGGCCCCCTCAATATTTAAGGGCAAGCGCCGCCGCTGTGTCCAGGTAATCTTGCATAAAATCACGGTAACATTGATACAGAGCGAAATTTTTAGTTAATTTTCGTTCCAAAGAATGAAAATGAAGAGCTACAGAGTAATAATCCTCTAAACATGGTCCAGAATCTTTGAAAGGTAGGGTCAACATATATCTCCCACTCTCATCACACTAGGAACCCCTCCAACTCCCAAAAGCGATTCCATGGAAACAAACAAAAAATGCGTTTCAGAAATTGAATTTGTTGAAGTATTAGCAACACGACCGAGAAGGACGTACCCAAATATTGTGTTCATATAAGTTACCTCATTAGAATTTCCAGAAATAAAACTGGGTCTAAGTATTAAACCAAAAGCATCGCGGCCTATTAAAATATAAGCCAACCAAGTATTGAGGCAATTTGGAACTAACTTTTGAAAGTTCAACCGCATTCAGTTCAAGAAACAAGGAGGGCTCCGCTACAAGCCGAATCACAATATTAGCGCTACCTTTTTGATTGGGAAAGTAGTTGGCCGATACCGACAACAGATATCTATTTTGGATTCGAAATATTTAAGCCCAGACGCTTGATGTACTTTTCATTGTCAAGTAGAAAGAAGACAAGTAGTCTGAACTTTGTTTATATTAGAAAGAGACGACGTGTTCCTCTGAAGCGGTTCGTGCAGGGTTGAAATGTGATTTACAGGGGGAGATTGATAAGTGCTAATATTGAACGGATTAGTAGTTGAATTTATAAAACTTTGTTGTGATTGATTTTGGAAGACGTGTAGAAGAGAATGGTGCCTGGATTGACAGGTTCTGCATGCTCAACTGATCCAATTCACAATTTTACCTTTTTGTTGGGGAGTTTTTTCCAGAGATGAAGGACATTTATAAATGGCGTGCGACTATTTACAATACGCACTAAAAGGAACATTCTTAGACTGTTGGTTAGTATTAATAGGTGTATTGACATTTAATGCAACTTTGTTTTGATTTGAATGGTTTAAAGAATTGAACTGATTTGAATTGTTGAACTGATTTGAAGTAGTAGTAGTAGGTCTTGGAAAAGAGTAATTGGATTTTGAAGGTTGGTTTATGTTAGAAGACTCAAGAGCTATGTACTGTTTTTCCAGGAAAGCTTTAAGGATATTATAGTAAGGCATCTCGGTGGATGCTAATTTGAATTTAAGCATGTGAAAGCCGATAAATTTTCTGAAAATATATTTAGAAATTTTCTTAGCGTTTGTAGAGAAGCAGCTTGGTTGCTGACTTAATTTGACTCCCATAGATGTCGGCAAGTAATCTTTAATTTTCGTATCGATCAAGCAAGGTCTTAAGCGCAATTGGATAACTATCGCTAGTTATAGGAAGAGATTTGATTATATTTAAGGGTTTACCCCTAAGAGAAATTCAAAGATGTTAAAGTTTCACAACATCAGATTTTAAAGAATCTTGATGCTTACACCACTAAATACAGGCAAATCTGGTGGTTTTATATCGACCTTTGTGGAGGACTTTGGTAATTGCGGGTTTGCTGTGGGCTTTTGCATATCGACGAAAGCATCGTAGACTGCTTTCACCGGGTAAATTAATCCCGATCTAACTGTTCTATCCTCCGTCATGTCTGGTTCTTTAACAATAGCAATCTTCTAAACTAGTTTTGTAAAGGTTTTCCAAATTTAATAAGTTTGTCGAAGCATATTTGAATCGAGCAATAAAATTCAGTTGCGTTTTACTGTCTTCGGTCAAAGTACCAAGCTCACCAATTTCTTCAAAACGAATGTCGCGCTACGCTCGCAATTGTTTTAGTTTAGAAGACAATTTTTGTAAAAAAAATATCGAAACGAAAATAAATAACGTTAACAGCAATCTGCTAATTCTAATTAGGAAGTTGAAATAAAAATCATTTGATATAAGAGTATTTTTTCCCTTAACCTCTGACAAAACTGACGTGATTAGTTAATAAACCGATTTCTATAATTTTTTAAATTGAATACCTTATTTTCACATTTTTCATATTCTAAAAAAAAATGTTTTTATCTCAGCTTTCTAGAACAAATAATAAAAATTTTGCCACAGAGAAGGTTTATAAAAAGTCACCCTGTACATAAAATTTTAAGATGACCAAAATAAGCGCTAATTTTTCGCCTATGAACTTTGTTTTGAGTTTTTTGATCAAGGGTGAATAATAAAGCTACAAGCCAATAATCAAGGAAAGTTGAGACACCTTGTATAAACTTTTATAGCCTCCAATTTATTATGAAATTATGAACAAATCTTTTATAAATGAGCTAGCAAAATTTAACTGAAATTTTTTGTTCTTAAATTTTATACTCCAATATATGATTATGTAACACAGACGCAACTATATATTATGCTGCACTAAAAAAAAAATTAAAAATACCTTTTTTTATACCTTCACCACAAACATGATTTTAGTCCTGTCTGAAGATAACTAAAGCATGGCTTTTTTGGTTACCGATGCAAAAAAACTTTTTTTAATACCTTCATCAAAAACATGATTTTAGTAACTGTCTGCAGATAACTAAAGCATGGCTTTTTTGTTTACCAGTGCAAAAAAACTTTTTTTTTTTGATCACTGGTGCAAAAAAAGATTTCTGTATGATTTTTACTCAAAGTTAAAGAGAAATCGCAGAAAATATTCTTGCCTAAGAATTAAGCCATTTCCACCAGTTGTCACCAAGTATTTACGAAAAAATCATTTAAAAATTTCGTCAAAATTTCAAATTGTCAAAGATTAAAATGTTGCAACGATGAACGTCACCGAGTAAAAAAGACATCGCTATGGAAACGATTGTTATTTCATTTCCCAGCCGCCTTCATTTATAGTGTAAAGATGGTGTGTTGTTAGAAATTCTCTTCGGTCGAGATTTTTACAAGTATTTTCCTGTTTTTCTTGGATTTTTTAATAAAGGTATTGAAAAAAATAGTGTTAACAACTTGCAGCTAAACTTTGCTTTTTTTAACTGACGTTTTTAAATAACTCGCTGCGCTCGTTATTTAAATCAACGCTTGTAAAAAAAGCACTATTTTAGCCACTAGTTGTTAAAACTACTATTTTTCATCACGGGTGCAAAAAAAGATATCTGTCCGTTTTTTACCCAAAATTAAAGAGAAATAGCGGAAAATAGTAATATTGAAGAAATCTAATTATTCTTGCCTAAAAATTAAGCCATTTCCGCCAGTTTACAGCAAGTATTTACGAAAAATAATTTCAAAAGATCGTCAAAATATCAAACTGTCAAAGATTAAAATGTCGCAAAAATGAACGTCACCGAGTAAAAAAACATCGCTATGGAAACCATTGTTATTTCATTTACCAGCAGCAGCCGCCTTGATTTATAGTGTAAAGATGTATTGCCAGAAGGGCTCTTGGTTCGAGATTTTTAAAAGTATTTTCCTGTTTTTCTTGGATTTTTTAATAAAGATATTAAAAAAAATAGTGTTAACAACTCGCAGCTAAACTGTGCTTTTTTTTACTCGCGTTTTTAAATACCTCGCTGCGCTCGTTATTTAAACCAACCCTTGTAAAAAAAGCACTATTTTAGCCACTAGTTGTGAAATAATATATGTGTTTTTTACTCGGTGACGTTTATTGAGGCGAAATTTTAATCTTTGACAGTTTGATATTTTGACAATGTTTTTAAATTATTATTTATACTTGGTAAAAACTGCCGGAAATAGCTTAATTTTAAGGCTATTTCTCTTTAATTTTAGGTAAAAAACGCACATAAATCTTTTTTTGCACCCGTGATCAAAAAAAAAAGTTTTATTTGCGTCGGTAACCAAAAAAGCCGCATGCTTTAACTATCTGCAGATAGCTACTAAAATCATGTTTTTGATGAAGGTATAAAAATTACTATTTTTTACCTTTTTTTTAAATACCTTCTAAAGTTCGACGATATCAAAAATGCCTTCTTATTTTGTAGCATTTCTTAAAAGTCCCAAAAAATGAGGTAATTGAAATAAATTAATATGTTAAGACTATGTTAAATTAACCAGCACATACCTCGATATCTCCCGGCCATAAGATTACAGTAAATTTTTGTATTAGAAATCCATAGGACAATCTCAAACTTTATGCAATTTTAAAGAAAAAATCGACTCATCGAATGAGTGCACTCATTTGTTCCGCAATCGTTAGGGTTTACTGAGGCCACTTTTAAGTTAATGACTGCACTCTGTTAGTAGTTACTAAATAACTCATTTGGGATAAGTAGACGAACTCATTTTATTTGGCCCAAATGGAAAACTCATCTGTCTCGTATTTAAATGAAGTTTTTCATTTGGACCAAATGAGTTTTTTTTAGCAGCTAATGAGTTTTTTTGTTAAGTTTGAGTGTTGATGCAATTTAAGTTGACTTGCAAGTTTGCGCTTGTTTTTCGTCTCGCCATGTAATAATAATATAATGGTTAAACAACAGGGACATATATATTTTAAAAAATTATTCTTCGTCTTCTTCAAGTGCCATGCTCTCTTCGAACGTTGGCTATCATCAGCGCGATCTGTACCCTGTGCACTGCTTTTCGAAAAAACACCATATTATTGCCTAAGATTTTTAAGCCATGATATCCGTCTATGACCCGGACCTCTTCTGCCTGCAATTTTGCCTTCTATTATCAATTTTAAAAGTTCAGCGCAGTAAAAATATAAGTAGGATAATGTTGAAGAAGTAGAAAAAGTTGATGTTTCTGCGAACCCTCGATAATTGCTGTTTAGCTGGATTTACTGAATACCAAGGAATCATTTAATTTGCCGGTAGAGCATTTAGTTAAGCCTCTAACTATTGGCATACTTTTGCTCCTTTAGAATGCGCTTAAATTAGTTTTTCAAACGTGTGCTAACTACTCATAATCCAAAAACCATAAGAGCATTTAATTTGGGAATGGGGCATTTAATTAGCCTTAAATGAGCCTTTTAAGATGACGATAAAATCTTTGCACAGCTCACTTTGTAGGCTCAGTTAAGTTTGCCCCCCCCAGATCGATTTTCTCAAAAATTTTTATGCCGAAATTTTGCACACATTTTGCACAATTTTGCACACCACAAATCAAATTTTGCACACCTTCCTACGAGAAACTACAGCCCATTTTCTGTGGGGGGGGCAAACTTGACGTTGCCCCCCCCAGTCAATATTTTTCAAAAATTATGATGTCATTTGAAAGGTCTTATTTTGCACAATTTTGCACACCCATTTTAAAATTTTGCACACCTCCCTGTAACCCACACGAGGGTTCTGAAAATATCAAGTTTGCCCCCCCCCCAGTCAATATTTTTCAAAAAGTTTGGTGTCGTTAGAAAGGTCTTATTTTGCACAATTTTGCACACCCATTTTAAAATTTTGCACACCTCCCTGTAACCCACAAGAGAGTTCTGAAAATATCAAGTTTGCCCCCCCCCCCCAGTCAATATTTTTCAAAAAGTTTGGTGTCGTTAGAAAGGTCTTATTTTGCACAATTTTGCACACCCATTTTAAAATTTTGCACACCCCCCTGTAACCCACACGAGGGTTCTCAAAATATCAAGTTTGCCCCCCCCAGTCAACATTTTTAAAAAATTTTGGTGTCGTTAGAAAGGTCTTATTTTGCACAATTTTGCACACCCATTTTAAAATTTTGCACACCTCCCCGTAACCCACACAAGGGTTCTGAAAATATCAAGTTTGCCCCCCCCAGTCAATATTTTTGAAAAAATTTGGTGTCGTTAGAAAGGTCTTATTTTGCACAATTTTGCACACCCATTTTAAAATTTTGCACACCTCCCTGTAACCCACACGAGGGTTTTGAAAATATCAAGTTTGCTCCTCCCAGTCAATATTTTTCAAAAAGTTTGGTGTCGTTAGAAAGGTCTTATTTTGCACAATTTTGCACACCCATTTTAAAATTTTGCACACCTCCCTGTAACCTACACGAGGGTTCTGAAAATATCAAGTTTGCCCCCCAGTCAATATTTTTTAAAAATTTTGGAGTCATTAGGAAGGTCTAATTTTGCATCATTTTGCACACCCATTTTAAAATTTTGCACACCTCCCTCTAACCCACACGAAGATTCTGAAAATATGAAGTTTGCCCCGCCCCAATTTTGCACACCCTTCAGTACCCCACAAGAGCGTTCTCAAAAAAGTTTGCCCCCCCCCCAGTTAATATTTTTCAAAAAATTTATGTCATTCGAGAAGCGTAATTTTGCACAACTATTTTTAAATTTTGCACACTTCCCATGCCGTTTTCTTTTTGTGGCGTTTACGGTTAAACTTGGTCCTAAAATTTCCCAGAAGTATAAGCAAACGAAGGAGACCTCGATTGTGTAATATCTTTGAATATTGTTTAAATTTACAGATAATTGTTTATGTTGTATATAATCAAAAGTTTTTAATTTTTATGAATTTCCGGATTATACTTAAATTTTCATATCAAAAATGAACAGAAAAAATCGATGTAGACAGCGCATCCTGTCATGTTCGATGCCTTGAGAATCGGAACCAGCCTATTTTGGCGGTTCAGAATGGTTGCGGTCCTCAAGGTATGGATCTTCACAGGATGTGCTATCTACGTCCATTTGTTAGATGATGTCATAGCATGTGAAAAATTAAGTATAATCCGGAAATTCATAAAAATTAAAAACTTTTGATTATAGACACATATATGTAAGCATAAGCAATTATATGTAAATTTAAACAATATTCGAAGATATTACACAATCGAGGTCTCCTTATTTTGCTTATACTTCTGGGAAATTTTAGGACCAAGGTTAACCGTAACCGCTACAAAAAGAAAACAGCTCCAGAAACTAGTAGGTAGGTATATGCACCTATATCTGAATTCGGGACAGGTATCCGCGGAGGCGGGAGGTTGTACGTGCCGTAAAGAGGAATGCGTGCGTACCTACACCTACCACGCGCGAAGGCCTTTTATGTAATATATTGAAATGTCGCTTAGCAATGCCTAGTTTTATTTGTGTTCATGATTCAGAATGACTTCGGGTGAAATTTCCGAAGTTTGCAACGTGTATTTTAAATGGTGGCGTTCCATTTCGGCAGGAAAGTCAATGTCATTACGTAACGCCTGGTTCTCACCTATGCGTGCCCACCCTGACTCTAAAAATGCATCACGTGATCAGCCATGCATTTGCCGATTTTTTAAAAGTGTCGCGTGATGCGTTTTTAATGTCAGGGTGAGCACGCATAGGTGGCAACTAGGCGTAACGCTTATAGGGGTTATGTAGGGGTGAGCGGGGTTTCGCGGTTCCGTTACGTAACGCAATTTTTAAATTATTATTGTGAAATAAAACAACTTTTTGGATTTTTCGAGTGAAAAAGAAAAAAAAGAGGGGGTCTCTGGCAGCAAAACGTTTTGTTATTTTAGACTGGAGTAGTCCCAAACGTTACAAAGCGTTATATAGGGGGTCGCGGGTTGGGGTAAAAATTGGGCAAAATAAGGGTTACGTAATAAGTGCACTACCTCTCAATTTACGCAATTACTTTGTGGTTATCGGTAAATATAACCTAACGTTCTTACTTACTTTTTACTTTTTTTAGTCGATGATATGTACCTCATCAATCAATTTTCCAAAAATATTACGAAAAAAATAAAATAACGATAACCATAAAGTAATTCCTCCGGAAATTCCGAACTCTGTTATGGAACTGCGCAGTCGCAGAAGTAACAATAATAATAAGGAAAGAGACAAAAACACTGACCAATTAAACAAAGACCTTAAGTGTGAATGGAACTTTAACTTTCTACCTATTGGTGTCATCCCATTTGCAGCAGGCGTTGTTTCCGTCTTTGGGTTGAGAATTAAGTCAAATTTACATGACATATATTTTGAATTCGATTTGATTTTTTTTTCGATCTATAAAAGGAATAATAATTTTTTTCTTATTTGCCATTTTAAGTGCATGAAATACAAAAACAAAATGTCTATGTTCATGTGTAGAAATAAATAAACGACTTCTTCTAATTATAATTATTGACGGACGGAATTTTTTGATGTAAACCTAGTTAATGACACACCAAGACGCCAAACGCGTGGTGTGAACTGCAAAATCAAGGCGGGCGTCATCACCGTAGCCGCTGTCCGCAAATAGCAAGGTGTGATCCCACCATTATCCAGATGAAAATTTTCGGACGCACCCATGAAATCGGAGGCGCGTTCGACCTCGGGTGAAACTTGCCCCAAAATGGGTAAGTGCAGCCCTCTAGAAATTTGATAAGCCTTTGGTATTCTTGACATGTAAAAGAGAAAGATAGAAATGCGGCGTTATAGGCGTTCTTAGTCATTTTCGGTAAGAGCTTCATAGAAAGTGACAGTTTCCTCGTCCTTCACTCCCCAAATGGACCTACCTAAATTTTTGGGTGTTCTGCACCAAATTTTGACGTTTCTTGGACCTTGGTCATCTTGTCTTTACACTTTGCAGTGTGTATTTGTGGAAGAAATGAATTTAATGGACGAGAAGCACGAAAACGTCTGTTTTTTTTTATAAGTTAACTATACAGGTTAGAAAAGTGTAGGTTGTATAAAAACAAGCTTACGGAACCGTGGAGTGAATTAGGGCGTACTCCTATTAACTCCACGGTCCCGTAAGTATAATATATATATATATATATATATATATATAATAAATAATAATAAAAGAAAACAAAGCGTCGTTTTTTTTTAAAGAAAGTGTTTATTTTATCTATCAACGAAGTTTACTATTAGAAGTGCAACAACACGCAAATACGATTTACTTACTTTCGACTAACTTGCGTGACAAAGACTTTTATGGAACTTAAAATTAACGTTTTTATTTTATTAGACACATAAAGCCAATTATCAAAGTTAACACTATCCTAAGACGTATCTCTGTCGAGTGGACCAATCAACCATGTACAGTTTTAAATATATGGGGAATGCGAGACAGCTCCAGCTGATCAAAGTACCCCTGGATACCCATTCTTCAGTTTCTAGACAAACTTTCGTGTAGGAACGATCACATCCTTTCTTTCAACCATTAGGCAAGCCCCAATGCGGTTACGAAACGTTCGATAAGCTGAAAAGCTCCACGGCTCCCGCGCAGGAGAACCCGCTCTCTTCCTCATAACCAGCAGATGTAAGTTGTAGGAGAGTTCTCTTGATATGCGGTAGCCCGGTAATGTCCGGCGGTGCTCGACTGATATCGGATGGCTAGTGCAAGCAGTCAAACTATTCTATTGGTCCAAATCACTAATGTAAGCATTCCTATAGGAGTATTCTCTCGAAACTGAAGAATAGGTACCCTGTCCTGCAATACGTGTCAGGATAACACGTAAGAAGACGTGACGTTACGTATTTTTCACCCAAGACGTTGCTCTATCAACAAAAACGTGTCATTTCGATCAGCTGGAGATGTCATGCATTCGCCATAAATTTAAAAGTGTACTTGGTTAATTGGCCGACAAGATAGAGATACGTCTTAAGATTTTTTTAGGGATGAGGTATTTTGGGGGTAGTTCCGAAGGGAGAAATGGAGGAAAGTTCAAAAACAATAGGGCTCCGCGCGTCAATACACGTAATCGTTGTGTAAAATTTCGTTATGATCGGTGCAGGAGTTTTTGAGTTACAGTGGCGCATATCGAGGCGACGGACAGACAGACAGACAACAAATCAGTAAAGAATTGGGTTTCATCCTGTGAAAATCCATACCTTGAGAACCGCAACCATTCTGAACCGGCAAAATAGGCTGGTTCCGATTCTCAAGGCATCGAACATGACAGGATGCGCTGTCTACATCTATTTTTTCTGTTCATTTTTGATATGAAAGTTTAAGTATAATCCGGAAATTCATAAAAATTAAAAACTTTTGATTATATACAAATGTAAACATAAACAATTATCTGTAAATTTAAACAATATTCAAAGATATTACACTATCGAGGTCTCCTTCGTTTGCTTATACTTCTGGGAAATTTTAGGACCAAGTTTAACCGTAAACGCCACAAAAAGAAAACGGCATGGGAAGTGTGCAAAATTTAAAAATAGTTGTGCAAAATTAGGCTTCTCGAATGACATAAATTTTTTGAAAAATATTAACTGGGGGGGGGAGGCAAACTTTTTTGAGAACGCTCTTGTGGGGTACTGAAGGGTGTGCAAAATTGCGCAAAATAGACTTTTCGAATTACACAAAATTTTTTGAAAAATATCGACGGTGGGGGCGGCAAACTTGATATTTTCAGAATCTTCGTGTGGGTTAGAGGGAGGTGTGCAAAATTTTAAAATGGGTGTATAAAATGATGCCAAATTAGACCTTTATAATGATTCCAAAATTTTTAAAAAATATTGACTGGGGGGCAAACTTGATATTTTCAGAACCCTCGTGTAGGTTTCAGGGAGGTGTGCAAAATTTTAAAATGGGTGTGCAAAATTGTGCAAAATAAGACCTTTCTAACGACACCAAACTTTTTGAAAAATATTGACTGGGGGGGGCAAACTTGATATTTTCAGAACCCTCGTGTGGGTTACAGGGAGGTGTGCAAAATTTTAAAATGGGTGTGCAAAATTGTGCAAAATAAGACCTTTCTAACGCCACCAAATTTTTTTAAAAATGTTGACTGGGGGGTGTCAAACTTGATATTTTCAGAACCCTCTTGTGGGTTACAGGGAGGTGTGCAAAATTTTAAAATGGGTGTGCAAAATTGTGCAAAATAAGAACTTTCTAACGGCACCAAACTTTTTGAAAAATATTGACTGGGGGGGGCAAACTTGATATTTTCAGAACCCTCGTGTGGGTTACAGGGAGGTGTGCAAGATTTTAAAATGGGTGTGCAAAATTGTGCAAAATAAGACCTTTCTAACGACACCAAACTTTTTGAAAAATATTCACTGGGGGGGGGGGGCAAACTTGATATTTTCAGAAACCTCGTGTGGGTTACAGGGAGGTGTGCAAAATTTTAAAATGGGTGTGCAAAATTGTGCAAAATAAGACCTTTCAAATGACATCATAATTTTTGAAAAATATTGACTGGGGGGGGCAACGTCAAGTTTGCCCCCCCCCCCACAGAAAATGGGCTGTAGTTTCTCGTAGGAAGGTGTGCAAAATTTGATTTGTGGTGTGCAAAATTGTGCAAAATGTGTGCAAAATTTTGGCATAAAAATTTTTGAGAAAATCGATCTGGGGGGGGCAAACTTAACTGAGCCCACTTTGTACTACTAACTTTACAGACATAAAGTTTTGTTTATTTAATTCAGACACGTTTCAGCTTATGTCATAAAGTTATCAATTTTATTGCTGACTTATTTAAATGTTCATTCTCGAACTCTTTCTGTACTGAGAAAAAGTGGGGCCCGGGGCGGTATCTTCAGATGGGGGCCTCCCTTTGATGTTTTTTATACTGGAAGATAAGCTAGAAGAAAATGAAAATTTAATATTTTGTTGAAAAACTTTTTCTAATTTTTGTTACCAAAGAATTACTTTAATGTATCCAGAAATACGGTTGATTTAAACAAAGGGATGGCAAAACTAATAAAATCAAAAATATATTTTTTAGCGTTTCCACCTTGGGAATAACTTTCTTCGAGTAATGAAATAAGTAATTGTAAGATTTTTAATTCTTTGACAATGTTGTCGGTTTATTTACGAAACATATTGTTTCAAATTATTAAACCACCTCTGTATGCGTATACTTGGGGGACCCCATAACCCGGGGCCGAGTCGGACCGCCCCATCGCTCCCCCTTAGGCCGATGTATTATGCCCAATTTTTGCTTAGTAATATGGTATAGTTTTCAAGAAAGAACGCCGCACGCCGACCCATGTAACCAACATATCCGGCGATTTTGGAATTTTTTTGATATGTTGTAAATCTGGACAAGCATTTAGTTTGGCTACAACGGCGTATCAAAGGTAAATAAATAACATTAGGAAATGATATTTTCCGAAGAAAACATAAACACAAGTATTTATTTATTTTTTCGCAATGTTTACTTTATTTTTTCATTAAAAAAAGGCAATTCAACGATATTATGTATTTTGTGGTATTTTATAGTTTTTTTTTAATATCTTTTATAAAAAGATAAATCAGTGGTGTACCATCCAAATATAAAAAAAAAATATTTACTACTAGTTTAAACTACCACAAACGTAACTATCAGCGCTCAATAATTTATCAATAAAATATTTTTGACTATTTGCAATATTTTTCAGATTTTCTATACAATTTTTGTTACCAGGCGTACTTCAAAAATATTGATATAATTCTTTATTTAACCTACTACTATAGTTGTTTCTATTTTATTATTCTTTTGTGATACAGTGGTGTAGACTACAATAGAAAAATTAAATAAATTAAAAGTGGATATATTTATGTTATATGAGTAAACAATGCGTAGGTATAAGTGTTGTTATTCTAAGTTCCTTATCTTAATGTAATTTGATACTTTTGTTATTCACTATTGTTTTTAATGTAATTTGATATATTTGTTTTTAACAAGAGATCTTCTAGAAGGAAATGTGCAAGCACTTTTAGTCACGTTTAACTTTTATTTGACTTTGTTCTAGAATTAAGCGTCAGCACTAATTTAATATAAATAAGATTTGTTGTAAACAACAATAAGAAATTCAGAGGCATTCAATAGCTAGTCTTTGTAGTGTTAAGTACCATTGTAAACGGTTCCAAAATAAAAGTATAGTTTTTTTTTTAAAAGTTCTTTATTAGATTTCGAATCTAAAAAGTGGCGCAGTCGTGCGGATTTCTTCGACGTACTACAGCTCGAGGCCCAGTGTACAAAAAAGCTATTCGTAGTGCACCCAAGAGACTTGTTAGTACGGTACACGTTAGTGTTTTACAAGAAGAACTTACTTGCTTCTTAAAAACAGGTTTAGTGGTTTTTGCCTTAAAATCAGCACAATTACAGGTTTAGTGGTTTAAGCCTTAAAACCAGCATAAAAACAGGTTTAGTAGTTTTAGCCTTAAAACTAGCAATAAAAAAGGAACCGAAAAAAAAAAAAAAAAGCTATAGAAGAAAAGTTATAGAAGAAAAGTTACAGAAGAAAAGTTATAGAAGAAAGAAGACTCATCTAGTCAAATCCGATTCAGCTTTGAAGAGGAACTGAATCCAGCCGCTTAATTTCAAAAGCGATTACAGAGAACTTCAGAACTTCCTTTGCTTCAGGATATGAAGATTTTAATACTGTAAGTTAGTTTTAAATATTTATTGTTTTGCCCGAATTTCTTCACTAGTCAGAAATTTTTAAATTTTAAGTTTTAGTTTTAAGAAAATTTTTGAAAAAAAAAGTAAATAATGGCGGAAGAACAAGAAGTTGAACCTTATAAACTTTCTGAAATATTTTCATTAATTCCAGAATATGATGGAGATGCTATTAATCTCAACACATTTTGTAATGCATGCGACTTGGCAGAAGCCATGTGTGTTCAAAATCAAAAACAATTTTTGCTTGTTAAAATCAAAAATCAGTTAAAGGGTAAAGCTTCTCAGCTTATTAATTCTAGAGATATAAGTTCTTGGGCAGAAGTTTCACAACTTCTAAATACGCATTTTGGCGATCAAAGAGACCTTACTGCTTTAATTCAGGATCTCCAGAGGTTACATCAGTTACCATCTGAGAATCCACTAACTTTTATTTCGCGTTTACAAGTTCACTGTGCGAAAATGAATTCAGCAATCAATAGGCAAACCCTTACAAGAGATCAAAAATTTGCTCAGGGTAAACTTATTGAGACTATGGCTTTAAATACTTTATTAACCGGATTAGACTCAAAAATTGGGCATATAGTTCGTGCTAACAATCCGAAAGACATGATTGAAGCTATTTCTTTTATTAAACGTGAGCTTCAACTTTTTTATTTCGAAAACCAAAAATTCTCTAAATCACAAAATTCAATTCAAAAACTCAAAATACAACCAAAAATATGTACATTTTGTAACAAGGTCACTTAATAAATGAGTGTAGAGTTAGACAAGTGTCGCAATCGAGACCACAAAATTTTTATAACTCAAACAACTTTCAAAATAGGAATCAAAATCCTCAACCATCTACATCCTATCAAAATCAGAATTTTCAAAATACAAGACCAAATAATTTCCAACAAAGATCAAATGTAATACAGCGTCCACAACAAAATAATGGCAACTTTAGACCAAATCAAAACTATCAAAATAGGCCAAGTGTAATACAGCCTAATCCTACATACAAACCAATGCATTTTATTAATTCAGAAAAATTTGAAAATTTTGAAAATAATAAAAATTTTGAAAATAATGAAAATTTTGCAAATGAAATTTTTTTTAGTGAAAATTTTGAGAATTATAATTTCACAGATCAAAATTTTGAAAATGTCAATTACGAAAATGAAAATTTTGGAAATGACTTTGAAATAAGTAATTTTGAAAATTATTCTCAAGATTCTGTAAATTTTCAGATATCAGCCTCGGAAACAGATCAAAATTTAATAAGTCAGATTTCAGAAATAACTTTAGAGGACGATCACAATCCCTTCATCCAAACTCAAGATCAATTCATGTAAATTTTGAAATTTTTACCTGTTCAGAAGAATTGTACTATATTACCGATGTTTCAAAACAATTTAAATTATTAGTAGATACAGGTGCAAGTAAATCTGTTTTTAAACCTAAAACATGTGAAAAATATAAAATTAGATTTCCAGAAAATGTTACTATTAGGGGTATCACTAACGTACCCATCAATATAACAGAATCAGCATTAATTCCTTTTAATATTAAAGATCCACATAAAGTTTTAGTTTATAATTTGGATATACAGTTTGACGGTTTACTAGGTTCAGACTTTTTAAAACATTATGATTGTGTTATTGATTACAAAAATAATCAATTGATTACAAATTTTAAAACAGTACCACTTTATCGGAGTAATTCGGAAAATGATCCAATGCAGTCAGAACAACAATCAGCTGACATAAAACCTATTAATAATACGATAAAAATTGAAGGTCGTACAGAAAGAGCTTTTAAATTTAGAACGGATAAATTAAAAAACACTGAAACTATTTTATTAGCACAACAGATAGACAAGTGTTACATCCCTAATTGCTTGGTAAAAATAAATAATAATGGGGAATTTTGCACAACGGTTATAAATGCGCGACCAGTTACAAAAATAATTAATTTTGAAAAAGTTGAATTTGAACCGATTATTGATCCTTCTTCTTCAGAAGTCTGTTTTAATTTAACGGAAAGACATCCAGCAAATCGTGAGAATGATATTATGGAACAATTACGTTTGACACATTTAAACGAAGAGGAAAAAGAAATGATTATGTCGTTATGTCTTGACTTTTCAGATATATTTTATTTAGAGGGGGATAATTTAACATTTACCAGTGAAATTAAACATTCGATTACTACTAAAGAAAGTAAACCAATTTTTACAAAATCATATAGATATCCGCAAATCCATAAACAAGAAGTAAAAAATCAAATTTCAAAAATGTTAGATCAAGGTATCATACAACCATCTGTTTCGCCCTGGTCCAGCCCAGTGTGGGTGGTCCCAAAAAAATTAGACGCCTCAGGAAAACAAAAATGGCGTGTTGTCATTGGCTATAGGAAACTTAACGAAGTGACAGTAGATGACAAATATCCTCTACCCAACATATCAGACTTGTTAGATCAACTTGGTAATTGTGAATATTTTACTACGTTAGACTTAGCGTCAGGTTTTCATCAGATTGAGGTAGATCCAAAAGATATACAAAAAACTGCTTTTTCAGTTGAGAATGGACATTATGAGTATATTAGAATGCCATTCGGACTCAAAAATGCTCCTTCAACATTTCAAAGGGTAATGGACAATATTTTAGTGAGAATTCAAAATGAAAGATGTCTTGTTTATATGGACGATATAATAGTCTATTCAGCTACAATACACGAACATATAAAAAGATTATCAGAAGTATTTTCAAGATTAAGAAAAGCAAATTTAAAGATACAACCTGATAAATGTGAGTTTTTAAGGAAAGAGGTAGCTTATTTAGGACACGTTATCACTGATAAGGGTGTAAAACCAAACCCTGATAAGATATCTGCTTTAAAAAATTATCCAGAACCAAAAACTCAAAGAGACATAAAAGCTTTTCTTGGATTAGCAGGATATTATACACGATTCATAAAAGATTTTGCAAAAATTTCAAAACCCTTAACTAAACTATTACAAAAAGATATACCTTTTATTTTTGATCAGACTTGCAAGAATGCATTTGAATTATTAAAAAATGCTTTAACAACAAGTCCAATTTTAATATATCCAAATTTCAAGGAACCTTTTATTTTAACAACTGATGCTAGCGGTTATGCTATTGGCTCAGTTTTATCACAAGGAACTATTGGCAAAGACTTACCCATTGCGTATGCATCCAGGACATTAAATCCTGCAGAACAAAAATATTCAACCATAGAGCGTGAACTTTTGGCTATAATATGGTCAGTTAAACATTTTCGACCCTATTTGTATGGACGAAAATTTTATTTAGTAACAGACCATCGTCCTTTAATTTGGCTAAGTTCTATTAAAGATCCTGGTAGTCGTTTAGCTAGATGGAGACTTAAACTAGAAGAATATGAATTTGAGTTTATTTACAAATCAGGAAAAATTAACAAAAACGCTGATGCTCTATCCAGAATTAAAATCGATGAAAAAATAAATACAATACATTATTCGGTAAATTTTCAAAATCAAATTAACCAAGAAAATATTAGAATTTTAGAAGAAAATTTATTTGATGCTCCTTTGCACTTTGCTTTGGCTCATTGTGTATCAAAAGATTTAAAAATGGGTAAAGGCATAGCTTTACAGTTTAAACAAAAATATGGACATGTTGAATATCTTAAAAGTCAGAATAAACAAGTTGGTGAAATTATAAATTTGAAAATCAAAGACAGAAATATTTTTTATTTAATCACTAAAGAAAAGTATAATTTAAAACCCACTTATGATAATGTCTATAAATGTTTAGAAAAATTAAAACAAAATTGCTTCAAGAATCAAATTAAATACGTAGCAATGCCAAAAATAGCTTGTGGCTTAGATTCATTAAATTGGGATATAATTTTATCAATGATTAAATCAATTTTCCAATCAACAGATATTCAAATCAATATCTATATTTTGATGGATAAACGAACGGCAATTATTAATGCTTTATCGGAACAGGAAGGTTCATCCGAAGAAGATCAAAACGAAAACTTATCCCTTATGTCACCGCAGACACTTGAAAACGAATTTAATAGATTCCAAAATTTATATCAAACAATATCATTGATTGATTATTCCAAAATCAGATATACAAATGAACAATTATTAAATAAAGATCACAAAAATATCATAACAATTTTTCAACAAGATAATATGAAAGATTTACATTATCAAATTATAGAAGATTTTTTCGAGGAAAGTCCAAAGTTTGACATTAAAAGAATCAATATTTTACCTTCAAAATCTATTAGGAAAAGAAATTATTATATTATTCCATTGCCAAATTTTCAAGAAGATGCAATTTCAATACTTTTTGGAATTCTTTGTAGATGTCAAAATGATATCGATCCTTCAAAAACATATTATGTTGAGACAAGAGTTGACTTACCAATATTAGAGATGATATGCTTTATTTTTGCAGAAAAAGATTTAAGTTTGGTAGTTTGTGAAAATATTGTCACAGAACCTAGTGATGATCAGAAACAAATAATAATTGATCAATATCACTCAGGAAAGAGAAATTTTCATCGAGGAATCAATGAAACTATACGGAGAATCAAAGAAAAATATAATTGGAAAAACTTAAGTAAAGAGGTTGAAACATTTATAAAAGAATGTGAGATATGTCAAAAGAACAAAATTTTAAGAAAAAATTTAGATAACCCACTCGTAATTACAGAAACCCCAAAAACACCATTTGAAAGAATTAATTTAGACATTTTGGAAATTCCACAAAAAAATTTGGTTTTGACTATAAGGGATGAATTAACAAAATTCATACAAGCTTATCCTCTTAGTGATAAAACCTCAAAAAAATATAGTGAATACTTTATTACTATTTTTCCAGCATTACGGTACACCTTTAAGGATTCATACTGATAAGGGCAAAGAATTTAATAATCAGTTATTAAAAGATTTGTGTAAGATGTACGATATAAAGTTAACTTTTTCAAGTACAGGTCATCCACAATCCAATGGAAGTTTAGAACGATTCCACGCAACTCTTTTGGAAATGATAAGAGTGTGTACTACAGAAAATCCTAACGAACACCCTCATCAACTTCTCCCATATACGGTTATATGTTATAATAACTCAACATGTAAAACTCATGGTTTCACACCTTATGAATTAATATTTGGACATACGTCATCGCGACCCGCTGAAGTTCTTTATAATGAGCAAGAATTAATCTCAAAATATGTTCGCGATTTAAATGCAAAAATCAAACACTTTTATGAAATAGCACGAAACAGAACAATTCTTTCTAAACAAAAAGCAAAAGCAAGATTTGATAAACACGTAACTCCAAACTATGAATTTAAAGTTGGAGATAGGGTATACGTTAAAGAAACCCAAATAAAAGGAAAACTTTCACCGAAATTTAACGGACCATTTGAAATTAAAGAAATTTTCAAAAATTCAGCTTCTGTTTATAATCCAATAACTAAACAAACATCTAAATTTAATTTTGATTTACTAAAACCATGTTATGTTAAATAAGATGATGAAAATGATTAAAACATATTGTTTCAGATTATTTATGTCCGTGCTACTCGGATTCGGACAAGAACGTTATGGTCAACAGTATAGTCTAACTGAAATCAATAATACAGTAGGTGTCTACTATCATAGAGAGGCCAGTATTAAGGTATCTAATGATAAGTGGACCATATTAGTATATAAAAATCTAGAGGCTTTGCAAAACGCTTTTATTAATAATAATCATATCTTAGATAACTTAGAGCTTATGCTTTCGCAAAAAACAGGAACCATGAAAAATGTACACTTTGATATTAGATCTCATGTAACTTTGTTAAAACAAATTTCAAAAGATATTGGTAATAAATTTGATGAAATCGATTCTGATACCACAACTAAACAAGTAATTAGACCTAAAAGAGGACTATTTGATGCTGTAGGTACGGTTTGGAAATATATCACGGGAAATTTAGACGCTGCTGACGGTCAATATTTTAATGAATGTATCAATAAAATTGAAAAAGACGATAAAGAATTGGAAATATTAATGAAAAAACAAATAAGCGTGACTACATCCGTTATTAAACAATTTAATTCTACACTGAGAAAACTTCAAATCGACGAAGAAACTTTCAATTCAAATATTAAAGAAATTGAAAAATCAATTTATATGATTCGGGATGAAATTGAACTTGTTGATCTTAAATTTTATTTAATCAATATTTGTGAACAACTACTCGAATCCTATACTTACCTTCAGTCACAGGTTGAAGACATTTTAAATTCAATACTTTTGCAAGATTAAATATTATTCATGCTTCAATAATTCTTCCCAATGATTTATTGGATGCTCTAGAATCAATAAGTAAAAATCTGGATAAAAACAATTTGCCTTTAACTCCGCGAAAATCTCAAATCCCAACCTACCTTAACATAATTGATTTACATGCTTTTATAATCGATAAAAAATTAGTTTTTGTTTTGGAAGTACCTTTGACCGAATCAGAAATCTATACAGTTTATAGAATGTATCCAATACCTATTTATGATAATAGAACTATGCTACATCATATTCTACCTGTTGGAAACAAATACATTGCTAAAGACGATGATAACGAAATTTATATCTCATTATCTGATATCAATAAATGTAAAGAATTAACGAACAGTCTTTATCTTTGTAAAAATTTGTATCCTTTACCAATAGATTCAAATGCTATTTGTGAAGCACAACTGTTAAAAACACAAAAGATTCTTACTTTACCAAAAACATGTGAAATGGTTTTGATTTTGGCCAAAGATTACAATATTCAATTATTAGAAAATAATGCTTGGCTAATAAGTGTAACCGATCAATTACCAATAACTATAAAATGTGAGGGTATAGATCCAAAATCTAAAATTGTTAATAAAAATACTGTTTTAACTTTAACCTCAAGATGTTCCGGTTTTGTTGGAACATCAAAAATTCAAGCAACCAGTTTAAAAACTGTTTTTTATAATTATAATTATTCCAATACTGTACAAATTCCTTTTAATTGTTGTGATAAATATCCAGATAATGTTAATAATTTTCCGAAATTAAAACCTTTAAAAATCAATAAATTAAATTTGGAGGATTTGGAAATTGCCAAACACAAATTGGATCAATACTCAATAGAATTAGATGATTTAATCAAGGAACCAACAGTTCAAAAATATTATTCTTGGTTTACCTATTTTACATTATCTTTAATTATAATCATAATTAGTGCATATTTGTATTGTAAATGCAGAAAGCGAAAAAGGATGTTACAAATAGGTATAGAAAATAGCAATAATGACGACAGGCCTTATAAACCAAATGTTTCAGTTTTTGGGAAAAGATTTTCAGAAATTTTACCAAAGCGAAGACCTTCTATTAGATTAGGTGAAGATATTGAAGAAGAATTTGAATTAAACACTAACAGTTCTTTACGGAAAAATATAGTGTAAAAATTATTTTCTTTTCAAAATTTTGTTTTTCTTTGAAAACAAAAATGTACTTTCAAAAGTTACTGCAATGAGTAGCACTAACTTTTTAAATAAGGGGGGAGCTGTTATATGAGTAAACAATGCGTAGGTATAAGTGTTGTTATTCTAAGTTCCTTATCTTAATGTAATTTGATACTTTTGTTACTCACTATTGTTTTTAATGTAATTTGATATATTTGTTTTTAACAAGAGATCTTCTAGAAGGAAATGTGCAAGCACTTTTAGTCACGTTTAACTTTTATTTGACTTTGTTCTAGAATTAAGCGTCAGCACTAATTTAATATAAATAAGATTTGTTGTAAACAACAATAAGAAATTCAGAGGCATTCAATAGCTAGTCTTTGTAGTGTTAAGTACCATTGTAAACGGTTCCAAAATAAAAGTATAGTTTTTTTTTTAAAAGTTCTTTATTAGATTTCGAATCTAAAATTTATTTTAATAAGAATAATTTCTTCACGTATTTTCGTAATTTAAAAACAAAAATTTTCTTTAAACAGGTAAAAGAGTGAACGGAATAAAATAATCTGAATCATAAAAAAAAAATAATGAATGAAAACCGTATCGCGACACAATAGACACTTAAAGTAAATATTTCAACGCATCGGTATCGGTATACGTAACGCGTTCGAAACAAAGTCAAAATACACTACATTTTTGACTTGTTCATGCCATGTTTGTTTGTTTCGAACGTGTTACGTATACCGATACCGATACGTTGAAATATTTACTTTGAGTGTCTAATCTATAGTCGAAATTATACCCATTTGTAGTGAGGTCATAATGGCAGCCAAAAACGTATGTTTACCGATATTTCTTTTGCAACTAATGACTGGTGGCTAACTAACGGTGATACTTTTACTATAGGGTGATTGACATAATAAAAAATCTTATTTTAACTTTGGATATATTAAGGTGTCTAAAGCTGTCCATGCATGATCTATTTATCCGTGACCCTATAAATTAGGATTGGGTACCTACCTAAGTTACCCGAAAAAAACCCGATGTAATTTTATAACATTAGGGTGATTTTGGTCAGATAACAAGATTATTTTTACCTTTACTGTTTTTTTTTTAATCCATGTGCTTTTTGTCATATGATCCATTGCTAAAGATCCACGTCTCGTCTATGAAAACTAAAGTAAAACCTTCTGGACCTAAATTTTTATTTTTAATATACTTCCTTAAACAGTGTATGTTTTATGGAAATTGTCTGGTAAGTCCATTAAATATTTTCGACTCGAGTTTGATTTCTTCCACTTAAAGCCTGTACTGTTTATTCATCTTTGTTCCCTAAACTTTTGCCTTATTTTGCCAACGTCACATACTCTTTTCTGGCGTAAATTGAATAAATTGTTTCCCGAATATAATTTGGTAAATAGTTTGTAATTTTGGTTCTGGTTGTGTTTGGCTCTGAAGACATTTTGTCTGATTTTATCCCATTTTTCTTAATATTTGCAATTGTTGTGGGACTTAATTCAGTTGCTTCTGCTATTCGCTCTATTACATTCCTAAGAGTATAGTCTTCGCTAAAAAAACGGTCCGATGCAGAGGTATTTTTCACCCAAAATTTCATCTCAGCGAAGGAATTTTTTGATAATTTTGGTATCGTTTTAAAGATAAAGGATAAATTTAGGGTGGCCTAGTGGTAGTTTTTCGATTTTTTTTGTTATTTTTGTACAATATTGGTGTAAATATGACATATTTTGCCCATTTTCAGCACTGTACACACGGAACCAGAAACAAAAAATGAAAAAATTAACACTAGACAACCCTAGATCTAAGCTTCATCTATCAAATAAAACAAAAAAAAATTGAAAAAAAAAATTTTTGTCGCCTAAATTTAGGGACAAAGTAACCCTTACAAGCGACATTTATGAATTACATTCTATACCGAAAGTGGCATGGCAAAATCTGTAGGAGAAACAATTTATAGGCCAGTCAAGACATGATGTACGTGTAAAAATATTAGATTCGTGCTGTAATTATTCGTGTTTTAATTGGATTTTTTTAATATATTTTATGTGCAAACTAACATTATATTTCTAAAATTAGTTTAGAAAGATAAAGTCTAGGTAATATGGTCAGAATCCACTTTTTCGTTAAATCACAATGTAGGTAAAAAAATAATGATCTTATTTTTATAACATGTGGTGTGCGTTATAGGTTCGGTGAGAAAACAATGTTAAAAAAAACTACGTTCGTCGGGAGTGACTGAGAGGGTTAATATATTTGAAAATTCATAACTTTTGAACCAAAGCTGATTCGCTTTTGTTCAAAATTGGTATATATCGGTGTTTGGGGTCGAGGATTACGAATTTTCGATCAGAATTGAAAAACTATAAAGTTGATAGCTTCTGGGTGAGTTGGGGGGGGGGGTTCCATCTAGATCCTCGATTTCGTTCAAAATTGGTACATGGCGGTTTTTGGGGTCGAGGATTACGAATTTTTGATCAGATTTAAAAAACTATTAAGTTGATAGCTTCTCGCTGAGTTGGGGGGGGGGGGCGAACATCTAGTATCTCTGATTCTGTTTAAAATTGGTATATAGCGGTTTTTGCGGTCGAGGATTACGAATTTTCGATCAGAATTGAAAAACTATAAAGTTGATAGCTTCTCGCTGAGTTGAGGGGGGGTACCATCTAGATCTTCAATTTCGTTCAAAATTGGTATATAGCGATTTTTTAGGTCGAGGTTTACGAATTTTTGATCGGAATTGAAAAACTATAAAGTTGATAGCTTCTGGCTGCGTTGGGGGGGGGGGGTATCTAATATCTCCGATTTTGTTTAAAATTGGTATATAGCGGTTTTTGGGGTCGAGGATTACGAATTTTCGATCACAATTGAAAAACTATAAAGATAATAGCTTCTCGCTGAGTTGGGGGGGGGGTACCATCTAGTATCTCCGATTTTGTTTAAAATTGGTATGTAGCTGTTTTTGAGGTCGAGGATTACGAATTTTCGATCTGAATTGAAAAACTATAAAGTTGATAGCTTCTCGCTGAGTTGAGGGGGGGTACCATCTAGATCTTCGATTTCGTTCAAAATTGGTATATAGCGATTTTTTAGGTCGAGGCTTACGAATTTTTGATCGGAATTGAAAAACTATAAAGTTGATAGCTTCTGCCTGTGTTGAGGGGGGGAGGGGCATCTAGTATCTCCGATTCTGTTTAAAATTGGTATATAGCGGTTTTTGGGGTCGAGGATTACGAATTTTCGATCAGAATTGAAAAACTATAAAGATGATAGCTTCCCGCTGAGTTGGGGGGGTACCATATAGTATCTCCGATTTTGTTTAAAATTGGTATGTAGCGGTTTTTAGAGTCGAGGATTCCGAATTTTCGATTTGAATTGAAAAACTATAAAGTTAATAGATTCCCGCTGAGTTGGGGAGGGGGGTGCCATCTAGTATCTCCAATTTTGCTTAAAATTGGTATGTAGCGGTTTTTAGGGTCGAGGATTACGTATTTTCGTTCAAAATTGAAAAACTATAAAGTTGATAGCTTCTCGCTGAGTTGGGGTGGGGAGGCATCTAGTATCTCCGATTCTGTTTAAAATTGGTATATAGCGGTTTTTGGGGTCGAGAATTACGAATTTTCGATCAGAATTGAAAAACTATAAAGATGATAGCTTCTCGCTGAGTTGGGGGGGTACCATATAGTATCTCCGATTTTGTTTAAAATTGGTATGTAGCGGTTTTTAGAGTCGAGGATTCCGAATTTTCGATTTGAATTGAAAAACTATAAAGTTAATAGATTCCCGCTGAGTTGGGGAGGGGGTGCCATCTAGTATCTCCAATTTTGCTTAAAATTGGTATGTAGCGGTTTTTGGGGTCGAGGATTACGAATTTATGATCAGAATTGAAAAACTATAAAGTTGATAGCTTCTCGCTGAGTTGAGGGGGGTACCGTCTAGTATCTTCGATTTTGTTAAAATTGGTATATAGCGGTTTTTAGGGTCGAGGATTACGTATTTTCGTTCAGAATTGAAAAACTATAAAGTTGATAGCTTCTCGCTGAGTTGGGGGGGGGGAGGCATCTAGTATCTCCGATTCTGTTTAAAATTGGTATATAGCGGTTTTTGGGGTCGAGGATTACGAATTTTCGAGCGAAATTGAAAAACTATCAAGTTTATAGCTTCTCGCTGAGTTGGGGGGGGGGTACCGTCTAGTATCTTCCATTTTGTTAAAATTGGTATATAGCGGTTTTTGGGGTCGAGGATTACGAATTTATGATCAGAATTGAAAAACTATAAAGTTGATAGCTTCTCGCTCAGTTGGGGGGAGAGGCATCTAGTATCTCCGATTCTGTTTAAAATTGGTATATAACGGTTTTTGGCATCGAGGATTACGAATTTTCGATCAGAATTGAAAAACTTTAAAATTGAAAGCTCCTCGCTGAGTTGGGGGGAGGGAACCATCTAGTATCTCCGATTCTGTTTAAAATTGCTATATAGCGGTTTTTGGGGTTGATGATTACGAATTTTTGATCAAAATTGAAAAACTATAAAGTTAGTAGCTTCTCGCTGACTTGGGGTGGGGGGTATACCATCTAGTATCTTCGATTTTGTTTAAAATTGGTATATGGGTGTTGTTGGATCTGAAAATTAACAATTTTTGAAATCTGGTTGACAGCCTCTAGAGAGGGGGGGTGTCATCAAAGTATCTAGTATCCTAGATTTAGCTCAAAATGGATATATAGCAGTTTTTCGGGTCGAGGATTACGAATTTTCGATCAGATACTATAAAGTTGATAGCTTCTCTCTGAGTTGGGGAGGGGTACCATCTAGTAACTTCGTTTTTGTTTAAAATTGGTATAAAGGGGTTTTTGGAGGCAAAAATTAAGAATATTTGACCAGATTTCAGAAATTAAGTTGACAGCTTCTGGAGGGGAGGGTATCATCTTAGTATCTTGGATTTAGTTCAAAATTCGTTTAAAGGGTTTTGGGGATTCAGAATTACAAATGTTGGTTTACAAATTATGAAATTGATAGTTCCTCGAACACAAGGGAGGTACATCTATAAATATATCCAATTTGATTCAAAATTGGTATTTAGGTGACGTTATTGTCACGCCATATATTATCGACATATTAAAATCTGTCAAAATGGCCTTTAAATATGCATAATTTTTTTTTCTGCACGAGACGTTATAGTACGGAAAAGTACCCCTAAATTCAGAAAAAGGTTGAATTTTGAATTGTTTTTTCAAGTTATAAAACTTGCAAATACCAATCGTGACGTTGTCTCTGATCAGAATTGAGCTAATCAATATTTAATTTTAATTATTAGTAATTTTACCTAAAGTGACGCAAAAGAAATCTGGATATCATTTAAAGCATAAAAGAATAAAAATACGCAACTGAATGAGACAGAAATACCTGTTAATTCATTTCAGTGATACCCAGAGTGCGCACTCAGTCTTTAGGGCTCTTCTGGGGCTGAGCCTGTTGGCAGCGAGATGTTGCTTCTTCCAAGTTAAAAATCACAAGTGTCGATTTCTTGATCGGCAAAAATGACGTTATGTACAGTGGACCAGTCAAATTCAGTTGTTTTGCATTAATAAACGCGAGTGGCACATTTTAATATAATTCTTTTAAGCTACTTTGGTAGATTTAAACCCAGATCACAAATATAGTTTAAAACAAAAAAAAATGGAAATTAAACATACCGCCCACCAAAATGCGATAGGATTTTTCCAGATAAAATTTTCCAAAAGAAGAGTAAAAATAAAAACCAAAAAAAATCATAAAATTCACAAACAGCTACTTTGGTAGATTTAAACCCAGATCACAAATATAGTTTAAAACAAAAAAATGGAAATTAAACATATCGCCTACCAAAATGCGATAAGATTTTTCCAGATAAAATTTTCCAAAAGGAGAGTAAAAATAAAAACCAAAAAAAATCATAAAATTCACAAACAGGACAGAAAAAAAAATAATTAAAAAAAAATTCTAATAAAACAGAAAGAATTTTGTTTTGTTCTACTGCACTGGCAATGGGCATAATTTTACCACTGGCCTCTTGTACAGTCCGTAGGCTGTTTTGACTTGGGCTACCCTGACCACACCATGCTTTCCAGAATAAACCTTTAAAATTCGTCCAAGGCGCCAGCTTAAAACCGGAGTATTGTCCTCCTTAACAACCACCAATGCTCCAACTTCAAGGTTTGGGCAATTTTCAAACCATTTATTGCGTTGAGTGAGTGTAAGGAGATTATGCCACCTGTTCGAAAAATGCTGCTGGATTTGCAATATTAACTGCCAACGATCCAAACTTGACACTTTGACACCTGTTAAGTCCGGATTCGGTAAAGCTGAGATCGGAGACAAATTTAAAAAGTGACCAGGCGTGAGACACGACAGATCGTTAAGATCACTGCATAGATAATCCTACGACTCGGACTAAATGTTTCTTCACACTCTTCACCCCGGCTTCCCAGAGTCCACCGAAATGTGGACTGGACGGGGCGTTGAATGACCATGAAATGTGCTCAACTTCCGCAGCATCAGAAACAATATCTTAAATGTATTTAGAGGCAGATATGAAATTGGAGCCGCAATCACTATGAAGAGATGTGATCTTTCCCCTGCGGGCAATCATTCGCCAGAGAGCAGCCAAAAAAGCCTCTGCGGTTAAGTCAGAGACTAATTCAAGATGTATCGCACGCACTGTACAGCAAACGAAAACACACAGATACGCTTTGAGGGTTTTGACTTCTCTTAATTTGGCCATTGTAACTTTGAAGGGCCCAGCCATATCAACACCCACACACTGGAATGGTTTTAGTTGGTATATCCGATAGGAAGGCAAATTTTCCATTTTAGGAATATATGATGATTGATAACACTGAGATAAATTTCGTTTAATGACGCGTTGGGCAACCAAAATCCAGAAATGTTGGAGCAATAAATACGCCAAAGTTTGAAAACCTGGGTGTAAGTATCTAAGATGATAATCAGAGACTATTAAGTCAGTTGTGATTTGAAGGAAGTAACGCAGGGTGTTTCTGTTCATAAGGAAGAATGGAGTTAACCAATCTTCCGCTCACCCTAAGTAACAGGACACAACTTACGTATTGGCTTTGAACAAGTCGCTCCTTGTGCTACCAATTCCAATTATTTTGAGAAAGATTCCTTTTGGACTAATCTGACTAGGATAATTAATGAATTATGCGGTTCAGTTTCTGTCATAACACCAACATTAACTGATTGTTTTTTGACAAGAAGTGCAATAAATCTTAAAGCATAAGTAACAATACGCATAATTTTTTGCAGATTTCTAGCAGATTTAAAAAGGGGACAGATTTTTTAGAAACAATAGTGGAAGAAACCTGTTTTCTTTGCTCTTTTAGAGTTTCAGGTGAATCTGTGGAGGGAGCAGGAGTTTTAGGCCACTTATCTGGAGACAAACATAACCATTCAGGCCCATGCCAGCACAATGTATTATTAATGAGTTCAGCAGGCATAACACCACGTGAAGCAATATCAGCTGGGTTTGTCTTGGTAGGAACATGAAACCAGCATGATGGAGCCAAAATATCCTGTATATGACTTACTCTATTTGAAACAAAAGTCTTCCATTTATGAGGAGCCGCCTTTATCCACCCAAGAGTAACCATAGAGTCAGACCATCCAAAGACAGATTCAAAAATCAAGTCAGGGTAGGTATTTTTTATAAATAATACCAAATCCGCGACTAAAACGGACGCTGAAAGCTCAAGACGAGGCAATGAAATCTTTTTTAGAGGTGCAACTTTACTTTTAGCAATGATGAGCTTGGAATATACTTTCTTGGACGCGTCAGTAACCCGAAAATAGGCACAAGAAGCATAGCCCAACTCTGAGGCATCACCAAAAACATGAAGTTGCAAGGAAACTATACTGGGTACAAGAATATACCTAGAAATCTTAATTTCAGATATCATCATCAAGTCATGTCGATATTTTTCCCAACGCTCAATTACCTTTTGGAAAGGAATATCATCCCAACCTATACCTTCTGTCCACAATATTTGCATAAGATGTTTAGTCAAGAATAGTATAGGGGCTATGAGACCCATAGGGTCATATGTCCTAGCGATAGTGGACAAGATAGATCTTTTCGTACAAGAGTCCGAGGTACAATTTACCTTATACGAAAACATGTCATTGATTGGATCCCATTGAAGACCTAGAACTTTGTAAATACAATATGTGTCAGTATCCAGAGAAACTGCTCTTTGTCGTATAGAGGATGGAATAGTTTCAAGAAAGTCTGAGTTATTACTTGACCATTTCCTTAACTCAAAACCAGCAGAATTCAACAAATCTATTAATTCTGTTTTTAAATTTAAAGCTTGCTCTAACGAATATGCTCCAGTACAAATATCATCGACGAAAATCTGAGACTGTAAGGCTTTAGATGCGTTTGGATGTGACTCAGCACCTTCCCGTGCAAGTTGTAAAATGGCTCTAAGAGCCAAAGACGGAGAAGATGCAACCCCAAAAGTTACACGAGTGAGTCTATAATCCTGCACAAGCGAATCTGGTGAAAACCTCCATAATATGCGTTGGTAATCACGGTGTTTTGGATCTACAAGTAACATGCGATACATGGCTTTAATGTCACAACAGAAGGCTAAAGGAAACTTACGAAAATTAAGAAGTATTGACACTATGTCCTTCTGCAATTTTGGTCCAGGAAGCAAATAATTATTTAAAGATCCTTGTGGTGTGGGGCTAGAGGCATTAAACACCACTCGGACACTTTGATCACTAGCCTTTACCACCGAATGATGAGGTGAATAATACAATTTGTCCAACTCTTTGGAGTTTGTAGGGGAAGCAACTATTTCCATGTGACATAACTCCAAATATTCTTGGATAACCAATGAATATTTCTCATATAAAACAGAATCTTTGAGTAGTTTACGCTCTAATGAATAGAACTATCTTAGCGCGATATCTCGAGAACCAGAGAACGGTGTTTCTTCTTGGTGAAATGGAAGTGAGACTACATATCTACCAGATTGATCTCGATAGTGAGTATCAACAAAATAGTTTTCACACAACTTGTCAGTCTCTGACATTGCTTCAACATGAGGTACCTCTTCAAGTTGCCAAAATTTACTCAAAGTGCTGTCAAGAGAATTTGATAATGTAAAAAAGCTATGGTGGGTTGGGAATTGCTAAAAAGCTTAATTTTTCCCATTAAAATCCACCCATAAATAGTGTTTAATGCAACAGAACTGTCAGGATTTTCCATAATTTTCCCATCCAATAGAATTAATGGAAAGATTGAGGCTCCCAAAAGAATGTCAACACCACTTGGCTTTGTGAAACAAGGATCAGCCAACTTTAAGTTTGACAGATAATCCCAACTTTTGTGCTCAATGGAAGAGCTTGGTGTATTAACACAAATTGAGGGTAAAATAACTGAATCGACAATAATAAAAGGTTGGTTGCAACCAGGAGTGCTAAGATCAAAGGAAGTATACCCTTTTGTTGTACCTACAGCAGTATCCCCTAAGCCCTGTATCTCAATACTTTTTCCATAACTTCTTAAGCCTAACCTATGAAAGCATTTCTCTGTAATAACATTCACTTGGCTCGCACTATCAAGCAATGCTCGGCATGTTTGAAAATTACCATACTTATCGGTGACTTGAACTAGTGCGGTTGCCAATAAAATTGAATCGGTTTGCTGGATTGTAGAGAAATTAAATGAGAAATAGCTTTTATTATGGCTATATTCCCCAGAGGATTGATTGTCTTGAGTTGGCTTAGTAGAAACATGAATATTATTAGTGGAATTATCACTAGTTTGAGATTGGACATTAGGTTTTTCAATTGAATTAGAACCCCAATGGAGTACAGCATTATGTCGAGATTGACAAAAATTGCTAGTGCATTTCCGAGTGACATGTAAAGTACTCAAACAGAGAATACATAACCTATTCTGTTTTGCTAATGTATAGCGTTCATGAGGACTTGACGAATTAAAAATTGGACATTTTGGAATTAAATGGTTATCGTGACATACAAGAATGCACTTGAGAGAGTCACTATTGGACACAAAACTCTTTGCATTTTGTGGTTTTGATTTACCAGAACTTTCATTTTGACCTTTGGCAAGTTTTGATTTTTGAACATCAGACGACTCAGGATTTCAATAGGCAAATGAAGACAAAGCTTTGCATTGTTTATGTATATATTTAGTTAAATCCTCATAGGAAGGTATTTCTAAATGACTATGTGCAAGCTCAAATGACTTTGCTGTATGATTATCAAGTTTTGACAGAAGCAAGTTTAACATGACAAAGTTCCACTCCTTTACATTAAACCCCAAAATTGACAAGGCAGCTAAATTTTCCTCAAAGGTGTCTACTAAACGTCGTAGCGACAGATGATCATCAGATCCCACTTTAGGTGCATGAAAAATGTTTGTCCAGTATTCAGACGCAAGCAGACTTTTATTTTGATACCTGTCTTTCAAGGCCTGGTATGCAACTATATAATTGTTAGTTTAAGTAAGTTAAATGGCTCACCAATGCAATGCTTAATAAGGAATCCAAATTTTTGAATGATCGGCATGCCTGGGTCATTATGAATTAAACTATCATAAAGATCAATAAATGTGGGCCAATCTTTATAATTTCCACTAAAAGGAGGCACATCCACTTCATAAACCTTTGGATTAGTGGTCATGTTAAACAAAATTTGGTTTAAAGGAGCAGGACTTTGTGTATTCTGTGGAAAAAGATCCAAAAAAACAGCTTTTACCGAAAAATATTTTTCATCAAAATCACACCGTACTTTATCTTCTGTCTCCAACAATGCATCAGTCATTTGTGTAGCAGAAATAATCAAATGATGATTGACTTCAAATTGAGCCTTTATGTCTTCAATCCCTTCAAATCTGACTATAAACAAGGACCGTTTAGTAGAATCGCTAAGGGCCTCTTGAGAACAATCATAGATCCCAGTTAACCGATTTATAAAAAATGAACGGGTGGCCCGTAGCTGGGTCAATGTTTTTGACATATTTAGAGTTTAATAGATTGTGAAAAAAATATAAAAATAATCAAAAATATTATAACCAAAAATATATTTTGGCAATTCCAAGGTGCAAAATTAATCTGTTTGTTTCAATAAATCACACTCAAAATGCAAAAAAACGTGTTGCAACTGCAGATAAAACGAGGATTCTATGCAAAAACAAAAAAAAATCAGAAAAAGAACTGGTTTTACCCAAAACACAAATGACCTTGAATGGAAATATGTTCAGCAACAGAACAAAACAATAATTATTTATTAATATTTCAAAAATTGGTTCAAAGATTGGGCGAAAAAGGACAATAAAATATGATCAGAATTGAGCTAATCAATATTTAATTTTAATTATTAATAATTTTACCTAAGTGGCGCAAAATAAATCTGGATATCATTTAAATCATAAAAGAATGAAAATACGCAACTGAATGAGACAGAAATACCTGTTAATCCATTCGAGTGATACCCAGAGTGCGCACTCAGTCTTTAGGGCTCTTCTGGGGCTGAGCCTGTTGCCAGCGAGATGTTGCTTCTTCCAAGTTAAAAATCACAAGAGGTCGATTTCTTGATCGGCAAAAGTGAGGTTATGTCCAGTTGTCTACTTCTGTACAGTGGACCAGTCAAATTCAGTTTGTTTTGCATTAATAAACGCGAGTGGCACATTTTAATATAATTCTTTTAAGCTACTTCAGAAAATGCTTGAATTTTGCATATTTTAGAATTTATAAATACCAACCGTTATACTCGAATTGATAGCTGTCAAAATGGTCTTCTTAGAGGCTTAATTTGTTTCTTCTATGCGAAACCCTAAGAGGCTGAAAAAACCTCCTATATCAAAAAATGTTTGAATTTTCCAAGTTTTTTAAAGTTTTAAAATTTCAAAATACCAATCGAGACGTTGTCACGCAGGCATAATTTCTTTTTACTGTATCAAACCCTAAAGTGCCAAGAAACACCCCTGAAATGAGAAAAAGGTTGAATAGTGCAGGTTTTTTAAAGTTTTAAAATTTCTAAACACCAATTGTGACGTCACGTCATACGGTATACACGAATCGGTAATTGTCAAAATTTCACATTTGATGGCTATCGATTGTTGTATACCGTATGGAGGGACAAGGAGATTTTAAAACTATAAAAAACTTGCAAATCTCAAACTTTTTCTGAATTTAGGTTTGTTTTTCCGTACTTTAGAGTTTCGTACAGAAAAAGAAAATTATGCTTGTTAAAAGGCCATTTTGACAGCTATCGATTTGTGAATAACATATGGCGTGACACCTTCACCAATTTTCAACAAAACCGAAGATACTTATGGAAGGTACACCCCTTGTGTTCGAGGAGCTGTCAACTTCATAATTTTTGAAATCTGTTCTAAAATTTTTAATTCTTCGCACTCAAAACCCCAACATAGCATTTTTAAAAGAAATCTGAGATGCTTTTATACCAATTTTGAACTAAATCCAAGATACTTAGATGATACGTTCCCCTCCAGAAGCTGTCAACTTAATTTTTGAAATCTGTTTAAAAATTCTCAATTTTTGGCTCAAAAAACCCCTTTATACCAATTTTAAACAAAATCGGAGTTACTAAATGGTACCCCCCTCAACTCAGAAAGAAGCTATCATCTTTATAGTTTTTCAAATCTGATCGAAAATTCATTATCTTCAACCCCAAAAACCGCTACATACCAATTTTTAACGAAATCGAAGATACTAGATGGTACCCCCCCCCCCAACTCAGCGAGAAGCTAGCAACTTTACAGTTTTTCAATTCTGATCGAAAATTCGTAATCCTCGACCCCAAAAACTGCTATATACCAATTTTAAATAAAATCGGAGATACTAGATGGTACCCCCCCCAACTCAGCGAGGAGCTATCAATTTTAAAGTTTTTCAATTCTGATCGAAAATTCGTAATCTTCGACCCTAAAAACTGCTATATACCAATTTTAAACAAAATCGAAGAAACTAGATGGTACCCCCCCCCCCCAACTCAGCTAGAAGCTATCAACTTTATAGTTTTTCAATTCTGATCAAAAATTTGTGATCTTCAACCTTAAAAACCGCCATATACCAATTTTAAACAAAATCAGAGGTACTAGATGGTACCCCCCCTCAACTCAGCTAGAAGCTATCAACTTTATAGTCATTCAACTCTGATCGAAAATTTGTGATCTTCGACCCTAAAAACCGCCATATACCAATTTTAAACAAAATCGGAGATACTAGATGGTTCCCCCCCCAACTCAGCGAAGAGCTTTCAATTTTAAAGTTTTTCAATTCTGATCGAAAATTCGTAATCCTCGATGCCAAAAACCGTTATATACCAATTTTGAACGAAATCAGAGATACTAGATTGTACCCCCCCCCCCCCCACTTGGGGAATCTTTCAACTCATATTTTTTTAATTCCGATCGAAAATTGGAAATCTAACTTCAACGACGTTCGCCATTGACCGGCCTTGAATGTGATAACCGTGTTTCGATAGCTGCTACGGTTTGTAAGTGAGAATTTTTATAAGTTTATTTTTTTGAATATGTCAAAAGCTACTGCTCTGACAAACTTCGAAGAAGTACAATTTTTGTTGAAAGTGAAATTATCCACTTACATGTGAAAACCGTATGTTGCTTTTCCCCTTTAAAAACTAATCAGCCTATCGCCTGGTGTTAAAGAATTATCGTGTCAAATTTAGAAATCGGTTTACCGGCTTTTGAGTTATCGTGTCTCAGACAGTCAAACACCATTACAAAATTTGTAATTATTTAGTATATGAAAAATTTCAGGACCTAACTTTAACCAACTCAAACCAACCCAAAACAACTAAAAAATCACAATCCAACCGTCCCTGGCAGCCCTCTTTTGCATAAAAAAAATCAGTCGTCGAGAAATTTGGTATCCTAACGAGTCACTAGTAAGTGCCTCTACAAAGAATTTTTCATAAAATATTGAAAATGGTGTAGAAAATTGTACACTACACTCCTTTTCATGCACACATTTTTGGTTGTAAATGGCAGAGTGAGAGAATGTAATAAAATTTCACTTTTATTGAATTCAAGTTTATATAACTACCACAAAATTTTATATTTATTTCTCTTTTGGACAAAAATAACTTATTTTTAGTAGAAATAAAAAAATGCCCACCCCAATACGCTCGATACTGGTATGGATTGAAAAAAATGCTATTTTCTGCTATATGTATGTATGTATGTATGTATTACAACAATATAAATTATATAGTAAACAATATTTGCAACCAAAATAAAAATATTGTAAAGGCAAAATTAAGAAGTAAAAAAAAAAATTACTTTTTTTCGGGTTGAAGAAAGTCTAAGTTTACGACTTTTTCCAGCAACATTTTCAGAAAACAAAACGCTTGTTCATATGTAGACCCCAAAAAATAATTCTCTCTCGAACCATAATATAAAATAAGTAATAACCTGCCTGTTTTTTCTCGGATCACGGCCATTCCGTAAGCTTATTTATTTTCTTTACACACAGGAAATCACTATGCATCTCGCTCAAGGGAGAAGTATCCGATCTCTCATTGGATAAGCACACACAAGACCCGGCGCGCGAAAGGTGCGAGATTCTCATCTCGATACTGCATAAAAACATAATTATTTGTTTCATAAGTTTCTACCCTAAAAAAATTGTCTAATTTGAGAACATGTCGTGTATTACAATACAAATAATTGCCAAAATAAAAGTATAGTAGTATTTAAAACATAGAAAAAATAAAAGTCATGATTTATTAAGATGCTTATTTGACTGGCCTATAATCACCTGCAGACGAGGAGAGTATCTACGCACACACAAATTTTAGGTGAGGGAGGCCTCTCCGTGCCCCGCGACTGGTGTTGTGACGTTCGCCCCAAGGCCTCGGTAAAGACTATACTCTTAACTTGAAGGAGGGTTCCGTTACGGACTCGGTCTTTTTCCAGTTAAGAAAAACTAATATATTTAAAATTATTATCTTCGTTTGCTCATTATACCTACAATATTTTTTCGAGGCATTTCTTTCTTTCAAACTTTGACAACTCACTGACAAATTGGGTGAGATTGTAATTGAGCAATCGATGCATCAAACAAGTTCTTGAAACTTTCCGATGCCATCAAACGCGTTCTTTTGGATTTCTGATGCAATCGACTTGATGCCAACAATTGCAATCGGCTCCGAGGGCTGATGGCTATTGATGGATGGATTAATTATCAGTGACGGCTGTCAAAATCAAATGTTCAATCAAATGTTGACATCGGTGCCAACGTTTAGATGATTTTCAGATGATTTTAAAAACTTGCACATTTATGTTTTTAAATCACAATGATGAATATTTCAGGTAAAAATATAGAGGATGTTTACTTATAAAAAGCAAACAATAATCAGACATCAATTTTTTCTAAAACGAAAATGGCGTCACCACAAATGGGTATAATTTCGACTATAGCTTGCAATGTGAGTTTGGGTAAGTACCTGTTGTCTTCACCTGTCATCTTATTGTGACTTTAATAGAGTTCATTTACTTCTTACACTCTTAAATATGGTTTTTTTGATATATTGTAGCACCCAGGGGGCACAAATGCATCTTTACAAAGACAACATAAGACAAGTTGCTATGGCTCCAATACACAGAGTAAGATTTGGGCTTGAAACTGCTCCACTAAATGAAAATAGTTTGGTATGCATGAGCTGTTTTAATCGCCTTAACACAGTAGTAGTAGTAGTAACTAGGGGACGTCCCAAGACTTGGCAAGTAGGCCCAATCGGTTCCTTTTTACCTTTACCTTTGGCCCAGCCCCCTAATCCACCACCTGTACCGCTTGTACGGTAGTGGGCTCTCCGGGCCTTCCTGTTCTCTTCACGAAGTCCAGTACTTTGGCCCACTTAAGAGTTCATAGTTCCTCTGCATCCAGGTTCGGTTGTCCGAGTTCCTGATGCCTCATCCTTAGGTTTGCATGCAGGTGCTTACTGAGTCGGTTGTGGCCGGTCAGTATTCCTATCAGTAGTCCAATATCTTTTCGTGTCCTGCCCAGGAGCCATTTGAGTCTGGCCGAGTCCGGTCCGTCGATGAATTCTTTGGACTGTCTGCATCCTATTTCGCTTTCCCAGCAGTCTGCCAGTGCATCGTCAGTCCATTTAATGAGTCGACTTTGCAGCTGTCTCCTTGTTATACCTAAGAGTTGTTCCGGCCCCACGTATTGAGTGCTGGCCCCGATACGAGAAAGTTCATCCGCCTTTTCGTTGCCCGACACTCCCGTGTGTCCTGATACTTACATCACTGTAACTCTCTTGTCTCGACTCAAGGCTTCCAGTGCTTCGACGCACTCTTCCACCAGAGTATTGGCAATTTTTGGTGCACTGAGTGCCTTTAGGGCCGCTTGACTGTCGGAGAATATGTATACATGCTCCTCCAGACCATTGCGAACTTCTAGTGTTCCCGCCATTATAATGGCGTATACCTCGGCTTGGAAGACTCATCACCGGGTAGCTCATCCGAACTTCTCGGTCTTGCACGTAGACCCCCGTCCCTGTTATCTCTGATAGCTTGGAGCCATCGGTGTAGCATATCACAGCGTTCCTCTCGAACTGTTAGTGTAGGTTCTCACTCTACCAGAATTCCCTACTTTGTACCTCTTATTAAATCTCCAGGGAATTCGGGTTGCCTTGATTTCAAAGGACGCAAGTGGCATCTCCCTGGTGATTATTTGGGCGACCCCTAGGTGTCCAACGGCTTCCCCTCTTCCTCTCCAATGACCAGAGTTCCTCAGACGCAAATGAGTCGCCATCGCTTCCTTCTTGATCCAAGTCGGTAGCGGAGGCAGTCCCAGAATGGTCTCAAGGGCTTGGATTGCTGTCGTCCTCATGGCGACGGTTATTCCCCTGCACATAAGCCCTTGCAGGCTTCTGGATGGATCCATATTGGATCCCAGGTCTTAGTATTTCCGTATACATCCAGTGGAGGTTCTTGGGTGTAATACCCCAGGTCCGACCTACCACCCGACGCAATTGCCACATTGTTGCCTGGACTTTTTCGGTCATTTTGGCAACATGCGATGTCCAGGTGAGCCCCTTATCTAGGGTAACCCTCAAGTACTTTAGCTTTGAGACCAAAGTCAGGGTTTTCCCGTACATTATAGGTGCTCTGAATTCCTCCATTTTTCTCTTTTTGGTGAACAGAATCATCTCTGTCTTTCCTGGATTAACAGAGAGGCCGTTCTGTTGCCACCAGTTTTCTATGATTTGTACAGCTCGTTGCATTCTGCTGCAGACGCTATCTAGGAAGCGATCTATCACCTCGACAACTCCGTCATCTGCATACGCTTGGGCGTCGAATCCTTCCTTTGTCAGGAGTCAGGAAGTGTGCCCTGTGGGCATCCCGTAAACTCGACCTGTACCTTGGATTCACCTAGTTTAGCTTATATCTTCCTTTCTTTTAGTGCAGATCTTACCCATTCAATTATGAGGGGTTCAGCCCCTTTCTTTTGAAGAGCGGACCCTTGCTTTGTCGAAAGCTTCCTCTACATCAAAGAATACCGCGAGGGCATACATTTTGAATTGAAGTGCTTTCTCTGCCTTGTGCACTACTGTGTCGGTCGACCTGCCCTCTATGTAGGCGTGCTGGTTCTTATGGAAAGGATTGTTGGCAAGGATTCCCCCTAGGAGATGTCTGTCCACCTACTTTTCCATTGCCTTTATCATAAACGATGTTAATTAAACTTATGGGTCTGAAGGATTTCGCTGCAGTGTAGTCTTTCTTTCCCGCCTTCCTTCATGCTGTCGGCACGTATCCTAGCACAATGCTGGATTTGAAGACTCTCCTCATGTACGGAAGGAGTATCTCCTGGCCTTTCTCCCTCAGCGCCCTCTCCGGGAAAGTGAATCTCAAGGAGGTGTCGCAACGACTCCTCGCTTGAGGCGGTCCAGATTCCATTTGACTTTTTTAATGACGCTGACGTTTGCCTTGAGTCGCTGCTTAGGATCTTAAGAAGCCTGGAAGTCTCTGGGAGAGAATTTATCTCTCCGCAGTAGGTCATCCAGCTCTCCCTCTTACAGCTTCTTACCTCTCTTTTGAATTTTCTTCTGGCTTCCTTGTACTCCTGCCATAAACCCTCCTGACTTTGTGACGACGCTGATCTAGCTTGCTCCTCCACCAAGGTACTCGCCTAGGTGACAAGAGTTTTAGGGGACATGCCTCCTCGAAGCTGGATATGATCTTCCTTTCCAGGTTGCCGACTGCCTCTTCTAGTTCTTCTCTTGTGACGATGTCTTCACCCAGGGGTTCTTTGTTCTGATCCAGGATCGCTTGGTAGCGTTCCCAGTCCGTGTTACGCGGGTTCCTTACGAGTTCCTGGTGTTTCTCGCCGGTGTCCATCTCGAATCTGATCATGCGATGATCAGACGTGAGGATCTCCTGCGTTACTTTCCAGTTGACGATGTCTTGATATATACTTCGTGAGACCAATGTTATATCAATGACTTCCTCTTGGTCCTCAACGATGAACGTCGGTTTACATCCCTTGTTTGCTATTTCCAGGTCAAACTCAAATAGAGCCTCCCCACGTTGGTTCACATCACTACTACCCCACACTACGTGATGCGAATTCGCGGCACACCCCACGATCACCGAAAATGTATTACTTTCTGCGAACGTAATTACTCGCGCTAGTTCCTCTGAAGGAGGTGGGTCTTCGCTATCGTACGGAAGGTACGCGCTACAGACTACAACCTTAAGCCTCTTAACCTTATCTCTAGAAGTGCTGCCGTTAAGTCTTGAGTCCCTAGCTGCGGTAGTTCCACAACGTTCAGGTCCCTTGACACTAGGATGCAACTTCTTGGTCTTGCCTTTTCTGTTCCGGCCAGGATGTTGAAGCCGGTACTACCTAAACCCCCTACTTTGCTTCCTGAAATAGGGTGAACAAAAACAATCTGCGAGGCATTAGTGCCGGTCACGGTCCTAACAAGATCCCCAGTAGGACCGAGACTTTTATGCAAATTGAATTGACTCACCCGCAGTTTATCCATGATGGGGCTATTTATGTTCACGGAGAGCGGAGGAACCCTTTACTCCGACCCTTTGGTGGGAGTGTCGCCACCACTCCAAGCGCCAGGTGCCTGGTGACATCCACCTCTTCTTGGGACCGGATCCAGAACACAGTAGGTATTACTTTATGACATTTATAAATGAATATACCGGGTGGATTCTTTAAATGGAACGGTGCTTCTAGCGGCTTTAGAGAAGAGGTTTTAAAAAAAGCTAAAAGGGAATCTTTAATGATTTTTTACCCAGGGCCTACCATCAATTTTTTTAAATAAGAAGGTACCACTTCTGACACCTCTTTGGAAAGCTTGTTAAAAAATAAATTTGACGCACTAGTTTTTTTGACATCTGTCAACCATTGTGTCAAAAATTAAAAAAAAAAAAATTGTCATTTATTTTAGCTTCAAAATAAACTACGTATTTCTCTATTTCCTAAGCGGAATAAAGAAAATACCACAAAAGGACATTATTGGAGGCCTTCACTGAAGGCCCAGGGCCTAACAACATTTTTTCATGAGGAGGTACCACTTGTGGCACCTTTTTGGAAAGCTTGTTAAAAAAGAAATTCGATTAAATAACTTTCTGAGATCTGTCGACCCATATGTTAAAAATAAAAAAAAACTATTTTTTGTCAATTGTTTAAGCTTCAAAATAAACTATATATTTCTTTATTTACTAAGCGGAATAAATAAACTACTACATAAAGATATTATTGGCGCCCTATTTGAAGGTGCAGTCTAATTACTTTTTTTTTATTTACTAGGTACAGGGTGTCTGTTTATAACTTTAACACTCAGTATCTTTTTTATTAATGAAAATAAAGGGTAGGTTTGAATTCAAAAATTTCTTGGCAAATTGCAACAAACTTAAGCGCTATAAAAACTTTTTTTTTGTTCCCCTTAGCATACAGGGTGCGGCAATAAAGCTAATTATTTTAATGCATTGGATTGCATTTTTGAATTTTTCAAAATTAGCTTTACAAAAATACGAAACACTATTGAAATATCTTTTGTAGTTTCTGAGATATTTGCGTTTAAAATATTAATAAAATACTTTAGAAACGACCATCTGATCAAGCTACATTGCCTTCAATCGTTTTTATTTCAAGGCCACTAAATTTTTAAGTTTATATTGTTAAAATAAAGAAATACATTCATGGCCCACTTGGTAGCTTGATCAGTTGGTCATTTCCAAGAATCCCACCAGCTATGTCAACATTAAGAAATTGGGGTGCCAATTTTGATGTCAACGAGGGGATTTTGAAAGACGTTATAAAATTAATGAAGAAAAAGTCTTCAGATTTTAGTCTTCTAGATCGGCTATGTGTCTTGACATTTGATGAAGTTCATATCTCAAACAAGATGGATATAGATAAAAAAATAAGAGCAAGTTGCTGAACCGCACAGAGCATATCAGACTGTCATGGTGAGAGGATTGAGCACGAACCTTTCTTTTTATTTATTTTTCACGGACAAGAAATCTACTTTTCTTCATTTTTTTTTATTTTTTAAATTAAATCAACTAAACCTAACTTAAACAAACGCAAGTCAATCCATGCCAACCCAAAAATACATTAAATGTGCGGCGGCCCAAAATTAATACCTTTTCCATGTACATGTTGGTATCGAGATCACAAAGTGACGTCACGCCGAGATGCGCATTGTCATACCGTGTTAAGTGTATCGTCTATATTAGTAGACACTTAAAGTTAAATTTCGAGTCTATAGGCATTCGTATCATTATCTCTATCGAGTCGACCTATCAAGCAGGTGTACTTTAAAACTAATGGCGAATGCATGACAGCTTCAGCTGATCAAATGCCTCAAAACATCATTTCGTATGCAGGGAGGTCGTAATTATACGTAATGTTACGACTCCCTTATCGTACCTAACGAGATTTTCATGCATTTAATCAGCTGGAGCTGTCATGCATTCGCCATGATTTTAAAAGTGCACCTGCTTGATTGGTCGACTCGATAGAGATAAGGATACGAATGCTGATAAAACTGAAAATTAACTTTAAGTGTCTAACATGTTGTCTTTCGGGCTGTTGGGCTGTCGTTCTGTAGAAGTTTGTCTTCTCGACGTTTCACCGATTCGAGTTCTCGGCATCTTCAGGAGATCTGTTCCCACAATTGACTGAACGTGGAGTTATGATTTTTTCTGCTCCCAGTTCATTTTGATGTGAGATACCACCCGTTTCACATAAATATGAGCTACGGAGCAGAACAAATCATCAGTCCACGTTCAGTCAATTGTGGGAACAGATCTCCTGAAGATGTCGAGTACTTAACTCGTCGAAACGTCGGAAGACAACGGCGGGCCAACAGCCCGAAAGACAAAATACTATTAGACGAATGGCGTGAAAGCTTAACTTGTTTAATTAAATATGTATTATATATATTTATATATATATATTTACTTACTAATTCTACTTTAAATGGCCATCGCAAATATAAAGGTTAGATGGTTTGAAATTATAATGTCGTGTGTTTACTTATTTTAGGTAATAAAACTTAAAAATGATCCTGTCGGCATTATGTTTTATGTCCTTATATTCAGAGCAGGATTTTTTTGCTGTCGAAGGAATCGAGCTTCTACCATTGCTCCAAATATCGAGGCTAAAGCGGATTTTTCTTTAAACCGATATTTGTATACCACCTCGTGCCCGGTACGTGTTGCTCCATGTATATAAGCGGTGATAGGTTTTGCCCCGAAGCTTTTAATATCAATTACATTTCTATTTGTGAAAAATTTATTTTAAATAAATGTGAAATAGCTCGCTGGTTCCAAATATTAACAGAAAGAGCCCTTAATTTAACAAAAGAAAGATTCACTAGTTAATCGAATTTTGAAGATGAAGAAATGATGGTGTTAATCTTCTTCAATAAAAACGCTTCTGGATGGCTTCATGATACTTGTTAAGCAGTTGAATTTATTCTGCATTTATATTTTTTAATAATTTTCTTTTTGTGTTTTTAATTAACTTTCACAATATTAAAACTGAGGAGAATCGGAGGATTTTGTAAAATCTATTACTCTCTTATTTTAGATATATGGCCGTAGTAGAAACGTCACAAAGAAACACTTATTTGCGTTCCTCCTGAAACTGCGGGAGGGCATAAGCGATAATTTTTTAAAAGTGTTGCTACAATATCCATCAAAGCAATCTGTGAGCCTGGCTATAGCAAGAGTTAGAACTAGTTTAAAACAAAACTTTCTTCCTGGTAATTTGGGAGTTGAGCACATTAATCGTGATGATTTCCAGAACGGAATGAGTGGCAAAGGGAAGAATTCCGAACGAAATTAAGCAGAGAGGCGACGCCGACGGTCTGCTACACGGATGGCTCTAAACTGTCAGCCAGGCAGACAACAGGCGCAGGAGTGTACGCGGAAAGCCTAGAAGTTCAGAAAAGTTATCCACTTGGAGAACACGCTACGGTGTTTCAGGCGGAGGTGTATGCCATATATGCAGCAACACTACCCGAGGTAGAAATGGCAGAAGGGGCATATACATATGTTCCGACACCCAGGCTGCACTCAAGGCTCTAAGTGCCTTCAAAATAGTCAGTAGTCTGGTGGAGGAGTGCGCTGAAGCACTGCAAACACTGGCTCAAGACAACAGGGTGACACTGATGTGGGTCCCAGGTCATGAGGGAATACCAGATACGAACTTGCCAGACTAGGGGCCGAAACCCAATACATTGGACCAAAACCTCTTCTGGGAATAACAAGGAAACAGGTACAGAGTAAGCTCAACAAATGTGCGAACAATAAACTGAAGACGTCCTGGAGGCAAGAGTCAAAGTGCAGGCAGTTCAAGCTATTCGTGGATGGTCCGAATGTAGCCAGAACTAAATGGTTTTTAGGCAAGACCCGAAAGGACAATGGACTGCTGACAGAGATGCTGACTGGACACAATCGGGTGAACAAATATCTGACCCAAATAAGAGTAGCAGGAGATCCCGTGTGTCCCGCTTGCGAGCTCGAAGAGGAATCGGCGCAGCACTTGATAGCAGAGTGTGATGCATATGCCAGGGCCACGGGCCGCCCCTATACTACTACTACTACTACTAAATAACTATGTCAATATGCTAAATCGTCCAAGTAAATCATCAAAATCATAACCATATTGTTTTGCAGGTTCAGCAGTTTGAGCCTCGATTGATCCGGTCAAGATTCTTCTCGAGATTTACCTAAGCCACAAGACATACAATCTACATCCATTAAAATCTTGATAACGGTTTGAAAAACAATGGAGACATACTGCACTTGTAAAGCTGGCGCAAGAATTCTTGGAGTTGTGTTCACGTTATGAACGACATAATGAAAATAATGTTTGATATTCATCAACTATATATTGGTAGAAGTTGCCCATGACTCCCAAAATCTCCACCACCATCCACAATAAAATATAGGATTCATAAACTATGACTACGTTTTCATGAGTATTCGAATCGGATTCCACATGCTATTCATGATTTCAATTGTATATTGACCTTTTTTATTTTGTTCTGTATTTTTTAATGAATTTGACCCAAACAATGATGTTGGCTGTTTTTATGTATATTATATTGATTTTTTCTGAACGGATACATTCACCAACTTTAGACATTCGCGAAACGTAACCGCCTTAAGTTCCATAAAAAAAAAAACATGATTTATGGTTCACCTTACGCCACTGTGTTGGAATATGTATATTGAATCAAAATAGAAGATAAGTGATATTCTATCTGTTCACTGATTCTATTAATAAACAGTGGCGTAGCCAGAAATCAACTCCGGAGGGGGTTTCATCATTTAATAAAAAGAAACTACCTATGCCTATGGCAAATTTTTAAAAATTAGGTTAGCCTATTGCTTGAGCTCTTTAACTAAAGGGAGGGGAGAGGGGCGGTTTAATAGGTCGTGCTAAGTTAGTGTTAGCTAAAAGAAAGTCTTATCTAGTCTCATATGCAGATTTTTTTAAAAAATTAAGCCTTAAATGCGCCGCAGGCAAAAATTTTGAAAAAATTACACTAAAATGCAATTTTTTACGCGTTTCAAGTATTGTTGACAAAAAAATTGCTTAAAATTAAACAAAATTGTAACAATATTTATCATTGGCATAGCATCGCAGGCGAAAATTTTGACAAAAAAACAATTAATTCTTTAAAAATTTGATCTCTTAGGTTTTTTGTAAAATATTTTGAAAAAAGTACATTGGGTTAGATGCCAAATCATAAATGTGCCGCAGATGAAAATTTTAAGAAAAATTATGCTAAAAATACCATTTATTAGACGTTTCGAATGCTGGTGATAAAAATTCCTTAGAATTAAACCAAAATTGCAACAATTAATGACGTCATAGCACCGCAGGCAAAATTTTTAAAATTTAAGACATCACTCCAAACACATGTCACAAACCGGAGTAAAAAAGGAGGGAGCTATAACTTTCCCTGGGAGGTCCCTGGCCATGATTAATTTATTGTAGATTGAGTTGGACCTCCTGGAGGGGGGTTTTAACCCCCAAAAGCCCCTCCTGGCTACGCCACTGTAATAAAGCACATAGATTTAATTAATAAGTTCAGTTATCAAATCAAATATTAGTAAGTATAGGTAGTCTTTTAAAATTTAGATGTTACATCACTGATTTATCTTTTTATAAAATATATAAAAGGCTATAAAATAACACATAATATCGTTGAATTGGTGCTCTTAATGAAAAAATTAACAGTATTTTAATAGTTGTACGGTGCGCCACTGACCCAACCTGTCACGAAACATTGCGAAAATATCTACAAATGTGCAAATGTACATAAATAAATACTTGCATGTTTCTTCGGAAAATATAATTTCACAATGATATTTTATGTCACATTTGATACGCTGCTGTAGCCAAACCAAATGTCTCACCAACCATTTTAAAGCCCTTGTCCAGACTTATAGATATGTAAGTGAGGCTAATTATATTATTCTGTTGGGTAATATTAAAACAGGATTGTTTTATGTTTCTAAGGTGCACACTGACTAGTTAAAACATAATTTAACTCTTACCAGGTCTTCCCGTTATTTCTCCCTTTGACACTAGGGTTGCTGTCAGACCATTTGCAAGCCTAAGAAATAAATAAGCTGATGTGTGAATATAACTAAAAACTCGTCTAACGTCTAACAAGACGTGAGTCACTCGGAGAATTATTCAAAATTAAGGAGCTTGCTTTTCTAAAGTAACAAGATCACATATTATTAATAGGGCCAAATAACAAAATAATTGTTAACATTTTTGCCTGGACAACTCGGAGAGTATTTAGCAATTTTGTTTTATGATTTCCAGGAATTTCTCGGTATAAAAAAATATTGTATTGTCAACTATTTTTATGCCTACTATTTTGCAGTTTCAGTGACGCTAGGCATGGTCAACTTGACCTAAAATAGTCGCATATTTTTGAGGGGCATTCTTTTAAACCGACCAAAAGTCTCGACCTTTGCAAAGCGTCCAGAAAACATCCCCAAAAAGGATGTTATATGATGTAAAATAAATTTTGTAGCGGGCTCGCTCAGTGATTCTTTTGTGAAAGGTCAATTTGGGAAGGGTGACCAGTGAAACCACTGATGAGGCCACCAAAAATCGTTACAATAATTGTAACAGTTAGAACTTTATGATAAAATAAGTAATTAATTTACAAACCAAGTGATATTTTTAGTCAAAATCCAATTATGAACTTTATTATTTATTTATTATTATATAGCTTTGGTTTTTTACAAAGTTATTATTATTTTATATATATAATGTTACATTGTTTATCGTCTCCGACGCGCGTCGAGTGCAAAAAAGTGTAGTTTTGGTTTGTGGAAAACAATCATAGCTTTCTTTTAGTGCAACCAAAGGTTCCAAATTCCCAACATATTTATTTGGTTTTTTAGTTCGAAAGGTAACATATTATATATTTTTGGAGCCGTGTAAATAATATTTCTGTGATAAGCTGTCCTCAGAACATTCGGTATAATGCAAGGTGACCAACCGTCCCGGTTTGGCCGGGGCAGTACCGATTATTAACCATTTGTCCAGGGGAAAAAATCCGTCCCGGATAGTCCCGATTTTTCAGCAAAAGTTCCGGTTCGCCCTGGTTTTGATACTACTGTATTTTGAAACTTTAAAATCGCTGCAATTAAAAAATCGGATGTTCTCTGCCATCTATAAATTTGAATTGAAACCTTACTTAAATTATTTGGTAATTATGCAGTATACGGTTTTCTGCCATTTTTGATGTTTTATGAAGAATTCTTTATGGGGGCACCTACTAAGGTCCCTAGGACCCCAAATCCGCCTGCGCCCGATTTTTTTTTAAGAAAAAATTTAAAAAAAATCAAAAAAAAAATCAACCGGCGCAGCCGGACTTGGAGTCCTAGGGACCCTAGTAGGTGCCCCCATAAAGAATTTTTCATAAAAATCAAAAATTTCAGAAAACCGTATACTGCATAATTACCAATTATTTTTCTTTAATAAGTATTTTGGAAAATACATGTTAATATTATTACGGGTGCATATAAGAAAAAATATATGATACACAATACATTGAATGGCCGGAGTGTCCCGGTTTGGCCCCTTTAGGAGTTGGTCGTTAAGTATTTTAATTTAAAAAAAAGACAAAACCACAACCTCAACAAAAAAACGGGACATTTGCTTGTCCACACAACTTTCAAAGACAAGGGAAATTGTAAGGCAGCTAAATGTAGCCTACAAATGCTGAATTAAACTACCAGCGCAAAATACAACTTAATTTTTAAACCCACAGTTAACCAAGCAATTTACCTAATAACTTTGTACTCCTTCTCGTCCCTCTCGCTCTTCATGGGCAAGCGAAGCACCTGAAAACCAATGTTTTCTCCCATAGAGTTTTTGGCTGGATATGAATTTTTCTGCTTACTCATTATTTTGACACCATTGCTAAAAAATGATACCATCTAAAATATTGTGAAGATATTTTTGATTGTTCTCAAAGGAAGAATACCTAATTTTACAAAATTTTAGGCATGTTTCACACCTAAACTTTAATTTTGGGGAAGTGAGTGCTCCCGGGAGCATTTTTCTTACAAAAACGCAACTGATTGGTCGATATCTCAATTTTCTGTCTTTATTCTGTCTGTTTTTGCACTAGTGACATTATTCGTGTGTGGTTTTGCCATCTGTTTGCTCTGTAGTATAAGATAGGAGAGCAAAATCCCTCACAACTAATGCCATTTCTGCCAAAACTGACAGAAACATGACAAAAAATGAGATTTCGACCAATCAGGTGCGTTTTTGTAGGAGAAATGCTCCACGGGAGCACTCCTTTCTCTCACTTTCAAGAATAAGCACTTTGTGGTTATGAAGCTCCGAAAATTAGGTAGGGGCTTTAGTAACCATTGGTAGGGGCAGTTGCGGAGAACATGGGGAAGTAACTGTGGCACACGGACGTGTTAACTAGAAAATGGATCGCCAGCCTCGTGTTCGGAAAATCACTGCCAATAGGAGGTCGGCCATCGCGTGACAATTTCTGTTGAGAACACTGATTTTAGTTTATAAAAACGTCAAAACTGTTTAACCTTTAATTTCCTTGAATTGTTACTGGTTTTCTCGTTATTTTTTCTGTAAATTTTTTATATATAATATAATATACTTTCTATGTGTTTAATTAAACTAGATACTTTTTTATTCCTGTAAGATATATTTTCTGTGGCGAGCGAGAGAGTAAAGTGCCGAGCTAAAAATGAAGTGTTTTGTGTTGCGATGCCCAAACTCTACCTATTGGAGTCGAGGAATTTCTTATTTTTTGTAAGTTTAATGATTTTAACAAAATTTTTAAGATTTGTGTCAAGGTTCTTCATGCATTTTGTATCATTAGGGTCAGGGTCAAACGGAGTCAAAATTTAAATTAAAAATTCTCTTTCATATGTGGAACTCAATACATTTTCAATTAAATTTACTTTTGTTGTTTTAAAGGCTCACTTTTACCCAGTAACATTAATGGATAATGCACATAGTTAATTGATAAAATACTCTCTGTCTCTTTCCATTTTAGTAAGAAGGAAAGAGACATAATTATCCTTAAATTTTTGTATTATAAATTATGTTTATGGATAAAACCGGCTAACAGTTTTGATCTGTCAGTGTAGCAGACCGTCGCATCTCTGCTTAATTCGTGTCGGAATTCTTCTCTCTGCCAGCACCAATCCTGTTCAGATATTGTGACTTTGTACTTTTTGTCAAACCTCTATGATTTCAAAGGAGTCCCTACTGCCCTTCTATAGTCCCTTGTCTCTCAGTCGTAGGCGTATCGCCATCGCTTCCTTCTTGATCCAAGTTGGAAGCGAGGGGAGACCTAAAATGGTTTCTAGGACTCTAATAACTCATTGCGCCTGTTATTCTCCTGCAGAAGAGCCCCTGCAGGCTCATGAGCTTTCTGGAATTGGTCAGTTTTTCTACTAAAGGCCACCAGATCATTGACCCATATTAGATTCTCGGTCTTATGATGGCCAAGTATAACCAGTATAGGTTTCTGGTGGTGATCCCCCAGGTTCGACCGACAACTCGGCGCAACTGCCTTTTTCAGTCATTTTGGCAACATGCTGCCTCCACGTGAGTCCCTTGTCCAGTATAACCCCTGGATATTTAAGCTCTGATACTAAAGTTATAGGTCTGCCATACATTATGGGAGCCCTGAAATCTGGTGAACAGGATCATTTCAGTTTTTGCAGGATTAACTGATAGACCGTTCTGTCTATACCACTCTTCTATGATTCTGATCGCCTCTTGCATTCTTTTGCAGTAAGTGGCGAGGAAGCGGCCAACCACCTTCACCATGTCATCTCTCCTGTGTCAGGCGACTTAGGAGGTCGTCCATTATAAGGCACTACAGATGAGGAGAAAGGCAGCTGCCTTGTCACATCCACCTTGACCTTGGACTCTCCCAAGCAAACTTTACCCATTCGGTCATACGTGCTTCAGCTCCTCTTTCCTGAAGAGCAGATGTTATTACCTGTGTTCTTGCCTTGTCGAAGGCTCCTTCCACATCAAAGAATACCATGAGTGCGTATTCCTTGTGCTGAAGGGCCTTTTCTGCCTTGTGCACTACTGCATGAAGAGGCAATTCCGTTGATCTACCCTCTCTGTATGCGTTCTGGTCCTTGTGGAATGGTCTGTTGGCCAGGATTTCCTCTAGAAGGTACCTGTCCACCATCTTCTCCAGCCCCCAATTCGGCGTTACCTCCTCGTCAGAGGTGTAGCTGGCATTCCTTAGTCGTGCGGATCTCCATCCCTCGTAAAATGTACCTCCAAGAGATGTCTCAGTGACTCCTCTACGGAGTTGGTCCAAGTTCCGTCTTTCCCCTTGTATTCGAGTAGCTAACCTTTTAGGTAGAGAACCAGGCTATTGAATGCAGTTGAAAAAATTGAGATATTTCATTTACGTCACTTTCAGTGGCGGCACAAACTTGAAAAACGTAAAAAAATTTTTTTTCAAAATACAATTTTTCGTAAAATCGCTGATTAAAAACGAACAAATGGTGAAATATTTTTTATTTTTTGATATGTTATAGAAAAATTTTATTACATGCCAATGGGGATATTTAGATTTAAGTTATAGGTATATTGTATAAACAGGGTGTCTGAACAAAAACGAAACAGAGGCGTTTTCGTATATTTATCGTACGTTTTTAGAAAAATGCTCGGACACGTCGATTTTGTTTGCGGAAACTTTTTGGCAGTTTTGGTATTTTTGTAAAAGGCACTCCTCTACGAGAGGTGACTTTCTCCCCTATTTTTTAGGGGTCGACTGGCACCGTATTTTGAAGGGTTTGTCTTTAAAACGACGCATTTTCTTCGAAAATCGGTTGAATAGTTTTCGAAATATTTGGTGTCAAACTTACCATGGGCAAATAAAAAAATGTTTTTTTTTGAGCATGATATCTTCAGATATTAACTTTTTCCTCGCACACGTTGATTTTATTTGCGAGGGGGACACTTTTTGGTAGAGGGGTGGTATGTAGTATGTGTACATTACTTATTTCCTAAGGGGGTGACCTGAGAAGGGGGCGGTGAGTTTATTTGGGCGGAATGTGATTATACGTTTTAAGTCATTTAAATTTATATGCGACTACTTGCATTACATATTTTTAAGCGGGTCACCTGGGTTAGGGAAAGGAGGGGGTAGGAGAGGGGAGGGTCCGTAGCAGGAGAAACGGTATTGGGTAATCACTCTAAAAACATTTATATTATCAGATAGCTTTATATTTTTCTAAGTTATATCTCTCTGATTTTTTTTTAAGCAATATATGGCACATAATATCTCTGAAACTCAGAGCACTGCAGCGGTACCACTTTTGTCAAAATCGGCTGAGCCTTCTGGTCTCTAGCATGGCATACACATATACATAGTAGAAATGGGGACAATAACCCGAGCATCTTCCAGGTTCAAGGGAGTTTTTCACAAAGTGTGATGAGCTTATACATATGTAGCTTATCTTCTTTTTTCTCTAAAGATTTTTCTATAACATAACAAAAAATAAAAAATATTTTACCGTTTATTCTTTTTAATCAGCAATTTTACGAAAAATTGCATTTTGAAAAAAAAGTTTTTTACGTTTTTCAAGTTTGTGCCCCCCTGAGAGTGAAATAAATGAATATGTCAATTTTTTCAACTGCATTCAATAGTCTGGTTCTCTGCATAAAGACTGGTTTACCGAAAGAAACAAGTTAGCTACTCAAATACAACAAAATAGGCAAAAAACTGATTTTAGTGAAAAAGCCCTCAAATCTGAAACCTCTAACTTTCAACACCTTTATATCTAAAACCGTGGGTCGGATCAAAAAGAGGTCCATTTAAACGTTGATCAGGAAGAACAGATCTAATACATATCAAAAGCCCAGCCCATTCCAACCGAAAGCCAGTGACGTGTGTGAAGTTAGCAACGAAAACTCAGCAACGAATTGGGGATATTGCTATTTGCACCAATACATATTTTCAAAAATTGAAAACCCTCAAATTTAAACTACCAAGGACTCTTTGATACCTCAAAGCATTTTTCGAATACATCTGTAAATCTAAAAAAAAAGTTTAGAACAAAAAAAAATATCTACCTTTTCCATAGCACAAAATACACCTCTTTTAGATACAGAATATCATAATGATAATGTGACCCTTAAAAATAATGTAACAAAGTAAAACACAAACAGTAGGTTCCTCTCTCGATGGAAAATCATCTCTCAAAACCTCAATTCCTCCCGCCCCGTCGAAGGTACCAAAAACGCATTTCCTAGTTCCTGAATGTAAAAAATTCAAACATCGAAAAAGATTATTCAAAAATGATGTAACACAATAAAATTCATACAGTAGATTCCTCCATCGATGGAGAATCATCCCTCCAAACCCTAATTCCTTCCACCCCGTCGAAAGTACCAAAAACGCATTTTCTTGTTCGAGAATGTAAAAATTTCAAACAACGAAAAAGATTATTCAAAAATGATGTAACACAATAAAATTCATACAGTAGATTCCTCCATCGATGGAGAATCATCCCTCGAAACCCTAACTCCTTCAACCCCGTCGAAGGTACCAAAAACGCATTTCCTAGTTCCAGAATGTAAAAAATTTAAACAACGAAAAAGATTATTCAAAAATGATGTAGCACAATAAAATTCATACAGTAGATTCATCCATCGATGGAGAATCATCCTTCGAAACCCTAATTCCTTCCACCCCGTCGAAGGTACCAAAAACACATTTCCTAGTTCCAGAATGTTAAAAATTTAAACAACGAAAAAGATTATTCAAAAATGATGTAGCACAATAAAATTCATACAGTAGATTCATCCATCGATGGAGAATCATCCTTCAAAACCCTAATTCCTTCCACCCCGTCGAAGGTACCAAAAACGCATTTCGTAGTTCCAGAATGTAAAAAATTTAAACAACGAAAAAGATTATTCAAAAATGATGTAGCACAATAGAATTCATACAGTAACCCTAACTCCTTCCACCCCGTCGAAGGTACCAAAAACGCATTTCGTAGTTCCAGAATGTAAAAAATTTAAACAACGAAAAAGATTATTCAAAAATGCTGTAGCACAATAAAATTCATACAGTAGATTTCTCCATCGATGGAGAATCATCCCTCGAAACTTTAACTCCTTCTACCCCGTCGAAGGTACCAAAAACGCATTTCGTAGTTCCAGAATGTAAAAAATTTAAACAACGAAAAAGATTATTCAAAAATGATGTACCACAATAAAATTCATACAGTAGATTCCTCCATCGATGGAGAATCATCCCTCGAAACCCTCCTCCTCCTTCCACCCCGTCGAAGGTACCAAAAACGCATTTCCTAGTTCCAGAATGTAAAAAATTTAAACAACGAAAAAGATTATTCAAAAATGATGTAGCACAATAGAGTTCATACAGTAGATTCATCCATCGATGGAGAATCATCCCTCAAAACCCAGTTCCTTCCACCCCGTCGAAGGTACCAAAAACGTATTTCCTAGTTCCAGAATGCAAAAAATTCAAACAACGAAAAAGATTATTTAAAAATGATGTAGCACAATAAAATTCATACAGTAGATTCCTCCATCGATGGAGAATCATCCCTCCAAATCTTAATTCCTTCCACCCCGTCAAAGGTACCAAAAACGCATTTCCTAGTTCCAGAATGTAAAAAATTTAAACAACGAAAAAGATTATTCAAAAATGATGTAGCACAATAGAATTCATACAGTAGATTAATCCATCGATGGAGAATCATCCCTCGAAACCCTAACTCCTTCCACCCCGTCGAAGGTACCAAAAACGCATTTCGTAGTTCCTGAATGTAAAAAATTCAAACATCGAAAAAGATTATTCAAAAATGATGTAACACAATAAAATTCATACAGTAGATTCCTCCATTGATGGAGAATCATCCCTCCAAACCCTAATTCCTTCCACCCCGTCGAAAGTACCAAAAACGCATTTCCTAGTTCCAGAATGTAAAAAATTTAAACAACGAAAAGGATTATTCAAAAATGATGTAGCACAATAGAGTTCATACAGTAGATTAATTCATCGATGGAGAATCATCCCTCGAAACCCTAACTCCTTCCACCCCGTCGAAGGTACCAAAAACGCATTTTCTTGTTCGAGAATGTAAAAAATTCAAACAACGAAAAAGATTATTCAAAAATGATGTAACACAATAAAATTCATACAGTAGATTCCTCCATCGATGGAGAATCATCCCTCCAAACCCTAACTCCTTCAACCCCGTCGAAGGTACCAAAAACGCATTTCCTAGTTCCAGAATGTAAAAAATTTAAACAACGAAAAAGATTATTCAAAAATGATGTAGCACAATAAAATTCATACAGTAGATTCCTCCATCGATGGAGAATCATCCCTCGAAACCCTAACTCCTTCCACCCAGTCGAAGGTAACAAAAACGCATTTCCTAGTTCCAGAATGTAAAAAATTTAAACAACGAAAAAGATTATTCAAAAATGATGTAGCACAATAGAATTCATACAGTAGATTCATCCATCGATGGAGAATGATCCCTCAAAACCCTAACGCCTTCCACCCCGTCGAAGGTACCAAAAACGCATTTCGTAGTTCCAGAATGTAAAAAATTTAAACAACGAAAAAGATTATTCAAAAATGATGTAGCACAATAGAATTCATATAGTAGATTCATCCATCGATGGAGAATCATCCCTCAAAACCCAGTATTTTCCACCCCGTCGAAGGTACCAAAAACGTATTTCCTAGTTCCAGAATGCAAAAAATTCAAACAACGAAAAAGATTATTCAAAAATGATGTAGCACAATAAAATGCATACAGTAGATTCCTCCATCGATGGAGCATCATTCCTCCAAATCTTAATTCCTTCCACCCCGTCGAAGGTACCAAAAACGCATTTCCTAGTTCCAGAATGAAAAAATTTAAACAACGAAAAAGATTATTCAAAAATGATGTAGCACAATAGAATTCATACAGTAGATTAATCCATCGATGGAGAATCATCCCTCGAAACCCTAATTCCTTCCACCCCGTCAAAAGTACCAAAAACGCATTTCGTAGTGCCAGAATGTAAAAAATTTAAACAACGAAAAAGATTATTCAAAAATGATGTCGCACAATAAAATTCATACAGTAGATTCCTCCATCGATGGAGAATCATCCCTCGAAACCCTAACTCCTTCCACCCCGTCGAAGGAACCAAAAACGCATTTTCTAGTTCCAGAATGTATAAAATTTAAACAACGAAAATGATTATTCAAAAATGATGTAGCACAATAAAATGCATACAGTAGATTCCTCCGTCGATGGAGACTCATCCCTCGAAACCCTAACTCCTTCCACCCCGTCGAAGGTACCAAAAACGCATTTTCTAGTTCCAGAATGCAAAAAATTCAAACAACAAAAAAGATTATTCAAAAATGATGTAGCACAATAAAATTCATACAGTAGATTCCTCCATCGATGGAGAATCATCCCTCGAAATTCCAATTCCTTCCACGCCAAGCCAGCAAAGCCGGCGACCTAACACTTTGAAGCGCTTTGTCGGCTGCCGCCAAGCCCTTTCAAGTATGACCGGCTGCAGGCGGTTGCCCTTTTTAGTGTTTTCGGAAAGCGAAATCGGCTTCTTTTGATGTTTTTTAAATTGAATAATCTTTTTCGTTGGTTAAATTTTTTACATTCTGGAACTAGAAAATGCGTTTTTGGTACCTTCGACGGGGTGGAAAGAGTTAGGGTTTCGAGGGATGATTCTCCATCGATGGAGGAATCTACTGTATGAATTTTATTGTGGAAATACGAAATGCGTTTTTGGTACCTTCGACGGGGTGGAAGGAATTAGGACTATCAGTGATGATTCTCCGTCGACGGAGGAATCTACTGTATGAATTTTATTGTGCTACATCATTTTTGAATAATCTTTTTCGTTGTTTAAATTTTTTACATTCTGGAACTAGAAAATGCGTTTTTGGTACCTTCGACGGGGTGGAAAAAGTTAGGGTTTCGAGGGATGATTCTCCATCGATGGAGGATTCTACTGTATGAATTTTATTGTGCTACATCATTTTTGAATAATCTTTTTCGTTGTTTAAATTTTTTACATTCTGGAAATACGAAATGCGTTTTTGGTACCTTCGACGGGGTGGAAGGAATTAGGACTTTCAGTGATGATTCTCCATCGACGGAGGAATCTACTGTATGAATTTTATTGTGCTACATCATTTTTGAATAATCTTTTTCGTTGTTTAAATTTTTTACATTCTAGAACTAGAAAATGCGTTTTTGGTACCTTCGACGGGGTGGAAGGAATTAGGACTTTCAGTGATGATTCTCCATCGACGGAGGAATCTACTGTATGAATTTTATTGTGCTACATCATTTTTGAATAATCTTTTTCGTTGTTTAAATTTTTTACATTCTAGAACTAGAAAATGCGTTTTTGGTACCTTCGACGGGGTTTAAGGAGTTAGGGTTTCGAGGGATGATTCTTCATCGATGGAGGAATCTACTGTATGAATTTTATTGTGCTACATCATTTTTGAATAATCTTTTTCGTTGTTTAAATTTTTTACATTCTGGAACTACGAAATGCGTTTTTGGTACCTTCGACAAGGTGGAAGAAATTAGGACTTCTAGTGATGATTCTCCATCGATGGAGAAATCTACTGTATGAATTTTATTGTGGTACATCATTTTTTAATAATCTTTTTCGTTGTTTGAATTTTTTACATTCTGGAACTAGAAAATGCGTTTTTGGTACCATCGACGGGGTGGAAGGAGTTAGGGTTTCGAGGGATGATTTTCCATCGATGGAGGAATCTACTGTATGAATTTTATTGTGCTACATCATTTTTGAATAATCTTTTTCGTTGTTTAAATTTTTTACATACTGGAACTAGAAAATGCCTTTTTGGTACCTTCGACGGGGTGGAAGGAGTTAGGGTTTCGAGGGATGATTTTCCATCGATGGAGGAATCTACTGTATGAATTTTATTGTGCTACATCATTTTTGAATAATCTTTTTCGTTGTTTAAATTTTTTACATACTGGAACTAGAAAATGCCTTTTTGGTACCTTCGACGGGGTGGAAGGAGTTAGGGTTTCGAGGGATGATTTTCCATCGATGGAGGAATCTACTGTATGAATTTTATTGTGCTACATCATTTTTGAATAATCTTTTTCGTTGTTTAAATTTTTTACATTCTGGAACTACGAAATGCGTTTTTAGTACCTTCGACGGAGTGGAAGAAATTAGGACTTCCAGTGATGATTCTCCATCGATGGAGGAATCTACTGTATGAATTTTATTGTGCTACATCATTTTTGAATAATCTTTTTCGTTGTTTGAATTTTTTGCATTCTGGAACTAGAAAATGCGTTTTTGGTACCTTCGACGGGGTTTAAGGAGTTAGGGTTTCGAGGGATGATTTTCCATCGATGGAGGAATCTACTGTATGAATTTTATTGTGCTACATCATTTTTGAATAATCTTTTTCGTTGTTTAAATTTTTTACATACTGGAACTAGAAAATGCGTTTTTGGTACCTTCGACGGAGTGGAAGAAATTAGGACTTCCAGTGATGATTCTCCATCGATGGAGGAATCTACTGTATGAATTTTATTGTGCTACATCATTTTTGAATAATCTTTTTCGTTGTTTAAATTTTTTACATACTGGAACTAGAAAATGCCTTTTTGGTACCTTCGACGGGGTGGAAGGAGTTAGGGTTTCGAGGGATGATTTTCCATCGATGGAGGAATCTACTGTATGAATTTTATTGTGCTACATCATTTTTGAATAATCTTTTTCGTTGTTTAAATTTTTTACATTCTGGAACTACGAAATGCGTTTTTAGTACCTTCGACGGAGTGGAAGAAATTAGGACTTCCAGTGATGATTCTCCATCGATGGAGGAATCTACTGTATGAATTTTATTGTGCTACATCATTTTTGAATAATCTTTTTCGTTGTTTGAATTTTTTGCATTCTGGAACTAGAAAATGCGTTTTTGGTACCTTCGACGGGGTTTAAGGAGTTAGGGTTTCGAGGGATGATTTTCCATCGATGGAGGAATCTACTGTATGAATTTTATTGTGCTACATCATTTTTGAATAATCTTTTTCGTTGTTTAAATTTTTTACATACTGGAACTAGAAAATGCGTTTTTGGTACCTTCGACGGAGTGGAAGAAATTAGGACTTCCAGTGATGATTCTCCATCGATGGAGGAATCTACTGTATGAATTTTATTGTGCTACATCATTTTTGAATAATCTTTTTCGTTGTTTAAATTTTTTACATTCTGGAACTACGAAATGCGTTTTTGGTACCTTCGACAAGGTGGAAGAAATTAGGACTTCTAGTGATGATTCTCCATCGATGGAGGAATCTACTGTATGAATTTTATTGTGGTACATCATTTTTTAATAATCTTTTTCGTTGTTTGAATTTTTTACATTCTGGAACTAGAAAATGCGTTTTTGGTACCATCGACGGGGTGGAAGGAGTTAGGGTTTCGAGGGATGATTTTCCATCGATGGAGGAATCTACTGTATGAATTTTATTGTGCTACATCATTTTTGAATAATCTTTTTCGTTGTTTAAATTTTTTACATACTGGAACTAGAAAATGCGTTTTTGGTACCTTCGACGGGGTGGAAGGAGTTAGGGTTTCGAGGGATGATTTTCCATCGATGGAGGAATCTACTGTATGAATTTTATTGTGCTACATCATTTTTGAATAATCTTTTTCGTTGTTTAAATTTTTTACATACTGGAACTAGAAAATGCGTTTTTGGTACCTTCGACGGGGTGGAAGGAGTTAGGGTTTCGAGGGATGATTTTCCATCGATGGAGGAATCTACTGTATGAATTTTATTGTGCTACATCATTTTTGAATAATCTTTTTCGTTGTTTGAATTTTTTGCATTCTGGAACTAGGAAATGCGCTTTTGGTACCTTCGACGGGGTGGAAGGAATTAGGGTTTGGAGGGATGATTCTCCATCGATGGAGGCATCTACTGTATGAATTTTATTGTGTTACATTATTTTTGAATAATCTTCTTCGTTTTTTGAATTTTTTACTTTCTGGAACTAGAAAATGCGTTTTTGGTACCTTCGACGGGGTGGAAGGAGTTAGGGTTTCGAGGGATGATTTTCCATCGATGGAGGAATCTACTGTATGAATTTTATTGTGCTGCATCATTTTTGAATAATCTTTTTCGTTGTTTAAATTTTTTACATTCTGGAACTAGAAAATGTGTTTTTGGTACCTTCGACGGGGTGGAAGGAGTTAGGGTTTCGAGGGATGATTCTCCATCGATGGAGGAATCTACTGTATGAATTTTATTGTGCTACATTATTTTTGAATAATCTCTTTGGTTGTTTGAATTTTTTGCATTCTGGAACTAGGAAATGCGCTTTTGGTACCTTCGACGGGGTGGAAGGAATTAGGGTTTGGAGGGATGATTCTCCATCGATGGAGGAATCTAGTGTATGAATTTTATTGAGTTACATCATTTTTGAATAATCTTTTTCGATGTTTGAATTTTTTACATTCAGGAACTAGGAAATGCGTTTTTGGTACCTTCGACGGGGCGGGAGGAATTGAGGTTTTGAGAGATGATTCTCCATCGAGAGAGGAACCTACAGTTTGTGTTTTACTTTGTTACATTATTTTTAAGGGTCACATTATCATTATGATATTCTGTATCTAAAAGAGGAGTATTTTGTGCTATGGAAAAGGTAGATATTTTTTTTTTGCTCTAAACTTTTTTTTTAGATTTACAGATGTATTCGAAAAATGCTTTGAGGCATCAAAGAGTCCTTGGAAGTTTAAATTTGAGGGTTTTCAATTTTTAAAAATATGTATTGGTGCAAATAGCAATATCCCCAATTCGTTTCTGAGTTTTCGTTGCTAACTTCACACACGTAAGCCAGTGACAATGCTAAGTGAGCGAGTTCCTTTCGATAGATCTTTTCTTCCTGATTTCAAAATAGTACATTATAAACCTAGGGACTAAAGTGCCACATTTAATCCCGCGGCGAAAGGTTTGTAGCCCGACCGTAGAGAGGGCTACAATTCGCTAAGGGATTAAACGACACTTTAGTGCCGAGGTTTATATACTATTTTATGCACTTTAAAAAAAGATTTTTGTTAAAATTACGTTATTTCTACGCCAAATGGTTCGTCAACTACAAGAAAGGGTGCTAAGAATGAAATCTTGGCCAAAAGCAAGTGCCATTTGGCCTGACTTGCCATAAATTTAATTATAATTTTTTAGGGATTAGTTTTTTTTAATCCCTGAGGGATTAAATTTACTTCTAATCCCTACTCTGAGGGACTAAATTTATTTTTAATCCCCTAGGGATTAAATTTTCTTTAAATCCATTAGGAATTAAAAGTGTCACTTTAGTCCATAAAAGAGGGATTAAAAGTACCTATTTAATCCCTGAAGTGCATGAACGTCTAATATGTCACCTTTATTTTTGCACAACTTGACAAAAATATAATTCAATAGTATATTATACACCAAGGGACTAAAGTGTAACTTTTTATCTTTTTATAGGCGAAAAGTTTGTAGCCCGACCGAAAGGAGGTATAAATAGACACTTTAGTCCAAAGGTTTATGTATTATTTTACGCACTTCTGTATTATTTTTTACAAAAAAATATTACAGAGAAAAATCAAGAAATTTAAGGCACTCTATCAAAAACAAAATGTTAAAATAATGTCGGGTGGTAGACAATTTGGACTATATTCGAAGTAAAGATTTGGTTGCCAAGGTATTTGTGGTGTAACAAATACAAGGCGTAACCAAAGCTAGTTTTAACAACTAAATTTTTTTGCATAAATCGTTGTGTCTCTAAACCAAAAAATGGACATTGAAGCTGCTGCTGAAGCGGCAGTAAATAAACTTTTGCCAGAAAAGTCTCGGAATATCTACGAACACAGTTCAAGAAGTTTAAAGAATGGTGCAAGTGCAAAAATATTGAAAACGACATCAACGAGAATGTTCTTCTTGCATGTTTTTTTAAAGTAACAAAGACACATTCAAATCGCCGACTTTATGGTCCCACTACTCTATGATTCAGGATAAACTAGTAATGGAGAACAACATAAATATCAGCAAGTTTCAAAAGTTAACTGTCTTTTTGAAAAGAAAAAACGATAGCTATCTCACTTTTTACTTTAGTCCCTGAAGTGCGAAAAAAACATTTTTCACAATTTCAATGACAGTTGCAAATTTAGATGTTAAAATGTTATAGAAAATGATGCAACTTCTATATCTAAAATGTTTTCCTAGCTCTAATAATAGAGGCGCTAACGGGAGGTTAAAATATAGTGGGTCAACCTGTACCAGTATTTTAACTATTTTTGTATTTTATTTATTTATTACTTTTGTAAAACATGTTTGTCTCAAAATTTTTAATATTTTCAGAATAAAATGAGTACTTACATTTTAGTCAAAAAAGTTTTTTTTTGTAGCTCAGGCCTTGCACTGACCGAAATAGAAAACAATGAAAAAGAAGTGAAGAAAGAAAACTCCTTAAAATTAAAAAAATCAGGTACAAACCTACTTTAATGTATCTTTTTTTATATATATATATATATATATATATATACATTATATAGTTTCCCATAAATGACTAAAAATCTGACATTACTGTAAAGCAAATAGATCTCTTGATAGATGGATATGCAAACGGCCTAATTTTGCTTAGCATTTTTGAACACAACAAATTTATTATCATTTATTTTTACAATCAAAAGATCTTTCCAAAAAATTATGGAAAAAAGTCCAACCGAAAAGTCAGGAACACCTTCTTCAGCCACATCTTCTATAAAAAGAAAATTTGTGAAAGCTTTTCACAGCTACAGGTATTATTTTAAGAAAAAGGTCATTATTTAAATTTTGAATAGTATAATTTGTATTTTTAGTAAATCCCCACGGCACTATACAAAATAAATAAGAAGTCTTCAAACAAAAATAAGTCAACTAAAAGTAAAAAGAGACACTGATAGAAGGAATAGCGATGAATGATTACTCATATTGACATGCAAAATAATACACGAAATTGCGTGGTTCAGGATCACACACATGCTTTAAGTATTGATCCAGAAATTAATAACATTCATTTTTTAAGAAACAGAGATCCTAAAGAAATCAGCAATACAAGGTTGGAAAAACAAATTAAAATTATTTTACCAGCAACTTTTTACGAATTTACCGAGAATATTGTTAGTTACATTGCTGGATTTGTAATAAGGCCAGTTGCCAAAAAATTAACATGTGATGCCGCAGTCAAGCAATGAGGTCACAAGGAGCTGCAGAAGACACTGCCTAGCTATAAATTAATTTATAAAAAATCTAGGGAAGGTTTATTATTTCCTTTCACTAGCGTAGAAAAAATATGTTTGAAAACAAAATGTTGTATTAAACTTGCAGGAAAAATGCCACCAAGAGATTTTGATAAATTTGCTATTTTATTCTGGACGAAAACCTATTCCCATTTATTTTTTTAAATTAATACCTGTAGTGGTATTAGAATGAACGACATTGCAAGTAGAGTCTTTTTGTGAAGAAAAAGTAAGAAAATTTTTTTCTAAACTTGTCCTACCCCTTCTTGACGTAAATTATACTACAGCTTTTGACGCATTGATTAAGCGTTATCAAAATGAAGGAATCTTATTGATTGATTTATTATTGGTCGTCAATTTTCTCTGGTTAATAAGTCTATGAAAAATGATTCAGCGCCAGAGCTAAGAAAAATTTTAGGTATTTTTTCTGAAAAGCATTATATTAAGTTTAACTCAAGTTGACTTGTGGGACTTCACAAAATTAAGCTTATTGCTTCAAAAAGTCCTGAGTTAAAGACAAGATTTGAATTTAAGCAAAATTCTTCTCAATTGCCGACATATGCAACAAAAGTGAGAATATGTCAAAAAAGGCAGTGCCATCAAAGAAATAATATATGACTACAGCTAATTTGTGTGTTTGTTGTCAAAAAACATGTTTATCATTATATTGATGTGTGATATTTTCTTGAAATTTGACCCTCATCAACGATATGCTATAGTGAAAAAGCATCGTTTATGTTTTAATTGTTTTGCCCAGTCACACTCTCTAGAAAAAGTGTCTTTGTTTGCAAAAACTGTGGACGCAAGCATAACACTCTCTTATATTTTTCTAGTCAAAACTCAAGTGAAGTATCAGAATATACTATTAATCAACATTATCAGGGGCGCACCCAGGAATTGACTTCGGGGAGGGGGGGGGGGGGGTTTTAAGGATAAATAATAAAAAAAACTTAATTTGAAATTGGTGCTTATAAGCGCGAACCTTGGCTCCAATGTAGAGGGGAGGCGTTAATCAAATTTAAAATTGTTTATTTACCCAAAATTTAATGTCAAAATCATGCTTCATTTTTTGAGAATATAACAGTTAAAATGCAATTTTTGACTTTAAATTAAACTAAAATTGTAAATATTGATTGGGTTTTGGGAATTTGAGTCGTTTATTTACCCTTAATTTGTTTGTTAGAATGCTAATATGGGCCGCAGGCGAAAATTTTTGCGCAAATGGCACTTAAAATGCAATTTCTGACATCAAATCGCATGCAAAATATTTTGGGTAAAATTACATTAAAAATACCATTTTTACATGAAAACGTAAAAATGAAAGGTGTTAAAATTGTAAATATTGATGGAGTTTTGGGAATTTGAGTCGTTTATTTACCCTTAATTTGTTTGTTAAAATGCTAAAATAGGCCGCAGGTGAAAATTTTTGCGAAAATGACACTTAAAGTGCCATTTCTGACATCAAATCGCACACAAAATGTTTTGATAAAATTACGTTAAAAAGACCACCATTTTTACACGAAAACGTAAATATTAAATTAAAAAAAAGGTTCGTGGCATATCGGACACAGATTTTGTTTTTTAATTCATTACGAGCAGGCCTCCAAGATCTAATGGATAGTCCAGAAAGCTACAGGCCTGTTTCATCCTTGTTAGGAATCATCAGGGTAACATAGCACTGTACCTGGCGTATGAAGCATAACATAAGCACCCACGCCTGTCGGAATATCAATAAAAATGAAATTTGCGAGCAGGACAAAAAAAGAAACCTGCGAAACTCTACCGGTTACTAAGAAGACCGTTCAAAGTACAACGTTCGCAGCAACCCCACCCCCAATTGGAGTGTATCCTACGTCGCAAAATTTGTGCCCGATATGCCACGAACCTTTATTTTTATTTATTTTTCACGGACAACAAATTCCTTTTTTTAAAGTTTACTTGGTTTTGAGCAACAAGCCTCCTCCGGAGTGATCCTTTAACGTTTGCTTTTCCCTTTATTCCGACAGGCGGCGCGCTGCATATAGCCATCTAACATCCCGCGTTGTTTGACGATGAAAGTTGTTTAAATTCGCTGGGTGTGGTTGCTTATGTTATGCTTCATACGCCAGGTACATCAAATTACGAAGATTACGAAAATGTATACTATTACGACGCAAGAACTTTTGTTTGAGTGGAGAGGCTACATCGGTACTTTTCATAAGCTTGTGAAGAAAATTGCCCATGTGAAGTTGTCTACGCTTGTACATTTTAATCCATTTCTTCTTATGCAAGTATTTTTGATTTTTTGAATTCTAAATTGACCATCATAGATAAAATCGCAATAGTTGAGTTGGCACAGCACAAGCAATTCGCAAAGATTTTTTCGCAGAGTTCTGCTAGTAGTAGTAGTAGTAGTAGTAGTAGTAGAATAAGGGGGGGCTCCTGGCCCGGCAACTAGGCTCTACGCGAGCCCTTTTCGCCATCCCCCAGAGCTTCCCCCTCACGCTCCCACTGCACCATGGTCGAACCTTCCCGTCCTTTGGATAAAGGTCAGGATATCCGACCATTTCAGCGTCGGAAGGTGTTCCGGCTCGAACACTTCCTCTCCGAAGATTCCCTCTCTGATTCCTCTGTAGGCCGGACACCTTGCAAGATAGTGGTGTGAGGATTCATCCTCTTCCCAGCACTCTCCGCAAGTTGAGTCCCGCACTACCTTTATCCTTGCCAGGTGCAGAGTTCCGCTAAGCATATGTTTATTTGAGTAAAGTAGTTTGAGAGATATATAAATTTTTTGTGTAATCTTTTTCATGTGCTCTCGAAACCGAAGATCTGTCAAGATACAACCCCAAATTTTTTACCGAATTAACTATTGGTATTTTACATTGTTTCTGTTTAAATTAATTTGACTAGTGGCTTTATCCCTCTTATTTTTTCTTCCGAAAAAAATAACACAAGACTTAGAGGTATTAAGTTTCAAATTATGTTGAATTGCTAGATTATTACTTAAGTTTAGATCTTCATTAATTATGATATTAGCAGTCACAGCGTTATCAGCATTATAATTAATAACATTGATTATCGTCCGCGTTATTATACTAGAGGTATTAATTAAGTTCAAGAGAGGGCCCAAGACACTACTTTGTGGTATACCTGACAAAATATCAACAGAATTTGATGTTTTGTTATTATAAGAAACACATTGAGATCTACCACCGCATATAACATCCAACTAACTTAAAAAAACTATAATTAAAACCATAGTACTTCAGCTTTGATACCATCAACTTAAAAAAACTATAATTAAAACCATAGTACTTCAGCTTTGATACCATCAATCTATGATCAATGGTGTCAAACGCCTTTGAAAAGTCTAATTGTCATAAGCCTCTATATTATCACTGGTTACTGAAGTCAAAGCAGTACTTGTAGAATACCCCTTTCAAAACCGCATTTATTATTAATTTGGAAATATTTCTTTATTGCACACATATTTATAAATTCGTTTGTATAAAATTTTTTCGAACATTTTTGAAATTGAGGGTAATGTACTGATTATTCGAAGGTCGGAAAATTCTTCAGGATTAGACTTTTTTTGTAAAGGTTTTCCAATAGATATACGCCATAAACGAGGATAGTAACTTTTTTTAATACAGCAATTTATTAGGTGTGTAATATACTGATCAATAAAGGGGGAGCAATATTTAAGCATTTGTGCTGATATTCATAAGTTTTCAACAAATGCTATTTATAGAGGGAAACTAAACAAATTTGTATCGATCTTGCTACTCTTGCGGCTATACGCCTAATGCGCCCCTAAAAATGACCAATGCGTGCGTCCACCATGCCGATGCCCCAAACAATGTCCGAGCTTCATTCATTTAAGATTTCACAATGAACCCCTTCTACGATGCGTATTTACGTTTATGTATTGGATCAATACTTGTGGTCCTGGCCATATCTAGTACACTGTGATCAACTATCTTACGATAACAATAACAAAATGGTTCAGGAAGGTCAAGAACCCTCTATTATATTCAAAACTCATAAAATTTTAACTAAACGGAATCGAAAATTTTCTGAATACGGCCTTGGCCTTACTGTGATCAATATGGCCAAGGATCTAGCGAGCAACAAAAAACTAAACGCCAGACTGAAAATTCTCGTTGACAGTTGACGTGAATCAATGTGTATAAATGTCGGATGAAAAATATTGTAAAAATACAGTGATTTTTGTCTGTCCCAAACCTGTAAATTGGTAAAATTGACAATTTAAAAAATTCAAAATTATATTACAATAAATATATAACAATAGAAGCTGTAAATTGATAAAGTCATGTTTTATAGTGATCGAATAAAATAGTATCGAACAATAAGTTTTAACCAGATCTTATGAGGCAATACTTACTTTCGGATGGACCAACACCGTTCTCAACTAAAACTATTAACTCCTACCGCCTCAGTGCCCTTTAGCCTATTGTGGCTGCCATTTTTATAACCAAATTGACAAATAAAACATGGATTTTCTGTCAGTTTGGTGTCAATATGGCTCATAGGCCAAAGGATACTAAAACGAAAATGAGTTAACTGACTGTTTTAGTTGAGAACGGTGTTGGATGGACAGGACAACAAAAAACAAAATTTAATTTATAAAAACATACATCTGTACCTCAGAGCCAGACTATGTTAAGTCCAATTTGCGTCATTGTTATGTTTACGTGTTATCTCACTAACTATATAAAAATACCAATAACCCAAATTGGACCTAACATGGTGTGGCTCTGAGGTACAGATGTGTTATGTCACACTAACGATATCCTGCTTGTCTACTATTTAAAATTTTTAGTTTTTACTAAAATCATCAAGTGACTTAACATAGTACAGATATGTTTAGCCAGACTTTATCAAACTAAATCAAAATCATCAAAATTAAACGAGTAGGCATTTTGATAATATTTATGTTGAAAATTATTGTTAATCAAGAATCTGTAAAGCTTTTCTTTTGGAACGGACGTGACAAAATAATAATAATTTGGAAATGATTATTTGCTTTTGCTCCGGAACTGTTTGTACATTTCGACTTTTTTACACTTCAAAGTGTTTTTGTAATTAGGGGCTACATTACAGAGTTCGTACACAAAAACGATCTTTAATTTCCAGGTGTTTTCCAAGGTTATTTCAATAAATAATATATGAAAAATGAAAGGCAATGCAAAAATACGACGTAAAGCTGGTTAAACTCGACTTTTATTAATCGCGGTTCTATAAAACACCGTTCGTAAAAAAGTGCTTTTTTATATTAACAAAAAGTTAAGTAAGTAAATAAATTTGATTTAATATAGAGTAGGTCATTTCTGAATAAAAATCGCCCAAAAAATGTTGATCATCATAAATTCTTAAAAAACCTCGATTTTTTTAGTAGACACTTTCAACGTATCGGTATCACTATAGGTACCTAACGCGTTCAAAAGAAAGCCAAAATACACTACATTTTTCACTTGTCTATGCTATGTTTTGAACGAGACTTGGTTTTGTGGTAGATGGTACTTTGGTAGGTCCGTACCAAAAGGACTGGTCCAGGAATGCGCGGACGCCCTCCAGGATCTAGCAGGGGAAAAAGAGGTTGAACTTGTCTGGGTTCCAGGACACATGGGGATCCCAGGTAACCAGAGGTCAGATGAAATCTGCCACCAAGAAATGGACCCATACAAGACTAAATCAGGAGTGGCAACACACAGGGGACGCCAGGCATTCCAAGAAGCTCATCCAGGGATTGAGCAAAACAAGAAGGGACGGATTACTGCGCAGGAAACGTACAGAGATACGACCCCTAATAGGAGTCCTCACTGAACACTGCGCGCTGCAAAAGCATCTGGCAAGGATGGAGGTAGTGCGGGACTCAGCTTGCGGAGAGTGCTAGGAAGAGGATGAATCCTCACACCACTATCTTTCAAGGTGTCCGGCCTACAGAGGGATCAGAGAGAATCTTCGGAGAGGAAGGAAATGGTCGGATATCCTGACCTTTATCCAAAGGACGGGAAGGTTCGACCATGGTGGAGTGGGAGCGTGAGGGGGAAGCTCTGAGGGATGGCGAAAAGGGCTCGCGTAGAGCCTAGTCGCCGGGCCGGGAGCCCCCCCTTATTCTACTACTACTACTTGGTAGGTCCGTAACGTTACTTATTACATCCCTACGCATACGCAACGAGTTGAATCAGCTGTTCTCTCGTCGCATCCATCATAAAAGCTGGTCTCTTTCAAAACACGGTAAACAAGTTTAGTGAAAAATTTAGTGGCTTTTGGCGTTGTTTTGAACGCGTTAGATATACTGATACCGATGCTTTAGGTTAGGTTATGAACGTCATCGAGTAAAAAGGCACATCGCCATGGAAACGATTGTTATTTCATTTACCAGCCGCCTTGATTTATAGATAAAGATGCTGCGTTGCGAGAAGTCCTCTTCGTTCGAGACTTTTAAAAGTATTTTCCTGTTTTTCTTGGATTTTTTGATAAAGGTATTAAAAAAATAGTGTTAACAACTCGCGGCTAAACTGTGTTTTTTTTACTGGCATTTTTAAATTCCTCGCTGCGCTCGTTGTTTAAACAAACGCTTGTAAAAAAAAGCACTATTTTATCCACTAGTTGTTAAAACTACTATTTTTCAAACGGCCGTAATTGGCCACTTTGTGCGTTTCAACAAAAAACAGTAAAATGCTCCATTGCCAGTGGCGTAGCCAAGGGGGGGTTGGAGGTTAATCCCCCCCTAGGAGGTCCAACCCAAACTACAATAAATTAATCATGATCAAAAGCCCTAGGGAGAGCTATAGCTCCCCCACTTTTTTGATCCTTTAATCCAGTTTGTGAAATTATGCCTGCGGTGCAGCATTCAAAGCGTGTAATAATTGGCATTCTTAGTATAATTTTTCTTAAAATTTTTATCTGCAGCGCATTTATGATTTGGCAACAAGTCTATATATAGCATCTATCTACTTTTTCAAAAATATTTTACAGAATTTGTTGTCTTTTTTGGCAAATTTTTCGACTGCGGCTCTATACCAATTTAAAATATTAATACAATTTTGTTTCATTTTAGGCAATTCTTTTTTGTCAACAACATTTGAAACGCGTCAAAAATAGCATTTTTTTGTAATTTTTTCAAAATTAAAAAAAACTGTGAATGAGACTATGAGACTTGGTTTTAAAAATAATTATTTTTGTTTCGTATACACTAACTCAATAAAACCGCCCCTCTCCCCTCCCTTCAGTTCAAGAGCTCAAGCAATAGGCACCTAGGCAGATGAAACCCCCCAGAGTCGATTTCTGGCTACGCCACTGCCATTGCCAGCATATAAACTTTTCGGTGGCAGGCAAAGTATTTTTTCTACTAGTGTGCGGAAAATTCACTTTTCCGCACTGTTTTGCGTGCAAAAAAGGTAACTTTATGGTACCTTTCCGCACTCACCCACAAATAAAAAATAAATATATTGCTATATTTTTAAAAATTTTCTTTCTTGTGTTAGGTAAACATTTTTGTCACGATAAATAAAGAGTAACATTTTTAAAATTCCTTTTATTGGGTTAAATGAATACTTAAGTCAATCGGATAGAAAAAATATTGTACCTATCTAACGCGTCATTCGGCTATCTGCAATCGCGTGTGGGAAAAGTGGCACTTTCCGCACTAGTTGGGTAAACTACTATTGCCTGCAGCTCAGGGCTGAGATTAGAAAGCCCACAACATGGTGTGTCCGCAAGTCTACACACCACCTATAATCTGTCATTCTTGTCTAATGTCAGCTTAAAACAAAATTATGATTGTTTTCCACAAACCAAAACTACATTTTTTTGCACTCGACGCGCGTTTCGCTAACAACGTTAGCATCATCAGGAGACGATAAACAATCATCATCAGGAGACGATAAACAATTGTTGTTAGCGAAACGCGCGTCGAGTGCAAAAAAGTGTAGTTTTGGTTTGTGGAAAACAATCATAACTTTGTTTTAGTGCAACCAAAGGTTCCAAATTCCCAACATAGTTAATGTCAGCTTATTTACAAAAATAAAATAAAGGGATGTTGGAATAAATGATAAAATAGGCTGTTTGTTTCGGATTGTTTTCAAAAGTTGGGTTGGTTTTTGAAGTTGCTTTTCTTGTGTCACATTCAGAATCACAATCAGAAATTATTTATTTCCTAAATGATGGAAATCGTCAAAAAATGTACCTAACTAAAAAAACATGGTGGCAAGATTTTAATACCCTGAGGGTAGGTTCGTCAATTTATAAATACAGTTGATAATGAGAAAATAAATGAATAGATAAAATAATATAAATAAAAAAAAACAAGTGCATAAAATACAAATTTAAGACAAGCTACAAACACTAATAGTTATTTTAAGGCTTAAAGTCTTCTACATGATAGGGGCACTTTTCTAAAATAATTTTTTTAATTTTGAGTTTAAATCTTTTAATATTATTGATATCTCTCACTACTTTTGGTAGTTTATTATAAAGGCCTACAGCCTTGTAAGAGAGAGATCTCTCATAAAGTGCAGTATTGTGATGATTAGTTCTTAATAAGCTGCAATGTCTTGTGTTATAATGATTGTTATTAAACATTGCATTTTCCTCAAACAATGGAATATTATTTTTGACAAAAACCAATGATTTAAAAATGAAAATTGCAGGGAAAGTAAGTATTTTTTGCTGTTTAAAGACAGTTTTACACGTGGTGCGGGGAGAGATTTTAAAGATAAGCCTCAGGATTCTTTTTTGTGCCACAAATACTCTTTCAATATATGCCGCATGTCCCCAAAATATAACATTATATGACAATACAGAGTAGGCTAGCGCATAATAGACATTCATAAGACCATTTTTGTCCAAACTATCTTTTAATTGACTTATGGAAACTCGGTTATTGTTTGATGAAAATTTTATGCACACAGTCTTTTTGATGTTTGCTATTTGCTTATTATTGGTGCACCATGTGTTAAAATGACTACATATTTGGTTTAATTTGAAGGTTAGTTCTTCTGACGTATCAGCTGAAACACACATATTCACATCGTCAGCAAAATTTGCACAGCACTTTGCCTTCAATGCTTCAGGAAGGTCATTAATGAAAACAATAAATAATAGAGGATCAAGTACAGATCCTTGAGGCACACCTTGATCTATTTCTACAAATTCAGATACTTTTCCTCCATACTTAACACACATTTTTCTTTTTCGAGTATACGATTCAAGAAGTTCATGAAATTTTCCTCTAAAAGCCAAATTATTCAACTTTCATTCGACAACAAAATATTGCTTCGACTTTTTTCTTTTTGTCTAACTTATCAAATACATATTGTAGAAAATCATAGCAAGCGGTTTGTGTACTTCGGTCTTTAAGGAAACCATGTTGTAAAGTAATTAAACATTTGTTTATACATGACCTTCTCAAAAACCTTAGAAATGATACTTAAAATTGAAATAGGTCTGTAGTTGTTAATTTCATGCACATCCCCACTCTTATGGACTGGTATAATATTGGCAATTTTAGGAATAGTTGGAAATTTTTCCTGTTGATAGGCCAGATTAATCAAAAAGCTTAAGGGACCTGCTATATGCCTGGCCGTTGCCTTTAGAATTTGACTAGAAATGCAGTCTAATCCGACAGTATTTGTATTTTTAAGTTCATTAATAATCTCTAATATATCCGATGGTACTACAGGCAAAGGAGTTGCAATTATTATAAGTTGCTGACAACCGATATGTCCAGTCTAAGTAATTTTGTATGCCTTCGGTAGATTGTTAAAGTAATTTAGGAAGGCTTTACAAATATCTTCAGGGTCATAATTATGTTGTTATTAAGGTTTATAGACATATTTGATGATTTGGTTGGTTTTTTTCTATTTACTATTCGCCAAATTTCTTTATTTTTGTTTTTTGATTTATCAATTTTATTCTTATAATATTCTTTTTTTGCTTTATATACAAGTTTGTTATGTTCTTTTTTAAGTTCTTTGTAATTACTAATTATTTCACTGTTTGTTTTAGTGTTTAGAAACATTATTTTTAGATTTTGATAAGAATTTATTACAGCTCTATTAACCCATTCAGGCCTGTTATTTTTCAGGTGCTTAAAAAAACGAAACGGACAATAAAAATCTACAGCAGTACCTAAAGTAAAAATAAATTTATCTAAAAGGACATCAATATCTTCTACTGGGTCATATATATCACTAAATTTATCACAGATATAGTTATTTAGTTGTAGGATATTATCGCTAGACACAATTCTTTTTTTGAATTTTTGGGTTATACTTTGGATTTTACTTTGCATCTGGTTGACGTCAATGTGGCATTCCAAGGCAAAGTGATCACCTAATGAGAAATCTCTTACAGTGGATTTGAATATTTCTGAAGGCAGTAATCTAACTTTGACTTAGATGTGACACCGTAACTGTTTGTGAATACCCTGGTAAAATCAAGATTTGATACCTTTAGATTAAAACATTGAAGGATATCAGTAATAATTGTTTTTTGGTTAGTTTTGTAAAAATCAAAATTGAGAATCCCACAAACAATTATTTTTTCACACATTTTTAGACATTCACTTATTACAAAATATAATCTATTTAAGAATGTATCTTTTGGGTTCAAATCAGACCTATATATAAATAAAATACATGTTTTGATATTGTCTATCTTAAGTTCAATACCACAACATTCAAAATATAACTCTATACATAGTTTTTCAATAAAATTTAAAACTTTAAAATTACAATTTTTATTAACAAAAATTGCTGTACCACCATGAATGTGTTTTTTTCGAGAAAAGTGCATGCCAATTTATATTCTTTTCCAATTTGTATATGGGTAATATTATCGTTTATACACCAATGTTCTGCAATACAAAAAACTGTTGGATCGTTTTGAGAGAGTAATATTTCTACAGAATTAAGCTTATTAAGTAATGACTGAGAGTTCACAAAAATAACTTTAAACTTATCTTTCTTTGTTATAGGTGGATTAAGTCTTCTGTAGGATCCATCCATAAAAAAGCGTTATCAAGGTTCTGTTCTATCCGAGCTATTGAATCATTATTTAAGCTTTGAATATTATAATCACTAAATCTGAGAGAAGTTTCCGATTCGATTTCAGTTTGAGAAGAACTTGATGATGTATAGTTTCTTAGACTTTCATGATTTAGTGTTTGTATTGTAACAGTAACAAGAGAAGTATCAGAATTTTTTGTAGGCAACATCTCGATTAAATCCAAGGAATCACAGGTTTTAATATTATTATCAACTGATGGTTGAACCTTAACAAAAATTAAGTTTTTTTGCATTTTTTTCATTAAAATTTGGCCTGCAATTTTTTGATATATCAGATAGTTCCCTTGTTTACATCCATTTTTGACATTTACTTCAATTTGTGATATATTTACTTCTGTAAAGTTATTAATCTTGCAAACAAACTCATTAAATTTTTTATTAAAGTTTAATATTTGTTGAACATTATTTTGATTTTTATGCAATATTGGTATGGAAAGGAAAATAATGTTTATATTAATGCATTTTTTAAGCTTATCTTTAATAAATTTAACCGAAGGGTATTTTTATTGTCTAAGTCATTCGCTCCTGCCATTATTATTATATAGTCCTTAGGTGTAAAATCCTTCGCAATAAGATCTATGTTCTCAATAACATCACTGTATCTTGCACCAGATTTTATGAAGGTTGTAAGTGAATAGTTTTGAAGTAATTTATTATTCCTCAATTTTGTGCTGATATTCCGTCCATTTTCATCACAAAGAAGCAAAATCTTGGGTTTGTTTTTATCACAACTGAATTATTTTTGTTTTTCTTGGCATCTCTTTTTAGCAGATGTGGAACAAATTTCCGATGTTTCTCCTTTTTTGGGGGAACAGTCTGCCTCAGCTATCACCTGAGCTTCTACAGTAATCTTTTCAGTATATATTTTAGTTTGAGTGCCTTTGGATTTTTTATTATTTTCTGTACTTGTAGAAGAATCTTTTGTTTTATATTGAGTAGTTTGTCTGCGTGTTAGAATGTACAGTTTTTTTTTTTATCGGTATTAGTACTGGCACAATTTATTACCCTAATAGCTGTTTGGGTTGATAGTGATGTCATCAGTTCTTTTTTATTATTATTATATTATTATTATTATTCTATTATTCTCGTGTAACAGACTTATTTGTTTTTTTAGCGCATCTATTTTTGTCTCTAACTGTACAGTATTTATTGTTTGATAGTTAATTATAGAATTTAGTTCATTCTCTCTTCTTACTGCTTCCTCCATATTATTTTCTTCGTCATTTATTAATTTTTCTATATATTTATCTTTAGCTTCTGAGTCCGTTGTCAGATCATCAAGTGTTTCTTCAAGAATACTTTTTTGTTCCTTAATGTCTTCTAATGCATTAAAAGTTTCTATTGCGCAACATATCAGTACATGGTTTGATATGAGTTTATATTTTGCCTTATTCTTTAAAATACACCGCTTATGGTAGATATTCAGACATACCTTGCAGAAATAATATGAAAAACCATTTATGGTGCCACAGCATGAGAGTCTGTCAGCCATTTTTGATAATCACTATAGCTGGAAAGTTAAGCCAAAAATATATAATATTTTCAACACAAAGTTTCCGAAAGTTCATATAAACAGACGCATTTGAGTGTTCGCAGCGGTTTCCACAAATTTGTGAAAAAGTCACTTAGATCCTTTGTTAATTTTTAACAAAAACATAAAATAAACGTTTATAGATAAGAACTAAACTTATCTGAAGTCACCCGAGATTAGTTCACCCAACTCATCTACTCACCAACTGAACAATATTAATTAATAAAATATACTTAATTTGTCTTAGAGAGCACAGTCTCATAATGTTTTAGCACAACAATCACTATAGTATATATTTGAATTTTCAGTTTTTAATACCTAAAAAACACTTTGTTTATAAGCAAAACTATTAAAATGTGTACAACTTTTACATGTTTTTCTGTTATTATTTAATAAAACATGACCCAAAAACATATTTTTTTTGGGCTGCAAGTGGGTAGAAAAATGTAAAAATATAGGCTTTTTGTCCTCTCTTATTTTCGAATGCTGGGTTTTCGGTTGGTTTCCCTGGTTGTTTTTTCTTACAATATTATCCAATATGAAATGAACCAAAAAGAAACATGTTTCAGGCTACAAGTGAGCAGAAAAATGTTGGATAGTTTTTAAAACCGTCCCCACCATTTTTTTATTTCTTAACGGATCATTTAAATATGAGGTCATTGAAAAGCTACATAAACATCCCAAAATTTTGAAAATTATCAAGTATCAGCTAGAACTTTTTGAGACCTGCTATAAGAAAATATATATACTAGACTAATAAGACATCACATTTAAAAATAGAAAGAGTATTAAAAAAATCACGTTTTTTTACTTCCTATAATTATAATGTGTATTGGCTTATAAACGACTCTACAAAATAAATCATTAAAAACCATATATTATACAGAGTTAGTTAAAAAAAATTGAATAAAATTAAATTTTTAAACAGTCTTGTCATTAAAAATTATCAAAATTTCATCATATCATAACCTCATTCAAGCACACCAACCAACGCCCAAGTCTGGGATGACGGTGTGGTGTGATAAGCTCACTAAAATAGACATAAATATGTGCAATTTTGACCCTTATTGCCGCATGTTAGTGGCCTTGCTAATGACGCTATAAACGCACCAGTAGACACATCACCTTTCCTGAACGACGAAAATGAGACACACCGGAGTAGATATGCAACAAGAGTTCTGGACATTTCCCCATGTTAATTCCCATAAGAAAACGCCAAGGTTCAAAATCCGAAAAACTGCCACCGTCAAGGTCACAATTCCGGGCAGTGGTGCAGAAGTCATGTCACCAGGGGGTCACAATTCCGGACAGTGATGCAGAAGTCACGTCACCAGGGTCAAATTCACCTGTCAATAAGGGTTATATTTAGTTCAGGCAGGCAGACACCTGTTGAGCTACTGATGTTCACCTACTGTCAACCAAATAGATGAATGAGTCATATTTGCTGTCAACCTCTAGATGAGTTATTTTTTTAAGGTGACTAATCCAAGATGAATGCCCAGATGTAGCTTGATGAGTCACTCCTTCTCTAGAGTCACATACTAAAGCCCCACCTACTATTATTCTCTTGACAACCGCGTGTCAACATTTGTAATGTCTAGATTTGATATACCTATTAATAAGAAAGTATATGTTAACAGGGGATCGAACCGGCACGCCCGTCCATTTACAGTACAGCAGATCGTGGCTCAAGACCACACGACCATGGCGACTTGTTGATAAGGTTTTGTTAAATGATGTATGGATAAAAACAAGATAACGTTTGTGGTCGGATTGTGTGTTATACAAGCAATAAAATATTCATGCAATACAGATCGGTGAACTGATGTGCAATATTAGGGAATTGTTACATAGTAAAATAGCTAAAAATACATTTATTTATTGGTTTAGATCTATTGAAACTTGGTATGCATATAGTTAAATAGAAAATTATAATTTTAATAACCTTTATTTGATACAATAAGAAAAGGTAATGAAAATCACTTTTGTACCTATTTTTCTAACTTAAAATAAACAAAAATTTTATTAAATAATGAACCATACGGGGAGTGCCAATAACACTTTAAAATAAAGGAAAGTACCGCTAATTAATTAGTCTCATAAAAGATGAACTCTCTGCAAGTCTAAATGTGGCTGCTGTTGCGGTCTGGAAATATTTGTTCCATAAATCATATAATCTATGAAAGGCAACTGAAAACTGACGGAAATAAAATATTTTTACACATAGAATAAAATACTTATATTATTTTTATTTATGTCCTTATGGGTCCCTCATGTCTTACTTACCACATGCAAACGATTTACTATAATACTTTAGTATAATTTTCTATAGATTGGAGGTATTTTTATATGTTTGGTTAAAGACTTTTTTTTATTCAAATAATATCTGAAAAATAAATATAATCATATATTTTTTAATTATTTTTATATTTTTGTAATGAAATATGGTGTAATTTTTAATAACTATTTACCTCCTTTCATGAAATCCGTAGTTCTATCTCTTAGCTTTAATGATTTCTAATGTTATGGAAAAAAGCGCTATGTAGCGGTGCAAAAACTGAGGAATAAAGAACATTTTCTTCTTTAATTAGTAAAAATTAATAAGCTTTTGACACAAGTATAGTTCTTAACGAATTGTCTATATAATCAATAAATTTAGAAAACAACTGATAATAGTTTAAAATTAGCTTAAACTTGACCCTAAGGTTATTCACGATGCGATTTTTTTACACTTACTTTAAGTATACAGGGGTAGAAAGTTAAAAGATGAATTATTTAATATGTCTAGGTATATATACATAAGCAAAAAATTATTGATCATTCACTTTTCAAAACAGTTTGTTAGGTAACTATTTTTAAGAAAAATATTAACCGAATTTTTTTTTTTTGAGAAAATTTGACAAAAATGCATTGCAAGTGAAATTAACAGAAATTAATATACCTGTTTCTCTACATAGTAAGAAGTTGTTAAGCAACTACTCCCTAGACTAATTTGACGATCGTTCTCGCAATATTCGAATCTTTGTAACAACCGAACCCTTTCAGCCTGTTGTAAAGAAAAAATTTAAACCTTTATATTGCACCTTTTAAATCCCCTGACTTTTACATGAGACACACGAGTTTTGTTCTACTTCTACTATTAATAAATTCTGCATATCTAAGTGTAAAAGTTTGCATTTAAAAACCAATCAGTTTTACTAATTTGTAAAAGTTTTTTAAAACTAAGCGTTTTCCATATAATACCATTCAAATACCATATGGTTGTAGTAACTTAATCAATAAGAAACCATTAATATTTACAATCCTTAAAAACCTAGCCGCATTTATCATTTTTTACGGAAATTTTATTTTCCACAGCTTTAGCTTAGAAGGAAAAATTAAAAAAACATCCTTTAGTCAGCAACCAGAAGGGTACAAACCCCAAGTTTCTACGAATGAAAGATTGCTATCAGCCGGTGTACTGAAGGTACTTTTTCCGCACGTTTTTCTCCTATGGTTTCCGTAAAAGACTAATTTTGATTTACTGCGCATCGGGGCCAAAAGCCCTCAGTAGTTTTCTGCGAATATCTTGAGTTCTAAGTGGTCGATTTGATATTCTTTTTTTACTGGATTTGTGTTCCAATGCTATATATTCTTAGAGAAGCCAAAAAAGCATTAAAATGCTCAAAGAAAGGCCTTAGTAGTTTTTGCCGATTTCAAAAATAATTTTTTTAATAAAATTTTAAACTTATATTTAACCTAAATAGTTTTAAAGTATAGACGAAGATCAACCAGAAGGACCTTATTAAATTAACCATTCTTTCTCCCTCAAATGGAAGATATAGATAAAAAATTTAATCTCTTGGATAAAAGTTGCTTACCAGTGGTTACTCCCCCTCGCCTCAACTTAAATCTAATCTGATCTAATACGATAAGCTCTCTTTACAATGTTATTTAAAAAACATCTTTTACGTTTAATATATTTTGTTTCCTGTGAAGTATAATAGTACCCATAAAAGTTCTGCACGCAGACCATCATTAACGTCATTAACACTGATAACTAAATTAAAACTTTCCAAACAATATTTTTTATATATGTATTGAAATCCATACTTCATGTGTCACATAGAACAACCGTTTCTTTAATTTTATTGGGTTGGGATAACCTAACGTTTTAATTTTAATTATTTCCACAAAAAATCCTATTTTAATTAAATATTTTTTACATAATTCTTATCGACTTAAAAAATTTCCAGAAACGAGAAATAAAACGCACTTAATCACTTAATCACTCCGACAGCCATACGATACGAAGAATACAGTTATTTTTTTTAATTTAAAATTTGAAAAACAGTTTTGGTATGTTAAGGCCAAGACTATTTTCAAAAATTAAAATTGCCTTGATGACGTAAAAAAAAGAAAAAAAAAACAAAAAATTGATGAAACTCAATTTTTATTAAACGTAAGAACAAATTATAAGCGTTTACTGTGGTAAAAACAGCGTACTACCAAAAATATTCAACAATAAAAATTGACAAATCTTAATTAAATTTTAATATAAAACCTAATCAAACCTGCATCGCTATGTGCTGTGAGAACCCTCTAAACAGATACACTTAAGCCCTGTTCTCACTATGCATCAAACACATGCAACTTTTTACATGCATCTTTTTCTTGAAGCATGGAGCATTTTTAGCCAACATAACAAAATCACTAATTAAAAAAATCAAAAAAGCCCTAGATTTTTAACTGCTTTGTTTACTTTTTTCCTATACCCTTTTCTAGCGCATTCGCTAAAAGTTTAAGTATGCAACCAGCAATATTTTCACGACTGAATATTTGGTGTTCTTGAAGAATTCTAGAAATAAAGAATTCTTCGAAAAAAGGAAAAGTCGAAATTTCTGGATTGTTCTAGGATAAGAAATATTAAATAAATAGGATTGACAGGCTTGGAGTGGGAATTAGAACTTGCAGATTGTGAGCATTGGCAAACAAAAATTTTAGAAAGTTTTAAGGTGATTAAAAAATATTGAAAATAAAACTCATAACCTAAAATTCACAGCTGATCAGCAACTTGACAACATAAAAAAAACGGTTGGTAATCAAAAGGTAACTAGAAATTCCCCAGCACAACTTTCTGATAAAAAATAGAGCATGTTCTATTTTAGCGCATCTTGCAGCATGCGTCTTTTTTCGATGAATTTCATAGTGTGAACACACAAGATGCATGCATCTTTCTGAGAAGCATGAAAAAGTTGCATAGTGAGAACAGGGCTTTAAGAAGCACAAGCTGACTTGCTGTTGCAACCAATAATCTACACGTGCATTTGTGCAAGATTGCATTTCGTATAATAAGATAATAGAAGTCAACACATCCTGTATTCAAATTTTAATACTGATAACGATTTAGTGAAATGTTTAAATGCAGTCATCGATAACAACCCAATGATATTTACTGAACAACTATCATCGACGAAGTTATAAACCTTTACTGAAAGTGTGTATTCTTGACAACGTAAGTACATTTTTTGTATATTTGGAGGTTATAATTAGCGATATTTAAAGTAGTCTCTGTGCTATTAGTGAAACATACACGAGTGATCATTACCCCAGGGGGTGGGCTGAGACATTTTAACTATTTTCATTATTATTTATATAAGTAATTTTTTATATAAGGTTGATATTTTAGACTTCTAGTATGCAGAAAATTATGTCTTACTTATATTAGTAAGCCAGTTAGATCAAAAAATATAAGTGATATCAGAATTGAGGATTTTTTTCCCGAAAACTCTTATCGGGTGAATTAAAAAAAATATATTTTTACGACTGACCGCAAAAAGAGGGCATGACACTTTAAGAAGTAGTGTTCCAACAATATACTTATATACATATAACTAAAAATTTCCTAATTGAACTTAATGATATTACTGAGAACGTATAACAAACGCTTCAGATCCTAAAAATTTTGAACCTCCCACCACCGGTAATAAAGTCATCAAAGTTGGGACCAAAAAACGGGTCCTAGGCCCAAAAATACTATTTTTTAAAAAATAAAAACCCATTACGCGTTTTATATAATTAATCTATCTATTTGTAAACATTTTTATTTATATTTTGTTTTTTCATATTCATGTTTGTTATCAATTTATATATTCTTAAGACAAAATTCGGTAGTAATATTAAAATTCTACAACCAGAAACGAATTGCTCCCCTAACTGGTATCACCTAATCAAAAATATAGTACCTAACTATTTCAATGTTATAAAATATTTTAAGCCGAAGAAGGTACTAGAATTGTATGGTAAAACCTACAATACTCTTGGTTTTCCCTTTTAGCGAGTAAAGAATGTAATCATATATTTTTATATATCACTGAATTAATTTTAACATTTTCTATTCATACTTTAGAGCAATTCCACGAGTGATGAAGGTTTTTGGCATTTTTTTCCAAATAATAAATTAATAGCTAATAGCTAAAATATAGGCAAACAAAATATTAAAGTTTCATAGGAAATGTCCCATATTTAATCAAAAAATGACATTTAACTTAAAATCAAAGCAAGTAAAGAAAAGCAATATCATACCATTTTATTTTATCTAGGGAAAAGAAACATATTTTGCAACTCCTAATTTTAAACTACTTTTAGTTTAAGAGAAAAAGCACTTTCTAAATCCATGATTTTTCTCTGCCCGTTTTTGATGTCCCAGTACCAATTTTTAGTTATATCCTGGACTTTATATAAAAAATGAATATGATTTTATTTTTAAATTGTTCACATAAACCCTCTACATAATGCATTAAAATAATGTCATTCTGGTATATCTTCCGAGAGAGAAAAATGAGATCAAAAAGTTAAATATATTTGATTATATATCTGACCCATAAGTTGTCATGGAATTGCCCTTTAACAAGAACGGTATGAAGATAATAAAAAGCGTCTGAAAAAATTTTTAATAATGTGCTTGTCGTTTCCTTATCAGAATTTAATATTGCGCTAGGTTCATGTCTTACAATATTTCGGCTTTGTCTTTTTTTTTAAATAAAGGTCGAATAATGTTCTTATATTTAGTCTTACACGCCTGCATTCGTAAATGCTCTCTAGAATCATGATGAACCCGGCTCAGCTCTAAAATTTGTTTGTATGTCTGATGCTCTATAGGTGAAAAATGTTTTGGTTCTTTAAATAATATTAAGTTTTTAAGTCCAGATGTGTTTTTAAGATCATCTAAAACAATAATCTCTTCGTCAATCATTATTTCTTTAACGCCCAACATCCATTTATTGCTGTCATATCGGGGGCCATAGACTTCGTCATACACGTTTCTCTCATTGGGGGCATTTTTGTATTGAACAATACTTAATGCAGTTTTTTTTGGAGATTCAACGAAAAGTTTAAAAAAGTTTTCCGTTAGATCTTCTGAATTTACCGTATCTATACCGTACAGAATCATCTTAGCAAATAAAGGTTTAAAGTAGTACATCTAAACTATATGTGAAGTACAGCTGAGGTTTAGCTGAAGTACAGCTGAAGTGCAGCTGAAATGCAGCTGAAGTACATCTGAAGTATAGCTGAAGAACATCTGAAGTACAGCAGAAGTACAGCTGAAGTACAGCTGAAGTACAGCTGAAGTACATCTGAAGTACAGCTGAAGTATAGCTGAAGTACAGCTGATGTACAGCTGAAGTAAATCTAAAGTACAGCTGAAATACGTCTGCAGTACTTCTTCAGTACATTTAAATTATCTATTAATTCTTTTTAAGACGTATTCTTTACTCATTTGATTGATAAGTATTTATTACCAAAAATATTTTAACTTAATATATGTTTGTTTGCTATTAAATAATATCAAATATCTAGTTTTATAGCACGTACTTTTTAAAAATAATATAGACTTCGCGGTTATAAGTGTGTTCATTTATTTTTTGAATATTCTGCCTACAATCTAATGAATATTTTCGCGCACTATAATAAAATGATTTGGAGCCTTATTAAAATAACTAGATGTTGACTTGCTCTTTTTAAATTCATGGAAAACTTCTAACATTTTCAAATCTTCTATGCTTTTGTACATAAATTCACCTTTTCTATGAGTGACATCAAGATTGTGGGGTAGATGGTGTTGCGTTATTGCAATGGTAGGATCGTATATTAAATCATTCTGCTCAATCCAGAAATGAGGTGAAATTTTTTTTTTCCATTTGAATATATCTTAGTACCGACTTGCAAATTTGTTATTATTTCATACTTCCTAGCTACTTCATAGAAAACTAAACTTGCAGCTAAGCATACAGCGCAGTATTTTGATTGAATATATACTTGTTCGATACAACACTGACACATTTTGTTTATAATTATTTAAATAAACAGCTTTAAATAGTGGGTAGCAATGTAATTTAATTGGTAACAATGACCGTTGAGTTTCTCATTAAATATGAAACCTTAACACTTGAATCATTTTGTTCTAGATCGTTAAACAGAACAGATTAATTTTGGACCACGTAGTGCAGACAATTTTTCTATTACACAATATAGACTTATTTCACTGTTTTTCTTACAGAAGATGTCTCCCTTTGCTGATGTGGTAAAACATATCGCTGTCATATTAAAGTTTCTAACACCTCAATATGATGAACAAGTAGCTAGGGAGGGACTACGAGAATGTGCTCTTGGAATAAAGAGAATGGATAAAGAATTAAAAAAAGTCAAAAGTATGGGCGAAAGACAGCAGGGCGCCGGGCTTTCAGCAAGAAAGAAAACTGCCAGCGATAGAGTAAACTGGGAAGATTCTAAATCAGCATTTTCTTCTAGGAGTCGCACAGCAGTTCTCACAAATATGAGTCATAAAGATCCTAAAGCTTTCCTCATTGACTGTAAATCAATTTTCAAGATACGTATCCAGAATGCTCTTAAGAAAGATACAGCGGTAAAGGCGAATGTAGTTTTCTGTGGGGATTTGAATTTGAAAGGTGACGCTGTACAGAGAGAGCATAAGTACTTCACCACGTCAAACTCGGCCATTTTTAGAGATACCGACTTAAATGCCTGGTTTGACTCTAAAGTTGTGACTCCTATAATAAAAGAATTTGAAGAATTCCAAGAACGAGATAGTGGGTGGGCATTAAAGAAGGTGATTAACTTGGGAGTAAACATAAATAAATATACACCACAGTTAGGGTCCTCATTTACCTGCTGAGATTAAGAATAAGAAAGCCTGCATTAACGTCAAGAATAATGACGATGTCTGTTTTGCTTGGGCTGTTACATCTGCTTTACATCCTGTAGAGAAACATTCAGATTTTACCACATCATACCCCCACTACTCATCCGTGCTCAAATTAAAAGGAATACAGTTTCCGATGACTTTTAAGCAGGTAGCAAACTTTGAGCAACAGAATAATGTTTCAGTTAACATTTATGTTCTTCGAAAAAACAAAAAATCATTTAAAACATTTCCCATGTATCTGACAAAGAACAAGAAAGACCGCCACGTTAATCTGCTGATGATACAAGACCCGAATAATGATGTTACGGCTCCCGTGAGGCAACACTATGTCTGGATAAAAAGTTTGTGTCGTCTCCTCTCCAAACAACTAAGTAAAGAAAATGGACAAACATTTTTTTGTGACCGTTGTCTCATCTACTGCAGGTCAGAAGAGAAACTTGCCAAACATATCAAGGATTGTTTAAAAATAAATGAAACTGCAATTTGCATGCCTAAGCCAGGAAAAAATATTTTAAAATTTAAAAATTTTAAAAATAAGGAGAAAACCCCATTCATAGTCTACGCCGATCTAGAGAGCGTGTTTAAGCCAACAAATGATTCTAAAAAGCCACAGAGAAAGCAGCAACACATTCCTGCGGCTGTTGGATATTATCTGAAATGTAGCTACGATGACTCCCAAAGGTTTTACCGTTCATACCGAGGTAAAGATTGCATGAATTGGTTTGCTGATGAAATGAATAGTCTGGCAGAAGACTTGGCAACCGTATTCTGGTGTCCTTACGATATTAATATAACATGGATGCAGGAAGTCGAGCATCGAAAAGCTACGCGCTGTGACAGCTGTGAACAGCCTTTTGCTCCTGACGACAAAAAAAGTAAGAGATCATAACCACCTGATCTCCAATAACAACTATCGCGGTACGGCTCACGAATATTTCAATATTAATTATAAAGATAGTCATACTATTCCAGTTGTCTTTCACAATTTAAGCGGTTATGATACCCACTTTATAGTAACGGATATTGCAACGAGGATGAAGGGTTCCATTGATCTGCTTCCAGTTACAAAAGAGAAATATATAAGTTTTACAAAACATGTTGATGAGTTTCCAATTCAATTCCGTTTTGTAGATAGTTTTCGTTTTATGGCTTCATAATTAGATAAGCTAGCATCCTACTTGGAAGAATATCCATCCAAAGAAAAGTTTAAACTATTAACAAAAAAGGCTGTCATGCCTTATTATTACATCGACTCCTTCGACAAATTTGATGAAATATGTTTACCAGCTCAAAGTGCTTTCTATAATAAGTTGGAGAACAAGCCCTGTCCCCGTCGACTCTACCTTCAAGCCAACCACGTTTGGGAAGAATTTGGTTGCACAACGTTGGGTGAATATATTGAGCTATACATGAAGACGGATATAATGCTTTTGGTCGATGTCTACGAAAAATTCGGTCAGAACTGCCTTAAAACTTATAAACTCGATCCTGCGCACTATTTAACTTTACCAGGATACACTTGGGATGCGATGTTAAAGTATACTGGTGTAGAGTTAGAGCTTCTCACTGATGCCGATATGTTTCTCTTTGTGGAGCGAGGTATTAGAGGCGGTCTTAGTCAAGTCTGCAGTAAAAGGAAAGTCAAAGCTAACAATAAATATCTACAGAGCTATAATCCTTCCAAGTCGAAGTCTTTCCTGAGGTACTTCGATGTAAATAATCAGGTGCATTTAATCTCTTTTAACTTTTTATTTATTTATTTTTATTGTAGAAAATATTAAATTTTCGTGATTTAAAATCATTATATTTTTTTTGCAGTACCTCCCTTATCGCAGTTTTGAATGGTGTGATACTAACATTGAAGTCACCACGATCCCTGACGATGCTGATGAGGGGTATATGTTGGAAGTGGACTTAGACTATCTTCTTGAACTACATAATCAACATAAAGATATACCACTCTGTCCGCAGCATATAAATCCGAAGACTGGAGAGCCTCCTCAGAATGCTAAAGAGCTTACTAAAACACTTGGAAATAAGACAAAGTATGTGATACATTATAGGACTCTAAAACAGGCAATTGCATATGGGCTAGTATTGAGAAAGGTACATCGCGTACTTAAATTTAAGCAGACTCCTTGGCTGAAGCCTTACATTGACTTAAATACGGAGCTTCGTAAGAAGGCAACGAATGAATTTGAGTAGAACTTATTCGAGCTGATGAATAATGCTATCTTTGGTGAGTCAAACATTTTTTATATTATGATGAAGATCATTTAAACATTCAAGTCCTGAGGTTTCGTTTTTAGAACAATTATTAGACATCCATACGTAGTATGGAGGATATTGGAATCTTCACCAAAAATAAGTTATTTGGGCCAAAAAAAAAGACCTTAATACAAAATTTCTGGATAGTCTCTCTCTGTCTGCCTGTCTGTTTGTCTACAACACGATTACGCAAAAACCGCTTAACCGATTCTTATCAAATTTGGCACAAAAATTTTGGGTCGCCAGACGTAGAGCTGATTAGTTTTTAATGGGGGGTGGGGGGTTTGAAAGAGGGTAAGAGCGGAGATTTAATTTTTTTAAAAATGTAACTCACGAACTGTAGCAGCTAGCGACAGGCGGTTTTCACATTAAGATAGAACATTTTGAAAAAAACAATTTTAAGATTTTATGGATGGCTATACGTGCCTGCTGACGTTATTTTTTATTTCCATAATCTATATCGGTAACCATTAGATGACAAATACTGTAGATAACCTTCTGTAATTCTATTTTGTTTTGGTTGCAGGTAAAATAATGGAGATCGTTCGCAAGCGGGTCAATGTCTGTTTGCTAACTAAATGGAGTGGACGTTATGGAGCTGAGTCATATATAGCGAAGCCTCAATTTAAAAATAGTGCTATATTTAGCGAAAAACCCGATTTGGTTGCAGTTGAGCTAAGTAAACTACAAGTCTTGTTAAATAAGCCGATCTTTGTTGGACAAGCAATTTTAGATTTGGCAAAGACAACCATATAGGATTTTCACTATGGGTATATGAAGCCTACTTTTGAGGATTGTTCAGCGCACTACACAGATACGGACAGCCTGATTTATGAACTGTTTCAGGATCCGTATGAAGTTATAAAGAGAGACTTTGTAATTTGACACGTCTGATTATCCTTGTGATAATATCTTTGGGATTCGTAAAGTTAATAAAAAAGTGTGAGGAATGATGACTGATGAAAGTAATGGTGTTCCTATGACTAACTATGTAGGTCTCAGATCAAAATTATATGCAACGAAAGTTTTAACCCCTGAGAGCGATATTCTAAGAAAAAAGAAAAGGATGCAAGATGATGGGTATGATACTGATGAAATTGAATCCATCATAACAAATTTCCATGTTACAACGAAGGCCAAAGGAATCAAATCTTCTGTTGCTAACACAGGCATTACCTTTGAAGATTATGTGGAATGTCTTGATGGTTTTAAGCAGAAGACTGTTTCCCAAAATCTTATTCGATCAGAAAACCATCAGGTACACTTCATCACGCAGCTGAAGATTGCTCTTTTCACTTACGATTATAAGCGGTACCTCATTCCTGGGACGGATGAAACGTTGCCCTGGGGGCACTATTCCATACCTACAACGATTTCTAATGAAGTTTTGCCGATCACGCCGTGAAATTAAGTTATGGTTTAAAATTTTGTAAAACTGAAACCAAACATGAAGGATATATATTTAATGTAGAACAATATTGCTTAAAAAATAGCTTCCATTTGTTAAAACAATTAATTTAAGAAAAAATTATAATTTACTTAATTTTAATATATTATTTCCCCTTTTTACCAATTAATAAAAAAATTTTAAGACAGATTTTTATCTTACCTAGTTATTATTTTTAATAAATTGTAACATATTCAGTTGGTTGAAGATAAATTGTTATAAATAATAATAATAATAAATAACATTGCAACATAGAAATCTAGCAAAAAAAAAAGAATTTTTCAAAATCCATCGTTAACATACCAGTCTTCGTTTATGTATCCGTCGATCATTGACGACTCGAAATGGAACTAGACGGTTGTACGTAATTGATCATTTTAAATCCATATAATAATATTATTTACCGTAAAAATAAAAGCCTTTTAACTCGAGCTGCACAGCTGGGTCACACACATGATACAAACTTTTTGCCATGCCCTCCTCCTTTATAACACACAGAATTTTTTAAATCCCCTCGCTATAACGCAAGATATCTGCAACAAAAACTACCAGTAAAAAAATATCACTTACAGCTCGAGATATTCGCAGAAAACTACTAAGGTCAAGAATTTTAATGCCCTTTTGGCTTCTCCATCTCTCTAATAATAAATAGCATTGCAACACAGCAATCCAACAAAAAAATATTTTTTCAAATCGATCACTTAAAACTCGAGATATTCGCAGAAAACTACTAAGGTCTTTTGTCACCTGCGCAGCAAAACAAAATTAGTCTTTTACGGAAACCATAGGAGCAAAACGTGCGCACATAGCGGAAAAAGTACCTTCGGTACACCGGCTGATAGCAATCTTTCATTATTAGAAACTTGGGGTTTGTACCCTTCTGGTTGCTGACTAAAGGGTGTTTTTTTTTATTTTTCCTTCTAAGCTAAAAGTGTGGAAAATATTCGCTAAAAAAGTTAGTCTGTATTCAATATGATATCATACAGTACCTTTAGGTATGTACATACGTGACATGATATATTCGAAACTAGTAAACCGATTTGAATAAAATTTCCGTAAAAAATGATAAATGCGGCTAGTTTTTTAAGGATTGTAAATGACGACGTCGAGTTATTAATGGTTCCTTATTGATTAAGTTACCACAATCGCTTAGTTTTAAAAAACTTTTACAAATTATTAAAATTGATTGGTTTTTAAACGGAAACTTTTACACTTAGATATGCATAATTTATTAATAGATAGATGGTTCGATAGTTGCCATAAATCTTTTGAGTCCCAAGTAGAACAAAACTCGTGGGTCTCATGTAAAAGTCTGGGGATTTAAGGGGTCTTTGCGATATAAAGGTTTCAATTTTTTCTCTTTACAACAAGTTAATTCGGTTGTTACAGAGATTCGAATATTGCGAGACCGCAGCGGAAACACTGTAATTCAATACTTCTTCGTACTATGTAGAGAAACAGGTATATTAATTTCTTTTGATTCCACTTAAAAAACGCATTTTTGTCAAATTTTCTCAAAAAACAAATTCGGATGATACTTAAAAAAGAAAAATATTTACCTAACAAACTGTTTTCAAAAGTGAATGATCAATCATTTTTTGCTTATGTATATATACCTAGACATAATAAATAATACATCTTTTAACTTTGTACCCCTGTATACTTAAAGTAAGTGTAAAAAAAATCGCCTCGTAAATAACCTTGGGGTCAAGTTTAGGGGACCATAAGGACCTACATAAAAATAATATAAGTACTAGATTTTATTCTATGTGTACAAATATTTTATTTCTCTCAGTTTTCAGTTGCCTTTCATAGATTATATGATTTATGAAACAAATATTTCCAGACCGCAACAGCAGCCATATTTAGACTTGCAGAGAGTTCAACTTTTATGAGACTAATTAATTAGCGGTACTTGCCTTTATTTTAAAGTGTAATTGGCACTTTATACCAATTTTTTTCCCCGTATGGTTCATTATTTAATAAAATATTTTTATGTATTTGTGTATGTATGGTAGATACCTAATAAAGTACAATAAAATATTAAAATAATTCAGCAGTTTATCAAAGAAATTTTGAGTTGTATACCAAGTTTCAATAGGTGTAAACCAATAAATAAATGTATTTTTAGCTATTTTACTATGTAACAATTCCCTAATATTGCACATCAGTTCACCGATCTGTATTGCATGAATATTTTATTGCTTGTATAGCACACAATCTGACCACAAACGTTATCTTGTTTTTATCCATACATCATTTAACAAAACCTCATCAACAAGTCGCCATGGTCGTGTGGTCTTGAGCCACGATCTGCTGTACTGTAAATCGCCGGGCGTACCGGTTCGATCCCCTGGTAACATACACTTTTTTATTAATAGGTATATCAACTCTGGACATTACAAATGTTGACACGCGGTTGTCAAGGGAATAATAGTAGGCGGGGAGTATGTGACGCCGTACGTGCATGACACCATTAAACTACATCTGGACATCCATCTTCGATTAATAACTTTAAAAAAATAACTCATAAAGAGGTTGACAGCAAATATGACTCATTCATCTATTTGGTTGACAGTAGGTGAACATCAGTAGCCCAACAGGTATCTGCCTGCCTGAACTAAATATAACCCTTATTGACAGGTGAATTTGCCCATGGTGACGTGACTTCTACACCACTGTCCGGAATTGTGACCCCCTGGTGACATGACTTCTGCACCACTGTCCGGAATTGTCACCTTGACGGTGGCAGTTTTTGGGATTTTGAACCTTGGCATTTTCTTATGGGAATTAACATGAAGAAATGGCCAGAACTCTTGTTGCCTATCTACTCACCGGTCATTTTCATATTCCTAAACGGCGACACATCAAGCACCGTTGCGTTTTTTACACTGGGTGTGGGCATTCTGAACGCAGCCCAGCCATTTGGCGACAATAATAGCGATTTCGGATCGATCCGGAGTATAGAGTCGTGACGTCACGAATCTACCCGCGGGTGCTCTGAATTCCACCGAAGTGCTCGCGCAGAAAGTGATCAACAAAACACGCCATTTGCTCGAAAAACTACATTTTAACGTCACTTTTTTATTTATTTATTTCAGTTTTAATATTTTTAAAATTGGACTGCCGTTTGAAAAAGACACAAAGTCCACAAAGAGAAAACCGAACACTATAGTCCAATTTTTTGATGAGCGGACTGACGTCATTTTTGCCCCTGAAAACGTATTTCTTAGTTGTCAATAGTTCGCATGTCAAATAATTTGTTGTTGTCAATTTGAAGTAACAGTTGAAATAATCAACGATATGACTTTTTTTTCATTATTTATTGTCGCTGTCTAAAACAATGTATCAAATAGAGATCCAAAAAAATTACGTCAGTCCACTCACCAAAAAATTGGACTATACTCGGAGCAGGAGTACATAATCGAACATCCAAATACTTTTCGGATCGATCTTGGAGTACCCGAGAGTCGTTTTAGAGCAATAAACGAAAGCGCTATAAGACTGAGTCAGTTTGTCTGCCGCCCAAAAGGCCAGCTATGGGCACACGGGCACAATAATATAATATTAATGTGCCCACAAAAATTAAAGCTTCAAATAGCAAACGGTTTTATTTTAAAGATTACGGTAGGTCAAAATAAGTTTATACAAAGAATCTCGTGTTCGCAAATAAAAATTAAAGTAACACTCGTGGCATATCGGACAAAGCGTTTTTCTTTCTCACTTCATTACGACCAGGCCTCCAATGACTAATGGAGAATCCAGACCCCTACAGACCTGTTTCATCCTTATTAGGAATCATCAGGGAGTCATCGGATTATACCTGGCAGTTGAAGCTACACAGGTAACCATGCGCACCTCTCGAATTTAAAACAAAAAGTTTGTAATTGGCGGAGACGTGGTACCTGTGTGCATGCATGCACACCAGCCTCACTTTGGGTCATATAACTTGAACCCCCCCCAGTAAAAATTTGTTGCACCGTATAGTAGATCTTTGGCACCGCAATGCACCACCATCAAAATTTTACGTTGTTTTTTGGCTAGGATTGCTATCACTAGCTATAAGTCATAGTTTATAGGTAGTTGCACCACCAAAAGATAATTTTTGGTCATTAAGACGAAAAAGTAATCCGAAATATAACGCTATACCGGGTTATGCGTTTACGTCCGCAACATAGGGATGCTGCTTTATTTTCTTCCCAGTAATTTTTGAATCGTTTTTGTAATAATTTTAAAAAATGTTTAAAAGCGCAATTACCTAGACGAACATGACAAAAGCTCGGGATGAAATTTTTTGCGCGAACATTTTTGTGAGCTTTTCTTTGAACATTTTATTCGGGTAAATTTTCGAGCAAATGTTGCAATCTATTTTGGAAACATCACTGATCTCAATTCTTAAAAAAAAAATGGAACAGCCACTTTTATTTTAAATTTTTATCAAAAAAAGCCGACGTAAGTACTAAGTAGTACGTAAGTACTAAATAAGTTTGTAATTTTTGTCACATGCAATATTAATAGCTTACTATGGAGATAATGAAATTTCATTCTTTTCTCTCAATTTTTTGGTTTTGTTTAATTAAAAAAAGAAAACAGAAAAATCGTTCGAAGTAATTACTTTTTAAAATGCAGGTGGATATTTTTAGGAGAGTGTTCTGGAGAGTCGTTATTTTTTTAGGACCCTGGGAGGGTGGAAGGAACGCAGCGCTTTAAAACGTTTTTATAGGAGGCATTATCTTATTACTTTGCGACTTTATTTTAGTTACTACGACTATTAACTATCTATCATGCGGCAAAACTTTTTAATAAATATTATCATACGAAACTTTTATTAGCTAGATCTTCACTTTACAAGATATTGACATACACATTTTTTTTGCTGATTTTATTTCTAAAGGTATTTTTCCAATTTCTGGCAGAAACAATAATAATTGAACCCATACTTACCTTTTCATACGAATCCCACATCGCACTTTTTGATGAAAAACTAAGAAAACTAAACACAAACTAATCAAATGGTTAAAACCAAATTTTAGTTTCATTATAAATTTTTTTAATGCTCAGGAAACGTTTTCTTAAAGCTCTTTTCTCAAATGAGCATAGTTTAATGTTTACAGCTATTTATATGATCCATTTTCACTGATGATTAATGGTAAGGTAGGTGCACCAAATAAGATCCGTGAGCCCAAAAAGGCCCACAACTCAATCTGACAAGACTGCAAGCATTTAGATAACCGCGCGTTCTGGAAAATACAGCGCTTGATCGACCAAATCTGGGGCAGTAGAAAGCTTCGCGTTTTCGATGTACACTGCTCTCAGATCACCCCCAGCCAGAGCAGTGAAGTCACAAATCTTTCCGGGAGTAATCTGAGGACGATTCCGAATCCGAATACGAGCACCCAACTTGCAATCGTAAATCGCTCTAAAATTTATTACATAACTCCAGATTTTGTTTGTTTTTTTTTAGAAGATTTTATTTAACTTGCAATGTATCTATATATACAATATGTAACGAACGAACTAGATATGTTTGTTCGGATGGAATATTGCAACCTAATTTTGACCAACTTTCCGACATCCGATCGGCTTTAAATTTGGCATGCTTATATAGTTGCGGTGACAACACAAGAATATAGTGTGATGAAATTGACAGCTCCCCCCTACTCAAAGGAGGTAGAGGGGAGTACAGATGACGTACGCCCGATTTCGTTGAAATTTCTAATCAAATTTTGTAAATTCAATATGGCGGATTCAAGATGGACGATTTTTGGTAATCTTTTGCTAACCAATTTTAACTAACTTCTACACATCCGATTGCCTTCCTATTTGGCATGCATTTATAGTTCCGGTGACAAAACAGTAATATTTCATTATTAGTTACCCCTCCCCCCTACGAGGGGAGTGGAGGGAGGAAACACCTAAGTTTGTCCGATTTCAATCAAAATTCGTATACGGGGGATTTTGGGGATAAGGAATACGAATTTTTGATCAGATTTTGAAAATTCAATATGGCGGATTCAAGATAGACGATTTTTGGTCATGTTTTGATAACCAATTTTTATCTGACTTATCCACATCCCATGGTGTTCAAATTTGGTGTGTGTTTATAGTTTCGGTGAAAATACAAAAATATGGTATTCTCAGGTACAGACCTCTCTCTAACGAAGGAAGAGGAGGGGAAAAAGATTTGTAGAATAGCCCTGAAGAAGCAAATAAATTTTACGAAAGGTTGGCACTTCAATAGATAGATAGATAGATAGATAGATAGATAGATAGATAGATAGATAGATAGATAGATAGATAGATAGATAGATAGATAGATAGATAGATAGATAGATAGATAGATAGATAGATAGATAGATAGATAGATAGATAGATAGATAGATAGATAGATAGATAGATAGATAGATAGATAGATAGATAGATAGATAGATAGATAGATAGATAGATAGATAGATAGATAGATAGATAGATAGATAGATAGATAGATAGATAGATAGATAGATAGATAGATAGATAGATAGATAGATAGATAGATAGATAGATAGATAGATAGATAGATAGATAGATAGATAGATAGATAGATAGATAGATAGATAGATAGATAGATAGATAGATAGATAGATAGATAGATAGATAGATAGATAGATAGATAGATAGATAGATAGATAGATAGATAGATAGATAGATAGATAGATAGATAGATAGATAGATAGATAGATAGATAGATAGATAGATAGATAGATAGATAGATAGATAGATAGATAGATAGATAGATAGATAGATAGATAGATAGATAGATAGATAGATAGATAGATAGATAGATAGATAGATAGATAGATAGATAGATAGATAGATAGATAGATAGATAGATAGATAGATAGATAGATAGATAGATAGATAGATAGATAGATAGATAGATAGATAGATAGATAGATAGATAGATAGATAGATAGATAGATAGATAGATAGATAGATAGATAGATAGATAGATAGATAGATAGATAGATAGATAGATAGATAGATAGATAGATAGATAGATAGATAGATAGATAGATAGATAGATAGATAGATAGATAGATAGATAGATAGATAGATAGATAGATAGATAGATAGATAGATAGATAGATAGATAGATAGATAGATAGATAGATAGATAGATAGATAGATAGATAGATAGATAGATAGATAGATAGATAGATAGATAGATAGATAGATAGATAGATAGATAGATAGATAGATAGATAGATAGATAGATAGATAGATAGATAGATAGATAGATAGATAGATAGATAGATAGATAGATAGATAGATAGATAGATAGATAGATAGATAGATAGATAGATAGATAGATAGATAGATAGATAGATAGATAGATAGATAGATAGATAGATAGATAGATAGATAGATAGATAGATAGATAGATAGATAGATAGATAGATAGATAGATAGATAGATAGATAGATAGATAGATAGATAGATAGATAGATAGATAGATAGATAGATAGATAGATAGATAGATAGATAGATAACAAAGTAAGGTTGTAATATTTGTTGTTCACAAAGCGAACACGCAGATCTCGGCGGGAGAGTGATCCGTTCTTAAATCGAACACGCAGATCTCGGCGGGAGAGTGATCCGTTCTTAAATCGAACACGCAAATACATAAAAAAAAAACATACTGCAATGAATGCCTATACTTTCCCAAAATTTAAAATAACAAATCGTGCTAACTTTGCCGATAAGCTAAGTTTGTTGAGGGTAGCTCATAGATCACGCTCTGGCTTGTTGTCATTCTGGTAAATGCGTTTTTTAGTTATTGCCCCCACCACTTTTTTTGCATGGTACTTTTAAAAACGCTGTAACTTTCTTAAAAATTAACATAGAGAGTCGAGAATGACAGCAAACGATTCAGTGGAAACACGCAATAAAATTGTTTTTTTTTTATAAAAAAGTTCAAAATTTTGCTTTGTTTTCTCACAAAAAATAAAAGACCTAATTTTTAGTTTTTTTTTAAAGCAGTTATTTATTTTCAGAAGCCATTTTAAAAAAAGTTTGAAATAAAACTTGTAGAGTAAGCATTTTGTTTTAATTTGATGTATAGAACTTATATATGCACTTGTATATTACATTTATTTCAATGGAAAAACAAATTGGTTGTCACTAGAAATACCACCACGTAGGTAAAGCTGGGGGGACCACCATAAGGGGCCACAAAAATTCCCATGCCAGAATTTGGTGCTAATTTGTTGCTAATTTGTTACCGAAGAATTAAATTTGTCGTTATTGCCGTTTCCGAGAAATCGCGACCTCTGTGACCTTACGGTAAAGCTGAGGGACCACCCCATAACTTCTGATTGCCAAACGATAGGAGAATAAATCAAACGCCATAATTTGTCGCTCGAAGGCCTTATGTGCATTAACATATAAAAAACAACGAAAATATCGCGGTTTTTTTCTAATCTTTAAAAAACTCTATTTTGCTAATAACTTCTCTTGTATTGAACCAAATAATGCAGAACTAAGCCCATTAGGCGTCAATGAGCTTGCTCGAATTTGTTGCTACCATTTAAATGTCTTACAAGCAAAATTAAAAAAAAAAATTTTTTTTGGGAAATTGTACCACTGTGCGTCCAATAAATCGTATCTCGGTTATTTTACGAGATATTAGACTTAAACCAAAAACATAATTTAAGTCATGCTAAGTCCAAATTTGTTCGGTACAATAGCAATACGTCGCTCCTGTGGCGTTCAAGAAAATTTGTTGAAACTATTTTCTGAAATTGACCAAAAAGTCGCAATGATTTGCATACCGTGAAGCTGAGCTCAAAGCGGGCTTTTTAAGTACTCAAACACAACATTTTTCGTCGGTGCCGTTATCGAGCGCGATATTGCGATGAAACTGGTTCACTATTCCAGAAATCTGCACCCGGATATCCACAAAACTATTTATGGGGCCCCCAAGATTCGTATACCATTAAGCTGGGTCCGAACAGGGCTTTTCAACTATCTAGACCCAGCATTTGTCGCTGGTAACGTTATCGAGATATCGAGATTTAAGGGTTTCACTATTGCACATCTCTGCACCCGGATATTTCCAAAATTAGTTATGGGGCCACCAAGTCTCGTATACCGTTAAGCTGGGTTCAAATAGGGCTTTTTAAAGACAAAAACACGGAATTTTTCGCTGGTGTCGTTATCGAGATATTGCCATCAAAGTGGTTCACTTTTGCACGTCTCTGCACCCGGATATCTCCAAAACTAGTTATGGGGCCACCAAGTTTCCCATACCGTTTAGCTAGGTTCGAACAGGACTTTCCAAGTAACCAGACCCAGAATTTGTCGCTGGTGCCGTTATCGAGATATTGCGATTTAAGTGTTTCACTATTCCACATATCTGCACCCGGATATCTTCAAAACTATCTATGGCGCCACCAAGATTCGTATACCGTTTAGCTGGGTTCGAACAGGGCTTTTTAATTACCCAAACACAAAATTTGTCGCTGGTGCCGTTATCGAGATATTGCGATTTAAGTGGTTCACTATTCCACATATCTGCACCCGGATATCTCCAAAACTATTTATGAAGCCACTAAGTTTCGTATACCGTTTAGCTGGGTTCGAACAGGGCTTTCCAAGTAACCAAACACAGAATTTTTCGCTTGTGCCGTTATCGAGATATTGCAATTTAAGTGATTCACTATTCCACATTTCTGCACCCGGATATATGCAAAACTATTTATGGAGCCACCAAGTTTTGTATACCGTTTAGCTGGGTTCGAATAAGGCTTTCCAAGTAACCAAACACAGAATTTTTCGCTGGTGCCGTTATCGAGATTTTGCCATTTAGTTGGTTCACTATTCCACATCTCTGCACCCGGATATCTCCAAAACTATTTATGGGGCCACCAAGTTTCGTGTACCGTTTAGCTAGGTTCGAACGGAGCTTTCCAAGTAACCAGACCCAGAATTTGTCACTGGTGCCGTTATCGAGATATTGGGATTTAAGTGATTCACTATTCCACATCTCTGCACCCGGATATCTCCAAAACTAATTATGGCACCACCAAGATTCGTATACTGTTCGAAATTATGATTAGAAAATCCACAGGTTGCTGATTGAACGGTAATTAATGAAAAATTTGGAAATAAAAAGATCGAACTGAAAAAGATAATTTTTCGCCCTACCTTAAACTGCTCCGAACTCCACTCAGCTGACCAGCTCGGTCAATTTCCATGCGTACGAGAGAGAGCGGCGGCGTCTTGAGTTGACCCGTCGCGATATACGACACACACCCGTGATTTTTATGAAAACAATAAATCTGAGAGATACACGAAGCGTGCGAAATATTTTTGTCAACTAACTTGCTTCTCGGTAAGGACTTTGGCCTGTACCCTTTTCAGTTTACAAATGCGCGCATTTTTAAAAGCCAAAATTAGCAAAAAAAAAACAAAACCATTCTTAGGCATAGAACACGCGCAATTAGAATAAAAGAAAACAAAAATGAAGAAAATAAATTGATTTCTATTCCTAAATAGGATTTAACACCCAAATTACCCAATTAAATATACACCTATGTACAGGGTGCGTAGACGAAACTGAACATTCCGCCCACCTAAAATGTCAAACATTGTATGCACAGGGTAAAGCGCAAAGCTTTACCAGGGGTCTTTGAAAAAGACCGCTAGTAGTTCTGATGGTGGCTACTCGGCCAACCCAACCCAACCGCATTTCAAAGGAGGGAGCTGGTCGTTTTTTACCAGAACAACCGAGTTTATTTCAAATTGATGATGAGGTAATAGTGCGGGTTGTTTATGATCGTAGGCTAGATTGGAGTGAACGAGTCTACCGCCCACCCTGAGGACACCCTGCCCATCAAGGAAGGGAGAGAGTTTGCGAACGGGTTTTGAGAGTGGTTGCTTCTTCTCAATATTTTTAATGTCTTGCGAGAATACTTTATTTTGCACCTGCTTGACTAGCAGCAGTAGAGCTTCATGTAATTCAAATTGGTTAAATGGTTTGCACATTCGAAGGTCTTTTTTGAGGCGAAAATTTTTGATGAATCTGAGTGAATAGGCAACAATACGTTGTATACGATTGAGTGACGAATATCGTTCTAAGTAAGAATCTAGGATCGAAAGTGGTGAAAAGGTTACTAAAGAAATAGTTTGTTCTTCCCCAGCCACGACCGAATTATTGAGCGCAATCTCTTTAGAAATGGTCCAAGATTCGGGAGGGTCCTTAAGCTAAGGGGGCCCAGCCCACCATAGGGGATGGTCGACTAGCTCCTGGGGACATAAACCCCGCGAGGCACAGTCAGCGGGATTGTGCTCTGAACGTACATGATACCAATACGAAGGAGGGATGTTTTCTTGAATCTCGGTCACTCGGTTTGACACGAAAGTTTTAAAGGTATGTGGTGATTTTTTGATCCAAGCCAGAGCGACGGTCGAGTCTGAAAATGCATAAGTTTGCGCAATATTGATTTTGTCGGAGTAAGTAATTAGGATGTGCTGCATAATTTTGCTAAGGAGGTGTGCGGCGCACAATTCCAGTCGAGGGAGAGATACTCGTTGGACAGGGGCGACTTTGGACTTGCCTGCTACCAAGGAAATTTGGACACCTTTGCTCGTCACAATTCTTAGGTAAACTACGGCTGCGTAGCCACGCTCCGAGCTATCAGAAAATCCATGCATCTGACACGAAATAACCTGTCCTTGAAATAGTGCCCTAGGGATTTGAATAGAAGATAAGACGGGAAGTTCAGCTTTGTACTGATTCCATTTGGCGCAAACATTTTCTGGAGGAGTCTGGTCCCATTCTAGACCAAGAGTCCATAAGTACTGGATAATGTGTTTTGCGAAGAACGTGAGAGGGGCCAGAAAGCCGAGAGGATCGAATATACGTGCCAAATTAGAAAGTATGACGCGTTTTGAACAATGTTCAGAAATTATGTCTACAGAATACGAAAATGAATCACTGACAGCGTTCCACTTGAGCCCTAGACTTTTTACGGATGAGCCTGAAGATTCGGGGTTGAAAGATAGCGATTGTTCGAGCCTTTCTTCGGCAGGAATATTGGCAAGAAGCAGGGGATGATTGCTAACCCATTTTCTGAGTTCAAAACCACCCCTTTTTAATAGCGAAATTAAGTCTTGCTGTGAGGCAAGGGCTTCATTTAGTGAAGAAAAACTGGAAACGACATCATCGACGTAGACGTCGGAGAGAAGGATTTTTGCACCGATAGGATGATTACAAGCTTCATCTCGAGCTAGTTGAATAAGCGTTCTCTGGGCTAAATAAGCGGAAGACGAAATGCCGAAGCTCACAGTCTGAAGAGCAAAGTCTTGTATGGGACTTTCTGGCGAGAATCGCCATAGACTACGCTGATATTCACGTTGGGAAGGTGTTATTATAATTTGCCGATACATTTGTTTAATGTCAGCGGTGAACACAAAAGGCTTGGCCCTAAAATTGCTAAGTACATTGAATATTTCCTTTTGTAGTTTTGGACCAGCGAGTAGAGTTTTGTTTAAAGAGCGTCCTAAAGAATCAGACGCGGAGGCGTCGAATACAATTCTCATTTTTTTGGTAGAACTTTCAGGATAAGTACATAGTGATGTGGTATGTAGTAAAAGTGACCCGAGTCTACGTCTGGAGTATTTGTTTAAATCATGTGTCCAGAGTTTAAGTAGTCATTTATTACTTCTTTATAAGACTCGTAGGTGGAATAGTGTATCTGCCAGTTTCATCACGACAAACAGTTTTAATAAATAAATCTTCGCAGTAGGCGTCCTCGGGTGAAAACTAATTAAATTCTGGAACCTTTTCAAGTTCCCAGAACTTTCGAAGTGTTGAATCGAGCGACGCTTCGGAAGAAATAAAGAAGGAGTATGAAGTAGGTACTGCCAATTCGCAAGCTGTTTTGCCTAAGAAGACCCACCCAAAGATAGTGTTATAAGCAGATGGAAGCCCGGATTGACCTTCGATGCGACCTTCTCGAATGAAGTGACCAAAAAGATCTGCTTCTAAGAGGGCGTCTATTGAACCAGGTGAATTAAATTTAGGATCCGCCAACGAAAGATTGTGAATTGAATACCAATTTGAAATAGAAACCGGAACGACTGGCATTTTAGGGCATATGGTTTCTGTGACTTCCGCATCGAAAGTGAAAGAAGGTTGCGACTGACCCGTGGGTTTGACTGTGCATTGGAACCGAGAGACTTGGTTGAAAAATGTCCCAGACCAAAAACAGTGTTAGAACTAGAAAATCGTTGAAGGCCCAATCGGTTCACGCATTTTGTAGTTATCGCGTTAATCTGACTGCAGTTGTCTAGGAGAACGCGAATTTTTTGAAAATTCCCCCATGAATCGCAAATGTCAATGACCGCGGTGCCAAGTAGCACCGTCGTATTTGAAGAAATACTTGAATTGACTTGCGAGTGATAGCAGTGAGTGTTTTTAGATCCAGAACCAGAATTGGTAGAAGTTAAAGAAGCGGACTGTATATTTGGAAATTGAATAACTGATGGTGCGGAGTTAGAATTTTGAATGGGCTTGGAATCAGACGGATTACCCGAACTATGAAAAGGTGAATTATAGTGCACTTTCGGGTGCGAAAATTGGTGAACAGAATTTTGCATCGGATTTGAATATCCGGAATTTTCGAAGGGTGTGTTTGAAATAGGTTGACTTGACATAATTTGAGAATTAAAACTATAACTAGAATTAGGATTAGGACCATGAGGTTTGAAACTGGAATTATTGAAATTAGGGTTAGAATTAAAGTTAGTATTTGTAGCTATGGGATGCGTTCTAGAATTGGAATTATTGTTTGCAAAGGATATTGAATTATTTTGGTGCAGCAATGTGTGGTGATTTCTTGATGAACAGATTCTGCAAGCTGACTTGGAACCGCAGTCTTTTAAATCGTGAGCTGTATAAAGACAGTTAGGGCACCACCGTCTTTGCTTCACTAAAGTAAATCTTTCCTCAGGGGACTTGGACAGAAAATTATCGCACCGGTATATCATGTGACTAGTGTTTGAAAATAAGGGACATGAAATTGCTCTTTGTGGTTTAGAATTTGAATTTTCCTGACCACTTTCTTTTTTGGTCAAAAAGGAATGACGTTTTGAATTGATTTTGTTATTAAAATTCGTTTTATTTTGATTGAATCTATTATCGGAACTTGAACTAGAGTTACAGCTCTTAATTGTGGTTAAAGCGACGGATTCGAGCGCTGTACATTGTTTTTGCAAAAATTCTTTTAGTTTGGTATAACTAGGAATGCTTTTGGAAGCGTCTTGAATTTCAAACGGCTTTATTAGAGCGCGATCTAATTTTGAACTAAGAATGGTAAAAAGTGGAAAAGACCACTGATCAGTCGGCAAACCAACTGCTTTAAGGGCCGCAAGATTTTCCTCAAAGGCATTTAATAGAGTTCTCAAGCCGTTAACATTTTTACCTATAACTTTGGGCGAGTTTATTATTTCAGACCAGTAAGAGGTTGCCAACAATCTAGGGTTATTATATTGATCAACTAGTGCCTTGCAGACAATTGGATAATTTTCTTCCAAAAGCGGAACTCCTTTAACCACACTTAAGGGCTCCTTGGATAAAACTGATACTAAGAAACGAAATTTATCAGAATCAGAATAAATTGATTTATTGTGTATCATGGAATTAAACATGTCAATGAACTGCGGCCAATTTAAATAATTTCCATAAAAAATTGGGATATTCATTTTGGGAATATTAAAACTAGGTTCAATCGAATGAGTTGCGTGACAGCTGCCGCTGATCGCTGATCCCGCGGGGGGTGAGGGCTGTTGCAATTTGGATAGATTTTGCTTTTCAAAAAAATCAAAATAAGTGGCCTTAATATTTAAATATTTGTCCAGAAAGTCTGCGCGAATTTCTTTTTGTGGTTTCATATCGATTTCTTCGGTGGCTGTAGCCAAGGTAGTTATGATGCTGGAATGGTACTTTTCGAAATAATCATAAATTTTTTTTACTTCAGAATAGCTAACTTTAAAGCGAGAGTGTAAATTTATGTCATCCTTTGCCTTGTCGGATAAGGAAAACGTCAAATAAATTTGATCTATGCAAAGTTCAAGACTTGCTTGATATTGTTTCAATGTTGAACTCATTTTGAATCAAATTGAAATTCAAATATAAACGAAGAAAATAATCGAAACCAATGTATGCAAAAACAGAAATAAACTGCTAAGTTATACTCGATTTCTAATACAAAAATGAAACAATTAAGGAATCGCACCCTATTAATTTTATGCTAGGTAACTCCTAAAACTAAAGAATTAGGTAGTGATTATTTGTATCCTGGGCTGCTACCTTATTTTAACTATAAAGTAGATACTTTAAAGCTTAAAAAATAATACTTTCAAAATAAATCTAATATTACTAAATTCGAATTAAATTAGCGACACAGAATCGATCGTCTGTGCCTTGCGTGTGAGTGCCAAAAGAAAAAACTATAATAAGAAACAAAAATTTTTTGCGTGGAAACTGGGTAAGGTCAGAAAATGTGAAAACTTAATTTTTCTGTACTTTATCACGTAAAAAGTATCCCGACATAATAAGGTGGACATCCTGTTTATTAATATTACAATTTTTTTACAATTACAAGTTTCGTATACCGTTTAGCTGGGTTCGAACAGGGCTTTCCAAATAACCAAAGCCAGAATTTGTCGCTGGTGCCGTTATCGAGATATTGCCATTTAAGTGATTCACTATTCCACATCTCTGCACCCGGATATCTTCAAAACTAATAATGCGGTCACTAAGTTTCGTATACCGTTTAGCTGGGTTCGAACAGGGCTTTCCAAGTAACCAGAGCCAGAATTTATCGCTGGTGTCGTTATCGAGATATTGGGATTTAAGTGATTCACTATTCCACATCTCTACACCCGGATATCTCCGAAACTAATTATGGGGCCACCAAGTTTCGTATACCGTTTAGCTGGGTTCGAACAGGGCTTTCCAAGTGACCAGGCCCAGTATTTGTCGCTGGTGCCGTTATCGAGATATTGCGATTTAAGTGATTCACTATTCCACATCTCTGCACCTTGATATCTCCAAAACTATTTATGGGGCCACTAAGTTTCGTATACCGTTTAGCTGGGTTCAAACAGGGCTTTTTAATTACCTAAACACTGAATTTGTCGCTGGTGCCGTTATCGCGATATTGAGATTTAGGTGATTCACACACAGTGATATCTCCAAAATTATTTATGGGGCAACTAAGTTTGAACCTCTTTTTATCTCCTTAGGGGTAACTTTTTTTAAAAAACCTTTCTTGGCGGGTGCCTATGTCACACACCCAATATGTCTTCCAATTTTTACGGCTGTAGGTCAAGTGCGCTTATATATACTGTTGTCTGCCGTTCTTTTATTAGTATAGATTAATTATGATAGTAGGTAAATTAAAAAATGGCTATACCATCCATAAAATCTTTTAAAAAAACTCAAAATTTTGTTTTTCAAAAACTTTTTTCATTTTTTTTTTGGTTGCACATGGAATTATCTATCTTAATATAAAAACCGCGTGTCGCCAGCTGCTACGGTTCGTGAGTTAGGTTTTTATAAGTATATTTTTATTTTTATTAGATATCTCAAAAACTACGAATCTGACAGAGTAACATTGATATAGTTTTTGTTGAAAATGTAATTATCCGTCTAAATATTAAAACCGGGGCTCTCTAGATCCTACAGTACGTGGGTTAAGATTTTTATAGGTATATTTTTATTTCTCTTACATATTTCAAAAACTACGAATCTGGCAGGCTTCATCATTGATCTAGTTTTTATTCATCTTAGCGTAAAAATCACGTGTTTCAAACTGCTACGGTTCGCAGTTAAGATATTTTAAAAAGTTTATCTCCCATTTCTACCTTCTTCGCAACCCCCCACCAAAACCAAAAACTAATCAGCTCACCGCATGGTGCCAGAAAATTTGATAAGAATTGGTTAAGCGTTTTGTGAGTAATCGTCCTAGGAGAGGACGTTAAGAGGACGGTCCCGTGTGATCCATATATTACAGACCTTTTGCACCTCTTGTAAAAAATCCCCGTTAGGTGACTTTATCGCTTAATAACGCGTTGTGACGTAGCTAACGACACGTTATTTTTAAGATAGCATTTTTAGTTTTTCCACGCCGCCTTTGATTTTTTTATGTCCGACTTTATACGGTATTTATTATTATAAAGATTTACAAAAGGAATTTAGTGTCCAATAATATTTTTCATTTAAAATATCTTATTCTTGTGATTTTTACGTGAATTTTAATTACAATTAATCTTTAAAAACTCAAAAACACAACGGAGAAAAGGAAGGTTATGATAAACAGATCGGAATCCCTTTTCATAGTTGCCAGTGAAAATCAATATTTTACATTTCTTACGAAATTCTAGCCAAAGAAAATGATTAAACAAAAATTGAAACGTAACTAAAAAGAATACAGAACATATTTTTGCATTCAAAATCAATTTAAATTTTTTGTTTTTCTACTTAACGTTTTACTGTCAATTATAAGGGATACGGTATTCTTCCGCAAGTAACGTCAAACTTTAACTGCGCATACCCGAAATAAGCGATAAAGTAAAAAGGCATCAAAATTATAGGTCTCTATTGATAGTGGAGCACGTTAAAGATCCCTAGCAGCCCCGACAAAGTGGTTTAGGTCTAAATCCCTCTAGGAAAAGAAAAGTGCCTTCCTAGGGGGTGCTCATCAGAACCGTATAAAGTCTGGTGAGTGGGGAAGGGGGGGGGGATGAGCGACAATAGATCTCTCAGGTTGCAGTGGAGGGAGTTGTTAATTGCACAAACCTAACCTAACTTAATATTACTCTGTCAGATTCGTAGATTTTGAGATATCTAAGAAAAATAAAAATATATTTGTAAAAACGTAACTCACGAACAGTAGCAGCTGGCGACACGCGGTTTTCACATTAAGATAGATAATTGCATTTTCAACAAAAAAAAAATTGAAAAAAGTTTTTGAAAACAAGATTTTATGGATATGGATAGTATCATAATTAATCTATAATAATAAAAGAACGGCAGTCAATAGTATCTATAAACGCAGAGGTCAAACCCCTTGACATAGGCACCCGCTAAGAAAGGATTTTTGAAAAAGTTACCCCTAAGGAGGTAAAAAGGGGTTGACACTTAGTGGCCCCCTAAATAGTTTTGAAGATATCTGGGTACAGAAATGTGGAATAGTGAACCAATTAGATCGCGATATCTCGATAACGGCACCAGCGAAAAATTCTGAGTTTGAGTAATTAAAAAAGCCCTGTTTGAACCCAGCTAAACGGTATGCGAAACTTAGTGGCCCCATAAATAGTTTTGGAGATATCCGGGTGCAGAGACGTGCAATAGTGAACACTTAGATCGCGATATCTCGATAACGGCACCAGCGACAAATTCTGGGTCTAGTTATTTGGAAAGCCTTGTTCGAAGCCAGCTAAACGGTATACAAAACTTGGTGGCCCCATAAATAGTTTTGGTAATATCCGGGTGCAGAGATGTGGAATAGTGAATCACTCAAAGCGCAATATTCCGATAACGGCACCAGCGAACAATTCTGGGTCCGGTTACCTGGAAACCTCTCTTCGAACCCAGCTAAACGGTATACGAAACTTGGTGGCCCAATAAATAGTTTTGGAGATATCCGGGTGCAGAAATGTGGAATCGTGAACCACCTAAATGGCAAAATCTCGATAACGGCACCAGCGACAAATTCTGTGTTTGAGTCATTAAAAAGTCCTGTTCGAACCCAGCTAAACGGTATACGAAACTTGGTGGCCCCATAAAGTTTTGGAGATATCCGGGTGCAGATATGTGGAATAGTGAACCACCTAAATGGAAAAAATCTCGATAACGGCACGAGCGACAAATTCTGTGTTTGGGTCATTAAGAAGCCCCGTTCCGACCTAGCTAAACAGTATACGAAACTTGGGGGCCCCATAATTAGTTTTGGAGATATCCGGGTGCAGAAATGCGGAATAGTGAATCACTTAAATCGCAATATCTCGATAACGGCACCAGCGACAAAGTCTGGGTCTGGTTACTTGGAAAGCCCTGTTCGAACCCAGCTAAACGGTATACGAAAGTTGGTGTTCCCATAATTAGTTTTGGAGATATCCGGGTGCAGAAATGTGGAATAGTGAATCACTTAAATCGCAATATCTCGATAACGGCACCAGCGACAAATTCTGGATCTGGTTACTTGGAAAGCCCTGCTCGAACCCAGCTAAACGGTATACGAAACATGGTGGCCCCATAAATAGTTTTGGAGATATCCGGGTGCAGAAATGTGGAATAGCGAACCACTTAAATGGAAAAATCTCGATAACGGCACCAGCGACAAATTCTGTGTTTGGGTTGTTCAGAAGCCCCGTTCTGACCTAGCTAAACGGTATACGAAAGTTGGTGGCCCCATAATTAGTTTTGGAGATATCCGGGTGCAGAAATGTGGAATAGTGAATCACTTAAATCACAATATCTCGATAACGCCACCAGCGACAAATTCTGGGTCTGGTAACTTGGAAAGCCCTGTTCGAACCCAGCTAAACGGTATACGAAACTTGGTGGCTCCATAAATAGTTTTGGAGATATCCGGGTGCAGAAATGCAGAATAGTGAATCACTTAAATCGCAATATCTCGATAACGGCACCAGCGACAAACTCTGGGTCTGTTTATTTGGTAAGCCCTGTTCGAACCCAGCTAAACGGTATACGAAACTTGATGGCCCCATAATTAGTTTTGGAGATACCCGGGTGCAGAAATGTGGAATAGTGAACCACCTAAACGGCAATATCTCGATGACAGCACCAGCGAAAAATTCTGTGTTTGGGTCATTAAAAAGCCCTGTTCGAACCCAGCTAAACGGTATACGAAACTTGGTGGCCCCATAAATAGTTTTGGAGATATCCGGGTGCAGAAATGTGGAATAGCGAACCACTTAAATGGCAAAATCTCGATAACGGCACCAGCGACAAATTCTGTGTTTGGGTTGTTAAGAAGCCCCGTTCTGACCTAGTTAAACGGTATACGAAAGTTAGTGGCCCCATAATTAGTTTTGGAGATATCCGGGTGCAGAAATGTGGAATAGTTAATCACTTAAATCGCAATATCTCGATAACGGCACCAGCGACAAATTCTGGGTCTGGTTACTTGGAAAGCCCTATTCGAACCCAGCTAAACGGTATACGAAACTTGGTGGGCCCATAAATAGTTTTGGAGATATCCGGGTGCAGAAATGTGGAATAGCGAACCACTTAAATGGAAAAATCTCGATAACGGCACCAGCGACAAATTCTGTGTTTGGGTTGTTAAGAAGCCCCGTTCTGACCTAGCTAAACGGTATACGAAAGTTGGTGGCCCCATAATTAGTTTTGGAGATATCCGGGTGCAGAAATGTGGAATAGTGAATCACTTAAATCACAATATCTCGATAACGGCACCAGCGACAAATTCTGGGTCTGGTAACTTGGAAAGCCCTGTTCGAACCCAGCTAAACGGTATACGAAACTTGGTGGCTCCATAAATAGTTTTGGAGATATCCGGGTGCATAAATGTGGAATAGTGAACCACTAAATGGCAATATCTCGATAACGGCACCAGCGACAAATTCTGGCTCTGGTTAATTGGAAAGCCCTGTTCGAACCCAGCTAAGCGGTATACGAAACTTGGGGGCCCCATAATTAGTTTTGGAGATATCCGGGTGCAGAAATGCGGAATAGTGAATCACTTAAATCGCAATATCTCGATAACGGCACCAGCGACAAACTCTGGGTCTGTTTATTTGGTAAGCCCTGTTCGAACCCAGCTAAACGGTATACGAAACTTGATGGCCCCATAATTAGTTTTGGAGATACCCGGGTGCAGAAATGTGGAATAGTGAACCACCTAAACGGTAATATCTCGATGACAGCACCAGCGAAAAATTCTGTGTTTGGGTTGTTAAGAAGCCCCGTTCTGACCTAGTTAAACGGTATACGAAAGTTAGTGGCCCCATAATTAGTTTTGGAGATATCCGGGTGCAGAAATGTGGAATAGTTAATCACTTAAATCGCAATATCTCGGTAACGGCACCAGCGACAAATTCTGGGTCTGGTTACTTGGAAAGCCCTTTTCGAACCCAGCTAAACGGTATACGAAACTTGGTGGCCCCATAAATAGTTTTGGAGATATCCGGGTGCAGAAATGTGGAATAGCGAACCACTTAAATGGCAAAATCTCGATAACGGCACCAGCGACAAATTCTGTGTTTGGCTCATTAATAAGCCCCGTTCTAACCTAGCTAAACGGTATACGAAACTTGGTGGCCCCATAAATAGTTTTGGAGATATCCGGCTGCAGAAATGTGGAATAGCGAACCACTTAAATGGCAATATCTCGATAACGGCACCAGCGACAAATTCTGTGTTTGGTTACTTGGAAAGCCCTGTTGGAACCCGGCTAAACGGTATACGAAACTTGGTGGCCCCATAACTAATTTTGAAAATATCCGGGTGCAGAGATGTGAAATAGTCAACCACTTAAATCGCAAAATCTCGATAACGGGACCAGCGACAAATTTTGTGTTTGGGTAATTAAAAAGCCCTGTTCGAACCCAGCTAAACGGTATACGAATCTTGGTGGCCCCATAAATAGTTTTGAAGATATCCGGGGCAGAGGTGTGAACCCCTTAAATCCCGATATCTCGATAACTTTACCAGCGACAAATTCTGCGTCTAGTTAGTTGAAAAGCGCTATTCGAGCCCAGCTAAATGGAATGGGAATTTTTGTGGCCCCTTATGGTGGTCCCCCCAGCTTTACCTACGTAATACCACCCGCGAAGTTGATTTTTACAAGCTTTTATTTAACTTCACCACTATTCCGTTGAATTCATATTTGGTATGCGATTATAGTTCTGGTGACAATACAATAATATGGTATTATCAGGCACCCTCTCCCCTTCTACGAGGGGAATGGAGAGGGGAAAACGTGTGTTCGATTTCAAACTAAATTTTTATATGGGGGTTTTTGGGGATAAGAAATATGAATTTTTGATCACATTTTCAAAATTCAATATGGCGGATTCAAGATGGACGATTTTTGGTCATGTTTCGCGAACCAATTTTAACTGACTTTATATACATCCGATTAATTGTCTTCAAATTTGGTGTGCGTTTATAGTTCTGGTGACAATACAATAATATGGTATTATCAGGTACCCACCTCCTCCTTACAAGGGAAGTAGAGGGGGAAAATATTTAGTTTGTTCGATTTCAATCAAAATTGGCATGGGGTTTTTAGGAAAGGCGATTATGAATTTTTAATTAAATTTAAAAATTTCAACATGGCGGATTCAAAATGGACGATTTAAAGTACAAATTTAAAAATTAAAAAAATATTTTATATAAAAAAAATGCTTTTCAAATACAAGCTTTTAGAAAATATAAAGTGCACTAAAAAGTAGAAAATAATTTTAAGCATTCTGATATTATTGAATCAAACTGCTCCTTGTGATCACACCTTTAAAGAGAGGAACAAAAATTGTTCCTCTCTGTCCGTCATCGTCTTGTGTCGCATTGCATTCGGGTTCATTCGTTCAAAGATGCTATTTTGCAAAAGTATGGGGTAGGAATTGGAAAGGGTGGGCAATGATGTCTTCGAAATGAAGAAATACAAAATTACACTCGAACTATGCTTACTAGGTAAGTTAGTTTGATTTAATAATTTTGTATTTCTTCAGTCCTTTGACATCATTCTATATGCAGTTTTTTAAAGATATTGCAAAATTTATTTAAATTTATTTATTTAAATAATTATTTGTATTGTTTCTAAGAAAATTAAGTTTTTCTCTTTAAACAAAGACTAAATAATATTGAAAAGAAAACTTATTAATAATAATAATGTAATAATGCGTTAACAAAAATATAATCCAAAAATTTTAAGATGGAAAATGCGTAGTCAAAATTTTCCAAAACATGAAGATTGTAAAACTTCCTGAAAATATCAAATTCCTTGGACCAGCCTGCCGTTTTTTAAATCAAATCTAGAGATACACCTTTTTGGCAAGCAGCGGACGTCGAAGCGTGCCTAACTGAATGCGGCTTAAAAATACTCGTGTTTACTCCCGCAAAATTTAAAGTTTGGTTTATCCAGCGACTAATTGATTGTTTAGAAGCTTGTTTATAAGGGCCCCGGTGCGTAATGAATCAAAATTCGCAAGTTAATGGCCTTTTTTCCTTAGTTACTTGTAGGTATCTTTTAAGTAAAGTTGCCACAGAGAGTGAAGGTTCGTCCGGATAAAACGGTATTTGTAAGCAAGGTTGGACTTCCTAGGCCCAGAAGATTTTATTTCATCCGTAATAAAAATTTGTAAACCTGATGTCGACTGTAAAATGTTGGCAGGTCTGATTTTTGAAATGGTTTGAACACGGTGGGCGGTTATTAAAAGAAGTAAGGTTGCCTTCTTTAGAGTCAAGTTTTTAAGGGAAAATTTATCAACGGAATAAATTTTTTTTTAAATAGACACTTAAAGTACATATTTCAACGCATCCGTATCGGTATACGTAACGCGTTCGAAACAAAGTCAAAAACGCTACATTTTTGACTTGTTTGTGCGATGTTTCGAACGATGCCCGCTTTTTTGAAGGGTGCGATGACAGGACTGCTGATTGAAATCATGCGTACGTTCGTGGGTCTCTAACGATACGTACATCCTTCCGTACGCAACGAGATTCTGTCATCATACCCGTCAAAGAAGCAGGCATCGTTTGAAACATGGCATGAGCAAGTCAAAAATGTAGGGTATTTTGACTTTGTTTCGAACGCGTTACGTATACCGATACGGATGCGTTGAAATATTTACTTTAAGTGTCTATTATTACAACAAAGGTTTCGTATCCCTGGTAAAGTTGTAACGCGCAGTAGCCGGTCTAAGGTTTGCTACGCCTTTAAAGAATCGTTTTATTCTAAAGTCTTCACCGATAGGCTACTTTAAAATCAGGCTTAGGGCAGACCTAGAAGAATTAAACGTGCCATATTTCCAAACAGTCGTACCCAGCATATGTTGAAAAAATTCCAATACCTGGGTAGTCGATGCTTTGAATAAAGGTATTTTATTATTCGCACAAAAATGCCACCACAATTTTATAGCTCCGTTATACTGAGCCAAGGTGTTGGTACTTATAAAACCTGATAATTTGGCGACTACCAGGGTAAGCTGGGTTAAAGGATGAACTGCATTCGCAAAATGCACTTCTTGTACTCTCAACTTGGTAAATAAAGGGTACCACGGCTGAGAAGGCCACAATGGAACCACAATTATACCTTCCGCGTCAATAGTGTGATCAGTGGTATTGGCGATAAATTAACAAGGTACTATAGTAGTTATATCTGATCCGCTGATTAATCATTCTGATTTATTATAATTGCGAAGAAATTAGAGTCTTTTTTGTAAGTGACAAAAAGCGCTTACTTTTAGCATTACTTCGCTTGCATGGACAAATTATATCAAATAATTTACCTTCTTAATCTTATATATTGCTTTATATAACCTTTAGAAAAGTTATAGTGCCGTATTATCAGGGGTGCACGGTGGTTGTAGTGAAAAAAACTCACACAGAGATAGGTAGATATTTTCGGGCGCGCATGAAAGAGATGGCATAAACACACCAACTTTAATCATGGGAGTTATTTCGTGGAAATGCAGACAGTCGATATATTTACTTATGTCCCTATCCCCTGACCAGCCGAAGTTAATGGTACCTACCTACAATAAACAGCGGCGCTATATTACCCCTTTCCCCTTTTCTACGTCAAACTAGTAATTTTCTAAAATTGTTTAAAAGTAACTTTTTTAAAGAACATTTTCCCTCAAATATTACTTATATTACCCACTAGACATATTACTTTTATTACACATTAGATACCGCCGCGCCGCTTTGCCTGCGGTTTTACCCATTTTACCCGCTTTTATTCCTTTAAATGCCATAACTTTTGTTTTCGTAAACCGATTTTGATGAAATAAATGCCTATGTGTTGCCTGTGAGATCTATGCGTTATGCTGGAACAAACAGACACACATATAGACAAAAATTGTAAAAATTGCATTTTTGGTATCTCGTTTGGTCAAACAATAAAATATAAAAAAATAGTTAATGTACAATTTAATGTACATAAATGGTCCTTTTAGAGATTTATTATATGTATAGATAAACAACTAATTGTAGTCAAGGGGATAAGTGGCGATTTTTCCAAATTTCATAAAATTTCGATTCAGTGGATTTTGCCTAATTGTCTCCCAAACAGACAGACAGGCACCATCAAAAAATTTTATATATGGATGGCTAAAAATAGAGTTCTAGATTACTACATAGACGGTACCTACTAAGTTTTTGTTTATGGGTAATAAAAATGACACGACCGCCTTATTTATAATATTGCTATTGCTATTTTGATAGAGTGATGAAAGACAAAAATTTAGAGATAAAAAGTCTCTACTTGATAGCTGTAGGTATTGCAGTATGTATATTGACTATATAAGGCTATAGGTATTTATATTCTTTGGTTGATAAAATATTCAATGTACAGAAATTAGAGATTTACCAATAAATGTACCAATAAATTTTAGAAAATTAATAGTTTAATGTAAAAAAATGGGGGGGAGGGGTTACTGTATCGCCACTGCGTATTGTAGGTAGGTCAGGGCATGGAAAAATAGGTATATAATACCTTATTCATTTTATTTTATTGCAAAGATCGACTGTATGCTTTTCCACGAAATCACTCCCATGCTTAACGTTGGTGTATTCATGCCATCCATCTCTTTCATACCTGCCCGAAAATATCTACCTATTTCTGTGTGAGTTTTTTTCACGACAACCACCATGCACCGCTGATAATACGGTACTATAACTTTTCTAAAAGTTATTACTAAAGCATATATAAGATTAAGATGTAATAGTTAATGTACAATTTAATGTACATAAATGGTCCTTTTAGAGATTTATTATATGTATAGATAAACAACTAATTGTAGTCAAGGGGATAAGTGGCGATTTTTCCAAATTTCATAAAATTTTGATTCAGTGGATTTTGCCTAATTGTCTCCCAAACAGACAGACAGGCACCATCAAAAAATTTTATATTTAGGTCTTTCTTTTTGCCGATCCCATTAGCCTATACTATAGTATGGATGGCTAAAAATAGAGTTCTAGATTACTACATAGACGGTACCTACTAAGTTTTTGTTTATGGGTAATAAAAATGACACGACCGCCTTATTTATAATATTGCTATTGCTATTTTGATAGAGTGATGAAAGACAAAAATTTAGAGATAAAAAGTCTCTACTTGATAGCTGTAGGTATTGCAGTATGTATATTGACTATATAAGGCTATAGGTATTTATATTATTTGGTTGATAAAATATTCAATGTACAGAAATTAGAGATTTACCAATAAATGTACCAATAAATTTTAGAAAATTAATAGTTTAATGTAAAAAAATGGGGGGGGGGGGTTACTGTATCGCCACTGCGTATTGTAGGTAGGTCAGGGCATGGGAAAATAGGTATATAATACCTTATTCATTTTATTTTATTGCAAAGATCGACTGTATACTTTTCCACGAAATCACTCCCATGCTTAACGTTGGTGTATTCATGCCATCCATCTCTTTCATACCTGCCCGAAAATATCTACCTATTTCTGTGTGAGTTTTTTTCACGACAACCACCATGCACCGCTGATAATACGGTACTATAACTTTTCTAAAAGTTATTACTAAAGCAATATATAAGATTAAGAAGGTAAATTATTTGATATAATTTGTCCATGCAAGCGAAGTAATGCTTAAAAGTAAGCGCTTTTTGTCACTTAGAAAAAAGGCTCTAATTTCTTCGCAATTATAATAAACCAGAATGATTAATTAGCGGATCAGATATAACTAGTATAGTACCTTGTTAATTTATCGCTAATACCACTGAACACACTATTGACTGTATGTATGTATGCAAATACAAAATTACCACATTTTTTTTCCCCAAGTTTTATTTTGTCCATCTTTGGTACCCAATTAACCCTAATTTTAAAACTAAAACAGTTTTGAATTTATATTAAGAAAAAACGGAACTTTCTCGTTAATATAAAAGAAATATGTAAGGTGGATCTTTGAACATGTTCAAAAATTTTGCAAGAGGGTCTATTATCACCAATATTTGTTTAAAACATTAAACAAGGTAAATTATATTAAAAAGTGTGTACCAAAAAATATTGTTAACTATTTATCTGTAAAATATCCTGTTCTGCATTATCTATGGAAAAAAATTCACTACAGCTGCTTTGCAACGACGACTACAATACCACAGTCTAACTGCACCTTTAGCTATTGCTGGGTTGTACGACATTTTCGACCATACTTGTATAACCGCCCCTTTCGGATAAAAACTGATCATCGCCCTCTAGTGTATCTATTCAGTTTAACATACCCTTCAAGTAGCCTAATAAAGTTCCGTTTAGGTCCTGAAGAAAACAAATATATTGTGGAATATATAAAACGAAAGAATAATGTTACCTCAGATACATTGTCTCAAACCAACAGCAACTTGAGTCTGTACGCGAGAGTTCTATGAATAATTGGCCTGATCAATCAAAAATAGTAGAAATTCTCAAACCACCAAAAAGATGTATAGAGTTAGCTTTAACGAGATCAGATAAAATTACAGAATTGTCAGAAAATTGTTCTATAAAATTGAAGTTTGAACTAAGTTCCAGTTGAGGAACTTGACTAAGTTGGCTAGCCAAGCAAATAAAAAATAACTCCACATATAAGGGCCCGCGTCTATGTATTGTTAAAGTAGTCACAAAAATATTGGAAAAAGATGAAAAAACTGCAATTTTAAATGATTTTCATTTACTTCCTACCAGTGGTTATGCAGGGATTTCAAGGATGATAAATACAATCAAAAGGTATAATTTTTGCGAAATCTGTCAAAAGCAGAAGCGTACAAATAGGTACACTAAAAAGCCAATAGTTATCTAGTCCATCTTTTCAAAAAATTGTAGGATATTGTAGGACCTTTTTGCCTAGAGATATCAACGATTTTAGCTATATACTAACTTTGCAATACGATTTAACAAAATATGTAGAAGCTTACCCCCTAAAAACTAAAGATTCTAAGTGTTACAAGAACTTTTGTCGAAATGCGGTACGGTCGCGATTCTTCAGAAACGACAGAAAATCTCACCCGTCAGAATTCTGGAAAGTGGCGATTTTTACTTATCGCCTCATTTAAAATAAAAGCACAGCGACCTTCATATTTATACTAACGTTGTAAGAGAAACTGCGTCATTTTTTTTAATAACATTTTGTAAATTTAATATTTTAAAGATATTCTGCAGGAGTAGTTTATGACATTGTCGAAAATTCTCACCATGTGAAAGGAAAGACAGAATTTGTGTGACTTTTCTAAACAGTGACAGCGAAATATTCCATGGCTATCCATGGTTTTGTATGTTAAAAGTTTTAAAGGTTTGTTTACACATAAAAATAAGGTTAATAACATACATTTTTAAATAAAAAACAGGGTTTTTAGAAAAACAGCCTACAAAAATTAAAACTGACATATTGTTTATTTACTAGAACTAAGGAACTAAATTTTAAGGAATATTAGCAAATAGTCCTGACAAAAAAGCATTAAATGTAAACTTGTGTTTAACAATCGTGAGATTTTTTGTAAGGGCGAGATTTTCTGACGATTTTTGAAGAATCGCGATCCTATGAGATCGCTATAGATCAAAGAACTGAATTTTTATCAGAAACTGTAAAAGAGGTATGTATATTCCTAAAAATTAATCAATTACAATCAACGACTTAGCACCAACAAAGTAAAGGCGCGTTAGAAAACTCTTATAAAGTTCTAGAAGCATATCTTAAATCACAGGTACAAAATCATGATGCTGCGTGGTTTTTCTTACAATACAACAGTATACATGGAAACTAAGTACACACCTTTCGAACTTATTTTTAATAAAAAATCTTTAGACCCTTTCACAAATTTTGACAAATATTCAATCGAACTAAAATATAGGCTAAAAAACGCTCATTCTGACGCGAAATCCAATTTAATTATCTCAAAAACTAAACGAAAAGAGACATATGACAAAAACTCAAATCCTATCTCGTACGAAAAAGGAGATTTAGTTTTATTAAAAAATGAAACTGGAGACAAAATTTCAGCTCCTTGTTTTTTGGGACCTTTCCCAGTCGGGGAGAAAATAACTCCTAATATAAATTTAAAAAAATAATAAGGAGATAGTTGTTCATAAAAATAGAACCAAACCATATAGAACTTAGTTTTAGAGTCTATGTAAATTTAGTTTTAGAACACTGGCCAGTGGATAGTTGAGTCATTTATATTTAAGATATATATTTAATTTTGGTTTAAAACATTTTTTTTTCCATGTGATTTGTTGTTGCCATTTTGAATTTATTTTATTAGGTATGTATTTTGTCTTAGTGTTATAATTTTTTTTTTTTTGAGAACTTGTAACCCCAATATTAGTTACTTCCTACCATATATGTAAAAAAAAAATTCGGGCGTCTGCCGGGAGGTGTAATATGATTATAAAGCCACCCTATATAAATTTGTTTTATTCTCTTCGTATATCGATTTATTATTATTTAATATTGATGAATATAATAGGGAGTTTTTGGTCAGCATACAAAAATAACAAGCTTTGTGGTTATCGTTATTTGAGAAGCCGTCAAGAATAAAGCAATTTCGGTTTATTTTCTTAATTATTTCTACGTTTATCCATAAAACAATGTATTCTGTATCTTCCTTTATAAAAAAAGTAACAATTTCAAGCTTTTTTTGAAAAATTCGTCAAATACGTAAACGCTTTGACGTGGATTGATAGAAGTAAATATAGACAAAATAAAGATAACAACAAAAGTAATAGATACTTAAAGTAAATATTTCAACACATCGGTATCGGTATACATAACGCGTTCGAAACAAAGTCAAAATACACTACATTTTTGACTTTTTTATGCGATGTTTCGAACGATGCCCGCTTTCTTGAAGGTGGCGATGACAGAACTGCTGATTGAAATCGTTGCGTATGTTCGTGGGTCCGTAACGATACGTACATCCTTCCGTACGCAATGAGTCAAAAATTTAGTGTATTTTGACTTTGTTTCGAACGCGTTACCTATACCGATACCAATGCATTGAAATATTTACTTAAAGTGTCTAACGTAATTTTGGCGGTAATAATCATCATCATAGGCAATCACTCGATACCGAGAATGATTTTCCTCTATTCTGTATCGTCGCTATCTTTTGTGCGTTTTTTGATGGCTATGTAACCCAATTCTCTTGCCGCACACCCTTCCACAGTCCTGGCACACCCAGCCTCCGGCAGCAACCGGGTGTTGTTGGTCATCCATTCTTCCATTTTGTTGCTCCTTTCTACGTTCTCTCTTTTCCGTTTCTAGTCTACGTCGTTGCTCTCTCCCTCATGGACTGTTCGGCGCCATGTAGCCCTATCATTTGCCGTGGTCTCGAAGTTGTTTATATCGATGTGACCCTTCATCATATTGCCTTTGAGAACGTCCTTGTACCTTTTTTGTTGACCACCTTGATTTCTCTTTCCCTCCTTCAGTTGTCCATAAAATATCTGCTTTGGGAGACGTGTTTCAGGCATGCGGATAATGTTACGAGTGTAACGAAGATGGTGCTTGAAGATAAGGGCTTCTATACTAGTTGTTCTGGCTTCTTCTAAAACACTTATGTTGGTTTGTCGGTCTTGCCATTTGATTCTCAGTATTCGTCTTAAACAACTTTGATGATATTTTTCTAGTCATTTGATATGCCTTCTGTAGGTGGTCCACGTTTCGCATCCGTATGTTAGAGTTGGTATTATAACTGTGTTGTAGACACGAAGCTTGGTTTCCGCATTGATGTCGTGATTGTTGAAAACTCTCTCCGAAAGCCGTCCGAACGCTGCGCTAGCACATTTTAGGCGATGCTGTGTTTCTGCATCAATAGTTGCGTTTGATGATAGGTGGCTCCCAAGGTATGGGTATTGTTCCACGTTCTGCAGAGGATGGCCATTTATGGAAATGTTTGGAGCTTGGGGATTCGTACCTGGTTCGGGTTGGTGAAGAATTTGCGTTTTGGCTAGATTGACCTCTAGGCCAATGCTTTTGTAGGCTTGGTTAAATGCGTTGATTACCAGTTGTAGACCTTCCTCTGTATCGGCCATTACGACGTTGTCATCGGCGTACTGCAGTTCGATTACCGAGGTTGTCGAGACCTTAGTTTTTACTCGCAGTCTGCCTAGGTTAAGTAGGCCACCGTTGAATCTATATAGAATTTCCACTCGCGGCGATAGATGTTCCTCAACAAGGTGAAGCATGGCACCTAAAAATATAGAGAATAGGGTGGGCGCAATAACACACCCTTGTTTAACGCCTGTCGTAATCTGGAATGACTCTCCTGGTCCATCGTTGCTCAGAACTGTTGCATTCATATTGTCGTGTAGTAGTCTAAGAATTTGAATATATTTTTGAGGGCATCCAGCTTTTGCCAGTATTTTCCAAAGAGCTTCTCTGTTGACCGAATCAAATGCTTTGACTAGATCTATGAAGGCCATGAAGAGAGAGCGATTTTTTTCTCTAGATTTCTCTTGCATTTGTCTGACACTGAAGATCATGTCAGCTGTGCCTCGATTGGGCCTAAATCCACACTGTGTCTCTGGCAGATTTTGTTCAGCAATCGGAATTAATCGGTTTGATAGTATCCGTGCAAGTATCTTTCCAGCAGCAGAAAGCAGAGATATACCTCTGTAGTTTCCACATTGGGCCTTGTCGCCTTTTTTGAAAATGGTAACTATAGAGGCGTCTCTGAGTTCGGCAGGAATGGTCTCAGTGGTCCATATTTTACTTATTAGAATGTGCATTTGGGAATTAAGTGCGAGACCCCCTTGTTTGTAGACTTCAGCAGCGATGCCATCTGTGCCTGCTGACTTGTTATTCTTTAGCTGTGTGATTGCCTTTTCGACCTCCTCTAACCTCGGAATCTCACTTAGGTGTTGTTGTGTAGTTTTCTCCGGAATTTTGTCGAAGATGTCATTATCGACCTGAGACTCTCTGTTGAGTAGTTCTTGGAAGTGTTCTTTCTATCGTGAATTGATAGAGGATCTGTCTTTAAGCAGCCTTGTTCCATCTTTGGATCGTAGGAGATTGATACCTTGTGTAGTGGGACCATATATATCATCTTAGTAGCTTGAAAGAAGGCTCTGGTGTTGGACTCAGCTAGATGTTGCATTTCATGTGATTTTGTTGTCCACAATTGGTTTTTTAATCTACGTGTTTGCCTTTGTACTTCTGCTTTGGCTTCTTGGTATTGCCTTTTCTTTTCGTTAGAGTTAGGGTTACTTTTCCAAGCATTATGGGCTTTTCTCTTCCTCTCAATAAGCTCTTGAATTTCTTTGTCGTGCTCATCAAACCAGTCTTGATGTTTTCTTTGTGTGTAGCCGACCGTTTCTTCGGAGGAAGATGTTATTGCTGTCTTCAACATTCTCCAGTGATCGTCAATATTCTCCGGGTATTCTAAAGTATCCAACTTTTGATTCAGAGAGACTTGGAATTTTGTTCTGATTGTGTTTGCCTTTGTACCTCTGCTTTGGCTTCTTGGTATTGCCTTTTCTTTTCGTTAGAGTTAGGGTTACTTTTCCAAGCATTATGGACTTTTCTCTTTCTCTCAATAAGCTCTTGAATTTCTTTGTCGTGCTAATCAAACCAGTCTTGATGTTTTCTTTGTGTGTAGCCGACCGTTTCTTCGGAGGAAGATGTTATTGCTGTCTTCAACATTCTCCAGTGATCGTCAATATTCTCCGGGTATTCTAAAGTACCCAACTTTTGATTCAGAGAGACTTGGAATTTTGTTCTGATTTGTTCATCTTTAAGACGTTCTACATTGAATCTTCTTCTGATTTGCTTTTTTTGACGGCTACTTCTTCGTGGAATGTGCAAGTTCATTTTGGCTTGAATCAGGCGATGGTCTGTCCAGCAGTCGTCTGCACTCGTTATTGCTCTCTTTACGTCTTTTTGATCTCTGGAACGTACAATAATGTAATCAAACGAGATGCAAGTGTTTTGATCTCGGGTGTTGCCAGGAGATCTTGAATTTATCTTTTTGTCGGAAAATTGTATTTGAGATTATGAGGTCATATTCCGAACATAAGGTTAATAGGCGCAGTCCGTTTGAGTTCATGTTTCCAACACCTTCCTTGCCAATGACGCTCTTCCATAGGTTTGAATTGATACCAACTCGACCATTGAAATCACCTAAAATGATAAGTTTATCAGATTTAGATGTTATGGCTTCACTAAGTTGAGAATAAAATTCATCTTTTTGGTTTTCATCAGCTGCAAGAGTTGGACCGTAGGCGCTGATTATAGTAGAGTGTTGGTGGTTGCTAATGTTTAGGCGCAATGTCATCAATCTTTCGATTATTCCGGATGGAAATTCGGTTAGGTGGTAAACAATCTCATTTTTTATAACCAAACCCACTCCGTGAATACGTGGTTCATCTTCTTCTTTTCCTTTCCAGAAAAATGTGTAGCCTCCTTCGTGTTCTTTAAGTTGGCCTTCGCCTGCTCTTCTAGTTTCACTGAGAGCAGTGATATCGATGTTATATTTCCTTAGTTCACGTGCCACTATTGCCGTTCTTCTTTGTGGTCTTGTGGTTGTGTCTGTATCCATAAGTGTACGGGTATTCCATGTGGCAAAATTCATTGGATTTCTTTTTCTTTTGTTTTGACCGCATGTGGTGTACCCACTGGAGGCGGTTGTCCAGTCGGGCAGTTGTTGGCTGGCTATGTTTAGGGCACCTTTTATAGCCCCTTCCCTTTCAGGGTAAGCAAAGTGGGTCCTAAATAGGGCTGCTCAGTCACGGATGCAGCATACGAGTTGCTCTACAGCCAATCCTTGAGCAAAACGGCGATCACGCTTCCGCCGCTTTCGTGCCAGTTTGTCACTAAGAGCTTCCAGACTACACTGTCCTGCTCCCGTCGCAACTTGCCGATCGCCGAAAGACTTTGGTGTGCGTGGACTTCATGGTCTTATGTGTCCTAGAAAGTATACGATCTCAGAGTAGAGAATGCCTGTGCAAGACTTTTATTAACATGGACATGCTGATGCACAGTCAGCAAGCCCACGGTCCCTAATAACGAGTGACGATCCAATGGCGTAAGGAATACAACGATTGGATCCCTCGACACACACTAATAAGCACACCTGGTAGTTATTAACTACGATTTTTGAAGTTATTTATATTTTGTTTATATTTACTTCTGTCGATTCACGTCAAAGTGTTTGTGTGTTTTGCAAATTTTGCAAAATTAAAGCTTAAAATTGTTACTTTTTGATTAAGGAATATACAGAATAAATTGCTTTATGGGTAAGCGTAGAAGTAGTCAGGAAAATAAAGTAAAATAACTTTATACTTGACGTCTTGTCAAATAACGATAACCACAAAGGTTATTATTTTTGTATGCTGTCCAAAAACTCCCTATTAACATCGATTGAATGGTAATCATTCTTACAAAATTATAGTCAATAAGAACCTAATTAAAACAGAGGTAACTGATTTGTTAAAATGAAAAGCTAAGAATCAATAAAATAAAAAGTCTTACACTTATGTGTTTTATTTAAAATAACTACTCCAGCTATAACCAGTATAATACTACAATATTATAAAACTTTTATTTTTATGGTTTGTTGGAACCACCAAATATGTGAATTAAATATATGTAGTCAGCTCAGTTAACTCAAAATTAATTAATTCTAATTAATTCAGCTAATCCAATTTGTAAATTTTTAACCTCAAAACATGAAAAATTATAACAAAAAATATCCTTAAATAATAAATAACCATATTTGTTTGATAAATATGGTCTTTCTCCACTAAATTTTATTTCTTAATATCAAAAACCCGACATGTTTCAGCAGTCTAGACTACCATCATCAGGGGGTTCTGAAAAACCCAAAGAAGAAGAAATAGACTTATTGTCTTATGAAAAGTTGTAGCAAAGAGTAAAGTTACTTATCCTTTTATTTAAATGTTTTTTTTTATTATTATATATTTTATACAAAGGATTGATTAATTTTGTTAAAAATTTGTTTTTTCTTTAACTCTAAGAATTAACTTAACTTAATTTAAAAGAATAAGTTACTCCTCATTAATATCTTTAAAAAAACCGTTACAATTAATAAAATCGCTTAGTCTGGTTTGAGCTACAGTAAAGCAGTATGGCCGAACAAGAAACAAGGAAAATTAAATGGGCCGAATCAACGGACCATCAGTACCCTGATTTAATTATCAACTCCACCATCATAGACTACTTTAACAATTTCCTTAAATAATAGTTAAAGTTTGGTGGCGGTAGCCAACATTGTTGCTCTATACAACCACCTGTTGCTCTATACAACCACCACACTATGTAAAACCATTAACTGAAATTTCCGCTTGACGGCAGCCTTGTAGGATTTGACGAGATAAGATTAATGTTGGTAATGCTTTTTGTTTTTTTAAAAATCATTTTAAAAAAGGACATTTTACTAGGTACTTACTCCAAAAACTCCCCTTCGACACCCCAAATATGACCTGGGTACTTCTTATACTTTACTACTGTACACTATCGGCATGATAAAAGTGGTACGTGAAAAATATAGGTATTTTTTAAATTTTATTTTGTGACAGACTGGTACTAAAATGTGAAAATATTGACATCAAAGATTGCTTTCAAAAATAATTTTTATATTACAATAATATGCTAACGCATAAAACAACTGTAACAAAAATTAAAAAACACAACTCTATCGAAAATTATAAAACAATAGAAACAAATTATTAGGTATATAAATTTTAATATCTTCACATTCACATCAATTATACATACCGTTTAACCTTCTTGGTAGAGAATCAGCCAAAATTTCAAAAATGTTTTCATTTTCACCAATCACTTCTTCATAAGCATTGACTTAACTGGACCAAGTGATGTTGATTTCGCGGCACAATATTAAAGCTTTCCAGCTTTTTTCAAATTAAACCCCAGATTTTTTCCATAGGATTGGCGTCTGGGGTTTTCGCAGGCCAAGGAAGAACTTCAATATTTTGCTCCCGAAACCAAGTTTGGCAAATTCTGGCCGTATAAAATGAGCAGGGCAGTTGTCTTGTTGAATAATAAACTGGTCTTGATAAAGTTCTGTGACGGCTGGAAGCATGGTGTTCTCTAAAATGTCCACTGTGTGTGAGCCTTCCATTGATTCGAAATAGAGCACCATGACCTCTAGCAGAAATCCAACCCCACATATTTACCGAAAATCTTCCAGCGCGATCTCATAGCGTATTCTTGGTGGACGATACACCCGAATTTCTTTTCGGTCATTACAGGACTGGAAAACTTTTTCATCGGAAAATATTACCTTTCGCCAAAACTCTGGTTCCTTTAGAGAGTAATTAAGTAATTTTAGCAGCTACACGACATCTTAAATTAGAGCCTTTCCTTACGCGATTTCGTGCCACTCTTACTCATCCTGGAAATTGGGTTAATCTCTTTGCCTGGGCAACAAATGCAAAAGGGTTTTCTTCCATAAAAGCGATAAGATCATAATCTTGTTCATCAGTTGAAACTTTCAATAAACCAGTTCCTTGTTTTCTCTCTATTGTCTGATCTTCTTTACATCGTTTTTTAATTTTTATAATCGTGGTTTTACTGCGTCCATAATGTCTAGCCACGTCCCTAATTGACCATCCTAGTTGCAGTTTTGCCAGGAGTTGGGCTTTATCAAATAAAGAAATTTGTGGAGGCATTTTTTATTTATTTGTCAGACTTAAATACAGAATGACATACTTTGACAGTTTAAGAAAAATACAATAATGGGTGACTTTGTTTGTAAAAATAGACCAAGGTATTACAACAAAAAGTATTGTGTACCACTTTTATGATGCCGATAATATACTTCTTATTATTTGTTTTTAACTTATAGTAACTAAGGAAAAAATGGGGTATTACCGGCCTAGTTAAGGAAGCTTTAGGTTTATTTGCTTAAATTAGTATAATGAGTTTATAGTTTGTGTAAATTTATTATTTTATAGGTTAAAGGGCGAAGTTATTTTTCAATTTCAACAAAAATAAAGAAATAAATTATTTTTTTTATACCCGAAAAAATTATTTTCCGTAAAAAGTCACTTTTTTCTATTACCGGCCCATTCCGGCTTATTATATAAATAAAAGCGCAGATATCAGTTGGGCAACTTTGTACATTTAAAGACAAACTAACTGCAAAAATATGCGTTTTAAATAAAAAATAAGTAGTTCATTAGTTACAATTTTCCATTCGGTCAATTTCTGAAACTATAAATAATCCCCTCTTGTTGATGGACTGAGACGGTTCTATATTAGACATTACTTCATCTAAATTATACCATCTTCGTGATGGTGCCATTTCCAATGACTTCCAATTTTTTTCCATTTCTATTCTTTTATGTATAATTTTTTTTATGTCTTCTGTTAAACCCGGAACATATTTTTGTTCATATTGATAATTATTGTTATAATTATAATTAAACTGCAAGAAAAAGGTAAGTATACATTTTTAAATGAAATAAGTAAGAAAGAAAACTTAAAGGTACATTTTTTTGAATATTTTTGTTACTTATGGGCAATAGTTTTTGATTTAAACTGTTTAAAAAATGCTTTTTTTTATACTTTCATCAAAAAAATGATTTTAGTAACTGTCTGCAGATAACTAAAGCATGGTTTTTTTGGTTACCGATGCAAAAAAACTTTTTTTTTGATCACGGGTGCAAAAAAAGATTTCTGTCCGTTTTTTACTCAAAGTTAAAGAGAAATAGCCGAAAATAGTAATATTGATTAATTGAAAATCTAATTATTCTTTTCATTAAGTATTTACGAAAAAATCATTTAAAAATATCGCCAAAATATCAAATTGTCAAAGATTAAAATGGCGCAACAATTAACGTCACCGAGTAAAAAGACACATGGCTATGGAAACGATTGTTATTTCATTTACCAGCCGCCTTGATTTATAGTGTAAAGATGGTATGTTGCGAGAAGTTCTCTTCGTTCGAGATTTTTAAAAGTATTTTCCTGTTTTTCTTGGATTTTTTGATAAAGGTATTAAAAAAAATAGTGTTAACAAGTCGCGGCTAAACTGTGCTTTTTTTTACTCGCGTTTTTAAATACCTTGCTGCACTCGATATTTAAACCAACGCTTGTAAAAAAAGCACTATTTTAGCCATTAGTTGTTAAAACTACTATTTATTAACATTTTTTTTGTTGTAAACACTATTAAAACATGAAAATACACAAAAAGGTGTATTTTTCCTGTTTTTTACCGAAAAAATGGCCGGAAAAAGTTTTTCATATTTTTAAAGTGTTTCTCCTAAACGCAAAGTTTTTTTCTCGTTAAAAATTAATAAAATCATATAAAATATCAACGAACCGTAATAAAATCGCAGGTCAAAAATGTTAATCTAATACCGGCCTATTTTATTTATGCGATTTTTACCGTTCTTTTTTACAAAAATGTAAAAATTGGACCTTATTGAAGCAAATGAAATCAGATACATATCCAATCAATCTCAGATCCACAAGTTATTGGAAAACTGCGTTCCTCAAAAAAATATTTTCATTGACTCTCTTTTCTAATATAAAAGACGTATTTTTCCAGTACATGTAAAGAAACTTGGGGGCCGGAAATGGATTGGAATGAATTCGGATTTTTTTTATTAGGCATTAAAAAGTAGGCGACTAAAAATAATTGTGATTTTTGGCAATTCCGGCCCAATGAGGCGCAATAACATCGAGGTTCGAAATATTAATCCAATACCGGCCTATTTTTGCGATTTTGGCCATTTTTTTACAAAAAATATTTTATTAAGTGTGAAAATTATGTTTAATGGACCTTATTGAATCAAACGAAATCAAAAACATATTTAATTAGACTCAAATCTACGAATTATTGGGAAATGCGTTCCTCAAGAAAACTATTGACTTTTTTTAGTGCAGACACCCTTTGTAATTGGATAATATAACTGGGCCTGCAGGGTGATTACGGGATTAAGTGAAAGATGAAAGTTGGTTTACATAATTTAATAAAGTAAATGCCTGCCAAAATATACACAATCTACAATAATTGGTCCTAATTATACGAAAGGATTACAAAAAGTATTTAATAACACCGGTCTTAAATTAGTATATCAATCCGGTAACACAATATACTTACTAGGAAATCCCAAGGATAAAACTACAGTTCTAGAAAAAAGTGGAATTTACGAAATTAGTTGCATGGATTGTGACAAAAAATATGTTGCCCAAACGAGACGCTCTATTCAAACACGTTTTAAAGAACACTTAGCACACTTAAAATACGGAAGAACAGAAAAGTCAAGTTTGGCCGAGCATGCTTTTGAAAACAATCATAGATTCACATTAGATAACCTAAAACTTCTAAAAAGTGTACCAAACAAAAGACTTTTGAATGCATATGAAAGTATGGAAATTACTAAATCCAGAAATAGTTTAAATAAAGATAGAGGACCCATCCCGTTTAGTACACTTTATTCTTTGGTTGAGAGGAGATAGGATTAAAAATCGTGATCAATCACAAATTATTAGTCTTAACTCCGTCCACTAAAGGATTGTATATAAGATAGAGCGTAGATTAATTTAGTTCATTGTTTATCGTCTCCTGATGATGCTAACGTTGTTAGCGAAACGCGCGTCGAGTGCAAAAAAGTGTAGTTTTGGTTTGTGGAAAACAATCATAATTTTGTTTTAGTGCAGCCAAAGGTTCCAAATTCCCAACATAGTTAATAATTGGTCTAATACGATATGTTTAGAACGAAATTATTATGCCCTAACTTAGTCTCTGAAATCATTAAAAAAAAAGACACGTTAGTGTTATTGCTTAACATGCCCAATGGTGATCACCACAGGTTAACATTTTTGTGTAACTCGCAAACCTAATTAATTCACTGGTAATTAACATATATTAATTACTATTATAATTTATTAATTAATATGACACTTAATTTAAAACGATTAAATTTCGCCATATAACTGAAATAATCATTTATTATTCGGATAACTATTTACTTAAGTAACCGAGAGCAAAACCTAATAAGTGGTTAATTAATTCATTAACCGAACTTTCATTAAAAAAAAAGCTTCATTGTAGTGTAAACTGAGGAAAAAAACTCATAAGGAAAATATTTTTGTTTGTCACCTCAATTTTACTGCGTCGGCAGTGTACGTCACAAACCAGCCGTCAGGAGAGGCATAGGGGCTGTTCCAAGAAGCAGGTAGCACAAAAAATTGTAGCAGCACAGATTAATTTTGTTGGCTGCTCCGTGATAGCAGGGTATGACTACATGAAGAACTGTGGAGTGGCCGGGGTACTAGACTGTAGCAACTCGGTAGGGTGCTCCAAGAGCCCTATAATAATTCCAATTAGCAATATAGCAATTGCCAGGAGCAAAATAAATGAAAAGGAATAAAGAATAATTCTGATGATAATGAAGTATAATTTAAAGATAAAAACATAGTATTTAAATAGCCCAAAAAACCAATTAAAACAAAAGTATTGTTATTATTCAAAAAAAAAGGCAAAAAAACTATTAAAATAAAAATAACGAAAACTACCTCGAATAGATGTCTTGAGGGCTTAATCCTTTATATTGCCGATGGAAGAGGCAATCGGTTCGTGCAACGTGAGTGGGCCATTATATCCTCTTAACGAGTTTGTACGTTCAGCTTCTCCAAAATCCAGAAATATAAACAGCAACCAATCAATTAAACCACTGAACGTACTTTAAAGTATATTTAACCAAAATCCGCAAAGCGATCGCCAAAATAAAGCCAGATAGGTAAATCACTTTTCTGTTGGCAACCACTACGTGTCACGCCGGAAACGAGAAGGCCAGCTCAAACTTAGAGCAAAAACTTCCTTTCAAAAATAAGAATTCAACATGAAGTGGGAAAAGTATATTCCAATTATTAGAGTTAGAGCGTATTTTGGTTCCTAAACACTTGCCGTCTTACTTATACACATTGCTATCAAATCTTATTATTATCGTTGGGCAATTTTATTTAATTGGGATAACCTGGGCAACATCCGACATAGCTGTCTTTGTTTAACACATTATAACTGAGTGAAATAGAGGCCACAGATGCCAGATATCTTCATTTTTCCAAACTTCTTAATATTCTTTATTTAAAACTGATTGTCTTGTAGACTAGACCCCAATTTGTCAAATAGCATGGTTAGCTACATAGAAAATGCTGTATTGCGGTATCGTTAAGAGATTGCCACATTGCGCAAGAAAAAGGTCCATACTAAGGCGATCTTAATTAAGTGGTAAATAAAAGAGCACATTACCAGCTCGTAAGACAATAATTAACTAATAAAATAATTAATAGATCAAGTTCGGGAGATTTATCAATGAATAAAAACTACAACGTAATAATTTATAAGACACATGGCAACAATGCCTCTCTAACTAAAAACCTGTATAGCTCATATAGCCGCGAATGTCGTCTATAGAGATTCGACCAAAATAGAATTTTGTTGATAACAAGCATAACATTGGATATTTTAAGCAAAATTATGTGTTTGTGCAATAGAACATAGTGCAAAATTTAGCCATTTTATCTATAAAACTTATGTGACGGGGTAGAATTGTGGAAGACTGAAAAGTGCTAGGAAAAGCAACATAGAAAAATGGATAAGTACACGAACTGCCAAATATAATAGTATCAGAAAATGGTCATAATAAAACTTATCTTTATCTATTTCTAGGTAAATGTCTATGAATAGATGAGTCATAGAAGAATAGATCCTAGACCAGCTAGAAAATGCTAGTGATAACTTATAATAGAGGTAGAAAATGAATGGATACAAATATAATTTGTATGTATCGGACAAGCAAAATAGGAGACCGGACAAGAAAATAGATAATAGAAATAGATAAATCACGAGCAGGATAGAGTTGAAGGATCAAGGGAATGGAATTAATGAATATTTTCCAGGTAAATACAAAATTAATGGGTTAATAAGTTATCTTACTTTTAGATGCATACTGACAGAATATTTCTGTATTTTCAGGTCTCAGAGACAAGAATATATCATAGATCAAGATTAATGGTAGAAAACAAAAATCTCGAATGGGTCTTAATAGATACTAGGGTAAGGACATAAGGAGAAACTAGAAGAAATATAAGTAGACAAGACAGAATTAAGGAATATACAGACATCTGAGTAAGGACTAAACTAAAATTGGAGAAAAGTTGCATAATGTTATGATAAAACTACATATTTCTAAAAAAACTGATAAATTATTATATTTATATATATTATTTTTTAGGTAAGAAAGTTATAACCTGCTATTTACAAAAGAGTAAAAAGAAAATACAATTAGAGCAAGAAAAGTCAACCTATAAGTAGGTGGTATTGTTATTAGGTTAAACGAGGCTCTAATAATATATTAAATTATTTAATAAATAATCTGGTAGTAATTTAAACAATCGCCTAATTTATTTATATTTTTTATTTTTTTTTTCTTTTTGTTAATGAAAGAAAGATGTTAATTAGAATATGTCTCTGAATTTAAAGCAAAAATAAACATATTTCTACAGTCGAAAATTTCAACAAATGCGCGAGTGCGCTAGTCTACGTAGCGAGTTCCACAATATTAATTAAAATAATGGAATATATGTTTCTTTGTTTTTTTATGTTTATCTCTTTAGTTTTTTTTTAAATTATTATTAATACTTTAGGTTAATGTTTTAATAACTTAATTGGAATGTTACACAATTTTTATCATTTTATGAATCAACCAAAATCAAATGCATATCTAAACTGCCAAAATTTTACGAATTATTGGTAAGCATTCCTTAAGACATAAACCCAAGTAACTTACCAAAAAAACAAAAAAATTACAATAAAACTGCATCTGTTCGTCTCACTTGACACTTCTAGACTGGCCCTTTAATGGTGCGTGCCAGCATCCCCATTTTTTTTTGGCATAATTTAATCGGCGGATGATAATCCAATCATAGACTGATCGCCATTCTAAGAATTTTTCGCGGGAAATAGGAATAAATAAGGCGCAAGCGCAGGGTGATTCACTATATTATTGAGGATAGAAAAAAAAAAGTCTAAATAAAAAAGTTTTATAATTTTTTAAGAGCGTTCTAGCCCATATGACAATTATTGTCAAATGTCATTCCATATGTTAAATTTAGACATCAATTTTCTTATATAAATTGGACACCCTGTATATTTTTTAAAACTTCGATAGATCTTTTCTTCCTGATTCAAAAAATATACCATATGTAGGGTTTATCTCTAGCACTTTGAGTGAAATCAAAAATAATTTACCATAAGGGAAAAGAAGTTTAGGTGGTTCTTTTTTCAACGCATTGCTCTTATGGCAACAATTTTCTAAATTTGTTCAATGCCCGTTCAAGACAAAGTTAACACATGAGGCGTTTTCTCGCGTTGAAATTGTTTAAAATGTTTTTAAAAAGTTTGAACCATTTGTTTTCTCGCGTTGCAACGGTGACGTCACATCGAAACGAGTTTAAAATATTTTGAAACGGAATCCACTCTAGTTTCAAAACTGACGCGTGCGTAGAAGATACGTCAAAATTCTACATTCTTGTTTTAACCGATTTTTTTTTTGTTTTTGCGTGAAAATGTATGAAAAATCGTATTCTAGATATCTTGTTAAAAGAACAGTAAATAAAAAAACATCACTATCCATGTAGCTTCCATTGTTTGCCATCCATGCTACTAGTTGATCCATTTTAATTTTAAACACCAAAAAAATAAACAGAAAAACGAAAAAAAGTGAGGTTACACTAAACTACGTCAGCGTTTTGAACTACTCATTTTTTCTCGGTTCTAAATGATGACGTCACATCTAAATAGTTTCAAATAATATTTCAAAATAATTTCAACGCGAGAAAACGCCTCTGATATATTTTTGGAATCAGGAAGAAAAGTCAAAATTTGACATATAGAATGACATTTGACAACACCTGTCATATGGCTTAGAAGGCTTTTAAAAAACTATAAAACTTTTCCGTTTAACATTTTTTCTATCATCAACAATAAAGGCGCTAATCAGGGGTTCAAAATATAGTTAATTACCCTGTACCTATTTGGGCCGAAATTACCTTACGATTTTGCATGAGCCGGTAATCACTCATTTTACCTTAGGTACGATGTTTTTGTTAGTTTGAGTAGTATTTTTAATTTTTTTGATAAAATATCCACTTGCTTTAGTGTGTTTTAAAAGTAGATTGGTTTATTTTTTATAAATAAACAATACTAAAAATCAATAAATATTGAAGAATCCTTTCATTTTTTGTTGTTTTATTTTCTCATTTCACGTGGTACATTTTAGATGGGGTTTACATGAGTCCTTCAGTAGGCCATCTTTTTTTTTAGTTTTCTTTCTCTAAAAATACTTTGAATGTTTGAAAATTATATTCCAAATTTTAAAACTGTTAGGCTTACAAATTATTCTTATTACTAAATTTTTAATTCAAGTGTCAATATTATTTTGCGTAGTTTAAATTTAGGTGGTCCTTATTTGGTTCACCTCCTTTAGGTAGTTAGAACATTTAATCAATCCAAAAACGTTTTTGTACTTAATGAACTGATACGAATTAAATTTTAAGAACTTACGTGCTGATAACCGTTAAAATATATCACAAAACGGGCGGTTTATTAAAAACAGTGGTTTATGATTTTTTTCCTAAATTGCCACAAAACTCATTACTAGCAGTTTGTTTGCGAAAACATGAGATTATTTTTTTAACAATTCTCAAAATATTACAATAATTAAGTGCTAAATAATTTTAAAAAAATGTAAAATTATGTAAAATACCCACTAAATAATATTAAAAACCAAAACAAACCATATATATATATATATATATATATATATATATATACATTTGTTTGATCGCCTATACAGACCCAAATCGCTATACTTCACCGCTTATACAGACCAAAATTGACGCTTTTAAACCCGGTGTCGGGTCTGGTAACGTTTAGCTATGGGGTGGTACTCAGGGGGGTTGGGGGGTGCCAGGGATAAATTTTTAGCCGGGTCTGAAAAAGCGGTGATACATCATATTATATACAGATTAGTTCGCGGTTTAGCCAGTGTGAGGGCGCTTCGGTCGAGTGCGACTTGCTGTATCTAATTGCCATATTCAATCGGCGTCTTCAAACCCGAAATCTGGCAACCCTGCATGATGTATAAATACAACGATTCGGCCGCTGATGGGATTAGAGCTAAATATTAAATAAAATTAAAGTTTTCTCTGGATGCCCACAGACTATCCTTAAACATGCTCTCTACAGTTCTTCATGTTTTACCGTGCTAGAAGTAGAGGTAAAGGGCTTGAAAAAATAAACTTTTCGTACCTCCATCAAAAACACGATTTTAGTCTCTGTCCACAAATAACAAAACCATGGTTTTTTTAAGTACCAATGAAAACCAAGGATACAAAACAAAAATCCCATAACTTTCTTAGCCAACTTAAAAAAAAAATGATGGTTAAAAAAAAGAACTTTATTATTCTTAACTAAAAGTTTTTACAAAAAAAGTCATAATAGTCTAGTCTACCAAACAACCTAGGTAGAATAAGCTATATTTTTTTTAATATCTAGTACTCGTAATGACCCCTCCGAGAGTGACGTCAACCTTGAAATCACACCTAAGTGTGCATTTTTTGGATACTTTTTAATAAGTAAAAAATACCCTTTAGAATAATGTACGATTTTAAGCAGTGAAAAATTTCTTTCCCACAAACATAACTCACAGAAAAATTTTAGTAAAATTATTCAGGGATACGAAAACCAAACAAGATTATTAAAAAAAGTAGGTATGCTTTTATAGCACCGCAGGCCAAAATTGCTAAAATTCAAGAAGAAACCTTGTTGTTGTTGAAAAAAACGCTTGGATGTCAAGAACTAATGAACCGATATTTATAAGTGACATTTTTTTGAAGAAAAAGTGGTCTTCTATTAGTTTCTGTAGTGACCATTTTACTTTACCAACAAGTAAAACTTAGTAGAAATTGGATCCAATAGCAACAAAAATGTGTCAAAAAATCCCACGAGGGTGGGGGGTGGTATCCTCTAGGTTGGCCCTCGCTCTATAGGTAAAATAGAATACTCAGTCAAAACATAAGGGTAGGTAAATTAAAAATAAATTAGAATAGAAAAGACTGTTTAAGTACGCTTATTTTTGGATATCTAATTTACCTGAATACCCGCTCCACCTAGTAAAACTCCTAGCAAAACCGGTTCAGTAGTTTTTTGCTAAAAATACTGATGTACAGAAATAGGCTATATAGAGACTTTTTTTCGTAAAAAAATGCATTTTTGATATTTATAACGTTTAGGTAGAAAACAAGACCAAAAAAAATAATTCGATTTATTATATGTATAGAAGAGATTTCATGTTAACTAAATAAAATAAATTAAATAGAAGATATCCTATTCACTAAATAAGAATTAATTTTTATCTTTCTGTTTTTTTGCTTTTTAATGCCAAATTGGTAATAAGCTTACTTGGGATCGTATCACAAACGGTTTTTTTTCCGCACATATGACCGACGTTAAGAGTCCCACTAAACTGGCAACACCGCTGGGCATGAAAAGTCGGTGATATATCCGGGATTGGTATATTCCGGACTAAATAAATTGGAAAGTGTGGCGGGTCCGGAAACGATTGTTGGGTTTGCTACTTTTTTATTAAAAAAAATCATTTCCCCTCTGCGCATGCTCAAGAAGTTATATTTTTCAAAAGCTTATTTTCAATTTATATACACACTCAAATATGTTGGTTGTGGTGGGTCTTAGGTAGTCTGAAGAATGTATCGGGACTGAATAAGTGGGCTGGACAAATATATATATATATATATATATATATATATATATGCATTTTTTCTTATACGCCTCCGAAATAGAGACGCTTTAGATGCACTCGCCTCCGAAAATGACAAATTTGCCTCCGATCCGGAGGCCAATACGAAGCGCCGTGTATAACAATTGCTATAGTCAAGGGAAGGCCTTCGCCAAATTTTTCGTCGGAGGCTAATTGGTTATACAACATAGTTCACGATTTTGCCACCGCGTGGCGATGCAATCGTATACACATATACACCGTAAATTTGTGCAATACGAATTGGCATCCATACATCAAACCGGGGTAACCGCCTCCGGAAATTTGACAACACTGTAAGATAAAAATTAAAATAGATTTTTTCTATTCTGCCATATTTAGAATATTATTGGGATAATATACACCTAGATAGGTGCCATCAATGGTTTACTGGCTTGCCCGAGGGAGGGTTGGAAATTATTATCACTGTCAATTGCTTTTGGCGACATACATCGATGGTATATACTGACTGATAAAGTGTAATTAAGTCAGGTCTCAGTAAACCTCAGGAAGTTCCTTTAAATGAAGATATTTTATGCGAGAAAATAACCGAAACTTCTATATTTTTTTTTGTAAGCAATGCATTTTGTCTTATACGCTTCCAAATTGCCCAGATAGTGGTCGCACTTCATATTTTGGAGGCGTGTAAGAGAAAGCATGTAAAAAATATATGTATAAATTGCGCCGCGCAGCAAAAGTATATCATTTTAGCAAAAAATTTTGATAAAATATTGTAAGCTATTATTTGGAGTTTTGTCCCAAATTACAAATGGTCAGAGAAAATCTGTAAAAATTAGGAAAATCAATTAAGTATCATAATAAACAATCTGTTTTCTTGGTTGAAGTAGAAAATTATCTTGAGTGTGAATGCTTTTAAAATTAAATTACAGTTTTATAAATAGACATCCCAATTTTTCAAAAGTGGTGGTTTTTCTCCAGGTTTTTCTGTAAATAAAATTTTATGACAAAAACATTTTCTTAATTTAAAAAATGATGTCTTAATACAAGACCCCAATAACTTCTAAATTTCTATTATTTTTGTATGTTGGTTATCGCGGCTAAATTAATTATCCAGTGGTCGCTGACTTCGATTGGGCACATCCTATTAGATACACCAGGTAGTGATACTTCGTAGCACGTCATACGCAAGTTTTAGAGATAAGAAAAACATACCGCCATGGCAGTCTGCCTGATCTCTGCTAGGTACTTCAGTATACTTCTTGCGCTGTCATGCGACTAGTTATACGGTATCGGGCGCGCGAATTGTGAAAATACGCTTTTAAAGAAATAATCTAATGAAAGAAAACGTGAAAAGCAAATGGATTACCTAAAGAAGAAAAGGAGGAACCTGGAAAAGGAAACGAAAAGGGCAACAAACTGTCACTTTTTAAACAATGGAATGAGACAAAGATTATGCTTTTGGCTAATATTTTTTGGCATGGGTTTGCTTATTCTGTAAATACACATTTGTTTTTATTACGTATAAAAACTTAAACACTGCATAGTTTCTGACTTATGCCCGCTAAATTAGTCTCAATAAAAAACTCCAAATGTTTACTTACTAGCACGTCGTTTTTCATATATTTTATGTGACGACAAATCTGACAGAACGAATAAAATGCCGAAAAAATTTAACAAAAGAAAACGTGAAAACCAAATGGATTACCCAAAGAAGAAAATGAGGAAACTGGGAAAGAAAGGGAAAAGAAAGCGTCGTGATTCAAGTAAGTAAAGCACATTGTCAGTTTTAAACAGTGGAGTGAGACAAATATTAGGCCATTGGTTAATATTTTATGGCATGGGTTTGTTTATTCTGTAAACACACATTTGTTTTTGACTTATGCGCGCCATATTAGTCTCAATAAAGAACTCCATAATGTTAATAAAATCCGTTTCCAAAATATCACATTTTAATTTCCAGAATAATTATTATAACAAAAACCCTTCACCCGTCGTAATTTAACAAAAATTCCAAGTCAGAATTTTTTTGCCTAGCACGCTATATCCTATATGCTGCACATAAAAACAAATACTATCATATCTCAACCATGCTTCCGATGCATGGTTTACTCTACCGGGTGTCCAATTTTCTAAGAAGATTATAATATGTTTACTTAAAAAAGTATTATTAGCACATAGTTTTTCATATTATTATATGGGACGACGAATCTGACAGTTCCTTAACTCGTCAGACACTAGTAGTTCCTCGAACTCTAGCATAGAGAGGCACCCCTTAGAAAGATTAGGGGGGACAGATGATAGTCATCATCATCATCATAGGCAATCACTCGATACCGAGTATGATTTTCCTCTATTCTGTATCGTCGCTATCTGTTGTGCGTTTTTTGATGGCTATGTAAACCAATTCTCGAGCCGCATACTCTTCCACAGTTCTGGCACACCCAGTCTCCGGCAGCAGCCTGGTGTTGTTGGTCATCCATTCTTCCATTTTGTAGCTCCTTTCTATGTTCTCTCTTTTCCGTCTCTAGTCTACGTTGTTGCTCTTCAAAAGTTTGTGCCCCCTCATGGACTGTTCGGTGCCATGAAGTCCTATCGTTTGCCATGGTCTTGAAGTTGTTTATATCGATGTGACCCTTCATCATATTGCCTTTGAGAACGTCCTTGTACAATTTTTGGTGACCTCCTTGATTTCTCTTTCCCTCCTTCAGTTATCCATAAAATATCTGCTTTGGGAGACGTATTTCGGGCATGCGGATAATGTGACCAGTCCAACGAAGCTCGTGCTTGAAGATTAGGGCTTCTATACTAGTTGTTCTGGCTTCTTCTAAAACACTTATGTTGGTTCGTCGGTCTTGCCATTTGATTCTCAGTATTCGTCTTAAACAACTTTGATGATATTTTTCTAGTCATTTGATATGCCTCCTGTAGGTGGTCCACGTTTCGCATTCGTATGTTAGAGTTGGTATTATAACTGTGTTGTAGACACGAAGCTTGGTCTCCGCATTGATGTCGTGATTGTTGAAGACTCTCGCCGAAAGCCGTTCGAACGCTGCGCTAGCACATTTTAGGCGATGCTGTGTTTCTCCGTCAATAGTTGCATTTAATGATAGGTGTTCCACGGTCCACGTTCTGCAGAGGATGGCCATTTATGGAAATGTTTGGAGCTTGGGGATTCGTACCTGGTTCGGGTTGGTGAAGAATTTGCGTTTTGGCTAGATTGACCTCTAAGCCAATGCTTTTGTAGGCTTGGTTAAATGTGATGATTACCAGCTGTAAACCTTCCTCTATATCGGCCATAACGACATTGTCATCGGCGTACTGCAGTTCGATTACCGAAGTCGTCGAGACCTTAGTTTTTGCTCGCAATCTGCCTAGGTTAAGTAGGCCACCGTCGCATCTGTATAGAATTTCCACTCCCGGCGGTAGATGTTCCTCAAGAAGGTGAAGCATGGCACCTAAAAATATAGAGAATAGGGTGGGCGCAATAACACACCCTTGTTTAACGCCTGTCGTAATCTGGAATGACTCTCCTGGTCCATCGTTGCTCACGACTGTTGCATTCATATTGTCGTGTAGTAGTCTAAGAATTTGAATATATTTTTAAGGGCATCCAGCTTTTACCAATATTTTCCACCGAGTCAAATGCTTTGACTAGGTCTATGAAGGCCATGAAGAGAGGGCGATTTTGTTCTCTAGATTTCTCTTGCATTTGTCTGGCACTAAAGATCATGCCAGCTGTGCCTCGATTGAGCCTAAATCCACACTGTGTCTCTGGCAGATTTTGTTCAGCAATCAGAATTAATCGGTTTGATAGTATCCGTGCAAGTTCATCTTCTTCTTTTCCTTTCCAGAAAAATGTGTAGCCTCCTCCGTGTTCTTTAAGTTGGCCTTTGCCTGCTCTTCTAGTTTCACTGAAAGCAGCGATATCGATGTTATATTTTCTTAGTTCACGTGCCACTATTGCCGTTCTTCTTTGTGGTCTTGTGGTTGTGTCTGTATCCATAAGTGTACGGATATTCCATGTGGCAAAGTTCATTGGATTACTTTTTCTTTTGTAGCCCTTTCATAGTCCCTTCCCTTTCAGGGTGAGCAGAGTGGGTCCTAAATAGGGCTGCTCAGTCACGGATGCAGCACACGAGTTGCTCTACAGCCAATCCTTGAGCAAAACGGCGATCATGCTTCCGCCGCTTTCGTGCCAGTTTGTCACTAAGAGCTTCCAGACTACACTGTCCTGCTCCCGTCGCAACTTGCCGATCGCCTTAATACTTTGGTGTGCTTGGACTTCATGGTCTTATGTGTCCTAGAAAGTATAGGATCTCAGAGTAGAGAATGCCTGTGCGAGACTTTTATTAACGTGGACCTGCTGATACACAGTCAGCAAGCCCACGGTCCCTAATAACGAGTGACGGCCCAATGGCATAAGGAATACGACGATTGGGTCCCTCGAGATTAGGCCAGCTGATTGCACGATTGAGAAGTAGACTCAAATCGTGGGCGGGGGTCGCTACATCCCACCGCCTACAGGCTACAGGCAGTATGGTTCGCCCAACTTCCCATAGCGGACAGATTCATGCCACAGTGGCCTGATCTTTCCGGACTGACACCGGATGATAGTACATTGAGTCCAGATATATCAGCAGAGCTAGCTTGCAGATGGAAGAAGTATCTTTCTATGGGAATATATAGATAAGGAAACTAAAAATAATCTCCTCGAAAAATACAAAATTCCCGGAAAAATTGCCAAATTCTTCAAGGACCCAAATAAATCCAGGATACTACCATCCACAGAGCAAAAAAGAGATACGTAACTCTTGAAATTGTAAACCATTTTGGGAAAAGGTTTCTGTCAGCCTTAGAGCGGGTTTTCTCCAATTTGGCCTGAACAAAAAAGAGCGAGACGAAGCACTTGATGAAGATCTTTTGGATCTTGCCGAATCGGCGCAGTTGTTTTGCATTGGCCACAATATTGTTTCATGCAAATATATAATAAATTGCTACTACGCAAAATCCAGATATTTTCTTTTTAGCGAAGGTTTTGCCGAAAATTGCAAAAATATAAAAAACACGCCGAGAGGAAATATTAGGGCTAAACAGTGAAAGAACGTATTCCTGTCGAAACATTTTTTTTTCAAAAGAGTGGAATCAAATAACTCAAAATAAATTAGCTTTGAGTTGGACAAAAGGTTACAACATTCCCTTTGTGGACAAACCTTTTCAAGTTTTCACCACCAAAACCTCAAAATTTACCAAAAATGAGTTCAAAATTTATTCGAAAAGCATACAACATTTATAAGTAGGAGCAGTTAAAACTGTTAATAACTGTCAAGATCAGTTTTTGTTAAGCTATTTTTTAAGACAGAACGATAACAGGGGATTTTAGGTTTATCTTTAATCCTAGAAACCTACATAAAGTACTTTCGCCCACCTCATTTTCAACTGGAAGATATTAGAGAACTTATTTTCTTTTCAAAACAAAAGTTGAATTCCAATATTTACCATTCGGTCTAGCCACTGCACTTTTTTGTTCCACCCTTTCAGGCCTGTTTCTCTTATCTAAAAGATTAGGTTTTTTTATTAACAATTAAGAAACCTGTCAAGATTTTATCCTGGTTTTAATTTATTCTTATTTTATTTTAAAAGAAAACGCAGATTTAACTTTCACTATTTTTATTATTTACTTTTAATCGTGAACTCACAGTCTATTCGCTGTTCTTGTTCTTACTCTCTTTCTATCCTATCGAAAACTTCTTTTAAGCTCTGCTATCCGGCGTATTTATAAAAGCCGACATCACTCTCGACTCACCCGTAACATTCTAGTCTTTGTCTTACTCATCTAGACCTATCTACATCTTTCTTGAATATTCGGGAATGGTCGCGTGAATTCTTTTATTTTCTTTAACGCTGATTTGCTACTACAGTTTAATCTAATTACGCTAGATGGCAGAGTATGTGACAAAATTTCAATAAATATTGTTTTAATTTTCTTAACACCTTTTCCAAATTTTGTCACATTAAAAAAAACTCATAAAAGCTTATAAAACTCAAAAACTTATCAAACTTAATCTAAAAAACTTTTTAAACTAATCCTGATTGCACTCTGGTTGTCTAGCTTCAGCTCTATATTCACATTGCTATCGATCATTTCTTCTATCAATGACTTTAGATACATGAGCTCCTTGATACATTCTGCAGCAGCAATGAACTCTGCCTCAGTACTTGACAGAGCCACTATTGGTTGTCTTCTCGATGTCCAGAGTATTGGTGCTCCGCAGTAGAATACTACATATCCACTTGTACTTTTTCTTGATACAAGGTCTCCAGCAAAATCAGAGTCACCACAATAGGCTGTCAGGTGGTTAACGTCTCCATTTTTGTCAAATCTGATTCCATTATCTCGGTACGTGTTCAAATACTTCAGGATTCTTTTTACATTTGTCACGTCCCTCTCTATTGTTTCTTCCATTTTCCTGCTACACATGTTTACTGCAAATGTCACATCTGGTCTGGTTTTATTTGTTAGATATAATAAAATTCCTATGGCTTCTCGGTATGGGTAATCTTTATTTCTTTCTGTCAAATCTTCGGTATTATTGTAAACCATTGGTGTTTTTGTTGGTTTTGCATCATTCATTTTCAACTTCTGTAGGATTGTCTCTATGTACTGTTTTTGTCTCAGTATTAGATTTTCGTTTGTTCTTGTTATTTCTAGTCCTAGGAATTTATTAGGCTCCTTACTTTCTGTCATTTCAAACTCTCTTTTCAGTGATCCTAGTAACTAAGTAAAATTCCATCATCTACGTATATTGCCAAAAACATAGCTCCTTTTTGTTTCTAAAGATACATTGTTCATTTTTTAAACTTTTCAGTCTATTTGTAGCCAGGAAGTTGGTAAATTTCTATGATTTTCTTAAAAGGCACACTTTATTTTTCTTGTTGTCAAACCCTTCGGGAACCTCCATGTAAACTTTTTCTTCCAAATCTCCATATAAAAAGGCTGTTTTGATGTCAAACTTTCTTATCTCATAGTTTCTCACTGTGGCTATAGCAAACACGTAAAGCATTCATATTCACCACTGGACTAAAGACTTCTTGGTAGTCTATTCCTTTTTTCTGTTGGCAGCCTGGTACTACCAATCTTGCTTTGTATTTTTCATCATCTTTAATTCTGAATACCCATTTATTCGTCAGAATTTTCTTGCCGTCTGCTTCTGTTCAGTCTACATAGTCCCAGTTTCGGTTTTTCATCAGTGAATGTTTTTCGTCCTTTATTGCCTTTTGCCATTTGATTTGGGCCCATAACCTGTCAAGATTTTATCATTACAATTTAAGGCTTCTTCATAACTTAAGATAGCTATGACTGTATAGTCCATCTCATAGTCGTGTTGCCACACAGGTCTTCTGGTTTGTCTTCTCTCAAGGTTTTGTTCCTGTTGATCTACACCCTCTCCTAAGTTTGAATCATTGTCTGACTGGTCTATGGTGTCCTCAAATTCATCATCGGATTCTACTGTTTCATTCTGTTGTTGCTGTGGCTGTGGATCTTCTTTTTCCTCTGTAACTGATACTTTGCTTGGATTTTGCTCTTTTTTGTTTTTATTTGTTTCTCCAAACACAACATCTCTGTGTATTGTTACTTTATTCTCTTTTTCATTCCATAATATGTAGCCATGTCTTGCATATCCTATAAAAATGTACTTTTTGCTTCTTTCATCTAGTTTTTTCAAATAACCCAGTACTTTTGCATGAGCTTCACTGCCAAATACTTGCAAATTTGACAGGTTTGGTCTTCGTCCGTTCCATTTTTCTACTGGTGTCATTGGTAGGGTCTCCGTTGGGCTTCTGTTTATAAGATATGTAGCAAAACGTACAGCTTCACCCCAGAATTGTTTATCTAAGCATGAGTCAAAGATCCAACAACAACAACAATGTTCGGTTCAATCTCTCTGCTTTTCCATTCAGCTGCGGGGTGTATACTATTGTGTTTTCTTGGACTATTCCTTTGCTTCTACACCAAGCTTTTAGTCTGTTATTGACATATTCTGTCCCATTGTCACATCTTAACTTGGAGATTTTTTAGGGTTTTGAAAGATTCTACTTCTTCCACATATTCCTTGACATAGTTGAACACTTTTTCTTTGCTTTCTGATAGGTAGATCATTGTAAAATGGGTGTAGTCATCCAGGAATGTCAGTATGTATCGTTTTCCATTCCATGTGACAGGATCAATGGGACCACACAAGTCAGTGTGTACTATCTCTAGTGGTCTTTTAGCTCTGTCTCTTTCTTTCTTAAATGGCAATCGTGTTTGCTTGACTTTTAGGCATATTTCGCAGATTTTATCTATGTGGTCACAGTCGTTTTTACTTAAGTTCATACCTGTAGACAGTTCGGTCAGCTTTTTCATATTTTGTAGTCCCAAATGTCCTAGTTTTCGATGCCATAAATTTGCATTTTCTTTGCTCTTCTCTGCAAGAAAACTGTGCTCCTCATTTTCGTTGCATAGATTCACCATGTACAAGCCATTATTTGTTTTTATTCCTTCTAGGACGGTCTGATTTTCCTTTTGCACCATCACTTTGTTTTTGGTGAAAGTCACCACACCATTTTTTTCTGTTATTGCATTCACTGATAGTAGATTTTGCCCCAAATCTGGCACATAAAGAACTTCTTGCAAAATGCACTTGTCTCATCATCATCGAGCCATTGTTCGCCACTTTTAGGTTGGTTTGTTTTCTTTTTATTTCTGTCAAGGGTTCTTTGACCTTTATCATGTGTGCCGAAGCCCCAGAGTCGACGACAAAATTAATGCTTTTGTTTTTTTTACGATTTTCTTCTGTTGTGGTCACGAACACTAATCCTCCTTGTTGATTCTTATTATTTTGCCTTAACCGATCTTCATAAAAGCAATTTTGCTCAGTATGGTTCGGTCTTTTACAGATACTGCAGGGCTTTCTTGTTGTCTGTTTTGTTTCTTCGGTTTGTCTGCAGGTCCTTGCATAGTGTCCTGGTAATCCACATTTGAAACATTTTTGATCTGTTTCCTTCTTATTTCTGCACGTTTCCTTTGTATGTCCTCTTTTTCTGCAGATTTTGCAGAATTTTTCTGAGGCCTTGAATGCTACCTCTTCTTCGCTCTGTAATTCTGCTTTATTTCTCGACTCTTCCGCTAAGAGCCTTGATGTTAAGTTTGTCAGGGTTTTATCTTCCTTTCGAAATGAGTCCCAAGCTGTGACAAAATGTCGATATTGATCAGGTAGCGTGGATAATAATTTGGAGATAACCATACTTTCGTTTGTATCTTCCTTCAGCGTCTTCAATCGATGCACCAAGTTTTCTAACCTAGAAATGTATGTTGACATATCGGTCCCTTTTTCATACTTGTAATTGAAAAACTGCTGGAGAAGATTGCATTTTTCATCTTCGGTATCCTTTTCAAAAATTTTCTGTAGCTTGTCATACATTTCTTTACTGCTGGAACAGTTTATTATGTGCATTGTGTTCTTCTTATCTATGGATGTGATTATCACCTTCTGGGCTTTGGCGTTCTGTTTTATCCACTCTGTTTTTTCTTTATCTTGAGTGAGATTTTCTAATTTTATTTTACCACTGACAATATCCCATAACGCACTGACTTTGAAGAATATCTGGACTTCAAACTTCCAGATTTCTTAGCTCCTTGAATCCACTAATTTTTCAATCTGGCTGATTTCTTCACTGGACATTTTTCGTTTATTTTATTTTCTTCCAGAATCAATCTTAGTCTGGGTATCACTTCTTTCTTCTTATTGTCCTGGGCAGCAGCGTCTTCTTTCCTTTTTCTTTTCTTCCAGAGTCCACTCCTGGTCTGGGTATCACTAATTCCTTCTTCTCTGTTATTAGAGTACTGGGCCCATAACCTGTCAAGATTTTAGCCTGGTTTTAATTTATACTTATTTTATTTTAAAAGAAAACGCAGATTTAACCTTCACTATTTTTATTATTTACTTTTAATCGTGAACTCACAGTCTATTCGCTGTTCTTGTTCTTACTCTCTTTCTATCCTATCGAAAACTTCTTTTAAGCTCTGCTATCCGGCGTATTTATAAAAGCCGACATCACTCTCGACTCACCCGGAACATTCTAGTCTTTGTCTTACTCATCTAGACCTATCTACAACTTTCTTGAATATTCGGGAATGGTCGCGTGAATTCTTTTAATTTTCTTAACAAAACCATACACAACCGACTCAAGAGATACAATTTTTAGCATTTATTCTTAATGCAAAAAAGATGTGGATATATATCGCACAAAAAAGAATAACAAAAATAAAAACAGCCATAAAGATTATTCAAAGAAACAAAAAAACAATTAAAGAGGTTTCGCAAATTATAGGAAGGCTAGCCTCGGTTTGTACAGAGTACGGCTTGTTGTACGTAAAAACCCTTAAGCGAGAAAAATATCGCTAACAGGAACAACTATAACAAAAAGATGCTTGTTAGGTTCTTAGTTAAAAATGAACTTGAGTGGTGGTTAAAGCACATACTATTTTACAGCCTAATTATAACATTAAAATTTTCTCCGATGCATACAAATCGGGATGGGGGTGTGTTGCAATGGAAAGGAAGCAAAAGGAGCTTTTTTGGGAACAAGGTTAACAGGAGAAACACATAAACATTCTTGAAATGAAGGCAGCTTTTTCTGGCTTAACAAGCTTTGTAAAAGACTTTAAAAAATTGTCATATTTTACTAAGAATTGATTGCTATTGGAAGCATGATGTGGCAGTGACCTTAGGTATATTTTTTTGTATTTGCCACGTACATAAATACGTTGGATAATCACATAGCGGACAAGAAATCTGGTATAAAAATTGTATATTTATTTGCAAGCTAACTGAACAAAAAATGCCACCGGTTTATGTCGTGGCTTCCAGTGGATGCATTCACAATGAATTAGAAAAACCTTGATTCTTATACATTTCCTCCTTCCTCACTGTTTCCAAAAATGTTAAAAAAAAAACAAAAAATTGAAAACGATAATGCGATATGTCTGGTGGTTTATTCTATCTGGAGAACTCAAGCATGGTATCCAAAATTAGAATCCGTGATTCGCTTAAAAGTTATCGTTTTAAATCCGAAAGGTGATTTACTCTTATCCTCGTTTAGGTAACCCCACTCACTATGAAAGGATCTTTCCCTGCGGAGATGGAAATGATGGAAGTTTTGCGACAATAATATTGAGACTATCTTGCAGCCTAATGTAAATCAAGTTGTATCCGTTTTAGAAACAGAATCTCAAAATACTGAGAAATATTGAACTCTTAACACATAGGTCTGCCTTAAATTTAATGTGCGAGCAGAAAAATCAGAAATGGTAGATAGGTTTACGAGACGCATTTTTAAGCTGCGCCCTCAGTTTCCGAAATATAAACTTGGTATCCGGAACCCGTGTTACCTTATATAGGTAACCTGTACCCTTTGGTAAATTTAACATTCGGGTTATTAACTATAAAAAATGGTACTTCGTTTAACTGCTCAAAGTATTTTTAAAATATCTGGACCCAGAAGAATTTAGCCTTGGCTTAAGTACCCTGTTTCAAAGAAAATTTACAGTTCTATTTGAGTTTTACCATTATTGCATACAGAAAACAAAACTATTTCGATGAACAGAGGATAAACTTATTTTAACAATTAAAAAGTGTCACAAGCCCGCTACATCCCAAAACATTAGCAGGTGTATTTAAAAAGGTCTAAAAAACGCAGAAATAGAATCAAATTTTAAAGGACATAGCACAGGGCATGGGGTGTCTTCCGCAGCATAGGGTTGGTGCATCAATCAAAAGTATTAGAAAGGCTGCGGGATGTTCCGAAAAAAGGAAAACGTTCACTCGATTTTATAATAACCTTTAATTTCAAAAGATTTCTTAGCTAATTATATTAAGAAATATATTTTAAGCACATTTAAATTTTAAACCTTGTGGTTTCTTATTATTATTTAACTTTTTAACTAATATCGCCATATTCTCTAAACAACTACCTGGTGTATCTAATAGGATGTGCCCAATCGAAGTATAATTAAGGATTAAACGACTTACCTGTAGGAAGTTTAATCCAAATTATACGAGATTGGTCACATCCAATTAGACGCCCTCCCATTTATATATTCATGTATTTTTCATGCAATCTACTTAAGTACTAGTCACTAGTACTGCCATGGCGGTATGTTTTTCTTATCTCTAAAACTTGCGTATGACGTGCTACGAAGTATCACTACCTGGTGTAATAGGATGTGACCAATCTCGTATAATTTGGATTGAACTTCCTTACAGGTAAGTCGTTTAATCCTTAAATAAAAGTAGGAGGCTAATGCATACCGTGCGTTTATATTTTGGAGGCGTGTAAGACAAAGCATAAAACAGTGTGTAAATTGAGCCGCAAAAACGAGAAATTGCAGAACGTTCCTTTAAAGACATTCTCGAATCCCTCCAGAGTATTTTAGATAGATTTTCAATTTATAAACAAGTTTCAGGGGGGTAATTAACCCTAGATTGAAATTTTTGACGAAAATATTTAAAAAATCAAAAGTAGGGCACAAATTGCGGCGCTATAACGCCTTTGATATTTGCGGTATTAGTTTAATTTTGTGGTAACAATGGCATTTGTAGTGTCACTTTCTTAAAAATTTTCGCCTGATACGCTTTGAAACCATTGATATATTTACAATTTTAGTTTAAATTTAAATAAAAATATGCATTTTTTAGTCCAATTTTTATAAAAAATTTCGCCTGCGGCGCTATGATAACGTTGATATTTACGATTTTAGTTTATCTTAACTCAAAAATTGTATTTTTAATGTAATTTTTCCAAATTTTTGGCGCATTTAAACAGTTTATATAATAGAAACTGTATGAAATAAACAATTTAAAATCTGAGTACCCCCCCCTAGATTTGAGGCCAAATCCGCGTTTTGTTTGCATATATTGATATGTTCCTCATAAAAGATATGCTTTTATTCTAGTTTTTTTTTCGTATCAAAACCGCTACCCCCCCTTCTTTCAAATGGCTGGGACCGCTACTGTCTGTTGTCTTAGTTGAACTCGAAAATTGTCTTGATTTTGTATGTTTTTGAAATTAAATTCGAAAATATTGATCCATTTAAAAATCATCGTTAAAAAATCGAATATTAGTTACCTATAAACGCATTAAAAATTGGAAGAAAATACCTATTTATCTAGGTATTAATATGACTAGGTATTAGGTTTGCAAAAACAAATTTTACGACGTGAACGAAAAAGTGAAGAAAAAACGCAAAAAGTAATTTACTATTATTCCACCCTATCGGAGGCAAAAGATGTGAAATTGTCTACAAACCATCTCTAAAACCGGTTTTTTTCCAAAAAATAGAATAATATTTGAGATTTACATAGCTTTACAGCTTTAGAGGAAGTGGGAACAATGCTGGAGGCATATAGAACGGTGCGGCCTATATTTTATATAAAATGGAGGTGATTTGACTGCTGCTTATGCGGAGGCGTCTTTTATTTAAAAATGTACCAGAAAATTGTATATAATTTTGTTGAGAAATTCTTACCCCTATAAAGGTTTTCTGATTCAGAAAAAAATCAGATGCCTATATATACAGAATATACACGCGTAGAGTAAACGGTTAAGGTGGAGGCCTGGGCGCCTGTTCCGTATATGGAGGCGAAAAGGATAGAAATGCATATATATATAGGAAATATCGAGAGCTAGAGAGCCTCTTTGTGTTTCTCCCATTCGCAGCAGAAACTTTTGGTCCTTGGGGGGATGAAGCCCTTAAATTTATTTCAGATTTGGGATGCTTAGTTCCCTCAAAGAAGGTTAAAAGTTTTGACTGAACTTTTAATGGAAGGCGCATTTTGTAAAAACTAAGACACGGCTCGGAGCACTTTTTTTCGAATTCGAAATATTCAAACATTTCGGCTTAGTACGAGATATGACTGCAAATTTTTTACCCGATCGCGTAACCACTCAAAATATTTAAAAAGTTGAAGATTAGTACTCACCATTCCCAGAAAGCTTATGGTGCCAATCGACATTTGGCAAAAAAAAATTGTTTTTGACCCATTTTTTTGACATTTTTTCTTTTTGGGCGTAACCAAAAATACTTGTATTAGGACTTGGATTGGTGCCATCCCGCATCTGGTCGCGTTGCGTTGCCGCGGCACCATCGCCCGAAGAAGTGCGTTTTTTAAGCAAAATCGACCCATAACGTAACCACTTGATTGAGGTGTCAAATTAAGAATATTGATCTCCTCGATACGAATATCAAGTGGTGATTTTATACTCAAAACTCGCGGACCGTTTACTATAGAGGCGAGTTAGTTATTACTATATATCTTTGAGAAAAACATTAGTAGCCACAATTTTTTTTATAAGGATATTAGAAATACCAACCTTAATATTCCCTAATAAGCCTTCAAAAATCCGACCGGTACCAACACCGCCATATTAAAAATGGTGGTAATAGGTAATTTTTTGAGTTTGTTTGTTGAAAAAAGTTATGGTACTGAACTAAAAGCGTATAAAATTATCTCTCAAACAGTGTAACAACTTTTAGGGTCAGACCACCAGTGGCGGAGAAATATGATTACATGTTAACATATAAAAAACAGTGGCGCACTTGAAGTTTCTTAAAATAATTTTCTAAAGAACAATTTTCGTTTTTCAAAACAAACGTAATGTTCTTAATATGAATTTTTTTATTTTATATTTTAAGTTTAGTGATTAACATGTTGTCTCTGATTGCCCTAAGTTATCCACAATATATTTAATTAGCCCATCTCCCTTTCTCGGCTTCTAGGAGGTGTAGGTGGATACTAATAATTTTTAAATGACAAATGACCACCTACGACAGCTTAAACATAAAGAAACTACTTACCAAATTTCATCGAACGAGTAGTTCTCGATGAGCCTGTGAATTTGGCTATTTTCTTTTCGTTGCTACTATTTTATGTTGGGATTTACTAAAAGGGTTTAGTCTATGTTAGAACGGTCCTAAGTTTAAGTGAAATTTCTGGTTTTAAGCACTTTAAACCAACCATCCTTGAGTTTTGGACATAATTTGATTTATAAAAAGAATTTTAATAAATTTGTTTATTGAATAATCATCTTAACACAATCTTTTCTTGGATTTAAGAAGAAAGTTTCAATTTAGAAAAAAAGAAAATTAAAAAATTTTAACCCACGCGGGGTTTAAATAGTAAACACTTTGTAGAACAAATTAAAATTGGGGTTATATGTCACTCTAATTGAAACTTACCCTTGTTAATTAATTTTTCCAATTAATACCTGATATCACACAAAGATTTAGATGGATAATAATAAAATAAGGAATAGATTAATTTTGTATTTATTTAAAAGATGTTTTTATTTATGAAATGTATTAAAAAACTTAAATGCAAATTTTGTTCACATTTCTGTCACTGTCGAAATGTCAGTTTAAAAATAATAACACTGCGTTCAATCACAAACAGCGAGTTCAGATCTTTTACCTCTGCTTGCACCTTGGCTTGCACCAACCTTTACCGATGAAAGCTACAGCTTTAAAATGAGTGGGCTTTGAGTAAGGAAAGTTTTCTTGGCTGAGCTTTTTAATGTTTTAATTTCAGTTTGTAAATAAAGTAATAGAGTTGTTTTGGATTTGTTTGTTTGGTATATTTTTCGAGCATAATTAGTGACCTTCACTTATGATTGTTTTGCCTCGTAGTGCCCTCATAAATATATTTTTTGTGCTGAAAACGGGTTGAAAATATGGCGTTTTTCTGGACAAAATTGGGGGTGTTTTATTGATTAATGAACAACTTGGGATATTAAATAAGGTAAATTAATCCTTGTAAAAACGGTTACTTAGGGAAATTATGAACGAACTTATTACCAATTGCCACAAAACAATAAAAAACCACGCCCCAGAGGTGGTCAAAAAAATCACCAATTTTATAACCTCAAATACAGATTATAAAGCTATTATGTGCCAAAATTTTGGCGTATTCACCATTTGCCATTTTGAAACCTGTCAAAAAAAAAAATAGTTTTAGTGCATTTTCTTCTAAAATATGGTATTTATTTTGACAAAAAAAGCAGTTTCAGTGGTATTTAGCAATAAAAATACGAAATAATCAATAACTTTGTGTCTTCTTTGTATGAGTAAGTGTTTTTTGAAAATTGTTTTTAAAATTTAGTGCCCCCCACAGGTGTAAATATTTAGACCCCCATTTTAGATCTTAGTAAATCCCACTGTTAGTGTTTAGTAACCGAAAAAATTAATAAAAAAATGACCCGATTACCAAATCCACTAATAGCGGTTTTGTACAAAAATAGAAAACGTACCTACACAGTCCCATATGATATGGTCGCATCGGATTTACGAATAGGAGGTCCATAAAATGAGCAAAAATATAATAAATATAAACGTTGAAATTTAATTTTGCCGAAAGGAAATTGATCGAACAACAATTTAATCGAATCGTAAAATAATCGAAAAAACTAAGCTCAAAAATAATTTTGCCAAACCCTAAAACAAATTTTTAATGAGAAATAACCGAAAATAAAAATCAAAAAAAAAATTGATTAAACCCTTTCCCCAAAGGGCTGAATTATTGGATTTATTTGATTTTTTACCAAACTAGTATAATACTAAGTAAGTAAGTAAATATTTAAATATAGGACTCTATCCAAAAGTCAAACTGTAATATAATCGAATTCTTAATGTAATCGAATGTGAAATAATAATATTTTGATCGAACCGTAAAAAAATTAAAAATAAAAGAATGAAAATAATTTTCTGGAACCGTAAAAAATTAAATAAAGTCGTCACGAAAGAGATTTAAAATAATTTTAAGGAAGTTTTATTCGATCGGAACGTAGAAAGGTCGCATATGGCGGAGCCTACAAGAAAACGACGTTGCAGAATTGCCAAACTGTAAGACATATACTTTGTTGAGCTCGGATTTGTATCCTGTGACCCTACCCTGAAACACGAATACCTGCTGTACCCTTGCAAAATTGTACTCCACAAAGTCGCGATTCCAACGTATGATGCAACCGATTTGCGATTTGAACAAATTATATAGAATTTTTGTATTTTCGTTTAATTTACGTTTCGACTTTTTTACGATTTAATCAGTTTTTTTTTATTTTATATTTTCGTTTATTTCACATAAAAAAATTTTTTTTGGCTTTGACGAAATTATTTTTGAGCTTGGTATTTTCGATCATTTTACGATTCGATTAAATTGTAGTTCGATTAATTTTCTTTCGGGAAAATTAAACTTCAACGTTTATGTTTATTATATTTTTGCTTATTTTATGGACCTCCTATTGGTAAATACGACGCGAACATATAATATGCGACTGTGTAGGTACGTTGTCTATTTTTGTACAAAACGAGTAGATTTGGTAATCCGGTAATTTTTTTATTAATTTTTTCGATTAATAAACTCTAAAATAGGTGCAACGAAGAGAACAGTAGTTTGTTTATGTTTAAGCTGTCGTAGGTGGTCAAGGTAGATAAGCTAATTAAATATATTTTAAAGCTAATTGTGGATAACTTAGGGCAATCAGAGTTATCAGAGATAACATGTTAACCACTAATCATAAAATATAAAATTAAAAAACTCATATTAAGAAAATTATGTTTGTTTTGATAAATTAAAATTGTTGTTTAGAAAATTATTTTAAGAAACTTCAAATGCGCCACTGTTTTTTATATATTAACATGTAATATTTAATATTTTATAGAGCTCAAAAAAGCTAGTCATTTTTATAATTCCTATATTTTTTATTGTACTATGAGATATTTTGGAAACAAGGAGAAACAAATATTTAGAGAAAAAATATTCTATCTCCGCCACTGGTGGTCTGAATCTAAAAGTTGTTTGAGAGATAATTTTATACGCTTTCAGTTTGACACCTTAAGTTTTGTCGTGGAGCGAACAGTTTTTGATATAATTAGTAAAAAGCTTAAGACACACCCAAAAAATTACCTATTTCGACCATTTTTTCAATACGGCGGTGTTGGTACCGGTCGGATTTTTGAGGACTTATTAGAGAATATTAAGGTTAGTATTCCTAATGTTTTTATAAAAAAATTGTGGCTGCTAATGTTTTTCTCGAAGATATATAGCAATAACTAACTCGCCTCTATAGTAAACCGCCCGCGAGTTTTGAGTATAGAATCATTGGTGCCGGGCACTTCCTGCCAGATTTGGAGTGGCACCATTTGATATTCGTATGGAGGAGATCAATACCTTTAATTTGACACCTCAATCAAGTGGTTACATTATGGGTCGATTTTGCTTAAAAAAAGCACCCCTTCGGGCAATGGTGCCGCGGCAACGCGGCCGGATGCGGGATGGCATCATTGCATTTTTGGCATCGCATGTCAGAAAAATGGGTCAAAAACAATTTTTTTTTGGCACCATAAGCTTTCTGGGAATGGTAAGTACTAATCTTCAACTCTTTAAATATTTTGAGTGGTTACGCGATCGGTCAAAAAATTTGCAGCCGGATCTCGTACTAGCTGTCCCATCTCAAAACACAGTAACTGACATTTTTTTGAAAATCGAGTTTTGTAATTTGAGGTCACGGGGTTTCGCTCTATCTTTTGGTATTTTCAAAACTAAAATCGGTTTATAAATAAGGAAGATACGTTAGGTGCAAAACACAAGTAACTGACGTCGGTACTGGTTTTTGAAATAGGTTTTGTAGTTACTGTGTTTTGATATAGTAAATCGGCTCCAATTTTTATAGAAAGTGCTGCCCCCACTATAATAATTACCATGTAGCTGTTGCAGCTTTTCAGCCCGTTCGACTCCAAATCCCAAGGCGAGAGGATGCTACGCCGCGTGGGCACACTCAGAAAAATTCCCACTTACCATTTATAAGAATTAACTTACCCCAAATAGATACTTCACTTAAATGCGAAACAAAAGATCTATCTATTTAGGTTAAAAGGACCGATCTATTTGTTTATAGAATAAGTGTGACAAACGGTAAATCCTTTCGAACTAAATAAAAAGATTGCTATGGGTTATTGGTTAGTTGATTAATAATTTGATCACTTGTGGTTATAAAGTTACTTAGATACAACAGATAGAAATATTAATGACAAATAAAAAATTAACTTAGAGCCAATAAGAAATCATTAAGGGCTAATAAGTTCAAGCCACATAGGTGGATCTGCTTAAGGTAACTGAGTTGAGTGTTTAGGGTAAACAGAATCTTCACTTGCCACTAGCTTTACGAAAAGAAAGAGATGTCTCTTATTTTGTATTTGGGGCTGATACTTGTACGGCCCAGAAAAAAACATGGGTGTTATATACTTCCTTGATTACCGAACTAAATCGTGTTACACTATTTTACAGTGGATTTGTGTAGGCCTAATGTTATATACAACTTTAAGTTCACAAACTAAAGACATATTCAACTTTCAATATTAGTTACGACTTCTTGGACAATATTAACCTGTGAGTAGCTGGCATTGAAAGTTATAAAACTATAGTTCCAGTGTAACGACCGTTACCCTAGAATTACCTCAAAAGAGAAATGTTTATGAATATTAGTTTTACGCCAAAAACTTTAAATACTCGTGGAATTTCAAGTGATTGAAAATCTCTCATTTAAAAAACTTTGGTGCCAGTGATCCCACAATAGAATCACGAATAAATGGAGGCGTTCGAGTCCGATTTGTAAAGTTCAATATTCGTTCCTTCCATTAGTTTTAGTTTTCGTTTTGGTACCAATATAAGTTATAAAAATAAAGTTACCAAGCGCTACACTACACGTATCTATATATATTTAAAGTTCGTTCTTTTCGTTAAAATTTTGAATTTAACTGTTACTTACTTTTTCTAATCCGTTTATTTTGCATTAGTTTAGTATTAGTTAATACTCATTTTAGTTAATTTGAAGTTTTATTTGCATTATTTGCAAAAAATAAAGCTTTTTTTGCTGTTTTATATTTTTATTTTACTTTTCCAAAACCCAGTAATAGCAGCTATTGTGTTTTGATATGAGCTAAATTATGTATTTATCTAAAAAAGTTTATGCTCAATTACCCAACACACAACGTGGTCTGGAAGCTAGCGCATCTCTTACAATTTTTCGGAAGCCAGCTGGCGGCTCGACTACTTGGGGCGCCGCGGCATGTATACCGCCCATGACTGCTTGGGCACGTGTCGGCCGACAGGCGGGTGGGCGCAAGTATTTTTCATGTCATTAAATAAAAGTGTTGGACGCAACCGGGATCCGATCGTGCGCGTATCGGGTGAGAGTCTGATAATCTACCACTACGCCACGAGCTTTCTATATCATCATCATCATCTGTCTTTTAACTTCAACCATTGCGAACCATAGAAATATGATTAATTTCTATGATGCGAACCCGCTGCGAGAAAGGTTGCGTAGAGCTGGCACCTACGAAGCGACACAACGCTTAATACGGTCAGGCGCAAGCAAAGAACCTACTCGTTAGAAAGCGCATTTTGGTGGCGTTTAACCAACCTCGGAATGAATTCTAATTAGCGGGCTCCAAATATGTTCCGAAATACAGGACGATTTTAGCGGCTGCATTGCAAGTGCCTATACGTCCCGTCAGAAATCCGCCGGTATTACTTAGCGGCCGACTGTTTACCGCCACCTCCTGGTTTGCTGGGGACCTACTGTTAAGTCATATTACTCTATTTTATTACATAAAAAATATGAAAATATTGTTTCTCTAAGGAACTGTAACTTCTTTATACAGGGAACTAACTAAAACAACTACTCCGAGGGCAAATACCCCTACCGGCATTGAATTACAAAGTTAGTTCAAAGCATTCGTTGGCAAAAAAAAATAAAACAATTGTGTTTTCCACGTATTAGCCAACGTATTTTGCAATTACACGAGTGGTCTTTGTGCGAAACACGTCCTGACACGCTGCAGGCTCCGTGATCCATCGCTAATCCACGACCGGTTTCGATTTTATTGAATCTCATCAGGTGGATCCAAGCAAGAGCTCCGTGTAGAGCTAACAAAATACAGGGAACTAACTAAAACAACTACTCCGAGGGCAAATACCCCTACTGGCATTGAATTACAAAGTTAGTTCAAAGCTTTCGTTGGTAAAGAAATTAAAACGATACTTGTAGAATGGTTTAACGATCCTATTTTTAATTTTTTTGGAGGTGTACGTTTATGGGTTGAGGGATCTTATTAATGAAACGTCCTTTTTTTGGAATGCCAACGTTTCGCAAAATTTATTTGCTTCTTCAGGGCTCTAGAATTGAATTTACAATAAACATAGTGTGGATTTTAATGAATTTTTATTAAAAAATGTTATTATACAACCAGCAAAACTTTAAAAAGTAAAACGTTAGATTTTTTATTTTTTAGTATAAGTTTGAGAAGTTTTTAAAATTGTATGTATAATAAAAGTAGTGTGGTTTTAAAAGAATTTTTGTTAAAACAAGAAATAAAGTTATTATACAACCAGCAAAGTTTAAAAAGTAAAACGTCAAATTTTTAAATTTTTTTTGTATAAGTTTGAGAAGACAAAAAATAAACATACAGCAATAACAACAATCAAATATAAAAGATGTGAGAAAAAAACACAAAAAGTAAAAGACAGACTTACATTCAAGATGGCCGTTCCATATGTCTATTTTATTACTAGTAAACGTCATCCTTTGGTAAAAAGGCATTTCTTTTAAAAAAGGACACGTACAGTTTTAGTTAAAAACTTTTAAAAAGACATAAACACACACATTAAAATCTTATTACTATGGCGACTATTTTGTTCGTATTTAATTTTATCACTTATATTCAGCAGATGCTTGTTTTGTTTTTGTTTCCCCTTCCTTTGTTATTATTTTAGTTTATTAATTATATCGAAATATGAGGTATTTAAGTTTTTTATGTCAGTCCTTTTATTTATAGAGTTAAAGGTCTTTTTTATGTGTAACATCTCCGAGAAAATCCTCTTTTTATAATTTTGTTAAGTATCTAGGAGTCTTGTTTCCTGGAAGTTAAATATGTGTCCTTTTTCTTAAAAATGTTGTTTTCTTTTTGAGCTTGTGGGTTTCTGCAGTCTCTTACATGCTCTTGTACCCTTGTGTTTAAGTATCTCTGTGTTGGCCCTATGTACACTCCATTGCAATCGGTGCATTTTATTTCATAAATTCCGTTTGCTTTTTGTTCTTTTGGTGTAGGGTCCTTAAGTTTGCTGTAGATTTTTTCACCTATGGTATTTTCTGATTTAAACGCTATTTTTCTGGTGTTTTTGAAGGTACTTCTTATGTTCTCTAAAAGATGTGGTATATAAGGAATTTTGGAGTATGTTTATGGAGTGTGTTTCTATGTGTGAGTGTTGAGTGATTTTGTTGGCTGAGTTCAGCGTGTGGTGGTAAAATGTGCCCTGTTTGTGTCCTGTTAGACTGTTGATTTGTCTGCAGTTGTGAGGATCCTGGTAAGAGGGGTGTGGATAAGATTTTGTTAACTAGGTGTTTGGGATAGTTATTTTTAGTTAAGTAGGTTTTTATGAGATTTAGATTTTTTTGATGTAGTGACGGATGGGATAATTTTAACGCTCTGTGCTTTAAGTTATTTATTATATTAATATTTGATTGTGTGGGTTAGTGGAATGGTAGTTTAAAAACCTTTCAGAGAACGTGACTTTGTGGTACCAGTCTGTTATGATTTCGCCTTGTTTGTTTCTAATCCGTAAAACGTCAAGAAATGGGAGTGTGTTATTTTGCTCTTTTTCGAGTGTAAATTGTAATCTTGGGTGAAAACTGTTAAAAGTATTTAAGAGGGTAGTTTCCTCTCCTTGGAGGATAGTTAGGACGATATCGTCAACATATCGCTTAAAGAGAAAAAAATGAGAAATACGTCAGAAATTCCTTTTAGCATGTCGAAAACCTCAACCAAACCACACTACTACTAAATTATATATTAGTTTCCCTCGACGTAGTATCACTTTTTACAAATATACCAACAGACCTTACGAAAGAAATTATCATCAAAAAGTGGAATAAAATAAACAAACTAACTTAACCTTGGAAACATTTTTAAAGCTTTTTGAGTTATGTACTACAAACAACTATTTTTCATTTCATGGTGAAATATATGCACAAACATTTGGCTTAGGCATGGGAAACTGCATGTCGCCTATATGTTCGGATCTGGTTATGTCACAACTCCAGGACGAATGTCTGTCAAAACTACCCTTTAAATACTTTTAACAGTTTTCACCCAACATTACAATTTACACTCGAAAAAGAGCAAAATAACACACTCCCATTTCTTGACGTTTTACTGATTAAAAACAAAGAAGGCGTAGAAAGGTTTTTGAACTACCATTCCACTAACCCACACAATCAAAAAATTAATAAAATAAATAACTTAAAGCACAGAGCCTTAAAATTATCCCATCCGTCACTACATCAAAAAAATCTAAATCTCATAAAAACCTACTTAAATAAAAATAACCCAAACACCTAGTCAACAAAATCTTATCCACGCTCCTCTTACCAGGATCCTCACAACTGCAGACAAATCAACAGTCTAACAGGACACAAACAGGGCACATTTTACCACCACACACTGAACTCACCCAACAAAATCACTCAACACCCACACATGGAAACACACTTTCACAAACACACACATCAAATACCCCTCAAACACAAAGGCCATCCTCACACCCTCCACAAACATACTCCAAAATTCCTTATATACCACATCTTTCAGAGAACATAAGAAGTACCTTCAAAAACACCAGAAAAATAGCGTTTAAATCAGAAAATACCATAGGTAAAAAAATCTACAGCAAACTTAAGGACCCTACACCAAAAGAACAAAAAGCAAACGCATTTAAATAAAATGCACCAATTGCAATGGGGTTTACATAGGGCAAACACAGAGATACTTAAAAACAAGGGTACAAGAGCATGTAAGAGACTGCAGAAACCCACAAGCTCAAAAAGAAAACAAAGCGGCGCTTTTTGAACATTTTCAAGAAAAAGGCCACATATTTAACTTCCAGGAAAAAGAATCCTAGACACTCAACAAAATTATAAAAAGAGGATGAGATGTTACACATAAAAAAGACCCCTAACTCTATAAATAAAAGGACTGACATAAAAAACTTAAATATCTCATATTTCGATATAATTAATAAACTAAAATAATCACAAAGAAAGGGGAAACAAAAACAAAACAAGCATCTGCTGAATATTAGTGATAAAATTAAATGCGAACAAAATAGTCGCCGTAGTAATAAGATTTTAATGTGTGTGTTTATGTCTTTGTAAAAGTTTTTAACTAAAACTGTACGAGTCCTTTTTAGCAAAAGATGACGTTTACTAGTAATAAAATAGACATATGGAACGGGCGTCTTGAATGTAAGTCTGTTTTTTACTTTTTGTTTTTTTTTTCTCACATCTTTTACATTTGATTGTTGTTATTATTGTATGTTTATTTTTTATGTCTTCTCAAACTTATACTAAAAAATAAAAAATCTAACGTTTTATTTTTTAATGTTTTGCTGGTTGTATAATAAAATTTTTAACAAAAATTCTTTAAAATCCACACTATTTTTATTGTACATTCAATTTTAGTACCCATAAACCTACACCTCCAAAAAAATTAAAACAATTGTGTTTTTCACGTATTAGCCAACGTATTTTGCAAAGACACGAGTGATCCATCGCCAATCCACTAACCAACTTTGTTATTCAATGCCGGTAGGGGTATTTGCCCTCGGAGTAGTTGTTTTAGTTAGTTCCCTGTATAGTGTTAAATCTACACGGAGCTCTTGCCTGGATCCACCTGATGAGATTCAATAAAATCGAAACTGGTCGTAGATTGGCGATGGATCACGGAGCCTGCAGCGTATCAGGACGTGTTCCGCACAAAGACCACTCGTGTCTTTGCAAAATACGTTGGCTAATACGTAGTTACGTGCACAGCTTCCCACAGGAGTACCAAGAAGAAGACCGTGAGATCTACACACTCAGCGTATTTTTTACGTTTATATAAATCCTAGTTTTAAGTAATAATTCTATTCTTTTGCACCTGTTGCTGCGACAACTTAGTTTGTATTTAAAAATAAATTTTTTAAAAAGAACTCTCGCCGTTGTTCGATCGTAATTGGCACAGTCGGTAGGATTGCGCCCCCGGTAGTCGAAAAGCAAACGTAGAAAACTCGAAATTCGCATCGTGCGGAAAATAGACATTTACCGAACTAGTGAGCTTAAAGGATTAACCCGAGGAGTAGTATCAACTGCTTGAAAGCGCAATCCAAAGAACCTGACCGACGACATCCATCAGAGGAATTCCTTGTAGGCAGTATGCAACCAAGAATCAGGAAAGAGAAAAATAAGTGCCTTTTTTCTTTCGCCCCTTTTAAAACCCTCTGCTTAAGGCTTTTAATAGGGATACTTTTAGTCAAACCTATTGGACGTAAATTAGCTATAGGAAAAATAAAAGTGATTAATATTTTGAATCAATAAAAGTTATTGACAGATAGCGAAGTAGAAACAGGAAATAGTGAATACTCCAGAGCATTAAGTAGTGAAGTTGAAACTGAAATCAGCAATTATTTTAAAAAATTAGTTGTTAAAAAGGAAAGTCAATCAGAAAATATGACAAACAAGGTGAATTGGAGTCTTTTTAAATCAAAATTGGAAAATATTAAGCCATACGAAGGCGACAGCAATACTTTAAATAAGTTCATCAATAGATGTGAAAGTTTGATTGCAAGTTATGCTACCTTTAATGATAATTGAGTGTATTCAGGAAAAATTAATAGGTAGGGTAGCAATTTTAGTAGGCAATAGAACAGAGCTCAGTGATTGGACAAAGTTAAAAGAGGCCTTAATGCAATGCTTTTCCGATCGCCGAGATCTGGATTGTTTAATCCAAGAATTAATTAGGACCAGACCATACAAAAACAAACACTTGTTAAACTTTGGAAGTAGGCTTCAGCTTTTAAGAACCGATATCGCGCAACACATCAGTAATGATATAAGGTCCTCTAGGGCCGAAAAAGTGTGCCAAGTCGAACATTTCGATAAAACCTCATTAAATACCTTTATCGCAGGCGTTTTAAAAAATAATAAGGACGCAATGGGATACGTAAACAAATATGAAAATTTCGAAAGATTGTACGGGACTCTAAACGAGTCACATAAAAATCAAAAACCAAACTTCCAAAATTTAAGCAATGTACTCAAAAATCAAAATCCCTAAAATTTTTACCAGAGACCATTTTTTAATAATGCGTTTATAACACAAAATTCACAATTTAATAATCCGTCTTATTTTGGACAACAATCGTCGTTCAATCAAAATAATTGTGGTAGACCCCAACAAAAACCACAATTTCCAACTGGCCCAGTTGACATAAGACCCAGGCAAGTACCTCCCCAAAAATTCTTTACAAATAGTCAAGTTTTCGGTAGACCAAAAAACCTGTACCTATGTCAACCACTTCCAGGTTGGCAACCACCAGAAACACGAAAAACCAATATCCTAGCCAAAATTACTTCTCATCAAATCCGAATGCGCGAACAGATTTTGTTTCTCAAGAATTGCATGCGAATGACGTCACGAAATACGGTGACCCATGCAATCAAGATTATTTTAACTCTCTTGATTATTACGACGCAAACGATCAAAACACTTACGCCCAAGAATATTTTGAAACAATCGATCAATCGATCCAAAACCAATCAGAAAATCAAATCGATCAAAATCTAGACACACTCCAAAATTTTCCCGAACCCAGCCAAACGGAGCCTCCTATAACGCCTTTCCTTATTTACAAATCAATTCATTAAATATTAAATTATTGATTGATACTGGCAGTAACCGATCAATATTAAAACCAACCATTGTCGAGCAACACTTTCCGAGCTGCATTTATAATTCTAAAAATATAATAAAAACAGCTGTAGATAGTCAGGACACCCTGTTCCAAGCTACGATAGCTTTATTTTCAGAATTAGATATTAATTGTATAAAATTGATTTTATTCTTTTCCATTTTCATGATGTTTTCGATGGCGTTTGACCGCGGATTGACCGATTTAATAAAAATGAACCTAAACATTGCCCTGCATAATAAAATTCTTTCGGACAAACACATGCAAATACCATTTAAATTCCGGGAACCCACAGATGTTAAATTTTCGTTTTCAATTAATTTCCAATAGAAAATAATAAAAAACCTCCCAGTAAGCGAAGGCGAAATATTGGTACCTTCCACTAAACTTAACCAGCTGTTTATTCCTAGAACGCTCTCGGACGCGAAGAATGGATTCGCACCTATAGAAATCCGAAACCATACCGATAAAACCACACGACTATGACACAAGCGATCCCTGTAGAATCATTTATACAGGAGTCGTTCGAAATGTACTCGTTCGAAATCATCAAAAATTGCGGAAAAAATCAATCTTTTCAAAATTCCCCATCAAACATTGATATTAAAAATTTAATTCGATTGTCACACATGAATTCGGAAGAACAGCAGGCTATTATAAAAATGTGTGGTGAATTTAAAGACATTTTTTATAAACCAGAAGATGCGCTTACTTTTACCTCTAAAATTCGCAATGAAATAAAAACAACAGACGAAGTTCCGGTTCACGCGAAGTCTTGTCGATATCCTTACGTCCATAAGGAGGAAGTAAGAAACCAAATAAACGAGATGTCAAAAAAAGGTATCATTCAATCTTCAACAAGTCCTTGGAGCTCACCAATTTGGATCATTCCAAAAAAAATCGGTGCGTCCAATAAACAAATATGGCGTGGATAAATTGGGATGATCGCAATATTTTTCAACTTTAGATCTCGCGAGCGGATTCCATCAAATTGAAATGGCCCAAAATTCAATACAGAAGACCGCCTTTTCTGTAGCAAACGGGCATTACGAGTACCTACGTATGCCACTCGGGTTAAAAAATGCGCCGAGTACGTTCCAACGCGTCATGGATGAGGTCCTTAAAGATTTGCAAAATAAAATTTTCATGGTCTATATGGACGATATAATTATTTTTAGTACTGAAGTACCAGAACACATACAAAATTTACGTCTTTTCTTTATAAAATTACGAGAGGCAAAATTAAAAATTCAACTTGACAAATGCGAGTTTCTGAGAAAGGAAGTCGAATTTCTTGGACACGTCGTTACACCAGAAGGCATTAAGCCAAACCCAAAAAAGATCGAGGCCATTCAAAAATTTGCAATTCCCCGTACTCAAAAAGAAATTAAACAATTTTTAGGTCTACTTGGATATTACCGAAAATTTATAAAAAAATTTGCCAAAATAACCAAACCAATGACACACTGTTTAAAGAAAAATGAAAATGTAATCCACTCTAAAGAATTTATAGAATATTTTTAGCATTGTAAAAATAATTTAACATCAGAACCAGTACTCGCTTACCCCGATTTTAGTAAACCATTTGATTTAACAACTGACACGTCAAACTATGCCATGGGCGCAATATTATCCCAAAACGGTCACCCAGTTAGTTACGCATCTAGGACACTAAACCCTGCGGAAATAAATCATTTGACAATAGAAAAAGAGCTATTAGCAATCGTTTTTGCCTGCAAATATTTTTGACCATATTTGTTTGGACACCAGTTCACTGTCCTTACCGATCATAAACCTTTAATCTGGCTTTCAAATTTAAAGGAACCGAATAGCCGTTTAGTTCGCTGGCGCTTTAAACTTGAAGAGTTTGACTGCATTATGAAATATCAAAAGGGCAAACAAAACCAAGCTGCGGACGCACTTTCGCGGAACCCTGTAGATAGCGATAAAAATGTTGACCTCAACGCGCTGGAAACCACGTCTATATCGAACGAACCTGGTGATGTAAATGAGACGATAAGGAAATACCTAGAAAACGCAGATCAGTTGTCAGAATTAAACACGGACGAAATAGATTGCATTTTAAGAAATAACCAGCCACAAAAAATTGTCATTCACGCAAATGTTAAACTACAACCTGTCCAAAGCATTCAAAATCCATCCCCACTACAACCACAAACCGAAATTCAAAATCAAAACAAAGACTCGGATGACCTGGAGACAGTACACTCGTCCCATAAAAATCCAATTTTTAACCTACCTATCACTGAAAAAATATTTAATACCTATAAACATCAAATAATCATTACCGAGGGCAAAATTAATAAAATTCAATGTCAGTTTTTGAAAATCTTTGAAAACACCAGAATTTTGGTAGTATTTCCAAAATTTGAACCGGTACCACATATGGTTAAATTTTTGAAAGAATTTATCGACCCAAAAACACTTTATGCACTTTATTTTAGAAACGTGAATTTAGCGCAAACTTTTACGGTTACATTACAAAACTTATTTTTAAATTCCTCTTTTAGATTTATTCAATCATGGAGAAACAAGACGAGCAAAAAGTAAAATTAACGCTTTATTACACTACAAAAACTTGTCATAGACGAATCTCGGAAATGAAAATAGCCTTAATATCTAGATTTTACTGGCCTAAAATGATCGAAAATATTGAACAATTTGTAAACGCTTGCGAAACCTGTCAAAAAAATAAATACGACAGAAACCCTCCTGTTATAAAATTTAACTTAACCCCCATCACCTCAAAACCATTCGAATAAATACATATTGATTCCTTTAAAATCGATAATCAAATATTTTTGACGATTCTTGACGCTTTTTCGAGATACGGCCAGGCGTATCTTTTAATCAGTCTAACAGGAACAGCTGTTATTGACTATTCTTTAGAATTTTGTATCGCATCACAGTTTACCTCTAAAAATCACCTCGGACAGCGGAACAGAATTTAAAAATAAAGACATAGAGGACTTCTGCAAATTAAATAAAATCGAGTTACACTATACGACTTCTAAAACTAGCAACTCTAACTCGCCCGTAGAACGATTTCATTCATCAATAATCGAAGTCTATAACAATTCGATACATAGCGTTACTAAATTCACACCGTTCGAAATAATTAAAGGACACCTAAATGACACCAAGCCGTTCGATCTTAACGACCACGTGATAATTTCAGACTATGTTCAAAAAAACATAAAGAAAGCTCTAAGAAAATATACAAACTTATCGCTGAAAATAATCAAAAAATAAAAGAAACAATTATTAACAAACGGAACGAAAAACGCGAAGAACCGCCACATTTAAATCCTGTTGAACCGGCCTATATACGAACAAAGTTACGTAATAAAGCATTACCCAAGTTTAAGAAAACCACTGTCAAAACCCAAACACCTATAAAAATTAAAACAAATTCGGGCACTTATCACAAAGGCTCTGCAAGGAGTCCAAAAACTAAACAAAAATCAAATTTGCAGGAAAATGAACCTCAGGATTCTAATGGCACTGATGTTGGCATTCCTGGCTGTTCGACTGATAAACAGTGAAGACATTAAATTAATTGCTTTAAAAAATCTCATTCTTCCTGTAAATTTGGACCCATCAAAATTAATTTATACTAAACACACCTTTTTTCATTTTATTGACCTAAAAACTGTAAACCAACAGCTCTCTAACATACAAGAACACTATAATGTGTTAAGGGATCAAATTTCAATAGAAAACTCGACAAATCCGTTATCATGTAACGGTCTCACAGAAAGCATGTTATTAAGAACTAATTGTTTAATAAATTTAACCCAAAGTAAATTAAAAAATCTTCAGCCTCGTTCTAGGCTAAAAAGAGGCCTACTTAACGTAGTAGGTAAGGTACAAAAATGGCTCTTTGGTACTGTCGATTTTGATGATGGGAAATTTTATAAAAACGCGATTGATAGTTTACAGAGAAATCAGAAAAATGTACTTAAAACTCTAAACTCTCAAATATCACTCTTCAAACGATTGATTGACAATTACAATTCAAAATCAATTAGAAAAAGGTATTCACATATTGCAAGCATCTATTGACGACACGATCAATAATCTTCAGTTGTACCTAACTTTTCAAGGTGTGATATCCCAAATCAATTTGGAGTGTCAAAGCCTGATTAACTTTTTAGACAACCTGGAAAATGCACCTATTTTTGCACACACTAATGCTTCTCATAATTCAATAATTTTTGTTTCGGAAATTCAAGAAATGATCGAATATTTAAAATCAAAATACAATATAAATGAATTGCCAAAATTTAACAATACTTTATCCTATTATCAATTTTTGGGAACACAAGTAACTTTTTCCGATAATAAAATAATTTTTGCTATTCACATCCTTATTTTAAGACGTAAGCAGCTATCTTTCCACCACCTTTTTCCTATTATCCAAAACAATACTATAATTATTCCTAAATACCCATACCTGGCACGAGAAGAAGATGTCACTCAATTTGAAGAAACAAGCTGTTCAGAAATCGAAAATACCTTTTACTGCCACGAAAACTACTACTCAAAAGACGAATGCACCACCCAGCTTTTGAAAAATCAACCAATCACTAGCTGTCAAAGTCACCGCATCGAACTGTCACAACCTCTTGCAGAACAAGTTACGCACGAGAAAATTCTTATTCTACCTATCAAAGACACACTGATATTTTCGAAATACAGAACCGATCGATACGTCAAAATCAATCAGCTGACGCTAATCGAAATTCCAACTAACTGCCAAGTTACATTGGGCAACAAAAGTTACTTCAACGATGACAAAATTTTGAAAGGAAAACCTTTACTTTTGCGAGAAGTTAAACAATTCAATATCGCAAAAATTAACTAACATCGACGAGATCAGTCTTCAAGACCTATATCAACTCAAAGATATCGCCAATCAATTGGAACAAATTGAAGCAATCAATCAACCAATGTCCACCTCATCAATAGTCAATACTGTTATCATTATCCTGGTGATCATTGCAATTATTATGATCGTTGCAAAGAAGACAATCCTTCAAAGATGTCGAATGAAGAAAACTAATCAATCCAATCAATTCAATCGTCCCAATCAATCCGAGCAAACTTATTCCATTATGTTTGCTTCTTAGGAAGGGAGGAGTTACGTGCACAGCTTCCCACAGGAGTACCAAGAAGAAGACCGTGAGATCTACACACTCAGCGTATTTTTTAAGTTTATATAAATCCTATTTTCTATTTGCATCAGTTGCTGCGACAACTTAGCTTGTATTTAAAAATAAATTTTTTAAAAAGAACTCTCGCCGTTGCTCGATCGTAATTACGTGAAAAACACAATTGTTTTAGTTGTAACTTTTGTATTTAATTTATTTTAATAATTTCGTGCGGTCTGGAAATTTTAGAAAAATCGGTTTTTCTCCATTTAAAAAAAAAATGAGTTACTGTGTTTTGAGATGGGACAGCCGATTTGATTGTATTTCAGCGTCTCGTCCGGACAGATCTTTTTTATTTTAACTTTGTAGTATCGTCTGGAAGCTATAAAAATGCTGATATTTATTTCTAAAGATTAGGCTCATCTGATTTCTTAAATCAGTGTCTTTACATGGAGGCAACATAGATACCCATTGTTATCGGAATTCATAACGTTTTTTTTTGCCTTTAGCGGGAGATGTCGGAAGGTAAATATTTTATTGATCACTGGGCGGAACTGGAATTTATTTAAAATTTATTTTTGGGTGGGATCCGATCTGTTCGAACGAACCGCACTGCTTGGTATAGTGGGTATATAGATACCTGGTCTATACCCGGGGCAGTCGGTAGTCCACTTGGACTTTAAAAAAATAATTTTTCCAATAATATTTTTCATTTAAAATATCTTATTCTTGTGTTTTTTACGGTGAATTATAAAAATTAATAATTACAATGTATATCAGTTGATCTAATTTTCTTAGTACACTGGATATACTTATTTGTTCCAATGGATATCTAGTGGACAATTTTGTCAAAAGCGGCGATATTTTCAATACCTATATAAGTATATAGGTACCTATATTTGAACCACTCCAACATCATAGGTCTGATTGTCGATCCTTGCGGATGGAGTTCCTAGCAAAGGAGTAGTATTAAAATACTAAAATACCAATTAATCCAAAATAATCAAAATGATTCGGCTAGATATGAGAGAAATGTTATTGTTGGTAATGAATAAGAAAAAATATGATCCATTGGATATCCAAAACAGCTCGGATAAATGACTATATTTATTAATGTACCAACTAGGCCAAGCCCATTTGACATAGATTTTTTGATAAATATTCAATGTTGAGTCAATGTGTATAAAGTACATCACTTTTGCTGGACACAAAATGAACGTCCGCCAGACAGAGTTTATTTTTGGTCCGATGGACCAAGAAAAATCGTTATCCATTGGATATCCAAAAACTAACTGAAAAAAAGCAGCAGGGTAGCAGTTCCCTTCTCAGACGTTCAAGAATACGGCTCCAGATCGGAATCACTTGTCACAGCAGCCAGTGTGAATCAATAGGCGAAGGCGCGTTTCTGTGAGCCTAACATAGTTACTATTATTTTCTCTTTCTAAATGCATACGTCTAAGAGAGATCCAGCATACTACATCATCACAAAAATTACGCGCCTTTACACCCTTCGACCCCGCATATCTGTCAGAGGATACTATCTCAAAAAGGTAGTTAGACAGCGGAGTCGAAGGGTGTACAGGCGGTATGTTCTTGGTATGCTGAGTCTCTCTCAGAAGAATGCATTTAGAAAAAGAGAATATTAGTAACTATGTTAAGCTCGCAGAAACGCGCCTAATGTTTTACATTTCTTACGAAATTCTAGCCAAAGAAAATGATTAAACAAAAATTGACACTTATCTTTACAATTAAAAAGAATACAGAACATATTTGCATTCAAAAATCAGTTTAAATCTCAACGTTTTACTGTCCGCAACCATGTCAATTATAAGGGATACGGTATTCTCCCGCAGGTAACGTCAAACTTTATTGGTTAGTAAGGGATTCCGTTATTAGGGATATTTTGGAACGTTTAAAATTTTGACATCGACGACAGCCGCTGTGGTAGTGTTTAACAACCACTACCACTACCACTCATCGATTTTACCAACCAGAGTTTTTGGAACACATTAAAAACTGTCACTTGTAAAAAAATAAAAAATTGGCCCAGTTTTATAAACTAAGTCTTTTATATGTTGGAACCTGGTAATATTTTATTATTTTTAAAATTAATTAAGCCAAAATTGTGTAAAATTAATCAGAAAACTAACCACAACCACAACGAACCAGACAGCACAACTCTGTCCCAAGGATGTCCGTGGAGAGAGGTTTCTGGACAATGCAGCAGTCCATTGGACAACCAAATCTGTAGCAAATTTTGTCCAACGCATATCCATCGGATAATACAATTGTCAAAATGTTGGACGGCTCTTGGATATCCCAAAAAAGTCCAAAAGTTTCAATATTTTGACTATTGTACCACTATACTAAATCCATTGGTTATCCAGTGCAACAAAATTCTGTCCAAAAGTTACCCATTGGCTATCCAAAAAGTATCTTTATGGTTGACTGTTGGAAAAAATTAATAATTACAATGTATATCAGTTGGTCTAATTTTCTTAGTACAGTGGATATACTTATTTGTTCCAATAGATATCTAGTGGAAAGTTTTGTCAAAAGCGGCAATATTTTCAATACCTATATAAGTATATAGGTACCTATATTTGAACCACTCCAACATCATAAGTCTGATTGTCGATCCTTGCGGATGGAGTTCCTAGCAAAGGATGGGTATTAAAATACTAAAATACCAATTAATCCAAAATAATCAAAATGATTCGGCTAGATATGAGAGAAATGTTATTGTTGGTCATGAATAAGAAAAAATATGATCCATTGGATATCCAAAACAGCTCGAATAAATGACTATATTTATTAATGTACCAACTAGGCCAAGCCCATTTGACATAGATTTTTTGATAAATATTCAATGTTGAGTCAATGTATATAAAGTACATCACTTTTGCTGGACACAAAATGAACGTCCGCCAGACAGAGTTTATTTTTGGTCCGGCGGACCAAGAAAACTCGTTATCCATTGGATATCCAAAAACTAACTGAAAAAAAGCAGTTCTTTATGGATCAAAATTGGAAGTCCCTTGGACTCAGTTCTTTTGTCATCCACGTAGGCTAACGTGACGGTGGCAGCCATTTTGAAGTCTATTCTATAACCTCACATTTTTACTTGACAACTTGTGATAATATGAATCCACTGACGAGCCCACGCTGGTCACCCCGGGCGAAACATCGTTTAATTGTTTCTCCTTTCGCTTTGGCCTTTTGTGTGTTTCTTGTGGGACACTCATCAAATTTTGAATTTTTCGTTCTTTCCTCCCAAGATCTTTTTATCTTCCCTTTTTTAGATTCTTTTCGGTTGATGTAACTGGTTTGGAAGTTTAACTTCTCGTTTTAATTGTCTTAGGAGCATATTCTTATTGGAAAGATTAACACGTCAGGACGAACCCGTATCAGGTGACTTGTAATCAGTACCATGCGGAACGATGCCTATTTGTGAGTGATTCAGAGTTGGAAGTCAGAGTGTGCGATGGTGTTAAATGATGTCTGGATTGAGGGTGACTAGTGAATCCACTGACGAGCCCACGCTGGTCACCCTGGGCGAAACATCGTTTAATTGTTTCTCCTTTCGCTTTAATCTTTTGTGTGTTCCTTGTGGGACACTCATCCAATTTTGAATTTTTCGTTCTTTCCTCCCAAGATTTTTTGATCTTCCCTTTTTTAGAAGTTATAATATGATAAGCTGCCCAAGTAACAATTTGTCGACGTTTTAACGTTGCCAAAGGCGACTTAACGTTGTGTGAAAACGACGTATAAACGTTCTAGCAACTCGCTTTTGCACCAATTTGGCGGAGATTTTTTGATTTGTGTTGACGTTGCCTGCGACTAGAGTCGCTAGCAAAATTTCCACACCGTCGCCAAAGCGGCTACGACTGAAGTGCTCTTTGGATAATATTTTTATTAATATAATTTATTTGAAATCAAGACTCTCACGTCTCTGCAACCACAAATGAACTAATTTCCAAACACCATCTATCAATAATTCTAAAATACGTAGCTAGGTAAAATTCAATTAATTTATTATATTAAAGTAACTTTTTAAAGGTTCCCACTAACTAAATTTAACAACGAACCGTTAGTTTTCCGTCAAAAATGGACATCCCAGATAGCACAAATAGTGTTTTTTTGCGTAAAAACAGCGTGAGAAAAAAAATCATTAATTTTGAAAGTTGCGAGAAAAAATCGTTTATTTCATATATAAAAACAAGCTTAATAGGTCGCTTTTTAGCTTTATAAAAATAACGTAGCTAAAAAAGGCGTTTAAATAACGCAATTATCAAATCAAAACAACAACTTTTTTTACGTTATTTCTAGCAGTAATTTCTAAGCAGATTTTATCAACATCCAAATCGCATTAATTTTGCGCCTTTTCTACATGAATCTGGCGTTTTTAAAACTTGAATTTCACAGTTTTTGTACTTAATTTCCACATTGTATATATGTATAATTATCAAGGAATACACAAGAAATCCTATTGATCCAATTTTATAAAATTAAAATAACTAATTAAAATTTTGTAAAAATTAAAAACTATACAAAAAAAATCTTTTTTTTTTTTAACTTTTTACAATTTTTTAAATTTATTTAAACATATCTTTGGATATGATTTGATTTAATATCATGAGATTGATAAAATTGGATCAACCGGTTTGCTTAATCACGTCACATAAACTTATACAATTTTATAGGACATAAGTATACCTACCTGGGAAATATTAAGAGATAATTTTTGACAGGAGATCACATTTAGAGGTTAAAAAAATAAGTTACTAAATAAATTTAAAAAATTATAATTCAAAAACAGGGAACAATTTTAATATATCTGTTACATGGTTACCATTTTTTTACTTAGTTGCATTTTTGGATTGTTTGTACCCTGGAAGAAGCATAGCAGGAAAAATCCAACGAAGCCTTGTGAAACTCGTAGTCACTGATTGTGAATGTCTCTAAGGCATTCTAAAAAAAAGGTTTATTTTATAAAGGAAAAGGTAAAGATGTGTTATTTTAAACTGTTCAACAAAAAAAAAACAAATACAAAAAAATCGGCGCCTAAACAAATTTTAAATTTTACCTACTTACAGTTTTTATGAAATTCTAAGTTTTTTTTTTGGAGGAGCCAGCACAAAAGGTATGGGTCTCATACCCCTCAAAAAATTACATAAAGTCCTGTCTCCTTGCTCAGCTATGTCGAAGAATTTTAAATTGAAACAATTAAATATAACAGACCACATGACATGGTACAAGTTTAATACTATACATACCTGTAATACTTCTCAGCTCTGAGCCAAATATGCAACTTTATTTTACCATCTATCATTTTTCTAATGGCTCTCTGGGAGGTTTGTCCTCTATCGGCTTAATGTTTGTTACTGTAAAAAAATCAGATGTCAAAATTTTAAGAAGGCTATCATCTAGGTACACAAAGCCAAAATGACTTTTGCCAAACACAAATGTCTCGATTTTAGGAAAATTATTTTTTAGCATATTTGACGTTGAACAGTCATTCATATAATCTATAAGTATAAACTAATAAATCACATGCTGTCAAAACCGTATCTAAAAAAGGATCAAGCACCGCACTAATAAGATTACGAGTTTCCTCTTAAAATTTTGTAAAGATGAGACTATCAAGTATGCAACAGCTACAATGGTCAATATCAAAAATGGCGATCGAAAAATAGGGACGCCATAAGGTTTTTCGGTATAGAAGAAATGCCAGTAATTGTTTGGTACATTTACTTACCTTAGAGTCCATACTTTTATTTAGCACATTCACATACTATCAAAAAAATCTCAACTCTATGTGCACGGTTATTTGTGCGAATCACAAAACATAAAAAATGGCGAACAACAAGGCATTGGCCACTCGCCTCGACACGAAAGATCTCGTCAAAAGTAAGGTGGCCGACCACATGTCACATGTCGCGCATGTCAGAAAAATTAGTGAGTTTTTATAATTTGTTTTTGCGTCTTTTTTGAATAAAAAAAAGAAGTAAAAAAAACGCGACAAAAACAAACGCAAGAAGTTAATAGATCTGCGAAATCTTTATCTAGTGTGGTTTTGGAATTTGCTTTTGACGACTTTTTAAGTGACAATTAGTAACGTAAAATTAATGAAACTAAAAGAGACGTTAAATACACAGCACCTAAAAGCTTCCGCAAATATGATATTTTAATAGCTTAATTTCTCCTCGATTTTAAGTTACTTTTAAAGATGTAGTTATAAACAAATAAATATAACATGGTATGAGGTTCTTTTCTAGTGAAAAAAAACTTTATTGTTTTTGTTAACGTTAATTTTACTTTCATGTGATTTTTGTGCTATGTGAGTTTTAGCTTTTAAAAATAAGGGGGCCTTCAATCCTTCTTACTTTTTTGCTAAATTATTTTTTTATTTAAATACTGAAAATTTTAAAAATGCTTTAAACCTATTTTAAACTGTAGCCTATCTAAAAGAATACTTAAAAATTTCCAAAATTAACTAAAATTCATCAAAATCCAGCAAAAAAACAAGATTATTTTAACCATTTACACAAATGATGTAGCGGCGCAAATCAGGAAAAGAAAACAGTATGGCGGCAATAATCATTTCTTGATTTACTGAAAACTTAACCATTTTGTGACTAAAGAGGTGCCCTCTATAGTTGTCTTATATTTTGAAATTGGCCGAAATTGCTAATAGCTTTCTCCTTTTGCTGCAACAATTTACACTAGAAAATAGTGTGTTCTTTTTTTTTTAAAAGCCTGGTGCACTCCGGAAAAGAAAAACGATCAATCAATCACACTTCATTGAATTTGGGAGATACACGCATTTCAAGTGTTGGCCGATAGATCGCAGAATTTATACGATTCCATGGTACTGCAGGAGTTTTGTCAACAAACTTGAAATCGGGCCGCAGTGGGACAGAAGAGTATTTTTACGTTCTCTGACAGAAAACCATTCGAGGTTATGTTTATCTTTCAAAAATGTATTTTTAGAAACAGTCACACTCCGCGTGTGCGGTCGCCCGCGCCTAGCGCTGCGCGGGCATTACCCCGAGTTTATCAAAGAACCTAGAGAACTTTACTGGCTCGCTGGGATTACTAGGAATTCGCATAGAAATATTCGGCGCCCATAACCCCACATAATTTTGTTTTTATTTGGATTCAACCATTTTTTTTAAATTTAAATAATGGCGGCATAGTTATGTGCAAGTGTACTAGTGAAATCTTGGAGTTCAAAAGATAGATTTTAGAACCTCAGTTTCAAAAACATACGGATACTTGAGTACTAACAAAACAGGTCAGTAAAGCTCCATTTAGAGGTTGGAAAGACTCTTGCTAGTCGTTGACGCTTCTGTTTAAAATAGAATACGATTATTTCGTCTAGAGCCAGTAGCCTATTTTTAAATCTGCATGCTTTTAGTGTTTAGTGTTTCCAATTCAATTATAAATGCACCTGTAAATGCAACCTTAAACATTACACCCAGTTAATTTAATACATAGTTTGGTAGCCTTTTTTTAGCAGGTAATTCTGCAACAAATGGTTCTCTTTTATTTTACTATTTTACTTGTTTTTTTAGCGGCGTAGAACGCGAAAAGTCAAAATAAGTAACCTAACCCCAAATTGTTGAACCGGTGCTAAAAATCTCTGGTGTCCCACTGTGGATAAACATAAATAAAGTCTCCGCGTTGCCATGGAAAACGAATTCAATGACGTAAAATCTTGCAAAAAATCAGGTCGACATAGTTAAATTGATTTCCCGTACAGTTTTGCTAAAAACAATTCCCCAGATTGTAACTACCACCTTAAAAGGGCGAAATCCTTCCTTTACCAAATGCAAAAATTAACACGGGCCGGGTTTTTTTTTCTATTTCCGTGCAAATCGGACGACGGCTTTTGCAGCAATGAGTCTTCTTTCTTCGCGGCATGCGCATAAAGCCTAAGCGTGGATTTATTTTCTCGGGTTTCCTGAATGATATTGATCAGGTGACAAAAGTGGTCAAAATTGATTACCAATAAAATAAAATTAAAATTACTTTCCCAAAATAGAAAACAGAAGTTCTCAAACGAAAAACAGCGGTTCTCAAATATTCCGCCCACCTATAAAAATTCCCAAATTTTTATAACTTATTTAAGTTACCAAAAAAAAATAAATGAATTATGTACCAAAAAATAAATAAATTATTTGCTTTCTTGCTGCAAACAGGCTTTACGTTAGAGAATAGGACAACATACCGAATTTTATTTTAAAAAATGACGGGACTCACAAATAGAAAACTTCGTTTTGTTACTATTGCCTGGGTAAAGGACAAACCTTTACATGGGGCCTATCAAGAAGACCCTTTTCTGTACAAATTTGCACGATACGAGCAACTTGGTCAGGGCTGCGGTAAATCTTTGTGATTCTTCCGAACGTCCAGCGTAGGGGGAGGAGGTTTTCGTCTTTTAAGACTACCAAGGTGCCCACTTCGGGGGGGTTGTCGGGGGTATTCCATTTTAATCTTTGTTGGAGAGTTTGTAAATATTCCATATGCCAACGGCGCCAAAAATGTTGCTGCAGTGGCTGAACAAGCTGCCAGCGGAATAACCTATTTAGTTTGACATTGATAAGATCCTCGTCCGGAGAAGCTGTCAACGGCTCCAAAGTCAGAAAATGACCAGGAGTTAGGCATTGCAAATCGTTGGGATCTGGACTAGTACTGCATAAGGGCCGGGAGTTCAAAATAGCTTCGATTTGGACCAACACCATGGTCAACTCTTCGAACGTCAAAATTTGAGTGCCGACAATTCGTTTTAGATGGGTTTTTGTCGATTTTACTCCGGACTCGTGAAGGCCGCCAAAGTGGGGAGAAGCGGAGCCGCTTGACGACAATATGAAACAAGGAGATTGTTTCCCCCAACAAAATGGGTTCCACAGTCACTGTACAAGGCAACACAACGCCCACGCCTACCTACAAATCGACGAAGGGCTGCTAGAAAGGCGTCAGCCGAAAGATCAGAGACTGCCTCTAAATGGATAGCTTTTGTGGGGAAACAAACGAAAATACACCCATTTGCAAATATAATAAAGAAAGGGCCCATGAAATCGACACTGATATGGGAGAAGGGCTTCAACTGAGACACTCTTGTTTTGGGTAGATCACCCATAAACGGACTATATGGCTTGGGGTTAGTTCTGGCACATCGGAAACATTTTGATATAACACTATGGTTGGCTCGCTTAACTGATAAAATCCAGAACTGCTGGGCAGGGCGATACTCTAAAAGGCGGGGGCTGGGATGGCCATGGTCACAGTGGAATTTTTCAATAATCAGACGGGTTAGTGGATGATCACGTGGTAATAACATCGGGTGCTTAACTTCATAGGCAAGGTCGGTGTGACGTAATCGTCCGCCCACCCTGAGACCTCCATGGGGGTCCAAAAAAGGAGCTAATTTTCGGAGTGGTTTTGAACAATGCTCACCTTTACCAAGTTTTTTTAAATCCTCAGAAAAGATCTCCTGCCGAACAACTCTAATAATAACTACAAGGGAAAAATAAAGAGCTCGTGAGGAAGCTGTAAATGTAGAATTCTTTTTTATTGACCAAACTCTTAAACAATAGGCCACAATTCCCTGAACTTTACGCAGAGAGGAAAATTTCTTAAGCAGGACTTGCACCTCGTTAAGAGGATTTACTGTGAAAAAAACCAGGCGATTTTCTTCTGGAGGAACTTCTTCATCATTTAAGTTCAAACAAAACAAAACAACACTGTACAATCGGAAGGAAAGCAGAATGCTAACAATATCTCGTTGAAGTTTGGAGCCCACAAACAAAATTGAGTTAAGACTTAAACTGTTGGAACTCTCAACACTGGATGGTGGGGAAAATGACAGGGAAGAGGAAGATGTTTCTAAATGCATGTGCCCCTTTATAAGTATATATATATATAACTCATGGTTCTTTAATAAACAAGCCTACATTAAATGAAACCTACGTAAGGCTTGGGTATAAGAATCCCTCAATTCTTGTTTTGGTTCCTTGAAAGGTAAACGAACCACATAACGTCCAGTATCAGTACGATAGTGGGTGGTTGAAAATATTTCTTCACACAAGGTGTCATCACACTATAAGGGAATATCTTGGGGGCGGTGCATTCTAGCTCCCAAAACCTTTTAAGGGTGTCATCCAACTTAACATTTTCAAGTGGAGGGTTGGAAGTCAACAAGGTAACAGGATGAGAGGGCGATTTTGGAGCATGAACTCCACCAAGCCCCAGCCAAATATTGAATTTATGGCACAAGGATCACCATTTTCTCCTTTTTGAGATCCTCCAAGAAGCATCTGACTGAACAAGTCAACTCCTATTAAAAGGTCAATATCACTAGGAATTCCAAAATCTGGATCTGCTAAGTCTAACCCTTTTAGATAAGACCACTGCATTGGATTATGTTCTGCAAGACAGTTGGAAATGCTTCCACACATCTTACGTATAACAATAGCTTCACACTGAAAAGAGCTCTCTGGAAACTTGGATTATGTTATCGTTAAATTTACATTTCCATGAGGTACACAAAAAACCATGTTGTTTATACATTGGATATGGGGACTATTGGATGTGACTGGAAGATTTAATTTTTCAGCACACAACACTGAGGAAGCTAGCCTCGCTAGCACAATCAAACAGAACTCTACAGAGTACAAATTTATTTTTAAAATTGGTCACTAATACTTGGGCGGTGGCAAATAACACAGATTTATTTTGAGGTGAAGCATTATTCACAACACTTAAAGGGCTGGTTGGTATGACTACCCGAAGAGGGTGTTCGGGCCGGACAAAGATGGGCGATCCACAAATTAAGATTTTTTTTTATAGTGGACTGTAAAACTAGGGAAGCTAATTCAAACGCTCAAACAGTCGTTAAATTTTACAGTTAGAAACTCGATCTTAATTATTGTATTGTAAATTGTAAGTATCAATGGCGGATAGGGCCAGAAATAAAACCTGCCGTATAGCAGTAGCAATAAAGAAAATATCCCGAAAAAAATAGGCACTCGACTTACCCCGAATTCCTGGAGGATTCTGGAGAATAGGATATCCAAGTTAGCACCAATAATCTCGAGTTTTTCTTATATGTAAAATGTGGTTCACTCGCGAGTTTTTTGTCGAAACTCAGTTGCTGAGATGTAGTATGTTTTCAGCGACCTTGTCAACGTGAACTGATTTAGTGCGGGAGGCGCGCTTGCACTTGCCGATTCTCTCATGCGATACAGCTGTCCTTGGTTCCATAGGGGTGCGGGGTATAAGCGGAACATTATGGAAACAAGGATAATAGGAAATTAGGTATGGGATAAACAATAAAGTTTATCAAGTGCCTTGTTTAATAAAATGTAAGAAAATTAGACTTATAGTATATAATCACTTGTTCGCAGAAAATTGCATTAACAATGAGTAAAAAGGAAAATTGTAATTTTACGCAAATTTAGAAAACAAAAAATAAACAAAAATTCTAAGCCAAAATATTTACAATATAATTGAGCGGGAACGAAACATCCCCACCCCCCTGAAATACTAATTTCAGCACGCGGGGTCCGGTAACGGACAAAGTTTTACTAGAGGTCTCCTAAGAGTGCCTTTAGCAGTTTTCACAATTGCTACCCTTGGTATCTTATCTGCACCAGGTATAATTTCAGTAATCCGGGCCAGTGACCACTCAAGAGGATTTAAATTATCATCTTTGACCAAAACAAGAGTACCTGGTTCAACACTTGAAAAATTGCTTTCTTGCCACTTAGATCTCTGTTGCAAGGTGTGTACGTATTCGTTTCTCCAACGATTCCAGAAATCTCGGTGCATCCTCTGTAAGAGCTGCCATCTAGTTAGGCGGTTAGTTTCGATTTTAGTAAAATCGGGGTCAGGAATTGTAGATAAGGGTGCAAGTGAAAGGAAGTGACCTGGGGTCAATGCCGTTAAATCGGAAGGGTCAGAAGATATAGCACTGATAGGTCTACTGTTAAGTACCGCTTCGATTTGGGTAAGCACAGTATACAGTTCCTCGTAAGTAAGAATCTGTGTACCCACTACACGAGTTATATGTTTTTTCACGCATTTAATATTGGCTTCCCAGATTCCAGCCATGTGACTAGCCGTGGGAACATTGAAATGCCATTCTACCGCCTCTTGTTCGAGGCATTGGGCAAAAATTTGTCGAACGTACTTGTCCGAAGATATAAAATTCGTGCCGCAGTCCGAGTATGTAGCCTTACTTTTGCCTCTTCGAGCAAAAAATCTACGCAAAGCACTAAGGAAAGCCTCACCGGAAAGGCTAGAGACAAGCTCTAAATGCATGGCTTTGACACTTAACGGCCCAATTACATCGTTAAACCGGCAACACTGTTGGGTCCATTTATTAGGCAATTCTTTTTCCGCATGTTTCTCGGAAACGGGACTTCCAAATGGCCTGAAATTTTGCCTAAATTGTTTATTGGACTATGTTTTTCCATCAAATCTTGGTACTTTTTTAAAATTTTGTTTATTTTTTGAAAAAAACTGTTTTAACTTTTGTGGTGTTTCAAAATTGGCGCGCCCATATTACGTCAGAAACACCCTTTATAGAGACCTGTAAAACTAAATTGGAAATATTTGTAATTTTCCAAATAATGGACACCTAATTTCAAAAACCCTCTAGATTGTATTAATAAGCTTTGTAATCCTCTTCCTCTAATAAAAAACAAATTGAGTATTATTTTCCTCTAAAGCTAAAACATGCGGAAATGTAAAAACATGGACTATACTGGTTACCTATCAATATTAGCTATATGCCTAGCATCAAAAAGTACCTAAATGGTTATATTATAGATACCGCCACCATCAAAATTAACCACCCACGTCTTTTTTTTGTGAGCTTACCCTAGGCATAGTTTCTGGTGTTCTCCTTTCCTAAATGTATTCGGCTAAGAGAGATCCAGCATATATACCTAGGTAACACCCCTTACCAGGAAAAAAGTTTAGGCCATGCAAACATCGAAACTGGTCGACTCACTGTATTTGCAACTAACCAATGTCAGTGTGTCTGCCTGACATTCTTCATAACCTTAGTTTTGTCGTTTTGTTTTGGAGTTCGTCGACCTGGTTTTTGTGTTTTATTTAATAATTTTTCCTTTGGTGTAAAGCTACTTTTTAGAACCCTTAAGTGGTCTGTGTGTATTTGTAGAATATGACTTGTGCACTGAAAAATTGTAAATCGATAAGGAGGCTGACGGAGGACATCAACATTTCTTTTCACAAGTAAGTGTAAGGGTCAGTTTATGCTCGCTACTTAGATCAAGCTAAGACATTCTTTGCGGATTTTTTACAGGGTAATTAAACAACCTGCAAACTTTGTACGGCTTGTTGATCTAAGATACAAGCATAAATTGATCTTAAAGCTGGATTCATTGTTCCGTAAATTAAGCAGAAGAAGTAAGATGCAAAGAAAAATAAACTACATACTATACATGCATTTGTTAATAGTTCACAGATTAGCTTACAGTAAGAAATTAATAATTTTTATATCTTACTTCTTAGGTACTTTATGGAACCATGACTGGACCTTTAAGGCCCCATTACCTTAAGTTTTAATGTGTTAATCCCATCGAGTACCAAGTAGAGTACCTAATTCATAAATATGTGATGTGCCTAAATACAAGGTCTTTTGTATCACCGTTACAAACTCGATGTTGCTGTTCATGGTGACAGGAACAATAACATTACTTTTAGAAATGGTGGTAAGTTGTCATGTATGAAATAGGTAGGCAATGCCAATACCCCCAAAATTATTTTATTTTTTTAAAAAAATTGGTGAAGAAAATGAGTGTAAAGTTGCCTGCGTACAAGGGTAATTTCACTGGCAGGTATATATGTACATTTTGGTGCACATTAACTTGATTTTTTTTACATTATTTTAAATATTTTTCTGTTTTTTCTCTTAGTTTTCATTCTAGTTTCAAAAAAAATCCTTATTTTTTTTCCTTTGTTTCACATTTTGTAAAAACATGCGAACTCTACAAAAAAAAGTGAAATCCCCCTCGGTTGCCTGATACAATAAGTATTTTGTTTTTTATTTGTGCTCTAAATGTTGTGGGTTCACTTAACCATACTTTGTGCGCAGCAAACTTATTTTTTGGCAACAAAGTGCAACTAGAAGCAAGGACATTTCATTTACTTTTACATTAATAGTTTAGGTGCACAAAAAAATGTTGGACAATTTGAATTTTCTGGTTTAGGAAAACATACTTATAAAAAAATATAATAAATACAAGAAAAACATTTTTTTTTAAAGCATGCATACCCAGTTAGTTTTGGTAGTTTTTTTTGTATATCTAGTGTCAGACTGATATTTGACAAGTAAATGTTTCCATACAGGCACTGCAAATTAAGTAATTAGAGGAAATAAATATAATTATACAAACCAAACAGTTTAAAATTGCTAAATTTTAAATAAAATATATGTGTAGGTACCTACCTAGCTAATACACAGCGATAAACTGATACATTAATTTGTTTTTTTTTTATCAATTTTTAGTATGTTTGCATTTATCATGAAAAATAATGTCCTTTCCACCAAAAAATGTAACATTGGTTTTGTAATTAAACATTAAACAATTACAAAATATCTTGTGAATAATTCAATAACAAAAGGTTTCACATTTTTTTAGGATTCCAAACTAAGGTCCGATATCCAAAATATGGCGTTAGGCACTTCAAGTGAATCCTGAAGAGTAGCAAAGGAACAGGAACAAATTAGTGTGCTCCACGCATTTTAAAGTTGAAGACTTCTTATCAGATAAATAGAAGAGAAAGATGCCTAAATTTAATGCTGTGCCATCCTTACTTTTGGACATAGAAATTCAATATTTAAGTCTGCATAGTACCAGCATCAGTGATATATCACAAAACTCAACTTTGATGAGTTCAGATGCAAGCATAAGTCAAGTTTCACAAAATGCACCTATAGCTGTTTCATCTGCGTCTTCATCAGGGAGCATTTCTAAGGAAAAGACATTGAAAAGAATTGTAAGGAAAAGAAAGTAATTTTTGCTCTCTGATATTTGTTATGATATAGAAAACCACATTTTTTAAACTAATTTTACTGTTAGTATTTTTACTATTTTTACCTAATTTTTATGTTACTGCTACCTTACTTAAAATTCAGTTTTTATTTATTTACTTTAGTTTTTTCCTGTCAAGAGTTTCCTGTTCAAAATGTTTGATTTTTTAACTGCAATATTCCGCTTTATTTTGCTTTAAACTTTTTTCAGATTAAATCAAGAAATTCAAAGCAGCTATACATCAACCAGCAGCAGTGATACCAAGAGGAAGAAGCTGGCATTTGTTAAAACCATTCACAGTTACAGGTTACTATGCTGCACTGTCATATTTATTCTGAAACTTACATTTTTGATAAAGCCAAAGATGATAATGGGACAGTATTTATAAGTTACTAGAAAACCAACAAAGGTAAACCACAAACCTGATCTATTATTTGTATTTTTTGGAATTAAGAAAAAAACCACCTTAATTTAAAAAAAATAGGAGTATTTCATTTAAAATATAAAAGTTAATGTCATAATTTGATATTTGAGATGATATTTGCAAGTTTTCAAGTATATAAATTGACAGAGTAAAGAATATTTTGCAACCTATTTAAATTTTTAATCTAGTTTACATAAAAATGAATGGAAATTAGTTAAGAACAAAAATGTAATAAAAAAAAACAAATTTCATCTGAATCTTGATTCTCAAAACCAAACTGCAAACGCTAACCGAACTACATTATTAACCAAAGGTGTACCAGGATGCTTTTGGTTGATTTTTTGTCATTTTGTTACCTTTATTTTTATTCTGTGTAGGCACCCTTAAGCAATACTTACATAAGTCATACAATTAGTTTAAAGTGGTTTTGGTTTGTTTTTGTCTTGTGGCTGTAATTAGTGTGTGTGGTTATCTTTTAAGTTAACAGCACAACAAAAAATGGCTCTGCACAGAATAAACATAACTATAACAGAGATGCAACAAAACAAAAGTGCCCTTGCATCATTATTAAAGTTAACAACATGACAGGGCCTTACTACAGCAGGCAGAATAAGGCTGAACATGAACAGAGTAGCCAAACAACCAACAAAAATCACCCTACTGGTATCAATACAGATGCCCCTTAATTTTATTTATTCAAAATATTATATTTTTTGTTAATTTTGTTTTTTTTTGTTAATTTTTTAGATACGCAAAAAGCGAGGAAGAAATAATGAAAAAAATCAACATACGAAGAGCGGTGAAGCTTATCGATCATCTTGTAATATTTTGATATAAAAAGGTTGGTTTTCATAATTTTATAATTTATACCAAAGTTTTTAGTTTGGTAAAGTCCCCATTTTTCGTTAATAATATCATGGACATAGGTAGGTATTCTTTGCTCTTATAAATGTGTCCACTTTTATCTAACATTGCTGTAACATTCCACAAATTTTAATAACTGTCAAGAGAAACATAGGAACTATGTTTACACCTTGGTTTAGACTTGTGCTCAAAAAAAGTAATATACATGTCATGTTAAGAATTGTTATTCGAAGGTGAATGTAACTTCCATTGACAATTTTTTTTAACTCTGTTTTTCAATGTCCCGACTGCTTATGTCTCTGCAATTGTCAGTACGTGATGATAATGGCAGATACATACATAACCTATCAAAACATAGTGAAAAAGTAAAAAACAATGGAAGTTTAAAACTCTAGTTTACTCTTATGTCAAGAATTATCATGATTTTACTTTTTTGTCATTGTGAACCTTTTTTTTTAGCACAGTTGTATATGAATGATTCCACCAAAAATGTGCATTAGTCCCTAAGGGTTTTTAATTTAAAATTTTATTGAGAACAATGTTATTTCTTAAAGCTTTTACAAAAAGTATAGGAATTTGTTATTTTTATCCCGCAAACGTCATTCCCATGTCATGTCCCCAACGCAAAATTGTAATAGAAAATGCACCTTAGCAAAATTTAATAGTGGTTTAAAAAGTTATTTTTCAGTAAACCAATAATAATAAAATACTTTAGCTTTTTATCCTGACTAAAAAAAAATTAATTATATAAAATAATTTTGACTCTGTCCCTCTTTAAATTTTGTCCCTGGGTATTTACGCGCTCAAGCTCACGCGGCGTTTATCCTTGAAAAAAAGTGGTGGGAAGGTTCATTGATAACGTTGACCACTGCAGAAGAGCTTGCCTTGAGCGCGTTTATTCGTGTCTAAGCATACCACAGACACCACCAAGCTTGCTTTATGTTAACTCTAGAAACAAGAGCCGAGAGATGCTTATGTTTTGGTCAAATATGAACACAAAATTCACAAAAAAACAGCAACTTATCTATATGTAGCAATATGCCAAAATTACATTGACTTGATTGATTCAGATGTAAAAGTCACATTTCTAAGGGTTTGTGAAAATTCTGATAATGAAGATAGTGATATTCAACTTTTTAACCTTAATGAAACAAATATAATTTCAAAAGGAAACAGGATTTACTATAAGTTTGACAAAAAAGCCTAAATAGCCAGTATTTTTTATAATTTGAGTTATTAAAATAAATAAGTTAACAATAAGTAGTTGTTCAGTTTAGTCCATGTTCAGTCAACTTATTTTTGTGTAAATAAAACTTAAAAACCGAATTGTGCATCATTATCATGTTAAAAAAATAATTCCCGTGTCATTGCCATGTTAAGCTTCATTCCCGTGTGGAGTCGTTTTAAAAAAATCTAAAAATCTCCCTAAATATGTGATTATTAATAGATTTTTCTAGTGCACCTTCAAATATAATGACTTTAGATTACTTTTCGGTTTTTTAACAATAACAATGCACACTTTTGGTGGAATAACACATATACTTGTTTAATAAATGGTAATGATTTAATTATTAATTTAATTTAATTAAATCTTTTGTGTACATGTCAATGAAACATTAAGTTCTCTAGTGTGGAATGAGCGACGGTGACGGTTTGCCATTTTTTTAGGGTTATCATGAACGAAATTTTAAGAAACGAAATCTTGACGCAGTTGGTTAGTAAACATGTTCAGATTATGGTTAGACAAGAGGCCCACCACTCTAGCTTTGCTGCTATGAGGTATTTTATATTTGCTATTGCTTGTATTTTTTTTTATTTTCTTCTCAAGGAGGGGGGGTAAAGTTATAGCAAAAAAGTTGCATAGCCCTTTTTAAATATATTACCAATAGTCGAAATTCTCCATGGGGGGCCGGCACAAATAAGTTTCGAGATAAAATATATACCTGAACTCTGACTGATATTTTTTACTGGACTTTACTTATTCAAAATTACAAACATTGGCCATGAAGGCCGGTGGTTGTACATAATATAAAAAATAATCACAGAAATACAAATTCAATAATCAAATATAAATCTAAAATTTAAAACAGAAAATATAGCCTTAGCACCTAAGTGCTTTTTCTTGAATGAGGGAGACTGGGGAGCCCGTCCTCAAAAATAAACATCTGCGAACCCCCTGGTATGTTTTATAGCCCCAATACATATCCTTGGATAATACCAAGTGGAGAAAGGTCCCTAAGTTTTTTCTGTGAACTATATTTTTTCTTTTTTAGGTGTATTCCTGCAACAATTTAAAAAGCTCACGAGTAGTTGCCGTCCAAAAAAATTAATGACAACTGAAATACTGCTGGATAATCAGTCATCATAAGAGCCAACACTTATAGAACAGCAGTGTCCTTTTTTCACCAAAGGCTGCCTCACTGGACAAAAAAGGTTCAAACAAATTCAGGAGGAAAAAAAAGTTTGTATCTTGATTGATTTATGTAATAATTATTATTAAAGCTTATGTTGGTGTTATTATTTATTGCTCTGTTTTAACTTGCATGTAACTATAGTATGTTAGTAAATAATTACCATCCAACGAAGTTCCTTATCCAGGCTTTATTAATTTTCTTTTTGCTATTGAATTGTTTTTCTATAAACATAGTCAAACAAAAAACTGTCTTTTAGACAAAACACATTTTACATAAGGCTTAAACATTTTTTATTTCATAAAATAATGGAAATATAGGATAGGTAATCAAATACTATATTTATTCCTGACATTTTCTTATATACTATGTGTTCCCGGAAGAGTCCTTACAGGAACTTGCTTTTTAAACTTTTTCATAAAACAAAAATGCAAAACTAGTAGGGTGAGGTAAGGTAAATTTGTGGCATAGGTAAATTAGTGATACAGTTTTGGCAACTTACCCAGTGATTTTGGTGGCTGATTTCTCAAGTAGTAGATAATTGCTGGGACATACGTCACGTCCCTAGTACGCACAAGGACGTACTATGTACGTATCGGGGACATACATTTTCCAACGCTTTGTACGTACTATATACGTCCTATGTACGTACATTTCAGGTATATATAATTTAGGTCCTACGTGGGATCAAAACCGAACGTGTACGTGGGCTTGGGTCAGGCAAGGATATTTCACCGATAATTTAAAAAAAAAAGTGTTGGAGATTGAGAGAGAATTGAACCCTAGTCTCCCGGCTGAGACCCAGATACTCTACCACTAGACCAACACCTATACGTAGGAAACTGCTAAGATTGTGACATATACTTTATAAAGGTTTTTACATCTCGCTCTTATACGTGTATTTATGTACATATTTGTATGTACTACTTACACGTTTGTACGAACATATATATTACGTTCGTAATTGGTCCCGGAACGTAGCGACGTAAAATGTACGTCCCTGGGATGAAGTGTGCTGTATGATGTGGTAATGAGGCGACTAACTTAGGCGCTGCCTCCAGGATAAATTTATTAAAGATTTTTTGTGAATCTCCTTTGATGTGACATGATTTTTCTTTATAGGGCCCTTGCCTCTAATTTCCCCTACAATCTGCCAAATACATTTTTAAAAAGTGAAAAAGAGACACCATAACTAGCACTTAGAACTTAAGTGGAAGTTGAGAAACTGGCCATTTGACTAGTTGTCACTGCTCTCAATTCGATCACCTAGGTGATAAATAAACAATCCCCCATAGGGTCACTGGATCGTGAGACCTGCGGTCCCAGCCGCAGGTTTTAGGATCCAGTGACCCTAATCCCCAATGATTCGCGGCGCAATCTGTGAACAGGAGAATACAGTAAAGAAACCAGAGATAGATAATGAGTGGTAGATGACGTATTGAAATCGATTGACAAGTTTATATTATCTTAACGGCCCAATTACATCGTTAAACCGGCAACACTGTTGGGTCCATTTATTAGGCAATTCTTTTTCCGCATGTTTCTCGGAAACGGGACTTCCAAATGGCCTGAAATTTTGCCTAAATTGTTTATTGGACTATGTTTTTCCATCAAATCTTGGTACTTTTTTAAAATTTTGTTTATTTTTTGAAAAAAACTGTTTTAACTTTTGTGGTGTTTCAAAATTGGCGCGCCCATATTACGTCAGAAACACCCTTTATAGAGACCTGTAAAACTAAATTGGAAATATTTGTAATTTTCCAAATAATGGACACCTAATTTCAAAAACCCTCTAGATTGTATTAATAAGCTTTGTAATCCTCTTCCTCTAATAAAAAACAAATTGAGTATTATTTTCCTCTAAAGCTAAAACATGCGGAAATGTAAAAACATGGACTATACTGGTTACCTATCAATATTAGCTATATGCCTAGCATCAAAAAGTACCTAAATGGTTATATTATAGATACCGCCACCATCAAAATTAACCACCCACGTCTTTTTTTTGTGAGCTTACCCTAGGCATAGTTTCTGGTGTTCTCCTTTCCTAAATGTATTCGGCTAAGAGAGATCCAGCATATATACCTAGGTAACACCCCTTACCAGGAAAAAAGTTTAGGCCATGCAAACATCGAAATTGGTCGACTCACTGTATTTGCAACTAACCAATGTCAGTGTGTCTGCCTGACATTCTTCATAACCTTAGTTTTGTCGTTTTGTTTTGGAGTTCGTCGACCTGGTTTTTGTGTTTTATTTAATAATTTTTCCTTTGGTGTAAAGCTACTTTTTAGAACCCTTAAGTGGTCTGTGTGTATTTGTAGAATATGACTTGTGCACTGAAAAATTGTAAATCGATAAGGAGGCTGACGGAGGACATCAACATTTCTTTTCACAAGTAAGTGTAAGGGTCAGTTTATGCTCGCTACTTAGATCAAGCTAAGACATTCTTTGCGGATTTTTTACAGGGTAATTAAACAACCTGCAAACTTTGTACGGCTTGTTGATCTAAGATACAAGCATAAATTGATCTTAAAGCTGGATTCATTGTTCCGTAAATTAAGCAGAAGAAGTAAGATGCAAAGAAAAATAAACTACATACTATACATGCATTTGTTAATAGTTCACAGATTAGCTTACAGTAAGAAATTAATAATTTTTATATCTTACTTCTTAGGTACTTTATGGAACCATGACTGGACCTTTAAGGCCCCATTACCTTAAGTTTTAATGTGTTAATCCCATCGAGTACCAAGTAGAGTACCTAATTCATAAATATGTGATGTGCCTAAATACAAGGTCTTTTGTATCACCGTTACAAACTCGATGTTGCTGTTCATGGTGACAGGAACAATAACATTACTTTTAGAAATGGTGGTAAGTTGTCATGTATGAAATAGGTAGGCAATGCCAATACCCCCAAAATTATTTTATTTTTTTAAAAAAATTGGTGAAGAAAATGAGTGTAAAGTTGCCTGCGTACAAGGGTAATTTCACTGGCAGGTATATATGTACATTTTGGTGCACATTAACTTGATTTTTTTTACATTATTTTAAATATTTTTCTGTTTTTTCTCTTAGTTTTCATTCTAGTTTCAAAAAAAATCCTTATTTTTTTTCCTTTGTTTCACATTTTGTAAAAACATGCGAACTCTACAAAAAAAAGTGAAATCCCCCTCGGTTGCCTGATACAATAAGTATTTTGTTTTTTATTTGTGCTCTAAATGTTGTGGGTTCACTTAACCATACTTTGTGCGCAGCAAACTTATTTTTTGGCAACAAAGTGCAACTAGAAGCAAGGACATTTCATTTACTTTTACATTAATAGTTTAGGTGCACAAAAAAATGTTGGACAATTTGAATTTTCTGGTTTAGGAAAACATACTTATAAAAAAATATAATAAATACAAGAAAAACATTTTTTTTTAAAGCATGCATACCCAGTTAGTTTTGGTAGTTTTTTTTGTATATCTAGTGTCAGACTGATATTTGACAAGTAAATGTTTCCATACAGGCACTGCAAATTAAGTAATTAGAGGAAATAAATATAATTATACAAACCAAACAGTTTAAAATTGCTAAATTTTAAATAAAATATATGTGTAGGTACCTACCTAGCTAATACACAGCGATAAACTGATACATTAATTTGTTTTTTTTTTATCAATTTTTAGTATGTTTGCATTTATCATGAAAAATAATGTCCTTTCCACCAAAAAATGTAACATTGGTTTTGTAATTAAACATTAAACAATTACAAAATATCTTGTGAATAATTCAATAACAAAAGGTTTCACATTTTTTTAGGATTCCAAACTAAGGTCCGATATCCAAAATATGGCGTTAGGCACTTCAAGTGAATCCTGAAGAGTAGCAAAGGAACAGGAACAAATTAGTGTGCTCCACGCATTTTAAAGTTGAAGACTTCTTATCAGATAAATAGAAGAGAAAGATGCCTAAATTTAATGCTGTGCCATCCTTACTTTTGGACATAGAAATTCAATATTTAAGTCTGCATAGTACCAGCATCAGTGATATATCACAAAACTCAACTTTGATGAGTTCAGATGCAAGCATAAGTCAAGTTTCACAAAATGCACCTATAGCTGTTTCATCTGCGTCTTCATCAGGGAGCATTTCTAAGGAAAAGACATTGAAAAGAATTGTAAGGAAAAGAAAGTAATTTTTGCTCTCTGATATTTGTTATGATATAGAAAACCACATTTTTTAAACTAATTTTACTGTTAGTATTTTTACTATTTTTACCTAATTTTTATGTTACTGCTACCTTACTTAAAATTCAGTTTTTATTTATTTACTTTAGTTTTTTCCTGTCAAGAGTTTCCTGTTCAAAATGTTTGATTTTTTAACTGCAATATTCCGCTTTATTTTGCTTTAAACTTTTTTCAGATTAAATCAAGAAATTCAAAGCAGCTATACATCAACCAGCAGCAGTGATACCAAGAGGAAGAAGCTGGCATTTGTTAAAACCATTCACAGTTACAGGTTACTATGCTGCACTGTCATATTTATTCTGAAACTTACATTTTTGATAAAGCCAAAGATGATAATGGGACAGTATTTATAAGTTACTAGAAAACCAACAAAGGTAAACCACAAACCTGATCTATTATTTGTATTTTTTGGAATTAAGAAAAAAACCACCTTAATTTAAAAAAAATAGGAGTATTTCATTTAAAATATAAAAGTTAATGTCATAATTTGATATTTGAGATGATATTTGCAAGTTTTCAAGTATATAAATTGACAGAGTAAAGAATATTTTGCAACCTATTTAAATTTTTAATCTAGTTTACATAAAAATGAATGGAAATTAGTTAAGAACAAAAATGTAATAAAAAAAAACAAATTTCATCTGAATCTTGATTCTCAAAACCAAACTGCAAACGCTAACCGAACTACATTATTAACCAAAGGTGTACCAGGATGCTTTTGGTTGATTTTTTGTCATTTTGTTACCTTTATTTTTATTCTGTGTAGGCACCCTTAAGCAATACTTACATAAGTCATACAATTAGTTTAAAGTGGTTTTGGTTTGTTTTTGTCTTGTGGCTGTAATTAGTGTGTGTGGTTATCTTTTAAGTTAACAGCACAACAAAAAATGGCTCTGCACAGAATAAACATAACTATAACAGAGATGCAACAAAACAAAAGTGCCCTTGCATCATTATTAAAGTTAACAACATGACAGGGCCTTACTACAGCAGGCAGAATAAGGCTGAACATGAACAGAGTAGCCAAACAACCAACAAAAATCACCCTACTGGTATCAATACAGATGCCCCTTAATTTTATTTATTCAAAATATTATATTTTTTGTTAATTTTGTTTTTTTTTGTTAATTTTTTAGATACGCAAAAAGCGAGGAAGAAATAATGAAAAAAATCAACATACGAAGAGCGGTGAAGCTTATCGATCATCTTGTAATATTTTGATATAAAAAGGTTGGTTTTCATAATTTTATAATTTATACCAAAGTTTTTAGTTTGGTAAAGTCCCCATTTTTCGTTAATAATATCATGGACATAGGTAGGTATTCTTTGCTCTTATAAATGTGTCCACTTTTATCTAACATTGCTGTAACATTCCACAAATTTTAATAACTGTCAAGAGAAACATAGGAACTATGTTTACACCTTGGTTTAGACTTGTGCTCAAAAAAAGTAATATACATGTCATGTTAAGAATTGTTATTCGAAGGTGAATGTAACTTCCATTGACAATTTTTTTTAACTCTGTTTTTCAATGTCCCGACTGCTTATGTCTCTGCAATTGTCAGTACGTGATGATAATGGCAGATACATACATAACCTATCAAAACATAGTGAAAAAGTAAAAAACAATGGAAGTTTAAAACTCTAGTTTACTCTTATGTCAAGAATTATCATGATTTTACTTTTTTGTCATTGTGAACCTTTTTTTTTAGCACAGTTGTATATGAATGATTCCACCAAAAATGTGCATTAGTCCCTAAGGGTTTTTAATTTAAAATTTTATTGAGAACAATGTTATTTCTTAAAGCTTTTACAAAAAGTATAGGAATTTGTTATTTTTATCCCGCAAACGTCATTCCCATGTCATGTCCCCAACGCAAAATTGTAATAGAAAATGCACCTTAGCAAAATTTAATAGTGGTTTAAAAAGTTATTTTTCAGTAAACCAATAATAATAAAATACTTTAGCTTTTTATCCTGACTAAAAAAAAATTAATTATATAAAATAATTTTGACTCTGTCCCTCTTTAAATTTTGTCCCTGGGTATTTACGCGCTCAAGCTCACGCGGCGTTTATCCTTGAAAAAAAGTGGTGGGAAGGTTCATTGATAAAGTTGACCACTGCAGAAGAGCTTGCCTTGAGCGCGTTTATTCGTGTCTAAGCATACCACAGACACCACCAAGCTTGCTTTATGTTAACTCTAGAAACAAGAGCCGAGAGATGCTTATGTTTTGGTCAAATATGAACACAAAATTCACAAAAAAACAGCAACTTATCTATATGTAGCAATATGCCAAAATTACATTGACTTGATTGATTCAGATGTAAAAGTCACATTTCTAAGGGTTTGTGAAAATTCTGATAATGAAGATAGTGATATTCAACTTTTTAACCTTAATGAAACAAATATAATTTCAAAAGGAAACAGGATTTACTATAAGTTTGACAAAAAAGCCTAAATAGCCAGTATTTTTTATAATTTGAGTTATTAAAATAAATAAGTTAACAATAAGTAGTTGTTCAGTTTAGTCCATGTTCAGTCAACTTATTTTTGTGTAAATAAAACTTAAAAACCGAATTGTGCATCATTATCATGTTAAAAAAATAATTCCCGTGTCATTGCCATGTTAAGCTTCATTCCCGTGTGGAGTCGTTTTAAAAAAATCTAAAAATCTCCCTAAATATGTGATTATTAATAGATTTTTCTAGTGCACCTTCAAATATAATGACTTTAGATTACTTTTCGGTTTTTTAACAATAACAATGCACACTTTTGGTGGAATAACACATATACTTGTTTAATAAATGGTAATGATTTAATTATTAATTTAATTTAATTAAATCTTTTGTGTACATGTCAATGAAACATTAAGTTCTCTAGTGTGGAATGAGCGACGGTGACGGTTTGCCATTTTTTTAGGGTTATCATGAACGAAATTTTAAGAAACGAAATCTTGACGCAGTTGGTTAGTAAACATGTTCAGATTATGGTTAGACAAGAGGCCCACCACTCTAGCTTTGCTGCTATGAGGTATTTTATATTTGCTATTGCTTGTATTTTTTTTTATTTTCTTCTCAAGGAGGGGGGGTAAAGTTATAGCAAAAAAGTTGCATAGCCCTTTTTAAATATATTACCAATAGTCGAAATTCTCCATGGGGGGCCGGCACAAATAAGTTTCGAGATAAAATATATACCTGAACTCTGACTGATATTTTTTACTGGACTTTACTTATTCAAAATTACAAACATTGGCCATGAAGGCCGGTGGTTGTACATAATATAAAAAATAATCACAGAAATACAAATTCAATAATCAAATATAAATCTAAAATTTAAAACAGAAAATATAGCCTTAGCACCTAAGTGCTTTTTCTTGAATGAGGGAGACTGGGGAGCCCGTCCTCAAAAATAAACATCTGCGAACCCCCTGGTATGTTTTATAGCCCCAATACATATCCTTGGATAATACCAAGTGGAGAAAGGTCCCTAAGTTTTTTCTGTGAACTATATTTTTTCTTTTTTAGGTGTATTCCTGCAACAATTTAAAAAGCTCACGAGTAGTTGCCGTCCAAAAAAATTAATGACAACTGAAATACTGCTGGATAATCAGTCATCATAAGAGCCAACACTTATAGAACAGCAGTGTCCTTTTTTCACCAAAGGCTGCCTCACTGGACAAAAAAGGTTCAAACAAATTCAGGAGGAAAAAAAAGTTTGTATCTTGATTGATTTATGTAATAATTATTATTAAAGCTTATGTTGGTGTTATTATTTATTGCTCTGTTTTAACTTGCATGTAACTATAGTATGTTAGTAAATAATTACCATCCAACGAAGTTCCTTATCCAGGCTTTATTAATTTTCTTTTTGCTATTGAATTGTTTTTCTATAAACATAGTCAAACAAAAAACTGTCTTTTAGACAAAACACATTTTACATAAGGCTTAAACATTTTTTATTTCATAAAATAATGGAAATATAGGATAGGTAATCAAATACTATATTTATTCCTGACATTTTCTTATATACTATGTGTTCCCGGAAGAGTCCTTACAGGAACTTGCTTTTTAAACTTTTTCATAAAACAAAAATGCAAAACTAGTAGGGTGAGGTAAGGTAAATTTGTGGCATAGGTAAATTAGTGATACAGTTTTGGCAACTTACCCAGTGATTTTGGTGGCTGATTTCTCAAGTAGTAGATAATTGCTGGGACATACGTCACGTCCCTAGTACGCACAAGGACGTACTATGTACGTATCGGGGACATACATTTTCCAACGCTTTGTACGTACTATATACGTCCTATGTACGTACATTTCAGGTATATATAATTTAGGTCCTACGTGGGATCAAAACCGAACGTGTACGTGGGCTTGGGTCAGGCAAGGATATTTCACCGATAATTTAAAAAAAAAAGTGTTGGAGATTGAGAGAGAATTGAACCCTAGTCTCCCGGCTGAGACCCAGATACTCTACCACTAGACCAACACCTATACGTAGGAAACTGCTAAGATTGTGACATATACTTTATAAAGGTTTTTACATCTCGCTCTTATACGTGTATTTATGTACATATTTGTATGTACTACTTACACGTTTGTACGAACATATATATTACGTTCGTAATTGGTCCCGGAACGTAGCGACGTAAAATGTACGTCCCTGGGATGAAGTGTGCTGTATGATGTGGTAATGAGGCGACTAACTTAGGCGCTGCCTCCAGGATAAATTTATTAAAGATTTTTTGTGAATCTCCTTTGATGTGACATGATTTTTCTTTATAGGGCCCTTGCCTCTAATTTCCCCTACAATCTGCCAAATACATTTTTAAAAAGTGAAAAAGAGACACCATAACTAGCACTTAGAACTTAAGTGGAAGTTGAGAAACTGGCCATTTGACTAGTTGTCACTGCTCTCAATTCGATCACCTAGGTGATAAATAAACAATCCCCCATAGGGTCACTGGATCGTGAGACCTGCGGTCCCAGCCGCAGGTTTTAGGATCCAGTGACCCTAATCCCCAATGATTCGCGGCGCAATCTGTGAACAGGAGAATACAGTAAAGAAACCAGAGATAGATAATGAGTGGTAGATGACGTATTGAAATCGATTGACAAGTTTATATTATCTCTGGATTGTTCTTGCGCCCTTAAACAAATAAATAAAGCTACATACGCTTTGACAGTTAAAGAGTTGCGTAACCTAGCTGTAACGTGGAGTTGAAAAGGGCCACAAAAATCCACACCCGTATGCAGAAAGGCACGATCTTCAATAAAGCGATATCTGGGTAAATTTTCCATTTTTGGTTGAAAAGTATCAGGTTTAGTTTTCCAACAAATAAGACAGCGGGAAAGAATACTGGAGATAGCCTTCTTTGCAGAAAGAATCCAGAAATTCTGTAGAAGTAAAAAATGTGTAGCGTGTATGCCACAGTGTAGATGAGTAAGATGAATCTCATAAATAAGCGAGTCTGTAAATTTACAAGATTTTGGTAAAAGGATCGGAAATTTCCGATCGTAAGAAAGGTTTGAATTACAGATACGACCTCCGACTCGTAAAATTTCTGATTCATCGATAAAAGGGTCTAATTTTTTAAGGCTCTTGGGTATTTGCTTATTTTGGACAGAAATAATTTCATTTTGTAGACAAGTTGATTGTACGTGTTTAGTTAAAAACATTAATGCAGAATGTAACTCAGAAAGCACTAAATGCTTTTGAGGTAAGCGATTTTTCGTTTAGTTTTAAATAAAAGGATCGCACGGAAGAAATAGGCGACAATTCTTTTTATTTTACCCAGCGACCTGTATTTCAGAAAAAGGTCATCAATAAAATTTTGCGAAATAAAAGACGTAAACACGGTACGCCTTTTTTCTTCAAGGGCGTCTTTTGAACTTGATAATTCAACTTGTAAAAAACTCCATTTGCTTTCTGGTTCAAATAAAAAGGAAGGTCCGTATTTCCACAATTCAAATGTAATTAATTCGGAAGGTAAAAGCCCACGACTTCCGCAATCGGCAGCATTTTGCGCAGAAGGGACGTGATACCAATAATTGGCACTTATTCTTTCTTGTATATAAGCAACTCGGTTGCTAATGAAAGTTTGCCACATATGAGGGGACGCTTTTATCCACTGTAATGCTACTGTACTATCAGTGAAAGCGTACATATTGGAAAATTTAATTTTTTCCGAGAATGTTTCCACAATAAAATGCAATAGCTTGCTTAAAAGTACGCACGCGCACAGCTCTAGACGCGGTAAGCTTTTGCGTTTCAAGGGAGCAACTTTAGATTTTCCGCAAATAAAAAACGTTTTTATTGAACTATTTTTGTAAAGAACCCGAAAATAGGCAACAGCGCAATAGCCCTTTTCGCTAGAATCGCTAAAACCGATTAATTGTATCGATTCTGCATCTGTAATCTCTAGTTCTCGAGATATTTGAAAGTTTTGTAAATATACAAAGTCAGATTTGTATTTTTGCCAAATATCGAAAATTTCAGCGGGAACCTTTTGATCCCAATCTTGTCCTAAAGACCAGAGATGTTGCACTAAAAATTTTGCGAAAAAAGTGACAGGTGTCAAAAAACCACAAGGGTCATACAACTTCGCAACAAAACTCAAAATTGATCGTTTAGTACACTCTTGCACGCTTTGATTGCAATCAACAGCGAAGAAAAAATTATCAGTTTGAGGGTTCCACTTTAATCCTAAAATTTTTAATGATTGATCATCATGCACAGATTCAAAAGATAAAGCCTGCGTTTGCACATGTGATTCCGGCAAATCAGAGAGCACAGTAGGAAAGTTACTTGCCCATTTACGAGCTTCGAACCTACCTCTACGTAGAAGTTCAATTACTTGTTTTTTGACAATAATTGCTGTGTCAATATCTCGACAACTAAAGACACAATCATCAATATAAGTATAATGGCGTAATACCTCGGACGCATAGGGCAAGTCGTCGTACTCATTAGCTAATTGTAAAAGAGTGCGTATAGCCAAGTAAGGAGAACAACTTACACCGAAAAGCAAGGTATTAATTTGAAAATCTGAAATAGGACAGTCTGTCGAAAAACGCCAAAGAATTCGTTGAAAATTCCTTTGGTTTTCGGTGATTTCTACGTTTCGATACATCTGTCTTAAATCACAGACCATTCCTATTTTATGGAGTCGAAAATTTAATAAAATTTTGACTAGGTCGGCTTGTAACTTGGGTCCAATGTGGACAGCAGAATTGAGAGAACATTTTCTTGGGACGGCGCCTGACGCGTTGAAAACTATTCTCAGAGGGGTAGACGTCGAGTCTTTTTTGAACACCGCATGGTGGCTAATGTAAAAGTAATTATTTATTTCAGAATCAAGAGGTCTAGGGACCACTTGCATATGATTCTGGTCTAAATAATCACGGAAAACGTTCGAGTAGGTGTCGTAAAACGTTTTATTTTGTAGCAGCCTTTTTTCAAGGGAAAAAAGTATTTTTAGTGCAAGGGCATGCGTGTCTCCAAAATCGGGACAACTTATTTTAAAGGGAAGAGATACGATGTAGCGCCCTTCAGCGTTTCTTGTGGTAGTTTGTCTATAGTAATTTTCACAAAAAATGTCTTCTGGTGAAACCGATTTGACGTCAGGGACTTCTTCGATTTCTCAAAATTTTTGTAATGTGGTACTTAATGTTTCGTTGGGACAGATTGCCAATAATCCTTGTATAGATTTTGGTAGAGTAGAAGAAGCACAAACTCTTCCTCCTATCGTCCAACCAAAAATTGTATTATAGCAAACGGGTTGGTCTGGACCGTGGTAAAATCTACCATCGCGTAAGGTATAGGGCCAAATATCGTTACCTAGTAAGATATCTATTTTTCCAGCCTGGCAAAAATTGTCATCAGCTAACTTCAGTGTTTTCAAGAAGTTCAATTTTGAAATGTCAAAATTTGTAGGGGGAGAATAGTTGCAAATATTATCCACCCCTAAAAAATCGGAATTAAATTTGAAATCAGGTTCTTGTAATGACCCTATGGTGCCATAAACGTAAAATTTAACGCTCGACTTCATTCCTTCCAAGCCTTTTAAAGAAATTGTTTTAAATTTATTTAAAAATTTATTTAAATTTAATTTTTTAGCTAGGCTTTTTGTTAAAAACGAGGCTTCTGCACCACTGTCACCAATACCACGAACGGTATACCAATTTCCAAAAGAATCTTGAATTTTTAACATAATGGTAGACAAAAGAATTTTCGATTCGTTCACGCAATGTGGTAGAGAACTGTGTAAAACTGAAGCTTGACTGTTAACATTAGAAAATCCAATATGATAACCGGCAGGTTGCGTTTGGTTGGCCGCAGGTTTGGCGGCTTTTTCCGCAGTAGGTGGGGAAGGCGCCGTCTGCGCATGAGTAGACGGTTGGGTTAGGTTATAGTCATGCAAAAGGGAATGATGGGAACCTTTACACGTAAGACAACGTTTTTGCGATCGGCACGCAGATTGGAGATGCGCAGTAGCAAGACAATTTATGCATGCGCGCTTATTCGTAACGATTTCATATCTTTCACGTGGGGTTTTATTCAAAAATGCAGGACACCGATAAATAATGTGTTGACCGGGGGGGCCGCACAGAAAAAAAATAGTAGGCGAATTTTGCTGTTGCCCCTGCACCATGAACGCATTTTTTTTTATTAGGGTTTGTATTGTTTGAATTTGGGCCGCGAGGTGGCGATTTTTGATTATTATTATACGGGGTCTTGGACTCTTTATTTTTTGAAGGTACGGACTCCAGAGCCGTACAATGCTTAAGCAAAAAATCTTTAACATCAGTGTAGATAGGTATGTCGTTAGAGGCATGATGTTGCTCAAAAGCTTTCCGTGTATACGGATCTAATCTATCAAGCAAAAATTGCATAAAAACAAAATCCAGGTTCTCTGGTTTCATTTTAAGGGACTTTAAAGCAGACATATTTTTATTGAATGTTTCCAATAAATTACGTAATTGTTGGGCATTTTCGTGGGTCAATGCCGGACAGTTTTCTATCTCTTTCCAGTGAGTAACAACCTGTAACCTACGGTTATTGTAACGAGATTGTAAAATTTGATAGGCTGTGATATAATTATCATTTAAGACAGGGAGATCTGAAATAAGATCAAGAGGGGTGCCTTGCAAGCACAAGCGTAAGCATTTTAATTTATCTATATTAGAAATAGATTTGTTTGTATGATATAAAGTGTCAAAGCTTTGGATAAAAGTAGGAAAGTTTTTTATGTCACCATTAAAGGTAGGCAAGGTAGGTTTTGGTAGATAAGACATTTCATGGGTTTGATTTTGGGGTTGAATCATGGTGCTGTTATAAGCAGGACCCACTAGGGCAGGATCTTCCAAAGGAAGCTCAAACACTTCATAATACGTAGTTTCTACATCCTGCAACAAAGTCATAATGGAAGTAGCTATTTTATTTTCAGCGGTTAGCTGTGCTGAATCAGTACAAATAAGTGCCAAAAGGGCATTATGATGTTTATCACGACGATGTTTATATGACGTGTCACGACTTTTGAATCGATTTAATATTTGGATATGCAACTTTAAACCGATTTTTAGCCGTTGCGTCATTTTTAGCCTTTTTGGCCGCCTCTGTCATTAATTGCAACTGATCAATAGCGGTGTATCGTAACGCTTTAGCACGGGCTATTTTTTCCTCAAGATCGGGCATTATTGTAAAATGTAGAAAAATCAACAAGTATTTTTTAGTATATCCCAAAATATACCAAAACAAAACAAAAGAAAAAAAAGGGATACTCAGCTGTGAATACCGATTTTATTCTATTTACCTTTAACTCTGAAACGAAATAAATCAAGGTCGTTTTTTGTGCAGCTTAAAATCCAACAGTAGCAATTTTTTTATTATATAGGTGAATTTTATAAGAGCACACTCTTTAAATATTTTAGAAAATCATGCAGGATGACTTTTGTAAACTCTGTTTTGCAAAATGTTATACAACTATCATAGCGCAAATCAACTAAAATATTTATTGCAAATAAAGGTCTGTATGTATATGGCAAAAAAAACTAATTATTTTTGCGCTTAGAATATTAATTATGTAACCGAAAAATCGAGTAACCACACTGTAAAAGTTAAGGGTTGTTTTCGCGTTACCCGACTATCCGGCTTATGAAGGCCAAATGTTCGGGGTGGACAAAGATGGGCGATCCACAAATTAAGATTTTTTTTTATAGTGGACTGTAAAACTAGGGAAGCTGATTCAAACGCTCAAACAGTCGTTAAATTTTACAGTTAGAAACTTGATCTTAATTATTGTATTGTAAATTGTAAGTATCAATGGCGGATAGGGCCAGAATAACCTGCCGTATAGCAGTAGCAATAAAGAAAATATCCCGAAAAAAATAGGCACTCGACTTACCCCGAATTTCGAGTTTTTCTTATATGTAAAATGTGGTTCACTCGCGAGTTTCTTGTGGAAACTCAGTTGCTGAGATGTAGTATGTTTCCAGCGACCTTGTCAACGTGAACTGATTTAGCGCGGGAGGCGCGCTTGCACGTGCCGTTTCTCTCATGCGATACAGCTGTCCTTGGTTCCATAGGGGTGCGGGGTATAAGCGGAACATTATGGAAACAAGGATAATAGGAAATTAGGTATGGGATAAACAATAAACTTTATCAAGTGCCTTGTTTAATAAAATGTAAGAAAATTAGACTTATAGTATATAATCACTTTTTCGCAGAAAATTGCATTAACAATGAGTAAAAAGGAAAATTGTAATTTTACGCAAATTTAGAAAACAAAAAATAAACAAAAATTCTAAGCCAAAATATTTACAATATAATTGAGCGGGAACGAAACAGAGGGGATATCATTTCCCTGGGGTGAAGACCTAACAAAATGGAGAAGCGTATGATGACGCCCTGAGCACACCCTGAGTGTGATCGTGCAAAACAGTTAAAACAGAGACGTTCGCGTTTTATAAGAGCATGGCCTTTCAGAAATTTCTAATTCTAAAAACTTGTTGCATTTTACTAGGGGATGAAAAGTCTGTTTACAACATACACACGAGTTGGATGGTTTTTCAGATTGAGTAAAAAATGCATTAACATGTCTATTTGTTCTTTTTTGAACGTCCTTTTTGACAAGGGAGGGATACATCTCATTTGGTTTGTTTAATAAGGTACTGTTCTCTAAAGCACGACAGTTTTTTTCTAAAAATTTAAAAAGGTTTTTAAACAAAGGGATATCTTTGTCGCTATTATCAATTTCAAATCTTGTTTTTAGGGAGGGGTCAATCTTTTGCAAAAGTAAATTCATTTTGGTGAAATCCAACAAATCAACATCGTCATAATTGGATAAAGTTTTCACGGAAGGTGGATAACAATAATCTCAAATCATGAGAATTATTAAATTTTGCCTGAGTGGCTTGGTAAATGGCAGACCAATAGTTCGTAACAAGAAGCCTTTTGTTATTAAATCTGCGTAGGACGGCATCATATGCTACACGATAGTTATCTGCTGTTAAGGGTATATTGCGAATGACACTGGCTGCATCTTCAACAAGAGCATTGTTCAAGGCTTGGAACCAAGTTTCTAAACATATCGGAAAAAGTTGGCCATTTTTTCAAATCGCCATTAAAGGAGGGAACAGTTATTCGTTGGATCTCTAAACCGCGATCGGGGACTACTAGGGATTAATTCAAGTTTGGGAGGTAGGAGTTTGTGTTGGTAAAAAGTTCACGAGAAAACTCCTCAACATAGGAGTCTTGCTCTTCTTGTTGTTTTTCAGTAAATGAACAATAATATTATCTTCCACTGTAGAGGGAACATAGTGACATTAGCGCCATCTCTACATAATAGGAAGAAACTATTAAGCAGTTTAAAAATTTTAAGGTGACGTAATTGAACCATCGTCAGTTGCCGATTCTCGACCAATCAAACAAAGTTCCAATCGGATCATCGTCGGCCCTAAAGCAGATAAAGTGGTCGTCGGCATAAAGTCGACTATAGTAAATCGGGCCATCGTCAGTTGCCGATTATCTACCGATTAAACAAAGTTCCAATCGTACCATCATCGGCCCTAAAGCAGATAAGGTTTGAGTTGGCATAATTTCGACTATAGTAAATCGGGCCATCGTCAGTTGCCGATTCTTGCCCGACTAAACAAAGTTCCAATCGGACCGTCGTCGGCCTTAAAGCAGATAAAGTAGGCGTCGGCATAAAGTATAGTAAATCGGGCCATCGTCAGTTGCCGATTCCCCACCATTATCGGCCCTAAAGCAGATAAGGTTTGCCTTGGCATAATGTCAACTATAGTAAATCGGGCCATCGTCATTTGCCGATTTTCGACCGATTAAACAAAGTTTTAATCGGACCATCGTCGGTCCTAAAGTGGTGTCGGCATAAAGTCGACTGTAGTAATGTGGACCTCTGTCAGTTGTCAGTCACATCGGGCCAGCATGTAGTCGCCGATGCCGACACACTGCCGACGTTGTCGACATTGGGCCGATGCAATGCCGATGATTTGTGTTTGCAATTATCGATTCAAAAGATTCGATCATTCTAGAAACGAATCACTGATCGATTCGTTCAGTACAAAATTATCGATTTACCCATTTCTAGTTAAAAACGAAAGGCGCGTTTCTGCGAGCTTAACATAGATACTATTATTTTCTCTTTCTAAATGCATTCGTCTAAGAGAGATCCAGCATACTACACCATCACAAAAAATACCCGCCTTTACACCCTTCGACCCCGTATATCTGTCAGGGGATAACTATCTCAAAAAGGTAGTTAGGCAGCGGGGTCGAAGGGTGTACAGGCGGTATGTTCCTGGTATGCTGGGTCTCTCTCAGAAGAATGCATTTAGAAAAAGAGAATATTAGTAACTATGTTAAGCTCGCAGAAACGCGCTTGAAGAATGGCCGGTAAAAGGCGCGTTTCTGCGACCTTAACATAGTTACTATTATTTTCTCTTTCTAAATGCATTCGTCTAAGAGAGATCCAGCATACTACACCATCACAAAAAATATCCGCCTTTACACCCTTCGACCCCGCATATCTGTCAGGATATAACTATCTCAAAAAAGTAGTTAGACAGCGGGGTCGAAGGGTGTACAGGCGGTATGTTCCTGGAATGCTGGGTCTCTCTCAGAAGAATGCATTTAGAAAAAGAGAATATTAGTAACTATGTTAAGCCAAACGCGCCTAAAGTAGGGAGTTGGGGAGGTACCGACGGGTAGGAAGATAGGACCAGGGTACCGATTATGGAAGTCATAGGAAGTGATCGTTCGCCTGAGAGAAGAAAAGTAAATTCAACCAATAAACGCGCTTAAAAGCAGTGACGAGACGATCGAATAATCACCAAACTATTATGGGCACGCGCAGAGCTGCCTCGAACAACAATTTTTGAGCGAAGCCGTTCTCTCGACTAGACCCAGTAGTTAGGGAGTCGTAGGAAAGCTCGTGTGAAAAACGTCACTTGTATTATTTCAGAGCACGCTATTGGACGAACGATATTTTACTCGCTAATGCGCATGCTACGGCAAACTTGACCGTCTTTTAAAGGATTTTCGATTTAGGTATTGGTCCTGGTTCTGGTTGACATTATTTTGACATAAATTTTGACAGCGGTTCTAAAATAATGACGTCATTTAAAATATTATTAAGATATCTTTGATTTTACTCAAAAAAGACTATCTATAATTTTGCAAAATTTTAGGGGTTATGTTTAGAACCAAAGGGCCGAACCAACCTCCCAGGCTGATTCTAAAATTTCATAACCGGGTTGCAACTGTGACGTCATTGTTTTAAAACGAAAGGACCGGTTGCGGTTCTGGTTCAACCAGAACCACGACCAATTGTAAATCGAAAATCCTTTTAGAGTAGGACTCGCACAGTGGTCGATGCCATTTGCACCAACATATTTAAGGGTCACCTAGCATTAGGTGGCACCTAAATCTAGTTTAGTTTTAGGTTAGGGGAGCGCTAGGGGACCAAAAACGGTCCCTAGATTTAGGGATCACCTAAGGTAGTTTAGGGGAGTTCTAAATACAAACGACACTCTTCTCTAATCTAGACCACCTTATTCTAGGTGACCCCTAAATAAGTAAATATGTTGGTGCAAATGGCTGCACAAATATATTTCATTTTTTTTTGGTCTGCAGCGTATTTATAGGCTTTTAGCGCTTGAACTATTCGTACCAACCAATTTGTTGGAAAAGTGTCAAATTTAATTCCCCACTCTTCAATTTTTGCAAGGCACCAAAATAAAAATTTTCGTCTTTTGGAAAAGTGCTTCCGCCGTGTGCGGTGTTTTCCGTTCCCGTGTGAAAAACGCGTGAAAAAAAAAACAAAATTATGGAGAAAATCACCCAACAGCCCAAAATCGTTTAGCAATGTGTCAACTTTAATTTATTTCACGTTTTTCTTTCTTCTCCTTTAAATTTTTCTTTATTTTTCCGTTTTGGATTAGAAAAATTCGTAAAAAACCTCTTTGGAACAACTTACCGGTTAAATTTTCATCTGTTTTAAAGTTGATTTGGAGATCATGCAGAAATCGGTAAACAACAACATGCTTTACAAACTGGTGTTGACTGGAGGTAAGTACCTTTGTTCAAGTTGTTCCAAAAGTGGGAACAACTATTTCTAGATGTAATAGACATCACGGTAATTATGCAGGATATGGTTTTCTGCCATTTTTGATTTTTTATGAAAAATTCTTTATGGGAGCACCTTCTAGGGTCCCTAGGACCCCAAATCCGCCTGCGCCGGTTGTTTTTTTTTTTTATTTTTTTGTGTTTTTTTTTTAATTTTTTTTTCACTAAAACAACCCAATCCAACATAGGGCAACCCAACCTATTCCAACCCAACCCAAAACAATAAAAAAAATCATTACAACCCGTTTGGTATGGGGCATATACTGAGGGGTGATTATGCAGTATACAGTTTTCTGCCATTTTTGATTTTTTATGAAAAATTCTTTATGGGGGCACCTACTAGGGTCCCTAGGACCCCAAATTTTTTTGTGTTTTTTTTGTTTTTTTTTTCACTAAAACAACCCAACCCAAAACAATCCAAAAAACACATTACAACCCCCCCCCCCCCCCCCGGCACCCTTTTTTCTATTTTAAAAAAAACCGGCGCCAGCGGATTTGGGGTCCTAGGGACCTTAGTAGTAGAATTTTTCTTAAAAAATCAAAAATGGCAGAAAACCATATACTACATAATTACCTACTGAGGCAATAGTGATTTCAGTCCCAAGAGAGAATTTGGTTGGGAATAATATTGGTGTGCTTAACCGAAAGGCAATATTCCTGCAAACCTCTCCAGCATCTACAATACCTCTGACACAAGGGCTGAACCAATCTGGCAGGAGGTTTATAAAATACTTGGCCTATGCCTAGACTTGACAAGATGGAGGTATACGATATGTTCTGTTGGGTTCTAAAGCTCATCTTATGGGACTGCTTGATGGTGTTATGGTGTTCATACAGACAGAAAAATAAGATAAGAAAACAAAAAGGTGACAAACTTTTTTCTTTTTATTTTTTATGACCGTAACGTCATCGCGACGAAGGAATGAGAGGAGACAATAATAGTGACAGTAAAATTCAAATCGCATGCACAAAAATTTTCGTTATGAATGACTGGAATTGATCTCTTATTTTTTGTTATTTTTCGCCCAATTTTGTTATTTTATGTTATCTTCTCTTATTTTTACCTTATCTTATGTTATCTTATCTTATTTTATTTTATTTCTGTATGAAGCCACCAACTAAAAAAGGCTTAAAATTTTCTTGACAGGAGGCAGCCCCTAGAAGTCGGTCATTATTATTATACCCATCAGAAGAATTTTTTGTAATTATTTTAGTGATAATTACATATAATTTGTTTTAAAATCTATTTATGAGTATTTATTTCTGACTTCAAATCAGACTTTGAAAAATTCTGTTACCGAGTCCTCAGATTTAATAAGATTTAACAGAATTTTAAACTCTTTAATTATACAAAAATAAATAATAAATTTAATTTACCCTGTTTCTCAAAATGTTCTTGAGATTATGGTATACAGTCTTTTTGCTTCTTTCGAGTACAGTGTTTGGAATGCCATTATGTTTTTATGCTATGTTAGATTGGCAAGTCTTGCCCTTTCTTTGTTCCAACTAAGTAATTTCTGAGTCATTTGATTAAATAAGTTTTTTTTTTTTAATTTTGTGTATTAGTTTAGTTTGTTCTTGCTTTTCTTTATTATATATTCTTATATTTAGTATATTTCAACAGCAGAGCCAGAGATGGAAGAAGGGTCAAACCATATCAAGTCAACCAGGCAATAGTTTTGACCATCTCCGATTTTGATGATTTTTGGTACACTTATTTGTCTTATCAAAAAACTCAAAAATCCAAAAAATCAAATTTTTTGGATAAGCGGTTTTTGTTTTATTGATTTTTGAAAATCAAGAAATTGACCAATATGTCCTTGACAGACACTTACAAAAATAGTAATATCTCAAAAACTATTGATCCTATAGAAGCTGAGGGGTAGCTCATTTTGAAGGGTTTTTAAAGACCTTTTTAAAGATGTGTGACACAATATAGTTTGTTTAATTTTTTTTTCTTAATGTAAAAATTTTTTTTTTAAAAATCTCAAAAACACATTTTTTAATTTTTTTCAAAAAAATATTTCTTTTTTTTCAATGTTTTTTTAACATTTTTGGAAAATTTTAGGATGGAGAAATAATGGAGTCATACTTTAAAAAAATAATAAGATATTTAATACAGGGCTAATTTACCTAATATGGGTATAACAAAAAAATTAAAAGTAAGAATAATAGAAAATTTACAATAAAAAATATTTAGCTTGCTAATTTTTTTTGTAAAATATTTGAGGAACACTTTACCTAGTATGTTGGCATCATCTGCATAATTGGCCAGAAGGTTTGGATTTTTGATGACATCGTTTAGATCATTAAGATAAATAACAAAGAGCAGAGGACCAAGAATACTTCCCTGCGGAATTCCTGTCATTATGATGTTTGATTCTGACGTTATTTTATTTTTGTTCAAATTTATTGTAACTTTTTGTGGTCTTTCAGTCAGATACAAGCAAAATAAATCCAAAGCACTTCCAAAAGAATTTCATGATTTATTGTATCAAATACTTTTGATAAATCCAAAAAAAGTCGACAGGCCGCTCCCCTAGATTCAAGAGTCGAAATTATTGACTTGTTCAACTCTAAAAGAGCCGATTATGTAGACCTTTTCGGGAGAAAGCCATGTTGAAAATCATTTAAAAGTGAATTTGTCAGAAAAAAATCTAACAGCCTCTTATGTATTAATAACTCATAAATTTTTGCAAAGGATGAAATCAGACTTATGCCTGTAGGTGCCCCCATAAAGAATTTTTCACTTAAAACCAAAAATGGCAGAAAACCAGATACTAAATAATTACCCTAAAGTTATTAGCAGAGCCACAACACACATAAAAAAAACAAGTAAAAATGTAGGTAGGTATTTGTTACTATTACTTACCCTGCTACAGGAGATGGTTGTTCATCCTGTTCCTTGTGTTCCTTGGAAAGTTTCATTCGACAATTGTCACAAATTTTCATGCCAGTCTCCACCCCTTTAAAGGAAGTCATCCAATTTGTGACATTCCGTAACTTTCCGGAATGTTTCTCCTGACTTAATGGATCACAACACCTCACAAAAAATTTTGTCCATTGTTTCGGCTTATTTTGTGCCATTTTACAACACACGACTCGATAAATGTTTTAAATTAAAAAATAGCAATTTATCACATAAACCCCAGGTTTGCAATTGTCAAAACTTTTCCTGTCTGAACCAGAAATGATACAAATAGGGGTAAGGGCCAATAAAAAGTAATGGGAGGAGCTAAACATTTTGCAGGAATTAACATGTTTAAATGTATAATAGGTGGATGAAAAGATCTTGGGTGGAGGGGAGGAAAATTGAAGAAATACTCAAAATTTTGCAGGAATAAACAAGTTTGGAAAAAGCTTTTATGTATCTTATTTACAAGACTGGGAGCAATTGACAAGTTTTTAGATATAAAGAGTAAATATATAGGTATTTATCAAAAAATGTATGGTTTTTTCCTGCAAGGTTTTTTATATTATTTTTTTAAAAATAGAACCAATAACTTCTTCATCCTGAAATTTTCCAAAAATATTAAAAAAATACTGAAAAAAAATAGTCTTTTTTTGAAAAAAATTCAAAATGGTGTTTTCAAGATTTTAAAAAAAAAAATATTAAAAAAATTTAAAAAAAAAGTAAAAACAAAAAATTTCATGGTGATACACATCGTTAAAAAGGTCTTTAAATAACCTTCAAAATAAGCTATAACTCGCTTCTATAGGACCAATAGTTTTTGAGATATTGCTATTTTTGTAAGTGCCTGTCAAGGGCATATTGGTCGATTTCTTTATTTTCAAAAATCAATAAAACAAAAACCGCTTATCCAAAAAATTTAATTTTTTGGATTTTTAAATTTTTGGATCAGAAGAATAAGTGTACCAAAAATCATCAAAATCGGAGATGGTCAAAACGAAAAGTGCCTTTTTTTTGGTTGATTTGATATGGTTTGACCCAGAATTAAATTACTACTACTTAGTTAACTAAACTAATAGTAGAAGTATTACTGATAATAAACCTCTAACTAATGAACAACAAAAGTTCACAAAAAATTACCAAAATTGATTACAAAAATTTTTCAAAATTATATGATTATTATGATGTATGTATGACAAGCTGATCAGGAGTTTTGGATTTTGGGGGAGTTTTAAACCAAATCAAAATCCGATTTTTGGACTACTAGTACTTTAAAATGTGCTTTTTTTAATTATGATTTTGTTTTATGTGTAAATCGTCTAGTTATTATGTAGTTAAAGTTTTTATTCGTGTTTGTACATTTTTTTATAGTGAATAATAAAATAAAGTGAAGAAAACTGATGATTCTTATCTTAATAAAAAAAAGAAACAATATTATTAAAATTTATTTTGATACTTAGAATAAATACGAAACATAGAATTGAATGAGTGAGTGTACTAATTTATGTCTATTAAAGAGAAGGCCAAACCAAAATGAAATATTTGGATCTTGTTGTGACAGATGTGATAAAGTAGTATGTCGAAATTGTTCCAAGTTGTCAGTAACAGAAAGTGATAGTTTGGTATTAAAAGAAAGGAAACTTGTGTTTTACTGTACAGAATGCCGGCCTCTAATTATTAATATGCAAGAGGAGTTTGAACAGTTAAATAAGGTCTTCGTAAAATTACAGGAAGATTTAAGATTTAAGGATAGCTATACGGAAGAATTTCAAGAAAAATACTACAGTCTAGAAACAGAATGTAATAATTTAAAAAGTTGCTTAACCGAGAAAGATAATTATATAGCCAGGTTAAAAAGGGGATCTCAAAGCTTTGAGAGTATGGCTTACGACTTAGAAGATGAGCTACATAAAAAAATGGAGTATCAGGTAAAAATCATAGAAACCTTAAACAAAGAGATTAAAAATGCTGAAGAAGAAATTAAAATTAAACAATTACAGATTAAAGAAGAAAATTTAAAGAACAGTAAGGTGGTGTTAGAAAAAAAGGAATTATTATTGAACAAAGAAACAATGACGTCACAAATCAATGATCTTAAGTCTAAAACGTTAACATTGGAAGACGACCTAAATACAGTAAAACTTGAGCTTTTTGGGACAAAGGAAACCCTGAACCTAAAAGAAAACATTATTTTGGAACTCAAACAAGATGTTAATGCCTTGACTTATCAAATAAACGAGAATTGTAAGAATAAGGATGTTACACTGCTAAAAGAACTTGATAGTCTGCGAGAGCAAAACGATAAAGAATGTCAAACTGAAACTGACGAAGTAAACGCTTACGGCTGAAATTGAATATTCTGATACGAAACATAGACAAACACGATTGGATACCGCACCTTTGCAAGCAAATGAATTGTTTGATGCCAGTTCCATCGAAATGACAACATTACATGAAGGGAGTGATGATATTAAGAAACATATGAAGTCAGAAGTTAGAAAGAAGGTTTTGTTGCTGGGAGATGAACATGGTTTAGGCTTAAGTAATGCTTTACGTAATAAATTACAGAATTATGACGTGCAATCTATAATTAAACCAGGCGCATGGTTTAGTAATGTGATCGAAGATATTGAGGCATTAACAAAACATTATGGTAAAAATGATTTTGTCGTAATATTTGCAGGATCTAACGATTTTAAAAATTTTAAATATCCTCCTTTTAAATTGCTTAACCAAAAAATTAAGCTTTGCACACACACAAATATAATTTTATCCTCAGTTTCGTATTTTAGATCCTATAAGTATCACAGTTTAAATTCAAAGGTTTTTAGATTCAATGAAAAACTAAACGAGTATTGCTTCAGATTAAATAAATACACTGGAGAAACAATTGTACAATATTTGGAAATTAACGGAAGGGGAGGCACAAAAATTAAAAATGGAGAAATTGTGAATGAAATTTTAAACAATGTTTCAAGTCAGGGTAAAGTAAGCTCCCTAAATAAAAATTTAAAAATGGTTCCAATTAACGAAAATATTTTTTCTGTGCAACAGTCTTTTTTAGAACCATTAGCACAACTTGAACCATTGCGCCAAACATTTTAGTTTTAATATATTACACTTAAATATTCAGGGAATGGAAAATAAAAGTACCCAACTAGAAATTTATTTAAATATGTACAAGATTGATGTGCTTTGTCTCAATGAACACTGGCTAAAAGAGTTTGAATTAGCGAGTACAATAGTTGAAAGCTACGTGCTTGTTTCTGGTTTTGCCCGTAGAGCTCATATCCGTGGTGGAACAGCTGTTTATGTTCATGAAACTTACTTAGGAGAATGTAGTGAAATTTTAAAAGTGGAAAAATTGTCTGTGGAAATGGAGACAGAGTTTTCTGCCGTTGATTTTAAGTACTTGCAGATTGTAACTGTGTACAGGTCTACCAGTGGAAATTTTGATGTTTTTCTTGATTTAATGTCAAAAGCTCTAGACATATTAAGTAAATTAGATAAAAAAGTAGTAATCACAGGGGATTTTAATGTTCATTTCACTACAAATGAAAAGAGAGAAATTTTACTTAAGACATTGTTTGATTCTTTTGGATATACATATACTAATACTAAAAAAACACGAAAATATAATTGTTTAGATAATATATTTATTAATTTTAACCCTAGTAACTTAAAATCGTTTGTAGTCTGTCCAAATATCTCTGACCATGATGCTTTATTTTTGAAAATGGACTATACGAGGCCTAGACTGTCTGAGAGGGTTGTTTACAGGCCAATTCATGATGTAGGTCTTTTCAATTTATATCAGGCCCTGGGTGTCGTGGACTTTGGCTTTATTGAGTTTTCTTTTCTGCAAATTGAAGATAAATTTATACATTTTCTAAACATTATTGTAGAAAACATGAATACATTCTTTCCTGAAAAAACTAAACTGGTATCCCACAATTACCAAAAAAAGCAATTAAATTGGTATACAGAAAATCTTAAAAAACAGAGAGAATTGTTGAGTTTTCTTCATCAATTACTTAGAAGATTTCCATCGGAACCACTTAAAGTGACAATAAGAAACTTTAATAAAGAATATAAAAAGGAACTATCATTGGCAAAAAGGAAAGCTCATGATAAATTCATAAAGGAGTCTGGAAATCCACAAAAAGCTATGTGGCAGATTATAAATGGGAGTGCAAATAAAAAAATAGTTTCTAAAAGTAATATATCCCCTGATAGTTTTAATACTTACTTTGCCAATATAGCTGATGAGATTATCAAAAAGTTGGACCTTTCAGAAGTATATTTTAATCAATATCTAAACCAATTTACTATTAACCAAAATTTAAGGTTTAGTTTTAGAGAAGTCACAATAATTGAAGTGCATGACATTGTTAATAAATTAAAAAATAGTAAATGCTTAGATCCTTATGGCTTAAATAAGAAAATCATAAACGCTATCAAAGATATTATTATTATCCCTTTGACTAAATTAATTAATCAATGTATTTTAGTTGGTAACTTCCCAGACTTTCTTAAATTGGCAAAGGTTCTGCCGCTTCACAAGAAAGATGACATTAATATACCTAGTAATTATAGACCAATTTCTATTACGCCTATTTTTGGAAAGATATTTGAGGCACAAATTTGTAGTTACTTTGAAGAAAACAACTTGTTTGCTGTTAGTCAGTTTGGTTTTAGGCAAGGTATGTCAACAGGTTCAGCAATAAATAGACTTCTGGAACTAATTAATCTAGGTTTTGAAAGATCAGAGTTTATTTCTGCACAATTTTTAGACCTGACTAAAGCCTTTGATTGTGTATCACACAATATTTTACTGCAAAAATTAGGATACTACGGGTTTGATAAAGTAAGTTTACAACTGTCATCTTCCTATTTATCTAAAAGAGAGCAATTTGTGTTGTATGGAGGGATGGTCTCTAAAAAACTGCCAATTAACTGTGGGGTTCCACAGGGTTCTGTGTTGGGACCAGTGTTATTTTTGATTTATGTAAATGACCTTGCTCAAGTTAAACCCTCAATCGATTTCATACAATTTTGTGACGACTCCACAGTGATTCAATTTGTTTTGCATGCCAACGAGCTTGAAAGAATTTCCTCAGAGTCCTTGTCATTAATTAAGGTTCCTGTCTAATAAATTAAGTTTAAATGAAAACAAAACTGCACACATGACTTTTACATTGAAAAACATTCATAAATCTGGTGAGACAGATCCAGAAAAACTTGTCCGTTTTTTAGGAGTTTACTTGGATGACAAACTTCGGTGGGAGGGCCATATAAATCTTTTGGTTGACAGGCTGGCAAAAAACACTTATCTTTTGAGATCATTGTCACATATTGTCAGCCAGGGGACGCTTCTGGCTTGTTACTATGGAGTGATTCATTCATTGTTAATGTATGCTTTGTTGGCATGGGGTCATTCCACACATGCGGAATTGGCGTTTAGGTTACAACGCAGAGCGGTGAGAATCCTTTCTAATCTGTCATATCGTGCTGATTGTGTGGAGGCATTTAAAACACTAAATATTTTGACTCTTCCATGTCAATACATTTTATTGTGCTTGCTGTACATTAAGGAAAATATGCCAAAGTTCACAACACATAGTGATATTCACACAATAAAAACAAGAGGGCATAATAATGTTGTTTTACCACAACTTCGCCTGGAGAAAACCAGAAACGGGACTGGGTACTATTGTATTAAATTTTTTAATGTGTTGCCAGTTAGAATTAGAGAACTAAATCATAAGCAATTCAAAAAAACAATTAAATCATTTTTGATTCGAAATGCTTTCTATGATTTCCGTTCATTTTTAAATGCTGACTTCTCCGAAATATAATTTTCTTCTCTCTTTTATTTGAATTGTTTTATTGGTTAAATTTAATCTTTGAGTTCTAAAATTTTAACATGTTTTATATCAGTATGTGTTTTTTTTTTATATTATTTACAAGTGCTTGTCTTAAAATTTAATTTTTTTTTATAGTAGGTAATTTTTAAGTATTATATAAATATTTTTTACTTACTATGTAGGAGTTTTTAGTTTTTAAATGATATTTATAAGTGTGTGTCTTAAAATTTGTCTATGTTTTCTTATAGTATATAGGGTCATTCCATATCAAATCAACCAAAAAATCACAAAAATTTTACGCGACCAATTCCAATTTTGATGATTTTTGGTATATATTTTCTTCTTACCATAAAAGTTGAAAATACAAATTTTAGATTTTTTTGATTTGTAGTTTTTTTTTTTTAATTTTTCAAAATAAAAAAGTCAGCATTTTGACCTTAACAAGAATGTACAAAGCTAGCAATATCTCGAGAACCACTTACACTAGGAAAGTAATAAATGGCTCATTTTAAAGTCATTTTGAAGCTCTTTTTTATGAAATATCACAACATAATTTTAACAAAAAAAAAAATTGAAAATAAAAAATTGAAAAAAAAAAATTGAAAAATTCAAAAAGGCCATTTTTAATTTTTTTGAAAAAAATATATAATTTTGGTCAAAGTGTTACCTAATTATCCACAAAATTTTATGATGGAGAAATGATGGGTTCAATGTCAAAAAAAATATCAAAAATATTAAGTCCATTAAAAATCATGCATTTAAAAAAATAAACATATTTTAGGAGCACCAATAGTGCACTGGATATTAAAATAAATAAATTTGTTGGATGGATACAGGTTTTAAAAAATACCCAGAGGCTTTATCTACAAATTATTTTATTTTAAACTCGCAAAAGAAATAAACAAACTTTTCTACTTCGTTGATAACAATTAGACAGAAAACACTAAGACTAACTATATACCTTAAATTTATTTTTTTAACTTTCTTTTAAGAATTTCTGATGAATCTGACATTTCTTTTTTGCTGACATTGTAAGTTCTGCCAGTAGCAGTGTTGGGTTCAACTTTTTTTATAAGACTTTCTGGTTTAATAATTAAAATATCTTAAGGTGTTGGGTAAAAAAATGATGAGGCAGGTCCTCGTGGATGAAGAAAGCTTACTTTCAGTTCTCCGCTCTCATTATTTTTCCCCAAGACACAAGCCAGCCACCAAGCACTGTCATATTCTACAGTGACAAACCCTGACTCGATATTTTGCAAAATAATGCTTCCACCTTTAAAAAGATTATGTGTTTCGACCTCTAAGCATGTAGAAAACTGTTTTGCCAAAAACGTGCTTTCTGTAAGAGGAATTACAGCATGAATTTTTTGTGTCCCCGGTATTGTTAAGACTTCCGCAAATCTTTTATTCAAAATTATTTCATGATTTGTATAATCTGCTTCTGTGCAATATTTAAAATCAATGCCAGATATGTTTTCTTCACACCAAGTAAACAATTGTAGAGGTGTCATTATTTGATTGTCATAGGGCCTCTGCAAACTGGCTTTGGCAGCAAGTCTTTTAACAGTTCCTCCCAAGCCATCGTAGGCACTTTTGCCATGCGAGGTGGCAAAATAATGCCACTCTGCTTCAACACCAAAATCTTTTTTATGCAGGCATATATTCAGAAAATTCTTTTTGTTTTTGTACTGCGCAGCACATCCATCCGAAAAATAAAAAATTTTGTTAAGTCCTGGTATTTTGATTTTTAAATCAGGCATTAATTTTTTTAAAAATAAATGAAATGCAATTGTATTCTTAAATATTTTTATAATATCGCTTTAAACCCCATTATATTCGTCTAATTACCAAAATGCATTGTCTATTTATAGGCGATTTTTCATGCATGTGACATTTTTAATAAATTTTTTCACATTGAACCCATGATTTGTCCATCTCAAAATTTTGTGAATAGTTTAATAACACTTTAAAGAAAATAATATAATTTTTTGAAAAAAATTAAAAATGGCCTTTTTGAAATTTTTCAAAAAAAAAAATCAAAAAATGTTTTTTTTATTTTTTTTTTTCAATATATGTTATGCAATATTCTCATATGAAAGGTCTTTATAAGAGCTTTAAAATGAACCTCCACCTACTTTTCTATTATAAGTGGTTCTTTGGATATTCCTAATTTTGTGCGCACATGTTAAGGACAAATAAGTGACTTTTTCGATTTTCAAAAATTAATTCAAAATAAACAACTGGTCAAAAAAGTCTAAAATTTTGGATTTTCCAGTTTTTTGGTAGGAAAAACATGTATACTAAAAATCATCAACATCGGAGATGGTGTGGTAAAATACCCTGGTTGACTTGATATGGACTGACCCTATATTAGGTTTATTTATTGTATTTCTTTTGACTTGTGTAAATTTAATCTTTGAGTTCTAAAAGTTTAACATGTTTTATATCAGTATGTGTGTTTTTTTTATATTATTTACAAGTGCTTGTCTTAAAATTTAATTTTTTTTTATAGTAGGTAATTTTTAAGTATTATATAAATATTTTTTACTTACTATGTAGGAGTTTTTAGTTTTTAAATGATATTTATAAGTGTGTGTCTTAAAATTTGTCTATGTTTTCTTATAGTATATATTAGGTTTATTTATTGTATTTCTTTTGACTCAATTAACACCAATAAAGAATCTGAATCTGAATCTGAAAACATTGACCTGTTATGTGACCACTAACCAGACCATTCTGGTGCAACTGCATAAACATCCAGTAAAATTTTACTCCCCTCACTCCCCCTCCCAAATAAGGGTGGTAGAGCGAAAAAAGTTGTTGACCAGGCGTTTATCTTTATTGCATACATTTTTTAGGTATAATTGAGCAAATAATTAAAATAAAATTGAATTTTATAAGCTTTAGAATATAAATGTGAGTAAAAAACAAATTTAAATAGTTTAAAAGATCACAGGCAATAAAATTTTTCTAAAAAGACAGTAATAATTAACAGAATAGTAGGTTAGACTATTAATAAAATAAAATAAGCTAAAAAAAAATTAAATAAAATATAAAATAAAATAAAGTAAAACAAAACAAAATAAATAAAGCAAAATAAAACAAAACAAAATAAAATATAAATGAAATAAAATAAAACTTGTGATTTTTATTCTACATTTAGAAGCAAACACTCCATAAATTCAGAAATTGTGTAGGGCTCAATATTGACAAGACATTGAAATACTTTTTTCTTGAAAACTTTTGGACACCTCTCTTGTCGAATAGAAAATGGAAGTTTGTTATAGAAGTTCACACACTCATAGAGGGGATTTCTTTCTGTCAGTGAAAGTCTGTGAATGGGAACATTAAGATTTATGGTTCTTGTATTATAGCCATGGCATGGTATAAGGAGACTAAACAATTTGAAGTTTTTAAAAAGAAACATAATACACTCGAAAATATAGATGCCTGGAAAGGTGAGAATATTTAAGGATTTAAATTTTCCTCTGCAGGAGTCTCGTGACTTCATTTTCTGTAATATTCTCACGACCTTCTTCTGGATAATCAAAATTTCGGTGCCCCCCACAGCTCCCCCCCAAAAAATGACTCCATAAAGCAAGATGGAGTAAAAATTAGCATAATAAACAGAGAGCAAAGTTTTTTCTTGAAGGTAATCTTTAAGTACTCTTAGAGAGAAACATGCAGAGCTAAGTTTTTTGCTAACATTTTGTAATTGCACATTCCAGTTTAAATGCTGATCAATGTGGAGGCCTAGAAAGCGGACAGACCTTGAAAGTTTAACACTCTGAGATAAAAGTTTAACAGTCTCTGGATATTCTTTGGGAACTTGTGTGGTTCTGAAACACATGAAAACTGATTTTTCACAGTTAAGCAACAACTTATTGCCACTAAACCAGCCCTCATCCAGCTCCAGATTTTCACGTGCTCTTGTAAAAAGTTCTTCCAAACTTTTAGCCCACACCAGGGTGTTGGAATCATCTGCGAAATTGACAAGACTTGATGTATCTGATGAAACAGTTGAGGATAAGTCATTTATGTAAATTAAAAAGATAAATGGTCCCAGGACACTGCTTTGGGCTATGCCGAGTTTAATATTAATTGCCTCAGAGAATGACTTACACCCCTCCATCTCCAGACAGACCTTTTGGGATCTTTCAGCAAGATATGACTGTATCCAGCGTAGAGCTGGGCCTTTATTTATCAATAGCTCATGGTCTATGCTGTCGAATGCTTTTGACAGGTTTAGAAAGGCACCTAAGGTTTTATTTTTTTCTTCAGTGTTTTTTTAAATTTTCAGAATAAAGTCATATATCAGAAGAAACACATGTTATAATAATAATATACCTGACCCCCCTAGCTTATCAGTTAAGCTGAGGGGCCACCTCATAACTTCGGTTCTGCTATAAAAAGGCTACAAAATGTAGCATTGAAAATATTATTATGGTCCCCTCAGGTTAACCAACATGTTACCTAAGTACTGCCATGCTAAGGAAGAAACCGTATTTGATATTTATGTACAATGGAGAAAAACGCACTGGACCAAAAATTTAGAAAACAAACTTTGGAATTAGTTTTAATATATGATTGTTAACAATTATTCAATAAAAAATTTGTTTTTTTTTATTTTAACTTTGAATTTGGTCTGATACTGGGAATTTATTTAACAAGAAAGATATAATATGCTAAGGAAAAATACTGTATATGACGAAAACGGGTAATCGTGTCAAGGAAAATGATTTTTAAAGGCGGTAAGTGTGTACTAGAACAAAAGAACTTTTATTAAACTTGCTTTAAATTTTAAGTAGGAACTTATACCTTAAGAAGAGAAAACAAAACATTATTCTAAGACTAAATAAACAACAACAAAATAACTGTTATTAAAACTTGCTTTAACTTTTAAGTAAGAACGTACACTGTAAGAGAAGAGAACAAATCATTATACTATTTATAAACTAAATAAAAAAGAAGGTAGGTACATAGAATAATTCTAAGGTACTCAAGTCAACTCTGTATTGTGAGATTGAAAACATTTTTATATATAGGTTGTGTCAAAAGTTATAAGAATGTAAGTAACCCACAATTTATGAATATTTTCCCAAATTCCTGTGATTTTTAGATTTCTGTATGTGTCCAGTGGCCAGCCTTATTAAACCACCCAGTATAACAAATAAACAATGTATGTTTATTATATTATGGATTATTTACTTATTATTTAAGTTTAATTTAGTGTCACTTTTTATTCTTATCAAAATAGACATATAAAATTAACACTAAATTTAAACATGGTGAGTGAACGTTCCTTTGCCTAGGAGTGGCTGTAAACTTTTATGGTCTGTTTAGTCAAGTTTTTGTCACAAAATTAGTGTGAATTTTATATGCCTGTCTCTCTTCTTTTATAATGAATAAAAAGGACAGTTATATAAAATTAACACTAAATTTGTGACTAAAACTTGGGTAACTGGTCCATTAAAGTGTATAACCAAAAGGATGTAAATCTTAGATGCATACAGTTAAATAAACTGGAATAGGAATTATTGTCATTTCCTTCATTCCTCTCAGCTGTTTGGTCAATAATCGTACCATTAACATTTTGACATTTCCTTGTTTTAGCTGAATAAATTCTAAAATAATAAAAGAGAATAAGGGAAGGGAAATATTAAATTTCAAACACATACACACTTGCACGTTTACTAGCTAAAATCACTGTATTTGATGTTTACTTAGGAAGAACCCCGTATTTGAAATTAAATATGGAGTTCTTCTTAAGTTAATTTTCAATATGAGGTCCTTTCTAAGCAAAATCTTTCAAAATACTTAAAACTAAAAATTTCACCTAAACTTAGGAACGTTCTAAAATAGACTAAACCTTTTTAGTAAATCCTACCGTAAAGGATTAGCGGAATATAATAAGGTACGTGCAACAATCAAATCAGCAAAAACTGTAAATAATTTTAAAAAATTACGAAAAAAACATATACTTAGTTCCTGATTAAATCGCCTGTGATAGAATTACATACTTAATACCTCTAAGTATTTATTTTTTTTTATATAGCATTTCTGCGATTTTGTATGACTTACCTATAGCTGACATTTTAATATTTTAAAGTCTTAAATGTGTGATATTAACATTTAAATAAATGTGTTTTTTATCTATTGTTACCCCGATTGTTACTATTTGAAAATGTGTACCTTTAGTGTGTAAATTTTTATTTTATTTTTTATATTATATTTTATATATTTAAAACAAGCATTAGTATAGGTACTAGACTTAAAGTTAGTTTCTTTGTATTAGGATTTCCTAACTGAAATATAAATATCAAATATCATATTTTGATGTATTTATGATATAAAATTATTATTAATACCGTGTATTTGCGACGTGTGTGTAGCAACAAAAAATATCTCGAAAAATATTTTCTTCAAGCATTACTTTTTTTAGGTGTTTTCTGAGGTCTCCCACAAAACCGTATACTTAATAAAAAAAATCTTTCAACAAAAAAAATGCGCACTTTTGAGGCACAAAAATTTCACTTTTTTACGAAAGTCATAAAAGTCCCTAAAAACCTATGAAAACACTGGGAAACAACAAAAATGTTTCCTAGACCAAAATAGCAAAATCTTATTTTATTAAAAATAACTTTCAAGTAAACTATAGTATAACTGATATTATTAATATTGATAGCATGGAGAACTTAAGGACTTGTGCTGATGCCTTAACATTCTATAAAATCCTTAATGGGGTATATTTTTGCCCTCTCTATCCTTCAGTCAATTGACTTTAATACCATTTATAGAAGAAATAATTCTCCAATGTTTCGTAATCCTCATACTAAAATTAGAGGGATACTAAAAGACTAGGGATAGTTCTAAAATATTGACCGGTTAATTGACCACTGAACTTCTGTTGGTCCCATTTTAACCAAATTTGGCAGAGATAATTCACTTTCATAAAAAAAACACATCCAATAACATTTTCCTTCTCACCGCCCAAATGAGGGTGGTAGAGCGGAAAAACATGATTGACCAACGAAAAAGTTGTTGACAGGGCCGTTATCCTTATTCGATTTTGATCAAACTTGGTAGAAATATAAATGTACCTAAAGTACACTTGCTGTAAAAATTGGACCTCCCTTACCCCCCCCCCCCAAATAAGGGTGGGAGAGCGAGAAAACACAATTGACCAGCGAAAAAGTTGTTGACCAGGCCCTTATCTTTATCCGATTTTGATCAAACTTGGCGGAAATGTGAGCGTACCTAAAGTACAATTGCTGTAAAAAGTTAACACACTCACCCCCCAAATAAGGGTTGTCGAGCAAAAAATACAATTGACCAGCGAGAAAGTTGTTGACTGGGCCCTTATCTTTATTCAATTGTGATCAAACTTGGCAGAAATGTGAGCGTACCTAAAGTGCACATGCTGTAAAAATTTGACCCCCCTCACCCCCCCCCCAAATAATGGTGGTGGAGCAAAAAAACATGAATGACATCAAAAAAATTGTTAACTGCGCCCTTATCGTTTATACCAGATATCAAACTGTTGTAAGTAGGTATTTTGTTTTTTCCATTCTCGCGCGGAAAGTACTCACTTTCCGTACTCATATGGGTGCGGAAAGTGGTAGTTTTCCGCACTCATTTTACTTTCCGCACTGAATGAGTGCAGAAATGAAAATTATTAATTAAGCATAAAATAAAAAATTAATGTCAGTCAACAACTTTCTCGCTGGTCAATTGTATTTTTTCGCTCTACAACCCTTATTTGGGGGGTGAGGGTGTTAACTTTTTACAACAATTGTACTTTAGGTACGCTCACATTTCTGCCAAGTTTGATCAAAATCGGATAAAGATAAGGGCCTGGTCAACAACTTTTTCGCTGGTCAATTGTGTTTTCTCGCTCTACCACCCTTATTTGGGGTGGTAAAGCAGGTCAAATTTTTACAGCAAGTGTACTTTAGGTACATTTATATTTCTACCAAGTTTGATCAAAATCGAATAAGGATAACGGCCCTGTCACTAACTTTTTCGTTGGTCAATCATGGTTTTCCGCTCTACCACCCTCATTTGGGGGTGAGAAGGAAAATGTCATTGGATGTGTTTTTTTATGAAAGTGAATTATCTCTGCCAAATTTGGTTAAAATGGGACCAACAGAAGGGTCTGGTCAGAGGTCCCTCTAATTTTAGTACGAGGATTACGAAACATTGGAGAATTATTTCTTCTATGAATGGTATTAATATCAATTGACTGAAGGATAGAGAGGGCAAAAATATACCCCATTAAGGATTTTATAGAATGTTAAGGCATCAGCACAAGTCCTTAAGTTCTCCTTGCTATCAATATTAAAAATATCAGTTATACTATAGTTTACTTAAAAGTTATTTTTAATAAAATAAGATTTTGCTATTTTTATGACTTTCGTAAAAAAATGAAATTTTTGTGCCTCAAAAGTGCGAATTTTTTTTATTTGAAAGATTTTTTTTATTAAGTATACGGTTTTGTGAGAGACCTCAAAAAACACGTAAAAAAAGTAATGTTTGAAGAAAATATTTTTCGAGATATTTTTTGTTGCTACACACACGTCACAAATACACGGTATTAATAATAATTTTATATCATAAATACATCAAAATATGATATTTGATATTTATATTTTAGTTAGGAAATCCTAATACAAAGAAACTAACTTTAAGTCTAGTACCTATACTAATGCTTGTTTTAAATATATAAAACATAATATAAAAAATAAAATAAAAATTTATTAATAGATAAAAAACCCATTTATTTAAATGTTAATATCACACATTTAAGATTTTAAAATATTAAAATGTCAAAAAAATTAAAAGAAAATTAAATAGTTAGGTGTTAAGTATGTAATTCTATCACAGGCGATTTAATCAGGAACTAAGTATATGTTTTTTTAGTAATTTTTTAAAATTATTTACAGTTTTTGCTGATTTGATTATTGCAGGTACCTTATTATATTCTGCTAATCCTTTACGGTGGGATTTACTAAAAAGGTTTAGTCTATTTTAGAACGGTCCTAAGTTTAAGTGAAATTTTTGGTTTTAAGCATTTTAAACCAACTCTGCTTGAGTTTTTGACATAGTTTGATTTATAAGAAGAATTTTAATTTTAATTGAATAATTTTTTGTTGGATTTAAGAGAAAATTTTCAATTTAGAAGAAAAGAAAATATAGGAATAGGAAACACTCTGTAGAATAAATTAACATTCTGGCTATATGTCACTCTAATTAAAACTTACCCTTGTTAATTAATTTTTCCAATTAATATTTGATGTCACACAACGATTTAGATGAGTAATAATAAAATAAGGAATAGATCTCTACTGATGAAAACTACAGGTTTAAAATGAGTGGGGCTTTGAGTAAGGAAAGTTTTTTTGACTGAGCTTTTACATAACCTCAATGTTTTACTTTCAGTTTGTAAATAAATTAATATAGTTGTTTTGGGTTTTTTTGTGTATATTTTTCGTGCATAATCAGTTACCTTCACTTATGTTCGTTTGCCTCGTAGTGCCCTCATAAATATATTTTTTGTGCTAAAAACGGGTTCCAAATATGGCGTTTTTCTGGACAAAATAGGAGGTGTTCAAATGGGTAATGAACAACTTGGGATATTAAATAAGGTAAATTAATCCTTGTAAAAAGGGTTACTTAGGGAAATTATAAACGAACTTATTACCAAATGCCACAAAACAATCCTTTCAGGGGACTATAAATTTAAACCACCCCCCCCCTGAGGTGGTCTAAAAAATCACCAGCTTTATAACCTAAAACACAAATAATGAAGCTATTATGTGGCAAATTTTTGGCGTATTCGCCATTTCCCATTTTGAAACCTGTCAAAAAAATTAGTTTTAGGGTATTTTCTTCTAAAATATGGTGTATTTTGAGAAAAAAAGCAGTTTTCCAGTGGTATTTTGCAATAACAATACAAAATAATCAATCAATCAAACTTTGTGTCTTTTCCGTTTGGGTAAGTGTTTTTTAAAAATTGGTTTTAAAATTTAATACCCCTCACAGGTGTAAATATTTAGACCTGTGGGGGGTACCATTTTAGATCTTAGTAAATCTCACTGAAGAATAGAGACTTCATTGTTGCAGTATAGCGGGTTCTATTTATATGGTAATTGTTTCTATTTCGAGTAAAATAACAATGTATTTTATTACGTATTGTTAAAAATTCATTAAAATGTCCTGGCATTAATCCCTTACTCAGTTTGTAAATAAAAGTCATTGTAAGGAAGTAAAGTGGTTGTTTTACAGAGAACCAATTCAAAATTTTTCGCATTACTCGTATTGGAGTATATCTATTACCTCTTAAGACTATTCTCATACTCCTATTAAAAAGGACTTCTCAAGAACCAATGTAAATTTGTTTAAGAAAAAGCCGTTAGTAAATAAGTTGTGATCGGTGACAATACAATAATATGGTATTGTTAGGCACCCCCTGGAGGGAAGAAAACGCCTAAGTTTGTCCGATTTCAACCAAAATTGATATACGGGGGTTTTTGGGGATAAGGGTATACGAATTTTTGATCAAATTTTAAAAATTCAATATGGCGGATTCAAGATGGACGATTTTTGGTCATGTTTTGCTAACCAATTTTAACTGACTTATACACATCCGATTGTCTTCAAATTTATATGTTATTATCAGGTACCCACCTCCCCCTAACGAAGGAGGGGGAAAATATTTAGTTGGTTCGATTTCAATAAAAATTGGCATTCAAGGGTTTTTAGGGAAGGGGATTATGAATTTTTGATCAGATTTGAAAATTTCAATATGGCGGATTCAAAATGTACGATTTAGGGTACAAATTAAAAAATAATTTTATATAAAAAAAGCTTTTCAAATACAAGCTTTTATAAAACATAAAGTGCACTAAAAAGTAGAAAATCATTTTTAGCATTGTGATATCACAAAGCGATGGGCGCATTATAGGAAGTTGACTCAATAAATTTATGTTATTGAATGTATTATGATTGTTCCCACGAATCTGAATTCACTATAAAGCAGAGAAATGCAAGGGTAAGTAAATACAATCCAACTCGACCCAAGTTACCCTAACATTTCTCAGATATATGGATGGACGTGCTGGTTATTACTTTTAATTTGCCGCCATCGCTTTTATTATTATGATATCAGAATGCTAAAAATTATTTTCTTCTTTAGAGTGCTTTATATTTTATAAAAGCTTGTATTTTATTTTTAAATTTTTGGTAAAACTTTTTTATTTATATTTAAACCGGAAATATAATCGCATACCAAATTTGAGTTCAATCGGACATCTAGAAGTTAGTCAAAATTGAGTTACAAGATTTGACTCGAACATACAAAGATACATACATAATAGACGTGAAGTTAAATAAAAGCTTGTAATAATAAACTTAATGTTTTATAATTTTGAGAAAAAAATAATTTGGGGGGGTGGTTGAGGGGGTTGATATATGTAAAAATTCATAAGTTTTGATCCAAAGCTGCAATTTTATAAATATATAAAATAACAAATGACTTCCTAATATTAGAGGGAATTGTGATGAAACAGATTTCTATCGATCTTGCTACTCTTGCGGCTATATGCCTAATGTGCCCCTGAAAATGACCAATGGGTGGGTGCGTCAACCATGCCTGTGCCCCGAACATTGTCTGAGCTTCATTCATTTGAGATTTCATAACCAGCCCCTTTTATGATGTAGAGTTCGCACAATTTACAATTTATGTATTGAATCAACACTTGCGGCCCTGGCCAATTATCTATCTTAATGTGAAAACCACGTGTCGCTATCTGCTAGGGTTCGTGCGTTACAATTTTTTTTAAAGTTTAATCCCCCTCCTACCCTCTTGCCAACTACCCGCCCTCATCAAAAACTAATCAGCTCTGCGTCTAGTGAAAAATAATTTTTGTGCGTAATTTGATAAAAATCGGTCAAGTGGTTTTTAAGTAATCGTGTTACAGACAGACAGACACCCAGACAGACAGACAGACACCATGACAAAATTTTGTATTTAGGTCTTTCTTGACCCAAATATCTTATTTTTAGTGGAAATAAAAAAATCTTTTTACGATTCCAATAGCCTCCATATTAGTATGGATGGATAAACACAAAAGTCTTACAGAAGCTTCCAAAACAGTAGTTGTCAAACACAAAAATTATTGTAATGTAGTTTTTTATCGCCTTTTTAACAAAATTTTGCAGTGGTGGTTTTTACAGGAAAGATTCTTTTCTAGTTTCAGGGTGAAATCATAATACACATTTGATTTTATCTGCCATCTTGGTTTAAAAAAATGGCCATCTTTAATGGCCACCATTTTGGTGTTCTACACGGATTCAGAGATGACTCTGGATCTAAAAAGTTGTTTTTTGGCATCAACTTTCATCACTCAAAGCGGCATTTCTCAATCAAAAAGTGCAACGGTTTTTTGATATTAGACACTTTAAGTTGGTCATAGGACGTACACGCAAACGTGGAATATAGCGCAATATTCTGTCTTCCTTTTATCTGTACAAAAGCAAGGACTTCCGCTCGAATACAGATATCAAAGTTCAATCTCTGCGGTCTATCGTTGAGCTTTTTCATCAAGGTCACGTCATTTGCATGTATAACGTTCATACATGACGCTAACCTACGTAGCATAGCGTTTGCGAAACGTGAAGATGTCATCAAATATGCAGCGACTTTTTCCGAAGGGAGCCAAAAATCAATAGACGAGCGGCCGAACGAAAAAAAGCAAGAAGAAAGGTAAAAGACAGAAACATCCGAGCCGGAAAATTTCACGTATACCGCTGGGCACCTCGTACGTGTCATGACCAACTTAAAGTGTCTATTAGCGGCCTACCCAACGTACCATACAGGGTGATTCACGACGAAATGCAAATATTTTAATGGTAAGTATTACAGTATTCTTTTTGTCAAATATACAGTGTGATTTATAAAAATATTGCAAAAATAAAAACTGACATATCTCGGAAACCAATAAACGTATTTACTTTAAATTTGGCACACATAAGGAGCCCCAAAAGCTACTGCTAACAACGTAGAAAAAATAAAATTCCAGGCCCGGACTAAAAAAAGTTTTATATATTTTTGTTAAAAACAACACACTGTATACTACAATTTGCAAATTTTGATATTACCACATAAAAGCTAAAGGATGATGCTATAATACCCTTAGATTTTATGTAACGCGCTAAGTCTCAGTTTTTTATAAAAAAAATAAAAACATCAAAATTTTAATCCTGAGATATTACGGTTACAAACAATATCACGTTTTAAACTCCTAAAAACGTATTTTTAGGTTAAAACTAATTTGGGCATAAATAAATCAACACTCACCCTACCCAAGCAAAAAACAGGCTGGTACAGGGCCAGATTAATATTTTTTAATTTATTTTTATAAAATATACAAAAATATACTTTTAATTTATTAATAAACTTTATTTTAATTTGAAATCAGTTTTCGGAATTGATTTGAAGTCGTAGTTAAAGTCAAAATTGTATAATGTACAGGGTGATCTATACCGTACCACCGCCATTTTTCGAAAATGTTTTCGAAATCAGAAGAAATCGAGGAATTTAAAAATTCGATAAAATATAGGATGTTTTATTTAAAATAAGAAACCTTATGTTAACATTTGACATTTGCAATGACACTTGCCAACTTTGGCATACATATTCTAATGGGCTGGAAAAAGTTATACAGCTTTTGTACCAGCAAGCATGCCCTAAAACAAAGAAAAGTGGCGGTGGTATTTACGGTAGATCACTCTGTACAATATCCCCTGCTGTAATCTTTGAACTGTTTTGTAGATGATGATCTATTTTGAAAAAATACTTATCGCATCATCATTTTCCTTTGTATGTTGTGATATAAAAAAAATCTCCAAATGACGTACAAAAAAATGTTGTGTACCAATAAAAACAAATAAAATGCAATAAGACTACGAGTTCTAATCAATTCCGAAAACGGATTTCAAATTAAAATAGGGTTTATTAATAAATTAAAAGTATGTGTTTCTATATTTTATAAAAACAAATTAAAAAATATTAATCCGGCCCTGTACCAGTCTGTTTTTTGCTTGGGTAGGATGGATGTTGATTTATTTATGCCCAAGTTAATTTTAACCTAAAAATGGGTTTTTAGGAGTTTAAAACGTGATATTGTTTGTAAACCTAATATTTCAGGATTGGAATTTGGATGTTTTTATTTTTTTTTTATAAAAAACTGAGACTTAACGCGTTAAATACAATCTAAGGGTATTATAGCACCATCTTTTAGCTTTTATGTGGTAATACCAAAATTTGCAAATTGCAGTGTACAGGGTGTTATTTTTAACAAAAATATATAATAATTTTTTTGGTCCGGACCTGGAATTTTATTTTTTTTATACATTGGTATAAGTGGCTTTTGGGGCTCCTTATGTGTCCCAAATTTAAAGTTAATACGTTTATTGGTTTGCAAGATATGTTCGTTTTTATCTTTGCAATATTTTCATAAATCACACTGTATATTTGACAAAAAGACCCAAAAAAACATTTTTAGCATTGGATATAAGTTGCCTCTGGTCTGGTAAGTAACCATTAAAATATTTGCATTTCGTTGTGAATCACCCTGTATATAAGTGCGTAGCCTTAGGAATAGATTGTAGTTTGCACCTGAAGACGATCAGAGATTGTACTGATCGAAACGTCGTGTATAAATAAAATATAGACGATGGAAGTCCGAAACACAAAGTTAATTTCAAACACATCATTGTCTAAAACTTTCAAACAAGTAATACCTTGTTTTGAAGGTACTTTTAATGTCTTTAGAACCGTGTAAAAATTTCGAAAATCTATCAATTCGTTTTTGAGATATTATTTTATTAATTAATTAAGCTCAAATTATACATGTAAATTTCCTCCCTCGTAGGAATGCATCCTAGAAGAAAAAATGAGATGCTAAAATATACCATTAACGAAAGCAAAATCGATATGTTAGGGAATTTCTCAAAAATTAAATTTTAATTTCGTAAACATTTTTGAATTGGTCCATGCAACTTTAAAAGTGAATATCTTGGGAACTAATTGCTAGATTTTTAAAATTTTAACACAAACATTTGAAAGACGTTCGAGACAAAGTATTACTCGGCCCACTTTCCCCATTCAAAATATATGGCTAAAGTTTACCTTTTGAAGGAGGCAGTTTTACAAAAATATCAAGATATCCAAACATTGTTCAAGTTCAAGTTTGGTCTACAAAAAAAATACATATTACAAAGATTTTGGTTTAAAGGAAAGAAAATGGTGATACACAAATATTGAGACGCAAATTAACCTAATTAATATAAAAAACATAGCTAAAAGAAAAAAGTCAATGGTGCCTAACAATAATTATATTCTGAATAATATTTATGTTTCATATTAACAAAAAAAAGCCAGAAAGTTTAGAAAAAATAAGAAACAAATCGACGTTTTCGAGGATTTTTTCAAAATCACACTCTAAATATATAAAAATGCCCGTGTTTCGTTTTCGTTGGAACGCACTATATAGAGCTTTAGTTGAATTTATTTTGCAGTAAGTATGCCATAGTTGTGTGGGTGGTCTGTATGTAAATTACATATTAAAAGTCATATTTTAGAAGGAAAGACTTTTTCCCAGAGATAAAAGAAAAATAAATATTTTGTCTATGCGCTTTCCTACTGATTAGTTTCTAAATAAAAATTTTATACTTCTTTAACTGTTGCCTCTTTATATAATAAAATAAAATAAACATTTAGTTGTTTTCTTTTTTTAGCAGCAAAGATGATGTTCAAAGATTTACAAAAATAACTCCAAAAATGTACAACTCTACCCAAAAGCATAAGATCTAATTATAAAAAATTTGCTAAAATATGTAGGCCAGTCATTTGTACTAATTATAAAAATGTTTCTTGATTTCTTCTGAGTAATTCAATCTCAAAATTTGCCAATTCATATTATTACTTTAAAATTTACTTAGAAGGTTAAATTTAATTTTTTGTAATTTCCAGGGCCTTGTGGCGGTAAAACTACTGGGCAGGCCAGGCTGTCAACCTTCTTTGAAAATCTGGGTTGGAAGGTCTTCCGAGTGCCAGAGACAGCCAATGTTCTTCTTAGGTAAGAGATTTTGGAAAATGGAAAAAAAAACTGTGGACTCTAACAACATTTTGCTTTTAACCACCTCTAGAATAAATAATAATAATAAGGTGCGGAACACCGTTTCTACTAACCTCGCGGTTGGTGGGGAGTAGAACGGTAAATGGAACATCTGGCCTATCTGCACCAGTGTAAGTCGGAGCCGCGGGACCGCAGATAAGGCCAAACCCAAAAAAAAAAATAATAAGGTGAAAAATAAAAGTTACACTGTGCACAGTTATATAGTAGTTATGTACTAGTTGAAATACCGTTAAAATGAGAATCTTGTATCCAGGTTGTTCCAAATTCGATGCTTACCATGATACTCTGTTCAAAAGTCAAAAGAAGTTATCAAAATCCAGGTAGTTCCGAAAATGGGTGAAAAAGAAACAAAATTTTAATTTTTCTGCGTTTTTATTCTTACAAGTGTCAAAAAAGTCTGTGCAACGAAAGAGCGAAATCACAAAAGAGCGCGGTGACAAAAAAACGCGTAACATTATAGCGCTGTAACAAAACGGCGCTTGTGACAAAATAGCGCTCTGACTAAACAACGCTGTGACAAAAGAGTGCTTTTAGTATATACTTAGGGAGCATAGCGTATTCCGTGGGACTTTTGATGAAGATTTTACGAAATCTGTTTTAATCGATTACTAATGGACCCACCAACACTACCAACAGCCCCAAAATTGCTGCAGTCAAAAAATAGGGTTAGGGTGTCAATTTTCGGTTTAAGCTAGAGCCATGAAATTTGACACATATGTGGGTCTTTCGGCAACTTACCCTCGTGTGTCATAAAAAATGACATATGTGGCCCCTAGGGGGCAACAGGGGCCAAAATGTGCTTTTAAACTATGCCTCACACCTTCCATACTAATGCACCTGCACATCTGAATCTCAGTCAGTTGGTAGTTCATACTATTAAGTCTATTATACTGACTAAAATTTCTTTCTTTCAGATAAGGGATAAGGGATAGTTTAAAAACACATTTTAGCCCCTGTTGCCCCCTAGAGGCCACTTATGTAATTTTTCGTAACACACGAGGGTGCATTACCGGAAGGCCAACATATGTGCCAAATGTCATTGCGCTAGCTCAAACCGTCTGAATTTAAGAACAAAAATTGACACCCTACCCCTACTTTTTGACTGCAACATTTTTGGGGCTGTTAACAGGTTAGGCAGTGTTGGTGGGTCCATTAGTAATCGATTAAAATAAGTTTCGTAAAATCTTCATCAAAAGCCCCACAGAAGCCCAATTTTCTACGTATGCCCCCTAAGTAATAGTTTGCACTTTTATCACATTCTAAGGTAGATGTTTACAACTAACCCAACTAAAACCAATCCAACATAATCCAGTCCAACCAATATTTGTTTGCCCTTTTGGAATTTTTCAATTTCTGCCATTTTCACTTTACTGAAATAAGCTGTCGAGTGAGTCACTTAACAGCGTCACTTAGTTTTTTTATACACGACGGTTTGGTTTAAAAATGTTGTCGTATAAACACTACTAAAACCGTTTTAAGCACTAAATCGACTTTATCTTAAAGCGATTTAAGAAAGTGGTTTATCGCTTTAAAGCCCACTTTGGGATCTATATAAACACTTTAAAAACCCTTTACCGCATTTCTTCCAACCTAAAGAAACACTCAACGATAGTACGTCGATGCACTCAACCCTGGTTTTCCGAAAAGTGTGTTGTAAACTAAGCTGTTTTATTTATTTTTTTCTTTAAACTGACATATTTAATGACATTCAATGAAGGACGTATAAACACGAGACGAAAAAGCGATTTTATTTAAAACCGTTCTTATATAAAAGCGCTTCTAGGCATGGTATGCCTGAACGGAGTATAGGTTACATAAAAATGGAGAGAAAAACTAATTGTACTTTTTGAATAAGGACCCTTCCCTGACTAAATAACCGGGTTCATTAAAATCGTAGCTGATCCTCTTCTCGAAATTTTATCAAATTTGTGAGTTTTTATAAGTATTTATAGTACACCTTTAGTAATAATAATAATAATAATAATAATAAATTTTATTTGCATTCTAAAAGTACATTGCTATAGTAACAATATTAACAAAATGATGAAAATATAAGAATACAAAAGGGAGCTAGAAGGCAATTTATAATTGTTCGGGTCTAGCCCCCTCATTTCTCTTTTACACTATTTGATAAACTAAAAATTTAAGAAAGAAAGTAAATGTTTTATAAAATTATGTATATCAAAACTATATGTATACCTAAAAATATATATTCTTTTTATTTATATTACTTGAATCTACCTAAATTCTAGAAGTTTGCAACCTTTTTATGTTTGTCTATTTCGCTTATTAAATAAATACTATTTTATTTTCTTTTTAAAATTCTGTGTTTTGAGAGCCTTAAAATACTCGGGAATTCCATGCTGTAGACATTATAAGTAAAGCTTCTTTCAAACATACTCGTAGTATGCTGTGGCGGCGATATCAACCCCCTAAATCTTAGATTCAGGTTATGGACGTCTGTTCTAAACTTTATTCTTTTAGCCAAGTACGGAGGATTGCCCGACTTTATAATTTTGTGGAAGAAAACTAAGGAATGAAGTTTTCTACGCTTTTTCATATCTAACCAATTAGTGTCTTGCAGTTTATGTGATACTGGTTGGAATTTTCTGATACCATAGATATATCTAAGACACGATTTTTGGACCTTTTGCACTCTATTTTGATCGTTCTGATCGAGACATGGGCCGTAGACTACATCACAATCGTTAAAGTGGCTAAGAACTAATGTGTCTGTAAATTGTGTTTTTTTGTTTTATGTTTAGTGAGTGCCGATGGGGATAGAGAAGTTTTAAAGAAAGATACGCTTTTTATGTGTTGCCTAAATCTTAAATCTGTATCTAACATTAAAACCCAAATTTCTTGCGCAATCAGATATGAGTAGGGGGTGGTCTTGAAGAGATAAATTCATGGTCATTCCCACCTCAGCTTTATCCCTACCAAAGAAGAGTACCACTGACGTATTGGGGTTTATTTGTAGATTGTGTTTTTCAGACTTTTTAACCAAGTTTTTAGGATCTACTTCGATTAAGGTTTTGGCAGTCATACAGTCCTTGGTCTACTTTGCAGTTGAATAGGCACTCTGTCAGATGACAGGTGTAGATAGAAAAAATAATAGGAGATAAGATTCCACCTTGAGAAACACCCCTGTTAATTTGACTTTGGTTTGATTGACCTGAAGTTGTTTCCACATATTGTGTTCTTTTACTGAGATAGCTTTGAATGGTAGAATTGACTGTTGGGAGAAACCTATAAAATTGAGTACAGAAAATAAGAGATCATTACTGTTTTTACTTTAGCAAAAAAAAAAGTTATGTTTCGATTTGTGTGACTATTTTTATCTTACTGAGGGGGTAACAGGAACAAAATTTTGCAGTAGGCACAACCTTATATATGGAGAGGGTGAGCCAAAAATAACGTTTAAAATGGGGATTTTCCTTGTTTTACAAAGACGTTTTAATTTATTTGACTTAAATATACTACATTTAAGACAAACTTTTAAAAGCTCCATGCAAAAACAACCACGATATTCTATGTATAAGGTAGTATTTTTTTATGATAAAGTTTAAAAGCTACATATAAGGAAGTACTAAATGGACTATAATACTTAAAACTGTAATAGTAAATTTTACAAGTTTAAAATGCTATTAACTACCTACTTACCTTTTAATATTTTGAAAACAACTACAATCCCGTGCAAAAAAAAAATACAAATTTTTTGAAGAAAAATCCATAACAGGCTTTTTTACATTTTTATTTTGGGTTTACAAATTACGACAAATTTCAATAGTGGTCTTTAAAGTTTAATGAATCTTTGTCATAATGCTTTTTATTAAATTAAAATCGGTTCAGTAATTATGAATTTATGACGAAATTAATGCACACGGAATTGAATATAATAATATAATCTGGAAAACAATGATGGAAACAAAAATTAATTTTTTAAGAAAAACTACACCGGTTTTAATGATTTATACCTCGTTGTGCGTGGTGAAAGCAGAACTTTTCTACAAATAAAAAAAATTTCAGAAAATATGAATAAACTAGCATCTTTGAAGGGTCAAGGTTGATTCTGTCCGCCACCTTGGATTTCAGGATGGCAGCACATTTCAATAGTAGTGGTTAAAGAACAATCGATTTTCGCCATGAGGCTTTTTTATTTCATCAAAATCGGTTTAGTTATAATGAATTTATGAGAAAATGTATGCAGACAAAATTGAGACGGCAATCGCATAATCCGTAAAACACTGATTGAACATTTTTTATTTTTTTTGAGAACCACTTAACCGATTTTAATGATTCGCACCTTGTTCTGCGTGGCAGAAACAGAGATTTTTTACGAATTCATAAAAAAATCCAAAAATATTCCGTAACATAACAATAAACGTGGCTCTTTGAAGGGTAAAGTTTGTTTCTTTCCGCCATCTTAAATTTTAAGATGGCGGACAAAAAAATAGTCTTGCTCAATTCCCTGCAAAGAGCATTTTGTCCAATTTTTTATGGCCCACCTGATACGGATTCGTCCTGGCGTGTTAATATTTCCAATAGGATTATGCTCCTCAGGCAATTAAAACAAAATAAGAAATTAAAAAACCTCCAAATTACTTAATTCAACGTAAAGGACAGAAACATCCGAGCCGGAAAATTTCAGGTATACTGCTGGGCACTTCGTATGTGTCATGGCCAACTTAAAGTGTCTAATAAAATAGCTATTATTTTACGTAGGCTTAAGATAAAGATCTTTTGTGGATCCCATTTTTTAAAAAAAGTAAAAACAACCCTACAGGGCCGGCGGAAAGGGGTAAAAGGTAAAGAAAATACACATTTTGCTACATGGCTTATTTATGTTATTAGGAAAGAAACATATTTTAATATAATATTAACTTTAGGCCTAAGTCTAAGAAACTTAAAAAGCTTGAAAAATAAATTAAACTTTATTCCTATATTAAAAAAAACCTTACAATAAATTAAAATACATCATATCTAGATGTAGTTACTAATTTAAAGATTTGTTTTAATTTGTTTTTTTTTTAATCATAGAAGTAAAGTTTACTTTAGAATTTCAGGTGCTTTTTGACTTTCTTCGACCCTATCAGAGTCAACCCAGCCCAAATATAGCATTTAAACATAATAGCTATTATTGACGTAATAAATTTGTGGGTTATCATTTTAGAGAAAAGTTACATTTTTGTAAAGGGCTATATACAAGATCTTCATTTTAATGTTATTTTAACTAGTACATATAACTCTACCGTTTCAAAAATGTTTTTTTTCAAAAATGTTATGTTGTTTTTGTTGAAATCGGTACTCAGTGTGTGCTGTGCCAAATTTTGTTATCTTATGAACTGATTTTTGAGTTCCTACAAGTAAATTCGCCTCTTTTTTTGTTGATATAACCTACTAACCTTGCACCTGGTAGCTCATTAATAAAATAATTACTAATTCTAGAAAACAATTTAAAACATATCCAACTACAAGGGGATTGTGAGTGATTTATCATTTGTTTATTAATTAACAATTAATATAATAACAAATTAATGGAAACAATAATCAAAATATCTCTGCTCTAGACGCAAGTGTTTTGACTGTAAAATTGAATTGTTTAAATACTTTTATGCACTTTGGGTAATAAAAGGTTACTTTGGCGGACTAAAGTGGCACTTTTATTCTCTCAGGGACTAAAAGTAAATTTAATGCCTGAGGGATTAAAAGTATAAAAGCACATATATTTTTTCAAATATAAGACAAAATTAAGAACTACTTCATATATATTTCCCAAGATTTTTGTGGGAGGAGCTGGCCTGTAGCCTCTTCTGCGACTTTTTTAATGTCCATCTTCAAATTGAATTCTATTTTTTCTACTTAATCGATAAAAAACGAAACAAAGGACGTTTTTGACAACTTAGTTTGTTACCGTCATAGCTGCATTTTTTCTCAAACGTCATAACAAAACCACCCATTCGTCAGTAGAGTCAGTAGAGTACCGTTACGAGTACCAGTATACTGTCTTTCATTATTTTCTTGATTATTTTTAGTTCTTCTAGTCTAAAGTGCATAAAATATTTTATAAACCACAGGACTAAAGTTCTTTTTAATCCCTCATCGGAACAAACAAACTTTTCGCCTCGCCACTTTAGTCCTTAGGTTTATAATGTACTATCCACATATCTGTTCCAGACATGTTTCATGAGATACAAGTAATGCTTTTTCTTTTAGTGGAGGAATCAAATTCAGTGATCTAAATGAGGAGGAAGGTAGGCAATTTTTATTATTTTAGTAAATTTTATTATTAAGAACACACATAGCAAGAATATTGGTATATTGTCTGAATATTCTTGAAACATTCGAAATGTCGGAAGAACTATGGAGACGCTTTGTGTATTCAAAAATGTAATGTTCAGATTCCATTCTGAATATTCAGTGAATAATAAAAAAGTGAACCGTTGAACATTCACAGGATTTGTTTGGAACTTTCCGAGACACTTAAAATCAGTTTAACAAATATATAACGTGTACATAAAAAACTAAGATACAGCAAACGAATTTAGTGTTGCCGGTTTTTACGATTCCGTCGATCGATCGGTCACCCTTCTCGCCACTGTAGCTCAAAAACTCCTGCACCAATCTTAACATTCCCATGTTTTTTAAGCGAGGGGGTACCACTTGGCGAAATCGCCTCACAAATTGTCGCGAAATTCGGCGAAATTCGTTTAAAATTGTAAAATTGCGAAATCGGGCGAAATCATTCGTTAAATGCGAAATTGCTCCACAAATTTTACCCTATTGGCTATTTCCTTGCTTGGAAGCTACCCCTAAATATCTTCATCACTACTGAGTTTATTCATAAGGCCATAGTTAGCTCCAGCAGCAGCGAAAAATCAAAATTTTTTGAATGCAGGAATTACTCGCTAATAATCTACGGCAAAAAAAAATTGGGCCCATCTTATCTGATTTCTTTAAAGTTTAAATTGCGGGGTGCAGCTGCATGTGCAGCCCCACCCCGCACACATTAATAATAGCAGAACCGAAACAAAAATTATGTCAGAAATATTTTGATTCGATTAACTTGAATTTTGGTATGCGTTGAGTTACCGTGATAATGCAATTCTCTAAAAAAAACTACGTTGGTGAAAGGTAACCGAGGGGGTAAGGAGGGGATTAACTTATTTAAAAATCAAAACTCCTACGGACCTAAACTTTCCAGTTTTATGTGCCGCTAAATATTTTTTAATTTTAGAGGTAATGATAATAATAGTTGCAGGGTAGGGAAGGACATGAGCTCAAATTTTTTGGCCGCAGATGATTAGCCCGTAATTCTGACATTGTTTTTGTTTGTTTGAAAGTTTGAGACAATGATGTATTTGAAAGTAACTCTGTGTTTCGGACTTCCATTGTCTATATTTTATTTATACACTGTGCATAAATAAAATATGGAACAATGGAAGTCCGAAACACAGAGTTAATTTCATTGTTTTTATTTGTTTTGAAAAGACCGGTATAAAAAAAGGTAATGCTTATAACCCGCGTAACCACCTCTACCGCGCAATCGAGCTTTGGTTAAAAAGTTATGAATTTAATTTAACCAACCCCCAGCAACATTGTTTTACTTACAAAATTAAAAAGCAAGCAAATCCTCTCCTTACCCCTCGTTCACCTTTCACTCAACCTTATCAACGCATACCAAATTTCAAGTTGATCGAATTAAAATTGACTAAGTGTTTTTTTTTTTAAATTTAAATAAATAAATGAATTAATACAATAACAATAACCATAATTTTTCTCTTAACCCATCTCAAAGTTTAATCATTGAATGATTAATTAACCAATGGTTTAATTTACACCTAGATGTTGAACATCTGTATGCGTAATCCATGAAGGATAAGGTAAAAGTTAATAATAATAATAATAATAATAATAATAATAATAATAATAATAATAATAATAATAACAGTTTATTTGTGTGAATGTTACAAAGATTTTAAAATTAACACACATATACTAAATTAAATTATAATAGTTCCAGTAAAAATCCCTGACATCCCACAGAATAAACAAATCTCCACGTAAGTAGAACTTGTCTGTGGGTTTATTCATTCATCCGCGATGACAATCATTTCCACCCGAACATCGACTAGAATAAGTGACATTAACAACAATTTAGAAAAAAAAGAACCTAACAACTAAGGGAACATAAAAATAATCAAACAAGACTCAACACACGAAAAATAGAATAAATGTACAGATTCTTTTTAAATAGCTCAACAAACTAACACTTATTATCCACAATTTATACACTAGTTTGTTATTGGTTTTCAAAATATTATGAAATGGACAGTTTAAATCAAAACAGAAAAACAATTTCTGTATTTATCTTTTAGTTTTCTTTAGTCATTTTTAAAATCAATAATCAAATGTATTTCAATTCTAGATGTAGAGTTGATCCATTTTTAAACTGATTTCTTAAATTTTTTTAGAGAATTACTTTCTATAACATTTTGTGGTAAATGGTATACACTGGGCCCGATAAAGATATAGCAACGTTGTCCAATGGTTTTTTGCATTCTAGGAACTCTAACCAGACTTGTTATTATCTAGAACTACCAGATTTTTTCTTTTATACATCCAAATAGCCAGCTGCTTATAAAAAAGTTGACGAGCGTCTAGTTCTTTACTTTCTTTGTATAAAGCCTCCGTAGGATAGAGCTTGGGCTTATTATAAATTATTGTAAGCCGCCATTTTTGAGTAACTTCAATTTTATGAATATACTCTTTTAATACTCCTCCCCAAGAAATTATGTCATACGAGAGATGAGTTAGAACTAAGGTTTTGTAAAGTATTTCAAGATTTTTTATATCCAAAATGTTTTTATATAATTTCAATTTGTAAACAAGACAAAGTTATTTATTCACAAAATTTACGTGCGTGTCCCATCTAAGGTGACTGTCAAACATAACTCCCACGTATTTAATTGTTTTGGCTATTTTTATTTTAAATAATTCGATATCGTTAATTCTTCGTAAGCTGAAATATTTCTTTCTAACGAAGTAAACGGCATATATTCAGCTTTTTTGTTGTATAGATATATATCTGGTCATCCGCAAAACTAGCAACAGCCCCCGACGTGTCTATTTTAAAGATATCATTAACATAAATTGTGAATAATAAAGGACCCAATGCTGTCCCTTAAGGGACGCCGTATGTTACGTTTTGAAAGTCACTAACAGGTAAGTTTACTTCAACGCATTGTTTCCTTCCTGTGAAATAGCTTTTCATTAATTTAAACTCCAAATTTTTGAATCCCAGGTCTTCGAGAGTGCCCAGCATTTGTTTATGGCAAACGGTATCAAAAGCTTTGGCAAGATCAACAAAGACGTACAAAGCCGGTTTTTTATTATCAATTGCCTGATATAACTGTTCAGTTAAATAAGCTAGCGCATCCTGCGTCGATCTGCTCTCTTGAAACCCTTACTGCCGTTCACTTCTGACTTTATGTTTTGATAGGTAGAAAAGTATAGTTATGTTATTCTTATCGCCAGATTTAAATAATGGTTTAATTTTTGCAATTTTAAGAGATTGTGGGAAGATGCCCGTACAAAAGGTTCAGAAAGTTCTCTAGAGTATTGTTTTAAAAAATCTCATTGAATTTTGTCTAAGCCCGGAGATTTATTTGATTTTAGTTCTTTAATTATTTTGCTAACTTCTTCAACGTCAGTTAGCTTAAATCTAATTTCATTATTGATGTTTAGCTTATTTATTGTTTTTGTGGATTGTTTGCTGTCCACAATCTGTTTTTTATTTGTAATTTTTCCAGTTTCTGTATCTATTGATTTAATTTCTGAATTTTGAGTTTTATTTTTCATTCTGCCCAGAGCCAACCAAAGATCTTTGCAATTGAGTTTATTTTTGTCAATTAATTTTTATAGAAATTAACTTTTCCTTTATTAAACGGTTAAGTATATTTCTATAATTTTTGTACTACTCCAAAGTTTCCGTTTCATTCTTATTCGTTGCATATTTTCTTAAAAAGGGAGTGTCTTTTATTAACAGATTTTAATAGTGAATTTGTTATCCAGGGACTGCGCTTGACCTGTAGGCGATTTATTTTTACTTCCGTTTTGCAAAGATCAATATTGTTATTTAATACAGCGTAAAAACTATCCAAGCAAGTATCCGGGCAGTTATAGTTATATATTTGACTCCGACAAAAAATATATACTGACAAGAACTGCCACCGTATACTTAGGGCAAACCCGAGCCGCTTTTCGACCATGGGCGAAGTGTGGTCGCAACAAGGGGGACGGCCCGGCAGCTGGCCCCGTCTGGTGTCAAACGAATGAACTGACGAAATTTAAATTATACATTCTGATTTCCTCACAACATCTCTGTAAATTCGCGCGCAATGTTGCCAAACTATAATCATTCGATGACTTCTATTACATAATGCATACGGCTACATACTTACCTATGTATTTACTCATTTAGGTAGATGAGTTATTTGAGTCGAATGAAATTTCTTTTAAACCATTTTCTTCAGCTTAACAGTGTCTGCTCGGATATTCTAAAAACTTGTGGTTAATTTTCAGGAGCTTTTGTTAACCAAATTAAATATATTTATTTCCTACAAATTTACTTATTTATTTTAGAAATTTTTCTTTTCAAAGCTGCTACGGACTTATTATACATAAGGAAAAAATTCACGATAAAATTGGCGATTATTCAAGACACAATATTTAGGTGTGTGTTGATATGTTGGCTAGGGTTGCCATATTTTTATTTTATTAAACCAACAAAAAAAGAAATAAATTTAAAAGTGGAAAACCAACTCGCATACCCAATTTAAAAATCGGGAGGGCTGGCAACCCTAGTTGGCAGCTCTAAATAATTAGGTATAATAAAAGCGTTTTTGGTGAAAAAGTAGGCATATTGCTGATAGACATCTTAACTTATAATTATATAGGCAGTTATATACCTACACTACCCTTTGAAACTTTCTATAGTTTTTTTAATTTTTGCCAAATATACAATAGGCCAACAAAAAGAAATAGAAAAGATTTGTAGCGTAGAGGGCAAAGTGTGAGGGAATACTATCGACCAGGATTTGAATTCGGGACCTCTAGAATACCAGTCTAAGCTCTCCCAACTGAGCTACCGAGGAACTGGGGTTTTGACTGGCTATTCGGAAATCCTTTCGTCCGATTTATTTGTTAGTAGTGGGGAGATCTTTGAAGCCGCAGTAGGCAAAAAACCTAGAGATGTTATTTTTTTTTAAGAGTCTATTACGCACGCTGATTTTTTGTTGTTTGTTTTGCAGCTACTCTATAAATTGCAGTCACTCTATATATTTTTTTGTGTCATTTGACATTTATTAGGTGGCATTGACAAGTTTAAATATTGGGTTTTACTTTTTTCACTTTTTCGGTTGTTGCTTTAGAACCATTATCTATAATATACAAAAATAGTTCGATGCGCCTCATCAAGGCGTAATTTTTATGTTATTGCTGGTTTTTTTTTCATGGCGTGCTCAAAAAATACTTTTATGCACGCCTGCGGAAAATGCAACTTCCCGCACGCAAATGCGCGCTTACAAGTCTAGTTTAACGCACGCAAATAGGAAAAATAAATTTTTTGATAGCATTAATTCTTTTGGTTAATCCAAAAGTAACTTTAAAATATTATTTTTTATAAAAAAATATATGTGTCCCCACGTTTCGAATCTACTAGCTAAGTATATAATAACTTAATATTTGAAATTCACCGCAGCATAAACCGCGCGGAGACTACTACTGGCGGCACAATTTGCGGTAGTCGCTCTATAGCTTTCATCCCATGTATTACGCTTTTTAATTTTAAACACTGGCAACACTGCCAAAAACTCAAGTGTCGCCAAACGGATTAACGACGGTGGCTCTCTCTACAGATAAACTTGTGAACAAGAATTTTACTCACTGATCCCGATCATAGAGGAGGTTACTACTTTTAAATCACTTTTTTGAGGCTCATATTTTACTGTAAGGTGGCAGTTCTTGTCAGTATATATTTTTTGACCGCGATCGACATTTTCTAAATGAGCTTTTAAAGAATTATGATTAATATATGTTTTTATTCTTGTTGGGCTGTTTTTAAGACTGTTTCTTATACTGTCTGAGGACAACGAAACCTGTAAGATGGTTGGAAAATGGTCGATGATACGCATTTGAAAAACTATGGGTATAAAGTTAAAATTTGCGTTTTTTGATCTGACAAAAATGTGGTCAAGGCACGATTTTGACCCTTCCCTTGTTATAGAATTGATTGTTGATTTAAATCGATTTACTAAGAGTATATTAAGATATTCATTAACCAAATCATCTTTTTCATCCAAGATATTGAAGTTTATGTCACCAACCAGAATATCCAAGTCAGAGTTCCCACTTTTTTCTTGCAAAAATGTATAGAGATAATTAAGAAATTCTTCTTTTGTTTGTTATGGTATAAAATATTTTTATGTATTATTTTTATATTTTCCAGGTTTAATACAATATTTTGGTGATTTAACTTATTTTTTACATATAAAGCTCGAAATGTGTGATTCGTGAACGATTCGTGATCGAATCATGTTTGCTCGATATGATTCAATCAGTAAAATGAGTCAAATGTCCGACGAAGACAGAATTAATTAAACGAGTGAATCAAATCGGAATGGATCAACGACTGACTGCCCCACTGTGGCGATACACTAAATCAGTTGGAAATAGGTCGATCGTTTCGTTCATTCGTTCCTTTGATTCGAATTCCTGCGTGCGGGGTAAACTGTATGAAAATATAGATTTTTTGGTCAGCAGAGTATTTCGTATTTGCATCCTGCATAGACCTTTTTTTTGGTCACCATTTTCTGTAATTTAATTTGAAACGATTGATTCAATGATCGATTCAAAAGATTCGATCATTCTAGAAACGAATCACTGATCGATTCGTTCAGTACAAAATGATGGATTTACCCATCTATACAAAGCTACACCATCACATTTGTTAACTTGGCCTTCGTTGTATATCATATCGTACCCAGGCATATTTAATAAATTCAGTCCCCTAAGTTGTCTGGTTTCTGTGAGAATAATACACCTCCCTTGTTATTAAAGCTGGGTTCTTCAAATCGAAGAATATTTTAGTCAAATTAACATGGATCACTTTTGGGAAAACCTCAATGGCCGAACGCTTTCAAAAAATAAAAACAAGCTCCTCAAAAAATTTAGAAATGCTATATAAAAAGGATGTGAACTTTGCGACAAACTCAGACTATATGCTATTTTACTCCAACTTTACTTACTCACCGCACCCTACCTATTATTCAATTGTCCCATCCATTTTATTCGCACCAATTCGCTGCAATCATCTTGTGCCTGAAACATTTCATCATCTTCATCAGATCATCATCATCTAGAGCTCCACCCTGGAATAACCCAGAAGAATTTGTAATCATACTGTCAAAGAACCCTGCACAAATTACATTGGAAATGGCTTTCGGCTAAATGTCATAATTTTTTTTATATGTGTAGTCCTCGATCAACAATACACAAAAATAAAAGAAACGAGATAGGGAGCAGGATTACTTTCTGAGATATGAAGCTTTAAAGTTGACGTGTTTTTAGGCTATATTTTTGGAAATGGTCCAAGTTTTTTTTCACAACTTTGTTGATTACCGCCAAAATGAAATGATTCGTTTCTCTATTTGTCCTGAATGAAACACACTTTCCAATTTCCATCCATGTAAAAATGTTTCTATATAGGTTCTTTGGTACCACCAGAAAAGTCACTGATTTGTAAGTTTTAAAAAAGGAAGAAAACGACCGTTTTTAAATAAATGACAATTTTCATTTTCTTTCAAACAAACGGACCGATTTTAATAATTTTTACATATGTTAATAAAAAGAATACCAGTAAGCTAAAAACATATTTTTAGCTTGAGTGGTACCATTGATTGCAAAAATGGTAGGTACCTTTAATTTAAAAGTGATTTTAAATATATTATAGGTAGATTATAATAGTAGTTTTAACAACTAGTGGCTAAAATAGGGCTTTTTTTTACAAGCGTTGGTTTAAATAACGAGCGCAGCGAGGTGTTTAAAAACGCGAGTAAAAAAAAGCACAGTTTAGCCGCGACTTGTTAATACTATTTTTTTTAATACATTTATTAAAAAATCCAAGAAAAACAGGAAAATTTATTTTAAAATCTTGAACGAAGAGAATTTCTAGCAACACACCGTCTTTACACTATAAATCAAGGCGGCTGTGAAATGAAATAACAATCGTTTCCATAGCGATGTGTTGCGACATTTTTTTCTTTGACAATTTGAAATTTTAACGAAATTTTCAAATGATTTTTTCGTAAATATTTGGTGAAAACGGGCGGAAATGGCTTAATTCTTATGCAAGAATAATTAGATTTTTTCAATATTACTATTTTCCGCGATTTCTCTTTAACTTTGAGTAAAAAACGTACATAAATCTTTTTTTGCACCCGTGATCAAAAAAAAAGTTTTTTTTCATCAGTAACGAAAAAAGCCATGCTTTAGTTATCTGCAGACCGTTACTAAAATCATGTTTTTGATGAAGGTATTAAAAAAAAACTTTTAATGGACAAATCTAATCCAAAAGCTTAATACTAATATGTTGGTACCAATTAGTACCCATTGGTAGCTGTATTTACCCCATCAAATTGCTCGTGTGCTCGTAGGCTTACTTGGGGTCGCCGGTAACGAATTTGATAAAATTTTTGCGGTTACTATTACTGTTTTTCTAGGAGAATACGGTAAAATGTTTTTCCTACTTAAGTGCGGAAAAAAAGTGGTTTTTACCCATGCATTTGCGTGCAAAAAGTTAAAACTCTTAAGATATGTTTAATATGGCGGCATGCGGCGGCTTTGTATTTCTCAAAAAATCAAGTTAGGCTTGACAACGTCAAACTTAAGTAACGGCGTCATTTGCTGCGGTTAATTTTACGCATTCTATTGGGAACACAGTGTAAACAACCGGAAAAATGTTATTATATTCGTTAACGGCAACTCCAAGTTATCCTAAAAGCATATAACACACGAGCAATTTGATTGGTCAAATACAGGTACCAATGGATACCTATCGGTTCCAGCATGTTCGTATCAAGCTTTTAAATTGAATTTGTCCAAAAAAAGTTTGTATAACCTACCCATAAGTTATTTTAAATTACTTTTCGTATTTCACCAATATTTCAAAAATATTAAAAAGCATTATAGGTACCTACCATTTTTCCAATTAATGGTACCACTCAAGCAAAAATGTTTTTTTAGCTTACTACCATTATTTTAATTAAGATATATAAAAACTATTAAAATCTGGCTGTTTGTTTCTGGTGGTACCAAAGACCCCTTATAAAAATATTTTTACATGGATGGAAAGGGTGTTGTGGGAAAAAAAAACTTGGACCATATCCAAAAATATAGCCTTAAAACACGTCAACTTTAAAGCTTCATATCTCAGAAAGTAATCCTGCTCCCTATCTCGTTCCTTTTATTTTTGTGCTTTGTTGATCGAGGACTACACCATATGTAATTTGTGCAGAGTTCTTTATCAATCTCTACGACCAAACAGTTAACGAACTATATTTTCTCTCTGTCTCTTAAAATTGAGGGCTATATTAAGAAGCGAATATTATTTTTTTTTTGTCTTTTGGGAAGGTTCCTACAGTCTGCATATTTTTTTCTATTTTAGTTTAATTTCTTAATTTTTTATTTACCCTGCTTTTGTGACAGAAACAATTATACGTATATTTTTTCTCTCTGAAAAAATAGGTTTATGATCGATTTTCGAAATGTATTATTTCTGGAAACAATAAATTGAATTGAAATGATTAATGTGTTTAACGAAGAACCACATAATGAATGTTTACTTGTCTAAAACATTCAGTTATGGGAAAGTATTTTTCTTTTTATTTGAGAACCGTCCAAAATAAATGGGTGTTTCCATGAAAACCGTCCATTTTTCAATTCAATTTTTTTTTGGAAAAAAATTCTGTCAATATTTTTATTTTGTTGCTAAGGTTATTCTTAGTCATACTTGGTCAATGAACACCTTCGTTCTTATTTATTTTTGGAAATAATGCAATTTTTGCAAATAGGCTGGACACGGGAATGAAAAATAACTCTGTTTTATACAAAAGATATATATTTAAAAGTAAAAAACAAAACAGAAAAATTCTAAAAGTCTTTTTCTTCATTAAAGCAAAGCAGAATAATTCTAAAAACATATTTTTTTGTATAAAAAAAACAAAACTTCTAATCCTAAGAACATTTTTTATATAACTTTTCTAGGAACATATTTTTCTTGGTGAAAAACAAAATGGAAAATTAATTGCTCCAATATATCTTCTTTAGACTTTTTTGTCGGCGCCTAAGGTAAAAAAAAATGAAAAAAATTTAAGAAAATATCATTCTTGTGATTGTAATGACATGGGAATGAAAGACGAATTTTTGTACTGTAAATGTACCATACGAAAAAGGCAGCATGTCAGAAATAACAAAAAATAAAGTGGCTTTTAAAAAATAATTCATTATAAAATAAATGCTTACCATGGGAATGAAAATTCCTTAGTTTTTATAACTTATAGACTTCCAATTTGGTTTTGCCAAAAAGGACGGTTTTCATGTACTCACCCAAATCCAACATATTACATATTTTTGGAATCAGGAAAAAAGGCCATTCTAAATTTAAATAAATATACAGGATGTTCGTTGTATTTAAAATAATGAAGTTAATGTCAAAAAGATGACAGTAGCTAATTTTGTCATTTGACAATTTAAAGAAAATTATGCAACTCTGTACATAAAAGTAAGGTGTGTTTAACATCTTAAGAGAACTATTGGTTTTTATATCCTAACAAATAATGCTATAGAGGTGGACTAACACTTTTGAAACAACCCGAGGATCAACCCGCATATAAAAAGTAGTTAATAAGGCTCAATAAAATTTAAATAATTTTTGATTCCTGACATACAGTTTAATTTTTATTGACTAAGTTTACACATTAAGTAATCGCAAATCAAGCAAACGTTTTATGCAATTTAAGGCAATAAAAAAGGCGTCGCCAATAAATAACTGCAACGCAAGCAGTTTAAAACCGATTAATTCCAAACAATAATAAAATATAATGAAATGTAATAGATGAAATTTTTTTTGTATCCTGAAACGCAGATACAAACCATAAATGATGGGGAGTAAACTAAAGTTTCGAACGTCCATTGCTTTTATGTTTCACTTTTTCAAACCGCTTGTTATGTATTTAGCATTTTATATCACGACGATGTACAGACATGAACATTAATAATAATGATGTACAAGAAGCCAGCAGCGCAGCTTGCGATTTTTTTATTATAACCTATATAACTAATTAGATCTAATTTAGTACTAATTTTGTTCCACAAAAAAAAAATTAAAGCTGGCGTTTTTTTAAAGTTAGCGCATGCGATTACAGCTTAATTAAGAGAATTCAAAAAAAAAAAGATACCTACATAATTAGAGCTAATTTAGTGCTCCATAGTTCGTATATATATTTTTTTAAACATATAATACGAAAATTATCACTGTGCTAGTCAAAAAAATGAACAAACGCTGAATCCAGTGGTGGTAGTCGTTTTTCTAGGTTAGGTCCTTTAAGCAAGTAAAACTTCAAAACGATATGTCATTTCAGGGTAAAATTTTTTTTTAATTTAAATCCTTAAAAATCCGTTCCCAGGGACTTTTCGGTACGGGAAAACAGATTTCGACATATACCATAAAAAACAGTTCAGCGGCGTCGCGTTCCCTCTTTAATTGGGGGGCGAGACCTCCCCTCCTGCACCCCCTGCCCCCTACCCCTATCTAAAATATGTATGAATTTTATTTCTGATGTCGATTCGTCCAAAGTAGTTATAGCATACTTGCATGACTTGTTAGAACGTGACTAAACTCACAGTGTTCCCCCTCCAATATTTTTTCATGTATTGCAGCTTCCCCGAACATTAATAAATTGTATCGTCTATACTTTAATCAAGATGTTTACAGTGCAGTGGAATGGGCACCGTCTATCATTTGTACGCGTTGCATGGTAGGATGGAATCAATGGAAAAAAGGTGTGATCGATTGTATGCCTTTTGGTATTCCTGTTATTTGGACGGACCCACAAGGTCATAACTCAGATGATTGTTATGTGTGTGTGAATTATATTTTCGGAACAAACAGAAATAAAACACGTTCCATGATATACAAAGCAACACAATATGTTCAGATAACATTACCGCACTCAGAAAATGTACCCGTTCCGAACAGACCGTGCCCATCAATTGATGAATCTATGCCGCCCACTTTTGCCGAAACGGCAAATGAAGCGGATGTATCTGAATTTGTACCAACATATGTCACTCCAAATTGCAAACAATATGTTCTCTCTGGTTTGCAATCGGGGTTTATGGGACACGCGTTATAGCGGTGATCAATACGAAAAACGGGACTGGCCAACACGTGAAGAAGCTAGATTGCGCCAACACAACGTTGTTGAGATTCCGCTTGTACCAGCGGAAAGAGTACTACTGCCACCTCTGCACATAAGTTAAGAATCGTGAAAAATTTTATAAAGAAACTAGATCGAGATGGCAATGCATTTAAGGAACTACACGCATTTTTCCACGCTTGAGCGGAATGAAAATAAAAGAAGGTTAGAGTCAGCAGGACCAGATATTCGACGTTTAATTCAATACCAACAATTTCAAAACACACTTAGTGATGCCGAGCTTATGGCATGGGACGCTAAAAAAGCTGTCATTAAAAATGTTCTTGGGGCTCATCGAACCGAAGATTGGCGCATACATATTGAAAACATGCTTGACGCATTTCACAACATTGGTGTTAATATGTCTTAAAAACTTCATTTTCTGCATTGCCATACTGAAAAATTCGCCGAACAATCTCCAGCGGAGTCGGATGAACACGGTAAACGCTTTCATCAAATAACATCAAGATTGGAACATTGGTACAGCGGAAAGAAGCTTGATTCTGTTGGGAGATATTTGTTGGAATTTGCAAGAAGAATCACAATAACAAAATTATTCATTTTTTAAAATAAATAAAACTATTTTGTTCCATGATAATATTTTCTTATTTTTTTGTTAGAAAATTAAATCTATATTATAATGTCGCTCCCACAAAAAAATTGGCGCCAACAGGCACGTTCAGCCTAATCTAGTTTTTCTGAGTGTCGAGATAGCTTTATTTTTGTTGAAAATGAAATATTGAATCAAAGTCTAAAAACTGTGTTACGCTAGCTGCTATCGTTTTTGAGATATCTACGATTTTATTTTCTCAAAAACTTTTAAAGTTACGACAAATTTTGGTGAAAATGTAATTTTCAATATTATGTTCTCATTCGCGTGTCATTAACTAATGTGGGTCTCGAGTTATAATTTTTTTAAATATTTTAACCGCCCTACCCCTTCTGGCAACCCATCCCCCCACCACCACCAAAAACAAAAAGCCTTATTTTCGGGTAACATAGAATTTTTGTGTTAAACATAACTAAATTCGGTTTTTGGCTTATTGTATCCCAGACATACAGAGCGACAGACAGACAGTCAGAGAGACAAACAGACCGACATTATCACAAAATTTGATGGTTAGGCCTCTTTTGACCGAAATAATAAATCTTAGAACATTTTCATATCGCAAAATAAACGTTTGTTAGTCTTCTCGTACCAAAAAACCCCTAGAATTCCATTTTCAATTTTTACTCCATAATGATATCTAGTTTTGGAAGATTTCGCGCTTAAATGACCTAACCTACAAAAACGACCACGACTGGATTCAGCGTATACGAATTAACTTTGCTAGATATGAGCGCCGATTGTTAAAAAAAAAGTTTAAATTTTCATGAACAGTGTTATACTACAAATATTATATTCTGATGTCATTTTCTTATAAAAAAATAAATCGTTTTTATTTTACAGTGAATCAATAAGATTACTTAACACTAACATACTATTAAAACCGGGCAAAGTACTAAATTTATTATCCTAAAAAAATGTAAAACTCGTTTTTTTAAACAAAGAGTGCGTGCGCTGCTAGTTTCTGCGGAAGCTAACAGTGCAAGTGATTGTAAGCAAACGAAACGTAATTTAACTCTAAAAGCCACAGTGGTGCAGTCGGTGGATTAGGGGCAGGCTCGGGGTAGGGCAGAAAGGGCCCAGGGAGGCCTACTTGCCAGGCTTCGCGCCGCCCCTTCTCTACTACTACTACTATATCATTTTTACCAAAAAAAAACTGCTCCTCGGGAAAATTCTCCTATAGGCATTAGATCTTAAGTCTATCTCATTTAGTTATCCCAAAATTCTTGATATCCAATTTATTAAATTAAAACTATAAGAACTATTTCAATATGTTAAGGCACTTAGTGCCTTAAAAAATTTAGGGTTCGCTTAAAAAAAAAAAAAAAAAATAGAACCTGCGCTGCTAGCTTCTATGGTAGTCAGCAGCTCAAATGATGACGGGCAAGCCAAAAGAGGTTTAATATCAAAAGTCACATGAATCATTAGAACCCATTTAGTACTACAGAGTTACATCACTGTTACCAAAAAAAAAACTACTCCTCGGGAAAATGTCCCTATATCAGAATATAATATTTGTAACATATTTTTCGAATTATATATTGAAAAAAAAATATACATGAAACCATGGAGCACTAAAAATTCTCTTAATTAGGCTGCAATCGCATGCGATGCTGGCTTCTCACTCTAAATTTTTTTTTGCGGAACAAAATTAGCATCTAATTAGCTCTAATTAGTTATATAGGTTCTAATAAAAAAATCGTAAACTGCGCTGCTAGCTTCCTGTACAGCAATAATAACTCTTCTATTCAAGTTAGCCTGGAAATCATGCAGAGGCAAAAACTCTTCTAGGTGCGAGCAGACTGCGTCAGGCATGCGCAGTAGATTTTTCGTCTTTGTCCTTGCCCAGGGCCAACCCTGATTTTTGCATTTCAAAGTTATCAATATTTATTACACATTTTATGATCCTTGGGCCAGTCATTATGGTATCTCATAGTTACATGGAGCAGACAAAGTGCAAATCACGCTTATGATAGCCAGCGTTCGAATAGAGGATTGCACTTAAAGGAGAACCTGGATATCTTAAAAACTAAGACAGCTTTTATTTTTTTAATTAATAAAACTGACCCTAGATTTGACCATGGCTTTGACTTGTATACCTAATTTTTTTGTTTTTTAAATAAACTTTTTTTTTTGTTTTGGTTATTTGCTCTCAACAAGTGACAAATTCTCCCGTCGCATCGCCTGGAAGTTAAGGGGATATATATACGTTTGGGCTGGAAAAAATGAAGAGTACAAAGCATTAAATAATATATTTTTTATGCTTTTGTAAAAAAAATCCTGTGAAAATTTGGAAAATTGTGGGAACTAGTGAGGAAAAGCCTGTTTGTAAGTTTAAAGAAATCCAAACGCCCTAGATTGTTATTGTTGTCAAATTTGAAGTTTTCAGGTTAAGTTTTTTGAAGGAAAGAGTAAAATAAGATTGTTTAAAAATACCTTACAATTGTGCCAGCAGTAAACCTAGGTTTGTGTTTTTTCACACTGACATTTACGATCGCGATTCTTCGGAAACGACAGAAAATCTCACCCGTCAGAATTCTGGAAAGTGGCGATTTTTACTTCTTGCCTCATTTAAATTTAAATCACAGCGTCCTTAATATTTATCCTAACGTAAGAGAAACTGCGTCATTTTGTAAATTTTATATTTTAAAGATATTCTGCAGAACTAGTTTTTCGCCGGAGCTAAATTGCTATTACGCGTACCAATAGTCGTCAAAAAGTGTCGAAAATTCTCACCATATAAAAGGAAAGACAGAATGTGTGTGACTTCTGAACAGTGACAGCGACATATTCCATGGCTATCTATGGTTTTGTATGTTAAAAGTTTTAAAGGTTTGTTTACACACAAAAATAAGCTTAATAAAATACATTTTTAAATATAAAAATGGGGTTTTTCATAAAATCACATATTTTTTATTTACTAGAACAGTATTAAGAAAATAAATTTTAAGGGATCCCAGCAAATAAGTTCGTACAAAAAAGCAGTTAGTGTAAACTTGTGTTTAAAATCATCAGATTTTTTGTAAGGGCGGACGCCCACCGTTTATCAGAATGTGCAAAATCAAACCCGTTAAATAAAAGAAAGTTCAATTATAAAATCATTCACTATAGAAACAGCAAATTTTTTATCCGAACCTTATTTCTTGAAACCCATTCAATAACAAATTCGAAATTTATAAGACCTGATTTTAATCAAACCATTGTTCATCAAACTCATTCAGTATCAAACCCGGACTCGGTAAAACCCGTAATTTATTAGAAAATTTTTGCTAAATTGATTGCGCATTCGCCAATACCACATGACCGGAGGCGTACACGCAGGTGGCGCGGCGGCGGCGACGCGGCGTTTTGATGCATTTGTCGCTGTTAAGTGCGCTTACTTGTACAGGTTGCATTCATGTGTTATTGGTGAATGCGAAATCAATTTAGCAAAAATGTTCTGATAAATTAGTTATTAAATGGGTTTGATGAAATAAGGTTCGGATAAAAAATTGGTTTGACGAATTGCAGTTTCTATGGCGAATCGTTCTTACGATGAATATTTTTATTAAATACGGTCTGATAAATTCCTGGTTTGATAAACCATAGGCGTTCGTAAGGGCGAGATTTTTTGACAGTTGACGTCAATTAAATCTGTATAAATTTCGGGTGGAAAATACTGTACGTCCCCTGTCCTGGGCAGAGAGTACTCTCCGAAATTGAGTGAAAGTAAGACTGCGGATGCGTTCTTACCCGTTTTAGAGATCTCGGTTGATTCGGACTGGGAGACAGAGTACTCCCTTCTCACACTTTCAAGAATACTGGTGCTGCCTTTCTTTTGGGTGGCTGTATGTATCGGGAACGGCAGAAGTAATCTCAATTCCCAAACTATTGTATTTGCTCGTTCTTGAACAAAAGACAAAAATGTGTATTTTTCCGCCATGAAACTCAATCATTTTGAAATCAAAAATCGTTTTCTTTTTTTTTTAAATCGTCACTGTTTCCGTTTTTTTTTTTGCAAAACCCTTTGTTCTCGAATGAGTTAATACTTTATACTATTGAGCAAGCCATATTTTCCACAAGTTTCCATATTTTCACATGATTTTTTTTAAACGCATCGAAACGTATACTACTCGATACATTGTTGCTCGTGTAAATGAAAATATAATTACACCCCTCAAAAAAAAAAAATAGTAAAAACCCCTAGCCCAAACGTATGTAACCCTTTAATAACCAAGAAACAGTTGGCAAAATAGAAAAAAGTCATCAGTCATGTGTGCGAAAGTGTTTGAAATGTTGGCAGCCAGATCTAAAATTGTGCCTCGAACAATAACATGCTTCCTGTAGTACGAAATCCTGTCCTATGTTTAAATTTAGCCAATAATATTTATTATAAGTCAAAGTCTAACGAGTTAAGTAAAAATAAATAAATTAAAAATACTCTGGCCAAATTAGTACAACAATTACGAAATGGGAAAAAATCTAAAGAGTGGGCGTGGGCACAAAATGAGGGTGAAAAGTTTCTAACGGAACTATTTGAGATGCAAAGAAATATCATAAATACGCCTGAATTTACACAAAAGGCGTTAGTAAAAATATGTTTATTTACACCAAAACGATTTTTACCTGGAGACCTTTTAAGGAGGCCTTTATATTAAATCTCTAATTAACTTGTTATGCAATAATTAAATTAATAGAAATAAACTTGAAAAATTCAAGGATGAGTGAAGGGGCATGTGTAAGTCCGTGGGAGTTTTGTGACTATGTGGGATTGATAGCTCTTTACTCACACAATCAAGTGTTACCGGGTGTTTTGTTCGCATCCGTGTAGAAGGGGTTGATATGATGTCATCTTTCAAGATGGTGGCCAAAAATCATAAAAAATACAACTTTCGCAACAGGGGAATGATTATACTCGATTCCATATATTTAGGGGACGAGGATTCCAAAAAATTCACTTTCAAGGTCATGAAACCTTAAATGACCTGGAAAATCGTAAAAAACCAGATTTTTGCCATTTTCTCTTCAAAAAATCTTAATAATTTCACGTTTTGTCGGACCAACATCAAATGTACCTCAAACTATTAGGCATGTATGCTAAATTGGATCCTTAGAATTTGATGCAGTTTGAAGCTTTATGACCTTGAAAAATACCCCAGTAAAAATAAACATACTAAAGGGCGCTATTCATCAACTATTAAAGCGAAGAGGACCAAATTTGCTAACAAAGATAAAACGGTCAAGTCCAATAATTTTGTTGAAAAGAATTTTGTTCAGCTATGGCGCGTTTCAATATGGCGGCTGATATATCAAAATGGCGATCTATAAACACAGCAAAAGTGACAAGGTGGCCATCAACTTTTGTTGACTTATCTCCGCTTACTAATAAAAAAAAAAGTTTAGTTGATGCATGACCTTGATTGACCTTGAAAATACCATGTAAAATTAAAAAACCAGCGTTTTATAGTGTTTTTTTCCAATTTACCACTACGCAAAAACTTTAAGTGCCGGAGATAAAATTAACATCTTAGCTATAAATAAACACTTCATTTTAAATTTGCCTACCATTTTTTTTGATCTGGCGTGCCAGATGTTTATGCTATACCCCGGTAAAAATGACCTATATGCCTGTTGTTTTTATTAAGGTTCGGAACTGTGAATTTTATGTTCTACTCACTTGTCTGGCCAACAAAGTCATTTAAATTGCCTACAAGAGAGCTAGGTTTAGTTAAATATACATTAACATATTCTGAACCAAGTGTTTTAGATGCTATTTTTCAAAATAGCGGTCGAAAAACCATAAAAAATTCTAATTATGCCAGTAGGGCATGACTATACTTGTTTATTAACATTCATAATAAAATTCAAGGATGAGGATTTAACAGCTATTTAGTCACACACTCACGTGTCACCGAGTGTTTTGTTCGCATCCGTGTAGAAGAGGTTGATATGAAGTCATATTTTAAGATGGCGGCCAAAAATCATAAGAACGCAACTGGGGCACGATTATATTCGATTCTATATAATTCGAAAACGAGAATTCCAGAAAAATTACTTTTAAGGCCACTCGACCTTAAATGATCTTGAAAATCGTATAAAACAAGATTTTTGCCATTTTCTCTTCAATAAATCTTAATAATTCGACGTTTTGATATATCGGCCGCCATATTGAAACGCGTCATAGCTGAACCAAATTTTTTTTTTAACAAAATTGTTGGACTTGACCTTCTTATCTTTGCTACCAAATTTGGTTCTCTTCGCTATAATAGCTGATGAATAGCGGCCTTTAGTATGTCATTTTTGCAATTTGGTAATTTTACTACATCAAACTCTAAGGATCGAATTTGGCATACATGCCTAATAGTTTGAGGTACATTTTGAAGGTGGTGTTTTTTAAAGTTAATTTTTTGGAATTCTCGTCCTTGAAGTATATGAAATCGAGTATAAACATGCCCTGGTTACGAAAGTTTTTATGATTTTTGGCCGCCATCTTGAAAGATGTCATCATATCAACCCCTTCTGCACGGATGCGAACAAAACACCCGGTAACACTTGACTGTGTGACTAAAGAGCTATCTATTATCCCACATAGTCACAAAACTCCTTCATTAAAAAGCCCACGGTATAGAAATTATCGACATATGCACCTACACTAATAATTAATTACTGCTACTATTAGCAATTCGCTAATAATACCCAGAATTAATTACGCTACAGTAAAGACATTTCTTATATATAATGCACCGAAAATTTCCTCAGGATTTAAAAAATAAGATAAAACCATAGATTTTGAATTATAATTGATGAATCCGTCAACCTTTTTTTCCTAAATTGCCAAAGTCAAATTCTAACAGCTTAAGGTCACTAAATATTAAAATTTCAACTGAAAGGGTGACCTTGACAGAGTTATTTCCTAAAAACCACTGACCTAAACATCAAAAATGTTAAGAGTTTGAAGACAGTTTCTGGCTTACCCGGAAGGGTCACACAAAAGTTCCTATTACCAAAAATGCTTCTTTGAGGGAGGAAAATAACATATTAAAAAATAAAAGAAATCGGTAGATCTCCAGGATCCTATGTATCCAGTGAGATGTTCTTTATATCTAAATTGCCTATCCTAAGTAATTAAATTTAATTTTAATTAGACACTAAAACTGTTTCCAAATTTATTGTACTTTCCTATCAAGTAGCCTTTGTACACTTTCTTTTCTGAAATAAACTTCTTTTTTTTTACTTATTTATCTAAATATTGATTTCGTGCAGGATTTTAGTTGCTTCAGTTGCTTGCTTCATGTATCTGACACCGAATGTATAAAAAAGTCCGTTATTTAAAAATTTAATAACACGGCTCATTTATATCTCTGTGTTGAAATGTTTTTTGCGGTATTTGGGCACGTACTGTGATTTTGTCATAATTTAAAATTATCGGGCATGGAACTTTTTATCCCGAGGGGAAAAAATTCGCTGTGGGGAAAAAAGACACTTTAAGTCACGTGATATTTATATTATTTTTTGCACTTTGAGTCCTGTTTTTATAAAAATGTTTACCAAACAGGTTGTTTTTAGTTGATTTCGTAAAATTTGCAAATTCTTTAAAACTGAAATGAATTTTAGTCCCTAAAATTTTGTTTTAGCCTTCAGGAACTTATTTTTTAGGGACTAAAAAATTATTTTATTCCCTCAAATGAGAAACTAAAATAGTATTTTTCGTCCCTAGTATGAAAAATGGCACTTTTGATCCCTAGGGACTAAAAATGATATAAATAAAATCCAGAAATATTGCAAGCAAAAAAAATATGGCATGTTTTACATGGGTGCCATTTCACAATGAATAAGAAGTAAAATCAATTTTTTTTTAAAGAAAAAGCAAAACAATAATAATAATTATTATTATAATTTATGAGATACAAAAATACGTTTTTACTGTTAGTCCCTAGTGCAAAAAAAATATTTTCTTGAATTATATTTTAAGGACACAACGTTCACTACACTTTACTTTTTTGAAAATCATTCTGTTAGGCATTACGGCTTCACACTATCAAATATACTGTTTTCTAGGTAAATTTAATAACCATTGTAAAAATGATTAGAATTAAAATTAAATAAAACTCTCGTAAGTATTAAGGTTTAATCTTTTCTTAAAGGTGCTAACTTAGTTTGCAAAACTCGTGTATAGAGTGAATAAATGTTGTTGAGTACTTAGCGACACACTTTTCAAAAATATAGAGTTTTGGTAAAGTGGTAAAACGTTTTAGAAATTGAATCATTCATACCAACGGTTCCACCCGTCTTAGAGGTAGTATAAAGTTTTGTGCACCAATGGCTCGAATACGCGCCCAGAAAAAGTAAGATCCATTACAAACTATGGTCAAGGCGGCCCACAGCTTTCAGGGGCCTAATTCATGAATATCGACACAGGGATCGATCAGGGTGCCGATTCTTGAATTTCGAGAAAATGGTCGCCTGGGAACGTTCACATCCTTCGTTTCAACCTATAAGAAGGCTCAGAAGCTGCCCAGCTTGTATGGTGCACGCACAAAGCTGACTCGGTTATCGATTTTCAAGAGCGTCCGTTCTCCTGCTTAGAGGTTGGTGTATGAAAGTCTAGGAAGGTTTCTTCGATATACGGCAATCGGGCGAGGTTCGGCTGTGGTCGGACAGGTTTCAGATAACTCGTAATAGATTTAAAGCGCGTTATTGGTCGATGTCAAGGAGATGACCGTTCCCGTGCGACCTTTCCTACAAAATTCAATAATCGGCACCCAGTTGACGGCCAATGCAACTTAAACGTAAGTCAGACGATCGTCAGTATGACATTTCACACGATCAAAATTGCGCGCGTATTTTTGAAGGTGTGAGAATGGAGGAGTCGCATCTCAGCCCGGGCTGTTCTTGAATCTCAAGCGCAAGAACGTTCATTTTTGTGAAGTGAACGCTCCCCGGTGAAGAAAAACAAAATTATCAAAAATAAATTTCGTTAATGAATGTAAAATAGTTATCAAGTTAACACGGTTTTTGGATGAATGTGATCGGTGAATGCTGGTTCATGAATATTACAATTATAATCCGTGTGCGCATTCATATGCGTTCACAGGTCAAGAATTCGGCTCCTGGTTGGGGCCAACCGAGATCTCCAAAATAGGTGAAAACGCATTTGCACTCTTACTTTCACTCAAGTTTCAACATTTTAAACCTAGAGAAAAATAAATCGAGTAAAGTTTTACTCTAAAACTTCTCTCGCTCAAGAACATATATAAAAAAAAAACACTAATCGTATACACATGGGTTAGATTGGGTCGGTCAGATTTTTCCAGGGTATATCCAGACTTTTCTTGGGTGTATTCACACTGTTTAGGGGTGTATTCATACTTGTACTCGGACATTTTCAGTGTGTATCCAGGTTTTTCCAGAGTGTAGCCAAAATTTTCCAGGTGCCTTTTAGACTTCCAGAGTGTATTCAGGTTTTTCCAGAGTGTAGCCAGACTTTTCCAGGGTCCTTCCAGACTTTTCCAGAGTGTATCCAGACTTCCAGGGTTTTCCAGAGTGTAGCCAGACTTTTCCAGATTCTTTCCAGACTTTCCCATAGTGTATTCGGACTTTTCCAGGGTTTTCCCACTTTTCCAGATTGTATCCAGACTTTTCCAGGGTCTTTCCAAAATCTTCCAGAGTGTATCCAGACTTTTCCAGGGTCTTTCAAGACTGTTCCAGATGTATTCAGACTTTTCCAGGGTCTTTCCAGACTTTTCCAGGGACTTTCCAGATTTCCAGGGTCTTTCCAGACTTTTCCAGACTGTATTCAGACTTTTCCAGGGTATTTCCAGAGTGTATCCAGACTTTTTTCGGAGTGTATCCAGACTTTTACAGGGTCTTTCCAGACTTTTCCAGAGGATATCCTGAATTTTCCAGGGTCTTTCCAGACTTTGCCAGCGTGTTTCCAGACTTTTCCAGGGTCTTTCCAGACTCTTCCAGAGTGTATCCAGACTTTTGCAGGGTATTTCCAGATTTTTCCAGCGTGTTTCCAGACTTTTCCAGGGTCTTTCCAGACTTTTCCAGAGTGTATCCAGACTTTTCCTGGATGTATCCAGTATATCCAGGGTGTTTCCAGATTTTTCCATGGCCTTTCCAGATTTTTTCAGAGTGTATCCTGGGTGTTTCGAGACTTTTCTAGGCATATCCGGACTTTCCCTGAGTGTATCCAGACATTCCAGGGTGTATCCAGACTTTTCCAATAAATTTTATATGTGCTATATATATATATATATATATATATATATATATATAGATTCAGACTTATTATTTTTCAAAACATTTCGTTTTATATATAGTGCTGTTAAACTAAAATTTTTGTCCATTAATCACGCAAAAACGGCTAAACCGATTTGTATGAACTTTAATAAGACAACGGGGTGTGACCTGGATCTTAACTTAAGCTACTTTTTATTTAACATTTCGTTCCATATCTCGAAATATATGGCACAGAAAATTGAATTTTTCCAGAGTTTTTTGCATTTTTTATGTGATATTTATATATATGTAGTCAAAAATTTTGGCGCCATTCAGCTACGATCTTTATAAGGTTTCCAAAGAGGTGTCACACGGTAAGAAAAAAATATTTTTTTAGGGATGAAGTTTTTTGGAGGTAGCTCCGAAGGGTGTAATAGGGGAATGCTCAAAAACAATAGGGGTCTGTGCGTCAACACAAGTCATGACTATGTAAAATTTTGTTACGATTGGTGCAGGAGTTTTTGAATTAGAGTGGCTACAAAGTAGGCAACAGACAGACCGACGACAGACAGAGCGACGGCGTCTCGATTCGTGCTTATCACCATTCAGAACCTCAAAATTCTTGGAGGATCATGAAAATCTCGAAGTGAAATTTTTAGATGATCACATTACTTCACTTAGCGAGGGAAGTAAAAAACTAAAAATAACGAGAATATAATTGAAAGATAGTTAGGACCGAAACATTTTCCTAAATCAATATTCAAAAGGTGAGTTTTAATGAATTAAAATTAATGGTTTCGAAAAACCCTAAAATTGCCATACTTAGTGTCCGATTAGGCCAGTCAAATTAGGTCGAAAAAAACCGTTTTGAGGAATTAATTCCCAGCGAGCTGGAAATTGTTTTAATACCTCTTTTTCGTTCTAAAAGTGTGCAACCTGAGTTTACATTATCCCAGGTGGTTTTTAGTATCGAAAAAACCGCCAAATTTTTGCACTTTTTTTAGTTTTTTGCTCGTAGCTGGAAAACGGTGCGTCGGACGGAAAATGCCATTCTATTCAATAATACAGAGGATTAAATTCTGCGTCGAATGACGTTAAATTCGGTTTAGTGCTATAGCCGAAATCCAATGTTGAAAACAGGGATAATTTTTCAATTCGGTGAAAAAATTACAGTTTGCGACGTCGTTTAACCTGGGGGACCATCATAAGTGGCCCAAATATTTTTAACACTACTTTTTGTAGCCTTTTTGTAGGTATTATGTTTCGGTTCAATTAATTTTGTGACTGCAGCCGTTTTTGAGAGAACGCGACCTTCCTAGCTTAAACGTTAGGCTGAGAGTCCACCCTATAACTTTAGTTCTGTCAAAGCTAGAACGATCAAACACTACATGTTGTAGCTAGGCTTCTTTGAGGGAATCACAAATAAAAAATTTTAAAAATAATTCTAGATTTTTTTATTAATTAATATTGCAGCTGCAGACGTTTTTTGCATTTTTCCATACGAGTAGCTGTTTTCAAAATATGTGGTCTTACAGAAAGCCGCAAAATGACGTCGGTTAACCTGGGGGGACCATCATAAGGGGCCCAAATATTTTCAACGCTACATTTTGTAGCTATTTTGATACGGTTAAATTAATATTGCAGCTGCGTTTTCTGGAAAACTGCTGCAATATTAATTAATAAAAAAAAACTGGAATTATTTTGAAAATTTTTAATATGCTTCCTAGCTTTCACAGAACTAAAGTTATAGGATGGCCCCTCAGTTTAACGGTTAAGCTAGGGGGGTGGCGTTTTCTCGAAAACGGCTGCAACCACAAAGTTAATTTAACCGTAACAAAATAGCTGCAAAAAGGTTACAAAATAAGCGGTGAAAATATTTGGGCACCTTATGATGGTCCCCCAATTTAACCGACGCGCAAAATGTAATTCTGCACCAAAATGTAATTCTGCACCAAAATGAAAATTTTTTTCTTGTTTTCAACATTCAATTTCGGCTATACCACTAAACGGAATTTGATGTTTTGGATGTCGTTCGACGCAGAATTTAGTCCGACGCACCATTTTCCAGCTACAAGCAAAAAACTAAAAAAAGTCCAAAAATTTGGCGTTTTTTTGGTTACCTAAAGTTAAGTTCGCTCGCTGGAAATTAATTCCTCAAAATATCTTAATTTGACTGGCCTAGATGTCCTTTCAGAGCTAAGAATCAAATTATTTAAATGGAGCGTTAGCTCTCAAAACAGACTGTAAGGAAATTTTTCCGGATGAAGCTGGATTTTTGACAGATATTAGTTTATCCCTAGCTATAGTACTTTGTAAAAAAAAAGTTTCCCTCTGGGGACGCTTGCCTCTTCCCCAACCAGAACCAGGTACGAATTTCCAAGCTCAAAACACTTCCATAAATGGCCATCCTCTGCAGAACGTGGAACACTACCCGTGCCTTGGGAGCCACCTATCATCCAATGCAACTATTGACGCAGAAATACAGCCTAAAATGTGCTAGCGCAGCGTTCGGACGGCTTTCGGAGAGAGTCTTCAACAATCACGACGTCAATGCGGAGACCAAGCTTCGTGTCTACAACACAGTTATAATACCAACTCTAACATACGGATGCGAAACGTGGACCACCTACAGAAGGCATATCAAACGACTAGAAAAATATCAGCAAAGTTGTTTAAGACGAATCCTGAGAATCAAATAGCAAGACCGACGAACAAACATAAGTGTTTTAGAAGAAGCCAGAACAACTAGTATAGAAGCCCTTATCTTCAAGCACGTTGGACTGGTCACGTTATCCGCATGCCCGAAACACGTCTCCCAAAGCAGATATTTTATGGACAACTGAAGTAGCGAAAGAGAAATCAAGGAGGTCAACAAAAAAGGTACAAGGACGTTCTGAAAGGCAATACGATGAAGGGTCACATCAATATAAACAACTTCGAGACCACGGCAAACGATAGGGCTTCATGGCGCCGAACAGTCCATGAGGGAGCACAAACTTTTAAAGAGCAACGACGTAGACTAGACACGGAAAAGAGAAAAAGGAGCGACAAAATGGAAGAATGACTGACCAACAACACCCGGCTGCTGCCGGAGACTGGGTGTGCCAGGACTGTGGAAGGGTGTGCGGCTCGAGAATTGGCTTACATAGCCATCAAAAAACGCACAACAGATAGCGACCATACAGAATAGAGGAAAATCCTACTCGGTATCGAGTGATTGCCTATGGTGATGATGACCCGTCGACTTTTAGTCGGAACAATCAGTCTTTCGATTTTTATAGTTTTTTAAGGACTTTCGCGAAAAAGTGAAATTTATCAATGGGATTTACTAAGATCTAAAATAGTACCCCCCACAGGTCTAAATATTTACACCTGTGAGGGGTACTAAATCTTAAAACCAATTTTTAAAAAACACTTACCCATTCAGAAAAGACACAAAGTTATTGATTATTTTGTATTGTAATTGCAAAAGGCCACTGAAAAACTGTTTTTTTTTTCTCAAAATACATCATATTTTAGAAGAAAATACGCCAAAAATTTGGCACATAATAGCTTCATTATTTGTGTTTGAGGTTATAAAGTTGTTGATTTTTTAGACCACCTCAGGGGGGTGGTTTAAATTTATAGCCTCCAGAAAGGATTGTTTTGTGGCATTTGGTAATAAGTTTGTTTATAATTTCCCTAAGTAACCGTTTTTACAAGGATTAATTTACCTTATTTAATATCCCAAGTTGTTCATTACCCAATAAAAAAATTTTGTCCAGAAACACGCCATATTATGAACCCGTTTTCAGCAAAACAAACATAAGTGAAGGTCACTGATTATGCACGAAAAATATACGAAACAAAAAAGCCCAAAACAACTATATTAATTTATTTACAAACTAAAAGTAAAACATTGAGGTTATCTAAAAGCTCAGTTAAAAAAACTTTCCTTACTCAAAGCCCACTCATTTAAAAGCTGTAGCTTTCATCAGTAGGGTTGGTGCAAGCCAAGGTGCAAGCAGAGGTAAAAGATCCGAACTCGCTGTTTGTGATTGAACGCAGCGCTAATATTTTTAAACTGACATTTCAAGAGTGACAGAAATGTAAAAGAACTTGCATTTAAGTTTTTTAATATATTTCATAAATAAAAACACCTTTTAAATAAATACAAAATTAATCTACTCCTCATTTTATCATTACTCATCTAAATCGTTGTGTGACATCAAGTATTAATTGGAAATATTAATTAACAAGGGTAAGTTTTAATTAGAGTGACATATAGCCGCAATGTTAGTTTATTCTACAGTGTTTACTATTTAAACTCCGCGTGGGTTTAAATTTTTTAATTTTCTTTTCTTCTAAATTGAAAATTTGCTCTTAAATCCAACAAAAGATTGTGTTAAGATGATTATTCAATAAACAAATTTATTAAAATTCTTCTTATAAATCAAACTATGAACAAAACTCAAGGAGGGTTGGTTTAAAATGCTTAAAACCAAAAATTTAACTCAAACTTAGGACCGTTCTAAAATAGACTAAACCTTTTTAGAAAATCCCACCGTATGTGTCTAGGGATACCCATAAGCCAATTTTGCGGTTTTTCATTATTATACAAACAAGTTTTAACACCTTGCCAATAAACCGCATTACATCTCAAAAAGTAACATCTCTCCTACAAACTGGTGACAATTCCAAGTCCAAGTTGTTATTATATTAGCGGTTAGGTCGTGGTGGTTTAATTTAGGTTGTTTATCATATTTTAGGTTAGGTTATAGTTTAGTTCGATTTGTTAATTTAAGAGTACAATACGTTTGTATCAAAGATATGATTACCTGATTCAAGGAATTTTTATTTTTAGTTTAAGCAAAAATTTGATGTTGGATTAAGTATAACAAATGTTGATTTAAATAGTAGACTAGTAAATTTAACGCACTAGTTTTTTGTGACATCTGTCAACCAATGTGTCAAAAATTTTTTTAAAATTATTTTTTTGCTAATTGTTTTAGCTTCAAAATAAACTACATATTTCTCTATTTACCCATCGGAATAAAGAAAAACCACACACACACGAGAAGGTACCACTTGTGGCACATTTTTGGAAAGCTTGTTAAAAAAGAAATTCGATTATATAACTTTTTTTGACATCTGTCAACCCATGTGTTCAAAATTTTTAAAAAACCTATTTTTTTTCAATTGTTTTAGCTTCAAAATAAACTACATATGTCTCTATTTCAAGCGAAATAAAGAAAATATCACATAATGACATTATTGGCGGCCCATTTGGGGCCCTCACTGAAGGCCCAGGGCCTACCAACATTTTTTTCATGAGGAGGTACCGCTTGTGGCACATTTTTGAAAAGCTTGTTAAAAAAGAAATTCAATTAAATAACTTTTTTACATCTATCGACCCATGTGTTAGAAATTTTTAAAAATCTATTTTTTTGTCGTTAAGGATGGTTGAGTGAAAAAGAAACTCGACGTGTGCTTTGAATCTATTTCCCTTTTATCTAATATCTAGTAAATTTAAAAAAGGTAATTAGGCTGCGCCCCCAAATAGCCCGCCAATAATATATTTTTGTGGTAGTTTATTTGTTCTGCTTAGTAAATAAAGAAATATGTAGTTTATTTTGAAGCTAAAACAATTGACAAAAAATAGGTTTTGTAAAAAATTTTAACACATGGGTTGACAGATGTCAAAAAAAATTATTTAATCGAATTTCTTTTTTTAACAAGCTTTCCAAAAAGGTGCCACAAGTGGTACCTCCTCGTGAAAAAAATGATGGGGCCTTCAGTGAGGGCCCCCAAATGGGTCGCCAATAATGTCCTTGTGTGGTATTTTATTTATTCCGCTTAGTAAATAGAGATATATGTAGTTTATTTTAAGGCTAAAACCATTGACAAAAAAATAATTTTTTAAAAATGTTTGAGACATTGCTTGACCTTCTTATTAAAAAAAAAAAATAGCTAGTGGGCCCTGGGCCTCCTGTTGGGGGCCCCAAAATTTTTTTTTATCGTGGCCGGAAAGTCCGTAAATAATTATTACACATTCGCTTTTAGCTTTCTTTAAAACCTTTTCTCTAAAGCCGCTAGAAGCACCGTCCCATTTAAAGAATCCACCGTGTATACTTGTTGCAACTACTCACCAATTTTGAGGACTATCAAAACAAATGCTACGTTTTCATGGGAATTGAGTTCGTTCTGAAAACGATTTCAATCCGATACCGTCCATGAAAACGCCTGTTTTTCCAGTATTCAAATCGATTTCAATCTAGATCCGACCCTGAAAATTTTTAGGGTTGGATCAAGATCGTATTGAGATCGAAATACCGATTTTCCATGAAAACGGGGATTGAGTTTACACATGCGTATTGCGTTGGATTACCAGACAGCCGCCAAATTATATTTTATTGCTCTCACTCTTTTTAAGGGAGAGAGAGAGAGAAATAGAAGTGAAACTGTGGAACCGGCATTCTAAAATTTGGTGGAGTGTATAGAAAAAACAAGGGTAATTTTTTAAGGGAAAAAAGGGTGCCCGGGGGGGGGGGGTTGTAATGTGTTTTTTTGATGGTTTTGAGTTGGGTTGGATTAGGTTGGGTTGGACTGTGTTGGATTGGATTGTTTTAGTGAAAAAAAAAATAAAAAAAACCACAAAAATTAAAAAAAAACAACCGGCGCAGGCGTATTTGGGGCCCTAGGGACCCTAGTAGGTGCCCCCATAAAGAATTTTTCATAAAAAATCAAAAATGGCAGAAAACCATATACTGCATAATTACCAAAAGAAGATTAATAACATAACCTTACTTAAATAACTAAAGATTTGTTTTTTTAAAGACTTTAAAAAAATTAATTATAGAAAATAAAAGAAATATTTGTCTCGAAAGTGTATGTGCTATGCACATATGCCAGTCCAGCATTTCTTTCTTCACTTCCACTTCCAAACAGAGTAGTAATTAAAATTTAAAAAACATCATCTTTTGAATAAAATACTTTTTTTTAAAAACGTACCAAAACTCAAAAATGAATATTTTACAACTATGACATATGTCAGCTGCCAAATATCAAAATTTGAAAACCGTTTACAAATCGATTTGAAAACCTGTCATGAAAACTCATGAAAAAAAAAATTCAAAACATATTGAAAACGAATTCAATATCCATGAAAACATAGCAAAAGTTATGCTTGGATCAACATATATGCTCTTGGTAACAGTATATCTTTTTTTTTTCGTTTTAAACTAACGTTTGTCAAAAATCCAGCTTTATCCGGACAAAATTTCTCTTGTAAGGCCAACGTTCTTGGGCTAGTAGTTTGTATTGCCAAAACCGTCTATAATTAGCAGTTGTATTAAACTTGACGTATTGTAAAATTTTGGCGAGACGTGTAAGATTAAGATAAATAAACAAAAAAAGCATGACCGGTCATGCGCTTTTTAAAAATTGCGTATTTTAAAATAATTTTTTCTAGTGCTACTCGAGATAAATAAAATATTTCATAAACAATCAGAGACGAAATAAATTTTACGGAGTATAAATTATACAGGGTTAAAACTGGTCAGGGAAACCTGGGGTCCAATTCTTGAATCACGCGACTGTTAGTCGTATACGAATCACATTTTAGCAAAAAATTGTCGAAAAGAAGGGCAATTTTTACTAATTCAGATATCAAATATTCCCACAAATTCTAACTCGTAAGCGCAGTGCACAATATTCAATTAAAATAGGCCCAAAATTTAAATAGTGCAGTTTTGGCGGGAAAAATAGGACGGTTTTAGACGCTTAGATGTCGTTTTCGCTCGAATTTACATTCAGTGGGTAGAAGCAATCGATGCAAATCCGAGCGAATATGACATACGAACGTAAAAACTTGACGAAAGAGAGCGCATCACAAACGTAAAATTGCAATTTTACGGCAATGTTAATTTCAGTACGAGTTCAATTTTGTGTGTGCTTTAATAAGTGGATAAGAAAAAATTTACCCCTTTTTTCGTTTTTTGCTAAAATGTGGTCCGTATACGACTGAAACTCGAGTAATTCAAGAATTGGGCCCCTGGAAAAACTGGAAAAGTCAGGGAATTTTATAAGTGACCTGGAAAAGTCAGGAAATTTAATAAGTGACCTGGAAAAGTCAGGGAATCGATCCCCAATCATGACAATCAGGGAATTTTTCCAGTATGGCTTTTATCTTTTATGCTTTCCTTACTTTTTTTCTCATATAATGCCCAGAACACAGTATTTTTTCTTTTGTTCCTCAATGTTTATTTTTGTTTTTCTAGATTTTACAAAAAATATGAAAACTATCAAAACGTTTAAGAAATTTCCTTCTTAAATTGCAAAAATTTTTGCCTGCGGCGCTATAACATCATTAGTTATTATAGTTTTAGTTTCATTCAACAGCTTTCCAAGTTCGTCACATTTATGACATGATTTTAGCCACACAAAAAAGCTGCGACCGTCCCTGAATAATATTTCGCAAAAACGTGAAAAAAAAAAACGTGTCAAAAATGACATTTTCAGTATACTTTTATCAAAATTTTTGCCTACGGTACACTTATGACAACATAATTTTGTCAAAAAATCCAGAATTTACACTGGATTCCACCCCAACCCACTTTTTTTCGATACATAAATTTTTGTGTTTTGCTTAAATCGCAATAAATTTACAAAGTATTTTTTTGATACCTTCATCAAAAACATGATTTTAGTAACTGTCTGCAGATAACTAAAGCATGGCTTTTTTGGTTACCGATGCAAAAAAAAACTTTTTGATCACGGGTGCAAAAAAGATTTCTGTCCGTTTTTTACCCAAAGTTAAAGAGAAATAGCGGAAAATAGTAATATTGAAAAAAATCTAATTATTCTTGCCTTATTTTCACCAAGTATTTACGAAAAAATCATTTAAGAATATCGTCAAAATATCAAACTGTCAAAGATTAAAATTTCGCAACAATGAACGTCACCGAGTAAAAAGGCACATCGCTATGGAAACGATTGTTATTTCATTTACCAGCCGCCTTGATTTATAGTGAAAAGATGGTGTATTGCGAGAAGTTCTCTTCGTTCGAAATTTTTAAAAGTATTTTCCTGTTTTTCTTGGATTTTTTGAGAAAGGTATTAAAAAAAATAGTGTTAACAACTCGAGGCTAAACTGTGCTTTCTTTACTCACGTTTTTAAATACCTCGCTACGCTCGTTATTTAAACCAACGCTTGTAAAAAAAAAAGCACTATTTTAGCCACTAGTTGTTAAAACTACTATATCGGCCCACAATCTTATGATTATCTTTTCTTTAAAACGTTTTCAGGACGTAAACATTTAAATCAAAAATATTTTTTTTAATGTGCTTATTGGAACTTGTAAAATAACCTGGAGTTTTTTTATTTTTGGTCAGGGAAAACCTGGAAAAGTCAGGGAGTTCAAAAATTGAAAATCAGTTTCAACCCTGTTATAGGAACTTAAATCGACTTCTTTGATCCTCTCTGGGCCCTAATTCTTGAGCAGGGAATGACATAGATTTGTGTCAAATGATCCCACGTCGAATGCAGTTCGTATTCTTGAGTTGTGATCGCTCATTCCATGCTATCAAAAATTGGGTGTTCGAGCTTCACAACTATGAAGCCAGGGATCGGTCCCATTTCTCAGGCAAGCGTGCGCGTAAAATATATATTTTTCAATTTAAAATTTCGAGGTTTTAAGAAAAAGCGTCTTTTTTTCGAGGGATGGGATCAGTTCCAGGGATTGATCCCTTTTCTTGAGGGATCGTTCCTTCTTTTAAGATTCAAGAATTAGGACCCTGGTTAAAATAAAAAAAGACAGTAATTAAAGTTGCATATCCTTTAACAAATTGTAGTCCCCGCTTCGCTCAGGCTTCATATTTTTCGCCTCGATATTAAAAGTGCCGCTTTAGTCCCTATGGTTATATATATATGTACTGTTTTTAAAAATTTTTGAGATAAATTAAGGTTGAATTTTTGTTTCTAGTATTTTATTTATCTGGCAAGAATCAACCTCAATAAAGTTTATTTTTGTGATCTAATTATATTATAAGGTCTTTTATTTATACTTTTTCTGTTGTATTAGTTTAACAATGGTTATAATGAACATTTTCACGGTAGAGTACTTGAAAAATAATTTTAGCTTCTTGAGTAAAGAGCAAAAAATTGAAATAAAAAATGCCGGTAGACCTAAACCCGAAATTGGCTTGGCCAAAACCACTAAGGGCAAATCTAGGGACTTCAACAGAAAATTTAAAATGGACATTGCTTTTATTCGTGCAAGCTACAAAAAAAATTAACTGTCAATTTTTTAAATTTGTGAATGTCCTCTTCATAGATCACGAGCCGCCACTGGATCTAATAGACAGATGCGACCTTAAAAGCCACCAGTTTCTATTTTCAAAAATATTTATTACCTACATATCCCACCTCGCATCCCACATCCCAAAAGTCTTAGAACCCCCTGATATCTCCAAAACCAAAAGAGGCGGAAAAGTCAAACTTTATATGTCTAGATTCTTTACAAAAAAAACATATTTTTGCTTGCTGGTCGTGCTGCCAGTTATAGTGGCGAAGCTAGGGCAGCGATGTTGCTTATTAAAATGAGACACTCTGCATATTTTGACAAATTTGAATAGGGCTTTTCTTTCTGATTCCAGAAATTCCTACTACTTTTCAATAAGAGCTAATGTGTTAGGCAAAGAATGTTCGACATTTCTTGGTTTTATGGGGATTATTTTACCATTTTTTTCAAACCGTCAAGAAAAAGGTAATGAGGTATTTTTGGAATCAAAAGCAATGGCTCACTTTAATTTGCTAGAATGGTCGCGATTCTTCAGAAACGACAGAAAATCTCACCTGTCAGAATTCTGGAAAGTGGCGATTTTTACTTATCGCCTCATTTAAAATAAAAACCAGCGTCCTTTAAATTTATCCTAACGTTTTAAGAGAAACTGCGTAATTTTTTTAATAATATTTTGTAAATTTAATATTTTAAAGATATTCTACAGGACTAATTTATTGCGGAGCTAAATTCTTACTACGCGTACCAATAAACGTCAAAAAGTGTCGAAAATTCTCACCATATAAAAGGAAAGACAGAATTTGTGTGACTTTTCTGAACAGTGACAGCGAAATATTCCATGGCTATCTATGGTTTTGTATGTTAAAAGTTTTAAAGGTTTGTTTAAACTAGAACTAGTATTAAGAATAAATTTTAAGAAATATTAGCAAATAGTCCTGACAAAAAAGCATTAAGTGTAAACTTGTGTTTAAAAATCGACGAGTTTTTGTAAGGGCGAGATTTTCTGTCTGTCTTTTTTGACCCAAATAACTTATTTTTAGTGGAAATAAAAAAAAACTTTTTTTTCTTCTTCCCCGACGTTTCGACACTTTATTGTGCCATCTTCAGGGCTCGAAAGTTATTAGTCCTCTATGTCAAAAAGTCTCAAAAATAAAAACATAATCACAGACAAAAACACGTATAAGATAGGAAGAAGAAAAACGGGCTTTCCGTCGTTAAAACCACACTGGTTCTTTTTATCTGACCCTATCCCACTAAAACGCACCAAAAAATTCAGTTTTAGTTTACAAGAAGTACCATGAACATAAATATTTGAGCGTACATCTTAGAACTACGTTTATATTCAGTTTGTTGGTAAATTTATCAATACAGAACAAGCGTCTTTATCAATGCACGAAAATAATTGAAAAAAAATATTCGATTCCTGTATTTGAATATTTTCATTAAATGTGTTTTAAAAAATATAATATAATTATATATACTTCTATACAAGATGTCCACAAAATAAGATATGACACAAACTTTTTTTTTGTCACTATAATATCTGTTTTGGCTCGTGTATTCTTGAACAGGAACCGGCATAGATCTATGGCGAATGATCACATTGGCTGAAAACGTTATGTTCTTGAGCGATGATCCGATCTTACAGATCTGATGAAAATCATACGTTACCGATAGCATACTTATACAAAATATTGCGTTAGATGTAGGAAAAGTATTTCTTGTATATCTTTGGTTTCCTGTCAATACGTCAAATTCACGTGACTTTTGTCTCTGGTTTCCTGGGCCCGAATTCTTGAGCAGGGGACGACGTAGATTTGTGTCGAATGATCCCACGTCGAACGCATTTCGTATTCTGAAGCGGTGATCGCTCATTCCGTTCTATCAATAATTGGGTGTTCGCGCTCCCCGACTCCAAAGCCAGCGATCGGTAAAATGTATATTTTTCAATCTAAAATTTCGAAGAGGTTTCAAGGAAAAGCATCTATTTTTCGAGGGATGGGATCATTCCCATCCCTTCTCTTGAGGGATCGTTCCTTCTTTAGAGATTCAAGAATTAGGCTCCTGTAGAGGTCCTCTATATATTTGACAGTTGTTTTTTTTACCAATAACTGTCAAAAATTGTATACAGGGTCTCTAGTTTCCTGAAGCCCAAATACACGTAACGTGACTGGGTTGCCTGGGTATTAATACCTTAACTACCCACTTTTAATACCCATTATTGTGACATTTATTTTTTTTATCTCTTCCACAGAAATTTAAACTTAAATATTTTGGCAGAGATAAAGGATAGACATTTGTTTAGTATTTTTGAAAAAATCATTTTTTAAGGATTCAGAATATGATATGATGGATTCAGAATATGATATGATGGTCGCGATTCTTCAGAAACGACTGAAAATCTCACCCGTCAGAATTCTGGAAAGTGGCGATTTTTACTTATCGCCTCTTTTAAAATAAAAACACAACAACCTTCATATTTATTCTAACGTTGTAAGAGAAACTGCGTCATTTTTTTATTAACATTTTGTAAATTTAATATTTTAAAGATATTCTGCAGAACTAGTTTATGGCGGAGTTAAATTGTTACTACGCGTACCAATAAACGTCAAAAATTCTTACCATGTAAAAGGAAAGACAGAATTTGTGTGACTTTTCTGAACAGTGACAGCGAAATATTCCATGGCTATCTATAGTTTTGTATGTTAAAAGTTTTAAAGGTTTGTTTTCACATAAAAATATTTAAGGAATATTAGCAAATAGTCCTGACAAAAAAGCATTAAGTGTAAACTTGTGTTTAAAAATCATCAGATTTTTTGTAAGGGTGAGATTTTCTGACGGTATTTGAAGAATCGCGACCATATGATATATCAGTTTGAGTCATATCTTACTTTTGGGATACCCTGTATACATTTTTTAAAACCGCTTTTTTATCTAAAATGATCCTATATAAGTTTTTTTTTTAAACCTATAGTTATGTTGGGAATTTGGAACCTTTGGTTGCACTAAAACAAAGTTATGATTGTTTTCCACAAACTAAAACTACACTTTTTTTGCACTCGACGCGCGTTTCGCTAACAACGTTAGCATCATCAGGAGACGAAAACAATAAACTAAATTAACCTACGTTCTATCTTATATACAATCTTTTAGTGGGCGGAGATAAGACTAATGATTTGTGATTGATCACTATCTCCGCTCAACTAAAGAATAAAGTGTACTAAACGGGATGGGTCCTCTATCTTTATTTAAACTATTTCTGGATTTAATGATTTCCATACTTTCATATGCATTTAAAAGTCTTTTGTTTGGTAGGATAAAACTACAGTTTTAGAAAAAAGTGGAATTTACGAAATTAGTTGCATGGATTGTGATAAAAAATTTGTTGGCCAAACGAGACGCTCTATTCAAACACGTTTTAAAGAACAGCACACTTAAAATACGGAAGAACAGATAAGTCAAGTATGGCCGAGCATGCTTTTGAAAACAATCATAGATTCACATGAGATAACCTAAAACTTTTAAAAAGTGTACCAAACAAAAGACTTTTGAATGCATAGGAAAGTATGGAAATCATTAAATCCAGAAATGGTTTAAATAAAGATAGAGGACCCATCCCGTTTAGTACACTTTATTCTTTAGTTGAGGGGAGATAGGATTATAAATCGTGATCAATCACAAATTATTAGTCTTATCTCCGCCCACTAAAAGATTGTATATAATTTAGTTTATTGTTTATCGTCTCCTGATGATGCTAACGTTGTTAGCGAAACGCGGGTCGAATGTAAAAAAGTGTAGTTTTGGTTTGTGGAAAACAATCATAACTTTGTTTTAAACCTATAGTTATCTCAAAAAATCATTATTCCAGAATTTTGGGACACAGTGTATACTTTCAATATACATATTTTATTAGACAATTGATGTCAATCGCATGTTTGAAACTATTTATATTCAAAAGTCGTAATCTACATTATAAACATTCTATTTTACTTGTATTAACGCTCGGTTTTATGTCGTTTACCTTGGAAGGGTAGTTTTGTTTGTAGGACTTTTGTTGGTAGAAAATTACATTTGCACATTATTGCTTTATAAGAAAAACGCAAATCTTTTACAAATCTTAAAATTTTTTTTTGGACCACAGAAATAAGAACAAAAGCAGCAATAAAATAGAAAAAAGTTATAATAAAACGTATGAGATAGAAAAGAGATGCAAAAGACAACTAACTGTCAGTTTGAAGGATCGGCAGAAGCACGCAAGGAAAACGTCTCTACGTCTTTACGGAGACAGATATACAGGATTGGCCATTTAAAAGGGTTCACCTGGATGTTTCCAAAAACTGTTAAGAATTGGAGAAAATGCTGAAACACATCGATTTTGTTTGTAAAGGGGACACTTGAAATTTTTATAGCGCGCAACCTTTTTGAGGGGTACACTTTACCCCTATATTTTGAATAGGGAAAGTGGGTCGAGTGATAACTTATTTTGGAGGGTCTCCTGAATGTCTTGACAATAGTGTAAAAATTTCGAAAATCCATCCGTTAGTTTAACCCTTTTAAATGGCCAACCATGTATAATTATTTTCACTTACACTACCTTTTGTGAGGGAATATTTCGCTTTGTTTTTATTTACCGTCATCAAATCCTTTTTTAGATTTTATAAAAATAAGGCGTGTGTATTTTATTTTAATAATAATAAATAATTAATATCAAAATGACTTCGTTTAATCTCTATATCAGCAGATAATTAACAAAGTTGTTTGTTTTTAGTTAAAAAAGCAAAAAAAAGTTTGATGAAAACTTTAACCAAGGCCAATATTAAAAATTTATTTTTGTCGTAACTAGTTTTATGTTAAATATTCCGAAGATGCATTAGTTTTACTTTATTCCAGACATATTTATCATTATTTTTAGGTCTTGTTTACTGCTACATCAAAAAGCAAATAAAATCAAGAAATTTGTTGTTACTTAGTAAATCAAATAACTTTTCCGGAATTTCCACGTTTTGCGATTGTGAACAACATAAATAAAAGTAAATGTGGTTTATTTTTATTGAAAATTTAAATGAAGTAAAAGGAGAAATGCAATAATTTTATGGGTTTGTTTATGAAGCAGACTCTATTATCTTTGGTAAATAAAACTTTATTTCGTTGATCCAGTTCTGTTTACATCAGTGTTTTGTTACTGAAGATGGATGAAGTAAGGTTACACTTACCGAATAAAATTTACTTTTAATCAAAAACTTGATATCTGCACTCTATTTGTTCTTAATAATCTCTAAAAAAAAGGTACTAAAAAGCGTAACATAAATTTTTAGCTTTCTGATACCATAATAAAAGCGATGGGCGCTAATTAACATTTAGGCAAAAAAATAAGAGCAAATGGACAATAGCTAGTGTCTTTTATTTTGAAATGTATTTTAAGTGTGGTCTTATAAGTTATCCCATAAAACTCAACAATAAAAGTACCGTCCTGTCATTATTTGTTAGGGGTGCCTTCATTTTTAAAACTAGCCATTTTTTGGGTCCAACTATAAGAATTCAAAATTTTTGGGGATTTAGGGATTGCCCTTTCATACTAGTTTACGTTGATATTGATTTTCCAGATCCAAATTATATTTTTATTATAATGTTTATTTAGGAGCCTTAAAATCACATTGCCAAATTTTTACAATAATCAATGGTGATTATAATTCCAATCTAAAAAGTTTTTTAAAGTTTATCATCATCAAGTCTTAATTTTGGCGATATTGGCGGTTAATTTGCGGACCTCATGATTATAGAGGTTCTTTCATATCAGAAAAAATTTTTGTGTATTTTAGTTTAATAGTATTTTTTTATTTAAAAACAAGGGTTCCAACACACGAAAAGCAGCATTTAAACATATCTAAAATATAAAATTCAACCAAAATTTGTTTGGAATTTAAAAATTATATCACATATTAACGTATTTAAATTTTAACTTTTTCGAAAAATTTTCCCTGTTAACTTTCGGGGAGGTCACCACGAACAAAAAAAAGGCATTATAGGTTTATTACTTTTTTCATTGATTTGACGTAATATAGCCTATGTACTGCCCAGGACACCAAAAAATAAACTTTTTCATTAATTATTTAAAAGCGGGAAAACAGCTTCTAATATTTAAAGGTGATATCATAATTTATTAATAAAAAGAAGTCTATATTATGTCAAATATGTCAAATAACCCACTTTTATAAATGATTATAATAAGCAAGGAAGTGAATAAGGATATATTTTTTTTCTGTCACAGAAATATTAAAAATGCAAGTGGTTGATGGTTTCACTAAAAGGGTACCATTATTAAAAGGAAATAAAATTAGTTTGAAAAAAATCGTTTTAAAAATGAAAAAGCTGTGTAGTTTCCAAAATTTTTCTTGTTTTTCATGTTTGAGCCTCCATATTATATTTGGTGTGCTTTTGACAGATTGCCGAATAAGTAGAATACTGACCCCAAATTCTTTTAAACAAAAACACGGAAGACTATATTCAGTGTCTATACCACCAAGTTTTTAGTGACAAAGTTAGTTATCATGGCCAGTGTTCTTGAAAAAGTGAGAAGGGATTACTTACATTTCACCTGGTTCGGAGCTACCGAGATCTCTGAAACGGGTGAGAACGCATGCGCACTTTTACTTTCACCCAAATTTCGGGGAGTACTCTCTAGGTGAGATTTCAAGAATACTTGCCCTGTGCCCTTATTCTCGAACTGTGCCCTTATTCTCGAACTGATAGAAATTCTGCTCCCAGGAAGTCAAATTCTCTCGCTACTATGCTTCTCGTTGGTCCAAATCTTCGGCTTAAATCGGTTTCTCTCTTTTTTGCTTTTGTTGCACATAAAGCGTTTTCAACGATATCCAATTTTAATCCAAACTTGACATATGTCAGTAGCCATCTTACAAGGGCCATATTAAACTTTGTTATATTTTGTATTATAATTTATAGAAAGTAGATCTTTTTTAACACAAGAGGCCCAACAGTCCGTTTTTTACAATGGCTTTGAATCTAGTTCTTACATTTCTACATCCGGCGTACCCCAAGGATCAAATTTGGGACCTCTTTTATTCGACATATTTATTGATAACTTAACAGAATGTATTGATCCTGATCACTTGGTTTTTGCAGATGTTAAATTCTAGAATCAATTGAAGATTGTTTTACGATGCAGGATCAAATAAATATATTAGTAGAATGGTGCACAAACAATAAACTTCCTTTAAATGTTGCTTAATGTACGGTGTTGACTTTGACACAAAAAATCAATCCTATTATTTATGATTATTCAATTAATGGCACTTTGTTGGAAAGGGTAGAAAGTACTAAAGATCTGGGAGTTGTTTTTGATCCGAAACTGAGCTTTATAAATCAAATTAATTGAACATTTTCATCAGCTGCAAAAATGCTAGGTTTTATAACCAGAAACACAAAGTCCTTTACATCCATTGATGCTCTAAAATTACTGTATTTTGCGCTGGTTAGGTCCAGGTTGGAATACGCGTGTGTTCTTTGGCACCCTTTTTACGCTAATTATTATCGTTTAAAGAAGACAACACATATCCTCCTAGAGGAGTCTCAAATGAGGACCTGTTCTTGAGATTTAACATCTTGTCATTAGAAAAACGAAGGGAAAAACTTTTTTGTACAAATTAGTAAATTACTTAATTGACTGCCCATTTTTGCTGTGACAAAAATAAACTTTAAAATACCAAATCCTGGAAGAAGGTATGATGAGACTTTCTACTGTGCAAGATCATTTTCCAACCTGGGTCTTAACAGTGTTTTGAACAGATTGTGTAGAAAGGATAATGAAGTTTCACATAGAGTAGACATATTTAACGACTCGCTTCCTGTTTTTATTGGAAAAATTAATGCCGATTAATATTCTCTCTTTTTTTAAATAATCAGTTTAGGTAAATTTAAGAATTGGTTATTTATTTACAAACCAAACAAAAAAAATATTTTTTGTCTGGTTATAATTGTTGTTTATTTACCTAATTAATTGTTTTTGTACTTTGTCCTGTAATTGGAATTATTCTGTTGGGCAATAAATAAATAAATTTGAATTGAATTGAATTGAACAGGAAACTGCACAAGTACCCATTGAACACTACAAACCCATCAGGGGCGCCTACGGACGCCGCTGATGTAAACAAATTTACCAAGGAGCTCAGGAAGCTTCAGGTCAAAATCGTAGTCGGCATGTACGGTCCAACCGAAACAGGCTGACTGAATCGTATGTGAGGGAACTTCCACTTAAAAAGGGCGATATCCTTTCTCCATTCGAATTGACAATTGCAAGTAGACTATTCGGCAACTCAAAAATCGACTTATTGCAAGTTGCAAGACTCTAGTAAAGAACAGTCTCAAAAGTGAGCCACAATAGACTCGCTGGTGGTCGCAGTGGAAAGTGCCAGAATGGCACACTCACAAATAAATCAACTATTAGTTGGATTTATAGGTCGGGTCGGTCCGCAGTTTCTTTCATTGTGAGAGATCTATTTCAAGAATTGAGCGCTAGGGCCCGTATTTTTGAAACTGCGGGATGAGAACTCTGCCGGGCGCTCCTCTCGCAATGAAAGAATATTTCTTTTGTCGGATGAAGTAAGTTTTTAAGTATAAGTATTCTGGGCAGGCGCAGTAGCGCTCTGCCAGGCTGTTACCTTTATTAAAGGTAACCACTGGCGCCAATTAGCGTTGAATAGCGACTACCTTTACCGTTAAAAAGACAACCAACCAAACTTGATTTGATTCTTTGGTGGAAGATTTTTAGGTTATAAAAGTTTGTTTTGTTTTACAAAAATTTAATGTATTTGGATTTTATTTTTTATTAACCGTGTTTATAGTAGTACTGGGGTGCCTTTTTTACCGTTTTTTTTTTGGTAAACAGGTGAGTAAATACGAATAAGTTTGCAGAGGCTCGATTTCTTCTATTACTCCACCAAAGGTATCTTGCAAAATTACTTGCCTGACTAAATTTATGATGGCGTGTCCGTCTCCCAGTCCTATAACTAAATTAATATTTTCCTCCATGATATGGTTAGAAAAGCAAATAAAAAAAAAGACTTGAGAAAAAGGTCAATAAAAAAGTAAGGTTATGTTTACCGTCAAACGATTGAATACGTTCTAACGTCTATTTTTAACCTCTTAAAGTTACCTTTATTTACGGTAACGGTAACCATAAGAGTGATGAAATTTGCCGTTAAACTGCCTGACCAAAATCTCTCTAATCTCGAACGTTTAAACTCACCAAATTTTGGAAAGAATGTTTGAATTACTCTCCATTAGATATCTCCTTAAAGCCTCTCCTTTATTCTATGTTGCGGAGATAAATGCATAACCCGCTATATTAGTTGGATTCATAGGTCGGGTCGGTCCGCAGTTTCTTTCATTGTTTTTCATCTATTTTAAGGGCCCGTATTCTTGAAACTGCGAGATGAGAACTCTGCCGGGCGCTCCCCTCGCAATGAAAGAATATTTTTTCGGATGAAGTAAGTTATATTAGCAACATTTTGGTCAGGTTTTTTGTCAGTCTGTTACCGTTACCTTTATTCTGGGCAGGCGCAGTAGCGCTCTGCCGGGCTGTTACCTTTATTAAAGGTAACCACTGGCGCCAATTAGCGTCGAATACCGACTACCTTTACCGTTAAAAAGAGAACCAACCATCGTTCTCAACTAAAAAGCCAGTTAACTCATTTTCGTTTTAGTATCCTTTGACCTATGATCGGTGCCGTATTGACACCAAACTGACAGAAAATCCATGTTTTACTTGTCAATTTGGTTATAAAAATGGCTGCCCAATAGGCTAAAGGGCACTGAGCCGATAGGAGTTAACAGGCTTTTTAGTTGAGAACGGTATTGGGTTGATCTGCATACATCTAAGATAACAAATTTAACCCTGGAATCTTACTGTGTATTAAAAGAATTCACAAAAGTCGCATGTCCAGGCATCATTTGGATCGATAAAGGCATAAAAATATGACTAAAACTGTGTTTTTAAAACAGTTCCTTTAATTAGTATACAGGGTGTTTCAAAACTTATGTCAGAAACTTTTAGAGCGTATTAAGTGGCCTGCAAGTAATACAAAAATATATATATAAAAAAAACGATTTCGCCGTTTTCAAAAGTCGCTTCAAAAATGTTTCAATTAGGGACATTTTTCCACACGATGAATGGATTCCTTGAAGTATGATACATATTAAGTGACAAAAACCCCTAATCGCTGAATATTCTCATAACTAAATAAAAAGGTTAAATAATGACATACCACAATTAATGTAAGTGGACACAGGAATAAATTCGGTAAGCTTCTGCGCCGGGTTGTTGTGCTTCGTTGTAAATTAAAACAATATCCACTAATTCGCTGTTTAATTTCCTGGTCCTCACCGGGCGGTCAAAAATCCGTTATCTCTTTTGTCCCTGTGTCGGATCGAGTCATATTTCTTCAGCTAAACTCTAAGCCTTTCAATGTCAATATTATTCAAGTATACGCTCCAACCAGTAACTATTCAGATGATGACGTAGAGGCATTCTACGACCAAGTTCAGACTGCCCTTAATTTTACAAAAAAGACAGAAATCACCATTGTTATGGGAGACTTCAACGCAAAACTTGGAAACGCCCCAAGAGAAGACATTGTTGGGAGATACAGTCTTGGTACATCAAATGAACGTGGAGATCGCCTTTTCCAGTTCTGTCAGGAAAGGGATTTTATCGTGTCAAATACTTTCTTTAAACTTCCAGTTAGACGCCTTTATACTTGGACTTCCAAATCTGACACTCCTGAGAATATCATTAGAAACCAGATAGACGTTATGTTAATTAATAAACGATTTAGAAACATTATTAAATCTGCAAAAACTTATCCTGGTGTAGACGTAGGCTCGGATCACAATCCAGTTGTGGCGAAAATTAAATTTACTCAAGAAAAATCACCCCCCAAATAAAAAACTCAGACCCAGGTTGGACAAACTTCAAGATAACATGATAGCAACTAAACTTAAAGTCGAACTTAACAAAAAGCTTAAAGATATTAATGAGTCTACCGAACAAGATGCAGAAATGGTCTGGACAAAGGTTAAAAATGCCATAGTCGAAAACACAACACTCTTAGGCAAGGATGAAACAAGAAATAAAAAGAAAGTTTGGATGACCGATGAAATCCTGGAGTTGATGGATAAAAGACGCAGTAAAAAAGGCAGCGATCAGTATTAAGAAATCAATAGAGCAATAAAAAACAAGATAAGTTCAGCAAAACAAGACTGGATAACACAGCAATGTCAAGAAATAGAAGATCTAGATGCTAAACATGACACTTTCAATTTACACAAACATATAAAGGAAGCGGCCGGATTATTTAATCAAAGACAAGCTGGAATCCTTGTGGACAATCAAGGCAAAATCATACCGGATAACAAAGAAAAATTAAAAGAATGGGGTAGCTACATAGAACATCTCTTTACCGATAACCGATCCGAACAGCCAGAAGAATTCTCAAACCAAGGCATAGATATAACACCAGAGGAAGTAAAACACGCAATATCTTCAGCTAAAAACAGAAAAGCGGTAGGGCACGACGAAGTATACATTGAGGTTTTAAAGCTAATGAAAAACGAACATTCGCTAAATACGCAGGTCAAACTTTTTAACTTGATTTATCGTAGCGGTAAAATCCCTGCTGATTGGCTAAAATCAACCTTTGTTACGCTGCCTAAGAAACATTCAGCAAAGAAGTGTAGTGATGATCGCCTAATCAGCCTAATAAGCCATATGTTAAAAATATTTCTAAAGATTATCCACAAAAGAGTTTATGGGAAATGCGAATCTTTTATGGGTGACACGCAGTTTGGATTTCGTGGTGGGTTCGGGACAAGAGAGGCCTTGTTTGCCATTCAAGTCTTAGTTCAGCGGTCTAGAGATGTGTCGGTGCCAGTATATGCCTGTTTCATAGATTATGAGAAGGCATTTGATCGAGTCCAACACGAACAGCTCATAGAATCGCTAAAAGAAGTTGGTTTAGATGACCGAGATCTAAAGATAATCGCTAATCTATACTGGAATCAGACTGCTCAAATAAAGGTTGATGGCCAACTGTCCGAAAAGGTCCAAATAAGAAGAGGAGTACGCCAAGGTTGTATATTGTCTCCGCTGTTGTTTAATATCTATAGTAACAAAATAATAGAGAATGCACTTCATAACTGCGAAGAGGGTTTGACCATAAACGGTATAAAAATCAACAACGTACGATATGCCGACGACACTGTCATAATAGCAGACACGCTGGAAGGCCTACAAGAGTTGTTGAATCAAATTGCTGCCAAAAGTTCGCAATTCGGGCTTAACTTAAATGTTGAAAAACTAAAATGGATGGTCATATCCAAGGAAAAGAACATCCGGGGCATGTTAGAAGTAAATGGGCAGCAAGTCGAACGCGTGGATTCATACAAATACTTAGGTTTTCTCCTTAATGAGAACTGGGACAACATGCAAGAAGTTCGTGCAAGAATTGAACAGGACAGATCATCTTTTATCAAAATGAAACCAGTGTTGTGTAGTCGCGATCTTAATACCACTCTCCGAATTCGTGTGCTTCGGTGTTATGTTTTTAGCATCTTATATTATGGCATGGAAGCATGGACACTGACTGAGGCCATGTGCAAAAAGTTGGAGGCATTCGAGATGTGGTGTTATCGTAAAATATTATTAGGTATATCTTGGATGGACCTAGTAACTAATGTGGATGTTCTGCTTAGAATAAATAAAGAGCTTGAAGATTTATTTACCATCAAAAAACGAAAAAATATTTTGGCCATATTTTAAGAAATGACAAATATAAACTCTTAAAATTGATAACAGAAGGCAAAATTGAAGGCAGAAGAGGTTGTAGACGGATATCATGGCTTAAAAATCTTAGATAATGGTATGGTGTTAGTACCACGACACTTTTCCGAAAAGCAGTGGACAGGGTGCGCTGATGATAGCCAACGTTCGAAGAGAGCATGACACTTGAAGAAGAAGAAGGCGATGAAAATGTTTTGGAAAATTTTTGGTTATTTTTTTGCAAAAACGACAAAATTAAGCGAAATGAATCGTCATTTTAAACACCGACCAGTATTAGGAATTACGTCTTTCATTTTTATACATAAGTTGTGAAACACCCTTTATACATCAAATATTTGAATATTTCGAATTGGTGGTCTTAGAAAGAAATTTTAGCTTATTCGGTAAAAAATCAATCGAGCTGTGTCTAGTTTTTACAAAATGTACCTTTTATTCAAAATTCAGCCAATTCTGATGTTTCTTTGACTCTAAAAAGTATGGATATCACATTAGCCGTTTTGAACGACACTTCGACATTTCTTGAGCTAAGGTTACTGACAGAAAAAAATAATCTCTACTCTTAATATATTTTTTCTAAATTAAGGGTACTAACTACTATTTCAAATAAACAATTTTTAAAAGATCAGTTGCCTGACGATATGTCAGCCTTTGCTTGCAATGCTGCCAGCTTTTAGGAGCGGGCTTGTAAGAGGGCGGTCTAACAAATTGTCAAAGTCAGACAATAATCACGTGATGGCCCTTTAAAAATGGTGGCTGTAGGGTAAACAAAGCGATTTTTCCATGATACGTAATGCTAATAAAAAAGAAAATTTTGGGAAAGTGGAAAAAGATTCAGAGTAAACAAAGTGACTATTTTATAGAGTAATCCTTTCTGAAATGTTGGAAATAAGCTCAAAATTCGTAATTTAAAGAGGCAATGTCATGTAATTTTATCTCTCGCGCACTTGCACAATGTGGATAAGATCGACTTGAAAAGAGACAGTTGCGTTATCTGGTTTGAGAGAGATGACGTTATCTATAATTACACGGGTGCGACAGAGATAGGTAGAGGGACATTTCCACGTTTAATTGCGAATTTTTACTTTATTGTTAAAATTTGATTTTCACCGATTCAGCAAGGATTATTCATGGATTATTGGAGGAGGCAGTGCTTATATACATTTTGACAAATCTCTATCTAGGGCTAGTTCGCAAGTACATTGATACTTTGAATTTAGGAGAATATACACTCTAGCTTCATTTGTGTTTTTTTTTCAGCAAGTACATTCCAAGAAAACCTCCTGAAAACGATGCTTCAGATTGAAGACACCTTCTTCGAGCTGGGCAGAACTTGCAAACGAAATTGCCTAATTATTTGTGATAGAGGTGCTATGGACGCTTCAGCATGTAAGTAAATAACGACAGGCCTGATAACTGATGACGAATTTACAAAACAGGAAAAAAGGATCACCCCCCTGTTTGCAGCTGACCCAACGCACATTTTCTTAAACGTTTTACATAAAATTTGAAAACGATTAAAATGTTTGGCTTCAATTTAAAAAAAAAAACTATTTATAACATCACTCTAGTTTACGTTTAAGCAATTTTTGTCCAAAAATTGTTCTTTTAGTGTTTGTTTTTAAAAATTTTCGTTTGCCACGATTCTAACAACAAATCTAGAATTGTGATTAGGTCCCATCCCAACCAGCCCCCCTTTTAAAAATTCACTGCTTACTGCAAAAAATTTGGATGGTGCGCTATGACATCAATGCATTTAAAATAAAGGCTATACGGGATAAAGGTACTCATCGTTTTTTATTTTTTGCAGGAGAGCAAATTTTAGCCTATTCTTTTCGTAAACGCATATATTTTAATGTTGTACTTTAAGTTATTGCGGCTTTTATCCTTTAACATAATTTGTAAACTTTAGTAACAATGTTATAAAGATGACGCTCAATAATTTGGGTGTTCTTAATATAGGTATTTAAAATTATTCATAAGCGAAAAGAATAAAAATAAAAAAAATGGATGAAAGATTTCATGCTATATAAATTTCGGACTCTGATCCTTCACTGCTATCTAGATGTCAGACCTGAAAACCAAGGTGATTGCGCCTCTTCATAAAGTTAGTACTTACTACATTTATACGCAACTACAGGGCCCGTATGCGACCCATATTTTCATAATTTTTTCATATTTTTACTTACTTCATAAAGGATTCATATTTTTTACAAAAATTGGAAAAAATTCATATTTTATTCATAAAGTTGGGTTCACTCCTCTTTGGTCTTTAAATTTTTAAGTCGGCCGAGTTTTGGGGTTCTGGCCTATGGCCTTGACTATTTTTGATATTTCTACTCCAGGACTGTTTTACTTTAGCTTCGTAGATGTTTTTTGATAAAGATACCTAATAATTTTTTAGTGAAACTTTACCTTATATTTGTGCTGTGATGCAACGAACCCTTATAATAATTAATATAGATGTTAAAGTAACACTTTCCTTAATCAAGCAAATAAATAAAAAATCACTACCTGTATTTATTTACAGGTTTTCATTTTAAATATCTGTCTATAATCAGTTAAAACCCAAACCTTTTCAGCATATATATAAAATTAAATCCAAAAATTTGTTGTAATTGTCTACCCACAGAAATCTGGCTTCCAAGTTGTATCCATACTTTTCTAAGGTGTATGCAGACTTCTCCAGGATGTATTCAGTATTTTTCAGGGTGTATCCAGAAATTTTCAGGGTGAATTCACACTTTCCTGGTTGTATTCAGACTTTTCCGTGGTATATCCAGGATTTTTCAGAGTGCATCAAGACTTTTCCAGGATGTATCCACAGGGCCGGCGCCAGGGGTGGGGCAACGGGGCGCCTGCTCCAGGCGGCCGTTTTTGGGGGCGGACAATTTTGAATTTATGAGTATCTATTTTTGACATTTGAATAAAATAAGTATAAAAAATTATTGTGTAGTACCTTTCCCGTTTATAAATCGTTTTGCTATGTAGGGTAAATGTTGTCGGAATACTCCTATGCTGAATAAAAGTGCGATGCAGTAGAATTCAAATACACGCGAATGAAAAACACGCATGTCATTGCCGGCGGCCGCGCCGGTGAAACAGCGTTGTGGTAGGTTGATATATTTTAGTCGGAAGTCTGCGTTCTTCTCCTGACATAGAAAAAGACATACTTACCGATGTGTATTAATCTGCACACAAGTCAAATTTAACAATGTTGCAAACATAAGGGAAAAACATGTAGGCGTTCAAAAAAGAATTTTGGATTTAAATCCTTGTGTAGCGTTTGTACCATGTGCAACCCACACTCTGAATTTGGTAGTGAATGATACAGCAAAATCCACACTAGATTCGGTAAACTTTTTTTCAACAGTTCATGCTGTATACATTTTTTTTTGCTGCATCCACTCAACGCTGGGCAATCTTAAAACATAAAGTACAAAATCTAACCCTAAAACCCCTTAGTGAAACTAGGTGGGAGAGCCGGGTGGGTTCAACAAAGGCTTTAAAATATCAAATTGATCAAATATACGATGCCTTGATCGAAGTTTTAAATAGAAACGACTTTGAAGCGAATGTTAGAAACGAAGATGATGCGTTGGCTAAGAAAATAAAATCTTTTAGTTTCTGCGTATGTGTTCTCATTTGGTATGAGATACTAAATAATGTAAATACAGTCAGCAAAATGTTACTGAGATTAATCTTTCGGATTCAGGCAAAACTCTTGCAAAGTTCCTAGATCACTTCAGGGAGCTTAGGACTGACGAAGCTTTTGAAAGTTTCTTAGTTGATGCTACTCCTCTTGCTGAGGAGCTGAAAATTTCGTTGATTTTCACCCAGGAAGTACGATGACGACCAAGAAAATTACGAGGGTGCAGATGAGCCTATCGCAGATTTAAAAACAAAATTTAAAATCGAAATATTTTTTGTTGTGTTGGATACCATAATTCAAGCAATAGAAGATAGATTTATTCTTTTAAAAAGCCATTTACATCAGTTTTCTTTTCTTTACAATATATCTCTTCTTAAAACCGTTTCAAAAGAAGATATTATGAAGCACTGTATGGATTTGGAAATATACCTCACTGACGGTGAAGAGAAAGATATATTTGGCATAGAATTAAGAGACGAAATTCTCTCTTTGACAGCCATTGCCTCAGATTTAAATTCACCACTAGCCACTTTTAAATATATAGTTGCACATGGTCTGGAGGCAACCATGCCTAATCTGTTTGTTGCCTTCAGGATACTGATAACTCTTCCAGTATCAGTGGCTAGTAACGAAAGAAGTATTTCGAAACTAAAAATAATCGAAAATTATTTGAGAACATGTATGTTACAGGAGAGGCTAAATTTATTATCTCTAATATCAATAGAACATCATATTGCAGCTCAGTTGGAATATAGCGATATAATTTCACGTTTTGCAGAAAAGAAGACAAGGAGGTATACTTAGATTTTGTTTAGCTACTGTTTTTGTATTATATTGTAGCATGTCATATAGTTTTAGGTAATATGCAAAAAGAAATTCTAAATATATTTACATTTTCATTCCTATATAAAAAAAGGAGGGGGGAGGTTAGGTGGGGGCGGCCATTTGATAGTTTTGCCCCAGGCAGCCAAATGTCTGGCGCCGACCCTGGTATCCAGACCTCCTGATTGTTTCAGTTTCAGGGTGTATCCGGGCTTTTCCAGGGTGCATCCAAGCTTTTTCAGAGTTTATTCAGACTTTTACAGGGTATCCTCCGACTTCCGGGGTGTATCCTGACTTTTTTAGAGTGTACTAAGACTTCCTGAGTAGGGTGTATCCAGACTTTTCCATTACATTTTAAATTTGTTATATACCTATATATATATATATATATATATGTTGTCAAAAGTTTAGCGCCAATAAACAGAGGTTTTTATAAGCTTTCCAACGTGGTTTTACAATATAGGAAAGAAATATTTTTTTTTCTTATTTTATTATATTTATTCGTCATTTAAGTAAAATTAATATCCTTTTCACCATCCACGAAAAACAGTTTTATTGTATCTCTTAAAAATTACAAAGATTTTTTATTGATATTTGCTTGGTGAAGTGGCATATTTTTTTTATAAAAAAAGAAAAATTATTATTATTTCATAATATTTGCGTGATCGGTCGCTGCGGGCCCTGCAACTAAAACCGGTTTATATAAGTATGGTTTTGAATAGAATCGCTTTCTCCATATATACGTCCTCCATTAAATCGTTTTCTAGCAGCTAATTACAATACTGCCAACCTGCTAATTCAATGACATAACCATACAGTTTTTATATATTTCATTTTTAAGAAAAACGCAATAAAACAACTAAGTTTTCTATAATACCAAGGTTGAAGGTTTCTTTACGTTGGCAGTAATGCGCTAAAGCGTTTTTTAAGTGTTTTTTACGGACCCTAAAATAGGTACAACCACTTTCTTAAATCGGTTTAAAATAAAATCGACTTTTTAAAACGGTTTTAATGGTTTTTATACGACAAAATTTTTAAACCGTCCTTATATAAAATCGCTTTAAGTGGTCAGTATAAACAAAGTAATAGTATTTCTCATGTCAACTATAAAAAAATTCAAATAAGGAGGCTTAAAATACGTTTAATTAGAATAATACTTACTAATTTTTGTAGACCATTTTTGTATACATTACCTAACAATATTGTTTGTATAATTTTAGTTATTACCAAAGAAAAATGGGACGCAATTATGAAAGACAACAGTTGGAATAACGTAGAATTAAGAGACAACCGCTACAACCAAATCATTCATATGGTAACCGCTGCTAAAGGGGCCGAGGATTACTATTCAACTGAGGTAATCACATTTTTAATATTTACGAGTATTATGCTAACAAAAAGAAATCGTTTGATAGAAAAAAATACCCTGCGAAATCTTGAATACTTGGAAAACTGTTCCAATTGTGCCAAATTTCATTAAATCAGACGAAATTGAAGAATCTAGGTTTTTTGAACGATCGATCATCAAAGCTTTTTAAGGCTCGCAAAAAAGCTATATTATTTGTTACATAACAATATATTTTTTAGACACTCATTTTGCGTTTCTTAGAGGATTTTTGATTTAAAATTGGTCCTGATTCTGGTTGAACCAGAACCGGAACCGGTCCTTTCGATTTAAAACAATGACGTCACAGTTGCAACCCGGTTATCAAATTTTAGAACCAGTCTGGGAGGTTGGTTCGACTTTTTGGTTGCAAACATAATCCCTACAATTTTGCAAAATTATAGGTAGTCTTTTTTTGAGTAAAATCAAAGATATCTTCACAATATCATAAAGGACGTCATTATTTTAGAACCGCGTCATTATTTTACAGTGCCTTTTGAAAGGGGCCTGTGATACCTTCTTTCCATGTTTAAAATATTTTGGTGGAACCTTTCACCATGCTCGTCAATTACAGCACCACAATTTTCCGGAAAGCAAATCAGAAGAGAATCCAAGAAATTAATTTTAACGACATGTTCCATCCTAGGTTTTGGTAACACAAAAGAAGTGGCTTTAGTATTTTCAAAAAAATTTGTTGAACCATTTTAAATGCATTCCAATCGTCCTTTTCGTTGCCTTGATCTCCGATCTGGGGACCCACAATATTCCTTCCCTCTTTAATTTTAGCGCCTTCTTTGTACATTCGCGACTATTCCCTCACCATCGAGTACAGCAGGACCATAGATAAACTATCTAATTAGCTTAACAATACTCTAGTAACTACACATAGAATAACAATACAACACACAAAATTCTCTCTCTGAGACTAATTCCTAACAATATTATAAAAAAATTAAACTTAAAATTTATGATTTATGTTATAAGTATTTAAAAACCTTATAAAGTACGATACGACCCCATAAAAAGCGGTATTGAACTTGGGCAGGGTCAAATAAAAAAAAAGGTTGGATTCGCCTGGTTTTTATGGAAGGTTTGAAAGTGAATCGTATTGAAAACGTATTCAGTTCCACGTGAAAACGTAGTATATAAAGGGTGGGCCAAAAAATCTTGCACATTTTTGAATTTGCTGTAACTTTTGATCGAATCGGTCGATTTTAAAATGTTTTGACTTTTTGGAAAGACAATACATCAGACTTTTCCCATCCGATCCAAAATTTGACATTTCCTAAAAATTCAAGATGGCGGACCGTTTTAAATAACGGGAAATTTTCACCCCCCTCCCTCCAAAACAAAAGTGCGGCACTGGAGAAAATCTAAGTCATTGTTACAAAAGCCTTATGTATTCCCTGTATACCAAGGCATTACCTAATTAAATCGGTGAAGAAATACAAAAAATACGGGCTTTTATATTGAGTGGAGTTGTTTGCTGTAACTTTAGATAGAAGTACAAGACTTAAGGATTTTTTTATGTTGTGGTTTAAAATTTAACAATTCTCAAAAATCCTTGATGGCGGACATTTTTAAATAATGGGTAATTTTAACCCCTCCCCCCCCCCATCGAAGTTTGCCCCAAAGAAACATTACCAATGCTTTTAATAAATGGCGTAACGATTTCCGTACTGTCTTAAGAATACATGGGGATCAGCTTAGAACAACTAATGGTTATTTTTATTTAAAAGTAGAAGGGTGCAAAAAAATTTATAAATAATATAAGTGTTTGATGATTAATAACAAAGTAAACTCAGCTTAAGCTCGGCCAAAATACCACGCCACTCTAGCTAAAAAATCAGTAGTTTAAAACCACTGCAATTTTTTTAAATTTTAGTATAAGTCACAATTTTTATTGAAAACGCTGGATATGATGACACTAACTTGTTTACTTCTGAATTGATTTAAGCAAGTGATACCTTCATAGACCTAGCAGAGATGGGAGGTAGACTGGCCTTGATTTTGTTTTCTTACTTTTTTAGGGGAGTGAAATTACCCAATGGTTAAAGCGTGTTCAAGCTCTACGCCATCATGGATGTTCGAAAAATGTCAAAGCCGCAAGCTTTGCTCACCCAAAAATGTGAAAATGTTTAAAATCAAGTAATCCGATCAAAAGTGAAAGCAAATGCAAAAAAAAACTTATTTTAAAGGTTTATAGTTTCCTTATCTCTTAACCGAGTAATGCCTTGGTATAGAAAGTGTACATAAAGCTTTTATCGCAATGACTTAGATTTGCTCCAGTGCCGCACGTATTTTTTTTGTAGAGGGGGATGAAAATTACCCGATATTCAAAACGGTCCGCCATCTTAGATTTTTGCGAAATGCCAAATTTTGAACCGGATCGGAAAAGTCTCATGAGTTGTCTTTCAAAAAAGTTAAAAAAATTTGAAATCAAGCTGTTCAATCAAAAGTTATTTGTACCCTATAGTAGTAGTAGTATAAACATAGGGTCTATATAATCAAGGTTACACCTTGATCTGTCATCACTCAGAACATTATTTTGTTTATTCGGGCCTCTTAAAGCGCTTTTATGTAAGGACGTTCTGAAAATTTTGTCGTATAAATTTAAGAAAGCGGTTTATCGCTTTAAAATATATTTTAGGGCCGGTATAAACACTTTAAAACGATTTAGCGCATTACTTCCAACCACAGACCTACACCATTAGACCCTGAATGCTATGCTAATGCCCTGGCTCCTACAATAACAATGTATCTCGCAAAACGTATCGCCGGAATTAGGCGTGCTCTTTCTCTTTATATAAATAAAAAAAAATATTTTTAGGGATCCTAACTCGCACTTTATACAATATCTTTTAATCAAAGAGCAGGAGAAAAAGCTCGTGTTCCCCAATTGATGAATACATAGTAGGATGAAGCTTTGTTGCCAACTTGAGGTTACTTTCTTGTTGGTTCTGAAATTTCATGAAAATCTTGGTGCTTTTTTACCACTATAAGCAGCTACATTCAAAAATATCATGAAAACAATGTTTATTTATTTAAAAACTATAATTACAAAACAAAAGATAAAAAATAAACTCATAAAAAATAAAAAGCCCATATTTTTTCCAATACTCTCAACGATCCCTAAACAAGAACTGGCAAGTCGCAATGCCTTTCCGTCTTCTTCAGCGTTGCATACCGACCGTGTCCAAATATTTCTGATTTCGAAACGTTTTGTGTGGTTTTTGTGTTTTTTATAAACTTGTGAAGTTAAAAACTATAGGATGGTGCGGGAGTGCATCGTGTGTAAACGATTGGAACACCCAAATCAAGGGATTTCGTTTCAAAGGTAAATGTCAAAATCAGCTGTAGGTTTGTTGTGATAATTACCGGTCAGTGTCGTCCTTTACCTATTTTCAATTATTGGTATTACTGTTTTTGGTAATTATGCAGTATACGGTTTTCTACTATTTTTGATTTTTTATGAAAAATTCTTTATAGAGGCACCTACTAGGGTCCCTAGGACCCCAAATCCGCCGGCGCCGGTTTTTTTTTAACATAAAAAAGGGTGCCGGGGGGGTTGTAATGTATTTTTTTGATTGTTTTGTTGGGTTGGGTTAGGTTGAGTTGGGCTGTGTTGGATTGGGTTATTTTAGTGAAAAAAAAAATAAAAAAACAATTAAAATTTAAAAAAAAACAACCGGCGCCGGCGGATTTGGGGTCCTAGGGACCCTCTAGTAAGTGTCCCCATAAAGAATTTTTCATGAAAAATCAAAAATAGCAGAAAACCGTATAGTGCATAATTACGCTGTTTTTTTTTTAATATGCTTTGTTTGTTGTTAGGACCAGCACCCTGTTTACCCTCTGTGCAGGTGTGCTCAAGGATATATATAATTTCTTAACAAAGGCAAAAATAATAAATCAAAATATTATTATGTTTTATTGTCTGTTTATTCTGGTATTTTCGTATTTTAGTCCTAAATTTAGGAAAGCAGGTACCTGACCACAGACCTATATAAGTGTTTCAAGTTGTACATAGGTGTACCTCACCTATGTAAAATAACAATGGGTAAAACGAAATTGTTAAGTATAGTAAAATATTTTAATTTTCAAAGCTTTAATTGAATATTAGTTTTAAAAAAAAAGTAGGTATTTTATTATATTTTTACTTTTATCTTAACATATTTTGTATGAAATATTTTAAACTTATAATTATGTAAGTGATTTAGTAGATTTCATCAGGGGTTTCATTTAAACATCAGGTTTTGCCTTTTTCCTTCAGTTACTAGAAAAGACTATTAAACAACTGTTGCCCTCAACGTTGTATTAAAGTTATGTTGTGATTTTTTTTTTTTTGGTACTGCACCCGCAAATTTTACAAAAATTATTAAAATTATCACCTACCTTAATAGCTTTTACTCACCATTAGCACTTAAAAAAATATTTAACAACATAACACAATTAAATTGGTGGCGGGTTTCTGAAAGGGTGACAAGAAAGGGGTGGGTTTTTGTAACTTGATCCAAAAGACGATTTTTGTGTCAGTAAATTACAAAAGCATGGTCACCGATGCAAAAAAACTCGTTTGTTTAAAATCACTCGCTGCGCTTGTTAATTTAAATCAACGCTCGTAAAAAGAATGCTCTTTTAACCGCTAGTTGTCAAAACTACAAATTACTGCTTTTGTGCAATTAACCCATTTTCTTACATATTTATTAATTTTTCGCCGCTACTGGTAGAGTATGTAAAACAAATGGATGTATCTAGGACATACGGCTACAAACATATACATGTTATAACGCAGTGTTGCCGAGCAACGTTCTGAAAATCATTCTGTCCTTTTTTGGCACACAGGCTAGCTTGGGGGCAAAACAAATAATAATTTATGAATGGGATTCAGGGTCTATGGTTTTTAGGTCTGTGTTTCCAACTCTTCTCAACCCTGTTATCGAAAAATCTATTGTGAATTCGTTGTTTTATTTGTTTTCTTTTTAAACTCACATTTAGGTCGCGATTCTTCGGAAATCTCACCCGTCACAAATCTGTAAAGTGGCGAATTTTACTTATTGCCTTATTTAACTTCATAGTTCGTTTATTTCTTTAAAATTTTCAAGAAATGTGTAAGATTGTTTAAACACATAGGGGGGGGGGGGGTTGGCGGTAACCGAATTTTTAATAGAAAACGGGAAAATCTAAGCATTACTCAAGTTTTTATGAATATCTCAAAAACTAAGGCTCCCACTTAAAAAAGTTTTTCATTACCAGAAAGCCAAATCATTGCTTTATTTAACAAGGTATTCGCTTTTGTTTAAAAGTAAGTGGACCCCGCAATTTTATTTTGTCGTGTGTTACTTATTCGAGGTGTCTTGCCGAGGACCCCAATTCTCGACGTTAAACAAAAAAATAGGAAAATATTAATAACAGCCATCCAAAAACTATTAGTTTGCTGTTTTTTAACGTTAAAAGTACATTTTCTAAAACTAACTTTGGGAGTAAGGGTCCTTTGCAAATGATATTAGAACATTTGGTACTAAGGGACCCAGTGATCATTTGTACCAAATTCCATGATTCTATCGTTATGCTTTAGGTGATATTTAATGTTGGTTTTTTTAAAAAAAAACTTCAAGAATTGGGGCCCTCTACATAAAACTTTATTATTTAATTTAAGCTAATATAGCGAGAAATATTTATTCTTAATCTGCTAGTTCTATCACTTTTTGGATGGCTGTTATTAATGTTTTCTTATTTTTTGTTTAACGTCAAGAATTGGGGTCATATGAAAAAAAACCTCGAATAAGTAACACACGACAAAAAAAATTGTGGGGTCAGTCATTTTCGGAAATAGGGATCCTTTTCAGAAAACTTTATGTTAGCAACATTTATCAAAAATGATGTAAGGGTCTACTTATTATGCATGCCAAGTTTCACTCCCTAATTATTATTTTTTCTTAATTAAACTTCTCATCTTCCAGACTAATATGCGATTTTCGTACGAACTTTTGACTAGCATGGGTATAGAAGAACCTCTCTAGCATAGCACCACCTTAATTTTTTTGCATATGTAATAGCAGCCCTAAAAGGGAATGAATAGAACTACAAAAAAAATATAGCCTTATCAAAATCTCACAAAGTTTGTAGAAATGCCAGCGAGAAATACTGCGTTGTTATTTTTTTGAATTTGCACAATTTTGAATTAGTGAATTTTGTCAAATTTAACCGAGGACGCTACTGAAAAAAAAAATTGAACAAACTGTGACAAGATTAAAAGGCATATTTAAACGTTATTCGAAAAATATACAACAAAAATGGCAACATATCTATAGGCAAAAAAAATAAACTCCCTCTGCTGCAGATTTAAAAAAAAAACAATTATTTCGGTACTCTGTGTGTTAAAAAGGCCACGGGTAGCCTAATCTGTACCAGAAAATATTTTAAAAAGCAGCAAACGAAAGGTAAGATAATACGTCAATTTTTAAAGTCAATAAATATAATTTTGGAATTCAAACCTAAAAACCAGAACAAAGGAAAGTAACTTGCAAAGAAGTTGGAAAAGCTGAAATTTTAACATTTCTCCAAAACGAGCCGCTACTTTTATACAAAAAGGAATCCCTTGTTAAATAAACCAATAATTTGGCTTTCTGGAAATGAAAACCGTTCTTAAGTGGGTGTCTTAGTTTTTGAGTTATTCATGAAAAACTAGAGCTATTAAAAAATCGGTTACCGCCCCCCCCCCCCAAGGGACGTAGGTCGAAATTATTTGACTTTTGATTGTAATATAGTCATGGTGTCATGTCATAAAAGTTTAAACATTCTTGCACATTTTTTGAAAATTTTAAAGAAATAACGACTATAATATTTATCCTAACTAAGAAAAACTGCGTAATTTTTTTAATAACATTTTGTAAATTTAATATTTTAAAGAGATTCTGCAGGACTAGTTTTACGGCCTTATATAAAACCGATTTTAGGAACATAGTAATTGTTAATGTGTCCCAACATATGCAAATCCCCGTTGTTAGAAAATTTCAACGACGCGACGTCGAGAGAGCCAACAGAATGATTTAAAAACATTTTATTTTGAAATTTTGTATACCATTTTGATAGTTTTCCCTTGCAGGATCATTCTTGCCGTTCGGAAGGCGTCGAATTGGCTCGTGAACTGGACGACAGAGCAGCTGACGCGTGGGTCGGTCATCCATATTTTGACGTCATTGACAATTCGACAGATTTTGAAGGAAAAATGCGCAGGTATAGTTGAAAATGGTGAAAGGTCTGTCCTTGGAGGAATACCACGTTATTCCTCCAAGGATCTGTCTAACCAACTGTAACTTTTGTTATTAAGGCCTTTAAAGAGGTGTTATTGTGATTCGGTACTCGAAACTTAGTATTTTATAGACTACTTTACTCTAAAATATATAGTGTTATGGTAATCGTGTCATATATTTTAATGGATGAAAAAAATAAAAAATGTTTCTATAATGTAGAGGTCATTCCTTTGTCTCCATGATATTTGTTTTTTAAAGTTCGAGGAGTGGGGAAAAAGGACATCCCAAAACTTGACAGCGGGTCATTCAATATCAAATCAACCAAAAAATTACAAAAGTTTTACGCTACCATTTCCGATTTTGATGATATTTAGTATATTTGTTGTCCCTACCAAAAAACCCAAAAATCCAAAATTTCAGATTTTCTTGACCAGTAGCTTTTTTAAATTAGTAGTGTTATGGAAATCGTGTCATATATTTTAATGAGTGAAAAAAATAAAAAATGTTTCTATAATGTAGAGGTCATTCCTTTGTCTCCAAGATATTTGGTTTTTAAAGTTCGAGGGGTGGGGAAAAAGGACATTCGAAAACTTGACAGCGGGTCATTCCATATCAAATCAACCAAAATATTACAAAAATTTCCGATTTTATTGATATTTAGTATATTTGTTTTCCCTACCAAAAAACTCAAAAATCCAAAATTTCAGATTTTCTTCACCAGTAGCTTTTTTAAATTAATTTTAAAAATCATTTTGCCCTTTGCAAGGATGTACAGGGTGTCCGATTTTCGATGAGATTCAATGGGAAACTCCGTTACTGTCTTACTTCTTTGAGCTTGAATGAACGAATGAATGTACAAGTGCGGGGGGGGGGGGGAAATTCCCATGTACGTAGGCCACCTTTCTGGGCCCGTTGCACGCCCACTTTCCATGGTTTAGCCCAGGAAGTCTGCCTCTTTTACAAAAGAACAGGTTTTTCTGGTCTGCAACCTGATGGTTCCCAAGGTGCTCTCTTGACCTGGCCAGAGCCGGACATTCCAGCAGAATATGCAAGGACGATTCTTCGTCCTCCATGCACCATCAACTCTCTGAGTCTTCGTAGATTCCCAGAGCTTTAAAAAATGGTATTAACAGATTTATTCTGGCCTGTGTAGTTTTTGAACTACAGGGGAATTAAAGTTGAAAAATGGTCGGAATTACCAATTGATGATATCTCCTTTAATTTAAGAGATAATTGAGTTCCATAAAAATATGTCTGAAGCAACCTTTTTTGAAAAACACAATGGTCGGTTGGACCGATTAAAAGGTCGTTTCATTTCGTAGATCATCATCAGGATCAAAAGGTTAAATACTGACTAAAATGTTTTACTTCATATTTTAGTTTCTTTTTAAGTTTGTTTGATAATAAAATATTATTTTTTTTGTTTTGAAGTTTCGATCCCGAAAAAAATCATCTTCAGTACATTTTTTTTCTGGTACGGCCCTGTCCCATTTTAATTAATTTGTTTTTGAGACCATTTATGTTAAACCTCTAATAGTAGACCTGGACAACCAAGATATATCATATGAACATACCGGGTGATAAGACAAATAAGCCTTCTGAAAAAAAACATTCGCTTTGCCGCCATATTTAAATCCAAAATGTCGCATAAAATCAAATGCGCACCTTTTTTCAAACTGGTTTTTTTATTTAGGTATAAATGTTTTTAGATTTAGAAAAAAATGGCAACATATAACAAAAAGGGGTTTAAAAAAGGTAGGCATTTGATTTTCTCCGCCATCTTGAATATGGCCGCAAAGCGGTTTTTTTCGGTTCACCCAGTATGTTCATATAATATACCTTGGTTGTCCAGTTCTACTATATAGTAGTTGTAAGTGGTCTCAAAAACAAATAAATTAAAATGGGGCGGGGCCATACCAGGGCCGTACCAGAAAAAAACTTTTTGATCCTGATGATGGTATCTACGAAACGAAAACGCGGATTAAAATTTCGAAAAATACATTGTGTTTTTCTAAAAAGCTTGCCATAGTCATGTTTCAATTAAAGGAGATATAATCAATTGGTAATTCCGACCATTTTTCAACTTTCCCCTGTAAAAACTACAAGGGACATAATAAATCTGTTAATACCATTTTTTAAAGCTTTAAAAAGTAATACAGTAACGTGGAAACCGCATGTCTTTCTCTATCTTCAATAACAACGGAGTTTCCCATTGAATTCCATCGAAAATGGGACACCCTGTACAAAACTAGCAATATCTCGAGAACCACTCACACTAAATTTTTTAAGAAATGGCTCATTTTAAAGACCTTTCCAATGATACATCACATAAAATAATTTTTGTTGAAAACTTTTTTTTTAATTTTGAAAAAAAAATTGTTTGAAAGATTTCAAAAAGGCAATTTTTAATTAAAAAAAAATATATAATTTTTTTCAAGGTGGTTGATTAATTACTTCCAAAATTTTGTGATGGACAAATGATTCAATTTAAAAAAAATATATTAAAAATTTCATTACATAAAAATCACCTAAATACCGGATATTTCACACACCTTTTTTCCATGAATATTAGGATAAAAAGTTGAAAGTTTTGAACCATAGTACATTAAATTTGACGTTATCTGAAAGGTCACGTGACTTCCGGACGCTTCCGGTTTCACCGGAAATAGCGCTTACTTAAATGAAACACCCTGTATATTGTTACATTTTTTGATTTCTGAAGACATTCCACGTCAGTTTTTGATTTTAAAATATATATATATATAATTTTTTTAGATCTAGGTGGTCATCTTGTTTTTTTTTTTTAAGTAAAAAAGTTATTAGTAACTAAAATTGATGTAGTAGTTTTTAAGATGTGAAATAATAAACAGTGATTTCACTATATTAAACAATTTCTTTTAAAACATTTGTTAATTTAAAAATGACTGGTTTTATGAACTTATTTTGAAATTCAAAATGACGGAAAAATTTAAATCCAGTATTTTCATATGTAATCCATATTGCCCCAAATTAATAAAACTGCTAAAGTCGTTTTTTAGTTACACCAATATCTAAATAATTCTATAATAACTTGAATACCACTTGTCCAATTTTAATAAAACAAACTGTGTGGGTAATCAATAGGTTTTAAAGATTATTATTAACATTTTGTCAATCGCCATGTCTAAAATGAAATCTTTTTTTTGTTTAAATTCTTGTGTAGACTAATATCAACTTCCATTTTTACCAACTATTATTTTTTTAAAGCAAATGGGAGAGCAAACTAAATTAAATATATAATATTACACCGATTTCAGTGATTAATAATATTATTTACTAAGCAAAATCAAGGCTTTCTAGCAGTATCTATTTGGTTTCGTAATCTTAGAAATAACCTTAAAAGCAACTAATATTTTGTATTTCAAGATGGCGACCAAGAAATTACATGCAAATAAAAGCCCCATTACCTATACGACGTAGTTTGTGTCTCTAAAACCGGTTTAGAACTTCAAAAGTTATTAAAATAATCATTTTGTTATGTATGATTTTTCATATTTAATTTTTTTTATATTGAACCTATAATTTGTTTATCAAAAATATGTTTTTTTTTTTTAATTAAAAAGAACCTTTTTGAGATTTTTCAAAAACATGTTTTTTTTCAAATTTTTTTTTAATAAAATTTATGTTATGCTAAAAAAGCTTTAAAAAGAGCCTTTACTTACTTTTCTAGTACAGGTGGGTCTTAAGATATTGCTAATTTTGTGCGTGTATGTTAAGGACAAACTGGTGATTTTTTTTATTTTTATTAGACACTTAAAGTGAATTTTCAGTTTTATCAGTAATCGTCTCCTTATCTCTATCGAGTCGGTTAATCAAGCAGGTGCACTTTTAAAATCATGGCGAATGCTTGACAGCCCCAGCTGATTAAATGCACGAAAACTTCGTTAAGTACGATAAGGGAGTCGTAACATTACGACCGTCCCTGCATTAGTTTAAAAGTACACCTGCTCGATAGAGATAAGGATACGAATGCCGATAGACCCGATATTTTAACTTTAAGTGTCTATTCATTATTTCAAATTAATTTAAAAAAAACTACTGGTAAAAAAATCTAAAATTTAAAATTTTTAAATTATTATTATTATTTTAAAAATTATCAAAGTCGGAGATGGTGTGGTAACATACCCTGGTTGATTTGACATGGAATGACCCTAGAAGATATAAGCTATTTAAAAACCCTCTGTGTTAAAAAAATCAATTTCTACTAATTAAATTTTGACAAAAAACCTTTAGATTCGAGTTTATATTTAGAAACATGCTAGGATATTTTCATGTTATCAGGGACCTATATAACTTATATTAGTGAATGGACATGTGTAAGTCCGTGGGATTTTGAATGAAGGAGTTTTGAGACTATGTGTCTGACTTTAGTCGCACAATCAAGCGTTTCCCTGTGTTTTGTTCGAATCCGTGTAGAAGGGGTGGATATGACGTCATCTTTTAAGATGGCGGCCAAAAAATCATAAAAAATACAACTTTCGCAACCGGGGCATCATTATACCCGATTCCATATAATTCGAGAACGAGGATTCCAAAAAATTTACCTTCAAGGTCATCCGACCTTAAATGACCTTGAAAATAGCAAAGAATAAGATTTTTGCCATTTGCTATTCAAAAAATTTCAATAATTCGAGGTTTTGTCAGTCCAACTTCAAATCTACCTTAAAGTATTAGGCATATATGCCAAACTCGATCCTTAGAGTTTGATGCAGTTTGAAGCTTCTTGACCTTGAAAAATACCCCACTAAAATTAACATATTGCAAAAATAATATACTAAAGGGCGTTATTTTTCAACTATTAAAGCGAAGAAAACCAAATTTGGTAAGAAAGATAAGAAGGTCAAGTCCACCAATATTGTTAAAAAAAATTTGGTTCAGCTATGACGCGTTTCAATATTGCGGCTGATATATCAAAATGGCGACCTATAACCACATTTTATTTTATCCAATTTCGTAAAAAAGCAAAAACGACAAGGTGGCCATTAATTTTTGTTGACTTATCGCCGCTTACTATGAAAAAAAAAGTTTTGTTGATGCATAACCTTGATTGACCTGTAAAATAACATGTACAAGTGAAAAACAAGCTTTTTGTGATTTCCAATTTACCTTTACGCAAAAACTTTAAGTGCCGGAGATGAAATTAACATTTAAGCCATAAATAACACACATCCTTTTAAACCTCCCTACCATTTTTTTTGATATGGTGTCCAGATATTTATTGTTTTAATTGGATAAAAAAAAATATGGTTATAGGTCGCCTTTTTCTTATATCAGCCGTTATAGCCGAACAAATTATTTTTAACAATATTATTGGACTTTCCCTTCCTTTCTGTCTTACCAAATTTGGTCCTCTTCGCTTTAATAGTTGATGAATTTTGCAATGGGTTAATTTTACTGGGGTATTTTTCAAGGTCATGAAGCTTCAAACTGCATCAAACTCTAAGAATCGAATTTGGCATCTATGCCTAATAGTTTGAGGTACATTTGAAGTTGGACTAAAAAAACCTCGAATTATTAAGATTTTTTGAAGAGAAAATTACAAAAATCCTATTTTTTGCGATTTTCAAGGTCATTTAAGGCCAGATGATTTTAAAAGTAAATTTTTGGAATCTTCATCCTCGAATTATATGGAATCGAGTATAATCATGACCTGATTGCGAAAGTTGTATCTTTTATGATTTTTGGCCGCCATCTTGAAAGATGACATCATATCAACTTCTTCTACACGGATGCGAACAAAACACCCGGTAACACTTGATTGTGTGACTAAAGAGTTTTCAATCCCACATAGTCACAAAACTCCTTCATTCAAAATCCCACGGGATAGAAATTATCGACATATGCCCCTACACTAATATAGGTTCCTGATATTATGTATACTTTGGGACCTCTCTTTAATGCCAGAAAAGCATTCTAAAAGGCCCTGTTACTATATTTTTTTTTTCCTTAGTAGTACCGCGACGTAATGAACGCGGAGTGCCTCTGTAAACGTAACTATATTGTAGTTAAAGTTAAACTGACTTGCCAATTGCGAACTAAAAAGTTTATAATTACCGCTTTATGTAAAGTGTCTATAGATCTGTCTCAGAACTCTAACCCTGGCATTTACTAACGCTATCAGCGTCCTAAGTCCAATTTAAACCGATTTCTGCCAGTTTTCTTTGACAAACAAAAAGTATCGTTTACTGTTGGTAAATCCCAGCCACTTTTTCATAGTCGAAACAATTACACTTTTTCATAAACTGATTTAGCTGCCCAAAGGTCATTCGCTTTTGTAAAGGCTTTTCATCTTAAAATATATTTTTTTATACTACTATTTTACTCACTACCCGCGAATAACAAAACGTGGCTTTTTTATTTACCGATGTAAAACAATTTTCCATTGAACTGTTAGAGGCGCAAAAAAAGTTTTCATTCCTTTATTAACAACACAATTCTAGGTAGGTACTGTAATACCGTAAAATAGTAATATCAGGGACCGATATACATATAATTTATATCCGTCTCTGATAATATTGAGAAAATTATTATTAAAAATTAAGCCATTTTATTAGTTGTTTTTCACAATTTAAATAACAAACGTCAGAAATTAAAATACCCGACAATGTAAGGTAAGGTATAAAAAAATAGTGTTTAGTGTTTACAACTCGCGGCTAAACTGTGCTTTTTTTTACCTGCCCTCGTCCTTTAAAACCACTCTTGTAACAAAAAATTATATTTTATCCAATAGTTAAAAAAAACTACTATGTTAAAATGTAAAGAAATGAGAAAATGTGATTACAATTTTTCGGTTTTTTTTTTAATCAAAATATAACTAAGTTGGAAACTTACCTTTTTTTACCTACTTAAAATTTTATCTTTTTACAACATTTTAGAATGATCGGATCGGTGTGTCACAAAATCGGTCTGGATACCGGCGACCGTTTGACGAGCAACTCGCGTAAACACAAGTTCCTGATCAGGGGCCCCCTTCCGGGCGTCGAAGCGTTCCCCCCGTTCCAAGATTTCGAGGTGGTGCACAACTACTTGCAATCGAACTCGCCCAACCAGGTCAGGCTCAGAAAACGGGGACAAAAAGGTGAGAGACGAAAACTGAACAAGATCCGTTACCTGTACAGAAGTATGTATGGTCAAGGCTAGTCAACCGTATAGGTGATTGCGTCGACCGCATGACGTCATCTAGGGGCCAATTTCTGTCTTCAAAGATAAATTTTATCGAATATAATTTAAGTCTTAGATGAACTACGTAAAGATACCCGATGCAGCGAAACCTATTTACATATTTGACCAAATTATTTCCCTCCTTTACATATTCGTTCAGTTTTTTACATATGTTTAACCAAAATGTTTCTTACAAAAATTACGACTAGATTTTTATTGTTTCCAAAGGAATATCAATTTTTCAAATTAAAATGCCCTTCCGTTTTGGAGTTGTATCCGCCTCTGCGTATAGGTAGGACCTTCGAGCATTCAATGCTCGAAGGGTGGAACCATATATGTATGAGCTTAAATATACGCCCTTGCAATGCTTTCGGCGTGCACAACTTTGTAAGCAGGATGTCCTATATTTACGCCTATACCTTTCTCTTTTACTCTTTTATGACTCTTATTGTCTCTTTCTGGCGTCAAAGCTTAGCGGTTCTGCACATGCGCGGCCAACGTCATCGGTTAACCAACCAAAATCCAGAAAGATAGCTGGGCAGTTGTCAAAATTTTTCTATTTGTTTACGTTTTTACAAAATCAGTATTTTCTATTTTTAAATAAATAAATATATGAATAGAAATAATTTTTAGGTATTTTCACTTTTTTGCCTTCAAATTTTAAGAAAAAATAGCTACCAACCTGTAGAACTTCATTTTTGTTGTTTGCCGGCATCCACAAACAGCACGTCTTTTTATGCGGCAACATCTTAAGCTCCAACATATAAACAGTTTTTATTATAACTCCTAAAAAGTTTCGCGTAACCAAAGATTAAAAATATCACAATAAAAATTTGCATAAACGAAAACGCGGAAAACGGCTATGTGTGATCAAAACAAATCAACAAAAATGGCGTCTCGACCGAAGCGCGAAGACGAAGCTCGCGAAACCGGTCGCCTCGTAAAATTTTCGCGCATGTGGAGCTAAAACGGCTCCATGGCCTGCTGGATTTTAGATCTTGCTTACAAGTTTGGCCTGGGAAAGGCCTATATTTAACCTCATACATATATGGATGGACCACTACACTAGGGACTGAGCAAATTCGGTCACCTTTTATCACCAGGGAACGTAGATAGTTTCTAACCCCGTCGCATAACCAAAGGTAATATAAAAATTGTAAGAAGGTTCTCACAGGCAACTTGTAGTTTTTTAAGGAGTTTATAAGAAGGTTTCTACTACCTTTATAATATATCCACCAGTTAAGGCCAATAAGACAAGGTTCCGAGAAGGTTCTCGTTAGTTTTCTATAAAACTTTAAAGTAAGTTGGTGGCGGTAACTTGCTCGCAACCTCTATAAAAAATGAAATGTTACTTGGGATGTTAAAAAACGTATCTGGTTTGTTTTCGTTTTGTAAATGAAAATAAACAGTGGTTATCATTTGCCAGGCAGTTTTCGTTGGGCCGGGTGTCTTTAGGTATTTCGTCTAGGATTAAAGTAAAAAACCACTTGATGATCTAAAGTATCCCAAGAAATTACGAAATAAGGGAAATAAATCATTTTCAGCTTTACAAAACATATTCAAAACTTGATTTAGTTCGCATGTGTAGTTAAACTAGTGATAAGTAGAATGGGCATTAGGTAACTCATTTATTCTTTGGCGCTCCAATTTAAGCTAATACTTTAACCATTTGCAACTAAGAGAGAAAAACAAATTTTTTCAGTAGTTTCTATTTAGGTTGTGTTATGTTAATTTGGTTTTAAACTGAGGTATTTGTTTTTGATATTTTGTTAAAGGTTTTATTCTATTTGCAGAACCTCAGACACGCTTCACTTTTTAAATAAATATAATATATTTCTTGAAGTATGTGTTTTTGTGTTTGGACCATCCAGCACTATTATTTAAGATAAAAATAAAATCTTTCATATACATCTTAGAGAGTAACACCCGATAAACCTGTAATAAAATGTCAAAATTTAAAAAATTACATTTAAAAAAAAATAGCATACAATAAAGCATTCAATTTTAGGTAAAAAATGTCAAATAAACTTTTTTGTAGCACGTTTAGTTTCTTAGACTTTTTTTTTAATATTTCAAAATTTGTAAAAATTGAAGTTTTAGAATTTTATACACCATTCATTAAAAAAACAAATTTTTTAGGGTTGTATAGAATCCTATGCTGTAAGTAAAGCTGTGAAAACGTTTTATCAGCATCTTTTTGGTTTTAAATTAGCTTGCTTAGTTTTTGTAATACTTTTTGCTTTCATAATGTAAGCGCAACCCATTTTGATGACCATACTGGTATTAAAAGCAAAAGTGTTTATTAACCTTTGCTCAAAAATACTATTCTTTGGGCAGAAAAATATGCAGAATGTTGGCTATACATTAAAGCCAAACTTTGTATCTTTTTTAAATCATTCCTGACACCAATAAAAACTAAATTGGAGCAATAAAGTTGTAAAAACAGAAAATAACATTTTTGGCTATAATACAGCAAGTTTAGCTGTCGGGTTTTTTCGGGTCGTTTCGACAATAATGCGCTTTCTGTGTAGGAAGTTGTAAAAATAGAAAAAAACATTTTCAGCTAAAGCACAGTAATTTTAGCCGTCGGGTTTTTTCGGTTTGCTTCGAGAACAAATCCCCGCCCCTTATTCATATTAAGTAGAAAAAATACAGGAAAAAAACATTATTTGCTAAAGTACAGCAATATTAGCTGTCGAGTTAGGTCGCGTTGTTAGTTTCAATGGCGGCCATGACACGAAAACAACTTAAAAAAAAATATTATTTTTTCCAAAATAAAATCAAAAATTCTATAAAAAGAGTAGATTTTTGAAACTAAAACTAGTTTTAAGGCAGAGATAAATCTTTTTTGGTTATTTTGGCTCCAATCCAAAAACAAAAAAATGTTACCTAAAAATTAAATTAAAAAAAAACTTCAAATATTTTAATCATGTGAAGCGCGCGTGTTTTGTTGAGGTTTCGTGGTAAATATCAGTAAACTGGCCTTCACATGTCAATTTGGTCCATGGATGAAGCCAAAAATCCGATATTAAGTTTGTGTAGTGTATAAATTAATATTCCCGTCATCCTTACTTGTGTTTTCAAAACCGCTTAAACCCTTGATTTGTATAAAAATCTATTTTAGTTTTTTTTGCCATTTTTTCTTTGGGTTTTGTAAGAAATGTTTTTTTTTAAAATTAAGTTAACTGAAAAAGCTATACCGGTTGCAAAAAGTGCTGCCATGGTCATTGCAGTGATCAAAAAATGATTGCCAAATTGGGCTAGGCGACGTTTTATCAACACTTTCAAGACGTTGTGGCAGACAACAGCAAAAATACAATAGTAGAGAAGTTTTAATGTCGCAATGTTTTTGCAAAAGATTTTCAGCACCTTGTGTTACTTGGGATGTTTTATAAAGTTTTTTGTAGCATCTACACTTTCTCACAAAAAAAATCTAGTTTGAAATTCTGCAAAAAATGGTCAATTTTTTACCAGGAATTTGGCAATAAAAAAATAAAAAACCAATTGCATAAGATAGCTGTGTTCTTTGTCTGCCAGCTAGCATTAAAAAAATACATATAATAATGTTAACTTTGTCAAAGTGACAGAATTTGTCCATAAGGTGTATTGGCTAAGCCATAAAAACTAAGAAAAAAATAATTTTTAAAAACATTTGAGATTTTTTTTAACGATTTGAGTTAAACAAACTGCATTATATACATAATCAAAAATAATTTTTGCTTTTTCGGTTACCATATTGAAATACAAGATGGACGAAATTAGACAACTTAGAAAGCATAAAAGAAAAGTTGATTTTGATTTTGTCCACTATCTTGCATTGCAAGATGGCCACCACAAAAGCAAAAATTATTTTCGATTATGTATAAATTTCAGTTTGTTTGACTCAAATCGGTAAAAAATTTCGAAACGTTTTTTAAAATTAATTTTTTCTTAGTTTTTATGGCTTAGTTAATAAACCTTATGGACAAATCCTGTCACTTTTATAAAGTGAACATTATTATATATGTTTTGTTCTGCACTTTTCAATTTTGATGTTTTTGTTTCTCGGTTTATTCGACAGGTGGCGCACACAGTTACTTTGTCCCCACGGAATACAAACTTTTTGTTTTAAATTCGAGAGGTACGCATGGTACATGGTAATAAGGATGAAATAGGTCTGTAGGTATCTGGATTCTCCATTAGACATTGGAGGCCTGGTCGTAATTATTATATTTTTTTTTATGCTAGCTGGTGGACAAAGAACACAGCTATCTTTTGCATTTGGTCTTTTATTTTTTATCGCTAAATTCCTGGTAAAACCTTGATGCAAAAAAGGCCAATAAAATTGTCCATTTTTGCAGAATTTCAAACTAGATTTTTTTTTGTGAGAAAAGTGTATGTGCTACAAAAAACTTTTTGGAACATTTTTTACGCAACATAAGATTCTATACAACTCTCAGACATTCGATTTTTAAAAAATTGGTGCTAGAAAGCACGGATAGTCTACCATAAAATCAATTATTTTATGTTGAAAGGAAATGAAAATATCTCGAAAACTGTAGCTTTGAAAGATTTGAACCTTATAACAAAATTTTTGGATAATATTTACGAAAACCAAAATCTGAAAACCGCATATCAATAGCTGCTTTACTTCTAAAGTTATGATTTTTTTTTAATATATTTTAACGATTTTTTAAATAAATCGGAAACTAAAGCTCCCATGAATTTGGGCTTTATAACAAAATTTGTAGTCCATATTCATGGAAACCTAAATCTGAAAATCGTATATCGCTACTTGCTTTTGTTCCAAAGTTACATTTTTTAAAATATTGTATGCCCCTTTTCCCCCCCTTCAAACCGCCACCACCCTACCCAAAATTTAAACAGTTCCATGGTAGGCCGATAGAGGATTTTTGTACCAAATTTCGTTAAAATGGATTAAGGCGTTCTTGAGTTATCGTGTATACATACAGACAACAGACCGACAGACAACTTTTCTTCTGGAACTTTAGTAACTCATTTTTGATAAAATTAAGAAAAGTCAAAATTTCACAATTTTAATAGTCCCCCATATCATATTGTGCAGATGGATATAAGATATCATGAATAATTTCTGTCAGTCTCATTATACCTGTACGTAGGTACCATATCAAAAGGGTTATTTTATTCTTTTATTGCATTATTCAATCTATATCTATGTAAAAGCTATATGATGTTGTGCTTGGTTGAGACAGAATTTCTCAAAAATATATTTTTTTGGATTAAAACTAGTACCTATTTTGAAATTATTTTGTCTTTTTCACTGCGTGTATTTTTATTTCGTTGCACAACATCATATCAGCTTATTAAAAATTAAAAAACAAACTATAAAAACACTTTTTTTGAAAATCCGTTTGAGAAAGTATTTAATTAAATTATATATGCAATATAGTATTATATTATATATATTATATGCAATATTCAGGATTCTTTAGTATTGGTATAAGACTTGCATACTAAAGTGGCAGATTTGGGAGTTGCTACTTTTCAATTCTCCTGATGACAATTAACACATGCACCTTCCAAAGTCTGTTACGTAACTAATATTTTACTGTTACTTAATATTCTTTAGAATGTTGAGAATACTCGGCACTAGTTTTTTTCCGCAAGCTCTTTAAAAATAAATATTCATATTCCATGTTATTTCAACTCTATTACTTTGTTTTCTATATCTTCTTTTTGTCAGAGCGACTTAAGTTGTAGAGAAATATTTTTGTCAATATCATCATATATGCAAATTATTGTCTCAGTACAAAATAAATATTTATTATAACTGCTTTGGTTGGTGAAATTGAGTAATGGTGGGATTTTTCTTAAGGTTAAGGTTTTTTTTATTTTTACGTTTCCTGTTACAGATTTGTTTTCTTTCTGATGATAGACAGTACTAATAAAAAATTTGTGTGTAAAGCAGCGTTTGTCCAAATCCTAATACACTGGCATAACTTAGTCTCGTTTTTTTCTTAACCAGAAGAAGAGAGATATGGGTATGCTTGAGCGCATGCATCAGAGTAATAATCCGCCACATATGTAAATGGTACGTTGGGTACGCCGCTAATATCGAAAAAATCGTGAACTTTTTGATTGAGAAATGCCGCTTTCAGTGTTGAAAGTTGATAACTTTTTAGCAGAGCCACCTCTGAATCCGTGTAGAACACCAAAATGGCGGCCATTAGAATCTTTAGACAAAAAAATTCTATCTTTCCTTCTAGTGGTCCGATTTCAATGATTCTTTTTGTTCGAATAAATATCAAAAAACCGGCATAAATTCAAACAGCTGCAGCTTTTTCAGTTTAAGACCGATTTTATTGACTGATTCAAAAAATGGCTGCCATTTTTTAAACCAATATGGCATATCAAATCTAATGTGTATTATGATTTCTTCCTGACCGTTTCTTTCCAAGAAAGTCTAACCATTTTGAGTTAAACTTATTTTAATTATTGATGAAAATCTATTAAGTAGGTACCTACTTTTTGACATATGTTGGTCCAAATTCTAAATAATCTACCTACCGAGCTACCTACAATACCTACCAATTCAAAATTTTTAATATAAAGTTTAGATAAATTACCACTTCATAAAAAAACAATCTTTTGACCTCTTGATCTCTATGAGCTACTTTCATCGAAAAGAAGTTACAAAGGTTAATTTTCACCATAATTTTCTAGTTCAGTCCTAAAAAAATCACAAAATTTCGATCGATGTAATCGAGAGTATTTGCAAGGATACTTAGTAATACCGCCGCGCCGGTGGATTATTATAGTTTATTCAAAAGAAACTAGAAAATAAACTTACCTATAAAAACACCAACCATCACTGCCAATTTTTGTTAAAAAGGCGTCTACTACTACGACCGACATTCCGCGTTGTTTGACGAAGAAAGTGGCATACCTCAATCAAAAAATGCACGATTCTTTGATGTACCCAACGTACTAAAATTAGATAGCGCCAAAATAAGAAAAACATAAAAATAGATTTCTTTTCTGTGAAAAACAAGCATCGGATGCAAATTTTACTTTTCAATTCATTAGGCCTAATGGACTGTCCAGAAACCTACAGGCCGGTTTCATCCTTGTTAGGAACCACATCCAGCAAATTTAGACAACTTTCGTCATCAAACAACGTGGGATGTTGGTCTGGCTGTATGCAGCTGTCGGAATAAAGTGAAAAGCAATAAGATTGAAATTTGCGAGTAGGACAAGTGGAACCTGCGAAAATGTACCTGCATATAGCCAGACCAACATCCCGCGTTGTTTGATGACGAAAGTTGTCTAAATTTGCTGGGTGTGGTTCCTAACAAGGATGAAACCATTTTCGCAGGTTCCGGTTGTCCTGCTCGCAAATTTCAATCTTATTGCTTTTCACTTTATTCCGACAGCTGCATACAGCCAGGCCAACATCCTGCGTTGTTTGACGACGAAAGCTTTTTTTTTAATTCGCTAGGTGTGGTTGCTTATGTCATGTTTCATACGCCAGGTACAGTCCTATGTTACCCTGATGATTCCTAACAAGGATGAAATAGGCCTATATTTTTCTGGACTGTCCATTAGATCTTGGAGGCCTGGTCGTAATGAATTGAAAAAAAGCAAAATGTGCGTCCGATGCCACGAACCTCTCTTCGACGAAAAAAGTACAATAAAAAAACCTTGTATTTGATTTAATGATGTTTTTTTTTGTGTTTTGGATCGATCAAGTTTTTTTTGGCTAAAATAAACGTTATTTTTAGGATATTACAGCTATATTCATACCGTACGAAGACAGATTCTACCGGGCGGTCAGGTGATCGAAGTCAAGACCCAAATAACGCATCGAGACTATATCAACTTGCTAACGCAAAAGGACAATTCCCACTTTACCATCTACAAAAAGAGGCGTTGCTTTATTTTTAACAATCAGTATTTCCAGTTGGATATCTATGAACAGCCTAGTCATCCAAGGTAAGTGTCTATTTATTGGCATCGAAAAGTTGATGAACTTACCTCAATGAAGCTAATATCCCCCTCAATTAAGCTAATCTCCTCCTCAATTAGGCTAACCCCCCCCCCTTACGTTAAGGTGCACTCCCTTCTGCTTCGGAAAATAATTTGCTACTAATTTTGTACTAATTTCGTCCGCCTTAAAAAAAATGTCTACCCCCATTCCTTTTTGTTTATATGGGTTTATAGTTCCTAATAAGGATGAAGCAGGACTGTAGGTTCCTGGACTATCTATTAGATCTTGGAAGCCTGGTCGCAATGAATTGAAAATCAAAATATTGCTCCGACCTCCACTAAAACATTCTTCAAAAACAAGTTTTTTTGAAAGTTGACGTAATTAAAAGACATTCAACTAAAATAAATCCATCAAGTCAGCTATAAATCGCGATCATTAGTTAGATTTAGGGAAAACCATTGTCCTCTCCACTGGCAACGCTGTATCAGGCAATACCAAGCATGCTCCACCTCACACATTCTCCATTCACTTTACGTTTACCAGTTCCGACGACAAATAATGAATGATGCAGCGTATTACACGGTTATGCAGGGTTCCTAAGCAAATCCTTAGGGGGCCAAGAAGCCGTGTATAAGACGCAGACGAACGGAAAAGCACATTAGGCAGAAAAGGATGGGCATGGGGCGATGTTGTCACTACATCTTACACGTAGTAAATCCATTCCAGGTTGTTTTTTTCTAATGTTTTCCATTTTCATACCTTTAGGACTGGAATAAAAATTGTTTTTGCTCGACTTTAATACGAAACTGATGAAATATATCGTAAAAAAAATCTTTTTCGGCTTTTCATTTTGTAACCATTGTCCTTACGCACTGTTTACAGGCTGGGGACTGAGATACACGCAAATGCCTAACCTAAAGCGTTCATACACGGCCGGAGAAATCGACTGAGATATTTCCGTAGAAACTTTATCAAGCAAATAGGACGGGTTGACGCCTTCGAACGTCCAACTCGGGTTTTGCACTTTGATTCGAAATCAAAAAGGAGGAACAGTCAGATATGGGGCCGTGCACAAATTACGTAACGGTTATTATACCAATTTTTGACCCCCTCCCTATGTAATGTTTTGTAACGGTTTGGCACGCCACTCCCCTAATATTACATAACGATTTCAAGACCACTACCCCCCCCCAAAAAAAAAACTTTTCACTTATTTTCATTCCAAATTTTCTTAGTTTCACACAAATGCAAACGCTGTCGAAAACCCCCCTCCCCCTACGTAATTTGTAACCCCCCTCCCGCCTATGACCATTACGTAATTTGTGCACGGCCCCTGTAGTCCCAGTGAAGGAGGGCGAGAAAATTGATATTTTTTTCTTAAAAATTATACTCTTTAGACCTATTTCTTTGCGTTCCCGAAATTACGTAATTTTTGAAAAAAAATTGTAAAGGGCGCCATTTTTATTTCGTGCTTTGTTTTTCTAACATTTTTGCGTTCGGCTAATTTAATTGAAAAATTTTTGCCTGCGGCGCCCTTTATCTTCTCACTCGAAACCAAGATCACCCGTTTTAGGAAAACTGATCCCGACTCTGTTTCTAAATTTTTTCGAATAAAAGTAGAGTATGACCATGGGGGAAATAATTTTTTTCTACGGTATGACGAGAAAGTTGAAGAAAAAAAGTGGCAGAGCTCAAGTTTTTCGTAAAAAAAAACGTTTTTTGTAAAGAAACAGAGCAAAATAAATCTTTTCACCCCTTTTTGGGTGTTACAAATATTGGCAGCCCCTTATTTTTCGCTTTTACCCTCCCGCTAGTTTTAAAGAATTGGTTCGCTACATGTTTCGAGATCATGTCATAAAACACCTCGAAAATATCAAATGTAGTGTAGGGCCAGCTTTATTTAAAATCAATAATATCGCAAGCAAAAAGCTCTGCAGGAAAAACAGCGCCGTTTATTGATTTCTTTGGCTGCTAGTGCTAGCTGCATGGTTTGGCCGTTTCCGGATAGATGTCACTAGTAGAACAGAATGGAAAGAAATTTAATTAAAAGCGAAGATATTTTTTTAACTTTTTTAAAATTTTATTGTGCCAACAACCCCATAGGAAAAAGTCATTTGGCGCAAGATCTGGTGATTGAGGAGGCCATCGGATATTTCCATACGTAGAAATAATTTAAGGTAATTTGTAGCCTGGCGTGAATTGTGGGATGAACAGCCATCTTGCTGAAACCACAATTCGTCCAAATTTATGTTGAGTTCACTCAACCGTAGTAAAACCTGGTGTTGGAGAAGATCAACATATTTTTGGTTATTCAAATTCCCTTCAATGAAATAGGGTCCAATAATGTGATCCCCGACAATATCGCTCCAAACATTTAATTTTTGAGGATGTTGAGTTCTAACACTTGCGTGCAGATGTTTATTTTCGCGGGACCAATAGCGGCTATTTTGTAGATTGTGAGAGCTATGAAGTTCAAATGTCTTCTCGTCACTAAACAAAACTTTTGATAGGAAATTTTCGTTCCTGTCACATTTATCCCTCATAACCTCACAATATTCTAACCGGCGAAAATAATCACCTGGTTGCAATTCCTGCGACTTAAACGACTTGTAGCCGTATTTGTTTAGGATCCATTGGCAAGTACTGTTGGGAATATCCAGTGCCTCCGCAATCGGTTTCGTCGAACATGGTTCATGTGCCTCAACATAAGCGCATACTATTTCGTCTCGTTCCACCCTGTGTGGAAGAACGGGATGCTCTGGTATTTCGCCGTCGTGGTAGCACTTTCTACAACCATTTATGCACCCGTACCTTTCAAAACGATGATAAATGTTGTAGACAGTTTGAGCCACAGGAGCCGATCGATCTGGAAACGCAAAAACAAAAAGCCCAATGACCTCGTACGCACTGTCACTTTTTATGTAGTTTTTAATAATAAAAATATTTTCTTCTCGAGTATACGGCATTTTAAAAACACAAAATTACGAAACTGAAGCGACTCGAAAGGAAATAAAAATGCAATGCCTGTGAATCCCAGTTTTTCCTCGATCATCTCATGGTGTGGCATCTTGTCAACGGTTACTATTGCAACTATGATTTATGCTCACAATGAAAGAGTGGCGACAATTTTTTCTCATGAAAGCAGTCCGGAGATAATAACAAACTTGCACCATTGCTCAATATACCTGTTTCTTTTGTGTGCGCAGAACTTTCTATGCCATTTCTGTTTGATTTATTGAAATCCTATCCCTAAGGAAAATCTTAGGAACCCTGTATAGGTGACCCGCTACAAGTGCGAGGTTGTCACATTGTGTAGGTCATTTCCAATATAAATTGGAAAATTAAAATAATTATTTTTTTTTGTCAAAATATTTTGACCGAAAAAATGAGGGATATATATGTACCATAACATGTACAGGGTGATCGGTTATAAGTGTTCCCTGAGATAACATTTTTCTAATAGCAGCGGAAGAATCAAACAAAAACTGGGTGAAACGGTATTTTATAGGGAACTCAAAATCATTAATAAAATTTATTCAGTATAAATAGTATACAGGGTGTGCCAAAAAGTTATTTTTTTTTCTTATGGGACACCTTATATATTTTGACTTTGTTGACTTCTCCAGGTCTGCATGCAACCGTTTTCGAGATATTTTAATTTGAATTATTTATTAATTAATTGGTATTATTGTATTATAATAAAACCTAAGTAATTTATGATACCCTGCTGTCAGAATGCCGCTATTTTTGTTTTTTACAGCCAACTATTTATTTGGAAAGTTAAGTTTGTTCTAGTTTGACAGCTTTTTGATTGTTGTGATTATGCATATTATTAATATGGCCTACTATGGTTTAATTATAACACAATAACACGAATTAATTAATATCTAATTCAAATTGAAATATCTCGTAAACGGTTACATGCAGACGTATACAATAGGTATTTTTAAAAATCTAATTTTCTGAAGAATTCAAAAATGTCAAAATATACAGGATGTTCCATAAGAAGAAAAAACTTTTTGGTACGCCTGTATACTATTTGAACTGATTAACTTTTATTAATGATTTTGAGGTCCCTATAAAATACCCTTTCACCCTGTTTTAGTTTGGTTCTTCTGCGGCTGTTAGAAAAAAAGTTATCCCAGGGAACACATAACCAATCACCCTGTACACTTGTATTAAAAAAAAAACGGGGGCATTTTTTATAAACAATTAAATTGAATTAAAATTCTGAATATGTGAATAAAAATCAGGGCGCCTATACTCAGAGGTGAGTCCAACATTTATAATATAGCCTTGTGTCACGTGGGTACCGATCATGTAACTATGAGATACTATAACGGCCTAAGTCGCAAAATGTGTAACGAAAATAACTTTGAAAAACAAAGAAGAAAATTGAAAATCGCGGTTGGCTTTGGCACTGTTTGGGCCGCCAGGCCATAGGCGAAAAATCTACTGCCCATTCACTAACAAAGCCATGTCAGTGACGTAGTCGTAGTGACCTTAAGATAATTTAATGACAAGGTATTAATTTGAGTGACAGTGACTACGACATCATCTGCCCGAAAACTTTGATTTTATTTATTGTATTTATTTGTTATTATGGATAAAACATGTTTAACCTTAGGCCGAACCCACATTTGTGACAAAACTTGTCATCGTCGAAAATTTTTGACGAAGTGTGGTGTGGCAACATCGTTCTGAACTAAAAAGCCTGAGTTTCTAACGCCTCAGTGCCCTTTAGCCTACTGTGGCTGCCATTTTTAAAACCAAATTGACAAGTAAAACATGGATTTTCTGTCAGTTTGGTGTCAATATGGCACCGATCATAGGCCAAAGGATACTAAAACTGGCTTTTTAGTTGAGAACGGTGTTGGGTGTGGTTTTGCCATTTTGTGTATTTTATTGTGGTGTTTTCGTGTTTTAAAATTTTGTGGCGTTATTTTCTGTGATTAGTAGTGTGTGCGTGCAAAAATTAAATAATACTCGCCAATTGAGCCTCGCATTTCGTGGTTTAAAATTTTGTGGCGTTATTTTCTGTGATTAGTAGTGTGTGCGTGCAAAAATTTAATAATACTCGCTAATTGAGCCTCGCATCCTGGTGTTTGTTTTCTAATATTAGTTTGTCCATGTTTTAATCTAGAGAAGGGCAATTCCATGATTACTCGCGGGAGAATTCTTGTGTATTTAAACTTTTGATCGCATTTTTCTCTCATTTAAAAATATTGCAGACACACCATATCTCAATACATTATGTAGAAGATTTACCAAAATTAAGATCTAATAAAATATTGGTGGTTACTCACGAGACACCAAAAACGGGCAGAGAAAAATGAAGGAGTTTTTTTTTATAATAAAAAAATGTTTTTTTCTTAGGGACTACCCAATAAATTTATGTTTATTAGATGTGTTAAATGGAATGAAATTAATTTTGTTTACTTTGCTATGATTTTAAGTTATTTTTTTGATGATTACTCGCGGGATATTACTTCTAAAACTCTATGATTTTGTTTGTTTATATTTTCGCTGGTGGTTATCATTTTAAGATTTAGAATATATTTATTACGTTCTAATGAGTCTACACGTTTGATGTTACCTCACACACTTCATTGGTGGTAACAGTTTCTTATATACAAAAAACGAAAAACTTCTCTATCGATCATGGAATTTTCGGTGCCAGATTGTTGTCAGTTGCTTTCCCTACTGACGCAATCGACGCGCTTGCCCGGTAGACACCTCGTCTCTGGGTTATTTCCAGGCTAACTTGATTGGGAGATTTATTATCGTTACGCATTTTTCTCGGAAAATGCAAGTGCAGGGACGTTATATCATCTCATAGTTATATGGTATATATATATACCGATTGATATTTTATTGTATGATAATATATCCAGTTTATTTATAATTTGGTGTTTTTTTTTGCTTTTAATACTTTTTTGCAAAAGTAGAACATTTTTTTTCATTTTTCACAATGAAGTTTATTTAAATTCATATTTAATTAAAATCGTCACTTTGTCTAAAAAAGTACTTGAGGGTCTCTCCGCTATGCACTGCTGTTGCTTAATAAGTTTTTGCAATTTTTATACACACATCTTAACAAAACAAACAAAAATTAAAAGAAAAACTAAAATGATGCTACCATTTTGTCAATAAAAAAGGGTTTATAGTACCCAGGTGACGTGTCAATATGGCGGCGAGTTAAATCTTGGGCACACCTGGTGGTTGTAGGGTAAACAAAGCGATTTTCCATAAGACGTAAGCTAATAAAAACGAAAATTTTGGGAAAGTGGAAAAAAATGCAGTTTAAAAAAGTGACTGTTTTACAGAGTAGTCTTTTCTGAATCGGGAAGAAACGAGCATTTTACCAAAATGTTAGAAATAAACTCAAAGTTCGCAGTTTAAAGAGGGAATGTCATGTACTTTTATCTCTCGCGCATTTGCGCAGTGTGGATAGGGATTGTCTCTTCTTAGTTCAGCCTGAAGATCGGGCAAGATCGGCTTGAAGAGACAGTTGCGCTATCTGATTTGAGAGAGATACCGTTATCTGTAATTACACGGGTGCGACAGAGGTAGGTAGAGGAACATTTCCATATTTAATTGGGAATTTTAAGTTTATTGTTAAAATTTCGGCAAAATGCTTGTTTTTCCCCGATTCAGAAAGGATCACTCTGTACAAAAATCACTTTGCTTAATCTTTTCCACTTTACCAAACTTTTTATTTAAGTTAGCATTACGTCTTATAGAAAAACGGTTTAATTACCCAACACTGGCCATATTATATCAGTCATAATATTTTTGTTAGACTGCCCTATAGGCACCTTGATTACAAATAAGGTGTTTCTTCATGTTTTAAAAAGCCAACCAGATAATTTGCATAATTGCATGTACATGCTTATGTCTGATCGCAACAATAGGGACTTATTGGGCGTACATTTTCGCGTTCCCTTATTAAGGAAAATTGACATTTGACATCTGAGCATGCGCGTGACCTACGTTTTTATTAAGGGAACCGTAATAAAATACGGTGTTCCCTTAATTCGGTATAGTTACCGTACGTCCCTTATCTTTAAACATAACCTCAATTAGCAAGGATAATAGTGATGGTTGGTTTGTTTTTCGACACGACTTTTTAAAATTCTTTGCATTTTTAGTTTTTTGTTTATAAACAAAAACAGTCTTGTGGGTTTTTAAAATTTATGTGAAAAAATGAATAAATTGGAGAAACCTACAAGGTTGAGGTTCTGCTACACTGACGATATAATTCTTTTGCGAGAATTTATCAGGGATACAAGGTTAGAAATTTTAGGTTAGGAATAAGGAAGAGTAATGCGACTTCCAATAACACTTTTTTTTAAAGTATGGTTAAGGTTTCATCCTAAATAAAATACGGTTTTCCCTTATTATGGTAAAACCTTATAGAGTAACGCCCAATAAGTCCCTATTGACTACGTCTCATCTATCTCTACAACCACCCTTAAAGTATTCGTACGCAGCTAGCATATCCTAACCACTTTGTTATCTGTGGGTTTTCATAAATGACGATCCACAGTTTCACTCCTTCTATTTTCCATTCTGTTGCCCTCTCTCGCTTTTCTCGACACGGAAGGAAATAGAAGTGAGTGGCATGAAGTAAAACTGTGCACCAAGCACTGAACAAGAATTGGTTTGGTTACGTCGCACGTTGTAAGCTCAACTTTAACTCTTTTTTAAGGAAGCTTTCACAGTCTGTCTATTAGCTGGAGAATTATAAACTTATCGTTTGCGCATCTCGGTCCCTTTCTCTCTTACTAAAAAAAAAATAACCGAGAGGAACTAACGGCAAGTGTATATTTCTAGCTTAAATATTTAAAAAAATTGTACAGAATTGTATACTACATATTGTTACCAAAAAAAACTTTATTCTTAAAACCAAATTAAAACGAAACCATCGCGGACGTCGGTAAGTTTTCAAAAATTGTTCTTACTTGCAATACTCGATTTCTTTCACATTCATCATGTTTCCAATTAAAATGGCAGCTTCGGTGTGACCCTGACTTTTCGCCAACATGTAGGGGTGGGGGCGTGTTGCCATACTAGCATTTTTATGGAGAAGCCATTTGATAAGAGTGGTATGACCAAAAATAGCCGCTACTTGAAGAACTGTCAGACTGTTTTTACCTGGAGCATTAATATCAGCCTTGGCGTAATAGAGTTCCCGGATAGTGGTAGCGTTTTTGCAGTTCCTGTTTTGAATATAGTAAAACGCAGCAAGGTAGAACGGAGTTTCGTTATTCTTGGATCGGAGGTTGATTTTGGCTCCTTTTTGTAGCATGTATTTCACGATTTGAGTGTTAGCATTAGCACAAGCTATCATAAACGGAGTATAGCCTTCTGGCATTTTAAACTTGTTAATTAATTTCGGGTGACGATCAACAATCTGGATAGTTTTTATCAAATTATTACATGAGACAGCATCGTAAAGTTCCAAGAATATTTCATTTTGAAAACAACAACAAATCACTTTTGTCGAAAGAATGATTAATCCATAGACCATTATAGTAAAAATAATCAATAACCAAAAATTTAACATTGTAGGATTACTGTCACTACACCACACACTGAGGCTTCTTAATAAATTTTCGAGAACTCCAAACATAATTGAGCAAAACATTACAAAAATTTTATAAAAATGTCAAAATGGCATCTCTTAAATTAATTTGAATATTTTAAACTTCATTCAGTGTCAGTTTTTACTTCACGAACGCCATATTCATTTGTTTTGCAGCTTGCCAAAGTCATGGCCTTCTTTTTTTTTTGATTTGCTCAAGCTAACACCTTCTTAACTAAAAAGCCACTCATTTCAAGATGGCCTCCTAGGTTGGCCGATAGGATTTACAGCAGAATAATCAAATTTCTTAGTATATAGAATTGCTTACCCTTATTATACATACCTTTATGTACTTATAAAAATTTTGTTCTAGTACACACAAAACACAGTAACTGGCATATAAGTAAAATATCACTATTATTATTTTCAAGACATCTTTTTAAACTGTATTTTATGCATTTTAGAGATTAAAAAGGTACTTCTTCTTCTGCCTGCAACATGAATATTTTGCAATAGTTACAGTTTAGGTGCTTGTTTACTGCACACGATGCATACCCACTGATGTAAACAAATGAAGGCCAGATATTTTCTGAAATGCGTTCAATACCATCCTCATCAATAAATATTGTATTTAAACGGGTAGCTCAAATTATAAATACTGTAATGCTTTTCGTATGAAAAGAAAATTCAGAAAAAGAGGTACCAAAGTCAAAAGACGCAATTTATTTTCCAATTCATAAAGTTGTCGTAGTGAAGCAAGATATTGTGATCCTGAGAGAAATCTAAAAAAATAACTAAATATACAGAGATGTAATAGCCAAAAATAAATTTCATGTTCTCTGGAAAAAAGATGTTACTATAGTACCCAAGGATTATTTTTAAATGGGGTGGGGGTTGTTAAGAGGGTAGAAGACGGGTTTAAAATAAAAACTCACGAACCGTAGTAGCTAGCAAAACGCGGCTTTTACATTTAGATGGAAATAGATTTTCAGCCAAAAATGTACTAATGTCAAAGTTTTTGAGGTATATTTTAAAAAAATTAAATATATTTTTATATATAGAAATAAAATATGTTTATTTTTGTATGAACAATTGAGAATAGAGTATTTTTTTGTAGTTTCTGAGATTGCTTCTCTACAATAATTGACCATTTTTCTGATTTTCAAAGTGTAATAAAAAGTCGAGTAAAAAGTTATTAATAAAAAAAAACTGAAAGATTGGATTTTTGAGTTTTTATATGGGTAGAGCAAGTTTGCCGAAAATGAACAAAATACTAGATGGCAAGGGAAAATTCTTAAGAGTGAATTTGAATCCTAAAAACAGTTCGTTTAGTTAAACAGATAAACCGCACATCAAAAATTAACAAAATTTTGCACATCAGAGGCTTCTGGTATCCCCCACAGACCGTTCGCGTGGTTTTTCATAAAAAATGTATATATATATATCTTGATTTTATTTAGTTTTTTAAAATAATCGATAATTATAACCGTCAATTAAACATTTTTGGAATACGTAAAATGATGTAAAAAACCAGGATAATGCTTTAAACTTTACTAAATAATTGGAAGAGGCGCATTTTTTATCCAAATTCACTCTTAAAGTAAGTATTTGCAAGAATCCAGCACTGTGAATTATTTATATGTAACACAATTAATATCAGTATTTCCCTAGTATTTCCCAAACCTTACTTCAAGTGGATCATTTTGAACTTTTCCGAGTAAAACATAACTAAAGTTTTTTTTTTATCAAGGCAATATTTGGAAGTTTTAATGAAGCCTCTCAGTGGTTTCCCGAAGTGCAAAATGAGTTTCTTTAGTTGGGTTTCGAGTTTGGCTGTACAATCCCCATCTGTCCATCCATTCAACAAACATTTTCGTCGTCAAAAATATGTTTAGAATTCTTCGTTATAGGTTCTTGAAACCTATTAAGATTTCTTTGATCTTTAAAAGGAGTTTTGACCTTCATAATGTCCCACCATTTGCATATTCTATTTAAATATTCAGCAGTGTCTTGGTAATGACCTATAGTAATTATTGGACCAAGTTCTTGTAGTGCAATAATAATATTTTGATAAAATATTCATATTCAATTTCAACAGAAGTGGGATACAGATTTTTTAATGATAAGGAGTAACCATATTTTAAAAGTTGATTCTTTTGAATGCATTGATTTAAAAGCGTTAACATCTGCTATGTACTATCTGCCTTTTTCAAAATGAGGATATATACTGGAGAACAAAAAAATGCAACAGCAGAAAGGACAAATATTTTTAAAGTAATTTGTTTATATATTAATCCAAGAAGATTCCTCCATGATAATCATCAAAAAATTAATAATGAGTGGCTCCTCCATGGTTATTTATGCACTCGTTTATCATATTGAGGAACACTCATCCAAATCCTCCTTACGGCATGCCAGAGTTCATCTAAGTTTCCAGGGGGACGTGGTAATCGATTAAGATTGCGCCCTATCCTATCCCAGGCGATCTTACTGGCCATTCCAAAGTCTCTATGCCAAGTTCATGTAAGAAGTCCATTGTTTCACGAGCAATATGCGGTCTGGAATTATCTTGTTGAAAGATCGCATTTGGAATAGTTTGTAGGTAGGGATGTAAAACTGGCTGCAGCACATATATCGCCGAGCAGTTAGATTGCCATTGATGAAGACTAGAGGTGATCTGCTTCCTAAACATATAGCACCCCATACCATGATACTTTGCTGTCTTGCTGTATCACGTTCTACAGCAAAATCTACATTTCGTCTCTCACCTCGAAATCGCCTGACCCTCATGCGTCCATCATGGCCACCTAAACAAAACCTGGATTCGTCGCTGAAGCTTATGGTATTCCATTCGTCATTCCAGTTTTGCCGAGCTCTGCACCACTCCAAGCAGCGAGCCTTATGTTGTGGGGTCAAAGGTGGCACCAAAAGCGGATGGTAAGCACTCAGCTCCATACCAAGCAATCTTTGATTAACTGTCATCCTTGAAAACACTCGTCCTGTAGCTGCAACTAGAGCATCTCTTACGTATACTGTCCCGTCGATTTCTGAGAGCAAGAAGTCTGAGATGCCTTCTCCATTGGCATTAACCCTTCTTGCAATTTCCCGTAAACCAAAACCATGCCTTTCATGCCCATGATGCGTTCTTTCTCGAAGTCATTTAAATGATGAAATTGTTGGCGACCGCGAACTCTTGGCATTTTTATTTTTTAAGTAAACTGTCAGGAATCCTAAAAGTTCAAAAACTACGAGAAAAATGATTTTAAATTTTCAGAAAAGGTCTTTTATGTGTTGGTTGTTTTTGAAAATGAATATATAGAAAAAATCTGTGAAAAAAGGAAAAATTAGAAGACAATAGTATATTACATAACGAGACATGAAATTGACATATTTCACACGAGCGTAAATGTTGTGAACGAGGCGCTAGCCGAGTAAAACAACACGCGAGCGTAAGAAAGTTACTTTCTATCGAGTTGTGTAGGCTATTTTTCCTACGACCACTTTAGGATTTAATCTGTATTATTTTTTTATTAAAACCTTTTCGTCTCTAGAGACGAAAATAAAATTGATATGCGTGTGAAATATAAAACTTTCTGAGACCTTACAGAGTGCAGATTTGGTTACTTTCGTATTCGTATTCTTACAAATAATTTTCATTCAAATAATTATCCATATACATGGTGTTGCATTTTTTTGTTCTCCAGTATATCATTAACTGATTTTTTTGTTTATCCAATTATTTATAATACTTTTTATTATGTGACCAGGATCAATTACAAAAACAAAAAACTATGTACTTAAAGGATCTTTCGGATGTCTATGTTCATTGGTGTGGGTAGGAAGATCTGAAAATAGTGACATTGCTTTTCTGGTGACAGAATGGTTATCACTCTTATCAGTTACTTACTACAACTATTACTTCAAAACGCAGTTCTTCAAAGTCCAAAATTACTTTTTTCACAAAACCGTGCAAGTTTTCGCTGTTTAATTTCCTTACTGGGAAAATATGAACTACATCTTTAAAGGAGGATAAATACAGCTACCAGGTTTCCACTCTTAAAGTCCATATATGTTTTAAATGTATCTCATCTACCATCAGTATTATTTTTTTGTCACTGTCCGTTAAACGAGTAATTTTTCAATTGACATATTGTAAAAAGTTTACATCACTTTGATCATTTCTGAGATCTAATAATGAGTTACTAAACAACTTTTTTAGTACTAGTACTAATGTAAGAAGATTTGAATTACGCAAAAATTTGTTACCATGGGAGCTGATGGAATGCAGCAAGCTTGATCATAATGAGTATCGAGCCCCAGTTTTAGAGTACTGTACTAATTTGATTTGATCACTCAGAATTTGCAAAGAGTTTTCTTTTTGTAGCATATCTTTAGCAAGTGGATTGAAAATTTCAATTACAATAGAAATGTTTTCTTTAACAGTGCGTGTCTCATTTTTTAAAAAAAAATTTTTGAACTTTATTTCAAATATATATCTTCTAAACCATATTCAGTATCAACAGTTGGAGAATTAATTAAACCTGTCACTGTTTTCATTGAAGAAATGTTAATGTCTGCAAAAAAAATGAAAATTCCATTTGTCCATTTATTGTCACTATGTCCTTAATCAGTCAGTCGGGAGCCTCATAAATTTTAAAAAACATCAATATCATCAAGTGATTTTAACATTTGTTCATCACAATATGTGTTAAATGAACCAATGATTTCAGCAACAGCTTGTCTCAGAGCCTCATTTTGAAGTTACAGCCTCTTTGAATCTGGATTTTCCCGTGAAGCAGTATTTGTCTTAAAATAATATTTTGGTTCTTCGGGAAATATACTAGCAATATCAGCTAAAATAGAATACAAGCAACTACAATATTTAAACAATAAACCTCCCATAATGAAATGTAAAAAAAATAATTTTAATTTTAATTTTTTCTAGCTTTATTCTATGGTCACAGTAACGCTGTTAAAGGGTTAACAAATTTGTTGAGGAGTTGTCCAGGGAGTAGATTTCTAAACATAGTTTGAAAAGTGTGTGTGTGTATTCAATTTTTTGTTCTTATTTGGTTCTGGATTTTTTTGCATTTATCGTTGTGATCTTAGTAGTAGTATAGAGGCTTGTGATCTTAACAACCCTCTAAACAAAAGCAAAAAAACCATAATTACAAAGAAAAGTACATCGATCGTTGTATTTTTGGTTAAAAATCGAATCTATTTTTAACTTGCTGAAACTGCTTTTCATCATATTTGCACCGTAACGTTGCGGAAAAAATTATTGTTACACATTTTGCGATCCTTGGGCCACCAGTATCTCATAGTTGATCCGGATCTCCGAGATATATGCCAGTCAACTGCTTCCGATTTAGTGCCACTTTGGTCCAAAACTGCCGCCATTTGTTACACTGCTGACAGTTTTTACAAATTATTATAATTGTCAAATTGACATCACCTATTACTTATATAGCGTTTTCGATTATTAACCGAAATCTAGAGCGCTTCCGGATCAATCGGAAAATATTTGCGTGTTCGATTTGGCGTGTTCGATTTGCTTTCTGCCAGATTTGCGTGTTTTCAAGCTGCTTCAAGCGGCATTGCTCGAACTTATTCTAAGAAATACTACGGTCAAGCCCGAGCACGGAAATCACTCGCAAAATTGACATAACCTAATTCAAATTGTGTTTTGTTTTGTTGTTTTGCTGCAAAATGAGTAGAAAAAGGAAAATTATTGAAGTAAAATCACTACGAGTATATATATATTATATACGATTTGGACAAGAATATGGTTGTTCTCGTCAATGCCGGATTATACTCGATCCTGCGTTCCGTTTGCACTTATTTTCTTTCAGAAATATACTTGAAAAAAAGTCCTGTCTAAACAATTCTAACTTTTAAAACGGACCAGAGAACAAATCGAACGTGTGTTTGAACTAATCGTTGATCGTGACAGCTCGTGATCGGCTTTGGAGCGCCCTAAAACTGATCTGTGACGTCATAGCTCTGATCCCGGGCAATCTCCGAGCGATTTGCGAGGAGGATAATCGAAAACGCTAAAGCCCTGTTCTGACATGCAACTTTTCCATGCTCGTGTCTTCTTTTAACCTGTTATTAGAAAATTTAATGCGTGGAAAAGTTGCATAGTGAGAACAGGGCAGAAGTTTTTCATCTACACTGCTCTCAGATCACCCCCAGCCAAAGCAGTGACGTCACGAATCTGGCCGGGTTGTTATCTGAGGGCGATTCCGAATACGAGCACTCGACTTGCGATCGTAAATCGAACGCGTTTACGGTCTAAAATTCACCACGTAACGTCAGATTTTCTTTTTTTTTTAAACTTTTCGGGATATATTTTCGTGGGGTCCCCTAGGAATTTCATGCAAAGGTTGTTTAGTAGTGTAATTCAGCACAAACCTTCGGGCACCTCTTTTTGCACAAATTTCATAATTTTTTAAGGCGGAAGTAATGTTCATAGACTCGATAAAACGAACAAAAGGTAACGTTATGTCTATTGTTTTGATCCAACTCCGGGCCTTGATCCGTCAGGATTGACGGGACAAGAAAAGGCATTTGGGGAACAAATCAAACGCAAAGATCTCGTCGAGAGCGTGATCCGTTCTTAATCGATTGATCTCGGATCGCTCGGGAGCGGTTTTTGAACGTAGATCGAAAACCCTATTAAATTTTTATCACTGGCGTACGCAGAAATTGATTCTGGTGTGGAGGTGGCTTAAATATTTAAGAGTCGATGATGCCTCTTAGGAAGGGGGGGGGACTTGAGCCCCTAAGCGTACGCCACTGTTTCAGCGCGCATTTGAATAACGTTATCCTTAAAGCGTAATTCTTATTTTTTTTTAACACATACATATTTAACTTAACTTAACAATTGAAAATTAATCACTAGTCAGGGTTTGTAAGGACCGGAAAAAGTTAAGGAGTGCGTTATCCTACGCAAGTCGGAGAAAAGTCGGGAAATGACAAAAATCAGGCAGTCAGGGCAAATCTGGAAGGTCGTCTGAAAAAAATTGGAAGAACAATGTATAGTTGTCACTAATAAATTCTGCCTCCCATAAATGTCAAGATTTTGGTAAACAAATCTTGACATTTTGACTTTCAGGCTATCAAAGGAGCCATAATTTATTGGTGACAACCACTGCCAATCTTCATGTGACAACATATACAATACAGCCAGGAAAAAAGTTTTTATCAATAACTTTTTTTAATAAGAAAAAAAATTCGGTCGTTTTTTGATTCCAAAGAAAAATTAATACAGTAAGATTTTGTTGTGCAAATTTGTTTTTTTGTAGGACCTCGCACGGAGCTTATGTAAAATGGCTTGGCTTATGAACTATATCAAACTTATAAAATATATATGCTGTGAAAAATTGTGAGAATTTTTATCACCGATTTATTTTCTCAACTGATTTAACTCTTTTGGCCCTCTGAACCGTTTTTTTCCAGGTGCAGGGGCCTACTGCTGCTTGAAACCTACTCAGCGTTAGACGAGATAACACAGCACCTGCCAACATTTTTGAACATTGAGAAAGAAGTAACAGGAAACCCAGACTATTCAATGTACAATTTGTCGCTCAGAGAAGATTGGAAAACGTCGAAAAAATATAAAGGGGTGGATTCCATCCTTAGTAAGTTCATTTCTTTCTTTATTTTTTAACTATCTTTCCACAAAGTGGCTAGTATAAATAACGCCCTGACTAATTGGTAGATGAATTTTCCACAAAAATTATAAACAAAAGACTCGATTGTGTAGTATGTTTAAACATTGTTTTAAATTTACAGTTACCTAATCGTTTATTACTAAATATATTTTTATTAATTTCAGAAAAATTTAAATACAAGTTTAAATTTAATAAATGTTTCCTTATTATTACGTTTCATCTTTTCACTGCTCTCGGTAAAATTCAACCAACCAAATTTAAAATTGATTTTTGCTGTTTTGTTAATGGGAAGTTGTTGAGTTCAGCTTTTACATTATTTTTAAGCATCAACAATAGTTTATATCAATCAAGTGTAGTAAATAATCATTAAAAAAAACTGCGCTATCTATGGCAAAAGCGCTGTTCACGCTGTTCATCTTTTTTTTTTAGAGGAATTGTCATTTTTAACCAAAATAACAGAACTACTAGTCAAAAAAATCGAAATAGCGATAGATTTTTAATTGCTTTGTTTACTTTTGTCCTTAAGCTAACCTTAATTTTTAATTTTTTATTTTGTCAAAAAAAAAAAATAAAACTCATAACCTAACAACGGTGGACATTCAAATTCAAATAAAAAAATATTTTCTACTTTTGGGTGCATTTAATAAAAGCTTGTTCTTTAAAAGTTTTTTTTAATCAAAATTAATTTTTTAATTTTTAGATTTGTACCCTAAATCGTCCATTTTGAATCCGCCATATTGAAATTTTCAAATCTGATCAAAAATTCATATCCCCTTCCCGAAAAACCCCTGTATGCCAATTTTTATTTAAATCGAACAAACTAAATCTTTTCCCCCATCCACTTCCCTCGTTAGAGGGAAATGTGTACCTAATAATACCATATTATTGTATTGTCGTCGGAACTATAAACGCATATCAAACTTGAACACACACCCTTAATTTTTAGATTTGTACCCTTAATCGTCCATTTTGAATCCGCCATATTGAAATTTTCAAATTTATCAAAAATTCATAATCCCCCTCCTTAAAAACCCCTGTATGCCAATTTTGATTGAAATCGAACAAACTAAATCTTTTTCCCCCTTCCCTCGTTAGAGGGAGGTGGGTACCTGAGAATACCATATCGTATTTTCATGGAACACAATCGGATGTGGATAAGTCAGTTAAAATTGGTTAGCAAAACATGACCGAAAATCGTCCATCCTGAATCCGCCATATTGAATTTTCAAAATCTGATCAAAAATTCGTATTCCTTATCTCCAAAAGCCCCCGAATACCAATTTTGTTTGAAATCGGACAAACTTAGGTGTTTTCCGCCCTCCACTCCTCTCGTAGCGGGGAGGGGTGCCTAATAATGACATATTATTGTATTGTCACCGGAACTATAAATACATGCCAAATTTGAAGGCAATCGGATGTGTATAAGTCAGTTAAAATTGGTTACCAAAAGATGACCAAAAATCGTCCATCTTGAATCCGCTATATTGAATTTTAAAAATGTGATTAGAAATTCGTTATCTCCATCCCCAAGTGCCCTAACACACCAAATTTCCACGAAATCGGGCGTACTTCAACTGTACCCCCCTCCACCCACTTCGAGTAGGGGGGAGCTGTCAATTTCATCATATTATATTATTGTGTTGTCACTGCAACTATATAAGCATGCCAAATTTGAAGTCAATCGGATGTCGGGAAGTTGGTCAAAATTAAGTTGCAAGATTCCATCCGAACAAACATATCTCGTTACATAGATAGATACATACATTGCAAGTTAAATAAAAGCTTGTAAAAAATATGTTACAATTATCGATTATGTTACACGTTATTGTTTAACTCAATTTTAAGGAAAAATTATGTTACAATTCCATAATTATGTTACAAGTGGCAACCATCGCCTGCCCCTGTCTACAGCGAAACGTGTACCGTCGATATTATGGATAGTTCTCAACGCGGAACACGTCTGAAAGAATACGATTTCCCTGTGTCCAGGTCCAAGAGAGTTTGACTTTGTCTTAAATGGATCTTATTTAATATTTATTCACAAATCTTTTTCAAACCAAAAAGCAATGTAAGTACTTCATCAATGTCTTAATTGTAGGCCCAGAAGATAGTCCATCGGAAACGAGACACGATCTGGATTGCAAGCGGACTCTTAAGCTAAACGGCCACAGTCTGAATGGACACGGAACCAATGGCCATGTGACCATCAATGGCTCGAATAAGATGAACGGAAATGCTTAAAAATTGTGTGTTACAAAACTGTATTCTAATAATAGTATTTTGGTCATCTTTAGGTAGATATTATGTTCTAATTTTTGAGATATTTAATTTATCTTTAAAAACTGCCATCTTTAATATTTTTAAGATTAACTTTTTTCAGTAAAAATGGGCCCAAAAAGGAAATGTATCATCCTAGTGTTAAAAAATAAGAAGAAAACGTTTTAAAATAAAGGTACCTTTCTAGGATTTTAACTTGAAACGATTGTGATTAAGTTAAAATTTGGTTAATTTAAGCTGTTAAACTAGCTATTAATTATTTTTTGGATTCGGGTGTTTGTCTACGCGTGCGTAAAAGTGCTATTTTTCTCACTTGTTGTTGAATAATATACTACATTGGCAGTTTTTAGAGATCTATATATAAAATATGTGTTTTGTTTTTCATTGTTATTGTAAAAATCAATGCACAATATTTGACATTCAAATTCAACTTTTATTTTATAATAATTAACTTATTAATGTCAAATGTTGTGAATTTTGACTTTAGGTACTTAAAAAGATATATGCTGTAGTAGTTCCCCACTCAAGTTAGATGTAGCTTGCAAGTGATCTTTAATTTGAAGTATCTTTATTTTACTTATTGATGACAGATGTATATCTGATCAGATCACTTTCAAAAAAAAAAATATTATGTAGTGAATCATTTAAATTATCTACAGGGTTCCCGCAATGAATGAGATATATATAGAAAACCTGAGGTTGAAATAAGACCAGGGTGCTCGCCAGTCAGGAAAAGTCAAAGTAGAAAAAAAAGTCAGGATAATTAAAGTACTAAAAATCCTATGAAATTAGAAACAACAGAATACTAAAAATATATCACTTTTGATTACCTAAAAATGTATTGCCTCGCGGTTGCCAAACCTAAAAATGCATCGCTCTGGGTTTTAGTTAGTTATTTATGGTCTTTTTTAACCAAACATATCCAAAAAGAGTTTAGAAGTTTTTTTTTAAGGTTTGGTAAGGGGAAGTCAGGATTTTCAAATTTGAAATTTTGGTGAGCACCCTGGACACAAAAATAATTTCCGGGATTTATGATCCGTTCCTGCTCTTTGTAAAGGACATCCTGTACAATAAAAATCATTTTAGAGACAACTAAATTTTATTTTTCTAATTGTCATATAAAAAAAGATTTTAGGATTCTTTGTTTTAGTGAACTAGGAAATTGTTAAAAAATGTTTTTATTCATTTAGATCCTTATTACTATTATGGTTTAAACATTCGGGTAAACTAGTCTTTCGTGTTTTGTGCCTGCGCGAGTTAAAAAAAATTATTAACATTGAAGACAAAAAGTAGGATGATTTTTCAGAGGAGTAAATGGGAAAATTGGTAAGTATTAAAGATACAGCTTTGCATTGATTTTTTTGATACTTTTGAGTAGTTTTTTGTTATCCCTTGTAATTTTTCACATATGATATACCGGATTATGCGTTCGCCTCCGCAACATGGGGAATTTACCCATTAAAAACGTATTCGTACTGTACGTTGATAAACAACTATAAAAAAAGTCACTGAAACTGCCTCAATTTGTCAGTCTATTTCCTGTCAAAAAATTGTTAACTAAAGTTGGATTTATACAGGCAAATATAAATTAAAATAATACTTAAAATTAAAATAAAAGTTGATCTTATGGGGAACATAGATATAAAAGTATAAAAATTAAAATAAAATGATTGGCAACTTTATTCGTACTGTACATTGATAAACAACTATAAAAAAAGTCACTGAAACTGCCACAATTTGTCAGTCTATTTCCTGTCAAAAAATTGTTAACTAAAGCTGGGTTTATACAGGCATATAAAAATATAAATTAAAATAATACTTAAAATTAAAATAAAAGTTGATCTTATGGGGACATAGATATAAAAGTATAAAAATTAAAATAAAATGATTGGCAACTTTTAACTTTATTTTTATTTGAACACGGCTTTGCGAGTGTCCCATTGATGCACATAACCTGACTCCTCACTATTTGTCGTTGCTATTTAAATGGGGTTTTCAGGTTTTTTGCATTTTTTGGTTTGATCTTGCCAGATATTATTTAAGGAAACTGTGAAGTTTATTTTAATTATTGGTGTCACTCACTTTTGTTTACAATGTGCAGAAGATGTGTGCTGATTGGTTCAAAGTTATTTTTATTTGGCTGTAGAAACCAAAGTTTCCTATTTTCATTTTAATTTTTTTTTGTTATTTTTATTTGCCTGTGTAAACCCAGCTTAAAATGAACTACGGGAATAGTTTAAGGAATGTATCAATCAATTTCACAAGCTTCAACTGTTGTTTGAAGAAACCGGGAGTGTACTGAACAATTTTAAACAGGGAAACGTGATACGAAAGGAAGAAAGGGATATGCAAATTTGTTTGGCTCTTGAAGAAGGAACTAGCAAGAATTTATGACGTCCATCAGAGCAGGGTAGTATGCACCTTAAAAAAAAAAAATTTACACGTTAGACGTGATGGAACGTGGCAACGCAACCTCAAATTGGTTAAGTAAAATTTGTAGCCAACAAAATTAATTGGACGCTTCGAAACGATTCTTTGGCCAAATCTCCCGATCTTGTTCCCAATGATTTTAAATTTACTTAGAAAATGGTTTGAAACAATACCAAGACTTAAAGGAGGCCTTAGCTGAAAATGCGGTGAAACCATCATAAAAAATCTACCAAATACTAAAAATGGGATATTGCTTGGCCGAAAATGGTGGTTTATTTATATTGACTTTATAACAAAACTCTTGTCATTTCAATGAAGGCTAACGCATAACCCGGTAAATGATAGGAGGCATTAAAGTTTGAGACCTTATTAGTACAAATACCTGCAAAGCTATATGTTTAGTACTAGCAAAAGTTCACACCCTGTACGTCCTTTTAAATCTGTTTGTCCCAAATAAATGTAAAATTAAAACTACAGGTTAATTTACTTTTCTCTTCTGCCAAATGAAAAAACAGCGAATAGCCTATTAAATTTTCGGAGGCGTTGTCATCATCATATGATTTTAAAACTTTTGTTTTAACTGCGTGAGTCTGAGGGAGATCACAAATGCTCCCTTCTACCCTCAAGCATCGAACCTACCTTCTTGAAATAGTTGTCTGTCCTTGACACATATGCGAGGTCGAAGGGTATATACTCTCTTGGACGAATGCATTTTAGAAAAGCTCGCAAAAACGGGCCTTTTCTTTGCATAACCTAAACATTAAAACGTTAGGAACGAAGAAAGAATCAGACTCCTAAAAATAAATATTAATTTTTTTTGTTCTACAAAATAGAGTTTGCGGGTTCCGTCGAAAATTTTTCTCTCGGATTTTGAACTTTAACGTAGTCAAAAAAGTTTAAAGCAACTATTTTAAACGGAATTCATTTTTAAAATTACATTTTTGGTGTTTTCTGGGGTGCAACTTTTTTAAGGTGCTATTTTCATTTGGCAGCAAAAAATGTATAACATCCTTCGCAAACTGGTTAATATTTACATATTGTAATAGGGCTTCAACATGATGTTTTACTATTGTATTTAAAGAAATATTTTTGGTAATGCCTATCTAATCTACTACAACGCCAATTCTTAAAAATTTATTAATGTTACATAGTCAATAATTATTATCTTACACTGTATGTGGGGATTTGGTCTAACGCGTAATTGCACCAAATGTTGTATATTTTAACCTTACGCTTAATAATGTCAATTAGTTTAAGAGGTGTGGCAAAAATTTTTTTTTTAAATAGGACACCCTGTATATTTTGCAATTTTTGAAATCTGCAAACAATTCTCTCTTCAGCAATGCCACACAGTAGGGTCTATATTTTACGATAATCAAGATATTTTTATCTAAATCTGTATGGAAAACTCCGATATTCATTCAAATATCCCCCGTAAAACAGGGCATAGACGACAATTTCATGCAAGTTTAAATGCCTCTCTCAAAACGACATAAAAAAAATCCAAGATAGCAAGATTAAAGAAAATTAACAATCTCAGTTGACGTGTTTTTGGAATTTTTTTATAAAACCAAATCCTAACCCGCTAGAAAGCACCGTTCCGTATATACTGATAAATTTGACAGATAGCGTATATAGGCCAGAGACTTAGCTTCCCGCAGAGCTCAAAATCTAAAGAATCAAACGAGATTTAACAAATCCCTAGTAGAACAAAAACTAGAGGTTTTTTACAAAGGGTTAATTAAAACACCACTCACTTCGTTGGCGTTGAGCTCTATTACTTCTTGACCGAGGTTGAGAAGTAATACCTCTCTGTGTCTTTATGGCAAATGTCCAAAATCGAGTACAGTGGCGCACATAAAATTTTGGCGGGGGTGTTAAAAATGGGGAAATTTAAAAATCATGCGCTAACTTGGATTTTAAAGAAATATCAATTTTGACTAGCTACGGTAGTAAAACTACAGCCGAAAAAAAAAATTATGGGTTTTTTTTGGCTCACCTTATATATCTAATATGATATAAAATCTTCAGTCGCTCCAAACTAGAAATATAAGGCGAATTTAATTTTGAGCTATGTAACAACACACTATGCGCATAATTCAGCTTGAAAACTTCGAAGCGACCCATGATTTTATTCCATAGAATAAATCAGTTTAAAAAAATCAGTTAAAAATATTTTTGGCCTTTAACTTAAAAAGTTTTTTTATTAATTTTTTATTACTTTTTAGTGCAACTGAAACGGATAACTACATCAAAATCGGTCCACGTAAAGCAAAATGCAAAGTTTTCTTTCCCAATAGGGGTAGGTCAGTTTTTTCATTATAGTTTACGGATCATCAAGTATGCCAAATTTTACCCAATTCCCTTTAAATTAGGAAATATTTAGTATAATTTAAATCTGAGAACTGCATTATTTGCAGTCTTTTATTAGCCCCCTTTTACCCCCTTAATTATTCCTACCAAGGTTTTTTTCTTTGCTCGAAAACTAGAAAATATTTAATTGAACTTAAATCTGAAAACGGCATACTCCCTCCACCACCAAATTATTTTTTTTTTCAAAATTAGGAAACTTGAGGTGGAACTTAAATCTGGAAACTGCATAATCGTAGCAGCTTTGGATCAAACTTATGAATTTTTAAATATTATAACCCCCTCTCAGCCCACCAACGCAATTTTTTCCTCTAAAGCTAGAACATCTTTGGTGATCCTAAAATCTGATATTCTCCCCCGCTCATTACCTTAATCACCCCCCCCCCCCACCAACGTAAATTTTTCAGAATATTGTTTGTCACCGCACCTAAATAAGTGTACCAAATTTTATTAAAATCGGTTGGATGAAACTTTGTAAAAAATTAATCACAAGATTTGACAGACGGCTGACAGACAGATCATGTAAGGCTAAATAAAATCGTTTAAAAAGTCAAATTCGATGTTACACCACGTCCCAACATAATGTGTGATTACTCTGTTTTAATTTTTGTTAGGAGTGTAAAGAGACTTGCCTATTTATTGTTATATCAAATAATTACGACTAAAGTGATCTCCTTTATTTAAATTAAATTACTTGTTCAATTTTCGATAAACATTGAGTTTTGTCATGTATCTTGTACTTATGTTTTTATATAAGTACTTAAATATATACCTTCTTAGATAATTACGTATTGTGTTATTTTTCCAGAGCGATTCGAAAAATTCTTCAAAACCTCAATTTTATCGGGCAGAAAATGGACAATAGATATTGTTTTTGCATAATTTTAATCATCTCCCAAGTAATCAACTTTAAAGTTACTGAGAAGATTTGTCGCGTAGAGGGCAAAGGGTGAGGGAATAAATCGGAAAAAAGTTTTTCCTCGACCATGATTTGAACCCGGGGCCTCTAGAATACCAGTCTAAAGCTCTACCAACTAAGCTATCGAGGACATGGGGTTTTCCTTCATTTTGCAATTACGTTTGGCTGAAATTATTAGTTAGTAATTCGCCATCTAACACCGCCAATAAAACGCTATATGTCGTGTATCGTTGGTTGATAGATAAATAGAAATAATAATCGTGAATGTGTACCTCCTTGTCTTCATAACATCTCTAGGTTTTTAAAGCTGCAGTAGGCTTCAAAGATCTCCCCACTTCTGACAAATGAATCGGACGAAAGGATTTCCGAATAGCTAGTCAAAACCCCATGTCCTCGATAGCTCAGTTGGTAGAGCATTATACTGGTATTCTAGAGGTCCAGGGTTCCAATCCTGGTCGAGGAAAAACCTTTCCGATTTATTCCCTCACCCTTTGCCCTCTACGCCACAAATCTTTTCTGTAAATTTATTAGGGTGCTAAAATTTTTCTCCAGTTTGTAAATATGTTTGGCTGAAATTATTAGTTGAAAATTCGCCATCGGACTCCTCCAATAAAACGCTATATATCGTGTATCGTTGGCTTATAGATATATAGAAATTTCGTACAACTAATAATCGTGAATGTGTACCTCTTTGTCTTTATAACATCTCTAGGTTTTGAAAGCCGCCGTAGGCTTCAAAGATCTCCCCCTACTAACAAATGAATTGGATGAAAATATTTCCGAATAGCCAGTCAGTTGGTAAGAGAGGTCCCGGGTTCAAATACTGGTCGAGGAAAAAACTTTTCCGGTTTATTCCCTCACCCTTTGCCCTCTACACCACAAATCTTTTCTGTAGATTTATTGGGGCGCTAAAATTTTGCTTCATTTTTTAAAGTTGCTTGCTAGTGAGACCTATTCGTTCTGAATAAAAGAAAAGTTAGACAAAAGTAGATTTTAGGAAGAATGGCAAAATAAAAAAATATTAATGTTTAACAGAAGCAATCATCAAAATGACAATTTGGGCTTAATCGATGGCAATGTTTTGACGATGAATGGTGATATTCGTTCTTCTCTAGGAATTCTCTCTTATGAGATATAAGTACCGAACAGGATATAAGCACGTTTCTACCACGTACAGTGCACATTCATGTCATATTTAATTTATTAAAATTTTAAATTAATTTTTAAATATCTGGGGAGCGAATAATCACTTGACGACCAAAGCAAGTCAGACGATCGTTCATATGAAAAACATGGAAGATATACCAAAAATTGACATGAATGAAGTGTGCACTGCTTGTGGTTTCTCAATAAGGAGGCATCCATTAAGCTCACAACTTGTCACTTTGGTGGTCCCCACAGTACACAGAACAAAATAGGATATACACCCTCCCTTGCCCGTCTAAAACTGTAATTCGCCAAGTACGAACTAGAGATGGCGCTCCTAAGACAGATTTCTGTGTTCTTAGTAAAACAAAACCGGAGAGCAAACAAAATAGGAATGTATTTACCAAGTGTTGTGAGTGTGGTGAATCATACATAGGCGAAACAAAAAGACCACTATCTGTTAGGCTTAAGGAACATCAGACGAATACCCAAAGAGGTGAAACAAAGAAATCAGGAATCGCCGAACATGCATGGTCAAAACAACACCAAATAAAGTGGACAGAAGCAAAGGTTTTGCACAGAGTCACACTGGAAAAAACGAAAATTCCTTGAAGTTGCGTTTATTGGGCAGAATCAGGGTATTTTCGGTATACCACGGTTGAGTGATTTTCCGTAGTATATAAGTACGTAGCCTTAGGAATAGATTATAGTTTAATATATAAGCCTCAGATGTTGTACTTATCGAAACGTCGTGTATAAATAAAATATAGACAATGGGAGTCCGAAACAGAGTCAATTTCAAACACATCATTGCCTCAAACAAAGCAATTTTATGCTAGGCAAAATGAGGAAAATAGATGCTTTGGGTTTGAAGATGTTCCACGTTGCACTTATTCAAGGGATTGACGAACGACTTGAAAATTTGCACTTCGAGAAAGACGAAACAAAAAGATTGACAAAATGGGTTCACATCCAACAGTTATATGCTGTGGACAGTTCTGAGCCCTCCTTTAAAAATGAAAGTGAAAATGAGCAATCAAGTTTTTAGCTCTCTCTAATTTAGGTTAAAAATTCCTAGGAGTGATTGTGAAATGTGCTCTGTTTTGGTGGGGTAACAGTGTAAATAAATTTTACATTGTATCCACAAATCAAAACCAAATTTTAGTGGATCCAGTTAAAGAAACTGCTTTTAAAAAATGGCAGAGCATAAGGAAAAAATAACAAGTAATTATTGTTATAATTATATAATTTTTTCATGTGTTGTTAAATAGAATGAGAGGTTATTTTTTAATAATATTATAAGTAGGTTTTTTGTCATTTTAGGTAAATGGTTTCTTTAGTATTAAATTTTCAGATTTGATTATTAAACAGCCATTTCAAGCAAAAGTAAACCTAATTATGAAAATTAGACTGTCATATTATTCTTAATTTTTACAAAACCAATATCGACAGAAAAACTTAAGAATTTTTTCAAAACTGAGGATAGGATTACTTGTATGGTATTTTAACGTACGTTACCGCGATGTGCTATGAAAAAACAAACAAAAGCAATCGTCAGTTTTAACTGTCGTCTTGTTTGTGTGTACTTTTTGCCAATGGAATATTTTTCACAAATAAACTTTGTTTTATACCAAATTTCGAGAAAAATTGGTAAGTATAATATATAAAAAATAATTTTGTTACAATTTTCTAAAAAGTTGCGAAATATTTCCATGACCTTAAAAATTTAGTTTAATTTGAAATTTAATTATTGCTACTTCATGACTTTAGGCCTTTTGCCTACTGCGGACAAAACAAACAGAAAAAGAGAGGAGTCGTACGCGAAGAGAAAAATTGAAAGTGGACACGAACCCTTATTTAAAACATAAGGAGAGTGATGCAGAAGCAAAATAATCAATATCAGATATCAAAAAGAGAATTCAAGATGGTATTTTCTCCATGGAAGCCCTAGAAGCCAAAAAGGAAAGAACCCGAAAACGAACTTATAGAGATAAAATAAAAAAACAAAGAATCAATTAAGCGCTTGGAAAAGCAATGAAAAAAATCAAAAATGTTTTGCCTCAAACGTCATAAAAATATCAGTAAGTTGTGAAAAAATTGGAATCTTGGGCAATACCAGACCAATTAATTAAACATGATCGTCAAGATCTAAGAAAACAAGGTCGAGCCAGCCGCCAGGCACCGGGTAAAAGACATGTGGTGTCGGTAAAAACTGAAGGGAAGGATAAAGTTGCTGCTCGAGAAGCAAATGCTTTATTTTTAGTAGGAAATCCGGATCTAGGTATTAAAATTTCTAAATTTGATCAGTTTGTGCTATTGTTAGTGCTGACGTTAGTTGGAAATCCTGGAAAAATTAACTTGGCCACAGCTACTAGAAATCTCAGGAACATTACAAACAGCTCTCGATTCTTTGCAAAACTTCTTGAATCAGTTTAAAATACACCATTATGTCAAAACCATACAGGAAAGAAAGTTTGAGTCAGTAAAAAATTTTCTAACTGAAGAAAAAGCTGCCCTCCAAGTGGATTTTACTAAGAACTATTCTTGTACAAGCCAAGATGAAATTCAGAGTGCGTATTCGAGTCACCAGTAGGTAACAAGCGGTCCAACTTCGGCGAATGACGAAGGTCCGTCGGTGGTAGCTTAAAGCGGCCCGACAATGGCAAACCACAAAGGTCCGATAATGGATGGATAATAAGGCCCCACATCGGCCTCTCAAAGACGGTCGACGTCGGTGATTGACGAAGGTCCTTCGGTGGTTGCTTGACACGATCCGACATTGGCAAACTACAAAGTTTCGAGAATGCGGGTGCTTAACCAGTCAGGTTGGTTTAAGTGGCGGAAAAGGTGATTCTTTTAGAGAAGTACCACCATCTTGTCAAGTCCGCATTTTAGTTTTGAAATATCTTTGCTCATTATATATATAATATTATCTTCCACTATACAGGGAACATAGTGACATCCCAACTAGCAATTTGTCGACGACTCAACGTTGTGCACCGCGTGCCAACGTTGCGTCGCAACGTTTACTTTTACTCAAACACCACCCACTTTTGCACTAATTTGGTGGATGATTTTTTGGTTGAGTCAACGTCGTGATCGCGACTGCAGTTAAAGTAATAGTTCAATGGGTTTTGGAGTACAATTATTTGTTCAAAATATTATTCATTACGTAAAATGATAAATACACTATAATATTATTAAAATAAAATGATATTCTATGTCATATATCATGTTTTACATCATCATAACATGCGAACCAATGCCAAAATATATAAACAGACGGTGGTTTACTGTCAAATGTACAGTTACGAACTGAGCTCTAAAAAACAAGCGCGCCCTCGATTAAGATGATTTTATGAAATTAAAAAAAAAAACACGATTTAAAAATCGCTTCGAAAAACCACTGAAGATGTTGCTTAGGATTCCTAAGAACAAAATACGGATTTTTACATGCAAAAAAATCTTAGTTTATTGTAGAAAAAAGCAAAAAAATAATTTTTAATGTTTGTTTACAAATTAGCATAAAATGGTTTTAACAATCAATCATGGCGGCACTTATTAGTTTCTATGACAACCAAAGGAGTCCCGTGTCTCGACCGCTTTAACTACTTAACTGTGTTTTGAACGGATCCCCTAACGCGAACACGCCTCAATTTTTACCAAATCGAAATTGCTCCACAGTTTGGCTTTCTGATGCCCACTTAATTTCCGTCCTTGTTGTTTACTTTCTTTTTTTTCCGCCACACTGGGGAATCACTTTCAATGACAGCTGTCACATGTCAAAATATCGAAGAATATTTATACAATTTGTTCCTTCTCATAGTGCAAAATGTTCAAACAAAACTAATAGAAACTTTACAAAACATTTCTTAGTTACTTTTACTGAATTAATTGATGTTTGTATGACAGAAAGCAGTGCTCCAAAATTGGTTTGTTGCAAACATAACAGAAAAATTGGTTAGATGAAAACAGGTGTGCCCGCGTCTTCAACAAACCGGTCAGAAGACGTGGAGCAAATTGATCAATTTTCGGTTTAGCACACAACGGTTTGTAGTCGGCGCCTTCACAACTAAGGAATTACTGTTAGTATAATAGACGGTCATAAATAGTTGTGATGGCGACTGAAGTTGTGATAAACGTTTACGCGTCGTATAATAGTCGACATTGTCAACCGTAGCCATGATAACTATTCTTTATCTGTAAAACAACGTTTAAAATTAGTACAATTCTAATTTTTACAACTTGCACAACTAAAAATTGCTAGTTGGGATTAGCGCCATCTATACATACTAGGAAGAAACTATGAAGCAGTTTAAAAATTTTAATGTGATCAGGCCATCGTCGGTCCTAAAGCAGATAGAATGCGTTTCGGCATAAAGTATAGTAAATAGGACCATCGTCAGTTGCCGATTCTCGACCGATTAAACCAAGTTCCAATCGGACCGTCGTCGGCCCTAAAGCAAATAAAATAGGCGTCGGCATAAAGTCGACTATAGTAAATCGGCCATCATCAGTTGTCGATTTTCGACCGATTAAATAAAGTTCCAATCGGACCATTATCGGTCCTAAAGTAGATAAGGTTTGCGTTGGCATAATGTCGACTATAGTAAATCTTTTCGTCCGATCGAACAAAGTTCCAATCGGACCGTCGTCGGCCCTAAAGCAGATAAAGTGGGCGTCGGCATAGTTGACTATAGTAAATCGGGCCATCGTCAGTTGCCGATTTTCGACCGATTAAACAAAGTTCCAATAGGACCATCGTCGGTCCTAAAGTGGTGTCGGCATAAAGTCGACTGTAGTAATGTGGACCTCCCCGTCAGTTGCCGATTATTGACCGAAAACTGAAAATCGTAATCTGCCTGCCCAACATTGGGCCAGCGTGTAGTCGCCGATGCCGACACACTGCCGGCGTTATCGACATTGGCCCGATTCAATGCCGACGATTTGTGTTTGCTGGGATTCCTTTGCGCTTGTAAGTGACAATCTGGATCACGACAAAGTTAACGTGTGGGTATTCCTAAAATATATTTTTGATGCATCTTCTTCAAGTGCCATGCTCTCTTCGAACGTTGGGTATTATCAACGCGATCTGTACCCTGTCCACTGCTTTTCGGAAAAGTGTCGTAGTACTAACACCATACAGCATTGTCTAAGATTTTTAAGTCATGATATCCGTCTACGATCCGGACTTCTTCTGTCTTCAATTTTGCCTTCTATTATCAATTTTAAAAGTTTATATTTGCCATTTCGCAAAATATTTTGGTTTTCGTTTTTTGATGGTAAATAAAAATTCAAGATCTCTATTTATCCTAAGAAAAACATCCACATTAGTTACTCTGTCCATCCAAGATATCCTTAGTATACTACGACAGCACCACATCTCGAATTTGCACATGGCCTCAGTCAGTGTCCATGCTTCCATGCCATAATATAAGATGCTAAAAACATAACACCGAAGCACACGAATCCGAAGTGGTATTAAGATCGCGACTACACAACACTGATTTCATTTTGATAAAAGATGATCTGTCCTGTTCAATTCTTGTACGAACTTCTTGCATGTTGTCCCAGTTCTCGTTGAGGAGCCAACCCAAGTATTTGTATGAATTCACGCGTTCGACTTGCTCCCCATTTACTTCTAACATGCCTCGGATGTTCTTTTCCTTGGATATGACCATCCATTTTTTTTTCCAACATTTAAGTTAAGCCCGAATTGCGAACTTTTGGCAGCAATTTGATTCAACAACTCAGACCCTCTTCGCAGTTATGAAGTGCTCTCATTATTTTGTTACTATTGATATTAAACAACAGCGGACACAATATACAACCTTGGCGTACTCCTCTTCTTATTCGGACAGTTGGCCATCAACCTTTATTTGAGCAGTCTGACTATCTAGACCAACTTCTTTTAGCGATTCTATGAGTTTTTCGTATTGGACTCCATCAAATACTTTCTCATAATCTATGAAACAGGCATATAGTAGCACCGACACATCCCTAGACCGCTGAACTAAGACTTGAATGCCAAACAAGGCCTCTCTTGTCTCGAACTCACCACGAAATCCAAACTGCGTGTCACCCATAAAGGATTCGCATTTCCCATAAATTCTGTTGTGGATAATCTTTAGAAATATTTTTAACATATGGCTCATTAGGCGGTAATCACTGCTGAATGTTTTTTAGGCAGCGTAACAAAGGTTGATTTTAGCCAGTCAGCAGGGATTTTACCGCTACGATAAATCAAGTTAAAAACTTTGACCAGCGTATTTAGCGAATCTTCGTGTTTTATTAGCTTTAAAACGTCAGTGTATAGTTCGTCTTGCCTTACCGCTTTTCTGTTTTTAGCTGAAGATTTTGCGTGTTTTACTTCCTCTGGTGTTATATCTATGCCTTGGTTTGAGAATTCTTCTGGCTGTACGGATCGGTTATCGGTAAAAAGATGTGCTATGTACCTACACCATTCTTTTTTTTTTGGTATCCGGTATGATTTTGTCCTGATTGTCCACAAGGATTCCTGCTTGTCTTTTATTAAATAATCCGGCCGCTTCTTTTATGCGTTTTTGTAAATTGAAAGTAGCATCTAAATCTTCTATTTCTTGACATTGCTGTGTTATCCAGTCTTGATTTGCTGACCTTATCTTGTTTTTTATTGCTCTATTGATTTCATGATACTGATCGCTGCCTTTTTTACTGCGTCTTTTATCCATCAACTCCAGGATTTCGTTGGTCATCCAAACTTTCTTTTTATTTCTTGTTTAATCCTTGCCTAAGAGTGTTGTGCTTTCGACTATGGCACTTTTAACCTTTGTCCAGACTATGTCTGCATCTTGTTCGGTAGACTCATTAATATCTTTAAGCTTTTTGTTAAGTTCGACTTGAAGTTCGTCCAACCTGGGTCTGGATTTGTTATTTGGGGGACGATTTTTCTTGAGGGTAAATTTAATTTTTGCTACAACTGGATTGTGATCCGAGCGCCAAGGTAAGTTTTTGAAGATTTAATAATGTTTCTAAATCGTTTATTAATTAAAATAAAGTCTATCTGGTTTTTAATGATACTCTCAGAAGTGTCGGATTTAGAAGTTCAAGTATAAAGGTGTCTAGCTAGAAGTTTAAAAAAGTAATTGACACGATAAAATCCCTTTCCTGACAGAACTGGAAAATGCGATCTCCGCGTTTATTTGATGTACCAAGACTGTACCTTCCAACAATGTCTTCTCTTGGGGCGTTTCCAAGATTTGTGTTGAAGTCCCCCATAACAATGGTGACTTCCGTCTTTTTTGTAAAACTAAGGGTAGTTTGAACTTGGTCGTAGAATGCCCCTACGTCATCATCTGAATATTTACTAGTTGGAGCGTATACTTGAATAACATTGACATTGAAATAGAGTTTAGCTGAAGAAATATGACTCGATCCGACACAGGAACAAAAGAGATAACGGATTTTTGAGTTTCTTTATACAAAATGACTGCTACGCCGTTATAGTGGTTTTGTCTGTCATTGCCTGCGTAGTAGACACGGTATTCATCTATCTGGCATTTATCTGAGTTAGGCCATCTCATCTCGCTAACTCCCAAGATCTCTATGTCCAATCGTTCCACTTCTCTGATGACATTGTGAACTTTCGAAGCCTGAAACATAATTTGTACGTTCCATGTAGCAATCTTCTTCATGACTGGTCCGGAGATTCTTAGCACCCTCTGGTCACTTAAGACCTAAGACCGTGAGGTGAGGTGAGCTTTTTTCACCACCTTTTTCCACGGGGAATTTCTCTCACCTCACCTCATAGTCGGTCAAGAATAAGCGTCCTGGGCTTTTGGTTTTCCAGTCATGATGATGATATTTCCTGGGGACAGTAATGAAGTGATTTCCCCTTGCCTTCCTCATCGCAGCATTAAAACAGTTAAAACAATCCTTGTCACGCCTTTAACTATGTAATTTGTTGCCGTTTTTATTTCCATATCTAGAAGTACGCCGAACAATTACTTTAGTGTTACTGCTTTTCAACATTAATTTTCTCGCCATATCTGACTACCCTCACATAGTTTGGCCTGCAAGTTTATGTAGTTACCGGGGTGTGGCACGTGGAGCCATATGTGAGAGCTAACCGCCCTGTGAGGACCAACTGCTCAAAACCATCTCCAGTCTGTGGCTCTCGATGCAACCGTACATGCTCATGCGCAGCGCAATTTAAAAGCAAATATACATTGTGTAATCTTTGCTATTTAGAAAATGATTTGCAACTGTAGAATATAGAATTTCTTTACCACATCCCATGGCAGGAGAGTAGTCAATGGGTTAAGGGCTCAAATTAAAAAAAATGCGAGGGAAAGGGTCAAAGCCAGAAAGGCTATCATTAATAACATAGAGTAATATACCTACGGAACAGAGGCGCAAAGCGGACTGAAGTGGATCGCAGGCTCCTGCGCGAATCCTCGCGAAAAGCGTTTCTGCGATCCATTTCGGCCGGCTTTGCGCCTCTCTTCCGAGGGTATATTACTTTATGTTAATAATGCTAAATCATTTTTTCGTATAATACCAAACTCTGTACCAACAAAGAAGATACTTTAACGATATTGAAAGGAGCAAACTCACACCACACAGCAAAGCACCGTATATGTATGGGCTGCCGAAAATTCATAAGGAAAACATGCCACTTCGTCCGATAACTAGTTCTCGCAACTTATAATCCTGCTAAAAATCCTCTACTAATCATCCAGCCACTTCAAGAAAAGTCACCATCATTCGTCAAAAATCATTTCGTGGACCTCCTTAGAGATATCAACCTACAACCTAACGACCAGTTTGTTAGTTTTGACGTCGAAAGTTTGTACACGAACGTACCACTGGAAGAATCACTTCAAATCATTGAACAGAAGCTACTCAAGGACAACCACCTCTATGATATAACCAATCTACTAATCAATTTCATTATGGATTTGTTGAAATGCTGTCTGCAGAATTCTTACTTCCAGGAAAAACACAGGTATTTTCGACCGGAAGATGCGATCTCCATTTTCGCCGGTAGCGGCCAACATTTTTATGGAATCCTTTGAAGAAGCTCTGCGAACATCTTGGCAGGGACCCAAATTCTGGCTCAAATACATGGACGACATATTTATCATTTGGAAAAGGACAATACACTAGAACAATTCTACCATCACGTCAACATCATAAGAAACTGCATCACATTACCTCTGAAAAAAGAAGAAAATTTTCAGCTCCCTTTTCTCGACGTTCTAGTCACCAAAAAGAATCCAACCATAAGTATATTGCAAACCAACTCATACCGGACAATATCTAAACTTCAAATCAAACCACTCCACGTCAATCAAACCGGGAATTGCAAAATCTCTTATAGATCGAGCCACCTACATCTGCAATAAGGAAAAAGCTTTAAATAGAGAAAAGGAAAAAATTCGATCCGATCTCCAAAGGATGGGTTTCCTGTTTCTCCAAATACTCAATACGATCTTCGATACTGTCTTCAAGACGATCACAACAATAAGAAGTCAATTAACAAAAACTAAACCACAACGCCACGACACCAAGAACTGCATCTACCAGCTACCAATGCGAGTGTGGGGATATTTACATCGGAGAAACCAGCCGACCCATGAAAGTTCGCCTTACAGAACACAAACGCAAAACTCGACAATCAACATCATATGGAATGGAAAGAGGCAAAGATCGTCGCCAAGGAGGAAAATCTATTCAAGCGAAAGTTCAAAGAAACAGCATTTATACAGAGGAACAATAAAGTATTTTCTCAACAAAGCGTCACCATAAAGGATATTTGAAAACCCATACTTTTTGGAGGTAACCAAAGAAATTTAAATAAAATAGAACCCACATAAAAATCTTGAGGCAAATCACACATCTCGGAATTCCGGAAATGTAGACCACAGTTGCCGAGTTTCCATAATTATCCCTTATTTTATTTAATATAGCAATAAGTAGCATAAATACAAGACATTATTCTGATAAAGTAGGTATAGTGCCGAAGAAGTTCAGTTTAAAATGCATGGAAAACTTTACTTAATATAATGTTTTGTTTTACCTTCTAGAAGTCATTATTGAAATCAGGGTTAGGACAATCTGACAACCAGGGCAAAAAAGTTAATGAATTATTGTGGTACAATTTGCCATCTTTGGTCCGACCGATCTGACGGGTTTTTGTTTATTTTTTGTGTTTTATGCATTTGTGATGTACTATACTTATATATGAAATTAACTCTGTGTTTCGGACTTCCATTGTCTATATTTTATTTATACACGACGTTTCGATCAGTACAATCTCTGATCGTCTTCAGGTGCAAACTACAATCAATTCCTAAGGCTACGTACTTATATACTGTGAGAAATCACTCAACCTTGAAGTTTAAGAAGTTGGCTCCGCCCAGGGAGGGGCTTCCAAATATTTGGGATTTCAACACTTGGTTTACTGAAAATACCCTGATTCTGCCCAATAAAGGCAGCTTCAAGGAATTTTCGTTTCTTCCAGTGTGAATCCTTGTGCAAAACCTTTTATTGGGACAAGAACCGCTAGATATTATTAGACAGAGACTGGTTGATGACGAATCCCTTTATGAACGTACCAGCCTACCGCTTGAGGGAGTGATGGAGTTGTTGGAGTGCTGCCTACATAACTCTTATTTTCAAGTGAAAGGTTTTATGCTCAGGATGACGGTCTGACAACAACTTTCAGAATTTCTTCACCACCTAAATAACATAAGACCCACCATCAAATTCACAATGGAGTTGGAGCAAAATTGTCAAATTCCTTTTCTTGATGTACTTGTCACACGAGTAGAAAGCGACATCAGAACAACAGTCTATCGCAAACCCACTCACACAGGACAATATTTAAATCAAGGTTCAAATCATTCTGCTACAACCAAACGAGGCATAATCAAAACTTTGTATAACAGAGCCGTTCAAATTTGTAACAATTCTGATGACTTAGAAATCAAAATAAGAAACATTAAGAAGGATCTGCAACAGAATTGTTACAGCCTTAAACTTATAACAGATACTATTTCTAAATTTCAACAAATAGGACAGAGATTACAAGACCAAAACCAGGCAAATGCATTCCTTACAATTCCATACGTTAAAGGGGTATCAGAGAAAATTCGAAGAGTTTTAAATCTAGTAATACAATTCGAAGCCTTCTTAGTAAAACAAAACCGGAGAACAAACAAAATAAGGAATGCATTTACCAAGTTCCTTGTGAGTGTGGTGAATCATACATAGGCGAAACTAAAAAACCACTATCTGTTAGGCTTAAGGAACATCAGACGAATACCCAAAAAGGTGAAACAACGAAGTCAGGAATCGCCGAAGAACAACACCGAATGAAGTGGGCAGAAGCAAAGGTTTTGCACAAGGAGTCACACTGGAAGAAACGAAAATTCCTTGAAGCTGCCTTTATTGGGCAGAATCAGGGTATTTTCAGTAAACCAAGTGTTGAAATCCCAAATATTTGGAAGCCCCTCCTTGAGCGGAGCCAACTTCTTAAACTTCAAGGTTGAGTAATTTCTCACAGTATATAAGTTCGTAGCCTTAGGAATTGATTGTAGTTTGCACCTGAAGACGATCAGAGATTGTACTGATCGAAACGTCGTGTATAAATAAAATATAGACAATGGCAGTCCGAAACACAGAGTTAATTTCAAACACGTCATTGTCTCAAACTTTCAAACAGGTGTTAGGTGAAAAAAGTGCTTAAAAGTCGCCGGAACTATCTTTTTATGGTAAACAACACTTCTCTATTAAACCGCCACATTTTAAATATTGCTTTAGAACCAATCAGAACGCGGCTCTGCAATGTTGCCATGAACAACAGTCCTCCGCAACTTCCTTAGATTTGCTTACTGATTTGGAAAGTTTTCTTTTAATATATGGAGTGCATTTTCTAGTTTATTTTAATTTCTTTGAAGTTAACAGGTTTTTTATGGTTCACTGAACACACACGAGTATAAATAATTTATTTCATTTTTGTTAGTATTCACCTGATGACAATTGCAGATACATAAGCATTCGAAACGTTGAAAAAATAAATAATCAAGACAATGGAAGTTCGAAACTCTAACCTACTCTCAAGTTCAACATTGTCCACCACCTTCAAACAGCAGCATAAAATCATGTCACTTCTTTAAACCAAATAACAATCAAAGTTTGATTTAAACTGAGTTAAATTACAGAAAACTGAAATTTTGAAGTTGTTTACTATATTAAATACTAGATTATGATGGTTCTAACTTGGTCGCCAAAATAAAAGAACTGCACGGGCCTTCGCCCCGTGTGATCAGCACCGCACATATATTTTCTCCGCTAAGGTTAGGTTACGTTATACATCAGCTTAGGTAAGGTTAGGTTCGTTTAGATATGGATTTTGGTGTCCCGCCCAGCCCAACATTCACAAGAGCACCCTGTATAGTGGAAGTGTAATTTATTCAGTATTAATATATGATTAAGTGGTGTGATAGTTCTAGTAGCTAATCAATATCAATAGGATGTAATAAGTATACTGCTGTTTGAAAGTTTGAGACAATGACTTGTTTGAAATTAACTATTTGTTTCGGACTTCCATTCGTCGTCTTCAGGTGCAAACTACAATCTATTTCTAAGGCTACGTACTTCTATACTATGGGAATTCACTCAACCGTAAAGTTTAAGAAGTTGGCTCCGCTCAATGAGGGGCTTCCAAATATTTGGAATTTCAACACTTGGTTTACTGAAAATACCTTGATTCTGCCCAATAAAGGCAGCTTCAAGGAATTTTCGTTTCTTCCAGTGTGACTCCTTGTACAAAACCTTTGCTTCTGTCTACTTCATTCGGTGGTGTTTTGACCATGCATGTTCGGCGATTCCTGATTTCGTTGTTTCACCTTTTTGGGTATCCGTCTGATGTTCCTTAAGCCTAACAGATAGTGCTATTTTTGTTTCGCCTATGTATGATTTACCACACTCACAAGGAACTTGGTAAATGCATTTCTTATTTTCTTGTTCTCCGCTTTTTTTTTACTAAGAAGGTTTCGAATTGATTTATTAGATTTAAAAGTTGTTTTGATATTAAAGTTGTTCCCTACTCTTCGAATATTCTCTGATACTCCTTTAATGTATGGAATTGTAAATAAAATTGTAAATAAAATAAGGAATGCATTTACAAAGAGTGTGGTGAATCATACATAGGCGAAACAAAAAGACCACTACCTGTTAGGCTTAGGGAACATCCGACGAATGCCCCAAGAGGTGAAACAACGAAATCAGGAATCGCGGAACATGCATGGTCAAAACAACACCGAATGGAGTGGACAGAAGCAAAGTTTTTGCACAAGGAGTCACACTGGAAGAAACGAAAATTCCTTGAAGCTGCCTTTATTGGGCAGAATCAGGGTATTTTTAGTAAGCGAAGTGCTGAAATTCCAAATATTTGGAAGCCCCTTCTTGGGCGAAGGCAACTTCTTAAACTTCACGGTTGAATGATTTCCCATAGTATATAAGTACGTAGCCTTAAGAATAGATGGTAGTTTGCACCTGAAGACTATCAGAGATTGTACTGATCGAAACGTCGTGTATAAATAAAATATAGACAATGGAAGTCCGAAACCCAGAGTTAATTTCAAGTATACTGCTGTCTAAGCAAGTATTAGTTTAGTATATCGATGGGTCCGTCCAACCGCTTGAAATGGCCGTAAAATCAAATACAACATTGTAAGTGTTTTAACTTTTTACGTAATATATGTACATTTTCATTACAGCTACTTAAACTCGGGAAATTAGAAATTTAGAACTTGATGCCCTTGCAGTGCTAAGAAAATTTAAGATATGAATTAAAAGAAGTTTTTCGTATTTTTAGCCAACATTTTTTTTTATTTCCACTAAAAATAAGTTATTTGGGTCAAAAAAGCCCTAAATACAAAATTTTTGTCATGGTGTCTGTCTGTAACACGATTTCTCAAAAAACGATTAACCGATTTTTATCAAATTTGTCACAAAAATTCTTTGTTACCAGACGCAGAGCCGATTAGTTTTTTTGGGATTGGCAAGAGTAGGAGGGGGGATTAAACTTAAAAAAAATTGTAACTCACGAACCGTATCAGCTAGCGACACGCGGTTTTCACATTAAGATAGATAATTGCATTTTCAACAAAAAAAAAATAAAAAATTTTTTGAAAAAAAAATTTGAATTTTATTTTTTTTATTTTATGGATGGCTATGCGTGCCTGCCGGCGCCATTTTTTAAAAATTATAATTAATTTAAAAAAAAGTGTATTACAAAATAGACACCATAACTTCCTAGCCGCGAACGCAAAAATATCTGGTTTCAGCTAAATGTTACTAATAGGTATTTAGAATGGTGCTCTCCAAATAAAGTTTCGATACAAAACAACCCATGGTGAACACCATAAATAAATCTAAATTTTGCCCCATGTTTAATACAAAATAAATATAAATCTCCTTTGATATTTATATTGAGTTTTATAGCATGGGCTGTTTTGTATCGAAACTTAATTTGGTGAGAACAATTGTAATACATTATTAAAATAGCTTAACCGGATATTTTCGCGGTCCTAGAGACGCATTGCGCAAGCGCAACTGTAAGTTTCCAAAGTATGAACCAGAGATGTCGCTAATCCAGGAAATACTAATAAAACGCCTCCTATATTATTTTTTTTCGGTGTACTGTGACCACCTCTATGAAACGAAAACCAAGTTGTTGCCAATAGCAAATGGCAAAATCTAGATTACACATATTGTATATAAACTATTACACAAAGTTTGTAAATATTATTTTGGATACTTTTCAAAGTGACAAATTTCGTGTCTTTGGTTGCAAAAAATGTGTTCCAGAAAGACGTGTTGGTGAGATTATATTTAGATATTTGTATCCAAAATGTTTTTACTTACTTTTAGGTTGTAAGTAAAACTGTATTAAGATATTCAAATCACCAAATGGGAAATTGTGTGTGTCTGTATAGTAACACCATGTCTCTAAAATGTCTTTGCAAGTCAAAATCAAAATGTCCTAATCTAAAATCATGTACACCCCAACAAATTTAGAGGTACAATAGATTTTACACTTTGTGCTTCATATAATTTTGAATAACCTTTTTTCCGGGAACCAAACCCTGAGCTAGGCCTGGTCTTTTTCGCTTCTTTCGGTTGAGTGAATTATCATCTTCGACCTGTTCCAGATCTTGGATTTTCGATTGCAGCACTGCACTGGATTGACTCAAGTGCGTGTTTTGACAAACGACAGAAGTGGTTTTTGCAGTCTCTTTTTCCGTTTCGAGCTCCTCTTCAGTTTTCTGAATGTCCGAATCGTGAGCGAATTTACAATTGTGGCCGAATCGACATTTACCTACAATATAAAAATAAAATTGACAGAGAATTTGTAGCTCCTTGTGCAAGGTGTTCCTCAACGATGTAGAGGTCACATAAAAATGGGCCGAAACACTAATTGTACTTTTTTGAATGGGTGCTCTTCCATTCTTTTAAACCATTGATATTTTGCATGTGTGCAGTTTTAAAGGACCCCGCTCACATAGCATTGCCACTGTTTGATATGCTGTAGATCTGATCAACATTTAAATGAACCTCTTTTTGATCCGACCCACGGTCTCAAGAGATAGGTTTTGAAAGTTGGAGGTTTATGATTTTAGGGATTTTTCACTAAAATCAGTTTTTTGCCTATTCTGTTGTATTCGAGTAGCTAACTTGCTACTTCCAGTACACCAATTTTTAGGTAAAGAACCAGGCTATTAAATGCAGTTAGAAAAATTGACATATTTCATTTATGTCACTCTCAGCGGCGGCACAAACTTGAAAAACGAAAAACTTTTTTTTTCAAAATGCAATTTTTCGTATAATCGCTGATTAAAAAAGAGCCAACGGTGAAATATTTTTAATTTTTTGATATGTTATAGAAAAGTTTTCAGAGAAGGAGTTTTGTGACTCTGTGGGATTAATAGCACAATCAAGTGTTATCGGGTGTTTTGTTCGCATCCGTGTAGAAGGGGTTGATATGACGACATCTTTCAAGATTCCAAAAAATTTACTTTCAAGTTTATCCGACCTTAAATGACCATGAAAATCGCAAAAAACAAGATTTTTGCCATTTTCTGTTAAAAAAATCTTAATAATTCGACGTTTTATCAGACCAACTTCAAATGTACCTCAAACTATTAGGCATGTATGCCAAATTGGGTCCTTAGAATTTGATGCAGTTTGAAGCGTCATGACCTTGAAAAATACCCCAGAAAAATTAACAAATTGCAAACATAACATACTAAACGGCGCTATTCATCAATTATTAAAGCCGAGAGAACCAAATTGGGTAGCAAAGATAAGAAGGTCAAGTTTAATAATTTTGTTAAAAAAATTTTGTTCAGCTATGACGCGTTTCAATATGACGGCTGATATTTCAAAATAGAGACCTATAACCACATTTTATTTTATCCAATTTCGTAAAAAAGTAAAAATAACGAGGTGGCCCTTAATTCTTATTGACTTATCTCTGCTTTCTATGAAAAAAAAGTTGTTGATGCATGACCTTGATTGACCTTGAAAATACCGTGTAAAATTGAAAAACCAGCTTTTTTTAGTGTTTTTTACAATGTACAACTACGCAAGAGCTTTAAGTGCCGGAGATGAAATTAATATCTTATCCATAAATAAACACTTAATTTTAAACCACCCTACCATTTTCTTTGATCTGGCGTCCCAGATGTTTATGCTATACCCCGGTAAAAATGACCTATGTTCTTGTTGTGTTTAGTTTCGGAACTGTGAATTTTATGTTCAACTCACTTGTCTAGCCAACAAAGTCATTTAAATTACTTATAAAAGAGTTAGCAGAAGTTAGATCTACATTACCATATTCTGGACCAGGTTTTTACACCAACAACTGGAACGTTAGGGAGGTTTAAAATGAAGTGTTCGTTTATGGCTTAGATATTAATTTCATCTCTGGTACTTAAAGTTTTTGCGTAGTCGTAAATTGGAAAAAACACTACAAAAAGCAAGTTTTTCAATTTTACATGGTATTTTCAAGGTCAATCGGAGTTATGCATCAGCTAAACTTTTTTTCCACAGTAAGCGGAGACAAGTCAACAAGAATTGATGGCCTTGTCAATTTAACTTTTTTACGAAATTGGATAAAAAAAAGTGGTTATAGGTCGCCATTTTGATATATCAGCCGCCATATTGAAACACGTCATAGCTGAATAATTTTTTTTTAACAAAATTGTTGGACATGTTGCCAAATTTGGTTCTTTTCGCTTGAATAGTTGATGAATAGCGCCCTTTAGTATGTTATATTTGCAATTTGTTAATTTTACTGGGGTATTTTTTAAGGTCATGAAGCTTCAAACTGCATCAAACTCTAAGGATCGAATTTGGCATATAAGCCTCATAGTTTGAGGTACAAAGGTAGGCATTTGATTTTCTCCGCCATCTTGAATCTAAATATGGCGGCAAAGCGAATATTTTTTTTCAAAAGGCTTAATTGTCTTATCAATACATTTTTTTTATTGAAATTGGTAAAGTTATATCAAAAAACAATTTGTGCGGTTTTTTTCGGTTTAGCCGGTATGTTTATATAGTATATCTTGGTTGTTCAAGTCTACTATATAGTAGTTAAATATAAATTATCTCAAAAAAAAAATAAAATGGCATAGTGCCGTACCAGAAAAAAAAAATGAACTGAAGATGATTTTTTCCGGGATCAAAACTTCAAAATAAAAAAATATATATTTTATTATCAAACAAACTTAAAAAGAAACTAAAATATGAAGTAAAACATTTTGGTGCGTATTTAACTTTTTGATCTTGATGATGGTATCTACGAAACGAAACGTCGGATTAAAATTTCGAAAGGATCATTGTTTCTCTAAAAAGATTGCTACAGACATGCTTTTATAGAATGTGCAAACCGCATGTGTCTATCTTCAATAACAACGGAGTTTCCCATTAAATCCCATCGAAAATGGGATACCCTGTACAGCTTGAGCTAGAAATCATGATCAAAGTTTGAAAAAGCTATTTTGACTTTCGGAGTTCGTGGATTGTAATAGTTTTTGAATTTGTTATTAGGCAAGTGGGTAAGTCCATATCAATTTAACCAGTGGTTTGAACCCTGTTATCTTTGATTTTTATAATTTTTGGCGATTTTTGGTCTGTAAAAAGAATTAAAAAAAAAATCTTTTTTTTTCCGATTTTTTGGATAACTTGTTTGAAGTTATTAATTTTAAAAAATGCTATTTTAACCCTCTCTCGATTTCTTTAAACTCTTGTTAAATTTTCACACTGATAAACTTAAAAGAGATGAAATTTGCCGTGTGTTATTGTTGATCCACTTGGAACAAATAATTAAAGTAGGGTTCAAACACAAAAATTTTATTTTTAAAAAATTTAAAAAACGTATTTTTAGTTTTTCTCAATTTTTAAATATTTATTTTTATGACAATTTGTTTACATGGGATCCTAGGTATATAAAAATAATCTTTTGTAAAATGGTAACGATGATTAAATATTTTTATTTTACTACTTATGCCTATGTAAGCAATTTCCTTACTTTATGATTCCTTACTAATAGCGTATTACCAACTATATTATAGTTTGTCGTGTACTAACGTTTAGTATATTGCGAGGTATATGTTTATTATTTTATACATCCCAGTATTTCAAAACAAATAGTTTCTTTTTTCTGTATGATTTATACAGTCACTTTTGGATGGGAAGTAGAACCTTTGAATGGGAGAGTTTGGTTACATTTGCTACACTTTTAAGATGGAGTTTATGGGTGGTTAGGGTGCCAAACAATGTAAGCTTTGAAAATGTTTAAATTGACAAGATTTAAGTCACTTTTCTTTTTTAAATTGTGTTAAGCCCAGTGTTACTTCTTAAAACTATAAAAAAATAAGCCTAATTTCTACCATATTTATTTTTTTAGAAAAAAATCCTATACTTGTATATCACTGTATATCACCTGGTAATTTCGGTTGTTTATAAAATTTTTGTATATTTTCATAATATAAAAAAGTGGCATATGCATTATAAAAAATATATATTAAACTAGCAATGGGCAAAAAGAAAATTATTTAGCCAAAAAAATAAAGGCATGACATAATTTTAATTTATGTAATCTTTAAATTTTCCGCCAGCCTTATTTTGGTGATCTTTTTGTTTTAAACATATTTTAACTGGTAGTTTGAAACGACAGCATAATAATATGGAGGCTTCGTTGTTGGATGAAGAAAAAAGTGACATATGAAATCATACATAAGTATAGCAAAATAGGAATATATTGAAAATTACTTATTAACAATGCATGAGCGATACCTTGTTTAAAATGTCTTTCAAAGACCTTTTAAATGATGTGTAACATGACACATTTTAAAAATAAAAAATTTGCATTTTTTTTTCTTTTTACAGCATTTTTAATTTTTTTCAATGTTTTACTAAGACACTCACCAAGATGGGTTTGATATGAAAAAATAAATAAAACAATGTTAAACAAGTCAACAACAAGAGTCAAACATAAATGCTATAATATAGGAAAAAATAATATTTTATAAGTAATACAAACGCTTCTCTAAATTTCAAATAAATTATATATTTTTTAACGTGTAGGCCCCAAGGTAGGTGCGACCATTTTTCTTTCAATAATTAAAATATTTGATTTAGGTTTATGGTAATAAAAGGAGGGGGCTGGTCCGCTTGGGTGCAATAAACTAACGTTAATTTCATGTGTCTCATAATTTTTGCCTATAATACAAGCCACCCACCAAGCATGGTTATTTATAAAGCCATATTCAATTAGTTTAGTTTTCATTTCATTCAATTCTGACAAATTTTTCTGAATTAGCTTAATTAATAATATTTGGGAAACAAAAGCGATCTTACAAATTACAGGCCAATATCTCTGCTAAATTTTTTTAGAATATAAAAAAAAAAGAAAACCGATAATCAGTCACGAGAAATAATTTGTTTCATTAAATAAAAGAGAAAAACCAGTGGCACTGTGCCTGGACCTATCAAAGGCATTTGATAGCGTAGATCACGAGACACTTCTTATAAAACTAGAGGTATATGGATTTAGAAACACTGAAAATAATCTCTTTATGTCCTTTCTAGGTGGTAGAAGGCAATGTGTGGAGGAGATAACGTAGGGGGGAGGAAACTGAGATCCGACTTTAAAACAATAAAGAGAGGTTTACGCAAGGCTCGGTGTTTGCCCCTCTCCTCTATATTATCTAACAAATGACATCACTAACATTATAAATAATGAATTTGTAATGTTTGTTGACGACAAAGCACTATACTATACAACAATACACACGAAGAACAAACCAAAACGGACATACAACAGTATCTAAATACATTAGAAGGATGGTTTAAAATGAATAACTGGACACTTAACCTAAAAAACACTCAGATAATTTAATTTAAGCCGAAAAAAGAAGAAAAAATGTCGCGGGGGTTACCATTGATAAGGGGCTTAATTAGGAAGCTCATATTGAGAAAGTGGCAACTAGTCTGAGTCAATACTGCTACGCACTTAGAGTAATATCAGAGAATGTTGGTTTTAGTGCTATGGATTCGCTAAAGAATATTAATAATTTTTTTAAAATGATTACACACTATCCTTAAAATCAGTAAAGATGAAAGCTGTAAGAACTACTTCATTCAATATAAAATTCATACGGTACCTATTTAATATGCTTATATTGGGGGGTGTAAAATTTATCATAAATAACCAAGACCTAATTAACAACATGCAAAGAGATCACGAATACAACACAAGAAATAAAAGCAAAATTTTACATACCTTCAAAAAAATGTAACTTACACTTTAACCAAAATCTGGAATTCACTACCTAAGCAACTAAAAATGCAAAATAAAAAAATTATTGAAAGCAAAGCCTACTATGAAATCGATGAATTTCTTAATGATAAAACTAAAGACAACATTCTAAACTACCTCTTCCTTAGACCTAATTAGTTTCAATTGTTTTTAAATTTTTTCTAAATGTAAATCAATTTCTACAAGCTTTTTTCTTTTCTGTCTTTAAATGAAGATTACTACTGTAATGTGTAACTGACTTATTATAATTATTTTTTTTATATATTTTTTGTACCGTGTTATATTTTTTTAATATTGTTTTTTATATTAGTTTTTATATTATTTTAGCTTAAAATAATGTATTTTAAGAAGTTTAAATATTTTGACAAGTTCTACAGCCAAATGGGTAAAATTGTAAAGCAATGATAACAGAACAAGTAATATATATATACTATACTATACTCTTAAAAAGATATATGAAAAGTCCCTTAGTAACCTTATTCGTTATGACGTTTTAGATAGAACGTCATTGAAACTTTAGGTTATGAAGGTTGTTGACTTAAGAGTGTTCGCCTTTGATATATAAATTTTACAGCCCTTACTTTTGTGTATTTAGGGGTTGTTCCGCATTTTTTTCCAGTTATGTTTTTCGTTGTTTTACCTCTGTTTTTAGCCTTTATAGATTTAAAATTTGTGATATAAAATTTTTGTGAACTTGAATTGTATTTTTAGTGTGTCCAGCATTTTTGCCTTTTTATGTTTTTATATCTTTAACAAACATTATTATTATTTAAGGATTTTTATAGTTGTCTGTTAATTAGATTGTGATCGGGTTAGGTCTCTTTAATTTAGATTTATATATTTTTTCTGACAATTATTTTTTACTGACAATTTTTCTTTTATAGTACTAAATCAATGGAAAGCTAAATAAAGAGTTTAATAATAAATCATAGGTAACTCATAATATCTCCATCTTAAAAGTTATTCAGAATCTCACTAAAATACTGACAAAAAATATATATTAAAAAAAAAATAAAAATGGTGTTTTAAAAAAAAAATCAAAATTTTTATTTTTAAAATGTGTCATGTGACACATCATTTAAAAGACCTTTTAAACAAGGGATCGCTCCTCGGATCGCTCATGCATTTCTGAAAAGTAGTTTTCCAGATATTCCTATTTTTCTACACCTATGTAACAGCAAAACTTGGTAATTCAATAATTTTAAAAAATTAATAACAAAAAAACTACTGGGCCGAAAATTTTCAAAAATTATGTTTTTCATCTACTTTAAGAATAGAATAAGTGTACCAAAAATTATCAAAATCGGGAAGATGAAAATCCAAAGTCACTATTCTATTAAAATAAAATTTTTTTTTGGTGTATTTTGACCCAATCATTATCCCGGTGGTGATACAATGGTAAGTATTAAGAATTTTTAAAAGTATTTTTTTTTAAGTATCTATATTAGATATAAATAAACATAATCTCCAATTTTGAGAATGTATTTACAATCACTTTTTATTTTTAAAAGCTTTCTCTACTTGGATCATTTATACTTCATGTTAACCTGCTTTAACACCGTTCTTAACTAAAAAGCCTGTTAACTCCTACTGCTTCAGTGCCCTTTAGCCTACTGTGGCTGCCATTTTTATAACCAAATTGAAAAGTAAAACATACATTTTCTGTCAGTTTGGTGTCAATATGGCACCAATCATAGGCCAAAGGATAAAGGATCCTAAAACGAAAATGAGTTAACTGGCTTTTTAGTTGAGAACAGTGTTGCCTGGTTATACTAGGAAAGTAACAGTAAGTAAGCACAGGCCAGATTAAGGCAGCTGATGTGGGGTTGCCCTGAGATAGAGGAGGAAGAGCTGCACTTGCTTCAATGGGCCGACATAAAAGAAGACAGGCAGGTCCAGACAGTCGCAGCCAGAGCAGTCGTGTAGGAGGATAAGGGTACACAGTGGGTTATAGCAGAAAGTGCCCATGAAGCAGCCTAATTGCCAGGCCCACAGGCTACCCCCCTCTCTACTACTACTACTACCGCCAGGTAAAAGATTTGAATTGCATATTATTAGCAGACCCCCACAGTTATCAGAATGTGCAAAATCAAACCTGCTAAATAAAAGAAAGTTCAATTATAAAATCATTCACTATAGGAACAGCAATTCGTTAAACCAATTTTTTATATGAACCTTATTTCTTCAAACCCATTCAATAACATATTCAAAATTTATAAGACCCGTTTTTAATCAAACCATTGTTCATCAAACTCATTCAACATCAAACCCGGAATTCGTTAAACCCGTAATTTATCAGAGAATTTTTGCTAAATTAATTGTGCATTGGCCAATACCACATGATGATTAAAAATAAAAAAACAATTCTTACTAAACAAAGGTGTTTATTCATTAGAGGAATTTCTACAGTATCAGATTATGGATTTGGAATTTTAACTGGTTTTTGTCAAAATCTTGTGGTTTTTGTGCTGACATAATAAATTTGTAATAATGTATTCGATTGTGGTTTTGAACAGTTGATGTACTTATCTGTCTAAAATCTAAATTTTTAATTTTACACTAGTTATTTAAGAGAACCAATTGTACTGTATTTTGTGCTAATTTTTTTTTTATGACGATTGTTAAACTTTTATTAGTTTTTGAGGATAAACTAAACTAAACTAAACAGGATCAGGAGGCGTACATGCAGGTGGCGCAGCGGCGCGGCGTTTTGATGCTTTTGTCTCTGTTATGTGCGCATACTTACAGGTTGTGTTCAGTAGTTTGCGTATAGATGTCACTTGCATTCATGTGTTATTGGCAAATGTGCAATCAATTTAGCAAAAATTTTCGGATACATTACAGGTTTTACAAATTCCGGGTTTGATATTGAATGAGTTTGATGAACAATGGTTCAACTAAAAACGGGTCTGTTAAATTACGAATTTGTTATTGAATGGGTTTGACTGAGGGTTTGACGAAATAAGGTTTGGATACAAAATTGGTTTGATGAATTTCAGTTTCTATGGTGAATCATTCTTAAGATGAATTTTTTTTATTAAATAAGGTCTGATAAATTCCTGGTTTGATAAACCATAGGCATTCTTATTAGCCAATTATTTTTATCCGTACCAGTATGAAGGCTATTCGGATCGCCAAAACTGTCTTTGCATTAAAAATTATTTCTTAGGCAAAATTTGGCACAAAAATTCTCTGGGATCATGCAATGAGCTGATTAGCTTTTCATCGGTGTGGGGGATAGAAGGGGGGTCAAACTTTTAAAAAAATATTATTACCCATTAGAATATGAGTATTGCTACTTAAGTGGTCGAAATATGTAGAAGCAAATTTTATGCAAATAACCCAAAATAACCAAAAATTTTTGGAATATCATAGTAAAAACTCTAACCAGAGAAATACCCTTATTTATTAAATCTGTGACACAATATTTTACTAAATAATAATTTATTCTATTATATAGCACAAGAGAAGACACTACAAAAAACATAGTACCATAAAGTGAGGGGGGTTCAGACAGTGGGGTGACTTTGGTAATCATGTAGTCCTCATACATTTGTGTGTAAAAACGGCTACACATAATTTACAAAGACACCCCACTGTCCATTAACCCCTCACTTTATGGTACTTCGGTACCTTAAAATACCTTTTCGGTAATTCCAACAAATCCTTTTGCCATTTATAACCACCACATTACTTTTGGTATCCACCATTTTGACATGTTTTTCCAAAATGGCTTCTTTTGCTGTTTCCTCTTCCAAAAATGGATTGCTGAATACTGATCCATTGCTGTCAACTTTTGTGACATTTCCATCAAAATTTGGGGTAGGTAACTTGAATGCTGGACTGGGTAAATTTTGAACTGAGGGGCTAAAACATATGACAGCTGACCCATTTTTTGCTATGCTTATTTTACCAATAGGAATGTATAGTGTCCCATTGTATCATTTTAAAATCCTCTTTAACAAAAATGGATGATCAAAGAGGCAATTGCTGCCTTTCACTTAAGGCAGGTTCTCACTGGTCAATTTTATTGTGTTGATCAATTTTATCAAATCTATACTATTGAACATAGAATAGAATGGAAAATTTGTTCTTGCTTATCAAAAACATTGAATATTAGTATGTTTGTAAAATAGCTGCCAAGAAGAAAATTCTGCTTGCCAGTGTTTGTATTATCTGCAAATATTTAATTTAATTTTACGGTCACAAACAAAACAGTTAATTTTTTTGCAAGTGTAAACCACAATTGGGTTCTTGCACTGTGTTTTTTCTTTTGCCAAAAAAGAAATAACAATTAGTCAAGGAAATTGTGACATTTAATTCACTTTTACAGCAGCATTTTAAGGCAGATTAAGAGTTCCGTAAGGTGAGCAGTAAAATGCAAAGTAGAAAATAAACTATAGCAAATGCATGGCTGCTTTTACTGCTTACCACTTGCTGCTTACAGCACACATAGCTCATACTGTTTACCTTACGGAACTCTGAATCTGCAGTTACTCCTAGTCCTAAAAATACACCCCTTTTACTCTTTAAAAACTAATTTTTCAAATGAATGGACTCAATACTTACAGAATTTAAATAAAAATACAGCCTCCATTTGACTTACCTATGTTCCTTATCAGAATCACTTTCGCTGGAACTCTCGGAAGTGTCGTAATCTGGAACCAGAGACATCTTTGTGGGGCCCAAAGTCAAATACTAAAATATAAGTAAAAAAACTTAAAACATGAAAGCTCTTAGCGAATTTAAATTATAATTTATATTTAATATAAATTAAAAAAATATATATATTTTACAACTTTGTGTTTTTTTTTGACTGAAGGTTTGTTTGGTTTTTTATGTTCCTTTGAACTACCAACCTCGAAGGAAAGGTTTTTTCATAGACAAACTACTTGCTGCCAGACAGATCGAACCCAATTTTTTTTCTATGGGTTTTTTCAGTATGTGGTGCGAATCGTAGGATATGGCTACTTGACCAAATCGAAACACCGCTTACTTCCACTCGATAGGTGTAAACTTGGTTGCCTATCGTCAAAAACCGTCAAAAACGCATCTCGATACTCCGATGGAAATGGTAGTTTTTCTAGACAACAAAATACTATAGCAATAAAAGGTAAATTACTGATATTTTAGATAAACAATAAACGTTATCCGCCAGGCAATTAATTAGACTACCTATTTAAATCAGCGTTATCTGCGTGGCTGATAGCGCGACACGTATTCACTTGCATAGTGGGCAGCAACAGTTTTATTAAAAAATTCGATTTTTTAGGCACTGGGGTGCGTGAAAGTGGACAAATTCCTGCGAAAAGTGAATTCGATACAGTTGCATATTTCGATTATACTTATTAGCACACATAACAAGTTTGAAAGACAAGAAAACAACTAAGATGAATCTCTCATGCAGTGCAAGGATGATAAAGTACCTTATGTTTATTTTTAACTTGATTTTTGTGGTAAGCATCCGACAGATTGGTTATATTTGCTTCTGATTTTGGGGTAATTATGCAGTATAGGGTTTTCTGCCATTTTTGATTTTTTTTGAAAAATTCGGTAATTATGCAGTATACGGTTTTCTGCCATTTTTGATTTTTTTTGAAAAATTCTTTATGGGGGCACCTTCTAGGGTCCCTAGGACCCCAAACCCGCTTGCGGGTAATTATGCAGTATACGGTTTTCTGCCATTTTTGATTTTTTTTGAAAAATTCTTTATGGGGGCACCTTCCAGGGTCCCTAGGACCCCAAATCCGTCTGCGCCCGTTGTTTTTTTTTTTTTTTTTTGGTTTTTTTTTTAATTTTTTCTCACTAAAACAACGCAAACCAACACAGTCCAACCCAACCTAATTCAAACCAACCCAAAACAATCAAAAAAACACATTACAACCTCCCCCTGGGCACCCTTTTTTCTCGAAAAAAAAAAAAAAAATGGGGCGCAGGCGGATTTGGGGTCCTAGGGACCCTAGAAGGTGCCCCTATAAAGAATTTTTCAAAAAAAATCAAAAATGGCAGAAAACCGTATACTGCATAATTACCCGCTTGCGCCCCATTTTTTTTTTTTTTTTTTTAACGAGAAAAAAGGGTGCCCAGGGGGGGTTGTAAAGTGTTTTTTTAATTGTTTTGGGTTGGTTTGGATTAGGTTGGGTTGGACTGTGTCGGTTTGGTTTGTTTTAGTGAAAGAAAATTAAAAAAAAAACAAAAAAAATCATAAAAAAAAACCAAAAAAAAATCATAAAAAAAAACCAACCGGCGCAGACGGATTTGGGGTTCTAGGGACCCTAGAAGGAAGAATTTTTCAAAAAAAATCAAAAATGGCAGAAAACCGTATACTGCATAATTACCAAAAATTCTTTATGAGGGCACCTTCTAGGGTACCTAGGACCCCAAATCCGTCTGCGCTGGTTGGTTTTTTTTTTATTTTTTTTTGTTTTTTAATTTTTTTTCACTAAAACAACCCAAACCAACACAGTCCAACCCAACCTAATCCAAACCAATCCAAAACAATCAGAAAAACACATTACAACCCCCCCTGGGCAAAAAAAAAAAAAAATCGAACGCAGGCGGATTTGGGGTCCTAGGGACCCTAGAAGGTGCCTCCATAAAGAATTTTTCAAAAATGGCAGAAAACTGTATACTGCATAATTACCGATTTTGGTAATTATGCAGTATACTGGTTTCTGCCATTTTTGACTAGGACCCCAAATCCGCAGGCGCCAGTTTTTTTTTAAAGGGAAAATAGGGTGCCGGAGGGGGGGGGTTGTAATGTGGTTTTTTGATTGTTTTGGGTTGAGTTGGATTAAGTTGTTTTAGTGAAAAAATTAAAAAAAAATTGGGATTTGGGGTCCTAGGAACCCTAGTAGATGCCCTCATAAAGAATTTTTCATCAAAAATCAAAAATGGCAGAAAACCGTATGCTGCATAATTCCCCTGATTTTTTTTATTTGAGCTTACCTTAGATTAAACCACAATTCAATATACATGTTTATCAAATTATCTTTAAAACCAAAAAGCTATAAAAAGACAGAAAGAAACTATTTTGCATTATATTGTTTTTGAGAAAATAATGGGTCTTAATAATTTTTTGAGGTATGGACTGTAAGACCAAGGTTTTTATTTTTTTAAGTTATGCTAGATTATTCTAGTTATATTTGAATATTTTTTTTTGATTTAAAATTAACCTTTTTTTTAATTTGTCTTTGACCTGGTGCTGAACAAACATCCTATCTTTTGACCCACCCTCTTGCTCTCCGTCAGTTAAGTAGCTTAAGGGCCCCCCAAAGTAAGCCTGAGTTCAAAAGCACAAAATGCCTTACAAATTTTGGCATTGCATTGCCATATTTTTATAATAAAATTATAATTAAAATAGGAGTGTATTTGTTACAAGAAAGGATAATTCTCATGGATCAGTTCTGTAATTTTTGCGGTTGTTGAATTTAATTTTGATTAAATTAATGTATTAATGAAAAACAGTAATTAAAATGTGGCAATATTTAATGTACTGTATATAAGAATTTTTGACCAAACTGATAATGAGGCAGAACAATATATTATGTAGCTTATCTTTAAAACAAGTGAGGTGCAATGGTCCTTAAATGACAGTTTATTATTAATGATAACTCCAAGGTATTTAAATTTTTGAACCTCTACCAGTTCATTACTTCCTATAAGTATAAGGTCTTCATTCGTACATTTAAAAAAATGGTACAAGGTTTTTTCCCCACATTGATTTGATAACTGCAGGTGTACTTATACTATTGACCACCTTTTATCAATTTTAGTAGTGAAAATGAACAGATTAATTTCAGATTTTTTGTAAAGTGCCATAAGAAATGTGATGGTTACAGTGTTGAACTTTAAATTTTGAAATCTTAATGTTTGTAAGTAGAACTTAACACTATAAAAAAAACAAACAATACCATATAGGATAGGATAGTGTTTTTTTTTGCTGACCACTGATCTGAATTGGGTGGAGAAACATATAAAATTTTGACTAAATTGAATATTGAACTAAATTAAGTAGATAAATAAGTACAAAGCTGGGAAGATGGCACAAACTTGTTCAAAATGCAAACAAAAATGTAGTTTTAAGTTAACGGGAAATAGAGATAAGGATGAAGATGATGAAGTATTTGGGTGTACAGGGTGTCCCATTTTCGATGGGTCATTATGGAAAACTCCGTTAATATTGAAGATATCAAGATGCCGTTTGCACATTACTGCCCTACTTTTTCGAGACTTGAAAAATGGTGTTATCAGATTTTGGATGGCTCTTGTAGTTTCTGAGCTACGGGAGGAAATCGAAAATTTGGCAATTTAATCTTTAATCTTCTTTAATATGCAAGATATTTTGATTGTGTAAAAACTTCTTCATCGCAACTTTTTAACGGGAACAAAATGGCGCAATCAAAATTTTAATGCAACGTTTCGTTTTTAACGGACCATCATCAGGACCGAAAACTTAAATACGGACCAGAATTTTTTTTGAGTAGTTTTGTATAGTTTGTAGTGCTTTTTTAACTGGTTTAACTTATATTTCAATTTTACGACGTTTCGACCCCAAAAACCATCATAAGTGTTATATTTTGACTTTAAGTAATAGGGACGGCCCTGAAAAATCGAATCCATTTTTTAATTTAAACTTATTGTTTTGCAGGTTAAGTTTATTTCTGTTTGTTTCTTCATATTTCAATTATTGTATAGGTATTTATTAATAATAAAACTAAACAAACAAATGGTGGTGGGTTGTTGGATTATTACATGGAGTTTAAAGCATCCAAAACAATAAGTTTAAAATAAAAAACAGATTCAATGATGGTTTTAGGGGTCGAAACGTCGTAAAATTGAAATATAAGTTAAATCAGTTAAAAAAGCACTACAAACTATACAAAACTACGCAAAAAAAATTCAGGTCCGTATTTAATTTTTCGGTCTTGATGGTGGTCAGGTAAAAACGAAACGTTGCACTATAATTTTGATTGCGCTATTTTGTTTCCGTTCAAAAGTTGCGATGAAGAAGTTTTTACAGAATCAAAATCTCTTGAATTATTAAAATTGCCAAATTTTCTATTGCCCCCAGTAGCTCTCAAGTCAATTCTCGAAAAAGTAGGTCAGTAATGTGCAAACGGCATCTTGATATCTTCAATATTAACGGAGTTTGCCATAAGGACCCATCGAAAATGGGACACCCTGTACATGTGATAATTCTTTTCTAAATCCTGTGTGCGACTAGTAACAAACGATTTTCATGATGTAAATATCAGAAAAATAAGAATTTGACAGAAATAGTTGAAAAGATGGAACTTAACAATGAACAAAATATTGAAAATATGAAGCAAAAGATGAGTGCTTTGTAGAAAATAATTAAAGAAAAGGAAAATCACAATGTAAGACTCAGAAAAAAGACTATCCAAATTGAAGAAGACTGTCATGAAACTGAGCAAGAATTAATTGTCAAAATAAAAAAACTTGAAACAAATATTAACACTTTAATCTTGGAAAAAAACAACATAAATGATTGTTTAAAAATTGACAAACAAAGAGAAATTAAAGAAATGGAAGTACATTTACAACAGTTTAAACTGCAAAAAGTGGATTGGGAAGAAAGAAGAAGTAGTATGCTATTAACTAAATAATAGAGAATTTAACAAAGAAAAATGAATGGTTATATGGTGAAATCCTCGGTGAAATCAAAAAACTGCAAAATCAAATTAATGATTTTACTGGACTTCCAAACATTGCTGTTCCGCAAATTTGTGAAAATGGAGAAAATTTACAAATGGATTAACAAAAGCATGGAGAAAATTGATTTGATAAATAATTTGGAACTCTCATTTAAAACCCCAAATGAAATAAGATCTACTAACATTTGTAATATGCGCAATACAATAGTTGTACTAACAGATGATTTTGGAAAATACTATTATGAACTAAAAGTAGATGCATGTAAACATAATTCTAAAACAATGTGGACAACACTAAAATAAATTTTACCAAAAAACAAAAATATTAATAACCAGTAAATTCAAATAGAAGAACAGATAATAACAGATCAAAATATTTTACTTCATATTTCACCAAATAAATTTAAAATAGAATAACACAACATTTAATACATTTAAACTTTAATAAAGCAGGTATCATATATAACCTAATTTTTTTTGAAAAATTGTTTTTAAATTTTTTTTTTGATGAACCCATCAATTCTTGATTTTGAAATTTTGTATTTAGGCGAAATATCCAGAAACAAAATATATTTTTATAAAAAACATTAAAAAATACACTTTTTAATTTGAAAATTTTTTAAAAACAAAATGTACATCTAGTGATACATCATTCGAAAGGTATTTAAAATACCTTTAAAAAGAGCTATAAACCACTGCCCTAGTTTAAGTAGTTATCGAGATATTTTAATTTCTTTAAGTACATGTTTGAGCAAAATCTTCACCTTAATGCATTTCACTGTGCCGCAATCGGCTCGAATTTCCGTAGCCCTAGTTGAACATTGAACTATAGCTTGCACGATGCTAGCTCGTCCGGAGAGCAGCAACCAGTCCCTTCTTGTCTTGCTGCCCTGGATGAGCTCCTTGGCCTGCCTGGCGTCCCCTGTGTGTTGCCACTCCTGATTTAGTCTTGGTGGCAGATTTCATCTGACCTCTGGTAAAACCCAGACACGGTTCTGGTCCGACGTATGCTTGAGCTGACCCTTTCCTTGCAAGCTCGTCCGCCATCTCGTTACCTGGGATCCCCATGTGTCCTGGAACCCACACAAGTTCAACCTCTTTTTCCCCTACTGGATCCTGGAGGGCGTCCGCGCACTCCTGGACCAGTCCTTTTGGCATTGTAGGTTTACAAAGTGCTTTTATGGCAGCCTGGCTGTCCGTGCATATGTAGACCTTATCTTCTGCTCCGGCCCTTAATTCTTCCTCTCGTGCGGCTGCCAGTATTGCATATACTTCCGCCTGGAAAACCGTTGCGTACCGACCTAGTGAGTAGCTCTTCTTTATCTTCCTATTTCCTATGAATAGACCTGCTCCTGTCGATTCCTTGTCTGCTAGCCTCGATCCATCTGTGAAGCAGATCATTGCATTGCATGAAAGGTCGACTTCGTTCCTAGTCCATGCCTCTCTAGGTGGTATGGTTACACTGTACTTCCTATTTTCTCTGATTCTGGGTTTTCGATTCCGTAGGCTCAAAGGGGTATTTCCCTTTCCGCCATCCCGGCGATAGCGAGGTGCCTGGCCTTTTCGCTTCCCCTTTTCTACAGCCCCGCATCTCTTATTCTTAGGTGCGTTGCCATCGCTTCCCCTCTGATCCAGAGGAGGAGCGGCGGTAGTCCCAGGACAGTGTTTAGAGCTGAGTTTGGAGTCGCTAGTTATGCCTATGGATGCCAGTCTTTGCAGGCTGTCTAGCTTCCTAGCATTTTTATCGGTACTGGTTCCTTTCCACCAAACCACGGAACCATACTGGATCCTTGGTCGTATGATGGTGGTGTATCATCTTAGGGCTCAGGCTCCATTTTCTACCTATTACCATCCTAACTTGCCAGAACGTCCCATTAACCTTGGTTTTCACATGGTCAATGTGAGCCATACAGTTTAGTTTGTCGTCCAACACCACCTCTAAGTACTTTACTTCCCGCGACAATGTCAGTGGTTGTTCGTACATAATTGGTGGTTTGAACCCAACTATCTTCCTCTTCTTGGTGTAGAGGATCGTCTCTGTTTTGGTTGGAATTACAGAAGACTGTTTTCTCGACATCATTCCTGTATTATAGGGCGATAGACAGCTAACCTGTTTCCACCTCTCTATCTTTATCTTTATTTTTTTATCTCTATCCTTCAGCTCCTCTCTCCCTCATTGATCCGCTGATCGATGTGGTACTAGCTTTGTCGAAAGCTCCTTCGACGTCAAAGAATAGCGCCAAGGCGTACTCTTTGTGGTCTAGAGCTCTCTCAACCTTGTGTACAGCTCCGTGGAGGGCCGTATTTGTAGATCGCCCCTTCCAGTAAGCGTGTTGATTCCTATGTAGAAGGTAGTTATTCAGGGGTCCCTCTACCAGTTTTTCTAATGCCTTCATCATGAATGATGTTAGACTTATGGGCCGGAAGGATTTGGCAGCTGTATAGTCTTTCTTACCTGGTTTCGGTATGAAGACTACCTTTGCCTGCCTCCAAATACCTGGAACATAGCCCATTGCTACGCTGGCTTGAAAAATTCCCTTTATGTGTGGGAGTAAAGTTCCTAGGCCTTCCTGCAATAGGACTGGAAAGATTCTGGCCCTGCGGCCTTGTACGGAAGGAACCCTTGTATTGCCCAAGTGACCGTCTCGTCGGTGACGATTTTATTAGCCAGCTCCCAATCTGGGTCAACCTGATCAGTTGCTGGCTGAGCGGTCTGCGCTATCGTCTCCCCCGGAAAGTGTATTTCTAGGAGATATCTTAGCGACTCTTCGGCAGAAGTAGTCCACGTTCCGTCCTGTTTCCTGAACATTCCTATTGTTTCCTCCTTATCTTGACTTAGCACTTTCATCAGTCTGGCTACATCGGAGAGGCTTTCTAGCTCTCAACAGAAGTTTCTCCAGCTTGACCTTTTGCTTTGTCTAATTTCCTTCTTGAATTTCCTTTTGACTTCCTTGTGTGCGTCCCACGCGGCGTCCGTGTTCTCTCTCATGGCCCTCCTGAAGATCGCTCTGGTCTCCTCTCTGAGTTTCTTCAGATCATTGTTCCACCATGGTACCTTCTTCTGGGGGACCGTCTTAAGGGGGCACGCCCTCTCGTAGCACGCCACTATTTGACCTTGTAGCTTGTTTAGTTTCTCCTCCAGCTCTTTCTTACTAGAGATTTCCGATGGTTCGGTATCCAAAGCTCGTTCTAGGCCTTCCTTATAGGCGGTCCAGTTTGTTTGCCTAGGATTTCTTCTCTTCGGCTCTTCCGGCGTCTCTCTTGTGATGTCGAGGCTGATTTCATTGGCTGGAACCTTTATGGATTACCTAAGCAAATAGCTTATTAAGCAGATTTGTTTTTTTACTCGTTTTGATATTAGTCTACAAAAAGACTAAAGTTTATCAGCCATTTTCAATTTAATTATAAAATATGTTAACGGGCATTAAGCCTAACTCAGTTTTAACATTACAATGTTTGTTCCTATTCCTTCCTATCCACTGGTTAAAAATTGAGGTAAAAAAACATTTGAAGTCAATTGCTTAATTTATAAAAATTACTGTTTTTTTAAAATTGGTCATTAATATCTTTTTTTACTAAGAAAAAACAAGGATTTCAACTAGTTATTCTTTGATTGTGTAATTTTTGGAGTAATCTTAAAGCAACGAACGAAAACATTGGTTACCCTGCCAAAAAAACCTCATAAAAGATCATAGCAAATAACAGATAAAACATCATAGGTTTTTATAATCTATGCTCATATAAACTTATGATATTTTATAATTTTTGACTAGTGAAAGTGAAACACAAATTCTGCATAGAGTTCATCATATTTTATCAGCCAGTTGGCTTATAAAAGTTTACAATATTTTATGATTTTTAATATGACAATTCATCCTAAAGGTTTATAAGATTTTATAATAGAGACATAAAGCTATTTGTAACTCATCGCGGTATACGTATCGGCATCTAGCGAGAACCAAGCACATTAATTGGTCAGAAACTTGTACCACGTTCGAAAAGATCAGATATATGCTAATCTAAGGTGTTCTTGAACACGATAGGTGTTGAGATGCGTTAGGTATCAACCTATCGTTACGGCACACGTATCGTATCTCAGCACCTATTGCGTTCAGAAACACCTTGCTTTTTTCGAAGGTGCTACAATTTTCTGACCAATCAATGTGCTTGGTTCTCGTTAGATGCGGATACGTATACCGCAATGAGTTACAAATAGCTTTATGTCTCTAATATCTACCTGTAACATTCGAAAATACAAAATTACAGCTCAACTTTAGCAGTTGTAGTAGTAGTAATAGTGTAGTAGAATGTAAGAGATTAATATAGTCAAATTAAACTATAACCTACACTAAACTATAAACTACGACAACCTAACCCACTATAATACAATAACACTCCTTGTGCTTGCACAATATCTACATATCTAATAAAAAATTGTTCTCGTATAAGTACTTATTTATCGCCAGGAGCTGTGGGAGAGATATTACTTTAATAAATTTCTATGAGATTTCATAAGCCAAAAACTATTTTTTTTACAAGGTTTTATTTCCGATCCGATCGGCTTCAAATTTGGAATGCTTATGTAGTTGCGGTGACAACAGAAGAATATAGTGTGATGAAATTGACAGCTCCCCCCTACTCGAAGGTGGTGGAGGGGGGTACAAATGAGGTACGCCCGATTTCGTTGAAATTAGGTGTGTCGGGGCACTTGGGGATGGAGGACGAATTTCTAATCAGATCAGATTGGCGGATTCAAGATGAACGATTTTTGGTCATCTTTTGCTAACCAATTTTAACTAACTTATACAAATCCGATTGCTTTCAAATTTGGCATGCATTTATAGTTCCGGAGACAATACAGTAATATGATATTATTAGGCACCCCTCCCCCCCTACGAGGGGAGTGGAGGGAGGAAACGACTAAGTTTGTCCGATTTCAACCAAAAGTGCTAAATGGGGGCTTTTGGGGATAAGGAATACGAATTTTTAATCAGATTTTGAAAAATTCAATATGGCGGATTCAAGATGGACGATTTTCGGTCATGCTAACCAATTTTAATTGACTTATCCACATCCGATTATGTTCAAATTTGGTATGCTTTTATAGTTTTGTCAAAAATACATAATATGGTATTCTCATCAGGTACCCACCTCCCTTTAACGAGGAAAGTGGAGGGGGAAAAAGATTTAGTTTGTTCGATTTCAATCAAAATGGGCATACAGGGGTTTTTAAGGAGGGGGATTATGGATTTTTGGTTCAGATGGGATCATGAGTCAAAAAATATTTTTTTGTAGAAGTAAGTAATTGTACTAAGTATAGCTTTTTTAATTAGTTTTTATGTGGTCGAAAAAACTGATACAAATCAGGTGTGTTTTTTATGAGATTTAATGAGGTTTTTTTGGCAGGGTAGTTTGTGATTTTGTCCGCCAGCTTCAATTTTAAAATGGCATTCAAGAAGGATTAAAGCCTCATCGATTACTTAAACCGCGAAGTTTGTTTCACTAAAATCGGTTCAGAATTTTAAAAGTTATTTAAAATAGTTTTGTCCGGTTTTCTACGGACCACCCGGTAGTACTAGCTAGAGGCCCTGTATACGATTTTTGACAGTTATTGTTTTACCAGAGGTGAACAACTGGATTTGACAGTTGTTAGGGAAATGTTTAAAAGCAAATTGTGTGTTGGCAATGATAGTTGGTAACCCCTAAAAATAAATAATTTTGTCACTGTTACATCTTTGATTAAGAAACGTCTGGTTTAAAAATGGAGTTTTGCTGTATCAAGAACTGTAAAAACACGTGCCTAGAAGAATTTGTATTGTTCCGTTGTCCAACAGAGAAACAAACTCAGGAAAAGTGGAAAGAAAACATGCATTTACCAAGCTGTAAAATTAATAAAAATAGCCGAATTTGCGAGGTAAGTGAGCTACAAGCAGTAGGTACAAAGTTACACATTTAGCATGTACTTTGTTAGTAAATAACACATTATGTTTCCGTGTTTTATTATAAGAAAAGGAGTAACAAAAATATAGATCAATAGGAGTCTTTATATTATTATTTTAACTATTATTTACATTTTTAATATCTACCGTGTATATTCACTATTTGTTTTTGTTTTTTTTTTTGTCAAAGCTTGACATATTTTATTAACTAAAAAAAGCAATCTTTCAGAAACTGCCTGGGGAAATTATAAAAAGAGACAACAAAACATCAGTCCATTTCATAAAATCCGTTTTACATTCAAATATGAAAAAACTAGAAAGAGAGGAAAATATGAGTTTCCCACCTCTAGTAAAACAATAACTGCCAAAAATCGTGTACAGGGCCTCTAGTATTAGCTAAAGGCCCTCTATATATTTGACAGTTGTGGTTTTACCAGAGGTGGGCAACTCATATTCCCGCTCTTTCTAGTATTTTCATATTTGCATGAAAACCGAATGAAATGGACTGATTTGGTTGTCTCTTTTTATAATTTCCCCAAAAAGTTTTTGAATGAAGATGACTTTTTTGGTTAGTAAAATATGTCAAACTTTCACAAAAAAACATGAGGTAGATAGATACACATATATTAAAAATGTTCGTAGTAGGGAAAATATAAAAATTTTATTGATCTATCTTTATCATTTTCTTAAAATAATAATAATATATAATATTATTTAAATATAGCTAATCTTACTTAGCTCGAAAATTCATCTATTTTTATTCATTTTCCAGTTTGGTAAATGCATTATCTCTTTCCACATTTCCCTAACAACTGCCAAATCGAGTTGCTTACCTCTGGTAAAACAATAACTGTCAAAAATTGTATACAGGGGCTCTAGTACTAGCTAGCTTGCTCGAGACTTCGTTCGGTTATTTAAACTTGTAGCTTTAGTCATCCCCTTCCCCATCCGCCTCACGTCCTTGAGCCTCACCCTCACCTTCCGCCCCTCAAACCCTTCCATAAATCCATAAGGATCTGACTTCCTAATAATTCTATCTTAGTCACCCGGTACTTTTTTTTTGATACTTTATAGATAGCAATCTTGTTTAAACTGATACCTAGACCTGCCTGTTGTGTCGATTATAATTTTAATATTTATATTTCAATTAGAAATAAACATTATCTCCCTGTACGCGTATGACGCTTGTTTGATAAAGATCACAATCTTAAAATTAAAAATATTAGGAAATTTAAAAACACTATCTTGCACCTTGAGTGTTCCTAAGGTCATTAGTCAGATAATTTCGAGAATTATTTACCGTAAGACAAAACCAAATCCTGCAGCAAAAATATTTCTTATGAAAATATTAACTTTATTCAAACTACTTCAAATCGGTATACTGTATAAACTGCATCCCACAAGTTAGTTAGTTACATACTTTAAGTACTAAGTTACAATATTTGGCCAAATAAATACTTGTTTCTAAGGAAAACGAGATATTTAAATTTTTTATCGCACAAAATCCATAGAGCTTGTGGATCAAAAAAATTAGTTTTTATCAATAACTGGTAAAAATTAAAAGTTCCATCATAACAATTCTCTAGAAACTAAATTTCCTCACAATTTTTACCCTGCATCTTGAATGATTGATTTAGGATACCTATTTTCGGAGCTATAAAATTGATTTTTATGCCACCGGACCTCCTGTGCTTTATAAAATATGTACCATGGGCTTAAAATAGTCCTGCTGTAATAAAATCAAATAGGTAATAGCAATTGAAATTGATCATCTTAAATTTGAATACAAATGTATAGTACATTAGAGTAAAAACGTATTTTTGTACCATTTAATTCCCCTCCTTTATAAGCCACGCTTATCCGAGCGCTTGCCTAAGGAAGGGTTGACAGTTATATTACAGCTTGGGATGGGCATGTACAGGGTGATTCACGACGAATGGGACATAGTCAAACCATAATCCCATTCCATATCTGGTAATAAATTTTACCTGGTGGCGTTTTTAACGGATATACAGGGTGATTTATCAAAATATAAGAAAACTGTTCATTTTAATATCTCAAAAACTAAGCAACCAAAAATTAATAAACATGTTTCTAAAAATTTGTAATTTTCAGGTCCGCACTTAGTTTTTTTCTCATTTTTGAATCTCACTTAAAAACAACACCCTGTAACTTACAATAAATAAATTTTCTCATTTTCTCCAAAATGACTAGGATTATTACTAATTACTAAAGAAAAAAAATTAACGCGCAACTTTTTGTTTTTGCTAATAAAAAAATTGTTTTTTTTTTAAATGTGCCTTTCTGTAACATAGATTTACCAGAATCATTTTAAATACAAATCATCAAATTGACACCAAAATTAAAAAAGGGGTTATTTTAATAAAGTTTAAGTATTTTTTTTACAAAAAGCAAAACAAAATCCAGGTCCGGATTTATGATTTTATTTATTTATTATCTTTCGATACCTACATAACTTTACAGCTCCATTTACACCCACATCTCCATATTGTACCGAAAATTATGAAAAATTGTAAAGTTTAAGTATCTTTTTGCACAAAGAAAAAAAAAGGGAGCCGATTCCAAAAGAATGCTCACCTGATCATTCATTAGGATACCTGATGAAGTGTAAGGGCAATTTAAAAAGTAACAGATTTTCAAAAAAAAATCAAAATTTTTTTGAAAACTAAAAAAAATAAAAAAATTATTTCTCGTCTCTTTACTTTACTAAAATATGTGATGCGTGTATGTGGCTCGATTCTGGGCGTAATAGAACGATTATACCCTGAGAAGTGATCCATCGCACAAAAGTCATGCGAACAACGCCCAGTGGTCGATTTTCAGAAAAACGCGGACATAACTTGAAAAATTAAAAAATTTAAAATGTGTCTAAATTAGCCCTTATATGGTTATCAAGATACTAGGCGAATAGTTGGCCAAAGAATAAACTATGCTTTTTACGAGTTTGATATTACGCATCAGTATTCAACATCAAATTTCAAATAGAAGACCCAGAGTATGACAGTATTCAACTGTTGATATCTCGAAAACAGGTGAAGATCGACATAGGGTGTGTTGTGTCAATTGTGTCAATTACTTTAAAGTAAATATGATTGTTCTAAACTAATATTTTTAGTTTAATTTAGCCAATTAATAAATATGTATCTTTTACCTTCTTAAAAATGTCTTAAAGTAAATGTGAAAATTCACACGATCATCCTGTGTATCAGCTAAAAAAGAATAAATGCTTACTTATTTAAATATTGTAAACGACATAGGGTATGTTATATAAAAATGCTTAGAATTTCAAAACACTATATACATAAAAAATATACTAGTATAGTGTAACACTTATATATTGTGTCAATTACTTTAAAGTAAATTTGATTATTCTAAACTAATATTTTTAGTATAAATATGTATCTTTTACCTTCTTAAAAATGTCTTAAGGTAAATGTGAAAATTCACACGATCATCCTGTGTTAAAACTAAATATTTTGTACCATTAAATTACAATGTGGAAGTTTTTTTTTAATATCTGCGTTTTTACAAAAATTGACCACTGTGCGATGTCGTACGAGCTTTCCTACAAGTCCATACTACTGGGTCTAGTCAAGAGAACGGCTTCGCTCAAAAATTGTTATTCGAGGCAGCTCTGCGCGTGCCCATAATAGATTGGTGATTCTTCGATCGTCTCGTCACTGCTTTTAAGCGCGTTTATTGGTTGACACTGGTTCCCTTCTCTCAGGCGAACGATCACTTCCTATGACTTCCAGAATCGGTACCAGTGATGCTGTGATATTATGTACCGAAAGATAATAATAATCTTATTTCCTTTTTGTAAAAAATAACCCTTTTTTATAATTTTGCTGCTGTTAAGTCTATGTTATGTAAAGACACCCCGGGCAAATTTACAGATTTTTTAAAAAACAATTTTTTATAGCAAAAACAAAAAGTTGGGCGGTAATTTTTTTTTCTTTAGTAATAAGTACTAATCCTAGGCTTTCTGGAGAAAATAAAAAAATGTATTAATTGTAAGTTACAGGGTGTTTTTTTTTTGAAGTGAGATTTAAAAACTAAAGTCTGGACCTGAAAATACCAAATTTTTAAAAACATGTTTATTTAACTTCGGGAGTGTAATTAGCATGCAAAATTTCATAATTTTTGGTTGCATAGTTTTTGAGATAGTAAATTGAACACCTTTCGCATATTATGATAAATCACCCTGTATACCACAGTGCCTATGGTTTGACTGTGTCCCATTTCTCGTGAATCACCCTGCATAGGGTGGCCAAAAAACCGCACATTTATAAATCATTCTAACTAGGCGAGAAACTTTCCGATTTTAATAATATTAAGCTTGTTAGGAAGCCAAGACATAAAAGGTATATACAACCACATAGATAATTGTTTTTCTCTGCGACCAAAACATACACTATTATTATATATTTTTTGATGCGACACTATTAAATATCAAACATCGTTTACAAAGCCACGTTCTTTTCAGGGACATCGATGTAACATTTAAAAAATTAGGCCAACAAATAAGTACATTTGATATTTTTAAATCGTAAAAAACACCGAAAGAAAACCAGGAAAAAACCCTCGGAAAAAAACTTCCCTAGAAAACCCCCAGGAAAAATTAATTGTTCTGTTAAAATACGTGAAAATATAAAAATATTTTGGGTGGGTCTAGCTTGAGTTGGGTTGGATTTCAGTTACTTATAATAATTTTTTCTGGAGGTTTTTTGCGTGGGTTTTTTTCCTAGATGTGTTTAAACGAACCCAATGAGTTGCTATATCAATAATAGGGAAATTTTGGAACGCCTAAAATTTTTACTTAACTTTGACAGCCGCTGTGGTAGTGTTTATTAACCACTACCACTCATCCATTTTACCAGAGTTTTTGGAACACATTAAAAACTGTCACTTGTAAAAAAAATTAGAGATGAGAAAAAATTAAAAATTTGGCTTAATTTTACAAGATAAGTGTTTTATATGTTGGAACCTGGTAATATTTTATTATTTTTAAAATTAATTACGCCAAAATTCTCTCAAATTAACCAGAAAAATAACCACAACCACAACGAAATGGATTCGTAGCTTACGGCTGTGGTAGTGGTTAATTAGCATAACGGAATGACGTTTGGCTTTTGCGCAGGCGCAGTAATTACCACAACCACTACAAAGTGTCCCATAAGCGTTCCGAAATATCCCTAATAAACAGTCATCTGTGTGCAGTGCAATAAGTAACCACTGTGTAGTCTATCTGCACTCTAGTCAGCTTGTGTTGTTTGTGGAAACTCACCTCCACCTAGTTGTTTAGCCCGAAGCAACAAAACACATTAGACATTAGACGCTTAAAGTAAATATTTCAACGCATCGGTATCGGTACACGTATCGCGTTCGAAATAAAGCCAAAATACACTACATTTTTGACTTGCTCATGCCATGTTTTGAACGATGCCCGCTTTTTTGATGGGTGCTAAATTGTCCGTCTCCGTAGCGTATTTGCCTGGCGTACGGAAGATTCCGGGTTCGAATCCCGGCTTAGGTACATGGATATTTTTTGTTTGTCCCAACTTGTTTAACGCGTGCTAACTCTTAGCTAGACTGGGCAAAAAAAATCACTCACGCACGATGAGCTCACACTCTCAAAAAAAAAAACAAATACATAAATTTGAGGGGTAATTAACTGATCAAATATTTACCTTCAAATCAGCCATAACTTTAAAATTTTTGAAATAAAACAAAAAATAATTATACAGTTAACCTCCTTCTCTTCCGATTTTAACGACTGATGATTCTGACCTCAAAAAACTTTCTGACGTCACAAACAAGAATTTACTTACTTTCTACGTCAGAAGACGACAATTCTTATATCCACGTAGCAAGTAGGAAATCTCTTGTGACGTAAGAAATATGAAATTCCTCAGTTATGACGTCAGAACTTTGAAATTTCTTACTTGTGGCGTCACAAATGCGAAGGCGGAACTGCGAAATAAGAATTGCACTATCTGGCTTCCGTAGGGCACGTAACAACTGAGAAATTTCCCGTTTGTGACGTCAGAACTGCGAACCGAGAAGTGAGCAGGTGGATAGGAGCCACCGTAGTTTAGAATGTTTCTTTATGATATTGGTAGATGTTTCGTTAACAACGAATATGCTGTTTACGCAGATGATGTGAAATTCCATGGCACTGTAGACCCTACAACGTACAAGCCTTTCAGGAAAAATTGGATAGTCTAAATTTGTACTGTGAAAATAACCAGACAACTTCCTATATTATTTTTTTTTAAAAAGACATCAGAGTTGCAATTAAATGGTGTAAAACTAAAATGTGTCAGCAGTGTTAGGTATTTCGGAATCATATTTGGCTCGAATCTTAGCTTTAAAGTTCACATTGAAAATATTATTTGACGGGCCAATAGGCTTGGATCGCTTTTAAGACTCACTTAAGGCTTTAAGAATTATAGATCTATTTTGCGTATGTTTACAACACTTGTTGTGTGTTCGCAAAATACATATTCAGAATTGAGAAAGTTAAAAAAATGAAGAAACTCCTTAAATTATAGGTTTAATAGGCATAGCCTTTTTTTTTTCTTGGTGGTGTATCATTTCTCAACATAGAGAAAGAAATACAGTAAATTAACGTATGTTCTGCGTCATCTATTCTTTGACAGTACCAACATATGTCGTCCGTTTTCCCTATTCGCTTTGTGTATGTCCTAAAAGATCCATGTCCCGTTAGAGCTTGTGTCATATAGTAATCCATGTGTGTGCAGTCTATCCATGTTTTAATGTCGGGAATAATTATTGTTTTAATCTTCATATACAATTTTTCGACAATTAGGTCTATGGGCGGCATTCCTGTTATAACCTGATTAGCTTCCCTGGTCTAATCTTTGTTATTTCACCAGTCTTCTATTTTTTTTTTCAATTTTTGGATACCATAATGCTTAAGAAAGATGTTATAGGACTGTCCTATCAATTGCCGATTAAACCTTTTCTGTACTTTTTCTAATCTTTCCTGATATTTCACATACTGAAGGTTCCATACTATGCTAGCAAATTTTAATTGACTCCTGACTATTCAATTATATGTATGCAACAAAATCAAGTACATTTGATTAAAAAAAAAACGCATACATGCAGTCACAAAATTAACCTTTCTAAAAGTGTATAATATATACGGACTACCAGCTAAAATGCCTAAAAACTTCAAAAGTACGACAATTTGTCTTATTGTTTAAAAAAGGTCTCTAAAACTGAACATATTTTTTTACTTAAATTAAAGGTAACCTTATTTTTATATTAAATTTTGCATAATACTAAAAAATCAGCAAAAATAATGTTTTAGTAAAGTCTTTATTGAATAGTATCAAATTATCACTCGAGTAACGGACGAAGGCTGTTCTATAAAGAGGGCGGTAACCCATTTTGGAGTTGATAAAATAACAATAATACGATGGAAACAGCGCTGGATTGAAAACAATTCCACGAATAGGAAACTTGGATTAGGACAAAAACGATGGTAAACTTAATACTAATTATTTTAACTTAAAAAAGAACTAAAATAAATAATTTAGTATTTAATAGGATCACCATTTTTCTCTATTACAAGCTGCAAACGTCTGGGCATTGAAAAGGTGAAATTTTGAAAATATTGATGGTCTTCTGAGAGCTGATCCAATGCGCGATAAATAGCATCGCCCAACTCTTCAGCATTTCGTGGTCTCCAATTCCTTTGGTATATAATTTTAACGATTCGACCCCCATTGGGTTAAGGTCAGGGCTGTTGGCTGGCCAAGGAAGTGTTTCTATATTATTATTCTGAAACCATTGGCGAACAACATTAGCCGTGTGTACTGGACAGTTGTCCTGCTGATAAACGAAGTCATTATTTTCATGTAAAGCCTGTACAGATGGCAGCATAACGTTTTTAAGGATTTCAATATATCGTTCACTATTGAATCTTCCTTCGATTCTCCAAAAAAAAACTCAAACCTCTAGCACTAAACCATCCCCACATGTTTACAGAAAAATGTCCAGCTTTTTTAATTTGGTTTGTATATTTGGGTTCAAATCTAGAATTTGGTGGACGATAAACTAAAATTCTCCTGCTGCTTGAAGATGATTGAAAATTTTTTTCCTCAGTGAAAACCACCCTCTCCCAGAAGTCATTATCACGAAGAACGTTATTCAGTGAACGCCTGTTTTAGTTCTTCTATTAGAAAAGGCCTCTTTACAGCAACTCGACAAGAAACTTCTGATTTCGTTACTCTTCTATTTACTGTTGCTAAAGAACCCGAAAATAATGTTACATTAGCTGCTTCAGCCGACGCCGACGTTGAAAAAGGATTTTGTCTGAGATGGTCAATAAGTATCTCATCTTGCACTTCAGATCTTACTTTTGGTCAATTCCGCTAGAATTGGCATCGCTTGTTATCGGTCCGCGGGCGAGGCCAATGAAAAAAAATTCAGTTGCGAGGTTTTCCTAACTTAACAAATTGAAGAAAATTTAGAAAATCATTTGAAAATGAAAAGTGCAACACGTTTCTCCATTTTTTCTTGCATATAATGAATTGTGTAGGTGCCACACTTGTGCATTGTGAGGAGAATGCGTTTATTTTGCGGACAGAAGGTAGGTACCTACATCTGTTCAGAAGTTTAGAAAAAGGTATCAAATGGTCGTGGCTTAAAGTTCCGACAGTCCCTTTCCATTTTAAATAGACTGTCCGTGCCTAGCAGAAATACCAAAGATACGACAGTCGGCTTTGCGCGTTCAAGGCTAGTTCGGCAATGTCAATGCCATTTTTGACATTTTTAGTGGAAGGTGTAAAACCGTTTTTGGTTTGGCTCCAGCCACCGCTGAACACGCCCCTGATTCACAGATTTGCTTTTGGCAGCTAGCTTCACTAAAAAAAGCAAAATTTTGTTGTCCACAGTTTGGCGTAAAAAAGCGAGCAGTTTTTGTGCGTGCATGAAGGAAGAATGTGTACGCATTTCTTTTAATAGGTTATCGAAATTTCCCTGCTCTCTTCTTTTGGCAGGAGTATTCAGAGGATGCACATAAAATCGCCTTTTTATTTTAATTTGTTTTCTTGCCAGTCTCCTTTGACCAGTTAAATATAGTAAAATGTTTTTTTTTTAATTTTATTTCACCTCCCCCACATTAACAAAGCCATCTCTTTCTCCATTTTATAAATAAAACTGACAAACGAAGAATAATAAACAAAGTGAGGTTAGATTTCCAGCATCTTCAACAAAGAAACGCAAAAAAGTTGGGCGAGATCCTACTTCTTGGCGGCAAAAGCTGTCAAATTCAAAATGTTCTCTACATCTCTCTCTATTAGAGAAAGAAAGATATAGCATCGAGCAGCAAAAAGCAAACTTGTGGATCTGGCATAAAACTTTTTTGACAACAGGAAAGTCAAACTGAAGTTTGGAGTCTTAAGTAAACATTTAATACAATATCACATAAAAAAGTATCTAGGCGTCAAAAATACGTATTCTTTAAATCTTTCCACCATCTTGGATTTTTATGAAATGTCAAGTTTGAAATGCTTAGGTCGGGTTACCCATATTCTTAAAAAAATCAGGGAAAATCCTATTTGATCAGGGATTTTTTGATAGAAATCGTTAAAAAATTACTTATCTAAACTTTGGAAAATTTTGTTTCAGTTACCTGGGTTAGTTAAAATTTTATTTAATTTTAGCACTTTTGGTGTCAGTTTAGGCAAATTTTAGGGAAATTTTTTAATAAAAATTACGTGGACACCACCCTGTATTAAAATAATTTATGAAAACTAAAGGAATCATAATTGAATGATATTTTGAACACAAATTCATTGTTTTTGAGGTAGACAAAATGTTAGAATGTTTTGAAGGGTGCACCTGCACTTAAGGTTTATGGATTTTATCTGAACTTTTGAGCCAATTTCGCTGGGAACTAATGTTTTCCTTATTTTTTGCTAATAAGGTTATTCTATTTTATTCTGGTGTCAAAATTCTTTCTATTAGACTGTCAAAGCAGGACTACTATTGGGATTATTCTAGGTTTTGCCCGACATTTTCTTTACATTTTTTCAACAATACAATTTTAAAAAGTACCTACACTTATTTTGTTTCTAGGCTATCCATGCGGACCTTTAAGAAATTAAAAGACTGGAAGCGGGTTAATGATGTTTATGTATGTGAATAAGTACAAAAATAGTCCTGGAAAAGTACAACACGCGATGATATGGTTTAATGACCGTTTTGCTGTTATACTGAGTTTCCTCCTTTTTGATGTTGGGTATTTCAAACTTATCCATTCTAATAAAATCGCCACGTTACTGAAATAATGTCGCAGTCAACGTGTTAATTAATGCAAATAAAATGGAACTTTGTCGCTATGTCACAGTTAGGGTTGCCCAGCGTCCCACTTCAGATAAGAGCAGGGCGCATTTTTCCCGCTTTTTAACACAGAACAAAAAAGACAATTTTTTTTAAAACAATAATTAGTTCTATTAAATTCAAACGCACTATGTTATTGATTATGACACACGAATTCTGAGGTCAAACATGTCTTGACAACTATGACAACTGTGGCAAGGCACAACAAGGTTAATCTCCTTTGGGTCACAGGACATAAAGGTGTACCGGGAAATGAAGAGACCGATAGATTGGCTAGACAAGTATCGTCAACCAATCCGGTAGGTCCGGAACCTATACTAGGTATTCCGGCATGCCAAATCATAACGGCAATGAAAAGTGACTTAGATAGGCGCTCTGAGGAGCTCTGGAATAGCACACAGGGCATGAGACAGGCCAAACTTCTGAATGGTGAGGTGAGCGTCAAAAAAACAAAATCCTTGCTCCACCTAGGTGGGAAGGATGGGAGACTAGCAACAGGGCTCCTAACCGAACACTATCGCCTTAACAAGCACCTAGAGACGCTGGGAATCGCCGAAGACTCAGAGTGTCGATGGTACAGGGTAATTCATTATATTTGGACACCCCGGTTATAACCGTTAATATTAAAGATATAAAAAAATTTTTAAGGTAAGATTTTAATAATTTTGTCTAAACTGTCAAATGCTGTCAAATGTCATTCCATATGTCAAATTTTTATATTAACTTTCTTATTTTAAATTGAACACCCTGTATTTTTTTATTTTGTCCAGTTTTATTTTCCTATCGTATTTCAAAAATATATCAATTGCCTAGGTGCGGTAAATGGTTTTCGAGATATTGCATATTTTTGGTGGATTTTTGCACTCCCGTTAGTGCCGTTAATATTAAAGTTAGACAAAAAATTTAAAAACGAAAGTTGTTGAGTTTTTTACGGACTTTATATATATTTTATAAATTAGGACTACTCTATTTTTAAATACGAACGACAGCAACAACGACCACAAGAAATTTACTAATCTAACAAATGCTCGAACACATCACCATTTACTTCAACATAAAGTTCATAACGCCTTCTTAGGCCAGAAATCGTGTTGAATATTTTATGTCTCAGGTTTCTATTAATATTAATTTCTTCATTATTTCCTCAATTTTCAATTTCCTCTAAGGTGTTCGGGCGATTTGAGTAAATAGTCTCCTTTAAATGGTCCCACAACCAAATATCCGGAGATTTTAAAAGTCGGGAGTTTGGTATGGTATGGTCCCATTTGAACCACCTGCTGAAGGTTATTGATTGAATTTTCAATATCACCTTTCAAAATGCTAAATATCTTATTCCTTTAAAATTTCCTCGACAAAAAAATTCCATCAATAGCCTTCCATTGGATATCCAAGAGCACCCAATAATATGACAGCAGGACGGGCATCAATTCACAATACTCGAGCAATAACAAATTTTCTAAATCAAAATTATCCCATATGGTTTGGTTCAAATGGGACCATATCATGGCCACCAAACTCGCCAGATTTAACACCTCCGGATATTTGGTTGTGGGACGATTTAAAGAAGACTATTTACTCAAATCGCCCGAACACCTTATACTAAGTTGAAAATCGAGGAAATAATGAAGCAATTGATATTAATAGAAATCTGAGATATAAAATAATCAACACGATTTCTGGCCTAAGAAGGCGTCATGAACTTTGTGTTGAAGTAAATGGTTATGTGTTCGAGCATTTGTTAGATTAGTAAATTTTTTGTTGTCGTTGTTGTTGTCATTCGTATTTAAAAATGGAGTAGTCCTAATATAGTATAGTTATTTATACATTTGACATAAAAATGATATTTGACATTTTCTGGCAAAATTTATATAAAGTCCATAAAAAACTGAACAACTTTTTGCTTTAAACTCTTTTTCTATCTTTAATATTAAGAGCATTAACGGGAGTGCAAAAATCCACAAAAAACTTACAATATCTCGAAAACTGTTTACCGCACCTAGACAATTGATACATTTTTGAAATAAGAAAGGAAAACAAAACAGGGTGTTCAATTTAAAATAAGAAAGTTGATGTCAAAATTGGACATATGGAATGACATTTGACAGCATTTGACAGTTTTCAAAAAATTTGGACAAAATTATTAAAATCTTACCTTAAAACATTTTTTTTATCATTAATATTAACCGCGATAACTGGGGTGTCCAAATATAATGAATCACCCTGTACATGGAGGACGAAGAATCGTCCTTGCATGTCTTGCTGGAGTGTCCGGCTCTGGCCAGTTCAAGAGAGTTGCACCTTGGGAACTGTCTGCTTGCCCCAGGCGATTTAAGAAGGTTGCAGCCCAGAAAAATCTTAAGACAATATTAAAAGTCCAGTGGATTTGTGGAGCAGGATTTACAAAGCGCGTTCTAAGTCTGAAAAGTATTTTGATATTATTTCAATTTGTAGCCTCCATACCTGTTTCGAATGCCAGTTGTAAATGAGTATTTTCACTTTCTGAAAACGCTTGAAGTGAGAATCGGAATAAATTATTACCAGAACATGTAAAGGCCGATTTACAAATAAAAGTTAACTTCACAGAAAATTGTTTCGAGTTTTTTAAAGTAATTAAAACAAAAAATTAGTTTAAACTCGGAATTCCGACTTACAGCTCTATATCTCCGTTATTTATTAACCCAAAAGAAAAGTAAAAACTGTTCTGGACAGTGGCTGACAGTAAAATTTTTCTTGAGGAAGGTGCGAAACCCCCTCCCCCAAAGTCAGAAAATTCCATATGTTTTAAGTGTTGTAAGTGTTTTAATGGGGGGGGGGGGCGTTATTTCTCAAATTCAAACCGTTGAGGTGATCGAAAGTCGTAGCATACTATTGACAGAGATTTAAAAAAATCCGATGGGGTCCATAGACGTCCCTGTAGCCCCCCTTCCATTTTTTTTTCGAATATTTCCGAAATCAAAAAAGATTCAGATTGGACAACCAAATTCGGGCAATCTAGGGTATTTAGTCGATTAAAAAAAGACCCCCCCCCCCCATCACTGTCAGTTTTTCAGAAAAGCTACGTAAATGATTCACGCTCTTATTTGAAGGTCTTAGTGTCTTGACGGTGATTATTGTTTCGCCACCCCAATTTGTCAAATTCTTAATTTTAAGAGGGTTAAAAAGTACGTAAAAAAGACAAAAAATGAAAAAATTTCGTACCCACCCCCCGTTTCGAAGTTACAGAGCAAAATTTAATAACACCAACCCAGCCAACACTTACGTAAATATTACGTAAAAGTTGAAACACATGATTACTTTGTTACATAAATTCTAGGTAAACTAGAAGTCACAACAAGGTAAAAAGTAGTAGTAGAGAAGGGGCGGCGCGAAGCCTGGCAAGTAGGCCTCCCTGGGCCCTTTCTGCCTTACCCCGAGCCTGCCCCGCCGCCTGCATGCACCACTGGTCTGGCAGTCTGCTCTTCTGGTTTTACTGTTCTTTTTGCAAAGTCCAGTATTTTATCCCATTTGAGCGTGTGCAGGTCCTCCTCATCCAGGGTCGGGGAACCAAATACCTGGTATCTCGCTCTCTGGTATGCCTCGCAGTTCGCTATAACATGTTGAGATGTCTCTTCTGCCCGCCGGCAGGCCCGGCATGTGCTTCCTTAGTCGGTTGTGACCTGTTATGATTCCTGTCAGCAGACCAGTGTCCCTTCGTGATCTCCCCAGAAGCCATTTTTGTCTGGCTACATCCGGGCCCTTCACGAAGTCCCTGGTTTGTCTGCATCCTGTTCCTCCTCTCCAAGCGGTCTCCATGGTATCGTTGGCCATTTTATTGAGTCGACTTTGCAATTACCTCTTTGTTGTTCCTAGGTGTGGTTCCGGCCCTACATACTGGGTGCTTGCCCCGATCCTGGCGAGCTCGTCGGCCATCTCGTTCCCCGGCACCCCCATATGTCCCGGTACCTACATAAGTGTCACTTGTTTGCCCTCTCTCAAGGATTCTAGTGCATCCGCACATTCCTCCATCAGGGTGTTGTTGATCTTGGGCGCCCTTAGTGCCTTTAGGGTCGATTGGCTGTCGAAGCATATATAAACATGCTCCTTATATTATTATGGCATACACCTCTGCCTGAAAGACCGTGGCTTGCTCTCCTAGCGGATAGCTCTTTCGAACCTCCTGGTCTTCTACGTAAACCCCCGATCGTGTGGTTTGCTTCTCCGACAGTTTAGACCCGTCGGTGTAGCAAATCACAGCGTTCTCCTCGAAGCGTTCTCTCTCGGTGATTCTTCCCCTCTTCCTCTAAAAAGTAACTTCCATGTTCTGCATAATGACATACACAATGTTCTCTACTTTTTACGTAAATAATATGTAATTATAATTTCGTTAATGATACATGACAACAAAATATTAACTAACATCTAGAAAGTAAATCAAAAGGTAAAATTGGGCTATATTTTCTTACATAATATTTATATCTCTTACAAGTAACATCAAGGTAAACTGGACGTCACGTAAATAACGTACTCTTTATGTAATTACTATACGAATTTATAACATAAATTTTGCATAATGTCATTCTGATGTCAACAAGGTAAAAAGTAACTTCCATATTCTGCATAATGACATGCACAAAGTTCCCTTCTTATTACGTAAATATAGTATAATTAAAGAAACATATTTTTTAATGTAAATTTTAAATTTAGGTAAATATACTATGTTGATATAACCGATGTGTTTGCTGAGAAAGTAAAATAGTTGTGTTTAATATTTTAGTCGTCAGTTTAAAAACAAACACAATTTTTTTTTAAATTTATGAACTTTATAAAAAAAATCAATATAATCAGAACTGGAATTCTCAATACGATTCGGGCAATCTATGACTATTTCTGATAATATAATGAATGTGATTTTTATTAAACCCCCCTCCCCCCTGAAAGTTTTCCAGAAAAAGTACACAAAGGATTAAAAATTTAAAAACACCAGAAAAGTAGGTTATGAAGATTCCGTGATATTATAAATGTTATTATTTTTGGCCCCTTCTGATTTTTCAACATTTACAGTACTAAAAAAAGTTAAGAAAAAAAAATTGTATTGGAAAAATAACATTTTGAAAAAAAATTACCTCGGATAAATAGATAGTAAGAGAGAAAAAAAAATGCTATTAAATGTATTTTTTTTATCTCCATCGAAGACTTTCGTCGTTTTTGTTGTAACTGTAACCGTTTAAGAATAAAAAAACTATTTTTTGAACCCCCCTCAATTTTTTCCAGCCGATACTGAGAGTTATTAAAAAAAGTTAAATGTAAGAAAAAATAATGAATTGCTTCTTACTTTTTGAGTTATAAAAAAAATGTTTTTTTTTAATATTTTTTTTTTAAAGGTAATTTAATTACTATAAAAAGTGCTTAATAATTTTTTTCAAAGATTTACCAATTTTTCTCAAAAAAAACCAAAAACCGATACACGAAAAAGAATGCCTATTGTGAATTCCTGATAATTTTTGAGATAATACTTTTGCCGGCCATATTTAATCCAAGATGGCTGACGTTGCAAGACTCCAGTCATGGAAAAAACTTGTTTTTCTTTTCAAACTATCATAAAGATAAAATAATAGAGAATGCATGTCATAACTGCGAAGGGTCTGACCATAAACGGCATAAAAATCAACAACCTACGATATGCCTACGACACTGTCATAATAGCAGGCACGCTGGAAGGCATGCAACAGTTGTTGCAAATTGCTGCCAAAAGTTCGCAATTCGGGCTTAACTTAAATGTTGGGAAGACATGTTAGAAGTAAATGGGCAGCAAGTCGAACGCGTGGATTCATAAAAATACTTGGGTTACCTCCCCAAGGAGAACTGGGACAACATGCAAGAAATTCGTGCAAGAATTGAACAGGCCAGATCATCTTTTATCAAATGAAATCAATGTTGTGTAGTCGCAATCTTAATACCACTCTCCGAATTCGTGTGCTTCGGTGTTATGTTTTAGCATCTTATATTATGGCATGTAAGCATGGACACTGACTGAGGCCATATGCAAAAAGTTAGAGGCATTCATTCGAGTTGTGGTGTTATCGTAGAATACTAAGGATATCTTGGATGGACAGAGTAATTAATGTAATAATAATAAATAAAAATATTGAAGTTTTATTTACTATCAAAAAACGAAAATTGGAATATTTTGGACATATTTTGAGAAATGAAGGCAGAAGAGGTCCGGGTCGTAGACGGATATCATGGCTTAAAAATCTTAGGCAATGGTATGGTTTTAAAATGCGACCAGCCTAGGAAGACGCACGGAAAGAGTTTGTTCGAAGAGAGCATGGCACTTGAAGAAGAAGAAGTCGACTTTTGAGCCAGAACCACTAGTCATATTTTAGGGCCTTGATGACTTTTAAGTGAAATTTTTGTTTCTTGGAGTTGCATAGGCCAATTTTACGATTTTTAAGTATTACTCGGGAACTACTAAATCTAGCATTCTAAAAGCTTCTCAAAGATGCGCTTTTTACACGGTTTCGTAAAAAACCTCAAAAGCACGTACCAAAAATAATGATATCATGAAAATATTTTCTTTTTGGTACTCAAACGTCAAAAAGACAAGGTATTGATGATGGTTCCAAAAGGCCGCTATATAATAAATATAATAAAATTTGTTTGAAACACATCGTTAATAAATAAGAAAGTTATGATTTTTTAAATAATACTCCTGTCGGCCATTTTTAATCCAAGATGGCGGAGGAAGCAAGCGTCCCTCAGAGGAACCCTACAAACTAACTAACATCTGTTAAAAATCTAGCTTCATCCAAAAAAATTCCCCTAAATTGCTAACGGTCTTGGGCTTTACACTTTTAGAGATAGTCCGCTCATCAAAAAATTGGACTATAGTGTCCGAGTCATAGGCTCGGGAACTTATGAACGGATATTTTAATCACTGAATTTTTTCTGAAGGAAAAAAAAAAGTTGTCTAGAAGTTTCTGTAGTGACTTTGACTCGGACTTTGACAACTTTTGTCTGGGAAAGTCCTCCCGATCCCCTAGGTATACGCCGTAATTGACAAGTGGCAGTCAAGTAAAACCTGAAATTACAGACCAATAGCAACAAAAATATATGTGTCTAATAATTTTTTTTTCCGAAATATGAAGTAGCCCACGTCTATAAAAGCTGCCTTCTTTTTTTACAGATTACCGGAATTACCCTTATCGCAGTGGGGACCACAGTGAAGACAATCTACACAGATTATTCCTACTTTTTAAATGACCATTACTTTTCATTGCCGAATATGCTTATTGCCACCGGGGTGATCATCTTTTTCATTTCCTTCTTTGGATGTTGCGGAGCCGTCAAAGAAAACTGGATCTTGCTTGGAATTGTAAGTACTAAGAAAGTGAAATGAAGAAATGCAAATGCATAAATTACAAAAATGTTTAATATTACTTTTTTTGCCTAAGATTTTTACCCGAGTATCTACGGTACGAGGGTAATGTTTTTTAATTGGGTTGGAGTATGTATATAAACAGGGTGACTTAAAATTCCGTAGAAAGATTGAACAGTGGTTAGATATCATTAATCTAAGATATTAGGAGTAAAATTTTCGTATTTTTTTGGGAATGGCCTTCAAAATAATTTACCAAGCAAGTCTAGGTGTACTGACAGTGACATGCTTTAGGGCTTTTGTCAAGCATTTTGAAGTTGTCAAAGTTTTGTTTTCAAAAATTGATGTTTCTACAGCGTAGTAAAAGGGTGCTTCTCAGAAAATATTAACAATTTTTAAATGCAAATATCTCTGAAACAAAACAGTTTACAAAAATATATTTTACTAATTCTTGTTCAGAACAACAAATTCTACCTATATTTTGAAATGCAAATATATCTGAAACAAAAGAGTTTACAAAAATATATTTTACTAATTCTTGTTCAGAACAACAAATTCTACCTACAGTTAAAGTCTTTCTAGGGAAATTTGAATCACCCTGTATATATATGTATATATGCATGTATGTATGTTGATATGTGCCACGTCAGAGACCTAACAGGGGAACCGATTTTCATAAGCGTGATATCGCTAGAATACTGAGAGTCCCTAGAGTGTTAGAGTTAGAGCGGCGATGAAATTGCCCTTAATTTATTATTTTACGTTTTCTAAATACAGAAATAATTTTCTTTTTAATGCCATTTTGATAATACTAAAAATATGTTAATTGTGATTCTTAAACCTAAAAATGCATCGCCTCGTCGTGGTTTTCAAACCTAAAAATGCATCGCTACTGGTTTTTAAACTTCTTTTAGCCAATCATATTCAAAGAGGGTCAGGATTTTTTTTTATTTTGAATTTTTAGTTAAAAAAAGTGTTAATTAAGAAATATTGAGATAACATAATAAAAGCCTACTTCTATATTATAAGGAATTAAAATATTTTTTTTCGCAGTGTAATGTTGAGTACATTCTATACAGCCTACCCAAAGGTGATAAGGGGGGATAACAAAAAGATAATGCAGGCAAAATTAAATAAATAATAATACGAGTTAGCGACATTAAATTTTCCACAAAAAATAGCGTCTCATACTTGCAAAGGTAACATGTTATTTTTTTTATACCTTTATCAAAAACATGATTTTAGTAACTGTCCGCAAATAACCAAACCGTAGCTTTTTTGGTTATTTTTGCAGATGGTGCAAAAAATGCCATTTTCTTATGGGGTATGTGTTTCGGTTATTTTTTAAAATATTTTTAACATGTTATAGAGGAGGTCTCTTTCCCCAATATGTACAGGGTGAGCTAGAAATTGGACTTAAAGTTACACAAATGGCCGTTTTTTACTTCGTTTACGTCCAATCTAAAAATAGGATAATAATGCTTTATGCAGATCTAATTCAATACATAAAGAGCTACATTTTTTATATTAGTACTAATGTCCATGGTAAGCCAAAAAGTACGCCTGGAATTGCTTAATATCCTTTATTTAAGAAGCACATTTGACGCTTGTATTGTAGGAGCAGAAAAAAAAAATGGTTTTTGATACCCTAAAAAGGATGCACACAAAATGAGTGATAAACTTTTAAATATGTACAGAGTACGCCAAAACATACGAACTAATCTTTTTTAACCTTTTCATGTTATCCTTACAGGGAAACTACCAATCATGTTATTCTACGGACCACAACTAATATTTTTACCTTAATTTACATACAGGTTGAGCCAGGAAATACCTTTGAAATTGCTCTAAATCGCTTAGTTCTAGACAGACAAATTCATTTAACCAAAAAGAGCCATCGAGTCATTCAGGGAAAAATAATTTTATTAGCTACAAACTTTTAAATGTATACAGAGTACGCCAAAAAGAGATTAGGCACTCGCGAGATACGCCTTTTTAACGTTAACTATTTCTCATAGAAAAAAAACACTAGCTAAGCCAGGGTTCGTAGTGACCTGGAAAAACTTGTTTTTCATGGAAATTATTAAAAAAGTTTAGATAGAGTCAATGTGAGCGGATTTATATAATTATTGATGGTGGATAAATTATTTTTTGATGGGGTACTGCCAGGAATGTAATAGCTAAAAAAACGACATCAAAAAAATGGAGTGGAAAACATTTCGGCTTTTTTGACTCGCGTGTTTTTTAATTTCATAATCCTATACCCCAATAAAATAAACAGAAAATAGCGATTTTTTTTCATAAAACTGAATGAACAGCCAAGTTCATGTCAAAAAATTCCTTGTGGGTTCGCCGCCATTTTGGAATTACGAGTAGGTAGGGGTGAGTTTGGTTCTACTCCGATGTTTCTGATTATTTTTTTGTATATATATTTAAAATCTTAAATTGGAGTGTTTTGATTTTCTAATAACTTCAATGTTCTTTAACGAAATTTTATAAATTTTAAAACTTTCAGCTAACGTAACTATCATATAAAGAAGCCGAGTTTTATGAGTGGTACCTCGTCAAAGATGAAATGATATGGACTTTCCTATTTTAATAACAAAAATTTTGACGTTTTTTTGTAAAAAAATAGTAAAATTTTTTCTTTTACCTCTTTGAATGAATAAAAATCGGTTAAGGAACAAAAATTTTTTTGAATATATTGGAGAAGTAATTACTCACTTATAAAAGTTTTTTTTTTAAAACAGATCACTTTAAAAATCTAATATATATATAGCACAAACCTGGAATTTTTAGAATATTGGTCAGGGAAAACCTGGAAAATCAAGGAATGTGAAAGTCGATGAGCGCTACGAAACCTGTAAGCAACGGAGCAACCACACCCAGCGAATTTAAACAACTATATATATGCAGCTATATGCAGTGCGCCGCCTGTCGGAATAAAGCGAAAAGCAAAACGTTAAAGGATGCAAATGTCAATAAAAATGAAATTTGCGAGCAGGACAAAAAAAAAGAAACCTGCGAAACTGTACCGGTTAATAAAAGAAGACCGTTCAAAATACAACGTTCGCAGCAACTCCACCCCCAATTGGAGTTTATTCTATTTATATAATGATTCCTAACAAGGATGAAACAGGCCTGTAGGTTTCTGGACTATCCGTTAGATCTTGGAGGCCTGGTCGTAATGAATTGAAAAGCAAAATGTGTGTCCGATATGCCAAGAACCTTTCTTTATATTCATTTTTCACGGACAACAAATTCCTTTTTTTTAATTTTTTTATTTATTATTTATTTTGTGTGCATCCTTTTTAGAGTATCAAAAACCATTTTTTTTCGCTGCTCCTACAAGCGACAAATGTACTTCTAAAATAAGGGATTTTGAGCAATTTCAGGCGAATTTTTTGGCTTAACCTGTGTACATACGAAAATTAGTACTAATATCAAAAATGTAGGTCGTTTTATGTTGAATCATATCTGCAGAAACCATTATTATCCTGATCCTATCTTATGTTTTGTCGTAAACGACTTGAAGGTTAAGTGTAGGAAAAACGGCCATGTTTGTAACTTTAATTCTAATTTCTAGCTCACCGTGTACATATTAGGAAAAGTTCCCATGACGAAAATTGCTCATTAGGATCCCGTCTATAAAATATAAAAATAGTTTAACCAAAACACATCCCCCATAAGAAAATGCAGGGTTCTAAAGAAAAATGGCGCCAAATAGTAAAATTGGGAAAAAACTAATTATTCCAAACTAAAAACTGGACCTTTTGGTTGAAGTTTTAACGAAAAAAATAATTTCGAAAACACAAGAAAATAACAAACATCATAAACTAAAATGGCCAACGGTGCTGTAAGGTCACTGACTGAAAATAAACTGTAAACGCCACTACAGAAACATTTATTTTTCCTCGCTTCCAGGACAATTTCCTTTTCAGTCGTCAAACTACAAATACGAAGTATTTTAATAAAAATTAAATGATGGAAATTCTTTTAAATCAAAAATAACTTCATTTCTTGCTCATTAAGCATTAATTAATGGTTCTTGTTCAGTAGAGCCGACATTTAATAAAATCGAAGTAGGCCGTAAAATAACCCGCGTGACGTATTTTTCTACATGTACACTCCATTCCAAGTTGCTGCGGAACAGTTTTTTGACACTGACAATGACAGTTCTATTTAGCTTCCGTGTTATGATATTGAAATTGGTCCGGAGAATTTGGAATGAGGTGTAAGTTTTTTAGTTAAAAAAAAAGAGTGTTTAAAACTTGTGGCTAAAATGTGCTTTTTTACACACTTATTGGCATTTTATAAACAAGGCATTTTCTAATGTTAATGATATAGTAATTCTTGTTTTCTATCTTTAATGGTTCGTTTACCTCAGTTTTGAAGCAATTTCTTGAAATTTTCTCATATTTTTTTACAAAATTGTAGTTTTATCTTTTTTCTGCTTTTTTGTAGCTATTTATCTTTTTTCTGGTTTTTTAGTGTTGGGTTGTGGTAATTTCTGCCTCTGAGCAATAGCTAAACGTCATGCCGTTGTGATAATTAACCACTATTACTGCCGTAAGCTACGAATCCATTTCGTTGTGGTTGCAGTTAATTTTAGGAAATTTTGCCGCAATTAATTTTAAAAATAATAAAATATTGCCAGATTCCAACACATAAAACACTTATGTAAATTAAAGCTCAAATTTGTGTTTTTTCTCATCTCTAAATTTGTTTACAAGTTCCAAACACTCTGGTAAAATCGTCGCGTGGTAGTGGTTTTGTGTTGTTAAACACTACCATAACTGCTGTCAAAGTTGCCAAAATTTAAAGCGTTTTAAAATTTCCCTTTTGTTAATGTAACTAATGGATTTTCTTGTTGTAGAAAAAATTTATTTTTCTTAGAAACAATAAACATAAATCAAAAAAAACTGATTATTTAAACCAACATTACTATTAAAAGTTTTCATGAAAATTCAAAAAGTTTTATTGAAGCCGTATTGTAATTTTTTTTGGAGTAAATGTTTACAAAAATTTAATTTCACCGATGTCTACTAACCTTATGAAGAGGCGCAACCATCTTTGTTTTCAGGCCCGTCATTTAGATGACGCTGATTGAAATCAATGATATAAGTGAGAACTCTAAAAATGTACAGGGTGTCCCAAATTAGGCACTTTTGGAGGGTTTATGGAACTTTCAGGCGAGATGGAAAAAACTAACCCCCACTTGCGATTCTCGATTTTCAAGAGAAGTTTACAAGCTACGAGAGGGTCTATAACCTCGTTATTACTAAAAATTTAGTTTTGATGTAAAGATCTTTTTTATTGACTTTGTGACAAAGAATTTAACTATCTTTCCAGATTTTTTCCACCGTCTTTAGTTTCTAAGATATAAGTCAAAGTTATTATTTTTCTAATGGAACACTCCATTTTTTATTTTATTTTTGAATTTATGATTAAATTTCCTTTTAATTAATATAGCATATGTGATAGTTTGTTAGAGCCTTTTTTAAGATATTTAATATTTTGCATTTCTGTTTAGTATGCCATATAGTCAAACCATTCTGACAATGACTTATTGCATTACTGCCATGGCCTACAGTAACTAAACAGATTTCAATCCTTCTCAATATGGTATTTCTTGCTACATAGTAAAAATTAAGTAGGTTGGTAGCTTGTCAATAATCTCAATTGTCAATTTATTTATTAATAATAACAAAACAGTAAGACGGATAGAAGCCGGTAATAAACTAAATGCCTACTTTTTCTAAAAGTTATTACCTATCACTTGAAACGTGCTTCTATAATAATAACGTTACACTCAAATGAAAGCTTTGTAGTTTGAAAAAGCAGGCAATGACAGGAAGCAATTTTGATTATGGCCTATTTACAGAAATTTGATGACATCTAACACACTATGAAGCTAATAAAATAAAGTCAAAGCACACTAGATAGAAAGGCAAAATATTAAATATCTCGAAGTCGGCCCAACCAAACTATCACATATGCTATATTGTTTAAAAGGAAATTTCATCACAAATTCAGAAATTGGGATGTTCCATAAGAAAAATACTAACTTTGGCTTATATCTTGGAAACTAAAGACGGTGGGAAAAATCTGAAAAGACCGTTAAATTCTTTGTTAAAAAGTCTATAAAAAAGCTCTACATTAAAATTTAATTTTCAGTAATAACGAAGTTATAGAGCCTCTCCCAAAACGCAGACTAATAAAAACCCCCCCGTAGCTTGTAAACGGCTGGACATATGAAGATGCCGTTCTCACCTTCGAACTTCTCTTGAAAATCGAGCCTCGTAAGTGGGAGTCAGTTTTGTTCTATCTCGCCTGAAAGTACCTTAAACCCCCCAAAAGTGCCCAATTTTGACACACCCTGTACACGCTACTCCGGGCGGGCGTGAAAACCAAGGTGATATCGCACTGACTAAATGAAACAAAGGTTCAAATTTGATGCTAAAAAATTTATGTGATATTCAAATTTATTACTCTTAATTAAATTTTTGCGTATTAAATTACTTGCAATTTGAATGCGTTTTAATTTTTATTTTAGTTCTCTATACTACTGATTATCATCTTCATCTTTGAATTTTCCGCCGGTATTGCCGGGTACGTTTTGAGAGACAAGACTGCCAACTACATCGATTCCGCCCTTAGGGAAAATTTACCCAACTACAAGAACGAAACGCACGCAATTTGGGATTTAATTCAAAGCAATGTAAGTATAACTATCTTTTCCCAAATCTATGATGGGGTAGCCAAATATTTAGTTGATTTTCTTGACTTATATTTACCCAATGGATGGTGATAGTAAAGGAAAAAATATTAGAGTCATATTAAAAGCAAATGGCTAAAAGTCAAACGCATCGATTGGCACAAACACCTTCATTCCCAGCTCAATGACAACTGGGATAACATGCAAGAAGTTTGTGCAGGAATCAAATAGACCAGAACGATCAGTGTTGTGCAGTCGAGATCTTAATTCCTCTCTCTGAATTGGCGTGTGTAGCATAGAAGCATGGATCTTATGGACTATGTAACTTGTTGATTTTCTGGTAACATGGCCTCCAACAAAATCTGAATCTGTGTTTCCCACAAGTACATAATCTTCTCCTTGCTTCTGATATAAAATTCCAAAATCTTTCGAACCTTTTAGATAACGAATTATCTTCTTAATTCCTTGCCAAAACTCCCACTGCAAGTGAAATGTCTGGTCTTGTTACGATGGCTAAATATAACAAATACCCAATAGCCTGTTTGTAAAGCACTTCATCTGGCTTCAAAAAATCTGTCGCTATCGTCTTAGTAACCTTATCACTGCTTGTGTAAGCTGGGATGCTGCAGAGTTTTGGATCGTCCATTCCAATTCTTTCTATTACTTGATTTATATAAATTTGTTGACTTAAATTCATAGTACCTTTCTCTTTGCACAAAACTTTGCACAGCAGATTTCCTATATTTTTAATTGTCAAGCTATTCGGCAGGTGCATATACAAGTCCACTGGAAAGGAAAGATGTCTTCACATTAAATTGCTTTATGTAATAGTCATTTTTAGTTGCAATAGCTAACAAAACTCTTATTTATAAGAGACATAACGAGTAGTTGGTGCAAAAATTTCTGTGTAATACACACCTTGCTTCTGCTCCGCATCCTTTTACGCATAGCCTAGCTTTGTAGCCCTGGTGTCTCTTTGTTTTATTTTTTTCAAGAGCCTCCAGCTCATCATTATTAGCAATCTCCCATTTACTTGAGTCGCTAGAGCTTAAAGCTTCTCAATAAAATTTAATTCAAAATCATCATTCCTGGTTGGCTATCTTACATTTCTTTGAGGTTTTAAGTCCGGCATCACCAAAAAGGGTTTTTCCTCGAAGTAACTACCATTTACCAAGTAACCCGGTTACTCGTTTTCATTTTTTCTTCGCAGAATAACCCAAGCCTTGACGTCACGAGTAACCAAACTATGTTACCAGCCTAGGTGATGTGGTTTCTTGAAAAATGTGAGGTTAAAGTGCGGTTTATTGATTGTTTATAATTATAATTTTTTTAATTTTGTATTATTACGGTCACTGAAATTAACCGTGACGTCATGAGAAGTAACCCAAACGAGTTACTATTGTCCTCGAGGAAAAAGCCTTAAAATGACTTCAGTATTCTCAAAATGTTCTGCAGCATTTTCATTTTTTACCCGCTCAGGCTTGACCGATTCTAGTACTTCATTTTCCACCGAAATAGGAAAGTGAGTAACATCATCACTATCCACCGTAATATTAAAATGTTCTGGTACTGCGTTCTCAGTTCTCAAATTTTCACTTTAACTTTTCATTTTAAACACACAGGGGGTCAATAGTTTGTGGAATTTTAATCGTATCCCATAAACATCATCTTTTTAGCGTCTAGCTTGCTACGGTTAGTGTCGGGCACGTATGCCTAAGGATCACACCTGATGTCCCATAAACGGTTTCTGACCGCACCATACTTTATAGGGTATTGAATCTGGGGTCTGTCTTGTCAACGACTCATTTACAGTGGGATTTACTAAGATCTAAAATAGTACCCCCCACAGGCCTAAATATTTACACCTGTGGGGGCACTAAATTTTAAAAGCAATTTTCAAAAAACACTTAATCATACAGAAAAGACACAAAGTTATTGATTATTTTGTATTTTTATTGCTAAATACTACTGAAAAACTGCTTTTTTCTCAAAATAAATACCATATTTTAGAAGAAAATGGTTTCAAAATGGCAAATGGTGAATACGCCAAAATTTTGGCACATAATAGCTTCATAATCTGTGTTTGAGGTTATAAAATTGGTAATTTTTTAGACCACCTCTGGGGGGTGGTTTAAATTTATAACCCCCAGATAGGATTGTTTTGTGGCAATTGGTAATAAGTTCGTTCATAATTTCACTAAGAAACCGTTTTCACAAGGATTAATTTACCTTATTTAATATCCCAAGTTGTGCATTAATCAATAAAACACCTCCAATTTTGTCCAGAAAAACGCCATATTTTGAACCCGTTTTCAGCAGAAAAAATATATTTATGAGGGCACTACAAGGCAAAACAAACATAAGTGAAGGTCACTGATTATGCACGAAAAATATATCAAAGAAAAAAACCCAAAACAACTATATTAATTTATTTACAGAATGAAATTAAAACATTGAGGTTATCTAAAAGCTCAGTCAAGAAAACTTTCCTTACTCAAAGCCCACTCACTTTAAAGATGTAGCTTTCATCAATAGAGGTTGGTGCAAGCCAAGGTGCAAGCAGAGGTAAAAGATTCCAACTCGCTGTTTGTGATTAAACTTAGCGCTAATATTTTTAAACTGACATTTCGACATTGACGGAAATGTGAACAAAATTTTCATTTAAGTTTTTTAATATATTTCATAAATAAAAACACTTTTTAAATAAATACAAACAAAATTAATCTACTCCTTATTTTATTATTACCCATCTAAATCTTTGTGTTACATCAGGTATTAATTGGAAAAATTAATTAACAAGGGTAAGTTTTAATTAGAGTGACATATAACCCCAATTTTAATTTGTTCTACAGAGTGTTTACTATTTAAACCCCGCGTGGATTTAAATTTTTTAATTTTCTTTTTTTCTAAATTGAAACTTTCTTCTTAAATCCAACAAAAGATTGTGTTAAGATGATTATTCAGGAAACAAATTTATTAAAATATTTTTATAAATCCAATTATGCCCAAAACTCAAGGATGGTTGGTTTAAAGTGCTTAAAACCAGAAATTGCACTTAAACTTAGGACCGTTCTAAAATAGACTAAACCCTTTTAGTAAATCCCACCGTTAAGGTCGTAGTTACAATCTGGGGAATTGTTTTTAGCAACACTGTACGGGAAATCAATTTAACTATGTCGACCTGATTTTTTTGCAAAATTTTACGTCATTGAATTTGTTTTCTATGGCAACGCGGAGACTTTATTTATGTTTATCCACAGTGGGACACCAGAGATTTTTTAGCACCGGGTCAAAGATTTGGGGTTAGGTTACTTATTTTGACTTTTCGCGTTCTGCGCCGCTATAAAACCAAGTAAAATACTAAAATAAAAGAAAACCCCATTTATTGCAGAATTACCTGCTAAAAAACGCTACCCAACTACGATTTAAAGTAACTGGGTAACGGGAGGTCTGGTAAGCTTAAGCAACACCGTTCTAAACTAAAAAGCCTGTTAACTCCTACCGCCTCAGTGCCCTTTAGCCTACCGTGGATGCCATTTTTATAACCAAATTGACAAGTAAAACTGTCAATTTGTCAATATGGCACCGATCATAGGCCAAAGGATACTTAGTATATAGTATAGTTTGTTAACTATACATCAATTCACAAAACTCTTTATGCGCAATCACCTAGAAGCTTGAAACCTTTAAAATGACGGGATTGATATTTTTGTTCTTCAAAAAACAAGAAAGTTATGACCAAAAATAATTAAAATAAATAAAGTTTCAAAGTGTGAAAGTATTAAATTAATAAAAATCTCATGTTTACCAACAAAAAGCGTTTAAATCTTCTCAGCAGTGGCAACATTTCTCCAAAAACTTTTCAAAACAGTCAAAAGCAGCTGCCAGCCAATAACTAGAAACATTGAAGTGCTTAGCCGTCGGAAAGATTTTAATAGTTTCTTCTCACACAATCATCTAGAATCTTGACACCACACCAAATGAGGGTATCATGTTTTTGCGCCCCAAAAAACAAAAAATTTATCTCCATAAACATTTTTTAAAATCTGATAGATAGATTTTTATTTCCATATTAATTATACGATACACTAGTATTTTATAAATATGGTTTGTCAATATTTTAACTAAATTAAACTGTACAAAATCATTAAATATTATAGAAATAATTGTATAATATATAATATGCTCGTCTAGAAAAATCTCAGTATAAAAGAATAAAAAAATAATTTTTAAAAATTTAAAATTTAAATGCTCTTGTATAGAGATCTCTCTGTATCAACACTATAAGTATTACTTTATTAAGAGACACTAGTATTAACAAAAGAAATAACAATATAAAATATGTAAAATATAAAATATGTAAATTCCTAAGACTAAACGGAAAAAAATTGCACTGGATAAAAAGCGAACACTCACACTTAGCTAAGCTTTTTGACTAGTTATTTTGACTTAATTATATATATGCCCTAAATATTCGTTTATAGTATATGGCTCAATATCACAGATATAATTAAAACATGCTTTTTTAAAAGCTTTTATACCATTTATGCTTCTAATACTACTTGGCAATTTGTTAAAGAATTTCACAGCAGCATATTGCGGACCTTTCTCAGTTATCGCCAGCCTATGCTTTGGATAATTAAAGAAATCTATTTGAGTATTATTCCTTGTTTTATGGTTGTGAGCAGGTTTAAGTTTTTGAAATTCTTTAATGTTTTTTCTCAAGTACATAACACATTCAAAGATGTCAAATACTTCTTCGATCTAAATATGTTTCTACAAGTTAGGCCAAAGCTAAGTCCGAATATGATGCGCATTACTTTTTTTTGTTGGATAAAAACGCTCTGTGCTTGACTACTACCACCCCATAATGAAATGCCATACTTCAAGTGTGAATAGTATATTCCATAGTAGATAACCCTGAGCTCCCTACCAGTTCTAAGTACCTTTGACATAACTCTTATCGCATAGCTTGCTTTGCTTAATTTGGTACAAAGTTCTTGCATGTGTTGAGAATAGTTGAGCTTACTGTCAATAACGACTCCTAACATTTTGGTGTTTTTTACAAAGTCGTATTTCTTTTTGATTAAATAAAACTTGTATGAGTAATATGTGTATTGTTAGTTATTAATAAGATTTTAGTTTTGTCCTCGTTGAGTATTAGTTGTTTTTTATTTAACCAGTCTTTTGTTTTGTTTAAGACTTGAGCACATCTGTCCTGAACGCTTTCATTTTTGTTAATGAACACTACAACGTTAGTATAGTCAGCAAAATTAGCCGCAAAATCTGGATCTTTATAAAGCATGTCAAGATCATTTAAATAAATTACGAAAAGTAGTGGACCTAGGATGCTTCCCTGCGGCACTCCAGTTGACATAATAGTAAATTCTGACTCATAGTCTATACCCACAGTACTCTTAATGACAGTTTTTTGTCTTCTGTCTGTTAGGTAAGAAGCAAACAAAATCTGCGGAATTCCCCTTATGCCACATGCCTCAAATTTCTTTAATAGAATATCATGATTTATCGTATCAAACGCTTTCGATAGATCTAATAAAATACCGCAAGCTGTTGACTTTTCTTCTAGCGTTTGCAAGATTTTTTTATTAAAAGCAATAAGTGCCGTTTCAGTAGATCTTTTTGGGATGAAACCGTGTTGAAAATTTTTGAAAAGATTGTTTTTTTGAAAAAAATTAGCAGTCTTTGATGAAGAAGAAGCTCGAAAATTTTTGAGAACGAACTAAGTAGGCTAATTGGTCTATAATTGTTAAAGGTATTAGGGTCATCTTTTTTGTAAATAGGGATTATACAAGCAACCTTTAGCTGGCTTGGATATAATCCACTATTCATAACTTGGTTAAATATATAAGGTTCAGCGACAAGAGATATGCACTTCTTCAACAGGCTAGGAGGAACCCGCACTATTTTTATGTTTAAGTTTTTTTGCGCTTTCTCTAATTTCGTTTGAGCTTGTGGGATTCAGAAACATATTTACATCATGTCTAAAGTCAGGTGTATAATCCGAACTGCTATTAGAAATTTTGTTAATTTTTAGTAGATTAGGTGCTGCATCCGTGAAAAAGGCATTTAAGTCATTTGCTAGTTTAGTACCGCCGGAGTCGGTATGATCTGGAAGTATCTTTACATGTTTTTTGCTATTCGTAAGCTTTCTAACGGTTTGCCATGTTGCCCGGGCTATATTATCACTTGATTGAATATTGTCGAGGATAAAGTTGCTTTTTGCTTTATTTAGTTCGCAATCGTACTGAATTTTATATATTTTAAATAGCTTTTTATAACGGATATCTCTTTGGGAAAGTATTTGGAGCAAAACAACCTGATCTTTAAAGCTTGACAGCTCTGGTGTTATCCATTTTTCCTTATTATATTTAGTTGTGGAGTTTTTCTTAAGTTCTTTGAGAGGAAAACATAAATCAAAGTATTTCAAAAAGATAGTCATAAATATATTCCAAAGCTCATCAACGTCACTGTTGTTTTTAAGGTGATTCCCAAGAAATTTCAGACAGATAGCTGGGTCATTCCATATCAAATCAACCAAAAAATCACAAAAATTTTACGCGACCAATTCCAATTTTGATGATTTTTGGTATATATTTTCTTCTTACCATAAAAGTTGAAAATGCAAATTTTTAGATTTTTTTGATTCGTAGTTTTTTTTTTTAATTTTTCAAAATAAAAAAGTCAGCATTTTGACCTTAACAAGAATGTACAAAACTAGCAATATCTCGAGAACCACTTACACTAGGAAAGTAATAAATGGCTCATTTTAAAGTAATTTTGAAGCTCTTTTTTATGAAATATCACAACATAATTTTAACAAAAAAAAAATTGAAAATAAAAAATTGAAAAAAAAAATTGAAAAATTCAAAAAGGCCATTTTTAATTTTTTTGAAAAAAATATATAATTTTGGTCAAAGTGTTACTTAATTATCCACAAAATTTTATGATGGAGAAATGATGGGTTCAATGTCAAAAAAAATATCAAAAATATTAAGTACATTAAAAATCATGCATTTAAAAAAATAAACATATTTTAGGAGCACCAATAGTGCACTGGATATTAAAATAAATAAATTTGTTGGATGGATACAGGTTTTAAAAAATACCCAGAGGCTTTATCTACAAATTATTTTATTTTAAACTCGCAAAAGAAATAAACAAACTTTTCTACTTCGTTGATAAAAATTAGACAGAAAACACTAAGACTAACTATATACCTTAAATTTATTTTTTTAACTTTCTTTTAAGAATTTCTGATGAATCTGACATTTCTTTTTTGCTGACATTGTAAGTTCTGCCAGTAGCAGTGTTGGGTTCAACTTTTTTTATAAGACTTTCTGGTTTAATAATTAAAATATCTTGAGGTGTTGGGTAAAAAAATGATGAGGCAGGTCCTCGTGGATGAAGAAAGCTTACTTTCAGTTCTCCGCTCTCATTATTTTTCCCCAAGACACAAGCCAGCCACCAAGCACTGTCATATTCTACAGTGACAAACCCTGACTCGATATTTTGAAAAATAATGCTTCCACCTTTAAAAAGATTATGTGTTTCGACCTCTAAGCATGTAGAAAACTGTTTTGCCAAAAACGTGCTTTCTGTAAGAGGAATTACAGCATGAATTTTTTGTGTCCCCGGTATTGTTAAGACTTCCGCAAATCTTTTATTCAAAATTATTTCATGATTTGTATAATCTGCTTCTGTGCAATATTTAAAATCAATGCCAGATATGTTTTCTTCACAGCAAGTAAACAATTGTAGAGGTGTCATTATTTGATTGTCATAGGGCCTCCGCAAACTGGCTTTGGCAGCAAGTCTTTTAACAGTTCCTCCCAAGCCATCGCAGGCACTTTTGCCATGCGAGGTGGCAAAATAATGCCACTCTGCTTCAACACCAAAATCTTTTTTATGCAGGCATATATTCAGAAAATTCTTTTTGTTTTTGTACTGCGCAGCACATCCATCCGAAAAATAAAAAATTTTGTTAAGTCCTGGTATTTTGATTTTTAAATTAGGCATTAATTTTTTTAAAAATAAATGAAATGCAATTGTATTATGTGTCAAGCTTTCCGAAATAAACACATAATTCAGGTTGTGCAGTTTACCATCACTTAGAAAATAAATGGCAAAAGGGTGGAGGGTTGCCTGGCTGTTATTCCAATGATAAGACTGGACTTCATCTTGCATAACAAAGGAATAATTTTCCGCAAAGTCGCAAGTGATCAAAGACTCTCCAGGTTTAAGGTTAATTTTTATTTCATTGTATCTATCTTTTTGCATTTTTGCAATAAAAGAATGTGATTTAAGTTTTACAAGATCATCAGTAAATTCCTGGACAAAATCATCACTTTTCTTAACAACGGTTTCCATAGTACACCTATCTACTGAGACCCACTTTTTAAATGAGACTTCATCAATTAATTCTTCCTAAAATTTTTCTATTAACGTATTTTTAAACTGTTCTACTCCAGGACATTGCTTGCATCTATTGCTTAAAAAACAGTCCACTGAAGGTGGATTACACATTAGTTTATAAAGGCAATCATGATAAGATATTGCAAGAGGCCTGTTATTTTCATCATATAGCTTATTTAATTTGGAGCCATTGAGCATTAGTTTTATATTTTGATGTATAGTACATACACATACAGTATGAGTCCCACTTTTTCCTGCCAGTATACAGTTTTTGGGTCGCAGTTCACAAAATTTTTAAAACCCAATGTTTTCATTGGGGTACTCAGTTTTAAACAATGCATAAATTTCTTTTAAATTAGCTAAGACTAATTTTTTTTGTACATATTCTTTTTCAGCTCCATATTTTCTGATAACAACATAATCTTTTTTACCTGGCATGGTCCTGCTAATGTCATCCCTTTGGTAAAAATCTACCACTATTTGGGCCACTCTATCACTAAGGGTCTTTCCCGGTTTGGGGTTAGGAGAACATAATATCCCATTGTCCTTAACTAACTGTTTTACAGCTCTGGCCAAATATTGAGAAACTCCAAATTCTTCTTCAATCTTCTTTCTACTCCAACTTTGAGGTAAACATGATAAAACTAGTATTTTCTCACTCCTCTTTTCGGTTTTTAAAAATTTGTCCTTTAACTGCTTAATCATTTCACTTTCGTCACTCTGGCATTCCTTTACTAGCGTTGAATCTGATTCCTTTGTAAATGCTTTCGCAATTGTATGCTGTACAATATCAATTTTTTCTTTGTATACATTTTTTCTTTTAATCGGCGACACACCAAGAAGCTCCAATGACTTGTTTAAAAGAGTAAATGAATCAGCAGGATCTTGAAAATCTCGATCATTTTCTGGAACTTGACTGGGTCTAAAAAAATTTAAAAAGTTAGTTTTTTATAAGAACTTAAAAAGGGGGTAACAGCTGACCCAAAATGTGTACATAATGCCAAGAAATTTGTACATAATGTCTGTATTCTCAAAATGCCATGCAAAATAATGCCATGCAAAATAATGCCATGAGATTTTTCCACTCCGTACTTGACGCAATTGGTTTAGTTTATTAATTTTATATTAAAAAATACTATTTGTTACTTACCCTGCCTCATCTTCTTCAGATGCCTAAACTCCTTTGAAAGCTTTAGTCTACAACCATCACAGATTTTCATTCCCATTTTGACATTTTTGTAACTGCACATCCACTTGGTCACATTTCTTAATTTCCCAAAATGCTTGATTTTTAACTCTAGTGGATCACAGCACTTTACTTTATATTAAGTCCATCCACTTGCCTCACCCATAGTTGAAACTTTTAAAATTACACAGAGATGACTTCTGATAAACCTTCAGTCGAACTATTATGTATCGATTATTTGGAGCTGTATCAGGAAGATACTTGCCAAAAATTTAAAATCAATTTATGCAGGAATTTTCATGTCAGCAAATCCCCACAATGTACCTAAACAGACCAATAAAATGAAGGAGGTGTGTCCTTAATGTTAAACAGGAATAAACAGGCAGTATTTCACAAAAGTATTGGCAGGTTTATACAGGCATATTTTCCTAAGAATTGGAACATCCAATAGTACGTCTCCGGTGGAAAAGAGGTTTTGTAAGTAAATATTACAATGGGGGGCAATGTTAATCTGATTACTGATACAGAATGAAACGTAGGATATAATTTTTTATTAAATAAAATATTGTTAAATATTTTTATAATATCGCTTTAAACCCCATTATATTCTTCTAATTACCAAAATGCATTGTCTATTTATAGGCGATTTTTCATGCATGTGACATTTTTAATAAATTTTTTCACATTGAACCCATGATTTGTCCATCTCAAAATTTTGTGAATAGTTTAATAACACTTTAAAGAAAATAATATAATTTTTTGAAAAAAATTAAAAATGGCCTTTTTGAAATTTTTCAAAAAAAAAATCAAAAATTTTTTTTTTTATTTTTTTTTTCAATATATGTTATGCAATATTCTCATATGAAAGGTCTTTATAAGAGCTTTAAAATGAACCTTCACCTACTTTTCTATTATAAGTGGTTCTTTGGATATTCCTAATTTTGTGCGCACATGTTAAGGACAAATAAGTGACTTTTTCGATTTTCAAAAATTAATTCAAAATAAACAACTGGTCAAAAAAGTCTGAAATTTTGGATTTTCCAGTTTTTTGGTAGGAAAAACATGTATACTAAAAATCATCAACATCGGAGATGGTGTGGTAAAATACCCTGGTTGACTTGATATGGACTGACCCAGCTGCAAAAAGTCCGCATGTTTTGCTCTGTGAAGAATCGCGCTTTTTGATTATTTTCTGCTCTGTTTGGTGTGATGGTCTCAAAAGAGACAAGTTGCGCTGTATGATCAGATTTACCAGTAGTGATTATTTTTGTGCGATATTGAAATTTGGATAATTGAAAAACAATATTGTCTATTAAGGATTTTGAGCTATTTGTAATTCTAGTATAATCGCTTATGGCTGGTTGAAGGCCATACGCGTCTAATAGTGTTAAAAAATCGTATTTATCTTTATTTTCTGTTTCTAAGTGTATATTAAAATCACCGGCAATAATAACGGTTTTATTTTCATTGTATAGTTTTTCTAGTATCTTATCAAGGGTATCAAAGAATAATTTAATATCCATAGACAGGCAGGACCTGTATATACTTAGAATTACAAATATTTCATTTTTTATTTTAAGTTCAACTGCTGAACATTCTAAAGAGCTCAACACAGACATTCTAGAGACATCCGACCTTTCTCTACTTACAATATCTTCACGACAATAAATTGCTGATCCTCCATGTTTGCCTGCTTCTCGACAAAAAGAGGAAATCAGTACAAAAAGAGGAAACTGGAGTAGTATTTAAAAGTTCATTTCGCTTTAAAGCAAATAGTTAATTAGAAAAAGATAGATAATTTTAAGTGGTCGTTTTCTCATTTTCAGTACGTTTTCTATAGAAAAATACCACTTTTGCAAAAAACAATAAGAAATTCATATTAACCTCCAATTTGATTTTGTTTAAATAAAAAAAATCAGCTAAACAGTCAATGACGTCAAAAAAAATGGCGGCAGCAAAAAGTCGACCGTTATTTTCAGGGGTCATGTCTAGGGCGAGTTTGTAAATTCACCGATGAGCTCACTGATGAAAACAATCGATTTTTTAAATTCATCTATGATTCTTGGTGTTATTCATCGGCTTCTTAAATTACCCGATCGATGCTCACCGACTCCAGAGCCTTCCAGATGAATGTCATTAACATCATTTAAGCAGCTGTTTTTTATTGTCATTTTTAAATTCTTTGATGTTTTTTTAATAAAGATTGCGGACTTGATAAAAAGTCGTGCTAAAACTATTTTAAAGGCAGTTTTCGATGCTGGGTTTATACAGCAAAATAAAATAATATAATAAGAACACCCAATAAAAAACCATATTTGTGATCACATGATCACGTTTACGCAATCGCAAGGCTAATTTTTATTTCTTGTTTTATTTTATTTGCTATAAATATATAAAACCAGGGCTGGTATAAGATGGATATAAGTTTTATCCTCGCCATATCCTTCTGAAGCTCTACGAGGGTTTTTCATTCGTCTTTATTGTAATACATGGGATTTTTTCAAGAAAGCACAAATTTCTCAATTGGAAAAAAAAAAACAAAAAATAAATCAGGGCTATAGCTAAACTCTGACTGATTTTTATCGCGTTTTTTTAATTTTCGATTTCGATATTTGACATCGGTGAAAAAAATCTGATGAATTTACAAACTCGCCCTATATTTTATCTATTAGGTACTTGACACTTCTCTCCACATAATCACGCATGTAAAATTTTTTATAGTACGGCATTGTCTTCCTATAAGTGATAATGTCACAGAATCCTAACAACGTCATGTTTTGCATGTCAGTGTCATCCAAATTTTAAAAAATGCCGCCGCATCTCTCCGAATTTGATAGAGCTCAAATATTTGCAAAACTAGACGGTGGTTGGTCTATTCGGTATGGGAGAAGCAAGTCTACGATTGTAAATATAAACAACCGATTTCAACATGCGGGAACTACCCACCGAAAGTAAGGCACCGGTTTGACGAAAGTTACTAGCCCAGAGGAAGACCAAGAACCAATCAATTTTATGGAAAATCATCCGTTTGCCAAAGCCAAAGAAGTAAAAATTGAAATTTTCCAAAATTAGGCAGGAGGATTAAACGTTCGAGGCTAAGGTGTCGCATTGCGGCAAAAAAAATTAAACTAAGTGAGCTCGTCTCGATTAATTTTTGCGTTGAATTATTCTATGGTTTTCACAGATGAGAACATCTTTAAGTCCAACAGCGAAAACAAACTCTAGTTTATCGATCGCCAAGAACCCGATACGAAGAACGATATATTGCTGGAAACGAAGACCGGGCGGCAAGATTTTCGGTAAATGTTTGGTGCTGGATATCGGCTAGAGAACATGGCGCTCCATTTACAGCCGAAGTTTACGTTAATATGCTTTTTTTAATTTTCTGGCTGATCTGGCCTTTTAATTGTTTTGGGCTAGTAACTTTCGTCAAACCGGTGTCTTCCTTTCAAGGGAGAGTTCCCTCTTCTTAAAATCGATTTATTATGGTTACTATCGTAGACTTGCTTTTAGTCGAATAGACCAATTACTGTGTAGCTTTTGTTTAGTTAATAAAGTATTTTTGCTTTTTTGAACTGTGGTTTTTATTTTTAGTGGCCTTATATTTCGAATTAGTAAAAAATAAACAAGCCGTCTCCTTATAAAAAGTTTATATATGCCAAAAACATAACCTAAAATGACAAAGTCAAAAAGTCAGTGTTGCACATAGGAAAATATAAAAAATCGTATGTGCAGCTACCTTCTGTTGAACCAGTTTTATGTGGAGAGAAGTGTACGTGTGTGCAGTGGCAATCAGATTTAACATCAGCCGTAATAGTGTTACGGACTGCCCTTATTAACCATTTTAGGTCACGTGACTTTGAGGTTATGTTGACGGCTACTGGGGGGGGGGCAAACAAACCGTTATCCCATAGACGCAATGTTAACAAAAACGTAAATTTTATAAAAAGGTACTGTTTTAACTATATATCATTTAAATATTCAAAAATACACTGGAAAATCCTTGTTTTCCTATCACTTGCACTCTTACACTACTATATTAGATAGCGCCTTTTCTATTCAGATTTTTAATAAGTGATCGGACTGCTTTGACAGAGATGACACTATCTACAGTAGTATAAGTGCGTAAGAGATAGGGATACCGGAACACAGCCGTATTTAACAGTGATTGGCCAACTTAATTTAGAATATTTTGCAAAAATCGCATTTTTGCCATATTATCAAAAGATCGGTACTTAAAAATACATCGGCTGTCGTTTTTTCAAAATTTACATTTTTGTTAACATTGCGGCTTATGAGGTTTGTGTGCCCACAGACAAAATGGCTGACTAAAATGGTCAATTAGTGGGAGCATTAAAGTCAGGTATAGCCTTGAAAACACAATTGTCATCAAGTTAAGCTTTCAAAAGTTTTTAAAATATTTTTTTGTTTAATTTCTTGTAAAAAAATATTATTTTCTTCATCAATAAATATAAGCACATAAATATAAAAAAAAAGAATAGAAATATGAAGGATTCTCAAAGATTGTTAGAGATTTCCTAGGGATAGCCTAAGATTCCGTAAGATTGCCAAAATTCCGTGGAATTGCGGGAGATCTCCAAGGATTTCCAAATATTCCCGAAGGATTTGTGACATGATTGCCAACAGTGGTTATGCTATACCCCCTCGGTGCTCTTACACTTTCAGAAACACGTGTGTTAACGTACTAAATATTAATTAATGTCGTGGATGAAAATTATTATTTGAATTTTATTTCTTTGCAGTTTGAATGTTGTGGAGTAGATAGCCCCGACGACTGGAAGGTTACCTTCAACCAGACCTACTTGCTACCCCTCTCCTGCTGTCCCGCCAGAACCGGAACCGTTGGAGTTTTCTACTGCAACAATTACGTTCCTGGGACAACGGCTGCCACACAAAGTACAGTAACTACATCTACTAATATCACTAATGCTACTGAGACTACTACTTCTACTACTGTTAGTTCTAGTACGGCTTCTACGACAAATGCTACTATTCCAAAAAAAATTTGTAAGTTTGAATTTAAATGTCGTAACATAACATATGCATGATGTTGTACAGTGATAGCACAGGTGGGTCAGTCCAAATCAATCAAAAATGTTACTTATTCTACTTATAAAAATAGCAATATCTCAACACTACTTTAAGTTAAAAATTAGCGATGGCTTTTTTAAAGGAATTTTTAGGAACTTGCCACACATGACCTACTTTTTATTCTAGACGGACATGGTGCCATAATTATTTTTCTAATATATACACAGATTGTCCCAAATTTAATGACGCCCTTAAATATATCCATAAATAAATAAAAGGCATCTTTTTGATGGCGATGTTACTTTTTTTAAATGTGACAGTTTATTTAATAAAAATCGGCCACGGAATTATATATATATAATTATATATACTATTATGTGGGAATAAATCCAACAAAGTTCCGTCATTAGAAGGTTTTTATCTCTATTATTAACCATAATTATAAAATAAAAAATATATTCATATTATCACAAAAATCTCTTCGAAGAAAATGTAAAAGTTAAGGTGTGTGAATCAATGGATCACACAAATAAAAATTTACATAATTTTTAAGAAAATTTTTAATTGTTAGTATTTTAAAAAAAGAGACTTAAGTACTTCTAAAGTTTTAAAATTTAGTAAAGCGTGCATTCTGCAGTGAAATTATAAATAAAAAGCCCCTAAAGTGTCAATTAACTGTGCCTTTACCCTATATATAGTTAAAAAAAAATCAAAATGGATTTGAAAAAAAATAATAGAAAGTAAAGTCATATGACACATCTTAAAAATATTGCTTTTTTTAATAGAAATTAGGTATGTTTGAAAGTTTGAGACAACGATGTGTTTGAAATTAACTCTGTGTTTCGGACTTCCATTGTCTATATTTTATTTATACACGACGTTTCGATCAGTACAATTTCTGATCATCTTCAGGTGCAAACAGTTTGCAGTAAAATATAGACAATGGAAGTCCTGGGGCAATTTTTGCATAAAATTAGACTACTTTTTAGTTATTCAATAAATAATAAAAGAAGGGTCTTTGATTGATTTGATATGGAATGACCTAGGTTTACAATCACACTACCATTAAACTTCTGCCTTAATTACTTCGAAAATGGTTCAAAAGCCTTTTTTTAATTTTTAAAAACGTCAGTAAAAATGTGCATTAAAAATACTAATATACTGTTATTTCTAAAAAAATTAAACCCTTTAACATCTCATCATCACCATCAGAAACAAAATTAACATCTAACCAACGATTAAAAAAAATATATTTGGCAAAAAACGAATTAAAATTTTACTGTCTAGAAATTTGGCACTACACAAGTAGTAAAAAAGGAGTGGATGGAAATTATAGTTTGGTTCGTTTACCTAGCAAAGTCCATACCCAAAACATATTTGACCAAACTAGTCCATATTTTTAACAAAATTGATTTTTTTTAAATATAAATTACACCGTTAGTTTTCTTTACATTTTTTCCTTGGCCGAATTTGGTATCTTGACGTTTGAAGGGCTGTGTCCGCCCCTGCTTATAATGTTTCCCAGCGATGTAGCTATTCTTGAAATTAGAGATAGAACAATTATTTTCTTGAAACGCACAGATCCTATTGGTTCACGCCGCCAATTCCCCAGAAAATGACACTAATGACATGACTTTTGATGAAATGATTCTACTGGTCTTTAGCGAGAGAAATAAAATACACCAAATTCAAATACTGTCGTTGGTGTCATTTGTCAAAGAAATCTGCGACATCGATCAATGGGAACCACGTATTTTCGGGGAATTATTTTCTTTTCCCTGATCTCAAGAATAGCTACACGAGACTATAAAACTCTGCTCACTTTTCGTTAATCAACATGAATTACATAAATTAAAATATGGTAAAAAAATATAAAATCAATTTCAAATTACTGGCTGCAATTTAAATAATTCTGTTTTTCTTTCTTTTAATAATAAAAATGGCCAAATTAAAAAAAAACTTTAAAAACAGGCGCGGATATAAGGGAGGGGTGAGAGCGATCGCTCCCTCTTTTGCGTCAATTTTTGTTGATATTTTTGAAATTAATGGTACGGCCATGATGGGAATTTAATGCCTAAGATATTTTAGCGTAATTTAAGCGGTAAAGTTTTTGTTTATCGGACATTTTATAGTTTTCTTTCCAAAATGTCGATTCGTAAAAAACACTTTTCATGTTTTCACTGTTTTTTGGTGTTTAAAAAAAGTACTTTAAAGCCATTTTTTGATAAAAATTTCTAACTTTCTGTTTTATGATCTGTATGTTATCTTGAGTTGTGTCGTGTATAACGTGTCCTACTTTAAAGTATTTAAGCACATCTAAAAATATTTTAGGAGGTATTTAACAAAAATATTTTAAGCTTTATCATGGCCGTACTATAAATGTTATCTTTCTACAAATGTGCGCCGTCTTAACTATTCTAGTAAAAATTATTTTATTATTTATCACATGCGGTATTTTGTTTGCTAAAATAATAATAATAATTGTCACTCCCCATCATTTGGATGGAGGAGCTGTAGTCGTCCCAAGTCGACTCAAGGGTAATTCCATGAGCGATGCAGATTTTTGAAATTTTTTCGAAGTTTTTATCCAAAAAACCTATTACAACCAAAAAAATCATGTTTTATCCCGCGGGTAATCACAAAATTACATTTAATTTAAAATCAAACTGAAAGAAAAGTAATATACTGTTTCAATATATCTAGAGAACAAAATTATATAGGTTACACCTAGTTAAAACTACTATTAGATTATGAGAAAAAGCACTTTAAAATCACAGAGAAATTACCTACGGAAAGTTTTTTGTATTCTATCCTTCATTTTTTTCTGTCCGTTTTTGGTGTCCCGTGAGTAATCATCAATATTTTCTTATATCTTGAAACTTAAAAAAAAATAATTTGCTTTTAGTTTAAATGATTCCGCTAAACAATCCACATTAAAAAAATTGTTAAAGAACTTGGTGCCAAAATACAGCTAAATAGCATTGCATTTTTGATTCAGCGCGTTAGCCTATCCATTAATTGATTGCTTATTGTATCCCTTGCTGTATTCTTTCACCTAAAAGAGGTTCGATGTATTCGCTACGTTCAGCACCCTCTTTACCTAGCCTACCAATATGGTGTATTAAAATCGTGAAATTTTGACTTCTTAATTTTATCAAAAATGAGTTACTAAGGTTCCAAAACACCTTAATCGACGAAAAAAAAAGTTGTCTGTCTGTATACACGATAACTCAAGAACGCCTTAATTGATTTTAACGAAATTTGGTACAAAAATCCTCTATCGCCTGACCATAAACTGACTAACTTTTGGGTAGGGTGGTGGGGGGTTGAAGGGGGGTAAAGGGAGATAAAATATTTAAAAAAATTGTAACTTTGGAACAAGAGCAACTAGCGATATACGGTTTTCAGATTTCAGTTTCCATGAATATGGACTACAAATTTTGTTATAAAGTCCAAATTCGTGGGAGCGCTTTAGTTTCCGAGTTATTTGAAAAAACGTTAAAATATATCAAAAAAAAATCATAACTTTAGAAGTAAAGCAGCTATTATGCGGTTTTCAGATTTTGCTTTTCGTAAATATTACCCAAAAATTTTGTTATAAGGTTTAAATCTTTCAAAGCTACAATTTTGGAGATATTTTCATTTCCTTTCAACATAAAATAATTGATTGTATGGTGGACTATCCGTGATTTCTAGCACCAATTTTTTCTACTATTTCGTCAAAACGTGTAAAAGATCAAAATTTTGTTTTTCTTTAATTTTAGCAACCTTTCCTAACACCGTTCAAAGCGATAGAAAATTAATTTTTTAGTCAAATTTTCTAAAAAAATTCGCCTGTTTTTTTTCAGATGATTTTGGTAATAAATCTAGCTATAATTGACACTAGGGTCGGATTCTTCAAAAACCGTCAGAAAATCTAGCCGTTACAAAAAATCTGACGATTTTTAAATATAAGTTTACACTAACTGCTTTTTTGTCAGGTTTTATTTGCTAATATTAAATTACATTAAAATTTAGATTCTTAATACTATTCCAGTAAATAAAAAATATGTCAGTTTAAACTTTTGTTTTGTGAAAAACCTTTTTCTTATTTAAAAATGTTTGTTATAAAGCTTATTTTTGTGTGTAAACGACCCTTTAAAACTTAACATACAAAACCATAGATAGCCATGGAACATGTCGCTGTCACTGTTCAGAAAAATCACACAAATTCTGTCTTTCCTTTTACATGGTGAGAATTTTCGACACTGACGTTTATTGGTATGCGTAGTAACAATTTAGCTCCGCCGTAAAACTAGTCTGCAGAATACAAAATGTTAAAAAAAATTGCGCAGTGTTTCTTACAACGTTAGAATAAGCATTAAGGACGCTGTGTTTTTATTTTAAACGGGGCAATAAGTAAACATCGCCACTTTCCAGTATTGTGTCGGGTGAGATTTTCTGTCGTTTCTGAAGAATCGTGACCTAGATGCCAATCCAAAATATATTTGACAAAAATCCTCAAAAAATAATTTTCGAAGAATTTTCTGCATAACTTTTAGAATGTCCTCAAGATTTTTATCATTATTTTCATATCGCTGTTTGAAATAGACAGAGAGTGTAACGAAGCACTTTCAAAAACGGAAGAAACAAGTTTAAACGAGAGGTTTCATAGTAGGCTGATTTTTAAAAAAGTAATAGTAATATAGTAATAGAAAAATTCTGTGACCACCCTGATTAAATATTCAAAATTTGTCCTGCGAATCATCATGGAATGGCCCCCAACCCCTTTATTCAAAAATCGTTACAAAAAATTATAAATATTTTACAAAATAAAAAGGGTCAATTGAGTATGAAAGCTGAGGCAAAAGTAATCCCTGTGCTAATGTTGATGTGGATCATATTTTAACCCAACTTAAAACGCATTTATTTTCTTTAATATGTAAAAAAATCTATTTTTTATTTTTTAGCTCTTACTGAAAATAGCGCAATCGCGGAAACTGTTCGTCGTGAACGTAGAGCATTAAATAATGGCGCACCACAAGAGGCCAGCACCCCAACACCTAACTCCACCTCGATCCCATACCACACAGGGTGCAAATCTGCCTTTGGAGACTATATAAGAAAACATGCCGTTCAAATCGGGGGTTGTGCCATGGGTTTGGCTGTCATTCAAGTAAGTATTCATCAGGGGGTTATCCGAACGCTTCAATCGCATTGGCATAAAACTTCACAAGCGGGGGAAGTGGGTTTTATGTTTTATTTTTTTTTTATTTCCATCAGTGATTTAAATAGAAATACTTACGTTATTAGCATTTAGCGTTGTCCATTAAATAGTTGAGTAATTAAGTTTTCTCTTTTCAGCTTCTAGGAATTTTCTTCTCCTGTCATTTAGTTCGTCAACTTAAAAATGGTTACTACAGCACATAAAAATGATAATTTTAAGATTTGCATCATTTTAAAGGATTGTTGCATTTATTTGTTAACAAAATTTTTGAAAATATTTATTAAAAAATGTATACCATTTCGTTAAATTTTTGTCATTCCTTAAAAATAAGCTACTTTATTTGATGATATTTTGTGTTTTTGGCCATTGACTATTAAATTAATGTGCAAAAAAATTGGGATCAAACTAGTCTTATCGTAGAAGCTTTTTGTTAGGACGTATCGTCAAAATTATGTTTAGAAATATATGCCATATTACTATGTATTTTTTTTGTCCTATTATACCGGGTTGTGCCTCTCTCTACCTCTGCATAGGGATTTTATGCATTGAAAAAATATTTGTACTGTACCTATATTGATATACAATAAAACCAGTCACAATAGAAACCGCTGGGCCTGTTATTCTTGATGGCCTGTGAGGTGAGTAGTCACCGGTGAGCATTGCCTCTCTCACTTTTCGCGTGGTTCAAAGCAGGTGAGAAATTAGATTTTATCAATTTTTTTTACCGTCAAGAAATTCAATTCAAAATCAAAATTTCGACTAAAACTGATCCATTAAGAAAAAATAATGTAGCAGACCATTTTGCAGCTTAGTTTTCCGACGGCCCAATTTCACAAACTTCAAATGATTCAAAAAACTACCAGAAAATCACACTTATATATATATATCCCTATGTTGCAGAGGTAAATGCATAACACGGTATTGGTTTGGATATTTTGTAGTAAACGTTTTACTGAGACACATTTTGATGATTTCGCGTCTGTAAAAATATATTTGTTATATTGCAGTTAAAATGCTTTATAGAAACTTCAGAATTTTCGCATTTGACTTAGAATTTATGGTTTAATTTTTTTGAGTGAGACATTTTTTCTTATTGTTATTTTTTCCATACTTTTAAAAATTTTCTTAGGTATTATTTATCCAGTGATCAAGCTCAATATTTTCGTGTATTTAGCCTTTCAACTGTAAATAAGAATCTAATTTTGGTTGCTTACTTGTTTAATATTATACCTAGGTGTTAAGCTTTATGAGTGGCGTTTTGTATAATAATTTATTTTGGAGTATTTTGAAGGGTAAAATACTATCAAATCCTTTATTTTCTATTATATTGTCAGGTACTTATTTACACTTCCCTCCACATAAAACTGGTACAGCAGAAGTTAGCAGCCTGTTTCATTTTTAAAGTTTTTATAGTACGGCATTGTCTTTCTGACAACATTATGTTTTGCATGTCTATCATCCAAATTTTAAAAAAATGCCGCCGCACCTTTCCGAATTTGATAAAGCTCAAATCTTAGCAAAACTAGACGGTGGTTGGTCTATTCGGAAAGTAGTTGTTCATTATGGGAGAAGCAAGTCTTTAATAGTAAACATAAAAAACCGATTTCAAGAGGAGGGAACTATCCACCGAAAGGAAGGTACCGGTTTGACGAAACTTACTAAAAATGTTTGGAGCTGGATATCGGCTAGAGGACATGGCGCCCTGTTTAGAATTAATGGGCGATTTACAGCTGAAGTTTACGTTAATATTTTGGAAAACGTAATGCTTCCAAAGGTGAGTCCCTTATCCAGATCATTTTGTATTCCAACAAGATCAATGTCCAGTTCATACGGCCAAAAATGCGCAGCGATGGTTCCAGGATAATAATATCGAAGTTTTGCCTTGGCCCGCAAAAACCCCTGATGCGAATCCAATAACGAACGTTTGGGGACTTATCGCCAAGAAATTAGCAAGTTTTAATATCAGTCCCAGGAATTCAGAACATCTAATGGAACTCATCGTAAGGCCATATAGGAAAGTTATTGCTGAAAATACAAACTTATTTGAAAATTTAGCCAATTCAATGCCCAAAAGACTTCAAAACATCATTGCAGCCAATGGTGCAATGACGCGCTATTAAAAATAAGTATTTTTTTTATATATATGTTTTTAATTTTGTTGCTTCTTTCATAATCAGCCAGTCGAATAGACCAATTAGTGTGTAGCTCTTGTTTAGCTAATAAAACATTTTTGCTTTTTTGAAATGTGGTTTTTATTTTTAGTGACCTTATTTTTGAATTAGTAAAAAATAAGCAGTCTCCTTATAAAAAATTTATATATGCTAAAAATATAACCTAAAATGACATCGTCAAGAAGTTAGTGTTGCACATAGGACAATATAAAAAATCGTTTTTGCAGCTACCTTCTGTTGTACCAGTTTTATGTGGAGAGAAGTGTACCTACTTTTACCACACATACGAAGCATTATTTTGGCATTTCACATTTCGATCTTCAGAATACTCCTGTGTTAGCTATTCTTGAAATCATTTCTCTGAAATGCACAAATCCTATTTGAAAATGACACTAATAACATAATTTTTGATGAAATTTGTTTCTACTGGACTTTAGTGAGGGAAATAAGACACCAATTTCGATTTAAAATACTGTCATTAGGGTCACTTGTCGAAATCAGCGAAATCTACCAATGGGAACCGCGCATTTGTGGGGAATTATTCTGTTTTCTCTGATCTCAAGAATAACTACACTGGTACAAATAAGGTGTAAAAATAGATATAGAAATTTTAAGTTTGCAACGACTGAAGATGAAATGCTTCGAAGTTTTCTTGCTAATGTAAAGAATATTGGTTTGGTGGCTTTTCAGTGATTTATCTACTACTGAAACAATTTGTACTTATAAAATACTTAAGCGATAATAGTTATACAATACATGTTGTAGACTTTGCATGATTTTGATATTTTTATTATGAAAATGCATGTAACACAATAAAAATTATAAAAAATATGAGTCTTACAGCTTAATACTACAGCATTATACAGTGACGTGACGATAGAAGGGGTTGAGATTAAATTCCTGATTTTTATAGCATTTTTTGTAGCTAATTACAGTTTCTATTGTTTCCTTTTTCTAAATGAATTTGTTTTGTGAGAGATCAACCATACTAAGCTATACCAAGAAAATGACCTGTTACAACACTCTTCGACTCCATGGTTTTAGGTACACAGCATTGATATCTATTTTAAAAAGTTAACTTAGATGTTCATAGGCAGAAGGGTGCAGGAGACGGGGATTTTTTGTTAGGCTTAGTATGCCTAATTGTTGATACCTAATTAGAATTTTATTAATACTCGGTAAGTCGTATTTAAGCTTATAATTTGTAAATTTCATCCTTGGTATATAGTCGCCAGTCTCCCCCCAGTGCCACTTCATTATTCATTATAGGTACCTAGAACGATTGTAACTAAATAATCGTGTGTGCAAAATAAAGTATTTTTATGTCCAAATACCAGTTTATTTATTTGAAAATACGTCAAGTTGATTTGTCTAGTGTCTAGGTCTAGTATATTACATAAATGTTACTTATGTATCAAAGTTCACAGCTGGAAATTTTCAGTTCGATTAAACTTCAATTATAGGAATTTTACAATTACAGCATCCCGTTTTAAGGATTCTGCAGTTTCCATTACGCCAGGCGTCGCGCTCGAGATGGCCAGTTCACACGTTATTATCAGCTATTTTAGCTAATCAAGACCGCGGCACCGACTAAAAAGCCTCTTTAGCCTACTGTTGCCGCCATTTTTACAACCAAATTGTCAGGTAAAACATGGATTTTCCGTCAGTTTGTTGTCAATATCACCGCGATAGTAGATCAAAGGATACTGTCGACGCTAGACGTTGTTATTGACTTCAAAGGACCGTAAGAATTTCGCAGCGGGATCTCCCCACTGTGTAAGATAAAAAGAAAAACATGTCGGACGCACAAGAGAGTTAGGCACTTACCAATATTGCTGAATTGCAGGTCTTCTGGTTGGCCAACCACTGGATGTTCTTGTGGTCTCAATTCCTCAGGTTTCCAAATGCACTTAAAACTAAATTTATAGCCGAGAGTCTGCTTTTTAACTTTATAATTTTGCTCCGAAAATTTGGTGACCGTTTCGAAAAGAACGTGGATGCCGAAGGAAGTTCATTTTTCTCTCAACCGCTTGATTCGGCGCAGTGTGCCAAAAAACAGACCTGTGCGTCGTAGTTTACTCGCGTTTTTTATATGATTTAAAAAGAAAATGAGGACATTTACGGTACTTTGAAAAGCAGCCGAAAAAATATAATAATTAAGGTTTTGACTAAAAATATTATGCGAAAAGCGCGTTTCCGACAGATACTAAAACGATAATGAGTTTAAACTGACTCGCGTTCAGTTCGCAGTAACAATTTGATTGGCTGAAAATATCTTTATTGTCAATTCTGACAGAGCTTTCAAATGTGTGACATTTTTGTTTAAAGTCAAAAGCATTGAATTCATTCAAATACAAAAAAGTTGAATTAAGCATTCAAAATAGGTACTTTTTGCACGTTTCAAAATTTTCACTTATTCCGTTACAGGCCAGTCGTTACGTTACGTTGAACGTATCGTTACGTTATACTAAAACGTATCCCGACGTAAATCAGTATTCAATATGGTTTTATATAAACTGCAATTTGTATTTTTTTTTATTGTTCACAAAAATTAGCATTGCCATCGCTTCAAAAACGACAAAAGCGTCAAGTTTGGAGGATATTAAATGATGACACATTACGCCCGATAAGTACACTCGATTCCAAAAATCTCCGGAGCAATTTGACAAAACATTTGCTGTCATCGGGAATCAGCTGATTGACACTTTTAGTAATTTTGTTTTACCCCAAATAAAACTGAATTCAGAAAATAATTGTTTAGTACTTTAATTTGTTATATTTGTACACTTTAACCAAACGAGCTAGAATTTGATAATTTTAACAACAAACCAAAATATAGGAAATTAAATTGATTATTAATAAATTGTAACCTTTTATCATGGTTGTATATAAACAATTGCATTTCCTACTCAATTAAATTTGACAAATTTAAATTTACTACTTACATGCGTCTTTCGAATTCTGATACATAACTGATGTAATAGCCATTAAAGGCAAAGCAAGAGTATCGACAAAAACTTTTAAAAAGCGGCAACTTTAGGAAAATTCTGACAGTAAGATCTTTCAAAATAATTTGGTATGGTTGCTATGTATGGTTGCTACACACTACGCTTTTAGATTGATTGATAATAGCCTACTATAAATAGACTTTAGTAACATTTGGTTTTGGCGAACCTAAATATTTTGGTATCCCGATATTTGGTGGCCATCATGAATTTGCTCCGCAGAATTTGGAATAAGCTGTACGTTTTGTCCCAAACAGCTAAATAGTTATTTACCTAACAACTACGGAAAGTGATAATTTTCCTCACGTGACGGCGGTTGCACGAACGACGCGGAGCGGAGTTCGAGCAAGCCGTCAAGGGTGGAAATGACACGTTCGCACGCATATTCCTATAAAGTTCAACTGCTTGTTAGTTTGCAGTTTAGAATTAAAAAGCAGGGTCGCCACTCCTAAAAAAATATTGCAGAATTGAAAATTTTCATTTCACCTGTTCCTTTTTTTTTGTTGATGTATTCTCGCGACTGCCAACCGTTGAACATTATTGCCTTTTTGGAAGGGTTAGGACAGAATCTCTCAGTGTTTTGTATTTTTTCCATATTTTTCCGAGTTTTTTTATTTCAGTGATTTTTCCTAAACGACCGCGGAAAATGCAATTGCAGAGAATTACAAAAAAATTTTTATATAGATTTGTTGTCCGCAAATTTTCATATCATTTTTAATTTTAGAAAAGAAAATGCCGAAATATAATACCAAATCTCAGATCTCATGGGACGGTAATTTTCCTGGTTGAAGAAAAGCATTAACGAGAAGACTATGCCCATTCTAAAATTTGCCAGTTTGACTTTAAAATTAACAATAGTGGAGTCAACCACTAAAAACATAAACTGTCTGAGACAAACTTCCAGAATAGAGAAAATTTAAAAATATTGTTTAAGGGGCCCCAAAATAAATTGTCCGCTTTAAAGAAGGCTTATAGAGCAGAATCTCTTTGGGCATGTGACATTTTTAAGAAGATGTTTTCTGACAGTAACATAGAAAGATATATGACACTGCCCAAGTAACAATTTTTAGTTGCCTTAGTTTGCTATAACTAATAATTACAGTAAAATTAACGTTGCATCCCTATAAACAATGATTTCTGATGGTTCTTCATTGCTTGGATGACTGAATGACTGTGACGGAAATTATTTAGTAGGCCGCTCACGAACATTGGTTAATTTGTCAACAAAGTTGTTTCACCAATACTAATTAGATGTTGAATCGACGGAGAAGAATCTGCATCTTATTAGCTTGAGCTAGATAGCTCTTGAGCCATTGAAGAAAAAACTGCATCTCTCCAATACTGGTGGACCATACATTATTGGCTCACTGAGTAACTTCAGTTGGTGTGCCAACACAGTTGACGGAGAAGAATCTTTATCTTAAATACAACGGACTTTGTTGTTGACCCATTGAAGAAATAACTACATCTCTCCGATACTGGAGCATACATTATTGGCTCACTGAATATAACTTCAGTAGGTGTGCCAACGCAGTTGTTTTGCCAATACTAATTCGATGTTGAATTGACGGAGAAGAATTTTCATGAGAGTAAACTAGAGTTTCGATGAAAAAAAAAACGATGCCTATTTGTGAGTGAGTCAAAGTTAGAAATCAAAGTGTAATGATGTATGGTAGAGGGTGACCAGTGAAACCACTGATGAGGCCACGCTGGTTACCCAGGGCGAAACATCGTTTAATCATTGAGAAGTGATCAATCGCACAAAAGTCATTCGAACGACGCACGGTGGTCGATTTTCCGGAAAATGCGGACATAAATGAAAAATTCAAAATGTATCTAAATTTGCCCCTATATGGTTGTCAAGATACTAGGCGAATAATTGGCCAAAGAATAAACTATGCTTTTTACGAGTTTGACACTACGTATCAGTATTCAACATCAAATTTCAAATAGAAGACCCAGAGTATGACAGTATTCAACTGTTAATATCTCGAATGTTATATAAAAATGCTTAGAATTTCAAAACAGAATGCAAAAATTCAGTAATATACTGGGTGTTTCATTTGAAAGTTTCGGTTGGCATTCTTTTTAATATACCCTATATACATAAAAATATTCTAGTATACTGTAACATTTATATATTGTGTCAATTACTTTAAAGTAAATTTGATTGTTCTAAACTAACATTTTTAGTTTAATTTTATGAAGTGAGCTTGAAATTAAAATATCGTGTGACTTTAACTGTAATCAAAATTATCACGTGACTGGACACTTTTAAATAGTCACGTGACCATCAGTGCTATATTCAAACTGTATTTAACATCCCAACATTTTTGGCTAAATAAAACGGGTCCCCATAATTATTCCAAAAGAAACATTTCACAAACGTATTTTAAACAAATATACATCGCACAAACAATACTTTATGCAGATCATAAAATAGCATAATGATACATCACACAAAGCATACTTTTTGCAAAGCGTACATCGTACAACTCGTACTTTCTACAAATAATACATCTTACAAATCGTATGTATTAGAGTCAGTCCAACTTCAACATGTCTTTCGTAGATCCCCACTCACAAATTTAGCTAATTATTAAATATATATCTTTTACCTCTTAAAAATGCCTTAAGATAAATGTGAAAATTCACACGATCATCCTGTGTATCAGCTAAATAAGAATTATTTATTTATGGAAGTTTTTTTTAATATCTGCGTTTTTACAAAAATCGACCACTGTGCGAGTCCTACTCTAAAAGACGGTCAAGTTTGCCGTAGCATGCGCATTAGCGAGTTCGGTTACGTGATGGTTTCGCCCAATAGCGTGCTCTGAAATAATACGAGCGACGTTTTTCACACGAGCTTTCCTACAACTCCCAACTACTGGGTCTAGTCGAGAAAACGGCTTTGCTCAAAAAATGTTCGAAGCAGCTCTGCGCGTGCCCGTAATAGTTTGGTGATTATACGATCGCCTCGTCACTGCTTTTAAGCGCGTTTATTGGTTGAAACTACTTTTCTTCTCTCAGGCGAACGATCACTTCCTATGACTTCCAGAATCGGTACCCTAGATCCGTATCAGGTAACTTGGATAAGTACCAGTGCGGAACGATGCCTATTTGTGAGTGATTCAAAGTTGGAAATCCAAATATATGATGGTGTTTAATGATGTATGGTAGAGGGTGACCAGTGAAAACACTGATGAGCCCACGCTGGTTCCCAGGGCGAAACATCGTTTAATTATTTCGCTTTGGTCTTTTGTGTGTTCCTTGTGGGATACTCATCCAAGTTTGAATTTTCGTTATTTCCACATCTTTTGTTTTTTAGTTTATTTTCGGTCTTTTTTTGTTTTAAAGTTTCGAACTTCCATTGTCTTTATTTTTACTTTTTCACAACGTTTCGAATGCTTATACATGTATCCGCAATACTTATGTATCTGCAATCGTCAGCAGGTGAATACTAACAAAAACTAAGACTAAACTCTAATCTTATATACTAGCATGTGTTCAGTGGACCATAAAACTACTGGTTGGCTCCTTTTCAGTTGAAATCTGTTACCTCCGAAAAGTGCAGGTGTGCAGGGTTTCCAAATATCCTTGATGGTGATGCTTGTTTGAGAAAATACATTCTTGTTCCTGACGATGGCTGTTTCTTTGAATTTTCGCTTGAATAAGTGTTCCTCCTTGGCGACGATCTTTACCTCTTTCCATTCCATATATGATGTTGATTTTCCCAGCAATGTTGAGCTATTTTCGATCTTGTTGTGTCTCCTTGTCGAGTTTTGCGTTTGTGTTCGGTAAATCGAACTTCCATAGGTCGGCTGTTTTCTCCGATGTAGATATCCGGCTCAGTTAAGTTTGCCCCCCCCAGATCGATTTTCTCAAAAATTTTTATGCCAAAATTTTGCACACATTTTGCACAATTTTGCACACCACAAATCAAATTTTGCACACCTTCCTACGAGAAACTACAGCCCATTTTCTGTGGGGGGGGGCAAACTTGACGTTGCCCCCCCCAGTCAATATTTTTCAAAAAGTTTGGTTTCGTTAGAAAGGTCTTATTTTGCACAATTTTGCACACCCATTTTAAAATTTTGCACACCTCCCTGTAACCCACACGAGGGTTCTGAAAATATCAAGTTTGCCCCCCCCAGTCAATATTTTTCAAAAAGTTTGGTGTCGTTAGAAAGGTCTTATTTTGCACAATTTTGCACACCCATTTTAAAATTTGCACACCAATTTTAAAATTTTGCAGACCCCCCTGTAACCCACACGAGGGTTCTGAAAATATCAAGTTTGCCCCCCCCCAGTCAACATTTTAAAAAAATTTTGGTGTCGTTAGAAAGGTCTTATTTTGCACAATTTTGCACACCCATTTTAAAATTTTGCACACCTCCCCGTAACCCACACGAGGGTTCTGAAAATATCAAGTTTGCTCCCCCCAGTCAATATTTTTCAAAAAGTTTGGTGTCGTTAGAAAGGTCTTATTTTGCACAATTTTGCACACCCATTTTAAAATTTTGCAGACCTCCCTGTAACCTACACGAGGGTTCTGAAAATATCAAGTTTGCCCCCCAGTCAATATTTTTTTAAAATTTTGGAGTCATTAGAAAGGTATAATTTTGCATCATTTTGCACACCCATTTTAAAATTTTGCACACCTCCCTCTAACCCACACGAAGATTCTAAAAATATGAAGTTTGCCCCCCCCCCACCGTCGATATTTTTCAAAAAATTTTGTGTCATTCGAAAAGTCTATTTTGCGCAATTTTGCACACCCTTCAGTACCCCACAAGAGCGTTCTCAAAAAAGTTTGCCCCCCCCCCCCAGTTAATATTTTTCAAAAAATTTATGTCATTCGAGAAGCGTAATTTTGCACAACTATTTTTAAATTTTGCACACTTCCCATGCCGTTTTCTTTTTGTGGCGTTTACGGTTAAACTTGGTCCTAAAATTTCCCAGAAGTATAAGCAAACGAAGGACACCTCGATTGTGTAATATCTTTGAATATTGTTTAAATTTACAGATAATTGTTTATGTTTACATTTGTATATAATCAAAAGTTTTTAATTTTTATGAATTTCCGGATTATACTTAAATTTTCATATCAAAAATGAACAGAAAAAATCGATGTAGACAGCGCATCCTGTCATGTTCGATGCCTTGAGAATCGGAACCAGCCTATTTTGGCGGTTCAGAATGGTTGCGGTTCTCAAGGTATGGATCTTCACAGGATGTGCTATCTACGTCCATTTGTTAGATGATGTCATAGCATGTAAAAAATTAAGTATAATCCGGAAATTCATAAAAATTAAAAACTTTTGATTATAGACACATATATGTAAGCATAAGCAATTATATGTAAATTTAAACAATATTCGAAGATATTACACAATCGAGGTCTCCTTATTTTGCTTATACTTCTGGGAAATTTTAGGACCAAGGTTAACCGTAACCGCTACAAAAAGAAAACAGCTCCAGAAACTAGTAGGTAGGTATATGCACCTATATCTGAATTCGGGACAGGTATCCGCGGGAGGCGGGAGGTTGTACGTGCCGTAAAGAGGAATGCGTGCGTACCTACACCTACCACGCGCGAAGGCCTTTTATGTAATATATTGAAATGTCGCTTAGCAATGCCTAGTTTTATTTGTGTTCATGATTCAGAATGACTTCGGGTGATATTTCCGAAGTTTGCAACGTGTATTTTAAATGGTGGCGTTCCATTTCGGCAGAAAAGTCAAAGTGAACGCCTCTATTTAAAATACATAACATTACGTAACGCCTGGTTCTCACCTATGCGTGCCCACCCTGACTCTAAAAATGCATCACGTGATCAGCCATGCATTTGCCGATTTTTTAAAAGTGTCGCGTGATGCGTTTTTAATGTCAGGGTGAGCACGCATAGGTGGCAACTAGGCGTAACGCTTATATGGGTTATGTAGGGGTGAGCGGGGTTTCGCGGTTCCGTTACGTAACGCAATTTTTAAATTATTATTGTGAAATAAAACAACTTTTTGGATTTTGGGAGTGAAAAAGAAAAAAAAGAAGGGGTCTCTGGCAGCAAAACGTTTTGTTATTTTAGACTGGAGTAGTCCCAAACGTTACAAAGCGTTATATAGGGGGTCGCGGGTTGGGGTCAAAATTGGGCAAAATAAGGGTTACGTAATAAGTGCACTACCTCTCAGTTTACGCAATTACTTTGTGGTTATTGGCAAATATAACCTAACGTTCTTACTTACTTTTTACTGTTTTTAGTCGATGATACGTACCTCATCACTCAATTTTCCAAAAATATTACGAAAAAAATTAAATAACGATAATCATAAAGTAATTCCTCCGGAAATTCCGAACTCTGTTATGGAACTGCGCAGTCGCAGAAGTAACAATAATAATAAGGAAAGAGACAAAAACACTGACCAATTAAACAAAGACCTTAAGTGTGAATGGAACTTTAACTTTCTACCTATTGGTGTCATCCCATTGGCAGCAAGCGTTGTTTCCGTCTTTGGGTTGAGAATTAAGTCAAATTTACATGACATATATTTTGAATTCGATTTGATTTTTTTTTCGATCTATAAAAGGAATAATAATTTTTTTCTTATTTGCCATTTTAAGTGCATGAAATACAAAAACAAAATGTCTATGTTCATGTGTAGAAATAAATAAACGACTTCTTCTAATTATAATTATTGATGGACGGAATTTTTTGATGTAAACCTAGTTAATGACACACCAAGACGCCAAACGCGTGGTGTGAACTGCAAAATCAAGGCGGGCGTCATCACCGTAGCCGCTGTCCGCAAATAGCAAGGTGTGATCCCACCATTGTCCAGATGAAAATTTTCGGACGCACCCATGAAATCGGAGGCACGTTCGACCTCGGGTGAAACTTGCCCCAAAATGGGTAAGTGCAGCCCTTGGTATTCTTGACATGTAAAAGAGAAAGATAGAAATGCGGCGTTATAGGCGTTCTTAGTCATTTTCGGCAAGAGCGTCATAGAAAGTGACAGTTTCCTCGTCCTTCACTCCCCAAATGGACCTACCTAAATTTTTGGGTGTTCTGCACCAAATTTTGACGTTTCTTGGACCTTGGTCATCTTGTCTTTACACTTTCAGTGTGTATTTGTGGAAGAAATGAATTTAATGGACGAGAAGCACGAAAACGTCTGGGCGTGAAAAAAATTCTGTTTTTTTTTTATAAGTTAACTATACAGGTTAAAAAAGTGTAGGTTGTATAAAAACAAGCTTACGGAACCGTGGAGTGAATTAGGGCGTACTCCTATTAACTCCACGGTCCCGTAAGTATTATATATACATATATATATATATATATATATATATAATATATATAATATATAACTTTTATTTTGGTTTATTATTGAAGTAAAATATGCGTGCGGGAAAGTAGAAAGATCTGAAAGAAAACAAAGCGTCGTTTTTTTTAAAAGAAAGTGTTTATTTTATCTATCAACGAAGTTTACTATTAGAAGTGCAACAACACGCAAATACGATTTACTTACTTTCGACTAACTTGCGTGACAAAGACTTATGGAACTTAAAATTAACGTTTTTATTTTATTAGACACATAAAGCCAATTATCAAAGTTAACACTATCCTAAGACGTATCTCTGTCGAGTGGACCAATCAACCATGTACAGTTTTAAATATATGGGGAATGCGAGACAGCTCCAGCTGATCAAAGTACCCCTGGATACCCATTCTTCAGTTTCTAGACAAACTTTCGTGTAGGAACGATCACATCCTTTATTTCAACCATTAGGCAAGCCCCAATGCGGTTACGAAACGTTCGATAAGCTGTAAGCTCCAAGGCGCCCGCGCAGGAGAACCCGCTCTCTTCCTCATAACCAGCAGATGTAAGTTGTAGGAAAGTTCTCTTGATATGCGGTAGCCCGGTAATGTCCGGCGGTGCTCGACTGATATCGGATGGCTAGTGCAAGCAGTCAAACTATCCTATTGGTCCAAATCACTAATGTGAGCATTCCTATAGGAGTGTTCTCTCGAAACTGAAGAATAGGTACCCTGTCCTGCAATACGTGTCAGGATAACACGTAAGAAGACGTGACGTTACGTAGTTTTCACCCAAGACGTTGCTCTATCAACAAAAACGTGTCATTTCGATCAGCTGGAGATGTCATGCATTCGCCATAAATTTAAAAGTGTACTTGGTTAATTGGCCGACAAGATAGAGATACGTCTTAAGATTTTTTTAGGGATGAGGTATTTTGGGAGTAGTTCCGAAGGGAGAAATGGAGGAAAGTTCAAAAACAATACACGTAATCGTTGTGTAAAATTTCGTTATGATCGGTGCAGGAGTTTTTGAGTTACAGTAGCGCATATCGAGGCGACGGACAGACAGACAGACAACAAATCAGTAAAGAATTGGGTTTCATCCTGTGAAAATCCATACCTTGAGAACCGCAACCATTCTGAACCGGCAAAATAGGCTGGTTCCGATTCTCAAGGCATCGAACATGACAGGATGCGCTGTCTACATCGATTTTTTCTGTTAATTTTTGATATGAAAATTTAAGTATAATCCGGAAATTCATAAAAATTAAAAACTTTTGATTATAGAAAAATGTAAACATAAACAATTATCTGTAAATTTAAACAATATTCAAAGATATTACACAATCGAGGTCCCTTCGTTTGCTTATACTTCTGGGAAATTTTAGGATCAAGTTTAACCGTAAACGCCACAAAAAGAAAACTGCATGGGAAGTGTGCAAAATTTAAAAATAGTTGTGCAAAATTAGGCTTCTCGAATGACATAAATTTTTTGAAAAATATTAACTGGGGGGGGGCAAACTTTTTTGAGAACGCTCTTGTGGGGTACTGAAGGGTGTGCAAAATTGCGCAAAATAGACTTTTCGAATGACACAAAAATTTTTGAAAAATATCGACGGTGGGGGGGGGCAAACTTGATATTTTCAGAACCCTCGTTTAGGTTTCAGGGAGGTGTGCAAAATTTTAAAATGGGTGTGCAAAATTGTGCAAAATAAGACCTTTCTAACGACACCAAACTTTTTGAAAAATATTGACTGGGGGGGGCAAACTTTATATTTTCAGAACCCTCGTGTGGGTTACAGGGAGGTGTGCAAAATTTTAAAATGGGTGTGCAAAATTGTGCAAAATAAGACCTTTCTAACGCCACCAAATTTTTTTAAAAATGTTGACTGGGGGTGGCAAACTTGATATTTTCAGAACCCTCTTGTGGGTTACAAATTACAAAATTTTAAAATGGGTGTGCAAAATTGTGCAAAATAAGACCTTTCTAACGGCACCAAACTTTTTGAAAAATATTGACTGGGGGGGGGCAAACTTGATATTTTCAGAACCCTCGTGTGGGTTACAGGGAGGTGTGCAAAATTTTAAAATGGGTGTGCAAAATTGTGCAAAATAGGACCTTTCTAACGACACCAAACTTTTTGAAAAATATTGACTGGGGGGGGGCAAACTTGATATTTTCAGAACCCTCGTGTGGGTTACAGGGAGGTGTGCAAAATTTTAAAATGGGTGTGCAAAATTGTGCAAAATAAGACCTTTCAAATGACATCATAATTTTTGAAAAATATTGACTGGGGGGGGCAACGTCAAGTTTGCCCCCCCCCACAGAAAATGGGCTGTAGTTTCTCGTAGGAAGGTGTGCAAAATTTGATTTGTGGTGTGCAAAATTGTGCAAAATGTGTGCAAAATTTTGGCATAAAAATTTTTGAGAAAATCGATCTGGGGGGGGCAAACTTAACTGAGCCTAGATATCCCCACACTCTCATGGTACCTGGTACCTTGGTGCCGTGGCGTTGTGGTTTAGTTTTTGTCAATTGACTTCTTATTGTTGTGCTCGTTTTGAAGACAGTCCGAAGATGGTATTGGTTGCCTATTCTTCTTATCTTTTCTGATGAGATTCCTTTAATTGACGAATGGAATGGCCTTTCTTTGAGTATTTATGTCTGTGGGCTTTGGTGTCGGTGTGGTCTAAAGAGTTTTATTGATAAAGAAACCATTCCTTCGCAGATCGGATCGAATTTTTTACTTTTCTTTATTTAAATCTTCTTCTGTATTGCAGATTTAAGTGGCTAGGCTCGATCTAAGAGAGATTTTGCAACTCCCAGTTTGGATGATAAGGTCAAGTGGTTTGATTTGAAATGAAGATATTGGCAAGTATAAGTTGGTTTGCAATATACGGAAGTGATTATGGTTAAACTATTTTTGGTGACTAAAACATCGAGAAAAGCGAGCTGACAACTTTCGTCTTTTTCCATAGTGAATTTGATGCCGTTTTCTGTTGACATGATTGAAGAATTGTTCTAGTGTGATGTGGTCTTTTTCCCAGATGGCGAATACCTATGTCGTCCATGCATGTATCTTAGCCATTGTTTGGGTTTATGACATGATGTTCGCAGAGCTTCTTCTTCAAAGGATTCCATAAAGATATTGGCCACTACGGGCGAAAGTGGAGATCCAATGGGTAGACCATCTTTCTGTTAAATATATCTGTCCTTCTCCTGGAAATAAGAATTCTGCAGACAGCACTTCAACAAATCCATAATGGCATTTAACAAATCCATAATGGCATTTGATTGGTAGATTGGTTCTGTCAGAGAGGTGGTTGTTCTTATAGCTTTTGTTCAATAATTTTGAGTGATTCTTCCAGTGGTACGTTAGTGTACAAAATTATTTCGACGTCAAAACTAACAAACTGGTCGTCAGGATGTAGTTGGATGTCTAAGCTATTTTATTTTGTACCTACTTGATTTTTGCAAGGCATTTTTGAGAAAGTGATTATTTTGTTATTTAGAAGGAAAGACTTGTTTTCCATATTATAAATTTAAAACTATAATAAGGTACGTGCCTTGTTTTTTTTGTTTTTTTCGTTATTTAATGATGAGCCTTTTCACTAAAAAAAAACGCATTAATGCAGCTACCTATTACGAAAATAATGTAAGTAATATCACATCAGGGTATTTAATTAGGGCCAGAAGAAAAGAAATGATGAACAAATACAATTTTTATTACAAAAATTTATGCAAAAATATCAGAAAAATCAATCATCAGGCTGATATCTTTCTGTCGTTATCAGGTGAGCGGAGCAAAAAAGTTACTGGAGACCGTTAATTACCACATTAGATTCGAATCAAGTCTAGCTATTGCGCAGACAAAGTGTCAAATAAGCGTTCAAAAATATCCCTATTGTTCGATATCTCCGGTGACCGTTCCCGCGCGACCATTCCTACGCAATTCAAGAATCGGCACCATGAGAAAAAATGTTCCCTGGGTCCACCCCTACAATTTTGTTTCACAAATTCCGAAAAAGCGGCGAGGGCCAATTTCCATTTATTAAAACTGCATTTTTTGGCCCTTGATCTGGGCCTTTATTCTTGAACTGCCGGGAGGAGAACTTGCTAGGGAAGTGGGCGTGGTTTGCAAAAAAGTGAAATGGTGATATGCCAACGGATAAAGGTGTGAAGAGGAAAATGTTACTCCCGCGGGAGCATTCCCTTTCCACACTTTCAAGAATACAGACAACTGACATATAACAAACAAATATTGGCAACAACATACCGTGATGTCTGGTATACTGTACTACACTCGCAAAAACGGACCTACTCGTGTCCAAAAGGTCTAACGTTAAAAGAAGAGAGAAGTGCCTGACAGTTCGATTTTTGTTATGAATCGCGGTAAAAATAAATATTTCTTATTTTTGATGAATACTTCTTAAAAAATGTGAAATCCACGTTTAAAACAGCATCTACGTCCAAAGAAAATACTCAGTAATATTACCAAAAAATAATATTTATACTAGTCATTTATGTTGACAAAATTCTTTACTAGTCACAAAATGAACCACATTTTAACAGTGGTTTATATTTTGTGTCTTCACACCCTTGGCATTAACTCGAGAACGTCCACAGTGTGGCGCTTAAATGCGGACAGGACCAAGATTGTTGAAGGTAAGGTAGACTAAAATGGTTTAAAATATATATTGGTGTTGGTTCGCCTTGGTTAAGGTTGTGTTGGAAAATGTAAAAACAAACGGATTTTTTGCGAAATTTTTGCTTAACTCGGGACAGATGACCAATATATCTGAGTGGGAAAATTGCCACACAGACAACTGACCCATACATATGTCACCAATTCTTTGAGCTTTAAAGGTGGCTTTTTTAAGTGCATTTGGCTGACTGATATATCATGACTGGTAAATTTGGTATACAGACTGATATATATGACACTCATCTGTATGCCACACACTCAACAAGAGTGGCACGTGCACCTAGAGAATCATCTGTTTGAGGTTGGTTTATATTTTTTTATTTTTTAAGAATATTTTTTAAAGAAACCTAAGGGTATATATTTTTTTTGTAATAAAAGTATTTTTTGTGACTGATATATATGACATATCCGTCCATCATCCATCTGTGTGGCACTACTAGAGCAAAATGGTGCCATCCTGAGAGGGTTAAGTTACAACTGAGGTTGTAATATACCGTGGACGAATTTCTTACCTTTTCCTTTTAAACCTACCTATTTATTATCATTTTTTTTTATCTTACTTTAAAATTTATTTTTAACCCTGTCCAATTAAGTAGCCATTTTTGCATTTTTATTTCCTATAGCTTTACAATTAAATTAATTTCTAGGATTTCTCTTGCTTGTGTTACAACAACCCTATGCCAAAACAACTAGATTTATTAAATTGTCTGTGATCTAAAATTTTTTACCTATATATTTATTTAGTATTTTTTTTTACTTTTTTTACTTTACTCAACTTGTTTGTATTTTTTGCTTTAAATGTTTATCTGTTGTGCATATATTTATTTAGATTTTACTTAACCTGTTTGTTCTATTTTCATTATGTTTTTACCATATCTCTGTTACCAACTGATCTGTTTTTTTTTTTTTTTTATCTTGTGTCGTGCCTGCCTTTGCCAGGTAGTTAATTTTAATTTTAATTTATGTTAATATTGTATGAAATTAGACTTAAGCCTCTTAAGCTTTGTCAATAAGGATGTAGAAAATCTTTGGACAATAAAGCATGTTTACTACTACTACTACTACTACTACTAGAACTAGTGATCGGCCGATACCGATATAAATATCGATGTATCGGTATCATATTGGCCAATTTTGCCGATAATCGGTATTGGCAAGATATAAATATTTACACAAGACTTTATAGTTAAACTAAAGAACACCAATTAATTGCAGAAGTAAAGAAGTATATATCCCAACACTTTCCGTAACTGGGTAATCCACTGCCCAGATTTGAATTTAATTATATTTTAAATTTTAATTACAAATTTGCCATTATTTAGATGTTTTACTTACCCTAGTATGTATGTATATTAAATACTATATTATTAATATTAAATAATTTTAATATCAATGTTTTCGAATATCGGTATCAACTGATTATCGGTATAGGCAAAAAAAAGCATATCGGCAAAAAAAGCATATCGGCCGATCAATTTCTAATGTTACAACAGCTTATGTAAAAATGAGATTAGGACTGTCATAACTTTAGCTACAGCTTTAAAATAAAACTTGTTATTAAATGAACTTGTTATTAAGTGAAAGTGATTTTTGAGGAGATTTTTTTTATAATGATGTATGTAGCTTCGCTTAGAACCGTTCCTTTATTAATTTTTATAGGGATTTAGTAAAAAATGTTACCATAATTTCTCTTTCTCTTCTTCTTTTCTCTACAGGAACGCAAACTGAACATGTTAACATCAATACTTATCCAAAAATTGAACCTGGCTTGCCTGTGTCTCATATAGGAATGGGTGATGACCAATTATTTAATATTATTACATCTACTGAACATTATGGGACTTCTTGGATTAAGCATGAAGTTGATTATTTTTGTGCACATTGTCAAAATGGTGTTCAGAAAATTAAGTAAGTTGTACATACAAAAATAATAATAGATTTTTGGAGAGGGTATGGTTGCCTACATTTATTGGGAAATGACAGTGGCGTGTTTTGCATTTAGTGCCAATTTATTTTTTCTTACTTCACCCTTACTAGGTTATCATCAGAATATTTTTGGGGACATCACAAGACAATTTAAAAAAAAACATATATGTTTAAGTCACATTTAATACAAAATATATTCTGGCTAATCTAGTAGATTATTTAAATTTTTATAGAAATAAAACTCTGAGAAACATTTAACATGGTGGTAAATAAATTTTGGAAATTTTAGATTTTTGTGAGAATTTTTACAAGATATTTTTATTTCTGACCAAAAATGGCTCCAAAAATGATTTATAAAAATCTAAAATTTCCAAAAAAGCCAGAAGATATTTTACATTTTAAATGTGACATAAAGATGGGTTTTTAAATTATGTTGTGAAGTCAATTATTCAAGTGAAGAAAAAATAAATTTGCACTAAATACAAAAAATACCAATTTCAATAATAATAATTTCAATAAGATTTTTGATTACAGGTTTTAGGTTACAGAATCGAAAGAAAGAAATTAAGTAACCAATTTCGTAGCCTAATAAAATTTAAAAGGTGCCTTGGGATGCCTGTAAATATTTTGAAAGCTTGTTTACATAATTTTATCATTTTTAAAATCTACATCCAAAAATGTATTGATTTGTTGTTTTTTAAATAATCCTATAATAGTTGGTTAGTTAAAAAAATACTGCATGTTCTGCTAGCTTAAGATAAACACAGCAGAGCTATGCATTAAAAATCATTGGAATAAAAAATATTGTAGTGCTAAATTGCGAAATATGACATTTAATTAGCTCTATTATGCAATACAACAATTTTTATTTCTACGATTTTTAATGCTTTGCTCTGCTGAGATATTCTGAAGCTAGCAGAACATGCTATATTTAAAAGAGTACTCTATTATGCACTATGATAATTTTTATTTTGAAGATTTTTAATGCATTGCTTTGCTGAGTTCTTCTGAAGCTAGCAGAAGAACATGCAAAATTAAAACAAAAGGAGCAATACATTTTTCAATGGGGCATTTAATTAACACTCTATTCTGCACTACAATCATTTTTATTCCAACACCTTTCAATACATTGCTTTGCTGAGTTTATCTAAAGCCAACACAACATGATATTTTATTAAAAAAAAACAGTTTACAATTTTAGGCACTTAATTAACACTTTATTATGCAGGGTGGGGACTTTAACTGGAATAAATTTGCTAGAGCCTTAGTATAAAATATGTGGATAAAACGCAAAAACACGTCGATGGAGATTTTTTATGGACTTTCCTGTCATATAAAAAAAATACCCCTAAAGAGTGAAATCTAACCCCACTCACTTTTTTAAATGGGATGAAACAACTTTTGGACCTTGCTGGAAAGTCCTTTGAAAAACAAAATTGACTGTGCGTTTTTTTTATTTTAATGTGATGGTTAAATTTAGTTTAAAAAATCCTTTATAAAAATCAAATTCTTATTCTGTTTTTCTTTAATAAACTTTTGCCAAACAGATCTTTGTTAGCTGTAGTTAGGTGTATAAGAAAAAAATCGAATTTTTCATTTTAAATTATGTTTTTTTAAAAAAAAGGGTGGGATAGCTAGGTTAATATTAACTTCGCGATCCCTCATGTTTAGGTATCATGGAAATTAAATATTTCAAAAACCAGTATTATCTCCATATTATGTGCTAATTTCTCCATGATTCGTCCAGAAGCACAACATTTTTTAATGGAGGTTTGTTTCTGGATATTTCGACAAACTATTTACAAAATTTCAAGAGACTTGATGGGTTAATCAAAAATTTTTGATGATATTTTAAAAATAGTTTGATGAAATATCCAGAAACAAAATATATTTTTATAAAAAAATGCTGTTTTTCAAATATTAGAAAAAAGTTTTTTTTCGTAATTTGAATTTTTTTAAATACCTTTAAAATGAGCTATAAACCACTGTCCTAGTTTAAGTACATGTTTGAGAAAAATGGAAGTTTTTTTGATTTTCAAGAATTAATTAAAAGAAACTAATGGTCAAAAAAAATTTAAATTTGAGATTTTTTATTTTCTTTATGGGTAGTATAAATTTACCAAAAATTATTGAAATTGGGGAGATGGTCTGTCAAACCTCTGGTTGGTTTGATATGAAATGACCCAAATTGTTTTCTCGCTGATTTCAAGAATAGCTACCCTAGAGGTGTCCAAATTTTTTCGATTGGTTCACATACCTCCACATTTTCTATCCCAAACCAGATAGGTATGCATGGCAATGATCAAGGAGCAAAGTGTCATTCTATAGTGTGTCATTCTATAATGTATGTACAAGAAGCTAGCAGCGCATCTTGCAATTTTTTTATTAGAACCTATATAACTAATTAGAGCTAACTTAGAGCTAATTTTGTTCTGCAAAAAAAAATTAGAGCTTGCATATTTTAAAAGTTAGTGCATGCGCTGCTAGGTTCCGTGAGAAGCCAGCATCGCATGCGATTGCAGCCTAACTTAGAGAGTTCAGAAAACAAAAGATACCAACATAATTAGAGCTAATTTAGTGCTCCACGGTTTCATATATTTTTTTGATATATACAGGGTGTTTCAAATTCCTAAACGGTAGGAGATACGAAAAGGTTTAAATTAGGGCAAAGTTGCGTAATTTGACGCTTTGCTCAAAACCAAAAAAAAAGCTTACAAATTCCAGTTAGTTCCGGAGATAGGCGAAACAACCCGAAATCTTTATTTTTAGATTTTATTTTTCTGCGCCCTTATTCTTAAAACTTTCTACAGGCACTTTTCTAAGATCTACCTAATGAGAGGTCCGTTTTCGAGATTTGACATTTCAGTGTGACAGGAGCATGGTCAAGTTCATTTTTTCTTATGGACACATGCTTTTTTTCTCTCCTGCCGTTCGGTTCATAAAGGATGACAGATATTTTACAACCGAATTTTGACAAGTACCTGACGTTTTGAGTTAACTGACCATCATCAGCCCAAATTCAAAGATTAAAATACAAAAAAAACGTATTTTTAAAATATTAGGTAAAGTTATTTGTTATTTCCAAAATATGTTGAGTAAGTTAAAAGTAAAAATTAAATTTGGGCTGATGATGGTCAATAAACCGAAAACGTCAGGTGACTTATCAAAATAACCTTGCAAAATGTTATCTGTCCTCCTTTATGAACCAAACGGTAGGAGAAAAAAAGGATATGTCCATAAGAAAAAAATGAACTTGACAGTGCTCCTGTCACACTGAATTGTCAAGTCTCAAAAATGAACCTCTCACTAGGTAGATACTAAAAAAGTGCCTATAGAAAATTTTAAGCGTTTTTTGACAGCTTTAAGAATAAGGGCGCAGAAAAATAAAAAGCAAAAATTAAGATTTCGGATTTTTCCGCCTATCTCCGGAACTATCCGGAATTTGTAAACTTTTTTTTTTGTTTTGAGCAAAGCTTCAAATTGTGCAACTTTGCCCTAATTTAAACCTTTTCATATCTCCTACCGTTTAGGAAATCCCCATGGTGAGCATCGAATTTGAAACACCCTGTATAATACGAAAATTATACTACAAATATTATATTCTGATATAGAAGAAATTTTTCCGAGGAGTACATTTTTTTTGGTAAAAGTGATGTAACTCTGTAGTACTAAATGGGTTCTAATGATTCATGTGACTTTTGGTATTAAACCTATTTTGGTTTGCACATCATCATTTGAGCTGCTAGCTACCATGGAAGCTAGCAGCGCAGGTTCTATATTTAAAAAAAAAGTGAGCTCTAAATTTTTTAAGGTGTTAGGAAATTAGTGCCTTGACATATTTAAATAGTTCTTATAGTTTAAATTTAATAAATTGGATATCAAGAATTTTGGGATAACTAAATGAGATAGACTTAATGCCTATAGAAGGATTTTCCCGAGGGGTAGTTTTTTTTGGTAAAAATGATATAACTTTGTAGCACTAAATCGGTCATAGTGATTCATGTGACTTTTGATGTTAAATTACGTTTCGTTTGCTTACAATCACTTGCGCACGCGCTCTTTGTTTAAAAAAAACGATCTCTACATTTTTTTGTGGAATATAAATTTAGTACTTTGCCCGGTTTTAATAGTTATGTTAGTGTTACCTAATCTAATTGATTCACTGTAAAATAAAAACGATTATTTTTTTTTATAAGAAAATGACATCAGAATATATTTTTAGTATAATTTTCGTATTATATATTTAAAAAAAATATATGAAACTATGGAACACTAAATTAGCACTAATTATGTAGGTATATTTTTTTCCTGAATTCTCTTAATTAAGCTGTAATCGCATGCGCTGCTGACATCTCACGGAACTTAGCAGCGCATGCGCTAACTTTTAAAAAACGTAAGCTCTAACTTTTTCGAGGAACAAAATTAGCTCTAATTAGTTAGATGGTTCTAATAAAAAAAGGGGGTATTCACTAGTGTGAGATTTGTGACGCGATTTCGCGTTTAACATATTTTTCCTATGATTTCGCGCGATTTCGCAAAGACTTTTGCGGGATTTCGTGTAATTTCGCAAGGATTTCACGCGATTTCGCAACGATTGCGCGGAATTTTGCAAGGATTTCGCAGCCAAAATGTGACGCGATTTCGCGGAGTGGTTACCCCCTCGCTTCTTGTACATAATCATTGATAGAATTTCTATTCTCTAAAATTTTCTGTTTGACTAGAGTTACTGAAATTTATTCCATGATTTTTAGCGATTCCGCTAGAAATCTTTCACACTCAGATCTCAGTAGAACCGACCAAATATCTCCAGTACTTGAGGATGAACTTTCTTGTGGCAAACCTGTCAATTTTACCTACTATGATAATTTAGTTGGAGTCATAAACAGGGACAAACATCCGTTATTAGTGGAGCCTGATGCCATTGTGGAATTTATTAAGAAATTTAGGTTGAAAAATGGAAAAACCTTTGATGTTGTTGCCCTAGAAAAGAAACTTAGGCACATTAAAAAAGAGGTAAGTTTTTTAGTTTGAAACAGTGTGACCAGTTTCCACAAAAATTTTTATGAATAGTTTTAAATTTCAGAGTTATGACATTTAAGGTTAGTCAAACAATTTTAAATTGTAAATCTGCAGGGGGAAATAATTTTTTCCGATTTTTAAAATTTTTATAAAAAGTCCTTTTCAGAAATACCATCACCAATTAAAAACCTGTTAAATCGACCCAAAATTAAAAATTGAGATTTCTTTCAAAATGTATTTATTTTATTATTTTTTTTGTTTAGTGACTTTTACTATATTAAGCGAATTGCATACATAGAGGTTAGGTAAATTATCTTGCAAATCATATGAAATCAGCCAAAAAAAAGGGAGGTTTGGCAGACCATCTCCCCGATTCGATAATTTTTGGTACATTTATTCTAACCCTAAAGGAGATTAAAAATCCCGAATTTGGAAACTTGGACGGTGGTTTATAGCTCATTTTAAAGGTATTTTAAATATCCGTCGAATGATGTATCACATGATATACTTTTTGTGTTAAAAAAAATTTGAGATTTAAAAAAAAACTTTTTTTAATTTTTGAAAAAGAGTATTTATTTATTCTTTTTTTATAAAAATATATTTTGTTTCTGGGTATTTCGCCGAACTATTGAATTTCAAGATAGAGGATTGAAAATTATTTTCAAAATAAAAAAAAATAAAATAAAAAAATGAGGTTACCTTTTTAAAACAAGCTATCACTTGCTTTTGTAGTATGTATAGTTCTCAAGATATATTCATATTTTGATAAATGCCTGTAAAGACACTGCAGGTACACAAAAAGAGTAATATCCTGAGAGCTGTATACCGTACAAAAGCGAGTAATACCTTCTTTTATAGGTATTTTAAGGCCCATTTTGATCAAGTATTAAATAACGTAATTTTTTTGAAAAATTGTTTTCAAAATTTTTTAAATAATTTTGTTTTGATGAACCTATCATGTCTCCATCTTGAAATTTTGTAAATAGTTTGGCGAAATATGGAAAAACAAACTATATTTTCGTTTGAAAAAAAAAATAAAAAATGCTGTTTGTGAAGAATTAAAATTTCATTTTTTTTTAACAAAAAGTACATCATGTGATACATCATTCGAAAGGTATTTAAAATAGCTATAAACCACTGTCAAAAAAAATTGTAATTCGGTTTTTTTCATGCTCTTTATGGGTAGAATAAATAATTGTTGCAGTGGTTGGTGACCCAATTTTTTTAGTTTGTTGTTGACTTGGTTGGGATTGGGGTCAGTGGTGATTGATCAAAGAAACAACTTAATTATTGCCGACATGTTTCGCATTTATTTCAATGCATCCTCAGGGCTCTGAAAACCTATTGGAGAGAGTGGCGAGAGTCCTGGCAGATAAAGATACAAAAATTGCATTTAGCAACACAAACACAATTGGAAAAACTTTTTTACTAAACTTAAGACTAAAACACCAAAAGATTTACAATCAGGTATCGTCTATGGGATTCCGTGCAAGACTTGTCCTCAAAAATACTAGACTATATCGGCCAAACAGGCAGATATTTTAAACAACGTATGGCTGAACATAGACGAGATGCACAAAAAAGAAATGTAGCAAATCCCACAGCTTTAGAGAAACAAACCATGAATTTGATTTTGAAAGTGCACAGGTCTTGCGTAGACAGAAGTAACTAGCCAAACGCCTTCTGGATGATTTGTATAAAATAAAAAAAAACGACTCTGTCAACACTAGACGGGACATTGAAAATCTGAGTCAATCATATTATAATATCATACAACGTCTACCAACCTAACTTAATATTCCTTAGAAAAAACCAAAAAGAAAAGAACCAATGTCAACATTTATATTATTATTTTTCCACCTAGTGAACATAGTTTGGCTTTTCAATTTTGCAACACTCAGTACATTTTCTTCGTAACAAGAATTAAAAATTTAAATTTGGTGTTGTTGTGGTTTTTTTTTTCCACAAGATAAACTTTAATCATAAAAAAAACCTTTACAAGATAAAAAGTACCTATCGAATCGTATTGGTGCTATCAACAGTACCATTAGTTTAAGCAAATGAACAACAACAACAAAATAATTATTATTTATTAGAAGACATCATATTATTCCTTTTAACGTTTTTTTATTTGTGTACAGTTCTGTGTCGTTATATCTATGTTTTTTATCAGCAACTTCATAGCATGATAAGATTTTTCTGTGACAAAAAGAAACTAAAATTAGGTAAGTGAGAAAACTTGTTTTTTTGTGTCTTTTTTGTTTTTTTTTCTAGCTAAATGGTAATTGTATTTTTTTACTATGTTTTTGTCTCTTTTTTTTTCTTATTGTTTTTAACAGTTTGTTTTATTCTATGACTATTTAAATTTTTAATAGATTTTTTTTAATTTTTAGAAAACAATTTTTTGAAAGGGTTTTTTAAAATTTTTGAAAAATTTAATTTTGTTGACTAAAGACTTACCACAAAAAATAATGCCTAAATCTATATAATATTGAGTATTTAAAATAAAAAAAGTTTTTCTGCTCTAAACATTCTTGTAATTTTCTCTTTAAAAAAATTTTTTGTTTTATGCTGTGTTAAAAACCATTTCTTCTCGGTTCTTTCAGAGCCCTGAGGATGCATTGAAATAAATGCGAAACATGTCGGCAATAATTAAGTTGTTTCTTTGATCAATCACCACTGACCCCAATCCCAACCAAGTCAACAACAAACAGAATAAATAATGTAACAACTGCTAAGCTAAAGCTTGCCATTTTATTGGTTGGACTTGACACAGTATATGTTGTGGCGAGTTTAAGTTTAGTGTTAAAGGGGCAGTTCACCAAAATGACAAGTTTAGCCTTAATCGATGGCAAAACAAACTTTACAATGACTGGTGATCTTCGTTTTTTTCTATCAAGTTAATGAGATATAATCACGTTTGTGCAGTGCACATTTCAAGAATTTTGTGAATTTGACCACTTTGTATATATTAGAGTTTTTCACTTGACTGATTGTCAAAGAAACATTACGAACATTGGAAAAAGTTGTAGAATGGTTTAGCGATCCTATTTTTATTATTTTTTTTTAAGGTGTAGGTTTATAGGTTGAGGGATCTTATTAATGAAACGTCCTTTTTTTGAAATGCCAACGTTTCGCAAAATTTATTTGCTTCTTCAGGGCTATTCAAGACGGCCGTTCCATATGTCGATTCTATTGCCAATAGACGTCATCCTTCGCTGAAAAGGCATTATTTTTGCACAATTACCGTACAATTTACACTGTGTAAAAATTAAATGCGAGCGAAAGACTCCCCGTAGTAATAATATTTTAATGTGTTTGTTTATGTCTTTTTAAAAGTTTTTAATCAAAATTGTACGGTACTTGTGCAAAAATATTGCCTTTTCACCGAAGGATGAGGTCTATTGGCAATAAAAACGACATATGGAACGGCCGTCTTGAATAGCCCTGAAGAAGCAAATAAATTTTGCGAAACGTTGGCATTTAAAAAAAAGGACGTTTCATTAATAGTATCCCTCAACCCATAAACCTACACCTTCAAAAAAAAATGGAAAAAGTCACTGTCAGTTTTTTATGCTATGTTTGTTAAAAAACGTCTATAGAGAGCTTCAATAAAAAATAAATATGGCATGAATAACTAGTGCACTGCACGTGGTACAATAGTGCTTATATCTTATAAACGGGACTTTATAGAAAGAAAAATAACACGATTCGAATATGTGACCTCTAGTATAATATTTTGGAACAAATTTTGATAGAATTTATAACGCAACATAGCTAAATAACAGTTTTAAATTTATATAACAAACTTTATAGGATAAACACCAATTAGGTATTGATTTGACGCATAGCAGAGAAGAAACAAACCTAAAACTACACATTAAAATCAAAACAGTAAATAAAATTAACAGCCCTCTTGAATTCCACAAAATTCTATAGGTTTTACTGTTGGTAGAAGACTGAAAGGCTTTTATGCCTCGATAATAGGTCCTGTTTTCAAAAAATTTTGAAGTAAGTTTTTGGCTCATTTCTATTTCTTGATGTTCAGTTCCTCGGAATATGCATCTGTAGGGAAAAGTTTTTAATAAACAAAACCAAATGTTAAAACTATACACACGGTACCGGCAGTATATCAAGAGATTCAGCATGACTGATGATTTTTGATTTGCGCTTTTTTTAAGCTCGGATAGGGAAATAGATATATTTTTTTAGAAACCAAAATCGATACAGCTTTATAACCAACTGGGCAACTACTGGCGCATTAAAGGCGAACCCGGCAGGGCTATCGAGTGCTTTCGCAAGGGGCTCGCCCTCTCGCCGCACAATTCCGAAATCTTACTCAACCTAGCCAAAGTTTTGTTTCACCTGCAATACTTGGACGATGCCATTTATTTGACGAGGCGTTCTTTGGAAGTGTCGCCACCTGAGAAGGGAGCTTGGCAACAGTATTTTACTTTAGGTATATATCACCGAGCTTAAAGAGGCTTTCCACTTATTTTATAAGTTGGGCTTATTAGGTAAAAGAAAATGCGCTATTTACTTACCACTCTCAACAATCATAAAATTTTGCGTGATTCTTCAGAAATAACCGTAAATCTCACCCATCACAATTCCGGAAATTGGCGATTTCTACCTATTGCTTTATTTAAAATAAAAACACACCCTCCTTATTATTTGTCCTAACGTTGTAAGAAAAACTGCGTAATTTTTTTGATAACATTTTGTGAATTTAATAGTTTAAAATATTTTTTATTTAACGGAACAGTATTAAGAAAGTAACTTTTGGAGGACGCACCCAATACATGGGAAATTTCCCATCAGTGAAATATATTTTTATATGTTGTAGATATTGAAATTCCCAACAATGTTTAAATTACCCTAAATCTTGTAGGTCTTAAAGTTTTCGAGATATGATTTTTTAAAGTTGCGGTTTTTTAGTGGATTTTTACTACGAAATAAACCATATTTAGAATTTTGACAAATAAATTGACATCGTCATTTGGATTACGACGACACAATTTTAGTAGGGGTACTAAGTGTACGTTATCCGAATTTGGGAATTATATAAAACATAAACATTTTTGGAAAGTTTAATACTGAATCTTTGTTTTATTTACCTTTTTGTATTGCGAAATCATAAAAGAAACTTATACGTATATCTCCAAAACCAATTGACCGATTCATATGTTAAAGATTAACCGAAAGCGATTAATCGAGACACTAGCCGTTTCACAGCGGTAAGGGAGGCTTAGTGAGGTTAATGTTGTTTGTTTTGGGGTTTATTGGGTTAGTTAGTTTTAAATGCTTTTTTTGGATTTATAATTTTTTATCGAACGACTCGCGGCAGAACGTCTTCCCAGCAAAGCGGTTCGCGGCGAAATGTCTCCATAAAAAGTAAGTACGCTGTACCGAATGAATGAATGAATTAGCTTTTATGATAAACTAAACTCCTTTACCAAAAATCAGTTCATTATTTTATATTTAGCGCGACCTGATAAGGCTATAAGGTTTTTCGATTTAAGAATTGGTCCTGGTTTTGGTTGAAATTATTTTGACATAAATTTTGACAGCGGTTCTAAAGTAATGACGTCATATAAAATATTATTAAGATATCTTTGATTTTACTCAAAAAAAGGCTATCTATAATTTTGCAAAATTTTAGGGGTTATGTTTACAACCAAAGGGCCGAACCAACCTCCCAGGCTTGTTCTAAAATTTCATAACCGGGTTGCAACTGTGACCTCATTGTTTTAAAACGAAAGGACCGGTTGCGGTTCTGGTTCAACCAGAACCAGGACCAATTGTAAAACGAAAATCCTTTATATGAGATAGGGCGTTCAAATAAGTGAATAGCTCATCATGATATTGATTCGTTTATTATAACGGTTACTTTACCGAAAATTCTGGATGTATTAATTTATCCTTTATACCGTGTCCTAACAAAAAGGTAAAGGAGTTTTGAATTCACGTAATTTGCTTTTTTATATGGCTCACTCTCTATTTTTTCTACATACCATAATCATCATGACGTAAAGTATTTTACCTACGACCAACGAATAATACTAATTTTACGACCATCTCAACACGATTTTAATGGCTCATTTACGGTCCTGGAATAATAATAAAGCTTAGACGTGAACCACAAGATGGCGTGACAAGTGATGAAACTTTATTTTATAAGAGCACTAATTGACGCAAAAATGTGAATTATTTTTAAATTATTTTTCTATATTTACAATAAATATTTATTAAACGTAAATAAATAAAGTTATGAAGGTTTTTGACCTAAGAGTGTTCGCGTTTGATATTTTTAATAATTTATGATATTTATGATGACATTTTCTTTGGTCGTAGGTAAAACATAGTACACTAACCCACATGTTATGGTCATTACACGCTCAGATAAATTAAGACGCGAGCCGCAGGCTTCTTCATCTCAAAATCATCGAGAACATCCACGTTTTCGATTCGAACAAGTACAGTTAAACGACCAGCATAGAATTTTTTTAGGATGTGAATTGAGACTAAATACTGTAATCGAAATGGAGGACAACGGCCCGGTATTCCTTTTGTTGTAGTCTGTAATACAAACAACTGTTTTTTATGCCACCGACATAATCGAGTCTTAATTATTCCTCGCGTTGATGCGAAAGTTCAACTTTTCATAAAGAAAAACTTGTTTCTTTCTGAAAATTTGAGATGTTGCCAGGATCATCTTATAGATGGATATTATGATGAAGGTATAGAAGCTTTTGAGAGATTTTTACTTTATTTTCATCTCAGTCTATATGCAGCACATAAAAAGAAAATTGGTTACTTAACTTGAATCGAGATTAAGATATTCTCAATATTAAATTATAAGAGTCAAGTAATAATAAAACAGTTACCCAGTTGGTCATTTTCTTGGTTTAATAGTGCCTCTAAGGTTATATTTATAAAGTAGTAATGTTTTGATTGTTTTAGATCTTATAAGTTTTTTTCATTCTTGCCCCCCCCCCCCTCCTTTTCTTAAAGGCAGGCTTTAAGCGGTTGGCAATCCATAGGCGCTTTACATCTATATCCATGATCGGTTAACTCTGTCGACCAAAGTAAAAGTTTTGCTTTAACGCAATAGTCTTATGCTGAATCGTCCCGCACTCATTCACCTCAACAAACCTCACCAATCGTTTTAACATTCCGTGATCCGGGTGCCGATTCTTGAATTTCGCACGCGCAAAGTTAACTCGATTATCGTTTTTCAAGAGCGCCCGTTCTCCTGCACAAAGCCAGCTGTATGAAACTTGAGGAAGGTTCCTTCGATACACGGCAATCGGGTGAAGTTCGGCCGTGGTCGGATAGGTTTCGGATAACTCGTGATAGCTTTAAAGCCCGTTATTGGTCGATATCAAGGGGGTGACCGTTCCCGTGCGACCTTTCCTACAAAATTCAAGAATCGGCACTTTAGGCGCGCTTAATTATCCCGAGTCAACTTGTATACCAAAGTCCAAAGTATGATAAATCATACCAGTCACCAAAACGAGGTACAAATAAAAAGTCTTGTGTTCTATTTATGCCATTGTGTATAGCCTCACCACTTATGTACTCAACGCTGATCTTCTATTTATCCCATTTATTTAGTTTCCAAAAATAATATTTCGGTGGTTGGTTCCTACGTTAGCAGTTATTTGTCATGTTTTGAGGTTGACAAAAGGGCGGACAATCATGTCTTATTCTTATAAGCTATGTATGGTTTATTTTTTAGTAAAAATATGGCCCGAAAACCGCAACTTTAAAAAATCATATCTCGAAAACTTTAAGAACTACAAGATTTAGGGTAATTTAAACATTGTTGGGTCCTCCTTTTTAAGAAATATTAGCAAATTCCTCCTAACAAAAAAGCATTTAGTGTAAACTTGTGTTTATCGTCAATTTTTTTGTAAGGGCGAGATTTTCTGATGGTTTTTGTAGAATTGCGTCCGTTTTATGAGATGCACAATTCTGATATTTGTATTTTTTTGTTGTTTTCTGAAACTTCCTCCGGTTCTCGTTTTTCCTCCAAAAGTGGGATATGGTAGCGTATTTTTAAGATTGGATAATGTATTTTGGTGCTTGTCTTCCCTATGTGTGAATAAAGAATGCAGAAGAAATCTTCTGATGCTCTTAAAATTCAAAAGATAATTGGTCAACTTGAGTGCATATGCAAACGGGAAAGTTTTTTTGTTTGAATTAATGTTTTAAGATACATCATAATGGAAACAACCAAAAAAGAAAATAGTAGACTCAAACAGCCACTAATAGAATTTGGAGCAATTAGGATACAAAAACTTGACAAGTTCGATAAATAATTGAAATACTGACGGAAGACTCAAGCGAATGGTTGTATAGATTTTTTTAAAATAATAAACATAAAAAATTTCTACTTCCATGTATTATATATAACCTTTAACGCAACAAAAAGGCTTTTAAAGATTTTTGCAAAGAATTTAAAATATGTGGGGGGAGACGATTTCAGTATCACTATAACCAATAATTACATGCCTGTAATACTACCGTCAGCCTGATGTCAGTAGTTAATCAGTTCCTTGATCTGACGCTTTCAGATTTGTTTTGATTGTGATATTTAAAAAATTCTTAACACCGATAAGGATCTAATCATGATTAAATCCTAACCGGAGAATTTTTGCTTTGGTGGATACGAGCATCAATATTTGAATTAAATTTTTTGTTTAAATAATGCCTTGAAAAAATGCTAAGCCTCAAATTGTAAAAGCAGCAAAATTACTTACTGAGTGTCACAGCGTCTTTAAATTTTTCTAGGTAAGATACTTTAAAAAAAAAATTAAACAATTTATTTTTATACTATATTTAGTTTATTAATAAACTTAATTATTTATGTCCATATCCACCAACGTGAAAATTATCCGATAAAGCTTTTAATCATGATTAACACTAATCGGAGTTTGGAATGAGTATTGGCAAACAACCGATTAGTAACTAATCACGATTAAAGCCTAATCGGAGCGTTGCGTTGGTGGATACGAGCATCAAACTTGTTTTTCTTCCATTTTTCCCTGCTTTTTTGTAATATTAAGAAAAGTAAAGTAAGTTTTTACACACAAATATTGCAGGGTTTTGTTTTCGTAAGTTTCTTTGGTAACGGAAGCGAAAGTTTAATATATTTTTTTAGTTGGGTTCTACTATTTTAAATAAATAATTTTAAAAGAGCAGGAGCCTTCGCTTGCAATGTTGCCAGCCTTTAGGAGCTGGCTTGTAATTGAAGGAGGCAGTGGTTTAATCTATGTTGACAATGACAAGAGGTCAAAACTTGTGAAGGTCACTTAAAAAACGTAAGTTTAAAGGTAAATGGATCCTACTTTCCAATTAAGAGACCTTATGACAGAAATTTAGAATTTATAAAGAACTGTGACGTCACAGTTACAAAGGTTAATGGATATAGCTCAATATTTCCATTATAAATGGAGTTATCGAAAAACGAATTTTATCTTGGTAATCAGCGTCTTTTCTTCTTTAAAATGAGCCCAACTTTTTTTAAAGATACAATCTTTAACACCTTTTAAATGTTGCTGAAAAATAAAATTTATCTCAAATTGTAATAATCAATGATCCGTAGGTAAAATTTTTTTGCATGTTAAGCGGAAAAGTAAGAAAAAATTGACCTTCTTTACATTAATTATGAAATATTTTTAAAAAAGTAGGTTTGGTTACCTGCCAAGGACTAGGTTGGGATCGAATTTAGTCTCAATTTTAGATACGTTGGGAAAATCAAGCCACTAATACGCCGCAGGCGACAACTTGTAGAAAAAAATACTAAAAATGACATTATTTACACGTTTGACAATATTTTTTTTTAAATTAAACTATCGATGCCATTATAGCGCTGCAGGCAAAATTTTTGAAAGAACCCTGCACGGATTACATGGACCTAGGGCCCGCGGTAAAATGTAACCATATTTTGAAGGTATTGTACCAAAAAGGTCAAAATCAAGTAGATACTCTATTCTATGAGGATTGTATATCAGCTGTCAAACAACGTACGTCGTACAGGGGCGTATCTAGGGTTTTTTCTTATATGGACTTTACTGTCTAAGAGGGTTAAGTTTTTGTTTCATTTTCTCCGGTTGTTTTTTTTATGGGTTTGATCTGATTCGGAAGGTAGTTAAATGGCGTAGGCAGGATAACCTTATTTTTTTGATTGATATTTTTTGTCTGTAGGTACTCTTTAAGTATAAGTATCAAGTCAAGACGACGAAACAAAGCAGAAAAATGGGGGGTGGGCTAAGGTTTTTTGGGGAGGAGGAGGGTTGAGTAACAGCATTTTGCTCTGAATTTTTGGTAAAAATTAAATCTTTAGGAGTCAATATTTAATGGTTTGTACTTCACTATACCGAATTGAATAAATGTGACAAAAAATGTAAATTCAAAAAATTAGGTTGTACTCTGTTTTTAACGTTTTTCTTATTTATTTACTTTTCATGGTTTATGCCCTCCTTTAAATTAAATTCTACCTACGCCATTACCTTTCGAATGACACCAAACCCAAAAAAAAAAACACCAGGGAAAAAGAAACGCAACAGCTTTTTCGTTTAAGTTACGTTTTTTTTTTTTAAATTAACCCTCTCAGATAGTAAAGCTTCCGTAAGATACGCTCCTGTGCAGTATTCGAGTATTTCTTAATTGAGACCCAAATACGAAAATCAACAAAGTAGTTTTCAAGTTACGAGGAAAAGTCTTCGTAGGTTTTTGCCAGACATACGCTTTTTGACGGCTCATATCTCCTATCACAGACATACGATTCTGCCTCTTAAGCCAAGAATTTAGAAATTCATGTTTTTTCAGAAATATACATAGGTTAGTTGGTTATGCTGCAAAGCTAAGGGACCGATTTGTTTGTTTTTTGTAGAAGAAAGGGCAAAGATGTCTTTTTGTCCCACTCAAACTTCACTTTGCAGTGGCTTGACTCTGGACCTCGCCTTTAGCTTAGTAGTTTTGCTTGTGTGCCCACCTTGATGTTAAATTATCTCTGTGAAGTCATAATAAATTTGAAATAAAAAAAAAATATTCGATTAATTAAAACTTTTAAGAATCAATCATTATGTAAATACCTACTGTTGCTAAGTTAAAACTGCTAAGAATTTGTTAAAACTTTTTTACAAAGTAGACATTTTTAAATAGTTCTGTTGTTAACTAACCATTATACCGTTTGAATCCCATTCGCATCTGAAGTAAAATATCTGGAGGTGATCCTGGATAAAACACTTACATGGAATGCGAATTTGGAGGAAGTAAAGCAAAATGCAGCACTGTCTCTATGGACGTGCAAACGTATCTGCGGTAAGTCTTGGGGCGTTAGCCCCAAACAAATGTACTGGCTGTATATCACGGTAGTTAGACCCATGATTACATATGGGGTAATAGTTTGGTACACAAAGGGCAGGCTATGAGCACCACACCATCAGCAGCGCTTGAATGCCTCCTAAACCTTCTTCCTCTACACCTTGTCTTGGAGAAAGAGGCTATGAAGGCAACCTACAGAATCATAGCCAACCAATGGGGTGGCAGGGCAAGTCAAGTAGTATCAAACCCTTTAACGCGGGCAATTGAGAGCCACTGCATTCTAGGGCTGCTACCGGATCTAATGCCCGCATCAGTAAACAGCAAAAAGCTATACAACACTATTCTCCCAGATAGGGAGGACTGGACGACAAACCGAATAAGTTTCTCAAGTGAAGATAGCTGCTGGTACACTGACGGATCCAAAATGCCTTCAGGCGTTGGATCCGAAGCTTATTGCAGCCGGCAAAATATCAGGATTATACATAGTCTTGGACGAATGGCTACAGTTTTCCAGGCGGAACTCTTCGCCATTGAAATGAGCACATGTTGGATAATAGATCATAACTGGCGCAACAGATCAATAAAGATACTCTCCGACAGTCAAGCGGCCCTTAAGGCTCTTGAATCCTATAGGTGCTCATCGAGAACCGTTAGGAGATCCCAGGACACACTGGTATGGATTCCGAAAAGCTGGCGCGCAAAGCGGCCTCTGCCGTCTTTATTGGCCGCGAACCAGCCCTTGGAATAACATACAACACAATCAACACTGCTTTCAGGCTGGATGGAAAACAAGTTCCACCAATACTGGAGAGAATTGCCGGAACTGGCACATTCCAGAGTTTATTACAGAACTTGCAGGGAGAGGGCCGGGAAACTCATTGAGCTCACCAGGCAGGACATCCGGACAATGGTTGATCTATACACCGGACACTGCAGGCTGAAAGTACCATTACACAGAATGGGTCTAAGTGAGGACACCAAATGTACAATGTACAGACATGTGCTGTGTGAATGTTCGGCCATTGCACGTCAGCTTCAACGTATCTTCGATAAACCACAGATCAATGGACTGGATCTGAATGATGCTTCACCAAAGCAAGTTGCGAGCCTCTTTAAGGGGCTGAATATTCTGTAGCAACAAAAAATGTTAAAAGTGAGTCACAATAGACCCAATAGTGGTCGCAGTGGACAGTGCCATACTGGCACACTCACAAACGAATCAATCAATCAAATCAACCTAATTTGTTTAATAATGTCTAAACAATTAATACACAAACAATCTTTTTTTGACATTTCATTTATTTGGTTCTTATAGTAATTATATTAAACTATGCTACAAAGCTAAAGGAACTACCCGCTTTTAAAATTTTAATATAAACGTGTATATATATTTTTTGTCATAAAAAAATAGCCTGATATATAAATAAGAATAGTTTATACTTTTTCCCTGAAATGATCTTTATGAAATTAATTAGTTTTATTTGCAGGGGAAATATTCAAAGCATACGGCCACTACCACGAAGCGTCGATGCATTTGAAGCACAGTTTGGATTTAAATCCTGGATTTGAGCCCGCGCTGAAACTTCTAAAGGAAATGGAAAACTTACCATCAACGAAGATTCATATTTACACTTTGGTTATTATTGTGTGTTTAGTAAGTATTTTAACGACTGTCTTTATTTACTTTTTCGAAATATCCAATTCAAACCAATCGACCTCAAGCGCATGGCTGGAACAACAATTTTACTCATTACTGGCATAGTACCAAACAATAAGTTCTAAACAGAGTTTATAGGGCAAGACTTTTCTATGGACGGGGCAAAACGAAACAAAATTTAATTTAGTCAATTCACTAAATAAAAGTATTGAAGGTAAAGGAGAAATCATTCTGATATTATCACACTCACGCTTTCAAGAATGGTACACGAGTGACTGGATCGTCTATAATTCTGATAAAAAATATCCTTTATCTTATTAACTTTTACATTAAACATAATGTCAGGGGCAAGTGTTAAGGAAAAATTATAAAATAAAATTTAAAAAATGCAAAATATCATACTGCAACTTTGGAGACTTTAGAACAACCAATTGTCTAAAGTTGACAACCCTAAATGGTGAGCGGTTAATTGAAAATGTCACGATTTTAACATTATTTGTAGGTGCTCGGAGTGCTGCTAGTCATAATGTCTAGCGTTGAAGTAGACTGTGGACTTGACATGGACCCGAAATCTCATAGACACAAATCATCGATGTCGATGAAACGATTTTCTTGGGGCTCAAAACGGACCAAAAAGTCATCTACATAGCAACCAAGCTGCCAAGGGTAAGTGTACGGCGTAATTAACTATGGTTGATAATCTGCAAGGTTCTTTCACGTTCTTAACGGAATGGTGACTTTCTCTTGTAGCGCAACCGTAACGCTACCTTTAGATTAATGTAAAGATACCCTGTACCCTTCCCCCAAAAAATAGCAAGTATTTTTTTACAATGTTTTCATGCATCTCATAAAAGATACACTAAATTTGAACATGTTCTATTTTCTCCAAAAAGTTGGAGTTTTAAGTAACTTTTTTAAATATGTCAATTAGATGTAAAAAGCAAGGTTATTTTGACGTTTTTTTTTTGTTTTACTGAAAATTGTAAATAATTTATTAAAAAAGAAGCAAAACAATTCCCAAGTGGCATTTTTTTCTAGAAAAGTTACTGGGAATGTTGTATAGTGTGGCTATGGCAAAAAGTTTTACGGGTTTTGGTTGGCATTGGACCTCTCCACTCGAGTATAATTTGTGTAGCTCCTAATATACAAATTAGGATTTAAGAAATAGTCGCAAGCTGACCTCCTAACGGGTATCTTTCTAAAACAGAAGAAGTCAATTACATCATAAGTTAAATTAATTGTAAAAAAACTATTTTAATTTAACTGGTTTATTTACATGGTATGTTATTATTATGTATTACATTATTTTTCGTCTTTGTTTTCAGATCTTCTATGAAGACGTCCATTTTATTGCTCTCTAAAATTGTAGTAACTTAAATCAGTCAGAAAAAATCCTTAAACTTTTATTCTATATGCAACTCGTAATGTGTACCACCTAGTGATGATAAAAAATGATATAACCGTTAACAAATTTTTAAATATAGGTGTAAAAAATATTTTTTGCATTTTAAACAAGCTAGTCTATTTTTGGCATACCATGTATTTTTAGTTTTGACAAATATTTAGGAGATAAATATTTTCAAGTTTTTTATCCACAACCTTACACTATTTTTAAACTTTTTATTTTGACTGATTTTAATTAAAAATATACTCATGTTGCTGTGTTCTCCATAGTACTTAAGTTTTTAAGGCTACAATGACTGTTTTTCCTTGTACCTGTGTTTGAAGACTTGCTCATTTATAAGTTTGGTTAAGTATTTATTAAATTAGTAACCGATAAACTGCAAAGGTTATTTGTTGTTTTATTTTAAAGCACGTTATCTCTATTTTTTATTTCAAAAATATATTTAATTTTATCTTTTCCTGGTCTCCTATTATTTAAAATTTTTATTTTTGTACTCGTCGGTCTTCAATACAATACACGTTTTCGATAGATATCTGCCAACCGACGCGCAAAATATCAAGCTTGCCATAGGTGGAGGATACGGCTGGTCTCACTGTTAGGCACTCTCTCCAAGCATTTTAAATAAAGTTGTGTTCTAGAAAAACAAAATTTACATTTTTTTTTAAATTGTTGATATTAAAATTTTATCAAATGATAAAAAAAGAGGATTAACTAGTATGATAAAAACAGTGAACGGAGAAGACAGTCCCGATTCAAAAAGTCCCAGCCAGGTAAGTTTTAATATTAATAAAACGCCAACTTTGGCAAACCCATTTAGTTCAGTGGGCAGACCCAAAGTAATTTTTTGTAGTACCTAACTTATAAATAAAACAAATTGTAGGGTTTGTCATTCATGTTGTTCTAAAAAAGAATAAATATTTAACCACTAATACAGTTTTTGTTTCACCTTTCTATGACAAACAGTCTGTTAAAAAGTTACGGACAGGTACAGTATCAAGTTTTTGCTATTGTTGACTATTTTGTATGTAATCATCTAAAAATCGCATTTCGAGATTTTGATGAATTTCCACAAATTTGGTGGTTTTTTCAGACTAATAACTTAATCTGAGGTGATTTCGAATCCAAATAAGCACGTTTCGAGACGCCGACGCTCTGTCTCGCCCACTTTGTAACCGCTGCACCAATCACAATGAAATTTTACAAAACGATTACTTGTGTTGACGCGCAGACCCCTATTGCTATTGAGCTTTCTCTTATTACACCCTTTGAAGCTACCCCCAAAAAACTTCATCCCTAAAAAAAATATTTTTTTCTTACCTTGTGATTTTACTTGGAATTTTTTAAGCTCATAAAAATCTTAGTTTAATGATGTCAACATTGATGACAACACACACACATATATATATATATATATATATATATATATATATACAGGGTGTCCTAAAAATCCGACTTCACCCTAATATTCTCTAGAACCAAAAGTGACAGAGAAGTAAAATTTCACTTAATTAGAGGGTTTACAAAAAAGTATCTTTTTGAATGCTAATTGTGCCGCCGTTCATTAAGGGGGCGGAGCTAGGGCAAAGACAATACTTTTTTTAAATGAGATACCCTGTATATTTTGAAAAGAGCTTTTTATTCTGTTTCCAAAAATACCTAAATACCTTTTTCTCTAACGGTTAAAATATATAGGGTATCTCATTAAAAAGATACTTTTTTGTAAACCATCTAATTATGTGAAATTTCACTTCTCCGTCTGTTGGTTCTGGAGATACTAGGGTGGACTCGAACCTTTGGGATACCCTGAATATATATATATTATATATATATATATATATATAAAGCACATAAAGCCAAAAAAACTTTTTCAAAATTCAATTTTGTGTGCCGTAAGTCAAGTCATTGAGGGAAATGTCAAAATGTAATAGAAAAGTCCAGATACACCCTGGAAAAGTCTGGATACACCCAAGAAGTTTGGATACCTCCTGAATAAGTCTGTATATACTCTAAAAAATCCTGGATACACCCTGGAAAAGTGTATACACTCTGAAAAAGCCTGGACACACCCTGGAGTTTGAATACACCCATAAACTCTAAATACACCCTAAAAAAATCTGGATACACTCTAAAAAAAGTCTGGATACACCCTGGAAGTGTTGTATTTTTTGAGAGCGGGAAGTTTATTCGATTTATTTAGCAATAAGCAAAAAAAAAGTGAAAACATTAAAGATAGAAAATAGGTTTTTTTTTTAATGAAATTAATGAAACAATTCACAAGCAAGATATTATAAACGAGTAAAGGAAAATATAACAGTCGGTGCATGATCTCTAGTATTTAAACATTATTTCCAAATATTAGAAAATTTCTATATATTAAGTAAAAAATAATTGATTTTTGATCTTAAGCGGTATTATGGATTCCCAATCGGAAAATGTCATGTTGAACGAAAAACGATGAGCCTAAGGGTTTTAAAACGAAGACTTGTGAAAAATCGTGCGGCGGATCGTCGTCACACTGAAAGAAAAGCAAAGAAAAATATCAAAAATAATTAATCAATGGATATCTTCATGGTCAAAAAGTTGAAGCTTGATTTTAGCACTGTAGTAGAGACATTAAATTTACAAATTTCTTCACTCAATTTAGAACAGGCTTTAATTTTTATCAAGTTTGAAGTCAAATTTTCATAGAAAACAAATAAACTACTGTTAATAGAGTGCCAAAATGTTTTCGTTTCTGTGGTGGTTTTGTAAGGTTAGCTCTGAAGGTTAGATTTTTTGTTTTAAACAGAGCATTATATTATATTGCAGCGTCATGAAAATGACCTTGAGTAAATCCATAAATTAATTCATGAAAAAATCCATGGATTAATTGTCAATGTAAAACTAGTATAGGCAAATTAGACTAGAAGAAATTTTTTTTGAAATTTTGGTTGTGGACTCACAGTAAGAACCCGAATACAGATCCGAAGAGTTCCTGCCCCTCCTGGGGGAGCTGCATCCCCTTTTGCGCAAAAAACCACCCCAAAAGTGACCTCAGAACGGTTTTTTGCGTTTTTCACGTAAACCGTACCTCTGACGAGAAAAATGTATAGGACTTTTTAGATTTTTCGTAAAAATGTCTATATAACTTTTTTACGTATCTCCCACCCAACGCTTATAAATGACCTTGGAAAATAAGCATAGTTTTCAGCGTGAACAAAAAAATTAACCTTGCGCCGTCTTTTACGTCGATTATCTCGAAATGTATTAGCGGGAGCAAAAAAAATGTATAGGAACAGTTATTTCTCTAGAAGATCCATATTTGATCAAATATTTTTGGCAAAGAATTAGTGGTAATATGATAATTTTTTATCTCCCCAGCTTTATTCAGTTGCTCTCAAATATCTTCCTTTCCACAAATTAATAATATAATACTTCATCGGCAAAAGATGACATTGCAAGAGCTGGGGAGAAATTTATGTTTGCTCTATATAAGATAGCCTGACAAGAGACATCTTTAAACCATTATCGATTCCTTTCATTTAATAAGCTAGTTGGCCAGTCGAGTAACGCAGCCATTTTTTTCTAGACTACCGCCTACATCTGCTGCAATAACAACACTTATATCGCGTTTTTCATCAAATTCATTTGTGGAAAGGAAGATATTTGAGAGCAACTTAATGGGGTTGAAGAAAAACTAACAATATCCTAATGTCAGTGATCATGACTCAAGCGCCAGCTCCAGCCTCAATTCTTCAGCTAATATCTTGCAGCTGTAAAAAGGTCTGTGAAAAGCAATATCACTGTGTAGAGGTTGGCCTGCGCAGAGTTGTCTAAATTCCATCGAGGAGGATCATTTCTGCAGAGGCAATTGACTAAATATTTATTTGATTAGTGGAATTGGCCTGTAGGGAAAAACACTAAAAAAAAAACGCACCGAGAGCTCTACCTCAAGGTAAATGCTCTATATATATTTGACAGTTGTTGTTTTACCAGGGGTGCGTTTGAAAATTGTCACCCCAGGGTAAAGGTTATACTTACGCTAGCACAATACTGTTCGAAAATGACCGAGATGAATATAATGACGTCATACACCTCCGTTCGAAAATCAAAAATGTGATCGCCCGGGGTGCGCCAGAATCGCCGCGGTCTTGAGCACGGTAAAAGTTACCTGAGTCTGCGCGCAATAGCGTTTTAACATAAAAAGTGTGTTTTGCTCCTTTACTCTTTTGGTCTGGGTAAACAAAAGCTGTATTTTAAACAAAAATAATATAATTTTGAACAATTCATATTGCAGATCGACTGTTCTTACATACTAAAACAAAATTAATTTTCAAAACAATCCGCGTTCAAAAATTCAAAGCAATATTCACCCCAGGGTCACCCGCTGATTTTTGATGACGTCATAAATATTACCTTACCCTACCCTCGCCTCACCATCACCTTTTATTTTCAAACGCACCAGAGGTCGCAACTCATATTGCCCTTTCTTCATATTTTTTTTCATATTTGCATGTAAAAGCGATTTTATGAAATAAGCTGACATCTCAAACGCCTGCAATTTTTTACTATATCTGACAACTGTAAAATCGAGTTTCTGGTAAAAAAAATTACTGTCAAAAATTGTATACCACCCTCAAGGGTGGTGTGGAAACGCGCTGAAAGTGCAGAATGCACAGGTATAAAAAATTATTATATTACAGGGTTCCCACCAAAATTCTGAAAAAAATCTCCAGGACATTCCAGGACATTTTTATCAACTAAAAATTTTCAAGGAAATGATAGTGGGTTAATGTTTAATAAAAATAAAAAACTCAAAGTTTACGAATAAATCAAATTATATAATGTTGTAAAAAGAAACATAAAAACACCTACATTTACAGAGTATTTTTTGTCGCAACTCTCTACAACATAAAGTTTTTTAATTAGTATGATTATAATACCGTAAACACTTTTAAAAAAACTTAACGATCGAAATAATCCCACCAAATTCAGGGTCTTCCAGCCACTGATTCAAAAAATATGTTTTCCTAGGAACCATTTTAATCACTTATTTGGACATTTACTTTAGCAAAGACGCGAAAACTAAACTTGACTTGAAAACAATAAATAAACGTTCGAATAATCGGGGAATTACCGGAGTCTAAAACTAGGTTATGTTATAGTTGTTCTTCTAACAACAACAACACCCGGTAAGAGGGCCCGATCTGGAAGAATCCTTAGTGTTAGCGGACAACTATGTGCGCTGACACTAATTATTCTGCCAAACCTTTCCTTCCACCCCCACTTGACCTTCAAGTGGACCTCTTAAACTCTCCCTACCGCTAGGTAGCCTAAGTTTTGTCGATTTTTGGGGAGACTAGCTGCCTGAAGGGCTTAAATGTCGTGACTGTTCTAAAGAACTATTTGTTGTTGCTGTTGGGGGGGGGGAGGGGAGGGAAGTGGGATTTGGAGAAGGAGGGAAGGTGAGAACTAGCTCGCTAGCTGAAGGCTAGAGGGCTAGCTGAAGACGGGGTCTCTTGTGGCGATGACGGATGTTCTCGTCGTAGTTGACGGCCTGTCGAATAAGGGGATTTGAATGATTATCAGCTTTTTGGTATACATTATGGGCTTTTTCGGAAATAAAGGTCGTTAAGGGGGTAAGATTATTGTCTCTCATAAGTCTACTATATGAGGTGTGCCAGGGAAGGTCAAGGGCGTTACGTCTGTAGCGATTCTCAAGGTTTTGAATGAGTTTTAGATGACTTGGCGCGGCATAGCCCCAGGCGGTTGATGCATAGGATAGGATCGGGCGAATTATTGTGTTTAGTAGTAGTAATTTATTTTTGTGTGTGAGTTTACTATTACCGCGAAGTAGGGAGTATAGATTTTTGTAGGTGTACATGGCTTTAATGCGTGTGTTTTTGACGTGTAACCCCCAAGTAAGGCGCTTGTCGAAAGTAACCCCAAGATACTTAACGTCGTCCTGCCAATTGATTATATTGCCATTTATTTCGACGTGTCCGACAGGTCCCTGTCTTCTACGGCTAAATAAGATGGCTTTTGTTTTATCGGAGTTTATTTTGATTTTCCATTTATTGCAGTAGTCTACAAAGTCGTCTGCTGCTGTTTGAAGGTGACGCGTCACTTGGCGAGGAAGCAGTGAAGCTGTTTTAATGATTAGGTCATCGGCGTATCGTGCTAGGTCTGTGTGAGGTGTGGGAGTGAGGTCATGGGTAAAAATGTTGAACAGATGGGGGGATAGCACGGCCCCCTGGGGTACGCCGGCCATGATGTTTCGAGATGCGGATAGACTGTTCCCCACGCGGCTGTTTATTTTACGGCCGCGTAGATATGAGTCTGTGAGGCGAGTGATTGTCAATGGGTATCCGGCGACAGTCATCTTATAGACCAGTCCCTTTTGCCAGACTTTGTCGAAAGCTTTTTCGACATCGAATAGCAAAACTCCAGTGGCCTGCCTCTGACAGAATCCTTTGGTTATAGATTCTGTCAGCCGCAGGAGCTGGAGCTCCGTACTGTGATCAGGTCTAAATCCGAACTGGTCGTCGGGGATGATATTTAGCTGATCTGAAAAAGATGTGATGCGGGATAGGATTACGAGTTCAGCAATCTTACCTATGTTGCTAAGTAATGATATAGGTCGGTAGTTTTGCGGAAAGACGTGGTCTTTGCCAGGTTTGGGGATCATTATTACTGTGGCACGTTTCCAACGGGATGGAAAGTGTCCCAGTCTTAATATAGCGTTAACAATATTTGTTATTGCTGCGAGTTGTTCTTCTCTTTTCTGTTATGAAAACGCGGCTAATGAGAAAACAAAACACAAGACTTGTGATTATTTTATTTTTTGATCACGTTTTATATTGATTTTTTTTTAAACATTTGCTAAGAAAATAGGTCTAAAAAATAGAAGTTTAAGAATCTCCAGGTTCTACTTGGAAAGTCCAGTACATTCCAGGACCTCCAGGATGCTTTTTTTATTCCAGGACATTCCAGGATATTCCAGGTTTCTCCAGGTTGGTGGGAACTCTGTATTATCACTAATACTTATACAAAAATATTTTATCTAATATGAATCTTGTAGAGAAAAAACTGTTCTAGAATTTTGCCCCTATAAATTTTTTTTGCTCCCGGTAATACTTTTAGAGCTAATCGACGTGAAAGACGGCGCAAGGCTCATTTTTTGTTCGCCCTGAAAACTATGCTTATTTTCCAAAGTCATTTATGAGCGGTGGGTGAGAGACAGGCAAAAAAGTTTTATGAACATTTTTATGGAGAAAAAAAAAAAAAAAAAAAAAAAAACTCAAAAAACCGTCTTGAGGTCACGTTTGGGGGAGGTTTTTTGGCCAAAATGGGATGAAGCTCCCCCCGAGGGAGTGGGAACTCTTCGGTTCTTTATTCGGGTTCCTATTGGGAGTTAATAACCAAAATTTAATTTCAAAACTTTATAAATTTTTTCTTCTATTCGTCGTTTTTTCATCTAACTTGCCTACCCTAAACTTGCATATAATACGTTCTAATAAGGTCACTTTTTGCTAAATCATTGCCGGTATGTTGGAATGGGATTACCTCGTCGTTGCCAAAACTTTTTACACTCAAGTTTCTTGGTTTTAGGCAACTCCGCTCATAAAATTAATAAAAAAACAGTGGCGGCTCGTCAGATGAGGCAAGTGAGGCGGCGCTTCACCAACATTTTTGGAGAAACTTTTTTTTTGAGAGATTTTTTGTGTTTAATTTTTGTAGAAAAAAAGCCCTTCATTACATTTTTTTTATTTTAATATTAGGGTGCTATTTCTTTTATGTCATTCATTTCTTATTCCGCTTTGCTTTGTTTTGTATGTTCCATCAAAGGTGGTCTCTGCAACGGTTTTGCTTCGGTCTTCTATCAACGCTGTCCGAGAGCCTGCCGAGAGTGCGGTGCATAGAAAAAAAATTGGGTTCGGTCTGGAAGTAGTTTGTCTATGGTGCGGTGGCTGGGTGAGGCGAGAATGAATTATCATCTTGTGTGCCGCATCAAGCCTCGCTGACCGCATTAAAATTTTGCAAATTAAAAAACGAGAAATTCCGTTTTTGTTATGTTATTGAAATTATAAAATCAACAAATCGTATATTTAAAAACCCTATTTTTTTGTATAAAGCCTTGGGACGACTTCTACTTTTTCTAAATTACATGACAACATGAGGCGACTAAAAGATCCGCTTCACCCATGCCTTGACAACTCAGCCTATAATACGCGCATCACGTTTGTATAGGTGATTATATATATGCAAACATTTTGATTTTGTCAGAAACAAAAAAATTGTGAAATGAAAATGTATAATAATTATTTATGCACAAGCGTGAGGGGATAATTAGTGTTTAAAGTTATTAAAATCCAAGGGTAATTTTTTCGCCCTCAAATGTCGTGGAATAATGTCATTCTATAATAAAATACTAGATTTAAGAATAGTTTTTTTTATATTATAAGTTTTAGATTTTACATTTGACCAATATCATTCTCATTTACGGTGTTTATTTTTTTAACATTTTTGATCTTGGTGCCTCATCAGTGTTATAAGTCACGAGCCGCCACTGTAAAAAACTAATCGTGGTGCACACAGTTGGTTTATCAAACCAGGAATTTATCGAAGCATTTATAATAGAAATTTTCATCGTGTCACGATTCAGTAAAAAAACCGCAATCAATTAACTAATATTTTAACGAAACCTTAGTTGTCCAAACCGATTCAATATCAAACTTAAAATTTTTTAAACCCGTTTTCAATCAAACCATTATTTTCCAAACTATTCAAAATCAAACCCGGAATTTCTAAAGCCGTTGTTTCAAATTTCACTTTTTGATTGATTTTAAGAAGAAAATATACTCTTTTCGAAAGTTATATTTTTGTGGAGGTGCCGATGCCGTCCCTAAATAGTTATTCTGATAAAAATTAAAATCTATATACGTCCTACTGTCAAAGCCTGTCAAAAATATGTAATTTTTTCCCAAAATGTAAATTTTTTTTTTTTAATAAAAATTAGTTATAGAGCATATCATTTTAGACAAAAAAGTCAAACAAGCATGTTTGTAGTACTAACCGTTTTTTTATAAACGTCATGTAAATGTTTGAAAAATGGAAAAAATTGTCACATTTAGAATTTTAATGCTGTTAATTAAAAAAAATCCTAAAAAAGCGATGTGAAACCTGAAAGAGAACATATTTTCGCTAAAAAAACGTTACAATGTTTTTTACATCACTTATAGTTTCTATATAAAAATAAAATTAGTTGAAGAAAATGCTAAAATCATGTCGATTGTATTGAACGTCTTTGCACCAAGATTTTTTTATAAACCTAAACTTCTATAAGTAGGTAGTCTTATTAACCTATCAATCGACATTAAAAAAGTTTTGACTTTCTTATGTTTATTAAGTAAAAATAAGAAATAACCAAATTTCTGCAACAAAAAATTTTTTTATAGCTTCATCAAAAACATGATATTTGTAACTTTCTGCAGATAAATAAAACATGGCTTTTTTGGTTACCGATGCAAAAAAAAAACTTTTTTTTGATCACGGGTTACCGAAAGTTAAAGAGAAATAGCGGAAAATACTAATATTGAAAAAATCTAATTATTCTTGCCTAAGAATTAAGCCATTTCCGCCAGTTTTCACCAGGTATTTACGAAAAAATCATTTAAAAATATCGTCAAAATATGAAATTGTCAAAGATTAAAATGTCGCAACAACCGAATAAAAAGACACATCGCTATGGAAACGATTGTTATTTCATTTACCAGCCGCCTTGATTTATAGTGTAAAGATGGTATATTGTGAGAAGTTCTCTTCGTTCGAGATTTTAAAAAGTATTTTCCTATTTTTCTTCGATATTATGATAAAGGTATTTAAAAAAAATAGGGTTAACAACTCGAGGCTAAACTGTGCTTTTTTTTACTCGCGTTTTTAAATACCTCGGTGCGCTCGTTATTTAAACCAACGCTTGTAAAAAAGCACTATTTTAGCCACTAGTTGTTAAAACTACTATTTTGAATGACCGTAATACTGTTCTATAAGACGTAATGTTCTATAAGACCCTTCGAACTCACCGGCATTAAGGGAGCAAGATAGAAGCAGGCACTCTTGGAAGCAGGAATAAGGGAAGTACCTTATATAGTCAATATTTGTTGTTATTTTATTCTATATAAAAAGATGTCTTTCAGAGAGCTCCTCTTATTTAATTCCGCGAGAGGTTACCTTTTCAAATCTAGTCGAAACTTTTTTACTGTCGTTTGATAGGTGATAAGAGTAACTATTTAGCAAATAATTGTTTTTTTTTACAGTTTACTTTTATAGAAAAATCTTGGTGCAAAAAAGTTCAATACAATCGACATGATTTTACCACTTTCTTCAACTTATTTTATTTTTGTATAGAAACTATAAGTGATGCAAAAAAAGTTTTTTTATCGAAAATATGTTCTCTCTCAGGTTCCCATCGTTTTTTCGGAAAATATATTTTTTAACTAAAAGCATTAAAATTCAAAATGTGACAATTTTTCCATTTTTTAAATATTTAAATTACGTTTATAAAAAATGGTTAGTAGGGGCGTCATCTACACAAAAATATACCTTTCGAAAAGAATATATTTTTTTTCTTAAAATCAATCAAAAACTGAAGGTTTAGCAAACCAAATTTCTGTTAAATTAATTTCGGTTTCACAAAACAGATTTGATGAAAAATAGTTTAGTGGATACTGGTTTCATTAAAACAGAGTTTAACAAATTTCAAGTTTGATATTGAATGAGTTTGAACAATTAATAATAAAAATGGGTTTATCAAATTGCGGCTTTTATATTGACTCGTTTTATGATCGAACTTTCGGCGCCCATCGTGGCTTTATCGGGGGTAATCATAAGCGCTTCTAATTGTTCTTAATTTTCCTCGCCATTATTTTTCAGCATATTCAAATGAATTTAAAGCTGTTAATGTTTTGTTATAGAGCAAAAAGGGACCCATAAAATTTTATTGTACTTAATACAGGGTTGCCACAAGATTCCCTAGATAAAATTCCCGACTTTTTCCCGAATTATTTTTTAAAAAATCCCGATGTCAGCGCGCTGCAGGCAATTTTTTGCAGTTTCAGCAGAAAATGCTGGTTTGGTGTGGGATCTGATCTCAATTCTAGATTTGTTGCCAAAATCCTGTCATAAGTATGCTTAAAATTAAACAAAAATTTTAACAATCAATTCTATATGTGTTGGTGAAATGTCATAAATGCCCGCTGTACTAAAAAAGCTATTTTTTACACGGTTTGAATGCTGATGATAAAAACTTAACTAAAATTATAACAATTCATGACATTATAGCGAGCGCCAAAAGCAAATTTTGTTGGAACTTTTGGGTTTGTTAATGTGCAAAGGGAGGGGCGGCTGAAAAAAATTATCTGACATTGTGATCGAAATAAATACAGCAGTGTCAAATTTAAAAAAAAGTAGTGTGTGATATTGTATATTTAAATTTAACTTAATTAAAAAAAACTTTAATATTTTATAATATATTTTTTATTATTTATAAATCAAAAGGAATGCAGGAGAAAATTTCATTGATATCTTTTTTTTTATACTAGTACTTTTCATCCATAGTAGGATCAATGCCCAATGTAGCAAATTATTTTTAGTTAAAAACCAACACAAAATATCCATCCTATCCGGGATTCGAACCCGGGGCTTTCCGTACGGCAGGCAAATTGCTGCGCCACTGCGCTATGGAGGCCAGCAAAAAAGTTATATATAAATTTTTCATAGGTACAAGGGAATCTCAATCAGGTCAAAAATATCTGAAAAATTCAAAGATTCTTAGCAAATTTTCCGACTTTTTCCCGGATATTTCCCGACCCCACCGAATTCCAGACTTTTCCGGATTTCCTGGTTTTCAAGGATTGTGGCAACCCTGTAAATAAATTTTTTTCATTTTTCATGGGTTCAATGAAGTAGCAGAAAATAACAATTAAACGCACAAAAGAAAGAAAAACATACATTTCGGTGGCTACCAAACTACAAAATAAATTCGAAAATCGACAATGCGACTTATTAGACTTTAGTTAACTACAATAGATTTTTAGGTACTTGCCACCTTCTTACACAAAATTACACACGGTTCCAGGTCATTGCCATTGGGAATGTCTTAAAAATGTAAATTTTGGCGCTTGACGCCTTGTTGCTCTACAGGGGCGATATTTAATTTTTTTGGAGAAAAAATTCATAAATTGCCTTCAAAACCGGCGTCATTTTGCATAAGTAACGAATAATACTAATGAGTTGTTTTTAATATTGACGAGAGACCGATCAATGTTTTTCCACTTGCAAACAATTTTTGACATTGAAATGCGCGTTTGTGATTAGTTTATATTGACAGATGCGAAATAACCACTATTAATTCCTCTCGAAATTGGTAAGTAAGAAACTTTCGTAAAAAATCAAAAATTTTGCAACTAGTGGTATTATTATTATTTATGAAAAATACAATATATTTCGTTTCAAAACAAACTCGTATTGGTATTGTCGAGAGAAGGCTCGAACCGTCAAATGCATGCACGACAGACGATCGCTCCTATGAAATTACAGCGCTCACGATAAACGATAATACCAGAATTAGGTGCTCTTTAGGTGCTAATTTGGTCCTCAAACTAAAAATTAAGTGCTCCTCTAGTTTTAGCAGAAAATTTAAAAAACGGTAGGACCGCTAGTTTAATGTTAAGCTAGCGGTCCCATCCATAATTCTTGGAGAAAAATTTAATGTTACTAGAGACATAAAGCGATTTGTAACTCATCGCGGTATACGTATCCGCATCTAGCGAGAACCAAGCACATTGATTGGTCAGAAACTTGTAGCACGTTCGAAAAGAGCAGATATATGCTATTTAAGGTGTTTCTGAACGCAATAGGTGCTGAGATACGATAAGTGTGCCGTAACGATACGTGATACCTAACGCATCTCAACACCTATCGCGTTCAAGAACACCATAGATTATGAGTACCTCGTCAAACGTGAAATGAATATTTACGATGGCTAAAAGTTTGAGGTTTGAGCCAACGTAACTATCATATAAATAAGCCGAGTTATGAATGGTACCTCGTCGTTGTTATTTTAATAACAAAAAATTACAGGGGGGTCGAAATAAAATATAAAACCTAGTTTTATTTTTTTTTTTCATGAAATCTTGAAATTTTGACGTGTTTTGTAAAAAAATAGTAAAAGTTTTTCTTTCTTTGATCTACAACCAAAGATCTAAAATTTACAAAACTTGATTAAGGAACATAAAAGTTATTAGAAAATCAAAACACTCAAATTTAAAATTTGAAATATATGTACAAAAAATAATCAGAAACATCGGAGTGGAACCAAACTCACCCGTACCTACTCATAATTCCAAAATGGCGGCGAACCCACAAGGAATTTTTTGACATGAACTTGGCTGTTCATTCAGTTTTATGACAAAAAATCGCTATTTTCTGTTTATTTTATTGGGGTAATAGGTATAGGATTATGAAATTAAAAAACACGCGAGTCAAAAGAGCCAAAATGTTTTCCACTCCATTTTTTCTGAGCCTATAGATAGAGATGACCTATCTTTGAGGCATTTGGTAGATTCAATTCAATTCAATTTATTCTGTACTTTGGCCTATAAATGTTATAGAATATACATGTCAAACTTATATTTTAAATTTTAAGCACAAGGTGCCCGTGTCATAATTGTAAATGAATAAATAGACTAATACACTTTTAAAGTCAGCACTAACAGTTATATGCTTAAGAAACATAATTATTTTTTCGTATAATTAAATACAGATAACAAGAGTTTTTTTTTTAATTACATAAACACTAACACAGTAATTATTAAAAAAAATACAAGAGAAGCAGAAGTGACGAAGAACGAAAATATTAGGGGAAAAAAAAGCGCTATTGTTTTAAGTATTCATTGTATGAATAAAAAGCTTTCGCCACTAAATATTTCTTAATTTATCTATAAAACATACTGTCCTTAACTATAGACTATGATCCTTGAATTTATTTTCAACGAGCATAGATAAGTTTAGGATTCGATAGATCTTTCGTGTTTGTCTTTTGTTGAATCAAAAAATTATACTCGTTCATGAAACTCGGCTTATTTATATGATAGTTACGTTGGGTCAAACCTCAAACTTTGAGCCAACGTAACTTTCATATAAATAAACCGAGTTTTATAAGTGGTACCTCGTCAAACGCGAAATGATATGACTTTCTTATTTTAATAATAAAAAATTACAGGGGGGTCGAAATAAAATATAAAACCTAGTTTTTTTTTATTTTTCATGAAATTTTGACGTGTTTTGTAAAAAAATAGTAAAATTTTTTCTTTTACCTCTTCGAATGAATAAAAATCGGTTAAGGAATAAAAATTTGTTAAATTTATGTTATTATTTTACTGGGGAAGTAATTACTCACTTATAAAAGACTTTCTTTTAAACAGATCATTTTCTAAAAATCTCTGGAAATATATAAGACACAAACCTGGAATTTTTAGAAAATTTGTCAGGGAAAACCTGGAAAAGTCAGGGAATTTGAAAGTCCGATGAGCGCTACGAACTCTGTCTGGTTTTCGTGCGATTTTTATTTAAACTTAAGTTTATATAAAGCCAGCGGTCCAGTTTGGTCTCTTTTTTAAAAAAAAAAAGAAAAATGGAATGGAAACCCCTTTAGGGAAGAAAAATACGTGCGAAAACTACGGTTCTCACATTTTTATCGAGCACCTAAAAGATATGTATCGTATTTGAAGATTTTAATCATTTTATGCGGATGATCTTGAATTGGTCTGAAATACCACGGAAATTCAATTTTTTTTGTTTTTCTCCAAAACGAAAAGAGCACCTAATTTGCTAATAATAGACCAAATTACCAGTTAAATTGCGCTTTATTTTAAAATAATTAAAATTTGGTTTATCTGAAGGGGGGGGACAGCTTTTAAGTTTTGATTTAATATTCAGGGAGTACTTAAATAGCGTCTAATATGGAAATGGTAACATTAAATTTTTCTCCAAGAATTATAGATGGAACCGCTAGCTTAAGGTTAACCTAGCGGTCCTACCGTTTTTTTTTTTAATTTTCTGCTAAAACTAGAGGAGCACTTAATTTTTAGTTTAAGGACCAGATTAGCACCTAATTCTGGCACACTAGTATATAGGTTCGAAAATCAACAATGCGATTTATTGGACAGTTGACTCTTTTTCGCACAATCTTCATGAGTTCGTGTCGATTGCGCGTCAAATATTTTTCTTTGCAAAATAGGAATGTTGATTCAAATAATAAATAATAGGTATTTGAAAAAACGTACAAACGAAATTTTAACTTATAGGTGTATGAATTATTTAAGCTTTTATTAGTTTGCCAACATAGCATACTAAAAAAATCAAATCGCTTTGGATAAATCTGCATCAAATTTTCTCGCGAATTTAATTGTGAATTTTTTTATTTGTTAGCTTTTATAGTCAAACAAACACAAAAAATATTGCCATTTATGGTAAAGCCATGATGGTAATTTAAGGCTTAAAATATTTTAGCATAATTTAAGGGGTAATGTTTTTGTTTTAGCAATTTTTACTATGGTTTTCACATTTTTATGCCATGATTTTGCTTACATTTTAAGGCTTCCTTTCCAAACTTTGGATTTCTAGAATAAAACAATAACATTTTTCAAGTTTTCACTGTTTCCTAAGCGTTCAAAAAAAAAGACTGCCAAAAAACATTTTTTGTTGTTGAAGAGACAGCAGGCTATAAAAAAGTATTTTAGAGAAAGATGGCAATAATTTAAGGCAGTTGTTTAATGTGCATATGATTTTGATTTTGCCATTTTTATCCAAAAAGCAGCAAAAAGTTTAATTGTTCAAAGCGTAAAGTCTGTAAGATATAAGGTGGTATAAATTTCTTTCAATCAAAATTCTTTAGTCTTTAAATTTACCAAAAAACGTGTCCTACTATAAGTGTATTTTAGCACATCTAAAAATAATTTAACAGGTATTTAACTAAACTAATTTAAGGTTCATCATGGCTCTACCATTATAATTATTTCCATTTAACTAAACTAATTTAAGGTTCATCATGGCTCTACCATTATAATTATTTCCAAATAGTTTAGTTTTTTCAAAAACTTTTGACAAAATAGTCAATAGGGTTAATTTGTCAAAATTTATTAGCAGGGTGCAAGAGTCTATTACAGTGCAAAAATTTACAGAATAAAGTTAATTAGAAATTAGTCCAAGAGGCTTGTTAAGGAAAACTATGTCCCTATTATTTTTAAAAAATTTATTTTTATTTTCTAGAAGTGTTTTGTTAGTAGCAGCAGAGATGGGCCCATGGCCCGGTAATAAGGGCACTTCATGGACTTTTTCTGACACCCTACGATTGATAAGTTAAGAAGCATTTTGTCATGCCAAATATCTCTCAGAATACCTAAATTGTATCATGTAGAACCAGCCTGAAAATATCATGTTGAACGAAAAAACTCATCTCAATAGGTTTTAGGACGAATGTTTGGAGGTAGGCTTGGGGATGATCATCGTCAGTCTATTGAAAATATTAGACTTAAGTTTAAAAACTAATTCTTGAACTAGGTAGATTTAAAAAGTAAGAAATTTTACTTGTTTTAAGCCAAGTGTCAAAAAAAAATAAAAAGTTTTAGATCGACATTCGACGTTTTGAGTTCAAAAATAATTGCTTTTCTATTGTAAATGTACCTACTTTTTAGAAAATATGTAAATCATAATATAAAACTAACCTGTAACCTTCCTAAAACATTTATTAAAACTCCACCGTCAAACATTGGTTGGGAGTCTACTGCTGTTATTATCCTATTTATTTTTTGAAAGGTTAAACTCTGAAAAAAAAAATTAAATATTAATGTATTTTTAATTGATTAAGATTGAGTAAATAACCTAGGTACATTTAAAAGTATTACCTCACTGGTTCAAAAAAATTGAGCATTGCAATTTCTTGCACGAGGATAAAACTTAAAATAAAAGTTGTCTTTTTATATCGATTCAACAGTGCTATTTTTTTAACGACTTACTACTTACTGAAAATTGAGCGTGAAAATTTAAAGCAGTTGAACATAGAGAAGGCTGACGTCAGAGAGAGTATTTATTCAACCGGCGGTAATACCTCTAACGTTTACAACTTCTTATCTTCTGAATTTAATTTCTTAAATGATTACAGGGAGTCCAGCAATTTTTTCTAAAGCAAATTCCGGATTTTTTCCGCTCATTTTATAGTATTTCCTAGTCATTTTAAACTTTTTCCGGCATTATTTTTTTGGGGCGAACCTGGCCTCCACCTTAAGGGGACAAACACATTCATTAAATGCACCTCACACAAAAATTTGAGAAAATGAAGACTAAAAATGCCATTTTTTACATGATTTAAAAGCTGCGGCCTTACCAAAATCCGCGCTTGACTGTATGTTAAACTAAAATTAGGGGCGGTCACTGTTTTGTTTAAGAGGGAGGGGGTTAGTAGGTGTTGGGTTGGGTAAGTGTGTACGAAAAAAAAATACATATTGACATAATGGCTTTCATTTCTATTTAAAAGCAAGGTCAGATATATTTTAAAAAATTCTGGTACCAATGTCATTTTTGGCACATTTTAAATGTTGTCAAATATTACATCAAATCAGAACAATCATTATTACTATTGCACCACAACCAGAAAATTCCTTAATAATTTTGATCCGTTTCAGGTCTGTTTGTGAAATATCAAGAAAAGTATTTGTAGGTAAAATTACGTCCCAAATGCGCCGCAGCCGAAAATTTTAATAGGATATACCTAAAGCCATTTTTACAAGCTTTCAGATTTAAGCTGAATATCCTTTTTGAGGTTTTTTACGTTTTTGTAAATTAATTATTTTAAAAAAAAGTGTTTTAATAGAGGGCACTCCACGCCCCTGCCCTGTGACCGCCACAAATGCATGTTGTTAATTTTTAGCCATCCATACATACCCAATGAGCATTTTTGTCTATATAAAAGTTACAGCAAATAATATAAAACCTTCATAAAATAACCAAAAGTTATATTATTTAGTGTTGGTGATAATTTTATAATTCTAATATATCTCTTAAATGAGTAAAAAAGACTTGAAAAACAACTGTTCAACACCAGCTTATAAAAATTTATGGTACATAGTAATGGATAGAAAAACAACATATAGATTTTATAAAACTTCCTTATGAGCCCTCAAGTATATTATCATAATCATATTATCATAAAAAGGTTTTACAACTGTTCTAACAACACTACATAACAAATTAAAGGTTTTTATGGATTTAGAAATATAAATTTTCCATCTTTCTTCCCTTTGCTTGTTATGTATTATTCTTTTTCTTTTTACAATAAAAAAAATTTATAAAATGGTGTTTAGCAATCTTCTAAAATAAATAAAAATGAAAGTGAGATAAGCTGAAGCAGGAATATGAATATTTATATACTATAGTCAAATAAAAGCTGTTTTTCAAGTCATCCTACTCTGAAAATCAGCTGCGGTCCCGCGGGTACTGTATAGTTTACGAATACACTCACGTAAATTTCATGGACTCCAAAAATACTTGATAATACGCGTTTTTTTCTTTCTGGGACAAATATTGAATTTTGTATGTTGTTCTTAACCCTAACAAGCAATATTTCGATTGAAACACATGTTGAAACCCCATAAATAACGTTTTTATTTAGGCCAAAAACCTATTTCTGTAATCCAAAATGGCGAAAATTTCCGACAATTCTATAAAAAAAAAAACAATACAACTATACCACTGTTTACCTCGTCAACACTATTTTAGGACCCTTTTAAAAAATGATGCTACTTGGAACAAAGAGCTGCAGATGGCGCAGTATTGAACACTGATGGTCCGTTTCTGCGAGTTACCATTGTTCTCTTTTCCTAAATGCATTCCTCGAGAGATCCAGCATACTACACATACCAGGAAAAATACCCGCCTCCACACACTTCAAGCCCGCATAACTGTCAGAGGTAACTATCTCAAGTTAGATTGCGAGGTCGAAGGGTGTACAGGCGAGTATTCTCCGGGGTGTTCACATTTGCCGCCGACCAGCAGTATCAGCGTATGCGCTCGACGTTTCACGGTGTGTTTTTGCGACCTTAACACGTTTACTACATTGTTCTCTTTTTCTAAAACAAGGTTCCCATCTATGCGTTTCTCATTCGTGGGTCGAATCAAAACACGTATCACGTGGTCTAAGCGAGATTTGCCTATACAAGTTCATGTCGGACCACGTGATAAGTTTTTTGAGTCAGGGTGACTGCACATGGAAAATGCTGGTGGGAATCAGGTGTAAAATGCATTCGATCCCGATATCTGTCATCGGCAACTATCTCAAGAAGATTTGGATCTCTTATCTCTCTCAGATTGATGTAATTAAAACAAGATAATAATGGTATGGTATCTCGCAAAAACGCGCCTTTTGATGTCGTAAAAACGCTCCTTTTGATGTCGCAAAAACGCGCCTTTTGATGTCACAAAATTAACCTTAAAAAATCTTGTTTGGTTTGTTATTATAATTGCCAAAATAAATTAAAATTGTTTTTTTTTGTTCTAAAAACAGTTGTATTATAATCACTATACAAAGAAATTAATAACAACATTATAGAAAAAACCTTATGGGCAAAACAGGTTTATGAATGATTTCATAAGAATATTACAGACACCAATTTATATAACTATTGTGTGTGAGTTCCCAAGTTTTTATAAGTGTCTCTCAAAATATTTTCAATCTTATCTTATATAAATTTGTTGTTAGTTAATTAAGTTTTATAAGTGGGTTGATAGCGACATTTTAAAAACCAATCTATTATATATCTTTAATTGATAGTTACTTACGGTTTTATAGGTGGGTTGACAGAAAGATTTCAAACACCAATTTATATAACTTTTGTCACTGATAACTTATATTTTTATAAATATGTTGGTGGAAACATTGTTAACACTAATTTATATAACATTTGTTACCGATGACTTTAATTTTTATAAAGATGTCCGTGGAAATATTGTTAACGCCAGTTTTATGTTACTTTAGGGTACCATCAATTTAGAGCCTTTAATAAAACAAATATACAAACTCAATTCTTGTAGGAAACTTCTAAATACCTTAGGGTATCAATGGAACCCTCTTTATAATTTTTATATAAATATCTGTTACCAGAAGTTTCTGAAAATGCTCATTGGGTAGTATGGAGGCTATTGGGATCGACAAAGAAAGTTTTTTTTATTTCCACTAAAAATAAGTTATTTGGGTCAAAAAAGAGCTAAATACAAAGTTTTATCATGGTGTCTGTCTGTCGGTAACACGATTACTCAAAAACCGCTAAATATATTTTTATCAAATTTGGTATGAACATTCTTTGTCACCCTACCCAGAGCTGATTAGTTTTTGGTGGGTAGAAGGGGGGATTAAACTTTTAAAAAAATTGTAACTCGCGAACCGTAGCAGCTAGCGACACTCGGTTTTCACATTAGGATAGACAATTTCATTGTCAACCAAAAAAAAATATATACTTTACAAATTACTTTACTTTTCGTTAAAGGGGTAAATGCAACTCCTCCAAAATATGCATGTCAAGTTGTTGATTATTTTAATAAAACCATGCAAATTTACCTGGTGGCGTTTTTAACGGATACACAGGGTGACTTATCATATATGCGAACAAAAATTGTGAAATTTTGCATGCTAATTACACTCCCGAAGATCAATAAATATATTTTTAAAAACTTTTAATTTTCAGGTCCGGACGTACTTTTTTTTCTCATTTTTAAATCTCACTTCCAAACAATACCCTGTAACTTACAATGAATAAATTTTCTCAGTTTCTCCAAAAAGCCTAGGATGAGTACTAATTACTAAAAAAAAATTCACGCTATAAAAAAATGGTTTTTTTAAAAATGTGTAAATTTGCCCAGTGCCATCATTTTAAATATAAAAAGGGGTTATTTTCAAGTTTAAGTATTTTTTTACAAAAAGCAAAAAGAGCCTGGTCTGGATTTATGACTTTATTTAATTTTCAACTAAAGCTTCAAATGGCAAAACTTAAAGACAAAGCATCAAACCTAAATCAAGTTTTGTAGTCTGCAGGATTTTTTAGTAAAAAAAATGCAGATAGAAATAAAACAATGGAAAATAGACATATAATAGGACTTTTGCGCGGATGCATCAGGGAACCGTTCGGTTCGGTGAACTTGTTAAGTGTGCATGTCAGCCCGAGAACTGTCCAAAAGTAGTCCAAAATCGAAAAACGCGATGTATGCTGACACAGAAAGAAGAAATAAATACAGGGTAGGTGGGGGGAGAATAAACATAAAAGGCCACAGATCAGAAGCAAAATAAGAAAGAAAATGAAGAAGAAAATGTCAGCCAGCAAATGAGTTAGGGCTATTATTTACACCATTTTAAAAACCTTGAAAAAGTTATAAAACGTGTTTAGCTTGCAGTGTTTTATTTTCAGAAAAATAGAAAGAAAAAATCGCGGCAGTCCAGACTTGGGAGACAAGAAATCAATTTTTTTATTTTTTAAATTTTCAAAAAATAATAAATAATTTTTTTTAAATTTACACTTCTACAGGCATCCTAATGAATGATCAGTTCAATGTATTCATCAATCTGGGGTGCAATCTAGCAGATAATCTCAAGGGCATTCTTTTGGACTGGGCTCCCTTTTTTTTGCAAAAAGATTCTTAAACTTTAGAAAGATAAACCTTTTTTGATAATTTGCGTTACAATTAATGAGAGAGATGTGTGTAATAATTAAATAAAATTAAAGTAACACGAGAGGTAACGAGAGGTGTGCATGGTGCCTGTGTAGCTTCAACTGCGAGGTACAATCCTATGACTCCCTGATGATTTCTAATAAGGATGAAACAGGTATGTAGGTGTCTGGATTCTCCATTAGACATTGGAGGCCTGGTCGTAATGAAGTGAGATGTCCGATATGCCACGACTGTTACTTTAATTTTTATTTGCGGACACGAGATTCACTTTGTTGTTCATTAAATAAAATCATAAATCCGGACCTGAATTTGTTTTTTTGCTTTTTATAATTTTTTTGTCAGATGATGATTTGTATTTAAAATGATACTGTTAAATTTATGTTACAGAAAAGCATCAGGCAAATTTACACATTTTTAAAAAAACAATTTTCTTTTAGCAAAAACAAAAAGTTGCCCGTTAATTTTTTTTCTTTAGTAGTTAGTACTAACCCTAGGATTTTTGGAGAAAATGAGAAAATTTATTCATCGTAAGTTAAAGGGTGTTGTTTTTAAGTGAGATTTAAAAATGAGAAAAAACTAAGTCCGGACCTGAAAATTCCAAATTTTTATAAACATGTTTATTGATCTTTGGGAGTGTAATTACCATGAAAAATTTCATACAGTTTTTGGTTGAAGAAATCACCCTGTATATCCGTTAAAACGCCACCAGGTAAATTTTATTACCAGATATGGAATGGGCTTAGCTCATAGTACCTATGGTTTGACTATGTCCCATTCGTCGTAAATCACCCATAGGTAAAATTCCCAGTTTGATATAAAATTCCCAGCTTTTTCCTGGTTCCACAAAATTCTCGGCTATTTCCCTGTTCTCCCGGTTGCTCGACACCCTGTATTACAGTTATTATTGGCATTTTTAAATAAAGAACTTGATAATAATAATTAACTTAAAGTATGCTGTAATTGTATATTGTACAAATATTTAAGACTTACATTTAATTTTTCCATAATTTTTGGGGCACCCTGTATTTGGCTTCCTTCAAAGGTCATGAAAGACAACTCGGCCTAAGAAATAAAATAAATATTAAAACCTACCTAGTAGAAGAAGGGTGTAGCTTGTAAATGATTTACCTTCTCACTTTATGAGGTATAGTTGGCACTGTGCATTATAACATATAACAAGAATAAAGGGGGGGGGAGGGAAGTATAAAGTTATGTTACATAAGTCAAATTTAAAAGAAAAAACATTTACCCCCAATACCTCTTATTTTGGGCGATTGCATTGAATTTTTTAGTTATGGATAGTTTGTTTATGTCAAGGCAAAAATTTGGAATATAGAATTTTAAAATATTTTAAAACACGAAATGTGGTAAAATCATAAATAAATGTAAAAATATAAAAGTCACAGTTTTAAAAGACAGTCTCATTTCCACATATAAAAAAAGCTTACATACATGTTTTCACATTAAAATGTAAATTGCTAAAGAAACAAAAGGAGGATTTTTGTTCTGAAAAAACATACGAGAAAATATATTAAAATATGAAAATTTTTTCTATAGTAGCTTTCTGATGTTTAAAAGGAATTTTATTAAAATACTTCACTGCAATGAACTCTGGTGGGAATTGCCTTTTTTTAGGCAACAGAAGGCTACTTTTAGCTTACAGTTCAGTTTCATGACATGTTGATTCATGGTTAAGCTAACAGTCTCTATATTCCCTGACATAGGTCAGACATTCATGGATGTGTGCAGTTTCAAGATTTTCATGCCCTTGAAATCTTTACTGCCAATAATGCAGTCCACCTAATATCTAAGTTCAGCCAGAAGACTAGATAGTGAAAACTGCATGGTAGGTACTTATGTACTTATATGCCTGATACATTTTTTTTATCAAAAGACCTATAATTCTTTAAAGCCTTTTATAGAAATTTTAGACTTCGAGATGGATAATTTTTTTTTGCTTTTTAAAGAATGTTTATTTTATTTATTATTATTTTCAATTTTCTCTCCCATGCTTTACTTCAGTAAGAAAAGGCGATTTTCAGTCTGGAATGATTTATGTTCGGTATATACCGCGTTTATTCTTTCGGATGACAACTTTGACAGTAAGTGTGGCGTCATATCCCCCGAAAACTCAAGAATCGTGAATAAATGAAATGGGTCGCTGAAATGCATTGGTTAAAGAGTAAAGGAAGGTAAGACTGTTTTTGTTTTATGAGACTTGTAATAAATATTAAATCACTGTTTATTTTAATTTTTTTGCCCATAAGAATACTACAAAGGTCAATTTGTCGGCTCATATTGCAAAAACATACCATTAGACAGAAGAGTTGCTGTTTTGAGGTCGTTGACCTCAATCATCAAAATTCCTGTTTACATAGATTACCATTACTTGGTATTTTTCTTCCATTTCCTAAACCCAAAGAAACTTATCACAAAAAAAAAACGAAAAAGATAACCTTAAAAGCTATAACCAAAAGATGAACCCAAGTCCAGAGTGTGGTTATAAGTAAATAATACCAAAAGCAAATCATAGTGGTGGCTCGCCCATTGAAGCAAGTGAATCAGTGATTTACCTTAAACTTTTGCAACTCATGGTATTATTTTCTATATTTGCAAAAATATAGTATTTTAATTTAAATAATAAACAATTCAACATAAAGTTAGAAAAAAACCTGCAAAATATGGGAGAATACTGTCAAAAAAAAAACGGTTTTCTGCAATTTCTTTTTTATAAAAAAAATTCTTTATAGAGGCACCTACTAAGGTCCCTAGGACCCCAACTCCACGAACGCCTTTTTTTTAAGAGAAAAAAGGGTGCTCGGGGAGGGGGGGGGGTTGCAATGTATTTTTTTTTATTGTTTTTGGTTAGGTTAAGCTGTGTTGGATTGGGTTGTTTTAGTAAAAAAAAAAATAGGAAAAAAAAGAAAAAAATAATTAAAAAAAAGTTTGGCGATTGAGGAATTTTTCATGAAAAATCAAAAATGGCAGAAAACCATATACTATACTGTTACCAAAACTTTGACAATTTTGATGTTGAATATACTGCTTGTTTGTGGATGTGTATGCGAGTCACAAAATTCTCTTGATAGGTTTTACTTACTTTTACAAACCGGAGTTGATAAGAGCTTTCCATTGCGTAAGATGAGTTCTAAACCATCAAAAAAATCTTGGATGACTAAAGGTATAAAAAATTCTTGAAGAAATATAAGGATCCTCTACTACATCAAAAAAAACATAACTACTGAACATTTTAATAAATATTTTAGTAGATATCGGAAAATATAAAATCGGATTATCAGTGCGGTTATTATATTATCAAAAAATAATTTCAAATGCAAAAAACACTGCTAAAGAAGCCTGGTTCATAGTGTATGATTTATGAGGGGAAAATAGTTACACAGATTATAAATCATTAATTTTATTATATAATGCTTATTTTACGAGTAATTTGGAGTTTCTTAGTAATATCTAGAAAGAGTTCAAAAAAAGTTATGGTTTAATCAACATCTACTTGGAGTCACACGAAATTAGTCTAGGTTTTTATAAACTAACTAAATTGAGCAGTAAGAGACTTGTGGCATGTCTTATATTTTTACATAAGTTGTTATCCCACATGCCTTTATAATAACAGATACAGCACAACTATTGCCTAAATTCGTCGGTATCTCAAATGCTAATTACCTATAATACATACTTTTTACATATGGACTTATTTAGTGTTTCGTTGTACACCTTAAAAAAATTACCATTTAAAGAATTTAAAGTAAGCTAGATATTTTCTTTTTCCAAACTTAGTTTTTAGTTTTAGTTTAATTCTTGTTTAAGCACATTATAATTAAAATTGTAATTAAGTGATACCATATAATTGGGAAGTCAGTCTTTCTGTTTGGTGTCCTATTATAGTAAATAAATAAATAAATGTACTGAATGAATATTATTACACTGTAGCAGTAAAACTTGCTAAAAATGTACACTCGAAAACCGATTCTTTATCCTATCTTGCAGATACTAATATTTATGAACTAAAGGAAATTCCAAAAGATATAAATAAAAGCAATACCACGGGAATCGATGCAATCCCTAAAGGCTAATGTTTTTTTTTTATTTTAAACTGAAGGGTAATGGTTGCATGCACATAAAATAAATTAAATCCTAATTTTGTATTTTGTGCAAACTTTATAATTTATATTAATTTGTTAACATGTAACATGTAACATGTAACAACATATAGTTAAAAACTGTCAGGTACTTTGTTCATCAACGATACATTCATTTTGGTATGAGTTTCTAGGTTTAAATAGTATTATTTTTTTAAATTATTTTTCACATGTTTTTTGTTGAGTTGTTCTGACGTGAATGACATTTAACTGAATAGCAGATCACAGTATCACAAATTAATATACATTATAAAGTTTGCACAAAATAAAAAATATTGATGTTACTTTTTATTTTAGTTAATGTCATAAATAAGTGATTTTCTAAGGGTTATTTTAGCAAAAATTGTTGAAAAAATCGATAAAAAAAGGATAGTCAGGGTTCTTGAGCAAAATAATATTCTAAGTAAATGTCAATATGGTTCTCAGAGTGGTAAAGGCACAAATGAAGCGATGTTTTCCTTTTTGGAAAGTTTGCATTTTAAATTAAATGACAGAGAAGTGGCAGCTGCAGTTTTTTGTGATTTCAGCAAAGCTTTTGATTGTGTGCATGATGATATTTTTGCTAAAAAAAAACTCGAATTCTATGGAATAATGGAAAATGTCTCTTAAATTTTTTGATTCTTATATTTCTGGAAGGAACCCAGCAGTCAAAAATAATCAATGGGTTGCTCAGGGCTCTGTACTTGGCTCTATCAAAATCAGAATTCTTTATTTTGTACTTATTGCCAATTTGCAATTGGCTGTACACTTCATTACTCCTTTTGCAGATGATTTAAGGCCAGTTTGGTTTTAAAACAAATCATACCCCGGGCCTTAGGTTTAATAAAAAGAAATGGTGGTGCAATTCAGCTTAAATTTTCTCAAGATATTTTAAACCTCTGCAAAAAGATAGCTTCGGCAGGTTATGCAGTATACAGGACTTTTTGTGAACTTGGTCAACAAATGGCTAAAACAACATACTATGCATTAGTAGAATCTCACTTCTGCTATGGAATAGCCTTTTGGGAAAATTGCCATAACTATCTATTTCAATCAGTTTTTATCATACAAAAATACATTCTTAAAGTTATTTATATGTAAAAAACCTAAAAGATATCCTACCAATGAATTATTCCTAGAAACCAAAACTCTAAGAATTAGGGAACTTTACATAAAAAATATCTGAAAATACATGAGAAAAAGTCAAAAATATAAGACATATGGCGCATGTTGTTGTTATTTGTTAACAAGTATCCTAAAAATAATTAAAAATGAAAAAACTTTTGCTGATAAAGTCAAAGAATGGATCCCTAGAAACCTGGAATTCATTACCAATAAAATACCACTATTAAAGTAAAAAAAAACAATAATAACTCATCTGTTTATATGTTTAACCTATATTTAATATGAAGCTATATTTAATAAGCAAAACAAATAGATATAAGAATTTTATAAAAATAAACTACTAAAAATATAAATATATTCTTATAAAAAGGATTAGAGAACATGTGTCACCTGGACGGCCACAGGGTCATTCTATATCAAATCAACCAAAAAATCACAAAAATTTTACGCGACCAATTCCAATTTTGATGATTTTTGGTATATATTTTCTTCTTACCATAAAAGTTGAAAATGCAAATTTTTAGATTTTTTTGATTCGTAGTTTTTTTTTTTTAATTTTTCAAAATAAAAAAGTCAGCATTTTGACCTTAACAAGAATGTACAAAACTAGCAATATCTCGAGAACCACTTACACTAGGAAAGTAATAAATGGCTCATTTTAAAGTCATTTTGAAGCTCTTTTTTATGAAATATCACAACATAATTTTAACAAAAAAAAAAATTGAAAATAAAAAATTGAAAAAAAAAATTGAAAAATTCAAAAAGGCCATTTTTAATTTTTTTGAAAAAAATATATAATTTTGGTCAAAGTGTTACTTAATTATCCACAAAATTTTATGATGGAGAAATGATGGGTTCAATGTCAAAAAAAATATCAAAAATATTAAGTACATTAAAAATCATGCATTTAAAAAAATAAACATATTTTAGGATATTAAAATAAATAAATTTGTTGGATGGATACAGGTTTTAAAAAATACCCAGAGGCTTTATCTACAAATTATTTTATTTTAAACTCGCAAAAGAAATAAACAAACTTTTCTACTTCGTTGATAAAAATTAAGACAGAAAACACTAAGACTAACTATATACCTTAAATTTATTTTTTTAACTTTCTTTTAAGAATTTCTGATGAATCTGACATTTATTTTTTGCTGACATTGTAAGTTCTGCCAGTAGCAGTGTTGGGTTCAACTTTTTTTATAAGACTTTCTGGTTTAATAATTAAAATATCTTGAGGTGTTGGGTAAAAAAATGATGAGGCAGGTCCTCGTGGATGAAGAAAGCTTACTTTCAGTTCTCCGCTCTCATTATTTTTCCCCAAGACACAAGCCAGCCACCAAGCACTGTCATATTCTACAGTGACAAACCCTGACTCGATATTTTGCAAAATAATGCTTCCACCTTTAAAAAGATTATGTGTTTCGACCTCTAAGCATGTAGAAAACTGTTTTGCCAAAAACGTGCTTTCTGTAAGAGGAATTACAGCATGAATTTTTTGTGTCCCCGGTATTGTTAAGACTTCCGCAAATCTTTTATTCAAAATTATTTCATGATTTGTATAATCTGCTTCTGTGCAATATTTAAAATCAATGCCAGATATGTTTTCTTCACACCAAGTAAACAATTGTAGAGGTGTCATTATTTGATTGTCATAGGGCCTCTGCAAACTGGCTTTGGCAGCAAGTCTTTTAACAGTTCCTCCCAAGCCATCGCAGGCACTTTTGCCATGCGAGGTGGCAAAATAATGCCACTCTGCTTCAACACCAAAATCTTTTTTATGCAGGCATATATTCAGAAAATTATTTTTGTTTTTGTACTGCGCAGCACATCCATCCGAAAAATAAAAATTTTTGTTAAGTCCTGGTATTTTGATTTTTAAATCAGGCATTAATTTTTTTAAAAATAAATGAAATGCAATTGTATTATGTGTCAAGCTTTCCGAAATAAACACATAATTCAGGTTGTGCAGTTTACCATCACTTAGAAAAAAAAATGGCAAAAGGGTGGAGGGTTGCCTGGCTGTTATTCCAATGATAAGACTGGACTTCATCTTGCATAACAAAGGAATAATTTTCCGCAAAGTCGCAAGTGATCAAAGACTCTCCAGGTTTAAGGTTAATTTTTATTTCATTGTATCTATCTTTTTGCATTTTTGCAATAAAAGAATGTGATTTAAGTTTTACAAGATCATCAGTAAATTCCTGGACAAAATCATCACTTTTCTTAACAACGGTTTCCATAGTACACCTATCTACTGAGACCCACTTTTTAAATGAGACCTCATCAATTAATTCTTCCTCAAATTTTTCTATTAACGTATTTTTAAACTGTTCTACTCCAGGACATTGCTTGCATCTATTGCTTAAAAAACAGTCCACTGAAGGTGGATTACACATTAGTTTATAAAGGCAATCATGATAAGATATTGCAAGAGGCCTGTTATTTTCATCATATAGCTTATTTAATTTGGAGCCATTGAGCATTAGTTTTATATTTTGATGTATAGTACATACACATACAGTATGAGTCCCACTTTTTCCTGCCAGTATACAGTTTTTGGGTCGCAGTTCACAAAATTTTGAAAACCCAATTTTTTCATTGGGGTACTCAGTTTTAAACAATGCATAAATTTCTTTTAAATTAGCTAAGACTAATTTTTTTTGTACATATTCTTTTTCAGCTCCATATTTTCTGATAACAACATAATCTTTTTTACCTGGCATGGTCCTGCTAATGTCATCCCTTTGGTAAAAATCTACCACTATTTGGGCCACTCTATCACTAAGGGTCTTTCCTGGTTTGGGGTTAGGAGAACATAATATCCCATTGTCCTTAACTAACTGTTTTACAGCTCTGGCCAAATATTGAGAAACTCCAAATTCTTCTTCAATCTTCTTTCTACTCCAACTTTGAGGTAAACATGATAAAACTAGTATTTTCTCACTCCTCTTTTCGGTTTTTAAAAATTTGTCCTTTAACTGCTTAATCATTTCACTTTCGTCACTCTGGCATTCCTTTACTAGCGTTGAATCTGATTCCTTTGTAAATGCTTTCGCAATTGTATGCTGTACAATAGCAATTTTTTCTTTGTATACATTTTTTCTTTTAATCGGCGACACACCAAGAAGCTCCAATGACTTGTTTAAAAGAGTAAATGATTCAGCAGGATCTTGAAAATCTGGATCATTTTCTGGAACTTGACTGGGTCTAAAAAAATTTAAAAAGTTAGTTTTTTATAAGAACTTAAAAAGGGGGTAACAGCTGACCCAAAATGTGTACATAATGCCAAGAAATTTGTACATAATGTCTGTATTCTCAAAATGCCATGCAAAATAATGCCATGCAAAATAATGCCATGAGATTTTTCCACTCCGTACTTGACGCAATTGTTTTAGTTTATTAATTTTATATTAAAAAATACTATTTGTTACTTACCCTGCCTCATCTTCTTCAGATGCCTTAAACTCCTTTGAAAGCTTTAGTCTACAACCATCACAGATTTTCATTCCCATTTTGACATTTTTGTAACTGCACATCCACTTGGTCACATTTCTTAATTTCCCAAAATGCTTGATTTTTAACTCTAGTGGATCACAGCACTTTACTTTATATTTAGTCCATCCACTTGCCTCACCCATAGTTGAAACTTTTAAAATTACACAGAGATGACTTCTGATAAACCTTCAGTCGAACTATTATGTATCGATTATTTGGAGCTGTATCAGGAAGATACTTGCCAAAAATTTAAAATCAATTTATGCAGGAATTTTCATGTCAGCAAATCCCCACAATGTACCTAAACAGACCAATAAAATGAAGGAGGTGTGTCCTTAATGTTAAACAGGAATAAACAGGCAGTATTTCACCAAAGTATTGGCAGGTTTATACAGGCATATTTTCCTAAGAATTGGAACATCCAATAGTACGTCTCCGGTGGAAAAGAGGTTTTGTAAGTAAATATTACAATGGGGGGCAATGTTAATCTGATTACTGATACAGAATGAAACGTAGGATATAATTTTTTATTAAATAAAATATTGTTAAATATTTTTATAATATCGCTTTAAACCCCATTATATTCTTCTAATTACCAAAATGCATTGTCTATTTATAGGCGATTTTTCATGCATGTGACATTTTTAATAAATTTTTTCACATTGAACCCATGATTTGTCCATCTCAAAATTTTGTGAATAGTTTAATAACACTTTAAAGAAAATAATATAATTTTTTGAAAAAAATCAAAAAATTTTTTTTTTATTTTTTTTTTCAATATATGTTATGCAATATTCTCATATGAAAGGTCTTTATAAGAGCTTTAAAATGAACCTTCACCTACTTTTCTATTATAAGTGGTTCTTTGGATATTCCTAATTTTGTGCGCACATGTTAAGGACAAATAAGTGACTTTTTCGATTTTCAAAAATTAATTCAAAATAAACAACTGGTCAAAAAAGTCTGAAATTTTGGATTTTCCAGTTTTTTGGTAGGAAAAACATGTATACTAAAAATCATCAACATCGGAGATGGTGTGGTAAAATACCCTGGTTGACTTGATATGGACTGACCCCACAGTACTGGTACTCTGGAAGTCATAGATTGTGGAATGCCTGTTTGTGAATGTTTATAACATGTTTAAATGTTTCTTTAAGATAAAGCCAAACGTATATAATAGATCAGAAAATCCACAAAATAAAATTTTAGTCATAAGATTTTACAAAACAATATAGATGAAAGATATTTTTTATAGGTATTTTCATTTCCCAGTGAGTAAGCTGCCTGGTTGAACTACCTCTAAATCTGTGCTTTGTCAAGGAAATTTTATTTTTCCGACAATAAAGCTTATTTTGATTTAATATATTCCACTTGAAATTAACTCTGTGTTTTGGACTTCCATTGTCTATATTTTATTTATACACGACGTTTCGATCAGTACAATCTCTGATCGTCTTCAGGTGCAAACTAAAATTCCTAAGGCTATGTACTCATATACTATGGGAAATCACTTCACCTTGAAGTTTAAGAAGTTGGCTCCACCCAAGGAGGGGCTTCCAAATATTTGGAATTTCAACACTTGGCTTACTGAAAACACCCTGATTCTGCCCAATAAAGGCAGATTCAAGGAATTTTCGTTTCTTCCAGTGTGACTCCTTGTGCAAAACCTTTGCTTCTGTCCACTTCGGTGTTGTTTGGGTATTCGTCTGATGTTCTTTAAGCCTAACAGATAGTGGTCTTTTTGTTTCACCTATGTATGATTCACCACACAAGTTCCTTGTGAGTGTGTTGAAATTCCAAATATTTGGAAGCTCCTCCTTGGGCGGAGCCAACTTCTTAAACTTCAAGGTTAAGTGATTTTCCATAGTATATAAGTACACAGCCTTAGGAATAGATTGTAAATTGCACCTGAAAACGATCAGAGATTGTACTGATCGAAACGTCGTGTATAAATGAAATATAGACAATAGAAGTCCGAAAAACAGAGTTAATTTCAAATACATTATTGTCTCAAACTTTCAAACAAATATTCCACTTGATTTTAATGTAGATTGTAAGCCCTATACTTTTAAATGTAAATTAAAGAAAATTTTACTGCAGACTAATAACATACGATATTATAGTAATATACCTAGTAGTGTATAATTTTAAATGTGTTGCCTAATCTGTTAAAGTACCTGTTAAGTTTGACTAGATCTCTGTTAACTAATGGGTAAAAGTGAATTTACATTCCATATTCTTCTCCCTTTTTTTATTTTTATTTATTTATTTCCAAGTATCAACAGCCATGAGGCCAATTACAGATACCTAACTTATCTCTAGTACAAGTAAAAACTAATCTATTCACTAACCTAGATTAAAAAAGGTAAAAATTAATTAGTCCTCAACAGAACACTGATATTCCTGATCTAATAAATTAAATAATAAAATCAGATAAATCTAAATAATATTAAAACATTGGATAATAATATTTACTTGCTAGAAAGAAACTGGAACAAGTTAGTTTAAAATAGACAAAAAAAACATAATAAAAATAACCAAAAAAAAGAAAAGCAACAGAATACTGACATTAACAAAAAATTAGTCAAATACCTTACATTCTCAATTTTGCATCAATAATCCTTTTAAAAGTTTTTAGACTGATGGTATCAATGTCAATATCAAAAGCATACAAATTAAAAACTGAAAACATTTTGTACACTGGCGCATTTTTGTACAGATTTATATGAGGATATGCCAGATAAAATACATTCCGATTTCGCAAGTTTATTCTATTCACTGCAAATGGTAACTGAGCAAGCAGGTCTGGACAATCAATGTTTCCCTTTAAAATATTAAATATGGTGCATAATATCACCTTATCTCTGCTTTTGCTAAAAGAGAGCCTATTAAATATGCTCAGAAGGTAGTCCTGGTCACACACTCTTTGAGGATAAGTTCCATATTTTCGAAAACACATGCATTAGAGGAATTTTCGTTATTTCCTTTATATTAATTAATTAATTCTATTAATTAATACACATTGTAGTGCGGAGACCAAATTATGCTTGCATTCCAAAATGGGAACTCTACTAAAAATATCAAAAAGATGTAGACTCACATAGTCTATTTTAAAGTTTTTTGTGTTTCTTGAGATAAATCCAGCTACCTTCTGTGCACTTTCAATTTTAGATGATATATGACTAGAGAATGATAAGTTTATATTAAATATCACACCAAGATCCTTCTGTTGGCTAACTCATTTAAGACTAGAACCATTTAAATGTATTTATGTAAAAGAGATACAAATACACTTTGCAATATTCAATCTAAACCTATTGTTTTCACACCACTCAGTAACATTGCAAAAATCGTTTCTCACAGTCTTCGACAAAATTTATTTGGAAAAAACATTCATCATCATGCGCAAACAGGAGAGGCTATAGCATTTTCAATGTTACCAATTGCTGCCAAGAAGAGGAGAGGACCTTGCAACCTTAAACTTCAACTTAAATATGACTGAATTAGCTTAATCAAATATAGAGGCACATCCATGTGCTGGAGAGATTTAATTATTATGCATACATTTCCGTGCATTATTTCCGTATCTGTGTAAACTACGTCAACTTGTGATTTATTATTGATTGCTTCATGAACATATTGACTAAATGTGGCTAAATTGTTAAATATTGACTTATGAGGAAGAAAACCATGCTGACACGAGGTAAGTTTTCCAGAAATTTCACTAAACAACAATTCAAATATAACCATTTCAAATACTTTGGAAACTGAACTTAAAATGGATATGGGGCGGTAATTTTTGATATCTTGTCTAACACCAGACTTGTACATTGGAATGATTTTACTTATTTTCCATTTTTCAGGACAAATTCAAATTCAATTCAAATTCAAAAATAGCTTTATATACCAAAATACTGCATATTCACTGACAAAGCCATGCTTAAATAAAGTTTACATTGTCTTATAATTATAGTTATTGTCAATGACATAAATTAATAAGCAAATATATATATATATAAGACATAAATGAAACAGACAAAAAAAAACTCAATAAACACTATAAAATTGGTAGAAACAAACATCTAAATTTGGTATAAATTTCAATACATATACAAGTTAGAAAAAGAAGAAAATAATTATTTGTTACTCATAAAAAGATAAGAAAGGATTTAACTGATGTTGTCACTTAAGTAATTATCAGTTCTGTAATATGCTTTACCCAACAAAAACCTTTTTGCCTGCCTCCTAAACTTCTTTTCATTTGGTTGTTTTCTTACTATTAGAGGGAGTTTATTAAAAAGCTTTCTTCCTTTAAAGATGACTGATTTTTTTATTAATTCTGAATGAGGAATTGGTAGTTTAAGTAAGTATAGGCGCCTTACACTGTAGCAAGAGGTGACATTTAATTCTTGTCAGAGGAACATTGATTTCCTCTCTTGGTGCATCATTGACATTTACATTTTTGTCAATATTAATGTAAATTAAATTTTTATTACTCAAACATTTTAGAGTGTTACAAATTAATCCTGATAGTTTTAAAATTGTATGCTTCCTACCTAGTGCATTACAACTCTCAATAAAAGAGACATTATTACAAGAAAATTTTTCAAAATTTTGAACTAAAGCACTTAACTTATTATTAAACTCACAACATTTATCATAATTCTTTTAACATATAGGTGTAGATAAGACAACAACATTGGTATATACACACAGTTTTAACTTACTTAAAAAATATGCTAGCCTAGGAGTTTTGTTATTAAAAAAATCATCATATCCTGCTAAAATAATTATGAAGTCATTTTGATTAAAATCTTTTGTAACACACGTAAAATTTTCTACAACATCCTCAAAAAGAGTGAATGGTTTGATGATACATCTCTCAGTTTGTTGTCCAATCCCCTAACCATCTGATCACAAAGTAACAAAATATGATTTTTTTGGGGTGAGTGGAATTCTGATGATTTCTGGCTTTTTGAGTAGTTTTGATGAAAGGATAATTGTATCAGTATGTAGACAAAATAGAAATTATACTTACTTAGGGACAATAAAATATTATGTTAAGTTTATTTACTATTTGGATAAAATGACATCCTTGGTAATTGTACATTACAGCCATTCCAGCTAAAAGTCTACCATAGGTAATATCACAAAATAGTATCTACAAATTAGCGAAGGCATTAACCTACTCTTTGTGACCACTTATATATTTTTTAATTTGCCTCCAGAGGCTAAAACTGTTTTTAATAAAAAAGTAATTTAAAATGTTTCTATGTGTCAAAAAAAAATGCCAAAAACCTGAAATTTCAGTGTTTTTTTATATTAGAAGATCAGCTTAAACTTTTTACTCTCAAATATTTTTGCACACTATCCATGAAATAATTGTATAAAAAATAAATAAAGCAGGCTTTCTAGTATTATCAAGATTTATTCATTTTGTGTAAATCACTTTTCTTGTAATTTAAATATTGTTTCTATTTTTAGTGGAAATAGTGTTCCGTCCGTTTTTTGGTAAAATAGTAACAAATATTATTTAAGTGTGATTTTAACTTTACGGTTATATTAAGTTTTGGCATGTTTTGAGGTCCTATTGACAGATAAATAAATAATACAAAAATGAATGAAGGTATGCTTCTTTTTGCTGGTCCGTCTGTTATGCATAATAAAAGGCTTTTTACCAACTTACTTAAGTAGATAAGAAATGACCTCCATTAACCTAGCGACCCCACCCCAAGAAAATCAAAATTTAGTTATACCATAATTATGTGCTAATTTTGTCCCCAATCAAAAAATTTTGTGCTCTTTTGGTTTCTGAGATAATCAAAAAATAAAATGGGGTAGCTAGGTTAATATTAACTTAGCAACCCCACCAAATGGCTCCTGGGAAGGACACAAAAAGATATTGGACTACTGACAGGGATACTGACCGGCCACAACCGACTCAGCAAGCATCTGACTCGCATGGGGGTCGGGAATGACTCCATCTGCCATGCCTGCCGGAGGGCAGAGGAGACATGCCGGCACCTCGTTACGGTGTGCGATGCATACCTAAGGATGAGGCATCAGGTACTCAGACAACCGAACCTGGATGCAGAGGACCTGCGAGCTCTCAGGTGGGCCAAAGTACTGGACTTCGTGAAGAGAACAGGAAGGCCCAGAGAGCCCACTACTGTACAAGCGGTACAGGTGGTGGATTAGAGGGCTGGGCTGGGGTCAGGTAAAAAGGGACCGATTGGGCCTACTTGCCAGGTCTTGGGCCGCCCCCTAGTTACTACTACTAGCAACCCCACCAGGAAAAATGCAGCCAAACTAAAAATTTTTGGTTTTAAAATTATGTGCTAATTATGTGATTGACGAATATATAAGAAAAAAATTGAATTTTTCATTTTAAATTGTGGGTGGGGTAGCTAGGTTAATATTAACCTAGCGACCCCACATGTCTAGGTATCACAGAATAAAATTTCAAAAACCAGTATTACCTGCAAATTATGTGCTAATTTCATCCATGATCAGAAAATTTTGTACTTGTCTGGTTTCCAAGAAAATCAATAAAAAAGATATTAATTACATTACATCATTTGTAATAACCTAGCATTCTCAATCTGAAGTACGATTCCAAAGTAAAAATATATTATTAATAAATTATTATGATTATCATATAATTTTAAAACCAATAATTTTTAGTTTGGTGCCATATTTCCTGGTGGGGTTGCTAAGTTAATATTAAACTAACTAACCCACTTTCTTTTTCGATTTTCTTGAAAACCAGATGAGTACAAAATTTTCTGATTATGGACGAAATTAGTACATAATATGCAGATAATGCTGGTTTTTGAAATTTTTAAATTCCGTTCGCTAAGTTACTATTAACGTAGCTACCCCACCCTGTTTTTTTTTAATTCGTTTTTTTTCTTATATATTCGCCGAGCACATAATTAGCACATAATTTTAAAACCAAAAATTTTTAGTTTGGCACCATTTTTCCTGGTGGGGTTGCTAAGTTAATATGAACCTAGCTACCCCATTTTCTTTTTTGATTATCTAAGAAACCAAATGAGCACAAAATTTTTTGATTGGGGAAGAAATTAGCACATAATTATGGTGTGACTAAATTTTGATTTTCTTGATGTGGGCTCGCTAGGTTAATGGAGGTTAAAAAATAAGTTAATATTTGAAATGTTTGAGTAAAATTAATGTTTTTATTTTCTAGTAAAAAAGTTAACATATTTGCAGCCCCTAATGGCAATATTTAATTTTAAATTTAAAAAAATTATGCAAAGTGTTCCATCCGTTGTGCTGGAATGGCTGATTACTAATAAATAGATTCACACTGTTTTTTCAGAGTCACATGTGGTGTATTTTAATTAATTACATTGCATCCGGGTCAGGTGAAACTTTTTTTTTTAATTTAAAAACTGCTCCATTGCAATAATTATGCAAACTAAAAAGTAAAACAAAATATTGGGAAGGGTTAATAAATAATGATTCACTAATTTTGATTACCATGAGCTGCCACTGGCAAATCAGCTAGTCCTTTAAGTTACAATTTCCCCTACTTTGGTTAAAACCAAAACTGTGGAAATGCATTGTTAAATACCAATTAAAAATCATTCCATGCTGAAAATCACCCAGCAAGAGATCGCAGATAATATATATATATATATATATAAACTGAATATAAACTAAATAAATCATCCACAAACCCTCGTAAGGCGCCTGTATTGCATAATATGGTAATTATGCAGTATAGGGTTTTCTGCCATTTTTAATTTTTTATGAAAAATTCTTTATAGGGGTACCTACTAGGGTACCTAGGACCCCAAATCTGCCTGCGCCCGATTTTTTTTTTTTTTAAGGGGAAAAAAGGGTGCCCGGGGGGGTTGTAATATGTTTTTTTATGGTGTTGGGTTGGATTAGGTTGGGTTAGACTGTTTTGGATTGGGTTGTTTTAGTAAAAAAAAAATTAAAAAAAACAAAAAAAATAAAAAAAACCAACTGGCGCAGGCGGATTTGGGGTCCTAGGGACCCTGGTAGGTGCCCCCATAAACAATTTTCCATAAAAAAATCAAAAATGGCAGAAAACTGTATACTGCATAATTACCCATAATATCAACTGAGATATCAACCTAATAAATTTAATATAAACCAATCTTTGCCCCTTTATTTGTGTACTTAGCAGTACTAGTAATAATTGTAAAAATAATAGACCTCCATAGGCTATTTCTACCTATCATCTTGTACTTTTTTTCATAAATATTTTTAGATGTTTATTAGCCACATGCTCAAAAAACCTTTTATAATCCTAGTAAATGTGGCGCAATATCAACCCGACATAGTTTGACGGAAACGCCTATAAACCGGGCTTTATTTTATACTCACATTATACATGCTGGCCAAATTAGCTCTTTGCATGGGATCATCGAAAAGTGCGTAATATTGCTGCACGAATCCTTTGCCTATCGCCTCGTATTGGGGGTTCAGGTTCATAGCCATCTTCTACGTATTTTTTTGTGGGGTAAATGCAACAAATTTTGCACAAAAATAAACCCCTGAAAGGCACAGGCCTCTAACCACTTTTCTTTCGCCAGAAAACGAACGGCCAAAAATGTCAACGTCAGTGAGATGTCACTTTTGCTTGACAGCATAGGCGCGTTTCTGCGAGCTTAACATAGTTACTTTTATTTTCTTTCTTAAATACATTCGTCTAAGAGAGATCCAGCATACTACACCATCACAAAAAATACCCGCTTTTAGACCCTTCGAACCCCCATATCTGTCAGGGGATAACTATCTCAAAAAGGTAGTTAGACAGCGGGGTCGAAGAGTGTACAGGCGGTATGTTCCTGGTATGTTGGGTCTCTCTCAGACGAATGCATCTAGAAAAAGAGAATATTAGTAACTATGTTAAGCTCGCGGAAACGCGCCTAAGCCGCGTTCGAGTTGGTTCAGGTGCATTGACGGCCTTTTTGTGCGAGGACACCACCTTTTTAAATGAAGATTTGTACTTAGGCATTAAAAGAAGCGTTGAGTAAGCAAGTTTTTGAGATATAAGACAGTGGCGGTCTCAGGGGGGACTGATCCAGAAAAAAGTAGACAACAAAGATGCTGGTAGTTGGGTTGGAGAGAAAACGAGAAATTGCAGAACGTTCCTAAGACATTCTAAAATCCCTCCACAGTACATTGGGACAGTTTAAATGAGACGAAAACCACAATATTAGAAATACAGAACAGTATTACCCAAGCAGCATTTTTCTGACTTCCGACTAATTACAACCTAACATGACGTCGGTTTTGGCGCAAATTTAGGTCGGCAGTTGGTTTGTACATCAAACAACGTATTTTTTACTAAGACCTGACGTCGCCAGCATCTAGTGCATCAGTCGTGACGTCGATACTTACCAAAACTGACGTAGCTAAATGTTGGTGATACTCGCTACTTATCAGCGACGTAAATTAACGTTAATTTCGGCGACGCAATTTTTAGAATAAAATTTAAGGTCAGGCCAAAGTGAAAACGGACGTCAATAAATTTAGTTGTTGCCAAGATTTTCTGTAAATGGCAACACTGCAAATACGAAAGTATTTTATAAATATACTTTACATGGACTTTTGTTAGAATAGAAAGTTTAAAAGTTTCTATTGTATAGTTTACAAAATAATCTTATAGGCCAGTCACCTGGGGACACCCGGTATAACGTCCAATTCATGAGACGTTTAAAGCAGAATTGTAATAAAATTGACGTTGCCAAACTTTTATTTATTAAATGTTACCATTCCGAGGTCCACCGACGTGGGTGCGCGACCTACAATTATACTACAATATTCTAGGTCGGGTCGTTCTACAAGGCAACGTCGCAGGAGGTGTTCTTGTCCGAATAGGTAAATAATCATTAGAAATTTGGTCGGCGCCCGAAACGCCATTTTAAACGTTTAGCATCGATGCGCAATTACAACAGTACATTTTATTTTTTCATTTTAAAGGCTTGATATGTAAATTAACTCATTTGTTGGCATTTCAAATGTATTTTTTAAATGCCTATAATATTTTACTATAAGAAACGGGCTTCCTTATAAAGATTTTATTTTTAAGTTTTTTTTCAAAACTAATTTCTTAATATTTTTGAATTATTTTTGTGGGTTTCTGTTTTTTTATTGTCTATTTTAATTATATTTATCAGTAAACTGACCTTCGTTGGAAGATTTGCATCCATAGAATGTGTAAAACTAACTTTTTTCAGTTACCCACAATAACTAAGATAATAATTATTGTCATCCACAGTTCATTGGGATGTGTTTGTTTAGACATATAAAAGTTTTTACCTAATAAATTTAAACTTGGTGTGCACAGTAAAACTTTGGGTCGTGGGTCTACGTAATTTGACGCAATATTTGACCAAAACATTTTTAATAAGAAGCACCCGACGTCGAAACGACTCGAATTTTGATTCCCCACTTAGGTGCTAAATCGAGTCCTCAGGAAGACTGATGGACGTCGGAGCCGACGTCAGGTATTTCTTTCTCTACGTGACCATAACGTAATATAACGTCCAAATGCTTGTTGGGTATGGAGAGTTTCAATTTATAAACAAGTTTTATATAGGCAAAATCGTTTTTGACCTGAACATACTAATGTCGTTTCCATATTCTATAAACTGTTTGATTAATACAAAATACAAATTCTTGAACTTTTGTTGGGAGAAGTCAGTATTTGGAAACAATATATATTATTCAGAAGTAGGTAAAAGCTTAAATCAAAACATATATGCCCACATAGCAATTTGTCATCCTTAGCATGTGCATAGAATATACTCAAAACCAAAAAGGATATGCTAAGGATGTTCTATATTAAAATTGGAACATCCGACATAGCAAAAAAATATTGCACGTATATCCAGCGTATATACGAAAACTGAGAAGGATATTGACCTGGATATCACCCAAATATTCACCTGAAGTGCATAGAAGCTCCAAAAAAGATCCAATTTAGATCCAGAGGTACCCATTAGGTAACATCCACTGAATATATGTTATAAGTATATTCTGAACATGTATTAATTACTCCACAAAAATATTCGAGTATATATTTATATAGTATATGCTGTCGATATCTATAAAAGTATATTCTTTTCGATTTATATTACTGCAATATACTAATCCTTATAATACTGATGCATTCAATGAAGTATGTCCATTACAAATCTATGATCATATATATAAGGTATATACGTTTTGTATATACCCTAAATATATTGTCATTTATATTACAACAATATACCCACTTAGCACAATAACAATAATAGGTCGCATCCTAAATTGAGAAAAATTAACGTGAGTAAAATTAACATCAGAAACACACGCTCTCACATAAATGAGCATTTTTTAGATGTACTTTAAAATGGTAGAAAATATCGTTTTTTATGTTATTTATATATCCAAAAAATATACGGTATCACGTAAAAAAGTGCTGTTTGTTAGTAAAAAAACCTAAAATGCCTAAATTTAATTAAAAAAAAAATTAAAACGCCTTGCACGGCTAAAAATTTTTAACAACAATATTTTCAAATTTTGAAAGGTTTTTTAATAAGAAGCAAACACTTTTTCCTCATTTCTTAATTGAATCAGTTGAATTACATTTTTTTTATTTTATTTAGAAAATACAGAATTAAGCTTTCTATTAAAAAATTTAGTTTAAGTCAAAGTGAGCAAAGCAGTATATTAACACTCGCAGGCACCATATCGCATTATTACCAGTACATATCCGAATGTTTATCTCTATTCTTTTTAGTGGTTGATATCTGTCTCTATCTGCAGCATCCTTAGTCAGTTTTTTATGACAATATGAAGCTTTGTATTCGCGGTGGTGCGTAAAGAAAGGGAATTTCTTCTTGCTGCAACTACATCTGGCAATAAAATATTTTTATAAATAGATAATACGTGGCATATACATTTTTTAATCATTTTTTATGAGTTTTTATTCAGTTTGCTGGTGGTGCAAAGCAACATTTTATAATAAAAAACTATAAAAATGCCATGGCAAAAATTTTCTTAAAAATGTGTTATTTTAATCTTTAAATACATTTCTGTAAAACAAAAATTTTAGAAAAAATTAAGTTTATAAAAAAAATATTATGCCAAAACTTTTAAAAAAGTGATGTTTAACTTTAGTAACAAATATAAGTAAAGAAAAAATTTTACAAGTTCTCCAGAATCAACATAATATGATTATGACAATTTCTGGCAAATTAATGCGTGAATATCCTGAGCACTTTTATATGGGAACTTTCGGACATCATCGTTTTAGTTTTTAACAAAAATAATATATAAAAAACTAAAAAGAACAATTTATAAAAAGACACACACAAAAAAAATCTTTTGTAGCATCTCAATTTTGCTTATTTATACTACTTACCCTGCAAAATGTAGATGTTAAGATGTTCACAAAATCCTTAAATTGTTGCTAATAGTAAAATAAAACTTTAATATTTTATATAGGTAATTTTCACAGATAATTCAAGAAAATGGATAAAAAATACAGAAAAAATAAAAATTAATAATGAATATTGTTCGTGGGTCTCCATTTAGGTAGGTATTTAATTTCCTGAAACCTCGTCCAGATTTGGATAAGACTAAAATGTTTACCTAAATTATTTATGTGTATAAAATGACTTGATTTTTAGTATGAAAAAAATGGCCAAGGTGCATTTTTTTCTGACTCCATCATTTATGAATAAAAAAACTTTAATCGGCTTTATTTACTTACCCTGCAGTCCCCAAGAGATATAAAGTTACCAAAGATAGTGGGAACAACCAACCAAATTTTCATCAAGTGTCCATCTAAAACAAAAAATCAAACCATACAACTTACATACCTATTTGCTTTTAGAGGTCTAATAGGAAAGCAGAAAAATTAAAGTTTCAAAAGGATTCTTCTTTTACAATATAGGTACACATAAATAAATAAAATAAAAATATAGGTATATAACTTTAAATTCATCAGCACAAAACTTTTACAAATGTACAGAAATGTGACTGTCAGTGATTTACGAGGGGATTTATCAGCTTTCTAATTTAATATTTGGTAAACACAAAAACCAGTTTTTTTTTACATTTTCACAAGAAAACCAACCAATACAACCCCAGCAAACCCAACTCAGCCCTAAAAAAGGTTGTTTTTGCTCTAGATATAACCGTCGTAACTTTAGACACTTTGATTTTACAGTATAAACCTAGCTTTAGATAACACAACACCTGCTGTTCCTGATTGACATTGACCCTTCTCTGTCCCTTTTTTACACAGTGCGTCAACGTCGAAAAGCATCACATATCGTCAAGTTGAAATTCAGAAATTCAGGCATATATTTAGATGGAACGGCACAAACTCACTGAACAAAAGTCTATAAACAAGCGAAACAAGCTTATTTCCGTATTTGCAATGCAGAGGAAGGATTTATTAATCTCGTATCTGATTGGTTGAATTGAAACCACGTGGTACATAAGCTAACGAATCAAAATGCGTAGAGGAAAATCGAGCTTGCAGGGTCGTATACACCGCTAAGTGGTAAATATTTAAGGCTCCCTCACTAAAGGAATATTTTAATACATTTCATCAATTTAGTGGTTTTTGATTCACTGAGATAAGAAAATATATATAAGACTAGGGACCATGTGTACCGACAAGTTAAGTGGCCACTCGGAGAGAATGTGATTCGCCAAATTTTGACAAGATGTTAAGCCACAATCTAACACGCGTAAAAACTATAGCAATATACCTTCGATTTTTTAAAGATATATAAAACAAGGAGGATCAGGATTCAGTACATTTGTGATCTCTAATGCTAAAAAATGTAATTATATATTAAAACAATAATATATTTAATAAAGTATTCCATTACACAAAAAAAATATTTGGGCATATTTATTATGCAAATATTCAAATGATATTGTGCTAAAATATGTCTGCCTTAAATACAAAAAACAGATAAACAGAATATATTCAAACGGATACATAATGAATATTGGGAAAATATTCATATTTTTTTATATAATTACTTGCAATAAATTTTATCTAAAAAATATGTAGTATTTTAAATGCAAAGTAAAATATTAAAAACCTTTTTTAGAGAATATAACATGATAATTATAAAATTTATATATTTAGTTTATATTAAGAAACAAATATTTGAATAATATTTTATTTTAAAATATTAACTGATATTCGGTTAAAAAATATAAAGCTTATATACAAAAAACATATGTATACACTGAATATACAGTAAATATCCGTTCATGTTTTCTTTTTTTGAAACGAATCATGTTTTTTTTCTAATATATATATAAAATATACATGTAACATACAAAACATATATCCTAATTTTAAATATCTTTCTAATATACAACATCCAAGGCTTGCTATGTGGGATATATATATATCTTTAGCACGTGCTAAGAATAGGTTATGTTCCGCCCTAATCACATGCTATGCAGGTTCTTAGGATGTCCTAATAGATATTCTTATCAGATGATTGCCATGTACTTAGCACATATAGCAACGGGTCATCCTTAGCACCGTTAACTCCTAAAATATGGCTTTAAAAATATATATTTGAGCTTTAAAAACCATCTATCACAATACACGATAAGAAAAAAATAAAATCAAATAATAAAAAAAAGCGCGACGCGCCGACGGGGTTCAAACTCACAACCTACAGGTTTGAGAGACCAAAGCTTTATCTACTCTGTACCATGCGCTTTTAAAGCAACTGTGCACGCATACTTGCAAAAATCGACAAATAACTTTAGAAAAAACAAGAGTTTTTTGTACTTCAGTGCAAAATGAACTTCTTGAATTTCGATTGCTCACACAGAGGGTGGAACCTAGGACGACGCCGTTTCGTCCTTATTAGGGACTCGTCAGCTAGAGGAGAGAATTTCTGAATTTTCTGTTCGACAGAAATTCTCTCCGCTTGAGCCGTGATCTTTGGCACATAAGCGTGACCGAGGTTTTCTATTGTTGTGATACACCTAGCTGACGAGTCCCTAATAAGGACGAAACGGCGTCATCCTAGGTTCCACCCTCCGTGTGAGCAATCGAAATCCAAAAAGTTCATTTTGAACTGAAGTACAAAAAAACTCTTGTTTTTTCGTTAGATTTACGGTGCCACAGCCATCTTCCGTTTTTTTTTTTAATAACTAGGTTTCAAGCCGCCTCATAGCGGGGCGACTTGAAACCAACTATATTGTATTTTTCTTGAAGGAATGGTTGCCCCCAAAAATTTAACGATTTGATTAGATTTAACGTCCGCGAGTTATTAATAATTAATCAAACCCTCTATATAGAATAGTTATTTTTTGAAATTTTAAATTTTAAAGAAAAACGGTGAAAATGCAAAAGTTTTATAATATGTTTATTTTTTACACCAACACCAAAGTAGCAATTTTTGGTTGTGCAAGTTGTTAAAATTAGAATTGCACCACTTTAAACAATGTTTTAGAGGTAAAATAAATAGTAGACAACTGAAGTCGACGTCGACAAGCTTACGACGACTAAACATTGATCGCAACTATATACCCAAGCAGCATTTGGACGTTATTTTATGTTGTCTTCGAGAAACGCGACGTCGGCTAGCGACGTCGTTTCGACTGCATGACGACCTTCATTCGCACCTAAATGGGTAATGCAGATTTGGATTGAAACGTTATTTTACGTTTAATTTCTCTCAACTAAAATTAGTTACCAAACAAGAAGGTTTGGTTTTGTTTTGAGTACCTAATAAAATATATAAAGTTTCTGTGAAATAAATTTGTAGTAAAACACACCTACCCAGGTTCGTTTAACAAATTAAAATTAACCAACCAAAATAAATAAAAAGCCCTACGTTGTTAACCCCATAAAATCAACATAATTTTACTTGCCCAGAATGCGCCTGACAATAACAAATTTAGGGAGACTTGAGGTAAGGTGTGATATGTAAAATAAACGAAAAATTTAAAAAAATACTCCTAATTTACTAATTCAAAGAAAATCAATAGTAGTGCCGTACTCAGCCTGAAATTCACGAGGGGAAAGAGCACGGCAGAGAAACCCTCGATCTCAATTCCAAAAATCGAGTCATGCTGTGCCAAACATTGAATTACAAATTCGAAATTAAATTACTTGAAAAATTAAAATTACTGTCTCAGTACTAAAATTTGTCGTTCTACATTTATAACAATACATTCAAAACTGAAGAGTTTGTGGTTAGTTAGCCGGACATCGCCAGAAGGTACTGAGGTCCCATACGGGAGGCTACTCAGCTAATAGTTGATATTTTGGGCTAATATCTCTAGACTATACTTTGTTTTTACTTGCTAGGATATTCGCTCAATCACGGAAGGAAAATGTTAGTAGATTCAACAAGGCCCTTTCTCACATCCTGAATCATACCAAAAATATATGATATATCTATTTCATACATCTTTGGGCATACGTCATACAAACTAAAATCCCAGCACAAAAGACAGCAAATGTTTTGTTTTAAATCTGCATGGTTCACAGCATAAAACGATTCTATCTAAATATACACATATTATAAACCAATACATTAAATATAATAGAAATAAAAGAACCCTTTGTTTGGAATATAATAATTTTTAAATACGCATTTTACTGACCTGTAAACAATTCGTTCTACCGTCAACCAAACAGCTCCAACCACTATCTCCTGATTCCGAATCTCGTAAAAACACACACACACACACACAAATGCATGCTTCTTTTTTGTTGTTTTTTTTAAATTAATACCTACCTATAGGGTGCTACAAATCCGAATAAAAGATTTAATATTTTTTTTTTAAATAGACGGTTTTCTACAAATTCTTGAAGATTTACTTAAATTATACACAATTAATATATATTTTACAGGTTGAATAAAAGTGGATGCGTTTTCTTAAAAGCGGATAGTGTAGTATATATTATATAATTCTTCTATTTACTTTCAAAGCACATTACACATAAAAATTTGTAAACGAAAGGCCGTTTCTTGATAAATGTGATTAAAATAAACATACATTTTGAAAGATCTAAAAAATAAAATATTTAAAAAAATTGGGTCGAAGCATTTTTTTTAAATGATGTTTTTACTTTTGGTATAAAAATGATCTAACATTACCCCAAAACCTTATTTTATTAATTATACTACATAGCACTCTCTAATTTTAGACTAAACATAAAAAGCAAAAAATTAATTAAGAATGGTCGACAGAGGCCAACCTGTATGTACAGAATGGCGAATTTTTGTGTCCTACTTAATCTGAAATAACGTTATACCAAGTCGTCAAGCATGACTAAAGTCACGAAACGCGTCGGTTCGCAAACGTATTACGACGTATTAAAACAGTACTTCCGCCATGATGTACCAATTTAATAGGGATTATAAGCCACAGCACGTAACTCGACGTAGCGTAAGTTTTGTTCAAGTGCGCATGGGCAGTAAACTCCAAACGTACGATATGCTTTACGCGCGGTGTATCGTTACACCGCGTATCGTACGTAAATGCGTAACCACAGATCAAAAGAAAGTTGTTTACTATAAGCATGTCTTACTATATATAGAAATAGTGTCAGACACTCAGGTTTCGCCACCTCGTCAAAGTTGAATCTTCTGTAATGGGTTGCTCTATTCCCGAGAGCAGCCTTTCCACGGAGAATTTCGATGTCATCATTTTCTTCATCGTCATCAGCAAAAATAAAAACATCAAGAATATCTGCCATTTTTGAAACATAAAAAAAAAAATAAAAAACACGACAATTTTTAGGGTATATATCTTATAAAAAACAAAGCAAATGAGAGCGCCCCAGAGCGCCCCCTGCTCAACTACTTAACCAATTTACAAGATAAGCAACGACCGTTGCTTTAAGCCTTTTTTTAGCTCGTCGTAACTAGGCGACGTATCCTCTCTGCGTAACGTACACTCCTGGCGAAAAAAAAGTAGGACACGGAATTGAAATATAGGTAAATATAACACCCTATATTAATGAAGATTTACATTGTTAGTCATTTGTTAGTTATTAACCTCTCGTTATTTACCTTGATACATCCCAGTAAACACCGTTATGTAAATATTACGTAAAATTTACGTAACAGATTTACCTTGTTATGTAAATTTAAGGTCACTCAGAGGTCACAATAAGGTAAAATTTAACTCAAATTAAGGTGCAAAAACTCTGCATAATGCCATGCGCAAAGCCCACCTAATATTTACATAAATGTGATGTAAATAAAATGACATACCTTTTACATAAATATTACATCCTTGTTACGTAAGAGTTAGGTAAAAACTATGTATATTTTACATAATAGGTTTACCTTTTTATGTAAATTTAAGGTCACATAGAGGTCACAATTATTTATTATTAAGGTAAAATTTAAGTCACATTAAGGTACGAAAACTCTGCATAATACCATGCGCAAAGCCCACCTAATTTTTACATAAATGTGATGTAAAGAAAATGACATACCTTTTACATAAATATTACATCAATTTTACGTAAGAGTTAAGTAAAAACTACATATTTTACATAACAGGTTTACCTTGTTATGTAAATTTAAGGTCACATAGAGGTCATAATTATTTATTAATAAGGTAAAATTTAAGTCACATTAATCTGCATGACATGCGCAAAGCGTCAACTATCTAATACCCGATGCCCACCAACGCGTGTCCTTGCATGCCCACGCATGGCATCACGTGACTCTGCATTTAAAACCATTGGAAATATATGTCCAGTCACATGGTGCGTTTTTTGAAGCAGGGTGAGCACGCGTTGGTGGGCACAAGGCTTAAGTCCGACATGAGCATGCAGCTTGAGGCGGGCCAACGTAAGGTCCGTCGGTGGTTGCTTGACACAGTCCGACATTCGCAAACATGTGCCAAAGTACAAAGTTAACCAGACGGGCTGATTTAAGTGGCGGAAGAGGTGATTCTTATAGAGATCTTGTCAATACCTCAAAGTCCGCATCCTAATCTTGAAATATCTTTGCTCTTTATATATATACTATGATCATCCACTGTAGAGGGAATATAGTGACATTAGCGCCATCTCTACCTACTAGGAAGAAACTGTTAAGCACTGGTAATTTAGATGATATAAATATCACATAAAATGTTTTATATAATAGTTATGTAACATTTGAAATGTAAAATTACGGTTCAATTGACTATATAATAATTATGCAAAATTTAGGAATTTAATTTGACGTAAATAATTTTACAAGGCATTTACATAACTTGAATGACATAATAAATATGAATATTACATAAAATGTTTTACTTAATATTTATGTAAAATTGTAAATGTAAACGTAATGTCTAAATTGTTACATAATAGTTATGTACATTTTATTACTTTCATTTAAAATAAGTAATTTTATGTAACGTTTACGTAAATTAGATTACTTAAATATTACATATAATTTTTTATATAATAGGTATGTAATATTTTTTATGTAAAATTAAGGTCCCATTATTTACGTAATATTTACGTAAATTTAAACAATTTATTTATAAAGTCATATTATTTACGTAAAATTAACATTGCTTATGATGACTTAAATGTACAGTCAAAGTTTTGACGTAATGTTTACATAATTTTTTTATAAAAATATTTTTATGTGAGATTTACGTAAATATGATGTAACATATTTTACATAAATATGTGAACCTTAGATTTATATAAATATTAGGTTAAAGTCACAAGTGTGTTTACTGGGATTTGACACTTCTGTTTGTCATAATAGTAAATAAATCAAAGGAGATTTTTTTAGAGTAATTTATTAAAAATTCCTTAAAATCCTATGTTAGGATCTAATAAAGTTGAAAAATTAAACTTATAACTTGAGTTACGAAAAATAACTGGTCTATAAGAAGAGCGGCGAACCATTTTGGAGTTAATAAAAATACATTACCACGCTGGGCAAAGCGCTGTAACAAAAACAAATGTACAAAAACAATACCACAGAGAAAAAACAAGAATACAATAAACGGCGATAAAAAACTGACCTTTTTGCAAATCAATAAAAACAATGATTTTAATACTTAATGGGCTCGCCGTTCTTGTCTAAAACAAGCTGGAGACGAGTCAGCATTGAGAAACTTAAATTTTGAAAATATTGCTCTTCTTCTAAGATGATATCTACAGCTCTTTCAATGGCTTCATTCAACTCGTCTGAATTTCTGGGGAACCAATTTCGCTGATAAATTATCTTCACAATCCGTCCCCAAACATTTTCCATGGGGTTTAAATCCGGGCTGTTGGATGGCCAAGGTAAAGTTTCAATATTGTTCTCTCGAAACCAAGTGTTCACTACATTCGCCGTGTGTACAGGGCAGTTATCATGTTGGTAGATAAACTCATTATTTTCATGCAAGGCCGAAACAGATGGATACATAAGGTTACCATTGTATAATTTATACAATGATATTACGAAGAATTTCGATGTATCGTTCACTGGTAAATCTACCTTCTATTCTCTAGCAAACACCCATACCTGGGTGGACGATAAACCAAAATTCTCCGACTATCTGACGATGACTGGAAAATTTTTTCGTTCGTAAAGACTACTTTCTCCCAAAAATAATTCCCTTCTAAAAGATGATTGGCCGCAAAAATTACTCGAGCCTGTTTCTGCTCTTCCGTTAAAAGAGGTTTTTTTGCTACAACTTTACACGATAGATTTGAATTTTGTATCCTACTACAAGCAGTTCGCCGGGACCCTGGAAACATGCTTGCAGCGGCAGCATGGGAGCATGTGGTAAAAGGATTCTACCTTAAATGGTCAAGGAGTCGTCCATCTTGCTCCATTGAACTAATTTTGTTTCGTCCTGATCCTTCCTTTCTCTTTGTGGTATTGTTTTCGGTCCAGGGCTTGGTTCAGCGTAGTACTGTATTTTTATTAACTCCAAAATGGTTCGCCGCTCTTCTTATAGACCAGTTATAGTATGAGATCCGGCTGCAAATTTTTTGACCCATCGCGTAACCACTCAAAATATTTAAAAAGTTGAAGATTAGTACTCAGCATTCCCAGAAAGCTTATGGTGCCAGTCGGCATTTGGTGGAAAATGTAAAAAAAAACATTCTTTTTGACCGATTTTTTTGACAATTTTTCTTTTTGGGCGTAACCAAAAAATACTTGTATTGGGACTTGGATTAGACTTAGGCTATGCCAAAAATGCAATGGTGCCATCACGCATCCGGCAGCGTTGCCGCGGCACCATCGCCCGAAGGGGTGCTTTTTTACAGTAAAATCGATCCATAACGTATCCACTTGATTTAGGTGGCAAATTAAAGGTACGAATATCAAATGGTGCCACTCCAAATCTGGCCGGAAGTGCCCGGCACCAATAATTTTATACTCAAAACTCGCGGGCCGTTTACTATAGAGGCGAGTTAGTTATTGCTATATATCTTCGAGGAAAATATTAGTAGCAACAATTTTTTTTTAAAAGGATGTTGGGAATACCAACCTTAATATTCCTTAATAATTCCTCAAAAATCCGACTGGTACCAACACCGCCGTCGTGGGTTTGTCTCGAGTTTTTACTAATTATCTCGAAAACTGTTCGGTCCACGAAAAAACTTATGGTGTCAAAGTAAAAGCGTATAAAATGGTCCCTCAAACAGAGCAACAACTTTTAGGCTCAGACCACCAGTGGCGGAGATAGAATATTTTTTCTTTAAATATGTGTTTTTCCTTCTTTCCAAAATATCCTAGTTCAATAAAAAATATAAGAGTTGAAAAAATAACTAGTTTTTTGCCCTCTCTAAAATAGGAAAAATTACATGTTAATATATAAAAAACAGTGGCGCAGTTGAAGTTTCTTAAAATAATTTTCTTAGCAACAATTTTCGTTTTTCAAAACAAATATAATGTTCTTAATATGAGTTTTTTAATTTTATATTTTATGTTTAGTGATTAACATGTTGTCTCTAATTGCCCTAAGTTATCCACAATTATTATCCACAAAATGCCCTAAGTTATCCACAACATTAAAAACAATATATTTGTTTTGAAAAACGAAAATTGTTTAGAAAATTATTTTAAGAAACTTCAAGTGCGCACTGTTTTTTATGTATTAACATGTAATATGTCCTATTTTAGGGATGGCAAAAAACTAGTTATTTTTTCAATTCTTATATTTTTTATTGTACTAGGAGATCTTTTGAAAAGGAGGAAAAACACATATTTAAAGAAAAAATATTCTATCTCGCTTTTAGTTTGACACCATAAGTTTTTTCGTGGACTGAACAGTTTTCGACATAATTAGTAAAAACTCGAGACAAACCCAAGAAATTACTTATTTCCGCCATTTTTTTAATATGGCGCTGTTGGTAGCAGTCGGATTTTTAAGGACTTATTAGGGAATATTAAGGTTATAACATTCTTATAAAAAAATTGTTGCTGATAATGTTTTTCTCGAAGATATATAGCAATAACTAACTCGCCTCTATAGTAAACGGCCCGCGAGTTTTGAGTATAAAATCATTGGTGCAGGTCACTTCCGGCCAGATTTGGAGTGGCACCATTTGATACTCATATTGAGGAGATCAATACCTTTAATTTGACACCTAAATCAAGTGGTTACGTTACGGGTCGATTTTGCTTAAAAAAAGCATACCTTCGGGCAATGGTGCCGCGTCAACGCGGCCGGATGCGGGATGGCACCATTGCATTTTTGGCATCGCCTAAGTCTAATCCAATTCCCAATACAAGGATTTTTTGGTTACGCCCAAAAAGAAAAAATGTCAAAAAAATGGGTCAAAAACAATTTTTTTTACATTTCCGGCCAAATACCGACTGGTACCATAAGCTTTCTGGGAATGGTGAGTACTAATCTTCAACTTTTTAAATATTTTGAGTGGTTACGCGATCGGTCAAAAAATTTGCAGCCGGATCTCGTACTATTATCTTCCGTAAGTCGAGTTATAATTTGAATTTTCGCAAATTTTGAAACTTGAGGCATTTTTTATTTAGTTTGAAGTATACGGCAAGAAAGCGCAGATAATTGTCAGATATTTCAAACCAATAAATATCTCAACGTATATGGTGACATAGTAAAAAAAGCAAATATATATTTTACATGTCCTACTTTTTTTTTCGCCAGATCTGTACGTTGCGTTTACGCCATGCTCGTGAAATTTGCCATCGGCCTGCGTAGGTCGTACGTATTAGAATCGCACGTCTTGCGCGGAGTCTATGTAATAATAGACACTTAAAGTAAATATTTCAACGCATCCGTATCGGTAAACGTAACGCCTTCGAAACAAAGTGAAAATACGCTACATTTTTGACTTGGTCATGCCATGTTTCGAACGATACCTGCTTCTTTGACGGGTGTAATGACAGAATCTCATTGCGTACGGAAGGATGTACATATCGTTAGGGACCCACGAACGTACGCAACGATTTCAATCAGCAGTCCTGTCATCGCACCCTTCAAAAAAGCGGGCTTTGTTCGAAACATCGCATAAACAAGTCAAAAATGTAGCGTATTTTAACTTTGTTTCGAACGCGTTACGTATACCGATACGGATGCGTTGAAATATTTATTTTAAGTGTCTATGAACCTAATCTACGTATTAGAATCTGAGGGGTCCTATAAAATAAAGAAAGGTAAAATGCAGGAATCGTTATTTATAGAAACAAACTTTGGCAAAATCGTATTTTGTAGAAATCGGAATTTGAAGAAAAGTACATCAAAGAAATCGTAAAACAGAGAAACCGTAAAACGTAAAAATTGGTAAGGCGAAATCTGTTCTCTGCCTGACAGGTGTTTGCATGCTAGCTTAGAATAAGAAAGGACGTAGAAAAGACATTTTTTTATGCTTTTCTGCAAGTAATGGTGGGTTGGTTTGGGTGGCTTTTTTAAGCGTTTTGGATTGATCTGGGTCGGGTTGGTTTAGAAAAAAAAATTACTTGATCTACACCCTTTCTTATTCTAAGGGCACATACAAACAGCTGTCAGGCACAGAACAGATTTTCGCCTTACCAATTTCTACGTTTTCCGGTTTCTCTGTTTTACGATTTCTGCGATGTATAATTTCTCCGAAGTTAGATTTCTACAAAGTACGATTTTGCCATTGTTCCAATCTGAAGTCGTTTTTAGTATAGGTCAATCACACACCTAACTGTCAAATGTCGCCCTAACCTCACAGTTTTGGCGGTTCTATTTATTCTTGTTTGTCGTCGTGCCTCGTTATCTCGACCTGATTGGAATGTGGGAGGAAAATGTGATATGCTGGTTCTCTAAAGGAAAGAGAGATATCAAATTGTCTCAATGAATCTGTTTGTATCTCGGATTTGTTGGAGGTTGTCATCTGCAAAAGTTTATTTTTTTTTCATTTTGGTATTTTCAAGAGCACTTGCAGCTAGCAATAAGCAGATCGTGAATCCGAAAAAATTGAGTAAAAGTTGGGTTAAAATTTTCAAAAAAATTAGGTTAGAACCAGAGAAATACTACTTACTTACTTACTTTTTACCTTTTATTGACCGCAGCTACTATGGCTATTTGGTCAGAATTTGCCATCCGGCAATATTTTTAGACTGATACTGAATGTATACCCCCCTACCGCACTCACCAGACCGGTCTGATGAGCACCCCCCAGGAAGGCAGTTTTCTTTTCCTGAAAGGATTTAATTTAGCCTAAACCCCTTTGTCGGGGCAAGGGATCTTTAACGTGCTCCACTATCAATATATGGATCACACGGGACCGTCCTCTTAACGTCCTCTCCAAGGGACGGTATGGAATCGAATTAGCCTGCCTTCTAGCTAACTCGGCCTACTCCGCTTCATACTGCGTTTTACCTTAATCTTACAAAATTCTGTAATTTTATAAGAAAAAGTCCAAGTAGACTACCTGATGCACGACCCGGGGCTTGAACCCGGCATCTCCTGCTTGAAAGTCGCGGCGTTAACCCCAACACCAAGCAGGCAGGTAACCAGAGAAATAAAAATAGTTGTTTTAAGTTAGATCAAATGCACGAAAATGACGTGTTCTTTTGGAACGTCGGTTGACGTAGGCCAGTTCCAACGAGCTACTAGTTTTAAAGAACCCCGCACTGAATACATGGCATTTTGGTTGAATGCAGAATTTAATTAAATTTTGGTACGTTGTACATCTCGACCTAGTGATCACATTTTAAATGAACCATAATCAAGTCGTATGATTAGTTTCAAAGATACAAGGGGATTTCTAAAGTAGCTACTAACAACCCAAGCAACATTTTTCTGACCAATGACCACATACTTCACCTAAATGGACGTTAATTTGGGTATATAAATTAGTGATCTTCAGACGGTCTTACAAATTACGACAAAATTCCGTTGCTTTAACGTTAGATAATACTGCAGTAACATTGTTACCGTCTATCTAACGTTTAGCCGACCTGTCACGCGTTGGTGCATTTTCTAGTAAACCAGTGACGTCATGTGGACGTTTATATGAGACTCTAGTTACGTTCTGCCGACGTATCAACGTCTAAACAACTTTCACATTACGTGAACTTGCGACGCTTCTGGCCGGTCTTGCGACGTTTTTCGGCCGGAGTTTTGACGAACTTAAGTGCCCTTTTCTTGTAAAGAAGAAAAGTTTCCAAAGGAACTAATGGCAACTTGACATTATCCTACAAGTATATGGGCGAAAGAGAAAGACTGGTGCTCTTTAAACAGTAATGTGTGATCCACAGCTTCACTTCTTGCCGCTCACTACAAATACTTTTTGCTTCCAAGAAGTAGGATCTTTGAAGTGTCCTGCCATATTTGAAAAAACTAAATTTTATTTCATAGTTCACCGACCATTTATTTAGAAAAATCGCAAAAAAGTAAGTTTATGGGGACTGTCAACTGTCGGCGGAATTGTTGGAGCGTTTTCCAGGCGCATGTTGGGTTGATAGAAACCAACGGTCGTGGCAAGTGGTTCATTTGGGAATGTTTGACGACTGTAGTCCATTTAGGTGTATTTTTTGGAATTCTCATAATATTCGCCATTTTTGATGCCGTTGTTTATGTTCGAAGTGGCCGCCATTGTTTATATTTACTAAACACGGCAAAACATACTACAAACACCATTGAATGGCATTTTGGAGACGTTTTATGTTCCGGGCGAGATAGGTATTTGACCATGGAATTCTAAAAAGAGGGCTTTAGTAGCATTAATTTTTTTACATTAAAAAAAAGCAATATTTTTCGTTTAAACACGAACAAATCAAGGGCGCGCGTGTTTTTTCATTCCTTTTCTAAGTATATTATTATTTAATAAACAGTAATTATCAAATTATAATTTTTTGTTTGCCATTTCCTAAAGTGTATAAAAATAAGTTCATTTTAGTAACCGAAAATCCCAAAGTTTGAGATGGGTAACATTTTGGGTAGTGAAACACCACCAAAAAATCAATAACAAAGAGGGCGCTAGTGTAGTCATTTTGGGTCGTATTTTACGACATAACAAGAACGATTACTATTCCGACTCCAGTCACTTCGCAACGACGTAAGGACTTAAAAATCATCCACCATTTTGGTGTAAATCCGGGTCGGCATGTTGGCTAAAACGACGTCGCATCATAACGTCGGGTCGCATTTAACAACGTCGCTACGCCGTTAAATTGATGGTTGGGAAGTGAAAAAATCGTCATGTTTTCTTACTTAATAAGAATTTTGTGAGTTTTCTAACAAGATCCAGTTGAGTTTTGGCATCAGTATGTATGCACGCACAACCGTTTTTAATTAGAGGTGATATTTTAGTGTACCGGGGTCATCACAAAAGTATTCACTTTAAAGAATTTATGTATATTTGTTATGTACATATTAAGTGATTAAAACTGACCATCAGGCAGGTTATCAAGAACATTCTGTTCGTAATTTTCGTTATATGGGAAGTACCGAAAGTACTAAAATACATTTTACAGATTAATATTTGGCGTTGTTAAGACTGACAGTGACAGCAAACGCATTTGTTTTAAACACTAGAGTCATGGGTTACTATAGATCACAGTAACTATAAGCGGTATATTTACCTATTTACCGGAGTCATTGCTCTAAAATATTACCTATTTTTTAGCAATTTTTAAAAAATACTTGACTAACTGATTGAGGCTATAAATATTAATCACCAACCGGCTTCTTTATTCTTTTTATTTTAAAGACATCTCAATTAAATCAAGTAACAAGTTTAATTAAAATTCTAGCGCTTTCCTTCCTTCCACGCCAAATATTAATCTGTAAAATGTATTTTAGTACTTTCGGTACTTCCCGTGTAACTAAAATGAGGAACAGAATGTTCTTGATAACCTACCTGATGGTTAGTTTTAATCACTTAATATGCACATAACAAATATACATAAATTCTCTAAAGTAAATACTTTTTGATGACCCCGGTACACTAAAATATCACCTCCAATTAAAAACGCTTGTGCGAATACATACTGATGCTTGTTAGAAAACTTACAAAAATCTTATTAATAACACATGACGATTTTTTCACTTGTTAGTAACTACTTTAGAAAACCCATTGTATCTTTGAAACTAATCATATGATTTGATTAGGTCCAGTTAAAGTGTAATATCTACAACATAACAAAATTTCATTCTTTCAACGACAAGCAGACGTCGATATCCGGCACGTTTAAATTTCCTACGCACTGAAGACGTCGGCTTTGTAGTAAAAACGTACGTCGCTTTTGCCTTAATCAGAACATTAATTCTACCCGAAATTGACGTCATATTAAGACGCATTTGGTTGGAAGAAGAAGATTTTTGCTGCTTGGGTAGTCACCGTCACAACTATTTTATGACCGTCTAATTTACTAACCATTTTTTCAGCAGTTTCCTAGTTATTGTTATTGTAGACGCGGCCGCTACTATTTTTATCTAACCAATTTTTATGTAGCCTTTGCAACTAACCAATTTCGGAGCACTGCCCTGTGTAAATTTCCATTGAGTAAAATTGAGGCGCGTTTGCGTCTGTTAGCCGGGGATCCGTCCAAAATACAGTATAGTAGTTTAATCCGTCCGTCTTGTTTGACGGCACATTCAAGTGGTCGTAGAAAAAAATTGTACCTAACACGTGCGTAAAGTGACTGTTCCGCCCTTGATTTCTGGCCAAACTCGGAAAAGTGGCACTTTCCGCACTAGTTAGGTAAACTGCTACATAGAAATAGTTATTTTTTCACCTAAATAATTTATTTATCAGTTTAAGTAATAAATATAATTTTTGAACAAATAATTGCACTCCAAAACCCACTTAAGTAAAACTTTAACAGATTCCCGACTAGTCGCGATCGCATCATTAACTCAAACAAAAAACTATCCACCAAATTAGTGCCATGCAAAAGAGAAGTGAACATTGTGATGCAACGTTGGCATCCCACTAAGCAAGCCCTGCCAAAAATACCGCGTTAAAACTCGTAAAAAAAAACTAGTGAAAGTTCACGAGTTGTGGTCGGTATTTCATGCGGTTTATGAAACACCACTTTCGGGTGAAATCTCATGAACTTTTAATATTGGAAAGAGATTCAAAACTCGTCAAACATCATGAGTTTTGCATGAGCACTGCCATCTGTTTTTAGGAGTTTTGAAAAGTTTTAAAAATAGTTTATGATAAGAGTTGATAAGATTTTACCAGTATTTAAAGGCTCTGCTTCCGCTGGTTTTGTTAAGTTTTGAACAGATTTTAACAAAAATTTAAATCAATGTTAATAAGATTTTACAAGGTTTTATGAGAATACACATGTTTTCAGCAGTTTTTGAAAGACCCACCCTCCATCAGATTTTACATGATATATGAAAAAATTCACATGTTTTAAGATTTCCCATGTTTTCAGCAGTTTTTAAAAGACACACCCTACATCAGATTTCACAAGATTACATGGGAAAATTCATATGTTTTTAGCAGTTTTAAGCAGATTTTAGGAGAAACAAGTTGATAAAATTTCACTGGTTTTGACAAATTTTGGTAAAATTGTCTCTTTCTATTCCTTCTTTTATAACTTATTAAATCTCTTAAAATTTCTTGCTAGTCAAATCTCATTAAACGTGTAATATGTTTTGTTTAATTTACTTGTACTCATAAAATCTTTTTTATTCTCATTGAAAAACTTGCTTGTCAAAAAAGTGATGTGAGTGTCTATTTTCTACACTTGACACAACTTTTCACTTTAACTCTTGTGAAATCTTGAAGAATCTTCATTTGTAATTTTAAAATCTCATCAAAATCCTGCTTGCTAAATCTCATGAAATCTCCTGTGTCTGATATAAACTTCCCAACTAGCAATTTTTAGTTGTGCAAGTTGTAAAAATTAGAATTGCACTAATTTTAAACGTTGTTTTACAGATAAAGAATAGTTATCATGGCGACGGTCGACCACGTCGACTATTATACGACGCCTAAACGTTTATCACAACTTTTTCATCTAACCAATTTTTCTGCTATGTTTGCAACAACTTGGGAGCACTGTTGTCTGTCATACAAACGTCAATTAATTCAGTAAAAATAACTAAGAAGTGTTTTGTAAAGTTTCTATTAGTTTTGTTTAAACATTTTGCACTATGAAAAGGAACAAATGGTATAAATATTCTTCAATATTTTGACATGTGACAGCTGTCATTGAAGGTGATTCCCCAGTGTGTCGGAAAAAAGAGGAAGGTCCTGTGTAAACAACAAGGACGGAAATTAAGTGAGCAGCAAAAAGCCAAACTGTGGACCAATTTCGATTGGGTAAAAATTGAGGCGGGTTCGCGTCTTTAAGTTAGGGGATCCGTTCAAAACACAGTTAAGTAGTTAAAGCAGTCGAGACACGGGACTCCTTTGGTTGTCATAGAAACTAATAAGTGCCGCTATGATTGATTGTTAAAACCATTGTATGCTAATTTGTAAACAAACATTAAAAATTATTTTTTTGCTTTTTTCTACAATAAACTAAGATCTTTTTGCATATAAAAATCCGTATTTTGTTCTTAGGAATCCTAAGCTGTTGCTCCTCTTTAGAGGATTTTCGTAGTGATTTTTAAATCATGATTTTTTTTTAAATTCAAAAAATCATCTTAATCGAGGGCGCGCTTGTTTTTTAGAGCTAAGAACTGTAAATTTGACAGTAAACTAACGTCTGTTTATATATTTTGGCATTGGTTCGCATGTTATGATGATGCAAAACATGATATATGACATAGAATATCATTTTATTTTAATAATATTATGGTGTTAGAAATAGTTTAATTTGTAGTCGAACAGTGTATTTATCATTTTACGTAATGAATAATATTTTGAACAAATAATTGTACTCCAAAACCCATTAAACTATTACTTCAACTGTAGTCGCGATCGCGACGTTGACTCAACCAAAAAATCATCCACCAAATTGGTGCAAAAGTGGGTAATGTTTGAGTAAAAGTAAACGTTGCGACGCAACGTTGGCACGCAGTGCACAACGTTGAGACGTCGACAAATTGCTAGTTGGGTTACGAATTCTCTTAAAATATCTTTAATATTTATGTAATCTTGTGAAATATTCACAACCCTTTACCCTATTTCTCATAAAATCTTGAAAAAACGGTCCTTCTTCCTTCTGACTTGTGAAATCTAGTAAAATCTCATACAAATCTTGCTTGCTGAACCTCATTAAATTTGTGATATATATATAGTAAAATTTTGTTAATTACAAATCTTTATAATATATTATTTTTAATTTATTTTTATAAGTACTCATACAATCTTTTATATTCTCATATTGTTTATCAAATCTGTTTGTGCTTGCATGTCTATATTCTACACTTTAATACTTATATAATCTTGTCATATCTTCACAACCCTTTACCCTATTTCTCATGAAATCTTGTAAAATCTTTTAAAAACGTCCCTTCTGTCAGACTTGTGAAATCTTGTAAAATATCATAAAAATCTTGCTTGCTAAACCTCATGAAATCTCATGTATCAGGTGTAACATAATGAAATCTTGTAAAACATCTAAACAGTCAGAAATTATTTGAAAATGATTCGCATGGAACATCATAAGAATTTGTCAGTTTTCATGCGGTATACATTTTTGCCAGGTCAAGTCTCTTCAAACCAATAAAATCTCTTAAAATCAAATCAAGACTTGATCAGTTTTTAAAAGTTTTGAAGTGGTTTTTTTGGCATGGAGGTCTGTTACATTACAGGTTTTGAATGTTGAAAAAATGTAAAATTGATGTAACTTTGAATACGTTAAGAAAAATGTTTAAAAAAAGTAAAATGTAAGTTCAAAATTAACATTCTATGTGTTTGTATATAAATCAATGACATCACTGAAATCAATGACATCACTGTATTAATATACCGTGAATTGGTGATAGTTCTCAACAAAATCGAGATGGTCTAGTGGTCTAAGGCGCTGAAACCTTCGTGTATCACCTTTGGATTAAGAGTTCGGATCCCGTCGGCTCATATTTTTTTTTTAATTATTTTTTTTTATTTGTTTAAGATGTAATCGCGATTATCAAATATTTTAAAGCACAAAAATATATTTTTTATGTTGTTTGAACCAATATTTAACAATGTATTATCGTCGTTAAGATTGCAAGTTGCGTTACATAACAGGTTACAAAAATACATTGAGGTAATGTAAATGTTACAGGTTTTTGCTTAGTGGGATGTGGTATATAACGATGAGTCGTCGACAAATTGCTATTTGGTTACAAAATAAATGTTTGTTGAACTTTGTAAACCCAATCAATAAACATAAATGTTTTTTGCTTGATTAAGTACTTCGGATATATCAGAACCTCGATGGGAACCGCTTCTTTTTTGGTAGATGTTTGGGGAGCTGTCTTCTCACTTAGATGTTTCGTTTTCCCTCTTGATGGTGTAGGCTAGCCAACATGCTAGACCTATCCCAATGACCTGCAAAAAATTGGTAAATAGATTAACTATTTCTATGGGCGTAGCGAGGGTGGGGCAGGGTGGGGCACTTGCCCCACCCTGGGCTCTGACTTACTCAGTAATATTAAATTTATGAGTATAAATGAGTATAAAATTTCAAAAAGTTCCAATACAAAATTTATGAGATACTTTTTAAAATTTGGCATGCATTTGGCATTTCAACAAATCGAGTTCGCGCAGAAGTTAACCTCAATTCCTCGTATCTGTTCTTTCCTTAATGATGTTAATTCCGGGCGGAGTTCTTTATATATCATAAGTGTCAATCAGTGAGTTAAATATCTATAGATGGATATTAGAAATGTATTTGGCTCTAAAGGTATATGTACCTAAGTATTATTAAAGTTCTCTTTGCTTCTGAATAGAAAAACACAGGCTGACTAGGCAAGACTCAATTCAATATCTATATAGGTATTAGATCATGGAAAAAATCCCTAAATATAGTATTCTTCTATCTAGTACATGCAGTTGGATTGTCGCGGCTTGCAGGTGCTCATAGAGAGGTTTAGCGCTCCAAAATTTTAAATGTGTAATAATTTTTTGGCGTATTCTAGCAATTACTGTGTATTGTTTCTACCAAGCAATGTGCAGGGTGTAGTAGGGTTACTCGTAGTGAGACCTTTTACCCGCTACAAAGATATGCACCAATTTGTAAAATCTCAATCTCGGTAGAGATAGAAGCAGTGGCGGCTCGTCAGATGAGGCAAGTGAGCATGAGGCATCAACATTTTTGGAAAAACATTTTTTTTTTGAGAGATTTTTTGTGTTTAATTTTTGTTGGAAAAAAAGCCCTTCGTAATATTTTTTTTTATTTTAATATTAGGGTGCTATTTCTTTTATGTCATTCATTTCTTATTCCGCTTTGCTTTGTTTTGTATGTTCCATCAAAGGTGGTCTCTGCAACTTTGCTTCGGTCTTCTATCAACGCTGTCCGAGAGCCTGCCGAGAGCGCGGTGCATAGAAAAAAATTGGGTTCGGTCTGTAAGTAGTTTGTCTATGGTGCGGTGGCTGGGTGAGGCGAGAATGAATTCCCATCTTGTATGCCGCATCAAGCCTCGCTGACCGCATTAAAATTTTGCAAATTAAAAAATGCGAAATTCCGTTTTTGTTAGGTTTTTGCAATTATAAAATCAACAAATCGTATATTTAAAAACCCTATTTTTTTGTATAAAGCCTTGGGACGACTTCTACTTTTTCTAAATTACATGACAACATAAGGCGACTAAAAGATCCGCGTCACCCATGCCTTGACAACTCAGACTATAATACGCTCATCACGCTTGTATAGGTGATTATTATTATATATGCAAATATTTTGATTTTGTCAGAAACAAAAAAATTGTGGAATGAAAATGTATAATAATTATTTATGCACAAGCGTGAGGGGATAATTAGTGTTTAAAGTTATTAAAGCCCAAGGGTAATTTTTTCGCCCTCAGGCCTTAACATACAAAAATTCAATGTCAATTCTATTCTATAATAAAATAGTAGATTGAAGAATATTTTTTTTTATCTTAATAAGTTTAAGATTTTACATTTGACCAATATTATTCTCATTTACGGTGTTTATTTCTTAACATTTTTTATCTTGTGAGTGAAAAAGAATGTCTATTTTGTGCAAAAATCTTTAATATTAGTATCCGATAAAGACCTTTTACCTATTTCTCAGGCATCTTCAGTATCGTCGTCAGGGTTGGCTGCTACAAAAGGAGAAAATCTGACCACTGAAATTCGCAAAAAGGTTAAAAACACATAAAAAAAATAAAAGTGATTTTTTTAAATAATTTTTTTATAGTTTTTTTTAAAGTGTTTTTAACCTTTTCTGAAGTGTTCTAACGTACTAATTTAACCTTAGCATGCAGCGAATCATCTATGTCGTTCAGAATTTCAGTGGTCAGATTCTCTCGTTTTGCAGCAGCCAATCCTGACAACGATGCTGAAGATGCCTGAGAAAGAGAGAAACTAAATGAAATAGAACCAGTTGTTGAAATTAGTTGAAGAAGCGTTTTAGTTAGTTGAAGAAGCGCGATTCTTCTACCCTGCCTTAAATAAAGCGCTGATGAACGATCCTTCAGCATTTTGTGCAGGGTTAAAACTTGATTGCGATCAAATGATAGACTTATCGGCCTTTGTCTGATGAGTGTTCATGGAAAAAGGGTTATTGACGCTAGGGATAAAGAATCCCGCACGGATAACATGGATTTATGGCCTACCATCATTTTTTGATATTTTGGAGATATTGTACTTTAGGTAGGTCTGTGATAGGAGATATGAGTTATGAAAGAACGTATGTCTGCTAAACACCCACGAAGAAATTTTCTCTTAACTTAAAAAGTACTTTGCAGATTTTCGTGATTAGGGTGTCATTTGAAAGGTACTTAAATGCTGCACAGGGGCGTAACCAGGATTATAATTTAGGGGGGCTTTAGTATTTGGACAAGTTAATTTAAAAAAAAAGTACGTAAATGAGACTAAAACGTTTTTGTGTTTTATTTTCTCATGTGTTTTTTTAAGGGTTAGTCGTATTTAAAAGGCAATTTAACGACGTAGGCAGAACATAATTTGAGGGGTGGCATGGGCTGTAAAAAGTCAATAAATAAGAAAAATGTTAAAAATCTTACAAAGTACTTTTCAAATTACGAGAAAAATTGTCCGTATGTGTTTAGAAGACATCCCAGCAAACACAAATCGTCGGCATTGAATCGGGCCAATGTCGACAACGTCGGCAGTGTGTTGGCATCGGCGACTACACTCTGGCCCGACGTTGGTCAGATTGCGATTTTCAGTTTTCGGTCAATAATCGGCAACTGACGGAGGTCCACATTACTACAGTCGACTTTATGCCGACACCACTTTAGGACCGACGATGGTCCGATTGGAACTTTGTTTAATCGGTCGAAAATCGGCAACTGACGATGGCCCGATTTACTGTAGTCTACATTATGCCGAAGATCACTTTATTTGCTTTAGGGCCGACAACGGTCCGATTGGAACTTTGTTTAATCGGACGAGAATCGGCAACTGACGATGGCCCGATTTACTATAGTCGACATTATGCCAACGCAAACCTTATCTGCGTTAGGGCTGACGATGGTCCGATAGGAACTTTCTTTAATCGGTCGAGAATCGGCAACTGACGATGGCCCAATTTACTATAGTCGACTTTATGCCGACGCCTACTTTATCTGCTTTAGGGCCGACGACGGTCCGATTGGAACTTTGTTTAATCGGACGAGAATCGGCAAGTGACGATGGCCCGATTTACTATAGTCGACATTATGTCACCGCAAACCTTATCTCTTTAGGGCCGATGATGGTCCGATTGGAACTTTCTTTAATCGGTCGAGAATCGGCAACTGACGATGGCCCGATTTACTATAGTCGACTTTATCCCGACGACCACCTTATCTGTTTTAGGGCCGACGATGGTCCGATTGGAACTTTGTTTGATTGGTCGAGAATCGGCAACCGAAGATGGTCCGATTACGTCACCTTAAAATTTTTAAACTGCTTAATAGTTTCTTCCTGGTATGTAGTGATGGCGTTAATGTCACTATGTTCCCTGTACAGTGGAAGATATTATATATATATATAATGAGCAAAGATATTTCAAAACTAGCATGCGGACTTGACAAGATGGTGGTACTTCTCTACAAGAATCACCTCTTCTGCCACTTAAACCAGCCCGACTGGTTAAGCACCCGCATTATCGAAACTTTGTAGTTTGCCAATGACGGGCCGCTTTAAGCTACCACCGACGGACCTCCGTCAATCGCCGACGTTGGACCGCTTTAGGAAACCAATGTCGGACTTGAATAGTTTACCGATGTCGGGCCGAGACCAGCTTGCCTACGTTAGACCGACCAAATTAAGCAGTTATGGGCGGATGTTCGGTACCATGTGGTTAAACCATATCGGACCTTAGTCGTACGGCGACCGTATGCCGATGTCAGCAAAAAGTAAAATTTACCATTGGACCGACGAAGGCCCGAGGAAACCGTGTTTGCTCGGATACGTTCTTTCACGGCTCATATCTCCTATCACAGACATATGATCATCATAGAATTTAATTTTTTTCACCTAAAGTACAATATCTTCAAAATATGGTTAACTTTTACGGTAGGCTATAAACCCATGTTATCCGTGCGGCATCTTTGAAAAAGAAGTTTTATCAAGATTTATCCAGAATCCTAGTAGGTTAATGTTCAAATAAGTTTATGCGTTATCTAAAATATACTTTTAACGTTTTAAGATGCCTAACGGCCACTTGCACCCATTTTTTTAAAATTCTCCTTTAACTAAATCTCTCTTTAACAATGACGGCAAAAGGGATACCAGATGTTTCCATTTCCTGCGCACTCATTGATAAAGAGAGAATTAGTTAAAGCACAATTTAAAAAAAATCGGTGAAAGTATGTGTAAATCACACTTTTTTTTAATAAATATTTTATAGTGCGTTTAATCGTTTTCTTGTTTAACCCATGCCCCACCCTAAGGGAAGCGCTGCCTACGCCCATGAAATGAACACTCTGTACAAAAATATCATACCTCAACAAATGCGATACCAATTCCAACCCCGATCAGCACTTTGGTGTTCGCCTCAATTTTCTCCTTAATTTTCTCCAGGCAACCCTGGGTAAAGGATTTTGATCCAGCATTATTGTTCTTGCAAAAGTCACTTTCTTCTCGTTGGTCTTCCGGCACGTTGAAAGCATCAGTGTCCTTAAAGCAGCACGAGAAGGGATAAGGCTGGCCGTCTGCTGGAGGGACAGTTCCCCAGTCTTGGGATTTCTCCACCCCGCAGCATTTAAACTAAAATTAACGAAAATTAATTTAAAAAATTGGTGCTAGAAAGCACGGATAGTCCACCATATAATCAATTATTTTATATTGAAAGGAAATGAAAATATCTCTTTGAAAGATTTGAACCTTATAACAAAATTTTTGGGTAATATTGACAAAAACCAAAATCTGAAAACCGCACAATTTACTTCTAAAGTTATGACTTAATCCAAAAGAAATACAATAGATGAATTAGCTATTATAGCAGCCTCCCGGGGTTTACAACCTAGGTGCTGTTTAAGCCGTTAGAACCATATTTTCACACATTTTGTTCGTAACTTAAGCACTTCTTAATCTAATGACAAGCACTTAAAGCTAGCATTTTACAATATGAGTTTTTCTACTAGTGTAAGCTTTAGAAAATAAAAATTTCGTACTATTTTCAACAAATTTTAAAGATTAAAAAAAGGAAATCACAAATTTGACAAAAAAATAAAACATGATTTTAGACATTTAAAAATAAAATAAAACTATCCCGAGGATAAAGTGATAGAAATAGAGTCATTTTAGCTATATTATATTTTAAATTTAGTTATATTATAAATTATAAGTGCTTTCGCTGTTTATCAAAAAAAAAATAGTTGCTGCATTATAAGAAAAGGAGCGTTTAAAAAACTCTTTATGATGCCTTGGAATTGAGAACGGAACAGAGAATCTTAAGTTGTGATCATGAGATTGAGAACGAAAATGTATTTTTTTGAAAAGGTAAGATGGGGTTTTAGTTTTAATAATTTTGTAGAAAAAGCATAACGAATGGTGTAGGCGTCTGTTAAACATGTTAAGCCAATTAGCGTCGATAAGTTTATGGGATATTCCTTGACGGCGACAAATTCCATATATAAATCTTCATGAATTCTGAACTTTTTGTATTTTTCTGGTATTTATAGAGGCTATCACAGAAGTTCAATGGTGCGAGAGACAAAGACTTTCGCATAACATTTTTTTGGTACTTTGATTAAGAATGCCGGTGTGAGTATAATGATTTTAATGCAGAGTAAGCGTTCCTAAGTTTGGCGGAAATATGTTCGCTAAATCTTTAGTCAAGTTTAGAGTCAAAGATAACCCCCAAATTTTTTGCCGAATTTTGAAAAATGATAGGTGTGGTATTAACTGAAATTTTGAAGTTATGAAGAAGATGGGTACGAATAGTATCACTGCAAAAGAGAATTGCAGTTGACTTGGTGGGATTTAATTTTAAACGATGTGCCCGAGACTCTCTAAATAACCTAGACAAGTCCTGATTTATACAATTAACATCGTTGACAACATCAGAAGATTTAAATGAAAATATTAATTGTGTATCGTCACAGTACATGTGATAGTCACAAAAACGTAGACGTTTATAAAAGTTTTTGGTGTAAATTGAGTACAACAAAGGACCTAATATGCTCCCTTGGGGTACACCTTGCCCCATGTTGCATTTTTCTGACGTATTTTTGCCCAAAACCACTGACTGTGTCTGGCCTGTCAAAAAAGAGCAGATTTAATCAATAGATTTTAAACTAAAACCAATAAATTTTAAAATAGATAAAAGAGTTTTATGATTTAGCATATCAAATGCCTTGGTGTAGTCTAGGAGAATAAGCACCACTGCTTTACTATCATCTGAGCATTGCTAGATATTATTTGAAACTTCAGATAAGGCTGTTACACAACTATGACCGGCTCGAAAGCCGGATTGTTCCTCAGGAAGCAGGTTATTTTGATGTAAATATAAATTAATTTGTTTTTCTATGATTTTTTCAAGGACTTCAGATAGAGTTGGCAACACTGAAATACCCCGAAAATGAAAAAAAATCTTATTGCAGAAGTTACATAATTCCGGAGCTGTTGATAATATTCCCAATGGGCAGGATTTTTTGTTAGTCGAAATCTTTCTTCTTTGTTTAAAATAGTTTTGACAGGAGCGTGCTTCTCAAACAAAACCAATAGGTTCTAATTTAAAAAACTAACTTTTGCGTCAGCCGAGTCTAGCAAATATAAAATTAATATTTATTTATATTTTTTCAAGCACTGTAAGAAAAACTATGTGTTACCTCAACATTTCTTTGAAGATCTATCTGACAGTAAATTAAGTGGTGATCAGATACTTGAATATCAGGGGCACCAAAGTCTAAAAAATCATTTTGATTGTAAAATATTAAGTCAATTAAAGTTTCTGTGTATTGCGTGATTCTCGTCGGTTGATTAATTAATTGATTAATTTCTGTCAAAATATCCTCAAGGTCAATAAAAAAATTCTCCACAGAGCCATCTGGTGGCCTGTAAATATTACCTATTATTATGATTTTATTAAAAATAAGTCGGAAACTAAAGCTCTCTCGCATTTGGACTTATATAACAAAATTTGTAATCCATCCCACATAACATTGGAGGAATATTCATGTTATAGAATATCCCCTCCCTTATTCTATTACGAATATGATATGTTGCAGGCCTATTTTGTGTTGAATATTCTTTAAGAGTTTGTGATAGTTATATTTCATTGGTAATAAGATAATCAAGTTATTTTTATTCCCAAAAAAATATTACTATCTTGTGAAAATAAGGCTATTTACATGATTTATAATTATAGTTTAGTTTAATGTCATCTACTGTACGTAGATGGCACTGGAATCAATATGTTCTCTATGTAGCAGGGAATCTTTTGATAACTAATCTCAAGTAGTACATCAACATAATGGTGATATACCTATATCCATAGGCTACTGCGTAATTGCATTTTAGAGGAAGACTAATGCATATTTGGTAGATATTCATGTGGATATATATCCACTCCATATCTTAGGAATTCCATCTCGTGGCCATCTGGACATGTTTTGAATCACAAAATCATATATAATTATGGTGTCCAGGTATATTACTATAATTCTTTTAAAAAAATGTTCTGGTCATATTATAGTCGTGTTTCACCTGTATGAGCTAGACGTAACTTATTGCCGGCATGTGTTAGTAGTCCCAAAGGTAAAATGTAACATTTCTATCATATTCTTCGTTCTCTAAGTATATGACTATTATATTACAGAAATGTTTAATTATTTTGTGGGATATTCATGGAAAGTTAAATCTGAAAACCGTATATCGCTACTTGCTTCCAAAGTTAAAATTTTTTGAACCCCCCACCACCTTACCCAAAAGTTAATCAGTTCATGGTCAGCCAATAAAGGATTTTTGTACCAAATTTCGTTAAAATCGATTAAGGCGTTCTTGAGTTATCGACCGACAGTGTCGTACTCTGAGCCATTCCCTAATCCACCCCCTGCACCATCGGTATGACAGTCTGCTCTACGGGACTTGCTTAATTTGCAACGTCGAGTATTTTGACCCATTTGAGCTATGCAAGTCTTCTGCGTCTAGGAACGGGAAGCCGAAAACCTACGTGGTGCCTCGTCCTTTGGTATGCCTCGCAGTCCACTATACTGGTTATAGAGGTGCCATATTCTGATACTAGAATGTACTGTAGACAAAGATAACATTTAACCTCTTGCTACCTTTCTGTAAAAAGTGAACCAAAAAAAAGGTTCTTTGAGGCAGTTCGTAAATTATTTACACCTACAGGGGGCGGGGGAAATGCGTACCTGCCACAAGATGTGAAATGGGGAGAAGGTCGGTGGCTGTGTTAAGTCACAATTTTTTTCCGTTCGTTTATATCCTACATTAAAAAATAAACAAAAAATTATATGATAAAGTTTTGTCCACTTCTTTCTTCAAATGAAAAGGGGTACTCTTATTCCATGACATTATTTTACGTTGTGGGTTATTATTCTTGAGCATCATAACAATTTGTGACAAGAGGGAGGGGGGCCTAAAGACGACCCTAAATTTCAGTCATTGTTGTAATTTGCCATATATATGCTCCATTAACTATTAATTTTGACCAATTTGGCGCCTGTAAGCAGATGCCATCGCCTAATACAAACGACCATTCGCCCCCCTTTTGGAAGGACAGTCACTGGACCCTTTGAGGCTATTTTTATTGTAGCTTAATAAAAGCTGCTAGACACTTATTTTATAAAAATAGAATAAGTGAAGCAAAAAATTATATTAAAGAGTGTTGGGACATAGTTAATAGGGACTTATCGGTACATAAAGTCGGCATTGCCTGACTCGGCACTATTTCTGACAGTTCCGCACGAAGGTTGAAAGGTTTCTGACATTTTTTTCATGTAAACATGTCATCTAAACATGCTCATATTGTGCCGTTCTTAAATTTGACAAATTAAAGTTAATGTCGTCCTTTATTAAAGGCAGGTAAAAACAGTATAAAAGCCGACATTATTTTGATAGATAGTGCCGTCTTTATTAAAGACAGGCTATGTCGACTTCATGTACACTTCTCTCCACATAAAACTGGTATAGCAGAAGGCAGCTGCAAATACGATTTTTTTTATTTTCCAATGCAACACTGACTTTAGGACTTTGTCATTTTAGGTTATATTTTTGGCACATATAAACTTTTTATAAGGAGACGGCTTGTTTATTTTTTACTAATTCAAAATATAAGGCCACTAAAAATAAAAAACCACATTTCAAAAAAGCAAAAATGTTTTATTAACTAAACAAAATCAACACAGTAATTGGTCTATTCGACTAGCTGATTATGAGAGAAGCAAGTCTACGATAGTAACCATAATAAATCGATTTCAAGAAGAAGGAACTGTCCCTCGAAACGAAGGCACCGGTTTAACGAAGTTTTCTAGCCCAAAACAATTAAAAGGCCAGATCAAGTTAACGAAATAAATAAAATAAAAAAAAACAAAATGAAAAACATAAAAAAAATACTTATTTTTAATAGAGCGTCAAATTTTCAAATAAGTTTGGATTTTCAGCAATAACTTCCCTATATGCCCTTACGATGAGTTCCATTAGATGTTCTGAAAACTTGCTAATTTCTTTGCAAATTTTTCGATAAGTACCCAAACGTTCTCTATTGCATTGTATCAGGGGATATTATTATCCTGGAACCATCTCTGCGCAATTCTGGCCGTATAAACTAGACAGTTATCTTGTTGGAATACAAAATGATCTGGATAAGGGACTCTCACCTCTGGAAGCATTACATTTTCCAGAATATTAACGTAAACTTCGGCTGTAAATCGCCCATTAATTCTAAATAGAGCGCCATGTCCTCTAGCCGATATTCAGCTCCAAACATTTAATGAAGATCTTCCCGCCCGCAAAAAAAACGCAAAAATTAATCGAAACTGCTTCTTTTCCTCACTTAGTTTAATTTGTTTTGCCGCAATGCGACACCTTAGACTCGAACGTTTAATCCTCCTGCCTAATGTTGTTATGGATACTGGAAAACTTGATTTAATTTTTACTTCTTTCGCTTTGGCAAACGGATGATTTTCCAGAAAATTGATTGCTTGTTGGTCTTTCTCTGGGCTAGTAATTTTCGTCAAACTGGTGTCTTCCTTTCGGTGGGATAGTTCCCTCCTCTTGACATCGGTTTTTTTATGTTTACTATCGTAGACCTACTTCTCCCATAATGAACAGCTACTTGCCGAATAGACCCACTACCATCTAGTTTTGCTAAGATTTGACCTTTATCAAATTCGGAAAGTGCGGCAGCTTTTTTTTTAATTTGAATGAAACTGACATGCAAAACATGATGTTGTCAGGAGTCTATGACATTGTTACATAGAAAGACAATGCCGTACTATAAAAAATGTTTAAGTTAAACTAACACCGTTCTTAACTAAAAAGCCTGTTAACTCCTTCCGCCTCAATGCCTTTTAGCCTATTGTGGCTGCCATTTTTATAACCAAATTAACAAGTAAAACATGGATTTTCTGTCAGTTTGGTGTCAATATGGCACTAAAACGAAAATGAGTTAACTGGCTTTTTAGTTGAGAACGGTGTTGGTTAAACAGGCTGCTAACTTCTGCTGTACCAGTTTTATGTGGAGAGAAGTGTACCGATAAGTCCCTAATGAGTTAAGAGGAAATATAGCACACAAACATACCCCATAGATCTGGATTCAAACAATATTGTTAATTATTTTTGTACAATCGCAGAAAATTTAACACTGACACAGATCCTTTAGAATATTTAAAAGATTCTTTTATTGTAACAGATATTGCTGAAATTAAAACTGTTCTGAAAGACATAAAATCCGTCATTGTGCAGGAATCGATGAAATTCCTTTGACAGTATTCGTTAATCTTGAGTCCTTGAAATATATTAGCTCAGGCAATAAATAAAAGTATTTTAACTGGAAATTTTCCCGATCGTTTAAAGACAGCTTTAGTAATTTCATTACATAAATCTGGTGCCCATAACAATCCAGCTAATTTCACACCTATCTCCCTTCTACCGACGTTATCTAGGATAATTGAAAAAAATACTAAGAAACTGTTAGTGGAATTTCTAACCAAGCATAACATTTTAAACAGGTTTCAGTTTAGCTTTCAAGAAAAAATAAGTCAAATTAACGCTCTCTTTTCATTTTTAGAGGAACTTTATTCAAAGCTAAATAATCAAGATTATGCCGCGGCTGTTTTTTGCGACTTTTCTGAAGCATTTGACTGCGTTAACCATGAGTTACTTTTAAAAAAATTATATATGTATGGCTTTGGAGGTAGTGCGTTGAAATTTTTCAGATTATATTTAGGTTGGAAAAAACAATCTGTCAAAATTGGATATCAAACATCAGATCCAAAATCAATTAATCAGGGAGTTCCACAGGGTTCGATACTTGGCCCAATTCTGTTTCTGTAAAACTGAATTACAGGGATTTTTTACAATTTTTGCTGATGACACCACTATTTTATGGTATCAAAAAAACCCTAAAGTTTTAAAGCAGATTATTTTTGAAGGTATAGGTAAGATAAAAGAGTGGTGCAATAGCAATTTTTTCTATTTTAATATAGAAAAAACGAAAGTTTTAAGTTTTAGGTTTTCGGTTAGTGACATTCCTCTTGGAGAGAAGTTAATAATCTGTTCGAATTCCACTAAAACAGTAAGTTAAAATTTTACGAGCATGTCACAAATTTAAATAAAAAGCTTGCCTTGGGATGTTTTGCCGTGCGTAAGACATTTAAAGGGTTGGGATACAATATGGCCAGGATAACAGATTTTGCATCATTTGAGTCGTTTTTACGTTATGGAATAGGTTGTTGTAGCAAATCTCTTTTAGAGTCGTGTTCGTTTTGCAAAAACGGGCAGTAAGATCTTTATGTGATGCTGATCTAAGAGAATACTGCAAATCTATATTTTTAAAACATCAGATTTTAACTGTCACATGCATTTTTATCCTGGAGACAGTTTGTTTAATCTTTAAAAAGTACAAGGGTGTAACCTTTCCTACTCTTACAAAACTTTTCTTAATATATGACAGCATTTAAATATCCAATAAATTACCAATTAACTGTAAAAGCTTAGACAATATGAATATTTTTAAAAAATCAGTTAAGGAATTAATAATTGGTAGAGCCTGTTACTCCCTGGAAGAATATTTTGATGACAGGTTTTAAAAATATGTAAAAATATGCAAACCACTTATTTATTGTTTGTAAATGATTTGTTATCTTTGTAATTTTTAACTTTTTTATGTTTTTTGTTCTATACAACTTTTTCTTTTTTATTTTAAGATTTTGACTTTCTGCTTTTATGTTTTTTAACTTTTTTTTTTATTTTTTACTTTTAGGCACACTGTTGTTTTATTTTTCTTTATCTATAAAAATCTCTTGTATTTTTAACTGATTTGTTCCTCTGCAATAGAGGGTCCTCCGAAACGCCTTCCTTTAACTAATTATCTCCTGAAACAACCCCCTTTTATTAATTCTCCATTTGGTATTCAGTCTTAGAAATCATTGCTGCACCACCCACCCATCCCACCTTTTTTCAAAGAATTTTTCGGTGGGATTTACTAAAAAGGTTTAGTATATTTTAGAACGGTCCTAAGTTTAAGTGAAATTTTTGATTTTTCAAGCATTTTAAACATATATGTATGAGGTTAATATAGGCCTTTCCCAGGCCAAACTTGTAAGCAAGATCTAAAATCTAGCAGGCCATGGAGCCGTCTTAGCTCCGCGCCTATGCACATGAGCAAACATTTTTCGAGGCGTCCGGTTTCGCGACCTTCGTCTTCGCCCTTCGGTCGAGACGCCATTTTTGTTGATTTGTTTTGATTAAACATAGTCGTTTTTCGCTTTTTCGTTTATGCAAATTTTTTTATTGTGATATGTTTAATCTTTGCTTACGCGAAAGTTTTTAGAAGTTAAAATAAAAACTGTTTATATCTCGCCGCATAAAAAGACGTGCTGTGTTTGTGGATGCCGCCAAACAACAAAAGTGAAGTTCCACAGGTTGGTAGCAATTTTTTCTTAAAATGTGAAGGAAAAAAAGTGAAAATACATAAAAATTATTTCTATTCATATACTTATTTATTTCAAAATAGAAAATACTGATTTTCTAAAAACGTAAACAAATAGAAAAATTTGGACAACTGCACAGTTGTATTTCTGGATTTTGGTTGGTTAACCGATGACGATGGCCGCGCATGTGCAGAACCGCTAAGCTTTGAAGCCAGAAAGAGACAATAAGAGTCATAAAAGAGTAAAAGAGAAAGGTATAGGCATATATATAGGACATCCTGCTTACAAAGTTGTGCACGACGAAAGCATTGCACAGGCGTATATTTAAGCTCATACATATATGATTGTAAACCAACCGTCCTTGAGTTTGATTTATAAGAAGAATTTTAATAAATTTGTTTATTGAATAATCATCTTAACACAATCTTTTGTTGGATTTAAGAGGAAATGTTTAATTTAGAAGTATATAAAATTAAAAAATTTAAACCCACGCGGGGTTTAAATAGTAAACACTCTGTAGAATAAATTAACATTGGGGCTATATATCTCACTCTAATTAAAACTCACACTTGTTAATTAATTTTTCAAATTAATACTTGATGCCATACAACGATTTAGATGAGTAATAATAAAATAAGGAGTAGATTAATTTTGTATTTATTTAAAAGGTGTTTTTATTTATGAAATGTATTAAAAAACTTAAAGTTTTTTTGACATTTCTGTTACTGTCGAAATGTCAGTTTAAAAATATTAGCGCTGCGTTAAATCACCAACAGCGAGTTCGGATCATTTACTTCTACTTGCACCTTGACTTGCACCAACCTCTACTGATGAAAGCTACAGCTTTAAAATTAGTGGGCTTTGAGTAAGGAAGGTTTTTTTGACTGAGCTTTTAGATAACCTCAATGTTTTACTTTCAGTTTGTAAATAAATTAATATAGTTGTTTTGGGATTTTTTTTAGTTTATTTTTCGTGCATAATCATGCAGTGACCTTCAATTATGTTTGTTTTGCCTCTTAGTGCCCTCATAAATATATTTTTTGTGCTGAAAACGAGTTCAAAATATGGAGTTTTTCTGGACAAAATAGGAGGTGTTTTATTGGGTAATGAACAACTTGGGATATTAAATAAGGTAAATTAATCCTTGTAAAAACGGTTACTTAGGGAAATTATAAACGTACTTATTACCAAATGCCACAAAACAATCCTTTCTGGGGGCTATAAATTTAAACCACCCCCCTGAGGTGGTCTAAAAAATCACCAACTTTATAACCTCAAACACAAATAATGAAGCTATTATGTGCCAAATTTTTTTCGTATTCGCCATTTGCCAATTTAAAAAAAAAATTAGTTTTAGGGCATCTTCTTCTAAAATATGGTGTATTTTGAGAAAAAAAGGAGTTTTTCAGTGGTATATTGCTATAAAAATACAAAATAATCAATAACTTTGTGTCTTTTCTGTATCGGTAAGTACCCCCACAGGTGTAAATATTTAGACCTGTGGGGGGTACTATTTTAGATCTTAGTAAATCCCACTGGTAAAGTTTTGGTTTAAACAAATGATGATAACCTCTCTTCCAGTGGTTCTTCCTAATTAAATCAATTTTACCTATCTTCTACTGAGGGTGTTAATTAATAATAATTATGCATACATTTTTACCCAATTACACTTTTAATGTGTCTCTGAGGAAATCTTTTATTTATTATTGGGTAAAAAAATAAATTAAAACAACAGAAAAACATTACAAACTAATGCACGCGAATTTAAGGCAAGTCCTTTTGAGAGTTTTTTCGTGTTTAACCACCCTAATTTCCGAATTGGGCGCTTACTTTTAATAAGCTGTTTTTACCCAAAATTACTTTTACCTACTCGCGTGCGGTAAAGTGCACTGCCCTCATTTGCGTGCGGAAAGTAGTACTTTATCGCACTCAGTGCGTTAAAGTTAACGTTATGGCACACTACAATGACTACGTTTATTTCAGAAAATTAAAATACAGATATTTATATTAGTTTTTTGGGAATTTTTGAGGCTTGTAGGTAAAGTCGTGTACCTAACACATGCGTAAAGTGCCTTTCCGCACTTGTTAGGTAAATAACTAATACCTACTCGCGTGCATAAATGGTACTTTACAGGGCTCATTTGCGTGCAGAAAGTTGTACTTTATAAGGCGCGGTGCCGTAAGGTAACTTTACCGCACGCCGCTTGTTTTTTTAAAAGCCAAGCAATATTAAATATAACTAAGTACATCCCAAAACCAAATAAAGCGTTTTTACTTAACAGGGCAGATTTTTTGCCCAATCAGTATCCCATTCACTTAACACAAATTTTTTCTTATAATTTTTATGCAGCTTTTTTAAAACTGTTAATTATTTCTAAAAAAATATAATAAATTTGCATGATTTTACATTATTGCACGGTGTGCAGTAAAGTTTCTTTACCGCATGATGTGCGGTAAGGTAAAACTGTGTAAAAATTTAAATTTAAATATAATTTTTATGTAAAATAACGCCAAATAATATGAAATTTTTATAATTTTACATTAGAGCACGCCGTGCTCTAAAGTTTAACTATATAGAATCTTTGATTTAGTACGATTTCTGATTATTAAAAGTAATTATACTAAATTCTTATGATCTTTCCTTACCACACGCCGTGCGGTAAAGTAAAACTATATAAAATCTTCGATTTGGTATGATTTTTTATTATTAATTAATAAAAATATTATAGAAGTAGGTACATAAATGTAGGTACATATGACGAGACATACATATATAACAAGCAGTATTTCAAACTGCGATTGCTATGACTCAGGTTTCTTCTTCTTAATACTTTTTTAAAAAGCTTTGAACATTTTTCTGTGAAGTTCATTTTTATTTGTAACTCGGCCTTATATCTGGTAATAATTTATTCCGATTGTCACTCCAAGCGTTTTCAGAAAGTGAAAATACACGTCCATAACTACAAACTGAAATACTGCCAAGATACTTTTCAGACTGAAGTGCGCTTTGAAAATCCTGGTCCACAAATCCACTGAAGTTTCAATATGGTCTTTCAGATATAGTTCTAGGGGTTCTTTTATAGTAAAGAATTCTTCATATAATCAATAATATAGTGCTTTTGAATTCAATAGAACTAATTATAGTTAAATGTCTTTTTTGTTCCTATGTTAAAAAGCAGGAAAGTGCGTATCGTTCTTAGCTGAAGCGTGACGCGGGACAAATAGACCAAAAACGGGACTCTTGACCACCCTACCCCCTTCTATATCTGGCCCAACCAACCTTTTTATTTAATGTTGCAGAGTTCATGAAAATAAATAATTTTTTTTTGGAATTTTACCTAAAGTAATTATAAGTAATTTTTGTCAATAACATATTATATATTGTGAGTAACCTATTTGAATATTTTGGAAACTATACATTGGAAATTTTCAAACTTTCTATTCTAAGTCCATGTAAACTATCTTTATGAAATACTTTCATATTTGCAGTGTTGCCATTTAAAGGAAAACTTGGCCACAACTTTCTTATTTTAAATTGAATACCCTGTATATTTTTGCATTTTTGGATTCTACAAAATATTTTAGGTACATTTTATGTATAAATTCTTATACCTATGTCATTAGAGTAAAGGTTCCTTTAATCAATGCCTATGTTCAACTGTTTTTAAAATATTGACAGGTGAAAATTGACATTTTTTAACTTTGACAGCCCGTAACATCGAAACGGTAAAGGATAGAACAAAACGGTTTTTACATTCTTATCTTGGTTTTTCACAAGCTATCGTTATATACTATTTTGAACCCAGGGTTAAACTAACCTTCAAAATAATAGAGCATCGACTATCGACTTTTGCAATCAGCACTACGAAGCAAGGGATTAAAGACTTTTTTATCCGACTTTTTTTCAAATTAAGTAATATTGTAAAATAATATATTTCGACTCCGAACATCGAAACAATCCAAAAGCTGACAACCCAACTCAAAAGCTGTTTCCAACCCAAAAGCTGACAGCAAGCAAATAAGAAGTTTGGTCAAAGACAGTGCATGTCCAAAAACCATCTATTAACTTTTTTGTCTTTAAAGGTAGATTCTCCATCATATTATTTTCTTTTCCATTTAGTTTTTAAGGAGTTTTTACAGTAGCTTGAAGCCGTAATTACCTTTACCTACGACCATCTCAACACGATTTTAATGGCTCATTTACGGTTCTAGGATAATAATAAAGCTTAGACCTAAACCACGAGATGGCGTGACAAGCGATAAAACTTTATTTTATAAGAGCACTAATTGACGCAAAAATGTGAGTTATTTTTCTATATTTTTAAGAAAATAAATATTTATTAAACGTAAATTTTAGTACCTAACCAAAAATAAGTCCCGCTAAATTGACATATTACGCATTTTTCAGAAAAAAAAACTTTGTTTTTAAAAATATATGTGAAAAGTTTCTTAGTAACCTTATTTGTTTTGAAGTTTTAGATAAAACGTCATTATGAAGGTTATGAAGGTTGTTGACTTAAGCGTGTTCGCGTTTGATATTTTTAATAATTTCTGATATTTATGATGACCTTTTCATTGGTCGTAGGTCAAGAATAGTACACTAACTCGCATGTTATGGTCATTACACGCTCAGATAAACTTCATCTTCGCGAACCAGGGAACTCTAGAATACCTAATGCCCTACCAACTGAGCTACCGAGGAACATGGGGTTTTGACCATAGAGAAAGTAATAGCTACGCGAGAGTGATCGATACTGTGTTATACTTGGGGAACATTGTTTGACGGCGACAGGAAGGAACTACTTGTACAGCCAGATGCATAATAATATAACTATATTCTTTTGGTTATTTAATAATAAAAACATATGAAAAAACATAACAGCCGCCGTTTCTCTATACTTTTTAGTGTTAAAAAAGCACTGCATTCACGAAAGGTTTTAGCTCTATATAAACCTATACCAACTTTGTACTGTTCCATGCAGCTAAAATGTTTTTTGGGAACTTTAAAAATCTAAAATAAGAGGAGGGGGTTATAACTATGTTGAGGAATATTATCAAATGTTAAAGGTAACAACATTTTATTAGGTAATTATGCAGTATACGGTTTTCTGCCATTTTTGATTTTTTTCAAAAAATTCTTTATGGGGGCACCTTCTAGGGTTCCTAGGACCCCAAATCCGTCTACGCCGGTTATTTTTTTTTTATTTTTTTTGTTTTTTTAAAAAAAAAATTCACTAAAACAACCCAAACCAACACAGTCCAACCCTACCTAATCCAAACCAACCCAAAACAATCAGAAAAACACATTACAACCCCCACCTGAACACCCTTTTTTTCTCATAAAAAAAAAATCGGGCGCAGGCGGATTTGGGGTCCTGGGGATTTTTCAAAAAAAAAACAAAAATGGCAGAAAACCGTATACTGCATAATTACCTTTTATTATGTTATTTTCTTTTATTAATTGGGAAAAATCTCAGTATAAAAGTCTTACACATTTTATAAATGTTATAACCTATCTTTTTTTTGGTGGTATTTTAATCTAGAATCTTCTTCCTTAATGAAATCATCACAATATTTTCTTAAGGGATTTAGTTCGCAAAAATCTGAACTCCAATTCTCGGCACTCTTCAAATATTCCCATGCTAGTTTTAATGGTAGTGACCCAGCCTGATTTGAATGGTATTTTAGACTTTCCAATAAGTTGTTAATCCACTACATAGCTAATCCTATAAACTCGCGCGATTTCCAACCAAAACAGATTAAAATAACTCAAAATTTTTTTGATAATCTAAGAGAACTGCTTGCCAGCCAGGCTTGACAGGCTTTGACGAGCGGTGGCAAAAACCGGCAGGTAGAAAATTAAAATTGTGTGCCGCAATGCGCTACAGGAACGTAGTTTCTGCGCGGCCCTATTTTTCTGTTAGTCTCCGTAAGTTATTATACTGTATCTGTTTGGTCATCCCCATAGAGAAAGTAATAGCTACGCGAGAGTGATCGAAACTCAACATTCATTTTTCCCAGTTTGTCCCTATGTTTTAGCACAAAGGAAATATCTACGGGTTATTTCCTTTGTGGTTTTAGTGTTAAAAAATAAATGCATTCGCGAAAGGTTTTGGTTCTATACAAATCTTAACCAGCCTTGTATAATTCCATAAAGCTAAAAAACTTTCTTTAGCTTATAAAAAGTTTTTTAGACCCTTTAAAAATCTAAAATAGGAGGAGGAGGAGGAATATTATCAAATGGAAAAATTTTATTATGTTATTTTATTTTATTAATTGGAAAAAAAATCCCAGTATAAAAGTCTTACAGATTTTATAAATACCTATATCAGCCTAACCTACCTATGTAAATATCAATATCCGGCGTTTTGCTTAACTTTTTTGTGTAAAACTCGTTTTTCTTTAACAAAAATAACATCTACACTATTAAAAAAAGTAGGGTTATGGTGAAAACTCGTAAAAAATGGCGTCGTGGTCATGCGCGAAATGTGGTACTTTTTTGTTTATATTTTAACTTATTATCTTCTTGCTTAACTCTGTTTAAATTATCACAATATTTTCTTCAGGGATTTGGTTCGCCAAAATCTGAACTCCAATTTTCGGCACTCTTTAGTCCCATGCTATCTAGCTTTAATGGTAGTTATCCAGCCTGATTTGAATGGCCTTTTAGCTAATCCCATAAACTCGCGCGATTTTCAACCAAAACTGATTGAAGACTCATTTTTAAAAATCTAAAAAACCGCTTGCCAGGCTTGACACACTTTTACAAGGGGTGGCAAAAACCGGCAGATACAAAATTAAAATTGTGTGAAATATATTTCGATTTGAAAAATGTTCTGCCTTTCTTTTATGTTCATATAGAAAAGATATGGACTGGCTAAGGTAGGTGTTTACTTAATACAAGCATTACTTTCACTCTCCGCCGCAATGCGCTATGCGCTACAGGAACGTAGTTTCTGCACGGCCCTATCTTTCTGTTAGTCTCCGTAAGTTATTATGTTGTCTTTGGTTTTGACTGGCTATTCGGAAATCCCTTCGTCCAATTCATTTGTTAGTAGTGGGGAGATCTTTGAAGCCTACAGCGGCTTCAAAAACCAGAGATATTATAATAGTACAAGCGTTCGCAGTAAAAATTATGATGGATAGGTAACCCTTTCCATTTTTTGATAAGATGTGCATTTTTTCGTCCTGAATACGAAATGGACAATCCTGTATCTCAAAATTGTGGATAAGGACACACCAATCCAAAGGTAGGCAATTTTAGAGGTCAATTTTAGAGGTATGATGTAGTAGTACCGCCAGACCAAAAATCACCGTACACACTGCTGTGCCGGACCCCATTCATGGATAAGGGTTCGGCACACCACTCTAAAAGTGGGCGTTTTTAGAGTGCTGTGCCGAACCTTTATCTGATTTTTGGTTTGGGAGTACTACTGCATCATATATGTAAAAATGGTGGGGGTTATCCTACCCCCTCTAAAATTGCCCACCTTTGGCTTGGTGTGCCGAGCCCTTATCCACAATTTTGAGGTACAGGATTGTCCATTTAGTATTCAGGACGAGAACATGCACACATTATTCCATCATAATTTATACCTTGAACTCTTGCTCTATAAAGGCAAGGAGGTACACATTCACGATTATTAGTTGTACGAAATTTCTATTTATCTATCAACCAACGATACTCGACCTATAGTATTTTATTGGAGGTGTCAGATGGCAAATTTCCAACTAATAATTTTAGCCAGACAAAGCCATTTACAAAATGAAGGGAAGTTTTAGCGCCCTAATAATTTACTAATAAACTTACAGAAAAGATATGTTTGGCTGAAATTATTAGTTGGAAATTTGGCATCTAACACCGCCAATAAAACGCTATATGTCGTGTATCGTTATTTTATAGACAAATAGAAACTCCGTACAACTAATAATCGTGAATGTGTACCTCCTTGCCTTTATAACATCTCTATCGGATGAAAGGATTTCCGAATAGTCAGTCAAAACCCCATGTTCCTCGGTAGCTCAGTTGGTAGAGCATTAGACTGGTATTCTAGAAGTTCCGGGTTCAAATCCTGGTAGAGGAAAAACTTTTACTTCTAGGCCACAAATTTTTTGTGTAAAACTATTATTTAAGCTACCTTTTGTTGCACATTGTCCCATGCTAGTTTCTCAACTTGGTTATTGGTGTAGTTACCCATGGAGGCTTTTAAAGTGTGCTTGAATGCGTCTTGGAAATCATTTTTGTACACTGCTGCCGCGATTCCAGCTGCTAGTTCTAGAACGAAGATTATCAGGAGAAGGCCAGCATACTAAAACACACAATTAAACTTTTCTAAAACATTTCACTACCATACGAATTTTTCTAAAACTGCCCACATTAGCTTAAATGGTAATGGTAGTCAGTCACAGTGTTTTTAAAATTATTTCAATTCAAGGAGAAAGAGAAAAAACTGCCTGTTTCGTTCTGTAAGCGAGTTTGTTTTTGGAAGCCAGGATGATCATCTAAAAGTAAGAAAAGAAGCTGTTCAGTACATTTTAGAAAATTGGCAAGATTTTCAAAATTTTCAAGTAAGTGTTACTAGCAAAGAGGAATATGGATCCAGGATGTCTAAATCAGGTACTTTTGGCACTCTTTTTGAATGTATGGCGATTTCAGAAATATACAAAATTAACTTCTACGTGTATGTTTCAAAGGAAAATTTAAAGAAAAAATTATTTGTTACGGAAAATAACCCACTATTATGTGTTAGCAAAAATCAGTTTAACTTATCAATTTTTGTAAATTTTTTTGGCAATCCAGACTCTGGACATTATAATTTAATTGTACCATTACAAGAAAACTTTTGTTTATCATGCGATAAAATTTTCAAAAATAAGACTGGATTAGTAGAATTCATACCGATAATTGTTCTCAAAATTCTCACTGCATCTCCGACGTGGTTTCTTGCATCGATGTATCTTTAGAAAATTCTCAGAATTTATTAAAAAGTAAGTGCAGTCAATGTGACAAATCCTATACAAGCAAAAGCAGCCTGAATCAACAAATTAAATCAAAGCACAAGAAAAATAATTTACAAGAAGATCATGATTTTTCCCAGGATATATCGTCTGATTCGAATGCAGTAAATGTCTTTTTAAGTTTTCTAAAATCATCAGTACCAGTAATAAAACGAATTCCAAAAGGTGCCCGCCCATTAGTTGCTGAGGAACTCACTTCACTCCTAAAAGATTGCGTTTCAAAAAACAACTTCCAAGCATAGTTTCATCTCTTTACATTTGCATATGCCGTCCTCAGATTACCGAAAAAATCCAAACAAAATGCATCGAGATCTTTAACAAAATTGATAAAGGACAATTTAAATATTTGGAAAGATAAGAAACATTTACCGTTACAACCATTTATGGATTACCTTAAAACGAATCAAGTTCAGAAGGATCAAAACCTTTTAAAAACAAATTACCTCACAAAGAAAGTTGAGACAAAAGTTTCTGAGGCAGATGTCAGAGGAGCGATTCATCTGGTATGTTCTGAGGATAAATTGGCTTTAAAAAATGATAAAACAGAGAACAAACTTTTAGAAAAATATCCACGCCATGAAGATATGCAAATTTTCCCCAAAGATGTCCCGACTGAGTACAACAGTTTTGATTTCATTTATTCAAATATTAAAAAATCAGTTTTTTTCTTTTAAACCGGGTTCTGCGGCAGGTCTAGACGCACTGAGTCCGCAACATTTAAAAGACCTTTTGAATGACGAACTAGGTACATTTTCTTCAAATCTGCAAAATTCATTGTCGCTATTTCTTACACATATTCTTAATGGCTTCGTGCCTGAAAGCATTTTAGCCATTTTTTACGGAGCTTCACTCTGCTTCACTTAAATAAAAAAGATGGAGGAATACGTCCCATTGCAGTCGGTTTATGCTTTCATAGATTAATAGCAAAATTAGTTTGTTTTTCAATTTATGAAACTTTAGGCAATTTGCTTCGTCCAACTCAGTTAGGTTTTGGTACCAAAAGCGGATGCGAAATAATTAGCCACTCGGTCCGGCGATTTTTGTCCTTTCCTCATGTTACAGAATAAATTATTTTGAAAATAGACTTTTATAACGCCTTTAATATGATCAATCGAGAAATTGTATTATCACAAGTTAACAAGCACATACCACAATTTTTCAGTTTAATTTCAGTGTTATAGAAATCCTTCATTTTTATCATTTGGAGAAAAAACCATTTTATCACAAAGAGGAGTCCAGCAAGGTGATCCTTTAAGTCCACCACTATTCTGCTTATCTTTACATTCTATAATTTCAAAATTAAAATCTGATATCAATTTATGGTATCTTGGTGACGGAAATTTAGCTGGGGATCCTTGTAGCGTACTTAAAGATTTTGAATTTTTTAAAAAAGAATGTTTGAGTATTGGCTTAAAAATTAATTTAGCAAAGTGTGAATTTTCACATCTAAGTAAAGAACACAATTTAAATATTACAGACTATGACTCAAATACTGATAGTTTATCAAAAGTTGATCAAAAGTTTATCAAAAGTTGATCTTGAAAATCTTACCCTTTTAGGAGTACCTTTCTTTGAAAAGGAAATTGGCAAACATTTATCCTCAAAGATTGATGTTTTTACAAAATTTTCCGACAAACTTTTATCTCTAAATTCTCATACTGCCTATTATTTATTAAAACATTAATTTTCGATTCTAAGAATCACTTATTTACTTCGGACAGCGCCATGTTGGAGGATGCTGGAATGTTTACAAAAATTTGACGATCTACTGAAATTAAGTTTAGAAAATATTATAAACTGTAAAATTGATTTGAATGCTTGGTCACTGTGCATTCTTTCAATCAAATTAGGTGGTTTAGGAGTCAGAAATAGCTCATCTCTTTGTTACTCAGCTTTTCTTGGTTCTTTGAATGATTCATCATATCTTTTTCCACAAATTCTTCCTAAGGAAATTATTTTGCATCGAGACTTTGCTTTGATCGAAGCATCAAGTAAATATCAAAATTTAACAGGCATTTCGGATACTTCCAATTTAAAATCACAAAGAGATTTCGATACTGCAATGTGTGATATATTTTTTCAGCAAATTTTTTTATCTTCAAAATCTCAACTTGATCAAGCACGTCTTCTAGCTCTTAATGAGCCCGAGAGTAATGCGTGGCTTAATGCTTTGCCCTCTTCTTCTTTAGGAAATTTATTGGATGACTCTTCTTTTCGTATTTCTGTCGCTCTTCGTCTTGGTCTTCCTGTTTGCCAGTCTCACACCTGCACTTGTGGCGAAATAGTGAGTAAATTGGATCTTCATGGCCTTAGCTGCAAAAAAAGTGCAGGTCGATGGACTCGTCATAGTTTGATCAATGACATTATAAAGAGGTCTCTGGTTTCAGCAGGATCTCCAGCGAAACTAGAACCGTCCGGTATTTGTAGGAGTGACGGAAAACGGGCAGACGGGATCACTTTGATTCCTGGGAAGGGGGGAAAAACTTTAGTTTGGGATGCCACCTGCAGAGACACGCTTTGCAGCTCCTATCTTGGTAAAACTTCTCATAAGTCGGGAGAAGCGGCTAAGATAGGAGAAATACAAAAATGGACAAAATATAAAGAGCTAGAAGACAGAGGATTTTTGTTTTACACTTTTGCAGTGGAAACTCTAGGTCCATGGGGTGATGAAGCTAAAAAATTAATTTCCGAAATAGCAAAAAAAATTGAAACAAAAAATTCTAGAAGTTTCATCACCTAGCGGATCAGTATCTCCATTCAAAGGGGGAATGCGGCCTCAGTGCTGGGGACCTTACCCAAAGAACAAGGATTGGAAGAAGTTTTTTATTTATAGTTTTTTTTATGATTAATTTAAATTTTGATTTTTTTTTTTAGTTTTAAACCAATTTTTACAATTTTAAATAAAGTATAATTGGATAAAGATTTCAGAAGTTCCCCCGATTATGTTTGTCATCCTATCACAAATTCCTGGGCAATCTGTGTGTAGAAAGCATATTGGAACTGCTTAGCCTATTTTTATTGAACCGCTAAGAACACTCAAAAAGGATAAGCTCCAAACAGAAAAAAAAAACTGCACCGAAATCGGATCACTGGTTAAAGAGCTATATGCGCTCGCAGTCCCACACCCACAGACGTCGTAGGAGGGGTCAAACCATATAACCGTAAAATACTATAATAGCTCAGGTGATCCAAATGTGTAACAATAATAACTTTGAAAAACAAAGAAAATTATGTAAAAATCAGGGCAAGGTCAAAGGCGCAAAAAGAAGAGTTTTTGGCTCTGCATTTTTTCCAGGCTAACTTGATTGGGAGAGTCTAGTTATTATCGCTACGTCTTTTTTTTTTCGGAAAAGGCAAGAGCAGGGCCGTTATAGTATCTCATAGTTACCCTCTTTTTTCGAATTCGCGTGGGGGGTTAGAAATACAGGAAGGCATTCAACCTTCCGTATTCATATATGGTGCGCCCAGGGCCAAATTACAGGGTGTGGAGGCCCCGGGACAAAAGAGAAAGTGGGGACCCCTCATCCAACACAACGAATACAAAATACATATTTTAATTTTTATAATCTCACATAAATTAAAATAAAAGGTATATGCAAGATTTTAAAAATGTTTGAATTTTTCAAGAGGCAAAATGTGGCCAGTTTTAAAAATGGTTAGCTTTTTTTACTTTTTTCCAATTTAATTAGGTAATACCTCAATATACGAAGAAAAACTGTAGTTTTTGTAGTAGTAAAACAAATTCTTTTTAGTGTCGCACACAATTTGTTTTAAGGCGGGTAAATCTTAAATAACTTTTAAAATCGTCCGCCATCTTGAAATTTAAAAAAATGTCAAACTTTTAAGTCTTAAATTTCATCTCTTTACAAAATAAAAAAAAATAAATCAAGCAATCAGGTAAAAAGTTATAGCAAATTCAAAAAGTGTGTAATTTATGTTTTTTAATGGTAGGCCAAAACACGCATATTTAAAAAGTGTCAATTTTTTAAATTCCAAACAGATTTAATTATTTAATATCTTAGCATACGCAGAAAGAATGTGCTTTCGTCATGAAAGCTTTCAAAACGCCAAAATTAAGGCAAAAGTTTTAAATGGCTTTGTTTAATGTTTGTTTTTCTAAAGTCTATGGTACTAAATACTTACCGCCAACAACATATTGTAACTTTCCCTGATCGCGCCGAAACATCCCAAGAAAGCTATGATAAAAACAACCGAACCTGCGACTATCAGAACCACCGGCGGACCGAGTAGTTCGCTGTTGGTGAAGTGCCGGAAGTCCGAAACGTCGGAAAGTACTAAACCTCCTGCTATGATAATGCCCAGGCCGGAAACCTGGAAAATATACACAAGACACATGGTGTTACAAATAAAAAGGAACTGATGCTTATTTCGGGCATTTTAAAGATTTTCCTACGGGGTGTTTTGCTACAAGCAAACGCAACGTACTTAGTTATGTTTACGTAGGATTTGCGTCCAGTAGTGAAATACCGGTTTTCATGCGTACTTGCACCGTTTTGTCTAACTGATCAGTTAAATTAACTGATGAGTTAAAATTTAACAGTAGATTAGTTCCCAAAGTTTTGCACCGTGTTTTTTCTTAGTAAGGTTTAAAATTTAACTAACAATCTAGGAAATATCGGTAAAATAAAGTTAGGTTGGTACAAAATATTACAAATAGCTAACTCTACGGCAGAATTTCTAGGGTTGCGGTATTTTTGATTTTGTTTTTGTGTGTGTGTGTGTGTGTGTGTGTTGGTTCGCAGTTTTAACCAGTTAAAATTTGCGTTTGTGGAGACGGCGGAAACCAAAGAAAAATGAGCTCGCTCCTAAAACTTTACAGAAAACGAAAAATCGCTTGAACCAAAAAAAAAACGAGCTCGCTCCTCAAACTTTACAGAATATGAAAAATTGCTTGAATCAAAGAAAAACGAGCTCGCTCCTCAAACTTTACAGAAAATGAAAAATAGCTTGGACCAAAGAAAAACGAGCTCGCTCCTCAAACTTTACAGAAAATGAAAAATTGCTTGAACCAAAGAAAAATGAGCTTTCTCCTCAAATTTTAAAGAAAACTTAAAATCGCTTGGACCAAAAAAAACGAGCTTGCTCCTCAAACTTTACAGAAAATGAAAACTTGCTTGGACCCAAGAAAAACGAGCTGGCTCCTCAAACTTTACAGAAAACGAAAAATCGCTTGGATCAAAGAAAAAGGAGCTCGCTCCTCAAACTTTACAGAAAATGCAAAATTTCTTGGACCAAAGAAAAACGAGCTCGCGCCTCAAACTATACAGAAAACGAAAAATCGCTTGGACCAAAGAAGAACGAGCGAGCTTCTCAAACTTTATGAAAAACTAAAAATCGCTTGGACTTGATTGGAATTTGATTGCTTTATTTTTGTCACTTTTATTTATTTTGTATTAATTATTAGGATTAATTATATCTATGATTAGAAAAATCTGCTTAAACAACGCTAAGATAAAACATAAATCTAACCTAACGGCAATTTTTTTCAAAATAATATCGGTAACTATACTAACTGCTTACAAGTCATTCGAATATTCAGGGTCCTCTCAATAAGCTCAAGAATTAAAAAAAAAACAAAGAAAGAAGTTAAAAAAACTCCAAATTAGTTACTTCAACCGAAAAGAAACTAAAAAACAAAAGATCCAGAGATCTTGGGTGGAAATAACGAAAATTCAAACTTGGATGAGCATCCGACACACAAACGACTAAAGTGAAAAGAGAAATGATTAAACGATGTTTCGTCCTGGGTAACCAGCGTGGGCTCATCAGTGGTCACCCTCTACCATACATCATTAAACACACCATCATACACTTTGACTTCCAACTTTGAATCACTCACAAATAGGCATCGTTCACCACTGGTACTTATCCAAGTTACCTGATACGGATTCGCCCTGGCGAGTTAATATTTCCAGTAGGATTATGCTCCTAAGGCGATTAAAACAAAAAAATAAGTTAAAAAACCTCCAGGGCGAAACATCGTTTGGTTGCGTTGCTTTGGTTTTTTGTGTGTTCCTTGTGGGATGCTCATCCAATTTTGAATTTTCGTTATTTCCACCCAAGATCTCTTGATCTTTTGTTTTTTAGTTTCTTTTCGGTTGAAGTAACCGATTTGGAGGTTTTTAAACTTATTTTTTTGTTTTAATTGCCTTAGGAGCATAATCCTACTGGAAATATTAACACGCTAGGACGAATCCGTATCAGGTAACTTGGACAAGTACCAGTGCGGAACGATGCCTATTTGTGAGTGATTCAAAGTTGGAAATCAAAGTGTATGATGGTGTTTAATGATGTATGGTAGAGGGTGACCAGTGAAACCACTGATGAATTTTCGTTATTTCCACCCAAGATCTCTTGATTTTTGTTTTTTTAAGCTCAAGAATGTTGAGCACTGTAGGCTTTAACAGACGGAATTTCTTAAAGAAAGTCAAGTTGTCCAACAATATATTGTAATTATCTCTAATCGCGCCGAAACATCCCAAGAAATCTATAATAAAAACAACCGAACCTGCGACTATCAGAACCACCAGCGGACCGAGTAGTTACTTTAACACCAGTTAAATTTGGTTTAAGTTTCAGGACAAGCCAAAAATCAATTTTAAATCACTGTTATAATTTAAAAACTCTGCCGTAGACGGTCCTAAGCCCTTTTGAGAAAGGAGGAGAGTTGAACGTGGGGCTAACCACCTCACCTCATAAAAAAAGTATGTTATATGAAGAAGCAACATAAACCTCGGAGCAGACAGATACACGAAGACGAATAACCCAAAGAACAAGGAAAGAACATATAAATATTGGAACATGGAACGTTCTCAGTTTATATCGACCAGGTGCAGCAATAAAAACGATCAAAGACATGGAAAGAATGAATATGGATATCACCGCTCTGCAAGAAATACGATGGCCTGGAGTAGATCATACTGGCGTTGGAAATTCAGTACTTTTCTATAATGGCAGTGACCAAAACTCCCACGCTTTCGGAACGGGTTTTGCACTGCTAAACTCAATTATAAAGTAATTTCTACAGCGGCTCGCTTCTATCTGTGCATGCACCAATGAAAGACAAAGACCCTCATCTGATCTGTTTTACGACACTTTGGAAAGGAAACTCGCCCAACTCCCCAAACAAGACATGTTACTCATCCTGGGAGATTTCAATGCAAAAATTGAACAAGAAGAGGCACTAAGAGTCAGAATATCTACAGCAAAGAATAACCGAATAACCGAACTAATCGTCTCTCTCCTCAGTGGGATACAGAAAAGCTTCAGCAGACAGAGATAAGAGCACAGTATCAGGAAGAACTAGAGCCACTTATCAGAGAAAATACCAACAGTACATAAAATACTGATATGGATGCGCAGTAGAAGTTTATATTTGAAATAATTACAGAAGCAGCAAGAAACGTGGTAGGTGAGAAACCTAGGAGGCAACACAAAAACCACTGGTATAATGAAGATTGCGAATATGCTATGGAAAAGAGAAATACTGCTAGACTCAAAATGCTAAAAAGTCCCACAGACGTGAAAAAGGAAAGATTCAGACGACTAAGAACCCTAGGAAAGAAATTATTAAGAAGAAAAAAGGGAACTAATTGCACTAGAAGAAGAAAAAAATAACACAAGAACATTCTACCAAAAAAAGCAGAATTCAGACCAAGGACCAACAATATCTTAAAGTAGGAAAAGGGAGATCTAATAACTGACAAAGTAGAAATATCGCAAAAGGGGAAAAACTACTTCCATTAACTTAATAGAGGAACTAGTGAAGAGGAGGAAGTACTGGATCTGCACGGTGCGGAAAAAAACCAATGAGATTCCTTCTAAAGAGGAAATTAAAAAAGCAATAAAGAAATTAAAAAATACTAAAGCCCCTGGCGGAGACCTAATCACATTAGAACTTCGGAAATATGGTGGCGATACTATCATAACACAGATGCAAACCTAATTAAAACCATATGGGATAAAGCTATCCCTGATGACTGTAAGGAGAGTATTAGGATACCGATCCACAAAAAAGCCGATAGAGCGGTCTGCAAAAATTACAGAAGGATAGCACTAATTAATGTAGCCTTGAAGTCCTATCAAACTGGGAGACTACCAGTGCGGTTTTAGAGAAAATAGGTCAACAACGGACCAGCTGTTTACCATTAGGTAATTGCCAGAGAACAGTTGGGAATTCAATCAAGACCTCCACCAGTTATTCGACGTGTAAAAAGGGTCAAAATATGGCATACAATAGCTAAGTTTGGCATCCCACCTTAGCTGATTAGAATAACCAGAGCTTGTGTTGAGGGTTCTAGGTGCAGAGTAAAGATTGGTGATGACTTGTCAGATGTGTTTCAGTAGAGCACAGGTCTTAAAAAGGGAGACGAACTATTACCCATGCTTTTTAATATCGCATTGGAGAAAGTAGTAAGAGAAGCCAAAATCGAAAGTGAGCTATTCGGGACCAGTGGATCAAACTTGCTGCTAGCATATGCCGACGAAATAGACGCGGTGAGCATAAGCGTCATAAAAGTAAAAGAACTATTTTACAAAATCGAAAAAGAAGCGACTTACATGGGGTTTAAAGTCAACGAGGCCAAAACAAAATATATGCCCTTCTCAAGACCAGGCAGAGCTAGGGTAGAACAAAATGTGACCATGGACACATACAACTTTGAAAATATAAAACGACATGAGTGAAGAAATCAGAGAACGCCTAAATTCAGCCAACAGGTGCTTATACGCCCTAAAGGATATACTAGAGTCCAAATACGTGACTAAGAGAACGAAAATTAAAATGTACCAGACCATGATAAGACCCGTGGCAATGTACGACTGCGAAACCTGGACTCTTACAGTGCGAAATGCGGAACTCATTCGAAGATTCGAGAGAAAAGTGCTGAGGAAAATTTTGAGACCCACCAAAAATCAGCGGAATCAAAACAAACGTAGAACTAAAACAAATATATACAATCAGCCAGAACTGATTAACCTCATAAAGGCACAAAAGTTGAGATGGGCAGGGTAGTCAGGGCACGTACGAAGACAGTCAGAGTATAGAATGGTCCGTTTAATACGGAACATAGCACCAGAAGGAAGAAGACCATTTGGAAGACTAAGGTGGCGAGATAATAATAATAATAATAATAATATTACATCGAAGCATCAGGGGCTGTAGCGCTACGGAGCAAGTAAGTTAAAATTTAAACCACTGTTAACCTTACGGTGCAAGTAGGCATCAGCCCAGTAGCGCGATAACGGAAGGGGGGGGGGGGGTTTGGGGACAACAATCTAAAAAAAAATTATTAATTCTGAAAAAAGATCATGACGTCCGAACAACCTTCGGAAATATATCCTTCCCCCCCCGCGAAAATTTTCCAGTATGAACGCTGTTGGAGTCGTCAAAAAATATTTTTTATTTCCAATAAAAATTAGTTATTTCGAACAACAAATACCTATATGGGTAAATAGCCAAAAGTAACCTCTTTGCTTAATCTCAAAAATAAAAAAAATACTAAAGCACAGGTTAAAAAAGATGACAGTCTAGTTTTCTCCAAAATCTTTGATGTCAAAGGAAGATTTATTTATACATTTAAATTAGCCAGGAGAGTGAGATGCCAGGATAATAACAGTTAGAGTAACAGGTCTTTATTGTTTTTTTAGAAATAACATAATAAGAAGTTCTGTAGTTAACAATATGTGCCTAATAAATTTTGGAAAATGAATAAGAGTAGTAAAAAAGTGATTTCTTATATCTAGAATTTTTGGACCCCCTAACTTAAAACCTTCATTACAAAGTAAGAGATTGTTGTACTGAGTACAGGAAAACAGTATGTGCGAAAAAGATTCGGGTTGCATTAAATTGCAAACTGAGCAAAATTTTGTATGTAATTCGCTTGCAAGTAGACTTGCAAAATAAGTTATGGACGAAGCCCGCTTGACATGGAGCAATATAACTTGCAATTGCCTGCAATTTGGGGTCATTCTAAAATAATGTCACAAAATTTTTATGTTTTTTTTTACTCCCTCCTCCTAATGTCTCAATTTTTGTTGTGAAAGGTAAACATAACAAGCAACAGAACAGAAATTGTAACATCAAGATAAAAGGAAGAAAATATATTATAAATATTTTTTTACTAAGTAAAATACAAAATTGAAATAATTGATTCGCGCTAATAGAGAAAGTACACATCAACTATTTGTAAACACAAACGGCTTTTTTTTATTGTAGGTACCTCTTATTTCTGGTAAAAACTAGTCTATAAGAATAATAAAATCGATGCGTCTGGTAGATTTGGACCAATGGGTAAGAAACGAAAGACATATTTTGCCTATTATTGTCAGGTAGAGTATTGCTTATGGTGACTCAACAAGACAGCTCAGTGAAACGCAAGTTGTAAAGATTAGGAATATAAAATATTACAACAAATCATACAATATTTTCTTCAGAAAATAGTCCGCAGAATATCCCTCGTGCATAGCAAATTATGGACAACTTTCTTTGCACTCGGGATATTACCTATAATAATACCTATTTACCATTTTGTATTTTTAAATTTTTAACCGTTATTTTATTTTCTTTTCAAATAGTTATAACAAACCTACATATAGTTTTTCTTTTCTAGTTAATTTGTCTAATGCATCATTAGTTCGTATGTGTCATTATAAAATCAATATCTTTGCGTGTGCATAGACATATTTTCCACACACAAATTGTCTATTTTTATTAAAAATAAAATATGTATAACATGTATTGATAATAAACATGACATACCACATTGCTTTCTTTAGTCAACAAAGGGAATTTTTATGAAATTAGCAACATGCCGCAAACGCTATGCTACGTAGGTTAGCGTCATGTATGAACGTTATACATGCAAATGACGTGACCTGGATGAAATGGCTTTTTTGATTATCGATGTTTTTTTGATCACGGGTGCAAAAAAAGATTTCTGTTCGTTTTTTAGCCAAATAAATAATCTAATTATTCTTGCCTAAAAATTAAGCCATTTCCGCCAGTTTTCACCAAGTATTTACGAAAAAATCATTTAAAAACATTGTCAAAACTGTCATCGTAAAATGTCGCAACAATGAACGTCATTTACCAGCCGCTTTGATTTATAGTGTTCGAGATTTTTAAAAGTATTTTCCTGTTTTTCTTGGACTTTTTAATAAAGGTAAATTACTCGCGTTTTTAAATAAAATAAACCTAAGCTTGTAAAAAAGCACTATTTAAGCCATTAGTTGTGAAAACTACTATTATTTAATTTTTTTTTGCAGATAAATATCCCATCCCGTTTAGTACACTTTATTCTTTGGTTGAGGGGAGATAGGATTAAAAATCGTGATCAATCACAAATTATTAGTCTTATCTCCGCCCACTAAAGGATTGTATATAAGATAGAGCCTAGATTAATTTAGTTCATTGTTTATCGTCTCCTGATGATGCTAACGTTGTTAGCGAAACGCGCGTCGAGTGCAAAAAAGTGTAGTTTTGGTTTGTGGAAAACAATCATAATTTTGTTTTAGTGCAACCAAAGGTTCCAAATTCCCAACATAGATAAATATTGTTAAAAAATTAAATGGTCACCAGAAGAACATGGTGCGAAATTTTTAAACAGGAGTAGCCGGTGGCGAAGTAAATGCTTTTGTTTTCTAGTTTTTAGTATAGTTTTTCCGTTTTTTGGTAAAGTTATGAGGAAAAAACGTATTTAAAACTCGCGGCTAAACTGTGACTATATACTATTATATATCTATACTCTATACTCGCACATATAAAAAAGTACTATTTTAGCCACTACTATTTCCCATCATAGCAATTTTATAGCAACATTTTATCGGTTAATGTTATGTTATATTAATCACATGGTATAACTTTTATAATGATTTGACTAAAGAATCTTTTCTTCAACTCTAACCTTTCCTTATGTAGACATTCATTGTTGTGCCTCTTTTTGTGTAGTTTTTCTACGTTTTTTAAACTTTGAAAGCATTATAGTATATTATACCAAACTAACCACTTTACTCATCGTTAATCAAAACTACCTAAAATAGAGCAGGTCGATATTTTTAGATTTTTTTTTCCACGAAAACATTAATGCTGTGTAAAAAGTGAAAATTGTTTTAATATTTATCAGACAATTGTGGATTATTTTGGGTAGAGGCCCTGTATACTATTTTTGACAGTTATTGTTTTACCAGAGGTGAGCAACTGCATTTGACAGTTTGTTAGAAAAATGTTTGAAATTGTATGTTAATAATGGGTCAGTCCATATCAAGTCAACCAGGGTATTTTACCACACCATCTCCGATGTTGATGATTTTTAGTATACATGTTTTTCCTACCAAAAAACTGGAAAATCCAAAATTTCAGACTTTTTTGACCAGTTGTTTATTTTGAATTAATTTTTGAAAATCGAAAAAGTCACTTATTTGTCCTTAACATGTGCGCACAAAATTAGGAATATCCAAAGAACCACTTATAATAGAAAAGTAGGTGAAGGTTCATTTTAAAGCTCTTATAAAGACCTTTCATATGAGAATATTGCATAACATATATTGAAAAAAAAAAAAAAAATTTTTGATTTTTTTTTTTGAAAAATTTCAAAAAGGCCATTTTTAATTTTTTTCAAAAAATTATATTATTTTCTTTAAAGTGTTATTAAACTATTCACAAAATTTTGTGATGGACAAATCATGGGTTCAATGTAAAAAAATTTATTAAAAATGTCACATGCATGAAAAATCGCCTATAAATAGACAATGCATTTTGGTAATTAGAAGAATATAATGGGGTTTAAAGCGATATTATAAAAATATTTAACAATATTTTATTTAATAAAAAATTATATCCTACGTTTCATTCTGTATCAGTAATCAGATTAACATTGCCCCCCATTGTAATATTTACTTACAAAACCTCTTTTCCACCGGAGACGTACTATTGGATGTTCCAATTCTTAGGAAAATATGCCTGTATAAACCTGCCAATACTTTTGTGAAATACTGCCTGTTTATTCCTGTTTAACATTAAGGACACACCTCCTTCATTTTATTGGTCTGTTTAGGTACATTGTGGGGATTTGCTGACATGAAAATTCCTGCATAAATTGATTTTAAATTTTTGGCAAGTATCTTCCTGATACAGCTCCAAATAATCGATACATAATAGTTCGACTGAAGGTTTATCAGAAGTCATCTCTGTGTAATTTTAAAAGTTTCAACTATGGGTGAGGCAAGTGGATGGACTAAATATAAAGTAAAGTGCTGTGATCCACTAGAGTTAAAAATCAAGCATTTTGGGAAATTAAGAAATGTGACCAAGTGGATGTGCAGTTACAAAAATGTCAAAATGTAGTTGTAGACTAAAGCTTTCAAAGGAGTTTAAGGCATCTGAAGAAGATGAGGCAGGGTAAGTAACAAATAGTATTTTTTAATATAAAATTAATAAACTAAACCAATTGCGTCAAGTACGGAGTGGAAAAATCTCATGGCATTATTTTGCATGGCATTATTTTGCATGGCATTTTGAGAATACAGACATTATGTACAAATTTCTTGGCATTATGTACACATTTTGGGTCAGCTGTTACCCCCTTTTTAAGTTCTTATAAAAAACTAACTTTTTAAATTTTTTTAGACCCAGTCAAGTTCCAGAAAATGATCCAGATTTTCAAGATCCTGCTGAATCATTTACTCTTTTAAACAAGTCATTGGAGCTTCTTGGTGTGTCGCCGATTAAAAGAAAAAATGTATACAAAGAAAAAATTGATATTGTACAGCATACAATTGCGAAAGCATTTACAAAGGAATCAGATTCAACGCTAGTAAAGGAATGCCAGAGTGACGAAAGTGAAATGATTAAGCAGTTAAAGGACAAATTTTTAAAAACCGAAAAGAGGAGTGAGAAAATACTAGTTTTATCATGTTTACCTCAAAGTTGGAGTAGACAGAAGATTGAAGAAGAATTTGGAGTTTCTCAATATTTGGCCAGAGCTGTAAAACAGTTAGTTAAGGACAATGGGATATTATGTTCTCCTAACCCCAAACCGGGAAAGACCCTTAGTGATAGAGTGGCCCAAATAGTGGTAGATTTTTACCAAAGGGATGACATCAGCAGGACCATGCCAGGTAAAAAAGATTATGTTGTTATCAGAAAATATGGAGCTGAAAAAGAATATGTACAAAAAAAATTAGTCTTAGCTAATTTAAAAGAAATTTATGCATTGTTTAAAACTGAGTACCCCAATGAAAAAATTGGGTTTTCAAAATTTTGTGAACTGCGACCCAAAAACTGTATACTGGCAGGAAAAAGTGGGACTCATACTGTATGTGTATGTACTATACATCAAAATATAAAACTAATGCTCAATGGCTCCAAATTAAATAAGCTATATGATGAAAATAACAGGCCTCTTGCAATATCTTATCATGATTGCCTTTATAAACTAATGTGTAATCCACCTTCAGTGGACTGTTTTTTAAGCAATAGATGCAAGCAATGTCCTGGAGTAGAACAGTTTAAAAATACGTTAATAGAAAAATTTGAGGAAGAATTAATTGATGAGGTCTCATTTAAAAAGTGGGTCTCAGTAGATAGGTGTACTATGGAAACCGTTGTTAAGAAAAGTGATGATTTTGTCCAGGAATTTACTGATGATCTTGTAAAAGTTAAATCACATTCTTTTATTGCAAAAATGCAAAAAGATAGATACAATGAAATAAAAATTAACCTTAAACCTGGAGAGTCTTTGATCACTTGCGACTTTGCGGAAAATTATTCCTTTGTTATGCAAGATGAAGTCCAGTCTTATCATTGGAATAACAGCCAGGCAACCCTCCACCCTTTTGCCATTTATTTTCTAAGTGATGGTAAACTGCACAACCTGAATTATGTGTTTATTTCGGAAAGCTTGACACATAATACAATTGCATTTCATTTATTTTTAAAAAAATTAATGCCTGATTTAAAAATCAAAATACCAGGACTTAACAAAATTTTTTATTTTTCGGATGGATGTGCTGCGCAGTACAAAAACAAAAAGAATTTTCTGAATATATGCCTGCATAAAAAAGATTTTGGTGTTGAAGCAGAGTGGCATTATTTTGCCACCTCGCATGGCAAAAGTGCCTGCGATGGCTTGGGAGGAACTGTTAAAAGACTTGCTGCCAAAGCCAGTTTGCAGAGGCCCTATGACAATCAAATAATGACACCTCTACAATTGTTTACTTGGTGTGAAGAAAACATATCTGGCATTGATTTTAAATATTGCACAGAAGCAGATTATACAAATCATGAAATAATTTTGAATAAAAGATTTGCGGAAGTCTTAACAATACCGGGGACACAAAAAATTCATGCTGTAATTCCTCTTACAGAAAGCACGTTTTTGGCAAAACAGTTTTCTACATGCTTAGAGGTCGAAACACATAATCTTTTTAAAGATGGAAGCATTATTTTGCAAAATATCGAGTCAGGGTTTGTCACTGTAGAATATGACAGTGCTTGGTGGCTGGCTTGTGTCTTGGGGAAAAATAATGAGAGCGGAGAACTGAAAGTAAGCTTTCTTCATCCACGAGGACCTGCCTCATCATTTTTTTAACCAACACCTCAAGATATTTTAATTATTAAACCAGAAAGTCTTATAAAAAAAGTTGAACCCAACACTGCTACTGGCAGAACTTACAATGTCAGCAAAAAAGAAATGTCAGATTCATCAGAAATTCTTAAAAGAAAGTTAAAAAAATAAATTTAAGGTATATAGTTAGTCTTAGTGTTTTCTGTCTAATTTTTATCAACGAAGTAGAAAAGTTTGTTTATTTCTTTTGCGAGTTTAAAATAAAATAATTTGTAGATAAAGCCTCTGGGTATTTTTTAAAACCTGTATCCATCCAACAAATTTATTTATTTTAATATCCAGTGCACTATTGGTGCTCCTAAAATATGTTTATTTCTTTAAATGCATGATTTTTAATGTACTTAATATTTTTGATATTTTTTTTGACATTGAACCCATCATTTCTCCATCATAAAATTTTGTGGATAATTAAATAACACTTTGACCAAAATTATATATTTTTTTCAAAAAAATTAAAAATGGCCTTTTTGAATTTTTCAATTTTTTTTTTCAATTTTTTATTTTCAATTTTTTTTTTGTTAAAATTATGTTGTGATATTTCATAAAAAAGAGCTTCAAAATGACTTTAAAATGAGCCATTTATTACTTTCCTAGTGTAAGTGGTTCTCGAGATATTGCTAGTTTTATACATTCTTGTTAAGGTCAAAATGCTGACTTTTTTATTTTGAAAAATTAAAAAAAAAAACTACGAATCAAAAAAATCTAAAAATTTGCATTTTCAACTTTTATGGTAAGAAGAAAATATATACCAAAAATCATCAAAATTGGAATTGGTCGCGTAAAATTTTTGTGATTTTTTGGTTGATTTGATATGGAATGACCCTAATGATGGTTGGTAACCCCTGACAATCAATAACTTTTTCACTGTCAGATTTTTGATTAATAAACGTGAGGTTTAAAAATGGAATTTTGCTGTATCAAAAACTGTAAAAATACGTTTCTCGACGAATTTTTATTGTTCCTTTGTCCAACGGAGAAAGAAACACATTATGTTTCCATATTTTATTGTAAGAAAAAGAGTAACATAAATATAGATCATAGGAGTCTTTATATTTTACCTATTATACATATTTTTTATATCTACCGTGTGTGTTCACTGTTTTTTTTTTGTTTTTTTTTTGTCAAAGCTTGACATATTTTACTAATCAAAAAAATCAATCTTTCAAAAACTGTCTGGGGAAATTATAAAAAGAGTCAACAAAACATCAGTCCATTTTATAAAATCCGTTTTACATGCAAATATGAAACAATGTATAGAGGGCCTCTAATTTTGGGTAGTTTGCGCGCAATTTCCTCGGGTAGGTATATTTTTCAAAAATTTTTTAATTTTAACCCTTCCTCCTTCCTGCGCCTTGTACTTTCGTGGCTCTCCCACCTAAAATTGCGTTTTTACTGCCAGATTCCCTTTCTTTTTTGTTTCACACTTTGGACTAAGCTACATAGGAAGAATAGAGGAAAAAATTAGAACCCATTTTTTTTTTATTAACAAGCTTAGTAAGGTCCCCGTTTAACATACTAAAAGTCCTCATTCCTACCCCCTTGGGAACTGTCATTTCTAACCTCCAGAAAACTCCGAAAAAGCGTTTTTCTTGGATAACTCCTAAACGGTGACTGTCAAATGTGACTAATTGGAAAAATGTTGCAAATTTAATTCTCTATGAATAAGTGAATAGTGATAGTGTACCTTAAACCACTCCTCTTACCAGAAAAATTGAAAAAACCCAAGCAAAAATTTTGCCAATTTGAACAATTTCTTGCATATTCCTTTTTATCAAGATTTCTCAACCTACGAGTACCAAACTTGGCAGGGTTAATCCAAGAACAATGACCCAAATTATATCAGAAAATTAAAAATTGTCAGGGACTTAGACCGATTTTCTTAAATAGAAAACTAAAGAATATACCAAAAGTATTTGATACGCCACTGTTATTGACATTTACAAAAAAGGCCCCGCTTTTCAGTGGAACTTATGGGCGAGTTTTTAAAGTCCACTGAAATTCACCAACTTGGTCACTTAGATTGCATCAGTTTGGTGAAATTGGTGGAGTGACGTCAGCACCAGTGGATGCCAAATGTTCTACCGAAAAAAACTAAGAACGCAATTGACAGATACTAAAATTTTGTTTTAGAAGCTGATTTTTTTTACTTAAAAAGAAACGACATGGATTGTGGGATTTACAGTCCATTAAATCATATTTGGCCTTAGCATGTATTTTTCGTCGCAAAGTTAAAATTAAATCCAGTTCCTCATCATCAGAGGAATTAGTTTCTTGAGAGTTTCATGACAATTTGTGCAGCCACTCATTTTAATTTACGTTCTAACCCTGATCACAAAAAAAACTCTCTTGATCAAAAAACAAAAAACAACAAAACTCAGCTGGTAGTTTTTAAGGTTACATCATCCATCAAACCGTTCCACCAACCTTTGGGGTCGGTGGACAATAGTGGGCATCGGTGCCAACAATCGGTAGATCCATCAGAGATTTCAAAACTCTATCGGTGGACAGCATACATTTTGGCGAACTCTATTGTTGGCACCGGTGAATCCACCGGTGGATTTAAAAACTCTCCCTATACTAGTTAAATTAAATTTGCATTTCCAACGACACCTTCCGCTTGTATTTGCTGCTTCTAGCAATAAAATAAGAATTTTTTAAAGTCATAATTGGTATTGGAAGTGTAGGGGACCTTGCATGGCTCTTTCATTTAAGAAATTATCTAAAACAAAATATAAAAAATTATCGTTTTAAAAAAGTTCTTATGTTATTACTAGAAGCAGCAAATACAAGCGGAAGGTGTCGTTGGAAATGCAATTTTATCTAATAAAACATACAGTAAAAGGCAAGGCCTTTTTTTGTATATGTTAGTAACAGTCTCGTATCAAAGAGTTTTGGTACATTTTGAAATTGTCTAATTAAGAAAATCGGACTACGCCACTGGAAAAATGTAATTTTCTGATATAATTTAGGTAATTGCTCTTAGATCAACCCTGCCAAGTTTGGTGCTCGTAGGTTCAAAAATCTTGATGAAAATGCTAAAAAGGAGTATGCAAGAAATTGTTCAAATTGGCATCATTTTTGCTTGGATTTTATTTATTTTTCTGGTAGAAGGAGTGATTGCGCTACATTATCACTGTGTACTTATTGATAGAGAATTAAATTTGCAATATTTTTCTAATTTGTTACTTTTGACAGTCTGTCACCGTTTAGGAAACTATTTTTTTGAGTTTTTTGGAGGTTAGAAATGACAGTTCCCGAGGATATTTATATCTAAATTGCCTATCCTACTTTAAAAAAAATAATTAAAAATATTTTTTTTTTTAAATAGATATTTAATTTCAAAATTGCGTTATTTATAACGGAGTCACGAAAGAAATTAATGATATAGCAAACTTAAATTTAAATGAATAAAGTTTACCTTGATCAAATATCGCGTAATCACATGAACGTGTTTAATAAATCGATCGATATGAATTTTCTATCATTTTTGTTAAATTAATGTAGGTTATAGGTTACTCTTGAATTATATAACAAGAAATTTAACTGCCTTAAGGGATTTTCGATTTAGAATTTGATCCCGGTTCTGGTTGACATTATTTTGACAGAAATTTTGACAACGGTTCTAAAACAATGGCGTCATATATCATCTTTTAAAGAAATCTTTGATTTTACTCAAAAGAACGGATACCTATAATTTTGCAATATTTTAAAGGTTATGTTTACTACCAACTACCAAGTACCAAACCAACCACCCAGACTGGTTTTAAAATTTCATAACCAGGTTGCAACTGTGACGTCATTGTTTTACATCGAAAGGACCGGTTGTCATAGTCATAATTGGTATTGTAAGAGTAGGGGACCTTGGATCTTTTATTTAAGAAATTTACTAAAAAATATAAAAAAAATTATGATCTAATAAAATTCTTGTTATTACTAGAAACAGCAAATACAAGCGGAAGGGTTAATAGAATCGTGGAAGGTGTCGTTGGAAATGTAATTTTATCTAATATAAGATCCAGTGAAAAGCGGGGCCTTTTTGGTATGTCAGTAACAGTGGCGTATCAAAGAGTTTTGGTATATTTTGAAATATTCTAATTATAAAAATCAGGCTACGCCACTGAACAAAATTAAATTTTCTGATATAATTAAGGTCATTGCTCTTAGATCAACCCAGCCAAGTTTGGTACTCGTAGGTTAAACAATCTTGATGAAAATGCTAAAAAGGATTATGCAATTTGAAATTTGCAAGATTTTTCCTATTTGTCACCTTTGACAGTCTGTCACCGTTTAGGAGTTATTCAAAAAATAATGTACTTTCTTTCTCTTTTCTCGAGAAGGTAGGAATGGGGACTTTTAGTACGTTAAATGGTAGACCTTCGTAAGCTTCTTAATGAAAACACATTTTGGGTTTTAATTTCTATCAGTGTTGTGAAAAGTATGTTTTTAAATAAAACAGGACCAAATTGGGGCGCTACTGAATTAAATAAAAAAAGAATTTTGAAAATTTGTTGAGCCTTTTGAAAGTTATACTGTAAATAAGGCAGCATGCATCGACTTTGTCATGTTATTTCATATTGCACGCACCTAAAGTAAAAAGTGATGAATTATTTAGTTTTCTGATCTGATAAAAATGGTGGGAGAAGTATGTTTTTCAAGAAAACGGTACCAAACTGGAGCCCTTCAAAATCGATTGAAAAAAGAGATCATGAAAATCGGTTGTTCTTTTTTTGGAGTTGCTTAAAAATAAATAAATAGCGGTTAAGTAAGATACTTGAAAGGCCAGGAATCGAAGCCCGCATGCAAGCCAAATGCACTACGGGGGCCGACATTTACTGTATGCCGAAATACGCTGTATGAAGTCCGATATCGGATTAAATCTCCAAAAGACGTTATCTCTTTTTGAACAGTGAGTCAGTTAAGTTAGAATGCCCTCGCTGTACTTGATCGTACCAGACATCCCACTGGTTCACTGTATTCTAGTGGGCTAAATCAGCGGTCTTAAAACAAAATTATTTAAGAATTACGCGTTATACTTATACAACGATAAATATTTTATTTTATTTTTCACTTATACTTTTAAAAAACTTTTTGCGTAAATAAGTTAAAGATTTTGACATGTATTTTTTCCGAGTATTTAATTATTTTGCGGTCATTATAGGAAAATCTAGAATCACTATTTTCCAAGAAATAATTAAAATTTGCTTCAGTTGGGGATGGATTTTAAATAAGTAGGTATGCTTTTATTTGCTTTTAGTTTGTTTCTTATTGTGTGTGAATTACAGAATTTAAAGCAGTTATAAAGCAAAGTTATGGAAAATGTTTAGCAAGGAGAGACAACGCCTAGAAGGTGTTTATCTCCAGGTGAACGCCGTTTGGTATTACAAGTGGAACGTTATTTTACGTTAGAAAAAAATAACTAGTTAGTGTCTGTTTTGGCAGTGCAAAAACGAACGTCTGATGCTCGCGGCATTTCAGATAAGACCTTAAGAAGATTTCGAAAAAAGAGTGAAGAGGAATTGGACAGACCATATAAAAGTGTTCGACAGCATTCAAAAACATTTGATTTATCCCAAGGGATTAAACTATCGATTAGAAATATTGTTTATGATATGTATACATATATTTTAGAAAAGATAAAGGAAAAACAACTTTGCGATATTGGAATTACCAGTTTGTCCAAAATTTTAAAAGAGATGGGCTTTAAATATAAAAAAAAACGAACAACAGAAAAGTGCTTTGCGAGCAATCCAATATTGTGTCAAAAAGATGGCAATTTTTAAGAGATTACATAAAAAACAAAAAATCGGAATTGCCAAGGCAAGTTGTTTTTCTTGACAAAACATGGGTATTTGCGCACGGAACTTCAACAAATCGTCTTGGCAGGACGAATCGAAACATTGCTATTCCAGTACCCGTGCAAGTAATGGAAAAAGATATATAATAATACATGCAGGCAATGAAGGAGGGTTTATTCTAAATGCCAGTTTAATATTTTCATCAACAAAAAAAACTGACAATTATCACGGCAATATGGATGCTAAAATTTTTGAGCATTGGTTTGAGGAAAAACTTTTAAAAAGTTTTAAAAAACCCTTCCTTAATTGTTTTGGACAATGCGTCTTATCATATGAGACTCGAAGAGAAATTAACTACAAGCAACGGGAAAAAAGAGGAAATAAGAGAGTGGTTGTCAAAGGAAAACATAAACCATGAAAATTTATTTTTAAAAAGTGATCTTTTAAGCAAGTGTAAAGAGCAGCCATTTAAAAAAAATATGTTGTTGACGAATTAGCCCTTAAATATGGGCATCAAGTTTTGAGATTACCGCCCTACCATTGCCATTACAACGCAATGGAATTGGTATGGGGTATTAGCAAAAATTGTTATAACAAACATGCCCGTAAAAATATCGGTGAGCCTAGCGTTATAAAGTTGTGGGAGGAGGCACTTAGCAAAGTGGGCAATTGAATAAATGGAAAAAATTATTTTTGAATCTTATGAGACAGAACAGGTTATAGACGAAATAAGACCGTTAATTATTACGGATGATGATAATGATTCTGAAAGCAAGGATGATATTTCAGATGCAGAGGAAGACTATTTTTAGTATGCCTAATTATTTTTTATTAACTGTTTACAAATGTCCAAACCATGACTTTCCTAATTACCGATGCAAAAAAAAACATTTGTCTGCGCTTGTTATTTAGACCAACGCTTGTAAAAAAGCACTATTTTAGCCACTAGATGTAAAAACTACTATCATTTAGAAAATGTGATTCTTCATGTTCCAAAAATATAATTTATTGTTTGAGAACCACCGACTTACCTGCTCAAGAGGTTTTATGGCTTAGCGGACTTCTTACAACGAATGCACTTAAAACGTTTCCATATAGAACTGAGAATACGTTTCCGATACGATTCACTTTCAAAACTACCGTGAAAACGCGCATCGAAAAGCGTATCCAAGTTTTTTTTCGTTGGCCTGCCTCAGTTTTTTTTTCTAGAATCGTATCGGAATCTAGCTGTCGTGAAAGGGCGGGTCGTAGGTATCGATACGAATGAAAGTTTTAACCAGACTGGATTTGACACTTTATTTCGTGGGTGAAATAACCAAACTTTTATGTTTGTTTTCTAATTTTCGAAATTTAACAAAAAAAAGGTACAATAATTAAAAATTCAAATAGTGTTCAGAACGCGTTCAAATCGCTTCATGAAAACCGAAAATTGAATCGCGTAGAAAGTGTATTCTTTAGTAATTATTTTTTTATTTCTTTTTTCAGCTTCCCTGATTTAAAAAATATGTTACATACGTAATTTGACGGTTTTTGATCCAGGTTTTAGCAGTTCTTGAGGAAAAGAAGCAAATTTTTTAGCTAAATGGAGAAAATAAGACCAAAGAAGTTCTTCCATTATTCTTTTGTCCCAGTATCAAATTTCATCCAACTTGTTTATGTGGAGAGCTTTAGATTTTTCTGGAATTCTTTTAACGGTCGCTAAATCTAGATTCTTTTTTAATCTCAGCAAAAAATTCCATTTTTGCGGAATACGATATACTGAAGGGGCATTTGTAAGTCCGTGGGATTTTTAATTAAAAAGTTTTGTGACTATGTGGAATTTATAGCTCTTTAGTCACACAATCAAGTTTTACTGGGTGTTTTGTTCGCATCCATTTAGAAGGGGTTGATATGACGTTGATATGAGCATGATTATACTCGAACAAGATTTTTGCCATTTTCTGTTTAAAAAATCTTAATAATTCGACGTTTTGTCAGACCAACTTCAAATATACCTCAAACTATTAGGCATGCATGCCAAATTCGATCCTTAGAGTCAACTTAATAAATTGCAAAAATAACATGCTAAAGGGCGTTATTCATCAACTATAAAAGCGAAGAGGACCAAATTTAGTAACGAAAATAAGAAGGTGAAGTGCAACAATTTTGTTAAAAAAAAGCAAAAATGACAAGGTGGCCATCAATTCTTGTTTACTTATCTCCGCTTGCTATAAAAAAAAGTTTAGTTGATGCATGACTTTGATTGACCTTGAAAATACCATGTACACATAAAAACCCGGCTTTTCGTAGTGTTTTTTTCCAATTTACCACTACGCAAAACTTTAAGTGCCCCTTAGCCATAAATAAACACTTCATTTAAAGTCCTTTTTTTTTGATCTGGCGCACAGTGGATCGAGCCAATGTAAAAAAAGGAACATAAAGGTATTTTACAAAAGTTATTATTTTTGAAGGGCAGTGATATTTTTTTTTCACAAATTCTCTGGCTCATTCGAAAAATACGATGAAAGTTTTTGGACCTCTTTTAATATGTGAAAAATAACGCGCTCTTAGATAAATAAATATAGAAAATTTTGTTTAATTGTGTTAGTCAATTTAAAACATAGGTTTAAAAGTAAATGGAAATATTTAAAAAATTACAGCAAAAGTATATATTAAAAAGTAAAAAAAAAATAAAAATATTTTTTTAAATACTTTGTTTGGCAGTGTCGTTTTAATTTAGGTTTACGATGTCCAAATTTTTGAAGATTATTTTGTTTTTTGAATTTTAAAAAAATATTCATATTTCAAGATGGCGGTCAAAAATCATAACAACGAAACCGGGGCACGATTATACTCGATTCCATATAGTTTGAGAACGAGGATTCCAAGAAATTTACTGTTAAGGGCACCTGACCTTAAATGATCTTGAAAATCGCATAATCCAAGATTTTTGCCATTTTCTTTTCAATAAATCTTAATAATTCGATGTTTCGTCAGACCAACTTCAAATGCACCTCAAACTATTTAGTATAAAATAATATAATAAAGGGCGTTATTCATCAACTATTAAAGCGAAGAGGACCAAATTTGGTAACAAAGATAGGAATGTCGAGTCCAATAATTTTGTTAAAAAAATTTTGTTCAGATATCACGCGTTTCAATATGGCGGCTGACATATCAAAATGGCGACACATCCACTACACGGATTAATAAACAAGTATACTCATGTCCTACTGGCTTAATTAGAATTTTTTCTGATTTTTCGACCGCCATTTTAGAAAATGGCATGTATATCTAACTTCTGCTAACTCTCTTATAGGTAATTTAAATTACTTTGTTGACTAGTCAAGTGAGTAGAACATAATATTCACAGCTCCGAAACTTAATAAAAACAACAGGCATATAGAACATTTTTACCGAGGCATAGCATAAACATCTGGGACGCCAGATCAAAAAAAATAATTGTAGGTGAAGTGTTTATTTATGGCTAATATATCGATTATATCTCCGGCACTTAACGTTTTTGCGTAGTGGTAAATTGGAAAAGAACACTACAAAAAGCTGGTTTTTCAATTGTACATGATCAGTTAAGGTCAGTTAAGGTTATTTCATCAACTAAACTAAGTGAACAAGAATTGATGACCACCTTGTCATTTTTGTATTTTTTTTACGAAATTGGATAAAATAAAATGTGGGTATAGGTCGCCATTTTGATATATTAGCCGCCATATTAAAACGCGTCATAGCTGAACCTAATTTTTTTAAAAAAATTATAAATACCTTCTTATCTTTGTTAGCAAATGTGGTTCTCTTGGCTTTAATAATTGATGAATAGCGCCCTTTAATATGTTATTTTGGCAATTTGTTAATTTTGCTGAGGTATTTTTCAAGGTCATGAAACTTTAAACTGCATCAAACTCTTAGTATCGAATTTGGCATGCATGCCTAAAAGCTTAAGGTACATTTGAAGTTGGTCTTACAAAAAGTCGAATTATTGTGTTTTGTTTAAAGAGAAAATGAAAAAAAAAGTGTTATTTGCAATATGCAAAATAACTCAAGGTCAGATGACCTTGAAAGTAAATTTTTTGGAATCCTCGTCCTCAAATTATATGGAATTGAGTATAACCGTGTCCCGGTTGCGTTGTTATAATTTTTGGCCGCCATGTTGAAAGATGACGTCATATCAACCTCTTCTACACAGATGCGAACAAAACACCCGGTGACTCGTAAATGTCTGACTAAATAGCTGTTAAATCCTTATCCTTGAATTTTATTATAAATGCTAATTGTACGTAACGTCCGCTTTATTTTAATTGATTCAAAACAAACTTACGGCTTTCTTGGACAATGTTTTAATTAATTATTTATACCAACACCCAACGTTTTGGTCCTAGGTCTGGACCATCATCAGGGCTAGATAAATAGAGTTACAACATAAATTATTTTTATTTTATTCAACATTCTCATATAGTTGCACGAAATATACATATTGTTTGGACCGCCAGACTGAGTAATATACATATATGAAGTATAGTCATGCCCTAATCGCTTAATTAGAATTTGTTATGGTTTTTCGACCTATATGCCTGTTATTTTTATTAAGTTTCGGAACTGTGAATTTTATGTTCTACTCACTCACTTGTCTAGCCAACAAGGTCATTTAAGTTACCTATAAGAGAGTTAGCATAAGTTAGATAGAGATTACCATATTCTGCACGAATTTTGGAAAATGGGTGCTAAAACACTTGGTTCAGAATATGTTAATGTACATATAACTTATGCTAACTCTCTTATAGGTAATTAATTGACTAAACGGTTTTTTTATAGTAAGCGGAGATAAGTCAACAAGAATTGATAGCCACCTTGTAATTTTTGCTCTTTTACAAAATTCGACGCGTCATAGCTGAACAAAATTGAAGAAAAAAAGAAATAACCAAATATTACAATCGGTTCTATTGACAGCCCTCTTCTATTACCGTTTTTCTAATTCATCACAAGACAATTGGGTGTATATAATCTTAAAATATATTTTTAGAAAATCCAATATCGTTTTTTGAACGTATTTTCAGAAAACCTCTCAAAAGGGTAGTCAAAATCTCTGAGGTTAAATTTTTTCAACTCGCTAATATGGTGAGAAGGGTTCTTCTACTTCTACCATATCCTGAGTAGTAATCCAAGAAATCTTGAAGTTTGTCTATTATTCAGCAAAAAAGAACCCAAAAAAAACTACTTTTCAAAAATCACACCAACAACAACACATAAAACCTGAACCTAACCTGAAAAACACGACCCAAGGTCTCCTTAAGGTAGCTCCCGAGCTACCTTGGCCTTTACTCAAACTTAATAAATTGCATTTCCGAACTTAAGGGATCCTCAAAGACCACTCAGCCTTAAGGAGTTTTTGAGGATCGACTATAAATTCCAGCCTGAGTGAAACTGTGGATCAGGCATTTATGAAAACCCACAGATAACAAAATGGTTAGGATATGCTAGCTGCGTACGAATACTGCCAGGGTGGTCGTAGTGATAGGTGTACGACGTATCCGTTCTGAACATGCGCACTGAGATACGATTAAGAAGTAGGCACTCTCTAACTGCCTATTAAAGGCGGGTTTACCGAACTTTTCATATTGATAATTTATAACCTAAGTATGGTAAGTGTTTAACCAAGTTTTCATAGTTATAATTCACAATTCATAAGCACAGTGCATAATTTAAAAGTTGGTTACTTTTAACTTTATGCACTATCAATATGAAAAAAGCAAAGAAAACATTTTGGTTGGTTGATTTCAAAATGGGAGTGATTGATTTTAGCTGATATTAGAAAACAGAAATTTAGCAAGAAGGAATAATACCTAACTTGTTAAGGTTAGGTAAAGAAAAAGATTTTTTTGTTCTTCCTTTTTGTCAATTTTCAAAATTTATCCTAATGCACTATATATGCTTTTTAACACTTGGATAAACAGGTACTGTTAAATTATGCATTAACACTAAAATTGTGCTTATACATTATGAATTAAAGTTATGAATTATCAATATGAAAAGTTGGGTAAACCTGCCTTAAGTCACTTGCGTATTGCTTAACTTTTACAATAAATGTAGCTATTACAGCACCAGTTTTACAAGTTTTTGTTGTAATAATTGGTTTTATTTAGTTTTTTAAATACTTAGTTAGCAAGATATTTTTTAAAATATGCAAACAAACGTTCCCTTCTTCATTCACCATAAAAAAGTATTTATTAATAAAAAAAAGATTTACTTACCGCAAAGAGCAGATTAAAAATAAACAAAAGATATTTGATGAAGCTCATTCCACAGTTATCCATTTTTAGAAAATCTGAATTTGCGCACTCCCAATTAGCTCTTTTTTTATAACGCTATAACGACGTTATTACGTGCTGTCACCCTTATGACTTATTCTGTGTTCGTTTTAACACTAATATCTTTTTGAGCGATGGGGTTGTAAAGTTCCCAGTAATTCTTTTATCGCCCGTTATGCCCGAGTTTTTCCATCAGTTTTCCCGCCCTATGATTGGTCGGAATGCGTTTCAAAACATTAGCGTGTCGCCATAGCACCCTCCTGATGTTTACTAGAACATTGTCCCAAATATTGTAGTGTGACCCCATATACAGGGTGCTATTTGATTTACTTGATTTATTAAATCCTTAGAATGGGTAACACCACAGACTATTAAATACTACAGACACACCCGGGGGTGTTTTTAGTTTTAACATTTTTAAATGACATTTTTGAACCAAAGTCCACCTCATCAAAAAAAAAGCAATAGCGCTCTTATAAATAGACAGAAAATATTTGTGGCGTAGAGGGCAAAGGGTGAAGGACAAGAGAGATTGGCATTCTAGAGATCTCGGGTTCAAAAACTGGTCGAGGAACATTTTTTTCAGATTTATTTCCTCACCCTTTGCCATCTACGCCACAAATCTTTTCTGTAAACTTATAAGGGCGCTAAAATTTTCCCTTCATTTTATAAATATATTTGGCTTTAGTTGGAAATTCGCCATCTGACACCCTCAATAAAACGCTATGTATCGTGTATTGTTGGTTGATAGATAAAATAGAAATTTCGTACAAGTAATAATCGTGAATGTGTACCTTCTTGTCTTTATAACATTTCCAGGTTTTTAAAGCCGCAGTAGGCTCACTACTAACAAATGAATCGCATAAAGGATATCCGCATAGCCAGTCAAAACCCCATCTCCTCGATAGCTCAGTTGGCAGCATTAGACTGGTATTCTAGAGGTCCTGGAATCAAACCCTAGTCGAGGAAAAACTTTTTTCCAATTTATTCCCTCACCCTTTGCCCTCTACGCCGCAAATCTTTTCTGTAAAATTAAATGTTTGTTGTTTAAAAAAACAAAGTTATTTATTGTAATCAAAAAAAATTGTTGTTTGGCCATATCGTCTCCTTATAATATCGTAAGTATGATTTTTGACAAAAATTGATGAAGCTTAAATATTGTCAGATAACTTTCGACCATACTTATATTGAACGTTCAGTTTTTCTTTCGTAAGCGTGCTTACGACATTCTAGCTCTTATTGAGGATTTTTTTAAGGGTAGGATTTCAATAAATCAAATAGAAATAGCATACATAAAGTTCTGCGCGCACAAAAGAAACAGGTTTATTGATCAATATAGCCAGTTCTTCATTATCTCCGGACTGCTTCAATGAGAAAAAGATTGTCGCCACTCTCGCATAGTGAACATAAGTCAAAGTTACAATAATAATTGTGTACAAGATATGTCTGCAAATTCTCCCAGAGGACGGCAATACCCGACCCTCGACAGTGTACTGTAGGCAGGGAAAATAGAACATATAGAGAATGGATATCACCAAAGAAAAAGTGGCAAACTTGGAACGACCGGATGGAGCAACCTGAGAGGCATAACGGTTAGGTAAATTAATATTAGCGACATAAAGCTATTTCTAACTCATCGCCGTATACGTATCCGCATCTAGCGAGAACCAAGCACATTAATTGGTCAGAAATTTGTACCACGTTCTAAAAGAGCAGATATATGCTAATCTAAGGTGTTCTTGAACGCGATAGGTGTTGAGATGCGTTAGGTATCACGTATCGTTACGACACACGTATCGTATCTCAGCACCTATTGCGTTCAGAAACACCTTAAATTAGCATATATCTGCTGTTTTCGAACGTGGTACAAGTTTCTGACCAATCAATGTGCTTGGTTCTCGCTAGATGCGGATACGTATACCGCGATGAGTTACAAATAGCTTTATTTCTCTAATCTCTGGGTAAATTTGATCTCTGGTCCGACTTAACGTATAACCCTACTTTTTTGTTTACTTTTTCTTTTGTGTTGTTTACTTTTTAAAGTTGGAATTTCTTGGCCTTTTTTTAGTCTGCTCTCTAACATACCTAATAAATTGCTCCATTTTAATTTCTAGAGTTGTCCTGCTTCGCGGATTGTATAAAAATTATCACTGGCTTTTACCTACAAGAGTGGCGTACTTACCGGAAAAGTGTAAATTTTCCTCCAATTTTGACCGAGTATTGGTCACCGCAAGCCATATTGTCTTTATTTTTAATTCTAAACTCACTGGCTAGCGTAAATCACTAAAAATTAAAAAAAAATAATGAAAATTATTACCATGAACACAACAAAAAATACGTCATTTTAAAAATCCGTTGTCAACCCCTTATGTCAAGGCATATAAAACGTGACGTTTCCGGCGTTTCCCCAACCTTTATGTCTTTTTGGTTTGTGGGTTTGGTCGGTTGGGATATCCACCCCTATATGGTATATTTTCAGGTCAGTCCAGCCATACCCCACTCCCGAAAGATATTCTAGTTTTGATATGCTTATAATTTCGAATCAATTTCAAACTAATTTTGAACCACTTTTAAAAATTTTGAACCACACTCCTTCGTGGTTTTTTTATATTCAAAATGGGGGGTGCAGCCGGACGTCAAGCTACACCCCCCTCATTTAAGGCGTAGAGAAAAATGAAAAGCAACTATCTCAAAATTAAGAACTAATTTCGAACTCCTAATATCACCAGAAAGAACTTCGAAAAATCCACTAGTACCCTGTTTCTTTTTTTAAATATGGTGGGGGGTGCAGGTTGACGTCAAGCCACACAAAATTTCGAACTTTGATATGCTTATAATTTTGAACTAATTTCGAACTAATTTTGTACAACTTTAAAAAAATTTTAACCACCCTAATTCTTGTGATTTTTTATATTTATTCTAAATGAGGGGTTTAGCCAATTGAAATCCAGTCAGTTTGGAAGGCATAGAAATATTATATTTTTTTTACTCTAATGGAAATATACTAGAAACGACTAGAAATCACGTAAGAAAAACTATTTCCATCTTTGTTGGACTTTTGGTATCTAATATGTGCATGTGTAAAGCACCTGATTTTTGCAATGGTGCTGACTATTGCTACGTTTTCAAGGGAATTGAGTTCGTTCTGAAAACGATTTCAATCCGATACCGTCCATGAAAACGCCTGTTTTTCCAGTATTCAAATCGATTTCAATCTAGATCCGACCGAAAATTTTTAGGGTTGTATCAAGATCGTATTGAGATCGAAATACCGATTTTCCATGAAAACGGGGATTGAGTTTACACATGCGTATTGCGTCGGATTACCATACAGCCGCCAAATTATATTTTATTGCTCTCACCAATACTCTCTCCACATAGGCCGATCAGCTCTTATCGTTTTTGAGTCCTTTTTTCCACCTTCGCCGGCATTTTGACAGAAAACTAATGGATCATCTGTCACTTTTGAGTGAAAATGGCGGCGAAGGTGGAGAAAAGGACACTAAATCGGTATGAGTTGATCGGCCTATCTGGAGAGAGTACTGCTCTCACTCTTTTTGAGAGAGAGAGAAATAGAAGTGAAACTGTGGAACCGGCATTCTAAAATTTGGTGGAGTGTATAGAAAAAAGAAGATTAATAACATACCCTTATTTAAATAACTAAAGATTTGTTTTTTTAAAGACTTTAAAAAAATTAATTATGGAAAATAAAAGAAATATTTGGCTCGAAAGTGTATGTGCTATGCACATATGCCAGTCCAGCATTTCTTTCTTCACATCCACTTGCAAACAGAGTAGTAATTAAAATTTTAAAAAAATGTGTGGCAAGGCCCAACATCAACTTTTGAATAAAATACATTTAAAAAAAGTACCAAAACCCAAAAATGAATATTTGGCAACTATGGCATATGTCAGCTGCCAAATATCAAAATTTAAAAACCGTTTTCAAATCGATTCAAAATCGAATCGAATTGAAAACGAATTCAATATCCATGAAAACATAGCATATATGAGCAGAGAGATCTTTAATGCGCATCCAGATCAATAGTGGATTTTTCGAAATTCTTTTTGGTGATATTAGGAGTTCGAAATTTTGGGATAGTTGCTTTTCATTTTTCTCTACGCTTTAAATGAGGGGGTTGTAGCTTGACGTCCGGTTGCACGCCCCATTTTGAATATAAAAAAACCAGGAAGGAGTGGGGTTCGAAATTTTTAAAAGTGGTTTAAAATTAGTTTGAAATTGGTTCAAAATTATAAGCATATCAAAACTCGAATATCTTTGGTGGGGGGGGGGGGCTTGACTAGCCTCTATTAGCCCTGGCTGTAGGTACCGTGGAATCTGTTTAGTACACTGTCTATGGTGGTCATTTTGTTGTATTTTGTGATGATGTTACTATTGTGTGGGATCACACAGATGTTGAATGTCTTACAGACATAGTGCAGAGGGATGTAAGTAAAATCAAAGAATGGTGTAATGCGAATCGATTAAGCTTTAATGTCTCTAAAACAAAGATTTTGCACTTTGGGCATACACTGGCTGAGGTTCTTTCAGAAAATCAAATGCTACCATCTTCAGACGAAAGTCGTTTTTTGGGAATTTTTATAGGCAGCTCGCTAAAGTTTAATAAACACATACAGTATTTAACTGGTAGACTCTCATCTGGCTGTTATGCCCTGAGGGTTATCGCTGAAAACTTGGGACTCTCTCTAACTAAAACGTGTTATACTATTCATTGATAGAATCACACCTACGCTTTGGCATCTGTTTCTGGGGCTCTTGTAATAAAAATTTATTTCATACTATTTTTAAAATTCAAAAGAGAGCCGTGAGAAATATATGCCATGCAAGACCAAAAGAAACATGTCGTCCGTTATTTATTAGATATAATATTCTAACATTGTGCTCGTTGTACATATTATACATACTGGAGACATCCTGTATGGTTTTTAAAAAATATAAAAATGAATGCAAAAATCCAAAAGAAATAGAAGGCCACTACAGCTAAAATTGCCCTTACCACGGACGGAACTGGTACGGAAATCAATTATATATGAGGGCAGGAAAATTTTTAATAAACTTCCCCTCCAGATAAGAGAATTGAGATGTGAAAAAAGGTTCAGGAAAACAACTAAAATGTTTCTACTTACATAAAATACTCTCTTTGACAATAACATGACAACTGAGGAGGGAGGATTGTGTTTGATTGTTTTGCAATATTTGTTAAGTCCAGTGCTAGGTTGTATTTTGATTATTTGTGTTTTTTTTTACGTATATATATATATATATATATATATATATATATATATATATTTTTTAAAAATGTTTCGACTGAGTTTGTTTATAACTATTTATGCCTGTCAAAACATAAGTGTCATTTATACACAAATCTTTTAATGTTTATTTTTTAGGTGTACTATTAATTGAATGAATGACTACTTTATTCAAAATCTAAACTAAAAAATAATTACAGTTAATGTAAAATCTGATTAAAAAAAAATTAAAAATAAAATAAAATAAAAATTTAAGGAATATGAATAAAGTAGGAAGGGGTTGCTACTAAGGCAGTATTTCTGCCAGCACGTAGCTTTTTGAATACTTTTGTATTTTATAAAAATAAACCTATATTTGAACTGAACTGAATTGAACTATGCATTTTTATTTCCTTTCGGTTTCGCGTCAAGTTACCTAAATTTGGTGTTTTTAAAATCTCGGGAAGAAAAGATTTTTATCAGTAGGGACATTTTGGAATGCTTAAAATTTTGACGACTTTGACAGCCGTTATGGTAGTGTTTAGCAACCACTACCACTACCACCAAAAAACACAAAATTCGGCTTTATTTTACAAAATAAGTCTTTTATATGTGAGAACTTGGTAATATTTTATTATTTTTAAAATTACTTCGGCCAACATTCTCTAAAATTAACTAAAACCACAACTAAATAAATAAAAATAGATTCATAGCTTAGGGCAGTGGTAGTGCTTAATTACCACAATGGCATGACGTTTAGCGATTGCGCAGACACAGTAATTACCACAACCAGTACGAAGTGTCAAATAAGCGTTAGAAAATGCTCCTATTAATTAAAACATAAAATATCTTTGCTTTAAATCCAAATTTCATTCCATTCTAGTGCCATCTTTCTGGAAATGCCAAACCAGCGTTCGCTACGCTACACGATCAAAGAAATCAATAAACAGCGTTCTTTTTCATGCACAGCGAGTTGCTTTGTTATCTCATTCATTTTTCATAAACGATTTTTGCTGATCTTTGCTTTGAAATCACTTTTTTTCTTCGAAAATTTGATATGTGTTTTATGTCCTGGTATCGAAATACCCAACCAATTCTTTAAAATTAGCGGGAGGGTAAAAAATTAATTATGATTTGGCTCTGCTTCATTACAGAAAATGATTTTTTTATGAAAAAAATTAATCTCTTAATCTTAATCACTTATTAATTGTTTTTCGAAAAATTTTAGGAAGACATATTTCCTTACAAAACAATATTGGACGGGATAAGTTTTCCTAAATGAGATAGAGTTGTTTTAGTATAGATCTTAGTTTAGACTATGAGGATAAATAATAAATAAATTTTGCAACTAAATTAGGGTGCAAAATAGCGCTGCACTCAAAAATCTTATAAAAATTAAGCAAGAAATAAAAAAGGCGAACAGGCAAATTAAAAAAAAAATTATGTCATTTCGTGTGTGCCCTTATTCTTTAATTTCAGTTTTCTGTCCCTATTCCGTCTGTCTTGGCACTAATGACTTTGTTCGTGAGCGGTTTTGCCGTCAGTTTGCTCTCCTCGTATAAGGCAGGAAAGCAAAATCGCTCACAACTAATGCAGTTACTGCCAAAACTGACAGAAATGTGACAAAACATTAGAATTCGGCCAATCAGGTGCGTTTCTAATTCCTGGGAGCACTCTCTTCCCCGAAATTAAATAAAGAATACGGGCCCAGCGAGCGAGCGAGCGAAACATTTTATAAAAAAAAAGCAAAAAAATAGCTCTAAAAGTTATGATTTTTAAGAAAAAATATCAATTCTCGTCGCTCTCCTTCCTGGAACGGACTCTCCCGTCCATTTTGCTTTCGAATCAAAGTGTGAAGTCTGCTTCTGCTGGCGTATACGTATTATAGCTACAGGCTACAGAGAACCTACCAGCGGGGATAGCTTCTATTGGATTTTTCTAAGTAGTGAAAAGTCGCGCGCACACGACACGTGGGCAAAATTTGGGGTCCTATTTTCGAAACCATACGAAATTATTCACATGCGATTACTTCCGTCTCTTCCTATACCGTATAGAAAAGGAGGCGAAAGACATGTCGATATGCTGATTCATGGGTAGTACGTGAAAGAATAACCGGTTTTTCATGCGAAACAACACGAATGCCCCCCACTCACTCGTGCAATATTGAGTTAAACCAGTCAAATTCGAAGGCGGTTCACACATACCGGCTTATCTTTCGCCTCTCATTTCACACGGTATAGAAAGAGACTGACATAAAAATTGTCGATTATTCAGTACACGTATGCGGATATTTTCGTATGGATTCGAAAATCAGACCCCTGCTGTGACTCGGTTTGAGTCAAGGCCGCATTTGTTATGGGCTTCGCACGCCGCTGCCCAGTAGACATAAAAAGCATGAACAAAACATTATGTGATTTCTAGCAAAATTTCTACAAATTATAGACCAGGGTTGCCAACTTTTATATTTTCGAAAAAAACCGCATCAAAACTCTTAAAACCTGTTCAAGTCTTCAACAGATTTTTCACTAGCTTGAAGAGATTTCACCAGCCATATTTTTACATCGTAAAAACTTGTGAAAACTGATCAGTCACTGGCGCACCCAGGAAATGACTTCGTGGGGGGGGGGGGTTAAACCCAAAACCCAAAACCCCAACCCCTTGGTGCGCCAGTGGATCAGCTTTTACCATATTCACGAAAAATAATTTCCATACCACTCCAGAATTGACAAGGTTTTAAGAGATCCTATGAGTGATGTTTCACAAACCGCATCAAAAACATATTAAATCTGGTAAAATCTTGTCAAATTTCTCTAAGAGATTTGATGCGGTATTTTTGGCAGGGTTAGTACACATTTAAATATAACAAAATAAAATCCGTTTCTGTCGGAAAATACCTATATTTTCCTAAAGAGTGCAGAATATACATTTTTCCGCACGTAAATGCAGTTGACAGAACTGTAAACAGCATTTACGTGCGGAAAAATCGATTTCTGCAATTGTTTTTCTGTGAGGAAATTAAACTGAAAATAGTTGTTTAACATTTTCATTTAAAATCTTACAGTTACACCATATCAACCAAAAGAAAATGTAACAATTTAATTTTTAAAATTTAGCACTTTCACCTTTTCAAGAATGCTTAAAATAAATGAAGTTATTTTAAACAGCTCAGGAAATTCAGATGGCAGATGGAGGCAATAATATTAACTGTGTACATAGTACAGTAAAATTGTCATAAATAAGGGGGGTACCTCGAAAAAAATCCGGGGGGGCTAAAATTTTTATATGTTGTTTGGAGGGGTGGTCTAAAAGTAAGGCCCCCAAGTTTGTGTTTCCCCCACTCCTATTATATATTCGTCAAACAAGTTTTTGTTCAAGTGCTCTACTTTCTGTAGTTAGTTTCCAAAAAGTTAGATTGAGACGAGGTTACAAAAAATTAGTTACAAAAAATTAGTTTTAACGTATTATTTATAGTAAGAGTAATATAAATGAGGTATCAAATTAAAGATTGTGAGGTTGTGACGTGCGCTACACAAATTATCCGGTCTGTCGGCATGAAAATTGCCGAAAGTATCTGACAGACTGACATTTGTGGGTCAAAATACGTTAAAACTGATTTTTCGTAACTTCAACGCCCTCTATCTTTTTAAAAACTAATTACAGAGAGTTGACCTTGTAACAAAAATATTGCAAATTTTATGCAAAATATTTTTGTTTCTATAATTTTTTTCAAAATGGTGGATAGTTTCCGAGGAGTGGAGGAAACACAAACTTGGGAATTTTACTTTCAGACCCCCAAAAGACCATACAAAAAACTCAGTCTGTCCGGTTTTTTCTCGACTTCAAATGAAAATTTTACTGTACTACCATCAATTATGTAAAAGCATTTTTCCAAACTTTGACTCCTCCCCCCCCCTGCACCACTTTATAACATTTTTGCAACCCGTTTTCCCTCCCTTTTAGCACTTAATATCCCTTCTTGACATTTGACATTTAAAAGGTCTTTTATTGTTCTAAAGATATTTACAGGGCTAGTCTAGTAACTTAATAAATAACTAAATATTTACTCACCTAAACCTACTCCTACAAATCTTACTATCTAAAACTAATTACAATATATACACTCTTAAAACTAGGGTTAGTGCCCGGGCTCCCTGCGCATGCGCCCCGGTTCACACGAGCATTGCAATCTTCCTATTTTGGATTGCCACCTGCCACCGCAGTTGCATGCAGGCTTCGGGGTACTATAGCAGGGTCTCAGCAAGCTGAATCCGTTTTTGCTCTGACAGAAAGAATTTGGTTGTATGGCCAGTGAATTTTGTTGTGATTTATGGGAAAAACTGCGAGAAACCCATTTCTCACACTCATCGGATGTCGTCCGTGGTCTTGGTGTGTTGTGGTTGGTCTCTTCTTGTGGCGTTTATGTAAGCGATGGCCCGTTACCCAAGAGGACTTGACTATCGGCACCCGACTAAATATCAGTCTGTCAGATACTTTCGGCAATTTTCGTGCCGACAGACCGGGTCATTTGTGTAGCGCACGTCACAAGCTTTAATTTGATAGCTCATTTGTACTGCTCTTACCATAAATAATAATATAAAATCTGTAACACGTGACTTCTTGCATACCCAGAAAGCAGTTTTCAAAGAATTTTACCGACTTTCAGTCGCTGTAGTTCAGAGACTGTTTAATTAATTATAGATAATATACATCATTTATAGGATTTTTCTGAGATCTACAACTTTCTTATTTAAAGTTTTTTCGAAAATCACTTTTTGTTGGTCAAAATACGTTAAAAATGATATTTTGTAACTTTGGCGCCCTCTATCTTTTTGGAAACTAACTACAGAAAGTTGGGCACTTGGACAAAAATGTTGCAAATTTTTTGCCGAATATTTTTGTTCTCAGACTTTTTCGCCTCCGACCAATAAAAAAGGAGAAAAGACGGTTACAAATATTTTTCAAAATGCCGGATGGTTGCGAGGTGTGGGGGAAACACAAACTTGCGAGGTTTACTTTCAGGCCAAAATCTCAGCCTCCCGGATTTTTTTCGACCTTTGTACTAAAAGTGTAAATATCTGATACCAATTTTAATACCATATGAAAATACGTGACTTTTATTGTCCCTAAAGAACCCATGGCGGGACACGGGACTTATGGTCAAAAAACGGGACGGTTGGTAACCCTGTTACAGACTAAATTTTGGGATCAAACACATTGCGTGGGCAAAATTTATATAGACGGATTCGAAAAGTCCCACATAGCAAGCCTTGGATATTGTATATCACAAAGATATTTAAAATTAGGATATACGTTTTGTATGTAGTATTTTATATATATCAGAAGAGAAACATTCGTTTCAAAAAAAGGAAACATGAACGGATATTTACTGTATATTCAGTGTATATGCGCTATCGTACATCCTAAAAATATGTTTTTTTTATACAAGCCTTATATTTTTTAACCGAATATAAGTTAATATTTTAAAATAAAACATTATGGATACGAGAAGAATATACTTTTTGTATATCGTGATGGATATCGACAGAATATACTATATAAATATATACCATAATGGAAATACCATAGAACATCAAATTTGGTGTAATAGAAATAAAACTCGAATATTTTTGTAGAGTAATTAATAAATGTTGAGAATATACTTATAACGTATATTCGGTGGATGTTACCTAATGGGTACCTCTGAATCTAAATTGGATCTTTTTTGGAGGTCCTAGGCACGTCGGGTGAATATCTGGGTGATATCCAGGGTAATATCCTTTTCCGTTTTTGTATATACGCTGGATATACGCGCAATATTTTTTTGCTTTGTGGGCGTACAATTAATTTTTGGGCCGGTTTTTAGAACTTTTGAAATAAAACTGACTGGGCTTAACTAACTTAATATATATTTGTATTTAACTATTTACAACAACATAATTTTTATTTTTTTCGTAAAATAACTACCAGTAGAAACATTTTCTCTTTAAAGCTAAATACCTAAAAATAAATATTTTTAAAACATCCTGTTGGCTCAAAAAGCGAGTACTTGAATTTTAATGTATGATTAAAAAAATAACAAAGAAATACTCAAATACTCAATATTTAAAAAAAAATCCATATAACAATGGTAACTAAAATATACGATGAACTACAAAAAATTAAGCACCGCAAAGATGATTTTTTTTTCTATTGAAGACTTAGTTTAAAGTCAGACTTAACGGTTATGTAAAGGTACTAAAAAGGTACTACATAATGCGTACTATTGCTAATGAAGAAAAAAATTAAAATATACCACAGAAATCCACACAATAACACCCACACACATATACACACACACACAGATATGTTCGTTTTGGTGATACTATTGCTTCACAAAATGACGGCAGAGTCTGAATTGTTTAAACATTGTAAGAAAAAATCGTATAAAATTAGAAGGTGCGTCATAATAGGTAGATTCACTTAATTAATATGGCATTTAAAATTTGAAAAACCGGTCTTTCGATTAAAGTAAATGAATTTTTAAAATAGAAGAAATACCTATGACGATTAAACGAAAAAGTGAATTAATCAACGACTAGTTAACTAAATACAGAGTGATTCAAAATTCTCTGGAAAGATTTAAACAGTGGTTAGATATCATTAATCTAAGAAAAGTTGCGTGATTATTTTGTTTCAATTTAATTTTTTTCTGAATTTAGGAGTCTACGTGTGCTCACAATGACAAGCATTTTGAAGTTGTCAAAGTTTCGTTTTCCAAAATTGATGTTTCCACCACGTAGTAAGGGGTGCTTCTTAGAAAATATTAACAATTTTTAAATGCAAATATCTGAGACGAAAGAGTTTACAAAAAGATATTTTACTAATTCTTGTTCAGAACAACAAATTCTACCTACAATTAAAGTCTTTCTAGAGAATTTTGAATCACCCTGTGTATTCTGGTTTTTAAAAATGTCATCCAGCAAGTTACTTATATTAAAATAACAACAAAAAGGGCTATTTCGACTCTAACCATCATTATTGCGGTTATTTTTCTCTGGCATGAGATCAAAAAAAAATCACAAATTTTAAATATCATCAAAACTTGTGATTTTTAGCCGCTTTTCGTTTTTAGCACCAATTCTTGACAAGTATTCATAAAATAAAATGGACGCAAACACTATTGTCTAAAATTGGCACTTTTTTTAAATTATTTTTACAACTTTATTGAAGTACACAGCTTGAACACCTATTGGCTGGCCGGAGTCGACTAATGTAGTAGAATTTTAATATATTTAAATAAGTACTACCTACATGAAAAAGCAAAGTCCTTGACTTCTCATATAATTGAAAACCCATTGCTTATTTAAAATTTTATATTTTTAATTCTACTACAAGAAGCGTTCTTATTAAAATTTTCTTATAGTTTTTCTTTTGGTTTTCATAACGTTTTAATAACTACGCTTCTATTTTTACACTCAATAATACCCTCTAGGTTAATATGAAAACTCCTTACGATTAACTATTCGATTTTTGGTATGTTATGGGGAGACATAAAATATAATGACGTCGTATATCGTTGTTCGATTTGGCGCAGTAGTTTTACGTTTCGGTTTCCTGGCCCAAATGTGCACCGTTATGAATTTTGATCACTTCGTCGTCTTCATTTCTGATAGTGTTGGCCATCCAACAGGTCAAAAATATGCCAAGGATCTGAAAATTATGGAGTGTTTCACAATACTGATCGTTTTGTGGAAAATTGCTGTATATTAGCTCTTTTGTGCTTCAAAACTAATAATAGTCAATGAAAATGTACGTTTTTTTCTTTTGATACTGTATATTATATATAATATTTAATATTGGAAGAACGGATTTGTATTTCTTTCAATAGATAAGGTTTTTTACAAAAAGAGAGCCCTGAAAAATAATTTTTGTATTGCGCGAAAAGGTCAAACATACGCAAGTTAGGTCAACGAATCTTGAGGAACCGAGTTTTATAAATTCGAAGAAGTGAAAAGAAGTGAAAATCAAAACGCTCGTAAAAATATGCTATACCGTAAGGTGACCAACCGTCCCGGTTTGGCCGGGACAGTCCCGATTTTTAACCATTTGTCCCGGGGAAACAATCCGTCCCGGATAGTCCCGGTTTTTGAGCAAAAGTTAGGTTCGCCCCGGTTTTGATAGCACTGTATTTTGTAACTTTAAAATCACTGCAATTAAAAAAGCAGATGTTCTCTGCCATCTATAAATTTGAATTGAAACCTTACTTAAATTATTTTTCTTTAATAAGTATTTTGGAAAATACATCTTAATATTATTAGGGGTGCATATAAGAAAAAATACATGATATACAATACATGGCCGGAGTGTCCCGGTTTTGCCCCTTTAGGAGTTGGTAACCTTAATACCGCAGCAGTTTTTGTAAGAGTGCAGATCCGGACTGCAGTTATGTTATAATATAATTAATATCGCATTATCAGTTTTGAAGCAGTATTAGAATCAGAAAAACATGAAAAGTGCAAAAAATAAGGTTTGTTTGAGATGCACCTTTGAGCGTATCATGCTTGAATTTAATAATTAATTTAAAATGGTCTAATTTCTAGTCATCGTCGCCATTTTTGATGCTGTTAGCCAACCAACACGTCAAAAATATTCCAATGATCTAAAAGAGAGAAAAATTATTTCTTTAGTATTTGTTAATTTTCCGTTAATTCCAAAAATTAATAAATAATTGTTAGCAGCCCAAAAGCAACCAAAACAGATTTTTTAAAAGAAATAAAGCATGCATCAAAAAAGCTAGACATTAAAAAATCCATTTGAAACCTATTCAGAAGTGCCTCTCATTTTTGTGGTCTTGGTGCAAGATAGAAACAGTCAAAAGTTTGTTGGAAAACGTTTAAAAACAAAAACGTGACTGTTCCCATTTTTTTTGAACGATAGCTGTGCAAAAATGCAAAATGCTGTGCGCAGAAAAACCGAGTTTATGCATTATTTCGTTTATTGATATTTTCGACAATACCCCAATTTTTTATCCGAACCTTATTTCATCAAACCCATTCAATAACAAATTCGAAATTTAACAGACCCGTTTTTAATCGAACCATTGTTCATCGAACTCATTCAATATCAAACTCGTAATTTGTAAAACCATTATTTAACACAACCGGATTTTGTCAAACTCGTTGTTTATCAGAAAATATTTGCTAAATTGATAGCGCATTCGCCAATAATACTTACATGAACTGGAGGCGTACACGAGGGTGGCGTGGTGTCTCGGCGTTTCGATGCATTTGTCGTTCTATAAAAGTATTCACAGGTAGTGTTCAATACTTTGTGTTTAGATATCGCCACCTGCGTGTACGCCTCCAGTTCATGTAAGTATTATTGGCGAATGCACTATCAATTTAGCAAATATTTTCTGATAAACAACGAGTTTGACGAAATTCGGTTTTGATAAATAATGGTTTTAAAAATTACGTCTGTTAAATTTCGAATTTGTTATTGAATGGGTTTGATGAAATAAGGTTCGGATAAAAAATTGTTTTGACGAATTGCAGGTTCTATAGTGAATGATTTTATGATTGGACTTTTTTTCATTTAAGGGTTTGATTTTGCACATTCTGATAAACCGTGGGCGTCCCCACTAACACAGTTTTTGTATTTTTTTCTCAAAAACTGCCAACATATTCGATAATTTAAATGTTCATTATAGTCTTCAAAAATTATTCATTTTGCATAAACTAGATTATTCTTTTGTTAAAAATCATGAAAAACCTACCTCAATAAAGGCGATCCCGATACCAACGATGGATAAAATTCCGGTACTTTCTTGGATTTTCTCAACCAACTGATCGTAACAACCGATTTGATGGTAAACAGCGTATTCACCGGCACAGAATTTGTCCAAACAGCAAGAAATTGGTCTCTTGTCACTAGCCCAGTCACGGGGTCCGTCAACACCGCAGCATTTAAACTGAAAAGAAATAAATAATGGTAAAAAATACATACAAATGGTGTGCCAAAAAAGTACTTAACTTTAAGATATATTTTTCCATAATTATTTAAAATTTTGAAAGTATTGTAGTACTTAAGAGTGAATTTGAATCCTAAAAACAGTTCGGTTAGTTAAACAGATAAACCGCACATCAAAAATTAACAAAATTTTGCACAGCAGAGGCTTTTAGTATCCCCCACAAACCATTCGCGTGTTTTAAAAATATATATATATATATATATATCTTGTTTTTATTTGATTTTTTAAAATAATCGATAATTTTTGCTGTGAATTAAACATTGTTGGGATACGTGAATGGTTCCGGGATAATGCTTGAAACTTTTACCGTACAAAATTTTATACAAGGAACCCTGCCATTTTCTTATGGCGGATGTGTTTCGGTTAAATATTTTTTATATTTTAATATGTTATAGAGGGGGTCCCAATGAGCAATTTTTGTCATGGGTACTTTTCCCAATATGTACAGGGTGAACTAGAAAGTTAAATTTACGAAAAAGATAGGATAATAATGGTTTCTGCAGATCTGATTCAACACATAACGACTTACCTTTTAAATATGTACGGAGACCCATCGTGTCATTCAGGATTTTGAAAAAATAATTTTGTTAGCTACAAACTTTTCAATGTATACATAGTAAGCCATTTCAAAAATAATTCCGTTGGTTAGCTAGTGGTTTTTTTGTAAAAAATATATAATCACGTTATATTGGTGTATTTCGCGAGTTGCCGAACCTCCTTTTGGCCTACTCTGTATAAATGAAAAACTTTGTATTTAACACAATCATCATTTTTTCAAAATTCTGTTTGGGAAATAAAAATTCTTTTTCGTTTTGCTACCCTTTTAATAGTCGAGTTTTTTAATAAGCGATTTTAAGTAATTTCAGGCGTATTTCTTGACTTACACTGTACATATTCGATGAGGGGTATCACCAAAAAAATATCAAAAATTAGATCTGCAGAAACTATTATTATCCTATATATTTAGTAAACGAAGTAAAAAAAACGGCCATTTTTGTAACTTTAAGTCTAATTTCTAGCTCACCCTATACATATTGGGGAAAGTGCCCATGACGAAAAATGCTCATTGGGACTCCCTCGATAACATATTAAAATATAAAAAATATTTAACCGAAACACATCCCCCATAAGAAAATGGCATGGTTCACTGAGAATTTTTTTAGTAAAGTGGTTTTGGTTGACGGCTATGTTGCCAAATAACTACAACAGCAAAGTTTCTGCTACTATAGCAAAGTTTCTTGTAAAAACTCGGATAGAAAAATAATGTTTAGTAGCACTAGCCAAAAAAATAGTTATGCCACCAAACAAATTTCGCAATCTAAAATTCTAGCAAAAAACTTTGATGTCCCAGCTAAAAAGGTTGCTGTTCCAGCAAGATGTTTTGACTAAATAGGCCCCAGCAAAGTTGACAATTTCTCAGTGTTCTTTGATTAACAGTTTTTTTATATAAACTAATTGTGAGAAGCGCATTTTTAATTCAAATTCACCCTTAAGTAGGTACTTTTGATAATAAATTAAATATTCGACTATTTGAGGTGGTTAAACTTTACAATATACGTGTGAAGTAACTCACACCTTTTTTAGATCATATGCATTCTTTTGTCGTTTCATTGGGTGTAACCAAGCGGGGATTTCGAGTAGGTGGAAGGGGAAAGGGAAGAAAGGAATAATTACCCCCCGGGACTTAAATTTTCCACAAAAATATTTTAAAAAAGATTGTTCTGCATAAATTGCAAAACTTTTTAGTTTAATTTTTTGTCCAAAATGGCATTTGTGTATTTTTTTAAATTTTCTCCTACAGAGCTATGACAACTTTTAATATTCACCATTTTAGTTTAATTTAAAGTAAAAAATCGCATTTTTAGGGTAATTTTATAAAAAAAATCGCCAAAAAACCACTTCAAAGCTCTTAAAAAGTCAATGTCAATCAAGTCTTGATGAAATTTTAAGAGATTTTATTGGTTTGAAGAGACTTGATCTGGCAAAAATGTATGCCACATGAAAACTGACAAATTTTTATGATGTTTCATGATGTTACACCAGACCCAATTTTCAAATAATTTCTGACTATTGAAAACTCACAAGATTTCATTATGTTACACTAGACACATGAGATTTCATAAGGTTTAGCAAGCAAGATTTTGATAAGATTTTACAAGATTTCATGAGAAGTAGCATAAAGGTTTGTGAAGATTTGAATTATATAAGTATTAAAGTGTAGAATATAGACACGAAAGTACAACCAGATTTGACAAACAAGATGCGAATTTAAAAGATTTTATTAAAAATAATATATAATCAAAATTTAGCTATCAAGATATTTTAAGAGATTTCGTAAGTTTATATCAAACACATGAGATATCATAAGATTTAGCAAGCAGAATTTTTATTTTAAAAGTACAAATGAATGTTTTTAAAAGATTTTAAAAGATTTAATTTTGCATATCTTTTAAAATAAAATCTGTTCGAAATAAAAAGTGTTCAACTCATTTTGTCCAAGATATTTAGTGATTTGGTCCACGATTTGGCCTAAAAAGTGTCAACTGTTTGATCCATAGGGTTGTCCAACTTTCCTATATATTAAACAATGATAAGATATAAATGTATGTTCCACAGGCTTATCATTCAATTTTAAGATGAATTCGTTTAAAATCTAAAAATTGTTGAATCTGAATGTTGTTTCTCTTAAATCTGCTAAAGACATGTGAATTTTTCCATGTAAACTTGTGACATCTGATGGAGGCTGGGTCTTTTTATAATTGCTCAAAACTGTTGAGAACATGAGGAATTTCATTAAATCTTATTAACGTTATTTTATATTTCCATTAAAATCTGCTCAAGACTGCTGAAAACATGTAAAATTGTCAAAAACATTGAAACCTTATCAACTGGTTTCTCTTAAAACTTTTGGTTAAAATCATAAAACTTTTGGTTAAAATCTGCTCAAAACTTAACAAAACCAGTGGCAGCAAAGCCTTTAAAATACTGGTGAAATCTTATCAACTCTTATCATAAATTGTTTTAAAAACTTTTTAAAACTCCTAAAAATTCATGATGTTTGACGAGTTTTGAATCTTTTTCCAACAATGAAAGTTCGTGAGATTTCACTCGAAAGTTGTGTTTCATAAACCGCATGAAATACCGAGCAAAACTCGTGAACTTTCACTAATTCTTTTTTACGAGTTTTGACGCGGTATTTTTGGCAGGGCTATAATACCATTGACATTTACACTTTTAGTTAAATTTTGAGTCAAAGATGGCATTTTTGGTGTAGTTTTCATTACTATAGATACATGTTTGTGCTAACTTTAAAATAAATAAACAACTTGAAATATGATTACCCCTCCCCCTAGATTTGAGCCTAGGTCCGCGCTTGGGTGTAACAATAATGTGTGACATCATTTCACTAATTAAATGTGAAAATAGAGAAAGCGGAAGACCCATTGTAAGCTCTTCTGTTATTATATCCAAACTTTTATTGAATAAAAAAAATAGGGCTCGAGTTGTTTGATACAGTCTATTCAGCTGTTAAATAACTTTCAGTAAATCAATATTTTTCTATTGTATGTATGCCATGTATACAAAAATAATTTATAAATCCTATTTTATAGTATTGCACCTAGTTTAAAACCAATAGCATGGAAAAACCTAATTAACAAAGAAATTCATTTCTTTTCTAATTAATCATTGTCGACAGTACTTGTAATTTTATTTGAGAAAATTGATTTGGTGCTTAGTTCATTTTCCTAAAATTCCTAAAAAAATAATTACATATGTAATCCGTTTATTAATGGTTTTTAGACAAAAAATAAAAGTTGTCTATATAAATAAACATTAAAAAACAGTTATCTGACGTTTCAGCAAAATCTTTATAACTCCCATTATCAAAAATCTTCTCCAGTTAAAATAGATAAAATTAAACTCTATAAAAAAATTTAAGACAGACTGAATAAAGATGCTTTTTGGTAAAACTTTTTATAAAAATAGAAATCTAAAGTGCAAAAAATAGTATACATATGTCATATATACTACGCGACTAAAGTGGCTAGGCTATAAATTTCTCGCCTCGGAATAAAAAATGCCACTTTAGTCCCTACATATCTATATAATTGTATTAGGGTCAAGTGGTGTAAAAATGAGACATCTAAAATTTTGGGTAAAAATGAGACATTCAGTTTTTTCTTACTTAAAGTGATTTTATTAAAGCCAAAATGGGGTATAACAACACCTACATGTTGTAAAACCCCAAAGCATATTCGCTCGTAAATTGAGTACTAACTTTGATTGTGTAAGAGTCGGAGTGCGTTGCCTAGAGTGTATAACGGCCGTCTAAAATGTGTTTTATCTTAGAAAGAAAGCTGACGAGCCACGAGCTGTTAGCACAGAGTACCGAGGTGATCCGTGCTGTTAGTCTGCTGGGGTACCCAAGTAGCACAAATGGTACCTTTTTTAACGGTTGGGAAAGCGTTTTCCCAACTTTTGTTCACAGCAAAATGGTTGGCTTTTTCGCATTTGTTTCTAAAACATTTTAAAAACTCAGTTTCAAAACCATTTGACTCTAACATTCAAATGGCTCTCAGGAAAACTTAAATAAAAACCACACAGCCATTTAGTTGTAGCTCTGCTTTAAGAGAGATTCTAGAACCAATAAAAAGCAAATAATTAAACAATTGGTCTTGCCTTTTCGGATAAGTTCGGCTAGGGTCGGGTTAGGTCAGTTTCTTGAGACGCCATTACTGTTTGTATAGGCTGTTGGTAAGATATATTATACGGATATCAAAATCTGTAAATATTTTGGTACCTTATTGAGTGTAAATTATTTCAAGCTTGAATACTTTTGTATTTTCAAGTTATATTTTTGTGATTTCTGAAACATAACCTTAAACAAATCAGTGACCCCTGCAGGAAAATATTACCATAGGCAAACCTCCAGACGCTTATTTTATGCGCACGCTGAAGCATCTTTATATCTAGGGTTGCTAACTTTTAATTTTGATTTATCTGGACATTTGTTCTAAATCATCAGGACATTTGATGCACAATCTTGATATTTTCATAAACTCTTAGAATAGAAATAAAACAATAAATATTGATGGTTTTTTAATTTTAATTTACAAGCTAGCTAAGAAATTTCAATCGAAACAAAACAAAGTAATAGTATTATTACATAACAAGAAAATAAAGTGACAAATGTCACACGAGCGTGAATATTGTGAACGAGGCGTTAGCCGAGTAAAAGAACACGCGAGTGTAAGAAAGTTACTTTCTATCGAGTTGTGTACGCTACTTTTCCTACGAACACTGTTGAATTGCACTAATTTTTGTAAAAATTGGTCTTTGATTTCGCACAAATCAAATGAAACTGGTTTCCCGCACATGTGCGCAAAAAAAGTTCTGCACACGGGTGAAATTTAACGTTTTCTAAGGATGCAAATCATGTGAAATCCATTATTTTCATATGTGGTCTTAGGAAAAAATAGTTAAACTACACAAAAACCTGCGGCCCAGATGGTTTACCAGTAATTTTCATAAAAAACTGTAAATTTTTCTTGTCCAGTATTTTGGCTAAAATTTTTAATATATCATTTTCTATAGGAGATTTTCCGACAGCTTGGAAACTAAGTTAAGTTACCCCAATATTCAAAAGCGGAGATAAGTGAAACATTAAAAACGACAGAAATATTTCAAAAATTTTTTGATTTTCTAAATTGTTTGAATCAATAGTCACAGATAAAGTTGCACCATATTTTCAAAACAGCACGGGTTTTCAAAAGGTAAATTATCAATTACTAATCTCTTGATATATGAAGAAACTTTGTTGGAAGCCTTGGGGAGTGGTTATCAGGTACATGTCATCTATACCGATTTCTCCAAGGCTTTCGACAGGGTCGATCATAACTTATACTTGATAAACTTAAAGCCATGGGTATCCATGGATCATCTTTCAACTGGTTTCGGATTAATCTAACTGAAAGACACCAGGCAATAAAAATAGAGAATGCTGTCTCCGCCGGGTTTAACGTTTTGTCAGGTACCTCCCAGGGCGGACATTTGAATCCATTGTTATTTAAAGCACTTATAAATTATATATCTTCCGCTTTAAAAAACTGTAATTTTGTACTTCTTGCTGATGATCTAAAATTCTTTAGAATTATAAGAAGTTTGGAGGATTGCCATATTTTGCAACAAGAGTTGAATGGGTTTTAAGCATGGTGTGAATATAACAATTTATCCCCGAATGTTGACAAATGTAAAAGTGTATATTTTTATAGAAAATTAAACCATATAGATTTTACTTATCAGTTGGTTAACTCCAATTTGAGAGAAACCTTGGAATTATCATGCGTGATTTGGGTGTCTTTTTTGATAGAAAACTCAGTTTTGTTGAACACATAGATATTATTGCAAATAAAGCTAAACAACATTTTTACATTGAGAAATCCTTACTTTGCAATTGTAAGGTCAATTCTAGAATATGGTTATACTATTTGGTCTCCATATTATGAGATTCATAAAGATCGTTTGGAAAAAATACAAAGAAAGTTCTTGCGCTTTATATGCCATAAATTACACATACCTATTGAGTCAATTGATTATGACCAGCTAATGAGTCTGTTGAATTTAACAAATCTAGACAATCGTAGAAAGTACTATGATCTTGTCACTTAGTTGAAAATACTAAATAATGAAATTGACTGTAGAGTTACTATCAATATTTAAGTTTCATGTGCCATTACGGAACAAAAGAAATCATAAACTATTTGCAACTCAACATCATCGCACTAACGATGGTTTTAACTCTCAGATCAACAGACTCAGTAGGCCCGGTAATGAACTGATCGATTTTTTTAATTGGAAACTTCTAGTGCCGATTTCGCTGAAAACTTTTCATCGGAACATTTGGCGCACAAGGGTCTTGTCAGTACGCGGGAAATTTTGCTCCAAATCGGGACAGTCCCGACAAATCGGGACGGGTTGGCAACCCTATTTATATCGTCCATTTATTTTTATTTTGAAGAACTATTTGGTTTTTTCTTTGAGACATAGTTAAAAAAGGAAAAAAAGCCATATGGTTTTTAAAACCTTTTAAAAGCCGAAAAATGTAGGGCGGAAATAGTTAGGAAAAGGTTCTCAAAACCATGTAAAGAGGTTCTGATGGAAAAAAGCCAAAACCATATGGCTGCAGAATTTGGCTGGCAAAAGGTTTTGCCAACCGTTTAACAGCAACTTGTGCTACTTTTTTTTTCAATTACATCTTCGGTGAAATCTTTAGGAAGGAGTAAAAATCCATAAAAATCCAAAAAAGAGAGTTCAGAATATATTTTTTAGTTTTTTTTTATTTTTGTAAGTTTTTATTTTGATTTTCCGTACTCTTAGTGATTTGATTAGATTTGACCTCTGTAAGTTATAGAATAGTTATTTTTTAAAGTTATAAATTTGAAAGAAAAGATTTATAAAATGTCTCATTTTTACACCACTACTTTTATTTTACCAAAGAGATTTTTTTTGTATAACGGCAGTAGAAAAGATAACTTTAATTTTTTCGTTTAAAACCCAATGACTATTTTTTTACGGTTTTAGTGATATGAATCCGGCAGAAACATAAATATTTTATTATAATTTATTATATCGAACGCTTTTTTCAAATCCATGTGCGTATCCTACCAACCTGTCTTTGTATGACGTCCCAGTAGTTCTTGTCCCTGCCGTTTCCTTGAGCCCTTTTCATTGATTCCGTGAGTGACTCTTTAAACTCAACTTTGTAGTCAGCTTTGAAGGCGGCTGCTGAGATTCCCACGGCCAATTCCATGATGAAAACGAATAGCAGAAGTCCAGCAAACTGCAAGAAAAAGGAAACTAATTACTATCTGCTCAGGCAGTCATATGCTTTAAAGATCAGAGATTATATATAACAAACAGAAAATTCTTTATTTTTCCCAGATAGGAAATTTACGCAAAATATTGTTTTACAATACGTAATAAGTCCAACTATTAAATTCATATAAAAATTTTTTACAGGAGCCAGCCAGTTGTTGTTTTGGTGCTCCTAGATAAAGATCTGTATGGAATTTTTTCAGATAGTTTTGTTCATCAGTAGTTTTTCTTGAAGTCATGTGTTATGCTATTTGGAAAAAAGAAGCACGAGCCGTTCTCCGTCGAAATAAATGGCGAGCCACTGGAAATAGCCAAATCAGCTAGGAATCTGGGGCTGCGTTTTGATAGTGACATGCGTTTTAAACCGCATATCAACAAATGCATTCAGAAGGCTTTCTGTGGACTTAAGAGGCTCTATCCAAGCCGCAACATATTGCCTGAAAGCTTAAAAATAAAATTGGCTGATGCACTTATTTTGAGTCACTTTAACTATTCTGACTCCGTGTTTAATCCATGCCTAACAGCTATAGATTCCGAAAGAATTCAAAAGATACAAAGATCTTGTCTGCAATTTATTTACGAACTCCGTAAATATGATCACGTGCTGCACTCGCTCTGTCTCTTTCAAAAAATTTTAATAAATAAAAGCCCACCATATCTTCACAATAAAATTCGGTTCAGAACAACAGCATACAATTTAAGTCAACGCCTAAAAAACACGATAACTGTACCGTCCATCGACGTGTTAGTACATCGATGGTACCGTCACATCGAACTGCCTTCTTCGAAAGCAGCTTTTTATATTCTTATATTCTATTTGCAAACTCTATAACTCAGTGCCACGAAAAGTAAAGTCTTTAAAACATGGAGTCTTTAAAGCATTTATGAGAAAAAGACTACTTGAATCCTTACTGTCTGTTATAATAATTTAACAATTCTTACGTTCCAACAAAAAAGAACCTATTAATATAAATAAAAAATAAATAAACTAGTCCATTTTCGATATGTCCCGACACCTTTCAAAATTTTTAAACTAATTTTATTTTATTTTTTTTGTACCTATATATGTCATTTATTTTGAAAAAATCTTCTTTAAATTTGTTAAGTTTCTTTATGTGTTCCATCAAAAATTATTTTTGTATAGCATAATATTAAGTTAGTATTCTTTATTACTTACTTATATTTTAATTTGTAGCCATATATAATCTTAGGAACAAATTAGTCCTAAACAAAAAAAAAATGGTGCTAAACTTAGATCAATTTTAATTGTTTTTAGCACCCTTTTGCAACTCTTAAATTTATTAGTACACATTTGTAAACCTTATCATTATTCTAACCTGTGTTGCAAATAAACGATATTTATTTATTTATATTATTACCTACAACGAAGTTTTCTCAAGAACCTATATTTGTGACGTACCAACTCCAATTTCAGTACTCGAAATTAGAATTACCTTACCCTACGTGAGAATGGCGAATGGCTATTTATTTCCTTATAGTTTATCATATTTCCCGATTTAACAAAGTACCTACATGTCACGCAACGCGAGAAAATAGTTAGTCGTAGATAGAGATACCTTTTTTTTCTATCTACGAGTTAATTAATTATTTTTACAATTCCCATATATAAAGATTCTTTAAACTTATTTTTCTTTGTGGATTGTCCCAAAACCAGAGAACGAGCTATTTAAAATTCTCCTGCCATAATTCAACACTTGTTTTCTACTGCACCTAAATAAATGCGTCCGTTACATAATTAATTATCGCTTTCCAAATCAACGACCAATAATATGTGAAACTTCTTTAAAAGTGTTTTGGCGAGGATAAAGAAACCTGAAGAAAGTATTGGATATTACTGTTTCGGGGGCAATAACAAGTGGTAATTTTAGAGATGCGGTTAAAGCGCTGTAAGTTTCAAATCTGATGAACAAATAGCACTTAGATACATGGTAAGATTGGTGGCAGAATATAATGGTGACTTTTCAAATTTTTTCGAAACTCCAAAAACATTTCAAAAGGGTTTTACAATAGTAAATATTAACAACAACAACAACAAAACTCATTACTGCCTTGCTACCCATTGAGTTTTATACTCCTTATAGAACTCAATGGTGCTCAAAAATCTGAAAAAGGATTCATGAAACAAGGATAAATATAAAAGCCAACGAAAGTCGAGTCTACGGTTTACTTTTTTTGACAGTACTCAAAATAATTTATTTATCCTAAAGTTATAACAAAATCGTGGTCCCAATTCGGTTATTCGCGGTATTTCCCAAGAACAAAATAGGTTCTCGATAACAACGGAAATTTCTCTTGTGCAAATTTAACTGGAAATTTTACAGGTAAATTTCCGAAAATTCATAAGTGGGAATTGCATTGATTTTGGAAATTGCATCACTGCGGGATTTTTTCAGGTGCTTCGAAAAATTCCGAAAATATTCCATACATTACTAAAAATTTTACAGATAAATTTCCGAAAATTAATAAGTAGACATTTTTGTACATATCCTCGGAAAATATTAATGGGTTCGTAAAAATAAACAAAAATCTAAAAACATTTTGCATAAAATATTAGCTAAGGGAAATTTTGCTATTTTTCTTCACAAATATTTTCAAAAATCAACAACAAGTTTTTAAATGTATTTATGATACAAAAACCACGGAAAATAATCGAGACCAAAATAATTAATATAAAATTTGTAAGCTGTCATTTGTATTAATTATGTGTTTTAGTGTTGTTGTACAGATTATGGTTTCTGCCTTGTAAATGAAATAAGCATCTGTTAAAGGTTGGGCAATTTCTAAGGCTTGCTTTTAATATAAATAAATAAAATTATTCAATATTACCTACCTATACAGAGAAAAAAATGTTTACTTAAAAACATATTTATTTGACTTGAATAAATATTGTCCTATACCAAATAAATATTAATTTAAGAAATATTATATTTATTTTTTTTTTCTAGAGAACTTGTCTGTAGTTCTTAGCCTTCTGTATTGCAACATGTCTTTGAGAGTTACAATTTAAAGTAAAGAGAGTACTCTTATAATAATATAAATTAAAATAATAGAAAATTATAAAAGCTATACTAAGATTATAAAATAAAGTTTTCATTTGCGTAACCCCAAAGAATCATAGATGATCCAAAAATATATATAAATATGCCTTAAATAGTAAGTCAATATATTTGTTTTTTCGAAGTAGTGTTGTGTGTGTTTTCATTTCTTTGTCATCTTTTAGGTATGACCTAGACAAAAAGATCCGCAATATACATAACTTTTCCTGGCAATTTCAAGATTGTTCTTTAACATTTTGAATTTTGATCTTTGCAAACTAGTGCTGAATTTACAAGTATCTTCTTTATGAACTGACACTAATTGTTTATGGTCCGACTTCACTAACATTTTTCGATCATATACAAAACGATGAATTTTTTTTCGTAACGGTTTTGCAAGATATTCTTTTTCGATTTGTCATGCTTCTAGACTTCTAGGGAAAAAGACTACTGACTTGCCCTCTTAGAGCAAACATCCTCCAATTTCAGTTGAGCTTGCATCACACTGAAATTTTGGATCAAAAATCTATCTTCAACTATATTTTTAATTTTCTGAATAGTTCTCGCGTGATCTTTTGTCCAGTTCCACTCCAAATTATTGTTAATCAGTTTACGTAGCAACTTTTCGGTTTTTCAAGCATCAAAACCGCTTTTATATTATCACCATCATGGCTATACAGCCTTTGATGAGAAAACTAGACCAACATAACTCACTTCTTTGACTTTATATTATTATATTGTACTTTTGACTTATTAAATTTAACGAAAAAACAGGGGTTTTTTGTGCTTAGTGCAAAATGAACATCCTGATATCCTGATCTTCGACTTTCCACACAGAGGGTGGAATCTAGGACGACGCCGTTTCGTCCTTATTAGGGACTCATCCGCTAGGTGCTAGGTGTACCACAATGACAGACAATTCGCTTGCGCTTTTACGCCAAAAAATTCGGCTAAACGCAGATAATTTCTGTCGAGTACCGATCATGGCGCCCTCTGTGTGAACTTCCGACAACCAAGAAGAGTACCCACTGCATAAGCAGTAGGTGCATGGCGTAGCATCTATCCTGCGAGAGACGTACTACAATGCCATCGGTATGCAAGTTTCGTCTACAAGCAAAAGCAAAACAACCGAGGTGTCGTACTGCACATTTAAAAATAAACAAATGGGTGTGGTTGCGTGCATTTTAAGTCTAACCAAAAAACAGGAGTTTTTTGTACTTAGTGCAAAACACCCATTCGTTTTTTTATTAAATTTAACCCCAAAAAAAATATTTGATTATTAGGTTTGATGAAATGAAGATGATGAAAAAATAAATGACTATATGTCTTAGGCTCTGATGATGACTTATTTAATTCGAAAACTCTAAGAAGCCAATTGAAAAATAGAATTGTACTACATATGAAAACTCTTACATTTACTATATTTTACCTACGATGCCGACGAACGTCTTATCTTTTAAAAAAACATATCTTTTTTTAAGAAATGAATTCCTTTGGAGAAAAAAAAGTTGTTGTAACTTTACCGCACTAAGTGACTGAGTGGTTTTTGAAAAGTACCTTTATACCTTCATCAAAAACATGATTTTAGTAACTGTTTTCAGATAACTAAAGCATGGCTTTTTTGGTTACCGATGAAACTTTTTTTTAAGATCACGGGTGCAAAAAAATATTTCTGTCCGTTTTTTACCCAAAAGAAAAATAGCGGAAAATAGTAATATTGAAAAAATCCATTTATTCTTGCCTAAAAATTAAGTCATGTCCGCCAGTTCTCACCAAGTATTTACGAAAAAATCATTTTAATACATCGTCAAAATATCAAACTGTCAAAGATTAAAATGTCGCAACAATGAGCGTCACCAAGTAAAAAGGCACATCGCTATGTAAACCATTGTTATTTCATTTACTAGCTGCCTTGATTTATAGTGTAAAGATGGTGTGTTGCGAGAAGTGCTCTTCGTTTGAGATTTTTAAAAGTATTTTCCTGTTTTTCTTGGCTTCTTTAATAAAGGTATTAAAAAAAATAGTGAAAACTACTATTTTTACAGTACGCCTTTGTAAAACCTATAAAAATTCAATATTTCTCGTATGGCGACTTAAAATCGGAAAATCTGAACGAACGCTGCCATGTTAATTGCTTGTACACAACATTTTTTTATGATCCAAACATAATTATTTATTCTTAATGATTGCAACAAGGGTTATTTAATTTTCAAGGTTTTCGCGCTTGAAAATAACGTGGAAAACATTTGCTACATTTAGGTAACTTATAAATTCTGTAAATCTGGTATAAATTATAAATAAAATATCATGAATTGCGAGTATTTGATATACTGGCTATGTTTCAAATAGGGCACTTTTGGGGGGTTTAAGATACTTCCAGGGGAGATGTACAAAAATTGACCCCCCCCTTGCGAGGCTTAATTTGAAAGGGAAGCCATTTCCGAGCTGGAGGGGCTTTTTGAAAAGTCTGCATTTTGGGATGAAGTCTATAACTTTATTATTTTTAAAAATTTCGATTTGTTGTTGGTGGCTATTTTGTAGATTTTTTAAAGCAGAATTTGACTGTCAAAGTGGATTTTCTCTTTCACATTTAGTTTTTGAGATATAGAACAAAGTTGGTATTTTTATTTTGAAATGAATGTTTTTTTCTTTAGTTTTAAAATTGGCTTAAAATTCTCTTTAAAATAATGCATTACATTTTTATATTTTTTATGTATTTTAATTTTTTCTATTGTTTGTTTATTTTTTCTATTAGTATTTTATTTAGTTTTTTCACATACTTTTTATAATATTAGAATATAAAGAATTAAAAAAAAATAAAAATCTTGAAAGTAGCTAATAAAGAAATAAAAAGTAATATAAAAATACAAAAATAAAACACATCATTTAAAATTGGATTTGAAGCTGATTTTAAAAATCAAATAAAAAATGTGTCATTTCATAAAAAAAATACCAGGTTTGTGTTACATTGTAAAAACTAAAAGCGACAGTGAAAATCCAGATTGACAGACGAATTCTGCTTTAAAAAGTCAATAAAAAGCTATATACACCAAACAAAAATTTGCGGCTTTCACCTTTAATCTTCTCTTAAAAATTAAGCTATGGAAGTAGGGGAGGTCAGTTCTTTCTCCCTTTGAAGCAGCGGCGCACTGAGAAAAAGTGGGGCCCAGGGCGGTATCTAGAGATGGGGGCTCCCCTCTGATTTTTGTATATACTTATATTAGTTTTATTTGACAAAAACACAATATTAAATTCCAAAATTTTTATAAATATGATATTTATAGGTACTTATTTACAAAAAAGAAAGTTAAGTCAACTCAAAAAAGCTGAAAAAATTAATTTAAATAAATCTTTTTTTCTACCTTTTATCATTAAAAACGCTTGGATAACTTCATTTCAATCGACATTTTTACGTTTTTAGCCACTTCGATCTCAATGGATATAATTGCCAAACTTGTTATTCGTTCTTGGCTCATTGTTGAGCGCAAATAATTTTGAAATCAATTTTAATTTCAAAAAACTGCGCTGTTTGAAACTTATAATGTAATAAATAGTTTCAGGTTTTTAAAAGAATTGAACGTATTGAAAGACGTCGATAAGGGGGGGGGGGGTAATGGGGGTAATTACCACCCCCTTAAGATAGACTTTTGACAAAAAAAAAGTTTTTTACTTACACTTGACGAAAGAAAACAAAAGTGTATTATCACCAATTTTATTAATTAATTAAAAGTACATAATTATAATATTTATATATATATATAAAATATATATTATTTTCTAGTTCAAAGCTTTTTTGAAAAAGGTTACTTTAGGAAGAATACAAGAATTATGTTTATTTTTATTAAAGATTACCTAAGTTTTGTTATCTTATAATTCTTTTCCTCAATATGCCAAGGACACAAACAATAAAAGTGTTTTGAAAATTTATCTTGTTAATTTGTTACCCCCCCCCCCAAAAAAGAAAAAATTATCGACGCCCTTGATTGAAACTGAATCGCAAAATTCATATTTAACAATAAATATAAGAAAATATAAACAAAGGGATGCGAAAGGTAAAACAAAAATATATTTTTTTTTAACACCTTCTCATCAAAAACATGATTTTAGTAGCTGTCTGCAGATAACTAAAGCATGATTTTTTTGGTTACCGATGCAAAAAAACTTTTTTTTTGATCACGGGTGCAAAAAAAGATTTCCGTCCGTTTTTTACTCAAAGTTAAAGAGAAATAGCGGAAAATAGTAATATTGTTTAGTTTAGTTAAGTTTAGTTTTATTTAATTCGATCAAGTACAATAATTACAGTACATACCCTTTTGTGTGTGTTGATCCTGTCAATAATTACATAAATATAGTAACTTATAAAATAAAAGGACACGAAAAATTTCAAAAAACTATTTAAAATTAGTAGGTACACTGATATCACATCCTTTTCCACATTTTAATATTAACACACAGAAAATAACAGTTACTTATACAGTCGTACAATACACAAGTTAAAATATAACCTCTGGTAAATTGTCATTTTTTAAAGAATTTCTTTTACACTTTGATCAACAAAGAAATCTTCCACACTATAATATGAAAAAATCTAATTATTCTTGCCTAAGAATTAAGCCATTTCCACCAGTTTTCACCAAGTATTTACGAAAAAATCATCAAAATATCAAATTGGCAAAGATTAAAATCTCGCAACAATGAACGTCACCGAGTAAAAAGACACAACGCTATGGAAACGATTGTTATTTCATTTACCAGCCGCCTTGATTTATAGTGTAAAGATGGTGTGTTGCGAGAAGTTCTCTTCGTTCTAGATTTTTAAAAGTATTTTCCTGTTTTTCTTGGATTTCCTAATAAAGGTATTAAAAAAAATAGTGGTAACAACTCGTGGCTAAACTGTGCTTTTTTTTACTCGCGTTTTTAAATACCTCGCTGCGCTCGTTATTTAAACCAACGCTTGTAAAAAAGCAGTATTTTAGCCGCTAGTTGTTAAAACTACTATTTTAGGTTTTCAACCTTGGGAACAATAATTTTCTTCGAGTAATGAAATAAGCAAGTGTAAGATTTTTATATCTTTGACAATTTTGTCAGTTTTTTTACTACACGTTTTGTTTCAAATTATTAAACAAAAATTAAACTATAACTTGGATCTGTTTTTAAAACAGAAAGTCTGTGTTTGAGGCCGCTTTTTTTGACCAAAATGATCCTTTTTTAAACCCTATAGTTCTCTCAAAAAATTAATAATTCCAGACTTTTGGCACACACTGTAGACTGTGTGACAAAACAGACATTTTTTCCACGATTTGGTCCAAAAATGTGTTAAATATTTTGTCCATAAGGTTGTATAACTTTCCTACATATTAAACAATGCTAATGTTGGAGGAATTCATCAAACACTTCTTTAAGAAATTTAAATCAAATAAAGATAACGGTAGTAATTTGGATTTTTGGACTAGGCTGTCAATGGTGAAATGTTTTTCTTTTCCGTCGCATGATTCATTTAATATATTAACTTAAATACAATGAAATACAGTATCATCAACAAACCACATTTTTTTAATTTAATGCGTTTTACCTTGTACTGCTACGAACTGCATAGTTTTATGAATAATTTTAATCTCACATACCATGACTGAAGGTAATGGTCAAAATTTCCCATCTTGACGTAAAAATATGACATTATTAAATTGTAATTACCATTCTTTGTTAAGTTGTTAAATGAGATTTTAAAAAAATGGATAGGTATAGTTAAGTAAAGTCTAGTAAAGCACTGAAATTTATATACTTTTCTTTCTTATGTACGTTTAATTTGTATTTGTTGCTACTTTTAACGTACTAAACGACATAGAGCCGTAGTTAGGGTATTATTCTCTATCTACGAGAGAACCCATTTAAAACAAGGAAGAGGATTTACTTACTCTTGCATTTCTCTGCTTTATAGTGAATTCAGATTTTTGCGAATAATCCACATAGCCAAACTTCGTATAATGCGTGAGCCCATCACTTTTATTATTATGATATCAGAATGTTAACAATTATTTTTTACTTTTGAGTGAATTTTATATTTTACAAAAGGTTGAGTTTGAAAAGCGTTGTTTTACATTTTATTATTATTATTATTATTTTTGGATTTGTACCCTAAATCGTCCATTGTGTATCCGTCATATCGAAATTTTTAAATCTGATAAAAAATTCATAATCCTCTTCTCTAAGAACCACTTTATGCCAAATTTGATTGAAATAGAACAAACTAAATCTTCTTCCTCTTCCACTTCCCTCGTTAGGGGGAGGAAGGTACCTGATAATACCATATTATTGTATTATCACCGGAACTATAATCGCATACCAAATTTGAATTCAATTGGACATCTAGAATTTAGTCAAAATTGAGTTGCAAGATTGGTGAAGAGGTGAAGTTAAATAAAAGCTTGTAATAAAAAATACGCAAAATTAAAAGCCGGTGCTGCATTTTTAAACGCCTAAATTTAATTTGAACTCATTATTTTTTGGGTGACTTTGCTCATCAGGCTATTTGTAATCTCTCAGGCATATTGGGTCTGCATCGCGTTTTCTTTGTTATGTTCGGTGTACAAATAAAAACGAACATCATAGCTGCTTTAACAGTCATATTCAGTTTTCATCCTTAAAGTATCTATAGCATATTGCTGTTTCACTCTGGTGCATTTGATTGATATGAAAGCGTAATATAAGGGGTTATTTGGAGTGATTTCAGGTTAGCAGGGTAGTTATACTGCCGATTACCAAAACCTAGGGCGTTTGATTTTGGCAACTTAAAAATCTGGTTTTGGTTCTACGGAAAGTGAGGTTGCGTTTCGTCTAAATAAAAATGCAATGGACTCTACCTACTCATTTTGCAAGAAATTAAATACAATAAGTCAAGGGTAACATGAAAAAAATAGTAGAAAATAATGTTAAATACTCTACATATTAAAATATAAAATAAACTCGATAAAAATCTCTTATAACTTATAACAAATCATGAACAATGATTTTACCACGCATATGAGAAAAATTATTCTCGAATAATGACGACCATTTTGAATTATTATTACTTATAAAAAAATATAGGTATGCAATGAGTCAAACCTGAAAATAGTCAAGTGCTGGCCAAGGTTAAAAAAGCTGCTCCCAGGTTGTTAATTTAATTATATCCAAGAAAAAAATAACAATTTTTCTATTGAGTATTTGTTTATGCCTAACGACACGGAATGGAATATGTGAAAAAATATTTTCTGTATAATATTGCAATTTACATTTTTTTGCATATTTCTCCAAAATCTGTATGACATAGTTTCGGCTTTACACATTTTTAGGAAGAAAGCAATTCCAATTAATAAGGCGCTGATTGACATAACAAAATACTAAGTTAAAAATAAATAAGACATCTGTTTATGAAGAAGCCATTCCTGGGGGTCAATTTTACCGCTTTTAAATTTAGATTTCGATTTAGCATGACGTTACACTACAACTTCACACATTTTACACGTGCTTTGGTTCGACATCAACTTCTTGAACCAATATAAGAAATCGTAAAAAACTTTCACGCATTTTCTTTTGATTTTTTTTAACCAACAATAGTGTTTATTTATATAGACTAAACAAATGTAAAATATATAGGCGCGAATAATATTACTAAACAATAAAAGCTAATTTCTTTTTTTCATTTCAGCATGATTTAATACATAATCCTTCAACGTTGTTGATATAAGCACCCTTTCGACAAAAACAAAAGATCAAAAGAAAAAACGAAAATTCAAACTTTAATGAGTATTCCACAAGGAACACACAAAGGACCAAAGCGAAAAGAGAAATGATCAAATGATGTTTCACCCTGGGCAACCAGCGTGGGCTCATTAGTGGTTCTACTGGTCAGGCTCCCCAAACATCATTCAACACCACCATATACTTTAATTTCCAACCTTGAATCACTTACAAATAGGCATCGTTTTGCACTGGCACTTATCTAAGTCACCTGATACGGGTTCGTCCTGGCGTGTTAACCTTTCCAATAGGGTTACGCTCCTGAGGCAATTAAAACAAAAAAGAAAAAGTTAAAAACCTCCGAATCAGTTACTTCAACCGAAAAGAATCTAAGAACAATTATCAAAAGATCTTGGGTGGAAAAAACGAAAATTCAAACTCGAATGAGTATCCCACAAAAAACACTACAAAGCGAAAAAAATTGATCAAATGATGTTTCGCCCTGGCCAACCAGCGTGGGCTCATCAGTGGTTCTACTGGTCACCCTCCCCACACATCATTCAAAGTGTATGATGGTGTTGAACGAAAATTCAAACTTGAATGAGTATCCCACAAGGAACACCCAAAGGACCAAAGCGAAAAGGGAAATTATCAAATGATGTTTCGCCCTGGGCAACAGCGTGGGCTCATCAGTGGTTCTACTGATCGCCTCTCCCCCCAAACATCATTCAAAGTGTATGATGGTGTTGAATGATGTTTGGGGACGGTGACCAGTAGAACCACGCTGGTTGCCCAGGGCGAAACATCATTTGATCATTTCTCTTTTCGCTTTGGTCCTTTGTGTGTTCCTTGTGGGATACTCATTTAAGTTTGAATTTTCGTTTTTTCCACTCAAGATCTTTTGTCTTTTGTTTTTAGATTCTTTTCGGTTGAAGTAATTGATTCGGAGGTTTTTAACTTATTTTTCTTTTTGTTTAGATAAGTGTCAGTGCGGAATGATGCCTATTTGTGAGTGATTCAAGGTTGGAAATCAAAGTGTATGATTGGTGTTGAATTATGTTTGGGGAGGGTGACCACTAGAACCACTCATGAGCCCACGCTGGTTGCCCAGGGCGAAACATCATTTGATCATTTTTCTTTTCGCTTTGGTTCTTTGTGTGTTTGACCTTTTGTTATTAGATTCTTTTCGGTTGAAGTAACTGATTCGGAGGTTTTTAACTTCTTTTTTTTACGCTTTCGGTGTTATAAAATGATATTTTATGAAATCAAGTAGGCGGAATTGTAGTGTGATGTTACGCTAAATTGACCCCCTAAGCACCCATTCTTGAGCAGGGAACGATATAGATTTGAGTCGAATGATCCCACGGCGAACACATTTCGCATTCTTGAGCGGGGATCGCTCATTCCATTCTATTAAAAATTGGGTGTTCGCGCTCCGCGACTCTGAAGCAAGGGATCGGTTCCATTTCTCAGGCCAGCGTGCGCGTAAAATGTATATTTTTTTAATCTAGAATTTCGAAGAGGTTTCAAGGAAAAATATCTTGAGGGATCGTTCCTTCTCCCGATATTCAAGAATTAGGCCCCTGGGGTTTTTCCTAATACTGCAATTATATTATAATGCAAAGGTTTGCCCTTAATACAAATACCGACCTTTCTGTTTAAATTTGATATAATATAAGTATATCTCTATCCTTTTCTATTTTGTATCAAAATTAAAGATAGAGATACACTCAGTGTGCACTGGTGCACACAAAAGGAATTGCTGTAAGACACAGTCTACTAATGCTAGATTATATTACACTGTGGTTAAGATATTATATTTGTTCAATTTTAAGCAATTTTTATCCGCAGTTCTCAGAACTTGTAGAAATGGCACTTTTTACGTTTGTTTGGCCTAGGCACAATAAAATGATTGCAGATGAAAATTGCATTTTAAATTCTACACCCTAAGCAATTTCAATGGTGGGTGCGCTCTCTCTAGAAATTTTCTGATTATCCCGTTAACGAAAAAGGTATAGGCGCAATTACACAGACGAACATGCTCAAACAAAAGCTCGTGCAAAAGATCTAAAATTTTTTGCGTGAACATTTTTGAGAGCTTTTCTTTGAACATTCTGTTCGGGTAAATTTTTGAGCAAATTATTGCTATCTGTTTTGGAAACATATTTTTAAAGATGAGAATAAATAAAATTTCACATCAGTGATCAGTGATCTCAAATCTTAAAAAAAAAATGGAACACCAAGTTTTATTTTAAATTTTTGTGCGAAGCGAAACATTATTCTTGGCTATCAGTTTTGTCACATGGATTAGGGTTACTTATAATATTATTTTCTTAGGGTTTTTCCCGGATTTTTTTGCCCGGAGGTTTTTTTGGGATTTTCTTGTGAGCTTTTTTTTATTTCCAAGGGTTTTTTCCTAAATTTAAAAAACAACCTAGGAAAATTTTTCTTTTCCAAAAAATTTGAGTTTTTTAAATATCGGCAAAAACTCAAAAATTGCACTTTTAAGCGGTAATCCGCGCCTCACGACTATGAGGAGTGGTGGGGAGGGGATTTTTTGTAAACATATTTTTGTAACTTTACTTTACCCTTAGCTTTGATTGTTTTTTTTTAAATTCCTCACACCAGATTTACCTAGTTAGTTTAAGGCCCCAACGGTTGCTTAAAAAAGCAAAAGGTTCATGAAAATGCTGAAGATAGATATTTACTGTCAATTTAATGTAATAATCAAGGTCGATTACTGACACTGAACAAACAATATGCAAAGGAGAAACATTCCGATTCCGAAGTCTAGTCTATTACTGCTAAATTATATTTTTTTTAGACAAGGGTCGGGATCGTAGGGTTGTGAAAGTGGGTAATAAACGGGTATTATTTAGACCGAACGTGCTTTTGTTCATATATTTGAGATTTAATAAAATGTATATAGGTTTTTTAATTTGACTTAATTATTATTGTATTGTGCTTTAAACTAGGAAGTAAAATAAAGAGATATTCTTTTAAACGTAAATTTTTATCATTACATTTTACAGGCAACAGCAATAAATAAGTGCCAATTATTGTTTTTTTATTCCAGTTTTTTTACAACCCCAAAAAAGTTACAAGTATACTGGCATATCCCCTATAAAAATCAGATCAATCGAAGTTGCTTATGAGGTAAAATGTGAATTTCGGCATCAAATCGTTTTTCCGTGGGAAAGCACTTGATTAAAAATAACTTATTTCAAAACTTTGTTTTTCTATTTTCAGTTAAATTCAATGAATTCCGATAACAATATATATTTTGAATTTGTAAAGAAATTTTTATACCCCCAATTCTTCAAACAAATTTTGCTCAACATTCTCTCTAAAGGCGCATTTACACATACAAACTTTCCTTTGATGTTGAAATGCCGACAAACATTTACACGAGCCTCTTGAGCAAAATGTTCAAAGAAAAGTTCGAGCAAAATCTCGTACAAAAAGACTCACGGAAATTTTGGAGAGAATGTTAAGCAAAATTTGTTTGAAGAAATGTTGGTATATCTTACAAATTTAAATTTTATAGTTTTATGGGAATTCATTGAACTTAACTAAAAATAGAAAGACTAAGTTTTAAAACAAGGTATTTTTAATTAAGTGCTTTCCGACGGAAAAACGATTTGATGTCGAAATTCACATTTTAACTCATAAGCAACTTCGATTGACCTGATTTTTATAGGGGATATGCCAGTATACTTCTAACTTTTTTGGGGTTGTAAAAAAACATGAATAAAAAATAATAATTGGCACTTATTTATTGCTGTTGCCTGTAAAATGTAATGATAAAAATTTAAGTTTAAAAGAATCTCTTTATTTTACTTCCTAGTTTAAAACACAATACAATAATAATTAAGTCAAATTAAAAAACCTATATACATTTTATTAAATCTCAAATATATGAAGAAAAGCACGTTCGGTCTAAATAATACCCGTTTATTACCCACTTTTACAACCCTACGATCCCAGACCCTTGTCTAAAAAAATATAATTTAGCAGTAATAGACTAGATTTCTGAATCGGAATGTTGCTCCTTTGCATATTGTTTGTCCAGTGTCAGTAATCGACCTTGATTATTACATTAAATTGACAGTAAATATCTATCTTCAGCATTTTCATGAACCTTTTGCTTTTTTAAGCAACCCTTGGGGCCTTAAACTAACTAGGTAAATCTGGTGTGAGGAATGAAAAAAAAAACAATCGAAGCTAAGGGTAAAGTAAAGTTACAAAAATATGTTTAAAAAAAATCCCCTCCCCACCACTCCTCATAGTTGTGAGGCGCGGATTACCGCTTAAAAGTGCAATTTTTGAGATTCTTGCCGATATTTGAAAAACTTTTTGGAAAAGTAAATTTTCCTGGGTTATTTTTTGAATTTAGGAGAAAACCCTTGGAAATAAAAAAAACTCGCAAGAATATCCCAAAAAAAACCGCGGGCAAAAAAATCCGGGAAAAACCCTAATCCATGTGACAAAACTGATAGCCAAGAATAGTGTTTCGCTTGCCGTCGGCTTTTTTTCACAAAAATTTAAAATAAAAGTTGGTGTTCCATTTTTTTAAAGAATTGAGATCACTGATCACTGATGTAAAATTTTATTTATTTTCATCTTTAAAAATATGTTCCAAAACAGATAGCAATAATTTGCTCAAAAATTTACCCGAACAAAATGTTCAAAGAAAAGCTCACAAAAATGTTCACGCAAAAAATTTTAGATCTTTTGCACGAGCTTTTGTTTGAGCATGTTCGTCTGTGTAATTGCGCCTTAAAATTTACGTGTGTTTTTTTGTACGAGATTTTGCTCGAACATTTCTTTGAACATTTTGCTCAAGAGGCTCGTGTAAATGTTTGTCGGCATTTCCACATCAAAAGAAAGTTTGTCTATGTAAATGCGCCTTTATCAGCAGTGAGGTATGATAGTAAAATTTTTATGAATGTTTCTGTGCATGTGGTGTCCAACTGTTATTTTAATTTTACCCATATATACTGATATTTCACGCACTAGTTATATGATGTAATGCGACTATTTGAGTATTACGCTACTTCTTTGGTATTTAAAGCCGAACCGTCATCGGAGGTCGCTGAAAAAAATAAGCATTTTTCAGCACAGAAGGACGACAACTTTTAGGTCAATATTTAGAATCATTGTTTACGTTAAATTGTGTTAATAATAGCCATATCTCCGTTAAACAGTTAAAGAATGTAGGATAGTTATATAGCTTAAACGAGTAAACAAGTAAAGTTATGAATGCTAATTGAATAGACGGTAATTTTAATAAAGGTATTATTATGATGTGGAAAGAACAAAACAAGGCGCCTACGCATGGCAAAGAAACGCTTTAAAAAATCTTAAGAATTAATCAAGAGTAAGACAAACGCAATTACTTAATTCGTGTATGAGTACCTATGTTTATTATGCTCAAGTACCTCAGTGAGTCAAAATTGTGAATGAAAAATTTGTCTTAGAGCTGTTAACCTTAAAAAAAATTGTTTTGTGGCATCAAGGTAATTATGAGATTGTATTAGCACAGTAGGATTTTTATTCGCGATATTCAATTATAATACCCTCAGCTCTAAAAATTTATCTAATAATGCAAGCTTAGATATTCATCAAAGAATAAATACAATTATTTTGTATTTATTATTCTTGGCTAAAACTGTAAAACTGAATAAAAGTAAGATTTTAGTCAGTATTGTTTTAACAAGTTCATATTTTAATTTCGGAGTTTGGCTGCTTAAATTATGTAGGTGACATTATGAATTACACTTCAGCTCCTCTTTTTTAAATGAATGTTCTTAGGGTCAAATTATACAAAGAATAGTTTTCTACCTCAATGGTCAAAATTAAAGGATAGATGCCCATCCCAATAATACTAATTTAACAATACCAATATAGTAATACGTCAGCAGGTATTTTTTTAATTGAAAAAGCTGCACCTCTTTAATGAAAATCCATTGGCGCGTATGATTTCACTTGAGTTCTACTACATTAATTTTTCTTTGTTTACCAGTCAGTCTGTAAAGTGGTTGACTTGTGTCTCATAGTTCACTGCTACTGGAAATGATGAAAAATTGACTGACTCACTGATAAAAATTATTAAGTTTATTCGTAGTAACATTATTAATTGTGATAATCTTGTCGAATTAATGGTCATCGTTACAACTGATTGTATGTAGGTGTTATTTATCGTTTATTTTCTATTTTTAATAACAAATACAGGAGGGTGGGAAAAGGTTAAGTAGGTGCTGGGTTGGGTTGGTGTTTTACGGAAATATATTTATATTCAAAAATAAGGGCGGATTCGTGGGTGGTTATAAGCATAGAGACCGATACTGTGTTATACTTGGGGAACATTGTTTGTCGGCGACACGAGCGCAGCCCTGTGGCCAAAGGAAAGAATCAACTTGTACAGCCAGACGCATAATAAAATACGTATATTATTTTGGTTAATTTTTTACAGATGCTTACTTATTTAATAATAAAAAGATTTTAAAAAACTTAACAGGTGCCGTTTTTCCATACTTTTTAGTGTTAAAAAAGCAATTCATTCGCGAAAGGTTTTAGCTCTATACAAAACTTAACCAATTTTGTACCGTTCCAATATTATCAAATATTAAAGGTAACAACATTTTATTATGTTATTTTCTGATATTTATTGGGAAAAAATCCCAGTCTAAAAGTCTTACAGATTTTATAAATGTTTGAACCTATATCTCTTTTTTTTATTCTATTTTATCCTATATTATCTTATTGCTTAACTCTTTATAAATCATCAAAATATTTTCTTCAGGGATTTGGTTCGCAAAAATCTGAACTCCAATTTCTTCTCTTCAAATAGTCTCATGCTCTCTAGGTTTAATGGTAGTAATTCAACTGATTAAAATAACTCACTTTTAAAAATCTAAAAAAAAACGCTTGACATGCTTGACAGACTTTGACAACAGTTGAGTTATTCGTTGAATTTTGAAAGTTTTTAACAAGAACTGGTTAATGTTAGAGTGCCGCAAGTAAATTTCTTTTTTAAATGTTGTTTATATTTCTGTTAAACATTTGTAGGCCTCGGGGGTAATTACCACCCTTAAACCCACGTTTGTTCACTGTACGAGAAGCTGTGCATTGAGTTGAGTACAAACTGTTTCAATTATTTAGTGTGTTAGTGTAAATCTTATATGACGTACAAAAATTGAAGAAAAGAAGATGAGCAACGCCATGATTATTTGCGGGAAAACTTAGAAAGACCACATTGTCTTTTACATTATAGAGAGGGTTTAGCAGAATTATTTAAAATTAAATTAATTTTTAACTTAGGAGATATCATAAAATATTGGTTATTACTCACGGGACACCCTAAAATTCGAGAGAAATTGAGATGGAGATATAAAAAAAAGAAGTGGTAGCAAAAGTGTAGAAGCTCGTGAAGAAGTCTAACGGAAAGAAATGGATACTCCTGCGGCAAGTACACTTCCGGCCACATAAAATGCGTACAGCAGAAGTTAGCTGCAGGTCTGTTGAATTTAAGTTTTGCTAATTGCGTTGCTTATTGCAACTGACTTTGACGTTTTCGAATTACAATTTAGATCTTTTGACATTATAGACACAAAAATAAGGAGACTGGCCACACTTTACTATGCTTTAGAGTTTCTTCTTCTTGATACTTTCTTCTTATTTTTACAATTATTGCCTTGTTTTGTCCATAATGGGCCGCTACTCTTCGAATCGACCAACCACCGTCTAATTTTGCCAAAATTTGGGCTTTTTTGAACTCGTTTAGTTGGGGCATTTTTTAATATAAGCGTTTGACAACAACAAAACCTGACGGTGACATTTTTTGTCAATTTGAAATACCTAAAAGGTTAAGGAGTTGCGAGGCCCACAATACCCTATATAAAATCGGCGTACGCATTTTATGTGGCCGGAAGTGTACTTCATTTTAACCCATTTTCAAAATAACCCCTTCCCCCCCCCCAGAGCAAAACATTGGAACATACAAAAAACCACTTTGAATAAGTGTCAATTTTGAAACAAATATTTTGAACGAGTGGGAGATCTTGATTGAATGAAGAATGTGACTAATATACTATAAAGCAGTTAGGTAATTTAAATAAATAAAAAACTTTAAATTCCAATAGCGAAAAAAATCCACCATGCTTCGACGAAGGTCGATAAAATCTGTGTCACTAAGTAAATGCATGAAGAATAAGAAGCATGAACTCATGAAACAAATAAATATGCTACGTATCGGTATCGATTTAGGCAATAAAAACGTGAAACAATGGTGCCTAGATTAATAAAAGCAGAGCCGCATATTGCAAATTAATGTGTTTTCTGGTAGTTTCAAAGAATGACTCATAAAAAAAATAATTAAGGAGATAATGAAATCTTAACGTTTGGCTAGCTACTTAGCCGGGGAACATCTCCTTAACGTCTAACGATGACTGGCACCTCTTTTATATAGGGTGGGCCACAAAATGCCGCACTTTTTGGATTGGCTATAACTTTTGACGTGATTACTCGATTTTGAAATATATTAAGTTTTTCGATTCGGTTAAAAATTCAAAACTTCTAAAAAATTCAAGATGGCGGACAGTTTTAAAAAATATGTAATTTCCCCCCCCCCCCTGAAAAAATTTATGTGCGTTTCTGAGCAAACTCTAAAGCTTTCAATACAAACGCTCATTGTTTCTGTGTAAATTGAAGTATCATTTAATTAAATCAGTTGGGAAATAAAAAAGTTATAAAGACTTTTGACTACGAGCGTTTTGGCTTCGCATTGAAAAAAATCACAAAATTACATACATTTTCCATTTACTATATTTTTTAACCTAATTATTTAATTAAGAAAAACATTAAGAATCTAAATAACCATTACTTTTTTATTTTTTATCCCGATTTAATTAGGTGATACATCGATATACGAAGAAAAAATGGAGATTTGGAAATACTAATTTATATTTTGTCCAGTGCCTTACTGAAAAAAAAAGAAGGCGTGTAAAACCTAACTCTTTTTAAAACTATCCGCCATCCTAAATGTTTTTTATAGTTAAATTTTGAACAAACGGACGCAACTTTCATGTTTTGTCTCTTTAGAACAATATTTTTAAGATATAGTAATTGAAAAAATATGTACCTAATCTTGTGATTTTTTTCCAATGTTAAGCCCAAACACTCATAATCTAAAAGCTTATAACTTTTTCATTTCTCAACTGATTTAATTAAATGATACGTGAATATACACAAAAACAATGAGCGTTTGTAGTGAAAGCTTTAAAGTTTGTTCATTGTCGCACATATTTTTTTTTCAGGTGAGGTGAAAACTACACATTTTTTAAAACTGTCCGATTTTTGAAGAATTTTGATGACATTTTGCATATTTGTTACAAACCTGGAAAGATATACCTACTTTTTAATAAATCTAATTCTTGATCCATTGATATAACGTTCAATACTAAAAATTAAATCACTTTTGAGGATATTTTACCCATAATAATTAATATAAATAAAAAAATTCATTGTTGACAAATTAGGAAGAAAATCTTTATTCAATTTGGACTATTTAATCTGAATTTACATTAATTGTAGTAATGCTATACTTATATGAGCAAAATATGTACGCATGTTGTCATATTGACTGTTTCTACAGGCTGCATTGGGTAATATCCAACTTATTTTCTACGATAAAGTATTTTGACTAATATGAGGATATTGGGCAATATTGATTGTTGATTTTACCAAGACATTATCTGAATAAAGCTTATTGTACTTTACTAGACTCGGCAGTGATTTAAACGGATGTGTCAGATTTTTCGGCAACTATTTCATTAGCCATAGAAGGCAGTGTGACTAGGTCTGTGACTGTATAAATTTTGCAATATGTTTTACCTTTCGTAACTAACTTGAAACTCATTTAATTTTTAGACAAAGTCACGAAAATGTTATCCAGGTGTGCATATGTTTTTGTGTGATTCATATCATATTTTTTACCTTTCTTTGTGAAAAAAGTCTCTTTTGCAATATTAGTTCATTTTATAACAAAAAGCAATAGTTTTGCTTTATCAGTTCAAATACCAAATTGATTTTTAACACACAGGTGCAAATAAAATGCATTACGTGTTCTTAGACAAACGTGACAATATTCAAAATATTTAGTTGTATGTATGTTATTTGGTGATGATAATAAATGGATGATTCTACAGATGTAGGCAAATACTGGATTTCTGTACTTTAAAAATAAATGGAATCAAATAATTACACATTTTATAGTGAATGTAACTTAGAAGTTTGTCTAGTGTGGTGGGAAAATTTTTTTTGTAATTTGGATGTTTTGAAGTATTTTTCAATATAAAATATTATTTTGGAGTAAAAACATTTAAAAGAGATAATTTTTTTCGTAAAACTCTTTAGGTTATCAGTAAATAACCTTTAATTTAGCATTTCATTGTTTTGATCTATTTTTATAAACTGAAAATTTTATGTTAAAACTGTGTCTCACTAGCGATCATGAAGTTAGTAACATAGCTTGCTTTAATGTAGAGAAATCGAAGTAAATTCGCTCATTTGTCGATGGAAAGTAAAAGACGGACGCCGGCTAGCTTAATTATTCCAAACAAGAGATAAACACGTGCTTTTACAGGTGCTTATTTTTTTTAATGCATCGACTCCTTGGATAAACAGTAGCATTTTTCTATACATTTTTTCTTTTTAGCTGTAAATTACTTTAGATGAGGTACGGAAACTAGTAATGATAATAAAATTTCAGTCTTTAAACAATATTCAAGCAAAATGTATAAAATGTATCGTTTTGTCATCACTATGGACCTTATTACTATGAACAAAACTTGTTCATGGTAACTTATCTCTTGTTTTTACATGTGATTTTTTTTGTATGTATTTTTAGTTTAGTTTTGAACTTCCAGCATAATGGAGTTTAAAGAAAATTGAATGTTTTCACCATTACTATGACCATATAAACATTTGTTACACTATAATCTCTATTTCTAATCCATTTTAATTAGGAAATAAATTTAAATACTTTAGTGGATACGACGTCATTACCATGGACTTGAATTCTGAGTGATTGCAGGGGACTGCCGAGAGATTTCTAAAGACTTCCAGGGACTGGAGGGGAGGGAGGGCCCGCAAGCGAGGGTTTGGTGAGGTTTAGGTAGTTACAAGGGCTGCAAGAGACTGCAAACGGATAAGATTTGTGACATGATTGCCATCAGTGGTTACCCCCTCGGGTATAAGTGATTTATAAGCCATCGCCCAGTGAGGATCGGTTTTAGCAGCGGTTATTCTTTTGGTTATTGGTTTTGAGGTTAGCCTATGACGTAGTTTGAAAAAACCGAAACCAAACAGACCATTCGATTGGATGGAGCAGGCGAACACACCCGGGTATACAGGGAGAGGGGGTTAGAGGCCAAGCCCCTCCAAAGACCCTAAAAACGACTCCTAAAGGTTGAACGGTTTTTTGTTGTTTTTTTGAAATTGTTTTTTGTGTCATTTATAAATGGGGCGCAGCCAAAATGTTTGAGTTGGTCACAATAGGGATTTTTTTAAAAATTTTGAAAACTTTTAACCTAATATCTAAAGACATGACTCACCTGACGTCACAATTTCCTCTATACTGGTTAAAATCGGTGTCCCTTAGATGCATTGGTTTTTTGACCCAATATGTCAATGACTTATAATTCTTAAATCAAAGTCACAGGCCTCTGGATGCCCGTGGCATGTTTGCTACATTCCAGAGCCAGTATTCTTAAAATTTCGTTTAGAGAATACTTCTCAAAATTTGAGTGAAAGTAAACGTGCGCTTGTTTTCGCACCCCTTTTAGAGATCTCGGTTAGTCCGAACCACGTGAGATGTGATAACTCCTTTCCTTACACTTTCAAGGATACACGCGCAGTAGTACAGGATGATTTACTATATTTTTCATCCCCCCTTACCTCCTAGAAGTTGCATAATTTTTTGTAAACTTTCAAATGACGTCTTTAAAAATTAGCAGCTGTCATCGCAATTGCCAGAGTTTGTAATTAACTTTTTTGTTATAAACAGAAAACCTTGTATATATTTTTTTTTATTTGGCATGACCTTTTTTCCCGATTCCAAAAATATAGAACATGTGCTTCGACTGTTCTCGAGTAAAAATACTAAGAGTAATGTGTTGAACGAAGAACCACCCAACTATGTTTCCTTGTCTAACACGTTGTACCTATGCGAAAGTATTTTTTTTTTATTAGAGAACCGTCCACGTCAATCCAACGTGTTATATATTATTGGAATCAGGGAAAAAAGGCCATACTAAATTTTAAAAAAATATACAGGGTGTTCTATTTAAAATAAAGGAAGTCCATGTCAAAATTTGACAGTTGCAGTGACAGCTGCTAATTTTTAAGGACGGCATCGGCATTTGAAAGTTTACCGAAAATTATTCATCTGAACATTAAACTTTTTTCCAGCTTCAGTATAAGGAAGGTAGGGGTAGGGAGAAACATGGTAAACCACCCTGTGCGCACTTGTTATGAAAGTATTTTCCAAAATTCTAAGGGGCCAAAATTACGTCCTGATTTACGCGGATTCATTAATTTTAATATTGTGCTGATTAACTTAGGCTATTTTGTTACTCAAGCCCCCCCCCAGGAACTCCAAAACCCCCAGGAATAATTTCTGATTACGCCACTGAGATATCTCAAGAAGTTTTTTTAGACTTTGGAATCCACAAAGTATATGGAATAATGTCATTTTGGAACAAAAATCTGCTGACAATATTCGACAGACATGCTCCTCTTAAAACAGTTCGCATTACGAAAGCGCCCGCTCCCGGGCTAACACCAACTATTGAACGCATGAGTAAACTAAAAAATAAGGCTTTTTTAAAGTATAAACAAAATCAATCAGTTGTAAACTGGGAGGCCTATACATTAATTTTTAAACGAATCTATAAGGAGAGAAAAAAAAGCCTACCTAGATTTCAAACGTCAATTTCTCACCAGATGAGATCAACAACTTCTTCATAGAGAGTGTCGGATCAAATCACGTCAACCAAGCACATCACTTGTTAAATAAATACGACACTGGACACCCAAAAATAACTCATGAAATCGAGTTTTGCACTGTGACCCCTGACAAAGTTAATAAAATTAATTCCACCAAATCAAGAGCTACCGGCTCAGACGGTATCAACTTGAAAATGGTTCAGCTCATTTTTCCCGACCTGCTTAATCATTTTACCTATATAATCAATAAATATTTGACTACATGTTCTTACCCCTCTTCCTGCAAAGAAGCCAATGTTCTGCCACTTTCAAAAGTTTCAAACCCAACCAATCTCTCACAAATACGGCCCATAAGCATACTTCCGACCCTTTCAAAAGTGCTTGAAAAAATAGTTTATTCACAAGTCCATCAATTCGCACAAACTCATGATATTATACCCAGCTGCCAACATTGGTTTAGAACTAATCATAGTACAACTACCGCGTTCCTAGAGAGATGAGATATTTGCAGCAACCGATCGGCAAGAAGTCACGTGTTTGACCCTATTAGATATTAGTAAAGTGTTTGATATTCTTGATCATCAAATCTTTCTTAAAAAACTCAAATATTTTCGCATAAATAATACAGCTTTAAAGTTCTTCACCGACTTTCTATCTCCCAGAGGGCGAAGGGTTCCTATCTGATGGCAAAGTTTCAGAGCAGAGACCAAACTTAAGAGGTGTATCTCAACGGAGTGTGCTTTCCCCACTCTTGTTCTCAATTTATATAGCAGATTTTTCGGAATATCTTAAAAACAGTAAACTCTACCAGTTTGCTGATGACTCGCAGTTGCGGCACTCTTTTCTAATAAATCAATTAAAAGAAATAGCCACGGTTATCAATTCGGAGTTGCAGTGCATGTAGGAGGGGGCCAGTGCACATAAATTAAAACTAAATGAAAAAAAACCGAAATGCTACTTTTTGGCACGCGAAGAGATAAGGTCGTCAATAGTCTTGATTTTAAGATCTTTTTAAACAATTCGCTGATAGCACCAAAGGAAGAGTCATGAAACTTGTTTGGGTTGATTATGGATAGTCAACTTTCGTGGGTCATGTAAAAAAATTAATTCAATCTTCTTTTGGTAAGTTGAAACTTTTATACTTGCATAAAAATGCTCCTACACCACAAATCAAGTTAAGACTATGTGATGCACTTATTCTGTCAACTCTAGCCTACGCCGATATTGTGTGCTGGCCTGCACTGACGTGCACTGAAAAGTATAGTTAGCAAAAAATCCAAAATGCTTGTATTCGCTTCGCCTACAATCTAAGAAAATCCGATCAGGTGGCTGAAAAATACGCAGAGTCAAAATGGCTGAAATTGGATGGGAGAGTAAAACTGCACACATACAATTTGGTGTATAAAATTGAACAGACTAAAAACCCTCAAAACCTTTTTAAAAAATTAAATAAAGTAGATAGAAATAATAACAGAACTAGAAACTCTCACCTTTATACAATCCCCCGTCACCGAACTTTACAGTTTCAGAGAAGCTTTGCATATTTAGCAGTCAAATTATTTAATAAGCTTCCCCCACAGCTAAAATTTCTTAAAACCATTTCAAAGTTTAAAAAATCAACCAAAGCCTGGATCCATACAAGACAAACACCTAACGATACAAACTGACTGAAAAGACATTTGAATCGTTCTATCATTTGGTAGTATAGAAATATTTACTACATTTAGAATATGTCACTTAGTTTTAGATTTCTTATTAATAATAGATGTAAGACTATTTTCTCTTCAAACCTTTTTTATTCTAATCTCTTCGAAGTGGATGGCAATGTAATTGAATACCTAATTTAGTTTCGGAGATGAAAGCCAATAACATTGAAAAACATGTTCTTGTGCGACAAAACGTTGGCAGAGCTAGTACTTACCGACATAAGTACAACATATGATTCCCTCATGGCACCATAGCAACCGATGAAAGCGACTACAGTAACTATGGCACCGGCGACGATTAGAACTATGGCTAATTTGACCAAGTCACTTTGTGCTATCGTGTTGAAGTCAGCCATTGTGGTCAGGATGAACGCCCCGGTAGCTATAATAGCTATGCCGGATAGCTGTAAAAAAAACAAATTCAAATAATACTTTTTTAAATAAATAAAAAAAAAACATTGTGGGTTCAATTTTTCTCTTTTTTGATGAAACTCACATGAATAACACATTTTTTATTTATCAAGAATCACGAGACTTGCCATCTATTACTCCAAGATGACTTAAATGAGCATGCAGCAACTCACTTTAACAAATAATAACTATGGATTTAAGTGACACTTGTCCCTTTAGTGTGAACCTAAACACTTGGAGCAAGTGGCTATTAGAGTAAGTTTTTAAATTTAGTCCGCTCGAAAAATGAGAAAGATTTGTCTGACCAAAACAAGAAAGCTAATCAATCTCTTATCAAATCAGTTAGAAAACCCGAACCAATACTTTTTATTTTATTATTTTTTTTTCTATTTTATATTAAAAACTGATAAAAAAAGAAACATTTTCATTATTTGTTATTTTCACACTTTATATATTATAATAAACACAGAATTTATTCCTTATTACATAAAAAAAGATTCCTTCCTCATGGGTACAGCTGCGTTAAAGTGACTAATTAAGTAAGAACACTTTTCCTTAAAGCGAAAGTTGCCTTGTTTATCATTTCTATTATAGGTACTACCTAGTTTTCTTGGTTTGCATATCTTTTGTTAAATACAAGCATTAATAACTAAACAAACCAATATTAAAAAAGATGGAGGTGGCCATTTTATATAACGAACAAAAAAAATTGTTGTGATTTTAAAAAATTGTGTTTAAGAAATAATTTCACCTTGCACCATTTTTAGATCCCAGACAGAAAAAGAGACAAAATTCAACAAAAATAACCTTGCAAGGAATAAAATTAACAGTCTTTTTTCGTCGGTTTAATTTGAGAAAAACGAAATTAATCTCAGGATTTAATTATGTTTCGTCCTTGACTTGGGAAAATTTTTTCTTGATTCTGCTATTGTAATTTAAAATTGCTTCCTTCAACTGATGCAATTGTTTTTTTTTACATAAAACAACAATAAAATAATCATAGAATTATCCACTTTTATACAATTTAATCGCTATAATTTATCGATAGGTTGTTATGGTATACCACGTACTATTATTGTTATAAACTATAATAAATTTAAGTAAAAAAATATTTTTCTAAATCAAGCTATTACAAAAGGCACTAAAAAGGTCAAAATAATTTCTTATATACAGGGTGTTCGTATCGTATTAAGTGGACTGCACTACAAAAATTTATAAAAAGCGAGAACACCGTTTCCACAAGCCTCTTCAAAAATGTTTCAATAAGGGAACATTTTTCCAAGACATGACTGACTAAAAGCATGATACATATAAATTGATAAAATGCTCTAATCGCTAAATATTCTCATAACTCAATAGAAAGATAAAATAAGACAGTGGCGCAGCCAGGAATTGACTTCAGGGGGGGGGGTTAAGGATAAATAATGAAAACAACTTAATTTCAAGTAAAAATATGACTATAACCAGTCTTCTCGGGGGGAGGGGGGGTTAACCCCTCACCCTCGGTGCGCCACTGAATAATGACATATCTTTATTAATGTAAGGGGACACAGGAATAAATTCCGTAAGATTCTGCGGCGCCGCGTTGTTGTGCTTCGTTATAAATTAAAACAATATCCACCTGTTTAATTTCCCAAGAAATGAATTGTTATATGTCATTTTTTACAACAAAACAAAATCAAAAAAATGATACTAGCGGGGCGGGCAATGCTCCTGCTTGCTTGATGCTCGTTTTTTTGTATTGGTTGATAAACTTTAATATACAGTCGAAGTGGAAAACTTTTGAACAAATTTAAGCGAAATTAATCATCATTTCAAACACTGAACAGCATGAGGAATCGCGTCTTTCATTTTTATACATAAGTTGTGAAACACCCTATATAACTCGGTACCAAATTTGTGGCGTCTTTTTGTTAATTACTAGCTGGCTGCCCGCGACTTCGTTCGCGTGTTTAAAATTGTAGATTCCCCCTCAAGGGTCATAACTTTTGTTCCCGTGAACCGATTTTGATGAAATAAAGCCCAAGTTGTACTCCCCATAAATCCAAATAATGCAGCAAAATTCTTCCAGCAGTTTTTTCCTAAAAACACTTTCTTTGATTCCGGTTTTATAGGTAACTTATGTTTGAACAGGTCATTGTTTTTATCGAACATGGTAGTGGGGGGGAAGGAGAAGGGTAACAAAAAATCGTCAAATATTTTTATTAAATATGGTGTTGGAAAGGGGGGAGGAGAACGGGTATTAAAAAATTGAAAAAGTTAATAGAAAAACACTTTTTTCGATTTCGAGCTTTATTTCCTTCAGTTTGACACCCAACAACCCATATTAAAAGATCCAAATTTTTATCAAATATGAGGGTAATCCCCCCTATTAACAGGGGTTGTTAAAAAAACACTGAAACATGTGTCCATTTATTTTATTAGTACTGTGTATAATACTAATTTCTAAACCTCTGTGACTTTTTTTTCTGAGATACAGAAGATCCCTTTACCCCCATCAAAATCGAATTACCCCTATTTCTCCATCCGTAGTTGAAATTTCGAAAAACTTCAAATTATGTGTCTACCTATTTTATTAGTAGATTCTACGTACCAATTTTCAGACCTCTGCGGCTTCTCGTTCCCGAGATATGGAAAACCTTCTTAAAATTTCAACCCCTATTTTTATTCCCTTGGGGTAATATGTCCTTGAATTTTCATAACTGTAGGTCAAGTGGTTTGACCTGTGTGTCTATAGTTAAAGATGTTGATTACGTTAACCACCGTTCTTTTATTAGTTTAGATAGATTATTGACTCCTCTAATAAGCAGGATTTAGGTTTAAAATTAATCAGAAAGCTGAAAAATTATTTTTAACTTTTGAGTGCCTTTTATAAAAGCTTGATAATAAATAGTAGTTTTAACAACTAGTGGCTAAAACAGTGCTTTTTTTACAAGCGTTGGTTTAAATAACGAGAGCAGCAAGGTATTAAAAACGCGAGTAAAAAATAGCAAAGTTTAGCCGCGAGTCGTTAACACTATTTTTTTAAATACCTTTATCAAAAAATCGAGGAAAAACAGGATTAATCTCAAACGAGGAGCACTTCTCGCAACACACCATCTTTACACTATAAATCAAGGCGGCTGGTAAATGAAATAACAATGCGGTTTCCATAGCGATGTCGGTGACGTTCATTCTTGCGACATTTTAATCTTTGACAGTTTGAAATATTGAAGATTTTTTTAAATTATTTTTTCGTAAATACTTGGTGAAAATCGGCGGAAATGACTTAATTTTTAGGCAAGAATAATTAGATTTTTTTCAATATTACTGTATTTCGCTATTTCTTTTAATTTTGGATAAAAAACGGACAGAAATCTTTTTTTGCACCCGTGACCAAAAAAAAGTAACCAAAAAAGCCATGCTTTAGTTATCTGCAGACAGTTACTAAAATCATGTTTTTGATGAAGGTATAAAAAAGTTACTCATGTATTTAGAGAATCGGAAAAAGATAACATGCATTTTGAAGAAAATCGGACTTGTCTAGATTCCCCCCCCCCCGTCGAAAAGAAAAGAGGAGAGGAGCTCTCAGCACGTAGCTTTTAAAATCTGATCAAAAATTAGTCGACCCTAAAAACTCCTATGTACCAATGTTGAACGAAATCAGAGATACTTACATGGTAGGACCCCGTTCGATGGGTAAGGGGGATTGTTAACTTCATAGTATTACTCCTTTAACCGCTTTCCCCTTCAAATACCGAACTTGCGTATTTGAAGTATAATTTTTAACTTAGCAACCCCCACCCCACCAACGTAGTAAAAACTACTCCAAAATCAGAAAATATTAAGTCGAACATAAAACTGTAAACGCATGTTCGTGGCAGCTTCGGTTAAAAAACTATAAATTTTCAAATATATTAACCCGTCTCATTCCCTTAGCCACCCCCACCAACGTAGTGTTTACCTCTAAAATAAGAAAATATTTGGTGGAATATAACACTGAAAACTGAATATTCGTAACAGATTTTGTTCAAAAGTAATGAATTTTTGAATTTTAAAATATATTATGCCCTTCTTCCCCCCTTAGCGACCCCCCCCCCCAACGTAGAACTATAAACGCATACCAAATTTGATAAGAAGTTGATCGAATATGTAGAAGTTAGTCAAAATTAAGTTGCAATAATTTGACCACCATAAAAAATTATGTTATTTTTTTTGTCTATTGCTATAAAAATTAAAAAAAAACGAGGGTAAGATATTAGAAATTTGAATTATTCGTTAGGGTTCCAAGTGCCATACACAAACTTAGAAGTCCCTATAGTTTGTAGAAAAAAATAAATTAGAGAAACGTATTTCATAAAAAAGAACAATGGTGAAACTGTACTTTGTAGAAATCGAACTTTGGAGAAATATATATCGAATAAATCATGAAATAAAGAAACCGTACAACGTAGAAATGGGTAAAGCGAAAATCTGTTCTGTGCCTGACAGCTGTTTGTATGTGCCCTTAGAATTAGTCAAGTTATTTTTTTTTCTAAACCAACTAAACTTAAACCAACCCAGATCAATCCAAAACATTTAAAAAACCAACCACAAGTCCTTCAGATTTAGCATAAAAATATTAAAATAAAACATGTCTTTTCTACTCCCTTTCTTACTCTAAGCTCGCATGCAAACACCTGATAACAGATTTTCGCCTTACCAATTTCTACGTTGTACGGTTTCTCTGTTTTACGATTTCTCCAAAGTTCCATTTCTACAAAATAAAATTTTGCCAAAGTTTGTTTCTATAAATAACGATTCCTGCATTTTACTTTTCTTTATTTTATGGGACTCCAAACTTAGTACCTACGGATGTGGTTTTTATTCTTGGCTTTATGATAAATGATGTTGTTACGCAATTTTATTTTAGCGTATATGTTTTTAATGGAATAGCATGCATAAGCACTCTTATTAGGTGCCTAATTGATAGAGGTGGGAAATCATTGGGTTTCTATTAAAACATTGTTTTTACAAAAACCGACCAGAGTTGGGTGGCTTTTGGGTAATTTTTGACTTAAATTTAACCCCGCACTAACGTATTATTTTCCCACACTAAAGTATCACTTTCCCGAGACTTATTTCTTTTCAGCTGATCGTGGAAAAAATATTGATCCTAACTCTTCACTAATGCGTAAAGCATCTTTCCTGCCTTTGCCTGCTTGCTCGAACCCCGCTCCGCGTAGTTCGGGTCAACGACAGTCGTGTGCGGAAAAGATTAACTGTTTTTATTTTCAATTATCAAAATTGGTTCTCAAATTTTCATTTTTAATCCAATTACTGCCCACAAGGTTATATTTTTTAAATCTATCTACAGGATATCGAAAATGATTCACTTATTAGCGCTAGGAAGTTTATTTGTTTTAAAATTAATTAGAGCTTAATGGCACTCTCATAAAAGTAAAGGAAACCATCGCTGACAGTGTTTGTCAATTAACCCTAAAGGTGACGATTAAATAATGCGATCTATTAATTTTTTTCGTAAGTATTACGGTGTTTAGATTGCATAGGAGAGCTAGCGAATAAAATAGTACGTTAAGTAAGTAGTCCGTTTTTCTTACTTTTGGTCAGATAGAAGTACCTACCTATCAACAAAAAAACACAGACAGACAGACAGATTTTAAGAGTTTATACTCCAAAAGGGAAAAAAATAACACATCTTTGATTTTTCGCATAGAGCTTTATAACTTTATAAACAGGATACCAAAATAAGTCCCCGAAAATTTTGAGATTTTTGACATATATTTTTTTAGTATCGTTGTGTATGGGCATAACTAGCTAAAATTTGGTACGTATGTACATATTGAGGCCTAATATGAAAATCCAAGATGGCATCCCGCTAATTTCAAAAATAGGTCCGCCATATTTGGCATACGTTTAGCCATGATCGCTAAATTCAGTACACAGTCTAAACATAAATGTCTTAATTTAAAAATTGCGGTACAGCTGTCATCTGTCAAAAATTCCGGCCGCCATGTTGCCTTAAATGTTGCACATCTAATTCGGCCATTTTAAATAGGAAGATAACGAAATTTATTGGAACAGGTTTCTAGTAGGGCCCTTAACAATATAGTAAAAATACAGCTTTCTAAGTGCTAAGGGCGGGGCGCCATTTTTAAAAGACTGTCAGTTTTTGATAATGCAGTTACAAAAATAATTAAAAGACAGATTTTTTTACGAAAAAACTTAAAATAACATATGTATAAACCAATATAAGACTGGTGGCAAATATGTTTACTTTTACCCCTCCCCCTCTCAGTCCCTTCTAATGACGAACTTTTTCTAACTTTTTCCAGGGAATTTTAGGGTACTAGTGATGTGGATAATTTGGCCACAATTTGGTAAGTGTGTCTAACTTGGGTAAAGATGTCAGAATCAGGAAAATGTTGTCAAAATTGGTTTCTGGATGTCTAGGTTTGCAAAGTCATAAGAACAAAAATCCAAAATAAAAAATAAAAACGTTCAAAAAATAGTAAATAACAAATAAAATCATTAGAGTACAACTAACAATTTTTCTTTTTTACTTAACTTATTTTTCAATTCTATTTATTATTCACTAAATCGTGTAGTACAAGGCGACTTGTTTCCTGGATCCAACTTTTAACTATATTCTTGAAGATTTTTTGTTTAATTAAATTTTGTAAAAATTTTGCCAATATTTTGCCCGATATTTTTTTTCTTTTTTTTGGTACTTTTAATCAATTTTCTAGATATCTTGTAGCGTATGTATGAGTAGGTGAGTTTATACATATTTTATTTTTATGTATGGTATTCGGAAGCTCTATGCCAAAAATCAAAAATGTGTTATTTTTTTGCACTTTTTTGCTAGATTGACTAGAGTGTTATGTTACTGCATTTTATTCCAACCTAGCTGAAAACCCCGCTGCTTCGCCTGCGGTTTTACTCGTTTTTTTTCCCGGTTTTCTTGTTCTAAATGATTATAACGTTTGTTTTCTTGAACCGGTTTTGATGAAATAAATCCTATGTCCTACCCAGGAGTCCGAGTAGTTTCTATTCTGTTTATTTATTTTTTTAAAGTTTGGGTTTGTTTTTTGTCAATAACTACAACACATGGGGTGCGTTGTAAAATTGTCACCCCAGGGTAAGGGATATAATTTGGTTAGCCCAAAACTGTTCAAAAATGACCGAGGTGAAAGGACTGACGTCATACACCTCCATTCGAAAATTAAGAAAAGGTGAGCGCCCGGGATGCGCCAGAATCGCCGCGGTCTTGAGCAGGGTAAAGGTTACCCGCGTCTGCGGAATAATATTAACCCAGAAAATTTGATTTACTCCTTTACTTTTTTGGTCCTGGTGAACAAAAATAATGATTTTTAAAAGGATTTAGCGAGGGTGAATAAATAAAAAAAAAACAAAGAATAGCGAGCGTTCCCTTCCGTAGAGACGCTTAATTTTCCTTCAAATCAAAGGAACATCTGCCGATTTTGCAATTTGACAGATGGTTGTTTTTTAAATGAATCCTGTTTCAGATTTTGTCATCATAACATCATTATTTCATCTCCTAATTACTAGCACCGTACTAACGAGCACCACAAGTGCGAAACCCGGGTCTACGGTAACTATTACCTTTTTTGACAAAAATAATGATGTTTGAAGCAATTCACATTGCAGATTGATTCTTTCCATACACTGAGAAAATGTTGATTTTCAAAACAAATTCAACACCCGCGTTCGAAAATTCAAGGCTGATTTTTGATAACCTCATAAACATTGCGTTACCCTACACTCGCCTTAACGCACCCCTGCACCTAAATGATTCCCATAATCTATTTTTTACTTTTTAAATATTTATGGAACAACTTTTCCCAGTGAGAATTTAAAAAGTAAATCATAGGATTTGGGTTGAACAGTGTCTACTTTACTTTCGTTCAACAGAAATATATATGGTGTTTATTTTTAATACAAAACTGGCCCCCTATTGGGTATTTTGAATATATTTTTTTGGGTGTCACGGGACACTCTTTCACTAAAGTAGGTCAACCAGGAGGCTGCAACGTTTTTTGAAATAAGGCGGTGTAGTAGATATCGGCTTGAATTAGTATGTACGAAAAAAAATACTTATTGGAGAGTACGGACGGGGTGAATAAATATTGTACTAAACGCAGGTTAATATTTTTGTAAAATATAAGACAATGGCTTCGATCAGCTGCCAAGGGTGACTGGGTTGGGATGGGTTTCATCTCATAAATTATACTAAGTCCATTTTATACACGTTTTGGATGCTGCTGATATAAAATGCTTAAGAATATTAAACATTCAATGATTTTTTTTTAAATTTAAGCCAAAAATACTTTAAACATTTTAATCTTTTATAATTTTGTAATTTTAAAAAGATAAACTATTAACGAACACAAAATCAACTAACAATAACAACAAATTAGTAAAAAAAAGAAGTGAACATCCCAAAAACTGATCAACAGATTTTTGAAATGTTAACAACGTATTTGTCAACGTCGCGGGTCGACCGCTAGTTTCAAATAGCTTCAAAAGCAGGTTACCCACTTAATCCTTTCTATTTTTATTCTAGTAGTAAAACCCACCCAGGATTAAAAAATAATGCAAAAACCCCAAAAAAAAAACAATAATTTTTTTTTGTTAAGAAAGAAAGAACACAAAAACGTAAATAAACGCTTCGATTTGTTTACATCTCTCTTGCCCATTATAAATTCATGATGATTCTTGAAAATAAATTGAGGAGACGGCTAGACCAAACATTTTTTTAAAATATAATATTGATTTGACTTTAATTAGGTTGAGACTTATAAGTAATGGCAAAAAGGGACCCCTAGGGCCTACTTACCAGGCCTTGGGCCACCCCACGTCTACGACTATAAGTAATGCATTTTTAATACAAATGATGGGGTCATTGCAAGCTTACACCTATTGGTCAATAATTTGCCTGCGTACTTTAATATCCGATAATATAAGATCACTAAATATTATTTAGGTCTCTAGCCATAATTACGTGTATACCCCACTTTTCTAAGTAACAACATTTACCTCCAATGTTTATTAATTGCATATTAATATGTTGGCATTTACTTCAAATAAAATATGCTGATGTGGTGATTGTAAACTTCACGCAAGAATGTAAAACTTAAATAATAATAATGTATAAATTTAAATCGATCCCCACTCTCCCCCTTTTGCGACGCTTTCTCTAAAAAGTCTTTTTTTATACCTTCATCAAAAACATGATTTTAGTAACTGTCTGCAGATAACTAAAGAATGGCTTTTTTAGTTACCGATAAAAAAAAATTTATTACGGGTGCAAAAAATATTTCTGTCCGTTTTTTATCCAAAATTAAAGAGAAATAGCGGAAAATACTAATATTGGAAAATTCTAATTACTCTTGCCTAAAAATTAAGCCATTTCCGCCAGTTTTCACCAGTAGTGATTTACGAAAAAATAATTTTAAAAAAATCGTCAAAATATCAGACTGTCAAAGATTAAAATGTCGCAACAATCAACATCAACGAGTAAAAAGACGCATCGCTATGGGAACCATTGATTTATAGTGTTCGAGATTTTTAAAACTATTTTCTTGTTTTTCTTAGATTTTTTGATAAAGGTATTAAAAAAATAGTGTTAAGCTTCTAAAAAAAGTACTATTTTAGTCACTAGTTGTGAAAACTACTATTTTTTTTTATAAAAAAATTGGTAAAATCGTTAAAGTCCCACGTTACTGTCCATCATTTATTTGAAAATAAACGCTAATTTTCTGCAAATTTTCTCCTGTTTGGCTATTTAAAGTAACAATTTACAAGAAACGGTATTTTTCGTCTGCACCATAGACTTTGGCCAAAAAATGTGTGTTACGTCGCACTTGGCCGAATAGTCCCCCTATTTTAGTTTTAAAACCTTACCGTAAATATCATATTAAAACCAAATATGATCTTTTTCAGCATCTTTACACTTATCATTTTTTTAAATTTTATAAGGAAAAATAAGAAAAAATGTACAGCAGGTATGGTTAACGAAAGCACACTAGTTTTTAAAAAGTTTAGTCATAATTATTATAAATTGACAATAACACATGACTCGTCATGCGCATTTATAATATTAAAAAATGTAAAACTTGTTTAGCTGCAAGTTTAAAAAATTTTTGGTAATTATCGATTACTTGTGAAATGTGGCGAACTACAAGGGAATGAAGAGCTATGTTACATTTTTGGAAAATTTTTAGTTGTTAAAACTCCCCCCCCCCCCTCTATATTTGGGCCCGGTCCACGCTTGTAAGCACCTGTTTCTCATATACCAATTATGGTCACATTTTTATTTCAAATTAATTTTTTTTTATTTTTTATCCTTAAACCCTCCCTTCCCTCGAAGCGAATTCCTGAGTGCGCCACTGAAAAATTTGTTGTTTCTATTAACCGACATAATTTATTATCTTGAATTAAAAAAAAATTGTTACATAATGCCTATGAACGCATATCCTCGAAATGTAAAGTTGAATAAGAACATAAAAGTAAACTCACCGTCAAAACTACATTAAAAACGAACAATATCGTTTTCATCATTGACAAGCTCGCCATCTTCAGCAACTAAATCCAAAAAGGCGCGCGAAAAATTCAAAAGTCCACTGTAACTGAAAGTGATCACTATCGGAAAATCCACCTGTTGATTGGTGCGGCCAACTCACAACTAATAAGCAATGGTTCACTACTAGTAGAATCACAGAAAATGTCAAGCGAATGTTAAGCAAGGTTGTAGTAACAACAACCAACGACTTATAGAGTGGTCCACTGAGAGTGGTCGGTAAACAATTTTCAGTTTTATTAATTGAGCACTTTTTCCAACCTGTGTGGTGGGGACATATACTGGCGTATGCAATTAACGTAAGGTGCACTTAGTCATGATGTTTTTTGTAGCAGCTCTGAATATTTTCTAAGAAAGAGCTTTGTCTGATTATGAAGATCTTCCTGTTTTTTATTTTAGGTCAATAAGTAAATATTTTTTATTTTTCAAGTTTCTACAATTTACAAGTCATTTTTCACATGACGCGTTTTTCGCATGACAAAAATTGAATAAAATTAAACGATGAAATATTTAAAAAAAAAAGATGGGTTGGGTAATCCCCTTTTTTCCGATTGTTTGGATAGTATTTTAAAGACACTAAATTTTTTGTAATAAGAGAGACGGTCAGTGGTTGATATATGAGCACAAGCCGGCAATCTCAATGAATACTGTGCTAAATTAACGTTCTCAAATATAAAGCGATTTTGATATTTTTTTTGCTATTCATTGCAGTGACCTCCCGACCATCACACCGCTCCTCTTCCCAGGAGCCTGGGCCAGGCTCCCTCCTCACCGACTACCGACTGACCCACCATCTTCAAGGTGTAAAGGGTAGGGTCAAAACTCTCTTAACGAACTCAATTGGAGAAATGCTTTTAATTTAATTTTTTTTTCTTTTAATTCAGGTTTTGCGGAGCACGATTCATTAGTATTGTTTTTTGTTCTGTGGAAGTTAAGCAATTGCAATAATTCTATCTATTTAAGAAAGTATTGATTGTTTTAATTTTATTGTTTTTTCGTTTTGGTTCGCCTTTTTACCCGACTATGCAACGCGGTTCTGCGTTTGGTTTCTTGTTGATTAATTGACCATGACTAAAACATTACTTATCCGATTTTAATGATTGATACGTCATTTTGCTCGTATCGATGCTGAATACTAAATGGTGTATATTCTTTACAAAAATTTAATATGGAGGCCGTGTCATGGTAAAATTGGTCAAAAATATGTTTTTTTATTGTATTACCACAACTAAAAAATTCCTTGTCTGATTTTAATGCGGGTAACATAGGCTATATGTTTTTTTCAAAAATACAGTACGACGGCTGTGACAGGTAGAAATTTGTCAAAATTCGTTTTGTTTTGTGCCATCATAACTAAAAAAACTACTTCCTCAAAAAAATCAATATGACGGCGGCGCGGCGATAGGAGCAAAAAATTGTCCTTTTTTGTTTTACAAAAAATTTTTTTTTATCGAATTTCCACGTCCAATGATACGTCATTTTTCCCGTACATTGCCGTGACAGCTGAAATAACTACATTGCACATTCATGCGACTGTAAGGGAAACGCATGCGTAAAGTATCTTTCCCGTCCTAGCTTGCTTGCCCGAATTTCAGTCCGCGTTGTTCGGGTCAACGGCAGTCGCGTGTACTAGTCAGGATAATAACTATTTGTATTGAGTATAGCTTTTTAACTCCTGAGAATGCAGTAATTGCTCCCTCAATTGTGTTTTTCTTTTCCAAAATCAAGTGAATTATTAAGCCTAAATTGTTTTATTTGTCATACAAGTTTATGACCCATGAAGAAGAATAACCTAAAATTATATGTTGGTTTTTTTTTGCCAAAAATCAAGGTTTTGTTAAGAATATCTTTCATTGTTTGAAATTTGTATTAAATGATACGAAGTTTCTCAGAAAATTATCTACTATATTGGTACGACATCCTCATTTTAAAGATTTCCACCAATCCTTCAAAATACGGGGTTGTTAGGGGAGGACAAAAAACAATAAAAAACCCTCATATAATATGGTGGTCAAAAGTCCTTTGCCATGCCAAAATTCGCGATTTTTTTTGTTTTTTCATTATATATTGCTCAGGAATCACAAGCAAAAAATGGAATTTTATAGAGTCGCACATCATAAAAAGGGTAATGATTAAGCATTTACAACAAATTACAAAATAATTCGGAGAAATTTTGAGGTTTCGAATAGTGATAAGCACGAATCCAGACGCCGTCACTCTGTCTGTCGGTCGGTCTGTCGGTCTGACTGTTGACTCAAAAACTCCTGCACCAATCGTAACAAAAATTTTACCCCTATTGTTTTTGATCATTTCTCTATTATACCCTTCGGAGCTACCCCCAAAAAACTTCATCTCTTCTTTGGAAAGCTTATTAAAATCGTAGTTGAATGTCGCCAAAATTTTTGACTGCACATGTATATATATATATATTAGATAAAAAATGCAAAAAACTCTTGAAAAATTTATTTTTTTGTGCCATATATCTCGAGTTATGGAAAGAAATGTTAAATAAAAAGTAGCTTAAGTTAAGATTCAGGTCACACCCTATTGTCTTATCAAATTTCATACAAATCGGTTTAGCCGTTTTTGCCTGATTAATGGACAAAAATCTTAGTTTAACAGCACTATATATATATATATATATATATACATCTATATACAGGGTGGATTATTATTATTGGTTGAATAGAAAAATCCAAAAACACGTCAACTGAGATTTTTAATTTCATTTAATCGTGCTATCTTGGATTTTGTCTGTGTCATTTAGTTTACGAAGTATGGCATTTTTTTTATTAAAAAAAAAAATAGGACACCCTATGCAATCTGCAAACAATTCTCTCTTCAGCAATACCACACAGTAGGATCTATCTTTTACGATAATTAGGACACCCTATGCAATCTGCAAACAATTCTCTCTTCAGCAATACCACACAGTAGGATCTATCTTCTACGATAATCAAGATATTTTTATCTAAATCTGTATGGAAAACTTCGATATTCATTCAAATATCCCCCGTAAAACAGGGCATAGACAACAATTCCATGCAAGTTTAAATGACTCTATCTTGGAAACCATCAGAGATAGAGTATTAGTGAGTGATATTGTCAAAAAATAATTTTTTTTTAAATTGAAAACTGTCAAACTATACAGGGTGTCCTCTTTAAAAAAAATATATTTTTTTTGCCATACCTCGTAAACAAACCGACATAAAAAATCCAAGGTAGCACGATTAAAGAAAATATAAAATCTCAGTTGACGTGTTTTTGGATTTTTTTTATAAAACTATAAAACCAAGTACTATCCCGCTAGAAGCAACGTTCCATTTAAAGAATCCACCCTGTATATAGCACATATAAAATGTATTGGAAAAGTCTCGAATCTCTGGATACACCCTGGAAAAGACTGGATACACCTTGGAATGTCTGGACACACCCAGGGAAAGTCAGGATACACGCGAAAAAGTCTGGAAAGACCCTGGAAAAGTCTGGAAACACGCTCGAAAAGTCTGGAAAGACCCTGGAAAAATCTGGATACCCTCTGCAAAAGTCTGGAAAGATCCTGGAAAAGTCTGAATACACTCTGAAAAAGTCTGGAAATACCTTGGAAAAGTCTGGATACACTCTGGAAAAGTCTGGGTACACTCTGGAAAAGTTTGAATACACTCTGGAAAAGTCTGTAAAGACCCTGGAAAAGTCTGGAAGAACCCTGGAAAAGTCTGGATACACTCTGGAAAATTCTAAAGCAGTGAAAGTCGTGGGTTTCGGTAATTTGAATTATTTATTATTTTTAATACTACGTACGTTTCGGCTTACGCCATCATCAGGTAAAAATTATATGCTAAAAAATTTTATAATAAAATTTAGTTAATGCATACAACATTGTACATAAGTAGTTAATTATAAGTGTTCATTCCAATATATTAACATTTAAAAAAGTTTCCGTCTTTAGCAAAATTTTTTAAAAACATAAATTAATATTATAAACAACGAGGACATTTAAACATGAAGAAAGACAAATTGAGTTTGATCTATAAGGATTATTTGTGGCGATATTTTGTTATCAAGCAATTTTTTTAATAAAATGAGAATACATTTTTAGCCATAGTATAATTAATTTTATTTCAAGATAGTAAGGATGAAAAGAAATTGCAATTAATTATTTTAAAATATTGAAATAAATTTTAGAAAGGTTATTAATATCAGTTCTAAAGTTAATAGAATTTTTATCTTTCTGTATATTAATAATTTAAAGTAAATTTCTTTTAAAATAGTCATTTTCCTTTTCAATTGTCTGCACATTACTAAAATCAAAACAGTGATTTTTATCAATAGAGTGTTTACTTAATGCAGTGGCACCTTCGTTTCCATTTCTAACATCATATTGGTGTCTATAGATACGTTTATGTAAATATTGTTGTGTCATGCCTATGTATGTGGAGGGACAATCCTTACACTTTATCTTGTAAACAAGGTTAGTTTGCTTTGAAATGTTAATTTTTGGTTTTAATTTAGTAAATAAGTTTTTAGTGTCATTGGTAGTGTGCTACAGAGATGTTATATTTAGAGAACACTTTTTTAATATTTTCGGAAACACCTTGTGTATAGGGTATAGAAAGATACTTCTCAGATTTATTGTTAGCAGATCTGGCGGTACTATTGTAAAATTTATTCACTGGATTTGTAATTATTTTATTATAAAAAGATTTTGGGTAACCATTTAAATGTAAAGTGTCCCTGACTTTTTTTAAACTTTTGGGTCGGTTAATTGGATGTGATAAAATAATAGCACGATCTGCGAGTGATCTAAGAGTTATAATTAAGGTATCTTTGAGACCAAATGTCTTTGGTAACCCAGTTAGTATATATAGTACCATTTTCGTCATAACTTACAGAAATGTCCAGAAAATTAATGGATTTATTTTGTTCTTTTTCAACAGTAAATTGCAAACGGGGGTGAAAGCTATTAAAAATCTATCACTAAATCTGGAAAATTCTGGAAAGAGTCTGAAAAGACTCTGGAAAGACCCTGGAAAAGTCAGTATATCCTCTGGAAAAGTCTGGAAAGATCCTGGAAAAGTCTAAATACACTTTGGAAAATTCTGGGAATACCCTGGAAAAGTCTTGATACACTCTGAAAAAGTCTGGATACACTCTGGAAGAGTCTGAATACAATCTGGAAAAGTGGGAAAACCCTGGAAAAGTCTGAATACACTCTGGAAAAGTCTGAAAAGACCCTGGAAAAAGTCTGGCTACACTCTGGAAAAGTCTGGAAAGGCCCTGGAAATCTAGATGTACTCCAGAAAAATCTGGAAGGACCCTGGAAAAGTTTGGCTACACTCTGGAAAAACCTGGACACACACTGAAAATGTCTGAGTACAAGTCTGAAAACACACTAAACAGTGTGGATACACCCAAGAAAAGTCTGGATATACCCTGGAAAAATCTGACCGACCCAATCTAATACTTACTTATTTGGAGTCAAATAAGTGCTCCGAGCCTTCCACTCAAAGTTCAGCCAATTCTGTGTGGATATCACATGACCCGTTTTGAACGTTACTTCAACATTTCCTGAGCTAAGGTCACTGACAGAAAAAAAATAATCTATACTCTTAAAGAGAAGTCCACTAACGTGAAAATATCCTGGTATTTTTTTCTAATAATTGAGATAATAAATAGGTATTTCTTTTTTACCCATTGCCGAGATTTTTTTGACAGCCTTTATCTCCCTAACCTGTCGATTTTTAATCAATCTGAATGAGACACTTTTGGATTGTAATAAATTAGGAAATCATTTGCATCAACCATATTTATTTTCTTTTTGAAATATCCTTTTTACATTTCTCTCGAACTTTGAAAACAAAATCTTGGAAACAAAGAAGTATAGACTCCTAGGTAGGTATCATACACCGAGAAAATCAGGCCAGCCAAAAGTCGTGGGCTAGACGTTTGGGGCTGGGAAAACTCATTTTTGTGTGCCATTCCAGCTATTTCATTGAATAACTGAAACTAATTTTTTGGGTCTAGAATACGTCGAGGCTGGCGAAATTTGGCCCAGAAATTTGGTAAAAGTCTTGTTTTACTTCGGTTTTACCAAGGCATTGGGCTGTAGCAATACTTAACCATGGGTAACACATTTGTCGATTTCCACAAAAACAAATAAGATAAAAAATGGTAGTTTCAGACCCAAGTTTACCTGTGCCATCTATTCCCTAGAATTACCTTAGCCCCATATGTGGGCTAGCACAGCCCACTTATGGGGTTTTTGGTTTATTTAAATCCAGAAATAGTTTAAATAAAGATGGAGGACCCATCCCGTTTAGTACACTTTATTCTTTGGTTAAGGGGAGATAGGATTAAAAATCGTGATCAATCACAAATTATTAGTCTTATCTCCGCCCACTAAAGGATTGTATATAAGATAGAGCGTAGATTAAGTTAGTTCATTGTTTATCGTCTCCTGATGATGCTAACGTTGTTAGCGAAACGCGCGTCGAGTGCAAAAAAGTGTAGTTTTGGTTTGTGGAAAACAATCATAACTTTGTTTTAGTGCAAACAAAGGTTCCAAATTCCCAACATACTTTTTAAACTAGAAAAAAAATTGTTGTGGTCCTAATCCTAGAGCTAATCCTGGCCATGGTCTAACTGCGACTTATAAAACTGAGCAACTGAAGTTTAAACTATGGTTTAATCTGGAGTTTTACCTTTGGTTGTAAAATTAGCCATAAGTGATTACTTATATTTTCACTCAGCTTGCTAAAAAGCTATTGATAAGTAATGGCTTTTCATTGCGTTGTTATATTTGCAATGATAATTTTCGCATGAATCTTTTGAGGCATTTGAATGACGATCCAACACCTACTTAACTAAAAAGCCAGTTAACTCTTTTTCGATTTAGTATCCTTTAGCCTACTATAGCGGTCATATTGACACCCAACTGACAGAAAATCCATGTTTTACATGTCAATTTGGTTATAAAAATGGCGGCAATCTTTGGATAAAGGGCACTGAAGAGATAAGAGTTAACTGGCTCTTTAGTTGAGGACGGTGTTGGACGATCGTAATATTGAAATTTCGACACGATATCGCAAAGACCTGCACATAGGCAACGAAACACGACGTAACGTCAATTTTTCTCGAAGAATCCAATGGTCATGTGTCATGTCAATAAAAAATCAAATCATAAAAAAAATATTTGTAAACAGGTACTTCTGTACTTCACCAATAATTTAGAAGATACCTACGCCACTGCCCATATCCCTGACTTTTATTGAAATATACTTTATCACTATTCCCTCATAATTACTTTCATGCAGGCACGTCTGTAAAGAGAATATATTAAAAAGCAATATTTTATTTTATAAAATAATACCAAACCTATACCTACATTATATTCTTCTTTGAACTACATGGTTACTACTTGACTGAATTATTAGGTCCTCCCCCCTCCCTCCCTATAGTAGAATCGTTGGTCAGATGCCTTTATCTAGAGCATTACATTTTCTTTCGATTGAAACAAAAATTATGAGAATTGGTTACAAGCATTTCTAGTTATAACGGCAAATGGAATTACATGCATTTTCAGACATACTTCTTTAACGGCCCATACCTTCTATCGCAGACATACTAGAATAATTTGATTCTTACGCTCTTCCCCACCTTCCCCCCTCTAAAAAAAGTTGGTCAAATAACGCACCTTGTTTGTTCTTGTGCTGTTAAAATGTAAAAGCACCCCCCTAGGTACGCCTCTGGTCAAACTTTAAAAAACTGACAGGTGCCTTTAGAGCATTCCATATTCTTTCGATCGAGACCAAAATTATGAAAATTGGTTCAAAACTTTTCTAGTTATAAGTAAAAATGGAATTAGGTGCATTTTCAGACATACGTCTTTGACGGCCCATATCTTCTATCACAGACATACGATCTTCTAATAATTTCACTATTTTAATCCAAGGACTGATAGCTTGAAAATATCTGAATATGGTCAACTTTTGCGGCTTTGTGTCGTCATCAGATGGGCGGAGCAAAAAAATTACTAGACCATGTTTATTCTATAGCGTATTTCATTGAGACTTTCAGTGCAGCACTCGGATATTTCTGGCCTTTGCGGTTTTAGCTAAAAATAAAAGACAGAGCTATCTCAGTGTTGCAATAACTGTCTCAAAGGAATACACTAGTAGAGACCGTAATCTCTACGACCACCCTTGGAATATTCGTACGCAGCTTCTTTTGGACAAGGAAGGAAATAGAAGTGAGCGGCATGAAGAAAACTGTGCTTGTGCATCAAGCACTGAACATGAATTGGTTTGGTTACGACGTACGTTGTAAGCACTTTAACTTTAACTCTTTTTTAAAGGACGCTTTCAAAAACGCAGATACGCTAACAACAAGGAATCAAAAATAGCTTGCCAACTTTAAGTGTCTATTAAAATTGTTTAGTTCTTTTTAAAAGAAGAAAAGAATTTTCGTCCTTAATTGTTACATTATTCCCGAATACTTTGCAATATTAAAAAAAAGTATAAAATAACCAGTGATTCATGATTGAAGTTACTCTGGAATCTCTTTATTATGAGCATGTTCCTTTTATGTATTTTCAACAATGTTATGCTGTTATCTTTTTTTTATCCAAATAGCTTTTGTCAGTGGAAGCGTTGTACATGTACAATGGTCGAAGTAAATATTTTTTACACGAGGTGTAATATTAACAAAATAATGACACTGCGTGACCCGATTTAGACACACGAAAAACTGATTATAGTTTTCTTTTAGCTATAGTAGTAGATATGTTTTGTTTTTATCACGTCTTGTTTTGGAGGTACACACCGATAACCTCTTTGTTTAGGCCACCCTCATTTTGTCTATATTAGTAAATTAGTTTTATCGCCCGTGACTTCGTTCGTGTGCTTCAAATTATTGCTTTCCCCCTCAGCCTCAGGCCCCTCCCTCCCAAGTAGCACACATCTGTCCCTAAAACGTCCGTGGGACGTCCTTTTCGGAACCTACGACGTCTTTAGGACGTCTCTGGAAGATCCGAGTTACAAAAAATTAGTTCACAGGAAGTCCGACAAAAACCGTTTCTGAGTATGTGCTGTTTACCGTAAAACTAAAACTAAAACATTTACAGTGGGATTTACTAAGATCTAAAATATAGTACCCCCCACAGGTCTAAATATTTACACCTAGGGGGGGCACCAAATTTTAAAACCAATTTTCAAAAAACATTTACCCATACAGAAAAGACACAAAGTTATTGATTATTTTGTATTTGTATTGCTGTATACCAATGAAAAACTGTTTTTTTGTCAAAATAAATACCATATTTTAGAAGAAAATGCCCTAAAACTATTTTTTTTTGACAGGTTTCAAAATGGTAAATGGCGAATACGCCAAAATTTTGGCACATAATAGCTTCATAATCTGTGTTTTAGGTTATAAAACTGGTGATTTTTTAGACCACCCCTGCGGGGTGGTTTAAGTTTATAATCCCCAGAAAGGATTGTTTTGAGGCAATTGGTAATAAGTTCGTTCATAATTTACCTAAGTAACCGTTTTCAAAAGGATTAATTTACCTTATTTAATATCACCAGTTGTTCATTAATCACCAAGACACCTTCAATTTTGTCCACAAAAACGCCATATTTTGAACACGTTTTCAACAAAAAAAATATATTTATGAGGGCACTACGAGGCAAAACAAACGTAAATAAAGGTCACTGATTATGCAGGAAAAATATACCAAACAAAAAAACCCAAAACAACTATTTTAATTTATTTACAAACTCAAATTAAAACATTGAGGTTATCTAAAAGCTCAGTCAAGAAAACTTTCCCTACTCAAAGCCCACTCATTTTAAAGCTGTAGCTTTCATCAGTAGAGGTTGGTTCAAGCAGAGGTAAAAGATTCGAACTCGCTGTTTGTGATTTCGAGAATGACAGAAATGTGAACAAAATTTGCATTTAAGTTTTTTAATACATTTCATAAATAAAAACACCTTTTAAATAAATACAAAATTAATCTACTTCTTATTTTATTATTACCCATCTAAATCTTCGTGTGACATCACGTATTAATTGGAAAAATTAATTAGCAAGGGTAAGTTTTAATTAGAGTGACATATAACCCCATTTTAATTTGTTCTACAGAGTCTTTACTATTTAAACCCCGCGTAGGTTTAAATTTTTTAATTTTCTTTTAATGTCGAAATAAACGTAAACTAAAAAATATTCAAATATTTTTGTTTTATTTTTCTAGAATAAGTAACAAAATTTCAGAGCGACAGAAAATTCAGATTTTTTTAAATGGCTTCGTCCAATATAAAACCCTATAACTTGAAAATTTACAAAATGTTTTTTTTAAAACTTTGACTTACACTCAATTCCGGAGGCTTTATCAAACCAGTGCCAACTAAAATCTACCTACATGTTCTCATCATCATCATTTACCTTTAAAGCTCCCCTAGGATCTTTATTTTACCCCTGGGAATTTTTTAACCCTAAAAATGATTCCGGGGGTCGAAAAACCTCTAATTTGATGTATATCACGCCTATATTTTATATTTGGTAACTTTTGTTTTTTTATGGGCGCCATCTTGAATTTGCCGAAGGTATTAGGGTCCAATTAATCTAAATTTTATAATATACCCTCGTAGCAATCAGAATCGGTCAGAAAAGGTTAATTCGTATAGTAATTCTGACTTGAGGCATATTCTGCAACCTCGCACCTTATGAGTGCAACCTGACATTTTAAACCACTAACCAGGGTTGATTATTTCTTTAGGTTGGAAGAACTTATACGACAACATTTTCAAACCGTCCTTACATAAAAGCGCTTTAAGAAGCCCGTATAAAAAGTATATGTTAGGAGATTACTGCTGGCATTTAGGTAGAGGATACTTAATATATACACAAAAGAAAAACTTAAATATTTTTAATTTTTTTGGAATATAAACTTTTTACCATATCTTTTATATTTTAATGTTGGCAGATATGTTATTAAGAAGTTTAGTTGGCAGTTTTATACGAATTATATTCATAATTAAATAAAGCTATGTGTATATTGGACGTTTAGTTTTTAATTTTTAGTTGTTTGTTTATTTTATTTATTTTTAGTTTTATTCATTTTTATTTTTATTTAGTTAATTCTTTTAACTACCTACCGTACGTGAAAATTTTAATACGTAATAGAAAAAAAGTACTTATCTGTTCTTATTTAGTGTTAGTAAACAGGAAAAATTGAAGTGGGTATTTATTTTTTTTGAATTAATAATGAAGGGAATTCAACTGTCTTGCAAGAAATAATATTTCCCAAAAATGAGCTTGCAGTGTGGTAAGATTATTGTTGTAAAATGCACTACTACTTATATTGTTATTTATCAATATTTTTGCAAAAAAATAATAAATATTTAGCATGTTTATTACATAAAATACTTGCATACTATTTTTTGCCACGATATTTTACTCCATTTACAATAATTATTACGTACTAATAATATTAGCATTTAATTCCAATCATGCAAAAATTGTCTTAATTGATGACAATATATTCTTATAGTCATTTATGAATACTTGGTATAGTAGTTTATTTCTGAGTAACGTAGTAACATTTTCTTTTAACAATCATATTTTCAATAAGTTAAATGAATCATTGCCAAACTACTATTTAATTGATTCGTGGGAATAAATGTTTGTAACAATTATTTTTTAAGTAGATGTAAAACTACCAATGATAATATCTAAATACCAAAGTAAATTTTATTATCGAAGTTACCTACTTTCCTTCAGTAATGCACGTTAGGATCATTTTTTATTCCTATCCGACACGGCCCTACATGCAGTAGTGCATAAGGCAGAGAAAGCCCTCCAATTCAAACAGTACGCCCTGGCAGTATTCTTTGATGTCAAAGGAGCTTTCGACAAGGCGAAACTGCAGGTAATAACAACAGCTGTGAATGGTTAAAATCTGCACTTACAGGGAGAAAGATCCAGGCCAATCTAGGAGAGTCCAGGGTCAACATAGGGGCAACGGAAGGCTGCCCACAGGGTAGCTGCTTATCCCCACACCTGTCTTGTCTGATCATGGATACTCTCCTACAATGCCTAACAGAGGAAGGACCCGACGCCTACGCATACGCCGACGACGGTGTCGTGGAGGTGGTGGGTCACCACCTAAACACCGTCGAATGCAAAGGGCGGTACTCATCATAGAAGACTGGTGTCAACAAAACGGTCTCTCTGTCAATCCAGGAAATACAGAAATGATCCTGTTCACAAGAAAGAGGAAAATGGAGCGATTCGGCGCACCCAAGATGTACGGGAGACCCCTGACTTTGGTTTCAAAACTGAAGTAGCTACGGGTCACCCTAGACAAGGGGCTTACCTGGACACCACACGTTGCGAAATTGACCAATAAGGTGCAGGCAACGATGTGGCAACTGCGACGAGTGGTTGGCCGCACCTGGGGTTTGAGCCCCAGGAACCTCCACTGGATGTGCACGGAAGTACTAAGACCAAGGATCCAGTACGGATCCATAGTCTGGTGGCCAGCAGTGGAGAGGTCACTACTACTAGAAAACAAGCGATGGCGACTTACCTCCGGCTGAGAGATACAGGTCAATGGAGAGGAAGAGGGGAAGCTGCAGGGCATCTTAGGATTGCCCAAATCGCCAAGAGAGAAATTCCAATGGCAGCGATCAAAACACAAAGACCAAAAAACCTCTGGAGATTCAACAAGAGGTACAAAGTAGTCATCCCAGATAGGGAACTATGGCAGAGTGAAAACCTCCGCGAACACTTCGAGGAGTACGCTGTGATTTGCTACACCGACGGGTCCAAACTGTCGGAGTAGCAAACAATAGGATCGGGGGTTTACGTAGAAGACCATGAGGTTCGAAAGAGCTATCCGCTCGGAGAGCAAGCCACGGTCTTTCAGGCAGAGGTGTATGCCATAATAATGGCTGCAACCATGATGGAGGAAATAAAGAACGGTACGGTGGAGCATGTTTATATATGCTCCGACAGCCAATCGGCCCTAAAAGCACTAAGTGCGCCCAAGATCAACAACACCCTGGTGGAGGAATGTGCGGATGCACTAGAATCCTTGGGAGAGGGCAAACAAGTGACACTTATGTAGGTACCGGGACATATGGGGGTGCCGTGGAACGAGAAGGCCGACAAGCTCGCCAGGATCGGGGCAAGCACCCAGTATGTAGGTCCGGAACCACTCCTAGGAACAACCAAGAGTCAATTGCAAAGTCGACTCAATAAATGGGAGAGGAGGAACAGGATGCAGACAGACCAGGGACTTCGTGAAGGGCCCGGATGTAGCCAGACAAAAATGGCTTCTGGGAAGATCACGAAGGGTCGCTGGTCTGCTGACAGGAATCATAACAGGTCACAACGGACTAAGGAAGCACATGACACGAATCGCGGTGGAAAATGACTCGACCTGCTGGGCCTGCGTCCGGGCAAAAGAGACATCTCAACATGTTATAGCGAACTGCGAGGCATACCAGAGGACGAGAGGACGAGGACCAGGTATTCGGTTCCCCGACCCTGGATGAGGAGGACCTGCACATGCTCAAATGAGATAAAATACTGGACTTTGCATAAAGAACAGTAAAACCAGAAGAGCAGACTGCCAGACCAGTGGTGCAGGCGGCGGATTAGGGGCAGGCTCGAGGTAAGGCAGAAAGGGCCCAGGGAGGCCTACTTGCCAGGCTTCGCGATGCCCCTTCTCTACTACTACTACTACTACTACTACTATCCGACCCAATCCTGACTCTAACCCATAATTTTTGAAATCTTTGTCAGGGTGCCCAGGAAAAAAATTCGTAAAATCTGAAAGATTTTTCGAAAAAAAAATCGATTTTAAAAATGCTCTGGTACTGTCATCTTTCTTGATGGTTTTAAAGTATTATCAACAATTAAGTACCTCTGGATTACATTATTCTTTTTATATAGAAAACCAGAAATTTTTTTTCGACTGTAAACAGTGCTCTTGGACGAGGTATAGGTTATATAAAACTGAGTCCAAAAACTAGCTGTACTTCTTGAATAAGGACTGTTCCATAACCACAAAACCATAAAAAAGAATATTTTTAGCCGATTTTGATAAAATTTTCATATGTTATTGGCGTGGCAAAAAAACATAATTTTTTGTTCATGGTAGACCTTTTAGTACACAAAAGTAGCTAGAAATCGAGACCAAAGTTTGAAAATCGGTATTTTAAGAAACCCCAAGTAACAGTAACAGTGTGCTGTGCAACGTTTCTACAGCAAAAACATATACAATAATGCTTTTGCTGTTTTCTACAACGTTTTAAAAACGTCATTAAAATGTTGCCACATCTATCTTGAGGAAATTTTTTTGCCATGTCAACTTGTCTAAAAGACGCAGGCATTAAATTAAATATTAATGACGATGTTTACCTAAACTAGTATTCGTAAATAATAATAATAAAAATACGCATTTTGAGAATTTACCGGTGGTCAAATCTTTGTGTCAATCATGACGATGTTTACCTAAACTAGTATTCGTACATAATAATAAAAAAATACGCATTTTGAGAATTTATCGGTGGTCAAATCTTTGTGCAAAAGCCCGGTTACTGATGAAACCTGTTATGATACCTCATGAAACTACACACCCCTCAAAAATTTGAGATCTTCTCTGTTTTTATTTATTTTTCTTTTGAGGTTTTATTTATTCTTTCGAAAGATTATTTTCGAAATAAATGTTAAAACACAGATTTACTCGATTACCAATCAGTTTATTCATATTTCGTACTGTTTCTAAATGTTTTTTGATTAAATATATATAATATTGTAATACCGTATTTAAACATTTCTGTTTACATAATAGACACTTAAAGTTGCACAACTATAGAGTGCTCAGAACGGCTACGTCGTAAAACAGCGACTACGTCTCACCTATCTCTACGACTACCCTTGCAGTATTCATACGCGGCTAGCGTATCCTAAACATTTTGTTGTCTGTGGGTTTTCATAAATGCCTGATCTACAATTTTACCCTCGCCCTCTCACTTTTTGCGACAAAGAAGGAAATAGAAGCGAGCGGCATGAAGTAAAACTGTGCATCAAACATTGAACAAGGATTGGTTTGGTTACGTCGTACGTTGTAAGCACAACTTTAACCCTTTTTTTAAGGACGCTTTCACAAACGCATCAAAAATACTCTAACAACAAGGTATCAAAAATAGGTGGTCAACTTTAACCCATAAATGCACTGTAGGCACTTAATCACGATTGGCTATCTAATCCATTCTTTTTCTCTTTTGATCCCACATAAATGAACAAAGAGGAAGCATGGATTAGCTAAACTAATCCGAATATTTTTACGGTGCATCTGGGGGTAAGGGTGTGATATAAACCAGCCCTGCCTCACAGTTTTTGACAGGAATGTTTTCCGTTTTTGACTAGGTTAACCCATTTCTTGCGTGAGTTGTTTCGGATATTTCAGGTGGACAACTAGAAACATAGATTTTGACAGACCGATAAAAAATACAAATAAACCGGAATTTTAGGGCGGCCGATCCAGGAATACCGAGATTTACGCAACAGCCTAATCGCGATCGAAACTATAAACGCGAAGGCTTTTTAATTGAGAGGTGTTTTGTATGTGCGGTAGAGGGCGCCAGATTTACAGCTGGTGTTTCGCATTGGTTTTAGCTGTATCAGTTAAAAAAATGCTAAAATTTGTTCTTGTTTGGTCAGCTGAGATTTAGCTTTTATTTTAACATAAAACAAGCTGTAATAGCGCGTTCCCATACAATTTTGCATTGGAAAAAATTTGGATGTAACAGTAAGTTGCTACTATTGTGACAGTTAAAAATACAGCCTAAATTAAGCTAGCTACTTTACAGCAAACACGTAGGTGTCACAACATATGTACAGCTATGGAGTAGCTGTAAAATCTAAAGTGTCTAGACTGTTACTTGGGACGTATTTTGACGTTCCTGGTTCTTGGATTTTAATATTTTTTGACTATATTATTAGGCAGTTGAAGTTTTAGATTTTTCATTTTAGCAAGCAAGAAATTATTGTTTTTCAAACTTTGATAATGATTTCTAGTTCCCCGGTACATATTAAAACGTCTGACGCGAATAACATATAAAGCTTTGTCAAAATCGACTAAAAATATTTTTCTTACAAAACTGTGTTCAAAATTTTACAAACAACTTCAGCTGAGATTTTAATAAATACGGTTTTGTGGTCATGGAAAAGTCCCTATTCAAAAAATACAATTAGTTTTTGGACTCAGTTTTATATAACCTATACCTCGTTCAAAAACACTGTGTGTAGCTTTGTTACCCTAGCTTCGATTTTTGTGATTTTGGTGAATGTCTTATTTCTATTTGTTATTATTATTATTATTAATATTTTTATTGTCGTATATATTTTTACATAACAGTGCCTAATATATTAAGCAAAATAGTTTATTAAGCGAACCAATTAAGAGGCAGCGCTCTTCCATTCAACCTTTGTCCCATCACTGCCAAAAGCTTAATACGAAATACAGTTCCAAAAACTTTTTTTCGTTCTTATAGGGATTTGTTAAATCTTGTCTGGTTTTTATGACTTTGATATCATGAAAATTCGTAATCGCGCATGTCTTTTAAATTTAGGTATTTTTCAATACTCCTGCCAAAATTTTTTGTATGACAATATGCCTGAATTTAATTATCCGAAAAGCGACGACCTTGCGGTGTACAAAAAGATAGCACTTGTAAAAATCGGACAAGAACTAACAAAGCTTTGCGCAAAGAAGACCCCCTAACTTTTTATTTCCTGTGTTTTATTATTGCTAAACAATAAATAAATATGTCAGGAAATCATCTGGGTTTCAGTAAAAATTTTGGTTTTCTGGACACTTTGTACAAAACAAGAAAACTAAAAGCTATGTTAGTTCTTGTCCGATTTTTTCAAGTGATGCCTTTTTGCACACGTCAATGTCGTCGCTTTAGAGATAATTAAAATCAGGCAGGAGGGGTGAACAATACCTAAATTTGAAAAACTTGCGCCGTTACGGAATTTTACGAAATGACAAATTTGACACATAGCTTATGTAGCAAAAAGCCTTAGCTTCTCGTAGATTCTCAAAATCACAAAAATCGGACAGGGTAGGATTGAATGAATCAGTAGTAGAACAAAAACAATAGTTTTTTAGACCGATGTAGGTGTTTAGCTTTGTTATATCTAGTTTGCAACTGATACCATGGCAAAAACCGTCTTCTAGGTTAGCAAAGTTCTAGTCAGTTAATTTTCGAAATAGTGCACGCATTTGCGGAAAGTTGCATTTTCTGCACGCTGTGCGGGTATGGATTTACCCCGTGTTTTTCGCGTGCGCAAAAAAAATTTTCCCGCACGCATTTTTTTAAATTGTTTAAAATAAAATTTAAATAACTATTTTACGCAAGTAGGAAAAATTTTGTACCTGACACGTGCGAAAAGTGTCTTTTCCGCCCTTGACGGACCAAGCAAGAGTTAAGTACAATGTTTTTCCTACGAGTGTTTTAATGCATCTTATTTACCAAAAGAATGTTTTTAATAAGCAAATATTTTATAGTAATGCTACAAAATGACACCTAACATAGAATAGTTACACAAATCATTCAATTAGTCCTAAATATCTTCATTTTTAACAATACAAAAATTATGCGGAAAAGTTACTTTTCGCTACGATTTTACTTTTTAGCACGATTTTTTTAGTAAAGTGCCTGCATATGACTTTTTAAATTTAATGGTTAGGGCTATGAATTTTCTGAATGAAAAATAGTACCCATCGATAGTAATTTTATTTAAAGTATGTCTTGAATTAAAATATTGTTGTTTAAAGCGAAAATCATGCGTTACATTAAAAATCGTGCGGAAAAGTAAAAATTGCGCAGAAAAGTAAAGAAATCGTGCGGAAAAGTAAAATCGTGCGGAAAAGTACAACTTTCAAAACAAAAAATCGTTTGGAAAAGTAACTTTTTCGCACGCTATTAGGAAAAAGTACTTTTCCAATTCAAGGAATATATTTCTAATACAGTAAAGCGAAATTTACTTTTTTGCAAGTATACCGACGAAATTTTTTTGACATTTTTACAAAAACTAGAGTAACGGAGGGTAAGAGATCGCATCTTTTAAGAATATGCAGTGCTATCCATCTGTTCTTGATTTGGAAACACTGTAAGTATTAAAATAATGGTGGCTGATTTAAGACGTAGCAACACCAAAATTTACCTTTTCTGGAACAACACGATTGTAAATAAAATATGAAAAGATATGTTTCGTAACGTTTTAATATAATTTTTTAGGCAGGTAGCAATTGGTCTTTAAAAAATATTGGTTTTTAATTTAAAGTAAATGATAAAGCGAGGTCATAAAGACACCCACCAGTCTTGTAGAGACTTCAATGGATTTTTCTATTTATTTCTATTTTTTGTTTTAAGTGATGATCTAAAATAATTTAAATGGAAATAAATGTCTTTAGCAGACAAAGAGGTGATCTGTGCAAAGAGTATCTACGCATACCAAAAAGTTGTAAACCAGGGGCGTCCACTTTTTTTACCTTTTACTCCGGTTTGTAACGTGAGATGGCTTAATTCGTGCCTGCGGCGCTATGACGTCATTAATTGTTACAATTTTAGTTAGCATTCAAAACGTGTAAGGCCGGTAGTACACTATAAAATTTATTTGTCAAAGATCTTTTATAAAAGATATTTGACGAAACATTATATACCATATTTTATTAACTATTTCTTTTATTTTATAAATAATATGGTATATTACACTGTAACATGTTTCATCGAACATCTTTTACAAAAGATCTTTGGCAAATAAATTTTATAGTCTAATACCGGCCTAAGCATTTTTAGTATAATTTTCTTAAAATTTTTAAAGAATTTCCCAAGCAGCATTTTTTCGACCTCCGACTATTTCTGACTACGACGTCAGATCAAGTGAAAATGGTAGTAGTCTGTTAACTTATAAATAGTAGTTTAGTTGATGACGTAGTCTTTATTAGAAAAGCGTCGTCGGTTGCCGACGGTAAAATAAAATGACTTTATAAGAACGTCGGCGACAGAGACGTTAGTTTTCTCTGTTATACCATACTGCAAATCGCGGTCGGATTATGTAGCCTAGTTGTCTGTCCAACCAGAATTCGTTCAAACAAATCGCCCTATTTCATCGTCAGCCACCATTAGGTCCAAAAAATAACGTCAGAAAGAAGACCCAACGCCATAACCTTTTTTTTGAAAATTTGCACTGAAAGTATGCCTAAAAGAAGAACAAAAAAGAAAAAGGCTTTTAGGCATACTAACACGGTTTTACAGGAGGCAAGCTAAACAAATAGAGTATTTAAAATGTAGGAGAGATGACCCCCCCAGGAGCAACCAGCAGATCTAATAAATCAGGTAAAAATAAACTTGGATAATATTAAAGTTGGGTTTATATAGGAAATAACATAAGATAAGAAATAAGAATAAGCTATTGGTCACATGTGATCACCTGGCTAGAACTCTGGTTTCTTTTAAACATTTTTTAGATTTTTTGTTCGGATTATAACAATGACAAATGACAGGTAAACCACAGTCGTGTTCTGTGCAGGCACAGACGTCGGATTCCGATCCTGGCGCGCGATCGTCGGAACACGACTTATATCCGTTTACACAGCTGACTTAGACAAAGGAAAGTGAATACATAGTGAACGTATTGTGTTGTTTCCTTTATTAAGCAATCAAATCAAGCTTTGTAAAAATTTTTAGTAAAATTTGGCTTAGATGATGCGGTTCATCCTTTTTTTTGTGAAAAATCTACAAATTAAAAAAAATATATAGGTATATATATTTTTATTTATTTTTTTTTCGTATTTTGAAAGAATTTTGTGGGGCGGGTTTATTTTTTTCAACGATTTTTGTTCATGTTTATCAGTAAAGTGGACATGGTTGAAGAATTTCAACTTCTGAATGGTCAAAAAGTGCTATATAATATAACCACTAATTGAGAAATATTTAAACATTTATTTGTAGAAAACATATTACATTTTTAGTACAAAAATGACGATGTTGTTGGTCGTCGGATTTGGTCACTCGGGCGCTACTACGATAGTCGACTATTGCCGTCGGAACAACCAAAATTTTTATGCTCAATTTCAGTGCAAACGCCGGTCTCGAGGTCGTCGTCATAAAGTCAGTTTATAACGTCAGATTGTGAATGCCGCCGTCAGAGAACCGAAATACGATGTCCAAATTCTGCTTGGGTTTTTGTTTAAATTTTAAAAATTTTTGCTTACGTCGCTATAATGTTATTAATAGTTACAATTTTGGTTTAACATTAAGCAATTTTGGGTAAAAAAAAATTTCTGCTAGAAACCACGGATAGTCCACCATACAATCAATTATTTTATGTTGAAAGGAAATTAAATCTTGAAAACTGTAGCTTTGAAAGATTTGAACCTTATAACACAGTTTTTGGGTAATATTTACGAAAACCGCATATCAATAGCTGCTTTACCTCTAAAATTATGATTTTTAAAAATATATTTTAACGTTTTTTCACATAACTCGGAAACTAAAGCTCCCACGAATTTGGATATTATAAAAAATTTGTAGTCTGTAGTAAATCTGAAAACCGTATATCGCTACTTACTTTTGTTCCAAAGTTACAATTTTTTAAAATATTTTATCGTCCTTTTCCCCTCTTCAACCTCCCACCACCCTACCAAAAAGTTAATCAGTTTATGGTCAGGCGATAGACGATTGTTTTCGTTAAAATCAATTAAGGCGTTCTTGAGTTATCGTGTATTCAGACAGACAGTAGACAACAAACCGACAGATAACTTTTTTTTTCGTCGATGTGTTTTGGAACCTTAGTAACTCATTTTTGACAAAATTAAGAAAAGTCAAAATTTCACGTTTTTAATTGGTAATATTGGTATGGTGGACTAAAAATAATATTTTTAGTATAATTTGCTGAAAATTTTTGTCCGCGGCCAATTTAAGGCTTAATAATGGAAAAAATCTGTAAAGTAGACTATAGAAAAATAAATGAAATAAACAAAACCCAACATCTACTAAACCGCTCCATTATTTTCAGTTCAATAACTCAGCCCCCCACTTTTAGGGGGCACGGGACGCCCCTGGTGTGAGCTATTTCGGATCTTGCGAAATTTGGTCTTACAATCCTAATGTGTTTTCCAAAGAAGATTTTGTATCGTCTTCAGTAACAGAAAGGTCTAACGCAGAACCACACGAAGATATTCCATTAACTCAAATAAAATCAGTTATCAAGAAAATAAAAACATTCCAACACTTTTGGAAAGCGATTTTTATTTTACCATAAAGTGTGTAAGGTAGTATTAATTTATTTTAATCAAAGGTCTTTACAGTCTTTAAAATTAGCAAAAAACGTGTCCTACTTTAAAATATTTCAGCACATATAAAAATATTTTAAGAGGTACTTAACAAAAATATTTTAGGCTTCATCATAGCTCCTTACCGTTTGATGCTTTTAAGTGCGAACTCCTATCAGGTCGTTCATTTAGGAGGACCCAGTTGTAGTTTTTTTACTTTTTACTTTTAGTTCTGTTTCTTTGTTTATTTTTATTTATTTTCTATTATTTATTACACGATTCTATAGATATAAGTACATGTAATATTAGCTATAATCAATCAATATTCAGTGTGTTCCAACGAAAACGAAACAAAGACGTTATCACGTATTTAGAGACTCTGGCAAAATTCTCGGATCCCTCGATCTTTTTATTCAAAAGGACACTTTTTGAAATTTTTGTAGCACGCGTTCCCTTCTTGTTCGGAGAATAAAGAGTAAAAATGATAAAACAATGAAACTTGGTACGCATACTAAGTGAATCATTAGGTAATTTTTGAGATATTAAGCCGCCAATGGACTGATTCTTGAATTTCGTAGTCACATGGGAACGTTCACATCCTTCGTTTCGATCAATAACAAGGCTCAGAAGCTGCCGAACTTGCATGGTGCACGCGCAAAGCTACAAAAGCGTAGAAGGGCCACAAAGCAATTTTTATTTTAATTCCGACTTTGAACTCGGAATTCCGACTTACAACTCGGAATTCCGAATTTAAACTCGGGATTCCGAGTTACAACTCAGAATTTCGACTTTAAACTCGGAATTCCGACTTAGGACACGGAATTCTGACTTAAAACACGGAATCCCGACTTAAAACTCGGAATTCCGACTTACACCTCAGAATTCCGACTTTAAACTCGGAATTCCAAGTTACAACTAAGAATCCCGACTTTAAACTCGGAATTCGAACTTTAAACTCGGAATTCGAACTTTAAACTCTAAAATTTAAACTCGGAATTCCGAGTTGTAACTCGAAATTGGACTTTAAATATCCCTCCCCCCAAAAAAAAAATTATTTTTTTTTTATATCTCAAAAAGTAAGCAACAATTAATTGCTTTTTTTGTTATAAATCATCCTTATAAAACTGAACATTTCCTATATTTATCTTTTTTTTAGATCTATATAGTTCTGGATGGAAAAAATTGAGCGGGGTCCAAAACAGCGTTTTTTTTTATTCTTAAACAGTTATACTTACAATAAAAACGATGAAAGTCTTTTCAATGGGAAAAAGATACATTTAATAGTATTCTTTTTCTCTTACTTTTTATTTATCCGAGAGAATTTTTTTTTCATAATTCGTGAAATATACGTTATTTTGAAAAAAATGGCAAAAATAAAAAAAAAAATTGTCAATATATTTTCTTTGAATATATTTTTTTGAGTACTATAAATATATATTCAATCATGAGTGTTATGAAAGTTAGACTTTTGAATAATAATAATTTTTATAATATAATATAATATAGGGGGGGGGGGTTAATAAAAATCATATTGATCATTCATGATCAGACATAGTCGTAGATTGCCCGAATCGTATTGACGATTCCAGTCCTCATTATATTAAAAATTTATTTTATAAAATTTATAAGGGGGGGGGTGGTAATTTTTTATGTTTGTTTTTAAACTGGCGACCAACCAACCAATTTTTCTTGAGAAAGGTCGAAAATACCCCCAAAAAAAGTTCGAAAATTAGATATTTTCCAAACGAGTGGCGTTGAAAGAAAAGGATTAAAGTCTGTGTATTTTTACCAACCATAACGGGGCCAGTCGCGCACCAAAAGAAAATCGGGAGGGATGTGCGTAATTTTTCAAATACAAACGGTTGAGATGATCGAAAGTCGTAGCATACGACTGTTGCCAAAGATACAAAAAAAATCTGATGGGAGTCCATAGGTGTCCTTGTAGCCCCCTCGGTAGCCCCCCAGCATTTTTTTTTGTATATTTTCGAAACCAAAACAGATCCAGATTGGCGACCCAAATTCGGGCAAACTAGGGTATTAGTCGATTAAAGAAAAAGATCCTCTCCTGCCAGTTTTTCAGAGAAGGTACGTAAGGGATTCACGCGCTTATTTGGTCTTTGGTACCGACCAAGCGCCTATGGGATAATTTTAAATTTGACAGAGATTATTTTTCCCCTCAGAAAAACGAAATGTGCAGATAGCTTACGAGAAGCCAAATCAAAAATGTCATAATACTCGAATTTTTTAAAATATTTTGTTCGCCAGTTTAAAAAAAAACATAAAAAAATTACCCCCCCCTCCTTTTAAACTTTATAAAGAAAATTTAATATAATGAGGACTGGAATTCTCAATACGATTCGGGCAATCTACAACTATTTTTGATAACGAATATGATTTTTATTAACCCCCCCCCCACTGAAAGTTTTCCAGAAAAGTCCCACAAAAACAACCAGAAAAATAGGTTATGAAGAGTCCGTGATATTATAAATGTTATTGTTTTTCAAAAGTGTAACTTTCATAACACTGGCCCCCTCTGAACATTTACAGTACTAAAAAAATATATATTAAAAAATAATATATTGGAAAAATATTGGAATAAATTTTTTTTTTTATTTCTGTCATTTTTCGAAATAAGTTATATTTAACGGATTATGCCAAAAAAAATATCTCGGGTAGATAAATAGTAAAAGAAAAAAAAGTACTATTAAATGTTTTTTTTTCCATAGAAAAGACTTTTATCGTTTTTGTTGAAAGTGTAACAGTTTAAGAATAAAAAAACGCTGTTTTGGTCCCCCCTCAATTTTTTACAGCCGAAACTATATAAGACTTAGAAAAATAAGTTAAATATAAGAAATGTTCTGTTTTTTAAGGATAATTTATATCAAAAAAAGTAATTAATTTTTGCTGAATGTTTGGGTTATAAAAAAATGGTATTTTGTTCTTGTTTTATTTTTTTGGGGGGCGTTTAAAGTCAAATTTTGAGTTATAACTCGGAATTCCGACTTTAAAGTCGGAATTCTGAGTTGTAAGTCGAAATTCCGAGTTTAAAGTCGGAATTCTGACTTTAAAATCGAAATGCCGAGTTTAAAGTCGGAATTCCGAGTTTAAAGTCGGAATTCTGAGTTGTAAGTCGAAATTCCGAGTTTTAAGTCGGAATTCCGAGTTCAAAGTCGAAATTAAACTCAAAATTGGTTTGTGGCCCTTCCACGCTTTCGTACAAAGCTGACCGGACTGTCGTTTTTCAAGAGCGCTAGTTCACCTGATCCGAGGGCAGGTATATGAAAGTGTAGGAAAGTTCCTTCGATACACGGCAATCGGTTGAGGTTCGGTCAAAGAAATTTGGTTCGGTCGTGTTCGGATGGGTTTCGGATAACTCGTAATCGCTTCAAAGCCTATTATTGGTCGATATCAAGACTGTTCCCGTGCGATCTTTCCTACGAAATTCAAGAATCAGTCTCTTGGAAGTATCCTGTTGAATACCCCTATTCCTGAAAATAAAACAGGTAATTCTTAAAACTTAAAGTGAATCGAGAGCTATAGAATTTGGCACAGACGTTAATTAAAGTCCCAGCAACATTTCAGCCTAACTTAAGCTCTTTCGCTAAGCAACCCTCCAAAAAGCGATAGAGATACCAGATTTGGTACAAGTATTCTAAAACTAACTAACTAAAACTAATATCTTAGATATGTTGTTAACAAAATATTCTATGCAGAGTGCCACAGTTTTCAATATTATACAGAAAAAATCAATACTGCATATGTCATAAACACAAAATGATAGTATATTGATATTTGTTACAAATATTCATTGGGCTCCTAAGTAAAAACGTCAGGAATTGGGGCCCGTACCCTTAGGAATCGTTTGTATTTCGCATTAATGATATATTAAGTTATGATTTTTTTCTATACAATTTCGGAAATTGGGGTACTCTGCATAAACTTTTTGGAGGCTACATATCTTAAAAAATAGTTCATGAAGCCATAAATATTTGTGCCAAATCTGATATCTCTATACTGCTTTTTCAAGAGTTGTTATTAATTTGTTTTTTTTTTCTGCTCTTTTGTTTAAGGGTAAGGGTTGCCACCTTCAGTAAAGAGCCTTGAGTAAGTAATAGATGTTAAAATGTGGCTGGGGTTTTAATGAATATTTGTGCTAAATTTTAGGAATTTTGTGTTTTACTTTGAGGAATAGGGACCGCTTAAAGGGAACTTCCGTGTAGCTGTATGTCTTAAAAATAACCTAATGGTCCACTTAGTATGCGTGCCAAGTTTCAATGCTTAATAATTTTTTGCAAGATTGGACCCCTTATCCTTCTAGGAAAAGTGGGTCGAGTAACACCTTGGGTTTTTCAAATTCCTTTATAAAAGTGTTAAAATTTTAAATCGACGTGTGACAGGACTTCTCAAAACTCAAATTTTAATTTTATAAAAAAAACCGACGATTTTTGCATTAAGCCATGCAAATTTTGCAATAAAATCTTTTGAAAACTAGATTTTAAAAATCTTAACATTTTTGTAAAGGCATTTGAAAGGCCTTAGAATAAAAAAGCGACGTGTTCGACAATTTTTCCAAAATCCGATTGTAAATATGAGAAAAAGTCCCTGTATGTTTTTTATTGAGTGCGTACTCCTTCCCGCCTTTCTCCTACTACTAACAGGACATTCTAATGGTGCTTAAAAGTTTCAAGCTACGTTTGTGGAACTAGGCAACTAGGCAAGGCTACTTCTTAATTTTCTATCCATTATTATATTCTAGGTGCTTAATAAATTAATATTTATAAACAGATGTAATTATCATATTTTCTTTTTCCTAACATGTATATATTTAATTTTTTTTATTTTTTAATACATTTAGAGGCTATAATTTATTCAACTAATATAGAATCTAACATTTTCGTAACACTCGATAAGTTTTATATGGTAAATATATGGTAAAACCAATAGTGTATAGTATGCCTATTAGTATTATTACATTAATCTTTGTCCTTAGACATAAGGTTTCCCTGAAAAATATTTGTTGAAATACAGTTTAGAAAAAAAAGGGTATCTAAAAGAAAGTCATAGTCTGCTCATGGGCGTTTAAAAATAGTGACTGCCTGGTAAACAAAGCGTTTTTTCATAAAGCCGGGAACAAAACTATTGGTCCCTGGAGACAATGGGCAAGTACCTAATCCTTCAGAGAAAAACATCACCTCCAAATTTACAGTTTAAAAGGACAAGTACCCAAGTAGCAATTTGTCGACGACATGACGTCGCCAAACACGACCCGATGCGTACGTCGGTACAGCCTAGGAGCTTACCCTGATTTGCATCAATTTGGTAGGTTATTTTTTAGTTAAGTAATCACGAACTTAGTCAGCCTGGCGGTGCTTATTTTGGTAGTCTGTTTTTTAATCCCGAAAGTAAGTATTTTCGGACAATTTGGACACACCTGCCACAATTTAATGACCAAAAATATATACCTGCTTATTTTAATCATATTAGAGATAAATGGGAATAGTAACATCCATTATTACATCCGTCCTTACATTAATAGTTAACAAATAGTGCCTGACTTTAAATTTTTTCAGAAAATGGACGCGTGTTCTTTGCACGGATTTATCCCTAACCTAAAAAAATGTGCGATTGTTCCTAACCTACAAAAATTTGTTTGTATTGTGAAGGAAGTGGGTCCCAAGTTGGAGTTTTTTTAGTAGGTGCCCAGCTGCTTTTCCTCTAGATAGAACGTATTCCCCGAGTATTCCCGTTTATAATTTTATTATTGCAGGTAAGAAATTGTAAAACTGAAGTTTTTATAATTAGAAGTAAATTTATTATATTATATTATTATAAATATTATTTATTATGATAAGTACACACACATACAAAGTAAGCTTATTGATCAATTTAAATTCAAAAAATCTCTATGACTTATGCACATAGAAACAAAACAAGAGATGAAAGGAGCGTTTCTGCGAGCTTAACATAGTTACTAATATTCTCTTTTTCTAAAGGCATTCGTCTGAGAGAGACCCAGCATACCAGGAACATACCGCCTGTACACCCTTCGACCCCGCTGTCTAACTACCTTTTTGAGATAGTTATCCCCTGACAGATATGCGGGGTCGAAAGGTGTAAAGGCGGGTATTTTTTGTGATGGGGTAGTATGCTGGATCTCTCTTAGACGAATACATTTAGAAAGAGAAAATGATAGTAACTAAGTTAAACTCCCAGAAACGCGCCTGAAGTCTGGCTGTGCCGCGCTTAAAGCGACCACTAATAGTGGCAGGCACTTTATTAATTCCTGGCCTTATTTTTGTTTCACTGCACATGCCCAGATGTCCAATACGGCCAGGAATTATTAGTGCCTGGCGCTATTGAACCCTCAATAGGGAATTATTGAAATACGGCCGCACTGGATAGTGCCTACTACGCCGACCTTAACACAGGCTGTGCCTGGCTCTAAAAGGTGCAAATTATAGAATTATTGAACGAAATACAAATATATGCTGCCTGTTTTCGAAATTCTGTTATGTTTTTTTTTTATATTTTGAGTGATCAAAAGCATGGATGATGTGTTGGAAGCAGAGGAGAGTGGAGAGAAGGACCATTTAGAGTTCTGAATGTTGAACTACTTCTCGTAGCAAACAAATATTGGCTTCATCGGTAAAACGAAGTATTTGAGCCTTGCTTTTTTTAATTTTCTTGTGCTATTTTTGGCCGTCACAACACAAAAAATTCCCGAAAGTAGGGTTAAGGTAAAAAAAATGGCGAATAGTTGTCAAAAACGTCAAATACGGCTAGTCACAGCCAAGATGCGGCCCAGAATAATTCCTCCACAAATAAGGGCAGGTCCTAACCTTATTAGTGTCGGCACTAAATGTGGTCGTTCTCGCGCATGCGTATCTGTCAACAGCGTCAAAATAGTGCCTGACCTTATTAGTGCCGGGCCCTAACTGCGTTTCAATAATTCCCTAATATCTCTCTATTAATTGCCCGTTTTTAACCAAACCAGTCAGTGCCACAGTGCAATATAATAAGTAGACTGTGCCAGTGCCTAAACCTATAAACGCATACCAGTTTACTGTTAAATGCATTTCTTGTAGCTCCGGCCGTCTTGTTTAGTTCTAAAAAAATAATTTTTAACTTTTACTTTTTTTTTGAAGTTCTAAAAAATGTGCACAAATGTGTTTAACTGTATTCTGCATTGATAATTAGGTGTAAAAGGTAATTTAAAATGCAAAAAGCATTAAAACATTACAAAAAAAAGCTTTTTAAAACTCGCGTTTATATTTGAAAAACGTTGGGTCCGGTCGTGAATTTCCAATAATGGCGGAGTCGATTCAGTCGTATTCAGATTGCCCCCGTCCTTTGTTAGGCTAGCCTTCCAATAGTAGATTTTCCGCACGGATTACAAGTTATGGTGAAGGTGTTAATCGTTCTGTCACTGTTTCACTCACTGACAACAGGTAAGGTCAAATTTCAATATCCGCGCGGAAAAAAGCTTATGGAAGTCCAGCTTTATTCGGGCTTGCGCAGAGTCAGTAGAGAAGAGGAAGTCAATGTTTTTGTTTTTGTTCGGAGGAAACAGATTTTTCAACGATTTTATTTTCAATTCAATTCAACCCGATCAAGCTCAACCCGACCCCACCTCACCAAACCCAGTCAAACCCGGTGAACCAGTAGCAAGAAGGAACCCTGCTTGACTTTAAGCAAAATGTCAGAAGAGCACCAGGCAAACACGATTTTTGTTTATGTAAACAAATATATGTTGACACTGCTGAAAACACTTAAACGGTTTTGGTTTGTTTAAAATTAGCTTTTTAATAATTGAATACTTTTTGAAACTTTGAAAATTTATTTAGTTATTTTAATTATTTTTGGTAATAACTTTCTTGTTTTTTGAAGAGCAAAAATATCAGACGCTTCATTTAGAATCTGGTAACCTTGAAAATGAGGTGACGGTCCGACTGGATTTTGCACTAATACGTCGTCGTGTTTGGTTCATTTTTCAGTCTCAATGATTAGTAGTGCATAAAATTGATACTTGGGCACTTTTACCTGCCTCGCACTTGTGAAGATAAGCCACTTTCTGTTCATCTGAGAGAAATTATGTTATCTTTAACTACAATAAGGCAGGAGAAATATGTAGGTACTTACACGATACACCTAACACGGTATGCTGATTTCTCGTCACAGATTCGACACGCGCCGCCACGCATGACGTCACGCTGGAATCAGAATTTTTTGTTTACCACTGTAATTTTGATTGTTCAGGAGTTTAACTAAATATATCAGCAATATATCAGCTTCTCGTTTAATCAAAACTCAGTAACAATTAAAGCTTTGCAAAAATGAAAATGTGAACAATAGAAAATGTCATAATTCACACAGTGGCGCACCCAGGAATTGAATTCGGGGGGGGGGGGGGGGGGGGGGGTTGAGTATAAATAATAAAAGAAACTTAATTTGAAGTAAAAATGTGACAATAACCAGGATTATCGGAGGGGGGGAGGGGCTAACCCCCCTCAGTGCGCCACTGATTCACAGTAGTCTTCTTGTTATTTTTTTTTAGTATCTCAACTCGGAATTCTTCTTTGATCTTTCAAATAATATTTTTAAAGCCAATCATTCTAATCGTACTTAAAAGATCTGATTTTAGTTAACAAAATAAGCATTATTTTCCTTATAAATTACTCCCTGACTAACGTGAGATTTTAACTGATAAATTCAATAAAAATATGTGTATAGTGTATCAAAAGATGTAATTTCATCACATATTACATTTGCAAAATCCAGTTGGTTACAAAATATTCTATATTCCAAGTAAAAGATCATATAAAGCATACACTTGATTTTGAAGAAATCAAATTATGATTCCAACGGGACTTCACATTGTGCGGGAGAGAAGACCCTGCGCAATGGCACACCGTGTTAGGTGTATCGTGGGTACTGATATATAAGTGCAATTTTTGTACTTTTGCCAAAATAATTGCTGTTTCCTTAGCCAAAATTTTGATTTAAGTTAACACTAAGTCTTGTGGTTTGTTTACCGGACAACGGTCATACTGGAGCGAATCATAAGTCTTGTATATAATAGAAAAAATTATTTTAGTCAAAATTGCTATAAGTGTGGGGAAATTGTTGTACGAAGGTATGAAAAATAATTTAGGTATAATAAAAGAGCGTTCCTTATATTTTGTTAATAGCTCTAACGATCTCTGTTTCTAATCTTCTTTGCCAACCAAAGTGCCAAGACGATTCCAACAACCTAAAATAAAAAAGACAAATAATGCTCCCTTTCAAAGCTTTTTGTTAGTTGCAGATCAGATTTGCAATTTTATCCTTGCAAAATGCAACATACAGAACCAGTGGCATACGCAGGGGGAAGATATTTAATGGTCACAACTTTTTTTTAAAATGTGGGGGCAGACTAGTAGTTGTTTGTTGCATGGATTAGTGTGTAGGAACAGAAAAAATACTTATTTTATATTTAAAAGCAAGGGAGCAAATCCTTGGATTAGAGGGGATTGAATTTTCAAAGTCACACGAAAAGCGTTTTGCGTACGAGTTTCATTTTTTACCTCTGTCTCCTCCTATACCGGGCAGAATGGGAAGCGAAGGGCATGCCGGTATGTTGGCGCAAGTATATCGGGCAAAAGTGAGAGAAACCGACTGAAACCGAAGATTTGGACCAATGAGATGCATATTAGCGAGAGAATTTGACTCCCTGGGATCAAATTTTCTCTCGATTCAAGAATAGACGCACAGGACGCAATGCATATCTTGACTGAAACTTCGTATTCGAACGCGGATCAAAAATACCGGCATTTCTTTGAGCTTAACTGCCAAGGGGGAGGTACGATTTAGTTTTTATTAAAGATTAGTTAACAAGGTAATGTCATATGCGCCGCAGGCGAAAATTGCTCTAAAAATACCATTTTTTACACGTTTTGAATGCTGATGACTAAAATTGCTCATAATGAAACTAAAATCGTGACGATTAATGTTATGGCGCCGCAGGCAAAATTTTTTAAATTTAAGTAACAAACTCTTAACAAATTTAGATCTTCTTTCACGTTTTATGTAAAATATTAAAAAAAAAGATGGGTTGAGTTAGCTGCAAAAGTCCCGGCGCGCGGCGCGGCGGGGAATTGAGCAAGTTTTTCAAACGCGATTGCAAATAGCCGAACGACGATACGGAAGAGTTCTGCCAGCAAGCAAATGCGGAAAAGGCACTTTACACACGTGTTAGATACAATATTAATTATATTCATGTGGAAATGCAGTGGATATTCGAAAATACACCATGGATATATCCATCTCGTGGCCATCCCCAAGTAGCACACATCTATCCCAAAAACGTCCTTGGGACGTCCGCCTCCGGACATTCGTACAGCCCCGGGACGTCCGCTTCGGGACCTACGCCATCTTTAGGACGTCCCGTACGACAAAGACGTCTCTGGGACGTACACAGAAAACGTCTGCAGGACATATTTACAGGACGTCTTAGGTACGTCCGCTTTGGGACCTACGCCGTCTTTAGGACGTCCCTGGGAGGTCCAATTTTACAAAATAATTAGTCCACAGGACGTACAACAAAGACGTCCCTGGGACGTACACAGAAAACGCCCGCAGGACATATTCACAGGACTTAGGTACGTCCGCTTTGGGACCTACGACGCCTTTAGGACGTCCCTGGGAGGTCCAATGTTACAAAATAATTAGTCCACAGGACGTACGTCAAAGACGACCCTGGGACGTACACAAAAAAACGTTCACAGGACGTACGTTTCGGACCTTAATAGCGGCAGTAGTAGTTATATATGTATTCACAAACTAAATTTAAACCACACCTAAGTATCCTAAATTTATCATAATTTAAACTATGACCTAGCCACTAACATATATATAACAGCACACACCTTAGATTCGTATGCATCATACAAATATCTAATACAGTTTGAGAGAAATGTTACTCACATATTTTATTTGGTATATGGTTAGCTTGCTGCGCGTTCGCTTTGAATCGATGGTATTATTTCTGTATGTTACAAAATAATTAGTCCACAGGACGTACGACAAAGATGTCCCTGGGACGTACACAGAAAACTTCTGCCGGACATATTCACAGAACGTCGTCCACTTTGGGACGTACGACGTCTTTAGGATGTCCCTGGGAGATCCAATGTTACAAAATAATTAGTCCACAGGACATACGACAAAGACGTCCCTGGGACGTATACAGAAAACGTCTTCAGGACATATTCACAGAACGTCTTAGGTACGTCCGCTTTAGGACCTTCGACGTCTTTAGAACGTCCCTGGGAGGTCCAATGTTACAAAATAATTAGTCCACAGGACGTACGATAAAGGCGTCCCTGGGACGTACTCAAAAAACATCCACAGGACGTACGTTTTGGACCTTAATAGCGGCAGTAGTTGTAGTTATATATATATATTTACAAACTAAATATAAACCAGTATCCTAAACTGATCATAAATTAAACTATGACCTAGCCACTAATATATATAGACACACACCTTAGACTCGCATGAGCCATACACATATCTAATATAAAATTATACTGGTATAAGTAGTTATTTTGCATGGGACAGTGAGAGAAAAGTTACTCACATATTTTATTTGATATATGGTTAGCTTGCATGTATCGCACAGAGCGCTGCGCGTTCGCTTTGAATCCATGGTATTATTCATGTATGTTATAAAATAATTAGTCCACAGGACGTACCACAAAGACGTCCCTGGGACGTACAAAGAAAACGTCTGCAGGACATATTCACAGGGCGTCGTAGGTACGTCCGCTTTGGGACCTACGTCGTCTTTAGGACGTCCCTGGGAGGTCCAATGTTACAAAATAATTAGTCCATAGGACGTACGACAAAGATGTCTCTGGGACGTATACAGAAAACGTCTGCAGGACATATGCACAGGACGTCTTAGGTACGTCCACTTTGGGACCTACGCCGTCTTTAGGACATCCCTGAGAGGTCCAATTTTACAAAATAATTAGTCTACAGGACGTATCACAAAGTCGTCCCTGGGACGTACACAGAAAACGTCTGCAGAACATATTCACAGGACGTCGTAGGTACGTCCGCTTTTGGACCTACGACGTCTTTAGAACGTCCCTCGGAGGTCCAATGTTACAAAATAATTAGTCCACAGGACGTACGACAAAGACGTCCCTGGGACGTATACAGAAAACGTCTGCAGGACATATTCACAGGACATCTTAGGTACGTCCGCTTTCGGACCTCTTGAAGACGTCTCTGGGAGGTCCAATATTACATAATCAGTTCACAGGACGTACGACAAAGGCGTCCCTGGGACATATACAGAAAACGTCTACAGGACATATATTCACAGGACGTCTTAGTTACATCCGCTTTGGGACCTACGCCGTCTTTAGGACGTGCCGGGGATGTCCGGTGGTATGCGTCCCAAGGACGTTTTTGGGACAGATGTGTACTACTTGGGATGGCGCACTGGCTATTCTTTTTTGTTTATTCAATAATAAAATGATGAAGTCTGATTTGGTAATGTGCCAAATTCAACTGGAAGAATTCCTCTTAGAGGAAGATTTGGACACTGCCAAGCAACTTTCGTCAAGTATGTTATTTAATGGTGGGTTTATATAAAAAAATAATAAAGGATAAGATAACTCAGGAATTATAAACCGGGGATAAGAAATAAAAACAAAGTTAGGTTAGGTTTGTAAAACTGTCACTGGAAATGCATTTTGGCGATGGAAAAAACCTATGACGTTGCGGTTGAACCAGTGACGTCAAATTTCGAAATAACGCAAGCGCCGTGTTCTACGCCAAAAAACCCTTACTAAACCAATTTTATAGTAGGGCTGTCCTGGGAACGTCCTGTTTATTTAAAAGTTAATTAGCTACATGATATAGCTATAAAAGTTATTTTAAATATGAATTTAGTAGTCAACCTATTTTAACAGCGAAAATTATAGATTAACAGAAGTTAGCTATTTTAAAGCAAAAGGATAGCGGTATACTAACGTTTTGGCAGCATTAACTTGGCTTTAAAGTCTATATTTTCGACGATATGTTACTTGGGTATAAATTATATTAGCTTGGGTTTATACTTACCTCGACAAAAGCAATACCAATGCCCACTCCCAGAATGACCTTCGATGCACCATCAGCTTTCATTTCCAAAGCCTCAAAGCATCCAGTACCGTAGAGATAATCGTTATTTGGTAGTGCATTTTGACAGGTAATTTGACTAGGGGCTGCAGCGTTTTCTCTAGTGGGGTGGCAGCAGGATACTGGTCTTTGGATCCAATCAGATGGTCTGTCTACTCCGCAGCATTGCATGTTCTAAAATTTAAATATATGCGTTATAAAAACCCTTTAGATTATATCAATATTTTATGGGATAGCAGTATATACATTTTGCATCAAATATCAATTATTTTTTTTATGTCTTAATTATTATAGCTTTGACGGGTAAGTACTACAGGTAAATTTTTGTTTTTTACCTGGGCAAAATCTTTACCAAACCTTTCATCAAACTATTGAAAAAAAAATTCTGTTTCGTCCTCTAGAGAGAGTTATGTTCTCACAAGAACACCTGTGCCTTATATTTTCTTAGATTTTCATTTTGCTAGCTTTGCATTAATTAGTTTATAAGTATATGTGAAACATCATAATTAGTTTTGTTGTATTCCAGCTTTGCTACCGCTTAAACGAAATAAAAGTTTTTTTTAAAAAATAAAATTTCCGAGATCATTCGAAAACTGGCGCAGTCGGTAGGATAATCGACCGCCAGCGGACAACTATTGCGCATCGTGCGGAAAAGTAACCGTTTTCGTTTTAACGATTAGTGGTGGAACGAGCCTACAAAAAGAACTAGAATTTCGGGAAAGTGGTGTTGTAAAAGTGGTGAAACAACCAAGACCAGGGAATACAGTGTCCTATTGGTGCGAGGTGTATGGAACAAGCATCGTCCAGACAATCCTCATAGTTAGATACCAGGGAAGATACATCATCGCTCGTCCTATTGGAATGAAGAAAATATTACTACTGTAAGTGCATCCTTGATTATTAATCCTTAAAAAACAAAAAATTTTATATTGATACGTTGTTTAGATATTTAAGGCATTTGGAACTATATAATATTAAGAAATGGCACAACCTAATTACGCGTTAATTAGGTATCAAGCGGATAATATCCCCTGTTTTGACGGCAATCCAAAACAAATAAATCGATTCATATCGGCATGTGAAAATTTCCTATCAAATCACAAAGATAGAACTAATACGAACGCTCCTATCAATAGCTGCCTTTTTGATACAATTTTAAGTAAACTTACTGGTAGGGCTGCAGATTTAATAGCGTCCCGCGTTGAATTAACAAGTTGGGAACTCGTAAAACAATCAATAATTTCCACCTTTGCCGATCAAAGATCGATTGATTGCGTAGTACAAGATATAATATCCTTAAAACCGGGAAAAAATGAAACACCGCAACAGTTTGGTCTAAAACTTCAAGATATCAGAAGCCTTTTATTCTCTAAAATAAATGTAACCAATGACGCTAGGGATATAAAATTATTAAAAATCAATGAATACGATAAATTGGTATTGAAAACCTTTATTCACGGTTTAAACTATCAAATGCAATTAATAGTACGTTTAAAAAATCCTCAAACACTTGAAGAAGCTATGAGTTTCGCGCAAGAAGAAGAAAACTTTATGTATTATAAAACCCATAACATGTTTGAATCAAGAAACCAACAAAGACAAATTTTAGCACCCCCACTATCCCAAAATGTACCACAAAGACCTAATTTTGCACCCTCTTGGCCACCTCACTACAATCATAATTTCTCTAGGCAGAATCAATATCCTAACATGTTCAACAACTCACGTTTTGCAACACCAAATAATCATTTTTCAGGCTTTGGAAGATGGAGACAAAACCCGCCTACCTTTCAAAATGAATCAAACGCATTTGCACCCCGATATCCAATAAATCGTCCAATGTTCAATAATAACTTACGCCCTCAATTTAACAATTATAACCCTAATTTTAGTCAAAATAATAGTTTTAATCAAAATAACAAACGACTAGCGACTTCGTCAGTCGTTCGATCAACAAATAGACCAGAACCGATGGATACTTCATCTGGCAACACTGTTTTAAATAAAAACCCACAAAATCAACCCCGTCGCGATTTTATAGTTGAAGAACTCTTTAACCAAACGGTAGAACCGATCTCTAACATGACAAATTATTCCCAAAATCACACATATCAAAATTACGAGAATCCAGTTAATTTTGAAAATATTGATTATAGCAATAACCAATCAATCAATCAATATCAAAATGATCAAATTAATCAGACTAATCAGGACTTTCAAAATTATTGCACTATTCAAGAGCAAAGTAATTTCGATAATTATTATTACGACCCCAGCTTGGAAATAAATAATGATTCAACCCTTTTTGAGCCGACCCAGAGTTATGAGGAACCTTTTAAACAAAAATTTTCAGGAACCTCAGGATTCCAACAAAATAACATAATATTATTAAACAGTCACACAAACTCCGAACTGCCAGTCATTTTTCTACCTGAAATAAATGCAAAATTTTTAATAGACACTGGTAGCGGTCGCAGTTTTATAAAACCAAAATTAGCATACCAAATTTGTCCTAACTCGATAATTACTGAACCGTTTTTCGTGCGAACAGCCCATGCGACATCAAATCATAATGAGGTGACGAATATACCAATATTTCCATCTTTTAATTGTCACGGACATCATAAATTTTATCTTTTTGATTTCTCTCCCAAATTCGATGGCTTATTGGGAATAGATTTTTTAACACAGATAGGCGCTAGTATTAATTTAAAGGACTTTTGTTTAGAATCAAAAAATTCAGTTTTGCCTTTGTATTATCAGGCAAATAATAAGTCAAAATCAAATTTAAAAATATTCCCCTGCGAAATTATACATAAAAAAGGCAAACAAAATACCAATGCCGACGCGCTGTCACGCATTCAGTTAAACGCATTAGAATCGGAGTCTGTTATCAATTCTCCGGGAGACATTGATTCTGATATTTCTAAATTTTTAAGCGAAGACTTTGATCCAAACGCAATTTCTTCGGAACTAGTTTCTGATTACCTGCAAACCATAAATAACGGAAAACCGAAAATAAACATAACTTCAAATTTGCAAATTAAACCACCAGATCAAGCGCTTCAACCGACCCTACAAGAAATCTATCCAAATCTACAAAACATAAATCAAAATCAAAACTGTAATACTGTCCACACTACGAACGCCGATCAGAATTATGTTGTAATGACATTGCTTGATGAAATAATCAATAATAAAGCCAATCAAATTATTGTTAATCAATCACCATACGAAATGTACGTTAAAATCGATAAAGAAAATTTCGACGGCAATAAAATTATAAAAGCCACCTTACCAGCAAGTGTCTCGCATATTGTAACATTTTTAAAGGAATATTTGTCAAAATCAGCAATGCATATATATTTTCAGTCCAAAAATCTTAGAGTTTATTTTCAACAGGCCATGTCTAAACACTTCCAAAATTGCAAATTAATAGAGTGCACTAAATTAATAAATAACGTTAAAGAAGAGGAAAGGGCAATGTTAATAAAATATAAACACGAAGGCAAAACTAACCATCGTGGCATCGAAGAAACTCTGAAATTTTTGAAAACCAATTATTATTGGAAATCTTTAAAAAACGATGTGACAAATTATATAAATAATTGCGAAGTATGCCAAAGATCCAAATACCATCGCAAACCCCCTGATCAACCTTTAGTTCTTACCGAAACTCCGAGTAAACCTTTTGAAATAGTTCATATTGACACATTTATTATGGGAAATCAAAAATTTTTAACATTAATAGATAAATTCTCAAAGTTTGCGCAAGCATTACCTTACCACGGAAATGCCATCTCATGTTGCGATCAATTAATAAAAATGTTTTCTTTTATGGGAGTTCCGAAATTGATTGTTTCAGATAACGGATCAGAATTTCGAAACGAGGTGGTTGATGGATTATTAAAAGCTCATAAAATAAAAATACATTTTACTACACCTCATCACCATGAATCAAATTCTCCTGTCGAACGCCTACATTCTACGCTGATCGAACATATTCGACTCTTACGCGACGCAGACCCCAACGCGGAAGTTACTAATTTAATGCCATACGCACTTATTGCCTATAACAGCACCATACACTCCAGTACAAACTTTACACCTTTTGAACTTGTCCACGGACACACAGATGCGAGGGATCCAATGAATTTAGTTGCTTCACATGTTTACACCGAATACATCCATAATCATAAAACCAAAACTGAAGCCCTTTATAATCAAATTTCGGATAAAACCAAAGAAACAAAACAAAAAATAATTGATAAAATAAACCAATCGAAAACTAAACAAAAATTAGTTATCGGATCGCAAGTATACAAGAAAACTGAAAAGAGATCGGGTAAAATGAAAAATAAATTTTTAGGGCCTTTTACGTTGACACAAATTTTAGAAAACAATAAAATCGAAATCGAAAACCCCAAAAATAAACGCAAAGAAGTTATCCACATTAATGAAACTAAAATAGTACCCATTGTTACAGATGGGCCTGGACAATCTACGGAACCAGCGCCAGCGTCAAGTTCAACGACTTGAACAACCACCCTGGAATTTTGCCTTTCAAGCTAGGAACAGCCAAAATTGTTACGAATCAATGGTCCTTTATTCAAACAATTGATCTACAACCAATAATAACAGAGTTTAATTCTCTTCAAAATCACACCAATATATTATCTTCCCACTTAAAAAATGATAGCGAGTATTTTCGGGAATATTTTAATTCTTTACTACCTCTACATGCTATAGAAAGACGCATTACGACATTATTAATCCAAATATTTCCTTATGAATTCAAAAATAGACAAAAGCGTGGCTTATTTAACCCATTGGGTACATTTATTAAGAGCATCACTGGAAATCTAGACCAAACGGATGCAGAAAACTTCAATGAAAAAATAAAAATTTTGCAATCTAACCAAAACACATTAAAAATTGACTCAATCAATCGAATCACTCTCTTGAACGGAACCATTAATAAGTTTAGAACCATGATGTCCAATGTAAGTCATAACCAAATAATCTTAAAATCGCGTATTTTACAGACTGAGAGCGCTATTAAACGATCAGACATTCATAACATGCAGTTCCACGAGTACATCCAAACGTTTATTATTATTAATCAAATAACATTACTATATCAATCGATTTATAATATATTGGATAAAATTGAAATAGCCTTAACGTTCTCGAAAATTAACACTCTTCATAACTCTATTATTGACCCAAATGAATTACTTGCAAAAATTCAAGAAATAAGTAAACATCTTCATAATGAAGACTCGCTGCCTATACAGGGTGTCTCAAAAAATATACTTATTTTAGAAAAATTCATTGAAATCAAAAGTTTTATAAGAGATTATCAAATAATATTTATTTTTCAATTGCCTTTGATTGAAAAAGAAACGTATCAATATTATAATTTGTTCCCATTACCAATCCCCAATAATCAATCCTTTCTCGTCAACCTACCCCACAAACCCTACCTAGCACTTGGCGAATCCAGATATGTATACCAAGACGAAAAATGTGAAGAAGTCCAAACAAACGAATTCATCTGCAAGAACACCCACACTCGCACCATTGAGGAACATCCACCATGTGCTGTACAGCTTCTAAAGTTTCAATTAAATAACACCACTTGTCACCCGTTCGTTATCCACCTACACAACAATCAGTTTACCAGAGTTTCAGATGGTAAATGGATAATAACCACACCAGTCAATACAATTGCCAAAATCAATTGTGGCAATTCCGAGTCCAACAAACTACTCTTTGGTTCCTATCTAATGGAGGTACCACCAGAATGTAAAGTTCGAATAAAGTCAATGGTATTCGAATCATATGGCTCTACACCACTGACCTATACAGAAGTCAATTTGCCTATACTCAATTGGACCCACATCAAAGGACAATCACCGATTTTCAATCCACCCACGATTGATTTAAATCTAATCAATCTACATGCCACCGATGACATCCAGACCCAATTGACAGCCCAAAAGAAAGATCTTCAAGACATGACATCTCCAGTATATGTAACAAAAGCCAGTTTTTGGACTATTTTTCTATATATGATATTAGTTATTAGTATTTGCTATATGTTAATCAATAGATTTTTAATTAGAATTAGGAAAACAGAAGTAACCGAAGATTCTAATAAAATTTTTTGAAATCAAGTCCTTCAGACTGTGCTTTCAACTAGCGCGGGAGGAGTTATGTTCTCACAAGAACACCTGTGCCTTATATTTTCTTAGATTTTCATTTTGCTAGCTTTGCATTAATTAGTTTATAAGTATATGTGAAACATCATAATTAGTTTTGTTGTATTCCAGCTTTGCTACCGCTTAAACGAAATAAAAGTTTTTTTTAAAAAATAAAATTTCCGAGATCATTCGAAAACTAGAGAAAAGTTTTTGCTGTGATTCAAGCTCTTTACTCATATCTTTTTGAACCAAGTACAATAATTAATTTTCACACAGACCTAATTTATCAATTCTATAGAAAGACTATTTTGGAGAGTCAATCCTTTTAGTTAAAGCTAAAAGGAAAATAGAATAGGTTCTAATCTGCAAGACCGCCGAACCATACAAGCGATTAAGTTCTGCCTGTTCTAATTTTTTTTAATTTTTTTCTCCAGCCGTCAAGAATACGGGCATTCTTGACGGCCTGTGAGGTGAGTAGTCACCGGTGAGTATTTACCTTTCTTACTTTTCACGTGGTACAAAGCAGGTGAGAAGTGAGAACTTTGTTCACACTCACAGGCACAGGTGTCAAGAGTGATTTATAAGCCATTGACCAGTGAGGAGCGGTTTTGACCGCGGGTATTCTTTTGGTCATTGATTTTGAGGTTAGGCTATAGCGTAGTCACAATAACCGTAACCCAACGGACCATTCGCTTGGATGGAACGGTCAAACTGACTGGTTGTAAAATTTTAGTAATAGCACCCAGGGCAAAAATTTTCGGCTTAGGACCCACCCAACCTCTTAAGTACAACGGTAACACAATGTAGTCTATAAATGGGGCGTAGCCCTATAATCGCGGAGTTGTTCGCCCTAGATATTTTTCCACACAAAACCTTGAATCACCTTTAAATCTGATATCCAAAAACATAACTCACCTTCAGATCAAGATTTTCATTGAATTTTGTAAAATAAATTTAAAAATCGCTATTTGAAAATATACCTCTAATGACCGGAACCATAACTCACCTCTCGAGCACGGTCATCTTTGGTCAAGACCAAAAGTAAAACAGCTGATCAATGATGTCATAATTTCCCCTATTTTGGTTAAAACCTGTGTCGTTTAGATGCATTGGTCTTGACCAAATATGACCGGTCATTATTGGTCAATGGCTTATAAATCACTAAGAATACAGCCCCAGAAGTCTCGGGGTCGTCGTAAAACACGAGTTAGACACTTTAAGTTGGTCATAGGAGGTACGCCCAAACGTGGAATATAGCGCAATATTCTGTGTTCCTTTTATCTATAAAAAAGCAAAGACTTCCGCTCGAATACAGATATCAAAGTCCAATCTCTGCGGTCTATCGTTGAGCTTTTTCATCAAGGTCACGTTATTTACATGTATAACGTTCATACATGACCCTAACCTACGTAGCACAGCGTTTGCGGCATGTTACTAACATAAAGATTTCATCACGGTAATAAAATGTAAAGGACAGAAACATCCGAGCCGGAAAATTTCAAGTATACCGCTGAGCACCTTGTACGTGTCAGGACCAACTTAAAAGATAGTTTCTGGTCGTGCCCAAAATGCCCGACGACTAACGCTATTTGACACTGACATTTGAACGTCATATATGGTTAAGGGCTGCCGTGAAACGCCGCAATCCTACGGACGGTTACCGAAATAATTTTGACGTACGTGGCGAGCTTCTATTAACCGCACCATTTCGAACCGGGTGGTGCTGCCCTGAGTAACAAGGACACACACAAGCGTGTTTTTCTGTTTGAGCGTTCTTTTATGTATAATTAAATAGGTAACTGCGTCAAACAAGCAATAAATTTAACAACAAACGGACCGTCGACGTAAAACCTGTACCAAATAGGCTATTTTTAACTGCCGAATAGTATTAAAGTTATCGTTGTCGGCGAAGTTATCGGGATGTAAATTGGCATGACCAAAAACTATCTATTCTCTTATACGTGAAAGCCGACAAGCCATATTTTTTTGGGGGGGCTTTGAACTACTCGTTATAACGTGAAGTTAGAAGTACTACAATTGACCAAATAATTACTCACTATCGAGGGAGACAAGTATAATGCATGAACGCGTCCCATCAGGCAGGCAGGTACTATATTTTTAGCCAAAACACGCAAAAAAACGAAAACACTTTATTTTGATTAAAAAAACAACGGAGTAACATCCTAGTAACTTTTGGTTTGGTTCAAACAAGTTTCTGGCTAATGAAAAAAGCAGGCAAATATATATCATGTTTACAGGGGGACTTGAAACCCATCTACGACAATTTCTATTACCAGAAATTAAAAGAAAAAACTAAATTTTAATATATTACGAAAAATCATGGTAAAAAGTACTCTTTACTGATTGTAGAAAAGACATATAAAAAAAATAATGTCGATTCGATTGATGTGACTACGTTCCTTTAGGCTCATAACTGTCACCTACATAAGGCGGTCATTTTTGTGAAATTTCTGAGGGGGTATTATCATTCCACCTGTATTTTTACTTCCGTGGTTGCATTACCTCCGGTATCGAAGTTGGCCGACACACTGTTCAAACGTTTATTGATTTTCGTAAAAGGTAACAAGTAACAACATTTGTTCGCAATTTTTCAAAGACATAGGCAAAATAACATATAAAAATTTGTGTTCAGAAATAAGTATAAACCTTTTGTTTTATAGACACTTAAAGTAAATAGCACATAAAGTAAATATTTCAACGCATCGGTATCGGTATACCTAACGCGGTCGAAGTCAAAATACACTACATTTTTGCTATGTTTCGAACCCTGCCTGCTTTTTTGACGGGTGCGACCCATGAACGTACACTTCTCTCCACATAAAACTGGTACAGCAGAAGTTAGCAGCCTGTTTAATATTTAAAATTTTTGTAGTACGGTATTGTTTTCCTATAAGTGTCACAGACTCCTGACAACATCATGTTTTGCATGTCAGTGTCATCCAAATTTAACAAAATGCCGCTGCATCTTTCCGAATTTGATAAAACTCAAATCTTAGCAAAACTAGACGGTGGTTGGTATATTCGGCAAGTAGCTGTTCATCAAGTCTGCGATAGGAAACATAAAAAAACGATTTCAAGAGGAAGGAACTATCTAGCGAAAGGAAGGCACCGGTTTGACGAAAGTTATTAGCCCAGATGAACAACAAGAAGCAATCAATTTTCTGGAAAATCTTCCGTTTGCCAAAGTAAAAGAAGTAAAAATTGAATAAAATTTTCCAGGATCCAAAACAACATTAGGCGAGAGGATTAAACGTTTGAGGCAAAGGTGTCGCATTGCGGCAAAAAAAATTAAACTAACTGAGTAAAAGAAGCAGTCTCGGTTAATTTTTGCGTTGAATTATTCTCTGAGGGACGAAGAATTTTGGCAGTAGGTGGTTTTTACAGATGAGAAGATCTTTCAAAACAAATTCTGGTTAATCGACCGCTAACAATCCGATACGAAGAACGATATATTGCGGGAAACGAAGACCGGGCGGGAAGATTTTCAGTAAATGTTTGGAGATATCTACGGCTAGAGGACATGGCGCTCTATTTAGAATTAATGGGAGATTTACAGCCGAAGTTTACATTAATGTGCTGGAAAATGTAATGCTTCCAGAGGTGAGAGTCCCTTATCCAGATCATTTTGTATTCCAACAAGATAATACGGCCAGAATTGTACAGGGTAGGATAATAATATCGAAGTTTTGACTTGGCCTGCCAAAACTCTTGATGCGAATCCAATAGAGAACGTTTGGGGACTTATCGCAAAGAAATTAGCAAGTTTTAATATCATCCCTAGGAATTCAGAACATCTAATGAAACTCATAGTAAGGGCATATAGGGAAATTATTGCTGAAAATCCAAACTTATTTGAAAATTTAGTCAATTTGATGTCCAGAAGACTTCAAAACATCATTGCAGCTAACGGTGCAATTTTATTTATTTCGTTAACTTGATCTGGCCTTTGAATTGTTTTGGGTTTGTAACTTTCCTCAAACCGGTGCCTTCCTTTCGAGGGATAGTTCCTTCTTCTTAAAATCGATTTATTATGATTACTATCGTAGACTTGCTTCTTTCATAATCAGTTAGTCGAATAGACCAATTAGTGTGTAGCTTTTGTTTAGTTAATAAAACCTTTTTGCTTTTTTTAAATGTGGTTTTTATTTTGAGTGGACATGCCGTCTCCTTATAAAAAGTTTATATATGCCAAAAATATAACCTAAAATGACAAAGTCAAAAAGTCAGTGTTGCACGCAGGAAAATATAAAAAATCGTATTTACAGCTACCTTCTGCTGAACCAGTTTTATGTGGAGAGAAGTGTACGCAACTATTTCAATCAGAAGTTCTGTGATCGCACCCTTCAAAAAAGCGGGCATCGGTCGAAACATTGAATAAATAAGTCAAAAATGTCGTGTATTTTGGTTTTATTTCGAACGCGTTAGGTATACCGATACCGTCTAATAAAGTTTCTCGTTATTCCTATTTCATTTACCGCCACTTTTCTTGCTTAGTATGTAGCCACACAAATAAGCATAAACACAGAAAATGCTATTCTTGCTGGTGGCCCAAAAAGTCCATACTTTCTTTTCGTGGCTGTTTTTTTGTGGTTCAAGCAGAATCGAAGTTTTTTTAGAGTGTTTTGTGTTAAGAAATGTTTCTAGGGTATTTTGTACATGTAATCGATGATTTTGTTTGGAATAAAGCTAGGTCTACACAGGAAATTAATATAACAACAACTAAAATAACGAGTAGGAAATAACATGTATGGTTTTATTTATACAGGCAAATAACATAAAATAGGAAATAACTAAGTATATTAACCAATAGGGGCAGGATTCGTTATCTAATAATCGCGTTTGCGCGCGTTAATTTTTACATAAAATAAAATATGAAACTTTTTTATGTCTAATGTTATGCTATGTAACGTTATTTTTCTAGAGCCAGTTTTAGGGTCATAAGCTCAAACCTTATTTTGGTACGCTATAGATGATACGTAAATTCTCGTAAAATGATCCACCTATTATAAAGTGTAAAGATTTTATGTCAAAGGGACGAAAAATCGCATTTTTAGTCATAACATGAGATCACTTTGTCACAATGTGATAGGTTGTGTCGGAAGTTAAAGGTGATGAACTCTTGTCGTAACAACGTCTATTTGTACTGAAAAGTACTTATTCTGCCTTAGTTCAGAAACGTAAAGATTGAAGAAGAAATTTTCCTGGGTGGGGCGTAGCAGAATAGTCTCAGATTACCATTTCATTGGTGATTTGTGGGGAAAATTCAACTTTTTGGAGTCAATTATCAGTGGTTTTGGGGGGGGGAGGGGGGGTTTGAGCCCCCCTGCGTATTCCAGTTTCAAATAATAATATAACAAACCCCTGAAAAAGATATCGTACATAGTATTTAATAACGGGCGTTTATTTTTTGTAGATAATTTTACATCAATATCACGTAACTGTTACAAAAATCGGAGAAAAGTTATAAAAATTGTCATATACAATAATGAAATTAATAAACGGAAGTTACGAAAGCAATGAAAAATGTTTCTTGACATTTTATAGAGAGTTGTTATCAATAGTATGTAGAGGTTATGGAGATAATAAAAGAGCATATGAAATAAATAAAACATGTTAATGATTTAAATCAATTCTCTAAATAAATTTAATATATGGCGATCATAGACTGTTTAAAATTTGTTATGGAATGTATAGACAAGTTTATGAAAATTATGAACCGGGCATACAAAATACATAAAAATGGTTATTAAATTTATGTACGTTACAGTCATTTACTAAATTCATTCTTAGGCGTAACTAAAAGCTAAGAAAACATGTCTCTTAATCCTTGATTTCATAACATCCTTCATAAAAATCATTCTTAAAGACTCTTTATATTGTAACAACTTTTTTTTGAAACTGTGTCTTGCAGCAGTAAAATCAATAACTCGTTTTGGCTATAAAATTTATGTAAACTTGATTATGATATTAATAAAACTTTACATCGGAGCAAAAATCATATACAAAATACATTGGCTCGATGTATTTTTTTTAGAAAACGGTGACTTTTTTGGTTCAGTGCAGGCATATTTTTTATACGTAATTTTCATTAAAATTCAGCTCATCTATGTGTTCTATGTGTTTTTTGTGTGCTTTTTCTATCAACTATAAATATAAATTAAATTCCTTTCACAACATTTTCGATATATATTAAGTATATATTATAAATACATTTATTAAAGCAGGTTTATTATTATTTTAATAAAATTGTGCTTTTTATACTAAGCATTAATCAATCGTAGAGCATATTTCATCATAAGGTTTTGATACAACCTTAAATGAAATTATCAATTTAATACAGCGGCGTCAATTGGGGAGGGGACAGAGGGGACAATTGCCCGCCCCTGAGTATTCTGAAACAATGATCAAAATTTGGCTTTTACAAATGAAATCACATTTTAAAAACACCTTACTACGGTTTACCGCATCGCCATTACACACTAAACCATTAATTTAGTGTTTGGGTCTAAGCTTTTTTGTTTTTGTTTTTTGTGTTTTTTATGTTTATTTGAGTTATTTTGGCGTCAATAAAGTGTTTTTTTACCCTCGCTAAATCCCTTTAAAAACTTTTTTTTTTTCGTTCATATTTTTGAAATTAGGTATGCCCCTCTCCCAAGAGAAATGTGAAATGACGCCGCTGATTTAATAGCACTAAACTCACGAATACTGACCAAAACGATAATAAAGATCAAGTCAATTAAAGTCAATTAAAGGTGACGCCACTTTACAAAATTAGGGTACCCTCATATAACGAAGAAATACTATAGTAGTCCAAGGATCGCAAAATATGTAACAATAATAACAAAAAAAATTGAAAAATAAAGAAAATAATGCACAAATCTACTGCGTATGCCTGAATCAGTCTGCTCAGGTCCAGAGAGTTCTTGGCTCTGCATTTTTGTCAGACTAACTTGATTAGGAGAGTTATTATCGCTACGGCTTTTTTGCGGAAAATGATTACCTACCCTACAATTTTTAGGGTGCAAGTTGCAAACAACTACTACATATTTTGAGGCACTTTACCCATCCGTTCTGAAATGACTGGAACAAATCCTCGCATTTTTCAGAAAAGTTTCACACAGAGACACCGTAATAACTTACGGAGACTAATAGAAAGGTAGGACCGCGCAGGAACTATGTTCCTGTAGCGCATAGCGCATTGCGGCGGAGAGTGAAAGTAATGCTTGTATTAAGTAAACACCTACCTTGCCCCGTCCATGTCTTTCTATATGATCATAAAAGAAAAACAGAACATATTTCAATGTCGAAATATACTTCACACAATTTTAATTTTGTACCTGCCGGTTTTTGCCACTGCTTGTGAAAGTTTGTCAAGCCTAGCAAGCGGTTTTTTATATTTTCAAAAGTGACTTATTTTAATCAGTTTTGTTTGCAAAACGCGCGAGTTTATGAAATTAGCTATATAGTGGATTTGTTATTGTAAAATCTAAAATGCCATTCAAATCAGACTGGATCACTACCATTAAAGCTCAGATTTTTGCGAACCAAATTCCTGAAGAAAAAATTGTGATGATTTATACAGAGTTAAGCAAGAAGAATAGGTTAATATACAACAAAAAAAAAGAGATATAGGTTAAAACACTTACAAAATTTGTAAGACTTTTATACTAGGAATAAAATTTTCTTACCTTTAATTTAATAATATTCCTTAACGTTTGTTTGAAAGTTTGAGACAATGATGTGTTTGAAATTAACTCTGTGTTTCGGACTTCCATTGTCTATATTTTATTTATACACGACGTTTCGATCAGTACAATCTCTGATCGTCTTCAGGTGCAAACTGAAGACGATCAGAGATTGTACTGATCGAAACGTCGTGTATAAATAAAATATAGACAATGGAAGTCCGAAACACAGAGTTAATTTCAATATTCCTTAACATAGATATAACCCCCTCCTCCTATTTTAGATTTTTAAAGGGTCCAAAAAACTTTTTGTAAGCTAAAGAAAGCTTTTTAGCTGCATGGAACAGTACAAAGTTGGTTAAGGTTTGTATAGAGCTAAAATCTTTCGCGAATGCATTACTTTTTTAATACTAAAAATTATGGAAAAACGACGTGTCTGTAAAAAATGAACCAAAAGAATATATGTATGTTATTATGGTTGTACAAGTAGTTCCTTCCTGTAGCCACCGGCTGCCCTCATGTCGGCGTTAAACAATGTTCCACAAGTATAATACAGTAGAGGTTATAAGCCACGGCATGACGTAAACGCAACGTACGTTACGTAGAGAGGATACGTCGCCTAGTTACGACGAGCTAAAAAAGGCTTAAAGCACGCTTCTTGCGTATCTTATAAATTGGTTAAGTAGTCGAGCAGAGGGAGCTCTCATTTGCTTTGTTTTTTATATGATAACTTAAAAATTGTCGTGCTTTTTTATTTTTTTTAATATTTCAAAAATGGAAGACATTCTTAATGTTTTTATTTTTGATGACGACGATGAAGAAAATTCTCCGTGAAGTGGCTGCTTTTGGGAATAGAGCAGCCCGTTACGGAAGGTTCAACTGTGATTGAGGTGGCGAAACCAGAGTGTTTGACGCTGTTTAGGTATGAAAAACACCACCTACCTCGCCTCGCTAGATGCCGGGAATAATACCAGACATGCTTATAATAAACAACTTTCTTTTGATCTGGGGTTTCGCATTTACGTACGATACGCGGTGTAACGATACACCGTGCGTAAAGCGTATCGTACGTTTGGAGTTTACTGCACATGCGCATTTGATCAAAACTTACGCTACGTCGAGTTACGTGCTGTGACTTATAACCCCTAGTATCGGTCACTCTCGCGTAGCTATTACTTTCTCTATAGTTTCACATACATTTTCCAGTGATGCTCTTATCCACTTATAAGCCTACGCATACGCATCCGTTGTGTACCACGTGATCAATTCCAACCAATAAACTTTTAAGGGAAAAAGTCTCGGATGTTTCAACTGGTTGGTATTGACCACGTGGAAGGAAGGAAGAAAACATAGTCCTTTTCACTTGGACTCATTGTTACGACAAAATTGAAATTAGTGAGCGCTATTCTTATTAGTTGCCGGGGCTATCCGAAACCGACGTTCGGGCTATCCGGCCAGAGCTTTTTTGGGCGCGGTGCTTAATTTTTTATATCTATTTCTGTCTATGTCCTTTCAAAAAGTAGAGAGAGACGACAAAATTGTGCATTTTGTATTATGCATTAATCCGTGAGTTACTGGGCCCTTTATAAAAGACAGTATGAACTTTAATTTAGTTCTTTGACAACAAGTTTTTAGATATAAATTTTCAAGCCCAAGATTTTTAATAGTAATGTGTGCCAATTGTGCTGATTTGTGTTAAGTGTTTAGTATCGTATATACAGAATTTTAAATGTTTATTACACAAATATCGTCAATATTGTTGCCTTGCTTGTACAAATAAGTGATTATTTTGTTTTGCACTTGTATTGTTTTTTCAACGTAACTTGTATTACTTTACTTTACTTTACTTTACTTTACTTTACTTTACTTTACTTTACTTTACTTTACTTTACTTTACTTTACTTTACTTTACTTTACTTTACTTTACTTTACTTTACTTTACTTTACTTTACTTTACTTTACTTTACTTTACTTTACTTTACTTTACTTTACTTTACTTTACTTTACTTTACTTTACTTTACTTTACTTTACTTTACTTTACTTTACTTTACTTTACTTTACTTTACTTTACTTTACTTTACTTTACTTTACTTTACTTTACTTTACTTTACTTTACTTTACTTTACTTTACTTTACTTTACTTTACTTTACTTTACTTTACTTTACTTTACTTTACTTTACTTTACTTTACTTTACTTTACTTTACTTTACTTTACTTTACTTTACTTTACTTTACTTTACTTTACTTTACTTTACTTTACTTTACTTTACTTTACTTTACTTTACTTTACTTTACTTTACTTTACTTTACTTTACTTTACTTTACTTTACTTTACTTTACTTTACTTTACTTTACTTTACTTTACTTTACTTTACTTTACTTTACTTTACTTTACTTTACTTTACTTTACTTTACTTTACTTTACTTTACTTTACTTTACTTTACTTTACTTTACTTTACTTTACTTTACTTTACTTTACTTTACTTTACTTTACTTTACTTTACTTTACTTTACTTTACTTTACTTTACGGAACTGTCAAAAATAGTGCCGACCTTATTAAAGTCAGGTTATGCCGACTTTATGTACCGTTAAGCCCCTAATTTGCCCGCAAAACTCAACAACAAGTTGAGTGGATCAAAAATAGCTGGGACCATCAATTAATACCATATGGAATGAAAAGAGGCAAGCTCGTCGCCAAGGAGGAAAATCTATTGAAATGAAAGTTCAAAGAAGCGTTTATACAGAGAAATCAGAGTACATTTTCTTAACAAAGTGCCATTATCAATGATATTTGGAAACCCATACTTTTTGGTAGTAACAGATTTGAACCTCGGAACCAACTAAGCGTAAACTTCATATATTAAGCTCAGGTACCAATAGTATTAGTTTTGTTCGTATTAACCTGATGACGATTGCAGATAAATAAGCAATCGAAACGTTGTGAAAAAATAAAAAAATACATTTATTTTTTTCTGAATGAATACGAATCACAGCAGCCACTGATTATTAGGTGGTAGTTCCCAAAGGCACTAACTTTTTGGGCATAACCTCAATCCCTAACTATTGAACGTGTAAAATTTTTGTTTGATCCAGTAAAATCTAATGTGCGGTCTTTTAATGACGATTTTCAGACAACTGGTCGTAAAGACCATTTCGTCGCAGATTCACTTCGTCGCACGCTGATCCTCCCGGTCGCATAGGACATTGCGATGTCCCCTCTAGCGTCACAAACCATTTCGTCGCAGATCCACTTCGTTGCAAATCATTGGGCCGCGAATCCTCTCCGTCGCATAGGACATTACGACGTGGACACTAGCGTCGCAGACAATTTCGTCGCAAATCCACAACGTCGCAAATATATTCCGTCGTATAAATATTTACACCTGTGGGGGGTACTAAATTTTAATACCAACTTTCAAAAAACACTTACTCATACAGAAAAGATACAAAGTTATTGATTATTTTGTATTTTTGTTGCAAAATACCACTGAAAAACTGCTTTTCTTCTCAAAATACACCATATTTTAGAAGAAAATGCCCTAAAACTAATTTTTTTTTGACAGGTTTCAAAATGGCAAATGGCGAATACGCCAGCGATTTGGCACATAATAGCTTCATTATTTGTGTTTGAGGTTATAAAGTTGGTGATTTTTTAGACCACCTCAGGGGGGTGGTTTAAATTTATAGCTCCCAGAAAGGATTGTTTTGTAGCATTTGGTAATAAGTTGGTTTATTATTTTCCTAAGTAACCATTTTTACAAGGATTAATTTACCTTATTTAATATCCCAAGTTGTTCATTACCCAATAAAACACCTCCTATTTTGTCCAGAAAAACGCCATATTTTGAACCCGTTTTAAGCACAAAAAATATATTTATGAGGGCACTACGAGGCAAAACAAACATAAGTGAAGGTCACTGATTATGCACGAAAAATATACCAAAGAAAAAAACCCAAAACCACTATATTAATATATTTACAAACTGAAAGTAAAAAAATACATTCCTTACTCAAAGCCCACTCATTTTAAAGCTGTAGCTTTCATCAGTAGAGGTTGGTACAAGTCAAGGTGCAGACAGAGGTAAAAGATCCGAACTCGCTATTTGTGATTGAACGCAGCGCTAATATTTTTAAACTGACATTTCGACAGTGACAGAAATGTAAAAAAAAATGAATTTAAGTTTTTTAATACATTTCATAAATAAAAACACCTTTTAAATAAATAAATTATTATTACTCATCTAAATCGTTGTGTGAGATCAAGTATTAATTGGAAAAATTAATTATCAAGGGTAAATTTTAATTAGAGTGACATATTGCCCCAAATTTAATTTGTTCTACAGTGTTTACTATTCAAACCCCGAGTGGGTTTAAATTTTGTAATTTTCTTTTCTTCTAAATTGAAACTTTTTTCTTAAATCCAACAAAATATTGTGTTAAGATGATTATTCAATAAACAAATTTTTTAAAATTCTTTTTATAAATCAAACTATGTCCAAAACTCAAGGAGGTTTGGTTTGGTTTGGTTTAAAATGCTTAAAACCAAAAATTTCACTTAAACCTAGGACCGTTCTAAAATAGACTAAACCTTTTTAGTAAATCCCGCCGTTAATGACTACATTAAATACTTCCCCTTCTTGAGAAATAAGGGAAGTAAAATTAAAGATATAAATACTTTTTTATAAATCGGTGTTAATACTAATCAAAAGAGGAATAAAAATATTTTTTAGAATGAGTTTTTTTTTCATTTTAGAGTTATACCATTTTTATTTTTATTAGTATCTTACCGCATGAACGAAAAAACTTAATAGATACTCTAGCGTTTTCTTAATTTAGCATTTTAGTAAAATTATCCAATTAGGTTTTATGACCCCGTCCAAGACAGGTTATACTCACGCCTTAAAAAATAAAGTAGCTACTAAAATACATCATCTAATTAAGAAGAATTAGGCGTGCTATAAAATAATGCAATCGGACACAGGATGCGTTAATTGGACTCGCGGGAAGAGTTTTCGCCAGAAACAAGAACGAGGCCACTTTCGCACTTGTGCGGCGTTTTGTGATAAAAGCAACAAACTTGGCACAGTTGTTCTTTAGACCAGAAAAGTCGATTTGACCCGCAGCTCTTCTTCCAAAACCTGTGCTGGCGCGGTGGGAAGGGGGAGGGGTAAAAACTGGAGAGGTTTATATTTTCTTAAATTTTGGTTTGTTGTATATAATCATCATTGATATCAATTTATAGGTTTTTCGATGATGGCCAAACCGAAAATTACCATCTCAATTCGTTTTAAGATGCCTCTAAGGGGTTAGGGGGGTGTTAAAGCTCCTATTTGGGCATTTTAATAATAAAAGTGTAGGATTTTAAAAAAAATTAAAACTTGCGTAGAATTGTTAATAATTTTAATATTTTAACTTATATCACTGAATTTTTTACCAAAGATTTCCATCCTGTTGGACAGGTAGAAAGGGAGGGGCGTAAAAACTAAAGAGGCATTTATGTAAAAAGATATATTTTGCTGGATATTATCGACTTGGGTATTGATTTACAGGTTTTCGAGGATGACCAAACTGAAAATAACAACCTTCATTCATTTTAAGGTACCCTTAAGGAGTTATGGGAGCCGGTAAAAGCTGCAATTTAGACTTTTTAATAATTAAAGGGTAAGATTTTATTAAAATAATAAAAATTGGCATAGGATTGTTTTATGTTAATTTAATGTTAATTAATGTTTTAACTCATATCCCCTCAGTGTTTTACTTAAAATTCTTATCTTGGTTAATAGTGATAGAAGAAAAGGAGATATGAATATGAAAATGATAAAAATACTTACAGAATAGCTATATACATAAATAGATATCTAGTTTATTTGTCCAAATTGTCGTTTTTACCATCGTCGTCACTGTCATTTCGCAAATGTGGTTCCTGTTAATATAGGCTAAGAAAGAAATTATAGGTTGCTGGATTGCTACGAAGCTAAGAAAATTAACTTTATTTTATATCAGTTTTATTTAATTTATAATCAAAAAGCCTACATTTTTTGCATGCAGGCGTGAAAGGTAGTTTGTTATTTTTGCAAGGACATCTTAGATTGTCGCATTGTGTAGTGCACCCACATCTATCCAATGCCCGACAAGTCTCCCATATAATTGGTTGAGCAGACCGGTTTCCAATTTTCTTTATACCACCTCCAAGGTGAGCTGAGGTTAATTCGGCAGTTTCAAACTTATCAGCTGATCTACCCCAAACTATTACTACTATTAACAATTCTACGCAACTTTTTAAATTTTTTGGAAATCCTACACTTTTATTATTAAAATGCCTAAATAGCAGCTTTAACACCCCCTTAACCCCTTAGGGGCACCTTAAAACGAATGGAGGTGGTAATTTTCGGTTTGGCCATCATCGAAAACCTATCAATTGATATCAATGATGATTATACCAAACAATCTCAAATTTAAGAAAATATAAACCCCTCCAGTTTTTACTCCTCCTCCCCACTGTGTCTGCACAAGTTTTGGGAGAAGAGCTGCGGGTCAAATTGACTGTTGTGGTCTAAAGAACAACTGTGCAAAGTTTGTTGCTTTTATCACAAAACGCCGCTTTTTCCCATCTTGGGCTTAAGTCGTAAGTAGTTTGCAGAGGTTAGAATAAGTTAGAATAACAGTTAAAAGTAACAAAAATATTTAAAAAGGGTTATCAATCGACGAAGGAGGTATCCAGCAAGTTGTGTTTATTTTAAAGTGAAAATGATTTTAAGACTAGCGGTTTTATTGTTTCTTTTGTATATTGCTTTAAATTACCGAGATTTTTAATTTGAAAAATTAAATCGTGGTCACTATTTCGTCATCAATTTTAAAGCTTTATCAAACCTACAATATAGTAGAGTACATCGACCCCATTTTTTTAATAAAATTATAACCAGCTTTTGAGCATATGTGTGAATGGGCCGCTTTCTCACTTCGGCTAAAATTTAAAACTAAGCTAAGTTAAAACTTAAGTATAAGTTCAACTTATCCTTATTTCTCTTTCAGAGATGCAACCTTGGCTAAGTGGAACCAGAGAATATAAAATTGGGTTGATGCTATAAATTACAATTGGCAGCGTCGCATTTTTTGTGTTTTTTTGGATGCAGTCTTGAATTTCAGTGTCAATTGTCAAATTTTTTGTTTATTTTTTTGTGGTTTCCAAAAATTAAAATGTAAAAAAACGGACGATTTGGAAAAAAGCAAGAGCCCAAATTTTTATCTACTGTCAATTGCTGTTGGAAGCAGACGAGATTCATCAGGGGTTCCCGATTCACCATCCCCAAGACCTGCAGAAAGACAGGAGATAGGTGATTTGGATTCTGTCCTTTGGTAAGTTTCTATAAAGCCTGTAGTTAGATAATAAGTTTCTGTTTTATTAATGTGTTGGCCCCAAGAGGTGAACCAATCCAGCAGGAGGTAGTAAGTTGGTCGTGGAAAGTCAGAGATTTTTGAGAAATGCTGTGGACACCATGGTGTTGTAGGTACCTAATTTCGTTATAATTAAAACTAATTTTCAATTCTTTTTAAAACTGTTATGTCATAATTTTTTGAAAAACAGAGAAATGTATAAAAATATTGTTTACCTTTTTTTTAGATTGCAGATAAGGAGGCAAGATGATCATCTTCATAGAAAAGGTACATACTAAATAAGAATAACTTATGGTAAAGCTGAATCATCTGGAACTACAAAAAAGGTACTAACACATATTTTTGCATTATGAATTTACATCCTTTACATAAGATTTTTCATAGATCAATCAATCCTGATTCATCATTTAAAGAGCAATTTTTTAAAAAAATTCCGAGAACTCTTTGCATTATTTATTTGCCTTTTTATTTTTTAGAAAGCTCTTTCAAACGACTTCCCTATCTATTAAAAAACATGCAAAGACGAGGACTGGCAGGAGACATCCCACAAAAGAAAAAAAATTTACTAAAAGTGATAGAAAATCCATTAATTTTATGTCAATATGGCAAAGAAAAGTCAGGAGAAGGCCACTAAAATGGTAGGAGTTCATCGACCTATGCTGAGAGGGTATTGCTTTGCTTTATCCCCAAGTTTGACATTTAATGTTAAATGAATTTTATTATGTTTTAAATATTTTATAATTTAGAAGAAAGAATTACCTACCTTTTAAGTTTTTTTTTTTGAAATTACCACTATAAATAGGTACAGTTGTCAGTAATAAATTCTGGCCCCTTTGAAAGACAGAAGAAAAATCTTGATATTTTATGGGGGCAGAACTTATTAGTTTTTAAGATGTTCTGGTAGGCAATAAAAAATAAATAAAACATGATAAAAAAAACAAAATAAAAATTATTTTGTTTTAAGAAAATCTTTGAATATATCTTATTTGTTTTTTAGTTTTAAAACAAAGTATTTTATATACAAAACCTAAATAACTAGGTAACCACTAAATAACAGTGAAGATAGGGAGTTTTTGACCAGCATAAAAAAATAACAACCTTTGTTGTTATTGTGATTTGAAAATCTGTCAAGAATAAAGTCATTTCGGTTTATATTTGTAACTAATTCTATGCTTACCCATAAAACAATATATTATGCATCTTCATTAATAAAAAATCAAGTTTAAACTTTTTTGCAAAATTCACCAGAAGACAAACATTTTGATGTGGATTGACAGCAGTAAATATTTATTTTGTTTATGTATACTTCTGTCAATCCACGTCAAAATGTTTGTGTTTTTGGATAATTTTGCTAAAAGAAAGCTTAAAATTGTTATTTTTTTATAAAGGAAGATGCAAAATTCATTGCTTTATATGTAAAAGCTTAGAAAGATTTAGGAAAATAAACCGAAATCACTCTCTTCTTGAGAGCTTGCCAAACAATGACAACCACAAAGGTTCTTATTTTGGTATGTTGACCAAAAGCTCCTTAATATTACTTTTTGAATTGTCATAACTTTAAAACCAATTTTCTGATAAAAAAAATACACAACTGAACATATATTATACTTTATAGTTTTCAGAACAAGTGTCAATAATGGCTTTTCTTTAAAATTCAAGATGGTAGAAAATTAAAAAAAATATGACACTTTTTTCAGTGTCCCGGCTCTTTAGTTATTAATCTGAGGTCCCGGCCTATAATTTGGGTCCTGTTGAGTCCTGACAGGACTTGGCAGGACCTAGAATATGGACCAACACCGTTCTCAACTGAGAACGGTGTTGTATGGACCCTGTTTGCAGGAGGTGTACAAATTTTGAGGATTGTTCACCCTTTGGGTTTTCACTAAATTTTGTTATAATAATAATACAACAAAATCAAGTTCTTGTTTTAAATATCATGTTAAAAAACTATCTGCACCGATTAATAGAAATAGAGGTATTTGCTGAATCTTATTTTGATAAATCTTGTAAAACAATTTGTGAGGTTAGAAATTTTTAAAATTTTTTTTTACTCCTCCTCCTAAAAAACACAAAAATCGCTTAAAAACACTGTCAAAAGCCGAAAAATATGTTTTAAGATAATAGTAAAAGCAAAAAGGTCTCAAAAAATGGAAAAAAATTACCCAAGTTTAACTAAAATCTCAAAATTCTTCCAGTTAGCTTTAGGCCAACAATTTTTCCCTTAAGGGACACTTTGACAGCACCAGCAAGCTACTTATCTTAGTTAAGTTGAACTTAGAACTTAAGCCGAAGTGAGAAAGTGGCCCAATAGGTACTAGTATTAGGTATCTTACAAGCATAATTAAAGATTTGGCAAATAATAGCTTGAGTGATTAACCGCCATATTGGATTTTTAGCATATATAAAATCAATTATTTTATGTTGAAAGGAAATAAAAATATTTTGAAAACTGTAGCTTTGAAAGATTTGAACCTTATAACAAAATTTTTGGGCAATATTTACGAAAACCAAAATCTAAACACCGCATATCCATAGCTGCTTTACTTCTAAAGTGATGATTTTTAGTTCACCATACCAATATGGGACCCAATTCTTGAATCATTTGAATTTTTCATCGTATACGACTAAAATTCGAACGTTCTTGAACGCCACTCGAAAGACAAATCCGTGTTCGATTTTTTTTTTGAGTATGCGACATGCCAACGTTACTCTTAAACCATTTTGGCTAACGGGCCGTCGATACATCGACGGGGAGATGTCAAGAAAAGTGTCAAGTTTTACGTCGCATTTTTTATTTTTAGTCCGCCATATCAGTATGGTAATAACTTTAGAACGCCTTAATCGATTCTAACGAAATTTGGCACATCATGCGCTGACCATGAGCTGATTAACTTTTGAGTAGGGTGGTGGAGGGCTGAAGAGGGGAAAAGGGGGATAAAATATTTTAAAAAATTGTAACTTTGGAACAAAAGCAAGTAGCGATATACGGTTTTCAGATTTAAGTTTCCATGAATATGGACTACAAATTTTGTTTTAAAGTCCAAATTCGTGGGAGCATTAGTTTTCGAGTTATTTGAAAAAACGTTAAAATATATAAAAAAAAAATCATAACTTTAGAAGTAAAGCAGCTATTGATATGCGGTTTTCAGATTTTGGTTTTCGTAAATATCACCCAATACGCGAGTCCACAAAGAGAAAACAAATATCACCCAAAAATTTTGTTATAAGGCTCAAATCTTTTAAAGCTACAGTTTTCGAGATATTTTACCTTTCAACATAAAATAATTGATTGTATGGTGGACTATCCGTGCTCTCTAGCACCAATTTTTTTTATATATTTTAACGTTTTTCCAAATAACTCAGAAAATAAAGCTCCCACGAATTTGGACTTTATAACAAAATTTGTAGTCCATATTCATGGAAACTTAAATCTAAAAACCGTATATCGCTACTTGCTTTGGTCCCAAAGTTAAAATTTTTTTAAATATTTTATTCCTCTTTTTCCCCCTTCAACCCCTCCCCACCCAACCCAAAAGTTTATCAGTTCATGGTCAGCCGATAGAGAATTTTTGTATCAAATTTTGTTAAAATCGCTTAAGGCGTTCTTGAGTTATCGTGTATAGAGACAGAGAACAGACCGACAACTTTTTTTTTTCGTCGATTAAGGTGTTTTGGAACCTTAGTAACTCATTTTTGATAAAATTAAGACACACTAAAAATATATATATATTTTTTTTGATTTGGATAAAAAAAATTGACTAAAAAAATTACAAAAAATGCCTTATCTTAAAAGCCTTTTGTCGAACATGAAATTGAATAACTGAAAAAATGTTTGGGTGATTCCTATCAAACTATTTTTAGAATTTGCTCTACATATACAGAACGCTTCAGGCCACTGCGAGTATAGGCCGGAAGAAGTCCAATTTGCCAGTGTACGTACACGCAGGGACACCGCACACCTATCAGTGGAGCAACCAACACTCAAACTTGCGATCAACGTTCGCGGCTTGCGTTTAGTACGCCTCTAACCACGATGCCATGTGGAGCGTAGTCAATGAAACCGGAATTTGGTCAATAAATACGCAAATTTTTATAACGTAATTTTCTTGTTTTTTGTCACTGATAAATTAGAGCGTTTTATTTTCAACTGCCCAGATTTATCACTAACAACGTGTGACAATGAAAATAATAAGGAAAAACAAAATAAAAGCAAGATCTGAAAATAAAATAATACATTCTAAAAACCAAAAAGATTCTCTTAGTCAAAAAAAAATTAGACAATATCCGAGCCTATTATAAAAACCCCTTCTAACGTTTACAAGCATGTTAAGGGTGATAGTTTGAACTATTTTGAAAAGCTTCTTCAATTTTAGTCCGAAGTTCTTCAAAATTATTAGCCCTTTCATGCCCGTAAACTTTATTTTTGATATAACTCCACAGATAGAAGTCATTAGGAGCAAGATCGGGTATTCGAGCTGGCCATAAAATAGTTCCCCGTGTAATTATCACCAAATCTCACACCTAACAACTGCCTAGCAGTTGGAATAATATGCTGCTGCAGTAGATCCAACTATCTAGGACCATTCAAATTGCCGTCAATAAAAAATTACCCAATTGCGTGTTCCCCTACAATAATACCCCTCCAAACATTTAGTTTTCGACCAATATGGAACGTGTGTTGGGTTATGACGATTCAATAATGGAAAAGTGCCTTCATCTGTGAAAAAAATAGATCTCAGAAAGTTTTCATTACGATTAGCCCTTTCCATCATTGTTTCGCAAAAGTCCATACGACGATAGTTGTCCTCCGGAAAAATTTGATACGTTTTTGATGCTTTGTAAGAATGATAACCATTCCTTTGAGAACACGTAAGACAGTGGCTAAAGACGTATCAACTGCTTCGGCAATTTGGTGGCTAGTTAACTTTCGATCTGCTCGTCATTCAAAAGAGTGGGATTTAATTTGGATCCTTGGAAAATTTGGCAATTTCCGGGAATTTTGTATTTTTCGAGGAGATTATTTTTGGTTTCCTTTTCTGTTCCCATAGAAAGGTCCTTCTTCCATCTGCAAGCTAGCTCTGCTGAAATGTCTGGACCCAATGTACTATCATCTGTCCTCCCTACACTGAGTAAAATGAGCTTACTAGGAACTTTAGTCACGGGTTTTCTAGTTAAAATGACTATATTTAGGGTTAGCCTGACAAATCGTTCTAGTTGAAGCAACCGAATTGATCCAGTTTTAACGTAAAACTGGTAACTATAACCAGTTTTTTTAGTTACTTTAACCGCATTTTTTTGTCAACAAAAATCAAGTTACTTTTACTAAAGTTTTGTGGTCACAGCAACTAAAGTCATCTTGAACCATTTCATATGGTAAACCTTGCTGAAAGCTCTAGTAGGTCCTACCCAGATTTCGTAGTAGGAGCAACTACAGAACTTTTGACCAAAGTATTATGGTAAGGGTAACTAGAAATTTTGGTTGGAACAACCAGATTTTGTCGTTTTTGAACGCGCATGCACGGGTTTCGCACCGATGTTTTGACGTTTGACAAATGTCAGACGTCAGGTTCATAGTTGAGCATCGCCGTCGAAGTTTTTAGTTTTTTGATTTTATAGAAATAATTTTTCAAAATTTGCAATTTTTATTTCGATATATAATTTGCATATGATACTCTCACATTTGTGCTGTTCCAGCACAGAAAATTTCGCCACGCATGAAGGTAAATCATTTTCACATGGTCAAGAAAATTTATAAATTAAATTTTGGCCATTTTCTTTAGTCATCAGGATTTATTTCGACTCTCCTCGTGCTGCTGGGACTTTCTACTTCCTTCTGGAGACGAGTTCGGCCATTTTCCGTCCATGGTCGGGTGAGTTTAAATTTACAAACTAAAGTATCCTTGATACAAGACATAGTCATAGTTTTAGTTCTAATTTTAGTCATAACGCTATCTCTGTAACTGTCTCGTTAAGAAAAACGTCCATGGTTGTTACCTTTTCGGGTGAGTTTAAATTTACAAACTAAAGTATCCTTCATACAAGGCATAGTCATAGTTTTAGTTCTAATTTTATTCATAACGCTATCTCTGTCACTGTCTCGTTAAGAAAAAAAACAGGGACAGAGATAGCGTTATGACCAAAATTAGAACTAAAACTTTGACTATGCCTTGTATGAACGATACTTAACCTAACTTGTGCTATAATTGGTATTTTCTCTTTAAATAAAAGGTTTTACCAAGAGTTCAAACTGATTCCCCCAAGCGTTTGAACCCCAATGGCTATGAACCAGCCTCAAGAATGTCTGCGGTGTGTCTGACATATTCCTGTCCCGCCACCCCTTATAACCATCTCATGGTACAGGATGCCTACAGATTTGCTAAACACACAACTACCTAAAGGTAGGTGCTGCCCTTTTCCCCTGTGTTCTGCAGATGGTTATCTCTATTGAATTTTTGTTAAATTACTTAGATAAATTTAGTATTAAAACATGCGTATAAATACACCATTTTAGCCGTAAGTTTAAAGACATTTTAGGCTTAAAATGCTACATAGGTACTGTAATTGTGACACCAGACCGATGTCATAAAAAATTTGAGTTTAAGTTAAGTTTTTTTTTACTTCTGCTGTGGTCATTTGGTCTGACACTTTGGTGCGATGCCTCTGATATTTAATAGGCCTTCCATCTACTCGCGTTTTAGTGAGCTTTAAACATATGTGGTGGCCATTTTGAAAATTAACTAATGTAATATCTGTCAACAGTGTCAAAAATGGCGGCGGCATACGTGTAAAAGGGTACTAAAACAGAAGGTGTTGGCTGGCCTCCATGTCGGAGGTATCGTTTGGTGTAATGTTATACAGGCTATGAAAAGAAAAGAAAAAACAGATGTTTTATTTAACCTACAAGAAACTTGCATAAGTATTTCAATTTTTTAGTTTTATTTGGTTTCCCAAATCTCCCAAAAAAATTTCCGTCTTTTTTCTTTAACATCACTTTATTGAAAATTAGGGAGGCGTCTATTTTACTTAAAAAGTTAGGTAATAAAGGTACATGGTGATCGGTTATAAGTGTTCCCAGAGAAAACTTTTTTTGTAATAGCCGCAGAAGAACCAAATAAAAACTGGGTGAAAGGGAATTTCCTAGGGACTGCAGAATCATTAATAAAAATTAATCAGAGTATACAGGGAGTGCCAAAAAGTTTTTTTTTCTTATGGAACACCATAGACTTAAAAAAACATCCTATATGTTCTGACACTCTTGAATTCTCTAGACAATTAGCTTTTTAAATATACAATATTATATAGGTCTGCATGCAACCGTTTTCGAGATTTCAATAATCTATGACATCCTGCTGTCAAAACTCTGCTATTTTTGGTTTTTGTTAAGTAAGTTCTATTTTGACAGCTTTTTGATTGTTGAGATTATGCATATTATTATGTATGACCCACTTTGGTTAAAATATAATACAACAATACGAATTAATTAATATCTAATTCAACTATATTGTTTTTTTTAAAAAGCTAATTTTCTAGAGAATTCAAAAATGTCAAAATATTATAGGGTGTTTCATAAGGAAAAAACTTTTTGGCACACTAGTATACTATTTAAACTGATTAATTTTTATTAATGAATTTGATCTCCCTATAAAATACACTTTACCCAGTTTTTGTTTGGTTCTTCTGCGGCTGTTAGAAAAATAGTTATCCCAGGGATCACTTTTAACCGATCACCCTGTACCCACAAAATTAAAAAAATTAATTCACAACCCAGTGCTCGAATAGATGAAAAGCAACTGTGCTTAGATTTATTACTTCATGCTATAGCAGCCATGCAATATTATGAGGCTCACACTATCTATACCAACCCCTAGGGGAGTGAAATTGCTTTTTCTATATTGTTGGTTCTATTAGCAGCCAGATTTTGCTACTAATTTTGTTGTTTAAAATTAATATTTACACCCAGTTCACACCTGTGATTTTTTTCTGAGTGCCTACTCACGCATCACATGATGTCAATATTAAATGTTGTGACAGTCATGTGACGTGTGCTTGGGCATGTACGAAAAAGTCGTAGGTGGGAACCGGGTGTAAGAGGAGAGATTCTATTTTTCCTTTGAACTCCAATTGCTGCGAAATATTGAAATGACGTTCAAGAGTCAAATAAACATCAGATATGGCCAAACTTTGAATGGAGGGCACATTTTGTAAAAACTAAGACACAGCTCAGAGCACATTTTTTATTTTTTCGCTGAATAAGCTAAAATTAATTTTTAAGGCCACCAATTCATGCTCCACATACAAAGTTTACCCAAATCTGATGTTTATTTGACTCCAAAAAGTATGGATATCACATGACTTGCTTTGAACGTCACTTCGACATTTCCTGGGCTAAGGACACTGAATGAAAAAAAAAGAATCTGCCCTTAAATAATAATACATTTTCTGAATCAAATTCATTAATGAACATTTTTTTTATTTAAAACGTTTTGACAGGTAATTATCTATAGCCCTAACAATAAATAATTTAATTTGATTCTTTATTACTAAGGCTTTAATGTTCATTAATAATTTTGAGTATTATTGTTGTTAAAACATAGTGAATAAAATAGTGCTTTTAATATTAATTTTTCTTTAAAAGAAGTTTAAAATCAGTTAAAGGTAAGTGAAATGTATGAGAATATACTTAAAAAATTTAGTTAAAAATTTGTATTATTGTTGTTAAAATTTAATTTTTCTTAAAAAGTAGTTTAAAACTAGTTAAAGGTAAGTAAAACGTACAATATATTTTGTCAACATTTTTTTTTACAGAAAAAATGTTACCAGGAACTTTTAAGTAATTGTTAAAATTTTGTTTATTTCTCATAAAAAGTAACAAGTGGGTTATTAAAAGAATGTTAAAAAAATGTATGAATGTTAAATGTTTGTTTTAAAAATGTTACATTTCTTTAGAAATTTTACCTGACTATGTAACATTAAATGATACATATTTGTAAAAAAATGTAGTTAAAGTAAGAAGATAACACTGTTACGTTAAGGAGAATGACAATTGCCATACTGGCGACAGTAACAGAGATGAACTTGTGTTGGGTAACTGTTTTTTTGCATAGTGGGGTACCTAATTTATCAAATCACGTAAAAACCTATTTTTCTTTTTAAATTGACTTGTTAAATTTAAAAACTTGTAAAAATGCACATTATTGAATACACAATCTTATAAAAACTAGTAAAAATATATTTCTGTGACGTAAAATCTTTTAAAATCTCTTTAAAATGTGCCTAATTTATCACACAATCTCGTAGAATCAGGTAAAACCCTATTTTTCTTTTTAAATTGCCTCGTTCAATCTTATAAAACTTGTAAAAGTGCACGAAAAGCTAAAACTAACGGATATTTTGCTTAGCCTAATAAATGCTGTTTGATCATTATGACTACAGGGTCTTCCAAGAGTTCGAGTCTACCCTAATATCTCCAAAAGCAAAAGAGGCAGAGAAGTAAAATTTCACATAATTAGACGGTTTACAAAAACGTATCTTTTTGGATGCTAATCATCGCACCCGTCGTAAAGGTGTTGGAGCTAGGACGTCGACGATATATTTTGGAAAATGTAAATAAAGCATTTCCTTCTGTTTCCAAAAGCACCTAATATTTTATCTTTTTCTCTAACGGTTTTTAAATCTGGTAACGGCTACCGAATTGTTATGCCGAACCTATATTCGTAGTAACGTTTACTAGATAGTTTAGTTAGGCTAACTAGATACTTGGGTAACTGAAACTAAAATACTTGGATAACTGAGTCAGTAGTAGTAGATTCTTATTAGGCGAGTCTAGTTAAAACAACTAAAAGTTTAGTTGACGCCTATTTGACTAAAGTTTCTAGTAAGGCTGACCCAATTTCTAGACAAAGTTACTAGATATTTTTATCGGTGTAATATACTTTCTAAGGAGTGCCTCTCTATGCTAGAATTTGAGGAACTACTAGTGTCTGACGAGCGACGAACTTGATGAACTGTTAGATTCGTCGTCACATATAATAATATGAAAAAGACGTGCTAATAATAATTTTTTAAGTAAACATATGCGGTTCTTTATTGAGACTAATATGACGAGCATAAGTCAAATATTATGCAGGGTTTAAGTTTTTATGAGTCATAAAAACAATCTGTGTTTACAGAATAAGGAAACCCATGCCAAAAAATATTAGCCAAAAGCCTAATATTTGTCACACTCCATTGTTTAAAACTGACAATGTGCCTTACTGCTTCCTTTTCCTTTCCTTTTTCAGTTTCCTCATTTTCTTCTTTAGGTAATCCATTTGCTTTTTAGTTTTTCTTTTGTTGGATTTTTTTTTCTTTAGAAGCGTATTATCACAATTCGCGCGCATAAATAATTTTCGATAGCGTCTTCACTTGTCGCGTGACAGCGCAAGAAATATACTAAAGTACCTAGCAGAGATCAGGCAAGCTGCAGGGGCGGTATGTTTTTCTTATCTCTAAAACTTGCGTATGACGTGCTACGAAGTATAACTACCAGGTATATCTAATAGCATGTGACCAATCGAAGTATAATTGCATTTTATCGTACGTCCTGGGTTTTTTGTGTTTTTTTGTTTGTTTAAAACCAAAAATTTATAAAAAAACAAGGAAATGGTAAATGGATCTAGAGATTTATTATAAATATAATGTAAAATAAATATTTTTTAAAGATTTTGGAGTAGACTTCTAACCAAACCATATGGATACCAAAGAAATTAAATTTTAATTTGCGGTGGATACCAAAAATCCATTGCCGGGAACAGAAGAGGGTTGGGAGAGAAACGTAGTGAGGGGTAGGAGGAGGGGGCGTAGAAAGCTTCAATTTTAAAAACGCCAACGAAGTCGCGATCAAGTGTTAATATTAGAATAAAATTACTTTGTTTATACGGGCCTCTTAAAGCGCTTTTATTTAAGGATGGTTTGAAAATGTCATCCGTCAAAAAAAAAAGAAAAAAAATTATGAAACCGAAATCAGCAAAATTTTAATACTATTTTTATTTAGTTTAGGATCGCGTCAAATGCCTGCCACCAGCTTTTTAAGTTTAACAGCCGGTAGGTCTTAGGTTAATAAATTTATGAACGCCACGTATTTAAAGACATTGCACGAGGTATGATGTTAATATAGTATTAAATAGCCCAACTAATAAGTCAGCTAAATAGCAAAATGGCATCAAATACGAACTGTCACAACTATCAAAGACCCTTCCCTGATTTAGGAAAATAAACACTTATATACTTACTATACTCCTTAGTCTGTTCCTTTTCTTTTGTTTTCAATCTCACAAGGATTGTTTGATGAAATTTTGATATCTATTTGTCTTGATCAGGGTGTTCTGGTTATTACCAGAATGAAGAATAAATAACTAACTAAATAAGGACTTTGGGCTGGGATTGTACCAAACCTGGACGACCTTCTTCAACGGAGAGTGGGAGAGAAATAGGAACACAAGTTTCTGTCATTTGCAGATTTAATGACGAACAGAAAAAAAAAACAGATTTTGGACTAGTCTCCTACAACTCAAACCCTCATAATGTGGGGTTTGTTATACTTAAAGAAAATTGTAAATATTTAAATATTAAATATGCCAATGCCGGCAATACCGTTCAATCACTTAACATGAATATCATGCAAATATTAAGTTGTATTAAAGTTACCGATTTATGAGCTCATATACCGTGTACAAATTGTAATACCTATATTCGTTACCTTAAAGTTCCTAAATTAATTTCAAAATAAATAATCTTGGCTTGTGTATGTTTCTACCACCGATATCACCAAATAGATAACACAAGCAAAGAAAAATATGAAAAAAATATGCCTTTTAAAAAAAATAAACCAATAGTCAAAATCTTGGCGATGTCAAACAAGTCAGTGGCACTCTGCCCAGCTAACCCCAGGCTAACCAACCGAACTATGCTACGTCTGTACTAGCAAACTCTCAGCAACATATGTCAGCAGGACAGCCTAGAGCATCAGACCGAGTCACCCTCAAGTGCTAGACACTGTCATGTGATAACAAAGATATTTTTAAAGGGGAATATCCGACACCATATAAAAGTAAACTCATTATAACAACCTGACCCCCCAGACTGCCAGTCTGCAATGTGAGGCCGAAACAACGAGCTAGCCTTAACCCCACATTTTAGCCCGACAATCCGAAGCGACGGGGTTGTCACATGTGAATCTTTACACTAAGTCAAAACGAAATTAAGGCAAAACCGATGGTTATTTGTCAGCCATGTCATAAAGTCAAGAAAGAAAAAAAATTACTAAATTACAGCCTTAATTGAAGAAGTCATTTCGCAGCTTGGCAGTTATTGGTCCATACTAACTGTAATGACGATTTATACTCAATTGGAATCCAAAAAAAAAATTACAACTGCCATCCGTCAATATGGTCCCTCCAAAATAAGACAAAAAAAATACTTCTTTTTAAAGAAATAAAATGTTTAAAACGTAAATCTCAAACCGGTAACCTCCTGCGATGACTGGGACTGCTGTTGCACTGGTAGGTACTTATATGTTGGAGCTTGTAGGAAAAATGGAGAAAATCTCTGCATACGGCCCCACAACTCTACAACTACCTCTCGCCCAAAAACCCTGGAATAAAGGGAATAACACTCCTTACTCTTCCAGAAAATAAAATAAACTACCTCAATTGCAACACTTTATCGGACTCAAAAAAAAAAAAATGACTAGGAAGCTTGGTGGTGGCACGGTGGCTGGTGTGGACACCTTGTGGGAACTAGGAATCCATCACCACGAGTTAATACAGCAGCCCCCATGGCAAGGAGAAAACAAAGCATCAAATTGAGTCCCAAAAAAACGTGTGAAAAACCCAAAAAAAAACAGATAATATTTTCAAAATTTACCAAATTGGAAGGCCGAATTCTATTATCAAAAGTCCACTTACGAAGATAGAAATTCTGCTGAAGCTGCTGGAGTTAATCGAGTGTCCGCCCTCAGATGGACGGTGGCGAAACGTGTGTGAGTGGCAATTTTTTTGTCCTAATAGGTGCGGAGCTTCGTTCCCAAAAAACTACTTAAACAATAAGAAGCGACCGCAAATTGGCCCTGGTTTGATCCCTATTACTTAGGGTAAAAATCCTCAACGGATTTTAGAAAAATTGGAACAAGGGCAAATTTTCCACTTTCGCATACGGAACACTCGATTGCACTAAAGCATGATTTTTGCGTATTCCTTTTTAAAACCTTAACGGAAATACGTCACTAGAAAAACCTCTTCTCTAAAAATCCAAAACACCATCCAAAACTATAATAAAAAACTAACCCGGAAAGCATAACAGCCCACTGCTGCCAATCCTATGAATTAAAAATCTTTACACTTGGAAATCCAGTAATCTTCTCAAAGACCAGTGTTAAAACGACAGCCAGCAGAATAAAAGTCAATATTGGGGGAAATAAAAAAAAATCACAAATAGGAGAACTGACGTTGTCTAACAACGGGATTGTGTAAGCGGGTCGCATTACACCCTTACTTACGTGTTTTTATTTTATAAAATTGCTAACAATCTATATATTATACAAAAGAGTCCACCTGGCAACATTGGATTGTGATAGAAAACGGAAACTGCCTGAATTTGATAGCGACTACCGCGTAGTTTGAAAATACAATAAAGTATAAAAATTTGCGACTATACTCGAAGAGATTTTAAGAAAATAAAATGAGAGCCCTACGTCACAGCCGAAAATGGTACTTTACGCTCAAAAATAAATAATTACGTTAATTTATTAATCAACAAAACGACCTATTTTTTTCCTTCTCGATCAATTGATAAAAGTGCGTGCTACTGTGTATACTCTGTTTTGCCTAAATCATAACCTAGAAATAGTCATGCAACAAAACTAAACAAAGTGATGTTGTTTAAAAAAGCCCCAAATCTAAGTGCGGAAAAATGAGTTTAAACAGGACAAGCTTGTTCAACCCCGGGTTATTGATGTCAGACGTCACTTCTGTTAACCGACAGCAATGTGCCAGTAAAAAGTCGAAATAACAAGTAGGCAAACATAACAGTAGAGAGGTTCTGGTTACGACAGCCCTACGGCTTCTATGATTTTACCGCATTTCTATTAGAAAGACGGCTATTTTTAATTAAGCTATGCTTCGAAGTAATGAAACACTTGTGAAGTAAAAAATTAATTAGTTATTGTCGCAAAACCAATTTTTAACGTAACAAAATCCCTCACTTGCTACAAAATGGTTAACCCCTAAGGGTTAAACATGACTAATCTTCGTGGGCCGGCTTCAGGTCCTTAGCATGCCAAGTACCTGAAAGTATCTTCCATTCCAATTCACGCAGAACAAAAGTCCACGGAGAAACCTTGTCGTGGACGATATATGGCCCTACATAAGGAGGTGCCAACTTGTAAGTGAAAAACTTGGCGGCATCGGATTGAACATAGTTCTTTTTCCAGACCTTCTGCCCAATCCGGTACTCTTCCGAACGCTTCCTTAGGTTTTACATAGCCACACTCTTTTGACCGGCTACTTCGAGACGTTTTTCAGCCTCTACAAACATGTTACGAAAAATTAAGTTTCCGGTAATACCAGCAGTTTGGGTATTATCTTCGACGCCCAGAAGTTCTTCGTTACGATAATCGTCACCAGATAAACACATGTTTCTTCCGAAATTCATGAAGTGGGGAGTAAATTTCGTCGTTTCGTGTACGGCGGTCCGAGTTGCGCAAGCCAAGCGATGTATCTCCCGATCCCATACTCGTTGGTTATCCTTAACATACATTCTAATCATAGTCTTAACCTGTCGATTTTGTCTCTCCGTGGGATTAGCCCTGGGATGGTAGTAGGCGTCATAACGCAGCTTACACTGGTACTTTTCATCTAACTTTCGGAAGTCACCACCTGTAAATTGTTTCCCATTATCCAGAACAATCTTTCGAGGAACCCTAAATACCATAAACACTTGTTCCTCCATCCTGTTAACAACCAGCTTCATGGACATGGATCTAAGCGGAAAAACTAAAGTAAACTTACTAAGATTATCATAAACGACTAAAACTGCCGTATTACCCTTGTGGCTTCGGGGTAAAGGACCCACTAGATCGACGTTACTCCTGTTAACCGACAGCAACGTGCCAGTAAAAAGTCGAAATAACAAGTAGGCAAACATAACAGTAGAGAGGTTCTGGTTACGACAGCCCTACGGCTTCTATGATTTTACCGCATTTCTATTAGAAAGACGGCTATTTTTAATTAAGCCATGCTTCGAAGTAATGAAACACTTGTGAAGTAAGAAATTGATTATTTGTTGTCGTAAAACCAATTTTTAACGTAACATAAACACCACTAAAACCGATTTAAGCACGAAATCGATTTTATTTTAAAACGATTTAAGGAAGCGGTTTATCACTTAAAATCCATTTTACGGTCGTTATAAACACTTTGAAAACGCTTTAGCGCGTTTCTCACAACCTAAAGAAATACTCAACCTTGCACTGAGAAAATGGGGCCAACCCACGACCGTGGGTTTAAAATTTGGGGCTACCAGAACTCACATTATGCGTTAATATAGCACACGGTATGATTGTCTCAAACCATTTCAATTTAGCTGGGAGAACTCAGCAAGTCGTGGGCCACCACAATTCAGGCATGGGATTGCCTCAGCCCAGTTGTGGTAATTCACGGTCTGGGATACGATAACTCAAGTCCTGAATTGTTCTAACTCATGATCATGAGGCGTTTTCTCGCGTTGAAATTGTTTAAAATGTTTTTAAAAAGTTTGAAAAATTTGTTTTCTCGCGTTGCAACGGTGACGTCACATCTAAACGGATTAAAAATATTTTGAAACGGAATCCACTCTAGTTTCAAAACTGACGCGTGCGTAGAAGATACGTCAAAATTCTACATTTTTGTTTTAACCTAAGATTTTTTTTGTTTTTGCGTGAAAATGGATGAAAAATCGTATTGTATATAACTTGTTAGCCATTCTTCATGGTATCCCTGGTGTCTTATATGAATTCGGGGCTTAAAAGAACAGTAAATAAAAAAACTTCACTATCCATGTAGCTTTCATTGCTTGCCATCCATGCTACTAAAATTTAACTGGCCGTACACCCGAAGGTTTTGTTAAATAAACCAATAGTTGATCCATTTTAATTAACACCAAAAAAAATAAATAGAAAAACAAAAAAGTGAGATTACACTAAACTACGTCAGCGTTTTGAACTACTCATTTTTTCTCGGTTCTAAATGATGACGTCACATCTAAATAGTTTCAAATAATATTTCAAAATAATTTCAACGCGAGAAAACGCCTGTGGTTTATTTTTTCCGCCGTCTATCCGATTATAGGCGGTACTTGCCGAATGTCGCGTTTTGCACATATTCGGGCTTGCGGGTTGCTTTGGCTGGCGGTTGCTAGCAGTATTGCCAATCACCGTGCAATTGCACGAACTGCGTGCGTTTTCAGGTCGGCCGTGCATTTTTCTAACATCCAGGAAAATCGTGCGTTTTGCGTGCGTTTTGAAGATAAGAATATTTAAAATTTCAGTATTGCAATTGCGGTCAGTATTAAAAAAAAGTAAATTTAGTTTAATTTTGGGATTTCCACAGGTAGGCTACTGACACTTGGCATTGTGGGCGGGGTTATCTGTTGCGCTACTAATCAATAACGATTGTTGCGTGGGGTTCCCAGAATTCGTTTTAAACTAGGGGTTCCCCTTGGAGATCCGCCCATTGATGAGTTAGAAAATGGTATAAATTCGTCTTACGGACCCTTGCGTATTTTTCTGAGTGAAGGCCTTAAGACTTTATAGGCCTTTAATAGTGAATAGTACAGTGTCAATAAAAAATTAAACGTTAAACTATTAAATTAAAACTGCGTGCGAAAATTGCGAGTTTCGATTCCTAAGACCGTGCAAAACCGTGCGTTTTGAACACTCATCGTGCAATCTAATAAATTTTAACTGGCAACACTGGTTGCTAGCTTCATTTCCAGTTGTGATGTAGTTAGTGTAGGTCATATGTGCAGGTATCCTGGTTGGTGCTGCCGCGGCAGGTTCACGAGGGAAAAATATTAACGCGTTTTATTGTATTTTCTAAATAATATGAAAGTGCGGAGTGCGAAATGTATAGGGTCTGTTTTGTATTTTAAACAGTTTGGCTGAGATTTACTAACGTCGCTAACTCTTTCCTAAGCCTAATTTACAACTATATATATTTGTTTTTGCCTAATTTACAACTATATATGTATCTGTTATTTTCCTGAGCAAATTAGACTTAGGGACTTTATAGTTCAGCCTTTAGTTTTTTTTTAACACGCCATATTTATATTAAAATATTTGATTTTGTTTATATTTTTCACATTCAAATATTTTCAAATGCGATATTTTCGATTTTTTTTATGTAAGGGTTATCCATTATAAACCTTATCGTCTTATCTGAAATTTGATATTTATAATTTATAAACTGCATAGATATGTTTTGTTATTTTCAACGCCTTGAAACACCTTGTTTATTGTGTGCTTTTTTTGAATTTAAGAGAAATTTTACAAATATCGTAGGGGTTTTTGAGTTATTCAGCATTGTTGGCAAGAGTAAAACCTGCTAAGCTATAAAAATTACACAAAATACAGAGTGTTTTATTTAAAGTACTTGTTTATAATGGATAGCGTTGTATAGTTAGCTATTTATTCATTATGTTTTATATACAGTCACCCGGGGAGACTTGAGAGTCAAGGTTTCGTTGAATTTTGTTTTATTTTTAAATCACAAAATCTTTTTTTTTTAGAAAAACACGATTCACATTTTTAATGCTCCCTAGTTGACGGTATTTTTTATCTCTAGTAGCGTTCGTGCTGGAGATGAAAATTAAGATTTTTTTCTTTGCATTCGCATTTATTTCCTCGACTAAAAAATAAAATAAAAAATAAAAATAAGTCTTTTTTTCAAAATACTAGTACAGTCATTTGGAGTAACTTTGAATCACTGTGGGTAACTTTGAGCACCTTGGAAAATTATAATTTTCCAAGTGGCTCAAAGTTACCCATAATGGTTCAAAGTTACCCCGACTGACTATACTACAACTCAGATGCCGAGTTCTGGTAGCCCAAATGACCAAAAAAAGTACATTCAGTGTTTATGCATATTTTGGGCTACCACAACACACGATCCGTGTTTGCCTGCAATCCCTTGGACTTGGTTCTCACAGCCCAGAGGTATGGGCTGTCCTCTATTGGCAACACGGCTGGGTCTAGGAGAACACATATTTGAGTTCTCACCACCATTTTTCTCAGTGTGGTTTTCCGAAAAATCTGTTGTTAATTAAGTTGTTTCATTTCTTTTTTCTTTAAACTGACATATTTATTGACATTTAATGAAGGACGTATAATAAACCCTCAGAGAAAGCGATTTTTTTTTTAAAACCGTTACATAAAAGCACTTTTAGCTGCGTATAAACCTTTTATCAAAATTGTTTTACTGAAAAAGTGCCTAATTATTTTTTAGAATCAGAAAAGCTCGTTATGAAAATTAAAACTTGTTTACTCTAGAGTTTGTTTGTATTGACAGGGTTTTACCAAGTTTTAACTTTCTACCTAATAGTTGCATAATTTTCAAGCTACAAACTTAAAAGAACCAAGTTAAATATGTCCAATGAAAAAATTGAGGTGAAATTTTTTGGACCTCTAAGCAATTATTTTGCTTTTTTTTGTATCATACCAAGTTACATTATTAAGAACAACCAGATTTCGCAAGCATGTATTAACATTATATCACTATTGGTTATGTCAATGTTTTTTACAGTATATGCAATAGCGGTTTATAAAGATATTTATGCAAGTACTGTTCGTGTTAGATATTACCCATTTAGATATTTGGAGATTGGGGCATTTGTTTTGGACACTTGTAGTTATTTACTTAATGTCCGTAACTTTTTTCTAAAGAAGCAGAAATTTCAAATGATGTTCCGGAAATTGTTTTCAGGAAAACAAGACATGAAAATGTTTGGAACCAATAAATTTTACAAAAGTATTAAATTTCGATTTGTTTTGTCCAGTATGGGAATGATTTTCTGCTATTTTCTGAGAATAGTTAAAATAGATCTTCAATTTTTTTTTAATGAGTTTTTTTTTACCACTACATCCTTTATTTGCTTTTTCCGCCTGTTTCTCAACTGCTTCGTCATCTGGAATATTGCATTGCAACTAAAATGTCAATACGAAGATGTTTTTAAATCACTAAAGTTGGTGTTGCCTACGAACTCTACAAACGTAGTTATTTATAAAGTCAGTAACATTCGCAAAATGACCATTACTTTAGCTACCTGCGTGGACCTTTTTAACGAAGTTTTTGGAAATCAGCTACTAATATTGACGTTGATGGCTGCAAGCAGTATAATAGTTATGAATTTTGTACATTATTCTATGGCCCAAATTAGCTCGGATGATGTATTTATTTTATGGCAATTGGCAAGTACCTATATCTTTATGAAATACAGTAACTGCACTTGGCACGTATTTTAATATGTTACAATAGTACTTTAAAAAATTGCAGTGAGATTTACTAAGATCTAAAATAGTACCCCCCACAGGTCTAAATATTTACACCTGTGGGGGTACTAAATTTTAAAACCAATTTTCAAAAAACACTTACCCCTACAGAAAAAACACAAAGTTATTGATTTTTTTATATTGTTATTGCAAAATACCACTGAAAAACTGCTTTTTTTCTCAAAATACACAATATTTTAGAAGAAAATGACCTCAAACTAATTTTTTTTGAAAGGTTTCAAAATGGCAAATGGTGAATACGCCAAAAATTTCGCACATAATAGCTTTATTATTTGTGTTTGAGGTTATAAAGTTGGTGATTTTTTAGACCACCTCAGGGTGGTTTAAATTTATAGCCCCCAGGGTGTCGATTTTTGAATTTTAGACGAACGTTCGGGTGGTGGATGATCATTAGAGGATGTGAACACTCCCAGGGAACGATCCCATCCCCGTCGCTGGCTGTTCGTATTCTTGAATGCAGCCGAAACACGCCCAATGCTGCCAGTTTGCTTTTTGAGCGATTGAACTAATTTCAAAGTAACCAAAATATTTTCTATGATTTTTATCCTTATTTTTTTGACATTAAACAAAAACAAAAAAAGGTGCAGAATAAAAGTATGACAAAGTATTAAAAAATTACTTTTTATTGTAATTGAGAATTACATACTCATTAAATTATGTAGATTATAAATTTCTATTACAGTGGATTTTTTTTTAATTCCACCTTACACGCAGGCCATAAGGTCCTTTTTTTAAATTTTGTAAAATTTCACTAATCGTTTCACACAAAACGTTGCCATAAGATGTGTTGAACAAATGGCAAATTATTTTAAATTTTACTCGACAGCCACCAAAGATACAGCCTACATGATATATTTTTTGAATCAAAACTTACAAAAAATAGGATTCCATTAAAAAAAGAGAACCTTCTGGCTACCCTGCCTTTTTAATTGAGCTTTTTGTGATAAATAACAAAAATATTTTTCCAAGTGGGACTTTATAAACGGTCACCGTGTACATAACTGAGTGTGAATAAAAGGTCTCATTTTTAAGTTATAAAATTCTATATTTTACAATATTTCACATAAAAATTGGCTATAGATACAGCAAACTATAATTTTTTTAAAAAAAATGGTACTTATATGGAGATTTTTTTTTTCTGTCAGTGACCTTAGCTCAGGAAATATCAAAGCGACATTCAAAATGGGTCATGTAAAATCTCTACTTTTTGTTGTCAAATAAACATCAGAATTGGCTGAATTTTGAATGGAAGGCACATTTTGTAAAAACGAAGACACAGCTTGGAGCCCTCAATGTGTGGCATACGTGTTTTCCAACACTTTTTTGGTGGAAACCATGTGATAGAAAGTTTAAAGCTACCATAACCTGTAAATAAAAAAATTAAATAAGAGCTTATAAATATGAGGTATTAACTTGCAGCAGGTTTGTGCAGCTACATCATGCACAATTGGCAAACATAATGCATAACTTTCTATCCATCCTTTTCTATTCATATATGTGAGAAAGTAGCTGCATAAACCATGCTTATAGGATTGAACTAGGTTAACATATAACTAAGGATACCTGTTAACTGTTAAAATTGGATATCTAATTAGTTTTCTGTATTATAATGAAACAACAATTCTTCTATTCCCATGTAAAGTATATCCATGAATGTCCCGTATATATCCAATGGACATCCATCAGAAGTGATTATTTATCACACTTGGATGTCCGTTGCAGCTTCATCAAGATATATCCATTTTATATGGGTAACATATAGAATGGATATACATTGATGGAGCACATATACATCACTGGATATCCATTGAATATATTTTTCATGTATCATCATAAATGGGATAAAAGTTAAATATCCATTGGAGGTATGTTCATGTATGTCCATTGAAGGAATATCATTTGCACATCCCATATAATCACTTATAAGTTAACATTATAAGCTCATCCAATGGATGTTGGATCAATGTGTATATACTGACGAATATCCATGGATTGCTATGTGGGTTACTTAGTATGGTTTCACATTATACCCAATCAATATGTATAAAAAATCAAGCATTTTGTTCTTTCATATATCACGCTCTCAGTCGAAACAGAGAACATGCTCTATGAAAGAAACATGAGACAATCGTTTCAATATGTATTGAGTATGATGTGAAAGCCCACTATAATATATTGCACTAGGTATATTAATTTATTACTTACTTTTGTGTCGATGGACAAGTCTGATGCACTTCTTCGCTCAACCATAAATGGCCATTATTTCTCTTGCCAGGTTTTTCAAAATTAATTTTTCAAGGATCAAATCGTCTTGTATTGGAATCTCGGGGCGACTTGTTGCACCAGATCCGCCTCGGCCTCCTCTAAATAATTTATAACTCTATTCACGAGCCATATTTCTTCTGGCTACATCATTTTTACCGACAATATTTACACAAAAAAAAGGCAAACGGAATCAATCAACAAAGGTTAGGTTACAAATTAACCAACCAAACATTGCATTCTGCGCAAGTTTCGTGCGATTACAGCGCCATTCTCCTGCCTCATACCAGTAGCACGTTCACCTGCGAATTTTAGACGGACGGGAACACTCCTCGCGCGTTCAAGAATACAGACTAGGAATTTTTTCCTGCGAACAATCCCACATGTGATCATCCCTCGATTCAAGAATCGACACCCAGAAAGGGTTGCTTTTTGGCATTCGGTAATAAGTTCGTTTATAATTTCCCTAAGTAACCGCTTTTACAAGGATTACTTTACCTTATTTAATATCCCAAGTCCAGACAAACGCCATATTTTAGACCCGTTTTCAGCACAAAAAATATATTTATGAGGGCACTACGAGGCAAAACAAACATAAGTGAAGGTCACTGATTATGCACGAAAAATATAACAAACAAAAAGCTCAGTGAAAAAAACTTTCCTTACACAAAGTCCACTCATTTTAAAGCTGTAGCTTTCATCAGTAGAGGTTGGTGCAAGCCAAGGTGCAAGCAAAGGTAAAAGATCCGAACTCGCTGTTTGTGATTGAAAGCAGCGCTAATATTTTTAAACTGACATTTTGACAGTGACAGAAATGTAAAAAAAACTTGCATTTAAGTTTTTTAATACATTTCATAAATAAAAACACCTTTTAAATAAATACAAAATTAATGTACTCCTTACTTAATTATTATTCATCTAAATCGTTGTGTGACATCAAGTATTAATTGGAAAAATTAATTAACAAGGGTAAGTTTTAATTAGAGTGACATATAGGCCCAATGTTAATTTATTCTACCGAGTGTTTACTATTTAAACCTCGCGTGGCTTTAAATTTTGTAATTTTCTTTTTTTCTAAATTGAAAATTTCCTTTAAATCAAACAAAAGATTGTGTTAAGATTCAATAAACAGATTTATTAAAATTATTCTTATAAATCAAACTATGTCCAAAACTCAAGGAGGGTTGGTTTAAAATGCTTGAAACCAAAAAGTTCACTTAAACTTAGGACCTTTCTAAAGTAGACTAAATCTTTTTAGTAAATCCCACCGTTAATATCCACTTTTCTGCACGCATTTTAGTTGTGAAAGTGTCATTTTTCCCCACTATCGCGGAAAAATAAATATGCTTAATTTTTGGGGATTATACTGGCATTTAAATATTTAAAGAATATACTTAAATGGTTGTTGTTTATAAAATTATTTACTCTCTTGGCCATGGTAGATGCAATTAGAACTTGCGGCAAAGCCATAAAAATCGAAATCCAACCTTTAAGTTCCCGACTTATTTATAGGAAAAAATTGGTCTCTGCAATTAATTTACAGCCTGATACAAATTCGAAGGAAATTTCGGTCCTCGTTTTTTGTAAGTTAAGTTACATCTTGATGCCAAAGATTACACATGATTCCAAGATATTAAACATGATTACAACATGATTATAAGAATATTATAACACGTGTAAAGATTTTTATTAAAATTTAAAAAAGATAAACATTTGGGAAAAAAGTTGATGAGGTAAATGTGTGCTTTGTTGGGTATTAATATATTCTACGTTTTCATAAGATTTCTATATTATGTTTAGAAAATTGTTTGGCAACACATAACCCACATAGCATTAAAAGAACATTTACATGATAAGAATATGTGTCTGACCTCCTTTACAGAGTGTTCTTTACAGTATCTCTTTGGCATATGCTGCCTACATACCATTTAAAAATGTACTTATAAAGACACGCATAAGATTTCCCGAGAATAAACAATTAAGGAAGAATATTTTTAGTATAACGTCTGAATATGCAAAGTATATATATAATATACCGTTAATAGAACGATATGCCACTAATAGACATTAATAGTATTTTATTGTGAGTACATCCTTAGCATATTTTAAGTATATTCTGAGGAGAGCTACTACAAAAAACATCAATATTCCTATAAATAGCACATAACATCCCAAGATTTAGATCTAAATTTTTAAAAAATCTAAAAAGTTTCGAAAGAATAATTTTTTTGATATGGGCATATATGCCGAAACGTCAGATAAGTATACTTAGATTCTAGATGGGATTTGCGAGTGTGTAGGCATTTTTTTTTTATTGGAAAACCAGCGAACAAAATGTTTTTTAGGAATTTACGAAGTAGTTTTTAAAATATTTAAAAAAATATATTTCCTTAATTTAGTGGCGAAAAACCCAAAAAAGTAGTTTCAATTACATAGGAAATTTAGTTTACATCAGTTGGTGAAAAATTGAGTACTGTTTGGAACTGACCTTTTTTGGAATATTATTTTGGTTTTTATAAATTTTCCAGTCTGTTGCATACAAATTAGTTCCAAGTGCAGGAATTTGTGGTCTAAAATCCCACCAACTTTATAACCTCAAACACAGATGATGAAGCTATTATGTGCAAAATTTTTGGTGTATTCACCATATGCCATTTTGAAGCCTGTCAAAGAAAATTAGTTTTAGGGTATTTTCTCCTAAAATATGGTATATTTTTAAAAAAAAAGCTGTTTTTCAATGGTATTTTGCAATAATAATACAAAATAATGAATAACTTTGTGTCTTTTCTATATGGGTAAGTGTTTTTTTAAATTTGGTTTTAGAATTTATTACCTCCCACAGGTGTAAATATTTAGATCTGTGAGGGGTAATATTTTAGATGTTAGTAAATCCCACTGTAAAGGTTTTGTAAATTTATGCATTGATTATATTTTCCTCCATGTTTCTTTTTGTCCAAATTTTAATCTTATTAGCGGGTTGTCTTAAAGCCCTAAATTGTTTTTAGAGGCTTTCCAACTGTGTAACTTTACTTTTTCTGCTACAAAAACAAACCTGTGAGAACTCCTTTAAGAATTTATAAATCAAAATTACAATTTTTTAAAGTAAGATTTACATAAATTTTATATTTATATTTTTTTTGTATAAAAATACACAATTTTTTAGATGTGGGAAAAAAATACCCTAGGTTATTATTTTTACCGACCTCAACACTTTTACTTATTTGAGTGTGTGACAACTGGAGGTAAGCGAATTGCATTTACCAAAGTAAATATACAGTATTACTAAAATAAGTTGGCGCCTTCACTTTACTTTCATTTTTCTCTACGCTTTCAATGAGGGGGGTGTAGCTCGATGTCCGGCGGCACCCCCATTTTGAATATAAAAAAAACCAGGAAGGAGTGTGGTTCAAAATTTTTAAAAGTGAATCAAAATTAGTTCGAAATTATTATTATATCAAAACTCGAATATCTTTCGGGGGGGGGAGGTGGTGGCTTGACTGACCTCAAAAAACAGTTTGGACAAAAATATGTTTCAAGAAAACACCTCTTTATTGCGCAAGCGTTACAAGATTCAACGCTGATCCCTGGCTTCGGATCATGCGATCTGAAATGTATGATTCTCATGAAATCTGTAATGCCGCTCCCTGTTCAAGACTACACGTCCAGGGGCGCCATTTTGGGCGTAATAGAACGAGCATACCTTGATACCTGTGATAAAATATTTTTCTATTTTATTGGATGTAAGTATTTACATTTGACGTGTTTCATATTATTTGTGAAAATAATCACCGAAAAATAAAGATTTATTCTATTCTAGTCTATTCATTTATATTTCAAAAGTGACTACTTCTACTAAAATTCAAAAATTCGTATTCCGCGACCGGCCATAACTATCCACATCGCAAAAAAGTCATGCGAACGACGTCCTACTCTTAAAGACGTTCAAGTTTGCCGTAGCATGCGCATTACCCACATAGTAATTTGCCATCTTTAGCATGTGCATAGAAAATTCTCAAAAAGAAAAAGGATATGCTAAGGATGTTCTAAATTAACTTATCAGATGATTGGCACATATAGCAACTGGTCATCCTTAGCACCTTTAGTAAATCTATAGTAGCGTATAACTCCTAAAATATGGCTTTAAATAAAATAAAAAATATATTTTTGAGCTCTGAAAACCATGTCCTATCACAATACACCCTAAGAAAAAAAATTAAAAACAAATAATAAAAAAAAGTGCGACGCGCCGACGGGGTTCGAACCGACAACCTACAGGTTGATAGACCAAAGCTTTATCCATTGTACCATGCGCTTATAAAGAAATAAGTTGAAACCGCGGAATAGAAGTGTTTCTTATTGGTCGACTGAAATGTGTTAATTAGGATTAAAGCCTAATCAGAGAATTTTCGCGTTTGGTGGAACCCTAAGTGAAGGGAAAGTTAAGTGACTTGTACCATATTGGTAAGTAGATAAATCACTAAGGGTTAACAAATTCGGGTCTAAGTATGTCGTTTTACTACTCGGGGCTAATAGAAACTTCACTTATACACACATATACATAATGAGGACTTGCGTAGTGTCTTAGAATATAGCGAAAAACATAATTTAAAGTTAAACGCAAATAAAACAAAAGTTCTTCTATTTGCTTCTTCCTGCTCATTGTGAATTTTTGAAAGATCACCTATATCTCGTGATGGATGGTCAGGAACCCCAATTTAGTAATGCAGCAAAAAATCTAGGGGTGCTTCTGGATAGTTTCTTTCGGTTTGAGCAGTATATTTCCAATCTCAGCCAAAGATCTTATTTGACACTCAAAACGTTATTGCTAATAAACACATTTTGAATTTCAAAGTGAGAAAAAAGTTATGCGAAAGCCACATCATGTCTACTCTTCCTTACTGTCTAATAGTTTTTTATCTTTTTCTAACTGCAGTAGACTGTCAACGTTTACAAAAAATTCAAAATAATTGTAGCCGTTTTGTACATGGCATGCGAAAGTATGAACATGTCTCAAAAAAAATTAATGAGCTTTCTTGGCTGAGAGCAAAACAGAACCTCGCACGAAATACATTGAAAAATTATTTCGATGAAATTTGACGAAATTTTAGTATGTGCGTTACGAGATGAGAAAAATGTGTAAATAAAAATTGATTTCTATTACTAGTTCCAGAGATATAGACGGTCAAAGTTTAAAAAAACGTCGTTTCGGGGTATATTGGGCACGCTCAAAAAGGCATTTCCTGACCGAAATAAAATAAGTGATCGACGAATATGGGTTCCTGAGGAAAGACATGGACTTCCTTATTACTTTGTTGGTAAAACGTTAACAGGTTGTATACAGGGGCTAGTCAAAAAAATCATTTTTTGACACATTTTTATTTTCCTCTATACAAGAATTAAAAATAATTTTTGAGCACACATTAATGTTTTATTATTTTCTAGATAAACTGAACAAGTTTTTCTTCCCAGTAACAATTACTTTGCCTTTCATGTTTTTTTCAATTTTTTTACTATAAAAAACTTGACAAAAATTGTTTCCAACTACGAAATAATTATTTTGCAACTTAAAAATCTAAATATTATTTTGCATTTAGTTAAAGTGATAAGTAAATAAACTTTAAATAAAATAGATTTTATTTTATTTTTTTTTGCGTACGCCTTTATCATACTTTTATCTAATAAAGGGTGCCATTTTTTGATCACTTTTGCATCTAGGATGATGATTTTTTAAAGGTTTCTCAGGGTACTCTAAACTTTCTTAACTTGCTGTTTATCACTTTTGGTGGGGTTAAATTATCAAACAAACAATAAATTATCATAAATTATAACTATGGGTAATTGCTCTCCCTTATACCTACACAGTGACGTAGCCAGAGGGGGGCTTTGGGGGTTAAAACCCCCGGAGGGCCCAGATTGTTTTTTAATATAGCAAAATTGTAATAATCGGTGTTTCGCCATAACAATAATTAAGTAACGATGAAAATAACAATAAAAAAAGCTATAGGTAAATTATAGTAATCGGTGTTTTAACATAATGATAATTAAGTAACGATGAAAATAACAATAAAAAACTATAAGGAGTAAACTATTAGGTAAATTGTAATAATCGTCGTTTTACCATAACAATTAACGATTAAGGAAAACAAGAAAAAAGCTATAAAGAATAAACTATTAAAACCTAAACTTAAATATTTTTGCGCTTGGTTAAACTACCGTAAAAACACTAGCGCCAAAGGTTTCCCGAAAAATAACATCGTTTTACGAATAAAAGAAACCTAATTATTATTATTTAAATTAATATTAATTGGCCTATTAGCGGGTACATTAAAACAGAATCTGGGCCATCCGGGAGGTTTTAACCCCCAAAACACCCCTCTGGATACGATACTGTGTAGGTATAAAGGAGAGCAATTACCCATAATCATAATTTATGGTAATTTATTGTTTGTTTGATAATTCAGCCCCACCAAAAGTGTTAAACAGTAAGTAAAGTAGGTTTAGAGTACCCTGGGAAACCTTTAAAAAATCATCATCCCAGATGCAAAACCTGTATTAGATAAAAGTATGATAAAGGCGTACGCAAAATTAAATTAAAATCTCTCGATCAGTTTTGAAGAAATTAAATATTTACTAATTTTTTATAAAAATTAATGATATAGAACTTTTTGCATGTACCTCGTAGCTAGGAAAAAAATAATAAAATAAAATCTATTTTATTTAAAGTTTATTTACTTATCACTTTAACTGAATGCAAAATAATATTTAGATTTTTAAGTTGCAAAATATTTATTTCGTAGTAGGAAACAATTTTTGTCAAGTTTTTATATTAAAAAAATTGAAAAAACATGTAAGGCAAAGTAACTGTTACTGGGTAGAAAAACTTGTTCAGTTTATCTCGAAAATACTAAAACATTAATGTTTGCTCAAAAATATTTTTTAAATTTTTGTATAGAGGAAAATAAAAATGTGTCAAAAAATGATTTTTTTGACTAGCCCCTGTATACAACCTGTTAACGTTTTATCAAGAAAATAATAAGGAAGTTCATGTGTGGTTCCTCTGTAACCCATATTCGTTGATCATTTATTTTATTTCGGTCAGGAAATGCCTTTTTGAGCGTAATCAATATACCCCGAAACGACGTTTTTTTTAAACTTTGACTGTCTATATCTCTGGAACTAGTCATATAAATCAATTTTTATTTACCCATTTTTCTGATCTCATAACGCACTATAACATACTAATTTCGTCAAATTTCACCGAAATAATTTTTCAATGTATTTCCTGCGGGGTTCTTTGTACATTTGTCTATTACTGGTTTTTATTTTAAACTGACGAAAACATCAACACCTACCTATATGAAACGTATCATTAACATCTAACCAACTTGGGTTGCCTAGGCATTTCTCAAAAATTTTTGAACGCAGCTTTTCATATAATGCTGTAAAACATTATAATTATTTTCAAAATTACTTTACTTGGAAATCTGTGCGTTCCTTAAAAAAAAAGTCTCAAAACCATTTTTATTAATAGTCAAATGCAAATTTTATCAAGCGATTGGAATGTGGTTTCTTAGACAAATAATATTTCTTTTTTAGATGAAAATAGACTTCGGTCATTTTTACCGGGGTATAGCATAAAAATCTTGGACGCCATATCAAAAAAAAAAAAAAAAATCGTAGAGAGGTTTAAAATGAAGTGTTTATTTATGTTAATTTCATCTCAGGCACCTAAAGTTTTTGCGTAGTGGAAAAATGGAAAAAACATCACAAGAAGCTGTTTTTTCACTTATACATGTTATTTTCAAAGTTAATCAAAATCATGCACCAACTAAACTTTTTTTTCATAGTAAGCGGCGATAAGTCAACAAGAATGAATAGTCACCTTGTCTTTTTTGCTTTTTTATGAAATTGGATAAAATAAAATGTGGATATAGGTCGCCATTTGGATATATCAGCCGTCATATTGAAACGCGTCATAGCTAGATCAAAGGCGTTTTCTCGCGTTGAAATTGTTTAAAATGTTTTTAAAAAGTTTGAAACATTTGTTTTCTCGCGTTGCGACGGTGACGTCACATCGAAACGGGTTAAAAATATTTTGAAACGGAATCTACTCTAGTTTCAAAACTGACGCGTGCGTAGAAGATACGTCAAAATTCTACATTCTTGTTTTAACCGATTTTTTTTTGTTTTTGCGTGAAAATGTATGAAAAATCGTATTCTAGATATCTTGTTAGCCATTCTTCATGGTATCTATGTGATCTTATATGATTTTCTGGGCTTAAAAGAACAGTAAATAAAAAAAAACTTCACTATCCATGTAGCTTCCATTGTTTGCCATCCATGCTACTAAAACGGGCCGTACACTCGAAGGTTTTGTTAGATAAACCAGTAGTTGATCCATTTTAATTTTAAACACCAAAGAAATAAACAGGAAAACGAAAAAGAGTGAGGTTGCACTAAACTACGTCAGCGTTTAGAACTACTCATTTTTTCTCGGTTCTAAATGATGACGTCACATCTAAATAGTTTCAAATAATATTTCAAAATAATTTCAACGCGAGAAAACGCCTCAAATTTTTTTAAACAGTATTGTTGGACTTGACCCTCCTATCTTTCTTACCAAATTTGGTCCTCTTCGCTTTAATAGTTGATGAATAGCGCCCTTTAGTGTGTTATTTTTGCAATATGTTAATTTTACTCGAGTATTTTTCAAGGTAATGAAGCTTCAAACTGCATCAAACTCTAAGGATCGAATTTGGCATACATGCCTAATAGTTTAAGGTAGATTTAAAGTTGGACTGACAAAACCTCGAATTTAACGTCGGATGACCTTGAAAATAAATTTTTTCGAATCCTTGTTCTCGAATTATATGGAATCGAGTTTAATCATGTCCCGGTTGCGAAAGTTGTATTTTTTATGATTTTTTTTCCGCCATCTTGAAAGATCACGTCATATCAACCCCTTCTACACGGATGCGAACAAAACACCCGGTAACACTCGATTGTGTGACTAAAGAGCTCTCATTCCCACATAATTACAAAACTCCTTCATTCAAAATCCCACGGACTTACACTTGCCCCTTCACTAAGAATAACATTATTTTGAGGTTCTTTACAGTATCAGAATAGCTTTTGCGCTAAAAGAACCAAATAATGTTTCAATAAGCGATATATGTATACTTTGCATATGCTAAAGATGTTCTATAAAAGTTAACTTCTTTAATGGTATTTCATTAGTATATGCTAAGGAAATACTAGACGCGCATTCTTTTGATGTTCTTTTGCAGGACTAAGAAAATACTTAGAAACTCATTCTTTTCATGTTCTAACTGTTTTAAAATTGATATATTCTTTGCATGTGTTAAAGATCTACTCAAAAAAGCCTGCTCAAATGGTACACTCATAGCATTTGCTATGGATATCCTTAGCACATGCTTGGGACATACTATTTAAGTATATGCTAAAGATATGCTCAAAAAGACATACACAAAAGGAGGTTTAACGCATATGCCATGCTTGTAAATGTTCTTTCATTGCTATGTGGGTAGCGACTAAAATATCGATCGGGCACATGATGGTTTCGTCAAATAGCGTGCACTGAAATAATACGAAGATTTCTGACACTCGGAGAAACAGGGCCAAAAATCACTCGAACGATGTTTTTTTTAAGTTGGCTCCTATCGGCCAGCTCACTTCTCACTTCTCGATTCACGTCACAGAGGAAATTTCTCAGTTGTTACGTGGCTTTGCCCGCCAGCAGAATTTTCCATTTCACAATCGCGCTTGTGACTTCACAAGTATGAAATTTCTTCACTTTTACTTAAAAATTGGATTAACTTAGTATTTGAAAACAAACTGCATATAAATGAGATGTTACTTTAAAAAGTTTCTAGAATTAATTAATTTTACGGTGGCTACAAAAACCGTCGTATTTCGGGGTTTATTCCATTTATAATTCACAGTATTATTGGTGGTTTAGTTAATGTAGTTAATTTAAAAGTTGAATTCTATTTGAACTTCGTTTATAAACAAGGATAGCTCTACTTGACAAGCAGGAAATTTAAATTTGCAACGTTTTTTTTTACAGGTACAACTTGAGGTACAACAACAAATTATATTTTTATTTTCTTTTCCAAACTAAACAAAAAGTGTATTATTTTGGAGTGCGTTAAATGAAAGAAGTGGGTGGAGGTTTAAATAAACTGAATAAAACAAATTTGCCAGCCGCCGTAGCGCAGTGGGCAGCGTATCTTGCTGACGCACAGAAGGTTCCGGGTTCGACTCCCGGCTAGGTGCACGGATATTTTGTGTTTTTGTCTTTAACTTTGCAAAAACTTTACTGAAACTGGGCATTGATCCTATAATGGATGGAAAGTCCCAGTAAAAAAAAATAAAACAAATTTTCGTCAAAATTTGGATTAGAATTTAAAAATAATAAGTTTTTAAAAGCCATTGTTACCCAGGTAAAAGATCTCTTAATTTAATTTTTTTTCCAAATTTGACTAAAGCATGTTGTTAATTTTTTGGCTGCTTTCTACGTATCATGTTGAATGAGCTGTTAAAAATGTCTACCTTTTATTGAGGTTGAATTATACTAAAATTTTGATTATTTTAAATGGATTAATTTTATTCTAGTAAACTATTAAAATGAAATTAAACATTTCAAATAAAACAACATTGAAACCTTTCTATTTCAGTTTCTAATAAACAACATACATACAAAAATAACTATAAAAAGTCAAACTTTTTCTTGGTCTTTAATTTTGCACAAATGAAATCAAATGAAACTCCTTTTCCGCACATATGTGGAAAAGTACTTAGCAAAACATGTGCGGAAAATTATGTTGACAGTTAACGTCCTCGTACACGTACGGAAAAATTTCTGCACACGGGTGAAATTTAACGTTTTCTAAGGATGGAAATCGCGTGAAATTCATCATTTTCATATGTGGTTGTATCGTGGAACACTGTTTTTTAATCGAAAAAAAATTAATTACTTATTACTTATTGTGCTATGGCCCCCCCTAATCGAAAATGCTGTGCACGCCTTTGAATAGATATATGCAGACCGCTTCAAGCTACTGCGAACATAGGGCGGAAGAAGTCTAATTTGCCAGTGTACGTACATGCAGAGACACCGCACGCCTATCAGTGAAGCATCCAATACTCAGGCTTGCGATCACCACTTGCATGACTTTCCTTTGGTATTTAGTACGCCTCTAACCACGGTGCTGTGTGGAGCGTAGTCAATGAAACCGGAATTTGGTCAATAAATACGCAAATTTTTATAATGTAATTTTCTTATTTTTTGTCACTGATAAATAAGAGCGTGTTATTGTCAACTGCTCAGATTTATCAGTGACGACGTGTTACAATGAAAATAATAAGGAGAAACAAAATAAAAGCAAGTTCTCAAAGTAAAATAATACATTCTAAAAACCAAAAAGATTCTCCCAGTCAAAAAAAAATTAAAGCAAATGTTCGGAAAGTCCTCCTTGCTCGGCTAGACAATATCCGAGCCTACTATAAAAACCCCTTCTAACGTTTCCAAGCATGTTAGGAGTGATAATTTAAAAAGCTTCTTCAAAAACAGATAGAAGTCATTAGGAGCTTACACCAAATCTTACACCTAACAACTGCCTAGCAGTTGGAATAATGTGCTGCTGCAGTAGATCCAAGTATCTAGGACCATTCAAATTGCAATTGCCGTTAATAAAAAATGGCCCAATTACGTGTTCCCCTATAATACCCCCCCCCCCAAACATTTAGTTTTTGGGGATACTGTGTTCTTACGTCAAAATACAAATGCAAATTTTCCCTCGACCAATATCGAACGTGTGTTGGGTTATGACGATTTGACCATTTGACCATCTGCACTTTTTCGGCAACTTCATAGACATCCATTTTTGGTTTTAAAAATGTATTATTTCAATTAAGAACTTACCCATCTGTTTCTCGAGCAAGGCAGAAATAAAACAAAATAATAAAAACAAAATGAATTTCCAAAAGATAACACTGCAGTGTGCTTCGAATCCACCTCGGTCGTACGGCACGGCGAGTAAATTGAACTTGATTCCCCCTATGTTCGAGGTAGCTTGAAGCGGTCTGTATAGACGCCGACCACACAAATGTAATGAATTTATTTTACACTTTTTAGTATGTTCAATTTTTCAATTTTTGTAAAAAGTTTTAAAGTATAAAAATAACTTTTATTGTATTTTTTAGATTATGCTCTTCACAGCAATGTATAGCTGTGACTTGGTGGAGAGAGAATGGAAAAAAATTCTGGCAGCCTGCGTCAACCTTAAACGAAATTTTCCCATCGATTCTCCAGAACATAAAAAAATTTGCAGTCTTTGCGTAAATCTTAAGCTCAGAAAAATTCGTTTTACAGCCGGAGGAATGTTTAAAATCAGCAGATCCACTATCTTTCTAATAGTTCACAACATTGTGATTTATTTTATTGCTATGGTCCAATTTTTTCCGTAAACACAAAAATTTTGAATTCACAGTCTATCTTAATATTAAAACTATTTAACATATTGTGCCCTATTAGAACTAGATATAGAACTAGATATAGTATTTATTAGCTACATACTTTTTGACCATGGGCCCAATTCTTGAATCACTCGACTTTTAGTCGTATACGAATCATATTTTAGCAAAATATTGTCGAAAAAAGGTAAATTTTTATTCATTCGGATACCAAATATGCCCACAAATTCTAACTCGTATGTACAATGCAGAATATTGAACTAAAATAGGCCCAAAATTTAAAAATTGCATTTTTGGCGGCAAAAATAGGACGGTTTTTGACACTTAAATGTCGTTTTCGCTCGAATTTACATCGAGTGGGTAGAAGCAATCGATGCAAATACTAATATAAACTTGCGAAAAAAAGCGCATCACAAACGTAAAATTGTAATTTTACGGCGAATTTAATTTAATATTACAGAATTTCAGTACAAGTTCAATGTTGTGTGTACGTTAATAAGTGGATAAGAGAAAATATCCTCTTTTTTCGTCAATTATTTGCTAAAATGTGGTCCGTATACGACTGAAACTCGAGTGATTCAAGAATTGGGCCCCTGATGCCGTGTGTGCCGCCTGCCAGCGTGCAGTTTTGCTGTGGTTTTTGGAAATTGTCATTTAAAAATTTGTGTTCGTTTTTGTTTGTTTTTGTTTAGTAATCCTTTACGACATAGGTACCCCCAATAAAACAGGGTTCTGCTACCCATTTATTACCTTCATTCATATAAATATATATATTCAAAATGATAAATTGAACGTAAAAGATTACTCAATTTGGCGTTGCCATTATAACAAGCGTAGCTCAGATATGCAAAAGGTTGAAAGATAAAAATTGATATTTTTAAAACCAGACATAGAAAAAATCTGTATTGTGCTGTGGTAGTACCAGGTATTGACACTATTCTAGCAAAGTTATGTCGAATTTGACCGAGCCGTTATCCAAAAATAATTGAAAAACAATTTTAGAGCAAATGCAACTTTTTTTATTTTTTTTTAGTAAACCCCGTGAGTGAACCAAAAGTCACCGATTTTGTTTTTTCTGTTAAGATCGTTTGTTGTGACCTAATAAATGATAAATAATTTACAAATCAATTTTTATTCCTCACAAATTTAATTTTAGACTGCCGAAAGAAGGCAAGGTCAATTTTTTTTTGTAAGAAAATTGACCTAGGAGACAAAAATTAATAACAATAATACTAAGAGCTACCAAAACTTATTTTTTTCTTTAAATATTAACCAAAACTATTAGTTTTTGTAAAAATATAATCTGCTATTTAGTAGTAGTGCCAACCTAAAAAATGTTACTTTTTTACCACCCCCTGTAAATTACCTGATGAACTGTCAAAAATAACAGCATAACTCCATATGACCTTCTGCCAAACCATTTTTGTAACAATTAACATTTCCTTGGACAATACGTCAGAGTTATAATGCGTAAAACATACAGCATTTTGGCCTTTTTTCGAACTTTGATCCCTAATATCTCAAAAACTGTACCTAGAACTTTTTTTACCCTGAATATTTTTTTATCACCTTGTTGTCCTCTACAACATACTAAAATTATATTAAATTTCACCGAGGAAAAAATTCTCCATAAGCCCTATATAATCGGGTGCGGGGTCCTTTGTGACCAGCACGGATTCCGAACTGAGCGGGAAACTTTGCAAGGTGCAAGCTTTTTGACCTTGTGCATTATGTACCGCCTACCAGACATGCGCAGTTTTGCTGTGGTTTTTGGAATTGACATTTCAAAATTTGTTTCTGTTTTTTTTTATTTTCGTTTTGTGGTGGTGAAATCCTCAAGTCAAGTCCGTTTATACTCTGAAATATGAGGACGCATAAGCATAATAGTAGTAGTCGGCTCGGTACGTATACGACAATAGATAGTTTTTAGTCGTGCCAATTTACAACCCCTTAATTTCGCCTTTTTGGTACAGGCTTTACGTCGACGCCGACAATGCGAAGCGTTTTGGTTTTTAATTTTCAAAATAAAATTAGTTTAGTGTGGTTTTCTATTTCAAGGCAAAATTAATACCTTCCAAGAAAAAGTAGAAAATTAATGGCCAATTCATATAGGTACGCAACTTGGATTAACCCAAAATAACGTGCGAGGTTTTCTATGGGGTAAACTACCAAAATTTATTGCTTTGATTTAAGTGCGTTGCAAAAGTATGTACTTACTTAATTATCATTCATCTCAAAACGAAAAGCACGCTTGTATGTGTCTTGTGTACTGAGCGCCACGCTATCCGAAACAAAGAAATTAAAATAAACTAGAAGGCTCACTCCATATATTGAAGGCAAATTTTCCAAATCAGTAACCAAATTTAAGGAAATTTCTAAGGAACAGTTATGGCAATATTGTAGAGTCGCGTTCTGATTGGTTCTGAAGCAATATTTAAAATGTGTTGGTTTCATACAGATGTGTTGTTCACCCGTGAAAAGATAGTTCAGGCGTCATTTTGGCACTTTTCTCACCTAATGCACATTTCTTATGCATTTCTAAAATTGTTAAAACAAAAATATAACAATAACAATTGCAAAAAACACGAAAACCCGACGTATCGGTCGGACCTAAGATGGCAAAACGTGCCTCGACAAATCAATAACCTTTTTGCCCTGAATGTCAGATTGTAAAGAGTAAATAGAGACATAAAGCTATTTGTAACTCATCGCGGTATACGTATCCGCATCTAGCGAGAACCAAGCACATTGACTGGTCAGAAACTTGTAGCACGTTCGAAATTTTAATTTTAATTTAAGGTGTTTCTGAACGCAATAGGTGCTGAGATACGATACGTGTGCCGTAACGATACATGATACCTAACGCATCTCAACACCTATCGCGTTTAAGAACACCTTAGATTAGCATATATCTGCTCTTTTCGAACGTGGTATAAGTTTCTGACCAATTAATGTGCTTGGTTCTCGCTAGATGTGGATACGTATACCGCGATGAGTTACAAATAGCTTTATGTCTCTAATGTCCTAATCCTGATTTCAATAATTGTTTCTAGAATGTAAAAAAAACATTATGTTAAAATAAACTTCCTTATGTATTTTAAACTGAACTCTTTCGACACTATATTCTACTTTATTAGAATAACGTTTTGCATTTACGCTACCTATTGCAATATTACGTAATTATAGGAAATAAAATAAGGGATAATTATGGAAACTTAGCCTAGATCTGTAATTTGTCTAATGATTTTTATGCGGTTTCTAGTTTATTTTAATTTCTTTGGTCCGAAATGGTGTGAAATTTAATACAAGCTTGCCAAAACATAAAAGCGCATGTCCTTCGTACGTCGAAATTCTTTTGTTAACCGGAATAGTTTGCGTCGGTTCACGCGGCAGCGCTTAAACATATATGACGTTATAATCGTCGGCCGTTTTGGACACGAGCAAAAACTATCTAATAAGCCTGAGCCCTTTTTTTCATACGTCATGCTTCACTCTTATTTTTCTACCCATGCAACCTTTGAGTGTCTGCAAGTTTTTCTCCAAATAACTAGTTTGTACGGGTAAACCGTTTTTATTTTAATACGGTTTATACACTTAAAAAAAGTTTTGCTCCGACGCCGACGTAAGTGTTACCCTTAATAATTAATTTTATTCCTTAATTTCATCGGTTTAATGTACTTTTTCAGTGGGTCAATGTATTTTTACATACATACTATACATTAATAACATGTAAATATACATTGTACTCATGAAAAAGTACTTTTAACCACTGTGTAATTGAGCAATAAAATTAATGTTACTCTTACTTTGGAGCACAAATTTTTATCAGAGCAGCCAATGCGCATTTCACTCACAGTTGATACCTTCAAAAACGCTTTTAGATATAGCAATAGTCCAATTAAAAAAAATTACGTGTCTGGAAAGAATATACTTCATACTTTTTAGACTAACTGTCAAGATGGTGGATAATTTTACAAAGTTGCAATTTCGCCCCCCCCCCTCGAAACTTCTTTTCTGTGTGGCACTGGTCAAAAAATATTTTTTTTAAAGCTCTATCCAAACATAAAAATGTGTCACTTTTAAAAATCGGTCATGAAATAAAAACGTTAAAATTATTTAAGTTAGGTCCTGTTTTTGCAAAAAAGTTTGTGCGCCAGTTTGAATTATTTTAAATTTGAAGTTGAGATTTTAATGTCTAATATAGTTAATTCAAATCGGTTTAGTCTCTGTTAAATTATAGACAAACTAGAGTTCATATTACGTAACTTAAATAATACCTAGCAAAATATGGCAAAAATACACCAAGAACATTGATTCTTTACCGATTTTCCCAAAGGATACATTTTTGTGTCCCGGAAAAATGCATGTTTTACAAATAATTTTTTTTTTCCTTCGACCACACACGACAGTAACCAAATCTGCACTCTACAACGCCTCAGAAAGTTTTATATTTCACACGCATATCGATTTTATTTTCGTCTCTAGAGACGAAAATGTTTTCTTCTCTAGTGACGAAAATGAATGACGCCAAACTATCCAAACAATGTAAATATCTAGTAGGCTATGATTTGTAGAAGCGTCGGAAATAGACCGAAACCATTTTCGTCCCTAGAGAAGAAAATACTTTCTTCTCTTGAGATGAAAATAAAAAAAATGTAATAATAAAAAACAGGAATTAAATCCTAAAGTGGTCGTAGGAAAAATAGCGTACACAACTCGAAGTAACTTTCTTACACTCGCATGTTGTTTCACTCAGCTGGCACCTCCTTCACAACGTTCACGCTCGTGTGAAATATGTCACTTTATGTAATATACTATTTTGTGCCAGTGCCAGAAAAAGGTTTTGTAGGGGTGAAAAATTGCTACATTTTAAAATTATCCACCAGCTTTTTTTTAAATGGCATTTTTGACAGTTGTTCTGAAAAACATGACGTATATTGGTTTTAAAGTTATAACCAATTAAAAAAGTCCCATTTTTTATAGCCCACCCTGTATAATGATGATAGGTACTTTTCAGGTCGATTGTGCTGAAAATTTCGTATTTGGAGATTTTATTGAGTAGTGTTTCAATATTTGGTAGCGAATAGGCATCTAATAGAGTTAAATTGTTGTTGGGCTCACCATGGAGAATTGCTCTCTTCGATTATGTTTTCTTCCAAAAGTTTTTTAACTTCCTGCTTTATGAACTGCTCATCTTTGGCTGAGTGTTTGCGAAATTTGGTAATGATAGGCCTGCAATTTGTAGTGAGGTTTAAAAACAAGGAAGGCGATTCAACTTTGGCTTCCATTAGACAACAAACTGATAAAGGCGGTTTTGCACCTCCAAACTAGACTTCCACCAAATTAGCACACAGATTTGAAAGTAGAGATATTTTGAAATTTTTGTATGTTGTATCTAATAAATCGATGTTGATAAAGCAGTAACCTCTAACAGGTAAAGAACAAGTTGAAGTTGCCATCGAAACTTGACCTTTGCTAGGATTAATTCTAATATTATGACGAATGGTGAAATCGTAGTCTAGGAAACTGTCAGAACTTCCAGTATCGACTAACGCATGAGCACGGTTTTTGTTTATGTTTGCTTGAACAACTGCTTTTGATAAGCATAAAGGAACCACTGAAGCATCTCTTATACGATCATCTCTGTTTTTGTCTGCACTTACTGCTTTGAAGTTACAGTTTTTGGCAAGTAGTTTTAGAGATTGAAAGTATTGATCGATAGAATCAGATGTCTGTTGCTTTCTAGTGCTTGGAATGTGTCTGGCAAACAATTCATTAATTTGTTTAACATAAATTCATAGCTTTATCGGATTTATCACGTTCGCTGATATATTATACTAAGCTGAAAACAGTATGTGATATAAAGTTAACTAATAGTCTGAGTTTCTCACCGTCAGCTAGTTTTCTGCTTTTATCAGTTTCGTCCAAAAAGTTTGTTTTGAACGTCTGTAGCCAATGTTTCCATTCTTTTTCGGCCGATGGTGAAGTGGAATCAATTTCGAAACGTTCTGGTCTTAAGGAAATGTCCATGTCAGCGCGTTTTCCTTGATTTTATTTGCTGATTGTAATAGATAAACCTTTAGATAAATAGGCTTTAATCAGCAAAAACATTACGTACACTTGATTTTAAAAAATAACTCATTTTCGTTTTAGTATCCTTTGGCCTATGATCGGTGCCATATTGACACCAAACTGACAGAAAATCCAGGGTTATAAAAATGTCAGTCACGATAGGCTAAAGGGCAGTGAGGCGGTAGGAGTTAACAGGCTTTTTAGTTAAGAACGGTGTTGTACGGACTACCAGCTAAAATCCCTAAAAACTTCAAAAGTACGGCAATTTATCATATTTAAAAAAAAAAAATTTTTACTTAAATTAAAGGCAACCTTATTTTTATATTAAATTTTGCATAATACTAAAAAATCAGCAAAAATAATGTTTTAGTAAAGTCTTTATTGAACAATATCAAATTATCACTCGAGTAACGGACGAAGGCTGTTCTGTAAAGAGGGCGGATACCCATTTTGGAGTTGATAAAATAACAATAATACGATGGAAACAGCGCTGGATTGAAAACAATTCGACGAATAGGAAACTTGGATTAGGACAAAAACGATGGTAAACTTAATACTAATTATTTTAACTTAAAAAAGAACTAAAATAAATAATTTCGTATGTAATAGGATCACCATTTTTCTCTATTATAAGCTGCAAACGTCTGGGCATTGAAAAGGTTAAATTTTGAAAATACTGATGGTCTTCTGAGAGCTGATCCAATGCGCGATAAATAGCATTGCTTAACTCTTCAGTATTTCGTGGTCTCCAATTCCTTTGGTATATTATTTTAACGATTCAACCCCATATATTTTCCATTAGTTTAAGGTCAGGGCTGTTGGCTGGCCAAGGAAGTGTATCTATATTATTATTCTGAAACCATTGGCGAACAACATTAGCCGTGTGTACTGGACAGTTGTCCTGCTGATAAACGAAGTCATTATTTTCATGTAAAGCCTGTACAGATGGCAGCATAACGTTTTCAAGGATTTCAATATATCGTTCACTATTGAATTTTCCTTCGATTCTCCAAAAAAAATCCAAACCTCCTAGCAGTAAACCAGCCCCACATGTTTACAGAAAAATGTGTAGTTTTTTTAATTTGGTTTGTATATTCGGCTTCAAATCTAGAATTTGGTCGACGATAAACTAAAATTCTCCTGCTGCTTGAAGATGATTGCAAAATCTTTTCGTCGGTGAAAACCACCCTCTTCCAGAAGTCATTATCACGAAGAACGTTGTTCAGTGCAAAAATCACTCTCGGCTGTTTTTGTTCTTCTGTTAGAAAAGACTTCTTTGCAGCAACTCGACAAGAGACTTCTGATTTCGTTACTTTTTTATTTACTGTTGCTAAAGAACCCGGAATAATGTTACATTAGCTGCTTCAACCGACGTTGAAAAAGGATTTTGTCTGAAATGGTCAATAAGTCTCTCATCTTGCACTTCAGAACTTACTTTTGTTCGTCCTGATCCATCTTTCCTATCCGTAGAATTATTTTCAATCCAGCGCTTTTTTCATCGCATTATCGTCATTTTATCAACTCCAAAATAGGTGGCCGCTATTGTTATAGACCAGCCGTCTTCTATAACTCGAGTGATAATTTGAATTTTTGTAAATGTTGATATCTGTGGGATTTTTAAGGATGTCACACTGAATTTTATGCTGTCACAACTTACTTTCACCACTTATTTCCACAGGAACATGAATCCGCGGGAGTTGTTGTGACGTTAGCAACCTCACTTTATTTAGTTGTCAGTTTGTTTGGTGCCTTTTTTGTGCTTTGCAACTTATTTGATAGTTTCGAGGTCTTTTAATTCAAACAAATTACAAAAAACTTAAAAAAAAGGTCCAAAAAAAACCCAACACCTCCCGCGGATTCATTTTCCCGTAGAAATAGCGCCTTATTACTCGCACGCGTACTCGTATGGACACTCTTGTTTAAGTCTTGACATGGTGGGTTAAGTTTAGCAAAACCAATTCGATTTTTCCCATTATCAGATAAGTTAAACGGCTACTCGCCTTATTACTCGCACGCGTACTCGTATGGTCACCCTTGTTTAAGTCTTGACATGCTAGCTTAAGTTTAGCAAAACTATTTCAATTTTTCCCATTATCAGATAAGTTAAACGCCTACTCACCTTGCTACTCGCACGCGTACTCGAATGGACACTCTTGTTTAAGTCTTATTTATTATTATTATTATCAGATAAGTTAAACCCCCTACTCGTCTTGTTACTCCCTCGCGTACTCGTATGGACACTCTTCTTTAAATCTTGACATGCTGAGTTAAGTTTAGCAAAACTATTTCAATTTTTCCCATAATCAGATAAGTTAAAGGCCTACTCGCCTTGTTACTCGCACGCGTACTCGTATGGACACTCTTGTTTAAGTCTTGACATGCTGGCTTAAGTTTAGTAAAACTAATTCGATTTTTCACATTATAAGATAATTTAAATGCCTACTCGCCTTGTTGCTCGTACGCGTACTCGTATGGACACTCTTGTTTAAGTTTTGGCATGCTGGGTTAAGTTTAACAAAACTAATTCAACTTTTTCCATTATCAGATAAGTTAAACGCCTACTCGCCTTGGTACTCGCAGGCGTACTCGTATGGACAGCCTTGTTTAAGTCTTGATATGCTAGGTTAAGTTTAACAAAACTAATTGGATTTTATCCATTATCAGATAAGTTAAGCACCTAGGATATCAATGTCGGGATTCTTAGCATTCCAGCGATACCACTGTTATCAAAATCGGTTCACCCGTTTGGTTTTTAGCGTGGCACATATATACTCCAACTCCAAAGGTAACCTCTTTAATTGAAATGTTTTTCCTGATAATCAAATTTTAACAGGCACCTACATAATTTTAAAAGCACTTTAAAAATTGTAAAAAAACGTTTGTGTTTAATTTTTGTCATTCATAAAAACGGCGCTCGCTTACTTGGAGGCTTCAAATATTAAAAGCATGTAGGAAAAAAACACCATAAAAACCATTATACCTGAAAAGGGAAGAAATAAGTTAAATTAGATCCTCTATTATTAGGTATAGAGTTTATTTAACAATCAATTTAGTAAAGTAGTTGCGTAAATAAGACCCATTGTACAGATTTAATATTTTATTGTCAGTAGTTTCATCTAAATCTAATGCGTTCTCACATTTTGGATTGCCGACAACACATTAATTATAATCCCACTGCCAAAGTGATGTCGCTAGCTACCGAAACAATATTTTACACCAGACGATGATACGTCGCGGGGCAGCCAGCTGCGCGGGTGTAGGGGTCGGCGTCCACGCTGAAGCTCCTCTATTTATTTTTCCTTTACTCTAATACCCGCGGCGTGGATGTGAGAATTTCGCTAACCTCACCTCACGGGCCGTCAAGAAAAAGCGTCTTGGTGTGTTATGTAATTGGCAGCATTGATTTATAAACGGTTTGAGCGTTTACACACATCCCTTAAATCGGTTTTCGGAACGAGTCCACTTTCTTAATTTTTTTCAGATAAAGCGGATTTTATTAGATCTTTTAAATTGGTTTATTTAATTTAATTAATTATAAACGTTTTAACAGGTCTGTATAAACTAGGTAAATTTCAAATGTTTTAAAATAGGTAAACAATAATTATCTTTTCAAGTGTTGTCCTGGCAACCGATGCGACGTTGACAAGTTTACGATCCCAAACGTTTATCACATCTACATATATAGTCATCACCTCAACTGTTTGTTACTATCTATTTTAATAGCTTTTTAAGTATGGCTTCTTAAAGGATTTTCGATTTAAGAATTGGTCCTGGTCCTGGTTGACATTATTTTGACATAAATTTTGACAGCGGTGCTAAAATAGTGACGTCATTTCAAATATTATTAAGATATCTTTGATTTTACTCAAAAAAAGACTATCTATAATTTTGCAAAATTTTAGGGGTTTTGTTTACAACTAAAGGGCCGAACCCATCTCCCAGGCTGGTTCTAAAATTTCATAACCAGGTTGCAACTGTGACGTCATGGTTTTAAAACGAAAGGACCGTTTGCGGTTCTGGTTCAACCAGAACCAGGACCAATTGTAAAACGAAAATTCTTTTAGTTGTTAAAGCACTACTGAAAACCGTTTTGTACTACACTATCTTTTAACTTGGAAACGATTTTTGCTATTGTTGTTAATGCTTATTAGTGATTAATAATAAAGTAAAAGAATTATTAGGTATTAAAACATCGATTTATTTTATTCATCCACGTTCTCTGAACGTTTTGTTCGCGGGCGCTAGTTTGAAAAATTCTGTATTTTATACTTAGAAACAAATATAATTTTTTTCTATTTTCTAAAAATATTTTGAACTGAGGTTTTTAAGAACTAAATATCTGACAGTAAACTGTAGTTTGTTCATTACCGACTGCGGAGTTGGTGGTATACAAGGTGTCCCATTTTCTGTTTTGAGCTTTAAAAAATGGTATTAACAGATTTATTATCTCCCTTGTAGTTTTTGAGCTACAGGGGAAAGTTAAAAAAATGGTCAAAATTATCAATTGATGATATCTCCCATAATTTAAGAGATAATTGAGTTCTGTAAAAACATGTCTGTGGCAACATTTTTAGGAAAACACGTTTCGTTTCGTAGATACCATCATCAGCGTCAAAGAGTTAAATACGGACCAAAATGTTTTACTCCATATTTTACTTTTAGTTTGTTTGATAATAAAATATAATTTTTTTATTTTGAAATTTTGATTCCGAAAAATCATCTTCAGTGCATTTTTTTTTCTGGTACGTGCCTGTTGTCACATTTTAATTTTTTAGAAGACCCGGATAAGAATGCAAGATATATTATATTAACATACCGGGTGCTATAACTTTAATTACCAGTTTGAATTAAAAAAAGCTATTGATAAGACAAATAAGCCTTTTGAAAAAAAATCATTCGCTTTGACACCACATTTAAATCCAAGGTGGCGGAGATTCCTACCTTTTTTTAAAACCCCTTTTTGTTACATGTTTTGTTTTTCATGTGGAAAAGTAACATTTATCCCTAAATGCTACATTTTGGATTTAAATATGGCAGCAAAGCGAATGATTTTTTTTTAAAAAAAGGCCTATTTGTCTTATCAATACAGCGGTGTTTTTCGGATCACCCGGTATGTTCATATAATATTTCTTGGTTGTCCAGGTCTACTATATAGTAGTTAATTATAAATGGTCTAAAAAAAATAAAATGGTACAGGCCGTACCAGAAAAAAAATGCACTGAAGATGATTTTTTTCGGAATTGACACTTCAAAATAAAAAAAAAATATATGCTATTATTAAACAAACTTAAAAAGAAACTAAAATATGAAATAAAACATTTTGGTCAATATTTAACTTTTTGATCCTGATGATGGTATCTACGTAACGAAACGTCGGATTAAAATTTCGAAAAGACAATTGTGTTTTTCTAAGAATGTTACTGTCTTACTTTTTTAAGGTTTAAAAAATGGCATTTTTAAAAAAATAGACAGTAATTCCATTGCTCAAAAAAATACAGACTTTTCCGGGATGTATCTAGGCTAGATACCAAAAATTTTACAGGTAAGTTTTTTTTTCCCCACGGACCAAATAAACACACGGGCGTCCCAAGGTGAGTAACCTATTAGAATATTTCGGAAACTATAGAATGGCAATTTTTGAAACTTTCTATTCTAACATAAGTCCATGTAAACTATCTTTATGAAATAATCTCATATTTGCAGTGTTTCCATTTGCAGGAAAACTTGGCAACAACTTTCTTATTTTAAATTGAACACCCTGTATATTTTTGTATTTTTGAATTCTGCAAAATATTTTAGGTATATTTGTTGTTTTTAAAATATTGACAGGTGAAAATTGACATTTTTTAACTTTGACAGCCCGTAACATCGAAACGGTTAAGGATAGAGCAAAACGGTTTTTACATTCCTATCTTGGTTTTTCACAAGCTATCGTTTTATATCTAAACCCAGGGTTAAAATATCCCAAGGTTAGTTTAACCCTTGGTTAAAAATAGTATAGAACAATAGCTTGTAAAAAACCAAGATAGGAATGTTAAAACCTTGTTGCCTATCAATATTTTAAAAACAGTTGAACATAGGTATAAGGTGTTTAATTTAAAATAAGAAAGTTGTTGCCAAGTTTCCCTGCAAATGGCAACACTGCAAATATGAGAGCATTTTATAAAGATATTTTAGATGGACTTATGTTAGAATAGAAAGTAAGATATTCTAATAGGTTACTTACCTTGGGACACCCGGCATATATAGTGTGTGTACTGTGAATAAAATTAAAAACCCAAAAAACACACCACTTCCGGAATCAAAAATCAAAAAATCCAACGCACTTGCGCAAAGAGGCCCTATATCTTTATTTTCATGGCCTACTCGACCATAATAAATTGCCACTTCCAGGGCTTGCATATTAAGTTTATAAGTATATGGTGTATCCAGAATTTTCCAGGGCGTATCTGGATTTTTATATGTGCTATACATAATGTTGTCAAAAATTTTAGTGCTAATAAACTAAGATTTTTGTTAATTTGGTAAGAAAGTAGGGTGTAATCTATCTAAAGTTTTTTGCATTTTTTATGTGCTATATAAACATATATCTTGTTACAAATGTTGGCTTTCAAGAGCTCCAACGAGATATCGCAAGGTAAGAGAAACAATTTTTTTTTTAGGGATGAAATTTTTTGGGGGTAGCTTTAAGGGGTGTAATGGGGGAAAGCTTAAAAACAATAGAGGTCTGCGCTTCCATATAAGTAATTGTTATGTAAAATACCGTTATGATTGATGCAGGGGTTTTTGAGTTACAGTGGCTGAAAAGTGAGCGACGAACAGACAGACCGACAGAGAGAGAAAGCGACGCGACGGTGCACACTGGTCTGTCCTATGCAATCTAGGAGGACATTGGGCGAATTTTCGACATACGTTAAAATACCTGGAAACTACACACATTCTACAGACAGATAGCGTATCTAGTCAGCCGCTACCATAAGAGTTACCTTATCATATTACATACACTTGCTACGGCTTGCTTGCAGTTGGTTGTTTTTTGCAGTTTTACATGTATTTTGTGACCAAACATATTTGGTTCATATCTTTTTGTCTCTTTATTTCAAGTTACATATTTTTGGTCTTGCAATGGATATATAAATATATATATATAGTAAGTTGAATAAAAAATTTACTTTTTGTGACTGTGTGAAACTTTGAAGAAGAATATAAAAAATATATATTGATGTCGTGTTTTACAGGCACACTTTTGCTTTTTTACGCTAGGTTGCGCACGTTTGTCAAAACAGCTTTAAAAAGTGCCAGGAAAAATTAAAAATACAGGTTTCTTCCTTGACTCTCATTTTTTCCATTCTTTGTAAATGCCTACATGTATGTTGTGATATATAGGGTGGGCCACAAAATTCCGCACTTTTTGGATTAGCTATAACTTTTGACTTGATTACTCGATTTTGAAATGTATTGGCTTTTTGGATAGATAAAACGCTCATTGTTTCTGTTTAAATTGAAGTATCATTTAAATAAATCAGATGTGAAATAAAAAAGGTATAAAGATTTTTCTTTTTTGGCTTCGCATTGAAAAAAATTACATACATTTTCCATTTGCTATATCTTTTAACCTAATTATTTAATTAACAAAAATACTAAGAATCTAAATAACTGATCTAAATCTAATAAATAATAAATTTAATTTTTTATTCCGATTTAATTAGGTGATACCTCGATATACAAAGAAAAAATGGAGATTCGTTAATACTAATTTATATTTTGTCCAGTACCTTACTGAAAAAAACGCACGCAACTCTCATGTTTTGTCTCTTTAAAACAATATTTTTAAGTTATAGTAATTCAAAAAATATGTACCTAATTTTTTGATTTTTTTCCAATGTTAAGCCCAAACACTCATAATCTAAAAGCTTATAACTTTTTCATTTGTCAACCGATTTTATTAAATGATACGTGAATATACACATAAACAATGAGCATTTGTAGTGAAAGGTTTAAAGTTTGTTCATTGTCACATATAATTTTTTTTCAGTGGGGTGAAAATTACACATTTTGTAAAACTGTCCGCCATCTTGGATTTTTGAGAAATTTTAAATTTTCACTTGTGCTTGTTAAACTCAAATTGAACGGAAAAATCCATATTTTCATAATTTGACTTGTTTATGAGTTACAGAGTGTTATTTAGGAGTTTGCATTTTGGCAGTGGGACCATAACTTCTTTATTTTAAAAAATTTCAACATTTTTGTGGAAAAATTTTTGATGGACATTGTTTTAAGAATTCCAAACATTTATTTACTCTTCTCATATCTCGTTTAGTTTTTGAGATATAACACTAAGTTACTATTTTTTAAATAGAAGATTTAATTTTTTTTTTAAAACTATTTTGACTGCTTTTAAATTTTCTTTAAAACTTTGTTTTTCTTTTAAAAATCGGATCACTTGTTTAAAAGACATTTAATATTTTATAAAAATCACATTTTAAGCCACGCATACCCGTTAAAAATTTTGTTGAAAAAAATAAGTGTGCTCTGAAAACCGCATGTTCGTACCTGTTTGGATTCCAAAGTTTTGAATTTACCCCCTTTACACCCCTTACCCATCCCTACCACCGTTTTTGTTTATAAAATTGTATTGTCAGCAGATGAAATCACAAATCTGAAAACCACATGTTCTTATCTGTTTTGAATCCAAATTTATGAATTTACCCCATTTACATGCCTCACCCACCCCCTACCCACGTTTTCTTTTCATAAAGTTATATTGTCACCAGATCAAATCATAAATCTGAAAATGGCATGTTTGTATCTGTTTTCATTACAAAATTCTGAATTAACTCCTTTTACACCCCTCAACCACCCCCGGACCTATATTATTGTGTAAAATTTCATTAAAATCGATTCACGGGAAGTGTTTCAAAAAATAAGTCGCAAGATTTGATAGACAGACGGCAGACAGTCAGACAGTCGGCAGACATACAGTGGACAGCAAGGCTCTGTGAAGTCAAATAAAATCGTTTAAAAATATCTGTTTTGATATTTTTTCTAGTGCAAAATTACAAAAGTTATGAGCTAAAAACCGATTTAACTCTGTGATTCAAAATGACGCCGAAGTTAAGAGGGTGAGAATGGTGCAAATCTATAGTTAAGCTTTCTCAGTAGTACCCTACATCCATGCAAAATTTCAGCTTGCTCGCTTGTAGTTCCCAGAAAAATAACAATTTGCTCGGATTAATAATTCTGTACTGTTTAGGCAAACATGTGCTTGAATTCGAGTCAATTATTTATGAAATTATATGCAAAAATATGCATGTCCTCTCAGTGCATTTATTCTCGAACTGATAGGACTTGTGCTCCCAGGGAGTAAAATTATCTCGTTACTATATGCATCTCTTTGGTCCAAATCTTCGACATAAATCGGTTTCTCTCACTTTTTCCCGATATTGATAGAAAGTAATTCTATTGGTCTTCACTAAGAGAATATCTTTCGATCAATATCGGGCAAAAGTGAGAGAAACCTATTTAAACCGAAGATTTGGACCAATGAGATGCATATAGTAGCGACAGAATTTGACTCCCTGGGAGCAGAATTTCTATCATTTAAAGAACAGGGACCAAGTTGCAAATAATGCAAATCCCCAAAATCAGACAAAATACATGCAAAGTTTCATACTACACAAAAAAAAATTGTACACTATGATAAATTAAAAAAAGATCTATGGAAACGAAACAGTAATTACAATGTTAACTCCACCATCCATGACAACTGTAAAGAGATTATGACTTGTTTCTCAAAAAATACAGATTATAAAAAACTCAAAAACCGTTTCCGAGCCAAAATAAAGCTTTGGTTTACCACAAGGGTTCTTGTAGCAATACAAACACAAGAAGAAAAAAATCTTAAATTAGAAATAATGCAAGCAAAAGCAAAATATTATGATGATAAATTTTCTCAGATTAAAGACAACCCAAGGAAGACTTGGATACTAGTAAACTCCATACTTAAGAATAATTCTGGACCAGAAGATAAAAATATCCATAGTTTAAAAGATCAGATCAGTAACAAACTCCAGTAAAATTTCAAAATTAATGAACAACTTATTTGTTAATGTGAGAGAAAACCTAGCTAAAGACATTCCTAATAGAAATTTAGATTGTGAAAAAGAAACTAAGTGCAATAATAGGTTTTATTTTGAACAAATCGGTCCAGAAGATGTGGAGAAAATTATTGATAAACTTGATAGTAACAAGGCACCAGGACATGATGATATTGATGGTAAAAGTCTAAAGGCGTGTATTGTAAAGGGGTGTTGAAGCAGCTACTATGCAAGTTATTAAACCACTCATTGAGCAGTGATATTGTGCCTAATATACTAAAAATGGCTAAGGTTTTGTCATTGTTTAAGAACGGTGATAACGAGGATCTGAATAACTATCGGCCAGTTAGTGTGTTGTCTATAATATCAAAAGTGTTAGAAATTAAATGACTTTCAAAAATCAAGCGACAAAAGTTCAGCAGCAGCAGATGTTATCTCAGAAATTCAAATGATGCTTGACAGAAAGAAAAAATGTGCTATTGTGCCGCTTGATTTTCGAAAGGTATTTGATATAGTGAATTTTAAAGTCCTACTTTAAAAAATTATCGCTTTTGGGGTTTCAAAGCACGAGTCTCCACTGGTTTGAAAATCATTACCAACACGAAAGAAAACAGTTTGTATCTGTTGGTGGAGAAAAGAGTGGTGAACAATACATAAAATGTGGGGTTCCTCAGGGTTCAATCCTGGACCCAACCCTTTTTTTAATATATATATTAGATCAATTCTATATATAACCAAAACCTGAAAGGAAATGCAAAGTCGTATGCTGATGATACAAATACAACTTACTTTGGAGATTCGTGTCAGGAGGTTCAACGTACCATAGAGAGTGACCTTAATCAGTTGACTGGTTGTTTTCTCGTAAACTGTCTTTAAATGTTGGCAAGTCTTCATATATTTGGTTATGGCGAAAAATAAAACAAAATGTAAAAACTCAGATAACATTTAATAAGGGTCTCTTACAGAATACAAATAATATTAAGTTTTTGGGTCTTGTTATTGATGAAAAATTATCCTGGACAGAGCATACAGATCATGTGAGGAAAAAAATTGCCGGAGCAGTGGGGGTATTAAAAAGATTAAGCTATACAATGCCAGTAACATTTTTAAAGTCTGTTTACTACTCACTATTTCATTCCCACCTCCAATATTTGACAATCATATGGGCAAACGTTAAAAAAAAACTATTAAACGTATTAAATTCTACAAAATAAAGCCATTAAGAATCTGGATGCTCCAGAAAGGAGATATCCAACACATAATGTATACAATAACTATAAAATCATGTTTCTTAAAGTATTGCATTTTTGAAATATACCAAACTTTAAATAAAATAAGACATACACAGATAATTTTGTTTTGTCGTAATGAAATACATAAACACTCTACCAGGAAAAGTGCTGCAATTCACTTACCACAAGTAAAATCAGAGTATGCTAAAAATTATATTTATTATAAAGGAGTAATAATGTACAATCAACTTAATAATAACATTAAATCATGTAACTTTTTAAAAAGTATTAAAAGAGAAGATTCCATTTTATCTTTTTGGTAAGGTAAGATGGTTTTTTGTATACACATACCCATAAGGTATTGATTTAAATACTATTGTTTATTATTGTAATGGTAAAGGAGTGACACATTTTTTTTCTCTTCCTTGCCCTTTTCTTTAGATTGTTACTATATAACTAATATAATGTAAAATATATATTTATATTATTAATTAAGTAGTGTAAGACTAACTGCTTTCTAAGTAAATTTATTAATTTAGAGATCCCTAGATCAGCATATATCTTGTAATGTGTTTTTTTTGGGAATAAACACGTTTTCTTTCAAGATTTCGAATCCGGACCAGTGTGTCAAAATCTCGAAATGCGATTTATAAGATGATTAGATTACTTCTTCTGGCCAGCGAAATAAAAACACTTACCTTATTATAAGACTTGACCGATCATCAGTCGTGACAGTTTCTGCCTCTACCTTAGATCCCTTATCTACGGTCTCTACTGGGACTTATTCTTATAAGTAATAAAAGGAAACTTCAAAGTGGTGAGATCACTTTAGAGAGAAAAGGGAGCTCTCTAAAAATCTTGGATTAATGATAATAGGGACTTATCGGTATATAAAGTCGGCATAGCCTGATCGGCACTATTTTTGACAGTTCCGCACGAAGGCTAAATTCTTAGTGGGCATAGCGTATTCCGCGGGACTTTTGAAGAAAATTTTACGAAACCTGTTAATGAACCCACCAACACTGTCCGACCTGTTAACAGCCCCAAAAATTCTGCAGTCAAGTAGTAGGGTTAGGGTGCCATTTTTTTTTTCTTAAATTCAGACGGTTTAAGCTAGAGCAATGAAATTTGACACATATGTTGACCTTCCGGCCACGTAACCTCGTGTTTCATAAAAAATTACATATGTCGCCACTAGGGGGCAACAGGGGCCAAAAGGTGTTTTAAACTATCCCTCATACCTTCCATACTAATGCACCTGCACATCTGAATCTCAGTCAGTTGGTAGTTTATACACAATTACCTACAAGTGTATTGTACCGAAAAAATTTCGTGGCTGTTAACAAGGATCCTAGTCGATTTCAATTAAAAAATTATATTTCATTCCATTTCAATGTCAACAAAAATGGCAGTGGGAGTGGACCATTTCTCAATTTTAAATACCCTCAGTTTTGCCCCAGCCGCCCGTTAGGGATGTAAGGAGGCGAGATCTGATTTTCACCATTTTCAAATTCTAGAAAACCCTCCATATGCATATTTAAAACTCATGAATTTGGTGTAATAAATATTATGAAATATAAAAATCTTAAACCTTACGGGCGACCCATAAATAAGGGCTAAAAATTTTAAATCTCGAGCAATTTGTTCAAAATTTACTATACCAAATTAAAAAAGTGCAAAATTTTTTGGCAATCACAAGAGCTTATATTTTTTTACATCCAACTTTGGCTCAGCTCCTAGGGCCGTACGGGGGCAAGATTTTTACCATTTTGTATATTCCAGAAAACTACTCAATATGCACATCTAAACTTCATCAAAAAGTGTGCATATATGCCTATGGAGTGTTTTTCGGAATACGAAAATGCTGAAAATTAGATGCCCCTTTACAGCTCCTAGGGACTGGGACAAAGTTAGGGGTATTCAAAAATAAGAAATGATCTACTGCGCTCCTAGTGGTGCATTTTAGTTGTCATAGGGTAAAATATAAGTGAAATATAATTTTTTAATTGAAATAGACAAAATTTTTAGCCCCTAACCTAGAAACCTTGTTACCAGCTATGAAAATTTTTTCGGCACAGTAGACTTGTAGGTGATAGTGTGAACTACCAAGTGACTGAGATTCATATGTGCAGGTGCATTAGTATAGAAGGTATGAAGGATAGTTTAAAAACACATTTTGGCCCCTGTTGCCCCCTAGGGTCCATATATGTATTTTTTTATGACACACGAGTGTACGTGGCCGGAAGGCCAACATATGTGCCATACTTAATTACTCTAGCTCAAAAGGTCTGAATTTAAGAAAAAAAATTGACACCCTAATCCTACTTTTTGAATGCAGCATTTTTGGGGCTGTTAACAGGTTAGGCCAATACCTTCTCCACATAGACCAATCAACTCCTACCATTTTAGTGTTGTTTTCTCGACCTTCGCCGCCAAATTGACACAAAACTAATGGCTTTTCTGTCACTTTTGGGTGAAAATGGCGGCGAAGATCGATTAAAGGACACTAAATCGGTAGGAGTTGATCGGCCTGTATGTAGAGGGTACTGGTTAGGCAGTGTTGGTGGGTCCATTTATCAATGTATGCCCCCTAAGTAAAAAGGTTTCTGACTTTTGTCATATGAACATGTCATCTAAACATGCTCATATTGTGCTACCCATAAAGTTGACAAATTAAAGTTAATTCCGTCCTTTATTAAAGGTAGGCATAAACATTACGTAGGTTTTGGATAGTCCCGGCAACCAAGAAGAGCGCCGCGCCGCGAAGTCCCATAACAGATGTATAAGTTCTTAAAAATATGTAGTCATTATTTAACTTCGTGTGGAACTGTCAAAAATAGTGCCGACTTTATTAAAGTCAGCCTATAATCTCCGATAAGTCCCTATTAAATACCGTATAAAGTCGTCTATAAAAAATTCAAAAGCGGCGTGCAAAAACTAAAATTGCTGCCTTAAAAATAACGTGACGTTAGCTACGTCACATTTCGTTATTAAGCGATAAAGTTACCCGACAGGGATTTTTCATAAGGGGTGCAGAAGTTCTCTAATCTGCAAAGTTAAAATCTGGAAAATATTTTGGTAATCAATTAAAATTTTCGACTTTAGGCTTATTTCATTAAGTTCGACCAACCCAGGACGCTACGTATTTTTTAAAGTTAATCAAAAAACAAATGATGCTGTCGCTATTATACCTAGTTGGCCAAAAGTATAAGAATTTGTTGATTTAATTATTATAGAAAAAATGTATGTATGTATAAAGGATGCCCACGGTTTATCAGAATGTGCAAAATCAAACCCGTTAAATAAAAGAGAGTTTAATTATGATACCATTCACTATATAAACAGCAATTCGTTAAACCAATTTTTTGTCCGAACCTTATTTCTTCAAACCCATTCTATAACAAATTCAAAATTTATAAGACCCGTTTTTAATCAAACCATTGTTCATCAAACTCATTCAATATCAAACACGGAATTTGTAACACCCGTAATTTATCAAAAAGTTTTTGCTAAAATAATTTCGCATTCGCCAATTCCACATGAACCGGAGGCGTACATGCAGGTGGCGCGGCGGCGAGGCCTTTTGATGCATTTGTCGCTGTTACGCGCGCATACTTCTACAGGTTGCATTTAATAGTTTATGTATAGATGTCACTTGCATTCACCCTTGCATTCATGTGTTATTGGCGAATGCGCAATCAATTTATCAATAATTTATAATTTTAATAAGAACGATTCACCATAGAAACTGCAATTCGTTAAACCAATTTTTTATCCGAACCTTATTTCATCAAACCCATTCAATAACAAATTCGAAATTTTACAGACTCGTTTTTAATCGAACCTTTGTTCATGGTAAAAAACGTAATTTATCAAAAAAGTTTTGCTAAATTGATTGCGCATTCGCCAATAACACATGAATGCAAGACGGGTGAATGCAAGTGGCAACTATTGAACGCAACCTGTAAGTATGCGCGCATAACAGCGACAAATGCATCAAAACGTCGCGCCGCTGCGCCACCTGCGTGTACGCTTCCGTTTCATGTGGTACTGGCGAATGCGCAATTAATTTAGCAAAACGGGTCTTACGAATTCCAGGTTTGATATTGAATGAGTTTGATGAACAATGGTTTGATTAAATAAGTTTCGGATAAAAAAATTGGTTTAGCGAATTGCTGTGCCTAGAGTGAATGATGTTATAATTGAACTTTCTTTTATTTAAGGGGTTTGATTTTGCATATTCAGATAAACCGTGGTCGTCCTAATTGAATGACTCTTTTCTATCCCTGATATCCGTTGTGTTTTTAAGTTATATTTTTCTAAGTGCTCTCAACCGTTAACGTGTATCTGTGAACAATGTGGAACTGTCATTTTCAGTGTCAAAAAGTTGGTTCGATTGAATTTGGAATGTAGTATACCTGTTGCAGTTTATCCCAAGCCAACTTATCGCTATCGCTTTCTTGGTATCTCTCCAAAGATTGCCTCATGATGTCTTTCATGCCTTGATGGAATTCGTTCTTGTACACTGCTGCTGCGATTCCAACTGCCAACTCGATTATGAAGATGACCAAAAGACATATTGCGAACTGAAAAGAAATAAAAGTCGTCATACAGCAAACACTAAAAAAGCGACTTAAGGCCTTTACACACAAAATTGCCTGCATATAATTTATCACATAACGCATAGGATAGGATCTCCACCAATCAGCGATCGATTTGAAGGTGAAATGTTTATTTTGCTGATTGACAATTGGTTGAAATTGTATGCAATGCGCTACCTATATGACCTTTAGAATAGCACTCAAAAGCTTAAACTGATAGGTGTAATTTACGGGTGAAAATCTCGATGTTTTGAGAGTATGGACTGTTATCTTGAAGAAGACAGGCAAATAAAATTTATTTTCGCTCGGTAATGTGCTGTATGCTTCGAATACACAATTAGGCAATTAGGCTACTTCCGCTGCACCTCTCACCCTGCACCTCTCACTCCGGGCCTACCTGTCTTTACGAAGTTCAGTATGTCGGCCCATTGGAGCGAGTGCAGCTCTTCTTCCTCTAGCCTGGAAAATCCTCACTTCAACTGCGTTGATCTGGCATATCCCTTAGGTTTAGTAAACCATTACTAAAGAAATGCTAATCTAATTAGGTTTTTTTATCTTTTAAAAATCCTTCATAAGCAGTATTACTATGCTAGATCGAACGAGCTAATTTGATAATAAAATTTATATTGTTTTGAACTTGGATTAAGGGACGAATATGAAGCTTTATTGTAGCTCTCTTTTATCAAGTAGTTTGTCTTTATAGTTAGACATTTTTTGGATATCCCTGGTAGTCACAAATTTATCTATTTTTGACCTAAATTTTGGATGGAATCTTATTGTCAAGTCAAACATTGATCGACCACCATATTTTTATTATATTGATTGTCAGTAATTTTGTAGAAAAAAAAAACAAAACAATATAAATTGATTTAATTTACTTCTTTTAATTTTCCATGCACTGTTTTAAAACGTTTTATGCAAGAAAATCCGTATTTTTGATGTTTTTAATATCGATTTTTTTTTCAAATACCTACCTGTTTTAAAGGCGCCTGTGTTTTTAAAAGACAAAATATTGAAGTTTAAAAGAAAAACAGGTTGTCTAATTATATTAAGTCATTATTCTTTACAAGATTACTTTATATAGACAACAGCTATTTTGTTGGGCAATGACCTATTTTGAAGAGAAAATTTTCTTACTTAAACTAAGGTAGAATAGTGCGATTTTTACGTAATTTAGTCCAGTTCACTGATTCATATCAATAGTCAATAGTCTAACATATAGGAAAATCGGCCAACTTTATGGACAAAACATTTGACACTTTCTTTGGACCAAATCATTAAACATCTTGGACAACATGGGCCGCACACTTTTCATTACAGATTTTATTTTGAATAGGATCTGCGTGAAATGGGAAATGTTCGACTCATTTTGTCCAAAATATTTAATGATTTGGACTACGATCTGGCCCAAAAAGAGTAAACTGTTTAGACCATACGGTTGTGTAACTTCTCTATATATACAGGGTGGATTCTTTAAATGGAACGGTGCTTCTAGCGGCTTTAGGGAAAGGGTTTTAAAAAATGCTAAAAGCAAATCTTTAATTATTTTTTACGAACTTTCTGCCTAAAAACATTTTTGGGGGTATTTTTTTAATAAGAAGGTACCACTGGTATCTTTTTTGGAAAGCTTGTTAAAAAAGAAACCTAACGCACTAGTTTTTTTTTGATATCTGTCAACCAAGGTGTCAAAAATTAAAAAAAACCTTTTCTTTTTTCAATTGTATTAGCTTTAAAATAAACTACATATTTCACTCAATTACATTATTGGCGGCCTATTTGGGGGCCTTCACTGAAGGCCCACGGCCTGCCAACATTTTTTTCATGAGGAGGTAACTTACACTTGTGGCACCTTTTTGAAAAGCTTGTTAAAAAATAAATTCGATTAAATAAATTTTTTTGACAAATGTTAGCTCCTCATGAAAAAAATGTTTGTAGGCCCCGCGCCTTCAGTGAGAGCCCCCACGCTTGTGTGGTATTTTCTTTATTTTGTTTAGTAAATAGAAAATATATAATTTATTTTGAAGCTACAACAATTGCCAAAAAAAATAAGTTTTTTTTTTAAATTTTCGATATATTGGTTAACAAACGTCGAAAAAAAATAATGGTGGTACCTTTTCATTTAACCCTTAACCGACGTTGTGGAGTCCCAGAGACTCCCAGAAGTATATAAACATGAATTCATCTTTCGTCTTTCATCCTAGTGCCGCGCGCTTTTTAGTACCTTTCTACTATGCCCTCAGCAACATCATATTAGCGCGACGAAATTGTCAGTCACTGTTGAACCTGCGAACCGAGCGCATGGTAATCCCTGGGACTCCACAACGTAGTTTTCGTGACTTTTTTGAGAAATGGCAACTCGTCGGAAAGTAGGGCGATCGGGTGATCCCGAGTTTCAAGATACTGTTCAGGCGTAGTATGATGAATTGGACAGTGATTCTTCTGATCTGGAAGGAGAGAATATCGAACATGAGATGAATATATTCTCAGTGAACATGAATCCGAAAGTGAAATATCCGAGGGAGAAGTCGATACGCCTGCAGGAGTCGAGAATATTATAGACGAAATGAAAGAGGAGATAGAGGAGAACTTGGATTCGGAAAGAGATGAACATGAAAGAAAAAATTATTATGGGAATAATCGTTATAAGTGGTCATCGGTTGAACCTATACGAAACGACCGCACTCCCAGCCACAACATTCTAAAGCTCCCTTCTATTCGTGGTATATTTAGCGCTGATGAAAGCATAGAGCCAATTGACGCCTGGAACAACATTTTTAGCCAAGACATGTTAGAAGTTGTAGTACATTACACTAACCTAAAAATATAATAATAATGGATTCCTTGGTCTCTTATACTTGACATCTATATTAAAATCAAATAACGAAAATATAGAAGCTCTCTCCACCACAGATGGGACTGGAAGGGAAATATTCCGACTGATTTTTTCAGCCCGTAGGTTTCAAGTTCAATGTTGAACAAATTCAACCAAAATTCTCAGGCTGCTTTTACTTTGGGTGGAAATGTTACGGTAGACGAAATGCTTGTGGGTTTCAGAGGTCGTTGCCGTTTCAAAATGTACATACCCAGTAAACCCGAAAAATATGGAGTGAAGGTGCAATGCTTAGCTGATGCCAGAACTCGTTATGTGTACAAGACCTATACAGGGTTCCTAAGATTTTCGTTAGGGATAGGATTTCAATCAAACAGAAATGGCATAGAAAGTTCTGCGCGCACAAAAGAAACAGGTATATTGAGCAATGGTGCCAGTTTGTTATTATCTCCGGACTGCTTTCATGAGAAAAAATTGTCGCCACTCTTTCATTGTGAGCATAAATCATAGTTGCAATAATAACCGTTGACAAGATGTCTGCAAATTCCGCTAGATGGCGGCCACACCATGAGATGATCGAGGAAAAACTGGGATTCACAGGCATTGCATTTTTATTTCCTTTCGAGTCGCTTCAGTTTCGTAAATTTTGTGTTTTTAAAATGCCGTATACTCGAGAAGAAAAGATTTTTATTATTAAAAACTACATAAAAAGTGACAGTGCGGACGAGGTCATTGGGCTTTTTGTTTTTGCGTTTCCAGATCGACCGGTTCCTGTGGTTCAAACTGTCTACAACATTTATCATCGTTTTGAAAGGTACGGGTGCATAAATGGTTGTAGAAAGTGTTACCACGACGGCGAAATACCAAAGCATCTCGTTCTTCCACACAGGGTGGAACGAGACGAAATGGTATGCGCTTACGTTGAGGCACATGAACCATGTTCGACGAAACCGATTGCGGAGGCACTGGATATTCCCAAAAGTACTTGCCAATGGATCCTAAAAAAATACGGCTACAAGTCGTTTAAGATTGGGAAGTCGCAGGAATTGCAACCAAGTGATTATTTTCGCCGGTTAGAATATTGTGAGGTTATGAGGGATAAATGTGACAGGAACGAAAATTTCCTATCAAAAGTTTTGTTTAGTGACGAGAAGACATTCCACAAAATAGCCGCTATTGGTCCCGCGAAAATAAACATCTGCACGCAAGTGTTAGAAAGCAACATCCTCAAAAATTAAATGTTTGGAGAGGTATTGTCGGGGATCATATTATTGGACCCTTTTTCATTGAAGGGAATTTTAATAGCCAAAAATATGTTGATCTTCTCCAACACCAGATTTTACTACGGTTGAGGGAACTCAACATAAATTTGGCCAGGCTACAAATTACCTTCGTCAGGTATTTGGTGATAGAATTATTTCCACGTATGGAAATATCCGATGGCCTCCTCGATCACCAGATCTTGCGCCAAATGATTTTTTCCTGTAGCGTTGTTGGCACGACAAAATTTTCCAACACCCTCACTTACGGCCTACGACTATACAGGTGTTGAGGGCGAAAATTTTGGAGGCGGGCAACTCTATCACCCCTGAAATGTTGGCTGCTACGCGCCAAGAGTTTTACAATAGATTGGGATATTGTGAGGCTCAAGAAGAGGACAGATTTGAACATCTAATCTAATTAAAAATGAAATGTTTTCAGGTCCAAACCACAGCTTTTTCTTGCTTAAAGGGGGCGGCAGGGTCCATTATTTACGATACTGAGCGATAAACTCGTGAGGTTGTTAACATTAGAAAGAAATATCTTCGCCTTTAATTAAATTTCTTTCCATTCTGTTCCACTAGTGACATCTATCCCGAAACGGCCAAACCATGCAGCTAGCACTAGCAGTCAAAGAAATCAATAAACGGCGCTGTTTTTCCTACAGAGCTTTTTGCTTGCGATATTATTGATTTTAAATAAAGCTGGCCCTACACTACATTTGATATTTTCGAGGTGTTTTATGACATGATCTCGAAACATGTAGCGAACCAATTCTTCAAAACTAGCGGGAGGGTAAAAGCGAAAAATAAGGGGGTGCCAATATTTGTAACACCCAAAAATGGGTGAAAAGATTTATTTTGTTCTGTTTCTTTTTAAAAAATGTTTTTTTTACGAAAAACTTGAGCTCTGCCACTTTTTTCATTTTTTTCTTCAACTTTCTCGAAATTTTCGTCATACCGTAGAAAAAAATTATTTCCCCCATGGTCATACTCTACTTTTATTCGAAAAAATTTAGAAACAGAGACGGGATCAGTTTTCCTAAAATGGGGGATCTTGGTTTCGAGTGAGAAGATAAAGGGCGTCGCAGGCAAAAATTTTTCAATTAAATTAGTCGAACGCAAAAATGTTAGAAAAACAAAGCACGAAATAAAAATGGCGCCGCTTACAATTTTTTTTCAAAAATTACGTAATTTCGGGAACGCAAAGAAATAGGTCTAAAGAGTATAATTTTTAAGAAAAAAATATCAATTTTCTTGCCCTCCTCCACTGGAACTACAGGCGCCGTGCACAAATTACGTAATGGTCATAGGGGGGAGGGGGGTTACAAAACGTTACGTAGGGGGGAGGGGGGTTTTCGACAGCGTTTGCATTTGTGTGAAACTAAGAAAATTTGGAATGAAAATAAGTGAAAAGTTTTTTTTTTTTGGGGGGGGTAGTGGTCTTGAAATCGTTACGTAATATTAGGGGAGTGGCGTGCCAAACCGTTACAAAACATTACATAGGGAGGGGGTCAAAAATTGGTAAAATCACCGTTACGTAATTTGTGCACGGCCCCACATCTGACTGTTCCTCCTTTTTGATTTCGAATCAAAGTGCAAAACCCGGGTTGGACGTTCGAAGGCGTCAACCCGTCCTATTTGCTTGATAAAGTTTCTACGGAAATATCTCAGTCGATTTCTCCAGCCGTGTATGAACGCTTTATGTTAGGCATTTGCATGTATCTCAGTCCCCAGCCTGTAAACAGTGCGTAAGGACAATGGTTACAAAATGAAAAGCCGAAAAATATTTTTTTTACGATATCTTTCATCAGTTTGGTATTAAAGTCACAATAGCAAGCAAAAACAATTTTTATTCCAATCCTAAAGGTATGAAAATGGAAAATATTAGAAAACAACAACCTGGAATGGATTTACTACGTGTAAGATGTAGTGACAACATCGCCCCATGTCCATCCTTTTCTGCCTAATGTGCTTTTCCGTTTGTCTGCGTCTTATACACGGCTGCTTGGCCCCCTAAGGATTTGCTTAGGAACCCTGTATATATTGTGTTAAAGGTGGCGATACCTCAGAGGACTTTACTGATGAAGAAAAGAAGCTGGTTATTCCTACGCAAGCTGTTGTTCGCCTTTGAAAACCAATCTTTGGGACCAACAGGATTGTCACGTGCGACAACTGGTATAGTTCAATTAAACTAGTGGATATTTTATTAAAAAATACACTCACGTACGTTGGTACACTAAAAACAAATAAGCGTAAAGTACCTCCTGAATTCCTTCCTTCAAAAACAAGAGAACTGTGATCATGTCTCTATGGCTTTACCAAATCAATAACTTTATTATCAGTCGTACCGAAGAAGGGCAAAGCTGTTGTCCTTCTTTCATCCATGCAGCACTCTAAAAATGTTGACCCAGATACAGGATTGCAGGAAATAAATGAATTTTACAACAATACGAAATCAGGTGTGGATGCCGTGGACGAAAAATGTTCCAAGTATTTTTTATAGAATTGTCGATATGAGTGGATTGAATGCTTATATAATTCATCAATCTCATAAAAACAGACAGCAGTTACCAAGACTTGAATTTCTGAAACTGCTGGCTAAACAATTATATGTTCCTCTTCTCAATCAAAGAGTCGCCAACCCTCGTCTACGAAGCTATTTGCGAGAGAGTATCAAAAAATACTAGGAATTGCAGCCGAACCACAGAACGACGAAGAGCGAGAAGTTTTACCTAGAAACGCAAGAAAATACTGCTCACGTTGCAACCCAAATTACGGAGGAAGACTTCTTATTTATGCACAAAATGTAAGAAGCCAATCTGCCTGCAATGTAGTCAGAAGGTATGCCAAAATTGCCTCGTTGATGCCGATGAAAGTGAATGAATGAAAAAAAAATGATAAGTAATCCTTGCAGATTTTTGTATAAATAACTTTTGATTAACCAACAATAGTTGGTTACTGAAAATTTTAATGACGTAAGGTTGGCTACGCATTTAGAAAAAAATGTAAATTTTTTTACTTGGATTTTTTTTATTTATATTAAAATAAAGTTAATTTTCTTCATTAGTTTCTTTAATAAACAGCCCTTTTTACCCTAAAATAAAATAAAAATTAAAAGAATGTCGCCAACTGTCATTATCTGTTGTCAAAAAAATGGAATCCCAGGGTCCCCACGATGTGGTTTGTGTCCCAAAATGTCACCAAGTCAGTTAAGGGTTAAAAAAAATAGTTGGTAGACCCTGGGCCTCCAGTTGGGGGCCCCAAACATTTTTTATATTATGCGCGCAAAGTCCGTAAAAAATCATTAAAGATTTTTTTAAAACGTCTTCCCTAAAGCCGCTAAAAGCACTGTTCCATTTAAAGAATCCACCCTGTATATTAAACAATGGTATCAAATAGGCTTAGGCCATGCATATTATGATGCTTTATGTCTATTATCAGGGACTTGAAAACTGGTTAAGGGTTGGTTACGGGCATTGAAAAAACATCTGTCAAAAAGGTAAATGACCTCTTAGTAATAGATGACACCAAGGCCTGTTTGATGATGTTTTATCCATGCAAACGGAAAATGTGTGTATATTTTCCAATTGCGCCGTAGTGTTAAACCTGGTTTAAATTAAGTTGGTGGTTAGAATATGCTTCCACCAGTAATTTAAAATCAGATAAATTTAAACCGGGTTTAATACTGCGCGCTGCGGTGCAACAGCCAGGACATTAAATTTTGTAGGATTGTAAACCCCATTTTTTAAACGACTATATAAATATTTTTTTTCCATGTATACCATTCCAAAATCCCGTTTTTTCTTAAAAAAAAATCATAAAAACTTCTTCTAATTTGTAATACATACTTTATCAAAACTATTTTCTTAAAAAGATATAATTTAAATTTCGACGATAAGCCTACATCGCGTAGTACAAAAGACACGACGAGAAAATCGTCAAAAATTTGTTGGTTAGATAATAAAGGGTTTTTTACTTTTACGAGGTTTTAACAAAACTTTGTTTTCAAAAACAAGATCTGAAAATAGTGAGGTCACGACTTTTTTACTTAAAAAAAGTTATTATGCGCGTATCCCTAAACCAAGAAGCAAACTTTCACCGAAGAATTTTATTCAGGGTATTGGCTCGAAACTAATGCCGTTACGTCTTTTTGAAAAACAATTAACGTCAGTAGTTTCAAAACCACAAACTGAAATAAAAATCGTTGGTGGAAGACACACGCGTAATACCTTTTTTTTGAGTAAACACGTCGCATCCGTTACTATAGAATGGCTGTAAAGCGAACAGTGACGTGGTAAATTTTCAGCATTTTCAGATGTTAAAAAATGTATTTATTCTGAAAAAAGATAATGACGTACGAATAACGGAAACATACCGCCCCCCCATACTTTTCTTACTACACTACTGAAAGCTAAACACAAACCGCTTCAGAGCAAAAATAAAAATTTGAAGAAGTAACGCCATCTCCTCGAGTAATTTTTACCCTTTTCATTCCCAAGATACCAAACGATATGAAAAGAAATTTTGTAGGATTGTTTACTTACCCCATATCCGCCGTGGAAAAACTCGGATTGGTTTAGCTTATACATGCTTTTTATTATTTTCTATGAGATTAACAGAGCAAAGACAGACAATGGATTAGATAGCTACTCGGGATTATTGGCTAGGGCGCATTTACGGTTTAACCATTCTTATCAAAATTATCGAAAAATTGTTGTAAATTTTTCTTTACTTTTAAAAAATATAAACGGCGTATCCATCCCAGGCACCTGGGGGGGCGGGGTATTTTATTGTCCGGGTTATAAGTTCACATTTTGTTGCCCGTTCCAACTAAAAAACAACAAACACTTTTGCTGCGATTGTTAACATGCGTAAAAGTTAAAGGGAAACTGGAATGCAATCGTCTTATAAAAAAGTGTATTGCTTTTATAGTTCGGCCATCTAACAGAATGTAAACTTCTTACCCTAAAATCAGTGGCGTACGCAGAAATTGTTTCTGGAGGAGGCTTAATCTTGGGCGAAGCTAGGTAGGGAGGCATCAAGAAGGGCAGAAAAAATAGCCAAATTCTTTTAAAATAATGTCAAATAATGCAAAAAATGACACCGCAATTGAAAATTTTATAAAAATAAAAGTAATATGAAGTGGACCAGTAGTAGTATAGCGGCAGTCCGTGGGCCTGGCAATTAGTCCTCTTCATGGGCCGTTTCTGCCTTACCCCTATGCCACTACTTCCGCTGCATCTCTCTCTCCGGGCCTCTCTGTCTTCTTTACGAAGTTCAGTATGTCGGCCCATTTGAGCGAGTGCAGCTCTTCTTCCTCTTTCGAGGGAAATCCCCACTTCGTCTGCCTTGATCTAGCAGATGCATCACACTCTGCTATCAAGTGCTGCGCCGATTCCTCTTCGAGCTCGCAAGTGGGACACAAGGGATCTCCTGCTACTCTTATTTGTGTCAGATGTTTGTTCAGACAATTGTGCCCAGTCAGCATCCCTGTCAGCAGTCCAATGTCCTTTCGAGTCTTGCCTCAGAGCCATTTAGTTCTGGCTATATTTGGACCATCCACGAATAGCTTGGACTTTCTGCACTTTGACTCTTGCCTAAAGGACGTCTTCAGTTCATTGTCCGCCCATTTGTTGAGCTCACTGTGTACCTGTTTCCTTGTTATTCCCAGAAGAGGTTTCGGCCCCTAGTCTGTCAAGTTCGTCCGCTTTCTCGTTCCTTGGTATTCCCTCATGACCTGGGACCCACATCAGTGTCACCCTTTTGTCTTGAGCAAGTGTTTGCAGTGCTTCAGCGCACACCTCCACCAGACTACTGACTATTTTGGGTGCACTTAGAGCCTTGAGGACAGCCTGGCTGTCCGAGCATATGTATATGTACATGCTCGCTCCACTTGAGTCCCTTGTCCAGCGTCACCCCCAAATACCTAAGTTGTGATACCTAAGTTAGGGTTCTGCCATACATTATGGGAGCTTTGAATCCCTCTAGTTTCCTCTTTCTGGTGAATAGGATCATCTCGGTCTTTTCAGGATTCACTGAAAGACCATTCTGCCTGCACCAGTCTTCTATGATTCTTGCCGCCCTTTGCATTCTTTCGCAGACTGTGGCTAGAAAGCGGCCGTTCACTTTCACTACACTCTCGTCCGCTTATGCTTGTGCGTCGAATCCCTCCTGCGTCAGGCGATTTAGTAGATCATCCATTATTAAGCACCACAAGTGGGGAGACAAGCAGCTACCCTGGGGGCAGCATCCCGTCACATCCACCTTCACCTTGGACTCTCCTAAGCTGGCCTGTGCTTCCCTCTCTGTTAACGCTGATTTGACCCATTCAGTCAGACTTGCTTCCGCTCCTCTTTCCTGAAGGAGAAGATGTTATAATCCGCGTTCTTGCCTTGTCAAAGGCTCCTTCCACATCGAAGAACACATTAGTCCATATTCTTTGTGCTGAAGTGCCTTTTCTGCCTTTTGCACTACTGCGTGACGGGCTGAGTGGACCAAAAGTTGCACCGCGCTGCCGCTGGCGAAGTTTTTTTTAAAGAAATGAACATTTGGTTTTAAAAAAAAAAAATTTAAAGTATAGCACAGGTTACGCGGTAGGCAAAATTTTTTGTAAAAATAGCGAAAAATTTATCTTTTGTCCATTATTAAATAAAAATCTTGAGCTTTTAATTTGCGAATTTTGCGATGTGATCCGATACCTGGGGTCTTGGGGGGGGGAGTAATTACCCCCATTAACCCCCCTCTTTGTATACGTCATCGGAAAAAAATATTTAGAGTTTTAATAAATACGTTTAAATATACAATAATACATAATGCTTCCGCTCATAATAATAAAAAAAATTAGCGAAAAGTTATATAATTAGCATCTATTACACTCCCCCTCAACTTTTCTAACATGCATTTTTACTTGCCTTTATCCACCAATACACAATAGTGATATTTTTGGATTTCTGCTTTTACGGTCATCGATGGTTCCGACTTTTTTGTCCGCTTATGCGAGCTGTCTGCTTATGAGAGGATACGGAATTGATCATTTAGTTCCAAAAATATTGTCCGCCTATAAGAGCTGTCCGTAAATAGAGCTTTCACTGTAATATCTACTGTATATATTTTTGTAGGACTGATAGGTAATATCTTTGATAACATAAAAGGCTAGTGTATGAAAATTTCATTCTACACACACAAATTGGACATGAAAATTTGGATATTTAAAAAATAAAACATTTAATTTTACATTCGACGAATTTCTTAACAACAAATGACTCATGAAACAACTCATATTTGCAAGATGATTGTTAGTTTATTTCTTCTATTAACTTTACTGTTAAATGGTAATATATTATTTCTGGGCAAATAAATATTCATATAGCAACAGGTAATACCATATTAGATCTAATAGCTATACAATAATAAATTATTATTAAGAATGAGTAATACAACGTGCGTTTTTTTAAAGATTTGTAAAAAACACCTAGTAATGATTGTTGCAGGTTTTGAAGGACACGGCGGTGAAGAATGTTTCCTTAAGAATAAAATTTTAAAGTAAGTATTACTATTTCCAAAATTATTAAAATCGGAATATTAGTTTACAGTTTGGCAAAACAAAGAGTATTTTTTGGCCTATCCTGTCTTATCAAACTGTTTTATTTTTTTAAGTTTTTCTGTGTGTTTTACGTTTTTATTTTTATTGCAAGCTTTTATTTAACCTTTTAATTTTACAATTTAAAGATAAAGATATTTTATAAAAATGAAAGTCAAAATTTAAAAATAATTATAATTACTACGGAACCCTAGTTAAAAAAATGTCTGCATTTGGATAGAAAATTGTGGGACCAAAAATACCTTTGAGAGCAAAATTTTGCATGAGTAAAACATGGAAAGCTGTCAGCGTACCCTAATATCTCAGGATCGGAATTTGGATTTTTTAATTTTTTTTGTAAAAAAACTTAACACGTTAAATACAATCTAAGGGTAATATAGCACCACCCTTTAGCTTTTATGTGGTAATACTAAAATTTGAAAATTGTAGTATACAGGGTGTTGTTTTTAACAAAAATAATAAATACTAATTTTTTTTAGTCTGGACCTGGAGTTTTATTTTTTTATACATTGGTTTTGAGGCTCCTTATGTATGCCAAATTTATAGAAAATACGTACATTGGTTTCCGAGATATGCCCGTTTTTATTTTTGCAATATTTTCATCAATCACACTCTATATTTGACAAAAAGACAAAAAAAGCAATTTAGCATTGGATATGAGTTGCACCTGGCGTGTAATACTTACCATTAAAATATTTGCATTTCGTCGTGAATCACTCTGTATATGATTAAACACAAACGCAAATATTTTACAATTAACAAAAAAAAAAATCATAATAGGCAAGGTTATGTTTACTGCCAAACGTTATTTTTAAGTACGTTCAAAAGGACTATTTTTAACCTCTTGCATTTACCTTTATTTACGGTAAAGATAACCATAAGAGTAACGGAAGAACCCCGCACGAAATTCATTGAAGAATTATTTCGGTGAAATTTGATGACATTTTAATATGTTATAGATGGTTATGTTCCAGAGATATAGGCGGCAAAGTTTTGGTGTATATTGAGCACGCTCAAAATGGCATTATGTTGGTAAAATGTCAAAAAAATATTTTTTTTTACAATTTTTTATTTTCCCCGGTATAAAATTAAAAAAATTATTTTTGATGAAACATTAATGTTTTAGTATTTTCTAGATAAACTGAACAAGTTTTTCTTTCCAGTAACAGTTAGTTTGTGTTTTTTTTTATTTTTTTTATTATAAAAACTTGACGAAAAACGTTCTCTACTAATAAATAATTATTTTGCAACTTAAAAATCTAAATATTCTTTTGCATTCAGTTAAAGTGATGTATAAATAAACTTTAAGTAAATTGAATTTTATTTTTTTATTTTTTTCCTAGCTACTAAGGTGCATGTAAAATGTTATATATAATTAATTTTTATAAAAAAGTAATCTAATTTCGTTAAAACTGATCGAGGAATTTTAATTTAATTTTGCGTACGCCTTTGTCATACTTTTATCTAATACAGAGTGGTATGGTACCATTACTCCACCACGGAAGACATTACCTACATAAAAGTAGAGAAACATAAAAAGTTGACTCCATTTTTTTTTACTGTTTTCGACTTTTTATTATATAGATACCAAGAGATTAAGTGATTAAAGTAAAATTTCTTCTTTTTTAGTAATTTTTTTTTTAATACCTACATCAAAAACATGATTTTAGTAACTGTCTGCAGATAACTTAAGCACGGCTTTTTTGGTTACCGATGCAAAAAAAGTTTTTTTTTTGATCACAGGTGCAAAAAAAAATTTCTGTCCGTTTTTTACCCAAAGTTAAAGAGAAATAGCGGAAAATAGTAATATTGAAAAAATATAATTATTCCTGCCTAAGAAAAAAACCCATTTCCGGCAGTTTTCACCAAGTATTCACGAAAAAATCATTTAAAAATATCGTCAAAATATCAAATTGTCAAAGACTAAAATGGCGCAATAATGAACGTCACCGAGTAAAGCTGGGTTCATACAGAAATAAAATAACATAAGATAACATAAGATAAGATAAGTTAAAAATAACATAAGATACCATAAAATAAAAAAAATTGGGTGTTCACACAGAGAAATAACATAAAATAAGAGATCAGTTTCAGCCAATCAAAACGCGAATTTTTGCGCATGCAGGCTTACCTTTTTCCTTTTTTATTCTTCTTCTCTTTGTTAGTGGACTCACGTACGGTGTTTTCAAATGGATGTCCAAAAGATTTACCATTTTTTCAAAAATTTACAAAAAAAATAAACAAAGAATTCATAGATTTGAGGTTAGGTTCACAAAACAATTTTTATGAAAATTCGTTCGTCGCGATGACGTCACGGTCATGCGCGGAACGCGATTTCTGTTATGTTATGTTATCTTATCTTATTTTTCTGTCTGTATGAACGCCATCAAGCAGTCCCATAAGGTGAACTATTTTATTTTTTCTTATCTTATGTTATCTTATGTTATTTTTATTTCTGTATGAACCCAGCATAAAAAGACACATTTAACAGCCGTCTTTCATGGATTTTTTAATAAAGGTATTAAAAAAAACAGTGTTAACAACTCGCGACTAAACTGTGCTTTTTTTACTTGCGTTTTTAAATATCTCGCTGCGCTCGTTATAATGCCTGTAAAAAAGCACTATTTTAGCCACTAGTTGTTAAAACTACTATTTTGGGACTTATCGTTCATTCTATACAAGATCAATGCTCAGTGTAGCCAAATTTTTGAAAAAATGCATGGCCTGAATTCGAACCCAGGATCTTTCGTGCGGTGAGTGAGAACGCAACTGTAGGAGCCGGTGTTTTTTTTAAATAAAAAAACTACGTCAAAAACGTAATAATAAATAAAATAATATCTAATATAAATTGATACTTCCTGCAGAAGACTGTTTTAGGAAATGCTTTATAAACCTAATGATTAAACCTACACGGAACAAAATACCTGCGTAACTTTTTTATTTTAGTTTTGTAACTAAAAATTGTGTAGACTTATTACACAATTGTGTGTAAAATAGACAATAAAATATAATTCGTTATCAGTACACATACAGTTACAATTTCTGTGAAAAAATTTTGAAAATTTTTCTTCGTATACTGGGGAACTTTTAATGGTCAAGGAAGAGGTATAGTATTTTACCTACTCATTTGCGTGCGGAAAGTAGTAGAAAGTTAACGTTATGGCACATTACCGCACTCCGTGCGGTAAAGTGTCTGTGTTTATTTCAGAATTAAAATACAGATATTTATATTTCTTTTTTGGGAATGTTGAGGCTTCTAGATTTTACGTGTACCGAACACATGCGTAAAGTGTCTTTACCGCCCTTGCCGGCGTGACCGATCTCGCTTCGGTTCGTTCGGCGAACATCCGTCGCGTGCCGTAAAGTATCACTTTCCGCCCTTTTAGGTAAGTATTACCTTTTTATTTTGGATCAATAAATGGGAAAACAAAAGTATATCAGATCTTCTTTGAATAAAACAACAAAAGTTAGATGTAAATAAAAACAAATAAATTAGCGATGGTTAATTGCTCCATACAAAATCAAAATAGGTAAACTAGAACAAGGTCGCCAATTAAGTAACCTTTTTAGTTCCTTAACTTAAATAGTGATAGAAAAATGGTAAGATATTTTTCGCAATTTAAGCGGAAATTTTGATCTCTCTCATGTTTTTGCTGAAATATATTACTACTCTTAATTCTTGTTGCCAAAATCATCAACTTTTGCGCGACCAATTTTACCGCAAAAACTTTTAGCGCAAGGAAAAAATAGCGCGAACATTTTCGGCGCAGTTCAAAATATGCGTAGCCATAAGGATATTTTAGTGCAAACATTTTTGACGCGAGAGTTTTGCGCGAAGACCCATTTTTGCGCGGTTTTTCTTAGCGAAAGATATCTTTGACAAAAATCACATGCAGCTCGAACATTTTTGGCGTGAAGGATTTTCGTACGGTGGCATATCTACGCGGTTTTTTTAACAAAATACACTATTCGCGCAAATTATTATCAGCGCATATTTTGGCATTGAATAATGGGATTGGTAATAAACTAAGACGAAATATTTACAAATTTAAACAGTTGAAAGGTTTTCTCAGTATAAAGACACTCGAACAAATTTATCAAGCTTTGGTGGAACTGTATTGAATTATGGTATTTGTGTCTGGGGCGGGGGGTGTGATTATAATTATGAAAAGATCAGAATCCTCCAGAAATGGTTTATTAAAATTATTCACGACAAACCAAGAAGGATTCCGACTTCTGAGCTTTTTAGATTAACAACTTTAGTAGATTTCAGAACTCTATACATATTATCAGTGGTAAAATATTTTCATCAGAGAAAGGATACTGTGGAAACGGTAAATCACCGATATTCTACCATATTGAATTGATTTTGAAATATATTGGCTATTGAAGTATGATTTAATTAAATCAGTTGGGAAATAAAACAGTTATAAAGATTTTTGACTACAAGTGTATTACATACATTTTCCGTTTGCTATATTTTTTAACCTAATTATTTAATTAAGAAAAACACTAAGAATCTAAATAACCATTACTTTTTTATTTTTTATCCCGATTTAATTAGGTGATACCTCGATATACGAAGAAAAATGGAGATTTGGAAATATTTATATTTTGTCCAGTGCCTTACTGTTTGTGGCCCACCCTATATATTGATTATACTGGCATAAAACTCTATAATTTACTTCCGGTAGAAATAAAAAATATACAAAATTTTAAAATTTTCAAGAGAAAAGCTAGGCAGTACATAATACTTAATATAGACACTTTTAAAAGCGTATGTAATTAAAAAAACACATGAAATTTCACAAATGGATTGTTGTGTTGTTCTCCTTCATATTTTTAGAGAAAATATATGTATTTTGCTTATTATACTGTATCTGCATTGCATTTTCGCATTCTGGTCTAGTCTATAGTTTATATTTTATTGTGTTTATAATATGTATCTTTCTTTTTCTTTTTATTCTAATTACCTGTCATACTAATTTAATTGTAAATAATTAATATTACTATTTCTGAATTTTACATAGGCTCGTACTCATAATGCAACGCTTCATAATAAAAATTCTTAAGTATTTTGGTACAGACAAGCTCTCTAGAGCTTATGTATTTTAGTTCTATACATACGACTTTTAAAATAATTGATGTTAATAAAGAGCATTTGAATTTTGATTTTTTTTTGTTGGCGGCGCGGCGGCGTTTGTGGCATAATGGAATATGCACAGGTTGGTTTTATTGCCAAGGGGGCAGGAGGGTTGGTGTGGATTACGTTGGTTTAAGGAAAAAAGTGGGTAAGGGTATTTTTTTTTAAATCACCCACCAACTCTGCGCGCGCGGTTTTATCTTGCGACGTTTAATTATTGTGGGATAACGTGGACTTAACCGCGCAACCATTTAGCGTTTAAGGATAAAACTGCGCATGACGTAGCCGGACATAGTTAATCAACTACATTAATTTTTTAAAACATATATCAACATTTTTGTATATTTCGCTATTTATGTATTGCGCTTCAATTTATAGTGCTAAAAATATTGCGAGGAACCATATATGCGCGCAAAAATTCTGCGTCAAAATGCCTTTGCGCCGATTATGTTTCGCGCCGAAATTTATCGCGCTGAAAAAGTTTTCCAAATAACGAACCAGAACGAATACGCCGTACAACAGTGCCATAACTACGCGTTTTTTTTTGCGAAAGACACTATTCGCGCAAATTGTTATCAGCGCATATTTAGGCATTGAACCATTTGTGGGTTGAACAAAAGCGCGCGCGACAAAAATGCGATGCGACAATGGGATTGGCGGAAGTGGGAGATTTGGTGAGAGTTGGCGACGCGGCGGCGTTTTTGGCGTAATGGAATATGCAGAGGTTGGTTTTATTGCAAAGGGGGCAGGAGGGTTGGAGTGGATTACGTTGGTTTAAGGAAGAAAGTGGGTTAGGGTATTTTTCCATAAATCACCCACCAACTCTGCGCACGCGGTTTTATCTTGCGACGTCTAATCCTTGTGGGATAACGCGGACTTAACCGCGCAACCATTTAGCGTTTAGGGATAAAACTGCGCATGACGTAGCCGCACATAGTTAATCAACTACACTACTTTTTTTAAACATATATTTACATTTTTGTATATTTCGCTATTTATGTATTGCGCCGAAATTTATCGCGCTAAAAAAGTTTCCAAATAAATAGGTATGCGCGCCAAAATGTTGCGATAAAAAAGCATTTTGTATTTCTCCTGCATTAACTTTCAACTGCGCCAAAAATGCGCATGCTCAGAAGGAATACGCCGTACAACAGTGCTATATCTACGCGATTTTTTTAGCGAAAGACACTATTCGCGCAAATTATTATCGTCGCTTATTTTGGCATTGAACGATTTGCGGGGTGGACAAAAGAGCGCGCGACAAAAATGCGATGTGACAAGGGGATTGGTGGAAGTGGGAGATTTGGTGGGAGTTGGCGGTGCGGCGGGGTATGTGGCGTAATGGAATACGCAGAGGTTAGTTTTATTGCAAAGGGGGCAGTAGCGTGGGATCGGATTATGTAGCGTCACAAAGTTAATAAACTACATAAATTTTTTTAATTATATATCGACATTTTTGTGTATTTCGCTATTTATGTATTGCGCTGAAATTTATAGCGCTAAAAAGATTGCGAGGAACTAGGTATGCCCGCAAAAATTCTGCACAAAAATGCCTTTGCGCCGATTATGTTTCGCGCCGAAATTTATCGCGCTAAAAAAGTTTCGAAATAAATAGGTACACGCACAAAAATGTTGCGATAAAAAAGCATTATGCATTTCCTTTGCGCTGATTTTCAACTTTGCCGAAAATGCGCATGTTCAGAACGGATACGCCGTACAACAGCGACTACGTCTGACCTATCTCTACGAGCATCCTTGCAGTCATAGATTAAGGAACTATAGATCCGTCACTTCACCCTTCCCGCCAATAATTATTTTTCGCAAAAAGTGCGGTTATGTTTCCGCGTGCAAAGGAATTGCCAACATAATAATATTTAGGTTGGCAATATTCTTTCTAGAAATCTGCAGCTCCTCCTCTTACCCCTTCTAGGTTTCTCCGTCAGAGGGCACATTATGACAAAAGTGACAGAATGTCGGTTATGACTCATAACTTATGAGTTCCATTTTGAAAACTGAGGTTTGCCAAGGTTTTTAAAAAGTGATTTTGTGATTATTCCTGTTCAAAAAATTGTGATTTTATCCTTCGATTACAATGGCTGAGAAACAAAGAGTTAGAGTGTGTTGTATTCAAAGCTGCGGAGACCGTGCCATGATCCCAATAAAAAAACGGGGAGACATCGTTTCCCCAAAGGCAATCCTGTAATTTTGCAGAAGTATAGTGAAGCCGTTAAACGCGAATAAACTAAGTGCTGATGAAATATATAACAGATTTTACGTCTTAGAGAGTGATGTCCCACACTTGCATTTGGACTCCATTTAACTATTTATACCTATGTTTTAAAACACCCTTTCCTTATTTCATCAAGTATAGTATGGCTAATTTTTGTGGATATCAATAATAAGTTAGAAAATGCGACACTTGTGTATTTCAAACCAGGGGTATTAATATTATTTACACCAAGACTTTTTCTAATGTGTGGGTTTACCATAAATTGCCCCACATACAATTTTTTTGCGATTAAAATTATTTTTTTCTGTTTCACAAATTTAGTTTGGAATACAAAAGAGTGGCATTTATTGTTTTTTATGTACTAAAAACAAGATATAAACATTTTAAAGAAAATTATTTAATATTTAAAAAAGCACAGACAAGATCATATTGTAATATTTTCTTTATTGTGAAAAATATAAACTAACATGTTTCGAAATATGCCATAATCTTTTATAATAAAACAACCAGAGGTTTTGTACTACAAGTGCATTATTATGGGTAATTTGTATTTATTTCTTAAAAATATGCTTTTTTATTTTAACTTAACATAAGTAACAATTGTTTTTTGTGCCTAGTAAAAAAGCATGTTTTTAAAAACTAAAAATAAATTGCTTGCAAAGACAGAACCCTACACAAATTACATTCGAAATGGCTATTGACTAAATGTCATAATTTTTTTATATGTTGTAGTACTCAATAAACAAAGCACAAAAATAAAAAACCGAGATACGGAGCAGCTTTCTGAGATATGGAGCTTTAAATTTGACGTGTTTTAAGGCTATATCTTTGGACATGTTCTAATTTTTTTTTCACAACTTTGTAGATTACCTCCAAAATAAAATAATTCGTTTCTGTATTTGTCCTGAATAAAACACCCTTTCCATCCAAGTAAAAATGTTCTTATATGGGTCTTTTGATACCACCAACCAACCGGCGGTAATCAACAAAGTTGTGAAAAAAAAACTTGTACCATGTCCAAAAATATAGCCTAAAAACACGTCAACTTTAAAGCTATATATCTCAGAAAGTAATCCTGCTCCCTATCTCGTTTTTATTTTTGTGCTTTGTTGATCGAGTACTACAAAATATAAAAAAAAAAATGACATTTAGCCGACAGCCATTTTCAATGTAATTTGTGCAGGGTCCTTAAAAAAAAAGCGAAAATTTAAGCGAGCACCATCTAGTGGTCATATTACAAACTAACAAAAAATCGATAGTACGGTTATCGCGAATTTAACCGTGAGTCATCTAGTGGTCGTATTACAAATTAAAAAAGAAAAATCAATATAAAAGTATGGTTATTGGTCGCGTGCATATCTGCGCAGACTCGCCAAACTCCAAATAGTTCCGAACCGTTTAACACGTAACTGTCGTATCTATTGTAGCTCCTTAACCTATGCTTGCAGTATTCCCAAGCAATTAGCGTATTTTATTCGACAACGACTAAGCACCCTTTTTATGTGCAACTTTAAATGTTTATGGGTGAACCGTAACGCCGTATGGCGTTTTGAGCATGCGCACTGAGATACGACAAGGAATAAGCACCCTTTTTATATGTAATAATTAATAGGTGAGTAGGTATTTTTTTTGTTATAGCCAACAACAAATTTGTAGTGTTAACTTTACCGCACTCTATCTCAGCTATTTTTTACTATACAAAAAAAGTGTTTAAAAAAATATAGAGCATTTTGATATCTACAATTTTTATTCGAACACTTTTTTCGGGACTCTTTTAGGCATAACTTTTTTCTTATGACACATACAAAACAAAAATTCGAATAAAAGTTTGAAAAAATAAAGTCAACAAAAAAAAACCGTTTTAAAATCAGACAAATATTAACCTAAATACTAAATCCAACATAAAATCCAAGATGGTGGCGAACTTAGAGAGAAATTTTCTTGGAAAAATGTGGTTTTAGGTTTCTGGCATGATCCCCTATTAGCCCTGAAAATTGTAACGGTGTAGTCAGTTTTGCCATTTTAAAGTACTATTCTATTTTAAACCGAAACAATTGAACAGAAATTCAAACGTCCGAAACGAAATATAAACGAAAGTAAAACACCCACAAAATAATGAATACGACTGTAATTTTATAGAATTTTAATTTACTCGATCCTTAAAAGACACGAACATAATTTAACTTATATAACTATGAGATACTATAACGGCCCTACCCTTGCTTTTCCCGAGAAAAATGCGTGCCGATAATAACTCTCCCAATCAAGTTGGCCTGGAAAAAACCGATAAACGCAGATTGTAAACGGGCAGGCGCGTCGATTGCGTCAGCAGTGAAAGTGTCATTAAATTATCGTAAGGTCACTACGACGCCAGGCATGGATTTGTAAGTGCATGCGCAGTAGATTTTTGGTTTATGGCCTGGTGACCTGATCTTGAATTTTCTCCTTTGTTTTTCAAAGTTATTTTCGTTACACATTTTGGAGCATTTGGGCCATTATAGTATCTCATAGTTATATCATTTAACCGAATATAATTTTCCCGAACCTTGAAATATCAGAATTGAAAAAGTATCGGAAATAATTTTCTGGAAACGAAAAACACCCGAAACACAAATTGATAGAGAAGCCCGATCCTTAAATGAGCGCAACCACAATCCATCTGAATCGTTTCTGGGCATGCGTCAAATTTAAATCTCTGGAGCGCCCTGGATTGCGGCGTTGACAAGTTTCTCTGTTTGGAAGATGACACGGGGATTTTTTTTTTAATAAACGATTTTATTTAACTACACAATTTCTGGCTGTCTAACTGTCTATCAAATCTTGCGATTCATTTTTGATACACTTCCCGTGAACCGATTTTAATAAAATTTGGAACAGTAATGTAGATCTATGCCAATACAATATTATGAAAAAATTTAGGGGTAGGGGGGCTGAGGGATGTAAACTTACTTCGACTTTTTCGACAGATTGGGGTTCTTAAATTTTGTGGTTCGCCATTATTATGTTTTCATTAGTTCATTTTCATTAAAAATGTTTTCTGACATGTAGTGTTTCTATAAAGATATGCTCCGTTTAAATTTAGTTTAATGCATATATTTTCTGTCGATTTGATTTTCCCGTCATTTCATTTTTGAGATAATTGTTTTCGGAGCAATTATTTTCTATTGCTCATATACCTTTCCCGTAAGGCATCGATACATAAACGTATATGACTAATACTTACTACAACTAGCATTGGGACACTCTCCCTTATCGCTCCGTAGCATCCCAGGGAAGCTACCAAAAACACAATGCATCCTGTAACAATAAGAACCACTGGTGGCGCGAGGACTTTGCCCTCCATAAAATGTTGCACCTCGCTGATATCTGAGAGGACCAGGGCACCAGCGATTATTATGCCTATTCCGGAGATCTGAAAAACAATACGGTAGATAGATAGAATCATACTTTATTGTCCGAAATAAATATTCATTGACAAAGCTTTATCTACATACTAAAAAAGAATAAAGACCGATACAATATAAATAAGTAATAAAAAATTTTAAAAAAATATATTTTTTTTTTCAAACATCCGGTTAACATATCTCACAAAATATGAGACTAAAATTACAATTAAAAACACCACTTATATAAAAATACAATACTGTAAAGGGACATACAACATTTTTTAAATTAAAACTTTTCAGAGAAGAATTCGTCTAAGCTACACAAAATAGTTTTCCCTATATTTTTTAATATTCTCTATTTTTCTAAGGTAATCTGGTAAGTGTAACTGTTTGATATAATCTCGTATTACTAAGTGTACCAAAATAATTTTTGTGCATAAGGCAAGCTGTTTCTAAAATGAAAATGCAAAAAACCGTTAAAATTTTATGTTTAACAAACAGTTGCTTATAATGGTCCCGGGAAACTTATCGCTCTTTTTTGGAGAACAGAATACAGGCAATACCGACAACCGGAGAACAGGCAATACCGTAACTAATATGCGACTGCATCAATGAAAAGTAAACCATTTTTTCAGAATTAAAGCCAAGTCCATTTAAAACAATTCTTATGGCGTAGCATCCGGTAGCTAGTTTATTCAAAAAAAACAAAATTATGATTGTTTTCCACAAACCAAAACTACACTTTTTTGCACTCGACGCGCGTTTCGCTAACAACGTTAGCATCATCAGGAGACGATAAACAATGAATCATTCATTGTTTATCGTCTCCTGATGATGCTAACGTTGTTAGCGAAACGCGCGTCGAGTGCAAAAAAGTGTAGTTTTGGTTTGTTGAAAACAATCATAATTTTGTTTTAGTGCAACCAAAGGTTCCAAATTCCCAACATAGCTAGTTTATTGTTAAGATTGATTATGTGTGAGGAAAACTTAAGCCGGTCATCAACGTGAACCTCCAGAAACTTACAAGACGTCTTGCTTTCTATTTCTTGAGAATCCAAAAGTAAATAATTGTAAGAAAACCTAAATGTCATCAAATAGGTCTTTTTAGCGTTAAAACAAAGCAGATTCGAATCACACTAATCCTTGATGATCCTTAAGTCCTCCGCAACAACCCTTTTAACAGTCTCTGCATCTAAACCTCGCCAGAAAACATTATTATTGTCGGCAAAAGCAGTGAAACTACCTGTTATTGGTAGACTAAAAATATCGTTTAGGTAAAGCAGAAATAAAATAGGTCCCGATACGGAACCCTGAGGAACACCATTTGTTATATTTTGATTCAAATAATGGGTCTAGGTCCTAGAATGGTCCCATTCTAGGACCTAGAGGCATTTAAATATAATAAAAATTCCTCCCCGAATTTGTTGCGGTGGTTTTAAAGTTTTATTTTAGCTGGATCTTACAAACAGCTGTCAAGTGACCTTTCTTGCAAAATTTCTCGTTAACTACCCAAAGGGCCACGACGTCTCACATATCATTCGATAGAGATTGACTTAAGGACACTAACCCTTGATCCTTAGGTTCACTAATACTAATTTGTTGCTGCAAAATAAAATTTGTTGTTATGGCCTCAAGGGAAGAAATGTAAAAAACATGTTCACGTGACTTTTTAGCGAATTTTCTCGTTAACTCACTATAGGGCCACGACGTCTCACATCTCATTCGATAGAGGTTGACTAATAATAATTTTATAAAATTTGTTGTTGTGGCCCTAACGAACAAAAAGTAAAAAAAAATCGGCATTTTTTTATTTTCAGGTGGTCGTAGAAAAAATATTGATCCTAGCTCTTTACTTAAGACCAGCCCATAATACTAGTTTAACGAGCGTCTTAACACGACTGTAATGGCTCATTTAAGCTCCTAGGATAATAATGAAGCTTAGACGTAAATCGCAAGAGGCCGCACCAAGCGATGAAACTTTCTTTCATATATATTTTTAAGAAAATAAATATTCATTAAATATATAAGTTTTCAAAATTCAAAAAAAATTAATTTTCAGAAATTTAGACATTTTCAAAATTAAAAAAAAAAACAAAAAGTTTTAAAATTCAAAAAAAAAATTTAAAATATCTTAAAATTTTCAAAAGTTTAAACATTTCAAAATTCCAAGAAAAATTGAAAAAACCGCAACAACCCTTTTAACAGTCTCTGCATCTAAACTTCGCCAGAAAAGATTATTATTGTCGGCAAAAGCAGTGAAACTACCTGTTATTGGTAGACTAAAAATATTGTTTAGGTAAAGCAGAAATAAAATAGGTCCCAATACGGAATCCTGAGGAACACCGTTTGTTATATTTTGCTTCAAAGAATGGGTGGAACCGATTTTTACAAACTGCTTTCTTCCTGCGAAATAAGACGGAAACCAGTTTCCTCAACATGATTTCATGATTTACACAATCAAACGCTTTATTAAAGTCGCAAACACACAGTTGCAACAACCTCATTTTCGTTTAAAGCATTAAAAATTTGATAAAGAAGATTGAACATTGCACCATGAGTGTTTTTGCAATGTTGAAATTCAAACTGATTATAGCGTCATTCTACTCTTAACCAACTTCTCAACAATTTTGGAAAGATAAGTGACCTCTCAAAAAAGGTATAAAGTACAACCTAAATGCATACATTATTCAACCGACAAAATATTTTGAATGAGACCATAGATTACAATTTGGGACTAAAAAAATAGATAAACTGGTTTGGATAAGTCACGAATCGCAGATCGGTTATGCTAGGGGGACCACTTTTAAGGGGCTCAAAAAATTTTGATGCCACCATTTGTTTCTTAGTTGTTGCTATTTTGTTGGGGTTAAATAAAATTTGTTTTTGTAGCCGTTCCCGAGAAAACGTGGTCCCTCTAGCTTAACTGTTAAGCTAGGGGGACCACCGATATCTTCCGTTCAGTTAAAGTTACAAAATTAATTTATATTGAAAAATAGAAATTCAAAAATATTTTTTGATTTTTTTTATGAAAAAAGAATTGTAGTTTGAAAGCACGTCCTTGAACACGTCTCATCCTAGGAACTAAAGGCATTTAAATATCATAAAAATTCCTCCCCGAATTTGTTGCGGTGGTTTTAAAGTTTTATATTAGCTGGATCTTACAAACAGCTGTCACGTGACCTTTTTTGCAAAATTTCTCGTTAACTACCCAAAGGGCCACGACGTGTCACATGTCATTCGATAGAGGTTGACTTAAGGACACTAATCCTAGAGCAAGCTCTTGCTCTAGGATTAGTGTCCTTAGGTTGACTAATACTAATTTGTTGCTGCAAAATAAAATTTGTTGTTGTGGCCCTAAGGGAAAAAATGTAAAAAACATGGTCACGTGACTTTTTAGCGAATTTTCTCGTTAAGTAACCATAGGGCCACGACGTCTCACATGTCATTCGATAGAGGTTGACTAATACTAATTTTTTGCTGCAAAATAAAATTTGTTGCTGTGGCCCTAACAAAATTTTAATAATTCAAATATTTTCAGATTTCAAAATTTTATGAAACTTTCAAAAACTTGAGTGTCACAATTTTGTCTTAATTCTCCTAGACACAGTAATGATGCAAGTATGTACTTAGGAGCGTTAGATGTGGTATAGTCCAGTTTTTTGAAGAGCGGACTGACATCATTTTTGTCTCTGAAAACGTATTTCTTTGTTGTCAACAGTTTGCGTGAAAAATAATTTGTTGTTATGAGTTTGAAGTAACAGTTGAAACAATCAACGTTGACTTATTTTTACATATTTATTGTCGCTGTCTAAAACAATGCATCAAAAAAAATGACGTCAGTCCGCTCCTCAAAAAATTGGACTATATTTTTAATCATTTTTGATATTTATAATAAAATTTTCATTGGTCGTAGGTAGAGTATAGTACATTAACTCACTCACATGTTATAGTTATTACACGCTCAGATAAATTAAGACACTCGCCTTCGCCTCACGTCTCAAACTTCATCTTAGAGGGTAATGACCATCATAACATGCTTGTTATGTAGACTACTATTGTCTACAACTGCCTCTAAAAATGAATTTTTTACACGCTAGAAAGCTCTAAAATTGCATCGTTCACACAGCGTGTGAAAAAGTTTTTTGCAGGCTACTAATTACTATTAGCCAACTTCTATCGAATGACATGCGAGACGTCGTGGCTCTTTGGTTAGGTACCGAGAAAATTGGCTACAAAAGGTCACGTGACTTTTACTTTTTCTGCCTATTGTGCCGCAACAAATTATTCTTGGTCAACCTCTTTCGAATGACATACGAGACGTCGTGGCCCTTTGGTTAGGTAACGAGAAAATTCGATAAAAACTCACCTAACTATGTTTTTTTTATTTTTTCTTCCTTAGGGCCACAGCAAAAAATTTTGTTTTGTCGTATTACTCAACTTCTATCGAATGATATATGAGACATCGGTCGTGGCCCTTTGGTTAGTTAACGAGAAAATTTGCAAAAAAGGTCACATAACTAGCTGTTTGTAAGAACCTGCTAAAATAACACTTTAAAACCACTGCAACAAATTCGGGGAGAAATTTTTATGATATATAAATGCCCTTAGGTTCTCTTTGGACCAATAGAATGGGAAGTGTTTCCAAAACACAGTTATTTGTTCATAAAAAAAGTAGGAATTTTTATTTTTCAATACTGCCCCATGAACTAAGTAGTAGTAGTAGTAGTAAGGGGGCGGCCCGCAGGCCTGGCAACTTGGCCTCTTCATGGGCCCTTTCTGCCATACACCCTTATCCTCCCACTTCCTCTACATTTCTGGCCTCTCTCTCTCCGGGCCTTCCCGCCTTCGTTACGAAGGACAGCACGTCAGCCCATCTTAGAGAGTGTAGCTCCTCCTCTTCTATTGTGGGGGCACCCCACGTCTTCTGCTTCAATCTGGCGTACCCGTCACACTCTCCTATCAGGTGCACCGCTGATTCCTCTGCTCACCCACATGTTGGGCAGGCGGAGTCGTCCAACACTCTGATGGATGTCAAGTGCTTGCGCAGCCGATTATGCCTTATCAGCATTCCTACTAACAATCCAATGTCCTTGCGAGTTTTTCCGAGGAGCCATTTAGTTCTGGCTGCGTCTGGTCCTTTCACGAACAGTTTGGACTCTTTGCACTCTCGCTCTTCCCTCCAGGACGACTTCAGTTGATCGCTCGCCCATTTATTGAGCTCGCTCTGCACCTGTTTTCTTGTGATTCCCAAGAGCGGTTCCGGTCCAATATATTGGGTTTCGGCACCAGCTTTGGCAAGTTCGTCCGCCTTCTCATTCCCTGGTATTCCCTCGTGGCCCGCGACCCACATTAGTGTCACCCTCTTGTCTTCAGCTAATGTCTGTAGCGCGTTAAAGCACTCTTCCACTAGGCTACTGACAATTTTTGGTGAACTAAGAGCCTTGAGGGCAGCTTGGCTGTCGGAACATATGCAAATGTCCCTCCTGCTATTTCTGACCTCTGGTAGGGTTGCCGCCATGATAATGGCGTATACCTCCGCCTGAAAGACCGTAGCGTTTTCGCCAAGCGGATAGTTTTCTTGAACCTCTAGGTCTTTCGCATACACTCCTGCGCCTGTTGTCTGCCTGGCTGACAGTTTTGATACGTCAGTGTAGCAGACCATCGCGTCTCTGCCTAATTCGTTTCGGAATTCTTCTCTCTGCCACCAATCCCGTTCAGGTATTGTGACTTTGTACCAGTATTTCCTCTATCTACGCTTTGTACTTTTTGTCAAACCTTATTAACTTATCGAATTTTGTGTTAAAAACTAATGTTTTTCTAGGGGTATTATTGAGAGTTGTTCAAAAATATTTTTAAAATGAAGGGAAGGTTTTAGCGCCCTAATAAATTTATAGAGAAGATTTGTGGCGTTGAGTGCAAAGGGTTAGGGAATAAATAGGAAAAAAAAAATTCTCCACCAGGATTTGAACTCGGGACCTCTAGAATAAATTTCTTTCCGATTTATTCCCTAACCCTTTGCCCTCTATGCCACAAATCTTTTCAACAAAAATATTTTGTATAGTTTTCAGAGACGTCAACAATCGAGCTTTTATAAAAGTTTCCATTTTTAGAGTAAACTACCACCCAAAAGCGATTAAACTCCTTGATGTGTTGGTTTTTAACCTACTTTAAATAATTTTATATAAAAAAAAGCTTTTAAATAAAAGCTTTCATAAACTATAAATTGCAGTAAAAAATAGAATATCACAATAATAAAAGCTATGGGCGCATTATAGGAAGTTTGGCCATGTTGACTCGATAAATTTATGTTATTGATTGTAATATGATGGTTCGCAAGAATTAGAATTCACTATTACTATAAATCAGAGAAATACAAGGGTAAGTAAATCCAACCCAACTAGACCCAAGCTACCCTAACATTTTGTGGACATTGCTGGGTTTAATTTGCGCTCATCGCTTTTATTATTATGATATCAGAATGCTAAAAATTATTTTCTATTTTTTAGTACACTTTATATTTTATAAAAGCTTTTATTTGAAAAGCTTTTTTTATGTAAAATCATTTTTGAATTTTTAGATTTATACCCCAAATCGTCCATTTTGAATCCGCCATATTCAAATTTGATCAAAAATTCATAATCCCCTTCCCTAAACACCCCTGTATGCCAATTTTGATTGAAATCGAACAGACTAAATCTTTTTTCCCCTCCGCTTCCCTCGTTAGGGGGAGGTGGGCACCTGATAATACCATATTATTATATTGTCACATAAACTATAAACGCATACCAAATTTGAAAATAATCGGATGTTTATAAGGTAAAATTGGTTAGCAAAACATGACCAAAAATCATCTTGAATTATCTTCTATTCCCAAACAACTCGAGTGATGTTCATAACTCTCTTTTTACTAGATTCAGTACAAACTAAGGCGTTTTCCCCACACCACTCCCTTCGTAGGGGGGAGGGGTGGGAAATTTAGAAGTTAGTCAAAATATCGTTGCAAGATTTGACCCGAACATACATACATATAAACATACATACATACAGACATGGGGGGTGAAGTTAAATAAAAGCTTGTATCGTCAGATGTGTTTCAGTATAATTTCTAATCGTCTAAACCATAATTAAGAAGAAAAACCATACCTCCCCACCACATTCACAAAAAAAGAAATTCTATTGATTCCCAAACAACTCGAGCAATGTTTATAATTATCTTTTAACTAGATTCAGGAGTTTTTTTGGTTTGGTCCCTCTTTCTTAAAAAAACAAACACCTCCCCACTTTCACGAAAAGCTAAAAAAATCCTTTCATTTCCAAACGGCTCAACCGATTTTCATAATACTTTCCCCTACCACATTCACGAATGAATCCAGTAAAGATTTACTCCAAAACTTCCGTCGCTCAAGAAAATACCTAAAAAACTACTACTGTCAGTTTTCGTTTTAAATATGTTTGATAAATTATCGGTTGGATCAGGTTCGGACTTTTCTAGAGTGTATCCAGGCTTTTTTAGAGTGTATCCAGACTTTAGTTAGGAAATAATTGAAATGAGTCGAATTTTATTAGATATTATTGATGTAAAGCACAGTACACATGTTTTTTTGCAATTATCCAATGCTTGTCGTTAGTCACAAAATTCTCAACGATAAGTTCTTGACTTTTACAAATCTTATTTACAGTGTATAAATTCAAAACATCAAATCGTATTTACTTTATTCAACCGACCAACTATTTTGAATGAGACCATAGATCACAAATTGGGACCAAAGAATAGGTAAATTGGTTTCGTTACGTCGCGGATCGCGATACGCAGGACCGGCCCCCCTAGGATATTGGCCGCCCGAAGCAATTTTTTTAAATGACGCCCCTGACCAAAGGATTTTTATATTTTTTTAGGGCCTGCCCTTACTTCTGAAAGAATTATACTGGGTCGTATCTTGGCTGTGTCTGACCGTATTTGACGTTTTTGACCACTTTTCGGCATTTTTTTTACCTTAAGGTCTTAGTTACAATCTGGGGAATTTTTTTTAGCAACCCTGTACGGGAAATCAATTTAACTATGTCGACCTGATTTTTTTGCAAAATTTTACGTCATTGAATTTGTTTTCCATGGCAACACGGAGACATTATTTATGTTTATCCACAGTGGGACACCAGAGATTTGTTAGCACCGGGTCAAAAATTTGGTGTTAGGTTACTTATTTTGACTTTTCGCGTTCTGCGCCGCTAAAAAATCAAGTAAAATACTAAAATAGGAGAAAACCCAAATACGTATTTGCAGGTGCATTTATAATTGAATTGGAAACACTCCCGCTAGCTAATACCGCTAATAGGTTAACTTAAAAGCATGCATATTTAAAAATCGGCTACTGGCGCTAGACGAAATAATCGTATTCTATTTTAAAAAGGAGCGTCAACGACTAGCAAGAGTCTTTCCAACCTCTAAATGGAGCTTTACTGACCTGTTTTGTTAGTACTCAAGTATCCGTGTGTTTTTAAAACTGAGGTTCTAAAATCTATCTTTTGCACTCCAAGATTTCACTAGTACACTTGCACATAACTATGCTGCAATAATTACGGGCGGAGTGGGTTCATATTTGTGTTAGAACAATGCTTTTGAAAACACATTTTTGATAGATAAACATAACCTCGAATGGTTTTCTGTCAGAAAACGTAAAAATACTCTTCTGTCCCACTGCGGCCCGATTTAAAGTTTGTTGACAAAACAACTGCAGTTACCATGGAATCGTATAAATTCTGCAATCTATCAGCCAACACTTGAACTGCGTGTGTCTCCCAAATTTAATGAAGTGTGATTGATTGATCGGTTTTCTTTTCCGGAGTGCACAGGCTTTTAGAAAATAGGAAACTTAGTTTTTATTTTCGCTAAAGCAAGGAAATATAAAAATGAAAAATGTAATCCAGAGAAAATTGTGAGTATTTCTCTATTTTTTTTTTTAAATCGGGTTTGTTCTAAACCCTAATTATTTTGAGGCTTTTGTGATAGATGACAGCACCAGAGCTTTTATTTTGAAGAAAAAATAATTGAGAATTTTGAAAAATCCTTCAGATATTTTTTTTAAACATTTAAAAAGAATCACCCACCCTGCAAAATTTCAGCTAATTCTGTTGTTTAGTTTTCCTTGTGCACTCTGGCAAAAGATTAAAAAATTAAAGAACAAGGCGTTGCCAGTTGTACTTTTTTTTACTTAAAATCTGGGTAGAAACTATTGCCTTAACCCTACTTTCAGGAACTTTTTGTGTTGTGACGGACAAAAAACGTTGGGCACAAAATAATTATATTTTTATGAAATCGGGTGCCATGGCGGAAGAAAATGAAAAAGCAAGGCTCATAGACTTCGTTTTACCGATGAACACAATATTTGCTTGCTACGAGAAGTTTAACAAAATTTCTTCAGAACCCCAAAATGCATGGATTTTCTTTTCTCATAATATTATCTAATATCACAAATTCCAGGTCCTCATCTTCTCCAATACCACTGCTTCCAACACATCTTCCATGCTTTTAAGGGTGAATTTGAATAAAAAATGCGCACCTTCCAATTATTTAATCTAAAAAACGGTGAAAGTGTAAAGCATTATCCATTCACGTGATTTTAGTGTAATTTTGCGTATTCTAAAAATGTTTAATTCACGATAAAAATTATAGATTATTTTGAAGAACTAAATAAAGACAAGATATCTATATTTTTTTGAAAAACCACGCGAATTCTCTGTGGGGGATACCAGAAGCCTCCGCTGTCAAAAATTTTGTTCATTTTTGATGTGCGTTTCATCTGGTTAACTTAAAAAACAGTTTTTAGGATTCAAATTCACTCTTAAATCATTTAAAAACACTTTTAAATATGAGAATGTGAGAAAAACAACACAGAATTTCGAAAACAGGCAGCATACATTTGTAGGTTAGAAATAAAGTCCTGTCCGCACCGTTTCGCTGCACCGTTTAGGGCTATAAGCCTGTGTTAAGATCGGCGCTAAGTAGGCACTATCTAGTGGGGTCGTATTTCAATAATTTCTTATTGTGTATGCAATTAAATGCACCTACTAGGTTTGATTGTATACTTTTTATTTAAGGATATTTTGATTCTGCTGCTTCTGCTGTCAAAATCACTCCTTATGCGCCGCAGGCAAAATTTTTGAGAAAATTACACTACAAGCGCCATTTTTTACACGATGTTGAAAATTTTATCTCTCTTACGTTTTTTGTGGAATATTTCAAACAAAGTGGGTTGGGTTGTGACGGGATTAGCCTCCCTATACAAATAAGGCCTAAAGTGTAAATACAAAAATGTTAGTTGTGCTTTACCAAACAACATACTTGAAACTCACTTTTCTCTATTTCATAGTTTTCGTGAAAACCAAGGATTTAGTGCGGTACAAAATAGTAAATTTTTGAATTTTAACCTTATTTTCTAGCTCACCCTGTACCCATTGAGAGGAGGGGAAATGATAAAAATAGTAGTGTTAACAACTAGTGACTAAAATAGTGCTTTTTTTTACAAGCGTTGGTTTTAATAACGAGCGCAACGAGGTATTTAAAAACGGAGTAAAAAAAGCACAGTTTAGCCGCTAGTTAACACTATTTTTTTTAATACCTTTATCAAGAAATCCAAGAAAAACAGAAAAATACTTTTAAAAATCTAGAACGAAGAGCACTTGTCGCAACACATCATCTTTACACTATAAACCAAGGCAACTGGTCAATGAAATAACAATCGTTTCCATAGTAATGTGCTATTTTACTCGGTGACGTTCATTGTTGCAATATTTTAATCTTTGACAGTCTGATACTTTGGCGATGTTTTGAAATGATTTTTTCGTAAATACTTGGTGAAAACTGGCGAAAATGGCTTAATTTTTAGGCAAGAACAATTAGATTTCTATTTCTCTTTAATTTTGGGTAAAAAACGGACAGAAATCTTTTTTTGCACCCGTGATGCAAAAAAAACTTTTTTTTTGCATCGGTAACCAAAAGAGCCATGCTTAAAGCCATGTGCACACCTATGCGTGCCCATGCAGGGTGCTTTGAAGCGGGGTGGGCACTCGGCGTTTCCTGTCCACACCGGCGCGTTTCCACGAAACTCATCAGAAATGCATGAAGTTTTTGCCAAAATTTCCTAGAAATACTTATGTTGGCAACACCTCGTGCGTGTCTCGTGCATCTTTTTGACGTTTAAGATAACCTAAAATATTTTTTTTAAACTTCGATAAAATGAAAGAAAATTGAGTAATTTAAACAGTTTTGCATCAAATAAATTATTTTTCAGAATTATTCTGAGAAAACGTGTTAAAAATTAAAAATATATTTTTAGATGCATGCAGGAATGCCAACATTTCTGGGGAATTCTAGGGATTTTTTTTTAAATGTTAAAAATTATTTCCAGAATGGCATTCTCTTGTCAAATTTCCATTTTTTTGTTTGTTTTGCAAATTTTTTTTGTGATTGAGAGAGCTGCTTCAACAAGAAATAAATTATGTGGATTCAAGACCATAGCAAGTACTTAATTAATTTATATGCTAATTAAGGTTGTGGAAAAAGTTATGACAATTTACCGTTTATGTGGTTGGGTTCCTTTTGCTTGAAATTGAGAAGAACAGGTTTTTCCCGACTGTTGTAACCTAAGCATTTGTGATAATAAGCTACAACAGCCTGTGTAAAAAAGATACGGACCAGTGGCATCTGCAGAAATTGTTTCTGGGGGGGGGGGCTTGCACATCAGCATATTCTACATTAACATCATTTTTTTCTTGATTTTGGGAAAAAATTCAGTCTTTAGGTTGTGATATTAAATGGCTCTTGGCGGTGACTTGAGCGACTAAGCCCTTTCTCCCCCCTTCCCAAGTATGAAGGTGGAGGTGACTGTCGTACTTAAGCCAAAGCTTGTAGTTAATTTGAATTTATAGATTGGAAACACTTGATGGCTGCTCTTGTTGCAGTGTGAGATTGAACAACACTGTCCATATGCATCATTAATTAGCCTCTGGTACTAGCTATAAAATGACAGTTTAGGCTATTTAATATTATAACACATATAGATAGTTAAAATATCTCAACTTGGGGCTCTATAGCTAGAACAAACCTTCCGATTTATAGTTTCAAAAAGAATAAACAAGATATGAGCAAACATGTTGTCTATTATCCTTTTAGCCCATTTAAAAAAATTATTTCACCGAGGTGCTAACAACAGACAAATCTTGTGTACCTACCTATTGTCAATTATTGTAAATTATTGCCCAAAAATATCCTCACATACTCTCTGGGTACTGACACTAGAGTTTTTCTGCTTGATCTGTAACTTTATTTTTATTTTTAGGCCAAGAACTACAATTGTGTGTTGGTTCCTGCCATCAAAATACACCCACTTGAAAAAAAATCAGCAAATGAACCGTTTTCCAATGTCGTCATCATGCATGTATCAACTTAAAAGCCAGGAAGTATGGAAAGTGAACAACTGCACAATCGTAAAGATGTAGTATTCATCAGGTTCATAATGTGTCAATGTGTCAATGTGTCAACAACAAAAAGAGAACTTTAATATGGGATGAGTTTATCCATTTTTACATTATTTAAATTATGATGTAACTAAATATATTGAGTTATACCTATAAAAATTTCCATAAATCAGTATCAGGTTTTATATGCTTTATATGTGGTATGTGGAAAGAACTAAGATAAATCTCATAAATTTTGTTGTTTCCATATCAGTTTTACAGCTATAAAACAATACAAAAACTCCAACCTTCATGAGAATTTATTGGGTTTTTTGTCTGGGTTTGTATACTAAATAGGCCAACATATCAAAAATATTTTTTCTGTTATTTGTTTTTTATTTATTTCAGATACCACAATTAACAAGTTGCCAGTTAAGTGAGTCACACAAGTCTTTATTATACATTCTTCTACATACAGTTCGGCACTTAGCTATAGAGGAAATAATTATAGTGCCTTGCCAATTTTTTTAGGACATCTATATAAAAAATTTTTAATATAACTACTTTCATCGATAATATAGTGTTTCATTTAAATTTAATTATTCACAACAGGTTTAAATTATTACGGATAGATATCTTAGTAAAAATTTAATTTAAGCGACTAAAAAATGAATATTAAAATTGTACTAAAAATTAAAAGTATTATGCAGTATAAGGTTTCCTGCCATTTTTCATTTTTTATGAAAAATTCTTTATGGGCGCACCTACTAGGGTCCCTAGGACCCCAAATCTGCGTGCGCCCGATTTATTTATTTTTTTAATAAAAAAAGGGTGCCCGGGGGGGGGGGGTTGTAATGTGTTTTTTTGATTGTTTTGGGTTGGGTTGGACTGTGCTAGATTGGGTTGTTTTAGTGAAAAAAAAATCGAAAAGAAAACAACCGGCGCAGGCGGATTTGGGGTCCTAGGGACCCTAGTAGGTGCCCACATAAAGAATTTTTCAAAAAAAATCAAAAATGGCAGAAAACCGTATACTGCATAATTACCAATTAAAATTTAAGAAGTAGGTACTTGGGATTTTTTTGTGTCTTCTTTTAGGTCTTTCATTTATTACAATATTTAAAAAACTAAAGAACAAAATATAATATCCCCTTTAATATCAATAATAATTATAAAATTTTAATATTCACATTTTTGGTAAAATGTAATCTGGCGCCATCTAGCGACAATTTAATATACTTCTTTTAGTTCAGACTACAAGAAATTTATTGATCAATATTTGGAACCAGAAAATCCACCAGATTTAACCTATTATTATTCTGTGTGAAAAAGATGCATAGGTGTGGACAGAAAAGGCATGCAACTTTTCACCCTTGATTTTCAAGGTCGACACGCGCGCTTCAAAAAACCCCTTGCGTCAAAAAACCCTGCATGGGCACGCGTTGGTGGGCATAGGGCTTTAGTTATCTGCAGACAGTTACTAAAATCATGTTTTTGATAAAGGTATAAAAAAAAATAGTTTTATCACCCTCCCCTATAACATATTAAAATTAAAAAAAAAATAACGGACGTAAGAAATTGGCGGAGTTCTTTGTGGGGATTTAAAAGTTGTGGTCATTTTACTTGGAATGCAGCTAGGTTATACCAAATAATACATGGGACAATCGAGCACGATCGTCTCTTTATAAAATTAAAATTGGCCAACAAGAGAGTTATTTGAGCCAGGGAAAAAATGTAACCAGCGCGACATTCCATTTCATGCTTCACGGCAAGAAAAAAGACGCTTGGAATGCATTTAAAATGGTTGCAACAAATAGAGCATTTCTTGAATTCTTATCTGGATTACTTTCCGGAAAATTGTGGTGATGTAAGTGACGAGCATGGTCACAGGTTCCACCAAGATATTTTATGCACTTTAGGGATTAAAACTTGTAATCCGTAAACGATTAAAAAAAAATCCCTAAGGGATCAAAAGTAAATTTAATCCCTCAGCCTAGGGATTAGAAGCATATTTAATCCCTCAGGGATTAAAAAATAAATTAATCCCTCAGGGATTAAAAAATAAATTAATCCCTCAGGGATTACAAAATAAATTAATCCCTCAGGGATTAAAAAATAAATTAATCCCTGGAAAATTATAATTAAATTTTTCGCAAGTTAAGCCATACAGCACTTGCTCTTGGTCAAGATTTTATTCTTAGCACCCTTTCTTGCAGTAGACGAAACATTTGGCGTAGAAATAACCTAAAGTGCATAAAATAGTATATAAACCTCGGGACTAAAGCGTCTTTTATTACCTTAGCGAATTGTAGCCCTCCCTACGGTCGGGCTATAAACGTTTCGCCGTGAAATTTAGATTACCACTTTAGTCCCTAGGTTTATAATGTACTATTAAACATGGAAAGAAGGTTTCAGGGAAAATGCAACCATGAGATGTTAGCTAACTACTGCCTCAGCAAACACGGTTGCCTCGGGCTTTCGTCAGCACGATGTCGATTGCCGAATATGCCGTCATTGGCACGATGTCAATTTACGACATCGGACCAGCAGTATTTCTTGTCCGCTTTGCGATGTAAGACCAATGTATGTTTGCCGACGCAGCGTTAGACTGTAGCTCGCCATCGGACCAATGGTAAATTTTTCTTTTTACTAACATCGGCATACCGTCGCCGTACGATTAAGGTCCGATATGGTTTAACTACATGGTACCGACCATCCGCCCATGAAGCTACTTACTTTGGTCGGTCTAACGTAGGAAAGCTGGTCTCGGCCCGACATTGGTAAACTATTCAAGTCCGACATTGGCTTCCTAAAGCGGTCCAACGTCGGCGATTGACGATGGTCCGTCGGTGGTAGCTTAAAGCGGCCCGACAATGGCTCACCACAAAGGTCCGATAATGGATGAATAATAAGGCACCACATCAGCCTCTGAAAGCGGCCCGACGTCGGTGATTGACGAAGGTCCGTCGGTGGTTGCTTGACACGATCCGACATTGGCAAACCTGAAGTTTCGATAATGTGGGTGCTTAAGCAGTCGGGCTTAAGTGGCAGAAGAGGTGATTCTTGTAGAGAAGTACCTCCATCTTGTCAAGTCCGCATTCTAGTTTATCTTTGATCATTATACATATATATAATATTATCTTCCACTGTACAAGGAACATAGTGACATTAGCGCCATCTCTACATACTGGGAAGAACCTATTAAGCAGTTTAAAAATTTTAAGGTGACATAATCGGACCATCGTCAGCTGCCGATTCTCGACCAATCAAACAAACTTCCAATCGGACCATCGTCGGCCCTAAAGCAGATAAAGTGATCGTCGGCATAAAGTCGACTATATTTAATCGGGCCATCGTCAGTTGCCGATTCTCGATCGATTAAACAAAGTTCCAATTAGACCATTATCGGCCCTAAAGCAGATAAGGTTATCGTTGGCATAATGTCGACTATAGTAAATCGGGCCATCGTCAGTTCCCGATTCTCTTCCGATTAAACAAAGTTCCAATTGGACCGTTGTCGGCACTAAAGCAGATAAAGTGAGCGTCAGCATAAAGTCGTCTATAGTAAATCGGGCCATCGTCAGTTGCCGATTTTCGACCGATTAAACAAAGTTCCAATCGGACCATCGTTGGTTCTAAAGTGGTGTCGGCATAAAGTCGACTAATGACCCGATTCAATGCCGACGATTTGTGTTTGCTGGGGCTGGACTATTACGAGATGCGTCAAAATCTACTTTTAAAGGGCAGGCTAAGAAGCACCAAATGAGTGTCTATACTTTAGATTTAATAATAAAAGTGTGCCATTTACTTGCTTTTGTTAAATTAAAAAGATGTATGTGTTTATAGGTATTTTGTATATTGATTGTATGCCTATAAATTTTGTAACAAATAATATAGTTTTTTTTCGAGCCAACTTAAATTTTTAATTGGTATTTTTTCGTTACTTTGTTGTAGTTAAACCAAAAAAAAAGTTGGAATTTGTTCCCTGTTTTATGTTTCTATACCTATAAGTTTTAAATTATCTGGGGCAAATAAAAATGAACAGTCATATATTTCTTGAAAGTATGTTCTCCCGTAGTCGTGATCGTCTAGTGGTTAGGACCCTACGTTGTGGCCGTAGTAACCCAGGTTCGAATCCTGGTCACGGCAATGTTCCAACGTTGTCATTGGTGGAGACAATGTTTTTTTAAATTATTTAATAATAAGTTTAAAATGCTTAAAAAGAAAATGTAAAAGCACAAGTAGCTAAGTAATCTATTCAAAAGTAAATCTGATCTCAGTAAAAATGGAACCGACCTAAAAAAAAGTACATTAAAAAGTACTTATAAAATAATTTTTATATAAAAACCAACTTTTTGGACTACACTATTATAAAAGGCACCCGAAGGCACCAATTTTAAAAAGTTGAGTTTTATATAAAAATAAATAATATTTTACAAAGTTTAGTGTATCTTTTTTAATTTTTAGTGGCATAAGGCTTTGCTAATGGATTTTTTAAAACATTTTTATATAACATAGATTATTTTAGCTTAAGGGGTCGTAGAAATAGTAGAAGTATGTTTTTTTAATAAAATATGCCAAATTAAAGCCCACCTGAAATAATTAAAAAAATAATTATTACATTCGGTTGAGACATTTGGGAGTGAAGCTTTTTCGAATTAATAAAAAAATAATTTATGCAAATGTTTTAACAAGCGCAAGTGTTTTTTATAACGGGACCGAATTAGAGTTCTCCTAAATTAAGCAATTTATCTAAATTCCAAGGTGCCAAGCGCCTACGCCTTGGAACACGAGACATTTTTTTTTCTAATGTTAGGTCCATGAAAGATATAAATGCCTAACAAATGCCCAGTTTTTCATTTTCTCTACAGAAGTGATATAAAGGTGCAGTTAGACTGTGGTAGTGTAGTCGTCGTTGCATGGCAGCTGTAATGAATTTTTTTCCATAGATAATGCAGAACAGGATATTCTACAGATAAATAGTTAACAATATTTTTTGGTACACACTTTTTAATATAATTTACCTTGTTTAATGTTTTAAACAAATATTGGTGATAATAGACGCTCTTGCCAAATTTTTGAACATGTTAAAAGATCCACCTTACATATTTCTTTTGTATCAACCGAGAAAGTTCCGTTTTTTCTTAATATAAGTTCAAAAATGCCTTAGTTTTAAAATTAGGGTTGATTGGGTACCAAAGGTGGACAAAATAAAACTTGGGGAAGAAAAAAATGTGGCAATTTTGCATTTGCATACATACATACAGTCAATAGTGTGTTCAGTGGTATTAGCAATAAATTAACAAGGTACTATACTAGTTATATCTGATCCGCTGATTAATCATTCTGGTTTATTATAATTGCAAAGAAATTAGAGCCTGTTTTCTAAGTGACAAAAAGCGCTTACTTTTAGCATTACATAAATTAAACAAATAATTTACCTTCTTAATCTTATATATTGCTTTAGTAATAACCTTTAGAAAAGTTATAGTACCGTATTATCAGCCGTGCACTTTGGTTGTAGTAAAAAAACTCACACAGAGATAGGTAGATATTTTCGGGCGCGTATGAAAGAGTCGATCTTTGCAATAAAATAAAATGAAGAAGGTATTATATTTACCTATGCCCCCATCCCCTGACAAACAGATGTTTAATAATATTAATGTTACCTACCTACAATACGCAGTGGCGATACAGTAACCCCCCCCCCCATCTTTTTACGTTAAACTATTAATTTTCCAAAATTTATTGGTACATTTATTGGTAAATCTGTAACTTCTGTACATTGAATATTTTTTTTACCAAAGAATATAAATACCTATAGCCTTATAAAGTCAATAGATAGATAATTAGTTGTTTATCTATACATGTAATAAATCTCTAAAAGGACCATTTCTATACATTGAATTGTACATTGACTATTTTTTATATTCTATTGTTTTACCAAACGAGATACCAAAAATGCAATTTTTACAATTTTTGTCTGTATGTATGTCTGTTTGTTCCAGCATCACGCATAGACGGCCTAGTCGATTTTAATGGGACTTTCACTATTGCATTCCTTGTGTTCCTAGGCAACACATAGGCATTTATTTCGTCAAAATCGGTTTACGGAAACATAAGTTATGGCATTTAAAGGAATAAAAGCGGGAAAAATGGGTAAAACCGCAGGCAAAGCGGGCGGCGCGGCGGTGTCTAGTGGGTAATATAAGTAATATTTGAGGGAAAATGTTCTTTAAAAAAGTTACTTTTAAACAGTTTTATAAACAATTCTGGAAAATTACTAGTTTGACGTAGAAAAGGGGAGAGGTGTAATATAGCGCCGCTGTTTATTGTATGTAGGTACCATTATTAACAACTTCGGCTGGTCAGGGGTTAGACTGTCTGAATTTCCACGAAATCACTACGATGCTTAAAGTTGGTGTATTAATGCCATCTCTTTTATACGCGCCTGAGAATATTTACCTATCTCTGTGTGAGTTTTTTTTACTACAATCACCATGCACCCCTGATAATACGGTACTATAACTTTTCTAAAAGTTATTACTAAAGAAATATATAAGATTAAAAAGGAAAATTATTTGATATAATTTGTCCATGCAAGCGAAGTAATGCTAAAATTAAGCGCTTTTTGTCACTTAGAAATAAAGCTCTAATTTCTTCGCAATTATAATAAACCAGAATGATTAATCAGCGGATCAGATATAACTATTATAGTACCTTGTTAATTTATGGCTAATACCACTGAACACACTACTGACTGTATGTATGTATGCAAATACAAAATTACCACATTTTGTTCTTCCCCAAGTTTTATTTTTTCCATCTTTTGTACCCAATTAACCGTAATTTTAAAACTAAAAAATTTTTGAACTTATATTAAGAAAAAAGGGAACTTTCTTGGTTAATAAAAAAGAAATATGTAAGGTGGATCTTTTAACATGTTCAAAAATTTTGCAAGAGTATAAAAGGTTAATTATATTAAAAAGCGTATACCAAAAAATATTGTTAACTATTTATCTGTAAAATATCCTGTTCTGCATTATCTATGGAAAAAAATTCACTACAGCTGCAATGCAACGATGACTACACTACCACAGTCTAACTGCACCTTAATAAATCTCCAGATTTCGTCTGTCTGTATGTGTCAGCATAATGGAAAAACGACTAAACCAATTTTAATGCGAGTTTTAGTACTGCATTCCTGGGATTTCTGGGAGATTAAAATCGGTTCAAAAAAAAAAAATTATAACCATTTAAAATTTTATTAAAATGAAAAAAAACCGCAGGCAAAGCTACATCAGGTATTCAGCTAGTATACTTATTATACATATAATAAATCTCTAAATAGACTATTTCTGTATATTAAATATTTTTTTAAAATTGTTTATCTTGTCTGTTTGTTTATTTCAGCATTAAACAATCTACTGAACTGATTTTAATGGGAATTGCACTAATAAAAATCGGCTTATGGGGATAAACGTTATCATTTTTAAAGCGAAAAAAACACAGAAAAGCTGTGGGTAGTAAGCTAGTACTTATAAAATAAATGTAAAAATAATTTTAAAAAACAATTAATAATCTATCTAATACCGATCAGTGTTTTGTGTGACTTTTATATTTTAATTATATCCTAAATCTAGCAAACATAAATGCGTGACTACTTACCGCAAATAACACATTAAATCCAAAAAGGAGATACTTAATCAAATTTAATCCTATACTCTTCATTTTGTCTTTTAAAAGAGATTGTTTTAGGTTAAATGAGATTCACTTAAAAACTGTTTGACAAAATTTGTTAAAACGAAAACTAGCACACAAAATCGCACGCAAACCACCGAAAACTATTTTGCCACCTTAGTTTTTCCAATACTTTCTTATTCCTCCTGAGTTTCCCCTTCAAGCTTTGTAAACGAATAAGAAATAAGGCTAGAAATGGTTTTAAAATTTGGCTATTTCAAACACTTCGAAGTAAACAGATATCAAGAGAATACTTCGCAAGTCTTCAGGACACAAAACTAAGGAGAGACTATTTATGTTTTTTTTTCTGGCTGGAAGCTATGGTTGTTTTCATGGTATAGATTTAATAAGAAATGACATAATGTCAGAAAAGTAGTGATTTAGAGCCAGCGACCAAACCTTTTTATTTAATTGTTAGTGAGATCAGAATGTTATGTTAAAAATTTTAAATTAAAATTTGCTATACCTACCACAATATGTTCTATTTTTTTGAAATGTTTATAAAGCAGTTATTATTAGTAAATCCAACTGTCAAAATTGCATACTCTGTTGTCTTGGGATGTAATGATCTTTTTTCTTCCTTATTCTAACCGACTCCGTGGCATGTTATTAACCTTTCCAGAATAAACAACCACCTTGATTGGTCTCAAGTTGTGTTGACTGGCGGTTGCTCGGAGACCGAGTTTTAACGAAGTTTTTCTAGGGTGTCTAATTAAAGTTGGCAGATAGTGATTTTTACAACTAGCGAATAAAATAGTGCTTTTTACAAGCGATGGTTTAAAAAATGAACATCCGAAGTAATATTAAAAAGCGAGTATAAAAAGCACAGTTTAGCCGCGAGTTGTAAATAATATTTTTCATACCGTTATCCAAAAATCCAAAAAATAGGAAAAACATACAAAAAATCGGAATCGAAAAAACATCCTACCTTTTTTATACTATGATTTAAAAAAATTTTTAACTAATTGAGCAGTTGAATCTTTCTTTTTATTGACAACATACCAAAATTATCTGCTGCTGGATAATCTAGATGGTGAAAAAACGGGGAGTGGTCAACTTCGAACCAATTTTTTTGCACCCGTGTGTAAAAATATGTTTTTTCTTCTTATAGGAATGAGGAAATCTTGTAATTAAATTTTTTTGGATGTCTTAATTTTTAAAGATTCATTGTACATTTTTTTAATAATTTTCCGATAATAATTTTGGTGATTGTATATGAAATTGTTTGAAGTTTTGAGAGAATTTTATAATAAAAATACAAGAGTTTTTTTTTTCAGTGCAAAATTAACTTCCTGAATTTCGATTGCTCACACAGTGGGTGGAACCTAGGACGACGCCGTTTCGTTCGTATTAGCGACTCATCAGCTAGGTGTTCCACAATCACACAGGATTTCGGTCCCGCTTATGTGCCAAAGATTACGGCTATCGAAATTCATGAAGTTCATTTCATTTTGCACTAAAGTACAAAAAACTCTTGTTTTTTCTTTAGATTTACAGTGCCACAGCCATCTTCCGTTTGAATCTTATAATAGTGAAAAAATTGAACTGAAATAATGTGTTGCCTTGTGCCATTTCTTTTGGTATTTTAAATATTATTTATTATTCTCGAGAAAATTGCGTCCCTAGTTAGAAAGTTAAAAGTTTAGATACCCAAACAACTTTTTTATTTAATGGAGTTTCAGCTTTTGTACGAAGTCAATTTTTTATGTTCTACCAAAAACGCATTCATGCACAACTTTCTAGGTAACGTTATTTTTTCAGGGGAAAGGTTAACTTTTAATGGAAATAATTTAAAGGCAGTTAAAGATCTTTATCTATCTCAGTTAATAGCAAGTTTTAATGGACAGTAACATGGATTTTATCCTGACGATGTTACTATCTCAGCAGCGGCGTAGCGTGACTTAAAGGGCAATTTAATATAGAGTGTAAAAAAATTTATTACTACAGTTGCTACAATTTTTTACATTTTACGTTAACTTTAAACTAAAAATTAAGCGAGTTTTATCATGTAGTCCAGTATAACATCGAAATAAATAGTTTACTTATTTCCGCTCAAAGTGCACTTTTAATCCCTAATTTTAGACACAAAAGGGGCACTTTTAATCCATCAGGGATTAAAAATAATTTTAATCCCTGGGGGATGTAAAGGAAATTTTTCCAAATTAAACAATAATTTTATTGTTATTTTATTTATTGGTTAAAATGTTTGAACGAAAAAAATAATTAGCATATGCATTACTTAAATCTAGTTCGGTCATTCTGTCTCTTTAGAAATGCCGTGAGTTTACTATATTTGCTGATGTCCACGTTTGCTTCAGATATTATCGTAGCTTTGATCATGGAATATTGGCTCCATACAGAAGATGCGCACCATTTTCGGTAATCACGAAACTGTTTCTTGTAAACCTCGCGAGATTTTTGTGGAAGAAGGCTATTGATGTACGATTTTTCTGGACTCACCGTTTGGTGACGCCATTTGATAACAACAACTGACTGACATTTGTTTTGTGCCATAGCAACACTTGCATGGCACAATAAATTTTGAGTGAATCCACCATGCCAACAACAATCAATGACAACTATCAGTAATACGAGCTGTCAATCTTGAAACTAGAGTACCGTTAAGTGGTCTACTGTTAGCTTTGTGATATTTTGTTTTTAGTTTCTCGCATCCCAAAGTGCATAAAATAGTATATAAACCTCGTGACTAAAGTGTATTTTAATCCCTTGGCGAAGTGTACAAACCTTTCGGCGCGGGATTAAAAAGGCACTTTAGTCCCTATGTTTAGAATGTACTATTATGCAGTTTTTAGTTTATTTTCATTACTTTGCTCCCGAGTGATCGGAGATCAATCCAAAAAAGATTTGCGCATTCGATTTAAGAACGAATCATGCTACCACCGAGATCTGCATATTCGATTTGTGCCCCAAATCTCTGGCGGATCGCTTTTTATTGCCTTGTCAATTTTGACGGATCGAGGAGTTGGATCAAAATAATAGACACAACCTTAATCTGTTACTTTTTATTCCCTTTATTTTTTAAGCTTCATGGTATCTTTTTTGGAGAAAATGGACAGAAAGTCGAGTTGAATGTGCTTCAAGAAAGGGCAAAAATTATCAATTTAGTGCAAAAAGTGGTGCCCGAATATACAGACAAAGGGGTAAAGTAAAGCTTTGTGTTGAATTACACTTCTAAACACCCTTTGCATGAACCCCCTAGGGGGTCTAACGAAAATATATTCCGAAAAGTAAAAAAAAAGTAAATCTGGGGTTATGTAATGAATTTTAGAGCGTAAACGCGTTCGATTTACGATCGCAAGTTGAGTGCTCGTATTCGGATTCGGAATCGCTCTCAGATCACTCCCGGATAGATTTTAAGTCACTGCTCTGGTTGAGGGTGATCTGAGAGCAGTGTAGATCGAAAACGTTATAGAAGGTGGAGACTTTAAATGGAATATTGGCCGTAGCGGGTTAAAAAATTGTTTTTTCGAAAAATATAAAAACACCTCAACTAAGATTTTTAACAGCTAAAATGTTCCGCCAAACAACATTTTCTTTTTAAACGAGAAGACCCCGCTTGTAGCCCCTTGTTGGAAAGTATTCCTAAGATAACGCCAGATTGAGAATATCAATTTTTTCCTGCAAACAAGTACCTAGGACTTTAAAATGCATTGAAAATATATTTACTTGCAGTTTGACGGAGAAACTAGTGTAATTTACAAAAAAAATATTGTAAATGTAAATAAATATAAGAAATTGAAAAAACTACTGAAAAAGAAAAACGCTCGTGTATTTTTTTTACATTTGTCAATCCAATTTCTTTCGGATATAGATGACTTTTTCTCTATCTGTAATAAACTGAACATCGATGCAACTACTGGCATACATGACTTGGTTCTACTGGCCGATACAGAGCGAGACTTACAAAGAAAACTGGATATTTTGTGTAAATATGCAGAACACAACTCGCTTACTATAAACACTGCTAAAACAAAGATAATGTGTTTTAGTCAAGGTGGGAAGACATCCAATCAATTTAATTTTCAGCTGAATGGGGAAAACCTGGAGGTGGTTAGGACCTTCACTTACTTAGGAGTCACCTTTGCTGCCTCAGGTGTCTTTTCAACTATGGCCAATTTGTCCGTAGACAGAGCAAAGCAAGCTGCCAGCTCCACTATAGCCGTTATGGCGAAAGCCAAGGTTAACTCCTGGGACACAATAACCACTCTATTCAACTCCAGCTTTATTAATACTATCACTGCATCTCTTCCTGTGTGGGCTCCCAGATATGTCCAAGATCTAGAAATAATTCAGCTGGCTTTTTTCAAATCAGTTTTGCGACTTCCAAAATCTACTTCATCCTTTCTTATACGCCTCGAGTCCGACTCCATTCACATTGAATATCTTGTCTTTAAGCTTTGTCTTACCTTCCTGTCAAAAATAGTATCTATGCCAAATGATAGACTGCCCAAGAAATGCTTTAACCGACAACTCCAGTTACTAACCTCTACCAAAATTCAAAATAATTGGGCAGCTGAAATAAAATAATGGTTTGTTATGCTAACACCCTAAAGTCTAATAAAGACAATATTCTTGAGTCCCTAAAATTAAAACTTATCGAAACTGACTAATCGTTTGCCAAAAATGCAAATTATACTATATTTTACCATAGGTCTACCAACTGCCAAAGTCCTGCCACTTACCTAGGGCTTTCTCTACCCATTGCTATCTAAAGACTTGTTGCGCAACTCAGAAAATGTACCAAAATATTTTATAAGTTCTCAATTGAAGGAACCACATATATGGTCAAGCCAGATGAAAATTGCTCAGTTTTCAATATGAATCTACCAGAAAACTTTTTTCAAATATTTTTTCAATGCCCTATGTATGCATGCAGAACTCTGGAACAACCCTGGTATTTTTTGCAATCAATTGGAAGAAATTGACTCATAAGCAGCGAAAAAGTTATTCCAAATGATTCAGAATATTTTCAGAATTCGTGCCTTTTTACGAAATGAGTAATCTGACTTTTCCTGTTGGTTTACTTTTTGATTTAAAAAAAAAACAACACCTAAAATACTTACCTGTTCAAACAAGCGTCAAAAACTTTTCTTTCTTATCACAATATTATTAAACGTATAACAATAATCCTTTTTATAATAAATTTAGTTTTTAGTTTATCACTCACATTGTGATTTTCTCGATCGGATTTCAAATGGAACATTATTACCCCTAACGGGTTGGAAATTTGTTTTGCCGAAAAATCCAAAAATATCTCAACTAATATTTTTAGCAATCAAAATTTTTGTGAACGTACCTTCAGAAAGGGGTCTATTCACATAGAAGTTTTTTTTCAAATGAGAAGACTTGTGGCACTTTTTTGGAAAGCTTATGGAAAAACTCAAACGCTCGGAAATTTTCGTCAAAAATCGTCAAAAAATAATTGTGTATGACTTTAAATGGAACCGGTTAGAAATTTGTTTTAGAAAAATCCAAAAACACGTTAACTCAAATTTTTAGCAATAAACATTTTCGCCCCAAAAATGTTTGTGAATATACCCTCAGAAAGGGGTCTATTCACATACAACTGTTTTTTTCAAATGACAAAAAAAATTCTAACCCGCTAGGAGCAATTTTCCATTTGACAAATGTAAAAAAAATACACGAGAGTTTTTCTTGTTCGATAAGCTTTCCAACAAGGGGCTACAAGCAAAGTCTTCTCATTTGAAAAAAAAAGTTGTATGTGCATAGACCCCTTTCTGAAGGTTCGTTCACAAAAATGTTTTGCCGAAAATCTTAGCTGCTAAAAATCTTAGTCGATGTGTGTCGAAAAAGTATTTTTTGACCCGCTACGGCCAAAATTACATTGAAAGTCTCCACCCTGTATATGTTCAGCTTACAAAGATTTTTTTATATTTTTTTACAAATTAATATTGTTATTAAAAAGGTCGCAACTTCGCATTACTCGCGACTTCGTGGGTGTGTTTAAAATTGAAACCCCTCACCCTCCCCACCTCTTCCCCATTTCTATATCCGTCCCAAAACTCCTCTAACTAAATTCTAACTAACCTCTCTCGCGCCCCATCTCGCCCTTTAAGCCCTTCTGTCCAGCCGAATACCCGCTTTGCATGCAGTTTCTCGGGAATCCGCAAAAAATCCGAATTTACAAAAACTGAAACACAATAAATTGAACAGAAAATGAAACGTCCGAAATGAAATATGAACGAAAGTAAAACACCCAGAAAATAATGGATACGACCATAATTTTATATAATTTTAATTTTATATTATAATTATTATTATAATTTTCCCGAACCTTAAAATGTCAGAATTACAAAAGTATCGAAAATAATTTTCTAAAAACGAAAAACACCCGAACGACATATTGATAGAAAATAATATGCCCGATCCTTAAATGAGCAGAAAAACAATCCATTCGAATCGCTATTGGGCATGCGTCAAATTTAAATCTCTAAAGTGCCGTAGGCCCTGGATTGCGGCGTTGACAAGTTTCTCTATTTGGAAAATGACACGGGAATTTTTTTTTATTAAACGATTTTATTTAACTTCAGTTTCTGGCTGTCTAACCGTCAATATATCAAATCTTGCGATTAATTTTCGACACATTTCCCGTGAACTGATTCTAATATTATGAAAAAATTTGTGTGCTTGAGGGATGTAATAAAGGGGGTAAATCATATAACTATGAGATACTATAATGGCCCAAATTCTCCAAAATGTGTAACGAAAATAACTTTGAAAAACAAAGGAGAAAATTTAAGATCGTGGTTGGCTTTGAAACTGTTTGGGTCACCAGGCCATAAACCAAAAATCTACTGCGCGTGCACTTACAAATCCATGCCTGGCATAGTAGTGACCTTAATGACACTTTCACTGCTGACGCAATCGACGCGCCTGCCCGTTTACACTCTGCGTTTATCGGTTTTGTCCAGGCCAACTTGATTGGGAGAGTTATTATCGGTACGCATTTTTCTCGGGAAAAGCAAATCGTATCTCATAGTTATATGGGGTAAATTAATACAATATCACAACTTACTGCGACTCTTCTCTGCCGTAATCCTGGCAACGTAGCAATTGAATTTTTGGCTATAGGTTCAAATCATTTTCGGGACAGTAGGGGTTCTTGAATTTTGTTGTTCGGCATTATTATGTTTCTATTAAATTATTTTTGTGAAAAATATTTTCAGACATGTTGTATGTCTATAAAAATATGTTTCGTTTAAATTTAATTCTATGCATATATTTTCTAGCGGGTTTCATTCATCATGAAACTTTCATCAAAATCCATTCAGTAGTTTTTTCGTAATGCTCGAACAAACAGAAAGACATACAACACTGGCGCACCGAGAGGGGGGGTTTTGGGATTAAAAACGTCCCCGAGAGGCCTGGGTATTGCCACATTTTTATTTCAAATTACGTTTTTTTTATTATTTATCCCTAACCCCCTCCCCCGAAGTCAATTCCTGGGTGCGCTAGTGCAGACAAACACATTAAAAATGGTAAAAATTAAATTTTTGGTAATTATATCGTTTGGTAAGAAGCCGACCCCAAAAATTTTAAAAAAATATTCAATGTACAAAAAAGGGTTTAAACATCTAGTTCCTTTTCTGTAGTAGTAGATGAACTTCAAATAAAAACATACACGGTGTCCCAAGTTCGAGTCTACCCTAGTATCTCCAGAATCAAAAGAGACAGAGAAGTCAAATTTCACACAATTAGATGGTTTACAAAAAAGTATCTTTTTGGATGCTAATTGTGCCACCATGCATTAAGGGGGAGAGCTAGGGCGGAGACAACACTTTTTTTACATGAGATACCCTGTATATTTTTTAAAATTTGAAAAAAACTTTTCATTCTGTTTCCCAAAATACCTAATATGTTACCTTTTCCTCTAACGGTTTTTAAATAAAATGGGAAAATCATCTCCATAAGACCAATGAGTTAAACAAGAAAACATTGATTCTTTGTCTAGATCATTGCTCTTATTTAAAAGTTTTTGTCATTTTATTTAAAAACCGTTAGAGAAAAAGATAACATATTAGGTACTTTTGGAAACAGAATGAAAAGCTTTTTTTAAATTTTAAAAAATATACAGGGTATTTCATTTAAAAACAGTATTGTCTCCGCCCTAGCTCAGCCCTCTTAATGAATGGCGGCACAATTAGCATTCAAAAAGATACTTTTTTGTAAACCATCTAGTTATGTGAAATTTTACTTCTCTGTCTCTTTTGGCCCTGGAAATATTAGGGTGGACTCGGATTGTTAGGACATCCTGTGTATGATTTTCCTTTGAATTTTACTTTTGCAGATATTTTAAGTTGTACCTTTGATTATATATGAATTATATAATCAAAGGTTGTACCCAACTCTGACAAGTATTAATGTTTTTTCCATTTCTGCCACCCTATCAAGATCCTAAAGGACATTGGTTTCCAGAAAAAATGTTCGCGTGATGATTAAAATCACTAAACTAAGGTCGTTTCGTTTTCTTTTAAATGACGTCTGAGTTTTTTTTTGGAAAGTAACGAAAATGATTTCACGTATAACCCCAGAAAATAGCCTAGACTGACCCCTATTAATATTCAAATTTAACAAAATTGCTCTAATTAGTTAGAAAAAAAATTAGTTATACCTTCCATGGAGTGTTGAGGTCATAATATAGCAGTTAATGGTCTGATTAAAAAAAAATACTGGAAATATTATACTTAGGTACTTTAAATTTTTTAATGCAAGTACCAAAAATTAAATTTTGTAAAAATCCAAGGTGTAAATAATTTTAAATGTTGCAACTTATCACCCCCAATGAAAATTTTTTTCTGTGCGCCAATACCTCGAAATAGTGTTTTCACAACTAATGGATAAAATAGTGCTTTTTTACAAGTGTTGGTTTACATATTTAATGGTATAATATTAAAAACGCGAGTAAAAAAAGCAAAGTTTAGCCGCGAGTTGTTAACACTATTCTTTTTAATACCTTTATCAAAAAATCCAAGAAAAACAGGAAAATTTACACCATAAATCAAGGCAGCTGGTAAATGAAATAACAATGGTTTCCATAGTGATGTGCCTTTTAACTCGGTGACGTTCATTGTTGCGACATTTTAATCTTTGACAGTTTGATATTATGACGATGTTTTTTAAATTATTTTTTCGTAAATACTTGGTGAAAACTGGCGGAAATGGCTTAATTTTTAGGCAAGAATAATTAGATTTTTTGAATATTACTATTTTCCGCTATTTCTCTTTAATTTTGGGTAAAAAACGGACAGAAATCTTTTTTTGCACCCGTGACCAAAAAAAAAAGCTTTTTGCATCGGTAACCAAAAAAGCCATGCTTTAGTTATCTGCAGACAGTTACTAAAATCAGGTTTTTCATAAAGGTATAAAAAATATATTTTTTTTTTCTACAAGCGTGGGGAAAATGTGATTTTCCACATTACTTTTAGTGCAGAAAATTCTGCTTTGCCGCACTAGTATGGAAAAATTTCTCCGCACAAACATGTCAAAAACCAGTAAATTGTATTATTAATGGGATACTAGATGCATTAAGTAGGCTTTGAAATACTTGGTTGCTATGGATGAAAATTGCTTGTTTACTGTCAAAATGATGCCTCCGTTTATTGTCGATTTGCCCTTTTTTATCAAAAACGTAAAAAAAAAATAAAAATGAGCTTGAATCTGGAAGAAAACGATCTAGAAAATATGGAAAACGTTCCAGAAGACATCTTAAACGTAGCTTGCTACCAGAAAAGTCGAAGAAAAAGTACGAGGAAGATTTCGAGCACTTCTGTAAATGTAGCATCGAAAAAACTAACAAAAATTTTGAAAAAGAAGAAATTGTTTTGCCATTCTTTGTAAAGCTCTCGACAACAACACTTTATGGTCATGCATGTTGAAAACCATGCTTAAGCTTAAGAAAAATATTAATATGGTAAAATTTTCAAAGTAATTGCATTTATTAAAAAGAAAATGGTCAGGTATAGACCAAAAAAATCAAAAATTCTTAGCGTAGATCAAGATAAAGTATTTTTTTATACCTTCATCAAAAACATGATTTTAGTAACTGTCTGCAGATAACCAAGGCTTTTTTGGTTACCAAAGCAAAAAACTTTTTTTATACTTTCATCAAAAACATGATTTTAGTAACTGTCTGCTAAACTGTGCTGTGCTAAACGCTTGTAAAAAAAAGCACTATTTTAGCCTGAAAACTACTATTTTTCATCACGGGTGCAAAAAAAGATTTCTGTCCGTTTTTTACACAAAATTAAAGAGAAATAGCGGAAAATAGTAATATTGAAAAAATCTAATTATTCTTGCCTAAAAATTAAGCCATTTTCGCCAGTTTGCACCAAATATCAAACTGTCAAAGGTTAAAATGTCGCGACAATGAACGTCATTGAGTAAAAAGACACATCGCTATGGAAACCGTTGTTATTTCATTTACCAGCCGCCTTGATTTATAGTGTAAAGATGTTGTGTTGCGAGAAGTGCTCTTCGTTCGAGATTTTTAAAAGTATTTTCCTGTTTTTCTTCGATTTTTTGATAAAGGTATTAAAAAAAATAGTGTTAACCACTCGCGGTAAACTGTGTTTTTTTTACTGGCGTTTTTAAATACCTCACTGCGATCGTTATTTAAACCAACGCTTGTAAAAAAAGCACTATTTTAGCCACTAGTTCTGAAAACTACTATTTAACTACAGCACCCTATCATACTTATCTTCTATGTTCATGTAGAAGGGAAGATTTTATACATTTATCAGTCGAATTACTGTTAATTATAATATTAATAAAATTAAAATTTTGATCTAAATAAATTACTATTATTTATTAAAATAACGTTTCTGAATGTATTTTATCATACACGGAAAAAAATCTATTCTATATTTAAGAATAGCTCTATTCTTGAAAAATTACATTTGCTTTAAGTCTATTATTCTTAGTATAAGAATAGGGATTATTAGAATTAAGCAATTACCTATTCTTGATCTACGAAGGCTCTTATACTTAAATAAATATAAAGCCTTAGTTATTTTTAAAATAAGAAGAGCTGTACTAAAAACAAGAAATATCCCATTATCGAATCGCACCGTAAGACCGCTTGGCTAATCCATTCTCCCTCTTTGTTGTTTGGTATGGGGGCAACAAAGAGTTAATGGCCTTCAGTTTCATGTTTTTATCTCAACATCTGTCATTTAATATAGGTAAAACTATAATCCTATATCTTTAGTTTAAAGGTTCGGATTATTATAAACGCCTAAAAAGTTAAATACTTCCCTTATATTAATAGGAGAAACCGAGTATCATTATGTATACCCACGGTTGTTAAGAAGTGTGGATAAAGTGGCGAAAGCACCTATTGTTTGGCACGGTCTTGACCGCCTCTTTTGCAAGAGCGCTTCAAAGCGTGCTGTCGCGAGAGTCGGTTCGAAATTGTGGTCATAACATCTCGCTGGCAGCTTGCGGAAGTTTTCTGATATATGCGTGAGCCGCAGTAACTCGGCAGTCTCTGCACTAGAAGTACACCACATACACCACATAAAAAGGAAATTTAAATTTTTATCCAATAATCGTGTTGATTTGTTTCTGCTACGGGACTGAATCAGCATGGTTATAGGAAAAAGGGTTATTTTGCAAGTGACGGGCTTACGCTACGTTATAGTAAAATAACATTATTATATTAGCATATATTATACATATGCTACTTTTGTTTTAATTACAATTGGTGTTAAGGTCGGTTTCAGTCAAGTATAAGAACTATTTGAGGTAAGTATAATTTTTTCTTAATAAGTATAAAATATTATTTGATTGAAGTATAGTTACTTTTGCGTTAGAAACATGTTATTCTCGTTCGAATAGCATTTGACATCAATACAACCTAAAGCAGTGTTCGAAACAAGCAAAGAAAAAATTTGAATTAAGTATAGCGTCCGCTTAAAGTAAAAAACCACATTGGCTTAAAATAAGTATAGACCTATATTTGAATTGTCATATAAATTACACTTGTATATTACTTGGATAAAGAATAACTAGAGTTGAGGAGATCGAAGATGAAGCTATTCTTGGATCAAGATTAATAATCTTGTTCCAAGAAGAGCTTTTTTCCGTGTAGTTTTCCTCACACTTGTAGAATAACAATTGTTCCCAACGCTTGCGGAAAATCTTTTTCCGCACTCGACTGCTTTAACCGAACTCCTACGTCGTTCGGTCAAACAGGCAGTCTCGTGCGGAAAAAGTGGATTTTCCACACTAGATAGGAAAATAGCTATTTTTGAAAGTTCTATTTCCCTTACGAACATAGAAATGCTTCTCTTTTACAATCGGTGTTGAAATAAAGACGTAATAATGTGCACCATTTTCAAATTTACAAAACTGTTATATTTGGCGTTCAGTTTTTAAAGTCTCATGTGTTGGCTTACAGAGAAATTAAACACTTCATTTTACTTACATTAAACAACACAAAAAAACACCAAGAATAAAACCCCTTGCATTGCTAATTTTTTACCGATTTTAGCAAGTGATACATTTGTGTATTCGGGCAAAATGCAGCTTTAACAAAACAAATTAGTTTTGTCCCAGTGTCGCACATGTTCAAAAAAACATAAAGCAATTTGTGGCCCACCCTAAACATATAATATTGTATTGAGTTTTTATCGATAGTTAATTTAATATTAAACAAGATAAAATATTTAAAAGAATCTGGATCGACACAAAAACAATTGGTGGTAAACGCAAAGGGCAGTTTCAATGTCAAAATTCATCAATTTATTATCGGTCAACTTTTTGAATTTTACTGGAGTTTATTGAGTTCCAATCAAATGTTACATTTGGGAGTGACCTAGGATGCGGGGTGAGTTTTTTGTAAAATAAGGCTCTAACTACTTTTAAGGGGCATAGTGGTCACTTTTTAAAAAGTAAACTGACTGTAAAAGGTGAGGTCATCATTTTATAACTCTACTACGAATAGATTTAAGGTAAGTATAATTACTTTCTTTTATTAAAAAACTCACATTTTAATTCAATGTCAAAGGTAAATTTCCATAAATATGTAAAACTATTTGTTATTTGTCAATAACCTAGTTGGCTGGTCTAAATCTAAACTGTCATACACGATCTTTTGTTTTCTTAGCAATTTATTTATTCGCTATCGATTTTCATTATAATAGCCTTTCAAATTTTTATAGGATAGATGTTTTTTGGCAAAGTTTATCAAAAATTGATAGCTTTTTTAAACCTTGTTAAATAATTGAATAATAAAACAAAATTATAATACCCTGCTGGGGTATTACTCGCCCCAAGAGATGACTCGACTATTAGATTGGACACAAAATAGGGACTTACTATACTGGAATACGGCCTAGCACTTTAGTGCTTTACACTAATAGTGACGGACTAGCAAAATGAGTGCTATTGGAATAGCGGTTCTGCAATCGGCGTTATGGCTTTTTTGGTTACCGATGCAATTTTTTTTTATCACGGGTGCAAAAAAAGATTTCTGTCCGTTTTTTACCCAAAATTAAAGAGATATAGCGGAATATAGTAAAATTGAAAAAATATAATTATTCTTGCCTAAAAATTCATTTAAAAACATTGTCAAAATATCAAACTGTCAAAGATTAAAATGTCGAAACAATAAACGTCACCGAGTAAAAAGGCACACCGCTATGAAAACAATTTCATTCACCAGCCGCCTTGATTTGTAGTGTAAAGATGGTGTATTGCGAGAAGTGCTCTTCGTTCGAGATTTTTAAAAGTATTTTCCTGTTTTTCTTAGATTTTTTGATAAAGGTATTCAAAAAAATAGTGTTAAGAACTCGCGGCTAAACTGTGCTTTTTTAGCCACTAGTTGGTAAAACTACTATTTCTTCGCTGTTTTTGGTTATTTTCTTTTTTAGTTATTTATTTCTAGACGAACTGTCATTTTTTACAAAAATATTACCCAGAAAGCAGTTTTATTACCTTAAAAATTGAAATTTGTAAATACTTTGGTAATCACTTGAAATTTTTGAAAAGAATGAAATGCCATCAACGATTACTGTTTTTTTTCGTTTTTTTTTTCCAAATGTCAAAATAAGTACGGGCTGTAACCGATTTTAAAAACTTTTACAAAAAAGGCGGTAACACTATTACGGCCGGCGTTAAATCTGATGGCTAGGTGCCGATTCTTGAATTTAGGATAGGTCGCACGGGAACGGCACCTATCGACCAATAACACGCTTTAAAGTTATCACGAGTTATCCGAAACCTATCCGACCACTGCCGAACTTCACCCGATTGCCGTGTAACGAAGGAAACTTTCTCATACACCTGCCTCTGAGCAGGAGAACGGGCGCTCTTGAAAAACTATAATCAAGTCAGCTTGGCGCGTGCACCGTACAAGCTTGAGCTTCTGAGCCTTCTTATTGGTCGAAACCAAGGATGTGAAAGTCCCCAGGCGCCCATTGTTTCGAAATTCAAGAATCGGCACCCTGCAGTGCACGCGTGTCTGTCAACAGTGCTAAAATACTGCCCGGCCATAATAGTGCCTGGCTGAAAAAAATCTCTCTCGTTCTCGTCTAGGGTGCCGAAGTAAGAACGCTATTCAATTCAGATGCACTGGAGCAGTGTTACCAACCGGTGTATAATTACACACTTTTCGTGCGTGTCTGTTTAACTTTAAAACGAATTTAAAGCCGGTATTAAATTTAATAACAGAAGGGTATCTTACAAAAATTGCCGAGGAAACGGGGCACCTCTTCCCTCCTCAGATGTACAGAGGTGTGTTTTGTGAATGGTCTCAAAAAGTGTGCGATTGGTGAACATTTCAATAAAAATGCTAAAAACAAAGATTTGGCAAAAAAAGTAATCCTGATTTCCTGCTCTAATAGATAATAGGCGTAGTTACGTATTTCTGACTTTCTTGTGGCATTGATAAGCGACTTTTTCTTAAAATTAAAACAAAAATAGTCAATTGACATAAAATTAACAAACAATACTCAGCGTAAGTCCCCTCAAATACGCTGGTTTAAACAAGTGTGTAAAAAGTGTGCACTGGTTTTACCGATAGTGTGCAAAAGTGTGCGTTTTTGAGCGGCTTGTGTGTAATTTTACAAATTTTGGTTGGCAACACTGCACTGGAGAGAGAGATGCCGGCAACGTTCTCAAGCAAACAGTTTAGGAAAACTGCTGAGCTTTATTGCCAATTACACCAGCGTTAAGTTTGTGTTTTAAGCCTGACTTAAAAGTTTTTAGATCTCTCAGAAGCACGCAATAAGAGAAAGAGAGAGAACTTTTAAGTCAGACTTAAAACACAGACCAGTACCCTCTCCAGATAGGCCGATCAACTCATACCGATTTATTGTCCTTTTATCCACCTTGGCTGCCATTTTCACTCAAAAGTGACAGATAATCCATTAGTTTTCTGTCAAAATGGCGGCGAAGGTGGATAAAAGGACACTAAAACGATAAGAGCTGATCGGCCTATGTGGAGAGGGTAATGCACAGACTTAACGTTGGTGCAATAGGCAATTAGTCTGTTTTATTCGAAGACGCGGGCGTGAAGGAGATCGTAGACGTAATTTTTCTCAATTAATCACTTACAATATCTTAAGATTATTTTAATTTATTTGATGCTGAAATGATGCAACTAAAATACCACAAAATATTTCCTGACTCTGTACATCTGAGGAGGGGAGAGGTGCCCCGTTTCCTCGGCAATTTTTGTAAAATAACCTTCTGTTATTAAATTTAACAACAGCTTTAAATTCGTTTTAAAGTTAAACAGACACGGTTAAAAAAAGTGTTCTAAGTAGAAAGAGTAGAGGGTTGCAGATTGAAAGACTGCGCTACCTGGTTTTAATTTATTTTATTCTTTTAAAAAAGTATAATTTTGTTTTAAATTTATTTCAACAAGATATTTCGTGAGAACGCGAGACTGCTACGATAAATGGTCTCATAGAGTCGAGACTTTAGCGTAACTGGTTACGGGAGGTCAGGCTCAGACTTTTCGCAGCTAATCTGTAGTAAAATTGTCATTTGAGGTCGAAAAAAATCCGGGGAGGCTGAGTTTTTAGTATGTTCTTTCGGGGTGTCTGAAAGTAAACCTCCCAAGTTTGTGTGTCCCCCACTCCTCGGGAACCGTCCGCCCTTTTAAAAAAGCTTTGTAACTGACTTTTCTTCATTTCTATTGGTCGTAGGCGAAAAAGTCTGAAAACAAAAAATTTTCAACATTTTTGTCTAAAAGCTCAACTTTCTGCAGTTAGGCTACAGAAAGATAAAGGGCGCCAAAGTTACAAAAAATCAGTTTTAACGTATCTTGACTTAGTAAAAGTGATTTTTTTTAAACTTTAAATAAGAAAGTTGTGGATTTCGGAAAAATCCTATAAAAAAAATGTATATTATTTATAATTACCTAAACAGTCACACAATCAAATGAAAGCTTGTGATGTACGCTACACAAACAACCCAGTCTTTCGGCATGAAAATTGACGAAAGTATCTGACAGACTGACATTTAGTCGGAAATCGATATAGTCGAGTCCTTTTGGGTAACGGGCCATTCATCGCTTATACATATATATAAACGAGAAAAGAGGGATTGGAGGGGTAGGTAAAAGTATTATTAAGTGCCAAAACGTAGGAAGAAGAGGTTGCAAAAATGTTATGAAGTGTTGCATGGGAGAGGGGTCAAAATTTGGAAAAATGGTTTTAAATAATTGATGGTAGAACACTAAAATTTTCATTTAAAGTCGAGAAAGAACCGGACAGGCTGAGTTTTTTGTCTGTACTTTGAGGGGTGAAAGTAAAATTCCCAAGTTTGTGTTTCCCTTACTCCTCAGGAACTATTCGCCATTTTGAAAAAACTTTGGAACCGATTTTCTCCATTTTGGTTGGTCGGAAGAAAAAAGTGTATAAACAATAATATTTGGTATAAAATTGGCAATATTTCTTGTTAAAGGTTCAACTATCTGTAGTTAGTTTTTAAAAAGATAGGGGGCGTTCAAGTTACGACAAATCAGTTTAACAACTAAATGTCAGTCTGTCAGAAACTTTTGGCAATTTTCATACTGACAGACTGGGTCATTTGTGTAGCGCACATCACAAACTTTAATTTGATACCTCATTTTTACTGTTCTTAATATAAATAATAATATATAATCCACAACACGCGACTTCATGCATGCCCAGAAAGCGGCTCTCAAAGAATTTTACCGACTTTCAGTCGCTGTGGCTCAGGACTGTTCAATTAATTATAAACAATATACATATTTTTATAGGATTTTTCCGAGATCTACAACTTTTCATTTATAGTTTTTTTTTTTAAATCACTTTTTGTTGGTGATTTTTTGTAACATCGGCGGCATTTATCTTTTTGGAAACTAACTACAGAAAATTGAGCACTTGGACAAAAATGTTGAAAATTTTATAACGAATATTTTTGTTTTCAGACTTTTTCGCCTCCGACCAATAGAAATGGTGAAAAGTCGTCCCCTCAACAACATGTAAAAATTTTAGCCTTCCCGGATTTATGACAATTTTACTGTTACTGTTCTAAAACTAAAATAAGAAAATACTCATAATCACTATTTTACGCCCTTTGAAGGCAACGTTTATCGTTAAATTTGAGGGGATCATACTTGGGAATCTGTTAGTTAATTGTGGGTGAAATCGGCAACAGCATATCGGTTTCTCAAGTTTAATATCTATTTCGCTCTCATTTACTAGCCCTTGCACTTCTTTTTCAATACACGCTATTTCGGCACCCTGGACAAGAACTGCCGAAGCCTGTATACATACAATAAATCTCTAGATAGGCCATTTCTGTGTATTGAATACTTTAACCTTGCTTTTATCCAAACAATATAGATACCAAAAATCCAATTTTTAGAATTTTTTTCTGTTAGTTTGTCTGTGTGTTTGCTTGTTCCAGAATTACTCAAAAACTACTAAAAAGATTTGAATATTTGAACGGGAATTTCACTACTGGATTCCTTGGATCCCTATGCAGGACATAGGCTTTATTCGTTGTCTAAGTTACATAAAATTTTTATGTCATTTCATACAAATTATATTTTAAAACCTATTCAAAATAAAATCTGTATGAAGTGAAAATTGTACCACTCATTTTGTCAAAGATATTTAATTATTGGGACCAAAAAAAGTGTTTTAACCATTTCATTAAAATCGGTTTACAGAAACAAAAGTTATGACCATCTAAAGCTAGAAAAACGGGAAAATCACAGGCAAAGCTGTGGTTTTTCAGCTAGAGTATCCAATAAATTCCTAATATCTGCAAATAGAGTGGCGCCAAGCAACTAAAGTGCAAAAACGACTGCCACTGAAATACATCTATAAATAGGTACCCTAATTTTTAACGGTCAAAATTGCGCTTTTTTGCAATTCTTAAGATTGGAATTAGGATAAGGAAGTAAAGCACCCAGTAGTGGTTTTCCATTCAAAAAATGTGGAGTGGTCAAGCAATAAAATTTTACAGAATGAATGAAAAACTACATAATAGCAGGCTTATGTAAAACTTTGTAAAAATTTATTTTTACGTAATCGAAAAATGTATTTAAAACGCAAATAAATAAAATTTTGTGAAACGTTTAGCTAACAAATTTTTTAGTAAAATTAAAATTTCAAAAAATGAGATTTAACACATTTTCAATGTGTATGTAAATTTGCTAAGAGGACAACCTACTAAAATATTAAAATTATTAGTTATAAGGTCGATTATTTATACATTTTTAATATAAGTATGGATTTTCAATGGACATGTCCTATTTCTCTAAATATAAATAGGTATTTAGTAAATAATAAATATTCTGTATAATCCGCAATTTGTTTATTACAGAATATTCAAGTATAAATAAAAAACGATCAAGTTAAAATTGTATAATGCATATAACCGCTAAGGCATAATAATATTACGATAATTATATGGACTCATCGGTACATAAAGTCGGCATAGTCCCACTTTAATAAATTCTTCAATATTTTTGGCAGTTCCGCAAGACGTTTAAAAGGTGTCTGACATTGTCATCCAGACATGCTCATATTGAACCACCCATAAAGTTGACACAATTAAAGTTAATAGGGACTTATCGGTACATAAAGTCGGCATAGACTTACTCGGCACTATTTTTGACAGTTCCGCACGAAGGTTGAAGAGTTTCTGACATTTTTGTCATATAAACATGTCATCTAAACATGCTTATATTGTATCGTCCTTTATTAAAGGTAGGCCCAAACATTATGTTAAGTCAACATTATTTTGACAGCGCCGCGATCAAAAAAGCTCTGGATGGAAGCTCAAACGTTCATTTTAGATAGCACCAGCACCAAGAAGAGCGCTGCACCATAACAAATGTGTAACTGCCTAAAAATATGTAGTAATTGTTTACCTTTGTGTGGAACTGTCAAAAATATTCTCCCTATAATGCCGATTAAAGGTCGGCAAAAATATTGTTTTGATAGAACCGCGCACAAGAAATCTCTGCCCGAACATAGGTTTCGGATAGCCCTGGCAACCAAGAAGACTCATAACGGATAAGTACAGTATTTTCCACCTGAAATTTATACAATTTAATTGACGTCAACTGTCAACGAGAATTTTCAATTTGACATTTTGGTAATTTTGTTTCTTTCTAAAGAGACAGTTGGTTACGTCCCTGAAACTAGCAGAGCAAGGTGAGCAGAACAATTTTTTATAGTGCATAATTAAGTGCTAATTAAGTGCTCCATTTAAAAATTTAGTGCTCCTTTTTTTAAAAAAAAATACAGCATGTTCTGCTATCTTCAGATGAACTCAGCAGAGCAATAAATTAAAAATCATCGGAATCAAAAATATTATAGTTCATAATAAAGTGCTAATTAAGTACCCCATTTAAAAATTTCGTGTTCCTTTTGTTAAAGTGCTAATTAGGTGCCCCATTTAAAAATTTAAAACTATTTTTTTTTTTAAATACAGCATGTTCTGCTAGCTTCAGATGGACTCAGCAGAGCAATACATTAGAAATCATCGGAATCAAAATTATAATAGTGCATAATAAAGTGCTAATTTTGTGCCCCATTTCAAAATTTTAAACAATTTTTTTAAAAATACAGCATGTTCTGCTAGCTTTAGATGGACTCTGCAGGGCAATACATTAAAAATCAACGGAATCAAAAATATTATAGGGCATAATAAAGTGCTTTTTAAGTGTCCCATTTAAAAATTTAGTTTAGTACTTTTTTTAAAAAGTACAGACTGTTCTGCTAGCTTCAGATGAACTCAGCAGAGCCATGCATTAAAAATTATCGAAATTAAAAATATCATAGTGCATAATAAAGTGCTAATTAAGTGCCCCATTGAAAAATTTAGTGCCTCTTTTTTTACATATGAAACATCGCATAAATAAGTCAAAAATGTAGTGTCTTTTGGATTTTTTGAACGTGTTTAATAATTCTTGTTTCAACGGGTTTTAATGCATTGCTCTGCTAAGTTGGTCTAAAGCTAGCATAACATGCTTTATTTTTTTACAAAAGGAGCTCTAAATTTTCAAAAGGGGCATTTAAGTAGCACTCAAAACGCACTTTATTATCCACTATAATAGTTTTTGTTTTAACGATTTTTATTGCATTGCTCTGCTGAGTTCATGAGGTCAAAAAAAGAAAGCACTAAATTTTTAAATTGGGCACTTAATTAGCACTTTATTATGCACTATGATATTTTTGATTTCTATTATTTTTAATGTATTGCTATGCTAAGTTGGTCTGAAGCTAGCAGAATATGCTCTATTTTTTACAAAAGGAGCACTAAATTTTTAAAAGGGGCACTTTATTATACACTATAATTGTTTTTGTTTAAACACAAAAAAGGAGCACTAAATTTTTATATGGGGTACTTAATTAGTACTTAAAATGTTTTATGCACCACGACATTTTTTATTCCGACGGTTTCTAATGCATCTGCTGAGTTCATCTAAAGCTAGCACAACATGCTATTTCACAAAGAAAAGAGTTTCAAGTTTTTAAACAGGGCACTTAATTAGCACTTTATTATGCACTATGATATTTTTGATTTCGATTATTTTTAATGTAGTGCTCCTCAAAGTTCATCTGAAGCTAGCAGAACATGCTGTATTTTTTTCAAAAAAAGGGTCACTAAACTTTTAAATAGGGCAGTTAATTAGCATTTAATTAGCACTTAATTATGCACTACAAAAAAGATTGTTCTGCTCACGTTGCTCTGCTGGGACTAGCTGGGACGTCAGTTGGTTACAGTTCGGCCAGTGCTGCATTGTTTATTTCTTTTTTGTACAGTTTTTATCTACAATTTGGGACATGAAAGCATCACTTTCATAGACGCAACATTTCAAATTGTTTACCAATATGTCCGGCTTTACCTAGCCAAAAATAACGATACATTCTGTTGTAACATGTCAATGTCAAAAAGCACAAACCTAGGTTTACTGGTGGCACATTTGTAAAGTAATTTGAAATAATTTTATGTTCACGAGTTTTCCATGCACGGATGTAGAAACCTTGGATTGTTAATACCATTGTGGAAAAATCACTACCGCGTGTCTTCCGCCATTTTCGCCGCCATGTTGTGGAGATTTAGGTTGGCGACATTGGTTTCCTTAATTTTAAATAGTAGTGTGGGAACACTGACTATCAACAGTGTTTGCTGTTTTTTAATACAAAAACAAAAAAGTAAAGAACCATACACACAATGCTCGAATCTGGGGAATGTGCAAGTTTTGAACAAATAAATTAAGTTGATCTGAATCTGAAACAGGAATTAAAACGGCTAGGGATAGATATGCGCCAACAGTTTATAAATCCGAGGATCTTATAGGTCTAGAAGACAAGAAAAATAAATTAATAGAGGCAGATACGGAGTTTGATAATAGCATATATGGATCAGCTGAAAGCCAGAGCGATGGCAAGCGATCACAAAAAAATACATCTTTGCCAAATGGAGTTTTACAAAATTAGAACAATATTTCATGAGTTTTAAAAAGAAGATTAAAAAAATTCTTTTAGAGATAGTACCATATATAATTCAAGGGTTCCTAAACCACAAATTTTAATACTAAGTTTAATATGTATTTTATCAGTATATTTTTTTTCTTTTTCTTGTTGTCTTTTCCATGTGTTTGTAACTTTCTATATGTAATTTTAAGTAAGTAGTTTAAGATTTTATTGTCAATTTTTTGATATTGTAGCTAATATTTTTTTTGAGATTTTATGACCAGTATTTATAAGATGTTTACCAGTTTACTAGAAATAAAGAAAAATCAATATTTATCTTTTAATCTTTATTAACAAAACCTTAATGTTAACATTGTTTAATATCTAAATGACATTTTGAAGATATTCTTAGGTTAAATTTACCTTAATGTTAATTTTTAACATTAAATTTTGATGCTTATTTATTCAATTGTGAAAATGTATTTTCTTTGTTAACAATTTTTGTAATAAAAGTTTTCTGATTCTGAAGACCTGAGCAGAAAAAGTTATTATTAAGATATCCTTAAGTTTTGGTAAGTTTTCAGCATTTGACATTTTTTTTGTAGATTCGTCTTTTATAAAGGATGATGCACTTTCCTTATGGAAACTGGCTTTTTGTGGGATTTTGCTTGTCTTGATAAAAATCTATCATTACCCTAGAGTAATCAATATACCCATTTTACTAAATGGCTAAAAATGTTACAAGTTTTTGTTTTGAAGCATGTTTTTTAAATACTCAGTGGCAACATAACAATTGAAATTTGCCTTTTATTAAAAAAGTAATTTCTTGGTCATATGCATTTAATATTTTTTATGTTTGTGATGCCAGCCAAACAATATTTTTCCGCTACGTATTCTCAGACTACAATTTGGTTCATAAACATTATATATCTATTTCACAAAAGGTGCAAAAAACTAATTTTCAACAGTAAATGGTAGAAAAATAGTAGTTTTCACAACTCTTAGTGGCTAAAATTAAAATAGTGCTTGTTTTACAAGCATTGTATACATAACGAGCGCAGTAAGGTATTTAAAAATGCGAGTAAAAAAAGTACACTTTAGCCGTGGGTTGTTAACATCTATTTTTTTAATACCTTTTTCAAAAAATCCAAGAGAAACAGGAAAATACTTTCAAAAATCTCGAACAAAAAGCACGTCTCGCAAGACACCTTCTTTACACTATAAATCAAGGCGGTTGGTAAATGAAATAACAATGGTTTCCATAGCAATGGACCTTTTTACACGGTGACGTTCATTGTTGCGACATTTTAATCTTTAACAGTTTGATATTTTTACGATGTTTTCAAATGATTTTTTCGTAAATACTTGGTGAAAACTGGTGGAAATCGCTTAATTTTTGGCAAGAATAATTAGATTTTTTCAATATTATTATTTTCCGATATTTCTCTTTAATTTTGGGTAAAAAACGGACATAAATCTTTTTTCTCGTTGGTACCCAAAAAAGCCATGCTTTAGTTATCTGCAGACAGTTACTAAAATCATGTTTTTGATGAAGGTATAAAAAAAGATTTATTTAAATTAATGTTTTCAGCTTTTTTACCTTGCTTAAATTTATCATATTTATAAAAATTTTAGTATTTTTCTTTATTTTTTCTGTCAAATAAAACTAATATAAATATATAGAAAAATGAGATGGGGGGCACCCATCTGAAGATACCGCCCCGGGCCGCACTTTTTCTCAGTACGCCGCTGCCCGAGCGTAGGTTTCGGATAGCACCGGCCACAGAAATTAAAATATACTAGAAGGCGCACTCCATGTATTGAAGGCGAATTTTCCAAATCAGTAAACAAATCTAAGGAAATTGCTGAGGAACAGTTATGGCAACATTGTAGAGTCACGTTCTGATTGGTTCTGCAGCAATATTTAAAATGTGGCGGTTTAATACAGAAGTTTGTTTGTTTTGTTTGTTTACCCGTTAAAAGATAGTTTCGGCGACTTTTAGGCACTTTTTTCACCTAATGCACACTTTTTATGCATTTTTATAGGTCGTAAAAAAATATAACAATAATAACTGAAAAAACCATTAAAAAAAACTAACAAAAACCCGACGGATCAATCGGACCTAAGATGGCAAAATGTGCCTGGACAAATCAATAACCTTTGTGCCCTGGTTGTCAGATTGTAGGAAGTAAATGTGCTCATAATTTAAAGAAGATAAAACAAAACATTATGTTAAATAAAATTCCTTATGCATTTTAAACTGAACTTTTTCTCTATATCTATATTATTATAGGTATCTAGTTTATTAGAATAAAGTATTGTATTTACGCCACGTATTCCAATATTACGTAATTATAGGAAATAAAATAGGGGATGACTATGGAAACTCGGCAACCGCGTTCTAAATTTAGGGAATTTAAACTTCGACGTCTGATTTGTTTAGTTTATTTTAATTTCTTTGGCCCCGGCAACCAAGAAGAGAGCCTTCACATAAGGGATAATCAAAGTGTCTAAAATATGTAGTAGTTGCAGAACTAGCTCTCAAAAATAGTGCCGACTTTATTAAAGTGAGCCTATAATATACCGATGAGTCCCTAATAACTACGCATAAAATGTATTTCCTTAAATTACCAATTTTTATTACCATCAACTTTTTCATTAATCGCAGTATAGAGCCTTTGAGCTATGATCTTATACTGCAAAATCATCTTATTCTCAAACTTATTCTTAACGACAAATGTCAATGTCAGGGCATTACCAATAAAAAGTACAAGAAAAACCAAACTACTACCCAGCACATGCCACGTTGCGTTAGGTTGATAACTCAATTTGTACAAAACATAGGCATTATATAATTGGTAGAAGTATCCAAAGAACAAAAATGGAAGCATAAAGGAAAGACCTCTCCACATCCATGAATGGAAACCCTCGATGGTAATGTCCATGTTGTCCCTCATGCCAAGGGCTTTGAGTCGGTAGAGTACCCCTTTTTGGTATTTAAATTGGAGGTATTGGAGCAGGCAGTTGTAGATGTTATACCTGAAAAAAAACATAAATGTTAGATCATATTTAACTAAAATGGTAAAGGTACTTGTAAACTTTTATTCAGTGGCCTAGCCAGGGTGGGGGGTTAAACCCCACCCCAGGAGGTCCAACTCAATCAACAATTAATTAATCATGATCAAGTATGTGAGATGTGTTTGGTGTGATGTCTTTAATTTTAAAAATTTTGCCTGCGCCTGCGGTGCGATTTAATTCTAAGGAATTTGTATCACCAGCATTCAAAAAGTGTAATAAATGACATTCTTAGTATAATTTTTCTTAAAATTTTCATCTCCAGCGCATTTATGATTTGACTCAAGTCAATTGTGTCCTTCAAATGAAATATTGAGCGTAGAGGTTGTCGGTTTTAGGACAATAAATCAAAGGTCTAATTTTTAGCCAACGTTTCAGGGGAGGCCTTGATTACCAATTGAGGCACTGATGAAGTTTATGCGTAATAAACGAAACGTTGGCTAAAAATTAGACCTTTGATTTATTGTCCTATGACCGACAACCTCTACGCTCAATATTTATGAATTGGCATCAAATTACCACTTCAACCCACCCCTTCTTGGCATCCAACCCAATCTACTTTTTCTAAAATATTTTACAAAAAACCTAGATCAAAATTTTTAAAGAATTTTTTTTTTCTCAAAATTTTACTTGTTGTTTAATTTTAAGCAATTTTTTTTGTCAACATTTAAAACGTGTAAAAAATAGCATTTTAGTGTAATTTTTTCAAAATCTTTGCCTGCGGCGCTTTTAATTGTTAATTTTGAAAAAAAATTTCAAATGAGACTAGATGAGACTTGCTTTTAAAAATAAGTATTTTTGTTTCGTATACACTAATTCAACACCTATTAAACTCTTTAAGAGCTCAAGCAATAGGCACCTACCTAATTTTTAAAAATCGGCCATAGGTAGGTAGTCAATTTTTATTAAATGATGACCCCCCCTCAGAATCTATTTCTAGCTACGTCACTGCTTTATCTCAAGGACAAGATCACTTATCTCATACCTATTTAATCATTAGTAGAGAAAGGCCAGCTTAAACTACATGAGATATATGTTGTCTTCTTCGCATATCAGAACTTTTAGTTCTTTTGTGAGACTCTATAGCTTTCACACACCATTTACACTCTGTGGGTACTTAGTGTAAAATGGTCAATGTAGTTTTGGGTGGGTATTGATGTTAAAAGATAATATTAATTAACATTTATACAATATTACAAATTTTACGTAAGAAAACTTATGTGAAAATAATAATATAATTGATGCTTGAACTGTTGAAGAGGACTCTATAAGATACCTAAAATGAAAAAAAATGTATTCTGTTTTCAGGAATAACCCTATACCTTAAAAAATATAGTTTATGAAAGAATATTATTTTTCTATATAGGTTATTCTTAAATTTCAAGAATGAGTCTTTTTAAATCAGTATTTTATAAACATAAATCAATAATAACACAAAATTATATTTAAGAATACTTGGACGCTATTTTTTTAATACCTTTAATAAATAATCCAAGAAAAACAGGAAAATACTTTTAAAAATCTCGAACAAAGAGCACTTCTCGCAATAGCGATGTGCCTTTTTACTCGGTGACGTTCATTATTGCGACATCTTAATCTTTGACAGTTTGATATTTTGACGATGTTTTTAAATAATTTTTTCGTAAATACTTGGTGAAAGCGGGCAAAAATGGCTTAATTTTTAGGCAAGAGTAATTAGATTATTCTTCTTTAATTTTGAGTAAAAAACGGATAGAAATATTTTTTGCCCCGTAATCAAAAAAAAAGTTGATTTTGATGAAAGGTATAATTTTTTTTTTAATTTGACATTTGATATTCAAAATGGCGGCCACACTCTCGATTATTAAGGTTATTTTTCCGTTGTAAAATTTACGCCAATGTCAAGCAATATATCAATTAATATTAAATCGAGGTCGCCTATTTCAAAAATTGTAAAAAAAATGACATATGCCATTCTCAAATCAAGATGGCAGCAAATAGAAGCAGTTTTAGGTTGAACTAAATTAATTTAAAACTTTAGTGACAAAAAAAATTACGTTTTATTAGTTTAGTTATACTAGCAGATGCTTAAATAAAAGTGTTTTTGTTGACGCCATTTTGACTTTATGATGACATGATATGTCATTAACTTACGAAAAAAACAAAAAAACCTTTTTTCCGTCCGCCACTATAACTGAACTTTTAAAAGGTATTTTTTTTTTAAATTTAAAATTAATTTTGCTCATCCTAAAGCTGCAATTTATTTGTGAAAAAACTTAACGCCCAGAAAAATAATGTTGCTTTTTTATTTTAATCGTCGGCATATTGATTTGCGAATGAAAAATGTAATTTTTATACAGAAAAATTTAAAATAATTTAAATTGCTTTTTTTTGCTAACACGCGGAAAAATCATGTTTTTTTTTATTCAATCGCTGCTCTCTTGATTTGAGAATGAGAATGACATAACATTGACATTTTATTGAAATTTTTGAAATAAGACTAAATATTTTTAAAATTAGCCTAAATATCACTCTAGAAAGGAAAAATACCTTTCTTATCGAGAGTTTGGTCGCCATTTTGAACGCCAACTGTCAAATATTTTTTTTTATTGTAGAGAGTTGTCTATAGGTTATTAAGATCTCTTACATTTTTGACATATCAAGCGCAATCTTTGTAACCGCTTATGAACTGAACTTAAGATAGATATTAAAAAAAATCATTACTCAAAAAGTAAAAAAATCAAAGGAAAACAAAATTTTTGAAATTTGACCGCCATTTTGTTTTCAAGTGGCATATGTCAACTTTTTTTATATTTTTGGAATAATTAACCTCTTATTATCGGCCACGCAGTATTTAAATGGAAAATTGTTCCCTGTGATATTTCGATGCGGTTTAAGTATGTTATATAGGACGCACTAAGAAACATTTTTTACCGTGAGCATAAACCTTGGGTCTATGGCAGGGGAACCGAAAACAGCTGTCAAAGTTTGATATGTAATATCTAAAAGCAGGCAAATCATGACCGATTTTGATTAACAATATGTCAATTCCTACTAAGTTGAGCAAGCTGAATCTAAAAAGGGTAACCATTTTGACAGCTGTCAATTCCTGTCAAAATGACGGCACCTATTTTTTTAGTTTTTGATATTTTGTGACATTTTTATACTTTTGTTGGAACCCTGAGTCCAAAAATTAAATTAAAAGTGACAGCTGTGGGGACCTGTCATTTGTTTTAACTAAAAATAGTTTATTGGCAATAAATACAAGTGATAGATTTTGACATCTATGAATGCCTGTCAAAATTACAGCCCTCTTTTTTTTAGTTTTTGATATTTTGTGAAATGTCATATGACAGCTGTGACAGTACAGCGCCAGTGAAGTGTAAAAGTTGTTTGTTAAAATTAAAAAAGCGCCTTTATCCTATTTTCAGGATTTGACAGCTGTGAAAAAATGTCACTTGTAAATTGATTGATATTTGTATTAGTTATTAATAAACTGTTTTTAGATTAAAAGAAGCGTAATTGGACACTTTTTTTTAATTAAAACAAATTACAGGTTCCCACAGCTGTCACTTTTAATTCAATTTTTGAACTCAAAAATCCATCCATGCCATCATTTTCACAGAAATTGACAGCTGTCAAAATAGTTAGCAGTTTTGGATCCAGCTTAATCAACTTAGAAGGAATTGACAGCTTGTTAAGCAAAATCAGCCATGGTTTGCCTGCTTTTGGATATTACATATTACAAGGTTGCGCCCATGGTAAAAAATATTTCTTAGTGTGTCCTATATAACATATTAAACCGCATCCAAATATCACGGGGAACAATTTTATATTTAAATACTGCGTGGTACTTTAGCTTTTGTTATTTATTGCTATTACTACTAAATATACCAAAATATAACCCCTTTGCAGTTTCCTTTTACGAATTTACTCCACTATAAGGTAACATCTATTCCACAGACTGTGGCGGCAAATAAGTACTTAGAAAGAACAATTTTTATTAGATATGTAAAGCATTTTGGAGTCCAAGGTTTTACTATATTAGGGGTCAGTTCGTCGTAGTTTAATTTAGGTCGTAAGTCATAGTTTAGGTCAGGATATAGTTTAGTTCGATTTGTTGGTTTAAAACTACAATATTTTTTAATCAAATACCTTTCATTCAAGAAATTCTTGTTCTTAGTTTTATCAAAAATTGTGAGTTGGATAAAGTATAACAATTATTGTATAAGTTGGATTAAGTATAAAAATAGTTGATTTAAATAGTTCCTTTACTTTCCCCTAAGTATTACTTGGATTTGGAGTCCAAATATCCATCTAAGTATTTGTGCATACTAGTTCCAAATATTTACTAATATTCAGGTCCATCAAAACGAAGTTATGCAATTTTTTTTTCGTGTAGTAATAAAGAGGTGAAATCAAAAATTTAAATAATGGATACTTACCTGAAAAACTGTCCTCTAAATTCATCCCAAACAAACCCTTCAGGCCACACCAATATTATAACGGATGCAAACGCTGACAAGAAATGATGCCACAACCACCACATTTTGATCTTTGAACCATTGGTTCTTAAAATACTCTCCCTAATTATAATGGTACAGTAATACCACACTAAGAAAAACACATAGAAAATTTCGAACGGTTTAAACACAAAAACTATGTTTGTTATGGTTAAAACAAAAGCTATCACGTGACAGATGAGTTTAAATTTTTCGTATTCGTCTTTGTATTTGAATTTGGCTTCTTTGTTAAGGAAACTAACGTTCAAGTCACCCAAGATTACTCGTAAATATTTTCCACTAGTTTTTGGTAGAGTTTCTTCAATATGAGCCAGCTCTTCCTGGTGTTTAAGACAGTTTTGATTAGTTTCTTTTAGTTTTTCGTTATTTGCTTTATGATCGAGGGCTTTTAGTTGTTGCTTTATTAATTTCAACAGGTACTTTTGGTGGTTTACTTGCTTTACACATGTTTGCTGAGTATCATTTACTTCGTTTAATAGCTTTTGGTATTTTGTGTTTGTTTTCTCTAATTCCTTAAAGTTTTTTATAAGTTCACTCCACTCATCACTTATTGTGTCCACCATGTTCTTTAACTAAAAATTTGATTAAATCTATCTCTATAATACTGCATAAAATAAACATTCAACTTGATGGTATCATTAAATTTATTTCAAAAGGTAAAAGTACGGGTTTATTATCTGCAATAAGATAAAATATTAAAACATTATCAAATGGTTATTAGTAACAAAATGTAATCCCTTATCTGCAGCTTTTTAAATATTTTGTAAGATAGAATTTATCGATTTAAAAACAAAGATTTATTAGCTTTAAATTGTTTTTTTGATATTGTATGTTATTATTAAATGACAAATGAGGGTGGACAAAAAATATAATTTTACAACCGGTAAAAGTACACCAAGTAGAAAGGTATTCTATTGCATACCATATATTCACGATTTGTTGCTTTCTGTGCCAGTATTCTTGAAATGTCACCTCCTGTACTCCCCGAAATTTAGGTGCAAGAGTGCGCATGCGTTCTCACCCGTTTTAGGAATCTCGATTGGTCCGGACCAGGACGCTTATTCTTGACCGACCGTGAGGTGAGGTGAGCGAAATTCCCCGTGGAAAAATTGGGTAAAAAAGCTCACCTCATCTCACGGTCGTTCATGAATAAGCGTCCAGACGGGATGTGAGTGCTATCTTCTCACACTTATACCGGCCCAGGGCGTTGATTCTTAAATTTAGAGATCATCTGATGCAAAGACTGCTTTATAATTGACTGAAAAATCACTAATTCTAAACTAAAACTTTACGAGATTTTGCAGTTTGTTTGTTGTTTTTTGTTCTTTTCTGGTTTTTCGTTAGCAGAAAATTTATGGACTGTTATATATTAGGGGACGGAGGACATTACCTCGGTTTTTACTGCCAAGATGAACAAATGCTAAACAAGGTAAAAAAGAAAACCTTATATCTTACAGTAATCCGTTGCAAATACGAGAAAGCAGTAAACAATTATTTTAATATACAATAAAAGAGGTCAGTCAATCCACACCCCTTCCCGAAAGATATTCGAGTTTTCATATGCTTATAATTTCGAACCAGTTCAAAACTAATTTTGAACCACTTTTAAAAATTTTGAACCACACTCCTTCCTTAATATTCAAAATGAGGGATGCAGCCGGCCGTCAAGCTACACCCCCTCATTTAAAGCCTAGAGAAAAATGAAAAGTAACTATCCCAAAATTAAGAATTAATTTTGAACTTCTAATATCAGCAAAAATAATTTCGAAGAACCCACTAGTAACCCTGTTTTTAAATAAAAATATGGTGGGGGTGCAGGTTGACGTCAAGCCACACCCCCTCCCCCCCGAAAGATATTCGAGTTTTGATACCCTTATAATTTTGAACTAATTTTGAACCAATTTTGACCCGCTTTTAAAAATTGTGAACCACACTACTTCCTGGTTTTTTTACCTTGACGTTCGGCTGCACCACCCATTTTAAATATTAAAAAAAAAACCACGAAGAAGTGTGGTCCAAAATGTTTAAAAGTGGTTCAAAGTTCGTTCAAAATTATAAGCATATCAAAACTCGAATATCTTTCGGGGGGAGGTGTGGCTTGACGTCAACCTGTACCCCCACCATATTTAAAAAAAAAAACAGCGTTACTAGTGGGTTTTTCGAAATTCTTTTTGGTGATATCAGGAGTTCAAAATTAGTTCTTAATTTTGGGATAGTTGCTTTTCATTTTTCTCTACGCTTTAAATGTAGCTTGACATCCGGCTTTACCCCCCATTTTGAATATTAAAAAAAAAACAGAAAGGAGTGTGGTTCAAAATTAGTTCGAAATTGGTTCGAAATTGGTTCGAAATTATAAGCATATCAAAACTCGAATATCTTTCGGGTGGTGGGGTGGCTTGACTGAGCTAATAAAAGAAAGGTATGATACATAACGGTTCAAAATTTGTCTAGACCCGCACATGACGGCACCTGGTGAGATTTTTGTGGCACGAACAGGGAACTCTCTACGCACAGCTGATACCAGTTCACCTACAAACATGAAAATTTGAGGATAGTTTGGGTTGATAACGGAGAAACTCACCAAGAAAAGATCTTTTTATTTTGTTATTACTTTACCCCTGAAGGGGTAAAAATAGGGGTTGAAATTTTAAAAGGATTTCCTGTATCTCAAAAACGAAAAGCAACATAAGTTTGGAAAATTGGTATGTAGACTCTTCTAATAAAATAAATAAACACATGCTTCGGCATGTTTTAAAATTCAGACAGGGGGTTGAGAAATAGGGGTTAATCTGTTTTGAAGGGGGTATAACTCACAATTACTTCGAGTTCTAAATCAATGTAGAGCTAAAAATTCGCATTTAGGTTCTTCCTGAGAAGTTAACGAATAGGTGTTTTTGGATTTTTGGAAACTTTCAACGGGTGGTTGCAGCCACCCCCTTGCATCCGATAAATATTTTAATTTGTCAAGGTATGGGTTGTGGGGTATCAAACTAAAGGAAACTAAATCAGGAATCTAAAAAAATGTTTTTTTTTGTCTAAACGTAATGATTTGGGGTGGGGGGGAGGGGGTTGCAGGTAGGAATGGTTTTCCGTCAAAAAGTTCTAGAAGGTTTTAAATTAAACGAAATGCAGTCTGTACAACAACGAATGGGTGGAGGATTGTGATGGAGTAAGGCTGGATTCAGAGTTCCATAAGGTAAGCGGTATGACGAGGTAAGCCACAAGGGAAATAAATTACAGGGTGGGGATTTTAAAAGGATTATTGGTCCTAGCGGGTTAGAAATGTATTTTTTATAAAAATGCAAAAACAAATCTACAAAGATTTTTAGCAGCTAAAATTTTCGGCACTGATACTCTATTCACCATAGAGCCGCCGGCCCGATCGTTGTATTGATTCGAGCTTTTATATCATCACCATCATTTATCAAAATTAAATTAGTGTTCTGTAGTCGCGATCTTAATACCACTCTTCGCATTCGTTTGCTTTGTTGTTATGTTTTAAGCATCTTATATTACGGCAGGAAGGTATGAACCCTGACTGAGTTGGAAGCATTCGAGATGTGATGGTATCGTAGAATACTATTAAAGATTTTAAAGTCCTACTCACCATCAAAAAAGAAAACTTCAAGATTTTGGGCATATTTTCAGAAATGCCAAACATATATAAACTCTTAAAATTGATGATAAAATACGTCCACGGAAGTGAAAATAAAGATGGAATAATAATTTCACAAAAATGACCGCCATATGTACGTGACAGTTATGAGCCTTAAAGAACGTAGTCACATCAATCGAAACGACTTGAAATTATTTTTTTTTTATGTCTTTTACACAATCAGTAAGTTATATTTTGGACCATGATTTTTCGTAGTATATTAAAATTTAGTTTTTTTCCTTAATTTTTGTTAATGGAAAAAGTAAAGTATTATCATTTTGAGATGGGTTTCAAGTTCCCCTGTAAACATGATATATATTTGCCTGCTTCTTTTATTAGCCACACACTTGTTTGAAAGAAACCAAAAGTTACTAGGATGTTACTTCCTTTTTTTTGCGTGTTTTTGCTAAAAATATAGTGTTTTGATTTGTTCAGTGCTGTTATTGAACCGAAATGACTAGTTTTTTGCCTTTCACGCTTTGCGATAACCCTTTTTATTATTAGCCTCACAGTTAGGGGAATTTTGTCAATACCAACTGATTTAGGCTCACAAATGTCAAGTACATTTGGAGGTCTGGATCGTATAGTCCAGTCATTAGAGATTAAAAAAGACCATCAGCTTGCAAAAGGTAGGGTAGCAGGGATTTTAACATATGTTGTTCAGATTGGGCCCTAAAAAAAAATTTGAGTATTTGACCTTGGGGGGGTGAGCCCATTCCGTCATCTTGGATTAAGTGTGCAAAAATTTGTTTTTTTTTAAATAACACAAAAACTATAAACTTTAGGACAAAAAGTCTTGTTAGGAAGTTAAAGAGGATAAAATTTCCTACAAATACGATTTACCATTTTTTTTGTAGCTGTTAGCTGTAATGAGTTGCAGCTTTACAAAAACAAATTTTTGAAAAAAAGTTAAGGTTTTTTTAGGATTTGCATACATTTTTGTGGTTTCTGACGACTGACGGTGAATTACATTACATTACTAATGTAATAATATAATAATATCTACTTTACATATTTTAATATATTATATATATATAACCAGTGATATATAAAAATATGAATAATTATATAACTATACGAGATATACAAAGTTGCTGTTTATTTTTTTCGGTACGTTCTTTTGAGTTATATGTTATATAGGACAGGTACCTAATATTACAGTTTTATATACCTACTTACCGACGCGACATAATATACCAATTATATTATATTAGAATAACATAGCCTTCAGGATACTCATTTCCGGACGCAAAAACGCAAACCAATGAACTGCCAGTAGTCTGCCAAATCCTTTCACATTAGAAGAGTGTAACCGAAGCTCATCATAAAAGTGCCCAGAAAATTGGATAACAAACAAGACGCAGATTCTCTACGTGTCTTAAATGATGAACACATCACATGTTGGCCATGTAGCTTTCTGGGGGTCTATTCTTGAATCGAGAGAAAATTTGCTCCCAGGAAATCAAATTCTCTCGCTACTATGCATCTCATTGGTCCAAATTTTCGCTTTAAATCGGTTTCCCTCACCTTTACCCGATATTGATGGAAAGTCGTTCTCTTAGTCAAGACCACTAGAATTACTTTCGATCAATATCGGGCAAAAGTGAGAGAAATCAATTTAAACCGAAGAGATGCATAGTAGCAAGACAATTTGTCTCCATGGAAGCAAATTTTCTCTCGATTCAAGAATAGACCCCCTGGTCGTCAAGAATACAGGTCCTGCTAAGATTTGCTCTCGTCTGGAGTATTAGGCCATCAGGCGTCAGTCCCCTTGAATCATTACGCTAAAGTATACGCCACGCTATTGCTGGTGAAGATATTGATGTTTTAGTTCTGCTAATGGCATTGGCTCCATATCAAGGCAATATCTTCCTTCTCAGCTAGGGAAAGGAAAGATATCAGAGAAAATGTATTCAACAATTGGTCAGGGAAAAACAAAATTTTTACCACTCGTAAAAAAAATTAAGTCTTTGTGCTGACATTAAAGTTTTTAATAACCCAGATGCTAATCCTGACGAAGTTGCAAAAGCTGGCGAACGATTCCTGGTAGTATTGTATGGTGGTAATATTTCTGACAGCTTAGAGAAAGTCCGATACCTATCAAATCTTCAATAAAATCCAAAGTCAACCTTGCATCGTTACCATCTGCAAAAGATGCTGCCCGTTACCATTCGTTGCGAACATACCACTAAATCCAAAAATGGAGCGGTAACAAAAAAAACCCAGAAGATTGGAGTTGATTGGTTCCAATTGAAATGATAGACACTTTGTTAAAAGTGATTTTATGAAATTACAAAAAAGGCAAGCACCGGAGCATGTGTTTGCCGAAAAGCGCGCCTCAAATGTTCCATTGTTTGTGGATTCTGTAATGGACAGGGGTGTGAAAATCGAGACCAATATTTTTCTATTGAAATTGAAGATGTCTTATATAAAAAAATAGTTGGTTGGACGGAAAGTCCGTCAAAAATCATTAAAGATTCGCTTTTAGCTTTTTTTAAAACCTCTTCCCTAAAGCCGCTAGAAGCACCGTTTCATTTAAAGAATTCACCCTGTATATAGTTGTTATATATAGTCATTATATTAATGTGTATAAGATATAATATACTTATAATATATATTATATATAATATTAAATTTATATACATTAAAAGTTTGATACACGTTTAATCAGGATAAACTAAAAAAAGAGGAAAAAAGCAGAAAAAGTGTGGCTTTGTAAAGCCGTAGCCCATTACAGCTAACAGCTACAAAAAAAATGTTTGCATCAAAGTTGTAGAAAATTTTATCTTCTCCAACTTCCTAATAAAACTTTTTGTCCTAAAGTTTATAGTTTTCGTGTTATTTAAAAAAATACAAATTCATGCACACTAAATCCAAGATGCGGAATGAGCTCATCCCCCCAGCCCAATGTCGAAAACTTGAATTTTTTTTAGAGGCCCAATCTAAACAACATGTCAAAATCGCTACTACCCCACTTTTTGCATGCTAAAATTCTCTGATGACTGGACTATTATCCTGGCTTATAAATCTCATTTAGACAATGGTCCGAAAAGCGGACAGGGTGCAGATCGCGATGGCATGGCATGGCACTTAAGAAGAAGAGATTTTTACTACGTTTATACCAGGGATTAACTGCCCGGATTAAGATTAATTTTGCCTTAATCTACTGTATAAATGCTTGCGATTTAAGATAATCCAATCCAACAATTTTTTAGGATTGACTTATCTTTCGACTTTCAATACACAGCATAAGCGGCGGAGGTTAAATTGGATTTAACGGATTTTTGGAGCTAGTGTGATAGCTAGCCCATAGACAAAGAAAGACCGAACCCAATTTTTTTTCTATGAGCTAGCCTCGACCAGTAAGGTTAATAGTAATAATAAAAATAAAATTATATCAAAATCGTAAATCCGCGGCAAAAACGCTTGTCTGATTAATCTTAATCCGGGGGGTTAATCGCCGATATAAAACGTAGTATTTATAATATTTTTTTTTTCAAACGACCGAAAAATAGCCACTTTCTGTACGATTTTTCGTACGGAAAGTTCTACATTACAAGGCAAAATATTTCCACTCTCAAGAAAGGACCTATTTTTTCAATTTTCCCGTCCCTTGATAATTTTCCTGTCTCAGTTTTCGCTAAGTCGGCTATGACTTCTTGTTGACAGCTTTTGTTTTTTTGGCAGTTTCGACACTTCTAAAAAAGCTCTTTTAAATTTATTTCAAGTTTTGTTTGCAAAACTGGATTCAGATCTATAGAATGAGTCGAATCCCGAGGAAATAATAGAAGCTGCTTCTAGAGTCACTTTCGATTTGCTGCCTGAAAAATCTAAAGAGCGCTACCAGCGGAAGTTTGATGCGTTTATAAACTGGTGCGAATTAAAAAAACTTAAGAAAATTAATGAAGATATATTGGTGGCATATTTGTCGGAAAAATCGACCAAAATCGACAACATATTGATAATTGTCAAAATAAGTATACTATAAATATAGGTAAATAAAGGACAAACCTAGAAATCGGCCTTTCATAAGTTGCTTTATCACTATTTTGATTGATAAGTAGGCCATGGTCGGCCATAACTGGTCGTCAGTCATCACTGAATTAGCTCTGTAAAGCTAATAGGCACTACACTATAATTTTTCTAATGTTTTTACAATTTTGCATAAGTTAAAAGTACAAAAATAATTTCTAACCACAAAAGTTTATTTGTTTTTCTTTAGTTTTGATCTTAAAAACAACTGGCCTTAGGGGCAATGGCTATCTAGCCAACAAGAAGCAGAAGGCTAACATTTTCTTATTAAGGGACTGTTCATAAATTACGTAACACGGCTAGGCGTTGATGAAAGTGGTAGGTAGTAAAATGTTTTTTCTCATCGTTTAAAAAAAAAAGGACGCACGCTACACGACCGAAAAGTGTCTTTACAGGTTTCCGCAGGTTTACAGGACACGCCTGCGGCTCACCCTGTAAATTTCCTGCGTCAACCTGCAAAGACCAATTTTCCGGTCTAGTGACGTAAATATATACCTATTTCTTTGTGAAAACCAAAACAAATCCGACACAGATCTTTTGTATCAATTTTTACAAAAAAACAGTCTGGCGGCTCGTAGAAGTCTTATAAAACCCTATAAAACAATAAACAATATAAAAACACAAGAATATGTAATGCTTATTGTATTTTTATCGATGCAAGAAATTTGAAATTTTGGACTAGCAAACTACAGTTGCGTGCGTGCCTGTCGAGGCTAATAATAATGAGTATTGTTTCCAAATGGATTTTTCGAACTTAATCAAAGTTCCATACACGATTGTAAAATTCAATTTTAAATAGGGTTATTAAGGTTGTTGTTACCTACTTGTTGAAGTTGATAATATTAGGTAGATTTTCTATTTAATAATATAAACTTAAATTCCGACTTATTGCATAAAATGATCTTTATTTGACAGTTGCACCTAACGAAAATTCTTGCAATAGATCTTTTTCAACGTAATTTTAATTTAATACGGCGGTTAAATTTTAAACACAGAAACTAAATGGAGCATTCACTTACTTAGTTTATACGGGCCCGTAAACCGTTTTTATTTTAATGCGGTTTACCGCCAATACGCATTTCGCCTACTGTTTATACGTTGAAATTAAAAACGCTTTCGGATCAGATGCTCCAACGTTTCCAACTTTGACGCAACCAAAAGCCGACTGATTGGTATAGTGGGTACATACTTGGTTTCACATAGGAATCGACCTTGAACTCATTTTGAACTTTTCGGTTAGCAGCACTGGCTTCAAAACGGTTTGAGGATTTATACGCACTTTTAAACGGTTTCACAAACGCTAATCCGCATTTTTAAAACGATTTTATATAAAGCGCATCGGATCTCTTAAAACGGTTTAGGTAGTGTTTATACATGCATTTTAGGAAAACGGTTTGAAATTTGAACGGTCTAACGGGCCCGTATAAACTAAGTAATTGTCAATGACAAAAATGCAAAGGGCGAATGTGTAAATTGCCCGATGAGTTCACCGATGAAAACAATCGAGTATGTAAATTCCATCCTTCCATCTTTGTTCCAGAAAAAAGTACACAACAAAGATGCTGGTGGTAACCTTGAGGTCCTTGGAGAAAAAACGAGAAATTGCAGAGAGTTCCTTTAAAGACATTCTAGAATCCCTTCACAATATTTTGGGACAGTTTGACCTTCAATTCGTCACACCAAGAATAAACAAACGCATGATTAACTTACCGCGAAAACCATTGGAGAAAATCATTTTGGAAATAAAAAAATATTTTTTACCTGAATATATTCATACCATGTTTTATACAACGTGAAGCCAAAATCAAGGCAAAATTAACTAAAGTCGTTTCTAAATACTATAAACTGTTTGAATAATCCAAAACACACTTTCTTGAACTTTTATTGGAAGAAGTCAGTATTTGGAAACAATATTGGTCAGAAGCAGGCAAAAGCTTAAATCAAAACATACCTGATAACGTTTTCGAGGCAATGAACAAGTGTAGCGAAATTTTTCCGTTGATAAAAGCATTCTTGGATGTTTGTCAGTAAGTAATGCTTCGTCAGAAAGAAGCTTTAAACTTCCAAATCAGTTACATCAACCGAAAAGAATCTAAAAAAGGGAAGATCAAAAGATCTTGGGAGGAAAGAACGAAAATTTAAAATTGGATGAGTGTCCCACAAGGAACACATAAAAGACCAAAGCGAAAGGAGAAACAATTAAACGATGTTTCGCTCGGGGTGACCAGCGTCGGCTCGTCAGTGGATTCACTAGTCACCCTCAATCCAGACATCATTTAACACCATCGCACACTCCGACTTCCAACTCTGAAACACTCACAAATAGGCATCGTTGCGCATGTTACTTATTATAAGTCACCTGATTCGGGTTCGTCCTGGCGTGTTAATATTTCCACTAGTAGCCGACGCTGGTCACCCCGGGCGAAATATCGTTTAATTGTTTCTCCTTTCGCTTTGGTCTTTTATGTGTTGTGGGACACTCATTCAATTTTGAATTTTCGTTCTTTCGTCCCAAGATCTTTTGATCTTGCCTTTTTTAGATTCTTTTCGGTTGATGTAACTGATTTGGAAGTTTAACTTCTTGTTTTAATTGTCTTAGGAGCATATTCCTATTGGAAAGATTAACACGCCAGGACGAACCCGTATCAGGTGACTTATAATAAGTACCATGCGGAACGATGCCTATTTGTGAGTGATTCAGAGTTGGAAGTCGGAGTGTGCGATGGTGTTAAATGATGACTGGATTGAGGGTAACTAGTAAATCCAATGACGAGCCGACGCTCATCCAATTTTGAATTTTCGTTTTTTCCTCCCAAGATCTTTTGATCTTCCCCTTTTTTAGAAAGAAGCTTCTCATGCCTCAGAAGATTGAAAACATAAATACTTAAAAACATTATGACCCAAATTGACCGATTTGCCCAAAAAAACCAGAAACGAATTTTTTTTTGAGATAGGCATTTTATGTTTGAGATATACAATATAAAAGGTAAAAAAAAAGTATTTAGCTATTAGGTTTTGTTTGTGGTTTGTTTGTTATCTATGTTTTTTATAACTGAAAATATTATACATAGTCACTAAAGCGCGGATTTCAGGGGGATAGGAGGGTAGTTAACCCCCTCTACTCTGGCTTTAAATTTTTTATGAAAACATTTAGAAATTCAAAAGTAGGGCATAAATTGCGGCGCTATAACACCTTTGATATTTACGGTATTAGTTTAATTATGTGTTAAAAATTGCATTTGTAGTTTCATTTTCTTAAAAATTTTCGCCTGCTGCGCTTTGAAACTATTGATATATTTACATGTGGACAAGCAAATAAGAGAGCATCTTGAGAAATATCAGATTCTGCCACCACAGCAATCTGGTTTTAGACCAGGGTTTAGTTGTGCTACTGCTTTAGCTAATGTGACAGATGACATATTTCAGCAGAATGACATTGGGAAAACAACAGCGCTTATCTTACTTGATTACTCGAAAGCATTTGATATGGTTGATTCATTCACCCGAATCAAGTGCTTTAATGGGTGGTTATTTAGGGGAAAGGTATCAATTTGTTGAGACATTGGAAGGAATTTCAGACAAAAGCCAGATTAAAAGTGGAATTCCGCAAGGCTCAATTCTGGCTCCATTGTTGTTCTCTATATATATATGTAATCTGTCAACCTGTTTACGTCACACGAAGGATCATCAATATGCAGATGACTACCAATTATATTTTTCCTTTGACCCAAAAGAGTGGCGTCATGCAAAACAACTAATAGAAGAAGATCTTCAACGACTTACCACTTTTTCAGAAAAACATAATTTAAAGATCAATCCAAGTAAATCCATAATACTCTACTTTGGTAAAGAAAAATCCAACATACAAAAGCAAATGAATATAACAATTACTGCTGGAGACCGACTTTCTACTACAGATGTTGCTAGAAATCTAGGACTAAGTATCGACACAGATTTAAGATTTAGACAGCATGTAAACAACAATATTAAAAAGGCTTATATGTCCCTTAAATTATTATATCCTCATCGGAATTTACTGTCCACAAAACAAAAAGTTCAACTGACGGATACGCTTGTATTGAGCCACTTTAATTTTGGTGATGTGGTTTATGGACCTTGCTTGGATCAGAATGATCAAAACAGGATACAAAAGGTACAAAAATCTTGCCTCAGATTCATTTATGGCATTAAGAAGTATTTGCCGGTGTCACATAAACTTAAAGATGCGAAATGGCTTAATATGCGTCAGAGAAGACAACTTCATTCGTTAGTTTTTTTTTCACAAGATTATTGTAACAAAAACTCCTCAATACTTAGCTAACAAAATAAAATATCGAACAGATGTTCACAATTTAAATTTAACATTTAAGGGTTTGATAACTCCACCCCCACACTCCACAGTTATGTTTTTAGCATGTACAATGGTCTACCTGAACATTTTAAAAGTCTAACCATTCAAAGTTTTAAAAAGAGAGTTAAAGAATTATTGATGAATACTGGTTAAACAATGTTTCTAACTTACTTTCGGTTTAAAAAAAGAAAAAAATAATTAAATCTCTTCTTTAAAATTCATCGTTTTAGATATTTTTTTTCTGTATATTTTCTGTTTTTTAACTTAATCTGCAAAATGAAAATACGTAGCGAATCTTTAATTAGCATAAAATGTGTTTTGTAGGAATTAGATTTAGGCATTTTGAAAATCTGTTTTTATATTGTTTTTGATGTTTTTTAAGAAAATTTCTAAGCCAAAAAGCAACCACTAGCTCAAGGTTAATTTTAGTTACTAACTTTTACTTATGTTTTTTTCTTTTTTTTGATAATTTTGTTTTCAATTTTTTAGTTGATTTTTGTTTTCTTTGTTATTGTTACTTATAGTACTTAGTGTTTTAAGTCTTTAAATACGGACTGGACTAGATCAATTTATTGCCTTCCAGATCCATTTTGCATCTATATGTCTAATTATGTTTTTTCATGTAAAAATGTATGCAAATAAACGTATTATTATTATTAGTATTATTATGTTAGTGTAATTTTAAATCAAAGAATGCATTTTTTAGTGCAATTTTATTTAAAATTTTCTCCTTTGACTCAATGATACCGTTGATATTTACGTTTTTAGTTTAATTCGACTGAAAAATTGCATTTTTAATGTAATTTGCCCCCCCCCCTAGATTTGAGACCACATTCGCGCCTATAGTTACTAAGTTTTGTTTGCATGTATTGATATGTTCCTCATAAAAGCTATGCTTTTAATTCTAGTTTTCTTTTCGTATCGAAACCGCCCTACCCCTTTTCAAATGGCTGTCACTAATGTCATTTAATCAGCTGTTTTTGTGGTTATTATTTTGTTTTTAAATTTTTTGAGGTTTTTTTAATAACGATTGCCGACTTTATAAGACGACGCGTTAAAACTATTTGAAAAACGTTTTTCGAGGACTAATGCTGAGTTTATACCGCAAAATAAAATAATGTAAGAATAAAAACCCCCAATAAGAACCATATTTGTGATCACATGAAAAAGCACGAATTTCTCAATTGGAAAACAAAAAAGAAATCTAGCCTATAGCTAAATTCTGAATGATCTTTATTGCGTTTTTTTAATTTTCGTTGGATCATGGAAGTCAACGACATAGAATGCCATATTAACGTCATATGTCATTGGTCAAAAAACCGATGACATCGGTGAAAAAATCTGATGAATATACAAACTTGCCCAAAGTAAATTTCTGGATTTAACGACGCACGGTTTCTGTTCTGTTGCAGACTCTTGAATTATTCTTGAACGTCAGAAAAAGACCTCACTCTGGAGCAGGTATTTCGTAGGATTTTTGGTGCCGCTTAAAAAAGATGTTAGATTTTCGCGTTTTTGCGAATAAATTACACAGAGAAAACAAAAAATAGGAATAAAAAAAAGATCATATATAAGGTTCATCCCTACACGTAAGGTTCTAGAATGGTTCTAGGATGCAGTGCCATAGAATAAAGACTGCAGTGCTGCAAATGTGCCCTAATAATTTACTTATTATGCGCCTACGGACAGGAGGTGAAATTGTTTTAAGGGAAATTTTGGGTGAATTAAAATTTAAAAGTCATTTAGGTTAGTGTTTAGCAACCTCTGCCACGTGCCAATTCTTGCAGAATTTTTTAAACGGATTAAAAACTGTCACTTGAGCTTTATTTAAAAAAGTAAGTGTTTTATATATCGGTATCTAGTAATATTTTATTATTTTTAATATTATCCGCGCAAAAATTCTTTAAAATTAAGCAACGGCAGTTGGTAGTAGTTAATTACGAAAAAACGAAATGACATTTAGTTACTGCGCACGTAAAACAAGAAAAAAAGTAGAGCGAATTCCCGCTTTTATGTCCAAGTATAAAAGTGTGCGAGAAGTGAAACCCTTGCTTGTTCAGGAAAATTAAAAAATTTACCAAATTGGCGTTACTGTTATTTGTTTAGCCATTATTGATAATCTATTTAACTTTTAACGATGATTAAATTGCAGTATAAAATATGCTTTATTATTTTTTTATGCAGTCAATAGAAAAACTATGACCCCATTTCTTTATATAGTGTTATATTTCGTGACTTGAGGCGATAAAAACGCCCTGATATTTCTGAGTTTACAACCCTTGAGGTGCCATAAAAAGTCTATTTATTCTGTTAAAAACAGAAATTATATAAAACACACTCAAGATGAAATGTAACTTAGTAAATTGATTAAAAAATATGTGTGGTGCTTTAATTGGGTACTTTTGGTGAGTTTAAGGTGCAAGGTATTCCCTACTTTTCTTCGTTATTTTTCAAGCCGAAAAAAGTTTTAAATACAAACTCTTTGCGAGCTTTTAGAATATATAAGCAAAAGTGGATAAGTAGTGTCGTTATAAATGTGAAAATTTGATAAACACGAAACATTCTGTGTTTTCTTGCACTTTTAAATCATTTTCCATTGGCTGATGCTACCTATGATAAATATTAGACACTTACGGTGGGATTTACTAAAAGGGTTTAGTCTATTTTGGAACGGTCCTAAGTTGTTGAAATTTTTGGTTTTAAGAATTTTAAACCAACCCTCCTTGAGTTTTGGATTTATAAGAAGAATTTATATATTTGTTTATTGAATAATCATCTTAACACCATCTTTTGTTGAAATTAAGAAGAAAGTTTTAATTTAGAAGAAAAGAAAATAAAAAAATTTATAACGACGCGGGGTTTAAATAGTAAACACTCTGTAGAATTGGGGTTATATGTCACTCTAATTAAAAATTACTCTTGTTAATTAATTTTTCCATTTAATACTTGATGTCGCACAACGATTTAGATGGGTTATAATAAAATAAGGAGTAGATCAATTTTGTATTTATTTAAAAGGTGTTTTTATTTATGAAATGTATTAAAAAACTTAAATGCAACTTTTGTTTATATTTCTGTCACTGTCGAAATGTCAGTTTCAAAATATTAGCTGCGTTCAAATCACAAACAGCGATTTTGGATTTCTTACGTCGACGCCACCTTCGTCACCCTCGCCGTGTCGGGTGACAGAACCCATAGCGCCGCTACTCGACGCCCTTCCCGGGGGCCTGGTGGCGACCCCTCCGCCAAAAGGCAGAAGTAGGAGGTTCCCCCACTCTCCCCCACTCTCCACGATGCACACGGCAACGGGAAAACTGCGGGTGAGTCAAATCAATCTGCATAAAAGTCTGTGCCCTGCGGGGGAACTCGCTAGGACCCTGACGGGCACTAGTGCCAGGCAGATTGTTTTGATACAGGAACCTTATATTTTAACAGGGACCACAAGAGTAGGAGCATTAGGAAGCACCGGCCTAAACATCACGGTCGGCACAAGAGAGGCAGCACCAAGAAGCTGCATACTGACATCAAAGGACCTGAACGTTGTGGAGCTTCCACAACTAGGAACCCGAGACGTCACAGCAGCTATCCTGGAATTAAAGGTAAGAGATAGGACCAAAAAGGTGGTTATATGCAGCGCGTACCTCCTGTATGACAGCGTAGATCCTCCTCCTTCAGAGGAATTAGCGCGGGTCATCTCATTCGCGGAGAGTAAAAGACTTCCAGTAGTCGTGGGGTGCGACGCCAACTCACATCACGTAGCGTGGGGTAGTAGCGATGTGAATAAGCGTGGAGAGGCTCTTTTTGAGTTTCTGACCTCCACGGGACTGGAAATAGTGAATAAAGGGTGCGAACCAACGTTTCTCGATAGGACCCGACAGGAAGTTATCGACATAACACTGGTCTCGCAGAGTATATACCAAGACGTTGTCAACTGGAGAGTAACAGAGGAGATTATTACGTCCGATCATCGCATGATCAGGTACGAGATAGACACCGACGAGAAAATCCAGGAACAAAAAAGGAACCCGCGTAATACGGACTGGAGACACTTCTTAGCGACCCTAGACCTGAATAAGGGTATTCTAGAGATGAACATCGACAACTGTGAGGACTTAGAAGAGGCAGTTGACAGGCTTAAAACTGTCATAACAACAAGTTTCGAAGAGGCGTGCCCCCTAAAAACCCAGTCGACCCGACGAGTGCCATGGTGGAGCAGCAAGCTAGACAGGCTTCGCAGCAAAACCAAAAAGGCACTAAACAAGGCGATGAGAGATGGGAGAATGACTCTTGGGAAATATACAGAGAGGCTAGAAAGGAGTTCAAAAAAGAGGTAAGAAACTGCAAAAGAGATAGTTGGAGGAAATATTGCGGAGAGATTAATTCCCTTCTAGAGACCTCCAGACTTCTTAAAATCCTAAGCAGCAAGAATAAACAGACGTTAACATCGTTAAAAAGGCCAGACGGGAGCTGGACCGCCTCATGCGAGGAGTCAATACGACATCTGCTCGAGGTTCACTTCCTGGGAGAGGGCGGCGAACGGGGGGCGCAGAGGACCGCCGGACCCCAGGAGGGGCAAGACCCTGACTGGAGACTGGCGGACCGAGTGGTCTTGGATGCTACCATCTCCTGGGCAATCAACGAGTTCAGTCCCTACAAGTCCCCGTTGCCTGACGGCATATTCCCGGCGCTCCTGCAAAAAGGCCAAGAGATACTCCTACCTTTTGTAAAGAGAATCTTTAGCAATGGGATATGTACCGACAGAGTGGAAAAAAGCCACCGTTGTCTTTATTCCGAAAGCCGAAAAGAAAGACTATACGGCGGCCACATCCTTCAGACCCATTAGTCTAACATCCTTTTTGATGAAGGCATTGGAAAGAATGGTGGACAGACACCTACTAGGAGGAGTCCTAACCAACCAACCTTTCCACAGAAACCAATATGCATACGTGGAGGGAAGGTCTACCGACACGGCCCTACACGCAGTAGTGCATAAGGCAGAAAAAGCCCTTCAATTCAAACAGTACGCCCTGGCAGTATTCTTTGATGTCGAAGGAGCTTTCGACAAGGCGAAAGTGCAGGTAATAACAACAGCCCTGCAGAGAAGGGGAGCCGAGTTTCTTATCTCCGAATGGGTAAAATCTGCACTAACAGGGAGAAACATCCAGACCAATCTAGGGGAGTCCAGGGTCGACATAGAGGCAACGGGAGGCTGCCCACAAGGCAGCTGCTTATCCCCACACTTGTGGTGTCTGATCATGGATACTCTCCTACAACGCCTAACAGAGGAAGGATTCGACGCCCAAGCATACGCCGACAACGGTGTCGTGGAGGTGGTAGGCCACCACCTAAACACCGTCTGTAACAGAATGAAAAGGGCGGTACGAATCGTAGAAGACTGGTGTCAACAAAACAGTCTCTCTGTTAATCCAGGAAAGACAGAGATGATCCTGTTCACTAGAAAGAGGAAAATGGAGGGATTCAGAGCACTCAAGATGTACGGGAGACCCCTGACTTTGGTTTCAGAACTGAAGTACCTAGGGGTCACCCTAGACAAGGTGCTCACCTGGACACCACACGTTGCGAAATTGACCAATAAGGTGCAGGCAACGATGTGGCAACTGCGTCGAGTGGTTGGCCGCACCTGGGGTTTGAGCCCCAGAAACCTCCACTGGATGTACACGGCAGTACTAAGACCAAGGATCCAGTACGGATCCATAGTCTGGTGGCCAGCAGTGGAGAAGGTCACTACTACCCTCAAGCTTAGGAGCCTACAGGGAACCATATGGAGAGGGATAACCGGCGCTATGAGGACGGCACCTATACAAGCACTCGAGACCATTCTGGGACTGCCGCCCCTTCCAATCTGGATCAGAAAAGAAGCGATGGCGATCCACCTCCGGCTGAGAGATACAGGTCAATGGAGAGGAAGAGGGGAAGCTGCGGGGCATCTTAGGATTGCCCAAATCGTCGAGAGAGAAATCCCTATGGCAGCGATTAAAATACAAAGACCAAAAAACCCCTGGAGATTCAACAAGAGGTAAAAAAGTAGTCATCCCAGACAGGGAACTATGGCAGAGTGAAAACCTCCGCGAACAGTTCGAGGAGAACGCCGTGATTTGCTACACCGACGGGTCGAAACTGTCGGAGAGGCAAACCACAGGATCGGGGGTTTATGTGGAAGACCAGGAGGTTCGAAAGAGCTACCCGCTCGGAGAGCAAGCCACGGTCTTTCAGGCAGAGGTGTATGCCATAATAATGGCTGCAGGCATGGAAGAAATAAAGAACGGTAGGGAGGAGCATGTTTATATATGCTCCGACAGCCAATCAGCCCTAAAGATCACCAACACCCTGGTGGAGGAATGTGCGGATGCACTGGAATCCTTGGGAGAGGGCAAACAAGTGACACTTATGTGGGTACCGGGACATATGGGGGTGCCGGGTAACGAGATGGCCGACGAGCTCGCCAGGATCGGGGCAAGCACCCAGTATGTAGGGCCGGAACCACTCCTACGAACAACCAAGAAGCAATTGCAAAGTCGACTCAACAAATGGGCCAACGATGCCATGACGACCGCTTGGAGAGCAGGAACAGGATGCAGACAGACCAAAGACTTCGTGAAGGGCCCGGATGTAGCCAAACAAAAATGGCTCCTGGGGAGATCGCGAAGGGATGCTGGTCTGCTGACAGGTATCATAACAGGTCACAACCGACTAAGGAAGCACATGACCCGGATCGCGGTGGAGAATGACTCGACCTGCCGGGCCTGCGGGCGGGCAGAGGAGACATCTCGACACGTTATAGCGAACTGCGAGGCATACCAGAAGACGACATACCAGGTATTGGGTTTCCCGACCCTGGATGAGGAGGACCTGCACACGCTCAAATGGGACAAAATACTGGACTTTGCAAAAAGAACAGTTAGACCAAATGAGCAAACTGCCAGACCAGTGGTGCAGGCGGTGGATTAGGGGCAGGCTCGGGGTAGGGCAGGCCCAGGGAGGCCTACTTGCCGGGCTTCGCGCCGCCCCTTCTCTACTACTACTACTACTACGTCTGCTTGTGCCTTGACTTGCACCAACCTCTACTACTACTAAAATGAGTGGGCTTTGAGCAAGGAAAGTTTTCTTGATTGAGCTTTTAGATAACCTCAGTGTTTTAATTTCAGTTTGTCAATAAATTAATATAGTTTTGGGTTTCTTTTTGTTTGGCTCAAAGAACTAATAATACAAGGGTTATAATATAACAGTACATAATTAACATAATATCCATTGATCAAAAATACAAGATGGTTAAAGTTACTAATTTTACAATTGTCACATACTAATATCTAAATCTGGACAAATTAAGTCCAAGAGCAGGAGAATGCTAACTAAAAAGTAACTAATAATATATAAAAATATCCTAAAGTCTTATTAAAAAATTAAGATAGATAGTGATTCTTTAAGTAGGATTTTAATTTAACCTTAAAGCCAACCAATGTTTTACATTCCTTAATATCCTGTGGTATATTGTTAAACATATTAAGCCCCTTATAAAATACTGAATTTTGCGAGGAAGTCTTTGTACAACGCTTCACGTAAAAATTGTTTTTACTTCTAGTATTATATGTATGAATTTGTTTATGATATCCAACCTGCTCCAATATGTATAAGGGAGCTTTTTCAGACTTAATCTTGTATATAAAGACGAGTACTTTAAAGTTTAAGAATTCTCGAACTGGCAACCAATCGAGTTCATTGTGTTTATTGGTGTTCTTTTGGGACGTTGCAAAATGCATCTCATTGCTTTATTTTGCAATTTTTGCTGCCTCTCAATGTCGTTTTTGGAAGTACTAATGAGTTATACAACAGCTTTTTGGGACATTTGGTTAAACAATTAATTATTCTGTAAAAGTAGGATAATTTAAAAGAAATAATATGTATAATATAGTCTGCATGGTCTTTAAAATATAAGTTGTGATCCATTAGCACCCCAAGGTATTTCATATTTTCCACTTTTTCGATTTTTTCATTTCCTACTTTAACGCAAAGCCTTTTTGCTGCAAAGTTGTTTCGATATCGATTTGTGCTGAAAACGGTTTCAAAATATGGCATGTTTCTGGACAAAATTGGAGGTTGGTTAATGAACCACTTGGGATATTAAATAAGGTAAATTTATCCTTGTAAAAACGGTTACTTAGAAAAATTATAAAGGAACTTATTACCAATTGCCACAAAACAATCCTTTCTGGGGGCTATAAATCTAAACCATCTAAAAAATCACCAACTTTAAAACCTCAAACACAGATAATGAAGCTATTATATGCCAAATTTTTAGCGTATTCACCATTTACCATTTTGAAACCTGTCAAAAAAAATTAGTTTTAGGGAATTTTCTATTCAAATATGGTATATTTTGAGAAAAAAAAAGCAGTTTTTCAGTGGTATACTGCAATAACAATATAAAATAATCAATAACTTTGTGTCTTTTCTGTATGCATGGGTAGGTGTTTTTTGAAAATTGGTTTTAAAATTTAGTACCCCCCACAGGTGTAAATATTTAGACCTATGGGGGGTACTATTTTAGATCTTAGTAAATCTCACTGTTAAAGTAAATATTTCGACGCATCGATCGGTATCGGTATACCTATATAACGCATTCGAAAGAAAGCCAAAATATACTACATTTTTGACTTACTATTTTTGACGGGTGCAATGACAGAAGCTGATTCCTTTCGTTGCATACGAAGAGATATACGTAACGTTACGGACCCACGAACGTACGCGACGATTTCAATGCAGCAGTTCTGTCATCGCACCCTTCAAAAAAGCGGGCATCGTTCGAAACATCGCATAAACAAGTAAAAAATGTAGTGTATTTTGGCTTTATTTCAAACGCGTTTGGTATACCGATACCGACGCGTTGAAATGTGTCTATTTTCTGAGATATACCTACTTAGCGCATTTAAATTTGTGGAATAAGGTAGCAATAATCACTACCGTAAATGTTATCTCCCAGTTTTCTTCGTTGCTTGATGACAAAAGTTTTATGCAGAATTGTTGTATTAAATTTGACCTATTAGAATATGCCAAGTGTCATTACGAACGTCAAATTTTGTCAAGAAAGTGAGTTAAGGAACAAACTTTAATTGCCCTACTTATATCTGTTAAAATAGATTGTTCTTTCAACTAGTGGCTCAAAGGACAAATGGTGTTGTGTTTTACCGACGGTGGTTAAAAAAAAACGGGAATAAAAAATCACAGTTTAGCTGCAAGTTGTAAGCACTATTTTTTTAAATACCTTTATCAACAAATCCTAAAAAAAACAGGAAAAATCTTACTAAAACACAACATAAACTAACAACTCACCATTTTTATGGTTGAGCAATTTTATTTCTCACAGTTTGTTATTTTGAAAATTGTTTAACAATAATTTTGGTTTTGACTCTTTCTTTAAAAATTCATTATTTAATAAATTACAAGTTTGACAGCAGTTTAAAAAAAACAAAGTGTCCCACTCATTATAAATCTCGAAAGTGGCTCAAGTCAGAAACGCGCTAACCGTCTTGGGACAAAAAAAAGGAATCAAAAAGATTTTTGTTTTTAACATTATTTAATGAAAAATAGTAGTTTTCAGAACTAGTGGCTAAAATAGTGTTTTTTTTACAAACGTTGGTTTAAATAACGAGGGCAGCGAGGTATTTAAAACGCGAGTCAAAAAAAGCACAGTATAGCCGCGAGCTGTTAACACTATTTTTTTAATATCTTTATCAAAAAATCCAAGAAAAACAGTAAAATACTTTTAAAAATCTAAAACGGAGAGCACTTCTCGCAACACAACATATTTACACTATAAATCAAGGCGGCTAGGTAAATAAAATAACAATTGTTTTCATGGCCGTGTGCCGTTTTACTCGGTGACGTTCATTGTTGCGACATTTTAATTTTTGACAGTTTGATATTTCGACGATGTTTTTAAATGATTTTTTCGTAAATACTTGGTGAAAACTTGCGGAAATGGCTTAATTTTTAGACAACAATAAATAGATTTTTTCAATATTAATATTTTCCGCTATTTCTCTTTAATTTTGAAGAAAAAATGGACAGAAACATTTTTTTGCACCCGTGATAAAAAAAAGTTTTTTTGCATCGGTAACCAAAAAAAAACATGGTTTAGTTATAAGTACTGCAGATTTTGCGAAACTGCAACAGAGATCGCAGAACACTTACTCTGTGAAGTGAAGAGGGAGTACTGCCATCTACCCAAGAAGTGGGCCAACTAGCCCCCAAGAAAATAGCTTCCTTTGGAAGACGCCTTGGATTCCTGGATGCGATGCAAGTCATGATCAAAATTTCTGCAAAGGAAGCAGTGCCGTGTGGCTAAAAGAACCAAAAGGAGCCAAAGCGAATTCCTTATTTTTTAGGTATAAATAATTAGATTTTCTTAATATACTATTTTTCTTCCAATTTAGTTAAAAAATGGATGGGAATATTTTTGCACCCGTAATCCGTATTTGCGGATAGTAGTTACTAAAATCGGGGCTTTCGTGAAGATTTAAAAAACATAATCTTATGAGGTATCATTTGTAAATAAATATTTAATTAAAGGTAACATAACTCTTTCTTAAGAAATAACATGTGATTTTTTATATTTTAATATTATTTGATAACTATATTTAGTTGCGCTTTTTAAAAATTATAACGTCCAATTATTCCATAAACGTAACAATCTTCAGCATTGCCATCAGTTCAAGATTAATTTTCTCCAGCTAAAAAATAATTCAGGGAAAAATAAATAGCTAGGTATTTCACTTTAAGTAAACTATTACTGTTAAATGGGATATTTTTGCATAAAATAATAATTTACTAAAAAATTTTTGTTAAAATCTTTTTTATACGGGCTCTCGGAAAATACGATTTTGCGCATTGTTAACAGTGTGCCAAATTTTACTTTTCCGCCTCGTTTGCCGCACTATTGCGCAAAAATTTTTACGATCCAGTGCGTACACGCTAGTAGGAAAATTTCTACGAAGTTGCGATTTTTTTACAAAATCATGTAAAACAAGATGTTTTTAATTTTCCGCACTCTCGCAGGAAAAATGTTGTACCTAATGCGTGCGGAAAGCGTCGTTTCTAAACTTACGGCTTGCTCGAACTCCTCTGGTGCTTCGTTCGAGCAAACGCTCCGCCTGTGCATGCAGAAAAGTATCACTTTTCGCACTTGTAAGTTAAATAACTATATCCTAACAGGTGTTCAGCACATTATTTGCCCTAACTAAAACAACCCTAACTCACTTAACAGTGTGACTTTAACAAGTGAAAAAAATCCCAACTAAAAATGTCCATCTTAGTTGGAGGTGTATTGCCCTAACACAGTTGGTCTAGAGAGGGGTTTTATGAAAAAACATATATAATCTTTAAAACATACACTTTTGTTTTTGATCCATCGCCAACTACTATTTACCGTAAAAAGTAAAATCCCTTATGTAGCCCATTTCTGGGGGGCTATTTTTGGAAAATATTCTGGGAACCTTAAATAGCAACCCCCTATTTTGACTTCATATTTGAATTCTCGCTGAAATTCTCTTTCCAATGGTATCCTATATTATAAGGTTTACTTTACTAATTTTCGAGATATTGGCTTTCAAATTGTCAAAAATTCAATTTTTAAAGGTCCATATCTTAGAAACTAAACAAAATATCTCTATCAAATCAACTATAGTTGAACAACAAAAATTGAATAAAAACTATCGTGAGAACTTGTGTTTCAACTTTTTTGTTTTTCAACAAAAGTTTGATCCATTCAACCTTTTGTCGTTCAAGTCCCGAATCGCTTTCAAGTTGAAACAAGTCTTGAAATGTATGAACTAGGCAGTCAATCAACATAGGAAGTGATCGTTCGCCCGAGAGAAGAAAAGTAGTTTCAACCAATAAACGCGCTTAAAAGCAGTGACGAGACGATCGAATAATCACCAAACTATTATGGGCACGCGCAGAGCTGCCTCGAACAACAATTTTTGAGCCAAGCGAAGAGTGACCGAACTCGCTCGGGTTTTATTTAGTCAAAAATATTGGGATGTCATATACAGTTTGAATATAGCACTGGTGGTCACCTGACTATTTAAAAGTGTCCAGTCACGTGATAATTTTGGTTACAGTTAAAGTGACATGATATTTTAATTTTAAGCTCACTTCACAAAATTAAACTAAAAATGTTAGTTTAGAACAATCAAATTTACTTTAAAGTAATTGACACAATATATAAATGTTACAGTATAATAGAATATTTTTATGTATATAGGGTATATTATTGCATTTTTGCATTCTATTTTGAAATTCTAAGCATTTTTATAAAACGTACCCTATGTCGATCTTCCACTGTTTTCGAGATATTAACAGTTGAATACTGTCATACTCTGGGTCTTCTATTTGAAATTTGATGTTGAATACTGATACGTAATGTCAAACTCGTAAAAAGCATAGTTTATTCTTTGGCCAACTATTCGCCTAGTATCTTGAATTTTTTAATTTTTGCATTTATGTCGCGTTTTCCGGAAAATCGACCACCGTGCGTCGTTCGAATGACTTTTGTGCGATTGATCACTTCTCAGGGTATGATCATTCTATTACGCCCAGAATGGTTTTAGTAGTTTTTGGCAAGAAATATTATTAAAAACAAAAAAAAAGTGTCAAAATGAGTGTTAAATTTTTCTTCAGACATTCTTAAATAATTTCTGTATGATTCTTTGTCCTCTAATACTAGCTCTTACCGCCTAACCCAAAAACGTCGTTTTTTTACGATCAATTTCTGTTGTAGGTGTGAACTTAACTTGATCAAGTCTTTATTCAATTTTTGTTGATCAACTAAAGTTGTTCAACTAAACTTGACTCGTAAGAACGCGGCTTAAGGTAATTCCGGCCCAAATAGGTACATCAACTTTACGCCTGATTTATTCCTATTTCCCGCGAAAAATTCTTAGAATGGCGACCAGTCTATGATAGGATTATCACCCGCCGATCAAATTATGCAAAAAAAATGAGGATGCGGCATGCTCCAATAAAGGGCCAGTCCGGAAGTGTCAAGTGAGACGAACAGGTGCAGTTTTGTTGTAATTTTCTGTTTTCTCGGTAAGTTACTTGAGTTTATGTCTTAAGAAATTCTTACCAATAACTCATAAAATTTTGGCTGTTTCGATATGTATTTGACTTTGATTTATAAAGATCTATTAAACTTTTTTGACTTTTTATAAATTATTTTGTGCATATAAAATTATAAAAATTGTAAAAATAAAATAAGTCGGTATTGGATTAATATTTGGAACCTCCATTTAATTGCGGCTTATTGGGTCGGAATTGAAAAACTTCCCAATTATTTTTAATTACGTTTCTTTTTAATTTTCAACAAAAAACTTAAAACTTTGTTTCCACATTGTTATGAGATATACTTTAAAAAATAAGTTAAACTATTTCCGCCCCCCAAAATTAGCCTATTATATTATCCAATTACAAAGGGTGTTTGCACAAAAGAAAGTATTTTCTTGAAGAACGCATTTTCCCAATAATGCGTAGATTTGATACTAATTAAATATATTTTTGATTTCGTTTGATTCAATAATTTTTTATAAAAAATGGCCAAAATCGCAAAAATAAAATAGCATTGGAAATCGTAATTATTTTTAATCACCTTTTTTTAATGCCTAACAAAAAAAAATCGAATTGCTGGAGATATAGGTACTATTTCCGGCCCACAAGTTTCTTTACAGGTATTGGAAAAATACGTCTTTTATATTACCCGTATAAAGACTTCGCAAAAATAGAGTAAATGAAAAGTTTTTTTTGAGGAAAGCAGGGTTCTAATAACTTGTGGATCTAAGATTGATTGTATATGTATCTGCTTTCATTTGCTTCAATAAGGCCTAATTGTTAGTAAAAAACATTTTTTAAGCAGTTTAAAGAAAATTGTTGAAAAAAATGTTTACACCTTTAAATTTTCTTTCTTACTTATTTAATTTGAAAATGTATACTTACCTTTTCCGGCAGTTTAATTAGAATTATAAAAATAATTATGAATATGAACAAAAATATTTTTCGGGTTTAACAGAAAAAAGCCAAAAAAATCGTATTACAAAAAAGCCATGGCATCATGAAGATATGATATGGTATGATTTAGATAAATTAATGTCCAATATAGAACCGCCTTAACCCATCAACAAGAGGGGATTATTTATAGTTCCAGAAATTGACGAAATGGGAAATTGTAAAGTTGTCCAAATGATATTGAGATTTTATTTATTCTCTGCGACAAAAACCCAACTTTTTTCAATAAGCCGGAATTAGACTACCCTTAGGCCGGCGTTAGATTAAGAGATTTTCTGATGGGCCGGTAATAGAAAAAAGTGACTTTCTCTGGAAAATAATTTTTTTAGCTATAAAAAAAAAATTAATCTTTATTTTTGTAGAAATTGAAAAATAACTCCGCCCTTTACCATATAAAATAATAAATTTACACAAACTATAAACTCTTTATACCAATTTAAGCTGGTAAACCTAAAACTTCCTTAACTAGGCCGGTAATACCCCATTTTACTCTAATAAAGCGGTTTTTTCTAGAGTTTTTCGACCAAAGGAGGTGATCGTGACTTTTTTATCATCCTAAATTAAGCGAAAATTTTAACTTTTCTATGCTTCATCCTGCATTTCCAACATCGAATATGATTTTTTGCCGAATTTGACTTTTTAGTAAAAAAGAAAAAGATTTTTTATTTTTTCTAAAAACTTACCTTCTAACTGATCTCGGCCCCCATTCCACAGTCCTACAGCTTTTCCAGTAACGAGGATAGACAGCTTAGTTAGTCAAGCTACAACTCCCCCCCCCCTCAACGAAACTCAATTTGGATATTGTAAAAATTATGTATTAATTATGTACTAATTTATTGCCCTTTTCAAAAATTTTGTACTTAATGAATCATGGAGCTATTCGCACTTAAAAGGAGGGGGTGTGGCTTGGCGCTAAGCTGCACCCCCCATTCTTAGGAGATAGATTTATTACAAAATTAAGGATATGTCCTTAATTTTGTACTAATTATGTACTCTTAAAGAAGGGTACTTTTAGTTTAAAAAAATCGGTACTAAGGTTTTTGTTTGTTTGTTATGGGGTGTGTAGCTTGATAACAAGGTATACCCCCTCTTCCTAGGAAAGAGATTCGACCAAAAGTGACTATGCCAGAGTTTGGTACTAATTATGTACTAATTTCGCCTCTTCCTAAAAAATTGTCTACTCTCAAGATAACTTCATTTTTTTTTGTTTTTATGGCGTTTGTAGCTTGATATCAAAGCATACCCCCCTCTGCGTAGGAAAGAGATTTAAAAAAAAATAATTATGCCATAATTTGCTACTAATTATGTACCAATTTCGTTCTTTTCTAAAAAATTGCGTACTCTCAAGATAATTTAATATATTTTTTTCTTTTTATGGAGTGTGTAGCTTGATATCAAGGCACACCCCCATCTGCCTAGAAAATAGATTTAAAAAAAGTAATTATACCATAATTTGCTACTAATTATGTACTAATTTCGTCCTCCCAGCAAACACAAATCGTCGGCATTGAATCGGGCCAATGTCGACAACGTCGGAAGTGTGTCGTCATCGGCGACTACACTCTGGCTCAATGTTGGTCAGATTGCGATTATCAGTATTCGGTTAATAATCGGCAACTGACGGAGGTCCACATTACTACAGTCGATTTTATGCCCAAGCCCACTTTATTTGCTTTAGGGCCGACGACGGTCCGATTGGAACATTTTTAATCGGACGAGAATCGGCAACTGACGATGGCCCGTTTTACTATAGTCGACATTACGCCAACGCAAACCTTATCTGCGTTAGGGCCGATGATGGTCCGTTAGGAACTTTCTTTAATCGGTCGAGAATCGTCAACTGATGATGGCCCGATTTACTATAGTCGACTTTATGCCGACGCCTACTTTATCTGCTTTAGGGCCGACGACGGTCCGATGGGAACTTTGTTTAATCGGACGAGAATCGGCAACTGACGATGGCCCGATTTACTATAGTCGACATTATGCCAACGCAAAGCTTATCTGCTTTAGGGCCGATGATGTTCCGATTGGAACTTTCTTTAATCGGTCGAAAATCGACAACTGACGATGGCCCGATTTACTATATTCGACTTTATGCCGACGACCACTTTATCTGCTTTGTTTGATTGGTCGAGAATCGGCAACCGACGATGGTCCGATTACGTCACCTTAAAATTTTTAAACTGCTTAATAGTTTCTTCCTAGTATGTAGAGATGGCGTTAATGTCACTATGTTCCCAGTACAGTGGAAGATAATATTATATATATAATGAGCAAAGATATTTCAAAACTAAAATGTAGACTTAACAAAATGGTGGTACTTCTCTACAAAAATCACCTCTTCTGCCACTTAAACCAACCCGACTGGTTAAGCACCCGCATTATCGAAACCTTGTAGTTTGCCAATGTCGGGCCGCTTTAAGCTACCACCGCCGGACCTCCGTCAATCGCCGACGTTGGACCGCTTTAGGAAACCAATGTCGGACTTGAATAGTTTACCGATGTCGGGCCGAGACCAGCTTGCCCACGTTAGACCGACCAAATTAAGCAGTTATGGGCGGATGGTCGGTACCATGTGGTTAAACCATATCGGACCTTAATCGTACGGCGACGGTATGCCGATGTCAGTAAAAAGTAAAATTTACCATTGGTCCGACGACTGGCCACAGTCTAACGCTGCATCGGCAAAAATACATTAGGCCTACATCACAAAGCGGACAAAAAATACTGCTGGTCCGATGTCGTAAATCGACGTCGTGCCGATGACGAAAAATTCGGCAATCGACATCGGACCGACGAAGGGCCGAGGGAACCGTGTTTGCTGGGGTGTGTGGCTTGATATCAAACCGATGGTTTTTGTAAACTAAAAGTATCCTTCTTTAAGAGTATATAATTCGTACAAAATTTTGACATATCAATTTTCAATAAAACGATCTCCTGCATGGGGGGTTAAGCTTACCGCCAAGCCACCCCCCCCCCCATTTTAAATGCGAATAACCCCGTTATTCATTAGGTACAATTTTTTTTAAAAGGGGACTTATTACATAATTAGTACATAATTTTTACAATATCCAAATTGAGTAGCTTGACTGAGCTCGGATAGCCTCTGATGTTCCTTTAAACCAGAGCTTAGGACTTGATCCTTCGCCACTTAGTCGTGCTATGGCCACTTTTTGATAAAATACATTTTGATTTGAAGAAATAAAAGGTGGGTCTAAAAAGTCGTACCTATGTGTGTTTTGATTTTACATTTCAAAAACTATCATTTTGACAAACTTTAGCATTTAGGGTAAAATTCATTTTGAATTTTTCGTTCAATTATAAGACAAAACCCCAACTCAAATAGCTGTCTTGATTTGCTTTCTATTCAACACAAACAACATCAAAACCGACTCCAGTAAGTGGCCGATCAACTCCTACGTTTTAGTGTTTCTTAGCCGCCATTTTCAATCAAAAGTAACAGAAATAAATTTATTGCACCCGGTTCCCACCTACGACTTTTTCGTGCATGCCCGAGCACGCGTCACATGACTGTCATAACATTTCATATTGACATCACGTGACGCGTGAGTGGGCACGAAAAAATCGTAGGTGGGAACCGGGTGTTAATTTTTTTGTCCATATGGCGGGAAAGTCGATAAGGCACTAAAACGAAGGAGTTGATCGGCCTCAGTAGAGACGGTATTGGGTGGACAAAATTGACAGACAATCCATCAGTTTCGATGTCAAGAGTTTATTCAAAACCGACTCTGCCAAAGGCCGTGTAAGTCCTACCATTTCAATGTCCTTTTATCCAGCTTGGACACCACTAAAACTTACTAATTTTCCGTCAATATGGCTGACAATATATCAGCGAACAAAGATAGAAGGCCGCTATAACGGTAGGAGTTAAAGAATCGGTAGGCGCTTATTTAAATCAAAAGTACTTTTTTAGTTTCAATTCAAGTTTTAGATTTTACTTACTGAGTGGCGCAGTGCAAATATATAGATGCGAAAACGTACCTCAACATTCTGCTATGCGATTAAATAAAAAAATGTTATTGGATGTAACAAACTAATAAAATGCGATAAATAAATGACCGCATTTCTAATAAATCTTTGTCAAAACAATTAAGGATTAAACGACCTACCTGTAAGGAAGTTCAATCCAAATTATACGAGATTGGTCACATCCTATTAGATATACCTGGTAGTGATACTTCATAGCACGTCATACGCAAGTTTTATAGACAAGAAAAACATACCGCCCCTGCAGCCTCCATCTCTGCTAGGTACTTCAGTATACTTCTAAAGCTTTCCTGAAATACTAAGATCGCCAAGGGCGGGTTGACTACTAATGCATGAAAAATACATGAATATATAAATGGGAGGGTGTCTAATAGGATGTGACCTACGAGATTGGTCACATCCTATTAGACTAATTTGGATTGAACTTCCTTACAGATAAGTCGTTTAATCCTTAATTATACTTCGATTGGTCACATTCTATTAGATATACCTGGTAGTTGTTTAGAGAACATGGCGATATTAGTTAAAAAGTTAAATAATAATAAGTAAACCAAAATTTTTATAATTTAAATGTGTTTAAAATATATTTCTTAATATAATTAGCTAAGAAATCTTTTGAAATTAAAGGTTTATTATAAAATCGATTGAACGTTTTCCTTTTTCCGGAACATCCCGCAGCCTTTCTAATACTTTTGATTGATGCAACAACCCTTAATGCTGCGGAAGATGCCCCATGTCCTTTAAAATTTGTTTTTTAGACCTTTTTAAATCCACCTGCTAATGTTTTGGGATGTAGCGGGCTTATGAGGCTTTTTAATTGTTAAAATAAGTGTATCCTCGGTTCATCGAATTAATCGGTAAAACACAAAAAGAACTGTAAATTTTCGTTGAAACAGGGTACTTAAGCCAAGGCTGAATTCTTCTGGGTCCAGATATTTTAAAAATATCTTTAACAATTATTTCTATGCCCTCTTCGTTAGCTTTGATGTTACTTAACTTATAGAAAATGTCTAAACTCTTTGAGCAGAACATAGAGTCAAAAGAAGTACAATTTTTATAGTTATTAACCCGAATGCTAAATTTACCAAAGGGTACATAACAAGGTAACACTGGTTACCAAGTTTATATATCGAAAACTAGAGCACAGCTTAAAAATGCCTCTCATAAACCTATCTACTATTTGTGATTTTTCTGCATCGCAAATTAAATTTAAGGCAGACCTATGTGTGTTAAGAGTTGAATATTTCCTAGTATTTTGAGATTCTGTTTCTAAAAAGTATACAACTTGATTTACATTAGGCTGCAAGATAGTCTCAATATTATTGTCGCAAAACTTTCATTATTTGGAAAAAAAAATTGCATCCTCCCGAACGCCCCTTTTACTATAGGCCAACTTGATAAGATTGCTACCCCCAGGAAAAGATTTTTCCATAGCGGGTGAGGTCCCCTAAACGGGGATAAGAGTAAATCACATTTCGGAATTAAAACGATAACTTTAAGCCATATATCTCGAGTTAGGTCACACCCTATTGTCTTATCAAATTTCATACAAATCGGTTTAGCCGTTATTGCGTGATTAATGGACAAAAATCTTATGTATACGAGGATATATATATATATATATATATATATATCACATGTAAAACGAAATGTTTTTAGAAACAATAAAGTCTGAATCTATATATATATATATAGCAAATATAAAATGTATTGGAAAAGTCCGTGCACCCTAGAAAAGTCTGGATACACCCTGGAGAAGTCTGGAAAGACTCTGGAAAAGTTTGGAAAGACCCTGGAAAACTCTGAATACACTCTGGAAAGTCTGGAAAGACCCTGGAAAAGTCTGAATATGATTTAGAAAACTCTGGAAAAAAACTGGAAAAGCCTGGAAAGATCCTTGAAAAGTCTGGATGCACTATGGAAAGTCTAGAAAGACCCTGGACAAGTCTGGAAACACTCTGGAAAAGTCTGGAAAGACCCTGGAAAAGTCTGGATATTAAATTATTTGCAACAGTTATAAACATAATTAAAAAAAATATATATAAAGATCAAAATGATGTTGCAAAAAGGAGTCGAAAACAGCTTACGCTGATCAGAGTTCGACCCCCCTTCTCAATTATAAACATTAGGTAACTATAATCTTAAACTAATTTTATTATTATAAATAGTAAATAACAATACAAATTAAGGAATGTAGGACTATATTATTTTAGCTGGGAAAGCCCGAAAAGACCCTGGAAAAGTCTGGATACACCCTAAAAAAATCTGGAGAAGTCTGGAAAGACTCTGGAAAAGTCTGAAAAAAACCTGGAAAAGTCTGGAAAGTCCCTGGAAAAGTCTGGATACACTCTGGAAAGTCTGCAAAGACCCTAGAAAAGTCTGGAAAAGTCTGGATATACTCTGGAAAAGTCTGGAAAGACCCTGGAAAGAAAAGTCTGAATACACTCTAGAAAGTCTGGAAAAACTCTGGAAGTCTGGAAAGACCCTGGAAAAGTCTGGATATACTCTGGAAAAGTCTGGAGAAGTCTAGAAAAGTCTGGAAAGACCCTCGAGAAGTCTGGATACACTCTGGAAAGTCTAGAAAGACCCTGGAGAAGTCTGGATTCACTCTGGAATAGTCTGGAAAGACCCTGGAAAAGACTGGATACACTCTGAAAAAGTCTGGAAAGACCCTGGAAAAGTCTGGATATGCTCTGGAAAGTCTGGAAAGACCCTGGAAAAGTATGGAAACACTCTGGAAAAGTCTGTAAAGACCCTGGAAAAGTCTGGATAGCATCGGGAAAAGTCTGGAGAAGTCTGGAACGACTCTGGAAAAGTCTGGAAAGACCCCGGAAAAGTCTGGATACACTCTGGAAAGTCTGGAGAGACCCTGGAAAAGTCTGGAAACACTCTGGAAAGACTCTGGAAAAGTCTGGATATATTCCGGAAAAGTCTGAAAAGACCCTGGAAAAGTCTGGTAAGACCCTGGAAAAATCTGGATACACTCTTGAAAAACCTTGGAAAAGTCTAGATACATTCTGGAAAAACCTGGATCACACTGTGAAAATGTCCGAGTACACCATGGAAAAGTCTGAATACACTCCTGAACAGTGTAGATACACCCAAGAAAAGTCTGGATATACTCTGGAAAAGTCTGACGTAGTTATATAATATATGTTCTTCTGAGCAAGGGAAGTTTTGGAGGAAACCTTTACTCGTTATTCTTTTTTGTGCGATAGATATCCACTATCTTTTAAATAATGTTAATAATAATAATACTTGCTTTTCGAAAAGCTACGATGACCAGCAGTCAAAACTCGAAATCTGGGCTTCAAAAGAACTGCATGGTAGATTTCATCGTGACCTGCATGAAGAGTATGTCGATCTAGGAGCTTCAACTTCTTGGCTCAAATCTGGAGCATTGTTCCCCGAAACAGAAGGTTTTATAATAAGTATGCAAGATCAAGTAGTAGCAACAAAAAACTACAGAAAATTCATTTTAAAAGAGCTAGACGAAGACAAGTGCCGAAAATGTGCTATTCGTTCAGAAACAATTGAACATATACTATGCGGGTGTCAAAATTTAGCCGGAAATAAATATCTCGAGCGACATAATAAAGTTGCAAAAATCATTTACTTAGAGCTTTTAAAAAAATATGACTTAGAACCAAATTCAGAGCAGCCATACTACAAATACCTACCTGACCCTGTAGTAGAAAACGATAATACAAAAATGTATTGGGACAAAACTATACAATCTGATGTGACTCTCGAACACAATAGACCGGATATTACCCTGATAGACAAACAGAACAACATAGTGTACTTAATAGATGTAGCAATCACAAACAATAATAACTTAGAAGCAAAAAACAATGAAAAAATTAATAAATACTTACCGCTTAAACGTGAAATTAAGTACATGTGGAATACGGATAACGTTAAGATTATGCCCGTTGTGCTGTCTGCTCTAGGAATCATACCTAAGAAATTAAAATGTATATTAAGAGAGTTAGAATTAAACGAAAATACTTACCACGCACTGCAAAAATCAGTACTACTCGATGCAGCACATATTGCACGTCATGTCCTCGAAAAGTAAAAATCATGTAGGTCGCTGCCTTGAATTTTTTTTTCCGGTAGCGGCTGAAACAACAGGGAAACCTTGAAGAAAAAAAAAAAAAAAAAAAAAAAAAAAAAAAAAAAATTATAATAATAATAATAAGAATAATAATAATCTTTATTCAAGTAAGCGTAAGTTACAAGAAAAGGCAAGAGTGCAGCGCACAGATGAGTCTGGTTGCTGATTTCTACACTTATCCTCACAAAAAAAAATAATTTAATAACAAAAAATAATAAACATTTTAAATGAATACAAGATTTCAAGAGAAAAAAAATAAAAACAACAAATAAAAAAAATATAGAAAAGAAATAAATAATTAAATTCAACTAATACTAACAAATAATTTAAGCCCAATTTAAACCCAGAAAACTGGTTGCAAAAAAAAATTAAGATAACAAAAAGTAGAAGTAGAAGTAATGTTTTTCTAAAATGTAAGATAAGGATAAATAATAATAATGAATCATTAATACTTAATTAATCGCTTAACTATCTTTGGTAACCTATAAAATAATGAAATTTAAGAAAAAATTTAAGTTGAGATTTATTAACGATAAAGATTTTTAATTTTCTTTGGCAATGACACTATGGAGCTATTTTGAACAGAAAAGGGAAGATCATTATAAACTTTAGCCAGGTCGTAACTAAAAGATCTTTCAAAGATGCCAGATCGATGTCTAGGAATAATGACACCATTAAATCTTAAATTAAGATTGTTCACATCTGTCCTAAATGTAATTCTTTCAAAAAGATATTCCGGATATTTATATTTTATAATTTTAAGGTGCAGACAAGACCTGTGAATTAAACGTCTAGTTTTCATATTCACCCAACCTACAACTTTTAGCTTATGACTCACGGGTCGCCGACGACCGATACCATATGTAAATCTTAAGCAACATTTCTGGATTTTTTTTATGCGATTTGAGGTTTCTGCTGTTAAACAAGGGCCATACACTACATCGCAATGGTTAAATACTGACAAAACAAAAGAATCACACAACATTATTTTCACTTTTTGGTTTAGAAAATGCCTTGAGTTGTATAGCCCAATGTTTCTGACTTTTTTTTTATTATTGTTTTTTCCCTGCCTTATCTCTTAGTTAAGAGAAACAGGCCTGGAACCAAAAGGTGCAGTAGCTAGACCGAATGGTAAACATTGGAATTCAACTTTTGTTTTGAAAAGAAAATCTTACATATTTTTTATATTCATCAAACATTGGAACTAAAAAATATGCATCTTTAAGATCTAATGTCGCAAGGAAGCAGTTTTTAGTAATTAAGTTCTCTAATATCTTCCAGTTGAAAATGAGGTGGGCGAAAGAAATTTATTTAGGCTTTCAGGATTCAAGAAAACCTAAATTCCCCGTTATCGTTAAAAAATAGCTTAACAAAAACTGATGTTGACAGTTATTAACAGTTTTAACTGTCCCTACTTATAAATGTTGTATGCTTTTCGAATAAATTTTTAACCGTTTTTTGGTAAATTTTGAGGTTTTGGGAGTGAAAACTTGAAAAGATTTGTCCAAAAAAGAAATTTTGTAACCTTTTTTCCAACTAAAAGTTAATTTATTTTGCGTTATTTGATTCCACTCTTCTGAAAAAAAATTATTGTTTAGCTCTATTTTGCGCAGTAGTAATTTTTTATACTTTTGCATGAACAAATATTGTAGCCAATGCAAAACAACTGCGCTGATTCGGCAAGAACCAAAAGATCTTCATCAAGTGCTCGTCTCTTCCTTTTTTGTTTAGGCCAAATTAGAGAAAACCCGCTCTAAGGCTGTCAAACTTTTCCCAAAATGGTTTACAATTCCAAGAGTTACGGATCTCTTTTTTGGATTTAATTTGGGTCCTTGAAGAATTTGCCAATTCCCGGCAATTTTGTATTTCACGAGGAGATTATTTTTAGTTTCCTTATCTATATATTCCCATAGAAAGATGCTTCTTCCATCTGCAAGCTAGCTCTGCTGATATGTCTGGACCCAATGTACTATCATCTGTCCCCCTAATATACTTTCTAAGGGGTGCCTCTCTATGCTAGAGTTCGAGGTACTACTAGTGTCTGACGAGTGACGAACTTGAGGAACTGTTAGATTCGTCGTCACATATAATAATATGAAAAACGACGTGATAATAATAATTTTTTAAGTAAAAATATTATAATCTACTTAAAAAATTGGACACCCGGTAGAGTAAACCATGCATGAGCGAAAACACGAACCGCGCATACCAAAACCGCGTGGGCCAAGACCGCGCAAATCAACAACCGCGCGAGTCCATGACCGCACAAGCCCACCACCGCGAAAGCTCATCACCGCGCAAGTCAACAACCGCGCGTGTTAATGACCGCGTAAAGCCACAACCGCGCGAGCCCACAACCATGCAAACACGAACCGCACTAGACCCAAAACCGCGCATAACGTTTAGTGGAGGTTAGTGTATTGGTTTGAGGTTGGTTGTATTTGTTTTTACGTGCAGCATATACGATATAGCGTGCTCGGAAAAAAATTCTGAGTCAGGCTCCGACTACATGAAAAATTCGGTTGAGAGTTTTTGTTAAATTACGACGGGTGAAGGGTTTTTCTTATAATAATTTTTCTGGAAATTAAAATGTGATATTTTGGAAAGGGATTTTATTAACATTATGGAGATTTTATTGAGACTAATATGGAGGGCATATAAATCAAAAACTATGCAGGGTTTAAGTTTTTATGAGTCATAAAAAAATGTGTGTTTACAGAATAAAGAAACCCATGCCAAAAAATATTAGCCAATAGCCTAACATTTGTCTCACTCCATTGCTTAAAACTGACAATGTGTCTTACTTACTTGAATCACGACGCTTCCTTTTCCTTTCCTCTTCCAGTTTCCTCATATCTTTAGGTAATTTATTTGGTTTTCACGTTTTCTTTTGTTAGATTTTTTCGGAATTTTATTCGTTTAACTGTCAGATTCGTCGTCACATATAATAATATGAAAAACTACGTGCTAATAGTAATTCTTTAAGGTTTATTCAGACTAATTTAGCGGGCATAAGTCAGAAACTATGCAGGGTTTAAATTTTTATGAGTAATAAAAACAAATGTGTGTTTACAGAATAAACAAACGCATGCCAAAAAATATTAGCCAAAAGCATAATATTTGTCTCATTCCATTGTTTAAAACTGACAGTTTGCCTATATCTTCCTTACTTGCATCACGACGCTTCCTTTTTATTTCCTTTTTCAGATTCCTCATTTTCTTCTTTAGGTAATCCATTTGCTTTTCACGTTTTCTTTTGTTAGATTTTTTCTTTAATAGCGTATTTTCACAATTCGCGTGCGCGATACCGTCTTTACTTGTCGCGTGACAGCGCAAGAAGGATACTGAAGTACCTGGCAGAGATCAGGCAGGCTGCAGGGGCGGTATGTTTTTCTCTAAAACTTGCGTATGACGTGCTACGAAGTATCACTACCGGGTATATCTAATAGGATGTGACCAATCGAAGTATAATTAAGGCAAGCTATAAAAAGTATTTATTGAAAATATACATCAAAAAAATTATTTTAGAAAGACGTGGTTTATTCATTTAAAATACAATATACTTTCTTTATTATTTGACATATTTATTTAACCTAAAATTTAAAATAATTTAAGATTCCCTTGTATATTAACCTATAAGTTGTAAGTCATTAGTGTCGTATTTTGGTTTAAAAATAATACCTGTAGGCATTTAAGTGACTATATTTATGTGGTTATATTTCCTATGCTAATAATTAGTTTTTTTTTACATAATTTCTGACCTAGAATAAGTTTCTGAAAACCACACACAAAACAGCAAAAACTGTCGCTAACGAAGCAAAATTTCGGTCAGACCCGCTTGAATTGTCATTTCTGAAAAAGAAAACCATAATTAGACAGTTTAAGTTGGCCATCGGACGTACACGTAAACGTGGATTATAGGGCAATATTCTGTCTTTCTTTTATCTGAAAAAAATACAAATATCAGAGTCTAATCTGTACGGTCTAGCGTCGAGCTTTTTCATCAAGGTCACGTTTTTAGCATGTTTAACGTATATACCAGACGCAAGCTTATGTTCTCGAACGTATGTTCTATGTTGCTAACGCAGAGATATGAGAAAAAACGTAGCGAGTTTTGCCGAAGGAAGTCAAAAAATCAATAGATTGATAACACGAACGGCTGAATCAATGAATGGTGGATCCGGCAAATTCCACGTTTACTAACTGAGGCACCTCGTGCGTGTCATGACCAACTTATGCCTGCACGCACCATCTTCAAGTATTTTCATAGTTACTTAATCACGGCTAATTATGTAATCACGGCTAAACAGTCAGTACTATGCACCAAATTAGCTAATTGTTATTTGGTAATCAGGGCAACGTCGCAAATTTCCTAAGTATTCATATTAAACATATTATTTCGTGTCCATTAGAGGCATAAAAGTAATAAAACCTAAAATACAGTTTAGTACTGTATTAGTATTTAGCTTGTAAAATTTATTACCAATTCATTACCAAGGGAAAGTGCAATGCCATAGAGCATGTGAATAGTTGCGCGATACTACTATACTGTGGATTTCAAATAAAATGCGTACAATGTTAAAGTTAGATTTAAATACACATTTGTAATAACGTCATTTTGGTACAAATGTGTATAAATGTGACTATAAGATGTCTGACCGATTTTCGAGCTGATTTCTAATAATGACTTATGCTGAGTTTATACAGCAAAATAAAATTAGATAACAAATAAGAACACCCAATAAAAAGCCGTATATTTTATTTTAATTACTGTATAAACCCAGCATTAGCTAAAATCAGTCAAGTTATAGTTATAGGGCATGTAGGAATTTTATAGTAGTATGAAAAGTATAAATCATCGTCAAATAATAGGCCTTCCACCTCCGTACCTCACTATTTTTTTCAGTTTTTTTGATAAATATTTTTAAACAACATAACCTCACTAATTAACTAGCCCCGGTTATCTGGTCCTTAATCCACGGCTAAAGTCTTAATTAGAAAAATTGTACAATCGTGCATACCAGCATTAAACTGTCCATATTTATTCAATACATATACTGGCCAAGCGAAGTGCACCAATACCGTATCCACTAAAGTTGATCAACTACTACCGTTTCACTGTTCTTTTATCTTTGCCGTCATTTTCACCCAAAAGTGATAGAAATAAATCCGCTAGTTTTTCCATAAGGCGGCTACGATCGATAAGGCATTAAAACAGGTCAGTCAAGCCACACAGCCCCCCCCCCTCCCTCGAAAGATATTCGAGATTTGATAACTTAATTCCTGTCAGTTTGGAAGGCATAGAAATATACTAGAAACGACTAAAAATCACGTAAGAAAAACTATTTTCATCTTTGTTGGACTTTTGGTACCTAATATGAGCATGTGTAAAGCATCTAATTTTTCCAATGGTGCTTCTTAGCTGATGCGGACTACATGGGCCGAGAGATCTTTATTGCACATCTAAATCAATAGTGGATTTTTCGAAATTCTTTTTGGTGATATTAGGAGTTCGAAATTAGTTCTTATTTTTGGGATAGTTGCTTTGCATTTTTCTCTACCCTTTAAATGAGGGGGGTGTAGCTTGACGTCCGGTTGCACTCCTTGTCTTGAATATTAGAAAAAACCAGGAAGGTGTCTGGTTCAAAATTTTTAAAAGTGGTTAAAAATTATTTCGAAATTGGTTCGAAATTAAAAGCATATCAAAACTCGAATGTCTTTCGGGGGAGGGGGTATGGCTTGACTCACCTACAAAAACGGAGAAGTTGATTTGCATTATAGTGGATACCATATATCTGTTAGCTTAAATATGCGCCTTACCCAGACCAAACTTGTAAGCAGACATAAAATTATCAAAACAAAAGACATTGGTTTAGCTCTGACCTTTTGGTCATACGTCAACAATCGATGCGACGCCATTTTTGTTGTTTAATTGTTTTCATTTGTACCGCGCGTTTTTTTTTGCTGTTAAAAATTAGAAAAAAGTTAATTAAAAGATCTCGCTACGTAAAAAAGACATGCTGTGTTTATGGAGGACATCAAACAACAAGACAGGAGCGATAACGTCTGAGGTATCAAGTAGAGAAAGTTCAGAGGTTAGTAGCTCTTCTTGTTTTGGAAATCCTAGGTTAAACATCAACGAGATTTTGTTATATCCTGGACCAATTGAGCCTCTATTTAAAGTAAAATCTCTATAAATTGAAAAGTGCGCGACTGATGCAGCCATCAACTGTTTTTCCTATATATATTCAGTGGCGGCCCCAGCCATTTGAAATGGGGGGGGCGGTTTCAATGCGAAAAAAAATAGAATGCTTTTTTGAGGAACATATCAATATATGCAAACAAAACTTAGTAACTACAATCGTCTGTCTCACATCTGGAGGGGGGGTACTCAGATTTGAAGTCGTTTATTTCATAGATTTTTTATTTTGAAAAATGTTTAAGAAAACTTTTGAGAAAATTCCATTAAAACTGTAAGTTTTGAATCGAAATAAACTAAAATCGTAAATATCAATGGCATTGTAGCGCCGCAGGCAAATATTTTAAAGAACATTTATCTAAAAAATGCGTTTTTTGATTTCAAATTAAACTAAAATTGTAAATATATCAATGGTTTCAAAGCGCAGCAGGCGAAAATATTTAAGAAAAAGACACTAAAAATGCCATTTTTAACACAAAATTAATCTAATACCGTAAATATCAAAGGTGTTATAGCGCTGCAATTTATGCCCTACTTTTGATTTTCTAAATGTTTTCATAAAAAATTTAAAGCCAGGGAAGGAGGGGGGGTATAATTACTCCCCTATCCTCCTAAAATCCGCGCTTGAGTAACTACGTATAAATTTTTCGGTTATAAAAGACATAGATAACAAACAAACCACAAAGAAAACCTAATAGATAAATACTTTTTTTTACGTCTAAAAAGCTTTTTGTTGAAACATTACTGAAACATTATTAATATCGCATATCTCAAACATAAGATGCCCATCTCAAAAAAAAATCATTTCCAGTTTTTTCGGCAAACCGGTCAATGACTCGCTCAATGTCAATTTCAATATGTCTGTTGATATGCAGGAACGCTAATCCCGTCAGACGAATTTCTGTCATGGTGTTTTTAAGTACTTATGTTTTCAATCTTGCAAACATCCAAGAATGTTCTAATCAACGGAAAAATATTGCCACACTTGTTCATTGCGTCGAAAACGTTATCAGGTATGTTTTGATTTAAGCTTTTGCCTACTCCTGACCAATATTGTTTCCAAATACTGACTTCTCCCAATAAAAGTTCAAGAATTTGTGTTTTGGATTAATAAAACAGTTTATAGTATTAAGAAACGACTTGTTAATGTTAAACTTGGTATGAATATGTTTAGGTCAAAAATACTTTTTTATGTCCCAATTGATTTTGTCTAAAACTTTTTATAAATAGAAACTGTTCTGTATATTCAATGGTTTTTCGCGGCAAGTTCGTCATGCTTTTGTATATTCTTGGTCACGGATTAAAGGTCAAACTGTCCCAAAATATTGTGAAGGGATTCTAGAATGTATTTAAAGGAACTGTCTGCAATTTTTCGTTTTTTCTTCTTCAGGGTTATAACCAGCAGCATCTTTGTTGTTGGTGTCTACTTTTTCCTGGAGCAAAGGGGGGGGGGGCGATTGCCCCCCACCTGGGACCGCTACTGAATACATTAGGGAAGAGTTTAAAAAAAAGCTAAAAGCGAATCTTTAATGATTTTTTACGGACTTTGTGAACCTTGATAAAAAAAAAAATTGAGGGCCCCAACTGGAGTCAGAGCCTACCAAGTTTTTTTTAATGAGAAGGTACCACTTGTGGCATTTTTTTGGAAAGCTTGTTAAAAAAGAAACCTAACGCACTAGTTTTTTTTGACATCTGTGAATCAATGTGTCGAAAAATTTTAAAAAATTATTTTTTTGTCAATTGTTTTAGCTTTAAAATAGACTACATATTTCTCTATTTACTAAGCAGAATAAAGAAAATAGCACACACCAGGACCCTCACTGAAGACCCAGGGCCTACCAACATTTTTTTCATGAGGAGGTACCAAATGTAGCACTTTTTTGGAAAGCTTGTACATGGGTTGACAGATGTCAAACAAATTTAAATCGAATGAAAAAAATGTTGGTAGGCCCCTCAGTGAAGGCCTCCAAATGGGCCGCCGATGTCCTTGAGAGGTATTTTCTTTATTCCGCTTAGTAAATAGAGAAATATGTATTTTATTTTGAAAGTAAAATAATTTATAAAAAATAAGTTTTTTTTTAATTTTTCACACATGATTTAACAGATGTCAAAAAAAACTAGTGCGTTAAATTTCTTTCTTAACAAGCTTTCCCCAATAGGCACCACAAGTGGTACTTTCTTATTAAAAAAGAAATAGTTGGTAGGCCCTGGACCTCCAGTTGGGGGCCCAATGTTTTTTTATCATGGGCGCAAAGTCCGGTAAAGTCATTAAAGATTCGCTTTTAGCTTTTTTAAGACCTCTTCCCTAAAGTCACTAGAAGCACCACCGTTCCATTTAAAGAATCCACCCTGTATAAAACTATGCTTATATACTCTTCTTTCTTTCCACTAGTAGCTGAGATATTTTAAAGCCTACGTAAGTATTAATATACTATCACAAATAGCTTCAAACAGACAATACATTGCAAAAAATAAGTTAAACACACATAAAAGGTATACATATTTTTATTATTTAAACAGACAAAAGCAATACACATAAGAATAAGGGATGAACAGAAACAAAAATAAAGTTAAAAAATTAAAGCTTTTTTTGCTAGCAATATAGAAATATTAGGTACAGGCAGGTACGCATACTATTAAAGGTTAGTATCTCTGGTCAAAACTTAGCAAAAAGTACTTATTAATATGCACGGCGTTGTCAAATTTAAAACCAATATATACCTATGAACCGCCTGTTGAGATTTGACAAAGCGATACCGATACTACAGACTTTTCAACGACTCCCGTTTCAGTGACCTTTTGGTGTTTGCGACTGCCATTTTGACAATTAATTTAAGTAATAACTGTCAACAGTGTAAAAAATGGCGACTTCATAAACACTGTAAATGGTAACGCAATAGCAAGCCGTCCAAGATCTTTCATAGTCATGTATTTTTCACTGCGCACCTCCGAGATATAGGCCTCTCATCGACTCCTGTTTTAGTGGCCTTTGTTTCAAATTGGCGGACATTTTGACAATTAACTCATATAATTACCGTGAACAGTATCAAAAATGGCGGCTGTTGTAGGAAAAAAGGACACCAAATCGGAAGTAGGTACTTAGTTGACTGATAGACTATATCTCTCAGAAGTGTCGATCCTTGTCGGTTGATGAAATTAGTACCTATCCATTTTTAAATTATTCCCAAACTTCATTGATAACATTTTAAAAGTCTATTTTTATAAATTTTCTACTTTATAATAAAATAACTTTGCTCTCCAAATTTAGTCGACAGTTTCTCATGGCATATGTCATACGTGTTTATTTTTTTGTGCGACGAAATAGTTATTTACCTAACAAGGGCCAAAAGTGACACTTTACCGCACGCGACGGCAGTTGACCGAACGAAGTGAAGCAAGTTCTGTCAATCCGGCAAGGACGGTAAAGATTTCAAGATTTTATCTATAATCCTTAAAAATCCACTCTTTCCAGTAAAGTACAACTTTCCGTACCAAAACAAGTGCAGTAAAGTACACTTTACCGCACGCGAGTAGGTAAAATAAAAAATGTGTTTGCATACTAGTTTCACAATAACGACCTTTATGAACTTTGATTACTATTCCGCCGACATCTTATTATATAGAAGGCTCTGAAGTTGTCACGAGACATCCGACAATCAGCCGAGCGAAAATAGCCTAACCTCACCCTTTTGTCACTTATCAATAGAACTTCAATCATTTTATGCTGAGTGCGGCATTAGGTTGAACTCCGATTTCGGAGGTCTTGTGACAGCTTTTAATTTATTTGTTAAACTTCATGCTGCATATGTGAACGATCATTCTTTCAAAATTTAAAAATCTGGCCTTATAGGGACTCGTTTAAACGAAATTCTTTTTAAAAAAAAATAGGGAGTGGTTTTACGTTATTTTCTTTTCAACTATTCCATACTGGATTATTTTCTTCAAGGTTTTAAAAATTTTTATAAAACGGTTTAAAAAAAATAATCTATAGGATATGATTTATACTAAAAAATGAGTATTATTTACAGTGTTCCAATAACTCCGCATCCTACTCTGGCTCCGGCATGACCAGTTGTCAACGAGTCGTCATGATTTCCTAAAAAAATAAAAATCAATTTTTAATTTTGAAAAAATTACTTATTGGAATAAAATTATTGTTACAAATGTTCCCATCCGTTTTTATTTATAAAGTACTGGTAGAATTTCATCGAGAATATTTTTTAATATTATAAAATTTTGGGAATGATGGAAGATTTCTTTCGATAAGGACTTTTTTATAGTTACCTTCTTTCTTTGTTAAACTAACCTTTTTTAGCCCCCCCCCCCCCGTAGTGTTGTCACTTTTTTCCTCTTTATTTTAGCGGTATACCTACGATTTATAATATTTTTTTTTACCAACATTATTTACTTCCTGCCGAATATTATTGTCTCCTTTACTTCGTTACCTTTTCCCAAATCGTCCTCATCAGCATGGACAAGAACGGCACGTCCAAGAATGTTGTTTACTCCATCTAATGTGATAACGTTGTCCACAATATTGACTTGAGCAATGCCGTCCTGACCAGCTTCGATATTTCCAAGATCACCTACATGTCTCTTGGAATCCTCAGGACCTCCATGGGTTTGCTGAAAAAAAAAACGTTTTAAACATAACAGGATATTCTTCGATTTTCTATTCTAAAACTAAGATATAACATTTTCATTTTTTTTTAGGTACCTGTTGATTACAACTTCAAAACAGTATCTGACTTATATTTTTTTTTATATCTTAGTGATTAATTAAATTCGTCGTGCCACATTGTTTATCTCGTGTTTTTTATAATCCTGAGAGAATCAGGTAGAGAAAATAAGCCATTTTAAAAGAAAGGTATGATGCGTAGCGGTTCAAAATTCGTTTAGATCCGCGCATGAAGCCAGCTGGTGAGATTTTTGTGGCGGGAACAGGGAACTACTTACGCACAGCTGATACCAGCTCACCTACAAACATGAAAAGGGGTAAAAATAGGGGTCGAAGGGGATTTTCTCTATCTCAAAAACGAAAAGCAACATAAGTTTGAAAACTGGTATGTAGACTCTACTCATAAAATAAGTAAACATGTGCTTCGAAATTTTTTAAAATTTAGACAGGGGGTTGAGAAATAGGGGTGAGTCTGTTTTGAAGGAGGTACAAATAACTCACAATTACTTACAGTTCTAAATCAATATTTTGTCGACACCACTGAAAAAAAGCTAAAAATTCGCATTTAGATTCTTCTTGAAAACTTAGCGAATAGGTGTACCTGATAAATATTTTAATCTGTCAAAGTATTGCTTGTGGGGTAACAAACTAAAGAAAGCAAAGTCAGGAATCTAAAATAATATTTTTTTTTCATATGTAACAAGTAGGTACAGGTAGAAATGGTCTTCCGTCAAAAAGTACTACAAGAAGGGTTTTTCCTCGAAGTAACCACAAGCTACGAGGTAACCCGGTTGCTCGTTTTCAGTTTTTCTTCGTAGAGTAACCCAAGTCATGACGTCACGAGAAACCAGACCATGTTAACAGCCTGTGTGATTTAGTGATTGTTTAGGGTTTTTAATTTATATTATTTTGTTTATAAATCTCATGTTGAAAGTAACCATGGCGTCATAACAAGTAACCCAAACAAGTTACTATTGTTCTCGAGGAAAAAGCCTTAAGGTTATAAATTAAATGAAATGCAGTCTGGAAAACAAAGAAGGGGTTCATAAGGTAAGCGGTATGACGAGGTAAGACGCAAGGGAAATAAATTACAGGGTGGGGACTTTAAATGGAATATTGGCCCTAGCGGGTTAGAAATTTATCTACATATCTACAGAAATTTTTAGCATCTAGAATTTTCGGCACGGACCCCCAGAAAGGGGTCTATTCCGCCCCGCCCCACTACTTTTTTCTCGTGTAGGCAAGCAACTCGTGTTTAAGGTTTCGGTCATAATCATTATCACTAAAATGTTTTGAGCAAATTCGAGCAATATTCACGTTAAAGTTATCATCCCATCCGCAAAAATGCTTCCATATACATTCTATTTTATTGTCTTTCGCGAATCTGAAAAACTTAATGTCACGCGAAAAACCTTTTGTCTGATTGTCGACACCACTGAAAAACTATTAAAACTAATTGTAAACAAACGACCACCTCGTACTAAAAATGGCGACTGTATGCTATTATTGCTGTCTCTCACGTCTCCCACCCGGTGACGTCAGTTAGCCACGCCTACTCCTGCGCGATATCATATCTGTTTTACTTGTATCATGATAATAAGCCCATAATTTTGACAAAAAATGTCTTTATGATATGAAACCAGGAGAGGGGTGTCAAATCAACCAATTAAGGTTGGTAACCAATTACAAATATTAAAAAAATATTTTGGAAAGTTGCCATTTATATGTTTAAAATTGTTCCCAGCAGCGGATATTCATAAATGATCAATAAACAATGAATAACGTTAAGTTTTGCTAGTTTATTTTGAAGGCTCTTGGGGGTAGTTTTTTATTTATTTTATAACTTACGTTATGAGGGTTGAAATGAGCACCAGTTGAAATACAACCTCCACTTAGATCTCCTTTTTGGTGTATGTGAAATCCATGTTTACCTAAAAAAAAATAATTTTAATAGCTGGCGAACAGTCTGGAGCGGGTTAAAAAATTGGTGCTGATGGGCAGGAATAGTCCACCTTTAACCTTACAGAAGTCTATTAATATTTCAGGATGTATACCTGCACCGTAAAAAAATTTCAGTCAAAGCGACTCTATATCGAAAAATGAGTGAAACTGAGGTAAATGATCCCATAATTTATCGAAGTTTTGATTTATTTTCCGGTATGGACCCGTTTTAGCAAATTTTTCGGTGTAAAAAGTAACCCTCATTGACAGCGTCTTTTTCTTATGCTTAAAAAAATTACCGCTTCTGCGGGGGTATATTCTTGAAAATGTTACAAGGTCAAGGAGAAGGTGTCTAATCATTTTTCTCCGCGTCTGGATGAAACGCGTTCTCTAAAACAGGTGAAAACGAATGCGAATTTATGGACAGCGGCGTAGTAACAGGGGAGGAGGGTTTGGGAAAAGTTCTTTCCCCCTCCCTCGAAATTTTCAGCGATCTAAAAAAATTTTTTTTTCAATTATCAAGGGTTTATTGTAAAACGGTAAAGTATATAAAATGTAACGTACATAAAACAACACAAAATAAAATAAACAAACTCGACTCGCACACACCCACTCTACTTTCATAACTTTATCTACATAATAAGAAAAAATCTTCCGAACCTAACTCTTTTGGGATCGTTCCAAGCACAGACGCAGCATTTCCACGCTGTATGGCAATTCCGACCTTCTGGGTGATGAAACTCCGAGCCCTTTTATCCGGTAATTTTGCGCCTATTTCAGCGACCAGGCTCTTTGCTTCATAACCTCAAGGGCCAAAAGTCTCCACAGCAAATGGAACAAAAATGTATCTGTCCTTCAGGTCTTTGTATTTGTTATGTTTTTTTTGCTCTCCAATATATGCAGCCCCTCCTGCATTTTGAGATGTTTTTTCTAAGTATGAAGGAGCTAACGAGTGACTGCATGTGGCATCCCATTTTCCATGGGACAAGTGTCATTCCATCCACTCGCTTTCCATTGCTCCGAGAAACACCAAGCGGCTCCAATACAGCCGGGAATTCGGCTGAAATTAGAGCTCGCTTAATGATGTCATTAATCTCCCTGTGTCTCGAAACACGACCTGCGCATTTTTTACAGCTTAGCCCATGTGAGCCTTAAGCATCTGCTATTTCGCCGCAAACGCAGGTGTGTTCCACACACACAGGAAGACCAAGTCTCAGAGCTACTCTTGGGGGCTTGGAGAGCTAAAAAACGTGCTTTTTACTGAGTCACAAATATTGAATAAATTAACGTAACGAACTTTGCATATTTCTAAATCCAAATCATATTGTTTGCGAGAACAAAAATTTTCAAATGTATTTTCTGATAAATTACAAAGATTAAGCCATTTTGATGAACATTCATTAAAATCTGAATCAGTTAAAGTTGAGACATAGTCCGGAAGAACAATATTAACTAGTGATGTTATATCATTCACCGAACCCAAAAAAGTTGACACTGATAGAGTACATAAATCTCTTATTCCTAAACCACCCAATTTAACTGGTAAGGTGCTCTGTAGTCAAGATTTCAAATTTATATCACAATTAGTAATTTTTTGAATAGCGTTTTTTAAAATGTTGTCATATTTTTCCATACTTTCAAGGTATTTCCAGCAAGGGATGTGTAAGAAACTCTAGGAATGCCAAAAGATTGTTTAAGTAAATAGTAAACTATATGTGAGTCTAAGAATTTAAGATTTTCTGATAGTATTTTTATAAAATTAATTTTTTGATCAATTTTTGATGTAATTTCTTTTGAAAAAAATAAACAGCCTAGATAACTAAACTCTTCTAAAGGAGTCTGTAGCAGTTCTGGAGCGAAATTTAAAAATTTCGATGTAATTTGTGATGGATTTTCTGAAATAATTGCAAGTTCACATTTTTGAAAATTTAGATCTAAACCGATTTTTTCACTGTAGTTGACTATCTTTTTAAAATCCTCTAAAACGGTATTTGGATCTCCCGCAATTAGTCCATCATCAAGGTACCATAAATTCATTTCAGATTTCATAAGATTTACTATGGGTTGAATGGTTAGACAAAAAAGGGGAGGCCCAAGGGGATCCCCTTGCTGAACTCCCATTTGTGACAAAATTTCTTGGTTACCGAAAGAAAGTATTGAATTATATCTATAGCATTGTGATATATACTTAAAGTATTCTGGGATGTATTGTTACTTCTATTAACGATATTAAAAGCATTTTTATAGTCGATTTTTAAAATGGCTTTATCTTTTTTATGAGAAAAATTAAGAAAACGTCTCATTGAGTGGGCAGCTGCCTCCGCCCCGCATTTTGTACCAAAATCTAGTTGGTGGGCGGCGGAGACATAGACCCACAGCAATGGGGCTTATTCCACCGTCTTTTTTGTTGAAGGCACATAAATTTGCTCCAAAGAATATAGGACGAATTTCATTAGGAACAAAGTCCGATATAATATGAGTTATAAAAGCCCAAAAAGATACTTATAATTTTGAAGAAAAAATACTTAGACCATCACCCACCAGATCCTTTAAATGCTGCGGTCTGAGCGAGTCGATACCCCCTAAAGAGCCAGGCTTGAAAGAAAAAATTGCATTTTTTATTTCGTCTGTAGAAACATTGTTAAATTCTGATTCAAAATCAAATTTATCTTGAAAATTTTCATCTTTGTCTGGTTCTAGATGTTTTGATTTTAAAATTTTTAGTACTTCTTCATTTCTTTCTGCAAGTGTATCATTTGATGTTAAAATCCTTATAGCATTTTTGATATTTTTGATCGCACCTTTTGATTGAGAATTTCATGCTTCGGCTTTTTGTTTTGACATTTTACTTCAATTTTGTTGCTTCTTGGTTTATACTGGGATAAGAGCTCAAACGTAGTTAGATATTTATTTCTTTGCCGCAAAATTAGGTTATTTCTTACTAAAGTTGTTAAAGTGACTTTATGATTTTTTGAGTTACGGCATTGGTAAAATAGCACACATTTGTCAAACAATGACGAAAATTCTTCTGCAATTGTATTTCTAACTCCTTTTGGAATGATTTTGAGTATTGTAGTCGAACATTTAATAGTTGAAAAATACTTAACCAAGCTAGAAATATGGTTTGGTTTAATTTCTACTGTCTTTAAATGACAATTATTGTCTTTATCCAAATCTTTTTCTTTGTGTTTGATTTTCTTATGTTGTTTGAGACCTCGTGTTCCTTTAAATGATTTTTTACAAATATCACAGCAAATTTTCTCATTAAAAGTTACAGGATCTGGTTGCGATAAATTTTGAAACAAAATGTTGGAATCATTAATTGAAGAGAAACATAGGATATCTTGGACATGGTTATTGTGTATTTTTGAAATATGAATCTTAAGTCCTTTTGAGGACGAGAATTTCTTAAAACAAATTTCACAGTTAATTTTCATCATTCGCACTTTTATTAAATTCTTTGTTAAAGCATAGTAACCGAAAATGAACTGAGCTTGGATTGCCAGAAAAAAGGATTCGGATAGGAGGATAATTATTTTGTTTAGCAATTATAGTTGGAGAATCTTGAATTTCTTGGATGTTGTCAAAGGTTGTCAAATAAAAAATTTTAAATCTTAATTTATGTACCTCGGAAAGGGCTAAGCATTCTGCGGAATTTCCATAAATAAGATCCAGATGATGAGACTCATTATTGAATAGATATTGGCTTACGCATCGAAATAAACAGTTTCCATCGGGAATATTTTCTATAATTTCATATTTTACTTCGTATTTCATTTTCAAATTTTGATAAATTTTGTTGCGGTGGGCGTTTGACCATATAATTTCCAGATGACTCTTTCCTTAAACTTGGACTGGTTGGTGGTATATTATTTGTAAAAACGTGTAAAAGGTTAAAATATATAAAAGTTTTTGATAAATATTTTTGATGTCTGACTGACAATTCTACAACTGACAATAATACAAAAAGATGTATTTATTTAGAAAAAAAGATCATGACGTCCGAACAATACCGTTCTCAACTAAAAAGCCAATTAACTCATTTTCGTTTTAGTATCCTTTGGCCTATGATCGGTGCCATATTGACACCAAACTGACAGAAAATTCATGTTTTACTTGTCAATGTGGTTATAAAAATGTCAGCCATAATAGGCTAAAGGGCACTGAGGCGCTAGGAGTTAACAGGCTTTTTAGTTGAGAACGGTGTTGATCCGCGCCTGAAAATTTATATTACTAGGCCACTGTTTAGAGAAGTCTTTTCCAGGTAATATTTCAAAATTAGTGGCCCTGTTGTTAAAGAAGATTTAGTTAAAGGACAAATAAAAAAAACGTTGTTGCCAGGAACAACGGGGAATATATATAGCGCATTATTCTGTCTTCTTCTGCTCGAATACGGATAGCAGAGTCCCATCTCTGTGGTCTTGCGTGAGCTTTTTTTTCTTAAGGCCACACCTACGTAGTTTAACGTCTGCTGTTACGAAATTTGTTGAAGAGAGCCCAATGCATCCATGGCATAGAGTGGTAATATCAGCGTGTCGACCCAAAGAAAAATCAAACCCATAAATGAACCGTAGTCATTTATTTGCGATTCAGGGGAGTCAATTGAGCTGGGGGCAGGGGGGGGGAATTGCTCCCCCCTATAGTATATAAGTATACGCACACAAAAATCAAAATTTGGCTTTTACAAAGAGAAACACATTTTAAAAACATCTTTTATTATTTGAGGTATTTTGGCTTCAATAAAGTGTTTAATTAGGTATACCTCCCCCAAGAGAAATGTGAAATGGTGCCCCTGTCGCCATTAGCTACCCAATCCATTATTTTCTCTGTTCATCGCACAAAAATGTACAAAGGGAGAGTATGGATTAGCTAAACTAATCCGAAGATTTTTACAATGGAGATGGGAATAATCCGATCCGACAAATTCAATTCATTCAAATTTATTAATTAGCTGCGTGTGTGGGGCTTCTCGTTTTTTGGATTTGGAAGTTTCTTTTGTGAGTTTTCGAAATGGATATCCTAAATCCACAAGTGAGCCTTTTTTTTGTCGCCGCCAGATAACCTAGGCCTATTTTCATCATAGAAATAGTCTATTTCTATAATTTTCATTATTGCTAAAAATTTACAAGTACCGCCACATTGAACTGTGTTCGAAACGGCGGCCTAGGCGCTTTCGAAATTCTTTGAAATGTTTTGAACCGTGACGTCACCATTTCGTCGCCAAAATAACATTTTATGCATGTTTTCAAAGCGGTTTCGAAAAAATCGTTTGCGAAAAGACCTCATTAAACTGCAAAGACCAGCACGTGACGCAACGCATCTAGCGTTACTTACGCTAGATACGCTGATATAACATGAGATCCTACTAGAACCAATTTGTTCTTTAACCTTTAGGTTAAACCACTATATAGCTTAAAATGACGAACATACCGACAACTACTATAACCTCACCAGAAAAGCCGATGTTGGGTTTGCGGTTTTCTTTTGTTATGTTATCGAAAATTTACTGTACTTTGGGGCCTTACATTATTAGACAGCTAGCAAGGACGCGTCACAGGACGTCTTAATCACGTGATAATTAAGTCAAATTCGTCGAGGTCAAATTTAACGTTATTAAAGCGTCATGTTAGAGACAAATTTGACACGTCTTATGATCTACCTAATTTGAGGAATAGAACTTTGAGTTTTGGGTTTATATTTTCAAATCTTCAAAAGCTATTTACTACAATGGTTGATCAAAAAGGATGTAATTTTGTTTTTTTTTTGAAAATTAAGTAAAGGTAGAATTAAGGTTAATTTTTTTCGTCATTATGACGTGATCTACAATGACTTATATTTTTACGCCTTACGCGTAAATTCGGAAAAGGTGAAACGTAAACTCCCATTTCATGTCATAAAAAATAAAACAAGAATGCGGCAGAAATTGCACAGAATAAATATGTAAGATATTCTTATTTATTTTCAAAAAACGTAATGCCCCCGTGAAATCGCGCGTTTGGTTTATATATATTCTATTGCCGGCAGAGTGAAGAAAGCCGAATTTCTTTTCTTTACAGCTTTATGCGAAAAGCAGAGAGAGAGAGAGAGAGAGAGAGAGAGAGATGTGTGAGTTGCATACGAATCTGCTGGATGACACCCGATAAAGCCCGAAGGTGTTGTCGTACAGTCGTAGGTGTATAAGGTGTGGTGCAGTCGTCACACAGAAGCCGCTGAGTGCGTGAATTTAATCGTGTCTCGTGTCTGCGGCAAGTTCTGTCTTCTGTCAAAAATAATTTCGTGCTTTTTCAAGATTACCCAAGCAGATTGTGTAATTTTTAGCTTCAAGTGTCTTAAAGTTTTTTATATAGTATATTTTAGTGCTATTATTATAAATATTTTAGGAGTAGTATCCGAGGTTGGTGTTATACTCGGGTTTTATCGTATTTTTGTGTATTGCCGACGTATTGTCGGTTTTAAAGTTAATTATATTTTAATAGTATTATCTGAAGGTTGATTTGCTATAATTGGGTATTAGAGTATTTTTGTGGATACCAACATTTTTTAATTTTTTTATTGAGTTTATATATTTTAGTAGTAGGTATTATGCAGACACACAGTCAAATATCAGTGGTATCGCTATCCTCATCCCTATCTTGTTGACATCTGATCAAAGTGACAGTGTTTGAATAAACGAGCAATACGTTACGGGCAAACCTACGTACCGTTACGTGACTCTTAACGCATCTATTTCAGGACTTATCCTCCATAAGTTTGAAAGTGTACCTCCTTTATTGGTCAACAGGAAAGGGATGCGGATACCGATAATACTGATAATTGACTTTAGTATCTTATTTTCACTGTATTATCTGAAGGTTGGTATGTTTTAATATCAATATTTTTTTTAATAAATGTCTTTTTTGGATTGTATTCAATAGACAATGCACTTTTTTTCATCCGTACCTTTTTTAATGCTGCAAAATATCACTTATTCGATACGTCGACGTCGATAATTTAGTTAATTTTACGTCATATAATGACTCCAAAAAGTTGAGACATATTGCCGTCTTAAATACATCAATTTTACGTCATAAATTTGGTGGTTTTGACGTAATCGATGACGATTTATCCACGTCATTGTGACGTGTCCTTGTTACTTCAGATACATTAAGTTTTAACGCATGAAAGATTTTCTCTCGCTACGTCGCAATGCTATTGCGGACCAATCTTAATTCTCTAGCTATTATTATCTCCAGTCTTACCAGGTGTAATATTGGAAACGGTTCCTGTGATAAGTATACCATCGGCAGTTTCCGTGAAGTAAATGGTTCCGTTGGCGGTTCCAACAAGGACTGCTACGGCTTTCCTCTAAAAAAATATTAGTTATTAAATGAAATACTTGTAGAATGGTTTAACGATCCTATTTTTCATTTTTTTTTTGAAGGTCTAGGTTTATGGGTTGAGGGATCTTGTTAATGAAACGTCCTTTTTTTTAAATGCCAACGTTTCGCAAAATTTATTTGCTCCTTCAGGGCTATTCAAGACGGCCGTTCCATGTGTCGATTTTATTGCCAATAGACGTCATCCTTGGGTAAAGAGGCATTATTTTTGTAGAAGTTAAAACTTTTTTAAAAAATATAAACAAACACATTAAAATAATATTACTACGGCGAGTACTTCGTTCGTATTTAATTTTTACACTAGACCTTCAAAAAAAAAAAAAAATAACTGATGCGATTTCTCCTTTACCTTTTAAAATTCTGTTTTAGTTTTTTATAATTTCCTAGATTCTTATTTTCGTTTTTTGAAGTACTCAGCACATTACTTCGCTTATTGAAAGATATGCAGTTACTTGGAAGTTCCGTGTGTCGTTTTAAAAACAATTAGCATTATTTGCTGTCTCTTATTAATATATATTTCATTATATTTTTAAAAATAGCCACTAATTTACCACATTCGATTAAATGTGGAAAATAGTTCAAGTTTCTTTGGGTTTTCCGGTTTTCACATTGTTTTTTGTAGTAAACATCCTGGTCCAATTTTCAGTTAATTACCCCTCTATAAAATACATTATACTTCGATTACACCAGGTAGTGATAATTCGTAGCACGTCATACGCAAGTTTTAGAGATAAGAAAAACATACCGCCATGGCAGCCTGCCTGATCTCTGCTAGGTACTTCAGTATAGTTCTTTCGCTGTCATGCGACTAGTTACGGTATCGCGCGCGCGAATTGTGAAAATACGCTTTTAAAGAAATAATGTAACAAAAGAAAACGTGAAAAGCAAATGGATTACCTAAAGAGGAAAAGGAGGAACCTGGAAAAGGAATTGAAAAGGGCAGCAAACTCTCAATTTTTAAACAATGGAGTGAGACAAATATTATGCTTTTGGCTAATATTTTTTGGCATGGGTTTGTTGATTCTGTAAACACACAGCAAATACTTTTATTACGCATAAAAACTTAAACCCTGCATAGTTTCTGACTTATGCCCGCTAAATAAGTCTCAATAAAAACTCCAAGGGCGGTATTTACTAAGGACTATAGTTTATCGAAAGTTTGGTTTGAAGGCTGATATATACATGGGTATCGAAAAATTTATTTTAAGCCGAACCAGACCACAATTTATAAGATAATTTTACCTGGATAGACGTCAAAATGTACTGGAATGAGACGTATAGGGCCATTTTTTCTTAAAACAGTCCTAATAATCCGTAAATATTAATACAATATGGGTAAACAAGAAATCTGAGACATGTCAAAGTGACACGGGATATTGTATTTTGAGTAAAATCATCGTATATTATAGACCAATGCCAAGAGGTGGTTTATCTGCTTTAAATTTTAAAACAATCACGATTTGGTTGATTTTTTTGCCCAAAATAAATATTTTGAAGTATTTTAATTACTAAAACACCAAATTCCAGACTTTTTTTTGCTTTAGTTGGGTATTCCAGCGCGTTTTTTAAGACAATGTATAGGAACGTATGGTATCTTACTTTAAGTTGATTTAGGTAGATCACTGTTCTCTTAAATCAAGAAAAAAGCCTGACATATATAAGTTTAAAATTCATTTTCAATAATTAACTGAAAACAAAGATTTCTCACATACACACATCTGGTTTGCTTAGGCGTTTGCACACCTTGTCAAAGGCGATTAACTACGCGCCTAAAAAATTAAGAAGTTTAAATTTTTGTGGTAACTGATAGCGCGCGGAATCTTAAAAAGCAATTTTTCACGGTATAAATCTTGCGCTATAACCGCTGTGCGCTGATTTTTTTTAAGCAAGCAAGCAATTATAGTGTAAAACTGATTCCGGCATATTCACAAACCGCGCAAACGTGACAATCTTCGCCTAATGCGCAATTTTACAACTCATAGTTAAACGTCAAACCTCAGTTTAAACCACAGATGTCGACTTTTTTACGTTTTATAGGTGCAGTTTACCAACAAACTTCGGTTTAACCATTACCGACGGTATGGGTTTTTGTTAAACTTCAGTTTAATAGTTACCGAAAGATTCTAACCTCAAAAAAGTTTTAAAAATTTTTTTTGGTAAAAAGACTGTAAGTATTTAGTGAAATCGCTATGATCAATGACCTAAAATTTATTTTTGATCAACTGGATGAAGAATGACGAAATTATTGACATTGTCGAAGCACGAAGACCAAATATTATTTGTCTTAAAACAAATCCTTTGGAGGAGTCCGACGATATGTAGATTTTAAAAAGAGGTTTGAATTATCTAAAAAGATATGCGAAATTGTGCACAAGGAAATTCGACAACAGTTAATTGGAACATCCCACAGACCAGCAAGTTTTATTCTCACATCGAGCTCACACGTATATATATACTGTATATCTTTTTGACAAATCTGAACATTTTTGTTGTGTCGTCTGGCTGTATGTCTGTCTGTAACCAACGCTGATATCTCAAAAACTATTTGACTGATTTTTATCAAGTTTGGCTCTAGTTGGTGCCATTTTGGTTAAAATAATCAACCCTATATATGTAAAGAAAATGTAGTCTTTCTTCATGACCGTGGTTTAACTCCGACTTATAAAATTGAGCAACTTGTTTACCGATGGATTAATCCAAAGATTAAACTGAAGTTTAAACTATGGTTTAATCTGGAGTTTTACCTTTGGTTGTAAAATTAGCCCTAAATAATATATGATTCAGCGCAAATTAAAGAATAGCGTATGTAAAAAATACTAATAATAGTTCTGCGGCTTTAACCGCGCAGAAAATATCACGCATACGCAATACCATTGTTGGGCATTTGCTTATTTGTTTATTGTTTTGGTGGTTTTGCGCGGTGTTGTGATTTGTGCGGTGATGTCATATTACGCGCCGGTAAAATCTTGCACGTTAGAGGCGAGAGGAACATGTGATTTTAGCAATTTTTCTAAATTTTTATGAAAATTCGAGATTTTTGCTGAAGCATGGAAGAGGAAGAGCAATTGCCTCCTCTCGTTCCTCCCTGCATCTCTCCCAGATTCAAAATTCGCAACTGCTTTTCGTTACCATTTGTAACTGAAAATGATAAATAAAATAATAAAATAACTAAATACTTCAACATTAAAAATATTTGTTACCTTATTTTAAGAGGGGGGGAGAAGAAAGGTATAGAAAATTTTATAAAGATGGACAAAATAAAATTTGTCAAAATTGGTGGTTCACGCGTTTATAGATGTAGAAGGCTTTCTTTTACTTCAGAAGGTACTATTCTCATTCAAAATGAGCAAAAGGTCAGCGAGCGAAACGTCAGTTAAGTGTTTTGACAGTTTTCGATCAATAAAAATACATGAATTAAAAATTTTAATTTAAGTTTTTCATCATATGAAAGAAGTGTTTTCTAAGAATATATCTTTTCATATGGACCTCTACAAACTTAGGGATAAAAAGCGATAAAAAAATATAAGTCCCAACAAGCATTTGGACGTTATATTACGTTATGGTCACGTAGGGCAAGAAATACCCGACGTCGGCTCCGACGTCCATCAGTCTTCCTGAGGACTCGATTTAGCACCTAAGTGGGGAATCAAAATTCGAGTCGTTTCGACGTCGGGTGCTGCACAATGTTTTGGTCAAATATTACGTCAAATTACGTAGACCCATGACCCAAAGTTTTACTGTGCACACCAAGTTTAAGCTTATTAGGTAAAAACTTTTATATGTCTAAACAAACACATCCCAATGAACTGTGGATAACAATAATTATTATCTTAGTTATTGTAGGTAACTGAAAAAAGTTAGTTTTTCACATTCTATGGATGCAAATCTTCCAACGAAGGTCAGTTTACTAATAAATATTATTAAAATAGACATTAAAAAAACCGAAACCCACAAAAATAATTCAAAAATATTAAAAAATTAATTTTGAAAAAAATTAACCTAAGAATAAAATCTTTATAAGGAAGCCCGTTTCTTATCGTAAAACATTATAGGCATTTAAAAAATGCATTTTAGTTGCCAACAGATGAGTTAATTTACATATCAAGCCTTTAAAATTAAAAAAATAAAATGTACTGTTGTAATGGCGCATCGATGCTAAACGTTTAAAATGGCGTTTCGGGCGCCGACCAAATTTCTAATTATTATTTACCTATTCGGACAAGAACACCTCCTGCAACGTCGCCTCGTAGAACGACCCAACCTAGAATATTGTAGTATAATTGTAGGTCACGCATCCACGTCGGTGGACCTCGGAATAGTTACATTTAATAAATCAAAGTTTGGCAACGTCAATTTTATTACAATTCTACTTTAAAACTCATACTAAATATAACGTCTCATGAATTGGACGTTATACCGGGTGTCCCGAGGTGACTGGCCTATAAGATTATTTTGTAAACTATACAATAGAAACGTTTAAACTATCTATTCTAGCATAAGTCCATGTAAAGTATATTTATAAAATACTTTCGTATTTGCATTGTTGCCATTTACAGAAAATCTTGGCAACAACCAAATTTATTGACGTCCGTTTTCACTTTGGCCTGACCTTATATTTTATCCTAAAAATTACGTCGCCGAAATTAACGTTAATTTACGTCGCTGATAAGTAGCGAGTATCACCAACATTTGGCTACGTCAGTTTTGGTAAGTATCGACGTCACAACTGATGCACTAGTTGTTGGCGACGTCAGGCCTTAGTAAAAAATACGTTGTTTGATGGACAAACCAACTGCCGACCTAAATTTGCGCCAAAACCGACGTCATGTTAGGTTGTAATTAGTCGGAAGTCAGAAAAATGCTGCTTGGGCTATACGGGGATAAACCCACCGTCAATTTGCTTTTTTTCCGTTTTTTTCACAAAATTTTTGGAAAACCTGTGTTTTTTTCTTGCGAAATCATTTATATGATTATAGTAAGTCCAAAATTACAACAAGTTTTATTTAAATTTAAGGAAAAACCCGCAAAATTAGATTAAAAACCACATACGTTCCATAGTCCTAAACCCTAACCCATCTTAGTAAATATCGCCCTAAATGTTTACTTACTACTAGCACGTCATTTTTCATATATTATATGTGATGAGGAATCTGACAGAACGAATAAAATGCCGAAAAAATTTAACAAAAGAAAACGTGAAAAGCAAATGGATTACCCAAAGAAGAAAATGAGGAAACTGGGAAAGGAAGGGAAAAGGAAGCGTCGTGATTCAAGTAAGTAAGGCGCATTGTCAGTTTTAAACAGTAGAGTGAGACAAATATTAGGCTATTGGCTAATATTTTTTGGCATGGGTTTGTTTATTCTGTAAACACACATTTGCTTTTATCACTCATAGAAACTTAAACCCTGTATAGTTTTTGACTTATGCACGCCATATTAGTCTCAATAAAAAACTCCATAATGTTAACAAAAACCCTTCACCCGTCGTAATTTAACAAAAATTCTCAACCGAATTTTCCATGTAGACGGAGCATGACTCAGAATTTTTTTGCCTAGCACGCTATATCCTATATGCTGCATGTAAAAACAAATACTATCATATCTCACCCATGCTCCCGATGCATGGTTTACTCTACCGGGTGTCCAATTTTCTAAGAAGATTATAATATGTTTACTTAAAAAAATATTATTAGCACATAGTTTTTAATATTATTATATGTGACGACGAATCTGACAGTGCCTCAACTCGTTAGACTCTAGTAGTTCCTCGAACTCTAGCATAGACAGTATATATATTAGAAAGTATATTAGGGGGGACAGATGATAGTACATTGAGTCCAGATATATCAGCAGAACTAGCTTGCAGATGGAAGAAGCATCTTTCTATGGGAATATATAGATAAGGAAACTAAAAATAATCTCCTCGAAAAATACAAAATTCCCGGAAAAATTGCCAAATTCTTCAAGGACTCAAATTAAATCCAGGATGCTAGCATCCACAGAGCAAAAAAGAGATACGTAACTCTTGAAATTGTAAACCATTTTGGGAAAAGGTTTGACATCCTTAGAGCGGATTTTCTCTAATTTGGCCTAAACAAAAAAGGGAGAGACGAAGCACTTGATGAAGATCTTTTGGGTCTTGCCGAATCGGCGCAGTTGTTTTGCATTGGCCACAATATATATGCAAATATATTTTCTTTTTTAGCGAAGGTTTTGCCGAAAATTGTAAAAATATAAAAAACGCGCCGAGAGGAAATATTAGAGCGAAACAGTGAAAGAACGTATTCCTGTCGAAATTTTTTTTTTTCAGAAGAGTGGAATCAAATAACTTAAAATAACAATAATAATGTGGACAAACATTTTCAAGTTTTCAACCCCAAAACCTCAAAATTTACCAAAAATGAGTTAAAAATTTATTCGAAAAGCATCCAACATTTATAAGTAGGAGCAGTTAAAACTGTTAATAACTGTCAAGATCAGTTTTTGTTAAGCTATTAACGATAACAGGGGATTTTAGGTTTATCTTTAATCCTAGAAACCTACATAAAGTTCTTTCGCCCACCTCATTTTCAACTGGAATATATTAGAGAACTTAATTACTAAAAACTGCTTCCTTGCGACATTAGATCTTAAAGATGCATATTTTTTAGTTCCAATGTTTGATGAATATAAAAAATATTTTAGATTTTCTTTTCAAAACAAAAGTTGAATTTCAATGTTTACCATTCGGTCTGCACTGCACTTGTTTGTTCCACCCTTTCAGGCTTGTTTCTCTTATCTAAAAGATTAGGTTTGTTATTAACAATTAAAAAACTATACACAACCGACGCAAGAGATACAATTTTTAGCATTTATCCTTAATGCAAAAAAGATGTGGATATATATCGCACAAAAAAGAATAACAAAAATAAAATCAGACATTAAGATTATTCAAAAAAAAAAAAAAATAAAATAGCAAGAAAGAGGTTTTTGCAAATTATAGGAAGGCTAGCCTCGGTTTGTAAAGAGTATGGCTTGTTGTACGTAAAAACCCTTTAACGAGAAAAATATTAAGCCTTAAAGGCTAACAGGAACAACTATAACAAAAAGATGCTTGTTAGGTTCTTAGTTAAAAATAAACTTGGGTGGTGGTTAAAGCACATACTATTTTACAGCCTAATAAGGAAAGGAAGCAAAAAGGGGGTTTTTTGGCAACAAGGTTAACAGGAGAAACACATAAATATTCTTGAAATGAAAGCAGCTTTTTATGGCTTAACAAGCTTTGTAAAAGACTTTTGAAAATTGTCATATTTTACTAAGAATTGATTGCTATTGGGAAAATGATGTGGCAGTGAGCTTAGGTATATATTTTTGTATTTGCCACATACTTAAATACGTTGGATAATCATATAGCGGACAAGAAATCTGGTATAAAAATTTTATATTTATTTGCAAGCTACCTGAACAAAAAATGCTACCGGTTTGTGGCGTGGCTTCCAGTGGATACATTCACAATGAATTAGAAAAACCTTAATTCTTATATATTTCCTCCTTCCTTACTGTTTCCAAAAATGTAAAAAAAAAGAAAAAATTGAAAACGATAATGCGATATGTCTGATGGTTTATTCTATCTGGAGAACTCAAGCATGATATCCAAAATTAGAATTCGTGATTCGCTTAAAAGTTATCGTTTTAAATCCGAAAGGTTTTTACTCTTATCCTCGTTTAGGTAACTCCACCCACTATGAAAGAATCTTTCCCTGGGGGTAGCAATCTTATCAAGGTGGCCTATAGTAAAAGGAGCGTTTGCGATGGGATATAATGTAAATCAAGTTGTATCCGTTTGAGAAACAGAATCTCAAAATACTGGGAAATATTGAACTCTTAATACATTTGCGAGCAGAAAAATCAGAAATGGTAGATAGATTTATGAGACGCATTTTTAAGCTGCGCCCTCAGTTTCCGAAATATAAACTTGGTATCCGGAACCAGTGTTACCTTATATAGGTAACTTGTACCCTTTGGTAAATTTAACATTCGGGTTTTTAACTAGAAAAATGGCACTTCTTTTAACTCTTTATTCTGCTCAAAGAGTTCAGACAGTTTCTATAAGTTAAGTAACATCAAGGCTAACAAAGAGGGCATAGAAATAATCCTTAAAGATATTTTTAAAATATCTGGACCCAGAAGAATTCAGCCTTGGCTTAAGTACCCTGTTTCAACGAAAATTTACAGTTCTATTTGTGTTTTACCATTATATATTGCATACAGAAAACAAAACTAATTCGATGAACCGAGGATACACTTATTTTAACAATTAAAAAGCCTCATAAGCCCGCTACATCCCAAAACATTAGCAGGTGGATTTAGAAAGGTCTAAAAAACGCAGAAATAGAATCAAATTTTAAAGGACATAGCCACAGGACATGGGGTGTCTTCCGCATCATTAAGGGTTGGTGCATCAATCAAAAGTATTAGAAAGGCTGCGGGATGTTCCGAAAAAAGGAAAAAGTTCAATCGATTTTATAATAAACGTTTAATTTCAAAAGATTTCTTACCTAATTATATTAAGAAATATATTTTAAACACATTTAAATTTTAAACCTTGTGCTTTCCTTATTATTATTTAACTTTTTAACTAATATCGCCATATTCTCTAAACAACTACCTGGTATATCTAATAGGATGTGCCCAATCGAAGTATAATTAAGGATTAAACGACTTACCTGTAAGGAAGTTCAATCCAAATTATACGAGATTGGTCACATCCTATTAGACTCCCTCACATTTATATATTTATGTATTTTTCATGCAATCTACTTAAGTATCAGTCAACCCGCCCTTGGCGATCTTAGTATTTCAGGAAAGCTTTAGAAGTATACCGAAGTACCTAGCAGAGATCAGGCAGGCTGCCATGGCGGTATGTTTTTCTTATCTCTAAAACTTGCGTATGACGTGCTACGAAGTATCACTACCTGGTGTATCTAATAGGATGTGACCAATCTCGTATAATTTGGATTGAACTTCCTTACAGGTAAGTCGTTTAATCCTTAATTTTTTTTCTTTAAAGTAAAGCTATATACATTTACATTGAAATTCGATCTCTCGTTTGGTTTATGGCAAAAGCATCAGGGGCGTGTAAAACGCCCCCGCCGCCCCTGCAAGGCGGGGAAGCCCACGGCATATTAGGGGACTCTTAGCCGCCTTGCCTTAAAAAAAGAAAAAAAAATAATATAATATATAAAACCAAATACAGACACTAATACCTTTCGGCTACTTTAAAATTGTATACATTTCGAATACTAATATTGAAAAATATACATTTTACGCGCATGCTTGCCTAAAAAATGGGATTGATCCCTGGGATGCGTTCAGATTGGCCATCGGGTAACACTCCAGCGCGACCTGGCCGTTCAGATTATCCTACCGGACGCATGCGCAGATCGAATTGAAAAGTGCATTAAATATAAACTTTTATCCTTTTTAAAAAAAACATGACTTACTCGGGAATAATCAATTCGCGTTTAGGGAGAGCTCCAGTACAGACAACGCGTTGTGTCTGGCTACAGGTGAAATTATGCAACAGTGGGATAACGGAAAAAAAGTTGTGGCTATATTTTTCGACTTGGCTGAAGCCTTTGACACTGTGGCGCACCTACTTAATGGCTTAAATAAAATTGGTGTTAGGAATACGGCTAATCATCTATTTGAGTCCTATATAAGTAATCGTACCCATAGTATAAAAGTGGGAAATACCACTAGTGAAAAGTTGGGAGTGGGATATGGTGTGCCACAGGGAACGGTACTTGAACCAACCTTATTTAATATATATCTATATAAATGCCATCTTAACTGTCATAGGGGATTGTGCTATTTTCTGTTTTCCCGATGACATGGTCGTAATAGTGAATGATTTTTCATCGAAACTAGCATTAAAGGAAAAGGCTGAAAGAGTGATGCAAAAGATTAAGAACTTTTTATATCAGAACCTGCTCTCATTAAATTTAAAAAAAAGCAACGTTCGTTACTTTCTCACTAATAGCTAGAACTCTGCCAAATACCAGAGAGCATATAAATCTAAATAGAGAGGACACCTAATGGTAAATTTGCGACCCCGCTCAACTGACATGAAAACCAAGTGGCGCAGCAATCGTTTTTTTTAGTTCTTGACTTGGAAACTTGGTGCACCAAATTCGCTTTCGATCTTGCTTATTGTTATCGATCCAAAGCAGTGGCGGCGCACAGGAAAATCGTATTCTTTTGGACGAGTTCCGCGTTGAGAACTATCCATAATATCGATCGTCCGCGTTGCGCTGCAGACAACAGACCCGTACCGGTACAGTCACAGGTGGCGAATACAGAAATTATATGCTCTCTGCTTTTTCGTAAATTATTATAAGTAATAAAGGCTTGAAAAATATATACAATAAAAAGTTTCTGCCAGCTCCCTTAGCAACAAGTTCATTTAAAATTGCATTAAATATAAGAATATAAATATAAGTGGTCAATCGATATTCATTCAACGCGCGAGATTATTGACGTTTTAATTTTAAATGAATATTACCCCGGTTCATCCTGGCGCATTCAGCTAATAATCAAAATCTCGCGGTGAATGGAATTGGCTTGCTCGTCGGATATTACCATTACGTGTCCTCTCTACTTAGATTTTTATGCTGTCTGAAAATACCCAACAACTTAAGCTTCATGAGAGCGACTGTAGTCTAGATATACTGTTATGAAGATCTACTAAAATAATATAAAGAACAAATTGTGTTAAGTATTTGGGGGTTCTGGTTGACGAGGACTTAACCTGCAAAAATCACATTGATTGTGTTACCGTCAAAATTTGAAAGTTGATTTATAAATTTTATGAATTGAGAAATTGCATGCCTTTTAAAACTTTGAAAATGGTCTATGCGGCTCTTGTTGTGTCCATCATCAATTATGAGGTAGTTGTATGGGGGAGTGCAAGCAAAACACATATTTTGAAACTTGACATAGCACAAAAGTGGATTATAAAGATAATTTTATTTAAGTAGAAAAGATTTCCAACTGAATTGGTTTTTTCCATAAACAAACTACTTACAATTGAACTGTTAGAAATAAAATCAATAATACTCTGAAAATAATATTAATCATAATAAAAATACTAGAAGCGAGGCACATCAAAATTTTTTGCGGCACAAACCTAACAATTCAACATGTGAAAAACACATTTATTGTACTGGTCCAAAAGTGTATAATGCATTGCCTCGAGATTTAAGAACAAAACTTGTTGTAAATTTAAAAAAGACATCACAAAGTGGATAATAGAAAGTAAATACTATATTGTATATTTAGAATAATTTATTTATTTGCATGATTTTTCTTCTTTCCTTTTCTTTCCTTTATTTTTAGTAAAATATGGTACAAATTAAATAATCTCAAAATATCTTAACCTACAAGTGTAAAGAGCTCACACAGAGTATCTCTTGGCAATCTCTTGGTACCATAGTGAGCTGAAATCTGTAATAGTCACTAGGGATTTATTGTAAAATTTAAAATTGTAACTGCTATTACTTTAATAAAATAAATAAAAATAAATAAATAACAATGCAACCTTATTTCAGCGACAATATTTTTTGTATTTGTGTTTTTTAAATTTGAAGTCTACAATGGAAAGAATCAGTACATATTCCCATAATTTTGTTTTGGACGAGGAAGGCAATTTTGTTCTAGATAATGTTCCTTATCATCACCTATTCTATTAAGAAAATGGTGGTTTCTTTGCTTTTTTTGGTTGACTTGTGCCGCTAAACTGGTAGCAAGCACTAGCACGTCCTCGTCTTCGGAAGATGAATCATCCTCATCGAGTAATTCTTCATTTATAAACGCATTTACTATTACTTCTTCCATAACTACAAAAAATTTTGAAATCTTAAGAGTGAGGTTATGATAATGCTTCTTATCCGCTCAGATTGGACGAATTGCCGGGCACACTCGGAGTGCACTCTCTATCGGGTAACGCTCTGCGCCCTCTATCGGGTAACGCTCTGCGCCGGACTTCACCCGGACGTGCCAATCTGAATGCACCCCTGGCTTTGTACTCGGGGACCGCGAACGCCCAATTTTTGATAGAATGGAATGAGGCATCACCGCTCAAGAATACGAACTGCGTTCGACGTAGGATTATTCGCCACAAATATTTTCCCCGCTAAGATCTGCACTGCATTTCATTAGTTTTTGGTGCCTTCCTATTAAATCAGCTGAACCAGAAAGAACATTTTCAAAGCTGATGCTAATAAAGAGCTTTCTAAGTTCTGGTATGAAACAAAATCGCCTTAGCTCTTTGGCAATAATCTCAGTAGAGAACAAAAGAGTAAAAGATGTAGATTTGGACAAAGTTGTAGACAAGTTTGTTGGTTTTCGTTATAGTTAGTTTTATTGTATATTATAAATATTTGTAATAATAAAATATAGGCTAAAAACAATAATTTTTGTTGGATTTTTTTACTATCAAATATCAGAGTTTCACATTAAAGATGGCCTCCGCATTAATGCATTAACTTTCTTGTTATATCAAGCAATAATATCAAGTGAGACGGGGGGCATCCAAAAAAAATTTCGGGGAGTGGGGGGGCAGAAAACCATTTAACTTGGAATAAATTCAAAGTCCACTTCATAGTCAACTTCGAATTTGGTCAAACTGTTGACCAGTTGCAAACTTTTTATAAATGTATGGGTTATGAAATTTCAAATTCGACTGTAGTACGAATTTCAATGTAAATGTAACTTTAGTCCAATACGAGATCTAAAACTTATTTGAAGTACATTCAATTTCGTTATCAATAAAATTAAGAAAGAGTCCGAGTATATGGCTTCCTGATCAATCCAAATAACGATAAAGTATGTAAACACAAAAGGTTGTTCATGTACCAGTTATTTGCCTACTTACTTATCTTTAAGCTACATTACATTGAAATTGAAAAAAACTTAGGATTTACATTGGCAAATTTTTAGGTCATAATTTTATGTTGTTAAAAAAAAAGAAGCATTTTATGCATCATAGTCGCCAAAGCATATATTACCGATCAAATTTCGAAGATTCGAAAGCAGCATTTTCAAAATCAGAGTGGATCTGCCTAAAAATTGAACAGTCAACTTCGAATTTCATCAAACTGTTTGCCAGTTGCAAACTTTTTACAAATTTATAGGTTAGAAGATTGAATTTTTGGGCAGATCTACTCTGATTTTGAACAACACTGTTCTTAACTAAAAAGCCACTTAACTCGTTTTAGTATCCTTTGGCCTATGATCCGCGCCATATTGACACCAAACTGACAGAAAATCGATGTTTTACTTGTCAATTTGATTATAAAAATGGCAGCCACAATGGGCTAAAGGGCACTGAAGTGGTAGGAGTTAACAGGCTTTTTAGTTAAGTACGGTGTTGTTTTGAAGATGTTGCTTTCGAATCTTCGGAGTTTGATCGATAATATATGCTTGCCGACTATGTGCTTAAAATGTTCAATTAGAACACTTTTTGAAAAACTTAACCATAACCTAAAAATTTGCCAATGTAAATGGTAAGTTTTGAAATGTCAGATTCGACTGTAGTACGAATTTCAACGTAAATGTAGCTTAAATATTGAAGTTGGGTTTGGAGTTTTTGGATTAAGTTTTAGACTTTCATCAAATGGACTTTAATTTAAACTAAAATTGGGTTGGAGTTTGTAGTTTGTGGATTATGATAACAGTGTAAATCCTAACAATTAATTTGATGCAAACTTACCCTGTGTAATGATGGTAAATATCTATCTGAAGGAGCAGGCTGCAAATTTAAAGGATGAAATGGAACATGAAATAGTGCAAAAGTGCGGTAAAAACTTGCGAAAAAGATACAAAATTTATGGCAGAACTTATTTTTATATATTTGAAGGTACACTCTGTCAGGTCAGTATACTTTAAAAAGTAATCTTTATACTCGACAACGCCTCTATTTTTATTTTCGTTGGTATAGTTGGTCTAGTGGACCAATTATGGGCGCCTACTATTTTGTACTTTTTTTGTTAAAATCAGTGGCGTAGCCAGAAACTGGCTCTTAGGGGGGTTTTGAGCAGTTAAAAAGGCTATAATTTTTAAAAGATGATGGAAGAAGGGCCGCAGGCGAAAATTTTGTGAAAAGTAATGGTGATTTTCAGGAAAAAAAGGAAATAGCAGCGCAGGTGAAAGTTTGTGGGAAAAAAAGGAAAAGAAGACATTTTTAAGTACATGATTGGGTAAAAGACTAGCTATTTTTTAGGCCTCTGGGGAGAGGGGGTTAACCCCCAAAACCACCCCCTGGCTACGCTACTGTTAAAATACGATGTGTGGTAGGTATTGACAAATTGTACAATTTTGTCTTTTTTAATACTTTTCCGAGTTCTCTTGGATGGTTTTCTGCTCAAAATTTGAATGAATATTTAAATGAAAAAAGCAAATAATATAACGGTACTTACCTCTCCATTGACACAGGCTAGCGCTCCCGCAAGCAAAATAAGGTACCTCAACATGTTGACAATTAAAACTGAAACAAAAGAAATGACACCGGTTAAATCAAATAAATAATTTATTATTAATCAAGCTGCCTTTCATATGCTTAAAAATGTGACTCAAGCAAATTTATTTAATAAAAATGTGCCAAGGAAATCGAAAGTAAACCACATTTAATACATATTGTTATTTGTTACTTGTAGCTTAATTTACATAATGATTTTTTCACATGTCACATCAGAAAAAGTTCATCTTAATTAAAATCTGCAAAACATATGAAAATTAAATAGGTGTACCTTAATAATATACCCAGTGAGAAGTAGGGAAGGAGGAGGGATAATTTTTACTAAAAATTAATGTGGGACACGAGTATAACATTGTTATACTCTGGTGGGACAAGAAAGTTTGGGAGGGAAAGTAAAATGAATATTATGGTTAGGTATTTATTTAACTTCCTTAATTATATCGATAGTTTTTAAAACAAAATTCATATCCAATACTACAGTAAAATTTGCCCTTTTTGGGGCGTGAAAAGATAACAGCAAGAACTTAATATGGTAAGCATACTAATAACTCTGAAAGCGTTGTGGAGGGGGGTGCCAGGCGGCCATCTTTCAAAATATGGAAAAGTCTAGACATTGCAACAAATTTAATACAATATCTCAGAAACCAATTGTACAATTTGGATGAGTAGTAACTTATTTTCAGGAGTATTCTATGGGCTGTGGCATAAAATTTGTTTTAAAATTAAAAAATTCAAGAAAAAAATCATTTATTTTATTTTTAACTTTTTTTTAATTATATAGCTATTAAAATGTGGTGATTTTAAGTTAAACTTTTTCTATTTTGTTGATTTTAACACTTGAAGGCACTTTTAAAAGGGAATGAAATGGGCTTTATAACAAGTAGTTTATTTGGCATGGGTCCCCTAGGAACAAGCATTTAATGAGTAACAAAATTGTAAAATATGGATTTTATCTAAGTTGTAAAATGGCTGCCCAAACTTGGGACCCAGATATTAGAAAGTAGTATGATTAGACCTATATTTTCTGATTTCGCTTCTAATTGTCTATTATTTTTATCTCAACTTTTTCGAAATTTTAAAAAAGGTTTTTTTTTCTAAAGGTACAACGACCCCCACCAGTCCTTACGCAACTGTAAAATATACACAAAATTGTAACTTAACTAGGTATCACTGTTAATAAAAATAAAAATATAGTGTATGGATGTAATCAAATAAATTAATTCACTTAAGTCAATAAAAGTTTATACTCTTGTACCTGTATAAGTTTATACTCTTGTACCTATATAAGTTTACATCGAAATATTACAAAATTATCCTGTAAACTTGTAAAGATGGAGTCGTGAAAGCAAATAGGACAAAATGTACTTTATGAAATTCGCAAAACTCTCCTGGACTAACCGCCCCTGTGGACTGCCATCATTAAATTTCTGAAAATTATGTCAGAGGTAGGCTTAAATAATAAATTTAGACAAGTTCCTCATTTAAAATTGTATTGTGTCATACATGAGCGGAAGCGCCATACTATGCTTCTGAAAATAAGTTACTATTCATCCAAATCGTACAAATGGTTTCTGAGATATTGTATTAAATTTGTTGCAATGTCTGGGCTTTCCCATGTTTTCTAAGATGGCCATCTGGCACCCCCCTCCCCACCGTTTTCAGGTTATTTGTATAATTTTCGATTGCTCCTCTCAAAATTTTCAAAAAAACTTTCTAATTTAAAATAATACATTATAATTTTCCGAAAAATATCGATGGCGGCTTAATCCTGGACTAAAATTTCTACAAATGTGGTTAAAAAAACTAAATAAAAAATATCTGCTTAAATTGCAAAAATTTTCGCTTGGGACGCTATGGCTACGTTGATATTTAGGATTTTAATTTTTTTTAAAATATATTAACAGCCGCCAAAAAAATAGTATTTATAATATTTAATTAATTAATATATTATAAAGTATATAAAAATTTGTTTTGCGTCTTTTTGTCAAATATACAGTGTGATTTATTTATATAGCCCCGAAAGCCACTTCTACCAATGTATAAAAAAAATTAGAGGTCATTCTATATGAGTTGTTCCGGACCTGTAATACTTACCATTAAAATATTGGCATTTCGTCGTGAATCACCCTGTATACTTTTGAGATGGACATACCCCTAGCTTAAATTACATATAAAAATACAAATCTTGGATTTAGCTATTATTTGTGGGAACATTTTTGGGGGCAATCGTATCGTTCATAACAAATTTTAAATCCTTATAAAATTTGCTTTTTAAAGATACCCCATATCATAAGATTCGAATATCTAGTTTTCGAGATACTTGCAATGCAAAGCGATTATCTCACAAACTAAACCCTAGGATGTTGGGAAATGGTAGCCTTTTGACGTCATTTGTTAAAAAGTGTTGATACGAATGCTTAATTCCAAAAATGTTACTACATGCAGATTTTCTCAAAAAAACTCTGTAAAATGACACCCAATATTATAGGGTATTTTATTTAGTTTGTGACATAATCGCTATCAAAAAATGAAATTTTAAGACTTTGATTGCAGATATCTCGAGAACTAGATAGCGAACCCTATGATATAGGGTATCTCTAAAAAGCAAATTTTATAAGGATTTAAAATTTGGTATCAAAAATAGGAGATGACAAAAAAAATTAGGATTGCCCCCAAAAATTTCCCCCCATAAAACACCTACATCGATGATTTGTACTTTTATATCTAATTTAAGCTAGACGGTGCAAAATGTTTGGTATTGATTATATTATAACTTACCGTAATTATTTAACACTAGGTAACGTTTTTTTTATGAATACACAATTTTATTGTTTGTTGTTGTTACTGCTTGGTGTAAAACTTCAACAAGATTTAAATTGTACCTACCTCTTGCAACCGGTTTGTTTTGTTGTAGAGCTATTAAATTTAATTTATTATGGGCTTCACATGGTTTGCAAATCGTTTTTGCATAAACTGCTCAAAAAAAATCCTCTCTTTCTTTTCACGAAATTTTCTTGTGTAACTTTTTGTGGTTTTTTAATTTTTAACCTCCGACTAAAAAGATGTTTTATAAGTTTAACCCCATATGTCTGTCTGTGCGCATGTAGCTCTCGAACCAATGAACCGATTTCGATGCGATTTTTAGGCGCGTTTCTGCGAGCTTAACATAATTACTAATATTCTCTTTTTCTAAATGCATTCGTCTGAAAGAGACCCAGCATACATACACCCTTCGACCCCGCTGTCTAACTGCCTTTTTCAGATAGTTATGCCCTAACAGATATGCGGGGTCGAAGAGTGTAAAGGCGGGTATTTTTTTTGACGGTGTAGTATGCTGGATCTCTCTTAGGCGAATGCATTTAGAAAGAGAAAATAATAGTCACAAAATGAATCTCGTGTCCGCAAATAAAAATGAAAGTAAAACTCGTGGCATATCGGACAAAGGGTTTTTGTTTCTCACTTCATTACTTATTAGGAATTATCAGGGAGTCATAGGATTATACCTGGCAGTTAAAGCTACATAGTGACGTGTAGTGAAGGATTACAAACTTTTTGATTTAAATTCTAGAGGTGTGCATGGTCACTGTGTAGCTTCAACTGCCAGGTATAATCCTATGACTCCCTGATGATTCCTAATAAGGATGAAACAGGTCTGTAGGTGTCTGGATTCTCCATTAGACATTGAAGGCCTGGTCGTAATGAAGTGAGAAACAAAAACGCTTTGTCCGATATGCCACGAGTTTTACTTTTAATAATAGTAACTATGTTAGGCTCGCAGAAACGCGCCTTTTGTGTTTAGAGCGTATCCTTCGCTTAGCTATGTTTTATAAAAATAAGTAAGACGCTTTCTACAAACAATAAGACGCTTTCTATAGGTGTTAAGTACAAACAGCAACACGTAAGTACAAACAAAAGTAATACGTAAGTAAGTACAAAAAAAAGTAAGTAAGTAAAGTAAAAATAAAGTAAAAAAGAAAGTATTAAAACTAAAGAAAGAAAAACGAGGAAAAAAAGGAAAAGTAGTTAAAGTAAAAAAAAGAAAACGTAAAAAAGAAAAAAATAAGCGAAGTAGTTCTAGGGATAATGGGTACGTTTTCTACAAAAAACTTTCTACAAACAGGTATGAAGTAATCTGAGATATGACGACAAATATAATTGTGTCTTTGTCCCTAATATTGTCATCACTTTTTTAACTTTTCTTTACAGAAAAGTAACAAAATAAGATTTGAATTTCTTAAATTAATTAATTAGTTACTCATTAACGGTGGCAAATAGGACCCACATTTATTACTTAACTATAGCATAGGTTATAAAATCCTATTTTTCTTAAACAAGTGTTTTTGTAAGCTTAACTAGCAAGCGCGGATTTTTCTTATTTATTAGTTATCCCGAAAAGAAAGATTCTTAGGACTTTCGGCCCGAATTTGTTTGCATTTTGGTTTAACGGAGGTGTGCATATCGGTGTTATAGGAGTCTGAGCGCACAAATATTTTGATTTGTCCAGATCGCGACTATGCATATTTATTTGTAGTTCAATAATTGTCATAGCATTAGCTAGGGAAGTAGTAAATCGAGTAATTTGTATCCACTGACTGGAAGAAAAATGTGTGTTTTCTATTTATTTTGTTATTTTACATGAAGCTCTGAAAATTTAATAGTTTATTTTGGTAGTTTTTTCTTAAATATTTTTTTTTGTTTTTATATTTTTTTAGATGCAGTGTATAGTACATATATAACATAACAGATTTCATCCAAAAGATTACTATAAGTGAATAAAAAATAAAATTAAATTAAATGGAACTAGTTAGTTATACAATAAGTTGTTCGTGGAGCACATACAAAGCAAAGTCAGGGTTGATTTTCAACTTTGGATTATTATTTTTTTAATTTAATTTCTAGATTTTCCACCTCATAAAAAGTCCATGTCTTCAAATATTTTATAAATAAACGACCAGGTGTGCAGAAAAAAAAGTGATGGTATTTTTTAAACACGGTCGCGATTCTTCAGAAACGACAGAAAGTCTCACCCGTCAGAATTCTGGAAAGTGGCGATTTTTACTTCTTGCCTCATTTAAAATAAAAACACAGTATCCTCAATATTTATTCTAACGTTGTAAGAGAAACTGCGCCATTTTTTTTAATAACATTTTGTAAATTTTGTATTTTAAAGATTCCGCAGAACTATAGAGTGGGCCAAAAAAAACGGGAATTTTTTAGTTGTCTATTACTTAAAAAGTATTTGTCCGATTTTAAAACCTTTGGTCATTTTGAAAAGCCAGAACATTAAAATTTTGGAATTTGATGTTAAAATTGATATTTCGTGAAAAATACAAGATGGCGGGCAATTTTAAAAAATATATTTTTGGTGTGCGCCACTGGTGCATAAGTAAAAATATATTTCGAAAGCCATGATCTTCCTTAGTTTACTCATGTATTGCTTATTAAAATCGCGTAAGAAATAAGGAAGATATAAATTGTTTAAATAAGTGGATTCGGTAAGCCTAATTCAGTCAAGTCGAAAAAACATCATTTTTGATTGGCTCTGCTTTTCGATGTATATCTTCGATTTTAAAAGTGCTGACCATTTTAAATAGACCATAAAATTTATTAGTTTCTTGGGAAAATTGACATTTTCTAAAAATCCAAGATGGCATGGGGGTCAAAAACACAAACAGTGAGATTTACTAAAACGGTTTAGTCTATTTTAAAACGGTCCAAATTTTTGGTTTTCAGCATTTTAAACGAACCCTCCTTTAGTTTTGGACGTAGTTTGATTTATAAGAAGAATTTTAATAAATTTGTTTGTTGGATAATCATCTTAACACAATCTTTTGTTGGATTTAAGAGGAAATTTTCAATATAGAAGAAAAGAAAATTAAAAAATGTAAGCCCACGCGGGGTTTAAATAGTAAACACTCTGTAGAATAAGTTAATGTTGGGGTTATATGTCACTCTAATTAAAATTTACCCTTGTTAATTAATTTTTCCAATTAATATTTGATGTCACACAACGATTTAGATGAGTAATAATAAAATAGGGAGTAGATTAATTTTGTATTGATTTAAAAGGTTTTTTTTTATTTATGAAATGTATTAAAAAACTTAGTTGCAAGTTTTTTTTACATTTCTGTCACTGTCGAAATGTCAGTTTAAAAATATTAGCGCTGCGTTCAATCACAAACAGCGAGTTCAGATTTTTTACCTCTACTTGCACCTTGGCTTGCACCAACCTCTACTGATGAAAGTTACAGCTTTAAAATGAGTGAGCTTTGAGTAAGGAAAGTTTTTTTGACGGAGCTTTTAGATAACCTCAATGTTTTACTTTCAGTATGTAAATAAATTAATAGTTGTTTTGGGTTTTTTTCTTTGGTATATTCTTCGTGCATAATCAGTGACCTTCACTTATGTTTGTTTTGCCTCGTAGAGCCCTCATAAATAAATTTTGTGTGCTGAAAACGGGTTCAAAATATGGCGATTTTTACTTCTTGCCTCATTTAAAATAAAAACTCAGCATCCTTAATATTTATTCTAACGTTGTAAGAGAAACTGCGCCATTTTTTTTAATAACATTTTGTAAATTTTGTATTTTAAAGATTCCGCAGAACTATAGAGTGGGCCAAAAAAAACGGGAATTTTTTAGTTGTCTATTACTTAAAAATTATTTGTCCGATTTTAAAACCTTTGATCATTTTGAAAAGCCAGAACATTAAAATTTTGGAATTTGATGTTAAAATTGATATTTCGTGAAAAATCCAAGATGGCGGGCAATTTTTAAAAAAAAGTATTTTCGACCCCCCCTGCAAATTTTTGGTGTGCGCCACTGGTGCATAACTAAAAATATATTTCGAAAACCATGATCTTCCTTAGTTAACTCATGTATTGCTTATTAAAATAAGTGGATTCGGTAAGCCTAATTCAGTAAAGTCGAAAAAACATCATTTTTGATTGGCTCTGCTTTTCGATGTATATCTTCGATTTTAAAAGTGCTGACCATTTTAAATAGACCATAAAATTTATTAGTTTTTTGGGAAAATTGACATTTTCTAAAAATCCAAGATGGCATGGGGGTCAAAAACACAAACAGTGAGATTTACTAAAACGGTTTAGTCTATTTTAAAACGGTCCAAATTTTTGGTTTTCAGCATTTTAAACGAACCCTCCTTTAGTTTGGGACGTAGTTTGATTTATAAGAAGAATTTTAATAAATTTGTTTGTTGGATAATCATCTTAACACAATCTTTTGTTGGATTTAAGAGGAAATTTTCAATATAGAAGAAAAGAAAATTAAAAAATGTAAGCCCACGCGGGGTTTAAATAGTAAACACTGTAGAATAAGTTAATGTTGGGGTTATATGTCACTCTAATTAAAATTTACCCTTGTTAATTAATTTTTCCAATTAATATTTGATGTCACACAACGATTTAGATGAGTAATAATAAAATAGGGAGTAGATTAATTTTGTATTGATTTAAAAGGTTTTTTTTATTTATGAAATGTATTAAAAAACTTAGATGCAAGTTTTTTTTACATTTCTGTCACTGTCGAAATGTCAGTTTAAAAATATTAGCGCTGCGTTCAATCACAAACCGCGAGTTCAGATTTTTTACCTCTACTTGCATCTTGGCTTGCACCAACCTCTACTGATGAACGTTACAGCTTTAAAATGAGTGAGCTTTGAGTAAGGAAAGTTTTTTTGACGGAGCTTTTAGATAACCTCAATGTTTTACTTTCAGTATGTAAATAAATTAATAGTTGTTTTGGGTTTTTTTCTTTGGTATATTCTTCGTGCATAATCCGTGACCTTCACTTATGTTTGTTTTGCCTCGTAGAGCCCTCATAAATATATTTTGTGTGCTGAAAACGGGTTCAAAATATGGCGATTTTCTGGACAAAATAGGAGGTGTTTTATTGGGTAATGAACAACTTGGGATGTTAAAAAAGGTAAATTAATCCTTGTAAAAACGGTTACTTAGGGAAAATATTAACGAGCTTATCACCAAATGCCACAAAACAATCCTTTCTGGGGGCTATAAATTTAAACCACTCCCCTGAGGTGGTCTAAAAAATCACCAACTTTATAACCTCAAACACAAACAGCTATTATGTGCCAAATTTGAAAACTGTCAAAAAAAAAATAGTTTTAGGGCATTTTCTTCTAAAATATGGTGTATTTTGAGAAAAAAAGCAGTTTTTTAGTGGTATTTTGCAATAACAATACAAAACAATTAATAACTTTGTGTCTTTTCTGTATGGGTAAATGTATTTTTTTTTAATTGGTTTTAAAATTTAGTACCCCCCACAGGTGTAAATATTTAGACCTGTGGGGGGTACTATTTTAGATCTTACTAAATCCCACTGCTATTGTTTAAAATTGTCTGTCATCGTTGATTTTTAGAAAATGGCAATTTTGCCAAAAACTTAATAAATTTTGAGATTTCAAATTTTATTAAGTTTTTGGCAAAATTGTCATTTTCTAAATATCAACGATGTCGGACAATTTTAAAGAATAGATGTTTTTGACTCCCCTGCAAATTTTTTGTGTGTATCAATGATGCAAAAATTAAATTTTGCATGTGGAGCCTCATAATTCCCGAGTCTACTGATGTATCGCTTGTAGATATCGTTTAAGAAGTAAGAAAAATATGCATGGAGTTATAAAAGTGCGTCTTGCAATTAACTTCAGTCACAAAAATTTAATACTTAAAAAAATACATATTGATATTTCGGTATCTTTAAAAGTACTTTGGTTTGATTCAAATTGAAATTTCAAAAAATTCAAAATTGACCTGACTGAATTTGGTTACTGATTTGAACAATTTATAACTTTCTTACCTATACATCAGTAGACTCGGGAATTATGAGGCTCTGCATGCAAAATTTAATTTTTGCATCATTGTCGCACAAAAAAAAATTGCATGGGGGTCCAAAACACTTATTTTTTAAAATTGTCCGCTATCTTGGATTTTTAAGAAATGTCAATTATGCCAAGAGCCTAATAATTTTGAAATCTTGGCTTTTCAAAATGGTCAGCACTGTAAAAATCGGACAAATACATCGAAAAGGAGAGCCAAGCAAAAATGATGTTTTTTTCGACTTGACTGAATTAGGATTACCGAACACACTTATTTGAACCATTTATAACTTCTTACTTCTTACTCGCATTAAGTCAGCGATACATTAATAAATTGAGGAAAAACATGGCTTTTGAAATATGTTTTTATTTATGCAACAGTGGGGCACACAAAAAATTTGCAGGGGGGGCAAAAACACCTATTCTTAAAAATTGTCCGCCATCTTGGATTGTTACAAAATGTCAATTTTGCCAAAAACTTAATAAATTTTAAAATCTTGGCTATTTAAAATGGTCAGCACTTTTAAAATCGAACATATACATCGAAAAGCAGAGCCAATCAAAAATGATGTTTTTTTTTTACTTGACTGAATTAGGGTTACCGAACCCACTTACTTAAACAATTTATATCTTCCTTATTTCTTACCCGATTTTAATAAGCGATACATGAGTAAACTAAGGAAAATCATATCTTTCGAAATATATTTTTAGTTATGCACCAGTGGCGCACACTAAAAATTTGCAGGGGGGGGTCAAAAATACCTATTTTTTAAAATTGTCCGTCATCTTGGATTTTTACGAAATTTCAATTTTAACATAAAATTCCAAAATTTTAATGTTCTGGCTTTTCAAAATGACCAAAGGTTTTAAAATCGGACAAATACTTTTTAAGTAATACACAATTATAAAAGTCCCGTTTTTTTGGCCGACCCTATAGTTTTTATATGGAGTTAAATTGCTATTACGTGTACCATTAGACGTCAAAAAGTGTCAAAAATTCTCACCATGTAAAAAGAAAGACAGAGTTTATGTGACTTTTCTGAGCACTTACAGCGACATCTATCTATGGTTTTGTATGGTAAAAGTTTGAAAGGTTTGTTTACACACGAAAATAAGCTTAATAAAATACATTTTTAAATATATAGGGGTTTTTCATAAAAACTGCCTAGAAAAATTAAAATTGACGTATTTTTTATTTACTAGTACAGCAGTATTAAAAAAATAAATTTTAAGGAATCCCAGCAAATAAGTCCGTACAAAAAAGCAGTTAGTGTAAACTTTTGTTTAAAAATCATCAGATTTTTTGCAAAGCCGAGATTTTCTGACGGTTTTTGAAGAATCGCGACCACCAAATCAAGAATCTCACACCTTTCTTTCTTCATATCTTTACAGGTCTTAAAACTAAAACTATAAGATCGTAAAATATTATAAAAAATCATAAAAACTCACCATATTACCCCTCAAAACATTACAAAAATTATCATTTCCTTTATTAAAGCATAAATTCCCATAAAAACTTATATAAACCCATTAATTTCACCATTAAAATCTTTGTCCATTCAAATGAGAAACTATAAAAACTCGTATAGTTAACATAAAAATTTTAAACGACTCCTGTAAATTGTTGTAAAAAACTATTCAGTTCAGAAAACTTACAGCAACAAATCTTTTAAAAAACTATAAAAGTTTATCCGAGAGGCACTGTAAAACCTTGACTAGTAATTTGCCTTTAAAAAATTGTTTGATCTTTTACAACGGGTTCTGGTTTCATTTTCCGAACCTGACATCTTCAAACAACGATTAATATGTATTGAGTTTTTTTTTCGTTTTTTTGGCAGGGCAGGGCAAAATTTGCGACAAATAATAAGAAAAAAACAACATTATTTTGATCGTGGTTATAAACGCCGTATGTCTGAGATATTATGCAGTTGACCTATGATCAATCTTTGATTGCGCGCGCAAAAACATCTGCTATACATTTACAAAAATTCCCTTATGTTTTTTTAAAACGGTATTTTTGTTTTTTTTTTTTGATATTACCTACATTTATTTTAGAAAATATGGTCATTCCAAGTTTTGAAAAAAGCACCCTGTATAAGTAGAGTTTTGTATTTATTTACCTAGGGTGATGTAAAATTAAAACTAATAAAAATGCATGCAGACACTTGGCATTGTTTTTTTTTATAATTAAAAGAACCCTGCACAAATAAATTACAGTGCATCTTTGTTAGTTACAGTCGAAATAATATGATCTGAATATTCGGTTATTTGTAAGGTTCTAAAATGAAAGAAAGCCAAGGGTTTTTGAAAAAATGTAAAAAAGTGCGATAAAACATCACTTAATCCCGCAAGTGAGATATAGACCATTTGATCTCGGTGGTGAGGTTATTGCCTTATAAACAGTGTTGCAATTTGTATAATTACTTTGATTTGAGCACACCAATCCATTTTTCGGTCTTACTTTAAAATTACTTTGGAGTGTTTATTTGGCAATATTTTATAAGCAAAAAAAGACAAGAAAAATTTAATTGTAAATTCATGATTACGTCACAGTCTATCTAATAACTATTATACTGTGATTAGGTTCTATGAAACAATATACTTTACCTACAAGTCTAATAAATACTATTCAATGATTTACCTGCACTTAAATTTTTTTATTCAATAAATCACTTTCTTTTAATAAAACCGGCACCTTATCTGAATTTCAGTATTCTACTGCTGTAAAATGTTTAAACAACTGGTTTTAGGCGTCTATAACAGCAGGTAATTGTTGTAGCCACCAACAAAATAGACTATAATAAAAACAAGGTTGTAATGCAATAAAAATAGTCTGCCAGATAAAAATACTATAATTTCACACACTTACAGATTTAAGATATATAATAATTTAACATTAAAGTACTTTTATAATAATAATATTTACATATTTTTAAATCTTTTTTTTTTAATCTGTAAAATATTGGTTTTAAAGTAAACATCCTAGTAAATGTTTGATAACCCGTTCAATGTTTTTTTTTTCAAATAACGGTTTTTAAATGTGATTATAGTGTTATTTCAAAAAAAACGTTATAAAACAGGCTCTAATATCTGCGGAATATCCTGCATTAAAAGGGTAGAAAGGGTAGACGAAATGACATTGATTCCATAGAAGCGTGGAAAACAACTGATTTGGTACGCCACATGTTGCCATACACTGGCTAAATCATATGTTTCAAAAACATGCAAGTCTCCTGGATCGACTGCTTCCATTGCTGAAAACAAAAAACATTGCAGGTATAAGGAGCTTGAGGATCGCTATATCTTCATTCCCTTTGCTGTCGAAACATTAGGTCCTTGAGGTGAGGAGGCTAAGAGTCTGGTTTCAGAGATTGCATCAAAAGTCTCATCTGACCAGTCTCAGAGCTTCATCACTCAAAAAATAAGCCTGGCGGTTCAAAGAGGTAATGCGGCCTCGGTGATGGGCACTATTGGGAAAAATCTTGGATTGGACAAGATTTTTTTGTTTTATGCTTGTGTTCATTAATTTTTATTTTTATTTTAATTTTTTTTATTTAATTTTATAATAATTTTAATTACATCTAATATGTAAATCCTAAAAAAAATCGTGAAGTATAAAGAACTTATTGTATGTTCTTTTGATGCGTAAGCATATATGTTAGCACCAATTATTCTATATAATAATAATAAAAAACTTTCTAAAAACTTACTACTACCCGCACATGTGTGGAAAAGTACTTGCAATATACGTCCGAAAAACTAATGTTGACAGTTGACAACGGTACCTATACCTTCAACGCAACATTTTTTTACACATATGCGGAAAATTACTTTTTCACACACGTGCAGGAATATTTCTGTACACGTGTGAAATATAACGGTTTCCAAGGAACCAAAATGTGTGACATTCATAGAAAAATACAATTTACGATACAAGTCGAAATAGTAGTTTTCACAACTAAGTGGTGGCTAAAATAGTGCTTTTTTACAAGCGTTGGTTTAAATAACGAGCACAGCGAGGTATTTAAAAACGCCCGTAAAAAAAAGCACAGTTTAGGCGCGAGTTGTTAACACTAGTTTTTTAATACCTTTATCAAAAAATCCAAGAACAACAGTAAAATACTTTATTCTACGAGCGCTTTTCTCGCACTCATTTCCGTGTGGAAAGTGCCACTTTTAGGCAAAAATAATTAGATTTTTTCAATATTACTATATTCCGCTATTTCTCTTTAATTTTTGGTAATAAACGGACATAAATCTTTTTTGCAACCGTGATCAAAAAAAGCCATGCTTTAGTTATCTGCAGACAGTTACTAAAATCATGTTTTTGATGAAGGTTTAAAAAAAACATTTTTTTGTTTTATGCTTGTGTTCATTAATTTTTATTTTTATTTTATTTTTTTTTATTTAATTTTATAATAATTTTATATGTAAATCCTAAAAAAAAGCGTGAAGTATAAAGAACTTATTGTATGTTCTTTTGATGCGTAAGCATATATGTTAGCACCAATTATTCTATATAATAATAATAAAAAACTTTCTAAAAACTTGTGCTACTACCCGCACATGTGTGGAAAAGTACTTGCAATATACGTCCGAAAAACTAATGTTGACAGTTGACAACGGTACCTATACCTTCAACGCAACATTTTTTTACACATATGCGGAAAATTACTTTTTCACACACGTGCAGGAATATTTCTGTACACGTGTGAAATATAACGGTTTCCAAGGTAGGAAAATACAATTTACGATACAAGTCGAAATAGTAGTTTTCACAACTAAGTAGTGGCTAAAATAGTGCTTTTTTACAAGCGTTGGTTTAAATAACGAGCACAGCGAGGTATTTAAAACGCCCGTAAAAAAAAGCACAGTTTAGCCGTGAGTTGTTAACACTAGTTTTTTAATACCTTTATCAAAAAATCCAAGAACAACAGAAAAATACTTTATTCTACGAGCGCTTTTCTCGCACTCATTTCCGTGCGGAAAGTGCCACTTTTAGGCAAAAATAATTAGATTTTTTCAATATTACTATATTCCGCTATTTCTCTTTAATTTTTGGTAATAAACGGACATAAATCTTTTTTGCAACCGTGATCAAAAAAAAAGTTTTTATGCATCGGTAACCAAAAAAGCCATGCTTTAGTTGTCTGCAGACAGTTACTAAAATCATGTTTTTGATGAAGGTATAAAAAAAAACATTTTTTTGTTTGTTTCAAAGACCGAAAAGGGAATAGGATACAAAAGGTAAAGTGTTTGTCTCTTTCACAAAGAAAACAAAACGACTAGCAAGAGTTGTGGCTACACCAAAATATTTTTACCCTCGTGCAGGAACATCAGTTTCCGCACCCATTTTAGTTCGGAAAGTGACTTTCCCGCACTCATGGGTAAAGTAAAGGTACAGTATCTTTCTCGCCCTTGCCTGCTTTCCCGAACTCCGCTTTGCATTGTTTGCATGGGTGAACGGTAGTCGCGTGCGGCAAAAATATTTTGTCCGCACTAGTTAGGCTAATAACTATTTCGGGATTAATAATAAATGAGCGACCACTTCCATGAGGTTAAAAACAAAGAACCGTGCACAAATTACATTGGAAATGGCTTTCGGCTAAATGTCATAATTTTTTTAATATGTTGTAGTACTAAGTCATTGATTTGTAAGTTTTAAAAAAGAAAGAAAACGACCGTTTTTTAAAAAATGACAATTCTGATTTTCTTTAAAACGAACGGTCATATTTTAAAAATTTTTACATATGTCATTAAAAATAATTCCACTTAGATAAAAAAAAATCATTTTTAGCTTGAGTGGTAGCATGAATTTCGAAAATGGTTGGCACCTTTAATGTGTTTTAATATTTTTGAATTATTGGAGAAATACGAAAAGTGATTTTAAATAACTTATCGGTAGGTTATACAAACTTTTTATGGATAAATCTAACCCAAAAGCTTAATACCAATATGTTGGTACCAAGTAGTACCCATTAGTACCTGTATTTGACCAATCAAATTGCTCATGTGATATATGCTTTTAGGCTAACTTGGGGTCGTCGGTAACGAATTTGATAATATTTTTCGGGTTACTATTAGTGTTTTTCTAGGAGAATACGATAAAGTGTTTTTCCTACTTAAGTGCGGAAAATGTTTTTTAAGTTAAAACTCTTAAGATATATTTAATATGGTGTCATACGGCGGCTTTGTATTTTTTAAAAATCGAGGTAGGGTATGAAACTTTGACAAAGTCAAACTTTTGCTTAAGCAGCGGCGTTATTCGCTGCCAGATAATTTTACGCATTCTATTGTAAACAACCGGAAAAATGCTATCATATTCGCTACCGGCAACCTCAAGTTAGCCCAAAAGCATATACCACACGAGCAATTTGATTGGTCAAATACAGGTGCCAATGGATGCCTATCGGTACCAACATATTCGTATCAAGCTTATGAATTGAATTTTTCCGAAAACAGTTTGTAAAACCTACCCATAAATTATTTTAAATCACTTTTCGTATTTCATCAATATTTCAAAAATATTAAAAATCATTAAAGGTACCTACCGTTTTTGCAATTGATGGTACCACTCAAGCTAAAATTGTTTTTTTAGCTTACTGATATTATTTTTGTTAATATATGTACAAACCACAAAAAACCCACATACAAATATTTTTACATAGATGGAAAGGGTGTTTCATTCAGGACAAACAGAGAAACGAATCATTTTATTTTGGCGGTAATGAGCAAAGTTGTTGAAAAAAAGCTTGGACCATTGCCAAAAATATAGTCTTAAAACACGACAACTTTAAAGCTCCATATCTCAGAATGTAAACCTGCTTCGTATCTCGTTTTTTTATTTTTGTACTTTGTTGATCGAGTACTAAAACATTTAAAAAAAATGATAACATTTAAGCGGAAGCCGTTTCCAATGTAATTTGTGCAAGGTTTTTTCTTGTGACTATAAATTACTTTACTACAATTGTAGAATACTTTCTTGTTACAGAAAAAAACTTTTCTATCCAAATAATTAACACACTACTTTGCTAAAATGATGAAAATTTTATCTGGGTCTTGTCCTATAACATATTTTTGCATTCGATCCATTTTCGTTTATTGGAGTGGAAGGGTTATAGTGGGTATTATTTTCTTTCATTTAGGTATATTGGATTTTGTTAATAATATTTTTTGTTTTGATAGGGCTATAGACCTCATTAATCCTCAAGATCTAGATCAGTCAAAAATTAATCCATGGTGACTGTTATTTTCAAAAGATAAATAATTAATTAAATTTTTCCCCAAGACATCTCTGTAATTAAAATTTCAATTTTTGAAGAATAAAATTGATATAAAATTTATTTTTTAATTGACATAAAATTTTATTTTTAAGATACCTAGCTAAATCTTAAAATCTGAAAAATTGTCGAGAGTATTTCGTAAATTTTTCGGTTTTTAAGTACTGTATATTAAAATAATGTCATTCCTGTAGTGTGGATTTTATTAATAAAATTTAAAGAAATTAAAATGCTTAAGATAAATTATAAAACTATTTAAAATTATACATATTATTCATACAAGCAGAGGATGATCAGTTAAAATTTTTCCCATTTTTAAACTAAACGTACAAAACTAGAACAAAATTTTTGGCAAGCAAGCGGGGCAGGCCTATAGAAACCATTTGCATCATTTTATATGTTTTGATTTTTTGTTTCTATTGGCTCTTTAAAAATCGTGCATTATCTTTTAAGGTTAAAAAGGCATTCATAAAATAATGTGAAAAATTCAAAATGATAATAATAATAACAAATTAGGAATAGCAAGCATTCCTTCAAAAAAAGGCAATGGCAATATCACACTAGTGTTGCCCATCAGTTTTTTTATTTGATCAACTGCCGAGCTTAGGATATTTGTAAATATAATGATAATTAAGGATTAAACGACTTACCTGTAACGAAGTTCAATCCAAATTATACGAGATTGATCACATCCTATTAGATACACCAGGTAGTGATACTTCTTAACACGTCATACGCAAGTTTTAGAGATAAGAAAAACATACCGCCATGGCAGCCTGCCTGATCTCTGCTAGGTACTTCAGTATACTTCTAAAGCTTTCCTGAAATACTAAGATCGCCAAGGGCGGGTTGACTGATACTTAAGTTGATTGCATGAAAAATACATGAATATATAAACGTGAGGGCGTCTAATAGGATGTGACCAATCTCGTATAATTTGGATTGAACTTCCTTGCAGGTAAGTCGTTTAATCCTTAATTATACTTCAATTGGGCACATCCTATTAGATACACCAGGCAGTTGTTTAGAGAATATGGCTATATAAGTTAAAAAGATGAATAATAATAAGGAAACCATAAGGTTTAAAATTTAAATGTGTTTAAAATTTATTTCTTAATATAATTAGCTAAGAAATCTTTTGAAATTAAAGGTTTATTATAAAATCGATTGAACGTTTTCCTTTTTTCGGAACATCCCGCAGCCTTTCTAATACTTTTGATTGATGCACCAACCCTTAATGCTGCGGAAGACAACCCATGTCCTGTGCTATGTCCTTTAAAATTTGATTCTATTTCTGCGTTTTTTGGACCTTTTTAAATCCACCTGCTAATGTTTTGGGATGTAGCGGGCTTATGAGGCTTTTTAATTGTTAAAACAAGTGTATCCTCTGTTCATCGAAATAGTTTTGTTTTCTGTATGCAATATATAACAGTAAAACACAAATAAAACTGTAAATTTTCTTTGAAACAGGGTACTTAAGCCAAGGCTGAATTCTTCTGGGTCCAGATATTTTAAAACTATCTTTAAGAATTATTTCTATGCCCTCTTCGTTAGCCTTGATGTGACTTAACTTATAGAAAATGTCTGAACTCTTTGAGCAGAAAAAATAGTTAAAAATACGTACCATTTCTATAGTTAATAACCCGAATGTTAAATTTACCAAAGGGTACAAGTTACCTATATAAGGTAACACTAGTTCCGGATACCAAGTTTATATTTCGGAAACTGAGGGCGCAGCTTAAAAATGCGTCTCATAAACCTATCTACCATTTCTGATTTTTCTGCTCGCAAATTAAATTTAAGGCAGACCTATGTGTGTTAAGAGTTCAATATTTCCCAGTATATTGAGATTCTGTTTCTAAAACGGATACAACTTGATTTACATTAGGCTGCAAGATGGTCTCAATATTATTGTCTGTTTTTGTTTTTGTTATTCTTTTTTGTGCGATATATATCCACATCTTTTTTAAATTAAGGATAAATGCTAAAAATTTTATCTCTTGAGTCGGTTGTGTATGGTTTTTTAATTGTTAATAAAAAACCTAATCTTTTAGATAAGAAAGGGTGGAACAAAAATGTGCAGTGGCTAGACCGAATGGTAAACATTGGAATTCAAATTTTGTTTTGAAAAGAAAATCTTAAATATTTTTTATATTCATCAAACATTGGATCTTTAGTAATTAAGTTCTCTAATATCTTCCAGTTGAAAATGAGGTGGGCGAAAGAACTTTATGTAGGTTTCTAGGATTAAAGATAAACCTAAAATCCCTTGTTATCGTTCTGTCTTAAAAAATAGCTTAACAAAAACTGATCTTGACAGTTATTAACAGTTTTAACTGCTCCTACTTATACATGTTGTATGCTTTTCAAATAAATTTTTAATCATTTTTGGTAAATTTTAAGGTTTTGGCGGTGAAAACTTGAAAAGGTTTGTCCACAAAGGGAACTTTGTAACCTTTTGTCCAACTCAACGCTAATTTATTTTGAGTTATTTGATTCCACTCTTCTGAAAAAAAAAATTTCGACAGGAATACGTTCTTTCACTGTTTAGCTCTAATATTTCCTCTCGGTGGGTTTTTTATGTTTTTGAAATTTTCGGCAAACCTTCGCAAAACTTCCATCATTTGGAAAAAATAAATTGCATCCTTCCAAACTCCCCTTTTACTATAGGCCCCCTTGATAAGATTGCTACCCCCAGGGAAAGATTCTTTCATAGTGGTAAATCAAGTGGTCAAGAGTAAATCACCTTTCGGATTTAAAATGATAACTTTTAAGCGAATCACGGATTCTAATTTGGATACCATGCTTGAGTTCTCCAGATAGAATAAACCACCAGACATATCCGCATGACAGCGCTATACTGAAGTACCTAGCAGAGATCAGGCAGGCTGCCATGGCGGTATGTTTTTCTTATCTCTAAAACTTGCGTATGACGTGCTACGAAGTATCACTACCTGTTATATCTAATAGGATGTGCCCAATCGAAGGATAATTAACATTTTACACTTTTCCTGTGCAAAAACTAAGATTTTTTATTATTATTATTATATGTTTTTATTGTCGTTAATTAAACACCTACGGGTACCCTATGGAACTATTAAAGGGGCAGCGCTCTTCCACTCAACCTCGATTAGATTAGATTAACTCATTAGCAAAAGCACATTTTTTGTTTTTAAATGATTTTTCAAAGGAAATAGTTTTGAACCTTCTTTGACACATTTTCCAAAAAAGGTAATTTTTTTTAGAAAGCTATCCGATAGTTATGTAGTTAATAATTTATGTTTCATAACGTAGTAGTTTACTTATTTGTTTTAAAGTTAATTCGGTTAAATTTAAAATACGTGTCGAAAGTTGCAGGAGATAGGATAATGGTATTATTTTTAAACTAGATTTTTAGAAACATTTAAAAATAAATATTTTTTTTATACCTGCATCAAAAATATGATTTTGGTAACTGTCTGCAGATAACTAAAGCATGACTTCTTTGGTTACCGATGCAAAAAAACTTTTTTTTTGATCACAAGTGCAAAAAAAATTTCTGTCCATTTTTTACCCAAAATTAAAGAGAAATAGCGGAAAACAGTAATACAGAAAAAATCTAATTATTCTTACCTAAAAATTAAGCCATTTTCGCCAGTTTTTACCAAGAATTTTCGAAAAAATCATTAAAAAAAATCGGCAAAATATCAAACACTTCAAAGATTAAAATGTCGTAACAATAAACGTCACCGAGTAAAAAGACACATCGCTATGGAAACCATATTGTTATTTCATTTACCAGCCGCCTTGATTTATAGTGTAAAGATGGTGTCTTGCGAGAAGTGCTCTTCGCTCGAAATTTTTAAAAGCATTTTCCTGTTTTCTTGGATTTTTTGATAAAGGTATTAAAAAAAATAGTGTTCACAACTCACGGCTAAACCAACGCTTGTATAAAAAGCACCATTTTAGCCACTAGATATGAAAACTACTATATTTTGCTATGCACCGGGACTTTTTACCAGTTTCTGTTAAAAAACCCACTAGCATGCAAAGGAGGACGCACACGATAGATGGGACATTAGTACTTCACATTTTATATGTTGTAGATATTGAAATTCCCAACAATCTTTCAATTACCCTAAATCTTGTATGTCTTAAGGTTTTCGAGATATGATTTTTTAAAGTTGCGATTTTTGAGTGGATTTTTATTACGAAATAAACCATATTTAGAATTTTGACAAATAAATTGACCTCGTCATTTGGATTACGACGACACAATTTTTAGTAGGTTTTAGAAAGTTTTAAACTGAATCTTTGTTTTATTTACCTTTCATGTATAAGACACATAAATGGTCATAAAAAAAGAAAATATTCAAGAAGGTCTGATATATCCATCTCTTTTTTGCGAAAGCATAAAAGAAACTTATACTTATATCTCCAAAACCAATTGACCGATTTATATGTTAGAGATTAACCGAAAGCGATTAATCGAGACACTAGCCGTTTCGCAGCGGTAAGGGAGGTTTAGTAAGGTTAATGTTGTTTGTTTTGGGGTTTATTGGGTTAGTTAGTTTTAAATGCTTTTTTTTGGATTTATAATTTTTTATCGTTTGCGAACGACTCGCGGCAGAACGTCTTCCCAGCAAAGCGGTCCACGGCGAAATGTCTCCATAAAAGGTAAGTATGCTGTACCGAATAAATGAAAGAATGAAGTAGCTTTTATGATAAACTAAGCTCCATTACCAAAAATCGGTTCATTATTTTACATTTAGCGCGACCTGATAAGGCTATATGAGATAGGGCGTTCAAATAAGTGAATAGCTTATCCATTGATTCGTTTATTATAACGGTTACTTTAGCGAAAATTCTGGATGTATTTATTTATCCTCTATACCGTGTCCTAACAAAAAGGCAAAGGAGTTTTGAATTCGCGTAATTTTCTTTTTTTATATGGCTCACTCTCTATTTTTTTTACATACCATAATCATCATGACGGTAATCAATTTTACCTACGACCAACAAATAATACTAATTTTACGACTATCGCAACACGATTTTAATGGCTCATTTACGGTCCTGGAATAATAATAAAGCTTAGACGTAAACCACGAGATGGCGTGACAAGTGATGAAACTTTATTTTATAAGAGCACTAATTGATGCAAAACTTAAATTATTTGTGAATTATTTTTCTATATTTTTAAGACCATAAATATTTATTAAATGTAAATAAATCCAATATAATTTTAGTATCTATCCAAAAATAAGTCCCGTTAAAAAGACATATTACGCATTTTTAAGAAAAAAAAAACTTATTTTTAAAAAGATATATGAAAAGTCCCTTATCTTATTTGTTTTCATGTTTTAGATAGATCGTCATTGAAACTTCAAGTTATGAAGGTTGTTGACCTAAGAGTGTCCGCGTTTGATATTTTTAATAATTTGTGATATTTATGATAACATTTTCATTGGTCGTAGGAACAGCATAGTACACTAACTCACATGTTATGGTCATTACACGCTGAGATAAATTGAAACACTTGCCTGCGGCTCACGTCTCAAACTTCATCTCATCTTTGGCGCAAGAACATCCACGTAGATTTTCGATTCGAAAAAGTACAGTTAAACGATCAGCATAAAAATTTTTTAGGATATGACTTGAGACTAAATAATTTAATCGAAATGGAGGACAACTGCCGAGGTATCCCTTTTGAAGTTGTAGTTTGTAACAGAAACGACTGTTTTCGATGCCACCGACATAATCGAATCTTAATTATTTCTCGCTTTGATGCGAAAGTTCAATTTTTCATAAAGAAAAACTTGTTTCTTTCTGAAAATTCGAGATGTTGCCAGGATCATCTTATAGATGGATATTATGATGAAGGTATAGAGGCTTTTGACAGATTTTTACTTTATTTTCATCTCATCTATATGTAACACATAAAAAGAAAATTGGTTACTTAACTTGAATCAAGATTAAGATATTCTCAATATTAAATTATGAGAGTCAAGTAATAATAAAACAGTTACTCATTTGGTCATTTCCTTGGTTTAACAGTGCCTCTAAGGTTATATTTATAAAGTATTAATGTTTTGATTGTTTTAGATCTTATAAGTTTTTTTCGTTCTTGCCCCCCTCCCTCCTTTTTCAGAGAGCTATTCGCGCCAGATGGCGATAAAGGCAGGCTTTAAGCGGTTGGCAATCCATTGGCGCTTTACATCTATATCCATGATCGGTTAACGCACCTCAAAAAACCTCACCAATCGTTTTAATATTCCGTGCTCCTAGGGCTCCACGGGTGCCGATTCTTGAATTTCGAGAGAATGGTCGCCTGGGAACGTTCACATCCTTCGTTTCGGACAATAAGAAGGCTCAGAAGCTGCAAAGCTTGTACGGTGCAAGCGCAAAGCTAACTTGATTATTGTTTTTCAAGAGCGCCCATTCTCCTGCACAAAGGCAGGTGTATGAAAGTTGAGGAAGGTTCCTTCGATACACGGCAATCGGGTGAAAAAGCTTTAAAGCCCGTTATTGGTCGATATCAATGAGGTGACCGTTCCTGTGCGACCTTTCCTACAAAATTCAAGAATCGGTACCACGGTCGCACTCACTTTAAGCGCGATTAATTATCCCGAGTCAACTCGTATACCAAAGTCCAAAGTAAGATAAATCATGCCAGTCAACAAAAAGAGGTAGAAATAAAAAGTCTGTATTGTGTTCTATTTATGCCATTGTGTATAGCTTCACCACTTTGTACTCAACGCTGAACTTCTATTTATCTCATTTATTTAGTTTTTAGTGATCCCAAAGACTAAGGTCACCGAGACGAAAGCACAATTCTTGAAAGTTGACGTCACATGGACATGGATCATCTGGTTATCGTTCTGCCGCCTAAAGCCAATTTTTTCAAAATCGCTAAAAAATCGATTTTTGAAAGGTTTTCAGATTATATTACTTTACCAACACTATAAACAATGTGAGACGGATTTCTGATGGTTCTTCATTGATTGGATGAGTGTATGGCTTTTGAGTGACTGTGACGGAAATTATTTAATGGTCCGCTGACGAACATCAGTTAATTTGCCAACAAATTTGTTTCGCCAATACTAGTTCGATGTTGAATCGACGGAAAAGAATCTTCGTCTTAAATACAACGGACTTTAAAAAACAAAAGATCAAAAGATCTTGGGTGGAAATAACGAAAACTCAAACTTGGATGAGCATCCCACAAGGAACACACAAAAGATCAAAGCGAAAAGAGAAATGGTTAAACGATGTTTCGCCCTGGGTAACCAGCGTGGGCTCATCAGTAGTTTCACTGGTCACCCTCTACTATACATCATTAAACACCATCATACACTTTGATTTCCAACCTTGAACCACTCACAAATAGGCAAATAAGTATGTGTGTTCCTTGTGGGATGCCATCCAAGTTTGAATTTTCGTTATTTCCACCCAAGATCTTTTGATCTTTTGTTTTTTAGTTTCTTTTCGGTTGAAGTATCTGATTTGGAGGTTTTTTAACTTCTTCTTTGTTTTAATTGCCTTAGGAGCATAATCCTACTGGAAATATTAACACGCCAGGACGAATTCATATCAGGTAACTTGGATAAGTAAGTACCAGTGCGGAACGATGCCTATTTGTGAGTAGTTCACGGTTGGAAATCAAAGTGTATGATGGTGTTTAATGATGTATAGTGGAGGGTGACCAGTGAAACTACTGATGAGCCCACGCTGGTTACCTAGGGCGAAACATCGTTTAACCATTTCTCTTTTCACTTTGATCTTTTGTGTGTTCCTTGTGGGATGCTCGTCCAAGTTTGAATTTTCGTTATTTCCACCCAAGATCTTTTGATCTTTTGTTTTTTAGTTTCTTTTCGATTGAAGTAACTGATTTGGAGATTTTTTAACTTCTACAACGAACTTTGTTGTTGAGCCATTGAAGAAAAACTACATCTCTCCGATACTGAAACATACATCGGCTCATTGAATAACTTCAGTTGGAGAGCCAACACAGTTGTTTTGCCAATATTAATTCGATGTTGAATCGACAGAGAAGAATGTTCATCCTAAATACAACGGACTTTGTTGTTGAGCCATTGAAGAAAAACTACATCTCTCCGATAATGGAGCAAACATTATTGGATCACTGAATAACTTTAATTGGTGTGCCAACAAAGCTGTTTTGCCAATACTAATTCTATGTTGAATCGACGGAGAAGAATCTTCATCTTAAATACAACGGAGTTTGTTGTTGAGCCATTGAATATAAAACTACGTCACTCCGATCAGCGGCGTACTGAGAAAAAGTGTTATATACTTATGTTAGTTTTATTTGGAAAAAACAAATATTAAATCCTGAAATTTTTATAAATATGATATTGTCACGTTGGGGTTTTCGTGACAGGGTTGTTCTTATTAATTGACTTAATAAACCAACCGTACCGGGTTTTAATAAATTTATTATAACAAAATATAAAAACGTTACTTGTAATTAATTAACATCCGACAGTCTTAATACAGCAGCGTCACAGTTCTATCTTAGGGGTAGGTCGTGGTTCAGCAGTTTATCTTATTCTTGAGAAATACATCACAACTTTAGGATGTATGTGATAACAAAACGTGAGTTTACAAAAACATCTATTCATTGAACTTACAACATCACATACTTCCTAATGCTAACTGTTAGTTTCATAGCCTGAGTCGTTAACATTGACAAACCAAGCAAGGACAAGATAGAATGCCTAAAGGGCATTCACGACAATATATACCTACAGATACGTATGTACAAAAAAGAAAGTTAAGCCAACTAAAAAGAGTTGAAAAATTAATTTAAATAAATCTTTTTTTTACCTTTTATCGTTGCAAACGCTTGGATAATTTCATTAAAATAGATGTTTTTAGCCACTTCGATCTCAATGGATAAAACCGCCAAACTTGTTATCCGTTCTTGACTCCATTGTGGAGCGCAAATAATTTCTAATTGATTTTAATTTCGAGAAACTGTATGTAATGTAATAAATAGTTTGAGACTTAAAAATTGGTGTTATAAAGCACGGATAGTTTATACAATCAAATATTTTATGTTAAAAGAAAATGAAAATATCTCTAAAACCGTAGCTTTGAAAGATTTGAACATTTTTGAGTAATACCTATTTACGAAAACCAAAATCTGAAATCCGCATATCAATAGGTGTTTTACTTCTAAAGTCATGAGTTTTTTTTTTAATATATTTTAACGTTTTTTTTAAATAACTCGAAAACTAAAGCTCCCACAAAGTTAATCAGTTCATGGTCAGCCGATAGAGAATTTTTGTACCAAATTTCATTAAAATCGATTAAGGCGTTCTTGAGTTATCGTGTATATAGACAGACAACAGACCGACAGAACGACAGACAACTTTTTCTTTTTCGTCGATTAAGGTGTTTTGAAACCTTAGTAACTCATTTTTGATAAAATTAAGAAAAGTCAAAATTTTACGATTTTGATATTCGACTCGAATACTAATTTTTATTACCAAAGAATCAATTTCATATATTCAGAAATATGTTTAATTTAAACAAAGCGATTGTAAAACTAACAAAATCAAAAATATATTCTTTAGGGTTTAAAACTTGGGAACAATAATATTCTTCGAGTAATGAAATAAGCAAGTGCAAGATTTTTATATCTTTGATAATTTTTTAAGTTTTTCTACTATATTTGCATTGTTTTAAATTATTAAACAAAAATTAAAATATAACTTAGATCTGTTTTGAAAATAGAAAGTCTGTGGTTGAAGCATTTCTTTCCTAGACGGATGCTAGACAGACTGAGAGGGAGATCGTGAGTACCGGAAGTATTTTTCTATCTTTTTAGGTATATTATACCTATTTATGCATGAATGATGATTAGTTCACCGGTTTTCCAAAAAGTGACCGTCCCTGTGTGCGTATACTTGGTGCTTTTATCTTATAACAGGTATCTGGATAATTGTGTAAATGTCGGATCCCAAGGGGGCCCCCGTAACCCGAGGCCCGGGACGGACCGTCCCCTCCGCCCCCCCCTTCAGTACGCCACTGACTCCGATATTCGCTCACTTTGTTGGGTCATTGAAGAAAAAACTACGCCTCTCCGATATTGGTTCACTAACTATCTTCAGCCAAAACGTTAATGTAACGAAAAAGTAGAAATTTTGCTATTGAAGTGGTTATATTGTTGGCTTGGTAATCTGGAGCTTAACGGTTCGAATCCCGACATCGTTCCACTTTCTTTTTTGGAGCACAAAAATATATTTTTGATTTTGTTTAAGGCCATATTTTAGGATTTAAGTAACTAGTAACATATAACAGATGCTGATTAGATGGAGACCACCTACATTGGACCAATGACAAGTGACAAAAATCCTTCATTACGCCTACATATTTTTGTTACTGATCCAGCAATGGTTTACCATTGGACAAATGATGTGGTATATCAGTTAAGTGACTGATGGGCCAGTATTCCCAAGTTAGACAAAAAGTTACGTGCTAGACATCTGCTACCTTCAGTGGTCCATTGAACGAATAACTACAAATTTATATTGGGCCAATATTTATCCATCACAAACTGTTTATAGGGAAGATATAAAAGTTAGTTTTTCAATAAAAATAACTTCCATACTGTTAGTTTATCTAAGAGAAAAATACGCAATTTCTTATCAAAATCCTGGTATGTGACAATTACGGTTTCTTAGCTTAAAATATTTTGTATTTATTAAGTGGAATAAAACAAAGTTAAATTAATTAAACCTACATTTACAACTAACAAAAATGTAAACAAAAATGCAATAAGAGAAAGTAAATAAATTAAACGGCATAAAAATCAGACAGTCTAAGATAGAAGAATAAGAAGATAGACAAATATGAAATTTTAAAATTAATAATAGAAGAAAAAATTGGAGGCAGAAGAGGTCCGGGTCGAAGAAGAATATCATGGCTTAAAAATCTTAGACAATGATATGGTGTTAGTACTACGTTACTTTTCAGAAAAGCAGCAGAGAAGGTGCAGATCGCGCTGACGATAGCCAACGCTTGAAGAGAGAGTGGTACCTAAAGAAGAAGAAAAAATGAAACAAAAATATTTACAAAAAATCATTAGCTTATTAGCAAACGAAACAGAATTCATTAGATCCCACAAATCAAGGCTGCATTACAGGATGTGGAGGCCCCGGGGCAAATTAGAAACTTCCAACGCAACAAGTAAAAAAATACGTATTTTAATTTTTATGATCTGAAACAAAATTTCTATTAAACACTAGATATGTACTTACACTTACAAAGTCAAAAAAAGGTAGTAACTATTTATGTAAAAAAAACTAAGTAAGTGTTTTTTTGCAGCAAAATCATTAATATCTTCAAAATACAATTCTGTAAGTAAGTCGTTTTCTAGCTATACAGATCAAAGACATAAATATTTTGGTTCATCGTTGTACGCACCCTATTTTTAATAAATTTTATTTTAGAAAAAGATCGTTCGCCGGTGCAGTTAGCTATCATAAGAACTAAATAAATTCCTAATTTTACAGAAAAACGGTTATTTGGATTTAGTTTCCATAGTCGTATATTATTTATTATCAGAATGTATTCAGAATGATTAGGGAAGACAAAAAGTTAATAAATTTTTTTTAATTAAACTGTGTTTTACGATAGCACCCCCTCCACTTTTTTCAAAAATAACAATTTTGAAAATCTAACCTATGGACTTATTGAGAAAACACTTTAGAGCATTAAAGTAGGTGCAGTCGTTTTTGAGTTATAAGCGTTTAAAATTATTATTTGGCACCCCTTTGATTCATTGGCTTTAAAAAGTGCCAACAGGCCTCTAGCGTGTACCGGATGCGAAATTACCGCGATGTGCGATTTCGTGTTTTTGTTTTTTTTTTAACATTTGCAATTTTTTTATTTTTTGGCATTTAAAAATCGAATCGGTTCACTTTTTTTTAAGTTATAGCGGTTTTTCTGAAAAAATAGGCAGATTTTTTGTTGCATTTTCACATTTTTTTTCATACGGGGGTTTGGCATTGGACGGCAGCATTTACACTGAAAGAAATCTTCGATTTTATAGTTAACAAATGATTGTTATTCCGTGTTTTTGTTATAACTAATAAGATATATTACAAAAGTGGATATTCTTGTTTCTGGTTAATCACTTCTTCAAAAAAGAAGGTTTATAAATAACAACTAATTTTTTTCTTTCAATTTTGAAAACCATGGTAACTGAGAACAACACTTATTAAACAGAAATAAAGCCAAATAGTTTTTCAGACAATAATGGTTTGTGTCTTATCCCAAAAAATAACCTACAGTTCTAATACACAAGCTCTTAGTACTGTGTAATCACATGTCCTTTTTCCTGTTAATCGATTGTTTTTGTTGAAGTTAATAGCACATAACATGACCAATATTTTGTCTGAGGATAAAAAGACGGCAATAAGCATGCGCGGGAGCTTCGATCGAGTTTTTTGGAGCGCGCCAACGACTGTCAGCGTCCAGTGTCAGCCGATGCGGTCATTAGTTCAGCAATTTTATTTCGCCATTTTTGCAAATTTTGGCCGACGCGCCGTCGCGTCATTCTTATATTTTATATTGGACATACATAGGAATTTTGTGTGTCACGATTATTGCTATATTTGTGAAAATTTGTCCGCAAAGCATATGTATCTAACCCAACCCAAGGTAACTTCAATAAAATAAACAAATTTCTTAATTTCAAATTTGGGTGGAATCATAGAAAAAAAATTGGGTTCGGTCTGTCTGGCAGACCAGAATGTTATCTGCTGTACTGTGCTACGGAACTAATTATGACCTTGGCGCCCATAGAAATAGTTCAGTGAAACACAAATAGATGGAGCACCACACATGATAACCAAAAAAATTAATACTACAAAATATGCCCAAAAAACAAAGAAAGTTTAAAAGATACATCAAAAGTTGATGTTTTTGTGAATTTTCTAAACTTTTTTTGTCTTTGGGCGCACTGAACTTAAAAGACAAATGTGTACTTTTGACCCAAATAAAATATTATGAAAAAAACATTTTGCCTTTTAATTTCATAGGTGAGGTCCTTTTACAAAACCCTTTATTGTATGGTTTCATTGAGAATTTAACTTATAAAAGGTTGGGTAAAAAGATAAAGAAAGATGATAAATAAGTATATGTAATTTAAAAAAAAATGGAAGTACATTTCCCAAAAATTAATTAATTAACTCATTATTGGAGTGTTGAATACAAGAATTCCTTTATTTTTGTACAAAGTTTAACATTTGTTATCCCTCCAAAGCTAAGGGAGTAAAGAGGAGGTGAAAAATATAATGAATCATCTGGTAAAATAGGTAAAACATAAAATATTACCTTATAGTAAAAATCGAGGTAAAAATTATTTAAGAAGAAGATAAATTACCTAGAAATAATTATTGTGAAAATTATTCCACAGATAATTGTGAGGATAATTGCCTTTAGTCATAATTTAGTACACAAAATTCAATATAAAGCCTCAAGAAATAAAACATAATTTTTTCCAAATCTTTTTTGTTTGGCTTTATGAAATGCTGATTTTTTTTTTATTTATCGCAATAATCTCCTCTTTTTAGACTATTAGAAAATCTTACAAATCTTATTAACTTGCTTACACCACCAGAACAAACACCTAATAATTAACTTTATTATTGTGGTCACTTTAGAGATTAAAAAATATAATAAAGTTTGTGTCTTGCCAAATAAAAAATTAAAGTATGTTCCTTGTTTTGTCAACTTACTGTTTTTATACTGCAAGGCATCAATAGTTTTTTACTTTTTTACTTGGCAAAGCAAAAATCTTAGACAATAGCCTGTATGTCTTACCAATTGATTTAAAAATACTGAAGGAGAGAATCTTTTCTTCTAAAGTAAGTCTTTTGGCTTTAGGTTTCTTCTGCTGTACTCTAATCTGGCATATAATAAGAATTTTCTGCGAGTGCTAATTTTCTCTGGATTGATTGCACATAACTGGTCATTTTATGCAATCGCTTACTACTATCAATAACTTTCCTATAGAAATGTCATGCTTTTGGTGTGAGATTAGCCTGTCTGGGCACATTGACTTCATTAGGAATTAAAGAGCGCCTTCTTTTAACTGTAAAAAGAAATAAAACAAACATTAGCTAATTAGTTAAAATTATAACATTTAAATAAAGTAAAAATGTAAATAAATCAAACAAATTGATCGTTCTCAGGGTAACCACCAGTTGGGGTGTAACTTTTTTTTTATAAATTTGTCACCGTTCTTTCTCCACTGAATTTATTTTAAACCCGACATGTTTTGGAAGCTCAGGCTGCCATCATCAGGAGTCCCTACCAAAGTTTTATTAAGGGAGACTAGGCCAAATTAATGGACCAGTCTTCCATATTGGAAAAAGAAAGAGAGGCTACAACCCATTGTGAGAAAAACTTTAAAATTTAAAAAACAAAATAAACATATAAATATGCAATACATTATAGTTATTTAATTATGCCATAGATAGACTTTGTGGGGTACTAAGAAAACTAAGCCTGACTTCTGTTTAAGCCTCAGTTTAAGGTAGGTACTGTAAACAGTTCTAAGTACTGGTATAGTCAGGTTTTTTTTTTAGGGAGTGTCTAAAGAGCCGGCAATTCAGCTGAATAGCCGTGAGGCTAAAGAGGCAGAAATAATTATTTATTATGTGTTTTTCATATTTTCTTTTTTTTAAATTTTTTTAAAATTAAATTAACCCAACCTGACCTAAACAGAATCAAACCAACTTATTACAAGACAAAAAAACACACTTTAAACTAAATTAACCCAACCTAATTAAACAAGCCAAAAAAAGATGTAGGGGTTGTAGTGTGTTTTTTTTGGGTTGTTTTGGCTTTGAATGAGTTGGTTTGAGTCTGTTTAGGTTAGGTTGGGTTAATTTAGTTGGTTTGAGTCTGTTTTGGTTAGGTTCGGTTCATTTAGTTTAAATTGTGTTTTTTTGGGTTTTTTTGGCTTTTAATAAGCTGGTTTGAGTCTGTTTAGGTTAGGTTGGGTTAATTTAGTTTAAAAAAATTAAAAAAGAAACGAAAATATGAAAAACACAAAATAAATAATTATTGCCGGCTCTTTAGCCTCACGTCTATTCAGCCGAATTGCCGACAATTTATTAATATTTTATAACATAAAATATGCTCACTTTATGATCAGCTTGACATACATACAATGCTTTAATGTATAGGCAGGAGCACTAAAGACACAGAAGATTAGTCCCTCTTTACAGAGTAAAACAAAACTTCTCAATACTTTTTGACCAGGGCTATAATATTTTTCTGAACAGTTTTGGTATCTACTAAAATTAAAAAAAAACTTACCTGCCTTTCTTTCTGGGTTGCCCCATCATGGTGTCGTCTCTAATATTCTATAAAACATAGCTTAAATTTGATATAGGATTTATACTTCCCTTTATTTTACTCATCGTACACTATAAAAGCCTGTGGCTTGTAATAATTCCTTTCTTTTCAAAAAACCAAAAATAACTTAAACAAACGCCATTAAGGATTTTCGTTTTACAATTGGTCCTGGTTCTGGTTGAACCAGAACCGCAACCGATCCTTTCGTTTTAAAACAATGACGTCACAGTTGAACCCAGTTATGAAATTTTAGAACCAGCCTGGAAGGTTGGTTCGGCCCTTTGGTTGTAAACATAATTCCTAAAATTTGGCAAAATTATAGATGATCTTTTTTTGAGTAAAATCAAAGATATCTATCTATCTAATAATATTTTAAATGACGTCATTATTTTAGAACCGCTGTCAAAATTTATGTCAAAATAATATCAACCAGAACCAGGACCAATTCTCAAATTGAAAATCCTTATTGTCGTTGTTGGCTAAAAATCAATAGATCCGCCTGTACGCGTTGGCGTCAGCTAAGGGAGAGATATGACAAATTTAGAATTTTTGTACTACTATCGCCATCTATTAAAAAAAAAATTACTAGACCCTGAAATAATTATACCTATGCTTTTCCATAAGAGAAAAAGGTCTACAAACTACAAGTAGTTTGTCTATGGGTGGAATCGGTTCTACTGTCATATTGCCATTGGTCATGGCTTATTTGTTGCTTTCACGTTTTTTCATTGTGGCACAATTTTTATTTCTTGCATATAATATGCGCCTGCGCGGCCTACGGCGCTATAGTTAACGTTATAAACACTATATTTCTACGACAAATAGAAAAAATGCCCATATTTCATCTCACTTTTTGGTTAGTTTTTAAAGCGGAAGAGACTTTTTAGTTACTTTTTTTAGAAATAGAAAGTCACTTTTTCACTTTTTTTATTTTATATTTGAGTGTGGAATCCCCTTGTTCTTGCATCTTTACATTGTCTAAAAACAATTTTAATCAAATCAATGTTTATTTTTAGTCGGGCAGCGACTTGGAGGAAATTATCGAAAACAGAAGGAGCTGCTACAAAAATATGGGCTACCGGTCGATGCTGCCGTTATAATAGTAGAATAAGAATAGATTTTTTTTGTCATTTGAAACAAAAAGAAAACAAAATAAATATAGATAAATAAAATATCCAAGAATAATATTTTTACAAAAATCTTTGCGTTGATTTATTTTGTGTTTTAGGTAGCTCTAGCGGAGGATATGGAAAAATTGACGTTACAAAGCTGGCACCCGGTTCCCACCAATAACACCCGGTTCCCGCCTTCGACTTTCTCGTGCGTGCCCCAGCACATATCGCATGATTGCCATAACATTTTATATTGACATCATGTGACGCGTGAGTCGGTAGTCACGAAAAAGTCTTAGGTGGTAACCGGGTGTAAGACTTTCATACGTGACCGCCGGGTGTAAGGCTCATAATGTGGTGTCGGTTTTTTCATATGCTCCTCTAGAATTATCCGAAACATAGAATAAATCAAGGTTAATGGTTAAATTACATTTATTAACTGTTAACAAATCAAGAGTTTAACTTGTAATAAATCGCTGTTAATAGTTAACATATATAGAGTAAATGCGTGAAGTACAAACAAATCATTATTATTAGCTAAATTATAAATATTTATTATAAACAAATTTCATCTATCTTTTCTATCCTTGTTTTCTATTAATAAGATTTGTTACTAGTTAATATAATATTTTTGGTTATTATTACAAAGTCGGTTATTTACAATTAATAAATAGATCTATCAATAATAATCACTGACTTGATTACCAAATATTTGTTTTTAAATTCTAAAATTATGGTTGGTTTATCAGAAAGAAATATCTATTAAGCCATAAATCACAAAATTCTTTTGTTGTGGTTAATAAGATTAAGTAATTATAACTAAACTCTTTTCTTAGTGTACTTACGACAAAAATTGCGTTTTACCCCAAAAATAACAATCTAGAATTATTTTTTTAAAAACAACTGTGTATTTACCAAAGATGTCCTTATATTATACAAAATATACTCAAAAATGGAGGACTCAAGATTATGGGATTTCTTCTGTGTAATTGAGACGATCGGTACATCTTACACTGATAATCTGTCTTTTTTAAGTTTCTATTTTTCTAAATTACTCGCTAGAGTATAAGTTATCTAATATAGGCGATTACCCCGCAAGCTACAGGCCTTCCAGCATTTCCGTCCAATAAACTGTTAGCGTTATCCCCTCTTCCTAAATCGTCTGGATCCGCCGTCACAACTAGCGCCCTACCAACTACTCCTCTGTGTCCACCCGACAGCGACATTAGGGGGTCGATTTGGACTATTTCGGCTGTGCCATCCTCTTTGGCTTCCACGTTACCCAAATCTCCCACGTGACGGTGGGGGGATTTGGGACCACCGTGCTGTAACTAAAATAAGAAATTTAAAAATAAAAAAATGGTTATCCACACTTTTAAATCCGACGAAAAAACAAGACAATGGAACACGGTATTCACCGTAGTAGGATCCACCTACGTTCCACCCTTTGTTTGAACAGTCGAAAATCAATATGGCCAGTATAGAGAAATATTTATCTGTAGGTATGACTATTTGGGACGTCCACGGTTTATCAGAATGTGCAAAATCAAACCCGTTAAATAAAAGAAAGTTCAATCATAAAATCATTCCCCAGCAAACACAAACATCGGCATTGAATCGGGCCAATGTCGACAACGTCAGCAGTGTGTCGGCATCGGCGACTACACTCTGGCCCGATGTTGGTCAGATTGCGATTTTCAGTTTTCGGTCTATAATGGGCAACTGACGGAGGTCCACATTACTACAGTCGACTTTATGCCGACACCTCTTTAGGACCGACCATGGTCCGATTGGAACTTTGTTTACTCGGTCGAAAATCGGCAACTAACGCCGGCATAACATTGTAGTCTAGTTAGCAACATCACAATTGAGTTAATAAAATCGTACGGAACAAAATGTAATTTTATAGGAATAGGTAACAGTAATTAAAATGGTCTTTTGTAAGTTTAAAAAAATGTACCTACAAATTTAACCTAAGAATCTCTCAACTTAACAAGTAAACGAAAACATTTTGACAATGCTTAAACTGAATTGTATAGTTATTATTGTTCACAATGTTTTGTACAATTATTGTTGTATTTTGCAAATAAAGTTTCATTCATTCATTTATTCAGAAGAAGTCCACTTTTTTCCTCTCATTAGAGATAAACATTATAAAAGTACGCACTGCATTTTTTCAAAAAACTCACCTCAAAAATATTCAAAATAAAAAAAAAACATGAGCATATCACCTGACTTACCACAGACACCTAGTGATGCTGGTGAAAACAGGTTAAAAATTTTAATAGGGAGCGCTTTAAATAAATTTTGTGGTCTCCAGTCCTTTGAGATGTTACAGCAGTTTTTATTTTTTGTGATAAATGTTTGATAGGAAATATAGGAAAATAAATAATTTACCCAGAGTGTAGCTATTCTTGATATTAGTGTAGCTCTTGGAGGAATGACAAACTGGTGAAGCTATTCTTGAAATCAGGGAGAAAACAATTATCTCCCTGAAACGTACAGATCCTATTGGTCGACGTCACCGATTCACTCGAAAATGATACTAATAACATGACTTTTGATGAATGTTGTTTCTACTGGTTTTTAGTGAGAGAAATAAAAGATGTCAATTTCTATTAAAATATTGTCATTAGTGTCATTTGTGAGAGAAATCAGCGGCATCGACCAATGAGAACTGCGCATTTGTGAAGAATTATTTTCTTTTCCATGATCTCAAGAATAGCTACACAGGGAAAAGAAAATAATTCCCCACAAATGCGCGGTTTTTATTGGTCGATGTCGCTGATTTTTCTCACAAATGACAGTATGAAAATTGGTGTTTTTATTTCTCTCACTAAAGACCAATCGAAACAACATTTTTTCAAGTCATGTTATTAGTGTCATTTTCGGGGGATTGGCGGCGTCGACCAATAGGATCTGTGGGTTTCCGGAAAATAATTGTTTTCTCTTAGAATTTAAAGAATATGTACAAGTTTTACGTCTTTTTTCTAGAACTTTTAAAACTCCAAAAGATAAAAAATTACTTGGTCCTAATAGTTCGAATTTAAAGCTTATAGATACAAAAATATTGCCTGTGGTGACAAAAGTTAAGCTTTTTTTTTATAAAAATATGGGACGGTATTTTCCAACTAAACATGGCGCGTTATATTTCTTTACTCAACATACAAAAAAAAAAATGTTTTTTTAAAATTCCATCTCATTTCTAGGATCTATGAGTAAGTTTTTACTTTTATCTGTGCATACATTTTTGAACGAAACGGCTTCTATACAGAACATAAAAATAAACCAAATATATTGCACATTTTCTGTTTCAGATTCAGTTTTTGAATGCATGCCAATTGCCCACCTTAGCAACAGAGTATGATCCATTTTGAGCCTCGCTTTAAGCAGATCGCAGGACTGAGGCAGAATTGCAAAAATATGATTATACTGGGTGGGGACTTTAACTGGCGCAAATTCGCTACAGCTTGAGGTTGAAAAATGCGGATAAAACGCAAAAACACGTCGATTGAGTTTTTTTGTAATAAAAAATATTTTCACCCCCTTTAGCGGGTAAAACTCACCCCGACTTAATTTTTTTAAATGGGATGATACCACTTGTTGCACCTTGTTGGAAAGGTCTTTCCAAAAGAAAATTGATTATGCCATTTTTTTTTTCATTTTTACCAAATGGTAATTTTCTGGCGTGAAAAAATTATTTCATATCAAAAAATTCTTCTGATGCTTACAAAGCCATTCTAAGGTACAGTTTTTAGTAGTTAGTATTTTCTCAGTTTGTTTTTAGAAAAGTGTATGAACCGCTTTATCACAATTTGGACTCTTTATTGTAAAAAATGGAAAAATTATCGCATCTTTATCAATTGTAAGGCTGCAATGAATCAATTTATTGTCTGTCACATATTCTTAATTTTCATTAAAAATGCCGGCGTATTTAACGGAAACTTTGAAAATAGAAATTTTGATGATGATTGGGTTCGGGGATCGGATGCGTACCCAAGCAGAAGTTGCGGCATTATATCAAGCGCGACATCCAGAATTGCCAGTAGAAATATAACTAGTGCATGAAATATTAGCGGAAATTTTTGAAAATTTTGTCTGAAATCAATTTTTTAACAAAACCTGAAAAAATCCCGAATCCGCAGGGTAAGGGATTTTTTCTTTGGTGCAATGCACGATATGTTTTGATCGGAAATTTCCCAAGTTGATAAAAGTTTATTTAGGTAGTTGCTAAAAAGTTGATTTTGATATATTTATTTATTTAAATAATTCCATACTTTAATAACAATTCATATTTTTTGTAACTGTGAAAACGACGACCAAACCGAAACAGCTGGTACTTTATTTACTGTAGAAATTTTGTTTTAGCTCCATAGCAACTAATTATAATAGCCTACTACACTAAGTTTATGCTGATTTAAAATTTTGACAGATCGACTGTTTTGAAACTATAAATGTCAAAAATGACAATTATCCCCGGGATATTTCCAGATGCAATTTTCAAAACGGATGCAATTTCCACTTATCAATTTTTGAAAATTTTCGTGTAAAATTTCCAGTTAAATTGAGATTAGGGAAATTTCGTCCATTACACCGGGCTACAGTAGGCAAAAATGAGGCTCATTTCAGGTTGCACGGGCATTTACGGCAAATTCCTCGAGAAAGGCCACAACGAGTAGACGAAGACACTAGACTAAATGTTCTTCTAACATTTCAGGAAAATCCAATCAGTTCTGCCAGAGGAGTAAGTAGGGAATTTGATATGTGCCTTAAAACTGTATTGCCTATCTTGAAATCTGCTGGTAAAAGACCCTTCAAAATGAAGCCTGTGCAGGAGTTGACGGAAGATGATCCCGATCGGAGGGTGGAGTTTTCTGAAACCATAATGAGACAAATCGATGATGGAAATATTTTACCGGATTGGATATTGTTTTCAGATAAAGCAACTTTGATCTTAAATTGAAAGGTGAGTCTTTTTGATTAGGCATCTATCCATAACTCGAAATAATGTCGTTAAATCTGTATGCTTTAGGAACGTTAGTAATCAAAGATCTTTAACTTTTGTGTCTTCATTTTTAGGTAAATCGTCAAAATTGTAGGTACTATGCAGAAACAAATCCACATTGGATAGTTGAGCAGCATAGTCAATATCAAGAAAAAATCAACGTATGGGCTGGAATAATTGGAGATAGAATTATTGGACCCATATTCTTTGACCAAAATTTAACTGGCAACAGATATTTGGAAAAAATACGTTGGTACCTGAACTTATCAAAACGTTTCCGACAGAAGATAGAACCATTGATCAAAGAATTTTCTTTCAACAAGATGGGGCTCCACCACATTACGCTATCAATGTACGACAGTTCTTAAATGACTTTTTCCAGAACAGGTAAATTGGAAAAAGGGGATTCATTGAATGGCCAGCTAGATCTCCTGATCTTACTCCATTAGATTTTTGTTTATGGGGCTTCTTAAAATCTAAGGTATACGCCACAAGACCCAATAATATTGAAGAGCTAAATGATAGAGTTAGAGACAAAATTCGGCAAATTGCACCAGAAACATTAAGAAGGTTTCAAGCTGAATTTTACCACCGTGTTGCTCTTTGTCAAGAAGTAAATGTTGCTCATTTTGAACAGTTGTTAAAATAAAGAGAAATAAATCTACTTAGCGTTCTTTGATTAATTTGGGTGTTCCCAACCATGTAGGTGGTTGAATTTTGTGTAAATTTTCAAGATTAAACACACTGACTATAATTTTAGAGACCAGTTTATGCACAAGTAATTTTTGTGGAATTTCGTTCCCTATTCTTCTTTTTTCACGCTAGAAAATAGCATAACAGTTAAAATGAAAAAAAATGACACAATCAATTTTCTTTTGAAAAGGCCTTCCCAACAAGGTGCCACAAGTAGTACCATTCCGTTTAAAAAAATGAAGTCGGGGTGAGTTTCACCCTCTAAAGGGGATAATTTTTTTTTTTTTTGGTATGACCGGAAAGCTTACAAAAAATCTCAATTGGCGTATTTTTGCGTTTTATCCGCATCTTTTAACATGAAGCTGTAGCGAATTTGCGCCAGTTAAAGTCCCCACCCTGTATATTGAGGCCCCAGATTATTTTAAGCATGAGACCCACCCACGTCCACCCTATGCGGTGTGGGTAAAATAATCATCCCCTAAAGATTCAATTTTTCAGTTTTTTGGCAGTATCTCAAAAACTTTTATAGGAAAAATTCAGTCAATAAAAGTTTAGGTAGGTCTTCTTCTTTAACCTCACATCAGCCTTCAGAAAAAGCCAATATTGTTGTATACAGTGGTTTGCCAATTTTGAAGCTGTTTTTATTTATATATTGTATTTTGTATTCCCTTCTTACCTCTTGAATGGACCCCCAAAATATTAGCATTCTATTCTATACCATTTAAAGCAAAATGCTAATACATATAGGATACAACAAATATTGTCTCATTTTTTAGAAAAATTTTAGTTTTTGCACTATCGAAAAAAAAAAAATTCAGAAATAATTTAGGAGTTTTACCTAACCCTTCGCTTTAATTGTTTTTTTTTTTTAATTCCGCACACCGCACTTACCTAGTTATTTAGGCTTTATTTGGTAGGTGCCTAATTTATCGGTGAGGGAGTTTAAACGGTACATTGAATTGGTATTGAGAGATATTTTTTTAAACATAAAATTTTAGCATATATAAAAACAGCTTCAAATTTGGCAAACAACTGTATCCAAAAATATTGAATTTTCGTTAAGGGTTAACAGAAGACTCATTTAGTTTGCTATACTAACCAAATAAGGGTTAAAATGTCCACCCAATTTTTCACAACCCTCTCTCAAATCTCCAGCTTGCTGAATGTGTAGTCCGTGCTTCCCCGGGCTTAGACCTGTAATGTTACCCCTGATAAAAATCGGTCCTGCAGGTGGTAGTCTTTGGGTAAAAAATATTTCACCTTTTACTTCACCTTCGCCCTCGCTACTGAGGACTGCTATAGCTGTTTGGTGTCTAACATCCTAAAAAAATTACTACCTAGCTCATTGTTTCAGCTATCATCCCATTAATAGACCAAAAATCATGGTAAAACCGGCATGTTGGCAATGCAATTAACGCACGGTAAAAAATTTTGTCTTAGGTCAAAACAAATTGCTTTGAAATTGCTTTGATATAAAACAATTTGTGCTTTTCTATTCACCAAGAGAATATTTTCTTGATTTAGAACAAAATATGTTTTGCTTCTCTGTTTTAATGAAAAACAGAAATTGTTTTTTTTTTATAAAAAGGAACTGTTTTAATTTAAACCTTTTCTTCTAGAATTAAAATATTTGCTTATTCAAAACAAAACACTTTTGATTCTCCATCCAAGACAAATAATTTTCTTGACTTAAAATGGAATAATGAAAATATTTATAATTTCTTTCAATACAATATCCTTTTTTCAAGTGAAATAAGGTTTTTTTTTTAAATTAAGACAAACCTAGAAATGCAATATCTTGCTTCAAGACAAATCCTTCTTTGAAATCAAAACAACCGGAGATTTGTATTATTTTCTTCTATAATATATTTTTTTTTAATTTAAAAGAACCCCGCCAATTTGTTATGTAGCATGGGCACCAGTTAAATTTTTTCAAATTTTAATATGTTATAGAAAAGGGTGAGCCAATTTTTTTTTATTATTGCTACCCCTCCCAATAGGTACAGTGTGGGCCGGAAAATAAGTAAAATTGAGTATTTTTTACCTACTATTGGGGCTATTTTGGCAGAAATGTTAATAGATAAAATCTATCTAATCGTTTAAAAAATTAAATTACATTTTAACCTTAATTTATGTAAAATCAAAACTTCATTATTAGTAGTAGTATTATTTTCGTCTTGCTGTCCAGGTATACATATATACAAATACATACAGGGTGGATTCTTTAAATGAAACTTCAAAATACATTACTGGCGGCCCATTTGGGGGCCCTCACTGGAGACCGAGGGCCTACCAACATTTTTTTCATGAGGAAGTACAACTGGTAGAACCTTTTTGAAAAGCTTTGTGAAAAAAGAAATTCGATTAAATAAATTTTTTTGACATTTGTCAACCCATGTGTTAAAATTTTACGCCAGTAATATCCTTGTGTGGTTTCTTTATTCCAATTAGTAAATAAAGTAATATGTTGTTTATTTTGAAGATAAAACAGTTGACAAAAAAGAGGTTTTTTAAAATTTTTAACTTACTTACGTAATTATAAGGTCCCATGTACACTTCGTACAAGTCACTTTGGACATTTTCAACGGCTGGATAAGGCCTTACGTCCAGAGTTCTTGCCTCAATATCTGGTATTCCAAAGAGGGTATTCTTTACACCCACCGTTTGAAGCGCCGCTCCATGTATATTCTCGACTATAAAACTAAACACTAACAAAATTGAGTAAGTAAAGACGTTTTTTTCAGGATTCATTGTTTTACAGATTTTCTTTTTTTCCTTTTTAAATGATTTTGTCTGGAGTAAAATATGTAGAGTACTCTTTTCTGACTGAACACAAGAAATATTTTTCGAAGACTTAAGACCACAAGTTTTTTCTTGAAGAATGATTTCTTTAATTATTTAATTTGTTCAATGCTAAGTCCGCCCACAAAATGAATACAATCATAGGTGAATCTTTAAATAAATAGTAATCAAAATTAGAAGAATGTTTAGATATGGAATGAGAATCACATATGGGAATAAATATAGCCATCTAGGTAAAGTAGGTAGCGTGTAACACATAACTATTAATAGCTTGTTTTTTTTTAATTTAATGATTATGGGTAGTCATTGAGCACAAATTTATTATAAGTTTAGTCATAGAACATACGCAAAAGTGAGTATTTTTATGGGGGCTCAAATGAAGATACGGCAGACATTTTTTTGTTAGGTTGACTTGATAGTGTTATTTTCCCTAATCATTAAAATGAAAAATTGGTGCTAGAAAGCACGGATATTCCACCACACAATCAATTATTTTATTTTGAAATGAAATGAAAATATCTCAAAAACTGTAGCTTTGAAAGATTTGAACCTTATAACAAAATTTTTGGGTAATATTTACGGAAACCGAAATCTGAAAACCGCATATCAATAGCTGCTTTACTTTTAAAGTTATGATTTTTTTAAAATATTTTTACCTGTTTTTCAAATAACTCGGAAACTAAAGCTCCCACGAATTTGGACTTTATATCAAAATTTGTAGTCCATAGTCATGGAAACTGAAATCTGAAAACTGTATATCGCTACTTCCTTTTGTTCCAAAGATATATTTTTTTGTAATATTTTATCCCCCTTTTTCCCCCTTCTTACCCAAAAGTTAATCAGTTCATGGTCAGCCGATAAAGGATTTTTGTACCAAATTTCGTTAAAATCGATTATGGCGTTCTTGAGTTATCGTGTATACAGACAGACAACAGGCAACAGACCGACAGACCTACGGACAACTTTTTTTTTATCGTCGATTAAGGTGTTTGGTAACTTTAGTAACTCATTTTTGATTTAAAAAAAATAGTCCAATCTCAAACCAAAACATGTCGAAAAGGAATTGAAACCATTAACTGTGCAAAATTTTGTTAATTTTTTATCCTAGCTAATATTAATCAACCGAGTCTCAACTAAACAGTCAGTTCAATATACTTCTTAAGATCAAACGCGGATCCAGGGGGGGGGTCCTGGGGGTCATGACCCTCCCCTGGGCGGTTCACATCTTTTTTTTAATATCTAAATAACAAAAATACTTTAATTTGGACGTCATATCTAGTCCCTTCTCGAAATTTTATGTCCATGTTCATAAAAACGTTCCTATAATGGAAGTGGAGGAAGTAATTAATCGTTTCGCGAGGAGACAGAAGAGGTAAATTGATTTTGTAATTTGATTTAATTTTTTAAGTTAAATTTTTGCTTCTTTTTTTTTCTCGTCTTTACGCCACTGATATGACCCCCATTTACTGAAAAGCTAGATCCGCCCTTGCTTAAGATTTGGGGTTTCACCTAAATCGTGATTTCTTCATGATCCCTGTGCATGTGTCTTTTGTAACACGACCACGACACTACTGAACCGATTTCAGTGAGATTTTCAAGAAAATTAGTGGTCGACTCAAATAGAAGCAAATTCCCAGCAAACATATCGCAAGTACAAAAATAGCACTAATTTGGAACACGGCATTTTAAAATATTTGTACAATTTGTGCTGCAATGCGTACCAACAATACAAAAAAAGTATAAATATTGTACTGACATAAAGTACTTTAATTAGGAAATTTTATTACACTAACAACAATTTTTTTTTTAAAATTGGGGTATTCCATTTCAAAAAATTTTTGTGTTATATCTCGTGAACTAAAGGCTTTAAGACAAAATCGGTAAAACAGGTAGATTTGTCCTTAAAAAACTTAAAAAAATGGTTTTAATGAAAATCAAATAAAAAAGTTGTAGAGGGTTTTTAGAAACGCACATTTTTGAGAATCACCCTGTAGCTCAGAAACGCTTTGACATATCGCAATGCGGTTTTTAATTTTCGACTTCTCTGGAAAATCGAGCCCGTAACATGTATATTAGTTTTGGGCTAACTATGCTGCAAAAGCCCAAAGCTATAGAGGCCCCTCGAATTTGGACCACCCTGTACAACAATAGTAAAATGCCATGTTCCAAATTAGTACTTTTTTCGTACAGTGAATATTTTACATTTTTAGTAATCCGATGTTTGCTGGGTTTGTACCAATAAAAAGTACTCTTATGCCCATATCCACCATTAAACACTCTAATCAGGGCTAGCTAATTGGAATTAACTTGCTAATCGCGGCTATACAAGTTTACCTATCCACCAACTTTTTTTTATGAAATAATTACCTAATCAGGGTTAAGTAACTCGATTAAAAAAAACAGCTGGCAACGCAGCATATTTGGTGTGTATCTATTGGTAACACTGGATATGTCAAAAAAAATTTTGATGTAAAAGGTTATCTTTTCTGTTTACTTTTTAATTTTCTTTTTCTTTTTAAGTTTTTGTTTATTTATTTTTAAAACCTATCAGAAAATACGTTCCCCAGCTGTTGCGACTGAAACTCTCAAGTTAAACGGGGATGGCCGAATCGGTGCTGTTTGGAGCTGATCAGTTTGTTGTCGCCAGCATTATTTCCAATAATTAACTGCTCATTTTCAGTCGTGTAGTGTAAAAAAGTGGATTTGCCTAAAGTTTGTTTTTTAACACAGTGTGTGGTAAACAAAAGTAGGCATTGAACAGTATGCTGGGTGCAAACTATGAAATACTATAATGGCCCAAGGATTGCAAAATGTGTGTATAAATGGCCTTTTCAAAAATAAATCCTTTGCAACGAAGTCCACATAGTGACTTTTTGTAACTCACATGCGTTTAGATAAGTTAAAGTAAAAGTGCCTTAAATTTTATCAGCCCAACAAGTCGTTACAAACAAAAAAAATAGTTTAGACGGTTCGTTAATGTGAATTTTTATGTGATATGATATGTATGGGAGAATTATCAGGAGGAAAAACTATTAGCCATCTTGTGACTGGATTAGATGTTTGAAAATATTTGTTATGTTTATTTTTTAATTTTTTTTGTCACTTTCAGTATTTGTATAGTTTTAAAATAGGGTACTTATTCCCTTGTATTACTTGACAGGTCACCATTGCAAAACCTACTTAAAAAATGTTTAATAAAGCAAGACTGCTAAAATTAAATCTATCTGAGGCACCACATCACTGTTTACTGCAACAACGACATTATGGTAGGTGCTGCAATGGGGCTTTTTACTTGAGGAGGAGCACAACCCACTTTTGTTAATAAAATGTCAAAAAAGTTTGTTTCCAGTTATCACTGACCTAGAAGGTCTGTGGGTAATAATCTTCTCAGCTTAGAAGTGATTTATTTAGGATGTTTGTTAATTTTTAGATATATTGAGTACCTTATAATTAAGAAACTAGTTCATAAGGTTGAGATATTTTTTATATCACGAAAAATATTTTACTGAAATTATTTAAATTCTACATTTTTTGACAGTTTTATTTTGAAACTGTTATCACCAAAAATTATGCCCTAGGTGACAGAACCACTCTAAGAAAAAAGAGGTTTTAAAGTTATAATAATTAAAAAAGAAAAATAATAAAATATGAATTTAGAAAAATCAAGCTTTATAGGACCTCGAATTAAAGGTTGCAGCAATGAAGTTTTGTACACACTGGTTGCAGATTTGTGTATTTAATTTTCTATTTCTCTTCTTAAAAATGTTTTTTTTATATTACAAAGAGAAAAAAAAAACATAAAAGTTTTAGATTAAAATGTTTCAGGATCTTTAATTTTTTTTTTTCATTCTGATTACTTTAAAATTTTAGGTAGGGTAGACTTTTTATGATGACTGGTGATTGACAGTGTCAAAAAGAGTTTTTCCTCGAAGTAACCACAAGTTACCAGGTAAACCAGTTGCTCGTTTTCAATTTTTCTTCGTACAGTAATCCAAGTCATGACGTCACGAGTAACCAGACTATGTTACCAGCCTATGGGACATGGTTACTTAAAAAATGTAAGGTTCAAAGTGTGGTTTACCGATTGTTTATGGTTTTTTAATTTGTATTATTTTTTTTATAAATCTCATGTTTTTCTATGATGATGTCATAACTATGCATGGTCACTGAAAGTAACCGTGATGTCATGACAAGTAAACCAAACAAGTTACTATTGTCCTTGAGCAAAAAGCCTATATGTAATACCATTAAACCATGTAAACCATTTTAAAAACTTAAACAAAATTGGTTGAGATGGACCATTGTTTTTTATTGAGATCCTAATTGATGAGGTTACTAATTTAGGTGTATTTTCTGCTGTTGAAAGACAATGTTTTTTGTGATATACAATATCTAACTGACCAATGTGATTGATTTAGGCATGTCTATGTGCAATAGTTGTCTGCATTTGTTCTTTGTTTTATTAATTTATTTATTTGGTTTTTAGATAAATAAAACATCTACTTCACTTTTAATTATATTTGTTTTTATTTTATGAAAATTATTAACTACAAACGGTGGTAATTATGCAGTATACGGTTTCCTGCCATTTTTGATTTTTTATGAAAAATTCTTTATGGGAGCACCTACTAGGGTCCCTAGGACCCCAAATCCGCCTGCGCCCAATTTTTTTTTTTAAGAGAAAAAAGGGTGCCCGGGGGGGGTTGTAATGTGTTTTTTTGATTGTTTTGAGTTGGGTTGGATTAGGTTGGGTTGGACTGTGTTGGATTGGGTTATTTTAGTGAAAAAATTTAAAAAAAAAACAAAAAAAAACAACGGGCGCAGGCCGACTTGGGGTCCTAGGGACCCTAATAGGTACCCCCATAAATAATTTTTTATAAAAAAATCAAAAATAGCAGAAAACTGTATACTGCATAATTACCCAAACGTTAATCAACACTTAAATAAAAGGTGAAACAAATAAAAAAAAACTTAAAAGAAGCTTATAAAAGTGAAATAAGTCTGAAGTCTGAAAGCTTTGTGAGCCGAAACCTTCTAAAGAACTCCCTGTTGTCCATAGTCTCAAAATAATTTGGTATCTCGTTCCATCGTCTTGGAATTCCATCATTGATTATGTTCAACACATCCAAATCGTCATGATACAATATATCTTCCATATTTAAAAAAAAAACAATTCAACAAATCAAACTGGAAATCAAAATAAACAGAAAACATAACCAACAAAATGCATATGACAGCGACTTAATTGCTCAATTAAGCTTTAATTGCCCAACATCGGCCGGGTTGGTAAACGGCGCGATTAACGCAAAAATTTTGTTGGTGGATACCGAATTTACTCGCTAACCGCAATTAAAAGTTAAATGGAGAAAAAATGCGTTGGTGGATACCGGCATTATAGCTTTAATTATTTTTGAGATATTAAAAAACTTATTAGACCTGTGGAAGAATCCAAAGGAGAGGGCACTAATATGTTAGAGTCCTGACCTTCCTAATATTTAAAAAAAAAATTTGGGTGTCTTCGGTTTTGTTTTTGAGCTATGCCCGTTTAAAGGTACGCCTGGAAAATAAGAAAATCTGCCATAGACCACTCTATTTGCACTATCTTTTCAAAAAAGAGACACAGTAGACCAATAATCATACAGTATTATTAAGAACACATATCCAGGTCATATTTTATTATTTTTTTGACCTATAATATTCTAACATACTAACAATATTTAGATAAAATCAGCTAATAAGGGAATGGATTTATTTTACTATAAAGATAGGATAAAACGTCCAAGTTTAACTAAATCAGATGTATGAGAAAAAGCAATAAGGTATTAAAATATTCCGCTCATCAAAATTCCTATAGGGTGATCTCAATAGAGTCCTCAGATAACAGCTGTCAAAACGCTGAAGTACGTATTAACTTGTTTCTGGTAAAATATTAAAAAATATAGCAGATATCCCTGTTTTATCAGTATTATATTGCCAGAAGGTGAACTTAATAAGTCAAACTTACTTACAGGGTGTACCAATAAAATAATTTGGCAGAAGCCGCAACGCAAAAAGTGAATTTAAAAGGAATTTTTATGGCGATAAATAATTTTTCATAAAAAAATCAAAAATAGCAGAAAACTGTATACTGCATAATTACCCAAACGTTAATCAACACTTAAATAAAAGGTGAAACAAATAAAAAAAAACTTAAAAGAAGCTTATAAAAGTGAAATAAGTCTGAAGTCTGAAAGCTTTGTGAGCCGAAACCTTCTAAAGAACTCCCTGTTGTCCATAGTCTCAAAATAATTTGGTATCTCGTTCCATCGTCTTGGAATTCCATCATTGATTATGTTCAACACATCCAAATCGTCATGATACAATATATCTTCCATATTTAAAAAAAAAACAATTCAACAAATCAAACTGGAAATCAAAATAAACAGAAAATAAACCATACACTATGAAGTGTTTGGTAATGTACAGAGTGGCTAAAAGAAACATTGTATACATAAAATATATTTTTAATCTTGTATGTGCGGTTTCAGTTTTTGTTTATAAAATAATAAATTTGATTGTTGATCACTGTATGTGGTATCTTTTTTCAAAATGTTTTTTTTAAGTAGTTTTTTGCAACCCCTCTTACCCTCCTGCTTAGATCTCTCTCAGTTCAGTGTTTTTTGGTTAAACGTATCCTTCTTTAAAAATAATTTGCAATTTTTTTTATTTTAATAAAAACCGAGAGAAATAGCTAATTATAAACAAAATGAAACGAAACAATTCATATTTATTTCACGGCTACCTTTATAATGAATCACCTTCTTATTTCCATGTTTAGATTTTGACAACCCGCGTCTTGTCATTATTCGGTTCCATCCTGCCTGTGGGTGGGGGAGGGGGGGTAAGGTAAGAAAGAACTACTCGCAGGAAAAACATTTTGAAAATAGATAACACACATGTATTTATTTTAGCTACCCTGTACAAATCAAAACACTTCATAATGTAAGTTATTTTATCAAAATGCCCTGAATATTCCTTTTAAATGCAATTTTTCGTTGCGTTTCTGCCGGAATATTTTATTCGTAAACCCTGTAAGTAACTTTGACTTATTAAAATCACCTTCTGGTATTGCAATAGTGATTAAACAGTGATATTTGCTATTTTTTTAAATATTTTACCAGAAACAAGTTACTTCGTTTCAGCGTTTGGACAACTTATCTGAGAATTCTATTGAGACCACTATATAGGCATTTTGATGAACAGAATATCTAAATAACTTACTGCGTTTTCTCATACATATGAATTTAGTTACACTTTGACGTTTTATCGTACCTTTCTAGTAAAATAACACAATGTCCTTATTAGCTGATTTTATCTAAAGATTTGTAGGGCCACCCTGTATGTGTGTTAAAATATTATAGGTCAAAAAATATTAAAATCGGACCTGGACATATGTTCTTAATAAGACTATGTGAATTTTGGTCTCCTGTGCCTCCTTTTTAAAAAGATATTGCAAATACAGTGGGTGTACATTTAAACGGGCATATCTCAAAAACAAAACCGTTTACCACCCAAATTTTTTTCTTAAAAATATCAGGAAGGTCAGGACTCTAATATATTGCAACCCCAAGCCATTTCACCAATATCGGTAAACAATGTATTTAGTGCCCTCTCCTTTATTAATATCAGAAGTTAGGCATCGATGAGGTGCCAAATTTTAACATATTTTTCCATATAACTATTAGATATATAAAGGTCCAGGATGCGAGAGAATATTGTAGCGGCAACGGTCAAAATCTAGATTGCCATGACATGGACAATGGGATAATGACGAGCCGATCTGAGCCTGCGCGACTTTGTAACCTTGAATCACCTCATTTCTCGTTCAGCGCACTTCCAGCTGACGCATGCGCATTGGAACCCATCATTAATTCATTGGCACCGGCCAACTTGATATTTCGCTCCTATTTTTATCATAGGAAAATACACGGGCAGGGCCTTTATAGTATCTCATATTTATAAGTATTTTTCGCAACTTAGGGATAAAAAGTGCATTTTTTTTAGTTATCATTACGTATAGTCGTCTCGTTTTTTTATTTTTTGTATAAATTTTTTGCAAAAAAGTAAAAAAATAAAATATTGTAAAATACGATGTGATGTTTAATTATAATAGTCATTTTCTATTTTGGGATTATGATTATACATAAAAAAAAAGCAAATAAGTAGATGCCCAGAGGTATTAGGTTAGGTAAATTAATAAGCTATGTGATAAAATTTACTATAATAATTCTTTTGTAAAAAAAATCGTAGACATTACAAATACTTTAAGATTTATTTCATAATTATAATTAAACATTTTTATTATTTGTGTAGATTTATTTTCACGATATTGATTCAAACGCACTTTGTCCTTCTAGCTTTCCTGTTTTAAGTAGCAATTTATTTATTAAACAATAGATAATGCTAAACCGATTGTTAGAAAATCGCTAATTGGCTATACCTATACTTTGTGCTGCTGAATCGTCGCTTTGGTGATGAGGGGTTCTAACCCAAAAAAATTAAAAAAATTGTTATGACTGTGTTTAAATTAACAAAACTATTGCATCTTTTGTAAAGGGATCTAAATTAAATGTAATTTACCAAATATTTGGTAAATATATTTAATTGTTTTTCAGGTAACTCTTTAGGTAAGTAAGAACGTGTGTGTTAAGTAAGTAAGTAAGAACGTGTGACTTGAAATTGCACTATTGCACACAATTTTTAAGCGTGCTTGTAATGGAGTAATTCCATGTGTCATTCGTTTCATCTTGCTTTGTGGTATCGCTAAACTAGGTGAGATGAAAATAGAAGAATTTTTGTTTTATTGCACCGGCACGAAGCCGGTAATTTTTTTAAATCTTAACAAAATCATCACAATCCAGAGATCAAATGTTAATCGTAATTTACTGAATGTCAAAGAAGTGATAAAAAAATATGAAACACTAGCTGAAAACCACACAGCTTGGCATGCGGTTAGCCCGTTTTTCTTGCTTTTAATGGTCATAACTTTAGTTTCCTTGAACCCATTTTGGTGAAGTAACGTCTATGTCCCGTCCAGAACTCCAAGAAATTCAGTATTTCCATCAAATTCCGTTCAGTTGTTTTTGTGTGTAAATTCTAAAAATTGGATTTTTGGTATCTATAAAGTTTGGTTGGAAGCCGACACCAAAAACTAAAAAAAAAATATTTAAGGTCACAAAAACAACATAGATTTGACAACAGTGATTTGCTATTCTTTTGAAAGATCAACAATAGGTGGAATCACTAATGTCATTTCGAGTGAGATCGTGCAATATTCAGAACACGGTGCGAACACCATATGTAACGAACAAGTAACCATTTACTAATGCTTGTATAAAAGGTTTTGATGCTCGGCTTCGTGCTTCATGGATTGCAATGTGCAATCAAAAGAAAAGCCATTATTCACATGTGTCAATTTATTGGCCGAATGTTCCATTCGACAAGTGGCCGGTGGCTATGCGGAACCTGAATTCCAATACTCCAATCGAACTCGCTTCAGTTTCCTTCGGCCTACTATATTACGTGACCTTGGCGTTTCAGAATTCCAGCAGAATCTCGCTTATAAAGAAAAAAACCATAACTTTTTTGTTATCAAATAATAGAATTTATAAAAATCTACAGCCGTATCTAAAGGATTTTTCAAAATTTAGCGTACTTTTTTTCAAAAAATTAACAAATAAAAAAATTGTTGTTGCAGATTTCTGTATTATCGACGAGGCTGAAGAAAAAGACAGGTAAGATTTTTGACTAGTTTTAGCCGTGTTTATTTTATTTCAAGAATGAGAGAGTCCAGTAAAAACTGTCTGGATAAGGTTGTGAGAAATTAAAAAATAAACATTTCTGCCAAATTTCAACTGATTCCGTTTTCTCGTTTCCGATATTCTGCCTGGTAAAGATTGGCCCAAAAACAGCAAAGCAGTGTTGTCAAATCTATGCCGTTTTTGTGGCGTTAATGTACAAAAATGGTTTTTGTAGAGATTGCACATCTAAAAGAGTACTAGATAAAATTTTTGGAACTGCACAAAGATAAAATAGAAGAACACAATGAACAAAATGCATAAAAATTGGAGGCGCAGATAACATAACTTAAAGCTAAAAATGGACCCAAGAAGATGTTGCAGCTTTTGCGAGGGATACTTTTTTTTCTACGAGGACTACTTTGCGCTTATGCAAATTAGCTTTTAAAAAATTTACCCCGAGATTTTAAAACAAGGGTTTCCCGCATAAATAATTCAGATAGATATAAATTTTGTTTGTAGTTTCAATAAAAATTTTAAAAAAATGGTTTTCGGACCGTCATTTGTCTAACTGCTTTGGTGTGCAGGAAAACACACTGTTCGAAAATAGTAGTTTTCAGGTTTCTCTAAAAGTTATATTTTTTCGCATGAAAAAGCAGTTACACGAACAACGGTGTGCGGTGTTCGGATAAGCTTTAAGTGTGGGAAAGACACTTTGCGGACGTGTTAGGAACAATATTTTCTCGTCGATTGCAAAAACTACATTTTTTTAAATTTTTTAATGAAACCACAAACAAAATTTATATCCTTCTAAATTATTTGTGCCTGATACACTTGTTTTAAAGTGTGCTGTGCAAGAAAGTCTCGGGGTAAATTTTGTACTTATTTTGACGGGACGTTGGTTGTACATTTGCATGACATAGCAACTACACTAAAATATGTCTTAATTTGACAAAGAAATAGAGGGTGACAAGCAGAATTTTATGGTTTACATTATAAGGATCGTTAAAATAATTCTCACATATGCGATATTTTAGTAGGCTAAAGTTAGCTGAATTTTTAAAAATCGACAAAAATATGTAAATCTTTATTTTTGAACACTGCGCTTTTCTATTGTAGAAAACACAAAAATACACAAAAGTCGTTTAGAAAGGCACTAAAAATCCAAACTAAAAAGCGTGCGCCAAGTGAGAATTACCGTGCGCTAAGTTAAACTTTGCGCATGCGAGTAGTTGTTGGTTGGGTCGGTTGGTGGTGTTTTTTAAAGCTGAAAAATATAATGCCGCGGGAAGAAATTTGATTTACACTAAACTTATATACCAAGGGGCCCAATTTTTTATCAAAAATTTGACGAAAAAGCGTTAATCATAAATTAACACTCCTTTAGATAAGAAACTTCCACGTAAAAAATCCGCTGCTTTTGAAATCTTCCTTCTATGTTTTTTTTTTTTTGATGTGACAAAATACTATAGATGACGCTTTGAAATTAAAGATATCTATTTTTGTAATGTCAAAGTTATTTTTCAATGCCAATAAGTATCTTCTGGAGTTTTAACGCAGATTTTCCTAGGTCTATTTTTTAGAAATGACTCAATCCATCCTAAAGCCATGCCACGTATTCCAAGTCCATTCAGTTTCCTCAGAAGAAGATCATGACTAATCGTGTCAAAAGCCCTGGCCAAGTCAAGGAATAGACCAAGTGTCACATCCCGACTATCCAGTAAATCCGTCACGTTCTGAATGAAGCTGAAAAGTGCTGCCTCAGTGGATTTATCTTTCACAAAACCTTGCTGAAAGTTGCTAAAAAAGCCTGACTGCTTTAAAAAATAAATTAGTCGGTTGTACAATGTTTCTAGAGTCCTCGAGAACACAGACAGACAGTCTTCGGAGCTACATTCTTTTTCTCTTCCCAGAATTATCTACCCACCTGGGGGCTGATTCTTGAATTTCATAGGAAAGGTCGCATGGGAACGTTCACAATCCTTCGTTTCGACCAATATGAAGGCTCAGAAGTTGCCGAGCTGCATGGTGCAGCTGACCGGATTGTCGTTTTTCAAAAGTGCTCTTTCACCTGGTCCGGGGGCAGATGTATGAAAGTGTAGGAAAGTTCCTTCAATACACGGCAATCGGGTAAGGTTCGGTTGTGGTCGGATAGGTTTCGGATAACTCGTGATCGCTTCAAAGCCTATTATTGTTCGATATCAGAGAGAGGACCGTTCCCGTGCGACCTTTCCTACGAAATTCAAAAATCAGCCCCCTGGAGAGTACCTGATACCCTAAAAATATGATTTGGCTATAAAATCGTCATTGAAAAATATCACAAATTGCACTTTTCATAACAATGCTTTGAGGCTTTCAAGTTTGACAGAAAAACTGGGAGGTCTAGGCATTCGAGATTCCTCCACTTTATGTTTTTTAGCTTTTTTGGGGTCAATAATAAATGTTTCTTCGATTTTAGTTTCCGTTCTTCCAGACAAATTTTTTTCTTCGCCAGATTTTGCAAAAAAATGAAGCATTAAACTATTTTAAACATATTGCCAACATCTCGGATTTTTCTAAATTTAAATGCGAAAAGATTTTGATCTAGAATTATGCCAATATTCTATTAATAAATTGACTAACGATAACACAAATTCAAATGTGAAAAAAGCTAGATTATTTGGTCTTCAAGAAGAAGAAAGTAGCGCCTGGCTAAAAGCTTTTCCCTCCTCCGTATTGGGTAATTTATTACATGATTTTGGAATATCAATTGCGCTTCGAGTCGGTCAGCATAGAAAAAAAATTGGGTTCGGTCTGTTTCGCAGACCAGAATGTTATCTGCTGTACTCACGGATGTAGAAACCTTGGATTGCTAATACCTATGGGAAATTTTTGGTTTGGCGACTTAATTTTAAATAGTAGCGTGGGAACACTGACTGTCAACAGTGTCAAAATATGATTGAATTTGACATTTTTTTCAAAGGTTATTTTTGTTGTTGTTTTTTAATACAAAAACAAAAAAGTAAAGAAACAAGTCATAAACAAATGCTCCAACGGTCACGCCATTTATCTCTCTCATTTGATCTGGAGTATGTGCAGGTTTCGAACAAATAAATCTCAACATGGAAACATTGCCCCCCAATTTATAAACAAGGGTACTGTTAAGCCACACCTTATAAATTGTAATAAACACTCGGTTCAATCATTGCTGCTGGCTCTCCCGCTGAAGATACGGCTTCATTACGTTGATCTGAATCTGCACAGGGACTAAAACAGCTAAGAACAGATGCACCAATGTGATACAGTAATAAAAAATCAATGAATAGAGGGAGATACTGACTTTGATAATAGCATATATCTCTCAGCTGAAAGCCAGAGCCATGGCAAGTCACGCAACATTTAGTGATTACAAAAAAAGTACATCTTTGGCACATGGAGTCGAGCATGGAGTTTTACAATATTTGAAGACCTTGGCGGAAAAACCTATTAACTAACAATTGTGTCGACCATACCTTCCCTAAGTTAACAAGTTATTACGGTAATTATGCAGTATACGGTTTTCTGCCATTTTTGATTTTTTTTTGAAAAATTCTTTATGGGGGTCCCTAGGACTCCAAATCCGTCTGCACCGGTTGGTTTTTTTTTTTTGGTTCTTTAAATTTTTTTCACTAAAACAACCCAAACCAACACAGTCCAACCCAACCTAATCCAAACCAACCCAAAACAATAAAAAAAACACATTACAACCCCCCCCCTGGGCACCCTTTTTTCTCGTAAAAAAAATCGGGCGCAGGCGGATTTGGGGTCCTAGGGAACCTAGAAGGTGCCCCAATAAAGAATTTTTCAAAAAAAATCAAAAATGGCAGAAAACCGTATACTGCATAATTACCTTTATTACTAAGATATTCTTTAGTTTTGGTGAGTTTTCAGCATTCAACATTTTTTTTGTAGCTCTATCTTTTATAAAGGATGTGGGATTTTGCTCAAAACTGCATATGTTGTAGGTTTCATTGTCCTGATAAAAATCTATCATTGCTCCATAGTGATCTGGTATGTGATTTTTGAGATGCTGTGTTCAAAGTTAAATATTTTGGTATTCTAGCTTTTCCCTAAAATCAGTTTGTTGCAGTTTTTGTGAAAATGTAAATAATATTTATGAACCAAATTGTAGTATTAGAATAAGTAGCAGAAACATAAAAAATATTAAATTCATATGACCAAGAAATGACTTTTTTAACAAAAGGCAAATTTCAACTGTTATTTTGCTACTTAGTATTTAACAAACATGCTTCAAAACAAAAACTTTTGTAACATTTTTAGCCATTTTTGTGATTTGGTGCTATGGGGCAATGATAGATTTTCATCAAGATAAGCAAAATCACACAGAAAGCCAGTTTCCATAAGGAAAGTGCATTATCCTTAAAAAAAGAATCTACAAAAAAAATGTCAAATGCTGAAAACTTATCAAAACTTAAGGATATCTTCGTAATAACTTTTTCTGCTTAGTTCTTCAGAATCAGAAAACTTTTATTACAAAAATTGTTAACAAAAAACATTGTCACAATTAAATAAATAAGCATCAAAATTTAAACATTAAGGTAAATTTAACCTAAGAATGTCTTTAAAATGTCATTTAGATATTAAACAATGTTAACATTAAGGTTTTATTAATAAAGATTAAAAAATAAATATTGATTTTTCTTTATTTCTAGTAAACTAGTAAAACATCTTATAATTACTGGTCTTAAAATAAAAAAACAATATCACAAAAATTGACAATGTTATCTTAAACTACTTACTTAAAATTACATATAGAAAGTTACAAACACATGGAAATGACAACAAGAAAAAGAAAAAAATATACTGATAAAATACATATTAAAATTAATTTTTTTAATGTTTTTTTAGACGTTTTAGTTCCTGTTTCAGATTCAGATCAACGTATGAAGGTTTATCTTGAGCGGGAGCGCCAGCAGCAATGGTTGACAGTACCCTTTGAATTTATAAATTGGAGGTAATGTTTCCATGTTGTAATTTATTTGTTCAAAACTTGCACATTTCCCAGACCAAATGAGACAGATTATCATGGCGTAGCCGTTCAAGCATTTGTCTGTCTTTTAAATGGTTTTTATTGCTTGGTTCTTCACATTTTCGTTTTTGTATTAAAAAACAACAACAAAAATAACCTTTCTAGAAACGCCATTTTGTGACACTGTTGATAGTCAGTGTTCCCACACTACTATTTAAAATTAAGGAACCAATGTCGCCAACCTAAATCTCCACAACATGGCGGCGAAAATGGCGGAAGATACACGGCAGTGATTTTCCCACAAGGGTATTATCAATCCCTTTCTTTTTTACATCCGTGGATGTACTGTGCTACGGAACTAATTATGACCTTGGCGCCCGACATAAAAATAGTTCAGTGAAACACAAATAGATGGAGCACCACACATGATAGCCACAAAAATTAATACTACAAAGAATATTGATTTTTAAATAAAAAATCAATATTACTTTACAAATGTAATGTAATATTGATTTTCTTGGCATAGCAAAAAGGACCACAATTGCTATGTTCTCATGGGTATTGAGTTCGTTTTAAAAACTCATTGTATCTTTTTCTTTTATATAGCGTGTTCTTTATCAAGACCAAGAACACGCTATATAAAAGAAAAAGATACAATGAGTTTTGAAAACGAACTCAATACCCATGAAAACATAGCAAATATGCCCAAAAAACAAAAAAAGTTTAAAAGATAAATCAAAAGTTGATATCTTTGGGTACACTGAACTTAAAAGACAAATGTGCACTTTTGACCCAAATGAAATGTTATGGAAAAAACATTTTGCCTTTTAATTTCATAGGTGAGGTCCTTTTACAAAACCTTTTATTGTATAGTTTCATTGAGAATTTATCTTATAAAAGGTTGGGTAAAAAGATAAACGACAGATGGTAAATAAGTATGGGTAATTTAAAAAAAAATGGAAATACATTTTCCAAATACAGGTTTAAAAACAAAACAAGGGTTCATTATATTTTTCACTGCCTTAACTCATTATTGTAGTGTTGAATAAAAGAATTCCTTTATTTTTTTTACAAAGTTTAACATTTGTTATCCCTCCAATGCTAAGGGAGTAAAGAGGAGGTGAAAACTATAATGAATCATCTGTTAAAATAAGTAAAAACATAAAATATTACCTTATATTATATTTTCCTTTTTTTAATTTAAATTAAATTTACTCAACCTAACAGACTCAAACCGACTTATTAAAAGCCAAAACAACACAAAAAAACACACAGGTTGGGTAAATTTAATTTAAATTAAAAAAAAAGGAAAATATGAAAAACACATAATAAATAATTATTGCTGGCTATTTAGCCTCACGGCTATTCAGCTGAATTGCCGGCTCTTTAGACACTCCCTAAAAAAAACCTGACTATCCCAGTACTTGTGTTTAAGTGTTTACAGTATCTACCTTAAACTGAGGCTTAAACAGAAGTCAGGCTTAGTTTTCTTAGTACCCCACAAAGTCTATCCATGGCATAATTAAATAACTATAATGTATTGCATATTTATATGTTTTTTTTTACATTTTAAAGTTTTTCTCACAATGGGTTTTAGCCTCTCTTTCTTTCTTCAATATGGAAGACTGGTCCATTAATTTGGCCTAATCTCCCTTAATAAAACTTTGGTAGGGATTCCTGATGATGGCAGGCTGAGCTTCCAAAAATTTTTTAAAATAAATTCAGTGGAGAAAGAACGGTGACCACCAGTCATAAAATCATAAAAATTTTTGAAAATTTGGTAACAAATTTATAAAAAAAATTACTCCCCAGCTGGTGATTACCCTGAGAACGATCAGTTTGTTCGATTTATTTACATTTTTACAAATTTAATGTATTTATAAATGTTATAATTTTAACTAAATAGCTAATGTTTGTTTTATTTCTTTTTACAGTTAAAAGAAGACGCTGTTTAATTCCTAATCTCACACCAAAAGCATGACATTTCTATAGGAAAGTTATTGATAGTAGTAAGCGATTGCATAAAATGACCAGTTATGTGCAATCATTCCAGAGAAAATTAGCACTTGCAGAAAATGCTTATTATGTGCTAGATTAGAGTACAGCAGCAGAAATCTAAAGCCAGAAGACTTACTTTAGAAGAAAAGATTCTCTCCCTCAGTATTTTTAAATCAATTGGTAAGACGTACAGGCTATTGTCTAAGATTTTTGCTTTGCCAAGTAAAAAAAGTAAAAAACTGTTTGTGAAGTTTGCAGGAGTAAACTTAATTATAAGTCATGATAATGATGTTGACAATGAATTTGTTGATGCCTTGCAGTATAAAAACAGTAAGTTAACAAGACCAGGATCATACTTTAATTTTTTATTTGACAAGACCCGAACTTTATTATATTTTTCAATCCCTAAAGTGACCACAATAATAAAGTTAATTATTAGGTGTTTGTTCTCGTGGTGTAAGCAAGTTAATAAGATTTGTAGGTAATTATGCAGTATACGGTTTTCTGCCATTTTTTAAGATTTTCGAAAAATTCCTTTACAGATCGTTAATATGCCTCGCCAGAAGTACGAAACCGTTTGCGCGTCGAAAAAATTCTTTTTTTTTCAAAAGTTACAGGCATAAAAAGTTTCAAAAACAACAAACTTACGGGACAGCGGAGTGAATAGGGGTGCTGGGCGGGGCACTCCCTTCATCTAAAACACTGTAAAATATGTCAAAATGTAGGTAAAGGATCAACCTTTATGCGTCACTTTTTTGTTTTTTTTTTGAACCTCAATTTTCCGAAAAATCATCGAAAGAAAACAACACAATATTTTTGGATTTTCCAACAAAATACGACATTTAACGTCATTTCAGTGTTGCCAACCACGAAACTGCGTCATTTGCAAAGAATCATGTGTTTTGTTGGTAGGTCATCCGCACGGGCATCAACTGGCCAATTTAGGCGCGTAATTTAAATTTGAAAATTTTCTTCAATTTAAAGGAAATTTAGGCGTTTGGATTTGGAAAGGCAGGGTCGGGTTGCGTTAGGTTGGGTCCGGTTGCATAAAAGAAGGGTTGGGTTGGATTGGTTTGGTTGGGTTGGGTTTGATTTCATAAAAGAAGGGTTGGGTTGGATTGGTTTGGTTGGGTTGGGTTTGATTTCATAAAAGAAGGGTTGGGTTGGATTGGTTGGGTTGGTTTGGTTGGGTTGGGTTTGATTTCATAAAAGAAGGGTTGGGTTGGCTTGGGTTAAGTTTTCGAAAGAAGGGTTTGTATAGTCTTTAGCCCAGACGTAGCGGGGGTTTTTAGTCCGTAGGCAGTCCTCTAGCGAGGCTGAATCGGGCATGCTCGGAAGACCATTTTGGCCGGCATCTTTTGAAGATTTTCCTTCGCTATAAAAAAAAAACAAAAAAAAAGTCTGGGCTAAAGACTATACAAACCCTTCTTTCGAAAACTTAACCCAACCCAACCCTTCTTTTATGAAATCAAACCCAACCCAACCAAACCAATCCAACCCAACCATTCTTTAATGAAATCAAACCCAACCAAACCAATCCAACCCAACCAATCCAACCCAACCCTTCTTTTATGAAATAAAACCCAACCCAACCAAACCAACCCAACCAATCCAAGCCAACCCTTCTTTTATGCAACCGGACCCAACCTAACGCAACCCGACCCTGCCTTTCCAAATCCAAACGCCTAAATTTCCTTTAAATTGAAGAAAATTTTCAAATTTAAATTACGCGCCTAAATTGGCAAGTTGATGCCCGTGCGGATGACCTACCAACAAAACACATGATTCTTTGCAAATGACGCAGTTTCGTGGTTGGCAACACTGAAATGACGTTAAATGTCGTATTTTGTTGGAAAATCCAAAAATATTGTGTTGTTTTCTTTCGATGATTTTTCGGAAAATTGAGGTTCAAAAAAAAAACAAAAAAGTGACGCATAAAGGTTGATCCTTTCCCTACATTTTGACATATTTTACAGTGTTTTAAATGAAGGGAGTGCCCCGCCCAGCACCCCTATTCACTCCGCTGTCCCGTAAGTTTGTTGTTTTTGAAACTTTTTATGCCTGTAACTTTTGAAAAAAAAAGAATTTTTTCGACGCGCAAACGGTTTCGTACTTCTGGCGAGGCATATTAACCATCTGTAAAGGAATTTTTCGAAAATCTTAAAAAATGGCAGAAAACCGTATACTGCATAATTACCGATTTGTAAGATTTTCTAAAAGTCTAAAAAGAGGATTATTGCGATAAATAAAAAAAAATCAGCATTTCATAAAACCAAACAAAAAAGATTTGGAAAATATTATGTTTTCTTTCTTGAGGCTTTATATTGAATTTTGTGTACTAAATTATGACTAAAGGCAATTATCCTCACAATTATCTGTGGAAATATTTTAACAACAATTATTTCTAGGTAATTTATTTTTTTAAATAATTTTTACCTCGATTTTTACTATAAGGTAATATTTTATATTTTTACTTATTTTACCAGATGATTCATTATATTTTTCACCTCCTCTTTACTCTCTTAGCATTGGAGGGATAACAAATGTTAAACTTTGTAAAAAAAAATTAAGAAATTCTTATATTCAACACTCCAATAATGAGTTGAGACAGTAAAAAATATAATGAACCCTTGTTTTGTTTTTAAACCTGTATTTGGGAAATGTACTTCCATTTTTTTTTTAATTACACATACTTATTTATCATCTGTCTTTATCTTTTTAGCTAACCTTTTATAAGTTAAATTCTCAATGAAACTATACAATAAAGGGTTTTGTAAAAGGACCTCACCTATGAAATTAAAAGGCAAAATATTTTTTTCATAACATTTCATTTGGGTCAAAAGTACACATTTTTCTTTTAAGTTCAGTGCACCCAAAGACAAAAAAAGTTTAAAAAATTCACAAAAACATCAACTTTTGATTTATCTTTTAAACTTTTTTTGTTTTTTGGGCATATTGTGGTCCTTTTTGCTATGCCAAGAAAAATCAATATTACATTACATTTGTAAAGTAATATTGATTTTTTATTTAAAAATCAATATTCTTTTGTAGTATTAATTTTTGTGGCTATCATGTGTGGTGCTCCATCTATTTGTGTTTCACTGCACTATTTCTATGTCGGGCGCCAAGGTCATAATTAGTTCCGTAGCACAGTACAGCAGATAACATTCTGGTCTGCCAGACAGACCGAACCAAATTTTTTTTTCTATGTTTGACAAGTAGTTTGTCTATGTCGGTCAGCCTGTGTGGATGCCACACATTTGCACTTGCAACAATCAAGTTGATAAATTTGGGCTTCATGCTAAGTTGCAAATGCACAAAATATATACCTACAAAAGTGCAGGTCGGGTGGCATGTCACAAATTGATCAACGATATAATAAAACGCGCGCTTGCATTGGCAGTGAGTCTGTAGTAAAATAAATTAGTCAAAAAATTAAACATCCAAAGGCACTTAGTTTCATTACCCAAAGGATAAGTCTGGCAATCCAAAGAGGAAACGCGGCCTCAATACTTGGGACCCTTCCCGTCGAGTCCGGTTTGAATGAAATGTTTTATGTTTAATGTTTGATAACCCTTTTTTTTAATTCTAATATTTACTTATATATTATAATTTGTTAAAATTTGTTTTATTGTTATTGTACGAATGATAAAATGGATTTTAAAGTGATAAACCTTTTTCTTAAATCGCTTTAAAATAAAGTCGTTTTAGTGCTTAAAACGATTTTATTGGTGTTTATACACGGAAAAAAAGTATTTCAAAAATTAGTATAAATAGTGTTAGTAGTGATTTAGTTTTTTCCCGATTTGAAGTTTTTTTTCTTCGCGTTCGCGAGTTTCCCTTAATTTTTTTTTTTTAGCCAAACAGTCTTCTTCTTCTTTCCTGGAAGAGAGTACCAAATTTAGTACAAGCAATACGTACACAGAAAAAAGAAAATCTTCCCTGGAGAAAAGTACTTTTCTTGAAAACATTGTCTTGACCCAAAACCGAGAGTCTCCACTCAAAATGATTTTTTTTTCATGTAAGAAAACCGCTTGTTTTGTGAAAACAATGTAATTGTTTTGGAAAATTGTTTTGATTTGAAACATCCTGTCTTTAGAGAAAAAAAAGTGATTTAGAAACAAGATATAAAATTTCTTACTTATATCTTCTTAGCACTTCCGTCAAGAACTTTACTTTTTTAACTCAAAATAGCGGAATTTCTCGAAATAAAAATGACTATTTTGTTTTAAAACAAGACAAAGACGTTAATATTTTCTTAAATGGAACAAATTATTTTTTTTCTCAAACGACAAGGTCAGACCTTTCGGTATTTCAATTTGCACCCTTCGTGCGTGCGGGTGGCGTGTCGATGTCGCGAAAATTTGTAGGTTCTTAAGAGAGATAAAATTAGCAAACAAACTTTAATTCGATCAGATCAGATGAAAAAATATATTTCAAAACAAGAAAAGATGTTATCGCTAGCCTATTGTTTTAAACCGAGATATTTTTTTAAAACTATGTCTATGTATAACAAGAAGGTTGCCGCTTTCATTTAAGACAAATGAATTTTCTTCGGGTAATGCAATCTTTATTTTCAACGAAAATCACTAGTTCAAAACAATTATTTTTTTTTTGTTAAGAAAATATTTTCTTCGTGCATAGGAAAGCAGATTTTTTCTTGAATCAAAGCAATTTGCTTTGACTGAAGTAATTATTTTTTCTGTGTATAAAATCTGGCGAGTAATTTATAAAAACCGAATTAAATGAGTTAAATATTAAAATACCGTTCCTATGTACAGGGTGACTGTTTATAAAGTTCCACCTGGGAAATATTTTTTATTATTCGTCACAAAAAGATAAACAAAAAAGTAAATTACTCATGAAATTATGTAGATTTCTAATACAGTTTCACTTTTTTCAAAAAATCACCCGTTACACGCAGGATGGACATGACGTCTTTTTGTTTAATGGAACACCTTGTACATTTTTTAACATTTCGATAGATCTTTTTTTTTCTGATTCCAAAAATATACCATATGTTACCATTGTCTTGAATGGTCATTGAGCAAATTTACAAAAACGTTGCCATAAGAGTAATGTGTTGAACAAAGAACCACCAAACTATTTTTCCTTGGCTAACACATTGCCTTTATGCCAAATTATTTTTGATTTTACTCGAGAGCTGCCAAAGATAAACTCCACCTATGATATATTTTTGGAATCAGAAAGAAAAGATTATCAAAATTTTATAAAATATACAGGGTATTCAATTAAGAAAACAGGACCTCATGGCCACAATGCGTGTAGAGTGTGATTAAGGAAAAAACTGAAAATGTTACAGAAATCTACCTAATTTCATAACACATAACAAAAAAGTTTTATAAACGGTCACCCTGTACATAAAAGTTTACAAACTCATGTTAATTTGTTTTTAAATACAAATGAAATGAAATTAGACAAAACCAAGTCCTACTCGCGTGCGGTAAAGTGCACTTTACAACACTCTTTTGGATTATATTTCAGAAAAGTATAAAATACAGATATTTATATATTTTTTTAAATTTTTAAGGTTTTTAACGCCCTTGCCGGTTGTTCGGTCAACTACCGTCGCGTGCGGTAAAGTATCACTTTATCCGGCCGCCGTAGCGCAGTGGGCAGCGTATCTGTCTGCCGCACGGAAGGTTCCGGGTTCGAATCCCGGCTAGGTGCATGGATATTTTGTGTTTGTCTTTAACTTTACATTAACTTGGCTAACACTGGGCATTGATCCTATAATACACGGAAATCCCAGTAAAAAAAAAAGAAAAAAAAAAGTATCACTTCCCGCACTAGTTAGGTAAATAACTATTAACAGAACCATATAATTTCTCTATATAGAATTATTTTAATTGTTTTTTAAAATTAGTGCAACATATGTAAAATGTGTAATTCTTTATTTAAAAGAAATAGTTTGTTTTTAGGCATTTTATTTCCATATAATTTGGGTAATGTTGTACTTGCATATATGAAAAAAAAATGCTACCTAACTTACGCAATACAAAAACGCTAAACCACACCTTTTAACCCCTGATGTTTCCCACTGTCGATGTCGTCGAACGGTATGACTGTGGTAAATTTTAAACAGTATAAAGAATTTTTTATAAAAGGAAAAAATAAGAAAAACAAATCTATTTGTGCCTCGATCTGTTTCAAAACTTGCCTTGATATTCTTCAAAAATGTTAGTTTTTTTCTACGCAGTTACTCTAAACTATCGTAGACCGGGTATAATGAAAGATTTTTTCAAGTTACGGCCTTTGTCGGTCAAGACACATCCGTCGCGTCCCACGATTGAATATCGAATGAGACTTTTTTAAAATTTCAAATTTTACTAGCCTTATTTTTAAAATATTTTTTTTCACTTGTAATATTTTATATTTTACGGAAAAATTGTAATAAAATTATTTTAAATCTAAAATAGGTTCGCGTTTTATTTTTTAAAAAATATTTTATTAAAAATACTTTTTAATATATTGTTTTTTAAAATTTAATAAATTCTGGTATTAAATTTTAAAACATTCATATTTTAAAAATATTTTGCAAAAAATGTATAAATATTTATAAAACACATGATATTTACTATAAAATTGTAATAAATCTAATTTTACATTCAAATATCTGAAAGAATGCTAAGTCTAATATAAAAATGTATACATTTTTATGTTAGACTATATTTAAAAGAAGTACTCCCACGCTTTTAAACCTAATAAAATGCATCTTTAAAACACAATTTATTAAAAAATACAATGCATTTTTTTTCAGTGTACGACAACATTTTTAAATCATCTTTGTATAAAAGCGCTTTAAGAAGCTCGTATATAAACAAACTAATTGACAAAATTATTTATTAGCCTCTTGTCAACACCTTCTCAACTAAAAAACCAGTTGACTTTCTTCGATTTAGTATCCTCCCAAACTGACAGAAAATCCATGTTTTACCTGTCAATTTGATTATATAAATAACGGCAACAGTAGACTAAAGGACACTGAAGAGGCTTTTTAGTTGCGAACGCTGTTGCTCCAGTATACTATTCTGCAACATAAAATTGTCACATTTACTTGTCATTTTAATTTTTGTCAATCATTCTGCCATCCCTGTCAGCGATGTAAAATTCACGTATATTTATGTAAAAATGTGATCATAATACACATTTCCAAATTAAAGTGTTTGTGTTTTTTGTGTAATGTTTTCCTAAAAATTTTGGGTTTTTCTTTAAATTATGTGTCAAGTAAGTAAGAATTTTGTTATGCTTTTCAAAAAGATTGACGTTAGAATTATGTGCCAATTTTCCGCGCATGTTTTTTCAATTTTGTACGGATTTAAAGTTTTAATTTGGCGAGTTTTGTAGCATTTAATCCAAAAAGAACTAGAAAATCTTGAGCATGAAGTAAGAGATTTAATTATGGTCGAAGATTCCGCTCATGGAACATTGTGTGCTATCCACTCAGCCATTCATACCACCGGCAACTTTCCACACTCCAATCACCAGATGCTCAGAATTTGTTCTGTTCCAAGATGTCCCAATAACAGCCAAATACCTATAAGGTAATAAGTTATTCTGTTCATACGTTCGTTATTTGTAAGAGAGCGATATATATCCTAGGCACAATAAGGACCTTTCTCCTGAGCAATACCCTCTCCACATAGGCCGATCAACTCTTACCGTTCTAGTGTTCCGTTATCAACTTTCGCAGCCACATTAACATAAAACCATATAATTATGACATAATAGACATACTTAGTTGCACAAATAGAGAGTGCTAACCATTTTGTTATCTGCCTGGTCCACAGTTTTACCCCTTCTATTTTCCATTCTTTTGCCCTCTCACTTTTTTCGACAAGGAAGGAAATAGAAGCGAGCGGCATGAACTAAAACTGTGCATCAAGCACTGAACAAGAATTGGTTTGGTTACGTCGTACGTTCTAAGCACAACTCTTTTTTTAAGGATGCTTTCACAAACGCATCAAAGATACGCTAACAACAAGGAATCAAAAATAGCTTGCCAACTTTAACAGTGAGATTTACTAAGATCTAAAATAGTACCCCCCACAGGTCTAAATATTTACACCTTTGGGGGTACTAAATTTTAAAAGCAATTTTCAAAAAACACTTACCCATACGGAAAAGACACGAAGTTATTGATTGTATTGTTATTGCAAAATACCACTGAAAAACTGCCTTTTTTCTCAAAATACACCATATTTTAGAAGAAATTGCCCTAAAACTATTTTTTTTGACAGGTTTCAAAATGGCAAATGGTGAATACGCAAAAAATTTGGTACATAATAGCTTCATTATTTGTGTTTGATGTTATAAAGTTGGTGATTTTTTAGACTACCGCAGGGGGGTGGTTTAAATTTATAGCCCCCAGAGAGAATTGTTTTGTGGCATTTGGTATAAGTGCATTTATAATTTCCCTAAGTAACCATTTTTACAAGGGTTAATTTACCTTATTTAATATCCCAAGTTGTTCATTTCCCAATAAAACACCTCCTATTTTGTCCAGATCCATATTTTGAACTACGAGGCAAAACAAACATAAGTGAAGGTCACTGATTATGCACGAAAAATGTACCAAAGAAAAAACCCAAAACAACTATATTAATTTATTTACAAACTGAAAGTAAAAAGTTGAGGTTATCTAAACACTCAGTCAAAAAAACTTTCACACACATTTTAAAGCTGTAGCTTTCATCAGTAGAGGTTGGTGCAAGCCAAGGTGCAAGCAGAGGTAAAAGATCCGAACTCGCTGTTTGTGATTGAACGCAGCGCTAATATTTTTAAACTGACATTTCAACAGTGACAGAAATGTAAAAAAACTTGCATTTAGGTTTTTTTATACATTTCATAAATAAAAAAATAAAAACACCTTTTAAGTAAATACAAAATTAATCTACTTCTTATGTTATTATTACTCATCTAAATCGTTGTGTGACATCAAGTATTAATTGGAAAAATTAATTAAAAAGGGTGAGTTTTAATTAGAGTGACATATATCCCCAATGTTTCTTCAGAGTGTTTACTATTAAAACCCCGCGGCGAAAATTTAGGTTATGTATTTTTTCTTGCTTTTGGAAAATTTATTAATAGAGTGGAAACTACATACCGCAAGCAAAAATTTAAAAGTGTTGTCTATTGTTTCTCGTAATTTCGTATCAGGGAAGGGAATGAAAATATGCACATATCTAGATTCCTTAATATTTCTACTTTACTAAAATGATATTGACTTTAACAAATCTGTGTGAGTTTGCTTTTATTTGATAATTATGTGAATGTGTGGTGATTTTTTGTCCCCGTCCGAAACACCTCAAATTATACAAAAATATTGGATGGACAAGAATGCTGTTTTAAAAATTGATCAAGTCATAAAGACCCTTAGAATAAAGCGTTGTCAGTTTATTTGGAAGAATAAGTCAAATACGACGTAGACTATTTTGTGAAGAAGAGTGACGAAGACTTATTTTTTCTTGTGTGTAACAGAATTTTAGTAAGTGGCATGACAGGTTCTCTGGAAAAACCTAGACTGATCAACGTGTTTTGGACAAGGACAAATATGTTGTGGGCAAGACATATGTACAACTATAGCTATTTGTGTATTAAGAACGCAAAGTAATACTCTACTTTGCGAAAAAAGTTTTTTTGAAAGCGGCAAAGTTTTTGCGCTCGAATTATACACAAGACTTTTTCTACAGCCGAGCGAAAAGTAGTTGAGGATGCGGGCGTTTTTTTTACATTGCGGCAATTTAATTAGGTACTTTGCCGCTCGGCGAACGACAAACACTTGCTCCTCGGAAAAGTGCAACTTTGTGCTTTCTTTTTGAAGCGATTGGTTGTAGAAAAAATTATTTATATTCTAGCTTTATCCAATACAAGCATAAAAATCGGTGATAAAATAAAGACGAAATAATTAAATTAAGTCCTATGTTTAAAAAAAAATGTCTCAAGAAGGGGAAGTAATTAATGTAGTCATTAACGGTAGGATTTACTAAAAAGTTTAGTCTATTTTAGAACGGTCCTAGGTTTAAGTGAAATTTTAGGTTTTAAGCATTTTAAACCAAACCTCCTTGAGTTTTGGACATAGTTTGATTTATAAAAATAATTTGTTAATGTTATTGTCTAATGTAATGTAACGTTATACCGCACTCCCCTGGGGCTGTATTCTTGACACCCGCGCCCGTGAGTGTGAACAAATTTATTTCTTCTCACCTGTTCTAAATCACGTGAAAAGTGAGAGGCAAATACTCACCGGTGACTACTCACCTCATAGGCCGTCAAGAATACGGGCCCTGAAACGAAGCTCTTTGAGGTCGGTGTGCCGGAGATAGGGAGCGCTTATGCGAACCCAACTCTGACTCGCTCTCGACTTCTCTGAGCGGTGCATCGGGGATGGGTGTGGGGGCCTTGGCTTGAACGCCCGGGTCGCGTGGATGAGGCACCACAATAAAAACCTTCCTCAGGGAACCAGGCTCACCCTGTTGTATATAGCCCCCTCCCCGAAGTGCTGGGGAGGTGATTCTAGCCAGTTTACTCGTGTGTGGGGAACTGCAGAAGGACCATCCGACGACCAGGTAGCCAGTGGAGCCTCTAAAGATAAGGATTAACAAGGAACTGTTCAAGGACCCAGTAGATTTTCTTCAACAAGAGGCCCGACAGGGAACTGCACCAGTACCCATTGGCCACTACAAACGCATCAGGGGCGTTGGGAATCTCCGGAGACTCAAATTAACTCTGTGTTTCGGACATTCATTATCTATATTTTATTTTTACACGACGTTTCGATCAGTACAATATCTGCATTGTACTGATCGAAACGTCGTGTATAAATAAAATATAGACAATGGAAGTCTGAAACACAGAGTTAATTTCAATCACATCATTGTCTCAAACTTTCAATAATAATGTTATAACGCCGCAGATGAAAATTTTTTCTATATATAGGAAAAAATTCTGTAAAAATGTTAATTTTCTTTATTTTTTTTGTGAAATATTTTTGAAAAATGCATGGGTTGCGTTAACTGTCGGATTTTTAGTAAAAAGAGAAAAACTTTTCTTTGCCGATCCCAATTACTATGTATGGATGGCTAAATAGTATATTACATAACAAGAGAACGAAGTGACAAATTTCACACGAGCGTGAATGTTGTGAACGAGGTGCATGTAAGAAAGTTACTTTCTATCTTTAATTTTGCACAAATCAAATGAAACTGCTTTTCCGCACATGTGCGGAAAAATTTCTGTACAGTGGTGAAATCTAATGTTTTCTAAGGATGCAAATCGTGTGAAATGCAGCATTTTCATATATGGTCGTAGAAAAAATATATTTATGACTTGTGTAATTATAATTTAATGTTAACAATAATCAAGAAAAATATTTATACAGCCACTTTGTCTTGAATAATTCCGATTTTAAAATATTTGTCTTTGTCCAGGAACACATCGTGTCCATCGTCCGAAACGCAGTACGTCGTGTTGCGGTCGGTAGACTCTCCGTTTCTGGACAAGGACAGATTTCAACATTTTCAAGGTTTGTTTCTAATTATACCAGAATTTGTTTTTTGAGGTTTTGTTATTGTATTTCCCGTATAATAATTTATAAATAACAACCTACCGTAAAAGAAACAAATTTATTTCAGTTACAGTGTTATGGAAAATACAAGAATTTTTGTCGCAAACGAGTATTTTTTGACAAAAAGCGAAAACTTAAGTGATTTATAAGCCATTGACCAGTGAGGAGCGGTTTTAACCGCGGTTGTTCTTTTGGTCATTGATTTTGAGATTAGGCTATGACGTAGTTCACAATAACCGTAACAGAACGGACCGTTCGCTTGGATGGAACGGTCAAACTGACTGGTTGGAAAATTTTAGTAATAGCGCCAAGGTCAAGAATTTCCGGCTTAGGACCCACCCAACTTCTTAAGTTTAACGGTAAATAAATTTAAAAATCTCTATTTGAAAGTATCTCCTTTCTCCAAAACCAATGACCGGAACAATAACTCACCTCCCGAGCACGGTCATCTTTTGTCAAGACCAAAAGTAAAACAGCTGATTAATGACGTCACAATTTCCCCTATTTTGGTTAAAACCGGTGTCGCTTAGATGCATTGGTCTTGATCAAATATGACCGGTCATTATTGTTCAATGGCTTATAAATCACTTTACACTCATTCGGAACAACACACACTTGTTCACACGATCCAGCAAACTGTAGTTGTATTTTTGGCTGTTCTGGACGAAGACAAAGTATAATATTTTTATGGCTATGTTTATTTAGGTATAATTAAGGATTAAACGACTTACCTGTAAGGAAGTTCAATCCAAATTATACGAGATTAGTCACATCCTATTAGATACACCAGGTAGTGATACTTCGTAGCACGTCATACGCAAGTTTTAGAGATACGAAAAACATACCGCCATGGCAGCCGGCCTGATCTCTACTAGTACTTAAATAAATTGCATGAAAAATACATGGATATCTAAATGGGAGGGCGTCTAATAGGATGTGACCAATCTCGTATAATTTGGATTGAACTTCCTTACAGGTAAGTCGTTTAATCCTTAATTATACTTCGATTGGGCACATCCTATTAGATACACCAGGTAGTTGTTTACAGAATATGGCGATATTAGTTTAAAAGTTAAATAATAATAAGGAAACCACAAGGTTTAAAATATAAATGTGTTTAGAATATATTTCTTAATATAATTAGCTCAGAAATCTTTTGAAATTAAGGTTTATTATAAAATCGATTGAACGTTTTCCTTTTTTCGGAACAACCCGCAGCCTTTCTAATACTTTTGATTGATGCACCGACCCTTAATGCTGCGGAAGACACCCCATGTCCTGTGTTATATCCTTTAAAATTTGATTCTATTTCTGCGTTTTTTTTAGACCTTTTTAAAACCACCTGCTAATGTTTTGGGATCTAGCGGGCTTATGAGGCTTTTTAATTGTTAAAATAAGTGTATCCTCTGTTCATCGAAATAGTTTTGTTTTCTGTATACAATATATAATGGTAAAACAAAAATAGAACTGTAAACTTTCTTTCAAACAGGGTACTTCAGCCAAGGCTGAATTCTTCTGGGTCCAGATATTTTTAAAATATCTTTAAGAATTATTTCTATGCCCTCTTCGTTAGCCTTGATGTTACTTAACTTATAGAAAATGTCTGAACTCTTTGAGCAGAACAAAGAGTTAAAAGAAGTACCATTTTTATAGTTAATAACCCGAATGTTAAATTTACCAAAGGGTACAAGGTAACAGTGGTTCCGGATACCAAGTTTATATTTCGGAAACTGAGGGCGCAGCTTAAAAATTAAGAGTTCAATATTTCCCAGTATTTTGAGATTCTGTTTCTAAAACGGACACAACTTGATTTACATTAGGCTGCAAGATGGTCTCAATATTATTGTCGCAAAACTTCCATGATTTGGAAAAAATAAATTGCATCCTCCCAAACGCCCCTTTTACTATAGGCCACCTTCATAAGATTGCTACTCCCAGGGGAAAGATTCTTTCATAGTGGGTAGGGTTACCTAAACGAGGATAAGAGTCAATCACCTTTCAGATTTAAAACGATAACTTAAGCAAATCACGGATTCTAATTTTGGATACCATGCTTGAGTTCTCCAGATAGAATAAACCATCAGACATATTGCATTATCCTTTTCAATTTTTTCTCTTTTTTTACATTTTTGGAAGGAGGAAATATATAAGAATTAAGGTTTTTCTAATTCATTGTGAATGCATCCACTGGAAGCCACGACACAAACCGGTGGCATTTTTTGTTCAGGTAGCTTGCAAATAAATATACAATTTTTATATCAGATTTCTTGTCCGCTATATGATTATCCAACGTATTTATGTACGTGGCAAATACAAAAAAATATAACTAAGCTCACTGCCACATCATTCTCCCAATAGCAATCAATTCTTAGTAAAATATTACAATTTTTTAAAGTTTTTTACAAAGCTTGTTAAGCCATAAAAAGCTGCCTTCATTTCAAGAATGTTTATGTGTTTCTCCTGTTCACCTTGTTGCCAAAAAAACCCCTTTTGCTTCCTTTCCATTGCAATTGCGATTTGTGTGCATCGGAGAAAATTGTAATGTTATAATTAGGCTGTAAAATAGTATGTGCTTTAACCACCACTCAAGTTCATTTTTAACTAAGAACCTAACAAGCATCTTTTTCTTATAGTTGTTCCTGTTAGCCTTTAAGGCACGATATTTTTCTCGCTCAAGGGTTTTTACGTACAACATGCCGTACTCTATACAAATCGAGGCTAGCCTTCCTATAATTTGCGAAACCTCTTTAATTGTTATTTTTTTTTCTTTGAATAATCTTAATGGTCGTTTTTATTTTTGTTATTCTTTTTTATGCGATATATATCCACATCTTTTTTGGATTAAGGATAAATGCTAAAAATTGTATCTCTTCAATCGGTAGTGTATGGTTTTTTAATTCTTAATAAAAAACCTAATCTTTTAGATAAGAGAAACAGGCCTGAAAGGGTGGAACAAAAAAGTGCAGTGGCTAGACCGAATGGTAAACATTGGAATTCAACTTTTGTATTGAAAAGAAAATCTTTAATATTTTTTATATTCATCAAACATTGGAACTAAAAAATATGCATCTTTAAGATCTAATGTCGCAAGGAAGCAGTTTTTAGTAATTAAGTTCTCTAATATCTTCCAGTTGAAAATGAGGTGGGCGAAAGAACTTTATGTAGGTTTCTAGGATTAAAGATAAATCTAAAATCCCCTGTTATCGTTCTGTCTTAAAAAATAGCTTAACAAAAACTGATCTTGACAGTTATTAACAGTTTTAACTGCTCCTAGTTATAAATGTTGTATGCTTTTCGAATAAATTTTTATTTTTGGTAAATTTTGAGGTTTTGGGGTAAAAACTTGAAAAGGTTTGTCCATAAAGGGAATTTTGTAAGCTTTTGTCCAACTCAAAGCTAATTTATTTTGAGTTATTTGATTCCACTCTTCTGAAAAAAAAAATTCCGACAGGAATACGTTCTTTCACTGTTTAGCTCTAATATTTCATCTCAGCGCGTTTTTTATATTTTTGCAATTTTCGACAAAACCTTCGCTAAAAAAAAAAGATCTGGATTTTGCGCAGTGGCAATTTATTATATTTTTGCATGAAACAATATTGTGGCCAATGCAAAACAACTGCGCCGATTCGGCAAGACCCAAAAGATCTTCAGCAAGTGCTTCGTCTCTCCCTTTTTTGTTTAGCCCAAATTAGAGAAAACCCGCTCTAAGGCTGTCAAACCTTTTCCCAAAATGGTTTACAATTTCAAGAGTTACGCATCTCTTTTTTGCTTTGTGGATGCTAGCATCTTGGATTTAATTTGGGTCCTTGAAGAATTTGGCGATTTTTCAGGGAATTTTGTATTTTTCGAGGAGATTTAGTTTCCTTATCTATATATTCCCATAGAAAGATGCTTCTTCCATCTGCAAGCTAGCTCTGCTGACATATGTGGACTCAATGTACTATCATCTGTCCACCCTAATATACTTTCTGAGGGGTGCCTCTCTATGCTAGAGTTCGAGGAACTACTAGTTTCTGACCAGTTGAGGAACTGTCAGATTCGTCGTCATCTTCTTAGAGAATTGGACACCCGGTACGTTATGGAGTTTTTTATTGAGACTAATATGGCACGCATAAGTACAAAACAAATGTGTGTTTAAAGAATAAGCAAACTCATGCCAAAAAATATTAGCCAATAGTCTAATATTTGTCTCACTCCACTGTTTAAAACTGACAATGCGCCTTACTTACTTGAATCACGACGTTTCCTTTTCCCTTCCTGTCCCAGTTTCCTCATTTTCTTCTTTGGGTAATCCATTTGCTTTTCACGTTTTCTTTTGTTAAGTTTTTTCGGAATTTTATTCGTTCTGTCAGATTCGTCGTCACATATAATATATGAAAAATGACGTGCTAGTAAGTAAACATTTGGAATTTTTTTTTTAATTGAGACTAATTTAGCGGGCAGGGTTTAAGTTTTTATGCGTAATAAAAACAAATGTGTGTTTACAGAATAAACAAACCCTTGCCAAAAAATATTAGCCAAAAGCATAATATTTGTCTCACTAAATTGTTTAAAAACTGACAGTTTGCTGCCCTTTTCATTTCCTTTTCCAGGTTCCTCCTTTTCTTCTTTAGGTAATCCATTTGCTTTTCACGTTGTCTTTTGTTAAATTTCTTTAAAAGCGTATTTTCACAATTCGCGAGCGCGATACCGTAACTAGTCGCATGACAGCACAAGAAGTATACTGAAGTATCTAGCAGAGATCAGGCCGGCTGCCATGGCGGTATGTTTTTCTTATCTCTAAAACTTGCGTATGACGTGCTACGAAGTATCACTACCTGGTGTATCTAATAGGATGTGCCCAATCAAAGTATAATGTATATTCAGATATTTTTTAATTCAAACATCAAATTTTAATATGGTGTGCTTTACATACCTATTTACGCCATATTTTATGAAATGTGGACCTTTGAAAAATCATTTGGGGACACGTTTCGAACGACAATCAATGTTCATTTAATTTTTTTTAAGTGATCTTGTTAGAATGCACCAGGTTTTCGCTTCCAGTATTAAGAAGTACATGAAAAAAAAAACAAAAACAATTATTATGCATTAGGGACATGAAAATTGCAATTTTGAATAAAAAAAAAGTCCCATCAATAGAAAATTGGATTCTTCTCGATTTAAAAATGGACAAAACAAGATTAGAAAACAAAAACCAGGATCTTTAAGGATAAATCTATGGCTTTCTCTAAAGAAAACCCACTTGCTAGATATTATTAGACATAATTTTTAAAATTTTTGCATAAAAGTTGGTTATACAAGTGTGTATGTGAGTGTGTGAGACATTTTGTGGGTTAAAGGCCAATTAATGAGTAGTTTATTTTAGGAGGGGAGGTCTAAGATGCAAAAAGAGGCCATGTGTTTCGCTTATTTATTTAAATAACGCACAGAATACTAATCAAAAAAAATGACGCCACAAAATTTCAAAACACGAAAACACCACAATAACATAAACAAAATGGCGAAACTACACCTCGTAAGAAATGCCAAGTTGTGCAAAAATTCCCATAGCAAAAAATGTTGATTTTGTTTTTGTGCATTTTTCTACTAGTTTCTTTATCATTAAATCGGTTAAATTTTACTTTTAAACGACCCCAATGTGTTTAAACAGCTCTAAAATGGAAATTATATTGTAGTTGAAATACATTTAAAGTATATATTTTCTATGGTACATCGGGCAACGTTGATATTTGTTGTATTATCCTGCATTGCTTTGTTAGTGAAGGCGCAGTAGATTTTTGGCCTTTGGCCTGGCAAAGTCAACCGCGAGAGTTTTTTCTTTGTTTTTCAAAGTTATATTCGTTACACATTTTGTGACACTAGTTATACGCATAAAACGAATGGATTTTCTGTCAGTCAGGAGTTGATCGGCTTATATGGAGAGGGTACTGAGTTGACGTATGGGACTGTATATTCAATTCTTTGGTTTGTGACCGCAACTGAAAGATGCTAATTAGTATAGCAGCATAAAGTAAGTAGGTACTTACTGTATGCTATAATTATGTAAGCGGTTATATATGCAGAGCTTTACGATAATTATAATAGCAAGAAAATATGCAAACCTTATGAAAGTTTTAGAAGCGTGTAATATAACTATCCCACATAGCAAGACTTGGATATTGTATATTACAAAGATATTTAAAATTAGGATAAACGTTTTGTATATTACATGTGTATTTTATATATATTAGGAAAAAAAACATGATTCGTTTCAAAAAAAGAAAACATGAACGGATATTTACTGTATATTCAGTGTATATGCGCTATCGTACATCCTAAATATATGTTTTTTGTATATAAGCCTTATATTTTTTAACCGAATATCAGTTAATATTTTAAAATAAAATATTACCCAAATATTTGTTTTTCAATATAAACTAAATATATAAATTTTATAGGTATCACGTAATATTCTATAAAAAAGGTTTTTAATATTTCCCTCTGCATTTAAAATACTACATATTTTTTAGATAAAATTTATTGCAAGAAATTATATAAAAAAAATATGAATATTTTCTCAATATTCAGTGTGTCTCCGTTTGAGTATATTCTGCTTATCTGTTTTTTGTATTTAAGGCAGTCATATCCTAGCCCAATATCATTTGAATATTTGCAAAATAAATATGCCCAAATATTTGTTTTGTGGAATGAAATACTTTATTAAATATATTTTTGTTATAATATATAATTATATAATTACATTTCTTTAGCATTAGAGATCAAAACATTTTTCTGCTTTTTTTTAATGCTTTATTTTTTTTAAATGTATTTAACCCAGATCCTCCTTGTTTTATATATCTTTAAAAAATCGTAGGTATATTGCTATACCTAGTTAACATATTTTATACGAGGGTTAGATTGTGACTTAACATCTTGGCAAAATTTGGCGAATCACATTATCTCAGTCTCAGTGAATCAAAAACCACTAAATTGATGAAATGTATTAAAGGATTCCCTTAGTGAGGTAGCCTTAAATATTAACAACTTAGCGGTGTATACGACCCTACGAGCTCGGTGTTACGCATTTTGATTTGTTAGCGGGTGTACCACGTGGTTTCAATTCAACCAATCAGATACGAGATTAATAAATCCTTCTTGCAAATACAGGGGTCCGTTCAGATTGAACGTCGGCTGACGCCCGGGCGCGCCCTGGCCGTTCAGATTGCTTTGGTTAAAATTTACCCGGCTGTTCAGATTGTCGGTAGATTTTTACCGGACGCTACCCAAACGCGCACTTTCGGACCCTACGAAATAGGTTAATAAAATTTGTCCCGCATGCGCAGATCAAATACACAACCACTTCTAACCTTATTTCAGAGACAATATTTTTTGTATTTGTGTTTTTTAAATTTTAAGTCTAGTTTTTGACAATGGAAAGAATCAGTACACATTCTAATAATTTGGTGTTCGACGAGGAAGGCAATTTTGTTCTAGATGGAACAATCAAGAGTGGTGAAATGAGTGAAAAAGTGATGAAAGGGAATCATCCTCAACGAGTAGTTCTTCATTTATAAACGCACTTACTATTACTTCTTCCATAATTACAAAACAAATTTGAATCTTAAGAGTGAGGTTATGATAATGCGCCTTGTTAGTTCATATCGGACGAATCGCCGGGCACACTCGGAGTGCACTCTCTATCGAGTAACGCTCTGCGCCGGACTTCACCCGAACTCTTCAATCTGAATGCACCCCAGAACTAAGCTTGTTTCGCATTGTTTATGTGTGCAGTGAGTTTTTGCCGTTTTCTAAAGTTTTGTAGCAAAAGAAAGATATTTTTTATTATCGGTTAGATTAAACTACAATGGACTATCCCCCTGGGAATTGCTATCTTACATCCAGTTGTTGCAGGTAAGTAGATAAACGCGGTTGAAGTTGTTTTATTGGTATGGGCTCAAAATGGTGGCGTCAGATGAAATAAATCCATCTATATATATGGCTTAATTTCAACTTGATGATATATGTTGCTTTTCGACGTTGACGCACTGCGTAAAAAAGGGACAGAGAAGGATCAATGTCAATCAGGAACAGCAGGTGTTATTTTATCTAAATCTAGGTTTATACTGTAAAATTAAAAGAAACATTGAACTAGTGTGTGTGTGTGAAGTGTCCAAAGTTACGACGGTTATATCTAGAGCGAAAACAACCTTTTTTAGGGTTAAGTTGGGTTTGCTGGGGTTGTAGTGGTCGGTTTTCTTGTGAAACTGTAAAAAAACTGGTTTTTGTGTTTACCATATATTAAATTAGAAAGCCGATAAATCACCTCGTAAATCACTGACACCCACATTTCTGTACATTTATAAAAGTTTTGAGCTGATTATTTTAAAGTTATTTACCTATATTTTTATTTTATTTATTTATGTTGTATTGTAAAAGAAGAATCCTTTTGAAACTTTTTTTTTCTGCTTTCCTCTTAGACCTCTAAAAGCAAATATATAAGTTGTATGGTTTTATTTTTTTTTTCAGATGGACACTTGTTGAAAATTTGGTTGGTTGTTCCCTCGGTTGTTCCCATCATCTTTGGTAACTTTACATCTCTTGGGGACTGCAGGGTAAGTAGATAAAGCCAATTAAATTTTTTTTTATTCATAAATGGTGAAGTAACATGCACCTTGGCCATTTTTTTTCATACCAAAAATCAGGCCATTTTATAAACATAAATAATTTAAGTAAACATTTCAATCTGATCCAAATCTGGACGAGGTTTCAGGAAATGAAATACCTACCTAAATGGAGACCCACGAACAATATTTATTATTAATTGATTATTATTTCAAAGTTGTAATTTTATTTTTTTTTTCTGTATATTTTATCCAAATAAAGTGAGCAGTACATAATTCATTTTCTTGAACTATCTGTGAAAATTCCCTGTATAAAATATTAAAGTTTTATTTTACTATTAGCAACAATTTAAGGATTTTGTGAAATTAGTACTACTCAAAAATAAGTTCTGCCCTGATAAAATCGGTAGGAATAGTAACTGTTAATCACCAAATTTCTATTTCAGGTGGACTTTTTTTGGAAATTTGGGTAGTTTTTTACCATGCCTCTCAATTTTGAAACAACAAAAATTATATCTTTGGTTCCTTTACATGGAAAAAGACAATAATCCTGGTGGCCATCTTAACATTTAGACTTTGCAGGGTAAGTAGTATAAACTGTCGGGAACTTTTTTTTAAATTCAGTTTAAAGCAAAATTGAGACGCCACAAAAGATTTTTTATGTGTGTGTCTTTTTATAGACTGTTCTTTTTAGTTTCTTATATATTACTTTTGTTAAAAAAAACTAAAACGATGATGTCCAAAAGGTCCCATATAAAAGTGCTCAGGATATTCACGCATTAATTTGCCAGAAATTGGCATAATCATTTTTTGTTGAGTGTAGAGAACTTCTATAATTTTTTTCTTTACTTATATTTCTTACTAAAGTTAAACATTACTTTTTTAAAAGTCTTGGCTTTATATTTTTTTTATAAACTTAATTTTTTCTAAAATTTTTGTAAAGATTAAAATAACACATTTTTTAAAAAAAATTTGCCCATGGCGTTTTTATAGTTTTTTTTTATTATAAAATCTTGCTTTATACCACCAGAACACTGAATAAAAACTCATAAAAACTGATTAAAAAATGAATATGTCACGTATTATCTGTTTATAAAAATATTTTATTTTCAGATGTAGCTGCAGCAAGAAGAAATTCTCTTTCTTTATGCACAACCACGAATACAAAGCTTCATATTGTCATAGAAAACTGATTAAGGATGCTGCAGATAGAGACAGATATTAACCACCAAAAAGAATAGAGATAAACATGAAGATATGTACTGGTAATAATGCGATATGGTGCCTGCGAGTCTTAATATACTGCTTTGCTTTCTTTAACTTAAACTAAATTTTTTAATGGAAAGCTTAATTCTAAATAAAATAAAAAAAAAATGTAATTCAACTGGAAAAAGTGTTTGTTTATTATTAAAAAAAACCTTTAAAAATTTTAAGCTATTGTCTTTAACAATTTTTAGCTGTCCAAGGCATTTTTATTTTTAAAAAAAATAAAATTTAGGCATTTTAGGTTTTTTAGTAACAAACACCACTTTTTTAACGTGATACCGTATATTTTTTAGATATATAAATAACATAAAAAAACGATATTTTCTACCATTTTAAAGTACATCTAAAAAATGCTTATTTATGTGAAAGCATGTGTTTCTGATATTAATTTTACTCACGTTAATTTTTCTAAATTTAAGATGCGACCTATTATTGTTATTGTGCTAAGTGGGGTGTTGTAATATAAGTGAAAATATATTGAGGGTATATACAAAACGTAATTACCTTATATATATGATCATAGATTTGTAATGGACATTCTTCATTGAATACATCAGTGTCATAAGGATTAGTATATTGCAGTAATATAAATCTTATATATACCCTTAATAAAATATTATGGATACGAAAAGATTATACTTTTATGGATATACCATTGTTATATATAAACTAAAATTTGGACAAATATACATTTTGTATGTCGTGATGGATATCGACAGGATATACTATATAAATATATACCATAATGGATATACCATAGAACATTAAATTTGGTGTAATAGAATATAACTCGAATATTTTTGTGGAGTAATTAATACATGTTCAGAATATACTTATGACGTATATTCAGTGGATGTTACCTAATGAGTACCTCTGGATCTAAATTGGATCTTTTTTGGAGCTCCTATTCACGTCGGGTGGATATCTAGGTGATATCCAGGGCAATATCCTTCGTTTTCGTATATACGCTGGATATACGTGCAATATTTTTTTGCTATGGTGGATGTTTCCTCTTGTCTGTATTCCCCGAAAAAGTGTGAAAATCATAGTTAAATGAGCCATAATATGAACGCGATACTCCAAATATATTGTTAATATATCGATATAACAAAATCACATTGTAAAAGCTTCTTTAATAAATTAGGGAAATTTTATTCTAGAGATCGAAGGTTACCTCCAAGAAGCAGAAGTCCGTCACCAAGACGCCAAATATACAGACATCCAAGTCGAAGTCCTCCACACAGAAAACCTGCCAGTCCTTCTCAAAATAATAACAGAAGAGAAGGTAAATTTGTTTTTTAAATGTTTATTTCTATTTTTAAAATTAAAAACACAGGAAAAACAGTACAGTAATTATGACGCATGTTAAACCTACTAAAATGCTCTTATTTTTCATGTGCAAATTTTGTTTTTATACTACATACCAACTGATGTTCTTTATATAGAGACGTGTTTATTTAAATTATATCAAAAATTTTGATTCATTGAAAAAACATAATTATATTGTTAAGAATTTTAAGTTTTGCAGACCATATTTAAGATGGCGGCTTCACATTCAAACACAGATATTACATGGAGCTGTCAATGTCGTCAAAAGTGGTCCCATTTGACTGGAAATTCTCAATATTCTTGACGGACATTTTGATTCGCGTAAAAGTGTTGTGAACTATTTCTCATCAAATTTCACTGACTGTTTACTAAGTTGGCCAGTAGCGGATCCAGAAGTGCTTTTTTGGGGAAGGGGGCATTTTAGGTACCATTCTGTGTTGGTAATAAAGGAAAGAATATTTACCTACTGGCATGCGGTAAAGTGCAATTTTCCGCACTCACTTGAGTGCGAAAAGATGTACTTTACCACACTCAAAAAAAAACATCTTTAAAGGAATAGTGGCGTATCAAAGAGTTTTGGTACATTTTGAAATTTTCTAGTTAAGAAAATTGGACTACACCACTGGACAAATTTAATTTTTTTCAATAATTTAGGCGATTGTTCTTAGATTAACCCTGCCAAGTTTGGTATTCGTAGGTTGAGAAATCTTGATGAAAATGCTATAAAGGAATATGTTAGAAATTGTTCAAATTTGCATAAGTTTGCTTGGATTTTTTCAATTTTTCTGGTAGAAGGAGTACTATTTACTTATTGATAGAGAATTAAATTTGAAACGTTTTTCATATTTGTCACTTTTGACAGTCTGTCACCGTATAGGAGTTATTCAAGAAACACACAGTTCCCGAGTAAGTTTGTAAATTTTTCCTATACATTATAAAAGCAGGGCTATTAGGTAGTCAACGAAAATTTCCCGTTCAGTTGAAAATCTCCCTTGTCAAAACTAAAAATCTCCCTTGTCAAAACTGGCAATTGCCCTTTTCAAAACTCAATCATGTCGTTTAGTGATACATAAATAGCGATTTATTTTGCACAGTTTAATGTATTTAATTTGGTAAAAAATCTTCAAAATTAATTTCTTTCTTAGATTTTTTGCCATTTTTTTCGACATGATTTTCGATTATTTCCCCATCCCTTAATAAATTACTACGGAAAATCTTGTTTCAATGCCCATGATGACATTGCCAATCATTCGAATGTATAACTTCTAATCTTCTGTAATAATAATCCTTCACGTTTTCTGCTTCATAATTCTCTCGATGTACTTGCCGCTATCGTAATCTTGGAACTTTAAGCTTAAAGTTATGATTTTTTTTTCATATATGTATAAATTCTCGGGGAGAAAAGGGGCACTTGCCTCTAGTAACATTTGGTCAGAACATTTTTACGCGAAACAAAATGCCCGCCCAGAATATTGATAATAATTAAGTACTCTGTATCAAAGATTATCCTTTGGTTATTCTCAAAAATGTGTAGCTCATCATCGAGTGGATCTCAAAAATAATCTGTAAAAAAACTAAAATAAAACTTTGAAACTTTATTCTTTAACTGTCAATATAATTGCTTCAATTTCTAGGTCATTCCTTTATAAACACACCTGCCCCAGTCACTTATCTAAACGTAGAAAAAACATTCAGTTGTCCAGGCAAAATGTGCGTCTGCGTTAGAAAAACCCCGTCCTCAAAGAGCAATTTTAGTTCCAAAAGCTCAGTGCATATCGATGGCAAAGTAAGGATTCACTATCTATTAATTATTATCAAATTGATAAAATCACCAAAAAAATTCGTCATGCATCAAAAACGGAATATATCAACGTCCTTTATTTTTAACTCTCGACACGAATGCGGACAAAGAGAGATGATAAAAGTGAACCGATTTCGATGCGGTTTTTGGTTTGGTTCTCGTCTTTCAGAAAGCGTTTTTAAGTAGCTAGGTTCGATTTAAAAATAGGCTAAGTAATTCCAGAGATTAAACACTTTCTACACGTATATATAACGAGGAATATGAGATATGAGGACAAATATAATCGGTTGTATTGGATATAAAATTAACCAGCACCAATATTGTTAGAGCTAGTTCTGTTCATTTTCTGATAAACACCTCAACTGAAAAGATACTTTCTATCTCTAAATCAGCTTGTTTCTGTGTATTATGGAAAAACTGAAAGTATTTTAAGGTATTGGTTTATGCTTCTGGGGAACTTCTGTAAATGACAAAGATGTACGTGTTGTTCAAAAGCGGGTAATCAAGAAGTATGCTTGGTGTATCAAAAACCACTTCATGTAAATCATTTAAATTGTTTACACTTTATGATATAATAATTAATGAAATGTCAGTTTACTTTTATAAGACTAAAAATAAATATAGCGACACAACAGAAATACAAGAAAAAATTTATGCTCGTATCCACCAATGCAAAAATTTCCCGATTAGGCTTTAATCATGATTTAATACTAATCGGAGTTTGGAATGTCATATAGTAGGTTGAAACTATATTTGGTACGCGTCATTCAAAACTTCGATTAGTGTTAATTATGATTAAATCTTAAATTTGGTAGGCGTCATTCAAAACTTCGATTAGTGTTAATTATGATTAAATCTTAATAAGAGAATTTTCGTGTTGGTGAATATGGACATTAGTGTTAAGGTGTATTAAGAACTTCCCACAAATGTAAAATCAGCAGACACAATTAGTATATTTAAAGGAAGGCTGAAGAATTTTTTAAATTTTATAGTGTTTTACTTACTTGAAGAGTATTTTAACTAATCTTCCTTTAGCTTTTGTCTGTTTATCTAATATTTATGTTTTTTCTTTCTTGTAATTTTTTTTAGACATTTTATATTAATAATTTGTTATGAGAAGGGTATTTTAGACTAGGTAATTATAAGTATACCAATTATTTTGACGCATAGCTAAATTGCTATTAATAGCTTTTTCTCTTTTTGTATGCCTACACAGTTGTTTAAATTTTATTATGGCTTTTTCCATACAATTGTATAATTAAAAAACAAACGGAAGATGGCTGTGGCACCGTAAATCTAAAGAAAAAACAAGAGTTTTTTGTACTTCAGTGCAAAATGAACTTCTTAGATTTCGACCGCTTACACAGATGGTGGAAACTAGGACGACGCCGTTTCGTCCTTATTAGGGATTCGTCAGTAGGGTTATTCTGATACTAGTAACTACCGAGTAGGTAGCGATACTTCTGTTTCGATACCAAGTACTTTTGGTATCGATACTTTCTGAGCGATGTCTACTCGGTATCGAAAGATTTTACTCGGTATCAAATCGAATCTGTCGGCCTCAGCTTTCTGTCTCCCTCGCGTTTTTGGCATATAGACCATGTCTTCCTTGGGCAGTGTTCTTTAGAACGATCGGTTCTCATTCCATTTAAAGAAATTTTCAACCGGGTTATTGCAGCTCTCTCTTGGTCAATTGTCAAGAAAAAGATAGACATACACATCAGAGCGGATGGTCGTTGCAGTCTTTAAGTGGCCTATATAAATATGCCCTAAAATATTTGAGCAAGTATTGTTTTTGGGCAATGTGAAGGCGAAAGAATTTTTGGTTTAGTTTTTATTTTAAAAATAATCAATAAATAGGTCCCTAGGTTTAATCTAATAAAAATCAAAAAATTTTTTTGGTCAGCAGCGTATGTCGTATTTAGCTGCATCCGGCATAGACCTTTTTTTTTGGCACCATTTTCTTTAATTTAATTTCATTCGATCACTCTAGAAACGAATCACTGATCGATTCGTTCACTACAAAATGATCGATTTACCCATCTCTAGAAAGTATCGATATGAGTAAGTATCGATACTTCGAAGGTACTCATGAGTAGTATCGAAAAATGTTTGCGAGTATATTTATATAAATAGCTATCGACACTTTAGGGGTATCGGATCATCCCTGCTCGTCAGTTAGGTGAACCAACACCGTACTTAGCTAAAAAGCCTGTTAACTCCTACCGCTTCAGTGCCCTTTAGCCTATTGTGGCTGCCATTTTTATAACCAAAGTGACAAGTAAAACATAGTCTTTATGTCAGTTTGGTGTCAATATGGCGTCGATCATAGGCCAAAGGATACTAAAACGCAAATGAGTTAACTGGCTTTTTAGTTCAGAACGGTGTTGGGTGAACCACAAAGATCACGACATAAGCGGAGAGAATTTCTGTCGAGTACCGACCATGGCGCCCTCTGTGTTAATCTCCGACAACCAAGAATAAAACCCACTGCATAAGCAGTAGGTGTATGGCGTAACATCGATCCTGCGAGAGATATTACAATGCCATCTGAACGCAGGTTTCGTCTACAAGCATGCGATTATAATCGCAAAAAAAAACAAACGGAAGATGGCTATGGCACCGTAAATCTAACCAGTACCCTCTCCAGATAGGCCGATCAACTCATACCGATTTAGTGTCCTTTTATCCACCTTCGCCGCCATTTTCACTCAAAAGTGACAGATAATCCATTAGTTTTCTGTCAAAATGGCGGCGAAGGTGGATAAAAGGACACTAAAACGATAAGAGCTGATCGGCCTATGTGGAGAGGGTAATGATCTAACGAAAAAAACAAGAGTTTTTTGTACTTCAGTGCAAAATGACCGCTCACACAAATGGTCGATACTCGATAGAAATTCTCTCAGCTTAAGGCGTGATCTTTGGCACATAAGCGTGACCGAGGTTCTCTGTCGTTGTGGTACACCTAGCTGACGAGTCCCTAATAAGGAGGAAACGGCGTCGTCCTAGGTTCCACCCTCTGTATGAGCAGCCGAAATCAAAGATGTTCATTTTGGACTGAAGTACAAAAAACTCTTGTTTTTTCCTAATTGTACAATTGTCAAAAGGAAAATACTTCTGAACTGTTTGCCCGATTATGATGAAATTTGATGTGTTGCGGTAGATTAGTGTGTGCCAGAAAAATAGGGGTAGTTTTTAGAATGATTCGAGTAATGGTCGGGAGATTTAAACATTTTTAAACTTACTTGTTTGATTCAAATAGAATGAAAATAACTGGAAGATTTTTGCGGTTAGTAAAAATATTCGAAATTCTGAAATTTTTATAATTTGGCATATAGAGAAAACTTTTTTTAATTGCAAAAATTAGAAAAAGGTAGCCAATAAGTGTGTCTTCATCCTCGTAATATTTTCAGATTGCTCACAGTATAATGTGCACCGATGAATTAGTTAACGAACTTAAAGGCGAAATAGAGCGAGTCAAACATCAACTTTACCATATCGCCGCCACAAAGGCAAAATCGGAGGCTCAATCTTTCAATATTAAACCTCCAAACAATTCCGCGACCAAGAGCCAATCGCAAACGAATAATTCGAAAAGCGGAGATGACGCAACTCAGGTTGCTGGTAAACAAAGGTTGGAAAACAAACGGTTAAAACGGGAGTTGGAACTGAAGAAAAAGTTGCTGGAAAATTCGAAGAAGGACGTGGAAAAGGCGAGAGATATTTTGAATGATTATGAGATGAAAGTCACTTTGTTACATCAACAAGCTATCAAGTCTTCTAAAGCGATGAAGGTAACACTAACTAAAAATACCCAAAATATTAAAAGAATCTTGTGGGAACTTTTTAAATAAAATTATTGTCAAATATATATTTGGGCACCACCTTAAATATTACCCGTCAAGTCATCACTAGAAAAAAAAATTACAGTCATCGAGGGGGTAGAGGGGTACCAGTAGTAGTAGTAGTAGTAGAGATGAGGCAGCACGAAGCCTGGGAAGTAGGCCTTCCTGAGCCCTTTCTACTACTCCGAGCCAGCCCCCAATACACCACCGGCACTACCGGTATTGCAGTCTGCTCTCCGGGTCCTACTGTTCTTTTTGAGAAGTCCAGTATTTTGTCCCATTTGAGCATATGCAGGACCTCTGCGTCCCACCTCTGCTACGATATGTCGAGAGGAAGTTATCATCAAGATTAGTATTTTTCTGTTTAAATTAAAGGGGTAAGGGGGTACTGACTGAGCCCCCATCTAAGCATCTCGGATTTAGTTGTAAATTGGTATGTAGGATGTTTTGTGGGGGCAGTGAGTTTTGGGACAAGGGAAGCAGTTTTTCAAAACTTACCTATTTATAATGTAAACGTTTATTTTTTAACTCTCATTCTGTCAGTATATTTATTATATTTGCCTTTCACTAAAACTATGGGAAAAAATACACCTCATAATTACAACAAAGAATTTTAAGCTTGACCCTAAAAATGTTCTATGAAAACTATAATAGGTAGTTCAATTTGTTGCTTCTCAAAGCGCGCCGCACCGGTCGGTGAGGGTTGATCACGCCTTCTCTAGGCGATCGTCTGTTCTTGAAACAAGCAAGCATTCTCATTCGTACGCGTACGACAAAGACAAAGTAAGATGAAATTACCTCTGTGTTTTGGACTTCCATTGTCTATATTTTATTTATACACGAAGTTTAGATCAGTACAATCGCTGATCGTCTTCAGGTGCAAACTACAATCTATTCCTAAGGCTAGGACTTATATACTATGGAAAATCACTCAACCGTGAAGTTCAAGAAGTTGGTTCCGCGCAAGGAGGGGCTTCCAAATATTTGGAATTTTAACACTTGCTTTACTGAAAATATCCTGATTCTGCCCAATTAAGGCAGCTTCAAGGAATTTCAGTTTCTTCCAGTGTGACTCCTTGTGCAAAACCTTTGCTTCTGTCTACTTCATTCGGTGTTGTTTTGACCATGCATGTTCGGCGATTCCTGATTTCGTTGTTTCATCTCTTTAGATATTCATCTGATGTTCCTTATGCCTAACAGATAGTGGTCTTTTTGTTTCGCCTATATATAATTCAACTCACTCACAAGGAACTTGGTAAATGCATTCCTTATTTTGTTTGTTCTCCGGTTTGGTTTTACTAAGAAGGCATCGAATTGTATTATTAGGTATTAACGTTGTTCGCTACTCTTCGAATTTTCTCTGATACTCTTGAATAAAGATAATGAAAGTCCGAAACACAATAGTTATTTACCTAACAAGTGCGTGCAAGCCGTAAGCGCGGAAAATACTTTCCGCACGCGTTAGGTACACCATTTTTCCTACGAGCGTGTGGAATATCAAAATATTTTGTCATCATTTTAGTTAAACCTAACAGACTAAGAATGAAAAAATAGTCAAAACTACGAATTTTATGTTTTATTGAGAACTAAACTTTAACAAGCTTAAAAAATTATTTTTTATGCTAATTATTAATCACGGTAACATTGAAAGTGCCACTGCTCATGAAAATTTTTTTTTACTCAACAGCGTGCGTGAAAAAATTTTTTTTTGCTCTACAGCTTTCGTGAAAAATTTTTTTCGCGCACAGCGTGCGGAATTTTTGTTTTTATGCACGGAGTGCGGAAAAGTGGCACTTTCCGCACGGAAGTGAGTGCGAGAAAATCGTTTTTCCGCACGCTCGTAGGAAAAGTTAATTTCAAACACATCATTGTCTTAAACTTTCCAACACACAAAGTAACATATAATTGTATTTTCTTCATATTCCTTGCTGCTGTGCTGGTTTGTGATTTAGGTGGTGGGGGTATATCATCTAAGTATGTCCCTTTTTGCTCCAAATTAGAATTATAACTGAAGGGATTTTGATGGAACTTAAGATCATTTAAGGCAAAAAGTTTTAATAAAAATTTTGGAAATTCGCTAAAATGATAAAATTGGGTGGCACCTTCAAAGTTATCCGTCATTCACCACTATAGGCAGTTTACTAAATTATTATTGAATTTTTACTCTTAATCTAGAATAAAATTTGAAAAGTTCTAATAGATCGATCGGATTAACTCATTTAGAGATAAAGAAACAAAAAATTTTAACAGCATTTTGATGAGTGGAAATGGTAAATGGGCTTCTAATAACCGTTTCAAAAAAAAATGCGTGAGTGGGGCTCTTGCGGGGTGGATTTGGTGGGGAGAAAAAATGGTATTATTGCAATTTCCGGGAAAACTGACCGTCATAGAGTAAAAACTTCAATATAAAAGTTGTAAAACGTGCAAAGATCTACAACTTTTGTAAATGTCACTTTTTAACATCAAAATCTTCGAGAAAAATGCGAAAAATGTTATTTTTCATTTCCGCAAAAATAATTGCATTTACACCAAACTTGATCAAAATATACTTATTTGTGTCTTTAATATTACAATTGTTTCTTTAAGCTAAAATTTTTTTGAAATAATAATTTTTTTCGGTCCAAATCACTTTTTTTTTCAATCAAAAATTCTACTCAGGAAGATTCTCGTGGTATCTTTTGAATTGCTCATTTTTTTTGTTTTGACATATAGTTTTTGGCGAGATAATAGAAAATTATAATTAAAATTAAAAAACAATGAATTTTTTCAATTTAAAAAGAATTAAGAACCGATTATACCATCTATTTGAACGGAACTAAATACAAAGGAGACGGTATTTAATTTACAACGTTTATGTGCGCCTAAAACCAGCAAAAATTAAAACATATCTTGTTATATTAAGAAAACCTTAAATTACAAAAAAATTGTAGGTGTTAAGGACATAGAGAGCTATATTTTGACCAAATAAAAAACGAAAAAAAATTATTACGATTATTCGCATTTTTCTCGAAAACATTTAGAAAAGTTGTAGATCTTTGCACGGTCTACAACTTTTGTATTGAAGTGTTTATTATATGCCGTTCATTTTTACCGGAAATGGCAATAATACCATTTTTCTCCCCCTTTCCCCCCTCCCCCTAAATCCAACCCACAAGACCCCACTAACGCCATACCATTTTCACTTTCAAACTGCTGTTAATTTTTTTTTTGTCTTTTATTTTAATTTGTTTGAACTATAAGTGTTTTACAATTTTCGAACAAAAAAAAAATTTAGGAATTTATAACCTCAATTTGGCGAAATATGGTCTAATAACTAAAAATCTGTGTAGAGAATTACATTATAAGTATTTTAAAATACTACATCATTCTTATGCGCTATCGTTTTCATATATTCTTTGAATGGCTTTCCTCAAAAACCTCCAAGAGCAGGGGATACTTTTTTCAGATAACTCCTGTCATTGGACCTTATTAGGTAATAGAGATTTTATAGTTTCCTAAATAATCCTAAATTTTTATTTGCCAGATGAGCAAGGAAAGATTCTGCAAATGCGTTAAAGACAAAGAAGACAAAATCAAATCCCTCAGAAAAGAAAACGAAACTCTAAGATCCACAATTATGGCAAATGGTTCTGAATTTAACCAAGTAATTGAAGAGAATGATAAATTAAAAAGAGCGTTTGAAGAAACATGTACCAAATGCTGTGAATTAAATGAAAGTAATCAGAATTTTTGCGCTTGTATCGAAGAATTGAAACAAAAATTAAATAATTCCAGGAACGAGTCTCAACAATATATGAGCACTTTGGAAGGACTAGAAAAAGTAAGTAAAATTGTGGACACAATCTTGGTTGATTTTCATCGAGGGGTTTTTCATTGCTAGGAATACTCGTACAATACATTAAAAAATACATGGATAATGCTTAGTATATATGTCACCCCTGCACAAATTTTGGTCAGTAAAAATCCCCTCGGTTTCGATGTTTTAATCTAACAAATTTTTCACTACAGAAACTTGAAGATATGAACTGCGCTTGCAAAAAACTAACAGTTAAATACCGAAAACAAAAAGAAATCTACGAAAGTCAACTAAAGACCAAGGACGAGGAAGAAAAGAAAAGGTCTGAAGAACTGACAAATTTATCTACTAAACTGCTCGATTTGGAAAACAGTAAACGGATTAATTCAACTGAAGCAGAAAAATTGCAGGAAAAGTGTTCAGAGCTTGAATGTAAATTGACAGAATATGAATGTTTAGCGGAAAAGTAAGACCATTTAAAAATGTTTAAATTAAATCACAAACCACTTGATTTGGTCTCCAACCGAGCCTGGAAGAAAAAACATCTTAAACAATCTCAAATCAACCATAATGTATAGATTAATATCAGAATGTAAAAGCCATTTATTCTTTTTTAGATGCAAATGCCTCGAAGAAGAATGTAAATCCCATTGTGAAACTCTCATGCGAAACGAAATGACATTCCAGAAAGGCCAGGAAGAAATGCAGAGCTTAATACAAGAACTGACAATGGTTGTGGATTCAAATAAGAAAACGCTGCTAGAAATGTCAGAGACTAATAAAGCTCAGGAAATGTTGATTAAAACTCAGAGTTTGGCACTAATGTCTAAGGTAGGTACATATCTTTTAAATCGAATCGAAATTGAAAACTCTGATACGAGCAGGTCTTGGCAAGTATCAAAATTAAGGGGTTTAGAGTAATTTTTGCCAAACTGCTTTTTCTCAGAATTATTGTTGCTATGTCTTTGTTTTGGGGAGATTCCGTCTTTTGGTAAAATTTTAAAATATAAAAGGTAGAGTGAGACTGACTCCAAACTTCCGTGAATAAATGCACCCATTTAATCCCGTTTTTGCGGGAATAAAGTGGGTCATTTATTCCCTAGGGAAATAAAGTAGAATGTATTGACATAGCGACGCATATATTTCTACGTTTCGGCATACTGGATGTTATCGTTTGACATAAAGACAGAGCGAAAGTACATGTAGCGGTTTGTCTACAGAGTGCGATTTTTTGAAAAAGAAATAAAAAAATATAGTTCTTTTTTTTTTACTTTTCTGCTTATTCTAAAGTGCATAAAATAGTATATAAACCTCAGGAGTAAAGTGATGCTTAATCCCTCGACAAATTATAGCCCTCCCTTAAAAGTTATTGTTTTATAAAGGAAGAGCAACTTAGAGCAATAGAAAAACAATCGGAAATCTTCAAGAACAGAACAGAAGCACTTGAAAGAGATTTTGAAGAAATGAAAAGATCAATTTCCGAGCCATGTAGTAAAGAGGCATGCTTGTGTATATCGAGGGAACTGGATAAAATTAAGTAAGTTTTGGCCGAAACGGTGGAACTCTAATGATTAACTTGTCGTATATGTTTCTCATTAACATGACATCTCAAAATAATATGTACGTACAGTGTGACCGTTTATAAAGTTCCACCTGGAAAAACTTTTTTATTATTAGTCACAAAAAGATAAAAAAAAGTGAATTACTTATGAAATTATGTAGATTTCTATTACAGTTTCATTTTTTTTTAAATCACGTATTACACGCAGAATGGCCATGAGGTCCATTTTTTTAATGGAACACCCTGTATATTTTTTAAAATTTCGATAGATCTTTTTTTCTGATTCCAAGAATATAACATGTGTTACTATTTTGTCTTGAATGGTCATTGAGTAAAATCAAAAAAATTTGCCATAAGATTAATGTGTTGAACAAAGAACCACCTAAATTATTTTTCCTTGGCTAACACATTGCTCTTATGGCAAATTATGTTTTATTTTACTCGAGAAAGAGAAAATCAGAAAGAAAAGATCTAGCAAAATTCTATAAAATATACAGAGTATTCAATTAAAAAAACAAACCTTATGGTCACTCTGCGTGTAGATTGTGATTAAGGAAAAAACTGAACTTACAGAAATCTAACTAAAGTCATTCACTTATTGACTTAGCTTCTTTGTGTGGAACTTTATAAACGGTCACCCTGTACATTGCAGCGATAAGAGAGAAACCGGGCATCTAAAGCCGTAAAATAAATGAGAAAAGTAAACTTCTACGATTCTATTAAAAATAAACTTGTTTTTTTTTTTAAATTTACTATACAAACTACTATACTGATCCAGTGATCATTACACATCAAATCGTTAAAAACAAAATGTACTCAATATAATTGCAAATTTAATTAAATAACTGCTTTCTGAGAACACGTAAGAGAATGGCTGAAGACGTATCAACTGCTTCGACAATTTGGTTTCTAGTTAACTTTCGATTTTCCTCCACTGCCACGCAAATCATCACATCTCGTACTTCCTGCTCGTTATTCAAAACAGTGGCTTTTTATGGTTTTTTGGCGCTACACAATCAAACTTTTCAAAATTCTGCATAAACCTATGAATCGTTGATAAACTAGGTTCTGGGCGATTTACAAAATTCTTCAAAAAAATTTCTTGAAAAAGTCCCAATGGTCTGCCTTGATAGTACCATTTGACCATCTGCACTTTTTCGGCAACTTCGTAGACATCCATTTTTAGTTTTAAAAATGTATTATTTCACTTAAGAACTTACCAATCTGTTTCTCGAGCAAGGTAGAAATAAAACAAAATAATAAAAACAAAATAAATTTCCAAAAGATAACACTGCAGCGTGCTTCGAATCCACCTTGGTCGTACGGCACGGAGAGTACGCAGTAGCCTGAAGCTCATTGTATGTTAATTTTTAACGTCCAAAAAACATTTGTGTTAAATTATCTTCGTTGACTCATATCTTAATTAATTGCTTTTGTATTGTCGACTACAGTTTTTTCTTAGTTTCTGTATTATGTAATATTTATTTTTTGCGTTTTTTTGTTTGTCTTGCCACTCACGAAGATTTGGAATAGTCAATGATTTTAAATTTATTTACACACTTACGTACACTTGCACAAAATATACAGGGTGTTTCACAACTTATGTATAAAAATAATAGACGTGATTCCTCTTGCTGGCCGGTGTTAACTTGTTCAAAAGTTTTCCCAAAAAAATTACCAAAAATTTGCTAAAACAGTTTCTTCGCCTTTGACTGTAAATTGAAGCATATCACAAAAGCACCTAACAAAGCACAGGCATCAAACAAGCAAGTGCGTTGCCCGTCCCGATCTTATCTCCATATCGTACTACAAAAAGTAAGCAAACTATGCAATATTAACTGATTCAGTTTTGAATGTCACGTCGCGTTGTGGTGCGGAGTATTAGTTTTTTAGCGATTTTATTTTGTGTTTTGTTGTAAAAAATGACATACAAATTCATTGCTTGGGAAATAAACAGCGAATAACGATCGTTATGCTGAAATTTTTCCCTCAAATCTAATCCAAACCGGAGAAGTTTTTATGATGTTTTTATAAGTTTTATAATATTCAATGAGAAGACCAATATTTTTTTCTAGAATATTTTATAATCTTCTAGAAGCAGAGAAGATTATATAGGATATATATAATATTTTAACAGCTTGTAGTTTTAGAATAATTTATAAGATTGGATAAGACTAGTTACGTTTGTGAGAATCGGGGATGTTTTATAAGACAGAAGTCTAGGACATTTTATCAGTTTGTATAAAGAGAAAATTTTATGAACGCACAAATACACATTTTTAAAGGAGATTTGATGGGAATGGGGTATTGAGGATGTTTGAGGAGATTCTATCAGTATCGTGATTATAGAAGATCCTATGAGCAATGATTTTGTAGAAGTTTCTATGGCTTCTTGTGGGGTCTTATAAGCGCAATGATTTTGAAAAAAAACTTATGGGTTCTTGTGGGATAAGTTTCTAGGATATTTTTTATGGGTTCTTGTGGAATCGGTTTCTAGGATATTTGATAAGATTCTATCAGTATCGCGATTCTAGGAGTTCCTATAAACAATGATTTTGGAGAAGTTTCTATGGGTTCTTGTGGGGTCGGATTCTCGGATATTTGATAAGATTCTATCAGTATCGCGATTTTAGTAGATCCTATGAGGAATCATTTTGGAGAATTTTTTATGGGTTTTTGTGGGATCGGTTTCTAGGATATTTGATGATATTCTATCAGTATCGCGATTCAAGGAGTTCCTTTAAGCAATGATTTTGAAGAAGTTTTATGGGTTCTTGTGGAATCGATTTTTAGGATATTTGATAATATTCTAATGTCACTATCATGATTCTAGAAAATCCTGTGGCAAATAGATGATATATAATTTTTTTATAGCCTTTTAAATTAAGTACCAATACTTTAAAGTTATCAAACATCATTTAAAATGTCAATGATAAAATCTTCTAGGATCTCATCGAAATCTGTTCCAAAACCAACCCAAAACCCGATACAATCTTCTACCACATAGGATGTTCCAAAATCACCATAAGGAAAAAACTCATTAAATCTTCTAGAAACCAATTCCATTACAAGTCATATAAACTTCTCCAAAATCATAGACCCATAGACCTGATAAAATGTTCTAGGATCTCATCGAAATCTGTTCCAAAACCGACCCAAAATCCGATACAGTCTCCTCCCCTATAAGATCTTGTAAAATCACCACAAGGATAAAAGCTCCTCAAATCTTCTAGAAACCAATCCCTTCAGGACACCCATATAAACTTCTCCAAAATCATAGACCCATAGACCTGATTAAATATTCTAGGATCTCATCGAAATCTGTACCAAAACCGACCCAAATCCCGATAAAAATATCATACAAGAATTGTATAATTTTTTTAATGAGATTCGATGGGAAAATTTCAGCAGGGAAACCACAACATCCCGCCGCAAAAGCTTACCGAATTTATTCCTGTGTCCCCTTACATTAATAGAGGTATGTCATTTTTGACATTTTTATTTACTTATGAGAATATTCAGCAATAGGGGTTTTTGTCACTTTATTTATTACTTACTTTAACGAATCATTTACGTATTTTCAGTGGTACAGTATTGTCTAGGAAAAATGTTCCCTAATAAAAAAAAAATTTAAGAGGCTTTTTAAAACGGTCTACTAGGTTTTTTTTTATATATTTTTGTATTACTTGCAGTCGAATTAATGGTCAAGCCATGATGACTTCTAAAATAATTTTGTTAAATACCTGTTAAATTATTTTTAGATTTGCTAAAATACACTTTAGTAGGACACGTTTTTTGGTAAATTTCAAGACTGCAAAGGATTTTGATTGAAAGTCTTTTGGATAAAAATTGCAAAATAAAAATCATATGCACGACACCACTCAAGATGATAGACAGATGACATAACAGAAATTTTTATTAAACATTTGCCTTAAATTATATCCATCTTTATCTAAAATACTTGCTGTCTCTCTTCAACAATCTTAAATATTTTTAAATTATCTCTCCATCTACCTCTAAAATTCTGCCCTCTATCGCTAAAATGTTTTTTTTTTAACAGAGAAAAAATGTTTTTTGGCAGTATTTTTATTGAACCCGTAAAAACAGTCCAAAGTTGAAAAATTTGAGTGTTTTATTGTAATAGTCGAAAGTTTGGAAAGAAAGCTTTAAAATGTGAGCAATATCAAGGCATACAAATGTGAAAAACATAGTAAAAATTGCTTCATCAAAAACATGGCTTGACTATAATACGGTCTAAAAGTTTCTGACATAAGTTGTAAAACACCGTGCATATTATTTTTTGTGATAACGTTTTTACTGTTAAGGATATAGATAAAATATTATATAGTTTGTTGAAAGCTCGTATCCCTCAAATTGTTATTGGTTTACTGTTCATCGGTATATTGGGATAAATAAAAAACTGGATGTCAGGATAGTCGACAAAGACAGTAATTATCAAAAAAGGTTGATAAGTGAGATGGTGTGCATCCAATCCCAAGAAAATACAATCAACAAAAAGATGGACGCTGACAATCTGAGCTCTATGTATAATAACATAATGAAAGGTTACAGCGGCAAAATTTAAATAATTCTAATTTTTTCTGCAGGATAAAAGGTTCCTTTTAAAAATTTAATATGCAGCATCTCTACCAAAAACCAACAATTATAATTTTTGTGTCCTTATTGTGTTTTTTGAGAATTCAAAATATTGCGTTTGAATATAATACATTTAAATGTTTCATAACTGTGATGTGGTTATTAATATAAGATATTACACGGAGGTTTCCATACCTAACAATAACAGGATTGCATCAAGTTAGGTAAGTGTGCTCCCCATTTACAAATCTGTTTTTTTCTTATTTTTTCTAATTTTATTGTGTTGTCTGAAGAATAAGTTGTTTAATTTTTTTTAACAAATATTTTTAAAAAAATTAGATTATTTTTGAATTTTGTGTTGCAAACAGAGGTTCTCTTAGGTACTGTTTGCAAAGAGACAGGATTTTCTAAGAACTTAAAAATGTGCCTTGATAAAAGTGTAAAAATACATCGAAGCGTTGGCGTGACTTGAAATATCCAGTTTTTTATTTATCCCAATATACCGATGAACAGCAAACCAATCAAATATTACTTGCAGGAAAGAATTAAGCGAACAAAAAGACAATCACCTAATTGCAGAAAAAATTATCCAAGATCAATCCCAAACCATTGTAAATCTGCAAAGTCAAGTAAAAGAAAAAGTTCATGAGGTAACCAAAGCTCAATCGGATTCAAAGTATTTGGAAAATCAGATCGGGAAAATAAATGAAAAATTGCAAATAAAGCACAGAGAACTGAATAAACAGATTAACGAAAAGCAGAATTTGACTGAAAAGTTAAAGGTAACATTTATTGAATCATCAGAACTTTTGGGCGCCACCAAATTGAAAATTATTACGTATATTTCACACTTTTTTTGTTTTTTTTAGTGGGTTAGATTTAATAAAATAAATGGTAAGTTTGGCCGGCGCCCAAAAATCGAGTACCGAAAATTTATATGCTCGTGTCTATACCAACGCAAATATTTCCTGATTAGGCTAGTTTTTTGCTCAAATTTTATTTCTGTAAAGACCCAGTAAATAATTTACTACGGCTCACTGTTGGCCAGTTGCAGAATCATGGACAGTCATAGTAATGGGCTTTTAACAATATGTTTATGGGATCCCGGTGCAAAAAAAGTACGGAGTACCCTCGGTCCAATAAAGATGCCGGACCCTGGTATTTTCTAAAGGCATGCCTGACATAGACCATTAATATCCCAATCCGTGAAACCGTCAATGCAACTACAATAAGCCATTCTTATAAAAAAAAGTGACAGCATAATGCAAGCCCAGCTTTAGGCTAGAAATGGCCTTTTGACAATATTTATATGGGACCTCGTTCCAAAAAAAGTACGGAAATGTCCTCTCGGGCCAATAAAGATGCCGGTCCGGGATCTCGGCATTCTCTGCCGGTATGCCTGACATAGACCATCAATATATCCTAATCCGTGAGACCGTCCGTTCACGCCAAATAATTGATGATACACAGAACTAAGACGGGCGATTTGATGCCACACACACTCCATCTTGCATGATGATTTAACACTATACAAGTAAATCGTGCGACAAGCATGCGTGTGTATGTCCGGCTTAAGTGTGGCAGCAAACCTGAACGTTTTGGTTCTTTAATGGAACATGAAAACTAAAAAAGTGGAAAGGGTAAAGAAGCAAAATAGTACGTAGTCATTTTAAAAACAGATTATATAAAATAAGAAGAAAACCCTGCTTTCTAAAAATAAAAGAACGGCAACAAAAAACTTCGATTTCACCTCTTTTAAGAGCTCAACGGTTCTTACCTATAATTTTGGGTTGCGTTACATAGTTTTTGATTTTCCAACAGCAATTTTAAATAAAAAGTAATAACAGCTGGGAAACTAAGGGCGGGCCAGCATATGCCCTTGGTCTTAAAGTTGTTATATAAATATCTGTCAGAAAATGGTTACAGGCCTTTTGTCTACTACCCGGTCAAACCGGTCAAAAATATGTCCAAATCTTACTCAGTGGGCCAACAATAGGCTTTCTACAAACTTCGGGGGAGTGACTGCGGATATAGGCTTTCTACAAACTGCGGGGGATTGACTGCGGATTATTATAGGGCCTTTGCTTAAAAAATGAGTCGAGGTATCACCGGGTATCAAGCAAAAGGATTTTACTACCAAACTGTGGCCCAACCATCCCCCGAAGTGTCCTTCACTGGGCCGGACTTTTCCCGTAGCAAGCATGTTTACTGGGGACTCTTTGTCTTATCACATCGGAATATTTCAATTTAAAATAAAATTGCGGCAAAGAATCAACTGATTTGATGTTAGCTTTAAGGTAAAAGTTTTGGTTGATTTTCTCTTTAATTTCTGATATTTTTCCAGAAAGTTGGTTCAGCTACCTATTTAATCAGAAGCATCAGCTTAAGGAATTCGCAATTAAAACTGTTACGTTACTTTTAAAGGTTGTCATGTCATTATAAATTGCGCAAACCTTTCTTATCGTCTGAAAGCGTATGTGAGAATTCATCAGAAATAAGTCAACTTCTGGTGAAGACGGTAACCTCTATTATCAAGAATTAATATCTTAGGCGAAGGTATCACAATCATTCATTTATGTAAGCCATTTGTCTATCCTGAATCCTGACGCTTACAGAGTGAAAATTATTTCGATCCATAAAAGATTCATTAAAAGAGGATGCATGTAAAAGCGTAGATAGAGAAAATTATCTACGGTAAAAGTCAGATGTTTTTATTATCATCACCACTGCACTAGTGCGAAACTCGAGTCTAGGGTTGCCACCTTTTGTTTTACACTCACTAAATTATTTTTTATTTTGTTAATTCCAGAGCTTAGTTTGTAGAGGTTCTTAATTTTCCTTCAAAATGAAGATACATCTGCCTTTTACGCGGGGTTTATACAGAAAAATTAAAGTAAGGTAAGACATAGCATGACAAAACATAAGAAAATGGCTGTTTATACAGGAAATAACATAAGAGAAGCTGAGCCCCAATTTACTGCAACATTAATGAACAGCCTACCCTACCTATGTAAATGTCAATATCCGACGTTTTGCTTACCTTTTTTTGCGTAAAACTCGTTTTTTTTTATACAAACATAACATCCGAACACTATTAAAAAAAAGTGGAGTTATGGTGAAAATTCGTATAAACACCAATAGGGTTTGTCATAAGCTCATGTTGTGTCTTAGTTTATGTCTTATCTTATTTTTCTGTATAAACCCAGCTTTATTATACTAATAGTTGGTTGTTTTTCACATTTATCCTGGTTTCAAAAATCCTTTTTCAGATTTTTTTATCATCGTACTGCTTCACACAGATATGTTTATTCAGTGGATATTAATTTATGGTCTATCGCCGTGTATACATTCATACGGCGTCGCCCTAGATGTGAATAGAACTAATCCACATAATACTACTTTTAAGTAAAATAAGATTGAACATTTGTTATAGCATAAAAATGGTTATTTTTTGAAAAAGGGATTTAGCGAGGGTGAATAAATAACAAAATCAATGATTAGCGAGCTTTCCCTCAAAAAAGGTAACGGTAACCGTAGATACGGATTTCACACTTGTGGTGCTCATCAGTACGGTGCTAGGAATTAGGAGTTGAAATGATGAAACCACTTTTAAAATTCCCACTTTTAGAGTTGTGTGCCGAACCTTTATCCGTTAATGAGGTCCGGCACACCAGGTGATTTTTGGTCTGGTGTTACTACTACACAAATGTGAAAATGGTGTAGGCTACCCTATCCATCAGGTGACCTCTAAAATTGCCCACCTTTGGATTGGTGTGCCGAGTCCTTATCCACAATTTTGAGGTACAGGATTGTCCATTTTGTATTCAGGATGAGGGTTACCTATTCATCATAATTTTTACTGCGAACGCTTGTACTATAAGTTAAGCTCGAATTGCGAACTTTTGGCAGCAGGCCTTCCAGCGTGTCTGCTATTATGACAGTGTCGTCGGCATATCGTATGTTGTTGATTTTTATGCCGTTTATGGTCAGACCCTCTTAAACAACAGCGAAGACAATATACAACGCCCATCGACAGCCACAAAGCCAATTGACCATCGACGCTGTAAGAACCATCATTAATGGGTCAAAGAAGACATTGACACCCATAGAAGAAAACTTACTTGCCAAAGGACTTAACTTTTCCATCGCTCCTAAAAAGATACCCACCATAACTTTTAATATCGTCAATATTGTAAATATCTGTTTGTTTGAAAGTTTGAGACAATGATGTGTTTGAAATTAACTCTGTGTTTCGGACTTCCATTGTCTATATTTAATTTATACAAAGCGTTTTTTTTCGGGGCTACGAAAAAACTTTAACTAAGCATACCAGAGAAGACACGCACATCGAATTTCTATGCCAAGCAAGAGACAGCAACATTATTCCGGTTGCGTTTCGTCTTAAGGCATCATTTCCAGGACAAAGAGTTCACCGGATTCTAGATGACGCCAGTAAAGCGTTTATACGGTCCCAAATCAGCTTTCATCGCTGGAACAAGTTCTTACTGACAGAAGAACTGGGACAATGGTTTCAGGAGATTCGAGAAAATACTATGGATGAAGATTATGAGCCGATTCTGGACAAAATCACACGAACCTGCGACCATCTACGACAGACTTGGCAAGCGAAGCACCAAAGGAAATTCGCCCATCAACAGCCACAAAGCCAATCGATCACCGACGCTGTAAAAACCATCATTACTGGGTCAAAGAAGACATTGACACCCATAGAAGAAAACTTACTTCCCAAAGGACTTTTAACTTTTCCATCGCTCCTAAAAAGATATCCACCATCGATATCATTACCGCCACAGAACGTCATCCTGTTCCACGACAAGATGCCGACGAGTTCAGACATCAAGTAAGGACCATTATTGACAAACCTATTAAGCATACCTTTAACATAAGGAAGACAGAGGAAATTGCGTTGAAAAATCTTCAAAAGGACAAATTAGTTAAAATCTTACCGGCAGACAAGGGCAATGCAACAGTGATTTTGGACAGGGAAATTTATGACGAGAAAGTTGAAGAGGTACTTGCTAAAGGAAACTATGAACTTCTCCCAAAAGATCCGACGCAATCAATCGAAAGTAAGGTTTATAGAGTTTTGAAAAAGTATTCCAGATATATTCCGGACAATACAAGGTCTCAACTTACACCACATTATAGCAAGCCTCCTCATCTATAAGGACTTCCCAAAATTCAGAAAGATGCAATGCCCTTACGCCCAATTACAAGTTCCAGAAATTCTCCAACAAGCAATCTGTCTAAATTCCTCTTGAAAATTATTCAACCTCTTGCAGGCAAGACCGCTTCATTTGTAGAAAGTTCCAACCATTTTGTTAATATTCTTAAATCTTTTGTTTTAAGACCCGAGGATAGACTTCTCAGTTTTGATGTCGAAAATCTATACACCAATGTCCCGATAAAGGAATTGCTAGATATTATTAGATATTGATACCGCAACATATAAACCTAAGGTTTGGCTGAGATATGTTGATGATACTTTTATTGTCTGGACCGGGAATGACCAACAACTTTCAGAATTTCTTCACCACCTAAATAACATAATACCCACCATTAAATTCACAATGGACGTGGAGCAAAATTATTATATCCCTTTATGAAGGTACCAGCCTACCGCTGGAGGGATTGATGGAGTTGTTAGAGTGCTGCCTACATAATTCTTATTTTCAAGTGAAAGATAGGTTTTATGCTCAGGATGACGGTCTGCCAATGGGTTCATCGCTTTCGCCAGTGGTGGCCAATATTTACATGGAGTGGTTCGAATCACACGCGGTTGATACCGCAACATATAAACCTAAGCTTTGGCTGAGATATGTTGATGATACTTTTATTGTCTGGACCGGGAATGACCAACAACTTTCAGAATTTCTTCACCACCGAAATAACATAAGAAACTAGTAGAAAGCGACATCAGAACAACAGTCTATCGTAAACCCACTCACATAGGACAATATTTAAATCAAGGTTCAAACGAGGGATAATCAGAACTTTGTATAACAGAGCCGTTCAAATTTGTAACAATTATCATGACTTGGAAATCGAAATAAGAAATATTAAGAAGGATCTGCAGCAGAATGGTTACAGTCTTAAACTTATAACAGATACTATTTCTAAATTTCAACAAACAAGACAGAGATTACAAGACCAAAACCAGGCAAATACATTCCTTACAACTGCATACGTTAAAGGAGTATCAGAGAAAATTCGAAGAGTAGCGAAAAACTTTAATATTAAAACAGCTTTTAAATCTAGTAATACAATTCGAAGCCTTCTTAGTAAAACAAAACCGCAGAACAAACAAAATAAGGAATGCATTTACCAAGTTCCTTGTGAGTGTGGTGAATCATAAATAGGCGAAACAAAAAGACCACTATCTGTTAGGCTTAAGAAACATCAGACGAATACCCAAAAAGGTGAAATAACGAAATCAGAAATCGCCAAAACACATGGTCAAAACAACACCGAATGAATTGGGCAGAAGCAAAGTTTTTATTTGGCAGAATCAGGGTATTTTCAGTAAACCAAGTGTTGAAATTCCAAATATTTGGAAACCCCTCCTTGGGCGGAGCCAACTTCTTAAACTTCAAAGTTGAGTGATTTCTCATAGTATATAAGTACGTAGCCTTAGGAATTGATTGTAGTTTGCACCTGAAGACGAACAGAGATTGTACTGATCGAAATGTCGTGTATAAATAAAATATAGACAATGGAAGTCCGAAAGACAGAGTTAATTTCATTGTAAATATCCTTGATGTTCAGTTGACATTCCCTTCATATAAACACATAAAAATACCTTCATTGTTACGCATGCAAAAAATGTCATAATCCTAAATACCCATTGAATGTTCAATTGATATGCAAGTCATAGAATGACTTGCATCAACATAGCACTAGATGTATAGTGTTAATAAGCTACTCATTTAGCAGCTGGATGGCCTCGTCTCATTCTTTTTATATAATAAGAGCCAATTGTATTTTATTGTAATTTTAAGCATACCGAAATGAGTGTATGGTTGTATCTCATAGTGGTTATAAACTGAAGAAACTGCAATCGGCAGTCAACAGCATCCAAGTGTAATAAATAATCTCGTCTGATCGATAGTTGTCCATACCCATAAAACATCCATAAATTAGAATGGGCGTTTAATTAGGTGTGATAAAATAATCACTTCTGATGGATGTCCATCGGATATACTCAGGGCATCCAATGGATATCCAGGGGAGTTCCATCCAAAAACTGATATTCATGTTACTTCATCTATCCAAGTGTGATAAAAAATCACCTGTACGGGGCATCTAATGCATCTCGACTGCATATCCACGGGACATCTATAAATTGATATCCATGTTACATATATATACTCTGATGGTGCTGCAATGGATACCCAAGTGTGATAAAAAATTACGTCAAATGGATGTGCACTGGATACCCACAGGATATCCAATTATTATACTATAAAATATACATGAGTCATGTATGTATCAGCCAGTGGACATACTTTTGCTATGTGATGATGAGCATATGCATCACTAGTGCGAATCTCGAGTCTATATAGAGGGTTACCATTACTTCCCATATAGTAAGAATATTGGTATACTGCGTGAATATTCTTGGAAAATTCAGAAAGTTCAAAATATATCCTGAGAATGTCCAACGGTCCACTTTTTTATTATTTACTGATTATAGCCACATAACATTGGAGGAATATTCATGTTATAAGAATATTCACTCAAAGTGATTTTTGGAATATTCTATTGCGAATATGACAGGAATTTTCCAGGCCTATGTTTTGTTGAATATTCATTAAGAGTTTCTGATAGTTATGTTTTTTTGGTAATAAGATAATAATATTCCCATGATAACGTGATAATCAAGTTATTTCTATGAATATTCCCAAAAAGAATATTTTTTTCGGGATTTTGGCTGAAAATATTACTATTTTGTGAAAAGAACGCGATTTACATACTTTATAATTATAATTGATTTTAATGTCATCTATTGTTGGTAGATGGCACTGGAATCAATATGCTCTCAATCAAAATCAATATAAGACAGCAAAAAGTTATTTAGGTAATCTTTTAATAAGTAATCTCAAGTAGTAGACTATCGGCATCATAAAAGTGGTACGTGAAAAACATAGGTATTTTTTAAATTGCATGGTTAACTACCGAATTATATTTTGACACTGACTTTTATAAAATGCTGGACTAAAGTTTTAAAATATTAAGATCAAACGAATGTGTTTAAAAATAATGTTTATATTACAATAATACTAACTAATGCATAAAATAACTGTAAGGAAAATTTAAAAACACAAGTCTTGATCTTAAAAACAAAAGATCGAAAGATCTTGGGTGAAAATAACGAAAATTCAAACTTGGATGAGTATTCCACAAGGAACACACAAAAGATCAAAGGGAAAAGAGAAATGAATAAACGATGTTTCGCCCCGGGTAACCAGCGTGGGCTCATCAGCAGTTTCACTGGTCACCCTCCACTATACATCATTAAACACCATCATACACTTAGATTTCCAACCTTGAACCACTCACAAATAGGCATCGTTCCGCACTGGTACTTACTTATCCAAGCTACCTAATACGAATTCGTCCTGGCGTGTTAATAATATAAACTACTGATGAGAACACGCTGGTTACCCGGGGCGAAACATCGTTTATTCATTTCTCTTTTCGCTTTGATCTTTTGTGTGTTTCTTGAGGAATACTCATCCAAGTTTGAATTTTCGTTATTTCCACCCAAGATCTTTCGATCTTTTGTTTTTTAGTTTCTTTTCGGTTGAAGTAACTGATTTGGAGGTTTTTTTAACTTCTTCTTTGTCTTGATCTTGTTCCTTAGTTGAAACTTTCAATAAACCAGTCCCTTGCTTTCTTTCTATTGTGTGATCTTTTTCTCATCGTCTTTTAATTTTCACAATCGTGGTTTTATTGCGTTGAATGTCTAGCCACACCTCCAATTGACCAACCTAGTTGTAGTTTTTCCAGAAGTTGAGCTTTATCAAATAAAAAAATTTGAAAAATCATTTTTTTATCTACTTGTCAGAATTTCAGTTTTAGACAAATACAATGATGAGTGACTTTGTTTGTAAAAATAGACCAAGTTATTACAACAAAAAGCAGTATGTACCACTTTTATGATACCGGAAGTGTACATCAACATAATGGTGATACATTGATATACCTATATCCATAGGCTACTTCGCAATTGCACTTTAGTTGGTGGTTATTCATGTGGATATATATCCACTGCGTATCTTAGGATATTCATCTCGTGACCATCTGGACATGTTTTGAATCACAAAATCATATCCATGCAATATTCAATAGGGATATATACTTACTCTGTGGGATATTATAGTCAGTGCCTAGGTATATTACTATAATTCTTTTAAAAAACGTTCTGGTCGTATTATAGTCATGTTTCACTTCACGTTTCTATCACATTTATATCACCTGTATGAGCCAGAACGTAACTTATTGCCGGCATGTGTTAGTAATATTCCCAATCGTAAAATGTAACATTTCTATCACATTCTTTGTTCTCTAAGTATATGACTATTACATTACAGGAATGTATAATTGTTATGTGGGTGATTAAAAACGGATAATCACTTTTTTGCATATGTGTATTTAAAAATGTAATGTTCAGAGTACAACGCTCCTGAGCCTTGAATATTCAGTGAATAATAAAGAGCGAACTCTTTTGGTCATTCACAGGATGTTTTTTGCACATTTCATTTACACAGGGCTGTGTGAATGTTCTTGGAACATTCGAAATGTGCAAAAAACATCCTGTGAATGAACAAAAGAGTATATTATTACAACGCTCCTGAGCCCTGAATATTCAGTGAATAATAAAGAGCGAACTCATTCACACAGTATACCATGCAATATTCTTCCTAATAAGTGGGCCTTTTTGCGGAAATTTTAAAAATAATTTATTATTTTTTAAGCATATTTAAATTAGCAACATCATTTTTGATGTTTTCCGCGAAAAGAACTAGTAAATGCTTTGATAGAAACAATCATTAGATCCATAAAGTAAGCTCAATTTTATTATAATTATGGACATGTTCCTTATTACCTCAAGGCCCGGTTGGTCTATGGCCGTTCAAAGCCAGTTCAATATTTGAACCTGGTTTAAGGAAAATGGTGGTTCAGAACTTAATTCTTAAACGGAATTTTTCCGTGCTCTTGAGCCTGCTTGAAGCTGAAGTTCAGTATAAAAAAAACAGTTTTTTTTTTGTTTAAAAAGGAGAAATATAAATAGAAAAATGTTTTCATAGTTTAAAAGATCCTTTTGAAAATAAAAAAGTATAATTTAACCGAAATTTTGCCGTTCCAAAAAAATTTGTTATTTTGATGAGTTGTTTGACATTTGTGCCAGTCCAAACTGCTGGTTGAGTGATGAAGACCTTGTGGAGATTATTCTGGTGATTCAGGGAGATATTAGACGGCGAGGCCAGATTATTTTTTTACGGAAGATAGTGGTAGTGACGTTTTAAAAAAGAGGGGGTGAGGTTTCTCGTTGGCCAAATTAGAGAAAGAGTCCAACACCAAACTCAGCAGTAAGTATTTCAATAGACAGTAAATAAAGTTACGCCGTTTTTTAAAATAGGTCGTAAGATTCGTATTCAGTAAGCCCTTGAGTATATGCCCCTCTGTCCATTCTGTGTAAGCTTTTCTGGAACTTGTATGAATGAATTTATCTTTAGTTTTTGGTTTAATGACCGTTTGGGGTTTTTTCGACCAGTGGAAATTTTCAGGGTGTTAGTGAAATGCTTTTTATTGTAATTTCTTTTTTTTATACTGGGACAAAGTTTTTTTATTTTATTTTATTTTACAACCACCCAACAGGTAACCTCAATTAAAAAGTGGGAGAAATTACAGTAAATATGTCTTCAAAAATAATACTTAAAAATATATAAAAAAGATAAAATATTGAAAAGAAAATAATAAAGAATTCGACCGTAGTTTTTTCAAAGTCGCGATACTGCAATTAAATATGTCACATCGATCAGAATAAATATTACATGTATTGCATGCTCTTGTTAAAGGGGCATTTTTGCTGATATTAGTACGTTGACTAGGCAAATAGAATGGCATTGTTAATCTAGCAGAACGTCTAGGCACAAGAAATAATCGATTTGATTATTAACTAATTTATAAACAAATTACAACTCTGCCAAATTGCGTCTCTCTTGCAAAGAGCACATACCAAACCTATCCCAAAGGATTTGGTTGGGTATCCCAATTTCTGGGTACACACCGTCTTGTTCCAAGGCAAAATATTTAATAATACGGTGACCATACCATAGAGGAGTATTCTAATCTTGACCGAACATAAGCAAAATATAATAACTTTAAAATAGAGATATTTTTAAAATGTTTAGAATTGCGTATATTAAATCCGAGCAATTAATAGCTTTTCGGGGCAATATCGCGTATATGAGGGACAAAAGAGAGGGTGCTGGCGAACGTAACACCGAGGTCTCCACACCTCTAGGTAATATGGTACCGTTCATCGAATAGTCAAACTGAATTACATGTTGCTTTAAATAGAAGGAGTCAACATTACATTTGATTGGATTTAGAGGTAGTAAATTAGTATGACCCCAAGTTCTGACTTTATTAAGAGGATTTTGAAGTTTTTCGCAGTCAGACACACTGAATATTTTCAGATCATCAGCATACAAAAGACAGATAACTAGGGATATCTTTTACTATACTGTTAATAAAAGCTATAAAAAAGAGAGGTCCTAAAGGCGCATTTACACAGACAAACTTTCCTTTGATGTTGAAATGCCGACAAACATTTACACGAGCCTCTTGAGCAAAATGTTCAAAGAAAAGTTCGAGCAAAATCTTGTACAAAAAGACTCACGGAAATTTTGGAGAGAATGTTAAGCAAAATTTGTTTGAAGAAATGTTGGTATAGAAATTTCTTACAAATTTAAATTTTATATTTTTATGGGAATTCATTGAACTTAACTAAAAATAGAAAGACTATGTTTTAAATATTTTTAATAAAGTGTTTTCCGACGGAAAAACGATTTGATGTCGAAATTCACATTTTACCTCATGAGCAACTTCGATTGATCTGATTTTTATAGAGAATATGTTAGTATACTTGTAACTTTTTTGGGGTTGTAAAAAAAATAGAATAAAAAAATAATAATTGGCACTTATTTATTGCTGGTGCCTGTAAAATGTAAGGATAAAAATTTACTTCCTAGTTTTAAAAAAATACAATAATAATTAAGTCAAATTAGAAAAACTATCTACATTTTATTAAATCTCAAATATATGAACAAAAGCACGTTCGGTGTAAATAATACCCGTTTATTACCCACTTTTACAACACTACGATCCTGACCCTGGTCTAAAAAATATAATTTAGCAGTAATAGACCAGACTTTTGAATCGGAATGTTGTCCCTTTGCATATTGTTTGTTCAGTGTCAGTAATCGACCTTGATTATTACATTAAATTGACAGTAAATATCTATCTTCAGCATTTTCATCAACCTTTTGCTTTTTTAAGCAACTCTTGGTGCCTTAAACTAACTAGGTAAATCTGGTGTGAGGAATTTCAAAAAAACAATCAAAGCTAAGGGTAAAGTTACAAAAATATGTTTAAAAAAAAATCCCCTCCCCACCACTCCTCATAGTCGGAAGGCGCGGATTACCGTTTAAAAGTGCAATTTTTGAGTTTTTTGCCGATATGTGAAAAACTCAAAATTTTTTTGGAAAAGAAAAATTTTCCTGGGTTGTTTTTCGAATTTAGGAAAAAAACTCTTGGAAATAAAAAAAACTCGCAAGAAACTCCCAAAAAAAAACCCAGGCAAAAAAATCCGGGAAAAACCCTAAGAAAAAAATATTATAAGTAACTCTAATCCATGTGACAAAACTGGCTTGGCTTTTTTTCACAAAAATTTAAAATAAAAGTGGGTGTTCCATTTTTTTAAAGAATTGAGATCACTGATTTGAAATTGTATTTATTCTCATCTTTAAAAATATGTTTCCCAAACAGAGAGCAATAATTTGCTCAAAAATTTACCCGAACAAAATGTTCAAAGAAAAGCTCACAAAAATGTTCACGCAAAAAATTTTAGATCTTTTGCACGAGCTTTGGTTTGAGCATGTTCATCTGTGTAATTGCGCCTTTATATAGAGCCTTGAGGGACTTCAGAGCTAGCTATGATTCTTGACGAGGTTCGCCCATAGCACTCGACATATTGGGGTCTTTGAGTAAGGTATGATTTAAGAAAAATAGAAAGATCATCAGATATTCCAAAGTATTCCAAACTCCGTTGCAGAAACCTGAGCATTCATGTCTAGTTTATTTATTAGTAGTCGTTAATTTACATTTTATGAATCCATGCTGTCTCGAGTCAATCTGACTACACAGAGGAGGATATTGAAAAGTATGGAGGACCCGCTCAAAGCACTTAGAGAAAGTGTTAATAATATGATCTTTTTCCTGTTTTTTGTGGACCGGTATGATTTTAGAAATTTTCCACTTATCCGGAAAAGTTTTTTGTTTCAAAGATAAATTAAACAAAACAGTCAATGGATAGGCAAAAATACAGGCACAGTCTTTTAGCAGAAATGCTTGAATTTTATCTGGACCAACAATGGCCTTAAATTTCATACTTCTTAAAGCTTTCAATACCTCAGTTTCTTAAAATATTTTCAGCGATATTTGATTTGTGACCAAAATTTTTGTTATAAGATGATAGACATGTGATATAAATCGATTACAGAGGGGGTTTTTCATGTGTTATTAATATGATAAGAATATTAATATTTTTTTTTTAAATATTCTTGTAACATGCTTAAAACATTCCTTGGATAAAAACTATAGGTAATTTAATATTGTTTAGTATAATATAGAAGTATAACTAATTACCTAATAGAAACATTTTAGACTGTTTTTGTCAAAGTTGTGGTAGATAAAATTTTATCTAAAAAAGGTTCTTAGCATTTTACAGGAATATTTAAAAATAATAATATTCTATTCATATTAATAGTACATGAAAAACCCCCTCTGTAATCGATTTATATCACATTTATATCATATAGGAGGCATATTCCAAGAATATTTCTGTGTTTACTGGGAGATAAGCATTCACCATGTTGAGCAGTCATGTTTTGAGGTAAGGTATTATTGTTTTGTGAAGATTTTATGAGACTCCAAAAATTTCCAGGTTGAGTTGCTAGGTTCGATTCTATATGAGTACAATACTCTCGACATGATGTTTCTATATCGCGCTTTATATTATCGCGCAATTCCCGAAATTTATTTAAGTCGATCTCTGCCAAATTTTTTGTGCCGTTGAAAAAGTTTGTGTTTTTGGTTTATTGATCGAATTATGTGAGATGTGAACCAAGGAAGATATTTCCTACGTTTTTTTAGTGTTTTCGGCACATTGTTGTCCAGACAAGTGTATAATCTATTGTAAAAAAGCACTACCGCTGCGTTTACATCATCCACCGATTCAAGAATCCGCCAATTAATATCTGCTAAGCTTGAGCATAGAGGTCTTAGATCAGCCCTTTTAAAATTATAAAATTCATCATCATACTCGGGATTCGAACCCGGGACCTTCCATGCGCCAGGCAGATATGCTGACCACTGCGCTACGGATTATGTTGTATTATACCCAAATTATTATAGTTGACCAGTTTATTATTGCTTTCAATAAAGTAGGTCGACAATTAAACTTCAGTCAACTAGATTCATCCTTGAACCAAGTTCACTTGAACTCGTAGTAAAGCTTGATTGAACAACCGGGCCTTGATCGCTCATTTTTGAGGGATCAAGCGGAAGTTCAGTATAAAAAAAAAACATTTTTTATTGTTTAAAAATGAGAAATATAAATAAAAAAAATGTTTTTTTTTATACCTTCATCAAAAACATGATTTTAGTAACTGTCTGAGAATGGCTTTTTTGGTCACCGATGCAAAAAAACTTTTTTTTTGATAACGGGTGCAAAAAAAGATTTCTGTCCGTTTTTTATCCAAAATTAAAGAGAAATAGCAGAATATAGTATTGTTCAAAAAATCTAATTATCCTTGCCTGAAAATTAAGTCATTTCCACCGGTTTTCACACAGTAATTACGAAAAAATCTTTTCAAAAAATTGTCAAAATTTTAAACTGTCAAAGATTAAAATGTCGCAACAATGAACGTCACCGAGTAAAAAGGCACATCGCTATGGAAACCGCATTGTTATTTCATTTACCAGCCGCCTTGATTTATAAAGGTATTTAAAAAAATACTGTTAACAACTCACGGCTAACTGTGTTTTTTTTTACTCGCTTGTAAAAAAAAGCACTATTTTAGCCACTATAGTTGTTAAAACTACTATTTTATATTTTAAAAGAGCCTTTTAAAAATAAAAAAGTAAAATTAGCCGAAATTTTAGCGTTCCAAAAAAATTTGTTGATGTGTTGAATTTTTAACTTTTATAAAATGGACCAACTAACAGATGATGAACACTTTATAGAGATTATTCTTGTGATTTAGAGAGATATTAGAAGGCAAGGCCAGAATATTACTTATGGAAGATAGTGATAGGGACGCTTTACGAAAGAGGGTGTGAGGTTTCTCGTTGGCCAAATTGGAGAAAGAATCCAACACCAAACTCAGCAGTAAGTATTTTAATAGACAGTATAAATAAGGTTACGCCGCGCCGCTTTTTGAAATAGGTCGTAATATATAAATGAATTTATGTTTAGTTTTTTCTATAATGACCATTGGAGGTTTTTTAGACCAGTGGAAATTTACAGGGTGTTGGTCAAATGCTTTTTATTGTAAAACTCTTTCAGGAAGAGGCCGAGCTTTCGCATTTTTTTGCTGCTTCTTCATTTTTACCAACAATAAAATTCTCACTTTGGAATTATTAAATGGGATGAGACAACATGCATGCAATTCATAATTTATTGCACCGTAAGAAGCGGGCATTAAACTTTCATTTGTCACATATATGTCTCAGGGCATGTGAAAAGTTAATGCTACAGAAGCCTGTGCCTTATACCAACAGAGATGGTGCGTTTAAAACTCAGGTATTGTGCTACAGGAAATGTTTTAATCACAATTGTTTATTTTATAGGCGTACACCAAAATACAGCCAGCAGTGTAGTGTGGAGCAGCAGCAATCTGCCTACTATATCCAAGTTTTATCCATCTAGCTAGAACCGAAGAAGAGAAAAAAAATCAACCGCTCATTTAAACAATACAAAATAAAACAAAATATTATAAGGATCTAACCAAATATTACAGTTGACCAGTTCATTATTGCTTTCAGTAAATTAGGTCGATAGTTAAACTTTAGTCAAATGGACGTTCAAATTTTGATTGAACAACCGGAGACTAAAGCTAAGCCAGGTTCATCCTTGAACCAAGTTCACTTGAACCCGCAGTTGAACCTTGATTGAACAACCGGGCCATAGTATTACCTTTTATTTGAAGGTCGACATTAAAAGAATTAAAAAGAATTGCGTGTTGTTTTTATCGATGAAAAGATTAAATATTTTAAGGTAATTAATAATTTTATACTGGCAATAATTATTATTATGCTTTTTACTAATCTTTACTTACCTATCTAAAATGAGTAAAGATTTACTCCAAAACTTCCCTTGGTTATTCATATGCAGTTATGTGAGCCCTGCCAAAAAAAGCGCATAAAACCTCATAAAAAACACACCTGAATTTTATCAGTTTTTATAAGGTCTATGAATTTTTGTGAGGCAAAATTTTAGAATTATAAAAGTTTGTAAGAATTTATGAGGTATGTCTTTGATTTTGGTAAGAATTTATGTGGTTTCATATGTGGGTTTTTTATCTGATCCTATAATCAGTCAGGCTTATAAATGTTTATAAAATTTGATAAGTGTAGACATTTTTTTTAACATATTTTACGGTCTTATAAAAGCACGACTTTCTAACAGATTTTGTAATCAAACCGACACATCAACTTTTATTGGTTTATATAATTACATTCTTTTTCTTTTATGATGTATTATGGGATTATATAACTCGATGTTTTTATAGTTTCCTGACAGATTTTATAGTCAAACCAACTCATAAAATTTTATGGGTTTCTATGATTACACCCTTGTTTTTTTATAATGTTTTAAGGAAAGGTTTTTTTCATGAGATTTTGAGATATTTTATGATTACCAACTCATAAAATTTTACAGATTTATATAAAAATTTATAATTTTCTAAGAGTTGGTAAAAACATTTTTTTTTATTAGCCTTTAAATATATTTTATAGTCAGACAAAGTTTTATAGATTTTTATGTGTCCACCCTGCCAAAAAAACCTCATTAAATCTCATAAAAAAACACATCTGATTTTTATCAGTTTTTTCGACCACCTGAAAACTAATTAAAAAAAGCTATACTTAGTATGCATACTTACTTCTTCAAAAAAATATATTTTGACTCATGATCCCATCTGATCAAAAATTCATAATCCCATTCTTTAAAAACACCTGTATGTCAATTTTTATTGAAATCGAACGAACTAAATTTTTTTCTCCCGTCACTTCCCTCGTTAGAGGGTGGTGGGTACCATATTATTGTATTTTTGGTTGAAAAAAGACGACAAAAAATCGTCGCCATATTGAATTTTTAAAATCTGATTAGAAATTCGTTATCTCCATCCCCAAGTGCCCCGACACACCTAATTTCAACGAAATCGGGCGTACTTCAACTGTACCCCCCTCCAACCCCTTCGAGTAGGGGAGAGCTGTCAATTTCATCACACTATATTCTTATTTTGTCACCGCAACTATATAAGCATGCCAAATTTGAAGCCGATCGGATGTCGGGAAGTTGGTCAAAATTAAGTTGCAAGATTCTACCCGAACAAACGTATCTTGTTCCTTACATAGATCGATATATTGCAAGTTAAATAAAAGCTTGTAAAAAAATAGTTTTTGGCTTATGAAATCTCATAGAAATTTATCAAAGTAACATCTCTCTCACAGCTTCTGGCGATAAATAAGTACTTATACGAGAACAATTTTCTGTTAGATATGTAGATATAAGACACTTAAAGTAAATATTTCAACGCATGCGTATCGGTATACGTAACGCGTTCGAAACAATGTCAAAATACGCTACATTTTTGACTTGTGTATGCGATGTTTCGAACGATTTTTTGAAGGGTGCGATGACAGGACTGCTGATTGAAATCGTTGCGTACGTTCGTGGGTCCCTAACGATACGTACATCCTTCCGAACGCAACGAGATTCCGTCATCACACCGGTCAAATAAGCAGGCATCGTTCGAAACATGGCATGAGCAAGTCAAAAATGTAGCGTATTTTGGCTTTGTTTCGAACGCGTTACGTTTACCGATACGGATGCGTTGAAATATTTACTTTAAGTGTCTATTGTGCAAGCACAAGGAGCGTTATTGTATTATAGTGGGTTAGGTTGTCGTAGTTTATAGTTTAGGTTAGGTTATAGTTTACTTTGACTGTATATTAATCTCTTACATCACTATTACTACTACTACAACTGCTAAAGTTGAGCTGTAATTTTTTATTTTCGAATGTTACAGGTAGATCTTATAAAACCTTATAAAATATTATACACATATATAAGGAATTGTCATATTAAAAATCATAAAATATTGTAAACTTTTATAAGCCAACCGGCTGATAAAATGATGAACTCCTTTGCGGGATTTGTGCTTCACTTTCACTAGTCACAAATAATAAAATATCATAAGTATGTTTATATTATAAAAACTTATGATGTTTTATCTGTTATTTGCTATGATCTTTTATGAGGTTTTTTTGGCAGGGAGTGCTTTAATAATGCAACCAGATTGTTGTTATTTAATATATGAGGGGAATATCTATTGATTACGCGTCTACATTGCAAATACATTTTTCTACTCCATTTGAGTTTAAAAAGTGACTTTTCTCCGGACTGAGTGCAAAAATGAATTTACCCCGAGACTTTTCCTTACTCGGATTTTTTACGTCAACTCGACTCACTTTACGTTCCTTCGACTGCACAGTCAGGTGGTCGTTAAAAAAATATTCTACGTAGCACGCTTGTAAAGTGTTTATTTTAATTTTTTTGTGTAAACTGTCTTTTTAACAAAGCAATACTAACAAAATATAAAAAGGAATCTAAAAAAAATATAAACTTAAATTATTTTCAAGCAAAGGCCGAACACTACCTAGCAAACACAAATCATCGGCATTGAATCGGGCCAATGTCGACAACTTCGCTGGCCCATCCACACTCCACGCTGGCCCGATGTTGGACAGATTTTCAGTTTTCGGTCAATAATCGGCAACTGACGGAGGTACACATTACTACAGTCGACTTTATGCCTATACCACTTTAGGATCGACGATGGTCCGATTGAAACTTTGTTTAATCGGTCAAAAATCGGCAACTGACGATGGCCCGATTTGCTATAGTCGACTTTATGCCGACGCCCACTTTATCTGCTATAGGGCCGTCGACGGCGACGCGACGGTCCGATTGGAACTTTGTTTAATCGGATGAGAATCGGCAACTGACGATGGCCCGATTTACTATAGTCGACTATTATCTGCTTTAGGGCCGACGATGGTCCGATTGGAACTTTGTTTGATTGGTCGAGAATCGGCATCTGACGACGGTCCGATTTACTATAGTCGACTTTATGCCGAAACGCATTCTATCTGCTTTAGGACCGACGATGGCCTGATCAGATTTTTGTTCGATTGGTCAATAACCGGCAATAGACGATGGTACGTCACATAAAAATTTTTAGACCGCTTGATAGTTTCTTCCTAGTATGTAGAGATGACGCTAATGTCACTATGCTCCCTGTACAGTGGAAGATAATATTATATATATAATGAGCAAAGATATTTCAAAACTAGAATGCGGACTTGTTAAGATGGTGGTACTTCTCTACAAGAATCACCTCTTCCGCCACTTAAACCACCCCGACGGAACTTCGCCAATCACCGACGTCGGCCCGCTTTGAGAAGCCGTTGTGTGGCCTTATTATTATCCACCCATTACAGGACCTTTAGGTTTGCCAGGTCGGGCCGCTTTAAGCTACCACCGACGGACCTTCGTCAATCGCCGACGTTGGACCGCTTTAGGAAACCAATGTCGGAATCGAATAGTTTACCGATGTCAGGCCGAGACCAGCTTTCCTACGTTAGACCGACCAAATTAAGGAGCTATATGCGCGGATGGTCAGTACCATGTGGTTAAACCATATCGGGCCTTAATAGTACGGCGACGGTATGCCGATGTCAGCAAAAAGTAAAATTTACCATGGGTCCGACGGCGGGCTACAGTCTAAAGTTGCGTCGGCAAACATTGGGCCTACATCGCAAAGCGGACAAAAAATACTGCTGGTCCGATGTCGTAAATCGACGTCATGTCGATGACGGCAAATTCGGCAGTCGACGAAGGCCCGAGGGAACCATGTTTGCTGGGTAGACTGAAGCCGACATTATAAGACAAACGCATACACATTTTCTATATTTACATAATGCAATTGCAAGTAATAAAAGCTCTGGTTATCATTACGAATATAATCCAAGTTACTACTACTCTTATCTCTTATTTAGTTATTTTTGACAAAATTAGTGATAGTCCGAATTGGTAGATCCATAAAATCTTCCTCTCAAAGATCGAGGAAAGTAGAAAAATATTTGGAAATACTTAATCTATAGCTATAAAGATTTCCAAAACAAAGATTAAATTTAAACACAACCAAAAGAAAAAATGTACTATTATTTATTCTCTGACTAGACTTTTTCTTAAGAAATAAGGTTTTTTACACATTGTTTGAAATTAAAAAAAAAACATTTTTAGCGTGAAATGTCAAAGGTTACCTAAGGTAATCATCACCAGTACTTTTAAGTTTTATGACCGGTATGTTTTATTTTTAGTCTTGAACAACAAAACTGAAATTTATGTAAAATCAATAACAAATTTACACGGTGGTCAGGGTAAAGTTTTTGGAAAAAGCTTTATAAGCAGGTTCTCATAAAGAGCCTGCTGTTTAGTATATTCGTTTTGCATGAAATTGCAAACAATTACTACGAAGCGCTTTTATATAAGGACAGTTTTAAATAAAATTTAAAAAAATTTTCTTCTTTCTCGAAAAGTTTATACGTCCTCCATTGAATGTCATTAAATAAGTTAGTTTACAGAAAAAAGCAAATAAAACAACTTATGGTCAAGCCATGATGGTAATTTAAGGGTTAAAATCTTTTAGCATAATTTAAGGGGTAACGTTTTTGATAAAGCAATGTTTTTCACATTTTTATGCCATGATATTGCTCACATTCTAAAGCTTTCTGTCAAAACTTTCGATATCTAGAATAAAACACTCACATTTTTCACGTCTTCACTGTTTTTTCAGCGTTCAAAAAAAGTACTGCGAAAAAACATTTTTTCTCTGTTAAAATGAAAAATATTTAGAGAGAGAGGGCAGAATTTTAGAGGTAGATGGAGAGATATTTTAAAAATATTATAGGTTTTTGAAGAGAGACAGCAGGCTATAAAAGAGTATTTTAGAGAAAGATGGACATAATTTAAGGCAAATGTTTACTAAAAATTTCTAATATGTCATCTGTCTGCCATCTTGAGTGGTGTCGTGCATATGATTTTTATTTTGCAATTTTTATCCAAAAAACAGCAAAAATTGTAATTTTTATCCAAAAAACAGCAAAAATTGTAATTTTTCAAAGAGTAAAGTGTGTAAAACATAAGGTGGTATTAATTTCTTTCAATCAAAGTCCTTTACAATCTTTAAACTTTACCAAAAAACGTGTTCTAGTAAAGTGTATTTTAGCACATCTAAAAATAATTTAACAGGTATTTAAGAAAACTATTTTAAGGGTCATGATCGCTTTACCACTACATCAACAGATTTTTGGGAAAAACAGAGTTGAGTATTTCTTTAGGTTGGAAGAAATGTGCTTTTTTAAAGTGTTTATAACGACCCTAAAATGGATTTTTAAGCGATAAACCGCTTTCTTAAATCGCTTTAATATAATATCGATTAAGTGCTTACATCGAATTCAGTGGTGTTTATATGATAACATTTTCAAACCGTCCTTGTATAAAAGCGCTTTAAGAGGCCCGTATAAACAAAGTAAGTGTCACAAAAGGAAAAATGTAAATAAAAGTTTCCAGGTACATATAGTTATTTCACTGTTTTGACAAAATAATATCCTACATAAGATCTATAAAAGAAATATATTTAAGAAACATTAACAAAAAAGGTTTAAAATATTTAAGACATTTAAAGCATAGAGTTTAAAAAAGAAGTAAAGTAACTTTTCAGACTAGAATATGAAACACATTAATAAAACCAACTGAAAGAGATTATTCAAACTGCTACGAATACTAAAACTCTAGGTGGTCTATTCTTGAATCGAGAGAAAATTTGCTCCCAGGGAGTCAACTATGCATCTCATTGGTCCAAATCTTCGGTTTAAATCGGTTTCTCTCACTTTTGCCCGATATATAATCGAAAGTGATTCTACTGGTCTTGACTAAGAGAATTACTTAAACCGAAGATTTGGACCAATGAGATGCATAGTAGCGAAAGAATTTGACTCTCTGGGAGCAAATTTTCTCTCGATTCAAGAATAGACCCACAGGACCCTAATTCTTGAGCAGGGAAAGACAGATTTGTATCGAATGATCCCACGTCGAATGCAGTTCGTATTCTTGAGCGGGGATCACTTATTCCATTATATCAAAAATTGGGTGTTCGCGCTCCCCGACTCCAAAGCCAGAGATCGGTCCCATTGCTCTGAGAAGCATGCGCATAAAATATCTATTTTTCGAAGAGATTTCAAGGAAAAGCACCTTTTGTCGGGGGATGGGATCACTCCACGGGATTGATTCCTTCTCTTGAGGGATTGTTCCTTCTCTTGAGATTCAATAATTAGGCCCCAGGTACTCTTCCACTGAATAGGGTTCAATATTAAGAATAAATTAAAAAACTTTTTTTTGAAAATCTTGAAAGACTGCTCTAGTAAGATAGAAGGAGCGCGTTTGTTGTAAAAATTGACACATGTATTCCTGACCTGCTTTGATTTTAAATATGTTAACGAAATGCATCGTTTTTAAAAAAAGTTGTAAAGACTGAAGCAATTGATCAAATTACTTTTGCTTTGAATGTTATTTTCGGGATTTCTAAAGTTATTGAGACTTTATCTCTTTTTGTGTTTTTTGTGGGCCAAGTTTAAATTAATTTTTTTATACCTTTTCAAAAACACGATTTTACTCACTGTCTGCAAATAACAAAAACACCGCTTTTTTGGTTTCCCTTGCAACACATTTTTTTAATTGTTCATTAAATGTACAAAAATAGTAATTTTCACAATTAGTGATTAAAATAGTGTTTTTTTTACAAGCGTTGGTTTAAATAACAAGCGCAGCGAAGTATTTAAAACGCGAGTAAAAAAAAAGCTCAGTTTAGCCGCGGGTTGTTAACACTTTTTTTTAATACCTTTATCAAAAAATCCAAGAAAAACAGGAAAATACTTTAAAGATCTCGAACGAAGAACACTTCTCGCATCACACCACCTTTACACTATAAATCAAGGCGCCTTGTAAATGAAATAACAATGGTTGCCATAGCGATGTGCCTTTTTACTCGGTGACGTTCATTGCTGAGACATTTTAATCTTTGACAATTTGATATTTTACGATGTTTTTAAATGATTTTTTTCGTAAATACTTGCTGAAAACTGGTGGAAATGGCTTAATTTTTAGGTAAGAATAATTAGATTTTTTCAATATTAAGTAATATTTTCCACTATTTCCTTTTAATTTTGGGTAAAAAACGGACAGAAATCTTTTTTTGCACTCGTGATCAAAAAAAAAAGTTTTTTTGCATCGTTAACCAAAAAACCCATACTTTAGTTATATGCAGACAATTACTAAAATCAGGTTTTTGATGAAGGTATAAAAGAAATATTTTTACCGGAGTATCCCGTGTCAAAGTGTGTTTTAGTGTTTTGTATGTTTTTTTTCTGTACTTTGAATCTTTTGATGCAGGTCTTTAAACCAACGCTTGTAAAAAAAGCACTATTTTAGGCACTAGTTGTAAAAACTATTAATAAATTAATTATTTTTTTATAAGTAATTTTTTAAAGGCGTCAGTTATTGCTAAAATATGATTTGTGGTTCCCACGATAGGACTTAAACCTTCTTCATGACTACATGTAAATTTCATTAAATCATTTTTAAACAATCATAATTGAACAGGTTAAAATGTAGCCCCTCAAACACTAATTTCATATAAATATTGATTTAGTTAGGGAGCTTAAATTTGTTCAAATGTTGCAACCGCAATGGAGTGGGTGATTCTTTGTCGGACTTATTGGTCTTATGGAAAAGTTTCTGTCAGTTTATTTAAAAAGCTTCGAAAAAAAAGGTGACATATTAGGTATTTTTGAAAACACAAAAAGAAAGATCTATTCACATTTTCCAAAATATACAGGGTATTTTTTTTAATGTAACGTATTTTTCGTAGACCATCGAAATATTTAAAATTTAACTTTTTACTTCGGAGATATTAGGGGGGTCTTTAACTTTTGGGACAGCCTGTATACTTACACAAAACTTTAATAAAATGCAAGAATTATAAATAGAAAATGAAAAACTTTTTGTAAAAAATACAAAAGTTTATGAAAACCTCAAAACTTTTTTATAGCAAAAGAAACCGATGATATGGCCCTCCAAACTATTTCACAAACATGAATTTAGCGTCCGTATAAAATAAAAATTAAAGAGGTTTTAGTGACTGTCGGAGCAACATTTTGCTTTTTGATTCATTACAACCAAAACTGTATGATTAATGATTTCAAAATTTTAATTTATCAATCAGAAACAGAAAAAACATTCTTTTATTTTTTTGTACAAAATTGAAAAACTTAAATCTGGGATGTTTCTTTGTTGTTACAGATTTTGACAAAACAAAAGCAGCAACTTGCAGAGGAAATTGAAGATTTTGAAGAAATGCTTCAGAAATTTAAAGAAACTTGCGGAGAAAACGACTGCCAACGAGATATTTTGTTGAATTTACAAAGACAGATCGAAAATCAGAAGAGGGAGTGGGATTCTCAAAAGGAAATAATGGGTAGGATGAATATATAATGTCTAGGCAAAAAACAAACTAAGCCACCATTTTTATCCCCCCCCATGAAAACATGATTTAGAAATAGTACTATTATGTGGCATTTAATGAGGTGCTTATTACAAATTTTTGAATCTCAACTTTATACTTTCAGTGAACGTAAATAAGTGCCTTTTCCACCTTTGGTGCATGGAATACCACTTTACGCCCTTGTTAGGTAAATAACGTACGTTTCTGCCACGCGTCACAAAATTATAGCGTGCGTAAAAAAAGTTGCGAATGCTTGTTTTGATTTATAATGATTTGCTGAATTTTTTTATGGTTTGGTGCCAAAAAAAACGCACTTTTTACTTAGCGGGAAATTGTCCGATTTTAATAATATTTCGTTTTTTATAAAGTCGAAGCTTCAGAATTTATAGAGCCAGTATCAAACTTGACATTTACAAAAAATCCAATATGGCGGACCTATTTAAAAAATAGGCATTTTTAACACTTAGGAGGGTTTGTACAGTGAAACACAAAAGTTCAACAAATGTAAATATATTTTAAAAATATATGTAAAAAACGTATTGGTACATCAATGGTGCTAGACTTAGATTACAGGGTTAGGAAGAAAAAAAGAACATTTATACCTTGAAAGTACTATTGTCACTGTCGACTTCGAAAAAAAATATAAGTAAGTCTATAAAAGAAACAACATAATCCAAAGGGGAAAAGAAAGTAAGAGGGAAAATACTTTTTTTTAAAAGGACAAAAAATAATAATAGGTTTGGCTTATCTGTTGGTTCCAGTTGGTCGGGATAGCGATGCTACCTCACAGCTGAAGGAGTAGGCCGGTACTACCCAAGCCCTGAAACAGCGACTAGTAGACTCCAGCAGTGGATCGAATGACATGGACCGCCACGGATGACATGGGTACCCGAGAGTGACATGGGCCCCCCAGGAGCGACCCTAGATATGTGACAAACAAAGCGGTTAAATGCTTAAACTGAACAGACCGCTCCAAAATAAAGTACCTAGGGTACAGAGACGGTCTTTAACAAACATTACAAGACACATAATTTACAAGTACTTATTACTACCAATTTTTCTTATTCAAGGGAATCATTCCCTTGAATAAGAAAAATTGGGAGCAAGTGGGGCAAACATGGCGCAAACTTACCTCGATAAATCGAGGTTTGCCTAACATTGCGGCCGGTTGAACTGGCACATCCTCGCCAGTCTATAACAAGAGAGAACAGAAAACATACGTTAGAAACAACGCATATGGCACTTAGAATCCATCGAATTTAACAAAATTAAAGAAAACTAATTACCTTCAGGCCTAATCCAAGATATCAGCCTTTAGCAAGGCATGTCTCTTTTAATCCTGCGTCGCAGTTTTAAGTTCAGTTTGAATGAGTGAAGAAAAAAAATAAAAAAAATCAAAGTTTTGAAATTTGTTGTCACGGTGTTTTGGGTTGAACAAAAAAAATAATTCATTTGATTTAGGTAGTGCAGCTGAGTCTCTAAAAAAAAATTAAAAAAAACACAAAAAAGAAATAAAATTAAAATTGGCAGATACGTGTATTAGTTTTAAAAAAAAAACAGATTTGTTGAAGTCCATTTGAAAAAAGTAAAGAAAAATTTAAAAAAAAATCAAAATTTTCAAATTTGCAGTTACGATGTTTTGGGGTTTACAAAAAAATAATTAACTTGATTAAGTTTAGTGTAAAAATTTTTTTGTCAAAAAAAAACAAAAAAAAAATAAAAATTTGCAGATACGTTTTTTGATTAAAAAATTAAGTGGATTTGAAGTGGGTAAAGAAAAATTTAAAAAAAAATAAATATTCAAATTTGCAGTTACGGTGTTTTGGGGTTAACAAAAAAAATTAACTTGATTAAGTTTAGTAAAGTGTACAAAAATTAAAAAAAAAAACAAAAAAATTAAAAAATTTGCTGCATTATTTGGATTTCTGGGGAGTACATAGGCTTTATTTCATCAAAATCGGTTCACAGGAACAAACGTTATGGCCCTTTAAAGCAAAAAGTGGGAAAAAACTTAAGGCAATGCGGATACTCGAGTAGATAGAAGGATTTAAGGGGCTAAAGGTTTGAGGGAATGAAATTTCTACTTTCAGGAGGAGGAATCTACAATTTTAAACACGCGAACGAAGTTATAGTTATCAATAAAAAACCGTTTTTTATGTAGATTCTTGCTACTAGTTGAGTTGTAGCTTCAGTTGCTGGAAAATTGGTGAAACCACCATACAGATCGTGGAAAGATGCTCGGGAAGATTACAGAAAATATGAGAACACAGTCTACCATAAACAGTGCCATGAACGCACTGCCACTTTTCTGAATAAATTGAATTATGATAGTGTCTTGCTTCAAATAGATAAAACACAGAAAAGTCAGATTGTGGATAACAGAAAAAATTTAATACAATAATGAAAAGTTTTCTCTACTTTGTGACGAAACCACAGACACAAGTGGCATTACCCAATTATCCCTTTGTGCAAGATTTGTGAGAAACAATATTGTAAGAGAGGAGTTTCTCCAATTTGTACCAGTACCTGACTGCACTGGTGCTGGATTAGCACAATCCATTCTCAAAGGAGTTGAAAAACTTGGACTTAATCGCGAGTATATGGTTGGGTAAGGATATGATGGGGCAAATGCGATGTGTTGTGCACCTACAGGTGTACAGGCAACTGTGATATCCAAATTTGCAAAAGCACTCTACATCCACCGCTCCTCACATACTTTTAATTTGGCTCTATCTAAGGGCAGCAGTTTGGGTACGGTTGAGGCTATTTACAATGTCTTTAAGTTTCCTAAAAAATTGCGAGTCCTGGAAAATAAAGTCGAACGAAAAAAAAATCCAGAAGCAAAAGCTCAAAAGACCAAGCCCAACGTTGGATTCAACGTCACGATTCCGTGGAATCGTTTATTGAACTATTGGAGGCTGTGACTGAGGCTTTGGAGCAAATTTCCACATGGTTGGATACAAAATCTGCAACAGAAGCACAGAACCTGGGCAATTCAATTCGTCAAGGCAATTTTATTATTGCGTTGCTGGTAATCGATTCAGTTTATAAGTATTCGTTGCCACTTAGCAAGTACCTATTTGCAAACGACAAATATAGATTTAGGCATGGCTGTAGATGCGGCTGAAAATCTTATTGAATCGTTAACAACAATAAGAAATAGTGAGGAAATATATATAAAAGAGGAAAAAAAAATTGTGAACAGCTTGAGTCAACAATATTGATAACTAGACTGTTGAGAAGAAAAACCGAAAGAGGCAACGTTCCTGCTGCAACGGCTGAACTACTTTATTCCATTTTTTGACCAAATGATTGGGGCTACGAAGCTCAAATTCGTGGATCATAAAGACATGTTGAAGTCCAAAGCCCAATCCACAACCCATCCAATTGGTGCAGAGGGCGAAATAGTTCTCTGGCCACAATTTTTTAGAAATTTAGAACATAAACTCAAAAGTTATATAGAAGCTTTAGAATGTTGCAATCCAAATATTTTCCCAACAGTATACGAATTACATAAAACTATGGCTACTATACCAGTAACAACTTGCTGTTGCGAAAGGTCTTTTTCTTCATTCAAATATTTAAGAAACACGACTGGTGAGAAAAGATTGAATGAATTGACTCTCATGTACATTCATAAAGATATTACAGATGATGACATTTTCGCTTTAAAAAAACGAAGAATTTCTGGCTACGCCACTGTCTTAGCTATAAGTAGATATAAGTATTAAATATGTTACTTTGGTTTTTATAGTGTATCTACGAGTTAGTGTTCTTGATTTTTTATTGCCAGGGAACCCTTGCTTATCAAAATAATTTTTGGAAAGAATAAATAAATACTGATCGAATACTGAATTATTTACTAGCCATTTTGGATGTCTTGGTGGCAAGTATGCTCTGCACTACCTTTTCCATCCTTGATGCCAACTGCCATGCACCGCTTGTGGAAAAGTATAATTTTCGCACTTTTTATTGGTTTTTGAAAAAAACCATGCATACACGAAAAATAAATCATATGTTTTTTTTAAATTGCATTTTATTGTATATTTTACAAACAGTTGTGTATATTTTAAACAGAACTGTGTAATAAGTCCACACAATTTTTAGTTAAACAACTCAATAAAAAAAAACAGGTATTTTTTGCCGTGTATAGTTAGCATATAGTACCAAATTAAAAATTCCGTTTTTTTCGTTTTTTTTGACTTCAGCATCTAAGAATAAGAAGACTAATAAAATTAGTAAATAATTTGAAGCACATTTAATATTATTTTGACAATTTTAAATAAAAAAAATATGAACAAAGATTGGTTAAAATTTTGCAATAAAAAAACTTATTCTTTCGTATAAAGATACACTAAAATGCATATTATTGATTAATTAATAATACATTGGTTTTTCTTTCAGCAAAAGAGAAAGAAAAGGCAGTATGCGCAGCGAAATTTGCGACAAAAAAATTACTGGACACCGTGGCCGATTTTCAAAAGCAAGTTGATGCTCAAAAAAGGGTCCAGTTGCTTTTGACCAAAATGCTGCACGAGAAAGATGAACAACTAAAGATTGTGACTTCTAAGGTTTGTTAAAAAAAAGAGGAAACATAAATGCAATAAATTATTTTAAAAAAAACTTTTATTAAATGCACTTAAAAGTAGAAAATAATTTTTTGTCTTTCTTATACCATAAAATTCTAGTCGATGATCCCCCATTTTCCGGCCCCAGAAACCAAGATAGCAGCTGTCAAATTTACGAAAACATTTGTTTTCTACGTTTTCAAAAAAATCAATTCAAAATCAATTGGGTAATAGTTAGAAGGTCCCACTTAAACCAAAAATATTAAAAAAAGTTGGCATATGTTACTTCAAAAGAAAATGGCGGTCAGATTTCAAAAATTTAGTTTTTCTTTGATTTTTTCTTAACTTTTTAACTGATGATCTTTTTTAATGTCTCATATTAAAGCTACTGACTGGCTAACAAAGATTAGAGTTTATAAGCGAGTACGAAGATGGGGCTTAATATGTAAAAAATAAAAGAGACCTTATTAACCTATAGACAACATTAAAAAAAAATATATTTTTATAGATAGATACTATTAGTGATAAGTTCGTCTCTGCTACAATTTTAAAAAACATTTGATTTGACATTTTATATTCAAAATGGTGGCCTATGGGGAAAAAAATAATTTTCCCCTTCTGGTGCGCTATTCACACTAACGCAATGTAATGTATCAATTTGTACTGAATCGAGGATTGCGCTTGTTTCAGAAATTGCAAAAAAAATGACACATGTCATTCCCAAATCAAGATGGCCGCGACTAAAATTAAGAAACGTCATTATTTTTCTGCACGTTAGCAATTTTGCACAAACCCAAGCAGTTTTAGGATGACTTAAATTAGTTTTAAATTTATGTGTCAAAAAAAAGAAATTTGAATACTTCAGTTAAAATGGCGGATGATTAAGTAAAAAAAGTGTTTTTTTTTGTTTCTTCCATAAGTTAAAGACAAAGCACTTGCCAAAATATTGGGTTGCGCTAAGTAAGATAAAAACATTCCAAAAAAAAGTGATATATGTTATTCACAAATCAAAACGTTGGCGACTAAAATAAAAAAACAACATTATTTTTCTATTAGTTTACAATTGTAAATTTTTAACAAAAGCAGTTTTAGGATGAGCTAAATTAGTGTTAAATTTTTGTGTAAAAAAAATAAATTTTTATATTTCATTTAAAATGGCGGATACTTAAGTTAAAAAAAAATTCGTAAGATAAATAATAAACATTTGGCAAAATATGGGACACATGGGTCAAATAACGTTTTAAATTCTCTCAAGAAAAGCAATTAAATTGATTTTTCCTAAGTGAAGTGGTGTTCATATTACTAAAAATGGCTTAATGTTACAATTAGGACTATAGTTTTTAGCAAGTATCCGAACCTAAGCATCCGCGTAGGATTATTTAAAAATGTCGATAATACCGAACTATAAGATGACATGTCATTTAATTGTTTTTAAATATTTTGCCAAGTGTTTTTTGTTTATCTCACGAAAATTGTCCGCCATTTGAACTGAGGTATTATTTTTTTTTGATACCAAAAATTAATTCAGATTATTTTGAAACTGCTTTTCATTGTGAAAAAATGAAAACGGGCAAAAAAATAATGTTTTTTTTTTCATTTTAATCGCCGCCATTTTGGTACGAAAATTACATATCTCATTTTTTTTTTAATCTGTAACTCTAATTTGATAAAATCTAATATTCTATCATGTATTTTTTGTTTAACTTTAAAAAAAAACAAAAAAAACACTATTTTTTACTTAATCGTCCGCCATTTTAACTGAAGCATTAAAATTTGATTTTTTTTGACACAAAAATTTAGGCTCATTCTAAAAATGCTTTTGTTTGTGAAAAAATGTAAACGAACAGAAATAAATGTTGTTTTTTTTATTTTAGTCGCCGCCATCTTGATTTGTGAATGACATGTGTCACTTTTTTATTTTTGGAATAGCTAGTCTTCCTTAGCGCAACGCAATATTCTGCAACGTGCTTTCTGTTTAACTTAAGGGACAAACAAAACCCAACAAACACAATAGCGCATGGCACTACACTCGGCCACTACCAGAAACTGGCGGATTAGTGACGGGTCGTATAAGGGGCCAGATTTAAAAAATTTAGTTTACTTCTTAAGTGATGATCTTTTCTGATGTCTCATGTTAAAGCTACTGATCGGCTTCTTTACCTCACACTAAAAAAGATTAGAGTTTATATGCGGGTACAAAGATGGTACCTGATATGTCAAAAATATAAGAGCCCTTACTAATTTCTACATATTTTTTACAATTTTCTTTTTAATAGGATGCTATAAGCAATGAGCTCGTCTCTGCTACAATTTTAAAAAACATTTGATTTGACATTTTGATATTGAAAATGGCAGCCAAACTATAGAAAAAAAAGTCATTTTTCCCTTCTGGACGCTTGCCTCAAAAATTGCAAAAAAATTACACATGTCATTCCCAAATCAAGATGGCCGCGACTAAAATTAAGAAACGTCATTATTTTTCTGCGCGTTAGTAATTTTGCACTTTAGAATGAGTTAAATTAGTTTTAAATTTTTGTGTAAAAAAAACAAATTTTAATGATGCAGTTAAAATGGCGGACGATTAACGACATTCTAAAAATGCTTTTGTTTGTGAAAAAATGTAAACGAACAGAAATATAATGTTGTTTTTTTTATTTTAGTCGCCGCCATCTTGATTTGTGAATGACATGTGTCACTTTTTTATTTTTGGAATAGCTAGTCTTCCTTAGCGCAACGCAATATTCTGCAACGTGCTTTCTGTTTAACTTAAGGGACAAACAAAACCCAACAAACACAATAGCGCATGGCACTACACTCGGCCACTACCAGAAACTGGCGGATTAGTGACGGGTCGTATAAGGGGCCAGATTTAAAAAATTTAGTTTACTTCTTAAGTGATGATCTTTTCTGATGTCTCATGTTAAAGCTACTGATCGGCTTCTTTACCTCACACTAAAAAAGATTAGAGTTTATATGCGGGTACAAAGATGGTACCTGATATGTCAAAAATATAAGAGCCCTTACTAATTTCTACATATTTTTTACAATTTTCTTTTTAATAGGATGCTATAAGCAATGAGCTCGTCTCTGCTACAATTTTAAAAAACATTTGATTTGACATTTTGATATTGAAAATGGCAGCCAAACTATAGAAAAAAAAGTCATTTTTCCCTTCTGGACGCTTGCCTCAAAAATTGCAAAAAAATTACACATGTCATTCCCAAATCAAGATGGCCGCGACTAAAATTAAGAAACGTCATTATTTTTCTGCGCGTTAGTAATTTTGCACTTTAGAATGAGTTAAATTAGTTTTAAATTTTTGTGTAAAAAAAACAAATTTTAATGATGCAGTTAAAATGGCGGACGATTAACGACATTCTAAAAATGCTTTTGTTTGTGAAAAAATGTAAACGAACAGAAATATAATGTTGTTTTTTTTATTTTAGTCGCCGCCATCTTGATTTGTGAATGACATGTGTCACTTTTTTATTTTTGGAATAGCTAGTCTTCCTTAGCGCAACGCAATATTCTGCAACGTGCTTTCTGTTTAACTTAAGGGACAAACAAAACCCAACAAACACAATAGCGCATGGCACTACACTCGGCCACTACCAGAAACTGGCGGATTAGTGACGGGTCGTATAAGGGGCCAGATTTAAAAAATTTAGTTTACTTCTTAAGTGATGATCTTTTCTGATGTCTCATGTTAAAGCTACTGATCGGCTTCTTTACCTCACACTAAAAAAGATTAGAGTTTATATGCGGGTACAAAGATGGTACCTGATATGTCAAAAATATAAGAGACCTTACTAATTTCTACATATTTTTTACAATTTTCTTTTTAATAGGATGCTATAAGCAATGAGCTCGTCTCTGCTACAATTTTAAAAAACATTTGATTTGACATTTTGATATTGAAAATGGCAGCCAAACTATCGAAAAAAAAGTCATTTTTCCCTTCTGGACGCTTGCCTCAAAAATTGCAAAAAAATTACACATGTCATTCCCAAATCAAGATGGCCGCGACTAAAATTAAGAAACGTCATTATTTTTCTGCGCGTTAGTAATTTTGCACTTTAGAATGAGTTAAATTAGTTTTAAATTTTTGTGTAAAAAAAACAAATTTTAATGATGCAGATAAAATGGCGGACGATTAAGTAAAAAAAAAATCTTTTTTTTTGTTTGTCCCTTAAGTTAAGCACAAAGCACGTTGCAGAATATTGATTTGCGCTAACTAAGATATAGCCATTCCAAAACTACAAAAAAGTGACATGTCATTCACAAATCAAGGATTTAATGATAAAAAACCACATTATTTTTCTGTTTGTTTACATGTTTTCACAAACAAAAGCATTTTTAGGATGAGCTAAATTAGTTTTAAATTTTTGTGTCAAAAAAAATCAAATTTTAATGCTTCAGTTGGAATGACGGACGATTAAGTAAAAAAGTGTTTTTTTTTGTGTTTTTTTTTAAGTTAGATTATCAAATTAAAGTTACAGATTAAAAAAAATTATTAAAAAAAAGAACATTATTTTTCTGTCCGTTTCCATTTTTTCACAAACAAAATCAGTTTAAAAATTAAAAAAAATTAATACCTCAGTTAAAATGGCATACAATTAGGTCAAAAAAATTGTTTTTTTTTAATTTTTTTCGTAAGATAAACAAAAAACACTTGGCAAAATATATAAAAACAGAGACAAAAAATCAGTGGAGAATGAATTTTGAAATTTTTTTGAAATCCCTCCATCAATGGACTACTTCAATTTGAATTTTATTTTAATTTTGTTCGGGGAATTCTTTTTAGCAATTAAGAATTTTAAATTACTCTCAGTGGATTTAGCTTCAAATTGTTGTTTTATTTCTAGATTTCGGATATTAATAGCCTCACCCACAACATCCCTTGTCAAGACCTTCACTTACCAATAAGAGAACTCTTTAAGAATCGTTCCGAAAGATACACCAACTCAGAGCCAAACAGTATAAGCCCATCGTTTTATTCATCTTGTACTAGTTGCAAACCATCGTTCGATCTGCCCTTTGAACCCTTACCGCCACATTTGAGAGAGAGGACATGCAGAGCGGCCTGTAGCCAACCAGGAACCAATAATAGTAATAATAATTACACTGGCAACCGACAATGTGTTAAGGTTCAAGAGCTATTCGAGATGTTAAAAAATAGTCGGGAAACAAATCCCAGTGTTGAGAAGCCGATAAGGGATTTTACTTTTGATTAGTGTTGTATTAATCGTTCCAAACTAGTTTTTAAGGATTATAGGAAAGAGCTGACAAAATATATAATTTTTTGTTTTCCAGGTATCTATATTTTGATTTAATCCGCACTTTTAGACCAGAAGGCGATTAAAGAACAGCATATTTTTAATAGAATATCGAATAATGTTTCAAAAATCATTCGTTGCACACGAGTGATTCTACTAAAGCTTCAACTGGAATAAGTTAAAAACAAAATATCAAGTCTAAGGGTCGGTGTCTCAACAGCGAGTTAGGGTTAACTCGAGTAACATAACCTTGTAAAAATCTCTAAAAATCAAGTTAAAATTAACTCCATCAGAGCTTCAAGGTGAGGGTAAGTTACCTTACTTCAGGGTTAACCTAAAAAAAATATTGGCTTAAAACCGCAAAAAACTGGGATTTTTATCCCGAGTTAACTTAACTCTCTGGTAGCCCGCCATTGAGAAACCGGCCCTAAATTAAGTTTTGTACTCTGCAGGACGTGGATTCTTGAACAGTGAGCGGCATAAATCTATGGCGAATGATCACATAGGACGAAAACGTTATATCCTTGAGCCATGCGATGATCCGATATTACATTACAGTTCTCATGAAAATCATACTTTCCCGATCGCATGGCTCGAAGTTGGGGAACAGCGTGAAATCTAGTGACGCTTGCGCAATAAAGAGATTTTTTCGTGAAACGTAATGATTCCCATAAAAGTAGTACTCTTATTGGGGCACCCAACTCATACCAAGGGTGTCTTTTGACACCGGGCGGCCGAATTTTGAGGCGTCCGAAGGCGGTCCTCTTTTTTGCCAGATACAATAGAACGCTTATTTAGAGTCGTGGAGGTTTTCGCAAAAAAGGTAGGTCAAATTTACTGTTGTTGGATTTCCTTATTTTTCACATTAAACAAAAGGTTATATATAGGATAATTTTAATATTAAACTTTTGCTTAAATATAAAGAAAAGTTGGCTTGCGGCGCTGTAACATCGTAAAATATACAATTTTACTTTAATTTTGAACAATTTTTTCATCAGCATTTGAAAACGGCGCATTTATGCCAAGATTTTGGAAAAAAATTTAAAATTAAGTCTAGATTTCATTCAACCCAGTCCCTCTTCGACAGCTAACACAAATCACTTTTTTAAGATACTTAATAATGCATAAAAAATGTGAAAAAGATCAAAATTTAAAACAAAAAATCTTAAACTCCAAAAATTTGTCGATTTATTATCGATCCTTACAATTTTAGTTTAATTTTAAACAATTTTTTTTAAATCGTGTGATAAAACGTGTGAAAAAATAAAAAAATTTCCATAGTTTTCTCCAAATTTTCGCCTTTGGCGCATTCATGACAAGATCTTGACCACAAATATAAAATTGCATCTAAATATATCCTAATTAAAAAAAAATTAAAATAGAAATTTGATTTTTTTGTGTAAACTTCAAAAATTTTGCCTGCATGCAGCGCTTGAACAACATTGGTTGTCACAATTTTTATTTTAAAATTTTTGCCCTTGCTCGCGGGGAGGCCAAAAGTATGAAGACTTCACTAGGCTGTAAGGATACGGCGAATTACAATGGTGGGGGGGGTCTAGTAGTGTTTGGTTGGATCAGTGTATACAAAAAAAAAATATTTTTATTTCAAAGCAGGGGCGCAAACTTTGCGAGATTCTAGATTTTTTCCTAAAACTCTAAAATTCAAATTTATTCTAAAAAAATTGGTGCTACAATCAATTATTTTATGTTAACAGAAAATAAAAGTATCTCGAAAAAAAACTGTAGCTTTGAAAGATGCGAACCTTATAACAAAATTTTTGGGTAATATTCAAGAAAACCAAAATCTGAAAACGGCATATCAATAGCTGCTTTACTTCTAAAGTTATGATTTTTTTTTATATATTTTAACGTTTTTTTCAAATAACTCGGAAACTAAAGCTCCCACGAATTTAGACTTTAAAACAAAATTTGTAGTCCATATTTAAGGAAACTTAAATCTGAAAACCCCCCCTTCAACCCCCATCATCCTACCCAAAATTTAATCGGTTCATGATCAGCCAATAGAGGATTCTTGTACCAAACAGACAACAAACCGACACATAACTTTTTTTGTTCGTCGATTAAGGTGTTTTAGAACCTTAGCAATCACTAACTTGATAAAATTAAGAAAAGTCAAAATTTCACGATTTTAATAGATCCCCATACCATTGGTGGACAAAAAATTCATTCTGAAAATGCCATTTTTTACACGTTTCAAATGTTATTGGCAAAAATTCCTCAAAATTAAACCGAAGTTGTTTGTAATAACCATTAGCATTGGTGTCAAAGCGCCACAGGCAATTTTTTTCAGTGGCGTAGTCAGGGGGAACTTTTGGCGGTTAAGCCCCCCTCCCAGGAGGTCCAACCCAATCTACTACAAATTAATCATGATCAGGGGCCCCAAGGAGAGCTATAGCTCTTCCAGTTTTTTGACCCCTTACTTACTCCGGTTTGTGACGTGTGTTTGGTTGTTCAATTTTAGTTTCATTCATTTAGTTTTTCAAAAATATTTTCCAAAAAAACCTAAATTTTTAGTCAAAATTTTCGCTTGCGGCGCTATACCAATATTTAATATTGTTACAATTTCGTTCAGTTTTAAGCAATTTTTTGTTAACAACATTTGAAACGCGTAAAAATTAGCATTTTAGTGTAATATTTTAAAAATTTCTGCCTGCGGCGCATTTAAAGGTTAATTTTGAAAAAAATCTGTAAATGAGACTAGAATAGACTTGCTTTTTGTACTAAGTATTTTAGTTTCGTATACACTAACTCAACACCTATTAACCCGCCCCTCTCCCCACCCTTCAGTTCAATAGCTCAAGCAATAGGCACCTACCTAATTTAAAAAAAATTTGCCATAGGTAGGTAGTTGATTTTTATTAAATCATGAAACTCCCCCCCCAGAGTCGAATTCTGGCTACGCCACTGTTTTTTTGCAGTTTTTATTCTTCATTCTTTTAGATAGCTATGTCAATTCTATATTTGTTCCCAAATTCGTCGCAGGCGTAAATTTAAAAAATATATACCATTAATGCCATTTTTAACACATTTTAAATGCCGTTCGAAAAAATTGCTTTAATTAAAAAAAATTAAAATTGTAAAATTTTATATATCTTACTTTTATATTTATTATTGAAGTTGACAAGTTTTTCATAGAGCATATATTATATGCAAAATATATGGAATTTTTAGAGCTGGTTTTCCGTATTATTTTGTGTTTTATTTCCAGAAAAAAAGAATTTGATTCAGTAACCACAAAAGCGATGATTGTGTCGATCAGGTCGAGGAATTGCTGTTAGCGTACAGGGCCATGGAATGTAACATGTCACTTAAAGTGCACTTCGTTTACTCGCACCTGGACTTCTTCCCTGAAGATTGCACTGAGAAAAATGATGGGCTACGAGAACTCAAATATGTGTTCTCCTAGACCCGACCGTGTTGCCAATGGAGGACAGCCCAGACCTCTGGACTGTGAGAACCAAGTTCAAGGGATTGCAGGGAAACACGCTTCGTGTGTTGTGGTAGCCGAAAATATGCACAAACACTGAAAGTATTTTTTTGGCCATTTGGGCTGCCAGAACTCAACATCTAGGTTGTTGTGACTCATGATCTGGACTGGGAGAACCCTGCCTTTAGGCTACCAGAACTTAGCACCTGGGTTGTGGTAACTCATGATCTGGGCTGAGAGAACCCTGCCTTTAGGCTACCAGAACTTAGCACCTGGGTTGTGGTAACTCATGACCTGGGCTGGGAGAAACCTACCTTTGGGCTACCAGAACTCAGCATCCGAGTTGTAGTTTAGTCAGTCGGGGTAACTTTGCACCATTATGGGTAACTTTGAGCCACTTGGAAAATTCAGTTTAGACACATGAAAAGTTCCAACATATAATTTTTGCAAGTTGCTCAAAGTTACCCACAGTGGTTCAAAGTTACCCCAAATGACTGTACTAGTATTTTGAAAAAAAATAAAACTTATTTTATTTTTATAAGAAACTGCAAGGTTAAAAATGATTTAGTCGACGAAATAAATGCGAATGCAAAGACAAAAATCTTAATTTTCAGATTCAGCACGAACGCTACTAGAGATAAAAAAATAGCGTCAACTAGGGAGCATTAGAAATGTGGATCGTGTTTTTCTCAAAAAAAAAAAAATACTTTTTCTGACATATTTGATATTAGAATACTTAGGCTTTGTACATGTATTCTGTTACTTTAAATGAAACACCCTGTATTTTGGGTAATTTTTATCGCTAAGCAGGCTTTACCCTTGCCAACAATGCTAAATAACTCAAAAACTAAACGAGATTTTTTAAATTTCTCTTAAATTCAAGAAAAGCACACAATAAACAAGGTGTTCCGTTGAAAATAACAAAACATATCTTTTCAGATATTAGTGCTATTGTGTTAAGGGAAACACCAATAAACCAAAAAAAAATATTGCACACCCCTAGGTGAGGGCTTTTCTTATAAGGAGACCTCAAAACTTGTAAAAAATAATAACTATGTGAAGTCATTTCATCTCTTTTCTGATTAGTGCTAATATATGTTCAGGGTCACATCAAGATAACAAAAACAATTACCTCACCTCTCTAGTTGGGGGCTTCTTTTACAGGGATGCCTCAAAACTTGCAAAAAATAATTGCTATATGAACTCATTTCACCTCTTTTCTGATTAGTGCTATTATGTTAAGGGTCACACCAAGATAACAAAAAAAATTATTGGACTTTCTTATAGGGAGGCTTCAAAACTTGCAAAAAATAATTGCTATATAAATGGCTATATGAACTCATTTCATCTCTTTTCTGATTAGTGTTGTAAAAAACGCCCCCACCCAGAGGTGTCCAATATTTTTTCTTGTTATCTTGGTGTGGCCCTTAATATAATAGCACAAATCAGAAAAGGGATGAAATGACTTCATATAGCAATTATTTTTTGCAAGTTTTGAAGCCGCCCTGTAAAAAACGCCCCAACCCTGAGGGGTCCAATATTTTTTTCTTATCTTGGTGTAGCCGTTAACATAATAGCACTAATAAGAAAAGAGTTCATATAGCAATTATTTTTTACAAGTTTTGGGGCCTCCCTGTAAAAAACGCCCCCCCCCACCGATGTGCAATAATTTTTTTTATTATATCGTTGGGGCTCTTAACACAATAGCACTAATCAGAAAAGAGATGAAATAATTTCATAGAGCTATTATTTTTGGCAAGTTTTGGGACCTCCTTGTAAAAAAGCCCCCACCTCGAGGCGTGCCATATTTTTTTTTGTTATCTCGGTGAGGACCTTAACATAATAGCCCTAATTATAAAAAGGATAAAATGACTAATCTTTTGATGTATCATAAATATTTGGAAAAATATTAGCTACTCGTAAACGCCTCGCCATAGGCGGGTACCGTTTGATTTTTTCTAAGTCCTGAGGTAAGTAGATTGTTTTAACATAAAATGCACATGGGATGAAATGAGTTCATATAGCTATTATTTTTTGCAAGTTTTCGGGTCTTCCTATAGAAAAAGCCCCCACCTAGACGTATGCTAATATTTTTTTTTGTTATCTTTGGTGTGTCTTTATCAAAATTATATAAACCTTAAATGGGATGAAATGATTAATTTGTTACTGCCACCACCTCTGTATCTATTGGATTCAGGATGTCATTTTATAAAAGAATCGGCAAGAATGGTGTCAGAGTCGATTTTTATGCAGACCAGAGTTATTACATATTATAAAATTATGACTGATTCATTTGTGTGTGTGTGGTGCCTTATTGGATTTGCCGCAACACGGGACAGCTTTTGGCTTAGCGATTCGTGGAAATCTGCCAAAGAGTACTGGATTTCATCGAATTTTCTCCCACGTCAAGAATAAAGGCCCAGTAGTACACAGTTCACTTTTTTATTGATTTTAAGAAAAAAAAATATACTCTTTTCGAAAGGTATATTTTTGTGTAGATGACGTCCCTAAATACTTATTCTGATAAAAATTAAAATCTTCCATATACGTCCTACTGTCAAACCTTGTCAAAAATATGTAATTTTTTCCCAAAATGTAAAAAAATATTTTAAAAAAATAAAAAAATTTGGGCTTATAGAGCGTTCCATTCTAGACAAAAAAAGTCACAAGCATTTTTGTAGTACTTAAAAAATGGAAAAGTTGTCACATTTTGAATTTTAATGCTGTCAGTTAAAAAAATATATTTTCCGAAGATGAAAAACCTGAGAGAGAACATATTTTCGATAAAAAAACGTTACAACTTTTTTTGCATCACTTATAGTGTCTATACAAAAATAAAATAAGTTGAAGAAAATGGTAAAATCATGGCGATTGTATTGAACTTTTTTGCACCAAGATTTTTCTATAAAACTAAACTCTAAAAATAACAATTGTTACTAAATAGTTACTCTTACCACCTATCAAACGACAGTAAAAAAGTTTCGACTAGATTTGAAAAGATAACCTCTGGCGGAATTAAATAAGAGGAGCTCTCTGAAAGACATCTTTTTATATACAATAAAAGAACAAAAATATTGACTATATAAGGTAATTCACTTATTTCTGCTTCTATCTTGCCCCCTTAATCTCGGTAAGTTCAAAGGGACTTATAGAACAAAAATATCAGAGCCCAAAGCATCATGTACTAGTCAGTATTACGGTCATAAGACTACCTACTTAGCACATAATTGTATTTTTTTTAGAAGTTTAGGTTTATAGAAAAATCTTGCTGCAAAGACGTTCAATACAATCGACATGATTTTAGCATTTTCTTCAAATAATTTTACTTTTATATAGAAACTATAAGTGACGTAAAAAACATTTAAAGGTTTTTTAGAGAAAATATGTTCTTTTTCAGGTTTCACATCGCTTTTTCAAAAAAGATATTTTTTTTAATTAACAGAATTAAAATACAAAAATGCTTGTTTGACTTTTTTTGTCTAAAATGAAATGCTCTATAAGCCCTAATCGATACCTTCGACCAACACCGTTCTCAACTGAAAAGCCAGTTAACTCTTATATCTTCAGTGCGCTTTAGCCAAAGATTGCCTCCATTTTTATAACCAAATTGACAGATAAAACATGGATTTTCTGTCAGTTGGATATTAATATGACCGCTATAGTAGGCTAAAGGATACTAAATCGAAAAAGAATTAACTGGCTTTTTAGTTAAGCAGGTGTTGCTTCGACATGGAGGCCAGCCAACACCTTCCATTTTAGTACCCTTTTACACGTATGCCGGCGCCATTGTTGACACTTTTGAGTTATTACATTAGTTAATTGTCAAAATGTCCGCCACATACGTTCAATGCTCACTACAACGCGAGTAGATGGAAGGCCTGTTAAATATCGGAGGCATCGCCCTAATTTTTATTTTTTAAATTTTTTTTTTTTACATTTTGGGAAAAAATAACATATTTTTGACGGGGACGTATATAGAAGATTTTAATTTTTATCAGAATAACTATTTAGGGACGGCACCTACACAAAAATATAACTTTCGAAAAGAGTATATTTTTTTTCTTAAAATCAATCAAAAAGTGAACTTGAGTAGTATCCTTTAGCCTACTATAGCGGTCATATTAACAAGAAACTGACCGAAAATCCATATTTTACCTATCAATTTGGTTATAAAAATGGCGTCAACAGAGCACTGAAGAGGTAGTTAACTGGCTTTTTAGTTGAGAACGGTGTTGCACTGTAGTTGCAACAATTCACCTACTTTCACTTCAGGATCAGAAAAACATTGACCGATTTTCAAATGTTTTATATCCTGGCAACCGAAAACAAAATTTGACACATTTCAAAATCACAAACGAACGAAAAAAATCAATAAAAAACGAAAAAATGGCCGCCCACAACGGAAATTTCTGTGTGAAATGCGACGAGCATCTGAATGCTAAAGCCGAAGAAAAAACGTTAAAATGTAATTCAGGTTCGTGCAACAAAGGTCTACACTATACCTGCAGCAACTACAACACTAACGAGTTGCAGTTTTTGGAAAACCACAAAGACAATGTGAAATGGTATTGTGATGGGTGTTCCCAGAATACTTCTTTGGTAAGATTTTTTTTTTAATTTTACAAGAAATCCTTTCCATTTTGTTAAAAAATCATGCACATATTTCCTGTGTCTTCTAATTTTTTCTAGGTCTACTTTCGGCTACAAAATTAAGCTGGGTTTACACAGGCAAATAAAAATAAAAAATAAAAATGAAAATAAAAAATAATTTTGGTTTATACGGCCAAATAAAAATAACTTTGAGACAATCAGCACACAGATTCTGCACACGTAAACAAAAGTGAGTGACACAAATAATTGAAATAATTATACTAAACTCCATCATACTGTTTTCTTAAATATCTGTGACAACAACAAATAAAACTGTGGTTAAGTGCGTCAATGGGGCATGCGCAAATCCGTTTTCAAGTTAAAATAAAAGTTAAATGTTGCCCATCTTTTTATTATAATTTTAATTTTTTATTTTTATTTATTCTGTATAAACGCCTACACTGTTCCTCATAAATTTTAATTATTATTTTTATTTTTATTTGCCTCAGCTGTTTAAATAATTAAACATTCTTTTTACTTTTTTAGAAAGCATAAGAGGAACCATGTTACCAACTGACTGTCGATAATCGCAGTTTTTCAACCGGATTGACTGATTTTGACTGCTGTTAAATAATTTTTTTATTTTCAAATATAGTTCCATTTTTGCAAGCGTGGTTTTTATTTGAACAAAATAATTTTATAGAATAGAATCACACAAGAAATTCAGGTCCATGCAGCTACACCCTGCTTTCGAAAATTCAAAAAATTTTTAATGCAGAAATTACGGGCTAATTATCTACTGCAAAAAAAAATGTTGGGCTCATGTCCTTATTTGATTTTTTTAAAGTTTAAAATGCGGGGTGCAGCTGCATGTGCAGTCCCACCCCGCATACATTAATAATAGCGGTACCCTAAAAAAAAGTATGTCAGAATTACGGGCTAATTACGGGCTAATCATCTGCTGCAAAAAAAATTGGACTTATGCCCTTACCTAATTTTTTGTGTGTTTGGGAATGCATCCAAACCAATTATATCCGTAAGAGTTTTAATTTTTAAATAAGTAAATCCCCTCCTTACCCCCTCGGTCACCTTTCACCAACGTAGTTTTTTTTTAGAAAATTGCATTATCAACGGAACTCAACGCATACCACATTTCAAGTTGATCGGAGTTGAACTTATCAACAACCTATAAAAAACATGGTGAAATTCAATAAAACCTTGAAAAAATGGAGTAAGGGCGAGTCCAAATTTTTTTTCCGCAGATGATTAGTCCATAATTAGCCCGTAATTCTGACATACTTTTTGTTTCGGTACTGTTATTATTAATGTGTGCGTGGTGGGGCTGCACATGCAGCTGCACCCCGCATTTTAAACTTTAAAAAATTCAGGTAAGGGCGTGGCCCCATTTTTTTACAGCACATGATTACCCCGTAATTAGCCTGTAATTCTAACATACTTTTTGTTTCGGTACTGCTATTATTAATGTGTGCGGGGTAGGTCCTCACATGCAGCTGAACCCCGCATTTTAAACTTTTAAGAAATCAGATAAGGGGATGTGCCCAATTATTTTTTGCCCCAGATGATTAGCCCGTAATTAGCTCGTAATTCTGACATACTTTTTTTTGTACCGCTATTATCAATGGATGCGGGGTGGGACTGCACATGCAACTGCACCCCCCATTCATTTTAAACTTTAAAAAAATCAGATAAAAGTGTTAATAAATTGATTAAAATGCTCGCAAAATTTAGTAGCGCAGGATACAACAGCTATTTTCCTAACAAGTATTAAACAATTTTTATACCTTTTAAATAATTTTATATTTTATGACCTTGTTTTACCCTCCGAATAAAACATAGGGTCTAATAATAAATTTAATTTATGCGAAGTCTTTTGAAACTAAAAACGGATTGAAGATTCATGTATCCAAAATGCATAAAACAAGCCAGGATTCTTTTAATATGAAAAATACAGTCCCCACTCAAGTTTCCACACACCCTGCCAAGTCACCAATATTACCAAAGGATCATATTAGTGCCGAAAGATTAAATAATGCTCTATGTTCAATGAAATCTGCCGTTCCAGTCCTATCACGAATTCCAAAAGGTGCTAAAAATTGCATATCATCAGAATTTTGTAACCTGATTTGTTTCGAAAGAAAACTCATTAAAGACTTGGACCCATCTCTTAATTTTTCCTTATGCTTCCTTATGTGTTCCAAAGAAAAGACACAAGGAATCTCTTACTTCAGCTGTCAAAGAAAATCTTTCCAATTGGAAAACCAGCGGCGGCTCGTCAGGTGAAGTAGGTGCAAGGGGCTCTTCACCAAAAAAAAATAAAATCAGGAAGAAATTTTACCAATACACCTTCCATTTTAGCCCTTATAATATATTTATGTTTGATTTTGAGACAATACTATTAAGGGCCACGACTCCGATTGACAATATATAAACGCTGCGCTGGTTGCACTTTGGCGCGCTCCAGCCAACCGCCGCCCCCCGTCGCAACGCGCATCGCTACCAAGAGAATCGAATATCGAAAGCAAAGCAGCAAGTGAAGAGCCAACATACAGTCAAGTGGCTTTGATCTGCACCGTTGCTATGGTTACGTGACGTCAGCCACGCGATAGCATGTAATAATTTGTATTGCGATGAAGGGCAATTAAAAAATAGATTAGTCGTATGCACTATTAATGTAGAGTGACCATTCGTCCTCCATTAGGGGGATAGTCCCCCATTTTGGTGTTCCGTCCCCCATTGTAAGTGTCCCCCTAAGCTAAGAAAAGTCGCCCAGACATGCACCGCGAAAAAAAATAACTGAAATAATTTTCGTTGTAGTATACCTACATTTGTAAAAAAATATGTTTCTCAAGAAAAGCTTGATAATTGGAATAACAATAAAATTATCCCATAGCAATATGTATAATATATGGACCTCTGAAAAAAGTAGATTAAATGTAGAAACTTCAAAGGCGATGTTAATAGTTAATTATAATATAACTGATACTTGCGAAAACTTCTGTAAAAAAAAATTAAATAATGAAAGTTAAAAAAAGAATAATTCTTCAGAGAATTCATAAATTTTGTTAGATTAGTTTGTTAATTTTTAAAAAATGTTTTTTGATTTAAACATATGCATAATATGCACTGGCGCACTCCGCCCAGAATCCTGGTGATGGTCACGTTTTTAATTTAAATTATTTTTTTTTTCATTATTTATCTTTAACCCCCCCTCCCCCTCCCCCCCGAAATCAAAAATCTGTTCATCCTAATTAATGTAGTAGCGTTTATTGTGTGTAAGTAAAAAAATATATAAATTAGTCAATGTTTGTTTGAGTAAACACTAGCTCTTCACCATTTTTTAATACCGCGAGCCGCCGCTGTGGAAAACGAACAAAAATAATCGTTTGGAAGATCATATACAAATTTATTCGAAAACGTCCGAACCAAAGCGAAGAAAGCAACCCAACAACAATTGAAACAAACTTCCAAAAAGAGTTGAATCAAAAATTTTTGAAGGAAACATTCAAGGTGCTGTGGGACTCCTATGCAGTGAAGATACTTTGGCCACGAAAAATGAAGAGACATTTTTAAAACTTAAAGAAAAACATCCTGAACCATTCCAATTCCCTCCAGATCCAGAGCAAATGAATAACACTCAAAATTTTCAAGGCTTAAATGAAATCACAGTAGGCGATATAAAAAAAGCTATTCTTTCTTTTAAACCTGGATCAACTGAAATGCGTCATCTTCTTCACTTTGTGCAGCACTGATGAACTTCACTTCAAGAATTCTTCAAAACTCCTTACCTACAGGGCTTAAACTGATATTTTTTGGCGCATCCTTGTGCGCTCTAAATAAAACAGATGGAGGGATTAGACCAATTGCTGTAGGATGTTCTTTACGAAGGCTTGTTTCAAAAATCGTATGCTCAAATATTTCTGAAAAGGTGATCATTTTCGACCGTTATAGGTCGGATTTGGGACTAGTTGTGGTACTGAAGCTGCCACTCACGCAGCTCGTCATTTTGTTTCAGCTACTCATGACTCTTCATTTTTTTTTTTAATTTTTAATGCTTTTAATATGGTTTCTAGAAATAATGTGCTTTCCGAAGTTAAAAGAAATATTCCAGAATATTACTTTTTCATTAATGAATGTTACAGAAAACCCTCTTTTCTATCTTTTGGTAATCAAGTTATTCCTTCTCAAAGGGGTGTTCAACAAGGCGATCCACTAGGTCCTGTTCTTTTTTCACTCGCCTTACATCCTATTATATCAAAACTTCAATCAAAACTTAATTTGTGGTATCTTGATGATGGCACGATCTCGGATAATTGGGAAATTGTCTTGAAATTATTTTTTTAAAGAAAATTTAATCAAATATTAAATTAGTTGAAAAAAAAGATCTTTGTCTTAGATGTCCTCTTTCAGATGAAGGTTTAGCCCCAGCCTTAAACCAAAAAAATTGAAAATTTAAAACTTTTATGTAAGAATCTAGAAGGAATCAACTCTCATATATCATTTTTCATTTTGAAAAACTCACTCGTAATTCCAAGAATGATTTATTTACTTACTTGTTCTCCATAATGGCGAAAACCTGAACTTTTAGATAAATACGACCAAATTTTAAAAGAAACAACTGAAAATATTACAAATTGTATTTTTTCTGAAATATCTTGACCTATCTGTAAACTACTAGTAAAGCTTGGCGGTCTAGGTATCCGTGATATTTCCTCTTTATGTTTTTCAGCTTTCATTTCTTCAAATAGATTTATTTTAACATTTCTTCCTTCAATTGTTCTGGGAGACATTGTAAATAGTCCTGATTTTGCTTTTAATGAGGCTTTACTCAACTGGTCATCTTAATGCAATAACCAAATTAACAATGAAAATCTTTTAACACAAAAACAATTAGATTATAATTTATGTTCCTTTTTTATCGAAAAAATTATTGAAGATACTACAAACCCTCTAGATAGAGCAAGATTATTAGCCATTAAAGAAGAAGAAAGTGGGGCCTGGTTGAATGCGTTTCCTTCACCTTCTCTGGGGACACTTGTGGACGATTCGCCATTCCGAATTTCAGTAGCTCTGAGAACCGACCAAAATATATGTGAACCACACATATGCACTTGCGGCGAAACAGTAGACAAATTGGGTCTTTATGGCCTATATTTCCGCAAAAGCGCAGATAGGTGGTCACGTCACAGCATGCTTAATGACATTTTAAAAAAAGCTTTTGCTTCTGCCCAAATAAACACAATTTTGGAGCCTGCCGGTATTCACAGAGCTGATGGAAGGGTTGACTTTGGTCCCCTGGAAGGGTGGGTGACACTTTGGCAAATTCTTACATAAATTATACAAGCATTAAATCAGGGGAAGCTGCAAGAATTTCGGAAAGCACTAAAATTCATGAGTATAAAGATTTCTTAAGTAAATACATTTTTGTTCCTTTTTGTGACCTTGGGGGGAAGAAGCAAAAAAATTAATATCATATTTGGGAAAAAGAATCCAAGCCGTAACGGGAGAGAAAAGATCAACAAGCTTTCTAAAACATTAAATCAGTATCGTCATTCAATTCGGAAATGCGGCGTTTGTCCTTGGAACAATGCCTTCTGAAGAGGGTTGGACTGAAATTTTTTCACTAAATTAAATTTTTATAGGATTTTGTATAATTTTGCGATTTTACTTCTGAGCTTTATTTATAAGTTATTAAATTTGTAAATTTTATAAAAACTATGATTCTTAAATATTTTAATCAAAGTACCTAGATTACAGGGAACTTGATAAATCAATAATGCCATTTATGGATGTCACAGGAGTTATATCACCATAGTTTTACCTTTGTTAATACAATATCTGACAAATTGTACTTTTAATACAAATTATTATAAGTATAGTCGAAATTATACCCACTTGTAGTAACGTCATTTTTGTTTATCTCTGTTTGGTATATTTCAAACGGCAGTGCATATGACAACAAATTTTTAGGAAAAATTGGTGTCTCATTATTGTTCGTTTTTTATAACTAAACATTCTCTATATTTTTATCTGAAATATTCGTCACTGTCATTCAATAACAAACCAACACCGTTCTCAACTAAAATGCCGGTCGCCTATGATCGGTGCCATATTGACACCAAACTGACAGAAAATTCATGTTTTACTTGTCAATTTGGGTATAAAAATGGCAGCCACAATCGGCTAAAGGGCACTGAGGCGGTAGGAGTTAACAGGCTTTTTAGTTGAGACCGGTGTTGAACAAACATTTGTCAGTGTATAGCGAGCTTTCTCTCAATAAAGGTAATGGTAACCGTAGATCCGGGTTTCGCACTTGTGGTGCTCATCAGTACGGTGCTACGAATTAGGAGATGAAATGATGATGAAAAAATCTGACACAGGATTCATGTAAAAGACAACCATCTGTAAAATTGCAGAATCAGCAGATGTAAAAATATTTAACCGACTTACAAGACATTATTTAAAAAAAATAAACTTTTTAAGGGCGTATATTAAAAATAAAAATTTAGCTTCAGGTTTTACTCCAGTTTTCATAGACGAGACGTGGATCTTTAGCAACGGATCATTTTGTAGTAGCTGGCAAGATGACACCAAGCACACGGATTTAAAAAAAAAACAGCGAAGGGAAAAATAATCTTGTTATCTCTTTAGAGTTTTGTTATAAAAATCTGCGCTTATGATTTATGCTCCGCCTGTTTTATATACCTAGAACACCAACAACCAAGTTGATCACCAAGTATTAGAAAATTTGAGAACATTGGAATTAGCGGAATTTGCTCAAAACTAGTTAACTCGTACTTAACTAAATGAAAACAAATAGTTGGGTTAAAACAGAACTTCAAAGAATTCTACTCCAAAGAGATGCATATTCCACAGGAAGTGCCCCAGGGCTCAATTCTGGGTCCCATACTGTTTCTGGTGTATGTTGATGGTCTCTCGGCCTTGCTTGATGCTGATCTTGTCTCACAATACGCGGACGATACTGGAGCCATTGTGGTCAGTGGAGGAGCTGTCGTCTAGATGTTCGAAGACTGCGAAAAACATGAAAAGCTGGTGCGATGTCAACTTTCTTCAACTTAACGTGGAAAAAACCAACCTTTTGACATTTCGAAAAACTGATGTTGCAGATGTTTCTCTTTATGTCCCGTTAGAAAGTAGATCCATTCAAGAAACAAATCAAGTGAAGTTCCTAGGTGTCATTATTGACACCAACTTAAACTGGAGTTTCCAAACAAAAACAACCGCAGCAACAATAAATAGCCACTTTGCTGCTATTCGCAGACTTAGAGATGCACTCACATTGGATAGTCTAAAATCATTTTACTTTGCGTCAATTCATTCTGTTATATCGTACAGTGTTTTGTTCTGGGGAGCTTCAACAGAAGCGAGTAAGGTTTCTAAAGCACAAAAAAAGGCGATCCACTGCATGTGTGGTCTGCATCCACGAGTATCCTGTAAGCCATACAAAAAAAAAAATAATAACTACACCATCAATTTACTTTAAAACACTTGTGATGTTTGTTAAAAAGCATGAAGAGTTATTTGCGAACAACACTAACAATGCTCTGGAAACTGCTATGCAAACAAGAGGGAGGTCCGATCTCGCTATTCCTGCTCATACATCAACCTTTTTTGAGAAAGGCCCATATTATAGAGCAGTAAAAGCCTATAAATCTCTCCCTAAAACAATCAGGGATATAACTAGTGTTGTATGTTTCAAGAATGAAGTAAATACATATACTTTGAATAAACAGTTTTACTCATTCGACTTCCTTGGGTAACTCACTGATCGTTAGTTCCCTATCTATAATAAGTTATTCTGACTTTAAATTGTTAATTTTAATTCATTTTTAAACTAGAAATCTTATTTATTAATTTTTAATTGTATCTGTCAGATTTATGTTTGTAATTGTACAATTTATTAATAATATTTAGAGACAATTAAGTTTTACATTATACTAAGGGATCAAAGATCCATACTTTTTTGTTTGTTTGGCGTTGCTTTTACATTGTAAACAATGGTTTGATGGCAATAAAAGGATTGATTAATTGATTGATTGATTGACTTTTCGAAAGCAAACTCAAAAGTTAAAAAAAATTTAAACAAGTTAAGGTGTTCAGGTCAACCAGATGGTTTGTTACAGCTGTCACATTGCCCCGCTATGAATTTCTGGAAACCTTTAAAGGGCCGTACCTCCTAAACAACTTGATCGACCCCCACTTTTATTTTTAAAAAAATACAAAATGCAATATCAGAGAATTAAATGTAAAATTTTCCAATGTAGTGGTAGTTTATATATATTTTTTTAATTAATTTTGTATTACAGAATATGGGTTAAATTTAAATTAAGTTATCTTCGTTTTTTTTCAGGTATATATTGTGGTCCACGATGGAACAAAAGATGGCTTTATTAAAAAGTGGGTTAAAGACGGGCGATTATCATAACTACATGAACAGGAAAAATTTTAAAAATTAGTTTCAAACACAGCTTGTTCCGAATCTTCCTCCAAAGTCTTTAATAATCATTGGTTAAAGAAAAAGAATATTTACTTTCCAGAAAAGGCTATGAAAGATCAAATATGGAACATTGCCCAAGTAACAAAAATACTTTCTAAAATTTGTAGTTGCCACCATACCTCTGCCAGTGTAATGCAATTAAAATGATGTGGTCCGAATGTAAAAGAATTGATTGATAGCTTTTTAAACTATTTAGTAAATTTTATTTTGAGATTTCTTGTATAAGTATTTGAGCGACTTCGTTACATTAACTTTTTAGGAATTTTTTTATTTATATTGATTATTCATCAAGATGGTATTTTTGTCTTAAACAAGTAAATTAAATTGTGAATATTTTTTACATTCTGTAAACAAAAATGATTTTATAACATTCCATCTTGTAATTTTGGTTTTGACTGTCTTTTGCTTTAAAGACATATTAGATGCGTAAGTTTTGTCTGATTTTATCGCATTCTTCTTAATATTTCCAATTGTTATGGGACTTTATTTTGTTGCATTTGCTTCTCGTTCTATTACATTTTGACTTAAAGTGCGATTCCGTTTCAGACTTATTTCTTTTCCAGTTAGAAAAAAAACTAACATATTTAAAATTATCAACTGATAGCAAATAATGTTATTTTAAAATAATAAAACATATAATTTATTGTTTTTAATATTCTTAGGGGTGTCTTTTTTTAATGCGATAATTTACCTATTTGGGGTCATAAGAAACTACTTTAGATTTAGACTGTTTTTTATTTTTTATGTTCTTTGTGATCATAAACACACAATCTCTCCAACTTTTTTATTCATTGCGCAGAGTTAACTGAAAAAGCGAAGTACTTGTTATAAAATTATGAAGATTTCTATCACAGTTTCAGTTCTTTTTTGTAAATAACCCGGTACATTCAGGGTGGCCGTAAGGTCCTTCTTTTTTCAATGGAACAGCTTGCATATATTTTGATTTAACTTTCTGTGACATACTCTAAAAAGTTAATTCCTCAATTTTAGTTTTCACAAAATAAAAAAAGACAAAGCGAAAGGTGTCTCTTTTCAACTTGCCCTTCGTAAAATAGATGCATGGAAAAGTTGCACAGAGTTGTATGGTGCATTCGCAGGTCAAAAGGCGCCAACGGCCTTCTCTGCTTTTACACTTTATATGAATCTATTCGGATTGATCTTCATGGAAAGAAATATCGTAAAGTAATTATTTATTCTTATTTATAATGTTATAAAATTAGATCGTGTTTTTTCGGGTAATTTAAGTAGGTACCTAGTCTTAATTTATAAGCAACAAACGGAAGATGGCTGTGGCAACTTAAATCTAACGAAACAACAAGAATTTTTGTTTTTTCGTTAATTTATAAGGTCACGGATAAATACATATGCATAGACAGCTTTAGACACTAAAGTAAAAGTGTCACCGTTACTTAGCCACCAGTCATTTGTTGCAAAAGAAATATCGATGGACATACGTTTTTGTCTGCCATGATGACGTTACTACACTACATTATAATCTAGGTATTTTATTAAAATAGTTAAGAATCGTAGTTTTTATAAAATTATTTATTATAAAAATTGTGTTAAATTGATAATTTTTCATTTTGTACACTTGCATTTTCTTTAAAAAAAATATTTTTTATATCAAGGCAGAAAAAATATGTTTCTTTTTTCATTTTGTACACTTGCATTTTCTTTAAAAAAAAAACATTTTTTATATCAAGGTAGAAAAAAATCTGTTTCTAACACTTGCGGGAAGAACTTTCCAACACTCGGTTGCTACGCATCCTCGTACTGGAATTTTTTCTTCCCGCACGAGTTGCTAAAAACCCACAAACGAGGTTGAATTTCATTCAACAAATATTTAAATGTGTCTTGACCCAGCTGCATTTTTTATGGGCTAGTATTTTGTATTACTTTTCAGCAGTAGGTACTTCGGCCTAAAGGGCTTATCGTTAACTCATTTTTTTTCTAAATCTAGAGATTGACTCTATCCTTTGTTTATTCATATTATAAATTTTTTATTTTACTTTTAAGAAACATTACTTATGCATATTATAATTTTTTACTTTTAAGAAACACTATAATACAAATTGACAGCTTTTTTTGGTAATCAATTAAAGTAGAACTAAACTTGTAATGTAAATAAATAACAGTTTGTACATCTTAATAGGATACTTGTCTAAAACAACTTAAGTAGAGTTTTTTCTATGTTCACTCTAAGTGCTAATATTAATAAAGTAAAATTTCTACCATACCATTCAAAGTTGTATCTTGTGTGCATTTCCCAGTTTTTATTTAGAAAATCTCTATAAAATTCGCTCATTTCATCAGCGTTAAGTTGGGGTTTTTCCTCTGTGGTGTTTGCTTTAATAAAGTCACCTTTCTCCTGCAAAAAAAAATAAAAATCAGTTTTTTTGTTAAGGTCTAATGTAGAATTCTGATAAAGAGAACATAAAAAGTGTTCATCTTCATCTTAGTCATTTTAAGAAAAAGTTTAATTAATTTATTAATTAAAATATTAATGTGTTTGGTACCTTTCTGCATATATTAATAATACTCTTATTTTCAACCGAATTTTCAAGTCGTAGGTATTGTTAATCAAATTGTGATCAAATGGTAATACTGGGTTATACTTGTACAAATTTACATCTTCATCATTTAAGAAAAAGTTTAATTAATTTATTGATTAAAATATTAATGTGGTTGGTACCTTTCTGCATATATTAATAATACTCTTATTTTCAACCGAATTTTCAAGTCGTAGGTATTGTTAATCAAATTGGGATCAAATGGTAATACTGGGTTATACTTGTACAAATTTAGGAAATACAAAAACTCCTTCATTATTTTTGATGTTTCATTACATAGAAAAAGAGAATCTCAGAAAAAAAAGTAGGTCTTTCATTAAAAGTCTTTGCTATGCACCTTTAAAAAGTTTTTATTATGCTTGACCCAAAACTCCTGATTCCACTTATGTGTTTGATCTGCAGTTTCCCTAAACCTCCTTTGTAATGCTGTTTCATTTTTAAGTATTTTCCTAATTATCGGCCTTAGATTTGACAGAGGGTCTGGTGGTCCAATTATATCGACATCATCCTCTTCACGTAAGACTATGACTGGTTGTTCTAAGGTTTTTTCAATAAATACTGGTTGTGGCACTCGGGTAGAGGAAACCCTTTTCATGAGCTGAAAAATTATCAAAAACTAAATTCTTATTCCTGTTTTTTTTTGTGTTAACTAAGTGCAGCAGCAGTGTTTATAATAACAAAAACTCAAAAACAAAAGATCAAAAGATCTTGGGTGGAAATAACGAAAATTCAAACTTGGATGGGCATCCCACAAGGAACACACAAAAGATCAAAGCGAAAAGAAAAATGATTAAACGATGTTTCGCCCTGGGTAACCAGCGTGGGCTCATCAGTAGTTTCACTGGTCACCCTCCACTATACATCATTAAACACCATCATACACTTTGATTTCCAACCTTGAACCACTCACAAATAGGCATCGTTCCGCACTGGTACTTATCCAAGTTACCTGATATGAATTCGTCCTGGCGTGTTAATATTTCCAGTAGGATTATGCTCCTAAGGCAATTAAAACAAAAAAGAAGTGAGAAAACCTCCAAATCAATTACTTCAATCGAAAAGAAACTAAAAAACAAAAGATCAAAAGATCTTGGGTGGAAATAACGAAAATTCAAACTTGGATGAGCATCCCACAAGGAACACACAAAAGATCAAAGTGAAAAGAGAAATGATTAAACGATGTTTCGCCCTGGGTAACCAGCGTGGGCTCATCAGTAGTTTCACTGGTCACCCTCCACTATACATCATTAAACACCATAATCACATAGGAGCATAATCCTACTGGAAATATTAACACGCCAGAACGAATTTGTATCAGGTAACTTGGATAAGTACCAGTGCGGAACGATGCCTATTTGTGACTAGTTCAAGGTTGGAAATCAAAAGCAGGCCCTGAATTTGAGGAAATTGTACCAAAAATGCCATTTTTACACTTTTTATTTTTAGAAAATTATAATAGAAAATTATAGTAGCAAGTGTAAGATAAGATAGTTTAGGCAGACATAATGGTGGTATTTAAATGTATTTTACAGATGGTATTAAAATAAATAAAATTGATATAAATGTGTGTGGCTGGCTCTTAGCAGTACATATAAGTGTATGCGGTAAATGTTTGTTAGTTATATCTTTCTATCATTCTTCGTCCATCAGTGATAAAGATTTTTTTATTTTTTTGTGAAACATGGTGCTTTGAGAAGGTCTGTGATAATAATAAAATTGTTGTTATGTTTGGCGATTCTCCGTCCATCAGTGATAAATATTTTTTTGATTTTTTTTTAAACATGGTACTTTGAGAAGGTCTGTGATAATAATAAAATTATTATTATGTTTGACGATTGCATCAGATACTGAAGGAATAATAACAGGGGTACATTGATTGATCTTATTATTACAAATCAGCTGCAACTCCTCAAATTCGTGATTACTTTTTTATAACCCTTGAAATTAATATTTTTAATAAATTAGAAGTGCTCCTGCATATTTGCAAACTAGAGGTAAAACAAGACATGATTAGACAAAAATTTAGTTCATGTAGTGGAAATATAACGCAGAAGATATAAACATTAAATGTGAATATTTTGTAACTACTATTATTTCCACCCTAAATACAGTTGCATCACATAAAAATATTAAAATTAAACCCCATTTTAAGCCCTGGTGGAATGAGATTCATAGATTTTACAAAAGGTCAGACTGAGGAAAATCATGGACTATATAAAGAAACTATAAATAAGGTTGTTTAGATTATAAGACAAGAAAGAAACCAGTACTATGAACAAAAAAATTAGATCAATGTTAGAGCGATTCCAAAGTTATTAATTAATCTACTAATAAGTATACCAGTAGAAAAAAAGCCATTTATTTGAAAAACCAATTAACAGTTAATAACCAGGTTCATGATTATGTCACCAGACAAAGAAATTATTTTTATATTCAGAGAAGAAACAAAAAGTAAGCAGCTAATTCCATTTTTTTTGACCGCCTGTACTGTGTTTTTTAATAATCATGTGTGTAGTTTTTTATTCTAGGTTTGTTTAAACATTGTTTTGTACCAGTTGTTAAAATATCTCATTTTTCCTTCCCTCGCTAAGGGAAGTAATGTAATCATCTAAAAATCGCATTTCGAGATTTTCATGATCCTCCAGGAATTTTGAGGTTCCAAATAGTGATAAGTCGGTCTGCCGGTTGGTCTGTCTGTCGCCTACTTTGTTGCCACTAACTCAAAAGCCCCTGCACCAATCATATCTTCTACTGTTTTTGAGCATTCTGTTTTTGAGCATTCTCCTATTACACCCCTCTAAGCTACTCCCAAAAAACTTCATCCCTAAAAAAATATATTTTTTTCCCCACCGTGTGATACCTCTTTGGAAAGCTTCTAAAAATCTTAGTTGAATGGCGCCAAAATTTTTGACTAAATATATGTATATATCACATAAAAAATGCAAAAAAACTTTTGAAAAATTCAATTTTCTGTGCCATACATCTCAAGTTATGGAACGAAATTGTAAATAAAAGGTAGCTTTAGTTAAGACCCAGGTCACACACTTATGCCTTATAAATATTGAGAAACTCTGTGAAATTCTAAAGCTTTGTGAAATTTGGATAAAACAAAACAATTTTCATGTTCCCATCTTGGATTTGCACAATCTATCATTTTAGACTATTGGTAGATTTAACTCAGGGTTAAAATATTCCAAGGTTAATGTAAACCTAGGTTTGAAATAGTGTAAAATGATAGCTTGTGAAAAACCAAGATAGAATGTGAAAACCATTTTGTTCTATCCTTAACTGTTATGTTACAGGCTGTCAAAGTTATCAAATGTCAATTGTTACCAGTCAATAAGAGGTGAAGATAGGTATAGGGCATTGTACATAATATGTAACTAGAATTGTTTGTAAAATCCAAAAATGCAAAAATATATGAGGTGTTTTATTTAAAATAACAAAGTTGTTGCTTGTTACTTTACATTCACTTATATTAGAATAGAAAGTTTGAAGTTTCTGTTAGATAGTTTCCAAAATAATAGATACTTATATACAACATATATATATTAAACCTATTTGAAGTGCTGTTAAATTATATTTTTTTTCATGAACCTCTATGTTTATGCAAGAGAGACATGACAACCCAATCATGTTTAGACAGAGAGAGGCACCTTCTATTCTTGTTTATTTATAAGCTTCGGAAAATTAAAAAAAAAGAAAATTGTTTACTTTTATAACAAATGTGTTTGTGTATTTGTTGATGTTCAATGTCACTGTCGCCTTAAACATAAGGTAATAAACTCATTGTCATGGGTTGGATTAGTCCCCCCCCCCTGTGACTCAAGTAATAATATTAGTAGTACTGCACCCAGAAAAATATTTTGGGGGATGCTCGCACAATATTATCTAGATGATGAGTGTATACCTAAAGACTTTTAAAAACAACTCAAATTTTGGGGAAGGCAGAAATACTTAAGTCTTGTTTATTGTTTACCTAAGTTTGGCAAAAATTTTTAGAAAATTAAACTAAAAGTGCCATTTTTAACACATTTTTAATGACAAAATCATGTCATAAATGCACCATTTTTTACATGCTGAGGAATTTGCCCATCCAAAACCAATTAGAGTAAGTCACCACTTAGGCTGGCCAAGCTAGCAGGAAATTGAGAGTTGTACATGGGGTATTGCACTTCTGCTCGACATATGATATTTGTGAGTATAAACGATTGTGTGTATTTCCATATGATAACTTTTCCTCGACAGCATAAATGAGCCTTTATTAACAACAAATTGCTCATGGCATGCCAATTGTGTACCTTTGTGGGCGAGTTTTTGGGCTTTTACATTATGCAATTTAAAATAAGAATCACATGAAAATTAGAACATAGTCTAGTTCCACATGATATTGCATTCATCTATTTCCACATGATATCGCATTCAAAAATCGCATCAATAGAAGCTTTAATGGAGTTGGTATTTGCTAGGGTGACCAGATTTTTTAAGCTTTAATACAGGACACTTTTAGAAGGTATTAAATAAACAAAATAAATATTTTTTTTGTTGAAATAGTGACACACACACACAGTATTATTAATACCATAGGGCATTAATATTGTTAGCAGTAGAGGGATTTTACATTTGTTAGAATTAAATGATTTATTTTTTTTATGGTCTGTACTTTTTTATTAAAATTGTATTATTTTCAATTTTTTCATAAAAATTATCTACTTTTTTTGTTACTCCCAAAAATGTTAATGCAGCTGAATACTCTCAGTCACCATGTTTGTCCTGGAAGACTGAAAGAGTATTCCACAATTTTTTGCAAATTTTTAAATAACATGCTCCTCAAGTGCAGACCTGGCCTCAAATCTAGGGATGGATATCAGATTTCAAGTTCAACACCTTAAATTTGTCAGCGAAAACATGTATAACTAAATGAGCCACTGCCGAAAATCTTAATGAATTTCACTAAAAATGCCATTTATTAGTCAAAATTAAACCATAATCGTAAATATTTTAATAGTGCTATAGCACCACAGGCAAAACTTTTTGATAAAATACACTAAATATGCATCTTTGACTAAAAATTAAACTAAACTTATAAATATCAATGATGTTATTGCGTCGCAGGCGAAATAGGACATTTTACAGGACATTTAATGATACAGGACACAACTTGCAAATACAGGACTGTCCCTCCTAATACAGGAAGAATGGTCATATATTGGCCCATCCATGCCCATGCTACATCACAAGTGTTTTTAGTCGGTATGGGCCCACATAGAGAAGGGCTTAAGTTAAAATGAACAACATCAATAAGGTCAGAAAACATTACATAATGTTTTGACTATTTTTTACTTACATTTACGATGTTAGACGACTTTTGCATTGCTTGTATTCTTGAACATGTTGGAGGTATCATTTTTTTCGTATTTAAAGTGTAAATTTTGAGTAAAAAAGCCGTTTTTATGAATTTTCTTCTCCATCCATTTGGAAGAATTTTAAGGTTAGAGACAAAAAATGACACTTCTTTCTTCTTTTTTTATATAGATAGCCATCCGACCAACGCACTAAATTCTGACCCAAGCATAGAAATATAAAGGGAACTTTATATTTCTATGGACCCAAGGTACGTTCGGGTAATACCTGCTCCACAAGGCCCATCAACTCCTACCGTTTTAGTGTCTTTTTCTCGACCTTCGCTGCCATATTGACAGAAAACTAAAGGCGCGTTTCTACGAGCTCTACATAGATACTAATATTCTCTTTTTCTAAATGCATTCGTCTGAGAGAAACCCAGCATACCAAGAACATACCGCCTGTACACCCTTCGACCCCGCTGTTTAACTACCTTTTTGAGATAGTTATCCTCTGACAGATATGCGGGGTCAAAGAGTGTAAAGGTGGTATTTTTTGTGTAGTATGCTGGATCTCTCTTAGACGAATGCATTTAGAAAATAATAGTAACTATGTTAAGCTCGAAGAAACTTGCCTATGGATTTTCTGTCAATTTTGAGTGAAAATGGCGGCAAAGGTGGATTAAAGGACACTACATCGGTAGGAGTTGATCGGCCTGTACGGAGAGTGTGGTTGTGGTTCGGGTAATAGAGGTGTGGTGTAGTAGTGGAGTGAAAGTGCGGCAGACGCGGCAGTGTTTGGAAGTGAAATGCTTTGGAGTAAGGGCCACTTTCTCGCATCCCACTTAAGTTCTAAGTGTATTTTACAATGTATCCTTTTCCCAGTGTGTTTTAAAAAGAGACAGCAGGCACTTAAGTCTAAGTTAAAGTGAGAAAATCGTAGCCTATAGGCGGTGGGATGTAGCGATTCGAGTCTATTGCCCAATGCCATAGTGCCATACAAGACACTTCGTCCCAGGGACGTACATTTTATGTCCATTTTAAGTCGGTACGTACCGGACCTAATTAGGGACGTACTATATATGTATGTGCAAAATAGTACGTACATAGTATGTACACTATGTCCGTACATTTTAGAGCTACGTACATAAACGTACGTACTATGGACGTACATAAGCGTACGTACTATATACGTACCTATTATAAACAATTAAAGGAGCTACACAAAGTTCAAGCAACCAAATATGACTTCTGGGGTGACATCTGACATCTCTCGTCTAACATTATACCTCAATATTGCTTGTCTAAAGAACTCTCACGATAACGGCGCGTCCGCTATCTCTTACGCACTTATACTACTGTAGATAGCACCTTCTCTCTCTAGAATTTTAATATGTGATCTGCCTGTATCTTTTTTAGAACTGCATCGCTTGACGTTTTTGGGAAATTTACGTTTTTTGTTACACATTACAGCTCATGGAAAAACGGTTTGTTTGTCCTATGGCAACACTTCGTCCCAGGGACGTACATTTTACGTCTATTTCAGGTCGGTACGTCCTGGGACCAATTATAGACGTACTATGTACGTACAAACGTGTACATATATAGTACGTACCCTATACATAAGCGTACACGTTATAAGAGCGAGACGACGAAGTAAAAACCGTTATAAAGTGTATCACAATTGTAGCAGAATTTTCTATGTGTAGGTGGTGGTCTAGTGGTATAGCATTTGTGTCTCATCCGGGAGGCGCGAGTTCAATTCTCAGTGTGTCCAACACTTTTCTTTTTAATTACTGGTGAAATATCCTTGCCTGACCCAAGCCCACTTACGGTCAATTTACGTCCAGTTTTCGTCCCACCTAGGACCTAAATTGTACGTACCTGAATGGTACATAGGACGTAATTAGTACGTAAAAAAGTAAAGGTACCAAGTACGTAGCTGGTACGTACTTAGTACGTACCAGGTTCGTACAATTCGTTGGACAAAGTGCGTTTGTAGTACGTCCTTGGAACGTACACGTTTGTACGTAACTCCAAAAATGTACGTACCATGGACGTACACTTCGTCGCAAAGTTACGTACCAGGTACGTACATGGTTTTTTGACATTAAACAAAAAACAGTCGTTGAACTGAAGGTGCAAAATAATAGTATGACAAAGTATTAAAAAATTACTTTTTATTGTAAATGGGAATTACATACTCATTAAATTATGTAGATTATAAATTTCTATTACAGTGTAATTTTTTTTGAATTCCACCTTACACATAAGGTCCTTTTTTTAAGATTTTGTAAAATTTCACTAATCGTTTTTTCCTGTTTCCAAAAATATACTATATGTTATCTTTATCTTGAACGGTCATTGAACACAAAACCATTACTATTGTTCATTGACTAACACATTGCCCTTATGACAAATTATTTTAAATTTTACTCGACATCCACCAAAGTACAGCCTACATGATATATTTTTTGAATCAAAACTTTAAAAAAATAGGATTCCATTAAAAAAAGAGAACCTCCTGGCTACCCTGCCTGTTGTGTGATTAGGAAAAAAAACCGAAATTGTGACAGAAATCTACCTAATTATATTAGCAATTCCCTTTTTAATTGAGCTTTTTGTGATAAATAACAAAAAATTTTTTCCAAGTGGGACTTTATAAACAGTTACCTTGTACATAACTGAGTGTAAATGAAATGTCTCATTTTTAAGTTATAAAATTCTTTATTTTACAATATTTCACATAAAACTTGGCTATAGATACAGCAAACTGTATATATTTTTTTTTAAATGGTACTTATGTGGAGATTCTTTTTTTCTGTCAGTGACCTTAGCTCAGGAAATATCGAAGCGACATTCAAAATGGGTCATGTAAAGTCTCTACTTTTTGTTGTCAAATAAACATCAGAATTAGCTGAATTTTGAATGGAAGGTACATTTTGTAAAAACGAAGACACAGCTCGGAGCCCTCAATGTGTGGCATACGTGTTTTCCAACACTTTCTTGGTAGAAACCATGTGACATAATTTAATGAGTATGTAATTCCCATTTACAATAAAAATTAATTTTTTAATACTTTGTCATACTATTATTTTGCACCTTCAATTCAACGACTGTTTTTGTTTAATGTCAAAAAAATAAGGAAAAAAATCATAGAAAATATTTTGGTTAGTTTGAAATTAGTTCAATCGCTCAAAAAGCAAACTGGCAGCATTGGGCGTGTTTCGGCTGCATTCAAGAATACGAACAGCCAGCGACGGGGATGGGATCGTTCCCTGGGAGTGTTCACATCCTCTAAGTGATCATCCACCACCCAAAAGTCCGTTTAAAATTCAAGAATCAACACCCTGGAAGCTATTATTGACAAACCGGCACGAAAGCGGCGGAAGCGTGATCGCCGTTTTGCTCAAGGATTGGCTGTAGTGCAACTCGTGTGCTGCATTCGTGACTGAGCAGCCCTATTTAGGACCCACTCTGCTCACCCCCCAGTAAACACCGTTATGTAAATATTACGTAAAATTTACATAACAGATTTACCGTGTTATGTAAATTAAAGGTCACTCAGAGGTCAAAATAAGGTAAAACTTTATTAAGCTGCGAAAACTCTGCATAATGCCATGCGCAAAGCCCACCTAATTTTTACATAAATGTGACGTAAATAAAATGACATACCTTTTACATAAATATTACATCCTTGTTACGTAAGAGTTAAGTAAAAACTACGTATATTTTGCATAATAGTTTTACCTTGCTATGTAAATTTAAGGTCACATAGAGGTCACAATTATTTATTAATAAAGGATCAAACCATATCAAATCAACCAAAAAAAAAGGCACTTTTCGTTTTGACCATCTCCGATTTTGATGATTTTTGGTACACTTATTCTTCTGATCCAAAAACTTAAAAATCCAAAAAATTAAATTTTTTGGATAAGCGGTTTTTGTTTTATTGATTTTTGAAAATAAAGAAATTGACCAATATGCCCTTGACAGGGACTTACAAAAATAGCAATATCTCAAAAACTATTGGTCCTATAAAAGCGAGTTATAGCTTATTTTAAAGACCTTTTTAACGATGTGTATCACCATGTAATTTTTTGTTTTTATTTTTTTTTAAATTTTTTTAATATTTTTTTTTTGAAAAATCTTCAAAACACCATTTTGAATTTTTTTCAAAAAAATACTATTTTTTTCAGTATTTTTTTAATATTTTTGGAAAATTTAAGGATGAAGAAGTTATTGGTTCTATTTTTAAAAAAATAATATAAAAAACCTTGCAGGAAAAAACCATACATTTTTTGATAAATACCTATATATTTACTCTTTATATCTAAAAACTTGTCAATTGCTCCCAGTCTTATAAATAAGATTCATAAAAGGTTTTTCCAAACTTGTTTATTCCTGCAAAATTTTGAGTATTTTTTCAATTGTCCTCCCCTCCACACAGATCACTGCTTTTTGGACAAATGTGAGATATGCCCAGGAACTGAGAATTTAAAAAACTTTTTGAATGAAAAGTTTGAAGAAGCAATGATTGACAATGTGACTTTTAAGAAGTGGATATCTGTAGATAGATGCAATATAGAGACATTAATTAAACCAGCAGAGGACTTCATTGAAGAATTTTCAAACAACTTGATTAAATTAAAATCTCATTCTTTTTACACTCACATGCAAAAAGAATACTACAATGAGGTAAAAGACAATTTAAAAAAGGGGGAAGCACTAATCACATGCGACTTCGCTGAAAATTATTCATTTATTTTGCAGGATGAAATGCAGTCCTATCACTGGACAAATAGCCAGGCAACCCTACATCCTTTTGTAATATATTACAAATTCATGAGGGAAAACTGGGTCATTTAAATTATATATTTATTTCAGACTGTTTGGTACACAACACTGTGCCATTTCATCTTTTTTTAAGCCACCTTATGCCTGAACTAAGGAGGCAAATTGATAATTTAGACAAAATTATCTATTTTTCAGACGGCTGTGCCGCACAGTATAAAAATAAAAAAATTTTTGTTAATATTGCGTACCATCTCGAGGAATTTAAAATTAAAGCAGAATGGAATTTTTTTGCCACCTCCCACGGGAAGAGTGCATGCGATGGACTGGGAGGCACCGTAAAAAGGTTGGCTGCTAAAGCAAGTCTGCAGAGATCATATAATGAACAGATTATGAAAAATAAATATTTTTTTGAAAAAAATTAAAAAATATGTTTTTGAGATTTTTCAAAAAAAATTTTTTTTATAATTAAGAAAAAAAAAATAAACAAACTATATTGTGTCACACATCTTTAAAAAGGTCTTTAAAAACCCTTCAAAATGAGCTATCACTCGTTTCTATAGGATCAATAGATTTTGAGATATTACTATTTTTGTAAGTGTCTGTCAAGGACATATTGGTCAATTTCTTGATTTTCCAAAATCAATAAAACAAAAACCGCTTATCCAAAAAATTTGATTTTTTGGATTTTTGAGTTTTTTGATAAGAGGAATAAGTGTACCAAAAATCATCAAAATCGGAGATGGTCAAAACTATTGCCTGGTTGACTTGATATGGTTTGACCCTGAAGTAAAATTTAAGTCACATTAAGGTGCGAAAACTCTGCATAATGCCATGCGCAAAGCCCACCTAATTTTTACATAAATGTGATGTAAATAAAATAACATACCTTTTACATAAATATTACATCCATGTTACGTAACAGTTAAGTAAAAACTACGTATATTTTACATAACAGGTTTATCTTGTTACGTAAATTTAAGGGCACAATTATTTATTAATGAGGTAAAATTTAAGTCACATTATTCTGCATGACATGCGCAAAGCATCAACTATCTAAGTCCGATATGAGCATGCAGCTTGAGGCGGGCCAACGGAAGGTCTGTTCAGGTCCGTCGGTGGTTGCTTGACATGGTCCGACAGGGCTGGTTTAAGTGTTAGTTATGTAACATATAAAATGTAAACTTACGGTTCAATATATAATAAATATGTAAATTTTGGAACTTTAATTTGATGTAAATTATTTTACAGGGAATTTACATAACTTGAATGACATAATTAATACATAAAAAATGTTATGTAACAATTATATAAAATTTTAAATGTAAAATTAAGGTTCAAACTGTTTCATAATATTTACGTAAATTTGAAAATTTTAATGTGACGCCCAATGAGCATTTTCAGAAACTTCTGGTGACAGATATTTATATAATTATTATAAAGAGGGTTCCCTTGATACCCTAGGGTATTTAGAAGTTTCCTACAAGAATTGAGTTTGTATATTTGTTTTACTAAAGGCTCTAAATTGATGTTACCCTAAAGTAACATAAAACTGGCGTTAACAATATTTCCACGGATATCTTTATAAAAATTAAAGTCATCGGTTCAAATGTTATATAAATTGGTGTTAACAATGTTTCCACCAACATATTTATAAAAATATAAGTCATCAGTGACAAAAGTTATATAAATTGGTGTTTGAAATCTTTCTGTCAACCCACCTATAAAACCGTAAAAGTAACTATCAATTAAAGATATATAATAGATTGGTTTCTAAAATGTTGCTATCAAACCACTTATAAAACTTAATTAACAAACAACAAATTTATATAAGATAAGATTGAAAATATTTCGAGAGACACTTATAAAAACTTGGGAACTCACACACAATAGTTATATAAATTGGTGTCTGTAATATTCTTATGAACTCATTCATAAACCTTTTTTGCCCATAAGGTTTTTTTCTATAATGTTGTTATTAATTTCTTTGGTAATTATGCAGTATACAGTTTTCTGCCATTTTTGATTTTTTTTTGAAAAATTCTTTATGGGGGTCCCTAGGACCCCAAACCCGCCTGCGCCCGATTTTTTTTTTACCAGAAAGAAGGGTGCCCAGGGGGGGTTGTAATGTGTTTTTTTAATTGTTTTGGGTTAGTTTGGATTAGGTTGGGTTGGACTGTGTTGGTTTGGGTGGTTTTAGTAAAAAAAATTTAAAAAAAAACAAAAAAAATAAAAAAAAAAACCAACCGTCGCAGACGGATTTGGGGTCCTAGGGACCCTAGAAGGTGCCCCCATAAAGAATTTTTCAAAAAAAATCAAAAATGGCAGAAAACCGTATACTGCATAATTACCATTTCTTTATATAGTGATTATAACACAACTGTTTTTAGAACAAAAAAAAACAATTTTAATTTATTTTGGCAATTATAATAACAAAACAAACAAGATTTTTTAAGGTTAATTTTGTGACATCAAAAGGCGCGTTTTTGCGACATCAAAAGGGGCGTTTTTGCGATATCAAAAGGCGCGATTTCGCGAGATACCATACCATTATTATCTTGTTTTAATTACATCAATCTGAGAGAGATAAGAGATCCAAATCTCGCTTAGACCACGTGATACGTGTTTTGATTCGGGGGACCAACGAATGAGAAACGCATAGATGGGAACCATGTTTTAGAAAAAGAGAACAATATAGTAACCGTGTTAAAGTCGCAAAAACGCACCGTGAAACGTCGAGCGCATACGCTGATACTGCTGGGTGTCCATTCTTGAATCGAGGGATGGTCACATATGGGATTGTTCTCACGAAAAAATTTCTAGTCTGTATTCTTGAACGCGCGAGGAGTGTTCCCGTCCGTCCAAAATTCGCAGGTGAACGTTCTACTGGTATGAGGCAGGAGAATGGCGCTGTAATCGCACGAAACTTACGCAGAATGCAATGTTTGGTTGGTTAATTTGTAACCTAACCTTTGTTTCATTATAGTGATTCGGTTTTTATTTCGTTTGCCTTTTTTTATATAAATATTCTTGGTAAAAATGATGGAGCTAGAAGAAATATGGCTCGTGAATAGAGTTATATATTATTTGGTAATTATGCAGTATACGGTTTTCTGCCATTTTTGATTTTTTTTGAAAAATTCTTTATGGGGGCACCTTCTAGGGTCCCTAGGACCCCAAATCCGTCTGCGCCGGTTGCTTTTTTTTTATTTTTTTTGTTTTTTTTTTTTAAAATTTTTCACTAAAACAACCTAAACCAACACAGCCCAACCCAACCTAATCCAAACCAACCCAAAACAATCAGAAAAACACATTACAACCCCCCCCCTGAGCCCTCGTAAAAAAAAATCGGGCGCAGGCGGATTTGGGGTCATAGGGACCCTAGAAGGTGCCCCCATAAAGAATTTAAAAAAAAATCAAAAATGGCAGAAAACCGTATACTGCATAATTACCTATTATTTAGAGGAGGCCGAGGCGGATCCGACGCAACAAGTCACCCCGAGATTCCAATACAAGACGATTTGATCCTTGAAAAATTACAGTTTAGAAAAACCTGGCAAGAGAAATAATGGCCATTTATTGATTGGTTGAGGGCCGAAGGGCATCAGACTTGTCCATTGACACAAAAGTAAGATTGATTGTCTTCTTTTTCTTTCATAGAGCATGTTCTCTGTTCTGACTAAGAGCGTGATATATGAAAGAATAAAATGCTTAATTTTTTATACATATTGATTGAGTATAATGTGAAAACATACAAATTAAGCCACATAACATCCCATGGATATGTATATCCAATGGATATCCGTCGGCATATATACATTCATCCAACATCCATTGGATGTGCAAATGATACTCTTTTAATGGACATACATGAACGCCTCTAATGGATATTTAACTTTTATCCCATTTATGATCATACATGAAACATACATTCAATGGACATCCAGTGATTTATATGTGCTAAATCAATGTATATCCATTCTATATGTTACCCATAAAAAATAGATATACATTGATGGAGCTGCAACAGACATCCAAGTGTGATAAATAATCACTTCTGATGGATGTCCACTGGATATATACGGGATATTCATGGATATACTAGCTTTATGTGCGAATAGAAGAATTGGGGTTTCATCATAACTCAAAAACTAATTAAATATCCAATTTTCACAGTTAACAGTTAATCTTATATGTCTGTCTCTTTCCCACATATATGAATAGAAAAGGATGGATAGAAAGTTCATTATGTTTGTCAATTGTGCATGATGCAGCTGCACAAACCTGGTACAAGTTAATACCTCATACTTATAAGCTCTTATTTAATTTTTTTATTCATAGGTTATGGTAACTTCAAACCTTCTATCACATGATAAGAAGAAAGGTTCGTGGCATATCGGACACACATTTTGCTTTTCAATTCATTACGACTAGGCCTCCAAGATCTAATGGATAGTCCAGAAACCTACAGGCCTGTTTCATCCTTGTCAGTAATAATCAGGGTAACATAGGACTGTACCTGGCGTATGAAGCATAACATAAACAACCACACCCAGATAATTTAAACAACTTTCGTTGTCAAACAAAGCGGGATGTTGGATGGCTATATGCAGCGTGCCGCCTATCGGAATAAATCGAAACCCAAAACATTAAAGAATGCAAATATCAATAATACTGGCGAGCAGGACAAAAAAAAGAAATCTGCGAGATGGTACCGGTTACTGAAAGAAGACCGTTCAAAATACAACACATGGTTCCTACCAAGAAAGTGTTGGAAAACACGTATGCCACACATTGAGTGCTCCGAGCTGTATTTTAGTTTTTACAAAAAGTGCCTTCCATTCAAAGTTCAGGCAATTATGATGTTTATTTGATAACAAATAAATAACTTTACTGTTAAGTTTTTTTTTGTTTTTTTAGTGTTACATTTAGAATTTTTTCTGTAGAAAGCACTTTAAACTTTAAACCAATTAAACAAAAAGTGGAGATTTCACATGACCCATTTTGAATGTCCCTTCGATATTTCCTGAACTAAGGTCACTGACAGAAAAAAAAGAATCTCCACATAAGTACCATTTTTTTAAAAAAAATCTACAGTTGGCTGTATCTATAGCCAAGTTTTATGTGAAATATTGTAAATTAAAGAATTTAGTAACTTAAAAATGAGACCTTTCATTTACACTCAGTTATGTACAAGGTGACCGCTTATAAAGTCCCACTTAGAAAACATTTTATATTATTTGTCACGAAAAGCTCAATCAAAAAGGGAATTACTCATAAAATTAGGTAGATTTTTGTCACAATTTCAGTTTTTTCCCACACTAGACGCAGGGTAGCCATGAGGGTCTCTTTTTTTTTAATGAAATCCAATTTTTTTAAAGTTTTGATTCAAAAAATATATATCGTGTAGGGTTTATCTGTGGCGGTTGTCGAGTACCAACTTATTCAAAGTCAAAACAACCCAAAAAAGCACTACTTTTTGGCATACAAAAAAATGGTGGCACCTTCTAGGGCCCCTAAAGGACCCTGAATCCGTTTCTGGCGTTTTTTTTAATGCAAAAAAAAGGTTCAGGGGGGGTTAAAGTATTTTTTTGGGGTTGGTTTAAATCTGTTTCAATTGGGTTGGGTTCATTTAGTTAAAAATTACTAAATAATTACTGTCGGCTCTTTAGCCTCACCGTCAAATTCAGTTGTATTTTAATATAATTCTTTTAAGCTACTTTGGTAGATTTAAACCCAGATCACAAATATAGTTTAAAACAAAAAAAAATGAAAATTAAACACGATTATTCAGCGGAATTGTCGGCTCTTTAGACACTTCCTTTTTGGGAACAGGAAGAAAAGATTAGTTTTACAAAATATAAAAAAAGGACCTTATAGCCTGCGTGTAAGGTGGAATTAAAAAAAATTAAACAAAAAGTAATTTTTTTAGTAGTTTGTCATATGTTTATTTTGCACCTTCAATTCAACGAGTGTTTTTGGATAACTGATAACTGTCAAAAAAATAAGGAAAAACCGAAATATTTTGGTTAGTTTGAAATTAGTTCAATCGCTCAAAAAGAAAACTGGCAGCATTGGACATGTTTCGGCTGCATTCAAGAATACGAACAGCCAGCGACGGGGATGGGATCGTTCCTTGAGAGTGTTCACATCCTTTAAGTGATCATCCACCACACGAACGTCCGTCTAAAATTCAAGAATCGACACCCTGGTCGGCGGCAAATGTGAACACTCCGGAAAATACTCGCCTGTACACCCTTCGACCCCGCAATCTAACTATATTCTTGAGATAGTTACCTCTGACAGTTATGCGGGCTTGAAGTGTGTGGAGGCGGGTATTTATCCTGGTATGTGTAGTATGCTGGATCTCTCGAGGCATGCATTTAGGAAAAGAGAACAATGGTAACTATGTTAAGCTCGCAGAAACGGACCATCAGTGTTCAACACTGCGCCATCTGCAGCCCTTTGTTCCAACTAGCATCATTTTTGAAAAAGGGTCATAAAATAGTGTTTGTCGAGGTCATAGATTATAGCTCCTTAACCTATGGTCGAGGTAAACAGTGGTATAGTTGTATTGTTTTTTTATAGAATTGTCGGAAATTTTCGCCATTTTGGATTACAATAATAGGTTTTTGGCCTAAATATATTATGGGGTTTCAACATGTGTTTCAATCGAAATATTGCTTGTTAGGGTTAAGAACAACATACAAAATTCAATATTTGTCTCAGAAAGAAAAAAACGCGTATGAAAAAAAAAACTGATATTTAAATGAATATTTTTCTTCCCGTTTTCTCAAGTATTTTTGGAGCCCATGAAATTTACGTGAGTGTATTCGAAAACTATACAGTACACACGGGACCGCAGCTGATTTTCAGAGTAGGATGACTTGAAAAACAGCTTTTATTTGACTATAGTATATAAATATTCATATTCCTGCTTCAGCTTATCTCACTTTCATTTTTATTTATTTTAGAAGATTGCTAAACACCATTTTATAAATTTTTTTATTGTAAAAAGAAAAAGAATAATACATAACAAGCAAAGGGAAGAAAGATGGAAAATCTATATTTCTTAATCCATAAAAACCTTTAATTTGTTATGTAGTGTTGTTAGAACAGTTGTAAAACCTTTTTATAATAATCTCTATACCTGTGGGCTCATAACGAAGTTTTATAAAATCTATATGTTGATTTTCTATCCATTACTATGTACCATACATTTTTAGAAGCTGGTGTTGAACAGTTGTTTTTCAAGTCTTTTTTACTTATTTAAGAGATATATTAGAGTTATAAAATTATCACCAACACTAAATAATATAACTTTTGGTTATTTTATGAAGGTTTTATATTATTTGCTGTAACTTTTATACAGACAAAAATGCTCATTGTGCGTAAATCATGTTATAGAGCGTTTACGTAATTTAGATGATATAAATGTTACATAAAATGTTTTACATAACAGTTATGTAAAATTTTAAATTTAAACGTAATGTCTAAATTGTTACATAACAGTTATGTACATTTTATTACTTTCATTTAAAGTAAATAATTTTATGTAACGTTTACGTAAATTAGATTACTTAAATATTACATATAATTTTTTATATAATAGGATTGTAATCTTTTTTATGTAAAATTAAGGTCCCACTATTTACGTAATATTTACGTAAATTTTAAGAATTTATTTATAAAGTCATATTATTTACGTAAAATTAACATTGCTTATGATGACTTAAATGTACAGTCAAAGTTTTGGCAAAATGTTTACAATTTTTTTTTATAAAAATATTTGTATGTGAGATTTACGTAAATATGATGTAACATAATTTACATAAATATGTGAACCTTAGATTTATATAAATATTAGGTTAAAGTCACAAGTGTGTTTACTGGGCCTGAAAGGGAAAGGCCTATAAAAGGTTCCCTAAACATAGCCAGCCAACAACCGCCAGACTGGACAACCGCATCCAGTGGGTACACCACATGCGGTCAAAAGAAAAGAAAAATAAATCCAATGAACTTTGCCTCATGGAATATCCGTACAATTATGGATACAGACACAACCACAAGACCACAAAGAAGAACGGCAATAGTGGCATGTGAATTAAGGACATATAACATCGATATCGCTGCTCTCAGTGAAACTAGAAAAGCAGGCGAAGGCCAACTTAAAGTACACGGAGGAGGCTACACATTTTTTTGGAAAGGAAAAGAAGATGAACCACGTATTCACGGACTAGGTTTGGCTATAAAAATGAGATTGTGGACCACCTAACCGAATTTCCATCTGGAATAAGCGAAAGATTGATGACATTGCGCCTAAAACTTAGCAACCACCAACACGCTACTATAATCAGCGCCTACGCTCCAACTCTTGCAGCTGATGAAAACCAAAAAGATGAATTTTATTCTCAACTTAGTGAAGCCATAACATCTGTACCTAAATCTGATAAACTTATCATCCTAGGTGATTTCAATGCTCGAGTTGGTACGAATTCAAACCTATGGAAGGGCGTCATTGGCAAGGAAGGTGTTGAAAACATGAACTCAAACGGACTGCGCCTATTAACCTTATGTTCGGAATATGACCTCATAATCTCAAATACAATTTTCCGACAAAAAGACAACTTCAAGACCTCCTGGCAATACCCGACGTCAAAACACTGGCATCTGAGTTTGTTTATTTTAATTATTGTAAGTTCCAGAGATCAAAAAGACGTAAACATTACAAGAGCAATAACGACTGCAGATGACTGCTGGACAGACCATCGCCTGATACGCGCCAAAATGAACTTCCACATTCCACCAAGAAGTAGCCGTCAAAAAAAGCAAATCAGAAGAAGATTCAATGTAGCACACCTTAAAGATGATCAAACCAGAACAAAATTCCAAGTCTCTCTGAATCAAAAGCTGGGTTCTTTAGAATACCCGGAGAATATTGACGATCACTGGAAAATGTAGAAGACAGCAATAACATCTCCCTCCGAGGAAACGATCGGCTACACACAAAGAAAAGATCAGGACTGGTTTGATGAGCACGACAAAGAAATTCAAGACCTTATTGAGAGGAAGAGAAAAGCCCATAATGCTTGGAAAAGCCACCCTAGCTCTAACGAAAAGAAAAGACAATATCAAGAAGCCAAAGCAGAAATACAAAGGCAAACACGCAGATTAAAAAATCAATGGTGGACAACAAAATCACATGAAATGCAACATCTAGCTGAGTCCAACAACAGCAGAGCCTTTCTTTCAAGCTACTAAGATGATATATGGTCCCAATACACAAGGTATCAATCCCCTACGATCCAAAGGTGGAACAAGGCTGCTTAAAGGCAGATCGATAATGACATCTTCGACAAAATTCCGGAGAAAACTACACAACACAGCTAAAGAATAACAAGTCAGCAGGCACAGATACAGATGGTATCGCTGCTGAACTCTACAAACAAGGGGTCCCGCACTTAATTCCCAAATGCACACTAATAAGTAAAATATGGACCACTGAGACCATTCCTGCCGAACTCAGAGATGCCTCTATAGTTACCATTTTCAAAAAAGGCCCAATGTGGAAACTACCGAGGTATATCTCTGCTTTCTGTTGCTGGAAAGATACTTCCACGAATACTATCAAACCGATTAATTCCGATTGCTGAACAAAATCTGCCAGACACAGTGTCGATTTAGGCCCAATCGAGGCACAGCCAAGGCATTTGACTCGGTCAACAGAGGTCTTTGGCAAATACTGGCAAAAGCTGATGGATGCCCTCTAAAATATATTCAAATTCTTAGACTACTACACCACAATATGAATGCAACAGTCCTAAGCAACGATGGACCAGGAGTCATTCCAGATTACGACAGGCGTTAAACAAGGGTGTGTTATATCGCCCACCCTATTATCTATATTTTTAGGTGCTTTGCTTCACCTTGTTGAGGAACATCTACCGCCGGGAGTGGAAATTCTATATAGATTCGACGGTGGCCTACTTAACCTAGGCAGACTGCGAGCAAAAACTAAGGTCTCGACGACCTCGGTAATCGAACTGCAGTACGCCGATGACAACGTCGTTATGGCCGATACAGAGGAAGGTCTACAGCTGGTAATCAACGCATTTAACCAAGCCTACAAAAGCATTGGCCTAGAGGTCAATCTTGCCAAAACGCAAATTCTTCACCAACCAGAACCAGGTACGAATCCCAAAGCTCCAAACATTTCCATAAATCGCCATCCTCTGCAGAACGTGTAACATTACCCATACCTTGGGAGCCACCTATCATCAAATGCAACTATTGACGCAGAAATACAGCATCGCCTAAAATGTGCTACCGCAGCGTTCGGACGGCTTTCGGAGATTCTTCAACAATCACGACGTAAATGCGGCGACCAAGCTTCGTGTCTACAACACAGTTATAATACCAACTCTAACATACGGATGCGAAACGTGGACCACTTACAGAAGGCATATCAAACGACTAGAGAAATATCACCAAAGTTGTTTAAGACGAATCCTGAGAACCAAATGGCAATTAAGACCGACGAACAAACATAATTGTTTTAGAAGAAGCCAGAACAACTAGTATAGAAGCCCTTATCTTCAAGCACCAGCTTCGTTGGACTGGTCATGTTATCCGCATGACCGAAACACGTCTCCCAAAGCAGATATTTTATGGGCAACTGAAGGAGGGAAAGAGAATTATAGGTGCAAAAGGTCTCTTCAGAGCCCGCTATTGGACGAAACCATCACGTGACCGAACTCGATAATGCGCATGCTACGACAAACTTGACCGTCTTTTAGAGTAGGACTCGCACAGTGGTCGATTTTCATTTTCCACATTGTAATTTAATCGTACAAAATATTTAGTTTTAATAAAAAGATAAATTTATTCTTATTTAGCTGATACACAGGATGATCGTGTGAATTTTCACATTTATCTTAAGACATTTTTAAGAGGTAAAAGATATATATTTATTAATTAGCTAAATTTGTGATGGTGGTGTGTGGGGGATCTACGAAGGACATGTAGATTGAAAGACGGTTGGAGCTTGAATGGGTTTTATTTAGCCAAAAATGTTGGGATGTCAAATACAGTTTGAATATAGCACTGATGATCACGTGACTCTTTAAAAGTGGCCAGTCACGTAATAATTTTGGTTACAGTTAAAGTCACACACATATTTTAATTTTAAGCTCACTTCACAATATTAAACAAAAATGTTAGTTTAGAACAATCAAAGAACCCCGCACGAAATATATTGAAAAATTATTTCGGTGAAATTTCACGAAATTTTAGTAGGTTAGAGTGCGTTATGAGATCAGAAAAATGTGTAAATAAAAATTGATTTCTATGACTAGTTCCAGAGATTAGATGGTCAAATTTTTAAAAAATGTCGTTTTGGGGTATATTGGGTACGCTCAAAAAGACATTTCCTGACCGAAATAAAACAAGTGATCCACGAACATGGGTTCCTGACGAACCACACATGGACTTCCTTATTATTTTGTTGGTAAAACGTTAACAGGTTGTATACAGGGGCTAGTCAAAAAAATAATTTTTTGACAAATTTTTATTTTTCTCTATACAAGAATTAAAAAATTATTTTTGAGCAAACATTAATGTTTTAGTATTTTCTAGATAAAATGAAGAAGTTTTTCTTCCCAGTAACAGTTACTTTGTCTTAAATGTTTTTTTCAATTTAAAAATTTTAATATTATTTTGCATTCAGTTAAATAAACTTTAAATAAAATAGATTTTATTTTTATTTTTTTCCTAGCTACGAGGTACATGCAAAAAGTTCTATATCATTAATTTTGTAAAACTTAATTTTGCGTACGCCTTTATCATACTTTTATCTAATACAAGGTGCAATTTTTTTATCACTTTATGTTTTACATCTAGGATGATGATTTTTTAAAAGTTTCTCAGGGTACTCTAAACTTACTTTACTTGCTGTTTAACACTTTTGGTGGCGCTAAATTATCAAACAAAAAATAAATCACCATAAATTATGACTATAGGTAATTGCTCTCCCTTATACCTACACAGTGAAATAGCCAGAGGGGGGCTTTGGGAGTTAAAACCCCCCAGAGGGCCCAGATTCTGTTTTAATGTAGCAAAATTGTAATAATCACCATAACAATAATTAAGTAACGATGAAAATAACAATAAAAAAGCTATAGGTAAATTGTAGTAATCGGTGGTTTACCATAACGATAATTAAGTAACGATGAAAATAAAAAAACTATAAGGAGTAAACTATTAGATAAATTGTAATAATGGTCATTTTACCATAACAATTAATGATGAAGAAAACAAGAAAAAAGCTATAAACAGTAAACTATAAAACCTAAACTTGAATATTTTTGCGCTAGGTTAAACTACCGTAAAAACACTAGCGCCAAAGGTTTCCCGAAAAATAACAGCGTTTTACGAATAAAAGAAACCTAATTGTTATTAATTGACCTATTAGCGGGTACATTAAAACAGAATCTGGGCCATCTGGAAGGTTTTAACCCCCAAAACCCCCCTGGCTACGACACTGTGTAGGTATAAGAGAGAGCAATTACCCATAATCATAATTTATTGTTTGTTTGATAATTCAGCTTCACCAAAAGTGTTAAACAGTAAGTAAAGTAAGTTTGGAGTACCCTGAGAAACCTTTAAAAATCATGATCCTAGATGTAAAACATAAAAAAAATTGCACCTTGTATTAGATAAACGTATGATAAAGGCGTACGCAAAATTAAATAAAAATCCCTCGATCAGTTTTAAAGAAATTAAATATTTACTACTTTGTTATAAAAATTAATGATATAGAACTTTTTGCATGTACCTCGTAACTAGGAAAGGGATTTTTAAGTTGCAAAATAATTCTTTCGTAGTAGGAAACAATTTTTGTCAAGTTTTTATAGTTAAAAAATTTAAAAAAAAAACATGTAAGACAAATTAACTGTTACTGGAAAGAAAAACTTGTTCAGTTTATCTAGAAAATACTAAAACATTAATGTTTGTTCAAAAATAATTTTTTTATTTTTGTATAGAGGCAAATAAAAATGTGTCAAAAAATTATTTTTTTGACTAGCCCCTGTATACAACCTGTTAACGTTTTATCAACAAAATAATAGGGAAGTTCATGTGTGGTTCCTCGGTAAACCATATTCGTCGATCACTTATTTTATTTCGAAACGACGTTTTTTTAAACTTTGACCGTCTATATCTCTGGAACTAGTCATAGAAATCAATTTTTATTTACACATTTTACTGATCTCATAACGCACTATAACATACGAAAATTTCGTCAAATTTCACCGAAATAATTTTTCAATGTATTTCGTGCGGGGTTCCTTACTTTAAAGTAATTGACACAACATATAAATGTTACAGTATACCAGAATATTTTTATGTATATAGGGTATATTAAAAAGAATTCCAACCGAAACTTTCAAATGAAACAGCCAGTATATTATTGCATTTTTGCATTCTGTTTTGAAATTTTAAGCATTTTTATATAACGTACCCTATGTCGATCTTCAACTGTTTTCGAGATATTAACAGTTGAATACTGTCATACTCTGGGTCTTCTGTTTGAAATTCGATGTTGAATACTGATACGTAATGTCAAACTCGTAAAAAGCAGAGTTTATTCTTTGGCCAACTATTCGCCTAGTATCTTATTTTTTTAATTTTTCCATTTATGTCCGCGTTTTCCGGAAAATCGACCACCGTGCGTCGTTTGAATGACTTTTGTGCGATTCATCACTTCTCAAGGTATCATCGTTCTATTACGCCCAGAATAGAGCCAGATAGCGACGATACAGAATAGAGGAAAATCATACTCGGTATCGAGTGATTGCCTATGATATTGATGTTGAAGCACTTTAAAGATCCCTAGCGCCGGCAAAGGGGTTTAGGTCTAAATTAAATCCTTCTAGGAAAAGAAAACTGCCTTCTTAGGGGGTGCTCATCAGACCGGTCAGGACGGCAGGACCATTGTAAATCGAGAGAGAGAGAGAGACTTTGAGACATTTGCGAGCGTAAACGGTTGTGTGTGTTACCATATATAAGACGGACTTTTCCGAATTGCTTGCTTGCTTGCTAACCAGCGTAAATCCGCCTTTGATAACTTGCCATATAAAAAAGGGCAAGTTTTTAAAATCATCTAAAATTCATCTAAACGTTGGCACCGATCTCAACATTTGATTGAACATCTGATTCTGACAGCCATCACTGATAACTAATCCATCCATCAATAGCCATCAGCCCTTGGAGCCGATTGCAATGGTTGGCATCAAATCGATTACATCGGAAATCCAAAAGAACGCGTTTGATGGTATCGGAACCATTTCAAGAACTTGTGTGAGATTACAAACTCGTCCATAGCAACATGAGATGTGAGTGTGACGCACGGTCCCTTGTATCTATTCTACGGACCGTGAGTGTGACGGGGGTCTGCGCTTTTGACCACTGACCATGACCCTCGCCATGACCCTTCTGGTGGTCCGACAATTCATTTACATAAACAAAGACATCCAGCAACATTTTATCCCCCTCACCTCCGAAATAGTGTGGTAGAGCGAAAAAACACGATTGACCAGCGAAAATAGTTGTTGACCGGGCCGTTATCCATACACACATACACTTGCTGTAAAAATTTGGTAAATATATAGTAAACGGTTTTTTTGTATTTCGGTATTTTATGAAAAAAACTTTATAATATGTACACTTACTTATTATCTATAAGGAGTTGAAATTTACCGCCGGAACAAATGTGTTGATTGAATTGGGTTCGTTTAGATTTATTTGGGTTGGTCTGGGTTAGTTTAGTTTGAATTTTTTTTTGCCGGCGTTAATTTTGGACACTTTTTAACCCTAAATTAAGTGCCTGTATAAAGATTTTTCATTAAAAAGCTAAAATAAAAAAAAACCGTATACTATACTGTTACCAAAAATTTTACCCCCCCACCCCGAAAATTTGTTGACCGGGCCCTTCCCTTTTTAAGCGTACCTAAAGTACACTTGCTGTAAGAATTTTACCCCCCCCCCTCATCCCCCAAATAAGCTGCAAACCGAAAAAAATTATTACCGCGAAAGAAATTACCGCACAACACCTTTACCGCGGAAAATAAAAACACCGCGCAAGACAAAGACCCCAAAGCAAATACCGCCCTAACCAAAACGATATATAACGTTTACAGGAAGTTGGTGACGTAAAAGAACTCTGAGCGGTAATGATCCACGCAATTTTGGCGTGCTCGTTAATTTCTTCGCGGTAAAGACCGCAATTCCTTTGCGCGACACAATAAAAATTCGCATAAATACGATACACAGCGCGTTACTTGCAAATGAGGTGGTTTTGGTCGACCGCGGTTTTTGTTAACGCGGTTTTACCCCTAAATGCACTTTAGGCACTTAATCGCAATTGGTTATCTAATCCATTCTTTTTCTCTTGATCCCACATAATTGAACAAAGAGAAAGCATGGATTAGCTAAACTAATTCGAATATTTTTACGGTGCATCTGGGGGTTAAAGACACGCAATTTTGGAAACGAGCGATTGGTCTAAATCAAATAAGGGTAAAGGCCTGATGGTCAACAACTTTTTCGCTGGTCAATCGTGTTTTTTCGCTCTATCACTCTTATTTGGGGGGTGAAGGGGGTAAACTTCTTGCAGCATAAGGATAATGGCCTGTTCAACAACTTTTTCGCTGGTAAAACGTGTTTTTTGCTCCTCCACCCTTACTTGGGGTGTGAGGGGGATAAAATTTTTGCAGCACGTGCACTTTAGTGTTACGCTCACATTTCTGCCAAGTTTAATTAAGATCGGATAAAGATAAGGGCCCAGTCAACAACTTTTTCGCTGATCAATCATGTTTTTTCGCTCTGCCACTCTTATTTGGGGACTGAGGGGGGTAAAATGTTACTGAATGTGTTTGTTTATGCAGTTGAATTGTCTCTGCCAAATTTGGTTAAAATCGGACCACCGCAGTCAGAGAACCATACCAAGTGAAGTGTCTATTTAGCTTTTTTTTTTGTTGGTAAGTGAAGTTTCTATTAGCTCCAAGTTATGAATTCAATAGCTACAAGTAAAACGACCTACTTAGACCCGAACTTATTAACCCTAAGTGATTTATCTACCTACCAATATGCGACAAGTCACTTAACTCTCCCTTCACTTAGGGTTAGTGAATTTTTCTATTAGTTTGTTAACCCTTAGTGATTTATCTACTTACCAATATGCGACCAGTCACTTAACTTTCCCTTCACTTAGGGTTAGTGAATTTTTCTACTAGTTTGTTAACCCTTACTCTTACTTAACTTTCCCTTCACTTACGGTTAGTAAATTTTTCTACTAAGGACAATGAAGGCATTAAATATGTCGTATTAATAATTATTAATAATTAATTCGTCTTGTAAGTAATTAAGTCGTATTAATAATTAATTATTATAGTATTAGTAACGGGTCATTCCATATCAAATCAACCAAAAAATCACAAAAATTTTACGCGACCAATTCCAATTTTGATGATTTTTGGTATATATTTTCTTCTTACCATAAAAGTTGAAAATGCAAATTTTTAGATTTTTTTGATTCGTAGTTTTTTTTTTTTTAATTTTTCAAAATAAAAAAGTCAGCATTTTGACCTTAACAAGAATGTACAAAACTAGCAATATCTCGAGAACCACTTACACTAGGAAAGTAATAAATGGCTCATTTTAAAGTCATTTTGAAGCTCTTTTTTATGAAATATCACAACATAATTTTAACAAAAAAAAAAATTGGAAATAAAAAATTGAAAAAAAAAAATTGAAAAATTCAAAAAGGCCATTTTTAATTTTTTTGAAAAAAATATATAATTTTGGTCAAAGTGTTACTTAATTATCCACAAAATTTTATGATGGAGAAATGATGGGTTCAATGTCAAAAAAAATATTAAGTACATTTTATAGGCGATTTTTCATGCATGTGACATTTTTAATAAATTTTTTCACATTGAACCCATGATTTGTCCATCTCAAAATTTTGTGAATAGTTTAATAACACTTTAAAGAAAATAATATAATTTTTTGAAAAAAATTAAAAATGGCCTTTTTGAAATTTTTCAAAAAAAAAATCAAAAATTTTTTTTTTATTTTTTTTTTCAATATATGTTATGCAATATTCTCATATGAAACGTCTTTATAAGAGCTTTAAAATGAACCTTCACCTACTTTTCTATTATAAGTGGTTCTTTGGATATTCCTAATTTTGTGCGCACATGTTAAGGACAAATAAGTGACTTTTTCGATTTTCAAAAATTAATTCAAAATAAACAACTGGTCAAAAAAGTCTGAAATTTTGGATTTTCCAGTTTTTTGGTAGGAAAAACATGTATACTAAAAATCATCAACATCGGAGATGGTGTGGTAAAATACCCTGGTTGACTTGATATGGACTGACCCTAGGGTCATTCCATATCAAATCAACCAAAAAATCACAAAAATTTTACGCGACCAATTCCAATTTTGATGATTTTTGGTATATATTTTCTTCTTACCATAAAAGTTGAAAATGCAAATTTTTAGATTTTTTTGATTCGTAGTTTTTTTTTTTTAATTTTTCAAAATAAAAAAGTCAGCATTTTGACCTTAACAAGAATGTACAAAACTAGCAATATCTCGAGAACCACTTACACTAGGAAAGTAATAAATGGCTCATTTTAAAGTCATTTTGAAGCTCTTTTTTATGAAATATCACAACATAATTTTAACAAAAAAAAAAAATTGAAAAATTCAAAAAGGCCATTTTTAATTTTTTTGAAAAAAATATATAATTTTGGTCAAAGTGTTACTTAATTATCCACAAAATTTTATGATGGAGAAATGATGGGTTCAATGTCAAAAAAAATATTAAGTACATTTTATAGGCGATTTTTCATGCATGTGACATTTTTAATAATTTTTTTCACATTGAACCCATGATTTGTCCATCTCAAAATTTTGTGAATAGTTTAATAACACTTTAAAGAAAATAATATAATTTTTTGAAAAAAATTAAAAATGGCCTTTTTGAAATTTTTCAAAAAAAAAATCAAAAATTTTTTTTTTTATTTTTTTTTTCAATATATGTTATGCAATATTCTCATATGAAAGGTCTTTATAAGAGCTTTAAAATGAACCTTCACCTACTTTTCTATTATAAGTGGTTCTTTGGATATTCCTAATTTTGTGCGCACATGTTAAGGACAAATAAGTGACTTTTTCGATTTTCAAAAATTAATTCAAAATAAACAACTGGTCAAAAAAGTCTGAAATTTTGGATTTTCCAGTTTTTTGGTAGGAAAAACATGTATACTAAAAATCATCAACATCGGAGATGGTGTGGTAAAATACCCTGGTTGACTTGATATGGACTGACCCTAACGTATTGTCATCATAAGAATTCGAAAATCCCATTTGCAACGGTCATTATTCTATTTATAGGGATATCATGATGGAAATAAGTTAAAAAAAACTCGACAAAAAATCGATGACCGGAAACGAACCCGGTAACCCTCGAAAATTCTCTGATTAAGCTTCAGTCCTGATTAACACTTTTCAGTCGACCATAAGAATCCGCCAAAACGCATATATTCCGCGGTTTCAACCTATTTCTTTATAAGCGCATGGTACAGTGGATAAAACATTGGTCTATCAACCTGTAGGTTCTCGGTTCGAACCACGTCGGCGCGTCGCACTTTTTTTTATTATTTGTTTTTATTTTTTTTTCTTAGGGTGTATTTATTTATTTATTTGCTACAGAAAACATAGTTCCCTAAATGGTACCACAATAAGCTTAAAACATAAGTATAACTAAAACTAGGTACATAACTTGTCAACAACGACAGTTCAGTTGACATCATGAAACAATTGATTTGAGTTTTGATTGTCTTACAATTTCTGAAAAATAATTGTTAAAATTCCTAACAAGCCTATCAACTAGAGAATTCTGTCCGTAATTTGTTCTGTGTTCTTTCAGAAAATAATTGTCGATTACGAGTATTCCTAAATGGAATATGAAATTGCATGGCAGCTAATAGATTTTCACAATCAATGAGATTATTAACTAATTTATGAATAAAAAATAAAAGAAGTCTTCTCCTAGCCTCTAAAGTTTTCATGCCACATAAGAGAAGTCTGGTATCATATGTTATATCTTTGTACGGAAAGTAATGATTGTATAATAAGTATTTTACGAACTTAATTTGTACACGTTCTAGACGTTGAATATGACAGTTGTGATATGGAAACCAAATAACAGCCGCATACTCCAAAATGCTACGAACTAAACAATTATACAGAGATTCTATGGCTTTAGTATAATTCATAAATCGTGTGTTTCTCTTTATAAAACCTAATGATCTCAAACCCTTAAGAGTAATATTACTAATATGAGTATCAAAAGACAAATTTGTTTCGAATGTTACACCAAGATCATTAATCTTGTCTACAACCTCAAGAGGCTCATTATTAATGAAGTAAAGAGGTCTAATCGGATTCAAACTTTTCGTAAACGAAATCACTTTGCATTTTTTCACATTGAGCGAAAGCAGATTTTTATCACACCACATTGTTAAATTGTCAAGATCCTGTTGCAAATTCGAGTGGTCGTCAATCACACAGTAACATTTCAAATCATCAGCGTATACACGTCGAATTCTGATGACCAAAAACACTCTCCAATATCATTCAAAAATAGCGAAAACAGAATCGGATCAATGTGTGACCCTTGGGGCACACCAGATGACACCTTAACTTGTTTTGATGTCTTACCACAAACCATCACCTCTTGTGTCCTGCCAAGGAAGTAGGACTCGATCACAGATAGGTAATTTCCAGAGATTCCGATTTTATTCAGTTTACACAACATTAGCCAGTGGCAGACACTGTCGAACGCCTTAGACAGGTCCGTATACACGACGTCAACTTGATGACCACTTTCCACAGAGTCCACAATATACTCGCTGAAAACACTGAGATTTGTTACTGTAGAACGAGCTTTAAAAAAGCCGTGGTGATGTTTGACGATTTGGCATTTGAAAGTCTCAAAGATTTCATCAGTGAGAATAGCGTCAAATAGTTTAGGTATAGCTGAAAGAATCGATATGCCACGATAGTTTGTTATAACAGACTTATCGCCAGACTTATGGACTGGGATCAAGAAAGATTTTTTCCAAAAGGAGGGAAAACTGCCCTTGTCAAAACAAAGCTGGAAGAGGGCTGTAAGAGGCACAGTAAGTGATTGACATCTCTTCAGTAAGATATTCGGAATGCCATCAAGTCCTGCCTTCTTCTTGACGTCTAGTTGTTGGATGTACCTTTCCAACTCTTCACATGTGAAATTGTGGTAATTGAGGTTATCGATGAATTTTACAGATGACAAGTCAAAATTATATGTTTTAACCAAAGAGTGGTCTTTGAAGCAGAAAGTGTTGAGCGAAACAGTCAGCAAAGATTTTAGGGTCCGAATGTGTATTGCAGTTGTATGTCATATTTGCTGGGATACCTGATTCTTTGCGCAGAGAGTTAACGAAATCCCAGAAGTGTTTGATATTATCAGGAATCGTTTGCTCAACACTAGTAATGTACAAAAGATAGCACATATCTGTATTTGCTTTCACTTCACGACGAAGTCTGGAAAACTCTGTAGTGCTGGGTTGAACCCGATCTCTTGTATTTTTTGTGATATTTATTTGTTTTTCTATGTTATAATATTTAATTTACGGAGACTGCTATCATACCATTTGGGGTACTTATCACCCTTTAGTTTTCTCTTAGGGACAACTCGTTCAATGCCTTCATGAACAGTGGCATTGAACTTATCAATAATACAATCTAAATCCAGGTCTTTGCCAATGAAAGACTAGTCGGACGAAGCGAAAAAATTACATAAGGCAGTAAAGTTGCATTTTTCAAAGTCAGCTATAGACGTGCACGAAATTCTAAGTAAAATATATGCTATCTAAGAAAGCTTCAGCCGCAGCAGGTTGAATATTATTGGGAAGGTAAATGCCTTCTTCATATTCCCAAGTAACTAGTGGGAGGTTGAAGTAACCAATCAGCATAAACTTAGCTCTGGGATTTTCATTTTTCAACCTTTCACATACATTCACGAAATCCAGGTAACAGTCGATGTGTGTACCAGGTGAAAAATATACCCCACCGACGATGTATTCAGCAGTTCCCAACCAGGTTCTGATCCAGAGAGTCTCATAGTGAGGGAAATGCTGTGTTGGGATAAGTGTAGCTTTGACATCTACCCTAAGAGATATCAGTACGCCACCTCCATAGGAGTAATTTAGCAGATCATATGCACGATCATCACGAAACACTTGATAGTCGTCGTTGAAATATTCATTATTATATTATATATATATATATATTATATCGAAATTACATGCAAGAATGCCATTTTTGAAAGTCTGTGATTTGGCATAGTCAACTACCCTATTTTGACCGGAGACTTATCAGAAAGGGCAACGAATTCACGAACCCCAACATTATTGGGCCACTCTTTGGATGGAGTACTAATTTTGAAAGAAGATTGGGATTATTTTCAAATCATAAGCATTAAACTTGACAGCAATAAATCCCTTAACCTCTTCGATTGTGGTCCCGGGCGCTAAGTTATTGATGTGAACCCAGCGTCTTACTTGAGCAGCTCGCAAAGTCACGATACCATTCTTCGGGACGAGATTGACAGACTGTTGATGAGGACTAACTGTCGCATTCAGCTGAATGGCGGGAGCTGATTGAAGGTAGCACAGGAGGGGGTGCCTGGATTGCTACAGGATTACAATGCCTTATAGCCTCCACGTTAGAGTAACGTATGTTAGCGGCAAAAGAAGAAATCTTATCACTCAATTTGACTTCTATTTTCTCCAGAGTCGAAGTTACTATCCCAGAAATTTTATATATTTATATTTTGAATTTCTCGAATTGGGTAGTAATTGATGTGGAAATAGTATCACTTATGATGTCTTCAATTGAAGACTGGTATTTCTGGTTTTGAGACTTGATTCCTGATAAAAATGTTGTCATATTAGAGGTGAAATTTTCAGAAACCATTTTTTCCACCATTCCAGTGCATAATTTTTTTCCCTGAGCACTCGATTTTTACCTCAAGATTAGGTCTTATCTCGGTAATTAATGACTCTAAGTTCTCAGAAAAAGTTTTACTTACAATATTTTATATTCGGAAATGTTAGATCTTTTGATATTTTCAATTACAAGTTTAAGTGAGTTGTTAACTTCTTTTTTGAACAACTTCAAGCAGTCATCCATTGCAGATTTTATAATTACATGAATGTGCGATTTTAACGAATCAACACAATCCTTGTCCAGATTTTTCGGGACGGCATCACTGCCAGGAGCACCAAATTGTGTGATGCAATCCTGGCACCAGTAGACGATTGACCGAGAGTTCATGCTAGTGTAAGAACACCTTTAGAACGTTTATTTACTATTGAAAAATTTTAGGTTAAGTTAAAGTTTGTCCAGTTTACTTATGATTTCACTTATTTTACGCAACCTTTTAAGTGATTTTAACGATGGAGTTAAAGCACAGGGCCCTAAAAAGCCCTAACAGGACTTCCTGGGACAAACAGATAACTAAAATAACAAAAATATTCAATTTTTGCGACACACAAAAACAAAATGTACTGATGTATCTAAAGCACACCACACACAATGACATACATAACATACACAATGACACAATTGTGATAGGACATAGTTTTTAGGGCTCAAAAATATGCTTTTTTTTATTTAAAGCCATATTTTAGGAGTTATACTGGTTTTGCGCTAGTATAGATTTACTAACGGTTAGTAGATACTTCACTTACGGTTAGTGAAGTTTTTACTTATGGTTATAACCTTAAGTAGATGAGAAAACTTAATTATGGTAAGTAGACAGTTCACTTGCCTCATATTTAAATGAAGTTTCTACTTAGGATTAGTGGATATTTTTCTCAGTCTGGAAGAGTCTGGTCAGCGGTCAATTGACCGGTCAATGTTTCACACACACCCTTTAATAAGTGGTTGGAAACCGGTGTTATAAATCTCCAAAAATTATGTAGGGACAGCATAGAAATATAAGTTCCCTTTATATTTCTATGAGGGGCAGATGCAGGGAACAGGCTGAAGTAACTGACGTCTACTGCATGTCTCAGACAAACATGACCGCGTTAAAAAAATTGTTTTTCTTATATTTGTCGTAAATTTTGTTTGTAGATGGCTAAAAATGGTTATTGGCGCAATGCAAATTACGCAAATGCAAAAGAAATTCTTTGTTTTTTATTTAAATTGCTCTAATTAATATGTAGAAGTACAGACGTAAAAACCATAGACCCTGAATCATAAATTCTTATTTGTTTTGCTCCCAAGCTAGCTTGTGTGCCAAAAAAGGACAGAATGATTTTCAGAACGTTGCTCGGCAACACTGCGGTAAAACATGTATATGTTTGTAGACGTATGTCCTAGATACATCCATTTGTTTTACAGTAGCGGCGAAAAATTAATAAATATGTAAAAAAATGGGTTAATTTCACAAAAGCAGTAATTTATAGTTTTCACAATTAGCGGTTGAAAGAGCGTTTTTTTTACGAGCGTTTATTTAAATTAACGAGCGCAGCGAGTGATTTAAAAAAAAAACGAGTTTTTTTGCATCGGTAACCATGCTTTTGTAATTTACTGGCACTTACAAAAATCGTCTTTTGGATGAAGTTATAAAAACCCTAAATAATTATTGTAAAATTTGCTGGTGCAATACCAACAAAAAAATAAAAATTAGAAGATAACTTCAATACAAGGCTGAGGGCAACAGTTGTTTAATATAGTCTTTTCTATCAACTAAAGGAAAAAGGCAAAACGTGATGTTTAACTTAAACCCCTGATGAAATCTACTAAATCACTTGCATAATTATAAGTTAAAATAAGATAAAAGTAAAAATATAATAAAAAAACTACTCTTTTTTTAAAACTAATATTCAATTAAAGCTTTGAGAATTAAAATATTTTACTATACTTAACAATTTCGTTTTACCCATTGTTATTTTATATAGGTGAGGTACACAGAACTTGAAAACCTTAGGTCTGTGGTCAGGTACCTGCTTTTCTAAATTTAGGACCAAAATACCAGAATAAACAGATAATAAAACATAATAATATTTTGATGGTATATATTATTTTTGCCTTTGTTAAGAAATTATAGCCTTGAGCACATCTGCACAGAGGGTAAACAGGGTGCTGCATATTAAAAAAAAAACAGCGTAATTATGCAGCATACGGTTTTCTGCCATTTTTGTTTTTTTATGAAAAATTCTTTATGGGGGCACCTACTAGAGGGTCCGTAAGACCCCAAATCCGCCGGCGCCGGTTGTTTTTTTTACGTTTTTTGTTTTTATTTTTTTTTTCACTAAAATAACCCAATCCAACAGCCCAACTCAACCTAACCCAACCCAAAACAATCATAAAAATTCATTACAACACCCCCGGCACCCTTTTTTCTCTTAGTAGGTGCCTCTATAAAGAATTTTTCATAAAAAAGCAAAAATGGTAGAAAACCGTATACTTCATAATTACCAAAATAATAATACCAATAATTGAATATAGGTAAAGGACGACACTGATCGGTAATTATCACAACAAAACTACAGCTGATTTTGACATTTACCTTTGAAACGAAATCCCCTTGATTTGGGTGTTCCAATCGTTTAAACACGATGAATTCCCGCACCATCCTATAGTTTTTAACTTCACAAGTTTATAAAAAAACACAAAAACCACACAAAACGTTTCGAAATCAGAAATATTTGGACACGGTCGGTATGCAATGCTGCAAAACATATATCATGAATGCAAACCACCAGGTAGTGCGCAGAAGACGGCAAGGTATTGCGACCTGCCAGTTCTTGTTTAGGGATTGTTGGGAGTATTGGAAAAAATATGAGCTTTTTATTTTTTATGAGTTTATTTTTTACCTTTTGTTTTGTAATTATAGTTTTTAAATAAATAAACATTGTTTACATGATATTTTTGAATGTAGCTGCTTATAGTGGTAAAAAAGCACTAAGATTTTCATGAAATTTCAGAACCAATAAAAAAGTGACCTCAAGTTGGCAACAAGGCATCATCCTACTATTCTCTCATCATTTGGGGAACACGAGCTTATATACTACATATATGTAATCATTTTCACATCGCATGCTGGCTCAGATACATTTGTATCTTTTTTTCTCCTGCACTTTGAGGAAAAGATATTGTATAAAGTCCGAGTTAGGATAACTACAAATATTTTTTTAAATTTATATAGAGAAAGAGAACACCTAATTCCGGCCATACGTTTTGCGAGATACATTGTTATTGTAGGAGCCAGGGAATTAGCATAGCATTCAGGGTCTAATGGTGTAGGTCTGTGTGTAGAAGGCTTACTTCATTTGAGGGGTTTGTGTCCTTGCCCAAAAAGAGCGTGACTGCCCTAGCTCGAATGCAAGCTGGTTGACAGCGGTCCTAATTTTTGGCAGACGTTAATTTCGTTCTCTTTTTTTATTATATTACAAGCGAAAGAGATGGAAAGTACTGTATTAAAATTAGAACTTTTTTCCGTCTACCTCTTTTCGATAATTAAAGGAGTTTATAGATAGTTTTTAGTCGTGCCCGACGACTAACGCTATTTGACTGTTGACCATATATTAACTATTAGGTATATAAAGGCTCAGGATGCGAGAATATCGTAGCGGCAACGGTCAAAATCTAGATTGCCATAACATGGGCAATGGGATAAAGACGGCTCAACCTGAGCTTGCGCGAGTTTGTAACGTCGAATCACGTCATTTCTCGTTCAGCGCACTTGCAGCTGACGCATTGGAGCCCGTCATTAATCCATTGGCCCCGGGGTTTCTGCCACGCTTTTTATCATAGGGATATACACGGGCAGAGTTTTTATAGTATCTCATATGCCGTATTTGGTTAAATAGGGCTGCCGTGAAACACCGCAAACGCACGGACGGTTAACATAAGGATTTTGGCGTACGTAGGACATGCGGACTTGTGTTTTGGCGAGCTTCTATTAAATTCCGCGCCCATTTCCGACAGGGTGCGCTCAGTATACCCAAGACACGCCCAAGCGTGCTTTCCTGTTTGAGCGTTATTTCATGCATATTTGAAGTACTCTTGTTTAGAAAAAAAAACGCATAGATGCATTTCTCCTATCTCGCAAAATTTACTTTTCTAATAGTGTATGTATTCCATTCATCAATTTAAAATAGCACTCACGACACTGCGGGCGTCGAACAACAGAATCGTACGACGTTGTTGTACGACAGCCATTCATTTTGGGGTTGATAAAATGACGATAGTACGATGGAAAAAGCGCTGGATACAGAATAATTCAATGAATAGAAAACAAGAATCAGGACCACCTCAAACAAAATCCTTTTGCCACGTCCGTTGAAGCATCTAATGTAACGATGTTCCCAGGTTCCTTATCAACTATTAACAGAAGGATTAAAAAATCTGAAATTTCCTGGCGAGCTGCTGCAGAAAAACTTTTTTTAACGGAAGAACAAAAACAGGCCAGGGTTATTTTTGCATTAAATAATGTTCTTCATGATGATTACTTCTGGGAGAGGGTGGTCTTCACAGATGAAAATATATTTCAGTCATTTTCGAGCAGAAGAATTTTAGTGGATGATCCACCAAATTCTAGGTTTGATCCAAAATACACCAACCAAAAATTTAACAGTCAAAGATATGTTGAGATTCTTGAGGATGTTATGTTGCCATCTGTGCAGATGTTTTACGAAGCAGAACAACTGTCCCGTGCACACGGCTAATGTTGTTCGCCAGTGGTTTGAAAACAATAATATTGAAACTCTTCTTTGGCCATCCAACAGCCCTGATCTCAACGCAATAGAAAATATATGGAGCCGACTTGTTAAAATTATTTATCAGAGAAATTGGAGACCCAAAAATGCTGAAGAGATAAGCGATGCAATTCATCGCGCATTGGAGGTGCTCTCAGAAGATCGTGAATATTTTCAAAATTTAAGTTTTTCAATGCCCAGGCGTTTGCAGAGTTTTATTGAAAAGAATGGTGCGCCCACCAAATACTAATTTTTGTTGTTGTTTTAAGCAATATTTAATATTTAGCTGTTTCCATTCCGTTGTGTTATTTTGAATCCATCGTTTTTTTCATTTTATTATCGTCATTTTATCAACCCCAAAATGAGTGGTCGCTCCCCTTATAGACCAGCCGACTCTGTAACTCGAGTGATAATCACTCTTTTGCAATTAATAAAGATTGTTTTTAAATATATTTGTGCAGTTTAAAAGGCTAAACTCAAAACCCTCCATTCAGTTGCGTAGTCGGGTAATAAGGGTATTTGCTTTGAATTAAGTCATTTTTTGATTTAAAGTCCATATTTTATATCATCATAATACCGACATTAATGCTGTCAGACATTTTAAGCTGGTGGTTTGTTTGAGTATACAATAATAAAAAGTCAAAGTTTGAGACATAGGGAAAAATGCATGTATGCGTTTTTTTTTAAACAAGAGTACTTGCTTTTGAAAACCATTTAAAACACGTATGTTTTCTTGGAACTTAATTAAGAAGGTATAAATTTTGTCTTGAAATGGACAACCACATCAATAAACTAATTTCGTCAAATAACCGCACCGCACCGTTGACGTAAAACCTGTACCAAATAATCTATTTTTAACTGTCAAATAGGTAGGTTAAAGTTATCGTTGTCACGACCAAAAACTATCTTGTAAACAGACATGTTTCCCGGCTGCATTTGTGAAATCATACAAATTGTTGTTAATTTTAAAGTGAACGCATTCAACCTCTTCTTTCCAGATTCAACTTAATAAATTTCACCATTTCAGCTGACCACGGTTTTATAAACAAAATAGTACCAAATAATAAAAATAGTTTCTGGCTAGGTTAATAGTTTATGACAACTTTTAAACCAGCAATTCTTTTGTTCGTAATATAATCTGTCAAAATTAGGACTGCTTTTAACGAGGACCAGATGTTGCTCTAGTTGGGCGCCAAGTTGCAAAGAAACGTCTTATCTGAGGGTTGACTTTGAGTTGGTAAAACAACTCTATGCTGCTGCTGCTGGAACGGCGAATTTTTATTTGGAGAGCTGTGGGAAGATCAGACAAAGCTGCGAAAAACTGACGGCATGGGTGGCTTTAGCAACCAGGGGCTCTTCCCTGGCTCTCTCGATGTTTAGTGGTTGGCGTACCTTGTGCTAATTTTGGAGGGAAAAATCGGTACGGCGTGTATCGCTTTGCGCTGCTTGCTACACCCAAATCAACGTGTATACCGATAGAGAATTAGAAAAGATCGCAGAAATATTTTAAGACGGCGCGAAGTTTTTCAAATAAATACTAAAAGAATATACAATAACATTCAATATCCTTGTTTTGCTACAAACTGTTGAACCATTTTTGTGGAAAATAAGTAAAATTTTTAAATAGCAAAGAGAACACAACTATTACAAACGCTAGTTTTTTCTATAACGTGTTGATCACGGCCGAGAACGCGTTGAACACAGCGATGTGAGGAGACTACGCAGCAAACGCGGAAAAAACTTAACACAAATTGTAAAACGCCGTGTAATTACTTATTTTTGTAAAGTGACCGTTTTATTGTACTACTAATTTTCATTAGTGGATCCCCCTCAAATGTCGATTTTTGATCATCTACGCGCCGAAAATTCTACCTCTCCGGTGCTGTGGAAGTGAGTTATGAGTCGCCGTACCTCTATGTTGAGCACGTTCCCGGACGTGTTTAACATCGCACAAAAAACTTGTTTGTACAAAAGTTGTTAAGAACTGAGTCCTCTTCAACTTTGCCATTTAAATATGCCACTAATTTTTAACAAACATGGTTCAAATATTATAAAAAACTTTCTTAATTTTCACAGTCTTTGCTAATTATTAGTAAAAAACAATTTTTTTTCAACATCATTGACTTTATAAAGATTGTAGAGAACTAAGTCTCCACAAATTTGTTTCCTACGTTTTTTATCGAAAAATGCAAAATACGCGTGCAATCGACAAAAGCACAAAATTCAAGATGGTGGACACTTCCCATATCCAGCAAAGGGAAAACAACGTGATTTCTTTATCTACTTCATGGAAGACACCAAACTGCGTCAAAAATTTTTTTCTGTTTTTTATATCGAATTTAATCTAAAGTCATTGGGGTATGGATATTTTAGAGAATCTAATCAACATAAAATTCGGCAAAATTTTAAAATGAAAACTATCAAATTTTATACAATTAGTATGTGTTCACATCGTACTAAATGACTCTAATCCAACGTATTTTGATGTTTTGTTTTTCTCCCCACGTGTAAACCGTTTTTGACAGTAGTAAAACTTTGGTAAACAATTGATATGTTTTTAAATACACTATCTTACAATAATTCATTAAAAAATGTTGAAATTTTTTTCGAGTTAGGTCCATGTTTTTTATAAATGCGGTTGTCTATAGATTGGCGAATATAGCTCATTTTCTGTGGCATACAAAAAAAAAATTCCATTAAAAAGGTAAAAAATTACCCTCTTTAATTATTTTTTAATTGTAAGGCTTCCAAAATAATAGAGTTTTGTGTGTTTTGGGTCTTCTATAACATTTGTTTTTATCTCCCTCAAGTAAGGCAAATGGAGAAAAAACAAACGTATTAAATTAAAAAGATTGTATTAAATTATTTTATTAAATTTTATGAAAGCTAAACAAATTCTAGGGCAAACCTTAAAAAAATACTAGGTAAAAATAAAGCACGCATTAGATCTGCACTACGTCTAAAGTAGTAAAGTAAGTAAGTAAGTATATGCCTTACATTTTTTAAATTTGTTTTAATAAACGGAGGGCATCTAAGAAATAGGTTTGTAAACCAAGATTGTCCAGAATAAAACGATTATTATTCTGGACAAAAATATATTTATATATTTTCTTTTTTGAAACATCTTTACGAAAGTCAACAATGAGAAATAGTTCATATTAAGGTTGAACTTAAGACGACACTTAAGTCATAAATTTTCCAATAAAATAATCTTTAGTTTATAAACTAGTGAATAAAGGAGTGTTTAAGAAGGCGTAGTTATACAAGCCGAATAAGTGGTAAACACCTTAATAATTAAAAAAAAGATGAACGAATCAGATGATTGCTAAAGCTAGCCCTATATTATTCTAAAACAAAAGAAACTTACAAAAACCGGTGACCCATTAAATGGGTCTGCCAGACGTATTACATGGGCCTGCCCATTCCTCTGCCCATTTGCGGCATTTGTTCGCCGGCCTTCTGGTTCTTTATCGTTTCGTCGACTGATAGGATTAAACATGTCGCCTCCGTAGCCGCTGTTAACGCGTTGACCTTGATAATGGCTGGCTCCCACACGCACGCTTCCAAGTTGTCGCTAATGTCTTCTTTAGTTATGTCAACACCATACCTGCAATGAAAAATACATTAGCGCGGATATTATTGAAATTTAAACCGATAAGTCTCCCCAAAATTCGAATGATAATTAGATAGAGATAGATAAGTGTGAAGAGCATAAGGGCACTCTTTTGGGTCGCTAGTTGTGATAAGGGCGAGAGAATGAGTAGTCGTAGATGTGCCTATATCTACCTCTTCATGGTTCCTCAGATCAGGCTTCTGGCGTAGGGTACCTAACCAACAGTAATGGACCTGAATAAGAACAAGGGCGAAAATATTTGGCCCTGGGTTAAAAGTACTCCAAGATTTCGAGGAAGTCTCATCAAATAGACTGATTTCCTTTATCAGGGAAGTTGGGATGAGTGACTTGTAGACAGGTATGAGCCACAATAGACCTCTTAGATTGCGATGGAGGGTGCTCATAACAAACATAACCTAACAGTAATGGAGGAAACGCCATCATCCAAGATGGATCCCAAGCTAAGAGGGAAAACTGACCACATCAACCATTTTTCTTGTCGGCCCTTAGGTAAGAGACCGAGTGAGAGTCCTTGTTATACCTGGGCTGAATTCTTGAATCTCAAACGCACGAACGTTCATTTCTGTGAAGCGAACGCTCCCCGGTAAAGAAAAACAAAATTACCAAAAATAATTTAAATAAATGAATATAAAAGTTATTTGTATGCATATGTCTGTCGAAATGAAGCTGTTCGCCTGAATGTTGATCGGTGAACGCTGATTCAAGAATATTACAATTATAATCCGTGTGCGCCTTCATATGCGTCCACAGGTCAAGAATCCGGCCCCATTTTTATTAGCCCTGAGGTGCGAGTTCTCATCAGGTATAGAAATTAGTGAGAGATTTGGCTGGGGTCTTTCTTATTAGAAGGAACGTACTTCTAACGTTTTATTAAAACCAAAACGTTAAGTACCCCTCCCCTGGTCGCCTACCACCTGGACCAGGGGACAAGTTGCATCAAATGTTTAGACTAAAGGGAGGAATGATACAATAAGCCTTTCAGGTTCCCGTGGAGCTTTAGGTTTAGTGTTTAAGAGTCTCACAGAGATATGTATTGAATACGTACTTCTAACGTTTTATTAAAACCAAAACGTTAAGTACCCCTCCCCTGGTCGCCTACCACCTGGACCAGGGGACAAGTTGCATCAAATGTTTAGACTAAAGGGAGGAATGATACAATAAGCCTTTCAGGTTCCCGTGGGGCTTTAGGTTTAGTGTTTAAGAGTCTCACAGAGATATGTATTGAATATAAATTAAAAACTTTAGCGATCAGGTAGTAATTTTCCCTACAGAAAAATGAGAGTTTAAAAAAGAGGAAAATTTCCTGCCTTTTTCCTAAAAAAATTACTTTTAGTAAACATGTACATGTTTGTATAAGTTGTCAACCTAATTTGTGACCTCTTGGTTGTGAAAAACTACTTTAAAATGCCCTCTCAGTGCTCTCTTGTTGACCAAAGCGCCCTTTTCAAAATAGAGAGAAATGAAAAATTTCTAAATCAAATTAAAAAAAGAGAAAAATAATAATCATGTTGGTGGCCTCCAACAACTTGTACAATAAAAACATCACACCTAATATTGTAATAATAAGAGTTGAATTGATAACTTGCTGTACTTCCACAAAATCCACGAGATATTCAAAACATGCAGTTTTAACAAATGTTTCGGGAAAACACTAATTAAGTACATTTTCCAATTTATGATATATAATAATATTTGGGCATGAAAAACATTGAAGCAATGATTTAGTCAAGATTTTAAGATTTTTTGAATAAAAAAAATTAAAACTTGTCAAAAAAGAGCAAAAAAACATGGCGTTTCCTTTTTTTGGCGATTGTGCCCTAAAAGTTGTTTTCACCGTGTTTTTTTTCCTTCAAACACAAAATTTACAATGTTGAAAGCGAAATTCTTTATTAACTTGAAACGGTTCGTCCATTTTTCGGCTTGATTACCAATCCTTCCCTGCAATTCAAGACTCCTCCTCGTTGTCAACAAGAGCAAACCCGCCCCCTATACTGCCGGCCTTATTAGGCGCATCTAGTAAAAAGTGAATATTTCCCTTTCTGTCTCATGACATTTCTTTAGAGAGAGAGAGAGAGAGAGAGAGAGAGAGAGAGAGAGAGAGAGAAATAGCTACTCTCCGCCAAATGCACCATTATTACTAGCGTAAGGCGGTATTTAGTACAACTTTTTAGCGCCCGTTTAACCTGACAGATGTACTGAATAAAATTACAAAAAATAGGATGATATTCCAACCAAAATTTTTAAAAATGCTCAATAAGGCAGATTGTTATTTTTTAGTATTAATACTTAAAGAAAAAACCCGAAAAAAATCGAATTTTTGGTAAATATATTCTGTGCATAGATCAGCTCAAAGCGCGTTGAATAGTTGTAGTAAATTCCTACTTAAAAATAAGTCTCGGCGGTCACATGATGATCGAATTGGTATCTCGCGTTATACGTGGTAATTTCTTTGACTCATCTGCAGAGAGAGAGAGAGAGATCAACCGCAGATTTAGACTTCTTAAACTCACCCAATCAATACAGTGAACCAACGACGTGAGAAAAGAAATGCAAAATTTTTCCGGCAAAAAACTAAAAGAATATAAATTAACGTCAATTTACCTTTACCTTCATAGTCAAAACAACTTTGTAATCTAAGGACAAGGAATCTGATTCAAAAAATTTCCCAAAAGAAAACCTTTAAAATTTCATGTGTATAAAGACCGTTTCTTAAGTTATTTCTTCCAATTAAGGACGTATTTCCAAACCTCAAGCTACAAAGTAATTTTCTGAAGAAAAAAGGTGAATATTTTTACATTTGATTGGTTATCTTCAACTTCGCAATATGCCTTAAAATGTTACTTGGGTATTTTTAAATTTAAATAATTAAAGATCCAAACTTCTTTAAAATATCTGGCCAAATTGGTGTCCCGGTAGTAATCACTTTTTAAAAAATGGTTTTTCTAGTATTGAAAAAACGCAATAAAGTCACAATTATTATTACCGTTTTGTACCGTTAGTAATCATGGAATCGCCCAAGGTTGTTACGCCTTTTCATAGAGTTAATTCAGTATGGTTTATTTATTTATTTTAGAAACTGATGAACAAACATACAAAAAAAACTATTTTTCAAAAAGAACTCGGTAAAAATCTATCTTTACATGCGTCACTCAATTATGAAGAAACTCACCAGCAGTCTCCCTGAGCATGTTTCTGCCTCAACTTGTTTAAAATATTGGTGGCATCAAATCCCGCATTATCACACAACTGTCTGGGGATGATTTCTAGAGCTTTCGCAATGGCACTGATCAAAAGTTGTTCCTTGCCTGCAATTGTTCTCGAGTAATCTCTTAGCATCTTCGATAGTTCCATTTCGATAGCACCCCCACCTAAAATAATTTAACAAATATTTAAGTACATTTATCATTTATTAATAATAGAAAAGTTTGGCAAAACGCCGATAAATAAAAAAATGCAAAATAATGTGAAAAATTAAGGAATAATGAAAAAAAAATGCAAAACAATGTAAACAAATTGCGAAAAAATGTGAAAATACTATTGGTAAAATTTTAAATTTGTTCGAAACATTTTCTTTTTTTTATCCATTTGCTTTTGTATTTTGTTATTTTTGTAGTCCTCCCTATATTTTTGCTGCTTAACCTAAAATATTTTTTGATAATGTTCTGTTATATTTTTGCCTGTCTGTCTGTAACTCGATTATGGAAAAACCGCCTAACCGATTTTTATCAAATTTGGCACACAAATTCTCTGGCACCAGGCGAGGCAGTAAGCTGATTAGTTTTTGGTGGTGGGGGGGGGGGTTGCGAAGGGGGTAGAAATGGAGGTTAAACCGTTTAGAATATCGTAACACGCGAACTGTAGCAGTTAGCAACAGGCTATAAAACTATATTTATGATGAAGTCTGTCAGATCCATAGTTTTTGAGATATTTAATAAAAACAAAAATACTCACGAACTGTAGCGTCTAGGAACTAGACACTTTAAGTTGGTCATGACCTGTACGAGGTGCCCCGCGGTACACGTGAAATTTTCTATTATATTTTATTACCATGTATTTCTTGCTTTCTTTGGTTCGGCCGCTCGTATTACCAATCTATTGATTTTTTTTACTCCCGTCGGCAAAACTCGCTGCGTATAGTATCATATCTTATCATATATACTGCGTAGGTTAGCGTCATGTGACCTTGATAAAAAAGCTCAACGATAGACCGCAGAGATTGGAATTTGATATTTGTATTCGAGCGGAAGTCTTTGCTTTTGTACAGATAAAAGGAAGACAGAATATTGCGCTATATTCCACATTTGCGCTTACGTCCTATGACCAACTAAAAATGTCTAATATTTAGACGGATAATTACATTTTCAACAAAAACTATATCAACGTAAAGTCTGTCAGGTTCCTAGTTTTTGAGATATCTAAGAAAAATACAAATATACCTATAAAAACCTAACTCACGAACCATAGCAATTGTCTGTGGGTCTGTTGTCTGTCTGTATATACGATAACTCAAGAAAGCCTTAATCGATTTTAACGAAATTTGGTACAAAAATCCTCTATCAGCTCACCATGAACTGATTAACTTTTGGGTAGGGTGGTGGGCGGTCGAAGGGGGAAAAAGGGGGATAAAATATTTAGAAAAATTGTAACTTTGGAACAAAAGCAAACAATATACGGTTTTCAGATGTAAGTTTCCATGAATATGGACTAGATATTTTGTTATAAAGTCCAAGTTCGTGGGAGCTTTAGTTTCCAAGTTATTTGAAAAAAACGTTAAAATATATAAGAAAAAATCATAACTTTAGAAGTAAAGCAAAATGCAAACATTTTGTTATAAGGTTCAAATATTTCAAAGCTACAGTTTTCGAGATATTTTCATTTCCTTTCAACATAAAATAATTGATTTTATGGTGGACTATCTGCGCTTTTTAGCACCAATTTTAAAATTTTAAAAACCCTTTAACCAAAATTATATATTTAACAAAATAATAAAAATGTATGTAGTGTAACTGGATCTGGAGATATTGCTAGTTTTGTAGATCTTTGTAAAGGGCGAAACAACAATTTTATTATGAATGACCCTTCTGCACATAACACCACCTTGAATTATCTGAACTTTTTACATTTTTTGAGGGAACTATCTGACACCAGTTGGCGTCCTAAGCCCTTAGAGGCTAAACCCACCCTCATAAAGCCGAAAGAAAGGCACTATTTTTGAAAGCAATTTTCTTACAAGATTATTAGAATTATTTTTGGCAGTTTTATAGCAGCATGCAAAGTATAAAATTATATATCCTACAAAAAATATTTTAAAGTTGTTTTAAGGCGAGAGTAGATAGTTGAACAGTCCTGAGTCATATAAAAAACAAAACAAAATTGTTTTTTTTCCAACAAGTGTTGTACGCTTGGATGCATTAATGACTTTCGACCATCTACGTTCTTCGTAAAAACAATATGGGTAGAGGAGAGTTCTTTAAAAAAACATGCAAAAACCACATTATACACATTTAGTTACTAATTTAAATTTAAATAAAATAATCCTGTGTTTTAAGACTAAAAATGTTTTTGTACCAACCTGCTACAACTGCATCATTCTTGATAGTTCTCCTAACAATCATAATGGCGTCATGAAGAGATCTTTCAGTTTCTTCCAAAAATTGTTCCGCTCCTCCTCTAAGGATTAAAGTGCATGTTTTGGCATTGGGACAGCCATTGAAAAAATTGAAACGCTCGCCTCCTATTTGACGTTCTTCAAACAGGTCACATTTTCCTAAAAAGCAACACAAAGGCATATTCATTTAAGATTTGAGGATTCCTCATAAAAACTGCATAAATGAACTTCTGCTTCTGCAGTATTGCCTCAAAAACATTTTTATAAATTCATATTTGCATATACCCTGTATACAAATTGACAAAAATAAAGTTTTAAAAGCTAATAACCTACAAGATGAATCACCTAGAGTTTTCTGATTAAACTCCCAATGGATAGTTTTTGAACCCAAATTTAATAACTGAATAACCTACTCGGATCTTTGGCTTTCCAAAAATTTGAGCAACAGTAATAATTTAAAATTTATATTTAAGCTTATTAACTTACCAAGTACTGAATCATTAATATCGTTAACAGTGGTCATAACAGCACCACCACAAGCCTTGAGCGTTCTCTTCAAATCTTCTTCTGGCACGCGACCGGCACAGAACATATCTCTATCTGCAAAGAACTGTGTTGCCACATCTCCAATTGGCAATTTGGATAGAACTACATTTGCTCCAGAATCGTGGATTTTTTGTAGCTTTTGGTAGAGGATGTTCCACTCTGCATCGACAATTTTTTGGTATTCTCTTACATTATCAACTCTGACTTCTGCATTGTCTCTTTCAGCTTTTAATTCGAGTTCAATATTTAGCAAGGCAATTTTTGCGTTTTTGTATACTTTGGGTTGCATTTCAAAACCAGCGTAAGAGAAAGTCTTCTTGAATGCAACACCAGCCACCAACATCGAATCTTCTAAACCACCTCCTTGAACCTTTTTGATTCCAATCATGTTTAATGGTAACAAATCATCTAATAACAATACAGCATCTACGACCATTCTTGAAAAAAAGTCCCTTTGTTGGTTAATGAGTTTTGAACTCATGGCTGTGGAGGCACATTTTTCAAGCAACGAACGGAACTCTGCAGCATTGGCTTTATTAATTTTAATTGAGATTTGATCGATTTTTTCTAAACAAAGCTGCAATGACCTTCGTACAGCTTTAATAATGATTCTTGGATGCACACCTTCATCCACATATGATTTAAGTTGTTTCAAAAACTCTGCGGCAAGTAGAACAACACTGGTCGTACCATCACCAACCTCTGCATCTTGAGATTTTGCAATGTCAACCAATGTTTTTGCCGCTGGGTGCACTACATCCAACAGTTTTAAAATAGTAGCCCCATCGTTAGAAATTGTAGCTTTGCTATTTTTGGTAACAATAAGTTTGTCCATCCCTCTGGGGCCTAAAGTGGTGCGAACTGCATCTACAATACTTTGGCAGGCGTTGATGTTTGAAATAAGCTGGGGTTTACCTGTGAATCAAAATAATTATAAAATGAAGGGAAAATTTAGTGCCCTAATAAATTTACAGAAAAGATTTGTGGCGTAGAGGGCAAAGGGTGAGGGAATAAATCGGAAAAAAGTTTTTCCTCGACCAGGGTTCAAATCCTGGTCGAGGAAAAACTTTTTTCCGATTTATTTTATTTATTCAAATCTTTTCTGTAGGTAGAGAAATCCAGTGAAAAGAATACGAGTGGCTGGTGATTACAATCTATTTACTGAGGATAATTTTTGGCTGTCCAATTGTTAATTTTTTATGTGCGTGTTATCCATTTAGTTCATTTAACCGTTTTTGGCATTAAAATTTCCTATTTTTATTAATAATAGAATTCTAGACTTGGTAATGGTTTGACTTTAACTTTTAGTCCATGTCAGAGATGCAACAGGCAGGAAAAAAAGAAAATATGGAGGAGAATAATTTTATCACAAATTTATGAGGTTATTTCAAATAAAGTTAATGTTTGACAATTTATAGTTAACTTGCATGGGGAGTAAGGGAGATGCGTAACCTTCATATCTGCTCAGAACAGTTGAAGACCGTGCTCGTACTAAGAGGTTTTCGATCAATATGATGCGAATACATCTAGCCTTTCATATCCAAATGCTAACCCCACCTTCTCGTGGTGCTCTTTGTGTAAAACAGACGAGCCTTTGGTGACCGAATATGGGCGGTATAGCCCTATGGGGTTGTTGAACTTGACCCAATAACCACTAGGAACTGCTCCATTAAGGACCTGTACAAACTCGTACAGGGGATAAATCTAATGGAGTGGTTAAACCAGAATCAACACTAGGAACTGCTCCATTAAGGACCTGTACAAACTCGTTCAGGGGATAAATCTAATGGAGTGGTTAAACTAGAATCAAAGGGTGCACGATAAGCCAACAATAGCTGTAGTGCAGTGACTCGTCGGAGCCACAATCGGAGTTTTAGTCGGTAGGAATCCGACACTACCCGAGCTGTCCTGACAGAGGGATGAGACCCTGTCGAGGGAGTGGATTGGACGGTTGGACAGAGCGTCTTATGCAAGATTTTCCCTCGATACCCTTGAAAAAAAAAATGTGCACTTGCATTCTCGATTTTTAATCATAAATATAGTTAAAACATACCCGACTTAGTGAATTATTTTTAACTTTTAACTTCAAAAATCATTAGGTTTATTGGAAGCAAAAGCCCATAGTACTTTGTTTGAAAGTTTGAGACAATGATGTGTTTGAAATTAACTCGTCTTTTATTTATACACTACACTGTATATATGTATAAATAAAATATAGACAATGGAAGTCCGAAACACAGAGTTAATCCCATAGTACTTGAAATACCACGAAGAAAGAGGAAGCTAAAGAGATAGGAAAACCTTGGGGAGAGATAGAAGTGTTGGCGCAGAACAGAGTTGAGAAAACTAGAGTGCTACGGGTTCAGGGGGGCTGACTCATACAATTCGGAATAGAATCAAAGAACTCTTTATACAAACGTCTTTCAATTCCCCATGGAGTACCTCAAGGGTCCATCCTTGAAGCTCTTTTTTCTTATGTACATTAATGACCTTGCTTTTCTAAACATGAGATGACGACGATAACATCATTGTATGGCCAGGTAATAGAGCCGTCCTGGAAAAAATTATATCGAGTGATCTCCTAAAAGTTAAAGAAAGTTCTAGCTCCAACTCGCTGTGTTTTAACTTCAACAAAACAAAATTCTCTCCTACAGATTAACCTTAAATTCAATTAATCTCAACAATCACAATATATCAAAACCTAACCGTTAAACAACATATCATACACCTCAATTCCAAATTATCTTCAGCATGCTATGCTCTAAAAAGAGTTAGTAAGAACTTCATTATTTGAATCTAAAGTCAGATATAGGTTAGCTTTCTGTGCCTTTAGTTCTACAACTCTATTTGAATCTGTACTGAGGCTACAGAAACGTGCCGAATTTTAAACGGTGCTGGTCCAAAAGATCATTTACGCTATTATTATATTAATATTTGAGTGAGAACTATGGTCTATGAAGCCTTTAATTACTTGAAAATTACAAAGGTATATAAATATTTATACTTTAAGCTCGACTTTAAGTTAGGTTGTACTTTTCAAAGTCTGCACTTTAATAAGCATCTAGTTTATTTTTCAAACTGTTCACATCACTTGCCGTTATTATGCTGTAATGAGTTTCATTTGCCGAACACTCGGTATGGAAGAAAACATTTTTTAAAGTTTGTTTTACATGGCACTTTTTTAATTTTTTGCTATTACGACGTAAACCGTGTTGATTTGGAAATAAAAGTCAATAAAGCCAAAAGTCTGTTTATCTGTGTGGTGAATTTTTGCAATTGGTCCCCAGCAAGAATCAAGTTTTCTAAATTTGATACAATTTTCATTTGGTTCAACAGAGCCGTATTTGAATTACTGTTTATTCGTGGATGTCGGTAAATAACTGCTAGATGAACTAACACGTCCTTATTGGTACACAATAAGCCAGTAATGGCTGCAGTGCAGTGACTGTGGCTTGCCACCAGGCAGGTTGGGGTCATAATCGGGGGGTTTTAGTCGGTAGGAAAAATGATTTTAGCAGGAAAGTAGTTCGTGCTTTTTTTGAAGCTTAATACATAATATTTCCATTTCTGGTATAGTAAAATCTAATGTGGTGACTGCGAAGTTCCTAGTCACTCTATCCAGACGTTCTGATCTATATATGGAATAGTTTGGTAAGTTAACTTAACTGTCTGGTTGGTTAGTGTGAAGCCTCGTTTCGTTAATAAACATTATTTTAGATTTTTGAAGCTCTATGTAGGAAATGAAATCGTCGAATTTAGCAAGAAGCGGGGCAAGACTCGTGTAAAGAAATATCAAGTTAATTAAAGAGTAAGTTTGGTTTTCCTGAGGTTTTCCAACCCTAAAGGAAAAATCCTCAGGCGATTTAACTGGCTTGGGGATGTCTAAGAGCTTCGTCTCTAAAAAGTCGAGTTTGGTTTAAAATCCTGCTAAATTTTGGTCAAAGGCGGAGACTTTGTTGTTAATCTCCTTTTTATCTCCTCCTTAAAATCAGCGAATAGTTTTTCAAGTCTATCGAATTTCATATGTTCAGTCAGATTCAGGCAATTACCTCAATGTGAAATCTCTTAGAGCGATATTTACTGAGAACTATAATTAAAAGAAAGTTTGGTTTGAAGGCTGACATATACATGTTAACACATTAGATTTTACTATACCAGAAATGGAAATATTATGTCTTAAGCTTTAAGCTCATGTTTTTTTTTCAAGGATCTTAAGGGGAAATCTTGCATAAGACGCCCGAACTACTTTCCTGCCAGTCATTTCTCCTCTACCAGGAGAGCCCGGGTAGTGTCAGATTCCTACCGACTAAAACCCCCCGATTGTGACTCCAACCTGCCTGGTGGAAAGGCAGTCACTGCACTGCAGCCATTACTGGCTTATTGTGCCCCAACAAGCGCGTGTTAGTTCATCTAGCAGTTATTTAACGAAATCCAAGAATAAACAGTAATTCAAATACGGCTCTGTTGAACCAAATGAAAATTGTATCAAATTTAGAAAACTTGATTCTTACTGGGGACTTTACACAGATATTAAGCCGAACTATATCGCAATTGATAAAATATTTTTACCTGGATGGACGTCAAAATGTACTGAAATGAGAGGCGTATGGCTATTTTTTCTTAAAACAGTCCAAATAATTCGTAAAAATTAATAAAATCTGGTTAAACAAGAAATCTGAGAACTGTCAAAGTGCCACGGGATGTCGTATTTCGAGTAAAATAATCGAATTTTATAGACAACCACCAAGATGTGCTTTATCTGCTTTAGTGGTCAAGCCATGATAGTAATTTAAGGCTTAAAATATTTTAGAATAATTTAAGGGGTAACGTTTTTTTTAAGCATTTTTTCTATGTTTTTCACATTTTTATCTTTCCAAACTTTTGATTTCCAGAATAAAACACTCACTTTTTTCAAGTTCTCACTGTTTTTTTTAGCGTTCAAAAAAGTACTGCCAAAAACAGTGAGGGCAGAATTTTAGAGGTAGATGGAGAGACAGCAGGCTATAAAAAAGTATTTTAGAGAAAGATGAAAATAATTTAAGCCAATTGTTTAGTAAAAATTTCTGTATCTTGAGTGGTGTCAAGGCATAAAGTGTGCGAGACATAAGGTGGTATTAATTTCTTTCAATCAAAGTTCTTTAGTCTTTAAACTTACCAAAAAACGTGTCCTATTATAAGTGTAATTAAATTATTTTAAGGGTTATCATGACTTTACCATAAATTGCAAAACAATCACGATTTGTTTGATTTCAAAATATATATTTTGAAGTCTTTTAATTTAGAAAAAAACCTGTGCTTCAGTTGGGTATTCCAGCGCGTTTTTTCAGTCAATGCTCTCTTAAATCGAGAAAAAAGCCTTTTACATATAAGTTTAAAAATAATTTTAAATAATTAAATGAAAACAAAGATTTCTTACATACATATACACATCTGGGTTGCTTAGGCTTTTGTACACCTTTTGAGGCGCGCAGTTAATAAATAGGTTAAAAATTAAAGTTTGAATTTTTACTATACCTGGTAGCGCGCGGTATCTTAAAAAGCAGTTTTCACGGTATAAATCTCGCTCTATTATTGTTCAAACGAGCAAAAACAGTGTATGTCAGTCCGCGACTTTAATCGTGTAAGCAAAAAAAATGCATTTTTGGGTTGTTGGGGATGTCCATATTTTTGTTTTGTTTTGGTGGTGGCCTTCCGCGGTTTTATGGTTTGTAAAAGTCGGTAAGTCTTCCGCGGTAAATTCTTGCACGCTAGGGGACGCAAAAGTAACATGTGATTTTAGCAATTTTTCTAAATTTTTATGAAAGCTCAGAGATTTTTTGCAGAAGCTGGGAAGAGGGAGAGCAATTGCCACCCCACTTCCTCCCTGCATTTTTTCCAGTGCGTCTATTCTTGAATCGAGAGAAAATTTGCTCCCAAGGAATCAAATTCTCGGTTTAAATTTTTTTCACTCTTTTGCCCGATATTAATCGAAAGTAATTCTCTTAGTCAAGAGCAATAGAATTACTTTCGATCAATGTCGGGCAAAAGTGAGAGAAACCGATTTAAACCGAGTAGCGAGAGAATTTGACTCCCTGGGTGCAAATTTTCTCTCGATTCAAGAATAGACGCAAAGACCTTGCCTTACGCCCAAAGTCCACATTTCAACTTCTTGGTTATACTTTTCCGCATGAACCGGCGTTTGTACGAGCGACGCGCCAGAGAAGTTCGGGCAAGCCGTAAGTGCGGAAAATACTTTTCGCACGCGTTAGGTACAACATTTTTCCTACGAGCGTGCGGAATATCAAAATATTTTGTTATTATTTTAGTTAAACCTGGCAGAGAAAAAATAGTCAAAACTACGAATTTTATGTTTTATTCAGAACTAAACTTTAACAAGCTTAAAAAATTAATTTTTACTTGACAACAATTTTTTTCGCGCACGGCGTGCAGGAATTTTTTTTTACGCACGGCGTGCGGAAATGAGTGCGAGAAAAGGGTTTTTTCCGCACGCTCGTAGGAAAATTAATTAACGGCATGGGAGAGTAGGTTAAAGTGTTACGAGGGGGGAGGAGAGCGTTCGCAGCTTTGTTTCATTACTATTTGTAACAGAAAATGATGAAGAAAATAGTAAAAGAACTGAATACTTCAAAATTAAAAATATTTGTTACCTTATTTAAAGGAGGAAGAGAAGAAATATCAAGAAACCTAATTCATCGGAAACACAGCTTAAACGATCACAAAATAACCGAAATTAAAAAAATCAAATGTTAAACGAAAATAAAATTCTAGAAAATAATTGAGCAGAAAAAAATTGAAGCGAAGCTTAATTTGCTCAACAATTAAAAAACAAGAATATAATATCTTCGATAAAAATCTACTGGAACCGTAAAAAACAGAACTACAAAAGCATCGACAATAATTTTCTAGAAACGAAACCGAATTACAATTTGATAGAAAATAATATGTCCGATCCTTAATTGTGCAAACCCTGGTCGGGAACCCACAAAAAAGTCGAATTTACAAAAATCGAAACGCAATTGAACAAAAAATAAAACGTCCGAAACGAAATATGGACGAAAGTAAAACACCCAGAAAATAATGGATACGAATATAATTTGATAGAATTTTACTTTACTCGATCCTTAAATGAGCCGAAGCAAGTTTCTCTATTTGGAAGATGACACGGATTTTTTTTTATTAGACGATTTTATTTAACTTCATAGTTTCTGGCTCTCTAACTTTTTCATCGAACCTATGTAAGTATACCAAATTTAATCAAAATCGATTAAGTGGAAGTGTGTCAAAACCGCTATACCATATCAAAACTTACTTCGACTGGCAACGTAGCAATTGAATTCGTGGCTATCGGTTGTGCATAACGTTAGTATAAATATCACACCAGAAGGGGAAAATTACTTTTTTCTTAATAGTTTGGCCACCATTTTAAATATCGAATCAAATCTTTTTTAAAATTGTAGCAGAGAGGAACTCATCGCTAATAGCATCTACTAAAAAAATATATTTTTTTAATGTTATCTAATGCCATCTTTGCAATCGCTTATAAACTCTAATTTTTTTTTATCAAGAACAGGTCAGCTTTAGTATGACACATTAAGATCATCACTTAAAAACTAAAAAAAAAATAAAAGAAAAACTCAATTTTTTAAATCTGGCCGCCATTTTGTTTTGAAGTGACATATGTCAATCTTTTTAATATTTTTGGATTAAGTGGGATCTCCTCACTATTACCCAATTGATTTCGATTTGATTTTTCTGAAAATGTAGAAAGCGCATTTTTTCCTAACTTTGAAAGCCGCCATCTTGGTTTCTGTGCCCGGAAAATGGGGGATCCTCGACTGGAATTAGATATTACTATGCCAAATATAAAAAAATATAACCCTTTTGGCAGTTTCTTTTTACGAATTTACTCCACTAGGAATCATGCTATTTAATACATACTTTTTTTTTTTAAAGTGGTGTTTTAAATATATTGGTTTTTTTCTTCAACTATGGCTTTCCCACCCTTTCTTTTTCTCCATTTTTGAGGGTAATAATGGTCTGTTAATTCAGCCCATTTTAATTTTCTTTGCTTCTTATTCGACCAAAACTGGTTTACTGTATAAATAAAATCTAGTGGAGAAAAACCATATTTGTTAGAATTAAAAATATATGAATTAAAACTTTTAATTTAATTTTCTCATCATATTGAAGATGTGTTATGTGAGGATATTTCTCATATGGACCTCTGCAAATTTAGGGATATGAAGCGATAAAAAAATATGGGTAAGTGACCCAATTAACTGAGTATTTTTAGTTAGAGGATACAGAGATAAAAAACACCGTCAATTTCCTTTTTTTCCATTTTTCTCATGAAATATTTGAAAAACGTGTTTTTCCTTTGAAATCACTTATATCATTTTAGTAATTCCAAAATTCCAACAAGTTTAAAGAAAAATCCGCAAAATTTAATTAAACCCTAACAGGTCAAACCATATCAAATCAACCAGGCAATTGTTTTGACCATCTCCAATTTTGATGAAATTTGCTACACTTATCCTTGGTATCAAAACTCGAAAATTTAAAATTTCAGATTTTTTGGATCAGCAGTTTTGATTTTATTTTAAAAAACGAATTTTTACCAATTTGTGTGCTGCAGGTACTTGAAAAAAAAAGCAATATATATTATGACCTTTTCAAAAAAATATTGAAAATTTAAAAAAAGGTTTTTTTTTTTTAAAATTTAAAAAGCACCTTTTTTATTAAAAATTTTTTTTTTCAGTAGGTTTTCAACATATTTGGGAAGTTTTAGGATAGAGAAATAATTGGTTCTATTTGTATTTAAGTATTTTAAAAAAAACACAACGAAAATACTACATAAAATCCCCTTTTTTAGTTATTAAAGTGTAGGTGTGTAAATCGAGAGTAAAAATTTGAAAACTTGAATTCTGTAAACTTCTTTTACTTTAAATTTTTGCAAAGACCTGTTTAATCCTGCAAAGTTTATTTATTATTGGTCTCTCCATCACTCAAGATCATTGGATTTTGCTAGTTTGGACAGGAAAAAAACTATTATTTTACAACATTATTTGGGACCTATGTTCTAAATTAATTGATTTATTTTCAAAAGCCAAGATTTTTGTTGTGTTACGTGCAAAATGGCAAAAAATAATAACGAAAAAAAATTGCGTTGTTTTTTGTAAAATGTTGTGACCCTTTAAGTTACCGGAAACATTCGGGAAATTTACGCAATGTAACAGATTGGATGTGTACATTTAAAGGAGTTGAAGCGGGTATGTGATAGTTGCAGAATGAAAATTTTAAAAGAATATCATTCATAACAAACATCTCCCGAAGTCCCAGGGTAACTACTGAGAAATGTATTTTTTTTTCTATGCAGCTCCATATTTCGACTAATTTAGAATTGTTATTTTTTTTAGATCACAATTAATGTTTTTTCTTTTTTTTTCCTCGTCGGTAAATTACCATTAATAGTTACCTATTTATTGTTAAAGAACTTCACGTTCAAGTCAAACTCCAGAATTTAAAGAACCTGACAATAATTCTTTGTATTTCTTAAACCAATCTCTGCAAATTATGGGGGAATCACCAATTAAAAAAAGAAGGTTATCTAAAGAAAAAGCTGAAAGAGTGAAAACTGTGATAGAAAAGAGATTAACTGAAGAACGAAACACAAAAGAGTAGCCCAAGCAGAAAAATATGGATTCGTGCAAAATGTTGTAACAGTTAAAAGAAAAATTTAATGGAGTACAAAAAAGAAGTGAAAAAATGTTAATTTTATCTTGTATTCCTAAGAGCTGGACTCCAAACCAGGTAAAACACATGAACAAGGTGTTGTGGATATAGTAACATCATTTTACCGCAGGGATATTAGTAGAATAATGCCTGGGAAGAAAGATTTTATTGTTGTAAAAAATGAGGGAATCAAGGAGCATTTACAGAAAAGGTTGGTTTTGTTCAACATTAAAGAAATATACTTGTATTTTAAAGAAGAGTATTCACATCAGAAAATTGGCTTATCTAAATTTACCGAACTTAGGCCAAAAAACTACATTCTAGCAGGGAAGAGCGGTACTCACATGGTTTCTGTTTGCACAATCCACCAAAATGTTACACTTATGACGGAAGGTTCTAAAATGAACAAGTTTATTCTAAATGACAAAAATACTCCTACTCTTTCTAACTACCATCTGCCAGAAGTCCACTGTTTCCTGGGTAAATGTGAAATGTGTCCTGGAGTAGAAAATTTTAAAAATTATTTGAGTGACATTTAAAAAATGGATTACAGTGGATACGTGTAATATGGAAACGCTAATAAAACCAACTGAAGATTTTATTGAAAAATTTGGATATGATCTAATTAAACTAAAGTCTTATTCATTTTATGCAACCATACAAAAAGAATTTTATAATGAAGTGAAAAACAATTTGGGTATGGGAGAAACACTTATAACATGCGATTTCGCTGAAAATGTTGAAGTTACATCCTTTTGTAATTTATTTTAAAGGTGAAGGTGATGAAAAATTGGAACATTTAAATTATGTGTTCATTTCACATTGTTTAATGCACAATACGGTTGCTTTCCACTTATTTTTGAGCTATTTTTTGACAAAATTAAAGAAAAATAGATAATTTAGGCAAAATCTTTTATTTTTCGGATGGATGTGCTGCCCAGTACAAAAATAAAAAGAATTTTGTAAACATTTTTTATCAACAAGAGGAATTTGGCATTAAAGTAGAGTGGCATTTTTTTACCACTTCCCATGGCAAAAGTGCCTGCGATGGATTGGGAGGTACCGTAAAAATGTTGGCCAGTAAGGCAAGTTTACAAAGGCCATACAATGAGCAAATCATGACCCCTCAAGATCTTTTTAAATTTGCAGAAGAAAATATAACTGGCATAATTTTTAAATATTGCACATCTGATGAATATGGACAACACAACCTTGAAAATAGATATCTTGAAGCTCAAACTATCCCAGGTACTCAAGAACTACATGCTATAGTTCCAATAAGCCAATCAAAAATTGTGACAACATTATTTTCATTGAGTCATAAGGGAAATTTTGAAAACCTTATTGCAACCAGTGCCTTATCCAAAAAGGAACTTGAAAACATTGACTCTGGTTTTGTTACAATAAAACATGATGGATTTTGGTGGGTAGGATGCATTATTAGCAAAAATTCGGAAACTAACAAAGTTAGTTTTTTGCAACCTCACGGTCCCTCTTCCTCCTTCTTTTTTCAAAGTCCAGCAGATAAATTGACCATAGAACAAAATTCGATCGTAAGAAAAGTAAATTCCGACACTGCTACGGCTAAAACATACACTCTATCTGCTGTAGAAATGATGGATTCATCTAATAATTTGAAAAGAAAGTTAAAAGATGGCTAAATAGAATTTTTGTGGCAGATAACATTTAATATTTTGTATGTACCTACCTACTTTTATTTGTTTAAATTCCTTACCTACTTCCTGTCATATATTATAGTTTTTCCTTGTAATATAAAACTCCTTTATTTATATATATATATATATCATTTAAGAAAAAAATTTCATAAAAAAAAATGTTTTCAAAATTTTTCAAAACAGAAATACTTTTTGAAAAAAAATAGTAGTTTTTTTCAAAACAATTTAAAAAAAAGCAATGAGTGATAAATCTTTGAAAAGGTCTCTTCAAGACCTTTAAAACGAAGTAGGTATTACTCGTCTTTGTCGTCAATATATTAACTAGAAGGGGATTTTATATAGGATTTTGTTTGTAGGGTCTTTTAAAAAAATAAAATAAAAATAGAACCAATTATTTCTCCATCCTAAAACTTTCCAAATATGTTAAAAAAAATACTAATAAAAAAATATAAATTTTTTTAGGAAAAAGAAAAGAAAAAGGTACTTTTTAAGTTTAAAAAAAAATCTTTATTTTTAAAAATTAAAAAAATTAACAAAAAAGGGTGATGAGACACATCGTTCAAAAGGTCTTTTAAAGACCTTCAAAACAAGCCATCACTTGCTTTACTAGTACAAATAGTTCTTAAAATATTGCTGTTTTTTTAAATACCTAATTTTATTAAAATCGGAGGTGGTGAAAACAAAAAGTGCCAATTTAGGTAAAAAATATGTTCAAAATTTTATTTGTTTTCTTTGAAAATAGTGGCACAAATCTGACAAAAACTTTTAAAAAATCGGCTTTTTGTGGTTCAGGTAATGTTTTGGTTGTTTTGATTTTAAAGTATGTTGTTTGATTGAATATTGAGCCTTTATATACCTTTGTAGATGAAGTATGAGCAAATTACATTTCATAATAAGAAGGTTTCGATATAAACTATAGAACTATCAAATTTTTTTCAAAGCCCTAGTTCTTAGGTTTTACCTTTTGAATTAATTTATATTTTTTTAAAGAAAAATAAAAAAAAATAATTAAAATGAATAAATAAATACATTTCTTTTATACTTACCTACTTACTTTTTTATTTTTATTAAACTAGACTAATAAAATTAAAGCTAAAAATAAAGAAAAAAAGTATTTAGAAGTTGCGGATTTACAAGCTCTTAAAGAAATAAAGCAAGGCACCTATGTCTGCTTATAAAGCCTCCCAAATTTACAGAATAGGACAGACAACAGAAAGACTGGTCAAGAAAACCAGAAAGAAAATTAAAACAACAGTCCTTAAGAAATTAAATGGCAAAAAAACAAAAACAGTAGACCAAGAACAAATAAACCAAGAACAACCAACAAGCAGAAGAAACAAAAATTGATAAAAAAAAATGAAGAACAGTTAGAAGAAAAATGAGAAGATATTAAAATGAATTCAGACAAAGCAAAAGTAAAAAGTGAATGCAAAAAAGGCAGTGGTTATCAAAAAGATGATTACGTGATTAAAAACCAAATTTTTTAAGGCCATGGAACGAATTGGGAAACATTGAAGATGGACAACTGTTGAGGACGTCATCTGGCATGAAGAATATGAAATTGTTTCTTGATTAAGTGCTCCTTGCCTTATAAATAATAAAGGATTTTACTCTGTTCCTAAGATAGAATATATGGACTAAAAGTTTAATATTCTTTTTTATGATATATGTACATATTTTCGTTTTAAGTATAACCTAAGTATAACCAAAGTTTTTATGTTTGATGTAAATAATTTTTTACGTACCTAAGTAGTTACAAAATGGTTTTTTTTTATCATAAAAGGCTTATTTTTAAATACTGTCATCATTATTACTTTAATAAATATATCGCTATGCATATGTTTTTGGTATTTAATGATTTAATATACGTCGGAATTAGGGTCTTCTCAGGTTGGAATTAGGCTCTAAGTAAAAAATTTACATAGGAATTAGGGATTTTGACATTATAAAAAAAAATACAAAAAAGAAATTATATCATGAAAAAAAAGATATGCCTACAATTCAAAACATATTATTTCATGTTTCAAAAATGCCAAGCAACTCAAACTTAAAAAATAACAATTAAAATTAAAAGAAAAGTTGAGCTTATGGGTAACACTGTAGGCATTTATACAGCAGCAATCGTCCTGTATTAGGCGGGACAGTCCTGTATTTGCAAGATATGTCCTGCATCATAAAAGATTCAAGATTCAATAGACTTTTTTGTCACAAAAATACAATTGATTTTTATTTTAGTAGTCCTATGTCCTGTAAAATTTCCTGTTTATGATAAAATTTCCTGCATTATGATTTTTGCCTTCCACTTGGATTTTTCTACATAAATTGCAATAAATTTTGCATGCGACGCTATAAGACAACTAATATTAACGATTTTAATTTAATTTTGTGTAATTTGTGTAAGTGTAATTTTCTCAAAACCTTTTAATATGATTTTTATTATTTTATAATTTTAACTGATGACATCTTTAAAACCCCAATTATTAGATCTAGTACCAAAATCTCAAAAAATGACATATGCTGAAGCATCCACTAAGGAAATGACTTTTCCTGCACTGCAAGGAATATATAACACTCTTGATTTGATAATCAAACCTAAGAACCAGAACCAAAACTCCAGCACAACAAAAACTGACGTTTACAAGAAAATTGATCCAAAAAAACTCAAAATCTCAGTTATAAAAACAAAAGCAACTGAGAAAGGCGAAGTAATAATAGAATGCGAAAGTAAATCAGACATTGAAAAGATAAAAGAGGAGGCCAAAAAGCATCTAGAAGAAAACTATGATATTACAACAATAAAACTTAGACTACCGAGAGTCAAAATAGTGAATTTTGACCAAAATCTTCAGGAAGAACTCAAAAACATTATTATGGAACAAAACTTTGAAAACGAAAGAGTGGAGGACTTTAAAGTGACATATGTAAAAGCAAACAAACCACGAAACACTAAAACAATATTTGCAGAGTGCTCACCAGAGATATTCCAAAAATTTATGACAAGAAGAAAGGTGTGCATTAACTGGCAAAGATACGCTGTATTCGAAGACATTAGCATACCCAGATGCTACCAATTCCAAGAGCATTACCATAAAAGTACTGATTATACTAATGGTCATTATTGTGCCTACTGTTCCGGGAACCACGACATAAAGGAATGCAAAGAAACTTACAAACAATGTATAAACTGCATAGAATCCAATAAAAAGCATGGTAAAAACTTTAATACAAACCACGAGGTAAATTATATAAACTGCCCAACATACTATTCCTAATTAATTAATATTTTAAGAAGCAAAATTGACTATGGCCAAGGGGCCTAAATCCTACTTCTGTGATCTTATTTCTTAGTTATATTAGATATAGGTTTATCCTTATAATAGTTTTTTTACTTTCTTATTTATTTATTAGTATTAATGAATAGGTACATTACTGAAGCGAATATTGACATAGATAATATTAGTGAAGCACAAAATTTTATTGACACACAGAAAAATTAAATGTACATCTTGAACAAAAGTTAAGTTATGGTTACCTTGCCATCAGTTGTTTAACAATTAACATTAGTAGCTTAAGAAAACATTTTTCAGAATTTCTTCTTATTCTCCACTCATTTAAATGTAAGCCACAAATTATAGTTTTTAAAGAAATATGGATAACCAGTCATGAAACTTCTCTATATTCAATTTCAGGTTATGATAGTTTGTTTTCATGCAATGATGCATATCGAGCAGGTGGGGTTGCCATTTATTTCAGTAGATCTTTGGATATTATCAACCATAAAAGATGTAATTTTATTACAGCTGACAGCCTTTTTGTAGAGTTTAAATTTGAGGACCTATTTTGACATTTTAGACCTTAATAAAAATGACCATAATGATTACATAAACTTATGCCATGAATATGGTTTTTTATCTGTTATTAACGAAATTATAAAATACATCCTTTAATAATTAAACTCAAAATTACTGACCACCATTTTACCTATGTTACAATAAACACTAAAACTAAAGCTACAAACAATGAAACTAAAATAATTACAGTTAATAAAATAAACTATACCAACCTAATTAATGATGTACAAGCAGAATTATGGCAAAATGTTTATCAACAAAATACAGATGTAAATCTAGCTTTTCAAAACTTTATTGACAAACTTTCTGAACTAATTCAACAAAACGGTAAATCAAAAACAATAAAATCTAAAAAAAAAAAAGAATTAAACCTTGGATGACAGATGGATTGTTACGATCAGTTAGACAAAAACAAAAATTGTACAACAGACATCAAAAAAATTCAAATAATTTGCTTTTCAAAAATGAATATTTAAATTATAAAGATAAATTAGAAAAAATAATCTGGAATACAAAAGCTTCAAATTATGAAAAGGAACTAAACAGCACAAATGATATTAAACATCACTGGAAAGTACTTAAGGAGTTAAGTGGCACAAAAAACAAAACTGAAATCAGCATAAAAACATTAAAATCAAACCACTTAACACTTCATTCCAAAGATGATATATCTGAATGTTTTAATGACTTTTTTACAAAGATTGGTCCAAAAATTGCTAAAAAATGTGAGAATATAAAAATAAATAATGCATTTAAAAATAAATTACATACTAAAAAAATTCATCAATCAATGCAGTGGCTACCTATCACAAATCAAGAAGTATCAGATACAATTAAACAATTAAACACAAACAAATCAGCAGGCAGTGATAACATTAAACCCAAAATAATCAAATTCTTGCAGGAGCAAATAACACCGATCTTAGTACATCTTTTTAACCTATCACTCACTGAGGGTATATTTCCTGATTCAATTCATTAAAAAATTCACTTATAATACCGATCTATAAAGCAAAAGAAAAAGACTCACCAAGTAACTACAGGCCAGTGGCGCTTCTCTCTTTAATTTCAAAAATTTTCAAAAAATTAATTCATAAGAAACTCCTTAATTTCTTTTCTAAACATAATTATTTTTCTGAAAACCAGTATGGATTCTTACAAAACAAAGGTACAGACTTAGCACTAACAAAATTTAATAATTATATTACAAAAAATATTGATAAAGGGCTTAAAACTTCTTCTTTGTTCATTGACATTCAAAAAGCTTTTGACACCATTTCACGTAAAAAAATCTTAACTAAACTCGAACATGCAGGAATAAGAGGTATAGTGTTGCAGTGGTTTAGAAGTTACTTATGGGTGATTCTACAGAAAGTGAGTTATTTTTAGTAAGTGATTTCCCCCCTTAATTATTTGCCTAACAAAAAATAAATAAAACAATTAATAATATCATATGGATAAAAGAGAAGATTTTGTTTTTGGCACAAATGTTTTTTTTTTTCATTTTTTTTTTATTTTTTACTATTTTTTGCACTTTCTATGCTTAAATCGTCATTCGAGTGTCTTGTCTCCAGCCTGTTCTGAAAACTTTAGCGGACATATATACTAACTAAGTATTAATAAATTTATTTTATTTGCTTTAGGTCATATTAACGATAAATTAAAATTTTGTAGAGTAATAAAAAAAATTACAAAAAAAAATATTTTAAAGGTACAAAAATGACAAAAATCTTTTGGTTCAGAAATTTCGTCATTCGGGTGTTACATATTTTTTTCGATTAAACGCGGCAAAAGATAGAAAAAGTTGGATCAAACCGAGGTTATAAAAGCTCTAGGAGTGTTGGCGCGCCAGCTCATTTATCTTCTGGCAGGCAGAAAGTACGCATCTCTTGTGTAGTGAATTTTTAAACAAGTTTTTACAAGCTGTAACGTGCTACTGCGTCATTAGGATGGTAAGTAAAATTTGCTTTAAATATAATAATTTGAATTAGTTTGGTACAATTTCTAATATTAAATTAATGACTAATTATTGCATCCTAATATTTTCCTAAAATGGTAATACTCTGATTTACTATTTGCAAAAAATACAAAAAACATTCGGATGTGCGTCATTCGTGTGTCTCTCTTGTGACACTTGAATGACGCAATTGACACTTGAATGATTAGCTTGTTGAGACAAAATATATAATTTTTTTAAACCATTTCAAAAGTGACGCGGTTTAAAGTTAGCTTTAAAACAGGTAAAAATAGGATTAAGCCTAAGCCATAAAGCAAAAATAATACCAATCCAATTAAATCCACCTTTTTTATTTATGATATTTTTGTTCTTTTTGAAGGTTCCTCATCCAAAGAAAACAAGAGAAGAGATACTAGAAGCCAAGAGATTACGAGAAAAGGAAAGGCGAAAAAAAATAAAAGAAAATCCAGAAAAATATGAAGCTGAGAAGCAAAAGAAACATGAACAGTACTTAAAAGCCAAAGAAAATAAAACAAGAAAATGCATGCACAAAAAACTTCATGGAACATGAAGCCAGAATTTTGCATAAGTACAATGCCATTACCAGCCTTATGAATAAAGCTTCGTAACGCTATACAAGGAAAACCTCTTTTAAGTTTTAAAGGCACAATGAAGGTGCGTCAAGTGAAACTTGCAAAAAACCATCAACTGTTTCTAAGATTTTTATCATCCGTCCAGAGTCTCCAGCAGAAAATCCCTCTTCTGAAGAAGACTCAGACATCCAATTATCAGAGGTGGTAACTAAAAAGAAATTGAAAGTGTCTGATATTTACAGCAATGATGACGATGAATTGGGTCATTCCCATGACAACATGAAGTTGCCTAATACTTATTCCCTTAAGACAGGAATATTTGTTTTAGTGTCAGTACAAAGCACACAAAAACATTATTTAGAATATAGATACATAGCTGTTTGTCAAAGTGACTTTGACGATGATGAAATAAAAGTAGCTTTTAATAATATAATCTATTTAAGTTAAACGAAGGCGATTTGAGTTACATAAAAGAAGAGCAAATAATTCGATTTCTACCAGATCCAGCATTGACACTTAAAGGAAACCGAATCTTTCACAAGTTTCCCGATAAAGTTGATGTATTTGAATCTGCATAAGTTTATTTGAATCTACTTAGTATTTATGTATTAGAATATTTTTTGTCAGTTATTAAAAGTTTACTTGTTCGCGTTTCTTACTTCTATTTTAATAAAAAACTCAAAAAATCATCTCGTGTGTTACTTTTTATCATTTGCATGTCAAATTAGTAATTTTCGTGTCAAAATAAAAAATTCTTCGAATTTTTTTAAACTTTACATAAATTAAAAATTTTATAGATCAGATTTATTTTTTGGGTTCTTACTTCTTCACATAATTTTATATATTTTCTCAAAATGCTGATTATCCAGTATTATTGTCATTAGCATGTCAATGAAGCGTCATTAGCATGTTTTTGTTCTTTAAAAAAATTAAATATAAGACAGACTAAACTCTTTTTAGATTGTTATTAATCAAAGTTAGTTTACACTTACTAAACACCACCCCATGGATGAGTTATTAATAACTAATTTGGTTAGTTTTTCATTACAAAGATTATGCCTTCAAATTACTCTCTCTGTAGAATCACCTTTATACAACAGAACACAACAAACTAAAGTAAGTAATGTCATCAGCAAAAAATCAAAAATACTAACAGGAGTGCCACAAGGCTCTGTCTTAGGGCCCCTACTTTTTATTACTTATATTGATAAAATATTTTCGGCTAATTTTAAAGGTGTTTTATTTGCTTTTGCTGATGACACAGTAATTACCTACTCAAACTCATCATGGGAACAAAATCAATTAGACATGCAGCACAACCTTGAATTACTTAAAACTTGGTTTGGTAAAATAACTTTTCAAAATCCTTTAAAATTTCATTCTTCCAACTATAACTCATTAAATCAGAACAACTGTGACTGCCCGTCAATACAACAAAGTTCAGAAACAAAATATCTTGGTATAAATTTTGATGAATGTCTAACCTTTAAAAAACATATTCAATTTATTACCAAAAAACTAAAATTTACTCTTTCCAAATTTTATTATATTAAGAATATTGTCTCAAATACATTAAAAAGGATGTTCTACTTTGCCATGGTTCAATCTATATTTAATTATGGGATAATTGTATAGAGTGGAATATATGAAGCCAATCTATATCCTCTCAAAATTTTACAAAAAAGCTTTATCTGTTGTGTGCATGGACTTGGATACAGGGATCATACTGCAAATGCTTTTAGACAATTAAACATATTAAACTTAAGTCAACTGTACTGCTTTAACATATGTAAATTCATAAAAACAAACTCTAAACATAACATTGAAATAACCAAAAATTATAACTCAACCAAATATTTTCTATCAAGAGTAAATTTATCTGCGTCCCAACGAATGTTTTTCTATCTAGGCCCAAAGATTTACAATGAATTGCCTGCTACTATTAAAACACAGCCACTAAAACTTTTTCTTAAGAATCTAAAAACATCTATTATACAAAATTTCAACACTAATATTTTATCACTTAATGACTAAAACTTTGTTTATTAATTTGTTAAATAAATGTTTAAATTAAAGATAGGTATGTAAGTTTGACAATAGAGATTAATAGTTTAAAGTTAAGTAGGTAATTAATACTTTTCGATTTGTAACTATAGATAATGTACCTGATTCTGAAAATGTCATTTGCTTACCTTTTTATATCTTTACTGTTTTTAGTATTTACCTGAATAGGTTTATCTTACCATTTACTGTAATAAGCTTAGTTTTTCTTGTTTACTTTCTTTTGTTTATCAAAAGCGTCACAGGATTTAGTTCCTCTGCTCAACATATGCAAAAGAAATGCAATAAATAGATTTAGTTGAAGATTTACTCTTAATAAATTGTACTTTGTATTTGAAATTTTGTGTTGAAATAAATTACAAATTACAAATTAAATTAAATTAAATTATATATTAATTAAAATAAGCAATTAAAATTAAAATATGGTAGGTTGACCATTTGTCCTGTTTTAGGCGGGATAGTCCTGTATTTGCAAGATATGCTTTATTGTCACAAAAATACAATTGATTTTTATTTTAGTAGTCCTGTATCCTGTAAAATTTCCTGTTTATGTTAAAATTTAATGTATTATGATTTTGCCTTCCACTTGGATTTTTCTACATAAATTGCAATAAATTTTGCATGCAATGCTATAAGACCACTAATATTAATGATTTTAATTTAATTTTGATATCCAAATTGGCATTTGTAGTGTAATTTTCTCAAAAAATTTTGCCCAAGGCAATTAAGTTTTAATTTTTTGATATTATGAAGAACCAATTTAAATAGAAAAGTTTGTATTTTGCTTCTTTAAAGGGGTTCTCCATCAAAAATAGAAGTGGGGTTTATTTTGTAGTAGAATCCATGGCAAGTCTAGAAGTAAACTTTTTTTTTGATGTCACTTAGTAATCGAGATATTCAATTTTGAAAGTTAAACGCTGCCACTATTTTGTCATTATACCCTTAGACCAATGGTTACCAAATCATATAGTAACCAATGCTTAGACATAACAACTGTTCCACCTTTTTGAATCTATCATACACCTTGTATTTGTTAACTTATGTTAGTATTGCAGCATGTCATATTTTGTCAAGCCTGTATTACCCAAAAGCGGCAGGATTTAACTTTCCAAATTCCATATCTTGATTAGAAGAAGTGATATCAAAAAAAGAAGTTCTCACTACTAGACATCGCATCAAATCTACTACAAAATAAACCACAGTTGTATTTTTATGGAGAACCCCTTTAACCTTTTGAGAGTGTCCTGTATTGAGGCCTAAAAAATCTGGTCACCTGGGATTTGCGCATGCCCTTTTGACGCACATAACCTCATTTTCATTTGTTGTTGTCATTTAAATGGTTTTTCAGGTTTTTTGCATTTTTTGGTTGGTTTTTGGCAGATATTATTAAGGAAAACAGCAAACTATTGGTGTCACTCACTTTTGTTTACATGTGCCGAAGCTGTGTGCTGATTGGTTGAAAGATATTTTTATTTGGCTGTATAAACCAGCATTATTTCTTATTTTAATTTTTATTTGCCTGTATAAACCCAGCTTTATACAAACTCACACTAAAGGGGTCTCTATACTAGGGTAAAAAATCTATGGAAATACAACGAATCTGCGCTTACCCTGAGATGAATCGGTTCCTTCCTTCAGCAGTAAAATCTGTGGCTGCATCATTTTATTTCTCTTCTTGAAAAACTGGTGAAAATTATATTTTTTCACTCAGGTGTCCCGGAAAACGCTAGAAAAACGTGATTTATGACAAGTGACAACATTCCTCATCTGCTAATAGGTTGGCCAAAAGGCCAAATTTAGAATCACAGTACACCTACCGGGATTAGTGGTCTGTCTGTGTTTAGAATTGTTTAGAATGGAGAAGAGGCGTATCCATAACCCTTTTTCCTTCTGTTTTTTTAAACATGGTTTTTAAATTTGAATAAAAAAGTGCAAAAAGAAATGGATCTGTGGAATCAGATTAATTTACTGGCACCGCCAACATTCACTTTTAAGGCGGAAAATCGAGACTTAGGTAAACACATTTTTTCCTTCAGTTCATACTAATGCTGAATTCCTTGCTAGATTTAAGCTGTGTTCATACAGAAATAAAAAGAAGATAAGATAACATAAGAGAAGAGAAAATAAAAATTAAATAAAAGTTCAGGTAATTATGCAGTATACGGTTTTCTGCCATTTTTGATTTTTTTTGAAAAATTCTTTATGGGGCACCTTCTAGGGTCCCTAGGACCCCAAATCCGGGTAATTATGCAGTATACGGTTTTCTGCCATTTTTGATTTTTTTTGAAAAATTCTTTATGGGGGCACCTTCTAGGGTCCCTAGGACCCCAAATCCGCCTGCGCCCGATTTTTTTTTTTTTTTTTTTTTTTTTAACGAGAAAAAAGGGTGCCCAGGGGGGGTTGTAAAGTGTTTTTTTAATTGTTTTGGGTTGGTTTGGATTAGGTTGGGTTGGACTGTGTTGGTTTGGTTTGTTTTAGTGAAAAAAAATTAAAAAAAAACAAAACAAATCAAAAAAACCAAACGGCGCAGACGGATTTGGGGTCCTGGGGACCCTAGAAGGTGCCCCCATAAAGAATTTATCAAAAAAAATCAAAAATGGCAGAAAACCGTATACTGCATAATTACCCAAATCCGTCTGCGCCGTTTGGGTTTTTTTTTTTGATTTTTTTTGTTTTTTTTAAATTTTTTTTCACTAAAACAAACCAAACCAACACAGTCCAACCCAACCTAATCCAAACCAACCCAAAAAAATTAAAAAAACCCTTTACAAACCCTGGGCACCCTTTTTTCTCGTTAAAAAAAAAAAAAAAATCGGGCGCAGGCGGATTTGGGGTCCTAGGCACCCTAGAAGGTGCCCCCATAAAGAATTTTTCAAAAAAAATCAAAAATGGCAGAAAACCGTATACTGCATAATTACCTAAGTTCACCTTAAGGGACTGCTTGATGGCGTTCATACAGAGAGAGAAATAAGATAAGATAACATAACATAACAAAAAGATGACAAACTTTTATCCAATACCTTCTCCACAGGCCAATCAACTCCTACCGTTTTAGTGTCCTTTTCTCGACCTTCGCCATCATATTGACAGAAAACTAATGGATTTTCTGTCACTTGAGTGAAAATGGCGGTGAAGGTGGATTAAAGGACACTAAATCGGTAGTTGATCGACCTGTATGGAGAGAGTACTGCTTTTATCTTTTTATTTTATTTTATCTGAAAACACGTTCTACGCATGACCGTGAAAGAGTCAAAACCAGGCATTTCGGCAAAAAAGTTCGATAGTTTTGGAAGTCATATAGGTGAACAGTTGAGGGGTGTGTCAGAAGAACAAGCAAGGTACCTAACAAAAATAATAAATGCCGCCGTATTTGAAGCATAGTGTGGAAGTTTGTCGAAAGATTCTTACATTGTAACACCCTCTGCAAGTAAATCACCAGCACTCCGGTTCCCTAACACCAATACATTATACAATACCACTTGATCCCCAGTCCCAGCAATTCGGCTACAGCTCTGTACAATTTACAAATAGCGGTTCTCTGGCCGATTACTTTTCGAAGGCTGACTTAAACTAATTTTTTTTTATAACAAAGGTTCCCATGTATTATTAGGATGAAATAAAAATGTGGCATTTATTTTGGAGTTATATTAACTAAAAAGAAATTCTTACCTTTAAATATTGATCTTTTAGAGCAATGGCTCGACAAGTTTCTGGTGTTATCCTTGAAAGAGCTTGAGGAGATATTATGACAGAAAATTTCAACTTTGGCCGGTTGCCAAAAAGCAAAGGGTTGATGTTAACCATTCATGTGGCCAAATAGTTGGCCTCATATTTGTATCCTCCTTTTTTATTAGATGTGCCACTTTAACCAGTAAATCCTCCTTGACTTGTGTAAGAGTGTTACCACTCAATTAACACCAATAAAGAATCTGAATTACCTTAGAATGGATGCGGCTACATACGAGGATTTACTGGTTTAATTAACAAATAAATAAAAAAAATATTCCCTTTAAATCCTCTAAATTTAAAAAAATTAATAAAAATAATTATTATTTCCTTTGAAAAACAAAAGATCTTGGGTGGAATCCCACAAGGAACACACAAAATACCAAAGCGAAAAGAGAAATGATTAAACGATGTTTCACTGGTCACCCTCTACCATACATCATTAAACACCATCATACACTTTGATTTCCTGGAGGTTTTTTTTGAATTTCTTTTTTGTTTTAATTGCCATAGGAGCATCATCCTACTGGAAATATTAACACGCTAGGACGAATCCGTATCAGGTAACTTCTATAAGTACCAGTGCGGAATGATGCCTTGTTGTGAGTGATTCAAAGTTGGAAATCAAAGTGTATGATGGTGTTTAATGATGTGTGGTAGAGGATGACCAGTGAAACCACTGATGAGCCTACGCTGGTTACCCAGGGCGAAACATCGTTTAATGATTTCTCTTTTCGCTTTGGTCTTTTGTGTGTTCCTTGTGGGATGCTCATCCAAGTTTGAATTTTCGTTATTTCCACCCAAGATCTGTTGATCTTTTGTTTTTTAGTTTCTTTTCGGTTGAAGTAACTGATTTGGAGGATTTTCTTAACTTCTTTTTTGGTTTTATTTCCTTTGAGTTAAAGATTTGAAAAACACTTGGCAACAACGCAATTCGCTGCATACGTGAGTCTCTGACCTCCGACCCTCTCTCCTCTCTACAGCACAGTGCATAGTGCATCTTCCGCTGTTCGTTGTGAAGGTTGTCAGTCGCGCGAGTTTATCTGACGCCATTATTTTCGCGAGTTTAAACTGAATTAAAAATGTTCTTCAATCAGAAATACACTGACATGCTATGAGTATACGGTGAAGCTCGCAGAAACTCAAATCTTGCAGTTCAAATCTATCGCGACAGATTTCCCCAGCGGCTTAAAAGAAGTGTTTTTTGCGTATTTTTCAAAATAAAAAACCAGATTTTACAAAGTAAAACAGTTTAAACTCTATATGACAGGTGTTTTTAATTTAAAAAAAAGGGAGTGTGCCCTACAACTCTACAAACAAATGCTGAAATGAAGTGTTTTTTTGAGTGTTTGCCCAAAAAAATTATAAAAAAGAGTTTTTAGAAATTAAAAAGAGGTTTGAAAATTGTATGACAGGTGTTATTCTTTTTTATAATAAAAGTGGACCATACGCATTGCTTTTCAAAGCAAAACTTTAATTCGATACCGAAAAGGACTTTTAAATAAATTTTCGCCGCGCCACTCTATCATGAGATCTCCTCAAAGAAAAATACCTATAACTTTATATTGGTATTTTTCTTTAGATCTTTTTTAATTTTTTCGCACGTAAAAGCGCATTGTTGCCCAACTGTGTACCGGGTGGGCCATAAAAAACCGGACAAAATGTTTTCCGTTATAACTTTCGAGCCATACCACCTATTTTAATGCAACAAACTTCTCTTTGCAGGGAATTGAGCAAGACTTTGAGTAAAAATATTTTTTTGTCCGCTATCTTAAAATCTAAGATGGCGGAAAGAAACAAACTGTACCCTTCAAAGAGCCACTTTTATTCTTATGTTACGGAAGATTTTAGGATTTTTTTATGAATTCGTAAAAAAGCTCTGTTTCTGCCCCGGAGAACGAAGTACGAATCATTAAAATCGGTTAAGTGGTTTCCAAAAAAAAATTTAAAAAAATTCAATCAGTGTTTTACGGATTATGCGATTGCCGTCTTATTTCTGTCTGTATACATTTCTCATAAATTCATTATTAGAAAACCGATTTCAATGAAATAAAAGGCGTCATGGCGAAAATCGATTGTTCTTTAACCACTGTCCACCAAGATGGTGGACATAATCAAACTTGACCCTTTAAAGAGGCTCGTTTATTCATATTTTCTGAAAACTTTAATTTTTTTTTTATTCGTAGAAAAATTCGGCTTTCGCCACGTACAACGAGGTATAAATCATTAAAACCGGTTTAGTGGTTCTTAAAAAACTAATTTTTGTTTCCATCACTGTTTTCCAGATTATACGATTGCTGCATTAATTTCCTCCTAAATTCATAATTACGGAACCGATTTTAATTTAATAAAAAGTATTATGACAAAGATCGATTGAAATTTAAAGACCACTATTGAAATTTGTCGTAATTTGTAAACCCAAGATTGCGAACAAAATCAAATTTGACCCTTCAGAGGCGCTCGATTATTCTTATGTTAAATTCGTATAACTAGCATATTTGTGAGCGATCGGTTGTTATCATGATGCTTTGTGTTTCATTCAAATCGGTTTAGTAATAATGATTTAAAAAGAAATCAATGCAGGGATGCAAGAGTTTAAAATGCAAACAGTAATAATGAATTTATGAGGAAACAATGGTTAAAACAAACATTTTTTGAGAACCACTAAACCGATTTTAGTGATTCGTACCTAGCTATGCGCCTTGGAGAAAGGTCATTTTTAGGTTCTTGAAACCTAAGAATAAACGAGCTTCTTTGAAAAGATAAATTTAATTGTGTCCGGGTCTTCAAAATGGCGATAAATTTCGATAGTGATCTTTTAAGAGTTTTTGATCTTCGCCATGATGCTTTTTATTTTATTGAAATCGGTTGAGTATCAATTTGGAAACAGTGATGGAAAAAAAATTAATTTTTGGAGAACCACCAAACCGTTGTGCGTGGCGAAAGCAGAACGAGCTTCTTTAAAGGGAAAAGTTTGATTTTGTCCTTCATCTTGTATTTCAAGATGGCGACAAATTGAAATAGCAGTGGTTGAAGAAAAATCGATTTTCACCAAATCGGTTTAGTAATAATTAATTTATGAGAATATGTATGCAGACAGAATTGAGACGGCAATCGCATAATCCGTAAAACAATGATGAAAATTTTTTTTGGAACCACTTAACCGATTTTAATGATTCGCACCTCGTTCTGCGTGACAGAAACAAAGCTTTTTTACGACTTCATAAAAAAATCCAAAAAATTTCCATAACATAAAAATAAACGAGGCTCTTTGAAGGGTAAAGTTTGTTTCAATTTTTTTTTCTAATCAAAGTCTTGCTCAATTCCCTGCAAAGAACAGTTTGTTGCATTAAAATCGGTGGTATGGTTTAAAAGTTCGAAACCACTAAGTTTTGACGCCCATATTATTTTTTGTTTGTTTTGGCCCCCCCATCACCCATTTAAATAATGACTATCATTTCATTGACACCCTGTATAAATTAACATAATTTAAATAAAAAATTTCTTACATACAGGAATTTCTTACATTTGCGTAATCCTGCATTACACTAAAAACATTTTTTAACTATTTTACCACCAACATTTACGAAAAATACTGAGAAAAAACATTATTTTGATCGCGATCACACATGCCGTATGTTTGAGACATGTAGTAGACGTCCGTCTTTGATCAATCTTTGATTGCTCGCGCGAAAACATGTGCTACAGTTACCTCCTGCATGTTCCCGGATCCCCCAACTACCCCTACCTCATTTTTGAAGCTTTATAAGCTCAAATGCTGAAATCAATCACTTCTATTTCGAGATCAACCAACCAAAATTTTTTCTTGATTTTGACATGATATTTTTTATATTGATAGTGCAGAAAGTTAAAGTTAACCAACTTTAAAATTATGCACTGTGCTTATGAATTATGAATTATAACTATAAAAATTTGGGTAAACACTTCTATTACCAATAAGTATTTAACATTATGAATTATCAAATGGATAAACCCTTCATGAAATGAACAAAAAATAAGCAAGGTTATGTCTATTAAAAAAAAGAAAAGTTCGTGGCATCAGACGCAAATTTAGCTTTTCAATTCATTACGACCAGGCCTTCCAGATCTAATGGATAGTCCAGAAACCTACAGGTCTGTTTCATCCTTGTTAGGAATCATCAGGGTAACATAGGACTGTACCTGGCGTATGAACCATAAAATAAGCCATAGAGAAAGTAATAGCGAGAGTAACCGATACTCGATACTGTGTTATGCTTGGGGAACATTGTTTGAAGGCGACACGACCGCAGCCGTTGGCTACAGGAAGGAACTACTTGTACAGCCAGGCGCATAAGAAATACATATATTCTTTTGGTTAATTTTTTTACAGACACTTACTTATTTAATAATAAAAAGATATGAAAAAACTTAACAGGTTTTAGCTCTATACAAATCTTAAACAACTTTGTACTGTTCCATGCTGCTAAAAAACTTTCTTTAGTTTACAAAAAGTTTTTTGGACCCTTTAAAAATCTAAAATACGAGGAGCGGGTTATAAATATGTTGAGGAATATTATCAAATATTAAAAAGGTAACAACATTTTATTATTTTATTAATTGGTACTATGAAAGTCTACAGGTTTTATAAATGTTTTAACCTATATCTTTCGGTGGTGGCGGTATTTTAACCTATTATCTTCTTGCTTAACTCGTGTAAATCATCACAATATTTTCTTCAGGAGTTTGGTTCGCAAAAATCTGAACCCCAATTTTCGGCACTCTTCAAATAGTCATGCTCTTTAGCTTTAATGGTAGTGATCCAACCTGATGTGAATGGCATTTTAGGCTTTACAATAAGTTGTTAATCCACTATATAGCTAATCCTATAAACTCGCGCGATTTCCAACCAAAACTGATTAAAATAACTCACTTTTGAAAATCTAAAAAAACCGCTTGCCAGGCTTGACAGACTTTAACAAGCGGTGGCAAAAACCGGCAGGTACAAAATTAAAATTTTGTGAAATATTTTTCGACATTGAAAAATGTTGTGTCTTTCTTTTATGATTATATAGAAAGAGATGGAAGGGGCAAGGTAGGTGTTTACTTAATACAAGTATTACTTTCACACTCCGCCGGAATTCGCTACAGGAACGTAGTTCCTGCGCGGCCCTATCTTTCTGATAGTCTCCGTAAGTCATTATGTTGTCTCTGACATAAGCAACCACACCCAGCGAAATTAAACAACTTTCGTCGTCAAACAACGCGTGATGTTGATCTAGCTATATGCATATGTCGGAATAAATTGAAAAGCAAAATTTTAAAGGATGCAAATATCAATAAGAATGAAATTTGCAAGCAGGACATAAAAAGCGGAACTTGCGAAAATGTACCGGTTACTGAAAGAAGACCGTTCAAAACACAACGTTCGCAACAACTCCACCTCCAATTGGAGTTTACACTACGTCGCCTTATATTAAGGCTCAGCAACAATCACTCCGGAGGAGGCTTGTTGCGCAAAACAAAGCCAAGTAAAAGAACCACGCACAATTTAAATGGAAACTAGATCTCAGTGGGATTTTAGCGCCTTTTAAGTATTTCATTGGGACAGTCCCTGAGAGTATTTTGTTTCATAGACATAGGTGCTGATATTTACAGGGTGGGCCAATAATAGCTGCCAAAGTTTGGGTTGAGCTTATTATTATCATGGTTATGATTGCCGATATCGGCAAAAAAAGCATCAATTACTACTAAAATGACAACGCTGAATTTAAAAATGACATTGATTTTGACACCTGTCAAACCCTGTCGAAATGGAGGAAAAATAATTAATGGAATTGAAGTTTTTGGAAAAGCAAATACCGTCTTTTTATTCTGGTGAAGACATTAAATCGGAAACCGTAAAAAAAGTCACAGTTGTGTTAAGTGTCATTTACTGTTATGGGGAACACCACACATATTTACGAGTGGGGACTCGAACTACACTAAGTTTAGATCGATGAACTTAAAAATGTTATTAGTTTTCACACCTGTCAAACCCTGTCAAAATAACAATTAAATAATTTATAAACATGGAGGATTCGAAAAAGCAAATACCTTTTTTTACTCTGTTGACGATATTAAATCGGAAACCGTAAAAAAATGACAGTTGTGTTAATTGCCATTTACTGTTATGGGGAAAACCACTGGTGGGATGACACATATTTACGAATGGGGACTCGAACTACACTAAATTGAGGTCGATGAACTTAAAAATGTTATTAGTTTTGACATCTGTCAAAATAACGAATAAATAATTTATTAACATGAAGGGTTGAAGGCAAAAAAAGTGACAGTTGTCTGTCATTTACTCGATACGATAAATTGCAGTTGAAAAGTGTCACTTTTTTAACTTTAAAAGATTAAAACGAAAGTATTAGCTTTTCCAAAAATTCGTTCATAAATTATTTATTTGCCATTTTGACAGGGTTTGACATGCGTCAGAATTAATATTTTTCAGTTCATGGACCTCAATTTAGTGTATTTCGTAAATATGTGTCATCGCACCAGTGGTTTTCCCCATGTCAATTAACAGAACTGTCACTTTTTTACGGTTTTCGACTTAATTTCTTCAGCAGAGTAAAAAAAGGTATATGCTATTCCAAAAACTTGAAGTTCATTAATTATTTGTCCGCCATTTCGGCAGGTTTGACAGGTGTCAAAACTAATAACATTTTTGAGTTCATCGACCTCAATTTAGTGTAGTTAGTCCCGACTCGTAAAAATGTGTCATTGCACCAGTGGTTTTCCCCAAAGCAGTAAATGACAGTTAAGACAACTGTCACTTTTTTTGTGGTTTCCAATTTAATGTCTTCAGCAGAGCACAAAAAAGGTATTTGTATTTGCAAAAAGTTTAAGTTTATTAATTATTTTTCTGCCATTTTGATATGGTTTGACAGGTGTCAAAAATATTAACATTTTTTAGTTCATCGACCTCAATTTAGTGTAGTTCGAGTCCTCTCTTATAAATATGTGTCATCGCACCAGTGATTTTCCCCATAACAATAAATGACAGTTAAGACAACGGTCACTTTTTTTTACCGTTTCCGATTAAATCTCTTCAGCAGAGTAAAAAGAAGATATTCGCTTTTCCAAAAACTTTTCAGTAATTATTTTTCTGCCATTTTGACAGGATTTGGTAGATGTCAAAATAAATGTCATTTTTAAATTCAGCGTTGTCATTTTAGTGGGAATTGATGCTTTTTTTGCTGATATCGATCATCATAAGCATGATAATAAGCTCATCCCAAACTTTGGCAGCTGTTATTGGCTCACCCTGTAGATATCGGCACCTGTGTCTATGAGACAAAATGCTCTCAGGGACTGTCCCAATAACATACATAAACGGCGTTGAAATCCCACTGAGATCCAGTTTCCATTTAAATTGTGCGTGGTTCTTTAAAAGTATATTTCTTGTCCGTGAAAAATAAATTTAAAGAAATTAAGGTTCGTGGCATCGGACGCGCTGCAACATCACGCGTGGTTTGACGACGAAAGTTGTTTAAATTCGATGGGTGTGGTTGCTTATGTTATGCTTCATACGCCAGGTACAGTCCTATGTTACCCCGATGATTCCTAAGAAGGATGAAACAGGCCTGTAGGTTTCTGGACTATCCATTAGATCTTGGAGGCCTGGTCGTAATAAATTGAAAAGCAAAATGCGCGTCCGATGCCACGAACCTTTCTTTTTATTTATTTTTCACGGAAAAGAAATCTACTTTTTTTAAAGATATGTCTATTGTTTTGATCCAACTCCTGGATGCGTCAAGATTGACGGGGCAAGAAAAAGCGGTCTGCCAGAGATTTGGAGCACAAATCGACCACGCAGATTTCGGCGGGATCGTGATCAGTTGTTAAATCAAACACGCAAATCTTTTTTGGATTGATCTTGGATTCCTCGGAGCGGTTTTTGAACGTAGATCGAAAAAGTTATTAGTTTCAGACTTGGCTGAATGTTTATTCGATTCCAAAACGTATGGATATCACATGACCCTAGGCGTTTTCTCATATGCAACTACTTCAAAACAATGACGTCACATACTACGTCATAGTTTGACAAGGCGCTTGTGGCTAGAATAAACTAATGTTTCATCGGCACCATCTTAGAAAACCAAAAATATATTTACATAAAAATCTTTGTGGAAAAGGTGGAAAAACAAAAATAAAGACACTAAGAGTTGACGAGAAGTTAGCCACAGTATTTGACAGTTAACTAATGCCTAGTCTACAGTCCAACGTATTGCCACTGATTTATATTTCTCTCTTTGTCGAAAAGAGTGAGAAGCAATAGAAGTGATGTCATTGATAACGAGCGGGAAAAATTGACATTTAAATTGATTCTATAAATAATGAAAAAAAAAAACAAAACCTTTTCAATTTTATGCTAATTTTACTAAATTATTGGGTAGAAATACAGAATTTTCTAGGTTGAAAATGGTTTATAAGCACTAATAACTGGAGATTTAAGAGTTGTGACGTCACAAATAAATGACGTATTTATTGAAACATTTTTCAAAACGGGTTCAATGTAAGAAAACGTCTCCGTTTTGAATGTCACTTCAGCATTAACTGAGCTAAGGTCAGAAAAAAAGGAATCTCTACTCCTAACATTGAATTTTACAGTACCAATTAGAGACCTTTTGCACCTATAATAGAGACCTTTTGCACCTATAATTTTGATGGCTTTTTACTTTATCGCTTATTTCGGGCATGCGCAGTTACGAGGTAATAACGGAATCCCTTACTAACCGATAAAGTTTGAAGTTACCTGCGGGAGAATACCGTATCCCTTATATTGACATGGTTGCCGACAGTAAAACGTTAAGTAGAAAAACAAAAAAATTTAAATAGATTTTTGAATGCAAATATATGTTCTGTATTCTTTTTAATTTTAAAGATAATTGTGTGAGTTTTTGTTTAATCATTTTCTTTGGCTAGAATTTCGTAAGAAATGTAAAACATTGATTTGCACTGGCAACTATGACAAGTGATTCCGATCTGTTTATCATAACCTACATTTTCTTTGTTGTGTTTTTGAGTTCTTAAGATTAATAATAATTAAAATTGACCGTAAAAAACACAAGAATAAGATATTCTAAATCAAAAATATTATTGGACAAATTCTTTTTGTAAATCTTTATAATAATAAATACCGTATAAAGTCGGTCATAAACAAATCAAAGGCAGCGTGCAAAATAACGTGACATTTAGCTACATCACAACGCGTTATTAAGCGATAAAGTCACCTAACGGAGATTTTTCATAAGAGGTGCAAAAGTCTCTAATATGGTGTTACCTCCCCTATTTGCAGGATATTATAATTAGGCAATATAAAGACAAAATGAGATATTTATGTATTACTTTAATACTAGTTTTAAGCCTTTTAAGTCAATTTAAAATTTGTTGCACGAATATTTTTTTATTATAATTTTTATTATTGTTTTTATGCTTTGTTTTACTTGCACTTACTTTATTTAGTGGGTTTTTTAGCAGTGAATTAATTCCGATATTAATTCTATTTCATTTTTGTACACAGTCATTTTTTTGTGCATCCTTTGTTGAAATATTTAAATTGTATATGCTATCTGCTTTAACCAAAGCTCTCTTCACAAGGAGTGAGAAAGAAATCCTACTTATATAAATTGAACTTTTTTCATACATTAGCTGCGTTCGGTATTTGTCTCGTGGACGCGACGGATTTTTGATCACGTGATCAGAGATTAATCTAATTTATTGCAATTAACGAACGCTCTGGATCGATTGTCTACTTCAAGTTTTTTGTTAAAAACATAATTTATTTTAAGGACGCGCGCATCAACGTCGATTTTTGGTGGCACTTTATGGCTAACAAATTACTTTTAGACGATGAAGGAATCTCTAGTTTACTGAATGTTGGGGGCTATGTTGAGAATATAAAAGAACATAATTTCGCTTTTTTTCTATTATCTAGCTGAATAGCACGTATGATATCTGAAAATTTAAAACATTAAACACACCTAACCATCAAACATTTTACGTCTAACTGATCGCAGCTGAATTACCGAACGGTTGGGATTTACCTCCCCTACATCTAGACGTAATAAACGTGCGATTCAGATTAGACAAATCCATCTGACGTAAATACCAAACTCAGCTATTGTTAAAGACAACTATTGACATCAAAGAACTCAAATTAAAATGGAAATGGCTTTCGGCTAAATATCATAATTTTTTTTATATGTTATAGTACTTGATTACCAAAGCACAAAAATAAAAATAATGAGATAGGGAGCAGGATTACTTTCTCAGATATGGAGCTTTAAAGTTGACGTGTTTTAAGGCTATATTTTTGGACATGGTCCGAATTTTTTTACACAACTTCGTTGATTACCGCCAAAATAAAATAATTATTTTCTCTATTTATCCTGAATGAAACACCCTTTCTATCCATGTAAAAATGTTTCTATATGAGTTCTTTGGTACCGCCAGAAAAGTCACTGATTTGTAAGTTTTAAAAAAGAAAGAAAACGACCGTTTTTTAAAAAATGACAATTTTAATTTTTTTTTAAACAAGCGGCCAGATTTTAATAGTTTTTACATATGTTAATAAAAATAATATCAGTAAGCTTTCAGCTTGAATGATACCATTAATTGCAAAAATGGTAGGTACCTTTAATGCTTTTTAATATTTTTTAAATATTGGTGAAATACGAAAAGTGATTTAAAATAACTTATGGGTAGGTTATACAAACTTTTTCTGAACAAATTCAATTCATAAGCTTGATAAAAATATGTTGGTAACGATAGGTATCCATTGGTACCTGTATTTCACCAATGAAATTGCTCGATTGGTATATGCTTTTAGGCTAACTTGGGGTGTTCGGTAACGAATATGATAACATTTTTCCGGTTGTTTATACTGTTTTCCCAATAGAATGCGTAAAATTATCCAGCAGCAAATGACGCTGCGCCGTTTCTTAAGCAAAAGTTTGACGTTCTGAAGGTCAAGGTGTCATGGCCTACCTTGATTTAAAAAAAAAATAAACATGCATGCCGCCATGTTAAACATATCTTAAGAGTTTTAACTTTAACTTTTTGCACGAAAATGCATGTGTAAAAACCACTTTTCGCACTTAAGTAGGAAAAACAATTTACCGTATTCTCCTAGAAAAACAGTAATAATAACCGGAAAAATGTTATCAAACTCGTTGCCGGTGAACTCAAGTTAGCCTAAAAGCATACATCACACGAGCAATTTGATTGGTCAAATACAGGCACCAATGGGTACTAATTGGTACCAACATATTGGTATTAAGCTAAGATTTGTCCATAAAAAGTTTGTATACCCTACCTATAAGTCATTTAAAATCACTTTTTGTATTTCTCCAATATTTCAAAAATATTAGATGTTCAAAATTCATAATATCATTTAAGCTAAAAATATTTTTTTTTAGCTAACTGGCACTATTTTGAGTAACATATGTAAAAATTGTAAAAATCTGGCCGTTCGTTTTTAAAAAAAAACAGAATTATCATTTTATAAAAAGCGGTTGTTTTTTTTTCTTTTTTAAAACTTACAAATCATTGACTTTTCTGGTAGTACCAAAAAAACATTTTTATATGGGTAAAAAGGATGTTTCATTCCAGACAAATAAAGACTCGAATCATTTTATTTCGGCGGTATTCAACAAAGTTGTGGAAAAAAAACTTTGACCATGTCCAAAAATATAGCCTAAAAACACGTCAACTTTAAAGCTCCATATCTCAGAAAGTAATCCTGCTCCCTAGCTCGTTTTTGCTATTTTTGTGCTTTGTTGATCGAGTACTACAAAATATATAAAAAAATTATGACATTTAGCTGAAAGCCATTTCCATTGTAATTTGTGAAGGGTTCTTTTCCCCTAATATTAAAAAGTAACTTCATTTCAGATCTAGTTAAGCTTAGAAATGCACTCTATGATGCAGTCCAGCATTTCAAGGATCAAGGGTTTATATCCAGGGAAGCTGCCTTGCTAGCGAGAGTCACTTATCGAATGAAGATGAAATTCCGCAGTGCTAAAGATTTCAAAAGCCTAGAAAAAGTCAGCCATGCCCTTGACAGGTATTTTAGCTGCATGAATATAAATTCATATTTTAAGCTTTTGTTGAGTTTAACGCCTAAAGAGTATCGAGAAAACATTTATTTACCAACAAGAAACATGTTTGCTTATGTTCTGGTAAAGTTACAAGGTTTGGCTAAGCTTATGGAAAGGATACATGATTCCTGCAAAATTGCTGCCTGTTTAACTACCAAAAGAATGTCTATTGGTCATTTCTGGAAGCTCTCAGCAATAGTATTTGCCCTAATATCAAGAATTTATGTACTGGTAAAATTTAACTGTCAGTTTATTTGTGATTTGTATGCAAAATTGTATTCACATTCTATGCATTTAAAAAATACAGCTGCTCAGTGGTTGCCAAAAGGTTATGAATTACCTACAGATTTAAGAGTATGGTTAGGAGTACAGTGGGTGTATGAGGAGGAATATATAGACCTTACTAATGAACCACTACCACACATTTTAGATTTCTTTGATATCAGTAGCGAAGATGACGAAGATGTTGAATTTTGTGATGAATATGTTTTAATTGATGAAGATAATGAACTAAATGATTTTAGAAATTTGAAACAAAAAAAACTGGAAAAAAGTGGATTGTTTAAGATGGTTCCAAAACTAACCAAAGCAGAAAAAAAGAAAAAAGCTATAGAATATAGGGAACAAAAAAAACAAGCCAGAAAAGATGCACGTCAAAAACAAACTATGAGAGGATTCTCCACTGATATAGATTGTGGGGAAGTAATTACATTAGACGACTCACTTAATGATGATGGTTTAATACAACAGCAAAGTAAATCTATTGATGCCAACCAATTAAAGATAATACAAAATTTTAAGGAGTTTAAAAAAGCAGGTAGTAGTCAAGAACCCGATGAAGTTTTTGATGAATACTTTTTTAATGATGATGGTGATGACTTCGCTTTAAGTGGAAGTGATGAGAATGATGTTGTGCAAGAATCTGGATCTGAACATGAAATAACTTCTGAGAGGGATAAAGATTTGGGACATGAAGAAACTAATGTAAAAATAGTGGTAACTAGTGATGAAATTAAAAGCTCCATAAACAATAAAGGAAAAGTTTGTTCAAAGGTAATTGACCTTATTGACGAATCCGATTTAAATGAACAGTACAATGACTTTAGTTCGGTAGAAAATTATCAAAATAAAGGTAAAGATGTTAGCTCTCAAGAAATTGTTAACATTGATGTTAATGGAAAAGCAATTAGGATTCTTGATGATTCTAATAAAACAATAACAGAAATTAAAAATTCTGAGCCTAAAATAGTTTTAGAAAAATTAAAAAATACATTACGTAATGGAGCAAAAGCTAATATATCAAGATGTGATATTTTGGAAGAAAGTGAAAATAAGTCAGCAAAATTTTTTGTCAAATATAAAAATAACACTGTTGCAGTAGCCTCAGATAAAATTTCAAAAAACTATTCTTCAGATAGTGAAGTAATTGAATTATTTAATTCTGAGATTAAGTCAAATATAGAACAACCTAAGGCAAAATCTAAGAAAAAAACGAAGAAGAGAAAGACAAATAATAAAACCCAACATATTTCAAAAGACTGTAACACAAATATACTCAAAGAGCAAATCAAAAGTAAAACATTTAATAAAAGTACAAATAATTCTGTTTCGCAACAATTAAAGAAAAAAAGATCGTTAAATAAAGCTGATTTGGACATATCTGAAAACCAAAATAAGAAAATGAAAATTTCCAATAAACTTATCACTAGTACCCCAATAAAGATGCCGATTTCAGAAGATTCTATAATTAACATTTCTACTATTGTTGGAAAGAAAGTTAAAAAAGCACAAAAAAAGGTGGAAGTAGAATCAGAAATAAATGATAAATCATTAGCACAAGTTTCTATAATTAACATTTCTACCACTGGAAAGAAAGGTAAAAAAGCACAAAAAAAGATAGAAGTAGATGATAAATCGTTAGCACAAAGGAAGATACGAAACAGTACAATAAAAAAATCGAAAATTAATAAAACTACAACTTCTTTGGCTAGTCCAGCCATTTCAAGTAGCCTTTCGCAACTCCTTAGTAATGACAAGATAAATAAAAGTGCAAATAAAAATATTATGCAAACGAGCAATAAATCTGTTACCAACAAACTAAAAAATGCTTCTATGATTGATAATTATTCTAGTGATATTATGGTAATCAAGAAAGGTAAAAAAATAAAAAGTTCGCAGGAAAATAGTTATCTAGATGACAGTTCAAATGCAGGTATAATCAAGAAACTTTCAAAAAGAAAAGGACATTTTGCCAATCAAACAGCAAGTCCCAAAAAGAAAAAAAAAATTGAAAATAAATCTATGCACAATAATAGTTCAATTTCAAAATTTGAGGATTTAAGTGTTAGTTCCCCAAAGAAAAAGAAAAACACAAAAAAGAAACAATAAGTTAAACATTAAGAAAATGTTACGAATTTTTACTTTCCTACTTAGTTCTTAGTTTATTGTTATTAAGTATTTTGTGTACTTACAAATAGGAGGTTAAAAATAAATAATAAGAAAATAAAACACTATTTTCAATTGCAAATCAAATTTCTTTTTACTGATTTCTTGTGGTAACTTACAATATATTGTACTTGTACATGCATCAGTTTACTCGGTGTTTTACATCAAGACTCTAACATTTTATTTTTTTCTTGGTTAAATTGGTGCACCAAAAATATTATCTACATTTGAAAAGTTTCAATAGCAATAAGTAAAAATAAAACATAATATGAATGATCATTAGGTATTGCATACTTGGTATAAAAATTATAAATTTGATCTAAATTATGAAAATATCCATATTATTTATTTGCCTTGCGCATACCTGTTTACTTTTCTGAACCTATTTGCTATTTGTCTCGATATGTTTACAACACAAACATTATTTTGAAACCAAAGTTTTAATTGCAAACAAATATCAAATTGTAAAAGAAACAACTTATTTAACAGAGTAATGCTGCAGCAAATATTTTTCTATAATTTCTAGATGCACTTATCATAAATGATTTACTAAAATACCTAATCAATAACCAAGCACAATATCTTTGTATTTTGCAGCATACAATAGCAAATCAGGCACAAAAACACAATGGCATTATTAACACTCCTTGTTCCATTTAAAAAAATTGTTTTTAATTTTTAAATACGTTTTTGTCATCATATGCTGCTAAAATTGGTAGAGATTTGATACATTTAACAATTAACATTTCGTATATACATTGAGAAGCAAATTTTGACGTTTATTATGTATGCTTTATTAAGATGTCATATCCAATATTCATCAGTTGTTTGATGTATGAATTACTAATAAAAATAATACTGTCATATACATAATAAATTCCCAGTCCACCGACCAAAAATACTTTTAAAATATTTTATGGTATAGCGTATTCAAGTCCAAGTACTACATTTTTTGATACGAGAGAAAAAGGTAATATTTTTTATACCTTGAAAGCAAGGTACAGTTTTTCAATATAAATTTTTACTGAACAAAAAAATACAGGAAAAAGTGTGAAGAAATATTGCAATTAACATTTAAAATACAACCCGTAATAACGAAGTATAACTGTATGAATGAGTATTTCTTGTAAGCGTCTAACTAGATCTAAACACCTATTTAATAAATACACATATTCTTTCGTGAGAAACGGGGTTTTATCTATTTCTGGGGACTAGAGGTGAATATTCTTACAGTTTACTGTGTTACATTTGTTTTAAAATTAACGTACTTTGCTTCTAAGATTTGACAATTTTTCCAGAAAAAATAGATGCGTAAATTATATAAAATAAATAAGTTTTCTTAAAGAAAGTATTATTTTTTATGGCCCAAACAACTCCAAAAAAATAATAACCCATTTAATTAGGTTTTTTCTAAAAGTTTTAAGTTACTCCGGGGAGGGCAAAGGAGACGAAGCACCAGACACTCGGTTATCCTCAAATGAGCCAAGCTACTGTGACGAGAAGGTCCGAAAGAAAAAAAAACTTCTCTATACTTTTATCGAAAACGATTTTAGTCATCGAGTAACGAAACTTTATTTACTCATGCTAAAAAATTAGTTCGAGGTTATAGCCACGCACCGGGTGCTCCATCCATTAGCCGTTCTTGATATTTTTGGTACCTTTACCTACTATCGTCAATAAGAAGAAGTTATAGCAATTTAATTTTTTTGAATCATTGATGTTCTGTGACTGCTAACCTCATTTTTTACCAGCACTTATAAAAAAGCACTATTTTAGCCAGTACTTTTAAAAACTACTATTTAATATGACTCATGTCTAATTTCCTTTAAAAAGAAAATTAAGGTGTTTGAGACCAATCTAAATATTATCAAATTTAGAAGCATAACACGCCGCTTAAGGTTTTTGTTGAATCTTAGGTCAGTATTGAAGCGTTTTGTCTAAACTTACAAGATTATAAGTATCTACAATAAATTAATTTGTCCTATAATAATTTAATATTAAGTAAGTATCGAGATTTCTTCACAAGCGACAAACGTGAATACTTAACATATTTAAAAATATACTGATCACAAGAAAATTTTGATCTTGCTTTTTCTAACCAAAACATTCATACAGCCAGTTTATTAGTAAATGTCATTTTAAAAACTATTATTAGCGGGTGATTATCCCTTTTTTAGTATAGTATCAGTCAGGGCAAAATACACATATATTTTTCTATGCTATTTACACAATAAATATACAAAAATTTACAAAATACTAAAATGGTGTAAATCTACGAAGAAATAATACACACCTGCCGTGGTCAAGTTAAAAGATATTACCGGGTGTCTTATTATATTTTGAGCCCTCTGCTAATAGTTTAATTGAGTGCTTTAGATTTACCTGCCTCAGAAAGCTAACTGTCTTTGCAAATTTCAGATTTAGACATCAGGTTTGTATTTTTAAATAAAACACCCTGTATATTATTACATTTTTAAATACTCCTTTCCTTCTCCAACTAACATAAAGTTGTCACGACGTAGTAGTTCCTTAAGTGGGGAACAATTTTCCGATTATTATTACGGCGCCACGACTTCAAAGTTAGGTACCAAAACACTGCTATGTCGCAACCAAGTTCCTGATACGTCGTGGAGGCGTTTTTTATATGAGGAGTCGACAAAGTGATTAACAAAACAAACAATGTCGCCAAATTTGTTAGTTTGGTCACAGTCTACTAATGCTAAACTAAAATATACAGGGTTGATTCTTTAAATGGAACGGTGCTTCTAGCGGCTTTAGTGAAAAGGTTTTAAAAAAAAGCTAAAAACACATCTGTAATGACTTTCTACGAACTAAAAAAAAAAATTGAGGTCATCCAATTGGAGGCCCAGGACCCGCCAACTATTTTTTTGTTTAAATAAGATAAGTACAGTAAAATAAGTACCACTTGTTGCACCTTTCGGGAAAGCTTGTTAAAAATAAATTTAACGCACTAGTTTTTTTTGACTTCTGTTAACCAATGTGTAAAAAATTTTAAAAAACCTACTTTTTGTCGTTAAGGACGGTTGAGTGAAAAAGAGGTGTGCTTGGAATTTATTTTCTTTTTATCTAATATATAGTAGATTTAAAAAAGTTAATTATTCTGCGCTTTCAAATGGGGCGCCAATAATATTCTTGTGTGGTAGTTTCTTTATTCCACTTAGTAAATAAAGGAATATGTAGTTGGTTTTGGAGCTAAAACAATTTGAAAAAAATAGGATGTTAAAAATTTTTAACACATGGGTTCCAAACAAAATTATTTAATCGTTTTTTTTTTTAACAAGTTTTCCAAAAAGGTGCCGTTATTTCTATCTGTTGTGGTTTGGGAGAAAATTGCGAAAATCCTAATCATAAGCATAATGTGACAGATTAAAACTAAAATTGTTCTGTGTCTAGCACAAAAAGGATAGAAATAACGTGTTCGGTATTTTTGAAATCAACAAGTAAAAGCGAATTTAAAAATGCAATAACAATACAGGGTGTTTCATGATGAACCTGATGTTTAAATTTGACATTTGCAATAAAAATTAGCTTCTTTTGGGAGGTAAATCTATTATTATTTTTCGATCTTTCGTATTAAACAAGTTAAAAGGGGGTGCAAAATATAATGAGACACCCGGTACCTATCCCAATAACAACCGCATGATTTTATATTACCCTAGAAGAATATTGGCAAATGGTTTTAATAAATAAAGAGTGAATCTTTTGGTTAAAAGGTATTCTTTTCATATTTAAGAATCTTGGAGACATCAAAAACTCATCTACTAATACTCATCCCCAATCCATGAATATGTCAACCGCAGGTTAAATCGGTTTATTTAATTTATTAAAAATAAAAACCAACTAGTGTCAAGTTTGAATATTGTCGACAAACAACCCCGCATCTTAATTTAACTCATAAAAGTCCTTTTAGTTTGCATCTTTGGTCAATATAAGCAAAAAAATTAATATTGGCAGTGAAAAAAACAAAAAAAAAACTATTAATTTTAAGAGCCCGCGAGTTAAAAAATGCGTTTATGCACTTCAGGGATTAAATATTAAACAAATATGTTTAATCCCTCTTGTTAGGGACTGAACTGGCACTTTTAATCCCTAAGGGATAAAACAGATAATCCCTAAAGGATCAGCCTCAGGCTGGAATATTATAATCAACTTTATCGCAAGTCAAGCCAAATAGCACTTGCTCTTGGCAAAGATTTCATTCTTAGAACCCTTTCTTGTAGTCGACGAACCATTTGGCGTAGAAATAACGTGATTTTAACAATAATCTTTTTCTGAAGTGTATCAAATAGTTAAACCTCGGGACTAAAACGTCTTTTAATCCCTTAGCAAATTGTATTGTTTTACAGGCGCCATTAATTTTTATTTCTTTCATCGAAGGTTGTCGTGTGCTGTGAAATTTTTTTATCTAGGAGTTTCAACAAAAAGACATGTATAACGTTTTAAAGAAAGAACCCTGCCATTTTCTTATGAGCGATGTATTTCGGTTAATTTTTTTAAATATTTTAATATGTTATAGAGGGGTTCGCAATGAGCAATTTTAGTCATCGACACTTTGCCCAATATGTACGTACAAAACATAACCTCAGTTGGCATGGAATGGCTGTCACATAATTTAAGAAACCCAAAAAAATAAGCATAGAATTCTCCTTAATATAAAACATGCATAAACATTTTTTCAAAATTAATTCCTGTTACATGTATGCAGTATTTCTTCGTAGATTGAGACCAATAAATATTAACTAATACTTATAAAATATCAATGAAAGAACGCTAGTAAGATCTATAGTCGAAAAAAGCATAATATAGATTTACTTGTCAGGAACCATAATTTGTGCACTCATTATAGAAACATTTTTAAAATATATATGGCAATATGGACACATAAAATACAACGTTTACTATTATATTCTTTGTATAAAATACTTTCAATACGATCAGAAAATATCTCACATCTACAAAAACACCTCAAATGATGTTACGGTTCAAAAGATTTAATTGGTGCTTAGGCCCACCAAGCCCACCAAGCTCTCTCGATTACCGTAAATCGATATGTGATAAAAAGCTAAGAGCATGGTGCGAATGCAAGAAATTTATTTTATTTAAGTATTTTTCAAATGTTATTTTTAAATATGTTACCGTTACGAAGCGCCTAAAAGTTGCAGAACTTTAAAGCAATTTAAACAAAATCCCATAATTTGATACCGGTATATTTTTTTTCTGTTCTTAACCACCACTCATTAAAATCTTGACATGCTTTATAACCCTGTATTAAAATATATCTTCTGATCATACTGTTACACAAAAGCTTAATATTTAATATTTGACTAGATTATTTGCGATCACTGCAAAAATCCTAACGTATGGCAATTTTTTGGTATTATTATTTTTTTTACGGATATAAGATGGTTACTACACTCCATTCCAACTTGCTGCGGATCAGTTTTTTGACACTGACAATGACAGTTCCATTTAACTTCTGTGTTTAATTGTCAGTCGCCATATTGAAATTTCTCTGGAGAATTTGGAATGAGGTGTAGATAGAATAGAGAAAGACAAAACAGCAATTTTTTAGATTCAGTGTTAAAGATATCTCTTTAATATAAGGTTTTCATAACCTCGTATAAACAAAGGTTTCCTCTTCCCTTAGCAAAAGTTTGCCATAGTCAGGTGCTATAATTGACCCTAAAATGCTATTTATAAAGCCTCCGACACAACTAAGAGGTGACATTTTTTTAAATACTGGCATATTAACAATAACTTCTAGCAGGTTGACAAACTCTCAAAAAACAGTACTGAAAGGACCACGCAGTATTTAAATGGAAAATTGTTCCCCGTGATATTTGGATGCGGCTTATTTATGTTATATAGGACACACTAAGAAACATTTTTACAATGGGCACAACCTTGGATCTGACAGGGGTGCCGAAAATAGCTGTCAAAGTTTGACATGTAATATCTAAAAGCAGGCAATGGCCGATTTTGATTAACAAGGTGTCAGTTCCTACTAAGTTGAGCAAGCTGAATCTAAAAATGGTAACCATTTTGACAGCTGTCAATTCGTGTCAAAATCTCGACACCTATTTTTTTAGTTTTTGATATTTTGTGACATTTTTATACTTTTGTTGGAACCCCGAGTTTAAAAATTGAATTAAAAGTGACAGCTTTGTTTTAACTAACAAAAAAGTGTCCAATTTGGCTTTTATTTAATATCCAAATAGTTTATTGGCAATAAATACAAGTGAAAATCTATTTACAAGTGACAGATTTTGACATCTGCCAATGCCTGTCAAAATGACAGCACCCATTTTTTTAGTTTTTGTTGACTTTTATACTTTTGTTGGAACCCTAAATCAAAAATGGAAAAAAAGTGACAGCTGTGAGAGCCTGTAATTTGTTTTAACAAAAAAAAAGTATCCAATTTAGCTTTTATTTAATTTTAAAACACTTTATTATTGAATAATACAAGTAACAATCTATTTACATGTGGCAGATTTTGACTTCTTTCAAAAAATGTCACTTGTAAATTGATTGTTACTTGTATTAGTAGTAGTAGTAGTAGTAAGGGGCGGCCCGCAGGCCTGGCAATTAGGCTTAGACCTCTTCATGGGCCCTTTCTGCCATACCCCGTCTCGCACCCTTATCCTCCCACTCCCTCTACATATCCAGCCTCTCTCTCTCCGGGCCTTCCTGCCTTCCTTACGAAGGTCAGCATGTCAGCCCATCTTAGAAAGTGTAGCTCCTCCTCTTCTATTGTGTCTTAATTTGGCGTAACCGTCACACTCCTATTAGGTGCACCGCTGATTCCTCTGCCCACTCACATGCTGGGCAGGCGGAGTCGTCCAACACTCTGATGCATGTCAAGTGCTTGCGCAGCCGATTATGCCCTGTCAGCATTCCTACTAACAATCCAATGTCCTTGCGAGTTTTTCCCAGGAGCCATTTAGTTCTGGCTGCGTCTGGTCCACTCACAACAGTTTGGATTGTCTGCACTCTCGCTCTTTCCTCCAGGACGACTTCAGTTGATCGCTCGCCCATTTATTGAGTTCGCTCTGCACCTGTTTTCTTGTGATTCCCAAGAGCGGTTCCGGTCCAATATATTGGGGTTCGGCACCAGCTTTGGCAAGTTCGTCCGCCTTCTCATTCCCTGGTATTCCCTCGTGGCCCGGGACCCAAATCAGTGTCATCCTCTTATCTTCAGCCAATGTCTGTAGCACGTTAACGCACTCCTCCAATAGGCTACTGACAATTTTTGGTGAACTAAGACCCTGAGGGCAGCCTGGCTGTCGGAACATATGCAAATGTCCTGCCATTTCTGACCTCTGGTAGGGTTGCCGCCATGATAATGGCGTATACCTCCGCCTGAAAGACCGTAGCGTGCTCGCCAAGCGGGTAGCTTTCTTGAATCTCTAGGTCTATCTTGAACACTCCTGCGCCTGTTGTCTGCCTGGCTGACAGTTTTGATCCGTCAGTGTAGCAGACCGTCGCATCTCTGCTTAATTCGTTTCGGAATTCTTCTCTCTGCCACCAATCCCATCAGGTATTGTGACCTTGTACTTTTTGTCACTTGTATTAGTTATTAATAAACTTTTTTTAAATAAAAAAAGCCAAATTGGACTTTTTTGTTAGTAAAAACAAATGACATGTCCCCACAGCTATCACTTTTTATTTCAATTTTTGGACTCAGGGTTCCGACAAAAGTATAAAATAAAATAGGTGCCGTCATTTTGATAGGAATTGAAAGCTGTCAAAATGGTTAGCATTTTTGGATCCAGCTTGCTCAACTTAGTCGGAATTGACACCTTATTAATCAATCAATCATAGATCCAAGGTTGTGCCCATGGTAAAAAATGTTTTCCTACTTAACCCGCATCCAAATATCACGACAGAAAATCGATTAGTTTTCTATCGATACGGCGCGGCGGAGGAAGTCGAGAAAAGGACACTAAAACGGTAGGAATTGATCGGCATATGTCGAGAGGTGCAACACCATCTTAACTAAAAAGCCAGTTAACTCTTTCTCGTTTTAACATCCTACCTACAATCACGTTAAGAAAGTTGTTGATGGACGGTGTGGACTACTTCTAATAAGCGGTTTTCAAGCCATCCTGTTAAAAATTGGTTTATGGCAAATAGCGTTCAGTTTTTTATTTGTATTAAGTTTCTCAAATCCTTTAATATTTTTTAAAATCATGTGAAACTTGTCTCTATAACTGTCGACGAGTGTTTTCCAACCAATATAAATCGATACTTTATTGTTTTTTATTAAAATTTCTTTAAAAAGTCTTAACTATCACCGCTTAGTTTTTGGAGGCTTTTGTTGATGGAAAAATTTAAGCATACGACTCGCTCATGTAATCAAAATAGCATTCAAAACTTCGGTTGACGTTTCGAAATACATGCTGCTGGTCGATCGGGCTCTGCGCTACGTTGTTGCCGTTCAGCGCGTTTGCGCGGTACTGCTCGCTAAACGACATCAAAATCTCACGGATCTTTGCAATGATCTCTTCTACTCAGGCGTTCGATTCCTGAAAATTAAAAATATTTGACTAAAATCATATTATCCATGGGCCCACCCAAAGGGGCTTGGGGGGCTTAAGTCCTCCACCCCCAAGCCTACTGAAAAAATATCTAAAACTTAGTATTATTAGGTAAATTCAGTCGGTCATAATAATAATTATGATAATTTGATCAAAGTAGCCCCATCTATAACATTCTAGACAGATTAGACATACCAAAAGGCTGGTAATGGAATATTACAAGATAACTATATTCTTGTCATTTTTAGACCAAGCTTAATTACCAACTTAAAAGGTAGATTTTTAAAACCCAGAAATATTTTATAAGGTTTTGAAAGCTTATTCTCTTCGCCATCAGTAAAAAAATTGCAATTTCCAAGCCAAATTACTCCGATCGTGTATACACTCCTCAACCCCAACGAAAATGTATTTTTTTTTAATAAAGAACATAACAATATGTAAATAAAACCATCGAAAAAACCAAAAAATCTTTTAATGTAAGGCTACCACTTTATTTTTAAACATTTTTATAATACATACTTTATCTGCTATGTCTATAACTCCCAAATCAGAAACTGCCCAAAACCAATTTTTGGTACGCTTGTTCTTGCAAATACTTATAAAATGGTACCACACCCAACTTCCCCTCATATCCAGGAATGCCAAAAACTACCCCAAAATCTAAAACAAATATATAATACGTATTTTACAGAAAAGATTTGTGGCATAGAGGGCAAAGGTCTACGTATTTTATCTGCTATGTCTATAGCTCTTAACCAGGAACTGCCCAAAAAAAAATTTGATACGCTTATATTCTTTTTACAAATATCCATTAAATGGTACTACACCCAACCTCCTCACATCTCTAGAAATGCCAAAAACTAACCCAAAATGTAAAACTAATGTATAATACGCATTTTATCTGCTATGTCTATGGCTCCCAAACCAGGAACTGCCCAAAAACAATGTTTGGTACACTTGTTTTTGGGCCGTTTTTGGTTTGGGAGCTATAAAAAATAAAAAATAAAATCATATATTAGTTTTAGATTTTGGGGTGGTGTACCAAAAATGGTTTTTGGGCCGTTTCTGATTTGGTACCTATAGATATAGCAGATAAAATACGTATTATATATTAGTTTTAGAACTTTGGGGTAGTTTTTGGTATTTCTAGAGATGTTGGGAGGTTGGATGTAGTACCATTTTATAGATATTTTCAAGGAGAATAAGTGTACCAAAAATTGTTTTTGGGCAGTTCCTGGTTTGGGATCTGTAGTTACAGCAGTTCAAATATGTATTATATATTAATTTTAGATTTTTGGGGTAGTTTTTGGCATTTCTAGGGATATGCAGAGGTCGTGGTACCATTTTATAGGTATTTTCAAATAAATCAAGCGTACCAGAAATTATTTTTGGGCAGTTTCTGGTTTGGAAGCTATAGACTTAGCAGATAAAGTATGCATTATAAAAATGTTTAAAAATAACGTGGTAGCCTTATATTAAGACATAGTGTTTTTGGATGATTTTATTTAAATATTTTTGTGTTTATCTTTGTTTTATTAAAAAAAAATATTCGTTGGGGTTGAGCAGTGTATACACGATCGGAGTCATTCGGCTTGGAAATTTACTATCTCAATCTGTCATCTTCATACTGGTAATTCTCATCTGGATTACTTTCCGAAAAATTGTGGTGCTTTAAGTGACGCGCACGGTGAGAGGTTCCACCAAGATATTTTAAACATGGATTGAAGGTATCACGGAAAATGGAACTGTAATATGTTAGCTACTGCTGAACTATTACTAGAGGCTACTCGCAAAATGAGTGTCTAAACTGTAGATTTAGTAATAAAAGTGTGCTATTTAATTGCTTTTGTTAAATAAAAATATATGGCAATATTTTTTTGGATATTCATTGTATGCCTATAAATTCTGTAACAAATAATATAGTTTTTTTTTGCGTGCCAACCTAAATCTTTAATTGACATTTTTTCGTTACTTGCTAAAAATTAAGGTGCCTATATCCACCAGAATTTTAGAAATATTCATGTCTAATCAAATAAATAAAAATAAATATTTCGTCTAAATCTTTTAAATTAAAAAAAATTATAATGATTGAGTTTAAGATCCATATCTATCCATATTCAGGGAAACTTAAATCTGAAAACCGTACATCGCTACTTGCTTTTGTTCCAAAGTAACAATTTTTTTAAATATTTTATCCTTTTCCCTCCTTCAACCCCCCACCACCCTACCCAAAAGTTAATCAGTTCATGGTCAGCCAATAGAGGATTTTTGTACCAAATTTCGTTAAAATGGATTAAGGCGTTTTTGCGTTATCGTGTATACAGACAGAGAACAGACCGACAGACAACTTTTTTTCGTCGATTAAAGTGTTTTGGAACCTTAGTAATAACCAAATAAATAAAAATAAATAGTTCGTCTAAATCCTCTAAATTAAAAAAAAAAATAATAATTATTTCCTTTGAGTTAAAGATTTAAAAAACACTTGGCAACAACGCAATTCGCTGATCTCCGACCTACAGCACAGTGCATAGTGCATCTTCCGCTGTTCTGTTCGTTGTGAAGGTTGTCAGTCGCGAGGGTCTACCTGACTCCATTATTTTCGCGAGTTTTTTGCGGTTTGGTGGATTTAAACTGAATTAAAATGTTCTCCCATCAGGAATACGCTGACGTGTTATTAGTGTACGGTGAGCTCGCAGAAACTCAAATCTTGCAGCTCAAATATATCGCGACAGATTTCCCCAGCGAAGTTTAGTGTTTTTTGCTCGGTATTTTGAGCTATTTTTATAATAAAAAATTGGTGTTAGAAAGCACGGATAGTCCACAATACAATTAATTATTTTATGTTGAAAGGAAATGAAAATATCTCGAAAACTGTAGCTTTGAAAGACTTAAACCTTATAACAAAATTTTTGGGTAATATTTACGAAAACCAAAATCGGAATACCTCATATCAATAGCTGCTTTACTGCTAAAGTTATGATTTTTTAAAATATATTTTAACGTTTTTTTAAATAACTGGGAAACTAAAGCTCCCACAAATTTGAACTTTATAAAAAAATTTGTAGTCCATAATTATGGAAACTTAACTCTAAAGACCGTATATCGCTACTTGCTTTTGTTCCAAAGTTACAATTTTTTTAAATGTTTTATCTTCCTTTTCCCCCCTTCAACCCCTCCACCACCCTACCCAAAAAATAATGAGTTTATGGTCAGCCAATAAAGGATTTTTGAACCAAATTTCGTTAAAATCGATTAAGGCGTTCTTGAGTTATCGTGTATACAGACAGGCAAAAGACTGACAGACAACTTTTTTTTTTCGTCAATTTAAGTGTTTTTTATTTTGATAAAATAAAGAAAGGAAAAATTTCTCGATTTTAATAGTCCTCCATACCATATTGGTATGGTGGACTAAAAAAGTGTGTTAAGTGTTTAAATTTTAAAAAAAGGGAGTGTGCTCTACAGGTGTACAAAAAAATTTTTTAAATAAAATGTTTTTTTTTTAGTGTTTATAATAAAAAAAGAGTTTTTACAAATTAAAAAGAGCTTTGAAAAAAAAGGTGTCGTACTTTTATATAATAAAAGTGGACCCTCTAAAACTTGGATTGCTTTTCAAATAAAAACTTTATTTCGATACCGACAAGGACTTTTAAATAAACTTTTACAACCAGACGAGGCGCTAAAACCAATTTTCGGTAAGTACAAATTTATTCTCTTGCATTTTACTATTCTTAAATAATTAATAATTTGTAAGATGTGAAAAAAAAAACAAACTAAAGGTAATATGTTGATATTTACGCTGCAGCATGCCGCGCCGAACGGTGGGCGGGGCCACTCTATCATGAGATCTCTTTTAATTTTTTCGCACCTAAAAGCGCATTGTTGCCAAACTGTGTTTAACTTAAAAGTCGTGTATCTCCGAAACCCCTAAGTTTTGACGCCCATATTATGAACTTTTTTGCTTGTTTTGGCACCCCTATCACCCATTTAAATAACGACTCAAAAATATCATATCGTTTACACCCTGTATTTTTTTTTAATTTTAAGCGCCCTTTTTTTTTTAATAGTTGAAGTAGGCTAAGGCCAATCGCTATAGCAAACGGGCGGTTTTTGGCTAGGAATACCGGTATAACTATACGACATTTTGATTCTTACAGGCTATAAGAAAATGGTCTGCATTTTTGATTGTTTGGTTATAATAGTTTTACCAGAGTATAACAAATGTGTTATAATCGGGTTTTACTGATTTGGAATCAGCAAGATCGAATTAGTATAAAAAGACTCGTCACAATGTATATTTTTTAAGAACAGTTTAAGGACCCCTATTCTTTTTGGGGTGGTGACCACCAGAGCATGCCACCACCGATCGCTGGCTGACGGTTGGTTCTTAATTGCTTAGAGTAAAGTTTTTGTACCCGATGAGGGGTGTAGTTTGACTCTGGGCCACTGGTCTGTTTCGTCTTGGGTTTTTGATTTTGAGTTGTATTTTTAGGACTATACCTACTTGCAAATGCAAAATAAAACCAACAAAAATAAAAAAAGCTTGCAAATCTAAAATAGTAACTAGATGGTGAGTAGAACGCTACTTACTATTGGTCATTTACCTTTAGGTTCTCGAAATAGTTCATGATCTGGTCATAGTCCATGTCCAGCTGTAAGTCGTCCAAACCTGGCAGATCGGGAATTTCATTCGCGTTCGGTTCAGTCCGGTTGTCTTCGACGCTGAACATCGGGTTGCCTACGATGGTGGCGCGTTTCACTTCTGCACTGTTTCTGTTGGCTGCAAATAAAATACAAATACATTATTATAATAGGACCGGAGAGAGACAGTTTATTTTTTTACTCTAGGTATTATTGTTCGAGATTGTCTGTGTGGTAATGAGTCCGTTTTAAAAAGGTAACGGCGCCGACGCGCGGCGTCGTCCTAGGGTTCGAAATCAAAAATCAGGTTGTTTCATTTTGCATAAAATATCTTAAAAGAAGAAAATTATAATAACTCGAAATAGAAAATTTGTTATGGTGGTTACATTTGACCCCTTTTTTCCTGTCAAATATAGGAAAATTTAAATATTCAACAAACAATTAAAATAGGCTCATTATATTATATATATATATCTTCCTTTTAAATTTTAAATAACCTTTCCATAATGTATCTTTAAGGTCACAAAAACGGCATAGATTTGACAACACTGCTTTGCTATTTTTGGACCAATCTTTACCGGGCAGAATATCGGAAACCAGAAAATGGAATCTGTTGAAATATTTTTGAATTACTCACTACCGTATCCAGACAGTTTTTTGCTGGACTGGATCTCATTTTCGAAAAATAAACACGGCTAACAATAGTCAAAAATCTTACCTGGCTTTTTCTTTAGCCTCATCGATAATACAGAAATCAGTAACAGCAATTTTTGAATTTTTTATTTTTTGAAAAAATACACCAAATTTTAAAAAATCCTTTGGATACGGTTGTAGATTTTTATAAATCCTATTATCTGATAACAAAAAAGTTATGGTTGTTTTCTTTGTAAGCAACATTCTGCCAGAATTCTGAAACGCCAAGGTCATGTAATTTAGTAGGCCCAAGGAAACTAAAGTGAGTTCGATTGGAGTATTGGAATTCAGGTTACGCATAGCCACCGGCCACTTGTCTAATGAAACATTCAGCCAAAAAATTGATATATGTCAAGTGATAAAAATAATACGGAAATTTGTTATTTTTTTGATGTTGAATAATGATTTTTCCTTTGATTATTCTTAATTTCGAGACATTGCAATCCATGAAGAATGAAGCCGAGCATCAAAAACTTTTTAAGAAGCATTAATAAATGACTATGTTCCTAATAAGTTATACTTTTCCTCACATATGGTGTTCGCACCGTGTTCTAAAAACTGCACGATTTCACTCGAAATAGTATTAGTGATGCCACCTATTGTTGATCTTTCAAAAAAAAATAGCAACGCAGTGTTGTCAAATCTATGCCGTTTTTGTGGCCTTTTTTCTGTCCGTGACGTCAACAGGTCATTTATATTCATACTTTTTGCAATTAAGCACAAAAAACTTCTGTTTTTTCGTTAGATTTGCAGTGCACAGCTAGAACACATTTGTTTTTTACAAATATATTTGTTTAGAATTTTAAATAAAACCAGAAACACTCAGTTAGCTTATTATTGTCAATTGTTTATAAGCAGAGATGGGCAAATATCGGTTAAGGGTACATTTCGTGTCCCCAGCTAAAATATTTATTAAAGAATTCTGCACAAATTACATTGGAAATGGCTTTTGTCAAATGTAATAATTTTTTATATGTTGTAGTACTCGACCAACAAAACACAAAAATAAAAAACGAGATTACTTTCTGAGATATGGAGCTTTAAAGTTTTTTTTTTATATGGTTGCTTTGGTACCACTAGAAAAGTCACCGATTTGTAAGTTTTAAAAAAGAAAGAAAACGACCATTTTTTAAAAAATTACAATTCTCATTTTCTTTAAAAGCAACGGCCAGATTTTAAAAATATCTCATATGTTATTAAAAATAATGACGCTTGGCTAAAGAAAAAATTTTTAGCTTGAGTGGTACCATAAATGTCAAAAATGGTAGGCGCCTTTAATGTTTTTTAACATTTTTGATATTGGAGAAATACGAAAAGTGATTTTAAATATATTATAGATAGGTTATAAAAACTTTTTATGGACAAATCCAATCCAAAAGCTTAATACCAATATGTTGTTACCAATTGTAGTACCCATTGGTACCTGTATTTGACCGATCAAATTGCTCGTGTTATCATATTCGTTACCGGCAACCAACATATTCGTATCAAGCTTTTAAATTTAATTTGTGCACAAAGTTTGTATAAGCTACCCATAAGTTATTTTAAATCACTTTTCGTATTTCACCAATATTTCAAAAATATTAAAAAGCATTATAGGTAACTACCATTTTCCCAAGTAATGGTACCACTCAAGCAAAAATGTTTATTTTAGCTTACTAGCATTATTTTAATTAACATATGTAAAAACAATTAAAATCTGGCCGTTTGTTTTAAAGAAAATAAACATTTTAATTTTTTTAAATACGGTCATTTTCTTTCGTTTTTAAAACGTACAAATCAGTGACTTTTCTGGTGGTACCAAAGAACCCTTATAGAACTATTTTTACATGGATGCAAAGGGTGTTTCATTCAGGACAAATAGAGAAACAAATCGTTTTATTTTGGCTCTAATCAACAAAGTTGTGGGAAAAAAATTTGGACCATATCCAAAAATATAGCTTTAAAACACGTCAACTTTAAAGGTCCATATCTCAGAAAGTAATCCTGCTCCCTATCTCGTTTTTTTAATTTTATTCTTGTGCTTTATTGATCGAATACTACAACATATAAAAAAAAATATGACATTTAGCCGAAAGCCATTCCCGATGTAATTTGGGCAGGGTTCTTTGTGAGGTTTTGATACCAATCTGTACTTTATGGTTCATACAATAATTTTCCCATGTTTGACATGAAGAAAGGTATCAAATGTCACCACCATAATATGCCCCAAACTAAATTTTCGATTTTAGGTTACCTATTATAATTTTCTTCTTTTAAGATATTTGTTGCAAAATAGTACACATTTTTATTACGCATGGACTTAAAATTACGTTTTAAAAATCGATAACTTTTTAAAAACTAAATTTTAATTGTAAAAAAAATCTTGTCGTTAACACAACGCAATCTTCCCTAGTTGCTGTAGGCAACCAGTAAATCTCAGTGGGAAAAGAACCTGTCATCGTGTTAGAGCGCATTGCGATTTAGTTTGGAGATGTGGCAGGATGAATAAAAAATAATTTGCGTACCTTTTTTCTTATAATTACCAATACCACAACAGACTACTCTAACTTAATCTAATAACAATCGTGGCTATAGGTTGTTTTTATTTTTATCTATTTTTATAGAACAGCTAGCAAATAAATTATTACTTTTTTTTTCTGTCAGTGACCTTAGCTCAGGAAATACCGAAGTTATGTTCACAACGGGTCATTCATACTTTTTGTAAAAACTAACACCTTCTCAACTAATAAGCTAGTTAACTGTTTTTCGATTTAGTATCCTTTAGCCTACTATAGCGGTCATATTGACACCAAACTGACTGAAAATGTTTTACCTGTTATAAAAATGGCGACAACAGTAGGCTAAAGAGAGAGGTAGGAGTTAACTGGCTTTTTAGTTGAGAACGGTAAAAACTAAGACACACATATTTTGACGAACAAGTTAAATTTCTCTCTAAGGCCACCAATTCGAAATATTCAAACTTTTGCATCGGTCGCCTTAGAAAGAAATTTCAGAAAGTTTTGATTCCAAAAATTATGGTCATGACCCGTTTTGAACATCAATTCGACATTTCCGGAGCTAAGGTCACTGACAGCAACTGTCACACTCCTGCAAACCCTTGCAAAATTTATTAAGCCCTACGCAATATTAAAATGTAATTATACATAATAGACACTTAAAGTAAATATTTCAACGCATCGGTATCGGTATACGTATCGCGTTCGAAATAAAGTCAAAATACACTACATTTTTGACTTGTTTATTCGATGTTTCGAACGATGCCCGCTTTTTTCAGAGGTGCGATGACAGAACTGCTAACAGCAATCAATGCGTGCGTTGGGATGGACGTAACGATACGTTCATCACTCCGTACGCATCGATTCCTGTCAGCTTTTGTGTCATCGCACCCGTCAAAAAAGCGGGCATCGTTCGAAACATGGCATGAGCAAGTCAAAAATGTAGTCTATTTTGGCTTTATTTCGAACGCGATACGTATACCGATACCGATGCGTTGAAATATTTACTTTAAGTGTCCACTTAAAGTTGGCAAACCGCGTAAACGAAACGTAGCTCTGAACCGGCAAAGTTGGGCATTATCACCTCGACTAACGCGATTCCAGCTACCGGGTCAGGCGACGCGATGAACGTCGCGGCCCGTATCTCATGAAAAGCAGTCTCGCTTGACGTGCGATTGACAACTTCTGTCGCATCTGACCAATAAGAGCGGTGGATTTCAGAGCTACGTTACGTTTACACTGTTTGCCAAATTTAAGTGTTTATTATTGAATTGAAATATCATCTGGCTTTATAATACCTTAACACTAAAGTAAAATGAATTTGATTTGTTTTTGAGATTTCCACATAGTTTTTATTGTAAAAAACACAGATGGCACTGACCTGTAATACTAAATAAAATCTTAAACCGTGCGTAAGCAAAAAAAATTATCTTGTTGTTGTAGTTTCTCTTTATTTGTTCACCCTCACTTTTTGAGTTCCGTGAGCACTTTTAACTTAATCGGACGGGTCAACAACTACCTGCGAACCCCAGACCAGGTATTTTCTATCTGGTCTTTTTGTCCTTTAGTAGTCTACCGACAGAGGAGTATGTAACTAGGGCCGCTCCCACGGGATAACGACCCCACCCGGCTTGGTTATCGGCGTGGTTGGACCTACCGAGGGTAGGATCAAGTTACCTTTTACACTCTTCCCCTGGGTTTTTTCAGCCTACTAGGTTTTATCCAAGGTTGAACACTTTTTTAGAAAAAGAAAAACACGCAGAGGCAACCAAGAAACCTAACTTGATCTTGTCAGTCAGCTAACCGTCTGGGCCATCTAGGCCGGTAAAATTTATCTTAATTCTCAATGTAAAATAAAGAAAAAGAAAAAGCATTTACTGTGTTAATTAAAAAGAAAATGTAACAAAATCCCTTGTAAAAACCGTTGTCCAATCAGCTTACTATATTCAACACCGTCCCAATTAACTCTTTACCGTTTTAGTATGCTTTGGCGTAGTAGTAGTAGTATAGGGGCGGCCCGTGGGCCTGGCAATTAGGCCCCTTCATGGGCCCTTTCTGCCAAAACCCGTTCCTTACCCCTATGCCCCTACTTCCGCTGCAACTCTCTCTCCGGGTCTCCCTGTCTTCTTTACGAAGTTCAGTATGTCGGCCCATTTGAGCGAGTGCCGCTCTTCTTCCTCTATCGTGGGAAATTCCACTTCAGCTGCCTTGATCTGGCATATGCATCGGACTTTGTTATCAAGTGCTTCGCCGATTCCTCTTCGAGCCCGCAAGCGGGATACACGGGATCTCCTGCTACTCTTATTTGCGTCAGATGTTTGTTCAGCCAATTGTGCCCAGTCAGCATCCCTGTCAGCAGTCCAATGTCCTTTCGGGACTTGCCTAAGAGCCATTTAGTTCTGACTACATTCGGACTATCCACGAATAGCTTGGACTGTCTGCACTTTGCCTCCAGGACGTCTTCAGTTCATTATTCGCCCATTTGTTGAGCTCACTCTGTACCTGTTTCCTTGTTATTCCTAGAAGAGATTCCGGTTCAATGTATCGGGTTTTGGCCCCTAGTCTGGCAAGTTCGTCCGCTTTCTCATTCCCTGGTATTCCCTCATGTCCTGGGACCCACATCAGTGTTACCCTCTTGTCTTGAGCAAGTGTTTGCAGTGCTTCAGCGCACTCCTCCACCAGACTACTAATTTATCTTAATTCTCAATGTAAAATAAAGAAAAAGAAAAAGCATTTACTGTGTTAATTAAAAAGAAAATGTAACAAAATCCCTTGTAAAAACCGTTGTCCAATCAGCTTACTATATTCAACACCGTCCCAATTAACTCTTTACCGTTTTAGTATGCTTTGGCGTAGTAGTAGTAGTATAGGGGCGGCCCGTGGGCCTGGCAATTAGGCCCCTTCATGGGCCCTTTCTGCCAAAACCCGTTCCTTACCCCTATGCCCCTACTTCCGCTGCAACTCTCTCTCCGGGTCTCCCTGTCTTCTTTACGAAGTTCAGTATGTCGGCCCATTTGAGCGAGTGCCGCTCTTCTTCCTCTATCGTGGGAAATTCCACTTCAGCTGCCTTGATCTGGCATATGCATCGGACTTTGTTATCAAGTGCTTCGCCGATTCCTCTTCGAGCCCGCAAGCGGGATACACGGGATCTCCTGCTACTCTTATTTGCGTCAGATGTTTGTTCAGCCAATTGTGCCCAGTCAGCATCCCTGTCAGCAGTCCAATGTCCTTTCGGGACTTGCCTAAGAGCCATTTAGTTCTGACTACATTCGGACTATCCACGAATAGCTTGGACTGTCTGCACTTTGCCTCCAGGACGTCTTCAGTTCATTATTCGCCCATTTGTTGAGCTCACTCTGTACCTGTTTCCTTGTTATTCCTAGAAGAGATTCCGGTTCAATGTATCGGGTTTTGGCCCCTAGTCTGGCAAGTTCGTCCGCTTTCTCATTCCCTGGTATTCCCTCATGTCCTGGGACCCACATCAGTGTTACCCTCTTGTCTTGAGCAAGTGTTTGCAGTGCTTCAGCGCACTCCTCCACCAGACTACCGACTATTTTGGATGCACTTAGAGCCTTGAGGGCAGCCTGGCTGTCGGAGCATATGTATATGTCCCTGCTGCCATGATAATGGCATATACCTCCGCTTGAAACACCGTAGCGTGTTCTCCAAATGGATAACTTTTCTGAACTTCTAGGCTTTCCGCCTACACTCCTGTGGCTGTTGTCTGCCTAGGTGACAGTTTATAGCCATCCGTGTAGCAGACCGTCGGTCCCCTCTATACTTAATTTCGTTCGGAATTCTTCCCTTTGCCACGCATTCCGTTCTGGTATTGTGTATTTGTACTTTTTATCGAACCTCCATGGTTTAAGCGGTGCTTTCACAGGCAGTCTTAGGAGGGGCAACTCTTTCGTCGCCAGTTCCTCGACCGCCAGATGGCCCTCGCTTTCCTCCCTGCTCTTCCATAGTCCCTGGTTTCTTAATCGCAGGCGCGTCGCCATTGCCTCCTTCTTGATCCACATTGGAAGTGAAGGGAGGACCAAGATTTTTTCCAGGGCGTGAATGGAGGTCGTCCTCATTGCGCTGGTTCCTCTGCAGAAGAGCTTGAGATTTTTGGATATGGTTAGATTCTCTACAGCAGACCATCAGACCACTGATCCGTATTGGATTCTTGGTCTTATGATGGCCGTGTATGTCCAATGTAGGATCCTCGGTCTAATACCCCAGGTTCGCCCGAAACTTGGCGCAACTGCCACAATGTTGCCTGGACTTTAACGGTTATTCTGGCAACATGCTCGCTCCACGTGAGTCCCTTGTCTAGCGTCACCCCCAAATACTTAAGTTGTGATACCAAAGTTAAGGGTCTGCCGTACATTATGGGAACTCGGACTACCTCTACTTTTCTCTTTCTGGTGCTTCGGCTTACTATTGCGGCTATATTGACACCAATTGACAAAAAAATCCCTGTTTTAAAGGGCTCTGAAGAGACAGAAGTTAACTAGCTTTTTAGTTGAGCACGGTGTTGCTATATATTATGACGTTTTTAAAATTATTATTTTATCATTCAATATTTGGACATTCAGAAATAATGCCTGTAGCACACTCGCTCGACGCGTGGACCTTGCCTTCGGCTCACTCCACCAAACTATCTTTTTGGTGTGCACTGTTTAAAATAATAATCAGAACTTACATTTTGGTGACCTAGAATATTGCACAAACTCCATTTTGTCCTCGGCCTGCTTCTTTGGTTGCTCATTATTCGGTTCATCGTCAAACGCAAAAATGTGCTCCTCGGTATTTTCCACATCGCCGAGAGGCGCCCATTCCCTCCCTTCCAGCTCCTCGTGAGGCGGTCTTTCCCTCAGACCGCTGCCGGGCCGACTGCCATTGTTCGCGTTTTCTGCGACAAATTGTTGAAGAATTTTGTCTCCACTCCTGCAATAAAAAAATGCGTAATATGTCAATTTAACGGGACTTATTTTTGGTGAGGTACTATAATTATATTGGATTTATTTACATTTATAAATATTTATTGTCTGAAAAATATAGAAAAATAATTTTACATTTTTGCGTCAATTAGTAGTCTTATAAAATAAAGTTTCATCGCTTGTCACGCCATCTTGTGATTTACGTCTAAGCTTTATTATTATCCTAGGACAGTAAACGAGCCATTAAAATCGTGTTGAGATGGTCTTAAAACTATTATTATTCGTTGGTCGTAGGTAAATATAATTTGCACTCCAAAACTCACTTAACTTAAACAGATTCCGGACTAGTAGCGATCGCATCGTTGACTCAACCCAAATATCATCCACCAAATTAATGCAAACCCAGCAAACACAGTTAAGTAAAAGTTACAACATATGATTACTATAAAAAACAAAAGATCTTGGGTGGGAATAACGAAAATTCAAAATTGAATGAGCATCCCACAAGGAACACAAAAAAGACCAAAGCGAAAAGCCCACGCTGGTTTTCTCTTTCTGCTTTGGTCTTTTGTGTGTTCCTTATGGGATGGTCATCCAAGTTTGAATTTTCGTTATTTCCACCGAAGATCTTTTGATCATTTGTTTTTTAGTTTCTTTTCGGTTGAAGTAACTGATTTGGAGGTTTTTTTAACTTTATTTTTGTTTTAATTGCCCTAGGAGCATAATCCTACTGGAAATATTAACACGCCAGGACTAATCCGTATCAGGTAACTTGGATAAGTACCAGTGCGGAATGATGCCTATTTGTGAGTGATTCAAAGTTAGAAATCAAAGTGTATGACGGTGTTTAATGATGTATGGTGGAGGGTGACCAGTGAAACCACTGATGAGCCCACGCTGGTTACCCAGGACGAAACATCGTTTTATCATTTCTCTTTTCGCTTTGGTCTTTTGTGTGTTCCTTGTGGGATGCTCATCCACGTTTGAATTTTCGTTATTTCCACCCAAGATCTTTTGTTTTTTAGTTTCTTTTCGGTTGAAGTAACTGATTTGTAGGTTTTTTAACTTTTTTTTTGTTTTGATTGCCCTAGGAGCATAATCCTACTGGAAATATTAACACGCTAGGACGAATCCGTATCAGGTAACTTGGATAAGTACCAGTGCGGAATGATGCCTATTTGTGAGTGATTCAAAGTGTATGATGGTGTTTAATGATGTATGGTAGAGAGTGATCAGTGAAACCACTGATGAGCCCACGCTGGTTACCCAGGACGAAACATCGTTTAATCATTTCTCTTTTCGCTTTGGTCTTTTGTGTGTTCCTTGTGGAATGCTCATCCAAGTTTGAATTTTCGTTATTTCCACCCAAGATCTTTTGATCTTCTGTTTTTTAGTTTCTTTTCGGGTGAAGTAACTGATTTGGAGGTTTTTTTAAAATCTTTTTTGATATGATTACTTTGTTACATAAATTCTAGGTAAACTGGAAGTCACAACAAGGTAACTTCCATGTTCTGCATAACGCCATGCACAAAGTTCTCTACTTTTTATGTAAATAATATGTAATTAAAATAACGTAAATAAAACATGGCAACAAAAAATTGGGAAACGGCAGATATCGATTGATTAATTACACTACTTCGGAAACAATTGTAAACATCAATAGTCTTTATTTGGTCAGGCAGTTGTTTAGTGGAAATTTTGGTATTGGTAAAGGTAAATTATTGTTACGGAGACTATAATGCCGACTGTTAACAAACCCTGAGAACTTCTTAAAGACCAAACTAACAGATTCCAAAATAAAAATGCAAGGTACAGTTAAAATTTCCTCCTGTATAAACAATGACCTACAACTCTCTCTGCAGTTTTTTTTGCAAATATAGCGAAGAGCTCTCTTTTGTAGTACAAAGACTGCCTGGCTCGATTTTTGTGTCGAATATCCCCAAAAAGCAATTCCATATCTAATATGGGACTCCACAAGTGAGAAATATGCGTTTCTGGCAGCCTTTTTCTCCAGCTCATGTACAATATTCCTGACTACAAAACAAGCACTGGACAGTTTTTTATTTAAGTTATCTATGTGTAACTCAAACTTTAATTGGGAATCGATGTAAAAATTTTACAGTTAATATATTTTGCATACTTTTTTCTTCTAGTTGAACATCGGGTATTAAGAACTTAAATGTTAATATGTTTGTTCTTTTGATGCTAAAAGAAAGTTTGTATCACACCATTTCTTAATTTGAAAAAGGTCTTGCTCTATGATTGTTTCAAAAATATCTAGTGTCTTTGCAGTCCAAAGAGAGTTTGCTTCATCTGCGAAAGCTTTTATTTTCCCTCTTCCAAGAATGAGACGAGAGCATCGTTAGTACCTTTGGAGCTGGTTTTGACTTAGAATATTATGTTTTTTAAAAAAATCTAAAAGCTGCACTTTTACAATTTTTTCTGTGTAGAGATAAGTTTATGCAGTTCCGTTATATTTGTCATTTTAAATTTAAACTTATCTTTGTAATTAATACTCGGAAGGTAGGATAGTGGATCAATAGTGGAATCAAGACTTTTTTGACTTAGAATATTATGTTTTTAAAAAAATTCTAAAAGCTGTACTTTTACAATTTTTTCTGTGTAGAGATAAGTTTATGCAGTTTGTCAGTACTTGTAACGCATTTTCTGGTAGATTTTTAAGAATTCTCACAGATATGTTATCTGTGCCTGTTGAATTTTGTTTCTTTATGTCTCTAAGAGTCGATTTGAGTTCCGTTATATTTGTCATTTTAAATTTAAACTTATCTTTGTAATTAATACTCGGAAGGTAGGATAGTGGATCAATAGTGGAATCAAGACTTTCTGATAACTTTGCTGCTATTGACGTATAAAAACTATTGAGATATTGCGCACTACTGTCAATAGATTTTTCTGATTTTGGCGCTTTACCCCTAAACTCATTAATAATCCCAGTATGCTTTACTTTTGTTATCAGCCCTACTTATACGCTTATTATAATATAGTTGTTTTGCCTTTTTTATAACCTTTCTATAGATGGACCTATATTTATTAAACTACTGGATAAACCTTTAACAGTTTGTGAACTTTCTGATAGTAAAAAGGTTTCTTAAGTTTCTACGATAAATTTTTATCCCTTTTGTTACCCAAGATTTGTTAACTTTTGTTGTAATTTTTCGTAACGGAAAATTATCGTCAAAAATGCACCTTATTTTTTCCTGAAAACTTTGAAAAGGCTTTTGAGAATTTAAGCAGCGTTGCCAATCAACTTATGTAGCTAATCTTTTAAATATTTCGTAGTTTTTCTTGCTATATATTCTCCGTTTTATTTGAGATTTTTTTGGTAACTGGTTAAAGATAACTAACTCTGCTGTCAAAGCTTCATGGTCCGAAAGTCCTGAGGGTACTACTTGGCAATTTAGTTGATTTACGTCACAGTTGGTACAAAAGTAATCAATCGTTGTTGCAGAATGGTTCGTAATTCTTGTTGGTTCGTTAACAAATACTTTTAAGTAAAATAAATTTTAACAGATTAATTAAATCTTTAGTGTCGCTTGAATCCACATCATCAAAATTGATGTTTAAATCTCCTGCAACGATTATTTTTGAGGATAACGGAAACTTTTGCAGCAGAACCTCAAGACTTTCTAAAAATACTGCTGGTCTTCCGGATGGAGGCCTATAAACACATATTACGTAGATGTTATGTTTTTTCAGAATGACCTAAAATATCTTCATGTCCCATAATTATTGTGCCTCCCTATCCTTTTTCCCTGCAGTATTTCGAAATTGACCTATACCCTGGAATGTAACACATTTCACTTTCGGTCAACCAATGTTCTGTTAAAAGAATAAAATGCGGACATTTAAAGTTTTCGACTAGAATAAAGAGTTCATCTAGTTTATTTCGTAACGATTGCACATTCAGTAATATGAAAGAAAGTTTGAAATTTGATTTTAGTGTTGTTTTAAGATTTTCGGAGTTGCTTAATCTAAAAAAGAGTTCGGAACTACGTTACATTCGTCAATATTGGTACTTATGTTGCTTATAATGTTATATATACGTTGAGCCAACTGCTTTTTTCCAATTTTATTTAAAGCCAGATATTTGCCGAATACGATGATTGAAGAAATTAGTTCAAATTTAGAAACATTTTACAGTTGCCCTTAAGCTTTTCGTAGATTGAAATATTTATCTGGTCTATAAATTTATTAAGAACTGTTCTATTACCCCAGAGAGGAACTGGCAAAGAGATAACAGTAAGTCAAGAAACTGTTCTCCTATTCAACGACCTTCTATGGTATCTTTTAGACCACCGGATATGATAACAAAATCGTTCTTCGTAAATTTTGTTACCAGACTTCTGACGTCATCCAATACGTTTTCCATATTTGCGTTATGTTTCGCAACTGTCAATATGCTGTAGTTTTCATCTTGTGTTGAATGCTTTTTTTGTTGATTTTGTTGTTTATCCTTTGTGGTTGTTAAATGTTATATAAATATTACGTATTGGAATGTAACATTTATGTAAAATTAAAGTCATATTGTGTACATAAGGTAAAAAGTAACTTCCATATTCTGCATAACTCCATGCAATAAGTTCCCTTTTTATTACGTAAATATAATGTAATTAAAGAAACATAACTTATGTTATGTAAATAATACGTTAATTTTATGAAAACTTTTTTTATGTAAATTTTGTGGCTTTAGATTTACGTAAATACTACTGGAAAAGAGGGTCGTGTTTAAATAAAAGTCAAGTGGTGACGCAACGTTGGCATGCGGTGCACAACGATGACTTGTCGTTGCTAGCTGGGACGATTTATCAGAATGTGCCAAATTATCCCACTAAATAAAGGAAAGCTGAGCTATAGAACGGTTCATTATTCAGGGTGGATTTCTTTAAACAGCCTCTAAAAGGGATAAGGTTTTAAAAAAGGGTAAAAAGAAATCCAATGATTTTTCACGGACGTTCCGTTCATGACAAAAAGAAAATTTGAGGCCCGCAACTGGAGGCCCAGGACCTACCAACTATTTTGTGTGGCACCTTTTTGGAAAGATTGTTAAAAATAAAAAATTTTTTAGATTTTTTTTTGACATTTGTCAACCAATATGTCAACACCCTGCCAAAAAAACCTCATAAAAGATCATAGCAAATAACAGATAAAACATCATAGGTTTTTATAATCTATGCTCACATAAACTTATGTTTTATAATTTTTGACTATAGTGAAAGTGAAAAACAAATCCCGCATATAAAAATTTACAATATTTTATGATTTTTAATATGAGAATTCCTCATAAAGGTTTATAAGATTTTAAAAGATTTTATAAGATCTACTTGTAACATTTGAAAATAAAAAAATTGTAGCTCAACTTTTGCAGTTGTAGTAGTAGTAGTAGTAATTGTAGTAGGAATAATGTAAGAGATTAATATACAGTCGAACTAAACTATAACCTAACCTAAACTATAAAGTACGACAACCTAACCCACTATAATATAATAACACTTCTTGTGCTTGCACAATATCTACATATCTAATAGAAAATTGTTTCCATATAAATACTAATTTATCGCCAGATTATAACGAATTTTTGATTAGATTTTGAAAATTAAATATGGCGGATATTAGATAATTTTCGGTCATGTTTTGCTAACAAATTTTAACTGACTTATTCATATCCGATTGTGTTCAAATTTGGTATGCGTTTATAGTTCCGGAGAAAATACAATAATATGGTATTCTCAGGTACACACCTCCCTCTAACGAGGAAAGTGGAGGGGAAAAGGATTTAGTTTGTTCGATTTCAATCAAAATTGGTATATAGGGGTTTTTAAGGGATTATGAATTTTTGATCAGATGGGATCATGAGTCAAAAAATATTTTTTTTTTAGAAGTAAGTAAGTATACTAAGTATAGCTTTTTGAATTAGTTTTCAGGTAGTCGAAAATACTGATAAAAAATCAGGTGTGTTTTTTGTGAGATTTAATGAGATTTTTTTGACAGAGTGGACACATAAAAATCTATAAAATGTTTTTACCAACTCCTAGAAAATTATAAATGTTCATAGAAATCTGTCAAATTCTATGTGGTCTGATCATAAAATATCCGAAAATCCCATGAAAAACGTTTTTTTACATACTCTTAAAACATTATAAAAAAAAACAAGGGTATAATCATAGAAACCCGTAAAATGTTAAAAGTTTGTTTCGACTAGAAAAGCTGTCAGAAAACTATAAAAACATCGGTTTACATAGTTAATCCCGTTATACATCATAAAAGAAAAAGAATGTAATTATAGAAACCCATAAAAGTTGATATGTCGGTTTGATTATAAAATCTCTTAGAAAATCGTGCTTTTATAAAACCATAAAATATGTTAAAAAAGAATGTCTGCACTTATCAAATTTTATAAACATTTATAAGCCCGACTGATTATAGAATCAGATAAAAAACACACATATAAAACCACACAAATTGTTTCCAAGACATACCTCATAAATTTTTACAAACTTTTATAATCCTAAAATTTTGACTCACAAAAGCTCATAGACCTTATAAAAACTGATAAAATTCAGGTGTGTTTTTTTATTAATTAAAGATTCGCCTTTACCTTTTTTTTAAAGCCCATCCCTAAAGCCTAAATTCTTTAAACCCATTTTTTGTCCGAACCTTAATTCTTATTACCATTACACCATCACCACCATTATTGTTCATCAAATCGATTCAAAATCAAACCTGAGTGTTGGAAAGACAAAATAGAGGGTTATAGCAAAGAAAAAAACATTAGAGGCATATGATAATTAGAAATAAATGGAAGACAATGAAAACTACCGAGTATGTTTATACGCGCCTAAAACCGGTTTCATATAAGGGCGGTTTTAAATAAAATCGCTTTCTACAAGGTTTTATACACGTCCTTCATTAAAATCGTTTTCTAGCAGCTGATCAAAAACCTGCCAACCCGCTAACATAATGATCAAACCTTAGAGTTTCTCAAAATTAAAAAATATATATTTTTTAATATTGAAAAATATGGCGAATAACACAACAAGTTAATAAAAATTTTTTCTGTAAAAGTAGGATTGAGTATTTCTTTAGGTTGACACACCGAGAAATTTCACAAAAATGACGCCTAATGTAGGTGACAGTTATGAGCCTAAAAGAACATAGTCAAATCAATCAATCTGACTGACATTATTTTTTTTTTGATGTGTCTTTTCCACAATCAGTAAATGGTATTTTTTACCATGATTTTTCGTAATATGTATATTAAAATTTAGTTTTTTTTTAATTTTTGTTAATAGAAAAAGTAGTTATATCATTTTTAGATGGGTTTCAAGTCCCCCTGTAAACATGATATATATTTGCCTGCTTTTTTATTAGCCACAAACTTGTTTGAACCAAACCAAAACTTCTTCACTGTTACTCCGTTTTTTTTTTTGTCGAAATAAAGTGTTTTTGTGTGTTTTTGCTGAAAATATATTGTTTTGATCTGTTCAGTGCTGTTATACAAACGGAATGACCAGTTTTTTGCCTCTCATAAGTGCTGTGCGATAACCCTTTTTATTATTAGCCTCAGAGTTAGGGGAATTTTGTTAATACCAACTGATTTAGGCTCACAAATTTCATTTTATTTGTCATTTTTATTTAGAGGATATTATCATTCCACCTTTATTTTTACTTCCGTGGGTTGACAGCAATGCGCTATAGCGTTTTTAATGTGTTTATACCCACCATTAAATATTTACGTTTTAAAGCGGATAAACCGCTTTCTGATTTGTGGTGCTACAGTCAGCAGCAAGAAAAATGATCTTATTATATTATCTTATACATTACGTAAAATTGACGTCTTGGTGACGTTATGAAAGTCATTTTGCTACTTGGATGCATTGAAAAAATATTCGCACTGTAGATTAATAAGAAACCAGAACCAGTCAGAACTTAAACCACTGCCCAGACAGCAAAGTTACGTATCAGGTACGTACCTCGTACCTAAGCCTCGGACGAAAAGTACGTACATAGTACGTACGCTAATTCCAATGTACGTACTAGGGACGTACATTTTACGTGCACTTTCCAACGCTATGTATGTCTTAGGTACGTCCTTGGGATATGGAAAATATGTACCATGTACGTACATTTATGTACGTACCAAGTACGTACTTTGTATGTCCCGCGGGGAATCAATAAAAGACGTGAATTGGACGTAAATTGTACGATGTACGTACGGGGTACGTACAGGAGACGTTGGTACGTACCTTGGGGGACGTAAATAAATAAAATAGAGGGGAGGGGGGCGGCGATTTTAAACCCCGAAAATTCCTCTCTGCTGGTTGACTATCCGGGAAAGAATTCTTGACGGAGGATGGGTATTTATAAAATACCAATTTTACTTTTAAGAGAATGAAAAATACTTATACAAAAGTTTGCGTTAGAAGTGAGAGAAATGTTACATAAATGAACTACGTCCAAGTTATGACAAAAAAAGATCTAAAAATAACGTAAAAATACATTTTTGCTGTACGTACATTTAACGCACACTTTTGTACGTACGTCGTACGTACCTAGTAGGTTCCTGGATGTAAAGACGTAAAATGGATGTACAAAGTACGTCCCTGGAACGAATGATGCTGTCTGGGTGATATTGCCCTGTCAGGTTTTGTCAACTTTTAGTATCAAGAAATTGTCAGGAAAAATTAAAACAAAAATGAACTACTACACCACTCAAGAAATAAGAATGTAGTAGGCCATTTTGCAGCTGCCTTACCCGATCGCTTAATCCCACAAGCTAAAATGATTCCGTATCTACAATAGGGCACTCCACAAAATGGTTTAGAACCCTAAACTTTTGAAGATTTTTTGTTTTTTTAAAAATATATACAACAATGTGCTTCTGTTTCACTGACCATGTAAACAGTGGCGTAGCCAGAAAAAAAACTAGTAAACTTGTAAAAATTAGCTAGGTGCCTATTGCTTGAGCTCTTGAACTGAAGCAAGGGGAGAGGTGTTGAGTTAGTGTGTACGGAACAAAAATACTTATTTTTAAAAGCAACTCTCATCTAGTCTCATTTGCAGATTTTTTCAAAATTAACCCTTAAATACGCCGTAGGCAAAATTTTCATAAAAATTACACTAAAATTCTATTTTTTACAATTCAAATGTTGTTGAGAAAAAATTGCTTAAAATTAAACAAAATTGTAACAATATTTGACATTGGTATAGCGCCGCAGGCGATAATTTTGCAAAAAAAAATATTTTAAAAATCTTTTAGGTTTCTTGTAAAATATTTTTGAAAAAGTAGAGTTAGATCCCAAGAAAATGTGGGTTGCGGTGGTATATATAGATATGTCGCGAAATCATAAATGCGCTGCAGATGAAAATTTTAAGAAAAATTTTACTAACAATGCTATTTATTATACATTTTGAATTCCTTAGAATTGAATGAAAATTGTAACAATTAATGACGTCATAGCTTCGCAGGCAAAATTTTTAAAATTTAAGACATCACACTTTTAAGGGAAGATCCAGTAGCGTGCCATATATTATCAGGTTAAACATTAATAAAATAAATGTTAATTTAGGTTTTAACTTATCCGACTATGCGACGGCTTGCTACAAGTATGTTGACAATAAAATATATAATCTATAGCACTCCTGGGTCAGCCGTTTGGTCTTTAGCAGGAAACGTTCATAGATAGAAACATATTTCAACTCGATGAACATAAACTAAAATTAATAATTATATTATTAATGTTTGACCCGATAATAATATGGCACGCCACTGGGTCTGCCCTTAAATACTAACAAGATTTTATATGGTCAGTGAAACAGAAGCAAACATTGTTATATCTATTAAAAAAAAAACAAAAGAATCTTCAAAAGTTTAGGGTTCTAAACCATTTTGTGGAAAACTGGAGAACCCTAGTTTATACATGTATGTATATTCTAGTTTCACGAGGAGTAAGGTAAAACGGAGAAAAAAAATTAAAAAAATCTACCGTGTTTTTTAAACCTAACTTAAAAAAAAATGATTTTTGAAGAAAATTTTTTTGCCAACTTCCATGTTTCGAGCGCCACTGAATGTAACAAACCGTTACTGCGTTCATTTTTGGACTACGGAAACTTTGGATCTCTGTATCTCAGAAACTATTGGCTGGAGGATATTGTGGCTATGATAACTTTGTATCAGGCATCGAGATCTATAACATATTAAAATTTGAACAAAATCCCACCGAAGCCATTCTACATTAGCTCCGGGCGGGGTTCTTTAAACTTGAATATCTTGGACGACGATCTTGACTCTCGACACAAACTGTCAGCAGTGACAAAAATGGCAGGTTGTGGATGTCACGTTAGTTACTCACCTGCTTCCGTTTCTGGAATGATGGTGGTGATGATGTCTCTTTGGCGTTTCAGATCTATTTGGCGACATGACGTTTGGCATATTGCGATGGGGTGGGACCGGTGGCCTGTAGTCGTCGTTGCTTTGCCTCGAAGTGGAAGGTGGGGGAGTGGGACAAGGGGAGGAGTGGTGGAGAGGAGTAGCGTGGGGAGGAAGTGGCGGGGGTGGTGCCGGTTTGTTCCTATAAGAAAAACAATAAATTCAGAGATACAAGCAAGGTTGCCACAGACAAATTAAATCAAACAAATTCGATTATCTCATAAATTTTTATAAAACGACGTTTCAAAAACAAAACCTAATTTATAAATGAAACTCTTTGTTTACTATGGCGAAAAATATTCTTACCATATAATCAGTTCGTCATTCTCATTGATAGTGTTCGTGCCGCTACTCTTACTCTTGCAATAAGTGCTGCTGTCAATTACTCGAGACCTGTTGTCAGTAAGCTCATCCGCCCACCCGATACTTCTGCCTGAACTTATTCCAGAGGAACCTCCTAAAACAAAATATGGCCATAATAAGAAAATAATTTGTAATCCAAAGACATAATAGCAAGCGCCTTATTTTTTCTGAGCTCTTTAAAGACAATCTCATTTTGAGCAGTAAACCGAATCCGAATGCATTTTTAGAACACCCCCCAACAAGCATTTGGACGTTATATTACGTTATGGTTACGTAGGGCAAGAAATACCTGACGTCGGCTCCGACGTCCATTAGCCTTCCTGAGGACTCGATTTAACACCTAAGTGGGGAATCAAAATTCGAGTCGTTTCGACGTCGGGTGCTGCACAGTGTTTTGGTCAAATATTAAGTCAAATTACGTAGACTCACGACCCAAAGCTTTACTGTGCACACCAAGTTTAAACTTATTAGGTAAAAATTTTTATATGTGGTGAACTGTGGTGACAATAATTATTATCTAGTTATTGTGGGTAACTAAAAAAAGTTAGTTTTACACATTCTATGGATCCAAATCTTCCAACGAAGGTCATTTTACTGATAAATATAATTTAAATAGACATTAAAAAAACAGACACCCACAAAAATAATTCAAAAATATTAAGAAATTAATTTTGAAAAAAATTAACCTAAAAACAAAATCTTTATAAGGAAGCCCGTTTCTTATAGTAAAACATTATAGGCATTTAAAAAATGCATTTTAGTTGCCAACAAATGAGTTAATTTACATATCAAGCCATTAAAATGAAAAAATAAAATGTACTGTTGTAATGGCGCATCGATGCTAAACGTTTAAAATGGCGTTTCAGGCGCCGACCAAATTTGTAATGATTATTTACCTATTCGGACAAGAACACCTCCTGCGACGTCGCCTTGTAGAACGACCCGACATAGAATATTGTAGTATAATTGTAGGTCACGCACCCACGTCGGTGGACCTCGGAATAGTGACATTTAATAAATAAAAGTTTGGCAACGTCCATTTTATTACAATTCTACTTTAAAACTCATACTAAATATAACGTCTCATGAATTGGACGTTATACCGGGTGTCCCGAGGTGAGTGGTCTATAAGATTATTTTGTAAACTATACAATAGAAACTTTTAAACTTTCTATTCTAACATAAGTCCATGTAAAGTATATTTATAAAATACTTTCGTATTTGCAGTGTTGCCATTTACAGGAAATCTTGGCAACAACTAAATTTATTGACGTCCGTTTTTCCTTTGGCCCGACCTTGAATTTTATTGTAAAAATTACGTCACCGTAATTAACGTTAATTTACGTCGCTGATAAGTAGCGAGTATCACCAACATTTGGCTACGTCAGTTTTGGTAAGTATCGACGTCACAACTGATGCACTAGTTGTTGGCGACGTCAGGTCTTATTAAAAAATACGTTTTTTGATGGACAAATCAACTGCCGACCTAAATTTTTGCCAAAACCGACGTCTTGTTAGGTTGTAATTAGTCGGAAGTCAGAAAAATGCTGCTTGGGCCAGAGCCGCGAGCTAGTGCATACGCGCACTTTGGGCAAGGACACAAACCTCTTAAATAAAGTAGACGTTTTACATATAAATTAACGCAATTTAAATAAGAAATAAATAATTTCTCATATTTTTGTAACTTGCATTGCACCAGTAACCATTTTTAACTATTTTATAAACAAAATTTACGACAAATAATAAGGAAAACATTATTTTAATCGCGTCATAAATGCCGTATATCTGAGACAAGCAGTAGACGTCAGTCTTTAATTAATCTTTGATTGCGCGTGAAAACATTTGCCAACCAGTTACTAAAGTATGGTTTAAAGATTGAGAATTTTCGGTCCCTTCCGTGATACCTTTTCTATAAAGCTCAGACTCCCGTCACACGCAATGTCGTGCCGCTCATGTTCCTATCTCTTTTTTTACATGGCAAGTCACTATAAAGCGTTATCAAAATTTTAGAAGGATGTAGTTTATCCTTTTGGGGCTAGTTGCACCTAGGCTAGAACGCGTCTCACTATAAAAATGATTGATTGATTATTAGGCCAGTAATTTAAGGCATCCCACATTGCAAACGCGAATGTATTTACGATTTTTTTTTATATATTGTTGGGATCTCTGGGCCCCAATTTTGCAATTCTCAAAACTCTGTGGTACTCCGGTGGTATTCAAAACACCTCAAAATGTTAACACTTATTTCAGTTTTTTCAATTTATACTTTTAGAAGGTGAACTAAATTTCCTACAACTTGAGCCTAACCCTAACTCTCTAGAGATGCAGCTAATCAAATCGGCAACTTTTTCCAAAAGGTGAAAATTTATCAGTAAATAATGGTCCTAGAGAAAAGTCATGGGAAATACAGTTTCCCACTGACCTGGAAAATCTGGAAAAGTCAGGGAATTTTGAGAGCTACCTGGAAAAGTCAGGGAATTACCAAAAAATCCTCAAAAGTCAGGGAATTGGCACACAAAACCTGGAATTTCTCTTTATCAACCTATTTTTTAAACCAATTTTGTAAAAAATATTATGTGAGTTCTTCTCTGCTCAACTCGTATATAAGCTCAACATCTGTTTCGCGCTCAATCAGTTCCAGTCCACCTAAAATCCAAGAGCAAGAGAAAAGAGAGAGGAAAGCTTTTAAAAACGTGTAGGACAGGAATTGCATCATTACCCAGGGCAGATTGTATTTATTGAACACATCTGGTTTTCGTTTCGAATAATAAATATCACCTGGTATTATTTCTCCTTGTTCTAAGCACACATTTTCTGTTACAACTTTCAAGTGTAGTCTAGCGGGTCTTTTCTAATTCGACAATATTTGCCATGTTATGTATTTATCCCTAACCTTTAAATGATGTGGGGTGCAACAGTTATGCCAGATTTCGAGAATTTTCATTTTTTTTAAGATCAAGAATCCAAATTGTCGAAAAAAAAACAGTTCCTAATCTAGACCGGATAAGTCATCTATAAGTCCACCACAGTGGCAGTGTCTATAGGCTGTGAAATACAATAAATATCAAGCATATTGTAAGCTTTGTTTAAAAAATATTGAATTGAGTGGTCATGTAAAGTACGTGGAGACTGAAAAAAATTCAAGGAAATTGCCTTTGTTAATCAAGAAAACTACACTAACAGTCTTGGCCCAAAATGACAATGGATCTACATATTTTTTAAAAAATGGTCAAGGAAAACTTGGAAAAGTTAGGGAATTTGGAAATCAGAATTTGGTGGGAACCCTGGAAATGAACTTGTAGAGAATTTGATCAGCTTCAATCTGATTTCAAAACGGAGCTCCTAGGCGTCAGTTTCCTCAAGAAAAAGAGTAAAACATCGAGGTTTGGGGGTATGATAAAAACATTGTATATTTCTTTTAAAAAATATGTTCAAGAATTTTTCACCTGAATGTGAATGTTTTTTAAAATAAAAATAAACTAAACTAATAAACGTAGATACAGAAATATCTAGTAGAGAAAAATCAAAAAACATCCTCAAAATTTGTTGAAAAAAATAAAAATTAATTTTGATTATAGATAAAGTACTAAAAAAACAACATAATTTTTTTTAACGATTTTTAAAAATATATAAACATGAAAATATACGTCGGTTCTTATTACCCATATGTTTTCATGATTTTTCCAAATTCTGATGTTTTGCCAGTGAACAGGCAAACATGCTCAGGGGTTTTAATATATTTTAGTAAGCCTATAGAGACATCACTTTGAATTCAAATTGAAGGTAATTAAATTCTCTACAAGTTGTTTTCCTATGAATTTTCTCCAGGACCATTTGTTTAGCCAATCCGTGTCTTGGAAAATGACCAAACTGATAAATTTTTACTTTTTAGAAAGAGTTGCAGATTTTTGATTGGCTGGCTAAACAAATTCAAAAAAGGCTTCTTTAATAGTGCCAAGATTTTGAGGTTTTTTTGAGTACCACGGGAGTAGCATAGGGTATTGAGAGTTGCAAAATCGGGCATAAATTAATCTCAGAGGCCCTAACAATATATTAAAAAATCATAGATACATGCGCGTGCGTGCGTGCGATGTTTGCCTTTTTAATTTTTTTATAAGACTGGCCTAAATATTGAACAAGGTTTAAAAAGGAAAAAAGTGCATTTAAAGACTTGAGTTGTTTTAAAAATCCAAAAGTGCGAAAATACATTTTACTTTCGCTAACCGGTTATTCAAAGCCTACAATATCTAGGGATCGGCTTGGAAGTCCCCATAAAATCAATTATTTTATGTTGAAAGGAAATGAAAATATCTCGAAAACTGTAGCTTTGAATCTTATAACAAAAGTTTTGGGTAATATTTACGAAAACCAAAATCTGAAAACCGCATATCAATAGCTGCTTTACTTCTAAAGTTATGATTTTTTTAAAAATATATTTCAACGTTTTCTCAAATAACTCGGAAACTAAAGCCTCCACGAATTTGGACTTTTTATAACAAAATTTGTAGTGCATATTCATGAAAACTTAAGTCTGAAAACCATATATTGCTACTTGCTTTTGTTCCAAAGTTACAATTTTTTTAAACATTTTATCCCCTTTTTCCTTCAACCCCCCACCACCCTACCCAAAAGTTAATCAGTTCATGGTCAGCCGACAGAGGATTTTTATACCAAATTTTGTTAAAATTGATTAAGGCGTTCTTGAGTTATCGTGTACACAGACAGACAATGACAACTTTTTTTTTCGTCGATTAAGATGTTTTGGAACCTTAATAACTCATTTTTGATAAAATTAAGAAAAGTCAAAATTTCACGATTTTAGTGGACTAAAAAGGAGTGTATTTTGACAAAAGTTATTTTATCGAGAATTTTAGTGAACTTATAATAATTCCAGAAGTTGATAAAATAGGAGTAAGCAAATATATTACCTAGGTTTATTAACACCCGGTTAACTTAAAATACTCATCACGTGGTGTGACATATAAGAATGTATTGGATGATCACAAACCAATAGTAGCAATTTGATAGTTTTTACTCGTTTAGTTAGATATCGCGAGGAACGTCACCAGCTTTATTTTGAGTTTCTGAAACCTACCTTCCGATTTAAAAACCCCGACAATCAAATAAAAAGAAAAAATGGAGTAGTTTTTTTTGCAAAACGATCCAGTGGTGGAGTCAGTCAGTCGAGCTTTATAACGTGTTGCTTTCTATACTGTTTTACAAACTGCATATAAAAATATAATTTTGATATTTTAGCTATTTAAAAAATCAATTATATATACTTAGTTTCTTGGCACATAATTTTATCCATACCAGGGGTAGGGTTAGTAGATCTATTATTTGGTGACATCTCTTGACGATTTCCGTTTGTGAAGGTGGTTGCGGTCGGAAGACAATCGTCAGGATCACAATAGTTCTGGTTTAGTGGATTGGTGATAATTCTCATGTCAGTACCTATAAACAGTAGCTGGAATAAGATTACGCAAGAAATTTCACCTTTTCTTTGAAAATATAGAAAAAAATTCAGACTAACTACCCTCCTAAAATCTTTTTTAAACTTATTGCCCTTGCATGAATTTGTTTTTACTTTTTGGGGTATTACCAAAAATAGTCGTAGTCAGTTAACTACATTTTAAATACACTAACCATTATTATTTCCAACAACCGTAGAATTTCTGTTAGAACTACCATCCATAGTAGTAGCTCTACCCAACCAAACCCAATCGTGAGCATTCATGGTGGATTCTCTAGGTTTGCGAGGCTCTCTGTGAATCACCAAGCTGGTAGGACTTACTGGTGAGGCATGAATACCAGTTGTCACACCACTTGCTTCGAGCGGTTTAAATTTTGAGGCGTAAACTACGCACGAGACTACGAATACCTGCGAAATAATTAAGGTTTATTATAAAATAAAATATCTTTTATTATCTTGCCGAATGACTAAGAATATGTATGATAAATAATAAACAGAGTACCGTGTTTCATAACTTATGTAAGAAACTTTTACATCGTGTTAAGTTGACTGAAATATATACAAAAAATACAAAAATATATGAAAAATATATACTTTACAGCCAAGTCAATGCTGCAAAAACGTTAGTACCGCTGTCCTTTTGGTTTAAAATAGCCAGCATCATTTAATCTGTAATTTTGGCTTTTAAAATGTTTTTACTACTAAATTTACATTCAAAATAACTTCTATAGTTATATCATTTAGCTAATCAACTTTTAAAGGTTAAAATTATACCTAAATACATGCTAAAACTTAACTAGCAAAATAGTTGCAAACTTAAGTTTTTTTCTTAAAACACAACTGAAAAAAATGCCAAGATGGCAACGGCAGTTATTTGTTATTTTGTATCCTAGTGCAATTTTTATTAAAATGCAGCTGCTTTTAATAGTATTTAGCATTTGAGAATAAGTGCCCTCTACCGCTAGGCTGGGATTGTGAGCCCACATCAATAACGCCAAGATTTGCTTTTGTTTTAGATTTGTTGTTTAAAAAAATGCAAAGTTGTTTGGTTTTACGGGCGGACGAGCAGCCATGTTTTATATTATGGCGAAATATACCCTCCCAAAAATTTGTGAAAAAATAATCTTTTTTACATAAATATCCTCAAATCTAAGTCTGAAAATCTTTCAAAATTAACCAAATATGCAAGATATGATGTTTTTCCTTTAACTATGAAATAAAATAAATAAAACAAAAAAACCCCTAATCGCTGAATATTCTCGTAACTAATAACGTGGGCTTTGAATGATTTTTGAAATATTTGCTGGCGGGAAAGAATTTTTTTGAGCAACAAATATAAATAACTTGAGTAAAAGAGATTTGGTTCAATACCAAAATAGATTTATATAAAAAAATTGGAAAGTAATTAAAAATATCTCGAATACTGTAGCATTGAAAGATTTGAAACTTATAACAAAATTTTTGGGTAATGTTTATGAAAACCAAAATCTGAAAACCGCATATCAATAGCTGCTTTACTTTCTAAAGTTATGATTTTCTCTCGGAAACTAAAGCTCCCACGAAACTTAAATCTGAAAACCGTATATCGCTACTTGCTTTTGTTTCAAAGTTACAATTTTTTAAAATATTCTATTCCCCTTTTCTCCTCTTCAACCCCCATCACCCTACAAAAAAAAATAAACAGTTCATGGTCAGACGATAGAGGATTTTTATACCAAATTTCGTTAAACTCGATTAAGGCGTTCTTGAGTTATTGTGTATACAGACAGACAACAGACAACTTTTTTTTTCGTCGATTAAGGTGTTTGGAACCTTAGTAAGTCATTTTTGATAAAATTAACAAAAGTCAAAATTTCGCGATTTTAATAGTCTCCCATACCGTATTGGTATGGTGGACTAAAAATAGCATTGCTATAATAGCTTTATATAAAAACAACAAAAACTTACAACAATGGCACAGCAGAAGGCAGCCAAGAGGACATACATGCTGATTTCCAACGGTTTCAGTTCGCCATTTTTCTTTTTATTTCTGTAAACGCCACTTTGACCGGAATACTGCTTAGCCTGGACGTTCGGACTTTCTTTCTCATCTAGAAATATTATCATTAAGCCTTTTGAAACAGAGGTACAGTTAAATTAGAAATCTCCATTTAGATATTAATATTGTTTTACAATAAAACACATTTGTGCGACGTTTATTATTAGAGAAAACTATTTAATAACATCAACTTTGGAATGATTTGTATTAAGTTTCAGTCAGTAGTAGTAGTAGTAGTAGTAAAGAGGTGGCCCGTAGAGATCTGGCAGTTAGCCTGAAAAAAATGGAGCGGCAAAAACTCTTCTGTGGGTCTATTTTTGAATCGAGAGAAAATTTACCCCCAGGGAGTCAAATTCTCTCGCTACTCTGCATCTCATTGGTCCAAATCTTCGGTTTAAATCGGTTTCTCTCACTTTTGCCCGATATTATATAGAGTTAAACTCGATTAAGGCGTTAGCCCGATATTATATAGAGGCAAAAGTGAGAGAAACCGATTTAAACTGAAGATTTGGACCAATGAGATGCATAGTAGCGAGAGAATTTGACTCCCTGGGAGCAAATTTTCTCTCGATTCAAGAATAGACCCCCTGGGCGCGTCAGGCATGTCTAGTAGATTTTTAGCCTTTGACCTGCTTGCTCAGGGTCAATACGAGATCTTCTGTCATGCATGCCAAAAGTGTTTTCCCAGCAAGCAGTCCAAATGTCATTGCGAGTTTTACCCAGGGGCCATTTAGTTTTCTTTCAGTCATTTGTTAATTAATATTGCTGTGGTGGGGAGTAGAACGGTAAATGGAACATCTGGCCTATCTGCACTCGTGTAAGTCGGAGCCACGGGACCGCAGATAAAGCCAACCCAAAAAAAAATATTGACTTGCATTTAGACTTTATCCATACTTATGTATAACAGTTACTTTTAATTTAACCTTATAGTAAATTGCAAGAGAGCTGAAAGTCAATTCAGAATTGTTCGGGTTCAGCCCCTGGAAATATAATAAATGTTAATGTAAACAAATAAAAGTAATACGCATATTATAATCCCAGCAAACCAGGAGGTGGCGGTAAACAATCGGCCGCTAAGTGATACTGGCGGATTTCTGACGGGACGTATGCAGAATGCCTATAATTTAGCAAAACAATACAATGTAAAAACGTACTTTCCTAAAATTTACAATAACAAATCAGTACTGAGCAAAAATATTAAAATGACAAAACTGGGTAGCGGCAAAACAGTAATTGGTCAGAACATAACGGGCCTAAAAACCTTACAATACTAAAAGGTTACAAAGGCAAATACATACAAACCTAAAATAGTGTAAACTATTGCCGCCAGATGGCGCTGCGGTGTGATGGACACCTTTTGATTTGTTAAGCCGGATTTATAATTAAGCAAGCAAACAGGTTTACCAACCTAAACCATTTTTTTGAATTTTCTCGGAAAGTATGCTATTTTAAGACAATTAAAGAAGCTTAAAACAATGAGGGAATTCTTAGCTTGCTAATAGCAATGCAATTCTCTAGTTTTATTGACTTATTTCGATGAAATTCTAAAAAACAAAACGACAGCTGATGCATATTTGTTGAACATCTAAAAGACCTAATCCCTATAGCCAATGGCATTTCTTATTTGTCGGCTATGTACGGCCATCTAACGGCAATATATTACACAGGTTTTGCTGTCCATCTGTTTTCGTCCGGCTTTGTACTGTGTCGCCATCTAGCGGGAATATGTTAAACTACTTTGCTTTTCTACACTTTTGCCGTTGTAACGTTTTAGGCCAGTACGTTATGATCTATTTCGATTTTGTGATAGTATAGTTTTGCGTATTTATTGTTTTTACTTAGTAGTGTTATGCACCTGTAGTTTTTTATAATTTAGCTTTTTTGTAAAGTACTTTTTGATAAATTATGCGCACCCTGTGGCTATTTGGTACTTCACATCTACAAAATTTGGAGTGCCAATAATTTGGCGGGATTTTCTAGTAAGAGTAGGCGCAAACCAGACTATCCTCATATCCCTTCAGTTATTCCTCATAAAGCTACTGGTATACCTGTCCTGTCGGCCGACACGTGCTCAAGCGGTCATGGGCGGTATACATGCCGCGGGGCCCCAAGTTGTCGAGCTGCCAGCTGGCAGAAAAATAAAAAACACTAAGCAATAAATATATAACAGAGAAAACATATTTTCCTCATTATAAAAGATATTTTCCGAATTATAATTATCAGGGCATGAAGGTTGAGTTTAAAAGATAATGTTTTATTTTGATTGAGGATGGATTGAGGTTCTCAAAGTTAGTGGGAAATATAAGCGGTAGATATTAAAAGTAAAGCTTCGCTTGAATAGTTTTGTTGCATGCTGCGGTGGTGTTATCATCCCTCTGTGTCTGAGATATAAGTTGTGGACATCAGTTCTGTATTTTATTTTGTTTACTAAATAGGGGTTTTGATATGCGTAACTTTGTGGAAAAAAACTAACGAATTAAGTAGTCTTCGCTTTTTCATGTTTAACCATCCTGTGACTGATAGCTTATGCGAAACTGGTTGATACTTTCGTATCCCATAGATAAATCTGAGACACGATTTTTGTACTTTCTGGATACGAACTTTGTCTCTTTGATCTATACATAGACCATATACCTGCACATCACAATATTTAAAGTGGCTGAATACTAAGCTATCAGTGAGCTGAATTTTCTGCTTTACCGACAGAGAATGTCGATGAGGATAAAGGAGCTCCTGATATTATGGTTGGTGTTTTCTCGAAATCTCATATTAGACTTCATAAGTAATCCCAGATTTCTGGCACATTCAGCCGTGGAAAGAGGCGCACCACGAATAGAAAGGTTCAGCGTATTTGTTATTTTTATCTTATGCCTGCCAAAGAAGAGAACCACTGATTTCAGTGGATTAATTTGCAGATTCTGTTTTTCTGATTTGTCGACTAGTCTTTCAAGGTCCTGTTCAATATCGCTCTTTGCCTGTAGCCAATCTTTGGAGTTAAATGAAAAGTGTAGCTGTAACCACCACTCCTAATTGTACCTCTGCTAAATTGTCCAATTTGTGTTTCTACATACTGATACCTTCTGTCCATGTAGCTACCCATTGCTGCGATTGTTTACTGAGAAAAACCTATAAAACTTAAAATAGCAAGGAGGAGCTCATGGTTAATGGTATCGAACGCCTTTGAATAGTCGAGAAGTACCAAGGCAGTGGTGTCACCTGCATCACTCTGCCTTAAGATGTCATCAGTAACACAGGTCAATGCAGAGACACAGCTGTACCCAGTTCTAAACCCCGATTGATAATTTGGGACAATATTGCATTTTCCTACATGTTCTCTGATCTGATTGCCCATTATTTTTTCCAATACTTTCGAAAGTTAATTCAGAATACTGACCGGATGTAGATCACCATAATCCTGTGCATTCCTCTTCTTTGGCAGAGGCTTAACTTTCGCTACCTTCCATTCTGATGGAAACCTTCCCCTAAAATATAGGAGTTAATTATATTTGTCAGATATGGCAAAATCCTAGGACAACATAAAACCAGCATTTGGTACTTAATCAAATCCGGGCCAAGAGCCAATGATTTTATACTATAAAGATGCTCCTTCACCTCACCAACAGTCACTGTTTTGAAACAAAACAGCTCACTGAAATTGGTTTTTTGTTTTGTTTGTAAAATGCAATGAAATTATGATCAACTTGTGAGCTCCAGAGAATTTTAGAAAAAAATCAGTGATCTCGGCTGGTTTATCTAGATTAGTTGGTAAGTTTTTTGTGTTTTTTAAACTTCCAATTATATCGAGTTGTTTCAGATGTTTCCATAGCTCATTCTTATTTGTTCGCATACAATATTCCAGATAACTTTTTTTCGTTGGATATAGCCATATTTGTTATATTCCGCATCTGTTTGTAATAGTCCCAGTGATTTGGGTTATTCGTTGCCTTAAAACGATTATAAGCTTTTTCTTTTTTCTTTATCATTATTTCTATATTGTCCGTTAACCATTGTGGTTTTTATTTCTTTATTTGCATTGTTATGATGGGAGCTAGAATATCAAATATAGAGAGGATTGCCTAACTGAAAATGCATAATTTCTCGTCTATATCTTTTAGATACAGAATTTGGTCAAAAGAGATATTTTGAAGAAAACTATGCAATGAATTATAAGTGATTCTTTTAAGATTACCAAAAGTTATGTGAAATGGAACAGCTTGATGTTTTTATTGAGATAGCAATACGTTAAACTGTGGTCGGAGACATTGTGATTTTTTTAAACTTTTCCAATAGAGTTATCTGGGTTTCTTATTAGACGTTTTCCTGGAAGGAACTCCACCACCTTTGTTTGGTTGACATGCAGTATTATTTGTTTTTTTTTATCGCTTTAGGTTCGGCTGCTGTAGATTTTTCGTTTATTTATGGCCGCACCTGATCTGGTAAGATTTCCTTTCCTCATAGATAACCTATAATAATAGGTGAAGAAGACAGTCCATCATCACTAGCTGGCAACTCTCAGGTTAAGAGGTCCTCATATGTGTAGCTGTCTTCACCAATATGCGGCTTGTTTTTTCTGATAGAGGCCCTGATGTTTTTGTTTCTCGCTTCTTTGAGATGCGTAACCAGAAGTTTGTTCACTTTTTGATCTTCTGGGGTTAAGTCTGATTTTATCACAATGCCTGTGCCTTTAAGTTTGGCTGTATTTTTACCGTACTTCTTGGCAGTCACTGTATTTCTTTTTTATTTGGCTTCTTGAGCTATACATTTACATTGAAATTCTAATTCCAATTTTGACAGTTTTGCTTATGGCAAAAGCATGTTACCATTTACATTGGAATCAATTCAAAGCCCACTTCAAAGTAAACTTCGAATTTAGTCGAACTATTTGCCAGATGCAAACTTTTTATAACCTTATACATTAGAAAATTGAAGTTTTGGGCAGATCTATTCGGATTTTGAAGATGCTGCTTTCGAATCTTCGGAATTTGATCGGTAATATATGCTTTATCGACTATGGTGCTTAATAAAATGCTCCATTAGAACACTTTGTGAAAAACATCAATTTTTTTAACAACGAAGAACAATAAACTAAAAATTTTCCAAATTCGTCTGTAGACGAATTTCAATGTAAATGCAGCTTTATTCAAACCACCCAACACCGTTCGCAACTAAAAAGCCAGTCATTTTCGATTTAGTATACTTTGACCTACGATCGGCGCCATATTGACACACATAGAAAGTCCATGTTTTTCCTGTCATTTAGGTTATAAAAATGGCAGCCACAGTAGGCTAAACGGCACTCTGAGACGGTAGGCGTTACCTGGCTTTTTAGTTGAGACGGTGTTGAACCACTATATAAATACTTAACCGTGAGTAAGTTTCGGATCATGTAATTTTTGACAGGTTTTTAAGGGATAACAATGTAAGTCACTACGTCACTATATTTTAAAGTAAAGTCACTTTGGCTGATTTAAAATAGCTTTTTCCTACGACCACATACGAAAGTAACCAAATCTGCACTCTATAACGCCTCAGGAAGTTTTATATTTCACACGAATATTAATTTTATTTCGTCTCTAGAGTCTCTAGATGACAGCAAACCATCCAAACAATGTAGGTTATGATTTGTAGAAGCGTCGGAAATAGACCGAAACCATTTTAGTCTCTAGAGAAGAAAATACTGTCTTCTGTTGAGATGAAAATGAAAAAAGTTTAATAATAATAAAAATTACGAATTAAATCCTAAAGTGGTCGTAGGAAAAGTAGCGTACACAATTCGATAGAAAGTAACTTTCTTACACTCGCGTGTTGTTTCACTCGACTAACGCCTCGTTCACAACATTCACGCTCTTGTGAGATATGTCACTTTCTTCTCTCGTCACATAATATACTATTTACTCTTTATTTGTTGGGGCATTTGCTCGTATCCGGGTAATTTTGTGCGGTAGTTTTACCAATAGTTTTAAAGAACCACATTAAAAGTGACTACTTTTTGAAAGCTTTTTACGCGCTGCTCCGAATAAGGTACGTGAAATTAAAGAAATAAAATAAATTGTAAAGGTCCAAACATAAAGTACGTAGCGCATTAAAAATTAAGGAGCGGGAAGCATATACTTGTTAAAAAAAATCAAATTTTTATTTTGAGATTTGATCTTACTGAATATGGCTTCGATTGAAATTTTATACAATGACCGTCAAGAGGTACGGTAAATTATTCAGATGGTGACTGTCCAAACTGTTTCTTTGTTATTCCTAGGAGTGGTTTCAGTCTCATATATGGCTTTCCGGTCCCAAATCCGGCAAATTTTTTCTGCTGTGACAGATTTTTGCACTGTCTTGTTTAACAAAAGACAATTTTTAAAAAGTATGAAAAAATAGGTAAGTATATAAGGTCCAAATTAAAAACAAAGTACAGTCTAATCCATTTTTATTTAGACCAAACCTAACCTCGCAATGACCCACTGAACAAAACCAGGTTTGAAAGTTGACAGAAATCCAAACGTTCTAGATTGTTCTTGTTGTCAAATTTGAAGTATCCAGGTTACGTTTTTTCTGACAGAAATTTTTGAGGAAAGAGTATTTGTTTACATTTTCGGCATGGCAGACTCGTGGAAGTAAAATTATTTAATTGCACCACCAGCAAACCTAGGTTTGTGCTTTTTGACACTGAGATTTAAAATATTTTAGCATATTTTATGGTAAAGCTATGATAGTTTTAGCATAATTTAAGGTAGCGTTTTTATTTAAGCAATTTTTACTATGGTTTTCACATTTTTATGCCATGATTTTGCTCACATTTTAAAGCTTTCTTTTCAAACTTTCGATTTCTAGAATAAAATCTTTAAATTTTACAAGTTCTCACTGTTTTTTTAGCGTTCAAAAAAAGTACTGCTAAAACATTTTTTCTCTGTTAAAATCAAGGGTCATCATGGCTTTACTATTAAAAGGTAACGCTTTTATTTAAGCAATTTTTACCATGTTTTTTACATCTTTATGTCATGATTTTGGTCACATTTTAAAGCTTTCTTTCCAAACTTTCGATATCTAGAATAAAACACTCAATTTTTTTAAGCTTTCACTGACTTTTAGGGGTGCAAAAAAAGTAATGCCAAAAAACATTTTTTCTCTGATAAAATGAAAAATATTTAAGGTTGTTGGCGGAGACAGCAGGCTATAAAAAAGTTTTTTAGAGAAAAATCGAAATAATTTAAGGCAATTGTCTAATAAAATTTTCTGTTTTGTCAACTGTCTGATGTGGTGTGGTATTCATGAATTCATTTCCACAATTTTGAGGTACAGGATTGTCCATTTCGTATTCGGGACGAGAAAATGCACATATTATCAAAAAATAGCGAGGGTTACCTATTCATCATATTTTATACCTTGAACTCTAACAGTGGGATTTACTAAGATCTAAAATAGTACCCCCCACAGGTCTAAATATTTACACCTGTGGGGGGTACTAAATTTTAAAACCAATTTTCAAAAAACACTTACCCGTACAGAAAAGACACAAAGTTATTGATTATTTTGTATTTTTAAACTCCTTTTTTTGTCAAAATACACCACGTTTCAGAAGAAAATGCCCTAAAACTAATTTTTTTTGACAGGTTTCAAAATGGCAAATAGCGAATACGCCAAAAATTTGGCACATAATAGCTTCATTATTTGTGTTTGAGGATATAAAGTTGGTGATTTTTTAGACCACCTCAGGGGGGTGGTTTAAATTTATAGCCCCCAGAAAGGATTGTTTTGTGGCATTTGGTAATAAGTTCGTTTATAATTTCCCTAAGTAACCGTTTTTACAAGCATTAATTTACCTTTTTTAATATCTCAAGTTGTTCATTACCTAGTAAAACACCTCCTATTTTGTCCAGAAAAACGCCATATTTTGAACTTGTTTTCAGCACAAAATATATATTTATGAGGGCACTACGAGGCAAAACAAACATAAGTGAAGGTCACTGATTATTCACGAAAAATATACCAAACAAAAAAAACCAAAACAACTATAATAATTTATTTACAAACTGAAAGTAAAACATTGAGGTTATCTAAAAGCTCAGTCAAAAAAACTTTCCTTACTCAAAGACCACTAATTTTAAAGCTGTAGCTTTTATCAGTAGAGGTTAATGCAAGTCAAGGTGCAAGTAGAGGTAAAAGATCCGAACTCGCTATTGGTGATTGAACGCTGCGCTAATATTTTTAATACGTTTCATAAATAAAAACACCTTTTAAATAAATACAAAATTAATCTACTCCTTATTTTATTATTACTCATCTATATCGTTGTGTGACATCAAGTATTAATTGAAAAAATTAATTAATAAGGGTAAGTTTTAATTAGAGTGACATATATAGCCTCAATGTTAATTTATTCTACAGAATGTTTACTATTTAAACCCCGCGTGGGTTTAAGTTTTTTAATTTTCTTTTCTTCTAAATTAAAAATTTCCTCTTAAATCCAACAAGAGATGATTATTCAATAAACAAATTTATTAGAATCAAACTATGTCCAAAACTCAAGGAGGGTTGGTTTAAAATGCTTCAAACCAAAAATTTTAGTTAAACTATTCCCACCGTTAATTTCTTTCAATGAAAGTTCTTTAGTCTTTAAATTTACCAAAAAACGTGTCCTATTAAAAAATTATTTTAGCACATCTACAAATAACTTAACAGGTATTTAACAAAAATATTTTAAGGTTCATCATGGCTCTACCATCAAGCCGAAATTTTGGAAAACAATTTGAATTTTTCGTTTATGAAAGCGATGTTTTATGAAATCTTCAAAACAATATTATCAACGCACATGATAAAAGAATAAAGAAATAAACAATGCAGCACTGGTCCAACTGTAACCAACTGAAAACGGATTGAAAATACAGAAGAAGAAGCGGCATTCCCTTTTCTTGTTCGCACTCTGGGTTTCAACTTGACTGTTTATTTAAAATTCTGTGGAACAATTTCAATATGGCGGCTGATATTTAAACACCGAAACTAAATGGAATTATCAATGTCAAAGAAGTGGTCCGATTGCATTTGGACTATATAGTTATTTGGGATAAAATCTGTTTTATACCGGGTTTATTTTGGTAGTAGTAGCATTAATAAAAATATGGTCCAGTTCCGTTTTAAAATTACATAAGTTTTACTTTAGGGGTTATTTTACTCCTTAATTAATTAGCACCAGCTTAATGTTGAGGACTTAAACCATAACGTTAAACATAGACTCACTTGTTATGTCATGCATATCATCAGGAAAATCCCTTCCGCCTTTGGATCCACCATAACTACCGCCGTCGTTTTGTAAGATGTCCGGTCTGTGTGCCAAGTCGCTGCTGCTAAAGTCGACCGTGATGTGCGCAGCCGCAGTTGCTAAAGGACTTGCGGTTTTCATTTTCGGACGGCCACTGGTTCTGCATTCTTCGGGAAGGAGTAAGGTTATCTGGCAAACAAAAACATGATACTTAATTATTTGAAATTTAGTCTTTAAAACTGCCTATAAACGTAGAATAATAAAAAAACGTTTGATAAAAGAAAAGACTTGTGGTGATAATAGTCACAATTATCTTGACTTTGGCTCTTTTAAAAGCCGTGAAAAGAGATGGTGGCAGCTGGTGCCATGCACAATGTTAAATCTTTTTTAAATTTAAATGGTGTTTAGAATGTGACACATTGATAATATTTTAAGGTTAATGTCGAAGCACATTCCAACCACCGTTAAATTTAAACTGGATGAAGTTGCTTCAAATTTGACGTACCTATTATTGTGATACCCACACATAACAACGGGAGGAATATTCATGTTGTAAGAATATTCCCTCAAAGTGATTTTTGGAATATCCTACTAAGAATTTGACAAGAATGTTACAAACCTATTTTTTGTTCAATGTTATTTAAGAGTTTGTGATATTTATATTTCTTTGGTAATAAAGATAATAGGGAGATTTTGGTCAGGCAGTTTAACGGCAAATTTCGTTACTCTTATGGTTACCGTTACCGTAAATAATGGTAACTTCAAGAGGTTAAAAATAGAGCTTTTGAACGTAGTCAATCGTTTGGCGGTAAACATATATAACCTTACTTTTTTATTGACTTTTGTTATTTTTTTCTGAAATCTTTTTTTTATTTGCTTTTCTAAACCATATCATGGAGGAACATTTTAATTTAGTGATATGACTGGGAGACGGACACCCCAACATAAATTTAGTCAGACAAATGATTTTGGAAGATATCTTTGGTGGAGTAATAGAAGAAATCGAGCCTCTGCAAACTTATTTGTACTTACTCACCTGTTTACCAAAAAAAAAAAAACGGTCAAAAAGGCACCCCACTACTACTATAAACACGGTTAACAAAAAATAAAATCCAAATACACAAAATCTTTGTAAAACAAAACCAACTTTTATAACCTAAAAATCTTCCACCACAGAATCACATCAAGTTTGGTTGGTTGTCTTTTTAACGGTAAAGGTAGTCGCTATTCGACGCTAATTAGCGCCAGTGGTTACCTTAAATAAAGGTAACAGCCTGACAGAGCGCTACTGCGCCTGCCCAGAATAAATAATAATAAACTAAAGATCTAGGGTGGAAATAACGAAAATTCAAACTTGGATGAGCGTCCCACAAAGAACACACAAAGGACCAAAGCGAAAAGAGAAATGAATAAACGATGTTTCGCCCTGGGTAACCAGCGTGGGCTCATCAGTGGTTTCATTGGTCACCCTTCACCATACATCATTAACCACCATCATACACTTTGAATCACTCAGAAATAGGCATCGTTCCGCACAGGTACTTATCCAAGTTACCTGATACGGATTCGTCCTGGCGTGTTAATATTTCCAGTAGGATTATGCTCCTAATTAAGGCAATTAAAACAAAAAGAAGTTAAAAAAAACCTCACAATCAGTTATCTATACATATTAGTAGTCTAATTAACAAATGCGTGGAAAAAACATATTTCCCAAAAATATTTAAAATTAGCATTGCATAATTAAACCCATGTACAAAGGTGACGATAGCTTTCAAATAATCAATTACAGACCTATTACATTAATATCTTCTATCTCTAAAATATTTGAAATGGATCTAAAAAATAGATTAGTAAATTTTTTAGAAAAAAATAGTAGGCTTTCGGAAAATCAGTTTGGCTTCCGGTCTAGCAGATCAACAGAGGATGCAATAATTCACTTAACTAAACAAATCTATAAGATACTAGACAACAAAGAAGCTTCACGGTTTATCACGCTAAGCTTATAAAAAAATTGGAAGGTCATGGAATCAGGGGGGTGTGCCTTAATCTTATAAAAAGCTACTTAACGGATAGGAAGCAAGCAGTTAGAATAAAGGAAACAACAAGATATAGCGAGTTTTTACGAAGTTTTGCTTGCTTAACGTAAGTAAAACATTTTTTGTACCTTTCTCCTCCTATAATTCAGGAAGTCTAAAGTTAGAAAACTTAAATATATCCGATTCATTAAAAATAGCAGCTACTGAGTCAATTAAGTATTTAGGAATAATTAATAAACATTTGAGATGTGATCTTCAGGTTAAAAATTTTATTAAAAAATTACGTTACCTTATAAGTAGATTCAAGTACCTCAAGAAATATCTCAAACTTTATTACGCACTTTTTCAATCCCATTTAACTAATGGCCTATGTGGATGGGGGAGTGACCAAATTTAATTCTTCGAAGTTGAATACGATACAAAAGTGGGTCATGAAAGTAATTTACAATAAAAGTTTAAGATACCCCACAAAAAAAATTGTTTCAAGAATCAGAAATACTTAACTTAAGACAACTATTTTGCCAAAAAACCGCAATAAGGATATTTAAAGGAAAATAAAAAATTGACTTTACCCGACATCTACATGAGACAAGAAGCGTTGTTAATACAAAATGTAAAATAGCTAGATCGTATGAGGTGGAAAAAGCATAAGTTGTATATCTAAATCTAGTGAAGAGTTAGAAAGTGTTTTTCTCTAAGGTTTAGGGGTATTTTAGTATTTAGTTTTAGTTTTAAACATATAATATATTAAATGTGATATGAAATTATCTATGTTTTACTACAAAATAATAAATGTGACTTTAAACGAATGTATCTATAAAATGCCGAATGTGACTCTAAATACCCAAAATGTGTCGAAATTCGAATCGCTTCGAAAAATCCAAGGTATGGACCATAAATTTCAATGATTAGGAACCTATTGATTGTTTAACTTACAACAAGTGGGCAACCACTTCAAAAGTGAGCTTTTTATTTCATATTTTTTTGTGTTGTTAATATGCTTTTTAGAAATAAACATATTTTTATTTTATTTATTTTATTTATGGAATATATTTTTGGTTAGAATTTTTTGTTTTTAATTTTAGAAGAGCAGTGCCTTATGTTTCTCAAATGGTTGAAGTCTCGTCGTCTTGCTCTTTAGAAGATTTTTATTCTGACGGGACATTAAGTTTTTATAACAGGAGCCCAGTAAGAATCGCCGACGTTTAAAAAGTGGAAAAAGAATTACATCACAAAGGGAAAAGAAAGCACACAAATGGGCTTTGTGTGTGATTTTGGTTTTATTTAAATAAATAATTTTATTTTTTTGTGTTTTTTTTTAATAACGTCAATTCATATAAACTAAACTTTTACCATAACTAAGTACAGCTCATCCTAATTCCATATGACAAAAATATACATAATAAACAACAAGTCAAACAAAGAAAACCATTATTTCTAAAACCTACAATACACAAACAAGCACTACAAATTGCATATCCACTCATCTCGATCACCACTACGTTTACATTTGAACGCATAAACCTTTTATTTTATTTTATTTATTAAGTAATCAACAGGCTTGCGCCCAATAACATATTACAATTATATAATAAATTACAGATATTAGATGCTTATAATTTACAAAGTCCTACATTAGTTTAAAAAAAATAAACACTTTTTATTGTACTACGCTAAACTACAAACACAAAACTGAATAAATTAAATTTTATTTGAAATTTTTGTGCAAAGCTTTGAAAACTTATTTGGAATATATCAACATCTCTTAACTCTGTATTCATTAAACGGAACATTCTACAAATTAGACTGTTTACCCAAATTTGTACTAGCTCTAGGGAGCTCAAAAGTAATATTGTTTCGTGTAAGATAGGTGGGTAGGCTAAATTTCAAATGACTAAGGAGATAGGGACAATCTATCTTATACCAAACTAGTTTGTATAAAAATCTGGCTTCGGCTATTTCACGCCTCTGGTCAAGTGTATGGATGCCAAATTCATCAGTTAGAACTGCATATGGTATATCGAAATAATATATGATATATTTTTTGAAATATAAGTATCTCAAAAATTTTTTCTGTATTTTTTCAATATCACTTTTATATACATAATAAAATGGAGCCCATATAATTAAACAGTCTCTAATACACTTCTACAATTGGAGTTGTATAAAATAATTAAGGTTTCCCTGCTTTGGAATCCATGAAAGTTTCGAACCACGAACCCCAACATTCGGTATGCTTTTGAAGTAATTCGCTGAATGTGCTTATTAAACTTATTCAGGATCAAAAATCACGCCAAGACCTCGACATTTCCATTCATTTTGTACCTATATTGAATTGGATTGGGTTTCCTGGTAAAAGTCATTGCATAACATTTTTTAACATTAAAGTGGAGAGAATTAGTTTCTGATCATTTGATGATATCAACCATTCACAGTCTTGTTGAGACTGAATTTTCCTAAAGCATTTAAAAATCATCTGCAAAAAATAAGCCAAGTGAATTGTGCAGCGATCCAGGCATGTCATTAATAAGAATACCAAACAGAGGTCCAAGGTTTGAACCCTGTGGAACTCCAGAATACGCCGTAAAGAGTTCTGAAGCGGTTCCCCTATAAACTATATACTGTTTTTGAAAGCTCATGTATGATACACTCAATTTCAGAAGATTTTCTGAGAGCCCAAACCATGACAGATTTTGCAAAAGAACATCATGGTTAACCCGATCAAAAGCTTTAGCAAAATCGGTATACAGAACATCTACCTGAGTATTGTTATCTAAAGCTAAACTAATGTAATGGGTGACCGTAGATCGTTTTGTTGTGAAGCCGTGTTGCTCCTCCGCAAGCAACTGGTCGGTATTTTTTTAAATCTTCATGGTTTGCGCTTTTTGGTATTGGGAAAATTTTTGATATTTTCCACAGATCTGGGTAAGTTTGTGAATGCAGTATTAAATTAAAAATAATTTCCAGAGGTCTCGCCAGAAACTCTTTAAATCCCTTAAAGATATAGGGTGGAATATTGTCTGAGCCGCATGATTTTTTAGGTTTTAGCTTTAAAATAGCATTAAAAATATCACTCTTGTCAATCCTTTCGAAATCAAGAACAGTATTTGTATATCTCATATTATTTTGTTGAAGAACGTAATCGGCAGGTTGTTTAGAGTATACGCTTTGAAAATAATCAGCAAAAGTTTGCGCTATTTTAGCATTACCTCGTATTTCTCTTTTTTCATAAATCATACAATCTTAAGAATTATCTGAATTTTTTTTAGTATTTTTAATATATTTCTAAAAATTGTTTACATCGACATTTATAGTCTTTTCAATTCCCAAAATGTATTGTCTATGTGCGTTTTTTTATGTCTTTTTTAATTTTAGCCCTAAGATATAAAAATATTTGCTTATCAAATTCATTATCAGATCTTTTTATTTTATCGTGATATAATTCTTTACGTTTCAGATCTTGTATGATGCTTTTTGTAAACCAAACTGGATATCGTTTGTTGGTGTGTTTTGCAAGAGGGACACACTCTAATATGATTCTTAAAAGAATTTGATAAAAGTGACTTACAGCCTCGTTCACGTTTTGATCACTACCCAGCTCTACCCAGTCTGTAATTCTCAGTTGTTCATACAGTTTTTAAAAATCTGCTTTTTGATAATTGAACCCGCTAGAAAAACTCTTGCTTTCTTTGTTGAATACTTCTGCAGAAGTTTGAAGAGCTGGGTGGTCAGCGACTTCTCTTATCAAAGGTGTAGAACATCGAAAAACCTTTAATTTATGGCTACTCAAAACTAAATCCAATAACCGCTCTCTGGCGTTCAAGATAAAATTAAAGTTCTTTAAGTTATGGAAATTAATAAACTCTACATATTTCGATTCAACATTTGTAAGACTTTGTCCATTTTCTATATTGCAAATAGTGTTAATATTAAAATCTCCCATTATAAGAAGTTTTGCGTTTTGGATCCATTCGAGTAAAAATTTTGATTGCGCAAGTACTGTCGTGACCTAATCGTCTTTTGCGATTTTGAAGGCGCAAAAACAGAAAAAAAATCCATAATTACAAAAGAAAGTACATCTATTATTGTGTTTTTAGATAAAAATTCGAATTTATTTTCAACTTGCTGAAACTGCATATATAAACGTATTTTTAAACCTTTTCTCCATATTTGCAACGTTTGGTGTTGGTTTGGTGGAATAACGTCAAAATTTCCGACGCAACTTTGCGGAAAAAACGCAACTATAATTAGAAAACAAATAGAAGCAATTACTGACCTGTAGAAGATCACCACTGCCCTCTCCTACGGCGATGACCCTAGGATGGTGTGAAGCGACCATGGGTGCAAAGGCCACGACCTCTGGATCCAGACTCTCGACTACCAGATGGTAGTCAGTGTCTGCAATGTCTCGAAGTGCCGTTTTGGTGCCATCGGAGAACTCCAGTTCGATGTCTAAGAGTCCTTCCTGAAAATTTCCATTAATATATATACATACCGAGTTTACCTCCGCGACATAGGGATGCTACTGTATTTTCTACCCTGTATTTTTTAAAACGTTTCTTCTAGATAAAGTGTGATTTTCTGGTAATTTTTTTGAATCATTTGAAGCTTGTTGGATTTTTGACGGCCGGAAAACAAAACTGCAAAATGGTCCGCTAAATTATTTTTTCTTGAGTGCTGTAATGGTACATTTTTAGATACATTTTTCCTGACAATTTCTTGGGTTTATTGTTTATTAATGTACACTTTCTACATCATAAAAGTGGTGAACAATACTTTTTGTTGCAATACCTTGGTCTATTTTTACGAAGTCACTCATTATTGTATTTTTCTAAAACTGTTAAAGATGTCATTCTGTATTTTATTCTGACAGCACAATATGAAAGTCAGTCACAAAATATAATAATCCGGTTTATCACGTACCACTTTCATGATGTCAATAGTGTACGTTTTAAAAAAAAATTGGTGATAGAAAACACGGCTAGTCCAATCCATTATTTTTTGTTGAAAGGAAAAGAAAGTATCTCGAAAAGTGTAGCTTTGGAAGATTGGAACCTTATAACAACATTTTTGGGTAATATTTACGAAAACCAAAATCTGAAAACCACATGCCAAGCAGCATTTGGACGTTATCTTACGTTGCGCATATGTTGCCCTTGAGAAACGCGCGACGGCTAACGACGTCGTTTCGACTGCCTGACGACCATCATTCGCACCTAAATGGGTAATACAGATTCGGGTCGCCTCGACATTATTGATCCTGACTAGCTATTTACCAATTGCCAACTTTATTTTACGTTTAATTGCCCTCACCTAAAATTAGTTATTATGAGAAGGAATTTTTTCGTTTCAACTACCTAAATATATAAAGTTTTTGTAAAATAATAAAAATGGATGCGTTTTTTTAAAGACGGATCCTGATGTCTATAGGTATACATGAATAATATATAATTTCTTTATTTACTTTTAAAGCACCTTACACATAAAAATATGTAAACGAAAGGCCGTTTATTGATAAATGTTATTAAGATACTTCGAAAAAAACCGGACGGAAATTTTAAAGATCTAAGAAAATAAAATATTTAAAAAAAAATTGGTTAGAAATATATTTTTTAAATAATGTTGTTAGTTTTGTTGTAAAAATTATGTAACATTCCCCCAAAACCTTATTTTATTCATTATACTACATAGACTAAATCTAAAAAGCAAAAAATTACTTTACAATGGCCGACAGACGTCAACCTGTTCAAAATGGCGAATTTTTGTGTCCTACTTAATCTGAACTAACATTATACCAAGTCGGACCAGGTTTCCAAATTAAGTCGTCAAGCATGACTTAAGTTACGAAACCCGTCGGTTCGCAAACGTATTACGATGTATTAAAACCGTACATCCGCCATGCATGATGTACCAATTTAATGTTTCCATCGGCCTGCGTACGTATTAGAATCGCACGTCTTGCACGCGGGAGTATGTAAATATTAATCTAATCTACGTATTAAAATCTGAAGTCGTTTTCAGTAGGTCAGTCACATCCTGTGTCGCACTAACCTCACAGTTTTGGTGGTTTTATTTATTCTTGTTTGTGGTCGTGCTTCATTATCTCGACATAAGTAATTACTTTAAAATTATTTTTTAAAAAAATTAAAAGAGATGGGGGCCATTCACCACTTGTGGGAGGAAAATGAAATATGCTGGTTCCCTACAGCAAAGACAGATATCCAATCGGATGTTTGAATGGTCGTTTTGACATTTTCAAGAGCACTTGCAACTAGCAATAAGCAGAGCCTAGATCAAAAAACTCTAAGAAAAAAAAAATAAAAACTTGTTAGGTTAAAATTTTCAAAAAAGTTAAGTTAGAACCAGAGAAATAAAAATAGTTGTTTAAGTTAGATCCAACGTCCGAAAGAGGACGTGTTCGTTTGGGACGTCGATTGACGTAGGCCAGTTCCAACGAGCTACAGGTTTTAAATTTTAACGGCAGGCAGACGTCGACTGAAGACGTCGGCTTTATGCAGTAAAATCGTACGTCGCTTTGGCCGACGTCGGCATATCGTTTGGTTTTTTTAACGGATAACTAAGAACGTCGCTTTTACCTCAAAAACAACGTTGGACATAAACGTCCTTGATCACAACCTTGATTTGATTTAATTTGATTTGTCTCAACAGCAACTTTAGCTCTTGAAATCCCTGACACTGCAGCTTCTTAGCTTATTGTATCTCTTGCTGTGTACCTTCCTAATCTAAGATGTTTGACAGTGCGCAGTGACCGGTTAATAGCCCCGTCACTTGTCTGATTTCTTTCCTATTCAGTTTAAGGATTTTACAGGTGAGTGGTGTTGAAGAGGATGCCACCATTCTTTTGCTGTGGTGATCACAAACTTAATTCTACCCGAACTTGACGTCATATTAAGATGCATTTGGTTGGAAGTTAGATTTTTGCTACTTGGGATATCACCAATATCTTCTAAAGTTATGATTTTTTTAATATATTTTAACGTTATTTGAAATAATTTGGAAACTAAAGCTCCTACGAATTTAAACTTTATAACAACATTTGTAGTCCATATTCATGGAAACTTAAATCTGAAAACCGTATATCTGTAATTGCTTTTGTTCCAAAGTTACAGTGTGTACAGACAGACAATAGACAACTTTTTTTAGTCGATTAAGGTGTTCTGGAACTTTAGCAATTCATATTTGATAAATAGTCCCCCATACCATACATGCATTTTTCCCTAAATCTCAAACTTTGATTTTATATTAGTGAATACTCAAACACATCACCAGCTTGTAATGTCTGACAATATTAAATTCGGTATTTCGAGAACGGTATGTCATATTGATAAAATCAAAACTAAAAAGTTCTCTAAATCAAAAAAATAACCTTATTATCTAACTATGCAACGCAAAGAAGGGTATTTATAAACAATATTTATTGCAAAAGAGTAATCATCACTCGAGTTACAGAAGACAGCTGGTCTATAAGGAGAGCGGCCACTCATTTTGAGGTTGATAAAATGACGATAATAAAATGAAAAAAGCGATGGATTCAAAATAACACAACGGAATGAAAATAACTAAATATTAAATATTACTTAAAACAACAAAAATTAGTATTTAGTGGGCGCACTGGCGCACCATTCTTTGATCTCCTGAGAGCACCTCCAATGCGCGATTAATTGCATCGCTTAACTTTCCAGCATTTTGTGGTCTCCAATTTCTCTGATAGTTTTGATATATATTTTCTATTGGGTTGAGATCAGAGTTTTCGAACCACTGGCGAACCACATTAGCCGTGTTAAATTATTTTTAGATGTGCTAAAATACACTTTAGTAGGACACGTTTTTTGGTAAATTTGAAGACTGTAAAGAACTTTGATTGAAAGAAATTAATACCACCTTACGTTTTACACGATTTGCACTTTGAAAAATTACAATTTTTGCTGTTTTTTGGATAAAAATTGCAAAATAAAAATCATATGCACGAGACCACTCAAGATGACAGGCAGATGACATAACAGAAATTTTTAGTAAACATTTGCCTTAAATTATTTTCATCTTTCTCTAAAATACTTTTTTATAGCCTGCTGTATCTCCTCAACAACCCTAAATATTTTTGCACGTCACAAAAATATCTCTCCATCTACCTCTAAAATTTTGCCCTCTCTCTCTAAATATTCATTTTAACAGAGAGAAAATGTTTTTTGCCAGTACTTTTTTTGAACGCCTAAAAAACAGTGAAAATTTGAAAAATTTGAGTGTTTCATCAACACCGTTCTCAACTAAAAAGCCAGTTAACTCCTACCGTCTCAGTGCCCTTTAGCCTAATGTGGCTGCCATTTTTATAGCCAAATTGACAAGTAAAACATGGATTTTCTGTCAGTTTGGTGTCAATATGGCACCGATCATAAGCCAAAGGATACTAAAACGAAAATCAGTTAACTGGCTTTTTAGTTGAGAACGGTGTAGGTTTCATTCTAGAAATCGAAACTTTGGAAAGAAAGCTTTAAAATGTGAGCAATATCATGGCATAAAAATGTGAAAAACGTAGTAAAAAATTGCTTCATCAAAAACGTTACCCCTTAAATATGCTAAAATATTTTAAGCCTTAAATTACCATCATGGCTTGACCATAAAACATGGATCAGGATGAAAGCCTGTAAGTTCTGAGGTAAATGATGAAAGCCTCTCGACCACCTCAGAAAAAATCCTTTTGCCACACGATGTTCCCAGGTTCCTTATAAACTATTAACAGAAGGATTAAAAAATCTGAAATTTCCTGACGATTTTCTGCAAACAAAACCTTTTTTAATGGAAGAACAAAAACAAACCAGGTTTATTTTGCATTAAATAATGTTCTTCGTGATGATGACTTCTGGGAGAGGGTGGTTTTCAAAGATGAAAATATATTTCAGTCATCTTCGAGCAGTAAATTACGAAAGCTGGACATTTTTTAGTGAATATGTGGGGCTGATTTAGCGCTAAAGGTTTGGGTATGTTTTGGCAAATCGAGGGAAGATTCAACAGCCAAATATATGTTCAGATTCTTGCATAAAATACTTATGCTGCGGAGGTATTGCATGAACCGGTATAATAAATCTCTAGACGAACCATTTCTTTAGAATAAATATTTTTTTTTCAAATATTTGGAGTCGGCTTCTAAACAAACCATTTAGATACCAAAAATCTAATTTTTAAAATTTTTGTCCGTTTGTCTGTTTGTTTGTTCCAGCATCGTGCAAAAACTATTGAATAGAGTTTAATGGGAGTTTTACTAGTAGATTACTTAGACTCCTGGACAGGACACAGGCTTTATTTTATCAAAATTGGTTCACCGGAACAAAAGTTATGATCATTTAAAGCAAGAAAAATGGTAAAAGCCCGGTAAAACCGCAGGCCAAGCAAAGCGAGGTCTTCAGCTAGTTTAATATAAACAAAGTATCTCATAATATATTTACTATTTATGTATTTAGTAAGTAATGAATTGCCCGCTTGTTGTGTATCATATGTATCACATGTTTGAAATCGCTCTATTGTATTCTAAAATAAAGCTATATACTATTAAAATGCTGCTCTTCAATAAGAATACCGTTTATTTTATATATCTCGTCGTCATCCCATTAAAATGGGATTTCTAGCACTATGAAGTGATTTTTGTCCACAGAGTGGTCATAACTATGATTCTGAGATGGACGAAAGAATTGACTATTCAGAACCAAACGAAATAGTGTAGTAGTGGTATATAGTGATACGAGGAATGACAAAAAAATCCTAATTTTCTAGCAATTAATCTACGTAAAATATAATTTGTTCTTTTTTTTATACTGGGCGTTTCCATCCAATTCAGAATCAATTACCCAGTCTAGCCAAGAGTAAGCACGCGTTAAACAAGTTGGGACAAACACAAAATATCCATGTACCTAAGCCAGGATTCGAACCCGGAATCTTCCGTGCGGCAGGAAAATACGCTATCCACTGCGCTACGGAGACCGACGAAAATATAATTTATTTTAAAGGTAGGAGCTTATTGGAAGAGGTAAAAAAACGCCAGAAATCTGTTAATTTTAGTAATTAAAAGTGGATACAAAAACAATTACTCAATTACGTTTACCTTAACATTTCAATATTATTATTATTTCACGCGTTGTTCTGCGGTGGTACCACATAATTTAATTAAAATAAATCCATTTTGTTGCAAGTATTATCGAAACGGTGATAACTGCATACTTTTTTTTTATAAATTTTTCTAACTAATTTCCAATATACTGTGTCTTAAGAAGATACCTAGATATTTTGCAGACAGTAGTTAAAATTTAATGGAATCAGAAATATTAGTGCAAAATTATTTGACAGAAATACAGGAAACATTGAAAAGACGAACCTAGTTAAAAAAAGGCGTTAATATAATATTTTTACATGTAATTCTTCTTGAAATCAAAAAATCAACAATAGAAAAACAGTAACAAATACAAAAGAAAGAACAAAAGAGTAATTAAAAAGTGTGTTAAAATTATTTTTCTCTCCTTTCCCTGAACCAAACTCTCAAAACAAAATAAAGCTTCTTATGGCACACAGGGAAGTTTATTTATTGAATTGAAATAGGCCGTGCTAAGATTTTCAGTGTCTTTTTTCTTATATACGTTGTTCTTTTCTTTTTGAATCTCTTGCAACCTTCTCCTCTGTAAGTTTGACTGGCTGGAAAGTACTCTGACATTCTCAAAATTAAATTTGTGTAAACAGTTAAAACAATAAAATGTTAAACAAATTTTGTCTATAATTTTGGATGGATAATTATTTTTTGATAGCAGTGTTTTGATTTTATTTAAATCTTTTTGGTGGTGCTGAGGATGACCTAAGGACAGGGCTCTGCTTTTTTAAATTACTAATGATTGAATTTGTTTACCTGATACTGCGCAGTTAGCTTCCTAGTAACACTGGTTTCAGCAATGTACCCATTTTCAACGGAGCTGTCTGGAGAAATGTTTAACTGCAACCCTGAAACTACCCGAACCGACATATTTGATAGGGCGACCTTATCGTTGATCACTCTGATTTCTTTGGATCCAAACACTCGACTTGTAATTGGTGAGAGAACCTGCAAAATAGGAAAACCCTCTAAATCAGCGTTTGCTATGACCTTTAAATAAAGGGACAATTTGGAAGTGTGTTCTTGAAAATGAAGGGTAGCAAAAACTAAGAAAACTGTAGGGAAAAATTAATATTCTCCTGGTTCAGAAGAACAGAGCGAACGCCATTGTGGTTCTCGAGCAGCGCATTACCGTCCATTATTTATTTAAAGCCTACCTGCACTTCTGTTCTTCCCAGTCCTCGGCCTTGCAAAACTCTTCCGTGGAGACTTGCAATACGTGGATCGCTTACTCTGAGCCATGGTAATACCAAGTCTGTTACCCTTAACCTAAAAATAAACAATTTTAAGGCGATTTCGGCAAGCTAACGTCATATACACGTAACATACCACTTTCTTCCGAATTCGTTCGGTAGATCAAGCGAAACGAGCCTTAACCAATTTTTTTTGTTTGATTTTTGTGGCTATTGTGGTGTAAGCTTATATAAGAATGGTTTCAGTATTGTTAGCCATTTACATGGACAGTTCAGTTGTCAACTATAAAATTTGAGGTAAGCACGTCTTTATATACACTCTCCCTCGCCCGCCCGTTTACATTACATTTCATGGTGACAGCGGTGCTACCACAGTTCTAATAGATTAAGAAGAGACAAGATGCCTGACACTTAAGGAGACTTTGGTTATATTATTATATGGAACAATGTTTACCTTTCTGTTGTTTACAGTAAACACACCAGTGGTGTACATACTTAAATATAAATTTACACACGAATTATATTATTAAAATTTTACTATGATATGAAATCTGCAAAATAATTTACACAAAATGCAAAAAAAATTCCCTAATAATAAATTTTTCTAGTGGTTTTACACAAAATAAATTTATTACAAAGTTTTTATATGATTTATTACAATTTCAGTTTACATCACCTGGAACATCAAGAAGAAAGAAGAAAGAAAAATAATATAATATTATCTACTAGCTAAAAATGAAACATATAGGTAAAACTATATGATTTTATGTTTTTTTAATTCGACAAGCAATATTTTATTTGAAATAAAAAATTTAATTAGGTACTTATAAATAAGATAAAACATTGTAATTTTTGCTCTTGTGATCCATGACTTAATAACATACAATAATATAAGTAATACATCTTTTCTGGAAAACGGCTGAAATATTAATTAATAAAAAAACTACAATTATTTTGAAAACTTTTTATATGCGATTACGCCAAACAAGGCTAGCTACAAAATTTGTGTTTATTTGATCTTCCTAGCTTTGACAGTTACTAAAGTTATAGGATGGCCCCTTAGCTTAACGGTTAAGCTAGGGAGTGTCGCGTTTTGTTTTCTCGAAATCGGCTACAAAATTAATTTAATCGTAACAAAATAGCTATAAAAAGGCTACAAAATGAAGCAATGTGAAAATATTTGGGCCCCTTATAATGGTCTCCCAGGTTAACGGACGTCGCAAAATGTAATTTTCATCGACGGTAATTTTGCACCGAAATGAAAAATGTTCCCTGTTTTCAACATTCGATTTCGGCTATACCGAATTTAACGTTTGACGTTGACAGATGTCATTCGACGCAGAATTTAGTTTTCTGCACCGTTTTTCAGCTACAAGCCAAAAACTAAAAGAAGTGCAAAAATTTAGCGGATTTTTGGCTACCAAAAATTAAGCTAACCACCTGGGATGGTGCAAATTCAGATTACACACATTTAGGACCGAATAAAGGTATTAAAATGATTTCCAGCTCGCTTCGAATTAATTCCTTAAAATATCATAATTTCACTGGCCTAATCGTGCTAACGTCTTTTAAAAGGATAAAAAATAATCGATATTTCTCACCATTGTTTTGTTGTGATTTTATTTGTAAATAAATTGTGGTTCTAATTTGCCAAAGAATTTTCGTTGGACCAGATATCTTGTCTTTTTTTAATCTAAGGTTCTAATAGTCTCGCGAAAAGTATAAAACGTCGCGAAGTGTAGAATCTGTGGTTTAAAACCCATAATTTGTAAAAATAAATTAACAATGTTTATGTTCCCGGCTATTTTCCTCATCGCCACTGCCACTGGAGGGCGATAATGGTGGATGTTTTGACAGTTATTTGTTCAAACAATTTGCCAAGAGTTACGGTTTTCAGCTTTTTACCAGTAGTCTTCGATATGCTCAATCAAATGGTGAGTCAGAATCTGCCGTAAAGATTGCCAAAGGAATTATCAGTAAAAATGATGATCCCAATCTTGGACTTTTAAGTTACAGAAATGCAAAATTAGAATCGGGTTACACTCCATCTCAGTTATTAATGGGGTGGAAACCCCGAACCAACTTACCTGCATTGAGAGTAAATTTAATACCAGATTAGACCTATATAAATGATTTTAAGATGAGAAGAGAAAGAGAAAAACAGAAAGACATAGAGTCTGTACAGCTTCACCATTAGGAAACAATGACAAAGTTTGGATAACTAATCTAAAGAAATATGGAACTTTTATAAGCGTCGGAACAGAGCCGAGGTCTTTCAAAGTTAGAGCAGAAAACAGAATCTATAGAAGGACACGGTCACATTTAATTAAAATTCATAATGATACACCGCAAAACTATGAGGCCGATATTTTTAATGGAAACAACCATGAAATGTCGAAACAGGAAAAGGGAAATCCACGAAATACAGATGGTTTCATGAGCAACACTCCAGTTAGTTCGGGAATTTTCGAAGGATTTGAAAATGACAGACATGTCAGATTTGATTGGGAAGAACCAGATCTATCATTCGAGACTGATATTATGAATGGTTTACAAATAGAACCATAAACTCGAACAGTCAGTTCACACAGTGCAAAAGTATTTGAAGGAGAACAAGGCAACTACGTAACTCGATCTGGACGAGTTAGTCGCCCTCCAGTGCGTTGGTGTGGCAGTGGCGATGGGGAGAATAGCCAGTTAGCGGCTTTTGCGTTCCGGGGGTAAAAGACATTGACGTCGAGAACATAAATATTTGTTAATTTTTGTTTATCGTTACTGTTACGTTGTTTCCGTATACATCCGTCGGTTATGAAGACTTTCCGTAAAAAAGGGAGATGTGGTGTAAGCTTATATAAGAATGGCTCCAGTATTGTTAGCCATTGACATGGAGAGTTCAGTTGTCAATTATAAAATTTGAGGTAAGCACGTCTTTATATACACTCTCCCTCGCCCACCCGTTTACGTTACATTTCAGTTATTTTGTTATGTTGCAGTCCACGAAACACTTAACAATCGTGTTGAAGTCAGTGTACAAATTGTTCACAATCCTTCACACAATCTTCCACAACGTTGACGTCTGTTCGATTTAAGAATATTTGTCAGTTGGTGTCACGGATGTAAAAAAGAAAGGGATTGATAATACCCTTGTGGGAAAATCACTGCCGTGTCTCTTCCGCCATTTTCGCCGCCATGTTGTGGATATTTAGGTTGGCGACATTGGTTCCTAAATTTTAAATAGTAGTGTGGGAACACTGACTATCAACTGTCAAAAAATGACGTTTCCAGAAAGGTTATTTTTGCTGTTGTTTTTTAATAAAAAAACAAAAAAAAGTGAAGAACCATTTAAAAGACAGACTAATGCTTGAACGGTCACGCCATGATAATCTCTCTCATTTGGTCTGGGGAATGTGCAAGTTTTGAACAAATAAATTACAACATGGAAACATTACCCCCAATTTATAAACTCAAAGGGTACTGTCAACCGTTGCTGGGGGCGCTCCCGCTCAAGATAAACCTTCATTAAGTTGATCTCTGAATCTGAAACAGGAACTAAAACGTCTAGGGACAGATATGCACCAACAGTTTATAAATCCGAGGTTGTTATAGGCCTAGAAAACAATAAAAATAAATAAATAGAGGGAGATACGGAGTTTATTAATAGCATATATGGATCAGCTGAAAACCAGAGCGATGGCAAGCGATCACAAAAAAGTACATCTTTGGCATATCGACTTTTACAAAACTAGAACAATACTTCATGAGTTTTAAAAAGAACATTAAAAAAATTAATTTTAATATGTATTTTATCAGTATATTTTTTTCTTTTTCTTGTTGTCATTTCCAGTGTTTGTAACTTTCTATATATAATTTTAAGTTATAACTAGTTTAAGATTTCATTGTCAATTTTTGTGATATTGTAGCCAGTAATTTTGAGATTTTAGAACCAGTAATTATAAGATGTTTTACCAGTTTACTAGAAATAAAGAAAAATCAATATTTATTTTTTAATCTTTATTAACCAAACCTTAATGTTAACATTGTTTAATATTTAAATGACATTTTAAAGACATTCTTAGATTAAATTTACCTTAATGTTAATTTTAACACTAAATTTTGACGCTTATTTATTCAATTGGGACAATGTTTTTTGTTAACATTTTTTGTAATAAAAGTTTTCTGATTCTGAAGAAAGTTATTGCTAAGATATCTTTAAGTTTTGGTAAGTTTTCAGCATTTGACATTTTTTTTTGTAGTTTTGTAGATTTGTTTTTAAGGATGATGCACTTTCCTTATGGAAACTGGTTTTCTGTGTGATTTTGCTTATCTTGATGAAAATCTATCATTGCCCCATATCAACAAATAACAAAACTGGCTAAAAATGTTACAAAAGTGTTTGTTTTGAAGCATGTTTGTTAAATACTAAGTGGCAACATAACTTTGAACGCAGTATCAAAAACCACATACCAGATCACTGTGGAGCAATGATAGATTTTTATCAGGACAATGAAACCTACAACATATGCAGTTTTGAGCAAAATCCCACATCCTTTATAAAAGATAAAGCTACAAAAAAAATGGTGAATGCTGAAAACTTACCAAAACTCAAGGATATCTTAGTAATAAATTGTTAACTTAGGGAAGGTATGGTCGACACAGTTGTTAGTTAATAGGTTTTTCCGCCAAGGTCTTCAAATATTGTAAAACTCCTTGCTCGACTCCATGTGCCAAAGATGTACTTTTCTTGTGATCGCTAAATGTTGCTTGACTTGCTATGGCTCTGGCTTTCAGCTGAGCCATATATGCTATTATCAAAGTCAGCATCTCCCTCTATTAATTTATTTTGTATTACTTTATCACGTTGGTGCATCTGTTCTTAGCTGTTTTAGTCCCTGTGCAGATTCAGATCAACGTAATCAAGATGTATCTTCAGCGGGAGCGCCAGCAGCAATGGTTGAACCGAGCGTTTATTACAATTTATAATGTGTGGCTTAACAGTACCCTTTGAGTTTATAAATTGGGGGGCAATGATTCCATATTGTGATTTATTTGTTCGAAACCTGCACATACTCCAGACCAAATGAGAGAGATAAATGGCGTGACCGTTGGATCGGTTTTCTGCCATTTTTGATTGTTTATGAAAAATTCTTTATTGGGGCACCTACTAGGGTCCCTAGGACCTCAAATCCGCCTACGCCCAATTTTTTTTTTAAGAGAAAAAGAGAAAAATGGGTGCCCAGTGTGGGGGGGGGGGGGGTTGTAATGTGTTTTTTTGATTGTCCTGGGTTGGGTGGGATTAGGTTGGGTTGGACTGTGTTGGATTGGGTTGTTTTAGTGAAAAAAAACAAAAAAAATAAAAAAAAACCAACGGGCGCAGGCGGATTTGGGGTCATAGGGACCATAGCAAGTGCGCCCATCAAAAAATTTTCATAAAAAATTATAAATGGCAGAAAACCGTATACTGCATAATTACCCTTTTTTGTTTTTGTATTAAAAAACAACAACAAAAATAACCTTTCAAAAAAATTTCAAATTCAATAATATTTTGACACTGTTGACAGTCAGTGTTCGCACACTACTATTTAAAATTAAGGAAACCAATGTCGCCAACCCAAATCTCCACAACATGGCGACGAAAATGGCGGAATCCAAGGTTTCTACATCCGTGGTTCGTGTACACATTTTTTATCACCTGTTGACCCCTCCAACAAACGTAAACATCAGACAAAAATATTCATATTCGATTTTTAAATTTGACAACAACATATACGAATGCGGGGACTAATGGAATAATGTATAACAGGCTAAAATATTGCTTTGTTTTTAATTCCAATGACTTCGTAAACAAAAAAAAAATAATTTTCAATAATAACACACACTAGAATTTTGCTATGATCAAAAAATTTCCATTTTTTTAGAAAAAAAGTTCAATGTTAAGTGTATACTTTTGGCAGAAAAAATTTGTTTTTTTTTGTGGACCTCAAACATGTTGCCATGCGTAGCATCGATTTCCGAAATCATCGCCCCTTGAAAGGTAAAAAGACCTTTTAGATTTGGAGATATTTTAGCTTACCAACTGTGTTCGATTTAAAGTCTGTAAGTATTTATATAATTTAAATGAACTTTTGGGTAAACAAATGGCATGCATTGTTTTTTTATTGCCTTAAATTTTGAGTGACCTTCAAAAATAAAGAAAGCATAATATACAGTGAGCTAAATTCGCTGGGATTTGGGGGTTTTGGGTACTTCTAGGCAAGATATCCAAAAAATAGTATGCATGACTGTGCTCGATTTTTAAGAGAAGCTTAAATACGAAAACTGCATTTTGATATGTCTTACCATTTCCGAGCTACGGGGATATTTTGAAAAGTCTGCATTTTGGGACGGGATCTATAACTTCGTTTTTTTTTGAAGACATTTTAACAAACAACTTAACCTTCTAACTGGATTTTTCCTAACACATCTAGTTTTTGAGATATAATCCAAATTTGGTATTTTTCTTATAGAATGACCCTTTATTTGATTTTTAAAATCGGCATAAAATTTCCTTTAAAATTATGTATTTAATTTTTTGTATTTTTATGTATTTTTTTATATTTTTATTACTTTTTACGGATATTTATATTTATTTTATCTTTTTAGTTTTACTTTATAGTAAAAATTACGTTAAAAAAGTTTAAAAGATAATAATTCAAAAAATAAATAAATATCGAAAAAATTAAAATATAAAAAAAATACAAAAAATAAAGCATAAAGTGTGATACATCATTTTAAAGGGAATTTTATGCTGATTTAAAAAATCAAAGAAAAAAAAGGTCATTCCATAAAAAAAAGTTCCAACTTTAGGATATATCTCCGAAACTAGATGCGTTAGGGAAATTTCAGTTTGACGGTTGAGTTCTTTGTCAAAATGTGTACAAAAAAGTTTTTTACATGAAAACAATATTCCCATAAATAACAAAGTTATAGACCTCATCCCAAAATGTATACTTTTCAAAAAGCCCCCGTATCTCAAAAACCTCTTAACATATCGATATGCCGTTTTCGTATTTAAGCTTGTCTCGAAAATCGAACCCAGGACATGTATATGATTTTTTGGCTATCTTGCCTAGAAGTACCCAAAACCCCCAAATCCCAGCTAATTTAGCCCACCCTGCACAATCGGAAAGTTACCATGTTCTTCGATTGATCAAATAACTAATTCGTCCAGATTCGTGGTCAGTGGCCATAAAATGTGCGTAAACATCGACAGACGTCTGTTGGTATCTCAGTCTGCAAACAGGTTTTTCCAAAGCGTTGCCCATGTTGTCAAAGTCTCCGCTGGTACCCCACGGATTGTACGAGCGTCTGCGTCTACGTTTCGATTTTGTTAATCTGGAAGAGAAATAAAAGCGTTTCTGTCAAATAAAATAAAACTTACACCTATATATACAGGGTATTATGGAATCGTGTCATATATTTCCAAGTTGTTCGATTTTTAAAGTTCCAATAATGGCGAAAAAAAAGGACATTCCAAAAATTGAGAAAGTTGATAGCGCAAATGCATTTTTAATTAATTACAATCTGAAAATTTATTAGGATGAAAAATTAATTAAAAATCGACAGGGGATCCAAAAATACATTTTACTAAAGTAAATTTTTAGAAGAAAAACCTTTAATATCAGAAAAACATTTAAAAGAGCTCTTTTACTTTAAAATCTTTTACAATTAGTACCAAGAAAATTTTTGTTGTTGCCTAGTTTTTTTTATACCTTCATCAAAAACATGATTTTAGTAACTGTCTTCAGATAACTAAAGCATGACTTTTTTAGTTAACGATGCAAAAAAAAAACTTTTTTTTTATCACGGGTGCAAAAAAAGATTTCTGTCCGTTTTTAACCCAAAATTAAAGAGAAAGAACGGAAAATAAGTAGTAATATTGAAAAAATCTAATTATTCTTGCCTAAAAATTAAGCAATTTCCGCCAGTTTTCACCAAGTATTAACAAAAAAATCATTTAAAAACATCGATCAAACTCTCAAAGATTAAAATGTCGCAATAATGAACGTCACCGAGTAAAAATGCATATCGCTATGGAATCCATTATTATTTCATTTACCAGCCGCCTTGATTTATAGTGTAAAGATGGTGTGTTGCGAGAAGTTCGAGATTTTTAAAAGGATATTCCTGTTTTTCTTGGACTTTTTGATAAAGGTATTAAAAAAAAATAGTGTTAACAACTCGCAGCTAAACTGTGCTTTTTTTACTCGCCTTTATAAATACCTCGATGCGCTCGTTATTTAAACCAACGCTTGTAAAAAAAGCACTATTTTGACCACTACTTCTGTTGTGAAAACTACTAATTTTTCCTGTGATTTCTAAATATCTCACAAAAACGCACTAACGACTTCTTAATTAAATAAATATATTTTCTTAATAAAATATATGACTCGATATATGGTATATAGATACAGGGTGCTTCACCATATTTTCCACCCCCCTTTACTTAAATTATCAGCAACTATCAAATTTTAACATTAACTTCTTTATTTTAAATCTAAGACCCTATATATTTTTTTAATTTAGAATGACCTTTTCCTGATTACACAAATCTATCTAATCTTGGATGGTTTTCGAGTAAAAGGAAATAGTAGTTTTAACAACTAGTGGTTAAAATAGTGCTTTTTTTATAAGCGTTGGTTTAAATAACGAGCGCAGCGAGGTATTTAAAAACGCGATTAAAAAAAGCACAGTTTAGCCGCGAGTTGTTAACACTATTTTTTTAATAGCTTTATCAAGAAATCTAAGAAAAACAAAAAAATACTTTTTACATCTTTACACTATAAATCAAGGCGGCTGGTAAATGAAATAACAATCGTTTCCATAGCGATGTGCTATTTTACTCGGTGACGTTCATTGTTGCGACATTTTATTCTTTGACAGTTTCATATTTTGACGATTTCTTTAAATGATTTTTTCGTAATTACTTGGTGAAAACTGGCAGAAATGGCTTAATTTTTAGTCAAGAATTATGAGATTTTTTCAATATTACAATTTTCCGCTATTTCTTTTTAATTTTGGGTAAAAACCGGACAGAAATCTTTTTTTGCCCCGTAATCAAAAAATTTTTTTTTTTTTTGCATCGGTAACCAAAACACCATGCTTTAGTTATCTGCATCATGTTTTTGATGAAGGTATAAAAAAAATACTTTTTCATAAGAGTAATGTGTTGAAGGAAGAACCACCTAAACTATGTTTACTTGTCTAAAACATTGTATTTATAGGAGAGTATGTATTTTTTTTATTCGACAACCGTTCAAAATAAATCCTTTATTTTTGGAATCAGGAAAGAAAGTTAATAACGTCAAAATTTGACAGCTGCTAATTTTTTGGGACGTAATTTGAAAGATTACCAAAAAATTCTGCAACTTCTGCATTTAAAAATTTTTTCTAGATCTAAAATAAGATAGGTAAGTGAGGGGTGGAAAATATGGGGAATCACCCTATACTTACCTACTTTAAATTGTTTTCATGCAGTTATTTTTTTATTGTCAATTATACACTGAAAAAAAAATGGGTCCAAAAACTAATTCTACTTTTTGAATATATATAGATGTTTCCATCCACAGTTTCACTTCTAGCCGCTACTTCTATTTCTCTCTTTATCGAAAAGAGTAAGATGGCAATAGAAAATATATTTACCTCTTTCTCTAAACGACGAAGAGGGAAATAGAAGTGAGCTCCAAGAAGTGAAACTGTGGATCAGGCATAACATATCACAGCATTAGTTGAATGAGAGTTTTAACACACAAGCGGTTTAAAAAGGAAATAATTTGTAACAGTTATTTTGTTGTCTCAACCTTCTATTTTAAGAAAGCATTGAGTCTCTAACTGCGTGCTGAGCACTTCTTGAAATATGGGGGAGTAAAGGAGGGCAAAATGCGAATAGGTAGCTCAAAAACTGAGAACTTGAGTGAAAAAAGCACGGCAATCTTAAGCAGATAAAACGATAAAATTATCTTTAGAGGTAATGTATCATACTATAAAATCGGATTAAAATTAACAAAGTTATGGCTAAATCCCAACACGGCGCCACTGTGTTTTACTTTAAAATACGAGTAATATTTTTTTTCTACGACCACAAACGAAAGTAACCAAATCTGCACTCTATAACGCCTCAGAAAGTTTTATATTTCACACGCATATCAATTTTATTTTCGTCTCTAGAGACGAAAATATTTTCTTCTCTAGTGACGAAAATGAATGAGAGCAAACATTTTCGTCCCTAGAGATGAAATTACTTTCTTCTCTTGAGATGAAAATGAAAAAAATTTAATAAAAAAAAATTTGAATTAAATCCCAAAGTGGTCCTAGGAAAAATAGCGTACACAACTCGATAGAAAGTAACTTTCTTACAATCGGGTGTTGTTTTACTCGGCTAGCGCGTCATTCTCAACATTCACGCTCGTGTGAAACATGTCACTTTCTTCTCTCCTTACGTAATATATCATTTTATACATTTTAAATTAACGCTTTAACCGAAATTTTAGTAGTTTTTGGTAGTTACCTACCTTGTATGATCCCTGGCCTGAAAAACCCATATTTGAGCAAGTAGTACCCGGTATGGACAAGGCTTTGTAAAAACGATGGTAACTTTTTGTTGGGGGGGGGCTTCTAAATTGTCTGACACCTTTGCACGTGAAAAATGTCAGTTTCTATATGATTGTTCCCTCACTGTAAACTTAACTTTCATATAATTGTTAATTTTTATAAGGTTACTTTAATAGTAGTTTACATCTATGTTGGAAATTTGGAACCTTTGGTTGCACTAAAACAAAATTATGATTGTTTTTCCACAAACCAAAACTACACTTTTTTTTGCATGCTTTTGAAAACAATCATAGATTCACATTAGATAACCTAAAACTTCTAAAAAGTGTACCAAACAAAAGACTTTTGAATGCATATGAAAGTATGGAAATCATTAAATCCAGAAATAGTTTAAATAAAGATAGAGGACCCATCCCGTTTAGTACACTTTATTCTTTGGTTGAGGGGAGATAGGATTAAAAATCGTGATCAATCACAAATTATTAGTCTTGTCTCCGCCCACTAAAGGATTGTATATAAGATAGAGCGTAGATTAATTTAGTTCATTGTTTATCGTCTCCTGATGATGCTAACATTGTTAGCGAAACGCGCGTCGAGTGCAAAAAAGTGTAGTTTTGGTTTGTGGAAAACAATCATAATTTTGTTTTAGTAGTTTACATAACAAGCATGTTATGATGGCCATTACACGCGAAGATGAAGTTTAAGACGCGAGCTGCAGGCGAGATCAGTGTTCTTATGAAGGAAAGTTTCATCGCTGGGAGCTCCATCTTAGTTCTCACGTCTAAGCTTAATTATTATACTAGCCATTACAGCCATGTTAAGACGCTCGTAAAATGAGGATTACAGTTCAGCCACTGCTTTGACATTTTGTTTCACAGTTCTGACATGCAAATCTGTCCCAAAATTCAGTGGCGCCGAGCATTATTTCTTCAAATATGGGTCCTTCAGGAATCATACAAGATATGTACCAAAAACTAAATGAAAAACTTCTTACTAGCATTTTAGAGTAAAACACAGTGACACGGGGTTGGGTTTGGTTGGGTTGGGTTAAGAAAAAATTTAAAAAAAATAAAAAACGTTATTTTCTCCTAGTGAAAAAATCGCTTAATAACCCGTTTTATAACGCGTTTTTCTCATAATGAAAATAACGTTTTTTCTATAAGAACGTTATTTTTATAGTGAAAAAGCGTTAATGAAAAAACTAACGTTATAAACAGGTTAAGTATTAGGCGATATTTTCACTATGAAAATAACGTTCTTTAATTTTTTTTCATTTTTGCTTAGTGGGACCTAAAACTTTGTTAATGTTAATCCAATTTTATAGCATGATACCACATTTGAAAGATAATTTTATCTTTAAAATGTCTTTCTTCGCTGTTTTCACTAAAATCCTTATTTTTTAAGATCCTCTCCTCCCCCTCCCCCCGCAAATTTAATGAAGTACTTAACGCGCCGCTTAACTTTTAAATTGGCCCAAAAAATAGCTGTTACAAATTAATCCCATTTTGCTTAAAGTCAGTAATTACTGATTGTGTAGAGATTATTGGGAATAAGGACACCTTGTTATTGTTGTATATGTTTAATTCATAAGCAACGTTTCGACAATAGTTTTTGTCTTCCTCAGGCAGGCAGGAAGACAAAAACTATTGTCGAAACCTTGCTTATAAAATAAACTATAAAATCGGATTAAAATTAACAGTTAGTTAATTTGTTAAGTTATGGCTAAATCCCAACACGGCGCCACTGTGTTTTACTTTAAAATACTAGTAATATTTTTTTTTCTACGAGCCTTCCTGCCTGCCTGAGGAAGACAAAAACTATTGTCGAAACGTTGCTTATGAATTAAACGTATACAACAATAACAAGGTGTCCTTATTCCCAATAATCTCTACACAATTTGACTAATAGGACGTTAACTACCTTAAAAAAAAAGTAAGTAATGACTTTATGCCTGCACTACCCAAATAGTACAGGTCGTCCTCAGGACGTCCGATTTAGGTTCGAATGTCCTGAGTCTGAAGCGGATGTCCTATGGACGTCCAATTAAGGACCAGTTGAGGATCAAAATTTTAAGACATTTTTAGGACGTCTTTACGACTTCCGGCAATTTTTAGTTTTAAGGTTAGAAAACCCAACAAGCATTTGGACGTTATATTACGTTATGGTCACGTAGGGCAAGAAATACCTGACGTCGGCTCCGACGTCTATTAGTCTTCCTGAGGACTCGATTTAGCACCTTAGTGGGGAATCAAAATTCGAGTCGCTTCGACGTCGGTGCTGCACAGTGTTTTGGTCAAATATTACGTCAAATTACGTAGACCCACGACCCAAAGTTTTACTGTGCACACCAAGTTTAAACTTATTAGGTAAAACTTTTATATGTCTAAACAAACACATCTCAATGAACTGTGGATGACAATAATTATTATCTTAGTTTTTGTAGGTAACTGAAAAAAGTTAGTTTTACACATTCTATGGATCCAAATCTTCCAAGGAAGGTCAGTTTACTGATAAATATAATTAAAATAGACATTAAAAAAACAGAAACCTACAAAAATAATTCAAAAATATTAAGAAATTAATTTTGAAAAAAATTAACCTAAAAATAAAATCTTTATAAGGATGCCCGTTTCTTATAGTAAAACATTATAGGCATTTAAAAAATGCATTTTAGTTGCCAACAAATGAGCTAATTTACATATCAAGCCTTTAAAATGAAAAAATAAAATGTACTATTGTAATGGCGCATCGATCCTAAACGTTTAAAATGGTGTTTCGGGCGCCGAACAAATTTGTAATGATTATTTACCTATTCGGACAAGAACACCTCCTGCGACGTCGCCTTGTAGAACGACCCGACCTAGAATATTGTAGTATAATTTTAGGTCACGCACCCACGTCGGTGGACCTCGGAATAGTTACAATTTAATAAATAAAAGTTTGGCAACGTCAATTTTATTACAATTCTACTTTAAAACTCATACTAAATATAACGTCTCATGAATTGGACGTTATACCGGGTGTCCCGAGGTGAGTCGCCTATAAAATTATTTTGTAAACTATACAATAGAAACTTTTAAACTTTCTATTCTAACATAAGTCCATGTAAAGTATATTTATAAAATACTTTCGTATTTGCAGTGTTGCCATTTACAGGAAATCTTGGCAACAACTAAATTTATTGACGTCCGTTTTCACTTTGGCCCGACCTTGAATTTTGTTCTAAAAATTACGTCGCCGTAATTAACGTTAATTTACGTCGCTGATAAGTAGCGAGTATCACCAACATTTGGCTACGTCAGTTTTGGTAAGTATTGACGTCACAACTGATGCACTAGTTGTTGGCGACGTCAGGTCTTAGTAAAAAATACGTTGTTTTATGGAAAAACCAACCGCCGACATAAATTTGGGCCAAAACCGACGTCATGTTATGTTGTAATTAGTCGGAAGTCAGAAAAATGCTGCTTGGGAATTTTCAGTTAGGTTAGGCTGACTTCTGCAGATCCTTGAAAAAAATTCGAAAAATTCAAAACAGACAGAAAACCGAAGTCTGCATAAATACCCTTTTTTAATGCAAAAATAGAGTTTGATAGAGATTTAGCGAGTGGGATTAGTTCATCAGGACTACGTTAAGATTACACGCCAGATGTCGTCGAGTGATATTTCTGTCTCTTTCTCTGTGAATTGCGAAAAAAACGTTATTTTAATTTCATTTAAATATCATAATTACGTTTTTTTTTCATTTGGGGAGCTAGTTTTAATATTTTCTATGATTTGACTTTTGGAAAGTTCACTTTATAAATATGTTTATATGAATGTACTGATAAACTTTTACTTATAATCATTAGTATAATATCCCAAATATGTCCTGAAGACGTCGGATTACAAATTTATTAAATACGTCTGAAATCGTTTAAAATGTCTCCGAAACAATACCAAAAATGTCCTGGAACTGTCCCAGAAAAGTCTCAGATTTGTGCCTAGGGACAACTTAAACCGACATCCTTAAGACGTACTGGAACGTACAACCGAAAAGAGTGTAAAAACCAAAAGATCAAAATATCTTGGGTGGAAAAAACGAAAAAAAAAACGAACTGAAGTAACTGATTTGGAGGTTTTTTAACTTCTTTTTTGTTTTAATTGCCTTAGGAGCATAATCCTATTGTAAATATTAACACACCAGGATGAAACCGTATCAGGTTGGGAATCAAAGTGTACGTTGGAAGTTGGAAATCAAAGTGTATGTTGGAAGTTGGAAATCAAAGTGTATGATGGTGTTTAATGATTTTTGGGGAGGGTGTGTGAAACATCGTTTAATCATTTCCTTTTTTTCGCTTTGGTCCTTTGTGTGTTCCTTGTGGGATACTCATTCAAGTTTGAATATTCGTTTTTTCTACCCAAGATCTTTTGTTTTTAGATTCTTTTCGGTTAAGTAACTGATTTGGAGGTTTTTAACTTCTTTTTTGTTTTAATTGCCTTAGGAGCATAATCCTATTGGAAATATTAACACACCAGGACGAACCCGTATCAGGTAACTTAGATAAGTACCAGTGCGGAACGATGCCTATTTGTGAGTAATCCAAAGTTGTAAATCAAAGTGTATTGTGGTATTTAAGGATGTTTGTGGAGGATGATCAGTAAAACCACTGATGAGCCCACGCTGGTTGCCCAGGGCGAAACATCGTTTAATCATTTCCTTTTTTTCGCTTTGGTCCTTTGTGTGTTCCTTGTGGGATACTCATTCAAGTTTGAATATTCGTTTTTTCCACCCAAGATATTTTGATCTTTTGGTTTTTAGATTCTTTTCGGTTGAAGTACCTGATTTGGATGTTTTTTAACTTTGTTTTTGTTTTTTTTTAACTTTCTTTTATTTAGAAAATTTACAATTCACGGATTTTTATTGTGTATCTTTCAATAAATTAAATGAAAATAAACAAGGATATATATTCCAGTAAATTTGTGGAATATTTGAATATGTTTCCATATCCAATTCGTTTTAAATAAAAGCTATATTGTAAAGAAACATAAACTTCAATTATTATTATTTATTTTTTTGATTGGTCTTACAATCTAAAACTAAAAACTCTTAATTGGCTTCTTCTTCCGGCAAAATGTCAAATTCTTGGCGTTTAGAAGAAGCAAAAAACACGTAAACCAGCGAAGAAACAATGGTAATTCCAAAGCAAATCCAAAAAACCAACTGCCACTGCTCCAGTGTACCCTCTGTTGTTACTTCTCCCACCAGATAATTTCCAAAAATGCCCCCAAATGTTGAAATGGAATTTGAAATTGCCATTACAATGCCCGAATAGTTGTTTGATAATTCGTTGGTGTTAGTGGGAAAAGTGGAATAGGCCAGTGGTTTGATAGTCATGGCCAATGTGTAAAAAATCATAACCCAAACTCTGTCGCAACCTAAATAAGAAGCACCCAGCACGCATAAGGCAGATCCAATGTTGGAAAACGGTCCCAATATTCTGTTGTACCTGTCCCTAGTAAGTTTCTTTTCCATCATCTTTGCAAGTAGATTGAACATGAGAGAAAATACCCAAAGAACAATAAACGGTATTGCGCTTAGCCATGCAATAGTGGTTAGGTTATAGCCCAAGATTTCCCTCATATATGTCGGAAGGTAAGTTATTATAAAATAGTACACATAGTTATGACCAAAAGCTCCAAAAACATTGGCCCAAACTGGAACGTTTATCATAATTTTCTTCCACGGAATCTTCAACTTCTCTCTTTTAACGATACTTTTTTCTATGTGACTTAATTCTTTTCGTGTGATATAATGACTGGTGTGTGGATACGAGTAAACCCAAATTAAGTGTAGAATAAGGTAGACGCTGCTCCAGGCGCCCCAAAAATAAAAAGGAGCATGCCAGCTTCCAAAAGCGTGTGTGACGAATCCTGTAAGCAAGTTTCCAAGGACGGTACCTAAGTCACTTCCAGAATATGCTATACCTCCCAGTAGAGAACGTTCTTCCGAGGGCGCCCACTTGCTTATCATGGTTGCCATCGCAGGCACCACCGGACCCTAAAATAAACGAAATTCATTCTTTCAAAATTTACGTTTTTGTCCACACAGTTATTAATGTTATTGTTTTATCTTAATCCATAACAATTTAGGAACATCATGACCGAACGGTACTAGGGTAAATTGGGCAAAACGCCACGGAGCACGGCGGCGAAGAATACGCCCCAGTCTCGATAGCTCAAAAATCCGTTTGGCACTTGTCGCGTTAAACCGGATTATTTGATGGCCTTTACTTTGCAAAACGTAGCACGTGTGCTGATGTTTCAGTTTTTGCACTTTTAATTACAAAAATATTGCCTTCCACATAAAAAGTCTGATTTTTTTGATAAGAAAAAAAGTGTAGAAATATTGTAGGTTTATAAGCCAATAATACAACACATGAAACTTTCTTGTAATTTAAAAAGCAGGTGCGGCGTCTTTTACCACGATTTGGAAATACGCCCCGCTTTATTTTTTTTGTTTTTTTTTTCAAAATATTGTGAGAAAATAAACAACCTAAGCTTTATTCAGTGGTTTATGCTGTGCAGCAAGTAACTTTGGAAAAAAATCGAGAAAAATGAATCCAGCAGGGCTTTTAAAATTCCATTTGGCCAGAAGCTTAAAAATAAGAAGCACTTGGGGCAAACGCCTCATTAGATGAAATTTATTTTTATCTATTTATTTTTTGTTACTTTGTTCTAACTTTCTACTTTGTTCTAGAAATAATTAGTGTAGGAAATGAAAGTGTGTTTAGTTTTGAAATGGTTATAACTTTTCAAAATACGGGGCATATATTTGACCAATTTACCCTATATAGAGGAGTGGACTCACCGGATTCTAGTAGTGCATTTGACCGTACACAAATTGGCCAAGGAGCTCAGGAAGCTCCAGGTTAAAACCGTGGTCAGCATGGATGGTTCTGCTCGAAGTCCTTGCTCCACTTAGGTAGGAAGAATGTGAGACTAGCAACAGAGCCAACTGGACACTGTCGCCTTGACAAGCACTTGGAGACGCTGAAAATCGCCGAATACTCAGAGAATCAATGGTGCATGGAGGACGAAGAATCGTCTTTGCTGGAGTGTTTGGCTCTGGCCATGTCAAGAGAACTATCTGTTGGCCCCAGGGGATTTAAAAAGGTTGGAGGCCAGAAAAATCTGTTCATTGTTCTGAGGCAGGCTTCCAGGGCTAAACCATGGATAGTGGGTGTGAAACGGGCCCAGCAAGGTGGCCATTGACCGTTTTCATTACTTCTTTTTCTTTTTTCGGTGTTCCTGTAGCTCTTATACTTGTTCAGTGGTGATCCCACCCCTCTATCAAATACCGTTTGGTAATGGTGTTAAATGGAAGTGTTCTCACCCTGGTGTAGAGGTAATGAAAAAAGTTGAATAAAACTTTGTTGTTCGTAAAGTCAGTTAGAAAAACGTATTTTACTTTACACATGTCTAAGATGAGAAAAATACAATACTGCGAAGTAAATACGTTACCTGTGCCAATCCTAAAATAGTCCTTAACAGCACAACAACCCAAAAGCCAGTGTGCTGCGCACAAATCGGCAAGATAACCGTAACTACCACGGAAACAGCCAAGGTAGTAAAAATGACCCATCTTCCACCGTAGATATCAGCTAAAAGTCCACCAGGTATCTGACTAACGGTGTATCCAATGAAAAAGGCGTACAGAACTAGAGACTGCACATATTTTGGCCATTTGAAAGTTTTACCATACTGTTCTGTATTAGTTCTCCTATCTTTGAAAAACTCCGGACAAGCGTGTTCTGTTAGGTTTTTGTCGGAGGCTTCTACCATTTCGACTATGGCCACGTTTAAAACCACTCTTAAATTGTAGGAGCACTGCATAGTTAAGTGCATTAAAAGAGCGAAAAGTACTCTTTGGGACATCGAGCAACACATGCATAGACATGAGAGGGGTTTGCATTTTTCTGTTGATTCTTCTGAAGATTGAGTGTTTTCCATCAAACTGAAACTTTAACAACTTTATTTGTGTATTTATGTTTTCTTCTTTATCACTTTGATAGGTCTGTATGTCAGTAAGCTTCAACCTTTAAACTTTTCTATTGGTAATGATCAACCGTGAAAGTCACGGATCAACTCAAAATAAAAACAAAATGGTGCCGTCTTACGTTCCTGTTTGACATTCAGTCTGTTTGCTTACATCACGAAATCGCGTCTTCGAGAGACTTTTTTAACGAGTTTTTATTAATTATTGTTTGTGGTATGAGTATTTACAGGTAATTTAGGGTTTTGACTCAAAATTCGCCATAGTAAGTGATTTTTTCATCGTCAGTGTTTTTAGGGTTATAGTACATTTTTTAGAGAAATGATACAGGATTTTAAAAGTGTGCGTTGTTAAGAGTTTGTCCCAATATCCACCAATTTTTGAACGACTTACAGTGCATTGATAAATCTTGTGAAGGTATAATTAAATTGTTTGTTGTTAAAACTTTGTTCCTAGCTAACGTACATGCGTAAAATATAGGTGAAAGAATACACTGAAATTAGAGTACTGTGAGTATTTTCTTGTTAGGTGTGTGAAATGCATTTTAAACCTGAAGAAGTTGAATGTTCAACCAAATAACACCGGCGATCTGTTGGAAGTTCCTTTATTAAAGACTCGTTTAAAGTCCGGTAAGTAATTTTTGAGTTACATGTTCTTTATTCTTAAGTTTTTTTTTCATGTAGAGTCCTTTTTAAAAAATGTATTAAGTAAGTAAGTAAGTAAGTAAGTAAGTAAGTAAGTAAGTAAGTAAGTAAGTAAGTAAGTAAGTAAGTAAGTAAGTAAGTAAGTAAGTAAGTAAGTAAGTAAGTAAGTAAGTAAGTAAGTAAGTAAGTAAGTAAGTAAGTAAGTAAGTAAGTAAGTAAGTAAGTAAGTAAGTAAGTAAGTAAGTAAGCAAGCAAGCAAGCAAGCAAGTAAGTAAGTAAGTAAGTAAAGGGTGCAAACCAAAGTGATGGGAAAAGCGAACAATATTTTTCGAATTTTTTCAAAAACTGCAGTAAAAAAAAACTGGCTAGTATCCAACTGTCGAAAATATGTTGAAGCTATTTTTAAAAAGGATTTTTTGTTTGTATTAGGTACTTACTCGGTTATATTTATTTGCTTTTGCAGGTACTTACAATGGTATTGTCCCAGGTATTTTCTTAAAAACTACTAAAACTAGAGTGGCAAGTAATAGCTTGTTGCCAAAAAACTTTTCATTTTGATTTTTTTACAAAAATAGATAATTGTGCTTTTGGAATTTTTCCAAAAATTAAAAATACATGTTTGTTATTTTTTTGATAAAATAAAGGTACTGTGACAAATCATACGAAGGGTTTTTAAAAGACATTTAAAACAAGGTATCCCTCACCTTTCTAGTTTAAGTAGAAATTTTTCTGATCCGTATCAATTGCACCAAAAATCTTCAATGTTATTTCTAAAGACTCGTCTAGCTTAAAAAGAACTGATTAATCCTATAATAAGTGAAACAAATTCTTCACTTCACACCATAAAGCAATAAAATTTAAAATTCCCGCCATTTGCCCATTTAATGGGTATTGCCTAGATAGGTTGTGGTCGAGTCAAACTTTAACACTATTTGACAGTTGTTCAAAATAGCCTTTTTAGTACAGGTTTTACGTTGACGGTCCGGTTATTTGACGTTTGGGAGATTTTATTTATATAATAACTACTTTTATTTAAATGCGTTTTAAAGCGGGTACCTATTTAATTATTCATGAAAGAACGCTCAAACAGAAAAACATTCTTGGGTATATACTGAGCGCAACGCCACCCTATTGGAAATGGGCGCGGAATTTAATGGAAGTTCGCCAAAACACAAATCCGCATGTCCATCATACGTCACAATTCTTATATTAACGTCCATATACGTTTGAGGCGTTTCACGGCAGCCCTTAACCATATACGACGTTAAATTTCAACTGTGTCAAATACTGTTAGTAGTCGGGCGTTTTGGGTCCGACAAGAAACTATCTATTATCTTTTATTTTCTTTGCTGACACATTTGTTTAGCAGCAGCGCCGATTCTGGAATATTCACTACGTTTTCACGTGAAACTGAATACGTTTTCAATACGATTTACTTTTCGGTTTTCATGAAGCGATTTGAACGCGTTTTAAACGCGAGTTCAGCTTTTGACATTTGCCTGATGTATTTTGAGGTTATTTTTTGCATATTTTACTTCTTTGTTTGCTTTTTTAAAGCCAATAAGTTTACAGCCCAATAATATAATTAAAATAAAGACATATACCTACTTTCTGCAGGAATATAGGGAGTCATAACAGACACAATCACATAAAAAGCGGTATTGAATTTGGACAGGGTCAATGAAAAAAGTTCGATTCGCCGTTTCCACGTGAAAACGTAGTAATTGATTCAAGTAGCCAAACAAGCAAAATTACGACAGTACAGTCCATCTTCTACTAAAAGACTTCAATTGGGATTATTTTTATGGGGATTTTCCAATAAATTGATTAAACTTGAACAATTTGTGTGGTTAGGTTATGTTTTTTATCACTGGTTTTTTAGTTCCATTGGGAATAAAGTTCAACTTCAACTTCAATGTATCAATTATATAAAATAGGCACCCCAACCCATCAGTAGCCAAAGTACAGTGCCACGTAAAAGGGCTAATCTTAACGGTAGATGACAAAAAGAGTGCTGGGCTCACTACTACTTGCAGAGAGTGGTCGTGTGGTCGCGAACACAACTCAAAATAATTAAGATCTCAAAACTTTAAGGGCGCTAGTGACCTCTACCAACTCTTAAAGCACTCTTGAAAAATAGAGAAACCGGTCACAAGATTCCTAACACACGTCCACAATCATAGCTCACGACTTATTTTAACGTAAAGTTAATGGTACATACCTGTAAACAAAAAGAGTACTAAAAGAACTCACAATAACAAGTAAATTTCGCCTCAAGAACTTGTAAAAAAACCCTCACGGAAAACCACACTATGGGGTAAGCAACTATTTCCAGCTTTCTATAGGGGTTGAAGATGAGAACCTCCCTTATTTATGTAGAGGGCTTTGTGTAACCAAAAAATGGCCGATGATACTACCACTTTCACAACGTGAGTAAATGCTTTTGAATCCGACTTTTAGTCGTTAGAGTGAAGAATCACACTAAATCAAAAACACCAAAATCACTCTAGAGAATCGATGATGATAAATCCCTTTTTCAAGGAACAAATAAGGTTACCAAGCGACTTTTCATATATCTTTTAAAAAACAAGGTCTTTTTGTTAAAAATGCATAATATGTCAATTTAACGGGACGTATTTTTGGTTAGGTTTGTTTACGTTTAATAAATATTTATTGTCTTGAAAATATAGAAAAACAATTCACATTTTTGCGTCAATTAGTGCTCTTATAAAATAAAGTTTCATCGCTTGTCACGCCATCTTGTGGTTTACGTCTAAGCTTTAATATTATAAAAGTAAGTAAAGTCGGTTCGCTGTATGAAGTCCGATATCGGATTAAATCTCCAAAAGATGTTATCGCTTTTTGAACAGTAAGTCAGTTCACTGTATTCGAGTGGGCTAAATCAGCGGTCTTAAAACAAAATTATTTTAGAATTACGCGTTATACTTATTCCACGATACATATTTATATTTTATTTTATTTTTCACTTATATTTTTGAAAAACTTTTTGTGTCAATAAGTTAAAGATTTTGACAGGTATTTTTTCGGAGAATCTAATTATTTCCCAAGAAATAATTAAAATTTGCTCCAGTTGGGGATGGTATGTTCTATTTTAAATAAGTAGGTATGCTTTTATTTGCCTTTAGTTTGTTTCTTATTATGTGTGAATTACGGAATTTAAAGCAGTTATAAAGCAAAGTTATGGAAAATGTTCAGAAAAGTGACACAACGCCTAGAAGGTGTTTATGTCCAGGTGAACGCAGTTTGGTATTACAAATGGATGTATAAGTCAAAAGAATATGTTACCCTCAAAGCTATTCTAGAAAAGATAAAGGAAAAACAACTTTGCGATATTGGAATAACCAGTTTGTCCAAAATTTTAAAATAGATGGGCGTTAAATATAAAAAATTAACAACAGAAAAGTACTTTGCGAGCAATCCGATATTGTGTCAAACAAATGGCAATTTTTAAGAGATTACATACAAAGGGAAGTGGTGTTTCTTGACGAAACATGGGTATTTGCGCACGGAACTTCAACAAGACGATTGTCTTGGGAGGATGAATCGAAACATTGCTATTCTGGTACCCGTGCAAATAATGGAAAAATATATATTATAATAGATGCAGGCAATGAAGAAGGGTTTATTTCAAATGCCAGTTTAATATTTGCATCACCAAACAAAACTGACGATTATCACGGCAATATGGATGCTAAAATTTTTGAGTATTGGTTTGAGGAAAAACTTTTAAAAAGTTTATAAAACCCTTCCTTAATTGTTTTGGACAATTACCATACGAGACTCGAAGAGAAATTTCCTACAAGCAGCTGGAAAAAAGAGGAAATAAGGGGGTGGTTGTCAAAGAAAAACATAAACCATGAAAATTTATTTTTAAAAACTGGTCTTTTAAGCAAGTGTAAAAGCAGCCATTTAAAAGCAAGCAAAGAAGAATGGCGGAAATGCATTGAACACACGGAAAAAATTATTTTGAATCTTATGAGACAGAACAGGTTATAGACGAAGTAAGACCGTTAATTATTACGGATGTTGATAATGACTCTGAAAGCATGGATGATATTTCAGATGCAGAGGAAGACCATTTTTAGTATGCATTTATAAGTAGGTGCGTTCTATCGCAAGACTGCAATATCGGTTCCTTTTAGAACCAAATCTTTATAAAAAATAATTCATAAAACTAATTTGCCTAAATACTAGAAAAGCTAAGAAATAATATTTTTTTACCTAATTATTTTTTATTAACTTTAAATGATTTAAGTACTGTTTACAAATGTCCTAATCATGACTTTCCTAATTACCGATGCAAAAAAAATAATTTTGTCTGCGCTTGTTATTTAAACCAACGCTTGTAAAAAAGCACTATTTTAGCCACTAGATGTAAAAAAAGAGGTTTTATTGCTTAGCGGACTTCTTACAACGAACGCACTTCAGATAAAAATATTTTGTTGTATCGAGTGTGTTTAGGTTCGTCCAAGCACTTTACTCACTTATATAACTGCCGTGGTAAGAATGGCGGCTGCAAATCCAGGAAAAGTGTACTAAATAGGAAGTTGTTAAGTGGCTCGTATAAAGTGATTCTACCAAAAGCGGGCCATATAGATATCATATTTGGTCATTGCCTCGAAGTAGTAGATAATACAGCACAGTAAACAATTTTGGTTTCTTAAAAAATTTTCGAAGAATAATTTTTAGCCGAAAATAACAAGATCTACAACTAATACCAAATTCAAGTTGAGATTATATATCAAAACTTGTAATGGCTGCCAAAAAATTAAACATCCAGGGCTGCCTGATTCCATAGAAATAAACCGTTAGGATTTCAAAGATATTAGGCACTTAAAGTAAACACGTTCAAAAGAAAGCCAAAAGACACTACTTAACTTATTTACGCCATGTTTCGAACGACGACGCTTTCATAGTGACGGCGATGACAGAAAAATTTACCGCAATCGATGCGAATGCAGTGATGAACGTATCGTTACGTCCATCCCAACGCACGCATCGATTGTTGTCAGTTTCTCTATTTTCAACTTCACCATAAAGTAATTAATTAACCTTCACTACGAAAGTAGGCCTCGTTCGAAACATGGCAAAAATGTAGTCTGTTTTGGGTTACTTTTGAACGAGTTAGGTATGCCGATATACCGATGCGTTTAAATATTTACTTTAAGTTTCTATTGTGTTACGAAGAATTGGAATACGTCTAAAATTGCAAAACTGTCTGCAAACTTTATCTGACAGACGTTGTATCCATTTTTTTTTGATAAAAATGTAAGATTTGGTTAAATATTATTTACCAAGTTTTTTTTTTTGAATTCAAGTTTTTAATATTTGCTTTGAGACTAAGGCAAAGGAATGAGGTTTTCGCTTTGTAATTAGTGCCGTATCTAGAACCAAATTTAGTGTAGGCAAACAACCCCCTAACCTAATAACCCAATGTTTTTTTAACCCATCTGAGCAGGGCCGGTCCTAGCCCTCTATTGGCCCTCGTGCAACAACATGATTTGGCGCTCCCTTTATGGCACATAAAATATCTGGCATTAGTGGCAGACTAACTTCTGGTTTTATTGTCGGAGGTTTTTTTACAAGGGGGAGCGCCCCAAGAGAAGACATTGATGGAAGATACAGAAGGGATTTTTTCGTGACAAATACTTTCTTTAAACTTCCAGCTAGACGCCTTTATGGACTTCTAAATCCGAGAATCCTGAGTGTATCATTAGAAACCAAACCATTCAGAAACTTTATTAATTCTGCAAAAACTTACCCTGGTGCAGACGTAGGCTCAGATCACAATCCAGTTGTGGCGAAAATTAAATTTAATCTCAAGAAAAATCATCTCCCAAATAACAAACCCAGACCCAGGTTGGACGAACTTCAAGATAACATGGTAACAACTAAACTTAAAGTCGAACTTAATAAAAAGCTTAAAGCAAGATGCAGAAATGGTTTCGGCAAAGGTTAAAAGTACCATAGTTAAAACCGAAACACTCTTCGGCAAGGATGAAACAAGAAATAAAAAGAAAGTTTGGATTACCGATGAAATCCTTGAGTTGATGGATAAAAGATGTAGTAGAAAAGGTAGCGATCAGTACCATGAAATCAATAGAAAAATAAAAAACAAGATAAAGTCAGCAAATAGAAGATCTAGATGCTAAACATTACAATTTCAATTTACACAAACGCATAAAAAAAGCAGCCGGATTATTTAATAGAAGACAATCAGGACAAAATCATACCAGCTACCAAAGAAAAACTAAAAGAATGGTGTAGCTACATAGAACATCTCTTTACCAATAACCGATCCGAACAGCCAGAAGAATTCTCAAACCAAGGCATAGATATAACACGAGAGAAAGTATAACAGGCAATATATTCAGCTGAAAACAGAAAAGCGGTGAGCCATATGTTAAAAATATCTCTAAAAGCTCATAGAATCGCTAAAAGAAGTTGGTCTAGATGACCAAGATCTAAAGATAATCGCTAATCTATACTGGAATCAGACTGCTCAAATAAAGGTTGATGGCCAACTGTCCGAAGAGGTTCAAATTTATAAGAAGAGGTGTGTGCTAAGGTTGTATATTGTTTCCGCTGTTGTTTAATATCTATAGTAACAAAATAATAGAGAATGCACTTCATAACTGCGAAGAGGGTCTGACCATAAACGGCCTAAAAATTAACAACCTACGATATGACCACGACACTGTCATAATAGCAGACACGGTGGAAGAACTGCAAGAGTTGTCGAGTCAAATTGCTGCTAATGGCGTTCTTGAGTTATCGTGTATATACAGACATACAACAGACCGACAGACCGAGAAACAACTTTTTTTTTCGTCGATTAAGGTGTTTTGGAACCTTAGTAACTCATTTTTGATAAAATTAAGAAAACTCAAAATTTGACGATTTTAATAGTCCCCCATAACATATTGCTATGGTGGACCAAAAAGTGCACTGGCAAGGGGGATCGGAGTGCTGAGATGAGATCTAGACTTAAATTTAGATTTTCTAACAAAATTATCTGGCGAAACTTTTGAGGAAAATACACTAAATATTATGTAACTTTTTTTCACGTTTTGAATGCTGTTGACAAACATTGCTTAAAATTAAACTAAAATTTCGCTGTACCAATCAATGCACCGAAGGCAAATTTTTGATCTTTCACGTTTTTTGTAAAGTATTAAAAAATTGGATTGGGTTAGCTGACAGGAGGGGGGGAGGTTTCAACTCTAGATTTGCTGACAAAATCACGTCATATAATTATGCGCCGCAGGTGAAAATTTTGAAAACACTACATATACAAATGGTATTTTTTGAGACTTTTTGAATGATATTGACAAAAGTTAAACTAAAATTGTAACAATTTTATTAATAAATAATCAATAAATAATTGTCCTATACCAAATATATCTTTTTTTTTTCCTGGGAGCTAGTAAAACACGGTTACCACATATTAGATTAAAGTCAAAGTTAGTCAGATATTTTTGAAAATTTTGCAGGTATAATAGAACTTTTCTGTTACCTCTTCTTGTCTTGAATGGTCATTGAACAAACTCACAAAAACGTTGCCATAAGATCAAAATGCAATGTGTTGAACAAAGAGAACTGGAGAAAAGCTGAAGATAGACGATATACTTTTAGGCACGTATAGCTCTCGGTATAGCCCTCTAGACAATTTTCAAAAATATCTCAATAACTAAGGTTGTTAACTTTGACTTCAATCTAATTTGTGGTAACCGTGTTTTGCTAGCTCCCAGAAAAAACTTATTGGGATCGAATAAATAAATAATTGTCCTATACTAACTAAATATATATTTACTTTTGTGCTGCTATGGTTTGTGAGTACAAATATATTTGTATTTTTCTTGAATATCTCAAAAACTATGGATCCGACAGAACATTTTTATAATTTTTGTTGAAAATTTAATTACACATCAAAATGTAAAAACCGTGTGTCGCAAGCTGCGCTTTCTCGTTCATTTAATTATTTACTTTTATCCAGCCGAATTTTCTTAAAAGGTAAAACTGAAGAATTCTCTTTCACAAAAGCGTTATTTCTTTTAGCATTCAGGACGAAAATACTTGAGAAAGACAAAAACAAATAAATCGCCAAGTAGGTACTAAGACAAATCCGATTTTCAATTAGATAAAATAAAGGGATGAAACAGAATCCAAAGAAACTACTGACGCACAAAGACCAGACAGGAAAATTAAAATTTTATCTGTATAAGATGAAAACAAAACATTAACGCTAATTTTAAATTTGGTAACATTAGGAATGGGCATGACCACCAAGGGATTCTGGACTATTTTTTTTACATCCTTTGTATACTGCTATTCGTAAAAACACCCGACCCAACATGTCAAAACGAATCGCATACGACCAAGCGATTTCGTGCTAATTAAAGATTTAACGACTTACCTGTAAGGAAGTTTAATCCAAATTATACGAGATTGGTCACATCCTATTAGATATACTTGGTAGTGATACTTCGTAGTACGTCATACGCAAGTTTTAGAGATAAGAAAACCATACCGCCTCTGCAACCTGCCTGATCTCTGCTGGGTACTTCAGTATACTTCTAAAGCTTTCCTGAAATACTAAGATCGCCAAGGGCGGGTTGACTAGTGATACTTAAATAAATTGCATGAAAAATACATGAATATATAAATGGAAGGGTGTCTAATAGGATGTGACCTATCTCGTATAATTTGGATTGAACTTCCTTACAGGTAAGTCGTAACATAATAATAAGTAAACCACAAGGTTTATAATTTAAATGTGTTTAAAATATTTTAATACAATTAGCTAAGAAATCTTTTGAAGTTAAAGGTTTATTATAAAATCGATTGACCGTTTTCCTTTTTTTGTAACATCCCCCAGCCCTTTCTAATACTTTTGATTGATGCACCAACCCTTAATTCTGCGGAAGACGCTTCATGTCCTGTGCTATGTCCTTTAAAAATTGATTCTATTCCTGCGTTTTTTTAGACCTTTTTTAATCCACGTGTTAATGCTTTGGGATGTAGCGGGCTTATGAGGCTTTTTAATTGTTAAAATAAGTGTATCCTCTGTTCCTTGAAATAGTTTTGTTTTCTGTACGTAAAACACAAATAGAACTGTAAATTTTCTTTTTAAAAGGGAACCTAAGAAAAAGCTGAATTCTTCTGGGTCCAGATATTTTTAAAATATCTTTAAGAATTATTTCTATGCCCTCTTCGTTAGCTTTGATGTTACTTAACTTATAGAAAGTGCCTGAACTCTTTGAGCAGAACAAAGAGTCAAAAGAATTACCATTTTTATACTTAATAACCCGAATGTTAAGTTTACCAAAGGGCAAAAGTTACCTATATAAAATAAGAATGGTTCCGGATATCAATTTTATATTTCGGAAACTGAGGGCGCAGCATAAAAATGCCTCTCATAAACCTATCTACTATTTCTGATTTTTCTACATTGCAAATTAAATTTAAGGCAGACCTATATGTGTGTTAAGAGTTGAATGTTTACCAGTATTTTGAGATTCTGTTTCTAAAAAGGATACAACTTGATTTACATTAGGCTGCAAGATAGTCTCAATATTATTGTCGCAAAACCTCCATCATTTGGAAAAAATAAATTGCATCCTCCCGAACGCCCCTTTTACAATAGGCCAACTTGATAACGGATTTAAAACGATAACTTTTAAGCGAATCATGGATTCTAATTTTGGATACCAACCATGCTTGGGTTTTCCAGATAGGATAAACCACCAGACATATCGTATTATCATTTTCATTTTTTTTTAATTTTTGGAAACAGTGAGGAAGGAGGAAATATATTATATAAGAAGTAAGGTATTTCTAATTCATTGTAAATACATCCACTGGAAGCCACGACACAAACCGATGGTAATTTTCGTTCATATAGCTTGCAAATAAATATACAATTTTTATACGATATTATTTGTCCGCTATATGATTATCCAACGAATTTATGTACGTGGCAAATACTAAATATACCTAAGCTCATTGCCACATCATTCTCGCAATAGCAATCAGTTTTTTATATATTATGCTGTTCATATTGTTTATGACGGTTATAGGGACCATGCTTAGTAAAATATGACAATTTTTTAAAAATTTTTACAAAGCTTGTTAAGCCATAAAACGCTGCCTTCATTTCAAGAATGTTTATGTGTTTCTCCTGTTCACCTTGTTGCCAAAAACTCTTTTGCTTCCTTTCCGTTGCAACACTCCCCCTATCCCGATTTGCATACATCGGAGAAAATTTAAATGTTATAATTAGGCTGTAAAATAGGTACTCTTTTTTTGGCTTGGTCTATGTGCTTTAACCACCACTCAATTTAATTTTTAACTAAGAACCTAACAAGCATCTTTTTGTTATAGTTGTTCCTGTTAGCCTTTAGCTTATATCCTCGTTGCTTTAAGGCACGATATGATCCTCGCTCAAGGATTTTTACGTACAACAAGCCGTACTCTGTAGCGTTACAAACCGAGACTAGCCTTGCTATAATTTGCGAAACCTATTTAATTGTTATTTTATTTCCTTTTTTTAATAATCTTAATGGCTGTTTTTATTTTTGTTATTCTTTTTTGTGCGATATATATCCACATCTTTTTTGCACTAAGGATAAATCCTAAAAATTGTATCTCTTGAGTCGGTTGTGTATGGCTTTTTCATTGTTAATAAAAAACCTAATCTTTTAAATAATGTTGAAGGGTCTGACATTTTTTTTTCCTGCCTTATCTCTTAGATAAGAGAAATAGGCCTGAGTCATTTGGTGAAACCTTAGATTAAAAAGGGTGGAACAAAGTGCAGTGGCTAGACCGAATGATAAACATTGGAATTCAACTTTTGTTTTGAAAAAAAAATCTTAAAAATTTTTTATCTTCACAAACATTGGAACTAAAAAATATGCATCTTTAATATCTAATGTCGCAAGGAAGCAGTTTTTAGTAATTAAGTTCGCTAATATCTTCCAGTTGAAAATGAGGTAGGCGAAAGAAATTTATTTAGGCTTTTAGGATTTAAGATAAACCTAAATTCCCCGTTATCGTTCTGTCTTAAAAAATAGCTTAACAAAAACTGATCTTGACAGTTATTAACAGTTTTAACTGCTCCTACTTATTGTATGCTTTTCGAATAAATTTTTAACTCATTTTTGGTAAATTTTGGGGTTTTGGGGGTGAAAACTTGAAAAGGTTTGTCCACAAAGGGAATTTTGTAACCTTTTGTCCAACTCAAAGTTAATTTATTTTGAGTTAATTGATTCCACTCTTCTGAAAAAAAAATTGTTGAACCGGAATATGTTATTTCACTGTTTAGCTCTAATATTTCCTCTCGGCGCCTTTTTTATATTTTTGCAATTTTCGGCAAAATCTTCGCTAAAAAAGAAAAGATCTGGATTTTGCGAAGTAGCAATTTTTTATACTTTTGCATGAAACAATATTGTGGCAAATCCAAAACAAGTGCGCTGATTCGTCAAGATCCAAAAGATCTTCTTCAGGTGCTTCGTCTCTCCCTTTTTTGTTTAGGCCAAATTAGAGAAAACCCGCTCTAAGGCTTTTCAATCAAACTTTTTCCCAAAATGGTTTACAATTCCCAGAGTTACGTCTCTCTTTTTTGCTCTGTGAATGCTAGCATCACTTGAACCTCTGGATTTAATTTGGGTCCTTAAAGAATTTGGTAATTTCCGGGGATTTTATCTTTTTAGTTTCCTTATCTGCTCCCATAGAAAGAGGTTTCTTCTATCTGCAAGCTATAGCTCTGCTAATATGTCTGGACCCAATGTCACATATAAATAATATGAAAAACGACGTGCTAATAATAATTTTTTATATAAGTCAGGGTTTAAGTTTTTATCAGTCATAGAAACAAATGTTTGTTTACAGAATAAACAAACTCATGCCAAAAAATATTTATCTCACTCCATTGTTTAAAACTGACAATGTGACTTATTTACTTGAATAACTACGCTCCCTTTTCCTTTCCTTTTCCAGTTTCCTCAATTTCTTCTTTAGGTAATCCATTCGCTTTTCACGTTTTCTTTTGTTATATTTTTTCGGCATTTTATTCATTTAACTGTCAGATTCGTCGTCACATATAATAATAAAGTGCATTCGTTGTAAGAAGTCCGCTAAGCAATAAATCCTCTTGAGTAGGTAAGTCGGTGGTTCTCGAACAATAAATTATATTTTTGAAACATGGAGAATTACATTTTCTAAATAATAGTAGTTTTTACATCTAGTGGCTGAAATAGTGCTTTTTTACAAGCGTTGGTTTAAATAACAAGCGCAGACAAAATTATTTTTTTTTCATCGGTAATTAGGATAGTCATGGTTTGGACATTTGTAAACAGTACTTTAATCATTTAAAGTTAATAAAAAATAATTAGGTAAAAAAAGATTATTTCCTAGCCTTTATAGTATTTAGGCAAATTAGTTTTACGAATTCTTTTTTTATAAAGTTTTGGTTCTAAAAAGAACCGATATTGCAGTCTTGCGATAGAACGCACATTCTTATAAATGCATACTAAAAATAGTCTTCCTCTGCATCTGAAATATAATCCATGCTTTCAGAATTATTATCATCATCCCTAATAATTAACGGTCTTACTTCGTCTATAACCTGTTCTGTCTCATAAGATTTAAAAATAATTTTCCGCCATTCTTCTTTGCCCACTTTGCTAAGTGTCTCCTCCCACAACTTTATAACGCTAGGCTCACCGATATTTTTACAGGCATGTTTGTCATAATAATTTCTGCTAATACCCCATACCAATTCAATTGCGTTGTAATGGCGATGGTAGGGTGGTAATCTCAAAACTTGATGTCCATATTTAAGGGCTAATTCGTCAACAACATATTTTTTTTTAAATGGCTGCTCTTGAAACTTGCTTAATATATCACTTTTTAAAAATAAATTTTCATGGTTTATGTTTTTCTTTTTGGAAACCACTCTCCTATTTCCTCTTTTTCCAGCTGCTTGTAGGAAATTTCTCTTCGAGTCTCGTATGGTAAGACGCATTGTCCAAAACAATTAAGGAAGGATTTTCTAAGCTTTTTAAAAGTTTTTCCTCAAACCAATGCTCAAAAATTTTAGCATCCATATTGCCGTAATAATCGTCAGTTTTTTTTGTTGATGAAAATATTAAACTGGAATTTGAAATAAACCCTTCTTCATTGCCTGCATGTAATATTATATATCTTTTTCCATTACTTGCACAGGTACTGGAATAGCTATGCTTCGATTCATCCTGCCCAGAAGATTTTGTTGAAGTTCCGTGGGCAAATACCGATTTTTCATCAAGAAAAACAACTTGCCTTGGGAATTCCGATTTTTTGTTTTTTATGTAATCTCTTAAAAATTGCCATCTTTTTGACACAATATTGGATTGCTCGCAAAAATTTTGGACAAACTGGTAAATCCAATATCTTTTCTAGAATAGCTTTGAGGGTAACATATTCCTTTGACTTATACATATCATAAACAATATTTCTAATCGACAGTTTAATCCCTTGGGATAGATCAAAGGTTTTTCAATGCTGTCGAACCCTTTTATATGGTCTGCCCAATTCCTCTTCACTCTTTTTTCGAAGTGTTCTTAAGGTCTTATCTGAAATGCCGCAAGCATCAGACGTTCGTTTTTGCACTGAAAAAACAAGACACTAACGGGCCTAAAGCATACCTACTTATTTAAAATAGGACATACCATCCCCAACTGGAGCCAATTTTAATTATTTCTTAGAAAATAGTGATTATTAGCATTGACGAAAGCTCCAGATTTACCTATAATGACCGCAAAATAATTAAATTCTCGAAAAAAATACCTGTCAAAATCTTTAACTTATTGACGCAAAAAGTTTTTCAAAAGTATAAGTAAAAAATAGAAATAGAAATATTTATCGTGGTATAAGTATAACGCGTAATTCTTAAATAATTTTGTTTAAAGACCGCTGATTTAGCCCAGTCATATGTTGCCGTATACAGTAAACCAGTGGGGTGTCTGGTACGATCAAGTACATCGAGGGCATTCTAACTTAACTGACTTACTGTTCAAAAAGCGATAACATCTTTTGGAGATTTAATCCGATATCGGACTTCATACAGCGAACCGACTTTATGAAAAACGACGTGCTCATAATAATTTTTTAAGTAAACATATGGAGTTTTTTTTATTGAGACTAATTTGGCGGGCATAAGTCAGAAACTATGCAGGGTTTAAGTTTTTATGAACAATAAAAACAAATGTGTGTTTGCAGAATAAACAAACCCATGCCAAAAAATATTAGCCAAAAGCATAATATTTGTCTCACTCCATTGTTTAAAACTGACAGTTTGCCTATATCTTCCTTACTTAAATCACGACGCTTCCTTTTCCTTTCCTTTTTCAGTTTCGTCATTTACTTCTTTAGGTAATCCATTTGTTTTTGTTAGATTTTTTTTTTAAAGCGTATTATCACAATTCGCGCGCGTAAATATCTTTCGATAGCGTCTTCACTTATAGCGTGACAGCGCAAGAAGTATACTGAAGTACCTAGTAAAGATAAGGCAGGCTGCAGGGGCGGTATGGTTTTCTTATCTCTAAAACTTGCGTATGACTTGCTACGAAGTATCACTAACAGGTTTAATTGGTCAGTCGTTTTATAAAAAGGCTAAGCGCTTATGAGATTTATTATACGTGTACCAATTTTATCTAAAACAATTGACAATCGATGTATAATTTTAAGACATAAAATAAGCGTGAAAAAATTAGAATAGAATATATTGATTGACTACGTTTATACAAAGAAAAAAAAACAACCCGCACCTTTTTCAAACGTCTGCTTAATTTAAAAAATATTGAAACTGAAATAACTGAATAAAAAAGCAAGGTTAAAAGATCATTTTTTGAGCAAATGACGTGTTCAATAATCACTCTCTGCGCGAACTCTCCGGTTGGAGTTCAGAATCAAGAATCAATAGAGAGAAAAATATATAACACAGAAAAGTTAAACAAAAACGATTGAGTAAATAACAAAAAATAATTAAGTATATAACAAACGAAATACAGTTGTAGTAAAACTATCACACATTGCTAAAAAAGGAAAAACACAAAATTTACTTTCTATAAGTCTTCATAAAAGATTTGTATTCCTTTACAGAGTAGAATGCTTGACTCGCCAAGATACTCCTAACTTTAAGTTTAAACATTTGTTTATCTAAGGTTGTAATATTTTTAGGTAAAATATTATAAAGTCCAATATCAAATAAGTTTTTTTTGTAAGTTCAAGCCTAAATCCAGGAGTCCTAATAAGTTCTGCCGATTTAGTGCAATAGTTATGATAGGTAGCGTTTGTTTGGTAAAATGTTTTTTCATGTATTGTAACCAGCTGGTTTAAAACGTACAAACATGGTAAGGTAAGAACCTTTAAATCCTTATTCAAAGAAGGTCTACAGTGATCTCTAAAACTCGCACCGACATTACAGAGCACCCGCGGGTAGATTCGTGACGTCACTACTCTACTCCAGATCGATCTGAGTACGTAAACCGAAAGCGCTATTAGTGTTGAGTTCTAGTATGAAAAGTTGTTTCCTAACCTTGAACCGCACTGGTTGGTATATTGGATACATACCTGGTCTATCAACCACGGATGTAAAAAAAAGTAGATTGATAATACCCTTGTGGGAAAATCACTGCCGCGTATCTTCCGCCATTTTTGCCGTCATGTTGTGGAGATTTAGGTTGGCGACATTGGTTTCCTTAATTTTAAATAGTAGTGTGGGAACACTGACTATCAACAGTGTCAAAATGACGTTTCTATGAAAGGTTTTTTTTTGTTGTTTTTTTTTTAATACAAAAACAAAAAAGTAAAGAACCAAGCACTAAAAACCATTTAAAAGACATATACAAATGCTCGAACGGCCACGGCATGGTCTGGGGAATGTGCAAGTTTCAGACAAATATAAATTACAACATGGAAACATTACCCCCAATTTATAAACTCAAAGGGTACTGTCAACCATTGCTGCTGGCGCTGCCGCTCAAGATAAACCTTCATTAAGTTGATCTGAATCTAAAACTGGAACTAAAACGGCTAGGCACAGATATGCGCGAACAATTTATAAATCCGAGTTTGTTATAGGTGAGAAGACAAGAAAATAAATGAATAAAGGGAGATACTGAGTTTGATAATAGCATATATGGATCAGCTGAAAGCCAGAGCCATGGCAAGCGATCACAAAAAAGTACATCTTTCACCCATAGTTTTACAAAATTATAACAATACTCCACGAGCTTAAAAAGAACATTAAATATAAAATTCAAGAGTTCCTAAACCACCAATTTTAATATTAATTTTAAGTTTATTTATTGGCTTAATTTTTTTCTTTTTCTTCTTGTCATTTCCACGTGTTTGTAACTTTCTATATGTAATTTTAAGTAGGCAATTTAAGATTTTATTGTCAATGTTTATGATATTGTAGCCAGTATTTTTTTAAGATTTTAAGACCAATAATTATAAGATGTTTTGCCAGTTTACTAGAAATAAAGAAAAATCAATATTTATTTTTTAATCCTTATTAACAAAACCTTAACAGTGTTTAATATCTAAGTGACATTTTGAAGACATTCTTAGGTTAAATTTACCTTAACGTTAATTTTTAGGACTACATTTTGACGCTTATTTATTCAATTGTGACAATGTTTCTTGTTTGTTAACAATTTTTCTGAAGACCTCAGCAGAAAAAGTTATTACTAAGATATCCTTGAGTTTTGGTAAGTTTTGAGCATTTGACATTTTATTTAGATTCGTCTTTTATAAAGGATGATGCACTCTCTTTATGGGGACTGGCTTTCTGTGGGATTTTGCTTGTCTTGATGAATATCTATCATTGCCCCATAGTAATCAATATACCCATTTTACTAAAATCAACAAAAATGGCTAAAAATGTTACAAAAGTTGTTGTGAAGCATGTTTGTTAAATACTAAATGGCAAAAAGCTTTTTATAATCACTAGCTAGGTATATTCCTCTGAACATAACAATGAAAATTTGCCATTTGTTAAAAAGGTGATTTTTTGGTAATATGGATTTAATATTTTTTATGTTTGTGATGCCACTGCGAGGCAAAAGCTGAAGCTGACTATATTTTTCAAATAGTTATTCTCAGATTACAATTTGGTTCATAAACATTATTTCTATTTTCACAAAAAGGTACAAAAAACTGATTTTAGCCAAAATGTTTAACTTTGACCGCAGTATCTCTAAAACACCAACCAGATCACTGCACATATGTAGTTTTGAGCAAAATCTCACATCCTTTATAAAAGACAAAGCTACAAAAAAAATGTTGAATGCTGAAAACTTACCAAAACTCAAGCATATCTTGAGAAGATATGTTTGACACATATGTTATTTAACAGGGTTTGCCAAAGATGTACCTACTTTTTTTTGTGATCGCTAAATGTTGCTTGGCTTTCCATGCCTCTGGCTTTCAGCTGATCCATATATGCTATTATCAAACTCAGTATCTCCCTCTATTAATTTATTGTTTATTACTGTATCACATTGGTCCATCTGTTCTTAGCTGTTTTAGTTCCTGTGCAGATTCAGGACAACTTAATCAAGGTTTATCTTGAGCGGGAGCGCCAGCAGCAATGGTTGAAGCGAGTGTTTACAATTTATAACGTGAGGCTTAACAGTACCCTTTGAGTTTATAAATTGGGGGGCAATGTTTCTATGTTGTGATTTATTTGTTCGAAACTTGCACATACTCCAGACCCAATGAGAGAGATAAATGGCGTGACCGTTGGAGCATTTTTTTGTTTTTAAATGGTATTATTGATTGTTTCTTTACTTTTTTATATTAAAAAATAACAACAAAAATAGCCTGTCAAAGAAACGTCAGACAATCATATTTTGACACTATTGACAGTCAGCGTGCCGACACTACTATTTAAAATTAAGGAAACCAATGTCGCCAACCTAAATCTCCACAACATGGCGGCAAAAATGGCGGAAGACACGCGGCAGTGATTTTTATGAACATTTCCCATAGGTATTAGCAATCCACTTTTTTTTACATCCGTGCTATCAACCAGGAGACCCGTGTTCAATACCCGAGGCAGTCGGTAGTCTACTTGGACCATAAAGCATATACCTACGGACTTAGAGAAAACTCTTACTAAGGGCATCGTAAAAAACAAGTTACAGCGCCTCTGGGGACTCGGTCTCGAAGCTCACGCGACAAATTGCGCCGATGACATCTATCTTAATCAATGTCATCGTCTTTTCGTTCTTTTCATGAGGGCTTTTTATTGAAGTTTTTAAGTTTTGTGTATTTTATGGCCTTTTTTGAACCAGTAATAGATTTTTGTAATAAGTACAATTGGAAAACTATGCTCAAGTGTTGTGTCCCAGTGATCAGATCGCCTTCTATACCCGTAGGTAAATATTTTGTAACTTGGACTTTTTCTTACAAAATTACATAATTTTGTGAGATTAAGGAAAACGCCGTATGGAGCGAAGTAGTCCGTGTTAGCTAGAAGGCAGGCTAACATGATTCCATACCGTTCCTCGGAGAGGACGTTAAGAGGACGGTCCCGTGTTATACCCTCGACAGGACCAGGACTCAGGTGACTTAGAGTCAGACAATCCTGGGTTCTAACACTTGAGCTGACACATTATCTTACTAAGAGATAGCGCCAATAAAAAAGAGAGAGAGAGAGGGAGAGTTTCCTAGCCTTGGTTTGACTACGAGGTGCAAAAAACATGTTAATAACTTTTTCATGATCCTGTTTTTTTATTAATCTTTCAAAAACGAATAAGTCGTCATATTGTATTTTGCATAAATTATTCTATGACAGGTATTATTAATACATTACGAATTTTTAAATAACTCGCTCATTACGAAGTACCTACGTAATGAGCGAGTTATTTAAAAATCCATCATGGAAAGTCAATAAACGTTACATGTGCTGTAGATTCCTGTCATAGGATAATTTGGGCCAAATGCAGTAAAAATTGACTAATTCGTTTTCGAGAAATTAAAGAGAAAAACCGCATCATGAAAAATTTATAAAAATATATGTTTTTAATGTACCCCGTAGTCAAACTAAGGCTAATTGGAAGCAACTTTTCATACTAGAACTCAAAACTAACTATTTTCTTAACTTGAACAAGTCCTAACAAGTACATAACATTTTTGAAATATTCTATTGCGAATATGACAGGAATGTTCTAGGCCAATTTTTGTTGAATATTCTTTAAGAGTTTGTGTTATTATAGTTATAGTTCTTTGGTAATAAGATAGTAATATTCCCATGATAACGTGATAATCAAGTTATTTCTATGAATATTCCCAAAAAGAATATTTTTGTCGGGATTTTGGCATGTTTGCTTAAAATATTATCATCTTGTGAAACAAGCAACGCGATTTACATGATTTATAATTATAATTTAGTTTAATGTCATCTATTGTAGGTAGATGGCACTGGAATCAATATATTCTCTATGTACCAGGTAATATTGCTATAAATATAATACAGCAAAAAGTTATTTAGGTAATCTTTGGATAACTAATCTCAAGTAGTACATCAACATAATGGTGATACATTAATATACCATAGGCTACTCCGTAATTGTACTTTAGTGGAAGACTAATGCATATTTGGCGAATATTCATTTAGATATATATCCACTTCATATTTTAGGATATTCATCTCGTGGCCATCTGAACCTGTGTGTCAGTTAGTATTATTGTAAGATAAAAATAATTTTTAAACACGATCTTTTAATCTCAATATTTTAAAATTTTAGTCCAGCATAGTATAAAAGTCAGTGTCAAAATATAAGTCTTTTATGATGCCGATAGTGTACTAGCTAAATATGTCCATGTGTGTCGAAAAATTGTACATTAAAAAGTAGGAACAAAAGCTAAAGATTGCTTAGTTTTATCATGTAAAATAGAGACAAACTAAAATGTTCTGGTCCGAAACATTTTCTAAATGTTGAAATAGTGACAAACGACAATCTAAAAAATTATATTTTTTTAAATACCCCCTGTAAACTATAAGAAGCTCTCAATAATAATGAATAGAATACATAAAGTGCCTTTTTTAAGAAGTAGGTTTTTTAAGTCAGCAAACCAAGCAATAAAACGCGTTTTTTAGAACTTTGGTGGCTATTATCTCAGAAATTAGACATAAAAACTCACCTAAACATTTTTGAAGTAATAAGTAATACTATAACACACTAAAATTCCATCAAATTCGGGTGGAATCCATTTTTCCATGTATTTTGACTGGTGCCTTAGTTTTCGCATTTCACTATCTTTTCCACTTACAATTATTGATATGAATGGTACTTACGTTGGATGGTAATCGGGGACCCTCCAACTCTTCAGCTGAGATAATTTGGTGTCAGCCACGGCTAACTCCAATGGAAATTCAGGCATCCACACGGTAAATTTGGCCAATCCGGTGTAGGTGCCATACTTGACAAGGACTGAACCGTTGACGGAACCTCGCTGTTCGCTGCCATCCACGTAGACTGATCCGCAGGACGAGGAGACCTAAAAATAGTATGTTATCCGTTACCCTTTGGTATAACTACACGTTAATACCTATGTTTCCGAAGGTGTAAAAGAACCTGTAACGGGAAAATCTTTTGTAAAATTAATACACATCAGATTTCCAGAAAAAAATTGTTCAAATTTTAAACATAAAGCTTGAATCTAGGGTTCTCTACTGCAAGGTGACCCCAACCGTACGGGATTGGCCAGTACAGGTTCAGGATTTTGGGCAACCGTACTGGAAAATCCTCATGTACTGGATTTTTTAATTTAGTCATGTTTGATCTATTTCTACCTTTGATCAAGTCCTGAAAGACTAAGTTACATTTCTAATCTTTTTTTTATTCTGTGTCAGCTTAACGACGCGCTCTGCTCTTGCTGGAAACTCTTGGTTCAGTTCTGGCAGCAGGTAGCCTCGCAAGAGGACTATGGCTGCACTCCGCTTTAAGTGGGAAAGAGAGCGCACGAACTCCTGAGTCCGAACAGGAAAATTCGAAAACTCACGCGAGCGGGCGATGCTTGAATATTCTCGGTAGGTTTCGTTCTATCTCACGGGTATATAAATGGAGGATAAAGCGTAAAGAAGTCAGTCTATATTTGAATCAGTCGAGCTAATGCTAATAAAAAAATAGATAGAGCATGTAAATCTTCAAGTAAAATTTGGTTTTTATCATACCATAAAAATTAAAAACTTGTACCAATTCTAATTAGATATTTTATACCTACCCATAGCGTCCAACTAAAAATTTTAGCTGAAATATTTACCTGGCGAAACCTTAGAAATATTTGAGACAATGATGAATTTGAAATTAACTCTGTGTTTCGGACTTCCATTGTGTATATTTTATTTATACAAGACGTTTCGATCAGTACAATCTCTGATCGTCTTCAGGTGCAAACTACAATCTATTCCTAGGGTTACGTACTTATATACTATGGAAAATCACTCAACCGTGAAGTTTAAGAAGTTGGCTCCGTCCAAGGAGGGGCTTCCAAATATTTGTAATTTCAACACTTGGCTTACTGAAAACACCCTGATTCTTCCCAATAAAAGCAGGTTCAAGGAATTTTCGTTTCTTCCAGTGTAACTCCTTGTGCAAAACCTTTGCTTCTGTCCACTTCATTCGGTGTTGTTTTGACCATGCGTGTTCGGCGATTCCTGATTTCGTTGTTTCACCTCTTTAGGTATTCGTCTGATGTTCTTTAAGCCTAACAGATAGTGGTCTTTTTGTTTCACCTATATATGATTCACCAAACTCACAAGGAACTTGGTAAATGCATTCCTTATTTTGTTTGTTCCCCGGTTTTGTTTTAGGAAGAAGGCTTCGAATTGTATTATTAGGTTTAAAAGTTGTTTTAATATTAAAGTTGTTCGCTACTCTTCGAATTTTCTCTGATACTCCTTTAATGTATGGAATTGCAAGGAATGCATTTGCCTGGTTTTGGACTTGTAATAACTGTCCTGTTCGCTGAAATTTAGAAATAGTATCTGTTATAAGTTTAAGGCTGTAACCATTCTGCTGCAGGTCCTTCTTAATGTTTCTTATTTCGATTTCCAAGTCATGAGAATTGTTACAAATTTGAATGGCTCTATTATAAAAAGTTCTTATTATGCCTCGTTTGGTTGTAGCAGAATGACTTGAACCTTGATTTAAATATCGTCCTGTGTGAGTGGGTTTACGATAGACTGTTGTTCTCATGTCGCTTTCTACTCGTTGGATAAGTGCATCAAGAAAAGGAATTTGACAATTTTGCTCCAACTCCATTGTGAAATTAATGGTGGGTCTTATATTATTTAGGTGGTCAAGAAATTCTGAAAGTTGTTGGTCATTCCTGGTCCAGACAATAAAAGTATCATCAATATATCTTAGCCAGAGGTTTATAGGCTGCGGTATCAACAGCATGTGATTCGAACCACTCCATGTAAATATTGGCCACCACTGGCGAAAGCGATGAACCCATTGGCAGACCGTCATTCTGAGCATAAAACCTATCTTTCACCTGAAAATAAGAGTTATGTAGATAGCACTCCAACAATTCCATCACTCCCTCCAGCGGCAGGCTTGTACGTTTATGAAGGGATTCGTCATCAACCAGTCTCTGTCTAATAATATCTAGCGATTCCTTTATCGGGACATTGGTGTATAGACTTTCGACATCAAAACTGACAAATCTATCCTCGGGTCCTAAAACATGAACATGAATCGGACGAAAGGATTTCCGAATAGCCAGTTAAAACCCCAGTTCCTCGGTAGCTCAGTTGGTAGAGCATTAGACTGGTATTCTACAGGTCCCGGGTTCAAATCCTGGTCGAGGAAACACTTTTTTCCGATTTATTCCCTCACCCTTTGCCCTCTAAGCCACAAATCTTTTCTGTAAATTTATTAGGGCGCTAAATTTTCCCTTCATTTTGTAAATATGTTTGGCTGAAATTATTAGTTGGAAATTCGCCATCTGACACCTCCAATAAAACGCTATATGACATGTATCGTTGGTTAATAGATAAATAGAAATTTCGTACAACTAATAATCGTGAATGTGTACCTCCTTGTCTTTATAACATGTCTAGGTTTTTAAAGCCGCAGTAGGCTTCAAAGATCTCCTCACTACTAACAAATGAATCGGACGAAAGGATTTCCGAATAGCCAGTTAAAAACCCAGTTCCTCGGTAGCTCAGTTGGTAGAGCATTAGACTGGTATTCTAGAGGTCCCGGGTTCAAATCCTGATCGAGGAAACACTTTTTTCCGATTTATTCCCTCACCCTTTGCCCTCTACGCCACAAATCTTTTCTGCAAATTTATCAGGGCGCTAAATTTTCCCTTCATTTTAAAAATATTAATTTCCTTGTGGGATGCTCATCCAGGTTTGAATTTTCGTTATTTCCACCCAAGATCTTTTGATCTTTTGTTTTTAGATTCTTTTCGGTTGATGTAACCGATTTGGAGGTTTTTTAACTTCTTTTTTCTGTTTTTTTTTTAATTGCCTTAGGAGCATAATCCTATTGGAAATATTAACACGCCAGGACGAATCCGTATCAGGTACCTTGGATAAGTACCAGTGCGGAACGATGCCTATTCGTGAGTGATTCAAAATTGGAAATCAAAGTGTATGATGGTGTTTACGAGCTCACGCTGGTTACCCAGAGCGAAACATCGTTTAATCATTTCTCTTTTCACTTTGGTCCTTTGTGTGCTCCTTGTGGGATGCTCAGGTTTGAATTTTCGTTATTTCCACCCAAGATCTTTTGATCTTTTGTTGTCAGATAAGTACTTAGATTCTAGTTAGGATTTGCGTGTGTGTAGGCAAATTTTTTATCTTATTTAAAAACCACTGACCAACGAACAAATTTTTTTCTTTATTTAGGTATTTGAATCACCGTCCCATCCACATAATTTTTTAAATAACCCATCAAACAGCAGTTTAACACTATAAGGTCCAATACAAATCATGTCACAACTTTAGGACCGACGATGGTCCGATTGGAACTTTGTTTAATCGGTCGAATATCTGCAACTGACGATGGCCCGATTTACTATAGTCGACTTTATGCTGAAGCCCACTTTATCTGCTTTAGGGCCAACGACGGTCCGATTGGAACTTTGTTTAATCGGACGAGAATCGGCAACTGACGATGGCCCGATTTACTATAGTCGACATTATGCCAACGAAAACCTTATCTGCTTTAGGGCCGATGATGGTCCGATATGAACTTTCTTTAATCGGTCGACTTTATGCCGACGACCATTTTATCTGCTGTAGGGCCGACGATGGTCCGATTGGAACATTGTTTGATTGGTCGAGAATCGGCAACTGACGATGGTCCGATTATATCACCTTAAAATTTTTAAACTGCTTAATATTTCTTTCTAGTATGTAGAGATGGCGCTAATGTCACTATCTTCCCTTTACAGTGGAAGATAATATTATATATATATATATATATATATATATATATATATATATATATATATAATGAGCAAAGATATTTCAAAACTAGAATGCGGACTTGACAAGATGGTGATACTTCTCTACAAGAATCACCTCTTCTCCCACTTAAACCAGCCCAAACGGTTAAACTCCCGCATTATCGAAACTTTGTAGCTTGCCAATATCGGATCGTGTCAAGCAACCACCGACGGACCTTCGTCAATCACCGACGTCGGACCGCTTTGGGAGGCTGATGTGGAGCCTTATTATCCACCCATTATCGGACCTTTTTGGTTTGCCATTATAGGGCCGCTTTAAGCTACCATCGACGGACCTTCGTCAATCGCCGACATTGGACCGAGCGCTTTAGGAAACCAATGTCGGACTTGAATAGTAGACCAAATTAAGCAGGTTTATCAGCGGTTGGTCGGTACCATGTGGTTAAAACATATCGGGCCTTAATCGTACGGCGACGGTATGCCGATGTCTACAGTCTAACGCTGCGTCGGCAAACATACATTGGGCCTACATCGCAAAACGTGCAAAAAATACTGCTGGTCCGATGTTGTAAATCGACGTCGTGCCGATGACGGCAAATTCGGCAATCGACATCGGGTCGACGGAGGCCCGAGCGAACCGTGTTTGCTGGGTGCATAGTAACTAGGTTAACCTCGCAAAAGCGGACCTAATGTAAAAATCAGGGTTGGCCCTGTTCAAGGCCAACGGTGACACCTCACTTCACAGGCCGTCAAGAATACGGGCCCAGGGCCCGTATTCTTGACGGCCTGTGGTGAGCCTTCTCAATAAATGTCACTAACGTCATTTATTCAGCTGTTTTTTGGTGGTATTATTGTTTTTAAATTTTTTGATAACGATTGCCGACTTGATAACAAGTCTCGTAAAACTATTTGAAAGACAGTTTTCGAGGAATAATGCTGAGTTCATACAAATAAAATAATATAAAAATAAAAAAACCCAACAAAAAAACCATATTTTTGAACTCATGATCACGTTTGACTAATCTCAGCAGCATAAGGGGATAAATAATCTTCAATTTGTTCTGGTATAAGATGAACATAAGAGAATTTTTCGTTCGACTTTATTGTAATGGTCATTATGGTAATTTAATGCTTAAAATATTTTAGCATAATTTAAGAACGTTTTTGTTTAAGCATTTTTTACTACGTTTTTCACATTTTTATGCCATGATTTAGTTCACATTTTAAAGCTTTCTTTCCAAACTTTCGATTTCTAGAAAAAATACTCAGTTCTTTCTAAACTGGGCGCACTATGAAACGCATATTTTATATTTAGGAGAGTATTTTAAACTTCTGTAACTTTTTTAGGTTTTATTATTTTGAAATGGGGTTTTTGGTATCGTATAGCTGGTATTTTTCGCTAAAAAAAGGTTAAAACCATTGACGTACTAACTAAAATCGATGGAAACATTAAAGTTAACGAAAATTAAAACAAAAATTGGGAAAAATTTTAAATTAATAAATTGGTTATCAAATCGTTCTTAACAAAATTGATTTTCAGATTTTTTATTTTTTCTTTTGTTTTGGAGATATGATTTTTTTCCAAAATTTATGCTTATTTTAAATTAAAAATAAAACGTACCCAAAGTTATTTTGAAAATTAATCTTGATTACCAGTGGCGTCCAAGTTGTAAATTGAGATGTTTACAAAAAATACTTTATACGTTTAACATCAATTTTCTCACTATTAATTGAAAAATAATAATTATTTTTTTCAGTTATTATTTACTAGTGACCATTGTTACCAAAGCGGTTTTTTATTTTTTTAAAATGTTAACCAGGTGCGGAGCTAGATTTTTTTCAGAATACACTTTAATTGATCAGGTTCAGCTTATATTTTTTTTAAAATTATTATGTAAATAATTTTTTTTTATAACAAGCACATCAAGGCCGTGCATAATTTTTTATTTCTCATCTTGAGTGGTGTCGTGCAAGATTTTTATTTTGCCATTTTTATGCAAAAAAAGTTATTTAAGCACATCTAAAAATCATTTAACAGGTATTTAACTAAATTATTTTAAGGGTCATAATGGCTTGCTTTACCATAATACACGGGATGCGAAAAAGTACAAATGTCTCATTTGGAAAAAAATCAAAACAAATTTAGGCTATAGCTAAATTCTGACTGATTTTTAACGTGTGTTTTTAATTTTCGATGGCTCATCGAACACAACGACATGGAATGTCAGATTAACGTCATATATCATCTGTCATCAGAAAACCGATGACCGGTGAAAAAATCTGATGAATTTACAAACTCGCCCAACTTGGACCTGAAACGTATTTCATAGAAATGAAAAATGAAGAAACTGTACTTTGTAGAAATCGAACTTTGGAGAAATGTACATCGAAGAAATCATAAAATAAAGAAACCGTAAAACGTAGAAATTACTAAGGCGAAAATCTGTTGTGTGCCTGACAGTTGTTTCTATGTACCCTTAGAATAAGAAAGGGCGTAGATCAAGTTATTTTTTTTTAAAAACCAACCCGACTTGTCCCAACTAAACTTAAACCAACTCAGATCAATTTAAAACACTTAAAAAACCAACCCAAATCAAACCACCACTCCTTTATATTTATCATAAAAAAATAAAAAAAAGAAATCTTTTCTACGACCAGAGAACAGATTTTCATCTTACCAATTTCTACGTTTTACGGTTTCTCTGATTTAGATTTCTTTGATGTATATTTCTCCAAAATTCAATTTGTACAAAAAATGATATTGCCAAAGTTTCTTTCTATAAATAACGATTCCTGCATTTTACTTTTCTTTATTTTATGGGACCCCCTAATGCTGCTGTATTTTTTTTAGTCCGACAGTAATAGGCCTAGAGGGTGGATGTGGACCAAATCACGCAGTCAAAAAACAAAAGTCAGATACTTATAGCAAAACCCAGGTGTGGTTCTTCAATAAGGATGATACTATTGCGAATTTTTGCGATAAAGCTTTGCTGCTAACAGTGAATAACTGGAGACCAGTAGGTGCAAAAAAAGTCAGTCATAGCGCAAGGCGCGGGCAAGTGGAGGATTAGTGATGTTTGCGAGAGTGTACTTATCTAGATCTAAAAAATTTTTGTATATTATTTAAGTAAGTGGTTTCAACGATGCAGGATGTAAAATATTCAATATATACTTTTTGTTTTTTAAAAGCTTAAAAATGTCTAGAATCTAGAAGCTTATAACTTTTTCATTTCTTAACCGATTTAAGTAAGTATACGTCAATGTACATATAAACAACGAGCATTTGTAGTGAAAGCTTTAAAGTTTGTTCATTGTCGCACATACATTTTTTTCAGGGGGGGTGAAAATTACACATTATTTAAAACTGTCCGCTATCTTGAATTTTTGGGAAACTTTAAATTTTCAACTGAATCGAAAAAGTATCACGTTTCATCTATCTAAAAAACTAATTAAAAATTGAGCACTTATGTCAAAAGTAAATAGCCAATCCAAAAAGTGCGGAATTACGTGGCCCACCCTATACATAGTTTTTTCCTAGGGATAAACCAAAGTAATGTAGTGCAAGCCGGTTTCCAATAATGCGCCCTATTGTATATTCTGACGCGAAAACCGGTGACATTTTTAAGCTTTTAAAAAACAAAAAGTATATATTGAACATTTTACATCCTGCATAGTTAAAACCGTTTGGTCTTACTTCAATAATATACAATTTTTTTTTAGATCTAGATAAGTACACTCTCGCAAACATCACTAATCCTCCACTTGGCCGCGCCTTGCGCTATGAGTGACTTTTTTTGCACCAACTGCTCTCCAAAGTTATTCACTGTTAGCAGCAAAGTTTTATCGCAAAAATTCGCAATAGTATAATCCTTATTGAAGAACCACACATACACAAACAATACAGCATCATTAGGGGGTCCCATAAAATAAAGAAAAGTAAAATGCAGGAATCGTTATTTATAGAAACAAGCTTTGGCAATATCATGTTTTGTACAAATTGAATATGATAAATATAAAGAAGTGGTGGGTTGGTACCTTTCCAAAAAGATAACATTTATAAAAATCGATTAAGAAACAAAAAAGTTATTAAAAAATGAAAACAGTCCAAAAATTTTAAAGCCCACCCTATATATAGTGTTTATTTTACTTTAATCTACGGTATAAACGCTTGCGATTTAAGATAATCCAATCCAACAATTTTTTAGGATTGACGTATCTTTCGACTTTAAATACACGGCGTAAACGATTAAATCGTATGTGACGGCTTTCTGGCTCAGTAAGCAGAAACCTGTTACATTTACATTATCTTAACGTATTCTTGGGACCTGTTAATTAACACGGCTTGTAACTTTAACGAGGATATTACATTGCCGGTACATCAATTGAAAAATTGAAAATATATAATTTCCTCGAACCGTAAAAAAATCATATTTTCCCTTTTGTGGCAAGTTATCGATACAATCGCAGGATTTTAATAAAAACAAGAAACTTTTCGATATCGATTTGGGTTAAAAGTTTCGTAATAAGCAACCAAGTTGCTGCGTCTGCGCAATAGCTAAACGTCATTCCGTTGTGGTAATTAACCACTACTACTACCGTAAGCTAGGAATTCATTTCGTTGCGGTTGTGATTATTTTTCTGGTTAATTTTAGAGAATTTTGGCGCAATTGATTTTAAAAATAATAAAATATTACCAGTTTCCAATATATAAAACACTTATTTTGTAAAATTAAGCTATTTTTTTATTTTTTCTCATCTATAAATTTTTTTACAAGTGACAGTCAAGTTTTTAAACACACCACAGCGGCTGTCAAAGTTGTCAGAATTTTAAGCGTTCCAAAATTTCCCTATTAATCATCATCATCATTAATAACTTAAACTTGTTTCAACTTTGATGTTTATTACACTTACAATATTGGATTTTGTCATGTTTTAAATTTGACATTTAAAAAACTTACAATATTATGTAATATCATCGTAACTGTAAAGAAGCAAATTTGTTTCGTCACTGACATTTATTAGACTTCAAATAATGTTATTTTTCAGTTACTTTATCGTTTACATATCTTGTTAAATCCAAGATTATATTATTTTGAACTTACATTTTACTTTTTTTAAACATTTTTCTTAGCGTATACAAATTTACGTCAATTCTACATTTTTTCAACGTTGAAAACCCGTAATGTAACAGACCTTGCTTAGTGGTGGGGGGGCTAGTAGTGATAGCCTAACCTCGCCCAACTGATAAGGTTATAAGTTGTTTTTTTTTTTATTTTTTGTTGTTTTAAATAAAAATTAATTTAAATCCAAATCGTAAATCCACGGCATAAACGCTTGTCTAATTAGTCTTAATCTTAATCCGAGCAGTTAATCCCCGGTATAAACGTAGTAACTGTATGGGGTGATTCTTTTTTTTCTGTCAGTGAACTTACCGCAGGAAATGTCGAAGATATCCATACTTTGAATGGAAAGCACTTTTTTATTGTTTGCCGTATGTAAACTAAAATTTCTTTTGAGGTCACCGATTCCAACGTTTGAGTATTTCGAATTGGTGGCCTTACAAATAAATTTTAACTTATTCGGCAAAAAATCAAAAAAGTGATCCGAACCGTGTCTTAGTTTTTACAAAATGTGCCTTCCACCGGCGATCCGAAGGTATTGTATTGGGGGGAGGGGGGATAAAGGCCACTTTTCCCAACTAATATTAAAAGCGATTCCCAAGTTACCTAAAACTTTGGCGATTTTGTTTGAAGAAATTAGAAATACAAAATGTTTTGTAAAATGTACTTAAATTTTCCAACTGAACCTTCATATTTCCCAACTATAAGCAACTGAAAGCAACATTGGGTGGAGGGGGGGGGAGAACTTGTTTGGGTTTCTTACTGACGTTATGTTTACTCTCTATGACCGTAGGTATGATATCATCAGTCGGAAAAGTAAAATTTGTTAAAAAATTTTTAATCAAACATTAAAAAAACACTCGAAAAACATAAACAATCAGTAAATCGCATTTTAACCTCAGACCTCAGAGTTTCCAAGTAATTACATCCCACACGGACTGGTAGTCACAGTCCGGTCCATTTTTATTTAGATGAAACCTAACCTCATCAATGACCCACTGAACAAAACCAGGTTTGAAAGTTGTCAAATTTGAAGTTCTCAGATTATGTTTTTTCTAACAGAAATTTTGGCCGAAAGAGTATTTGTTTACATTTTGACCATGGAAGGCTCAGGAACATAAAATTATTTAAAAATACTTATTATACGACTGTCTTGAAAAAGGGGGTTTTGCGCACGGAGAACATGATCTGAAAACGGCATTTTGCGCACGCCATGTGCAAAACATTTTGCACACGCTTACGTCATTTTTGCGCACGCTTACGTCATTTTTGCACACGGGTCTCCCGTCATTGTAATTTTTGTTGTTGTCACCCAAAAATATAAGTTGGCTGAGTTCCATCTCAACCGTCACGGCTCCTGCTTTGTTTTGTTGATTAGATACTTCAAATAGAATATTATACATTTTATTAATAAAAACGAGTTAAATTGAAATTTGATTTTTCTGGTCTCTGTTTATTTGCAGTCGTATAAAAGGTATCGTAAAAAACTCGTTTGAAAACATCCTTGGACACTCCCTGGACTTGTGGACCTCGCCTTCGGCTCGTTCCACCAAACTGTCTCGATCGTGTGCTATTACAATTGTGCCACCAATAAAAAAAAGTTTTATGAAATCTTTATAACAATATTATCAGCACACATGATAAAAGTAAAATTAAAGAAAACTATACGGCACTGGCCCAACTGTGACCAACTGTCTTTTTCGGGAGAAACAAAATTACCAACGTCAGATCGAAAATTTTTGCTGATAGTTGAAATCAATTAAATCTGTATACATTCCCGGTGGAAAATACTGCAGAAAGGGTGATGATGGCAATCGAGGTATATGATTTCATCGTAAATAAATTACGTAACACTGAAGCCTACAACCATACGAACTAGGGCAAAATAAAACCAGCATAGCAGCTTTTCTTACAGGGAGGCCCCGAAACTGGCAAAAAAAAATAGCTATATGAAGTGATTTCATCGCGTTTCATATGAATGCCATTATGTTAACAAACATAACGCAAAAAAAATATGGAACAACAAAATTTTCAAAAAAATTGCTATATAAAGTCATTTGATCGCGTTTTTCTATCAGTAAGATTATCTTAAGGGACGGAAAAAAATTTTGGAAATCGTCTTGGTGGGGCTTTTTTACAGGGAACTAGCCAAAAAAATGGCTATATGAAGTCATCTTATCTAGAGTGACCAGATTTTTTGCAGGGCAATGGGGGACATTTAAGGATTTTTGTTAATATAGCTACACGACGAACTTATAAAATAATGTCATATTATGCATATGTTTGAATCAAAAAATATTTTTTAAATATTAACAAACTAATCTAACAAAATTTATGAATATTTTTCTGAAGAATGATTTTTTTTTTATTTTCATTATTTAAATTTTTTTATAGAGGTTTAGAAGTGTCGGTGATATTATATTTAACTATCAACATCGCTCTTAAAGTTTTTAGATTTAACCTACTTTTTTCAGAAAGAGTATTTAGCCATTTTAGCAAAATTGCGGCAAACCATTTGCTCGTTTCTAAAATGTTCCAAAATTTTCATCCATCTTTGGTCTGGGATAATTTTATTGTTATTCCAATTATCAAGCTTTTCTTAAGAAACATATTTTTTTAAGAATGTATACTCGTCGAAAGTTTCAGCATAATACTTATGTGTAATATTTATCTGCCTAACAAAAATTATTTCAGTTATTTCATTTTTTCGTGATGCATGTGTGCGGGACTTTTCTTAGCAATGGGGGACATTTAGGGGCACTTACAATGGGGGATGGAACACCAAAATGGGGGACGAATGGTCACCCTATTTTATCGCGTTTTATATGAGTGCGATTATACTAATTAGGGGCCTCTCAAAGATAACGAAAAAAGTTAAGGCATGCATCTAGCTGGGGGCTTTCCCTACAGGGACGTCCCCAAACAAAACAAAAAAAAACACAAAAAAATAGCTAAATAAAAATCCGATTAGTTAAAGGTCCAAGGGACTTGTGCCCCTAATTGAATTGAACTAATAAAAATCACGATAAAATGAGTTAAGGTCATAGTTACGATTTAGGGAAATAGCTTTTAGCAACACTGCAGTAAATCTGCCAAATGATCTCGACCTCGAAATAGAAACGCTTAAAAAGCAAGATTTAAAAATCATTGATTTTCTTGGTCGGGGTTCCTAGGCAAGAGCTTTTTATTAATCGAAAAAAAATATACAAAATTTAAAAAAATCTTTCAGATATTTTTGTTAAGAATTTAAAACTTAACAACCGTGCAAAATTTTAGCTAATCCTGTTAATATGGTCTTCGACTTTCCTGTAAAAAAGCCCTCACCTGGACGTGTTCCAAAAAATTTTTTGTTATCTTTAAGGGGCCTTAACCTTAACCGCACTCGATAAAACGCGATAAAATTACTTTATACAGCCATTTCTTTTTCCCCGTAAAAGACCCCCAATTAGACGTGGTCCTAATTTTTTTTATTGTATTTGTTAACATATTCGCACTTATAAAACAAAACGCGATGTAATGACTTGACGTAGAATTTTCCTGGTAAGTTTTGAGGCTTTCCTGTAAAAATAGACCCCCCCAGACGTGTACTCTCTGGGGGGTGGTGGTTTTTCGATACATTTGTGGGTTATTTAATAAAATCTCACTAAAAAAAACGCGATGAAATGAATTTATATTTGATTTGAAGCCTTTCAACATAATCATAAAAAAATTAAAAACTATTCATTACTTATAAACGCCCCACCTTATGCGGGTGCAAGGGCGTAGATGGGGGAGACAACTGGGTGATGTCCACCTCCAAACCGGTGTCCGTACCCGTTACTCTCACGCATGAAAAATGTAAAAATTACCTATTTTTCAACTTTTCTAAAATTTATGCGTATATATGCGAATATACCAGCATTTCTTGTAATCGGCGCGAAAGCTACCCAGAAAACGGTGGGCAGCTGTCGCGCATTCTGTTTTCCCCTCTTTTTAGATGACCCAACACACGTTTTTTTTTTTAAATTTACAAAAAAAAAACACTAAAATATTGAAATTTGTACCTACCTTAAGTTTAAAAAAAATTTTGCTTGCGGCGCTATAGAGTCGTTGATTGTTAGAATTTTAGTTATCTCCGGCTTCACAGCAAATTTAGTAAAAAGATAGTATATGTTTACGAAATTTTTGCCTGCGGCGCATCAATAACATTATTTTAGCAACAAAATTAGGATTTGTTATATTTCATAAAAACATTTTTGAAGATCTTTCTTCTCAAACTACAAAAATTTTTGACTGCGGCGCTATGACATATTGTTTTCTACAATTTTAGCTTAAGTTATTAGTATATTTTTACAAAAGTTTTGCCTGCGGCACATTTATGACATGATTTTAGCAACAAATCTAGAATCAAGACCAGATCTTAATCCAGTTTTTTTATATTTGATACAAAACAGAAAATATATCAAAATATTTAAAAAGTTTCCTGCGACGCTATTGTCACAATTTTAGTTTAATCTTAGGCAATTTTTATCAACGGCATTTACGTGTTAAAAATGCGTTATTAAGTACTATATTTACATATATAAATCATTTATTTAGTCAAGACTAATATTTTACATTTTACTAATTACATACAGTTATTACTAGATAATAAAACGGTATATAGTGTATTAAATAATAATTATTAGATAATTTAATATGTAATATATTACCGTCATTCTATACAACTTAAAAGCTCTAAATCAAGTAAGACACTATTTTAGTATGGTAATTTTTGTTAAAAATTTCTTAGTTCACAAAAAAGGTTTTTTTTCTTTAAATAAAAATATTTTTTGAGCCGACGATAAAAACACAAAACTTTAATATATATTATGTAGATAAATAGAACAAAAAAAAATTAAAAAACATTCAAACGTATTTTGACAATTCATAAAACAACCGAAGAAACCTATACTCCTTACTTAGATATTGATTTCATTGAACAGGAAATTTTTTAGGCCTGTTTTAAACAATTTTAACGTTTCCATAGTTTTGACATTTACTGGTAGATCGTTATATTTTCTTAACTCTTTAAAATACAGAGAGTTTTGAGACCTTTCCTGTTGAACTTTTGGTATATAAAAATTTTCCCTATTTCGTGTGTTATATTGATGAATTTCGTTTGTATACTTAATTTTGTTCAACAAATATTTGTATAAAATTTTCGCACACGGCGCATTTATGACATGATTTTAGCAACAAATCTAGGATCAAAACCAGATCCCAACCCAGTTTTTTTATATGAGTTGAGTTGATTTTTTGTATATTGTCCCCCCCCCCCACGTAAAAATTGTATGTACGTCCTTCGGCGGGTGACGTTTGCATTTTTCTTATTCCTGTGGTAGGTCTGTGGTTATTACCTATGGTTACTCATGACGACATGGTTCCTCCGCAAAGAAATTCTGAAAACAAGTTACCAGATTACCTGGTAACATGTAGATACTTTGGGGAAAACCCCCTATACTATATAGAAACATAACATCAACTATTGTCATTTTATATCATATACACTTCTCTCCACATAAAACTGGTACAGCAGAAGTTAGCAGCCTGTGTAATTTTTAAAATTTTTATAGTACGGCATTATCTTCCTATAAGTGACACAGACTCCGGTGCCGTTTTCTTTTTGTCGCGGTTACGGTTAACCTTGGTCCTAAAATTTCCCAGAAGTATAAGCAAACGAAGGAGACCTCGATTGTGTAATATCTTTGAATATTGTTTAAATTTACAGATAATTGTTTATGTTTGCATGTGTATATAATCAAAACTTTTTAATTTTTATGAATTTCCGGATTACACTTAAATTTTCATATCAAAAATGCTATGACGTCATGTATCAGCTGACATGAACAAAAAAAATCGATGTAGACAGCGCATCCTGTCATGTTCGATGCCTTGGAACCAGCCTATTTTGCCGGTTCAGAATGGTTGCGGTTGTTAAGGCATGGATCTTCACAGGATGTGCAATCTACGTCCATTTGTTCTGTTCATGTCAGCTAGTAGATGACGTCATAGCATTTTTGATGTGAAAATTTAAGTATAATCCGGAAATCCATAAAAATTAAAAACTTTTCATTATATACACATGTAAGCATAAGCAATTATCTGTAAATTCAAACAATATTCGAAGATATTACACAATCGAGGTCTCCTTATTTTGCTTATACTTCTGGGAAATTTTAGGACCAAGGTTAACCGTAACCGCTACAAAAAGAAAACAGCTCGGACAACATCATGTTTTGCATGTCAGTGTCATCCAAATTTTAAAAAATGCCGCTGTGTCTATCTGAACATTTGTCCATGATTTGTTGATTAGATCGTTCATATTATTCGACTATAAAAACTTATGTCGCACTGATGATCTTTAACAAGAGTGAAACACGTGTCTGCGTCTAGTCTCCAAGTCGCACCCGATATGTATTCTTGTGGTACTCCGGTGTATTTTATAAAGTTCGTTTTTTTGCTATCGATTCCTCATAGTAGAAAGCCCGACTGGTGGATGGACTGTGTCTGAAACCAGTCAGTAGTAGAACTGGTGGAGAAAATGAAAACTCCAACAGTTTTCTATTGGTAAAACTCTCTTTTTATTTAAATAACTGTTCGTTATGGAAGAAGGAAGTCTACGAGAGTAAACATAAAAAACCGGTTTCAAGAGGAGGGAACTATCCACCGAAAGGCAGGCACCGGTTTGACGAAAGTCACTAGCCCATTGGAAGACCAAGAAGCAATCAGTTTTTTGAAAAACCATCCGTTCGCCAAAGCGAAAGGAGTAAAAATTGAATCAAATTTTTCAGTATCCATAACAACATTTATTAAGGCAGGAGGATTAAACGTTCCAGGCTAAGTTGTCGCATTGCGGCAAAAAAAAAAAAACTAAGTGAGGAACAGAAGCAGTCGCGATTAATTTTGGCGTTGAATTCTCTGAGGGATGAAGAATTTTGGCAGCAGGTGGGTTTCAGAGGTGAGAGTCCCTTATCCAGATCATTTTGTATTCCAACAAGATAACTGTGCAGTTCATATGGCCAGAATTGCACAGCGATGGTTCCAGGATAATAATATCAAGATTTTGCCTTGGCCTGCAAAAACCCCTGATGCGAATCCAATAGAGAACGTTTGGGAACTTATCGCAAAGATATTAGCAAGTTTTAATATTATACCCAGGAATTCAGAACATTCAGAAGTTATTGCTGAAAATCCAAACTTATTTCAAAATTTAGGCAATTCAATGCCCAGAATACTTCAAAACATCATTGCAGCCAACGGTGCAATGACGCGCTATTAAAAATAAGTAATTTTTTATATGTTTTTAATTTTGTTATTTTTTTTTCATTTTATTTATTTCGTTTGATCTGGCCTTTTAATTGTTTTGGGCTAGTAACTTTCGTCAAACCGGTGCCTTTCTTTCGAGGAACAGTTCCTTGTTTTTGAAATCGATTTGTTATTGTATCGTAGACTTGCTTCTTTCATAATCAGCTAGTCGAATAGACCAATTACTGAAAATGTGGTTTTTATTTTTACTGGCCTTATAATTTAAATTAGTAGAAAATAACCTAAAATAACAAAGTCAAAAAGTTAGTGTTGCACATAGGAAAATATAAAAAATCGTATTTGCAGCTACCTTCTGCTGTATCAGTTTTATGTGGAGAGAAGTGTACATATGTAATGCAAATTGTAAACCCATTTTAATTATTATTTTAAGTATCAGGAAAGAAATCAGTGACGGTCCCAGCCACTTGAAAAAGGGGGGCGGTTTCGATACGAAAAAAAGAACAAGAATAAAAGCATAGCTTTTATGAGGAAGATATCAATATATGCAAAATAAACTTAGTAACTTCAAGCGCGGATTTGGCCTTAAATCTAGGGAGGAGCACTCAGATTTTAAGTTGTTTATTTCATACACTTTTGATTTAAAAAAATGTTTAAATGCGCCGAAAATTTTTGACAAAATTACATGGAAAATGCAATTTATGAGTCAAATTAAACTAAAATCGTAAATATCAACAGTATCATAGCACAGGCGAAAATTTTGAAGAAAATTGCACTGAAAAATTAATTTTTTAATTTAAAATTAAACTAAAATTGTAAATATATCATTGGTTTCAAAGCGCAAGTGAAAATTTTTAAGAAAATTACAATACATATGCCATTTTTAACACAAAATTAAACTAATACCGGAAATATCAAAGGTGTTATTGTGCAGCAATTTAGGCCCTACTTTTGATTTTGTAAATGTTTTCGTAAAAAATTTAAATCCAGGGTGGGGGGGAAGTAATTACACCCCTACCCCTCTGAAATCTGCGTTTGAGTAACTGCGTATAATTTTTTCAGTTATGAAAAACATAGATAACAAACAAACCACAAACAAAACCTAATATATACTTTTTTTAAGGTCTAAGAAGCTTTTTAAAAAAAAGTTCGTTTCCGGTTTGTTTTGGGCAAACCGGGCAATATGTCTATTGATATGCAGCAACGTTAAGACCCACAGACGAATTTCCGTCATAGTGTTTTTAAGTACGTAGGTTTTCAATCTTCTGAAACAGGAGAAGCTTCTTTCTGACGAATTATTACTTACTGGCAAACATCCCAGAATGTTTTTATCGACGGAAAAATATCGTCACACTTGTTCATTGCCTCGAAAACTTCTGACCTATATTGTTTCCAAATACTGACTTCTCCCATTAAAAGTTCAAGAATTTGTGTTTTGGATTAATCAAACAATTTATAGTATTTGGAAACGACATTAGTTAATTTTGCTTTGATTTGGCTTCACGTCGTATAAAACTTGGTATGAATATGTTCAGGTCAAAAATACTTAGAGTCTCGTTATTCAACCTTGATTTTATGTCTGAAATAATTTTCTCTAAAACTTGTTTATAAATAGAAACTCTCATAATACTGTTCTTCGCTTCTGTATTTCCAATATCGTGGTTTTTGCGGTAAGTACGTTATGCCTTTGTTGTGTTTGTCCCAAAATACTGTGGAGGGATTCTAGAATGTCTTTAAAGGAACTTTCTGCAATTTCTCGTTTTTTCTCCAAAGACTTCAGTGTTACCACCAGCATTTTTGTTGTCTACTTTTTTCTGGAGCAAAGGGGGGCGATCGACTCCCCCCCCCCTGAAGAAATATTGAAAGCCGCTGAAGAAATATTGGACGTTTATTCATTTTACATATATAAAGGCAGCTTTCAATATGGTTTTCGCAACCTGTCTACGTGCATGCTGGCGTCATTTATTTTTAATTCTTTACTATCATATTAATATAAGACCCAATCGAGGCACAGCTGACATGATCTTCAGTGCCAGAAAATGCAAGAGAAATCTAAAGAACAAAATCGCCCCCTCTGGCAAAAGCTGGATGCCTTCAAAAATATATTCAAATTCTTAGACTACTACACGACAATATGAATGCAACAGTCCTGAGCAACGATGGACCAGGAGAGTCATTCCAGATTACGACAGGCGTTAAACAAGGGTGTGTCATTGCGCCCACCCTATTATCTATATTTTTAGAGGCCATGCTTCACCTTCTTGAGGAACATCTACCGCCGGGAGTGGAAATTCTATATAGATTCGACGGTGTCCTACTTAACCTAAGCAGACTGCGAGCAAAAACTGAGGTCTCGACGACCTCGGTAATCGAACTGCAGTACGACGATGACAACGTCGTTATGGCCGATACAGAGGAAGGTCTACAGCTGGTAATCAACGCATTTAACCAAGCCTACAAAAGCATTGGCCTAGAGGTCAATCTTTCCAAAACGCAAATTCTTCACCATCCAGAACCAGGTACGAATCCCCAAAAATCATTAATATCATGTTTCGTTATATCATTAGTGACATACAGTTTTGCTACTTTTAAAGATTTTAGCGAGCTAAGCATGGCAATAATTTCCTAATAAAAAATACCAACCTTTAGAACGTTATCATCTTCGGAATGACAGGAAGCTTGGAACGTGACGTCGGCAGCTTTTCCAGCCTGGGAAACGATGAACACTTTCATAGCCTGAGACACTTGCTGACCAGTCAGAACTGCGGTGTTTAGGACTTCCCAATTCTGAAAGAAGCGAAATTTATTTAAAATGTTAAAAGTTACACCACTTTTATATTTTAACGGTAATAGCAACATAAGAAAGTTTATGTCTCGGTTCATTCACAGGTTTAGAAAAAAACTGCAAGCATTTAAAAGGAAATGGGTATAACATTTAAAGCTTGAATTTAAAATCGGCTACTGAGACTGTGTTCTTTATTCCCAATCGGATTATTCCTTACATAAGAAAATTTAGGATAACGTGGCATTTTTTTGGGACTCATGGAAAAGTAAAACATTAGGGATATTTTGGAACGCTTATTGGACACTTCGTAGTGGTTGTGGTAATTACTGCGCCGGCGGAATAGCTAAACGTCATTCCGTTGTCGTAATTAACCACTACCACTGCCGTAGGCTACGAATCCCTTTCGTTGTGGTTGTGGTTATTTTTCTGGTTAATTTTAGACTATTTTGGCACAATTAATTTTAAAAATAATAAAATATTACCTGGTTCCAACATATAAGACACTTATTTTGTGAAATAAAGCCCAATTTTGTGTTTTTTCTCATCTCTAAATTTTTTTACGAGTGATAGTTTCTAATGTTTTCCAAAAACTCTGGTAAAATCGATGCGTGGTAGTGGTTGTTAAACGCTACCACAGCGGCTGCCAAAGTTGTCAAAATTTTAAGCGTTCCAAAATATCTTTATTAACTCCCTAAATATTTTTTAATCGCAAAAACATTTCTACGAAAAAATATATGCGGTATATATAGCGGACCCTTAGGTGACTTTTGAGATCTGTAGGTACAATATGGTATCCTGTGGAGGATCATTACTAAAACTCATCCAAGACCATCCTGGGCAGTAGGAGTCTCAACCTGCAATGCCAGGTACAATATGTATTTTACCTTCGCGAATAGGAGACCTCTGCAACGGACTTCATGGTACTTGCATATCTCGAAAATTACCCAAGGGTCCACTAAGTGTGCGTGTCAAGTTTCATTGCTTCATATGCACTTCAGGGATTAAATAGGTACTTTTAATCCCTCTTTTTAGGGACTAAAGTGACACCCTTAATACCTAAGGGATTCAAAGAAAATTAAATCCCTAAGGGATTAAAAGTAAATTTAATCCCTCAGCTTAGGGATTAGAAGTAAATTTAATGCCTCAGGGATTAAAAAAAACTAATCCCTGGAAAATTATAATTGAATTTATGGCAAGTCAAGCCAAACAGCACTTGCTCATGGCCAAGATTTCATTCTTAGCACCCTTTCTTGTAGTTGACGAACCATTTGGCGTAGAAATAACGTAATTTTAACAAAGATCTTTTCCTAAAGGGCATAAAATAGTATATAAACCTCGGGACTAAAGTGTCGTTTAATCCCTTAGCGAATTGTAGGCCTCCCTACGGTCGGGCAAACCTTTCGCCGCGGTTTATAATGTACTATTTGCAAAGTTTGCTTAATTTTTGCCCTTTATCCTCTATACTATAAGATTTAATCCCTAAGAGCTGATTTGTTATCGTAATTTCTTAAAAATTTCTTTGCGCCTACTATAGTGGTATAAAAATGCCTTTTAATTTGTTCGTCCTGGTAAAATTATTTAAGCTATTCCAGTAGTCTATAGTAACCCTGTAAACTTAATTAAGCAAAATTTAACAAGATTAAACATTCAGGTCCGACTGGTATTCATCTTGACTATTACCAGATGCCTCTTGGGAATAACTTTTGAACAATCCAGGCTTTTAGTTACCCAACCAGATGAAGTTTATACAACGCTTATATTGCTGTTCCCAAAGGGCACAATAAATTCTAGGACACTCATTCACAGACAAAGGCAGTATTTAATTTCAATTAGAAAAGTAATTGGGTGTTAAAAAGAAAATCAAGAAACACTCTGCAATTTTGTAACAATTTTATTTAATCCAAGAGGTAAACATAGAAATCAAGGCATAAAACGATTTTTGATCGAGTGCGCGTCCAAAGGACGATGGACTTTCCTTATGGAAAGTGGCTTTCGGTGGAATTTCGGTCAAAATTGCATGTTGTAGATCTCGCCGTCCTGATGAAAATCTATCATTGTCCCACAGCGATACGGCTTAAGGCGCAATTACACAGACGGCCATGCTCAAACAAAAGCTCGTGCAAAATATCTAAATTTTTTTTTGCGTGAGCATTTTTGTGAGCTTTTCTTTGAACATTTTGTTCGGGTAAATTTTTAAGCAAATTATTGCTATCTATTTTGGAAACATATTTTTAAAGATGATAATAAATAAAATTTCACATCAGTGATCAGTGATTTCAATTCTTTAAAAAATGGAACACCAACTTTTATTTTAAATCTTTGTGAAAAAAACCCGACGGCAAGCGAAACATTATTATTGGCCATCAGTTTTTCACATGGATTTGGGTTACTTATAATATTTTTTCTTAGGGTTTTTCCCGGATTTTTTTGCCCGCGTGTTTTTTTTTGGAATTTTCTTGCGAGTTTTTTTTATTTCCAAGCTTTTTTTCCTAAATTAAAAAAAAACCCAGGAAAATTTTTCTTTCCCAAAAAAATTCTGATATCGGCAAAAAACTCAAAAATTGCACTTTTAAGCGGTAATCCGCGCCTCACGACTATGAGGAGTGGTAAGGAGGGTGATATTTTTTAAACATATTTTTGTAACTTTACTTCACCCTTAGCTTTGATTGTTTTTTTTTAAATTCCCCACACCAGATTTACCTAGTTAGTTTAAGGCCCCAAGGGTTACTTAAAAAAGCAAAAGGTTCATGAAAATGCTAAAGATATAGATATCAACAAAGTGAATCTCTATCAATTTAATGTAATAATCAATCAAGGTCAATTACTGACACTGAACAAACAATATGCAAAGGGGCAACATTCCGATTCAAAAGGGTGGCCGGCCTACTACCTGTGAAATCCAAAATGCGAGTTCTACGCGTCAATAAAATAAAACGAAATAAACAAATTAAAGCGAACTCAAGGAAATTTTTTTGTTTTGCGTCGGAGAGCCCTTTCTTTATGGAAAGATTTGTTCTAAAACTTTCATAAGAAAACTGCGTTGACCCTGGTTTGTTGTCATGTAATTTTGTGTGTCAATGTAAATTTGACCAAAACCCCCTCTCACTAGTCTACGGTTTTACCTTCTCCTACCCCAGCAACAGCAATAAATAAGTGCCAATTATTATTTTTTTTATTCTCGTTTTTCTTTACAACCCCAAAAAAGTTACTGGCATATCCCCTATAAAAATCAGATCAATCGAAGTTGCTTATGAGGTAAAACGTGAATTTCGACATCAAATCGTTTTTCCGTCGGAAGGCACTTAATTAAAAATACCTTGTTTTAAAACTTAGTCTTTCTATTTTCAGTTAAGTTCAATGAATTCCCGTAAAACTATAAAATTTAAATTTGTAAGAAATTTCTATACACATTCTCTCCAAAATTTCCGTGAGTCTTTTTGTACGAGATTTTGTAAATGTGTAAATGTTTGTCGGCATTTCAACATCAAAGGAAAGTTTGTCTGTGTAAATGCGCCTTTATGGTTTTCGAGATATTGCGGTTCAAAGTTAAACATTTTGGTATTAGGCTGATTTTTTCTAAAATTAGTTTTTTGCACCTTTTGTCCCTCTATTGTGTGAATAAAAATAATGTTTATTGTTGGCACTTATAGAGAAGGAGCAAGTCTATAACATAAAACATAAAAAATATTAAATGCATATGACCAAAAAAATCATCTTTTTACTAAAAAAAAAACAAGCGTTGGAAAGTTTCTTAATTTTTGTTATGTTCAATAGAATATCTTTTTTTTATTTTAATAATCAATATACCTACTTAAAAATAAGTATAAATGATTGCGAACAAATATATCTTAATAAAATCCTACAGTTTAGAAAATATGTGCCGTGCAGTGGCATCTCAAAAATAAATAAAAAACTATCCTTAAATAAACAAAAAGACTGCACTAGATAGTGCCTACTGTTTGTTTTTTTTTTAATTCGCCTTTTAGTAAAAAGATGATTTTTTGGTCATATGCATTTTATAATTTTTATGTTTGCGACGCCACTGCATGGCAAAAGCTGAAACTGACTATATTTTTCTACTACCTAATCTTAGACTTGCTCCTTATCAACAATTTGGCACATAAATATTATTTATGTTCACATAATGGAGGGAAAAAAGGCGCAAAAAACTAATTTTAGGGAAAATAGTCGAATACCAAAATGTTTAATTTTGAACAGCAGTATCTCGAAACCCATAAGCTGTATCGCTATGGGGCAATAATAGATTTTCATCAGGTCGATGAGATCTACAACATATGCAATTTTGAGCCAAATCCAACCGAAAGCAAGTTTCCATAAGGAAAGTTCATCGTCCTTTTAGCAAACACCATGCCGTCATAGTAGAGATTCTTTTTTTTTCTATCAGAGACATTAGCCCAGGAAATCTCGAAGTAAGTTTCAAAACGAATCATGTGATATCCATAATCTTTGCAGTCAATTAAACATCAGATTTGGCTGAACTTTAAATGGAAGGCATATTTTGTAAAAACTAAGAGACGGCTTGGAGCATTTTTTTGATTTTTTGCCGAATAAGCTAAAATTTCTTTGTAAGGCCACCAATTCGAAATATTCAAATATTTGAATCGGTGACTGTACAAAGAAATTTTAGCTTATTCGGCAAAAAATCAAAGAGGTGCTCCGAGCCGTGTCTTAGTTTTTACAAAATGTGCCTTGCATTTAAAATTCAGCCAATTCTGATGTTTATATGACTCCAAAAACAAGGTCACTGAGAGAAAAAAAAGAATCTCTACTCTACGAAAGCGTAGAAGGGTCACAAAACAATTTTTATTTTAATTCCGACTTTAAACTCGTAACTCCGACTTAAAACTCGGAATTCCAACTTTAAACTCAGAACTCCGACTTATAACTTGGATTCCGACTTATAACTCAGAATTCCGACTTTAAACTCGGAATTCCGACTTAGAACTCGGAAATCCGACTTAAAACTCGGAATTCCGACTTTAAACGTTCCGACTTTAAACCCGCAATTCCGACTTTAAACTCGGAATTAAGACTTTAAACTCGGAATTCCGAGTTATAACTCGGAATTTGACTTTAAACACCCCAAAAAAAAGTAGGGGAGGGTCCAAAACTGTTTTTTTATTCTTAAACGGTTATACTTACAACAAAAACGATGAAAGTCTTCAATGAGGAAAAAAATACATTTAATAGTATTTTTTTTCTTTTACTCCTGATTTACCCGAGATAATTTTTTTTTCATGACCCTTGAAATATATGTTATTTCGAAAAAATTACAGGCCAGTATTATGAAAATTTTGAATAATAATAATTTATATAATATCTTCATAACCTATTCTTTTGTATGTTTTTAAATTTTTAATCTTTTGCGTACCTTTTCTAAAAAACTTTCAGTGGGGGAGGGAGTTAATAAAATTCATATTTATTAAAAATTTATTTTATAAAGTTTATAAGAGGGGGGTTGGTGGTAATTTTTTTGTGTTTGTTTTTAAACTGGCGACCAACCAACCAATTTTTCTTTAGAAAGGTCGAACACACCCCCAAAAAAAATTCGAAAATTTGATATTTTCCAAACGAGTGCCGTTGAAAGAAAAGAATTAAAGTCTGTGTATTTTTGGCAAACATAACGGGGCTAGTCGCGCACCAAAAAAAATCGGGGGGGAGGGGGAAGTCGTAGCATACGACTGTTGCCAAAGATACAAAAAAAATCTGATGGAGCCCATAGGTGTCCTTGTAGTCCCCCACCATTTTTTAAAAAATATTTTCGAAACCAAAACAGATCCAGATTGGAAACGCAAATTTGGGCAATCTAGGGTATAAGTCGATTAAAGAAAAAGACCCTCTCCAGCCAGTTTTTCAGAGAAGATGCGTAAGGGATTCAGGCGCTTATTTGAAGGTCTTGGTGCCTATGGGATAATTTTATATTACCAGATTATTTTTCCCTTCAGAAAAACGAAATTTGCAGATAGCTTACGAGAAACCAAATCGAAAGTGTCATAATACTCGGATTTTTTTAAATATTTTAGTCGCCAGTTTAAAACAAACATAAAAAAAATAACCCTCCCCCCCGTTTAAACTTTATAAAGAAAAAAATTTAATATAATGAGCACTGGAATTCTCAATACGATACGATGAATATGATTTTTATTAACCCCCTCCCCACTGAAAGTTTTCCAGAAAAGGTCCACAAAATATAAAAAATTTAAAAACACCCAGAAAAATAGGTTATAAAGAGTCCGTGATATTATTAATGTTATTGTTTTTCAAAAGCCTAACTTTCATAACACTCGGAATTCCGAGTTCTAAGTCGGAATTCTGAGTTTAAAGTCGAAATTCTGAGTTGTAAGTCGGAATTCCGAGTTTTCAGTCTGAATTCCGGGTTCTAAGTCGGAATTCTGAGTTAAAAGTCGGAATTTCGAGTTGTAAGTCGGAATTCCGAGTTCAAAGTCGGAACCAAAATAAAAATTGCTTTGTGGCCCTTCTACGCCTTCGTACTACTCTTAACCGAATCAACCAACCGTTATTATCAGTGAGTTTTTCCTCAAATAAATATTTTTAGCAACACATTTTGGGAAGTTAAGCATATTTATTTAAAATTATTTTAAAATTAAAAAACTAATACTATACACTACATAAAATTGGAGAAAGCTCTGCAAGGAAACTTAGATTCATAGATCAGTTCGCCCTTCATTTCTACATGTGTAAGGTAATTTTCAATCCTATCTAAGCATTTGCAATCAATGGGGTTATCCTTTATGTGTATTTTTTTATATTTGTAAATAATTTCGTCCAAAACATCATCAGCAATGCATCCTACTAGGTTGTCATTTAAGTAAACTTCGCTTTTTTCTTTTACACCAAATGCAATATGAGAAGAAACTGTAATTTTATTGCCTTCAAGATGTAGGTTAACAGGATTTCTTAGATTTTCCAATGCAACTGTGTTAACTGTATCAATTTGATTTTTTCTTAGATATATATTTATAACTTTCGCTACAATTTCCGGTCTTAAATCGTCAAAAGAATTTTTATTTATTTTGCTTATATGATTAAAACTAAAATCCACTAAATTAATTTTTTTGCTTCCAAAAAATATGTTTCCTGATATCTCGGTAAGTTTGTTGTGGTTCAGATGAACCGCTTTAAGGTAGGGCATTTCACTAAATGCACCGTCCTCAATAATCTCTATTTCATTTTGGCTCAAATAAATAGTTCGCAACGATTTAACGGAGTTAAAGATTCCATTATCTATTCTTTTCAAATGGTTCACTGATAAAACAAGTTGTGAAAGGTTGGGTATATTTTCAAATGCCCCTGGTTCAATTCTGGATAGATTTACGTCAATAAACGACAAATATTCTACACGATCAAAGTTTTTAACCATCCCTAAAATAAAAATATAGATTACAAATTACTTCCCTTAAATTCTGGGGAGAGAGCAAAATAACTTTCATAACTAATTTAGTTAACAAAGTACAAGCAAAAGAGAATACAATTTTATTAATTGTCCTCTAAGAAAAATTTTGATGTAAATACAAAGTAAATGTTAGTCGGGTTAGCTTACCTTCACACAGGTGGGATACATTTGCTTTGGTAATCTCAATAAGAGCATAATTTTTTTCCAGATCATAAAAACTGCCGGTAAAGTACTCTCCTCTGCTATTCCATTTTTTATGAACAAAGGCTTTTACATTGGTAAGAGCACTTTTATCAACACAAACCTCACCGTAACTCTGGAGGAGGAAATTTGATGTAAATACTAAAACTAAAACTTTCCTCAACATTTTTATTTTTAATAACACACTTTTATTGTTTAAGTATACGCTATATATGTTGTAAATTAGACAGACAAAATTTGTTGAAATCCAAATCGCTTGTAACTGATAAACTCTTGACTTTATTTCCTTGAAGAATAACTGACACAGTAAACTTGTTTTTAAAGGTTAGGTTGTTTAATCAATATCTAGGAAAAATAGATAAAGAAGTATTTTTGTTTACCTATTTTACAAAATACAGGAATAATTCTTTTATTTTGTTGATTTTTTTTGTCGAATTCGATTTAAACTCAATTTTAATAAACGTAGTAATCCAGAAAAAAAATATATAGGGTTTAAAATACAAGATCCTCGACTTTAAGATTTAACAAAAATCTTAAAACATAATAAATAGCAAAATTTTTAATGTAATTTTATCAAAAATTTTCGCCTTAAAGGTATTAGTAGTAGTAGATGGGCGGCCGTAGGCCTGGCAATTAGGCCGCATAATAGACCCTTTTTGCCATACCCCCCGTGTACCCCCGACTGATGCACGTGCCCCTTAGGGTGCAAGTTTTCTTTCTCTAAGAGGACTTAATTTTGCCTGACACCTCTTTGTCGAGAGCAGGGATCTTTCAGGGTTCCCACCAAATTCTGATTTCCAAATTCCCTGACTTTTCCAGGTTTTCCCTGACCATTTCTTAAAAAATTCTAGGTATTTTTTGGATATAAATTGCTTGTCTACGTGGATACCAAGTAAATTTAGACTTTTACCATGACAATTGTTGAAAGCTCAGATTTAGCAGGTATTTATATTATAGAGATAAAAAGGTATAAAGCAGATAAATAAGATGAGAAACTTTGTTCGAAACTTTATTTGACGACAAAAATCACAGGAACCGAATTCATTAAATCCTAAAAACAAATCAGGTACTTAACAGTATTAAAAATAAAAGACTAATTTGCCTAGTTCTACCCGAGGTTCTACCACCGTTTTTTTGGTTAATCTAGCAAGTTATAAAACTAAATTGCACGAAGTGTTAATATATATGCACATGTACACATGCATACGAAAAAGAAGACCAGCATAAGCCGCATTGCGTCAAAATTCAAGACAGAACAAACACAGGAAATATACCAGAAACCAATTACTGAAGAAATAAAAGAACCGCAATGGGGCTACAATATACACGAGCTCTGGAAGAACATCCAAGAAACAGTAACTAGGGTGACTAGTCAAGTGCTCGACAAAAAGATAAAACAAAGAAGGAAGTACAAAAAAAGAAGTTAAAAAACCTCCAAATCAGTTACTTCAACCGAAAAGAAACCAAAAAACAAAAGATCAAAAGATCTTGGGTGGAAATAACGAAAATTCAAACTTGGATGAACACAAGTTCCTTGTAGGATGCTCATCCAAGTTTGAATTTTCGTTATTTCCACCCAAGATCTTTTGATCTTTTGTTTTTTTTTGTAGAAGAGCGAGGGAAAGACAAAATATGACCAGGAAAAAAATGCTTCAACACCCAACAGCATCTATTAGAAGAGTATAAACAACAAGTTCTGCAGCACGCAGAATGATATAAAGCACAAAGAGAGACCACTATCTAAATATAATAAGAGAAATGGAGGAAAACAGACAAAACAACAGAATAAAAGAATACTTTTAGGGAATATCAAAGCACAAAACATGATACCAACCCAGAACCGCAAACTTCCTCTAACAAACAACGGACAACTGATAACCAACGAAAGAGAGATCCTAACCACATGGAAGAACTACTTTTTCGAACTACACAACGAAGAGGTAAATACCATAAGCATAGACCAGATTTTCACCGTTAGACAAATAACGAATAAATGCTGGGAATTTGACAGGGAACTTTACCAGATGTTTATTGATTTCAAACAGGCATTTGACATATTATGTAGAGCAAAGATGAGGGAAACAATGCAGGAACTGAGCTTTTAAAAGCTGATATCCCTGGTAAAAATGTGTACGGAGGATACAAAGTGCAAGATAAGGGTGGAACAAAGCTACTCTGATTTTTTTGGTATCAACAATGGGTTTAAGAAGATGCAATTAGGAAAGCCACGATTGAGACACCAACGGCTATATTCCACCAGGGAGGATCCAATCTACTACTGGCCGTCGCAGAGCATGTGGACATAATTGGTAACATCAGGATTAATCTTAAAGACTCTTTGCACCACAATATTTCTGCATCCATAACTGATTGCCTAATAAAAAAATATTACAAAAAAGGAGTAGAACCCTTTTTGGCATTGGAAGCAGTTTCTGTGGAAGTTCTTCCACTTCCAGTAGTTGGTGTAGATGTAGGTCCAATGTCATTTTTGGCCAAGACTGATAGTGTATCAGTTTTCTTGATTAACAAAGTCCTTGAATTTTTTTCAGCTTCCAGGTACTTTACATGCTCACTGCTCTTAAAATGGTTCCAGATGGGCGCTCCATATTGCTCAATACAATATTTTTTAAACAAAGCTTACAATATGTTTGATATTCATTGGTTTTCATAGCCTGTAGACACTGCCACTCTGGTGGACTTATGGAAGCACTTATCCGGTCTAAATTAGAAACTGTTTTTTTTTCGACATTTCGGATTCTTGCTCTTCAAAATTCATTCAAAATTCTCGATATCTCACATCGCAGTTGCACCCCACATCATTTAAAGGTTACGAAACATTACATGACAAAAATTGTCGGATTAGAAAAAACGCGCTAGACTACAATTGAAAGTTGTAATAGAAGATAGCGCGATTTGTGCTTTTGTGCTTAGAACAAGGAGACATAATACCAAGTGATATTTATTATTTCGAAATGAAAAGCAAATGTTTAATAAACACAATCTGCCATGTAATGATGCGGTTCTTGTCCTACACGTTTTAAAAAGATTTCCTCTCTTTCTAATGCTCTTGGATTTTAGGTGAACTGAAACTGATTGACCGCGAAACAGATGTTGAGTTTTTATATGAGGTAAGCAGAGAAGAACTCACATAATATTTTTTACAAAGTTGGTTTAAAAAATAGGTTGAGAAAGAGAAATTCCCGGATTTGTGTGCAAATTTCCTGACTTTTGAGGATTTTTTGGTCATTCCCTGACTTTTCCAGGTAGCTCTTAAAATTCCCTGACTTTTCCAGATTTTCCAGGTTTTCCAGGTCAGTGGGAACCCTGTCTTTAGACTGCGTAGCAAGTATACACAGTGGACCGCCGGCTTTACACCCCCTCCGAAGGGTGGTCCTGCTACATGTTAGACTTGCATCTAACATCGCACCGTCCCAGCAGAACTTGGTTGATGGTAGACTTTTCTTCCAAGCAGCCCGCCTTCATATAGGTTGACCCGAAAATCGAGGTCCCGGTTTTGCTGGTCGAGGTCGCCGTCGGAGTCTTTAGATGCATCTCTTTGAAGTGGTCCTGCTACCCGAAGGTGGTACCGCCTCTTCCAAGTCATCTTCTGTCGACTTTCGCTACCAAATCTGTCGGAGTCCAGCCGCGTCCCATGGAGTCCCGATCTCGGAGAAGTCCAGGTCGTCCTTTTTTGGGTCACTGACTAGTCTCCTCTACCCAGTTTGGCGGGGTCCTCGGCCATCCACCTTTGAGTCCCGCAAAGTTTTCGGTGCAGTGTCAACCGTGCCGCCTACTTCAATATTTTCGATTTTAGTTTAATTTTAGGTCAAAAATAGCATTTTAATAGTTATTTACCTAACAAGTGCGGAAAGTTATACTTTTCCGGTGCGTACGGAAAATAGTTTTCACACGCGTTAGGTACAATATTTTTTCTACGAGCGTGCGGAATATCAAAATATTTTGTCATTATTTTAGTTAAACCTAGCAGACTGAAAATTAAAAAATAGTCAAAACTACGAATTTTATGTTTTATTCAAAACTAAACTTTAACAAGCTTAAAAAATTAATTTTTATGTTAATTATTAATCACGGTAACATTGAAAGTACCACTGCTCATGTTGCTTAACGCCATCGTCGACTTCAAGTCTTCCTGATTCATCACTCAGCAACAGCGTGCTCTTTAACAAGCGCGCTCAACAGCGTGCGTGAAAATTTTTTTTTGCTCAACAGCGTGAGTAAAATTTTTTTTTTGCTCAACAGCGTTCGTGAAAAAATTTTTTCCCGCACGGCGTGCGGAATTTTTTTTACGCACGGCGTGTGGAAAAGTGGCACTTTCCGCACGGAAATAAGTGCGAGAAAAGCGTTTTTTCGCACGCTCGTAGGAAAATGTTATTTTCTCAAAAAATTTTGAAGAACTTGAAGCATGATTTTGACATAAAATTTTGGATAAACAAACAAGTTTAAAATTGGTTAACACCCCCGCCCCCTCCATATTTGAGCCCAGATTTGCGCTTGTAAGCACCTGTTTCCTTTTGTATCAATTATGGTAATATTTTGATTTCCAATTAAGCTTTTTTTATTAAGTATCCTTAACCCCCCTCCCCCCCCGAAGTCAATTTTTGAATTTTTTTTAAGTTAATATTTGCGTTTAAATTCACCTTAAACAGAAAAATAAAAGGATTTTGTTGGTATTTTCTATAGTTCTATAGTCAATTTTTTAATTTTTAGGTAATGACCCCATCGTGGGAAAAAGTGCACCACCAAAGTTTATATAGGGAATTAAGGTCATGTGTGGGTGTGTCATATGTCACGTTTTTATGACAATCTGTTGATTGATTCTCGAGATATTCACGTTTAAACTGAGAGTAATGTTGGGGAAGTTGACGAATTGTTAAAAAAACCTGAAGACAATTTAAAGATCTTAAATCAAGGTTAAATTCGGTGGAGTGAGATAATTCAAAAAATAAGGTGTTATTGTTGGTGCGCTCAACCGACCCACTCAATAGTAGAAATTAAGAACACAGTCAGTTGACCAATTTTTGAGATTGACAGGCTGGGTAGCAAAAAGGGTTGCTACGGAACTATAAAACAAAATTCTTTGACCCACAAAGTATGCTTTACCGCACTCAGTGCGGCAAAGTTAACGTTATGACACTTTATTGCACTAGTGCGGTAAAGTGACTAAGTTTATTTCAAAAAATTAAAATACAGATATTTCTTTTGTGGAAATTTTTGAAGCTTAGTGTCTTCAACGCCCTTGCCATCGCGTACGATAAGGTGTAAATTTTTGCACTTGTAATTAAATAACTATTTTGTGTTTGAATTTGGAGATTCTCATTTAAAGGTGTTAAAAACCTTACCACATGTATTATACAGTATTTTATTCACAACAACGCGGTAGCCTCGAAAACAACCGAAAATCAAATAAAAACCGTATTATATGTTATGTACAGTATATTATTATTAAGTGTAGATTTTGTAATAGTCTTTTGCTCTCAAAATCGCCGGTCCAGGGTTTAATATGCACCAATTTACAGCTGATTAACTAATTGTTGATTAGCTATAGCTATAGCTAAATATTATTAAAAACATTTAGTTCATTGAGCGAGACTGAAGCAAAAACAGATTTTACTCGAAAAACGAACGGCACCGGTGTAGAGCTCGGGGGTTTTCTGAGATTTCCGTCACTGTCTATCAACTATAACTGTGATCGTCACTGATGTTTCGCATTTTTTTGTGAGTGAAATGCATCCATGCAATGAGTGCAGCTCATCATGCAGCAATATATGCTCACCAGGCCTGGCCCTAGAGTGTTGGCCGCCTGAGGGAATTTTTTTAAATCCCGCCTCTGACCAAAGCATTTTTTTGGTTACCCATTAAAAATAAATCTATACATATGATAATTGTCTAGATAGACTATTTCTGTACAATCAATATTTATTTTTAATATTAGGAGTCTGCTTCTAACCAAACCATACAGATACCAAAAATCCATTTTTTAGAATGTTTGTCTGTCTGTTTGTCTGTTTATTCCAGCAAACTACTAAATGCATTTTGATGGGAATTTCACTAATGGATTCCCCGGAGTTCTGGGCAGGATATAGACTTTATTTTACAAAAATTGGTTAACGAAAACAAAATTTATAATCATTTAAAGCAAGAAAAACGGGTAAAACTGCAGGCGAAGCTGCGAGGTGTTCAGCTAATTAATAATAAAAATCTTAGTTTGCCATTTTCAACAAAAAAAAATTGTAAAATACACTGCCCTTATCATTAACACATAGTAGGTTATGAAGGGAATGGAGGGTTGAGTTATTGTGTATGCAATGAAATGTGCTTTAATTGTATACTTTTTCTTTAACGATATTTTGATTCTGATTCTATACAAAATTGTTTTTAAAATTCTAGATTTGTTGTCAAAATCATTCCAAAAATTTGGAGAAAATTACACTAGAAACGCCATTTTTTACAATTTTTAAATGATGATGACAAAAACAAAAACACACAAACAAAAAAGGATGGCAAATAATATTTTGCAACCTTATCTTGACAAGTCACGTGACGTTTTGGGTTTATTGAACATCATCAGCCCAAATTTTTTCGTTTAACTTACTCAAAATATTTTGGAAACCCGATTGCAGTACTTTTCTTAACATTTTAAAAATTACAGTTTTTTTGACATTTTGTTATAACAAAATAAGTTTACCTAATATTTTAAAAATTCGTTTTTTTCTTTGTTTTTTTAATCTTTGTATTTGGGCTGATGATGGTCAATTAACTCAAAACGTCAGGTACTTGCCAAAATAAGGTTGTAAAATTTCTGTCATCCTTTATGAACCAAACGGCGCGGCGGGAGAAAGAAAGCATGTGTCCATAAGAAAAAATGAACTTGACACTGCTACTGTCACACTGAAATGTCAAATCTCGAAAACAAACCGCTCATTAGGTAGATCTTAAAAAAGTGCCTGTAGAAAGTTCTAAGCGTTTTTTGACAGCTTTAAGAATAAGGGCGCAGAAAAAGAAAAACTAAAAATCAAAATATCGGTTTTTCTCGCATCTCCGGAACTACCAGAAATTTGAAAACTTTTTTTTGGTTTTGAGCAAAGCGTCAAATTGCGCAACTTTACCGTTTAGGAGATCCCCATGGTGAGCATCGAATTTTGAACACCCTGCATAGCGCCGCAGGCAAACATCTCTTTTACGTTTTTTGTATACTATTTTAAACAAAGTGGGTTGGGTTGGGGCAAGATGTCTTCATTCTAGGTTTGATGGCAAAATCATGCCGTAAATGCGATGCAGGCGAAAATTTTAATAAAATTATACTAAAAATTCGTTAACAAATGATTAAAATTATACTAAAATTTTAACTACCAATATTTTTTATAGCCCTGGAGGAAATTCTTTTTTAGAATAAGTCAAATATTCTTCAAAAATTTTGGCCTCGTTACGTTTTTGATGAAATATTTTTACTAAAGTTGGTTCGGCTGGCTGCTGATGAGGGGGTTTAATACCTTTTTTCTGACTGATTTGGGGTTTCATTGTAGCCCTTTGGCTGCTTCCCTAAAACGACCGCCTAGGGCGGCTGCCTCGTTGCCTCGCCCCTTTTAACCACCCAGCGAATTAGTTAAAACAGTCGATTAGTAAAAATTTTTGCTTGGTGTATACGAAATAATTAGAAAGTTTTTACACTGAAAAAAATATCGTACATATTATTAATTTTTTATAGATAATTGTACATCAATAACATGTTACTGTTACAAAAATCGGAGAAAAGTTATAAAAATTGTCATATACAGTAATAAAATTAATAAACGGAAGTTACGAAATCAATGAAAAATATTTCTTGACATTTTATAGAGAGTTGTTATTAATAGTATGTACAGGTTATGGAGATAATAAAAGAGCATATGAAATAAATAAAACATGTTAACGATTTTAACGGGGATGGGGATCATTGACTGTCGTTTAAAAGTTGTTATGGTATGCATGTACAAGTTTATGAAAATTATGAACCGGACATACAAAATATATAAACATGGTTATGAAATGTATGTATAGTCTTTTACGAAATTCATTCTTAGGTGTAACTAAAAGCTATGAAAACATGTCTCTTAATCCTTGATTTCATAACACCTTTCATAAAAATCATTCTTAAAGACTCTTTATATTGTAACAACTTTTTTTTTAAACTTAGTCTTGCAGCAGTAAAATCAATAACTCGTTTTGGCTATAAAATTTATGTAAACTTGATTATGATATTAATAAAACTTTACATCGGAGCAAAAATAATATAAGAAATACATTGGCTCAATGTATTTTTTTTTAGAAAACGGTGCTTTTTTTGGTTCAGTGTAGTAAACAACGATTAAAAGTTAATTATCGAAATGCAGCTTTGTTGCATACCGGCATAAGTCTTCGTTTTTAAAACATACAATTCCCTTTTATTTTCCACAGTTTATTTTCCATCGTATGAACTCTATAAGATAGAAAGGGTGCTTTCGTTTACGGGTCCAAAAGGGACTACATTAAAGCCACGTAGCCTAATAAAGCTAAACCAACCTTAGATTAGCTAGCCCCACAGATGCCTTACCGAGTAACCGGACTTTAAGAAAGAAGAAGAAAATTTTATTGTTTTTTTTTGCAAGGAATGGTTGATTCAATTAATTCAAAAAAATAACATGAAACAAAAGGTAAAATTTTTTAAATTTTATTTTGATAATGATAAATGATATGATAATGATTTGTGATAATTTATGATTACATAAAAGAAAAGGCACTATAATTGGTAAACTATAAAACCTGACTATTTATTATAACACCACCAGACCAACCCAACCCCTTTGAGTTTCTTTGCAATGAAAAAAGTTTGCTTTTAAGAATTGTGCATTTTTAAAAACATTATTTTTTTTTTGGGAATTCTAAACTTTTTGTAAAAGGTATCTTCATCAAAGGTTTTGAAATAATCCATTCTTTGATAAATCTTTCTTGGTATTCCATTAATTACGAAGTCTAATTCTTCATCTTCTTCGTAATCCCCAAGAAGTTCCATTTTACCCACAGACTATGTTGGCCAAGGTGCGACTGGCAGGGTTACACATGACAGTTTTAAATTTATTAAATATAAATAACTGGTGTCAAATTACAAATGTATTCCTTATTTGATTAATAGAATGTTGTTTAATGATAAGCTTAAGTTTTCGGTGGTTAATACACAAGAATATTTCAGGGTGACCACTTGTCATAAAATCATAATTTGCCATAATTTTTGAAGATGTGTTGTAAAACCGTCCTAAAATTGTGAAAATGTCTAAAAATCATAAAATTTGACAATCTGCCGTTTGCGGATCACTATTTTTTAAGACAGTTTTGTAATTTTACAAATTTTGTGTGGATGTGTATTGGAAAAGAAAATAAACATTTTGGATTAGTTGGTCTCATATCACGACCTTTCTTTGTTTTATGCTTTTGGAAAGAGATCCAGATTTCTTTAGAATCTGAATTCTTCACTTTTGTCACCTAACCTAAAAAATTGGAAGAAAAACAAAATATAAGCCTGACTGGTAAGAAAAATACTCCTGGCTCATACAGAATAAAAATGATTCATATTTTGCTTATTGCAAGTAAAGTTGCAAAAATTTTAAAACGGAAAAGGTGTTTTTATATAACGTTGTTCCTTTTATATTAGTATGTGGTTATAATATGACATAGGTAGTAGTTAAGTGTTGACTGAATAGTTCTCTAAAATCAGACCAAACATATGTAACTTTTTAGTTTTTTTTTATATTAGCATATTTTAATTAGTATCATATGTACGGTTTATTTGATGTGTTTTTTCTTAATCCACGATTTTTTATATTTTTTGGTCTTCCTTAATTGGTGTATCCAAAAAATTTTTAAAGTTAAAATTCATATATATTTTTTTTAAATGTCATAAAAATGTAATAATTCTTCTCAAAAAATGTCATAAATTCATAAAAAAAATAATGGTTTTGCCAGTGTTCACCCTGATATTTAAAAAATATTAAGTTTTATGTTTCGAAACTGAGGGATTAAATTTATTTTTAATCCCTTAGGGATTAGATTTTCTTTGAATTGCTTAGGGATTAAAATTGTCACTTTAGTCCCTAAAAAGAGGGATTAAAAGTAACTATTTAGTCCCTGAAGTGCATACAAATATTTTGGTCACAAATCTAAAATTGGATCTAGATTCCACGGCAACTTAGCCCCTTTTGGTAGATAGCCCAACCTACTTGTTTTTAAATCATTGGTTTTTATATTTTTAGTTTATTTTTCAGCAACTGAGAAATTTTAAAAAAAGTATAAAAAATGGTATTTTTAGCATCACCTTTTTATAATTTTCGCCTGCGGTGCATTTATAACAAGAATTGATAGCTATAACTTGACCCACTTTTTTAAATTGCTGATTTGTAAATTTTATTTTAGTTTTCAGCAACTTTTGTCAGTAAAATTCAAACGTATAAAACATGGCATTTTTAGCATCATTTTCTCAAATTTTGGTATTATATCTAGATTCCAAACCCACTTGGTAACTAACCCAACACACTTTTTTAAAACATTTACTACGGGTAAAAAAATTACATTTTTAGCATATTTTTTTCCAAATTTTCACACACTGAAGTCATAGTTTTGCTAACAAATTCGCGCCTTTGCTTTCTACTACTTCAACCCAAAACCTACTAACCGCCCCTCCAATTCAAAAAACCCCTGGTGAATAAAGGCGGCACACAGTGGATCGAGGCAATGTAAATGGACGGACATTGACGATTTTTCAGAAGTATGATTTTATGTAACCAATATTATATTTTTGTATTGCAAACATATTGTGCTTTTTAGAAAACACCATATAACGCTTTTGGTTGTCTATACTGTAGACGAAAATAATATATTTATGAGTTAAAATCAATATTAGTTCAATATGACAAAATATTTACCGATATTCAGGTTATAAAAAAAAATTATTTGTACCAATCTTATGATTCCCGCTTTGTGGTATATCAAAAACATATGTTCTGGGTATGTTCTGGTGTATTCGTTTTTTTTTTGAGTGTCTTTTAATTCTGAGGTACTAATTTTTTTTTATCAACTATTTGTTATTTGCAAATTTTTAAATTTTTTTGACCTTAAAAAAAAAGACCTCAAAATACCTGGCTGAAAATATATATTTTGATGAGATCACACCTTGTCTAAATAAAATCCATCAAGATTTGCTGCGACCACCTGCGACCCCTCGAAATTAAGGGTCTGCTTAGTGTGTTTAAATTGGTTTAAAACATAATTATTTAGAAAAAAGTAAACTTTTCAAATAAAATTTCATTAAAAATTAAATAAGTTATATATTCTACATTGCAGGTTTATACACCCCCCCTCCCCTTCGGTCAACTACCCGCCATAAATCATTATTTTTAGCACAAACCTTTAAAACAAGGGAAATTCCATAAGAACGTAATTATTTGAACAAAAATTGTATTTTCTCTACTTTTACTGGATACTCCCCCCACCTTTCAGTTACTCTGCGCCAATTTTATTAAAAGAAAAAGTAATTTTATGCCACTAAGTTATATTAAATTATTTTTAAGCAATCACTTTGTACACAAATAGTTTTTAGGAATCGACCCCTCTCCCTTGAATAGTTAGGTGTTTTATGCCTTGTTTATATAGTTTTTTAACTTAGGTGGCTATGATTTACAATTTAAGGCATTTTAATTAGATATGCAATGCAAAAAAGTTTACTTCAATATGATTTATCCGTTTTGTAAAGAAAGCGAAAAACATGACCTATAATTAAAACCCATAAAGTTGTAAGTCAAAGTGAAAAAACTCCATTTTGTTCAAAATTAATTATACAGGGGCATATAATAATTAGTTATACATTTTTAAAATCACGAAAACCCTCATATTTTAAAATGCATTAAAATACATAGCGTTCTACAAATAGAGAACTTGCTGTTAAAATTTTACATTTAGAATGGCAGTTGCCTTTTTTAGATAAATATTTGTAAGGCTTCCTAGAAGTTGTAAAAGCTCTTTATTCATAACTTTTTTCTACCTCACATATAAATAGATACAATAGTTGCGATCATTTAATTGGAGCACCCTATACAAGCAAAAAAATCTTAAAATTGTTAGCTGAATAACGCGAAAATTGTTTTTTTTTAACTATAATAAAAAAATCAATTTCTGATCTGCCGAAAAACACTCACTCTGTATATCCGTAACATTACTTACTATCAAAGACAGGTGAATAGTTTGTCACTATACTACCACCGAAAAAGCAATGTTCACTGATACTACTATATTTATTAAATATATGTGTAAAATTATACCTCGTAATTTTATTAAATTTTTGACCTATATGGAATTTCTATACAAACTGTAAAAAAACAGTTTTCCTTTTTACCAAACCAAAATAAATAATTAAAAGTCAACCGACAAAAAAGTAATTGAATTTTAAAACGAATATCCAAGTTTTCCTATACCTCGATCTACTGTGCGGCGCTTAAGCAATTTGCCCGTGGCCACCAAAAGTTTGAAGACGCCCCTGGTCACTGACAATTTTTGGCTGTTTGGCTGTCTGAACATCTATGGATGAGTTTAGTGTGTCTAAGGTAATAAAGCTAAATCAGCTATACAGGAAAACAGACTTTCTGGGTAAAGTCGAGGGTCGATCGGGCCGAACGTAAATCCCTTTAAAACGTGATTTCGCTGATTGAGCGGAAAATAGCCTCTGCGACACCTTAACTCTAGAAAATATTACCTAAGTGACGATGTATAGGTGAATAGAATCGATTATATTATAATAAAATTCAGTTCAAAATTACAGTTGTGAATAATGGCAAGTTTACAACTGATAAATGTATTAACTGGTACTTATAGAATCACAGATTATCTTATTTGTTAAGATACTTGTTGGGTTCACTTATATAACTATAAGATACTATAACGGCCCAAGTGCCGCAAAATGTGTAACGAAAATAACTTTGAAAAACAAAGAAGAAAATTCAAAATCGCGGTTGGCGTTGAAACTGTTTGGCCCACCAGGCCATAAACCAAAAATCTACTGCGCATGCACTAACAAATCCATACCTGGTGTCGTAATGACCTTACGATAATTTAATGACAAGGTATTAATTTGAGTGACAGTGACAACGACATCATCTGACCGAAAACTTTGATTTTATTTATTATATTATGGATAAAACATCTCCAACCGCAAGTTTAACTCGAGGGTTTCGATCCACAAGGTAAACCCTTTACACGAGGACATGGCGCCATGTGCCGAACTCACTTCCTGAGAAAACTGGGCATTTTGTTTATGTTGTTGTGGAGTTTTTGTGTTTTAAAATTTTGTGCCGGTATTTTCTGTGATTGCGTGCGTTATTATTACGGGAAACACTATATAACACTTTTTCAATTTTTTTTACGGCAGTGTCCAGTCTTTTAATAGATTTTTCAAAATAGTGAAGGGGCATGTGTGTGTTCGTGGGATTTTGAATGGAGGAGTTTTGTGAATATGTGGGATTGATAGTTCTTTATTCACATAATCAAGTGTTACTGATGCCATATAACTCGAGGACGAGAATGCCAAAAAAATAACTTTTAAGGTTATTCGACCTTAAATGATCTTGATAATCATAAAAAACAAGATTTTTGCCATTTTCTCTTCAAAAAATCTTAATAATTCGAAGTTTTGTCACATCAAATTCGATCCTTCGAGTTTGATGCAGTTTGAATCTTTATGACCTTGAAAAATACCCCAGTAAAATTAACGTATTGCAAAAATAACATACTACAGGGCGCTATTAATCAACTATTAAAGTGAAGAGGACCAAATTTGTTAGGAAAGATAAGAAGGTAGAGTCCAGTAACATTGTCAACAAAATTTGGTTCAGCTATGATGCGTTTCAATATGCCGGCTGATATATCAAAATGGCGACCTACAACCATATTTTATTTTGTCCAATTTCGTAAAAAAAAACAAAAATGACAAGTTGGCCATCAATTATTGTTGTCTTATCGCCACTTACTATGCAAAAAAAGTTTAGTTGATGGATGAACTTAATAAAAACGACATATAGGTCATTTTTACCGGGGTACAGCATAAACACCTTGGACGCCAGATCAAAAAAAAAAAAATGATAGGGAGGTTTAAAATGATGTGTTTAGTTATGGCTAAGATGTTAATTTCAACTCCGGCACTTAAAGTTTTTGCGTAGTGGCTAATTGGAAAAAACACTACAAAAACCTGGATTTTTACTTGTACATAGTATTTTTAAAGTCAATCAAGGTCATACATCAACTAAACTTTTTTTCATAGTAAGCGGCGGTAAGTCAACAATAATTGATGGCTACCTTGTTATTTTTGGTTTTTTACGAAATTGGATAAAATAAAATGTGGTTGTAGGTCGCTATTTTGATATATCAGCCGCCATATTGAAACGCATCATAGCTGAACCAAATTTTTTTAACAATGTTACTGGACTCTACCTTCTTATCTTTCCTACCAAATTTGGTCCTCTTCGCTTTAATAGTTGATTAATAGCGCTCTGTAGTATGTTATTTTTGCAATATGTTAATTTTACTGGGGTATTTTTCAAGGTCATAAAGCTTCAAACTGCATCAAACTCGAAGGATCGAATTTGGCATATATGATTAATAGTTTGAGAGAAAATGACAAAAATCTTGTTTTTTATGATTTTCAAAGTCATTAAAGGTCGGATAACTTTAAAAGTTAATTTTTTGGAAAGATGACGTCATATCAACCGCCAAAACATCCGGTAACACTTGATTGTGTGACTAAAGAGCTATCAAACCCACATAGTCACAAAACTCCTTCATTCAAAATCCCACGGGATAGAAATAATCGACATATGCCCCTACACTAAAAGTAAACGAAAATATTAAACATAAACCTACATTTTTGCTGTCAGATGGTTGTTAGTTGCTTTCACTACTGATGTAGTTGATGCACCTGATTGATTGGGAGAGTTATTATCGGTACGCATTTTTCTCGGGAAAAGCAAGGGGAGGGCCGTTTTATTATCTCATAGTTATATGGGTTCACTGATGGGTAATAAGTGCTAGTGGTAATTTCTTCGTTGGAGCAAGGAAACCCGTGAGCGTAGCCAGAATTTTCCAGTCAGGAGGTGGGATCAAATTTCTTTTTAGTAAAGTAATAAAAGTTGACAGGCAAACTTGGCCTTAAGGGAGAGGGAGGGAGATTAGATTTTCAGTTGCTGGGGTACCTCAAATTTGTTGGCAAGCGTTTTTAATGTTGCTAACAAAAAATTGAAAAAATTAAAATCCGTCACTTTGACAACGTTTGACTGCTGTTAAAATGGTTGAAAATTTGAATTTAGCGTTGCCAAGTTAGTTAGAACAGATGTTTTGCTCATTGAAATTGCGAATGTTGAATCCGACCTGAGATATGCCCTTCCATTCTGGGGAGCTTGCGCAGAGTATCTTTTCCAATCAGTTTTCAGTCTTCAAAAAAGAACAGTAAGAAACTTATGCAATGCTCATCCTAGAGCTCACTGCAGGCTACTTTTTCTTAATAATAAAATACTTACACTTGCATGCTTATTTATCTTGGAAGCAGCATTTTACAAGACATATAGGTAATGTACCTTTACCAATTTCTCGGCTGAGCCTCATTAGAGACTTCTTTATTTATAATGGAATAAAGATAATCACTTGAGCTTGGAGATAAGAAATAGCCAAAACCTTAAATTGTTTCTCAACAAATTAAAATCCTAGCTTCTGTAAAGAGCAATCTACAGTGTTGAGGAATTTTTCCAAGAGACTTTAATTGGTAATTCGTACTAATGTTTTTAGTAGGTTATTGTTTTAAATTGGTTTAAAATTTTATTGTAAAATTGTTTACTTTGTAGTATATTCCTTGTATTTAAAACAAAATATTAAAAACAAAATTAGCGACACTTTATTTATAAAGTGAACCCCTCTGTGATATATCTTGGTGTTTATTAAGACATAAGATTTTTCAAAATTTAGCTGTTTAAGTTTTCATGCTTTGTCAATAAGATTATATATTATGATACTTCTTGGACAACAAAGAACTTTTCATTTCAGCATACGCCTATTCATTCTTATCTTTGAGAGGAATTATCTGGTCACCTGTTAAATATTGATGATCGTGCCCATGTGGAAAAATGTTCCCTGGCTCATAAGATCACTAGTGATGTAATGAGCCTACATTATGACCTAGATACATAATAGCTATATATGTAACTCTTAAGGCGCAATTACACAGACGAACATGCTCAAATAAAAGCTCGTGCAAAAGATCTAAAATTTTTTGCGTGAACATTTTTGTGAGCTTTTCTTTGAACATTTTGTTCGGGTAAATTTTTGAGCAAATTATTGCTATCTATTTTGGAAACATATTTTTAAAAATGAGAATAAATAAAATTTCAAATCAGTGATCAGTGATCTCAATTCTTTACAAAATGGAACACCAACTTTTATTTAAAATTTTTGTGGAGAAAAGCTCTACTATCAGTTTTGTCACATGGGTTACTTATATTTTTTTCTTAGGGTTTTTCCCGGATTTTTTTGCCAGGCGTTTTTTTGGGATTTTCTTGCGAGTTATTTTTATTTCCAAGGGTTTTTTCCCTAAAGTAAAAAAAAACCCAGGAAAATTTTTCTTTTTTTTTTTTTGCAAATATCGGCAAAAAACTCAAAAATTGCACTTTTAAGCGGTAATCCGCGCCTCACGACTACGAGGAGTGGTGGGAGGGGGATTTTTTTTAAACATATTTTTGTAACTTTACTTTACCTTTAGCTTTTATTGTTGTTTTTTAATTCCTCACACCAGATTTACCTAGTTTAAGGTCCCAAGGGTTGCTTAAAAAAGCAAAAGGTTCATGAAAATGCTGAAGATATAGATATTTACTGTCAATTTAATGTAATAATCAAGGTCGATTACTGACACTGAACCAACAATATGCAAAGGGCAACATTGCGATTCAAAAGGGTGACCGGCCTACTACCTGCGAAATCCAAAACGCGGGATGATAGATTGGCGACACAGTCTACTAAATTACTGCTAAATTATATTTTTTAGACAAGGGTCGTGTTCGTAGGGTTGTAAAAGTGGGTAATAAACGGGTATTATTTAAACCGAACCTGCTTTTGTTCATACATTTGAGATTTAATAAAATGTATATAGGTTTTTTAATTTGACTTAATTATTATTGTAAAAGACTAAACTAGGAAGTAAAATAAAGGGATATTCTTTTAAACGTAAATTTTTGTCATTATATTTTACAGGCAACAACAATAAATAAGTGGCAATTATTATTTTTTTATTCTCGTTCTTTTTACAACCCCAAAAAAGTTACAAGTATACTGGCATATCCCCTATAAAAATCAGATCAATCGAAGTTGCTTATGAGGTAAAATGTGAATTTCGGCATCAAATCGTTTTTCCGTCGGAAAGCACTTGATTAAAAATACCTTATTTCAAAACTTTGTTTTTCTATTTTCAGTTAAGTTCAATGAATTCCGATAACAATATATATTTTGAATTTGTAAAGAAATTTTTATACCCCCAATTCTTCAAACAAATTTTGCTCAACATTCTCTCCAAAATTTAGGTGTGTTTTTTTGTACGAGATTTTGCTCGAACATTTCTTTGAACATTTTGCTCAAGAGGCTCGTGTAAATGTTTGTCGGCATTTCAAAATCAAAGGAAAGTTTGTCTGTGTAAATGCGCCTTTAGGTCTTAAGGAAAGTATACAATTACTAGCCGTTATAGGGCGAGGGTTTTTACACGCTGTGGGCGTTAAACGCACTTTACGAAAGAGTTGGATACAAATATACTTTAATGCACGGGCATGCATACATAATCGCGGTAGACGAACTTGTTATCCGAAAAAGATGATACAAAAAGACGGGCAATGCTCCTTTTAATGCTTCCGCGATTTCTATGCAAAACTATTAAAAATTTATTTCGTGCATAAGCCACTGATTAAAATGCAAAATGTATCCCTTTAGCCAGACTATTTTCCAGTTAGTTGGAAAACTTCTAGTTTAAAATTAAACAACTCTGTTATTCCGGTTCTTACAAGTTTACAACAGCGGGAAAGTTGCTTTCTTACTACTACGTAAAAACGTCTGCTCCCAGTGCTTTACCCATGCAAACTTACGAAATTAACTTTATGTCATACTCTCGGTCATACTAAGGAGTTATTCCGGTGGTGTAATTTGAAGGCAACTCTGGGAATCCATCCAGAGTGAGTTCCTAGGGATAAGTAGTAAAACATACACATCATTCTTTAGATTTATTTGGTGTTAAATTTATTACAAAATGTTAACATTGATTCTGAAACAATTTTTGATTGATTTGTGGGTACGATTACTACAATAAGTACATATTAAAATACAACATTTTATTTTTTGTTTATGAAATGTTTGGTAATTTTATATATTTTTTTTTTAAATTTCAGTTACACATTTGTATATTAATATCACAGAGGGTGTGTTACTATTTTACACAGATTTTTGTAAATTTATCCCAATTTTTGTTTATATTAATCACGATAAGCTTAAGTTTTTTGGTAATTATGCAGTATACGGTTTTCTGCCATTTTTGATTTTTATGAAAAATTCCTTATGGGGGCACCTTCTAGGGCACCTAGAACCCCAAATCCGCCTGCGCCGGTTGGTTTTTTTTTCGATTTTTTTTTTGTTTTTGTACATTTTTTTTCACTAAAACAACCCAATCCACCACAGTCCAACCCAACGTAATCCAACCCAACCCAAAACAATAAAAAAAACACATTACAACCCCCCCCCCCGGGCACCCTTTTTTTTCTTAAAAAAAAATCGGGCGCTAGTAGGTGCCCCTATAAAGAATTTTTCAAAAAAAATCAAAAATGGCAGAAAACCGTATACTGCATAATTACCAGTTTTTTTTTCAGATGTGTAACATTTTTATAGTATAGTCCAATTTTTTTGGATTTTTGGATCTCTATTTGATACATTGTCTTAGACAGCGACAATAAATATGTAAAAAAGTCATGTCGTTGATTGTTTCAACTGTTACTTCAAACTGAAAACAAAAAATTGTTTGACATGCGAACTGTTGACAACAAAGAAATAGGTTTTCAGAGGCAAAAATGGAACTATAGGTTGGATTTTCTTTGCTCAGCCCAAAAAGAATTGTTGAAGCTGAACCATGCGAATAATTTTTTCTCTTCATGGCTTTAGAACTTTTTTTATATTCTTTGGTTCCTAAAAAAAATTAATATTTACATATGTGAATTCACTTTAAATTCCTTAGTGGAAACACTTTAATTCTGACCTGCCTCTATCTGTTTAGTAAGAAGAGCAGGTAGCAATCGAACACGGAAATGTTTTTACCTACGACCAACGAAAAATATATTAGTTTTACGTTAATAATAAAGCTTAGCCGTCAACCACGAGATGGCGTGACAAGCGATGAAACATTATTTTATAACAGCACTAGTTGACGCAAAAATTGAATTAGTTTTCTATATTTTTAAGAGAATAAATATTTATTAAACGTAAGTAAATATAATATAATTTCAGTACCTAACCAAAAAGAAGTCTCGTTAAGTTGACATATTCCGCATTTTTAAGAAAAAAAAATCTTGTCTTTAAAAAGATATATGAAAAGTCCCTTAGTAACCTTATTGGTTTTGACATTTTAGATAGAACGTCATTGAAACTTCAGGTTATGAAGATGTTGGCGTTTGATATGATATTTATGATGACATTTTTATTGGTCGTAGGTAAAATATAGTACACTATCTCACATGTTATGGTCATTACACGCTCAGATAAATTAAGACACTCGCCTGCAACTCGCGTCTATAACTACATCTTCGTGTTTAATGACCATCATAACATTCTTGTTATGTAAACTACTATTTCCCACCAAAAATTGTTTTTTTTTCTTAAACATGCGTAATATTTCAATTTATCGGGACTTAGTTTTAGTTGGGTACTACAATTATATTGAATTTATTTACGTTTAATAAATAGTTATTTTCTTAAAAAATAGAAAAATAATTCACATTTTGCATCAACTAGTGCTCTTATAAAATAAAGTTCCATCACTTGTCACACCATCTTGTGGTTTAGTGGTAGGTAAAGTAAATAACTTAATTAATACCTAATACATTCATTCATTATTGTTCTGTGCTGCTCGAATTTCATCTTCCTTGCTTACTTTAGGTCCGTTTCTGCTTGTTGTCTTTTTCTAAATGCATTCGTCTGATAGAGATAAAGCATACTACCTAACCAGCGAAAAGACCTGCCTGCATACCCTTCGCCCCCGCAGATCCGTCAGGAAAAACTTTCTCTAGAAGATGGTTAGATATGGGGGGTCGAAGAGTGTACAGGCGGGTATTTCCCGGTATGCTGGATCTCTCTCAGGCAGAGAGAACAATAGTAACTATGTTAAGCTCGCAGAAACGGACCTTTTGTTTGGTGCCTTACGGATCAGAGGCAAGTATTTTATTTTGAAGTAAACATGTCCATAGATATTGATCTAACTTAGTTAGTTCGAGTCTATTGTTAAAAAAAAATACAAAAAAAACAACAATTTTTGTCAAAATTTGAGCTGGACAACATGAATTTTGATTTTGCTTTTATGCAATTAAGTACATACAATTTTTATTTAAAAAGTTGTTGTTTTACCTAAGAGCTCTTTTTAACACTGTTTAAAAGTTAAGAAAAAAAATAACCGAACCCTAGTAAAAAAGGACTTTAACCAAGAAAGCTACTTAAATTTTGGTCAAGCCAATATTTTCCAATTAATGAATGATAATGACAGATCCATAATTAACTTTTTATACCCCACCAAACTAATTAAAAAGGATGTGTGCCATATTATTCTTATTTTTACAAAAAAGATTCTGAAAACTTTCAGAGGAAGTACCATATACCTAAGTGCAACATAAGTATTCATAAGTATGCATTTATCGTGCCACCCTAAATGTAATAGGTTGAATACCCATCAAAGTTCCGGGTAAGTTTAGTACATTTTATGATATTTTAATTTATTAGTGATAATTGTCTGTCCTATTTATTTGTATCAGTTAACATGAGTGTAATAGTCCCCCCCTATTGTTGTAGGCTGACTTGCTTTGAAAATGGATTTACATCCGAAACGCGTCAGCACATGTATAAACTAAAGCATTATGGTAAACAGGGTTCCTAAGCAAATCCTTAGAGGGCCAAGCAGCCGTGTATAAGACGCAGACAAACGGAAAAGCACATTAGGCAGAAAAGGATGGGCATGGGGCGATGTTGTCACTACATCTTACACGTAGTAAATCCATTTCAGGTTGTTGTTTTCTAATGTTTTCCATTTTCATACCTTTAGGACTGGAATAAAAACTGTTTTTGTTCGACTTTAATACCAAACTGATGAAAGATATCGTAAAAAAAAATTATTTTCGGCTTTTCATTTTGTAACCATTGTCCTTACGCACTGTTTACAGGCTGGGGACTGAGATACATGCAAATGCCTAACCTAAAGCGTTCACACACGGCCGGAGAAATCGACTGAGATATTTGCGTAGAAACTTTATCAAACAAATAGGACGGGTTGACGCCTTCGAACGTCCAACCCGGGTTTTGCACTTTGATTCGAAATCAAAAAGGAGGAACAGTCAGATGTGGGGCCGTGCACAAATTACGTAACGGTGATTTTACCAATTTTTGACCCCCTCCCTATGTAATGTTTTGTAACGGTTTGGCACGCCACTCCCCTAATATTACGTAACGATTTCAAGACCACTACCCCCCCCCCCCCCCCAAAAAAATAAAACTTTTCACTTATTTTCATTCCAAATTTTCTTAGTTTCACACAAATGCAAACGCTGTCGAAAACCCCCCTCCCCCCTACGTAACGTTTTGTAACCCCCCTCCCCCCTATGATCATTACGTAATTTGTGCACGGCCTCTGTAGTCCCAGTGGAGGAGGGCGAGAAAATTGATATTTTTTTCTTAAAAATTATACTCTTTAGACCTATTTCTTTGCGTTCCTGAAATTACGTAATTTTACGTGCTTTGTTTTTCTAACATTTTTGCGTTCGGCTAATTTAATTGAAAAATTTTTGCCTGCGGCGCCCTTTAACTTCTCACTCGAAACCAAGATCCCCCGTTTTAGAAAAACTGATCCCGTCTCTGTTTCTAAATTTTTTCGAATAAAGTAGAGTATGAGCATGGGGGAAATAATTTTTTTTCGAGAAAGTTGAAGAAAAAAATAAAAAAAGTGGCAGAGCTCAAGTTTTTCGTAAAAAAAAACGTTTTTTGTAAAAAAACAGAGCAAAATAAATCTTTTCACCCCTTTTTGGGTGTTTGGCAGCCCCTTATTTTTCGCTTTTACCCTCCCGCTAGTTTTGAAGAATTGGTTCGCTACATGTTTCGAGATCATGTCATAAAACACCTCGAAAATATCAAATGTAGTGTAGGACCCGCTTTATTTAAAATCAATAATATCCCAAGCAAAAAGCTCTGCAGGAAAAACAGCGCCGTTTATTGATTTCTTTGGCTGCTAGTGCTAGCTGCATGGTTTGGCCGTTTCCGGATAGATGTCACTAGTGGAACAGAATGGAAAGAAATTTAATTAAAAGCGAAGATATTTCTTTCTAATGTTAACAACCTCACGAGTTTATCGCTCAGTATCGTAAATAATGGACCCTGTCGCCTCCTTTAACATTGAGCCTCACAATATCCCAATCTATTGTAAAACTCTTGGCGCGTAGCAGCCAACATTTCAGGGGTGATAGAGTTGCCCGCCTCCAAAATTTTCGCCCTCAACTCTTGTATAGTCGTAGGCCGTAAGTGAAGGTGTTGGAAAATTTTGTCGTGCCAACAACCCCATAGGAAAAAGTCATTTGGCGCAAGATCTGGTGATCGAGGAGGCCATCGGATATTTCCATAGGTGGAAATAATTCTATCACCAAATACCTGAAGAAGGTAATTTGTAGACTGGCGTGAATTGTGGGATGAACAGCCATCTTGCTGAAACCACAATTCGTCCAAATTTATGTTGAGTTCCCTCAACCGTAGTAAAACCTGGTGTTGGAGAAGATCAACATATTTTTGGCTATTCAAATTCCCTTCAATGAAAAATGGTCCAATAATGTGATCCCCGACAATACCGCTCCAAACATTTAATTTTTGAGGATGTTGCGTTCTAACACTTGCGTGCAGATGTTTATTTTCGCGGGACCAATAGCGGCTATTTTGTGGATTGTGAGAGCTATGAAGTTCAAATGTCTTCTCGTCGCTAAACAAAACTTTTGATAGGAAATTTTCGTTCCTGTCACATTTATCCCTCATAACCTCACAATGTTCTAACCGGCGAAAATAATCACCTGGTTGCAATTCCTGCGACTTCCCAATCTTAAACGACTTGTAGTCGTATTTTTTTAGGATCCATTGGCAAGTACTGTTGGGAATATCCTGTGCCTCCGCAATCGGTTTCGTCGAACATGGTTCATGTGCCTCAACGTAAGCGCATACCATTTCGTCTCGTTCCACCCTGTGTGGAAGAACGGGATGCTCTGGTATTTCGCCGTCGTGGTAACACTTTCTACAACCATTTATGCACCCTACCTTTCAAAACGATGATAAATGTTGTAGACAGTTTGAGCCACAGGAACCGGTCGATCTGGAAGCGCAAAAACAAAAAGCTCAATGACCTCGTCCGCACTGTCACTTTTTATGTAGTTTTTAATAATAAAAATCTTTTCTTCTCGAGTATACGGCATTTTAAAGACACAAAATTTACGAAACTGAAGCGACTCGAAAAGAAATAAAAATGCAATGCCTGTGAATCCCAGTTTTTCCTCGATCATCTCATGGTGTGGCCGCCATCTAGCGGAATTTGCAGACATCTTGTCAACGGTTATTATTGCAACTATGATTTATGCTCACAATGAAAGAGTGGCGACAATTTTTTCTCATGAAAGCAGTCCGGAGATAATAACAAACTGGCACCATTGCTCAATATACCTGTTTCTTTTGTGCGCGCAGAACTTTCTATGCCATTTTTGTTTGATTTATTGAAATCCTATCCCTAAGGAAAATCTTAGGAACTCTGTAGAAGTTCTGAACCTGAAAGCCTCCTTTTCTTTTTTCTTGTTGATAATTAAAAAGGAGGCCAAAACATGCGTTTGAAGCCCAGTACATGCGTATACTGATGCCACTGGATTAATTTAGATAGAGGGCGCTGTTAGAGCAAATTTGCCAGCTAAACAATTTTTAAGTATTGCTAATATATAACATGTCTATTGTAAAAACTCCTTTAGGAAAAATTTGGCAATTTCCTATATAAGTTGAACAATAATAAGCATTTTTACACAGCCGATATACTTTTTATTATTCATTATTAAATTTTACAAAATTACTGTTAAAAATTATCACACAACAATTTTTGGAAAAGTATTTAAACATTTGGATCAGTATTTTTTTTAACAATTTTGTTTTCTTTCACACAATTTTTTTCCACAACAAAAATTTAAAAAATCCACAGTGAGTTTTCTCAGGCACCCTGGATCCTACCCTGCCAAAAAAACCGCATTAAACCTCATAAAAAACACACCTGATTTATATCAGTTCTTAGAAGGTTTATAAGCTTTTGTGAGGCAAAATTTTAGTATTATAAAAGTTTGTAATAATTTATGATGTATGTCTTTGATTTTGGTAAGAATTAATGTGTTTTCATATGTGTGTTTTTTATCTGATCCTATAATCAGACAGACTTTTTATAAAATTTGAAAGTACAGATATTTTTTTTGACATATTTTATGGTTTTTATAAAAGCATCATTTTCTAAGAGATTTTAGAATCAAACCGAAATAACAACTTTTATGGGTTTCTATAATTATATTATTTTTCTTTTATAATGTATTATGGGATTATATAAACCGATGTTTTTATGAGTTTTCTGAGAGATTTTATAGTCAAAACAACTCATAACATTTTATAAGTTTCTATGAAAACACCATTGTTCCATATTTTATGATCAGAGCAACTCATAGAATTTGACAAATTTCTATGAACATTTATAATTTTCTATTGCTGGTAAAAACAACTTTTTTATAGGTCTTTAAATAGATTTTATAGGGCTATTTTATTGTCAGACAAACTTACAATATTTTAGAGATTTTTATGTGTCCACCCTACCAAAAAAACTTCATTAAATCTCATCAAAAACACCTGAAACTAATTAGCTATACTTAGTATACTTACTCACTTCGACACAAAAATATTTTTTGACTCAGCACTCTTCGTTCCAGGGACGTATATTTTATGTCCATTTTACGTCGGTACGTTCCGAGACCAATTAGGGACGTACTATGTAGGTACAAAAATGAACGTAGATAGTACGATCATTTTACGTCCAATTTTGGTCCTACATGGGAAATAAAATGTACGTATTGTGCCACATCCCAAGGACGCACCATTATGTATACGTGTACGTACAGTGGCTGTATGGGGAAATCTTATAAAATAGTACAAAATCTCATAGAAACTTATCAAAGTAATAAGATTTTACCTGCCCTAACTTATATGCCCTTTGAAACAAATATATTAAGTCGTCGCCCACCGGAACTTATAAAATCTTATAAAAGAAAATATAACCACATCTTCTATCGAAAATAATTTTACAAAAAAAAATAGTTTTTGGCTTGTGAAACCTTGTAAGATTTTATAAACAATGCCTCAAACAATCTCATTGAAATTTATCAAGTTAACATCTCTCCCAGTTCCTGGCGATAAATAAGTACTTATACGAGAACAATTTTCTATTAGATATGTAGATATTGGGCAAGCGCAAGGAGTGTTATCGTATTATAGTGGGTTAGGTCGTCTTAGTTTATAGTTTAGGTTAGGTTATAGTTTAGTTTGACTGTATAGTAATCTCTATTACATTACTTTTACTACTATTACTACTACTACTACAACTGCTAAAGTTGTGCCGTACTTTTTTATTTTAGAATGATCTTATAAAATCTTTTAAACCTTCATGAGGAACTGTCATATTAAAAATAATAAAATATTGTAAACTTTTATAAGCCAACTGGAGATTATGAAAACTTATGATGTTTTATCTGTTATTTCCTATGATCTTTTATGAGCTTTTTTGGCAGGGTAGTAACCTTAGAAACTAAAGCTCCGTCAATATTTTTTGTTACAAAATTTGTTTACTCTCCGAAGAACTTAAAAACAATTATTTGACCACAGGGTCTTGCAGAAGAAAATAACAAAAAAAGAAGTTGCACCGTCTCTTAATTAAATGTTCACAAAAATTCCTAGTCTGTATTTTGCCTCGTTGAATCTCAATAGGACAATATGATTGAATTCTTTTAAATAAAAATAGTCGACAGGCATTTCTTTTTTAATACCTTTAGATAGAAAAGTCTGCGCCGCAACGTCTAACTATTAAAAAGTTGTATAAAAAAGTTTTTAATTCTTTAAAACTTCAATGCGAACAGTAAAAAATTATGGATAAAGTTTAACTTTTCTAACTGTACTTTGCTGATTCTTTAAAACAAACTAGGAAAAATTTGAATGTAAACATCAATTTAGCTCCCTCATGCACATTGTGAAACTTTGGTAATTCTGCATGTGCATGTAAAACAAACGATCCCCCACCGATCTAGCCTTCCTAACAATATTTAGGAACAAACAGGGGTTAACGGAAAAAAATCCCCGGAAAAAAATCACTGAAAAAATAATCCAAGGAGCAAAAATTTAAACTTGGATGAGCATCCCACAAGGAACACACAAAGGACCAAAGCGAAAAGAGAAATGATCAAACGATGTTGCGCCCTGGGTAACCAGTGTGGGCTCGTCAGTGGTTTCATTGGTCGTCGGCCCCAGACATCATTAAACATCATCATCAAATAGGCATCGTTCCGCACTGGTACTTATCTAAGTCACCTAATACGGGTTCGTCCTGACGTGTTAATATTTCCAGTAGGTTTACGTTCCTAAGGCGATTAAAACAAAAAAGAAAGTTAAAAAACCTCCATATCAGTTACTTCAACTGAAAAGAAACTAAAAAACAAAAGATCAAAATATATCTTTTCGCTTTGGTCCTTTGTGTGTTCCTTGTGGGATGCTCATCCAAGTTTAAATTTTCGTTGTTTTCCATCCGAGATCTTTTGATCTTTTGTTTTTTAGTTTCTTTTCGGTTGAAGTAACTGATATGGAGGTTTTTTAACTTCCTTTTTTGTAAGCAAAAAATTGTTCGGCATTGGCTTGGGTTAATTATAATAATTTTTTCCTGAGGGTTTTTTTTCGGTTTTTTAGGCTTAAAATAATGCCATTACATAACTCTTTCCAAAAAGAGATTTGAGAAATTTTTTCACATGGTACCCGTTTTCAAACACTTGTAATAAATACGTCATTGATTAGTAACGTAAAAACTCTGATATCTTGTGTTATTAATGCTCAAAAGCCAATTAGAACCCGCAGTAAATTTTGTATTTCTTTCCAACAATTTAGTAAAAAACAAATGGAAGATGGCTGTGGCACTGTAAATTTAACGAAAAAACAAGCGTTTGTTGTACTTCAATGCAAAATGAACTTCCTGAATTTCGATTGCTCACACAGAAGGTGGAACCTAGGACGACACCGTTTCATCCTTATTGGAGACTCATCAGTTGATAAGGACGAAATGTTCCTTCTGTGTGAGCAATCGAAATTCAGAAAGTTCATTTTGCACTGAAGTACAAAAAAACTCTTGTTTTTTTTTTAATTTAGTAAAATCCACATAAGGTTAATTTTGGTTTTTTAATTATTTTATTATTATTATTTTGCCAGCTCGTTATCAATTATGTCACTTTTCCACCCATTTCGAAACGTGCTTTTTGCTCGCTTTAAATCAGCACATGTATGTTTCGCCTAGACTCCACATTGCAATTGTTTGCCGCTGCCTTCTATTGCTTTCCAGTTTTTAAATAGAAGTAATTGGCAACACGTTGGACTGTAGACTAGAAATTAAGTAAGTCAAATACTGTGGCTAATTTCTCGTCAACGCTGCTTTAAAAAAACTCATGGATGCTGGAGCTTTTTCCTACAAAGATTTTTTATAAAAAACAAAAGATCAAAAGATCTTTGGTGGAAATAACGAAAATTCAAACTTGGATGAGCATCCCACAAGGAATTCATTTCTCTTTTCGCTTTAGTCCTTTGTGTGTTCCTTGTGGAATCCTCATCCAAGTTTGAATTTTCGTTATTTCGGTTGAAGTAAGTGATTTGAAGGTGTTTTTTTAACTTCTTTTTTGTTTTAAGATTTTTATGTTAATATTGTCACGTGGGGGACGTGACTTGGGCTATATTGGCCTCTTTGGATAGGAACAGATAAAGTGCTTCTTTTCGGCGGGTTCGGAAAATAAGAATTGACCTTGAATAATTCGGTTGACGTTTATTTTAGGATAATAATTAAATGGACCATAATAAAATAGGGACCGATGCGTGGGTGCAGGGCGTTGTGGCTGTTGATAGCGTAGTGCGGGGGGAGGGGCCCTCGACGACTTCTTTTCAGAATGCCATGAGGACTGAGCCAAACTTCTTGAAACAGGTTGCTTGCTCGTTAGCCAATAAGCTTCTTCTAACAGATTGCTTATTGGGTTTGACTACTTGAGACAGTGTGTGGCCCCTTCTAGCTTTAACCCCAGTCGACTTCTTGAAACAGGATGCCTACTAGGGGTGACCGCTTAAAACAGCGTGTCTCGATGAAGATTTCGGCGAACCTATTTATATCCGAAATCTCGTCGAGTCCGCGGTTTATCTCATGACGTAGTGTGCGTCGATGCTAAGGTGTATGACTACGTTTCTATGAGGTATTATTTTAATACATGAATAATTATATTCATGACGATATATTTGTAAAAAGATTCCTACTCATGTATCTAGTTACTTACATACGTGGTCCTTCTATTTTTTTTTCTTTTTGGAGATGGAGGCGGTGAAACATGTGATAAGTAACTTGTTAAGCTAATGACGTTGTATGTGACGTCATTGTTTTGAAACTTTTTGAAATATGTAGTTGCATAAAAGGGAACGTGTTTGATTTTAAAGAAAATCCTGGAATTTTTCCTTGGGCTTCCTGCATCAAAAAGAAAATATCGCTGTTTTAAATTATTTCAATTTTTTCCAATATATATTTCATTTTGCTTAAAATTGAGCATTGTGACGTTAGACCGTTCATGTATGTTTTTGCTTCTCTCGTCCCTTAAGAGAGGGAAGTAAAGTAATCTTCGCTCTATCTGTCGGTACCTTGACACGATACTGAGCAAAAAATCATTTTTTCTATAAAAAAAAGAGTTACATAATAGGCTCAAACTCTTAAATGCAGGTGGTATATGGGTGAAAGATTTTTGTCTATTTTTACTAAAATTATAAAAGAACGCAAATTTTTATTTTACATTACATTATATTACATTATATTACATCTTACTCGGTTTCTTATGAGCTACCCAAATAACAAACCTCAAAAAAATATGTCAATTTTAAAAGATTTATTTAACTTATCAGGTGACTGGGAAAACAAGCGCTCCGAAAATGAACCGCTACAAAATCGTAAATAATTATAGATGTTGCAGACCACCTAACGCAAACTGCTCGGCAGTCGAGACTTTTGTTTATCCCCACCCCTGGTGCTTATTTTTCTGGAAAAAATTAAACAACATATTTTTTTCCTGCTTTCTTTTACTTTGATTTTCATAAAAAAGATAACAAATTTCTGATAAAAACTTTGGATATTACTCACTCATTTTCACGGGAGACAGGGCACGAAACTGAAAAAGGTCAGTTATTTTAGAGGTTTTTTCCTTAAAAATACAAAAAGCTTTATTTAAGTTTAATGATCAATAGTGATCACCCAAAGGGGCAGAATGATAATTTTTATAAAGGGATTTAGCGAGGGTGAATAAATAACAAAATCAATGAACAGCGAGCTTTCCCTCAAAAAAGGTAATGGTATCTACGGTTACCATTACCTTTTTTGAGGGAAAGCTCACTATTTATTGATATTGATAATATTTGTATTTACTTAATAATAATAAAAAAATTTCCATGTACAGGGTGTCCCATTTTCGATGGGACTCAATGGGAAACTCCGTTGTTACTGAAGATAGAGACATGCGTTTTTCGCATTACTGTCTTAATTTTTGAGCTTTAAAAAATTGTATTAACAGATTTATTCTGTCTCTTGTAGTTTTTGAGCTACAGGGGAAATTTGAAAAATTGTCAGAATTACCAATTGATGATATCTCCCTTTAATTTAAGATGTAATTGAGCAGCGAAACAAAACAAATTTTTTGGTAAAACATACATTACAAACAAAAAACAAAAAAGCTTAAACATAAACACTAAATCAATGGTATAGTGGGTAACGGCGATGCGGTAACCCGTAGTAGGTGTACTTAAATTAAAAGGTGTTTTTAAAATGTGTTTTTATTTGTAAAAGCTTTTTTAGAAAAACACAATGGGCTTTTCGAAATTTAAATCCGATGTTTCGTTTTTTAGATATTTTATTTCATATTTTAGTTTCTTTTTAAGTTTGTGTGATAATGAAATATATTTTTTTTATTTTCATGTTTCGACCCCGAAAAGAATTATCTTCAGTGCATTTTAGCAAAAAACAATTTGTCCGGTTTTTTTCGGTTCATGTAATATATCTTGGTTGTCCAGGTCTATCTTGATTGTCCCAACTTCAAAATAAAAAAATGATATTTTATTATCAAACAAACTTAAGAAACTAAAATATTTTGATTCTGATGATGGTATCTCGAAACGAAACGTCGGATTAAAATTTCGAAAAGACTATTGTGTTTTTCTAAAAAGGTTGCCACAGACGACATGTTTTTAGCGAACTCAATTATCTCTTAAATTAAGGAAGATATCATCAATTGGTAATTCCGACCATTTTTTAACTTTCCCTCAAACTACTAGGAACAGAATAAATCTGTTAATACAATTTTGTAAAGCCTAAACAGTAAGATGATAATGCGAAAACCGTATGTGTCTATCTTCAATAACAACGGAGTTTCCCATTGAATTCCATTTCGATGGGACCCTGTACTCCCCATCTCTCCATTGTGAGATATTCACCCATATACAATTGTTCCTGAGAGAGGGAAGGACTTAAGTTTCTGCAGAGTGAGGGAGAGGAAGATTTAACCTGTAGGAGGGGGGGGGGAGAGCGAGAGGCTCAAGCCCCTAAGACCACCTGCGTACGCCACTGGTATATAAACTAAATTTGCTTGGTTTCCCGGAGTAATTGGCTGTTGTTAATATAATTTTTTATAGTATGCTAACTTAGCTTGACAACTGGGCATTGATCCTACATTGGAAGGAAAAGTCTTAATAACTACATCTTTCTCTTTAGATGTTAAGCCATATAAAATAGTAGTTTTCACAACTAGTGGCTAAAATAGTGCTGTTTTTACAAGCGTTAGTTTAAATAACGAGCGCAGCTAGGTATTTAAAAACGCGAGTAAAAAAAGCACAGTTTAGCCGCGAGTTGTTAACACTATTTTTTAAATTACTTTTATCAAAAAATCCAAGAAAAACAGGAAAATACTTTTAAAAATCTCGAACGAAGAGCACTTCTCGCAACAGACCATCTTTACACTATAAATCAACGCGGCTGGTAAATAAAATAACAATGGTTTCCATAGCGGTGACGTTCATTGTTGCGACATTTTAATCTTTGACAGTTTGATATTTTGACGATGTTTTTAAATGATTTTTTCGTAAATACTTGGTGAAAACTGGCGAAAATGGCTTAATTTTTAGGCAAAATACGATTAGATGGCGCGCGAGGAGTAATCACGCCAGCCTAGTTCCGCTACACAATTTTGTTAAAAAGAGCAGTATATTGAAAATATTAATTAACGTGTGTGAGTACATCTATTTGGGTGCAAAACGGAGCCTCTTTTGCTGTAAAAAGAAGCAAGAAAATCTCGACCAAATCGTTCAAACCACACAAAACGTAGTGTTTTTAAGCACCATATTGGCGGCCATAATGGGTTTGTCGTCAACAGATCTCCGAGAAATCAAAACAGTCATCAAAAGTACGTTTACAGAATCGTTCCTACAGGATGTCGCAGATAAAGTTATGGGTGTACTGGAAAAGAAGCTTGATGAAGAACTAAAAGTGCAGACCGAAAACATAAATGCACTCCAAAAGCGTGTCTCTGAACTAGAAAAAATTAATCAGCGCCTTCTAGACACTCTTGACGCACAAGAACAGTCTTCCAGGGGTAAGAATATTCGTATTTTTGGTATGAAAAAAATAAAATAATGAGAATCTACAAGGAAAGTTTATTGAACTTATTCAGCAAAAATTAAAAATAAACATTGAAAAAACCGAGATCCTGGCGACCGACCCCCGGCAGTTCTCGTGCGATTTTCAAACAACACAACTCGTACGCTGATTCTTAAAAATCGAAAATTACTATAAAAAACGGGTGTGCAAATTAAAGAAGACTTAACTAAATTTCGTCGCGAGTTATTTCAAAAGGCAATTCAAATGTTTACCAAAAATAGTGCATGGATTTTAAATGGGAGCATTTACGTAAAAATAAATGATGTAGTGCACCGTACATCTAGTGAAAATGATTTAAATAACCTAAAAAATTAAATAAATATTAAACTCTAAAGGTATATGTGAAAGAAAAAAGGTTAGCGATTTAAAGTTGAGTTCAAGAAGGTGTATATATTTGTGTATATAAAGCAAAAGGTATCCAAAAATCATATTGTAACTACAGGTGTGCATTCAGATTGAAGAGTCCGGGTGAAGTCCGGCGCAGAGCGTTACCCGATAGAAAGTGCACTCCGAGTGTGCCCGGCGATTCGTCCGATATGAACGAACAAGACGCATTATCATAACCTCACTCTTAAGATCAAAAAAAAAATTGTTATTATGAAAGAAGTAATAGTAAATGTGTTTATAAATGAAGAACTACTCGTTGAGGATGATTCACTTTCATTACTTTTTCACTCAGTTCACCACTCTTGATTGTTCCATCTAGAACAAAATTGCCTTTCTCGTCCAACACCAAATTATGGGACTTTAAATTTAAAAAACACAAATACAAAAAATATTGTCTCTGAAATAAGGTTAGAAGTAGTTGAGTATTTGATCTGCGCATGCGGGACAAATTTTATCAACCTATTTCGTGGGGTGTGAAAGTGCGCGTTTGGGTAGCGTCCGGTAAAAATCTGAACAGCCGGGTAAATTTTAACCAAATCAATCTGAACGGCCAGGGCGCGCCCGGGCGTTACCCGACGTTCAATCTGAATGCACCCCAGGAAAATCAATTGGTACGTGCATACATACCAAGACATTGTTTCAAAGAAGAAGTTAAAAAACCTCCAAATCAGTTACTTCAACCGAAAAGAAATTAAAAAACACAAAAGATCAAAAGATCTTGGGTGGAAATAACGAAAATTCAAACTTGGATGAGTATCCCACGAGGAACACACAAAAGATCAAAGCGCAAAGAGAAATGATTAAACGATGTTTCGCCCTGGGTAACCAGCGTGGGCTCATCAGTAGTTTCACTGGTCACCCTCCACTATACATCATTAAACACCATCATACACTTAGATTTCTAACCTTGAACCACTCACAAATAGGCATCGTTACGCCAGGACGAATTCGTATTAGGTAACTTGGATAAGTAAGTACCAGTGTGGAACGATCCCTATTTGTGAGTGGTTCAAGGTTGGAAATCTAAGTGTATGATGGTGTTTAATGATGTATAGTGGAGGGTGACCAGTGAAACTACTGATGAGCCCACGCTGGTTACCCAGGGCGAAACATCGTTTATTCATTTCTCTTTTCGCATTGATCTTTTGTGTGTTCCTTGTGGGATACTCATCCAAGTTTGAATTTTCGTTATTTCCACCCAAGATCTTTTGGTCTTTTGTGTTTTTTAGTTTCTTTTCGGTTGAAGTAACTGATTTGGAGGTTTTTTAACTTCTTCTTTGTTTTAGTTGCCTCAGGAGCATAATCCTACTGGAAATATTAACACGCCAGGACGATTTCGTATTAGGTAACTTGGATAAGTAAGTACCAGTGCGGAACGATGCCTATTTGTGAGTGGTTCAAGGTTGGAAATCTAAGTGTATGATGGTGTTTAATGATGTATAGTGGAGGGTGACCAGTGAAACTACTGATGAGCCCACGCTGGTTACCCAGGGCGAAACATCGTTTATTCATTTCTCTTTTCGCTTTGATCTTTTGTGTGTTCCTTGTGGGATACTCATCCAAGTTTGAATTTTCGTTATTTCCACCCAAGATCTTTTGATCTTTTGCGTTTTTAAGACATTATTTGCTAAAAATTAATTATTCTATATATTTTTTTTTGTTTATAACAATTTTTCTGGCGGTGAACTTGTTGAATTCAAGGGGAAATCCAAAATGCAAATGGTGTTTTTTATGCATCTTACAAATAAATTTTCTTTTTTTTTTAATTTTTAGTCTCTCCATTCTTTTTTTTATATAAAAATAACTTTCAAATTAAAAGCGGTTAACTAGGCTATATATATAATATATTTTTTTTGTGAGGGTTATGTCAGTTCAATTTTTTTAATTTTTAATCCTGCTCTGGTTGACGGCCTACTTATGACGGTGATTGTCTCGTGGGTGGGGGTCTTATTGGGGGTGACAGGGGACATTTTATTGGAAAATGGCTAATGCGCTAATTGATCGGCCAAGGGATGACAATCAAATTTCTCCAACTATAGCTGACTATGATGGTGCTACCAATCCTGTTCTGGTTGACGGCCTACTTATGACGGTGATTGTCTCGTGGGTGGGGGTCTTATTGGGGGTGACAGGGGACATTTTATTGGAAAATGGCTAATGCGCTAATTGATCGGCCAAGGGATGACAATCAAATTTCTCCAACTATAGCTGACTATGATGGTGCTACCAATAATAATTTTTCAATTGGCTTACTTAATGTCCGCTCCATTAACACGGGGTTTGATGAGCTTGTGAATTACATTTTTGAGTATAATTTTGATATATTTTGCCTTAATGAAACATGGTTGAATGAGCAGGTTTCCGAAAATATGTTTAACTTACCAGGTTACACCCTGATCAGAAAAGACAAGGTCGAGAGGAGAGGGGGTGGCGTCGCGCTTTATGTAAAAAATTCTTACAATTTAAAGAGATTTCACTGGATCTTGATTTTATAGAAAACACTTCAATAACTTTTAATATGGGCGGCAAATCATATTTCTTGATAAATATCTACCGGGTTCCCTCTGAAAGCAAATCTCACTTTCTTGATATATTATAAGAGTTCCTAGGCTTTATCACCCCTAAATATGACTTTTTGATAATAGCAGGGGACATAAATATTAACTACTTGGAAAACAGCTTATATCCAAATAGATTAAAAAGCATACTTAATACGTTTGAACTCACTCAGCACATAAGAGAGCCAACTAGAATTAATTTAACCACAAATCAATTTAGTCTTATTGACATGATAATAACAAGCAGCAGCCTCCCCACCTTAAAATCTGATTCTTTACCAATATCCCAATGCATAACAGATCATAACCTGGTTTATTCTACTTTTCCTTTGCAAAAAATACATAAATCCAAAAAAAAAAAAATTTCTTATCGTGAATACAACAAAATCGATAGGCATACGTTTTTGAGTGATGGGCAAGAAAGCAATTGGGATTTGGTGTACAAGGCAAACAGTGTGGATGAAAAGGTAAGTTTTTTTAATAAAAATATTTATCTTAAACAAACATGCTCCTATGAAGACTAGAATAGTTACAGAAAAGCCATTTCTACCGTGGCTCACAGATAACATTAAATTAATGATTAGATTAAGAGACAAGGCACACAAAAAGTTTTTGAGAACTAGGCAAGAAAGAGATTTGAACTACTACCGGCAACTAAGAAATTTTACAAAACATGCATTGATAAGAGAGAAAAAGTCATATTTTAATCTGATGTCACAAAAAAAAGGTAAAGAATTTTGGCAATGTACAAAAAAATTGGACCTCACTAAAAATATACAAACAGACATACCAGAAGACTTACAAGACGCTAATAAAATCCATTGTTTTTTCAGCGAGACAGACAACATGGCCGACACCACTTCTGATCAGTTAATAAACTTTTACAATAGTAACAAACTGACAAGCGAGACTTTTGATTTTCAACTCATAGATGAGGACATATTAAACAAAATAGTAGCTTCAATCTCTTCGAATGCTATCGGGGTGGACGGTCTTTCAATTAGGAATATTAAGCTTTGTCTTCCATTTTGCTCGGGTGCTTTAATTAATATTATTAACAGCTGTATCTTACAAAGCATTTACCCATCTCTTTGGAAAAAAGCGATTATAAGGCCTACTGCCAAAGTTTCAAACCCAAAACAATTGAAGGATCTAAGACCGATAAGCGTTTTGCCCGCCGCCTCTAAAATATTTGAAAAGTTTGTTTATAATCAAATAATGACGTTTGCTGACCTCAAAAAAATTATCCCGGAGTGCCAATCAGGTTTTCGAAAAAATTACAGCACTACTACAGCCTTAGTAAAAGTACTGAACGATATTCGGGGATATGAAGAACAAGGCAATAGTACCTGCTTGACGTTGCTTGATTTTAGCAAAGCGTTTGACACAATTAGTCATAAAATGTTGTTAGCTAAGCTTAATTATTTTGGTATTTCTGGGAATTCAAACATGTTATTTAAAAACATGCTAAGTGACAGATATAATTGTGTAGAGGTCAAAAAACATCTGGCTACCATAGATCAACGTTTAAGCTAACTAAACAAGGTGTACCTCAAGGGTCTGTTCTCTCACCACTGCTTTTCTCTCTCTATGTTGCTGATATGTCCAAAAAGGTTCAATTTTCAGAACTTGAGCAGTTTGCTGATGATGGCCAACTTCACATTCCTGTAAACAAACATTCTCTTCGCGATGTTAACATGAAACTTAATTCAGACCTAAACAACATAGCTTCGTTTGCAAAGGATCATAATTTAAAATTAAATTCATCAAAATCACAAATTATAATCCTAAATAAAAATACGAATATCAGGGAACACATCGAACAAAATTTGAACATCAGCATAAGCAACGAAAATATTCCAATAGTGGCAAGGGCAAAAAATTTGGGAGTCGCATTTGATAGTTCTGTTTCTTTCGACTTTCATATAGAAAACAAACTTGTTGCAAGTTACATTCGTCTGAAAAAATTATACAAATACAAACAATTTTTGTCATCAAAACAGAAATATTTTCTGTGCGACTCCTTGGTTTTGTCCTTGTTTGACTATGCTGATGTGGTCTATAATGACGCTCTATCATGGCAAACTAAAAAATCGATACAAAAAATTCAAAATAGTTGCATGAGATTTGCTTACAATATATCTTACAGAAGTCACATAACCCCTCATCTTAATGATAACAAAATTTTAAATATGATCAATCGACGCAAGCACCATATGTATACTTTTGTCTACCGTGTCATAAAAACTGGAAAACCTGCTTATTTAGCTACAAAATTTTGCCATTGTCACGGACTACAAGAAATGTTCATAGGTTTATTATTCCCCGACATAAGACGGCTGCTTTCCAGAAATCGTTTACATTTTGTGCTATTAAACTCTGGAATCAACTTCCGAAAGAAGTTAAAAAGTTATCCTTAAATTCTGATTCTAAATATATTAAAAATATTTTGCTACAACAGCAACAACTACTGTAAAGTATTATTCTTCTCTCTTGCCGATATAGCTTTATATTTTTTATACTCCTTTCTGGTTCCCCTGGTGGGATCTTGGCCCGTGGGAGGGATTGCTGGGTGTTTGTGGGGGTGTCAACCAGACTAGGCTTTATTTACATTATAAAAACAAATAACTTTTTCAGAAATATTACTTAGAAATTTTGTTACTTCTACTTATTTCCAAATTAAAATTTAAAAATATTAGTAATAAGTTTTTTTTTGGGCCGACTCGCATAAGCCCTTTTTAGGGCTTAGTGTAAGCGGTTTTCTAATCGAGAGGTGATCCTTTTTATCTGTCAAGTGATTTATAATATTATAATAAGTATTGTTAAATATGATTTTTTTGACAAAAAAAAATAAAATAAAATAATTATTTTTTCAATATTGCTATTTTCCGCTATTTCTCTTTAATTTTGGGTAAAAAAAACGAACAGACATCTTTTTCTGCACCCGTGATCAAAAAAAGTTTTTTGCATCTGTAACGAAAAAAGCCATGCTTTAGTTATCTGCAGACAGTTATTAAAATCATGTTTTTGATGAAGGAAAAAAAAAGTGTTTTCATTTTCATTATTTACATCTTCGGAAAACTCATAAAATATTGTTTTTTATTCCAGGCAAAAGTGGAAATCCTTTTTTATTAAAAAGCCCTAGAGCAAAGTGCCCTGTCCTACTCAATATCGAGAAGAAAACTCTTTCCTCTTTACGAAAAGATCGATAAATAAAACATGCGGACTAATATTGCTCTCCATAGATTTTAAAAGAACCGCGATATGGTAAAAATAAAATCCGCGTGATACGCGTGCAACATAGGGAATAAAATTTTGTTTTTGGTACTGAACAAGAAAGGAGTGATAGAACAATAGCCAGCCATCTACATCTACAAGTTATTTAAATTTTGCAAAAATGAAATTTTTTTTTAATTTGATATAAACAACTTTTCAACTGTTCATTCCAAACTTTCGGGACCAATTTCAATATGACGGCTGACATTTAAGCACAGAAACTAAATGAAACTGTAATTGTCAAAAAATTGGTCCAATTGAATTTCAGCAAATTCTGATGAAGCTGGTAGTATGGCTTCCAAAAAAAATTAAACTTCTTACAATGTTGCTCTTGTTTAAAAAAAAAACCAGACAAAAAGCAAACAAAAAACTGTTTGTTCTAGATTCAATTCCACAGTGTTCCAAATACTTTTCAAAAAGTGGATTGTAGAAAATATATTTATAGAAATTGTTTTGACTTTTTTTTGGTAAACTTTTTTTACTATATAATCTGTTCGCGTAGATCTCTTCGGTTGTCTGGGTCTGTGTAAAAAGTCTACGGTCTGTTTAAAAATCCACTTGAACCCCATGTTTTTTTGGGTTTAGCAAACTGGAAAGCAACTCTCTTTCGATCCTGAATGTCTCTCCAGATTTTCCAATGACAATAATATGTAATCGAGGCGCACAAGGGCTTTGTTTTTCATGATGAAAGAGATAGAACGAGGAGTTTTATTATTGCAGTTTTATTTAGTGTTAGAAATTCTTCCTGTGTACACGTGGAGTAATAGAAATTATATAATAGTTATATAATTTGGATAAAAGTAGCGTATTTTATCCCGAGGCTACAATTCGTACAATACGTCTGTAGATATTAAAGAGAAATAGCGGAAAATAGTAATATTGAAAAAAATCCAATCATTCTTGCATAAAAATTAAGCCATTTCCGCCAGTTTTTACTGAGTATTTACGAAAAAAATATTTAAAAACATCGTCAAAATATCAACCTGTGAAAGATTAAAATGCCGCAACAATGAACGTCACCGAATAAAAAGGCACATCGCTATGGAAACCATTGTTATTTCATTTACCAGCCACATCTCTTAGGAGAGCGATCATTCTCTCAAAATTTAAAAATTGGGGCCCAGGCAGATCCATATGAAAAGTGTCTTCTACAATATTCACGATTTTTCAACAGCGTTCGATAGGGTTGCATGTATGACATATTTTTTAATAAATGTCATACATACAGGGTCTCTAGTTTTTTCAAGGTGAAATAAAAGGTTACTCTCCAACAGCCGGTTTTTAAGTAAAACACAGTCTCTAAGTCTCACTTACCTAAACTAACTTTAGAGACAAAGTGCGTAACAAGTTGATATTGACAACTTTTTAAAATTTCCCTGTAAGTTGGTGACGGTTTGACATTTAACTTCGCCCAAAAATCGGGCCCATACGGGAATCTAACAAAACATATGATTCAGTCCAGGGACGTACTGAGGGGGAGGGGGTGGGAGGGGCGGTTCGCCCCGGTCTTCTTGTTTGTGGGACCTAGAGGGTCATAAGATACTGCCATCTATTATCCTATTAGTAGCCAAATCGACGAGAGACAACACGGTTTTATGAAACGTAAATCAACGACGACAAACCTTCTTACTGTAACACAATTTATTGCTAAACCTTTAGATAGCAATTCTCAAGTCGACGTGATTTACACCGACTTTTCAAAAGCGTTTGACAGGCTAGACCATAACATTCTATTACGAACTTTTCACTGGTCTCTCAGATGATCTTATTTTGTGTGTGTTTGAAACATATTTGGTGGAACGTCCTCAATATGTAGAATGTTATGGTCGTACCTCGTCAAAGATATTGGCTACTTCCTGAGTCCCTCAAGGCTCTTTTTTTTCTTTTTCCAAGAATTGAGTCAAGAAACCCTGTAACTTTTTATATTTCAAATCAGCGTACTAATATTTGTAAGTACTCTCCATTAAACAGAATATGCAGGACTTGTAACCAGTGCAGTGGTTGGTGTGTTTGATTTATTTAGTATGGTTTTTTCTTTGATTTCTTTTTCTTTCTTATTTTTCTCTTTTTTAGACTATTTTTCTTTTTATTTATTTATATTAATTTTTTTTCTCCCAATTTATTTACTATAGATTGTATATATTTTTTTTATCTTAAGCTTCCCACTCTGTAATTGGGTTTCCTGTTGAGTGGTTGTAAATAAAATAAACAATAAAAAATAAAAGATACACACGCACCGACTATAAGCATACAGGGTGTCCATAACTTTATGAAAAACCGGGAAAAGTCAGAACCTCGGTCAGAACTCCCAGTCTAGGTCAGAACTCCCAGTCTATATCTAGCATCCGTCTAAGAAAGAGGTGCTTCAACCACAGACTTTAAATTTTAAAAATAGAAACTAATTAGTTTAATTAAAATTAGTTAAAATCTTATACTAGTTCCCCTTTTGCAGCCAACCCAACGTGTTTTTTTTATATTTTTCGAGAAACGTAAACAAAATCAATATTTTTGGCTAAAATTTGAAAAATTTGGCTTGTGGCGCTATAACGTTATTGATTATATTACTATAATTTTTAACAAAAAAAAACAAAAGAAATGGCAGTTTTTAGTACATAGTTTTCTGCGCCCTTGGTGAAAAAAATCGATATTCAAAAAAAAATCCATTTATATTACAAAAAATTTCGCGTATGGCGCTCTAGCATCATTGATGTTACGATTTTGGCTTAATTTTAAAGAAACTTTGTCAACAGCATTTAAAACACGCAAAAATGGCATTTTCAGTAAAATTTTCGAGCGCATTAAAGTTATGATTATATTAAAGACATATGTGTCTTTGATTATATTATATTTGAAACAAATCTAGAACTGAGACCCGCCGGAGAATCCGTCCTTGCCCAACACCTACTAAAGCGCCCTCCCTTTTAAGTTCGGCTGTATCCGCCCTTGAATATATCTACCACAACTGGCAGAAAAAATATCAGAGGGGAGTACGCTGCTGAGTCGCGTTTCTTATTTATTTCTCTAATGTCCATTTGCTCTGCGATTTCTTTAAGGATTCCTTTGCGCTAAGGATCTCTTAACGGTGCTAAGTAGCTGATTTGGTTTGCTCAGCTTTTCTTTGTAGTCTAAGGAATACCTAAATTTAAGATGCCAGATATCGAGCCTTAAATCATCCTTATGAGAGAATTCTAACCTCATTTTTTGTCAACTCGAAAACGGTAAAAAAATTAAAAATGGAATTTTTAAATGACGATTTGGATGTGCTGAATATAATTAAAAATGGTTTTGCCAGAAGGGTCTAGATTTAGATTTAGATTTTTTCAACGTTTCCGGCTAACCAAACCAACAGTTCGAAATATTTTGCCAAGAACAGTTGGAGTTAGATGGAGGACGTTTCGGTTTAAGACTGTATGACTTACAAAGTATAGGACCAGTCAATGCAGAGACAAGCCCACACTCAATTTAATTTCCATGATGCCCCAATGGATGATGGCTTCAAGTTTTTATAGTCACATATTTTTATGCAAGTTTTTTTGTTGTTTTATTAGTTTAATTAAAATAAATATCACTGTTTATTTTTTAGAAACAATTAACAATCTTCAATTATACTGAGAACCCTACGATTATGTGCACTGGAGGGCATCTTTCTAGCATTGAGGATTTTAAGGCCAATTACAGGGTGGATTCTTTAAACGAAACGATGCTTCTAACGGGTTAGAATTTGGTTTTATAAAAAAATCCAAAAACACGTCAACTGAGATTTTTAATTTCCTTTAATCGTGCTATCTTGGATTTTGTCTATGACATTTAGTTTACTAAGTATGGCATTTTTTTTAAAAATAGGACACCCTGTATATTTTGCAATTTTTTAAATCTGCAAACAATTCTCTCTTCAGCACTACCACATAGGAGGATCTATCTTTTACGATAATCAAGATATTTTTATCTAAATCTGTATGGAAAACTTCGATATTCATTCAAATAAGGCATAGACAACAATTCCATTCAAGTTTAAATGCCTCTATCTTGGAAACCATAACAGATAGAGTATTAGTGTGTGATATTGTCAAAAAGATATTTTTTTTTTAGAATTCAAAAATGTCAAACTATACAGGGTGTCCTATTTTAAAAAAATATTTTTTTGTCATACCTCGTAAACAAAACGACATAAAAAAACAAGATAGCACGATTAAAGACCAAATTCTAACCCGCTAGAAGCACCGTTCCGTTTAAATAATCCACCCTGGAGATGTTTAAATGACCCTTGCTGAAGCTGACAAAATTAATGTAAAAACTGACGCAAAGAATAATTAATAATAAATAATAATTATAATAATAATAATAAATAATAACAACAAATAATGGCTTTATGACAAGCAGCGCCATCCAGTGGTTGAACTTATAACAAGATTTAATTCCTAGCTATGGAAAACTTCTTTTTGGCCAGAGCAAACGAATAAAATTTAGGGAATACTTAAAAATTATGGATTTCTTTACTACTCATTACTTAAGCAAATCGCAGAGCAAATGAGCATAAAAAAATGATAAAATAACAAAGATCCGTTTCTATTTTCATTGAAAAATAAGGAAACTTAAAAATAAATTATTTTTCATAAAGTTTGTTTCGGCAACTTAAGCAGATTTTACAATTTGAATATTTTATGAGGCTAAAGCGGTAAAAGCTTTCCTGCCTCTCAATTTAAATTACAGTATGGCTACTGAATATGCAATCTTGTCAGGCTCATGATTTCAACTTCCGTAAGACACTATGATTTAATAGTATATTACATAACAAGAGAAGGAAGTGACAAATTTCACACGGGCGTGAATGTTGTAAAAGAGGCGTTAGCCAAGTGAAACAACACGCGAGTGTAAGAAAGTTACTTTCTATCGAGTTGTGTACGCTATGTTTCCTACGAACACTAATGAATTCATTTTTGTAAAAATTCGTCTTTAATTTTGCGGATATCAAATGAAACTGCTTTTCCGCACATGTGTGAAAAAGTACTTTGCAACACATGTGCGGAAAAGTATGGAAAGTGCGGAAAATGGTATTTTTCCGCACGCGACGGCAGTTAAAAGTATGGAAAGTGCGGAAAATGGTACTTTTCCGCACGCGACGGCAATTGCACAAACGAGGCGGAGCGAATTTCTTGCAACTCAGTGTGGTTCGTGCGTGTGGTTCACATTGAAAATTTTAATGCGCCTTCAAAATACGCTAAATTTATTAGATTTTTTAAATTTCTTTACCATAAAAAATATATTTTTTTGGTATTATAATGAAGGAAATTTATTTGGGATCATAAAAATCCATCAAAATGTTTAAAAAAACCTGTCATTATTCTCTTTTTTGATATAATTTTCTACCAATGTTTGGTTATAACAATAAAATGGCGCATACATCGCCATCACTTTTAAGGTGTGAAGTGTTCGACCTTTTCTTGCTTTATTATTATATAATAACAATATAACAATATTTAAAAGAAAAACTCGAGAGCCTTTCTCCACTTGGTATTGCCCAAGGATATGCATCCGAGCTATAAAACTCCATCAACATATCAGGCTTTGCAGATGTTCTCGAGAACAGACCTTAAGACTTGGAAAACCTTAAGATTAGCCACAGACATGTATTTAGAACCTATTTTGATCTCATCAGTGTGACACAAGTCAGTTAAGCTATATGGAACAAAATGCCCGGCCACGGCTATTTGTAAAACCAAAAATCATATACCTAAAACGATGCCGTTCCGTCCTTATTAGGGACTCATCAGCTAGGTTCCACCCTCTGTACCCTTGTACTAGTACAAAAAACTCCTTTTTTTTCTTGATTTTTTGTTAAAAGTAGAGTAGTAAGTAACAAACAGTAGTAAGTAACAAATTTGTTAAAAGTAACGTTTTGTTAGAATGAAACAAATTAAATGGTGTTACAAATATAGAAAAAATCATTTACGCTTCCAAATATATGCAAAAAAATAAACTTGTTTTAAAATCCCATCATTAGAAAAATGTGAACAAAAAATATAACACTTTTGAAAAGCCAACAAAACCTATTTTTTCAAAGTAAGTGTAGGTGCCTACTAAGAAACTATAAAGAGTGAAAAGCAATACCTACATGGGGACTACACAAACAGGACATAGAAGACCACCTAACGCGTTACCTTTCAACTAGAGAGTCTGGTATTCTGTCACTCCCACCACCAACATGTTGCCAAAAGTAAATTCGGTAGCGCAGGTGATGGGGTGACATGGATACAGCTCTTTTAAAAATAAAATAGTATCAATCGGTTCCAAAAAAAATACCAAAGTAAAATTATGACTAAAGTAAAATTATGACAATTCTTAAAATGTCTCATATTTTTGAAAACCGACTGTAAGTACCCATTATCATAAAAGATTAATGTTTTTACGTCGGAGGAATTCTCTGGTGGATAACATTTTGATTATTATGTTTTTACGTAGGAGGAATTCTCTGGTGGACAAATTTTAAATTATGCTATTTTTATTAAAAAATATGTATTTTTTTCGGGATAAACTAAACTTTGTAATATTCTTTGGGTGACTGGTAGCGTGGGTTACAATAGATATTTAAAAATGTTATATAGGGTAGGACAAAAAAATTGGACAAAGGATTTTCGAAATTTTTGGCTGTTTTTATAACCAAAAGATGAAGATTTACTGACGCTGTTTTAAAAATCCAAGATGTCGGAGAGCTTTAAAAAATGGTTAGATTTCATCCTCCCTTGCGAAAATTTTTGTTCGACCCCGGACTCGATTTTTGTCAATGAGACAAAAGCCCTATACTTTCTTCGCCTACCGAGGTATCAGAAATATTTGGTCCAAAAATTGTAATGTCTGTAGGAGGGTGCACTGTTTAGGGCCAGCATAACTTGCGACTTAGTCGTCCGATTTTAAAAATTTTAGGCTTGTTGGAAGAACAAGGCATGAGTTCTTGCTAATCTGACTCAAAAAAAATGGGTAAATTTCACTACCCCTCCGCAAAATTTATGTGCGTCCCTGGACTTGATTTTTGTCAATGGAACAGAAGCCTCATACCTTCTTCGCCTACTGAGGTATCACTTCCCTAAACTGGTAATGAAATAGAAAAGTTGTACAAATTTTAGACCAGGAGTATTAAGACTAAAAATTGTATTGTTTTCACAAAAAATTTTGACCCAGTCGCCCAATTTTCAAAATTTTAGGCTTTTTTAAGAGACAGATGACTATTATTGAAATCTGTGTTATGGACCTCAAATTGAACTTAATTTTAATGCAATTTTAATTTTTTACCAAGATGACGCTTTATCACCAAGATGTTAGATAACTGGATGGGAAATTTGCTGCTATTTTCGATTTTTTACATATGCCAAATTTTGACCAGAATTATTGAAAATTCCTGTCTCGTTTTCGGACGTCTAGGTCGCAAGTTATGCTAGCCTTAAACAGTGCACCTTCCTACAGGGTCTAAATATTCCTAATTTAAAATGTTTATAACTTTTTTATCTCATAACCAATTTACATAATTAATACTTCTTTAGGCGAAGAAAGTATGATGCTTTTGTCTCAGTGACAAAAATCAAGTCCAGGGTACCACACAAACTTTTTGCAGTGGGGTGAAATTTACCCATTTTTTAAAGGTCTCCGCTATCTTGGATTTTTAACATATGTCAAAATTTTGAGCCAGATTAGCAAGAACTCATGTCTTGTCTTATCAACAGTCCAAAATTTTAAAAATCGGACGACCAAGTCTCAAGTTATGCCAGCACTAAACAGTGCACCTTCCTACAGACATCACAATTTTTGGTGTAAATACTGATTTAAAATTTGTATAACTTTTTTATCTTAAAACCAGTTTAGATAAATGATACCTGGGTAGGCGAAGAAAGTATGGGGCTTTTGCCTCATTGACAAAAATTAAGTCCAGGATTGCACACACATTTTTCGCAGGAGGGTGAAATTTATCTATTTTTTAAAAGTGACAAATTTTTTGGTCCACCCTATATTACATAGGTTTAACTCTTATTTTTATTTTAAGTTAGGTTTAATTTTTCTTGTATAAACCCAGCTTTCCAGCGTTTCCAAAAAGCTAACGTGTACAAAATCTGGGAAAATAGCTACGAGTTCACACAAGGATCTTGACTATTTTCGTCAAGCCGTTTTCTAGCAGGCTCGGGTGTGTGGCGCCTCGGTAAATTCTTGTAAACGTTATTAGTTTCGGGAACAATATGTTACCGCGAATTTACGACTTACTCACGAACAAACTGGCAAGCCATTCTGGCCAAGGAGTTATTGCTGCTTACCTTAAACACAACAAATTTTATCATTTGCAAAACACACTCAGTGCGGGGATTCTTATGTCAGAAGGGAGTACTCTTCAAGGGAATATCCTTGTCATCTTCACGCTTGTGTACCTATATATTTATCTCACTCAAATTTCGAGTAGTATATACTCACTGGTTTAGAATTTAGGAATACCCGTACTGGATGGGCGACCGGATATGGAAATACCATAGTACCAGCCAGAAAACTCAGATTGGGCTAAAATCAAATGGTCCCCAAGTTTAAAAATCGTATGTAACAACAATCAAAAAGGGCTTTTTTTTAAAACTTTATCCGGCCAGCCATTGCGTTTTTGATCATTTAGTTATTAGTTAAATTTGCCATGAATAGTGTTGATAGTTTTTAAATTTTGTTAATTTTAAAATAAACAAAAATTATTTAGGGCAATATTCACTAAGGACTATAGTTTAAGGAAAGTTTGAGTTATATAATTTGAGTTATAGTATAACCAGTGAACAGGCAAAAACAGTCCAAGTGCCGCAAAATGTGTAACGAAAATAACTTTGACAAACAAAGAAGAAAACTCAAAATCGCGGCTGGCTTTGAAACCATGCCTGGTGGCGTAGTGACCTTACAATAATTTAATGACAAGGTATTAATGTGAGAGACATTTATTTATTATATTAATCTTCAACCGCAAGTTTAACCTTATTCGAGGGTTTCAATCCACAAGGTAAACCCGTTACACGAGGACATGGCCCCAAGTGCCGAACCCACTAAACACGTAAACAGTTCAAATAATCCATTAAAATTAATAAAATCTGTCAAAATAAAACATTTTTCCTTTTTATATTTTTTCGCTTTATCGAAAATAAAAACTAAGTTTCCTTTTTTATAAAAGCCTGGAAGCTCCGGAAAAGAAAACCGATCAATCAATTACACTTCATTGAATTTGGGAGACACACGCCGTTCAAGTGTGGGCCGATAGATCGCAGAATTTATACGATTCGATTTAAATCGGGCCGCAGTGGGACAGAAGAGTATTTTTACTTTTTCTGACAGAAAACCATCTGAGGTTATGTTTATCTTTCAAAAATGTGTTTTCAAAAACATTGTTCCAAAACAAATATGAACCCACTCCGCGTGTGCGGTCGCCCGCCGAAAAAGGCCTAGCGCTACGCAGGCATTACCCCAAGTCTATCAAAGAACCAAGAGAAATTTACTGGTTCGCTGGGATTACTAGGAATTCGCATAGAAACATTCGGCGCCCAAAACCCCACATGATTTTGTTTTTATTTTGATTCAACCATTTTTTTTTTAATTTAAACTATTGCGGCATGGTAATGTGCAAGTGTACTAGTGAAATCTTGGAGTGCAAAGGATAGATTTTAGAACCTCAGTACCAAGAAAACAGGTCAGAGGTTGGAAAGACTTGCTTTATTTCGTCTAGCGCCAGTAGCCGCTTTTTAAATCTGCATGCTTTTCAGTTAACCTGTTGTCGGTATCAGCTAGCGGAAATGTTTCCAATTCAATTATAAATGCACCTGTAAATGCAATCTTAAACATTATACCCAGTAACTTTAATACGTAGTTGGGTAGCGTTTTTTTAGCAGGTAATTCTACAATAAATGGTTTTCTTTTATTTTAAGTAACTTAACCCCAAATTTTTGACCCAGTGCTAAAAAATCTCTGGTGTCCCACTGTGGATAAACATAAATAAAGTCTCCGCGTTGCCATAGAAAACAAATTCTATGACGTAAAATTTTTCAAAAAAATCAGGTCGACATAGTTAAACTGATTTCCCGTACAGTGTTGCTAAAAACAATTCTCCAGATTGTAAATACGACCTTAAGGCAAATATTTTATTTAGAAAAATTCAATATCCAGGCTTTTTTGGCTATTCCAGCTCGTTCTTTAATGAGATCTCACTCTAAGGTGATTCAAGGAGATCATTGCCCTCTTAAATCAAGAAAAAAGCCTTTTACATAACATATGTTTAAAATTAATTTTAAGTAATTAGAAGAAGAAAAATCGCGCTGTAAAAAATTTGCGGTAGTTTTTTTGCGGTACACACCATTAATATTTAGTTAGCAAGCAAAATGCAATGCAAAAAAGAGCAAATGTGACCATCTCCGCCTAAATAATTTACCGTACATAAAGATTACAGAGCAAATTACAGAAAAGCACATGTAAAAAATGCATTTGTGAAATGTATATTTTTTGTCTCATTTTTTTTAAAATTTTGGTGGTCCGGGGCGGTCAAAGCCTTTCGTGGTAAATTTTTGAGGGCTAGAGGCCGGAAAAGTAACGTGATTTTACCAATTTTACTAAATTTCGGAGACTTTTTGCAGAAGCGTTAAAAGAAGGAGAGCAATCCTTGCCTTATGCCTATATAGATTGCAACTTGTTGTATTATCCATAAATAACCTAAAGGGACATGGGGGAGTAGGTCAAATGTTATGAGGGGGAGGGAGGGGAAAGTTCGCAACTGCGTACAGTTACCATTTTTTTCTAAAAAATGATACAGAAAATAATAAAATAACTAATACTAAAAAATATTTGTTACCTAATTTCGCAAATGTTATAAAGCAAATGAGAGGGTTAAAATTAAAATTTGGCAAAATTGGTCTTACAGTCAACAAGTGTTCTGGTCCAAACGTCAGCGTTCGAAACGTCAATTATTTTGACAGATTTTGATTATTGTTCGGTAGAAATATATAAATTTTTGTAATTTAGTTGTCCAGGTCTACTCAATAGTAGATAGTAGCTAAATATAAATGGTCTCAAATGCATTGTAGATGATTTTTTTCGAGATCAAAACTTCAAAATATAATTTTTATTTTTTTAATTTATTATCAAACAAACTTAAAAATAAACTAAAATATGAAGTGAAAACATTTTGGTCCGTATTTAACTTTTTGATCCTGATGATGATATCTACGAAACGAAACGTTGAATTAAAGTTTTGTAAATACCGTTTTGTTTCTCTAAAAAGATTGCCTCGGACATGTTTTTACAGAACTCAATTATCTCAATTTTTCAACTTTCCCCTGTGTAAACTACAAGGGACAGAATAAATCTGTTAACACCATTTTTTAAAGCTCAAAAAAGTAAGAAAGTAGTCCGAAAACCGCATGTCTCTATCTTCAACAACAACGGAGTTTCCCATTGAATCCTATTGAAAATGGGACACCCTGTACATGACTCACCTACGGCACCGAGCAATAATGGATTGTCATAAAGAAATACCTTGTTAAAAACCAAAATTATTGAGTGTACCAGCTCAATAATTTTGGTCAAAATATTGGCTAGTATGCCCAGAAATTAAGGGCCTGGAATTTACTAACACTAAACCTAAAGTCTACTTTAAACCTATACCGGGTCCTTTTTCTAACTTTCTAAACGACAGAATCGATTTAAATTAAACTTAGGACGGGTTTAGTGTTAGTATATTCCAGGTAGTGTTTTATCTGTTCCATTTCATATTTTGATAAACATAAAATTTGGCTAAACAGCCCAAGTTCAAAACATAATCAAACCAACAAAGATAAAATTTTTTGGCTATACTTTAATTTCATTTCTTTTTATGAAAAACATTTTTACTTCGCAATTTTTACATAAAATATTTGTGTCATCATTACATTCTGCTAGTTTTCCCACAAAAAAAATAATTGAGCTTTTTTAAAACTGGGCCATTTTAATCTTCCCCAAGAATACTTAAGGATAATTTATTTTCACCTCTATCTGTGTTAAATACATAAATCATTTGAAACACCATCTTGCCGCAAAAGCACCTTTGCACCATAAATTTTCTAGTAGGTAATTCATTTAAGGATCCAACTAAAGTTTGGCAAATATAGCTGAAAACTAAATAATAGAGAACGCAATATATAGAAAAAAAATGGGAGTGGAGCTGAAATTATTTTTTGGAATATTTTGTTTTCTAATGCATCTAAATAATTTAAACCAAAAATACCAATAAGAATTTTATTTAAAAATAACTAAAAAGTATAAAAACAATTAAAAACTGTTACAATCCAATCACCAGGGGCGTCAATATGAGCTTTTTTAAAAAAACTTCTAATTACGACTTCTCGCTCACCCTGTACGGGGTGATTCAAATTGGGCACTTTTATATGGGTACGCGTACTTCTAGCGGAGGTAAAGAAAAACCAACCCGTCTTTGCGAGGCTCAAATTTCAAGGCAAGATTTTTGGTGAAAACCGTATTTTGATATGTTCACCCATCTTTCAGCTACGGGGGCTTTTTGAAAAGTATGCATTTTGGGATAGACTTCTTTATTTATGAAAATTTATTTTTGGTGCAAACTGCTTTTTTGTAGATCTTTTAAAGCAAAATCCGCATCTCAAACTGGTTTTTATCCGCGACTTTTAGTTTTCAAGATATAACGCAAAGCTACCTTTTTTCTTATGGAAAACGCTGTTTTTTATTTTATTTTTTGTGTTCAGAATTAAATTCTGATCAAAATTATGCATTATATGTGACATTTTGGTCAAGTAGTTTTGGAGATATTCAACATTTTATTTTCACAACCAGGTGGCTATGGCCGGATATGGATATGGCAATAAACATTGAGTCGGCTATGCACCAAAGACAGGAACTTATAAGGTCATGTCAAATATGTCATGGCCTACTACATTTTTTATTTTGAACAAGGCTTCTACCAATTTCAATTTAAAGTTTATATTCATATTTTCTTATATTTTTTAACACAACTAAATAGATGAAAAAATTTTTGATTCTAATTAATCTCAAAATAATAACTAATAACAAAAAGTACTCGTACCCTACTCCATTTGAAACAACTTATTCTCAAAAGAAGTAATTAAAAAAATCTTAACGGTCCAATTACATCGTTAAACCGGCAATGCTGTTGGGTCCGTTTATTAGGAAATTCTTTTTCCGCATGTTTCTTGGAAACGGTACTTCCAAATGGCGTGAAATTTTTCCTAAATTGTTTATTGGTCTATGTTTCTCCATCGAATCTTGGTACTTTTTTAAAATTTTGTTAATTTTTTTAAAAAAACTGTTTTAGCTTTTGTGTTTCAAAATTGGCGCGCCCATATTACGTCAGAAACAGTCAGAAATACCCTTTATAGAGACCTGTAAAACCAAATTGGAAATATTTGTAATTTTCCAAATAATGGACACCTAATTTCGAAAACCCTCTAGATAGTATTAATAAGCTTTGTAATCCTCTTCCTCTAATAAAAAACAAATTGAGTATTATTTTCCTCTAAAGCTAAAACATGCGGAAATGTAAAAACATGGACTATAATGGTTATCTATCAATATTATTTATATGCCTAGCATCAAAAAGTACTTAAATGGTTATATTATAGATACCGACACCATCAAAATTAACTACCCTCGTCTTTTTTTTTGTGAGCTTACCCTAGGCATAGTTTCTAGTGTTCTCTTTTTCTAAATGTATTCGGCTAAGAGAGATCCAGCTTATATACCTAGGTAACACCCCTTACCAGGAAAAAAAAATTACGCGATGCAAAGATCGAAATTGGTCGACTCACTGTATTTGCAACTAACCAATGTCAGTGTGTCTGCCTGACATTCTTCATAACCTTAGTTTTGTCGTTTTGTTTTGGAGTTAGTCGGACTGGTTTTTGTGTTTTATTTAATAATTTTTCCTTTTATGTAAAGCTACTTGTTAGAATCCTTAAGTGGTCTTTGTGTATTTGTAGAATATGACTTGTGCACTAAAAAATTGCAAATCGATAAGGAGGCTGACGGAGCACGTCAACATTTCTTTTCACAAGTAAGTGTAAGGGTCAGTTTATGCTCGCAACTTAGATCAAGCTAAGACATTCTTTGCGGATTTTTTACAGGGTAATTAAACAACCTGCAAACTTTGTACTGCTTGTTGATCTAAGATACGAGCATAAATTGACCTTAAAGCTGGATTCATTGTTCCGTAAATTAAGCAGAAGAAGTAAGATGCAAAGAAAAATAAACTACATACTATACATGCATTTGTTAATAGTTCACAGCTTAGCTTACAGTAAGAAATTAATAATTTTTATATCTTACTTCTTAGGCACTTTACGGAACCATGACTGAACCTTTAAGGCCCCATTACCTTAAGTTTTAATGTGTTAATCCATCGGTTAATCCCATCGAGTACCAAGTAGAGTACCTAATTCATAAATATGTGTTGTGCCTAAATACAAGGTCTTTTGTGTCACCGTTACAAACTCCATGTTGCTGTTCATGGTGACAGGAACAATAACATTATTTTTAGAAATGGTGGTAAGTTGTCATGTATGAAATAGGTAGGCAATGGCAATACCCCCAAAATTATTTTCTTGTTGCAAAAATGTAAAAGTTGATGAAGAAAATGAGTGTAAAGTTGCCTACAAGGGTAATTTCACTGGCAGGTATATATGTACATTTTGGTGCACATTAATTTGATTTTTTTACATTATTTTAAATATTTTCCTGTTTTTTCTCTTAGTTTTCATTCTAGTTTCAAAAAAAATCCTTATTTTTTTGCCTTTGTTTCACATTTTTTAAAAACATGTGAACTCTACAAAAAAAAGTGAAATCCCCCTAGGTTGCCTGATAAAATAAGTATTTTTTTTTATTTGTGCTCTAAATGTTGTGGGTTTACTTAATCATACTTTGTGCTTAGCAAACTTATTTTTTTGGCAACAAAGTGCAACTAGGAGCAAGGACATTTCATTTACTTTTACATTAATATTTTAGGTACACAAAAAAATGCTGGACAATTTGAATTTTCTGGTTCAGGAAAACTTATACTTATAAAAAAATATAATAAATACAAGACAAAAAAACTAATTTTACTTTTAGTATTTTTACTATTTTTACCTAATTTTTATGTTACTGCTACATCTTTAAAATTCAGTTTTTATTTATTTACTTTAGTTTTTTCCTGTTAAGAGTTTCCTGTTCAAAATGTTTGATTTTTCAACTGCAATATTCCGCTTTATTTTGCTTTAAACTTTTTTCAGATTAAATCAAGAAATTTAAAGCAGCTATACATCAACCAGCAGCAGTGATACCAAGAGGAAGAGGCTGGCATTTATTAAAACCATTTACAGTTACAGGTTAGTATGCTGCACTGTCATATTTATTCTGAAACTTACATTTTTGATAAAGCCAAAGATGATAATGGGACAGTATTTATAAGTTACTAGAAAACCAACAAAGATAAACCACAAACCTGATCTATTATTTGTATTTTTTGGAATTAAGAGAAAAAACCACCTTAATTTTAAAAAACATACGAGTATTTCATTTAAAATATAAAAGTTAATGTCATTGTTTGTTAATGTGATATTTGAGATGATATTTGCAAGTTTTCAAGTATATAATTTGACAGAGTAAAGAATATTTTGCAACCTATTTAAATTTTTAATCTAGTTTACATAAAAATTAATGGAATTTTATTAAGAACAAAAATTTAATAAAAAAGACAAAATTTCATCTGAATCTTGATTCTCAAAACCAAACTGTAAACGCTAACCGGAACTACATTAGTAAGCAAAGGTGTACCAGGATGCTTTTTATTCTGTGTAGGCACCCTGAAGCAATACTTACATAAGTCTTACCATTAGTTTAAAGTGGTTTTGGTTTGTTTTTAGTCTCGTGTAATTAGTGTGTGTGGTTATCTTTTAAGTTAACAGCACAACAAAAAATGGCTCTGCACAGAATAAACATAACTGTAACAGAGATGCAACAAAACAAAAGTGCCCTTGCATCATTATTAAAGTTAACAACATAACATGGCCTTACTACAGCAGAGCAGAATAAAGCTGAACATAACAGAGTAGCCAATTTTATTTATTCAAAATATTATATTTTTTGTTTAATTTTTCAGATACACAAAAAGCGAGGAAGAAATAATGAAAAAATCAACATAACTAGAGCGATGAAGCTTATGGATCATCTCGTAAATTTGGATATAAAAAGGGTGGTTTCCTTAATTTTATAATTTATACCAAAGTTTTTAGTTTGGTAAAGTCCCTATTTTTCGTTAATAATATCATGGACATAGGTAGGTATTCTTTGCTCTTATAAATTTGTCCACTTTTATCTGACATTGCTGTAACATTCCACAAATTTTAATAACTGTCAAGAGAAACATAGGAACTATGTTTACACCTTGGTTTACACTTGTGCTCAAGAAAAGTAATATACATGTTATGTTAAGAATTGTTATTCGAAGGTGAATGTAACTTCCATTGACATTTTTTTTACTCTGTTTTTCAATGTCCCGACTGCTTATGTTTCTGCAATTGTCAGTACGTGATGACAATTGCAGATACATACATAATCTATAAAAACATAGTGAAAAAGTAAAAAACAATGGAAGTTTAAAACTCGAGTTTACTCTTATGTCAAGAATTATCATGATTTTATTTTTTTGTCATTGTGGACCTTTTTTTAGCACCGTTGTATATGGGTGATTCCACCAAAAATATGCATTAGTCCCTAAGGGTCAAAAACCAAAAAATAAATAAAAATACGGTTTTTAATTTAAAATTTTATTGAGAACAATGTTATTTCTTAAAGCTTTTACAAAAAGTATAGGAATTTGTTATTTTTATCCCGCAAACGTCATTCCCATGTCATGTCCCCAACGCAAAATTGTAATAGAAAATGCACCTTAGCAAAATTTAATAGTGGTTTAAAAAGTTATTTTTCAGTAAACCAATAATAATAAAATACTTTAACTTTTTATCCTGACTAAAAAAAAATAAATTATATAAAATAATTTTGACTCCGCCCGTGTTTAAATTCTGTTCCTGGGTATTTACGCGCTCAAGCTCACGCGGTGTTTATCCTTGAAAAAAAGTGGTGGGAAGGTTCGTTGATAACGTTGACCACCGCAGAAGAGCTTGGCTTGAGCGCGTTTATCCGTGTCTAAACATACCTTAGACACCACCAAGTTTACTTTATGTTAACTCTAGAAACAAGAGCCGAGAGATGCTTATGTTTTGGTCAAATATGAACATAAAATTCACAAAAAAAAACAGCAACTTATCAATATGTAGCAATATGCCAAAAACACATTTCTAAGGGTTTGTGAAAATTCCGATAATGCAGATAGTGATATTCAACTTTTTAAACTTAATGAAACAAATAAAATTTCAAAAGGAAACAGGATTTACTATAAGTTTGACAAAAAAGCCTAAATAGCCAGTATTTTTTATAATTTGAGTTATTAAAATAAATAAGTTAACAATAAGTAGTTGTTCAGTTTAGTACACGTTCAGTCAACTTATTTTTGTGTAAATAAAACTTAAAAACCGAATTGTGCATCATTATCATGTTAAAAAAATAATTCCCGTACATTCAATAGTAAAAAAAAATATTTGGTCATTCCCATGTTAAGCTTCATTCCCGTGTAGAGTCGTTTTAAAAAAATCTAAAAATCTCCCTAAATAAGTGATTATTAATAGGTTTTTCTAGTGCACCTTCAAATATAATGACTTTAGATTACTTTTCGGTTTTTTTATCAACTCTTCTCGTGAAAACTACTCAAGGACAAAATTTAGCATAACAATGCACACTTTTGATGGAATAACACATACACTTGTTTTTGTTTAAAAAAATGGTAATGATTTAATTAAAACTTTTGTGTACATGTCAATGAAGCATTAAATTCTCTAGTGTGGAAAGAGCGACGGTGACCTTTTGACATTCATGCAAATTCAAATTTAACTTTTTTGCCATTTTTTTAGGGTTATCATAAACGAAATTTTAAGAAACGAAATCTTGACTCAGTTGGTTAGCAAACCTGTTCAGATTATGATTAGACAAGAGGCCCACCACTCTAGCTTTGCTAATATGAGGTATTTTATATTTGCTATTGCATGTATTTTTTTTATTTTCCTCTCAAGGAAGGGGGGGGGGGGGGTAAAGTTATAGCAAAAAATTTGCATGGCCCTTTCTAAATATATTACCAACAGTCGAAATTCTCCCTGGGGGGGCGCCACAAATAAGTTTCGAGAAAAAAATATATACCTGAACTCTGACTGATATTTTTTACTGGACTTTACTTATTCAAATTTACAAACATTGGCCATGAAGGCTGGTGGTTGCACATAATATAAAAAATAATCACAGAAATACAAATTCAATAATCAAATATAAATCTAAAATTTAAAACAAAAAATATAGCCTTAGCACCTAAGTAAGTAACTTTTTCTTGAATAATAGAGACTGGGGAGCCCGTCTTCAAAAATAAACATCTGCGAACCCTGGTACGTTGTTTGGAGTTTTATGGCCACAATACATATCCTTGGATAATAGCAAGTGGAGAAAGGTCTCTAAATTTTTCCTGTGAATTATATTTTTTCTTTTTTAGGTGAATTCCTGCAACAATTTAAAAAGCTCACGAGTAGTTGCCGTCCAAAAAAATTAATGACAACTGAAATACTGCTTGATAATCAGTCATCATAAGAGTCAACACTTATAGGATAGCAGTGTCCTTTTTTCACAAAAGGCTGCCTCACTGGACAAAAAAGGTTCAAACAAATTCAGGAGGAAAAAAAAGTTTGTATCTTGATTGATGTATGTAATAATTATTATTAAAGCTTATGTTGGTGTTATTATTTATTGCTCTGTTTTTACTTTCATGTAACTATAGTATGCTAGTAAATAATTACCAACTAACGAAGTACCTAATCCAGACTGTATTAATTTTCTTTTTGCTATTGAATGTGTTTTTCTATAAAAATAGTCAAACAAAAAACTTTCTTTTAGACAAAACACATTTTACGTAAGGCTTAAACATTTTTTATTTCATAAAATAATGGAAATATAGGATAGGTAATCAAATACTATATTTATTCTTGACATTTTCTTATATTCTATGTGTTCCTGGAAGAGTCCTTACAGAAACTTGCTTTTTAAACTTTTTCCTAAAACAAAAATGCAAAACTAGTAGGGTGAGGTAAGGTAAATTTGTGGCATAGCTAAATTAGTGATACAATTTTGGCAACTTACCTAGTGATTTTGGTGGCTGATTTCTCAAGTAGTAGATAACTGCTGGGACATACGTCACGTCCCTAGTACGTACAAGACGTAGTATGTACATATCGGGGACGTACATTTTCCAACGCTTTGTATGTCCCCAGTATGAACCTTGGATGTGGTACAGTACGTACTATATACGTCCTATGTACGTACGTTTCAGGTATATACAATTTAGGTCCTACACGGGACCAAAACCGAACGTGTACGTGGGCTTGGGTCAGGCAAGGATATTTCACCGATAATTAAAAAAAAAGTGTTGGAGATACCGGGAATTAAACCCGAGTCTTCCGGCTGAGACCCAGATACTCTACCACTAGACCAACACCTATACGTAGGAAACTGCTAAGATTGTGACATATACTTTATAAAGGTTTTTACATCCCGCTCTTATAACATATGTGTATTTACGTACATGTTTGTACGTACTACTTACACGTTTGTACGAACATATAGTGTACGTTTGTAATTGGTCCCGGAACGTACCGACGTAAAATTTACGTCCCTGGGATGAAGTGTGCTGTATGATGTGGTAATGAGGCGACTAACTTAGGTGCTGCAGACCATAACTGGCACTTAGAACTTAAGTGGAAGTTGAGAAAGTGGCCATTTGACTAGTTGTCACTGCTCTCAATTCGATCACCTAGGTGATAAATAAACAATCCCCAATAGGGTCACTGGATCCTGAGACCTGCGGTCCCAGCCGCAGGTTTTAGGATCCAGTGACCCTACACCCCAATGATTCGCGGCGCAATCTGTGAACAGGTGAATACACTAAAAAAACCAGAGATAGATAATGAGTGGTAGAGCACGTATTGAAATCGATTGGATTGTTCTTGCGCCGTTAAGAGAAGACTACAAAAGGTGCTCAAAATGTCCAATACATAATTGGGGGCACTTATAGCGGCATTAAGAAGTTCTACTTTTCTTAAAGCATTCTTGTTTGTTGTCAGGTCACCCATCTCTGAACGTTTTATCCATGAATGTGCCCCATAAGTAATAGTCGTAGGTCATGTCCGGATACCAAGCTAACTATATCTACCTAACTAACTGAATTCATTTCAAACCATTAAAGTTTCTTACGAAGAAGCCTCGCCTGCTCCAAATATTTAAAAGAATTAGGCTATGACATCATATTATGCCAGTTCATGGGCACCTTGTTGTGAATAGAAAATGTTGAATATCTCAAAAACTACTTAACCAAAATATCACAAGATATATCATTTTCATTAAAATTTCATTCTGAACACAAAAATAAAAAACAGGATGTTCAATAAGAAAAAAGGTAAAGGCGTTATAACTTGAAAACTAAAATCCAGTTTGAGATCTGGATTCTGCTTTAAAAGATCTACAAAAAAGCTATTCATACCAAAAAGAAATTTTCATAAATAAAAATGTTACAGGCCCTATCCCAAAATGCAGACTTTTCAAAAAGCCCCCGTAGTTCAAAGATGGGTGGACATATCAAAATGCGATTTTCACCAAAAATCTTGCCTTGAAATTTGAGTCTCGCATAGGAGGGTTAGTTTTCTCCGCTAGAAGTACCCGTACCCATATAAAAGTGCCCAATTTGAATCACCCTGTACACATGAAGGAGTCTACCTCAAACCAATCTCGCAAAGCATACCACAGATTAAATGAATTAATTAATTTTTCGTATAAAACTGTGTACACCAAAAGGCATTGTATTACCCCAAGTACTCTTTTAATTCATCATATTCATCAAATTACGTTATTTTTTATTTATTTTTGCGCCCCAAAATGCCACGCAATGCCTCCAGGTTGTATACATCAAAATTCCTTTTTGTACATAACCCTCAGATTTTATTGACAATAAGTTTTTGGGTCCATTTTTATTTTACTTTTATCTTGTTTAAGCACACCGTGTTTACTAAGAAATATACAGAGTGAGTTTTTTAAATCAAAACAAGGCAATTACTCAAAAACTATTGTAGTAGGCTAAGCCACGCCTAAGAGGTCGGTGGAACGACCGCAAAATCATTAGGCACATTTTGGAACGCTTAAAATTTTGACAACTTTAAAAGCCGCTGTGGTAGTGTTTAACAACCACTAACACCACGAAATGGATTTGCAGCTGACGGCAGTGGTAGTGGTTAATTACCACGCAGTAATTACCGCATCCACTAAGAAGTCTCAAATAAGCGTTCCAAAATATCCCTTTTAAATCAGGTGGACTCTCGGTACTTTTTAATCAAAGAAATAGGCCATAGTTGTTTTTTAATTAAGGAAAACGCAGCGTCAGTGCTTGGGGTGCAGGGTGAATTATACAGGGTGGATTCTTTAAATGGAACGGTGAATCTAGCGGCTTTAAGGAAGGGGTTTGGAAAAAAGCTAAAAGTGAATCTTTAATGATTTTTTACGGACTTTCCGTCCATAATGAAAGCACTTTTGGGGCCCCCAACTGGAGGCCCAGGGCCCATCAACTATTTTTTTTTTAATAAGAAGGTACCACTTGTAGCACCTTTTTGGAAAGCTTGTTAAAAAAGAAATTTAACGCACTAGTTTTTTTGACATCTGTCAACCAATGTGTCAAAAATGTTAAAGAAATTATTTTTTTGTCAATTGTTTTAGCTTCAAAATAAACTATATATTTTTGTATTTACTAAGCGAAATAAAGAAAATACCACACAAGAACATTATTGGCGACCCATTTGGGGCCCTCACTGAAGGCCCAGGGCCTACCAACATTGTTTTAATGAGGAGTTACCACTTGTGGCACCTTTTTGGAAAGCTTGTTAAAAAAGAAATTCGATTAAATAACTTTTATTCACATCTGTCAAACCATGTGTACAAAAATTTTTAAAAGTCTATTTTTTGTCGTTAAGGATGAATGAGTGAAAAAGCATATCGACGTGTGCTTTGAATCTATTTCCCTTTTATGTAATAGGGATATTTTGTAACGCTTCTTTGACACTTCGTAGTAGTTGTGGTAATTACTGCGTCTGCGCAATAGCTAAACGTCATTCCGTTGTGGTAATTAACCACTACCACTGCCGTAAGCTACGAATCCATTTCGTTGCGGTTGTGGTTATTTTTCTGGTTAGTTTTAGAGAATTTTGGCGTAATTAATTTTAAAAATAATAATGTATTACCAGGTTCCAATATATAAAACACTTATTTAGTAAAATTAAGCCAAATTTTTTATTTTTTCTCATCTCTAAATATTTTTACAGGTGACAGTTTTTAATGTGTTTCAAAAACTCTTGTAAAATCGATGAGTGGTAGTGGTAATGGTTGTTAAACACTACCACGGCGGCTGTCAAAGTTGTCAAAATTTTAATCGTTTCAAAATATCCCTAATATCTAGTAAATTTAAAAATAGTTAATAAGGCTGTGCATCCAAATAGGGCGCCAGTAATATTTTTGTGTCGTAGTTTATTTATTCCGCTTAGTAAATAAAGAAATATGTAGTTTATTTTAAAGCTAAAATAATTGACAAAAAATATATTTTTTTAATTTTTTTAACAAACCGGTTCACAAATGTCAAAAAAAGTTATTTGATTAAATTTATTTTTTAACAAGCTTTCCAAAAAGGTGCCAAAAGTGGTAGTTCCTCATGAAAAAACTGTTGGTAGGCCCTGGGCCATCAGTGAGGGCCCCCAAATGGGCCGCTAATAATGTCTTTGTGTGGTATTTTCTTTATTCTGCTTAGTAAATAGAGAAAAATGTATTTTATTTTGAAGCTAAAACAATTGACAGAAAAATATTTTTTTTTTTTAATTTTTGACACATTGGTTGACAGATGTCAAAAAAAACTAATGCGTTAAATTTCTTTTTTAACAAGCTTATCAAAATAATGCCACAAGTGGTACCTTCTTATTTAAACCAAAATAGTTGGTGGGACCTGGACCTCCAGTTGGGGGCCCCAATTTTTTTTATCATGGGGGGAAAGTCTGTAAAAAATCATTATAGATTCGCTTTTAGCTTTTTTTAAAACCTCCTCCCTAAAGCCACTAGAAGCAGCGTTCCATTTGAAGAATCCACCCTGTATATTGAAAACTAGCTGAAGATCCACAGCTTCGTTTGCGGTCTTCTCCATTTTTTTCCGTTTTTATTACTTTAAATGGTCATAACTTTTGTTCACACTTGAACCAAATGATGAAATAAAACCTATGTCCTGCCCAGGATTCCAAGTAATTCAGTAGTGAATCAAAATTGGTCCAGTAGTTTTTGCGTGATGCTGGAATTGGCAAAATAGACAGAGAGACAAAAAGAAAAAAAATTCTAAAAATTAGATTTTTGGTATATGTATATCGTTCGGTTAAAAGCAAAACCAATGTTTTTTCAAAATATTCAATGTACAGAGATGGTCTATATATAGAGATTTATTATACGTATAGGTATTGTAGTGGGTGACAAGTACTTAGTATTCTATCTGCTGTTCTATCTATAGTAATAACATTTCTTTTGTTAAATATTAAATAAAGTCAGTACAGTCTCTCTTAAAATTTAAGAACATACCATTTGTAATTTCTCCCCTCAGCTAACATCAAGAAAAATGCAAGAAACAAGGGTGCTTGGAGGTAAAATATTAAAATGTACGATAACAGCTCTGTAGACAGTCGGCGGCCTCAGGGTCATATTTTATAGCATCCTGTCTCCAAAATACCTGGAAAAATAAGGAGAATATCTCCAGTATTCAGCCACTCGAGACTCTGCCAGTGGATTATCAAATAAATTGGGTTGTAAAGACTGTAAAACTTCGTATATTTTTTTAGGGTTCTGCATTTTTATTATGTACTAGCTGAAGAGCCCGTTTTTCCGTTTTTATTGTTTAAATGGTCATAACTTTTGTTCCCGTGACATTGATGAAATTATAAATAACGCGTATATCCTGCCCAAGACTCTTACGGTGGGATTTGCTAAAAAGGTTTTGTCTATTTTAGAACGGTCCTAAGTTTAAGTGAACTTTTTGGTTTTAAGCATTTTAAACCAACCCTCCTTGAGTTTTGAACATAGTTTGATTTATAAGAATTTTAATAAATTTATTTATTGAATAATCATCTTAACACAATCTTTTCTTAGATTTAAGAGGAAATTTTCAATTTAGAAGAAAAGAAAATTAATAAATTTAAGCCCACGCGAGGTTTAAATAGATCTGTAGAATAAATTAACATTGGGGCTATATGTCACTCTAATTAAAACTTACCCTTGTTAATTAATTTTTCCAATTAATACTTGATGTCACACAACGTTTTAGATGAGTAATAATAGAGTAAGGAGTAGATTAATTTTGTATTTATTTAAAATTTGTTTTTATTTATGGAATGTATCAAAACACTTAAATGCAAGTTTTTTTTACATTTCTGTTACTGTCGAAATGTCAGTTTAAAAATATTAGCGCTGCGTTCGGTCACAAACAGCGAGTTCAGATATTTTACGTCTGCTTGCACCTTGACTTGCACCAACCTCTACAGATGAAAGCTACAGCTTTAAAATGGGTGAGCTTTGAGTAAGGAAAGTTTTTTTTACTGAGCTTTTAGATAACCTCAATGTTTTACTTTTAAATGTAATATGTAAATAAATTAATATAGTTGTTTTGGGTTTTTTCGTTTGGTATATTTTTCGTGCATAATCAGTGACCTTCATTCATGTTTGTTTTGCCTTGTAGTGCCCTCATAAATATATTTGTTGTGCTGAAAACTGGTTCAAAATATGGAGTTTTTCTGGACAAAATAGGAGGTTTTTATTGGTTAATGAACAACTTGGAATGTTAAATAAGGTAAATTAATCCTTGTAAAAGCGGTTACTTACCGAAATTATAAACGAACTTATTACCAAATGCCAAAAAATAATCCTTTCTGGGGGCTATAAATTTAAACCACCCCCCTGAGGTGGTCTAAAAAATCACCAACTTTATAACCTCAAAGACAAATAATGAAGCTATTATGTGCCAAATTTTTGGTGTATTCACCAATTGCCATCGTGAAACCTGTCAAAAAAAAATAGTTTTAGGGCATTTTCCTCTAAAATACGGTGTATTTTAAGAAAAAAGCAGTTTTTCAGTGGTATTTTAAAATAACAATACAAAATAATCAATAACTTTGTGTCTTTTCTGTATGGGTAAATGTTTGTTGAAAATTGGTTTTAAAATTTAGTACCCCACACAGGTGTTAATATTTAGATCTGTGGTAGGTACTATTTTAGATCTTATTAAATCTCACTGTAAGGAATCTAGTAATGCAGCACAAATGTGTAAAAAGCAAGATGAAAAGACATGTCGCGTGCAGTAGCTTCAGAACCGCCCATCCGCAGGCCAGGTGTATAGGGTCATGCGCCACTCTGTGGTACTGCTTGCCCATTAGCCTATTATGCATTTTTCCCTCTGACATTTTTGCAGAACTTGCAAAAGAAGCATCCTGCTCAGAAGCGACTAAAATCCACTTTGCGTTCCACGATTTCATTGGCCGACTCAAGGTTGCATGTTTGTAAGGTTAGGGTTTTTGTGTTTAAATATTTGTCTTCATCACCTTTTATTTTCAAACGCACCCCAGCAGGATTTATTTGGTTAGATTGCAAAAAGGGTTAGGATTTGGGTTGGGCCGGGTTGGTTCGGTGGGTAGGGTTGGTTTTGGTTGCGGCTTGGTTATTATTTGTTTTCTTTTTAATTAGTAGGGGGAGAAAGTTAATAAAATTAAAATATATCTACACTGAGGAAACGGGGCCAACCCACGGCCATGGGTTGAAAATTTGGGGCTACCAGAACTCACACCGTGCGTTATTATAGCACACGGTATGCAAGTCGTGGGCTACCACAATTCAGGCATGAGATTGCCCCAGCTCAGTTTCATGTATTAACTTTTTGGGTCTGTGGTAATTCACGGTCTGGGCTACGATAACTCAGAGCCTGAATTGTTCTAACTCATGATCATGGTTTATTTTTTTCGCCGTCTAGTAAAACCCAGGGATTTACACATGTGAATCCGATTATAGGCGGTAATTGCCGAATGTCGAGTTTTGCATATATTCGGTCTTGCGGGTTGCTTTGGCCTTTGGCTGGCGGTTGCTGGCTTCATTTCCAGTTGTGATGTAGTTAGTGTAGGTCATATGTGCAAGTTTCCTGGCCGGTGCAGCAGCAGGTTCACGAGTGAAAAATATTAACGTGTTTTATTTTATTTTCTAAATAATAAGAAAGTGTGGAGTGCGAAATGTATAGGGTCTGTTTTGTATTTTAAACAGTTTGGCTGAGATTTACTAACGCCGCTAACTCTTTCGTAAGCCTAATTTACAACTATATATATTTCTGTCATTTTCCTGAGCAAATTAGACTTAGGAACGGCTTTAGGGTTACAGTTCAGCTTTTAGGTTTTGTTTTTAAAACACCATATTTATATTAAAATATTTCATTTTGTTTATATATTTCATTTTAAAAGTTTTTTTATGTAAGAGGTTATCCATTATAAACCTTATCGTCTTATCTGAAATTTGACATTTATAATTTACAAATTGCATAGATATGTTTTGTTATTTTCAACGTAACACCTTGTTTATTGTGCGCTTTTTTTGAATTTAACAGAAATTAAAAAAAATCTCGTTTAGTTTTTCAGTTATTCAGCATTGTTGGTAAGGGTAAAGCCTGCTTAGCTATAAAAATTACACAAAATACAGGGTGTCTCATTCAACAAAATACATGTACAAAGCCTAAGTATTCTAATATCACATTTGTCAGAAAAAGTGATGATTTCTTTTGAGTGCCCTTTTAATCTTAGATAAAGAGTCAAAAATTATATACTGGTTTGTAAGGGATAGCGCTGTATAGTTAGCTATTTATTTATTATATTTTCTATATAGTCAGTCGCGACTTGAGAGTCATGGCTTCGTTGGATTTTTTTTTTTTTTTAAGAAAAACACGATCCACATTTTTAACGCTCCCTAGTTGATGGTATTTTTATACTCTAGTAGCGTTCGTGCTGGAGATGAAAATTTTTCGTCGACCAAAACATTTTTAACCTTGTAGTTTCTTATAAAAATAAAATAAAAAATCAAAATAAGTCTTATTTTTTTTTCATAATACTAGTACAGTCATTTGGGGTAACTTTGAACCACTGTGGGTAACTTTGAGCAACTTGAAAAATTATATGTTGGAACTTTTCTTGTGCCTAAACTTAATTTTCTAAGTGGCTCAAAGTTACCCATAATGGTTCAAAGTTACCCTGATTGACTACACTACAACTCAGATGCTGAGTTCAGGTAGCCCAAAGGTAGGGTTCTCCCAGCCTAGATCATGAGTCAAATGGTCAAAAAAATATATTCAGTGTTTATGCATATTTTGGGCTACCACAACACACGAACCGTGTTTCCCTGCAATCCCTTGAACTCGGTTCTCACAGCCCAGAGGTCATGTAACCTTGAGTCGACCAATGAAAATGTGGAACACAAAGTGGGTTTTAGTCTCTCGTTCCTGCTCAGTAGGTACCGTAGTTTATTTAAACAGTTCCACTTCATCTGATGAGGTAGATAGATCAAAATTACAACATTCCAGAAAGTCACCCAAATTTTTTTCTTTTCACATAACCTGCCTTGCACTATATACTTCTAACCAAACGATATAGATAACAAAAATTCAATTTTTGGAATGTTTGTCTGTCTGTTTTTTCCAGCAAGACGAAAAACTACCGAACAGATTTTGATAGGAGCTTCACAGCTGGATTTCTTAGATTATTGGCCAGGGCGCAGGCTTTGTTTTACGAAAGTCGGTACAAGTAAACAAAATTTATGACCATTTAAAGCAAAAAGCCGGAAAAAAAGGGTATTAGACTGATGGATGAAAGGGTTTATGGGGCATGAGGGAGTGACGGAGGGTTTGGAGGATAGTTGTGAAAAAGAAGAGTGGAAGGAAGGGGACATAAGGTGGAAGAAAAAACTACAATTTTGCCACTAGAATCAGTTCTTGGTGCAACTAAAATAATGGTAATGTACTGTACCAATAAAGGTAAAGAGAATATTAGCTTTGATTATATAAGCGAGGGGTTATATAATCAAAGATATTAGTAGAGGGTGGTCCTAGATTTCTTATAAGAAAAATTCCAACTTAGTGTTATATCTCAAAAACTAAATGTTACAAATAAAATCCAGTTTGATAAAGAAATTCTACTTTAAATTATTTATAAAAAAGCAATTTACAGTACCAAAAATAAATTTTCAATAACAAAAAAGTTACAGGTCAAATTCTAAAACGCATATTTTTCTCCCTTAGAAATACCCAAATGCCTTCAATCCCCTCGAATTTGGACCACCCTGTACATAGAAACAGTAACCGCAATAATGGAGCATTTAAATTGGATTTGGCATGGAATGTGATAGATAGATTTAAATTCATACGGATCCAATATCCAATTTTCAATCGCTTCACTATTAAGCACAGTTTTAGCGAGTTTTTTTTTGTAGCTTTTCTTTTAATTGAACTTTTTTGAATTAAATTTTGTTATTTATAAAAGCCCTATAGAGTTGGGTTAACATTGATAGCCTTTTCCAAATTAATCCAATATTGTCCAAACCTTAATCAATCATTCTGTTTTTTTTTTCGTGGTTTTTTGTGGAAGCTTTTTCGGCTTTTAATTGAATTTTGTCTGGGTCACGTGGGTGGAAATTACAGACAAATGGAAATAGATTTTTTTTGGATCATATAAGAGTTTCAGTGTCACAATAAATTTTGACGTAGATAAACGTAGAAGACGAGAAAAATACTTTATGCCACACTAGCTGAAGACCCCGCAGCTTTCCTGCGTTTTTATCCGTTTTTATTGCTTTAAATGATCATAACTTTTGTTCCCGTTAACCGATTTTGATGAAACAATGCCTATATCATGTCCAGGACTCCCATCAAAATCCGTTCAGTAATTTTTACGTGATGCTGAAACAGACAAAAATTCTAAAAATCCGATTTGGTTTGTTTAGAAGTCGAGCTCAATAGTAAAAACCGCATTTTAATACGGGTTAGTCATTTTCGAGCTTTAGATTTTTGAAAACTTGCTTTAACTTTTTTATTTATTAAGATAGCGTGTTGGTTCAAAACCCTTTTTTATATCGTTTTTAATAGAAATCAATTTATGATAACCAATCTGTCATAAGGTTTTTACTTTTTGAGATATAACCCAAACTTACTTTTTTTTTTAAATTGAAAACCTTATATTTTTTTACACAGTTGAATTTTCTGTAAAATGTCCGTTAAAACCATATGCCACAAAAAACAAAGTTGGCCCAGGGAAAAAATATTTTTGTTTTTTATATCATTACTTTTTTATATAAATTGATAACATACCAATATATTATTTTAAAAATATCGGTAACACTAAATAGAACCGACCGAAACATATTAAAAATAATTTTTACAGTAAATTTTCGATTTGGCGTCCATTTTGTTGCATACATAATTGACATCTTCTGTAAACACTATTAATTGCATTCGTATGGCTTTCTTCTGATGGTATGGTGATTTTTAATCCATCCCCAGAGGAAAAAATGACATGGGGTCAAATCCGGAGATCTAGGTGGCCAGTAAGTAGGTCCCCGATTTCCAATCCAATTGTGGCGCCATCTTGTTGGTAGTACCAGTTAACGTTTTTTCCAATTGGCAAGTTTTCGACAAAGGTTAGTAACTGTTCTTGCAAGATTTGTCTATCTATATCTGTGTGCGTTTAAATTTCTATCAATGCAATGCATGACCAATAATACAACCTCTGTAAATCTCGATCCAAACTTTAAAGCTAATTCTACACTGATTAGCTCTTCCACATTTGGATTTTCTTGTATTTTTTTAAATTTAATTTTATCAAAAAAGTTGCCAAACAGAGAGCTTTAACTCTCCAATTAGATGACAACACAAAATTACAGTCTACATATTTTCTGCATAAAGACTAAAAAAAAAAAACTAAAATGAACCTATTTAGATAAAGAGAAAAAAGAAACAATAGAAAATTGACAATTAAAAATAGAAATGACGTTAAATAATAATTAATGAGAAATAGATGCACGGCGTCTTTAGAAAACTCTCTAAGCCAGTATTTTCAGTGTTTAGTAGTACGCATTTGAGAAATTGGTGAACCCATACCGTAGTTTGTATTGTATTTATTATTATAGAAAAGCTACATGCTTTTCTATCGAGTATAAGTATGTTAACATTAAACGTTAACTAATGACAATCTATCTTGTTATTAACTAATTTATGTATAAATTCAGCGCACGCGGCCAGTCTCCTATTGCTTAGTTTATTTATTTTAGAGAAGTTAAATTAACTTCGTAAGATTACCCGATCAAATGCCTATTATATCGAAAGTTAAGGTGATATAGAAACTTTTTTTAATTCTTTCTAGACTTTGAATATATTTGAAATACGGGCTCCAATCAATGCTCACAAATTCCAAGTTACTGTGAAGGCATTGCACAACAAAATAAGCGACTTACTATCTGTGAACACTTTCTTGGGGCAAAATCCCGTTGTCGCAGTTGGTGCACTTTTCGCCGTCTGTAAGGACTATATTTGTGTTTTTTTATTCCTCGAGTTCTTTATCCCTCATGAGGCTTCTATATCATTTAGGCCCAGGTTTTTTAAAAGAGTCATAGTTATCTTAATTCACCACACATTTTTAGCGAAGGTTATCTTCTTTCAGGAAATCATTGGAAATATAACTCAGAAGTCAAGTTCAGGTTTTTTTGTTATTTTCTAAAAAACATTGTAACATGTCAATCTTTTCATACTTTATTTTAACTTAAAGGCAAACATTGATGACAGGCAAAATATTGACTTTTGATTCTTGTTTTCTTAAGTAACTATATTTTTTATTACTAGCCTACTTCATAATAAGTGTAAGTTTTTTAATAGGAAATAGCTCCGGGTTACTTGATGACACCTAGGTTTTTATTTGCCAATACACAACGCCTATTTTCATAAACTATTAAAAGTAAATATCTCGGAAACAGATGGTTATGTGTGGCATAAAGTTTTACGGAAATTTTACAGGTGTCCCATTTAAAAAAAGTAATTTTGGGTTATATCTGAAAAAGTAAAAACCTTATGACAGATTGGAATTCATAACTTAATTTCTAATAAAAAAATATATAATAAAGGGTTTTTGAACCAACACGCTATCTTAATAAATAAAAAGGTTAAAGCAAGTTTTCACAAATGACAATTTTTCAAGAACACTCCGTAGCCTGAAATCGATTGGACATATCAAGATGCGGTTTTTATTATTGAGAATTTCTCGAAAATCGAGCCCTGGACATCTATATTAGTTTTTTGCTATCTTTGCTAGATATAGCCGAAACCTCCAAAATCCCTTGAATTTGAATCACCCTGTACATGTTGTGGGTAGGATTTTTAAGAAATTAATAATGGTGAAAACAGCATGTTCGATTCAGTTTTTGAACTACGGGCGCTTTTTAAAAAATATACGATTTAGAATTTGCCCTATAATATTTTTAGGTAAAATATAAAGTATGGATTTTATCTGTAATTTCCTTTAAAACGATGTATCGGACCAATGTTATTTTTTATACTTCTAAATATGGTTGTTATTTTTTTTACTTTCTTAATAATGTTTATGTTTTTTATGTGTTTATTGCCGTTTCTTGTAAAAGGTACACAATAAATATATATAAGTAAATAATTAAAAAAATTAAATATAAACAAAATACAGTAGGTATTAAAAAAACAAAAAATGATGACCACCACCATTAGAAGGTCATTTCATAAGAAAAATACCAACTTATGTGCTACAGATAAAATCCTACAGATAAAATCCAGTTTTTGATAAATAAGTTCTAGTTTAAATTATTTATAAAAAAGCAATTTCCACCAAACAAAATATTAGTTCTTCATTACCTCCCTCAGAAACACCTAAAGTTACACAATCCCCTTGAATTTTGACAACCCTGTACAGATTTATTAAGGTCAGTTAAGCCACCCCCCCCCCTCCCCGAAAAATATTCGGATTTTGATATGCTTATAATTTCGAACTAATTATGAACCACTTTTACAATTTTTAAACCGTCCTGGTTTTTTTTATATTCAAAATGGAGGGTGCAGCCGAACGTCAAGCTACATCCCCCTCATTTAAAGCTTAGAGAAAAATGAAAAGCAACTATCCCAAAATTAAATCCGCATCAGCTAAGAAGCATCCATTGGAAAAATCAGGTGCTTTACACATGCACATATTAGGTACCAAAAGTCCAACAAAAATGGAAATAGTTTTTTTATGTGATTTCTAGTCATTTCTAGTATATTTCTATGCCTTACAAACTGACTAGATTTCAATTGGCTAAACCCCCCATTTTGAATAAATATAAAAAATCACAGAAACTAAGGTGATTAAAATTTTTCTAAAGTTGTATAAATAAAATCAGTTCGAAATACGTTCAAAATTATAAGCATATCAAAGTACGAAATTTTTTTGAGAGGGTATGGCTTGACATCAACCTGCAGCCCCCTCATATTTAAAAAAAAAATAGGGTAACTAGTGGATTTTTCGAAATTCTTTTTGGTAATATTAGGAGTCCGAAATTAATTCTTAATTTCGGGACAGTTGCTTTTCATTTTTCTCTAAGCTTTAAATGAGGGGGGTGTAGCTTGACGTCTGGCTGCACCCCCTATTTTGAATACAAAAAAAAAACAGGAAGGAGTGTGGTTCAAAATTTTTAAAAGTGGTTTAAAATTAGTTCGAAATTATAAGCATATCAAAACTCGAATACCTTTCGGGGGGGGGGGGAGAGGTGGCTTGACTGACCTATTTGTTATACGTATAGATGAGATACTAAAACCGTCCTGCTCTTGAATGCTCGGCAAAAAGCCGTATCGATTATAACTCTCCCATTCAAGTTAGCCTGGAAAAAATGCAGATGCAAAAACTCTTCTGTGAGTCTATTCTTGAATCGAGAGAAAATTTGCTCCCAGGGAGTCAAATTCTCTCGCCACTATGTATCTCATTGGTCCAAATCTTCGGTTTAAATCGGTTTCTCTCACTTTTTCCCAATATTGATCGAAAGTAATTCTCTTAGTCAAGACCAATAGAATTATTTTCGATCAATATCGGGCAAAAGTGAGAGAAACCGATTTAAACCGAAAATTTGAACGAATGAGTTGCATAGAAGCAAGAGAATTTGACTCCCTGAGAGAAAATTCTCTCTCGATTCAAGAATAGACCCCCTGGTCGCGAGTTGATTGCGCCAGGCATGCGCAGTAGATTTTTGACTTTGGCCTTGCCCAGAGTCAACCCTAATTTTTACGTTATTTTAAGTAAGTTAAGTTAAGTAAATTAATTTTGTATTTTTTAAAAGGTGTTTTTATTTATGAAATGTATTAAAAAACTTAAATGCAAGTTTCTCTTACATTTCTGTCACTGTCGAAATGTCAGTTTAAAAATAATAGCGCTGCGTTCAATCACAAACAGCAAGTTCGGATCTTTTACCTCTGCTTGCACCTTGGCTTGCACCAACCTCTACTGATGAAAGCTATACAGCTTTAAAATGAGTGGGCTTTAAATAAGGAAAGTTTTTTTGAACTCAGTGTTTTACTTTCAGTTTGTAAATAAATTAATATAGTTGTTTTGGTTTTTTTGTTTGGTATAATTTTCGTGCATAATCAGTGACCTTCACTTATGTTTGTTTTGCCTCGTAGTGCCCTCACAAATATATTTTTTGTACTGAAAACGGGTTTAAAATATGGCGTTTTTCTGGACAAAATAGGAGGTGTTTTGTTGGTTAATGAACAACTTGGTGTATTAAATAAGGTAAATTAATCCTTGTAAAAACGGTTACTTAGGGAAATTATAAACGAACTTATTACCAAATGCCGCAAAACAATCTTTTCTGGGGGCTATAAATTTAAACCACCCCCCTGAGGTGGTCTAAAAAATCACGAACTTTATAACCTCAAACACAAATAATGAAGCTATTATGTGCCAAATTTTTGGCGTATTCGCCATTTGCCATTTTGAAACCTGTCAAAAAAAATTAGTTTTAGAGCATTTTCTTCTAAAATATGGTGTATTTTGAGAAAAAAAGCAGTTTTTCAGTGGTATTTTGCAATAAAAATACAAAATAATCAATATCTTTGTGTCTTTTCTGTATGGGTAAGTGTTTTGTTGAAAATTGGTATTAAAATTTAGTACCCCCCACAGGTGTGAATATTTAGACCTGTGGGGGGTACTATCTTAGATCTTAGTAAATCTCACTGTTAGAGTTAATTTTCGGGTTTATCGGCATTCGTATCCTTATCTCCATCGAGTCGACCTATCGAGCAGGTGTACTTTTAAACTAATGGCGAATGCGTGACAGCTCCAGCTGATCAACTGCGTCAAAACATCGTTTCGTATGCAGGGACGGTCGTAACGTTACGACTCCCTTATCGTACTAACGAGGTTTTCGTGCATTTAATCAGCTGGAGTTGTCACGCATTCGCCAATATTTTAAAAGTGCACCCGCTTGATTGGTCGACTCGGTAGAGATAAGGATACGAATGCTGATAAAACTGAAAATTAACTGTAACAGTGAGATTTACTAAGATCTAAAATAGTGTCCCCCACAAGTCTAAATATTTACACCTGTGAAGGGTATTAAATTTTAAAACCAATTTTCAAAAAACATTTACCCATACAGAAAAGACACAAAGTTATTGATTATTTGAAAAAAATGCCTTTTTTTAACAGGTTTCAAAATGGCAAATGGCGAATACGCCAAAAAGTTTGAGTTTAAGTTTAATTTAAGTTCGATTTTAATTTCCCTAAGTAACCGTTTTTACAAGGATTAATTTACCTGATTTAATATCCCAAATTGTTTATTAACTAATAAAAAATCTCCTATTTTGCCCGGAAAAACGCCATATTTTGAACCCGTTTTCAGCATAAAAAATCTATTTATGAGGGCACCACGAGGCAAAACAAACATAAGTGAAGGTCACTGATTATACACGAAAAATATACCAAACAAAAAACCCAAAACAACTGTATTAATTTATTTACAAACTAAAAGTAAAACATTGAGGTTATCTAAAAGGTCAGTCAAAAAAACTTTCCTTACTCAAAGTCCACTCATTTTAAAGCTGTAGCTTTCATCAGTAGAGGTTGGTGCAAGCCAAGGTGCAAAGAGATGTTAAAGATCTGAACTCGCTGTTTGTGATTGAACGCAGCGCTAATATTTTAAAACTGACATTTCGACAGTGACAGAAATGTAAGAAAACTTCTTAAGTTTTTTAATACATTTCAAAAATAAAAACACCTTTTAAATAAATACAAAATTAATCTACTCCTTATTTTATTATTACTCATCTAAATCATTGTGTGACATCAAGTATTAATTGGAAAAATTAACGAATAAGGGTAAGTTTTAATTAGAGTGACATATAGCCCCAATTTTAATTTATTCTACAGAGTGTTTACTATTTAAACCCCGCATGGGTTTAAATTTTTTAATTTTCTTTTCTTTTGAAATTGAAACTTTCATCTTAAATCCAACAAAAGGTTGTGGTAAAATGATTATTTAATCAACAAACTTATTAAAATTCTTCTTATAATTCAAACTATGTCCAAAACTTGTTTGTTTAAAATGCTTAAACCAAAAATTTCACTTAAACTTAGGACTAATCTAAAACAGACTAAACTAAACTTTTAGAAAATTCCACCGTAAGTGTCCTGTTCCCCACATGCCAGAATGAAAGTATTTTAAATAGAAATTGTTGTTTTCTATTTCTCTCACTAAAGACCAGTGGAAACAAATTTCATCAAAAGTTATAAGCGTCATTTTCAGGGTTATTGACGGCGTCGATCAATAGGATATGTGCGTTTTAGTGAAATAATTGTTTTCTCCCTAATTTCACGAATAGCTAGTTTTCTTTTGATTTTTATTCGGATACGGGAAGTAAAAAAAAAATTATTTAGCGCCCATTGCCTGACCTAAATTGGATTTCGCCGCCGACCCTTTTATTGAAATTCGCGTTGAAAGCGACACAAAGTGGAAAAAGAAAAGCCACTTTGTTTACCATTGATTTCATAAAACGGCAAATTCAATATTAGGATATGCGAGTTTTTACTGAGTAAATTTAATAAAAAATTCAGTGGCGAAATATCCCCTTAAAGTTAAAGTACAGTTAGGGCAACTAAGCAAGCCAGCCGATGTAGTCACAACTAAATAAAAATAAATGGCGCAGTAGTCACGTATAGCCATCCATAAAATCTTTAAAAAAAAGTTAAAAAAAAGTATTTTTTTTTTTTGGATTGAAAATGCAATTATCTATCTTAATATGAAAACCGCGTGTCCCTAGCTACTACGGTTCGTGAGTTACAATTTTTTAAAAATTTAATCCCCCCTCCTACCCTCTTGCCAACAAATAATTTTTGCGCCAATGTTTGTTTTTGAGTTATTGTGTCTCAGACAGACAGACACCATCCCAAAATTTTGTATTTAGGTCTGCTTTTACCCAAATAACTAACGTTTAGTGAAAATAAAAAAAAATTATCCCAATAGCCTCCATACCATGTATGGATGGCTAAACATAAGGTTTATCGTCGTTATTCTCCACTGCGTCAAGTCCTCACCATTTTTCATTTTATTTTGTTACATAGATCGCGATTTTTCAAAAACCGTCAAAAAATGTCGTCTTTACAAAAAATCTGACGATTTTTAAACACTACACTAGAGGCACTGTATACGATTTTTGACAGCTATTGTTCTACCAGAGGTGAGCAACAGTTGCTATAAATGCATGCATTATTAAGCTTATTTTTGTGCGTAAACAAACATTTAAAACTTTTAATATACAAAACCATAGATAGCCATGGAATATGTCGCTGTCAATTTTCTGTCTTTCCTGTTTATCGAAAAATGACATTTTCATCGAAAACATTATTATCGAATGACATTTTCATCGAAAACATTATTAACGAATGACATTTTCATCGAAATCACCTTTATCAAATGACATTTTCATCGAAATCACTTTTATCGAATGACATTTTCATCGAAAAGACTTTCATCCAATCACATTGGTTGGTAAGTTTGGTGGGTTGGTTTGGTGGATTTGGTGGGTTTGGTTCGTTGCTTGGTTTGGTTAGTAGGTTTGGTTTGGTTTGGTTGGTTTGATTGGTTGGTTTTCAAACCCACTAATCAAATCAACCAATCAAAGTGAGTGAGAGTTTGTAAATTCACCGATGAGCTCACCGATGAAAAAAATCAAGTTAAATTAATCTATGATTCTTGGTGATATTCATCGGGTACTGAATTATCCGATTGATTCCACCAATTCACCAATTGATGGCATCGATGCTCACTGACTCTGGGGGCCGGTGAGCCTTCCCGATGAATGTCATTAACTTCATTTAATCAGCTGTTTTTTGTTGTTATTCTTTGGTTTTAAAATGTTTTGATGTTTTTTTTAATAAAGATTGCCGACTTGATAAGAAGTCGCGTTAAAACTATTTGAACGACAGTTTTCGAGAACTAATGCTGGGTTTATACAGCAAAATAAAATAATATAATAATAAGAACACCCAATAAAAAACCATATTTGTGATCACATGCCCAGCAAACACAAATCGTCGGCATTGAATCGGGCCAATGTCGACAACGTCGGCAGTGTGTTGGTATCGGCGACTACACGCTGGCCCAATGTTGGACAGATTGCGATTGTCAGTTTTCGGTTAATAATCGGCAACTGACGCAGGTCCACATAACTACAGTCGACTTTATGCCGACACTACTTTAGGACCGACGATGGTCCGATCGGAACTTTGTTTTATCGATTGAAAATCGGCAATTGATGATGGCCCGATTTACTATAGTCGACTTTATGCCGACGACCACTTTCGTCGACATTATGCCATCGCAAACTTTATCTGCTTTAGGGCCGATAATGGTCCGATTGGAACTTTGTTTAATCGGTCGAGAATCGGCAACTGACGATGGCCCGATTTACTTTAGTCGACTTTATGTCGACGACCACTTTATCTTCTTTAGGGCCGACGATGGCCTGATCAGATTTTTGTTCGATTGGTCGATAACCGGTAACAGACGATGGTATGTCACATTAAAATTTTTAAACTGCTTAATAGTTTCTTCCTAGTATGTAGAGATATCGCTAATATCACCCCCTGTACAGTGGAAGATAATATTATATATATAATGAGCAAAGATATTTTAAAACTAGAATGCGGACTTGACAAGATGGTGGTACTTCTCTACAAGAATCACCTCTTCCGCCACTTAAACCACTCCGACTGGTTAAGCACCCGCATTATCGAAACTTTGTAGTTTGCCAATGTCGGATCGTGTCAAGCAACCACCGACGGACCTTCGTCAATTACCAACGTAGTGCCGCTTTGAGAGGCCGATGTGGGGCCTTATTATCCACCCATTATCGGACCTTTGAGGTTTGCCATTGTCGGGCCGCTTTAAGCTACCCCCGACGGACTTTCTTCAGTCGCCAACGTTAGACCGCTTTAGAAAACCAATGTCGGACTTGAATAGTTTACAGATGTCGGACCGAGACCAGCTTGCCTACGTTAGACCGACCAAATTAAGCAGCTATATGGGCTGATGGTCGGTACCATGATGTCAGCAAAAAGTAAAATTTACCATTGGTTCGACGGCAGGCTACAGTCTTACGTTGCGTCGGTAAACATACATCTACTACATCGCAAAGCGGACAAAAAATACTGCTGGTCCGATGTTGTAAATCGACGTCATGCCGATGACGGCAAATTCGGCAATCGACATCGGGCCGACGTTTGACTAACCGCAGGGCTAATTCTTATTTCTTGTTTTGTTGTATTTGCTGTAGAAACCCAGCATAAGGAGATATATACATAAGTTTTATCCTCGCCATATCCTCCTGAAGCCCTACGAGGATTTTTCGTTCGTCTTTATTGTAATACATACGATTTTTTCGAAAAAGCACAAATTACTCATTTGGAAAAAAAATCTAGGCTATAGCTAAATTCTGACTTTTATGCCGTTTTTTTAATTTTCGATGGCTCATCGAACTGAACGACATGGAATGTTAGATTAACATCACATTCCATTTGTCAAAAAACCGGTGAAAAAAATCTATAGTGAGATAACACCGTTCTCAACTAGTTAAGAACGGTGTTGAGTGAGAATGTTCCACACTTTTAAATAGCCACTTTCCAGAATTATGACGGGTGCGAAATTTTCTGTCGTTTCTGAAGAATCGCGACCCTTTTGTCAAAGAAATCCGCAATTGTCTAAAATAATCCCGATTTTTTTCCGGGTCAATTAGTTCTAATAGAAGAAATTGTTAGCTCAGTTAAGTTTGCCCCCCCCCCAGATCGATTTTCTCAAAAATTTTTATGCCAAAATTTTGCACACATTTTGCACAATTTTGCACACCACAAATCAAATTTTGCACACCTTCCTACGAGAAACTACAGCCCATTTTCTGTGGGGGGGGGGGGGCAAACTTGACGTTGCCCCCCCCAGTCAATATTTTTCAAAAATTATGATGTCATTTGAAAGGTCTTATTTTGCACAATTTTGCACACCCATTTTAAAATTTTGCACACCTCCCTGTAACCCACACGAGGGTTCTGAAAATATCAAGTTTGCCCCCCCCAGTCAATATTTTTCAAAAAGTTTGGTGTCGTTAGAAAGGTCTTATTTTGCACAATTTTGCACACCCATTTTAAAATTTTGCACACCTCCCTGTAACCCACACGAGGGTTCTGAAAATATCAAGTTTGCCCCCCCCAGTCAATATTTTTCAAAAAGTTTGGTGCCGTTAGAAAGGTCTTATTTTGCACAATTTTGCACACCCATTTTAAAATTTTGCACACCTCCCTGTAAACCACAAGAGGGTTCTGAAAATATCAAGTTTGCCACCCCCAGTCAACATTTTTTAAAAAATTTGGTGGCGTTAGAAAGGTCTTATTTTGCACAATTTTGCACACCCATTTTAAAATTTTGCACACCTCCCTGTAACCCACACGAGGGTTCTGAAAATATCAAGTTTGCCCCCCCCAGTCAATATTTTTCAAAAAGTTTGGTGTCGTTAGAAAGGTCTTATTTTGCACAATTTTGCACACCCATTTTAAAATTTTGCACACCTCCCTGAAACCTACACGAGGGTTCTGAAAATATCAAGTTTGCCCCCCAGTCAATATTTTTTAAAAGTTTTGGAGTCATTATAAAGGTCTAATTTTGCATCATTTTGTACACCCATTTTAAAATTTTGCACACCTCCCTCTAACCCACACGAAGATTCTGAAAATATCAAGTTTGCCCCCCCCCCACCGTCGATATTTTTCAAAAAATTTTGTGTCATTCGAAAAGTCTATTTTGCGCAATTTTGCACACCCTTCAGTACCCCACAAGAGCGTTCTCAAAAAAGTTTGCCCCCCCCCCCAGTTAATATTTTTCAAAAAATTTATGTCATTCGAGAAGCCTAATTTTGCACAACTATTTTTAAATTTTGCACACTTCCCATGCCGTTTTCTTTTTGTGGCGTTTACGGTTAAACTTGGTCCTAAAATTTCCCAGAAGTATAAGCAAACGAAGGAGACCTCGATTGTGTAATATCTTTGAATATTGTTTAAATTTACAGATAATTGTTTATGTTTACATTTGTATATAATCAAAAGTTTTTAATTTTTATGAATTTCCGGATTATACTTAAATTTTCATATCAAAAATGAACAGAAAAAATCGATGTAGACAGCGCATCCTGTCATGTTCGATGCCTTGAGAATCGGAACCAGCCTATTTTGCCGGTTCAGAATGGTTGCGGTTCTCAAGGTATGGATCTTCACAGGATGAAACTCCTGCACCGATCATAACGAAATTTTACACAACGATTACGCGTATTCACGCGCGGAGCCCTATTGTTTTTGAACTTTCCTCCATTTCTCCCTTCGGAACTACCCCCAAAATACCTCATCCCTAAAAAAATCTTAAGACGTATCTCTATCTTGTCGGCCAATTATCCAAGTACACTTTTAAATTTATGGCGAATGCATGACATCTCCAGCTGATCGAAATGACACGTTTTTGTTGATAGAGCAACGTCTTGGGTGAAAACTACGTAACGTCACGTCTTCTTACGTGTTATCCTGACACGTATTGCAGGACAGGGTACCTATTCTTCAGTTTCGAGAGAACACTCCTATAGGAATGCTCACATTAGTGATTTGGACCAATAGGATAGTTTGACTGCTTGCACTAGCCATCCGATATCAGTCGAGCACCGCCGGACATTACCGGGCTACCGCATATCAAGAGAACTCTCCTACAACTTACATCTGATGGTTATGGGGAAGAGAGCGGGTTCTCCTGCGCGGCCGCCGTGGAGTTTTTCAGCTTATCGAACGTCGTAACCGCATTGGGGCTTGCCTAATGGTTGAAATAAAGGATGTGATCGTTCCTACACGAAAGTTTCTCTCGAAACTGAAGAATGGGTATCCAGGGGTACTTTGATCAGCTGGAGCTGCCTCGCATTCACCATATATTTAAAACTGTACATGGTTGATTGTTCCACTCGACAGAGATACGTCTTAGGATAGTGTTAACTTTGATAATTGGCTTTAAGTGTCTAATAAAATAAAAACGTTAATTTTAAGTTCCATAAAAATCTTTGTCACGCAAGTTAGTCGAAAGTAAGTAAATCGTATTTGCGTGTTGTTGCACTTCTAATAGTAAACTTCGTTGATAGATAAAATAAACACTTTCTTTTAAAAAAAACGACGCTTTGTTTTCTTTCAGATCTTTCTACTTTCCCGCACGCATATTTTACTTCAATAATAAACCAAAATAAAAGTTATATATTATATATATTATATTATATATATATATATATATAATACTTACGGGACCGTGGAGTTAATAGGAGTACGCCCTAATTCACTCCACACTTAACTGAGCCGAAATTGTTGTGTGCTACATAACTCAAATCATTTTTAAAATTAAAGTCTTTGCATAATTTCTAAGAAGTTTAGCCACAAATTTGGTTACGTCTACGTATTAAGAAATCTGTGGTTTAGATGTTTTAGGTCTAATATAGGTCAAAGGTTCACCCGAAAAACAAGAAAAATAATATTCCGGAAAGAACTCGTATATCCGTGACGCGCACAATATTTAACTAAGGAATTACTTCTGTGTATAATAAATGTATCGTAAAGGGAAAACGTTTTTTTTTATACCTTCGTCAAAAACATGATTTTAGTAACTGTCTCTGTCAAAAAAAGATTTCTGTCCGTTTTTTACCCAAAATTAAAGAGAAATAGCGGAAAATAGTAATATTGAAAAAATCTAATTATTCTTGCCTAAAAATTAAGTAATTTCCGCCAATTTTTACCAACTATTTACGAAAAAATCATTTCAAAAATCAGTCAAAATATCAAACTGTCAAAGATTAAAATGTCGCAACAATGAACGTCACCGAGTAAAAAAGGAAAATCGCCATGGCAACCATAGTTATTTCATTTACCAGCCGCCTTGTTTCATAGTGTAAAGATGGTGTGTTGCGAGAAGTGCTCTTCGTTCGGCATTTTTAAAAGTATTTTCGTATTTTTCTTGGATTGTTTGATAAAGGTATTGAAAAAAATAGTATTAACAACTCGCGGCTAACCTGTGCTTATTTTTACTCGCCTTTTTAAATACCTCGCTGCGCTCATTATGTAAACCAACGCTTGTAAAAAAAGCACTATTTTAGCCACTAGTTGTTAAAACTACTATTACACTGCTTTCGATAGAGTTTATTTTTTTTATAATGTGTACTCGTATAAATATGGTGAATCAGAAATCGATAAATAGTACTTTGTACAACTAGTGGCTAAAAAGCACAGTTTAGCCACGAGTTGTAAACACTTTTTTGTAATACATCCGTCAAAAAATTTAAAACACGAGAAAAAACAAACAAAAAACTAGAACCAAATTTTGCACCATATCCTTCTGTAAGACATTCAATTTTTTGACATTTTTTGTGTGTAAAAATACAATAAAAAATATGAACAATAAAAAAATATCTTGCATCGGTATCCAAAAAAGTCATGTTTTTTTTGTGGCCCGTGAAAAAAATCGTGTTTTTAATGAAGGTATAGAAAACATTTGGAGATGGTTGGAGAAAGGTTTTTATCCGGATTTGCACCAAGCATTTTAAAGAGCTGTTCAATCCTAACAGAAGTTTAAATCCTATATTTTTTTAGGCGCCGTCTAAGTTTATATATGTATATAGATTTTATAAAAGTCGTCGAACCCTCCACATAAGATATATAAAAAAAATGTTTACATAATTTTTGTGAAATTTAGGTAATATGATGCACTCGATGACACATCATATGAAAGGTTTTTTAAAGACATTTGCAATAAGATATTACTTGCCTCTCTAGTTTTGGTAGTTTTTAAGCTTGGACAATGACAATACCATTTTTGTAAGTACCTGCAAAAGCAAATAAATAAAACCGGGTATCTACCTGCAAAAAAATTTAAAATAAGGGTTTTAATTTAAAATTTATGTAACATATATATCACCCTGTATAATTTAATTTTTTTAAATAACCAAAAAAAATCCTTTTCAAAAATAATAATAATATTAATAATAATAATAATAATAATAATAATAATAATAATAATAATAATAATAATAATAATAATAATAATAATAATAATAATAATAATAATAATAATAATAATAATAATAATAATAATAATAATAATAATAATAATAATAATAATAATAATAATAATAATAATAATAATAATAATAATAATAATAATAATAATAATAACAATAATAATAATAATAATAATAATAATAATAATAACTACTAACCTCGCGGTTGTTGGGGAGTAGAACGGTGAATGGAACACCTGACCTCCGTATAAGTCGGAGCCGCGGGACCGCAGATAAGGCCAAACCCCAAAAAAAAAAATAATAATTTACTTGTATTAGCAGAGTATCACAATATATTCTTACAAATACTAAGTAATACAAAAGCATCTGAAAGGAAATAATATTCATCTAGTTCAGCCAAAAATATTGCTCGCTTTTACGTGTAAAAATAAAATAAAAATAATTTTTTTGCGCAGCTGAACAATAAAAAAATGTCTTGCATCGGTAGCCAAAAGTCATTTTTTTTTTAATTTGCGGACCGTGAAAAAAATCGTGTTTTTAATGAAGGTATAGGAAAATTTAAATGATTCCGATCATGTTCCGAAGTATCACAACATTTGGAGATGGTTGGAGAAAGGTTTTTATCCGGATTTGCACCAAGCATTTTAAAGAGCTGTTCAATCTTAACAGAAGTTTAAATCCTACATTTTTGTAGGCGCTGTCTAACTTTATATCTATATAGATTTTATAAAACTAGTCGTAGCATAAAATAGTGCAAATTTTTACAAGACTTAGTACTTTCAAGTTTATAACTGTTTAAAATAGTTTATTCTTTGGTGTTCTTTTTGTCACTTTTTACCTATAATAGGTATAATCTACTTTTAAATAAATCAAAATTAAAAAAAAAAAATTATATTTCATATCACCCCCTCCCCCCTGTGCAATTTTAACTAAATATTTCTTAGTTAATTTATATTTTTACCCTTTTTTATGAGGAAAAAAGCCACAGCTCATTTAACACTGCTATAGTGCAGCAAAATTCGGATCAAAGCTGTGGTTATTCCGTTCCATTAAAGTGCTGTACCCATTTATTAAAAATGTATCAAAATGCCACAAATTTCAATTCACATTAAAAAGCATGGCCTCTATCGCGCCACAAAATTAACTAAATTAGCGCTGTTAGCAAGCGCTTTTTGCATGCTTGATGCAATTTCGTTGCACAGTGGTTTGAATTGAACAATAATCTGTCGTTTTGTTTCAACAGTAACACTAACGAAATGACAATTAACAACAGCCCGATAACTTGGCCGACACCGATATCTTTAACACTATTTCAAAGTCCAAACCAGCCTTTTTGCTATAGGCTTTACGTCGATGGTGCGGTTATTTGACGTTTGAGATAATTTATTAGTTTTTTTTTAAATTTGAAACTTGCTCTTTACAGGCCGACGTAGGAAATTTACAGGGCGAGCCCCAGGCGAGCACTGTAAACCTGTAAAGACTCTTTCCGGTCGTGTATCGCAGGTACTTTTTTTCAAACGATCAGAAAAAAATTTTTAGTACCTACCACTTTCGTTAGCGCCTAGCCGCGTTACGTAATTTATAAACAGTTCCCTAATAAGAAAATGTTAGCCTTTTGCTCATTGCTGACTAAATAGCCATTGCCGCTAAGGTCAGAAGATTTTAAGATTAAAACTAAAGAAAATCAAGTAAAATTTTGTGGTTATAAATTATTTTTGTACTTTTGCAAAATTGTAAAAAAACATTACAAAAATTATAGTGTAGTGCCTATTAGTTTCACACAGTCAATACCGCCTCCACGGAAGTCCAAAACACTGCATTGAATGGGCAAATGGTGGGAATTTTTGCATTAACATTAAACTTAAATTTTTTTAAATTTGCTTGCTTTTTAGGCTAGACGAGTCTTTAGAGATAACATTGATGATTTTTGGTGCAATTGATAGGGATCAGAAAATCTACTTAAACTATAGTCGAATTTTTTGATGAGCGAACTGACGTCATTTTTGCCTCTGAAAACGTATTTCTTTGTTGTTAACAGTTCGTATGTCAAATAATTTGTTGTGGTCAATTTGAAGTAATAGTTGAAACAATCAACGACATGACTTTTTTTACATATTTATTGTCGCTGTTTAAAACAATGTATCAAATAGAGATCCAAAAAAATGACGTCAGCCCGCTCATCAAAAAATTGGACTATAGAAAGGTGAGGGACACCTCGTTTAAAATGTCTTTTAAAAACACACACACATGGCCTTTATTTTATCAAAAAAATAAAAAACATATGTATTTTTAATCCTTGGAAAAATTCCAAAAGCACAATTATCTATTTTGGTAAAAAAATTAAAATGAACATTTGATATTGGTTCACAAAAAAGTATAATAGAAATTAAGCTATAACGTAGTTTCTCCTTTCTAATCATGAACACATTAATAATAATTTTTTTCCCTCAAATTTTGAACTAGGTTTCCTAAATAGCATAGCAAACCATCGACATAAGATATATAAAAAAAATGTTTACATAATTTTAGTGAAATTTAGGTAATATGATGCACTCGATGACACATCATATGAAAGGTTTTTTAAAGAACTTAAGCTATTACTTGCCTCTCTAGTTTTAGTAGTTTTTAAAAAAATACCTGGGACAATGACAATGCTATTTTTGTAAGTACCTGCAATCAATCAATCAATCAAAAAATACTTTATTGTCAAGAACAAAAATTCTGTCGACAAAGCAGGCTAAAGGCGCATTTACACAGACAAACTTTCCTTTGATGTTGAAATGCCGACAAACATTTACACGAACCTCTTGAGCAAAATGTTCAAGGAAATGTTCGAGCAAAATCTCGTACAAAAAACACACGTAAATTTTGGAGAGAATGTTGAGCCAAATTTGTTTGAAGAATTGGGGGTATAAAAATTTCTTTACAAATTCAAAATATATATTGTTATCGGAATTCATTGAACTTAACTGAAAATAGAAAAACAAAGTTTTGAAATAAGGTATTTTTAATCAAGTGCTTTCCGACGGAAAAACGATTTCATGCCGAAATTCACATTATACCTCATAAGCAACTTCGATTGATCTGATTTTTATAGGGGATATGCCAGTATACTTGTAACTTTTTTGGGGTTGTAAGAAAAACGAGAATAAAAAAAATAATAATTGGCACTTATTTATTGTTGTTGCCTGTAAAATATAATGATAAAAATTTACGTTTAAAAGAATATCCCTTTATTTTACTTCCTAGTTTAGTCTTTTACAATAATAATTAAGTCAAATTAAAAAACCTATATACATTTTATTAAATCTCAAATATATGAACAAAAGCACGTTCGGTTTAAATAATACCCGTTTATTACCCACTTTTACAACCCTACGATCCCGACCCTTGTCTAAAAAAATATAATTTAGCAGTAATAGACTAGACTTCTGAATCGGAATGTTGCTCCTTTGCATATTGTTTGTTCAGTGTCAGTAATCGACCTTGATTATTACATTAAATTGACAGTAAATATCTATATCTTCAGCATTTTCATGAACTTTTTGCTTAAACTAACTAGGTAAATCTGGTGTGAGGAATTAAAAAACAACAATAAAAGCTAAAGGTAAAGTAAAGTTACAAAAATATGTTTAAAAAAAGTCCCCCTCCCCACCACTCCTCATAGTCGTGAGGCGCAGATTACCGCTTGAAAGTGCAATTTTTGAGTTTTTTGCCGATATTTGAAAAACTCAAAATTTTTTTGGAAAAGAAAAATTTTCCTGGGCTTTTTTTTGACTTTAGGAAAAAAACCCTTGGAAATAAAAAAAACTCGCAAGAAAATCCCAAAAAAAACCCCGGGCAAAAAAATCCGGAAAAAACCCTAAGAAAAAAATATTATAAGTAACCCTAATCCATGTGACAAAACTGATAGTAGAGCCAATAATAATGTTTCGCTTGCCGTCGACTTTTTTTCACAAATATTTTAAATAAAAGTTGGTGTTCTATTTTTTTAAAGAATTGAGATCACTGATCACTGATGTGAAATTTTATTTATTCTCATCTTTAAAAATATGTTCCCAAAATAGATAGCAATAATTTGCTCAAAAATTTACCCGAACAAAATGTTCAAAGAAAAGCTCACAAAAATGTTCACGCAAAAAATTTTAGATCTTTTGCACGTGCTTTTATTTGAGCATGTTAGTCTGTTTAATTTCGCCTTAAAAACCAAAAGAAATAAAAAATGTAAAATAAGTAGGATCATAAAGAAAATACATTATTATTGAGGCTTATTTTAGGTAGCATGTTAAGGCGCATTTACACAGACAAACTTTCCTTTGATGTGGAAATGCCGACAAACATTTACATGAGCCTCTTGAGCAAAATGTTCAAAGAAATGTTCGTAACAAAAAAAACACATGTAAATTTTGGAGAGAATGTTGAGCAAAATTTGTTTGAGGAATTGGGGGTATAAAAATTTCTTTACAAATTCAAAATATATATTGTTATCGGAATTCATTGAACTTAACTGAAAACAGAAAAACAATGAATGAAAGATCAATCGAAGTTGCTTATGAGGTAAAATCTGAATTTCGGCATCAAATCGTTTTTCCGTCGGAAAGCACTTAATTAAAAATACCTTATTTCAAAACTTTGTTTTTCTATTTATAGTTAAGTTCAATGAATTCCGATAACAATATATATTTTGAATTTGTAAAGAAATTTTTATACCCCCAAGTTTTCAAACAAATTTTGCTCAACATTCTCTCCAAAATTTACGTGTGTTTTTTTTGTTACGAACATTTCTTTGAACATTTTGCTCAAGAGGCTCGTGTAAATGTTTGTCGGCATTTCCACATCAAAGGAAAGTTTGTGTAAATGCGCCTTCTGATTTTTTTAACAGAGGTAGCACATCTGAGGGTGATCTACACTTAAAAGCGAGAATGTAGTTTTCTCTACATTTAAACAAAGACGATTGGCATCGCACCACTTTTTAATTTTTGATAGATCGTTGGAAATAATAGATTTTAGATATTCTATGTCTTTATGATGCCAAAACAGAAGTATCGTCCGCAAACAATGTAAATTCACCTGCGTACAAGATCGTTAATGTAAAGAAGGAATAACAGGGGACCCAATACTGACCCCAGGGGCACGCCGCAAGTGATATTTAGAGAAGCAGAGCAAAAGCAAATAAATAAAACCGGGTACCTGATGCAAAAAATTTAAAATTTGGGTTTTAATTTAAAATTTATGTGACATATATATCACCCTGTATAATTTAATTTTTTTAAATAACCAAAAAAAATCCTTGTTAAAAATAATAATAATAATTTTTTTATATTAGCAAAGTAATCACAATATATTCTTACATTCCAATTTGTTACATGGAAGTTAAATACGAATATAAGTAATACATAAGGATCTGAAAGGCAATAATATTGATCTAGTTCAGCCAAAAATATTGCTCGCTTTTACCCATCATTTTGGTTTGCACCATTATTTAGTACATTTACTTAGGTTACCCATTGTAAAAAGAACTCTGCATGGAAAAAAAAACTTAAGGATAAAAAACACGTAACTCAAAAATTACTTACCGACCTTTAAGCGAGGCTTTAATAAAGGAACTTCCAACAGATCGCCAGTGTTATTTGGTTGAAAGTTCAACTTCTTCAGGTTTAAAATGCACTTTATACACCTAACAAAAAACACTTTCAGTACCCTAATTCCAGTGTATTTTTTCACCTGTATCTTACACTTGTACGCTACCTAGGAACAAAGTTTTCTCATTTTATGGCATCCATCCATTTCTTTGCAAGTTCATCATTTCTTGGAAATTGAAAAACAGAAACACTCAATGGACCTTGGCCCTTGTAATTGCTTTGGCAATTTGACACACAGCACGTAGTAGGCATTGCTTAGAAATACACAAACAATTTAATTATACCTTCACAAGATCTATAAGTCTAATAACCCTAAAAACACTGACTATGAAAAAAGCACTAGCCATCGCGAATTTCGAGTTAAAACCCTAAATTACCTATAAATACTCATACGACATACATTTCCAAATCATTTGGAATATTTAAATATAAAAATAATCAATAAAAACTCATTAAAAGAGTCTGTCGAAGACGCTATTTCGCCATGTAAACAAACAGACTGAATGTCAAACAGAAACGTAAGACGGCGCCATATTGTTTTTATTTCGGGTTGATCCCACGCCTTCTATGTAGGTCGTATTGACACAGCGAATTCAGTGATGACTGACGACCAGTTATGGCCGACCATGGCCAACTTATAAAAACTAATGAAATTGCAGATTTCTAGGTTTGTCCTTTATTTACCTATATTTATAGTATACTCACTTTGAGCATTAAAAATGTGTGGTCGATTTTTCCAAAAAATATGCCACTAATATATCTTCATTAATTTTCTTAACGTTTTAACAGTTTATAAACGCATCAAAGTTCCGCTGGTAGCGCTCTTTCTCTCCAAATTCAACTCATTTTATAGATCTGAGTCCATTTTAGTAAACAAAACTGCCATAAAAAAACAAAAGCTAAATGCTGTCAACAAGAAGTCCTAGCCAACTTGGCCAATAGTGGGACCGGAAAAGGATCAACGACCAGAAAATTGAACAAAAAGGTACTTTCTTGAGAGTGGGAAAATTTTGAAATAAAAAATCGTACGGAGGTGGCTATTTTTCGGTCGTTTGAAAAGAAAATAGTTTATTGTGGTTTTTCATTTTAAAACAAAATTAATATACTTCTTAATTAAGTTTCAAGAAAAGGTAGAGGATTAAACTACCCTAATTTATTGCTTTTATTTAAATGCCTTTTGGGTATGTACGTGTGTACTCAGCGCAGTGCCACCCTATCGGAAATTGTGCACAAATGCGCATGTCATTCGTACGTCGAAATTCGCGGCGTTTTACGGCAGCGCTTAACTATTGGCGAGTTTGTAAATCCAACAGATTTTTTCACCGATGTCACCAGTTTTTTGGCAAATGATATATGATGTTTATCTGTCATTCCACGTCATTGACTTCAATAAGCAATCGAAAATTTACAAAAACTCGATAAAATTCGTAGGAATTCAGAAGGATGGCGAAGATGAAACTTATGTCCATCTTATACAAGCCCAAAAAAATAAAAACAACAAAAACCAGCTGATTATGATATTAGTGTCACCGAAGCCAAGAACCCAATGAATGTCACCAAGAATCATAGATTAATTTCCGAACTCGATTGTTGTAATCGGCGAGCTTATCGGTTTAAATATCGCCATACTGAAATTGGTCCGGAGAATTTGGAACACTATTTTGCAGGTAGTTCAAAGAAGTGTTCTTGTCGACCAGAGAGCCCGAACCAGCCCTTGGAATAGCATACAATACAATCAACACTGCTCTCTTAACCTGGTTGGAGAATAAGTTCCACCAATACTGGAGAGAATTGCCGGGACAGGCACATTCCAAAGAGTTAATTACAGAACCCTGCAGATAGAGGGTCGGGAAACTCATTGAGCTCACCAGGCAGGAGATCTGGACAATGGTTGATCTATATACCGGACACTGCAAGCTGAAAGTACCATTACACAGAATGGGTCTAAGTGAGGACACCGAATGTAGGCTCTGTATGTAGGAGGACGAGACGGCCAGACATGTGCTGTGTGACTCAAAAGTGTGGCTCAATAGACCCGCTAGTGGTCGCAGCGGACAGTGCCAGCCTGGCGCACTTACACATGAATCATCATCCTCTCGCCGAATCTAGGATTGGCTTGGCTCGGTGGGACAATTACAATACTAAAAAATATTTAAAATTAATATAAAACCGCACATTTTTCATGACATTTATAACAGACTTTCGAGCTATCACGAGTTATCCGAAATCTATCTGACCACGGCCGAGTCTCACACGTTTGCCATGTATCAAAGAAAACTACCGATCTAAATTACTCTGCCTATCTTTCTTTATCGCTATAGGTATCTAGTAATTTATACAACAAATGCGCCGTCGATTCGATTCGATTATTTTAAAGTAAGTTCTGAAGTGCAAGATGAGAGACTTATTGACCATTTCAGACAAAATCCTTTTTCAACGTCGGTTGAAGCAGCTAATGTAACATTATTTCCGGGTTCTTTAGCAACAGTAAATAGAAGAGTAACGAAATCAGAAGTCTCTTGTCCAGTTGCTGCAAAGAAGCCTTTTCTAACAGAAGAACAAAAACAGGTCAGAGTGATTTTTGCACTGAACAACGTTCTTCGTGATAATGACTTCTGGGAGAGGGTGGTTTTAAACATGTGGGGCTGGTTTAGTGTTAGAGGTTTAGTTTTTTTTTTTGGAGAATCGAAGCAAGATTCAATAGTGAACGATATATTGAAATCATTGAAAACGTTATGCTGCCATCTGTACAGGCTTTACATGAAAATAATGACTTCATTTATCAGGGGACAACTGTCCAGTACACACGGCTAATGTTGTTTGCCAATGGTTTCAGAATAATAATATAGAAACACTTCCTTGAATGGCCAAAATTTCTTACAACTGCTCCACATCCTTTATTTCAAACAATAAGAAGGCTCAGAAGCTGGAAATCTTGTATGGTGCACGCGCAAATCTGACTGGGTCATCGTTTTTCAAGAGTGCCCGTTCCCGAATGAAAGTGTAGAAAGGTTTCTTTGATACACGGCAAACGTGTGAGACTCGGCCGTGGTCAGATAGATTTCGGATAACTCGTGATAGCTCGAAAGTCTGTTATTGGTCGCACGGGAACGGTCACCTCCCTGATGAGCCATCACGAGTTATCCGAAACATATCCGACCACGGCCAAACCTCACCCGATTGCCGTAGCGAAAACACTTTCATATACCTGGCTCTGAGCAGCTGTACGGGGGCTCTTGAAAAACGATAATCCAGTCAACTTTGCGTATGCACCACACAAGCTTGGAAGCTTCTGAGCCCTCTTATTGATCGAAATGAAGGATGTGAACGTTCCCGTGCGACGTTTCCTACGAGACTCAAGAATCAACCCCCAGGAAGACATAGTGTCTGCCCGAATTATGAGGACATATTTGAGAAACGTGTTTGGGAATAGATTAATTGGCGCTTTAAAACGATTCTTTGGTCAGCGAGGTCTCCTGATTTTGGGCCGGATTCTTGATCTGCGAACGCATATGAATTGTAATATTCTTGAACCAGCGTTCAGGACCGATCAGATTCAAACCGAGCGAACTTGATCGCTTGGCCCGCCTCAGGCGTCTCATCTCGAGGGACATATGGCCTACAGATATTCATTTATGTAATTCATTTTTGATAATTTTGTTTTTCTTCACTGGGGAGAAGTGAACGTTCGTACGCTTGAGATTCAAGAATTCAGCTCCCAATGATTTCTACCTATGGGGATATCTGGGGAATGAAATAAAAAAAATGGTGGTCTATTTGAACATTTAATTTAGATTTCTTGCCTGTGCTTGTTTTATAGATAATAAATTAACAATTATTAGTTATTTGTGTCGTGAAATCGTTTGTTTTGCAGTTAAAACTTCTAACAATAAAAAATGTTGAGAGTATAACAGAACTCTGTCATTTTAATGGTCTTCATTTTAGCTGGTACGTATTATTTTTTACTAAATACTATCCACCGTGCGGCGATACAAAACACACCGTGGAGTAGGTACGCCCACACTGTGGGAGATAATAACTTTTAAAAGTTCATTAGGGCCAGCATAAAAGGCACCGAAAGCGCTTCGTTAATTTCCATTCAGCGAATTTCGTCGCCTGCTCACAATGCTCGTTAACAATAAAGGACAGTTTTTGCCATCAGATGTTATAACGTATTGACAAAGTTTTCAGGTGGGCAGAGACGTAACATTAGGCTCTGCGAAATAAGACCAATTAGAGTTTTTTGTATGCAATTTAACTGATTTGACTTTTAAAGATGAAAAGTCGGTTTTTATTGTCGTTTGGAAAAATCCCCTATTTCTTTAGTCGGCTTAATTCTTTTAAACAAAAAATTCTTTCAGTGTTAGGAACAAAAAATAATGTCAGATGTTTAAAAAATAAGAAAAAATGGATATTTTTCAAATCTTTGTAAATTGTGGTGTCTTTAATTCAAAATACTTTTTTATACGACTGTCTTGAAAAAGGGGGTTTTGCGCACGGAGAACACGATGTGAAAACGGCATTTTGCGCACGCTTATGTCATTTTTGCGCACGGTTACGTCATTTTTGCACACGGGTCTCGTCATTGTGATCTTTGTTGTTATCACCCAACAATATAAGTTGCTGAGTTCCATAGCAACCGTCATGGCTCCTTTGTTTTGATGATTAGATACTTCAAATAGAATATTATACATTTTATTAATAAAAACGAGTTAGACTGAAATTTGATTTTTCTGGTCTCTGTTTATTTGCAGTCGTATAAAAAGTATCGTAAAAAACTCGTTTTAAAACCTCTTTGGACACTCCCTCGACACCAAACTGTCTCGATCGTGGGCAAAGAGTCGTTTTTAAACCTTGTTGTTTAAATAACTATTTTGAGTTGGAGTACAGCAAGTTCTAAAAATAAATAGGATAGCATTGATATTTGCGTCAAATACCAAAGTAAAATCATGACAATTCTTGACATATTGTCCTATTTTTTTAACCGACTTTATGTATGTATGTTTATATGTGCCACGATAGATGCCAAATGGTTAAACCGATTTTAATAATAGTGGTATCGCTGGAATGCTGAGAGTTGGTAGTAGTTGATGCCAAAAGAAAACTTTTTAGATACAGAGCCATGTCTGAATCCGTGTAGAACACCAAAATTCCATCTTTGCTTGTAGTGGTCCAATTTTAATGATTTTTTTTGTTTTAAAGATCTTCTGAAAAGGTCATTGCTTGTGACATCAATAAAATTATAGATAATTTGATTTTAAAAAAATATTCATTCATTCATTTAAAAAAAACAATTTTGTTTTTAATTTTCTCAAAAAGTGTTTTTAATTTTTTGTGATTGAAAATTCAATGATCTATCTTAATGTGAAAACCGCGTGTCGCTAGCTGCTAGGGTTAGTTTTTAAAAGTTTAATCCCCCTCCTACTCTCTTGCCAACTCCCCAACCCTATGCACGGTTTTTTAGATATTAGCGGCGTACCCAACGTACTAAGTACCGAGAGTGGTATAGGCAAAATTTTATTTAAAAAAATCAATATGGCGAATATAATGTAATATTGTCAATTCAAAATATAAAGCGATTTTGATTTTTTTTTGGCTCTTTTCTCTCTCTCTCTCACCGTTCCGTTCATTCCCTTCCACCTTCCACCGACTGACCCATCACCCATTCCTAAGGAGTACGGTGTTGGGTTATAGTAGTTTACCCAACTAGTGCGGAAAGTGCCACTTTTCCGCACGCGATTGCAGATGGCCGAACGACGCGTTAGCCTAATATAAATTTTCAATTATTCGTTGAATGGACCACTGAAGGCAGCAGATGCCTAGCAGATAACTTTTTTTCTAACTTGGAAATACTTGTTCATCAGTCACTTAACCGATACACCACATCATTGGTCCAATCGTAAATCATTGGTGCATTAGTAACAAAAAAATACTGTCATTGGTCCAATATAGATGGTCTCCATCCAACCAGCAACTTTTCGAAGTAACGATAGCTAGTTGCTTAAATCCTAAAATATGGCTTTAAATGAAATATATTTTTGTGGAAAAAAATGGAGAGGATGACGAAGTTTGAACCGTTAGCCTCCAGATTACCACGTCAATGCTATATCCACTGGAACCTTGCAGCTATTACTTAGGGGGCATAGCGTATTCTGTGGGAATTTTAATGAAGATTTTACGAAATCTGTTAGCGGCTCCACTTACGTTTTTTTGGGACAAATTATCTCGAAAAACAAACGAAATATATGAATCTTACCTTACTAATGGGAACAACCGCCTGTATATCGTCCTTTTGAATCTCGAACCTGGTGGTCGACTTTCGTCCTTCGGCTCTGTGCGTTTCGCCATCGACCTCCTGTTGGTGAGGTTCGAATCTCACGTTCCAAACGATCCGAGCCCCATCATAAACCTCGGTGTCGTCTTCGGTCACTTCCAGGAGCCAATTAAAGAGTTCTATGACTCTAAAACAAAAAAAAATTAATAAACAAATTATAAAAGCTAGCAGTTTCTGGTAAATAACACAAACGAAAAACAGAACGTTATATAAAAATAACTGAGCATAAAAACAAAAAAGTGTGTCAAAGAACCCCATATGAAATACAAGGGAAAATGGACTTCAAACGAATTTGATGTAACTTTGACATTTGATAGTACTAACTATTATTTAAGAGATATGCAACTTTTATCGAGATGGTATGTCTAGTTCTTGAGATGTTAGACGTCAAAATTCGGAAAAACGCGTTGCAGTGGTAACTTTGCTGAAGGTATAAAAAAATATTTTATGGATGAATAATAAATTTTATCCAATCTATAAATATATTTCTTTTATACCTTCATAAAAAACATGATTTTAGTAACTGTCTGCAGATAACTAAAGCATGGCTTTTTTGGTTACCGATGCAAAAAACTTTTTTTTTGATCACGGGTGCAAAAAAAGATTTCGCTCCGTTTTTTACCCAAAATTAAAGAGAAATAGCGGAAAATGGTAATATTGAAAAAATCTAATTATTCTTGCCTAAAAATTAAGCCATTTCCTTCAGTTTTCACCAAGTATTTACGAAAAAATCATTTAAAAACACCGAATAAAAAGGCACATCGCCATGGAAACCACCATTGTTATTTCATTTACCAGCCGCCTTGATTTATAGTGTAAAAATGGTGTGTTGCGAGAAGTGCTCTTCTTCGAGATTTTTAAAAGTATTTTCCTGTTTTTCTTGGATTTTGTGATAGAGGTATTAAAAAAATAGTATTAACGACTCGCGGCTAAACTGTGCTTTTTTTTACTCGCGTTTTTAAATACCACGCTGCGCTCGTTATTTAAACCAACGCTTGTAAAAAAGCACTATTTTAGCCACTAGTTGTTAAAACTACTATTTTGTAACCACTATTCACTTCCGGAAAAATCTTTTATACTTCTGTCTTTTTATTTCTTTAAATTATTTATGAATTTCAACAGTGTAAATATCTTTTTTCCCTGTACAATCAGTAGGTAATACTTTTTATGTATTTGTAAGTTGTTAAAAAATGTGCTATTTATGTTTTTAGACCTATCTTGTTGCGTTTTTAAGTTATTGTCATTTAAAAAAAGTTGTTAATATTGGATTTTCTATCGTTTTTCTCTTTTCCTTGAATTTGTTTAATTAATCAGTTTCGAACTCCCGGTATTGGCTGTTTTGTCAGACAAAGTTTTCCAAAGTCATCACACCATCATACAGGTACTATCAATTTAAAACTCAGCACGAAAAGTTTTCCAATTTGAAATGCCGATTCTCATTAGAAAGCTGTCTTTTAAAATTCCCGCGGGGACCTGAAAAATAGTAGTACGCAAAGAAAATTTCTGGAATCTCTGTGATTAAAGTCTGGGAAAATACTAGAGGAAAATCTGTCGGTGGCATATTTTCGAGCTGCAGAATTTTAAAATTGAATTTTAAAACTGGCAGTTGGTTGGCGAAAATTACTTTAATTATTATGTACGAAACTATGTTTCAAAGTTTAGAATCTTATGTTTTAAAATTTAAACCATAATTTTATGTTCCTCTTAACAGAGGGCCGACGAAAGAGTCAAAAAACGGCATATTAAAAGACAGTTTTCTAAAAAATCAGGAAAATACAAAAAATTCAAACACCGCAATATTCACTCACCATTTTTAAAAATTCTTTTAATCAAGTAGGTATAGTTTTCACAACTAGTGGCTAAAATAGCGCTTTTTTACAAGCGATGGTTTAAATAACGAGCGCTGCGAGGTATTTAAAAACGCGAGTAAAAAAAGCACAGTTTAACCGCGAGTTGTTAATACGTGTTTTTTTAATACCTTTATCAAAAAAAAAACAAAAAAAACAGGAAAATACTTTTTTTTATACCTTCATCAAAAATATGATTTTAATAACTGTCTGCAGAAAACTGAAGATTTTTTTGGTTATCGATGATAAATCTTTGTTTCTTAATCACGGGTTCAAAAAAATATTTATGTCCGTTTTTACCCAAAATTAAAGAGAAATAGTGGAAAATAGTAAGATTGAAAAAATCTAAATATTTTTGCCTAAAAATTCAGCCATTTCCGCTAGTTTTCACCAAATATTTTTGAAAAAATCATTTAGAAACATCGTCAAAATATCAAACTGTCAAAGATTAAAATGTCGCAACAATGAACGTCACCGAGTAAAAAGGCACATTGCTATAGAAACCATTGTGATTTCATTTACCATCCGTCTTGATTTATAGTGTAAATATGGTTGAGAGATATTTTTTTTATGCCTTCATCAAAAACATGATTTTAGTAACTGTCTGCAGATAACTAAAGCATGGCTTTTTTGGTTAACGATGCAAAAAAACTTTGTTTCTTGATCACGGGTGCAAAAAAATATTCCTGTCCGTTTTTACCCAAAATTAAAGAGAAATAGCGGAAAATAGTAATATTGAAAAAATCTAAATATTCTTGTCTAAAAATTCAGCCATTTCCGCCAGTTTTCACCAAGTATTTATGAAAAAATCATTTAGAAACATCGTCAAAAAAAATGTCGCAACAATGAACGTCACCGAGTCACATGGTTTTAGTAACTGACTGCAGATAACTAAAGCATGGCTATTTTGGTTACCGATGTAAAAAAAAACTATTTTTTTTCTTTTGATCACGGATGCCAAAAAAGATTTCTGTGTGTTTTTTACCCAAAATTAAAGAAAAGTAGCGGAAAATAGTAATATTGAAAAAAATGTAATTAATCTTGCCTATAAATTAATCCATTTCCGTCTTTTTTCACCAAATATCAAACTGTCAAAGATTAAAATGTCACCGAGTAAAAAGGCACATCGCTACGGAAACCATTGTTATTTTATTTATTTCTTATAAAGGTGATAAACTAAATAACTACTTTTTTTAAAAGTTATTAGACACTTAAAGAAATTATTTCAACGCATCGGTATCGGTATACGTAACGCGTTCGAAACAAAGTCAAAATATACTACATTTTTGACTTGTTTATGCCATGTTTCGCACGATGCCTGCTTCTTTGACAGGTGTGATGACAGAATCTCGTTGCGTACGGAAGGATGTATGTATCGTTACGGACCCACGAACATACGCAACGATTTCAATCAGCAGTTTTGTCATCGCAACCTTCAAGAAAGCGGGCATCGTTCGAAACATCGCATAAAAAAGTCAAAAATGTAGTGTATTTTGGCTTTGTTTCGAACGCGTTACGTATACCGATACCGATGCGTTGAAATATTTACTTTAAGTGGCTAAAATAGCGCTTTTTTACAAGCGATGGTTTAAATAACGAGCGCTGCGAGGTATTTAAAAACGCGAGTAAAAAAAGCACAGTTTAACCGCGAGTTGTTAATACGTGTTTTTTTAATACCTTTATCAAAAAAAAAACAAAAAAAACAGGAAAATACTTTTTTTTATACCTTCATCAAAAATATGATTTTAATAACTGTCTGCAGAAAACTGAAGATTTTTTTGGTTATCGATGATAAATCTTTGTTTCTTAATCACGGGTTCAAAAAAATATTTATGTCCGTTTTTACCCAAAATTAAAGAGAAATAGTGGAAAATAGTAAGATTGAAAAAATCTAAATATTTTTGCCTAAAAATTCAGCCATTTCCGCTAGTTTTCACCAAATATTTTTGAAAAAATCATTTAGAAACATCGTCAAAATATCAAACTGTCAAAGATTAAAATGTCGCAACAATGAACGTCACCGAGTAAAAAGGCACATTGCTATAGAAACCATTGTGATTTCATTTACCATCCGTCTTGATTTATAGTGTAAATATGGTTGAGAGATATTTTTTTTATGCCTTCATCAAAAACATGATTTTAGTAACTGTCTGCAGATAACTAAAGCATGGCTTTTTTGGTTAACGATGCAAAAAAACTTTGTTTCTTGATCACGGGTGCAAAAAAATATTCCTGTCCGTTTTTACCCAAAATTAAAGAGAAATAGCGGAAAATACTAAAAATTCAGCCATTTCCGCCAGTTTTCACCAAGTATTTATGAAAAAATCATTTAGAAACATCGTCAAAAAAAATGTCGCAACAATGAACGTCACCGAGTCACATGGTTTTAGTAACTGACTGCAGATAACTAAAGCATGGCTATTTTGGTTACCGATGTAAAAAAAAACTATTTTTTTTCTTTTGATCACGGATGCCAAAAAAGGTTTCTGTGTGTTTTTTACCCAAAATTAAAGAAAAGTAGCGGAAAATAGTAATATTGAAAAAAATGTAATTAATCTTGCCTATAAATTAATCCATTTCCGTCTTTTTTCACCAAATATCAAACTGTCAAAGATTAAAATGTCACCGAGTAAAAAGGCACATCGCTATGGAAACCATTGTTATTTTATTTATTTCTTATAAAGGTGATAAACTAAATAACTACTTTTTTTAAAAGTTATTAGACACTTAAAGAAATTATTTCAACGCATCGGTATCGGTATACGTAACGCGTTCGAAACAAAGTCAAAATATACTACATTTTTGACTTGTTTATGCCATGTTTCGCACGATGCCTGCTTCTTTGACAGGTGTGATGACAGAATCTCGTTGCGTACGGAAGGATGTATGTATCGTTACGGACCCACGAACATACGCAACGATTTCAATCAGCAGTTTTGTCATCGCAACCTTCAAGAAAGCGGGCATCGTTCGAAACATCGCATAAAAAAGTCAAAAATGTAGTGTATTTTGGCTTTGTTTCGAACGCGTTATGTATACCGATACCGATGCGTTGAAATATTTACTTTAAGTGCCTATTAGGGATATTTTGGAACGCTTAAAATTTTGAAAACTTTGACAACCGCTGTGGTAGTGTTTAACAACCACTACCACTTTTTCAATTATTGTATTTTGTGTCCCGTCCAACCCAAAAGAAAAGCTTTACTGGTTCATGGTTCACAATAATTTTTAACATAAATGTTAAGAACATGCTTTCTCCTTTAATTCCAATGCCTTTTGTTTAGTTTGGACAATCCATGATAAAGCATTTTTCTAAAAAATTGAAATATATTAAAGTAAGAATTTACTAAAATTAAATTTGGGTTTTTCTTGTCCCGTCCAACACAAAATTTAAAGGTTCACCCTATAGCTCTGGTTACAACTTATTGTTTTAAACTATTTTATTGCATAACCTATGGTTTTAGCAAATTATTTATGGAAGTCGCAGCTAGTTTTTCTAATGGGTTAATTTTTTGTCCCGTCCGACCACTTGAAATGGCCGCTCTCCCAAAGTGCAGACTTTTCAAAACCCCTCCGTAGCTTGTAAGTGGCTTGACATATGAAGATGCAGTTTTCTGCGTCTTCTCTTGAAAATCGAGCCTCGCAAGTGGGGGTCAGTTTTGTTCTATCTCGCCTGGAAGTACCTTAAACCCTCCCAAAGTGCCCAATTTGGGACACCCTGAAAAAATGTGTTATGTTTTATGTCTATTAAAGATAAAGGCTGCCATGGAAACCGAGATAAACAGGATGGTTACACAAAATTATGTATACGTTTTCCAAAAAAAATTCGCTTTAGCAAGATAGCTCTTCTGATTTTATTTATTTTTAGGGATTTTATTTCTTAAGCCAAAATAAACTATATTTAAATCCACGTAATTTTCAATATTATACAGGGTGTCCGAAAAAAGACTTTAAATGCAATTTTTTAAAATATTGGTCACGTTTTGTAATTTTTTCATATGTGATAGAGAAGGTCCTAACAAACATTTTTTTATCATAACCATTTTTCTGTAATTGTACATTGTGAGCCAGCAATGAAGGGTAAATTTCCAAAAATGGTTGTTTTGGACCTTGGGTTATGAGAAAACGATAAGAGTTATAAAAACACTTACGTCGAAATATGATTTATTATCAACAATTTTCATTTGGCACCACTTATGTTTGTATATATTCGGGATTACCCAAAAAAAAGCCTTTGAATATACCTTAATCGCACCCTCTAAAATTCAGTTTCAAAGAAGAGCAACACAATAAAAGTATTTGTACAATCATATTTCGAAAGAAGTTTTTTTTTTTATAAATCTTATAGTTTTCTCATAAACGAAGGTCCAAAATGGCCATTTTTCGAACTTTACCCTTAATTTCTGGCTTACCCTGTATAATTACAGAAAAATGTTAATGACAAAAAAATGTTTTTTAGGACATTCTCTACCACGTGTTAAAAAATTACAAAAATTGACCAATATTTTAAAAACTTGCATTTAAAGTCGTTTTTTTGACATCCTGTATAATATTAAAAATTACGTTATTTTAAATATAGTTTATCTTGTCTGAACGAATAAAATCCCTAAAAATAAATAAAATTAGAAAAACTATATTGAAATAATTTGGTGTAACCATCCTGTTTATCTTTAATAGACATAGAACATAATACACAAAACGCAGAAAGAAATCATATTTCGATCAGTGGTTTTTGACAGCAGCAATCGATGCATACGGAGTGATGAACGTATCGTTACGTCCATCCCAATGCACGCATCGATTGCTGTTAGCAGTTCTATCATCGCACCTTTCAAAAAAGCGGGCATCGTTCGGAACATCGCATAAACAAGTTAAAAATGTAATGTAATTTGGCTTTATTTCGAACGCGATACGTATTCCTATACCGATGCCTTGAAATATTTACTTTAACTGTCTATATTAACACGCCAGGACGAACCCGTATTAGGTGACTTAGATAAGTACCAGTGCGGAAAGATGTCTATTTGTGAGTGATTCAAATTTGGAAATTAAAGTGTATGATGATGTTTAATGATGCCTGGGGCGGGTGAACAGTGAAACCACTGACGAGCCCACGCTGATTACCCAGGGCGAAACATCGTTTAATCATTTCTCCTTTGTGTGTTCCTTGTGGGATGCTCATCCAAGTTTGAATTTTCGTTGTTTTCCACCCGAGATCTTTTGTTTTTTATCAAAAAAGATCTTGGGCTGATACGGGTTCGAACCCGTATCAGGTGACTTAGATAAGTGCCAGTGCGGAACGATGCCTATTTGTGAATGATTCACGGTTGGAAATCAAAAAGTATGATGGTGTTGAATGATGTCTGGGGAGGGTGACCAGTGCAACCACTGATGAGCCCACGCTGGTTGCCCGGGGCGAAACATCATTTGAGCATTTCTCTTTTCGCTTTGGTCCTTTGTGTGTTCCTTGTGGGATACTCATCCAAGTTTAAATTTTCGTTTTTTCCACCCAAGACCTTTTTTGATCTTTTGTTTTTAGATTCTTTTCGGTTGAAGGAACTGATTCGGAGGTTTTTTAACTAGTATTGCAAAAGATTTCCGTTAAAAATTTCCATAGTCACGTAACGAGTGCATGGAGCCCTGGTCAGATTCATGGCACATGCGACTTTAACGGTTGCAATTTTCCACCGCGTGAAAATTTCCGATTTGTCAAGTTTAGACATAGAAATCTCGTAAAGAAAATAGTACAGCAACGTAGTATTTTAACGAGACAATTTTTTAAATTTTAAACTGTTGGAGATTGGTAAGAAAGGGCCAAATAAAACCACAAAAATCAGTGCCGACGTTTCGATTTTTATAAAGTCATCTTCACGGCACTTCACTATGGAAATGGATACATAGTTAGTTCTATTAAAAAGTTTAAATATTTTAGTTTTAAATGCAAAAACGAACTAACTCTGTATCCATTTCCATATTGTAGTGCCCTGAAGATGCCTTTATAAAAGTCGAAACATCGGAATTGAAAACAACAGATTTTTGTCGTTTTATTTGTCCCCATCTAACCAATTCCCAGCAGTTAAACTTTAATTGAGTCACAAACCAAGTGCGATTTTTTTTTTAATGTTTCACAATTTTCAAGAAAATTTTTTTTTTTGGTGAACACAAAAAAAAAATTATTAAAATAACATTTTTCTATTATGGAATAAAAGACAAGATTTAGGATCTCGTTTAGAACGATATAAGATCACGTGGTGTCGTTTTTTTCGCCCTAGGTAAGACTTTGAGTACGTTGGGGTGAACTTGACCTTTTTATTTGATTTTGGCGGTTTCGTTTTGCTACTGCCCGTCTTTTTTTGTCCGGTTCTGTTCTGTTCTGAATATAATATAATGAACGATATAAACTCTCAATATCATTACCATAAAAAGAATGATTTTTCTATCCGTTTTATTTTTCTGTTTACAACTTACAGTTGTTTTTTTGTAAATGCTTTTTTAAATTAAATTCTTCATCATAGAAACTTCCGTGTCCGCTACAGATCCATGGTCTACATTGTTCCCATTCCCATTTGAATAGAATCTAGGCAAAATTTACATCTGTAATAATTGAGGTATTAAAGGTGTATTTATGTGTACGTACGGACACACTCACCGGCAACAATTTCAATTTAAGCTATGCTATATGTTTTCCATTTCTGCATGCATTAATCAATGCATTTTGCCTCATTTTATTAAGGGGCAGCGAGTGATTTGAAAAGTGCTAGCACAACTATTAGGGATATTTTGGAATTCTTATTTGACACTTCGTAATGGTTGTGGTAATTACTGCCTCTGCGCAATAGCTAAACGTCATTCCGTTGTGGTAGTTAACCACTACCACTGCCGTAAGCTACGAATCCATTTCGTTGTGGTTGTGGTTATTTTTCTGGTTAATTTTAGAAAATTTTGGCTTAATTAATTCTAAAAATAATAAAATATTACAAGGTTCCAACATATAAAACACTTATTTTGTAAAATTTTTTCTCATCTCTAAATTTTTTTACAAGTTACAGTTTTTAATTTGTTCCAAAAACTCTGGTAAAATCGACCATTGGTAGTGGTAGTGGTTGTTAAACACTACCACAGCGGCTGTCAAAGTTGTCAAAATTTTAAGTGTTCCAAAATATCCCTAGTTTCTTTAATCTTCAAAAACCGAAAAAACATATGAATACAAGAAAAAATCGTTTCATGGCGGTCCCGCTTAACTCAGCTTAAGAAAAACTTCAGTTATCTTTAAGGCGTCTTATTTCATGCCTCAACAACAACCGGAACGAACTGAGCCAGCGCCGTCTACGATTTTAAATTATTGGTAATAGTACAGCTCAAGGGCCTTTCTCCACTTCGTATTACCCAAGGATATGCATCATAAAACTGCATCAACATACCCTAAGACTAGTCACACACACGTATTTCGAACTTATTTTGATCTCATCAGTGTGGCATAAGTTAGGTTAGCTACGATCTCCACTGGACTTTAGCTTTGTTGTTTATACAACAGTTAATTTTTGTTTTTACAGAAAGCTGGCTAGGCATTTTGGACCATATAGCTAACCTGACTTATGTCACACTGATAAGATCAAAATAAGTTCGAAAAACGTGTATGTGGCTAGTTTTAAGGTATGTTTTCGAGAACATCTGCGAAGTCTGGTATGCTGATGGTGTTTTATAGCCCCAATGCATATTCTTGGGGTAATAACAAGTGGAGAAAGGCCCTTGAGTTTTTCTTGTAAATACGAGCTCCACTGGACTTTAGCTTTGTTGATTATATAACTTAGTTAATTTTTGTTTTTATATACAGTAATACTGAAAACAATAGAAACAGTAAAGTAAGCTTAAGCTTTTACATTCTTACATGCGCTGAGAAAAAAAAATGGTGCCAGCATAAAATCTTTTCAAAAAAATGAATCTTTTTTTTTTTTTTTGGTTGAAAATGCTCTTATCTATCTTAATCTGAAAACCGCGTGCCGCTAGCTGCTACGGTTCGTGAGTTAAAATATGTTTGAAAGTTTAATCCCCCCTCCTACACTCTTGCCAACCCTTGCCCCCCAAAAACTAATCAGCTCTGCGTCTGGTGACAAAGAATTTTGTGTGATAAAAATCGGACTTTGTTCGTGAGCGATTTTGCCGTCAGTTTGTTCTCCTCGTATAACGCAGGAGAGCAAAACTAATGCCATGTGACAAAAAAATTAGAATTCGGGCAATCAGGTGGGTTTTTAATTCCCAATCTCGCTGGGCTACGACAACCCTAACCGCGGTCTATTGAGTTTTAGGGTTGTCCTAGCCCAGATGTTGCCTTTTGGCAGCCCAATTAAGGACAACGTAGACTGCATATGTATGTATTATATTTTGATAGTTTTTCAAGTTTTCTTAAATAATAGTAGTTTACCTAACTAGTGCGGAGAGTGCCACTTTTCCGCACGCAATTTCATATGAACAAACAACGCGTCAGCGGAGTTTGACCAGAAATCATGGCAAGAACGGAACAGTCAATTTACGCACTCGTTAGGTACAACTTTTTTTCTACGACCACTTGAATTTGCCGTCAAACAGACATAAAGAGTGTCAGGTCTAATATAATTAAAAATCCTAGTGCGGAAAAGTATGGCGGTAAATTCATTTTCGCACTCAGTGCGGAAAAGTGCAACTTTCCGCACGCAAATGAGTGCGGAAAGTGAGTAAGATTATCAATTTTGCTCAGTATTAATATTTCTTAGAGCCGGTTTCTCAATAGCTGGTTAACTCGGGTTTTAAATCTCAGTTGTTTGCTGTTTTAACCCAATATTTTTTAACTTTACTCTGGAGTAAGATAACTTACCCTCACCTTGAAAACTGTTAATCAAATTTGTATCAAATTTTGTACGGTGAAAGCTTAAAGCATTATCCCGGAACCATTCACGTGCTTTTCCATAATTTTAAATTTTTTACACGTATCGTAAAAATGTTTAGTTCACGGTAAAATTATCGATTATGTTAAAAAACTAAATAAGAACAAGATATATATTATTTTTTTGTAAAACTAAGCCTCCGCTGTGCAAAATTTTGTTAATGTATGATGTGCGGTTTATCTGTTTAACTAAACGAACTGTTTTTAGGATTCAAATTCACTCTTAATCAGCATTTATTTTGAAAAGGTTATGTAGCTAACTCGAATTTTCGCGCTTTGATTTATAAGTTTAAAGAGTTCGTCTCTGCTATTAAAAATTTTAAAAGAATTAAATTATTATTTTTACTTATTTTATTATTTCATTTTATATTGGGAGTGCGAGACCCTGTGCCCCCCGGCACCAGCCGCTGCTAGTTAAAATAGTTCCAATTACTTTTTGTATTTTGTAAAAGGACGAAAATGTCAAATCAAATTATTTAATTTAAAAAAAAGAAGTTATTACTTTTTGTTTAAAAAAAAAATATATTTCAAAAGTCGTTAAAAAAAAACAAAAACTTAAAACAGAATTTTTCTTAAAATCCCAAAGTTATAAACAAATTTAAAAATTATTTTGTTTTAATAACTGGCAAAATATTTTCTTTCCCCCAAAGTGATTATAAATTAATATATTAAATGGTTTTCCGGTTTCAGAATTAGTAAAATGAATAAATGTTTAAAAAAAGAACTTAAGTTAAAAAAAAAAACTAGGTATGATAAATTTGAAAATATTTTTGTTTTCTTTCGATATTTTTTCAAAAATATTTTCTTTTTAGCAGCCAACCTAAAAGATTGTCATAATAATTTTAGTTAATGATTTTGAAAATTTAAATATTCAAAATATTTTTTTCTTTGTTTCATAAGTTTTTCAAAATAATTTTCATAAAAGTTTTAATAAAGTATTTCAAAATAATTTTCATAGAAATTTTAATAAATGTTTTCTTGAACATTTTCTTTTGTAAAAAACGGGAAATTTATTCTACAGTTACCAAAAATAAAAAACAATATTTAAATTCAGTCCAAACACCCATTGTGTTATGTCTACAGGCATAAAGCGCACTACCGAGTTGTTGCTCCATCAAAAAATTGTTAAAAACTAAATTTAATTTGCCGAGCTCCGAAAAACCATATCTATGTCGCGTCACTTAACAAGAATTTTTCATCACATGACCGCGAGATCACTGTAGGACCGTGTTGATAGGACGTGTATTCTTGAAAGTCGTACGATATGTGATCATTCTCTATAGCGATTTATGCCGCTCTCTGTTCAGGAATATACTTCCAGCACGAAAGCGCGTTTTTCTGAGAATTTCGGCGCTTACGTCGAACATTCCATGCAACATTTTGGTATAAAAGCAAAATTTAGCTTAAACAGAAGACAGTTCAAAATAAATTATCAAAGAGATGAGTTCTCCATAAATTCTCAAAGAGAAGAGTTCGAAATAAATCCTCCACCAAGACAGTTCAAATAGAACAAACCCAATAAAATAGTTAGAATGTAAAGAGTGAAGTTTGTTTGTTAAAAGTATTTCAACATGCTAAAATTTTGGAAGCCCGGTATAAAAACTGTCGTGTGGAAGTTAAGAATCAAACGAATAATGTAAAAATGTTAAAAAGTATAGTATAGTGATTAGGCAAGATGCAAGATGTAAGTCGGAGATTTCCTGGACTCCTGTATCGGTCAGATTTTGTGTAATGGTAATTTTTCATGCAAAATACTTGAATTAGTGTAGGGCTGTTTAACGGAAAATTATATCACAGTGGATTTGAACTTTAACAATTTCATTAAAATACCTATTATATTTCTCAAAAATCGAGTTGTCACTAAAAATGCACACTAAAACGCTCATGTCCAAAACAGTGTAAGAAAATATTGTGGCGTCTCTTAAGGAGTTAAAAGTTATCCGCTCGAACTTTAGAAATAACCCTTAAGGGCCGTTGTTCACAATTTAAATGTAAACTAGCCATATTGAGATCGGTCTGAAAATAAAATTTATATATTATATAAGTATCTACTCATATTAATCACATCAATTTAAGAAATTAAAATAAACTAGAAGGCGCACTCCATATATTGAAGGCAAATTTTTCAAATCAGTAAGCAAATCTAAGGAAATTGCTGAGGAACATTTATGGCAACATTGTAGAGTCGTGACCTGATTGGTTCTAAAGCAATATTTAAAATGTGGCGGTTTCATACAGATGTGTTGTTTACCCGTGAAAAGATAGTTCCGGCGACTTTTCGGCACTTTTTCCACCTAACGCACTTCTTATGCATTTTTATAAGTCTTAAAACTAAAATATAACAATAACAATTACCAAGACCACAAAAAACTAACAAAAAAAAAGATGGCAAAACGTGCCTCGACAAATCAATAACCTTTTCGGCCTGGTTGCCAGATTGTGGGAAGTAAAGTGATTTATAAGCCATTGACCAGTGAGGAGCGGTTTTGACCGCAGTTATTCGTTTGGTCATTGATTTTGAGGTTAGGCTATGACGTAGTTTACAATAACCGTAACCCAACGGACTATTTGCGCTTGGATGGAACGGTCAAACTAACTGGTTGGAAAATTTTACTAATAGCGCCAAAGGCAAGAATTTTCGGCTTAGGATCGACCCAACCTCTTAAGTTCAACTGTAACACAGTGTACTCTATAAATGGGGCTCAGCCCTATAATTCCATAGTTGTTCGCCTCAGATAATTTTCCACAAAAAACCTTGAATCACCTTTAAATCTATTATCTAAGGACATAAGTCATTTTCAGTTCAAGATTATCATCGAAGTTTGTGCATGGGGCAAAGCACTAATAAACTAAATTAAAAAATCTCTACCTATTTCAAAACATACCTAACCTCTTCAAAAGTAATGAACGAAACCATAACTCACCTCCCGAGCACGGTCATTTTTGGTCAAGACCAAAAGTAAAACAGCTGATCAATGACGTCACAATTGACCCTATTTTGGTTCAAACCGGTATCGCTTAGATGCATTGGTCTTGACCAAATATGACCAGTCATTATTGGTCAATGGCTTATAAATCACTTAAATGTCATAATGCTGATTTCACTAATTGTTTCTAAAAGACAAAACAAAACATTATGTTAAGTAAACTTCCTTATCATTTTAAACTGAAATTTTTCGGCACTATATCTACTTTATTAGAATAATGTATTATTTACGCTACCTATTGCTGTCTTCTGCCCCAACCTTTTCAAAACGTCATGAAAATGTTGTCACAGCTATTTTGAGGAATATTTTTTACCTGTGACAACGTCTACGGCAGCTGAAAATACAGCATTTTTGCACGTGAAAGCAATGTTGTTTCAAATTTAATTTCCCTAACAAAAAATGTATTTAGAAATAGCAATTAAATCAAAATTGTCCTCCAACATAAAAGACTGAAAATGGAAGACAACTAAAATAAATGTCACCGATGTTTAACAAGCTCTCAATAAAAAATACGCATTTAGTGAACTTACAAAGAGTCAAATCTTTGTGCGAAGGCCCGTTTAATGATGAAACCTGTCATAAATCCTCATTAAACTTCACGCGCTTCAAAAATTTGAGATAATAAGAGTTTTTTTAAGTATAAATTTTTTATTTTTTTTTAAATTTTAATCCAGAATTAAAGGATGATTATGTGTGGCATATTTAGGTAATTTTGAAAGATTTTCAGACTTAGATTTTAGTATATTTATGTGAAAAAGATTATTTTTTTCAGAAATTTTTGAGAGGTTATGTTTCGCCATAATATCTATATAAAACATGGGCGCCCGACCGCCCGTTCAACCAAGAAACTTTGCATTTTTTTATACAATAACTCTAAAACAAAAGCAAATCTTGGTGTTCCGCTCCGCTCAAATGCTAAATAGCGTTGAAATCAGCTGCATTTTAATAAAAATGGCACTAGGATACAACAAATAACTGCCGTTGCCATCTTGGCATTGTTTTCAGTTGTATTTTAAGAAAAAAAGTTGAAGATTGCATATTAGCATATTTTTAGGTATAATTTTTACCTATAAAAGTTGATTCGCTAGATGATATAACTATAAAAGTTTTATGAATGTAAATTTAGTAGCCAAACAGTTTTAACAGCCAAAATTACAGATTAATTTTAAAGCAAAAAGAGAGCTGTACTAACGTTTTTGCAGCATTGACTTGGCTTTAAAGTCTATATTGTCGAAGCTGTGTTTCTTGGGATATTATGTAATTATAGGAAATAAAATAAGGAATAATTATGGAAACTCGGCAACCGCGGTCTAAATTTCTGAAATTTCAGCCTAGATGTGTGATTGTCCAATGTTTTTTATGCGGTTCATTTTAATTTCTTTGTCACAAACCGATTTGCATTAAGGACACTAATCCTAGAGCAGAGCTTGCTCTAGGATTAGTGGCCTTAATTTGCACAACATGCAGAGACGGAGCCAAATCCCTAAATTTCACATTTTCCTCATGTCCGTTACTAAACGACATGTCTCTGACACTTTCCTAACACCACGGCAAATCTACTGCGATCCCTTTGGAGGATTTTTCAGAAATAGTTGAGATTCCTGACACGTTCGATCTGCATTGTGCTGACGGCGCCGAGAATGCCGACGTTGCATCCTAAGGGATCCTCTCTAATCGATATTGCAAAGACAATATTGGTTTAGTAATACGACAAAAAATTAGTTAACCTTCAAGTGACCCGAGTGGTTAAAATGTATTGCGAACGCAAAGTTAAAATTAATTATTTATTTAACTGGGTACTTTTCAAAAAATTACACCGCTGACCAAAAGATAAATTTAGAGCTTAGATAGACTTCGCTTTTTGAGATAGGCCAATTTTCCCTACATAGTACATTTAGTTTTAATTAGGCAGTGGCGGTCCCAGAAATTTTAAAGGGAGGGGGGGGGGCGGTTTCGATACGAAAAAAAGCTACAATAAAAGCAAAGCTTTGCAAACAAAACTTAGTAACTACAAGCGCGAATTTGGTCTCAAATCTAGGTACTCAAATTTTAAGTCGTTTATTTTATACATATTTTATTTTTAAAAATGTTTAAATGCGCCGAGAATTTTTGAGCAAATTACATTAAAAATGCAATTTTTGAGTAGAATTAAATCCGAAATTTTACCGGTATTACAAAGCCGCTGGCGAAAATTTTTAAGGAAATTGCACTAAAAAATGCATTGTTTGATTTAGAATTAAACTAAAATTGTAAATATATGTTATAGCGCGGCAATTTATGCCCTACTTATGATTTTGTAAATGTTTTCATCAAAAAATTAAAGCCAGGGTAGGGGGGGAGGTTAACTAACCCTCTACCCCCCTGAAATACGCGCTTGAGTAACTACGTATAATTTTTTTAGTTATAAAAAACATAGATTACAATCAAACCACAAACAAAACCTAATTGCTAAATACTTTTTTTTTGAGATTTAAAAAGTTGAAATATTACCTTTTATATTGCATATATCAAACATAAGATGCCTATGTCAAATCGTTTCCGTTTTTTTTTGGACAAACCGGTCAATGACCCACTCAATATCAATTTCAATACGTCTGTTGATATGCGGCAACGCTAAGCCCGTCAGACGAATTTCCCTCATAATGTTTTTAAGTACTTATGTTTTCAATATTCTGAGGCATGAGAAGCTTAATTCTTTCTGAAGAAGCATCACTTACTGGCAAACATCCAAGAATGTTCGTGAGCTTTTGCCTACTTCTGACCAATATTGTTTCCAAATACTGACTTCTCCCAATAAAAGCTCAAGAATTTGTGTTGTGGATTAATCAAACAGTTTATTGTATTTGGAAAAGACATTAGTTAATTTTACCTTGATTTTGGCTTCACGTTGTATAAAACTTGGTACTTTTTTATGTCCGAAATGATTTTTTCTAAAACTTGTTTATAAATAGAAACTCTATAATACTGTTCTGTATTTCCAATGGTTTTCGCGTAAGTAAGTCATGCGTTTGTTTATTTTTAGCGTGACGAATTAAAGGTCAAACTATCTCAAAATAATGTGCAGGGATTTTACAATGTCTTTGAAGGAACTTTCTGCAATTCCTCGTTTTTTCTCCAAAGACTTCAGGGTTACTACCAGCATCTTTATTGTCTACTTTTTTTGGGGTAAGGGGAGGGGGCGACCGCCCCCCACCCCACTGGAACCGCCACTGAATTAGGTATGTATTGTTAATTTTTTTTCTTTCTCTTCTCAGTAAAGACAAATAATAATAAGAACAATAATAAGTATGAGGCAAATAATTTTTATTACACCCCTCATAATTAAGCTAAAAGGTATCATTTATAAACCATACGTAAATTTTTCTCGACATCAAAATGCCATTTTGGTTAAATCCGCACACTTTGAGCTTTCTATTATTACAGGACTTATGAAAATACAAATCAACAAAAAAAGTTAAGAACAAGACGAAAAAAAAAACTGCGCCAAAATAATTTATGCACAACCTGGCGTAAAAGTGCACATCAACGCTCGTATTTTCTAGCGTGAAGTAATACTTTAAAACTTAATAGTACAATAAAAAACTAAAGGGGACTAAAGTGGCACTTTTTATGGCGAGACGAAAAGTTATAATTCGTCGAGGGATAAAAAGACACATTTTTGAATTTTCTCAGTTATTTTATTCACTTTAGAGATTAAATAGGTACCTTTAATCCCTCTTTTTAGGGACTAAAATGGCACTTTCAATACCTGAGGGATTAAAAAAAAAATAATCTCTCAGCCTAGGGATTAGACGTAAATTGAATCCCTCAGGAATTAAAAAACAATTAATCCCTGGAAAATTATAATTAAATTTATCGCAAGTCAAGCCAAACGGCACTTGCTCTTGGCCAAGATTTCATCCTTAGGACCCTTTCTTGTAGTCGACGAACCATTTAGCGTAGCGATTTTAATAATAGTTGTTGCTAATTCGCAAAATGTTATGCTTTCTTTAAAATAATTGTCTTACTTTTAAGATTTTCTGGAACTTGTTAATTTTTTAAATATTTCTGATATTTTTATGGCTTGACAGTATATAAACCTCGGGACTAAAGCGTCCTTTAATCCTTTAGCGAATTGAATTGAACCTTTCGTCGCGGAATTAAAAGTAGCACTGTAGTCTTTGGGTTTATAATGTACTATTAATTTTTCCATTTTCTCCTTTTTTTCATTTTATCCACAACGGCTCCATTTTTCCATCCGCTTTATTCACGCGATTTATATACTATTTTATGTAATTTAGGAGAGAAAAAACCGTTAAGAAAAAATTAATTAAACTCCACTTACTTAACGATACGGTATACAGAGTGTTTCAAATTCGATGCTCACCATGGGGATCTCCTAAACGGTAGGAGATACGAAAAGGTTTAAATTAGGGCAAAGGTGCGCAATTTTATGCTTTGCTCAAAACTAAAAAAAAAGTTTACATATTCCGGATAGTTCCGGAGATAAGCGGAAAAAACCGAAATCTTCATTTTTAGTTTTTATTTTTCTGCGCCCTTATTCATAAAGCTGTCAAAAAACGCTTAAAACTTTCTACAGGCACTTTTTTAGGATCTACTTAGTGAGAGGTTCGTTTTTGAGAATTGACATTTCAGTGTGACAGGAGCACTGGCAGTTCTTATGGACACATCCTTTTTTTCCCCTGCCATTTGGTTCACAAAGGATGACAGATAACATTTTGCAAGCTTATTTTGACAAGTCACCTGACGTTTTGAGTTTATTGACCATCATCAGTCCAAATTTAATTTTTGCTTTTAACTTACTCAGGATATTTTGGAAACCCGATTGCTGTACTTTTTTTACCATTTTAAAAATGACTGTTTTTTTGACATTTTGTTATAACAGAATAAAATTATCTAGCATTTGAAAAATACGTTTTTTTCTTTGTTTTTTAATCTTTGAATTTGGGCTGATGATGGTCAAATAACTCAAAACGTCAGGTACTTGTCAAAATGAGGTTGTAAAGTATCTATCATCCTTTATGAACCAAATGGCAGGAGAAAAAAAGCATGTGTCCATAAGAAAAAATGAACTTGATAGTGCTCCTGTCACACTGAAATGTCAAATCCCGAAAACGGACCTCTCGTTAGGTTGATCTTAAAAAAGTGCCTGTTGAAAGTTTTAAGCGTTTTTTGACAGCTTTAAGAATAAGGGCTCAGAAAAATAAAAACTAAAAATGAAGATTTCGGTTTATTCCGCCTACCTCCGGAATTAACCGGAATTTGTAAACTTTTCTTTTGGTTTTGAGTAAAGCGTCAAATTGCGCAACTTTGCCCTAATTTAAACCTTTTCGTATCTCCTACCGTTTAGGAGATCCCCATGGTGAGTATCGAATTTGGAACACCCTGTATATTTAAAAAAACGATATAACACTAAAACATAATACGGTCGCTAAATGCCTTTCAGCTGCTCCAATTTTTCCATTTTCTCCGCTCCATTTTTCAATTTTCTCAGTTATTTTAATTTTTTCATTTTTCCGTTTTTTCCATTTTATCCACGATTGCTCTATTTTTCCATCCGTTTTATTCATTGTTTTCATTTTCCAGCCGTTCTACCTTTTTTTGACAGAGAGAACAAATTTAGGGATTTAAAAAAATCATTTTAAAATCGCTAAAAATCAATTTTAAATAAAATTTTGGCGGCTGTTAGCAAAACCAGCAGATTTAAGAACATTTTTAAAAAGTATAAGTTCGTAGCTTCAAATTAATTAGAAATTAATATCTTGTATGTAGATAGCCATTTTTAGATGGACAATTTTGTGCCAACTAAAAAATTTTGAACACAAATGTTCTCTCTCTATTAAGTTTATATATTCTTTCCTTGAATGTGCTGGATTTGCCACCAGTGTGGCAAAATCTTTGAAATGTGCAAGTTGCGAGAGTGATAGTGCTAACTTCCGTATGAAGTTAGCATTACCAAAGTTTTTAAATGAAACGTGACTAAAATTTTTCTTACACAATAAATTTACGGCAAAAAACGACAAATAATCCACATTTAAAATCTTAAAAAAGAGCAAGTTACACGGTTGGTAGTGCTAATTTCCGTAATTTTTCATTTACGACAAATTTACGGCAAAAAACGACAATTAATCCATATTTAAAATCCTTGAAAAATGGAAGTTACAAAGGTGGTAGTGCTAACTTCCGTATGAACTTAGCATTGCCAGAGTTTTTTTTTAAACGGATCGCGACAAAAATTTTTCTCTCACGACCAATTTACGACAAAATTACGACATATAATCCACATTTAAAATCTTAAAAAAGAGCAAGTTACACGGTTGGTAGTGCTAATTTCCGTAAGTTAGCATTACCAGAATTTTTTTTTTTTAATGTAGCGGGACAAAAATTTTTTATTTACGACAAATTTACGGGAAAAAACGACAATTAATCCATATTTAAAATCTTTGAAAAGTTGAAGTTACAAGGGTGGTAGTGCTAACTTTCGTATGAACTTAGCATTGCCAGAGTTTTTTTTTTAAACGGATCGCGACCAAAATTTTTCTCTCACGACCAATTTATGACAAAATCACGACAAATAATCCACATTTAAAATCTTAAAAAAGAACCAGTTACACGGTTGGTAGTGCTAATTTCCGTAAGTTAGCATTACCAGAATTTTTTTTTTAACATGTAGCGGGACTAAAATGTTTCTTTCACGACAAATTTACGACAAAAAACGACAATTAATGTATACATTAAACATTGAAAAACTGCAAGTGGTAATGCTAACATCATGGAGGTAACTTTTTAGGCAATCCGAAAGCTAAATTGATCTCAAATCCTTAAAAAATTGGGTTGACCTATCCCATCAATAGGCTCTACATTTTTTTTAATAAAATAAATTTGCAACAAAGCGGTTAAATGCTTTAATGTTTTTCACCCATACTTAAGATTTAAAATGGAACCTTTACGTTTTTACCTTAAGGGAAACTTCCTGAGTCAATATTACTCCCTGCAAGTCTTCGGGTTACCTAACAATAAAGTTGAAATATTGCAATAGCTAATCAGTGAAGCGAAAGCCAGCGAGCGAGGTATCCCCTACAATGCTCCCCCCTGTGCAAATTTTGGACAGATATATTGTTTGTTGATTTTGGTATCTAGTTTTAGGTTTTACTTGTTTGTGTTGCCATATAATGATGTGGACTTCACTTCACCTTCTGCTCAAGTAGAAAAAAAATAAGTTCATTAAGTGCAATAAAATTGGCTTTTCCACTTATTTTCCTCCAAAAAAAAATCAACTCCAAGGTGAGGTTATGAAAATGTTTGGATTTGACCTCTACTCTTCTACCTTATTTACGAAGTAAACAAAGTTGATCCGTATGAGATTAAGAGTAATAATCAACAGCACAAATCCAAACACGTTATTAATTAACATTAAATTTCCATAAATAGTTTTTAGTTGTGTTTATTTTTAGGCATTAATCTACCTTAAAGTCGACACAGAAAACAAAATACATAACTTGGTATTCTTGTCTAAAGTTCGCAATAACATGACCCACGATAATTTGATAAACGATAATTATGTTAGAAAAGTCTATAAAAAGTGCTGGAATAACTCCGATAACATAGCTGAAGGAAATGACTGCATTCTGAAGACGACTAGTGAAGATCATATTGAAGACAACGCCGGCGCCGTGAGTAAGAAGAAAGCGGGCTTGTGTCAGTTAAAGCACATAAATTTCATTAAGGGCGGAAAAATTAAGAAAGAAGTCGTTAAATAAAAAAATATTTTTGAGAGAGATAAGGAAGCAGTCGCGGCTAAAGTTGTTGAAAAGCCCTCCAAAAAAGAAAATACACCAGAAGCCACTGCTGACAATTTTATTATTTGTTTCGCTCAAGCTCAACAGTATAATTTAACTGATTAGGTTTAATCCTTTGCCAACGGTATTTGGATATTTCAAAAATAAAACCAAACTCACACAACAAAAAATAAACTGTAGTCATATTTTATTAGTAATAATAAATTTGACATGAAATATATCTATATTTTTTATGATTTTCACCTTGCTTTTACAGAAATATAAGTTTATTTAAACCAATAACAAGTGAGGAAGTGATAAAAGATTATTTTGATCCCAAATAACATTGGTATTGTAAACCGGTGGAATGCTTTAAAACTTCTTTATATTATTGTCGAGGTCTTGTTCTACAATGTTTAAATTGGAAAAACTTTCGATAAGCAGCAGGAACGACGAAAATCGTATTCAAATTGATAACAATTTGTTTTTTGTCCCATCGGTCGCGATTCTTCAAAAACCGTCAGACAAAAAAAAAATCTGACGATTTTTAAACATAAGTTTACACTAACTGCTTTTTTGTCAGGACTTATTTGCTAATATTTCTTAAATTCATTTTCTTAATATTATTCCGGTAAATAAAAAATATGTTAATTTAAATTTTTGTAAACAGTTTTTGTAGAAAACCCTTTTTTTATTGTTTTTGTTTTAAATGGGCAGTAAGTAAATTTTCCAGAATTCTGACTAGTGAGATTTTCTGGCAATTCTGAAGAATCGCGACCATTATGACAGATTTTTATATTTGGATGTCAAATTAAATTAAAGTACTAAGAGAGATTTTTACTTCTATTGGCCTCAGATACCAACGCTATTTGGCCAGAATTTGCATACCATGCGGCAATAATTGACTGATAGATAATAGATTACTATGTTATAATATAAAATAATGAGTAAAAACAATTGTTATGATAAGAAGTAAGGAAAAAAAAATGTTTTTTAGAAGAAATAATATTAAAGTTGCAAATTACAAACATGTAGAAATTTAGAGATGGATTTTGCTATAAACTCCAATATATAATCATTAAAAAGTAGGGAATTAATATCTATAGGAGTCGGAATATGTTCTTTGGTGAGACCTTGATAGAGAATATGGGAATTATTCCAGAAGCGGGGGCAATCAAAAATATTATGTTGAAGAATGCCAATTTCTCCACATTTATATTCCTCATTGGCTTTAGTGTAAATTCTTCCTAGTTGAGCTGGTGAAGAATAAAGATTTTGAATAGTAATGGCTTGTTGTTTTCATGTCCTTGATTTAGTTTTGAGAATTATCAAGGAGGAAGTGTTATCGTGAGAGAAGCAAGTGACTTTATACAGATCAGTCGAAAACCATCGATCTGAGGAGAAATACCAAAGCTGGCACTCCTAGGTTATTCGATAATGTCGATGAGCAGAGTCAAGTTGTTCTGAAGGATAATGTACATCATTCTCATCGTACCTAGCGTAGCCCAAATACAAAATAATTGATGCAATATGTGCACATACGCCCAGAGTTCTGGCTTCCACTTTGCAGGTGCAGTAAGTCGATTATATCGGCTCCCTGATTTCAGCATTCATCTCTTGATGAACATAAAGAAGCGCGTATGCAGCACTGCCTGCACCCGGGAGAATATTTTGATTCTAAGTAAGTTTTCTTCAAGCATGTACACTTCTACTGCCCCTTCATTTCTTATGGTTTTGTCTTATATTTACCCCGGCGAACTTGATACGTTCCAAATGTTTTAGATACAACGTATTCTAGTCTTGGGAAAACAAGATTACGATCATTGATTTCAAATTTATGCCCTCCGCGCCTCATCAGATTTTCGTTTTGAACACGTCCTTGCACATTGTTTTCTTGTTGTGCCAAGCGCAACATTTCTTGTGCCGTTTTAGCAGTGAAACCTACAAAATAATTATTGTTCTAGAAAATTCAATATTTTTTAGCTGCCCTTGTCTTAGAAACCATAGAATTATGCAACATTAGGTTCTAAAAATTGCTTGTGTGTATCTTGCATGGTCACAGGCGGATGACAAGCGTTAATGAGAGCACAAGCCATCCACAAATATATTTTCAAATTATTGATCTGGTGGATATCTATAGCATTCTTGAAGAATTTGAAAAGAGACTTGATATGTCCATTCCTGGATTCTACAATCCATCTAGTTTTTATAATCAATCTTGCCTGATTTGCCCGAGCAGTTGTAAATTGTCTTTGCCCTAAAACAATTTTGTGTATAGATTTACCATCCCGGTTACCATTCTTAAATAAATATTCTCACCTCTTGGTAAAAATGGAGGGATCTGGACATTCAAATTAAGATTTTCTAGGAATTCGACAGCATCGCGTTCGACAAAAAATATCGCCATCGTGCAGCCGTTCAACTAGTCGATTCGCTTCATTTTCCAGTGTTTTTCTAAAAATTTTCTATTTCTATTTTATCTAAGTAGCCATAGCCTTTATTATCATATGCACTCGAAGGTTGCGCAGTCTTCGAGCAACCATTTTAGAAATAAAGTATTTCCGATATATTATATTTTATGATAGTTTAGCTTACGTTAATAGGCTTGCGTCATTGTTTCTAGCATCAGAGAAGCAGGGGCACATGAGATCGACGATGAAGCCATCTGATGCCACAACCAGGCATGCTTTCACCAGATTGTAATGCTTATGCAAGCTATATTTTTGCCGTTGAACCGCGAAGTTTCCAGATTTTTCGATTTTAAAATAGGTAGAAAAGAAATTTAAGCCCAAGATGACGTGGAACAAAGCTTTGATAAAACAATCGGAAAGATTTCATCTTATGTTACACAAAAACGTAATGAGTTCTTTCTTTTTTATGTTTCTACTAATTAATTACTGGACGATTCGTTAAACTGTATTTTTTTCACTGACGTTATGGTTTGGTTGTAACCATTTCAAGATTTCTGTACCAGTAAAAATCACCACATGATGTGGCCACCATCTTATTTCGGGGGAGCTTAAATGTCCATTTTATGCATAAGCAACATGACCGGTAGAGGAAAAGGAGGAAAAGGTTTGGGCAAAGGGGGTGCTAAACGTCATCGTAAAGTTTTAAGAGACAACATCCAGGGCATTACCAAACCAGCCATTCGTAGATTGGCTCGTCGTGGAGGTGTCAAGAGAATATCTGGATTGATTTATGAAGAGACACGTGGCGTACTGAAGGTCTTCCTGGAAAACGTTATCAGGGATGCCGTCACCTATACTGAACACGCCAAACGTAAAACTGTCACCGCCATGGACGTAGTATATGCTTTGAAAAGGCAAGGACGTACCCTATACGGTTTCGGAGGTTAAGCCTAATATCTATACTTACTAGGTATAGCACATAAAAAAACAGCACTCTTTTATTAAAGGAAAGTCTTTTATTTGTTTCTTCTTCACACAAAAAACAGTTGTTTCTCTGGAGAACCATAACATTGATTTCGATCCCAGCATTTTTGTCGTCAGTGTAGATCACACGATGGAAATCTTTGATCACAGTTCATACAAATGCGGGACTCGGCGTTCAGAACTGCTTCCGGTAATCCAAACCTTATTCTATGCATGGAAGAAAGTCTTTAAGATAAATGCTGATTACAAGTAACAGGATATTTCAAACTAGAGGTGTCTGTGAGTATTGTGTGGGAGGCATAATAAACCAAGCAAGAGCCACAACAAAAACCAATTGGCGCGGCAAGTCAACACCTTTTGGGAAGGTACATTAGTAGAAATATCGTAGAATAGTAGTCCTAAGCAAACCGCTATTAGTAACCTTAAAGAGTTCCTTGACATCAAGAAATAAAAATGTTTCAGAAAAATATCAGAAAAAATTTCTGTTAAATTCTAAACTTTGAATACGATTTTCGTCGTTCCTGCTGCCCATCTGAAGTTTTGTCCAATTTAAATATTGTAGAACAAGACCTCGTCAATAACATAGGTGAGTCTTAAAGCATTCCACCGGTGTTCAATACCAATGTTATCTTTTTTATACAAATTAAAAGAAAAACTCAAAAAGTAATCTTTTGTGTATAACAAACAAAATCTCTAAGCAAAGGGTACGATTAAATCAAGTAAACTTTTTTATTTAAGAAAGGATGGCAACCTTAACAAAGAAACCATAAAACAATAGTATATTACATAACAAGAGAAGAAAGTGAGAAATTTCACACTAGCGGGAATGTTGTGAACGAGGCGATAGCCGAGTGGAAAAACACGCGAGTGTAAGAAAGTTACTCCCTATCGAGTTTTGTACCCTATTTTTCCTACAAACACAGAGGAATTGCACTAATTTTTGTAAAAATTGGTCTTTAATTTTGCACAAATTAAATGAAACTGCTTTTCCGCACATGTGTAGAAAAGTACTTTGCAACACATGTGCGAAACAGTATGTTGACAATTAACGTCATCGTACACTTTTCCACACATGTGCGGAAAAATTTCTGTACACGGGTGAAATTTAACGTTTTTTTAGGGATGAAAATCGTGTGAAATCAATCATTTTCATATGAGGTGATAGAAAAAAGAAAATTTGACACCAAATCAGTATATATATATAAGTAAGAATGAAATATAAAAGTTTTGGTTACATAAATTTGAATTAATTTTACTGTTCATATACCGTCAGAATAATTTATATTACCTTGCTTTCCATTTGTAGATTAAATAAGTTACTAATTTTGGGTAATAAAAACAACAAACCTATTTACATGAACGTTAATCCATTTATTTGATAACTTTAGTTAATTTTAAGCCAATTATCATGGGCGCATACAGGGTGGCAAAGCCCCTCTCTTAAGGCCCTAAGGAAGATTACAAGATTTATTTTAATATACTGGAGAACAAAAAAATGCAACACCAGAAAGGAAAAATATTTTTAAAGTAATTTATTTATATATTAATACATTGATTGATTAGTAATTGATTACATTTCCAAGAAGATTCCTCCATGATAATCATCAACAAATTAATAATGAGTGGCTCTTCCATGGTTATTTAGGCACTCGTTTGTTCTATTGGGCATTGACAAAATAAGATGGTTCATATCGTATTGAGGAACGCTCATCCAAATCCTCTTTACGGCATGCCAGAGTTTCCAGGGGGATATGCTAATCGACTAAGATTGCGCTCTATCATATCCCATACGTGTTCAATAGGCGACAATTCAGGCGATCTTGCTGGTCATTCCAAAGTCTCTATGCCAAGTTCATGTAAGAAGTCCATTGTTTCACGAGCAATATGCGGTCTGGCATTATCTTGTTGAAAGATCGCATTTGGGATAGTTTGTAGGTAGGGATGTAAAACTGACTGCAGCACTTTATCGATATATCACCGAGCAGTCAGATTAACGTTAATGAGGACTAGAGGTGATCTGCTTCCTAAACATATAGCACCCCATACCATGATACTTCTCTGTCTTGATGTACCACGTTCAACAGCAAAGTCTACATTTCGTCTCTCACCTCGAAATCGCCTAACCCTCATGCGGCCATCATGGCCGCCTAAACAAAACCTGGATTCGTCGCTGAAGCTTATGGTATTCCATTCGTCATTCCAGTTTTGCCAAGCTCTGCACCACTCCAAGCGGCGAGCCTTATGTTGTGGGGTCAAAGTTTCTATCTACTCAGCCCCATACCAAGCAATCTTCGATTAACTGTCATCCTTCAAAACACTTGTCCTGTAGCTGCAACTAGAACATCTCTTAATTGGTATATACTGTCCCGTCGATTTCTGAGAGCAAGAAGTTTGAGATGCCGTAAATCACGACCTTGTAATAATCTAGGGCGTCCAGAACCCGCACGATGTCTATAAGTCTCATCATTGGACCACCTTCTCCAAACTCTTAATACTGTTGATGGATTGGCATTAACCCGTCTTGCAATTTCCCGTAAACCAAAACCAGCCTCTTTCATGCCCACGATGCGTCCTTTCTCGAAGTCGTTTAAATGATGAAATTGTTGGCGACCGCGAACTCTTGGCATTTTTATTTTTTAAGTAAACTGTAAGCAATCCAAAAAGACCAAAAACTACGAGAAAAATGATTTAAAATTTTCAGAAAAGGTCTTTTAGGTGTTGGTTGTTTTTGAAAATGAATAGAAAAAATCTGTGAAAAAAGGAAAGATTAGAAAACAAAAAATTTATCAAATATTTCTTATGAGATAAGGTACAATACATACACACAAATAATTTTCATTCAAATAATTATCCATATACATGGTGTTGCATTTATTTTGTTCTCCAGTATAATTCAGTTTATACATCAATCGAAATGTTCATAATGTACCAACAAAAGGGCTCGAAAACATAAAAAAATTTGGATCTGAACCCAAAAGGGAATTTTGCTATATACATACCACGCATACAACTTAATTTTGTTTTTATTCACATTATTTAATATTCTATGCGTTTGTTATTGAAACACATTAAAGTCTAAGCCCTCCTACGGCGATTTTTCGTATCCGCCACTGATGTCATTAAAAAAGTCATAAATAAAACGATCCACATTGCACCGCTAAATTATAAAAAAACTAATACTTTAAATAGTGCAGTTTTGACAAACAGAACATTAAACACCATAAAATTAGCTAAAATGAAGGGTGTAGTTATTTTAGTTTTAATGCTACTAGGTGAGAATTTTGTAAGTATAATTTTAGTAAAAATCATAAAATCCGGCAGGTGCCGATAATTTTTCTAAATATCATAACCCTCAAAGCAAAAAACAAATATTAACACTTTCTGAACGATATAGAATTTTAAACTTGGTTTTCTTGAGCAATTGTTGGTTTTTTCGCGCTCCATTATTTTTTAGTTCACCATACCAATATATGGTATGAGGGACTATTAAAATCGTGAAATTTTTACTTGATTTGATCAAAAATCAATTCCAAAACACCTTAATCGGCAAAAAAAGTTGTCTGTTGTCTGTCTGTATACACGATAACGCAAGAACGCCTTAATCGATTTGAACGAAATTTCGTACGAAAATCCTCTATCGGCTGATAATGAATCGATTAACTTTTGGGTAGGGTGGTGGGGGTTGAAGGGAAAAGAGAGATAAAATATTTAAAAAATTGTAACTTTGGAACAAAGGCAAGTAGCGATATACGGTTTTCGGATTAAGTTTCCATGAATATGGACTACAAATTTTGTTATAAATTCTAAAATGGTGGGAGCTTTAGTTTCCGAGTTATTTGAAAAAAACGTTAAAATATATCAAAAAAATCATTTCTTTAGAAGTAAAGCAGCTATTGGTATGCGGTTTTCAGATTTTGGTTTTCGTAAATATTACCCAAAAATTTTGTTATAAAGTTAAAATCTTTCAAAGCTACAGTTTTCGTAACATAAAATATTGATTATATGGTGGACTATCCGAGCTTTCTAGCACCCATTTTGTCAATAGGTAGTTGCCAAATATGCTATTAAAACGTTCAAAAACCCCATTTTAAAAGTGGCTAGAAGGGGGTTTCGTCATTACTGATAACAATATATACAGAGTGTTTCACAACTTATGTCAGAAACTTTTATATCTTATTAAGTGGCCTGCAAATAATATAAAACTATATATATAAAAGAAAACGAGTACGCTTCTTTAAAAATGTTTCAGTTAGCGAACATTTTTCCAACACATGACTATACCACTAAAAGTATGCAAATGATTCGATAAAGTTTGATACATGTAAAGTAACAAAAACCACTAATCGTTGAATATTCTCTAACTAAATAAAACGGTCAAATAATGACATACCTCTATTAATGTAAGGGGACACAGGAACAAATTCGGTAAGCTTCTGCGGCGCACTATGGTCTGAAGGTGAAGGTAGGTAGTCATTTTAAAGAAAGAAAACAGTAGTTCACAATTTTTTTTTAAATTTATTCACTAATGCCTATTATCCCGATGCGCTCGGGGAATGGAAAGGCAGGGGGCGTCACAAAGCCACAACTTGTTGTTCTATTATTTTTCTATTATACTTCGATTGGGCACATCCTATTATATACACCAGGTAGTGATACTTCTTAGCACGTCATACGCAAGTTTTAGAGATAGAAAAAACATACCGCCATGCCATCTCTGCTAGGTACTTTAGTATCGCGCGCGCGAATTGTGAAAATACGCTTTTAAAGAAATAATCTAACAAAAGAAAGCGTGAAAAGCAAATGGATTACCTGTTAAACAATGGAGTGAGACAAATATTATGCTTTTGGTTAATATTTTTTGGCATGGGTTTGTTTATTCTGTAAACACACATTTGTTTTTATTACGCATAAAAACTTAAACCCTGCATAGTTTCTGACTTATGCCCGCTAAATTAGTCTCAATAAAAAACTCCAAATGTTTACTTACTAGCACGTCGTTTTTCATATATTATATGTGACGATGAATCTGACAGAACGAATAAAATGCCGACAAAATTTAACAAAAGAAAATGTGAAAAGCAAATGGATTACCCAAAGAAGAAAATGAGGAAACTGGGAAAGGAAGGGAAAAGGAAGCGTCGTGATTCAAGTAAGTAAGGCGCATTGTCAGTTTTAAACAGTGGAGTGAGACAAATATTAGGCTATTGGCTAATATTTTTTGGCATGGGTTTGTTTATTCTGTAAACACACATTTGTTAAACCCTGCATAGTTTTTGACTTATGCGCGCCCGCCATATTAGTCTCAATAAAAAACTGCATAATGTTAATAAAATCCGTTTCCAAAATATCACATTTTAATTTCCAGAATAATTATTATAACAAAAACCCTTCACCCGTCGTAATCTAACAAAAATTCTCAACCGAATTTTCCATGTAGACGGAGGATGACTCAGATTTTTTTTTTGCCTAGCACGCTATATCCTATATGCTGCACGTAAAAACAAATAATATCATATCTCACCCATATGTTTACTTAAAAAAAAGTATTATTAGCACATAGTTTTTCATATTATTATATGTGACGACGAATCTGACAGTTCCTCAGCTGGTCAGCTGGTCAGACACTAGTAGTTCCTCTCTAGCATAAAGAGGCACCCCTTAGGAAGTATATTAGGGGGGACAGATGATAGTACATTGAGTCCAGATATATCAGCAGAGCTAGCTTGCAGATGGAAGAAGCATCTTTCTATGGGAATGTATAGATAAGGAAACTAAAAATAATCTCCTCGAAAAATACAAAATTCCCGGAAAAATTGCAAAATTCTTCAAGGACCCAAATTAAATCCAGCAAAAAATAGATACGTAACTCTTGAAATTGTAAACCATTTTGGGAAAAGGTTTGACAGCCTTAGAGCGGGTTTTCTCTAATTTGGCCTAAACAAAAAAGGGAGAGAAGCACTTGATGAAGATCTTTTGGGTCTGGCCGAATCGGCGCAGTTGTTTTGCATTGGCCACAATGTTGTTTCATGCAAAAATATAATAAATTGCTACTGCGCATATTCCAGATCTTTTCTTTTTTAGCGAAGGTATTCCTGTCGAGAATTTTTTTTCCAAAAGAGTGGAATCAAATAACTCAAAATAAATTAGCTTTGAGTTGGACAAAAGCTTACAAAATTCCCTTTGTGGACAAACCTTTTCAAGTTTTCACCCCCAAAACCTTAAAATTTACCAAAAATGAGTTAAAAATTTATTCGAAAAGCATACAACATTTATAAGTAGAAGCAGTTAAAACTATTAATAACTGTCAAGATCAGTTTTTGTTAAGCTATTTTTTAAGACAGAACGATAACAGGGGATTTTAGGTTCCTAGAAACCTACATGAAGTTCTTTCGCCCACCTCATTTACAACTGGAAGATATTCGAGAACTTAATTACTAAAAACTGCTTCCTTGCGACATTAGATCTTAAAGATGCACATTTTTTAGTTCCAATGTTTGATGAACATAAAAAATATTTAATATATTCTTTTCAAAACAAAAGTTGAATTCCAATGTTTACCATTCGGTTTAGCCACTGCACTTTTTTGTTCCACTCTTTCAGGCCTGTTTCTCTTATCTAAAAGATTAGGTTTTTTATTAACAATTAAAAAACCATACACAAAGAGATACAATTTTTAGCATTTAACCTTAATGCAAAAAAGATGTGGATATATATCGCACAAAAAAGAATACCAAAAATAAAAACAGTCATTCAGATTATTCAAAGGAAAAAATAAAATAACAATTAAGGAGGTTTCGAAAATTATAGGAAGGCTAGCCTCGGTTTGTATAGAGTACGGCTTGTTGTACGTAAAAACCCTTGAGCGAGAAAAATATCGTGCCTTAAAAGCTAACAGGAACAACTATAACAAAAAGATGCTTGTTAGGTCCTTAGTTAAAAATGAACTTGAGTGGTGGTTAAAGCACATACTATTTTACAGCCTAATTATAACATTAAAATTTTCTCCGATGCATACAAATCGAGATGGGGGCGTGTTGAAATGGAAAAAAAGCAAAAGGGGGTTTTTTGGCAACAAGGTGAACAGGAAAACAAATAAACATTCTTGAAATGAAGGTAGCTTTTTATGGCTTAACAAGCTTTGTAAAAGACTTTAAAAAATTGTCATATTTTACTAAGAATTGATTGGTATTGGGAGAATGATGCGGCAGTGAGCTTAGGTATATTTTTTGTATTTGCCACGTACAAAATATGTTGGATAATCATATAGCAGACAAGAAATCTGGTATAAAAATTGTGTGTTTATTTGCAAGCTACCTGAACAAAAAAATGCCACCGGTTTGTATCGTGGCTTCCAGTGGATGCATTCACAATGAATTAGAAAAACCTTAATTCTTATATATTTCCCCTTCCTCAGTTTCCAAGAATGTAAAAAAAGAGATAAAATTTAAAACGATAATGCGATATGTATGGTGGTTTATTCTATCTGGAGAACTCAAGCATGGTATCCAAAATTAAAATCCGTGATTCACTTAAAAGTTATCGTTTTAAATCCGAAAGGTGATTTACTCTTATCCTTGTTTAGATAACCCCACCCACTATGAAAGAATCTTTCCCTGGGGGTAGCAATCTTATCAAGGTGGCCTATAGTAAAAGGGGCGTTTGGGAGGATGCAATTTATTTTTTCCAAATGATGGAAGTTTTGCGACAATAATATTGAGACCATCTTGCAGCCCAATGTAAATCAAGTTGTATCCGTTTTAGAAACAGAATCTCAAAATACTGGAAAATATTGAATTCTTAACACACATAGGTCTGCCTTAAATTTAATTTGCGAGCAGAAAAATTCAGAAATGGTAGATAGGTTTATGAGACGCATTTTTAAGCTGCGCCCTCAGTTTCCGAAATATAAACTTGGTATCCGGAACCAGTGTTACTTTTTATAGGTAACTTGTACCCTTTAGTAAATTTAACATTCGGGTTATTAACTATAAAAATGGTACTTCTTTTAACTCTTTGCTCTGCTCAAAGAGTTCAGACATTTTCTATAAGTTAAGTAACATCAAGGCTAACGAAGAGGACATAGAAATAATTCTTAAAGATATTTTTAAAATATCTGGACCCAGAAGAATTCAGCCTTGGCTTAAGTACCCTGTTTCAAAGAAAATTTACAGTTCTATTTGTATTTTACCGTTAAATATTGCATACAGAAAACAAAACTATTTCGATGAACAGAGGATACACTTGTTTTAACAATTAAAAAGCCTCATAAACCCGCTACATCCCAAAACATTAGCAGGTGGAATTAAAAAGGTCTAAAAAACGCAGAAATAGAATCAAATTTTAAAGGACATAGCACAGGACATGGGGTGTTTTCCGCAGCAATAAGGGTTGGTGCATCAATCAAAAGTATTAGAAAGGCTGCGGGATGTTCCGTTCAATCGATTTTATAATAAAAGTTTAATTTCAAAAGATTTCTTAGCTAATTATATTAAGAAATACACATTTAAATTTTAAACCCTGTGGTTTCCTTATTATTATTTAACTTTTTAACTAATATCGCCAAATTCTCTAAACAACTACCTGGTGTATATGATAAGATGTGCCCAATCGAAGTATAATTAGGGATTAAACAACTTACCTGTAAGGAAGTTCAATCCAAATTATACGAGTTTGGTCACATCCTATTAAACTCCCTCCCATTTATATATTCATGTATTTTTCATGCAATTTACTTAAGTACTAATCAATCCGCCCTTGGCGATTTTAGTATTTCAGGAAAGCTTTAGAAGTATACTGAAGTACCTAGCAGAGATCAGGCCGGCTGCCATGGCGGTATGTTTTTCTTATCTCTAAAACTTGCGTATGACGTGCTACGAAGTATCACTACCTGGTGTATCTAATAGGATGTAACCAATCTCGTATAATTTGGATTGAACTTCCTTACAGGTAGGTCGTTTAATTCCTAAGTGTCTTCGGTATTTTTTAAGCCTCTAACATTTTCCTATACGTAATTTGTCAAAGCCGTATTTTTTTGGGATACGTTTTTTCAGCCAGATATTAAATTCACCTAGGAAAAAATAATTTCTGTTAAAAATTAGCCACGTTACCATTAAACTCAGATTTTTCATTTATTTTATTGTTAAAAAAAAATCGTTTAAAATATGAAGAATATTTTTTTGTCCAAGTAGTTTTTTGTGCTTAATTATGTCGTTTGTTAAAATCGAATAACACACGGAAAAAAATTTATGGAATTTTTTGACACAATGGTGTATTTTTTACTCAAATTATTACTGGATTTGTACTACTAACAATTTGTGCATAATTTTTACGCAATTGTGTAAAATTTATATACAAAAGTTTTAGTACCTACACTAGTTTTTTCAGTGTAAAAGAGTATGAATGTGAAATATAATTTCTTAACTGGCCAGGAATTCTGTTTAATCATTTTAAAAACATTCAATTCTTTGGTTTAAAAAAAGATGTTTTAACAATTATATCTATGAACAAAACTAAATTTTCTGAAATCTATGAATTTTCAATAAGTTTGCGATTGTAACTAGTTAGACCTCCACATGTAACACCCATATTCATCACCTTTTAACGCACTTTTACTGGACACAGCAGCGAAGTTCCTTTTTTACTTAATGGAGGGATTAATAGAATTTTTTTAAAATATAACCAGCAAATCAAATATTAACGGAATAATGGATTTTTAATATGTACTTAGGACATAAAGCCTGAAGCTCCCACGAATGCAGTATAGTTATATATAAAAATTAGACAAGCTTAAAAATTGTTAACGCTCTTAAACATTTTTTGGACATATTGATATAGCAAATTTATTTTAGTATCTATTTAGTATTTATTTAGTACTATTTTTAATATCTTGTCCGATTTTAACAAGTGGTGCATCTAAGTACTTAGTAATGTAATCCTTTTCTACTTCCACATAAAAGCAAAAATCTTATTTTTTATTGAGAAGTGAAAAATAACTATTTTTAAATGTATCAATTATCTTGGATTTTAAAAAATGTCAACTTTAACTTCTGAGGTATGTAACCTAATCTTATCTTGAAAAAAAAAATCTTCGAAAATCGAATAAGAAATATATAATAAATCTCTGAGTTTGTCAAATCTGCAGTTTTCTGCAAAAAAGTTTTATTTTCCCTTAAAGTAGATATAGCAAGGAGAACAACTCTGGTAGAAAGTCCTGCGATAGTTGCTTATATATTTTTTGTAGTTCAATCCAAATGTTTATAAACTTACAAACGTAAGCAGTTTGGTTGAATTTTCCTATTTATTTTGTATGTGGGATTGATAGTTCTTTAGTCGCATAATCGAGTGTTACTGGGTGTTTTGTTTGGATCCGTGTAGAAGGGCTTGATATGACGTCATCTTTCAAGATGGCGGCCAAAAAATCATAAAAAATATAACTTTCGCAAGCAATGATTATACTCGGTTCCATATAATTCGAAAACGAGGATTCCAAAAAATTTTACTTTCAAGGTCATCTGACCTTAAATGGCTTTGAAAATAGCAAAAAACAAGATTTTTGTCATTTTCTCTTCAAAAAATATTAATAATTCGAGGTTTTGCCAGTCCAAGTTCAAATCTACCTTAAACTAAAAGGCATGTATGCCAAATTCGATCCTTAGAGTATGATGCAGTTTGAAGCAAATTTGGTAACAAAGATAAGAAGATCAAGTCCAACAATATTGTTAAAAAAATTTGGTTTAGCTATGACGCGTTTCAATATGGCGGCTATATATCAAAATGGCGACCAATGGTGTTTTATTTTATTCAATTTCGTAAAAAGGCAAAAACGACAAGGTGTCCATTAATTATTGTTGACTTATCGCCACTTATACAATGAAAAAAAAGTTTAGTTGATGCATGACCTTGATTGACCTTAAAAATAACATGTACAACTGAAAAACCAGCTTTTTGTGATTTTTTTTTCCAATTTACCACTACGCAAAAACTTTAAGCGCCGGAGATGAAATTAACATCTTAGCCATAAAAAAAAAACACTTCATTTTAAACCTCCCTACCTAATTTCGGAACTGTGAATTTAATGTTCTACTCACTTGTCTAGCCAATGAAGTCATTTAAGTAACCTATAAGATTAGCAGAAGTTAGATATATATTTCCATTTACTGGATTAGTGGTTTTAGATACCATTTTCCAAAATGGCAGTCGAAAAATTCTAATTTTGCCTGTAGGGCATGACTACACTTGTTTATTACTATGAGGATTTAACAGCTATTTAGTAACACATTCATGTGCCACCGCATCCCTATAGAAGTTCCGAAACTTAATAAAAACGACAGGCATATAGGTCATTTCTACCGGGATATTACATAAACATCTGGGACGCCATATCCAGAAAAATGGTAGGGAGGTTTAAAATGAAGTGTTTGTTGATGTTAATTTCATCTCCGGTGCTTAAAGTTTGTGCGTAGTGGTAAATTGTAAAAAACATCAGAAAAAGCTGGTTTTTCACTATTAAAATAAAATATGGTTATTGGTCGCCATTTTGATACATCAGCGGCCATATTGAAACGCGTTATAGCTGAACCAAGTTTTTTTTAACAATATTTTTTGGACTTTTCTTTTTTCTCTTACCAAATTTGGTCCTCTTCGCTTTAATAGTTGATGAATAGCGCCCTTTAGTATGTTGTTTTTGCAATGTGTTAATTTTACTGGAGTATTTTTCAAGGTCATTAAGCGTTAAACTGCATCAAATAGTTTGAGGTATATTTCAAGTTGGACTGACAAAACCTCGAATTATTAAATTTTTTTGAAGAGAAAATGGCTAAAATCTTGTTTTTTGCGATTTTCAAGGTCATGTAAGGTCGGATGACCTTGATAGTGAATTTTTTGGAAGCCCCGCTCTCGCATTATATGAAATCGAGTATAATCATGCCCCGGTTGCAAAAGTTGTATCTTTTCTGATTTTTGGCCGCCATTTTGACAGATGACGTCATATCAACCTCTTCTATGCGGATGCGAACAAAACATCCGGTAACACTTGACTGTTTGACTAAAGAGCTATCAATCCCACATAGTCACAAAAGTCCTTCAAAATTCCTAGAAATTATCGACATATGCCCCTACACTATTATTTAATAGACACTTAAATTAAATATTTCAACGCATCGATATCGGTATACCTAACGCGTTCGAAACAAAGCCAAAATATACTACATTTTTGACTCGTTCATGCCATGTTTCGAACGATGCCCGCGTTTGTGACAGATGCGATGACAAAACAGCTGATTCCACTAGTTGCGTACGGAAAGATGTACGTAATGTTACGAACCCACTAACGTATGCAACGATTTTAATCATCAGTTCTGTCATCGCACCCTTCCGGTAAAACATCCATATTAAGAAAATTTTTAGATGTATTATTGTCAAAACACGCCCAAAATATAGAAAAACCTACTAGGAATAGGAAAAATAGAGGAAACAATTAGAGCCCAAAATTTTTTTTATTAGCAATCTTAAGAAGGTACACCGTTTAATATACTAAAAGTCCCCATTCCTATCCCCTCGGGAACTGTCATTTCTAACCTCCAAAAAACTCAAAAAGGCGTTTTTCTTCGATACCTCCTAAACGCTGACAGACTGCCAAAAGTGACAAATAGGAAAAACGTTACAAATTTAATTCTCCATCAATAAGTAAATGGTGATAGTGTAGCTTCAACCACTCCTTCGATCTGGAAAATTGAAGCAAAAATGATGCCAATTTGAAAAATTTCTTGCATATTCCTTTTTAGCATTTTCATCAAGATTTCTCAACTTACTAGTAACAAACTTGTCAGGGTTGATCTAAGAACAATGGCCTAAATTTTGTCAGAAAATTAAATTTTTTCAGTGGCGTAGTCCGATTTTATCAACCAGAAAATTTCAAAATGTACCAAACCTCTTTGATACGCCACTGGTACTGACATATACAAAAAAAGGCCTCGCTTTTCACTGGATCTTATACAGGATAAAATTGCCTTTCCAACGACACCTTCCCCTTGTATTTGCTGCTTCTAAATAGTAATAACATAAGAATTTTTTAAAGTCATAATTGGTATTGTAAGTCTAGGGGACCTTGACCTTTTCATTTAAGAAATTTACTAAAAAAATTATGATTTAAAAAAATTCTTATATTATTACTAGAAACAAAAAATACAAGCGGAAATGCAATTTTTTCTAATATAAGATCCAGTAAAAAGGTGGGCCTTTTTTTGTATATGTCAGTAAGAGTGGCGTATCAAAGAGTTTTGATACATTTTGAAATTTTGTAATCAAGAAAATCGGACTACGCCAAGAAAAATTTAATTTTCTGTGATAATTTAGGTCATTGCTCTTAGATCAATCCTGCCAAGGTTGGTACTCGTAGGTTAAAGTCTTGATAAAAATACTAAAAAGGAATATGCAAGAAATTGTCGATTTTATTTTAAAGCGATTTAAGAAAGCGGTCATCGCTTTAAAACCGATTTTAGGGTCAGTATAAACAATTTAAAAACGCTTAAGCGCATTGTGTCCAACTTAAAGAAACACTTAACCCTCGTTTTATCAAAAAATCTGTTGTTAACCATGTTGATTTATTTAATTATTTTTAAACTGACATTTAATAAGATTTTTTCATGAAGGGTTTATACGCCCTCGGAGAAAGCGATTTTATTTAAAACCGTCCCTATATAAAACCGGTTTTAGGCGCGTATAAATGTAGTAAGTGAAATGTGTCAAAGTTTACTTGATTATTCGTAAAACAAATATGTGAGTACAGTAAAGGGAATATTTAGCAATTCATAGGATGCGTGTGTTTTATTTTTGATAGAGTTAAGAAATGGGACTTCTGACGCAAATTTCAAGTATCCAGACCATGGTGCGGCCGGTTGTGGTGGTTGATTATAAATTAAAACAACATCCACTAATTCGCTGTTTAATTTTCAAAGAAATTAATAGTTTTATGTCATTTTTTACAACCAAACATAAAACAAAATCACTACAAAAAACTAATACTCCGCACCACAACGCGACGTGAAGTTCGAAACTGAATCACCTTGCATAGTTTTTTTACTGACTGTGATACGATACGGAGATAAGAGCGGGGCGGGACACACACTACTTTATTTATAAGCTTCAATGTACATTTTTGGTTATTTTTTTGGGGAAACTTTTGAACAAATTTAAGCGAAATGAATCGTCTTTTCAAACCAACAATTTTTATACATAAGTTGTGAAACACCCTGTATATAATATTTGACCTAATAAATAGGGCTATTAAACTGAAGATGACAAGAGATTTTACAAAGCATTGGTTACACGAACCGAATGTTATTCCTTTACTACATTTCAGAGCAACGCAAAAACATATAAATATAGTTTCAACCTGAGTATTCACTGAAATAACAATATTAATGTCTTAATTGTATATGATGTCCTTAGAAAAACTTTACTTTGACTATAGATAGATAGATAGACAACAAACTTTATTGTTTCTATAGTAATGGAAATACATACTTATAACAATTGAGTAAGGCCAATGCAAAAATTACAAAAAACCTAAAAACCTATTTCATAGGTTAACACGAAAAGAACATTTAAATAATAGCGGTAAAATTAAAATAATTAGTAAAAGTAAACTGTAAAAAACCTACTAAAAAAAAACAAAAAAAAAATTAATTCCTGAAATTTTACTGTAACTAGAGAAAAAACATAATAGACTAATAAAAAAAAAAAAAAGAAATTATATTATTGATATGTAACTTAGTATAAAGTATAGTAAATTTTTAACCTTACATAGAACGCCTACTTATATATGTAAAAATTAATTAATAATAATTAATAATACCACAGAAAATGAAATAATAATTAGAAATAAAATGCAAGCCTTCCTTTATTAATTATTATAGTTACTACCGTTTGTATGTATATGTGTGTGTATGTTGTAAATTTTAATTTTTAGTTATAAGCATTCACTACTCACAACTATAGGAACAGAAGGCCTTTTCCACCAAATACAAGCGTTTACGACTTACTTAGTTGGTAGAGGTTAGCAGTTCCATTTACTAATTTGTATATTTATATGATTGAAATAAATAAATTTGTTTGTCATAAAAAAAAATTGTTGGCAGGCTGTAGTAAACCTCAACATCAATTCCAAAGAAAAAGAAAAAAACCTGCTGCTGGTATCTAAGGTCCGCAATTACATAACGAAAGACAACAAAGTCAACTCAACCTACATCAGAGAAGTAGCAAAGAAATGCTTTAAAGCGTCAAATAAAGTTATCGATGATCTTATAGAAACATGTGCCGTTCAACAGTCAACTCCAGAAAAAACTGCCGTTCGTTTGTACGAGTGTATCGTGCATGAGACAAAAGTCGATCATCTTAATAAAAATAAACAAATTAAATACAAATCTGGGTTATGTCAACTAAAATTGATAAATTTCATTAAAAAAGGACAAATCAATGAAGAGGTGGTTGTAGATAAACTACTTTCGGCAGGCGAACTGAATATCATTAAAGCGAAATGGATTGTCAAAATATGTTCTGCGGATAAATGCACGCCGGAAGATACTGCCAATAACTTTATTGTTTGTTTAGATAAAGAGTACAATTTAACCGAATAAAACTATATGCAAGAAACTATAATATGTTGCTGAATTGATGTTCAAAAAGTTATTTTTGATTTTATAACTTCATCACGATATGACTCACTGTTCGTAAATAACAAAAAGATGTTTTAAGTTACCAAAGCAAAACCGTTTTTTTTTATATCTATATCAAAATCATGATTTTAGAAAATAACAAAACCGTGGCAATTTTAAATCACTTGCTGCTCCCTAACTTATTTAAACCAATGCACAATTAGCTTCCAGAGTGAATTTTTGGCCAAAAATGTGAAGTGATCTTAAGGCAAGAAAATTTAGCATTAACTTAAAGTAAACAATCCAATAGACCTGGAAATGCAAAAAACAAAAAGCACAAAATGGTTTTATGCCCTTAAGCGACGATTTGTTTTAATGTTGTGTTTTCTGAGCTTAAGATGTTTTATTTTCTTCCATATTTTAAGAAAGTTGCACAGAGTTTTCTGCAGAACTGGTTCATACAGTGACGTAAGACTAAAATGAATTTAGTAGAGGAATTTAAGTACATTATAAATAAGATTATTTTAAAAAAATTGGTCAAGGACTTATGGGCAGTAGGGAATTTACTCTTTAAATGCAGAACACTAAAAAAATATTAAATTCGATTACGTTGGAGTAAAACTTTATTTTCTGCATAAACCTCCACTTATATTAAGGTTTATACTTCGTAAAACTACAGACTTTAGGATTTAAAATAAAGAAAAAAAAAATATCTGCGTTTATTGGCGTTTGTACGATATTTGGCCATTTATTCGTAAACATCACATATAGGACATTTTCGATAGAGTGTGATCGAATAAAGACTAAAAGAAGCGACAAAGCGGCCGAAAAATCATTATGGGTTTTAAATACGTGCTGTCATTTAACACAAAGTATACTTAACACACTGAGAGAACAGGCTCGACACGCTACATGGAGAAAAATACATTTTTACCTTGCACAATATTGAGAGTTCCATTTTAATTCATAGTGTTGAAAAGAAGACGCATTGATAGGTGGTAATCATAGAAGTATATGCTTTATTATTGCCGTATTTCATATTTTTTTGTATATATTAGATATACATAGGGGATCTAGAATTAATACGAAAGGTGATTGAGATTATGCTGATGTAAAAAGTTTAGAACCAATGCATTCGTAAGCCTAATTGTGTTTTTACATAATAAAGTATAGGGTGTCCCAATAACTCGTAAAAGGGAAATAAACCGCGAAAATTATGTTTAAAAAAAGTAGGAGCATGAAGTCGTTATTATTATTAGTAATCTATTATTCATTAATTTAATTTAAAATACAGGGTGTCCCAAAAGTTCGAATCCACCCTAATATCTCCAAAATCAAAAGAGGCAGAGAAGTAAAATTTTACACAATTAGATGGTTTACAAAAAAGTATATTAGGGCTAGGGCGGCGACGACACTTTTTTTTAAACAGGGCTTTTTCTTTTGCTTCCAAAAACTCTTTAAAACTAACGGCTTTTAAATAAAATAGGAAAAATCATCTCCATAAGACCAAGGAGTTAAACAAGGAAACAGATAATCGATGATTCTTTGTTTAAATCATTGCTCTCATTTAAAAGTTTTTGTCATTTTATTTAAAAACCGTTAATGAAATGTATTGCATTTAAAAAAGTATTGTCTTTGCCCTAGCTCCGCCTCCCCAATAAATGGCCGCACGATTAGCATAAAAAAGATACTTTTTTGTAAATCATCTAATTGTGTGAAATTTTACTTCTCTGTCTCTTTTGGTTCTGGAGATATTAGGTAGGTAGGAATACAAAAAATTGCTTTTTTTAGCAATAGGGAAGTAAAATCAGGTTGTGTTACGTTTTATACCCATCCTAAAAACATTTAAAAGGTAAGATTTTTTGGCGGAAATTATTCTTTGTTCAATTTAGAGTCGATCTAGCTAGAGGCCCTCTATACAAATGACAGTTATTGTTTTACCAGAGATGGGCAACTCATATTGCCCTCTCTGTCTAGTTTTTTTCATATTTGCATGTAAGAGTAATTTTATGAAATGTACTGATATTTTGTTATTGTCTCTTTTTATAATTTCCCCAGACAGTTTTTGGAAGATTGATTTTTTTTGGTTAGTAAAATTCGTCAAGTTGTGACAAAAAAACAAAAACAAACAATGAATATACACGCGGTAGATATTAAAAATATAAATAATAGGTAAAATAAAATAAAAATAAAATTTTTACAATAAAACACGGAAACATAATGTGTTATTTATTAACAAAGTACATGCTAAATGCGTATGTTTGTTTGCAGCTTGGTAAATGCATGTTTTATTTCCACTTTTCTTGAGTTTCTTTCTCCGTTGGACAACGAAACAATAAAAATTCGTCGAGGCACGTGTTTTTACAGTCTTTGATACAGCAAACTTCCATTTTTAAACCGTACGATTCTTAATCAAAAATATGACAGTGACAAAATTATTTATTGTCAAATCCAGTTACTCACCTCTGGTAAAACAATAACTGTCAAAAATCGTTTACAGGGTCTCTAGATCTAGCTACGGAAAGTTAACAAAAAGGGAACACTTTATTTGTATTTAATTGTTGAGCTACCTTTAACCAATATAGGTGAATGCAGAGACGCTAAAGGGTGACGGGGACGGTTTGCAAAATAAAGCGGTTTTCTTGGTTCGAAGCAATCGTGTGGCCAATAACAATGATCAATAGCGAAAACGGCAGGTATACGTATAATTAAAGCTTTTTCTGGCAACTGTCCCACAATACATGCTCCTTCCGTAAATTTTTGTAGTTTCTAATATGTCATATTTTTGACAATAAACAATCGGTAAAAACATTTAAAATACTACTTAATTTCATGCACGACCTTTCCGCTCCCTAAGAAGAATGATTGGTAACAGTCTAGTATAAGGTAGTAGTATAATCTGTATATAAGGAGTAAAACTTCATATACTTGAATGATTTTCTTTATAAGCAAAAGTGAATTTAATTCATCAATATTATTTGTCCAGTCCATCCTACACATCTTTTGCACGTCTGTATATCATTTAAATGTCAAATAATAATAAAAAAAGTGTACTACTTCAATAGATTCATGCTATTTCTCAGTGTAAAGGCGCAATTACACAGACGAACATGCTCAAACAAAAGCTCGTGCAAAAGATTTAAAATTTTTTGCGTGAACATTTTTGTGAGCTTTTTTTGAACATTTTGTTCGGGTAAATTTTTGAGCAAATTATTGCTATCTGTTTTGGAAACATATTTTTAACGATGAGAATAAATAAAATTTCACATCAGTGATCAGTGATCTCAATTATTTAAAAAAATGGAACACCAACTTTTATTTAAAATTTTTGTAAAAAAAAGTCGACGGCAAGCGAAACATTATTCTTGGCTATCAGTTTTGTCACATGGATTAGGGTTACTTATAATATTTTTTTCTTAGGGTTTCTCCCGGATTTTTTTGCCCGGGGGTTTTTTTGGGATTTTCTTGCGAGTTTTTTGTATTTCCAAGGGTTTTTTCTTAAATTCAAAGAACAACCCAGGAAAATTTTTCTTTTCCAAAAAAATTTTGAGTTTTTCAAATATCGGCAAAAAACTAAAAAATTGCACTTTTAAGCGGTAATCCGCGCCTCACGACAATGAAGAGTGGTGGGGAGGGAATTTGTTTTTAAACATATTTTTGTAACTTTACTTTACCCTTAGCTTCACCAGATTTACCTAGTTAGTTTAAGGCCCCAACGGTTGCTTAAAAAAGCAAAAGGTTCATGAAAATGCTGATGATAGATATTTACTGTCAATTTAAGGTAATAATCAAGGTCGATTACTGACACTGAACAAACAATATGCAAATGAGCAACATTCCGATTCAGAAGTCTAGTCTATTACAGCTAAATTATATTTTTTTAGACAAGGGTCGGGATCTTAGGGTTGTAAAAGTGGGTAATAAACGGGTATTATTTAGACCGAACGTGCTTTTGTTCATATATTTGAGATTTAATAAAATATATATAGGTTTTTTAATTTGACTTAATTATTATTGAATTGTGTTTTAAACTAGGAAGTAAAATAAAGAGATATTCTTTTAAAGGTAAATTTTTATCATTACATTTTACAGGCAACAGCAATAAATAAGTGCCAATTATTATTTTTTTATTCTCGTTTTTTTACAACCCCGAAAAAGTTACAAGTATACTGGCATATCCCCTATAAAAATCAAGTCAATCGAAGTTGCTTATGAGCTAAAATGTGAATTTCGATATCAAATCGTTTTTCCGTCGGAAAGCACTTAATTAAAAATACCTTGTTTTAAAACTTAGTCTTTCTATATTCAGTTAAGTTAAATGAATTCCCATAAAACTATAAAATTTAAATTTGTAAGAAATTTCTATACCAACATTTCTTCAAACAAATTTTGCTTAACATTCTCTCCAAAATTTCCGTGAGTCTTTTTGTACGAGATTTTGCTCGAACTTTTTTTTGAACATTTTGCTCAAGAGGCTCGTGTAAATGTTTGTCGGCATTTCAACATCAAAGGAAAGTTTGTCTGTGTAAATGCGCCGTAATATTATCGTGACTCAGGGTCTTAAGTATACCATCCCCACCACTCGATTTTGCAAGCTAGCGTTTTGTCGCTTCGACCATACGAAACCATACGAAATTATTCGCATGCGACTACTTTCGTCTCTTCCTATACCGTATAGAAAAGGAGGCAAAAGATATGCCGATATGCTGATTCATGGGTAGTACGTGCAAGAATAACCGGTTTTTCATGCGAAACAACACGAATGCCTCCACCCACTCGTGCAATATTGCGTTAAACCAGTCGAATTCGAACGCGGTCCACACATACCGGCTTATCTTTCGCCTCTCATTTCACACGGTATAGAAAGAGATTGACATAAAAATTATTGATTATTCAGTATACGTATGCGGATATTTTCGTATGGATTCGAAAATCAGACCCCTGGTCTGACTCTTCTTTGACTAGTGCGGTAAAGTTAACGTTATGGCACTTTATTTTAGAAACATTTTCTTCAATTTAAAAGCTTTGCTCACAAGTCGCAAAACATAGTCGTGTTCGTAAAAATCGGAATTTAATGGATACAATGAAAATGATTAAAAACAACGATTGATTTTCTCTCAAATTCTGAATTTTCTAGAGTAATTTTGGAAACACAGTAATAATAATAATTTCAATGTTTTTTGCCATCCTAAAGGAATGAACTTTATGCTTAAATAATTTTGAGAGCGGACTAGTTAGACATGCCTCAATTAGTTTTGGCTAAAAATTCGACCCGGGCCCACTGCGAAATGCCAACAAAAATAGGATTAAACTAAATTATTTTTAGAGTCTTTATTTCATCACCGATTTTTAAAAATGATATATTTTTGTGAGGATTAAAAAATTGCAACTTTTTGAACTTGCCCGCTAAGTTGGATTTTTACACAACGTTATTTTGAACGGTTGGCAACTTGGTAATTATAGGCAATCCCAAAAATTCTCGTTTTTTTGTAGCCCACTATGTATATAATATTTATAAAAAGTTTTTAAAATTAACGAACTTTCCCTATTCTCTATAGTTAGCTGCAATCGCAAACTGCAAAGTCACCTCGCCCCCATAAATCAGACCTTAAATTGGATCACGCTCGTTCTAGGTCCATTTAAGATGGCGCAAAATAAAATCCGGTCGGGAACTAAAGATAAAAAGCTCATTTATTTTCTCTCCTAGATTAAAGTAAAATTTTTATCTTCAGTGGTTTTCAGGAGCTAAAAAATGTTTTAACGAAGGTTTGTTTTAAATAATAGAAACCTTTTTCACCTCTCATTTTGACGCCATTTAATTTTATCGCTTATTTCGGGTATATACTTAGGGACATACGTAGAAAATTTGGCTTCCGTGAGCCTTTTGATGAAGATTTTACGAAATTTATTTTAACCGATTACTAATGGACCCACCAACACTGCCTAACCTGTAAACAGACCCAAAAATGCTGCAGTCATAAAGTAGGGTTAAGGTGTCAATTTTCTTTCTTAAATTTAGACAGTTTGAGCTAGAGAAATGAAATTTGGCACATATGTTAGCTTTCCGGCAAGGTACCCCCGCGTGTCATAAAAAATTACATATGTAGCTTCTAGGGGGCAACAGGGGCCCCAATATGTTCTTATACTATCCCTCATACCTTCTATACTTATGCACCTACATATCTGAATCTCAGTCAGTTGGTAGTTCATACTATTACCTACAAGTCTACCATACCGAAAAAATATTCATAGCTGTTAACAAGACTCCCAGGTTAGGAGCTAAAGATTTTGTCGATTTCAATTAGAAAATTATATTTCACTTATCTTTCACCCTGTGCCAACAAAAATGCACCACCAGGGGCGCAGTGGACCATTTCTCAATTTTGAATACCCCTAACTTTATCCCAGCCCCTAGGGGCTGTAAGGGGGCGGGATCTAATTTTCACCATTTTCATATTCCAGAAAACACTCCATGAACATATGCACACTTTTGAAAGAAGAAATGTAGATTCTTAAAATGTAACGGTGGGATTTATTAAAAAGGTTTAGTCTATTTTAGAACGGTCCTAAGTTTAAGTGAAATTTTTGGTTTTAAGGATTTTAAACCAGCCCTTCTTTAGTTTTGGACATAGTTTGATTTATAAGAAGAATTTTAATAAATTTGTTTATTGAATACACACACACACACACACACATCTTAACACAATCTTTTGTTGGATTTAAGAGGAAATTTTTAATTTAGAAAAAAAGAAAATTTAAAAATTTAAAACCACGCGGGGTTTAAATAGTAAACAAAAGGAAGATGGCTGTGGCACCGTGAATCTAACGAAAAAGCAAGAGTTTTTTGTACTTCGGTGCAAAATGAACTTCTTGGATTTCGATTGCTCACACAGAGGGTGGAACCTAGGACGACGCCGTTTCGTCCTTATTAGGGACTCGTCAGCTAGGTGTACCACAACGGCTCAAGCGGAGAGAATTTCTGTCGAGTACCGACCATGGTTCCCTCTGTGTGAATCTCCGACAACCAAGAATGAGTGTGAGCAATCGAAATCCAAGAAGTTCATTTTGCACCGAAGTACAAAAAACTCTTGCTTTTTCATTAGATTCACGGTGGCACAGCCATCTTCCTTTTGTTTTCTAAATCGTGCAGTACGGCACTTTCGGTTGTTTTGCGATTATATTCGCACGCTTGTAGACGAAACCTGCATACAGATGGCATTGTAATATGGATCGATGCTACGCTTTGCACCTACTGCTTATGCAGTGGGTCTGATTCTTGGTTGTCGGAGATTCACACAGAGGGAACCATGGTCGGTACTCGACAGAAATTCTCTCCGCTTGAGCCGTGATCTTTGGCACATAAGCGTGACCGAGGTTTTCTGTTGTTGTGGTACACCTAGCTGACGAGTCCCTAATAAGGACGAAACGGCGTCGTCCTAGGTTCCACCCTCTGTGTGAGCAATCGAAATCCAAGAAGTTCATTTTGCACCGAAGTACAAAAAAACTCTTGCTTTTTCGTTAAATAGTAAACACTCTGTAGAATATATTAACATTGGGGCTATATGTCACTCTAATTAAAACTTACCCTGGATAATTAATTTTTCCAATTAATACTTGATGTCACGCAATGATTTAGATGAGTAATAATAAAATAAGGAGTTGATTAAATTTGTATTTATTTAAAAGGTGTTTTTATTTATGAAATATATTAAAAAACTTAAATTCAAGTTTCTTTTATATTTCTGTCACTGTCGAAACGTCAGCTTAAAAATATTAGCGCTGCGTTCAATCACAAACAGCGAGTTCGGATCTTTTACCTCTGCTTGCACCTTGGCTTGCACCAACCTCTACTGATGAAAGCTACAGCTTTAAAATGAGTGGGCTTTGAGTAAGGAAAGTTTTTTTGACTGAGCTTTTAGATAACCTCAATGTTTTACTCTAAGTTTGTAAATAAATTAATATAGTTGTTTTAGGTTTTTTGTTTAATATATTTTTCGTGCATAATAAGTGACCTTCACTTATGTTTGTTTTGCCTCGTATTGCACTCATAAATATATTTTTTGTGCTGAAAACGGGTTCAAAATATTACGTTTTTCTGGACAAAATAGGAGGTGTTTTATTGAGTAATGAACAACTTGTGATATTAAATAAGGTAAATCAATCCTTATAAAAACGGTTAATTAGGGAAATTATAAACGAATTTATTACCAAATACCACAAAACAATCCTTTCTGGGGGCTATAAATTTAAACTACCCCCCTAAGGTGGCCTAAAAAATAACCAACTTTATATCCTCAAACACAAATAATGAAGCTATTATGTGCCAAAATTTTGGCGTATTCACCATTTGCCATTTTGAAACCTGTCAAAAAAATTTAGCTTTAGGGCATTTTCTTCTAAAATATGGTGTATTTTGAGAAAAAAAGCAGTTTTTTTCAATGGTATTTTTGCAATAATAATACAAAATAATTAATAGCCTTGTGTCTTTTCTGTATGGGTAAGTACTTTTTGAAAATTGGTTTTAAAATTTAGTACCATCCAGAGGTGTAAATATTTAGACCTGTGGGGGTGCTATTTTAGATCTTAGTAAATCTCACTGTAAGTGTTTTGACTCGAACTTGTTATTGCCGAAAAATTTGGGATTTGGTATAGTATATTTTGAACAAGAATTAAAATTCTTAACCTCAATTTAGGGGTCGCCCCTGGGGTTTAAGAATTTTATATTTCATAATATTTGTTACAGCAAATTCATGAGTGATCTGCATTTATTAGATCTCGCCCCCCTATAGCCCCTAAGGGCTGATGCAAAGTTGGGAGTATTTAAAATTAAGAAATGGTCCACTCAGTGGTGCATTTTTGTTGACATGGGTTGAAAGATAAGTGAAATATAATTTTTTAATTGAAATAGACAAAATGTTTGCCCTTAACCTAGTAGCCATATTTTTTAGGTATAGTAAACTTGTAGCTAATAGTGTGAACTGCCAACTGACTGAGATTCAGACGTGCAGGTGCATTAGTATTTAAGGTATGAGGAATAGTTTAAAAACACATTTTGACCCCTCTTGCCCCTAGGAGCCACATGTGTAATTTTTTATGGCACACGAGGGTATGTTGCCAGAAGGCCAACATATTTCATTGCTCTAACTTAAACCGTTTGAATTTAGGAAAAGAAGTTGACACCACTACTTTTTGAATGCAGCATTTTTGGGGCTGTTAACAGGTTAGACAGTGTTGGTGGGTCCATTAGTAATCGATTATAAAGTAATATGTATTTACAGTATTTTCCACCCGAAGTTTATACAGCTTTAATTGACGTCAACTGTCAGCGAGAATTTTCGATCTGACGTGTGATAATTTTGTTTTTCCCTAAAAAGACAGTTGGTTACAGTTGGGCCAGTTTTCTTTAATTTTACTTTTATCATGTCTCCTAATAATAATGTTATTAAAATTTCATAAAACCTTTTCTTGCACACTTTTTTCGGCATAAAAGCATCACTTTCCTAAATGCATCAATAAATTTTGTTATAACATGTCACTGTCAAAAACTGCAAACAATGAAGATTTAACCGAATGCGTGTCAAACTAGGTTTAGTGGTGGCACAATTGAAAGGTATTTTTAAATAATTTTATTTTCACGATTCTTCCATGGCCAAAATGTAAACAAATACTCTTGCCGCCAAAATTTCTGTCAGAGAAAATCTAACCTAAAAACGGACAACAAACTATCTAGGGCGTTTGGATTTCTGTAAACTTTCAAACCTGGTTTTGTTCAGTGAGTCACTGAGGTAAGGTTTTGTCTAAATAAAAATGGAACGGACTGCATATACCTCAATAAACGATAAGGTTTCACTTTATCCAAAGGGAAATACCATCCTACTATTATTAATAAATGGGAAAGTTTGTGTGTACATATGTATCTTTGTTCCTCAATCACGTCAAAACGGCTGAACCAATTTGGATGAAATTTGCCAAGAAGATAGAATGTAACCTGGGGTGCGTTCAGAATGGCCGTCGGGTAATGCTCCTTCGCGACCTGGCCGTTAAGATGGCCCTGGTTAAAATTTACCCGGCGAACGCTCACTTTCGCACCCCACGAAATAGCTTGATAAAATTTGTCCCGCATGCACAGCGACAATACTTTTTGTATGTGTTTTTAAATTTGAAGTCTAGTTTTTGGCAATGGAAAGAATCAGTACACATTCCCATAAATTTTTTGAACTAGGAAGGCAATGTTGTTCTATATTCTATTCTATTATATCTATTCTATTAACTATTAAGAAAATGGTGGTTTCTTTCCTTTTTTTGTTTGACTTTTGCCGCTAAACTGATAGCAAGTACTAGCACGTCCTCGTCCTCGGAAGGTGAATCATCATCGAGTAGTTCTTCATTTATAAATGCATTTACTATTACTCCTTCCATAATTACAAAAATTTTTAAAATCTTAAGAGTGAGGTTATGATAATGCGTCTTGTCCATATATGTATGAAATTAAATATACACCCTTGCAATGCTTTCGGCGTGCACAACTTTGTAAGCAGGATGTCCTATATATATGCCTATACCTTTCTCTTTTACTCTTTTATGACTCTTCTTGTCTCTTTCTGGCATCAAAGCTTAGCGATTCTGCACATACGCGGCCATCGTCATTGGTTAACCAACCAAAATCCAGAAAGACAGCTGTGCAGTTGTCAAAATGTTTCTATTTGTTTACGTTTTTAGAAAACCAGTATTTTCTATTTTTAAATAAATAAATATATGAATAGAAATAATTATTAGGTATTTTCACTTTTTTTCCTTCAAATTTTAAGAAAAAATAGCTACCAACCTGTGGAACTTCACTTCACTTTTGTTGTTTGACGGCATCCACAAATACAGCACGTCTTTTTATGCGGCGACATCTTAAGCTCCAAGATATAAACAGTTTTTATTATAACTCCTAAAAACTTTCGCGTAACCAAAGATTCAAAATATCACAATAAAAAAATTTGTATAAACGAAAACGCGGCAAACGACTATGTGTGATCAAAACAAATCAACAAAAATGGCGTCTCGACCGAAGGGCGAAGACGAGGGTCGCGAAATCGGCAGCCTCGTAAAATTTTCGCGCATGTGCATATGCTCGGAGCTAAGACAGCTCCATGGCCTGCTAGATTTTAGATCTTGCTTACAAGTTTCGCCTGGGAAAGGCCTATATTTAACCTCATACATATATGGTCTTGTCCGTTCAGATTGGACGAATACGAATCGCCGGACGTGCCAATCTGAATGCACCCCTGGATTGAAATATAGGCTACATTTTATTTGACAGCTGTTAAATGACAGCTGTTAAATAAAATTATTTTTGGATAACGCGGGCAATGCCGCGGGTAGACCGCTAGTTTCCCATATACCTGACATAGTGCCGGCATCGTCAGTAAGCTACACATTTACAATGATCCAGATTAACTTATTTTCTTGCAGGAGGACAACATCCTTTTGCAAATCTTAATAATCAACAGATAAGGTTTAAAGTCAAATAAACATCAAACAAAACAAAAAGAAAAGTATTCTGTTGTCACTATTGAAATTGATTTAATGTAATGCGTAGAGTATTTTCTTGTTAGAAACTCCTCATCAAGTCTAATAAATAAACTGCTTTTCTTAACATTTTTGACATATAAACTAGAACTTTTACTATTAAGTAACCCATTTTTTTCTTTAAATCCAACAGTTGGGCATTACTGTTTTGCATGAGAAGCAGTCTGTTTCGTAAAATTGTAAATGTACAAGATAGTATACAATGAATTACTTTTCTTACAATTCAGTTTTAAATAAATAAACATTTAAGCTCAATAAATACATTAGATGCTGAAAAGAAATTTTTAATGACAAAATACATTATTTTGATTATTATTATATTACATTAAAGATCCAAAACTTTCATGGTTAAGGTATCTTAGTTTTTAATTCAACAGTTTGGCTTTACTGTTTCTTATAAGAAAAAAGTATAATTTGCTAACATCTTACTAAAAAAAGACGTATACGGGTTGTGTAAAATTAAAAAATAATAAATTTAGTTTTTTCCGCGCAAGAACTTGCAAATTGTGGAAATAAAGACATGTAAATTTTGAGTTTGCAGAGATTCGCCTTGGAGGGGGATATTCAACGATATAGCTATAAAATTTTGAGAAATTATGATAAAAACGTCCTTTTTACAAGTTTAAATGTTGTTCACAAAAAATTGCTTAAAACTAAACTAAAATCGTAACAATCAATCAATAATGATATAGCGCAACATTTTTGCAATTTTAATAATAAATTCTTTAAAAATTTTGGTCCCTTACACGTTATTTGTAAAATATTTTCGACAAAATTGATTGGTCACAATCACAAATTTGTTGCCAAAATCATTGCCAAACAGTTTGAGAAAATTATACTAAAAATGTCATCTCTTATATGTTTTGAATGCTGTTGACAATCACCGACATTATGTCGCCGCAAAAAAAATTTTCAAATTTATGTAGTTTAAGAAATTGACACACTCAGTTGATTCAATATGGCCGCTGTGAAGGAAACAGAGTGTTTTGCCATAATAAACTTTTTGTAGATTTTTAAGAAAGTTGGCGATTTTTTTTTAACAAGTTTCTTTGTTCCGAATTAAGTATTTGAACTCGAAAATAGCCAAATTTCCTTTTAGTAACACGTACAGCTAAATAAACAAAACTTTATAGTTAGTCTATAGAAATTATTTTTTTTACTGTATGTATACATCTTAAACAGGAGGTTCCGGATGTCTCATTATATTTTGCACCACTTATTAACCCGTTTAATACGATAAATTGAAAAAACTTAAAATGCAACGGTGGGATTTACTAAAGAGGTTTAGTCTATTTTAGAACGGTCCTAAGTTTAAATTTTAAATCAACTCTTCTAGAGTTTTGGACATAGTTTGATTTATAAGAAGAATTTCAATAAATTTGTTTATTGAATACACACACACACACACACACACACATCTTAACACAATCTTTTGTTGGATTTAAGAGGAAATTTTCAAGTTAGAAGAAAAGAAAATTACAAAATTTAAACCCACGCGGGGTTTAAATAGTAAACACGCTGTAGAATAAGTTAACATTGGGGCTATATGTCACTCTAATTAAAACTTACCTTTGTTAATTACTTTTTCCAATTAATACTTGATGTCACACGATGATTTAGATGAGTAATAATAAAATAAGAAGTAGATTCATTTTGTATTTATTTGAAAGGTGTTTTTATTTATTAAATGTATTAAAAAACATAAATGTAAGTTTTTTTTACATTTCTGTCACTGTCGAAATGTCAGTTTCAAAATATTAGCGCTGCGTTGAATCACAAACAGCGAGTTCAAATCTTTTACCTCTGCTTGCACTTTGGCTTGCACCAACCTCTACTGATGAAACCCACAGATTTAAAATGAGTGGGCTTTGAGTAAGGAAAGTTTTTTTGACTGAGCTTTTAGATAACCTCAATGTTTTACTTTCAGTTTGTAAATAAATTAATATAGTTGGTTTGGGTTTTTTTGTTTGGTGTATTTTTCGTGCATAATTAGTGACTTTCACTTATGTTTGTTTTGCCCTCATAAATATATTTTTTGTGCTGAAAACGGGTTCAAAATATGGCGTTTTTCTGGACAAAATAGGAGGTGTTTTATTGGGTAATGAACAACAAGGTAAATTAATCCTTGTAAAAACGGTCACTTACGGAAATTATAAACGAACTTATCACCAAATGCCACCAAACAATCCTTTATGGGGACTATAAATTTAAACCACCCCGCTGAGGTGGTCTAAAAAATCACCAACTTTATAACCTCAAACACAAATAATGAAGCATTATGTGCCAAATTTTTGGCTTATTCACCACTTGCCATTTTGAAATCTGTCAAAAAAAATTAGTTTTGAGGCATTTTCTTTTAAAATATGATGTATTTTGAGAAAAAGAGCAGTTTTTCAGTGGTATTTTGCAATAACAATACAAAATAATCAATAACTTTGTGTCTTTTCTGTATGGGTAAATGTTTTTTGAAAATGGGTTTTAAAATTTAGTACCCCACAGGTGCAAATATTTAGACCTGTGGGGCGCACTATTATAGATCTTAGTAAATCTCACTGCAAAAGTTTTCTATTTGTTGACTGCTTTTAGATTTCCCTGACAAAAAGAAGCTAATTGTCATTGCAAAAGTAAAATTTAGAATTCAAGTTTTCTTTTGGTAATGTCAACACTCTATAGGTTATTTAATTTTTGAATCTGCCTTTCCTTCTAGTCAAAAAGGGTATATTTTTTATAACGCATTATAGGCATAGCGATACCTAATACCAAAAGCTAAAATTCCAGTCGAGGATCCTCCATTCTCCGGCCCCAGAAACCAAGATGGTGGCTGTCAAAGAAAGGAAAAAACTGTTTTTTCTACATTTTCAGAAAAATCAAATCGAAATGAATTAGATAAGAGTGAGGAGGTCCCAGTTAATTCAAAAATGTAAAAAAAGTTGACATATGTCACTTCAAAACAAAATAGCGACAATATTTAAAAAATTTAGTTTTTCTTAGATTTCTCTTTTAATTTTTAAGTAATCATCTTTTTTGATGTCTCATATTTAAGCTACTGACCGGGTTGTTAATCGCACAATAAAAAAAAAATAGAGTTCATAAGCGCGTACAAAGATGGCACTTTATATGTCAAAAATATAATAGACCTTATTAACCTACAGACAACATTTGAAAAGAATATAAATTTTTTTAATAGGTGCTATTAGCGATGAGTTCGTATATGCTAAAGTTTTAAAAAACATTTGTTTTGACATTTGATATTCAAAATGACGACCAAACTGTCGAGAAAAAAGTAATTTTCCTCTTCTGGTGTGGTATTTATACCAACGTCATGCAATATATCAATTTGCGCTAAATCGAGGACGCTGGTCTCAAAAATTGCAAAAAAATGACACATGACATTTCCAACTCTAAATGGGCGCGACTAAAATTTAGAAACGTCATTATTTTTCTGCACGTGAGCAGTTTTGCACAACCCAAAGCAATTTTAGGATGAGTAAAATTAGTTTTAAATTTTTGTGTCAAGAAAAAACAAATTTTAATGATTTAGTTAAAATGACGAACGATTAAGTAAAAATAAGTGTTTTTTAAATTTTTTCCTTTAGTTAAACACAAAGCACTTGGCAAAATATTGGGTTGCGCTAAGTAAGATATAGTCATTCCAAAAATAAAAATTCATCAAGATGGCGGCGACTAAAATAAACAAACAACTTTATTTTTCTGTCCGTTTACATTTTTTCACAAAAAAAAAGCAGTTTTAGGATGAGCTAAATTAGTTTTAAATGTTTGTGTCAAAAAAAAATAATATTTCAGTTAAAATGGCCGACGATTTAAGTAAAAGAAAGTGTTTTTTTTTCTAAGTTAAAAAAAAAATAATAAGATACTAGAGTTTATCAAATGAAAGATACAGATTTAAAAAAAAATCAAACGTAATTTGCGTGCCAAAATGGCGGCGATTAAAATAAAAAACAACAATATTTTTCCGCCCGTTTACATTTTTTCACAAACTAAAGCAGTTTTAGGAAACTAAATTATTTTTAAATTTTTGTTTAAAAAATTCTACTTATTCCAGTTAAAATGGACGACAATTAAGTAAAAAAAAAGGTTTTTTTCGTTTTTTTCGCAAAATATTTAAAAAAAAATTACATGTCACCTTAAACTCAGGTATTATCGACATTTCTAAATATTCCTACGCGGATGCTTAGGTACTGGATACTTGCTAAAAACTTTTATACCTGATAAAAAATATTTTTCAATCTTATTTACATATTACAATATTATTCGGTTGGGAAAAATTAATTCGATTGCTTTTCTTGAGAGAATTTAAATTTGACCAACAAAATTAATTTTTGTATTTAACTTAAGTGTCAGCTATTTTAACTGAGGTATAAAAATGTATTTTTTTCTGACACAGAAACTTCAAACTAATTTAGCTTATTCTAAAACTGCTTTTGTTCATGAAAAAATGTTGAAGAATAAAAAAATAAAGTTGTTTTTTATTTAAGTCGCCGCCATCTTGATTTGTGAATGACATATGACTTATTTAGCGCAACCCAATATTTTATCAAACGCTTTGTGTTTAACTTAAGGAAACAACGAAAAAAACCCTTTTTTTAATTAATCGTCCGCCATTTTAACTGAAACATTAAAATTAGTTTTTTTTTACACGAAAATTTAAAACTAATCTAACTCTTCCTAAAACTGCTTTGGGTTGTGCAAAACTGCTAACGTGCAGAAAAATAATGACATTTCTTAATTTTAGTCGCGGCCATTTTGATTTGGGAAGGACATGTGTCATTTTTGTTGGAAATTTTTGAGACCAGCGTCCTCGATTTAGTACAAATGGATATATTGCATGACGTTAGTATAAATACCACACCAGAAGGGGAGAATTACTTTTTTCTCCAGAGTTTGGTCGCCATTTTGAATATCAAATGTCAAATCAAATGTTTCTTAAGACTGCAGCATAGACGAACTCATCGCTAATACCATCTACTAAAAAATTATATTTTAATGTTGTCTATAGGTTAATAGGGTCTCTTTTAATTTTGACATATCAAGCACCATCTTTGTACCCGCTTATAAACTCCAATTTTTTTTATTGTGCGATCAAGAAGCCGATCAGTAGCTTTAATGTGAGATATTAACAAAAATGGTCACTTAAAATTAAAAGAGAAATCTAAGAAAAACTAAATTTTTGAAATCTGGCCGCCATTTTGTTTTGAAGTAAAATATGTGAACTTTTTTTATATTTTTGGATTAAGTTGAATCTCCTCACTATTACCTAATTGATTTCGATTTGATTTTTCTAAAAATGTAGAAAAGACAATTTTTCCTAACTTTGACAGCCGCCGTCTTGATTACTGGTGTCGGAAAATGGAGGATCCTCGACTGGAATTTTACCTTTTGGTATTAGGTAATGCTATGCCAAATATAAAAAATATACACTGTTTGCAGTTTCTTTTTACGAATTTACTCCACTATTCCCGATTTCAAAAATACCAAACACGTTATTGCTATCTACGGTGCTTTGTGAGAAAAATGTCAAACACCTTACCTTCAGCATTATGAGCTAAACAGAGAACAAACTTGGTTAGCAATTTTCCTCATAACCACTAGAGATAGAACTAACATGTCTGTTATTTTTTAAATCGGGAACGAAAGGCCGAATCAAAAATGCAATATTGTATAGGGCGTTCCATTTAAAAATACAAGTTTAAAAGCACTCAAACAATTATAAAACTATTACTGTTTTTTCGATCTTTCGTAGCAAGTTATCAGGGGGTTTAAAATATAATGAGACAGTCGAGTCGGTACGATTTAATAAGGATAATATACGTCAAAGATATCTTATTTCTACCTTGACATTTATAAAATATTTCATCCACTTTCGGATACACGTGTGCGCAAGTCAAAACTGGGTCACAAAATGGCCACCCCCTTGTCCTCTTGTCAATCAAGTCCCATTCGGAGCTTTAATCAATTAAAATATCTCCTGCTCGCCTCGCTTTTGCATTAAGTGGAATACACAAACATCCGATGCAGATAATTTAGGGTTTGATTGTTTTAGAGTTTCATCATTATCTCTCGATTTGGGAATCGGTTAAGCATTGCTTGGGGCAAAGTCATTTAAGTATTTGGGACCACATAAATAAGTAGCGGTGACCGGAGGGGCGGGGAACCAACGGCTCGTGCAAAAATTATTTGAATTATCGGGGGTAACACCACTAGAGTTTTAAAACTTCTGATAATTTTTCACGATGGCGTGTTTTCTATAATTTCACGACTCGGCAGACGGATTGAAATTTGCAAAGAAAATACGGATGAGTAAAAAATTATTTGCTTAATTTTGATGCCCAAGTGGTATTTAGGGGATTATTTCACGAACGAAAATACAAAAAAACGAATAATAAATTAAAAAAAAAATAAATTTGCTATAGTCCAATTTCTTTGTTGTCAACAGTTTGCATGTCAAATAATTTGTAGTTGTCAATTTGAAGTAACAGTTAAAACAATCAACGACAGGCCTTTTTTTTACATGTTTATTGTCGCTGTCTAAAACAATGTATTAAATAGATCCAAAAAAAAATGACGCCAGTCCGCTCATCAACAAATTGGACTATAACTGGTTTACTTTCAACAACATTTCGTTGAATTTTAATAAATTAAAGTATATCACGAGAACTTTTTTATTTCTTAACTGATTTGAATGAATGATAGCTCATTTAATAGATAATAAAATTTTCTTGCGACGACATTAACGATATGGCGGATTTATTTTACTGGAACCAACTCAAGGGAAGTAACGAGAAGAAGAACGAGAAAGTTCACTCATTATTTGCATATAGAGCGCCAGATGTTATCCTTGATATTTGGGTGTAAATCCCAAAGTGCTTAACCGATTTTAATGAGCGATACGTCAATCGCCTTAGTAAAGACTAGGCTTTTGCCATTTATTTTGGGTTGGATTAACTTTGATAGGAAAACATCCTATTTCCAAAAAAATCTGTAAAAAATAAGGTAAGGGACCTTATCATATGACGAATAAATAATATCTTGAATGAGGTTTTCAACAATTAATGTTTCTATTTAGATTTTTTTTTAGTAAACCTCGCAAATACATAAAATTGATAGGTGCCCCCTAGAGGGCAACCAGAAAAACAAAAATATCTTAAGAGAATTCGTAGGACCCGATTTTATCATAAAAGGTTTGTTTACGAAGTCCTAGCGTAGGTAGTTTCCGAGATAAATCCGAAGGCCATCCTTAGTAGGACACCCTGTACAATAAATTTTAAAAAATGATATGTAATAGTGCTCCTGGGGGTCACAACAGGGTGAAATACTATACTAACTTACACTTGAAACTAGGCGGTTTAAAATAACAAAAAAAAATCCAGTCTGAAGAGGAGCCGAAATTTTTGCTAAATAAATTATAAATTGTGGTCTGGGGGTACAATTTTTTAATATATAATTGCTAGGAGTTTAATACGTGCACCAAATTTCATCGCCATAGGTAAAACCTTACTTTTTGACAGCAACATTTTTAAAGCTAGGTAGAGGCCCTGTATACGATTTTTGACAGTTATTGTTTTACCAGAGGTGAGCAACTGGATTTGACAGTTGTTAGGGAAATGTTTGAAATTGTGTGTTAGCAATGACAGTTGGCAACTCCTGACAATAAATAACTTTGTCACTCTCAGATTTTTGATTAAGAAACGTCAGGTTTTCTTAAATACCTGTTAAATTATTTTTAGATGTGCTAAAATACACTTTAGTAGGACACGTTTTTTGGTAAAACTGAAGACTCTAGAGAACTTTGATTGAAAGATATTAATACCACCTTATGTTTTGCACACTTTACACTTTTAAAAATTACAACTTTTGCTGTTTTTTGGATAAAAATTGCAAAATAAAAATCATATGAACGACACCACTCAAGATGACAGACAGATGACATAAGAGAAATTTTTAGTAAGTATTTGCCTTAAATTATGTCCATCTTTCTCTAAAATACTTTTCTATAGCCTGCTATCTCTCCCCAACAACCTTAAATATTTCGCATTTTAACAGAGAGAAAATGTTTTTGGCAGTACTTTTTTTGAACGCTAAAAAAACAGTGAAAGCTTAAAAAATTTGAGTGTTGTATTCTAGAAATCGAAAGTTTGGAAAGAAAGCTTTAAAATACAAATGTGAAAAACATAAAAAAAAATTGCTTCATAAAAAACGTTACCACTTAAATTACAGTGGCGATCGCCCCCCCCTTTTGCTCCAGAAAAAAGTAGACAACAAACATGCTGCTGGTAACCTTGAAGTCTTTGGAGAAAAAAACGAGAAATTGTAGAACGTTCCTTTAAAGCAGGATTGGAAAAAACCCGGATTTTTTATATAAAACCCAACCCACTGGGCTTTTTGGGTTTTACAAATGGGTTTTATTGGGTTTTTTTTATGGTTTTCTTTTTAATTTATATACAGATTGTACTTCTTCTTTAAAATTAGGACTTATTCTCGCGATCGTTTATCAACTATAAAAATAGGTGGAATATAGAAGTCGACAGTTTGTTTGTTTGTTAATAAATCAAAACAGTTTTAGTTTAGTTTGACCAGCGCTTTTTTTATATACTTAATATAAACAAACCTTAAGAAAATTATTGTTGGAGTTTGTGTATTTACTACAATGCAAGTACCTGCTTACTAACTCTAAACCATTTTTTAAAAGAAAAATGCCTAAGAGTAGCGCTAGAAAGAGTGCTTCAGAATGGACTGACGTTTTAGAATCCATTAATAAAAGTAGAGTCTGCAAATACTGAAACAGAATCGTTTTTTTTTGTATAATTTGCATTGTTTCCCAGGTAGTGCAGCATCCATTGAAAAACATGGTCTTATTTGGAATAATAAAATAAGAAATTGTTTGGGATTAGAAAAAGATTTGCAACTGGTCAAGTTTATCGAATCTTACGATCAGATTCAAACGACTGGTAATAATATACCTTTTTTATTTATTTTAGTAATAATGAAAAAATCCACTTTTAAAAAAGCCCTACGTGTTTTTTTAAAGTGGGTTTTACCGAAAAAAAAACCCAGTGGGCTTTTTCGGTTATCCACTGGGCAGCCAATTAGGCTTTAAAGACATTTGCTATGTTTTCATGGATATTGAATTCGTTTTCAATATGTTTTGAAAACTTTTTTTTCATGAGTTTTCATGACAGGTTTTCAAATCGATTTTGAATCGATTAGAAAACGGTTTTCTAATTTTGATATTTGGCAGCTGAAATATGTCATAGTTGTCACTAAAATATAATTTGCCGGCTGTCTCGTAATCCGACGCAATACGCATGTGTAAACTCAATCCCCGTTTTCATGGAAAATCGGTATTTCGATCTCAATAGGATCTTGATCCAACCCTAAAAATTTTCAGGGTAGGATCTAGACTGAAATTGATTTGAATACTGGAAAAACAGGCGTTTTCATGGACGGTATCGGATTGAAATCGTTTTCAGAACGAACTCAATTCCCATGAAAACGTAGCAATTCTATAATTCCTCCGTAGGATTTTGGGACAGTTTGACATTTAATTCGTCACACCAAGAATAAATAAACGCATGAAGTACTTACCGCGAAAAGCACGATATTGGAAATACAGAACAGTATTATAGAGTTTCTATTTAATTTATAAACAAGTTTTAGACAAAATAATTTCCGACATAAAAAAGTATTTTTGACCTGAACATATTCACACCAAGTTTTGTACAACGTGAAGCCAAAACCAAGGCAAAATTAACTAAAGTCGTTTCTAAATACGATAAACTGTTTGATTAATTCAAAACACAAGTTCTTGAACTTTTATTGGGAGAAGTCAGTATTTGGAAACAATATTGTTCAGAAGTAGGCAAAAGCTTAAATCAAAACATACCTCGATAACATTTCGAGGCAATGAACAAGTGTGACGATATTTTTCCAAAGTAGGGCATACATTGCGGCGCTATAACACCTTTGATATTTAAAGGCGCAATTACACAGACGAACATGCTCAAACAAAAGTTCGTGCAAAAGATCTAAAATTTTTTGCGTGAACATTTTTGTGAGCTTTTCTTTGAACATTTTGTTTGGGTAAATTTTTGAACAAATTATTGCTATCTGTTTTGGAAACATATTTTTAACGATGAGAATAAATAAAATTTCACATCAGTGATCAGTGATCTCAATTATTTAAAAAAATGGAACACCAACTTTTATTTAAAATTTTTGTAAAAAAAAGTCGACGGCAAGCGAAACATTATTCTTGGCTATCAGTTTTGTCACATGGATTAGGGTTACTTATAATATTTTTTTCTTAGGGTTTCTCCCGGATTTTTTTGCCCGGGGGTTTTTTTGGGATTTTCTTGCGAGTTTTTTGTATTTCCAAGGGTTTTTTCTTAAATTCAAAGAACAACCCAGGAAAATTTTTCTTTTCCAAAAAAATTTTGAGTTTTTCAAATATCGGCAAAAAACTCAAAAATTGCACTTTTAAGCGGTAATCCGCGCCTCATGACTATGAGGAGTGGTGGGAAGGGGAATTTTTTTAAAACATATTTTTGTGACTTTACTTTACCCTTAGCTTTGATTGTTTTTTTTTAATTCCTCACACCAGATTTACCTAGTTAGTTTAAGGCCCCAACGGTTGCTTAAAAGAGCAAAAGGTTCATGAAAATGCTGAAGATAGATATTTACTGTCAATTTATTGTAATAATCAAGGTCGATTACTGACACTGAACAAACAATATGCAAAGGAGCAACATTCCGATTCAGAAGTCTAGTCTATTACTGCTAAATTATATTTTTTTAGACAAGGGTCGGGATCGTAGGGTTGTAAAAGTGGGTAATAAACGGGTCTTATTTAGACCGAACGTGCTTTTGTTCATATATTTGAGATTTAACAAAATGTATATAGGTTTTTTAATTTGACTTAATTATTATTTTATTGTGTTTTAAACTAGGAAGTAAAATAAAGAGATATTCTTTTAAACATATAATAATAAGTGCCAATTATAATTTTTTTATTCTCGTCTTTTTACAACCCCAAAGTTACAAGTATACTGGCATATCCCCTATAAAAATCAGGTAAATCCAAGTTGCTTATGAGGTAAAATGTGAATTTCGACATCAAATTGTTTTTCCGTCGGAAAGCACTTAATTAAAAATACCTTGTCTTTCTATTTTCAGTTAAGTTCAATGAATTCCCATAAAACTATAAAATTTAAATTTATAAGAAATTTCTATACCAACATTTCTTCAAACAAATTTTGCTTAACATTCTCTCCAAAATTTCCGTGAGTCTTTTTGTTCGAGATTTTGTTCGAACTTTTTTTTGAACATTTTGCTCAAGAGGCTCGTGTAAATGTTTGTCGGTATTTCAACATCAAAGGAAAGTTTGTCTGTGTAAATGCGTCTTAAGGTATTAGAGTTTAATTTTGTGTTAAAAATGGCATTTGTAGTGTCATTTTCTTAAAAAAATTTCGCCTGCTGCGCTTGGAAAGCACTGATATATTTAAAATTAATTTTAAATCAAAAAATGCATGTTCAGTGCAATTTTCTTTAAAAAATTCGCATGCTACCGTTGATACTCACGATTTTAGTTTAATTTAACTCAAAAATTGCATTTTTAATGTAATTTTCCCAAAAAAATTCGGCGCATTTAAGCATTTTTTAAAATAAAAAAATTTATGGAATAAACAACTTAAAATCCCCCCCCACCACTAGATTTGAGGTCAAATCCGCATTTGTAGTTGCTAAGTTTAGTTTGCATTTTTTTTTTCGTATCGAAACCGCCCCCCCTGTAAATTATGCTAAAATATTTTAAGCCTTAAATTACCATCATGGCTTGACCATCAAAAACTGTAAAAATACGTGCATCGACGAATTTGTATTGTTCCTTTGGCCAACGGAGAAAGAAACTCAGAAAAAGTGAAAAGAAAACATGCATTTACCAAGCTGAAAAATTAATAAAAATAGCCGAATTTGCGTAGGTACGTGAGCTACAAGCAGTAGGTACAAACAGACTCATTTAGCATGTACTTCGTTAATAAATAACACATTATATTTCCATGTTTTATTGTAAGAAAAAGAGTAACAAAAATATAGATCATGTATTATACATACCTATTGTTTACATTTTTAATATATACCGTGTGTATTCACTGTTTGTTTTTGTTTTTTTTTTGTCAAAGCTTGACATATTTTACTAACCAAAAAAAATCAATCTTTCAAAAACTGTCAGAGGAAATTATAAAAAGAGACAACAAAACATCAGTCCATTTCATAAAATCCGTTTTATATGCAAATGTGAAAAAAACTAGAAAGATAGGGCAATATGAGTTGCCCACCTCTGGTAAAACAACAACTGTCAAATGTACACTTCCGGCCACATAAAATGCGTACGCCGATTTTATATAGTGTATTATGGGCCTCGCAACTCAGTAACCTTTTACGTATTTCAAATTGACAAAAAATGTCACCGTCAGGTTTTCTTGTTGTTTGTTTGTGTTGAAAATGTCAAAGTCAGTTACAATAAGCAACGCAAATAGCAAAACTTAAATTCAACAGACCTGCAGCTAACTTCTGCTGTACGCATTTTATGTGTGTCTGTCAAAATTTATGTCAAAATTATGTCAACCAGAACCAGGACCAATTCTTAAATCGAAAATCCTTCTAGCAGATTTAAATGAAGTTTGTGAGTGAAATTTGCGGTATAATAACGTTTTTTCTATTTAGCATTTCGGTCCCTGTTCCAGGCGCCCTTGTTTGTCTGTTTTTTTTTCAAACGACCGGAAAATAGCCACCACACAAAGTTCTACATTACAAGGCATGTTCTTTCGAAATATTCCCACTTTCAAGAAAGGACCTTTTTGTTCAATTTTCCGGTTCCTTGATCCTTTTCCGGTGCCATTTTTATCGGCCATCATCTTCTTGTTGACAGATTTTAGCTTTTCTTTTGTTTTGGCAGTTTTGAAACTTCTAAAAAAACTCTTTTAAATTCTCTTTTCAAAAGTTTTGTTTACAAAAATGAACACAGATCTATAAAATGAGTTGAATCTGAAGGAAATAATAGAAGCTGCTTCAAGAATCACTTTCGATTTGCTGCCTGAAAAATCTAAAGAGCCGCTACCAGCGGAACTTTGATTCGTTTATAAACTCTGGCGCGAATTAAAAAATGTTAAGAAATAATCTAGCACACATTTTTCATGCTCACAGTAAGAAATATAGGTAAATAAAGGACAAACCTCGAAATCTGCCTTTAATGACTTGTTTTATGATTATTTTGCTTAATAAGTTGGCCATTGTCGGCCATAACTGGTCGTCAGTCATCACTGAATTAGCTGTGTGGAGCTAATAGGCACTAAACTTTAATTTTTCTAATGTTTTTTTACAATTTTGCACAAGTTAACAGTACAAAAATCATTTGGAAACTTTTCTTTAGTTTTGAGAAAGCTGACATTTTCTAATTAGGGGACTGTTCATAAATTACGTACCGCGGCTAGGCGGTGACGAAAGTGGTCTCCCAAACGACTTATCATGCATACCTAAAACTTGGCAGTTTTATAGTACACATATTATTATCTACCAGCTTAATATACCAAAAAAATCCCGACATAAAATAGGTATTTACGTCAATAGACCGATATTTACACGGCAAACCGCAGGCGAGTCCTGTAAACCTGCAGAGACCTGTAAAGACACTTTCTGGTTGTGTATCGTACGTACTTTTTTTTCAAACGATCAGAAAAAACATTTTAGTACACCTACCACTTTCGTTAACGCCTAGCCGCGTTATGTAATTTATGAACAGTCCCCTAATAAGAAAATGTTAGCCTTCTGCTTCTTGTTGGCTAGATAACCATTGCCGCTAAAGTCAGTAGTTTTTAAGATCAAAACTAAAGAAAAACAAGTAAACTTTTGTGGTTAGGAATGATTTTTGTACTTCAGGGTGGCCATTTGTCATAAAATCTTATGAAGTCATAAAATTTCAATATTGTCATAAAATATGTACAAAACTAAAAATGTTTTACTTTTTTAGTGAGTTTCAAAAAAATGTTATGGGCTTAATAAGTTTATATATAGCTGGCGAGCCCATAACATTTAAAAAAAATCGCTGAAGGAGTAAAAAATCTTTATTTTTTTTCTATTTTCATGAAGCACATAGAAAAGACATAATTCTCGAATTATTAAAATTTGGGAAGGAATATATAGGAACCTCATGATTTAAAGGACACAACAAGATTTTTGGTCAGTGGCGGATCCAGCAATTTCACCAGGGGGGGGGGCGCAAGCAATAAAACTTATGTAGGCCGGCTCAAGCGGCTACGAACATATGGCAAAATAGTCCTTTTTTATGGTTTTTATTGTTTTTGGGGGTTTGGAAACTGCTATAAGTATTTTGCAAATTATCGGGACATTGTGGAGTTGCAAAAAAAATTAAAACAGTCAGACTTCTATTGATAAATTAAAAATTTATTAAAACTTTTTTGCCCTTTGTTTTAATTTTTGTCGTTAATTTTTTAATACCTACCTTTTTCTTTAGCTTGAGCATGATAATTTCTCATCTGATGCTTCTGTAAATCATCATCCACCACTTTGGTACTCGTACTACAACCAGGAGTATTGTGTTCTGTCTCTTGCACAGGTCCTGAGTTTTATTCAAGTTTATGTTATCACGACTTCATCATTGTGATCAACATCCTCTAAATAGGGTATTATAACCGCAAATCGTTTTTCATTTTTGAAAAAAAATGCGGGAAACCCTACGCGCGCAGGCCGAATTGTACGATTACAAAGCATTTGTTATAGCGGTTCACACACGCGCTGATTTTTTAAATTTGAGTTCGGCTCTGCTTAAAAAACTGGTTTTAAAATTGATGGTATGAAGCAAATTTTAATGCTTTTAAAACATTTATAATATTCAGGGAGGGCTGAATCCGCCACTGGTTTTGCTGCACTTTTTTACTGCACCACACCAGTTGTGTGTGTACTTGTGTTGTGAGAAAATAGCCCCTATTATAACCTTACAAAAGGTTGTGTTTTGTTTCATAAACCAAATTTAATGTATTTTGGAAAATGCTGTATTCATGTCTACCTGAAGAAATGAATGACTGTTTTTTTGCTTACTGCAAACTTTGTAAGAAAATATTCAGAACAAATGAAAAAATAAGGTGGATTTATTATTTCACACAATTACAGGTACCTCCTTGGATATGGAATAGTAGCTTTAACAACTAGTGGCTAAAATACTGCTTTTTTCACAAGCGTTGGTTTAAGTAACGAGGGCAGCGAGTTATTTAAAAACGCGAGTAAAAAAAGAACAGTTTAGCCGCGAGTTGTAAACACTATTTTTTTAATACCTTTATTTAAAAATCCAAGAAAAACAGGAAAATACTTTTAAAAATCTCGAACGAAGAGAACTTCTCGCAACACACCATCTTTACACTATAAATCACTGCTGGTAAATGAAATAACAATCGTTTCCATAGCGATATGTCTTTTTACTCGGTGACGTTCATTGTTGCGACATTTTAATTTTTGACAGTTTCATATTTTGACGATATTTTTAAATGATTTTTTCTAAATACTTGGTGAAAACTGGCGGAAATGGCTTTTAGTTCTTAGGCAAGAATAATTAGATTTTTTCACTATTACTATTTTCCGCTATTTCTCTTTAACTTTGGGTAAAAAACGGACAGAAATCTTTTTTTGCACCCGTGATCAAAAAAAAAGTTTTTTTTGCATCGGTAACCAAAAAAGCCATGCTTTAGTTATCTGCAGATAGTTACTAAAATCATATTTTTGATGAAGGTATTACAAAAATTTATTTATCATTTTAATATCGATTTACATCCACTTCCTGGATGGTTGGCAATATTAATTTAGTTATTTACCTAACAAGTGTGGAAAATGATACTTTTCCGCACGCACCGGCGTTTTCCTGAAAGACGCGCCAGAGGAGTTCGGGAAAGCCGTAAATTGGAAAAGACGCCTTCCACACGCGTTAGGTACAACATTTTTCCTACAAACGTAAGGAAAATTTTAAAAAAAGCATGTGGGAATAGGGTTTTTCCGCACAGCGTGCGTTAATTTATTTTTTCATATTATATAAAATGTTATTACAAAAAATGTCATAAAATCATAAAAAAATTTCTTTTTTCCCAGTGGCCACCCTGATCCTTTTAACTTGTGCAAAATTGTAAAAAAACATTACAAAAATTATAGAGTAGTGCCTATTAGCTTCACACATCTAATTCAGTCATGACTGACGGCCAGTTATGGCCGGCCACGGCCAAATTATCAAGTAAAATAATGATACAACAACTCATGAAAGGCAGATTTCTAGGTTCGTGCTTTATTTACCTATATTTATAGTATTAGAGCAATAAAAATCTGTGGTCGATTTTTCCGAAGAATATGCCCACATCTTCCATTAATTTTCTTAACGTTTTTTACACCAGTTTATAAACGCATTAAAGTTCCGCGGGTGGCACTCTTCAGATTTTTTAGGCAGCAAATCGAAAATTACTTAAACAAAGCTTTTGAAACAGCTTTTTAGAAGTCTCAAAACAAACAAAAAAAAAAAAGCTTAAAGCTATTAACAAGAAGTCATAGCCAACTTGGTCAAAAATGGGACCGGAAAAGGATCAAGGAACCGGAAACTTAAACAAAAAGGTCCTTTCTTGAGAGTGGAAATATTTCCAAAGAACATGTGGAACTTTCCGTACGGAAAGTGGCTATTTTCCGGTCGTTTGAAAAAAAAAATCAGTTAAGCGTAGAGATTATTTTTGTTGTCAGTGACCTTAGCTCAGGAAATTTCGAAGAGACGTCCAAAACAACTCATGTGCATTGGCTGAACTTTGAATGAAAGGCACATTTTAAAAAAACTAAGACACGTCTCGGAGCACTTTTTTTGATTTAATAAGCTAAAATATCTTTCTGCGGCCACTAATTCAAATGTTTGAATATTTATCCACCCCCCCCCCCCAAAAGATATTCGAGTTTTGATATGCTTATAATTTTGAACTAATTTTGAACCACTTTTTAAAAATTTTGAACTACACTCCTTCCTGGTTTTTTTTAGCTTAACGTCTGGCTGCACCCCCCATTTTGAATATTAAAAAAAAAACAGGAAGAAGTGTGGTTCAAAATTTTTAAAAGAGGTTCAAAATTAGTTCAAAATTATGAGCATTTCAAAACTCGAATATCTTTCGGGGGGAGGGGAGAGGTTAACCTACGCCCCCCCACTATATTTTAAAAAAACAGTGTTAGTAGTGGGTTTTTCGAAATTCTTTTGTTTTACAATTCACCAAGCACGCACGCAAGCAAGCAAACAGGTATGCCAACCTATTCTTATTTTTCAATTTTTCTCAAAAAGTACGATATTCTATAACGAAAAAATACTATTAAAATAATAGGAGAACCCTAATCTTGCCAACAAATCAATCTTAATTTTCCAGTTTGGTTGGCTCAAATCGATAAAATTTGGAAAAAACTAAACGACAGCTGTCAGCTGTCATCCACGCAGCTTCGGAAGCAGCGTGCATAACCGCTGACAGCTATCTCAACTCAACTAGAAAATTGAATTGGTGTTAGCAAGGTAAGACCTCCCCCATTGTTTTAAGCCCGTTTAATTGTCTTAAAATAGCATACTTTCCGACAAAATTCCAAAAAAGTGTTTAGGTTGGCACACCTGTTTGCTTGCTTGCTTGCTTAGTTGTAAATGCGGCTTTACGAATGACACAATGTTGTCAAAGCTTAAGCAGCAAAATTTCACAAACAACAAGTAAGGTAAGATCCAAATTTTTAAAAAATTATCTAGAAGTACGGTCCAAAGTAGTGCTTTAGGCAACAAGTGCAAAACCTAAAATCTAATTACAGTTTTCTTGAATTGACGCTAAACCTGCAATCTATCCGTATCGACTATTATCCCAATAAGCACTTAGCATTTGATTTCGGCTTCTAAGCACTAAATCAAATTTACGTCAATTTCGCGGACGAGCGAAATGTTACCTCAAGAGGTCCGTTAAGTACACTGAATCGGCGCATTAATTAATCTACAGTGTTTGCAGTTAACGGTTGACGTTATTAGCATGAAGATTACCGATAACCCTTCAAGCGTCAATCGATGAGTAATTTGGCTTTTGACGTTTGGTCAATTAAAAGTGGTAGTTAGACCATCCCATACTAATGGGGCAAATCGCGTAGCAACGGTGAATCGGGACAAACATGTTTTCGGACAAAGAACTCGTCATGGTGACTCAAGGCGAATGATTTCAGGTCAAATATTAGTCAAAAAAACTTAATTGACAGGCATAGTGACTCGTTATTTACATAGAGTTCAAGTCAAAAAAATTCATTGAAGGGGCTGCAGCTTATGTCTCCACTATCTACCATCATAGCTCGCATCATAGCCACCAATTAGTTTATTTATTTATTTAGTTATTTATTTATTATTTAATATCTTAAACCTTCTTTTATAAAATTAATATTAAGTATGATTTAAGTTAAAATAAAAATGAACATTACAAACTAAGCACAACAAAAAAAGTGTAAAAAAACAATAGTACATCAACCTTAAGGAAATATCACAAATAGTTATATAAATAAAAAAAACAATACTACATCGAATTTAAGAAAATATCACAAATAGTTATAAAGAGAATTAGGAACCCAGTTATCAAAAATATTATATAAAAAAAGTCGCTGAGACTATAAAGTGGATTTTCTGTCAAAATTCTCTTAATTGAGTGTTTAAAGGTGTAATATTTTTTATGTCCGCTGGGAGGTTGTTAAACGTTTTAGTAGCCATATATAGTGGGGACTTTTCATGAAGAGAGATGCTATGATAGGGAGTGGTGAGATTATTAGAGTATCTTGTTTGGATACCTTTATTAAATTTTTTTACAAAAAGAATCAGTTTATAATAGCATAAAGAATAAATTGTCATAAGCTTATACTTTATGAATAAAGGGGCAGCATGAGTATCCTACTTTCAAGGTCTCTCAATGTTTGGAGAACTACCCCATATGATCCCATAGGCAATACAACTCATAACATCCGCATGGGTATATGTCAGAACTGTTCTTATTTAATTACTTATTGGGGTTTAAGAGCTAGCCATTAGATCTGCACCAGTTTGAAATTTGTATACATGTGTTATTTATATTGGATACCATTCATTGATAGTTTCGATGGTGTTCTGATGCACTAGTGTCATCAGCAAACTGGCATAATCCCCTAGCCTCCTCCATGATTTCCGCCAAATTGTTACAGAATATAAGAAATAGAAAATGTGAAAGAACCCCGCCTTGCGGGACTCCGTATTTGACTGTTCTAACAGGATATCTAAAGTGTTTTTTTAACAATTTGGCCTTTCTCTCTCGTCAATTGCACGAAGCGGCTCCGGTTTATTGACTCGAACTCTCAGCAGACTTTCCTTTAATAAATCCGTGCGATACCTCCGACATGGAGGCCAGCCAATACCTTCCGTTTTAGTACCCTTTTACACGTATGCCGCCGCCATTTTTGACACTGTTGACAGTTTGTTAATTGTTAAAATGGACGCCACATACGTTTAAAGCTCACTAAAACGCGAGTAGATGGAAGTCCTATTAAATATCGGAGGCATCGATCCGTGTTGTGTATTAGTGACCGAAGGTCACGGTTGTGTTGAAGTTTAGTGTCGCACGTCGATGACATGGGGTGAATCGGGATAAAAAAAAACTTGTGATGATGACGGTTATCAATCCAGAGAGGTCTTGGTCAAATATTTTAACTGACTAAGCTGGAGCTTACGTCGCGATCTGGCACCATATCACTAGCTAGTTTCGGTGTCGTATTTCGGCGGCAGAGGTGTACATGAAAAACTTTTGATTGGAAATAATTCTTTGGACGCGTAATTAATTCTGCAGAAATAAAGTTGGCTTTGATTATCATATATTATATTCCCATAACTGTATCAGCACTGTATCTGCTCCTATTTGAAGTTAAATGAATTCAGTTTTTACGATCCATGCAATAATTAACGTAAAATGTTTGTAAATAATGGTTATTAGCATGAGAATTGCCAGTTACCCCTTAAGCATCAATTAATCTGCAATTTGTCCTTTGACTACTTTGGGAATCATTTAAAAGGTAATCAATAATTTTATAAACGGCTAAAACAAAACACATTGGAATAAAATCATCTTCAAATTCAATTCATTGGTTTCAGTTATAGTTTCCATTGCAAATCGCGAATAGACATAATTTGACAGCTAATTTTTTACTACCTTCTCGGAAGTTTTTGCCAAAATAATTCTAAACTGGAAACCCTTGTCAATCCTTTATTAACCTAATTATGTGACATTGTATCTACACCACCCAATCAGGGCAATAATTAATTTACAGTGTGTCCAGATAAACTTTACTTTATTAGCATGAGGATTGACAATTACCCATCAAGCGTCAATCAATGGATAATATAATTTGTCTTTTAACACTTGATTAGTTATACATGCCATGCCTAATATTGTTAAAATTGTGACTTAGACCAACCAAATTAAAATAAAAGACAAAAAAACTTTTAACAGTAGTTTGATGAGTGGAAATGGCAAAGGGGCTTCTGATAAACGTTTAAAAAAAATGCGTGAGTGGGGCTCTTGCGGGGTGGATTTGGTGAAGGGAAAGGGGAAGAAAAATTGTATTATTGTAATTTCCGGCAAAACTGAACGTCATAGAGTAAAAACTTCAATACAAAAATTGTAGACGGTGCAAAGATCTACAACTTTTGTAAAGAACCCCGTACGAAATACAATGAAAAATTATTTCGGTAAAATTTGAATATTTATTTCTATGTCTAGTTCCAGAGATATAGACGGTCAAAGTTTAAAAAAACGTCGTTTTGGGGTATATTGGGCACGCTCAAAAAGACATTTCCTGACCGAAATAAAATAAGTTATCGAAGAATATAGGTTACTAAGAAACCACACTTTCTTATTATTATGTTGGTAATTTTTTTTTATTTTCCCCAATATAAAAATACAAAAACAATTTTTGAGCACAAATTAATGTTTTAGTACTTTCTAGATAAACTGAACAAGTTTTTCTTCACAGTAACAGTTACTTTGTGTTACAATTTTTTTTTTATTTTTTTTACCATGAAAACTTGACGAAAATCGTTTTCTACTACGAAATAATTATTTTGCAACTTAAAAATCTAAATATTATTTTGCATTCAGTTAAAGTGATGAGTAAATAAACCCTTTACAAATTGAATTTTATGTTTTTATTTTTTTGTAAAAAGTTCTATATCATTAATTTTTGCAAAAAATAATCAATATTTAATTTCTTTAAAACTGATCGAGGGATTTTTAACTCTTATTTAATACAGGGTGCAATTTTTTGATCACTACTTTATGGTTTGCATCTAAAATGATGATTTTTTAAAGGTTCCTAAAGGTTCTCTAAACGAAATAATTACACTTTTGGTGGGGCTGAATTATCAAAAAAAGCAATAATATACATACACAGTTACGTAGCCAGAGGGAGGGTTTTCGTGGTTAAAACCCCCGCAGAGGGCCTAACCCATAATAATAAAAGTAACCCTATAACCCCATAAAAGCGTCATTAGTTCATTACTAAATGACGATACCCCCAGAGCCAATTTCTGACTACGCCACTGTACCTACATATTCTATTGAGTACAAATCAAAGTGTTATATTATTATATTATACTATGTTGGAAATTTGGAACCTTTGGTTTCACTAAAACAAAATTATGATTGTTTTCCACAAACCAAAACTACACTTTTTTGCACTCGACGCGCGTTTCGCTAACAACGTTAGCATCATCAGGAGACGATAAGCAATGATTGTTTATCGTCTCCTGATGATGCTAACGTTGTTAGCGAAACGCGCGTCGAGTGCAAAAAAGTGTAGTTTTGGTTTGTGGAAAACAATCATAATTTTGTTTTATTATATTATATATATTATTTATTATTGAACACCCAAGTAAAAAAGAAAAAAATATGTCGTTCACTACGGAAAATCTGATACATCTCAAAAAGTAACTTTTAAAGAAAAGGTTTGCATTTAATTTTTACGTCCCACAAAAGAATATAAAACTTTGAATAAAAGTGAAATAAAGGCAATCTTGGATATCTTGTGTAGAGTTTACTTATAAAAAATTCAAAAATAGTTTTTTAGATGTATCCTTCTTCTGCCTATTCTGATTGCCAACCCTTTTTTGGAAAAGCCTTTGACTTGTACTCAATAGAGTACGTATACAGGGTGTTTCAAATTCCATGCTCACCATGGGGATCTCCTAAACGGTAGGAGATAAGAAAAGGTTTAAATTAGGGCATAGTTGCGCAATTTGATGCTTGGCTCAAAACTAAAAAAAAGTGTATATATTCCGGAAAGTTCCGGAGATAGGCGCCTTTATTCTTAAAGCTGTCAAAAAACGCTCAAAACTTTCTTGAGTAAGTTAAAAGCAAAAATTAAATTTGTGCTGATGATGATCAATAAACCCAAAACGTCAGGTGACTTTTTAAAATAAGGTTGCAAAATGTTATTTGTCATCCTTTATGAACGGACGTCTCACTAGGTAGATCTTAAAAACTGCATGTAGAAAGTTTTAAGCGTTTTTTGACAGCTTTAAGAATAATGGCGCAGAAAAATAAAAAATAAAAATGAAGATTTCGGTTTTTGTAAACTTTTTTTTTAGGTTTGAGCAAAGCATCAAATTGCGCAACTTTGCCCTAATTTAAACCTTTTCGTATCGCCTACCGTTTAGAAGATCCCCATGGTGAGCATCGGATTTGAAACACCCTGTATAGGTATGAGGGAGAGCAATTACCCATAGTCATAATTTAAAGAAAAAGTTTTATTATTTAGTCTAGAGAACCTTGAGAAACTTTTAAAAATCTATAATACTGAATGCAAAACATAAAGAAGCAGTAAAAAAATTGCAAGAGTATGATAAAGGCGTACGCAAAACTAAATTAAAAGCCCTCGATCAGTTTTACAGATATTAAAAATTGATTACTTTTTTGTAAAAAATAATGATATAGAACTTTTTGTATGTACCTCGTAGCTTGGAAAAAATAAAAAAATTAAATTCAGTTTATTTCAAGTTTATTTAGCTATCACTTTAACTGAATCCAGAAGAATATTTAGATTTTTAAGTTGCAAAAGAATTATTTCGTAGTAGAAAACAATTTTCGTCAAGTTTTTTTGGTAAAAAAAATAAAAATCCATGTAACACAAAGTAACTCTTACTGGGAAGAAAAACTTGTTCGGGTTATCTGGAAAATACTAAAACATTAACGTTTGCTCAAAAATATTTTTTTTATTTTTATATGGGGGAAAATAAGAAATTGTCAAAAAATTGTTTCTTACTTTTCATTTCCGTTAAAGTTAAACATTTTTTGAGATATTAATTTTTTTCGGTCCAAATCAAAAATTCTACTCAGGAAAATTCGCGTAGTATTTTTTGACGTTGCTCATTTTTTTTTCTTTGACATATACTTTTTGGTGGGAAAATAAAAACTTAGACTTACAATTAAAAAACATGCTCAGAAATGCAAAAAAAAACAAATAATGGCTTTTGCAACAATGAATTTTTCAGCAATTGTTGATATTTTGTTTTTCAATTAAAAAAAAAATTAACAACCGATTACAACATCATTTGTACGGAAAAAATATATAGGAGACAGGCCGTTTTTAATTTACTACGATTATGCGCGCCTAAAACCGGTTTTATATAAAAACGTTTTTAAATTGTTTTCTACCAGCTGATCGATATACTGTCAATCTTCTTTCCTTACAGTTGCTCATAAATTAAAACATATACTTATATTGTTATATTAAAAAAACCTTATATTACTTTTTTTTTAAACGCCAATAAAACAATTAAGTTAACAATTTTTTTCCGGTTTAAAATAATATTGATTTAGTATGTAAAATTGTTCTAATGGTATGTTCTTTGTTTAAAAGCGCTTTAAGAGTACCGTATAAACAAAGTAATTGTTGAACCTAAAACTTTATTTTTTCAATCAATAAAGTGTCATACATAAAAAAATTGTTTGTCGTAGAATCTATTGGTGCACTGTTTACCTTATAGTTAAATTTGTAATGTAATTTTTATGTAAAAAAGATAAATCCGATTTTTGCTTTCAAAAATAGTATATTTTTATAAATTTTTACGATGGATATTTATATAACTGGCTCACGAAAAATAGTAAGGTAATCTATTAGAGTTTATTAAGGCGGAATTGCAAAAGCAATTGTCGTTTTCAATATTTATTTATTTTTTAATTTCGCGCTCATTTAATTATTTCGATGGAAATAGAAAAAAATACGCCTCTTATATTATCCTAATTTAAACGGAGTTGAAGAAAAAGGTAATAAAAAGTTTTTTTTTTAAGAAAAGCAGGTTAGATAAAAAAATACATATTCACTAAAATGACCAAAAATATCGTTTTTGCATGTTTTTCGTACAACTGAATGATGTAACTGATTCTTGTTTTTTTTTTAATTGAAATAAATTATAAACAATTACTGAAAAATTAAATGTTGGTAGTGCCATTATTTGTTTTTTTGCACTTCTGAGCATATAATTTTTTATTATCTCACCAAAAAGTATATGTCAAAACAAAAAAAATGAGCAATGTCAAAAAATTCTACTCAGAAAAATTCCTGTTAAAAAAAAGCTAAACAAATAACGGTTTGAAAATGTTTGTCCTAGACATACCATTAGAACAATTTTAAATACTAAATCAGTTTAAACTTAGTTGTTTTATTTGTGTTTAAAAAAAATGCACTATAAGGTTTTTTAATATAACAATATATATGTTTTCCTTTTTGGTAGGTAAAAGGATTGACAGTACATTGATCAGCTGTTAGAAAATGATTTTAATGAAGAAAAAAGCGACTTTATATAAAACCGGTTTTAGGTGCGAATAAACTCTCTGAATCTCGCCTTTGAATTTTTTCCGTACAAATAGATGGTGTAATTATTTTTTTTGCATTTCTGAGCATGTTTTTTGATTGTAACTATAATTTTTTATTATCCCACCAAAAAGTATATGTCAAAGCACAAAAAAATGAGCAATGTCAAAAAATACTACGAGAATTATCCTGAGTAGAATTTCTGATTGAGGAAAAAGTGATTTCGACCGAAAACACTAATATCTCAAAAAAAGTTTAACCTTTTTATCCAAAGAAAATATTGTAGACATTAAGGACACATAGAAGGATATTTTGACCAAGTTTTGTGACAACGCAATTATTTTTGCGGAAATGAAAAATAAAAATATTAAGATTTTTCGGAAATTGCAATAATATCATTTTTCTTCCCCGTCCCCCCACCAAATCCACCCCGCAAGAGCCCTACTCACGCATTTTTTTTTAAACGTTTATCACAATCCCCTTTACCATTTCCACTCATCAAAATTCTGTTAAAATTTTTTAAACACATCACAAAACAAATTAAGTTATCTTGAGAGTAGGCAATTTTCTAGAAGGGGACGAAATTAGTACATAATTAGTAGCAAATTATGGGATAATTATTTTTTAAAAATCTGTTTCCTAGGCAGAGCCTTGATATCAAGCTACACACCCCCATACAAACAAAAAAAAAATTAAGTTATCTTGAGAGTAGGCAATATTTTTAGAAAGGGACGAAATTAGTACACAATTAGTACCAAGTTCTGGCATAGTCACTTTTCGTCGAATCTCTTTCCTAAGCGGAGGGGGGTGTGCCTTGATATCAAGCTACACACCCCATAACAAACAAACAAAAATCTTAGGAACCGATGGTTTTTGTAAACTTAATGTAAGCTTCTTTAAGGGTACATAATTAGTACGAAATTATGACATATCAACTTTCACTAAATCTATCTCCTATCTATCCCCCCTTTGCGAATAATTCCGTTATTCATTAAGTACAAAATTTTTTGAAAGGAGACTAAGTTAGTACATAATTAATACATAATTTTTACCATATCTAAATTGAGTTTCGTTGACCGGGGGGGGGGGGGGTGTAGCTTAAATGAGCTGAGACACTAAGTAGTGCTTTATTTCCCATGTGCAGTATTTTCTTAATTGGAAATTCAATAAAGTAATTTAAAAGAAAACTAGATTGTAAACAGCTATAAAGAACACTTTGAAATAAAATTATCTTCAAATTTAACTATTATTATTAATATACTAAGTTAGGAATATCATTCATTTCACAGGATTTGTTAAATTTCGCCTACACCACCTAATCCACAGTCTTTTCTAATAATGATATCGATTTAAATTTGTTACACTCTTTAAATGCGCTACAGCGAAAACTTTTAGAAAATTATACTAAAGCAGTTTTAGATACATCTTTCTGAAAAAAGTCACTCCCCACATAGCAATGAAAGAACATTTACATGCATAGCATATGTGTAAACCTATTAAATATACTATTTAAGTATATGTAATTAAGGATATCCGTAGCAAATGCTATAAATGTACCATTTGAGCAGGTCTTTTTGAGTACATCTTTAACACATGCAAAGAATATATCAATTTTAAAACATTTTTTGGCCCGTTTAGCGCACATGCTACTCTGGTACCATAAAATAAAAAATAAAAGAACATCAATATAATGAGCTTCAAGTATTTTCTTCGCATATGCTAAGGAAATACCACAAAAGAGGATTACTATTAGAACATCTTTAGCATATGCAAAGTATATATATCACTTATTTCTAGTATTTCCTTAGCATATGCTAGGAAAATATGATTAAAGAAGGTAACTTTTAGAACATCTTTAGTATATGCAAAGTATATATCACTTATTGAACCATTATTTATTTTTTTAAGCGCACTAGCCATTCAATAACAAATTCGAAATTTATAAGTCCCGTTTTTAATCGAACCATTGTTCATCAAGCTCTCTCAATATCAACCTCGTAATTTGTAAAACCCGGTTTTAATAAAACCCGGAATTTGTCAAACCATGATTTTACAAAACCAGAATTCTTAAAACCCGTTTTTTATCAGAAAATTTTTGCTAGATTGATTGCGCCAGATTTTCACCGTTAGACAAATAATGGAAAAATGCTGGGAATTTGACATAGAACTTCACCAGATGTTTATTGATTGATGGTAGGTATTTGACAGATTATTTAGAGCAAAGTTGTGGGCAGCAATGTGTACGGAGAATACAAGCTGCAAGATAAGTGTGAAACGGAGCTACTCTGATTGCTTTGGTATTAACAATGGGCTTAAGCAGGGTCGTGACTCTCTTTCACCCCAACTCTTCAACATAACATTAGAATATGCAATTAAGAAAGCCAAGATTGAGACACCAACGGCTATATTCCACCAGAAAGGACTCAACCTACAACTGGCCTTTACAGATGATGTGAACATAATTGGAAACAGCAGGATTAATCTTAAAGACTCCTTGCACCACAATATTTCTGCATCCATAACTGATTGCTTAATAAGAAAAGATTACAAAAAAGGAGTAGAACCCTTTTTGGCAGTGGAAGCAGTTGCTGTGAAGGTTCTTTCACTTCCAGTAGTTGGTGTAGATGTAGGTCTATATCATTTTGGGCCAAGACTGATAGTGTATCAGTTTTCTTGATTAAAAAAGACAATTTCCTTGATTTTTTTTCAGTCTCCACTTACTTTAAATGACAACTGCTCTTAAAATGGCTTAAGATCGCCTGACGCGATATTACTCAATTAAGTATTTTTAAACAAAGCAAAATATGCTTGATATTTAGTAGTTTTCACATCCTGTAGGCTCTGCCACTGTGGTGGACTTATGGAAAACTTATCCAGTCTAAATTAGAAACTTTTTTTTTCGACATTTTAAAGTCTTGCTCTTAAAAAAATTGAAAATTCTTGAAATCTCGTATCGCAGTTGCACCCCACATCATTTAAAGGTTAGGAATAAGTACATTTCATGACAATTACTGTCGGATTAGAAAAAGCGGAGAGACAACACTTGAAAGTTGTAACAGAAGATGTGTGCTTATAAGAAGGAGAAATAATACCAGGTGATATTTATTATTTCGAAACGAAAACCAAATATGTTCAATAAACACAATATGCCACCCTGGGTAATGATACGGGTCTTGTCGTACATGTTTTAAAAAGCTTTCCTATCTCTTTTCTCTTGCTCTTGGATTTTAGGTGGACTGATTGAGCGCGAAACGGATGTTGAGCTTATATACGGGGTGAGCAGAGAAGAACTCACATAATATTTTTTACAAAATTGGTTTGAAAAATAGATTGATAAAGAGAAGTTCCAGGTTTTACGTGCCAATTCCCTGACTTTTGAGGATCTTTTGGTAATTCCCTGACTTTTCCAGGTAGCCCTCAAAATTCCCTGACTTTTCCAGATTTTCCAGGTCAGTGGGAACCCTGGACATCTATAAACAAAGTATTGAACACTACCTGTGAATACTTTTAGCCAAGTGTGTGCACATAAAACGACAAATGTATCGAAACGCCGCGCCGCCGCGCCCCCTGCGTGTACGCCTCCAGTTCATGTTCAAATTTTCTGATAAACAACGGGTTTTACGAATTCCGGTTTTGAAAAATAGTAATTTGACAAATTCCGGGTTTTATTAAAAATGAACAATGGTTTGATTAAAGACGGGTCTTATAAATTTCGAATTTGTTATGGGTTTGAAGAAATAAGGTTCGGAAAAAAAATTGGTTTAACAAATTGCAGTTTTTATAGTGAATCATTCTTACGATGAAAATTTTTATTAAATACGGTCTGATAAATTCCTGGTTTGATAAACCATAGGCGTTCGCTACAGAGAAATTTCAGGTAACGAGAAGGCGGATGAACTCGGCAGGATTGGAGCCGAAAGCCTTATGTGGGATCTGAACCTGCACTAGGAATGACAAGACGACAAGTGGGTAGTAGACTCAACGACTGGGCCTATGAGGCACTTCGAAGAGGTCATGGAGCCAACCAAGTGAAGACAGTCCGAGGAATTTGTGGACGGAACAGATGCAGTCAGAAGCAGATGATTACTAGGCATACGTCTCATTGCCATGGCACCGCAATGTTAAACCTAGTTTAAATTTAACCGGTGTTTAGAATGCGCTTCCACTAAGATATATAAAGGCCTTGCTTTCTAAACATCAATTAAATTTAAACCAAGTTTAACATTACGGTGCAATTGGCAATCAAAGACATAGGACTGCAGCGTACTAATCGGACACAACCGGTGACAGAAACGTCTCTTCCGCTTGGGTGTCGGTATGTTATAAGGTCTAAAAGGAAGATTAAATCTTTAACAAACAGATTCTCGTATCTTTTCAATTTTATAACACGATCATATCTCTAGTATTCACATCAAAATTCTATTTCGAAATTTCAAATAAACGACATAAAGCCTATTACTGAAAATATTTCGCTCGTATCCCGTGCTCATAAAATATTATTATCGAATCAGTAAACGACAGTACAATTACTTTCGACGAGAAAACATTTTCGACGTGAAAAAAGGAAATCAATATTGTGTCATTTTTCCGGTTTTGGACCCCTATTCTTTGGGTCCCAAAGGCTCACTCTATTTTTTATTCTTATTCGATTATCGCGGTGGCATTGCTGTAAAAGCAGTTTTCAGCCGAATTGTGGTTTTAGGTTGGTTTCAAAAGCTAAACGTATTGAAGCCTGTGAAAGCTGTCAAATGGCCTATATTGGTTATTCAGCCCATTCATATTTTATTTGCTGTATAAACCGCTGTAGCAGTTTTAAAAAAAATCGCCAAACGGCGGCGAATCCGTAGCCACCCTTATTTTTTTGGTGATATTCTTACTTACGTCTATTTTATCAACTTGATCGCGCATACCTAAAACCTTCACAGCAACTGTGTGTTTGTAATTTGTTATTTTATTGTTTAGGCATGCATTTGGTAAAAATTTAAGGTAAAATTTCAATTTTAGCTTTTCCTTCTCGGAAATCTGACATGCACGCGTTATATTTTGATAGAGAATATACCCAGTGAAACTGCATATTTCCATCAGAGGACAAATTTTATTTAAAACATTAGAAAATCTAATGTAAAGATATAAGATGCGATTTCCGTGGAAATTTTTGACACATGATTTTTAAAGATTTTCACTTATTAATACAGAAAAAAAATTCCAGTTATTAATATGCACAAGGTATGTCTCCTACATGTTTTTAATTCCAAAAGTTGACTTAATTTTAACACATTTTAGTGTTTGAAAAAATAAATTTTTTTTTAACATGTATTTGATGTTTACTACGATTTTGGTGTTTAGTGCGTTAAATACTTAATTTGATCACTTGTGGTTATAGAGTTACTTGTTTCCCACATATATGTAGATATTAATGATACATAGAAAATTCCCATAAGAAATCTCTAATGGCTATAATAATTTAAAGCCAAATAGGTAGATCTGCTTATGGTAACTGAGTTGTGTATTTAGGATGAATAGAAACTTTACTTACTAGTGGAAAATGTTTAGAAGGAATCCTACTTTTCGAATCGATAGCAAAAAAACGAACTTTTTTGCTATAGACTCGTCATAGTAAAAAGCCCGACTGGTGGATGGACTGTATCTGAAACCAGTCAGTGGCAGAACTAGTGGAGGAGGCCAAAAAATCCAATAGTTTTCTGTTGGTAAAACTCTCTTTATTTATATTTAACTCCACTATGGACATGGGGAATTTATTTCTCATTTTGTAAAGATAAGTGTCAATTTTTGTGTAGTCATTTTATTTGGCTAGAATTTCCTCCCTTGTCTCTGGTGTGTTTTCGAGTTTTTAAAGATTATTAATAATTAAAATTCACTGTAAGAAACCCAAGAATAACAAATTTGATATGAAAAATATAATTGTAGTAAGTACAGTATAAAGTCGTTTATAAACAAATCAAAGGCGGCGTGCAGAAACTAAAAATGCTGCCTTAAAAATAACATGACGTTAGCTATGTCACAACGCGTTCTTAGGTGATAAATTCACCTTACGAAGATTTTTCATAAGAATTGCAAAAGGTCTCTATTAAGCGATAAAGTCACCTAACAGGGATTTTTTCAGTCGAGAAAAATGTTGTTCGTTAATGTTATATGTTACGCGAAATGAAAAAAAACAGATAAAGATGGAAGTAATAAAAATAAAACGATTAATTTAAAAAGCAACCCTTATCTCTTTTTTTTCTAAATCCATTTGAATGGAGGGTAGTAGATGTAAAAGAAACTGCACTTTTTCTGCTAGAGTTAGATAATAAAAGAATTGACAAGAGTTGGGTGATTTGAAGTACTAATACATTTGAATAAGGCATGCGTAAGAACGAAAATAGGCTTTTTCTCGCATTGCAACGGTGTAAAATATTTTTAAACGGAATTAATTCCCGTTTGAAAACCTACGCGTGCGCATAAGCTACGTCAAAATTTTGCACCTTGTAGCTTTTTATTATTTTCTTGAGCTTTTTTCTCTAAAGCACATGATAAATAAAACAAGTCGATCCTTTTAAAGATAAACATAAAAGTTTTATCCAAAAAGTGAAGTACGGGTGTCCAAAATTCGATGGTTTTGGGGGTTTCGGGTATTTCCCCACACTTACAAGGATTAATTTTTAAGAGAAGTTTAAAGGTGAAAACCGCATCTTAATATGTCAAGCGATTTTCGAGCATTTGATTTTTAAAATCAGCTTAAAATTTCCTTTAAAAAGATATCACACTATGTTTTGTAATTATATATATATTTTAATTTTTTTTTATTACCCATTTATTTTTTCTACTACTATCTTATTAACCTTTTTTAATCACTGTTTACAATAATAGAAAATAAAAATTAAAAAAAAACAAAAATATTAAAGGAGCTAGAAATAAAAAATTATAAAAAATACACTAATTAAAACAAATAGTGCAACACATGTTATACATACGTAGCTCAAAAATGGCTTGACATATCTAGATGCGATTTTTACCTTTAATCTTCTCTTAAAAATTAAGCCTCGCAAGTGATGGTCAGTTTTTTCTCATCTCTGATCATACCCGAAAATCATCAAAACCATCGAGTTTTTGACACTTTGTACAGAGAAAGAAATTTCGGCGACGTCAAGATTCGTTTCCTCGCGTTTGAAATTAATGACGTGAATCCAATAGCTATTTTCCTAACAAGTGCAGAAAATCGGTTTTTCCGCACGCAACTGCCGTTAACGGAACGACGCGCAACGAAGCGAAGCGGAGTTCTGTCAATCAGTTAAGTGCGGAAAAAAAAGGTTTTTGCACAATTGTTTTTCTTCGAGCGTGAGGAAAATACGTTAAAAAATTTTACTCAATAATTTTATCCAAGTTTCATCTACATTTACTTATTATTTATATTATAGTTAAATAATAAAGGGGCTGACTTTATCTACTCGCGTGCGAAAAGTACCCACTTCCCGTACTAATTTGCGTGCGGAAAGTTGCACTTTTCCGCACTGAGTGCGGAAATTAATTTGCTCCCATATTTTTACGCAGTAGGATTTTTAATTATTGGCTTTTTTTTCTTTACGTCCACCTGACTCTCTTTACGTCTGTTTGAGTGGTCGTAGAAAAAAATTGTACCTAACACATGCGTAAAGTGACTGTTCCGCCCTTGATTTCTGGCCAAACTCCGCCGACGCGTCGTTTGTCCATCTGAAATCGCGTGCGGAAAAGTGGCACTTTCCGCACTAGTTACGTAAACTACTATTCCATGATTTTGAAATATCAGTACGGAAAAAAATTTGCCGCACCGTGTGGGAAAATCGATTTGTCGCACTAAAAACAGTGCGGAAAATGCGATTTCCCGCACGCTTGTAGAAAAAATATATTTCAGTTTAACGCGATAATACTTCGCCTCAGAAGAAAAACTTATGAGTTTAATTTATAGTCGAGCCTTAAGGAAATCCTCGACTGAGGGAGCTTTGGAGACTCCTCGACGAGTCTGTTTTAAAAAGCCTTCGTTGTCGGACGAAGGATCGTGGAGGAAATATAACATTTCATTTTTTGACAGTAACCAGGTTTGTTTTAGTTTTTTGACTGATTTTTTCTGGTTATTTTAAAGAATCCCGCACGGATAACATGGGTTTATGGCCTACCGTAAAAGTTTTAACCATATTTTGATATTTTGAAGATATTGTACTTTAGGTGAAAAAAATTAAATTCTATGAGGATCGTATGTTTGTGATAAGAGATATGAGCCATGAATGAACGTATGTCTACTAAACACCTTTGGAGAATTTTTTTCGTTACTTGAAAAGTACTTTGTAGATTGTGTCATTTGAAAGGTATTTAAATACTGTAAAGAGGCGTAACAAGGATTATGATTTAGGGGGGCTTTAGTATTTTGGGAAAGTTAATTTTAAAAAAATACGTAAATGAGACTAAAATGTTTTTGCGTTTTATTTTCTTCGGCGGTTTTTTTACGGGTTAGTCGTATTTAAAAGGTAATTTAAGGGTTTAGGTAGAATATAATTTGAGGGGAGGAGGCATGGGCTTTAAAAAGTCAATAAATAAGAAAAATGTAAAATCAATGAAGTGAGTGTTCTTTGAAGGTATATGCAGTGGCGTATGCAGGGGTGGGTTTAGGGTTTTTTTGCGCCCTAGATCTAATGAATATTGAATCCCAAAGATTAAATTCTTCCAAAAATCAAAAATAAATTGTCATCTGAAACTATGTTGTTACTTAAGTACCCCCCAGAAACCTCAAGCCTCCCCTAGAAACAAAATTTTTGCATACGCCACTGAGTATGGCTCAAGTTTTGGTATAAGCTGGGTTTGGTGGGAATAAATCAGATTTAAAACATTGTTTTGGTCGGTTTGTTTTTCAAAGCAAAGTCAAAGCCCACTTAGTTTAAACTTACCCAAACCTCTGTATAAATCTCAGTCCATTCGAATAAGATGAATTTTTATATTTTGTGTTAATTTATATGGACCTCCCCAGGTATTTATAACTTCGCTAAGATAGAATTTTAGATACACCTCTGTGGCTTATTTGATTACCTTTAAAATGAGGCCAAAATTGCGGAAAACTACCAGCGAAAATCGGACAAAATAAAGTGTAACTCTAATTTAATTTTTTTTAAAGGAAATTGGCGCGGTTTTCGCGCTCATTAGCATGGCAACACAAAATCCTAAGTGCGCCTCTGTAGACTAATCAAAAACCGTTCCCCCAAATGGGAAAAATTAACCCTCCTAGACAATTAAGCTGTCCTCAAATATAATTCTGAATACCCCCCTGTGCAGTATTCAAGTACCTTCCAAATGACATCCCAATTACAAAAATCTACAAAGTACTTTTCTAATTACGAGAAAAATTCTCTGTATGTGTTTAGGAGACATACGTTCTTTCACGGCTTATATCTCCTATCACAGACATACGATCCTCATAGAATTCCATTTTATATTAAATATGGTTAACTTTCACGGTAGGCCATAAAAAACCAGCAAAAAATAATTGAAAACAATATTAACCAAAAAAATAAAAATAATTGGAATTAAGAAAAACAATAGTGGCGGTTTAATGCAAAAATACAGGACGGAAAGGAATTGAAAGGGCTGCAGTCAGAGCCGGCATACCGTAGAAAGTAAGTTGTAAGACGTAAAACGCAAAAAAACTGTTGGTAGTCAATGTTGAGGTTCGCAGTTCACAGTAAGAAGTAAGAAATAAAAAGTGAATGCTTTTTGTTTCTGCTAACTGCTTACTTTTTACGGGCGAAGATTGTGACTCCAGCACAGTCGTACAATCAACGGTGTACATAAACGACAAGCGTAATTTTTTTACCAGATAGAAAACTTGCCTACTTCGTCGTACATCATCTTACGTTATTGGCACTATGAATCAACCTGAAAACCTTGTTCAGTAGATGAATTCTTGAAATAAATAAGTCGAAGTGGTTTTTTAGTTTCGATCAATTCGTATATGAATTTATTTCAAGAATTGAGTTTCTGAATACCTCTCAAAGGGTTGATTTCAATCCCTTGTATATCGCTCGCATATTCTTATATAAGATGAAATTTCATTTATTGGATTTACGAAATTCAAATAGGTACTCATAAAAAACCATCCACTTTCTCTTAAGGCTGGTTCATGGTTAAATTCCTTTTCCTTTACTGTAACTTTTGCTGTAACTTTACACTTTTCTTTTTCCCTAAGTAAAAAGCTGGTTCATGCTAAAATTCCTTTTCCTTAACTTTAGTCACTAAGGTTGACACTAGTGATGGGCAGATCGAAAAAAAACATCGATGTTGAACATCGATGTCAACATCGAAACTCAACATCGATGGTGAAAAAACATCGGAAAAAAACATCGATGTTTGTGAACATGGATGTATTTTTTTACTAATAAGCATTCAAATAAGAGATTTATAATGATAATGGGTACATGATATACCTACTAACGCGATTAAATATCTTCGCTAAACAACCAGAAAAAATATGAGTAGTACATTCAAAGGAAACTAACGATTGGTTCAGATTAGGTAGCGACACCTATTCGCGGCAAAGCCGACTGACATCTCAAAAATAGTCAATTCCTATTTTTTGAGCCGTAGTGGGTTTATATACCGGATGTCCCAAGGTGAGTAACCTATTAGAATATTTTGGAAACTATACAATGGAAACTTTTCAAACTTTTTATTCTAACATAAGTCCATGTAAACTATCTTTATGACATACTCTCATATTTGCAGTGTTGCCATTTGCAGGAAAACTTGGCAACAACTTTCTTATTTTAAATTGAACACCTTGTATATTTTTGCATTTTTGGATTCTACAAAATATTTTAGGTACATTTTATATATAAGGTCCTTTACCTATGTTCAGCTGTTTTTAAAATATTGACAGCTGAAAATTGACATTTTTTAACTTTGACAGCCCGTAACGGTTTTTCACAAGCTATCGTTTTATACTATTTTTAACCCAGGGCTAAACTAACCATGGGATATGAAATGAAATATGAAAGTATTTCATAAACATAGTTTACATGGACTAAAATAGAAAGTTAGAAAAGTTTCTGTATATGTTTCCAAAATATTCTAATGGGTTACTCACCTTGGGACACCCGGTATATATATATATATATATGTGTGTGCAAAGTTCTCAGACACATACAGCCATTTGCACCAACATATTTAGGGGTCACCTAGCATTAGATGGCACCTAAATCTAGATTAGGTTTAGGTTAGGGGAGCGCTAGGGGACCAAAAACAAGCCCCTAGATTTAGGGATCACCTAAGGTAGTTTAGGGGAGTTCTAAATACAAACGAAACTCTTCTCTAACCTAGGCTACCTTATTCTAGGTGACCCCTAAATAAGTAAATATGTTGTTGCAAATGGCTGATTATTTCCCATAATTTTTTTTGGAACGAGGTTCGATGTTCCGATGTTTAAAAAAAGTATTGATGTTTTAACATCGATGATATTTCATAGACATCGATGTTAAAATCATCGATGTTAAACAAAAAACATTGATGTTCTTGAAACATCGATGTTTTGTGCCCATCAATAGTTGACACTAATAACAGGTGCCTCTCGATTTTGACTTTTGTTTACAAAATTTGGGGTTCTTTTTGTCCTACAAATGAGGAAATTGTTTCACCATGATACTGCTTCAAAATTTTAAATAAAAACAATCGATTTTGAGGTTAAAAAAACATCAACAAATATTTTGTCGCCCGTACTTGCGCAACGCGATTTTTTCGCTTCTTTTTCCGTAAAAGTTAAATATTAGCCAACTTTCAAGGTCATTCCTTAAGGCTAAAGAAAAAGTTACGGAAAAGGAACAAGCATGAACACCCTAATCTGAATACATGAGATTTAATAATTGCTAAAGGAAAAAGTTACAGCAAAAGTTACAGAAAAGGAAAAGGAATTTAACCATGAAACAGCCTTTAAATTTTGCACAAAAACTTAAAAATTCTTACTTTTTAAAACCTAGCAATAAAGCCTTAAGGTAGCTCAGGACCCACCTTTTCCTTCATTCACCGGCATTCCTTTGATTACTATTAAATGCATTTTGCACCGAAGGAAGCCTTAAGATGTAAGGAAGTCTCAAGGCTCGACTATAAATTTCACTTTAAGTCCGGGCCACCAGGGGGCTGATTCTTGAATTTCGTAGGAAAGGTCGCACGAGAACGTTCACATCCTTCGTTTCGACCAATAAGAAGGCTCAGAAGCTGCCAAGCTTGCATGGTGCACACCCAAAGCTGAAAAGTTTTTCAAAAGCGCTCGTTCACTTGGTCCGGGGGCAGGTGTATGAAAGTGTAGGAAAGTTCCTTCGATACACGACAATCGGGTGAGGTTCCGTCGTAGTCGGATAGGTTTCGGATAACTCGTGATCGCTTAAAAGCCTATTATTGGTCGATATCAGGGAGAGGACCGTTCCCGTGCGATCTTTCCTACGAAATTCAAGAATCAGCCCCCAGAAGGTGATTTTCTGAATACGCCACTGCTTTTCTTGTTTGTTTGTAAGCATACCAGTAGTGGTGTCTCCTTTTGTCAACTTTGCATTGGAAATTAAATAACGTCTAAATTGAATAACAAACACAATTTTTAATTACTACTACACGATCGTATTAATTCGTTGATATTTTCAAGCATTTTTTTGGTGAATTTGCAAGTGATAAATATTTTATTGAACGCAATTTTCTTATTAAAAGAAATATGAGCAATATCATGGCTGCAAAACAAAGAATATTTTTGACATAGCGAAACTTTGCAATAGCCTTCCAAACCCATCCACTTTATTGGACAAGCCAGTCGGACGAAAAAGCAATATATTCGGCTCTCGAGCGAAAATAAAAATTATAAGACTCTGCCTTCCATAATATTTTGAAAAACCTCGATGTGGGAGGACTTTGTATAAAAATTACAGTGTGTATTATAAAAAATATAAAAAAGAAAAATCTGAAAAATACTAAACAAGAAAATTGGTAATCTTGTATAATTAACTAAATAAACGATAATTATTATTTTTTGTATGTAAAATTTGAGATTGAGAAACAGAATTTCATAATAGCAACACGTTCCCTTGGTTTGAGTTTGGTTACACGTATGTTAAGGCTCATTTGTAAAACGTTTTAACGGACCCATATAAACTAAGTGAATGATTCCGCCACAAGCCCGATTCTGACTTTTGCTGTATGAGAATAATGGGTTAAAAAAAATAGAAGTGGTCCCAATTACCAATAAATACTGTCGAAACCACTCACGAGACGACCAAAAAGTTGCCAATCTCTTACAGTGCGCCGATCTGACGCATACACCTATTTTTACCCTTCTCTCAATCATTTACTACGGTTTCATGTAGAACTGAATACGTTTTCTATACTATTTGCTTTCTTCAAACCTTCCTTGAAAATGGGGAGAATCGAACTTTTTTTTTCGTTGGCACAGTCCAAATTCAGTACTGCTTTTTTTGGCATCGTATCGGTTAGTGGAGCGACTTAGGGCATAAAAAAAGAGGTTCGACTGCTTCAAGGTGATGATGGTTGTGTGGTTGGAATCTGGGGTGCCTTCTGACAGCCAATATCTATCTTGGCCGTCCACCCCTCTGGTCATTCTCCCCTCACCCCCCTTAAATATTTAATTTTGAATCTATCATATCTCGACAACGAAAACATTTTTTTACTGTTGTATATGTATTAACATATATGTATTAGCACGTAGATTGTTCGATATAATTACATTATTTGCATGCTCATTACATTATTTTCGAAAACTAAAGAAGATATTTTAAAAAAAACTGCATTTTGAAAAAAAAACCGTTTATATTTTTGCCCATACTTTGTAAACTAAAGGAGACATGAAAAAAAACTTCAAATAAATGTTTTTCCGCCGTTTCCTTTCTTTTCAAAAAGATATATAGGTATGGCATTTTTCCCAACACCGCCATTTGACTGGTGCCAATACGCAATAGCATGTATATGTATGTGAGCAGAGAAGTAGTATTCACCTTCGACAGGGTGATTTCCGTGACCATAATATATTTTTAAGACATAAATATAGCAGCCTTACAATATTTTTACTACTTCCATCTCACGTTCTCCTCCTCGCCCACAGACCCACACCACCATTACCTATGGTAAAAAAAATAATAAGCAGTAGGTACCCAACAGGGACCAATGAAGATGATCAATAACAAAAAGTTTTTACTGAATGGTTTGAATTAATAGACAGGATAAGTGCAATACTAAAATCTCATAAATTAACAACATTTTTTTAAATATTTCTAAAAAAACTTAAAACAAAAAAAAATATCCAAATATTGCTTCAGACTAATTTTCTTATTTTAATAGGTGCCGACCAACTTTAAAATTATATTTGAAGTTATAAAAACAGCCAATGAAATTGAAACAGTGAAAAAAATTTTGTACTATCTCTGCTGGTTGCTGAGATGTTGAGAAATTAATTTTAAGAAGTTTAAAGGGGGGTTGGGTTGGATATATTTTCGTACTCACGAGTCACCCCAGTATCTTAGATGTAAAAAAATTGTCGTCACGTCGCCGATTATGAACATAACGTGTCCAGTTTTGGCGTAATGGGGTCTGAAATATCCCATAGATACCTATTTAAAAAGTGCGAAAATGGTGGTCTGGGTTGGAAAATACGAAAAATTTAAAATTTGTTTTTTTGAAAATATACTTTTTTTTTTAAATATCTTGTTTACTTTTTGAGATATGGATATAGTGTAAGAACGTCATATAATCTAGAGGTCAATGTACAAAAAACATTTTTTTGTTCTATCTCTGCTTGCTGATATATTGAGGAACTAATTCTAAGTTGTTTAAAGGGGCGTGGAGGGGGCGCGACCGAGAGAAGAAATGGCCAAGATATATTTTCGTAGTCAGGAGTTAGCCCAGTGTCAAAAAATATACCTTGGCAACCTTCATCATTTAAGTGCAGTCGAAATGCCCTAAGCCACACTACTGGGTTTCCAACTGCATAAAAACGGGCATGTTATCGAACTAGGGTGGCCATTCGTCCCCCATTTTGGTATTCCATCCCCCATTGCTAAGAAAAGTCCCGCGCACATGCATCGCGAAAAAAGAAATAACTGAATTAATTTTTGTTAGGCATAGAAATATTCTACATAATTATTATGATGAGACTTTCGACGAGTATACATTTTAAAAAATATATGTTTCTCAAGAAAAGCTTGATAATTGTAATAACAATAAAAGTATCCCAGACCAAAGATGGATGAAAATTTTGGAACGAGCAAATTGTTTGCGGAAATTTTGTTAAAATGGCTGAATACTCTTTCAGTCTCTCGGGCACTAACGCTGTAACTGAAAGAGTGGACCACTGAAAAAAGTAGGTTAAATCTAGTAACTTTAAAGGCGATATTGACAGTTAAATATAATATAACCAACACTTGCGAAAACTTCTATAAAAAAATTTAAATAATGAAAATAAAAAAAAATCATTCTTTAGAAAAATATTCATAAATTTTGTTGATTTTAAAAAAGTATTTTTTGATTCAAACATATGCATAATATGACATTATTGTATAAGTTCCTTGTGTAGCTATATTAACAAAAATCCTTAAATGGTCACCCCTATATCAAATTGATTGTGATGACACTAAGAATAAGCTATTAGGACTTCCAATATTCCTGTAAAAGGTATACCTACCTTTACATTAATCATATTATTATGCTGTAAACTTATTGGTCCCAAAAAAGTTAAAAAAGAAGTAAAATTGGCAAAAACTTTTAATGAACTGTTAACTTGTAGCTCTGAAAATCAAAAGATCAATATCAAAGAGACAATGCACACATTATTTAAAGCTTTTTTGCCCAATTTCCTGCTAAAAGCTTTGTAACGTTTAGGATAAACCTTCCACCCCCCCCCTCCTAAAATTATGAAGTCTCTTTACAGGACACCTCTCGCTTTTTTTTCTTAACCTAACGAACCCCCTTGTTCCCTTGTAGTTGAGATTGGGTTTTCATGGAGGGGTCTTTAGATAAAGCCCCAGAACAAGGGCTGCTTCAGTGCCTCTAGAGCTAGCTGTGCCGGGTTGGAGTTGTCGGGGTCGGGAATAAGAAAAGGGTATTACTGTGAAATATGCCGGGTTACTAGATACTGTCCTAATCATTGTCCGAGATGAGCATACTAGATACAGGGTGGTTCATTGTTTTTTCGTGTTATTAGTATTTTAATGGGAGAAAAAAGGAAAAAAAAAACTAATGTACCAAATTATCAAAAGAGAAAAGACTAAGAAAAAAATAATTTTAACACAATTCTTGCATTTGACGTCACGACAGAGTAAAACCATATAGCCTCGAAGTGCGAAGGGTTTCGCCATTAATTTCCCAAAGTAAACTTGTTGATTATTATTAAAAAACACTTACTCGCCAATACGTCCGCTGCTACTTCCTTGTTCTTCTTGTTCCTTTTCCAAAGGTTGCTTTCTAATGAGAGTGACAGTAGCCCCGGTGTGTCTTGGATTGACGTCTGAACTGATATTCCAAGATGGTGTCTGCTCCGATGGTGTAATGTGAAGGAGGCGGATGCCACTTTTTACTCGAGCCCTGGAAAAGAATTGTAGTCCTGGGTTAGGTCAATTTATATACGTAACTAAAAAAAATCTTGAATAACTGTTATTAGGTTTTAAAATATTCAGTGAAAAAATCCACTTGTATCAGAAAAACGAATTGATTTATTTTTAATCATGTATTACTACCTCAGTGGGTGCAAGTCTTAAAAAAATTCCAATTAGGACAGAAGTTGATGAACAGGATTCAGAGATCTACCCCCTTCATTCATTCATTCATTGGTGTTATTTTACCAAAATTACAGGCATGGCTTTACTTTATACAACATGATTCGTACAGTGGGTCTATTCTTGAATCGAGAGAAAATTTGTTCCAGGGAGTATTATTAGTTGTACTAAATTTCTATTTATGAATCAACGAACGAAACACGACATATAGCGTTTTATTGGAGGTGGCAGATGGCGAATTTCCAATTAATAATTTCAACCAAACATATTTATTCCGATTTATTCCCTCACCCTTTGTGCCGCCGGAAATATTTTTTGTAAATTTATTAAGTTACCGCCCTTCCCTTCGTTTTAGAAAAGTTGGTACATTCGGCATGTTTTTAAATTCATCGGTGGATTCACCGATAACATCAAACGTGTTTCTAAAACATTTGGTGTCAATCGACCTCGTTTCTAAAATTACAGATGGATCCATCAATTCACCGACCGATTGCAATCAGGTCACACCAACTTTGGAGTCGGTAGACCGGTCGTGATGGATTAACATAACCTTAAAAAAAGTATTAATAAAAAAATTAGTACCCAATAGCAGTAAAAATAGTCGTTAGTTCTGAAGACAGTTCTTGGGAGATGACAGCTTGAATTAATTTTAACGGGTAAAATGAGCATGGGTATACTATTGGAGATCTCCTTAATTTCTTCAGTGGTGCTCTAGGATTACTAGAAATCTTTGATAGCTCATTTATTCTAAGTCGTTTACGAAAAAACAGCGAAAACCGAAAATAATTAAGGTTATGTTAAATGTCATGTACACCAGGGCGTTTCTCTATTCGGGGGTTAAGGGCCAATCGGACATTCATCGTTGATGACGTCACTATTCATCTAAACTTTAAAAAGCGTTGATTTTAAAAACATGCGAATTTATGTAGGACTGGTGACAACGCAATACCCACATAGCAATGAAAGAACATTTACATGCATACAATATGCGTTAAACCTCCTTTTGAGGATGTCCTTTTGAGTACATCTTTAGCATATGCTGGGTATATACTATTTAAGTTTATACTGTTAAGGATATCCATAGCAAATGCTATGAATGTACCATTTGAGCAGATCCTTTTGAGTACATCTTTAACACATGCAAAGAATATATCAATTTAAAAAAAAAAATTGGTCAGTTTAGCGCACATGCTATTCTGGTACCATAAAAGAACATCAAAAGAATGAGCTTCTAAGTATTTTCTTGGCATATGCTAAGGATAGACTACTAAAGAAGGTTACTATTAGAACATCTTTATCATATGCAAAATTTCACTTATTGAAACATTATTTAGTCCTTTTAGCGCACATGCTATTCTGGTACTGCAAAAGAACATCAAAAGAATGCACTTCTCGTCTTAGTTGACCATAAGAATCTGCCAAAACGCTTATATTCTGGCTAGATCTTGGGTGGAAATAAAGAAAATTCAAACTTGGATAAGTATTCCACAAGGAACACACAAAAGATCAAAGCGAAAAGAGAAATGAATAAACGATGTTTCGCCCTGGGTAACCAACGTGTGCTCATCAGTAGTTTCACTGGTCACCCTTCACTATACATCATTAAACACCATCATACACTTAGATTTCCAACCTTGAACCACTCACAAATAGGCATCGTTCTGCACTGGTAGTTACTTATCCAAGTTACCTAATACGAATTCGTCCTGGCGTGTTAATATTTTCAGTAGGATTATGCTCCTAAGGCAATTAAAATAAAGAAGAAGTTAAAAAACCTCCAAATCAGTTACTTCAACCGAAAAGAAACTAAAAAAACAAAAGATCAAAAGATCTTGGGTGGAAATAAAGAAAATTCAAACTTGGATGAGTATTCCACAAGGAACACACAAAAAATCAAAGCGAAAAGAGAAATGAATAAACGATGTTTCGCCCTGGGTAACCAGCGTGGGCTCATCAGTAGTTTCACTGGCCACCCTTCACTATACATCATTAAACACCATCATACACTTAGATTTCCAACCTTGAACCACTCACAAATAGGCATCGTTACGCACTGGTACTTACTTATTCAAGTTACCTAATACGAATTCGTCCTGGCGTGTTAATATTTTCAGTAGGATTATGCTCCTAAAGCAATTAAAATAAAGAAGAAGTTAAAAAACCTCCAAAACAGTTACTTCAACCGAAAAGAAACTAAAAAAACAAAAGATGAAAAGATCTTGGGTGGAAATAAAGAAAATTCAAACTTGGATGAGTATTCCACAAGGAACTCACAAAAGATCAAAGCGAAAAGAGAAATGAATAAACCACTTGTGAGTGGTTCAAGGTTGGAAATCTAAGTGTATGATGGTGTTTAATGATGTATAGTGGAGGGTGAACAGTGAAACTACTGATGAGCCCACGCTGGTTACCCAGGGCGAAACATCGTTTATTCATTTCTCTTTTCGCTTTGATCTTTTGTGGGTTCCTTGTGGAATACTTATCCAAGTTTGAATTTTCTTTATTTCCACCCAAGATCTTTTGATCTTTTGTTTTTTATAGGACTATTTGTTGTGGTGTTCAGAAAAGAATATTGCTGAAAGTGGATGCCTAAACCTAAAAGGAGACACTTTTCTGGCGTGCTTCAGCGAAAAGGCGAAACGAAACAAGCCGTCTTCCCTTTGGAGCTATTACATTATGTTGAAGACCACTATTAGTTTTAACAACAACGTCGACATTAGTAAATTCTCAAAGCTCATATAGCTTTTCTGTAGCGGAAGAACGAAGGGTATAAGCCAAAAAAGTCAAAAATTTTAATTTTGTAATTTGTCTATTAACGAAAGCTTGCTTTTCATTGCTGTTGCGTCTATGACAGAACTAAAATAAAAACATATCAAGGTAAAAAATATCTTTTTTTTGAACGAACAAAATGCAAACCAAAGAGAAAAAGGAAAATTACTATCAAATTTCAGCAAAAATCACTTTAATGCCTGCGGGCGTTAAGTGAGCTCTAGGACGTTAAAGTGCCACTCATCGCTCTAAAACGCTGGCGGTAAAAGGCATTTTAACGCCCGGTTGTGCATAAACTAAATCATCTGTCAAACTGCAGAATCGGCTGATGTACCTTCCATTTGAAAGAAAATGAAAATTTACAGATATCCTAAGCTCTGGAGTTGGTAAATTTAAAAAGGGATTTAGCGAGGCTGAATAAATAACAAAATCAATGAATAGCGAGTTTTTCCTCGGTCTTTAAGGAAAAGCTCGCTATTTATTGATTTTGTTATCAATTAAAAGTTTTAATATTTTTAAATAAAAATTGATGACAATATTAATTCAGTTCGGTGGCAAGCCTTTTCGCTACTCAGCCTTTCAACCTCCAAAAATTGGTCAATTCCAAATAATAATTAATCGTTTGTAATCTATAACCCAAACATATATATTTTAGGTAGCTGTGGTTTGTTTGTAAATTACTATAACGTAAACAAGCTACTGGCCATACCATGTACACACAATACCGAACAGGTTGATTTTAGAGAGGAATTTAATGCTTGGCTTGAACAAAGGATTTGTTTTGGCCTTATTGCGTAGTTGGCTTGAAGGGCGAATTGGTTGTAAAATAGGATTTTATAAATTTAACTCACATTTGAGAATAAAAAAAAGTTTATAACGTCCGACTTTAACTGTTTTCGGTCGATTCTTCCAAAGAGAGATTTTTTCTACAACTATCTCCGAAAATGAAGTTTTTCACACACACAAATATTATATTTGATTGTTGTCATCAACATCATTTTGAAGTTTTTAAAAAATTTGACATTTCAAACCAAATACCTCTTTTTGTTTTATTTGCAGTTTGTAGAAAAAATATCGTAAAACACTCGGTTTAAAACCTCTTTGCACACTCGCTCGACTTGTGGACCTCGCCTTTGGCTCAGTTTGCAAAGATTCTTGGAAAGTTAAAGTAACACTCGTGGTATATCGGACGAAGCGTTTTTGTTTCTCACTTCATTACGACTAGGCCTCCAATGTCTAATTGAGAATCCAGACACCTACAGACCCGTTTCAACCTGTTTCATCCTTATTAGGAATCATCAGGGACCCTGGTCGTAATTAACAAAAACGCTTTGTCGGATATGCCACGACTGTTTCTTTAATTTTTATTTTCGGACAAGAGATTTACATTCTTGGAAAGTCCGGCAAAGATGGTCCTACAAACGTCTCCAATAAATCGTCAACTGGACCTACTGTTTACCTCGAAAGCTGTTATCAAAGTAGAATTTTTCTTAGACTCTGGCGTAAAATAACTAAGTACTTATAATACAAGTACAACTTTCTATTAGATATGAGAAGCTCATTGGAGTTTAAGGTGTGCTGGTATATTAGTGGTTATATTGTCATATAATTTAGTTTAGGTTTTAGTTTAGTTTAAGTTAGGTTAGATCATACTTTAGTTGCGCGTATACTACTGCCAATGTTTCCAGGTTTTATTGTTTCAGTGACATCCACAGCTGACGTCTCACGGACGGACGTCCCAGGGACGCCCTAACAATGTTTGTAAGACGTCCTCGCTAAACGTTCCTGAGACGTTGATAAGACGGTCCCTGGAAATAAAACGTACATCCCCCAAACGTTCTGAGGGTCCTAGGCGGTAAAAGGACGTCACAAGAACTTCTACACACGGACGTTTTCTATAGGTTTGGGGAAATAAAAAGAATGTCCGATAATGTTTGCTAGAAGTCCATGTGACCTGCATGAGAGACGCTCCAGGGACGTCCGAACAAGGTCTGTAAGACGTTCTTAGTGGACGTTCCTAGAACGTTAAAACAAAGGAAAAACAGAAATAAAACGTACGTCTCCCAAACGCTCTGCACGCCCGGGGCGCCAGACAAAGTCCGTAAAAATTTTTGTAAACCGCTTTCTGGGATTATATATTATATATTATTACTTATAGTAAGAGCAGTACACATGAGGTATCAAATTAAAGCTTATGGCGTGCGCTTCACAAATGTCCCGTCTGTCGGCATGAAATTTATCGAAAGTATCTGACAGACCAAAATTTAGCTGGGTGACGAGAACAAAATTAACATTCTTAGAGTAATAAAATGTATGCTAAGCTAATAAGTAATGCTTTTCCGGCTACGATCAATAAAATTCTATTTTCTTTAAAATGGCGGATGGTTCAAGAAAGATCTTGAGATTTTATTGGAGATACTACCTTTGGACCTCCCTCCACCCCAAATAACATATTAGAAACTGAACAGGCTCAGATTTAGTTTGTTGTCAAATAAAAATTTCATTGTACAAATTAAGTACCTTTCAGTCGCTGTATCTCGAAGAATGTTGGATCAATCATAAATATTAGACATCTTTTGTTTAGAATTTTTTTCGATGCACATCTTTCTTTTTAAAAGTTACTGAAAAAAGTCACTCTTCCACGCGATCTATCTTGTTAAAAATTAACTACAGAGTAAACCAAAAAACAAAAGATCTTGGGTGTAAATAACGAAAATTCAAACTTGGATGAGCATCCCACAAGGAACACACAAAGGACCAAAGCGAAAAGAGAAATGATTAAACGATGTTTCGCTCTAGGTAACCAGCGCGAGCCCATCAGTGGTTTCGCTGGTCACACTCCCCATAAATCATTAAACACCATCATACACTTTGATTTCCAACCTTGAATCACTCACAAATAGGCATCGTTCCCCACTGGTACTTATCCAAGTTACCTGATACGGATTCGTCCTGGCGTGTTAATATTTCCAATAGGATTATGCCCTTAAGGCAATTAAAATAAAAAGAGAAGTTAAAAAACCTCCAAATCAGTTACTTCAACCGAAAAGAAACCAAAGATCAAAAGATCTTGGGTGGAAATAACGAAAATTCAAACTTGGATGAGCATCCCACAAGAAACACACAAAGGACCAAAGCGAAAAGAGAAATGAATAAACAATGTTTCGATCTGGGTACCCAGCGCGAGCACATCAATGATTTCACTGGTCACCCTCCCCATACATCACTAAACACCATCATACACTTTGATTTCCAACCTTGAATCATTCAGAAATAGGCATTGTTCCGCACTGGTACTTATTCAAGTTACCTGATACGAATTCGTCCTTTATTTATTATTGAAACAAAAAAAGAAGTTAAAATACCTCCAAATCAGTTACTTCAACCGAAAAGAAACCAAAAAACAAAAGATCAAAAGATCTTGGGTGGAAATAATGAAAATTCAAACTTGGATGGGCATCCCACAAGGAACACACAAAGGACCAAAGCGAAAATAGAAATGATTAAACGATTACAAAGACTTTTCAAAATAGCGGCTGGTTCCCGATGAGTGGGGGAAACACAAACTTGGGAGGTTTACTTTCAGATCCCCCAAAAGAACATACCAAAACTCAGCCTCGTCGGATTTTTTTCGACCTCGGATGACAATTTTACTCTACTAGAATAAGCTACTTTAAAATCGATTGCAAGATTTGTACCCAAGAGACATAGGCAGATACAGTGTCGTATCCAGCAATTTCACCAGGAGGGGGGCGCAAGCAATAAAACTTATGTAGGCCGGCTCAAGCGACTACGAATATAGGGAAAAAAGTCCTTTTTTATTCTGTAACCTCTGTAACCAACTTTTTAGGTAAAACGGTTTTTTGTCCTTCAACTAAGGTTTTCGAAAAAAAATACTGCAATATTTACAAAATAACCCTTGACTTTGTTAAGAAAAAATCAGCAAATCGCATTTTTCAAAATGCACTTTATTCACTCGGCGTTTTTCCTCCCTACCTCGCTTTATGTGAACCGAGAAAGAAAATACATTTATATCTGGCATCCAATGATTTGTCAAAAGTTGAATTCTGGTGTAGTTGTCTATATCACTTATTTTAGGCACAAAGGTACCAATATCGTAGTACACTGATGAAGCTTCCTCACTTAAATCTTATTTACAAAAATTATCCGACATAATTTTGGTACCGGTACTACAACCAGGAGTATTCTGTTCTGTCTCTTGCACAGGACCTGAGTTTTATTCAAGTTTATGTTAACAACATCCTCTTTTGGGCGCGCACCACCCACCTGAAACCGCCACTACTGGGCAGATACATAAAAACGTACTAACTCAAAAGCAAAATAAAAAAATGTCCATCCTTATTTATTTTAGGTTTTCATTGTCCTAAAGTTTTGGGGATTAAAAACGTCGGGCCATGAAATTATCCTTGTGTATAGTACAGGTTTTTTTTTAATCAGATTTCGCATAATCGAATAAATGACAGGAAAATTGAAATGAAAAAAGAATCGTCCAATTACGGACAAAAGAACAGTGGCGATAATAAGCAAGCGCGTCGCAATACTGCTCGGTAGCTGAAGCGGTAATAACGGAAATTATCTTTCATCGACCATGCTTCGCTTGGACAGAAAACGCCGAAAGCATTACGGACAATTGTCGCTAAATTAGGCAGGAAAAAATAATTTAAAAAGGATTTTAGGAGGGTAAATATTAGCTTAAATTTTTAAACGCAAAAATAGTTTGCTGCACACATCTGTAGGATGTTTACGGAATATACTTTGTGCAAAGTTTCTTCCAGTTTTTTAGGACTTTTTTTATAAAGGTATTTACTCGCGGCTAAACTGTTTTTTTATACCTTTATCAAAAAACATGATTTTAGTAACTGTCCGCAGAAAAACTAAAGCATGGCTTTTTTGGTTACCGATGCGTAAAAACTTTTTTTTTTATCACAGGTGCAAAAACAAATTTCTGTCCGTTTTTTACCGAAAATTAAAGAGAAATAGCGGAAAATAGTAATATTGAAAAAATCTAATTATTCTTGCCTAAAAATTAACCCATTTCCGCCAGTTTTCACAAAGTATTTGTGAAAAAATCATTTAAAAACATCGTCAAAATATCAAACTGTCAAAGATTAAAATGTCGCAACAATGAACGTCACCGAGTAAAAAGGTACATCGGTATGGAAACCACGGAATTTTGTTGTTGAAGTTGGAGAGATATGGAATTTAGGGTTCAGCCCCAGAATGGATTCACTCATACCTTACACATAGAAAACAAAAAGTATTCATTGAAACAGCGGAGAAACAATACCTCTCTAATGAGGGTGAACTTCTTTTGTGGCCCTTTGCTTTTTATCTTTTACGTTAATAATTTAGCAAATGAAATACTGGATGCCAAATCCCAACTTCGCTGACGTCACAAATTTGCTTGTGGTGAGGTCAAGGCTGATGGAACTCCTTGATATATCTACAGAGCGCCTAAAAGCAGCACAAAACTGGTTTACTAAAAACAAATTAGTGTTGAATTCTGACAAAACCCACTATCTGTGCTTCCGAACCAAACAAAAAAATAAAAACATTGCAGAGAAAGTGCCTTTGAATGAATCTGTACAATTACTTTTACAACACACAAAGTTTCTCGGCATTTACATTGATCAAAATCTGGACTGGGTAAAACCACTGTCAAATGTGTGCAGTAGAGCAAATTCAGCATGTTAATCTCTAAGAATATTGTCTAATTATCTTACTATTGACCATTTAAAAACAGTGTATTATGCCAACATTTACTCCATCCTTAAATATGGATTCATCTTCTGGGGAGGAAGCATAGATGCTGGTCGAGCTTTTATTGCTCAAAAAAGGTCAGTAAGAACTATACCTAACTTGCGGAGATTACACACATGTCCAGGAAAATTTTCACAGCTTGAGTTTCTAACACTTTTTGGTTTATACATATATGAGTGTCTGTTGTTTTTGTTCAAAAATAGACATAGATTTTCTGAGTTTGAGACACAATGTAACACTGCAACAAGGTTTACATGGCTCAATTTTCCCCTACACAGGCTTACAGCCACAGAGAAAGGTCCTACCTACTCGTGTATTAAGTTCTTTAATAAACTACCAAGAATTATTCAGTTGGAACAAAATTTTAATTCCTTCAAGAAACTAGTAAAAAGTCTCTTGGTAGAACTAGAGCCTTATACAGTACAAGAGTTCTAGCCTATAGGTTTTAAATAATGTGGCTTGTCTTAATTGTCGTTTACCATAAGTATTTACTACTTAATTGTATTTTATTCTTTGTCTGTTCATTGGCTAATTTAAATTAATGTCTTTTACATTTTCTGTTTTTATAAATAGTTTAAATTTAATACTGTAAACATTTGAGTTTAAGTGACTGACTTACTTTTTTTAGACGCTTTTATGTTCAATTGTAATACTTCTTTTTTGTACAGTTGTTTACAATTTTTTTTTATAAATAAAGAATTTTACATTTGAATTGTTATTTCATTTTTTTTTACTAGACTGTAAAAACTTTTTCCGGTCGTGTATCGTACGTACTTTTTTTTTCAAAAGATCAGAAAAAAACATTTTAGTACCTACCACTTTCGTCAACGCCTAGCCGCGTTACGTAATTTATTAACAGTCCCCTAATAATAAAATGTTAGTCTTTAGCCAGTAGTTTTTAAGATCAAAACTAAAGAAAAACAAGTAACCTTTTGGGGTTAGAAATGATTTTTGTACTTTTAACTTGTGCAAAATTGTAAAAAACATTAGAAAAATTATAGTGTAGTGCCTATTAACTTCACACAGCTAATTCGACGACCATAGGGTTGCCAACTTTTAATTTTGATTTATCTGGACATTTGGTCTAAATTATCAGGACTTAGAAAATAAATAAAACAATAAATATTGATGGTTTTTTAATTTTAATTTACAAGCTAGCTAAGAAATTTCAATCGAAACAAAACAAAGTAATAGTATATTACATAACAAGAAAATAAAGTGACAAATTTTACACGAGCGTGAATATTGTGAACGAGGCGTTAGCCGAGTAAAACAACACGCGAGTGTAAGAAAACACGCGAGTGTAAGAAAGTTACTTTCTATCGAGTTGTGTACGCTACTTTTCCTACGAACACTGTTGAATTGCACTAATTTTTGTAAAAATTGGTCTTTAAAAAATGAAAAATTTCTGCACACGGGTGAAATTTAACGTTTTCTAAAGATGCAAATCGTGTGAAATCCATTAATTAAACTACACAAAAACCTGTGGCTCAGATGGTTTACCAGTAATTTTCATAAAAAACTGTAAATTTTTCTTGTCCAGTATTTTGTCTAAAATTTTTAATAGATCATTTTCTATAGGAGATTTTCCGACAGCTTGGAAACTAAGTTATGTTACCCCAATATTCAAAAACGGAGATAAGTCAAACATTAAAAACAACAGAGGTATTTCAAAAATTTCTTGATTTCCTAAATTGTTTGAATCAATAATCACAGATAAAGTTGCACAATATTTTCAAAACATAATTCATAAACCAACAACACGGGTTTTCAAAAGGTAAATTATCAATTACTAATCTCTTGATATATAAAGAAACTTTGTTGGAAGCCTTGGAAAGTGGTTATCAGGTAGATGTCATCTATACCGATTTCTCCAAGGCTTTCGACAGGGTCGATTATAACTTAATACTTGATAAACTTAAAGTGATGGGTATCTATGGATCATCTTTCAATTGGCTTCGGATTAATCTAACTGAAAGACACCAGGCAATAAAAATAGAGAATATTGTCTCCGCCTAGTTTAACGTTTTGTCAGGTGTCTCCCAGGGCGGACATTTGTCTCCATTGTTATTTAAAGCATTTATAAATTATATATCTTCCGCTTTAGAAAACTGTAACTTTGTACTTCTTGCTGATGATCTAAAATACTTTAGAATTGTAAGAAGTTTGGAGGATTGCCATATTTTGCAACAAGAGTTGAATAGGTTTTAAGCATGGTGTGAATATAACAATTTATCCCTGAATGTTGACAAACGCAAAACTGTATATTTTTATTGAAAATTAAACCATATAGATTTTACTTATCAGTTGGATAACTCCAATTTGGAGAAACCTTGCAATTGTCATGCGTGACTTGGGTGTCTTTTTTGAAAGAAAACTCAGTTTTGTTGAACACATAGATATTATTGCAAATAAAGCTATGAAATTTCTAGGATTTTTGTTTAGAACACTGAAAGACGTAAACAACATTTTTACATTGAAAAATCCTTACTTTGCAATTGTAAGGTCAATTCTACAATATGGTTATACTATTTGTTTCCCATATTATGAGACTCATAAAGATCGTTTGGAAAAAATACAAAGAAAGATCTTGTCACTTTGTTGAAAATACTAAATAATGAAATTGACTGTAGAGTTACTATCAATATTTAAGTTTCATGTGCCATCACAGAACAAAAGAAATCATAAATTATTTGCAACTCAACATCATCGCACTAACTATGGTGTTAACTCCCAGATCAACAGTAGGCTTGGTAATGAACTGATTGAACAAACTGATGTCGATTTTTTTAATTGGAAACTTCTAGTGGCAATTTTACTGACGAGGGTCTTGTCAGTACGCAGGATATTTTGCTCCAAATCGGGACAGTCCCGACAAATCGGGACGGGTTGGCAACCCTAGACGACCAGTTATGGTCGACCATGGCCAACTTATCAAGAAAAATAATCATAAAATAACTCATGTCCAATCAAGTCCAATTTACTTTCCGTACCGTACGACCGAGGTGGGGTCGAAGCACGCTGCAGTGTTATCTTTTGGAAATTTATAGTTTTATTTCTGCCTTGCTCGAGAAACAGATTGATAAGTTCTTAAGTGAAATAATACATTTTTAAAACTAGAAATGGATGTATACGAAGTTGCCGAATAAGTACAGATAGTCAAATGGTACTATCAAGGCAGACCATTGAGACTTATTCAAGAACTTTGTTTGGAGAATTTTGCAAATCGCCCAGAACCTAGTTATCAACGATTCATAGGTTTGTGCAGAATTTTGAAAAGTTTGGTTGTGTAGCGTCAAGAAACCATAAAAAAACCCAGTGTTTTGAATGACGAGCAGGAAGTACGAGGTGTGATGATTTGCGCTGCAGTGAAGGAAAATCGAAAGTTAACTAGCCACCAAACTGCCGAAGCAGTTGTCTTCAGCCACTGTCTTACGTGTTCTCAAAAAGAATGGTTATCATTCTTACAAAGCGTCAAAAACGCATCAAATTTTTCCCGAGGACAACTATCGTCGTATGGAATTTTGTGAAACAATGATGGAAAGGGCTAATCGTGCTGAAAACTTTCTGAGATCTATTCTTTTCACAGATGAAAGCACTTTTCCATTATTGAATCGTCAAAACCCAACACACGTTCGTCATAATTTATGGTAATTTATTGTTTGTTTGATAATTTAGCCCCACCAAAAGTGTTAAACAGCAAGTAAAGTAAGTTTAGAATACCCTGGAAAACCTTTAAAAAATCATCATCCTAGATGCAAAACATACAGTGATAAAAAATTGCAATGATAAAGGCGTACGCAAAATTAAATGAAAATCCCTCGATCAGTTTTAAAGAAATTAAATATTTACTACTTTTTTATAAAAATTAATGATATAGAACTTTTTGCATGTACCTCGCAGCTAGGAAAAAAAAATTAAAATAAAATCTATTTTATTTAAAGTTTATTTACTTATTATTTTAACTGAATGCAAAATAATATTTAGATTTTTAATTTGCAAAATAATTTTTGCAAGTTTTTATAGTAAAAAAATTGAAAAAAACATGTAAGACAAAGTAACTGTTACTGGGAAAAAAAATTAATTAGTTTATCTAGAAAATACTAAAGCATTAATGTTTTCTTAAAAAGAATTTTTTAATTCTTGTATAGAGGAAAATAAAAATGTGTCAAAAAATGATTTTTTTGACTAGACCCTGTATACAACCTGTTAACGCTTTAGCAACAAAATAATAAGGAAGTCCATGTGTGGTTCCTCGGAAACCCATATTCGTCGATCACTTATTTTATTTCGGTCAGGAAATGCCTTTTTGAGCGTACGCAATATACCCCGAAACGACGTTTTTTAAACTTTGACCATCTATATCTCTGGAACTAGTCATAGAAATCAATTTCTATTTACACATTTTTCTGATTTCATAACGGACTCTAACATACTAATCTAAATAAGTTTTCAATGTATTTCGTGCGGAGTTCCTTCCTGTTCTAAACAGTCTGGAGCATGCGCGCTTAAAAAAACGCGTTCTGGTTCGACCACCACTGTTCTGAATTGATAAGTTTTGTGTTCGGGTTACTACCGAAAATTTGTCCAGGACCGGTTCAATACTGTTCTGTACAGTACTTTTTAGAACTATTTTCTGACGCATGCGCAAATTCATTTACGCATGTTTGTGCGAAAAAATAATTTTTTCCTTGGAAATATACCCAAATAAATGGGTTTTTACGAAAAATAATAAAAAGCCAGAGTGTTATCTTGTATTATTTTATTATCCGCGTGTATTTTTATAAAAGTTTTGTCGAGGGTTTTTGTATGGTATGACCTAAAGAAGAGGAATCCCTGACTAACCGAAAAATTCAGATTTTTGAGTGTTAAATTTCTGTTCTTTCAAAAACTGCAGACTTTCACTTTGAAAGAATTAAAGCACGATTCTACCTCGTCATCATATATACAGTCCGTAGGTAGATCCTTTGTGGTTCTCGGAGGCCTAGTAGCTACCACGCGCCCCTAGCTGTAAAGTTTCGTGAGTCGTGTCTCAGGTGCCCAATTTTCGAAAATCCACCGAAAAAATTGAGGTTGGGGTGGACCATACCCAAGTTCTTCTCTTTTGCTTTCCCCTGCTTCTTCTTTTTTACTTTACTGCAAGCAAAATGCGTTCGGGTTCGTCCAAAAATTGTGAACTGTTAAGAACAGTCCTAACGTTCTAGGACAGTTTTAAAATTCTGAACCCGAACAAACCATTAGCCACTAGTTGTGAAAACTACTATTAAATAACTAGTGCAGCGTGCGATTTAAAAACGCCAGTAAAAACCGCTAATTGTAAAAACTACTATTAAAAGCCCAAAGAACAACCGCGTAGTCCACTAAATAAAAAAAATATCTGCAAGAAATGTAATTTGCCGCAAACTTTATTAAAGCCCTGGCTAATTAACAAACATGCCCTGGGTCCACACTTTGCACTTCTTACTTAGTTTTCTGCAGACTGGAGACTCGCAGTAACATCATTTTAATTAAAAATGTCATTTCGAGAGCTTTAGGTTCATTCAAAAGATTCAGTTAATTAAGAAATGTTTATTTTTAAAACTAAAAAAAGAACAATTATAAACTGTTTAACAGCTAAGTTAAAAATTAATTTTACAAATCCAACACAACTTTAAATAACTATACAGGGTGTTCCAAATTCGGGAGATCCGAGAAGATTTAAATTAGGGCAAAGATGCACAATTTGATACTTTGCTGAAAACTTTAAAAAGTTTTCAAAAGTTTTTATTTTTTTTGTAACTTTATTCCTAAAGCTGTCAAAAAACGCGATAAACTTTGTACTAATGACATGTCTGTTTTTGACACTGTCAAGTTCATTTTTTCTTACAGACATGTGCTTTTTTCCTTACTTTATTTTGACCTGTCACCTGATGTTTTGGATTAATTAACCATCATCAGCCCAAATTCAATTTTTCAACTTAAAAAATATATTTTGGAAACAGGCTTGAAGTACCTTTTCTGAAATTTTAAAAATGACAGTTTTTTTTGACGTTTTGATTTTAACACAATAATTTTGCCTTTAATTAATACATTTTATAACTTAACAGCCATTCCACGAAAAGTAAAACCAATTTATGAAAAATTCAGACTAATACAATGAAGATGATTTTTATATTTTCAAAATCAAGTAACATTCAGCCAAACATATTTAATACAATCTAGCAGGTTGGTCACCGCGTGATGGAATGATTTTTTTTACCAATTTTGAAGATCTAATAAAATTGAAGTGTTTGTATAATAAAACAACAACGATTTTTTTGTTGTGTTACCTAAATAAAAAATAGAAAAAAGGGTTATTTTCGTTTAAAAAAATTGAAATTTTATGCTACACTGAGAAAAATATCAACTAATCCTAAGTGAGAATTCATTAGCTTCAAGTAGAAACTTCATTTAAATATGAGGCAAGTAACTGTCTACTTACCATAAGTTTTCTCACCTGCTTAAGGTTATAAAATGACATATTAACCATAAGTAAAAACTAAGAAACAAAAAATAAAAACAAATAATAAAAAAAAGTCGACGGGGTTCAAACCGACAACCAACAGGACAATCATCTCTAAACCAAGAGTTACCGGGTTAGTTTCTTTTTTTTTTTCATTTTTTTTTTGAGGTTTCTTAACTTATCTCCATCATGATCTTCCTATAAATAGAACAATAATCGTTGCAAATGGGATCGTCGAATTGTTATGATGGCAATACGTTGACAAATCATTATAGGCATGCATTATTATTAGGATGAATATATTTTTCCGCATGATTTTTCAATATTTGATGCCTTCATTTGTCCTTAATTGAAAAATTCACTAACCGTAAGTGAAGGGAAAGTTAAGTGATCTGTCGCGTATTGGTAAGTAGATAAATCAATAAGGGTTAACAAACTAGTAGAAAAATTCACTGACCCTTAGTAAAGGGAAATTTAAGTGACTTGTCGCATATTGGTAAGTAGATAAATCACTAAGGGTTAACAAACTAGTAGAAAAATTCACTAAACCTAAGTGAAGGGAAAGTTAGGTGACTTGTCGCATATTGACAGATGTTATCAAAAATTATTAATTTTGAATCAGTGTTGTGTTACCATGTTTTTGGTATGGTATATCACCAAAAACAGGTCTCGAGACGAGTTGTAACCAACCAAAATTTAAATATGATTGTTCTCTATTAGTCGGTTGTTTGTTTACTTCCCGTTCTCGATCTTTTGTGAATATCAAGGAAAAAACTACTTAATCATAACTGACCCCCATTCTAATTGGCTATATAGAAGCAAAACAAACAAAAAATAAAAATGCAGAAGAGGTATTACATTTTTGCAAAGAAACGAGAGAATCTTTTAGGTGTCCCTCAAACTTTTTACAGTTACAATATACCCTATAATTCTGTCAAGTTCCAAAATTTTGCTCAAGAATGGAACTTTAACATTGTATACTCTAGTCCTGAATACCACCAGTCCAATAGATTAGCTGAAAAATATGTGGACATTTTAAAAAATATGCTTAAAAAATCAAAATCTGATAGTGACCTTTCCATTTTGCTTATGAAATACCGTAACTCCCCTTTGATTGATCTAAATTATACTCCAGCTCAGTATCAGAAAATGTTCTAAAAACCGAAACTATTAACCCACAAGAAATTCAAAATAAAATTCAACACAAATATGCTAAACAAAAGCAAAATTATGACAAAAGCGCAAAAGATTTAAAAAAATTGAACGTTGGAGACAATATTTTAATTCAAAAAAATAAATCTTGGATAAAAGGAAAAGTAGAGGGTATAGTTAATGAAATATCACATTTAGTTAAGGACCCTTTTGGTACAAAGCTCCGCAGAAAACGAATATTTTTAAGATAAACTAACCTGCCATATATCTCCAAAACCAATAAAATCTATTAATTTGGAAATTTAAATCAGAGTTTAAATTCAGATAATTTGGTTCAAAACAAAAATTTAAGTATTACTGAAAGCTTGAGCCAAATCCCTTTTTCTTCGGTTCATTCCCAATTGGAAGAAAACACTAATTTTTACGAGCAAGAGCAGGATAATAATATTGAGAACTTTTCCGAACTTTTTAGTGAACCTGATAGTATTAATTTTTTAAATGTTTCAGGCTGATTTATCAAGAAGCGACTCCTTAAACACCTCCAGTGACTCTGAAAAATCAATATATGTTAAGCATAGTAGTAGTAGTAGTAGTAGAGAAAGGGCGGCGCGAAGCCCGGCAAGTAGGCCTCCCTGGGCCCTTACTGCCCTACCCCGAGCCTGCCCCTAATCCACCGCGTGCACCACTGGTCTGGCAGTTTGCTCATTTGGTCTTACTGTTCTTTTTGCAAAGTCCAGTATTTTGTCCCATTTGAGCGTGTGCAGGTCCTCCTCATCCAGGGTCGGGAAACCGAATACCTGGTATTTCGTCCTCTGGTATGCCTCGCAGTTCGCTATAACGTGTCGAGATGTCTCCTCTGCCCGCCCGCAGGCCCGGCAGGTCAAGTCATTCTCCACCGCGATCCGGGTCATGTGCTTCCTTAGTCGGTTGTGACCTGTTATGATACCTGTCAGCAGACCAGCGTTCCTTCGCGATCTCCCCAGGAGCCATTTTTGTTTGGCTACATCCGGGCCGTTCACGAAGTCTTTGGTCTGTCTGCATCCTGTTCCTGCTCTCCAAGCAGTCGTCATGGCATCGTTGGCCCATTTGTTGAGTCGACTTTGCAATTGCCTCTTGGTTGTTCCTAGGAGTGGTTCCGACCCTACATACTGGGTGCTTGCCCCGATCCTGGCGAGCTCGTCGGCCATCTCGTTACCCGGCACCGCCATATGTCCCGGTACCCACATAAGTGTCACTTGTTTGCCCTCTCCCAAGGATTCCAGTGCATCCGCACATTCCTCCACCAGGGTGTTGGTGATCTTGGGCGCCCTTAGTGCCTTTAGGGCTGATTGGCTGTCGGAGCATATATATACATGCTCCTCCCTACCGTTCTTTATTTCTTCCATGCCTGCAGCCATTATTATGGCATACAGCTCTGCCTGAAAGACCGTGGCTTGCTCTCCGAGCGGGTAGCTCTTTCGAACCTCCTGGTCTTCCACATAAACCCCCGATCCTGTGGTTTGCTTCTCCGACAGTTTCGACCCGTCGGTGTATCAAATCACGGCGTTCTCCTCGAACTGTTCGCGGAGGTTTTCACTCTGCCATAGTTCCCTGTCTGGGATGACTACTTTGTACCTCTTGTTGAATATCCAGGGGTTTTTTGGTCTTTGTGTTTTAATCGCTGCCATAGGGATTTCTCTCTCGACGATTTGGGCAATCCTAAGATGCCCCTCAGCTTCCCCTCTTCCTCTCCATTGACCTGTACCTCTCAGCCGGAGGTGGGTCGCCATCGCTTCTTTTCTGATCCAGAGCGGAAGCGGCGGCAGTCCCAGAATGGTCTCGAGTGCCTGTATAGGTGCCGTCCTCATAGCGCCGGTTATCCCTCTGCATATGGTTCCCTGTAGGCTCCTAAGCTTGAGGGTAGTAGTGACCTTCTCCACTGCTGGCCACCAGACTATGGATCCGTATTGGATCCTTGGTCTTAGTACTGCCGTGTACATCCAGTGGCTCAAATCCCAGGTGCAGCGGTGGTGTCCAGGTGAGCCCCTTGTCTAGGGTGACCCCTAGGTACTTCAGTTCTGAAACCAAAGTCAGGGGTCTCCCGTACATCTTGGGTGCTCTGAATCCCTCCATTTTCCTCTTTCTAGTGAACATGATCATCTCTGTCTTTCCTGGATTGACAGAGAAACCGTTTTGTTGACACCAGTCTTCTATGATTCGTACCGCCCTTTGCATTCTGTTACAGACAGTGTTTAGGTGGTGGCCTACCACCTCCACGACACCGTCGTAGGCGTATGCTTGGGCGTCGAATCCTTCCTCTGTTAGGCGTTGTAGGAGAGTATCCATGATCAGACACCACAGGTGTGGGGATAAGCAGCTGCCTTGTGGGCAGCCTCCCGTTGCCTCTATGTCGACCCTGGACTCCCCTAGATTGGCCTGGATCTTTCTCCCTGTTAGTGCAGATTTTACCCATTCGGAGATAAGAGACTGGACTACCCTTCTCTGCATGGCTATTACCTGCACTTTCGCCTTGTCGAAAGCTCCTTCGACATCAAAGAATACTGCCAGGGCGTACTGTTTGAATTGAAGGGCTTTTTCTGCCTTATGCACTACTGCGTGTAGGGCCGTGTCGGTAGACCTTCCCTCCACGTATGCATGTTGGTTTCTGTGGAAAGGTTGGTTGGTTAGGACTCCCCCTAGTAGGTGTCTATCCACCATTCTGTCCAATGCCTTCATCAAAAAGGATGTTAGACTAATGGGTCTGAAGGATTTGGCCGCCGTATAGTCTTTCTTTCCGGCTTTCGGAATGAACACAACGGTGGCTTTTTTCCACTCTGTCGGTACATATCACATTGCTATGCTGGCTCTAAAGATTCTCTTTACAAAAGGTAGGAGTATCTCTTGGCCTTTTTGCAGGAGCGCCGGGAATATGCCGTCAGGCCCCGGGGACTTGTAGGGACTGAACTCGTTGATTGCCCAGGAGATGGTAGCATCCGAGACCACTCGGTCCGCCAGTCTCCAGTCAGGGTCTTGCCCCTCCTGGGGTCCGGCGGTCCTCTGCGCCCCCCGTTCGCCGCCCTCTCCCGGGAAGTGAACCTCGAGCAGATGTCGTATTGACTCCTCGCATGAGGCGGTCCAGCTCCCGTCTGGCCTTTTTAACGATGTTAACGTCTGTTTATTCTCGCTGCTTAGGATTTTAAGAAGTCTGGAGGTCTCTGGAAGGGAATTAATCTCTCCGCAGTATTTCCTCCAACTGTCTCTTTTGCAGTTTCTTACCTCTTTTTTGAACTCCTTTCTAGCCTCTCTGTATATTTCCCAAGAGTCATTCTCCCCATCCCTCATTGCCTTGTTTAGTGCCTTTTTGATTTTGCTGCGAAGCCTGTCTAGCTTGCTGCTCCACCATGGCACTCGTCGGGTCGACTGGGTTTTTAGGGGGCACGCCTCTTCGAAACTCGTTGTTATGACAGTTTTAAGCCTGTCGACTGCCTCTTCTAAGTCCTCAAAGTTGTCGATGTTCATCTCTAGAATACCCTTATTCAGGTCTAGGGTCGCTAAGAAGTGTCTCCAGTCCGTATTACGCGGTTTCCTTTTTTGTTCCTGGATTTTCTCGTCGGTGTCTATCTCGTACCTGATCATGCGATGATCGGACGTAATAATCTCCTCTGTTACTCTCCAGTTGACAACGTCTTGGTATATACTCTGCGAGACCAGTGTTATGTCGATAACTTCCTGTCGGGTCCTATCGACAAACGTTGGTTCGCACCCTTTATTCACTATTTCCAGTCCCGTGGAGGTCAGAAACTCAAAAAGAGCCTCCCCACGCTTATTCACATCGCTACTACCCCACGCTACGTGATGTGAGTTGGCGTCGCACCCCACGACTACTGGAAGTCTTTTACTCTCCGCGAATGAGATGACCCGCGCTAATTCCTCTGAAGGAGGAGGATCTACGCTGTCGTATGTTAAGCATAAGTCAACATAACATTAGCCAAGATAATTCCTTGTTATCCATTTATGATTATTACGTTCAAAACTTATTTGCATGTTATGATTATGTTCATAAAAATTTTAAGACAAAAAAGAATTAGGAAAAAACCATCGTATCTTAATGAATTCAAACTAGATTTTAGCTCAGATACAAATGTTTAATTTTTGAACATTCATTTATTAGTAATATTTTAATTATGTTATTTTATTAGTTTTATAGTAACCTACTTTAATAATTATTTTTAGCTATATTTATTTAAAAAAAAGGGAACATGTTGTTAACATGTTACTGGTATATCACCAAAAACAGGCTTTTGGTAAGGTCTCGAGAATAAGCCTCGGTTGTAACCAACCAAAATTTAAATATGATTGTTCTCTATTAGCCGGTTGTTTGTTTACTTCCCGTTCTCGATCTTTTGTGAAAATTCTGGAAATTTCGGGTATTGTTTATTAGCTAGACAGGAAATGCTAACAGCGTCAGATAGGTCCAACTAGTAGAAGACATAACATATTTGTAAGTCCTCATATTTCTAAGTTTTTAAATAAAAATTACTTGAAACTAAAAATAAAACCAAAAAAAACATAGTTAAAACACTTATACCTTATTTAATTTATACGGACCACATTTAAGATGGGAGAACAGAATATTTAGATTGGTCAAAACCAAATATTTTTCAAGCCTGTTTAGTTACCCCCGCTGCCCCTTCCCTCTTAGTACTATTACTTTATTATTTTTTTATCCTCCAGTCTTAAACTGTGGATTGTGTGCATGTTCCCTGTCCAACGAGTCCAGCAAGTTGGGCTGCGTACTACACGGGAGGTTTTTGTCGGTTCATATATTTCAATTTTATTTCAATCTAATCTAAGCAAAAACAAAGAGTTAAGTTACTTTGTTTAAGAGGCTTTGTAGAAAAAAAGAAAAATCGTTGCCTATTTTTTTCGTGTAGTTTATTTATTTAAATTTGAGAAAGATCCTATTACCAGGGTCTTGAAGATCTAAACGAATATAAAAGTAAACATGGTCCTGAGGGCCTGACAAAAAAAATTAATGACAATAAAGGCACTATAAAGGTGGATTCAGAGTTCCGTAAGGTAAGCGGTATGAGGTATGCGGTAAGACGCAAGGAAAATAAACAATAGCAAATGCATGCTGCCCTTCTTGCGGCTTACGGAACACTATGGAACACACGAAACATAAACATTTACAATTTGCTCTCAAATAATTTAAAACCACCACTAAAAAACTCATCTAAGCTTTATTGCATAGAAATGTTTTTACCTCTACACGAAATTTTTTTTTTGAATTGTGGATTTCCTTTAGATGAATTGACAAGTGATTAAACATTTTTTTACTCATTGTAAATAATAGAGTTTTCAGTTAAAGAGGATTTAGGTATGAGAAGTCGCAACATTAAGTTGTTTCTAGTTTCATAAGATTTATTGTTTTTTTTATGCATGCAAGAATGAAAATATAGTAGACACTTCAGTATTTTAAGGGTAATGAAAAGTTGTTTGCAATGATTGTGATATTCTACTTTACATGGATACCGAATTGCTCTTTTTTGGAGAACAAAAAACAACTGCATACCTTATGTATGATTCTACTAATGAAAAATAGGCTGACTTGGCAGTCTGAAAACAGAGTTCACTTGAAACAATTCTTATGGCAAAGCACCTACTAGACACTTTTTTGTTTAAGTTTGCAACATGTCAAGAAAATTTCAGTTGGTTATCTTCAGAGAACGTAATAACTTACGGAGACTTACGTTCCTGTAGCGCATTGTATTAGGTAAACACCTACCTTGCCCCGTCCATCTCTTCCTATACGATCATGAAAGAAAGACAGAACATTTCTCAAATGTCGAAATACATTTCACACAATTTTAATTTAGTACCTTCCGGTTTTTGCCACCGCTTGTCAAAGTCGGGCAAGCAGTTTTTTTAGATTTTAAAAAGTGAGTTATTTTAATCAGTTTTGGTTGGAAATCGCGCGAGTTTATGCTATATAGTGAATTAACAACTTTTTGTAAAGTCTAAATTGACATTCAAATCAGGCTGGATCACTACCATTAAAGCTAGAGTGCATGGGACTATTTGAAGAGTGCCGAAAATTGGAGTTCAGATTTTTGCGAACCAAATCCCTGAAGAAAATATTGTGATGATTTATACAGAGTTAGGCAAGACGATAATAGGTTAAAATACAACAACAAAAAGAGATATAGGTTAAAACATTTATAAAACCTGTAAAACTTATACTGAGATATTTTCCCAATTAATAAAAGAAAATAACATAATAAAATGTTGTTACCTTGATTGATAATATTTAGATTTTTAAAGGGTCCAAAAATTTTTTTGTAAGCCAAAGAATGTTTTTTAGCTGCATAGAACATTACAAAGTTGGTTAAGGTTTGTATAGAGCTAAAACCTTTCGCGAATGCATTGCTTTTTTAATACTAAAATGTATGGAAAAACTGCGCCTGTTAAGTTTTTTCATCTTTTTATTATTAAATAAGGAAGTGTCTGTAAAAAATTAACCAAAAGAATATATGTATTTTATTATACGTCTGGCTGTACAAGTAGCCACTGGCTGCACTCGTGTCGCCGACAAACAATATTCCCCAAATATAACACAGTATCGATCACTCTCGCGTAGCTATTACTTTCTCTATGGTTATCTTAAAAAGCAACCCACAAAATGACCAAAAACCAATTATCAAAACAAACCCAACATATTTTTGTTTTTTTTAACCTCATATTATTTGCCAAGGAAGGCCGAAGGTAGCTCTTTAGCTACCGTGATATAAAGATTCCTTCAAGGGTGCCTTTCACGACTATAAATACAAAATTGGCCCGAAGGCCTCCTTGAAGGAACAAGGGTGCCTTGAAAGACGACTATAACTTTGGCCCTAAGAGATTTTAATTGTCTAGGAAACCCCGCAAAGACAAGCCCTCATAGGGTCTTTGCTCTCGCAATGAAGAAGCTCTATAATAATACTGACCCTTGATTTTAGATTGTTGTCATAGGTAGCAAAACAGCTTTACCTTTGATTGATTAACAGGCTCTGCCTAGTCCAGGGATGGAAGCGAAATAGATTTCTGCTTTTTTTTACTGACCTATGGAAGAAAATGTGTGTGTGTGTGTGATTCGTAAGTTAATACGTTTTCATGTGAAACATAATACGTTTCCATTAGGATTTTTACTTTCGGGTTTTCATGAAGGCAATTGAAAGATCAGTCAAGCCACACCCCCCCCCCCCCCCCGAAAGATATTCGAGTTTTGATATGCTTATAATTTCAAACCAATTTCGAACTAATTTTAAACCACTTTTAAAAATTTTGAACCACACTTCTTCCTGTTTTTTTATATTCAAAATGGGGGGTGCAGCCAGACGTCAACCCACATAACATTGGAGGAATATTCATGTTATAGGAATATTCCCTCAAAGTGATTTCTGGAATATTCTATTGCGAATATGACAGGAATATTCCAGGCCTATTTTTTGTTGAATATTTATTTCTTTGGTGATAAGATAATCATATTCCCATAATAACCTAATAATCAAATTATTTCTATGAATAAATTCCCAACAAAATATTTTTGTCAGGAATTTAGCATGTTTGCTGAAAATAGTAGGTAGATGGCACTGGAATCAATATGTTCTCTATGCTCTATGTAGCAGGTAGTATTATTATAAATATAACGCAGCAAAAAGTTATTTAGTTAGAGACAACATAATAATATCCATGCATATATATTTGCTATGTGGGATATTATAGTCAGTGTCTAGGTATATTACTATAATTCTTTAATAAAAAACGTTCTGGTCGTATTATAGTCATGTTTCTCGTCACGCTTCTATCACATTTATATTACCTGTATGAGCTAGAACGTAACTTATTGCCGGCATGTGTTATGGACTAATCGGTATATAATGAAGCATAGGCAATATTTTTGACAGTTTCGCACGAAGAAACATGCTCATATTGTGCTATCCATAAAGTTGACAAATTAAAGATAATTATTATTATTAAAGGTTGGCAAAAACATTACGAAAGTCGACATTATTTTGATAGCGTAGATGACATGACAAAATAGTCTGCGTTAAAGTCAGGCTATGCTGACTTTATGTATATAAGGACTTAACGGTACATAAAGTTGGCATAGCCTGACTTTAACGCAGACTATTTTGTCATGTCATCTACGCTATCAAAATAATGTCGACTTTCGTAATGTTTTTGCCAACCTTTAATAATAATAATTATCTTTAATTTGTCAACTTTATGGATAGCACAATATGAGCATGTTTAGATGACATGTTTATAAGACAAAAATATTAAAAATATTTTAACCTTCGTGCGAAACTGTCAAAAATATTGCCTATGCTTCATTATATACCGATTAGTCCATAACACATGCCGGCAATAAGTTACGTTCTAGCTCATACAGGTAATATAAATGTGATAGAAGCGTGACGAGAAACATGACTATAATACGACCAGAACGTTTTTTATTAAAGAATTATAGTAATATACCTAGACACTGACTATAATATCCCACATAGCAAATATATATGCATGGATATTATTATGTTGTCTCTAACTAAATAACTTTTTGCTGCGTTATATTTATAATAATACTACCTGCTACATAGAGCATAGAGAACATATTGATTCCAGTGTCATCTACCTACTATTTTCAGCAAACATGCTAAATTCCTGACAAAAATATTTTGTTGGGAATTTATTCATAGAAATAATTTGATTATTAGGTTATTATGGGAATATGATTATCTTATCACCAAAGAAATAAATATTCAACAAAAAATAGGCCTGGAATATTCCTGTCATATTCGCAATAGAATATTCCAGAAATCACTTTGAGGGAATATTCCTATAACATGAATATTCCTCCAATGTTATGTGGGTTGACGTCTGGCTGCACCCCCCATTTTGAATATAAAAAAACAGGAAGAAGTGTGGTTCAAAATTTTTAAAAGTGGTTTAAAATTAGTTCGAAATTGGTTTGAAATTATAAGCATATCAAAACTCGAATATCTTTCGGGGGGGGGGGGAGGGTGTGGCTTGACTGATCTTTCAATTGCCTTCATGAAAACCCGAAAGTAAAAATCGTAATGGAAACGTATTATGTTTCACATGAAAACGTATTAACTTACGAATCACACACACACACACATTTTCTTCCATAGGTCAGTAAAAAAAAGCAGAAATCTATTTCGCTTCCATCCCTGGACTAGGCAGAGCCTGTTAATCAATCAAAGGTAAAGCTGTTTTGCTACCTATGACAACAATCTAAAATCAAGGGTCAGTATTATTATAGAGCTTCTTCATTGCGAGAGCAAAGACCCTATGAGGGCTTGTCTTTGCGGGGTTTCCTAGACAATTAAAATCTCTTAGGGCCAAAGTTATAGTCGTCTTTCAAGGCACCCTTGTCCTTCAAGGAGGCCTTCGGGCCAATTTTGTATTTATAGTCGTGAAAGGCACCCTTGAAGGAATCTTTATATCACGGTAGCTAAAGAGCTACCTTCGGCCTTCCTTGGCAAATAATATGAGGTTAAAAAAAACAAAAATATGTTGGGTTTGTTTTGATAATTGGTTTTTGGTCATTTTGTGGGTTGCTTTTTAAGATAACCATAGAGAAAGTAATAGCTACGCGAGAGTGATCGATACTGTGTTATATTTGGGGAATATTGTTTGTCGGCGACACGAGTGCAGCCAGTGGCTACTTGTACAGCCAGACGTATAATAAAATACATATATTCTTTTGGTTAATTTTTTACAGACACTTCCTTATTTAATAATAAAAAGATGAAAAAACTTAACAGGCGCAGTTTTTCCATACTTTTTAGTATTAAAAAAGCAATGCATTCGCGAAAGGTTTTAGCTCTATACAAACCTTAACCAACTTTGTAATGTTCTATGCAGCTAAAAAACATTCTTTGGCTTACAAAAAAATTTTTGGACCCTTTAAAAATCTAAATATTATCAATCAAGGTAACAACATTTTATTATGTTATTTTCTTTTATTAATTGGGAAAATATCTCAGTATAAGTTTTACAGGTTTTATAAATGTTTTAACCTATATCTCTTTTTTTTGTTGTATTTTAACCTATTATCGTCTTGCCTAACTCTGTATAAATCATCACAATATTTTCTTCAGGGATTTGGTTCGCAAAAATCTGAACTCCAATTTTCGGCACTCTTCAAATAGTCCCATGCACTCTAGCTTTAATGGTAGTGATCCAGCCTGATTTGAATGTCAATTTAGACTTTACAAAAAGTTGTTAATTCACTATATAGCATAAACTCGCGCGATTTCCAACCAAAACTGATTAAAATAACTCACTTTTTAAAATCTAAAAAAACTGCTTGCCCGACTTTGACAAGCGGTGGCAAAAACCGGAAGGTACTAAATTAAAATTGTGTGAAATGTATTTCGACATTTGAGAAATGTTCTGTCTTTCTTTCATGATCGTATAGGAAGAGATGGACGGGGCAATGTAGGTGTTTACCTAATACAATGCGCTACAGGAACGTAAGTCTCCGTAAGTTATTACGTTCTCTGAAGATAACCAACTGAAATTTTCTTGACATGTTGGAAACTTAAACAAAAAACTGTCTAGTAGGTGCTTTGCCATAAGAATTGTTTCAAGTGAACTCTGTTTTCAGACTGCCAAGTCAGCCTGACTCGGCACTATTTCTGACAGTTCCGTACGAAGGTTGAAAGGTTTCTGACATTTTTGTCATATAAATATGTCATCTAAACATGCTCATATTGTGCAATTTTTAAAGTTAACAAATTAAAGTTAATGCCGTCCTTTATTAAAGTCAGGTACAAACATTATGAAAGTCGACATTATTTTGGTAGCAAAGATGACATTTTCAGACAACAACAATGTCAGAATTGTTTTAAACTTCGTGCGGAACTGTCAAAAATAGTGCCGTCTTTATTAGTCAGGTTATGCCGACTTTATGTACACTTCCAGCCACATAAAATGCGTACGCCGATTTTATATAGTGTATTATGGGACTCGCAATTCAGTAACCTTTTAGGTATTTCAAATTGACAAAAAATGTCACTGTCAAATTTTGATGTTGTCATACGATAATATTTAAAAATGCCCCAACTAAATGAATTTGAAAAAGCCCAAATTTTGGCAAAATTAGACGGTGGTTGGTCGGTTTGAAGAGTAGCAGCCCATTATGGACGAAACAAGGCTACAACTGTAAGAATAAGAAGAAAGTATCAAGAGGAAGGAACTGTTCGACGAAGGCGAGGCACTGGCTTGACCCAAGTCAGTAGGCCTCAGCAGGATCAGCAACTGATAACTTTCTTGAAGACCACCCATTTGCGATGGCCCCAGAGGCGAAAATTGAGGCACATTTTCCTGGATCCATAAGAACGACAAGCAGACGGATAAGTCGTTCTAGACTTAGATGTCGCGTTGCTGCCAAGAAAATCTTACTTAGTAAGGAAAAGAAGCAAGCCAGGTTAATTTTTCCAGTAAACTATTCACTACAAGAAGAAAAATGTTGGCAACAAGTGATCTTCACGGATGAAAAAATCTTTCAGTCCCACAATGACAGCAAACAAATTTTGGTATATCGCCCGCCACGAACACGCTATCTCGAAAAATATATTGCTAGGAACGAAGACCGGGCTGGAAGATTTTCCGTGAATGTGTGGAGTTGGATATCGGCGAGAGGACATGGGGCTCTTTTTAGAATCCATGGAAGATTTTTAATTAAAAAAAAATTGTTTTATTCATTAGTATATTAGTTTTTAGTAGTGTGGCCAGTCTCCTTATGTTTGTGTTTATAATGTCAAAAGATCTAACCTGTAATTCGAAAACATCAAAGTCAGTTACAATAAGCAATGCAATTAGCAAAACTTAAATTCAAAAGACCTGCAGCTAACTTCTGCTGTGCGCATTTTATGTGACCGGAAGTGTACCGATAAGTCCCTAATATTCCCAATGGTAAAATATAACATTTCTATCACATTCTTTGTTCTCTAATCCACTATTGATTTGAATGCGCAATAAAGATCTCTCTGTTCATATATTCGGCATCAGCTAAGAAACACCATTGAAAAAATCAGGTGCTTTACACATGCACATATTAGGTACCAAAAGTCCAACAAAGATGTAAATAATTTTTCTTCATGGTTTCTAGTCGTTTCTAGTGTATTTTTATGCCTCCAAACTGACTGGATTTCAATTGGCTAAACCCCCCATTTTGAATAAATATAAAAAATCACAAAAGTTAGGGTGGTTAAAATTTTTTTAAAGTTGTACAAAATTAGTTCAAAATTATAACCATATCAAAGTTCCAAATTTTTTTGAGGGGATTGTGGCTTGACGTCAACCTGCACCGCCCACTATGGATTTTTCGAAATTCTTTTTGGTGATATTAGGAGTTCGAAATTAGTTCTTAATTTTGGGAAAGTTGCTTTTCATTTTTCTCTACGCTTTAAATGAGGGGGGTGTAGCTTGACGTCCGGCTGCACCCCCCATTTTGAATGAAATTTTTAAAAAAGGTTCAAAAGTAGGGGGGGTGTGGCTTGACAGTGGCGTGCGCAGAAATTGTTCTTGGGAGAGGGGGGCTTGAATAACAAAAAACCTTTAGAAGTCGATTTTTAGTGGCTCTGGTGGGGGGGGCTTGAGGTTGCTGGAGCTGCTTATTCGTGATTTTTGGGGAAAATTTAACCTTTAGAAGTCGATTTCTAGTGAATCGGGGGAAAGGGAGTTGGGCCCCTAAGCCCCTCTCCTGCGTACGACGTTGTATTTACTAAGTAATAAATGTAGGTTAGTAAACTGTTTGGCCAGATTTAATGAGCCCTGTTAATTTTTTCTTGGTATAAGTGCAGATAGAGAAATTCGATGATCACTCAAAAACACCTAACTATTCTTATAATATTATCTTTAAACTTTTTTTGGTCAATTTCAATAACTCATTCTAATTGTAAATCAGTATTTATTCTAAAAACGCTCAGCGCTTTAAAGAAAAAGGGATTTTCTAACAAATCGTGCCGAAATTTTGCTGAAAGTTCTATAATAATAAAACAACTACGGGGGTTTGTTGTTCTTTTGCGGAAATTTACTATTTTTAAAATTGTAATGCGGTTTTTAGAATTTAAAAACATGCGGGCACCTTGCCAAAGTGTTCTTAGTAAAAAACTAGAAGAGTTATTTTATTTAAGTTAATATTTGATAACGTACCTTTTTTCAGCAAAGAATAAGTAAATTGTTTCGTACAGTCGCAAAAATAAAGTTCCACTTTTTATAATCCCTCTTTTGATAAGGTTTTGCTGTGGTGGTTACCTCTTAATTTTCTTCGGTTTATTTTCACGTGCAGCGACTTCGTCGGATTTAATATTAATAGTAAGGAAGTTTGGAGGGCAACTTAAAACTGAAAACGAGTGTTTTTAGCACGCGAAATCAAATCTTAGTGAAATGTTTACAGAATGTTTACTTTCGTGCTTAAATCATGGCTTAAAAATCTTAGAGAATGGTATACTTCGAAAGAGTAGCCTAAATTCGAACAAACCCCATCTTTTTTGATTTTCTTGCAACCACGCGGATATTTTCTAGAGTTCTTGAATTTTGTTAATCACGGTGGTAGACATTTGATCGAGTCACGGGGTCACCAGTCTAGTTGAGGGCTCAGTAACTATAGTACAGTAAAATTGTCATAAATAAGGGGGGTACCTCGAAAAAAATCCGGGGAGGATAACATTTTTATATGTTGTTGGGGAGGGTCCGTTTCTGTTGGTCGGAGGCGAAAAAGTCTGAGAACAAAAACATTCGGCATGGAATTTTCAATATTTTTCTTCACGGGCTCAACTTTCTGTAGTTAGTTTCCAAAAAGTTAGATGGCGCCGAAGTTACAAAAAATCAGTTTTAACCAACAAAAACTGATGTTTAAAAAAAACTTTAAATGAAAAACCTGTAGATCTTGGAAAAATCCTACAAAAAATATGTATATTGATTATAATTAATTGAATAGTCTCTGAGATACAGCGACTGAACGTCGGTAAAATTCTTTGAGAACCGCTTTCTGGGCATGCATGAAGTCGCATGTTGTGGATTATACTATATTATTATTTATAGTAAGAGCAGTACAAGTGAGGTATCAAATTAAGGCTTGTGATGTGCGCTACATAAATGACTCGGCCTTTCGGCATGAAAATTGCTGTAGTATCTAACAGACTGACATTTAGTTGTTAAACTGATTTTTCGTAACTTTAATGCCCTCTATCTTTTTAAAAACTTACTACAGAGAGTTGAATCTGTAACAAAAATATTGCAAATTTTATGCCAAAGATTTTTGTTTCTACACTTTTTTGCCTTTTTTCAAAATGGCGGATAGTTCCCCAGGAATGGGGGAAACACAAACTTGGGAAGTTTACTTTGAGACCCCCCAAAGAACATACAAAAAACTCAGCCTGTCTGGTTTTTTGTCGACTTCAAATGACAATTTTACTCTACTACCATCAATTATGTAAAACGATTTATCCAAATTTTGACCCCTGCAACACTTTATAACATTTTTGCAACTCCTTCCTTTTTAGCACTTAATAATACTTCTAACTACTTTTACAACCCCTCTCCTTGTCGCGTTTATGTAAGCGATGGATGGTCCATTACCCAAAAGGACTCATTATCGTTACCCGACTCAAAGAATTTTACCGACTTTCAGTCGCTGTAGTTCAGAGACTGTTTAATTAAATTTAAATATTATACATATTTTTATAGGATTTTTTCAAGATCTACAACTTTTTTATTTAAAGTTTTTTAAAAAAATCACTTTTTGTTGGTGAAAATACGTTAAAACTGATTTTTTGTAACTTTGGCGCCCTCTATCTTTAAGGAAACTAACTACAGAAAGTTGAGCACTTGGACAAAACAGTTGCAAATTTTTTTGCGAATATTTTTGCTCTCAGACTTTTTCGCCTCTGACCAATAGGAATGGAGAAAAGTCGATTACAAAGATTTCCCGAGGACTGGGGGAAACACAAACTTGGGAGGTTTACTTTTAGACTCTCTGAAAGAACATTCCAAAAACTCAGGCTATCCGGCTTTTTTTCAACCTCAGATGACAATTTTACGTAGTACTAGGTACGAATCAAATTTTACAATTTAGGTAATCGTATTTTTAACGTTTTTTGCAAAATGTGTGTATTGTATTTTGTCTTAAATAAATGTAAATGTCACTAGTTAAGATTTTAAGATATATACTTTCTTTTTTTTTAAATAATGTATTCTCATAATTGCTATAACAAAATTTCTACTTAAGTTTTTTTTTTGTTTGTTTATTGTTTTTTTTAATTTTTATATATGTTTATACCTTTAAGAAATGTTTTTATTTCTTTACTTTCGAGTACAAGACTTTATTTAATATTTTTTTCTTCTTTTCTTTTGTCGTTTAGAATAGTGATGTTGTCTATACTATTTTTATAGTTTCTTAAGACAATAAAGAATTCTAGATTGACTGAAATGCAAAAAACATGTCAAACTCGAATCCTATAAGTCATATTACTATACAAATTTTCAGAAACATTGCTTAACAACAACTTTAATTTTGTTTTTAATAAATATAGAAAAAAAACACTTTTAAAATATGTAAGTTAACAAACAAAAAACAAAATTTAAGAATAATACAACTAGACGATAGTAATCCCTTTCGTTTATTCCTCAAAGCCAAATATATTTCTACATACAAACTTTATTTTAAACTTACTTTTTGCTATTTAGTTACTTTTTGATTTTTATTTCCAAAGGTTTGTGTTATCATTTGTTTTTGCGCTCCTTTTTGGTGTTCACTATTTTCTCCATCGTTTTCATCCTTCATTGTAATAAGAAATTTACTTTTTACAGTTTTAATAGGGACTTATCGGTACATAAAGTCGACATAAGCTGACTTTAATAAAGTGTAAATGGTTTCTGACATTGTTGTAGAAACTTTTTATAATCCCTCTTTTGATAAGGTTTTGCTGTGGTGACTACCTCTAAATTTTCTTGGTTTTATGTTCACGTGCAGCAACTTCGCCGGATTTAATAATTTAAGAAAGTTTAAAGGGCAACTTAAAACTTTGAGAAAACGAGTATTTTTAGCACCCGAAATTAAAACTTCATGAAAAGGTTACAGAATGTTAACTTTCGTGCTTAAATCATGACTTAAAAGTCTTAGAGAATGGTATACTTTTTTCGTTTCTTCCAGTGTGACTCCTTGTGCAAAACCTTTGCTTCTGTCCACTTCATTCGGTGTTGTTCTGACCATGCGTGTTCGGCGATTCGTTGTTTCACCTCTTTGGGTATTTATCTGATGTTCTTTAAGCCTAACAGATACTGATCACAAGGAACTTGGTAAATGCAGTCCTTATTTGGTTTGGTATCCGATTTTGTTTTACAAAGGAGGCTTCGAATTGTATTATTAGCTTTAAAAGCTGTTTTAATATTAAAGTTGTTCGCTACTCTTCGAATTTTCTCTGATACTCTTTCAATGTATGGAATTGCATGGTCAAAACAGTGGACAGAAGCCAAGGTTTTGCACAAGGAGTCACACACATATAAGTAAGTAGCCTTATGAATAGATTGTAGTTTGCACCTGAAGACGATCGGAGATTGTACTTATCGAAACGTCATATATAAATAAAATATAGACAATGGAAGTCCGAAATACAGAGTTAATTTCAAATACATCATTGTCCTAAACATTCTTGAATTTTGTTAATCACGAGTCAATGGTAGACATTTCATCGAGTGTTTTACGAAAAAACATCTCAAACTTGAATCCTATAAGTCATATTACTATAAACATTGCTTAACATGTCTTTATCATAAATTGCAACTTTAATTTTGTTTTTAATAAATATAGAGAGCATGTCGCTTGAAGAAGAAGAAGAAGAAGATTGTTTACTTATCCTTACGTTTTTATGTTACATTATATTTTAAATATGTAAGTTTAACATTCATTGTAGTAAGAAAGAAACGACTTTCGTGTGCAAGTCGTGCTAACTTTGCCAATAAGCTAATTTTGTTAAGGGTAGCCCATAGATCACGTTTTGACTTGTTCTGATTGTAGTAAATTCGTTTTTAAAAAAATATAGCGGAAAACCGTATATTTTAAAAAATTGTTTTTTTTTTCTTTTTATCCGATTTTGATGGAAAAAACTTTGGAATACTTTGTTTGTAAATATTTGAATTCAATTGAAAGATTTGACCCGAAAATACAACCACACATAGTGGTGAAGTTAAATAAAAGCTTGTAAAAAACAACTTCTCGCGTGGTCTTTCTAGTGAGAACCAACTTGCTTTTCCATTGAAATAAATGTATTATACAAGTGGATATATAACTTCTATACATCAAATTCAAGCAACATTTTTACCAACCAAACCAATTAGTTTTATAAACTTTTTTTAAAAAATTTGCCTTAATATTACTGCAAATGGCTTCTGAAAATAAATAACTGCTTAAAAAAAAACTCAAAATTAGGCTTTTTATTTTTTGTGACAAAACAAAGCAAAATTTTAAACGTTTTAAAGAAAACAATTTTATTGTGTTTTCCACTGAATCGTTTGCTGTCAGTTTCGACTCTATGTTAATTTTTAAGAGAGTCACAGCGTTTTTAAAAGTATCCTGCAAAAAAGTGGTGGGGGTAATAACTTAAAAAACGCATTTACCAGAATGACAATAAGTAAAAGCGTGATCTATAAGCTACCTTTAACAAAGTAAGATTATCGGCATAAAGTTAGCACGATTTGCACACGAACCCCCCTTTTTGCCCGAATTGACTTTAATAAAGTCGGCACTATTTTTGACAGATCCGCGAAATTTAAGTGGTTTCGGACATTGTTGTCATCTAAATATGTCATCTAGACACACTCATATTGTGCCACCCATAAAGTTGACATAATTAAAGTTAATACCGTCCTTTATTAAAGGTCGGCATTTTTTATTTTGATAGCACCGTGCACTGGAAAGCACTGCCCGAACGTAAGTTTCGGATAGCCCGGATACCAAGAAGAGCGCCGTCTCATAACAGATGGGTAAAGTGTCTAAAATATGTAGTAGTCATGCGGAACTTTCCAAAATAGTGCCGACGTTTTCTAAGAGGTTAAATATTAAAAACGCAGGGAAAATTTAATTCTCTAATAATTTTGTAGCTTCCATTTAAATAAAAAACCTCATGACAGGCTATATTTAAAACTGTCCATAAAAAATCATAAATACATTTGAAAAATTACTTTTGTACAAGGCTTAAATTGGATTATAAATATCCGGCATTCTCCAGGCCATGCATAATACCCTAAAGTGCCCCAAACTTAGTATAAGTAAACTTGATATTTCATACGAACTTTTCTCGATCATGCAATAACTTTATAAACTTATTTTCTTAAAGTTTAAGCATGCACACTCTGCGAGTTGTTTGTATATGGTCACCCACTAGCAAAATCATATTTTGTAAATAGACTTTATAGTCGAAGTGCCAGGACCTTAAAATATAGGGCCTCACACAAAATGGGCTAACACTTTAAGATTTTCATCATAGGTAGTAAGTCCTCCTTGAAAATTTTTTTCTTGGTATTTAAGCTAAAACTGGCCCCTTTAAACGGAAAATAACAGAAAAACTCGAAGGACCATTTTTTTCGTGATTTTTAGAACGACGCCTAGGGAACAATGATTGCAATAACTTTCGATTTTATTCTTTCACTTTTTTTAGAACGACGCCTAGGGAACAATGATTGCAATAACTTTCGATTTTATTCTTTCACTTTGACAAGTAATTTTGACGGCCATTTAAACTCGCCTTGTAAAAACATCATAAACGCCACTATCTCCTATACTATAAACGCTAGGACAATTAAATATTTTTTTTGTTTGATTAGTATTCTCTTTCTACATAACTGAAATATATAAAAAACACATTTTTTAATGGAAAAAATAAAACAAATGACTTTTTTTGAAAAACTAATTGATGTAAGAAAACCCACCATTATGAAAAATTCAACGGGTTTAAAGTGAGTTAAAAACAAGTTTAATTGTTTTTGGTAGGTCACGTAGTTTCCAAGATTATAAAATTTGCAGAAAGAAGCTGTATAATTTGTGCTGCGCCTTTGATATGATTAGTACAAGAATTATAGGTAATTTAACAATGTCGAACATACACTGGCTTCCGCAGAGATTGTCTAGGGGGGGGGGGCTTGAGTAACATAGTCTCAGATAACCATTTTATTATTATTTTTTAGGAAAGTTAAATCTTTGGAGGGGAGGACTTGAACACCACGTCTCGAATGTCTCTAGCTTCTTGCACATGGCATCAGGTAGTGTCCATGTTTCTACGCCGTAACATAAGATGCTAAAAAATTAACAACGAAGCACCCGAGTTTGGGGGGTTGCATTCAGACCGTGACTACTTCAAACTAATATAATTTTGAAAAAAATTGATAAAAGATAATAAGACCTGTTCGATTCTTTCAGAGACTTCTTGCCATGCATGTTGTCCCAGTTTTCATTTAGCTGACAACCTAGTTATTTGTATACGAATCGACACGTTCGACCTGTAGGCCATTTACTTCTAATACGCCACTAATATTTACTTCTTTGGAAATCATCATTTTTTTTTCCAACATTTAAGTTAAGCCGAAATTGCGGGCTTTCTACTGCAACTTGATCAACCAACTCTTGCAGACCCTCCAGCAAGTCCGCAATTATGACGGTGTCGTCAGCATATCTTAGATTGTTGATTTTGTTGCCGTTTATAGTTAGACCCTCGTTGCTGTTATATTATATATTATAGATAATATTCCGGTTGAGAAAACTTTGTAATTTTTATTTGACGGTTTGAAAAAGTTTTCAAACTTTTCAAAATTTAATTTTTTCAAAATTTTATTCAAATGACTTCTTTCTCAAATTTATTAAACTCCGAAAGTAACCATCGGGTTGTAATTTTTATTTTGTAAATTTTTAAAGCATTATACTTGCTGTTTCAAAACTGAGCTAATATTCATTCATTAAATTTAAATATTAGATTAATTGCGTTCAGCACGGGATTAAAACACTCAACGGGTGGTTGGCTTGGGAATACACCAGCCGAGCCGGTTGGCTACTTTTGTTAAAATTTCCTAATAATCCTGGTTTACGACATTCCTGATATGGTGGGGCCTAGTAATACCCACGTCCTGTTAAGGCAACACAATCTCTTATCAAACCAATGAATATGATGTTTTTACCACGGCTTTAATTATACTCTTAAAGTAAGTACCCAGCTACCATAATTTATGCGTTAGATATTTTAATATTTTTATTTTCTTCTTATTTTAGATATTTCTGGTGATTGTCGAAGTCACGAATGTTTCTGGGTAGAACTCTTAAAGACAAAAACGTGAGTATGACTTTTGACAGTTTTGGATTCATATCTTGAAAACTACGTGACTTATCAAAAACAATTTAACTTATTTTTAACTCACTTTAACCCCTTGAATTTTTCATAATGTGTCATTAAAAAAATGTGTTTTTTTTATATAGTTCAGTACCCAAACGTATTTTTTTTAGACTAAACGTATAAGAGCTTTTTATGCAGAAAAAAAATACCAATCGAACAAAAAAGATTTGTTGTCCAAGCGTTTATAGTATAGTAGATAGTGTCGTTTATGGTGTTTTTACAAGGCGAGTTTAAAACGGCCGTCAATTACTTGTCAAAGTGAACTTAGGGCACCCCCATTTTTTTTATTTAAAATAATTACTTAAATAATTTAAAGAATAAAAACAAAATTTATTGCAATCGTTGTTCCCTAGGAGTCGTTCTAAAAATCACGAAAAAATGGTCCTTCGAGTTTTTTGGATGACATATTTCATTTGTTTTTAGGTGACATATGATAATTTTGTTATTTTTCGTTTAAAGGGCCCAGATTTAGCTTTTAAACACCAACAAAAAAATTTTCAAGTAGGTCCTACAGATTTTGAAATAAAGCTATTTAAAATTTTAATGTTTACAGTGTTGCCATATTGTAGTGCTCCACTTTATAGGTGGCAATTTTGTATCTTTGGTATTCCTAAACATACCTCTATCTATGATAAAAATTTCAAGTCTTAGTCCATTTTTTTGTGCTCACCTGCCTGGCACTTGGACTATTATAAGATCACAAAAAAAAGCTCGCGGTCTCCGCTCCCGGGAAAAAGAAAATCCTCGTCACTTACTAGTTTTTTGCTTCACATGTTTTCTTTAAAAGCCCTCAATACTTCGATTGGTACTGAAACTGTTTGAAATTTTAATAGTTATTGGATATGAAAAAATCGCAAGTTTGGCAAACTTTTTAGGAAAAATCTAGTAGAAGAATACACCAGTGGCGTAGCCAGAAATCGACTCCTACCTATGGCAAATTTTTAAAAATTAGGTAGGTGCCTATTGCTTGGGTAGAAGGGCGGTTTAATAGGTGTTGAGTTAGTGTATACGAAACAAAAATACTTATTTTTAAAAGCAAGTCTCATCTAGTCTTAATTGCAGATTTTTTTTTAGAAAGAAATTACACTAAAATGCTATTTTTTACGCGTCTCAAATGTCGTTGACAAAAAAATTGCTTAAAATTAAACAAAATTGTAACAATATTTAAAATTGGTATAGCGCCGCAGGAAAAATTGATAAAAAACTCAAAAACATTTTTAAAAATTTTGATCTCTTAGGTTTTCTGTAAAATATTTTTGAAAAAGTAGATTGGGTTAGATGCCAAGAAGGGGTGGGATGCCGTGGTATATATAAATTTGCTGCCAAATCATAAGTGCGCCGCAGATGAAAATTTTAACAAAAATTATACTAAGAATACCATTATTACCTCGATTATTACACGTTTTTGAAACATAGAATTAAACTAAAATTATAACAATTAATGACGACATAGCACCGCACGCAAAATTTTAAAAAATTAAGGCATCACACCAAAAACATGTCACAAACTGGAGTAAAGGGTCAAAAAAGTGGGGGAGCTATAGCTCTCCCTGGGGCCCTTGATGTGACGCCCTTGATCATGATTAATTTATTGTAGATTCGGTTAGACTTTCTGGGGGGGGTTTAATCCCCAGAACCTCCCCCTGGCTCCGCCACTGAATCCATATAGCAATTTACTCCAAATTTAATGGGGAAAACATAGGTACGCTTCTTACTATATAAGTTTCGAACAAATTCCTTTTTTCTAATTTTCAAAATCCTAGCAAACTACTTAAATATTTAAATATAAACCCAGTAAAGTGCTAGGCGTGGCTATCTGATGTCACCTGGTGGTGGTCGTTTCTTTACAACATATAACTATGAGATACTAATCCATGCCTGGTGTCGAGTGACCTTACGATAATTTAATGACAAGGTATTAATTTTAGTGACAGTGACAACTACTCATCTGTCCTAAAACTTTGATTTTATTTAATTGAATTTATTTATTATGTTATGGATAAAACATCTCCAACCATTACCCGCTCCACATAGGCCGATCAGCTCTTATCGTTTTAGTGTCCTTTTATCCACCTTCGCCGCCATTTTGACAGAAAACTAATGGATTATCTGTCACTTTTGAGTGAAAATGGCGGCGAAGGTGGATAAAAGGACACTAAATCGGTATGAGTTGATCGGCCTATCTGGAGAGGGTACTGCTCCAACCGCAAATTTAACCTTACTCAAGGGTTTCAATCCACAAGGTAAACCCGTTACACGAGGACATGGTCCCAAGTGCCGAACCTACTTCCTGAGAAAACTGGGTATTGTCGAAAAGTTTAAATTTTTGACGAGGTATGGTTTTACCATTTTGTTTTTGTGGAGTTTTTCAGTGAGATTTACTAAGATCTAAAATAGTAACCCCCACAGGTCTAAACATTTACACCTGTGGGGGGTACTAAATTTTAAAACCAATTTTCAAAAAACACTTACCCATACAGAAAAGATACAAAGTTATTGATTATTTTGTATTGTTATTGCAAAATACCACTTAAAAACTGCTTTTTTTTCAAAGTACAGCATATTTTAGAAAAAATTCCCTAAAACTAACTTTTTTTGACAGGTTTTAAAATGGCAAATGGTGAATACGCCAGAAATTTGACACATAATAGCTTCATTATTTGAGGTTATAAAGTTGGTGATATTTTAGACCACCTCAGGGGAGTTTTTTAAATTTATAGCCCCCAGAAAGGATTGTTTTGTGGCATTTGGTAATAAGTTCGTTTATAGTTTCCCTAAGTAACCATTTTTACAAGGATTAAATTTATAGCCCCCAGAAAGGATTGTTTTGTGGCATTTGGTAATAAGTTCGTTTATAGTTTCCCTAAGTAACCATTTTTACAAGGATTATTTATTATCCCAAGTTGTTCATTACCCAATAAAACACCTCCTATTTTGTCCAGAAAAACGCCATATTTTGAACCCGTTTTCAGCACAAAAAATACCTATATTTATGAGGGCACTACGAGGCAAAACAAACATAAAAGTGAAGGTCACTGATTATGCACGAAAAAAATACCAAACAAAAAAACCCAAAACAACTATATTAATTTATTTACGAACTGAAAGTAAAACATTGGGGTTATCTAAAAGCTCAGTCAAAAAAACTTTCCTTACTCAAAGCCCACTCATTTTAAAGCTGTAGCTTTCATCAGTAGAGGTTAGTACAAGCCAAGGTGCAAGCAGAGGTGAAAGATCCGAATTCGTTGTTTGTGATTGAACGCAGCGCTAATATTTTTAAACTGACATTTCGACAGTGACAGAAATGTAAAAAAACTTGATTTTAGAGTTTTTTAATACATTTCATAAATAAAAACACCTTTTAAATAAATACTAAATTAATCTACTCCTTATTTTATTATTATCCATATGAATCATTGTGGGACATCAAGTATTAATTGGAAAAATTAATAATCAAGGGTAAGTTTTAATTAGAGAGACATATAACCCAAATTTTAATTTGTTCTACAGAGTGTTTACTATTTAAACCCCGAGTGAGTTTAAATTTTTTAATTTTCTTTTCTTCTAAATTGAAACTTTCTTCTTAAATTCAACAAAAGATTTTGTTAAGATGATTATTCAATAAACAAATTTATTAAAATTCTTTAAATTCTTTTTATAAATCAAACTATGTCCAAAACTCAAGGAGGTTTGGTTTAACAATAAAAAACCCATGGACAGCGGGACAGCGGTCAATAAGTTTCTATGCCCCTAGATTGTGTAATATGTTACCGAAGTACCTGAAGGATATCAATAACATTAAAACATACAAAGTTAAACTACAGTCTTGGATTTTTGAAAAAGTTAGATCTGTTTTTAACCATCTCATAGATCTTAAATATTTAAGGTGATAACGGTTGTGTGTATATATGTTTTTTTTTAAACACAATACTGACTTGGCAAAAAAAAATCGGTTTTGACATGCTTTTTCCTAAACTTTGACAACATCCCGAATAAAGACATCTTACCTAATTATGTAAAACAGCTAAATTGAGAATCAAAGATCCCGCACAAGCAATTTCATAGCTTCAGGGATAATTTTTCTTTCTCTACGTTTATTTTGTTTTTACTTTTTTTATGTTTAGATATGAATTTTTTATATATTGTTTTTATTGATATTTATTGTAACAATATTTTTTGTAATTCTATTTTATTTATAAAATATAGGTGTAATAATAATAATAATAATAAAATGCTTAAAACCAAAAATTTCACTTAAACCTAGGACCGTTCTAAAATAGACCAAACCTTTTTAGTAAATACGACCGTTTGTGTTTTAAAATGTGGCGGTATTTTCTGTAATTGCGTGCGTTATTATTACGGGAAACACTAGACAACACTTTTTTAATTTTTTTTACGGTAGTGTCCACTCTTTTAATAGATTTTGCAAAAGTAAACAAAAATATCAAACATAAACCTACATTTTTGCTGTCAGATGGTTGTCAGTTGCTTTCACTACTGACGCAATCGACGCGCCTGCCCATTACACTCCTCGTCTATGGGTTTTTTTCAGGCCAACTTGATTGGGAGAGTTATTATCGGTACGCATTTTTCTCGAGAAAAGCAAGGGGAAGTCGTTATATTATCTTAGTTATATAGTTTACAATAAGTTTTAATAATTTTTCAGTGGAAAAAATTTAAAAAATTAGGTGCTGTATACACGGATGTGGTGTCGACAATCAGACAAAAGGTTTTTCGCGTGACATTAAGTTTTTCAGATTTCCAAAAGACAAGAAAATGAAAGATATATGGAAGAATTTTTGTGGAAGGGATCATAACTTTAACGTGAATAATTCTCGAATTTACTCAAAATATGTTAGTGATAATGATTATGAGCGAAACCTTAAACACGAGTTGCTACACGCCAAAAAAGTAGGGGGACTTCCAATTTGAAAAAAAGCTGTATGTCCCTCCCTCCTTCGTTGTTTACCAGATTGCATTTCGTTTAATTTAAAACATGTAGTACTTTTTGATGGAAAATCATTCCTACCTGCAATACCCTCTCCCACCTTAAATTGTTACTTTACAGGTGATGTCATGAGCGGATCTAGACGAATTTTGAACCCTACGTATCATACCTTTCTTTTATTGTATCATGGTTCCGTTGTAGTATATAGGGTGGGCCAAAAACCTTGCACACTTTTATATTTGCTATAGCTTTTGATCGAATAGCTTGATTTTAAAGTGTTATAACTTTTTGGAAAGACAAGACATGAGCATTTTCCGATCCGGCTCAAAATTTCAATTTTGCAAAAATCCAAGATCGTTTTGAATAACGGGTAATTTTCACCTCCCCTGCAAAAAGGTTATGTGCAACACTGGAGAAAATTCAACCTATTGCAACAAAAGGGCTGTCCCTTCTCTTAATATAAAGGTATTACTTATTTAAATAGGTTAGAAAATTAAAAATTTATGGGCTTTTGAATATTGACTGGTGTTACTTTAAAATTCTAATTGATATAGCATTTTTGCGCTTGCTGTAACTCCAGATATTTGTGCTTTAAAATTTAACATTTCTGAAAAATCCATGATGGAGGACATTTTCAAGCTTCTCTATCTCGGGATATTTTTTTCCAGGGGTTTTTTCCTGGGTTTTCTTTTCCGGGGATTTTTCCGAGGTTTTTTTTCCTAGATTTATTTAAAGATGTCTTCCATCATGGACTTTCGAGAAATGTTAAATTTTAAACGCAACTATCTAAAGTTACAGCAAACGCAAAAAATGCGAAATGGTATATCAACTACAATTTTAAAGTAACACCAGTCAATATTCAAAAGTCCATAATTTTTTTACTTCTTAACCGATTTAAGAGAAGTCGCAATTAGTTGAAGTTTATCCAGTGTCGCACACAATTTTCTGCAAGGGGGTGAAAATTTGCCGGTATTCAAAACGGTCCGCCCTCTTGGATTTTTGCAAAATGTCAAATTTTGAGCCGGATCGGAAAAGTCTCATTACTTGTCTTTCCATAAAAATTTTGAAATCATGCTATTCGATTAAAAGTTATAGAAAATTCAAAAGTGTGCAAGGTTTTTTGGCCCACCCTATATAAGTAGTATGTTTTCAAATCGTACTCAATACGTATTGAAAAGATTGTCGTTTTTTTCTTTCATAGAGCATGTTCTCTGTTGTGACAAAGAGCGTGATATATGAAAGAACAAGATGCTTGATTTTCGATACGTATTGAGTACGATATGAAAACATACTAATGTGTAAGGTAGGGATTTATTGCCCAGAAATCTTAAGACCTAAATTTACAAGGAAATAAGAAATATTTTCAGTTTAAACAAAACGCCAATTACTGATATTGACATTTTTTGCGTTTTGCAATGAATTCTTTAAAAAAATTTAATTACCTTATGTAATCGAATATATTTAATAATTAACATTTTACTTTTAGAGAATAATTAGAGGTATTTTACTTCATCCATGCTTGACCCCTCTTCACTAGTAGTAGTGCCGCTGCCGCCGCGCTGGTTAAAATATGGGAACAGACAATTTAAATCATTTTTTTAATAAATAATCTTACCCGTTCGACTTTTAAAATTTACTAAAAAATTCGAAGTGCGGGATTACTTTGTCGTTTTCAAACATAAATTCGTCTTGTGACACATTGAATCGACTCTTCTCTTTATTCCAAAGCAATTATAGCTATTTTATCTTTTCTTTTTTATATAAAATTTATGTTGCAGCTTCTGTCTTTATGGCGAGCATAAATCCCAGAAGACTGCCATCGGAATTAAGTTACAAAAATATTGCGTCTTTTCCCTGAACGATTGAATTATTTTTATTTTTAGTATCTTGGCGAAATGGATAGGATAAAATTTATATAATACGTACAACATGTAATATAAGAATATTCCTAGGAAAATAGAAACATTCCCAGAAGAGTGCACCAAAGTCAAAACGAATGAATTTTCAATATTTTCCCCTTAGGACATAAAGTTTATCGAAAAATAAAAGTTGAAAATTAATTAAATATTAAAAAGGGATTTACAAGAGAAGAACCAAGACAAACGCAAACTGGACACAAGCAAAACATAGATTTACTAAATTTATTTGAACCTTTGGTTGTAGTAGTACTGATTTTATGGTTTCGTCTGGTTTCGTCAAAAACAATGCCAACTTATACTTTTGGAATGGCACATTCTGTATATATTAAAAAATTGGTGTTAGAAAGCACGGATAGTTCACTACACAATCAATTATTTTATGTTGAAAGGAAATGAAAATATCTCGAAAACTGTAGCTTTGAAAGATTTGAACCTAACAACAAAATTTTTGGGTAATAAGTTATGATTTTTTTAAATATATTTTAACGTTTTTTCAAATAACTCGGAAAGTAAAGCTCCCACGAATTTGGACTTTATAACAAAATTTGTAGTCCATATTTATGGAAACTTAAATCTGAAAGCCGTAGATCGCTACTTGCTTAGTTACAATTTTTTAAAATATTTTATCCCCCTTCTACCCCCCACCGCCCTACCCAAAAGTTAATCGGTTTATGGTCAGCCGAGCGAAGATTTTTGTACCAAATTTCGTTAAAATCTATTAACGCGTTCTTGAGTTATCGTGCATACAGACAGACAATGTACAACAGACAACAGACCGCGACAAACCGGAAGACTTTTTTTTCTTCGATTAAGGTGTTTTGGAACCTTAGTAACTCATTTTTGATAAAATTAAAAAAAGTCAAAATTTACCGTAGCCATACCATATTGATAAAAAATTTAATGAAAGTTTTTTACCTGCGATTCTGTATATCTGATACCATCGGCTACTACTATACTTTTTTAGAATTGTAGATTTATGTCGAAAAAATCACTTTTATAAATAGAAAAGGATAACAATATGTTAACAGCGTGACTGCCTGAACCGAACTTCAGCAATATAAATTAAAGTGTACTAGTGTACATTTTTAGTCGGAAGGTAAATACGATTGTTTATGCATAACTTCATTTTTATCAAACTTTCATCAATTCTCATGACGTTTAGTACATGCAGTTAAATCTCATTTATTGTAGTGAGGATAACAGCATTTAACAATAAGATACTACAATGGACTATAATGACCCAATTTGTGCGATTTATAAAATAAAATTTGCATCATTTACCTTATAACGATGGCCGTCAAACTTTTAGCGCGTTCCTTATCCAAGAATACAGACACGAAAAACCTCGACATGGGAAAGAGCGGAGGGTGTGGAACCAACATGGTCACCGCATCGGTGAGCTTAACCTCTTTGTAGGCTCCCTTAGCCTGTGTTAAGGGCACTACGCCGAAATTCACAGACGGTTGGACTTGCATTTTCGGGTGGCATCCCTCTCCTTCGTCCGGCCAGGGTTCCAAAACGGAGTACGCAATCTAAAATAATAAATATCATTTATAGAGTGATTATTTGATAAAATGAATCGGAATCATGGGACGATCTATACCGAAAATTAAATCCGATCTTAAGTTTAAACCTTCCTGGAAATATTTTTTTTTAAAACAGTAACTTTTTAAGATGACCAAATTAAATAATAAATAAGCATTCTATTCAGCAGAATAAATCAGTTAAAATAATTTTTTTATTGCAGAATTCAATAAAATCGGATTTTACTTTTTAGTATTAATGGAAACGAAACCCCTTCCAAATCAGTCAACAATGACAAAAATTTTCCCCTGCGGTGAGGGTGGGTTATGGGGGTAGATTTTTTATAATACTGGATTGCCCCAGGACCTACATAAGTATGCCAAATTTCATTCAAATCGGTTAAAGCGAGGTTGCTAAATTAAGCATAGCCGGGAATCAAATTTTGAAAATATATAATTATATATAGAATCCAATCTGAAAACTTCATATTACGTAGCAGCCTTAAATAAAAAATTATAAATTTTTAAATATATCAACCCCCTCTACTTATTTTTGGACGCTTGCACCCCATTTAATTTAAAACTTGAGAAAAAAAAATTAAAGGTCTTGATTTTAATAAACTTATATTAAAAAGTGCATGGTGGAGTTAAGTGGTCACGTGATTTTTTGGATTTTTGTTAAAGCGCATTCACCTACCTGTACTAGCCTCGGTGGACTTTTGGTTAATTTTCCAGGTCGTCCATCTTTATCAGGAGTCGGCAATGGCGGCCACCAGCTGGAAGGGATGGTAATCTGGGCCAGACAGACGCCATCTTCGCCGTCAGGACTGCAAGCCGCGTGAAGGGGAGTATTTGTGCCCAGGGATGCATGTAGAACTGAGCAATAAAGTGAAATAGTTATTAACTAGCTATTGGCAGCGACTTCGTTCGCGTGTTTAAAATTACAGCCTTTCCCACCCCCTCAGGCTCTCCGTCTCCCACCCCTTCCCCTACTATCTCGACTCATTCCCTCTGCCTCTCTTCCCCTCAAACTCTTCCATTCGATAGAATACCCGTTTTGCCTGACGCTTTTTTTCCGGTTTCTTGTTTTAAATAGTCATAACTTTGGTTTCCGTGAACCGATTTTGATTAAATACAGTCTATGTCCCGCCCAGGAATTTAAGGAATTTGTGAAACTCTCATCAAAATCTATTTTGGAGTTCTCCTGTTGAAACAAACAGACAGGTAGACTGACAAAGGAACAGACCAAAATTCTAAAAAAAATGGATTTTTGGTATTTATATTATTTGGTTAGAAGCCGAGATTTAAAATGTCAAAAAAATTTAACGTCCAAGTTCGAGGGGGTCGTCGAGTTTTGGGTATTTTTAAGGGAGATAGCGAAAAACTAATATACATGTTATGGGCTCGATTTTTAAAAAATTAATATTGGTGAAAACCGCCAGTATACCTTTTTATTAATGAAAATTTATTTATGTAAATTGATCTTCTAGAGATTATTTAAAGAAGAACTTATTTCTCAAAATGGATTTTATCTTTAACAAAAAGAAAGGTTTGTGGCATATCGGGCACCCATTTTGCTTTTCAATTCATTACGACCAGGCCCATACCAGTCCTCTAAGATCTAATGGATAGTCCAGAAACCTACGGGCCTGTTTTGCCATTGTTAGGAATCATCAGGCTAACATAGGACTGTACCTGGCGTATGAAGCATAACATAAACAACCACACCCAGCGAAACAACTCGTCGTTCAAATAAAGCGGGATGTTGGTATGGCTATATGCAGCGTGCCTCCTGTCGGAATAAAGCGAAAAGCAAAATGTTAAAGGATTCAAATATAAATAAGAATGAATTTTTTTAATCTCTAACGTTTAGTTTTTTAGATATAACACTAAGTCGGTATTTTTTATGGAATAATCTATTTTTTACTCGATTTTTGAATTAAACATAAAATTGTTGTTAAAATTGCTTGTGTTTTAACAATACTTGCCTATTTTAGTTTGCATGTTTTTTTGTTTTTCTATTATTTACATATTTATTTTGGTAGCATACAAATATAAAAAAATATCATTAAAAGTGCGATAAATCGTTTTAAAGGAAATTTCACGCTGATCTTATAAATCGCTTAAAAAATAGTCGATTGAGGTTTTGCATACTTGGCAACGGATCCGCTCATCGAATGTTTGGAGATTTGGTTAAACAGGGTTGCCACAAGATTCCCTAGATAAAATTCCCGACTTTTTCCCTGTTTTTCCCGAATTATTAAAAAAAAATCCCGATGTCATAGCGCTGCAGGCAATTTTTTGCAGTTTAAGCAGAAGAGGCTGGGTTGGTGTAGAATCTGGTCTCAATTCTAGATTTGTTGCCAAAATCCTGTTATGTCTGCTTAAAATTAAACTAAAATTGTAAGTGTTATAGTGCCGCAGACAAAAATTATTGCAGTACGTACCTATAAGATGTCTTACAATTTTCTGTAATCCGTCATTTTTAAAAATTTGGGTTAAGAGACGCTAAGTTGGGGTGGGATCTAGTCTCGCTTCTATATGTGTTGGTGAAATGTCATAAATGCCCGCAGGTAAAAATTTTGAAAAAGTTATATTAAAAAAGATATTTTTTACACGTTTTGAGTGCTGTTGATAAAAAAATGTTAACTAAAATTGTAACAATTAATGACATTATAGCGAGCACCAAAAGCAAATTTTGTTGGGACTTTTGGGTTTGGTGAGCTGCAAAGAGAAGACTTTTGGGAGGGTTGATTGTCCACTGAAAAATATATCTGATATTGTGAGCGAAACAAATACCACAGTGTCTAAAATTTTACAAAAATTAGTGTGTAATATTGTATATTTAAAATAAAAAAACCCGTAAAATTTTAAATATTTTTTAAAAACATAGTTTCTATTATTTATAAATCGAAAGGGACTGGGACTTTTCATCCATAGTAGGATCAATGCCCAATGTAGCAAAGTATTTTTGCAGAGTTAAAAACAAACATCCCGTCAGGCAAATACGCTACCTACGATAAAAAAGTTATATGTAAATTTTATATAGATACAAGGGAGTATCAACCAGGTCAAAAATATCTGAAAAATTCAAGGAGTCTTAGCAAATTTCCCGACTTTTTCCCGGATATTTTCCAACCCCCACCGAATTCCCGACGTTTTCCCGGATTTCCCGGTTTTCAAGGATTGTGGCAACCCTGTTAAAAGTGCTACAGCCGAAAATATAAGGTGGACCAAAAAAGAAACATATTTTTGCAGAGTTAAAAACAAACATCTCCTATCCGGGATTCAAACCCGGGGCTTCCCGTCAGGCAAATACGCTACCTACGACAAAAAAGTTATATGTAAATTTTATATAGATACAAGGGAGTCTCAACCAGGTCAAAAATATCTGAAAAATTCAAGGAGTCTTAGAAAATTTCCCGACTTTTTCCCGGATATTTTCCAACCCCCACCGAATTCCCGACGTTTTCCCGGATTTCCCGGTTTTCAAGGATTGTGGCAACCCTGTTAAAAGTGCTTCAGTCGAAAATATAAGGTAGGCCAAAAAAAAAACGTACATTTTTTTTTCGGCTGTAGTTTTGCTACCGTAAGTGTAATTTTAGCTTCTGTAAAAAGCTAAAGCTTCAGACTATATGAAACTTTTGTCAATATTGACATTTCGTTAAAATCCAAGATGGCGCATGATTTTTAAAAATTCTCATTTTCAACACCCCCCCGCCAAAATTTTATGTGCGCCACTGTACTCGATGTTAGACATTTGCCATAAAGACAGGTCTTTGTCGTGCACAAAGAGGTATCATTTCTAAAAATCGGACAAGAAGTAATAGAGCTCAACGCCAACGAAGTAAGTGGTGTTTTAACCCTTTGTAAAGCAAAGATCTAAAAACTACACTACTCAATAAAAATCGGACGAGAACTAAAAAGGCTTTGCTCAACGAAAGAAGTGCTTTTTTAAACCTGTGTAAAATAGTTAAAATGCGAAAAATTTCTATTTTGCTGATTTTTTTTTTACTTAGATTTTGTTATTTTATACAGTGTCTGGAAAACTAAAATTGTAGTAAAAAGCAACATACTTTTTAGAGTTACATTTTGCTTTATCTATTTTACACAGATTTAAAAAAAGCAGTCTTTTCGTTTAGCAAAGCTTTTTTAATTCTTGTCAGATTTTTGCGAATGATACCTCATTGTACACTGAAAAGACGTGACTTTCCGGATAATTGAAATCAGGTACAGTGGCTTACAAAAAAGTTTGGCAGGAAGGAGTGCAAAATATATTATTTTAAAAAGCATGCGCCATTACGGATTTTGATAAAATGTCAAATTTGACAGATAGCCTATATAGGCCAAAGCCTTAGCTTCCCGCAGATCTCAAAATCTAATTAATTGAAAGATTTGACAAATGCCTAGTGGAACAAAAACTGGAGGTTTTTAGAAAAAAAGCAGTCTTTTCGTTTAGCAAAGCTTTTTTAATTCTTGTCAGATTTTTGCGAATGATACCTTATTGTACACTGAAAAGACGTGACTTTCCGGATAATTGAAATCAGGTACAGTGGCTTACAAAAAAGTTTGGCAGGAAGGAGTGCAAAATATATTATTTTAAAAAGCATGCGCCATTACGGATTTTGATAAAATGTCAAATTTGACAGATAGCCTATATAGGCCAAAGCCTTAGCTTCCCGCAGATCTCAAAATCTAATTAATTGAAAGATTTGACAAATGCCTAGTAGAACAAAAACTGGAGGTTTTTAGACCTATGTTTTAAAAAAGGTTAAAACACCACTTACTTCATTAGCGTTGAGCTTTATTACTTCTTGTCCGATCTTTAGAAGTGATACTTCTCTATACACGACGTGTCTTTATGGCAAATGTCTAAAATTGATTACAGTGGTGCACATAAAATTTTGGCGGGGGGTGTTAGAAATGGGAAATTTTAATGGGAAATTTTAAAAATCGCAGCAGCTAAAATCACAAAAATCAAACTTACGGTAGCATAACTACAGCCGAAAAAAAATGTACGTTTTTTTTTGTCCCACCTTACATGTTTTTCATACTCCAAAGGTGTTTTTTTATACAGCAAATAAAATAAAAATGAACTGGATTATCGTAAACCAGTTAAGTATAGCAATTTAACAGCTTTCATGGGAACCTCAACGCGTTTAGTCAACCGATCAACCAGGATATTGCGAATGACCCGCTTTAATTTGCGCTTTCGAAATCAATCTTCGATTCAAACGAAAAAATTCGTGCTAGAAAGCACGGATAGTCCACCATACAATCAATTATTTTATGTTGAAAGGAAATGAAAATATCCCGAAAACCGTAGCTTTGAAAGATTTGAACCTTATAACAATATTTTTGGGTAATATTTACGAAAACCAAAATCTGAAAACCGCATATCAATAGCTGCTTTACTTCTAAAGTTATGATTTTTTTCATATATTTTAACGTTTCTTCAAATAACTCGGAAACTAAAGCTCCCACGAATTTGGATTTTATAACAAAATTTGTAGTTCATATTCATGGAAACTTAAATCTGAAAACCGTATATCGCTACTTGCTTTTGTTCCAAAGTTACAATTTTTTAAAATATTTTATCCCCCTTTTCCTCCGTTCATCCCCCACCGCACTAACCAAAAACTAATCAGGTTGTCAGCCGATATAGAATTTTTATACCAAATTTCGTTAAAATAGATTAAGGCGTTCTTGAGTTATCGTGTATACAGACAGACAACAGACCGACAGGCAACTTTTTTTTGTCGATTAAGGTGTTTTGGAACCTTAGTAACTCATTTTTGATAAAATTAGGAAAACTCGAAATTCCACGATTTTAATAGTTGCCCATACCATATTGATATAGTGGACTAAAAAGGGGGTGATGTAGATACTTAAGCTCTCGAGAGGAAGCACCTGCAAACAATGGGAATTTTCCAGGAAGAACCCATTTGTAGGCTGTGTGATGAGGACGACGAATCAGCCTCTCACATCATCTTTGAGTACCCGGCACTTAACTACTAGAGGACTCGGCTCCTTCTAGAAAAGGCATCTTTTCAGGAGGAAGGCTCTCAGAGGACACTTGTAAAGAGGGTGCTGAACCTCTTTTAGGTGAAAGAATATAGCAAGGGATACAATAGCTGCAGTGTCAGGGAATCCCTAAACCTTACCTTGCTGTATATATTAAATCAATCAATCAATCAATCAATCAGAGGCACAATTCAGCTCAAAACTGGTTTTAGGATAATATTCAGACCGCAAATAACATGAAAAAATAACAGATTGTTTTGATATTTTTTATTCACAGTCATATAAAAAACCCGCATGCACTTATGAACTACGCCTTCATCTTAGTGTACCAACTTCTTGTGTCAGTGCTGTGGAAAGAGTCGCTTTCAAACCTTGTTTTCTAATATACTATTTCAAATAAACTCAAGTTTTCATTAAACTTTTCCTTACCGATACAAACTTTTTGATGGTGCCTGGCCAGAAGCATCTGTCTTCTGCCGCCCGGATCGGTACCGGTGTGAAATAGTACTCTCAGTACTGGAGAGTCTCTTGGAACCTCGTTCCTCACTATATGGGCGGACATATCCAGATGGTGCGTGGTCGGATCTTGAAAGTCTATTACTGACGCTGCAATCAGAAATAATGATACATAATTCAAAAATGACCATTATTTCTACATATAGAGGGTTATGGAGCACATTTTTTTTTCTTTAAAAAGAAAAATATATACAACCGGCAACGATATAGTAGCAGGGTGACCAAAGCGTTAATTTTTTTTTAGGATTTTTAGGACAAAAACCTACAAATTTTAGGACAGTTTGGAAAAATTTTAGGACACTTTCTTTCCCGTACCAAATTCTTCCTGCAAGGCAACCATGAAGGTTTTAAAAAACTTCAGGTTAACATTGGGCCCATCCATACTTATATGAATTAGCAGTTTTGGATCTAGTCCATATTCTTTTAAAAATCAAAAGCTACTTCTTTAATACGTTCGGAACTGCAATGGCCCATAAGTACATATCCAATATAGACCGCTGGTATCATTACGTCATTTAAAGAATCCCAAAACTAAATATACATATCCAACTGTTTTTTGACCTGTGAAGTTGTGGTTTTGTCAAATATTAAAGAGTAGAAAATATAATTTGTCTTTTTTTATACCTTCATCAAAAACATGATTTTAGTAACTGTCTGCAGATAACTAAAGCACGGCTTTTTTGGTTACCGATGCAAAAAAAAACTTTTTTTTTGATCACGGGTGCAAAAAAAGATTTCTGTCCGTTTTTTACTCAAAATTAAAGAGAAATAGCGGAATACAGTAATATTGAAAAAATCTAATTGTTCTTGCCTAAAAATTGAGTCATTTCTGCCATTTTTCACCAAGCATTTACGAAAAAATCATTTAAAAAATCAATCAATCAAAATATCAGACTGCCAAAGATTAAAATGTCTAACTAAACTACTATTTTCTACGACCCAGTTACATATTTGAACGATGCTTTTCTTAAAATATTTGTAAACTTTTTAACAATGTTTCTCACACACTAAAATCTCTTAAACCACCTCAGTACGAAGCGCAGTAAAATTTAACTTTTTTCTTTCTCTCTCTTATTATTTTTTTATTCCAATTATTTGTTAAGCAAATGAAGCTGCCTCCTTTTATTTTATTTATTTATTTTTTTCTACTCTGTTCTTATTGTGTTGTAATATCAATTTTTTTTAGCTATAGTGCATGCAGATAGTCTTATCTAATCATTGTTTACATTGCAAGTCAATTTCAATGATGATAACTTTATTTAGGTAATTATATACTTTAGGTTTGTATTTAAAAAAAATAGGATCTCCTTAGTCATAGTTCGTATGTTTTGTATTTGTATTTTTATATATTTTTTTCAATTTTCTCTTTTTTTTTATTTCCTCTTCTATTTTGTTGTTTAACTTATTAATTAAAACGTACAAGAAAAGGGACTGAACTGTGATCAATTTTAAATTGTTTTCAGTTCCTTTTTGCAACAATATTTCATAAATGTTAAAACCTGTTACTCTATAATTATGTCGTTGCAAATAAAATTATTATTTATTTATTTATTTCGTGCTATCTCACTATCTTTCAACGGTATGTAAAGCCCATAGAGCCTCTGCTTTCGTAGATTTGTCATTAATCTGCTCCCCCTTTTCATGAAATTTTTAAGTTTTGGTGCTTTTGGGACCTACCATGACTTTCTACCTGCCTTACTCCACTGCTGTCTATTCTAAAGTCAACTCTGCATATTTTAAAATATTTTTTTTTACCCAAGAAAAAGACTGATCCAAGACTAGATATATTTTGTTTGTCTATTTGGCATTGTGTCCAACAAAATACAAAGTATATAATCCCTCTAAATACAACATATTTGCTTAGAGGTAATAATATACCGACTCTTTCTGCAGACAGTTTTAAAATTAACAAATGACAGAACTAAAATTATTTAAGGTTAGAATTCAATCTCAGCTATGTTCACTTAAAAATGGATGCAATTGAGAAATAATAATAACAACATGCATCTTGGTTGGTTCTGGGTGCTAAAAAAAGATCCGGCTTGCAATCGGAACGGAGGTTTAGTGAGCCCTACCTTAGACATTGGACAAAAAGGATAGAATAAACTCGAAAAAAAAATCAGAGAAAAAATAACTTTTTTATTTTAGTTAAAATTTAAGAACATTATAAAGAAATTTTAGGACAAAATGTTAAAAAAAGAGTTAATTTGAGCAAATTTTAGGACGCAGTTAAAATTTTAGAATTTTTTAGGATTTTAGGACATTTGGTCACCCTGTAGTAGTTACTTTGGTAAAAAGATAAAAGGGTATAACAAAACAAAGGCAGCGGTGTCCAAATTGTATTAAAATCAGGGAAAATAGAACATAGAGGGAATGGATATCCCAACCGACCAATCTAGAAAATTAGGGGTAACGATGCGATTGACAGTTTTGTATCTAAAAAGGCAAAACGGTTGGGGAAACATCACTTTTTCTATGCTTTGACACAAGGAGTTGACAATGGCTTTTAAAAATAGTGTATTTTATTGATGTTTTCATTTAATTTTCTTACATTTTTTTTTTAATTTTGAGTGGTTTACGCTATCCAGTGAATTTAAGGCGCATTTACACAGAGCGAATAGGTTCGTCCAAAAATTCGGGCCAAATCTGGCGAACCTTTTTCGACAAACGTTAGCCCGAACACTCAAACATTTGCAACGAACATTTCCCACAAACATTCGGCCAAATTTTCGCAAGATGTTTTGGAAATATATTTTTGAAAGTGGAAATAGCTAATATTTTCGGTTCACAACACTGACCTCAATTCTTGAAATTAAATTGGAACACCAAAAATATTTTATTTTATTTTTCGATTAAATAGTAAAAGCCTACAGAAATCGAAAAATTATTATTTGCTGGGTGGTAGGTTAGATATCTACTAAATAAGTTTGTACCTAATTTTTGCTATGCTTTATCACTTTTTTGGTTTTCCTTAACTGAGTGTAAACTCATCAAACCCCACCACCGAACCCAATCAAACCCCACCACCAAGCCCAATAACCAAAACTCATCAAACTCCACCACCAAACCCCATCACCAAACCCCATCACCAAACCCCACCACCAAACTCCACAAGGAGCACACAAAAGACCAAAGCGAAAATAGAAATGATTAAACTCCTCATTACTTTTTATCAAGGGCGTCAAATCGTTTTTCCGTCGAAAAGGTTTTCAAATTTAATTTTTATATTACAATTCAGTTCAATGATTAACGGTAAATAATTTTTCTAATTTTTATTTTATTCCAAATATTTCTTTCAGTAAATTTTGTCCGAAGACAACGAACCTTTTTACCAGAACCCCGAACCTTTTGGCCCGAACCTTTTGCGCGAATCTTTAAATAAATAATTCGCGCGAATGTTTGTCCGCATTTCAAAGATCAAAGGAATATTCGCCTGTGTAAATGCTAATCTGTTCTCTGCAGAAAATACTTACTTCGTGTAATTTTTATACAATCCGCGAAGCAGGACAATTGCAAAAGCAATTTATTGATATTTTAGAGAAAAGACTCAAAGAAACCACAAGAAATTCCAACTTTAAAAAGTAAGCAACACAAAAGAAAAAGCAAACAAAAAAGTAGATCAAAATTTGCCACTTTTTCTTTGCTGATTAAAGTAAACAATTCACTGTTATAACTTTTAATAAGCAGGTTTTTTTTTAGGGGCAGCAGGAATACTAGGCTTTCTCCCCAATTTAAAAATATAACATAAAAACTAATAAAGGAAATTAATAACTATGAAATTCAAATTATTATTTTTGTAAGTAACCTTTTATGGCATTGTTTTTTATAATATGGGAGTAACTGAATAGATATAGGTAATCTATTAATATTATTGGCAGTGTTAATTGATTTTTACGAGGGGTTAACAACTCCTTGCAATACATATACAAATCACTCACATTACAGTCGTATTCTAGCAATTTTCTTAAACCACATTAGTCGGACATTCCAGCGCATTATTTACGCATAACGTCATATTACCACATCAATTATAAATATGTGGTTGTAGAGCCCAGTTATTTTTCGATGTAAGACATTACTGTTGGCATTACAACATTGCTGGTGGTATTCCAGCCCCGCCGCAAGGTTTGATGGTGCCCTGGTGCAAGATCAGAAAATGACGCCCCTTGTTTGCTATATTTGCGATCGAAATCGAAATCGAAAAATCAAAACCCATTGAACCTCTTGACAGGCATTACGAACCAGAAATTTTTAAAAAAATAATACGTGGGCAATGCTTTAATTCGCGAACACATGCCTCGAATAGTTATACCTTATTCCAAATTCTACGGACCAATTTAAATATGGCGTCTGACAATTAAACACAGAAGCTAAATGGAACTGTCATTGGCAGTGTCACAAAGTTGGTACGCAGCAATTTGGAATGGAGTATAGATAGGTACAAAAATACTTAAAACTAAGAAGTTAACAAACATGACACGAACAACAACGAAATCTAAACGTCAAAACACACTTTTTCACTTTTGATAGTAGCAGATTCAATCGTCATAACTTTGTCATACTCTATGGCTAAAATGGCCAAATGTATAGTCTTTCTTGTTCCACGGTCGACCTGAAGTAATTCCTAATCATCTTGAATTTTAAAAATGATCTTTCTTCTGTGGAAACTGTAACTGGAAGAACTAGATAAATTTGCGAGGCTACTGACGTTTGGGAATGAAGATATTATGCCATTTTCCAAAAGGTACTGGAGCAGCTCCAATAGTTCGTAAGATGGCAAGTCGTGGCCTTTTAAGGTTTTAAGCTCTAAATTAAGCTCTGGTGCACTAATATCACGCTCATTTCGTGCTGAGTCTGATTTTTGCTCCAAGTCCATACAGCTTTTCAACAAATTTTCATCAGTTATTGTACCAAAACTTGTCAAAAATCCGAAAGCATCATCAAATACGGTCAGTTCCATAAATCTTTCTTGTAGAGACATCACGGTTTGACCAATCGCTGTATTGAAAAAAATGACTCTGTAGTTATGTTTCGGATCATCATTACCCTCGTCTCTATGTTCATAATCAAAACATTAAGCTGGATAGGGCATTCTTTTAAGTTTAATTTGGGTAGCCGCAGCATTTTACTCAAAGTATTAATTTTTGATAAAACATCATACCAAATGACAACTGAATATATAAACTTAAAATTTCGATTTTTTATTGCCAACGAATAAGCTTTGTGTTGTGTTTCGCGAACAGAATTTTGGTTTTACGTGAATTTCTATCAGCGCTTCAAATGTATCTGGTAGATAAAATCGCAAAGGAGTGACAGCGTCGATTCTACTAAAAGACCTTGTATCGCTCAATGCTTTGACATTCATGTTAGGTCAATGTCGTTTAATAATTTCCCATCGTTTCGTAGAAAAAAACATTGAAAAAATGTATTGTCTCATATGAAACTTTGGCAGCATCGTTTAAAACCAAATTTAGACTGTGAGCAGAACAAGACACAAAAAATGCTCTAGCATTTATGTCTAATATTTTTTTTATGCAAACCAATGTTTTTTTTTATTTTGCTCCCTTGTACACGTAAACAATAAATATCTAGGTTCATTTCTTTAAATAGATTCCATACTAATTTAAGTAATCCTTCTCCAGTGGTATCGTTAATTGAAAAAAAGGCTACGAAACTTTCTATTATTACGATTTTTCGAGTATCATTGTTGAAGTGAATGTACCTTAAGATGACACTCACTTGTTCCGTGTGACTTGTATCTGGCGTGCAGTCCAAGGTTATTGAAAAATATTTTAAAATTCGTACCATCTCCAAAATGGGTTTCAACACTTTTGTTCCGAGTAATTCCATTATCTCATTCTGTATTTTATCACCCAGGTAATGTACTATTTTTTTGTCCGATCTTTGAAACTTTTGAGCTCTGAAATGCTAACGCATCACTGGATCGAATCATGCAATCACCTCTATTGCTTTTAGAAAGTTTCCATTATCATTAGCAAATAGCCTCTTAGAAGAACCACGCAACGCGAGGCACTGCTGAGACGGAAACCTTACAGCGATAATTATCTGAAGTAAATTGACCCAATACTTGCTTTCGGATTTCATAATTCGCAAATTTTCAGAATTTTCGGTTTTCTCCAAAAAAAGCATTTGTTTTAAATTAATCCATGATTTTAGGTGGCTATTGTGTGATACAGTGTTTTCCAGACAATATTTAATTATATGACTGTATGGTTATAATAAATGAGAAAATTAAACTAGGTATTTTCTTTTTGCTTAAATCAGGAAAACCTTAGAGAAAATTTGATAAATATAGAAAAAAAGCAGTTTTATACACATAAAATTAGGGAATAATTGCCATCGTATGTCTGTAAGAGTAACAGGAGGGCCGGAACGGCACAAAGCCTCATCAGAATTAATATTCAAATGGCCATCGTCGTCGTCGAGAGAAAGGGTCAGAGACAAAATAAGTATTTTTTACGAAAGAACGGTATATTGATCAGCAATTTGCAGTCCCCACGGCGTGTCGCCCTGGTGCGGCGCACCACCTTGCCCACCCTTGTGACGGGACTGGGTATTACGATATTACATTCTGAAATTACGACATAACGGCACATTACTTGCGCATTACGGCACATTAATTACGCATTACGTCACATTAACATGGCAGTACGTGTGTAGTTGTAAAACACAATTGTTTTTTCATGTTAGATACAGAGAAAACATAATTTACGGAGACTAACAGAAAGATAGGGCCGCGCACGAACTACATTCTTGTAGCGCATAGCGCATTGCGGCGGAGAGTGAAAGTAATGCTTGTATTAAGTAAGCACCTATCTTGCCCGCCCATCTCTTTCTATATGATCATGAAAGAAAGACAGAACATTTTTCAATGTCGAAATATATTTCAAACAATTTTAATTTTGTACCTGCCAGTTTTTGCCACCGCTTGTCATAGTCAAAGTCTGTCAAGCCTGGCAAGCGGTTTTTTTTCGATTTTCAAAAGTGAGTTATTTTAATGTTGTTTTGGTTGGAAATTGCGCTAGTTTATGGGATTAGCTACATAGTAGATCACTACCATTAAAGCTAGAGAGAGCATGGTGGTAAAGCCATGATGACCCTTAAAATAATTTTCTTAAATACCTGTTAAATTATTTTTAGATGTGCTAAAATACACTTTAGTAGGACACGTTTTTTGGTAAAAGAACTTTGATTGAAAGATATTAATGCCACCTTATGTTTTACACACTTTACACTTTGAAAAATTACAATTTTTGCTGTTTTTTGGATAAAAATTGCAAAATAAAAATCATATGCACGACACCACTCAAAATGACAGGCAAATGAGATAACAGAAATGTTTAGTAAACATTTGCCTTAAATTATGTCCATCTTTCTCTAAGATACTTTTTTATTACCTGCTGTCTCTCTTCAACAACCTTAAATATTTTTGCACGTCACTAAAATATCTCTCCACCTACCTCTAAAATTATTTCCTCTCTCTCTAAATATTTTTATTTTAAAAGAGAAAAAATGTTTTTTGGCAGTACTTTTGTTGAACGCCTAAAAAACAGAGAAAATTTGAGTGTTTTATTCTAGAAATCGAAAGAAATGCCGAAAATTGGGGTTCAGATTTTTGCGAACCAAATCCCTGAAGGAAATATTGTGATGATTTATACAGAGTTAAGCAAGAAGATAATAGGTTAAAATACAACCAGTAAAAAGAGATATAGGTTAAAACATTTATAAGATCTGTAGGACTTTTATACTGGGATTATTTCCCAATTAATAAAAGAAAATAACATAATAAAATGTTGTTATCTTTAATATTTGATAATATTCCTCAACATAGTTATAACCCCCTCCTCCTATTTTAGATATTCAAAGAGTCCAAAAAACTTTTTGTATGCTAAAGAAAGTTTTTTTTGCTGCACGAAACACAAACTAAAAAGTATGGAAAAACGGCGCTTGTTAAGTTTTTTCATCTTCTTCTTTCTTTTATTATTAAATAAGTAAGTGTAAAAAATTAACCAAAACAATATATGTATTTTATTATGTGTCTGGCTGTACAAGTAGTTCTCTCCTGTAGTCACGGGCTGCACTCGTGTCGCATTCAAGCAATGTTCCCCAACTATAACACAGTATCGGTAACTCTCGCGTAGCTATTACTTTCTCTATGGTTTAGAAATTAATTTTGGCATTATCATATTACTAAATACGACATTAATCAAAAAGTGTCTGAAGTGCGCACCATATGTCCAAATATTTAGGGAGTTGATAACCTCTTGGATTATTAAAAAAACTAACCTGTGGTATTCATCGGAACCGGATCAGGAACAACGTACCGCGCCGGTACGGTCTGCTTGGTACTAAACGGTCCGTAAGTCGCTCTAACCGAAATCGGTTGCGAGGTCTGGAATACGGTGAACCGGTCGATACTTAGGGGTTGACCATTCGAGGGTACCCCTGACGGGCCGCCACCCTCTAAAGGGGTCAGAGGTAAATCCGACCCTAAAGGGGAGGAATTTCCCATGCCGGAGTAGTGTTGCCTGGGTTGCTGTTTGAGGAAGAAGCCGCCATCTTTGTTTTCGAAGTGGACGTTGACGCATAATGAGGAGCCTGGAAGAAAAAAGGTCAAAGCTATAATTTGCACCGTCAGTAACAGTTTGAATAAAAAAAAAGATAAACTTCTTTCGTCCAAACACTGCTGTCCGCTATCACTCTATATCTATCTCCAGTATATTTATTTAGGTTACTTGGGTGTGAATAATAAAATCAAAAAGCCTTTAAGTGCCAAATTAAATAAATTATCAATACACAATAACCCTGCTTCAAATTTCTATGCTTTTAAGTTATTTGATTTTTAAAATTGAAGAAGTGGATTAAAAAAGACATTTCAAAAAATTAAACATTTGATAGCTCTAAATGATTTTTCAATTCATTCATTTCATTCATCAACAGATTCTACAAGGTTCTTTAAAAATAAACTTTTTCATCCATTTTAGGGTCCCAATGTTTGCCAAAGTGAGCAAAGTTTTTCAGGAAAAAATATCCATGTGCCTAGCCAGGATTTAAACCCGAGACCTTTCGCGCTGCAGCCAGATATTCTACCCACTGCGGTAATCTTTTTTGGGCTTACTTATGACGTTTATTAGATATGTCATTTTGAACAAAACTTTTCTTCCTCGTGTGTTCTAAACAAGATATATAAAAAAATCGTGCAATTTGTATGTATAAGTGTATCTCGAAAACGGAGGACTTTTGACCACCATTTAAAAGTTAAAAGACTTTTTTCGTTCGAATCGTTTACAGGTTTATAAAACCCACAGAAGCTATTTACAATCCGGAACTTAGGCCATTTTTGTCCCACGACAGTCACAGGGTGGAGGGAGTTTATGGGCTCAGGCCCCACCCCATACCCACTGAAAATTGTCCCCCAGGACCCCAGGATAAAAAAGCTTTTAATTTTAAATCTATTTTTTTTAATTTTTAAGTAGGGTAAAATGTCGAAACGTTAACTTTCCCGCATTAAGTGTAATAAAGTACAGTTTCTCGCACCCAAAAGAGTGGGTAAAGTGCACTTTAACCGAACGCGAGTAGGTAAACAGGTTTGGAATAAATAGTTAGTTGTGACCTTAAATTTTGAAGGTCATTAAACCATAAGCTGCCTCAAAAATTAATGAGCTTATGATTTAATTAATAATCAATGAACTTTCAGTAAAAATTTATTTACAAAACAACGATAACCAACAGAACTATGTTACTATACAGGGTGTCCCAAAAGTTCGAGTCCACCCTAACATCTCCAAAACCAAAAGAGGCAGGAAAGTAAAATTTCACATAATTAGATGGTTTCCAAAAAAGTATCTTTTTGTGTGCTAATCATCGCACTCGCCAAGGAGGCGGAGCTAGGGCGGCGATGATACTTTTTTTAAATGTGGTACCCTGTATATTTTGAAAAATATAAATAACATTGGCACTTGATGTAAAAGTTTAAATAAAAATAATTGTCCAAAAAAACTTAAACCTTTTTCATTTCAATATTAATCGAGCTTTTCCTTGTGTTTCCAAAAACACCTAATATGTTTCTTTTTTCTCTAACGGTCTTTAAATAAAATAGGAAAATCATCTTCATAAGACCAATGAGTTAAACAAGAAAACAGATATTCGGCGATTGTTTGTCTAAATCATTGCTCTTATTTATAAGTTTTTGTCATTTTATTTAAAAACCGTTAGTGAAAAAGGTAACATATTGGCTATTTTTCGAAACAGAATGAAAAGCTGTATTCAAATTTTATAAAATATACAGAAATATAAGACAAATGCTCGGACAAATGTCTAGCTTTTCCTGGGGTATCTTTACTACGTTTATACACATGTAAAACCGATTTTGTATAATTCATTCATTACAATCGCTTTTCAACAGCTGATCGAAGTACTGCCAACCCGCTAAGCTGATGCAATCTAACTTTACATTTTCCCAAAAATTAAAAATATATATACAGGGTGGATTCTTTAAACGGAACGGTGCTTCTAGCGGGTTAGAATTTGGTTTTATAGAAAAATACAAAAACACGTCAACTGAGATATTTAATTTTCTTTAATCGTGTTATCTTGAATTTTTTTTATGTCGTTTTGTTTACGAGGTATGGCAAAAAAATTTTTAGTTAAATTATAGTTTGACGTTTTTGAATTCTAAAAAAAAATTATCTTTTTGAAAATACCACACACTAATACTCTATCTCTTATGGTTTCCAAGATAGAGGCATTTAAGCTTGCATGGAATTGTTGTCTATGCCCTGTTTTACGGGGGATATTTGAATGAATATCGAAGTTTTCCATACAGATTTAGATAAAAATATCCTGATTATTGTAAAAGATAGATCCTACTGTGTGGTATTGATGAAGAGACAATTGTTTGAAGATTTCAAAAATTGCAAAATATAGAGGGTGTCCTATTAAAAAAATAAAAAAATTGCCATACCTCATAAACTAAAAGACATAATCCAAGAAAAAAAAATCTCAGTTGACGTGTTTTTGGATTTTTTTATTCAACCAAATTCTAACTCGCTAGAAGCACCGTTCCGTTTAAAGAATCCACCCTGTAGATATTTTAAATTAAACAAAGTTGACAGCAGCTTTTTTCATAAAAGTGCGATGCGTATTTCTTTAGGTTGCGCTCCTTTACTCCCTCAAGAAGGGGGAGAGCCGACATATTGATAATTTTTAAAATGTAAATGGAAATCGATCGGACTAAGTTAGCTGTTTCCCCGTCTCCCTCCCCCTCCCTATTTGAAGAGGGGGGATCTGTTAACCTTATAATTTTTAACATCCATCACACACTTGTTTAGATGCCCCCCTCGCGAAGAACTGTTGTTGACATAACTTTTTAAAAAATAATCGACTACGCAGCTATCTTTTGACACCAGAATCATATTTCCACCTCAAATGGTTATCGAGATATAGCTGTCCAAACATGGTCAAAATATAATGGATCAAATTTGTGAGTTGTTAGCTTCATAATTTTATCACAAAATTTCTGAGAGTGCTAGAAAAGCCATTTTGAAGGCCGCTGATAAAAATCGTTTAAAATTAAACTACAATTATTAACGGTGTTATGGTGCCACAGGCGAAAATTTTTGCAATTTACAGGAAGTTCTTTACAGTTTTAATTTTTTTTTCTGTTATTTAATTTAAAACTGAATTCTGAAAATACGGATGGCAGAGGGCACGTTCAATTAAACTTACTTATTTTTAAATAAAAAACTTCTACACATATGTACTTGTTCTTTAAAAGCAGTGCTTAGATCATCAGACACCTATCACGATTTATAATCCGTGTGCGAATTCATATGCATTCATAGGTCAGGAATCAGCTCCTGGGCGGTTGCCCTGCCCTGGAGCCGGCCCTGCCCCCCACTAGTTTAGTTTATAATATTATATTGTCATTGGAACTTTAAACGCATACAAAATATAAAGTTGGTCGGGTATGTAGAAGTTAGTCCAAATTGACTTTCAAGATTTGTGCCAAACATATGAACAAACAAACATACACATAAAGTTAAATAAAAGCTTGTAAAAAATCAGCCACTAACGTTTTAGAACAAACAACAAGGATAAAATAAAAAAAAGCTATATGTAGTTGGCGCAATGTTTTCTAAACAAAAACTTTAACAAAAATTAAGCAATTGTATGTATTTTTAACCCAATAAACTGAACTCCAAAAACCAACTAAAAAAAAAACAAAAACCTGTCCAAGAAAAAACTCAAGTGCGACCAAATACATATTAAATTTATTCAAGGCTAATTAAAACAGAACAAAGGACAGTTTTGCCACATCTCTTTTAATTACACTGACGTACTGCTTCAGATATTATGAGGCAAGAAGTAATAAATTTAGAACTTTTTTGGCAAACTACTGTTCCTTAAAGAATATTTCAAATAGATATATTGGTCGCGATTCTTCAGAAACGACAGAAAATCTCACCTGTCACAATTCTTGAAAGGGACGATTTTCACTTATTGCCTCATTTAAAATAAAAATACAGCGTTCTTAATATTTATCCTAACGTTGTAAGAAAAACTGTGTATTTTTTTTAGTAACATTTTGTAAATTTAATATTTAAATATATTTTGCAGGACTATCTTTACGGAGGACTGCGGAGCTAAATTGCTACTACGCATACCAACACGCCCTATACTACGTTGGAGTTACCTATAAACGTCAATAACTGTCGAAAATTCTCACCATTTAAAAGGAAAGACAGAATTTGTGTGACTTTTCTGAACAGTGAGAGCGACATATTCCATGGCTATCTAGATATATGGTTTTGTATGTTAAAAGTTTTTAGGGTTTGATTACACACAAAAATAAGCTTAGTAACATACAATTTTAAATAAGAAAAATTAAAATTGACATATTTTTTATTTACTGGAAAAGTAAATTTAAAGGAGTATTAGCAAACAAGTCCTCACAAAAAATCAGTTAGTGTAAACTTGTGTTTAAAAATCTTCATATTCAGGACGAGATTTTCTGACGGTTTTTGAAGAATCGCGAACATTATAACAGAATATTAAGAAAAAATTATTGCGGAAAAGTAACAAAGACAACAAAAACAAAAGAAAAAATTAAAATTTGAAGCATTTTAGATTATTGGAATTCTTAAACAAACAATGATGGCATTTTTTAATAACAGTTTCGTTATTAATTATTATCCATTGCACCAAAAAAAATACACAAGCCCATTCAACACAAATTCCAGGCGACCACTCAAGTGCTTTTAAAACCACTCGGCCACTCTAACTGCAATTAAAATCGTCATGTAAATTGTAAAAAAGATTTTTGGCGACCGTAAAGGGTGTCCCACTAGCACTTTCATTTTGGCGGGGGCTGGATATTTTTGGAGTAGAAAATATCCACTTATGAGGCTTAATTTTTGTTAGAAGTCGAAGGGTAATTTTTTTCTTTAGTTCAATCGCGAAAACGTGTTCGACAGATACTTTTCCAAATATTAAAATTATACCCATATGTAATGACGTTATACTGACGGCCAAAAACGTATCTTCCCTAATATTTATTTACCCCAGTTTTTTTTTATACCTCCCAAATTATTTCTATGAAGCAGTATGAATTTTAACTTTATATAAAACTAAAATTACATGCTTGCACGTAAGTCATAAAAAAGTCACCGAGGATCTAAAATTTATTTGGGTGTCAAGAAAAATTCAAGTATTTTTTTTTGGGGACACACAAGTTTTACATTCAGATGTTTAACGCCAGATAAAGGAAAACAATCTGAATTGCCCAGCAAATACTATTTATCATCAAAATTTTTCTAAATTATAATTTATATACAAGAAGACGTTAAAATTAAGTTAATGTAATTAACAACAATTAATAATAAATTTAATTACTATGTTTAATTTTTAATCAAGACTTAAATCAATCAATTTGATACAAGGGGCCTATTATAAAAGCGATTTTTTACATTTGGTCAGTTCAGAAAACTTCCAATAAGTACAGAAAACTTAAAAAAACTAAGATTCCTGATAAAAATATAGGTATTAAGGGATTTTAATAAGCGTTCAACCCAACTCAAGACCAAGTTCTCTTTTTTGCTTTTAAATAATTTCTTTTTTTCACTTTAAATTATTAGTTGAGGGGGAAGGGAGGCACACGGCTAGAGATTTTCTGAATTTTCAAAGTTAAATGTTTTTTAACAAATTTACATAATAACATTTATGTTGCTCAAAATAAATAATAAGGGGCACTAAAATGTGCATACTGATACCTAAATAAATGGAAATCTATACACCTAGAATCATTTTAGCCTTAGTTTTTTTGACTTCAAAATATCCCAAAACCTAACGCTTTGACATTAATAATTTTGCTAGTTTGACTATATTTTATTTATACACGACGTTTCGATCAGTACAATATCTGATCGAAACGTCGTGTATGAATAAAATATAAACAATGGAAGTCCGAAACACAGAGTTAATTTCAAATAATTTTGATAGCTAACGCATTACGATATTTTCCTTCTCTTAAAAATCTATTTTTTTGGCTTTCTTTTTAGAGGAGTACATGATGAAAAAACGAAAATATAGAGAAAATAATAAAAAACAAAAGGCTTACGCTGTAAATAATAAATAAATTCTATCAAGTAAACAGCATGCAATGACAGAAAGCAGGCCTGTTTGCCATAAGCTGGAATAAAAATCCAGAAAAAGCTTTAAAGGTACCTTAATGTATAAAGCTCTTTTTTTTCCAACATACGACTGAATGTGCACAATAGTTGTTGACTTATAGAATGATTTCACCTACTAGAAATCGAGCACTTAAACAAGAAGAGTGGGTTTACATTATTATTACAGTGTGTTAAAGCAGACGTAAAGTTAAAAAGATTTTTAAAGGATATGAAGTTATCTATTAATTATTCAGAATCAGAATCAGAATCAGAATCAAAAGTAGCTTTATTGTCAGAAATACAAAGTAAACATTGACAAAGCCATGCTTAATAAATAAATATATATGTATAACACAAGTCAAAAACGAAATAGGTCTTAGGATTTAGTAATTAAGTATAAATACAACTAGGTAAAAATTTTACATTTGAATCAAGTAAAACTGTCAATAATAATTAAAAGTTTAAATAATAACATTAAACACATTTGACAATAAAAAATAGGAAATATTAAAACCTATCTGAAAAAAATTCATCTAGGGTGTAGTAAGCCTTGGATGTCAAGAACTCCTTTGGTTTACTTCTAAACTTTTTAATGCAAGTATGTTTTCTTAAGTCAATGTGTAAATGATTAAACATCTTTTTTGCATTATAAATAAACGAATTCTTAACAAGTGTGGAATGTGGGATAGGCAAATGTAACATTCGAGGGCGGCGAACACTATACTGCCTTTGTCGGTCCAATTCATTTTTATATTTTTTGAAAACAACACATACACTTTCAAGAATAAAAAGACAGCACAGTTAAAATCCTGTGTTGCAAAAATAGAGGCCTACACGAAAACCTTTTTTTTACCCTACAAATGTTTCTGAGGGCTCTCTTTTGCAAGACAAACACTGTTTTAAAAATAGAGTTTGTACAAGACCCCCAAAAGCAGATCCCGTAGGACAGGTGAGTGATAAAATAAAGTATCGTTCAGAATTGGAATAGTCACAATATTTGTTCTAGTGTTAGTTGTAATCGTAAGAAAGTTAAAAAGCACTGTTTGAAACGGGAGTGTTCATAGAGTGATTTTGCTTTGTATTTGCAATTGCAATATTCTTTGCAATAAGAAAAGTTTGAAACTTTCAACACTATGGCAGAAACAAAAATACCCAAATTATAAAAATATTAATTACCTATATCAAGGTGACATTTTTTATCCCGAAGCGAAAAATTCGTTTTTGTATATTAGAAAAAAATAAAAAGAAAACTCATTATGTAATTTCTTATTTCGTTTTGCTGATTGTGTTTTATTTATAATTAAAAAAAAATAATATCTATTTATAAATAACTTACCTACTTTCTATATATATATTTTAAAAATTGTTATAAAAAAAAGATACTTAGGTAGAAACAAACCCAGTACTGTTGTACATTATTATTTTTAGTTTCCTGGGGATGACTCAATAAACGAGTCGAAACGTCGACATTGGAAAGAAACCTGGTTTCTGTTTATTTGATCCCATCCAACAAAATTTCAAGTTAAATTTAATTTTGGATCACAAAATTCGTCGATAAGAAACCATCTTTACTGTGGGTTAACAAAATACGACACTGAGAAAACTGTGCGACGGACTGAGAGAAGAGAGCGCTCCCAGGGACCGTACTAGGGAGTGATAAAAAAAGTTTTAAAATCAAAATTAATAACGAATTTTAAAGGTTTATTCTACTCCCTAGCTAAGTTTTCTTACATTGAACCAGTGGTGCACCCAGGAATTGGCTCCGGCGGGGAGAGGGGGTTAAAGATAATTAATTAAAAAAACTTAATTTAAAGTAAAAATGTGACCATAACCAGGGGGGGGGGGTTAAACCGTAAACCCCAACTCCCCCTCTCGGTGCACCACTGATTGAACTAGGAGAACGCAGCATTCCATCTATGTTGGAAATTTGGAACCTTTGGTTGCACTAAAACAAAATTATGATTGTTTTCCACAAACCAAAACTACACTTTTTTGCACTCGACGCGCGTTTCGCTAACAATGTTAGCATCATCAGGAGACGATAAACAATGAACTAAATTAATCTACGCTCTATCTTATATACAATCCTTTAGTGGGCGGAGATAAGACTAATAACTTGTGATTGATCACGATTTTTAATCCTATCTCCCCTCAACCAAAGAATAAAGTGTACTAAACGGGATGGGTCCTCTATCTTTATTTAAACTATTTCTGGATTTAATGATTTCCATACTTTCATATGCATTCAAAAGTCTTTTGTTTGGTACACTTTTTAGAAGTTTTAGGTTATTTAATGTGAATCTATGATTGTTTTCAAAAGCATGCTCGGCCACACTTGACTTTTCTGTTCTTCCGTATTTTAAGTGTGCTAAGTGTTCTTTAAAACGTGTTTGAATAGAGCGTCTCGTTTGGCCAACATAGTAGTTGCATGGATTGTGACAAAAAATATGTTGGCCAAACGAGACGCTCTATTCAAACACGTTTTAAAGAACACTTAGCACACTTAAAATACGGAAGAACAGAAAAGTCAAGTGTGGCCGAGCATGCTTTTGAAAACAATCATAGATTCACATTAAATAACCTAAAACTTCTAAAAAGTGTACCAAACAAAAGACTTTTGAATGCATATGAAAGTATGGAAATCATTAAATCCAGAAATAGTTTAAATAAAGATAGAGGACCCATCCCGTTTAGTACACTTTATTCTTTGGTTGAGGGGAGATAGGATTAAAAATCGTGATCAATCACAAGTTATTAGTCTTATCTCCGCCCACTAAAGGATTGTATATAAGATAGAGCGTAGATTAATTTAGTTCATTGTTTATCGTCTCCTGATGATGCTAACATTGTTAGCGAAACGCGCGTCGAGTGCAAAAAAGTGTACTTTTGGTTTGTGGAAAACAATCATAATTTTGTTTCAGCATTCCATCGATATATCACTTGATTTTGACTACTCCCTAATTCGCTCCCCGGGAGAATTTTGCTCCTTACACCTCCCCTGCCGTCCGGATCGTTTCAGTTTAACTGAACGTGTGTGGCCCACCGCAGTCCGGGCCTGCAGATCAGATCTGGGCACCATTAAGTTGGGCTTTTGAATGAATGTAGAAATACGGGCGGGGCAATTCCCATGTGCGTAGGCCACCACCTTGCTGGGCCCGTTGCACGCCCACTATCCTTGGTTTAGCCCTCGAAGCCTGCCTCTTTCGCAAAAGAACAGAATTTTCTGGGCTGCAATCTTCTTACATCGCCTGGGGCCAGCAGACAGTTCCCAAGGTGCGCCTTTCTTGACCTGGCCAGAGCCGGACACTCCAGCAGGACGTGCAAGACGATTCCTCGTCCTCCATGCACCATCGACACTCTGAGTCTTCGGCAATTTCCATCGTCTCTAGGTGCTTGTTAAGGCGACAGTGTCCCGTTAGGAGCCCGGTTGCCAGTCTTACATCCTTCCTACCTAGGTGGAGCAAGTACTTTGTTTTTTTTGGCGCTCACCTCACCAATTAAGAGCTTGGCCGGCATCATGCCCTGCGTGCTATTCCAGAGCGCCTCAAAGCACCTATCTAAGTCACTTTTCAGGGCCGTTATGAATTGGTATGCCGGAATACCTATTATGGATTCCGGACCTACCGGATCGGTTGATGATCCTTGTCTAAGCCTCTTCATTTACCGGTACACTTTCATGTCCCGGGGCCAAAGGAGGTTGACCTTGTTGTGTCTTGCCATAGTTGTTAAGACACGTTTGAACTCCAATACAAGAGCAGAGTTAACCCTGTCCGACCTGCTAGCAGACAGTGCAGCCCTACTATCTGAGCAAATGTAAATATCCTTGCCTGAAGCGGACAATTCCAGATTTTTATATCCAGGGTGCTTATTCTTGAAAGTAAAAAATGAGAGATTCCCCGGGGAGCTCCCGGGGATTGATCCCTAGCTCACGGTCCCCGGGAGCAAATATCTGCATTCTTGAGATATCGGGAGTGGGCGGGTCAGTTTGTGCAACTCATCAAAACGCAACACATTTTGGCCTACCAAACCAACCAAAATTTTTCTCAATGTACATAACGCTGTTTTTCGTTTGTTGTTATTTTTTACAAAATGGAGAAACAAGTTGCAAAAGAAAACGTGGACAAATCCAGGCCTTTATCAAAAAAACAAACAGATCTGCTTACAGAATTTATCTACGCTAGACCGAATATATACAGGGGAACTTTCTCTGCTACATTCACGTGTGCGGCAAGCGTTATTTTATGGAAAGAAATATCCGAATAATTGGACATATTTATGTTCCGTTAAATCAAAGGGGTTTCTTTTGTCCAAAACATCCCTTGAAACCCCTAGTTGCTCCACTACATCTTCCACGACTTCCCAAGCATCTTCCACTACCACATCATTTAAAATTATGTTGTTATTGTTGTTAGCCTTCTATGATTACGCTTTTACTCATAAAAACCAAAACAGATAAAATCAATATAAAAATTAGGTTAGAATACCCGGGGATCGGCCTCTACTACTCTTGGGAGCAGCTCCCTCTCTTAACTTTTTTTTCAAGAATACAGTGTCGCCAAATTTTTAGTAAACCCCGCCTACTTCTCTCGCCTCTTCTACTCCCTACCCGTCAAGAATAAGCACCCAGACATCAGAATGGCGATGGCGTATAGCTCAGCCTGAAAAACAGTCGCGTACCTTCCTAGGGAGAAGTGGAACTTCGCCCCCGTGATTTTACAGTACACTCCCGCCCCCAAATTGTCCGCATTTTTGAGCCATCTGTATACCAGACTGTCCCATGTCCACTTGACAGATCTCCGTTATATTGCTCCGTGCTGTGTGACTCTTGGGATTAGAATTGATCCTGAGGTCACAATGACTTTGAAGTCTATACATAGTCCTCAAAGTCACATGTTCTATGAAAAGGTGCCAAGGAGGCAGCCCTGCGAGCCTTTCAATAGCCCTGGTAGGTGACGTCCCCAAGTAGGGCCTTTATCTAAATAAAATTTTTTTAAAAGAGAGTCCAAGATTGATACTTATATCTTTTGACTTTCGCTGGACGGACGGTAGGCAGGCTCAAACCAACACCGTTCTCAACTAAAAAGCCTGTTAACTCCTATTGCCTCAGTGCCCTTTAGCCTATTGTGGCTGTCATTTTCATAACCAAATTGACAAGTCAGTTTGGTGTCAATATGGCCCCGATCATAGGGCCAAAGGATACTAAAACGAAAATGAGTTAACTGGCTTTTTAGTTGAGAACGGTGTTGCTCAAACTGTTGCAATAATGCACTGGTGGAAATTTTGGACCTCCACACTGCCTCGTTCCAAAGCTGACAGTTCAATTAACTGTTAATACGTAAGTAATTGGGAAAATTTCGGTTTAATTCACGCTTCGTAGAAAGTAGAAAAGGCGTTCTACCGTACAGATGTACGTAACAACTTCCCTTTGTTCATAAAAATAAATAAAGGACCTTCTGGTATATATGTCGGTCCTTAAATACAAAGTCACATGATTGCCGCAAGGCCGTTAGCAAAAATAGGAAAATTTTTTGTCAAACATCTAGGAAAGTCGGCAAAACATGGATAAAACAGTTTACATGTTTTGGGCAAAATATGGTCCAAAATGAGTCCCAAACTTTTGATTTTGTACAGATTATATTTTGGATAGGTTTTAAAATAAAATCTGAATGAAATGAAAAATGTTCGACTCATTTTGTCCAAGATATTTAAAAGTGTTGTGTGACTTTCCTATATATTATATACACAAGTAAAATAAGTTACACCTTCTAAAGCGCTTGCTTCCTCCACCATCTTGGATTATTTTTTAAGAAATCATAACTTTCACATTTATAAACCGATTTGCCTCAAACCAACCTTGATTTATTTACAGTAAAACTGTTTTTTAATTATCACCAATACCTTATAATTATGCCGTTTGTGTATAAAAAAATGTATATTTTCGTGAAACCATTTTTTCACGTGCTTTTTGTTTTTTTTTTAAGAAACTGTTTCATAAGTCTTTAAATTAAAAAAATTTGCACTTTGACAATGGTTTCTCGCTAGGTTTAGTGGGTCTTAATCGCTACTCAAAAACCCGCAAAAGTAGGCCCTAGACACAAAAATTTCAGTTTTTTACGAAAATTATGAAGAATCCTAAAAAACTATAAAAATCGAGAGAACTTTTAAATGCTTACATGCAAAACAATTGACAAAATAATTTGCGTACCTCAAAGTATTCCAAACCTGATTCTAAGAAAAAAAATCGAAAAATTCCCCCCCTGACAACCTTTTTTTTAGGTTGAATGGTCTTTTTTGAAAACGACTTTTATCGGTCTGGGAGGTAAACTCCGACACACAAATTTATTTTTCAAATCATCTTTTTGCTCCTTGCGTTTGTCGGAGAGGGTGAATTTTTGTATCCCATAGTACTTTGAGACACTTCAAAGGGATGTTATTTCCTACCGGATGTCTTCCAGAGCCTTCTCCACTTTTTGCGGTCCACAGTTTTTAAACTTCACGCCTTGTCCGCCTTTATCCCACCTTTGAACATATTTTTACAAATTAATTAATAAAAAAAAATAACAAAATGAGGTGCTGTGTACACGGATGTGGTGTCGACAATCAGACAAAAACTTTTTCGCGTGACGTTAAGACTTTCAGATTTCCAAAAGACAAGAAAATGGAAGGTACACTTTCGGCCACATAAAATGCGTACGCCGATTTTATATACTGTATTATGGGCCTCGCAACTCAGTAACCTTTTAAGTTGTCATACGCTTATATTTGAAAATGTCCCAACTAAACGAATTCAAAAAGCCCAAGGTCGGTTCGAAGAGTAGCGGTCCATTATGGACGAAACAAGGCTACAATTGTGAGAATAAGAAGAAAGTATCAAGAAGAAGGAACTGTTCGACGAAGGCGCCTCAGCAGGATCAGCAACTGATCGACATTCTTGAAGACCGCCCATTTGCGAGAGGACATAGGGCTCTTTTTAGAATCCAAGATTTCCAGCTGTGTGTATCAACAGGATAACTGTCCTATCCATACCGCACGCATTTCTAAACAGTAGTTCCAGCAAAACGGCATCGAGGTTTTGCCAGGGCCGGCAAAAACTCCTGACGCCAATCCCATAGAAAATGTGTGGGGCCTTATAGCAAAACAAGTAACACGAATAAATATTGGTCCCAGAAATTCCAACCACTTAATGAAGCTCATAGTCAGAGGGTAGTTTCCATACCATGAAGACTGGCAAACATTATCGAGGCTGACAGGGCAATGACACGCTACTGAAGAAAAGTTTTCTTGTGTTTTTTAATTTACGTAGTGTTTTTTTTAACATTTTTGGTTGTCCGCATATACTTAGATTACTCAAATTTACCGATCCTGTAGAGGTGCGCTGACTATGATTAAGCTATTGCTTTCCTTTTGCCAAACAGTTTTGTGGTCTTCTTTCGCCCATAATGAGTTTTAAGAATAAGTTTTTATAATAAAATGTTGAATAATTTTAATAAATTGTTTTATTTATTGGTATATCCTATATCAGTCTTATAGTAAACTGTGGCTAGTCTCCTTATTTTTGTGTTTACATTGTCCAAAGATCTAACCTGTAATTCGAAAACATCAAAGTCAGTTACAATAAGCAACGCAATTAGCAAAACTTAAATTCAACAGACCTGCAGCTAACTTCTGCTGTACGCATTTTATGCGGCCGGAAGTGTATATGGAAGCATTTTTGTGGACAATGCTCGAATTTGCTCAAAACATTTTAGTGATAATGATTAATTATGAGCGAAACCTTAAACACCAGTTGCTTGGCTTTACATTGATTTCGCACTCTAAGTAATTGTGAGTTATTTGTACTCCCAATATCTGAATTTTAAAAAATCCCAAAGCACGTGTTTCCGTATTTTATTAGTAGAGTCTAATACATACCAATTTTCAAACTTATGTTGCTTTTCGTTTTTAAGATACAGAAATTCCTTTTAAAATTTGAACCCTTATTTTCACCACTTCATCTATCAGTCAATGCTTGTAGATCAGTAACAAAGTGTTTGCGGACATGTTCATGGAAAAAAAAATGTTCTTATTTTGACCTGAAAAATACCTGCCTAAAATCTTAGCACTGAATGTTAAATCACCCCTTATACCTGTGTAATTCAGTTTTGACATGATCCGTCATGCCAAATTTTAATTTTTTTTTTTTTAATTTTTTTTATTTTATTTTTAAGTTAAGTTAAGTTAAAGGTCTAAAATTCCCTATACCTCGATCCACTGTGCGAAAATATGCACACACTGTGCGACGTCCTAGTCTGAAAGACGATCAAGTAGCATGCGTATTAGCGAGTAAATATCGATCGTTCATGTGATGGTTTCGTCCAATAGCGTGCTCTGAAATATCTCGGACAAGCAGAGCTAAAAATCACCCGAGTGACGTTTTTCACACGAGCTTTCCTACAAGTCCCAACTACTACTGAATTTAATCGAGAGAACGGCTTGGCCCAAAAATCATTGTTCAAGGCAGCTCTGCGCGTGCCCATAATAATTTATTGATTCTTTGATCGTCTGGTCACTGCTTTTAAGCGCGTTTATTGGTTAAAACTACTTCTCTTCTCTCAGGCGAACGATTCCATCTTACGAAATCCAGAATAGGCACCCTGGTATGAATGCTGACTGGACACAATCGGCTGAACGAACACCTGTCGCGCATCGGAGTAGCAGGGGATCCCATCTGCCTAGCCTGCGGGTTGGAAGAGGAATCGGCGCGGCACCTGGACGTGTATTCTTAAAAGTCATACGATCCGGTCTTTCTCTTGTGAAATGGGATCTATCGCATGGGATCTATCACCTCTCGATCGACAAGCAGTTTAGGAAGCAATACATTCCAAAAAAACCTCTTTATTGCGCAAGCGCCCCTATAGATTAAACGCTGTTCCCCAGTTTCGGACCATGCGATCGGATCATCGCTTAACAATATAACGTTTTCATCCCATGTGATCATTCGCCTCAGACCGCTTCCTATTCAAGAATATACGTCTTGTGGGTCTATTCTTGAATCGAGGGAAAATTTGCTCCCAGGGAGTCAAATTCTCCTGCTACTATGCATCTCATTGGTCAAAGTCTTCGGTTTAAATCGGTTTCTCTCCCTTTTGCCCGATATTGATCGAAGTAATTCTCTTAGTAAAGACCAAGAGAATTACTTTCGATCAATATCGGGCAAAAGTGAGAGAAACCGATTTAAACCGAAGATTTGGACCAATGAGATGCGTAGTAACGAGAGAATTTGACTCCCTGTGAGCAAATATTCTCTCGATTCAAGAATAGACGCACAGATTAAGGAGCTGCACCTGCTTCGATAGGCCGACACACTAAACTTCGTAAAGAAGACAGAAAGGCCCGGAGAGAGTAGCAGCCCGCGAAGCGGGAGTAAGAGTATAGGAGTACTAAGGGGCCTAATTGCCAGACCCACGGGCCGCCCTCCTTTACTACTACTACTGCTACTACTACTACTACTACTACTACTACTACTACTACTACTACTACTACTACTACTACTACTAAAAATATGTAACAAAGATTCCATTTTAAAAGTCAAATTTAATTCCATTAAACTACTAAGTATGTATTTAATTTTCCGAATTGTTGAAAGATCTGAAAGCCGCGTTTGCAGTGAATTTTGCCTTTCACAACTCGAGCGCCTTAATGCCACTTAATTACAAAACATCGAATTCTCGAATAAATTACACAGGCAGCAAGAGCCGAGCAAGCTTAACAATACCTACGTCAAACCAGAGAGCATATTTTATTGTTAGCTGAATGCGCCAGGATAAACCGGGGTAAAATTTATTTCAAATTAAAACGGCAATAATCCCGCGCGTTAAATGAATATCTATTCATCAGTGGCGTACATACTTATATTTAATGCAATTTTAAATGAACTTGTTGCTAAGTGAGTCGGCAGAAAGTTTTTATTGTATATATTTTTCAAGCCTGTATTACTTGTAATAATTAAGGAAAAAGCAAAGAGCATATAATTTAGGTTTTCTCCGTCAAAAAATAAGTGGTTTTATCTTTTTTTAATATTTTGCTATCAAAGGTTACTGCGAATTTTAATAACCCCGTTATTTCTGAATGTTTGAAAAATACATGATTAGGAGATCAGAATGGGTGAGAGACATTTAATGGTTCTGTTCTCCTAATCCAAAAGAGACGTTTGTGACGTAACCGTGTCAATTCAATTCAATGGGGAGTCTTTTAAAAAATTATTTTTATGATTTTTTTTTAATTTGACCGCCGAAGACGAAAATTTGTAAAAGAGTAATTTTTAATTTTTAAATAAAAAAAACTGGCGCCGCAGGGTAACATTTTTGGAAAAGTTGCTACGTAATTTCGTCGGAGAGGGGGTCGATCGCCTCCCTCTGTATTCGCCACCTGTGACCGTACCTGCACGGGTCTGTTGCCTGCAGTGGCGGCGTGTGGTCTAAATTTTTGGAGGTGTACAACTTTCGAATAAGGGGCGAGTGATGTTGGCAAGTTGCCGAAGGTGAAACATTTTTTTTTGGTGCCACGCCCTGCACAGGAGCCGTAATTAAATATTCAATGAAATTATTATTTTGCGATAAAGTTCTTTAAAGATATATAAAATTTCAATGTGTGTTTGAAAATTTGGGAGGGCACGTGCACATGTGCACTTATTGAGGAGTCGCCGCTGGTAGTCTGCAGCGCAAGGCGGGCGATCGATATTATAGATAGTTCCCAACGCGGAACTCGTCCATAAAATATGATTTTTCTGTGCGCCGCCACTCCTTTGGATCGATAAAAATAAGCAAGAGCGAAAGCAAATGTGGCGGACCAAGTTTCCAAGCCAAGAACCAAAAAAAACGATAGCTGCGCCACTTGGTTTTGAAGGCAGTTGAGCGGGGTTGCAAATTTACCATTAAGTGTCCTCTCTATTTAGATTTATATGCTCTCTGGTCAAACCAATGCTGCCGTGCTTAAAGAAGAGCAAATGTTAGAATTTCGAGAAAAACGCATTTAAAGTTTTTGCCTTTATATAAAACTTATTTTAACTTTTTGAAGAACACATATTTTTCCTTCGACTTTTTTACTAGTTTTAAAATTTACAGCAACTTACTTAACGCTTACGCAGCGCCGTTCATTTTTAACAGTCCTATTAAAAAATATAAGCAAAATATTACTAAATATAGGCGAGGCTAATGTTATAGGTAAAAAGAAATTTGTATTCTTTTTCTTGTAATAAAAAAATTAATTTCGTTCCAAAAAGGAAATAATGTTAAAACTAGAAGGACAATGAAACATACGCCCATCTAACCGGAAAACGCGCACGAAATTAAATATTTCTAAAGGCCAGCAAAGTTTACCGTGTTCGGTTATTTAATCTGTGCGCCCTGTGCCTACTAAACCACAACATCTATATGTTGGATCCAAAAACTAAGGTAGTTGAGCCTCTTTATAAAGTAAGTTTTATATTCATTGATTAAAATTGCAATTGCATCCATATCAGTATGGAGGGGACCTTACCATTGTGTTATTTTAATGAATTTTCGAAATCATTTTTTTGTGAATACTTATTTGGAGAAAACTCGATCAAATGGCTTAATTGGATGGAAATTTTTGTTAGCAGCCGTGATCACAAACAGTAGTTTTAGTGCGAGTGACTTAGAAATGCGCTTAAAAAAGCGACTCTGGTACAAAATAGCGAAGGACAAAATCGTGAGTGTCATAATAGCGCGCCCAAAATCACGCATGTAAAATTAGCGCATAGCGTAGATCATGACCATGCGATATTCTGAGATACGCTATTTTGACATGCGCGATTTTATCCACGCTATTTTGTACCAGAGCCAAAAAAAGCACAGTTTAGCAACGAGTTTAAACACATTTTAATTGAAATTACTTTATCAACAAATAATAAAAATACAGGAAAAAGGGCGGCTGATGGGTGACCTAATAATGGTTTCTATGGCGACCTTACATTGTTGGCCATTTGAACTTTTGACAGTTTGTTATTTTGTCAAAATATTTTTCTTTAAATTTGGGTAAAAATGGATGAGAATTTTTTTTGCGCCTTTGATCAAAATAAAACATTATACACCTAGAGACTAAGGTGGTAGTTTTTATCCCGAGGTGAAAAGTTCGTGGCCCGACCGGCGGAGCAACACCGTTCTTAACTAAAAAGCCAGGTAACTCCTACCGCTTCAGTGCCCTTTAGCCTACTGTGCCTGCCATTTTTATAACCAAATTGACAAGTAAAACATGGATTTTCTGTCAGTTTGGTGTCAATATGGCACCGATCATAGTCCAAAAGATACTAAAACGAACATGAGTTAACTGGCTTTTTAGTTAAGAATGGTGTTGGGCGGAGAGATATTTTATACAGGGTGATTCACGACGAATGGGACATAGTCAAACCTGCACTATGGACTAAGCCCATTCCATATCTGGTAATAAATTTTACCTCGTGGCGTTTTTAACGGATATACAGGGTGATTTATCAAAATATGCGAAAACTGTTCATTTTAATATCTCAAAAACTAAGGAACCTAAAATTATGAAATTTTGCACGCTAATTACACTCCCGAAGATCAATAAACATGTTTTTAAAAATTTTCAGGTCCGCACTTAGTTTTTTTCTCATTTTTAAATTTAACTTAAAAGCAACACCCGGCAACTTAGAATAAATAAACTTTCTCATTTTCTCCAAAAAGACTAAGATTAGTACTAATTACTAAAGAAAAAAAATTAACGCACAACTTTTTGTTTTTGCTAATAAAAAAAATTGTTTTTTAAAAAATGTGTATATTTCCCGGTGCCTTTCTGTAACATAGATTTACCAGAATTATTTTAAATACAAATCATCAAATTGACACCAAAATTAAAAAAAAGATTTATTTTAATAAAGTTTAAGTATTTTTTTAGAAAAAGAAAAAAAATCCAGGTCCGGATTTAGATTTTATTTATATTTATTATCTTCTTCTTTATTTATTTATTATCTTCTTTCCTACATAACTTTACATTTTCATTTACACACACATCTCCATATTGTACCGCAAATTATGAAAAAGGATTAATCTTTTTGAAGTTTAAGTATCTTTTTGCACAAAGAAAAAAAAAGGGAGCCAATTCCAAAAGAATGCTGATTGTACCTCAGATACATACATTGACCTGATCATTCATTAGGACGCCTGAAGAAGGGCAAAAACGTAACAGATTTAAAAAAAAATCAAATTTTTATTTTTTTTAAGTTAAAAAAAATTAATTTATGTTGTTTTTAAATTTTAAATTTTTTTTTTTGAAAAATAAAAAAAAATAAAAAATGATTTTTCGTCTCTTTACTTTACTAAAATATGTAATGTGTGTGTACCATATTTTTGTGTCAATTTGATGGTTTGATGGTAAACATTTTTTTAAAAACAATTTTTTTATAGCAAAAACAAAAAGTTGTGCGGTAATTTTTATTTCTTTAGTAAAAAGTACTAATCCTAGGTTTTTTGGAGAAACAAAAAAAATTAATCATTGTAAGTTACAGAGTGTTGTTTTGAAGTGAGATTTTTAAAAATGAGAACAAAAATAAGTCCAAACCTGAAAATACCAAATTTTTAAAAACCAGTTCATTGAAATTCGGAAGTGTAATTAGCATGCAAAATTTCATAATTTTTGGTTGCATAGTTTTTGAGATATTAAATTGAACACTTTTTGCATATTTTGATAAATCACCCTGAATATCCGTTAAAAACGCCACCAGGTATATTTTATTACCAGATATGAAATGGGCTTCGTACACAGTGCCTATGGTTTGCCTATGTCCCATTCGTCGTGAATCACCCTGTATACTAAAAAAAAACTAAAAAATTGTTGATTTTTACGTCTTCTTCATTGCGGAATGGCAGCCACGTAAAACAAGATTATTTATTGCATGCCATATTTCTGGATTTTAGTTTAAGTCTCTGGGGACGAAAATTACCATTTTAATCCCTAAAATGTAAATTTGAAGTTTTTTGATTTTTGAATAAAACCTTTTAAATTTTAACGTTTTTTAAGTAGAGCAGTACTCTAGTAGTGTTTTTCAAAAGAGACAGAGCAGAATAGAAAGTAGTCAACGACTCTTGGAAACATTTTTCTTTTACGTTCAAGTTTGTCGGAAAAATAAACACATTTTGCTAAATGGGTCAAGGCAATTTACATTTTATAGTGCTGCGCCCAAATTGGTTTCAATTTTACAGTGAATGTTTATAGTTTTATCTGTTTTATTTTCAGCGACAGTCTATACAAATTTTTGGAAACAAACAAAATAAATAAAACTTTATAGTAAATACATACAGACCGCAAACGATATCCTTAAGACCATAAAATTTAAAAAAACAGAGACGAACCAAAGCCATTTAAATAGTGTGATTGATGATTAGAAAAAGACGTGTATTCTAAATAAATGGCAACGGGCGCCCTCCAGTTCCATTGGCGTATATACACCTGACTCGACGATCTACCGACCTTAATAACTCTTTTGCCCTAAATTTCTGATTCCAACTTTATTTTGTACTGTCACATTACAGCCTGATATATTCCTAACTTCAAACAAAACTTGAATAAAGTAGGCTCTATTTTTGACAGTTTCGCATGAAGGATAAATAACTATTAAGTACATACTTTAAGGCACTTTACCCATCTGATATGAAATAACTAGAACAAATCCTTGCACTTTTAAGCAAAGTATCACTTACATTTTTACGTTTAGGTGCTCTTATTCAACTATAAGGAAGAAAATTGAAGATGGACGCGCTCTTCTTGGTTGCTGTCAAAATAATGTTTACTTTTATAATATTTGTGCCAAGGTAGGTGCCAACCTGCAATAAAGGACGGCATTAACCTTAATTATGTCAACTTTATAGGTGGCATAAGGGTGACAATTTAAAAACTATCTACCCCAGGTATTACGAGAACCAAAAGAGATATTTACCTTATTCCGAAAACAGTTCGAGGGATTGGAGGGGGAACGTTATTTATGTAATCAATAACTTAGTCACATACAGCTACGCTCACCCGTTTTTCTTAAATTGGACCGCCCTCTTTGAAAAGGTTTTACAATGGTCTATGTTTTTCTCAATTTCAATTCGCCGTTTTTGAGATGTTAGCTGTTAAATTGTAAAAACATGGTTATTTTTGTTTGAAAGTTTGAGACAATGATGTATTTGAAATTAACTCTGTGTTTCGGACTTCCATTGCCTATATTTTATTTATACACGACGTTTCGATCAGTACAATCTCTGATCGTCTTCAGGTGCAAACTACAATCAATTCCTAAGGCTACGTACTTATATACTGTGAGAAATCACTCAACCTTGAAGTTTTAGAAGTTGGCTCTGTTGAAATTAATGTAAAAAGCGCCTGACGAGATTAGAAAATAAAACGCAAAGTGTTCCGTTGAAGATTATGTCAATAACTGATTTATTTCAAAGTAACATTTCCTTAAATTAAAACATAAGTGCCCTCATAATAGTCACCTTACTAAATTACTTCAAAACAACACTGACACAGTGTGCACGAGGTGTGCAGTAATAAAAGGGCGCTAATAGTTCTAAACTAAAATATTATTTTTAAACTGTTTGCCTATTTTTAACAACCCCACTCAAACATTTTAAAAAAACTTATTTATGCAAGCCTACCTAACCCTTTAGTGAAAACATCTGCAGGCATTTCATCTGTGCGCAAACATTGTACTTTAATGAATTTATTTGAAATTGCTTCTCGCACAAAATGATGTCGAATATCTATGTGCTTCGAACGTTTTTGAAACATAGGATTTGCGGACAGACACAATGCACTCTGATTATCATTTAAAACCTCTATACACTGCTCTTTTCCCGTTAACTCCTGCGTTAAATTTCTTAAATATATAGCCTCTTTAGCACACTCTGACATGGCCATATATTCTGCCTCCATGCTAGACAAAGCTACGGTTTTCTGTTTAGAACTTTCATAAGAAACCACAGAACCGTTTAATTTAAAAACAAATCCCGTGTACGACCGTCTATCCAACGAATTGCTTGCCCAGTCAGCATCAACAAATCCTTTAAGCTCTGTGTTTTCCTTTGAAAAATTTAAGCCATAATCTTTAGTGCTCTTAAGATATCTAAGTACCCTTTTAGCATACTTCCAATGAACACTTGTGAAATTCTTATTAAACTGGCTTAAGAAACTCACACTAAATGCTATATCTGGTCTAGTAAGTACAGCTAAGTACATTAAACTTCCTACTAATTGCTGGTAAGGTACATCTACTTTTTGACCTTCCTCCTTAAGATCTAATTTACTCTCTAGTGGTGTAATAGCTGGCTTACATTCTACCATGTTAAACCTACAAAGCAACTGCTCGATATATCTCTCTTGACTTAACTTTATAGCATTCTTAGACCTATCTATGTCAACTTTCATTCTTAAACATTATTTTGCAGTACCCAGATCTTTTATTTTAAATTTAGAACTTATCTCGTTCAATCATCAACATACAACGCAATGACTGTCAAATATTGATTATTTTTATTTTTAATAAACAAACATGGTTCCAAATTGGACTTCTTGTACTCTAAATCCTGCAAAACTGTATTGATTCTATCATTTCACGCTCTAGATGCCTTTTTCAACCCATAGATGGCTCTTTTCAATCTTAAAACTTTATTTTTATCTGAATCTGAACATACAAAACCATCTGGTTGTCGCATGTATACGGTTTCCTTTAAAAATCCATTTAAAAAAGCCGTTTTAACATCTAGATGTGTAATATCAAAATCTAAACTTACCGACAAAGCTATGAGTAAGCGCAAAGTCGAATGTCTTACAACAGGTGAGAATGTCTCCTCATAGTCAATACCCTGCTTTTGAGTAAACCCTTTTGCTACTAACCTAGCACGATATTTTACTTCACCATCACTATTTTCTTTCTTCTTAAATACCCATTTACTCTGTACACATGTGGCCCCCTCTGGTAGACCTTCCAATGTCCAAGCCTCATTCTCTTCAAAAGACTCAAATTCTTCCTTAATGGCACATTTCCACTGCTCAAAATCATCCCTTGACAAAGCTTCTTCGACACTACTTGGTTCACCTAACCCGCTTTGATCAAATGACATATATGACACATAATCATCAAATTTCTTAGGTTTAGACTCCCTACCTGATCTCCTCACTTGTACTTGTTCTTTCTGATCATTTTGATCCACATATTACTCATCGCTCATGTCAGTAGCTGTCATTCTGCTCTGCTCTTCTGATAAAGAATCAAAAAATTGATCTTTTTTATCAGCCCCCACTGAAACTTGTGTTTCTTGCTCTCTCTTACTAGGAGTGATAATCTCAATTTTTACTTCTTTTCTTGTCTCCTCCATGATATTGACATCTCTACGTGTCACAACATCTCTTATCTGTGGGTTATACAGCCTATACCCTTTTGTTGTGTCGCTGTAGCCTACAAAAATCATTTTTTTGTGAACGCCCAATCCTTATAATTCTCACGCCCTTTTAACTTGGGTACACTCGTGAGAAAACTACCGCCCGACGATGACATTTTTCGAGTTTTTTTATGCACTCAACGTCCGAACAAATATCACGATTACTTTCCAACAACGGTCAGGGAAACTGGGCCCATAACCTGTTGAAATTAATGTAAAAAGCGCCTGACGAGATTAGAAAATAAAACGCAAAGTGTTCCGTTGAAGATTCTGTCAATAACTGATTTATTTCAAAGTAACATTTCTTTAAATTAAAACATAAGTGCCCTCATAATAGTCACCTTACTAAATTACTTCAAAACAACACTGACACAGTGTGCACGAGGTGTGCAGTAATAAAAGGGCGCTAATAGTTCTAAACGAAAATATTATTTTTAAAATGTTTGCCTATTTTTAACAGGCTCCGCCCAAGGAGGGGCTTCCAAATATTTGGGATTTCAACACTTGGTTTACTGAAAATACCCTGATTCTGCCCAATAAAGGCAGCTTCAAGGAATTTTCGTTTCTTCCAGTGTGACTCCTTGCGCAAAACCTTTGCTTCTGCCCACTTCATTCGGTGTTGTTTTGACCATGCATGTTCGGCGATTCCTTTTAGTTTCGCCTATGTACGATTCACCACACTCACAAGGAACTTGGTAAATGCATTCCTTATTTTGTTTATTCACTGAATTGTTTTACTAAGAAGGCTTCGAAGTGTTTACTAGATTTAAAAGCTGTTTTAATATTAAAGTTTTTCGCTACTCTTCGAATTTTTTCTGATACTCCTTTAACGTATGGAATTGTAAGGAATGCATTTGCTTGGTTTTGGTCTTGTAATCTCTGTCCTGTTTCTTGAAATTTACAAATAGTATCTGTTATAAGTTTAAGACTGTAACCATTCTGCTGCAGATCCTTCCTAATGTTTCTTATTTCGATTTCCAAGTCATGAGAATTGTTACAAATTTCTCTCTTATACAAAGTTTTGATTATGCCTCGTTTGGTTGTAGCAGAATGATTTGAACCTTGATTTAAATATTGTCCTATGTGAGTGGGTTTACGATAGACTGTTTTTCTGATGTCGCTTTCTACTCGTGTGACAAGTACATCAAGGAAAGAAATTTGACAATTTTGCTCCAACTCCATTGTGAATTTAATGGTGGGTCTTATGTTATTTAGGTGGTGAAGAAATTCTGAAAGTTGTTGGTCATTCCCGGTCCAGACAATAAAAGTATCATCAACATATCTCAGCCAGAGCTTAGGTTTATATGGTGCGGTATCAACCGCGTGTGATTCGAACCACTCAATTGGGAGACCGTCATCCTGAGTATAAAACCTATCTTTTATTTGAAAATAAGAGTTATGTAGGCTGGTACGTTCATAAAGGGATTCGTCATCAACCAGTCTCTTTCTAAAAATATCTAGCGATTCCTGTATCGGGACATTGGTGTATAGACTTTCGACATCAAAACTGACAAGTCTATCCTCGGGTCCTAAAACAAAAGATTTAAGAATATTAACAAAATGGTTGGAATTTTCTACAAATGAAGCGGTCTTGCCTGCAAGCGGTTGAATAATTTTCAAAAAGAATTTAGACAGATTGCTTGTTGGAGAATTTCTGGAACTTGTAATTGGGCGTAATTTTGTTAGTTATTTTTACCATCGAAATGATTTGATTACAGTTTACAAAATACTCAAAAGTTAGTTCCAGGGTTCATAAAAGAATGCAAATTATGCATTCAGAATCACCCCCTCGGAAAAGTAAATTCAAAATCGTTTTCAACAAGGTATCATAATGAAGTGCTCTTATTATTTTTTAAATAATGGGCGTAGCCTGGAACGACTGGGTGAGGCCCGGCAACATTTTGAATGCATATTTTAGATTCTTCTAAGAAACCTTAAATGAACTTTTGGGTATTTTGTAAACGGTAATCAAATTATTTTATTGGTAAAAATATACTTTTACATTTAACCGTTAATATCTCAAAAACCGCAAAACCCTTTCCAAAGAGGTATCACAATGGGGGAGTTCCAATTTAAGAAATCCCAGCGGGCGTGGCCTGCACCAACATGGTTTCCCCTTCAATCCCTCGAATTTTTTTCGGAATTAGGTAAATATCTCTATCGTTTCTCGAAATACCTGGGGTGGATAGTTTTTAAATTGTCATCCTGTATAATAGTAGCAAGAACATTATGCAACCCTAAATTACGAAAGTTGCAACGTGGAGGGGAGAGAGATAGGTGTGAGTGTTATAAAGTGTCATAAGGGAGGAGGGGGGATTCACACAAAAAATGCGACGATTTGTTCCAGTAATTTCATAGTGGTGGGTAAAGTGTCTAAAAGCAGGTAGTGGTTGCGTGCAGAACTGTCAAAAATAAAGCTGACTTTACTAAAGTCAGGCTATACCAACTTTATTTATCGATAAGTCTCTATTAAAACCATGTAGAAGATTTTCCGATTTGAATTATTTTTGAATGTAAAATGGAAACGACTTTTTGTTTGATTAAATCGGTTTTACTGATTCACAATTTACGAGTAATTCGTTTAAAATTCCTGGAAATATTTTGGAGTATCTAACCATACGTATTTCAATTAATAAAATTAAACTCCACCTAGCTATAAAAAATAATATTAAAGTGCAAATATTAGTGGAAAATGGATCTTTTCACACTGTTTGCCGTAACAAAGGTAAATCATGATGATATAACCCCTGCGACATTGAATAATGGCATTGTTGATGGACGTTTACAACTAACTTTAAACTTGAGAGTAAACTAGAGTTTCGAACGTCCATTTTTTTTTTTGTTAATAAAAAAATTCTAACTCTGACGTCATTGTTTGTTAGAGTTGGCAAGTTTGGTCTTTAAAAATTTTAATAATATTTATGGTTCTGGACGAAGGCGTATGACCAGACAAAATTTCAATCTTCCGTTACCTATTCCTAAAAGCACTTTGGCTCAAAAATCTTTAATTTATGAAGGGAGGAAAATATTTAATCACTTTCCTTTTGTTATTAAACATGCTACCACCCTTAAACAATTTAAAAAAAATAAAAAACCTACTTGTTTTATGAGGACCAGTTTGGATAAGACCTATTGTGTTTTATTACGTTATTATTATTATTAATATTTTATATTGTTAAATTTAAAAAGTATGTTAAACTAATTTACATCTAGTAATTTGTCTTACTTTTTTAAAACGTTTCGAATGTTTATTTATCTTCAATCTTCCCCACACTCGCATGGTACCTGGTAGATGCAGTTCTTGGTGTCGTGACGTTGTGGTTTAGTTTTTGTTGATTGACTTCTTATTGTTGTGGTCGTTTTGAAGACAGTACGAAGATGCATCGCAAACCAACTCATACTGGACAATATCTAAACTTCCAATCAAACCATTCTACGTCAACCAAACTGGAAATTGCAAAATCTCTTATAGATCGAGCTACCTACATCTGCAATACAGAAGAAGCTTTAAATCAAGAAAAGACAAAAAGTCAATCCGACCTGTGAAGGAAATATTCAGACCATACCAACAGAAAGGACGACTGACGTAAATACTACAACGAAGGCGAGTCTTATAATTCTATGCATCAAAGGAATCTCAGAGAAGATAAGAAGAATAGGTACCATCTTCGGACTGTCTTCAAACACAACGTCACGACACCTCCAAGAACTGCATCTACCAGGGGCTCGATTCTGGGCATAATAGAACGATCATACCCTGAGTGCCTGAAATCTTTGCAGATAATTTTAAAACACCCTGTATACCTGTACAATTCAGTCTTAACAGGATCCGTTATGTCGTATTTTGACATAGTGTCATTTTTTTTTTCCAAATTTACTAAATAATGTTTTTCTTATCAATTAAACTCAATTTTATAACTACAAGTTGAAAAGTTTTAAAGTTAAGTTAAATGTCTAAAACTTCCTACATATACCTCGATTCACTTTGCGACGTCCTACTCTGAAAGACGGTCAAGTTTGCCGTAACATGCGTATTAGCGTGTAAAAGATCGATCGGTCACGTGATGATTTCGTCCAATAGCGTGCTCTGAAATCACCCGTGTGACGTTTTTCACACGAGCTTTCCTACGAGTCCCATCTACTGGGTCTAATCGAGAGAACGGCTTCGCTCAAAAATCGTTGTTCGAGGCATCTCTGCGCGTACTTATAATAGTTTGGTAATTCTTCGATCGTCTCGTCACTGCTATTAAGCCGTTCATTGGTTGAAACTACTCTTCTCTCAGGATGATCCATTCCTATTCTGGGCGTAATAGAACGATCATACCCTGCGAAGTGACCACTTCTATTAAAATCGAAAATTCCGTATTCCACGACCGGCCCACCGCACAAAAGTCATTCGACCGACGCACAGTGGATCGATGCAATGCTATTTTATGGACATTAAGAAAAAAATTGAAACTAACATTTTTCTTGCTATTTTGAACTTAGTTTGTTGCTGATATACCACGTTTTAATTAAATCATAAGCAATGAATTGTTTAATCTTTGCCCTTTTTTGTGAACATTGTTTTATAAGAGCGGACCCTTTAAACACTTAATAGCCATATGACCATTTTTTTCAAATTTTGTAATTATTTTCTATACTTTACAGCGTTTCTTCAAACCCTACTCATTTTGTTTTTTTATATTTTTTTTTAAATATTTTTTCAATTTTTTCCATATCTTCATCAAAATTTATCAAAAAGTGCCCAAATATGCAGAATTTTGTTTTATTTATTTTTGCATTCTTTAAAAATCATAAACCAATAAAACGTTTTACTTGCCTTCGATTTTTTGCGATATTTTGAGAAAAACGGCCAAAAGCACTAAATATTCCTATGTTCTCTCCCCTGTTGTTAAAAATTCTAATTGAATCTAGGGAGTTACAAATTATGATTATAATAATTTAATTTCTCGATGACAGTCACAAATGCAAAAAACTTACATGAGACAAAATAGTTTCTAAATTACACAGGTAATCCATGTATTAATTCAGAATCCATAAACGGCGCACCACGTAAAAGTTTAGGGGGAAAGACGAACTTCACCTCTGAAAAAATATCTCCGTTTAGATTCTCACGATCAGTCAGTATGTTTGAATTACATAAGCCCCAAACGGTAGCCTATGTGCCAAATTTGGTGCAAATATCTCAAAAACTGCAAGAGCTATAAAGAAAAACCTAAAAAAATTGTGAAAAATCAACGCTCCGTAGATCAGTAATGTTCTTATTTTGACCTGAAAAGTTCGTGCACTGAATTTTAAAATACCGTTTATACCCATAAAATTGACTAAATAATGTTTTTCTTCTACAAGTTCAAAAATTTGAAAGTTAAGGTAAATGTCTAAAATTCCCTAGACCTCGATCCACTGTGCGACGTCCTAGTCTGAAAGACGGTGAAGTTTTTCGTAACATGCGCATTACCAAGTAAAATATCGATCGGTCACGTGATGGCTTCGTCCAATAGCGTGTCCTGAAATCACCCGAGTAACGTTTTTCACACGAGCTTTCCTACAAATCTCAACTACTGGGTCTAATCGAGAGAACGGCTTCGCTCAAAAATCGTTGTTCAAGGCAGTTATGCGAGTGCGCAAATAGTTTGGTGATTCTTCGATTGTCTCGTCACTGCTTTTAAGCGCGTTTATTGGTTGAATCTATTTCTCAGAACGATTCTATGCTACGAAACCCAGAATCGGCACTCAGGTACCATGCGAGTGTGGGAATATCTACATCGGACAAACCAGCGGACCTATAGAAGTTCGCCTTACAGAATACAAACGCAAAACTCGACAAGGGGACACAACTGGAGAAAAAATAGCCCAAAATTGCTGGGAAAAATCAACACTATATGGAATGGAAAGAGGCAAAGATCGTCGCCAAGGAGGAAAATCTATTCAAGTGGAAGTTTAAACAAACAGCATTCAGAATACAGAGGAGCGTCTCCATCCAGGATATTTGGAAATCCATACTTTTCGGAGGTAACAGATTTCAACTGCGAAAGAACGGAGCCAACTATGTGTAAAGTGTAAACTTCATGGTTCACTGAACACAAGTTGGTTTTATGGTTTACTGAGCACATGCTAGTATACAGGGTTCCTAAGATTTTCCTTAGGGATAGGATTTCAATAAATCAAACAGAAATGGCATAGAAAGTTCTGCGCGCACAAAAGAAACAGGTATATTGAGCAATGGTGCCAGTTTGTTATTATCTCCGGACTGCTTTCATGAGAAAAAATTGTAGCCACTCTTTCATTGTGAGCATAAATCATAGTTGCAATAATAACCGTTGACAAGATGTCTGCAAATTCCGCTATATGGCGGCCACACCATGAGATGAGAAAATTTTCCAACACCCTCACTTACGGCCTACGACTATACAGGAGTTGAGGGCGAAAATTTTGGAGGCGGGCAACTCTATCACCCCTGAAATGTTGGCTGCTACGCGCCAAGAGTTTTACAATAGATTGGGATATTGTGAGGCTCAAGAAGGGGACAGATTTGAACATCTTATCTAATTAAAAATTAGATGTTTTCAGGTCCAAACCACAGCTTTTTCTTACTTTAAGGAGGCGGCAGGATCCATTATTTACGATACTGAGCGATAAACTCGTGAGGTTGTTAATATTAGAAAGAAATATCTTCGCTTTTAATTAAATTTATTTCCATTCTGTTCTACTAGTGACATCTATCCGGAAACGGCCAAACCATGCAGCTAGCACTAGCAGCCAAAGAAATCAATAAAGGGCGCTGTTTTTCCTGCAGAGCTTTTTGCTTGAGATATTATTGATTTTAAATAAAGCTGGCCCTACACTACATTTGATATTTTCAAAACTAGCGGGAGGGTAAAAGAGAAAAATAAGGGGCTGCCAATATTTGTAACACCCAAAAAGGGGTGAAAAGATTTATTTTGCTTTGTTTCTTTACAAAAAACGTTTTTTTACGAAAAACTTGAGCACTGCCACTTTTTTTATTTTTTTCTTCAACTTTCTCGAAATTTTCGTCATACCGTAGAAAAAAATTATTTCCCCCATGGTCATACTCTACTTTTATTCGAAAAAATTTAGAAACAGAGACGGGATCAGTTTTCCTAAAACGGGGGATATTGGTTTCCAGTGAGAATATAAAGGGCGCCGCAGGCAAAAATTTTTCAATTAAATTAGCCGAACGCAAAAATGTTAGAAAAACAAAGCACGAAATAAAAATGGCGCCGTTTACAATTTTTTTTTCAAAAATTACGTAATTTCGGGAACGCAAAGTAATAGGTCTAAAGAGTATAATTTTTAAGAAAAAAATATCAATTTTTTCACCCTCCTCCACTGAGACTACAGGGGCCGTGCACAAATTACGTAATGGTCATAGGGGGGAGGGGCTGACAAAACGTTACGTAGGGGGGAGGGGGGTTTTCGACATCGTTTGCATTTGTGTGAAACTAAGAAAATTTGGAATGAAAATAAGGGAAAAGTTTTTTTTTTTGGGGGGGGGTAGTGGTCTTGAAATCGTTACGTAATATTAGTAGGGGAGTGACGTGCCAAACCGTTACAAAACATTACATAGGGAGGGGATCAAAAATTGGTAAAATCACCGTTACGTAATTTGTGCACGGCCCCACATCTGACTGTTCCTCCTTTTTGATTTCGAATCAAAGTGCAAAACCCGGGTTGGACGTTCGGAGGCGTCAACCCGTCCTATTTGCTTGATAAAGTTTCTACGGAAATATCACAGTCGATTTATCCGGCCGTGTATGAACGCTTTAGGTTAGGCATTTGCATGTATCTCAGTCCCCAGCCTGTAAACAGTGCGTAAGGACAATGGTAACAAAATTAAAAGCCGAAAAATATATTTTTTTACGATATCTTTCATCAGTTTGGTATTAAAGTCGAGCAAAAACAATTTTTATTCCAGTCCTAAAGGTATGAAAATGGAAAACATTAGAAAAAAACAACCTGGAATGGATTTACTACGTGTAAGATGTAGTGACAACATTGCCCCATGCCCATCCTTTTCTGCCTAATGTGCTTTTCCGTTTGTCTGCGTCTTATACACGGCTGCTTGGCCCCCTAAGGATTTCCTTAGGAACCCTGTATAAGATTAGGTACACGGTAAAAAATTCTGAGTGAATTTTCACTCAAAAATCACTCCGAATTTGCCCAAAATAGATACACACCAAAATGAGTAAAATTTTCGCTCAATTTTTGGGAGTAAATGATACTCCTAATGTAGTATATAACGTAACGCCTTTTTGAGTGTTCTTGTACTCATTTTTGAGTACTTTTTGGGTGGTTGATCCGATTAGAAGTATTAAAAAACTTAATTATGAGTAGTGTTCAACACAATTCGGAGTAATTTTCATTCAATATTGAGTATTTTTAACACAATTCGGAGTAGTTTTCACAAAATATTGAGTATCGTTTGAAAAACACTGATTTCGAAAAGTACAGGGTGATCATTTATAAACGTATACGCCCCGTAACTGTATTATTATTTATCGTGAAAAAAAGTAAATGCCTATGAAATTTTGTAACTTTACCACATTTTTATTGTTTCAGCTTCAGAGCAAGCTCAAGCATACGTCGGACCGGAACCGGATTTACCAGAGGTCAGATGAAATCTGCCATCAAGGAATGGACCCATACAAGACTAAATCAGGAGTGGCGACACACAGGGGATACCAGGCAAGCCAAGGGGGCTTCACCAAAACAAGAAGGGACTGGTTACTGCGCAGGAAACGAACCGAGATAGGGCCCCTAATAGGAGTCCTCACTGGACACTGCGCGCTCCAAAAACACCTGGCAAGGATGAAGGTAGTGCGGGACTCAACTTGCGGAGAGTGCACCACTATCTTGCAAGGTGTCCGGCCTACAGAGGAATCAGAGAGGGAATCTTCGGAGAGGAAGTGTTCGAGCCGGAACACCTTCCGACGCTGAAATGGTCGGATATCCTGACCTTTATCCAAAGGACGGGAAGGTTCGACCATGGTGGAGTGGGAACGTGAGGGGGAAGCTCTGGGGGATGGCAAAAAGGGCCCGCGTAGAGCCTAGTCGCCGGGCCGGGAGCCCCCCCCCCTTATTCTACTACTACTACTATTTCAGAGCTTCAAAGCCCACCCACTCGATCACCACACGTTCAAGAAGGAACTAAATTCTGCAGCCGATTCATATGCACTAAGTTTTGAGTAAAATCCAATGAGCGCAGAGTTTCTGTTTACCAAAACATTTTACACCATTAGTTTTATTAACTTTTTTGTGTGTAGTCTTAGTTTTTTGTTAGTATTCACCTGATGAGGATTGCAGATTAATAAGCGTTCGAAACGTTGGAATGGAAGTTCCAAACTCGAGTTTACTCTCAAATTCAACATTGTCTATCATCTTTAAACAACAGTAACTTTAAACTATCAGATTGTGCGTGAAATAAATACGTAAAATATGGATCACGAAATTCCGAGCAATATTTTGCATTCTGCGAATGTAGCTGCTTTAGAAATTGTTTCATATCAAGTAGAAAAAATACAGTTCCTAATACTTGAAGGAAGATTTTTCCGACACTCGTGTGCCGGAAATTTTTCTTTCCGCACTAAAAGCTATTGTTTTTATTGCATCATACTAATTGTTGTAAATTACAAACAAAATGCAAGCGTAGAATAAGAAAGGCCTCAATCAAACTATAGAATACGACTGGATCGAATCGGAAGTCTGTGTTGTTTGCTGTCGTGATTAAGACAAAGACTTCCGCTCAAAATACGACTCGACGGAGATTGTAGAATCCCACTTCCGGAATTCATCACTCTGTCTTTAATAAAAAATTTCAACGTAAACACGATTCACTATCAAAACTGTAATTGGTTAGACCAATTTTTTATACAAACTTTATTTGTTCAAACCCATTTCATATCAACCTTCTTTGCTAAACTCGATTTCAATCAAACCATTATTGATCAAACTCTTCTTTATCAAATATAGTTAGTACTGATAGATGACCGGTTCTGCAACCTCCGTCCCCCGGGGGAGCTTATCATCAAAAAATCTCTGACGTCATCGTGTTTGGATGAGTATGGCGAAGAGGATCAAGGATTTTTAATGAGTGTGAGAGAGAAAGAAGTACTAGATACAGGGTATTATAAAAATACAAGTAGTAAAAATAATATACGCCATACTCATCCAAACACGATGACGTCCGAGATTTTTTGATGATAAGCTCCCCCGGGGGACGGAGGTTGCAGAACCGGCCATCTATCACTACTATAGTTAAATTCAAACCCGAAATTTGTAAAACCGATGTTTAGCAAATTTCTATTAAATTAATTGCACATTCGCCAATAAAGCATGAACGTGATGCGTGTGTCTGTGTATGGATTATTCTTGGCGACGGCGCAATTAATTTTACAGAAATTTGGTTTACAAATTCCGGCTGTGTTTTTTAATAGATTTGATAAAAAATCGTTTGGCGAATAATGATTTGATTAAAAACAGGTTTAGCAAATTTCACGTTTGGTATTGAAGGGGTTTCAACAAGTAAGTTCTTACGATGACATTTTGGGCGTATAAACAATACATTAATCTACCCAAAGCGGTCTAGGTGGGCGCGGTCACCCAGGCGAAAGACCAAGTGTAAGTAAATTTAAACTCGCACGAAAAAAAACCTCAGGAAAAAAACAGAAGTTTTAGCAACTAGTGACTAAAATAGTGCTTTTTGTACAAGCGTTGGTTTAAATAACAAACGCAGCGAGGTATTTAAAAACTCGAGTAAAAAAAGCAGAGTTTAGCCGCGAATTGTTAACACTATTTTTTTAATACCTTTATCAAAAAATCCAAGAAAAACAGGAAAATACTTTTAAAAATCTCGAACGAAGAGCACTTCTCGCAATACACCATCTTTACACTATAAATCCAGGCGGCTGGTAAATCAAATAACAATACGTTTCCCATAGCGATGTGCCTTTTTACTCGGTGACGTTCATTGTTGCGACATTTTAATCTTTGACAGTTTGATATTTCGACGATGTTTTAAATGAATTTTTCGTAAATACTTGGTGAAAACTGGCGGAAATGACTTAATTTTTAGGCAAGAATAATTAAAATTTTTCAATATTACTATATTCCGCTATTTCTCTTTAATTTTGGATAAAAAACGGACTAAAATCTTTTTTTGCACCCGTGATTAAAAAAAAAGTTTTTTTGCATCGGTAAAAAAGCCATGCTTTAGTTATCTCCAGACAGTTACTAAAATCATGTTTTTGATGAAGGAATAAAAAAAAATTTTTAACTAACCCAAACCCAACTGATGCTAAACCAACCCAAAAAAATATTTTTAAAACTTTGCAAACTTTTGTTGTTATTGTGGTTGTTCCGCCTACTTGGTCTTGTGCCCAGTTGTCCCTGCGGTCGATAAATTCATTTCGCAGTGGGCTCCCCATTTCGGATCTGAATTAATTTATAGTTGCTCCCGGAGAGATATGCTTCAACCTAGAGCGATTGGAAAGCGGTCAGAGCATTGTAAATAAAAAACGCAACAAATATTTTTTCATATTTTCATCAGACACACGACTTGAGTAACTGTCTGCAAATAACCAAAACATGACTTTTTTGGTTACCTTTTGCACGGGTGCAAAAAACATCTTATCTTTTTTTACTCAAATTAAAAAAAAAATGCATATAAATGTAAGAAAATCTAATTATTCTTATCTAAGAATTAAGCAATTTCCGTTAGTTTTCCTCGAGAATTCACAAAAAAATAATTTTGAAAATACAACATACAAGATATAATAAGATTTCCAGTTGTTGATTTACCGTAATATTGTGTCGGTAAAAATGCCCTTGCTGCACCGCAGGAAAATTTTTTTAAGAGTATTATACTAAAAATATTATGAATGCTCCTCATATAAAAAATTATTTAAAATTTAATTGAAATTGTAAACATCAACAAGAGGCAAATAACGTTTTTGATACATTCTTTAGGAAACGTACAAAAAATTAAACAAGAACACCTACAAATATTTATTACATTTCTACCAAGTTCTTAATTATCCATTTTAAATTTAAAATGCTCTCACAGCAATAAAAATAATTTATTTTTTTTTACAAATTTTAATTTTTGTACTTAGATGTTGTGTTAATAATTCCATGTTCATATTTAAAATTAAGTCTGTGTTTCGGACTTCCATTGTCTATATTTTATTTATACACGACGTGTCGATCAGTACAATCTCTGATCGTCTTCAGGTGCAAACTCGACGATCAGAGATTGTACTGATCGAAACGTCTCGTCGTGCATAAATAAAATATAGACAATGGAAGTCCGAAACACAGCGTTAATTTCAAACTCATGTTCATGTTGCTTAATGAAGGGTGGTAAGATTTTGTAATCTCTGTGGAAAGGCGCAATCCGGCGAATACAGGCTCTCTCAAAACGCAGGGACGCCAAGAAGAAAAAATACGCCGCGGGCGAAAATTTGGAGAAAACTAGCGGTGTAATTTAGTTTTAAAATTCGATGAAATTCCGTCAAAATCTTGTCACATTTTAAAAGAAACATCCAGTTTGTTAAAAATAGGTAAAATATGTAGGAAATACTGAAAAAGTGGATGAGTATGTAAGTGAATAAAGTATGTTTGGTCAAATATGTAAATATCTTTCGAGTACGGACGCTGCAATCTTTTATAATAAACTATATTTTTCTGAAACCTTACTTTTGAACCACCGACGAAAATGCGAAAAAAGAGGGATGTTATACGTTTACCATGTGCGTACTCGAACCAATGAACCGATTTCAATGCGGTTTTTTGCTGTTTTTCAGGAATTGTTCTTAGCTAGGTGACAAAAATAGGCTAAGTAGTTCTATAATACACACAGGATTTGAAATTTGATGCCAAATATGATCGGGTGTAACTTCTGAACAGTTAGTTCATCCGATTATGTAAGGTGACCAACCGTCCCGGTTTGGCCGGGACAGTCCCGATTTTTAACCATTTGTCCCGGGGAAAAAATCCATCTCGGATAGTCCCGATTTTTCAGCAAAAGTTCCGGTTCGCCCCGGTTTTGATACCGCACTGTATTTTGTAACTTTAAAATCACTGCAATTAAGAAAGCGGAAAAGCGGATGTTCTCTGCCATCTATAAATTTGAATCGAAACCTTAATTAAATTATTTTTCTTTAATAAGTATTTTGGAAAATACATCTTAATATTATTAGGGGTGCATATAAGAAAAAATACATATACAATACACTGCATGGCCGGAATGTCCCGGTTTTGCCCCTTTAGGAGGAGATTATGTTAAAAATTTGTTTGCAAAGATGTAGATTGGAAAATAATTTATTTCGTTTCCGTCGGGTAAAAAAATCACTTTAGAGGCGTAGCAAATGAGTATTAAGAAAAATTGGAATTTTTGTAAGAACATATAATTTGTGAACTATCAAATGTTTAGTTCCCCAATATTTATTCGACGTTTATGAGGAGGTACTTGTTTTATGTGTTTTCTGAGTTTTTGGGGGAAACTGTACACTTTATAAAAAAACCTTTTTTGTACAAGAAAATTCACACATCCTAACGTTTTCATATGAATACTTACTTCACTGCTGTTCTGAATTGACCTATGGGTTTTCACTTTTTGAATTACTCTTGTCGGCCATCTTCAATCAAACATGGCGGAAGAAGCAAGCGTTCTCCAGAGTAAAACTTTATTACAGACCAGCTACTTATGTAGGTATAAACTAAACATCTGAGTAAAGTTTTATTGTGCTATAGCCTGTTTTTTGACATCAAACCTTTTTTTTAAATAGTTTTTTTTGCGGTTATTGTTTTATATTTCTTGATTTGTATACTTACTATTTTATTTTAATTTTTGTTTAATACTTCTAGACATACAGGGTGTTCCAAATTCGATGCTCACCATGGGGATCTCCTAAATGGCAGGAGATACGGAACGGTTTTAATTGGGACAAAGTTGCGCAATTTGACGTTTTGCTCAAAGCCCCCGTAGCTCGAAGACGGGGTGACATTTTGAAATGCGTTTTTTATCAAAAATCTTGTCTTGAAATTTGAGCCTCGCAAAGGGAGGTCGAATTTTCTTTATCTCCTCTAGAAGTACTTGAAACTCCCGATCTCCTAAACGGTAGGACGAAAAGGTTTAAATTAGGGCAAAGTTGCGCAATTTCATGCTTTGCTCAAAACTAAAAAAGTTTACAAATTCCGGGTAGTTCCGGAGATAGGCGAAAAAAACCGAAATCTTTATTTTTAGTTTTTATTTTTCTGCGCCTTTATTCTTAAAGGTGTCAAAAAACGCTTAAAACTTTCCACAGGCAATTTTTTAAGATCCGGAGCACTGTCATGGTTAATAAACCCAAAACGTTACTAACTTGTCAAAATAAGGTTGCAAAATGTTATCTATTATCCTTTATGAACCAAACGGCAGAAGAAAAAAAGGATGTGTTCATAAGAAACAATTAACTTGACAGTTGTCCTGTCACACTAAAATGTCAAGTCTCAAAAACGGACCTCTCACTAGGTAGATCTTAAAAAATTGCCTGTAGAAAGTTTTAGACGTTTTTTGACAGCTTTGAGAATAAGGGCGCAGAAAAATAAAAACTAAAAATGAAAATGTCGGTTCTTTCCGCCTATCTCCGGAACTATCTGGAACTTTGCCCTAATTTAAACCTTTTCGTCCTACCGTTTAGGAGATCGGGAGTTTCAAGTACTTCTAGAGGAGATAAAGAAAATTCGACCTCCCTTTGCGAGGCTCAAATTTCAAGACAAGATTTTTGATAAAAAACGCATTTCAAAATGTCACCCCGTCTTCGAGCTACGGGGGCTTTTTGAAAAGTCTGCATTTTGGGATAGGCCCTATAACTTTTTTGTTTATGAAAATATCTTCGTGCTTCTAATTGCATTTTCGTAGAGTTTTTAAACTAGAATTTAATTACTAAATCAAATTTCATGAGTCACTTTTAGTTTTTGGGATATAACACAAAGTTGGTATTTTTCTTATGAAACATCTCAATTTTTATTTTATATTTTGAATGCTTTTTTAATTTCCTTCAAAACAATGTGCCTCTTGCGAAAATCAGATGAACAGTTGTCGAGTTAATAAACATTTGCCATAAATTATATGGTAGGTTGTGATAAAAGCGGCACGCCACATTATTAAAAAAAATCTAGAATACCATGGTTGTCAATCAGAGATGTTAATTATAGTGGTGAAGGAAGTGACATATTTCACACGAGCGTGAATGTTGTGCACGAGGCGCTAGCTCAGCGAAACAACACGCCAGTGTAAGAAAGTTACTTTCTATCGAGTTGTGTACGCTATTTTTCCTAGGACCACTTTAGGATTTAATTTAGTGTGATGTTTTCCGACCCAATTTAAATTTAGTTGAGGTAGTTTGTTGGACTTTGTTGGAAAAAAACACAGAAATCTTTTTGGTCTCTATGCCGATGTTTCGGTCCTTTATTGGTGCATTCTCAGGGCACTAAAATACAATTTTGATGACAAATATTGTAAAACTTGGAAAATATATATATATATATATATATATATGTACATATATATATAAAGTACAATGTTAAAATTTTAAAATTTAAATTGTTTTTGAGTTAACAAGAAACATTTTTTTTATATATAAAATAGACACATTCATAAATAAATTAGAAAACATACAAAAAAACACAGTGACAGCATTACAATCATTAAATTATGTTGTTGTTTGAGGTATAAGTTGTCACTTATGTTATACGTTTACTTAGAAATAAAGGAAAACTGAAACAGAAAAAACATAGGGTAATAATCAAAAGTGTTATATACTATTTTTAATTGTTTTTGGGCTTTTTTTATATATTTTGGACAGAAATCTAAAAGTTTTAGTAAGTACCCAGCTACCTACCCTTAATTGTTGTCATTATTAAAAGCCTGCTTGAAAATCGTTTACGAAATGAAAATTATATAAAAAAAGCCCAAAAAAAATTACAAATAGTATATAACACTCTTGATTATTACCCTATGTTTTTTCTGTCTCAGTTTTCCTTTATTTCTAAGTAAACGTATAACATAAGCGGCAACGTATACCTCAAACAACAACATAAATTAATGATTGTAATACTGTAACTGTGTTTTTTGTATGTTTTGTAATTTATTTATGTATGTGTCTATTTTATATAAAAAAAATTGTTTCTTGTTAACTCAAAAACAAATTAAATTTTTAAATTTTAACATTGTAATTTATATATATATATATATATTCCAATTTTTACAATATTTGTCATCAAAATTGTATTTTAGTGCCCCGAGGATGGACAAATGAAGGACCGAAACGTCGGCATAGAGACCAAAAAGATTTCTGTGTTTTCTTGAGACCTCTTCCAACAAACTACCTGAACTAAATTAGGATTTAATTCTTAATTTTTTATTATTATTAAATTTTTTTCAGCTTTTTTTTTTTTGAAAATGGTGTCGGTCTATTTCCGACGCTTCTACAAATCATAGCCTACTAGATACCTACATTGTTTAAATGGTTTGCGTCATTCATTTTCGTCACTAGAAAAGAAAGCATTTTAGTCTCTAGAATAGAGTGAAGATTTGGTTACTTTCGTGTGTGGTCGTAGGAAAAATAATTTTTTACGAACTGAATTCAAGTCCTACTATTATATCAATAGTAAATTATTATACTTATATTTTATGCTCAGATTGTCAACCAAGGCAGTCTAGATTTGTTTAATAATATGGCGCCCCGCCTTTATCACATCCTACTATATGATTTATGGGAAATATTTAATAATTCGACTAATTCGATTATTAACTCGACAACTATTTATTCAATTTTTGGGATGTTCCATACGAAAAATACCAACTTTGTGTTATATCTCAAAAACTAAAAGTGACTGCTGAAATCTGATTTAGTATTCAAATTCTATTTTAAAGGTATTTTCATAAATAAAAAAGTTATAGGGCCTATCCCAAAATGCAGACTTTTCAAAAAGCCCCCGAGCTCGAAGACGAGGTAAAAACAACTTTGTAACATATTGAAATGCGGTTTTTACCAAAAATATTTTGGATACCCTGTACATTGTATGCACACATAATAGTTAATAAAGCTCCATACTCTACTCTAATAGAAACACGAATGCGATTTCCAACAATTTTTTTTTATAAATAATATTGCCAAAGCTTTAGGAGTTTATACAAGACAAATATAATTTTACTTTTAATAATGTTCATAAATGGATTAAATATGAAATATTAAAAGCCAGCATTGTGGGAAGGTACCCAGTGGAGTATTTTCCCATTTCCATTATTTTTTAATGTAAAATTAAAATGGCTTTTTGCTTGATTGAATTATTTACTGTTTTACAATTTAGAGTAATTTTTTACATCCAAATATGTTTTGAAGTAGCTATCAATTCAATTTAATTAAACTAAATCCGGCCTAGTTAGTCAATGCAAATACTATGTTGTTTCATATTAATTGTTGTAAATTACAAATAAAATAAAAGCATAAAATAATAAAAGTGGACGAATTTTTATCCTACAACTCAAATTATACAGGGTGTAAACAATACCATAGTCATTCTTTTAAATGATGAACGGGAGGGTCAAAACAAGTCAAAAAGTTCATATGACTTATGGGGCAAAAAAGATTTTTGTCTAAATTACTTTAAAGTCAAAAAATTTAGGTGCTTATATCTATCAGAATTTTAGAAATATTCATGTCTAACTTTAACCATTTTACAAAAGGGTCATTTCCAAATTAATTAAAAAAAAAATGTTTCCTCTGAGTCCTCTAAATTAAAAAAAAAATAAAACAAATAATAGTGATTTCCTTTGAATTAAACATTTAAAAAAACACTTGGCAATAACGCAATTCGCTGCGTACGTCAGTCTGTGACCTCCGACACTCTCTTCTCTCTACAGCACAGTGCATAGTGCATCTTCCGCTGTTCGTCGTGAAGGTTGTCAGTCGCACGAGTCTACCTGACGCCATAATTTTCGCGAGTTTTTTGCAATTTGAAATGAATTAAAAATGTTCTCCAATCAGGAATACGTTGACATGCTATTAGTAAACGGTAAGGCTCGCAGAAACTCAAATCTTGCAGCTCAAATGTGTTCTGACAGATGTCCACAGCGGCTTAAAAGAAGTGTTTTTCGCTCGGTTTTTTTGAGTGTTTTTCAAAATAAAAAAAAGAGTTTTTACACACACAGTTTAAACACAGTTTCGTAGTTTTTAATTTTAAAAAAAGGGACTGTAACCTCAAGCAAAGAAATAATGTCCCAGAATTCAGTAAATCATGTGATCAATTTTAGAATCTGTCAATTTAGTAAAATTTAGTACAATATATTTTATTTTATCTTCTGTGTACTTGAATTTAGTACGGCCTAACTAAGATCAATCTTTGGACAGTATTTAATGCTAGTATAAGCTTTACAGACCCTAATATTTCATTTAAACTTTAAGGCACTAGACTCTAGTACAGCTGCTACTAATATAATTATAAGAATATATTGGTTTTAGTATTTACCATTGAACTAACGATACATACATAAGCACTGAATACTAGTACTTAAATATAGCAATAGTTTTTATTCCTTCTAACAATTGGTATTAGTAAATTATGTTACTACCACTCAGTATATAAAGATAGATTCTAGTACAGGTGAATTAGAGATAATCAACAAAATGAATATCAATGCAGGTGTATTGATATTGAATGTGCACGTTTTTTTTTATTGAAAGTTTTTGTATCAGGATCATGTAAGTTATCCCAGAACTTTCACGGGTGCATGTTGTACGAGTTATTGTCTTTCATGGCACCGTTTTCGCTTGCAAAACACGTGGTATTTGTTTTCAGTTTTGGACAGGAAAAAACTTAGGTATGTTAAAGAAAGCATTTAAAATAAGTATTTTTTTTTAAATAATTACGAATTTCATTATGTAATTTTATTAAATCATTTTATCCGTGTTTTTTTTTTTATTTTAGATTCAAGGAACGTTTTAATTGTCGAATTGTTTAGAATGCAGTATGCCCATCGATTTACTACGACTACTACGACCCCAAATAAAATTTAGACCTACCAATGACCAGCAATACAGGACTATCTATCTGACTTTAGAAAAACGTTCCAACCAGTTATCGTGGTAATGAGTAATTACAGTAATACCTATACAAATCCGTAACTTGTATTATTTAATAATTTAATAATTCTATATTATATATTTTTGTCCGTTACCGATAAAATTTAATAATTGTTTTTAATGTCAGAAAACAATACTTATTTATATATTAAAATTTAGTACGCTTGTACTACATTTAAATCTACGATAAGCCTATATATAGTGCAAAAAGAACTTTAATTTAGTAAAAATAGTATTAAATATTAGTATTAAAAGACATTTGTGAGACTAAAAGCTAGTACAATAAGTACTACCGTTTTAGTTTAAAAATAATAAATATTAGTACAAATGTATTAATATTTACTCCAAGATGTTTGAGATTTAGTTCAGCAAATACTAAATATTATTATTAAAAGTATTAATGCAATCTGTACTTTTTCAAAATAAATATTAGTCAGGCTTTATACTAATATTTATTCTTAAAATACTGATTTATAGTTCAAAATCAGCCAACCTCAAGATCAGTTAACTTGTACTAATATTAAATACAAATGTTATTGACGCTATATTGATCCCAAGATTTACTAGTTTTTAGTGTGTAGTACTAATATTTAGGACATACGTTTGGAAGGGGGTTAGCAAAAGTGGCTAAAATTAAATAAAAAAAAATTGAATATTTTGATCTTTTTCACGTTTTGATGAAATAGTAGAAAAGTGTATTAGGTTAGCTACAAAGGGTATGTTTAGTACCCTGAAAAAGCATATAAATAGCAATTCCGATACTCTTATCGGTGATTTTAGTAACTACCCGAAACAAATTTGAAGAAAAATAGTAATTTTAAAAAATTAAATTTAAAAAGGGATTTAGTGAGGGTGAATAAATAACAAAATCAATGAATAGCGAGCTTTCCCTCAAAAAAGGTAATGGTAACCGTAGATCCGGATTTCGCATTTGTCCGGATCTACGGTTACCATTACCTTTTTTGAGGGAATAGTATGTAGAATACCATGTAAATTATTAAATTTTTTATTATTTATAGAAAGAGGTTGTTGTTATTTCTTTCTTGACTATGTTATTTTGTCCTATTCTCGAAATGAATTTTTTTGTAACCTTTTTAGGTAAGCTTAATTTTTTAACAAAATCAATGAATAGCGAGCTTTCCCTCAAAAAAGGTAATGGTAACCGTAGATCCGGATTTCGCACTTGTCCGGATCTACGGTTACCATTACCTTTTTTGAGGGAAAGCTCGCTATTCATTGATTTTGTTAAAAAATTAAGCTTACCTAAAAAGGTTACAAAAAAATTAATTTCGAGAATAGGACAAAATAACATAGTCAAAAAAGAAATAACAACAACCTCTTTCTATAAATAATAAAAAATTTAATAATTTACATGGTGTCTTTTATTTTCTTTAACCCTTATAATTTTTGTTGACAGAAGTAAGTTGACTTTCGCATTCGATCCAACAATAATAGGTTTAGACATGGCTTAAGAGGGTGAGGGGTGTCTGGAGAAACGTATAATAGGGGTAGAAACCCTATTCTTTTATTTGAAGTGCTATTAGCTTTGTTGATTCGCCCCGATAAAAACAAACTATAGTATAATTGGAAAGGGCTCTAATGGATGTTTATAAGTGCCGTCATATGATAACTATTTTGGTCCCTTTATCCACACCATTTAGGGTAGTTAGTAGATTACTTTTTGTCGTATTTGAAAGGTTATCAGTTTATATTCTATTCTAGTTAAAAATACAGGCATATGCGCAGTTCCTAAATTTGATTTTTTTAGATTATAGAGGTCACTTTTGGAACAAATGTCTAGGGTCACTGCATCACGTCACTACAGGCTTCAGGATGCAGTGACCCTAGAAATATCTTAATAAAATAATAATATATACAATAATAAAGACTGCCGTTCTAGAAAGAAAAGTGTCTTATATATAAAGTTGTCAATTTACAAAATATACTAGGTTATGACGACAATAAATTTAGCCGCCCGCCGTAGGGCAGTGGACAGCGTATCTACCTGCGGCACGGAAGGTTCGGGGTTCGAATCCCGGCTAGGAGCATAGATATTTTGTGTTTGTCTTTAGACTTTGCATAAAACTTGGCTAACACCGAGCATTGATCCTGCACTGGATGGAAAGTACCAGTATAAAAAAAAAGATTTAGCAAAGCCAGCATTTATTAATAATTGCCTATAACTTTTGACTTGATTGCTCGATTTTTAAAAATTTACCAACTTTAACGATTCCTTAAAAAATTTGACACTTCTTAAAAATCCAACATGGCGGACAGTTTAAAAAAATTTGCAATTTTCTCCCACCCTAAAATGTGCAACACTAAAGCTTTTATTACGAAATATCATTCTTTCTGCGTATACTGAGGTATTATTTATTTAAATCGATTAAGAAATTAAAAAGTTATACATTTTCAGATGATGAGTTTAAATTTTAAAAAAAACACAAAATTACACATGTCTTGAATTACTATAACCATTGTCTAATATACAGGGTGATTCAAAATGCCCTAGAAAGACTTTAACTGTAGGTAGAATTTGTTGTTCTGAACAAGAATTAGTAAAATACATTGTTGTAAACTCTTTCGTCTCAGAGATATTTGCATTTGAAAATTGTTAATATTTTCTGAGAAGCAGCCTTTACTATGTGGTAGAAACATCAATTTTTGAAAACAAAACTTCAAAATGCTTGACAAAAACTCTAATACTTGTCATTGTCAGCCACACGTAGACTTGCTTGGTAAATTATTTTAAAAGGCAATTCTCAAAAATATACGAAAAAAATATGAAATTTAAACAAAATAATCACGTAACTTTTCTTAGATTAATGATATCTAACCATTGCATACAGATTATGTTTTAAAATCTATCCAAAATAAAATCTGTATGAAATGTGTGTGCGACCCATTTTGTCCAATTAATGATTTGGACCAAAAAAGTGTCAACTGTTTTGTCTATAAGAATGACTGACTTTCCTATATATTAGGGAATGCTATAACTTTTGGCCTAATTGAACGATTTATAAAAAATCTAATTTGTCAGGACTGAGGTCCTATTCTTTTTGCGTATATTAAGTTATTATAGACATAAAGCTAACTCATCGCGGTATACGGATCCGCATCTAGCGAGAACCAAGCACATTGATTGGTCAGAAACTTGTAGCACGTTCTAAAAGAGCAGATATATGCTAATTTAAGGTGTTTCTGAACGCAATAGGTGCTGAGATACGATACGTGTGCCGTAACGATACGTGATACCTAACGCATCTCAAAACCTAACGCGTTCAAGAACACCTTAGATTAGCATATATCTGCTCTTTTCGAACGTGGTACAAGTTTCTGACCAATTAATGTGCTTGGTTCTCGCTAGATGCGGATACGTATACGGCGATGAGTTAAAAATTGCTTTATGTCGCTATTTTCTAATTTCATTAGTTAAGAAATAAAAAAGTTATAGTCTTTTGAGTTATGAGTTTTTTTAACATAACATGATGATTTTTGGTCTTTAAATAGGCATAATATCGGAGCTTTGATATTTAGTTAATAATTTGACATTTGCTAAAAATCAAAGATAGCGGCTAGTTTTAAAGAATGGGTACGTTGAATGCCCATAACGTTCTTATTTCTTATCCGATTTATTTAAGTAATACGTCAATGTACGAAGAAAATCTGGAGCTTTTGTAGTTCTACAATAGATTTTATTGACGCAGACAATTTTTCTTAAAGCGGGTAAGTTTACCTAATTTTTAAAACTATTCGCCATCTTGACAAAACATACATTTTTCAAATCAAGAAATCAGTTTAAAATTTATAGCAAATTCAAAATAAGTGTAATTTTGTAATTTTTTTTTCAATATTAGACCAAACAAAACCATCGTTTACGCAGAAAAAATGTGCTCGCTCATAAAAGCTTTAGTTTGTTTAGTTGCCCGCCATCTGGGATTTTCAAAAAGTCTGAAAGTTTTAACTAAATCGGTAAAGTCTCATGTTTTGTCTTTTCAAAATTCCAAAAATTTTCAAAATCGAGGAATGAATTCAAAAGTTATAGGCAATTTAAAATGTGCGGAACTTCGGCCCATCCTATATATAAACCATCGATTCGTAATTATCAAATGAGATTATCTTACAGTTGTTTTTTTTATGCCCGTGTGCATGGGTTCGGCTTGACATGTAAGCCGAGCTTAAACTTTAGTTTTGGCGTACAATGGTGTGGAATATCATGTAAGTTGCACTTAAGCTGCAGTTAAGATAAGCCGTAGAATTACTTCGGCTTAAGCGCATTTTGAGGTTATGTGAGATATTTTTTGATTATGTTTTTAAACAAAAGCCATTAATTTAATCAGATTATAAGAGTGTTCCGTTGCCTTAAAATCTTTCTGTGATTATTGGGAAATCAAAATAAGCAAAGCGCCGAGTTTATCAAAAAACCAAGAGAATGTTACTGGCTCGCTAGAAGTATTAGGAATTCGCATAGAAACAACAAAACACAACGCCTATAATCTCACATAATTTTGTTTTTATTTTGATGCAATATTAATTTAAATTCAGTTTAAAAAACACACGGATACTTGAGTATTAACAAAACAGGTCAGTAAAGCCCCATTTAGAGGTTGGAGACACTCTTGCTAGTCGTTGACGCTCCTGTTTAAAATAGAATATGATTATTTCGTCTAGCGTCAGCAGCCGATTTTTGAATCTGGATGCTTTTTAAGTTAACCTGTTGCCCTAAAACCAGTGGTAGCAGCTAGCAGGAGTGTTTCCAATTCAATTATAAACGCAATTTTAAATGCAACTTTAAACATTACACCTAGTTACTTTAATAAGGAATAATTGGGTAGCATTTTTTAGCAAGTAATTCTGCAGTAAATTGTTTTCTTTTATTTTAGTATTAGTATTAGTATTTAGTATTAGGGAATATATTGATATCCATTACATATTTTTGGGTCTTTAAGCACACCAAGGGGCACATGTACTGCATTAGCAGAAACCGAGGCACAAACACAATAGAAAAACTTATTGTTTTTGTCTGAAAAATCAAAATAAACACGCGGTCACATGGACCTAGACGGCTATTTGCGCCGTGGTACCGTACAGCCATCGGCGGCAATGATAGTAAGGCAAGTTCGGGCTAAGCATCATGACTTACACGGACGCGTGCCATACCGCACACACTTTACGAAATAAGCGAAAGTAAAAAAACTTATGTGCTTTAGCGGCGTGGAATGCGAAGTCAAAATAAGTAACCTAACCCCAAATTTTTGACCCGGTGCTAAAAAAGCTCTGGTGTGCCACCGTGGAACATAAATAAACTAATAATAAATAAGACTTTGTTATTAATGGAATAACTATCAAGAAGAATTTTTCAAAGAATGAGATGAAGATACCTGTTACAAAAGGTTTAGAATGTAAAATTTGAAGTTGTTTTTTTAAAACTCAAATTTTACGTGTTTTTTTTGACAGTTGACAGGTAATAATCATGATCACCACACAAAAAACACAAAAATTGCGGATAACTCCACGTTGCCAATAATTTCCTTACTTTTTCCAAACATATTCCGAACTTTTGCAAACCAAGTAAATCTCAAGGGTCACCCTCAGTTCAAGCGGCACTTGAACAAGTGGAAGAAGTAAGGGGAAGTGGTGCACACGGGCATTAGACGAATAATTGTGCCCAAGTTCTTATTTTTGGCCTAGCCCCGTAGTGGAATCTAAGCTAGAAATTATAGGGGCTCTTTATCAAAAATACAAGTGTGGTTTATTTTGTAGTAGAATTGATGCCAAGTCTAGAAGTAAACTTCGTTTTTTGATATCACTTCTAGTAATCGAGATATTAAATTTTGAATGTTAAATCCTGCCACTATTTCGTCGTTATACCCTTAGACATTTGAAGGTTAAGAGTCACACATAGACATGACAACACCGATCACCCTGACCCAAAACCCGTGCGAACTTGTTTGCTTGGCCAGCAGCTAGCGAACAGCTTCATTTCGGGAGACGTATGCATATAAATAACTATTTTATATTCATTTAGTCAATTTATTTTTAGTAATTTTCTTTTTCTTCAGCGGAGAGAGCGTTCACTTTGCAGAAGTAAATGTTCGCGCGCTTGAGATTGAAGAATTCAGCCCCTGCTCAAAACTCGCAGCCAGTGCTTACGAGTCCTTCTTTCCGACTTACAGCAGGTGCACTAGTCTGGTTGTAGGTCACCTTAACCTATCTTTCTCCCTTTTTTGTAAGTGCCACGACTTACTAAGTCCTGTCTAGTATTTACGCGTCTATCTTTGCTCTAATGTAACAGTCAAGAGCCTCGAAGTATAATAGAGCCTAGAGCAAAATAACTCTAAGGCGCTACGCAAAAGTCAATATTTAAAGTAGTTATATAGCCCTATTTCTCTAAAGACACTTAGAGTCAGACAGTGTGGGTAATCGCTTGGTGCTAGCATTTTAACCTACGAAACATGCGAAAATCTCTGGTGTCCCACTATGTGTCAATATAGATAAAGTCTCCGCGTTGCCATGGAAAACAAATTCAACGACGTAAAATTTTGCAAAAAAATCAGGTCGACATAGTTAAATTGATTTCCCGTAAAGTGTTGCTAAAAACAATTCCCCAGATTGTAACTACGACCTTAAAGTAAGATAAGGTAATGTAAAGATAATTAGGAGTACTTCTGCGCATATAGTAGATAAATGCAAACCTACATTATTTTAGGGTGGAAGGACAATAATGTTTATAAACAGCTTATAAGAAAATCTTAATTAGGTAACGATTAAATTTTATTTTCTTTAGTATTTGGTTCACTTTTTCATTTTATCATGCTAATGTCATACTTAAAACTTGCGACATGAAATTTAATAGGACAGCCTATCTTAATAGATAGTTTTTGTTAGTTCTCAAAACGCCTGACCAATAACGTTATTTTACACTGTTGACATTTAAACGTCATATATAGTTAAGGGAGGTCGTGAGACACCGCAAACCTACGTATGGTTAACATAAGAATTTTGACGTTCTAATGACATGGGGATTTGTGTTTTAGTGACCTTCCATTAAATTCCGCGACTGTTTTCGACAGGGTAGCATTACGCTTAGTATACCCAAGCAACACATTCTCAACTAAAAAGCCAGTTAACTCTCTTTCAATTTAGTATCCTTTAGCCTACTATAGAGGTCATATTTACCTGTCAGTGTGGTTATAAAAATGGCGGCAACAGTAGGCTAAAGGGCAATGAAGAGGTAGGAGTTAACTGGCTTTTTAGTTGAGACGGTGTTGTCCCAAGACACACCAATGCGTGTTTTTTCTGTTTGAGCTGCTGCTGACTTGAGCTGCTTTAAAACGCATTTAAATAAAAGCAATAATTATGGGTAATTTTTATTCTCGACTTTCCTGGAACTTAATAATTAAGAAGGTACACTGAAAGAAAACTTCGATTTTATAGTTAACAAATGTTTGTTATTCCGTGTTTTTGTTATAATTAATAAGATATATTACAAAAGTGGATATTCTTGTTTCTGGTTAATCACTTCTTCAAAAAAGAAGGTTTATAAATAACAACTAATTTGTTTCTTTCAATTTTGAAAAATACGGTAACTGAGAACAACACTTATTAAACAGAAATAAAGCCAAATAGTTTTTTTAGACAATAATGGTCTGTGTCTTATCCCAAAAAAAACCTACAGTTATAATAAAAAAGCTCTTAGTACTGTGTAATCACAGATAATTTTTCCTTTTAATCGACTGTGTTTGTTGAAGTTAATAGCACAAGAGTATAGGTTAAAAACCATTTGTTTTTTATTAACAAATATTTTGTCTGAGGATAAATAGTTGGATTGTTTTTGCTGAAGTTAATGGCACAAGAGTATAGGTTAAAAACGATTTGTTTTTTATTAACAAATATTTTGTTTGAGAATAAAATACGGCAATAAGCATGCGCGGGAGCTTCGATCGAGTCTTTTGGAGCGCGCCAACGACTGTCAGCGTCAAATGTCAAGAGATGCGGTCACGTTCACTAGTTCAGCAATTTTATTGCGCCATTTTTGCAAATTTTGGCCGCCGCGCCGTCGTGTCATTTTTATATATATGTAACAAGGTAACCTCAATAAAATAAACCAATTCCTTAATTTCAAATTTGGGTGGAATCCCTGCGGCGTGTCGCCCGGCGCTTCTACTGACATATTACCATTGGTCATGGTTTATTTGTTGCTCTCACACTTTTTCATTGCGGCACAATTTTCACTTCTTAAATATAATATGCGCCTGTGCGGCCTACGGCACTATAGTTTACATTATAAACACTAAATTTATATGACAAATAGGAAAAATGGCCAGATTTCATCTCACTTTTTGGTTAGTTTTTAAAGCGTTTTCACTTTTTTTTATTTTATATTTGGGTATGGAATCTCCCTATTCTTGTATCTTTACATTGTCTAAAAACAAAGATTTTTTTTTAATAATTCTAATCAAATCAATTTTTATTTTTAGTCGAGCAGCGACTTGGAGGAAACTATCGAAAACAGAAGGAGCTGCTACAAAAATATGGGCTACCGATCGATGCTGCCGTTTATAATAGTAGAATAAGAATATAGTTTTTTTGTCATTTGAAAGAAACAAAAAGTAAACAAAAATCTTTGCGTTGATTTATTTTATGTTTTAGGTAGCTCTAGAGGAGGATATGGAAAAACCGACGTTACGATAACAATAACACCCGGTTCCCACCTTCGACTTTTTCGTGCATGCCCGAGCACCCGTCACATGAATATAATAACATTTCATATTGACATCATGTGATGCGTGAGTGGGCACTCACGAAAAAGTCTTAGGTGGGAACCGGGAAATGTAGTGTCGTTTTTTTCATATACTCCTCTAGAATTACACGAAACACAGAATAAATCAAGGTTAATAGTTAAATTACATTTAATAACTGTTAACAAATCAAGAGTTTGGGGTTAACATGCATTTATTAACTGTTAATAAATTGCTGTTAACAGTTAACATATATTTGTTTACTATAACCAAATCAGAGTGAATGCGTGAAGTATATTTATTTATTATAAACAACTCAGGGTTTATCGGTAATTGATATTTATTTACCACAAACAAATCATTATTACTAGCTAAATTATAAATATTTATTATAAACAAATTTTGTCTGATTAATGAACTATCCTTGTTTTTTATTAATAAGATTTGTTACTGGCTAATATAATATTTGGTTACTATTAACAAATAGGACAGTTCCTAAATCCCATTTTTGGTTATAATTACAAAGTCGGTTATTTATAATTAATAAATAGGTCTGTCAATAATAATAATCGCTGACTTGATTTTTATTACCAAATATTTGTTTTTAAATTCTAAAATTATGGTTGGTTTCTCAGAAACAAATATCTATTAACCCGTAAATCACAAAATCCTTTTGTTGTGGTTAATAAGATTTAGTAATTATAACTAAACTCTTTTCTCAGTGTACTTAAACATATAAAATAGGGTCACGGCGAGTTCAGCGTATCCAAAACAGCGCAGACTTTTTTAGCGCGGTATTTTCCGCGCGGGGCGACTTCAGCGCCGGTTTTTTTGCGCGGAGACGATTTCGCGCAGGTGTTTTCCAGCGCGGCTACGAAAACGAGCTTGTACCATTTCAGCGCATAAAAAAAACCGCGTAGGGACAGTTAGACACCAATAATTATAATTTAGTAGCATAGCATAGACGTCAGTTACAGCAGGTTGGTCAGGTTGGGTTGGGTCAGTCATATAAAGAATGCGCGGATAATGCAATAGGCGCGGTTTTTATAGGTAGCGCTAACAATGCCTTAGGCGACGAAATGTATGGTCGCGGTTTTTGACATAACGCGGTAATTGACCCGCGCGGAAATTTTGTTTGGCGCTAATAAGGTTCAGGCGCGCAAAAAAAACCGGCGCTGAAGTCGCCTCGCGCGGAAAATACCGCGCTGTTTTGGATACGCTGAGGTCGCCGTGGCTCAATAAAATATCCTAAATGTCAAATAACCTGACCGTCAACTAGTCTTAAAGTTATCGTTATCATCGGGCTGTAAATTGGCCCGACCAAAAACTATCTAATATTACACTGTGGTAACAGACTTTATAATAGCGCCCTTTTGGCGTCGACGATGGATGCAAGTGAAGACACTCACAAGTTAATTATTTGGGTTCTCTTAGTTGGCCTCCTGTAGGTTGAAAGTATACTGTTTCATAAGCAGGGGCGTCACGTGGATCCTAAAATAGGGACGATGATTTCTCAAACTGAAGGCGAGGGGGCCATTTCAAATCAAATCAACCAGAAGTTTGGTAGACCATCTCCCCAAATCCCAAATTTTTTTTTTATCATTAGTTTTTTTAAAATTAATTGTTGAATATCAAAACAAACTACCATTTTGTTTAAACATGTACCAAAAGAAATGAAAATATCTCGATAACTACTTAAACTAAGACAGCTCGTTTTAAAGGTATTTTAAATACCTTTCGAATGATTTATCGCAAATGTACTTTTGTTTAAAAAAAATTGAAATTAAGAAAACACTTTCTTTTTTAATTTTTGACAAACATTTTTAATTTTTTTCAAAAAATTTTGTTTCTGGATACTTCGCCAAACAAAAAAAAACTTACAAAATTTTAAGATGGATACTTGATGGGTTCATCATAACAAAAATTAAAAAGAAATTGAAAACAATTATACTTCATGAAAATGGGCTTTAAAATACCTATAAAACAAGGTATTACTCCCTTTTGAACGGTATACAGTTCTCAAGATATTACTCTTTTTGTGCACCTACACATTTGTTTTAAATTGACATTTTAGAAAAGCAAGTGACAGCTTGTTTTAAAGGTATTTTAAAGGCCATTTGAATAAAGTATCACATGACCTCATTAAGCCTCCATCTTGAAATTTTGTAAATAGTTTGGCGAAATACCCAGAGACAAAGTATATTTTTATAAAAAAGAATAAAAAATTCTGTTTTTCAAAAATTAAAAAAAAAAGATTTATTTTAATTTCAATTTTTTTTTAAAGCAAAAAGTACATTATGTGGTACATCATTCGAAAGGTATTTAAAATACCTTTATAACGAGCTATAAACCACTGTCGAAGTTTAAGTAGTTATCGAGATATTTCAATTTCTTTAAGTACATGTTTGAGCAAAATTGGTAGTTTTCGTGATGTTCAAGTATTAATTTTAAAAAAACTAATGGTCAAAAAAATTTCAAATTTGGGATTTTTCATCCCCTTTCCGGTTAGAATAAATGTACTAAAAATTATTTAAATTATTATTATTTATTTATATTAAAGTTTAGTAGGTGTTGGGTTCATGTGTACGAAAAAAAAATGCTTATTTATCCCTAAAATAAAAAAAATTGCAATTTAAACAAAATTTTTAACGTTCACGTTTTTTTTTTAATATTTTTGAAAAGGTGGATTGGGTTAGCTGCCAAATTTTTTAAGAAAATTGCACATAGCGCCGCAAGAAAAATTTAAGGCATAATATCAAATAACACGTTAGAAACCGAAGTAAAAGATCAAAAAAAATATGGGAGCTGGCCCCCGAGTTGACGCCCCGGCAAAAAAAGATTTTTTCTATCTTTAAAAGGTCAACGTTTTAAAGTCATTAACGTTAATTTATTTGATTTCCCGATATAAATATTGTGTCGTAAAACGGTTAACGTTAAGGTTGAATTGTCTAATAATAGGGAGTTTTTGGGCCATCGAAAATAGGATCATATTTGACGGTAGTTGTGCTTATTTAGGATAAGGATAACATTATACGCATTTTTAAGAAATTTTGGGCACGAGAATGTTAAAAATAACGCGCTGTCATTTGTCAAATAGAATTAATGATATCAAGCTTTATTTCTGTTTTTGTAACACAAATTACAAATTGTTTCCCATATTTTCAAAAAGATTGTCAAAATCAAAGTGACATATAAAAATTTTATATTCCTTCACAAGAGAAGAAAGTGAAAAATTTCACACGAGCGATACTGATGAACTGCATTAATTTTTGTAAAAAATGAGTTTTAATTTTGCACAAATTAAATTCTTTTCCGCACATGTGTGGAAAAGTATGTTTACAGTTAACGTCATCGTACACTTTCCCACACATGTGCGGAAAAATTTCTACCCACGGGTGAAATCTATCATTTTTATATGTGGTCGTAGGAAAATGTTATTTTAGGTGGCTCTAAAAGACTCTAAGAATTAAAATACCGGCGCTTTTCAAACTTTATGACCATTCCTGTCTTACATCTGTAAAAAGAGGATAAGCGGAGTTTAATGGTCACTACAGTTTTAAAGTTAAAGAAAAGTACCAGGAAAACAACCACCTTTGTTTTTGTGTCAGACACTTAGTAGCCCTAAAAAATATGGTATATTTGAAAAATCACACTTTTTAAGAGTATTTTTACGTTCTTCTTCAAAATGCGAAAAATTACGTTTATTTCTTTTTCACCTTAAACTTATGACGTAAGATAAGATAAGGTGTTTTTCAGCGCGGCTACGAAAACGAGCTTGTACCAGCGCATTTCATTACCGCGCATTAAAAATAAACCGCGTAGGGATAGTTACACACCAATAATTTAGTAGCATAGCACAGACGTCAGTTACAGCAGGTTGGCCAGGTTCTTCTTTTTCATTAATAAGGATTGTTTTTCTGTATATTTCTTTTTAAGTGTCCTGCTGGACTACCTTAGTTAAGTTTTTATAATGTAAGTTCTGTTAACCTGTAATTGGACAGCTTTGGTTGTCTGTTGGTTGACCTAATTTGTAATAAATAAATAAATAAATAAATATATAAATAAATAAATAAAGTTTTTGCCAAATTGATGAGTTAAAACTGCATTTTTACCCGACTGCCTACAGCACAAGGGTAATGTTTTTCAAGTTGGATGGAGTAAATGTATGTATTTTCATATGCGCCACGATAGAGACCAAACGTCTGAACCGATTTGCTAAGAGTCCCCAGAAAGCTGTAGGATATATTTTATTTGACAAAATTTAGGCGCCATACTTGCATAACTTCCTCAAATAAAACGCAATTTTGATATTTGGTTTTGCTTTATTCACTGCATTGACCTTCCGACCATCACACCGCTCCCCGTTCCAGACTTCCCCTTCACCGACTGACTCCCCCACTTCCAATGTGTACGTGGTGGGGTTAAAGCTTTATAACATGTGACACACCAAAAATAAACTAATAAAAAAACTACCCGATTGCTAGTTTCTAATTTAGGTTAATTAAAGTAACACTAATGAACTAAATAAATTTAAGGCATGCGACTACGAAATTTTCTCTATTCTCCAGTTTAGTGTTTCTATGTGGCGAAATAATAAGAAGTGGATTCAAGCTTTGCACCATTTATTATGAACAATAAAAAATTGGTGCTAGCAAGCACGGATAATCCACCAAGAATGAATGAATTAATGAATGTAGAAACGCGGCCGGGACAATTCCCATGTACATAGGCCACTTTGCTGGATCCGTTGCAAACCCACTATCCAGGGTTTAGCCCTGGAAGCCTGCCTTTTTCGCAAAAGAACAGATTTTTCTGGGCTGCAAACTTCTTACATCGCCTGCGAGTGTTGGGCAATTCCCAGTGTCTAGGTGCTTGTTAAGGTAACAGTGTCCTGTTAGAAGTCCGGTTGCTAGTCTCACATCCTTCCTACGTAGGTGGAGCAAGGACTTTACTCACCTCACCAATCAGGAGTTTGGCCTGTCTGTCTGTATGCCATTCTAGAACTCCTCAGAGCGCCTGTGTAAGTCACTTTTCAGGGCCGTTATCACTTGGCATGCCGGAATACCCATACAATCAATTATTTTATGTTGAAAGGAAATGAAAATATCTCGAAAACTGTAACTTTGAAAGACTTGAACCTTACAACAAAATTTTTGGGTAATATTAACGAAAACCAAAATCTGAAAACCGCATATCAATAGCTGCTTTACTTCTAAAGTTATGATTATTTTATATATTTTAACGTTTTTTCAAATAACTTTGAAACTAAGTCTCCCATTTGGACTTTGTAAAAAAATTTGTAGTCCACATTCATGGAAACTTAAATCGGAAAACCGCATATCGCTACTTGCTTTTTTTCCAAAGTTACCATTTTTTTAAAATATTTTATCCCCCTTTTCCCCCCTTCAACCCCCAACCACCCTACCCAAAAGTTAATCAGTTCATGGTCAGCCAATAGAGGACTTTTGTACCAAATTTCGTTAAAATCGATTGAGGCGTTCTGGGGTTATCGTGTATACAGATAGATAACTTTTTTTTTCGTCGGTTAAGGTGTTTTGGAACCATTTTTGATAAAATTAAGAAAAGTCAAAATTTCACAATTCTAATAGTTCCCCATATTATATTGGTATGGTGGACTAAAAAGTATCTACAAAATCTTGGCATTCAATTACTAAATGTTTGGGTGAGTTTAGTGTTTCGTTATTTTTGTAAACCCACCCAAAAATTTATAAAAATGCTCGATCTAGGAGAGTACCAGAATTTTATTCAATTACTAAGCTAACCTAATCACGGACAACGACATTTATTAACGATACATTTATTAACTAATTAACTTTTTATTCTACATGACCAAGGACTCAAGACAGACTGACCGTCCCGTCATTTTCCCCTCCTTTTAGTTATCCTTGGGGATATTGTATTTTCGCCTGTTCGCTAATCGGTATTGCCAACCAAACTCTTTTTTGGTTTTATGGGTTTGTTCAGCCTGTTAAACCTAACATCTAGTTTTTTATTATATTTTTTTGTTTAAGTGATTAATTATTATTTAGGCTATATACTGCAAGTGTCGATTTTTTTAAACATACAACTGGCCTAACAACATCCTAAAATATTTCAACACACCCAGTTGTATCCCATATTTCAAAAATTTCAGGCTAAAACAAAGCAAGTCTAGGTATACCATGGTTAAAGTTAATTACCACCCTCATTACCACCCATTGCGTCATACTCAAAGCTTTCTGAAAAGGATTCTAAATAGGCTATTCTTTGGGAGCATCTGTTATTTCTCTGCACTCATGATATGTGGGCTCAGAGTTTCAGACGTATGACAAATAAATTAATTACGGATTTTAGCTGTGAGGTTGTTTTACAGAAATTATTAGTTTATTAGCTATTAAATAATATCGTTATCGGTTATCGTTATTTGACACGCCGCCGTCAACAATAAAGTTATTTTGGTTTATTTTCCCAGCTGTTTTTAGGCTTAACCATAAACCAACAATTCTAAACATTCTTTTAGAATTTTTTTTCCAAAAATGCAAGCACTTTGACGTGAATTGACAGAAGTAAGTAAAAACAAAATAAAGATAACCAAAAAAATTTTGCCGGTAATACCCATTTGTAATGGCGTCATCTTTGTTTGTCTTTCTTTATATTATACAGGGTGGATTCTTTAAATTGAACGAAAAATTTGGGGCCCCACAGGGACTACCAAGTATTTTTTTTTTTTAAATGAGAAGGTACACTTGTGACACCTTTTTGGAAATCCTGTTAAGACTATAGTTTCTCCCCAGATTTTAAGTAAAAAAAACTACAACTGGCAACTGGCAACTGGTGCTGTCATCTATCCCAAAAGCCTCAAAATAATTGCGCTTTAGAACAAACCCGATTTACAAAAAAAATAGAGAAATAGTCACAATTTTCTCTGGATTACATTTTTCGATCTTATATTTCCTTGCTTTAGCGAAAATAAAAACTAAGTTTCCTTTTTTCTAAAAGCCTGTGCACTCTGGAAAAGAAAACCGATCAATCAATCACACTTTATTTAATCGTCAGTCACACGCAGTTCAAGTGTTGGCCGATAGACCGCAGAATTTATATGATTCCATTGCAACTGCAGGTGTCTTGTCAACAAACTTTAAATCGGGCCGCAGTGGGACAGTATAGTATTTTTACGTTTTCTGACAGAAAACCATTCGAGGTTATGTTTATCTTTCAAAAATGTGTTTTCAAAAACACTGTTCTAAAACAAATATGAAACCACTCCGCGTGTACGGTCGCCCACCGAAAAAGGCCTAGCGCTGAGCGGGCATTACCCCGAGTCCATCAAAGAACCAAGAGAACTTTACTGGCTCGCTGGGATTACTAGGAATTCGCATAGAACATTCGGCGCCCATAACCCCACATAATTTTGTTTTTATTTTCTTAAAATTTAAATTATTGCGGCATAGCTATGTGCAATTGTACTAGTGAAATCTCAAAAACACACGAAAACTTGAGTACTAATAAAACAGGTCAGTAAAGCTCCATTTAGAGGTTGGAAAGACTCTTGCTAGTCGTTGACGCTCCTGTTTAAAATAGAATACGATTATTTCGTGTAGCGCCAGTAGCCGATTTTTTAATCTATATGCTTTTAAGTTAACCTGCTGTCGGTAAGAGCTAGCGGGAGAGTTTCGAATTTAATTATAAATGGACAATTAGTATTTTACTTAGTTTTTTTAGCGGCGCAGAACGCGAAAAGTCAAAATAAGTAACCTAACCCCAAATTTTTTATCCGGTGTTAAAAAATCTCTGGTGTCCCACTGTGGATATACATTGAAAACCAATTCAATGACGTAAAATTTTGCAAAAAAATCAGGTCGACATAGTTAAATTGATTTCCCGTACAGTGTTGCTAAAAACAACTCCCCAGATTGTAACTACGACATTAAACTGAACTTTTTCGGCACTATACCGAGTTTCTTAGAATACTGCATTGTATTTATGCTACCTATTACTATATTACGTAATTATGGAAAATAAAATAAGGGATAATTATGAAAACTCGGCAACCGCGGTATAAATTTCCGGATTTTCCTAAGGAATTTTATGCGAGTTCTATTTTATGTTAATTTCTTTGAACAAAAAGCAGAAAATTCTTTAATCTTTTCAGAATCGTAAATCTAATTGTCTAAAAACATAAATCAAATGTTTTTTATACTGGGACTTTACACCCATTTTAAGATAATTGCCCAGTGTTGCCAAAGTGAGTACCAAAGTTTTTGGTACAAACATAAAATATTCATGCACTTAGGCCAGATTCGAACCCACACTCTGGAAAAGAAAACCTATCAATCAATCACACTTTATTGAATTTGGAAGACACATGCAGTTCAAGTGTTGGCCGATAGACCGCAGAATTTAAACGATTCCATTGCAACTGCAGGTGTCGTCAAAAAACTTTAAATCGGGCCGCAGTGGGACAGAATAGTATTTTTACGTTTTCTGACAGAAAACCATTCGAGGTTATGTTTATCTTTCAAAAATGTGTTTTAAAAAACACTGGTCTAAAACAAATATGAAACCACTCCGCGTGTGCGGTCGCCCGCCGAAAAAGGCCTAGCGCTGCGCGGGCATTATCCCGAATCCATCAAAGAACCAAGAGAACTTTACTGGATTACTAGGAATTCGCAGAAAATTCTTTAATCTTTTCAGAATCGTAAATCTCATTGCCTAAAAACATAAATCAAATGTTTTTTATACTGGGACTTTACATCCATTTTAAGATAATTGCCCAGTGTTGCCAAAGTGAGTACCAAAGTTTTTGGTACAAACATAAAATATTCATGCACCTAGGCCAGATTCGAACCCGGGACCTTCCTTACGGCAGGCAGGCAATGTAACATTGTTTATGGAATAAAAATATATAAATTGGAAAATATGCGCCTTTAATCTTACAAAGCTATTCTTTAGGATAATTTGTTTAGCAATATCCCTTTTTAATACTTGACAGTTGATTGGTACTAGTATTACTATTTTTTGTATTCGGCCCATTTAATTTTTGGAAAAATGAATGTACACTTCTCTTAGCATAAAACTGGTACAGCGGAAGTTAGTAGCCTGTTTAGTTTTTAAAATTTTTATAGTACGGCATTGTCTTCCTATAAATGACAATGTCACAGATTCCTGACAACATCATGTTTTGCATGTCAGTATCATCCAAATTTTAGCGAAACTAGACGGTGGTTGGTCTATTCGGCAAGTAGCTATTCATTATGGGAGACAGAAGTCTACGATAGTCAACATAAAAAAGCGATTTCAAGAGGAGGGAACTATCCACCGAAAGGAAGGCAGCGGTTTGACGAAAATTACTAGCCCAGAGGAAGACCAAAAAGCAATCAATTTTCTGCAAAATCATCTGTTTCCCAAAGCGAAAGAAGTAAAAATTGAATCAAATTTGCCAGGATCCATAACAACGTTAAGCAGGAGGATTAAAGGTTCGAGACTAAGGTGTATTGCTGCAAACAAAGACCGGGCAAGAAGATTTTCGTTAAATGTTTGGAGCTGGATATCGGCTAGAGGACATTGCGCTCTATTTAGAATTAATGGGCAATTTGCAGCCGAAGTTTACGTTAATATGAAAATGTAATGCTTCCAGAGGTGCGAGTCCCTTATCCAGATCATTTTGTATTCCAACAAGATAACTGTCCAGTTCATACGGCCAGAATTGCGCAGCGATGGTTCCAGGATAATAATATCGAAGTTTTGCCTTGGCCTGCAAAAATCCCTGATGCGAACCCAATAGAGAACGTTTGAGGACTTATCGCAAAGAAATTAGCAAGTTTTAATATCATTCCCAGGAATTCAGAACATCTAATGGAACTCATCGTAAGGGCATATGGGGAAGTTTTTGCTGAAAATCCAAACTTATTTGCCGGTGCATTCCTTTCGAGGGACAGTTCCTTCTTCTTGAAATGGATTTACTATGTTTACTATCGTAGACTTGCTTATTTCATAATCAGCTAGTCGAATAGACCAATTACTGTCTAGCTTTTGTTTAGTTAATAAAACATTTTTGCTTTTTTGAAATGTGGTTTTTATTTTTAGTGGCCTTATATTTTGAATTAGTAAAAAATAAACAAGCCTTATAAAAAATTTATATATGCCAAAAATATAACACAAAATGACAGTCTAAAAGTCAGTGTTGCACATAAGAAAATATAAAAAATCGTATTTGCAGCTACCTTCTGCTTCTGCTGAGAGAAGTGTATAATCCTCGCAACTGCTTTTACGGCGACCGGTATCGGTATAATATCGAAAAGTCGGCAAGTTGTGAAAAAAAAATGCAATACTTCTTTGCTTAGTGCGGGTATCGTCACTATGATAGGGAGAGAAACGGATAACGCGTGTCCTAGAAAAAATATTAAAATAGCGATTCATCTTCGTAGAGTCAATAACTCGGTGTTAGTAGATAAAAATTAAAATGAGGGTTAATTCCAGTAGCGTATCATAAAAACACCTAAAAATGTTCGCACCTTTTTACCTGTTCTGGCGTTCGCATTTTGAAGATATGGAATTTTGATAAAATACGAATTAGTCAGTAGTAGGTTGTTTCGAAAACCAACCGTCACGTCAGTATAAATGAACGCGGAATATCAGACCGTATTTAATAAAAATTTGCATCGTAAGAACGATTCACCATAAAAACTAATTTTTTATTCGAACCATATTTCTTCAAACCCATTCAATAAAAAAATCTAAATTTATAAGATCCGTTTTTAATCGAATCTTTGTTTATCAAACTCATTCAATATCAATGTCATAATTTGTAAAACCCATTTTTAATACAACGCGGAATGTGTCAAACCATTATTTTTGAAAACCGGAATTCGTAAAACCCGTAGTTTATCACAAAATTTTTGCTAAATTGATTGCGCATGCATTTGTCGTTCTATGGCTAAAAGTATTCACAAGTAGTGTCCTATACTTAGTGTATATATGTTACTCTATTGTTCTTAACATTCCGCTTCATGTATTACTGGCGAATAGGCAATCAATTTAGCAAAAATTTTCTGATAAACAACGGGTTTTACGAATTCCGGTTTTGAAAAATAATGGTTTGACAAATTCCGGATTTTATTAAAATTGAGTTTTTACAAATTACCTTTTTAAAAAAGACGCGGCAATATTTAAGGGCGCGATTTCTTAGGTCTTTCCGTAAACATAGGTCCGGAAGTGCATAGTTTCCAAGATTCGGGGTGTTAAAATTTTAGTTTTATTTTTGTTTTTCCTTATAATTTTCTAAATAATACCAATATATTGTTGAAATTTGATATTTAGGAGTTTTTGATATTAGAAATTTTACATTTATATTAATTTCGCTCTAACTTGTAGCGGGCGCCATAAACATGCAAATTGCACCCAATCATCTCTGAAATATTTCGCTGTTGCAGAATTTTTGACTAACCCTGTATAATGCAGATAACTGTTATGTCATATTTTTAATTATTATATGATCTGCTATTACTTTTAAACGTTTTTAAGAAATATCTGATCAAAAAACAATTTCGATCAGAAATTAATGTCAAATACCCCAATGTGCGCCAGCCGGGCCGGCTGGGTCAGTTTCTTGAGACGCCATGACTGACATCAAAATCCGCAAATATTGTGGTAATCACTTGAAATTTTGAACTTTATTAAATGTAAATTATTTTAGGTCGGATTACTTTTGTGTTTTCAAGTTATATTTTTCTCATTTCTGGAACATAACCTTAAACAAATAATTGCCAAAAAAATTGCAAACGTGCAAATTTTTTAAGCGAAACTAATATTATTTATCACTGCAGTGAGCCCCACAGAAAAATATTACCATAGGCGAATCTCATCTCCATTTCTTTTTATTTGAAAAAGTATTTGATTTATTTTTTGACATACCCAATTAAAACAGGAAAAAGGCCCTAAGGTTTTCAAAACCTTTTAAAAGCCGAAAAATGTATGTCGAAAATAGTTGAGAAATTGTTTTCAAACCTCTTAAAGGGGTTGTGAAAGACAAAAACCTAAACCAAATAGCTGCAGAATTAGGCTGGTAAAACTCAACCGTTTAACAGCAACTTGTGCTACTTGTGACGTCGCACCCATAACAGTTTTTATTGCACAACACATCTTACTAAAATACACAAATTTTAAGTTTTTAATTGACACTAAAAATTTGGTTATTTTGCATTTTTTAAATCCCAAAAATTAAATTTTTAAGAATTACCGCAACAAATCACCAATGAATTTCACTTTTTAAGATAGGCCTTACACGCCACTGACTGGCATAATGACTAACGTTTTTTTTAGTTAGGGTGGGTAAAATATAAGGGTGACGCACCCCAGGAAGAAAGGAATCTAATATTTTGAGCCATTTGGCTTCTGGCTTTTAGGCCTTCATTAATGACTGGACAAAAATTCTTTTAAATATCCCTTAAAAAAAAAATGTTTTTCTATTAAAAAAAAACCCTAAAAAATATGCAGTATCTGCAAAACGTCACGCTTTTCTAGAGAAAAATGCAGCATCTTGTTATACTAATCAATATACAGCATTTTTCTGGTCGCCATCAAATAATGCACTTCTTCTTAGCAAAAAAGAAGAACTGATCAGTGTTTTTCAGTGGCGGTCCTAGGGGGGGGACGATTGCCCCCCTTTTCTCCAGAAAAAAGTAGACCACAAAGATGCTGGTGGTCAGTCTTCGGAGAAAAAACGAGAAATTGCAGAAGGTTCCTTTAAAGGCATTCTAGAATCCCTCCACAAAATTTTGGGATAGACACGCAAACGCATGACGTACTTACCGCAAAAACCACGATATTGGAATAAGGGAAGAAGTGAAGAACAGTATTATAGAATTTCTGTTTATAAACAAGTTTTAGAGAAAATCATTTCGGACATAAAATCAAGGTTCAATAACGAGACTCTAGTATTTTTTACCTGAACATATACATATTCATACCAAGTTTTATACAAAGTGAAACAAAAATTAAAGCAAAATTAACTAATGTAGTTTCCAAATACTATAAACTGTTTCATTAATCCAAAACAATATTGGTCAGAAGTATGCAAAAGCCTAAATCAAAACATATATGATAATGATAGTGTGACGATATTTTTTCGTTGATAAAATCATTCTTGGATGTTTGACAGTAAGTAATGCTTTTTCATAAAAAAAAGCTTCTCCTGCCTCAGAAGATTGAAAACAAAAGTACCCAAAAACACTATGACGGAAATTCGTCTGTTCCATATTGAAGTTGTCACTGAGCGAGTTATTGACCAGTTTGCCCAAAAAAAACCGGAAACGAACTTTTTTTTGAGATAGGCATCTTTTATTTGAGATATTGCAACAAAAAAGCTAATTTTTCAAATTAAAAAGCTTCTTAGACCTCAAAAAATAGTAGTTTTAACAACTAGTGGCTAAAATAGTATTATTTTTAATACCTTTATCAAAAAATCCAAGAAAAACAAGAAAATACTTTTAAAAATCACGAACGAAAGGCGGCTGGTAAATGAAATAATGCGATTTCCATAGCGATGTGCCTTTTTACTCGGTGACGTTCATTGTTGCGACATTTTAATCTTTGACAGTTTAAAATTTTGACGATTTTTTTAAATGATTTTTTTCGTAATTACTTGGTGAAAACCGGTGGAAATGGCTTAATTTTTAGGCAAGAATAATTATATTTGTTCAATAATACTATATTCCGCTATTTCTCTTTAATTTTGGATAATAAACGGACTGAAATCTTTTTTTGACACCCGTGATCAAAAAAATTTTTTTTTTGCGTCAGTAGTCAAAAAAGCCATGCTTTAGTTATCTGCAGACAGTTACTAAAATCATGCTTTTGATGAAGGTATAAAAAAAAAGTATTTAGCTAATAGGTTTTGTTTGTGGTTTAATTGTTATCTATGATTTTTATAACTGGGTTATTTATATATCTTATTTATATCGCAGTTACTCAGCCCGGATTTCAGGGGGTTATGGAGGTAATTACCCCCCCCCCCTGTTAAAGAACGGTAAAAATATTTAATAAGAAAAAAGGTCAAGTTAAAAACGTTTTTCGCGTTTTTATCAAAACCGAGGTTATGGAAGTTACTGCGTTCTTCACTAGGAAGGCAGCATTGAACCGCATGTAATTCATGTAGTACCAGATTAAAAAGTACCCCATAGTCGTCGGAGGGACAGCTACTTATTGAAGGATCCCTGTATAGAAAAATTATGCCATCGTTTCTGATACTATTGATTCCCAATATTTCTAAAAAATATCAATCTTCGAAACGGGTATATAAGTAGCCAGCCGCTTGTCGGAGGATCAGTATTACAGTTTACAGTATTCAGCACTGGAAATATGAGCAAAGCGATGTCGTTGTGATCCTGAGTGAGCCATCCGAACAGTTTCAGTTTTATATGGGATGAGGTAACACTGAAAGGTCAGCGAAACACTTTGAGTCAATTTGTAAAAAAAGCCTACGCACTTGCTCAAGAACCTTAGCAGGATGGCTAGAATGCTTATAATTTAGCAAAACAATACAATGTAAAAACGTACTTTCCTAAAATTTACAATAACAAACCAGTACTGAGCAAAAATTTTAAAATGACAAAACTGTGTAGCGGCAAAACAGTAATTGGTTAGAATGTACTGGCCTAAAACCTTACAGGTTACAAAGGCAAATCCGTACAAAACTAAAATAGTGTAACATATTAGATGGCGCTGCGGTATGATGGACACCGTTTAATTTGTTAAGCCGGATTTACAATTGAGCAAGCAAACAAGCAAACAGGTGTGCCAACCTAAATCCTTTTTTTGAATTTTCTCGGAAAGTATGCTATTTTAAGACAATTAAACAAGCTTAAAACAATGAGGGAATTCTTAGCTTGCTAACACCAATGCAATTTTCTAGTTTTATTTGCTCATTTCGATGAAATTCGAAAAAATAAAATGACAGCTGATGCATATTGGTCGAACACCTGACCCCTATAGCCAATGGCATTTCTTATTTGTCGGCTATGTACGGCCATCTACCGGCAATATATTACACAGGTTTTGCTGTCCAGCTGTTTTCGGCCGGCTGTATACTGTGTCGCCATCTAGCGGGAATATATTACACTATTTTGTTTTTATACACTTTTGCCCTTGTAACGTTTTAGGCTAGTCCGTTATGATCTTTTTCGATTTTGTGATAGTATAGTTTTGCGCATTCATTGTTTTTACGAAGTACTGTTATGCATAATTTACCTTTTTTGTAAAGTACTTTTTGATAAATTATGCGCACCCGATGGCTATTTGGTACTTCACATCTATAAAATTTGGAGTACCAATAATTTGGCGGGATTTTCTAGTAAGAGTAGGCGCAAACCAGACTATCCTCATATCCCTTCAGTTATTCCTCATAAAGCTACTGGCATACCTGTCCCTGACCCTCCAGAGAATTATGAAATCGACTTGGAATGGGATGACCTCTCGAAGTAGTCAGAAGCCAGTCCAAGTTTTCAAGAGGAAATCGTTTACGAATTTAGTAGCAGCAAAAAGCCGCATTTTATATTTCAGGAAGAGCTCAATGATCTAGTTTGTGATTTAGATCTTCCTAAAACAAAGGTACAACTGCTTGGAACTCATTTGCAGCAGTGAAATTTTTTACAAAAAGGTGTGACAATTTCTACGTTTCGGAATAGGCAGTCGTTGGAATAGGCTGGCCATATTTTCGCAAAGGCAAATGTCTAATTAATTTAAAAAGTAATTATATAGACATTAATAAATAAAAAAACACGGATAGTCCACCATACAATCAATTATATTTGGCCTCGTCTCGTAAATAATATGGATATGTAGTAGCTCTATCTACGCACCAAACCACACTTTAAAGACGCAAAACTGCCTTCCGCTTGCACCGCGCGTCGCCTTCTCCTGGCGGTACTTGTGTGCCAGACCGCACAGTGTAATTAGTGCCTACACTTTTTATTTTTCCGCGACCTATTTTGAAGTGTTTTGGTGACGCGTTTATTATGTCTTCCGGATATAAAAATGTTAATGATTTTTACTATTTAAAGAGACAGTTAAAAATAATGCAATTCAAAATGGGCAATCAGGAAAATAACCAAAGGGGAAGGCCGTGTACGCGCGACAAAAATAGGTGGTTCGGCTCATCCATTCCCTTCGCAAATTTGCTCCAGAAGTTCATTGCGGCGTAGACGCATAAGAACTATTGCAAGTTCATCAAATGACGACATGCAGTAAGTAAGATTGACTATATTTTTACTGTTTGTGAAAACAGTTTATGCTAATAGCATATTACCTAAAACCCTTGATGTTTGTAAACACAGTTCAAGGTTAATCTAGCGCAAGCTGTTTGTGAACACAGCTTTTCTAATAGACATGGAAGTACTGTTTGTGAACACAGTTAGAGACTATAAATATACTTATATCTAATAACACTTTTAGGTGTTTTTCATACTGTTTGTGAACACAGTTTTGCTAATAGACATGGAAATACTGTTTGTGAATTGTGGTTTGGTGCGTAGATAGAGCTACTATATATCCATCTTATTTGTAGCTTTGAGAAATTTGAACCGTATAACAAAATTTTTGGTTAATATTTACGGAAACCAAAATCTGATCTAAAGTTATCATTCTTTTAATATATTTTAACGTTTTTTCAAATAACTCGGAAACTAAAGCTCCCAAGAATTTGGACTTAATAACAAAATTTATAGTCGATATTCATGGAAACTTAAACCTAAAAACCGTATATCGCTACTTGCTTTTATTCCAAAGTTACCATTTTTTTAAATACTTTGTGCCCCTTTTCCCCCTTCAACCCCCCACCACCCTACCCAAAAGTTAATCAGTTCATGGTCAGCCGATAGAGGATTTTTTAAAATCTACTAAGGCGTTCTGGAGTTATCGTGTATACAAACCGACAACAGACCGACAGACAACTTTTTTTCCATCGATTAAGGTGTTTTGGAACCTAGTAACTCATTTTTGATAAAATAAGAGAAGTCAAAATTTCACGATTTTAATAGTCGCCCATACCATATTGGTATGGTGGCCTAAAAATCATCCTCGTAACTAAGTATAATTAACAGTCCTATAAATCAAAAATTAAATTATTAAAATAGAACCACATAGTTTAATTAAATCGGATTTAAAAAAACAATTTAAAGTGTTTATAAGGACATAAACAATTTAAAATATGTATAAGGTCAAAAACAATTAAATTAAAAAATAAAAGTCATAAGTAAGGAACATAAGTCAAAAACAAAAATTAATTATTAATTGTTAAAATGGTTAGAAGGTAAAAATGTAAAAAATACAAAAAGTGATAAGAAACTAAACAAATAAAGATTAATACAAGCAGTCAGCTAGCTTAGGTTGAAGGAATTCATCGGAGCTACAAAAAGCCTTTTGTTGGAAATAATTACGTAATACCTTTCTAAACAGGAATACCCTCAGTGCTTGAACCTCCTGGTATGTCCTGTCCTTGTTTCCCTGGTGCAGAGGAAAATCCCTTATTTGGGACGCCACTTGCAGATATACTTTTGCATTATCTTATCCACCGGCGTAACTAGCTCTCTGACCTGGGGGGGGGGCCTAGGGGAGGGCCTAGCTGATAATGCTTGATAGTGAGTAATAAAAGACAATGACTTTTTTCTCAAAACTGTTTAATATTATGCATTATTAATTCGTTGTGTGATCAATTTTGAACCGTAACTCTATATAACTCAACTCAGCAGTTTAATACAAATTAACTTAAATTAACTGCAACTTCCTTGTGTTTTATGAAAATATTTCCAAAACGTGGTCTGCTCCAATCTCTTCTTTAATTAAATAATTTTTCATGATTTCCTGATTGCGAAAAATGCACATCCTCTATGTATTAAAGAAAGAAGCTGGTGGTGCATCTTTTGTACTTGGGTCAACAACTTTCAGTTTATGTGCCAAACAATAAATGTAAATTGGAGAGATGTTCTTCTCTTATTAAACCTTGTAAGCCCTTATGTTTCCCAGACATTACTCTAGCCCCGTCATATGACTAATAACTACTAGGCTATATTTTTCTGGGAGGAGGTCTGGAAAGGTCTAGGGGGGGCCCGGCCTCCCGTAGTTACACCGGTGATCTTATCTCGACAAACCATGCAAAAAATCAGGAGAAGCTGCACGTGTCGAAGAAAATCTAAAAATAAAAAAATATGAAGAGCTAGAAGCCAAAGGGTACATTTTTGTACCCTTCAGCGTCGAAACTTTGGGACCCTGGGGTGAAGAAGCTAAATCTTTGGTTAATAAATTATCAAAATTAATAGACGAAAAAAACGCAGATTGCTTCATTAAACACAAATAGGTCTCGCGATTCAACGCGATTTTTGTTTAGAGGAAATATTTTATTGTTAAGTTTTGTTTTGAGCTTAACAATTTTATTTATTTCTTGTATTTTATTGTTAATTTAATCAATTTTTACTTTTCAAATATTTGTAGTGTAATTTAGTATTTTAGAAAATAGATAGGTAATATGGAAAAAAAAATTCTAAACCTTTTAAGGTCTTGATTATATAATTTCTTACTTTCACAGATAAAAGAGTGTTTTATCAAAGTTCGCCTAGGTATCGGCAATAAGTTCCCAGATCGAGTTGTGTAATGACTGGTATTAACACGATTTTGTTTTCTGTCTAACTGTCTTCACTATAAAAAGACAAGGTAGTGTAAGTATTTTTGATTTTTAAATAATGAGTCACAACGTTCGCGATGATTAACATCTTGAATAATAAACACCGACTCAAAAAGGGTAGTACAGCAAAGGCTCCAGAATGCCAGCCCGTACTCCAGGTCTGATTTAAACAAGCCAAAGTAGGTAGTTCTTGCTATATTATTTCCACAGTCATTCCCAAAAATGTAACAAGATGTTTAGAGTCGATTGACTAATTTCTCATATTTACGAGTTTGATTGTGGACCGAAAATATTAAAACAGAGCCGGTTGATAACACAACATTTTTTGCTTGCTTTTCACAGGATTGTTGTATAATCCACAAATAGGGTGAATTTTTCGTCTATCTCTAAACAGTGTTGGTCCAAGCACGGAGCCCTCTCGGACGCCTCTTGATATATTTTTTGTCTCGGAAAATTCACGATTTACGCCTTTAACTGCTTGCGTTCTGTCCGAAAGGTAAGACCCCGACCAATCTATATATCCCTAAATCCGTAGCGCGTTAGTTTTCGCAGCAGTATACAGTAACTTATCCAATATTATATGGCCTTAGGTTGCAATATGTCACTGAAGCTGCATTTTCTTCATTCATTGTGCAGATTTTTTACTCGTGCTAAAACGTCCCTACGTTAAAACGGCAACACCGAACCGGCGACGTCGAAAGTTCCCATCACCCTATTGGATGTCATAGGGCACGTTTATTATGTCGGTTTATCCAATTCATTATTATGCTTAAGCATAAATTTAGCGCTAATTCTGTATATCTGCCTCTTTATTTTGATAAGAAAGAAGAAATATAGACATACAGAATTAGAACTAAACTTAAGCATAATTATGAGTTGGGTTAACCTGCCTTTAGAGGAACTATTTCACTTCTCTCAATGGACGACCATCACTGACTCAATTCCCAGACAGCTAAGTTACGTACCAGGTAGGTACCTCATTGTTATGAGAGGAATGTACAAAAAGATAAAAAATACGTTTTTGCTACACGTACATTTTACTCGCACTTTATATGTAGCTAGTCCCGGGACGTAAAATGTACATCCCTGGTAGGAATCGTGCTCTCGGTTTTGCACACTTCAGCAAAATGAATTTGGTCAAAAAGATTTCATGCCGCTCTTGGCGGGTAGAAGAGGAGGGGCATTATTACGCTAGACTCAAACTGGCACCTAAAAAATTGTTTAATCTTATATAGCTGAATACTTTGCATACATGCTGTTTATGTTGTATAATATTAATATTAACTTCATTATTTCACTAAATCTCGCATGGAGCGTTATATTTGCTTTGCACATTAATTTCCGTATAACGCTAAATTAGCTGTTAACTATTATGTAAGCTAGAAATTCAGCTTCAAATTGGGTAATTGGCTCCGCATATATAGCAGCTTCGGATGACGTGAAGGCTTAACGGTAGGCTTGTTTCGTACAAATTTTTCCACTTCGGTAAATTTAAGGTACAAGTAATAATGTAATTCCTAAGAATACAATAGAGATTTATTGGTAAATAAAGTTGGCTTGGAAAGATTACAAGGAAGCAAGAAGAGCGTCCAAAAAAGAGGTAAGATGTAGCAAGAGAGAGCGCTGGAGGACATACTGCGGTAAAATTACCTCACATCCGGAGGCCTTTAGACTTGTAAAAGATTTAGACAACGAAACAAGGCAGACCCTAAGTTCACTCAAAAAGCAAGATGAGAGCTCGCAACGTCCATGGAGAAGTCACCTAGACACCTCTCGGGAGCTGGCCGACGCGACGGCACAGTCACAAAGGACATAAAAATCTGGGGGATAAAGAAGATCAGCCCTTACAAGACCCCCGGTCTAGATAGAATCTTCCCGGCGCTGCTGCAGCGGGGCCTAGATACACTACTTTCTCACAAGACGTGCGTGTTTAGGGCCAGTGTAGCTCTGGGATACGTTCCTACCGCATGGAGAAAAGCCAATGTGGTCTTTATCCCGAAACCGGAAAAAAAGGACTACACCACCACCTTTAGACCGATAAGTCTCACATCACTTATGATGAAAGCATTGGAGAAAATGGGAAATATGTACCTCCTGGAAGGGACCCTAGCCAACAAACCTTTCCACAAGAACCAGCACGTCTACAGAGAGAGCAGATCTATGGATTTAGCCTTTCAAGACACAAGATTGAAAAGGCACTCCAACAAAAAGAGTATGCACTAATGGTGTTTCTTAGACGTGGAAGAAGCCTTCGACATGAAAAAAACGCGGATTATAACATCAGCCCTTTATGAGCGAGGAGCAGAAGCCCGTCTAAATGAATGTGTGAAGTCTGCGTTAGTAAAGAGGGAAGCACATGCCAATTTAGAAGCGTCCAAGGTGAAGATGGATGTAACGGGAGACTGCCCTCAGGGTAGTAGCCTTTCTCCTTACCTGTAGTATCTAATAATGGATGATTTACTGAATCGCCTGATGCAAGAAGGATTTTACGCGCAAGCATATGCGGAATACGGCATGGTGAAAGTGACTGTCTGGTGCAGACAGAATGGTTTGTCAATCAACCCTGAAAAGTCCGACATGATCCTATTCACCAGAGAAATAAAACTGGAGGAATTCAGAGCACCCATTATGTACGGTAGACCGCTAACTTTGGTATCACATCTGAAGTATCTGAGAGTAACACTGGTCAAGGGACTCACATGGATGATGACCGTAAAATTTGAGGCGACAAAGTAGCAGTTGCGCCGTGTGGTTGGTCGAACCTGAGGGATTAACCTCAGGATCTTGCACTGGATATACACGGCACTTAAAAGATCATGAACTCAATATGGCTCAGTGATCTGGTGGCTCACAGCGGAAAAATGTACTACATCCAATAAGCTCACGACCCTACAAGGGCTCCTTTGTAGAGAAATAACCGGCATAATGAGGACTAGGTCTTCCATGCATGGCCCGGATACAGCCAGAACTAAATAGCTTCTCAGCAAAACTCCAAAGGACATTGAAGTGCCCGTCGGTCTAGCCTGCGGGTTGGATCGGAATCGGACAGGCCAGATTAAGGCAGCTGCCATGGTGTTACCCCGCGATAGCGAAGGAAGAGCTGCACTTCTTTCGATGGGCCGACATACTGAACTGCGTAAAGAAGACAGAGAGAGTCGCAGCCCACGTAGCGGGAGTAGGAGGATAGGGTTATTCAACGGGGTATGGAAGAAAGGGACCAGGAGGTAGCCTAATTGCCAGGCCAGCGGGGCGCCACTCTCTCTACCACAAATCCTCGTATTTTTCAGGAAAGTTTCACGTTTAATTACTCTTTACCAACTATAAGGAAGTATTTTTATCAGGACTGATTATTATGACAAAATTAAAGTTAGACCGCGATCTTCTTGGTCCCAGGGCTATCCGAAACCTACATTCGGGAAAGCCGGCCAGAGCTTTTTTGGGCGCGGTGCTGTCAAAATATGTCAACTTTATAGGGAACACCAGAGACAGCATAATAACTTACAGGTAGGGTACAGAAAGGTAGGGTCGCGCAGGAACTACGTTCCTGTAGCGCATAGCGCATTGCGGCGGAGAGTGAAAGTAATGCTTGTATTAAGTAAACACCTACCTTTCAATACGATCATAAAAGAAGGACAGAACATTTTTCGATGTCGAAATATATTTCAAACAATTTTCATTTTGTACCTGCTGGTTTTTGCCATCGCTTGTCAAAGTCTGTCAAGCCTGGCGGCGTTTTTTTTAGATTTTCAAAATTCAGTTATTTTAATCAGTTTTGGATGGCTAGTTTATGGGATTAGCTATATACTGGATTAATAATTTATTGTAAAATTTAAAATGCCATTCAAATTAGGCTGGATCACTACCATTGAAGCTATAGAGCATGGGACTATTTGAAAAGTGCCGAAAATTGGGGTTCAGATTTTGCAAACCAAATCCCTGCAGAAAATATTATGATGATTTATATAGAGTTAAGCATGAAGATAATACGTTAAAATATAACCAATAAAAAGAGATATAGGTTAAAACATTTATAAATGTAAGACTTTTATACTGAAATTTTCTCCCAATTCATAAAAGAAAATAACATAACAAAATTTTGTTATCTTTAATATTTGACAATATTCCTCCACATTTTTAAAAAGTCCAAAAAACGTTTTGTAAGCTAAATAAAGTTTCTTAGCTGCATGGAACAGTACAAAGTTGGTTAAGGTTTGTATGGAAAAACGGCTAATGTTAAGTTTTTTCATATATTTTTATTATTAAATAAGTAAGTGTCTGGAAAACATTAAACAAAACAATATATGTAATTTATTATGCGTCTGGCTGTACAAGTAGTTCCTACCTGTAGCCACCGGCTGCGCTCGTGTCGCCGTCAAAATAAGGTTCCCCAAGTATAACATAGTATCGGTCACTCTCGCGTAGCTAGTAATTTCTCTGTGGGGGGCACGATATAAGCATGTTTAGATGACAACAATTTCAGAAATAGTAGCAAGAACCTTAGGTAACCAACTTAGGGCCCATCCATAAATTACGTAATGCAGAAAGGGGGGAGAAGCGGGATAGGCGTAAGTGTTATAAAGTGTTACAAGGGAGGAGGGGAAATTCACACGAAAAATGCGAGGATTTGTTCCAGTAATTTCATAGTGGTGGATAAAGTGCCCAAAAATATGAAACAGTTGCGTCCGGAACTGTCAGAAATAGTGCCGACTTAATTAAAATCAGGCTATGCCGACTGTATGTACCGATAGTCTACAGGGATGAAATCTTAACCCTAATGCACGTTATGGACGAATAAGGGCCACTTTTCCACACTGGGGTAGAAACATTACTAATTCCTAGGACAACATGCGAAAATGCTTTGGCACGCAAAAAAAAACCACCAAAAAATAGACAAAAGTTAATCTTTAGTGCTGCACTGGAAAATTTAATTATATTTTAGGTCAGAAAATTGTTATATGTTTTCTTAATATTGAGATATGATATTGTGTCTTTACTGTAACTAACAAAAAAAATCACAGACCCTTTTGTCATCCGGATTAAATTTGTTTCAGAGAAATTTAAAAATTGTTCTTAGAAGGTGGCTAAATGGACAAAAAGTTATAGTGGTTAATCTTTTAGTGCTGCACTGGTTATCAAGTTAGAAAATTTAATTATATTTTAGGTCAGAGAATTGTGATATGTTTTGTTAATGTTGAATTGTGTCTATAATTAACAAAAAAATCACAGGCCGTTTTGTCATCTGGATTTAATTTTTTTCGGGGAAATCCAAAAATTTTGTTTAGAAGGTACCGATAACATATTATTTAGATATGTAAAGAGTAATGTAAAGACCTAAAAAATTGTTTAATCTTATATAGCTGAATCCTTTGCATATATGCTGTTTATGTTGTATAATATTAATATTAACTTCATTATTTCACTAAATCTCGCATGGAGCGTTATATTTGCTTTTCACATTAATTTCTGTATAACGCTAAATTAGCTGTTAACTATTATGTAAGCTAGAAATTTAGCTTCAAATTGGGTAATTGGCTCCGCATATATAGCAGCTTCGGATGACGTGAAGGCTTAACGGTAGGCTTGTTTCGTACAAATTTTTCCACTTCCACATTTAGCATCTAGTTTTCTTTGTTAACTTTTATAAGGATATCTGACTTCGTTGTTTTCAATAGCCCCTCAAGCGGCATCTATAACTTGTGTAATTATTACTATGTCCAAAATATTCCCGGGTCATGGGATAATTTTGAACGTTCATTAAAAAAAATCTTTGAGCCGCAATACTAGGGGGCCAAATTTCTTTTTGTAGAATATAATACTTATAGGATGCCCTATCAAAAACATGGATTTAAGATTTTTTCATGATGTATCTAAAATAGTGCGGAAAAATTCTAGAATAGCCCCAGGATACGATTTATAAAATTAAATAAAAAATTCGTTTATTTCTATAATAGTTCAAAGGAGATATAAACAGAATTTAATAGAGTACTCCAAACTAAATTGCGTTTTTAATAGACAAATGCTAAAGCCAGAATTTTATTGAAAATTTTCACAGTTCAATGGAAAATTTCATTAATTTTGAAATAAAACGTTATTTTCTGTAATAAATTGGAGTGCAGTATATTTTTAATTAAGCACTTTCAAAAAAACATATAAATTTTAAAAAAAAGAGTGCCACAAAAAATTGGTTATAATTAACAAACCTAAAATTAATTTTTGACAAAAAACGTTACGCATGTAGGTATAACAATTTTTGAATTTGCTTTATAAAAAAACATTATTGTTAGCTGCAAATTATTAATTGAAATTCGTAACCGCAAATTAATAATAGCGAATTTTGAATTAAACCGATATCAAACGTTTCTCACACGTAGGTCACGATTCTTCAGAAACGATAGGCTCACCCATCACAATTCCGGAAAAAGGCGATTTTTACTTATTGCCTTATTTAAAATAAAAACAAATCATCCTTAATATACTGGAGAACAAAAAAAATGCAACAACAGCAATATATTAATACATTAGGATGCTCTTAGTAATTGATTATATTTCCAAGAAGATTCCTCCATGATAATCATCAAAAAATTAATAATAAGTGGCTCCTCCATGGATATTTATGCACTCTTTTGTTTTATTGGGCATTGACAAAATAAGATGGCCTATATCGTATTGAGGAACACTCATCCAAATCCTCCTTACAGCATGTCAGAGAGTTCATCTAAGTTTCCAGGGGGACGTGGTAATCGACTAAGATTGCGCCCTATCATATCCCATACGTGTTCGATAGGCGACAAATCAGGCGATCTTGCTGGCCATTCCAAAGTCTCTATGCCAAGTTCATGTAAGAAATTTAAGGCATTATCTTGTTGAAAGATCGCATTTGGCATAGTTTGAGGACTAGAGGTGATCTGCTTCCTAAACATATAGCACCCCATACCATGATACTTTGCTGTCTTGCTGTATCACATTCAACAGCAAAGTCTACATTTCGTCTCTCACCTCGAAATCTTCTAACCCTCATGCGTCCATCATGGCCGCCTAAACAAAACCTGGATTCGTCGCTGAAGCTTATGGTATTCCATTTCATTGTGGGGTCAAAGGTAGCATCAAAAGCAGACGGTAAGCCCTCAGCCCCATACCAAACAATCATCGATTAACTGTCATTCTTGAAAACACTCGTCCTGTAGCTGCAACTAGAACATCTCTTACTTGTCGTATACTGTCGATTTCTGAGTGCAAGAAGTCTCAGATGCCGTAAATCACGACCTTGTAATAATCTAGGGCGTCCAGAACCCGTACGACGTCTATAAGTCTCATCACTGGACCACCTCCAAACTCTTAACACTGTTGATGGATTGGCATTAACCCTTCTTGCAATTTCCCGTAAACCAAAACCAGCCTCTTTCATGCCCACGCTGCGTCCTTTCTCGAAGTCGTTTAAATGATGAAATTGTTAGCGACCGCGAACTTTTAGCATTTTTATTTTTAAGTAAACTGCGAGCAATCCAAAAAGACCAAAAACTACGAGAAAATGATTTCAAATTTTTCAGAAAAGGTCTTTTATGTGTTGGTTGTTTTTGAAAATGAAAAGAATCTGTGAAAAAAGGAAAGATTGGAAGACAAAAAATGTATCAAATATTTCTTTTGCGATAAGGTATACACACAAATAATTTTCATTCAAATAATTATCCATATACATCGTGGTGCATTTTTTTTTGTTATCCAGTACATTTGTCGTTGTGAGAAAAACTTCGTCTTTTTTTTTATAACATTTTATAGATTTTATATTTTAAAGAAACTCAGCAAGACTAGTTCTACGGCGAAGCTAAATTGCTGCTACGCGTACCAATAAACATTTAAAAGTGACGAAAATTCTCACCAAGTAAAAGGACAGGATTTATGTAACTTTTCCGAACAGTGACCGTGACATATTCCATCCCTGCCAAAAATACCGCGTCAAAATTCGTAAAAAAAAACTAGTGAAAGTTCACGAGTTCTGGTCGGCATTTCATGCGGTTTATGAAACACCACTTTCGGGTGAAATCTCATGAGCTTTCAATCTTGAAAAGAGATTCAAAACTCGTCAAACATCATGAGTTTTGAAAAGTTTCTAAAAGAATTGTTGATAAGAGTTGATAAGATTTCAGCAGTATTTTAAAGACTCTGCTTCCTTTGGTTTTGTTAAGTTTTAAGCAGATTTTTAACAAAAATTTGAATCAAATTTAATAATATTTCACTAGGTTTTTAAAAGACCCACCCATCATCAGATTACATAAGAAAATCCACATGTTTTTAGCAGTTTTGACCAGATTTTAACAGAAACAAGTTGATAAGGTTTCAATGTTTTTCAAAAGTTTACGTGTTTTCAGCAGTTTTAAGCAGATTTAAGCAGAAATATTAAATAAAGTTAATAAGATTTCACAAGATTTCATGAGATTTCCTATGTTTTAAGCAGTTTTTAAAAGATTTCACAAGATTACATGAGAAAATCCACATGTTTTTAGCAGGTTTAAGCAGAAATTGTCTCTTTGTGTTCCTTCTTTTATAACTTGTCAAATCTCTTAAAATTTCTTAAAATTTCTTGCTAGTTAAATCTATTTGTTTTGTTTAATTTACTTTTATATAGGTACTCATAAAATCTTTTCTATTCTCATTGAAAAACTTGCTTGTCAACAAAGTGATGTGAGTGTCTATTTTCTACACTTGACAAAAAATCTTTAGAAAACATCTTTTCATTTGTACTTTTAAAATTTATACTTCTTGCTAAATTTCATGAAATCTTTTGTGTCTGATATAAACTTACGAAATCTCTTAAAATATCTTGATAGTTAAATCTTTATTTTATATTATTTTTAATTTATTTTTATAGGTACTCATAAGATCTTTTAAATTTTCATCTTGCTTGTCAAATGTGGTTTGTGCTTTTCTATTTTCTACCCTTTAATACTTATATAAAATCTTGTCAAATCTTCACAACACTTTACCCTATTTCTCATGAAATCTTGCAAAAACTTTTAGACTTGTGAAATCTAGTAAAATCTCATAAAAATCTTGGTCGTTAAACCTTATGAAATCTCATGTGTCTGTTGTAACATAATTTTTTTTCAAACGACCGGAAAATAGCCACTTTCCGTACGATTTTTCATACGGAAAGTTCTACATTACAAGGCATGTTCTTTCGAAATATTTCCACTCTCCAGAAAGGACCTCCAGAAGGAATCTAGTAAAATCTCTTACTTGCTAAACCTCATGAAATCTATGTCTGATATAAACTTACAAAATCTCTTGCAGTAGTAAAATTTTGTTAATTATAAATCTTTACAATTTATTCGATTTAATTTATTTTTATAGGTGCTCATAACATATTTTAAATTATCATCTTGCTTGTCAAATCTGGTTGTGCTTGTATGCCTATATTCTACACTTTAATACTTATATAATCTTGTCAAATCTTCACAACCCTTTACCCTATTTCTCATGAAATCTTATAAAATCTTTTAAAAGCATCCCTTCTTTTAGACTTGCGAAATCTTGCAAAATCTCATAAAAATCTTGCTCGTTAAACCTTATGAAATTTCATGTGTCTGTTGTAACATAATTTTTTTTCAAACGACCGGAAAATAGCCACTTTCCGTACGATTTTTCATACGGAAAGTTCTACATTACAAGGCATGTTCTTTCGAAATATTTCCACTCTCCAGAAAGGACCTTTTTGTTCAATTTTCCAGTCCCTTGATTCTTTTCCGGTCCCATTTTTGGCCAAGTTGGCTATGACTTCTTGTTGACAGCTTTTAGCTTGTTTTTTTGGGCAGTTTTGACACTTCTAAAAAAGCTGTTTTGAATTTGTTTCAAAAGTTTTGTTTACAGAAATGGACTCAGATCTAGAAAATGAGTTGAATTCGGAGGAAATAATAAAAGCTGCTTCAAGAGTCACATACACCGAAAAATCGACCACACATTTTTAATTCTCAAAGTAAGAGTATACTATAAATATAGGTAAATAAAGTACAAACATAGAAATCTGCCTTTTATGAGCTCTTTTGTCATTATTTTGCTTGATAAGTTGGCCATAGTTGGCCATAACTTGTCGTCAGTCATCACTGATTTAGCTGTGTGAAGCTAATAGGCACTACACTATAATTTTTCTAATGTTTTTTGCACAAGTTAAAAATACAAAAATCATTTCTAACCACAAAACTTTTCTTGTTTTTCTTAGTTTTCATCTTAAAAACTACCGGCCTTAGCGGCAATGGCTATCTAGCCAACAAGAAGCAGAAAATATCAGGGGCTGTTCATAAATTACGCAACACGGCTAGGCGTCGACGAAAGTGATAGATACTTAAATGCTTTTTCTGATCGTTTGAAAAAAAAAAGTACGTACGATATACGACCGGAAAGTGTCTTTACAGGTCTAGTGACGTAAATACCTATGAATCTTGTGAGTTTTCAATAGTCAGAAATTATTTGAAAATGATTCTCATGAAACATCATAAGAATTTGTCAGTTTTCATGTGTCGTACATCTTTGCCAGGTCAAGTCTCTTCAAACCAATAAAATCTCTTAAAATCTCATCAAGACTTGATCAGTTTTTAAGAGTTTTAAAGTAATCTTAAAACAGCGGCCATTACAGCATTACCCACTGATTTACACACCATTTTCACAACTTTACAAATTCGTCCTCTTTTAGGATTTTTTGGACTTTTTTTTACCACAATATTACTATAATTGACAATAGATAATCTGGTCCAAAACTGTTTTTTATACTTCTCACTCTCACTTTTAATAGGTAATGTAACTTGGACGATCGCATCACGTAAGATTCAAAAACTAGAGGCTCCAATAAAAAATTGTACGTGGTTATCTTATGACCTGTCATTACACTCCAACTGAAAAAACATTGCCCTCGTGCCGCGGACGTAGGCAGTTGGGAAAAACTAAACGCTTCTGCTCGAATACGGATTTTAGAATCCCATCCCTCTAACGTAGGTTGTTTTCTCTTTTTACCTGCACGCCCTAGAAAGAGAGCGAATAAACCATCGATTTATACGCGAACGTTTTTCACGATGCAGTTGGTCCCAAAGCGCGTTAAGATACCTCCGACACCGTATCTCTAGGTCGTTTTTTTGCAACGTAGGTAAAAACTTTCGAAGCCTACCGTCATTTTACGTCTCTTTTAACAGCGCGTAGAGAAAAAAAAACATACGTACGTTGCGTTTCAAGTTCAAACTTAAAGCGGAATTCATAAACATGGCGTTTGCCGACGCCGATGCCGTTGCTTTCATGCCGTTGCTACAAACTCGCGCTTTCATAAACTTTTTGTTTTGTCAATTAACAAAATCAGTAAAAAAAAAACACTTTTATTTCCAATAAACCATAAAAAATGAGGTTGGAAAAATATAAACATTAATAAAATCAATGAATAGCGAACTTTCCCTCAAAAAGGTAATGGTAACCGTAGATCCGAATTTCGCACTTGTGGTGCTCATCAGTACGGTGCTAGGAATTAGGAGATGAAATGATGATGGAAAAATATAACACAGGATTCATGTAAAAGACAACCATCTGTCAAATTGCAGAATCGGTAGATGTACCTTCATTTTGAAGGAAAATTAAGCGTCTCTACGGAGACAGATAAAATTATCTTTACAGATATCCTAAGCTCTGGAGTTAATAAATTTAAAAAGGGATTTAGTGAGGGTGAATAAATAACAAAATCAATGAATAGCGAGTTTTCGCTCAAAAAGTTAATGGTAACCGTAGATCCGGATTTCGCACATGTGGTGCTCATCAGTACGGTGCTAGGAATTGGGAGATGAAATGATGATGGAAAAATATGACACAGGATTCATGTAAAAGACAACCATCTGTCAAATTGCAGAATCGGCAGATGTACCTTCATTTTGAAGGAAAATTAAGCGTCTCTACGGAGACAGATATAATTATCTTTACAGATATCCTAAGCTCTGGAGTTAATAAATTTAAAAAGGGATTTAGTGATTTAGAGGGTGAATAAATAGCAAATTTCATTGATTTTGTTATTTATTCACCCTCACTAAATTTTTTTTTTTAATTTATTAACATTAATCACGTGACTATTTTAACCCGTTTCGATGGCTACGAAATTACTAAGAATTGCTACGAATTTCGCAATGGCACGAACCGCAAAAGTTTAACTTGAACCGTCTCTGCCGGCGACGGCAACGGCAAGGGCGACGCGAACGTAAGATATTTTCTTTAGTTTATGTTAACAAAGTGTAGTTATTTCCAAGTTAAGTGGTACATCACTTACAACGCTAATAAAATATGAAATGTATTGTTTTATGAGTACCCGTTTCGAAAATGGCGTTTAAGGTAAAAAATTGTCCTGGCAGCTCGGGCTGCCTTAAATATTTTTTTTATACCTTCATCAAAAACATGATTTTAGTAACCAAAGCATAGCTTTTTTGGCTACCCATGCAAAATAACTTTTTTTTTATCACGGGTGCAAAAAAAGAGAAATAGCGGAAAATAGTAATATTGATAAAATCTAATTATTCTTGTTTAAAAATTAAGCCATTTAGGCCGATTTTCAACAAGTATTTACGAAAAAATCATTTAAAAACATCGTCAGGATATCAAACTGTCAAAGATTAAAATGTCGCAACAATGAACGTCACCGAGTAAAAAGGCACATTGCTATGAAAACCATCATTATTTCATTTACCAGCCGCCTTGATTTATAGTGTAAAGATGGTGTGTTGCGAGAAGTGCCCTATGTTCGAGATTTTTAAAAGTATTTTCTTGTTTTTCTTGGATTTTTTAATAAAGGTATTAAAAAATATATTGTTAACAACTCGCGGCAAAAAATGCAGCATTCATAAAAATCTTTTTAAAATGCCAAAATTATGTGCCATTTGATGAACTTTTTACATAACTAACTAATAATATATTTAATATCTGTATTAAATTGCCCTAAGTTATTTTAGTTTAGTTGGGATAAAAACTAAAAAAATAAAGGTAAAATATTAAAACTAAAAAAATAAAGGTAAAATATTATCCCATTGTCAGCTTCAGCTTTTTTAGACTGCGGAGAATAGAAAGGTGACACAAATTAACAATAGTTGTCTTAAAACTAGGATTAGTATACCTATATCGCATAGATATATCAGAAATTATTTTAATTTTATCAACCTTAAATAAACTTAAATTACAGAAATAATTTTTTCATTTAATTTGGACTGGATACTTGTTTTCTTTTTTGACAAAAAACGTAAAAAGAGATGAAAATCTTTAAAGAATTTTTGGATTAAACTTGTCAAACGGGTAAAAAATTACATTTTTGTCATAATTTTGTGAAAAATTTCGCCTGCGGCTCCTTAATGACGTTGACAGCAAATATATAATTGAAACTATATCTTACCCCTCCACGGCAATTCAGCAAAGCCACTTTTTCAAAAATATTTCACAAAAAATGTGAAAGGGATTAAAATTTCTAAAAAATTTTCGGTTCAAATTGCAAAAAAATATTTGCCTGCAACGCTACAACGTCATTGATTGTTATAATTTTAGTTCAGTTTTAAATATTTTTTTGTCAACAGCAACTAGACCGTCTCCCTTTTCAAAAAAATATTCGACCACCCCTCTAGATATACCGTTGGAATATCCCTCTTCCAAGGCAAATCTCTGCGTACGCCACTTGTCGGAGGAGGAATTAAATAATTACCATTTTTAGACACTTAATTGATGTAAATCTATGTGGTTCGGTGAATTGGATTATATTTTTCACGCGTCTAAAGCAAAACAGTCTAGGCTGGGAGCTTGCAATTTCAATCCATGGGTTTGACTTTGAAGCACTGGCGTAACACAAGTGGGGGTTTAGAGGCTCCCCAAGAATCACCAATAAAATTATAATCTGAGAGTCATCTGTTACTTAAGCCCCCGGTCTCGTCCAGATACAATTTCTGCGTACGCCACTGCTTGATAAAACTATATATGGCCCATCTAGAGCAAAAAGGTGCAAAGTGCAAATAAAAAAATTTGCATTTTGTATGCTTTTAAATTGTTTTGCTCGGTATCTGATGAAAATTACTTAGTGACTTTTTTTTTCTAAGGGGTTTTTTGGTGCTTGCCACCTTTTTACACAAAATTAGTTATGATTCTAGGACCTTACTATGGGGAATATAATAATTATTTTACGCTTGGCGCCTTGCCGCTCTACAGCGGCGATCTATATAAAATAAAATAGGTACTCACTCTCTTACTGTCAGCATTAAATTAACTGAAGATGTTCTTACCTAAAAATAAAAATTACATTGATAAATGATGGCGATAATAAATCAAAAGATATTTTTGTAATCAGAAAGACCGTAAGAGCTGGGGAGAAGATTGATACTGATGAATTTCTGATAAGCGTTAGTGCTAGTTTTTCTATGCTAACAAATCAAAATTATAGGTGGGCCCTTAGATTCAGACACCCTGTACGGGGGTGATCGCAAATAAAAGGGGCGATTTAGTAGGTGTTGGACTGGGTTAGTGTGAATAAAAAAATACTTATTTTTAATTAAAAGCAAGGGCGGATCTACTCTCATGGTATAACGGCCTTGCCCTTCCATTTTCCGGAAAAGAGCCGTAACGACTGATAATTGCTTTTTTGTCCTTCGTATAATAACAATAACCACGTTTTCAGTATGCGGATAAAAAACACTCCATTCTTGGGGTAGCGAAATATTACTTTTTATTACTCATCATAAAACATAAGTTCGAAAAACATTGATTTAAATGGTAATTAGTTCGAAATACATTCGTTCGAACGAAAATTAGTTCAAAATACATTCTTTCGACTGGTAATTAGTTTGAAACATATTGGTTCGAATAATAATTAGTTTAAAATAAATTCTTTCGAACGGGAATTAGTTCGAAATACATTTTTTCGAATGATAGGGTTCGGTCAATTTTTCTTGTGAAGTGGGTGAGATTTGGGTTTATTGTTATTCTCTTAAACCTAACCCATTTATTCAAAAGAAAATTTAAGATAACCTTTCCTAACCGGATTGGTCGGGTCGTTCCTCAACCCATTTTTCAATTGCAACCGGTAAACCGTTTGAGTAACTTTAACCTGAAACTAATTCCATGTAAATCTCACTGCTTAACGCAAGATTTTTCCCACCTACCGCCTCTCAACTCATGTGTTACATCCAGGAGCGTAGCCAGAAATCGACTCTGGGGGGTTTCTTCATTTAATAAAAATCAACTACCTACCTATGGCAAATTTTTAAAAATTAGGTAAGTGCCTATTACTTGAGCTCTTGAACTGAAGGGAGGGAAGAGGGGCGGTTTAAGTGTTGAGTTAGTGTATAAGAAAAAAAAATACTTATTTTTAAAAGTAAGCCACTTCTAGTGCCATTTGCATTTGATTTTTTTGAAAATTAACCCTTAAATGCGCCGCAGGCAGATATTTGGAAAAAATTACACTAAAAAGAGGTTGAATAATTTTCAAAAGGAATTTAGACAAATTGCTTGTTGGAGAATTTTTGGAACTTGTAATTGGGCGTAAGGGCATTGCATCTTTGTGAATTTTGGGAAGTCCGTATAGATGAGGAGGCTTGCTATAATGTGGTGTAAGTTGAGACCTTGTATTGTCCGGAATATATCTGGAATACTTTTTCAAAATTCTCTAAACCTTACTTTCGATTGATTGCGTCGGATCTTTTGGAACAAGTTTATAGTTTCCTTTAGCAAGTACCTCTTCAACTTTCTGGTCATAGGTTTCCGTGTCCAAAATCACTGTTGCATTGCCCTTGTCTGCCGGTAAGATTTCAACTGATTTGTCCTTTTGAAGATTCTTCAACGCGATGTCCTCTGTCTTGCTTATATTAGAGATATGCTTAATAGGTTTGTCAATAATGGTCCTTACCTGATGTCTAAACTCGTCGGCGTCTTGGGAGTGGTTCGAATCACACGCGGTTGATACCGCAACATATAAACCTAAGCTCTGGCTAAGATATGTTGATGATACTTTTATTGTCTGGACCGGGAATGACCAACAACTTTCAGAATTTCTTCACCACCTAAATATCATAAGACCCACCATTATATTCACAATGGAGTTGGAGCAAAATTGTCAAATTCCTTTTCTTGATGTACTTGTCACACGAGTAGAAAGCGACATCAGAACAACAGTCTATCGGAAACCCACTCACACAGGACAATATTTAAATCAAGGTTCAAATCATTCTGCTACAACCAAACGAGGCATAATCAAAACTTTGTATAACAGAGCCGTTCAAATTTGTAACAGTTCTCATATATATATATAACAGATACTAGTTCTAAATTTCAACAAACAGGACAGAGATTACAAGACCAAAATCAGGCAAATGCATTCCTTACAATCCCGTACGTTAAAGGAGTATCAGAGAAAATTCGAAGAGTAGCGAAAAACTTTAATATTAAAACAGCTTTTAAATCTAGTAATACAATTAGAAGCCTTCTTAGTAAAACAAAACCAGAGAACAAACAAAATAAGGAATGCATTTACCAAGTTCCTTGTGAGTGTGATGAATCATATATAGGCGAAACTAAAAGACCACTATCTGTTAGGCTTAAGGAACATCAGACGAATACCCAAAAAGGTGAAACCACGAAATCAGGAATCGCCGAACATGCATGGTCAAAACAACACCGAATGAAGTGGGCAGAAGCAAAGGTTTTGCACAAGGAGTCACACTGGAAGAAACGAAAATTCCTTGAAGCTGCCTTTATTGGGCAGAATCAGGGTATTTTCAGTAAACCAAGTGTTGAAATCCCAAATATTTGGAAGCCCCTCCTTGGGCGGAGCCAACTTCTTAAACTTCAAGGTTGAGTGATTTCTCACAGTATGTAAGCACGTAGCCTTAGGAATTGATTGTAGTTTGCACCTGAAGACGATCAGAGATTGTACTAATCGAAAATTCGTGTATAAATAAAATATAGACAATGGAAGTCCGAAACACAGAGTTAATTTCAATTAAGTACGTCATAGCACCGCAGGCAAAATTTTTAAAATTTAAGATATCACGGGGTCAGAAAGTGGGGAGCTACACCTCTACTTGGGGCCCCTGATCATGATTAATTTATTGTAGATTGGTTAGGACCGCCTGGGGGGGGGCTTTTAACCCCAAACCCCTCCCTGGCTACGCCACTGTTACATCGCGTAACTCTACCATTTTCAAAATGAACCCGCACATAGTAAAGCATGTTGCGATGCGCAGCTTTGATACTTGAATCAGCTGCATAAGCGGCTACACTCTATGAAACTTGCATCAGCATCACCGACCGTCAAAGTCAGCATCGTCGCAAGCTGCAACTGATACCAATATCCCTACTGATGCCAATATCTCTAATGATGCCAATATCGCTATACAGCCTAGAAATATTTTAAGTCTAGGTAGAATTTGTTCTCCTGAACAAGAATTAGTAAAAACATTGTTTTGGAACTCTTTGGTTTTAGAAATAATTGCATTTAAAAATTGTTAATTTTTTCTGAGAAGCACCGTTTACCTACATATCGGTTTCTAACCATCATGCACCAGCAATAAACATAAATTGTTGAAAAAAAAACTATGACATTTTCAAAATTCTTGACAAAAGCGGTGGAGGGTTACCAGTGAAACCACTGATGAGCCCACGCTGGTTACCCAGCTTGGTCCTTTGTGTGTTCCAAGTTTGAATATTCGTTATTTCCACCCAAGATCTTTTGATCTTTTATTTTTTACTTTCTTTTCGGTTGAAGTAACTGATTTAGAGGTTTTTTTTAACTTCTTTTTTGTTTTAATTGCCTTAGGAGCATAATCCTACTGGAAATATTAACACGCCAGGACGAATCCGTATCAGGTAACTTGGATAAGTACCAGTGCGGAACGATGCCTATTTGTGAGTGATTCAAAGTTGGAAATCAAAGTGTATGATGGTGTTTAATGATGTATGGTGGAGGGTGACCAGTGAAACCACTGATGAGCCAACGCTGGTTACCCAGGGCGAAACATCGTTTAATCATTTCTCTTTTCGCTTCGTTTGAATTTTCGTTATTTCCACCCAAAATCTTTTGTTTTTTAGTTTCTTTTCGGTTGAAGTAACTGAGGTAAAAATTTTAGACGTGATTCTCAACAAAAAAAGGAAATTTTAACCCAAATTTGGAGTAAAGAAAATATGAAATTTAAAAAAAATCACTTAATATTTCTTGGATGAATGATATCTAACCACTGTTAAAAATCTTTCTAGGGAATTTTAAATCACCCTGTATGTTTCACTGTATTACGGGCCCCATATAATTATAAGTTAACTATAAAAGGTCCTGCCCATGTACATCCCTATGTCAAAAAGCTTCGCGCCAACCCCCTGAGAAATCAAGTAGGCCGAGAACAATGGTAAAAAACATGACTCTTCTGCGCATGCGTCGATCTTCGTGCACGGACATCGAAATCCTTGTTGACACTTCTCAAAAATTATGGGTTATGTTAGCATTTTCTGTTTATTTTTCTGAAAGTTAAAAAAAATCTCTCTTTTCAAAGAGAAAATTGCAAATAAGTGAAAAACGGGTCTCGGCTAAGAAGCAAGGTTTTTGGTTTAAAACCGCAGTGAAAAATATAGGGGAAAATAGTTAATGCCGTTGTTTTCGTTGGAATGTGGACAGAAAAATAGACTAAAGAACGAATTTAATCGCCTTGTAAGTATGAATTTTGCAAGTTTTAGAGAAAGACAAATGAACTTTGACTTCACAACACTTCGCACTGAAACACGAAATCTAAAAATAGTCGCAATGGCGGCCGACGAGAGCGATCACTGGAAGACAATCCAATGTTGCCGAGTTGAATCAAAAATTTTTGGAGACCAACTCTTTTTCGTTCAATATTTGTCCTGGAGCTTTTTTTGATTAATAGTCTAATAATTTAACAAAAAAACATAGTTAAAATCGTAAACATGCTGTTTAAATTTAATTTTTAATTTATTTTATATGAAGTGACACTTTTTATTGCTTTTGTCTCAATTTTGACCATTGCTGGGACGTTTTTCGCGCATCCTGAGCCTTTATATTGAGCTTATAATTATATGATGAGCCCCTTAAGGGTTCGGCACACCACTATAACAATGAGATGTGACAGTTATCTGACTAACAGTTGCAACAGTGCAACACTGAGATATATCTGTCTTTTGTTTTTACCTAAAACCGCAAACGACAGAAATATCCGAGTGCTGCACTAAAAGTCTCAATGGAATACGCTATAACTGTTAATATTTTTAACTTGAAAAAATTATAAACCTGGTACAACAATTTTAAGTTGCAAGACTGTTTATTTCGTATTAAGGGCACATGTCAGCAAAAAATGGCGACCTTACCTATCCATAATAATTTATACGATGAACACTTGCTATATAAAGGAACTTGTGAAAAATAGGTTTACTTATGTGGGTATGTATATAGTGCTAACATTGTTGTTATGAGGCCCAAATCCATGAGAGTTACTGCTTTTGTGTTGGGTCGGTGCAATTTTTAGAAAGTCTTTTAAATTAATTCCAAGTACGAATTTTAGTTTACTATTTGTTTGATTAAAGCTGAATAATTAACTATGGGTAGGTAGGTGCACAACTTCAAAGACTGACTTAATTCACTTGCACAGCGCGTATTCCTAAATTAGCCTTATGAAAATGTATAAAGCAAACTTCCAACTCTATGGAAAGTCAGAGGTGAAAACGCGGGATGAAAACTTAAGAACACTTTCTGTAAATAGAACAATTCATTTTCGAGGTGTTTAACTAAATCATATTTAAAATTTACCACATTTAAGAGTATAAGTTCAAAATGTTATTACAAAGATACATAGTCCAAAAATCGAAAAAAGACCCGGATTTTGGGCAACTCAAACTCTTACCGAAATTTTTCCGGGATTGCAGATTGATATTTCGCATGCACTCACTTTTGAACTGTCAACTGTAAAATAATATTTTTAACCCTTTAAGCTCGCGCTATCGAGGTACGATCCAGAATAGCCTATAGATCAACAATTTGCTGGTCAAAAAATAAACAAAACAAATCAACGCAAAACTGGAGCTATACAATTTCATAAAACGTGCCTGTGTTTAAACCTCCCAGCCTACGTTATTATTATCAAAGCTGATCCAAGATAAAAACTTATTTCTCAAACTCGCTGAATGAATTAAAAAGTGATAACATGATTGTAAAAATAAATGAATACAAGTTTAAGTGTAAGTTTATTTTATTTCATCTCTTTAAAAATATAAACGTACAATTTTTCAATCACAATGAATATACATATAATTTTTTGAGAATAAACATCTAAAGAATTTCACGACTTTTAGTACAAAGACATAAATAATAAAATAAAACACAGACATGAAAGTTTCTAACTTGTTAAAGCTTTGTCAAACCTAACCTACTATATACAGTATATATATAGTTCAGAACGAGAAGCACAATAGGTACAGTGATATAAATACACCGAGAAAAATGATGGGCTACGAGAACTCAAATATGTGTTCTCCTAGACCCAGCCATGTTGCCAATAGAGGACCGCCCAGACCTCTGGGCTGTGAGAACCAAGTCCAAGGGATTGCAGGGAAACACGGTTCGTGAATTGTGGCAGCCCAAAATATGCATAAACACTGAATATATTTTTTTGACCATTTGGGCTGCCAGAACTTAGCATCCAGGTTGTGGTGACTCATGATCTGGGCTAGGAGAACCCTATGGGTAACTTTGAGCCACTTCGAAAATTCAGTTGAGCCACTTGGAAAATTCAGTTGAGACACATGAATTACTGTACTAGTATTATGAAAAAAAATATTTTTATTTTTTTATTTTATTTTTATAAGAAAGGTTAAAAATGTTTTAGTCAAGGAAAAATTTTTGTGACTTAAAAATAAAACAAAATCCAACGAAGTCTTAACTGTCAAGTCGTCCCGACTGACTGTATACAAAGTATATTAGTAAATAGCTAAGTATACAGCGCTATCCATTATAGAATTTTTGACTTTTGATCTAAGATTAAAAGGGCACTCAAAAGAAATCATCACTTTTTCTGACAAATTTGATTTTAGAATACTTAGGCTTTGTACATGTATTTTGTTACTTTAAATGAAAAATCCTGTATTTTGTGTAATTTTTTTAGCTAAGCAGACTATACCCTTGCCAACAATGCTGAATAACTCAAAAACTAAACGAGACTTTTTTAAATTTCTCTTAAATTCAAAAAAAGGCCACAGTAAATAAGGTGTTATGTTGAAAATAACAAAACATATCTATGCAATTTGTAAATTATAAATGTCAAATTTTAGATAAGACGATAAGATTTATAATGGATAACCTCTTACATAAAAAAACTCAAAAAAAAAATCTAAAATTCGCGTTTGAAAATGTTTGAATGTGAAATATATAAACAAAATCAAATATGTTAATACAAATATGGTGTGTTAAAAATAAAACCTAAAGGCTGAGCTGTAACGCTAAAGCCGTCCCTAAGTCTAATTTGCTCAGGAAAATGACTGAAATATATATAGTTGTAAATTAGGCTTAGGAAAGAGTTAGCGGCGTTAGTAAATCTCAGCCAAACTGTTTAAAATACAAAACACACCCTATACATTTCGCACTGCACACTTTCATATTATTTAGAAAATATAATAAAACACGTTAATATTTTTCACTCGTGAACCTGCACATATGACCTACACTAACTACATCACAACTGGAAATGAAGCTAGCCACCGCCAGCCAAAGCAACCCGCAATCCCGAATATGTGCAAAACTCGACATTCGGCAAGTACCGCCTATAATCGGATTCATATGTGTAAACCATGATCATGAATTAGAACAATTCAGGCCCTAAGTTATCGTAGCCCAGACCGTGAATTACCACAGACCCTAAAAGTGAATACATAAAACTGGGCTGGGGCAATCCCATGCCTGAATTGTGGTAGCCCACAACTTGCTGAGTTCTCCCAGCTAAATTGAAATGGTTTGGGACAATCATACCGTGTGCTATAGTAACGCACGGTGTGAGTTCTGGAAGCCCCACGGACGTGGGTTGGCCCCGTTTTCTCAGTGTAGTAACTGGGAAAATAGGGAAAACAAACCACTGTATCTAAAGAAACACATACAGAAAAACCTGTGGCTTTTTAGAAAATGTTATCCAGAGGGCAATATTAAAACCGCTTGAATCAGACACCATATAAAAGTAATGGTACGGCATTTTAAAAATGACTAGAAAGAATAGAAGTGACGCAGGGCTGGTCATTGCACACTAAGAAAATATCCTCACAAATTGAGAATATCCAGTCAGTCATATCTTAGACAGACACTTACCTAGAGAACTCAAGACCACTTCAAAGAACACAGAAAACAATTCCCAAGAAAAAATCAACAAATAGGCACCTGAAAAAGGTGTTAAACCCATTTAATTCGAAGGAATACAAAAAACAAACCAGCAAAAACCTTACCTTACCTTACCGTTGTGTAGAAGTTGAATACAAATCAATGTTGCGTTTTGTTGATCACGCATCAGTGTGTTATTCAATTGTTATATTATAGCTTTCTGTACCTTATTTAATTTTTGTATATATTTTGATATCCACAATAAAAATATTTCGAAAGTTTCCTATAAATAGACCAGTCATTTTTCCAGCTTTCTGGCGATAAACATGACAATATTTCCAATTTTCCAGACCAATAAACCAATAAATATTGATACTGTGTGCCTTTACTACTGGCTTACTATCCCATACATTCGAGACACTCAAGCATATATTTCAATTTTAAGCAGTAGTAGAATATAGGTACAGCATTCGGTATTATAGGGAAAATCCTTCATGATAAATCCTTTACGGATTTGCACTGCAAAGAGCAGCTCAAAGGATATGGCTTGAACTATTTGAAAGCTCTATGAGAAGTAACACATGGGTTTACATACTGCATTCTATGTTAGGCGAAAAACACACTTTACTCGGAAAATATTCAGTAATATTAAGCCGTCGGTGGGTATTAACAGGTGGGGAGTATTCCTAACGTAAGAGTAGTTCTCCTCTGCATTTTTATTTTTTTCATCTCCATCTCATATTTATTGCAAATTTGGGGAGTACCTACCTACCTATAAAGTGGAACAAATTCGTAAAATGAAACTGCAAAAAGGGTATATTTTTTATATTTGGCATAGTAATAACTAATACCACAAGATAAAATTTCAGTCGAGGATCCTCCAGTTTCTGGCCCAGAAATCAAGATGGCGGGTGTCAAAGTTAGGAAAAAATGTGTTTTCTACATTTTTACAAAAATAAAATGGAAATTAATGGGTTAATAGTGAAAAGGTCCCACTCAATCCAAAAATACAAAAAAGTTGACATATGTCACTTCAAAACAAAATGGCGGCCATATTTCAAAATTTTAGTTTTTCTTTGATTTTTTTTTTACTTTTTAAGTGATGATCTTTTTTGATTCCTCATTCGTATTAGCGATGAGTTTGCCTATGCTAAAATTTGACATTTGATATTCAAAATGGCGGCCAAACTATCAAGTAGTAAAGTAATTTTCCCCTTCTGGTGTGGTATTTAAACTAACGTCATGCAATACATCAGTTTACACTAAATCGGGGACGCTTGTCTCAAAAATTAAAAAAAAAATGACACGTCATTCCCAAATCAAGATGGCCACTAAAATTAAGAAACGTCATTATTTTTTTGCATGTTAGCAATTTTGCACAACCCAAAGCAGTTTTAGGATGAATTAAATTACTTTTAAATTTTAGTGTCAAAAAAAAAATTAATATTAAGTTATTATTTATTAAGTAAAATGTAAAAAAAAGGTTTATTTCGTTGTTTCCTTAAGTCAAACACAAAGCACTTGGCAAAATATTGGGTTGCGCTAAGTAAGACGTAGCCATGCCAAAAATAAAAAGTGACATATGTCTTTCACAAACCAAGATGGCGGCGACTTTCAAGAAAAACAATTGAATTGATTTTTTCCAACCGACTTATATTTTAATATGTAAATAAGATTCAAAAATATGTTTTTTTGTTTAACCCACTTTACATTATTTAGAATGACGTAATGCTACAATTAAGGCTGTAGTTTTTTTTAAGAAAAACATATCAGATATAAAAGTTTTTAGCAAGTATCCAGTACCTAATCATCCGCGTAGGAATATTTAGAAATGTCGATGACACCTGACTTTAAGATGACATTGACGTCTTCCATACATCTAATATTGTCTAAACGATATTGTATTGTATTGTATGTCATTTAAAAAAAATATATTTTGCCAAGTTTTGTGTTTACTTACGAAAAAAACGGAAAAAAACACTTTTATTACTTAAGTGTCCGCCATTTTAACTGGGGTAACTAATTTTTTTTTAAACAAAAATTTTAAATTAATTAAGCTTATCCTAAAACTGCTTTTGTCTGTGAAAAAATGTAAACGGGCAGAAAAATAATGTTGTTTTTTATTTTATTCGCCGTTATTTTGTTTTTTTTTTAAATCTGTATTTTTAATTTGATAAAATCTTATATTTTACTTACATTTTAACTGAAGTATTAAAATTTGACACAATTATTTAAAACTAATTTAGCTTATCCTAAAACTGCTTTTGTTTGTGAAAAAATATAAACGAACAGAAAAATAAAGTTGCTTGTTTATTTTAGTCACCGCCATCTTAATTTGTGAATGACATATGTCACTGTTTTCTTATTTTTGGAATGACTATGTCTTACTTAGCGCAACCCAATATTTTGTCAAGTGCTTTGTGTTTAACTTAAGGAAAAAATTTAAAAAACTCCTTTTTTACTTAATCGTCCGCCATTTTAACTGAAGCATTAAAATTTGTTTTTTTGTTACTTAAAGATTTAAAACTAATTTAACTGATGCTAAAACTGCTTTTGGTTGTGCAAAAATGCTAACGTGCAGAAAAATAATGTCGTTTCTTAATTTTACTCGCGGCCATCTTGATTTGGGAATGACATGTGTCTTTTTTTTGCAATTATTGAAACCAGCGTCCTCGATTTAGTGCAAATGGATATATTGATGAGGTTAGTATAAATACCACACCAGAAGGGAACTATACTTTTTTTTCGATAGTTTGGCCGCCATTTTGAATATCAAATGTCAATTCAAATGTTTTTTAAAATTATAGCAGAGACAAACTCATTGCTCAAAGCATCTACTAAAAAAAAAAGAATTTTTTGGATGTTGAATCTTTTTAGCCGCTCATAAACTCAATTTTTTTTTTATTGTGCGACCAAGAAACCGTTCGCGAGCTTTAAAATGAGACATTAAAAAGAATGATCAGTTAAAAATTAAAAAAACAAATCTAAGAAAAACTAAATTTTTGAAATCTGGCCGCCATTTTCTTTTGAAGTGACATATGTCAACTTGTTTTATATTTTTGGGTCAAGTGGGACTTCCTCACTATTGCTCAATTGATTTCGATTTGTTTTTTTCTGAAAACGTAAAAAACAGATTTTTTTACTAATTTTGACAGCCGCCATCTTGGTTTCTGGAACCGGAAAATGGGGGATCCTCGACTGGAATTTTAGCTTTTGGTATTAGGTATCACTGCAGCTTTCTCTTGAAAATCGCTACGAATTTACTTCACTAATACGCCTTGATAAATACTTTTTTAACTCAATTGAGGAATACTTTCCTAGTTGAAAACGAAGGATTCTGTTTCTAAATATGCAGGTACAAGTGAAAGGGGATTGCAGAAATGCCTTTGTCCGAATATATAAGAGGCGTTTATTTTTCTTTTTAAATTGATTTTTATCCGGAGTCCCCGCTAGGGACAATATTCCATTTAAAGTTTTCACACAGCACATTTTTTTCGCTTTTTGTTTCTCAAAACTAAGTTTACTTTTTTTACCCTCAAGCTGTTGGACGCTAACTTTCAACAATGTGTTGCGTTGGTATTTTCTTTTAAAACTTTACTTACAAGAAAGTTTCGGACACAGAGTGCTTGACACACTTTAGGTTTTTAAAATCAGGGCAACGGGGGATTTTCAGTTGTGTTTAAGCGCTGCTTAAGCATCGTTGAACACACTTGTCAAAAAAAAATCTCTGATATCACATGCTAATTGCTTATTTTAGGTTGACGTCAAACCTGCCAAAGTATTTGCATAAAAACCCATGCAAAACAAGGATGTTTTTAATTTAACTTTGTGGAAAAATGTGGGGTTTTTATTCGGTGGTAAAAAAAGATTCTATCATCGACATTATCGAGTTCTTCGGTCTCAAATTCGCGAAAAGAAGAGCTCTAAAATTTGTGAGATTATGGTTATACGTTTTCTCAAATGTGAATATTTTTCGAAGATTGTGCATTGCAACTCGCAACAAAGGTGGAATGTTTTGATTCTCCAAAAGTTAAAGTAGAGGAAAAAAAAAGTTTGTTGGTCTTAGGTCACGTGATCTAATGATCAATAAGGTATTTTTTCCTCATTTTTTTCAGAATGCCGAGAGAAAACGGGATGTTAGAATGAGATGATGCTCTCATCATTCTGGAAAAGAATCAGCATATTAGATTGCTATTAATTTTTTGGCAACTGTTTCTTACTAGGACTTAAGAGCATCAGGTCTCCACAAGCCAGAATTTGTATGTTTCCCGCCCCCCAACCGGATTTTAACTTTATTATGCGTTTTGTTTTGTCAATTTTTGCGATAAAAGGTGTGGATATTCTATGAAAAACAAAGTTTTAACACCTTCAATATTTATAAGATAGTTATTAAAGCCATAGTTACGACCTAGTATTATCAGATTTTTTTTTTAATTTTGAGAAATTCTTTATGTAAAGACATGTACATTTTTTGCTTGCTTGGAAAATAAAAACGCACAGCGATTATTGCGTAAGATTTATACCGCGCGCCACCAGGTACCACAATTCAAACTAATATTTATTAACCGCGCGCCTCTGACAAGATGTGCAAACGCCTAAGCAAACCAGATGTGTAAGTAAGTTTGGAAGAAATCTTTGTTTTCATTTAATTATTTAAAATTAATTTTAAACTTATATGGAAGAGATTTTTTTCTTGATTTAAGAAAGCGGTGATCTCCCTGAATCAGCGTAAAGTGAGACACATACTCGATGGAAGCAAAAGCAGTTGAATTTGTTCCTTTTTAATTAAAATACTTCAAAATATTTATTTTTAACAAAAAAATCAACCAAATCGTGATTCTTTTTAAATTTAAACCCCCATATGTAGGATGGACCACAAAAAAAAAATTTATTGTCGGATTTTAACACAAAAAAGTTTTGGAAAGGTAATGAAATAGACTTTTTGCAAATATGTCAAAAAATTACATTTATTAAAAATTAAAAATGGCTTATGTTCAAATGTTTTATGCATCTTGAAAGACCGTTGGGTTTTTTTGAGACCCTTAGTATATTTTTTTTTGCGACTACAAAAAACTTTATTAAACTGCTAATTAATTTAAGTTAACCGAACTGTCTTGTTTTAACTGCCAATTTTTTATTTTTTGTCGGATTTTAACGAAAATAAGATTTTTCGAAAGGTAATGAAATAGACTTTTTGCAAATATGTAAAAAAATTATATTCACCAAAAATAAAAAATGGGGATGTCCAGAAGTTTTATGCATCTTAAAAAACCGTTGGATTTTTCTTTAAATACTTTGTATATTTTTTTTTCAAATACAAAAAACTTCTATTTATTGTCTGTAAACAGATTTATGATTTGATATATTCTATTCAGAAATAAAAAAGCTATGGGTTTTTTCGTATACCAACTTTTTGCCTAAAATAAAAACTGCTAATATAATTTAAGTTAACCGGATTTCGTTATCTTTTCGCCAATTTTGTTGACAAGGGCACTCTACAGATGCTTAAAATAAGGCTTCTTTTTCTAAATGTCAAAAAAATGACATTTTGTGACAATTACAATTTTATGCATTTAAGAAAAACCCGTTGGCTTTTTTTAAAACACTTTGTAGGTATATTTTTTGCTATAACAGAAAAGTACCAACTATTATCTGTTAATCGATAAGAAAGAAAAAAGTGTTTAAAAAAAGCCAACAGGTTTTTTAAAATGAAAAAAATTGTAATTTTCACAAAATGTCATTTTTTGACATTTAGAAAAATAATTCTGAATATCTGTAGTGTCCTTGTCGAGAAAATTGGTGAAAAGGTAACGAAATCCGGTTAACTTAAAAATTTCATGCAAGAAGTTGGTATACGAAAAAACCAATAATTATTTTTATTTATTAATAGAATTTATCAAATGATACATCTATTACAGACAATAAATAAAAGTTTTTTTTTAAGTTGCAAAAAAAATATACTAAGTGTATCAAAAAAACCCAACGGTTTTTCAAGATGCATAAAACTTTTAAACATCCGCCATTTTTAATTTTTGTTAAATGTAATTTTTTGTAATTGTAATTTTGACATATGTGCAAAAAGTCTATTTCATTAACTTTCCAAAACTCATTTTTGCGTTAAAATCCGAAAATAAATAAAAAATTGGCTGTTTTGTTTTAAAACCGTCCGATTTTTTGTAGTTCCCCTATATATATAAATTTCTAAAAAAAAGAAAAACTCAATCTGTCGAATTTAACACAGTCCATCTCTTTTGTATTTTAGAAAGACCATTTCTGTACATTGAATATATTTTTTTTTAATTTTGGTGTCGGCTATTAACCAAATCATATATATATTTAGAATTGTGGTCTGTTTGACTGCCTGTCTATTTATTCCAGCATCTCAGCATCCACTTTCACTACTAGATCACTTGGACTCCATCGGTTTATGGGAACAAAAGTTATAATTGCAATTGCCCCCCCCCCCCTGAGTATTAGCACACAAAAATCAATCAACCATGGTTAAAGAGTTTGACCTGGAATTTACTGCAATAAGGCGTCGCCGTTACCCACAAAGCCATAAATTGACTGAAAAAAATTATAAAAAATAGTTTTTTGTACTTCAGTGCAAAATGAACTTCCTGAATTTCGATTGCTCACACGGAGAGTGGAACCTAGGACGACGCCGTTTCGTGCTTGTTAGCTAGGTGTACCACAATGAGATAATTTAGGTTGCGCTTATGTGACAAAGATTACGGCTCAAGCGAAAGAAATCCTCTCAATGGCAACCTCTCTGTGAACAATCGAAACCAAGAAAAACTGTAGTTAGCAGTAGGTTGAGGTAGCATCGGTCCTGCGGGAGATTTATTGTCCCACAGCCACATTCCGTGTTTTGTTTTGTTTTAATGTATGTTTTAGCAAAAAATTTGTTTTGTTTATTAGTGTTTTTTTAATTTATATTTTTTTCGAAATTAGGTATGCCCCCCCCCAAGAGAAATGCGAAATGACGCACCTGCGAGGTCTTTAGCTAGTTTATATACAGGGTGGATTCTTTAAACGGAATGGTGCTTCTAGCGGGTTAGAATTTGGTTTTAAAAAAAAATCCAAAAACACGTCAACTGAGATTTTTAATTTTCTTTAATCGTCATTTGTTTGTTTTAAAAAATATTTTTTTTTTAAATAGGACACCTTGTATAGATTGACATTTTTGAATTCTAAAAAAAAATATCTTTTTGACAATACCACACACTAATACTCTATCCTTATGGTTTCCAAGATAAAGGCATGCAATTGTTGTCTATGCCCTGTTTTACAGAGGATATTTGAATGAATATCGAAGTTATCCATACAGATTTAGATAAAAATATCTTGATTATCGTAAAAGATAGATCCTACTTTGTAGTATTGTTGAAGAGAGATTTGTTTGCAGATTTCAAAAATGGCAAAATATACAGCGTGTCCTATATAAAAAAATATATTTTTTTGCCATACCTCGTAAACAAAATGACATAAAAAAAATCCAAGATACCACGATTAAAGGAAATTAAAAATTGGATTTTTTTATTCACCCAAATTCTAACCCGCTAGAAGCACCGTTCTGTTTAAAGGATCCACGCTGTATAAAAAGCTTAATGCAAGGCGGAGACTTTCAAATATAATTAATTATCCTGAACCGAAAAGTTCAGCATTTGACCTCAATACACTCTAAACTATCGAAAAAGCCAAAAGCCGGAAAGAAAACATTATTTATCTGGTTTAAAGCGCGTATACATGTTAAGACTTTTCTTTCTGATAAGTAAGGAAAAGTCATTTCAACCCATTTACTTCCGAGATCGAAATTGGTTTCTAGTACATTAGGATCATAGACAACTTATTAAAAACCTGCTGCGACATAATATTCTATTCTATACATTATTCTATATAATTATATATATTCTATACAAATCCTCGTTACACATAAATTTATCTGTTGCGAAAGTTATCGACAGTTTTTTGAAAAAATGCGTAAAATCCATGGCAGCCATCTTAGAATATTGAACTACTAAAAGGAGCTTTTTTTCAGACCTAGGACAGGCTATTTGAGTTCAACATCTACATCCCATTGTTGTCATGTTAGCCTAATTCGTTTTCCCCTGTTTTTAATATTATTTAAAATACCTTCAATAATTTTTAGTTCCGTTTAATTAAATTGTCTAGATATAGTAATAAAAATCTATGTTTCTCTAAAAAAAAAGCCGGCAACACAGATTTTCTACCTTTGTTTACCAAGAATGAAAAAATATGACGAATTCTAACCTAATATTTAGTTAATATTTTAATTTAACGTACCTGTGAAACAAAATAATGCGGTCCCCCGGCTTCTGTTTCAACTTGCATATAAAGGCGTAATTACACAGACGAACATGCTCGTGCAAAAGATCTAAAATTTTTTGCGTGAACTTTTTTGTGAGCTTTTCTTTGAACATTTTGTTCGGGTAAATTTTTGAGCAAATTATTGCCATCTGTTTTGGAAACATATTTTTAAAGATGAGAATAAATAAAATTTCACATCAGTGATCAGTGATCTCAATTCTTTAAAAAAATGGAACACCAACTTTTATTTTAAATTTTTGTGAAAAAAAGCCGACGGCAAGCGAAACATTATTCTTGGCTATCAGTTACTTATAATTTTTTTTTCTTACGATTTTTCCTGGATTTTTTTGCCCGAGGGTTTTTTGGGATTTTCTTGCGAGTTTTTTTTTATTTCCAAGGGTTTTTCCTAAATTCAAAAAATAACCCAGGAGAATTTTTCTTTTCCAAAAAAATTTTGATTTCAAATATCGGCAAAAATCTCAAAAGTTGCACTTTTAAGCGGTAATCCGCGCCTCACGACTATGAGGAGTGGTGGGGAAAGGATTTTTTTTAAAACATATTTTTGTAACTTTACTTTACCCTTAGCTTTGATTTTTTTTTTCATCCTCACACCAGATTTACCTAGTTAGTTTAAGGCCCCAACGGTTGCTTGAAAAAGCAAAAGGTTCATGAAAATGCTGAAGATAGATATTTACTGTCAATTTAATGTAATAATCAAGGTCGATTACTGACACTGAACAAACAATATGCATTCCGACTCAGAAATCTAGTCTATTACTGCTAAATTATATTTTTTTAGACAAGGGTCTGGGATCGTAGGGTTGTAAAAGTGGGTAATAAACGGGTATTATTTAGACCGAACGTGCTTTTGTTCATATATTTGAGATTTAATAAAATGTATATAGGTTTTTGAATTTGATTTAATTATTATTGTATTGTGTTTTAAACTAGGAAGTAAAATAAAGAGATATTCTTTTAAACGTAAATTTTTATCATTACATTTTACAGGCAACAGCAATAAATAAGTGCCAAATAATATTTTTTATTGTCGTTTTTTTTACAACCCCAAAAAAGTTACAAGTATACTGGGATATCCCCTATAAAAATCAGATCAATCGAAGTTGCTTATGAGGTAAAACGTGTATTTCGACATCATATCGTTTTTCCGTCGGAAAGCACTTAATTAAAATACCTTGTTTTAAAACTTAGTCTTTCTATTTTCAGTTAAGTTCAATGAATTCCCATAAAACCATAAAATTTAAATTTGTAAAGAAATTTTTATAACCCCAATTCTTCAAACAAATTTTGCTCAACATTCTCTCCAAAATTTACGTGTGTTTCTTTGTACGAGATTTTTCTCGAACATTTCTTTGAACATTTTGCTCAAGAGGCTTGTGTAAATGTTTGTCGGCATTTCAACATCAAAGGAAAGTTTGTCTGTGTAAATTTGCCTTAATAATACACTTCGGAACCGTTTTTCGCCACAAACTTTTCACAAAAATATAAAAAAAACACTATTGACAAGTGCTGAAACTTTCACTTTCAAAACAATAATGACATTCCAGGAAAAATCGAGAAACCCCAACAAACAATCAATGTCGCCACGTTGACTACAAAAGAAGATGTTTAAGGAAAACACTTTTTTTTCAAAAAACGTCGAAAGTTTTAAATAGGTTGTGAGTATTATATATTGTGTATATCAGCTTTTTCAACATATATCTTAAACCTCATTAATTATTTAATAAATAAGCGTCAAAACTTATTCCAAATTTAATAAGTTTTTTGTTGCATAATTTTGTTATTAAAATTGGCAACACAGATTTCTTTCTCCCCTTTCCCCACTGTAGCTGTTGTACTCAAACAATCAGTGTAACCAGACAGACCAGACTCCTTCTAGTAGTTCAATCTTCTAAGGCAGCAATAATAGTTTTCCTAGCAGTACGTTTTCACGCATGTGAAATCGGTTAGACCACAAAGTACATAACTACGTAATTACGTACTTCGTGTTTATACGTATGACGCGAAGTGGAGTTCGGATGAGCTTTAAGTACGGGAAAACAGATTTGCGCACGTGTTAGGAACAATATTTTTTCATCGAGTTTAAAATTAACATTTTTTTTAAATTTTTATTGAAACCACAAACAAAATTATTATCTATACATATAATAAATCCCTATAGAAGGACCATTTAGAATTGTTGTTTGTCTGTCTCTCTTTTTGATTCAGCATCACGTAAAAACTACTGGACCGATGGGACTTTCACTGCTGGATTACTTGGATTTCTGGGCAGGACATCAAATCGTGTCACGACAATAAAAGTTATGAGCTGTTAAAGCAAGAAAACAGGAAAAAACGGGTAAAACCACAGCCTATGCTGCGGGGTCTTCAGCTAGTATAAAATAAAATAAAACAAACTTCGCTTTAAAAAAAGTGAGCGACAAAGTATCGGGGTGAATTTTTACCCGCACGAAACTTGCATAAGCAATAGTGTGCTCAAAGTAGCTCCTTGCAGTCACTCGTAAAAATAGTAGTTTTGACAACTAGTGACTAAAATAGTGCTTTTTTTAAAAGCATTGGTTTAAATAACGAGCGCAGCGAGGTATTTAAAACGCGAGTAAAAAAAAGCACAGTTTAACCGTTGTTAACACTATTTTTACCTTAGTAAAAAATCCAAGAAAAACAGGAAAATATTTTTTTTTATACCTTCATCAAACACATGATTTTAATAACTGTCTGCAGATAAATAAAGCATGGCTTTTTTGGTTGATCACTGGTGCAAAAAAAGATTTCTGTCCGTTTTTTAACCAAAGTTAAAGAGAAATAGTGAAAAATAATAATATTGAAAAAATCTAATTATTCTTGCCTAAGAATTAAGCCATTTCCACCACTTTTCACCAAGTATTTACTAAAAAATCATTTAAAAATATCGTCAAAATATCAATTGTCAAAGATTAAAATGTCGCAACAATAAACGTCACCGAGTAAAAAGACACATCGCTATGGAAACGATTGTTATTCCATTTACCAGCCGCCTTGATTTATAGTGTCAAAATGTTTGTTGTGAGAAAGGCTATTGGATTTTTTGATAAAGGTATTAAAAAAATAGTGTTAACAACTCGCGTTTTTAAATACCTCGCTGCGCTCGATATTTAAACCAATGCTTGTAAAATCTCGAACGAAAAGCAATGATCCTGTCTCTCGGCTAATCCAAAATCAATGTATAGTTTGATATTGTCAAGGGGAACCTGGCCTTAGATCTAGGAAATTAAATTTGTTGACAAAGAAAATTTTGAAAAAAATATACTAAAAAACGCCATTTTTTATCTACTTTGAAGGCTGCTGATCATTTAAAAATAATTTATTTCACCAAAAATATTAACGCTGCTGCAGGCAAACATTTTGCAATTCAACGAGAAAGAATTTTGTAATATGATTTTTGTGAAAAATTTAAGTCCAGGGGGGGAATTACCCTCCCTACCCACCATTAACTCGATCGACCCTCCTCCGAAATCCGTGCTTTGGACGTCCATATAAGCCATGCGTACCAACTTTTAGGTTTTGTCAGTTTTTACAGTTCTGCTTTTTAAATGCGCAAAAGTGATTAATGATTGTTACGGTTTTTTTTCTGAAAACCTTCACAATTTTAAAAATAGTAGAAAATACCCTCATTAATCTTACTAACCTCAATTTATGCCTATTCTAATAACCACTGTCAATAACTTGGCGCAAAATAGGTCAATTCTTCTATAAACCAGACTTTAAATGCCGGTTCTCCAACCTTAATAACGGCACTGTGACTCATAGTTCTTTCAGGAAAAAGAGGCTCGCGTAAATGTGACCACTCAGAAATATGTAATATCTGTTTTAATAAGTATTTTAAGAACAAATTCATTGAAATAAACCAATAAAATATAAATAATCAGTGAGGTTAGAACCCCAAGAATTGGCACAGCTGATTAATTGGTATGCGAAACGAATAACACGGAATATAGGACCTGTTGTCACGGTTTGCTGAATTACACCGGTCCGAGTACAGTCGGCCAGATTGAGAAGTTTGGGATTACTTAATCCTGGTTTACCCATGTTTATCGTAATATTTGTGTTCTGTTGCAATGATGGTTACGTTCATATTGTGGGGATTTGAGGTATTGAATAAAGTTGTGGGTAAGGTTTACTTTCTGATAGTTGTTTACAATTGGCGAATGCATCGAAACTATAAAATATATAAAATAAATACATAACGAAATTAAATATCATCCTTTCTATTATTAATTATGTATAAATATCTCCAAAACTAGATAGCATTTCTAATCAGTAAACAATCGTATCCCAACCACGGTGTGTGGTCTTGGTTTACACCCTCTAGTGAATCCTGACCTATCATACTCCTGAATTTACTGACCTACTTTAAAGTTTTCGTTAATGTTCGAGGTGGTCTGCTGACCTAATTTTGGCATAATTCTGACATTTGGGTTGTCACTTTCCGATTCCTTCTTTTTGGCATGGTCCTCTAAGGAATGCCGAGTTAAATTTTTCTTGTCGCTTCTGCGGATCCTTAAACATCCACAAATTTTGCACTATTTTATGGCTGAGGCCTAGCGGAATGAGTTTCGAGCAAACTTTCCGGATTTGATGTGCAAGAATTTTTGGTATGGATGTGTTTTGTGACCTCGGCATTTTCGCCATCCATCAGGTAAGCCTCTTTACATTCCCATATTATTGAGCTACTTGATTTTGATCTTCATATTTCTATATGCCGCGCAAGGGCCTCCGGTTATGTCGATTATAAACTGACCATTAGGTACTTGGGTGTCATATATTGACCTGAGTCATTAAATTTTTATTAAATGGGCTTTTCTGTGTCTTCCTAGGACCTGACAACGTCGAATCCTTGAAATAAATGCTCAAGACACTGTAGGCCGCCCACCATCTTAAGGTGAGTTTATAGTTTGAAGAACTTAACATTCTAATATATATGGAGTCATATCTGTCTTCTCTGTGGGCTTTTGTCTAAGGCATACTTTTTATTACAGGCCTTTTTTCTCCCTAGTCCTACTTGTTTACTTCACTCATTGGTGACCACCACCACTAGGACATGATTTGGTAGATTTTTTTTTAATCATGCAAGGATAACACCTCGACAAGTCAAAACCCCAGTCTCCTAGACTCTTCACAGACTCCTAGACTCTTTACAGCCTCCTAGACTCTCCAAAGCCCAATTAAAAGGACACGTAAGATGTATCATTTGTATTTATAAAGGACTGCACTTTAAAAAGAAATGGTGACTGATTCAAAATTAACAAAAATAAATATTCCAAATTACTCTTAATGACATAATTTAACAAAACATAAATTCTACTTTAAAACTGTAAACCAGGTATACGTATACAAGGGTAAATTATGTAAATTGCTGCAACAAATGTGATATTTTTGACTGAAACTTTTAAATAAGGAATGATACTTATTTTTTTTGACACTGCTTTTAAATGAAATAAATTGAAATGGTTTATAGAGCACTTGTTTTAATGTCGAAGGATTGATCTGACTCACCCCTAACTTACCCCTAAAACCCTGAGATAAAGATATTGTATTTTGTATTTTTTTTTTGAGTAAAATTCAATCAGGAACGACTAATTAAAGCTGAAACTAACCTAAAAAAAAACTACTGAACCGATGTGTCTATTGCTCTTTATTTAAAGGAAAAACGGAACAACTGGCGCCTTCTTTTGTTTACAACGTGGCTTAGGGTTGGTTCAGAGATTCCCTTCGGCATTATTACAGGGTAAAGGCTTCCTTGGTTAGTCATAAGCTGATACAATTAGGAGCAGTCATATCTACCTACATCAAAAACCAAAGACACTATAAATATGCTAACATATTATTTGGAGATTATCAATTAGTTTTGACATTTTCTTTTAAAACATTTAGGTACAATTACTATAAGTACTTAGACAGTTTTTTAGTTTTGTTACTTATATAAGCATTTCAACCTGGGTTATGGAACCGGCTTATTATAATGCAAAACTAGTGGATTGCCAAATAATATTTAACAACTAGAAGAAGACAAAATTAATTGGTCAAAGTGACTAGAGTTGATATTGAGTGATCCTTTCCTTGACATCAGGAGTTGCTTAAAGTTGTTTTTTTTAACTTTATGGTCTAGGTGACTTATTTTTTTTCCACTTTTATTTTGGTAGAGTTTTCAGGGCATTGCACTTTTGCTCTGGAATTTTGGTACAGTTTTTAGAAGTGTACATAAACTTCTTGGGTTTTGTTTGCTAATGTGGACCTACTGGTACACGACAGACAGTTAAAACTGTACAGGGTGTCTCAAAATTTGAAATATTTAATTGAGGACACTCCTTGTAACAAACAAAAGAAAAAACAACAGATTGTGACTTGTTGTTTCTTTAATATACAGGGTGTCTCAAGATTTGAAATATTTAATTGAGGACACTTCTTGTAACAAACAAAGGAAAAAACAACAGATTGTGACTTATTGTTTCTTTAATATACAGGGTGTCTCAAGATTTGAAATATTAATTTGAGGCCACTCTGTGTTACAAAGAAAAGAAAAAACAACAGATTGTGACTTATTGTTTCTTTAATATACAGGGTGTCTCAAAATTTGAAATATTTAATTGAGGACACTCCTTGTTGCAAACAAAAGGAAAAACAACAGATTTTGACTTACTGTTATTTGATATACAGAGTGTCTCAAAGTTTGGGATATTAGGTTGAGGACTCTTTATTTAAGAAAAAAAAAAGGAAAAAACACCGGATTGTGACTTATTTCTTATCAACATACAGAGTGTCTCAAAAGTCAAAATATTAATTTTGACACACTCTTAGTTAAAAACAAAAGAAAACATCAGACTTTTAGTTGTTTTATTTTTTTTTGTTATCATACAAGGTATCTCAAAAGTCAAAATATTAATTTTGACACACTCTTACTTAAAGACAAAGAAAAAACAAGTACCATTTTTTGGGTTATTTCTTGATTAACATACAGGGTGTCTCCAGAGTAGAAATATTAATTTTGACACACTCTTAGTGAAAAACCAAAGAAAACAACAAACTTTCATTTGTTTTTACATTGTCATGCAGGGTGTCTCGAAAGTCAAAGTATTAATTTTGAGACTATTACTTTAAAAAAAAAAAAGTTCCAGATTTTGTTTTATTTCTGAATTGACATACAGGGTGTCTCAATAGTAATGATATTAATTTGAGAATACTTGTATTTAAAAACGAAAGCACCGGATTTGGCCTGTAAATATTAAAACTGATTTGGTTCCTACCCTTATAGTACTTTTGACTTACAAGCTGACCTAGACTTTGCTGCCCTTTTAAGTTTTTTTTACATTGTCATATACAGGGTGTTCATAAATTAAAATTTTATTTCTTAAGTACAGGTAACCATACCTGAAGTAATTTAAGTTAAGCTTAAAATTGGTTGTGTTTTGGGATATTTTTGTGCAGTTTTTTTTTGGAATCTGTGTTGTCGGTGCTAGGGTCTTCATAGCAGACAGAGCATTTGGTAAGTTTTGTGTTTACAGATAGCTGCACAGGATTAAAGGCAGTTACTGTTGGGATAGATTTTTTTTTTTTACTGCTGAGGGATATCACTTGGGTAGCGAAGTGGTTTAACTCAGTGGGTACTTATATGCGTTATTAGGATTTAAGTAGGTTAGCGACCGTATAAGTATAAATTTCAATAGTTTGTAAGTAGCTACACTACTAAGGGATATTACAAACAGATTGTTGGGTGATATCAATTAGTGGGCGATTTCATTGGTTGGTGGTATTTACAGAGTTAAAACCGAGAACCCTTGGTATCGTGAATTTTAGTGGTTTTGGGAGTGCATTTTTTTTTATTTTTTTTGTGGCTCTTCTGTCGGTAGTTCAGTTTTTTTTGTGAACGAAGAGGTCGGGTTGCACTGCGTGCAATTTCTGTATTGTTCAATTTTGACAACGTAATGGAACCAAACCGTCTTATTAATGAAGAACTGACATACGAGCTACGGATTAGAGGGTTGTCTACGGCGGGAAGAGTAGAAGATAAAAGACCACGTTTAAGACGAGCACTTATTTCGGAAAGACGAGGTGAGGCACCTGCACCTACCGCCTTACTTGAGGAAGACTCAACAAGCGAACTTTGTATGTGCCGAGCAAAATTACATGGAATTAAAACTGACTTACAACATTTTAATTTCCAAAATCGTCGTAACGACTTTGACAAGATCTATTCACGTCTTTTACACACTAATGGTAGACTCTCTCGAATCCGATGCCGATCTGATCTGGATAAGCACTTGCAAGCAGAATTAAAAGCAGAAGGAATTCAATTAATTGGTGAACTAAATCTGAAATTTGAAGGATTAGAATTTAATCAAGCTGAATTACATCAACCCAGCGAGCAACAAAATCTAGAACAACCTATGGATGCGTTGGTTGTATTGTCAGAATCAGAACAAAACACAAATCAAAATGAAAATATTCTTCAACCTCGATTAATCACACCACCACCACATGGGTCAGGTGTTTCATATGATTTATTGGATGTTAGTTCTGGAGGAATTGAATTGCCGCTTTCTCGAAGAGAAATTACTCTGGAGGACAATGTTTTAGATGTTGAGTACGAACCTGTACCTCAGCACAACTCTGCTTCGCATGGTGTTTCTAGTACACAGTCGAGTAATAGTTTAGTTACGCAAGATTCGTCTACTGGTGGACAACATAATAGTCGCATTAATGTTCATTCAGTTCATATTATTCCACCTCCAGCACAATATGGTGAAGATGGTGTAATACCAACCATTAACAGTGTTTCTCCTTCTTTAAATAATTCGGAAAGAACTTCTGAAGAACACGCTGATTTGAGTAGTAGACGTCAACGGGTAGATTCTGAGGGTCAAGATTATCATCAGGAAAATGACAATCCACATATGGGTGAACAACCAGTTACTCACAGTACCCAGATACGTAATAGTGGAGAAATAACCACTCAAGCATATCAACAACTAGAGGAAGCAGTCGCTAACCTAAGGATTAGCCAAGAAAGGTTTAACCAGTTTCTAGTTGATGGTAAATGTCAACCTCGAGAGAATTCTCCAAGAGAACGAACGGTTAATTCCACTGATGGTATACCACCTTCTAACACTATGAGGCCAACTGTGTATCAACCAGATTCCCTTAATCAAGGATATCTGCCTGCTGTTAGTCAAGGTCAAGCTTCTAGGAGAGGAAGTCGAGTGCATTTTTCGGATGATGGTCCAACTGGATTCGCTGATCTTGACTTAACTAGAACCCCGAGGAACCAATCCCATCCTATAGCTGGTTGTGATGATCACGCAGGTAGTCTTCATCACTCGTCAATTCGAAATGGTTATCCACCTACTTCTTTTAACTCTGCAGTGAATGATGTACCAGTGTCGGTTTGGACTCCTCAAATGACACAAACTGTTTCGGTTCCGTCCGTAAGTACAGCAACTTTGCAAGGAATTCCACCGATAGACTTTTCTGGTTTCCAGACAACACAGCCATCATTAAATTCAAATTTTCTTCCTCAAGGTTTTCCTGGGTTCCAGACCACACAACCACTGTTGAATTCAACCTCTTTTCCTCAAGGCTTTTCTGGTTTCCAGACAACACAGCCATCATTGAATTCAAATTCTCTCCCTCCAGGGAATGGTGTTCCGAACTATATTCCGGTACCTTATGTTATTCCTCAAAATAACCAAAGTTGTTGTACTCGTGGCGTCGATGTGAGTAGATGGAACATTAAGTATAGTGGTGAGGGTAGTGTGGAGGACTTTTTGGAGAGAGTCGAAGAATTACGCGTTGCTCGTGGTGCTACGAAAAATCAGTTGTTCTGCGCCATTCCGGATCTTGTTACGAAAGACGCTTTGCGATTCTTCAGAACTCGTAAGTTTGCAGATTGGGATGATTTTAGTAACCAACTTCGATTGGTATATCATAAGTCAGATGATGATCGTTAGGAGGAGATTAGACGTAGGACTCAAGGTTCTGAGGAAAGGGTATTAAGTTTTGTTCTTGCTATTGAAAGCATGTTTAGAAAATTGTCCACTATGCCTTCTGAGGAAACAAGGCTTCCAATTATTCGTCGAAATCTTCTTCCGTACATTCAATCCCATCTTGCAACTCATCAGTTAACTAACGTGGAACAATTGCTTACGTTGAGTAGACAGGTTGAGGACACAGAGTTGAGGCTACAGCGCTTTGCTCCTCCTCCTACTAACTATAAACATCTAGTTGATCCAGAGCTGGCATATCATAGACCAAATAGAGGTAATTCTGCGGCTATTCAGGAATCAAACGGTTCAGTTACATCTTCTAACAATGCAGTTGCTGCTGTGCAAGTTAACTCTTCTAACCCCAGTCAAGCTATTTGTTGGAATTGTCGGGAGATTGGTCATAAATTCCGTCAGTGTTCAAAACCTCGACGACGTTTCTGTTTTAGATGTGGTAAAGAAAATATCATCTCTTCGGCATGTTGTTCAAAAAACGTGAGCTCGGAGGGGAGATAGGCCAGTCTACCCTTCCATCCCACTCAACGGCCACTATTAATCCAGCTCAGCATGCTGTGTTGAACTTCATATTGGCTCATGCAAAAGGTGACGAGCGACCATATTTGGATGTTCAGATTTTTGGTAGAAGTATTTTAGGTCTGTTGGACAGTGGTTCCTCCAGAACAATTTTAGGTTCTTCCGGTTGGAAATTGTTAAAAGAAGTCTGTTGTCTAAATACGTCTGTTCGTACCGATTGTATTGTTGCTAATGGAGAAACTTGCAAATGTTTGGGGTCTATTGTGTTACCTCTTACGGTCCAAGAAAAAGTAGTTGTTTTAGAGGTCTTGGTTATACCAAGTATTCCTCATGCTTTAATTTTAGGTGTTGATTTTTGGACTCGGATGGGAATCATTCCAGATCTTCGGGCAAACGAGTGGTCTTTTCGTTCTGTAGGTACAAATAACGTCGAAATTGCTGCTATTGAGTCTAAAGACATGCTGAGTAAGGACCAACAATCACAGTTGGACACACTTTTGGATAATTGTTTTTCGAAGATAGGACCTGGAATTGGATGTACCAATATGGTCGAATTAGTTATCAAAACCGAATCTGCTCCTGTAAAACAGCGTTATTACCCGTTGTCACCGGCACTTCAAAAACAAGTAAATCTTGAGCTAGATGAGATGATTGAAAACGATATAGTCGAACCATCTGACTCCCCATGGTCATCACCTATAGTCATGGTAAAGAAGAAGTCGGGGCAATGGAGATTCTGTGTAGATTATAGATCTTTGAACAAAATAACTACGTCTGATGCATACCCAATTCCATACGTTGGTTCCACTCTGGATAAACTTAGAAACGCAAGATTTATAAGTACGTTAGACATTAAGTCCGCCTATTGGCAAATTCCGGTCGCTGAGGAATCACGACCATTGACAGCATTTACAGTTCCAAGGAGAGGTTTGTTTCAATTTAAGCGTATGCCTTTTGGCCTCAAAAATGCCCCGGCGGTATGGCAACGATTTATTGACAGAGTCATTGGGTTAGATCTAGAACCTTACGTTTTCCAATATTTAGATGACGTCATAATTATAAGCCCTGATTTTACAAAACATTTGGAGGTTTTGCAAGAGGTTTTAGAGAGAATAACGAAGGCTGGTCTTACCTTAAATCGGGACAAATGTATTTTCTGTAAATCGGAACTTAAATACTTAGGTTATATTGTCAACTCGTCAGGTCTTCTAGTTGATCCAGAGAAGGTAGAGGCTATTTTAAAGATTCCAACACCAAAAACAGTTTCTGAAGTTCGAAGGTTGGTCGGTATGGCTAGTTGGTACAGACGTTTTCTCCCAGATTTTTCATCCATTGTCGCTCCCCTTACAGCTTTAACCCGGAAGAACGCCAAGTTCATTTGGAATGATAGTTGCGAAAACGCTTTCCAGTCTGTGAAAGAGCAGTTGGTGAAAGCTCCTGTACTTTCCTGTCCAGACTTCGAATCTCCGTTCGTTGTGCAGTGTGATGCTTCAGATTTTGGTCTAGGTGTCGTGTTGACTCAAATTCAAGATGGTGAGGAAAAGGTCATTTCATACTTGAGTAGATCACTGAACAAAAACGAGAGGCGTTATTCTGTGACAGAGAAGGAGACTTTGGCAGTTTTATTTGGTATAGAAAAACTCCGTCCATACCTCGAAGGTACCAAATTTACCGTTGTAACAGACCACTATAGCTTAAAATGGCTGAACAGTATTAAAGACCCGGTTGGTAGGATTGCTCGTTGGGCAGTGCGCCTCCAACAATATGACTTTGACATCGTACATCGAAAGGGTAAGGATCACGTTGTTCCTGACGCCTTGTCTCGTTCTGTTCCAGTTGTTGATGTTGTGGATGTCTCTGTTACACATGGTACTGATTCATCTCAGGATAATGATCATTACGACCAAGATCGTTGGTATGTTTCTATGCGTAAAAGAGTTCAAGAAAATCCATCTAAATTTCCATCTTGGCGAATCGAGAATGACAGATTATACAAAAGGTGTAAACATCCATTTCAGGAGTTACTAGAACCTGAAAATGTCTGGCTTAAAGTTCTGCCCAAGGCTAAAAGAGTTGAAACTATCCGTCAAAATCATGATCCACCTACTTGCGGACATCAAGGTATCTTTAAAACAACAGCTCGCGTAGCTCAGCATTACTATTGGCCAAACATGAAGTGTGATGTTGCTAGGTACATTTCTAAATGTAGAACCTGTCTCATGGTGAAACCTGACAATAAAGTTCCAGCTGGACATATGCTTAGCATGATTCCTGTTGCCACAAGACCATGGGAGATAATAAGTTGTGATTTAGTCGGTCCATTGCCAAGGTCTTCCAATGGTTATACTTTCATCCTTTCGGTTGTCGATCTTTTCAGTAAATTCGTTTTGTTCTTTCCTCTTAGGAACGCTACCACTCGAAGTATTCTTAAGTGGCTTGAAGACCACGTAATTCTCGTTTATGGCGCACCTGATATAATTATTGCCGATAATGGACAATTTAAGAGTAAAGAATTTCAAACCCTTATAAATCAGTATAAAATTAAACACCGGTACACGGCTTATTATCATCCTCAATCGAATCCAGTTGAAAGAACTCATCGTGGGTTAAAAACAATGTTAACTAGTTATATTTCAGAATTGCATACCAAGTGGGATTTATTCCTTGGTAAAATTTCATACGCTGCTAGATCGGCCATTCATGAAGCGCATGGTTACACGCCGAATTTCGTAATGTTTGGTAGAGAAGTGCCTATATTTGGAAAAGCTCCTGATTTAAATCTTGTTAAAGATGACAGGGCACCATTTAGTCCTATGGCGAAAAGTGAACTTGTGAAGAGAATCTTTTTAGACGTCCGTGTTCGGTTGGCTAAGGCATATGAGAAGTCTAAAGTTCCATATAATCTCCGTAGACGTCCAGATAAATGTATGGTGGGACAAAAAGTTTGGAGGAAGAATTATGCTATCTCAGATGCGGCTAAGAAGTTTACAGCCAAATTTGCTCCAAAGTATATTGGTCCTTTTACTGTTTCGAAGATTGTATCTCCATGGACATATGAATTAGTTAACAGCACAGGTCGTAGTGTTGGTATTTGGAACGCTAAAGACATCAAGGTGGATCCTCCTGATAAAGACTAAACAGTCGTTGATCGGTTCTTTTCATGATGACATTACTTTTCTCATTGGGATTTTTGTTTTTTTCCTTGATGGTAGATATCTATTTACAGGTTTCTTCGAAACTTTTCTTCTGGGTGGGGTGGTGTTGTTACGGTTTTTTTTCTGAAAACCTTCACAATTTTAAAAATAGTAGAAAATACCCTCATTAATCTTACTAACCTCAATTTATGCCTATTCTAATAACCACTGTCAATAACTTGGCGCAAAATAGGTCAATTCTTCTATAAACCAGACTTTAAATGCCGGTTCTCCAACCTTAATAACGGCACTGTGACTCATAGTTCTTTCAGGAAAAAGAGGCTCGCGTAAATGTGACCACTCAGAAATATGTAATATCTGTTTTAATAAGTATTTTAAGAACAAATTCATTGAAATAAACCAATAAAATATAAATAATCAGTGAGGTTAGAACCCCAAGAATTGGCACAGATGATTAATTGGTATGCGAAACGAATAACACGGAATATAGGACCTGTTGTCACGGTTTGCTGAATTACACCGGTCCGAGTACAGTCGGCCAGATTGAGAAGTTTGGGATTACTTAATCCTGGTTTACCCATGTTTATCGTAATATTTGTGTTCTGTTGCAATGATGGTTACGTTCATATTGTGGGGATTTGAGGTATTGAATAAAGTTGTGGGTAAGGTTTACTTTCTGATAGTTGTTTACAATTGGCGAATGCATCGAAAACTATAAAATATATAAAATAAATACATAACGAAATTAAATATCATCCTTTCTATTATTAATTATGTATAAATATCTCCAAAACTAGATAGCATTTCTAATCAGTAAACAATCGTATCCCAACCACGGTGTGTGGTCTTGGTTTACACCCTCTAGTGAATCCTGACCTATCATACTCCTGAATTTACTGACCTACTTTAAAGTTTTCGTTAATGTTCGAGGTGGTCTGCTGACCTAATTTTGGCATAATTCTGACATTTGGGTTGTCACTTTCCGATTCCTTCTTTTTGGCATGGTCCTCTAAGGAATGCCGAGTTAAATTTTTCTTGTCGCTTCTGCGGATCCTTAAACATCCACAAATTTTGCACTATTTTATGGCTGAGGCCTAGCGGAATGAGTTTCGAGCAAACTTTCCGGATTTGATGTGCAAGAATTTTTGGTATGGATGTGTTTTGTGACCTCGGCATTTTCGCCATCCATCAGGTAAGCCTCTTTACATTCCCATATTATTGAGCTACTTGATTTTGATCTTCATATTTCTATATGCCGCGCAAGGGCCTCCGGTTATGTCGATTATAAACTGACCATTAGGTACTTGGGTGTCATATATTGACCTGAGTCATTAAATTTTTATTAAATGGGCTTTTCTGTGTCTTCCTAGGACCTGACAACGTCGAATCCTTGAAATAAATGCTCAAGACACTGTAGGCCGCCCACCATCTTAAGGTGAGTTTATAGTTTGAAGAACTTAACATTCTAATATATATGGAGTCATATCTGTCTTCTCTGTGGGCTTTTGTCTAAGGCATACTTTTTATTACAGGCCTTTTTTCTCCCTAGTCCTACTTGTTTACTTCACTCATTGGTGACCACCACCACTAGGACATGATTTGGTAGATTTTTTTTTAATCATGCAAGGATAACACCTCGACAAGTCAAAACCCCAGTCTCCTAGACTCTTCACAGACTCCTAGACTCTTTACAGCCTCCTAGACTCTCCAAAGCCCAATTAAAAGGACACGTAAGATGTATCATTTGTATTTATAAAGGACTGCACTTTAAAAAGAAATGGTGACTGATTCAAAATTAACAAAAATAAATATTCCAAATTACTCTTAATGACATAATTTAACAAAACATAAATTCTACTTTAAAACTGTAAACCAGGTATACGTATACAAGGGTAAATTATGTAAATTGCTGCAACAAATGTGATATTTTTGACTGAAACTTTTAAATAAGGAATGATACTTATTTTTTTTGACACTGCTTTTAAATGAAATAAATTGAAATGGTTTATAGAGCACTTGTTTTAATGTCGAAGGATTGATCTGACTCACCCCTAACTTACCCCTAAAACCCTGAGATAAAGATATTGTATTTTGTATTTTTTTTTTGAGTAAAATTCAATCAGGAACGACTAATTAAAGCTGAAACTAACCTAAAAAAAAACTACTGAACCGATGTGTCTATTGCTCTTTATTTAAAAGGAAAAACGGAACATGATATTTTTAGCGATTTGCGGACAACTGGTCGTAAATTTAAAGTCGCAAGCAGTTGCGATGTCCCCAGTACCGTCGCAAACCATTTCGTCGCAGATCCACTTCGTCGCAAACAATTGGGTCGCGGATCCTCTGCGTCGCATAGGACATTACGACGTGTACACTAGCGTCCCAGACAATTTCGTCGCAAATCCAGAACGTCGCAAATATATTCCGTCACATACAACAAAATAGCGTATTAAATTATCAGAAGCTTACGGGACCAGTGAAAAATTTGGGTTTTTTTTAATGCATTCTCGCAGAACATTTATTTTCTCATACTCGACATATTTCCATACAGTTTTTTCATTATATGATCTCTCTTTTTTAAACAAGTAATTCTTAAATAGTGCCACTATCCCCTTTTTCACTTGAAGTAAAGTTATTTTTGCATCCATTTTAAAAATGTTTGATTCAAACCACTACTACCACAAAAGTACAACTAAAATCAAACGACAATTTCCTCAAAAATTAACAATGAACAAACAAATAATAAGAAAATAATGAAGCAGTAGGTATCTCTAAAGATTATAAAAAAATGCGACGCTGTGGCATACACCACGAAAAATTTATCTTATTACCACGTTTTCAATTTACATACATTATGCTAATGAGCACATCGCAATATCCAATGCAACGGAATGTATTCGCGACGTTGTGGATTTGCGACGAAATTGCCTGCGACGCTAGTGGGCACGCCGCAATGTCCTATGCGATGGAGAGGATCCGCAACCCAATGGTTTGCGACGATGCGGATCTGCGACGAAATGGTTTGCGACGCTAGTGGCCACGCCGCAATGTCCTCTGCGGCGAAATGAACCCGCGGTGCAAATGTTTGCGACGTTTGGCTCTGCGACGAAAGTGTCTGCGATGGTAGTGGGGACATCGCAACTGTTTGCGACTTTAAATTTACGACCAGTTGTCCGCACTCCATTTTTAGCGATGACGTTCTAAGACTTTTTACATTTTCAAGCTAAAATTGTGGTTACATTTTACAGTTTTCTTTGCGCAACATAAAAACTAACCTTTTTAAAGTTTTTACCACATTTTTATCGCGGGTAATATTATAAGTGCATCTGAATTTTTCCACTGGAAAAATTGGATACACGACATAAACGTAAGATTATTTCACGACTTGAAAAATACCAAACAAAATTAATTATTGTTAGGAAAACTACTGCTTAAAGGTTGATGCAAAATGACAATTTGCATAAAAAGTGCAGGTGTGATATTTTAAAGGAGTATTATTCGAAAAATTATGATTTTTTATAATGCTAGTTCATCAGAAGTATGCAAAGGGTTTTTGGCAATATCTACAGCATTTTGGATCTTCTTTTCGGTGGCCGCACACATCAAATAATTTTCTTTCTTTTGTCTTTTTGGAGAATGTTCTTGATGATCTCCTGAATTTCTCAAGGAATTGATAATATTTGCATGGTGCAAATAAGGCCTCATCGAACCGGCCTGATTATGTCCTGTTATTTTAATCAGCTGTTGTTCTGGTATCCCTGCCTTGGCAAGATTGCTGACGGCTGTAGTGGTTCGTGACTTTTTATTCGCTGCATTCAAACCAGTTTTTTTTTCCGCAGCACCTTTGGTCCATGTCGACAACTCATTCCTGTCCCCAGGGACATTTTTAAACCATCCTATGCTGAACGAACAGTTCCATGTTGGATTCACCATCAAAAATAATCTTTCCGTGGTTATGTTCGGTGAACATTTGGATAAAAGAACATAAAACAGGCATACGGGACAAAATCCTGGCCTTTTGGTATTCGGGACAAGCCACTTACTGTGGCTGATCGGTTTTGCACCTAGACCTCCCTGAGCTGTTTTGTTTAAAATAGGGTAGTATTCTATTCTTCATGCAACAAAAGAAAAAAATTACGTAAATTTTGAACTTTTCTGATGTGGAGAAAGTATACGTAAAATTACAGAATTTTGAAAAAATTGAAGAATTCCATTGCTGCTATTAAGTAGAATTTTCGCTGCAAGCCTGTTGGTGTATTTTCATCCCTCAACAGCAACATGTTGCGGTACTCATCCATTTTTAAGGAAGGCAGAGCTTGTCCTTCCCTTACTCTCTTGTTTTTGGAGATTTTTTCTTTTAGCGTTTCGAGCATTTCCAAAGGATTGAAATTCAATGTCTTTGAATGGATCGAAAATAATACCAAGTTCTTTAAAAAAACTTTTTCTGTATACATAATGTTCTACATAACCTTCACACATTGTTCCTTGCATTCCTTTTTGATTTGACTTTTACATCTTCCACGTCCAGTCTTTCAAAATCAAGTTCAGAGCAGGTACTGTTGAAGTTTGGTCGATCGTGTACCTCTTGAGCGAACAAAAAAAAATTGAAACGCTTTTCTCCACTTCAGAGTTTATTTCGTCTTCTGTAACGGTCCCGAAACGATTGAAAGGTTCCATTTGCGCAAAAAGTTTCGCAGTTTCGCGAAAAATTTCACTGAAATGGTAAGCGTTTTTCTAGATCGATTGCTAGATTTTCAACTTTTGTTTGACAACTCGTTTAATTTTTTTCGGGAAAAATTGACAGGTGACAGGTGACGTCCATTTTTTCACTATAAGACATTATTTTACGTCAAAATACGTTGCTGTGATTGGCCCAAATGAGATCGCTTAAAAAAGGACTCAAAAATATTTTAAGAGGTATTTAGGGGGTGATTCCACGAATAGTGTATATTTTCTTATCCTTAAGTTAAAATACAGGATTTACACATGTTTTATTTATTTATTTTATTATTTTAATTTGTTTTATCAAAGATTGTGTCAGTAGTAGTAGTAAATAAAATCTATATGTTTGTGGCGGCTTCATAATGTCAAAACTACTTTTTTTGGGTTTTTCGCCACTAAGTTAAGGAAACTTTTTCAAAAATATGTTACAACCCACTGCGTAAATTCCCAAAGAAAAAAATTTGTTCGTTTGTCACTGGTCTTTAAATAAGATAAAAAATTTGCCTACACACACGCAAATCCTAACTAGAATCTAAGTACTTATCTGATTTTTCGCCTCAAGAGATTGCAAACGAATTTAGAATTCGATCTAAACTTATTTTACAAAAACCTTTAAAAATCAAATCTAATATTACTAGAGAGGAAAAAAACGCTTTAATTTCTCTAAAAAATGACAACTCAATTAACATTTTACCGGCAGATAAAGGCAATGCCACTGTAATTATTGATAAAAACACTTATAATGAAAAAATTGAAGCATTATTAAATGAAGACTCATATTCAAAATTAAACAAAGACCCAACAAAAACAATTAAAAGAAAAATTTATTCAACTTTATATAAACATAAAAGATTTTTTAACGATCTAGACTGTTCAGAGCTAACCCCACATTATAGTAAACCTCCCCATTTTTACGGCTTGCCCAAAATTCATAAACCAAATATTCCTTTTAGACCAATAGTTAGTAGCATTAATTCTCCATGTCATAAACTCGCAAAATTGAGGCCTTATTTGCACCATGCAAATATTATCAATTAAAAAAGAATCTTAAAATTTACTTAAAATTTTAAATCCCTTAGTAGGAAATGCAAATTCATTTATAAAAAATACTTTTTAGAAAAATTATCCGAGGTCAATTTTAATAACAATTGATGGTGAGTTTTGATGTGGTGAGCCTTTTCACAAATGTACCTGTAGATAAAAGCCTTTCTATAGTAAGACATTGATTAGAAAATGATCAAAATTTAGGCGTAAGAACTACACTGAGCGTCAATGCTATTCTGGAACTTCTCACATTTTTTCAGTGGGAAAGTGATTTTTTTCACGAGTAATATTTTTATGGAAGATTTTGAAAAAAAAATTTTAGAGGAATTTAATTTTAAACCGGTCATTTGGTTTCGCTATATAGATGATATTTTTTGTATTTGGTCACACGATTTAAATAAACTTAATGATTTTCTTAATTTTATAAACGGTAAAAAACCAACAATAAAATTTACTTTAGAAGTAGAAAACGATAACAAAATTTAATTTTTAGATGTTTTAATAAACAAACAAAATACATTATAAACCTCAGTTTATAGAAAACCAACACATACAAATAGATTTCTAAATTTTCACTCAAATCATTGCTCATCGGTTAAAAAAGCAGTAATAAAGTCTATACGATAGAGCTAAAATTATTTGTTCGGACAATAACACATTTTTACAAGAAAAACAAATAATAAAAGAGGTCTTAATTAAAAATTCGTATCCAAATAACTTCATCGAAAATTCTTTTAGACAAATCGAATTTCCAAGACAACGCGAACGTAGACATAATAATGTACAACCAACAAATTTAATAATTCCTTTTATACCAGGTATTTCGGAAAAAATTAAACGAATCGCTAATAATTATAATATTAGAACAATTTTTAAAAAATCAAATACTCTTATCAATCAAATATCGTTTATAAAATTCCTTGCGAGCGTGGTAAATTTTATATTGGAGAAATTTCAAGGCCTCTTGAAGTTAGAATAAATGACCATAAGGGGTACCTCAGAAGGGGAGACTGGGAGGAGTCTAAAATTTGCCAACATTCTTTTGAAAATGATCATAGAGTAATGTGGGGAGAAACCAGTATATTACAAAAAGAACCAGACAAAATTAAACGAAAAATCAAAGAAGCAACTTGCATCTACCTTAATGAAGATGAATGCATAGCTAGCATATCAGTTGATATAAATACAGTTTGGCTTCCAATTTTAAAACAAGATTTTCCAAAAGGTTTTTTTTTAAATAAATTAAAAAAATTGCATTGATGTTCTTTGGGTTTCTAATGTATTTTTTCTTAAAGTTAGTCAAAAGATAATTTTTATAATTGATATCTTAAAATAAAAATTTTGTATTTTTATAATGTAATCTAAAATCGAAAACACTCAAACAAATATAATTTTGATTTTAAATTTTACTAAATTCACCCAATACCTTGTTGACTACTATCGACGCACCAAACTGTCAAGTTAATATTTGAAATATATATCAGTCAAAGTCAGTCAGTTGTATGACAACAGACAGATATTTTAAAAAAGAATCGAAAAAAGTTTTTGAAAAGAATAATATTCTTTGATAACGGCAGTAGAATTTCTGCCGAAACGTCAGATAAGTACTTAGATTCTAGTTAGGATTTGCGTGTGTGTAGGCACCTTTCTTATCTTATTTAAAAACCACTGACAAACGAACAAATTTTTTTCTTTAGGAATTTACGCAGTGGGTTTTAACATATTTTTGAAAAAATTTCCTTAACTTTGTGGCGAAAAACCCAAAAAAAGTAGTTTCGATAGTAGTAGTAGTAGTAGTAGTAGTAGTAGTAGTAGTAGTAGTAGTAGTAGTAGTAGTAGTAGTAGTAGTAGTAGTAGTAGTAGTAGTAGTAGTAGTAGTAGTAGTAGTAGTAGTAGTAGTAGTAGTAGTAGTAGTAGTAGTAGTAGTAGTAGTAGTAGTAGTAGTAGTAGTAGTAGTAGTAGTAGTAGTAGTAGTAGTAGTAGTAGTAGTAGTAGTAGTAGTAGTAGTAGTAGTAGTAGTAGTAGTAGTAGTAGTAGTAGTAGTAGTAGTAGTAGTAGTAGTAGTAGTAGTAGTAGTAGTAGTAGTAGTAGTAGTAGTAGTAGTAGTAGTAGTAGTAGTAGTAGTAGTAGTAGTAGTAGTAGTAGTAGTAGTAGTAGTAGTAGTAGTAGTAGTAGTAGTAGTAGTAGTAGTAGTAGTAGTAGTAGTAGTAGTAGTAGTAGTAGTAGTAGTAGTAGTAGTAGTAGTAGTAGTAGTAGTAGTAGTAGTAGTAGTAGTAGTAGTAGCAGTAGTGCATATTTTCTTGTCTTTAATTTAGGATACAGGATTTATATATGTTTTATTTATTTATTTTATTATTTTAATTTGTTTTATCAAAGATTGTGTCCTAGGCGAAATGTTATTCGAAAAACAAAAGTTGAATGCAATAAAGTGGTAAAAGTTTTCATTCCCATGGTTGCCCACGTTTTTTAGTTTTTATTTAATTGTAATAAGAAATACATCATTGAATATATCAATGCTTTTTTAAAAGGTATGAATTGAATTTCCAATTTATTAATAAAAAATGATTTTTAAAATCTGACTTTGAAGATAACTTTTATTTCCGTGTACCTTACCGGTTTCACATAACTAAAATTATGTTAAAATGTTTGATTTTAAAATAGTAGTTTTCACAACTAGTGGCTAAAATAGTGCTTTATTTACAAGCGTTGGTTTAAATAACGAGCGCAGCGAGGTATTTAAAAACGCGAGGAAAAAAAGCACAGCTTAGCTGCGAGTTGTTAACACTATTTTTTTTATTACCTTTATCAAAAAAAAAAAAATGGTTTCCATAGCAATGTGCCTTTTAACTCGGGGCGTTCATTGTTGCGACATTTTAATCTTTGACAGATTGATATTTTGACGATGTTAAATTATTTTTTCGTAAATACTTGGTGAAAACTGGCGAAAATGGCGAAATTTTTAGGCAAGAATTATTAGATTCTTTCCGCTATTTCTTGTGTCTGCAGGCAAAAATGAAAAAGGAAAAAAAATAGCTACTGCTCTATACCAATTCACCAATTCAAACTTGAAGACTTAGTTTATCTATGAGTCAAGTAGCGACGAGTTAGAGGCCAGCCTCCATTAGTCTTATTGATGGATTGTTAAAGTGCACGCCTTCAGCGTCTTATAGTTCGCAGCTTGGCAACTTTTAGAGCAGTTTAGAGCCCCCATTTTGAGCCATTTGTATAATATTTGCTCCGAAAGTTATGCGAGGCATATATAACCAAAAGTTTGGCAAAAGAGCTATGTATTTGGAAAAAGCAAATCTATACGGGGTGTCCCATTAAGGATGGCATCCGGATTTATCTCAGAAACTACTGACGCAGGACATATTAAAAATGACTTTTTAAAAGAAATATAAATTCTGGGAAATTTCGTACTGATATTATATCACACAATTAAATTGCAAATTCTTTTGATCCGTAATGACTTTAAGCAAAATTACCTACACTATCTTAATAGGAGAGTTCTTACGTTTTTTTATTTATAAAAACTACAATAATTAATTTTTATCCTCATTTGTCTTCCTAGATATATGTCCACGTAATTTTGTTTGTTTGTTTGTAAAATGTTTTAAACACTATTAGTAATATATATATATATATATATATTTTTGGTAAGTAATTAAGTCAAATTAAGTAAGCCTTTACTAATTTTACTGTTTTTTAGCAAAATCTTTATAATTATTTACGAATGGCGAAAGCCGAAACGTACGTCGTTTTAACAATTTAAAAATATATATTTATTTATGGACCAAAACCCAAGAATTTTATTTCCCACTTACGTGTTAGATAAACTATTACTTACGACCAACCCAAATTTTCAAAATTTCAAAAAAACATAAAATTTTCAAAATTCAAAAAATTCAAATTCTTTGAATTTTTAAAAATTTAAACATTTTCAAAATTCGAAAAAAAAATTCAAAAACTTCAAAAAATCAAATATTTTCTACATTCAAAATTTTATTAAATTTTCAAAAACTTGAATTTCACAATTTAGTCTTAATTCTCTTACAAACAGTAATGTTTGAATGAAATTTTAGGACTTAATGTGGCACAATATTAGTAGAATAATATAATATTTCCATTTATAGTATTATATTTACTAAAAAAGTAAATAAAGGGTTTGCAACCAACTATACCTTAGTGCGTAATGATGGTTTTTGTGTTTCGCTTTTAGCAAGGTCACTGTATTCAAAAACATCAATATTTTTAAACGTCAAACGTGATTGTTTGTTGTCAAATATTTTTGCAATTACTTTTTTTTTGTGTTATTGTATTTGTGTATTTTTGCAAATCTAAAATAAAATTAAAGGGAAAGAATTCGGTAAAGAACCAGAGTTGTGGTGTGTAAAAAGTGAGAAAAGAAAGAAATGTAGAAAATACTAAAATTAAAAGAGAAAAAAAAGTTTCCATGGTTCAAATATTCTACATAGTTTGGGTCTTTATTTTTAAAAGGCACATTTGACTAAATTGTAAACAAAAAAGACCGAAGTCAGCAAATATGGTCTGGTGTAGTGACCCTATTAATAAAACAACTCATCTTAGCAACCACACAAGATGTGATGTTGCGAAATATAATATAATACAGGCTTTAATTGGAAAACCAAATACCTGGTTTCCGTCTTAATCCGTGCCCTTACCAAAAAAGTCGATATTTTCATTACGCCATCGACAACCTTTGCTGTAATGAAATTTACTAACGAGGTTAGGTAGTCTAATAGTAAAGCCATGATGATTTTTAGATGTGCTTAAATACACTTATTATAGTAGGGCACGTTGTTTGGTAAATTTAAAGACTGTAAAAAGCTTATGCAGCATTATGCTTTGGAAAATTACAATTTTTGCTGTGTTTTGTATAAAAATCGCAAAATAAAAATCGTATGCACGACCCCACTCAAGATGACAGACAGATGACAAAATAGTTTTTATTAAAAAATTGCCTTAAATTATTTTCATCTCTCTCTAAAATACTTTTTTATAGCCTGCTGCCTCTCTTCAACAAATATTCTTGCACACACTAAATTATCTCTCTATTTACCTCTAAAATTCTGCCCTCTCTCTAAATATTTTTCATTTTAACAGAGAAAAAACTTTTTTTGGCAGTACTTTTTTTAAACGCTAAAAAAACAGTGAAAACTTGAAAAAAGTGAGTGTTTTATTCTAGAAATCGAAAGTTTGGAAAACATAGAAAAAATTGGTTAAACAAAAACGTTACTTCTTAAATTATGCTAAAATATTTTAACAGAATGAGAAATAAATTCCCAATGGAGTGGAGTTAAATTTAAATAAAAAAGAGAGTTTTGGTGGTAGAACTGGTGGAGAAGGCGAAAAATCCAACAGTTTTCTGTTGGTAAAACTCTCTTTTTTATTTAAAATATTTTAAGCCTTAAATTACCATCTTTACCATTACATTTGTGGAAACGTCCGTATTACCTATTATAATGGTCGTAAATGAACATGTAAAGTATTTTATTTTAAAAATTTACTGGCTTTAAATTCCCTTCGAGGCTATAAAAAAGTAAGTTTTCGTCGTTTCCAGCAGTCTTTTTTCTCTCAATAGGACTCTAATTATCTTTGGAATAATTTTCTAATCAATAGGATTCTCATTAAAATATCATTAATCTTTCAGTAAAAGTAAAGTTGTCGAAAAGTAAGCAAAAAACATTTTTTTCTTAACATTTTAAAAACAAATTAACAGACGAACTATGACTTTTGTTGCTATTTACAATTTTAGAACAATAAACTTTAATTTTTTTGGTTACGTGCAGGCAGGAGGTAATCGAGTGGTGAGGAGTGATAAGGAGGACTTGAAAATCACTTGTTGAATGCTTAATATGCTGTTTCTGGCAAAATCTTGCTTGGATAGACCCATTTTTTGTTTTTAAAAACGAAATATATATATGTATATATAAAAGTTTGAATTGAAAACCAAAAAACCTAAACTAGTTTGTATTTATTAAATATAATCCAGTCTTTATTATTATTCGCCAAGGGCCTGTCCATCAATGATGTAAGCACTTCAGGGAGGGGAAGTGGTGGAACTCTGCGTGATAATACGTAAAAAGCGGGACAGGGGCCAATATTTGCAACACCCCAAAAGTGGGCTCTATTTCGTTACAGAAAAGATTTTTTTTTTTAAGAAAAAAAATTAAGCTCTGCCACTTTTTTTTCAATTGTTTTTCTTTTTAATTTATTTTCTTCAACTTCCTTGAAATTTTCATTTTGCAACTAAATTTGGGTGCAGAGATACAAATGGCGCCGTAGGCAAATATTTTCAAACATTAGGTAATTTCGGAAATAAAATAGAGCTGCTGGTGAAAATTTTAGAATAATCTAGTGTAACCGGAGAAGACTGCGCCGCGAGTGAAATATTTTAAAAAAAAGTGAAAAATAGCTCTGATTTTTAAAAAAATTATTTTATTAACGGAACTGGCCATTTACTAATTTATGATTTTTAAGCAAAAATATATATCAATTTTTATGGCCCTCCCCCCCTGGGACCACCACTAACTGTCCCCTCCTTTTTGCTGTCGAATCAAAGTGCGAAACCCGCGGCGGACGTTCGTTAAGGCGTCACTTCGTCCTATTTGCTCGATAGAGTTTCTACGCTAGTCGATTTTCCGGTGCGACCTGTCCCTTCGCAATGGTCGATCCGTGTAACGCTTTAGGTTGCGGATATGCAACAAATTCATTTTTCTCAGTCCGCGCGCTGTAAAAAGTGCTTATGGAAAATGGTTACAAAAAGAGTAGCCAAAAAAAGTAATTCTTTTACGATAGCTTTTATCAGGTTGTTCCATAAAGGTATAACTGAAATAGAGACATTATGTTTACGACACTTTCGATCAGACATAAGTACATATGTAAAAAAAATGGATTGATAATACCCTTGTGGAAAAATCACTGCCGCGTGTCTTCCGCCATTTTCGCCGCAATGTTGTTGAGATTTAGGTTGGCGACATTGGTTTTCTTAATTTTAATAGTAGTGTGAAAACACTGACATCAACAGTGTCAAAATGACGTTTCTATAAAGGGTATTTTTTTTTTAATACAAAAACAAAAAAGTAAAGGACCAAGCAATAAAAATCATTTAAAAGACATACAAATGCTCGAACGGCCACGCCATGAATAATCTCTCTCATTTGGTCTGGGGAATGTGCAACATTACCCCCAATTTATCAACTCAACTCAAAAGGTACTGTCAACCGTTGCTGCTGGTGCTCCCGCTCAATATAAACCTTCATTAACTTGATTTGAATCTAAAGGCGCATTTATACAGACAAACTTTCCTTTGATGTGGAAATACCGACAAACATTTACACGAGCCTCTTGAGCAAAATGCTCAAAGAAATGTTCGAGCAAAATCTCGTACAAAAAAAAAACCGTAAATTTTGGAGAGAATCTTGAGCAAAATTTGTTTGAAGAATTGGGGCTATAAAAATTTCTTTACAAATTTAAAATATATATTGTTATCGGAATTCATTGAACTTAACTGAAAATAGAAAAACAAAGTTTTGAAATAAGGTACTTTTAATCAAGTACTTTCCGACGGAAAAACGATTCGATGCCGAAATTCACATTTTACCTCATAAGCAACTTCGATTGATCTGATTTTTATAGGGGATATGCCAGTATACTTGTAACTTTTTTGGGGTTGTAAAAAAAACGAGAATAAAAAAAATAATAAATGTAATGATAAAAATTTACGTTTAAAAGAATATCCCTTTATTTTACTTCCTAGTTTAGTCTTTTACAATAATAATTAAGTCAAATTAAAAAACCTATATACATTTTATGAAATCTCAAGCACGTTCGGTTTAAATAATACCCGTTTATTACCCACTTTTACAACCCTACGAACCCGATCCTTGTCTAAAAAATATAATTTAGCAGTAATTTAGTAGACTGTGTCGCCGATCTATCATCCCGAGTTTTGGATTTCGCAGGTAGTAGGCCGGCCACTCTTTTGAATCGCAATGTTGCCCTTTGCATATTGTTGGTTCAGTGTCAGTAATCGACCTTGATTATTACATTAAATTGACAATAAATATCTATATCTTCAGCATTTTGCTTTTTTAAGCAACCCTTGGGACCTTAAACTAACTAGGTAAATCTGGTGTGAGGAATTAAAAAACAACAATAAAAGCTAAAGGTAAAGTAAAGCTACAAAAATCCCCCTTCCCACCACTCCTCATAGTCATGAGGCGCGGATTACCGCTTAAAAGTGCAATTTTTGAGTTTTTTGCCGATATTTGAAAAACTCAAAATTTTTTTGGAAAAGAATAATTTTCCTGGGTTTTTTTTGACTTTAGGAAAAAAACCCTTGGAAATAAAAAAAAACTCGCAAGAAAATCCCAAAAAAAACCACGGGCAAAAAAATCCGGGAAAAACCCTAAGAAAAAAATATTATAAGTAACCCTAATCCATGTGACAAAACTGATAGTAGAGGCAATAATAATGTTTCGCTTGCCGTCGGCTTTTTTTCACAAAAATTTTAAATAAATGTTGGTGTTCCATTTTTTTAAAGAATTGAGATCACTGATCATTGATGTGAAATTTTATTTATTCTCATCTTTAAAAATATGTTTCCAAAATAGATAGCAATAATTTGCTTAAAAATTTACCCGAACAAAATGTTCAAAGAAAAGCTCACAAAAATGTTCACGCAAAAAATTTTAGATATTTTGCACGAGCTTTTATTTCAGCATGTTCGTCTGTGTAATTGCGCCTTAAAACAGGAACTAAGACGGCTAGGGACAGATATGCGCCAACAGTTTAATCCGAGGTTTTTTGATACGTGAGAAGACAAGTAAAATAAATGAATAGAGGGAGATACTGAGTTTGATAATAGCATATATGGATCAGCTGGAAGCCAGAGCCATGGCAAGCGATCACAAAAAAGTACATCTTTGACACATGGAGTTTTACAAAATTAGAACAATACTTCATGAGTTTTAAAAAGAACATTAAAAAAGGGTTCCTAAACCACCAATTTTAATATGTATTTCATCGGTATATGGAAACTGGCTTTGTGTGGGATTTTGCTTGATGGGATCTTGATGAAAATTTATCATTGCCCGATAGTAATCAATATACCCATTTTACTAAAATTAATATTACAAAAGTTTTTGTTTTGAAGCATGTTTGTGAAATACTAAGTTGCAAAAAGTTTTTTCTAATCAATAGCTAGATATATTCCTCTGAATATAACAATTGAAATTTGCCTTTTGTTAAAAAGGTGATTTTTGGGTCATATGCATTTAATAATTTTTATGTTTGTGATGCCACTGCGGGGCGAAAGCTGAAGCTGACTATATTTTTCTACTACTTATTCACAGACTACAATTAGGTTCATAAACATTATTTATATTTTCACAAAAGGTGCAAAAAACTGATTTTAGGGAAAAACAGCTGAATACCAAAATGTTTTACTTTTACCGCATTATCTCGAAAATCACAAACTAGATCACTGAGGAGCAATGATAGATTTTTATCAGGACAATGATACCTAAAACATATATAATTTTGAGTAAATTCCCACATCCTTTATAAAAAATAAAGATACAAAAAAAAATGTTGAAAGCTGAAAACTTACCAAAACTCAAGGATATCTTCGTAATAACTTGTTAACTTAGAGAAGATATGATCGACACACATGTTAATTAACAGGCTTTTCCGCCAAGGTCTTCAAATATTGTAAAACTCCATGCTCGACTCCATATGCCAAAGATATACTTTTTTTTGTGATCGCTAAATGTTGCTTGGCTTTCCATGGCTCTGGCTTTTAGCTGATCCATATTTGCTATTATCAAACTCAGTATTTCTAAAAATCTAATCTAAAAATATTGTCTTGAAATTTAAGCCTCACAAAGGGGGGTCGAATTTTCTCTATCAACTCTAGAAATACCCAAAACCCTCCAAAACACGGATATAGAAACCTTAGATTGCTAATACCTATGGGAAATTTTCATGAAAATCACTGCCGCGTGTCTTCCGCCATTTTCGCCGCCATGTTGTGGAGATTTAGGTTGGCGACATTGATTTCCTTAATTTTAAATAGTAGTGTGGGAACACTGACTGCCAACAGTGTCAAAATATGATTGTTTTACGTTTCTTTGAAAGGTTATTTTTGTTGTTGTTTTTTAATACAAAAACAAAACGGTAAAGAAACAAGCCATAAACAAAAAATGCTCCAACGGTATCTCTCTCATTTGCTCTGGAGTATTTGCAGGTTTAGAACAAAGAAATCACAATATGGAAACATTGCCCCCCAATTAATAAACTCAAAGGGTACTGTTAAGCCACACGTTATAAATTGTAAACGCTCGGTTCGACCGTTGCTGCTAGCGCTTCCGCTGAAGATACACCTTGATTAAGTTGATCTGAATCTGCACAGGAACTAAAACAACTAAGAACAGATGCACCAACGTGATACAATAATAAAAAATAAATTAATAGAGGGAGATACTGACTTTGATAATAGCATATATGGATCAGCTGTATCTCTCCTCCGTTTTAGTTCCTGTTTCAGATTCAGATCAACTTAATGAAGGTTAATCTTGAGCGGGAGCCCCAGCAGCAACGGTTGACAGTATCCTTTGAGTTTAAAAATTGGGGGTAATGTTTCCATGTTGTAATTTATTTGTTCAAAACTGTCACATGCCCCAGACCAAATGAGAGAGATTATCATGGTGTAGTCGTCCGAGCATTTGTAGGTCCTTTAAATGGTTTTTATTGCTTGGTTCTTTGCTTTTTTATTTTTGTATTAAAAAATAACAAAAAAAAGTAACCTTTCATAGAAACGTCATTTTCTGACATTGTTGATAGTCAGTGTACCCACACTACTATTTAAAATTAAGGAAAGCAATGTCGCCAACCTAAATCTCCACAAGATGGCGGCGAAAATGGCGGAAGACACGCGGCAGTGATTTTTCCACAATGGTATTAACAATCCAAGGTTTCTACATCTGTGCCCCAACGAATTTGGGACACCCTGTACATCTGCACACTAAATTTCATCCAAATCGGATAAACAGTTCAGAAGTTACACCCGATGATATTTTTCATAACACACACACACTCACACTCACACACACATTTTGAACGAGAATATTCTCCCTTTTGGGAATGGTTACTACCTTTAGTAAGCATTGCTTTTAGTCTCCTCTTTCTTTTCTAATTTGAATTCGCATCAGTGAACCTTCCAATTACCGGAAATTTTTAAATGAAATTCCTACTCCCGGAAAGTTTTTCTTTCGTATTAAAACCGATGAGATGCCTAATTTAAAAAGTTGACAAAGTGTTGGTTCAAGATTATATGAATTTAAATAATTAGTCAGAACTTTCTGAAAAATACCATTTTTCTTAAAACTATAGTATCTGCTGGCAGCTTTCCTTGTCTGACTCATACAAAATTTCGGTTGCCAGAATATTTTTAGCTCCACATTTTTCTATTCAAATACACAAAATTTTCACACATTTTTGTCTCATTTTAAAGATAAAGCTTGAGTCAGACGCGCACGGGTTATCTGCAAAATAAAAATAAAAAATAATCATAAAATCATTCACTATGGAAACTGCAATGCGGTAAACCTATTACTTATCCGAACCTTATTTCTTCAAACCCATTCAATAACAAATTTGAAAGACCCGTTTTTATTCGAACCATTGTTCAACAAACTCACTAAATATCAAACTCGTAATTTGTAAAACCTATTTTTAATAAAACCCGGAATTTGTCAAACCATTATTTTTCAAACCCGTAATTTGTAAAAGCCGTTGTTTATCAGAAAATTTTTGCTAAATTGATTGCGCATTCGCCTATAATACATGAACCGAAGTCGTATAAACAGGTGGACCGGCGGCGCGGCGTTTCGATGCATTTGTCGCTGTTACGCGCGCATAGTTGTAAAGGTAGCGTTTAATAGTTTGTGTATAGATGCCACTTGCATTCCAGTTAAGAACATTTTTGTAATAAAAATTATATTTGTTCATCATTTCTTTTCTTCTGGCCCTTATTAAATACTCTGTGATATTACTTACATTATTTTTGTCATAGGTAGCTGCATTTATGCGTTTTTTTAGTGGAAAGGCTCATCATTAAAAAATGAAAAAACCAAGAAAACAAGGCACCTTATAGTTTTAAATTTGCAATCAGAATAATTGCATATAGTATGCACAGCAAGTCTTTCCTTTTAAATAATTAAATAATCACTCTCCCAAAAATGCCTGAGAAAAGTCAAGTACAAAATAAAATAGCTTCCAAAACAGGAAAAATAACAACTACATAACCTAACTTCGGAACTACGAAAACGAACTAACTCCAATAACGGATTTCATTACCAACTAATGATCTTAATTTCTATTTGGTGAAAGATCAACGCATGCAGGCCAAAAAGAAATTATATTAATTTATACACAAAAAGTTATAATAAAAGATACAGGCAAAAAATAGGTCCTGCATCAATCATTTAAGCAAAAAAAAGAAAAATCCGGAAAGTTACTTTAATTTGTCAAGCCTTCAACAACTTTTAAATGGCGGACAAAAATCAGCTGCTATCTTTGTGTCGTCATCGGGTCGAAGAGTGGAGCAAATTACTAGACTGTATCTATTTTATGGACCGTGTGCGCACATAGAACGACAAATGTATCGAAACGCCGCGCCGCCGCGCCACCTGCGTGTACGCCTCCGGTTCATGTATTATTGGCGAATGCGCAATCACCTTAGCAAAAATTTTGTAATAAACAACGGGTTTAAAAGATTCCGAGTTTTGTTAAAAATGGGTTTTACAAATTACGAGTTTAATATTGAATGAGTTTGATGAACCATGATTCGATTAAAAACGGGTCTTATAAAGTTCGAATTTGTTATTGAATGCGTTGGGTTGGGCTATCTTTGTGTCGCCATCAGGTAGAAGAGTGGGGCAAATTACTAGACCGTATCTATTTTATGGACCGTGTGCGCACATAGAACGACAAATGTATCGAAACGCCGCGCCGCCGCGCCACCTGCGTGTACGACTCCGGTTCATGTATTATTGGCGAATGCGCAATCACCTTAGCAAAAAATTTGTAATAAACAACGGGTTTAAAAAATTCCGAGTTTTGTTAAAAATGGGTTTTACAAATTACGAGTTTAATATTGAATGAGTTTGATGAACAATGATTCGATTAAAAACGGGTCTTATAAAGTCCGAATTTGTTATTGAATGGGTTGGGTTGGGCTATCTTTGTGTCGTCATCAGGTCGAAGAGTGGGGCAAATTACTAGACCGTATCTATTTTATAGACCGTGTGCGCACATAGAACGACAAATGCATCGAAACGCCGCGCCTCCTGCGTGTACGCCTCCGGTTCATGTATTATTGGCGAATGCGCAATCACCTTAGCAAAAATTTTGTAATAAACAACGGGTTTGAAAAATTCCGAGTTTTGTTAAAAATGGGTTTTACAAATTACGAGTTTAATATTGAATGAGTTTGATGAAGAATGATTCGATTAAAAACGGGTCTTATAAAGTTCGAATTTTTTATTGAATGGGTTGGGTTGGGCTATCTTTGTGTCGTCATCGGGTCGAAGAGTGGGGCAAATTACTAGACCGTATCTATTTATGGTCCGTGTGTGCACATAGAACGACAAATGCATCGAAACGCCGCGCCTCCTGCGTGTACGCCTCCGGTTCATGTATTATTGGCGAATGCGCAATCACCTTAGCAAAAATTTTGTAATAAACCACGTGTTTGAAAAATTCCGAGTTTTGTTAAAAATGGGTTTTACAAATTACGAGTTTAATACTGAATGAGTTTGATGAACAATGATTCGATTAAAAACGGGTCTTATAAAGTTCGAATTTGTTATTGAATGGTTTTGAAGAAATAAGGTTCGGATAAAAAATTGGTTTAACAAATTTCAGTTTTTATGGTGAATCGTTCTTGCGATGAAAATTTTTATTAAATACGGTCTGATAAATTTCTGGTTTGACAAACCATAGGCGTCCCTTGAGTCTGGTCTTGCAGATATGAGTAGGCAAAATACGACATATTTAGATCCATATTTCACAAAAATGAAAGTCAAAAATTCAAAAAGTATTACTAGAGAAATCAAACAAAATTTCTGAAAAATTTCTGAATTTGTAAAGAAAAATATGGGGCCAAATTTACTCTTGCAAGAGGAATCGAAACTCGTCTGTGAGGGAACTGCAGAAGGACCCTCCGACAACCAGGAGGTAACTCAGGGAACTGAACAGGTACTCAGTGGAATCTCTAAAAATAAGAATAAACAAGGAACTGTTCAAGGACCCAGTAGATCTTCTTTAACACAAGAGGCCCGACAGGGAACTGCATTAGTAACCATTGAACACTCTACAAACGCATTAGGAGCGCCTTCGGACACCGCTGATGTAACCAAATTGGCCAAGCTCAGGAAGCTCCAGGTCAAAATCGTGGTCAGCATGGACGGTCCAACCGAAACAGAGCTGACTGAAGAGCACCTGCTCGAAGTCCTTGCTTCACCTAGGCAGGAAGAATGTGAGACCAGCAACAGGGCTCCTAACGGGACACTGTTGCCTAGAGACGCTGGGAATCGCCGGAGACTCAGAGAGTCGATGGTGCATGGAGGACGAAGAGTCGTCCTTGCATGTCCTGCTGGATTGTCCGGCTCTGACCAGGTGGTGGTCCTAGACGAGAGGGGGCAATTGACTTGACCCACTATTTTTTTGATGTTTCGTAAATAACGTGGGAAATTTTTTAAGAATTTTCTGCTGAGTTCTTCCTTTACATCATTGATTGTTACTATTTTAGGTTAATTTTGAACACTTGTTGTCGACAGAACTCAAAACGTGTACTCTTTGGGGATATTACTTTCCTCAGAGCAATTTAACCCCTTCCCTTTGAAGAAAATCCTTGCTGCATCTATGTTTCAGACAGACTAGTGATAGGATGGAAGCAGCTACAATACTCACTTAATTTTATTTGTTTAATAAAACTGTCATAAATACAATTTTTTTAAAAGAAACAACTAAATATATATCCTATTGATTAATGGATTATATGGTTTAAGTAACGATACCTAAATACTAAAAAAATACAACTGTTTAAGAATACAAGTGCACGCTAAGACAGACAGGGTTGCCACAAGATTCCCTAGATAAAATTCCCGACTTTTTCCCAAATTATTTTTAAAAAAATCCCCATATCATAGCGCTGCTGGAAATTTTTTGCAGTTTAAGCAGAAAATGCTGGGTTGGTGTGAAATCTGTACAATCTTTGTTGCCAAAATCTACTATACTTTACCACGACCAATGAAAATTACAAACAATAACACTCCTAACTCCAACATTACTGTTTCCAAGAGAACTAAGACAAAATTGTGACATTCAAGTTGTTGAAAGCTTCATAAAATTTTGAAATTTGAAAGCATTTGAATTTTAAAATTTTGAATATGTTTAAATTTTTGATAATTTGAAGAATTTTTTTTTTAATTTTGAGTTCTTTTTAAAACTTTTTTGTTTTTTTTTAGAATTTTGAAAATGTTTAAATTTTTTTTAATTTTTTTTTTAATTTTAAAAATTTATAAATTTAATAAATATTAATTTTGATAAAAGTATAGAAAAATAATTTACATTTTTGCGTCAATCAGTGTCCTTGGCCTTATGAAAGGAAGCTTCAATATTATCCTAGGAGCGTAGATGATCCGTTATAGTCGTGTAAGGATGTTCGTTAAACTAGTATTATAGGTTGGTCGTAACTAAAGTATTTTTTTTAATACCTTCATCAAAAAGGAGATTTTACTCAATGTCCACACATAGCAAAAACATGGTTTTTTAGGTACCGATACAAAACATATTTTTATTGCCCTATGGCGTAAAAAACATATTTTTATAATTTTTTTGCACACAAATAATGTGAAAAAATTAAATGGCCAACAGAAGGATGTTGCGAAATTTGAAAACCAAGTAGCCATATGCTATTGTGTGTTAGTTTTGTATGCTTTTTAAGTGTTTCGATATTTTTGACGAAGGTATTTAAAAAAATAGTGTTTACAACTCGTGGCTAAACTGTGCTTTTTTATACTCGCCTTTTTAAGTCACTCGCTGTGCTCGTTCTTTAAAACCACGCTTGTATAAAAAAAGCACTATTTTAGCAACTAGTTGCAAAAACTACTATTTTAATTTTAAACGCTTATACTAACGGGAACCTACAAAAAGAGTTAATCTGTGAACAGGTAATGCATACTCGCGTTTTCTTCTAGTATTATAATTATTCTTCGGTTCGTATTGGTCAAATTCAGAGCTGTGTTTTAGAACAAATACCTACCTGAGACCGTTAAAATACTATTCCTTCTAAAAACTTCCTGGCAGGAATCTGAGTACTTCATGCCAAAAACTATTCTTATATTTTTTTATCAAAATACCTCTTCAAGTGCTCTTGAATTTCCCCATATCGCAATAATACCATACTTCACTCGACTATAAAAATCGCTCCCAAAAGAGCTTTTTCCTTGAATTTTTTCCGGGCTTGATCAGGAGAGTATTTATCGGTACGGCATTTTTTCGGAGATTGCAACATTATAGTATCTCAAATGTGTTGTAGGAAATCTTACATCCAGATAATACTCGATAAAAAAACAATTCGGTGTGTTATATAATATTTCAGACAGGTTGAGGCATTGAACTTAATCCCTTTGATTTTATTTGCCCCTTCATTAGTACAAATGCTTAAAGTCAGATATGTCCTTCGCAAAAAGTTCTGTTCCCCTTGTTTTAAAACGGATAAGATGCGTAATTTAAATTCGAGAAGGTCTTGCGTGACTACAAACGAAAGTTTTCTTTAACCCCTGGCAAATTGATAAATCATTTATTTTAAAGGAATAGTTTTTGTGACCTAAAAAGGCTATTCAAGGTGACCTTTTTGAGAAATTGTTGTTGGATAAAAAGGCCAGCACCATGCAGAAACTTTTCTTACATCGTAGGCGCCTCATAAAATTATGAAGAAAGGTAAGCTGTGAAAGCTGACATGTATAGACTGCGCTGCTTGGGTAACGGTCCGCAAATAACCAAATCATTGCTTTTTTGGTTACCGAAGCAAAATAGTAGTTTTCACAACTAGTACGTAAAATAGTGTTTTTTTACAAGCGTTGGTTTAAATAAGGAACGCAGCGAGTTATTTTAAAACGCGGGTAAAAAAGCACAGTTTAGCCGCGAGTTGTTAACACAGTTTTTTTAATACCTTTATCAAAAAATCCAAGAAAAACAGGAAAATACTTTTAAAAATCTCGAACGAAGAGCACTTCTCGCAACAAACCATCATTACACTATAAATTCAGGAGGCTGGTAAATTAAATAACAATGGTTTCCATAGCGATGTGCCTTTTTACTCGGTAACGTTCATTGTTGCGACATTTTAATCTTTGACAGTTTGATATTTTGACGATGTTTTTGAATGATTTTTCGTAAATACTTGGTGTAAAAAAAAAATGGCTTAATTTTTAGGTAAGAATAATTATATTTCTTCATTATTAGTATTTTCCCCTATTTCTCTTTAATTTTGGGTAAGTAGTAGTAGTATAGGGGCGCCCCGTGGGCCTGGCAATTAGGCCTCTTCATGGGCCCTTTCTGCCATACCCCGTTCCTTACCCCTATGCCCCTACTTCCGCTGCACCTCTCTCTCCGGGCTTCCCTGTCTTCTTTACGAAGTTCAGTATGTCGGCCCATTTGAGCGAGTGCAGCTCTTCTTCCTCTATCGTGGGAAATCCCCACTTCAGCTGCCTTGATCTGGCATATGCATCACACTGTGCTATCAAGTGCTGCGCCGATTCCTCTTCGAGCCCGCAAGCGGGACACACGGGATCTCCTGCTACTCTTATTTGTGTCAGATGTTTGTTCAGCCGATTGTGCCCAGTCAGCATCCCTGTCAGCAGTCCAATGTCCTTTCGGGTCTTGCCTAAGAGCCATTTAGTTCTGGCTACATTCGGACCATCCACGAATAGCTTGGACTGTCTGTACTTTGACTCTTGCCTCCAGGACGTCTTCAGTTCATTGTTCACCCATTTGTTGAGCTCACTCTGTACCTATTTCCTTGTTATTCCCAGAAGAGGTTCCGGTCCGATGTATTGGGTTTCGGCCCCTAGTCTGGCAAATTCGTCCGCTTTCTCGTTCCCTAGTATTCCCTCACGACCTGGGACCCACATCAGTGTCCTCCTTTTGTCTTGAGCCAGTGTTTGCAGTGCTTCAACGCACTCCTTCACCAGACTATTGACTATTTTGGGTGCACTTAGAGCCTTGAGGGCAGCCTGGCGTTCGGAGCATATGTATATGTCCCTCCTGCCATTTCTGACCTTGGGTAGGGTTACTGCCATGATAATGGCATACACCTCCGCCTGAAACACCGTCGCGTGTTCTCCAAGTGGATAACTCTTCTGAACTTCTAGGCTGGCTGTCGGAGCATATGTATATGTCCCTCCTGCCATTTCTGACCTCGGGTAGGGTTAACGCCATGATAATGGTATACCGTGTTCTCCAAGTGGATAACTCTTCTGAACTTCTAGTACACTCGTGCGCCTGTTGTCTGCCTGGCTGACAGTTTAGAGCTATCCGTGCAGCAGACCGTCGCGTCCCCTCTTTGCTTAATTCCGTTCGGAATTCTTCCCTTTGCCACTCATTCCGTTCTGGTGCTGTGACCTTGTACTTTTTATCGAACCTAATTTTGGGCAAAAAGCGGACAGAAATCTTTTCCACCCGTGATTAAAAAAAAAGTTTTTTTGCGTCGGTAAACAAAAAAGCCATCAGTATTCACCTGATGACGATTGCAGATAGATAAGCATTCGAAACGTTGTGAAAAAGTAAAAATAAAGACAATGGAAGTTCGAAACTCTAGTTTACTCTTTTTATTTCATGTTAGAAAAATCTAATAATTCTTAGCATCGACAGAATTTGGTGCCAAACTTAAAAACATGGTAGTATCGAGAGTAGTATACATTTTACTAGCGTTTTTATCCACTATTCTTACCTAAAAATGCTATTTTTTCAAGTTTTAGTGGTTAGATATTCATTAATTGAAGAAAAGTCACGTGATTATTTTGTCTAAATTTCATATTTTTCTTCTCTGAATTAAGGAGTAAAATATTCGTATTTTTTTGGGAATCGCCTTTAAAGTATTATACCAAGTAAGTCTATATATGCCGGCAATGACATGTTTTAAGGTTTTTGTCAAGCATTTTAAAGTTGCCAAAGTTTTGTTTTCAAAAATTGATGTTTCTACCTTGGTTTCTACCATGAAATAAATGGTGCTTCTCAAAAAATATTAACAATTTTTAAATGCAAATATCTCTGAAACGAAGGAGTTTACAAAAATATATTTTACTAATTCTTGTTCAGAACAACAAATTGTACCTAAGTCTTTCTAGGGAATTTTGAATCACCTTGTATAAAGTAACGCGTTTTCCTCACATAATAAAAAACACAATTTAAGCCGCTAGTTGCAAGAACTACTATTTTAATTTTCGCTAAACGGCGAGTGCCCCTAGCCACGGTGCTCCTGAAATTCTATTTTGCTAAAAGTTCTATCAGTTCCAAAATTTAACGAAGTACCTACTCATTCTCCAGACAAAAATGCGTAACAATGTAAAAAAATCCTTGTAAAAAGGGCTTTCTAAGATATGGCGGATCAAAGATGGCGCCTATTGAACGAACATTCAGAATAGGGCGAGCCACAAAAATTAGGATTTTTTGAATTGCCGATAACTTGCATTAACAATGCAAGGGCTTTTTTCTCTTGGTGTATTTTTGCCATATTTTGCTAGGTATTGTTTAAATTTAGTAAAATGAAGTCATTACTTTGGCCATAATTTGACAGAGAGTAAACCGATTGTAATGAACTTTAGCATTTAAAAAAGCCAATACATAAGAAAATTTGACATTTTTAGATATTTCAAGATGGCGCACATTAAAGTTGAAATAGGATTTAATTTAATTATTTTTAATATCTTTATTTCATCACCGATTTTTATAAGTGATACATTTTTATATCCGTATTGCATGAAGATGAAAAAAAATGGATTGAGGGAGTGGTGCATATAAAAAAAGTTTCATGGGGGGTGAACAATTGCAACCTTTAGAAATTGTCCACCAGCTTGGATTTGTACAAAAAGTCATTTTTGACACTCTTTCTGCAAAATCTAAAGTATACTCTTTCCAGACATGTAACTTTTTTTAAATCGGACCATTAGTTCCAAAATTATAGGCAATCCCGAAAGTCTAATCTTTTGTGGTCTACCCTATATTTAATATCATTCACCAAGAGATACAGTGGCACATTTTCGGAGACGAAAAGTTTGTAAGGCGAGCGCAGCGAGATCTACAGTTCGTTGAGGGACAAAAAGACATTTTTTAACACAAGATACAACTGCTTAATGAGGTTATTCTGAGTTCTCTGCTTAACACATATTTTCCAGAATCTGTGTGGTCAACACATAGTCGCTTGCACTTTGCCAAATTGTTAGCTAAGAACAACTAAAACCAGTGGCGTAGCCAGAAATCGACTCTGGGGGGAGGGGGAAATAAAAATACTTATTTTTAAAAGCAAGTCTCATTTGCAGATTTTTTTTCGAAATTAACCCTTAAATGCGCTGCAAGCAAAAATTTTGAAAAAATTACACTAACATGCTATTTTTTACGCGTTCCAAATATTGTTGACAAAAAAATTGCTTAAAATGAATATTTCATATTAGTATAGCACCGCAGGCGAAAACTTTGACAAAAAAAACAAAAAATTGTTTAAAAATTTTGATCTCTTAGGTTTTTTGTAAAATATTTTTTTAGATTGGGTTAGAAGTCAAGAAGAGGTGGGTTACGGTGGTTTTCAGAAAAATTATACTAAGAATGCCATTTATTACAAGTTTTGAATGCTGGTAAGAAAAATTCCTTAGAATTAAAGTAAAATTGTAACAATTAATGACGTCATAGCACCGCGGGCAAAATTTTAAAAATTTAAGACATCCCGCCAAACACACGTCACAAACCGTAGTAAAGGGTAAAAAAAGTGGGGGAGTTATAGCTCTCCCTGGGGTCCTTGATTATGATTAGTTTATTGTAGATTGGGTTGGACCTTATGAAGGGGGGTTAAACCCCCAAAACTCCCCCTGGTTACGCCACTGCTAAAACACTGGTATTTGTAAACATGGAAAAAGATATCTTATTTTATGCAAATTTAGTAAAAATTATATGTGAAGGTAGCCAAGGTAGCTCTATTCTGGGTTGAGTTAAATTCCAAAGTAAGATAAAACCCTCTAAGCAGCCTTGGTCACCATGAGCCATGAGTCACTTCACGTGTAGCATTACATGCTTTAGTCCATGTAAGAGACTGTTCTTCAAACTCTCTTGTATATGTTGTGGTCACCACACAGATTCTGGAAAATATGTGTTTAGCAGAGTACTCAAATTAATGTCATTAAGCAATTGTAGTAATTACTTATGACTTTGTGGCGATAAAACCAAGAGTAAAAAGTAGCGTATAACTCTCGTGGTAAAAATGTCTTTTTGGCACTCGACGAACTGTAAACCTCGCTGCGTTCGTCCTACAGACTTTTCGTTTTCGAAAAGGCGCTACCTTTATCTCTTGCTAAATAATATTCCAGTATAAGTAAAAAAATAAAATATTTGGTTTAATTCTGAATACTCGTTCATTAGGCGCCATCTTTGATCCACCATATCTTAGAAAAACCTAAAGCGATTTCTTTTAAGTTTTTACGAACTTGGTTCTGGAGAATAAGTACGTCGTTTTGCATGTCAAATTTTGGAAGTGATAAAACTTTTAGCCAAATCGGATCAGAAGCACCGTGTAGCAATGTAGAAATTTCATTTCGTTTTTATCGGTAGTTTTCCAAATATTTTCTTAAATAACATTAAAACGATAAACACTCCTAGTGGCTGCTTTGCAATAAAATTCGTTTATAAAAAATCACAAAATGTCCTTTACATAAAAAAACACTTCAAAAAACGTCCAGTTTTTCCAAACAGTTTGTCTTTTTACGCCATCTTAAGTTCACAATCAGTTGATTTTGACTACCCAATTTTTATTATTTAGAAGGTAAAAACGACATTTGAATTACGTTTTGTTTTGAAAGAAAGTTCAAATACTATAAAATTACTAAATTTGGAATGGCTTTGGAGAATTAAAAGGGTTTAAAAAATAATCAGTTTAAATCAGAGTTAAATTATTGTTTCTTGCTTGTTTCTAGAAACAGAGCAGCCAGCCATATAAATACCCAAGATATATGAACCGTTAATCCCCGTAAACAATTTCCCGCTGCCCCAGATCTGTCTGCCAAAAGGGTGGCTATAGTTGGATTACGTTAGTGGAAAAGCAGACTCCGGTTTCCGTCGAGCCTTCTCTCAAGCCACAACTATTGCCGCGCTGGAACGATAAATATAAAAGGTGGGCCAAAAAAAACGTACATTTTGTTTTAGGCCGTAGTTTTGCTACCGTAAGTTGGATTTTTGTTATTTAAAACACCCCTCGCTAAAATTTTCTATGCGCCACTATACTTGATTTTAGACATTTTCCTTAAAGACTCGTCTTTGTCGAGCACAGAGAGGTATCACTTCTAAAAATCGCTCAAAGCCAACGACGTAAGTAGTGTTTAAGTCTTTGTAAAACACTATTTAGATGTTGAGCTCTCCGGGAAGCTAAGGATCTTGCTATACGTTATTTGTCAAATTTAATATTTTATTAAAATGCTTTCAAACTTAGATATTTTTCACTCCTTCCTGACAAACTTTTTTGTACGCCAATGCACATGAAATATCCGGAAAACGACATCTTTTTAGTGTACAAAGAGGTATCATTCGCAAAATTCGGACAAGACCTAAAAAAACTTTGCTTAACGAAAGAGGTGCTGTTAATAACTCTGTAAACAGTGCACCTAAAACCCTATTCCATTAAATTCAATCTAATACGGTATTGCTGTTTTTGTCAAAACTACGTTGCCACGTCATTTTAGTTTTCTGGACAATCTGTATAAAATAATAAAATCGAATAAGTAAAAAATAAATCAGCCAAATAAAAATTTTCTGCAAAGCTTTTATAGTTCTTGTCCGATTTTTACGCATGATACCTCATTGTACACTGAAATGACGTGGCTTTCCGGATAATTGAAATCAGGTATACATTGGCTTACAAAAAAGTTTGGAAGGGAGTAAAAAATATCTGAGCTTCAAAAGCATGCGCCAATACGGATTTTCATGAAATGTCATATTTGACAGATAGTGTATACAGGCCAAAGCCTTAGCTCCCGTAGAGCTCAAAATTGAAGAAAATTATATATATATATAGTCCAAAGTTTTAGCTTTCTGCAGAAGCTAAAATCATAAAAATCAAACTTACGGTAGAATACAGTCGAAAAAAAATGTACGATTTTTTTTGAGCCAACTTATATAAAAAAGAGGAAAATACAAAATAACATTACATACGTTCTATTATTATCTACGTTCTTTTATAACATCTCAGGAGGGCGATTCAAGTGGCGGCTATTTTTATAGCGTCCCTAATTCAAAAGCAAGTTTACACTTAGGGTTGTAAAGCAAAGTCTATATAGATACTTTTTCGGATTTTAGTCTACTGTTTATATATTTTAATTAAATATTACTTGTCTTCAAATAAAAATAAGTTTTAAATATTTTTTTAAAAAGTACCGTTATCTTTTATTTTAGCAGCAATAAATCTGAAGTTCTTCTCCAACTGTCCGACGAGGTCCAAATAAGAAGAGGTGTGCCCCAAGGTTGTATTTTGTCTCCGCTGTTATTTAATATCTATAGTAACAAAATAATCTGACTGAGGGTCTGACCATAAACGGCATCAGAACCAACAACCTACGATATGCTGACGACAGTGTCATAATAGCAGACACGCTGGAAGGCCTGCAACAGTTGTTGAATCAAATTGCTTTTAAAAGTTGGGAATTCGCGCTTAACTTAAATGTTGGAAGAACAAAAGGGATGGTCATATCCAAGAAAAAGAATATCAGAGGCATGTTAGAAATAAATGGGCAGCAATTCGAATGCGTGGATTCATACAAAATACTTGGGTAGCCAACGTTCGAAGAGAACATGGCACTTGACCTGTGCATCGTTGCCAGTGTTCCAACTGTCAGAACGAGCTTTTTGAAAATCGGTATTTTTAGAGAGAAATCGTTATTTGTGCAACAATTTTTTACTGTTTATTTTGAATAAGAGAATCGTCTCAGTGAAATTAAAAAAAAAAAATGTAAACCAACCATACCTTAGTGCTGGTTTTTGAGTTTGGCTTTTAATCGGGTCATCGCATGGAGAAACGTCAATATTTTTAAACATCAAACGTTGTTTATTGTCAAATATTTACGCGATTGGTTTTTTTTTTGTATTTTTGCAAATCTAAGGTACATGTGTCAAATATTCTACGTACTTTGGTTTTTCACTTTTGAAAGGCAAATTTGACTAAATTGTAAATAAAAATGACAGAAGTCAGCAAATATTGTCTGGTGCAGTGATCCTATTAAGCAACTTAGCAACCATATCAGTCGCTATAAAAAAAATAGCCGCCACTTGAATCGCTCTCCAGTCGGGGGTCAAGTTTACCGCTTCTAGATTTAGATTTTGATTTAGCATGGCGTTACACTACAACTTTAAATACACACTTTACGAGTGCTTTGGTTCGACTTTAACTTCTTTTAACCAACAAGTGTTTATTTACAGACTAAACAAATGTAAAATACGCGCAAATAATGTTACTAAACAATAAAAGCTAATTTCTTTTTTCATTCCAGCATGAACTGATTAGTGATCGATTAAATGTGAGTTTTAACATGTATTTGGAAAATACTATCAAAATAAAAATAAATGAAAACAGTGAAGATCCCAAAAATTTTGAGAAACGTGTAATTTAATGAAGTAGAATCATAACACGTTTTATCAGTAAACTGGCCTTCGCACAAAGATTTGACCACCGGTAAGTCTTCAAAACTATTTACGAATAAAAGTAAGTAGTTTAGTTAAACATCATCATTAATATTTATTTCATATATCTCCATCTTTTAGACAATTTGGTGCTACTCTCAAATACATTTTTTGCCAAAGAAGTCAAATTTTATCTGCTGTTGACACTGTCATAGGCAAAACGTTGGGGCAGAAAACAGCAAAAGCATTATTGATGTTGTTTTTGCTGTTAAAACGTTGTCCGTGCTGTCTTACAGCACACCGTGTTACTTGGGATGTCTATGGCTTTCTATTTGTTAATAAATATTTTTATTTCTAAACACAGCACTAGGCAAAAAGGTACAAAAAAAAGGAGCATCTTGTTCAATGTTTTGAAAACTAAACTAAAATAGGAACAAACAGCTGAATTACTAACAATCCAACGAGAAAAAAATTACTCAAGTGATAAGTTTTTATTATATTTTCTATAATGCCAGGGCTTTTAGTGGACTCCCTTTTTCCCTTAAAGTCCCTTTTTTTTGCAAAGTCCCTTAAAGTCCCTTTTTTTGGGATTTGGTCACTTAACTCCCTTTTTTTGTGAAAAAGGGTATTTTTTCATCAAATTTTCCCCAATGATGTAAAAACTGAGGGGCTTTTAGCTTTTATGAAAATAAAAGCTAAAATTGATTTTAAAAATAAAAACTTATAGACGCAAATCTAGCCCATTTCCCTCCAGTAGAAACAGACGACTGACAAACAGTACATCTGCCGAGTTCTGGTCACAGATCAATCTCTGTGCGCACAGAACCCTTACACCCCACTATGAAGCAAATCCAAAAATGTCCACGACGATCCAAGAATCTTCATTTTCCTTTTTTTCCAGTTTGCCGACTATAGTTTCTGCCTGATGAGCGTCATCAGGACAACGTAGGTTTGTAATTCAATGCCCGTCGAGGTATTAGCGAGGGGAGTAGTTGTTTAACAGTCGTATGTTTCTGCTGGAGGGAAATAGGCTAGATTTGCGTCTATAAGTTTTTATTTTTAAAATCAATTGAAGCTTTTATTTTCATAAAAGCTAAAAGCCCCTCAGTTTTTACATCATTGGGGAAAATTTGATGAAAAAATACCCTTTTTCACAAAAAAAGGAACTTAAGTGACAAAATCCCAAAAAAAGGGACTTTAAGGGACCTTGCAAAAAAAAAGGAACTTTGAGGGAAAAAGGGAATCCACTAAAAGCCCTGGCATTATAGAAAATATTATACCCATTATAAAATAATTTGTATTGTCCCAAATAGTATTCAATTAATGTATAAGGGCTAATATCATTTCATAAGCACGATTTCAGTGACAAAAGAGGCTTTTGGAGAGTTAATTTCGGTTAGCTGGGTAACAAAAAAGTAAACAATTTGGTATAATTTTTCAAAAAAGCATTCGGATATACCCTGTAGTAAAATAAACCCAAAAAAATATAAATACAGTGCGAATAACAAAGTGGTAGAAAAATGGTTCAAAAACCCCCTAAATATGAGGACCAAAAAAACTTGAAATAAAATTAAACTATTTAAAATGAATAATTAGTAATGGCATCTATTTAAAAGGCTGCTGAGAGAGCTAATCTGTAATGAAGGCGGATCCAGTAACAAAAGTCGAAAATAGAAAAGGGAAAACAGTTGAACGCATTTTCTGTCAAGTGTTTATTTATAAAGCGTTTTGAGGATTATCGATTTAGTATGTATGTGAATGGGTATTTTTATCAGGAGCAAACTTTATCAACTTAAGTTTTATATAAAGGGTTAAATTTTACGCTTATTGTTATAACACAATTCTAGGAGTTTAACATGATTACACCTAATTCTAACTTGTTTTTAGTTGAAAATCCGAAGTTCCAGCCGAATGACAAGCAAAATCGACCCCTTTTACAATATACAATCGGGCGGCTTACGTCTTACCGAATCGAGTAAAAACGTGATTGATCATCAGTAGGTACTTTTCGATATCTGTAACCAACCAAAAGTCAACTTAAAAATGTTCAATAATATTTCCATCGCGGTGGCTTACGTCTTACTTCTTACGGCTTACTTCTTACTGCTTACTTTTTACGGTGCGGCGACTCTGACTCCTGCTTTAGTTATGATCAGCAACGAAAACCGCACTAAATTTTAACCTTGATTTAAAAGTCCTTTCACCGAAGTTAGTATTAATGGTGTTAATTCTGCCGTCCAAAGGAAGAACGCAGTAAGTCGACTTATTGCGGTTCTGAGATTTTTTGATATTTTGTTGCCGAATTAAATTTCGCATCTATGAAAGAAAAGACATTTCCAAAAAAACATTTTTTTTTTGCAAAAAAACGGCTTTGAAGTTTGCAGTAAGTCGTAAATCGACACCGTTTCAAAGCTAGAGCGCAGTAAGTAATGTTGTTCCAGAGTAGAGCGCAGTAAGTCTTGCCCGACGCGGACCTACTGCAGACTTGTTTGAATACCTTGCGAAATACGTCACGAATTCCCAGGGTAGAGCGCAGTAAGTACTGATTTAACGGTCTTTTCGATCACATTTATTAGTTCCAGCTTTTCGGCAGACTTGCAAAAAGTGATAATGCTCCCTCGTATGGAACACTTTGAAATTGTCCTTTTCACCCCACGTATCATCGGATCCAATTAGTCGTTTGTTCCAATTGGGACCAAACAGACACATTTGAAGCCGATAGCTGTGATTTGGCACGAGGATACAGCAGGGGGAAAAAGGAAGACCTAATCAGCTCCTTCCATCAATTCTTTTTAAGTAATAGAGACGCTGTAGAAATAATACTTTTGCTCGACAATTGCGCCGCTTAAAATAAGAACTGGATGCTCATGTCGTATTTGATATTTATTGTAAACTCTGACCTGATAAGGGTAAATAAAATAATAATTCAATTTTTTGAGCCGGGCCATACGCTTATGAGCGCCGATGGTTTCCATCGACAGGTGGAACTAGCCATGAAGTATAAAAAAACCTCTACGATTTTGCAGATTTTGCCTCTACTGTCCAAACAGCCAAGGTTCATAGAAATGGATGTCCAAAAGTTTTTTGACTGGCTTGATCTATCTGCTCAGGCCCAAATAAAAAAGATTAAGACTAGACCATACTTATCAGAATTTACCTCTGTAATGGTACAAAGAGGGGAAACCTGCCTGTATTATACAGAAAATTATAATTTTGGGAACATAAAAAAATTTGAGTTTTTTAAAATTAAAGCTCAAAAAATGTAATTTCTTTACCAGCATCAAGAAAGGAACCCCGAGGCATTTCAACTGAAAAAAAAACAAATCATCGAAAAGCAATGTCCGCTTATGACAGAAGATCGTAAAAGATTTTTCACATCCAATGATTTAAATATATTTATGGAATAGGAGAATTATTTGTGTGCCTATTTATATTTGATCAAATATTAAATATTATTTTTTCTCAAATTTTGCGTTTCAAAGATTTAAGTTATTTATTTATTTATTCATTTTCAAGGAAATAGATAGTATTAGTTATTTATTTCTAGGTGATAAGTAGTATTAATTATTTATTTCTAGGTGATAAGCAGTATGTTTTATCTGTCAGTTGTTTGTTTATTTTTAGTGTATTTTTTTATCAACTACTCATTTTTTTATTCATTTTTTTAACTTTTCTAAATAATAATTGAAAATCTTATTATATATGTCTTAAATTCATTAGTCTTTATTTTTGTAATAATAATTATTATTGTATTTCTGAAACAGGCTATTAAAATTTCTACTGAGAATTGTTGTTTTATTTGAAATCAGTTAGTAGTTTTCATTAAACGCTACTATCGGGCAGACAGACTTACTACGTTCTAAACTAAGATACATAGTTACTGCGCTTTTCTTTTGTAATTCTTTCCAAAAAATGTATGAAAAACTGATGTAGAACACAGTAATGTAAATAAAATGCTTTAAACTTGTCAAAATTGGTAAAAACTTATTCCAAAAAGTTTGTTTGTTTCAGTTGATTAGTGTTAATCATAAAAAACTGTAAAATCAAGAATATCAAAAAAAGCTACCCCAAAAACCATTTTTTTCGTTTTTCTCAAAACGAGGTTTTTCGACTTACTGCGTTCTTCCTTTGGACGGCAGAATTGTACCCTCAAAAGTGAAAACGGAAAAGAACTTACGCTTCATAAAAACCTCGTTAAGAAATATAATTTTACGTAATATTTAAGAAAATTTGCATGCATGCAAGACCGTTATTATTTTTAGGTTTATAAATAAGTTTATAAGTATCTACCATATAATAATGCCGTATGTTAATATCATATCTATTACCATATCTTATTTTATTCTTAATACATTAATTTATTTCTAATTTACAATGCAGTAGACCTTTCCTAAATTGGCCTAAAGTTTTATTTTGATTGAATATCATTCATCTTGCAGATGAATTTCATTCTTTCAAACGGGCAAGATGTGTTGCAACGAACTTACGTTACCAAGTCTAAAATGCTTAGCAAGGCATTAGTCGTTTAATTAGTTATTTATACATATTCAATATTATTAAAAATATTTGTAATAAAGCATTATACAAAAGATATCCGTTGATATTACACAAAGCTTGAAAAGTAAATTAAGAAGTAAATTAGTTTTTTGTAGGCAATTTTTAACGCCTTTATTGAAAATTTAACTTATTCTGATGTTTACTTTTTTTCTGGACAACTGAAAGATTTAAAAATTTCGCCAGCAGGCACGTATTGCTATCCAAATAAAAAAAAACTAAAAACAAAAATTCAATATTTTTTTGTTTTGTTGAAAATGTAATTATCCATCTTAATGTGAAAACCGCTTGTCGCTAGCTGCTACGGTTCGAGAGTTAAAAGTTTTTAAAAAGTCTAAGCCCCCTTCCTACCTTCTTTACAACTTCCGCCCCCCTACCAAAAACTAAACAGCTTATTTTTTTACCGAAATACCTTACTTTTAGTGAAAATAAAAAAACTTCTTTTGGCCGATCCCAATAGCCTCCACACTAAGAATGGATGGCTAAAAAATATATGGAAAAAAGCGCTGCTACTTAAAGTCCTTTCCGTATTACCTGGGGAGAACCTGGCAGTGGGCAGCGTATCTGCCTGCCGCACGGAAGTGCCTGGGTTCGAATCCCAGGTAGGTGCATGGATATTTTGAGTTTGTCTTTAACTTTGCAAAAAAACTTCGCCAACACTGGGCATTGATCCTGTAATGGATGAAAAGTCCCAGTATAAAAAAACCTTAACACGTTCGCTACCGATCGAAAAACCCGGGTCTTACCCGTGGCCCAGCAACCAATAACTCTTAGGAAAATATATTTTTTACGTATTCACAATTACGAATTTACCAAAGTTTTGGCCAGGATGTAATTCCAATAAATTGGTTGTCGGGCCACTACTATCGGTTCCAGAAGTATCGTTTTTAAGGTTATAGTTAGGATCTAGGGAAATAGTATTTAGCAAAACTGCACGCATGTCGGTACTTACCACGAAATGCCAGTAAATTCGCCATAAGACCTCGACCGGAACAGTACTGCGATCTATATTACAAACCTTGAACTACTCATCTCTCTTTTAAATTAGAAAGCAAGATTTATCGATCATTAATTTCCTTCGCCGGGACCAGGCTTTTAGGGATACGGAAACCTAGTTTTTTTTTTGCTTAGGTAGGGAAATATAAAAGGTAATAATGTAATCCAGTGGGTCTATTCTTGAATCGAGAGAAAATTTGCTCCCAGGGAGTCAAATTCTCTCGCTAATATGCATCTCATTGGTCAAAATCTTTGGTTTAAATCGGTTTCTCTGTCTTTTGCCCGATATTGATCGAAAGTGATAGAAACCGATTTAAACCGAAGACTCGGAGCAATGAGATGCATAGTAGCGAGAGAATGTGACTCCCTGGGAGCAAATTTTCTCTCGATTCAAGAATAGATCCACTGAGGAAATTATTAATAACACAAAAAAAAAGTTCCGGCGTTAAATATCAAACTTGCCTTATTTAAAAACTTCCTTTCCCAGAATAAGTGAAGCCAAGATTAAAGAGAGAATTTTTGTGCGACCCCAAATAAGAAAGCTTCTTGTAGATTCGGAATTTGACGCTGTGCTTGAGGGAAAAGAAAAAGAGACATTTAGAATGGTGGTGACCAAATTCTTAGAAAATAAAAGAGCAGAAAATTATCCAGAGATTGCAAACAAACTTCTACAATCATATGAAAAGATGGGTTGTAATATGTCCTTAAAAATACACTTTCTACACTCTCACTTAGACTACTTACCCGAAAACTGTGGAGATGTGAGTGAAGAACATGGAAAACGATTCCATCAAGAAATTGCAAATATGGAAAAAAGAGACCAAGGGAAGTGGAATGTTTCAATGTTAGCGGATTATTGTTAGACGCTTTGTCATAGTGATGGGCACAAAACATCGATGCTAAACCATCGATACTTTTTTTAAACATCGAACATCGATAGAAAAAAAATTATAGGAAATAGTGTGTCTGGAAGTTTAAACTTGTACCTCACGGCATCAGAGTGCTTGTTTTCAAAAGCTGACCAAACCCTCACCGAAAGAAGGAATCGATGGAATAGACCAACGCTCAATAAATTATTGTTTCTACAAAGAGTACGAAAAAGCTTTTGGGACCTCTAAGGGTGTGCTTCAATGAGAACAACATTTTATGAAATATATAGTTTCTTTTGAATGTACTACTCATATTTTCTTGGTTGTTTTTTACCTAAGATATTTAATAGCCTTTGTATGTCATGTATCGATTATTATGATGAATCTCTTATTTGCATGCTTATTATAAGTATTGTGTAACGTTAACAATAGGATATTTTTGGTCAGTGTTTTTGACTCATCATTTGTTTGCTAAATGTCATTCCGTGAGTTCGGTATTTAAGGAAGAATAACTTTACAGTTATCGTTATTTTTATTTACTTATTTTCGCAATATTTTTGAAACACCTATTTATAAAATTGCTACTGAAAAGGTGCTTATAATCGCCTTCATCTTCTTTATTTCGAATAAAATCTGTAAAAAAATAGTATTATATTTAACAGAAATAGTTAGGTTATATTTAACGTCAACTACTAGAGTGTATCTGACCAAAAAACTCTTTCTGCAACTTTTCGAATAACGGACTATTCTCTAAAAAAAAGAAAAAAAAAACATCGATGTTCAGAAACATCGATGTTTTTATTCCGATGTTTTTTCACAATCGATGATGAGTTTCGATGTTGACATCGATGTTCAACATCGATGTTTTCTTTCGATGTGCCCATCACTACTTTTTCAAGAGGAACCAGGGGCTGTGTATAAGAGAAACTTAAAAAGACATAAGAAAACTGATTAGTTTAATTTCTCATTATTTTAGTTAGCTATAAGTTAATTAGATTTAATATTACAATCATCATTATGTCATCAATATGTAGAGATATGGTAGTTTAAGAAAACCCGAATTTTATTAGTTAAAAACAATGTCATACTAAAATTCTCAAGTAGCGTGTCTATGAAATAAATGGTACTAAAATGATGTGGTCCTATTTTTAGTCCACCATTCCCATATGGTATGGGGAACTATTAAAATCGTGAAATTTTGACTTTTCTTAGTTTTATCAAAAATAAGTTACTAAGGTTCCAAAACATCTTAATCGACGAAAAAAGTTTTCTGTCGGTCTGTTGTCTGTCTGTATACACGATAACTCAAAAACGCCTTAATTGATTCCGAGTTATTTGAAAAAAACCGTTAAAATATATTTACAAAATCATAACTTTAGAAGTAAAGCAGCTATTGATATACAGTTTTGAAATTTTAGTTTTCGTAAATATCACCCAAAAATTTTGTTATAAGGTTCAAATCTTATTTTCATTTCCTTTCAACTGCTCCTAGTTGTTCTTTCTAGCACCAATTTTTTATTTAAGAAAATTTTTCAAAAAACATTTTGGCTTAACCCGCGAACTTTAAAAAACATTAAAATTTGTTGCACTGAGTAAAAAAATGGGCATCAGAACTTAAATATGATTTGTTTTAACCCAGAGTGGTTGTTTAAATAGAGGACAGCTCAGACTTTGAATTACAGCAAGTAATTTTCTAAAGTTTCGAAAGCCCAAGACTTAGTTACGATAACCCACTTTATGCATTAGTTTTATGAATTATCGCAGTTCACTTTTTGGGCCTGTGAAAAAAAAATCACACCAAACACACTGGAACTATTTCCGCTAATGCGTTTAAACGTGTTGGGGTAACCCATATAAACAGCCCCAACTTTGCCCCAGCCCCAAGGGACTGTAAGGTGGCAAGATCTAATTTTCACCATTTTCATATTCCAGAAAACACTTTATATGCATATTTAAAACTCTTGAATTTGGTGTAACAAGTATTATGAGATATAAAAATTTCAAACCCTAGGGGCGACCCTTAAATAGGGGCTAAAAATTTCATATCTCGAACAACTTACTAAAGTCAAAAAGTGCAAATTTTTTTGGGAATTATAAGTTCGTTGTATGAGGGCAAGATTTTTACCATTTTTATATTCCAGAAAACCACTCAATATGCACATCTAAACCTCATCAAAAAGTGTGCATATGGAGTGTTTCCTAGAATATGAAAATAGTGAAAATTATATCTCGCCCCCATACAGCTCCTAGGGGCTAGGACAAAGTAGGGGGTATTCAATAATAATAATAATAATTTGTCACTGCGCCTCTAGTGGTGCATTTTTGTAAAAGAGAAGGGAAATATAATTTTTTATTTGAAATGGACAAAATTTTTAGCACCTAACCTAGAGGCTTTGCTAACAGCTATGAATTTTTTTTCGGTATAGCAGATTTGTAGGTAATAGTATGAACTACCACCTGACTGAGATTCAGATGTGTAGGTGCATTAGTATAGAAGGGTATAGAAGGTATGAGGAATAGTTTAAAAACACATTTTGGCCCCTGTTGCCCTTTAGCGGCCACATATGTAATTTTTTATGACACACTAGGGTACGTTGCCGGAAGGCCAACATATATGCCAAATTTAATTGCTCTAGCTTAAACCGTCTGAATTTAAGAAAAAAATTGATACCCTAACCCTACTTTTTGACTGCAGCATTTTTGGGGCTGTTAACAGGTTAGGCAGTGTTGGTGGGTCCATCATAGTAATCGATTAAAATAAATTTCGTAAAATCTTCATCAAAATGCCCACGGAAGCCAAATTTTCTACGCATGCCCCCTGTCCTAAGTATAAATTTATTTTCAAATAATTTAATTTTCAGCGACTGCTTAATCAAGATTCCTCGACAATTACCGTTAGCATATACACCCGTCATTTGCTCAATTGAAATACTCATAATCTCTTTCATCGCCGACATTTAATACGTCTGGTTATTTGATGCGGAGGAGGAATTTCACTAGATTGAACGCCGCCGTCATCGACAAAGAAGCTATTTAGAAATAATTAAATAACATTTGATATTGATACATGAGGGTACGCATTTTTAAAGGCTGCCACCATAAATGCTAGTAATTAATATTGAAGTTTTCTAGAAGCCTTTTCATACTTCTTCTAGCCCTCTATATACAACCTTCAAGAAATATCCTGAAATAATTATTAATAAATAAAATAAATTATACGAATCGTGTTATAACATTTTTCAACTTTGGTTGGCAAATATCTCATCTATCCTCGTGATTCGTTAGCTTGCTGCTACGGTTCGTGAGATTTTTATATACAGGGTGTCCCATTTTCTCGAAAAACTGATTAAAATTTTGTGTGTTTGGCTATATTGGAATTTTGTACGACACACCCCTTTCGAGGGGTGAGATTCACCCTCGGTTTCACCACCAGAATTTAAATAGGGAAAATGGGTCAAGTGATACCTTCTTTTGAAAATCTTTCAAATGCCTTTACAAAGTGTTAAAATTTTAAAAATCTAAACAATTAGTTTCTGAGATATTCAGTTTCAAATTTGCACGGACCAATGCAATAATCGTGTGTTTTTACGAAATTAAAATTTAATTTTTCGTCGATTTTATTTTCATTAATAGTATATTTTATAATTTATATTTTTCTTCTAGGATACATTCCTACGAGGGGGGAAATTTGGCTGTACAATTTGAGCTTACTTTGAAGGCAAATATCTCATAAACAAATTGCTAGATTTTTAAAATTTTAAAGTTTTTCGAAAGGAATTTAAAAGACCTTTAAAATAATTTATCACTTGACTCACCTTCCCTATTTAAATTCTGGTGGTAAACCTGTGAAAAGGGTGTGCCCTGCAAAAACTCCAATATAGTAAAATAGTGCCTTCCTGCAAACAAAATCGACGTGTCTTGTCTTGTCTTTTAAATTTTGATCAGTTTTAGAGAAAATTCTGGTGCATCCTTTTAAATGGAGCACCCTGTATGTAACAGTCAATCGATTAATGTGAATTTAGGTTTTTTTCAAGTTCATTTCTCCTTTTTAAACCCTGGTGAAAAAGAATTTTTTTGGCAACTTTGATAAAAATTGATTAAGCGGCTTTTTACGTTCTCAGGCGGACACGAACACTAAATTTCGTATTTAGATCTTTTTTTACCCACATAACTATGGGAGCCCACAGAAAAGCCGAATTTACAAAAACCGAAACATAATTGAACAGAAAATAAAACGTCCGAAACGAAATATGAATTTGAACTTACTCGATCTTTAAAAGACACAAATATAATTTAACCGATTATAATTTTCCCGAACCTTAAAATATCAGAATTGAAAAAGTATCGAAAATAATTGTCTATAAACGAAAAACACCCGACCCACCCACAAATTGATAGAAAATAATATGCCTGATCCCTAAATGAGCAGAACCACAATCCATCCGAATCGCTATTGGGCATGCGTCAAATTTAAATATCTAGAGCGCCGTAGACCCTGGATTGCGGCGTTGACAAGTTTCTCTATTTGGAAGATGACAAGGGAATTTTTTTTATTAACCGATTTTATTTAACATCACAGTTTCTGGCTGTCTAGTTGTCTATCAAATCTTGCGATTCATCCTTCATTTTTGACACACTTCTTGTGACCCGATTTTATTTACCGACTTACTTCTACTCTTCCCTGCCGCCTAAAGACTGACAACTGAATTCGTAGCTATCGGTTCAAATCATTTTCGGACAGATTAGGGTTCTTCAATTTTGTGGTTCGGCAATATTACGTTTCTATCAAATTATTTTCGTTAAAAATATTTTTTGACATTCTGTGTTTCCATAAAAATATGTTTCATTTAAATTTAATTCTATGCATATATTTTCTAGAGATTTGATTTTTCCGTCATTTCATGGTCGAGACAATTTTTTCGGGTCAATTTTCTTTTCTTTTAAATTCTGACAAATTATGTTTCTGCCAAATTTGGTTTCGGGTTTTTTTATAGGGACCCATAACTAATTCTTAGTGAAAATAAAAAGGTTTTCTTGACGATCCATACTCTTATTGATGGCTCAAAAATAAACTACTTAATAAAACCAGGTTGCTCTCTGGGTAAGAAAATTTGTAATAAAAATTAATCCAATCTGTCAATTTTTTTACCCACGATACTCACGAACACTGTTAAAACAAATAAAAAGAAATGTTCGTGGCATATCGGACACACATTTTGCTTTTCATCTCATTACGATCAGGCCTCCAAGATCTAATGGATAGTCCATACAGGCCTGTTTCATCCTTGTTAGGAATCATCAGGTTAACATGAATCCAAGAAATGAATTCTTAACCACATGTTACATCCTACGTTTTGTTTAGACAAAAGAAGTTGGGCAATCAAGTCTTTATAGTCTTTTCTGTTTTAGTGTTTCTCAAGCTTCTTTTTCCTTGTCTTGAAGTATGGACTCGAATTGTGCTTCTCCGAAAAGTTTCCTAATCTGAGGACTCACAAATCGTCGCCTTAAATGTGAATGAAACTAATCCACATAACACTACTTTTGAGGAAAATAAGATACATTTTTTGTAGCATAAAAATGGTTTCTTATGGCAACGTTTCGTGGCCCATTACCACTTTATCAAGCCTCAGAATACATTAGTTTTTGTTGTAACGTCCTTCCACTGTCATAGCCGACTCTAGTAACAAACTCGATTCAGAAAAAAATCCTCGAGAAAAAGTTTTTTTTCGAGGATTTTGAATCGCAAGATTTGATGATCTCTAACATGAGTGAAACACGTGTAGTCTCCAAGTCGCACCCGGTATGTATTCTTGTGGTACTCCGGTGTATTTTATAAAGTTCGTTTTTTTGGTATCGATTCGTCATAGTAGAAAGCCCGACTGGTGGATGGACTGTGTCTAAAACCAGTCAGTGATAGAACTGGTGGAGAAGGCGAAAAATCCAACAGTTTTCTGTTGGTAAAACTCTTTTTTATTTTTATTTTTTATTTTTTAAAAACTAATGTATTATGAGGCTTGATAAAGTGGTAATGGGCCACGAAACGTTGCCATAAGAAAAAATATAATTTTTCTGTGCAATCCCCTCCCTACACCCAAGATGTCCAAACAAAGTGTTAGTCAAGGGAAAGAAAACATGAACAATTCTAATGGTCATTTTTTTGTTCGCTATCATAAAAAAAGTAATAAGTAAAAAAGTAAACGAAGGTTAGATTGAATATTTTGTAGATTAGGACCATTCACATCTAGGGCTACGAAATATTCCCTCTTTAATTTCAGCATCACTGATTCTAGCGAACTTTTCTTTGTCCATGGCCTTCACAACATTCTTCATAAGTCCCAATTTTATATGAAGTGGCCGTAGTAAAATCTTTTCTACAGGAACTAATGGCGCGCTGGTTAAATTTTTTTCTATGACTCCAGAGACCCTCTTGGTGGCCACATTTTCTTTTTATAGTGATCCGATCGTCTATTCGCAGAGAAAGCAGCAGTATTTGGTATAACCTAGCTGGATTGTAAACAAAATTGCCACAACTTTTAAATCCCCACAAATTTGCCATTTATATCTTTCATATTGTATGGACTCCAGTAACAACTTCAAATTGTTATACGTCTTTCATATGGGCTGCATAACCAACTGGTACTAAAGGCAAATTCTTTCCATTAAGTAACACAGCTTTAAAAATTACTTTTGAAGAATCAATGAAAAGTTTCCAGCCTTTTGAGTCATAGTCCAGATTTTAAGCTGTCATATAATCCCTCAATGTCAATAGAAGCTACCAAATTATTTTCTATATAAAAAAATGGCGTTTTTGACGGCTTCGGTACACAGAAACTTTTACTTCATCTTGAAGCCAATTCCATGGTTGCTAAAAAAAACAAAAGATCAAAAGATCTTGGGTAGAAATAACGAAAATTCAAACTTGGATGAGCATCCCACAAGGAACACACAAAAGATCAAAGCGAAAAGAGAAATGATTAAACGATGTTTCGCCCTGGGTAACCAGCGTGGGCTCATCAGTAGTTGGTCACCCTCCACTATACATCATTAAACATCATCATACACTTTGATTTCCAACCTTGAACCACTCACAAATAGGCATCGTTCCGCACTGTTACTTATCCAAGTTACCTGATACGGATTTGTCCTGGCGTGTTAATATTTCCAGTAGGATTATGCTCCTAAGGCAATTAAAACAAAAAAAGAAGTTAAAAAACCTCCAAATCAGTTACTTCAACCGAAAAGAAACTAAAAAACAAAAGATCAAAAGATCTTGGGGAGAAATACCGGTTGCTATTGAGATACCAATACTTCGGCTTTTTTCTTGGGCAATTCCAAATCTCCTTTAAGGTCACTTAATTCACTTTGGCTTATTTTGCGAGACAGCCATTCAAAGACAAAATCAGATTCTTTCAAGCTTGATAGACCAGCGACCATTTCTGGTACACTACTGTTTGAATCCGTGGAATCATCATCCGAATCAAGGATATATTCCTGAGGTGGATTTGGGACAGGTAACTCGTCACTATGAGGCACAGACTCGGATACTGTATCGCTGACGTTTTCTTCTCCGAGAAGCCTTTTTTAATGAAATGTGTTAAGCAAAAGTAACAGTCAGTATAGCACGTTACTTCGCTTCTTCCCAGATCATAGGAACAGCAAAGGGTATCTTACACTTTTTTCCACCAAACCAGCCGCGAATGTTGGACGCACATTTGTAACAACATATATGGGTAGCCCAATTTTTATCTTGGTCTCCAACTTTGCATCGAAAATAAAAGTGGTGAGGATTTTTATTAAAGAACTAAGAGCACGTTTTTGTTTTACAAAACTCAAATGTATGACAAAAATGATCCGGCTTGTTTACACAACCTTGCGACATATTCCTTAAAACTCCCTTAATTTTAATCAACTGACTCGAATGGCTACGGCCGCTCGTATTTATATGGCCGACGATGAGACGTGACGCCGACGGTTCCAGAACGGGCAGAACGCGCACCGTCCATTCTCAACTATTCCTTTACCATCGAGCACAACACGAACATAGATAACCTAACTCAAAAATAGAATAACAATACCCCAGTAACTAAACATAAAATAAGAATACTTTTTATTACTTATATTCAAACACATCCACAAAATTCACTCTCTCAGACAATAAGAGCAGATAGGTAATTATCATAATTAGCATGGCTCTAAAATAAATAAGATTTTGCTATTTTGGTTTAGGAAACATTTTGCTGTTCCCCAGTGCTTTAGAATGGTGCATAGACGGAATCAAGATAACAACTTTTTTTTTGGTCCTCTGGAACTTAGTGTTTTATTACTTGTAAAGCCATACCAAGTAGATCCTGCCTATCTGATTTGGCAGGTAAAATTGGTATCTCACGTTTATTCCTTTCCGTAGTTCCCACGTAGGTCAATTTATTGTTAAGAAGATAGTTTGTGAGCTCAACTGAGGAGTACCAATTATCACCTGTCACGTTTCTGTTATTTATTTATAGTCTGACAAAGACGGGTAACAGCTTGAGTTGGAATAGAAAATAGCTTTTTGTGCTCTTGCCATCTAGCGAGTTCGAGCATCTTCTTTCAAACCATAATGTACAGGTTTGCTGAGTAAATAAAACATGAATTCACACCTACCTCTGAAGCCGAAGAGCATTTTATAAACAGTTGTATTGGGAATAAGCAGGCTGTGAATTTTTCAAAGATATATGAAAAAAAACCTTTCATTCTTCATGAGGATCGAACCTCTTGCAAGTAGGGTTGCCAACCCTTCCGACTTAGGCAGAAGTCGCCCGCTTTTTTGAATTTCCTCCCGCCTCCCGCCTGATGCAAAAAATCTCCCGATTTTTAAATTATGCGTGATGGTTGTTCAATTTTAAACATTCCCCAGCATTATTGAACACTCTTTGTTTGTTTGGAACGTAGTCTTTTACACTTTCTTTGATCTATTTCTGATTTTTACTTTAAATAATGGTAAATGCGAAAGCTATTTTAATAAGATTTCACATTTTATTTTTTTTTTATTGTGAAGAAGAATGTTTTACCTTTGGTCGGGGCTCTTTTTATTGTGGTTTAAAACTGCAAAACATGAAGTATAAAAGGGTAAAAAAAGCAAGTTCGCACTATTGGTTCTTTTGAAAATCATAATTAAGTAAGATATAAATTTTCAAAACTCCCGGTTTTTGAAAACAAAAATATGGCAACCCTACTTCAAGCCTGTAAAACACAAAATCTTTTTGCTGACATAACCAGGGGAAAAATTTTCCGATCAGTCCCATCTGTTGAAAATAATAATAATAGTAATAATAGTCATTGGACTTCAAGGTAGAAACAACAGTAAAAGTCGGTATTCTGTGCAATCCTCATTGCTTGGCTTATCACAGAGTTCCGGAATTTTTAAATTTGTATAATGCACTAGAGTATCTAGTATATTTTGAGAAAAAATTTATTTACAGGTATCTTCAATATATTGTGAGCTGGTACCCTTACATTTCAGGGTTCAGTGGCTGCCCATTTAAATCTATTTTTTTCGTAGTAATACTGCTGAACTAAATCATCTCTTATAATGTAAGAAAGATTTTTTATTTGTAACCATAGAAAAGTAAGTTCACGTTTTGAGAAAAACAACTTTTTAGGCCACCTATCTAGGTTTTTACTACCTCCTGCACAATTAACTTTCGTGGACTTTGACACCTTTGCACTGCCAGGATCAAACAATCTTAATCATGATTGGGTCATGACTCAAAAAGTTATAGTCCAATTTTTTGATGAGCGTACTAACGTCATTTTTTTGGATCTCTATTTGATACATTGTTTTAGCCAGCGATAATAAATATGTATAAAAAAGACATGTCGTTTATTGTTTCAACTGTTACTTCAAATTGACAATAACAAATTATTTGACATGTGAACTATTGACAAGAAAGAAGTACGTTTTCAGAGGCAAAAATGACGTCAGTCCGCTCATCAAAAAATTGGACTATACGTTCACCGCGTGTCGGATTCCCACACCATAGGAAGTTGTTAAAGAGCACGCGGCGCCTGATCTAAAAATGCAGAAGTTGTTGAACATTTTATACCTGCTGGAGTCATTGGGATTCTGCCACCCCAGTTATAGGTGGCATAATATGTTTAGATGGCAACAATATCAGAAATAGTAGCACAAACCAAGTTAAGGGAAATCCATAAATTACGTAACGCAGCAAGGTCAGGGGAGAGGGGTAGGTGTCAGTGTTATAAAATATTACTAAATGTGAGGGGAGAAAGGATTCACACGAAAAATGCGAGGTTTTGCTCTAGTAATTTCATAGTGGTAGGTAAAGTGCCTAAAAATATATAGTAGCTGCGTGCAGAACTGTCAAAAATATTGCTGATTTTATTAGTCAAGTCATGTCAACTTTATGTACCGCGAAGTCCCTATTGATGTAGGTACGTTTACGTTAAGAATTCCATTGGTGTTGTTTTTAATAATTTTATTTGACGAAAATTACAAACCGATCTGTTTTTCATTATCTGTTTGGTTGATTACCGTTTTGTAACGTTACTCTCATTTCAATTTGATTCTTATTGGCATTCATATAGTTAATTAAACCAAATTACCTAAATTTATTCAAATGCTTATTTGAAGAGAGAATTCCTGGGAGATTAGTATGTCGAGATATTAAGATTATTCTGATAAACATTGAAAATACTTGTGTCGGAGAATTCCGAGAGATGAGTTATATTCGACGCAAATATTTCTTCAGAAGCCTGAAATAGAAAATATATAATTTTTATTTTTTAGAAAAGTTTTACATTGTGAATCAAAAACGCTTGAAATTAATTTCCTGCGGGGGAGAAAATCGTACCTTTCATTCATCACCGATAGTGTTCTGCTAAAATACGGTTGCCCTGTTTACTGAGAGTATAAAGGAAAGATTTTTCTTTAGAGTCCTTTGCATAGCCGGGAGTTAGGGGAACCTTTAGGTATTCATATTTTATGCATCAGCTTACTTAAAGTAGATTACGTCCTTTGTCAAAGTTTTAAGTCAGTTATCAGGGAGGTAAGGGTGTCTGATCGTTAAATCTGTTTACTGGCACAATGTATTCTTTATTGCAAAAGCTCTCCTGCTCCAATGACGTTACCACATTGTTTATTAACATTGCTGGTATAGGTTCGGATCGAGGTTCTGACCCCATCGGATCAGTTTTGATGATCATAATCTGCTATCATCTTAGAAATCATGTCTGACTTAATAGCAGACAATGCAACTTTACAGCCTGATGTACACTTCCGGCCACATAAAATGCATACGCCGATTTTATAACTGTATTATGGGCCTCGCAACTCAATAACCTTTTAGGTATTTCAAACTGACAAAAATGTCACCGTTAGGTTTTGTAAACGAATTCGAAAAAGCCCAAATTTTGGCAAAATTAGACGATGGTTGGTCGGTTCGAAGAGTAGCGACCCATTATGGACGAAACAAGGCTACAATTGTAAGAATAGAAAGAAAGTATCAAGAAGAAGGAACTGTAAAGCATAGTAAAGTGTGGCCAGTCTCCTTATTTCTGTGTTTACAATGTCAAAAGATATAACCTATAATTCGAAAACGTCAAGGTCAGTCACAATAAGCAACGCAATTTATGTACGCATTTTATGTGACCGGAAGTGTATATATATATATATGGACATAACCATGCCCAAAGAAGATATTTTCAAATTTTATAGAATCTACCAAAAATTCTTAATACATATAAATATAGCAATAAGCCATTTCAAAGTTGGGTAAATGTAACTAACAATAAAGTTCGCTTTAAACCTAAACTCCTTAAACTTCATGTAAAGTTCAACCCGGTGCCTAAACGTTGTTCGAACCATTAACCTAACGAATTTAAGTCACGTTAAAGTAAATTGCCCCCTGAAAAGTTCGTCTGGCTGATTTATGAAGCAGTTTAGGAACATATTGCTCCTAAAAATGAAATAGGTCGGTAACAGTCAGTGTTTCTATGAAATCCATATTAAAATAAAGTAGGTCAGGTTTCGAACACCACGTTACGAAGAGCCTCTTCCCTAAATTTTATCTCCTTCTAGTTGAGACTGTAAATTGACCTGTACTGCTAAAGTCATCTAAATATATTTCATTTTTTGTTTTAGGCTTCTCTAACACTGGGAGCGCAATGAAGAGGTCTGGACTGGAAGTTTATAATTATTCTTATGTTTTTTTTTTTTTTAAGTTTATTCTTGAATTTTTAAGACCTGTATCTTTCCCGAAAAAAATTAAATACCTGCTATTTTCATAAAATTTCATCCCAAACCAATTCAACTGGGTTATTTCACTGAATCTGGTGATTTTAATTCGGGATTTTTTCAGTAAACTTGCTAGTTGGTTTTGCCTGATACAAGCTTAAAAAACTAAAAAAGAGTTCCACATTCATACATGACTCCAAGTTTGGCGAAAGTTCCATTTCTTTTGTTAAGCACTACATTTATTGAGGGAGTTATCTTATCAATGTTGAAAATTTTACTGTCAAAAATTGCGTATGAATACTTTATTTATTAAAGTTGACTTTTGACAACAATTCTCTAATGATCTATTTCGTTTTGTCTATAACCCGTCCTTTATTATTACTTAATTACACTGTTTAACAACTTCCAACAGCCATCGTCAACAAAATTAACTGCTTTAAAAACAAATAAAATTAAAATATTCCTCTCTTCGGCTCCATTCAAATAAAAATGCAGCTGTAAGTCTGGTGATAACCCTTGATAACTTGGTGACTTTTTGTTTATTTGATGGCGCTAGTTCTTTAGTTCCTTTAATTTTGTAGGCCATAAAGTTTGTTCCATTATCAGGTTTATAACTCGTAAAATTAGAGTTTTAAGATAAATGTTTTTGGTTCAAGTTTTTAATTAAAACTTTATCTATATAAACGAATTTTAAAATGTTCTTTTAACATATGTCACATAAATTTTGGAAAAAATATAATCTTTAAAATAAGTACATATTTTTATATTTATTTAAATACCACTTCAACAGCATTTTACCTTATATCTAAGTTTATTAAACCTACAAATATTTAAAGCCTTAGTTGTGCTTTATTTTGAGCCTCCCACCCATTATCGTATACTTTTCTGATTAAGAGTCCCCAAAAATGCTCCCTAAGTCGAGGCTGTGGTACATACGTATTGTCAACTCTTAGCTCAAAAGGTATATTTTGTTCTTCTAACCCGTATAACTATGAGATACTATAATGGCCCAAAAAATTTGATTTTTTGGCTCTGCGTTTTTTTTCCAGGCTAACTTGATTGGGAGAGTTATTATGGCTACGGCTTATTATAGTTATATAGCTAATTGTTCTGGCATAGTTGTAGCTTGCCGAGGGTGCTACAATTTATTAATACGAATCATCTGCGTAATGAAATAGTAGGAACTTATCGGTACATTATAGGCTGACTTTAATTAGTTCCGCACTACTACATATCTTAAGCACTTTACCCATCTGTTATGAGATGTCGCTCTCGTTGGTTGCCGGAGCTATCCGAAACCTACATTCGTTCAGAGCTTATAGGCGGTGCTATCAAAATAATGTCGACTATCATAATGTTTGTGCCAGCCTTTATTAGGGACTTATCGGTACATAAATTCGGCATAGCCCGACTTTAATAAAGTGAGCACTATTTTTGACAGCTCAGCACGAAGTTTAAAAGGTTTCTGACATTTTTGACATTTAAACATGTCATCTAGACATGCTTATGTAGTGCCACCCATAAAGTTGACATAAATAAAGTTAATGCCGTCCTTTAATAGAGACTTATCGGTACATAAAGTCGGCATAGCCTGACTCACAACTATTTTTGACAGTTTTTGTCATACAAACATGTCATCTAAACATGCTCATATTGTACCATCCATAAAGTTGACAAATTAAAGGTAGTCAGAAACATTAGGGACTTATCGCTACATAAAGTCAGCATAGCCTGACTTTAGTAAAGACGGCACTATTTTTGACAATAGGGAATTATTGAAACGCAGTTAGGGCCCGGCACTAATAAGGCCAGGCACTATTTTGATGCTGTTGACAGATACGCATGCGCAAGAACGACCACATTTAGTGCCGACACTAATAAGATTAGGACCTGCCCTTATTTGTGGAGGAATTATACTGGTCCGTATCTTGGCTGTGTCTAACCGTATTTGACGTTTTTGACAACTATTCGCCATTTTTTTACCTTAACCCTACTTTCGGGAATTTTTTGTGTTTTGACGGCCAAAAAAGCAAAAATTGGGACAAAATAGTTATATTTTTTATGAAATCGGATGACATATCACAAGAAAATTAAAAAAAGCAAGGCTCAAATACTTCGTTTTACCGATGAAGACAATATTTGTTTGCTACGAGAAGTAGTTCAACCAAATCTCTTCAGAACTCTAAATGGTACTTCTCTCCACCCTCCAGAAAGACCTCTGCTTCCAACACATCACCCATGCTTTTGATAACTCAAAATATAGAAAAAAACAACACAGAATTTCGAAAACAGGCAGCATATATTTGTAGGTTAGAAATAAAGTCGTATCGTCACCGATTCGCTAGAGGCGCGTTCAATAATTCTATAATTTGCACCTTTTAGAGCCAGGCACAGCCTATGTTAAGGTCGGCGCTAAGTAGGCACTATTTCAATAATTCCCTAATTCCGCACGAAGTGTAAAGTATTCTGACATTGTAGTTGTCTAAATATGTCATCTTTGCTATCAAAATAATGTCGACTTTCATAATGTTTGTGCCTGCCTTTAATAAATGGCAGCATTAACTTTAATTTGGCAACTTTAAGAATGGCACAATATGAGCATGTTCAGATGACATGTTTATATGACAAAAATGTCAGAAACCTTTCAGCCTTCGTCCCTAATAAATGACTTTACTTTGTCAACTTTAAGAATGGCACAATATGAGCATGTTTAGATGACATGTTTATGTGACAAAAATGTCAGAAACCTTTGAACCTTCGTGTGGAACTGTCAGAAATAGTGCCGAGTCAGGCTATGTCGACTTTATGTACCGATAAGTCCCTATTATGTTTAGTCAACATTAGACACTTAAAGTAAATATTTCAACGAATCGGTATCGGTATACCTAACGCGTTCGAAATAAAGCCAAAATATACACATTTTTGACTTGTTTATGCGATGTTTTAAACGATGCCCGCTTTTTTGAAGGGTGCGATGACCGAACTGCTAATTGAAATCGTTCCGTACGTTCGTCATGCAAGTCAAAAATGTCGTGTATTTTGGCTTTGTTTCGAACGCGTTAGGTATACCGATACCGATGCGTTGAAATATTTACTTTAAGTGTCTATTATTTTAACAGCGCCGCGATCAAAAAAGCTCTGGCTGGATAGCCTAAACGTAGCCCCAGCAACCAAGAAGACCGCCGCGCCGTTCCATCCCATAACAGATGTGTAAGTGCCTAAAAATATGTAGTAATTGTTTACCTTTCTGTGGAACTGTCAAAAATAGTGCCGACTTTATTTAAAAACAAAGATCAAAAAGATCTTGGGTGGAAAAAAAAAATTCGAACTTGGACGAGTATCCCAGAAGGAACACACAAACGACCAAAGCGAAAAAAGAAGTGATCGAATGATGTTTCGCCCTGGGCAACCAGCGTGGACTCATCAGTGGTTCCACTGTTCACCCTCCCCAAACATCATTCAACACCATCATACACTTTGATTTCCAACCTTGAATCACTCACAAATAGGCATCGTTCCGCACAGGCACTTATCTAAGTCACCTGATACGGGTTCGTCCTGACCTGTTAATCTTTCCAATAGGGTTACGCTCCTAAGGCGATTAAAACAAAAAGAAGTTAAAAAACCTCTGAATCAGTTACTTCAACCAAACCTCATTTGATCATTTCTTTTTTCGCTTTGGTCCTTTGTGTGTTCCTTGTGGGATACTCATCCAAGTTAAAATTTTCGTTTTTTTTTTCTACCCAAGATCTTTTTGATCTTTTTTTTTAGAGTCTTTTCAGTTGAAGTAACTGATTCGGAGGTTTTTTAACTTCTTTTTGTTTTAATCGCCTTAGGAGCGTAACCCTATTGAAAAGATTAACACGCCAGGACGAACCCATATCAGGTGACTTAGATAAGTGCCTGTGCGGAACGATGCCTATTTGTGAGTGATTCAAGGTTAAAAATCAAAGTGTATGATGGTGTTGAATGATGTTTGTGGATCGTGACCAGTGGAACCACTGATGAGCCCACGCTGGTTTTCGCTTTGGTCCTTTGTGTGTTCCTTGTGGGATACTCATCCAAGTTTGAATTTTATTTTTTTTCCTCCCAATATTTTTTTGATCTTTTGTTTTTAGATTCATTTCGGTTGAAGTAGCTGATTCGGAGGTTTTTAAACTTCTTTTTGACTTTATTTAAGTCAGCCTATAATGTCCGATAAGTCCCTAATAAAGGTTGGAACAAACATTATGAAAGTCGATATTATTTTGATAGATAATGGTTTAGATAACAACAATGTCAGAAACCTTTTAAACTTCGTGTGGAACTTTATTTATGTCAGGCTATACCGACTTTATGTTCCGATAAGTATAGTCGAAATTATAGTGACGTAATTTGTAGTGACGTCATTTTTGTTTATCTCTGTTTGGTATATTTCAAACGATACATTAATAGATCATCTACAAATCTGAAGCCAGAGGGGTACAATATAGTTGTTTTTTTAGCAATTATTTATTTATTTAGAAATAGCAATATAATATGTTGTATTAATAAGTTAAAACTCAACATTGTACTAAAGAAATAAATCACAATTATTCTTAAGTAAAACTAAAACTTCCTCCCTATTGCAAAGTATAAGCACACAATAATATTTTAAAATACTGTGGGTGTGCTTTTTAAAATTTAAAAAATTATCCTTTTGAGATTTAATCTCTAAAATTAAACTTTAAATATTTTTGTCTTATCGAAGTATTTTTTAAGTTCAAGTGAAAATTAATTATATATGATTTTTTATTTTATAATCAATTTTTATCAGCCATTTTGTAATTTCTTTTTTAATTGATTAATATGGTTTTGATCTTGGAATAAGTGACAAACACAATAGATATGGCTTTGGCAAACCGAGAGCCTAGGATTTTGTAATATTACGTTATTTTATATCCAGTCCAAAAATCTCCACAGTTTGGTAAATTTTAAAGGATTTTAAATAATATAATTATTAATGAATGTTTTTATAATACTACTGACGGGCTTAATAAATCTTTTTCCTAAAAAAAAAACAATATTTGACGCCCGGGTCTAGAAAGGATCCTGTACTCCAGACTTAAAAATATGTTCACCGTTTTAGATTTATAGCAGTTGATGCTTCTTAAGAAGAAAGTATTTTCAGCTTTCTTAGTGTTTTTAAAGGACTGCTATAAAAAGAAAAACAATTTAAGTTGGATCAAAATTGGGAGTTTTTGCCATTTTACTTCGTATGATAAAATCTGAACAAAAAATGTGCGTATGGAAAATTTGGCACGAAAATTTGGAAATATCATATATTTTTTGTTTTACTTGTATTTTATATTGTTAGTTACTTTTAAAAAAATTAGAGCGTAAGGGTGATACAAAAGTTGTCTATTTATATATGCAAAGAGAAAATTAAACCTTGAATCTAGCATACAATTACATATAAAACTCGATCCGAGAAAATCACTTTCTGTCAAATACTTTTTTCAAAAAAATAAAAAACTAGGGAGAAAAAATGCCTATATACACCGTAAAAGTATTATGATTTTCGGGTACGGACCTGTTTCGATAAAAACGAGAGTAATCACCCCGCCGTGCCGGCGCCGCGCCGCACGGATAAACTCCACATGAAAAGCAATATTGGAGCAACACTAAAGCCTATTAACTCCTACCCCCTCAGTGCCCTTTAGCCTATCGTGGCTGCCATTTTTATAATCAAATTGATAAGTAAAACATGGATTTTCTATCAGTTTGGTGTCAATATGGCATCGATCATAGGTCAAAGGATACTAAAACGAAAATGAGTTAACTGGCTATTTAGTTAAGAACGGTATTGATTGGAGGAGGCAGTCCGATACATGGCGTATCCTCATTTTTACATTGTCATTGTTATTATTAGACACTTAAAGTAAATATTTCAACCCATCGGTATCGGTATACCTAACACGTTAGAAAAAAGCCAAAAAACACTGCATGTTTCGAACGGGGTCTGCTTTTATGGTGGATGCGATGGGGAAACAGCTGATTCCACTCGTTGCGTACGGAGGGATGTACGTAACGTTACGGACTTACCAACTTACACAACGATTGCAATCAGCTGTTCAGGCCTCGCATCCACCATAAAAACGAGTCTTGTTCAAAACACAGCATAGGGAAGTGAAAATGTAGTGTCTTTTGGCTTTGTTTTGAACGCGTTAGTTACAGCGATACCAATGCGTTAAAATATTTACTTTAAGTGTCTATTAGGGAAATTTTGGAAGGCTTAAAATGTTGACAGCCGTTATGATACTGTTTCAACCATTACCACGCGACGATTTTACAAAACCGGAGAATAAACAAAATAAGAAATGCATTTACCAAGTTCCTTGTGAGTGTGGTGAATCATACATAGGCAAAACAAAAAGACCACTATCTGTTGGGCTTAAGGAACATCAGATGAATACCCAAAAAGGTGAAATAACGAAATCAGGAATCGCCGAACATGCATGGATAAAACAACACCGAATGAAGTGGGCAGAAGCAAAGGTTTTGCACAAGGAGTCACACTGGAAGAAACGAAAATTCCTTGAAACTGCCTTTATTGGGCACAATCAGGGTGTTTTCAGTAAACCAAATGTTGAAATTTCAAATAATTGAAAGCCCCTCCTTAGGACAACTTCTTAAACTTCAAGGTTGAGTGATTTCTCACAGTATATATAAGTACGTAGCCTTAGGAATTGATTGTAGTTTGCACCTGAAGATGATCAGAGATTGTACTGATCGAAACGTCGTGTATAAATAAAATATAGACAATGAAAGTCCGAAACACAGAGTTTAATTCAAACACATCATTCTCTCAAACTTTCAAACAAACATTTTATTAATTATGTTATTTTCTTTTATTAATTGGAAAAAAATCCCAGTATAAAAGTCTTACAGATTTTATAAATGTTTTAACCTATATCTCATTTTTGGTTGTATTTTAACCTATTATCTTCTTGTTTATACTTGTTTTATAATACTATAATGTCCGATAAGTCCCTAATAAAGGACGGCATTAACTTTAATTATGTCAACTTTATAGTGACACGATATGAGCATATTTAGATGACAAGAAATAGTAGCAAGAACGTTAGGTCATCAACTTAGGGGCCATCCATAAATTACGTGACGCAGCAAGGTGGTGGGAGAGGGCTACCCAGAGTTGTTATAAAATGTTACACGGGGTGGGAGGGGGGATTCTTAGCAGGTGGATAAAGTCCCTTAAATATGTAGTATGTATGTTTGAAAGTTTGAGACAATGATGTATTTGAAATTAACTCTGTGTTTCGGACTTCCATTGTCTATATTTTATTTATACACGACGTTTCGATCAGTACAATTTCTGATCGTCTTCAGGTGCAAAATACAATCTATTCCTAAGGATACGTACTTATATACTATGGGAAATTACTCAGCCGTGAAGTTTAAGAAGTTGACTCCGCCCAAGGAGGGGCTTCCAGATATTTGGAATTTCAACACTTGGTTTACTGAAAACAGCCTGATTCTGCCCAATAAAGGCATCTTCAAGGAATTTTCGTTTCTTCCAGTGTGACTCCTGGTGCAAAACCTTTGCTGCTGTCCACTTCATTCGGTATTGTTTTGACCATGCGTGTTCGGCGATTCCTGATTTCGTTGTTTCACCTCTTTGGGTATTCGTCTGATGTTCTTTAAGCCTAACAGATAATGGTCTTTTTGTTTCACCTATGTATGATTCACCACACTCACAAGGAACTTGGTAAATGCATTCCTTATTTTGTTTGTTCTCCGGTTTTGTTTTACTAAGAAGGCTTCCAATTGTATTATTAGATTTAAAAGCTGTTTTAATATTAAAGTTGTTCGCTACTCTTCCAATTTTCTCTGATACTCCTTTAATGTATGGAATTGTAATGAATGCATTTGCCTGGTTTTGGTCTTGTAATATCTGTCCTGTTTGCTGAAATTTAGAGATAGTATCTGTTATCAGTATAAGGCTGTAGACATTCTGCTGCAAATCCTTTTTAATGTTTCTTATTTCGATTTCCAAGTCATGGGAATTGTTACAAATTTGAACGGCTCTATTATACAAAGTTCTTATTATGCCTCGTTTGGTTGTAGCAGAATGATTCGAACCTTGGGCGGAGCCAACTTCTTAAACTTCACGGCTGAGTGATTTCCTATAGTATATAAGTACGTAGCCTTAGGAATAGATTGTATTTTGCACCTGAAGACGATCAGAGATTGTACTGATCAAAACGTCGTGTATAAATAAAATATAGACAATGGAAGTCCGAAACACAGAGTTAATTTCATGTAGTATGTAGTTGCATACCCTTGTACCGATAAGTCCCTATGATACTAAGGACCCGAACATATTTTAGATACAAATTATTTTTCCCGGATTACATAGAAGTTTCATGGCGTGCACACACAGACACAGAAACGAAAATCGTACATAAAATATTCATGAGTTTTCAGTTCTGGAGGTATTTCGTATTCCCAAAGTGCTCAGACAGGATAGAAATTATTTAGATGAGTGCCCGATCTATAAATGATTTTGCTGCATTTCCCAAATTCAAATTTTCGCATAAATTGTTTCAACAATGCAGGAACCCCTTCAGCTCTAGATAGGATAATTTTTAATTGGGAAAGAGTAGTTTTTTAGTATGTTTTATGCGAATGACATAATCATGAATTATTAAATCGGCAGTAGGCAGTTTTAGTGGAGTAAATTTGTAGGGATTTCCAAAAGAAAGTGCTAAAAAGGGTATTTTTACATTTTGTACAGTAATACCCAACACCAAAAGCTAAATTTCTGCCGTCCGCCATTATAACTGAGCTATTAAAATGTCAGTGTTTTTGACACGAAAATTTAAAATTAGCTCATTCTAAAACTATTTTTATTTGGGCAAAAATGTTAAGGCACAGGAAAATGGTGTTGGTTTTTTATTTAATTTATTTAAATACCATAACAGAAGGGAAAAATAACTTTTTTATTGGGAGTTTGTTGAATACCAAAAGTAAAATCTAGTGCTAGTTCAAAATGAACATCCTGATCTTCGACTTTTTACTCAAACGGTGGAACCTAGGACGACGCCGTTTCCTTCTTATTAGGGACTCATCAGCTAGGTGTACCATAACGACAGACAATTCACTCACGCTTATGTGCCTATACGTTTCTTATATTTTTGACATATCAAACGCAATCTTTGTAACCACTTATGAACCTTAATTTTTTTTATTGGGAGATCGAAAACCATTACTAAAAAAGTAATAAACATCAAAAAGAAAAACTAAATTTTTTAAATCTAGCCAATATTCTGTTTTCAAGTGACATATGTCAACTTTACTTATATTTTTTTTATACTACTTATGGTCAACCCATGACAAACCTTAAAATAATTTAGTTAAATACCTGTCAAATGATTTTTAGATGTGCTTAAATACAATTATAGTAGGACCTGTTTTTTGGTAAATTTAAAGACTGTAAAGAACTCTGATTGAAAAAAAATTATACCTCCTTATGCCTCACACACTTTAGGCTTTGAAAAATTACAATTTTTGCTGGTTTTTGTATAAAAATGGCAAAATAAAAATCATATGCGCAACACCACTCAAAATAACAGTTGACACAACAGAAATATTTATTAAACAATTGCCTTAAATTATTTCCATCTTTCTCTAAAATTCTTTTTTATAGTCTGCTGTCTCTCTCTAACAACCTTAAATATTTTTGCACTTCACTATCTTTATCTCTCCATCTACCTCTAAAATTCTGCCCTGTCTCTCTAAATATTTTTTATTTTAACAGAGAAAAAATGTTTTTGGCAGTACTTGTTTTGAACGCCAGAAAAATGGTACGAACCCGAAAAATTTGAGGGTTTTATTCTAAAAATCGAAAATTTGGAAAGAAAGCTTTGAAATTTGAGTAAAATCATGTCATAAAAATGTGAAAAACATAGTAAAAAGTGCTTAATCATAAACGTCACCCCTTAAATTATGCTAAAATATTATAAGCCTTAAATTTTTTCCTAACGCTCCACGGCCGCCATCTTGACTTTTGGGGTCGGAAAATGGCGGATCCTCAACTGGAAATTAAGCTTTTGGAATTAGGTATTAATATGCCAAATATAAAAAATATAAGTATCCTTTTTGCAGTTTTTTTATGAATCTACTCACCACTATTTAAGTTGGTCATGACACGTGCAGGGTGTCCCGTTATATTTTGACCCCCCAGTTAGCGCCGTTACTATAATTGTATAACTGTCTGCATGCTTTAAGAGTTACCTGTCTAAAATAGCTAAATGTCATTGCAAATGTCAAATTTTGACACTAAGTTTGTTATTTTAAATGAAACACCATGTATTGTTAAATATTTGAATCGCCCTTAACTTACTAATTTAAAAATACCAAACACTTTACCTCTGTCTATATTAGTTTGCAAGAAGAATGCAAAATCCTCACCATATAGGCATAATGTGTTAGAAAGAGATTAAAGCTTAGAATTCTCTCTCTAGCACATTGGCCTTATGGTGAGGATTTTTGCATTTTTTTTGCAAACTAATATAGATAGAGATAAAGAGTTTGATATTTTTGGAATTAGAAAGGAAAGTGATTCAAAAATTTAACAATATACAGGTTTCATTTAAAATAATAAACTTGGTATCAAAATTTGACATTTGCAATGACATTTAGATATTTTAGACAAAGTATGCAACCAGTTATACAAGTTTTGCATTTAACCTTTTTTTCTAACATTAGTAATAACGGCGCTAACTGGGGGGGGGGGTCAAAATATAGCGGGACACCCTGTACAGGGTGGTCCAAATTCGAGGAGCCTCTATAGCAGCCTAGTGAGCCCAAAACTAACAGAACTAACTAGAAACGCACATTTTTGAGAATCACCCTGTAGCTCAGAAACGCTTTGACATATCGCAATGCGGTTTTTAGTTTTAGTTTTGGGTTAACTCTGCCGCAAAAGCTCAAAGCTATAGAGGCCTCTCGAAATTGGACCACCCTGTAAAAGCTACCTAGGCGTAGGCGTGGAATTTGCCGGATCTATGTATTTCTATCTTGCTTTATTTAATTCGACCGTTCGTATTACCAACCTATTGATTTTTTAAATCTTCGGCAAAACTCGCTAACAAAGTGAATTTTATCTGTCACTTTTAGTTTTTGACATCTATCATAAAGTCGGTATTTTTCTTATGGACTGACCCTTTTTAATCCACTATACCAACATGGTATGACTATTAAAATTGTGAAATTTTGACTTTTCTCAAATTTTTCACAATTCTAAAATATTATTTAAATTCACAGATAATTGTTTATATTTATACATGTATGTAATCTAAATTCTTTTATTTTTATGGATTACGGGATTGCACTTAAATTTTCAGATCAATATTGCTATGACGTCACCTATCAACTGACATGAATAGAAAAACTGGACGTAGAGAGGGCATCGAACATCACATGGTGCGCTTATCTACATAGATTTTTCCTGTTTTTATCAGCTGATAGGTGACGTCATAGCAGTGATCTGAAAATTTAATCGACGAAAAAAAAAATTTGTCTGTCGGTCTGTCCAAGTCCAAATTCGTGGAAGCTTTAGTTTCCGAGTTATTTGAAAAAACGCTAAAATATATAAAAAAATCATAACTTTAGAAGTAATTGATATGAGGTTTTCAGATTTTGGTTTTCGTAAATATTACCCAAAAATTTTGTTCTCAGGTTCAAAGCTACAGTTTTCGAGATATTTTCATTTTCTTTCAACATAAAATAATTGATTGTATGGTGGACTATCCGCGCTTTCTAGCACCAATTTTTTTATTTGATTTTTAAAATCAGCCTTAAATTCACACTACTTGTTTTATTGGTTGTATATTTTTTTATTTCTTTAACAGCAACTTTTAATATTTCAATCTTTTTTGAAATGTTTATTTTTATTAATAGTATAGTATATATAGAAAAATCTTAACTTCTTCAATCGTCTTACTTAACTGTCCAATTAGCATTATTCCCGTCAGCCGACGTTGAGGGTATTATTTAACGATACACCTTCCCTTACCCCCCGCCCTTTAGGGCAGAAATCATTTTTCTGTTAATTTCGAGAATATTCGATCCGATTTCCTATCTGTTATAGTCAAGCTTCTTTTGTCTTTTGTGTATATACAAACTTTTAATGCAACATCCTCTCTATTTCTTAATTGCAAAATTGCACAGTCATTTTAACAAACGGCAAACATGCCGAGCTACTTATCATCCGTGAAAAAACAAACCTGTTTGAGGCATAAATTTAAAATAAAAACGTAGAATATTTAACTTTCAAAGGATATACAGACCGCTTCAAGCTACTGCGAACATAGGGGGAATCAAGTCCAATTTACTCTCCGTGCCGTACGACCGAGGTGGATTCGAAGCACGCTGCAGTGTTATCTTTTGGAAATTCATTTTGTTTTTATTATTTTGTTTTATTTCTGCCTTGCTCGAGAAACAGATGGGTAAGTTCTTAATTGAAATAATACATTTTTAAAACTAAAAATGGATGTCTACGAAGTTGCCGAAACCCAACACACGTTCGATATTGGTCGAGGGAAAATTTGCATTTATATTTTGACGTAAGAACACAGTATCCCCAAAAACTAAATGTTTGGGGGGGGTATTGTAGGGGAACACGTAATTGGGCCATTTTTTATTAACGGCAATTGCAATTTGAATGGTCCTAGATACTTGGATCTACTGCAGCAGCACATTATTCCAACTGCTAGGCAGTTGTTAGGTGTAAGATTTGGTGAAACATGGTTTCAACAAGATGGTTGTTCCGCTCACAATGTTGGCCTTGTTAGGGAATATCTTGATAATGTATTTCCTAATCGGGTTATAAGTACACGGGGAACTATTTTATGGCCAGCTCGATCTCCCGATCTTGCTCCTAATGACCTCTATCTGTTTTTGAAGAAGCTTTTCAAATTATCACCCCTAACATGCTTGGAAACGTTGGAAGGGGTTTTTATAGTAGGCTCGGATATTGTCTAGCCGAGCAAGGAGGACTTTTCGAACATTTGCTTTAATTTTTTTTTTACTGGGAGAATCTTTTTGGTTTTTAGAATGTATTATTTTATTTTGAGAACTTGCTTTTATTTTGTTTCTCCTTATTATTTTCATTGTAACACGTCGTCACTGATAAATCTGAGCAGTTGACAATAAAACGCTCTTATTTATCAGTGACAAAAAATAAGAAAATTACGTTATAAAAATTTGCGTATTTATTGACCAAATTCCGATTTCATTGACTACGCTCCACACAGCACCGTGGTTAGAGGCGTACTAAATACAAGGCGAACGGCGGCGAACGGCGGCGAACGGCAGCGAATGGCGATCGGATGCCTGAGTGTTGGTTGCTTCACTGATAGGCGTACGGTGTCTCTGCATGTACGTACACTGGCAAATTAGACTTCTTTCGCCCTATGTTCGCAGTAGCTTGAAGCGGTCTGTATAAAACGAAGAATAAAATTATTTGTAAAATTTTATGGACCCAGGAGATTTTAGTAAGGATGGGGAAATCATAAAAGAAAACTATAAATTCGCAGCAACGCAAAATATTTTTTTCTGGAACTATAACTTAATTATATCAGTTATCAGAAAAAAATGCTTAGTTCGAGCCTATAATAACTAGAAATTTTTCTTAAATCAGCAAAAGGTCTATTTGTCAGTTTAATTTTTTTCTCTAATTCGAGTTAATTAAATGGAGAAAGTCACAGTGGAGACAACCCTTCTTCCTCTTTGCAGCTAACCCTTCCCACCTTTTATATTTCACAAAAAAATTTTCCTGCGGCGATATAACGACGTGACATTTTTAATTTAATTTTAACTTTTGCCAGCTACATTAAACTGAGTAAATCCAAGACTGAATCCAAGACTAGACCCCATCCGAACTGAGGAACTGAGCTCTTTGGCAGTATATTTTTTGCTAAAACTACTTTTTTGAGTTTTTCGCTACTAAGTTACGGAAATTTTTCAAAAAAGTAGTTTTAGCATTATAAATTTGCCACAAACATATAAAGTATATTTCATCGTATACACTAATAACCACTAAAAAGCTGCGACCGCCGCTGACTGTCAAGTAGTCATTTTGGCAAACCAAAAGTCTTCCTTATATCGCTGTTTGAATAGCTTTCAAACTACGCTTACATTCATCCGATTTTCTTTTATTTTTAATCATATCATCAGAACATAACTTAACATTTACTACATACTTTTATACATGCAACTAAAAGCGGTTTTATACAGGGACGGTTTTAGATAAAATCGCTTTCTAACAAGGGTTTATCGTCCTTCAATAAAATTGTTTTCTAACGATTTAACAGTTTACCAAAAATTAAAAAAATATGTATACTTGTGTCATGTAACAAAATAATTTTTGGTAAATACTGCATGGTATAGATGCACTCTTATTATCTCTGAATAACATAACATCTTTTATCCTTGACATGTGTTAAGTAAACTTATTTTTTTTATCGAAAGAGTGTGACTATATTTTACGAACCAATTCGACATAACCTGTGCATGAGGGCGCTATAAGGGTAAGAAACTTTCCATTTAACACCATCACCAAACAGTATAGAGGCGAGGAAGCACCAGATTCCAGTAGTGCCTTTGAACCTTAACTCAACCAACCCTTTTGTCGGTTTTTTGAAATGTCACGAATGAAATATGCTATGTCTTAATAAAAATAATCAAATAAAAAAATGTGATTTTGTGGTTTTACAACAAAATTTGTAATTTTACATATAAAATTGTAAAATTACAAAAAAGTTTTTAAAATACTAAAACGTTTGTAAAATTACAATGTATTTTTACGAAAAATTTATTGTAATTTTACAAAACGGTTTACAATGGACACTTTATTTTTACAATACATTGTTAAAATTACCAAATTGCATCTTACAAGTGGGGGTTTCCATTCCTATAATTACAGTACATATTCTGTAAAAAAATACACTAAGATATATTATGCAAAGCATGGTTTACATATTTTTTGTGTTTCCGATACTTATGGTTGGTCATAAAATCACCAACGATAAGGTCTGTAATATTACAAATCCTTTTTAACAATGTATGACAAAACGTATTAGGAAAAAAATTTTAGCACTCTAAAATTGAAAGTTTTTTTAAATTATGCCTTAAGTGGAGAATTAAAAACCTTTATGAGGTAAGCTGTAGTTTATTATCCACCATTGTTCGAGATCTACGACCCGTGTTTAAAAACAAAAAGGCACATAAAAATGTGGTAAGCTACAATCAGGGCCTACTATAACGGAAGCAGCACAGCGGCGCATGCAACAAAGCAGGTTTTGAATATCTGTAGATCGAAAACCTAAATATAGATCGTCGGTAATATTCTTAGATTAGTCGGTAGTTTTAAAAACGAAGCTAATTTAATATGTAGGTAACGGATAAAATATTGTACATACGTAAAAAGCGTGGTAGAGGATCAGAAAATATAGTATATTACATAAGGAATGAAGAAAGTTACATATTTCACATGAGTGTGAAAATTTTTGTGCGAGGCACTAGCCGAGCGCGAAAATCACACTCTCTAACGAGTTATGTACGCTATTTTTTGTACGACCACAAGATATTAACCCGAATTTCCTTGTTATTTTTGTTAAAATCAACTTTTTTAATTTCGTTCCTAGATACGAAAATATTTTCCTCTTAAGAGAAGAAAATTTATTTTCTTCTCTAATAGAGAGGAAAATATGTTCGCCAAAACATTAGACTAGCGGAAAATAGTAATACTGAAAAAATCTAATTATTCTTGCCTAACAATTAAGCCATTTCCGCCAGTTTTCACCAAGTATTTACGAAAAAATCATTTAAAAATATCGTCAAAATATCAAACTGTCAAAAACTAAAATATCGCAACAATGAACGTCATCGAGTAAAAAGGCACGTCGCTATGGAAACGAATGTTATTTCATTTACCAGCCGCCTTGATTTATAGTGTAAAGATGGTGTGTTGCGAAAAATGCTCTTCGATCGAAATTTTAAAAAGTATTTTCCTTTTTTTTTTTGGATTTTTTAATATAGGAATTAAAAAAAGTAGTGTTAGCAACTCGCGGCTAAACTGTGCTTTTTTTACTCGAGTTTTTAAATACCTCGCTGCTCTCGTTATTTAATCCAACACTTTAAAAAAAAGCACTATTTTAGCCACTATTTGTGAAAAATTTTACAACTAGTGGCTAAAATAGTGCCTTTTTTAGAAGCGTTGGTTTAAATAACGAGCGCAGCGAGTTATTAAAAACACAATTTTTTTTATTACCTTCTTTATCAAAACATCCAAGAAAAACAGGAAAATACTTTTTTTTTATACCTTCATCAAAAACATGGTTTTAGTAACTGTTTGCAGATAACTAAAGCATGGCTTTTTTGGTTAACGATGCAAAAAAATCTTTTTTTTTTTCGATGCCTTTTTTAGAAGCGTTGGTTTAAATAACGAGCGCAGCGAGTTATTAAAAACACAATTTTTTTTAATACCTTCTTTATCAAAACATCCAAGAAAAACAGGAAAATACTTTTTTTTTATACCTTCATCAAAAACATGGTTTTAGTAACTGTTTGCAGATAACTAAAGCATGGCTTTTTTGGTTAACGATGCAAAAAAATCTTTTTTTTTTCGATCACGGACGCAAAAAAAGATTTGTCCGTTTTTCACCAAAAATTAAAGAGAAATAGCGGAAAATAGTAATATTAAAAAAATCTATATTATTCTTGCCTAAAAATTAAGCCATTTCCGCCAGTTTTCATTAAGTATTTATGAAAAGATCATTTAAAAACATTGTCAAAATAACAAAATGTCAAAGATTAAAATGTCGCGAATATGAAAATTACGGAGTAAAAAGGCACATTGCTATGTAAACCATTGTTATTTCATTTACAAGCCGCCTTGATTTATAGTATAAAGATGGTGTATCGCGAGAAGTGCTCTTCGTTCGAGATTTTTAAAAGTATTTTCCTGTTTTTCTTGGATTTTTTGATAAAGGTATTTTAAAATAGTGTTAATAACTCGCCCCTAAACTGTGATTTTTTTACTTGCGATCTTATATACCTCGCTGCGCTCGTTATTTAAACCAACGCTTGTAAAAAAAGCACTATTTTAACCACTAGTTACTGTTGTTTACAGTAAACACACCAGTGGCGTGCCTACTAAAATATAAATTTACACATGGATTATATTAATAAAATTTTACTATAATATGAAATCTGCAAAATAATTTTGAAAGCTTCCTCACAATAAATTGTAGTATAATTTTATATAAAAGAAATTTATTACAAAGTTTGTATATGATTTATAGCAATTTTAATTTTCAACACAATAAGATTATGCCAAACATTAAAACAAAGAAACACAGTTCGTAGCACCTGGAATATCAAGAAAAAAAATATTACCCACTAGCAAAAAATTATGTTATTTTGTTTATTAATTTTGTTATTTTTTCTCGTCATTAGCAGAAACTTACTTACACTGACTTCTTCAGTACACAATAAAGTCAATAATGGTTAAGGTATATAGACAGACATCTAGGACAGACAAAAAGATTTAAATATCAACTCGAAGGGCGAGCGCAGATGGCAACGGCGGCAGCATAAATCAACCTTAATATTCTGATAAGAGGTAGGAAATCAATATTCTTACAAACCTGAGCACATGTAAATTAACTTTTATTGTTGCTTGCAAGTTCGTTTAAGGACTTCACCTACCTTTATTTTATAGACTTTATAAAAAAAAACCTTATAAAAACGTTCGAAAATATCTCATTTGACGCATTGGGAATTAACTACTTCATAAAAAAACGTGTTTGTTGATATTTTACTCTAAGGATCTACTAATTTAAGTATATTTCATAAACTTCTTTTTTATTTTCTGTGTACCTACCGGCATGTACCGCCACTGACTGATTTCACTTGCTCTCCCTTTGTTTTCAAAACATTGGACGATTTGTTCCAAAACATCACTTTAAATGCACTGAAATATTGTCCTGCTGGTAAGAAAACGCACTATAAACGTTTTTTAACAAAATGTGGTTTTAAAACTACTTATAATAAGCAGTACTTATAATAAGCAGTTTTATATTTATACATCCTGAAATTTTAAAATAAATAATACGAAAAAGCTTATGTCAATAAAAATATCATCCCACCGTCTGCGCTCTGCCGACTTTCCCCACTCACAAGCCAATCACGACCTAAAGTGGTTGAGACAGAATTTTCTGTCCCTATCGTTCTAACGTCGTTTAAAAGGATAGAAAAATAATCGATATTTCTCACCTTTGTTTTATGCGATTTTATTTGTAAATAAACAGTGGTTATTATTTGCCAGATATCTTGTCTCTTTTTAATCTAAGGTTTACGACATTTTAATCTTTGACAGTTTGATATTTTGCAATTATACGATGCCGATGTTTTTAAATTATTTTTTCATAAATACTTGGTGAAAACTGGCGGAAATGGCTTAATTTTTAGGCAAGAAGAATTAGATTTTTTAAATATTACTATTTTCTGCTATTTCTCTTTAATTTTGGGTAAAAAACGAACAGAAATCTTTTTTTGCACCCGTGATAAAAAAAATTATTTTGCATCGGTAACCAAAAAAGCCCTTAGCTATCTGTAGACACTAACTAAAATCATGTTTTTGATGAAGTTATAAAAAAAATATTTAAAGAAATGTGCCGTCAAATATTTAGAATTATAGTTAGAGATGTGGTGGCAATTAAGATATTTCATCGTCATTAAAACTTATATCAAACTGTAGTCTACGGCCAAACGAATTAAGGAAAAATAAAATTATGGTTAGGTAGCGGGGCTTTTTTACAGGGAGGATCCGAAATTTGCAAAAAAAATGGCTATATGAGGTCACTTTATCTCGTCCCCACAAAGATAACGGAAATAATTTTGGAATACGTCTGGGAGGGGACTTTTTTAATAGGGAAGCCCCAAAACTTCCAAAAAAATTATTATATCAAGTTATTTTATCACGACTTTTATTAGTGCGATTTTTAAAGTCCTACGAAGATAACATATAGCACACGACAAGGTAGGTCGGTGCTATTTTATTAGTCTTTTAAATAAGACCAGGTTGTAAAAAAATTATGAAAAATATAAAGACCACCATGTGAAATGGCAATTCCGTGTTTATGATATGACAAAGGGCATCTGTGCAATTAATTTATCGCGGATACAATTAAACGCCAAATGAATTTATTAAAACGTTAATTATTCAATTTCACGATAAATTACGTTAGTTTTGAAAAATAAGTCATTTTTTTTATTGACCCATCAATAATAATTAAGTAGTAATGTCCGATAAAAATAATAAATGATAGATCATTTTTTCATTTTTAATGATGTTTGGTGTTCATTGCACACTGGTAAAAATAATCACTTTTTAACGTAAAATTTTAACTATAGGTTTAATGGTCTAGAATTGTTTAACATTTAATAAGAGCTTTCGCAAAAAACAAAATGAGAAATATATTATTTAGTTAACAGCTGCAGAGCATTGAAATATATAAAAAGAAGCTACCCGACAGCTATTTCTTATGTATAAAAATGAAAGATGTGATTTCTAATACTGATCGGTGTTTGAAATGACGATTCATTTCGCTTAAATTTGTTTAAGTTTTCCCAAAAAAAAATAACCAAAAATGTGCTAAAATATTTTCTTCAACTTTAACTATATATTGAAGCTTATCAACAAAGCATCTAACAAGAAACAAGCATCAAGCAAGCAAGTGCGTTGCTCGCCACCACAGTGTAATATAATCCAGTAGACTGTTGGTGCGTTCTTTTATCTGATCGATGCACACCGTACGCTCCAAATTCCCGTTCTTTTATTCAAAATCGAGCAAACCGTGTAGTCACTTTTTCGCGTTACTTTTTAGACCGAGAGAGCGAAAAGAGCTCCTCGATGCTTTTTGAGCGAGTATATCGAGATCTGTCAAACTGCGGAAATTCCAACCTAGAAATATTGTTTCTTTACCGAGAAGTGCCGAGTTTATTTTTTTAAAACGTTTGATTATTTTCTACATGCCGTTCGTTCAAATTTTCGACGAAGAAAATATTTTATACAACACAAGTGTAAGCGCCGAAAAATTTTACAAGATTATTGTACAACAGGGTAAGTAAAATTAGTTTTAGCTCATTGATCTGGCAAAGACATTCTTCGTGTTGGAAAACGTTAGCGCCTGCGAGCGAAAACTGAAAACAAAAACTTTGCAAAAAGAAATTTAAAGGTTATGTTAAATAAAAAAAACTCTGTGCGAGAAAAAGGCGTTAGTTTTTTGTGAGCGTGAGCTCTATCAAGCTCTACGCTCTGCACGTTCCACTCTCTGAGCATATAAACGAACGCACTATATACCGCCACGCTCTTATCTCGGTATGATTCCACAGAAAGTAAACAAACTATGCAATTAGCTGATTCAGTTTTGAATATCACGTCGCGTTGTGGTGCGGAATATTAGTTTTTTTTAGTGGTTTTGTTTTGTGTTTTGTTGTAAAAATAACATACAACTATTCATTTCTTGGGAAACTAAACAGCGAATTGGTCAATAGTGTTTTAATTTATAACGCACAACAACCCGCCGCAGAAGCTTACCGAATTTATTCCTGTGCCCCTTACATTAATAGAGGTCATCATTATTTGACCTTTTTATTTAGTTAAGAGAACAATCAGCGATAATAGGGGTTTTGGTTACTTTATATGTATCATACTTCAACGAATCATTTGCTTGCTTTTAGTGGTACAGTCATGTCTCTAGAGATCTTAGGAGTTAGCGAGGTGAGATGGCCTAACTCAGGTAAATGTCAGATAGACGACTATCATGTCTACTATGCAGGCATTGACGGCCAAAACCACTATAACGGCGTAGCAGTCATTTCGAAAAAAAAATCAAAAATCCGTTATCTCTTTTGCTCCTGAGTCCGATCGAGTCATATTTCTTAAGCTGAACTCTAAGCCTTTCAATTTCAATATTATTCAAGTACTTATATGCTCCAACCAGTAAATATTCCGATCATGACGTGGAGGCATTCTACGACCAAGTTCAAACTGCCCTTAGTTTTACAAAAAAGACAGAAATCACCATTGTTATGGGGGACTTCAATGCAAAACGTGGAAACGCCCCAAGAGAAGACGTTATTGGAAGGTACAGTCTTGGTAAATTTAATGAACGTGGAGATCGCCTTTTCCAGTTCTGTCAGGAAAGGAATTTTGTCGTGTCAAATACTTTCTTTAAACTTCCAGCTAGACGCCTTTATACTTAGACTTCTAAATCCGACAACCCTTAGAGTATCATTAGAAACCAAATAGACTTTGTACTAATCAATAAACGAATTAGAAACTGTATTAAATCTGCAAAAACTTACCATGGCGCAGATGTAGGCTCGGATCACAATCCAGTTGTGGCGAAAATTAAATTTACTCTCAAGAAAAATCGTCCCCCAAATAACAAATCCCGACCCAGGTTGAACGAACTTCAAGGTAACATGGTAGCAACTAAACTTAAAGGCGAACTTAATAAAAAGCTTAAGATATTAATGAGTCTACCGAACAAGAAATAAAAAGAAAGTTTGGATGACTGATGAAATCTTTGAGTTGATGGATAAAAGACGCAGTAAAAAAGGCAGCGATCAGTACCATGAAATCAATAGAGATAAAGAACAAGATAAGGTCAGCAAGAAAAGACTGAATAACACAGCAATATCAAGAAATAGAAGATCTAGATGCTAAACATGACACTTTCAATTTAAACAAACGCATAAAGGAAGCAGCCGGATTGTTTAATAAAAAACAAGCTGGAATTCTCGTGGACAATCAGGGCAAAATCATACCGAATACCGAAGAAAAACTAAAAAAATGGTGTAGCTACATAGAACATCTCTTTACCGATAACCGATCCGAACAGCCAGAAGAATTCTCAAACCAAGGCATAGATATAACACTAGAGGAAGTACAACACGCAATATCTTCAGCTACAAACAGAAAAGCGGTAGGACAAGACGAAGTATACACTGAAGTTTTATAGGTAATAAAAAACGAAGATTCGGTAAATACGCTGGTCAAACTTTTTAACTTGATTTATCGCAGCGATAAAATCCCTGATGACTGACTAAAATCAACCTTTGTTACACTGCCTAAAAAAATATTTTTAAAGATTATTCATAAAAGAATTTATGGAAAATGCGAATCCTTTATAAGCGACACGCAGTTTGGATTTCGTGGTGGTTTCGGACAAGAGAGGCTCTGTTTGAATTTATACAAATACTTGGGTTCCCCCTCGATGAGAACTGGGACAACATGAAAGAAGTTAACTATGTTGGGAATTTGGAACCTTTGGTTGCACGAAAACAAAATTATGATTGTTTTCCACAAACCAAAACTACACTTTTTTGCACTCGACGCGCGTTTCGCTTCTGTTTGTTCTGTTGTTCAATTGTTTATCGTCTCTTGATGATGCTAACGTTGTTAGCGAAACGCGCGTCGAGTGCAAAAAAGTGTAGTTTTGGTTTGTGGAAAACAATCATAATTTTGTTTTTTTGATGAAAGAAGTTCGTGCAAGAATTGATCAGACCAGATCATCTTTTATCAAAATAAAATCGGTGTTGTGTAGTCGCGATTTTAATAACACTCTCCGAATTCGTGTGCTGTTATGTTTTTAGCATCTTATGATTAAACATTTTTTGGAGAGGCTTTTAAAAACGCCGTACTCGCTCTTTTTATATATTTTTGTATTACTTGCGGTCAACTTAATACGCTCTAAAAGTTTCTGACATAAGTTGTGAAATATATACCCTATGTGTGTTACGTGATATAACGCTTTAACCCAACCTCGTACTACTTGAGGGTGAAGTTGGTGTGGGGAAGGGAAAATGTTAGTCGGTGAGGAGGGTTGTGAGATGAATCGGGAGGTTACTGTCAATAAAGCAAAAAAATATATCAAAATCGCTTTATATTTGACATATTGACAATATGGCGCCTAACATCCGCCATATTGATTTTTTCTTAATAACATGTAGCCTATAACACTTCGAAACTCCAGTTTTCCAGCGATACCACTTTTATGAAAATCGGTGCAACTATTTGGTGACATACACATATCAACATAAATACATACTCCAACTGGAAAAACATTACCCCCGTGCCATACCTCACTAACAAACTTTTTACTTTTATTTAAAAGCCAACTTTTTTAAAGTTTTCATATTTGATGATATTTGACTTTACATAAAAATTAATAATAATTATTATATGGGAATTATTGTTCAATATTTTTGACGATTTTCTTTTTCACACAAAATGGTTTTTCAATTCTGACATAAGACATAAACTTCTAAACCGATTTTTCGGCAATTTCTTAAAAGTCATATACGGTGGTTTCACTTCGGACGGCAGCACAGTGCTTTATGCTTTTTCAAAGTTTTCACCAACTTTAATCCCCCCAGTATTTCCCGTGTTTGTTGGTTTTAGAGTCCTCTGAAAAATGATAAACAATGTAATCTCTATTGTTTTAAATTATTTTTCAGTTAGATTGAATGAAATCAGGATTATGTGAAATGAAATAAAAGAGTAATTTGTAACAGGATATTTGTGCAGAATGTCCCATTTTCGACAAGAGATGTAAAGAACTCCGCTCTTATTATTATTAAAGTAAAAAAAAATTGAGCAAAAAACAACCCGACTGCCAGTACTATGTGTATAAACTCTGCCAAAATCATATCTGATGGTAACATGTTATTATTATATATCTAATGTAATGCTATGGCCAGAATGTAAGGTAGTTCCTAATATGTGTCGGATTTTGATTTTTAAAATCTAAAAATATGTTTTCTATGTAAAACTACAATTTTACAAAGTAGTAGTACACTTACAAATAGTGTGAATATATCCTATCAAGATTACGTTCTGACTACACGGCGGACCCGCTTGGGTGATATTTCTGTCAATGTCCATCAACCGAGTTAAATAAAAATGGCAATATTTTTGGGGCGCGTTCGAGGATTACACACACTGCAAATTCTGGGTTTCGTATGAATTCCTTAAATCTAGATTTGGCTAAAACCTGATTTAATTTGGAATCCGGATTGAAGAAAATTTGTTTTCACCAGGCTAGATTTAACTTTAAGACGCAGACACACTGGCAACACTGGAAGCTGCTGTGAATGCATGATTATCCGCCTCAACAAAAACAAAACATAGGTCATTGACCTTTGCGCGAACAACTTTTTTTTTAACCGGTTTTTTAACTCCCTTCCAAAAATCAGCGAACAAACTGTTTTTATCCACTTTCCAAAACGAACAAACTACAATAAAATAGTAGTTTTAACAACTAGTGGCTAAAATAGTGCTTTTTTACAAGTTGGTTTAAATAACCAGCGCAGCGAGGAATTTAAAAACGCGAGTAAAAAAAAGCACAGTTTAGCCGCGAGTTTTTAACACTATTTTTTTAATACCTTTATCAAAAAATCCAAGAAAAACAGGAAAATTCTTTTAAAAACCTCGAACGAGGAGCACTTCTCGCCACACCATCTTTACACTATAAATCAAGGCGGCTGGTAAATGAAATAATAATCGTTTCCATAGCGATGTGCCTTTTTATTCGGTGACGTTCATTGCTGCGACATTTTAATCTTTGACAATTTGATATTTTGACGACGTTTTTAAATGATTTTTTTCGTACAAACTGGCGGAAATGGCAGACATCTTTTTTGCACCAAAAAAAGTTTTTTTGCATCGGTAACCAAAAAAGCCATGCTTTGGTTATCTGCAGACAGTTAGTAAAATCATGTTTTTGATGAAGGTATAAAAAAAGCATTTTCACCAATAGGAAAATCACTTTTAATTATACCGTGGCTAAAGTTACGACAGTCGCGAAAATCCCCTTTTTTACATTTTCACAAGAAATCCAACCCTAGTAAACCCTACACATACAGAAAAAGCAACCCAATCCGAAAAAGATACCATTGTCGTAACTTTAGCTACTGCCTTTAAATTAACGTTGCGTCTTTTGGAAAATCGTTTGTTTGCCCTCCACAACATATGATTCTATGTTAAAATTCATTGTCTTGACCAACGCACTCAACAAATATGAAAACAAAACAATACCTGATTAAATTTGACATTTCCCGTCAAAAATCTGACCAACTGGATTCAAGAATTTTTAAGCCTTGCCTAATGAGGTGTTAACCCAACCGGGTTTAACGACCCTTAAATCCGGTTTTAAAATACGGTGCAAATGAAAATCGGCGTCTTAAATTTAAATCTGGTTTTAACTCTGCGGTGCAAATGGATCGACATTTTAGTGGCTAATGCGCATGCTATGGCAAACTTGACTGTCTTTCTGAATAGAACGGGGTTTGGACGACTTTTGTACGACACGGAAGTTTAGGCGATTTACCGCGAAATAACTTTTCTTCGGGTAAATACCGCGGTTATTCTCTTGGTTGACAACTTTGACAGCTAAGTGTGACGTATTGGAGGGTATTTTTACAAGCTTTTATTTAACTTGCATTGTATGTATGTAACTATGTTTGTTCAGGTGGAATCTTGCAACCTAATTTTGACCAACTTCCCGACATCCTATCGGCTTCAAATTTGGCATGCCTATATAGTTGCGGTGACAATACAAGAATATAGTGTGATAAAATTGACAGCTCTCCCCTACTCGAAGAGAGGTGTGTTGGGGCACTTGGGGATGGAGATAAGGAATTTCTAATAATATTTTCAAAATTCAATATGGCGAATTCAAGATAGAGGATTTTTGGTCATCTTTTGCTAAACAGTTTTAACTAACTTATACTCATCCGACTGCCTTCAAATATGGCATGAATTTATGTTTTCTACGAGGGGAGTGGAGGGGGGAAAACACAACACAGTTTGTCCGATTTCAACCAAAATTGGTATACGGGGGCTTTTGGTAATAAGGAATACGAATTTTTGATCAGATTTTAAAAATTTAATATGGCTGATTCAAGATGGACGATTTTCGGTCATGTTTTGCAAACCAATTTTAACTGACTTATCCACATCCGATTGTGTTCAAATTTGGTGTGCGTTTATAGATCCGGTGAAAATTACAATAATATGGTATTCTCAGGTACCCACCTCCCTCTAACGAGGGAGGAAATTGGCATACAGGAGTTTTTAAGGAGGGGGATTACGAATTTTTTATCAGATTTGAAAATTTCAATATTGCGGATTCAAAATGGACGATTAAGGTTACAAATCTAAAAATTAAGGGTGTGTGTTCAAATTTGCTATGCGTTTATAGTTCCGGCGGCAATACAATAATAAGGTATTATTAGGTACCCGCTTCCCTCTAACGAGGTAAGTGGAGGAGGAAAAAGATTTAGTTTGTTCGATTTCAATCAAAATTGGCATACAGGGGTTTTTCGGGAAAGGGATAGAAATTTTTGATCAGATTTGAAAATGTCAATATGACGGATTCAAAATGGGCGACTTAGGGTATAAATCTAAAAATTAAAAAAGAAATATTTATTAAAAAAAACTTTTACAGAACAAGCTTTTATTAAATGCACTCAAAAGTAGAAAATAATTTTTTATCTCTCCTTATACCATAATAAAAGCGATGGGCGCAAATTAAAAATTTTAACTTTACGGTGACAAAGAGAGAACTACAAAAGAAGAACTAAATTCTTCTTCTATTCGAATGATAAACATAATGCTTTCATCTAAAGAAGCTGAGAACGGGTGAGATTGCCGTGCTTACCAAGCCTTTGAAAATGTTTCTTAGGTGAATCGTCGATAAAATTTTTAATTTGCGCCCATCGGTTTTATTATGGTATAAGAGAGATAAAAAATTATTTTTTACTTTTGAGTGCATTTAATAAAAGCTTGTTCTTTAAAAGTTTTTTGAATAAATATTTTTTGTTTTGCTTGTTTTATTTTTTAAATGAAAAATGTTCTCACAAGTTAGCTTTGTTAATAAGACACTATTTTTTAGCGATGAGCTAAATTTGTTTCAATACTCAGGTTCAAGAGTTGGGTTTGAAAAAGGATTTTACACTAAGGGGAACCCCCTAAACTCCATCCTTTTTTATAATCTTGTTGAAAACTCGCATTTGGGATAGTTTTTAGGTAGGGATGTAAAACTGGCTACAGTACTTCCTTGATATATCGCCGAGCAGTCAGATTGCCGTTGATGAGGACTAGAGGTGATCTGCTTACCATGATACTTTGCTGTCTTGCTGTATCACGTTCAACAGCAAAGTCTACATTTCACACATACCAACCAATCTTCGATTAACTGTCATCCTTGAAAACCCTTGTCCTGTATCTGCACCTAGAACATCTCTTACTTGGCGTCACGAAAGTAAAAACAAAAGTGGAATGATAATATCCTGTAAATAAAATGGCCGCTATATGTACTTGACATTTGTGAGCCTAAATCAGTTGGTATTGAAAAAATTCCCCTAACTCTGAGGCTAATAATAAAAAGGGTTATCGCACATCACTTATGGAAGGCAAAAAACTAGTCATTCCGGTTGTATAACAGCACTGAACAAATCAAAACACTAGTTTTAGCAAAAACACGCAAAAAAAAACGAAAACACTTTATTTTGACTAAAAAAACAACGGAGTAACATCCTAGTAACTTTTGGTTTAGTTCAAACAAGTGTGTGGCTAATAAAAAAAGCAGGCAAATATATATTGCTTACAGGGGGACTTGAAACCCATCTAAAAATGATATAACATTACTTTTTTTATTAACAAAAATTAAAAAAAAACAAAATTTTAATATATTACGAAAAATCATGGTAAAAAATACCAATTACTGATTTTGGAAAAGACACATCAAATAAAAAAATAATGTCAAGTCGATTGGATTGATGTGACTACGTTCTTTTAGGCTCATAACTGTCACCTGCATAAGGTGGTCATTTTTGTGAAATTTCTCAGGGGGTATTATCATTCCACTTTTGTTTTTACTTTCGTGCTTGGCGTATACTGTCCTGTCGATTTCTGAGATGCCGTAAATCACCGCCTTGTAATAGTCTAGGGAGTCCAGAACCCGCACTACGTCTATAGGTCTTATCATTGGCCCACCTTCTCCAAACTCTTAACACTGTTGATGGATTGGCATTAACCCCTTCTTGCAATTTCCCGTAAACCAAAACCAATCTCTTTCATGCCCACGATGCGTCCTTTCTCGAAGTCGTTTAAATGATGAAATTGTTGGCGACCGCAAATTCTTGGCATTTTTAATTTTTTAAGTAAACTGTAAGCAGTCCAAAAAGACCAAAAACTACGAGAAAAATTATTTAAAATTTTCAGAAAAGGTCTTTTATGTGTTGGTTGGTTTTGAAAATTAATAGAAAAAATCTGTGAAAAAAGAAAAGATTTCTTTTGAGATACACAATAATTTTTATTCAAATAATTATCCATATACGTGGTGTTGCATTTTTTCTGTTCTCCAGTATATTTACTAAACTCAAAAGCGACCGAACTATTTGTGAACGGAATTAAATTGAGGAACGGAATTAAATTGAGAGCAATTTGAGAGCAACGCCCGTTCCAAACAGAGTACGCGATTTTTTGAACCCCATGCCCGATTCATTACTTTGGGATTTCAAAAGGGCTACGCAGCTTGGCGTAAACGGTTTCTTTGCTTTTTAACCTTCTATTGTGGATATACTTGCTTTTAATGTTATAGCACAAGTGTTAATTTATGGTGGATCAACATATGAAATTAAGGTGGAGAAAAATAATGCATTCAAAAAATAAACAAACAAAACTTATGCTGTTAAATTAAAGGAAATGACGTTTAAGAGAATAGGCAATTTGAGTTGGTCATTACACGTACAAGGTGCTTAGGCGTTACCGTGGAATTTGTCGGTCGGACGTTTCTGTCTTTTACATTTTAGTCATGTATTTCTATCTTGCTCGCTTTGGTTCAGACATTCGTATTGATTTTGGTGACTCTTCGTAGTACTGTTATGAACCTGTACTTTATTATAGTTTTAGTTTTATGTAATGCACTTTTTGATAAATTATGCGCACCCCAACGAAGTCCGTTAATTAAGGCGACATTTTTTATTATTATTTTGTACATTTTTCGATTTTTTTTCTTTAAGCCTTTGAGATAATCAAATTTATTTTGGATAATTATGAAAATCAAAATTCTTCAGATCCTAATGGTGCCAATTTTAAGAAATTTTTTATAATAAGGTGCAAACAGAGGGCAAAATTGCAGAAACCACCCAACAGGAAAATATATATCGTATTCTTTATGTGTAAAATTTCTAAAGGAAATGGAGCCATCGCGTGACTAGCATCTCATTTTCTTTGCCTTTGGTAATTTCCTAACGAGTTTAATAATATATTACACGTTACAAGAATCCACCCGAGGCTCAAGAGGCCCGAAAAGAAAAACGAAGTGAAAACATGATAATAATTTATCTTTTTAACCAAAATTTTTTAATTATTATTATGTCAGAAAAATATTCTGTTGTATATAAATTTTGTGGACTGCACATATTATCCAATTTTTCAAAAATTAGTTTGGTTTGGTTTGGTCACATAGGATACCATCATAAGAAAAATTAATTAAGTAGAAAAGAAGTAATTTATTGGCAAATTCTTAGTTATTACGTTACTTATTAAAACATTTTTCATGTAGAGGGACCGTACATTTGGTACATTTTTTTATAGTAGTAGAATGAGACATTGTACATCGTTTTTTTTTTGCCTGAGATCCAATAAGATGACCAGTAAAAACACAAGATCTTGGGTGGAAATAACGAAAATTCAAAGCTGGATGAGCATCCCACAAGGAACACTCAAAGGACCAAAGCGAAAAGAGAAATAATTAAAGGATGTTTCGCCTTGGGCAACCAGCGTAGGCTCGTCAGTGGTTCCACTGGTCACCCTCCCCATACATCATTAAACACCATCATACACTTTGATTTCCAACTTTGAATCACTCACAAATAGGCATCGCTCCGCACTGGTACTTATCCAAGTTACCTGATACGGATTCGTCATGGCGTGTTAATATTTCCAATAGGATTATGCTCCTAAGACAATTAAAAACAAAAAAGAAGTTAAAAAAGCTCCAGTTACATCAACCGAAAAGAATCTACAAACAAAAGATCATCCAGGTTTGAATTTTCGTTATTTCCACCCAAGATCTTTTTTGATCTTTTGTTTTCAGATTCTTTTCGGTTGCTGTAACTTCTTTGGAGTTTTTTTTTAACTTCTTTTTTGTTTTTAATTGCCTTAGGAGTATAATCCTATTGGAAATATTAACACGTCAGGACGAATCTGTATCAGGTAAGTTAGATAAGTACCAGTGCGGAACGATGCCTATTTGTGAGTGATTCAAAGTTGGAAATCAAAGCGTATGATGGTGTTTAATGATGTATGGGGAGGGTGACCAGTGGAACCACTGACGAGCCTACGCTGGTTGCCCAAGGCGAAACATCCTTTAATCATTTATCTTTTCGCTTTGGTAGTTTGTGTTTAGATGGTGGAGTACGCTAACATTCTCACAACCCTCTGCGTCGGCGAAAATTTAGCAGGTAAAATTCCGGTTCAAACGCAACTTGTTCTCTCATCCGAAAATCGGCAGATACCACTTTTTGCTCTCATACTTGTGCGATAATATGTAAAATTTTAGTCCATCCTATCAGTTCCACCCAATTTTCATGTGTAGTTAGGAAGTTTAATTTTTTTACGTTCAGCAAACGAATATCTATTGGCGTGTTATGTATGATCTATGAGACTTAGTGACGTAAAATAACTGTCGGCATATAAAACTTGTGGAATGTATTCTACGGGCGATAGTTTGGGAATTTGATCAGCAAATTGCAAAATTATGCTACTGCCTAGTCCAAAATCGTATCGTATTTATTTTTTCGCCTTTGGCGCCTTGATAAGTTTGAAAATCGATAAGGTAACCAGATTTTAGATTCCAACACCAACTCTTGAAACCGAATCGAATCGACTTTCCTTTTATATCTAGTTTCATACCATGATGCCATAATGAAAATTAAGTATTATGTACTAGGCAGTGTATGTGTTCAGTGTTGCAAAAACGCAACACCAAAAGTTGAATGTATCCAGAAGTCGCAAATAAATGAATTTGAAACTCACCTTGCGTATAATCAAAGAATGTCCTCTGGGGACTAGTTCTACCAAAAAATATAACTACTAGGTAAAGTTGCGATATATAAAAATCTTACTGAAAAAAAAAGCGCGTGTTTCAATCTTCTACTGTTAATACCTTAGAACATTGAACTACTAGAAGGAACTTTTTTTCAGAACTAGGGCAGAGTGTTTGAGTTCAACATCTTCATCCCATTGTTGTCTTGTTAACCTGATACGTTTTCCTCTATTTTTAATATTATTTAAAATGCCTTCAACAATTTTGAGTTCCGTTTAATTAAATGGTCTAGATATAGTAATAAAAATCTATGTTTCTATAAAAACAAACCTAAAAATGTATTCAAGTAGGATGTACAACTATAAAAATAAGAAAAAAGTGCTATGGAAATCTCTATTCACACTGAAATTAATGACAAGCCGGCAACACAGATTTCCTCCGTTTGTTTACCAAGAATGGTCAAATATGACGAATTCTAACCTAATATTTAGTTGATATTTTAATTTAACGTACCTGTGAAACGAAATACTGCGGTCCCCCGGCTTCTGTTTCAACGTGCATAAAATAATACACTTCGGAACCATTTTTCGCCACAAAATTTTCACAAAAATATCAAAAAAACACTATTGACAAGTGCTGAAACTTTTAGTTTCAAAACAATAATGACATTCCAGAAAAAATCGAGAAACCGCAACAAACAATCAGTGTTGCCACGTTGACTACAAAAGAAGATGTTTAAGGAAAACACATGTTAAATTTTCAAAATACGTCGAAAGTTCTAAATAGGTTGTGAGTATTATATATTGTGTATATTAGCTTTTTCAACATATATCTTAAACCTCATTAATTAATTAATAAATAAGTGTCAAAACTTAATCCAAATTTAATAAGTTTTTTGTTGCATCATTTTTTTATTAAAATTGGCAACACAGATTTCTTTCTTCCCTTTCCCCACTGTAGATATTGCACTCAAAGAACCAGTGTAACCAGACAGATAGAAGGAGTCTGCTTCTAGTAGTTCATAATCCTGGTTTTGTCGGAATGATATTGTAGCTAATAAAGGTGACTGTTAAGAAACAAATTTGGTCAAAATCTGTTAAATTTTATTTGTAGGTCAGAAGTCATTATTTACACCTTTTACAACTGTTGCAGAAACGCAACAGTTGTAAAAGTGGGTTAGTAAAGTCGACAGTTCCGCACGACTACGACATACTTTAGGCACTTTACCTCTCCTTGGTTGTCAGAGCTATCCGAAACCTACGTTTGGGCAGAGCTTTCTTATGCGCGGTGCTATCAAAATATTAATGTCGACTTTCATAATGTTTAGGTGACAACAATGTCAGACACCTTTTAAACTTCGTGCGAAACTGTCAAAAATAGTGCCGCCTTTATTAAAGTCAGGTTGTGCTGACTTTATTTACCGATAAGTGCATAATAATGACTCATAAATTTTTACCAACGCTTCAGTCGAATTGGCATAATATTATGTCGGCACTATTTTGACACTAATGACAGGTACGTAAGCGAATTAAGCGAATTACATACGGCATGATTGCCGAGTCGCTCTCTATATAAGAGATATACATTCTGTTTAAAATTAGAAACACATCATTATGGACTGTTGGCCAGGTGGTATTTAGGCACTGATGCGCAGTGCCTGAAAAAATAAAAGTAAAATTAAGTCAATATAAAGTTATTCCAACAATGCCGATACTATACTACTCTTCTGCGCGTTCTTAGATGTCAAATAATGCCAAGCTCCCTATTGAAGATACTGCCTCCCAAGCCTAAGCCTAACCAAGGATGAAACAAACTTTATTTCTAACTAATTAAAAGAGCTGCAAAGTATATTAGTTAAGAGCAAGTTATTATTATTATTATTAAAATGGAATAGTGTGAAAAGTAATGTGATTTATTGGCTGAGCTCAATTTCAATCAATTTGAATGCTGACGACCGGCGGTCTAGGGAAAAAGACTTCGGTTTTATACCTTCATCAAAAACATGATTTTAGTAACTGTCTGCAGATAACTAAAGCATGGCTTTTTTGGTTACTGATGCAAAAAGCTTTCTTTTTCGATCACGAGTACAAAAAAGGATTTCTAAAAATTAAGCCATTTCTGCCAGTTTTCACCAAGTATTTACGACAAAATCATTTAAAAACATCGTCAAAATATCAAACTGTCAAAGAGTAAAATGTCGCAAGTAAAACCGCGTAAAAAGGCAAATCGCTATGGAAACCATAGTTGTTTCATTTACCAGCCATAGTTAATTTTTATACTGTATAGAGATGGTGTGTTGCGAGAAGTGCTCTTCGTTCGAGATTTTTAAAAGTATTTCTCTGTTTTTCTTGGATTTTTTAATAAAGGTATTATAGGTGTTAATAACTCGCGGCTAAACTGTGATTTTTTTACTCGCAGCACTATTTTAGCCACTGTTGTTGTTAAATAGTAGTTTTAACAACTATAGTTGCTAAAATAGGGGTAAATAAGTGTAAAAGGTATCTTAGGTTCTACCTCTCCATTCACGCCGGTAACCAGGCCGGATGGGATCGGATATCACGTGGAGGCGGACCTAGTTACACACTCCCTCCGATTAAGTTAATAGTTGCTTACAGGACTCGAAAAAGAGACGGTAATAAAAAATGAGAGAGAGAGAGAAATGAAAACGCTTAAAAAGCAAAATTTATTGATCATTAGTTTCCTTGGCCGGGGTGTCTAGGCTTTTAGAAAAAAAGGACACCTAGTTTTTTTCCTCTCAGCCAGAGAAAGATGTTTTTACAAGAGCCTCTTTATCGAAAAAAAAAATATTGAAAATTTTAAAAAATCCCATCCAAATATTTTTGTTAAGAATTTGAAAATGACCAAACTTGCAAAATTTCAAGTTGTTAAAATTAAAATTGCACTACCTTTAAACGTTGTTACATAGGTAAATAGTAGTGGTCTTGAAAACTGAAGTCAACTTGTCGACAAGTTTACGACTACTAAACGTTGATCGCAACTTTAGTGACCGTAACAACTATTTATGATCGTCTATTTTACCAACCATATTTTCAACGGTTTCTTAGTTGCGAGGGTGACGTTTTCTGGCCGAGTTGTTGTGGACGCGGGCGCAACTATTTTTATCTAATCAATTTTGTGTTATGTTTGCAACTCACCAATTTCGGAGCACTGCCCTGTGTCCATTTCCGCATCTGTTAGCCCCGGGGATCCGTTTAAAATACAGTATAGTATAGTTCAATCCGGCAGGACACCGGAATGTTTTGATTGTCACAAAATCTAACACGTGCCGCCATAATTGATTCGATAAAATTGACTTACAAGGTGAGACACGTTAATTTGTCAAAAAATCTAAAAATTATTTTAATATTTACTTAGGAAGCTTAAACAACATGTCCTAGAGTTTTTTTGAAACAATTTATAATTTAGTATATTAAATTGAAAGCGCGCATGTTTTTAGGGCAAAAACCTACATATTTCGCAGTGAATTGTGGGTTGTTTATAAATTTCGGAATTTGTAAGCATGCTTTGGTGATGCAAATATCTTATAGAAATAGTTAATTTTTCAGTTAAATAATGTGTTTATTAGTTCAGGTAATAAATATAACTTTTGAACAAATAACTTTATACAGACTCCCGACTAGTCGCGATCGCATCGTTGACTCAACCAAAAAATTATCCACCAAATTAGCGTGTCGTGTTTAAATAAAAGTGAACGTTGTGACGCAACGTTGGCACGCGGTGCACAACGTTGAGTCGTCGAAAAGTTGTTAGTTAGGTTTTCCTTAAAGCCATTCAAATAAAATAGAAACATCAAGTCATTCATAAATCGCTTTGATACGCGATCAATCGTTAGATTTCGAGAAAACCAATTTTCATCTCCAGTGGCAACGCTGCATCAGGCAAAACCAAGCATGTTCCACCTCACACAGGCTCCATCCACCTTACGTTTACCAGTACGATTCTACTAAAGCGGCAACTCCGACGACATATAATGAATGAGGCAGCGTAGTACCCGAAATCTGATATTTCTACCGAAAAAATGATGTATATATATATATATATATATGTACTACAGAGTTCCTAAGATTTTCCTTAGGGATAGGATTTCAATAAATCAAACAGAAATGGCACAGAAAGTTCTGCGCGCACAAAAGAAACAGGTATATTGAGCAATGGTGCGAGTTTGTTATTATCTCCGGACTGCTTTTATGAGAAAAAATTGTCGCCACTCTTTTATTGTGAGCATAAATCATAGTTGCAATAATAACCGTTGACAAGATGTCTGCAAATTCCGCTAGATGGCGGCCACACCATGAGATGATCGAGGAAAAACTGGGATTCACAGGCATTGCATTTTTATTTCCTTTCGAGTCGCTTCAGTTTCGTAAATTTTGTGTTTTTAAAATGCCGTATACTCGAGAAGAAAAGATTTTTATTATTAAAAACTACATAAAAAGTGACAGTGCGAACGAGGTCATTGGGCTTTTTGTTTTTGCGTTTCCAGATCGACCGGTTCCTGTGGCTCAAACTGCCTACAACATTTATCATCGTTTTGAAAGGTACGGGTGCATAAATGGTCGTAGAAGTGTTACCACGACGGCGAAATACCAGAGCATCCCGTTCTTCCACACAGGGTGGAACGAGACGAAATGGTATGCGCTTACGTTGAGGCACATGAACCATGTTCGACCGATTGCGATATTCCCAACAGTACTTGCCAATGGATCCTAAAAAAATACGGCTACAAGTCGTTTAAGATTGGGAAGTCGCAGGAATGGAACCAGGTGATTATTTTCGCCGGTTAGAATATTGTGAGGTTATGAGGGATAAATGTGACAGGAACGAAAATTTCCTATCAAAAGTTTTGTTTAGTGAGGAGAAGACATTTGACTTCATAGCTCTCACAATCCACAAAATAGCCGCTATTCGTCCCGCGAAAATAAACATCTGCACGCAAGTGTTAAAACGCAACATCCTCAAAAATCAAATGTTTGGAGCGGTATTGTCGGGGATCACATTATTGGACCGTTTTTCATTGAAGGGAATTTGAATAGCCAAAAATATGTTGATCTTCTCCAACACCAGCTTTTACTACGTTTGAGGGAACTCAACATAAATTTGGACGAATTGTGGTTTCAGCAAGATGGTTGTTCATCCCACAATTCACGCCAGGTTACAAATTACCTTCGTCAGGTATTTGGTGATAGAATTATTTCCACGTATGGAAATATCCGATGGCCTCCTCGATCACCAGATCTTGCGCCAAATTACTTTTTCCTATGGGGTTGTTGGCACGACAAAATTTTCCAACACCCTCACTTACGGCCTTCGACTATACAGGAGTTGAGGGCGAAAATTTTGGAGACGGGCAACTCTATCACCCCCGAAATGTTGGCTGCTACGCGCCATGAGTTTTACAATAGATTGGGATATTGTGAGGCTCAAGAAAGGGACAGATTTGAACATCTAATCTAATTAAAAATTAGATGTTTTCAGGTCCAAACCACAGCTTTTTCTTGCTTAAAGGAGGCGGCAGGGTCCATTATTTACGATACTGAGCGATAAACTTGTGAGGTTGTTAACATTAGAAAGAAATATCGTCGCTTTTAATTAAATTTCTTTCCATTCTGTTCTACTAGTGCCATCTATCCGGAAACGGCCAAACCATGCAGCTAGCACTAGCAGCCAAAGAAATCAATAAGCGGCGCTGTTTTTCCTGCCGAGCTTTTTGCTTGCGATATTATTGATTTTAAATAAAGCTGGCCCTACACTACATTTGATATTTTCGAGGTGTTTTATGACATGATCTCGAAACATGTAGCGAACCAATTCTTCAAAACTAGCGGGAGGGTAAAAGCGAAAAATAAGGGGCTGCCAATATTTGTAACACCCAGAAAGGGGTGAAAAGATTTGTTTTGCTCTGTTTCTTTACAAAAAACGTTTTTTTTACGAAAAACTTGAGCTCTGCCACTTTTTTTATTTTTTTCTTCAACTTTCTCGAAATTTTCGTCATACCGTAGAAAAAAATTATTTCCCCCATGGTCATACTCTAGTTTTATTCGAAAAAATTTAGAAACAGAGACGGGATCAGTTTTCCTAAAACGGGGGATCTTGGTTTCGACTGAGAAGATAAAGAGCGCCGCAGGCAAAAATTTTTCAATTAAATTAGCCGAACGCAAAAATGTTAGAAAAACAAAGCACGAAATAAAAATGGCGCCGCCTACAGTTTTTTTTCAAAAATTACGTAATTTCGGGAACGCAAAGAAATAGGTCTAAAGAGTATAATTTTTAAGAAAAAAATATCAATTTTCTCGCCCTCCTCCACTGGGACTACAGGGGCCGTGCACAAATTACGTAATGGTCATAAGGGGGAGGGGGGTTACAAAACGTTACGTAGGGGGAGGGGGGTTTTCGACAGCGTCCTATTTGCTTGATAAAGTTTCTACGGAAATATCTCAGTCGATTTCTCCGGCCGTGTATGAACGCTTTAGGTTAGGCATTTGCATGTATCTCACTCCCCAGCCTGTAAACAGTGCGTAAGGACAATGGTTACAAAATGAAAAGCCGAAAAATATTTTTTTTACGATATCTTTCATCAGTTTGGTATTAAAGTCGAGCAAAAACAATTTTTATTCCAGTCCTAAAGGTATGAAAATGGAAAACATTAGAAAACAACAACCTGGAATGGATTTACTACGTGTAAGATGTATGCCCATCCTTTTCTGCCTAATGTGCTTTTCCGTTTGTCTGCGTCTTATACACGGCTGCTTGGCTCCCTAAGGATTTGCTTAAGAACCCTCTATAACATGTACACTTGTGTTAAAAAGAACGGGATCATTACATACCCAAATGTCAAATACGTTTCCCTTTTTTTATGAACAGGTGTGTCCCTACATATTATGAATTATTTATTGAATTAAAATTGTGAAGATTTGTGCATATGTGAATAAAAATCAAGGCGCCTATACTCACAGGTGAGCCCATTGATTGAATTTTCATCGGTGTTTTTCCTTTGCTTTTAATACTTTTTTGCAAACATAGAACATTTTTTTTCCTATTTTACATTTTACAATTTTTGTACACAAATCTTAACGAAACAAACAAAAATTTTAAAAGGAACTAAAACGACGTTGTTAATAAAAAATCTTTTATACTGCCCAGGTGACGTTTCAATATGGCGGAGAGCCAAATGTTGGGCTCACCTGTGAGTATAGGCGCCTTGAATACATCAAATAAGGTGTTTCTCCATGTTTAAAAAAGCACACCAGAGAATTTGCATAATTGCAGGTAAATGATAAAAAACTTATAAAAATAATATTTTTGTAAAAACATTACGTATAGGGATACAACTTTCAACGCAACTGTGGTCTATTGTCTATTTTATTTATACTTTTATGGTTTTCCCTGGACACTTTGGGAAAAAAATTGAAAAAGAAGTTGCTAGTTGTAGTTTTTTTTCTTAAATATCTGGGGAGAAACTGTGGCCTTAAGCTACATTCATGATGTCTTGACCACGCCTGCTATACAATGTTACTGTTTACAATGAATTTTCTGCCGACATAATTCCTTGCAAGCTCCAAGCTTTCACTTCAACTCGCACTTTAGGCCGACTATGGAACATGCGTAGTGCTTTTGTTATGATAATTTGACCTTTTTTATGTGTTTTTGTCTGTTTTTTCTGATTTTTAACGTATTTTGAAAGAATTAACTAAACTAAAAAACGAATAAAATGGGTATTAAGGACATTTTACACAATTAGTTTTTGACTCTGTACACTTCATTGTCAATAACAATGACACATTTATTTAGTTTCTGTATTATTCAAGACAGCCGCCATATTGAAACTGGTCTGGAAAATTTGGAATGAACAGAAAGGCGAGTTTGTAAATTCATCAGATTTTTTTCGCGGATGTCATTTGTCATTTGACAAATTAAATATGACGTTAATCTGACATTCCATATCGGTGAGTTTGATGAGCCATCGAAAATTAAAAAAACGCGATAAAAATCAGTCAGAATTTAGCTATAGCCTGGATTTTTTCTTCAGTTAATTTGTGCGAAAAAATCTTATGTATTAGAATAAAGACGAACGAAAAATTCTGTTGGGGCTTCAGGAGAATATGCGAGGATAAAACTTATGTTCATCTTATACTTGCCCAAATTGAAGATTCATTTATCTCTTTATGCTGAGTTTATACTGCAAATTAAATAAAACAAGAAATAAGAATAAGCCCTGCGATTGGTCAAACGTGATCATGTGATCACAATTATAGTTTTTTATTGGGTGTTCTTATTATTGTATTATTTTATTTTTCTGTATAAACCCAGAATTAGCCTTCGAAAACTGTCTTTCAATTAGTTTTAACACGACTTGTTATGAAGTCCTCAATCTTTATTAAAAAATAATCAGAAAATTTGAAAACAAAATAACAATAACAAAAAACAGCATCGAGGCCATCAATTGGTGAATTGTTGGAATCAATCGGGTAATTTAAGAACCCGATGAATATCACCAAGAATCATGGATGAATTTACAAACTCGATTGTTTTCATCGGTGAGCTCATCGGTGAATTTACAAACTCGCCAATTTATTGTGAATGGTATATTTCGTGGCGACTTGCGTACCAAAGTGCGAGTTCGCCAGCGAAGTAATAACGAATGTAGCTACATTTACAATCAATTCGCTAGCAATTTTCGAATTTAGCACGTAAGCTTGCCCTGTGTATTTTAAATGGGGGTGTTCAGAATGAAATTTGTGGCCGGCATGGCTGCTGTAGTGTGTGGGAAACTTTGCAAGGTGCAAGCTGTTTGACCTTGTGCGATGTGTGCCGCCTACCAGACATGCGCAGTTTTGTTGCGGTTTTGAAAATTGACATTTCAAAAAGTGTTTAGTTTTTTTTTCTGGTTTTGTTTTGTCTTGGTGAAATCATTAAATCGATGAAATCGGAATATCTGTTCCTTGTTGGTCCAATTCGGTATTGAATTTCGTGATGCGAATTCATTCTGAATAAAGCTTGTAGCTTTAATAGAATCTGTTACAGTATTGTTAAATATTAAAATGAACACGCTATATCAATTGTGCCCAGTTTAACCTCTTTTGTTTCTGGCGAATTAGCGAACGTTATGTGTCTACGAGGAGTAAACAATCAATCGTATGTACGGAAGTGCATGCAAGAATTTAAATTGTCCATTGTAATCAACAAAAAGGCCGCAAGGGAATTGGGCACGATAACGCACCTTGTAAAAAGTAACGTATAAAAACGTAACAGGGTTGTACTGACATTAGTGACATAAAGCTATTTGTAACTCATCGCGGTATACGTATCCGCTTCTAGCGAGAACCAAGCACATTGATTGTTCAGAAACTTGTAGCACGTTCGAAAAGAGCACATATATGCTAATTTAAGGTGTTTCTGAACGCAATAGGTGCTGAGATACGATACGTGTGTCGTAACGATACGTGATACCTAACGCATCTCAACACCTATCGCGTTCAAGAACACCTTAGATTAGCATATATCTGCTCTTTTCGAACGTGGTACAAGTTTCTGACCAATTAATGTGCTTGGTTCTCGCTAGATGCGGATACGTATACCGCGATGAGTTACAAATAGCTTTATGTCTCTATTATGTTGGGACGAATCGCGTTAGTGTAAGGCATCAGGCAATAAAAGGGGGCCTTAAAAATTTTCACAAAGTAAGCTAGGTGAGGGTAGAGGCCCTGTATACGATTTATGGCAGTTGTTAGGGAAATGTTTAAAAACAAGTTGTGTGATGGCAATGATAGTTGGTAACCCCTGACAATAAATAATTTTGTCACTGTCACATTTTTGATTAAGAAACGTCCAGTTTAAAAATGGAATTTTGCTGTATAAAAAACTGTAAAAACACGTGCTTCGACGAATTTGTATTGTTCCGTTGTCCAACAGAGAAAGAAACTCAAGAAAAGTGGAAAGAAAACATGCATTTACCAAGCGAGAAAATTAATAAAAATAGCCCAATTTGCGAGGTAAGTGAGCTATAAGCAGTAGGTACAAACATACGCATTTAGCATGTACTTTGGTAATAAATAACACATTATGTTTCCGTGTTTTATTGTAAGAAAAAGAGTAACAAAAATATAGATCAATAGGAGTCTTTATATTTTACCTATTATTTATATTTTTAATATCTACCGCGTGTATTTTCACTGTTTGTTTTTGTTTTTTTTTTCTTAAAACTTGACATATTTTACTAACCAAAAAAAATCAATCTTTCAAAAACTGTCTGTGGAAATTATAAAAAGAGACAACAAAATATCAGTGCATTTCATAAAATATGAAAAAAACTAGAAAGAGAGGGTAATATGATTTACCCACCTCTGGTAAAACAATAACTGTCAAAAATCGTATACAATGCCTCTAGGTGAGGGTAATTTCGGCGTTTTCTGAAAATATCATATACAGGGTTGGCCATTTAAAAGGGTTCACCTGGATTCTTTTCAAAAACTGTTAAGAATTGGAGAAAATGCTGAAACACATCGATTTTGTTTGTAAACGGGACACTTTGCACAATCTTTATAGCGCGCATCCCCTTTGAGGGGTAAACTTTAGGCCTATATTTTGAATAGGGAAAATGGGTCGAGTGAAACCTTGTTTTGAAGGTCTCCTGAATGTCTTGGCAATCGTGTAAAAATTTCGAAAATCTATCGATTAGTTTTTGAGATATTAACTTTCACAGTTTCATGGACAAATGCAAAAATATTTTTTTAAGAATTTTTTTTTTTAGAAATCCCGGGACACGTCGACTTTGCTTTTTTTAATAGAATACATTTTATCATTGTATTTTTTCTTCTTAGATACATTGCTACTTTGAGCTTACTTTGAAAGTAAATATCTTAAAAACGAATTTGCCCTGACTGATATACGATACCCAGCCACTGACAATATCTAAAGTTAAAATTTTTAATGTGCGCCCATCGCTTTTATTATGGTATAAGAAAGATAAAAAATTATTTTCTACTTTTAAGTATTTAATAAAAGCTTGTTCTTTAAAAGTTTTAATTATTAAAAATTTATTTTTTATTCAAACTTGAAGGCCGTTGAAAAACGTCCGTGGGGCATTGTTAGGTCACCCTCCAAAATTCAGAAAAAGAATATTATCGGTTTTTCTTATTAGCCATTTAACCGAGCACTTAAGGCCATACTTACGATCTAGGGAAACACGCATGTCGATGATTACCATAAAAAGCAAGAAAAACCGCCCAGGACTCCAAGGAATTCAGTAGTGAAACTCCCATTAAAATCCGTATAGTAATTGTTGCGTGATGCGGGCACAAACAAACAAACAGAAAAAAAACCGACAAAATTTCTAAAAATAGGATTTTCGTTATCTATATCTTCTTCTTCAAGTGTCATGCTCTCTTCGAACGTTGGCTATCATCAGCGCGATCTGCACCCTATCCACTGCCTTTCTGAAAAGTGTCGTAGTACTAACGCCATACCATTGTCTAAGATTTTTAAGCCATGATATACGTCTGCGACCCGGATCTCTTCTTGTCCTAAATTCTAAGCCCAAATTGTGAACTATCGGCTGCGACTCGTTTTATCAGCTCTTGCAGGCCTTCCAACGTATCCGCAATTATCACGGTGTCGTCAACATATCTCAAATTATTAACTTTTATGCCGTTTATAGTTAGACACTCCTCGCAGTTGTGAAGGGCATTCTCGACGATTTTATTACTATAGATATTAAATAACAGCGGAGACAATATGCAGCCTTGGCGAACACCCCTTTTTATTCGGACTTCTCCGGACAGTTGACCATCAACTTTTATTTGAGCTGTCTGGCTCCAGTATAGGTTGGCAATTATTTTTAGATCTCGATCATCTAGACCAACTTCTTTAAGAGATTCCATAAGCTTTTCGTGCTGGACTCGGTCGAAGGCCTTCTCATAATCTATAAAACAGGCATATACTGGCACTGATACATCTCTAGACCGTTGAATCAAGACTTGAATCCCAAATAACGCCTCTCTTGTCCCGAAGCCTCCACGAAATCTGAACTGCGTATCGCTCATAAAGGATTCGCATTTTTTATAAAATCTCTTATGAATAATCTTTAAAAATATTTTTAGCATATGGCTAATTAGACTAATTAGACGGTAATCACTACACTTCTTTACTGAATGTTTTTTAGGCAATGTAACAAATGTTGATTTTAGCCAATCAGGATTTTATCACTGCGATAAATCAGATTAAAAAGTTTGACAAGAATATTCAGCGACTCTTCGTTTTTGATAAGTTATAAAACTTCCATGTACACTTCGTCTTGCCCTACTGCTTTTCTGTCTTTAGCTAAAGATATTGCATGCTGTACTTCTTCCGGTGTTATATCTAAGCCTTGACTTGAAAATTCTTCTGGATGTTCGGACCGATCATGGCTAAAGAGATTTTCTATGTAGTTACAACATTCTTTGTTTTTCTTTGGTATCAGGTAAGATTTTTCCTTCACTGTCAACAAGGATTCCTGTTTGTCTCTTACTAACTAAACCGGCCGCTTCCTTTATACGTTTGTGTAAATTAAAAGTGTCATGTTTAGCATCCAGATCTTCTATTTCTTGACATTGTTGTGTTAGCCATTCTTGTTTTGCTAAATTGGTTTTGTTTTTTATTTCTCTATGAATTTCTTTGTACTGCCTTTTTTTATTGCGCCTTTTATCCATTAGGTCCAGGATTTCATCGGTCATCCAAACTTTATTTTTTTTTCCTTGGTTCACCTTTGCATAGGCGTGCTGTGCTTTCGACTATGGCGGTTTTGACATCTGTCCAGACCATTTCTGCATCTTGTTTGGTAGAGGTATCAATATCTCTAAGTTTTTGTTTAGTTCGACTCTTAGTTCAGCTGCTTCCATGGTATCTTGAAGTTTGTCAATCCTGTGTCTGGGTTTGTTATTTGTTGGGCGATTTTTCTTTAAGTTAAAACTAATTTACGTCTATTTGATTCCTAACGATCCTCTCTGGAGTGTCAGCAGGAGAGGTCCATGGTGTATAGGCGCCTGTTGGGAAGTTTAAAGAAAGTATTCGACACGACAAACTCCCTTTCCTGGCAGAATTGGAAAAGGCGATCTCCACAATCATTTGGTAAACCAAGACCGTGCTTTCCAACAATATCTTCTCTTGGAGCGTTTCCAATTTTTGCCTCTACAGCATCATCTGGAGATTCTCCGGTTGGAGCGTACACCTGAATAATATTGTCGTTAAAAGGCTTTGAGTTTAGTTGAAGGAAAATGACTCCATCTGACACAGGGACAAAGGAGATTAGGGATTTTTGAGTTTCTTTATTTAAAATGACTGCTACGCCGTTATAGTGATTTGAGTCCTTATTGAATGCATAATAGATATGGTGTTCGTCTATCTGGCATTCCCCTGAGTTAGGCCATCTTACTTCGCTAACTCCCAAGATTCCTATGTCTAATCTTTTCATTTCTTTGAGAACATTGTCCACATTATCTATATACTTTGGTTAAAAGCCAACACAAAAAAATTTAAAAAATATTTAATGTACAGAAATGATTTTTCTGGAGATTTATTATATGTACACTAGCTACAGTACTCGCTGCTTCGCCTGCGATTTTACGCGTTTTTCTCAGTTTTTCTTGCTTTAAATGATCATAACTTTTGTTTTCGTGAACCGATTTTGATGAGCCTTTGTCCTGCCCAGGACTCCAAGGAATCCAGTAAAGAAAATCCCATCAAAATCTGTTGAGTAATTTTTGCGCGATGCAGGAACTAACCAAAAAACAGACAAATTTCTAAAAATTGGATTTTCGGTATCTATAAAGATTGGTTAGAAGCCAAAACTAAACATTTTTTAAAAATATTTAATGTACAGAAATTTTCTTTCTCGAAATTAATTATACCTAAAAACGGGTCATGTGACATCCATACTTTTTGGAGTCATATAAACATCAGAATTGGCTGAACTTTGAACGAAGGGCACATTTTGTAAAACTTGATTTTTTGCCGAATAAGCTAAAATTTCTTTTCTCATCAAAAAATGGTTATTTTAGCCACTATTAAAAACTGCTATTTCATCATTCCAAAGCGGCGCTCTAAAAAAGTAATAAAAATGTTATCTGAATAAAAATCGGAGCAGCAACAATTCATCACAAAACGGCGCAATCCGACGTACTGAATAATAAATACTCCCCAGTTGCTGTCTGGATAAATGCAGAAATATAGGTCGAATTTGGCATATTTACGAATGTTAAATTGTTTCAATCTAGGCAACGACTGCTAATGCTAAACCAGCAAAAAAGCTTTACCATAAAAGTCAACGTATATTTTTACCAATGTGAATGTTAATAAAATAAAATATATATTCACCCTTGTGATCTAATCGTTAATAATGAAATTTTTGTCTTAAAAATATCGTTACATTACTCCTCATTTTTTATTCAAACTTAGAGGCTCTTGAAAAAACTTCCATAGGGCATTGTTAGGTCACCCTTCAAAAAAACAATATTATAGATCAGTCAAGCCGCCACCCCCCCCCCCCCGAAAGATATTCGGGTTTTGATATGCTTATAATTTCGAACCAATTTCGAAATAATTTCGAACCACTTTTAAAAATTTTGAACCACACTCCTTCCTGGTTTTTTCATTATTCAAAATGGGGGTTGCAGCCGGACGTCAAGCTACACCCCCTCATTTGAAGCGTAGAGAAAAATAAAAAGCAACTATCCCAAAACTAAGAACTAATTTCAAACTCCTAATATCACCAAAAAGAATTTCGAAAAACCCACTAGTAACCCTGTTTTTTTTAAAAAATATGGTGGGGGGTGCAGGTTGACGTCAAAACACACCACCCCCTCCAAAAGATATTCAAGTTTTGATATGCTTATAGCTTTGAACTAATTTCGAACTAATTTTGAACCACTTTTAAAAATTTTCAATAGCACTCCTTTCTGGTTTCTTTTAATATTCAAAATGGGGGGTGCAGCCGGACCTCAAGCAAAAAAAACCAGGAAGGAGTGTAGTTCAAAATTTGTATAAGCATATCAACACTCGAATATCTTTCGGGGGGGGGGGTGGCTTGACGTCAACCTGCACCCCCCAATTTGAATAAAAAAAAATATGGTTCAAAAATTTTAAAAGGGGTTCAAACTTAGAGGTTCTTGAAAAAACTTCCATGGGGCATTGTTAGGTCACCCTTCAAAAAAACAATATTATAGATCAGTCAAGCCACCCCCCCCCCCGAAAGATATTCGGGTTTTGATATGCTTATAATTTCGAACCAATTTCGAAATAATTTCGAACCACTTTTAAAAATTTTGAACCACACTCCTTCCTGGTTTTTTCATTATTCAAAATGGGGGTTGCAGCCGGACGTCAAGCTACACCCCCTCATTTGAAGCGTAGAGAAAAATAAAAAGCAACTATCCCAAAACTAAGAACTAATTTCAAACTCCTAATATCACCAAAAAGAATTTCGAAAAACCCACTAGTAACCCTGTTTTTTTAAAAAAATATGGTGGGGTGCAGGTTGACGTCAAAACACACCCCCCCCTCCAAAAGATATTCAAGTTTTGATATGCTTATAGTTTTGAACTAATTTTGAACTAATTTTGAACCACTTTTAAAAATTTTCAATAGCACTCCTTTCTGGTTTCTTTTAATATTCAAAATGGGGGGTGCAGCCGGACCTCAAGCAAAAAAAAACCAGGAAGGAGTGTAGTTCAAAATTTTTATAAGCATATCAACACTCGAATATCTTTCGGGGGGGGGGTGTGTCTTGACGTCAACCTGCACCCCCCAATTCGAATAAAAAAAAATATCGTTCAAAAATTTTAAAAGGGGTTCAAAATTAGTTCGAAATTATAAGCATATCAAAACTCGAATATCTTTTGGGGGGAGTGTAGCTTGACTGACCTAATATTATCGGTTTTCTTATCAGCCATTTACCCGAGCATTTAAGGCCATAGTTACCATATAGGGAAATAGTTTTTGACAACCCTACACGCATGGCAATGATTACCATGAAAAGCAAGGAAAACCGCCAAATTACCTCGACCAAACACTGGAACTGTACTACGATCTACATTACAACCCTTGAACTATGCATTTCTCTCTCGAATTCAGTGATATAGAAAGGCTTAGAAAGCAAGAATTATCGACCATTGATTTACATGGCCGGAGTACCGAGGCTTTTAGAAAAAAGGAAATCCAATTTTTAAACGAGTTTATTCAACTTCACAGAGCCTGGCTGTCTATTAAATCTTGCAATTCATTTTTGACACACTTCCCGTGAACCGATTTTAATGAAATTTGGCACATATAAGTCCGACGACAATACAATTTTATAAAAAAATGTTGGAGCTCGCGGGTGGTTAAGGGGTGAAAATATATATACATGCGGATGTCATATGTATGATCTGATCCAGTAACAATACACTATTATAAAAAAATATTAAGACTAAAAAGTTAAAAATAAAAAAAATATATATTTTTTTAAGTTAAACGATTTTATTGAAAAATTGCCTAAAAATAAAAAATTAAATTGAAGGCCAATTTGTTAAAAAAAGAAAAAACAATAGCGTTGGGTGCCAATTTGTTAAAAAGAATTTATTTGTTACATTATTTAGTTGGTCAATTTGTTAAAATAAAGTTGTTTATGGACCAATAAGTTGGGTAATCTTTTAAAAAACCTTTGCCACGGCTAAATGGGTCGTAGATTCTTTACAATTGAGGAAAATTTTCATCGCTTACCTATTTTTGTTTTCTTTCTCACTGTCATTCACTTTTTATCAAAACACACTATTTTGTTGTTTCAAAATTGAAACAACATATGACTTAAAAGCTATAGGGTGTTTAAAATAAATTTGGTGATGCAAAATAAAAGATTTTGGTTGGAAAACAAATAAACAATGTATTTGTCAAAAAAAAAACAACACAAGATGACAAAATTCAACAAATAATGCTTCAAAATTGTGTTCAACTTCAACAATTTTTTTTAGCCAGAAAATCTAAAAGGGATTTTTATATTTAAAAAAAAACTGTCATAATTTTAAGATGATCCCCTTTACATTCTCGAACATATAATATAATGAAATATGCTATAAACCTTATAACAACAAAATTCATATACAACTTTTCGAAGAAAAAATAGATATTGCTTGCTTTCCTCTAGAGTAGTGGTTAAACAATAATACCAAAATACCTGACTAAGCTAGAAGGAAAGACAATCAATAAATGCTCTCATAGTGTTCACACTAAAATCGGCAAGTGGTTAAAAAAAAATGTAGGAAAATAATTTTTTTTTGTTAGGTATACTGATAAGTCGAATCTATGACTCATTTACCAAATAAAAAAAACACAGACAAAAAGTGAAAAAAATTTTGTATGGCAATAAAAGGTAAAAAAAAAACAATGTACTCAGCAGGGTTCGTTAAAGCACTCTGTACTGGCTAGTCAAAATTTACACAAAGATATGCATAGCGCACATTGATATAAATATCAACATAAATGTTTGCCGTACCAGTATCAGTAGTCGAACTTCATGCCAAGAACCTCAACTTTGTGTGTTCAATTAGTCACATAAAGAAAAAAAAATAAACCCTTAGGGAGACAAAAGGTAGGTAAAAATAAGCCCTTCGGGAGACAATATAAAGGTAGGTAGGTAATATGGCTGGTTGTTTATCTAACTTTCTAACCATGAATTCCAGATTAAGTAGCGTTTCGGTAAGTGATGAACCCAAAGACTGCACAAGGCAAAACTCTTATGAGTAACGGTTCCCAAATACCATGCTAAAATTTCAAAGAAAACACAGCAGAAACAGTTTTTCAATGAACCAGTCCATAGGAAAGGGTGCAAAGCATTAAATCCCTTTCAGGTAAATAAATAAATTATTTAAATTCATTTATAAAAAAATATTAATGTGACTAAAAGACCCGAAAACGCATGTTAACAAAAAAAAATTGGTTGCCATAAAATGTCCTCTAGCATAACTAAATAAAATAAAAATGAATAAAAAACTACATCCAAATATTTTCCACATTATTGTGGGAATTAAAGAAAAAAATTAACCGAAAATGGTCAAATTTATAAATTTTTAGAACATAATATAAAATGACTTGCCTTTTAAAGTGCTGCACCTAAAAGAGAATGTTTCAAATTAGAAATCGGTGGATGTTTCCTACCTAAAATTGTTGGACCAATAGCAGTCGAAATTTAAGAAAAAAACCGTTTTTTATCCCATTTTTTTGAGGGTTTGTGAGTCTCCACGACGTAGAAGGTTAATTCGTTTTAAGGAAAAGCACTGACACTGGGTAATTCTACAATTTTTAAAATATCCACTTTCTGTCTTGATTGTTAAATGTTTCACAAAATGTTAACTCAATCCATTTGGTGCAGTACTTTAAAAGGCAAGTCATTTTATATTATGTTCTAAAAATCTCTAAATTTGACCATTTTCGGTTAATTTTTTTCTTTAATTCCTTTGGGAATCAATCACAATAATGTGGAAAATATTTTGATGTAGTTTTTTATTCATTTTTATTTTATCTAGTTATGCTAGAAGAAATTTTATGGCAACCAATTTTTTTTGTTAACATGCGTTTTCTGGTCAAGTCACATTAATTTTTATTATAAATAAGTTTAAATAATTTATTTATTTACCTGAAAGAGCTTTAATGCTTTGCACCCTTTCCTTTGGACTGGTTAGTTGAAAAACTGTTTCTACTGTCTTTTCTTTGAAGTTTTTAGCATGGTATTTGGGAACCATTACTCATAGTTTTGCCTTGTGCAGTCTTTGGTTTCATCACTTACCAAAACGCTACTTAATCTGGAATTCATGGTTTGAAACTTAGATAAACAACCAGCCATACCTATGTTTTGTCCCCCGAAAGACTAATTTTTACCTACCTTTTCCCTTCCTAAGGGCTTAATTAACAGAGTGTTTTTTGACGAACCCTGCTGATTACATTAATTTTTGCTTTCTATTGCCATACAAAAAATCCTTATGCCTTGCTTTATCTATCTTGTACCTTTTATTTTTTTTATCTTTGATAAATGAGGCCTAGATTTGACTCAACAATACCTATCTAACAAAAATATTTTCCTACATTTTCTTTTTATAAAATATCTTTATTTTTTTATTTGCTTACCAATTTCAGTGTGATCACTAGAGCATTTATTGATTGTCTTTCTTTCTGGTTTAGTCGTGAATTTTAGTATTCCTGTTTAATGACTACTCTAGCAGAATGCAAGCAATATCTAATTTTTTTTCAATTTTCTTCAGAAAATTGTATATATTAGTTTTTTCCTATCATTGCTTATAAATTATAAAATTTTCAAAATATTACTTATTTCTCTAATATGAAATAAATTAATATTTTATTTATTCAAAGAATAATTTGAATAACTCCCGAATGTGACTTTTTCCCAAATTTTGACTTTTGTATATTTTTAATCCTTGTCTTATAAAGTTTTAAAAATTTCTTTAATAGAAAAATTTAAATAATCTTATTTTGTTTTGTCATTAGCTAGTTATTCAAATTAGGTTCCTATTGAATACTAGAGAATTTAAAAAGGAGAGATTTTTTTTTCCCGAGTTTTTTTTTTGTGACAAATTCTAGCAAGTTTTTTTGTTTATTTATAAAAAAATCCCTTTTTTACATTTTCTGGATAAATAAAAGCTGTATTGTTTTTTTTTTCTGATTTGAGTCATTATAATGTGTAAAACTGAGAATGTGGTAATTAATACATTGTTGATTTGTTTTGAAACCAAAATCTTTTATTTTGCATCACCAAATTTATTTTAAACACCCTATAGTTTTTAAGTCATATGTTGTTTCAATTTTGAAACAACAAAATAGTGTGTTTTGATAAAAAGTGAACGACAGTGAGGAAGAAAAAATCGAAATAGGTAAGCAAAGAAAATTTTCCTCAATTGCAAAGAATCTACGACCCATTTAGCCGTGGCAAATTTTTTTTTAAAAGATCACCCAACTTTTTGGTCCATAAACAACTTTATTATAAAAACAACAACAAATTGGCTACTACGAGCCGCGATTTTATATCGAACTGAAGAATATATAGTGTGTCAATAACGCTATTGTTAAACCTAGACTGTAGTAAACAGAGATCCGCCAAATATTTTTTACTTTTTAGTGCAATTTTTTAATAAAATCGTTTACCTTCAAAAAAAATTATTTTATTTTTCGCTCAGGCAGGGAAATATAAAAAGGATACTTAATGTAATCCTGAGAAATTTATTAATAATTCTCCAATTTTTTTCAAAATCGAGTTTGAAATCTGAGAGAAAGATGTTATCAGAAGACTTTTTTTATCAAAAAAAATTTTTGAAAATTTTGAAAAATCCTTCAGAGATTTTTCGGTTATTTCAAGCGGCGGACGGGACAAAAAAGTAACCCATTATTAGAAAAACCAGCTGTGACTTCTATATGATTAAAATTATTACTATATTTTCTAATAAATAAATTCCTTAACCCATAGGTTATGCAATAAAACAGTTTAAAACAATAAGTTGTAACCAGAGCTTATAGAACGAACCCTTAAATTAGCAAATCCTTACTTTTATATATTTCAATTTTTTAGAAAAAGGCTTTATCAGGGCATTGGAATTCAAGGAGAAGGCATCGTGGCGCACAGAGAGGCGGGAGGGGGGGTTGGTGTTAACCCCCCCCCCCGAGAAGCCTGGTTATATACAATTGACACAATCAAATAACAGCGGAAATAAAATATATAGGGAATACAAATTTTTCACAAAAATCTTTAGAGAATCATAAATTGCAAAATTTTTCGCCTCCGGCGCTATAACGCCTAAGGCACATTTTAGCATTTTTACAAACAAATTAAGGATAAATAAACAACTCAAATTGCCAAAATCCCATCAATATTTACGATTTTAGCATAATTGTTAGTCAAAAATTGCATTTTAAGTATTATTTTCTTAAAACACCCCCCCAACAATTTTTACTTTACATTAAGTTTTTTTTATTATTTATCCTTAACCCCCGCGCCCCCTGAAGCCAATTGCTGGGCACGCCACTGCATCCTTTGTTAAAGGCAGGTACTTCTTTTATAATTTCCAACTTTCTTTTTGTATGCACTGCCCATGTGCACTCATGTCCTTAATGTCGAAATCAAACATAATTTATAATACTTTTATATAGAGCGACAACTCTGCTTGTGTGTCTGTCATTAGTGTCAAAAATAGTGCCGATTTAGCTTATGACAATTCGAGTTAAGGCTTCAAAAAATTCCCTATTTTAAACAGAAGTTTACACTAACTATTTTTTTGTCAGGAGTAATTTAAATAATTCTTAAATTTTAGTATATTAATTCTGTTCCAGTAAATGCAAAAGAAAATTGTCAGTTTTAAGTTTTGTATAGTTTTTGCGAATAACCCTTATTTACATTCAAAAATGTATGTTATTCAGCTTTTTTTTGTGTGTAAACAAACCTTTAAAACCTGTCACACTGAATATATCACTGTCAATATTCAGAAAAGTCATACAAATTCTGTCTTGCCTTTTACGTGGTAAGAATTTTCGACAGTTTTTGACGTTTATTGGTATGCGTAGTAGCAAGACGTAGAACTAGTCCTGCAGAATTTCTTTAAAATATGAAATTTACTAAATTTTATTAAAAAAATTACGCAATTTTTCTTACAACGTTAGGATAAATATTAGGACCTAGTGTTTTTATTTTAAACAAGGCAATAACTCAAAATTGCCACTTTCCAGATTTGTGACGGGTGACATTTTTTGTGGTTTCTGAAGAATCGCGACATCTGCTTTGATAACACAAAGTTAACTGGTACGTCGATTTTCTTGCTATATCCGTCAAGCTCACAGCATTCCCCGACTGCCAAATTAACACCGTATTAAAATATCTAGCCTTACCTAAATGCACATGTAAATAACAACAACAAGTCCTACCAGCGGGGAAATTTTGATTTATAAAAACCTTAAATTATCTTCTTATTATCTGGATCGCATTATTGCAAAATAAATTGAATTATATAACTAGCATTGCTATATCATCCCTGACAGTGCCTGTAACAACTTTGCAGAAATAATACTAATTAATCTACCTTCTCTATTCCTTCTCTATTCCTATAGGTCTCTTTTTTCACATATTGTAGAAAAACTGGATTAATAAAATAACTTTATAATGTGGATGTTCTCCTTAGAATAAATAAAGAGCTTGAAGTTTTATTTACCATCAAAAAACGAAAACTTGAATATTTTGTTTGTTTATAACTGGAACACTCAGTATCTTTTTTATTAATGAAAATAAAGGGTAGGTTTGAATTCAAAAATTTCTTGGCAAGTGGCAACGAACTTAAGCGCTATAACAGCTTTTTTTTGTTCCCCCTGGTATACAGGGTGTGGCAATAGAATACGCAGTATAATTTTGCATTTTTGAATTTTTCAATAAATTAGCTTTTGTAGGTTCTGACATATTTGCGTTTAAAATTTTAATAAAACACATTAGAAACGACCATCTGATCAAGCTACTTTTTTTTCAAGGCCACTAGATTTTTAAGTTTACATTGTTAAAATAAAGAAATACATTCATGGCCCACTTGGTAGCTTGATCAGTTGGTCATTTCCAACATATTTTCATTTTGACAATTATTAAAACTTAAACTCAAATATCTCAGGAACTACAAAAGATATTGAAATAGTGTTTGATATTTTAAGCTAATTTTTTAAAAAATTCAACAATGCCAAAATATACAGGATGTATCTTTATTGCCGCACACTGTATACCAAGGGCGACAAAAAAAAGTTGTTATAGCGCTTAAGTTCGTTACAATTTGCCAAGAAATGCCCTTTATTTTATATAATAAAAAAAATACTGAGTGTTCCAGTTATAAACAAACACCCTGTACATATTCTAAAAACTTCCGTTATCCAGAAAATTCATTGATATTATAACTTTTTACCTGGCTATCATGTTTTAGTGATCTGAAAACACACAAGAGTACAAAAACTCCAAATTTTACATAAGTATTACTGCAAAGATTTTTTATCAAAACGAACTCAAAATAGTAATTTACGTTTTAAGGCCGGTAAATGGTCAATTAAAGAACAAGTCCGGAATTTCTAGACGAGTACTTTAATGACATTTCACGGCCGTGTATCGTTCAACGTTTTATTTCATACTGTTTTATTTTTGTTATAAAACAAGGACAATAAATTCAAAATTTCCATTATATTATTGTCAAAATTTTGAATTCATTTTCAGAATGTAAACCGTGAAAATAAAGCAAAATCAATTAAAAATATTAAATTAGTATGTTTTGATATCGTATACAATGGAAAGTTGCACTTTTCCACACTGAGTGCGGAAACGAATTTATCCCCATACTTCTCCGCACTAGGATTTTTAATTATTGGCTTTTTTTTCTTTACGTCCACCTCCCTTTACGTCTGACGGCACATTCAAGTGGTCGTAGAAAAAAAATTGTACTTAACATGTACGTAAAGTGACTGTTCCGCCCCTGATTTCTGGCCAAACTCCGCTGACGCGTCGTTTGTTCATCTAAAATCGCGTGCGGGAAAAGTGGTATTTTCCGCACTAGTTAGGCAAACTAGTATTTCATATCAAGTATAATAGCTATTAATTATTTCGTTTAAAAAAGTTTTTTTTTCGGGAATAATTTTAGCATAAAACGTGTTTTTTATAATTGAAAGATTTTTTTTCATATTTTTGCAAAAAGCTCAACTTTCTGGCCAAACTCCGCTGACGCGTTGTTTGTTCTTCTGAAATCGCGTGCGGAAAAGTGGTACTTTCCGCACTAGTTAGGAAAACTACTATTTCGTATCAAGTATAATAGCTATTAATTATTTCGTTTAAAAGATCTTTTTCGGAGATAATTTTAGCATAAAACGTGTTTTTTATAATTGCAAGATTTTTTTTCATATTTTTGCAAAAAGCCCAACTGCGCAGAAGAAGGGCATTTTCATAAAATATGAAAACAAACAAACGTAATTTGTAATAAAAACCCGTTGAAAAATTTTGATGCTCGAATGTAATTTTTTTTTTCAAACGACCGGAAAATAACCACTTTCTGTAAGATTTCTCCCAGGGAGTCGAATTATCTCGCTACTATGAATCTCACTGGCCCAAATCTTCGGTTAAAATCGGTTTCTCTCACTTTTTCCCGATATTGATGGAAAATAATTCTCTTGGTCAAGACCAATAGAATTACTTTCGATCAATATTGGGCAAAAGTGAGAGAAACCGATTTAAACCGAAGATTTGGACCAATGAGATGCATAGTAGCGAGAGAATTTAACTCCCTGGGAGCAAATTTTATTTCGATTCAAGAATAGACCCCCTGAAAAATCTAAAGAGCACTACCAGCGGAACTTTGATGAGTTTATAAGCTGGTGCGACTTAAAAATCGTTAAGAAAATGAATTAAGATGTATGAGTGGCATATTTTTCGTCGGAAAAATCGACCATACATTTTTCATGCTCAAAGTAAGTACACTATAAATTAGGTAAATAAAGGACAAACCTGGAAATCTGTCTTTCATGAGTTGTTTTATCATCACTGAATTAGCTGTGTGAAGCTAATAGTCCCTACACTATAATTTTTCTAATGTTTTTTTACAATTTTGAAAGTTAAAAGTAAAAAAATCTTTTCTAACCACAAAAGTTTACTTGTTTTGGGACACTTTCTCACCTTTTACTTAAGTCCTAAGTTACACTTATCTTAATTTAATCGGTTGCAGGTGCTGTCAAAGTTCCACTTAAGTACCAGATTTTTACCCTTGGCTTAAGTGGTAAAATTTGACTGCTAAGTTTTACTTAGACTATTTTTTTCCGTTTTTGGTGTTTTTTGAAGTTTATTCGGACTAGAATCGTCTTTTTTACTTTAAAAGAAGTATTCGAAGACCCATGCCAAACAATTCGGGAAGAAAATTTTGAAAATAGATATACAGGGTTCCTAAGATTTTCCTTAGGGATAGGATATTGAGCAATGGTGCCAGTTTGTTATTATCTCTGGACTGCTTTCATGAGAAAAAATTGTCGCCACTCTTTCATTGTAAGCATAAATCATAGTTGCAATAATAACCGTTGACAAGATGTCTGCAAATTCCGATAGATGGCGGCCACACATTTAATCTAATTAAAAATTAGATGTTTTCAGGTCCAAACCACAGCTTTTTCTTGCTTAAAGGAGGCGGCAGGGTCCATTATTTACGATACTGAGCGATAAACTCCTGAGGTTGTTAACATTAGAAAGAAATATCTTCGCTTTTAATTAAATTTCTTTCCATTCTGTTCTACTAGTGACATCTATCCGGAAACGGCCAAACCATGCAGCTAGCACTGCAGAGCCTTTTGCTTGCGATATTATTGATTTTAAATAAAGCTGGCCCTACACTACATTTGATATTTTCGAGGTGTGACACATTAGAAACGACCATCTGATCAAGCTACTTTTTTTTCAAGGCCACTAGATTTTTAAGTTTACATTGTTAAAATAAAGAAATACATTCATGGCCCACTTGGTAGCTTGATCAGTTGGTCATTTCCAACATATTTTCATTTTGACAATTATTAAAACTTAAACTCAAATATCTCAGGAACTACAAAAGATATTGAAATAGTGTTTGATATTTTAAGCTAATTTTTTAAAAAATTCAACAATGCCAAAATATACAGGGTGTATCTTTATTGCCGCACACTGTATACCAAGGGCGACAAAAAAAAGTTGTTATAGCGCTTAAGTTCGTTACAATTTGCCAAGAAATGCCCTTTATTTTATATAATAAAAAAAATACTGAGTGTTCCAGTTATAAACAAACACCCTGTACATATTCTAAAAACTTCCGTTATCCAGAAAATTCATTGATATTATAACTTTTTACCTGGCTATCATGTTTTAGTGATCTGAAAACACACAAGAGTACAAAAACTCCAAATTTTACATAAGTATTACTGCAAAGATTTTTTATCAAAACGAACTCAAAATAGTAATTTACGTTTTAAGGCCGGTAAATGGTCAATTAAAGAACAAGTCCGGAATTTCTAGACGAGTACTTTAATGACATTTCACGGCCGTGTATCGTTCAACGTTTTATTTCATACTGTTTTATTTTTGTTATAAAACAAGGACAATAAATTCAAAATTTCCATTATATTATTGTCAAAATCTTGAATTCATTTTCAGAATGTAAACCGTGAAAATAAAGCAAAATCAATTAAAAATATTAAATTAGTATGTTTTGATATCGTATACAATGGAAAGTTGCACTTTTCCACACTGAGTGCGGAAACGAATTTATCCCCATACTTCTCCGCACTAGGATTTTTAATTATTGGCTTTTTTTTCTTTACGTCCACCTCCCTTTACGTCTGACGGCACATTCAAGTGGTCGTAGAAAAAAAATTGTACTTAACATGTACGTAAAGTGACTGTTCCGCCCCTGATTTCTGGCCAAACTCCGCTGACGCGTCGTTTGTTCATCTAAAATCGCGTGCGGGAAAAGTGGTATTTTCCGCACTAGTTAGGCAAACTAGTATTTCATATCAAGTATAATAGCTATTAATTATTTCGTTTAAAAAAGTTTTTTTTTCGGGAATAATTTTAGCATAAAACGTGTTTTTTATAATTGAAAGATTTTTTTTCATATTTTTGCAAAAAGCTCAACTTTCTGGCCAAACTCCGCTGACGCGTTGTTTGTTCTTCTGAAATCGCGTGCGGAAAAGTGGTACTTTCCGCACTAGTTAGGAAAACTACTATTTCGTATCAAGTATAATAGCTATTAATTATTTCGTTTAAAAGATCTTTTTCGGAGATAATTTTAGCATAAAACGTGTTTTTTATAATTGCAAGATTTTTTTTCATATTTTTGCAAAAAGCCCAACTGCGCAGAAGAAGGGCATTTTCATAAAATATGAAAACAAACAAACGTAATTTGTAATAAAAACCCGTTGAAAAATTTTGATGCTCGAATGTAATTTTTTTTTTCAAACGACCGGAAAATAACCACTTTCTGTAAGATTTCTCCCAGGGAGTCGAATTATCTCGCTACTATGAATCTCACTGGCCCAAATCTTCGGTTAAAATCGGTTTCTCTCACTTTTTCCCGATATTGATGGAAAATAATTCTCTTGGTCAAGACCAATAGAATTACTTTCGATCAATATTGGGCAAAAGTGAGAGAAACCGATTTAAACCGAAGATTTGGACCAATGAGATGCATAGTAGCGAGAGAATTTAACTCCCTGGGAGCAAATTTTATTTCGATTCAAGAATAGACCCCCTGAAAAATCTAAAGAGCACTACCAGCGGAACTTTGATGAGTTTATAAGCTGGTGCGACTTAAAAATCGTTAAGAAAATGAATTAAGATGTATGAGTGGCATATTTTTCGTCGGAAAAATCGACCATACATTTTTCATGCTCAAAGTAAGTACACTATAAATTAGGTAAATAAAGGACAAACCTGGAAATCTGTCTTTCATGAGTTGTTTTATCATCACTGAATTAGCTGTGTGAAGCTAATAGTCCCTACACTATAATTTTTCTAATGTTTTTTTACAATTTTGAAAGTTAAAAGTAAAAAAATCTTTTCTAACCACAAAAGTTTACTTGTTTTGGGACACTTTCTCACCTTTTACTTAAGTCCTAAGTTACACTTATCTTAATTTAATCGGTTGCAGGTGCTGTCAAAGTTCCACTTAAGTACCAGATTTTTACCCTTGGCTTAAGTGGTAAAATTTGACTGCTAAGTTTTACTTAGACTATTTTTTTCCGTTTTTGGTGTTTTTTGAAGTTTATTCGGACTAGAATCGTCTTTTTTACTTTAAAAGAAGTATTCGAAGACCCATGCCAAACAATTCGGGAAGAAAATTTTGAAAATAGATATACAGGGTTCCTAAGATTTTCCTTAGGGATAGGATATTGAGCAATGGTGCCAGTTTGTTATTATCTCTGGACTGCTTTCATGAGAAAAAATTGTCGCCACTCTTTCATTGTAAGCATAAATCATAGTTGCAATAATAACCGTTGACAAGATGTCTGCAAATTCCGATAGATGGCGGCCACACATTTAATCTAATTAAAAATTAGATGTTTTCAGGTCCAAACCACAGCTTTTTCTTGCTTAAAGGAGGCGGCAGGGTCCATTATTTACGATACTGAGCGATAAACTCCTGAGGTTGTTAACATTAGAAAGAAATATCTTCGCTTTTAATTAAATTTCTTTCCATTCTGTTCTACTAGTGACATCTATCCGGAAACGGCCAAACCATGCAGCTAGCACTGCAGAGCCTTTTGCTTGCGATATTATTGATTTTAAATAAAGCTGGCCCTACACTACATTTGATATTTTCGAGGTGTTTTATGACATGATCTCGAAACATGTAGCGAACTAATTCTTCAAAACTAGCGGGAGGGTAAAAGCGAAAAATAAGGGGCTGCCAATATTTGTAACACCCAAAAAGGGGTGAAAAGATTTATTTTGCTCTGTTTCTTTACAAAAAACATTTTTTTTTCGAAAAACTTGAGCTCTGCCACTTTTTTTATTTTTTTCTTCAACTTTCTCGAAATTTTCGTCATACCGTAGAAAAAAATTATTTCCCCCATGGTCATACTCTACTTTTATTCGAAAAAATTTAGAAACAGAGACGGGATCAGTTTTCCTAAAACGGGGGATCTTGGTTTCGAGTGAGAAGATAAAGGGCGCCGCAGGCAAAATTTTTTTAATTAAATTAGCCGAACGCAAAAATGTTAGAAAAACAAAGCACGAAATAAAAATGGCGCCGCTTACAATTTTTTAAAACAAATTACCTAATTTCGGGAACGCAAAGAAATACGTCTAAAGAGTATAATTTTTAAGAAAAAAATATCAATTTTCTCGCCCTCCTCCACTGGGACTACAGGGGCCGTGCACAAATTACGTAATGGTCATAGGGAGGAGGGGGGTTACAAAACGTTACGTAGGGGGGAGGGGGGTTTTCGACAGCGTTTGCATTTGTGTGAAACTAAAAAAATTTGGAATGAAAATAAGTGAAAAGTTTTTTTTTTGGGGGGGGTAGTGGTCTTGAAATCGTTACGTAATATTAGGGGAGTGGCGTGCCAAACCGTTACAAAACATTACATAGGGAGGGGGTCAAAAATTGGTAAAATCACCGTTACGTAATTTGTGCACGGCCCCACATCTGACTGTTCCTCCTTTTTGATTTCGAATCAAAGTGCAAAACCCGGGTTGGACGTTCGAAGGCGTCAATCCGTCCTATTTGCTTGATAAAGTTTCTACGGAAATATCTCAGTCGATTTCTCCGGCCGTGTATGAACGCTTTAGGTTAGGCATTTGCATGTATGTCAGTCCCCAGCCTGTAAATCATGCGTAAGGACAATGGTTACAAAATGAAAAGCCGAAAAATATTTTTTTTTACGATATCTTTCATCAGTTTGGTATTAAAGTCCTAAAGGTATGAAAATGGAAAACATTAGAAAACAACAACCTGGAATGGATTTACTACGTGTAAGATGTAGTGACAACATCGCCCCATGCCCATCCTTTTCTGCCTAATGTGCTTTTCCGTTTGTCTGCGTCTTATACACGGATTTGCTTAGGAACCCTGTATAACCTATATAAAGGTTTTTGTTTACATGTGTAGTGAAAAATGCTAGGAAATTAATTTGCATTGATACTGAAGGCAGTTTTTAGAAAATGGACGACAAAGAGAACGACGAACTTTTGTTTGTCATCAATGGGATACCCAGACATAGATTTGTCTGCTATGACTATTTTAATAGTTTCGACGATGATAATTTTAGGACAAGATTTCGTCTTACAAAAGAAAGCACGTTATTTGTGCTTTACTTGATCGAGGCTCAAATTGAGCACCCCTATGACTAGTGAGTACGAAAAACAATCACTCGAGGGGTTGGGCAGGGATCTTTGTTAGGACCATTTTTCTTGAAGTCTATTTGCTTGACATTCCTGACACTCTTAAAAACGACAGCATAGCAGTACAATGTGCAGATGATCCGCCTTTACCCTCCATGAAAAGAAATAGACCTAGATTTCTGTCAGACAACACACAGACCCCCAGCTACATGCCACAATAGTAGGGATTTAGGTGGGAGTCTCCCGCTTTTTTGAATTTCCTCCCGCCTCCCGCCTGATTACCTCTATCCTAAGGATAGATACAGTTGCACAAAAAGAAAAACGCTATGATCGTTTTCAGATTTTTAATTTTTTTTTATATGGTGAAAAAGAATGTTTTTAACACTTTTCATTTGGTGGAGGCTCAAATTTTTATTGTGGGTTAAAACTGCGAAACACGAAGTATAAAGGGTTAAAAAAAGCAAGTTGCGCTAATGGTTCTTCTGAAAATCATAATTAAGTAAGATATAAATTTTCAAAACTCCCGCTTTCTGAAAATAAAAATATGGCAACCCTACACAATAGTGGGTATTATACTGTCTATTTAGATTTAGATCCCCTAGAAGGAACTATCCCTGCAAAGACCACACAGACCCCCAGTGGCCCCAGCCCCAACATAAACAAATTTATTCACTTATCAACAACAAAAACTGAAAAAACCTGCTGGCAAATGTCAATTATTTGATGTTGGTTTGGTAAAATTCCAAAATCCGTAAGCAATCTGTCATCAGTCTGCAGCGTTTCCAGCTTGTTTGGAACTTTGGAATTCAGAAAATGGCCCTTTATTTAGTTTTAATCTTAAAAACTACTGGCCTTAGCGGCAATGGCTATCTAGCCAACAAGAAGCAGAAGGCTAACATTTTCTTATTAGGGGACTGTTCATAAATTACGTAACGCGGCTAGGCGATGACGAAAGTAGTAGGTACTAAAATGTTTTTTCTGATCGTTTGAAAAAAAAAGTTCAGCTTTAAAACGAGTGGGCTTGCGTAAGGAAAGTTATTTTACTGAGCTTTTATAATAAATTAATATAATTGTTTTGGGTTTTTTTGTTTGGTATACTTTTCGTGCATAATCAGTGACTTTCACTTATGTTTGTTTTGCCTCGTAGTGCCCTCATAAATATATTTTTTGTGCTGAAAACGGGTTGCAAATATGGCGTTTTCCTGGACAAAATTGGAGGGGTTTTATTGATTAATAAACAACTTAGGATATTAAATAAGGTAAATTACTTCTTGTAAAAACGGTTACTTAGGGAAATTTTAAACGAACTGATTACCAATTGCCACAAAACAATCCTTTCTGGGGGCTATAAATTTAAACCACCCCCCTAAAAACTCACCAACTTTATAGCCTCAAACACAGATGATGAAGCTATTATATGCCAAATTTTTGGCGTATTCACCATATGCCATTTTGAAGCACGCCAAAAAAAACTAGTTTTGGGGCATTTTCTCCTAAAATACAGTATATTTTTAGAAAAAAAAACTGGTTTTCAATGGTATTTTGCAATAATAATACATCTGTCTTTTCTGTATGGGTAAGTGTTTTTCTAAATTTGGTTTTAAAATTTAGTACCCCCCACAGATGTAAATATTTAGTAAATCCCACTGTTAAAGTAAATATTTCAACGCATCGGTATCCGTATACCTAACGCGTTCGAAATGTAGCCAAAATACACTACATTTATGACTTGTTTATGCGATGTTTGGAATGATGCCCACTTTTTGGAGGGTGCGATGACAGAACTGCTGATTGAAATCGTTGCGCACGTTCATGGGTCCGTAACGATACGTACATCCCTCCGTACGCAACGAGTGGAATCAGCTGTTCTACCATCGCACCCGTCAAAAAACCGGGCATCGTTCGAAACGTGGCATAAACAAGTCAAAAATGTAGTGTATTTTGGCTTTGTTTCGAACGCGTTAGGTATACGAATACCGATGCGTTAAAATATGAGCGACATAAAGCTATTTGTAACTCATCGCCGTATACGTATCCGCATCTAGCGAGAACCAAGCACATTAATTGGTCAGAAACTTGTACCACGTCCGAAAAGAGCAGATATATGCTAATCTGAGGTGTTCTTGAACGCGATAGGTGTTGAGATGCGTTAGGTATCACGTATCGTTACGACACACGTATCGTATCTCAGCACCTATTGCGTTCAGAAACACCTTAAATTAGCATATATCTGCTCTTTTCGAACGTGGTACAAGTTTCTGACCAATCAATGTGCTTGGTTCTCGCTAGATGCGGATACGTATACCGCGATGAGTTACAAATAGCTTTATGTCTCTATTTACTTTAAGTGTTTATTAAAGCTTAGACGTTAACGACAAGATGGCTTGACAAGCGATGAAACTTTATTTTATAAGAGCACTAATTGACCCAACAATGTAAATTATTTTCCTATATTTTTAAGACAATAAATATTTATTAAACGTAAACAAATCCAATATAATTTTAGTACCTAACCAAAAATAAGTATCGTTAAATTGCCATATTACGCATTTTTAAGAAAATAAAATTGTTTTAATAAAGATATATAATGAAGGTTGCTGACTTAAGACGTCTTTTCGCGACCGATGATTTCGAAACCACTTTGAAAACATGCGTAAAATGTTATTTTAGCGATGAAACGGTGACCTCACGGTTCAAAACATTTCAAAGGATTTCGAAAGCGCCTCGGCCGCCGTTTCGAACACGGTTCAATATGGCGGTACTTGTCAATTTTTAGCAATAATGAAAATAGGCCAAGGTTATCTAGCGGCGACAAAAAAAGGCTCACTTGTGGATCGAGGACATCTATTTCGAAAAATCACAAAAAAAACTTCCAAATCCAAAAAACGAGAAGCCACACAAACACAGCTGATTAATGTCATTCAATAATTGTCATTTTGGCGATCAGTGGCGATGGTTCGAAACGGTGACGTTGCGGTTGAAACGGTGACGTATGTTTTCAAAATGTGCTTTCGAAAACATCGGTCGCGAAAAGACATCTTTAAAGAGTGTTCGCGTTTGATATTTTTTGATATTTATGATAACATTATCATTGATCGTAGGTAAAGTATAGTACACTAACTCGCATGTTATGATCATTACACGCTCAGATAAATTAAGACACTCGCCTCCGGATCGCGTCTCAAACTTCATCTTCGCTTTTAATGACCATCATAACAGGCTTGTTATGTAAACTACTATAAATATTTACTAGTGTCCTCAAAGTTGAATTTGTTATCTACTGTCACCTCATTATAAATAAAGCCCCTATGCAACTTTGCCATGCATCAAATTTTCTAACAACAGGTTAAAATAAGACACAATCTGCTGGTGTCTTTTTTTAACCTGTTATTGTTGCATAGTGAGAACAGTACATAACAAATCAAAAATATATAACAATGTAAATCTGACATTAAGGTCGCCTCATTTAAAATGAAAACACAGCGTCCTTCATACTTATCCTAACGTTGTAAGAGAAACTGCGTCATTTTTTTAATAACATTTTGTAAATTTAATATTTTAAAGATATTCTGCAAGACTAGTTTTTGACGGAGTTAAATTGTTATTACGCGTACCAATAAAGTTTCACACATAAAAATAAGCTTAATAAGATACATTTTTAAATAAAAAAAAGGATTTTCAGAAAAACAGCCTACAAAAATTAAAACTGACATATTGTTTATTTACTAGAACAGTACTAAGACACTAAATTTTAAGGAATATTAGCAAATAGTCCTGACACAAAAGCATTAAGTGTAAACTTGCTTTTAAAAATCGTCAGATTTTTTGTAAGGGCGAGATTTTCTGACGGTTTTTGAAGAATCGCGACCTTATTGCTAGAAGGTGGCATGTCTTGACGTTATAAAAACAATAAAAACTTGCGGTTAAATTTTTGTTTTATTTTTTTATTTGTTTTTAAACTGCACTCAAATTGCCGAACACTTAATTTTTATCATTTTGGAATGTCTAACAATTCTTGGTCTATGATATATAACCTAGTCAATCTAGACACAAATTAATTTCCTCCCACGTCTTATTACGAAAAAGTAAACGACCACTCAACCGCTAAACAAATCTAATCACTTTTTAGTGCGAGCAGCAGGTAAAAGCTTTCCACGACTTGAAAGCTCGAGAGCGTCGAAATAAACCTCCAATTCCGGACGTAATCGTCCACTTTAATGGGCTTTCCCAACTTTTAAGCAACCAACAAAACGTTGCACCGAACACTTTGTTATGAAAATTTACGGGGCTGGATCAGACAGCAATAAAGTCTAAGTTTTAATTGAGGCAACAGTCTGGAGAGATTCCGGGCCACCTTTTGGGAAAAAACTGCATATATATATGTATAGCTCCCCCAATCAAGTTATCCTGGAAAAAATGCAGCGCCAAAAAATCTTCTGGGCGCAAGTAGACTACGTCAGGCATGCGCTGCCGTGCAAAGCAAAAACCTAAAGTCAACTTACTTGAAAATTGAGACTTTTATACCACTAGAATCGCAGTAAAAATGTACACCAGGTAGTTTTTTCGAAATACTTCTATCTTATAAAATAAGAAAGTTATTAGACTTACTGGATTGTTTTTATACACATTTTTTAGAAAAAAAAAATGTATTTTTTTAACAGACCGGAAAGTATGCACTTTCTGTACAATTTTTTGTATGGAAAACTTTACGAAGATGGGTCCATAAAACAAAACATAGACCGGAAAAGGAACAAGGGACCGGATATTATCTTTTCCAGTCTGTGTATTATTTTCTGGTCCCATGTTTAGTCAAGTGTTCTGTGTCTTGTGTTGACAGTTTTAAAACATACATTTTTTTAAATATTATTATTTCCGTTTTTTACTTTTTTTTATTATAAGAATAAAAATAGGTGGATATTAGTTGGTTAAAAAAAGTACGACACACGACCGGAAACTCACTTTACAGGTCTCCACAGATTTACTTTCTGTGTCGTACCATAACTTTTCCCGAATATTTTTTTTGTTTATTACTACTACTATTCTACCTAAATTTAAGTGTAAAATTGGCTGCATTTAATATTAAATTTGAATTATTAATTACTAAATTGCCATTTAGTAGAAAATAAGCTTTTTTTATATAAAATATACTTTTATTTGATATTTTTTGTACTATCTTCACTTAATTGGTTGTATTTTTAACTTTAATTAAAAATAGTTGAGAGCAAGTTGACCTACATGGTTTTAGTACTGAAAAAATGACTTACTGGGTCGTTTGATTTGTACAAATCAAAAAAGCGGTTTAAATTTTGTAGTTCAGGTAAGTGATTTTGTCTCAATATCATGCAGCGTTTCTACTTAAAATATAGAGACCACAGTATGCCTACGTCATAGCTGTAAACGAAATTGACAGTTAAGTAAAAAAAATAATTTTTGTCGTTTTAAATAAAAAAGTAAAAATTAGTTGCAAAAAATCTTTAAAGCCAATTTCCCAAAAGTATTGTTTTTCGACTTACTAGGTTTTTGCTTTGCAAGGCAGTGCGGACCACTTATTTTCTTTTTTTTTCAAAGTTATTATTGTTACACATTTTGCGACACTTGGGCCATTACAGTATCTCATGGATTTATGCAGTTCCCAAAGCAAAGGTTAAATGAATAATAAATTTTTATTAAAAAAAATTATGGTATCAGAAAGATAAACAATTATTTTCTAGTCTTTAGTGCATTTAATAAAAGCTTGTTCTTTAAGTTTTTTTTAATAAAAAAAATATTTTTTAATTTTTAGATTTGTACCCTAAATCGTCCATTTTGAATCGGCCATATTGAAATTTTCAAATCTGATCAAAAACTCATATCCCCTTCCCGAAAAACCCCTGTATGCCAATGTTGATTGAAATAAAAAAAATAAATATTTGTCCCTCTCCACTTCCCTCGTTAAAGGGAGGTGTGTACCCGAGGTACTTGATAATACCATATTATTGTATTATCACCGAAACTATGGACGCATATCAAATTTGAACACACACTCTTAATTTTTACATTTGTACTCTAAATCGTCGATTTTGAATCCGCCATATTGAAATTTTCAAATCTGATAAAAAATTCATAAGCCCCTTCCTTAAAAACCCCTGTAAGCCAATTTTGATGGAAATCGAACAAACTAAATCTTTTCCCCCTCCACTTGCCTCGTTAGGGGGAGGTGGGTACCTGATGATACCATAATATTGTATTGTCACCGGAACTATAAACGCATACCAAATTTGAACACAATCGATTGTGTATAAGTCAGTTAAAATTGGTTAGCAAAACATGACCAAAAATCGTCCATGTTGAATCCGCCATATTGAATTTTCAAAACCTGATCAAAAATTCTTTGTACATATCCACAAAAACCCCCGTATACCAATTTTGGTTGAAATCGGACGAACTTAGTTGTTTTCCCCCTCCACTCCCCTCGTTATTTTTTCAACTCCCAATTTTTTATTGTACTAGGAAATATTATGGAAAGAAGGAGAAACACATATGTAAAGAAAAAATATTCTATCTCCGCCATTGGTGGTCTGAGCCTAAAAGTTTTTATACTGTTTGAGAGATAATTGGTAAAAAGCTCGAAACACACCCTTAAAAATTACCTATTTCCACCATTTTTTCAATATTTATGAATATTTTCTAAAATTTGAATATATATATTACCTTTTTCTCCAATGGTTTTTTGAACAAAATGAGAAAAATTTTAAAATAAGAGCAATGATTTAGACAAAGAATCACCGAATATCTGTTTTCTTGTTTAACTCATTGGTCTTACGGTGATGATTTTCCCATTTTATTCAAAAAACATTAGAGAAAAAAGCAGCATATTAGGTGTTTTTTGAAACAGAAGGAAAAGCTTTATTTATATTTTCCAAAATTTCCATATAAATTTTTATTTTTATCTCTTTTTCTCGAAAACAAAACAATCTTTCGACATATAATATATATATAAAAATATTTAAAAGGGTTTTTTGGTACCTCAAAAAATTTACTTATTTATAAGATTTTAAAATGAAAGAAAACCACTGTCTTTTTAAAAAAAAATGATTGATGAATGAAATGAATTTTGATTCTTTTTACATCTTTAAGCGAAAAACCGACTACAATTTAAGAGTCTAAATATAGAAACGCCGCCGTTAAAAAAGCTTCTTTTGCTTTGATGTTTAGAAACACCAAGAAAAACCCGAAAATTTCATTTTTTATCCCGAAACCGACTACAAGAATAATGACCTCGTGTGCCAGAGGTATTACTGTTAGTTTCAAGTAACAGAGCAATGATTTAGACAAAGAATCACCGAATATCTGTTTTCTTGTTTAACTCATTGGTCTTACGGTGATGATTTTCCCATTTTATTCAAAAAACATTAGAGAAAAAAGCAGCATATTAGGTGTTTTTTGAAACAGAAGGAAAAGCTTTATTTATATTTTCCAAAATTTCCATATAAATTTTTATTTTTATCTCTTTTTCTCGAAAACAAAACAATCTTTCGACATATAATATATATATAAAAATATTTAAAAGGGTTTTTTGGTACCTCAAAAAATTTACTTATTTATAAGATTTTAAAATGAAAGAAAACCACTGTCTTTTTAAAAAAAAATGATTGATGAATGAAATGAATTTTGATTCTTTTTACATCTTTAAGCGAAAAACCGACTATAATTTAAGAGTCTAAATATAGAAACGCCGCCGTTAAAAAAGCTTCTTTTGCTTTGATGTTTAGAAACCCCAAGAAAAACCCGAAAATTTCATTTTTTATCCCGAAACCGACTACAAGAATAATGACCTCGTGTGCCAGAGGTATTACTGTTAGTTTCAAGTAACATTTATCATAATATTTTTCTAGAGAATAAACTGTCTGAGTATAATCCCGTGGAGAAGGCGAAGAAAAATCGGTTTGTAGAACTAATTTAGAGTATGAAAAAAGTTATACAAAAACAAAACGACGGTATTAATTTTAACAAAAAATAACTTTTCTGGCACTTTTGGTTAATTTATAACAACATTTGTTTATGCCTACCGGTCACAGGTTATATATGTAGTATTTTATAGTCCAAAGCCGATCATCACACAGAGGTTTGAATATTCCTTTTTATTAAAATCCAAAACCCTTACTTTAAAAGGTACCTACTTTGCCTTGCAAGATGTGTTTTTTTTTATTATTTTCTTTATTTTTTGGAATAAAATATAATAAATATTATTTAAAAAACGATTGTTTGGCCGCCCATTTTTGCGACATTTCGTACCTGTATAATTGCAAAAAGCCCTATTTTCGCATGTAGCACTATTTTTGCGAAAAATTTAGGATGATATAACATTTTTTTTTTTAAATTTGCCTTTTAAGATAAAGGTCAAAATATTTTTATTTAAATAATTTTTTTAGACCTAAGCCTGCGGCTATTTTAAATTAAAATTTTAAGTAAAGAAATCAAAAACTAAAAAGTTATTATTAAGAAAAAACGGTCAATAATGTTTGTGCTCATTTAAAATATTATTGTTTCACAGCTGGTTTTTCCTCCGAAAATTCTGCACATTTTTTTGAAATTACCTTCGGTTTCAATTCTTTTATTTAAAACTAGCTGCTTTAAATGGTCATAACTTTTGTTCCCGTGAACCGATTTCGATACAATAAAGATTATGTACTCCCTGCGGCCAAGAAATTCAACAAGGAAGGAATCAAAATTGGTCCAGTAGTTTTTGCGTGATGCTGGACCAAAAAATTCTAAAAAACGAACGGGTAGTGTTTTGCGTGCACGTCAGATACCCACCACGTCGGCGTCGTGGCGCTCTCTGTGCGAACCTCCGACAACCAAGAATAGTACCCAAAAGTTTAAAAAACTGGATTTTTGTTATCTATATCGATCGGGTAGAATCCAACATTAAGAGTTTTTCAAAAATATTTAATTGTCACAAATGGGTTCTCTAGAGATTTATTATACAGGGTGTTACAAATTCGATGCTCACCATGGGGATCTCCTAAACGGTAGGAGATACGAAAAGGTTTAAATTAGGGCAAAGTTGTGCAATTTGACGCTTTGCTCAAAACCAAAAAAAAAGTTTACACATTCCGGGTAGTTCCGGAGATATTAGTTTTTATCTTTCTGGGCCTTTATTCTTAAAGCTGTCAAAAAACTTTCTACAGGCACTTTTTTAAGATCTACCTAATAAGAGGTCTGTTTTTGAGATTTGACATTTAAGTGTGACAGGAGGACTGTCAAGTTCATTTTTTCTTATGGACATATGCTTTTTTTCTCTCAACGTTTGATTCATAAAAGACGACAGATATTTTGCAACCTCATTTTGACAAGTACCTGACGTTAATTGACTATCATCAGCCCAAAAAACGTATTTTTAAAATATTAGGTAAAGTTATTTGTTATTTTCAAAATATCTTGAGTTAAGTTAAAAGCAAAAATTTAATTTGGGCTGATGATCGTCAATTAACTCAAAACGTTAGGTACTTGTCAAAATAGGCTTGCAAAATGTTATCTGTCATCCTTTATGAACCAAACGGCAGAAGAAAAAAAGGATGTATCTATAAGAAAAAATGAACTTGAGAACGCTCCTGTCACACTAATCCTAATCCTAAAAAAGTGCCTGTAGAAAGTTTTAAGCGTTTTTTGACAGCTTTAAGAATAGGAGATCCCCATGGTGAGCATCGAATTTGAAACACCCTGTATGTATAGCTTAATGCTACAGTTACATTGAATTCGATCTCCAATTTAATTGTTGAATTTGACCTCTTATCATACCATATAATCTAAATGGTAACATGCTTTTGCCATATGGTAAGCTGTCAAAATTCAACATTAAATTGGATATCGAATTCAATGTAAATGTAGCTTAAAAATTAAAGTTTGGAAAATTTTTGCCTCGAGCCACTATTTTATATGAAAATGTGTTATAGCGCCGCAGGCAAAATTTTTTGATTTTCACGTTTTTATTCGGAATATTAAAAAAAGTGCGCGAGTGCTAGATTATACTATAATAAATATGTGATTTTTTACACGTTTTGAATGTTACTACATCAATGCACCGCAGGGAAATATAATAGAGATAAAATCTAGTCTCAATTCTAGATTGGATGACAAGATCACGTAAAAATGCACCGCATTCAAAAATTTTGAGGAAACTACCTTTAATTTAAATATGTTATTTTTTACACTTTTTGAATGCTGTTGAAAAAAATTGCATAAAATTAAACTAAAATTGTAACAATCATTGATGTTATAGCGGCCCAGGCAATTTTTAATTAAATGGAAACCAAAAATTATTTATTGCTATGATTGAATCATCAGACACGTGACATATCAGACCGCAGAGCGCAGCGCGGACCGACGCTTGTTACATCCGTCATTTTGACAGAACTTGACGACTGTCAAAATAGTTGAAATTTTCGAACTCAGCGTTGTCAAGTTAGTTTATGAACTTTGCTTATTGAAATCGGTCAAAATACCTCTGTTTCTGTACTTTGAGTCACAAACTCTGGAAAGGCACGCAGTTTCATTTTCCATTCAAATTTTGATTGATCCTTTGCTAAAGAGCGACTATTTTATAAGAAAATGTGTTATAGCGACGCAGGCAAAACTTTGTCAGATTTAAGCAAAAAATTCTTAAAAATTTTTGATTTTCACGGTTTTATTTGGAATATTTAAAAAAAGCGCGTAGGCAAGGGGATTGGGGTTAAATGGGATCTAGTCTTAAATCTAGATTATACTATAATAAATATGTGATTTTTCACACGTTTTGAATGCACTGCAGCGAAATATTTGATCTTTGACAATTTTGAGAAATATTAAAAGAAACGGATTGGGTTTGGATAGAATCTAGACTTAATTCTAGATTTGCTGACAAGATCCCGTCAAAATGCACCGCAAGATAAAAAAAAATTGAGGGAACTGCCTTTACTTTAAATATGTTATTTTTTACACTTTTTTTTAATGCTGTTGACCAAAATTGCCTAAAATTAAACTAAAACTGTAACCATCATTGATGTTATAGCGCCCCAGGCAATTTTTTTTTAAATTGAAGCCAAAAATTCTTTAAAAACTTTGATGTTTTTTGTGAACTAGAAAAAAACATCAACTTTGCGTGCGCCTCTTTAGCCTGGCGCCCTCGTGCGGCGGACGAGTTGCACGACCGTTAAAACCGGGCCTGTGCGATCGCCCCATAGCAGTCATCTCTATATATTGAATCTACAGAATATAGACCTGGGACCCGGTCCGTTTGGACAGAAATACTATTTTTGCTATGATTGAATCAGACACGTGACATACCAGACCGCAGCGCGCAGCGCGAAATGACGACGCTATGTTACATCCGACATTTTGACAGCGCTTGACGACTGTCAGAATAGGTGACATTTTTGTTCTCAAGTTAGTAGAGAGTTTTTGGACCGCATACAAAAATAACAACCTTTATGGTTATCGTTATTTGACAAGCCGTCAAGAATAAAGTTTTTTCCGTTTATTTTATTAACTATTTCTACGCTTACCCATAAAACAATACATTATGCATCTTCCTTAATCAAAAAGTAGCAATTTGAAGCTTTTTTTTGCAAAATTTGTTAACGATATAAACACTTTGACGTGGATTAACAGAAGTAAATATAAACAAAATAAAGATAACCTCAGAAATAATGTAATTTTGGCGGTAATAAGGAGGCCTGGTGGTTATTAACAACGATTTTTGAAGTTATATTTATTTTGTTTATATTTACGTCTGTCAATTCACGTCAAAGTGTTTGTGTTTTTAATTAGGGAAGATGCAGAATACATTTCTTTATGGGTAAGCATATATAGAAATAGGAAAATAACCCGAAATCACTTTATTCTTGACGCCTTGTCAAATAACGATAACCACGAAAGTTGTTATTTTTGTATGCTGTCCAAAAACTCTCTCGTTTATGAACTTTGCTTATTGAAATCGGTCAAAATACGCCTGTTTTTGGGGACGCCTAACTTTGACAGCGATTATCTGATGACCTGTCAAATATCGGTTCTTCCTACAACTTTAAGTCGCAAACCCTGGAAAGGCACGCAGTTTAATTTCCCATTCAAATTTTAATTGATCCTTTGCTAACGGGCTTCGGCTAACTTCGATTCGATTCGATTCGGTCCCGATAGCAACAAGTCTGACTGTTTTTTTATTTCATAAATGTAATTACCCAAACTAGCATATGACTGAGTTTCAACTTTTTCAAATCAGTTGCATTAAATTAATTTGACGCGTCCCGGTATTATGCTGAGTGACAGTTTATCTCAACAAATGAATTTTCAACTTCCAAAACAGTTTGGGGATTTGACATATTTGCTATCACCCCAGCGCCAGCACCAGTAGGTGCTGACTCTAGAATCTCTTTATATGATGGAAGTGTAGTCGATCCTAAAAATATCAGCCTTTCCAAAACTCTCGCCCGATTTTTCCGCGGGCTCTTTTTCGCGGAATAATAATAATAGACACTAGACACTTAAAGTAATTATTTCAATGCATCGGTATCGGTATACCTAACACAACACCGTTCTCAACTAAAAAGCCAGTTAACTCATTTTCGTTTTAGTATCCTTTGGTCTATGATCGGCGCCTTATTGACACCAAATTGACAGAAAATCCATGTTTTACTTGTCAGTTTGGTTATAAAAATGGCAGCCACAATAGGCTAAAGGGCACTGAAGCGGTAGGAGTTAACAGGCTTTTTAGTTGAGTACGGTGTTGCCTAACACGTTCGAAACAAAGCCAAAATAAACTACATTTTTGACTTGTTTATGCGATGTTTCCAACGATGCCCGCTTTTTTGAAGGGTGTGATGACAGAACTGCTGGTTAAAATCGTTGCGTACGTTCGTGGATCCGTAACGTTACGTACACTTCGCGACACATAAAACGTATACGCCGATTTTATATGCAATATGTTTTTTACGATTTAGCAACCTTTTCTGTCACAAAGTGTCAGAGTCCACTCATTGTCATGTTTTGTTGTCACAGTCTTGTCCAACTCAAAAATGTCACGACAGCTCTCGAAATTCGATAACTAAATTTTATCAAAATCAGATGGAGGTTGGTCTGTTCGTCGGTTCGCCGATCATTATGAAACAGACAAGTTCACTAATACAACGACTATAGTTAGACTAAAAAGAAAATACAAAGAAGAAGGAACTATACGATGAAAGGAAGGAACTGGCTTTAGTTGAAAACGGTGTTGAACTGGCTTGACCAAAGTCAGCACACCCCAACAGGACCAGCAAGTCACTAATTTTCTGGAAGAACACCCATTTTCCACGGCCAGAGAAGCAAAATTAACAGTTTATTTTCCTGGTACGGTAAGAACTGCACTAAGACAGATAAAGAAGTCGATGCTGAGATGTCGGGTTGCAACTAAAAAGATACGGCTAGGTAAAGAGAAAAAGCAAGCCAGATTACTTTCTCGAGACAGGAAAACGAATTTTGGCGACAGGTAGCTTTTACCCATGAAAATATTTTTAATCCCATCGAGAACGTATGCGGGTTCATTGCAAAAAAGTTATCAAAATTTAATATTTTTCCACGGAATGCTGACCATTTGATGGAGCTAATAGTTAGAGCTTATGAAGAGATCTTTGAAGAAAATCTAAATTTATTTTAAAATTTAGCAGACTCCATGCCAAGGCGTTTAGAAAAAAATATTCAAGCAAATGGTGCAATTACCAGATACTCAAGTTAATATTTTGTATTTTTGTTTATCGACAGGTTTTTTATTTTTATTTGTTTTTTAATATTTTGTTGTTTATAAAACTGATTTTCTTGATGTGTATTGACCGTTCTTAACCCAAAGCCATCCAGTTCTTCTTCGTATTTTCCTTTTAGTCGCACTATAGTGGACTTGTTTCGTCCATTTTGACCAGCTATTTGACGAAGGGGCCAACCTTCTTCTAGTTTTGCCAAAATTCGATTGAATTGCTTTATTTATAATAAAAATTTTGTTTTAAAAGTGTTTTATCTTTTTTTTATATTTAGTAACAGCAACCCTAAAACTATAGAACCAGTAAATGTCGGTAAAAATGCTTTCAGTCTCCTTAACAAAATTTGTTTATGTTGTCTAAAGGCGTTAACCTACAGAAGTCGGTAACAATAAGCAAGCAAAATTTTTAATTTAAAGACATGTGCCTAACTTCTGCTGTATGCGTTTTATGTGTCGGGAAGTGTACATCCCTCCGTACGCAACGAATGGAATCAGCTGTTCTGTCAAAAAAGCGGGCATCGTTCGAAACATGGCATGAACAAGTAAAAAATGTACTGTATTTTGGATTTGATTCGAACGCGTTAGATATACCGATACCGATGCGTTGAAATATTTACTTTAAGTGTCTACTTTAAACATGTCCTAAATTTAAAACGTATCCGTACCCTCATCGATCTGCGCATGTGCAGTATAGATGCCGTGGTTCCGATGTGTTTCGTTGTCCCTCGGAAACGGATCCCAACCAATCGATCCTATGCGTTCGGTTTCCTATATATCCGTATAGATATGATCGATGCCTTACATATGGGGATACGAAGAAAAATTTTGGGTGAGTAATGATAATGCGCACTTTTTTGCTTTGTAACGATCAGATCAACAATTGAATAGGAAACTTAGGGCTTTCAATTGTATGAATTGACTGCAATGTAAATTATGATCGAATGCGTTTAGAAATTAGTGCTGTACCAACGCTGGCTCAATCCAAATTGGAACAAGCCAAGCCAACAAAATTCACTTGTTCTGAATTAGTCTGTCTTCATAATTTTAGTTTGGTTTTGACCAATACTTTTATATACAAACCTCTGGATTCGCACTTCTTCTTTAAAAGATTCAACAGTCGTCGACTTACCTAAAACAAAACAAGAAACCAAAATTAATGTAGTCCTGCCCTGCAATACAAAAGCATAATACCGTATAAAACAAAGATGATATGTTATATACTTTTTCATTGTACGGCATTACAAAAGAATATTTTCAGTTAAAATCATCATCCGTTCCCTCAACATGTTTAAAAAAAAATAAATATTTAAAACCATAAAAATAATATAGTTTTCAACGTTTTCTTACATTATTATTTTGTATAAATTATTGCCAGGCTATTATTTCGTGAATCTTTTTGTTCTTCAGTTTTGGAAATAAGCCAACAAAACTAAAATATTTGAAAAATACGAGCTATTTTCGACATAATCTATATGATTGGAAAATAGATTGCAGTATTTTAACGATTCTTGCCAGTTGCCCACAAAAAAACTTTAATAATTTTATTACAACTTATAACTTTTTTTATATCAACCGACTGCGACTTTAATAGCTAGGTACTGAAATTTTCTCATATAAACAATGGAGTGGTTTAACTTTGTTTTTTATATAGCGTGCAGTTTTTTGTTATTTTTCTGTAGGTAACTTAAATAGAAACTCACAATTGAGCTCTATGTATGAACCTGTATAAAAAATGGACCCCGCTTCCTTATGAAGGAGGAGTGTTAACACTGAAGTTACCGAAGTTCCCAGACATTTTGGTCTATGGTAACGTTTTTGTCAGACTCTGACGTACAAATTTTGCGGATGATTTTGTGTTTTTTAAATTTTTTTAATGTATTCGTATCTTTCAGTGGTTTTGGAATCAGAAAGACTTTAGTACCAGCGCCAAAGTGCGCTTATGTTATTTATGTATTCACGTTTATTTAGTTCAGTAATAGACTCCCTGTAATTATGACAGGTTTGATTTTTAAACACAGGAACCCCAGCCCACTTAGCATTGCCACTGGGTTTCGGTTGGAATGGGCTGGGCGTTTGATATGTTGTAGAACTGAAAGAAATTATTCGCATGCGACTACTTCCGTCTCTTCCTATACCGTATAGAATAGTAGGCAAATAATATGCCGATATGCTGATTCATGGGTAGTGCGTGAAAGAATAACAGGTTTTTCATGCGAAACAACACGAATGCCCTCCACCCACTCGTGCAATATTGATTTAAACCAGTCGAATTCGAACGTGGTCCAGACATACCGGCTTATCTTTCGCCTCTCATTTCACACGGTATAGATACTATTTAGTATACGTATACGGATATTTTCGTATGGATTCTAAAATCAGACCCCTGTTCTCCCTGGCGGCTGATTCTTGAGTTTCGTAGGAAAGATCGCACGGGAACGGTACTCTCCCTGGGTACCGATTCTGGAAGTCATAGAAAGTGATCGTTCGCCTGAGAGAAGAAAAGTAAATTCAACCAATAAACGCGCTTAAAAGCAGTGACGAGACGATCGAATAATCACCAAACTATGGACACGCGCAGAGCTGCCTCGAACAACAATTTTTGAGCGAAGCGGTTCTCTCGACTAGGCCCAGTAGTTGGGAGTTGTAGGAAAGCTCGTATGAAAAACGTCACTTGTATTATTTCAGAGCACGCTATTGGACGAACGACCGATCGATATTTTACTCACTAATGCGCATGCTACGGCAAACTTGACCGTCTTTTAGAGTAGGACTCGCACCATGGTCGATTTTTGTAAAAACGCGGACATTAAAAAAAAAGCTTCCACATTGTAATTTAATCGTACGAAATATTTAAAAAAAATATTAAAGAAGCTGGAAAAGTTGAGATTGCCATGCTTGTCAAGCCTTTGAAAATGTCCTTAGCTTATAGAGTGACCGATATACGATACCTAAAGTTAAAATTTTTAATTTGCGCCCATCGCTTTTATTATGGTATAAGAAAGATAAAAAATTATTTTCTTCTTTTAAGTGCATTTAATAAAAGCTTGCTCTTTAAAAGTTTTTTTTTAATAAAAATTTATTAATCAGCAATTTTGTGCCGCCACTGAGAGCGACGTAAACGAAATATGTCAATTTTTTCAACTGCATTCAAAAGCCTGGTTCTCTACCTAAAAACTCGTATACGGAAGTATCAAGTTAGCTACTTGAGCACAACAAAATAGGCAAAAAACTGATTACCAACTTTCATTTGAAATCAAAAAGAGGTCCATTTAAACGTAGAGAACAGATCTACAACATATCAAACCCCAGTCCATTCCAACCGAAAGCCGTGGCAATGCTAACCCCCAGATGCACCGTAAAAATATTCGGATTAGTTTAGTTAATCCATTCTTTCTTTTTGTTCATTTATGTGGGATCAAGAGAGAAAAAGAATGGATTAGATAGCCAATCGCGATTAAGTACCTACGGTGCATTTAGGGGTAAGTGAGCGGGGTCCTTTGTCAGATAATTTTTTTTTTGAAAAATTTGGCAAATCATACGTAATTGCTGCAAAAATGTTTACCTTCGGTAAATTTGCCAGATTGCATACAGAGAACTAGACTCTCGAGATTTTTAATGAGGTGACAGCGGTGACTGCAGGGCCCGTATTCTTGACAGCCGGGGAGGTGTAGGGAGTAAAATTCTCCTAGAGTGCGAATTAGAGAGTACTCAAAATCAAGGGATATATCGAGTAAATGCCACGTTTCGTTCTCATAATCTAATGTAAGAGAACTCAGCTACGGAGTAGAATAAACCTTTAAAACTCTTAACTAATTTTGATTTTACTGCTTCTTTTGTCACTAGAATGGTCCCCGGGACAGCTCCCTTCTTTCACTTTCAAGAATAAGCCCCCAGATAAAAAATTTAATGGCAATCAAATTTTTTAAAAACTTTCAGGACACTAGTACAACCAATATCCTCATTCCTCCTAATTCCTGATTCCTATAAAGGGAAGATCTTTTGCCGGTTTCCTCATTGCAAAAAATCTAAGAATGATTTTCTGATTATTTCACCATCCCGACATGAATTTTAAGATTATTTACCAAAATAAATACACACTAAACTGTGCAAAATAAATCGTTATTTATATGTATATCATCAACGGACACATCGACAATAAAAACCTGTTATTACAGACGCGTGATTTTGAGTTTTGAAAAGGGCCATTATCAGTTTTAACAGATTTTCACCTGAGCGGCAAATTTTCGCTGAATAATCAGGTAAAAATCGACCTGCTTTTTTAACGTATGAGGTAAATAATTAAATAAATTAATAAATGAACCAGATAATTTATATATTCAACGTGTTTTTATTACAAATTGCATTTGTTTGTTCTCATATTTTACAAAAATGCCCTCCTCCTGTAGAAACGGGCTTTTCTGCCAAAATATTAAAACAAAATTAAAAAATAAAAACATGCTGCAACAAAAATTATCGGTAATTTTGAGACGACAGAAGGTTTACTGATGCCTAAAACTTCGAGTAAAACTTTGCTTATAGTACAAACGTTCGCAGTAGAAATGGTGATGGATAGGTAACCCTCGCCATTTTTTGATAAGATATGCATTTTCTCGTCCTGAATACGAAATGGACAATCCTGTACCTCAAAATTGTGGATAAGGACTCGGCACACCAATTCAAAGGTGGGCAATTTTAGAGGTCACCTGATGGATAGGATAACCCCCACCATTTTCATATATATGATGTAGTAGTACCACCAGACCAAAAATCACCTGGTGTGCCGAACCCTTATGCATGATAAAAGTGGGCATTTTTAGAGTGGTGAGCCGAACCCTTAATGAATGAATGAGGTGATGATGATACAACAGTTGATTTTTGTTCTGGGGGTACTACGACATCATATATGTGAAAATGGGGGGGTACCCTACCCCCTTTAAAATTACCCACCTTTGGATTAGTGTGCCGAGCCCTTATCCACAATTTTGAGGTACAGGATTGTCCATTTCGTATTCAAGACGAGAAAATGCACAAATTAACAAAAAATAGCGAGGGTTACCTATCCATCATAATTTATACCTTAAACTCTTGCTCTATTAATTATTCCATCAGAACATTATTTTAGAACAAAATTCAGCTTATAGTGTTCCTTTATAACCGTAATAATTTAATACACCTACTTCATAGTGCACATTTAATATGTGTGAAGTATGAGTAGGTTAATGTACACCTGTTTTAATGTAAAGTGTAGCGTATGTACAGGGTGTAAAAGGTATAATTAAATGCAAGTATTTCAAAAGCTGATAGCATAGAGAAGGCGAAAACAAGTTAAAACAAATCTTATAACATGAGGGTCAAAAGTCCTTTCGAGATACATGCTGTCAAAGTAGGCGTTTTTTTTTGTTAAGAGTAGAGATTTTTTTTTTGTCGGTAACCTTAGCTCAGGCAATGTCGAAGTGACCTTCAAAATGGGTCATGTTGTATCCATAGTTTTTGTATACAGGGTGGATTCTTTAAACGGAACGGTGCTTCTAGCGGGTTAGAATTTGGTTTTATAAAAAAATCCAAAAACACGTCAACGTCAAATTTTCTTTAATCGTGCTATCTTGGATTTTTTTTATGTCGTTTTGTTTACGAGGTACACCCTGTATAGTTTGACATTTGACATAGATAGATCCTAGTGTGTAGTATTGCTGAAGAGAGAATTGTTTGCAGATTATAAAAAATGCAAAATATATAGAGTGTCCTAATTAAAATAAAAATAAAAATTGCCATACCCCGTAAACTAAGTGGCATAGACAAAATCCAAGAGAGCACGATTAAAGGAAATTAAAAATCTCAGTTGACGTGTTTTTGGATTTTTTTATTCGACCAAATTCTAACCCGCTAGAAGCACCTGTATATAAATAAAAATCAATGGAAGGCATATTTTGTAAAAACTAAGACACAATGATGATTTCTTGCCGAAAAAAATTAAAATTTCAATCTAAGGCCACCAATTCGAAATATTCAAGCTTTTGAATCGTTTTTCCTTCGGCTTAAAAAGGTTTAACTTACTTTGTTTTTACGGGCCTCTTAAAGCGCTTTTATATAAGGACGCGGATGGTTTAAAAATGTTGTCACTAAAACCGTTTTAAGTATTGAATCGACTTTATTTTAATGCGATTTAAGAAAGCGGTTTATCGTTTTCAAACCCATTTTACAGTCGTTATAAACACTTTGAAAACGCTTTAGTGCATTTCTTCCAACCTAAAGAAATACTCAACCATGGTTTTCCGAAAAATCTGTTGTTTTATTTGTTTTTTCTTTAAACTGAAAAATGAAAAAAAATGAAGGACGTATAAATCTTCGGAGAAACCGATTTTATTTAAAACCGTCCTTATATAAAAGCGCTTTTAGGTACGTATAAACGTAGCAACATGCAGCTTTTAAGCTCCGCCGTTGATTGCTAAGGATTTGCTTCACTTCTTTGTTTTAGTGAGTATTTATTAAAATAAATGGTGCTAAGGTTGGGTTATTCGCATTCTACATTTTTTCGGGAGCCCAACCGCGGCGCAGAATCCATATTTCCGGCGCCCAAATCGCGTACCGAGGTTCGTCCTTAGTTAGTGGAGACTACCCCGAAGAATTAGGTCCCAATAGAGAAGAAGAAATGATTCTACATACATATTATGATTTTATAATAGTTTATCTAATTTAAATCAGAATACCCATACATGCAATTGACAATTATTCAAAACCAATTTGATTTACCTATTACTACAAACATGCACCGATTAGAAAGAAATTGATTTTATGATTTTATATATATTACCGGTTTAGAAAATTAGGTCGTATGGTCGTACCCAATATACAATTTTTATTAAAATCTATATCAAGGTCTGTTGTGTTTTGTATTTATAGTTTTTTACGGTTGTATGGTTTGGGCTAAACCAGTTAATTACAGGGGAAGAAATAACAGACAATACCGCATATAATAAATCTCTAGATAGAGGTCCTATGGAAATTTTAAAAAAAATTTTGGTCTTGACTCTTAACCGAACGATATCGTTACCAACAATCCAGTTTTGTCTGTCAGTCAGTTTGTTTGTTCCAGTATTACGCAAAAATTACTGAACCGATTTTGATAGGACACCTAAATCCCTTGGATCGCTGGGCAGGACATATGCTTAATTTCATCAAAATCGGTTCACGAGAACACAAGTTATGACCATTTAAAGCAAGAAAAACAAGGAAAAACAGGTAAAACTGCAAGCAAAGCCACAGGTCTTTCACCAGTTGGTAATTAAAAATAGAATTATTGTTATATTTTTACACTTCATTTCTTTTTGTTCGGTGGAAACTTTCCTTATTAGGAGAGTAGAAAAAAGGTTATATCTAATAGTGGAGTAAATTCGTAGAGATTTTCAAGAGAAAGCTGCAAAAAGAGTATATTCTTTTTATATTTGGCAGAGTAATACCTAATACCAAAAGCTATAATTTCAGTCGAGGATCCCCAATTTTCCGGCCCCAGAACCAAAGATGGCGGCGGTCAAAGTTAGGAAAAAATGTGTTTTCTACGTTTTCAGAAAAATTAGATCGAACTCAATTGGGTAATAGTGAGGAGGTCCCACTTAATCCAAAGATATAACTAAAAAAATAAAAAAAGTTGACATATTTCAATTCAAAACAAAATGGCGAACAGATTTCAAAAATTTAGTTTTTCTTGCATTTTTTTGACTTTTTAAGTGATTTTTAAAGTCTACTGACCGACTTTATGATCTCATAATAAAAAAAATTGAGTTTATAAGCTGGTACAAAGATGGTGCTTGATATGTCAAAAATATAAGAGACCTTATTAACCTGTAGACAACATTAAACATTTTTTTTAGTAGATGCTATTAGCGATGAGTTCTTTTCTGCTACAATTTTAAAAAATATGTGATTTGACATTTGATATTCAAAATGGCGGAGAAACTATCGAGAAAAAAGTAATTTTTCCCTTCTGGTGTGTTAACTCATCCTAAAACTGCTTTGGCTGGCGCAAAATTGCTAACGTGCAGAAAAATAATGACGTTTCTTAATTTTAGTCACGGCCATCTTGATTTGTAAATGTCTTTTTTTTACAATTTTTGAGACAAGCGTCCTCAATTTAGTACAAATTGATATATTGCATGACGTTACTGTAGATGAAAAAACAAGAGTTTTTTTGTACTTCAGTGCAAAATGAACTTCTTGAATTTCGATTGCTCACACAGAGGGTCGAACCTAGAACACTTTAGCGCCTAAGACGCTGAATGTCTCGATAGAGTAACGCCCTCCCACCTCTCTGGCAGGTGTACACGTACACGCAAACCGCTTGTTTAATCTGTTCAGTTATGCAAATATTAAAAACACTGTATCTGTGCTAAGTCGACTTGCAGTTTTGTTGTTTAATATGGAGATGTCAGCGGCAGGTATGTGCTATATTTTGATAATTATTCCTTGATGAAAATTTGTAACCGTGGTGAATGATGACGCTTAGAAATCACTATTGTAATTTTTCATTAAAAAAAATGTGTTTTGCAGAAACACGTAGTGTTTTATTTGTGTATCGAGGCATATCAAGTAGTTTTCTTTATATGATTAGAATGCTTTGTTATTGTTGAATAGTGGAATATTTTAATTTCTTGCGAGTTTTTGCGATTTTGGTTTTAAAAATAATTATTTAATTCACAAACACAGCCTTAATAAAATAGTGTTATTTTGGTCATGTGGGTTTTAGTAGCTCAGGGTTTCTTTTTGTTCCAGGGCCTAGCTGTAGCACAATAGCAATATCAAGAAGAGAACTGTTTGACATCTTAACAGGTTCTGGTTAGAAGAAAATTGACGACCAATTTGAGTTTTTAACAAATCATCTTCGTGTACGCACAGGCAGTCTTGAATCTGATTTGAAAGATACAAACTGCCAATTGTACCACTTTAAGTCGGAATTTAAGTCTAGATAGTTGCATGTAGGAAGGTCTAAGAAGAGGTTTCTTAAGAGGTATCATAATTGACTCGATAAGTCAATTTATTTCGCCTGCTATAAGCCGTCCAACTTAATGATGACGAAGAGAGGACGTCCAAAAGTTCCTTTTGAAGAAAGTGACGAACGAACCAAGTACAAAAAAACAGAAAATATGCGGAAATCTACGCCCATTGCGGAGCTAAGTTTTGCTACACAGATGAGTTTAAGAGCATCAGGAAGTACACAAGCTTCCAAATTATTAAAGGAAATAACTACATCTTCTCCAGATCGGGCGAACAAATATCGAAAGGCCTACAAAGCTTCACTCGAGAAAGGAGCGCGTAAAATGTCTAGTGAGGATGCCCTGGCTTTACTTGTAGACGCTAAGTTGTCGAGACACCAATATAATTTAATAAGAGAGAGTAATCCGGACAGATTCCCTTCATATAAAATATTACAACGTGAGAAAAAAAAAATGTTACCCAAATAATATAAAGTAACTGAGGCCATGGCGGAAGTCCCCTTGCAGGACCTTCTAAATCATACGATCGAACGTCTAATGATTGTGCAGGAAAACGTTCTATCATCACTAAGTAACGAGGAATTAGAAAAACTACAGTCAATTACAAAGTGGGGCTTTGATGGCAGCTCAGGACGTAGTTCCTACAAGCAGGCGTTTCATGGATCCGAAACGAGTGATTCATCTGTATTTATAACATCCCTCGTACCACTTCGTGTAGTGTGTAACCCAGGTAGCAAAGTCTCGAAAATAATTTGGCAGAACCCTTGTCCGTCCTCCACGAGGTACTGCAGACCTCTAAACATTGCTTTCATAAAGGAAACAACAGAAATTTCTATCGCAGAAAAAAATCGGGTAGACACTGAAATACAGCAGTTGCAAAACAGTAAATTAAGTTTAAACGGTAGATCTATCTCAGTTAGTCACAACATGATTTTCGACATGATTGATGGCAAAGTTTGCAATGCTCTCACAGAAACAACATCTACACAGAAGTGTTATATTTGCGGAGCCACGACAAAACATTTTAATAATAATTTGGCAGAACCCTTGTCCGTCCTCCACGAGGAACTGCAGACCTCTAAAAATTGCTTTCATAAAGGAAACAACAAAAATTTCTGTCGCAGAAAAAAATCGGGTAGACACTGAAATACAGCAGTTGCAAAACAGTAAATTAAGTTTAAACGGTAGATCTATCTCAGTTAGTCTCAACATGATTTTCGGCATGATTGATGGCAAAGTTTGCAATGATCTCACAGAAACAACATCTACACAGAAGTGTTATATTTGCGGAGCCACGACAAAACATTTTAATAATAATTTGGCAGAACCCTTGTCCGTCCTCCACGAGGTACTGCAGACCTCTAAAAATTGCTTTCATAAAGGAAACAACAAAAATTTCTGTCGCAGGAAAAAATCGGGTAGACACTGAAATACAGCAGTTGCAAAACAGTAAATTAAGTTTAAACGGTAGATCTATCTCAGTTAGTCTCAACATGATTTTCGCCATGATTGATGGCAAAGTTTGCAATGCTCTCACAGAAACAACATATACACAGAAGTGTTATATTTGCGGAGCCACGACAAAACATTTTAATAATAATTTGGCAGAACCCTTGTCCGTCCTCCACGAGGTACTGCAGACCTCTAAAAATTGCTTTAATAAAGGAAACAAGAAAAATTTCTGTCGCAGAAAAAAATCGGGTAGACACTGAAATACAGCAGTTGCAAAACAGTAAATTAAGTTTAAACGGTAGATCTATCTCAATTAGTCACAACATGATTTTCGACATGATTGATGGCAAAGTTTGCAATGCTCTCACAGAAACAACATCTACACAGAAGTGTTATATTTGCGGAGCCACGACAAAACATTTTAATAATAATTTGGCAGAACCCTTGTCCGTCCTCCACGAGGTACTGCAGACCTCTAAAAATTGCTTTCATAAAGAAAACAACAAAAATTTCTGTCGCAGAAAAAAATCGGGTAGACACTGAAATACAGCAGTTGCAAAACAGTAAATTAAGTTTAAACGGTAGATCTATCTCAGTTAGTCACAACATGATTTTCGCCATGATTGATGGCAAAGTTTGCAATGCTCTCACAGAAACAACATCTACACAGAAGTGTTATATTTGCGGAGCCACGACAAAACATTTTAATAATAATTTGGCAGAACCCTTGTCCGTCCTCCACGAGGTACTGCAGACCTCTAAAAATTGCTTTCATAAAGGAAACAACAAAAATTTCTGTCGCAGAAAAAAATCGGGTAGACACTGAAATACAGCAGTTGCAAAACACTAAATTAAGTTTAAACGGTAGATCTATCTCAGTTAGTCACAACATGATTTTCGCCATGATTGATGGCAAAGTTTGCAATGCTCTCACAGAAACAACATCTACACAAAAGTGTTATATTTGCGGAGCCACGACAAAACATTTTAATGATATAGACAATATGATTAACAGAGAAATATCGACACAAAATTTACAATTTGGAATATCCGTCCTACATCGCTGGATTCGATTTTTCGAATGTCTCCTCCACATATCATACAAACTCGCAATCCAAAAGTGGCAGGCTAGAGGTAATGACAAAGTAATAGTTGCAGAAACAAAAAAAAGTATTCTAACCAAATTTAGAGAAAACAGTGGATTAATTGTGGACTTCCCTAAGCCCGGATTTGGAAACTCTAATGACGGAAACACGGCCAGGCGTTTTTTTTTCAAACCCCGAAGCCTCTGCAGAAATAAACAAATTAGATGTGAAACTCCTTAAAAAACATCGAGCGATTCCGCGAATATACTCATGATACTGCCAGGCATTTTGTTAATTTGTATGGTTGGTACTGTATGTCTCCTACAGTACACAAGTTTTTTATTCACGGAGCGGACATAATATCAAGTGCTTTATTGCCCATTGGCCAACTGACTGAAGAGGCGCAAGAAGCGCGTAATAAAGATTTTAAAAAGTACCGCGAATAATATTCCAGAAAATGTAGCCGGGAAAAATCCAATGAAGACATTTTTAATTTATTTCTGTTAAGTTCAGATCCATTATTAACAAGTAAAAGAAAGCAACCCAAGAAGAAACTGAAAGACATACCAAAGGATGCTTTGGATCTGCTAGTGCTTCCGACAGTCACTGAGTGTCAACGTACTGAAGACAAAGATTCATTTCATTCTGATTAGGATGATAGCGAATGATTAAAATATATATTTAAGAATTATTTTTTTCCATAATATATACTATTAACATGATTAATTTGAGATCAAATGCATAAATAATAGCTTTAAATTATTTATAAATGCATTATTTATAAATGTGTTAAGCTATGATATACATTGTATGCCTTTAAGGTACGATTTATGGCATCTAAACATTAATACCAACTTTTAAGGTATTCGGCCCCAGTGTGCGCCATCTTGGCTTCTCGGGCCGAAAAATGGGGGATCTTCGACTGAAATTTTGCCTTTTGGTATTAGGTATTACTATGCGAAATATAAACAATATACCCTTTTTGTAGTTTCTTTTTACGAATGTACTCCACTATAAGTCTAGAAGGACCCATAGGCCAATTTTGCGGTTTTTTAAGTATTACCCAGGAACCACTAAACCCAGCACAGAATTAGTGCCATTCTAAAAGCGTCCCAAAAATGGAAATTTTTTTGTTTGGAAATTTTTTTATAAAGCACACGATTTCGTAAAAAACCTCAAAAATCAAAAATACAAATTGTAGATATAGACCGCTATATCATAAATATATCAAAATTTGTTTCAGAAAAATTGGTTTGGTTGGTTTAAATATTTTAGCATAATTTAAGGGGTAACGTTTTTGATGCCATGATATTGCTCACATTTTAAAGCTTTCTTTCCAAAGTTTCGATTTCTAGAATTTTTCAACTTTTCACTGTTTATTAAACATTTTTCTCTATTAAAATAAAAAATATTTAGAGAGAGAGGGCAGAATTTTAGTGCAAAAATATTTAAGTTTGTTGAATTGAGACAGCAGGCTATAAAAAAGTATTCTAGAGAAAGATGAAAATAATTTAAGGCAATTGTTTACTAAAAATTTCTGCTATGTCATCTGTCTGTCATCTTGAGTGGTGTCATGCATATAATTTTTATTTTGCCATTTTTATACAAAAAACAGCAAAAATTGTAATGTTTCAAAGCATAAAGTGTGTGAGACATAAGGTGGTATTAATTTCTTTCAATCAAAGTTCTTTACAGTCTTTAAATTAACCAAAAAACATGTCCTACTAGAAGTGTATTTAAGCACATCTAAAAATCCTTTAATAGGTATTTAACTAAATTATTTTAAGGGTCATCATGGCTTTACCATTAAAAATAAGAAAGTTAAGATTTTTTGAGTGATATCCGGCCATCTTTAATCCCGTCCCTCAGAGGAAATTTTTTTAACTACTATAGCGCGGAGATGTTTAAAGAAGATATTTGCCAAACTTTTCTTTAAACATATCCGCGCCCATTTTAGTCGACATTTGCCCGAGTGTTGGTTTGTATAAATACTCCTTTACTTTTTACATGTTACCCGGTCATCCTCCGGGTGGTGACGCATGAGAGAGGGACCATCAACTGCATATGACCGCTTGATGTTATAATCATTACCTTAATGGCCTCCTAAAGTGGACGTTTTGTCAACCCCCAACTCGCAGTTTAATTAACCGACTATCTAATTGGACGACAGTGAGGTATTAAAGTCATTTGCATTGCGCCACAGAACCTCATTAGCAAGCTGTATTATTTTAGTCTAGAAAGGGATGAAATGAAAATTAAAATTTGGCAGATAAGCTAGCCATTCTAGCGGTATTTATAATAATAGTTGTCTGTAATTTCTAAATAATTATGTATTTTTCTGAAATTAGGAAGGTAGTAAACGCGTATTTGTAATTCATGAATTGAGGTGAAGTTCACGCAAATTATTAGAACCCTAAGGGCCAAATGCACCGTCCTGTTAAACCTAGTTTAAATTTAATTACTGTTTAGAATATGACACTTGCTATTTTAGGTTCACCGTATAGCACATATTAGACACCGGTCAAAGTTAAACTAGGTTTAACGTTGAATAGGTCGAGTCAGTTTCTTAGATATTTTTGTAGCAATATATTGTAACAGGCATATTTTTTAACAGCCTGAAATTTTCCGTAACTCTAGTATTGTAGACCCCCCCCACTTTAGCAACAATTACAAAGGATATGTACAGAGCGCTTCAGGCTACTGCGAACATAGGCCGAAAGAAGTTCAATTTGCCAGTGTACGTACACGCAGGGACACTGCACACCTATCAGTGGAGCAACCAACACTCAAGCTTGCGATCACCGTTCGCGACTTGCGTTTAGTACGCCTCTAACCACGGCGCAATGTGAAGCGTAGTCCATGAAACCGGAATTTGGTCAATAAATACGCAAATTTTGATAACGTAATTTTCTTGTTTTTTGTCAATGATAAATTAGAGCCTTTTATTTTCAACTGCTCAGATTTATCACTAACAACGTGTTACAATGAAAAGAATAAGGAGAAACAAAATAAAAGCAAGTTCTCAAAATAAAATAATACATTCTAAAAACCAAAAAGATTCTCCCAGGCAAAAAAAAATTAGAGCAAATGTTCGAAAAGTCCTCCTTGCTCGGCTAGATAATATCATAGCCTATTATAAAAACCCCTTTTAACGTTTCCAAGCATGTTAGGGGTGATAGTTTGAAAAGCTTCTTCAATTTTAATCCGAAGTTCTTCCAAATTATCAACCCTTTCATAGCCGTAAACTTTATTTTTGATATAACTTCACAGATAGAAGTTTTTAGGAGCAAGATCGGGTGGTCGAGCTGGCCAAAAAATAGTTCCCCATGTAGTTATAACCCGATTAGAAAATACATCATCAAGATATTCCCTAACAAGGCCAACACTGTGAGCGGGACAACCATCTTGTTGAAACCCTGTTTCACCAAATCTCACACCTAACAACTGCCTAACAGTTGGAATAATATGCTGCTGCAGTAGATCCAAGTATCTAGGACCATTCAAATTGCCGTCAATAAAAAATGGCCCAATTACGTGTTCCCCTACAATACCCCCCCCCCAAACATTTAGTTTTTGGGGATACTGTGTTCTTACGTCAAAATACAGAAGCAAATTTTCCCTCGATCAATATCGAACGTGTGTTGGGTTATGACGATTCTATAATGGAAAAGGGCTTTCATCTGTGAAAAGAATAGATCTCAGATTAGCCCTTTTTAGATTACGATTAGCCCTTTCCATCATTGTTTCGCAAAATTCCATAAGACGATTTGACGCTTGGTAAGAATGATAACCATTCTTTTTGAGATCACGTAAGACAGTAGCTGAAGACGTATCAACTGCTTCGGCAATTTGGTGGCTAGGTAACTTTCGATTTTCCTCCACTGCAGCGCAAATTATCACATCTCGTACTTCCTGCTCGTGATTCAAAACAGTGGGTTTTTTATTGTTTCTTGGCGCTACACAACCAAACTTTTCAAAATTCTGCACAAACCTATGAATCGTTGATAAACTAGGTTCTGGGCAATTTACAAATGTCTCCAAAAAAAGTTCTTGAATAAGTCTCAATGTTCTGCCTTGATAGTACCATTTGACCATCTGCACTTTTTCGGCAACTTCGTAGACATCCATTTTTAGTTTTAAAAATGTATTATTTCACTTAAGAACTTACCAATCTGTTTCTCGAGCAAGGCAGAAATAAAACAAAATAATAAAAACAAAAAATAAATTTCAAAAAAATTACACTGCAGCGCGCTTCGACCCCACCTCGGTCGTACTGCACGGAGAGTAAATTGGACTTGATTCCCCCTATGTTCGCAGTAGCCTGAAGCTCAGTATAGTATGGTCCAGGCAGTAGGGGTTTTTGGCTTGCAAAAGGTGGGGAATAAACGATTTTGAAATATGTTAATGCGGATAGACTCTAATAAAAAAATCCAAGTTTTCTACCTTAAAGGGGCGCCGCTCGCGCCGCCATCTTGGATTATATGTGCAACAAACTCTTTTTTAAACTATCTTCGTAACGGTTTACCCTACCGGAAAAAATTTAATGGCATAGTTAAAGAAAATTAAATTGTCTACATTCTATATATTTATACTTTTTTGTATACCTACAGGTGAAAAGTTAAATGAACATAAACATGAAATTTCTTTGCCTCCAACTAAAAACGCCGCACGATACCATTCATTCCGAACGTATCACCAAGTTTAACAGTGGTAGAGGAGTGGGGACGAAAATTAGAAAACTTAATGTTTTTTCATTTTCTTCCTCCATTACGACGTTTTGCATAACAAACACGTGCTTCAATCTGGAAGTAGAGAAAAACTTTTGCAGCGTAATTATTGGCCACATAGGCTTACAGATTTCAGCACGGTGCGCTGAAAAAAATATGTGTGTATGTGCATATCATTTAATCAAATCGGTTAAGATATAAAAAAGTAATAAGCTTTTAGATTATGAGTGTTTGGGCTTAACATTGGAACAAATCAAAAAATTATTTATTTTTTCAATTTGCTATAACTTTTGGCTTGATTATTTAATTAAAAAAAAATATTGTTTAAGGAGATAAAACATGCGAGTTACGTCCGTTTGTTCAAACGTTGACATTAAAAAAATATTCAGGATAGCGGATAGTTTTAAAAAGAGTTAGGTTTTACACGCCTTATTTTTTTTTAAGTAAGACACTGGACAAAATATAAATTAGTATTTCCAGATCCCCATTTTTTCTTCGTATATCGAGGTATCACCTAATTAAATCGGATAAGAAATAATGGGTATTTAGATGTGTTTTCTTAAGTAAATAATTAGGTTAAAAGATATAGCAAATGGAAAATGTATGTAATTTTGTGATTTTTTTTCAATGCGAAGCCAAAACACACATAGTAAAAAAAGTTATAACTTTTTTATTTCTCAACTGATTTAGTTAAATGATACTTCAATATACGCAGAAACAATGAGCGTTTGTAGTGGAAGCTTCAGAGTTTGTTCAGTGTCGCACATAATTTTTTTTCAGGGGGGGGTGAAAATTACACATATTCTCCACCTTTTGCAAGACAAAAGTCTTTTTTTATACCCACTTACTGGATTAATAAAGCTATTGTATATATTCTATTTCTGTCAAAAGGAGTTTTAGATAAATCCATTTACCAAATCTTTCACAATTCTTGTGCTAATTACAGAATTTGTATAACAATAAAAGCAGACAAAATAGCTGTACAAACAAAATAAATATTAACCAAATAAGCAGAAGCAATATACGTTCAACATTTCAAACAATGCAGCAGGAGCATTCCTAGGTGTGTTTGCATACTGAAAGTATGTATCGTTACTAAAATATTATTTTATGTGTGCACACATGAACAAAATGCACTGTATGTTTTTGCTTATCATAATTACCGGATTTTTTATGAAGATTAACGTTTGCTTTGTATTAGAATAACCCACTCAAATTTAGGTATTTAAGAATAGTATTATACTTTAAAAAAATATATTTTAGGGAAGAATATTATTCTTCTATAAACATTATTAAATACTTCGAACAACTATTTGTATTTGCTTATTCCTAATGTTTTTAAATTAGTAGTTAATAATCAATAATAACACAGAATTTGATTTAAGGAAACTTACACTATTAAAAAAAATATATAACCAATTCTTAATTTAACAGCAACAACGAGTCTATGCTCTTAAATTTAGCTTAATTTTATTATACAAACAAGTTTTAGCATCCCTGCCAAAAAAAAACCGTATTAAATCTCATAAAGTAACAGACTCTGGTGGAAAAACTAAATCTGGAACAACCAATGATTTTATAGCGCCGCAGGCAAAATGTTTTGCAAATTAAACATAAAATTCTTTACTACTTTGACTGCTTTGATATATGACAGACAATTTCGCTTGAAAAGGTTATTTTAAACACATTTCAGTAGTAAAACTAAAAAACGGTATTAAAATTGATTAAAAGGATTCTAGAAGTAGAATTTGTATTATAATTGTTCAGCAAAGAGGTTCGAAAAACGACAACATTTAAGGCCTTATGTTATTATTAAAGAATGAAATTTATAAAAATGTTACCAGACAACCTGTGTTGTAAGTCTTATCTTCCAAGAAAAATAAAAACTGCATTTTTGGGGCTTAAAAAAGTTAACAAAAATACCCTTGCAATCCCTATTGTTTCAAGGCATGTTTAGGCAATTTTTAATGCCTAATGAGTAATTGATAAACACAAAGGACCTAATTACTAATTTTTAAAGTTAAATATATGCAAACCAATGGTGTTGTTTACTCATTGTTTAATGCAATATTCTTAAATTTAAGGTGTAATGGATAGTTGAAGAGGTTGGGCAACTTTTAACTTCGTTATTATTCAAAGCAAAGATATGCGCGTGCGCGAACCGTCACTTATCACTTTTTCGACCGTTTTTTTGGGCACCAGAGTAGTAAAAATTGTATAAAAAAGCAAAGCCATAATTTATTTATTGTTTAATTACTTAAAAAAAAAACAGATCAAACTCAACCAATCAAAACATTATTTCTTGTATAAAATTGTGATTAACTATTGTGCATGAAAACTGAAGTAAACTCCCTTATTAACTAAGCATTAAACATTGAGCATTAAAAGTTGACGAAACAGAGCTTAATAAAAAATAGTAGTTTTCACAACTAGTGGCTAAAATAGTGCTTTTTTTATAAGCGTTGGTTTAAATAACGAGCGCAGCGAGGTATTTAAAAACGAGAGTAAAAAAGAACAGTTTAGCCGCGAGTTGTTAACACTATTTTTTTTATTAAATTTATTAAAAAATCCAAGAAAAATAGGATAATACTTTTAAAAATATCGAACGAAGAGCAATTTTCGCAACACACCATCTTTAAACTATAAATCAAGGCGGCTGGTAAATGAAATAACAATGGTTTCCATAGCGATGTGCATTTTTAACCGGTTACGTTCATTGCTGCGACATTTTAATCTTTGACAGTTTAATATTTTGACGATGTTTTTAAATTTTTTCGTAAATACTTGGTAAAAAATGGCTTAATTTTTAGGGAAGATTAATTAGATTTTTTCAATATTACTATTTTCCGCTATTTCTCTTTAATTTTCTGTAAAAAATGGACAAAAATCTTTTTTTGCACCGATGATCGAAAAAACAAGAATTTTGGCATCGATAACCAAAAAATCCATTCTTTAGTTATCTGCACACAGTTACTAAAATCATGTTTTTGATGAAGGTATAAAAAACAGTTTTACCAACAGAAAACTATTGAATTTTTGACCTTCTCCACCAGTTCTGCCACTGCAGCACTGATTGGTCCTTCCACCAGTCGGGCTATTTACTATGACGAATCGATAGCAAAAAAACGAACTTTACAAAATACTCCGAAGTTCCACAAGAATACATACCGGGTGCGACTTGGAGACTAGACGCAGACACGTGTTTCACCCTTGTTAGCGATCAAATCAACAAGTCATGGACAAATGCTCAGCAAAACATTAGATAACAGAATGAGATATAAATTCCCATTGTCCATAGTGGAGTTAAATATAAATAAAAAACAGAGTTTTACCAACAGAAAACTATTGGATTTTTGGCCTCCTCCGCCAGTTCTACCACTGACCGGTTTCAGACAGTACATCCACCAGTCGGGCTTTTTAATATGTTTTGCCGAGCATTTGTCCATGACTTGTTGACTTAATCGTTCATATTATTCGACTATAAAAAACTTATGTCGCACTGATGATCCCTAATGCGGGTGAAACACGTGTCTGCGTCTAGTCTCCAAGTCGCACCCGGTATGTATTCTTGTGGTACTCCGGTGTATTTTGTAAAGTTCGTTTTTTTGCTATCGACTCGTCATGGTAAAAAGCCCAACTGGTGGATGGACTGTATCTGAAACAAGTCAGTGGTAGAACTGGTGGAGGAGGCCAAAAATCCAATAGTTTTCTGTTGGTAAAACTCTCTTTTTTATTTATATTTAACACCACTATGGACAATGGGAATGTATTTCTCATTCTGAGACCTTAATAATGTTAAAAAAAATCCTTTAAAATTATTTTTCATATTTTGCCCCATATACCTTCCTTAAAATTTTCATTTTTACGGTAAATATGCTTTTGACATCATTTACAAAGGGCGAAAAAGTACGGTTGATTGCGTTCTTTCGATTGAATACATTGTAATTTTGCGCTAGTTAGTGCGCTTATAGTTACCAGAATTACAATCAAGTTATGGAATTTTTTATTGTTAAAACTAACAAAGCATGTGTATTCCCTTTACAATTAATTTTCAACTTACAGGTCTAATCAAACCATACCCCTGTCCGATTGAATTATTGAAAGGAAAAATTGTATAGCCGGTCCGTGCCAAAATGAACGCAAATCAACTGATTGTGCGCACTTCTTTCAATCACTTCCCTCTTAGGTGTAATCACTTTACCATCAACTCATAGTCCGGGGTCTGTCAAGTTTCCCTCCCCTCCCCAGACAGCGTTTAAAAAACTTAATGCTAATATTTACACATATTTTGTACAATGTTGCACACCAAAAATTAAATATAATAATAATAATTGCAAACTTGACCGACCCTATAGTCCTAGATGTTCTCACTTTGTTGTCAGTATTTTTTCACTTTGTTCAAATCTATTAACAGAGTTCCAAATTAAATGTCAACAAGTCATAAGAATTACTTATGACCTTAAAGTTTATCTGTTGACTCAAAGCTCAATTAAGCTACAACTCCCCTCAACGAAACTCAATTTGGATATTGGGAAAATGATTTACTAATTATGTAGTAATTTAGTACCCTTTCAAAAAATTTTGTACTCAAAGGATAACAACTTAAAAGGAGTGGGGTGTGGCTTGGCGCCAAGGTACACCCTCCTATGCTTAGGAGATAGATTTAATAAAAATTATGTACTTTTAAAGGAAGGTACTTTAGTTTTAAAAAAAATCGGTTTCTATTTTAATGTCAAGGTGCACATTCTTCTGCTTAGGAAAGAGATTTGACAAAAAGTAATCATGCTATAATTTTCTACTAATTATGAATAATTTCATACCCTTTTAAAAAATTTCTTTCTCTTCTTTGTTTATATGAGGTATATTAATTTTGTCTCCTTTTAAAAAAAATTCCCACTCTCAAAAGAACTCGATTTTTTTTGTATGGGGTGTGTAGCTTGATATCAAGGCGCACTCTGCATATAAAATAGATTTGGCCAAAAGTAATTATGCCAAAATTTACTAATAACTATGTACTAATTTCGTCCCTACTTAAAAAATTTCGTACTCTCAAGGTACCAACTTGATTTTTTTATAATAATATTGCATCCGTAAAAAATTAAATTTTTAAAGAATGTTTTAATGGGGGTGAGACCAACATTTTGCTTTTAATATATTCATCCAAGATTTAATGGATAGTCCGGAAACCTACAGGCCTGTTTCATCCTTATTAGGAATTATCACGGAATTATAAAGGTCTATACCTGGTATGACGTTCACAGTAGCCCCAACGTATTCTATTTATTTATCAGTGACCTTACATAGCAGGTTTCCTATTTGTATTTTTTTTTTGTCATTTTGTTTTTCGCTTTGGCGCGCACAGCATATCTACTTATCTACGTTCTGAGAAGAGATTCAGTTTAATTCAATAAGGGTGATTTCTTATACAGGGTGACAATTTAAAAACTTACAATGGCTATATTTTCTAAAAAAAAATAAGTAAAATATCTCATACTTGGATGGTTCACAAAAAAGCCACTTTTTGGATGCTGGTCGTACCGCTAGGCATTGAGTGGGCGGAGCTAGGGCGACGATATTACTTTTTTTAAATAGGGCACCCTGTATGTTTTCTTTTTGATTTCAATTCCAATTCAACTATTTGTACCAATGAGTTAAACATGAAAAATCCTCCATAGTTGGTGATTCTTTGCCAACTTATTGCTTTTATTGAAAATGTTTTGCCATTTTATTTAAAAACCGTTTAGTATTTTAAGAATCAGAAAAAAATATATACAGGGTGTTCCATTAAAAAAAAGTAACATAGCCTTACTAGCTCCGTCCACTGAATGCCTGGCGGTACAACTAGCATCCGAAAAAAAGCGCTTTTGTAAACTATCTGAAGAAGAAAAATTTGACTTATTTATCTTATTTAGTTTAGAAAATATGATCATTGTAAGTAATTGTCATCATGTATGTAGGCTTCCTGTGCCCAGGGACAGTCCTATGGTACTGATAATTCCTAGTAAGGATGAAACAAGCCTGTAAATTTTCGGATTATCCATTAGAACTTAAAACCTTGATCGTAATGAATTGAAAAGCAAAATGTTAATCAGACCGTAACTAAAACGCTCTTTAAAAATAATTTTTTTTATTTAAAAAAAATCAAGTTATCTTGAGAATAGGAAATTTTTTAAGAAGGGACGAAATTAGTAAATTACTATTAGTGAGTTATGGCATCAATACTGCTAAATCTATTTTCTATTACTTTTTATTAAATCTCTTTCCTAAGCAGCGCCGGTTGCACCTTGACATGAAGCTACACGTCCCATATAAACAAACAAAAATCAAATCTTGATAGTACATACGAAATTTTTTTAAAGAGGACTAAACCAAATTATTATTTAAACTTCTCTTAAAAATTAAGCTTCGCAAGTGGGGAGTCAGTTTTTTGTTTAAATACCCGAAACCCCCCAAAACCATCCAATTTTGGACACCCTGTACCTAAATTATCAGACAAAAAAGGAGGGGCATTCATAATGAAAACCCAATTCCCATAAAGGGCGACTATAACAAGAGCCAATCGCTTAGTACAGTAAAATTGTCATCTGAAGTCGAAAAAAATCCGGGGAGGCTGAGTTTTTGGTATGTTCTTTCTGAAAGTAAACCTTGTTTGTGTTTCCCCCACCACATTTTGAAAAATCTTTGTAACCGACTTTTCTCAATTTTATTGGTCGGAGGCGAAAGAGTCTGACAACAAAAATATTCGGCATGTTTGTCGGAGTTCTCAACTTTCTGTAGTTAGTTTCCAAAAAGATATAGGGCGCCAAAGTTACAAAAAATCAGTTTTGACGTATTTTGACCAACAAAAAATGATTTTTTTAAAAAACGTTAAATGAAAAAGTTGTAGATCTCGGAAAAATCTTATAAAAATATGTATATTGTTTATAATTAATTAAACAGTCTCTGAGCTACAGCGACTGAAAGTCGGTTAAATTCTTTGAGAAACGCTTGCTGGGCATGCATGAAGTCGCGTGTTGCGGATTATATATTATAATTTATTGTAACAGCAGCACAAATGAGGTATCAAATTAAAGCTTGTGACGTACGCTACACAAATACCCAGTCTGTCGACATGAAAATTGCCGAAAGTATCTGACAGACTGACATTTAGTCGGGCACCGCTGGTCGAGTCCTTTGGGGTAACGGGCCGCCATCCAGCGCATACATAAACGTGTCAAGAGGGGTTGGGGGGGTAGGGGTAGAAGTATTATATTAAGTGCTAAAAGGAAGGGGAAACAGGTTGTAAAAATGTTATAGTGTTGCAGGGGAGAGGGTTCAAGATTTGGAAAAATGATTTTACACAATTGATGGTAATATAGTAAAATTGGCTTTTGAAGTAAAAAAAGAGCAGACAGGCTGAGTCTTTTGTATGTTCTTTGGGGAGTCTGAAAGTAAAATTCCCAAGTTTGTGTTTCCCCACTCCTCAGGAACTATCCGCCATTTTAAAAAAAACTTTGGAACCGATTTTCTCCATTTCTTGTTGGTCGGAGACAAAAAAAGTGTAGACACAGAAATATTTAGCATAAAATTTGCAATATTTTTTGTTACAGGTTCAACTCTCTGTAGTTAGTTTTTAAAAAGATAGAGGGCGTTGAAGTTACGAAAAATCAGTTTAACGACTAAATGTCAGTCTGTCAGATACTTTTGGCAATTTTCATGCCAACAGACCGGGTCATTTGCCGCACATCACAAGCTTTAATTTAATACCTCATTTGTACTGCTCACACCATAAATTATAATATATAATCCACAACACGCGACTTCATGCATGCCCAGAAAGCGGTTCTCAAAGAATTTTACCGACTTTCAGTCGCTGTAGCTCGGAGACTGTTTAGTTAATTATAAACAATATACATGTGTTTATAGGAATTTTCCGGGATCTACAACTTTTTAATTTAAAGTTTAAAAAAAAAACACTTTTTGTTGGTAAAAATACGTTAAAACTGATTTTTTGTAACTTCGGCGCCATCTAACTTTTCGGAAACTTACCACAGAAAGTCAAGCACTTAGACGAAAATGTTGAAAATTTTATGCCGAAAATTTTTGTTCTCAGACTTTTTCGCCTGCGACCAATAGAAAAGGAGAAAAGTCAATTACAAAGTTTTTTCAAAATGGCGGATGGTGCCCGAGCAGTGGGAGAAACACAAACTTGGGGATCTTACGTTTAGACTCCCTCCAACAACATATACAAATTTTAGCCTCCTTGTATTTTTTTCGAGGTACCCCCGTTATTTATGACAATTTTACTGGGGTCAATTTTAACGCTTTTAGATTTAGATTTCGATTTAGCATGACGTCACACTACAATTCCGCCTACTTGATTTGAGGGCTTATGTTTACATGGAAACACACACCTGATTAAATCATGCATGAATGAAAAAAGAAATTAGCTTTAATTGTTTTGTAACATTATTGGAGCATATATTTTATATTTGTTTAGTGTATTAGTAAACACTATTGTTGGTTAATAAAGCAAAGAAAACCATATGGAAGTTTTTTTGTGCTTTCTTACATATATTAGTTGAAGAAAGTTAAAGTCAAACCAAACCACATGAAGACCACAAAAGGATGAGGGTCCAAAACATAAAAATTTGAGATAAACACGTCAAATCATGGTCAAAGACCGTTACTTTCTGCCTATAATACTATAAATAGCAAAGTAGATGAGAGTACTGAGTAGAAAATGGGTTTTAATATATTATGCCATACAGGAGGAAAAGGATGACGGTTGAATTTAAACATCAGCTTTATACAAATCTTTGGATTTGTGATCCTCCTTCTTTTTTTTTAACTGTGCGAGGTTGTAGTGTGACGTCATACTAAATCGAAATTAACTCTAAACGCGGTAAAATTGACTCCGGCCAAATTCTAAAACATTTTCAACAATATTTTTTAATGTTCCTTTTAAATCGTTTCCGCATTCCTTTCTTCCTGATGCTTGGACCGCACTTGGTTTTTGTACAAAGAAGCCGTGTTATACAAATAAAACCTGATGACAACAGATACTTGGTGACTGATTGATTCACAACTGGGCCTGTATTCTTGACGGCGTGTGAGGTGAGTAGTGGTGAAAAATTTCTTCACACTCGCGTGGGACGGGTATCAAGAATATAGCCTCTGGCACCCAATTCTTGAATCACTCGAGTTTCAGTAGTATACGGACCACATTTTAGCAAAAAATTGAAGAAAAAAGGGGTAAATTTTCTCTTATCCACTTATTAACGCACGCACAACATTGAACTCGTACTGAAATTCTGTGCTATTAAATTGAATTCGCCGTAAAATTACAATTTTACGTTTTTGATGCGCTTTTTTTCGCAAGTTTTGACGTTCGTATGTCACATTCGCTCGGATTTGCTTCTAGACACTCGTGGTGGGATTTACTAAAAACGTTTAGTCTATTTTAGAACGGTCCTAAGTTTAAGTGAAATTTTTGGTTTCAAGCATTTTAGATCAACCCTCCTTGAGTTTTGGACATAGTTTGATTTATAAGAAGAATTTTAATAAATTCGTTTACTGAATAATCATCTTAACACAATCTTCCGTTGGATTTAAGAGGAAATTTTCAATTTAGAAGAAAAGAAAATTAAAAAATGTATACCCACGCGGGGTTTAAATAGTAAACACGGTAGAATAAATTAACATTGGGGCTATATGTCACTCTAATTAAAACTTACTCTTGTTACTTAATTTTTCCAATCAATACTTGATGTCACACAACCATTAAGATGGGTAATAATAAAATAAGGAGTAGATTAATTTTGTATTTATTTAAAAGGTGTTTTTATTTATGAAATTTATTAAAAAACTTAAATGCAAGTTTTTTTTACATTTCTGTCACTGTCCAAATGTCAGTTTAAAAATATTAGCGCTGCGTTCAATCACAAACAGCGAGTTCGGATCTTTTACCTCTGCTTGCACCTCGGCTTGCACCAACCTCTACTGATGAAAGTTACAGCTTTAAAATGAGTGGACTTTGAGTAAGGAAAGTTTTTTTGACTGAGCTTTTAGATAATCTCAATGTATTAGTTTCAGTTTGCAAATAAATTAATATAGTTGTTTTGGGTTTTTTTGTTTAGTATATTTTTCATGCATAATCAGTGACCTTCACTTATGTTTGTTTTGCCTCGTAGTACCCTCATAAATATGATTTTTGTGCTGAAAACGGGTTCAAAATATGGCGTTTTTCTGGTGGAGGAGGTGTTTTATTGGGTAATGAACAACTTGGGATATTAAATAAGGTAAATTAATCCTTGTAAAAACGGTTACTTAGGGAAATTATAAACGAACTTATTACCAAATGCCACAAAACAATCTTTTTTGGGGGTTATAAATTTAAACCACCAACCAACTTTATAACCTCAAACACAAATAATGAAGCTATTATGTGCCAAATTTTTGGCGTATTCAACATTTGCCATTTTGAAACCTGTTAAAAAAAATTAGTTTTTGGGCATTTTTTCCTAAAATATGATGTTTTTTGAGAAAAAATGCTGTTTTTCAGTGGTATTTTGAAATAACAATACAGAATAATCAATAACTTTGTGTCTTTTCTATATGGGTAAGTGTTTTTTGAAAATTGGTTTTAAAATTTAGTACCCCCCCCCACAGGTGTAAATATTTAGACCTGTGGTGGGTACTATTTTAGATCTTAGTAAATCTCACTGTCGATGTATATTCGAGTGAAAACGACATCTAAGCGTCAAAAACCGTTCTATTTTTCCCGCCAAAAATGCAATATTTAAATTTTGGGCCTATTTTAATTATCTATTGTGCATAGGAGTTACAGTTTGTGGGCATATTTGATATCTGAATTAGTAAAAATTTACTATTTTTTACAAGATTTTATTTTTAACTTGCAATGTATCTATCTATGTAACCAACAAGATATGTTTGTTCGGGTGGAATCTTGCAACTTAATTTTAACCAACTTCCCGACATCCGATCGGCTTGAAATTTGGCATGCTTATACAATTGCGGTGACAAGACAAGAATATAGTGTGAGTGTGATGAAATTGACAGCTCCCTCCTACTCGAAGGGGGTGGAGGGGGTACAGTGGAAGTACGCCCGATTTCGTTGAAATTTGGTGTGTTGGGGCACTTGGAGATGGATATAACGAATTTCTAATCAGATTTGGAAAATTAAATATGACGGATTCAAGATGGACGATTCTTGGTCATCTTTTGCTAACCCCTCCCCCCTACGAGGGGAGTGGAGAGGGGAAAACACCTAAGTTTGTCCGATTTCAACCAAATTGGTATACGGGGGCTTTTGGGGATAAACAATACGAATTTTTGATCAAATTTTGAAAATTCAATATGGCAGATTCAACATGGACGATTTTCGGTCATGTTTTGCCTAGGCAATTTTAACTGACTTATCCACATCCGATTGTGTTCAAATTTGGTATGCGTGTATAGTTCCGGTGAAAATACAATAATATGGTATTCTCAAGTACCCACCTCCATCTAACGAGGGAGGTGGAGGGCGAAAAAGATTTAGTTTGTTCGATTTCAATCAAAATTGGCATGCCGGGGTTTTTATGGAGGGGTATTATGAATTTTTGATAAAATTTGACAATTTCAATATGGCGGATTCAAAATGGACGATTAATGGTACAAATCTAAAAATTTAGGGTGTGTTCAAATTTGGTATGCGTTTATAGTTTCGGCTACCATACAATAATATAGTATTATTAGGTACACACTTCTCTCTAATGAGGGAAGTGGAGGTGGGAAAGGATTTAGTTTGTTCGATTTAAATCAAAATTGGCATACAGGGGTTTTTTTGGAAGGGGATATGAATTTGTGATCAGATTTGAAAATTTCAATATGGAGGATTCAAAATGGACGATTTAGGGTGCAAATCTACAAATTAAAAAATTAATTTTTATTAAAAAAAACTTAAAGACCAAACTTTTATTAAATGCACGCAAAAGTAGAAAATAATTTTTTATCTTTCTTATACCATAATAAAAGCGATGGGCGCAAATTAAAAATTTTAACTTTACGGTGACAAAGAGAGAACTACGAAAGAAGAACTAAATTCTTCTTCTATTCGAATGATAAACATAATGCTTTCATCTACAGAACTGAGAACGGGTGAGATTGCCGTGCTTGCCAAGCCTTGAAAATGTCCTTAGGTTATAGAATAATACAACTGTTTCTTAGGTGAATCGTCGATGTGAACGATAAACGATACCTAAAGTTAACATTTATAATTTGCGCCCATCGCTTTTATTATAGTATAAGAAAGATAAAAAGTTATTTTCTACTTTTGAGTGCATTTAATAAAAGCTTGCTCTTTAAAAGTTTTTTTTAATAAAAATTTATTTCGACAATTTTTTGTAAAATGTGATTCATATACGACTAAAAATTGCATGATTCAAGAATTGGACCCCTGATCCTGCTGTGTGACGTGACGCATGGGAGCGTGAATGCGTATCTGTTTACAGCCGTTGTTAGAGTTTACATGTGAACAATATAAAATTTATGTACTTACAAATAATTTTGTAATTATTTTAAACAAACTATTCGTACCCATTTTTGATAAGCCTCCGCAATTAATAAAACCATGACTTTTTGGGTTGCCGATCGCGGCGATGCAAAAAAAAATAGTATAGGCGTGCATTTTTTTTACACAAAAATGTCAAAAAATAAAATAATAATTGGAAAATTTAAAAATGGAGTAGACAGTGACAAAGCTAATGATCATGTGTAGTTAATAAAGGTATTAACCAAATAGTGTCTACTTGCAGGCGTAAAACGCATTTTCCTGCACCAATTTTCATGTGGCAGGCCGTGCCAAAAAAAAATTAAGCACGGTGTGCGTAAAAAAAAATGTCTTAGCGTGCGTAAATAGTAGTTTTCACAACTAATGGCTAAAATAGTGTTTTTTTTACAAGCGTTGGTTTAAATAAAGAGCCCAGCAAGGTATTTAAAAACGCGAGTAAAAAAAGCACAGTTTCGTCGCGAGTTGTTAACACTATTTTTTTTTAATACCTTTACCAAAAAATCCCAGAAAAACAAGAAAATACTTTTAAAAATCTCGAACGAAAAGCACTTCTCGCAACACACCATTTTTACAATATAAATGAAATAACAATGATTTCCATAGTTATGTGCCTTTTTACTCGATGACGTTCATTGTTGTGACATTTTCATCTTTGACAGTTTGATATTTTGACGATGTTTTAAATGATTTTCTCGCAAATACTTGGTGAAAACTGGCGGAAATGACTTAATTTTTAGGCAAGAACAATTAGATTTTTTTTAATATGAAATTTGTGCATAGTTACTATGAGATAATACTAATAGATGCTAATTACCGGAAGTGTTTGCGCTTCTTTAAAAAAAAGATTTTAGGTATGCGAGGGGAGTCCTGGCTAACCAATCTTAACTTTATTATAACACAGCAAGCAAAAATCTGTGCATGTCAAACCTCAACGAAACTCAATTTGGATATTTTAAGAATGATATACTAATTATGTACTAATTTAGTTCCCTTTTCAAATATTTTGTATTCATAGGAAAACGGAGTTATTCCTCCTTAAAAGGGGGGGGGGTGGCTGCGTAACTTGGCGTCAAGCTACACCCCTCCCCCCCTTTGCTTAGGATAGTTTTAATAAAAGTGTTTATGTCATAATTTTGTGCTAATTAAGTACTTTTAGTTTAAAAAAAGCATTGGTGCCTAAGATTTTTGTTTGTTTGTATGTGGGGTGTGTAACTTAATATCAAGGAGTACCCGCCTCTGTCTGCCTAATTATTTACTCATTTCGTACTCTTTTAAAAAATTTTCAACTCCCAAGATAACTCGATTTTTTTTTGTTTTTATGGGATGTCAAAGCGCACACCTGTCTTCTTATGTTTCTTTCTTATTTGTGAAAATTTCAGTTTGGTGTAAATGGCTTTCTTGTCGATTTTTTAAACAGAATTTAACTATCAAAGTGGATTTTACCTGTCACTTTTAGTTTTTAAGATATAACATCTTTAGTTATTTGATTTTTAAGATCAGCTTAAAATTTGTGTTTTATTTTTTGAATCTTTTTATTTTTCCTATTACTCATTTATTCTTTCTATTACTTGTTTACTTTTTTCACTCATTTTTTTCAATAATACAAAAAATATATTGAAAGTATTGAATTGAAATCAAATTTATAAAAAAAAATAAAAAAAAACAAACACAAAAGATGATACATCATTTTAAAGGGTAGTTTAAGCTGATTTTAAAATTCAAATGAAAAAATTGGTGCTACAAAGTACGGATAGTCCACCATACAATCAACTATTTTATGTTAAAAGGAAATGAAAATATCTGGAAAACTGTAGCTTTGAAAGATTTAAACCTTATAACAAAATTTTTGGGTAATATTTACGAAAACCAAAATCTGAAAACCGCATATCAATAGCTGCTTGACCTCTAAAGTTATGATTTTTTTAAATATATTTTAATTTTTTTTTTCAAAACTAAAGCTCTTACGAATTTGAGTTACATAACAAAATTTGTAGTCATGAAAACTTAAATCTGAAAAACCGTATATCGCTACTTGCTTTCGTTCCAAAGTAACAATTTTTTTAAATATTTTATCCTCCTTTTCCCCCCTTCAACCCCCACCACCCTACCCAAAAGTTAATCAGTTCATGGACGGCCTATAGAGGATTTTTGTACTAAATTTTGTTAAAATCGAATAAGGCGTTCTTGAGTTATCGTTTTTACAGACAGACAACAGACAACTTTTTTTTGTCGATTAAGGTGTTTTGGAACCTCATCATTTTTAAATCATTTTTGATAAAATTAAGAAAAGACAAAATTTCACGATTTTAATAGTCCCCCATACCATATTGGGTTATATCTCAAAAACTAACAGCGACAAAAAAAATCCAGTTTAACAGTCGAATTCTGCTTTTTAAAACCAACAAAAAGGTCAATTACACCGAAATTTTCACAAATAAAAGCTCGAAAATGCCTTGACATATCAAGATGCTTCGAATTTTGGACACCCTGTACATACGACAGTTGCATAACTTTTTGCAAGATTCTAAAATATTTGTATTTCAAATAGTTCGAATCTTATTGCAATTTTTTCTGTTTTTACTGCCCAGGCTCGTTATCACAGATGATTTTATTTATCTAAACTAAAAGCACAAAAAATTGGTGCTACAAAGCACGTATAGTACACCATACAATCAACTATTTTAAGTTGAAAAGAAATGAAAATATCTCGAAAAATGTAGCTTTGAATGATTTGAACCTTATAACAAAATTTTTGGGTAATATTTACGAAAACCAATATCTGAAAACCGCATATCAATAGATTTTTTCCAAATAACTTTTCCAAATAACTCTGTAACTAAAGCTCCTACGAATTTGGACTTTATAACAAAATTTGTAAAACGTATATCGCTAGCTGTCCTTGTTCGAAAGTTATAATTTTTTTAAATATTTTATCCCCATTTTCCCCCCTTCAACCCCCCACCACCCTACCCAAAAGTTAATCAGTTCATGGTCAACGGACAAAGGATTTTTGTACTATATTTCGTTAAAATAGATTTAGGCGTTCTTGAGTTATCGTGTATACAGACAGACAACAGACAACTTCTTTTTTTCGTCGATTAAGGTGTTTTGGTCGATTAAGGTGTTAGTAACTCATTTTTGATAACATTAAGAAAAGTCAAGATTTCACGATTTTAATAGTCCCCCATGCCATATTGGTATGGTGAACTAAAAATGGTCCACGATTTGGTCCAAAAAATTGTCAACTCTTTTGTCCTTTTGGTTGTGTATCTTCTTGCCAATACCAGAGGTATAACTAACAAAAAAGGCTAATTTTTTACGAAAATAAACTTCCACCTTCCAACAAAAAAGAGCTTGGCAATAATTAACATAATCCCCGTCAAAAACCCACTTTTACCCCGGAAAAGGGCAGGCAGTCATAGAAAACATATAAAAATATTCAGATTTAGATTTCACGTTTATTGTTTCTGTGAACTCTAGGGTCAATAACAATGAGTTTTGCTTTAATATATTACATAATAATAAAATACTACAAAGTCACTGAAAAAAATTATTAATAAAGGAAAAACACAAATAATATTTTTAAAAGTACACAGAATGTTATCTAGAAAGAAAAAAAAACTTTGTGACTGTGCATTTAATTAGCACTAAATTACAGGGTGACCACTTATAAAACCGTTATTTTTTTTGTGAATTTATGACATTTTTTTAGAAAAATTTTGACATATTTTAGAAATATATGTGTGAATTTTTACTTTAAAAAAATTTTGCTTCCATACACCAATTAAGGAAGACCAAAAGATCTAAAAAAATCGTGTATTATCAAAAAAAACTTCAAATAAACCGTACATATAATAGCAGGAGATCATTCACTTTTAAAGAACAATAAGTTAACACTTAGCTAATAATTAAAATATGCTAATATAAAAAACAAGAAAGTTACATAAGTTTGCCATTTTCATCAATTTTAAAATTTTTGCAACTTAACTTACAATAAGCAAAATAAGAATCATTTTTATCCTGTAATATTTTTCCTGTCAGTCAGAAGATTACATTTTGTTTTTTTTCACTTATGTTTTGGTTTTACATTTTTTGCAAACAAAGCCGCTATTGCACACAATTTTTTAGGTTAGGTGCCAAAAATAAAGAATTCAGATTACAAAATTAAAACCAAAGTATTCTGCATCTCTTTTCAAAAGCATAAAACAAAGAAAGATCATGGTATAGCAGAATTCAGTCACTGTAATAGTCCGTTTACTTAAATTTAATAAGACCAACTGGTCCAAAATATTTATTTCCTTTTTGAATACACATCCCTAGAGAGAGAAAGGTAAAACATGACCTAGCATTTCTTGGCTAATCATTTTAAATACAGCAAATCAATGTATACAGGGGCTATTTGCAAATAAAAAATAGTGATCCGCAGAGTAGATTGTCAAATTTTATGATTTTTATCACATTTAGCCAATTTTAAGACGGTTTTTATGACAAGTGATCACCCTGATTAGCACTAATACTTCTAACTTTAGGGACGTTGTTGACGAGTAAATATAATTATTTCGAATGTATCTGTTGCCAATGTAGAAAGGACAGTCAAAAAGAAAATGACTTGCGTATTGCAGACTGAGCAGTCGATATTAGGGTTAATTCGGTATGCGGAGCCCCTATAAGTATATTTGATGGCATAACCGCTTGCAACTCTCGGCTGTGCTATGGTTCTTTGGACTTGCAAGGGATGTTTATGTTGTAAGTAATTTGGTACCGCATCAGACAGCGTTAAATGCCGGTATATAGGTAAGAAGTTAGCTGCTTGACTGGTCACTTGATTTTAAAAAAAACTCATACGTGCATTTTTTCCTATGCCACAAAATTTAGCTTTCCATTAGTGTATACTTTTATAAGGCACCACCAGCTTAGTATGCCTGACAGCTTAAAATTCAGTGTGACATCCTTAAAAATGCCATCAACATTTACAAAAGTTCAAATTATCACTCGAGTTATAGAAGACGGCTAGTCTGTAAGAAGGGCGGCCACCCATTTTGGAGTTGATAAAATGACGATAATGCGATGGAAAAAGCGCTGGATTGAAAATAATTCTACGGATAGGAAAGATGGATCAGGACGACCAAAAGTAAGTTCTGAAGTGCAAGATGAAGACTTATTCACCATCTCAGACAAAATCCTTTTTCAACGTCGATTGAAGCAGTTAATGTAACATTATTTCCGGGTTCTTTAGCAACAGTAAATAGAAGAGTAACGAAATCAGAAGTCTCTTGTCAAGTTGCTGGAAAGAAGCCTTTTCTAACAGAAGAACAAAAACAGGCCAGAGTGATTTTTGCACTGAACAACGTTCTTCGTGATAATGACTTCTGGGAGAGGGTGGTTGTCACTGACGAAAAAGTTTTTCAATCATCTTCATCGAGTATACAAACCAAATTAAAAAAGCTCGATATTTTTCTGTAAACATGTGGGGCTGGTTTAGTGCTAGAGGTTTGGGTTTTTTTTGGAGAATCGAAAGAAGATTCAATAGTGAACGATATATTAAAATCCTTGAAAACGATATGATGCCATCTATACAGGCTTTACATGAAAATAATGACTTCGTTTATCAGCAGAACAGCTGTCCAGTACACACGGATAATGTTGTTCGCCAACGGTTTCAGAATAATAATATAGAAACACTTCCTTGGCCAGCCAACAGCCCTGACCTTAACCCAATGGAAAATATATGGGGTCGAATCGTTAAAATAATATACCAAAGGAATTGGAGACCACAAAATGCTGAAAAGTTAAGCAATGCTATTTATCGCGCATTGGATCAGCTCTCAGAAGACCATCAGTATATTCAAAATTTAACCTTTTCAATGCCCAGACGTTTGCAGCTTCTAATAGAGAAAAATGGTGATCCTATTAAATACTATATTATTTATTTTGTTTTCAATCCAGCGCTGTTTCCATCGTATTATTGTTATTTTATCAACTCCAAAATGGGTTACCGCCCTCTTTATAGAACAGCCTTCGTCCGTTACTCGAGTAATAATTTGATATTGTTCAATAAAGACTTTACTAAAACATTATTTTTGCTGATTTTTTAGTATTATACAAAATTTAATATAAAAATAAGGTTGCCTTTAATTTAAGTAAAAAATATTTTCAGTTTTAAAGACCTTTTTTAAACTATATGACAAAGTGTCGTACTTTTGAAGTTTTTAGGCATTTTAGCTGATAGTCCGTATATATTATACACTTTTAGAAAGGTCAATTTTGTGACTGCATGTATGTGTTAAAAAAAATTAAAGGCAACCTTATTTTTATATTAAATTTTGCATAATACTAAAAAATCAGCAAAAATAATGTTTTAGTAAAGTCTTTATTAAACAATATCAAAATATCAATTATCACTCGAGTAACGGACGCGGGCTGTTCTATAAAGAGGGCGGTAACCCATTTTGGAGTTGCTAAAATAACAATAATACGATGGAAACAGCACTGGATTGAAAACAATTCGACGAATAGGAAACTTGGATTAGGACAAAAACGATGGTAAACTTAATACTAATTATTTTAACTTAAAAAAGAACTAAAATAAATAATTTAGTTTTTAATAGGATCACCATTTATCTCTATTATAAGCTGCAAACGTCTGGGCATTGAAAAGGTTAAATTTTGAAAATACTGATGGTCTTCTGAGAGCTGATCCAATGCGCGATAAATTTCGTCGCTTAACTCTTCAGCATTTCATGGTCTCCAATTCCTTTGGTATATTATTATTCTGAAACCATTGGCGAACAACATTAGTCGTGTGTACTGGACAGTTGTCCTGCTGATAAACACTGATACAGATGGCAGCATAACGTTTTCAAGGATTTCAATATATCGTTCACTATTGCATCTACCTTCGATTCTCCAAAAAAAAAACGAAACCTCTAGCACTAAACCAGCCCCACATGTTTACAGAAAAATGTCCAGCTTTTTTAATTTGATTTGTATATTCGGGTTCAAATCTAGAATTTGGTGGACAATAAACTAAAATTCTCCTGCTGCTTGAAAATGATTGAAAAATTTTTTCGTCAGTGAAAACCACCCTCTCCCAGAAGTCATTATCAAGAAGAACGTTGTTCAGTGCAAAAATCACTCTGGCCTGTTTTTGTTCTTCTGTTAGAAAAGGCTTCTTTGTAGCAACTCGACAAGAGACTTCTGATTTCGTTACTCTTCTATTTACTGTTGCTAAAGAACCCGGAAACAATGTTACATTAGCTGCTTCAACCGACGTTGAAAAAGGATTTTATCTGAGATGGTCAATAGGTCTCTCATCTTGCACTTCAGAACTTACTTTTGGTCGTTCTGATCTATCTTTCCTATCCGTAGAATTATTTTCAATCCAGCGCTTTTTCCATTGCATTATCGTCATTTTATCAATTCCAAAATTGGTGGCCGCTCTTCTTATAGACCAGCCGTCTTCTATAACTTGAGCGATAATTTGAACTTTTGTAAATGTTGATATCTCTGGCATTTTTAAAGATATCACACTGAATTTTAAGCTGTCAGGCATACTAAGCTGCTGGTGCCTTATAATAATATACACTAATGGAAAGCTAAATTTTGTGGCATAGAAAAAAATGCATGTTTAAGTTTTTTTTGAAATCAAGTGTACCTTCCGGGTTTAACTTGCTATGAAAATATTTAAAAATCTGATTCTGTTTTTTTTTTAATTGGCTAATATATAAGAAATATGGGGTTAAATATAAATTCGAAAATTCAGGAAGTGGCGAGATATAAAGGAAGGTTACATTTATAATGTATAACCCTGTAACTACTATGATGCCTTCGTTAATTAAAGAGAATTATCCGCCGCAACAATTTCGTGTTAAAATCTCAAAAAATCATTGTTTATTTTCCTTGTTTGCGCGCCGTGCCGCGCGCCCGCTAAACACTGCTATTTTAGCAGTTTTTACAAAGTTTCAGTTTTATTTTCAGCCCGAGCCTCTTTTATGGCGAACCGCGGCGTTTAAATATTCGAAAGTAAACAAGCAAAGGGCGATTCTGGGTCTGGGGCATGCAAACAGGAATTAATCATAAAAGAATAACAAAAACTGAACGGATTTCATCAATTTTTAAACTTAAATTAAAGTTTCGGGGCACAGAATTAGATTTACAATTTAATCACATAATCCAAAATTCTTAGTTGTCAATAACAACCTAGAAACACACTTATATGGTAATATTACCTTTTTTTAATATCTGAAAAACTGAGGCTCTGACAAAATATAACGTGATTGCAGATTTTGTTCAAAAAATAATTCTCCATCTAAATATGATAGTTATTTACCTAACAAGTGCGAAAAGTGATACTCTATTACATGCGACGGCAGTTGACCGAATGAAGCGAAGCGAGTTCGGTCAAGCCGGCAAGGGCAGTAAAGACAATTTACGCATGTGTTAGGTACAAGATTTTACCTATAAGTCCCAAAATTACCAAAAAATAAATATAAATGTCTCTATTTTAGCCATACTTTTACCGCACGATAGTACGTAAAGCGTGTTTCGCTAACTGCTACACCATATTAAGGTGTACAGTGTGTCCCATTTTGGATGGCATTCAATGGGAAACTTCGTTGTTATTGAAGATAGAGACATGTGGTTTTCGCATTGAAGTTTCGATCCCGAAAAAAATCATCTTCAGTGCAGTTTTTTTTTTTCTGGTACGCCATTTTAACTTATTTTTTTTTTTTGAGACCATTTATATCTAACTACTAGTGGTTGGGCAGAATTTCCAAAGTGATTTTGATATAAATTGGTATAATCAATAAACCTAAAAATGTAAAATGTAAAATATTTAAATAACCATAACACCTACAAAATATTTTATTTCACTTTTAGGAAGGCAATGAGTGTTTCTTTGTAAAGAGGTATCACACTGTAAAAAAATATTTCAAGTCTTTGTAGAAAAAAGTAAATAAAATGTTGAAATAAACAAATTTGTGTTTTCCTTAATTTTGGATAATTTGATGCAGTTAAATTGCTTTAAGGGTGATTTTGGTTTCTTCTAAAAACTAAGGTTCCTTTTAAGTGTATCTACAACAATTTGTTAAGATATAAACAATTTCTTTGCAGGTTATGTTGTACACAGGTATTGAAGTTGGAAGAGTCGGTTTTTTCATAAAATATGGTATTTTCGTTTAAAATAGGAACATTGCTCTCCCATTCGTTACTTTTAAACGATTTGTTTTATATTTTTTATAATATTTCTTCAGAATTAAATAGAAACTAAAAAAATATTTATTGAAATTAACAAAAATAGTCAGGGAGTTTATAATTAAGTTCCGAACGCTAAAAATGATGCTTAAAAACACTCTGGGATTACCATATTTTCTGGGTGATTTTGATCCTGCAGTAGAATTATGTTTTTTAAAGAACAAGCTTTTAAAAATTGTACAAATTTACAAAAATCAGTTTGCGGTTTTACAAAAATCAGTTTGCGGTTTCACGCCCAAAGATAGCTATTTTTGAAGATTGACAGAATGCATTAAAAATATATCATTATCTCAAATAAACTCCTAGATGCAACTTGTTATGTAGGAAATAATTATAAGAAGTAATATACTTATGATTTTTTTAAAATAATTAGTATGGGTGCTAACCACTCATAAGAAAAGTAAAATTTTATTTAACTTCTCTCTAAGGGCAACGCGCCGTGACGCCACTTATAAAGCGACGCCGGCCAAAACAATATATATTTCTAACATAATATCGTGTTCTCAAACACCGTGCCAAGTAATATCAAAATCAACCAAAAATTAAAAAAATTAAAATTGACTGCCCGACTATAGATAGTAGACCTGGACAACGAAGATATATTATATGAGCATACCGAGTGAACCGAAAAAAACCGGACAAATTGTTTTTTGCTATAACTTGAACAATTGATAAGACAAGTTTAATAAACTTTATTAACATTTAAATCCAAAATAGCGCATAAAATAAAATGCGCACCTTATTTTGTATTTAGGTATAAATTTTACTTTTCGACATAATAAAAAGAGGTAGGCATTTGATTTTCTCTGCTATCTTGGATTTAAATATGGCGGCAAAGCGAATGCTTCGCTTTTCAAAAGACTTATTTGTCTTATCAATAGTTTCTTTTTATTAAAATTGGTAAAGTTATAGCAAAAAACAATTTGTTCCTTTTTTTTTCGGTTCACGCGGTATGTTCATATAATATATCTGGGTTGTCTAGGACTACTATACAGTAGTTAAATATGAATGGTCCCAAAAAAAAATTAAAATGGGACAGGGCCGTACCAGAAAAAAAATGCACTAAAGATGATTTTTTTCGGGATCGAAACTTCAAAATAAAAAAATATATATTTTATTATTAAACAAACTTAAAAAGAAACTAAAATATGAAGTAAAACATTTTGATCGGTATTTAACTTTTTGATTCCGATGAGGGTATCTTCGAAACGAAACGTCGGATTAAAATTACAAAAACAACATTGTGTTTTTCTAAGATAATTATCTCTTAAATTAAGAGAGATATCATCAATTGGTAATGCCGACCATTTTTCAACTTTCCTCTGTAGTTCGAAAACTACAAGGGACAGAATAAATCTGTTAATATAATTTTTTAATGCTCAAAAAATGCGAAAACAGCATGTCTCTATCTTCAATAACAACGGAGTTTCCCATTGAATTCCATCGAAAATGAGACACCGTGTACACATACTGCCTGGGAATATTTTAAAGGGGGAGTTCTGCATGTTAACGATAGTTTATTTAAACAATTTTTTTCACAAAATACTTTTTTTTCATCTAGAGAAAATAAATCTGCTGTTTTCCAAATTCGTATCAAAACCCCATAAAACACAAAAAATCAAATATCCCGGGGGGCGACTTAGCCCCTTTTTTTTCTGCATTTTTCAAGATAGAGGAATGAAACTTGGGAATATCCTATAATGTCATATTTGACGTTTTTCGAGAAGTCAACTTTCGATTTTTAAATGAAAAACCCTGCATATTTACATTTTTGTACACACCCCCGTGAAACACCCGGTACATCGATCCCTCCTTTTATCGAACAACAGCAACACAAACTAGGAATAGTTTTAGAGAGCAAAGGTTTTAGAAAGCTTATAGTTTCGAAAGCTTCGACCGCATATTCGAAACTTTGTTGATGAACGGGGGGGGGGGGGTTTAATCGGGATCGAAGTCAATTTGGATGCTAATGAGCCGCCTAAGAGAGGCTATAATGGTTTTCGAAATCTACAATTAAAATACAAAGTTCAAAATTCTTTGTTTGGTTTATGAAAAAGGGTTTTCCCATGTTTCTACTCACACTTCACTTTTTGGTAAATTACAAGACAAAAATATAGGTATTTCTTGAAGTATGGGTTTTTGTATTTGTGGCATTCAAGATAAAAATCATGTTTCTTTCAAGTAAAGTTTTTCATTGTAAATCCTTTCAGACAGTTCAGCTCGGAGACAGCGGGCTTCTCTTAAAAAATTAATGAAAAATCAAAATCTTCCATATACATCCTAGAGAGTAAAACTCCAAGAAAAATTAAATTTGCAACAAAGAAAAGTTTTTGGTAATAAAGCATTAATTTTATCTAAAAATTCCCAAATACTCTTATTACATGTATTTTTTTAAGGAGAAAACTCAATGGGGCAAAATTGACAATCTTGAATCTTAAACGCCATTAGAAATGCTATATTTTGAAAAATAAATTTTTAAGCAAAAAGTGTCATAAGGTTTTTTTTATACCTTCATCAAAAACATGATTTTAGTAACTGTCTCCAGATAACTAAAGGCGTGGCTTTTTTGGTTACCGGTGCAAAAACACTTTTTTTTGGATGATGCAAAGAAAGATTTCTGTCCGTTTTCTAACCAAAATTAAAGAGAAATAGCTGAAAATAGCAATATTGAAAAAAATCTAATTATTATTGCCTAAAAATTAAGCCATTTCCGCCAGTTTTCACCAAGTATTTAGGAAAAAATCATTTAAAAACATCGTAAAAATATCAAACTGTCAAAGATTAAAATGTCGCAACAGTGAACGTCACCGAGTAAAAAGGCACATCGCTATGGAAACCATTGGTTTATAGTGTTCGAGATTTTGAAAATTATTTTCCTGTTTTTCTTGGATTTTTTGATAAAGGTATTAAAAAAATAGTGTTTACAACTCGCGTTTAAACCGTGCTTTTTTTTACTCACGTTTTTAAATACCTCGCTACGCTTGTTATTTAAACCAACGCTTGCAAAAAAGCACTATTTTAGCCACAGTTGGGAAAACTACTATTTTGTAACACCTACAGATTCCTTACTTTCAAATCTAGTTGGAAAATCCTTCAAAAATTGACACATTTATTGGCCTTTTTGTACCAAGGTTTATCCAGTATCAGGCATTTAAAAAAAAAAAACAAAAAATGTCAAAGGTAGCTCCGTTTTTTGTCTAGGAGCTTTAAAAAAATTAATATATTAATGATCACTTTGTAAAAATTACAGGCTTTTCCCAAAACGTAAGCCCATCCCGAGCCAACCTTATGGGCAGACATTAATACATAATTTTTTTTAAATGCTGGCTGCTAGAGAAAGTACAGCTAAGCTATCTTTGACATTTTTTGCATTTTTCAGTTCAAAATACCTGGTAATACTAAAGAAGTCTTTGGCAAAAGCACCAGAAACGAAAAAGGAGATAGACAAAAGAGAGAAAAGAAGAAAGACATATTATATTTACTTAAAAAGTGGTAAATATTTTTGTTTTTTTTTAAAACTATGTTACCATTTTTTAAGAACAACCCAGCTATAAAGATCCTTGATTTTTGTAAAATAGGTATAACTGACTATCACCTGTATTAGCAGATGAATTCACAAACTCAAAAATAACTCAAGAACTAGTGAGTTGTTATCTCGGCCATACAGCACATTTTAGACCAACCAACAACAGCAACATTTAATAATTACCAAAATTCAAAGAAAACTAATTTGTTTTTTTTTTAATTACCACTTGAAATGTTACCTTTTTTCAAGAACGACCCATATACATTTTTTCTTCTTGAGTGGTAAAGTTTTCGTAACAATTTCGAACAGTAAAAAATAGACAAAATCTGACAGAATTATTGTTTCGCAAGGCGAAGGTGGATTAAAGGATACTAAATCGGTAGGAGTTGATCGGCCTGTATGGAGAGGATACTGATCCGTTATATGAAAGCAGAAAAAAAAACTTTAACTAATTATCAAAACTGACAATTCACCCATTTCAAAAATGATTGGAAACGTTACCAAAAACTGCATTTTTTTAGATTCTCCCTTTTCTTGGAGTTATCCCTTCATCTGAACGTGCTATTTAAAACATATTGGAAAACACCCTCGGATACTCCTTCCTCTTTTTTGCCAAGTTTTCTCGCATTCGATACTTTTTATGATCTCCTCAATGTTTTCTTTTGTCAAAGGATTTCCTACGTTTGCGAGGGTTGAAAAATTCCAGACGGTTAAACATGTCACGTCCGGAGCGTATGTCATTATTTTATGTTGGTCCTTTTTTTTATTAGGATTTGTTCCCAAAAAAATCCTGAAATAATTTTTTTCCACTCTATTATTGACAGGAAAACTTTTACGGTGGGATTTACTAAAAAAGTTTAGTCTATTTAGTGAAATTTTTGGTTTTAAGCATTTTAAAACAACCCTCCTTGAGTTTTGGACATAGTTTGATTTATAAGAATAATTTTAATAAATTTGTTTATTGAATAATCTTAACACAATCTTTTGTTGAATTTAAGAGGAAATTTTCAATTTAGAAGAAAAGAAAATTAAAAAATTTAAACCCACGCCCATATGTCACTCTAATTAAAACTTACTCTTGTTAGTTAATTTTTCTAAATAATACTTGATAATAATAAAATAAAGAATAGAATAATTTTGTATTTATTTAAAAGATGCTATTATTTCTGAAATATATTAAAAAAACTTAAATGCAAGTTATTTTTTACATTTCTGTCACTGTCGAAATGTCAGTTTAAAAATATTAGCGCTGCGTTCAATCACAAATAGCGAGTTCGGATCTTTTACCTCTGCTTGCACCTTTGCTTGCACCAACCTCTACTGATGAAAGCTACAGCTTTAAAATGAGTGGGCTTTGAGTAAGGAAAGTTTTTTTGACTGAGCTTTTAGATAACCTCTATGTTTTATTTTCAGTTTGTAAATAAATTAATATAGTTGTTTTGGGGATTTTTGCTTGCTATATTTTTCGTGCATAATCAGTGACCTTCACTTATGTTTGTTTTGCCTCGTAGTGCCCTCATAAATATATTTTTTGTGCTGAAAACGGGTTCAAAATATGGCGTTTTTCTGGACAAAATAGGACGTGTTTTATTGTGGAATGAACAACTTGGGATATGAAATAAGGTAAATTAATCCTTGTCAAAACGGTTACTTAGGGAAAACAACAAACAAAAAACAATCCTTTCTGTGGGCTACAAATTTAAACCAGCCCCCTGAGGTGGTCTAGAAAATCACCAACTTTATAACTTCAAACACAAATAATGAAGCTCTTATGTGCCAAATTTTTGCCATTTTGAAACCTGTCAAAAAAAAATAGTTATAGGGCACATTTTCTTCTACAATATGGTGTATTTTGAGAAAAAAAGCAGTTTTTCAGTGGTATTTTGCAATAACAATAGAAAATAATCAATAACTTTGTGTCTTTTTTGTATGGGTAAGTGTTTTTTGAAAATTAGTTTTAAAATTTAGTACCCCCCACAGGTAAATATTTGGACCTGTGGGGGGTACTATTGTAGATCTTAGTAAATCTCACTGTTACAGTCGTTGAATAAATTGTATAATCTTTTATGTAGCTGTAAAAGACAATAATTCGTAACAAATGCGCGATTCTTATTGGTCAATGTTGCTTTTCTCTCATTCCCTAAACAGCATTTTAAATAGAAATTAGTATCTTTTATTTCTCTTACTAAAGACCAGTAGAAACAAATTTCGGGGGAATTGGAGGCGTCGACCAATAAGATCTGTGCATTTCAGGGAAATAATTGTTTTCTCCTTGATTTCAAGAATGCCTACCCCTTCAAAAAATTTAGTTTTCGCATGACCGAACTAAAACAAAATAATATCAAGTTGCCTGTGGACACAAAAGTTTATCTATTTTGTTTACTATCAGTTAAGATTTATTTATTTTGAAGATTTTGCTTTAAGATGACGTATAAATCAGAAATAAGAAAAAGTATCTTCAAGTTGGTTGAGCGGGTACCCAAAGCTGCAACATTCGAAGTAGAACCATTTATAGAAGAAAAGCGAAGTGCGAGCAGGGAATCCCATGTCTGAATCTCCCAAAAAGTGGAAGACCAACTGCATTTACTGCACAGAGGTCATGCAGAGAGATTGATGAGTAGAGCAAAAACCAGGTTGGATTTCAACGAGGAGACTGGCTTGTTGCAAGAGTAAGATATCGCTGGAATTGAAGAGAGGAATGGTCCTAAATATCGAAAGAGATGTAAAGTTAGTGTTTAAATAAATTTCTTCATTAAAAAAAATCCGATAAATATTTTGTGCCAAAATTTTGATTGTTTTCTTTGTAAGCCAAAAATTAGGTCCTCCGCCTTTGTTTGTCGTGTTTATTTTTACAAAATAATAAATCATTCTTACAGAGAAATCACACTGCGAATAAACAAAATGCTTATAGTAAACGCACCGCAGGTGTTCTTCTTTATTTGAGACCACACTGTGTGTTAAAGAGCTGCACACAAGATTTTATTATAATTTTATTATTTAAAAAATATACATCTAAGTAAACATATTACAAATATCTAGATAGTTCTATCGGTGTCTGTTTGTTCCAGCATCACGCAAAAAATACTTGGCTTACTGCATTCCTTGGTTTTCTGTGCAGTGCATAGGCCGCATAAAGCTGATCACACACAAACTTGCATAGGCTCACATAACACATAGCATAACAGTTCGACCAATCAGACACGAACTTGGAACCGCCATATTGCATATACATAGATATATTTCCATAAGGTTGAACTTTTTATGCAGCATGCTATGTACTATGCAATTTATTGATAAACCCTATTTTCGGAATTGATTTCGTAGTCAAATCATTCAAATTTCAGGCCTAGACAAATATTTATTTGGTTTTATTTGTCCTTATTGGAAAACAACAATTTTTTGTACTTCATTTGGAGATTTTGGTATCACAACATACAAGGCAAAAGATGTTGCTATGAATATATTTTTAAATTAACATCTTCCAAACCGTCCCAAGATTACAACCAGGGGATAATGTAAAGGGCGATCTACCATAAATGCCACCGCCATTTTTCTCCGTTATTATACCTGCTATAAAAAAGTTTTTGAAATCAGAAGCAAACGAGGAATTTGAAAATTCGATAAAATATAGTATTTTTTACTTAAAATAAGAAACTTTATGTCAAAATTTGGCATACATATTCTAAAAGGCTGGAAAAAGTTATACAGCTCTTGTACCAAACAATTTTTAAAGCATGCCTAATTAGATCACCCTTTATATTATCCCCTGGTTGTAATCTTTGGACTGTTTTGTCAATTAAAAAAAATTCTTATAGCAACATCCTTTGCCTTGTATGTTGTGATATCAAAATCTCCAAACGAAGTACAAAAAAATGTTGTTTTCGAATAAGGACAAACATGGGTAGGGTGGGTGTTGATTTATTTATACTTAAATTATTGTAACGTACAATTACGTTTTTAGTTATTTAGAACGTGCTATTGTTTGTAACCCTAATATCTCAGGATCGGAATTTGGATTTTTTTATTTTTTTTATAAACGCGTTAAATACAACCTAAGGGTATACAGGGTGTTGTTTTTAAGAAAAATATATAATACCTCATTTTGTTTTAATCCAGACCTTGAATTTTTTTTTATACATTGGTAGAAGTGGCTTTTGGGGCTCCTTATCTGTGCCAAATTTAAAGTAAATACTTTTTTTAGTTTCCAGGATTTTAAAAAAATTGGATATAAGTTGCCCCTGGCCTGTAATACTTATTATTAAAATATTTGCTTTTCGTCGTGAATCACCCTGTATACCAATTTTGAATAAATTTGGAGATACTTAGACCCCTTCACCACCCATCGAAAAAGGGGGGGAACTGTAAACTTCATAATATCACTCCCTTAAACACCTCTTCCTTTAATTATTAAAACTGTATATTCGTAGCAGCTTTGGTTTAAAAGTTATTAATTTTCCAATATATATCTCATGGCACCTTAACTACCCCCCCTAACATAGTTTTGATTTCCAAAATTAGAAAATATTTAGTGGAACACAAATCTGAAAACCGCATATTCTTAGCAGTTTTGGTTGAAAAGGTATGAATTTAAATATATAACCCTCTGTCATCCCCTTAGCCCCCCTACCAACAACGTTGTTTTTACCTTCAAAATTATAAAATATTTATTGGATCATTAAAATGAATACTGCATATTCGTAGCAGCTTAAGTTTAAAATATATGATTTTTTAATATATCATTCCCCTCCTACCCTCCTTAACGACCCTCCAGGGGCCCAATTCTTGAATCACTTGAGTTTCAGTCGTATACGGAATACATTTTAGCAAAAAATTGACAAAAAAGGGGTAAATTTTCTCTTATCCACTTATAAACGCACACACAACATTGAACTCGTACTGAAATTCTGTAATATTAAATTAAATTCGCCGTAAAATTGCAATTTTACGCTTGTGATGCGCTTTTTTTCGCAAGTTTTGACGTTCGTATGTCATATTCGCTCGGATTTGCATCAATTGCTTCTACGCACTCTATATAAATTCGAGCGAAAACGACATCTAAGCGTCAAAAACCGTCCTATTTTTACGGCTAAAAATATTTAAATTTTGGGCCTATTTTAATTAAATATTGTGCATTGTGCATACGAATTAGAATTTATGATATCTGAATTACTAAAAATTGACCCCTTTTTCGACAATTTTTTGCTAAAATGTGATTCGTATACGACTAAAAGTCGAGTGATTCAAGAATTTGGCCCCAGTTATATTGCATTGTCACTGGAACTAAATTTGAAGTTAATCGGATATGTAGAAGTTAGTCAAAATTCACTTGCAAGATTTGTGCCAAACATACAAACTCATGTGAAGCTTGTAAAAAGGACCCGAAATTCGAGTGGAAGTAGGTGCGTATACAATTCTTTTGTTAAAATGTTTGAACTGAAAAATAGATACGGCCGAGATGTCGGTTGTCTTAACACGGTGAGATAAATGCCAAAAAAGGATGGAAAAATAAAAAAGTAAGGTTAGTTGCCCGTTAAAAGTCTCTGATTGGTTAACATTATTTCAATAATTATGGTAACAGGGCCTCATTTTTTTATCACTTTCACAGTTATGTTAAAAACGCCGAGCAATAGAGCGACGTGTAAGTCGACTAGGTGTAAAGAACCAGGTTACTTAACTTTGTGAATTTTTGAGGTAGGTGGCAGCAACCCTGTAGCCTGTAGGTACCATAAATAATATAACCTATAGAGGTCGAATTAAAATTACTACAAAATTAAAACAGCGTTTATCCAGCAAAATTAATTAAAATTTTATTGCTTATTTATTATTCTAAGGCATCACTCCGGATTTAGTATTACCATCATTAACTTTTATTTCGAGTTTTATTCTCGTTTACTTACTTGTATTTTTCCTTTTGTTTCATCATTTCAGGCAGTAAACACACACTTAACAAGTAAAGTAAAATGTGTTAAGGGTCGTTTTTTCAAACAGCAATAAGGAGGTAAATTAAGTACCTATCTGTATATCTTGCACAAAAAATGTTTTTTTTGTCTTGTATTATATTTTTGGACCCTCCTAATATTTAGGTACTTTCGTTACAAAAAATTTTTTTGGTCCATTCTTGAGAGCCTTTTGGGTACTGTAAATTTTGTAAAAGTGAACAAAATGTCGCGTAAAGTATTGTGAGCCTAAATGCCTTCAGAATAAATATTAAATATTTTGAACAACTTTTAATGAGGTTGAAGTTCAAATGCGATATTTTTGCCTAATTGTTACTTTTTTCGTTTGTCTCCTTAAGGATTTTCGATTTACAATTGGTTCTGGTTAAACCATAACCAGAACCGGCCCTTCCGATTTAAAACAATGACGTCACAGTTGCAACTCGGTTATAAAATTTTAGAACCAGCCTGGAAGGTTAATTAGGCACTTAAGCTGTAAACATAACCCCTAAAATTTTGCAAAATTGTAGGTCATCTTTTTTTGAGTAAAATCAAAGATATCTTCACAATATTATAAATGACGTCATTATTTTAGAACCGCTGTCAAAATAATGTCAACCACAACCGGGACCAATTCTAAATCGAAAATCCCTTATATCTCTATTGCCAACTCTTATTAGTAAGATATATTCGAATAAGATAAATGTACTTTTACCTTAACCTCTCATAAAGTCCCTAATGGGAATCTCTTAACGTCTCTTTAACCTTGATCACTTGCTGTCCAAATTGTCGCCGCGTGACGAGCAACTGTTATTTTTAAAGGTTTTATTTAATATGAACTACTTTAATTTCAACAAGTAGTTCCTAGGTAAGAAGCGGTATTTAGGGATCACGAATATCTTCATTTTGCTTCAAGCAGGAATTTAATTTAATTTGAAAAACTAGGCCGGTAACCCATAAATCACCCCTTGATATTCACAGCGAACGTCTTGTGGAAAATTCGGAAAAACTGCCATGGAAACGCCGACGACCTCTTCTTTTTTTGGATTATTAAATTATTTGAAAGTTTGAGACAATGCATGATGTGTTTGAAATTAAATCGTTGTTCCATTGCCTATATTTTATTTATACACGACGTTTCGATCAATACAATCTCTGATCGTCTTCAGGTGCAAAATACAAATTATATAATGTATTTTACTAATTTTAGAGTTTTTCCGGAAACTAAAAAAAAAAAGAGATACTTACCTATATACAACTATTTATAGACCGATTAATTTTGCTGAATTACTTAGAAAGATATCGAACGAAACAAATATCGAAAACATATTTTTTGTTTAGTGCCGACCAAAAACGCAAACAAGACAGCGTGCTTTATATCTTTCCGAGTTATCAAGTTATGTTTAATAAAATGACATTTTTCCCTCCGAGATCTTAAATTCTGAGACAGGTGGCGCACATAGGTACCACGTCGCCGCGGATTACAAACTTTTTGTTTTAAATTCGAGAGGTGTGCATGGTTGCCTGTGTAGCTTCAACTGCCAGGTACAATCCTATGACTCCCTGATGATTCCTAATAAGGATGAAACAGGTCTTTAGGTGTCTTGATTCTCCATTAGACATTGGAGGCCTGGTCTTAATGAAGTGAGAAACAAAAGCGCTCTGTCCGATATGCCATGAGTGTTACTTTAATTTTTATTTGCGAACAAGGGATTCACTTTGTTGTTTTTTAAATATTTTGATTTTTTTAGTTCTGCCCAACACGCCTCCTCCGGAGCGATTGCTTGCTGATGCCTTAAAATTAGGGCCACGTAGTATGAAGACTATGAAGCTCCAACTGAAGGTGGTGCTGTTGCGAACGTTACCTCTTTTTAAGTCATGTTACCGTGACCTTATACTTTGACGAGTTTCTTCCTATAACCTGCTAAAAGGTGCAGGATTCTGTATTTACGGACTTTTGCACTTTTCAATCTTGATGTTTTTGTTTCTCAGTTTATTCGACAGGTGGCGCACACAGGTACCACTTCTCCGCGGATTACAAACTTTTTGTTTTAAATTCGAGAGGTGTGCATGGTTGCCTGTGTAGCTTTAACTGCCAGGTACAATCCTATGGATCCCTGATGATTCCTAATAAGGATGAAACAGGTCTGTAGGTGTCTGGATTCTTTAGACATTGGAAGTGAGAAACAAAAACGCTTGGTCCGATATGCCACGAGTGTAACTTTAATTAAATTCTGGTCATTATTCCGCCAAAAATGTAATTTTATTAAACCTAACTAGAGAGTTGTTCTACTGAACCACAGACCGTTTTAGGGTCTGTGTACTGAACGAATCTTTTGATTCCATCATTGAATTAATCATTTGAAATTAAATTTTAAAAAATGGTGACAAAGAAAAAAGAAGTCTATTCAGGATGCAGCTAAATACGAAATACTCTGCTGACCAAAAAATCTATTAGGCAAAGCATTTTTTATTGTATAAACGTAATCTTAATGTAATACCTATACCCATAAAAATGAAACGGTAATCACGGTTTTTGTATTTTTCAACAGTCCCAATTCCTGATTTTAAAATAGGTATCAGTGACAATCCATAATTTTCATACAGTTTACCCCGCGCGCAGGAATTCGAATCAAAGGAACGAATGAATGAAACGATCGACCTATTTCCAACTGATTTAGTATATCGCCACAGTCGAGTCGGTCAGTCAGTCATTTGATCCATTCCGATTTTATTCACTCGTTTGAATCATTCTGTCTTCGTCGGTCATTTGACTCATTTGACTGAAGGAATCATATCAAGCAAACATGATTCGATCATTCAATACTCGATCATAGTGAACGAATCGTTCACGAATCACACATCTCTAAACCTAACCTACTATAGAAGAAAAATTGACAAAATCCTTGCTGCTAACTCGGCTAGAAAAAAACATGTGGTCTGGTTGTTGTTCGATATTTTTTCAATTCGATATTTTTTCTTTCGATAATTTCTGCAATTTGATTTTCGATATTTTCTCTTTCAATATTTTTCCAATATGATATTTGTTTTTCCGACATTTTCTCCATTTTATATTCTTAGGTATTCTTTCGCGACCCATCCCTTGATGCAGTTTTTAACTCGGTTTTTACTTCTTCTGGATGGGAAAACTAAACTGTTGACATAATATAATAACTAAAAAATATTATATTACGTCTAAACATATTACCTACTTTTTACCGGGCTTGAAATTAACGTCGATTAATTTTTTTCTAAAAAAAAGTTTTTATTTCTCCTTCAGTTTAAAACCCTTAAATTTATTATTGGTCCTCGGTTTTTTGCGAAGTCGCAAGTTTTTTATAACACAGTCGCCCGTCGTAATCTAACTATAAAATCAACTATCCCCTAAAATGTCGGCGCCAGCGATCTGGGCAACCCTGTTATCGATCTGTTCCTTCTTGTAGTTTGTGGAACATATTAAGTTATATAAGGCTAATTCTCACGAGCAGTCAATTTTTAGAAAAAAAAAAGAAAAACTACAAAATGTTGCTACAAGTAGACCTGGATTTTGTTGGAAGATTTGCAAAAAATCGACTTTTTAAAAAATTAATTCACGAAGTTAAGAGAAGATTCTCAATATTTTTAAATCACGTCCCTAAAGGTAGCAGTGCAAAGTCAGCAGTTCACAAAGATTTTTAGATTGGAAAAATTAGTGCTAATTAAGTGCTAATTACATGTCAAGTAACTAAATTTTGTGCTCTTGTAGTTTCCGAGATATGGCCTGCACTGCTAGCTACACATTAAAGATAGCAGATGCTAGAATGGTTCCGAAAAGTGGTAGACTGGTCTAAATTGTCCAGAAAATTAAATGCTAATTATAAGCTGCCATATTAATAAAGAAATATTGTATTTTTTACTTTTTTTCTGCATATTTTTTTAAAATCAATGCGGTGCAGAACGCATATTTGAGTTCTCATGAAAGAAGTTGTCGGTCGTGCTTTTGATATTGAAATAAATTAGTGCTATTTAGGTACCAAGTTTGACCACATATCACACTTGTATACAGATTGAAAGTGGCTAAAGTTAGACGATAGATTTTTTGTTCATATGTGCAGCCTTCTATATAAAATAAATAAATTCAGTCAGCCGGAGTACTTACAGGTCAAGCTTAAAAAGGTTCAGATATTCACTCAAAGAAAACAAGATACAAAAATAGATATATTATTCCTAGGCACAGGACATTCCTATTTCAATGCTCTTTTAGCTATCAAGTCACAAAAATGTTTAATTCCTTACCTAATGAACTTAGAGAATCTTCATCAGAGATATCCTTCAAAGAGGGTCTCCGGAAACTTTTTATCAACTGAATAAATTAAAATAATAAATTGTGGATTTTATGAAAAAAGAAAGAAAGAAGAAAATCAGATAGTTGGTTATATATTAGACTATTTTACACTATGGTTATATATTTTAAAATTCTGAATTTTCTCTCTTTTTCTTGTTTACTATTTTTCTTTACATTTGTTAGTCTATCTCCTAGAGGTGGTTAGATAAAGTATCATTAAGCTAAATCTCGCCACCTGTTTCTAAATATTTTCTGTAAAATAGTTTTAAGTTTCTAAATAAAGACATTATTTATTTATTTACTAATTAAATGCCAAATAACCAAATTTTGTGCGCTTGTAGTTTCCAAGATATAGTCTGCACCTCGACCTGCACTGCTAGCTACCTGTTAAAGATAGCAGTGCACCATTCTAGAATGGTCCAGAAAAGTGGTAGGGTGGCCTGAATAGTCCAAAAAAATTAAACGCTAATTAAATGCTATTTCAATAAAAAAAAATATAAATTTTTTACTCTTTTCTGCATATTTTTTATTAAATTTATTTGGGTGCACTTTATCTTTAACGGGTAGCTAGCAGTACAGGTAATATCTCGGAAGCTAAAAGAGCACAAAATTTTGTGACTGGCTTGTAATTAGCACTTAATTAGCAATAATTTTTCCAATCATAAAATCTTTGCACTGCCGACTTTGTAATGCGTACTTTAGGGACGTTTATATTGTTTATAAATCGCAATTTAAAACAAAATAAAGTAAGAATATTTGTTGTTTTAGGGCCAAAACTGACATTTATAAAAAAACTATACCAAATGAAGTGGTGAAAAATATTCATAAACATGACCATTTTGAAATATGAATTAAATACATGTTTAGTTTATTTAAGACAGATAAAAAACAACGTGAATGAGATTTACGGAATTTAAATAAATATCTAAGTGTAAATAGGTGCAGTGATGAACAATTACGGATGTGAGATTTCTTCGGTAAAATATTTTTTTTTAAATGGAGCCAGCAGGCACGCATCCATAAACTCTTTAAAAAAAAATAAGAATTTTTTTTTTTCAAAAATTTTTTTTTGGTGAAACTGCAATTATATATCTTAATGTGAAAATCGCGTTTCGCTCGCTGCTACGGTTCGTGTGTTAAATTTTTTTTAAAGTTTAATCCCCCCTCCTACCCTCTTGTCGGCAGCTAGCGACACGCGATTTTTACATAAAGATAGATAATTACATTTTCAAGCAAAAAAAGTTTTTAAAAAATCAACATTTTTTTTATAATTTTTTTCAAAAAAATTTTTCATTTGTTTTTGGGTTGAAAATGCTGATCTATCTTAATGTGATAACCGCGTGTAGCTAGTTGCTACGGTTCATGAGTTACTTTTTTTTAAAAAGTTTAATCCCCCCTCCTACTATCTTGCCAACCCCCCACCCCCATCAAAAACTAATCAGCTCTGCGATTTTTTAGTAATCGTGTTACCGACAGAAAAACAGACAGACACCTAGACACCCAGACAGACACCATGACAAAATTTTGTATTTGGGTCTTTTCCTATCCAAATAACTCATTTTTAAGGGATTAAAAAAACTTTTTTTTGTCGATCCCAATAGCCTATATACTATGTATGGATGGCTAAAAATATAGAAAATATTAAAACTTTAAATTTGAATTTCTAATTAAAAAAAAAGAGACCTTTCAGACATATTCAACAATTTCATTTTATTTGACTCAACAAGTATTTTTATAGGGGTTCAAGGGAATGGCAAACGATGTCGCGGGCATCAGCTAGTATCTAATATAACCGATATAAGGATAACTGCCACTACAAAGCTTAGAAAATGAAGTCAACATCTCGGTCAATATACAGAGACGGATTAGGTCAGAATTGTTGTTTAAAAATTCCACGCCTGCGCATAACTGGCTAAGGGTCTGTAACCACCAATAATGGTAAGCTGGGAACATGTTAACGTCATTGAACTCTCCAAATGGGTTTTCGATACGAGGAAGAGCAAGTCTGTTATCCTCCGTTTTTTTTTATAATTACACTAATCAACACCAAAAAAAATATTCGTTTCTGAAATATTCGTCTAAATTCCGAAAAAATTTATATTGTCAGGAATTTGGTAGTTATTTAGGTTTTTTTATATATTTTTTTTAATTTTTTATATATAAAAAAAGCTTGTTTGTGTTTACTAGTGTTATTAGAAGGAGCAATTTGATCAAGCCCCCAAGAAAATCATACATAATTAACAATAATAGCTATTAATAAATTTATTGTTTTTATTTTACAGACTTAGTCTTTAATCGACAATTCTAATAAGTATCGCTATTATGAGACCTATCATTAATTCCAGGGAAAACAATAATCAAGAGTGTGAATATTTATAATTGCATAATGAATTATTGTTATTATTTCCATTATTTGCGCAAATAAAAAAATAGGACTCAGTCAGCAATCTTTTAAATCGTGGCGCCATCGGATTATTGTAAAATTGGGTGTGGATTTATTTACAAAATTGATAAAAAGAAAATCTAATATATCCTTTTTTTTTAGGTAGTTAACGTCCTATTCGTCAGATTGTGTAGAGATTATTGGGAATAAGGACAGCTTTGAAAGTTTGAGACAATGATGTGTTTGAAATTAATTCAGCTCACTGTTCCGAGATCAGTGGCCCTAATACAAAAATCAGCGCACTGTTGCTCTACAAGTTAGAATTTTTATCAAGTGGAAATATACATATCGTCTTCAAATTCATTTATTGAGTAAACTAAAAAAAAATAATCTTAATATCCGGTGGCAGCACAAGTTTCGATAGTACTGAACATCTAGTAGTTCTGCCTGGTTTCGAGGCCTTCAATTTCTTTGGTAAATGATCTTTACCAATCTTCCCCACACATTCTCCATCGGATTCAGGTCTGGACTGTTCGATGGCCATGCTAATACTTCAATGTTCTGGTTTTGGAACCATGTTTTGCAAACATAGGCAGTGTGCACGGTGCAGTTATCATGCTGGAATATGAATTGCCATGGTTCTCTGGATAGAGAACTTCAACCGATGGCAACATGGCGTCCGAAAAAAGCTCCAGATAACGTACTGCAGTGAACCGACCATCAATCCTTCAACATACCCCCAGCCCCCGTGCACTAACCCAGCCCCATATGTTGACGGAAAAATGACCCGCCCTGGTTATTTGATTTGTGTATCGCTCATCAAGCCGAGAGTGTGGAAGCCGATAAACTTTAATTCTTCTGCGATCTGAAGAGGATTAGAATATTTTTTAATCGGTAAATATTACCCGTGCCCAGTAATCTTTATCACGGTGATGATTTAGGGCAAAAAAACTCTTGCCTGTTTTTGATCTTGAGTTAATTTCTGTTCTCTTCCATGCAGTACGGCAACGTAACTCTGAACCTTTTATTCTCCTACTTGCCGTGAAGCAGGATGCAGGAAAATTTGTCACTGAGACTGCGTTCACTGCGGAGTCGAATGGATTTTCCCTCAAGTGAATGAGCAACGCTTCGTCTTCTTGTTCACTAGTCTTTTTAACCTTGCCAGTGCCTTCTTTTCTTTCTAAACTGTGTGTAGCAAGCCAACGGCTTCTTATTCTACAAACTGTGGCTTTGTTAACACCATAGTGGTCAGCCGTTCTTCTCACTGACCACCGGTCTTCACTAAGTCGCGTTATTATTTGCGTTTTTACAAAAGTAGAAAAATGTCTCGACTTCATGTTGACACCTATTTGTCATGAATGTTTGTCATCTACATACACTGCTCAGAAAAAAAAAATTGGAATAGTAAAATTCCAATGTACGCAATTTATCTGCAAGTTAGTGTACATCTTTAAACTATTACATGTAATACAAAAAAAAGGCATGCATTAACTGTATTTTTATGAACACATAGATTTTGACAGAACAAACAATAAAACCGCGGTTAAAAATATTATATTTACAATTATTGTAACAAGCATTGTAATAGAATATCATATTCATTGTGAATATACTATTTTTTAACCGCGGTTCTATTGTTTGTTCTGTCAAAATCTATGTGTGTGATATTTTTAAAAACAAAATAAAAATTACTAAAAATACAGTTACTGTTAATGTCTATGTATTGTATTACATGTAATAGTTTAAAGATGTACATCGCCAGCCTACCTAAGTATACATTCAAATTCGAAACCTGAGGAAGACAAAAACCATTGTCGAAACGTCGCTTATGAATTAGAATACAACAATAACAACGTGTCCTTATTCCCAATAATCTCCACACAATCGATCCTTTATCCCCAACACAACATACGTCGTAAACAAATCCAATTAACATAAGGGCTAAGTCGGTATTATTAGCCATCCACAGTTAGTATGGACGCTATTGGAATCGTCAAAACAAAAAGTTTGCGTCAAAAAGACCTAAATACAAAATTGTGTCATGGTGTCTGTAACACAATGACTCAAAAACCACGTAACCGATTTTTATCAAATTTGGCGCATAAATGCTCTGAAGTAAGCTGATTAGTTTTTGGTGACAAGAGTGTAGGAGGGGGAATTAAACTTTTAAAAAAATCGCAACTTAGGAACCGTAGGAGCTAGCGACACGCGGTTTTCCCATTAAGAAATCCAATTTTAACAAAAAAAAAAAATTTTTAGAATCTGGGGTCCAATACACTATTCCCATTATACAAATAGGTGAGGCTCAAACACTAATATAGAAGGGTTAGGTTAGTGTTATTTATAACAAGTGATTTCTTTTTTTTTTGTACCCTTAGTTACAGTGTTGCAAATTCTAATGTCACAATAGTGCCAATTTAGCCTCAATGACAATCCCACTAACTGTTAAAGATTCTCCGTGACGTTTTTACTGACTAAATAAACATGGCACTGGTTTCAAATAAAGGAAACGCAAATTATTTCCTTATTTTTTCTAATTCCCTAAAATTAATATTTTTTTTTAAAGCACAAATGCTTTTTTATGCTTGCCTCTGTTAAAAATATGCGTGTAAAATATGTCGGAGTTCTGTTACACCAAAATACAATCTTAAACCTAAAGTTTTAAAGCATTCAATTCAGTTGGATTTTCATCCCATTATAAACAAAATTGTCTACTAAACAATATCATAAATAAATCAGCTCACTCGTGCCATTAGAAATCAGAGACTATACAAATCTCCCTACTATGGCATAGTGGCAGCACAGACAAGTATCGACAATTATATAGCCAACTAAGTTAGTAAATCGATGTTTCATGCGCACTTCATTGTCATTACTCCGATACGTAAAGTCAAAATACTACCTGTGATTTGATATACTTATGGGATTACATGGATTAGTTCGAGCATTATTTGCAGCAGGGTTGCCACCGAGGTTGCCACCAACTGTGAGAACTTGAAAATATTAGGAAAGTTGGCAGTAAGGTCAGAAAAATCGTACCTGGTCGACATAACTATAAAGAATTTCCCAAGTTTTCTTTAATTTTAACCAAAAAAACTATGAGATATCGTTAAAAATTTAAAGTTATGAAGTACGCACTACGCATTCACCTTGGTTTTCAGAAAGTTGATCATAATCTCTCGAAATTAACTAAAATTGAGTAACAACAACCTAGCGACCACATCCAAGAAAATCAAAATTTAGTTACTCCATAATTATGTGCTAATTATGTGCTAATTTCGTCCTCAATCAAAAAATTTTGAGCTCCTTTGGTTTCTGAGATAATCGAAAAAGAAAATGGGGTAGCTAGGTTAATATTAACTTAGCAACCCCACCAGAAAAAATGCAGCCAAACTAAAAATTTTTGGTTTTAAAATTATGTGCTAATTATGTGCTCGACAAATATATAAGAAAAAAATTAAATTTTTCATTTTAAATTATGTTTTTAAAAAAAAAGGGTGGGGTAGCTAGGTTAATATTAACTTAGCGACCCCACATGTCTAGGTATCACGGAATTTAAAAATTTCAAAAACTAATATTATCTGCAAATTATGTGCTCATTTCATCCATGATCAGAAAATTTTGTACTTGTCTGGTTTTCGACAAAATCAATAAAAAAGATATCATATCATACCGAGAATTACATTACATTATTTGTAATAACCTAGCATTCACAATCTGAAGTACGATTCCAAAGTAAAAATATATTATTACAAAATTATGTGCTCGATGAATATGTGTAAGAATTATCATATAATTTTAAAACCAATAATTTTTAGTTTGGCGCCATATTTCCTGCTAAGTTAATATTAAACTAGCTAACCCACTTTCTTTTTCTCAAAAACCAAAGGAGCATGAAATTTTTTGATTGTGGACGAAATTAGCACATAATTGGCACATAATTATGTTGTGAATGCCTTGATTTTAGACTAATCTTTTTTTTTACAGTACAGAGGGCAGTACACTTTAAGTTGCATGAAACCTTGATAAAACACCATTCATTACATTATTTGAATGGATGGAGTATTAGTGCCAATACTGTATTTAGCTCCGTTGAGCTGCACTACCCATTTGACAGATTCGAAAAAAACATTTTCAGATTTACGTGCTCCTTATGTGCCAAAAACAAAATTTTCGTGCTCGGTTTGGGTTGGGTTCCGATTAAGAAAATATAGGGTGACCATTCGTCCCCCATGTTGGTGTTCCGTCCCCCATTGTAAGTGTCCCCCTAAATGTCCCCCATTGCTAAGAAAAGTCCCCCACGCATGTATCGCGAAGAAAAAATAAATGAAATAATTTTGGAAATATTCCACATAATTATTATGATGAGACTGTAAAAAATATGTTTCTCAAGAAAAGCTTGATAATTGGCCTAACAATAAAATTATCCCAGACAATTTTGGAACATTTTAGAAACGAGCATATTGTTTGCGGCAATTTTGTTAAAATGGCTGAATACTCTTTCAGTCTCCCGGGCACTAACGCGCTCTAACTGAAACTGTTTAGCAATATGATCAATATATGGACCACTGAAAAAATTAGATTAAATGTAGAAACTTTAAAGGCGATGTTAATAGTTAAATATAATATAACTTATACTTGCGAAAACTTCTATAAAAAAAAACAAATAATGAAAATTAAAAAATAAAAAAGGGAAATATTCATTAATTTTGTTACATTAGTTTGTTAATTTTAAAAAAATGTTTTTTGATTTAAACATATGCATAATATGCAATGGCGCACCGAGGGGGGTTTTGGGGTTAACCCCCCCCCCTCGAGAAGGCTGGTTATGGTCACGTTCTTACTTCAAATTATTTTTTTTCATTATTTATCCTTACCATATTTAACATTTATTCACAAAAATCCTTAAATGTCCCCCAATGCCCTATCTGCCGCAGATCTGCAGTATGAACTGCCTAGGAGCTTTCGCAAGAACATAAAGAGCACAAAAATCGCATGCGGTTGATTGTGATGTCAAGTGTTAGTATGTGGCTCGCGTCGAGCTAGCCCCCCCCCCCCCAATTTTCAATTAAAACAAAACTTTCTGATTGAGCACAAAAATTTTGCTTTTAGCACATAATTAGCACATGAAGAGCACGTAAATCTGAAAATATTTTTTTTTCAAATCGGTCAAATGGGGGGTGCAGCTCGTCGGACCAATTGTTTAGCACATTATTTTAAATTCCATCCAGACATCCCACCGAACATGAATGTAGTAACGTACGTCACATAAGTTTTGGGAAGAATATGTTCTTTAAAATAAGTACATATTTATATATTAATTGTTGCTGACCTGGTTAACTTGGTAATTTCTCAGGGCCAATTTCCAACAAAACTAAAAAGTTGTAAATTCTTTCGGTGTTTTCTAAAGTTTTGAAAAAGTATTTTGCTTGCAATTGAACATTTCTAACGTTTTTAAAACAATTAACACGGATTTCGACGCCATCGGTCAACTGAGACAGCAAAGGTAGAGCTAAGGAGCATATTTCTAATATTGGCACGCTCTAGGGAAGTATCAAGTCATATTTCCGGTAGGGTCAAACCATATCAAATCAACCAAAAAAAAAGGCACTTTTCAAAAATCAAATTTTTTGGATAAGCGGTTTTTGTTTTATTGATTTTTGTCCGTGACAGACACTTACAAAAATAGTAATATCTCAAAAACTATTGATCCTATAGAAGCGAGTGATAGCTCATTTTGAAGGGTTTTTAAAGATGTGTGACACAATATAGTTTGTTTAATTTTTTTTTTCTTAATTAAAAAAAAAACATTTTTTTTGAAAAATCTCAAAAACACATGTTTTAATTTTTTTCAAAAAAATATTTCTTTTTTTTCCAATGTTTTTTTAACATTTTTGGAAAGTTTTAGGATGGAGAGTCATACTTTAAAAAAATAATAAGATATTTAATACCTGTATAATACCTGTATTAAATATGTTATTATTTTTTTAAAGTATGACTCCATTATTTCTCCATCCTAAAATTTTCCAAAAATGTTAAAACAAACATTAAAAAAAAAGAAATATTTTTTTGAAAAAAAAATTAAAAAATGTGTTTTTGACATTTTTCAAAAAAAATATTTTTTTTTAATTAAGTAAAAAAAAAATAAACAAACTATATTGTGCCACACATCTTTAAAAAGGTCTTTAAAAACCCTTCAAAATGAGCTACCACTCGCTTCTATAGGATCAATAGTTTTTGAGATATTACTATTTTTGTAAGTGTCTGTCAAGGACATATTGGTCAATTTCTTGATTTTCAAAAATCAATAAAACAAAAACCGCTTATCCAAAAAATTTGATTTTTTGGATTTTTGAGTTTTTTGATAAGACGAATAAGTGTACCAAAAATCATCAAAATCGGAGATGGTCAAAACTATTGCCTAGTTGACTTGATATTAATATCTTTAAGAAAAACCTCCATTAACTTAGCGACCCCACCTCAAGAAAATCAAAATTTAGTCACACCATAATTATGTGGTAATTTCGTCCCAAATCTAAAAATTTTGTAATCCTCGAGTTTCTGAGCAAAATCATAAAAGAAAATGGGGTAGCTAGGTTAATACTAACTTAGCAACCCCCATCAGAAAATATGGCGCCAAACTAAAAACTTTTGGTTTTAAAATTATGTGCTCCTCAAATATATAAGAAAAAAATCGAATTTTTCGTTTTAAATTATGTTTTTTTAAAAAAAAAAAGGGTGGGTAGCTAGGTTAATATTAACTTAGCGACCCCACATGTTTCGGTATCACGGAATTTAAAAATTTCAGAAACCAGTATTAACTACATATTATGTGCTAATTTCGTCCATGATCAGAAAATTTTGTACTCATCTGATTTCCGAGAAAATCAAAAAAGAAAGTGGGTTACCTAGGTTAATATTAAGCTAACTACCCCACTAAAAAACTGCACTGTAAACAAAAAATTCGAATTATTCTTGTACATATTCACGGAGCACACGATTTTGTAATAATATATTTTTACTTTGGAATCGTATGCTAGGTTATTACAAATGATGTAATGTAATATCGTTTTTATAGATTTTCTCGGAAACCAGACAAGTACAAAATTTTCTGATCATGAACGAAATTAGCACATAATTTGCAGATAATATTGGTTTTTTAAATTTTTAAATTCCGTGATACCTTAACATGTGGGGTCGCTAAGTTAATATTAACCTAGCTACCCCACCCTTTTTTTTAAAGAAAAACATAATTTAAAATGAAAAATTAAATTTTTTTCCTATATATTCGTGGAGCACATAATTAGCACATAACTTTAAAAATTTTTATTTTGGCGCTATATTTTTTGGTGGGGTTGCTAAGTTAATATTAACCTAGCTACCCCATTTTCTTTTTAGATTTTCTCAGGAACCAGAGGAGCACAAAATTTTTTGATTGGGGACGAAATTAGCACATAATTATGGCATAAATAAATTTTGATTTTCTTAGGGTGGGGTCGCTAGGTTAATGGAGGTTTAAGAAAAACTCTCTAACAATACTAAGCACACTTACTGGAACAACTAATACATGCTCTAAAATTAGTAAAGAGGTATTTTTCCACCCCAGACAACTTAAAAACTCCCTGGACATCTCAGCACTTCTGACATCTTATTATGCCAATATCCATTCCGTTGGCCGAGTTTTAATTTGCAAAAACGTGCAATTAGCGGCAATTAGGGTAGTTTTTAATCTCCAGAACTGCGAATCGTGTAGAAATGCCTCGAGAAATGCTTTCCGACCAAACAGAATAGTGACAGCTCGAGTGACAGTTATCTCAGTTTATCTCTTTAAACTTCTGCAATTTTTTCATAAACACAAAGATAACTTTACAAGGAATGGTTCGTTCCATAACTATAGAACTTTGTCTTCCTTTACATAAACGATAGGCGTTTAAGAGAAGTCCATATTATGCTGGCGCTAAATTGTATAACTTGATTCTGTCAGAGCTAAAACTAAATCATAACCGATTTAGGTCTCTTCTATATTGCCAGACTTTCTACTCAGTGAACGAGTTTATCTGTTACCTAACTAATAGACATATGTACTTAGATTGGAATTTTTTTTACCAATCTTATTTATTTACTTTTCTTCTGTTGTGTTAGAGACTTGTCTATGTAGAGTTTTGTTTAATTTAATTTAATTTTATGTAATTTTTATTTTAACTTGATTATATTTTATTATTTTACAGATATATTTAATATTAACATTTTCTTCTAGTATTTATTTTAGTCATTTTACTGTATACTTTCAACACAAAAACTTTATGCTAAATTAAGATTAAATACTTTATATTAAACAATACCACTAGGAAACTAGGGTAGAATGGCCAGTTTTCGATCGATTACTGAAAGTTTCAAGTTTAAAGTATAAAGTATTAAAGTTTAAATTGTATAACTTGATTCTGTCAGAGCTAAAACTAAATCATAACCGATTTAGGTCTCTTCTATGTTGCCAGACTTTCTACTCAGTGAACGAGTTTATCTGTTACCTAACTAATAGACATATGTACTTAGATTGGATTTTTTTTACCAATCTTATTTATTTACTTTTCTTCTGTTGTGTTAGAGACTTGTCTATGTAGAGTTTTGTTTAATTTAATTTAATTTTATGTAATTTTTATTTTAACTTGATTATATTTTATTATTTTACAGATATATTTAATATTAACATTTTCTTCTAGTATTTATTTTAGTCATTTTACTGTATACTTTCAACATAAAAACTTTATGCTAAATTAAGATTAAATACTTTATATTAAACAATACCACTAGGAAACTAGGGTAGAATGGCCAGTTTTCGATCGATTACTGGAAGTTTCAAGTTTAAAGCCCAAAATCTCTATTATTTTTAAGAACTATATTATGCCATTGAAATTAAAGAATAACTTTGATGATTTTAAAAAGGGAAAAAACCTCATTTTAAAAATAACTGTTACAAAATTATAATTTTCAGCTCGATTTTCAGAGAATTAAAAAGAAAAAAGTGTAACTTTTCCTGGGTTTTGGACCCGGGACTGCCCTCAATTCGACCAAAAATGTCCAGTTTTCTTCCGGTGTAAACCTGCGTAAATTTACATGCGATTGTCGAAAACTGGCATTATTTGACCAAATTGCCGCGACTTAAGAGCAATCGTTCAAACAATGTATTAAAGGTACGCTAAAAAGAAACAAACTCGACATCGGCACGATGTTAGCAAACGACATCGGATCTTCCGCGTTTTATAAATTTAAACATCACCTAAGTATCCTAAAAACTTAACTTAAATTAAAAAATAGCACATGTACCTTATACTCGACTCTCTCGACCCCCCAAAATTTCGGTTTTACTTCCCTTCCTAAAGGGAAGTAATGTAATCATTGAAAAATCAAAGATTTTCATGATCCTCCACGAATTTTAAGGTTTCGAATCCAGACGCCGTCGCTCTGTCTGTCGGTCTGTCTGTCGCCTACTTTGTAGCCACTCTAACTCAAAAACTCCTTCACTAATCATAACAAAATTTTACATAGTGATTACTTTTGTTGACGCGCAGACCCCTATTGTTTTTGAGCATTCTCCTAGTAGACCCTTCGGAGCTATCCCCAAAAAACTTCATCCCTAAAAAAAAAATATTTTTTTTCTTACCGTGTCATACCTCCTTGGAAAGCTTATAAAAATTGTAGTTGAATGGCGCCAAAATTTTTGACTACATATATATATATATATATATCACACAAAAAATACAAAAAAACAATTGAAAAATTCAATTTTCTCTGCCATATATCTCGAGCCATGAAACGAAATGTTAAATAGAAAGTAGCTTAGGATTAGATCCAGGTCACACCCTATTGTCTTATCAAATTTCATACAAATCGGTTTAGCCGTTATTGAGGATATATATATATATATATATAGAACATATAAAACGAAATGTTTTTAGAAACAATAAAGTGTGAATCTATATATATATATATATAGAGCACATATAAAACGTATTGCACCCTAGAAAAGTCTGGATACACCCTGGAGAAGTCTGGAAAGACTCTGGAAAAGTTTGGAAAGACCCTGAAAAAGTCTGAATACACTCTGGAAAGTCTAGAAAGACCTTTGAAAAGTCTGGAAAGACCCTGGAAAAGTCTGGAAAGACCCTAAAAAAGTCTGGATACACTCTGGAAAAGTCTGGAGAAGTCTAGAAAGACTCTGGAAAAGTCTGGAAAGACCCTGGAAAAGTCTGGATACACTCTGCAAAAGTCTGGAAAGACCCTGGAAAAGTCTGGATATAGTCTTGAAAAGTCTGGAAAGACCCTGGAAAAGTCTGGATACACTCTGGAAAGTCTGGAAAGACCCTGGAAAAGTCTGGAAACACTCTGGAAAAGTCTGGAAATACCCTGGAAGTCTGGATACACTCTGGAAGTCTGAAAAAACCCTGGAAAAGTCTGGATACACTCTGGAAAGTCTGAAAATACCTTGGAAAAGTCTAGAAACACTCTGGAAAATTCTGGAAAGACCCTGGGAAAGTCTGAATATAATCTGGAAAAGTCTGGAGAAGTCTGGAACGACTCTGGAAAAGTCTGGAAAGACCTTGAAAAAATCTGGATACACTCCTGAAAGTCTGGAGAGACCCTGGAAAAGTCTGGAAACACTCTGGAAAAGTCTGGAAAGACTCTGGCAAAGTCTGGATATAATCTGGAAAAGTCTGGAGAGACCCTGGAAAAGCCTGGAAACACTCTGGAAAAGTCTGGAAAGACCCTGGACAAGTCTGGATACACTCTGGAAAAGTCTGTTCTTCTGAGCGAGGGAAGTTTTGGAGTAAACCTTTACTCGATTTTTTTCTTTAGTAGGTATATATATATATATACTCTATGGAGAAGATATAATTTTTAAAACCGACCGCCCCGCTTTTACACGGGATTTGATTGTAACACAAAAAGCTAGTTTTTGCTAATGTGTGCTAAAATTAAAAAAACTTTAATAAATAGCATGCCAGAAATGAAAAACCCTACAGTTTTTGACCACTTATTTTTTTAACATAATGTTAGTAATTTTAACGAATCGTCGGCTAACCGAGCAGGTCACCTTATACCTAAACGAAGGTGACCAATTGTGCCGAATTGGTTGGGAAAGGTTCCAGTTTTTGGACACGGTTACGGCCTCGGGTTGTCCTCGGCCAAAGGCGGTCAGAGGAAGAGGAGGTCCTTTGCAACTAAGCCAACACACTTTTTTTAAACATGAAGGACAGAAATTTCACAAAAATTTGTTTAGGTACTTTTAAGCAATTTTTCGTCTGCGGCGCTTTTGAACCTGATGTTGGCCACAAATCGAGAATTAAGACAAGGTCCTGCCCCCATACCCAAGCGTCGAAGCGATCAAAGTTTTCAAGAACTTTCTGCTTTAAAGTGCTAAAAATGTTGCCTGCGGCGCTATCGACATCGATGGTTACAATGTCACGCCTACTTTGTCAACAATTATCATATATATAAAAAATACTTGTTTAGTATTATTTATTTTCTCAAAATGTTTGCATGCCCTGCATTTAGGACATAATTTTGGTAATGAATCCAGAATTGAGACAAATCTGAAGAATAAGGCGAGGGGTATTCAGTAGTGTGAAATTTGTGACGCGATTTCGCGTTTAAAATATTTTTCCTATGATTTCGCGCGATTTCGCAAAGACTTTTGCGGGATTTTGCAAGGATTTCGCGCGATTTCGCAAGGATTTCGCGCGATTTTGCAAGGATTTCGCAGACAAAATGTGACGCGATTTCACAGAGTGGTTACCCACTCGGAATAAGGATTCGTTTTAAATATAATGGGAGGTTTGCCCAACTCATGATTATGCTTAAACCTAAATTTGGTGCTAATTCTGTGTGACTGTCTCTTTTATTTTTATAAAGAAAAAGAAAGACAAACGTATAGAATTAGCACTAAAATTAAAAGTAAATATGAGTTCGGTAACAGTAGCGTAGCCAGAAATCGACTCTGGTAGGATCTTTTTTATTTCTATAAAGAAAAAGAAAGACAAACATATAGAATTAGCACTAAATTTAAATATAAATATGAGTTCGGTAACAGTAGCGTAGCCAGAAATCGACTCTGGGAGGATGGTTTCATCATTTAATAAAAATCAACTGGAAAATTTTTAAAAATTAAGTACGTGCCTATTGCTTGAGCTCTTGAACTAAAGGGAGGGGAGAGGGGCGGTTTAATAGGTGTTGAGTTAGTGTATAAGGAACAAAAATACTTATTTTTAAAAGCATGTCTCATCTAGTCTTAATTTAAGATTTTTTTCAAAATTAACCTTTAAATGCGCCGCGCCGCAGGCAAAATTCGCCACTGTTTGTTCAACAGTTTATTATCTAACAACATAAATAACCAAAAAAAATGTTAATCAGGAAAAAATATCTAGTTTACGTCACTTCCATATTTTTTGTTTATTGGTTTTTAATTTAATTATATTTTCTTGGGATGCAATTTTTTAAACACCCTGTTTCCAGCGTCCACATTCATTTTGACTTAAAATATTATGTAAATATGTATTAAGCAGGTCCAAAATATGTACTTTTATGTACCAATTTTTTGTAACATGACTTTAACTTTCAAACGCAGACTAATAATTATTATCATTTTGTAATAAAATAGTAATAGTAGTAAAAAAATTTAATACAAATTAACGTAAAAGGAAATAATGTATTGCTATTTTTGATACAAAAACAGTCTAACCTAACTTACCTCTCAAGCAATGTTTTGTAACCAAATATGCAGGGGGTGGATTTCAACCCTCTTAAAATAAACCAACTACGGCCCAAGCCACGATAACCCACCAAATTTCATCAAAATTGGCTAAGTAGTTTTTGAGTTTTTGAATTATGAGCGTTGATTACAGACAGACAAACAGACAGACCTACAGAACTACAAGAACTTGTTACATCAAAAAAAAGATGTTAATATAATAGTTTAAGAATGAATATACACTTTTAGCATTAAAAAACACAAAGTTTTTACCTTTTTTGAAGAATAATGGAAAATAAAAATAATATGCACTGTGGGAAAAATTATTTTACACTGTTGCTATAACACCAAACCAATTTTTCCAGGAATTCTTTGTTTGCCCTATTATTACAAAATATGCCATTAATAAATACATATATGCTTAGTTTGGCATTTTCTGGCAAAATTATTTATAAAAACCTACTTTTTATATATTTTGATTTTAAACTTAATAAACATGATAGAATTTAAATTTATTTATAAAAAAAATTCTCCCTAAAATGTTTTGATTTGGCAACAAAGCTTTTTTCTTTTCTTGGACGCTTTCCGTTCACCAAACTGGTCCACCAATTTTTTAGAGTACCAGTGATAAAGAAGGCTGTATTGGAATTTCTAATTGCCCAGTTGACAGTTTAAAAACGCTCTTTTTGAAAGAACTGGTTTCGCATCAAACTGCACATGCATTCACCGAAAATACCACGATTTACCGACCGGCTCACCGCGACTGAAATTCTAAGCAGAATACATCCCTTCCCTCTTCATCTGTCATATAAGAAAAATTTTCCAGTCGACCAGTTTTTTTTCACTAAATTATCTCCATCTCAACTAAAATACTGCTATTCTTGTCTAAATATTTTTTATTTTAACAGGGCTTAAAATAGGTTTTGGCAGTGGTTTTGTAAACCCTAAAAAACAGTGAAAACTTGACGAAAGTGAGTTTTTTTTGCTAAGAATCGATAATTTGGAAAGCATACGAAAAAATGTGTGTAAAAGTATGGCTTAAAAATGTGAAAAACACCTTACGTTCCCAAAGAAAACTATAAAAACTCAGAAACATCGTGGCCGTACCATAATATTATTTAAAAAAAAACACAGTTACACACTTAAGTATCGTTCATACAAGGCACAATCATAGTTTTAGTTCTACTTTTAGTCATAACGCTATCTCTGTCACTATTTTTTTTCTTAACGAGACAGTGATAGAGATAGCGTTATGACTAAAATTAGAACTAAAACTATGACTGTGCCTTGTATGAACGATACTTTACCGACTTTAAATGAGTTTGATTTTCTCCAAATGTAATTTTTATTTGCTTCATATATAATTGATAATTTGGAAAGCATACGAAAAAATTTGTGTAAAAGTATGGCTTAAAAATGTGAAAAAACACCTTACGTTCCCAAAGAAAACTATAAAAACTCAGAAACATCGTGGCCGTACCATAATATTATTTAAAAAAAAAACACAGTTACACACTTAAGTATCGTTCATACAAGGCACAGTCATAGTTTTAGTTCTACTTTTAGTCATAACGCTATCTCTGTCACTATTTTTTTTCTTAACGAGACAGTGATAGAGATAGCGTTATGACTAAAATTAGAACTAAAACTATGACTGTGCCTTTTATGAACGATACTTTACCGACTTTAAATGAGTTTGATTTTCTCCAAATGTAATTTTTATTTGCTTCATATGCGTGTCTCCTTTGGTGTGTTGGTTTATGGCATAGATTCCTCTTGTTATGTTGACCAACTTATCGCAAGCAATGCACTTTCCATGCGTCTCATTCTCTACGAAAATAGGTTCCAATTAGAACCCCATTAATATCTTTTTGATCTAACCAAGAGTTCGCAAACTTGCACGGCGCCATTTTTTACCTTAAACAGCTCACCAAAAAGCTCAAAATGCCGTGGTCAACCAAGGCCAACATAATATAAGGAAATTTTATTGGCCCAATAAATGCATTATTTAATTCCCATTGGCCAACTTTAAAACCTTGCATTGTTTTGGTAAAATATTGCCAATAAGCTAATTATCTATTTCTTTCTCACTTTATTCCATGAACTTTCACAAGGACAAAAGATAAACTTAACGAATCGGACTGGCCGAAAACATGAAACGAGCCAAACGTCTGCTCGGCCGTTATCGATTTGAATGGCGACTTCCAATTCTTTACTATGCCAGTCAAAAAATATTAGTTCTTAACAATAGGCCAGTAGATTTTATGTACTTTTATGTACTTTTTTTGAAAAAGTAATACTTTTATGTACCAACTTGAAAAAGTGTAGTAAATATGTAAATATGTATCGAATGTGGACGCTGTGTTTCTTTTAAAAAACTGCAGGCAATATAATAGTTTTCTATCACTTTATAGAACAAGGTATGTTCTACACAAAAGCCTATTATAACATTTTTCTCGGACCAACAGGAAAAAGGTTATGATTTTTTTCCCTTGCCTCCATATACTCAAAACACTGTGCGCCGGTAAAATTTTTAAAATTTAAGATATTACACCAAACACATGTCACATACCGGAGTAAAGAGTCACAAAAGTCGGGCAGCTATAGCTCTCCCAGGGCCCTTGATCATGATTAATTTATTGTAAATTGGGTTAGACCTCCAGGGGGGGTTTTAACCCCCAAAACCCCCCCTGGCTACGCGACTGTAGATTTGTTGCCAAATTATAAATGCGCCGCAGATGAAAATTTTAAGAAAAATTATACTAATCATTACATCTACTACTACATCTATTACACGTTTTGAATGATGGTGATAAAAATTCCTTAGAATTAAACAAAAATTGTAACAATTAATGACGTCATAGCACCGCCGGCAAAGTTATTAAAATTTCACATAACATTGGAGGAATATTCATGTTGTAGAAATATTCCCTCAAAGGGATTTTTGGAATATTCTATTGCGAATATGACAGGAATGTACCAGACCTATTTTTTGTTGAATATTCTTTAAGAGTTTGTGATAGTTATATTTCTTTGGTAATAAGATAATAATATTCCTATGATAATGTGATTATGAAGTTATTTTTATGAATATTCCCAAAAAGAATATTTTTGTCAGGATTTTGGCATGTTTGCTGAAAATATTACTATCTTGTGAAAACTATATGATTTACATGATTTATAATTGTAGTTTAGTTTAATGTCACCTATTGTAGGTAGAGGGCACTGGAATCAATATGTTCTCTATGTAGCAGGTAATATTATTATACATATAAGAGAGCAAAAAGTTATTAGGCAATCTTTTGATAACTAATCTCAAGTAGTACATAAACATGATGGTGATACATTGATATACCTATATCCATAGGCCACTCCTTAATTGCACTTTAGTGGAAGACTAATGCATGTTTGGTGGATTTGGTAGTTATTCATGTGGATATATATCCACTGCATATCTTAGGATATCCATCTCGTGGCCATCTGGATATTTGATTCACAAAAATCATCATTATAGTCATGTTTCACGTCACGTTTCTATCACATTTATATCACCTGTATGAGCTAGAACGTAACTTATTGCCGGCATGTTTTAGTAATATTCCCAATGGTACAATGTAACATTCCTATCACATTGTTTGTTCTCTAAGTATATGATTATTATTACATTACAGGAATGTTTAATTGTTATGTGGGACTCATCACAAACCGGAGTAAAGGGTCAAAAAAGTGGGGAAGCTAGCTCTCCCTGGGTTCCTTGATCATGATCAATTTATTTTAGATTGGGGTGGATCTCCTGTGGGTAAATCCGAGGCTAAACCTGCCATAACACAGGACCGAGATTATTTTTCTTACAAACCAATTCAATTGAAAATCCACTAAACTGACTGCCCTAGCTCTTTGAAAAAAAGCTGTGACCTCCCTATACCTCGGCACTCAAGTAAGTGCTTTTTTTCTTTAGAAAATGTCCCCGACTTTTACATTTAAGGGTTGTCACCTTGTCTATACCTACAATAAACCATAAAAAAACTGCAGTCTACTACTGATTTCTTGTAATTATTTTTTTAAAAAGTGAGGTTAGAAATAAAGTTGTAAGAAACTTTCAAAAAATGATTTCGTACCATGATTTCTTTAAAAAAAACGAAAGCAAGTGATCATAATGAGAGTGAACGAACTTACCAAAAACAAACGAAAATATCCAAACAACGACAACGTATTTAGATGTCTCCTTCATAATTTCGGCCCTTTACTCGCCCATAGCAGTTTTTAACACACTTTAAACAGTTCCACGTACATTTTCACCAATTAACGGCCACTAAAACACAGTTTTCTAAAAAAAAACACAGTTTTACATCGTTTTTAGGGACAAAAATGCCTGAATCACACAAAAATAAGCACACGTTTGTTTTCAATTTCACACACGCCGAGTGAAAACAGTCGTGAGAGACACGAACAGTCGCGCAAGGCTTTCGGCTGAATATCTTCGAATCGCTTTGAATCTCCAGCTTTTCATGCTGAAATTTCACCAGAGTTCGGAGCACGCACGCACCGACTAGAGTTCCTGCAACAGGAGTTGCGAAGTAAAGGCAGCTTAGGTTTACCCAGGATTTTATATTGGATAATTCACATTTCTAATTCATAAACACAAACTTAACTGAATACTGTCAACTTTTGCAGGTAAGAGTTATCAATTACTTGTAAAACTTGTTTAGGATCAGTTGATATTAACTTTAAGGATTATAAATTAAAAGAGTGCATTATCTATAGTGTTACTGAGTAAATAAATAATTTTTTATGAACAAAACTTTTAAAGCACAAGCTTTTATTAAATGCACTAAAAAGTAGAAAATAATTGTTTATCTTTCTGATACCATAATAAAAGCGATGGGCGTAAATTATAAAATTAAAATTTGAACTTTAAGGTGACAAGGAGAATGATAAACATAATGCTTTCATCTAATGAAGCTGAGAGATTGCTGTGCTTGCCAAGCCTTTGAAAATGTCCTTAGGTAATAAAGTAATGCAACTGTTTCTTAGGTGAATCGTCGATGTGACCGATATATGAGTGAAGAAGTGATATCTAAAGTTACAATTTTTAATTTGCGCCCATCGCGCAGATAGATAAAAAATTATTTGCTACTGTTTAGTGCATTTAATAAAAGCTTGTGCTTTAAAACTTTTTTTAATAAAAATTAATTTTGTAACGTAAATCGTCGATTGGAATCCGCCATATTGAAATTTTCAAGTCTGATCAAAAATTCATATACCCTTCCCGAAAAACCCCTGTATGCCAATGTTGATTGAAATCAAACAAACTTCCCCCTCCACTTTCCCCGTTAGGGTGAGGTGACTACCTGATAATACCATATTATTGTATTGTCACCGAAATTTGAACACACACTTTAATTTGTACCGTAAATCGTTCATTTTGAATAAAATTTTCAAATCTGATCAAAAATTAATAATCCCCTTCCTTAAAAACCCCTGTATGGCAATTTTGATTGAAACCGAACAACCCCCTCGTTAGGGGGGGGGTATAAATGCATACCAAATTTGAACACAATACAATCGGATGTCTATAAGTCAGTTAAAATTGGTTAACTCGCTATCGCTAGTGCAGAGATGTGGCATCTCTGCACTAGCGATAGCATGCATTGGCTCGGTTGCTCGGGCTATCTTTGTCAGGTCACCGCACTATATCGGCGAAGATAGCCCGAGCGCCCGAGCCAATGCATGCTATCGCTAATGCAGAGATGCCACGTCTCTGCACTAGCGAAAGCATGCGGGCGCTCGGGCTATCTTTATCAGGTCACCGCGCTATATCGGCCTGTTTCTCTCGCACCTCAGCGAAACCTTAACCAAGACTTGGGCCTGTACACACTATATTTGACTAAATGTATAGTCGGCACGGAGATAGGTAGAAGTCGTAAATATACCCTTATTAAAAATATCTTGGCAAAAAAGTGTCTACAATAAAATTGCCCACAGCTGGCAGGCGCGGATCTTGAGGGGGGAAGAAGGGACACAATTCGACATTGATGTGCCCCTCCCCCCAAATGACATTCCTATATCCGCCCCTGCAGGTAGACTAGGGCTCCTAGGTTGATGGTGATCAACTCTAGTAAACTATACATTATCGTTTCTGACCCTCAGCCCTGCTCTCAGGCTCTCATTAATTATCGCACAGCCTAAGAGCAGGGCTAAGGGCAGGAAAACGTGTGGGTCGTTTATTAGCATTAGGTGCATGCCTATCTTATAGCGTTTATAAAATCAAAGCTTTTCCTAAGTGGCCCTTACTGTTTCCCTAAAAAAAATTAAAGGGTATCTATCCTTAAATATTATGACGGAAATAACAGACACCTGGTTGTACCCACGTCCCACCCAAATGTGTTATGACGGTGTGTACAACAAAAAAATATATAATAAATTTACATTTTTTTGGCTCTCACTAAACATATTAAGGCGCATTTACACAGACAAACTTCCCTTTGATGTTGAAATGCCGACAAACATTTACACGAGCCTCTTGAGCAAAATGTGCAAAAAAAAGTTCGAGCAAAATCTCGTACAAAAAGACTCACGGAAATTTTGGAGAGAATGTTAAGCAAAATTTGTTTGAAGAAATGTTGGTATAGAAATTTCTTACAAATTTAAATTTTATAGCTTTATGGGAATTCATTGAATTTAACTGAAAATAAAAAGACTAAGTTTTAAAACAAGGTATTTTTAATTAAGTGCTTTCCGACGGAAAAAAGATTTGATGTCGAAATTCACATTTTGCCTCATAAGAAACTTCGATTGACCTGATTTTTATAGGGGATATGCCAGTATACTTGTAACTTTTTTGGGGTTGTAAAAAAACGAGAATCAAAAAATAATAATTGGCACTTATTTATTGCTGTTGCCTGTAAAATGTTATGATAAAAATTTACGTTTAAAAGAATATCTCTTTATTTTACTTCCTAGTTTAAAACACAATACTATAATAATTAAGTCAAATTAAAAAACCTATATACATTTTATTAAATCTCAAATATATAACAAAAGCACGTTCGGTCTAAATAATACCCGTTTATTACCCACTTTTACAACCCTACGATCCCGAACATTGTCTAAAAAAATATAATTTAGCAGTAATAGACTAGACTTCTGAATCGGAATGTTGCTCCTTTGCATATTGTTTGTTCAGTGTCAGTAATCGACCTTAATTATTACATTAAATTGACAGTAAATATCTATCTTCAGCATTTTCAAGAACCTTTTGCTTTTTTAAGCAACCGTTGGGGCCTTAAACTAACTAGGTAAATCTGGTGTGAGGAATGAAAAAAAAAACAATCAAAGCTAAGGGTAAAGTAAAGTTACAAAAATATGTTTAAAAAAAATTCCCCTCCTCACCACTCCTCATAGTCGTGAGGCGCGGATTACCGCTTAAAAGTTCAACTTTTGAGTTTTTTGCCGATATTTGAAAAACTCAAAATTTTTTTAGAAAAGAAAAATTTTTCTGGGTTATTTTTTGAATTTAGGAAAAGAGCCTTGTAAATAAAAAAAACTCGCAAGAAAATCCCAAAAAAACCCCCGGGCAAAAAAATCCGGGAAAAAACCCTAAGAAAAAAATATTAGTAAGTAACCCTAATCCATGTGACAAAACTGATAGCTTCGCTTGCCGTCGGCTATTTTTCACAAAAATTTAAAATAAAAGTTGGTGTTCCATTTTTTTAAAGAATTGAGATCACTGATCACTGATGTGAAATTTTATTTATTCTCATCTTTAAAAATATGTTTCCAAAACAGATAGCAATAATTTGCTCAAAAATTTACCCGAACAAAATGTTCAAAGAAAAGCTCACAAAAATGTTCACGCAAAAAATTTTAGACCTTTTGCACGAGCTTCTGTTTGAGCATGTTCGTCTGTGTAATTGCGCCTTTAGATTTTTTTTGACGGCACTTTAGTAGGGCCACAGTGGAGTATTGACCGGGCGCCTGGTTTGCGCCGGCCCTGCGCGAAAGACGAACTTCCCTCTTCCACCCCCGCGAACAGGGTAGAAAAGTTACGAACCATCAATGACATGTTTGTTAAACAGAAGATGAGAATGCGCTTGATATCTCCAATGTTACAGACAAGGATGTGCATATACGAAGGATTACCACTTTTCACATGCCAAAAACAATAAAAACCAATATTTAAACTATTTTTTAAAAAATTTCCGAGAGCGACAAACCTGAGTTTTTTACCGGTTTTTTTGTTAAAATCCCTGCATAGAAGCCTGCTTCTTCCGTAAAAAAACATCAGATTCTCCTGGGCTGGAACCTTTTTATCACCTATGCCTACACTTTAGCAGGGGATACAAGAATGATTATATTTGTCCTTCATGCATCAGCGACCCTCCAAATCTTTAGAGCTTCCCAGCTTCTCTTGGTGCTTTTGTCCTTCTGACTTGACATTCCAGACCTACTTCTTGAACAGATTTAAATATTATGCAAAAACCTGTTTTCAATTTAAAGAAAGTCAAAGAAACTCACGACCTTACTATCCGCTCTTCAATATTAACGCTGTGTCCACCTTCTTCTGCTCAATAGATATGTCAAGGTCGGCGCGGCTTACTAAGGGTAGTTTACAAGAGCAAGAGGGTGGGTTTCTTAGGACAAGAATACAAAGACAGACGAGCAGACGCGGCGGCAAAGTTGAGCGCTGTTTCACCCTTTTTAGGTCTTTCTTCTAATTTTAGGAAAACTAGGTTTACTTATTGTGGAACAATACGTTACTTTGACATTGAGCAGCAATTAAATAATTAGATAAAATAATTATTTTAGCTCACACGTAAATATACTCTCACTAAAATACAGTGTGAGGTATGGTGATCGTACCAAAAACAAGAAAAAAAGCTGTTCGGATTAAAAATTTTTTTATGTATATATATCTTTGCGTTTAGACTTTAGACCATTCTGAACATTTTTGTCGCGCCGTCTCGTCTGTCTGTCTGTCTGTCTGACCGCCTGTATGACTTTCTGTCTGTAACCAGCGCTCATAACTCAAAAACTACCTGACAGATTTTGATAAAAATATGGTATTTACATGTGTTTGATTTGGGCTCTAGTTCCCATTTAAGAATGGTTTATATCAACCCCATAGAAGCCTCAAAAAAGGGTGGAGAAAGTTTTTAAAAATTAAATTTTTTATTAAATTTAAAAAAAATAAAAACAATTTTTTAGCCAGTGGTGTACAATCAGGGGGGGATTATCAAAATAAATGGCTTTTTTACTCACATTGAGAAAAAAAATGGGGTCTACTTTGTCCTCAATTGGTCTGCCAGAATTTAAAACTAAAAACCCTTAAACTAAAAATTTGAGCTAGGACAACACTAAAACGCGGCGGCGCGGCGGCGGCCCAACCAGCCGATTGCTTGAGCTTTAGTAGCCCAATTTTAGGGTTGCCGTAGCTCAGATGTTGAGTGTTGAGTTGCCCTATTCCAGATGTTGAATTCTGGCAGCTCAATTGACTGCCTTGTCCCCATTTTTTTTCTCACTGCAATCAAATCAAAAAGATAGTTTTTTTTTAGAATTCAAAAATATCAAACTATACAGGATGTCCAATTTAAAAAAATATATTTTTTTTGCCATACCTCGGAAACAAAACGACATAAAAAAATCCAAGATAGCACGATTAAAGAAAATTAAAAATCTCAGTTGACGTGTTTTTGGATTTCTTTATAAAACCAAATTCTAACCCGCTAGAAGCACCGTTCCGTTTAATGAATCCACCCTGTATATGGCATCAAATGATTGGTAATCTGTACATACTTATAATAAATATGTAAAGTATGAATATTTTTTTTAAAATTTTGGTTTTGCATAAACTAAACCATATATAGATCCCGAAAATCCAATTTTTAGAATTTTTGTCTATTTCCAATAAATATTTTAAAATTTTGAAGGTAAAAAGTACTCTCTCTAGAACCTAGAATTAAGACTATATTCCACACTTAAAAGGCAACATGTCCGCGCTATAACATCATTGAATCATGAAATCATGTTTATATCATTCAAATGTGTAAAAAATAGCATTTCTAGTGTCATTTTTTTTAAAATTTCGCATGCGATTTTGACAACAAATCTAGAATTTTAAACATTTTTTGTATAGAATCAGAATAGAAATATCTCTAAATATATATAACTCAACCCAAAGCCCTTTCTTCCCTTCAAAAAAAGTTGCGACCTCCTATGAGTTAATAGACACTTAAAGTAAATATTTCAACGTATATAGACACTTAAAGTAAATATTTCAACGTATCGGTATACATAACGCGTTCGAAACAAAGTCAAAATACGCTACGTTTTTGACTTGTTTATACGATGTTTCGAACGATGCCCACTTTTTTGAAGGGTGCGATGACAGGACTGCTGACTGAAATCGTTGCGTACGTTCGTGGGTCCCTAACGATACGTACATCCTTCCGTACGCAACGAGATTCTGTCATCACACCCGTCAAAGAAGCAGGCATCGTTCAAAACATGGCATGAGCAAGTCAAAAATGTAGCGTACATGTGCGTTGAAATATTTACTTTAAGTGTCTAATTAGTATGTTTTCACATCGTATTCAATATACGTATCGAAAATCAAGCATCTTGTTCTTTCATATATCACGGTCTTTGTCGGAACAGAGAACATGCTCTATGAAAGAGAAAGAAGACAATATTTTTAATATGTATATTGAGTAGGATATGAAAACATTCTAAATGTTAAAACAGTACCTACAGATCATAAATGCCAAACTAAGATTTTTATTTTCCTTTTATTTTGAATCGGTAACTAAAAAAATTTAGTCGGGGGCGCCAACAACCTAGGGCCGGGCCTACCGAGGATGTCTTAAAAATATAGATTTTTTTTTAGTAAGGTCACTAACTGATGAAATAAACATTGTTTTTAATTTTGTATTAAACTCACTGATATATTCTATTTCGTGAGTTTTAACTACGTAACAAAAATGGGGATTCGGCAGAAATAACTGATATAAACATAATAATTTCTGGGATTATTTACCTCATCCATTAATAAATTATAATTGTGAAGTAAAAATCTCCCGCTCTTTTCGTAAACCACGCCCACTTTCCTAGCAAGTTCTCCTCCCGGCAGTTTAAGAATAAAGGCTCAGAAGGTAAAAATCGCCCCTCAAAAATTGATGATTTACTTTGTCAAAACTGATAATCGCCCGCTGATAATTTTTTTAAAGTTTGATGTCTCTCTTGTCAATTTATTCGGTAAATAATCTACAAAATATATACTCTCGGAATAGGAACTTAATCAGAAAGTCTACAGGTTTGTTGCATTAAAAAACGGGAAGATTTTTGATAATTTTCCTCATCTCTTGTGATATTACTGTCACTATTCTGTCCGTTTTGGCACTAATGACTTTATTCGTGAGCGTTTTGCCGTCAGTTTGATCTCCTAGTATAAGGCAGGAAATCAGGTGCGTTTCTAATTCCCGGGAGCACTCCCTTCCCCGAAATTGAAGAACGGGTCCAGATGAATTAAGACGCTTGATTTCGGCTCGCGTCTCAAACTCAGTGGCGTAGTCAGGGGGGGTTTTGGGGGTTAAACTCCCCCCAGGAGTTCCAACCCAATCTACAAGAAATTTGTGTTGGTTTGTGACGTGTGTTTGGTGTGATATCTTAAATTTTAACAGTGGGATTTATCTATTTTAGACAGGTCCTAGGTTTCATTTAAATTGTTGGTTTTAAGCATTTTATACCAACTTCCGAGAGTATTGGACATAGTTTGATTTATAGGAATATTTTTTCTTAACACAATCTTTTGTTGGATTTAAGAAGAAAATTTCTATTTAAAAGAAGTTTTTTTTTAACTCTATGGGCGGGATCTAAATGGTAAACACTCTGTTGAGCAAATTAAAATTGACTTTATAAGTTACTCTTATCAAAACTTACCCTTGTTTATTGATTTTCGCGATTAATACTCACTGTCACAAAACATAACATAAAATAAGAATTAGATTGACTTTGTATGTATTTAAAAGGGGTTTTTATCTATCGAAAGTATGAAAAAACTTTACAAACACAAACCCATCGCAATCACAAACCACAAATAAAAATATTTCATCAAAGTAGGTCATAAAAAAAATGCGGCTAAAAACAGACCTGAATCCAACTGATGCGTTCACAAAGGAGTTATGTCGGCTCAACGAACTGTTCGGTGCCCGATTCTCTAGTAGAACATGAAAAAGCGAAGTACCGATAAAAACTGCAGAGTTGAGACCTTTGAGTGTGATCTTTCAGTGGAAAGCTTTGTTTGATAATTAAGGTTTTAGATAAACTCAATATTTTAATTTCAGTTCTGTTTGTAAATACATGAATAGGTACAGTTGTTTTGGATTTTTTTCATTGGAGACAATTTTCGTGCATAATCAGTGACCTTCACTTATGTTTGTTTTGCCTCGCCGCTCGTAAATATATTCTTTGTGCTGAAAACGGGTTCAGAATATGGCGTTTTTCTGGACAAAATTGGAGCTGTTTTATTGATTAATAAACAACTTGGGATATTAAATAAGGTAAATAAATTCTTGTAAAAACGGTTGCTTAGGGAAATTATAAAGGAACTTATTACCAATTGCCGCAAAACAATCCTTTCTGAGGGCTATAAATTTAAACCACCCCCCAGAGGTGGTCTACAAACTACAGATGATGAAGCTATTATGTGCCAAATTTTTGGCGTATTCACCATTTGCCATTTTGAAACCTATCAAAAAAAATATAGTTTTAGGGCATTTTCTCCTAAAATATGGAATATTTTGAGAAAAAGCAGTTTTTCTGGGGTATTTTGGAATAACAATACAAAATAATCAATAACTTTGTATCTTTTCTGTATGGGCAAGTTTTTTTGAAAATGGGTTTTAAAATTTAGTACCCCCCATAGGTGTAAATATTTAGACCTGTGGGAGGTACTATTTTAGATCTTAGTAAATCCCACTGTAAAAGTTTGACCGGTGGTGCTATGACGTCATTAATTTTAACAACAATTTTAGTTTAATTCTAGGGAATTTTTGTCACCAGCAACGTGTAATAAATGGCATTCTTAGTATAATTTTTCTTGAAATTTTCATCTGCGGCGCATTTATGATTTGGCAACAAATCTATATATACCACCGCAACCCACGACCCCTTCTTGGCATCTAACCCAATCTACTTTTCCAAAAGCATATGCTAAGGAAATACCATTAAAGAAGGTAACTTTTAGAACATCTGTAGAATATGCAAAGCATATTACCAATCATGAAATAATTTAAAAAGAATCGAAAAAAAATCGATGACCGGAAACGAACCCGGTAACCCTTGGTTTAGAGATGCTTGTCCATATATATCCACCAAACGTCAAAATTATCTGATTAAGCTTTAATCATGATTAACTTTTCAGTCGACCATAAAAATACGCCAAAACGCTTATATTCCGCGATTTCTTTATAAGCGCATGGTTCAGTGGATACAGCATTGTCCTATCAACGTGTAGGTTGTCGGTTCGAACCCCGTCGGCGCGTCGCATTTTTTTTATTATGTGTTTTTTTTCTTAGGTTGTGTTGTGATAAAGCATGGTTTTTAGAGTTCAAAAATATATTTTTTATTAAATTTAAAGCCATATTTTAGGAGTTTTTAGGAGTTATACTGGTTTTCCCCTACTATATAGATTTAGCACATGCCAATGATCTGATAAGAATATCTGTTAGCACATCCTAAGAACCTGTATAGCATGGGATTAGGGCGGAACGTAATCTATTCTTAGCGAATGCTTAGGATGTTTTAATGTTAATTTAAAACATCCTTAGCATATCCTTTTTCTTCTTGAGGATATTCTATGCACATGCTAAGGATGACAAACTGCTATGTGGGTACCTAATTTTTTAAAATTTACCATAGTTGATTTTTATTAAATGATGAAACCCCCCCCCCCTCCCAGAGTCGATTTCTTGCTACGCCACTGTAAAACTTTATCTTCACGTATTACATAATGACCTATATTAAATGCTTCTTGTTTAACATACTGTTACTAAACCGCTATTCACAAACAAATTCAATTTATTTGCAATATTGTTGTTTTTACTCAGGGGGTGACAGAAGTCCGTACTTTTTCTTCAGCTTCACAACCTCCTTTTTTTGGTCTTCGCTTAAAGGTAACTGGACAAACTTGTCAATTTCTTTTTGAAGATAGTCGATCCGCTTACGCATGTTCTCTTTTTCTACAGACCTGTCTTTTTTTCCTTCTAAAAAAAAAACACGTTTCAGTAGTACAAAGTGATTCAACATATTTTTCACCCCTTTTACCTCCCTTATTATTAGAGTCGGAAAAAATTTTATGTGCAGAAGTTGCATAATTTTTAGTAAACTTTCAAATAACCTCCTTAGAAATTAGTAGCTGTTCTCGCAACTATCAACTTTTGACATTAACTTTTTTATTTTAAATAGAACACCCTGTATATTTTTTCAAATTTGATGGAATGTCCTTTTTTTTCTGATTCTAAAAAATATATAATATGTTCGATTTATCTTGGATGGTTCTCTAGTAAATAAAAAAATACTTTCCAATAAGAGTAATGTGTTGAATGAAGAACCCCCTAAACTCTGTTTACTTGTCTAACACATTGATGTACTTATGGAAAAGTATTTATCTTGTTTTTACTCGAGAACCGTCCAAGATAAATCCAACGTATTATATATTTCTACAATCAGGAAAAAAGGCCATTCCAAATTTTAAAAATATACAGGGTGTTCTATTTAAAATAAAAAAGTGAATGTTAAAATATGACAGTGGTGATGACAGCTGCTCAATTTTGAGGACGTCATTTGAAAGTTTACAAAAAGTTATTCAACTTCTGTACACTAAACTTTTTTCCAGCTCTAATAATAAAGGAGGTAAGGGGGTGGAATATATGGTTAATCACCCTGCACCTAGCTACTTTTTTCTCCATACACAAGGGTTTTTGTCGTCTCAGGGCAAGCACCACTAAACTTTTTGAGAACCTTTTCCTCCTCAGGCCAGCCTCCAAGCTATGGTTGCTGAGAAGAAGGCTGAGGGCAGAAGAAATGGTGGGTTGTTTATCAGGATGTCTATTTTAAAGGCTCTTAAGCGGTTATATACAGGGTGGATTCTTTAAATGGAACGGTGCTTCTAGAGACTTTAGGGAAGAGGTTTAAAAAAGCTAAAACCGAATCTTTAATGATTTTTGACTGACTTTCTGCCCATCAAAAAAAAAAAAAATTGGGGCTCCCAACTGGAGGCCCAGGGCTTACCAACTATTTTTTTTTGATGAGAAGTTACAGGATGTTTCATTATAAATGCCCCCCCTATTATATCTGTTAATATGTCAGCTAGAAAAAAGTTTTAAATACAAAAGTTATTTGATTTATAAAGATATTGAAAAATATTAAAGTCAAAAAAACCAAGTGTCATTCGAAGTGTCAAATATTGATAGTAACTTTCTTATTTTAAATACAACACCCTGTATTTTTTGCATTTTCGAATTCTAGGTTCCTTATTGATTTCAGAAATGTATAACTTATATGCAGTGGGTTCAATAATTTTTGGGATATGTGAGTTTTTTCACTTAGGTGGCTGTGAATTACAATTTATGGTGTTTCCATTAGACATGTTATCATAATTGTACCATAGACGTCTTTTCGCGACCAATGATTTCGAAAGCACATTTTGAAAACATAAGTCACCGTTTCAATGGCAACGTCACCGTTTCGAACCATCGGCACTGATCGCCAAAATGGCAATTACTGAATGACAATAATCAGCTGTGTGTGTGTGTGTGGCTTCTCGTTTTTTAGATTTGGAAGTTTTTTTTGTGATTTTTCGAAATGGACGTCCTAGATCCACAAGTGAGCCTTTTTTTTGTCTCATCCAGATAACCTTAGCCCATTTTCATTATTACGAAAAATTGACAAGTACCGCCATACTGAAGCGTTTTCGAAACGGCGGCCGAGGCGATTTCGAAATCCTTTGAAATGTTTTGAACCGTGACGTCACCATTTCGTCGCCAAAAAAAAACATTTTACGCATGTTTTCGAAGCGGTTTCGAAATCATCGGTCGCGAGAAGACGTCTTATGTTTTTAGATGTCTTTAAAAAATTGCTAAATCATAGTAGCGATATTGAAGTGTTTTGTGTTTTAAAAAATGATAAACATTCTGCATTATGAGTCATAGCCACCTAAGTAAAAAACTTTTAAGTACAATATCTCAAAAACTATTGAACCCAGGGCATATACATTTCTGAAATCAGGAAAAAACCTAGAATTTAAAAATGCAAATAAGGAAACACCCTGTACCACTTTACAGAAAGAAATTCGATTAAATACATTTTTTTGACATCTGTCAACCCATGTGTTAAAAATTTTAAAAAATCTATTTTTTTGTCATTTCTTTTAGCTTCAAAATAAACTACATATTTATTTATTTACTAAGTGGAATAAAGAAACTACCACGCAAAGTCGACGACATATGTCAACAAAATTTATTTAATCGAATTTGTCTTTTAACAAGCTTTCCAAAACGGTGCCAAAAATGTTGGTAGGCCCCGGGCCTTCAGTAAAGGCCCCCCAAATGGGCTGCCAAATGTTCTTGTGTAGTATTTTCTTTATTCCGCTTAGTAAAAAAGTAAAAAGGGAACTATGTAGTTTATTTTGAAGCTAAAGCAATTGACAAAAAAATAAGTTTTTTTTTAATTTTTGACACATTGGTTGACAGAAAAAACGAATTCAATAAATTTATTTTTTAGCGAGCTTTCCAAAAAGGTTCCACAAGTAGTAGCTTCTCATTAAAAAAAAATAGTTGGTAGGCCCTGGGCCTCCAATTGGGGGCCCCAAAATTTGTTTTTATCAAGGGAGAAAAGTCCGTAAAAATCATTAGATTCACTTTTACCTTTTTCAAAAAACTCTTCCCTAAAGTCACTAGAAGCACCGTTCCATTTAAAAAATCCACCCTGTGTAACCCATTATAACCTCAACTTTATATATATACAGGGTGGTCCTAATTCGAGGGGATTGGGGGGTTTTGGGTATTTCCAAGAAAAACTAGTATGATATGTTGTCGGCTCGATTTTTGAGAAATTAATAATGGTGAAAACCGCATATCAGTATGTCAACCTGTTTTTGAGTTACGGAGACTTTTTGAAAAATATGCGTTTTACAATTTGGCCTCTTTTTTTATTTTTGAAAATGTTTTATTGGTGTAAGCTGCTTTTTTAAAGATAATCTGAAGTAAAATTTATTTCTCAAACTGGATTTTACATGTAACGTTTTTTTGGTCGATTTTTAAAATCAGCATAAAATATCATACGCGATACACCATATAATGGTGTATCGCGTATGATATTTTATTTAGTTTTTTAATAAAAGAGCAATTTACCCCAAAAAATAAATTTTTAATAATAAAAAAGTTAGGGGCCAAATTATAAAACGCATATTTTTCAAAAAGCCCCCGTAGCACCACATTATTAATTTCTCAAAAATCGAGCCTATAAATGAATATTGGTTTTTCCATATCTCTCTTAAGGTGCATTTAGACTGTGGTAGTGTCGTCGTAGTTGCGTTGTAGCTCTAGTGAATTGTTTTCCATAGATAACGCAGAACGGATTATTTTAATAGATACATAGTTAACAATATTTCTTGTATACATTTTTTAATATAATTTACTTTCTAAATGCTTTAAACAAATACTGATGGTAATAGACCCTCTTGCTAAATTATGGAATATATTAAAAGTTTCACCTTACATATTTCTTTGGTATTGACCGAGTAACTTCCGTTTTTTATTAATATTGAAATAGTTCAAAAATGCTTTAATATTAAAATTGAGGTTGGTAGGGTAGCAAAGAAATACAAAATTAAACTTAGGGGAATAAAAAGGAGAAAAAAGGTGGCAATATTGTGTCTGCATACATATAGACAGTCGAGTGACATAAGCAATAAATAGATATTGTCAGTGGTATTTAGGTATCAATCATACTGGTTTATTATAATTGCGAAGAAATTAGGGCGCTTTTTCTCAGTGATGAAAAGCGCTTACTTTTAGCATTATTTCGTCGCATGGACTAATTATATAAAATAATTTACATTTTTAATCCCATACTTTGCTAGGAATAACCTTTAGAAAAGTTATAGGATCTAGCCCTTGTTGTGGTCAAAAAGATTCACACAGAGATAGGTAGATATTTTCGGGCGCGTTTGAAAGAGATAGCATGAACACAACAACGTTAAGCTTGGGAGTTATTTCGTGGACAAGCATACATTTGATCTTTGCAATAAAATAAAATGAACAAGGTACTTACCAACCGATGTTAATCATAATAATGCTAGGCCAACCATTAATATTATTAACATCGGTTGGTCAGGGGATGGGGACATACATAAATATAATACCTTGTTCATTTTATTTTATTGCAAAGATCGACTGCTTTTCCAAGAAATAACTCCGATGCTTAACGTTGGTGTGTTCATGCCATCTCTTTCATACGCGCCCGAAAATATCTACCTATCTCTGTGTGTGTCTTTTTGACCACAACAACGGCTGATACGGTACTATCACTTTTCTAAAGGTTATTACTAGCAAAATATGGGATTAAAAATGTAAATTATTTGATATAATAAAAGTAAGCGCTTTTTGTCACTTAAAAAATGGCTGTAATTTCTTCGCAATTATAATGAACCAGAATGATTGATCAGCGGATAGGAATATAAATATTACTTAATACCTGGTTTATGCTTTACATGCTGTCAATGTCATTTAATGCAGTTTTCGTTAACAGATACAAGTTTCTCACATCAAAGAACCTATAAAACGATATTAAAAGTCATTCATTTTCGTAAAGGAAATAAAAATGAATATTTTTTCAATAATATATATCCATTTTTTCTGTACCCAATGGCTGCAAAAATGCGTCAAATGACATTTTAGGTAGTTTTTGAGAAAAGCTTCAAACTCCTCGTATTCAAAAACCTATACATTGATATCAAACAACATCAATTTGTCTCTACAAAAAAATAAAAAAATCAAATTTAGTCATTGGCCGCTTTTTTGGATTTTGCGCTGAATATCTCAATACGCAACATTTTCGATATGTCATCCGGCGGATTCAAAATCTGGGGAGTCTCAGCTTTTATATGACACCATAAAATCTACTATGGTAAGAAAATCCGGGCTCGATTAAAAATCGCCACTTATCCCCCTGACTATAATTAGTTGTTTATCTATGCATACAATAAATCTCTGAAAGGACCATTTCTGTACATTGAATATTTTTTTAAATTGTTTGACCAAACGAGATACCAAAAATGTAATTTTTACAATTTTCGTCTGTCTGTATGTCTGTTTGTTCCAGCATCACGCAGAAACCGCCCAGCCGATTTTGATGGGACTTTCACTATTGCATTCCTTGTGTTCCTGGGCAACACATTTATTTCATCAAAATTGGTTTACGGAAACAAAAGTTATGGGATTTAAAGGAATAAAAATGGGAAAAATGAGTAAAACCGCAGGAAAAGCGCCGCCGCGGTGCGGCGGTGTCTAGTGTGTAATAAAAGTAATATGTCTAGTGGGTAATAAAAGTAATATTTGAGAGGGAAAATGTTCTTTAAAAAAGTTACTTTTAAAGAGTTTTATAAACAATTTTAGAAAACTACTAGTTTGACGTATTGTAGGTTATTATTAATTATTAACTTCGGTTGGCCAGGGAATAGGGACATAAGTAAAAATAATACTTTTTTCATTTGTTGAAAACATTTCCACGAAACAACTCATGCTTAAAATTGGTGTGTTCATGCCATCTCTTTCATGCCCGAAAATATCTACCTATCTCTGTGTGAGTCTTTTTGACTACAACCACCGTGCACCGATAATACGGTACTATATAATTTGTCCAAGCGAAGTAATGCTAAAAGTAAACGCTTTTTGTCACTTAAAAAAAGGGCCCTAATTTCTTCGCAATTATAATAAACCAGAATGATTAATCAGCGGATCAGATATAACTACTCAGTACCCTCTCCAGATAGGCCGATCAACTCATACCGATTTAGTGTCCTTTTATCCACCTTCGCCGCCATTTTCACTCAAAAGTGACAGATAATCCATTAGTTTTCTGTCAAAATGGCGGCGAAGGTGGATAAAAGGACACTAAAACGATAAGAGCTGATCGGCCTATGTGGAGAGGGTAATGAACTACTATATATAGTACCTTGTTAATTTATCGGTAATATCACTGAACACACTATTGACTCTATGTATGTATGCAAATACAAAATTACCACATTTTTTTCTTCCCCAAGTTTTATTTTGTCCATCTTTGATACCCAATTTTAAAACTAAAGCATTTTTGAACTTATATTAAGAAAAAACGGAACTTTCTCGGTTAATACAAAAGAAATATGTAAGGTAAAAAATATTGTTAACTGCACTACCACAGTCTAACTGCACCTTTAGAAATAGCCAAAACACCTCTCCTCGAATTTGGACTACCCTGTACGTAAGGTAGGCACAGCAATATCAATTTATATAGATAGAAGACTTTTTGGAGATTTTTCTTTTGCCAGGCACTATTATGGACGGGCAGTATTTTGACACTTAGTTTGTTTATACAGGACTCTTAAAGCGCTTTTATATAGGGACGGATTAAAAATATTGTCGTATAAACACCACTAAAACCGTTTTAAGCACTGAAAGCGATTTAGGAAAGTGTTTTATCGCCTAAAAACGCATTTTAGGTTCGTTATAAACACTTTAAAGACGCTTTAGCGCATTTCTTCCAACCTAACTAAGTTGTTTCATTTGTTTTTTCTTTAAACTGACATATTTAATGACATTTAATGAAGGACGTATAAACACTCAGAGAAAGCGATTTTATTTAAAACAGTCCTTATATAAAAGCGTTTGTGGCACCTTTTTGTAAAGCTTGTTAAAAAAGAAATTTAACGTACTAGTTTTTTTTTACATCTGTGAACAATGTGTCAAAAATTTAAAAAAAAATATTTTTGTAATTAGGTAAATAGGGCGCAAATAATATCTTTGTGTGGTAGTTTATTTATTCCGCTTAGTAAATAGAGAAATATATAGTTTATTTTAAAGCTAAACAATTGACAAAAATTGTTTTTTTTTTAAATTTTTAACACATGGGTTGACGGATATCAAAAAAAGTTATTAAGTCGAATTTCTTTTTTAACAAGCTTTCCAAAAAGGTGCTACAAGTGGTACCTCCTCGTGAAAAAAATGTTGGTAGCCCTGGGCCTTCAGTGAGGTATTTTCTTTATTCCGCTTAGTAAATAGACAAATATGTAGTTTATTTTGAAGCTAAAACAATTGACAAAAAAATAATTTTTTTAACATTTTTGACACATTGGTTGACAGATGTCAAAAAATCTAGTGCGGTAAATTTCTTTTTTAACAAGCTTTCCAAAAAGGTGTCTCAAGTGGTACCTTCTTATTAAAAAAAAAAATAGTTGGTGGGCTCTGGGCCTTCACTTGGGGGCCCCAAATTTTTTTTATCATGGGCGGAAAGTCCGTAAAAAATCATTAAAGACTCCCAGCCGTAATAGTGTGAGATCAGAGCTAAGTTAATTTACATCTAAAAGAGTCAAAAATTTGAAGTGATGACCAAAATATTTGAAATTTTAAAATTGTTAAAAATGTTCTTTGGTAAAATGGTATGTTTATTGTAAAAAAAAATGAGTAGTTTATCGAAAAAGAAATAAAAAAAGTAAAATAAAAAAGAAAATAACCAAAAACAGTGAAGACAAAATTTTTAGAAACAGGGTTCGACCTTTCTTGTCAAGGGTGCCGAAATAGCGTGTATTGAAAAAGAAGCGCAATGGCTAATAAATGAGAGCGAAAGGGATAATAAACTTGAGAAACCGATACGCGGTTGCCGATGTCACCCACAATTAACTAAAATATTCTCAAGTAATATCTCGTCAAATTTAACGATAAATGTTGCCTTTAGAGGGCGTAAAACAGTGATTATGAGGATGTTCTTATTTTAGTTTGAAATTAAAATCCGCTAAATTATTAAAAATGCCCACTTATCCCCAAACTTTTACTACCGATTGACATCGCTCTTTCAATAAAGCTGCGAAACGTCTGAGCGTGACCTCCCTTAACCACCGTTAAAGTTCCGACTCTACGAGATAATTTATCGTAGTAGTCTCCCGTTCTCGCGAAATATCTTGTTGAAATAAATTTAAAACAAAATGTCACTTTTCTAAAAGAATAAAAAAATTAAAACAACGTAGCCCAGTCTTTCAATCTACAACCCCCTACTCTTTCTACTTAGAACACTTTTTGTACAAAAAAGTGAGATGGAGATATGAAGAAGAAAAAGATACTCCCGCGGGAGCATTCCCTTTCCACACTTTCAAGAATACAGCCCCAGGTCTTACAGAAAAACAATGTTTTGTAATATTTTAGTTGCATCATTTCAGTATCAAATAAATAAAAATAATCTTAAGATCTTCTAAGTGATTAATTAAGAAAAATTACGTGTACGATCTCCTTCACGCCACCGACTGGTAACCAAGATAAACATAAAAATATGTGAATAAAAACATCTAAAAACCCAAAAAATATTTTAATATAGGTTTTGTATGAGTGGTACAATTTACAGATCCTTCCACTGCGACCTGAGAAATCTATTGTGGCTCATTCCCCCCCTACCAGTTTTATTTTTCTAGAGGGATTTAGACCTAAACCCCTTATAGTCGTCCGGCTTAATCAATTGTTCATTTTGTGCAGAAAGCATGAAATTGGCATACTTATTCTTTAGACAATTCTTTAAAATTTTGGTCGAGGAAATCGATGATCGGATGTACAGGAGCCAAGATGGCGGCGATTTTTTCAAAATCGACGTCTTTTTTTAAAAAATTGTAGGTTCGCCATCAAAACAACATTATACCCGAATTCATATAATTCGATAGAGGGGAATTGAAAAAAAATGGTTGCATTGACGTATGACCTTTATAGTCCTTGAGAAGTGACATTTTATTCAAAAAAAAAGGTATTTTGAGATTTTTTTTAAATAATTTTTAATAATTTAGTAAGCCACGACAGGTGTTTTGTTATAATTTTATAATTTAGAAAGAACATCAGAATAACTTTTCTAATTAACTTTTTGCTTACAGGGTTGTTGGTTTAGTTATACGAGGCCAGTCAAAGAAAGATTTTTTTTAAATGTTGCATTATCATCCGTATCTTTTTTAGTTCTTGAAAAAAAAACGGGTTTTCAACGTTTTCTTCAATTTTTCCTAGCGACCAAAAATTTGCCTGGATACATACGTTGATAACTTCTAATGAATTAGAAGGCCCCAAGAAATCGATTCAGATATGAAATTTAAAATTCTAAAATTCTATCGAGCCGTTTTTACGCATTAGACCAGTAAAGTTGACCTGCCATGTGTTTAGTCGCCCCGAATAGTACTCTAATTTGCCCTATTCTTCATTTTTTGCGGAAAGCAACAAATAAATATAAAATATGGAATTGAGTATAGATCATTTACTTACCCTTAGTATTACTACCTTTTCCGCTACCACCCTTTCCCCCATCACCATCAATATTACTGCCTTCACCCTTCACTCCCATACTGAGAACCCGATCCACAGGCATGTACAATTCCAGACATTGTCGTTCTCTGGCCATCAGTTCAATAATGTGCTGTCTGCGTTGTTCCACCGAGTCGCACCATGACCGCATGTCTGTAGCCGAGTAGTACCTGCATTTTTAAAGATGAAATTACAAAAATCTAAATCAGAGACGTGTAAAAATTCAAAAGCGCTTTATAGGTACCGCCTATTAGGCTTAGCTCTCCATCATTTACTGTCAGTGACCTTAGCTCAAGAAATGTCATATCCATACTTCTTGGAGTCAAATAATCATTAGAACTGGCTGAACTTTGAATGGATGGCACATTTTGCAAAAACTAATACACGGCTCAGAGGACTTTTTTATTTTTAGCCGAATAAGCTAAAATATCCAGCCATTGATTCGAATGTTCGAATATTAGCTTATTCGGTAAAAAATCCAAAATCTCCCTTCCATTCAATGTTCAGCAAATTTTTATTTTACTCCAAAAAGTATGGACATTACATGACCCGTTTTGAACGTCACTTAAGAATTTCCTGAGCTGAGGTTACCGACAGAAAAAAAAAGAATCTCTACTCTTAATACAACAGAGTTATTGAATTAAAAAAATAAAGTTTTTGAAAGTTAAAAAAAAAAGAAAATGCAATACACAGAATTACAAAAAAATCAGAAACTGTCAGAATGTTGACCCAAACAATTCGATATAAAAAAACCCGCTTGCCAGTAACAACTTGGTTTTTGTAATAATAAAGTACACTTGATTTTAAAAAAATGCATACATGCAGTCACAAAATTGACCTTTCTAAAAGTGTATAATATATACGGACTACCAGCTAAAATGCCTAAAAACTTCAAAAGTACGACAATTTGTCATATTGTTTAAAAAAGGACTGTAAAACTGAAAATATTTTTTTACTTAAATTAAAGGCAACCTTATATTTGTATTAAATTTGGCATAATACTAAAAAATCAGCAAAAATAATGTTTTAGTAAAGTTTTTATTGAACAATATCAAATTATCACTCGAGTAACGGACGAAGGCTGTTCTATAAAGAGGGCGGTAACCCATTTTGGAGTTGATAAAATAACAATAATACGATGGAAACAGCGCTGGATTGAAAACAATTCGACGAATAGGAAACTTGAATTAGGACCAAAACGATGCTAAACTTAATACTAATTATTTTAACTTAAAAAAGAACTAAAATAAATAATTTAGTATTTAATAGGATCACAATTTTTTTCTATTACAAGCTGCAAACGTTTGGGCATTGAAAATGTTAAATTTTGAAAATACTGATGGTCTTATGAGAGCTGATCCAATGCGCGATAAATAGCATCGCTTAACTCTTCAGCATTTCGTGGTCTCCAATTCCTTTGGTATATTATTTTAACGATCGACCCCATATATTTTCCATTGGGTTAAGGTCAGGGCTGTTGGCTGGCCAAGGAAATATTTCTATATTATTATTCTGAAACCATTGGCGAACAACATTAGTCGTGTGTACTGGACAGTTGTCCTGCTAATATACGAAGTCATTATTTTCATGTAAAGCCTGTACAGATGGCAGCATAACGTTTTCAAGGATTTCAATATATCGTTCACTATTGAATCTTCCTTCGATTCTCCAAAAAAAAACCCAAACCTCTAGCATTAAACCAGCCCCACATGTTTACAGAAAAATGTCCAGCTTTTTAATTTGGTTTGTATATTCGGCTTCAAATCTAGAATTTGGTGGACGATAAACTAAAATTCTCCTGCTGAAGATGATTGAAAAATTTTTTCGTCAATGAAAACCAGCCTCTCCCAGAAGTCATTATCACGAAGAACGTTGTTCAGTGCAAAAATCACTCTGACCTGTTTTTCTTGTTCTGTTAGAAAAGCCTTCTTTGCAGCAACTCGACAAGAGACTTCTGATTTCGTTACTCTTCTATTTACTGTTGCTAAAGAACCCGGAAATAATGTTAGATTAGCTGCTTCAACCGAAGTTGAAAAAGATTTTGTCTGAGATGGTCAATAAGTCTCTCATCTTGCATTTCAGAACTTACTTTTGGTCGTTCTGATCCATCTTTCCTATCCGTAGAATTATTTTCAATCCAGCGCTTTTTCAATCGCATTATCGTCATTTTATCAACTCCAAAATGGGTGGCCGCTCTTCTTATAGACCAGCCGTTTTCTATAACTCGAGTGATAATTTGAACTTTTGTAAATGTTGATATATGTGGCATTTTTAAGGATGTCACACTTAATTTTAAGCTGTCAGGCATACTAAGCTGTGGTGCCTTATAATAGTATACACTAATGGAAAGCTAAATTTTGTGGTATAGGAAAAAATGCATGTATGAGTTTTTTTTGAAATCAAGTGTACTACCTTTGACAATAGACACAAACCATTTGTTAGTATAAAAAATTAGTTTAGTAACTAAGGAGAGAATTATCAGGGGTAATACCAAAAGGGCTTTAAGAATTATAGATAATTCTGAAAAAACGTGTTTTTTGAAAACTGCGCGAGTTTACTTTTTCCGCTGTGACAAAGCAATTTTTTGATACAACGGAAAAAATAACCAAGTGTGGTTTTCAGCAAAAACACGTTTTTTTAGAATTAATTCTCAAAGCACGAAATTAGCCTATTTATTGTAATTAATTGTACAATTATTAAAGTATTTTTTTCTCTAACTGAAGTTACACTGCTTGGACCTGCCATGCATTCGTTCAAATCTTCATTTTTCAAAATTTCCTCTGAACTAGTGCGGCTCTGGCTTCCTCGCATTTTATCGATGATCGCCTGATAATGCTCTTTGTCCATTTGCAGAAAGCTCGCGATGAACTTGGAGCTAGCATGACCTGTCATCTTTTGGAAGATGAAACACAGCAGTGAGTGATTTGTAATCTTTTTTTTCTTCACGTCTGGTCCCACCTATGCAGCCTGCGCCTTAGTCTACTTCGCCATCTCGTTTTTGCCCACGGGTATGTTCTTAAACCATTGACGCGTCAATTTCCAGAACGGATTGATCATTAGAAATAGGCGAACATTTTCAACGCTATCGAACCGGAGAGAAATTGGGGTGAGTTTTATTCAATATCAGCCATTTGGATGAAGCGCATGGCTTAGATCCACCTTGAGTGGTTTTTCCAAAAATTGGATTGTACTCAATTCTGTTAGTCTTTTCAACTGCATTTTCCACTTCTTCTTTCAAAAAACTGCAACTTGACCCTGCAGCCTTCTCCTCCTCTCCAGGCTAGTTCATAGGATAACACAAAGAACAGCTTCTTTTGCAACCCGTCTGGTGTCCCTTCATCACAGCTACTCACTAGTTTCTGCATTTCATGAAATTTCAAGGTAGTTAAGCTTAGTTTTCTCTTGTCCTCTTGGAACTGCAGATCCCGTAGTTTTGCGTTTTTTGATTTGATAATTATATCTTGAAATGGGTCACGTGTGTGAAGTTAGCGACGAATTTCCAGCGACGAATTAAGGACATTGACATTTGCACCATTAGTTTTATGAAAACTAAAATATAAATATATATAATGTTTTTAGGAATTTAAAAGATACCTTAAATGCCTCTCTTCAAGGATTAAAGTGGTACTTCAAATCCCTAGGGAATCAAGGTAATTTTAAATTTGGATAAATATGGATTTAGGGTGATTTTGAACCTTCCGCCAAAAAAGAGGAGGAGCGAATGGAAAAATTTAAAAAAAATTAAGAAAATTAAAAGAATGGAGGGGATGCAAAAAAAGAAGTAATTGTGGAAAATGGAAAAATGGACAACAGGTAAAAAACATAAAGATTTTAAAGGAAAAAATGGACAAAATGGAAAAAAATGGGAAAATGGAAAAAATGAAACGGAAAATAATTAGGATAGAAATATTTTGGCGACTGGAGGACTCCTAAGTGTACGTCTTCTAGACGCATTTTCTAGATTTGGAACTATAAAAATAAAACATTTTCAAAAGTCTACTTGAAAAATAGTGTTACACGATAAAAAAAAATATATAGAATGTTACAACCCCGTGCGATCCGTCGAAGTTACCAACGATGGGCTTTTTAGATTTGGAACACTAAAAATTATGAAAAATCAAAACTCTACCTCAAAAATAGTGTTACAAGATAAAAACTCTACAGTAAATTGCCTGAGCCATAAGTTACCTCCTGCAAAAATTACAACCCCGTGCGATCCGACAAAGGTACAATCGACACGGCCTTCTTAGATTTGGAACACTAAAAATTATAAAAATTCAAAAATTTACCTCAAAAATGGTGTTACACGATAAACACTACACTAAATTGCCTGAACCATAAGTTACCCTCTGCACAAATTACAACCCCGTGCGACCCGTCAAAGGTACTATCGACGACCTTTTTAGAGTTCGAGCACTAAAAGTTAAAAAAAATTAAAACTCTACCTCAAAAATGGTGTCACACGATAAAAACTCTACAACAAATTTCCTAAGCCATAAGTTACCCCCTGCAAAAATTACAACCCCATGCGACCCGTCGAAGGTACCATCGACGGCAATTTTAAATTTGGAACACTAAAAATTATAAAAAATCAAAACTCAAAAATGTTGTTACACGATAAAACCTCTACACTAAATTGTTTGAGCTATAAGTAAACTTCTGCAAAAATTACAACCCCCTGCGACCCATCAAAGAGAGTTTTGATTTTTTTTACCTTTTAGTGCTTTAAATCTAAAAAGGCCGTCGATGGTACCTTTAACGGATCGCATGGGGTTGTAATTTTTCAAGGGGTAAATTATGGCTCAAGTATTTTACTGTAAAGTTCTTATCGTATAACATCATTTCTTAGGTAGAGTTTTGATTTTTTAAAACCTTTTGTGCTCTAAATCTAAAAAGGCTGTCGATGGTACCTTTGACGGGTTGCAGGGGGTTGTAATTTTCACAGGGGGTTACTTATGGCTCAAACAATTTACTGTAGAGTTTTTATCGTGTAACACCTTTTTGAGGTAGAATTTTGATTTTTTATAATTTTTAGTGTTCAAAATCTAAAAAGGCCGTCATTGGTAACTTCGACGGGTCGCACGGGTCGCACTTATAGCTGAAACCACGATACACTTAACACGGTATGCTACTATTTATGCCCAATTCCGTCGGTTTTCGCGCAATCATACACTGACGTCAACATTCGAAGTTTCATTAGCATGCTCGATTGACAGAGTGAGTTCACTGCGCTGATATATTTGTCACATGTTTTATTTGAAAGCGTAAAGGAACAAAAATAATCTCGCTCTCCCTCCTAAAACAATACGATTTGATTGAGAGACTGCCTTCTACAATGTTCTACGATAACAACACATAACTTGTGCAAGTACCACTTTGTTATTTGATAATGATTATGTCAGTGTCAAAATTTATTTATAATAATTATTTCCTATGTGAAAGTGCGCTGTTTTTGAATGTAAAAACTATTACAGAATTATAAAAAACATTAAATACTTTAAATTACCAAGGAAAAAGTTGTAGAAGTGAAATCGATAATTACCTGCCAAATAAACGCCAAATAAAGGTAAAAAAAGTTTTTATTATTTATTTTAACACTTATGTTTTAGCATAGCCCTATATATTTAGGCTATGGTTTTAAGAAACGCCACACGTATAAAATATAAATCTAAAACAAACGTAGGTTAACCAGTACAAACCAAGGAACACATTAAACGCGCGGCGCCGGCGGACCAAAATTACATTAAGGAAAATTAATACCTTTTCCATGCACATGTTTTGGTATCGGCGTCACAAAGTGACGTCACGCCGAAATGCGCATTGTCATACCGTGTTAAGTGTATCGTGGCTGAAACAATTTACTGTAGAGTTTTTATCGTGCAACAACTTTTTTTAGATAGAGAAATTTTAGCGTTCGAAATCTAAAAAGACCGTCGATGTTACCTTTGACGAGTCGCACGGGGTTGTAATTTTTGTAGGGGGTAACTTATGGCTCAGGCAACTCACTGCAAAGTTTTTATCGTGTAACACCATTTTTGCGGTAGAGTTTTGATTTTTTTATAATTTTTAGTGTTCCAAATCTAAAAAGGCCGTCGATGGTACCTTTGACGGTTCGCAGGAGGTTGTAATTATTGCAGAGGGTTACTTATGGATCAGGCAACGTTCTATATATTTTTTATAGTGTAACACCATTTTTGAGGTAGAGTTTTGGAAATGTTTAATTTTTAGAGTTCCAAACTTAAGAGTCCTCCAGTCGCCCAAATTTTTCTGTTCTATTAATTTTCCCGGCCGCTCCATTTTTTTCATTTTCTCCATTTTTTCATTTTCTCCATTTTTTCCATTAAAAATGTTATATGATTTTTCCATTTTTCACAACCGCTCCGCTTTTTACCTGTTTTCCATTTTTCCATCTTCCACAATCACTCATTTTTTTCATCCCCTCCATTTTTTCATTTTCACCCTAAATCCCTAAGAAGTTTAAAATTACTTTAAATCCCTAGGGATTTGAAGTAACACTTTAATCTCTGAAGGGAGGCATTTAAGATACCTTTTAAATTCCTAATATTTATATTTATATTTTAGTTTTCATAAAAATATTGGTGCAAATGTCAATGTCCTTAATTCGTCGCTAACTTCACACACGCAAATGGGTCAAGCTTTATGCCATATTTTTCATAATATTCAACCATGATTAATTTTGCTGTGACGTTCCAAATTGTTTTTACGGTAGTTTCCTTATTATACTCCTCACCGTTTCCTTTCTTCATATTTTGTGCTCAATTCTTTAAAATTTTTGCAATCAATCTCGCTCACCGACGTTTCCTGCTTCAATTCATATTTTCTAGCCTTGCAGAACTCGATAAATTGGTTCCAGACAAACTTCTTATTTTTTCTGGTGTTCTCTGGTATGTTTTTTTGTATGAACGAGTAGATTTCGGCCTCGGATAGAGACACGAAACGGTTCATTTTGTATCAAAATTCGGAAAACTCGGAAACTCAGCGCGTCGGCGAATTTGTTTAGTCCAGGTACGCGTTGCTAAGGCCTTAAGTAGTTCTGTTTATTCCATAGGAATCGCGATATACATGTAATGCTTTGCAGGAGGTGACCTGCAGCGCTTCATATATTATTGAGATAGCGTCAGAGCCGTGGAATTATCACCTACTGGCGAATTATCACGTACTGGGGAATTATTACTTATTAGTTCAGCGATAATTCCACACCTCTTATGGGGAGTTTTACATATGAGGGAAATTTTCAGTATAGTTCTTATTACTTGACGTAAGTCAAAAAAATTCACGAAGTGCATTAAAATTATCAATAATTTTTGCATAAAACGTGTCGTTGTATATTTGCAAGAGTTTGTTTCTATACTTTTTCGAAAAAGTTCGACTCCGCTGAAGGAGTGCATTTTCGTCAAATATGAAAACCAACGAATACAATTTGTAATAAACACTTTGATTACAAAATTAATCTGAGAATCAGAGAACCATCAGCAGCCAAATTGTAAAGAAATGAGAATATTGGTTGTACTAGTGTCCTTAAAGTTTAAAAAAAATATGATTGACATTGAATTTTTTATCTACTGTCACCTCATTAAAAATAATAAATCAAAATTTTAACATTACAATTCTGACATTCATTTCAGAAGCTAACATGTATTGACGTTATGGAAACAATAGAAATATAAGTAGTGCATGAAATATTTCCGGAAATTTTTGAAAATTTTGTCTGAAACTTAACAAAAGCATGAGCACCTGAAAAAGTCTCGAAACCGCAGGGTGAGGGATTTTTTCTCTGGTGCAATGCACGAATGCTTTTTTTTTTTAAATTGCTAAAGACCAAATTTTAAAAAATTTCCATTAGGAAATATTTTATGCACGTGTTATGTTTTTATCGTAAATTTCCCGAGTTGATGAAAGTTTATTTAGGTAGTTGCTAAAATGTTGATTTTAATATATTTGTTTATTTAAATAATACCATACTTTAATAACAAATAATATTTTTTCTAATGCTAAGAGTAAAATAAAACTTAAACTTTGTCCTGCTTCTGAAAACTACAATTGCTAGAAAATGTACAATTTTGATAAGTAACAGGAGTATTAACTTGATTTAAAATTTTGACAGGTCGACTGTTTTGATGTTTTGAAACTATAAATGTCAAAAATGACAATTATCCCCGGGATATTTCCAGATGCAATTTTCGAAACGGATGCAATTTCCACTTATCAATTTTTGAAAATTTTCCTGTTAAAATTCCAGTTAAATTGACACTAGGGAAATTTCCATTAGAAATATAACTAGCGCATAAAATATTTCCGGAAATTTTTTGGTAATTTTGTTTGAAGCAAATTTTTATTTAAGAAAAGCATGAGTGAGAAAACATTTTTTTTGGCGCTACGCACAAATGCTTTTCTTTAAAGAAATTAGGTGAAGAGTAAATTTTTAAAAAATTTCCATTAGGAGACTGTGTGATAGAACTATTACATTTAATTATTTTCTTGTGTTAAAGAACCCTAAATGTCATAATGCTTTTATATGTTGTAGTACTCGATCACAAAGCATAAAAATATCAAAAACGATATAAGGAGCAGGATTACTTTCTGAGATATGGACTTTAAAGTTGACGTGTTTTTAGGCTATATTTTTGGACATGGTCCAAGTTTTTTTCCACAACTTTGTTGATTACCGCCGAAATAAAATGATTCAAATATCTATTTGTCTGTAATGACACACCCCTTCCACCCATATAAAAATGTTTTTATATGGTGTCTTTGGTACCACCAGAAAAGTCAATGAATTGTAAGTTTTAAAAAAGAAAGGACACGACTGTTTTGTAAAAAATGACAATTCTAATTTTCTTTAAAACGAACGGCCAGATTTTAAAAAATTTTACATATGTTATTAAAAATAATGCCACTTAGCTAAAAAAAACATTTTTAGCTTGAGTGGTACCACGAATATATATTGGAGAAATCCAAAAAATGATTTTAAATAACTTATAGTCAGGCTATACAAACTTTTTATGAACAAATCTAATCCAAAATCTTAGTACCAATATGTTGGTACCAATTAGTACCCATTGGTATCTGGATTTGACCAATCAAATTGCTAGTGTGAAATATGCTTTTAGTCTAACTTGGGGTCGACGGCAATGAATTTGTGGTTTTTACACATGCATTTGCGAGCAAAAAGTTAAAGTTAAAACTCTTAAGATATGTTGCCGCATGCGCCGACCTTTTATTTTTAAAAAAATCAAGGTAGACCTTGACATCTTCAAGCTTTTGCTTGCATACTATTGGAAAAACAATGTGACAACCGGAAAAATGTTATCATATTCGTTACCGGCAACCCCAAGTTAGACTAAAAGCATATATACCACACGAGCAATTTGATTAATGAAATACAGGTACCCATCGGTACCAACATATTCGTATCAAGCTTATGAGTTGAATTTGTCCAGAAAAGTGTAATCTAGTCGTAAGTTATTTTAAATCACTTCGTATTTCACCAATATTTCAAAAATATTGTAAAGCATTAAAGGTACCTACCATTTTTGCAACTAATGGTACCACTCAAAAAAACACATTTTTAGCTTAGTGATTTATTTTTATTAACATATGTAAAAACTATTAAAATCTGGCCGTTGGTTTTAAAGAAAATAAAAATTGTCATTTTTTAAAAAACTGTCGGTTTCTTTATTTTTTAAAATTTACAAATCAGTAAATTTTCTGGTGGTACCAAAGACCTATATAGAAACATTTTTACATGGATGAAAAGGGTGTTTCATTCAGGACAAATAGAGAAAAGAATAATTTTATTTTGGCGGTGATCAACAAAGTTGTGGAAAAAAAACTTGGACCTTGTCATAAAAATATAGCCTTAAAACACATCAACTTTAAAGCTCCATATCTCAGAAAGTAATCCTGTTCCCTATCTCGTTATTTTAATTTTTGTACTTTGGCGATCAAGTACTATAACATATAAAAGAAATATGACATTTAGCCGAAAGCCATTTCCAATGTAATTTGTGCAGGGTTCTTTATCAGAATTCATTAAATTTTGGTATGGAATTTTTACCAAAATTTTAAATTTTCGTACATACTCTAGCGTTGATTATTTCCACCAGCTCTCAAAGTGGTTGGCGTTGCGGTGACTGGTAAATTTTTTGGTTAAAGTTTTTTGTTTTTAATTTTACAAGAACCGAGCCTTATATGTGGCCAAATTGTTCAAGACTCGTCGGGTCGTCGACCAACTAACATTTATAGTAACAGATAGATGGTTACTTTCCTATAGTAGTAGTGTGGCCGTCAGAACAACAATTGTGGACTTATAAGTTTGGAATACTTTGTACTATCGCGTAAGTGTGCACATTGCTTAATAATTACCCCCAGAAACGATTTCGGAGTCGTATTCTTTCATAGTGTCGTTTAAAAGTATTCTTTACCACCATGGGACAATACCAGGTTCCCGTCCCTCCAAGGTTCCTTCTCATTCGTGAATTTGTAATAGCCCCGACTTTTATTCGTTACTTATTTGCCTCAATAAATTTAAACCACATTGAAGTAGTCGACGTTGAACACCACAACTAGGAAATATCTTTATATTTCACTACAAAAGTTTGCGATATCATAGTTGCAGAATAATGTGGCAGTGTGGAGGAAATAACTTTTTATGGCCACTTCTAAGTCGCAACTCTTTTGAAGTAACATTTTCTGCTATGTTTTTTCTTGGAACAGAAAATCTGCCTTCTTTTGTTTTCATTTATTGATCCCCAATATTCCAAAAAACTAAATGGTTTTATACCAAAATTAAATTATGATTAGCAAACCTCGATATCTTACAAATTTTGAGAGGCCCAGCTGCTGGTTGTGAAAACATAACCCCAAAAACCATAACGAAAAAATTTCATCAGCTACAAGAAAACAACAGAATTGTAAGGGCGCGTTTGTTTTTTGCAATAAACGTGACGTACTTATATTTTACAATAAAATTTTCTTTACCGTTGAATTTTAACTCTACTTGTAAAACTTCACAGTTTTTGATCGCATATATAGTGCATACTAGCCACAACCAAACTAACCGAATAGAAATTTTGGGACTAATCCACTCCTTTTTCGACACCATCATATATAAAAAAGCACCTCCACGACGTATTAGGAACGTGGTTGCGATATATCCTAATAGCACAGGATATTCCAGGGATATCCCAGTAAGGTGCTGTGAATGTCTAAATGTTCTGGCACATTCACAGCATATTCGTAGGATGTTCCAAAAACGTGCTCTGAATAACTTTTAAGTGAGCACATGAACAGCACATTTAAGAGACATTCTCAGAATCTCCTACCTAGTACATTCAGCGAACATTCCATGCAGGATATTCCAGGAATGTTCTGTGAAAGTCCTAAAAATGTTCTATTTTTTGGAAATTGACAGCATATTAAAAAAAAATTCTTAGGATATCCTGGGCAGTACATTCAGCAAATATTCCATGCAGAATATTCCCTGAATGTTCTACTAAAGTCCGGAAAATGCCCTTCCTTTTGGATATTGGCAGCACATTGAAAATACGTTCCCTGGACATCCTGAACAGTACGATCACTGAATATTCTATGCAGGATAGTCCACGAATGTTCTGGTAAGGTCCTAAAAATGTCCTTAAATTTGCACATTGATAGCACATTTCGGAGATATTCTCCATTTTGATTCTCCATATCATCAAATCATGCCATGAAAGGAAATAATATTTTTCGATCTACGATCACGCTTATGCAGCAGAATTTAAGATTTTATTTTATTCAAAAAGCTTGTTGGGGTAGGCTAATATTTATTTCCAATAACAAAATAATTATGAAAATCGGTTGAGCCGTTCGGGAGTTATCCTGCATAGAGCAAATAACATAATCCCCTTCCACTACCGTTTGGGAGGATTCAGGGAGGGATGTAATATTTTTATCCAATAAAAAAAGAATTATGAAAATCCGTTGAGCCGTGCGCGAGTTATCCTGCATTGAACAATTAACGAAATTCTTCTAACCATCGCTGTTTAAAAACTTTTTTTTAATTAAAAAAAAACTTTTTTAAGGTGTTTTGTGAGAGAACATGTGCTATGAAAATCCTGCGAAAATATTTTATGAATGTTCTACCAGGATGTTCTAGGAATATCAAAACTTTGGACACAGAACATTCCCTGAACATCCCTGGTATGCTCAGAGGATTTGAGGGAACATTCAGGGAATGTTTCAAATATCCTAGCAGCCCAACTGAACATTCAGCGAATGTTCGGGGAATATTTCTGTGTTATTAGGGTAGAAGTGTAGTATTTGGTACTTAACTTTGAAGTCGTGGCAACGTAATAATAACCGGAAAATTGTTCACCACTTAGGGAATTACTACGTCACGGTATGGTGTACAAGCTCGTAGCAGGGGCAAGATGCGGTTACTTTCAAGGAAATTCTATGTGGTGCCGGTTACGAGGTGACAACTTTATATGTTAGTTGGGCGTCTTGGTCTTTAGAAGATTTTTAGTCTGACGGGACTTTTATTAAAGGAGCCCAATATGAATCGCCGAGGTTTAAAAAGTGGAAAAAGGAACAACATCGCAAAGGGAAAAGGAAGCAGTTAAATTGCAGCTCACAAATGAGCTTTGTGTGTTGATTTTGGTTTTATTTAAATAAATCATACATTTTTTTTTAAATATTAGACCTTAATCCTAACTAAGTAAAATTCGTCCTAACTAATTTCATATGACAAAGATAGCCATATCTTTATTTCTGAAACCTACAATACACAGGCAGAAGAACTAGAGGTTGCATATCCACTCGTCTCCATCACAACAACGTTTACATTTAAACGGATAAACCATTTGGATCCGTTCGAGTAAAAAGTTCGATCGAACAAGTATTAATTGTTCTCTTCTCACTCTGTCTCAAGGATGTACTGTGGAGAGTTTTCTGGACAATGCAGCAGTCCATTGGACAACCAAATTTGTAGGAAATTTTGTCCAAGGGCTATCCATTGGATAATAGAAATGTGAAAACGTTGGACGGCTCTTGGGCATCCCAAATCTTTATGGTTCACTGTTGGAAAGTATTAATAATTAATTACAATGTATATCCGTTGATCTAATTTTCTTAGTACACTGGATATACTTATTTGTTCCAATGGATATCCAGTGGACAGTTTTGTCCAAAGCGGCGATATATATTTAGTAACTATATATTTGAACCACTCCAACATCATAACTCTGATTGTCGATTGTTGCGGATGGAGTTCCTAGCAAAGGATGGATATTAAAATACTAAAATACCAATTAATCCAAAATAATGAAAAATTCTTACCTAAATAATTCGGCTAGATATGAGAGAAATGTTATTGTTGGTAATGAATAAGAAAAAACATGTTCCATTGGATATCCAAAACAGTTCGGATAAACGACTATATTTATTAATGTGTCAACTAGACCAAGCCCAATTGACATAGTTTTTTTGATAAATATTCAATGTTGAGTCAATGTATATAAAGTACATCACTTTTGCTGGACACAAAATGAACGTCCGCTGGACAGAGTTTATTTTTGGTCCAACTGACCAAGAAAAATCGTTATCCATTGGATATCCAAAAACTAACTGAAAAAAAGCAGTTCTGTATGGATCAAAATTGGAAGTCCTTTGGACTGAGTTTTTTTGTCATCCACTGTATCAGGAAAAATCGTTGTCCAATGGATGTCTATAAATGGTTCATGGACAATGCGGGCGCTTTTGGATAAAAAATGGCTGTCCGATGGACAATTTGTGCTGTCTATAACCGCCTTTTGCAGTTTTAAAAACGCAACAAAAAAAGTACTTGGATCATTGACCTTGCTAAAACTGCATATACCGGGTGATCCACGAGGGTAGCTCACCCCCTTTTTTTTCTACAAATTTTTAGATAAAAAAAAACAAACTTACTAATAACATATAATGTCTAATTTGACGTTTTTTGACACGTCACGTGACTTTCGGTAACTTCCGGTTTCGCCGTAAATGACCTTAACTGTTGAATTTTAAATGAAATATCCTGTATATTTTTACATTTTTGGATTCCTGGGAACATTCTGCGTCCAACGGTACCCCATATGTCATATTTTGACAGCTTTCAAAAAATAAAAAATAAATATTTTTTTCGATCTAGTTGGCCGTGATGCACCAAAAATTATAATTTTGATATCAATTAATTTAACAAAAATAAAAAACACCCTGTAAATGCTTTACATTTAATTTGATCGCGTTTTGAAATTTTAAAATGAAAATACTCCATTTTTTTCACTCTATCAGAAAAAATGCTTAGTTTATAAGGTATAATGCACAACAAAAAAATCAGTAACTAAACAAATATTTAATTTTTTATAATTATTTTTTTTTTGTATAATTTGTAAGCTTTTGATAGTTCAGAAGGTGACATGGTCACATGATTCCATGGCTTTCTGAGACCAACATTTAACTGGGTTTTTAAATCCCAAAGACTGGCATTGTCATGGCCACCTTGGTCAAAATAAGTAAATGAGTTTTTAAGTGGAATTTGTTTCTAAAAGTTCAAAGGAAATCCACCACCTTCTCAACTATCAAAAGTTTACAAATTATAAAATTAAAAAAAAAATAAATTTTACAAATTAAATATTTGTTTAATTACTGATTTTTTTATTGAAAATGATACCTTTAAACTAAGCATTTTTTCTGATATAGTGAACTCATATCGTTATGTTTAAAAAAATGCAGTATTTTCAATTTGAAATTTCAAAACGCGATCAAATTAAGCGTAAAGCATTTAGAGGGTGTTTTTTATTTTTGATAAATTAATTGAAATGAAAATATTAACTTTTGGTCCATCACGGCCACCTAGATCGAACTGTTGGACGCTGAATGTTCCCAGAAATCCAAAAATGTAAAAATATACAGAATGTTTGATTTAAAATTCAAAAGTTAAGGTCATTTACGGTGAAACCGGAAGTTACCGAAAGTCACGTGACTTGTCAAAAAACATCAAATTAGACATTATATGTTATTATTAAGTTTGTTCTTTTTTATCTAAAAATTTTTTGAAAAAAAGGGGGTGAGCCACTCTCGTGGATCACCCAGTATAAAGGTATTTTTAAACCTTCTCACCACATTTGCAAAATTGCGGAAAAAAACGCAAATTGTCATACACCTTTGTATTTGAAGGTTTGACTGTCATACACCTCATCCCAAATTCTCCGGACCAATTTCAATATGGCGGTTAACAATAAAACAAAGAAGGTAAATAGAACTGCCATTGCAGTGCCAAAAAACGGCTCCGCAGTATTTGAAATGGGTTGTACATTGATTTCATAACTTTAAAAATGGATCGTTGACAAATACGGATCAAAAATTTCAAAATCATTACACCATGTAAATTCATTCCCGCATGCTAGTAAAAAATAGTACCTAGTTTACCTAAGAGGTGCGTAATCTACTTCTTTCCCGCACGCGATATCGGAGTTTGGCAACAAATTAAGTGTGGAGAGAGCACTTTACACACGTGCTAGGTACAATAAAGTAAAGATAGTCGAGTGCGAAATCTGCCACTTTCTACACTCAAACAAGTGTCGAAAGTGAGCACTTTTAATACGGGAGTAGAAAAACTTACTTCTTTATTCGATGTGCAGACCTACTGTGTGGCAAATAGATAAACTCTCCATCGTAGAATATTTTGTCTTTTTTGTTCAAATAAGACATGTTTTCTTTCTTCTCGCTTACTTTACCAAAATACTCCACTTCGAAAGAAAAAGTAAAAAAAAATATTTTTGACAGAAAAAATGTATTCTTCCTGTCAAAACTTCACTTTTATTTTTTTAGTACCAACCGATGCCTCCGATATTTAATAGCCCTCCAATCTACTCGCGTTTTAGTGAGCTTTGAACGTATGTGGCGGCTATTTTGACAATTACCTGATGTAATATCTGTCAACGTGTCAAAAATGGCGGTGGCATACGTTTAAAAGGCTACTAAAACGGAAGGTGTTGGCTGGCCTCCATGTCAAAGGTATCGTACCAACCCATGTCGTTTTTTGAGTAATTAAAATTCAGACAACTTCTCGCAACATATTTAATAAGTTTTGGCAGCTTTTATAAAAACGAGGGTTTTTAGCAATCTGAGAGATTTTAAAAGATCGTAAAGGATGATGCAAAATCATGTAAAAACTCCTCAAATCTTCAAAAATCGTATGGAGAATCTATGAGAAAAACATATAGGATTTGAGAAGACTTTTTTACGAAACAAACAGAATAGGTTCATCAGTAAATTCTTTAAAATAAAGATATTAATCATAAAGTTCAAAATGTTTAAGTAAGAGAGTTATAGACCCACTTTCCAAATGAAAACTTTCCGCAAACTTTTCATTGTTTAGAAATGGCTTTGTACAGGGTGTTTCACAACTTATGTATAAAAATGAAAGATGTGATTCTTAATACTGTTCGATGTTTGCAATGACGATTCATTTCGTTTAAATTTGTTTAAAAGTTTTCCCAAAAAAATAACCAAAAATGTGCTAAAACATTTTCTTTGCCTTCGACTGTACATTAAAGCTTATAACCAAAGTACCACACAAAAAAAATCATCAAGCAAGTAAATGCGTTGCCCGATCAGTTTTTATCTTCGTATCGTACCACAGAAACCAAACAAACTATGCAATATTAGCTGATTTAGTTTTGAATGTCAACTCGCGTTTTGATGCGGAGTATTAAGGCGCGTTTCTGCGAGCTTAACATAGTAACTAATATTCTCTTTTTCTAAATGCATTCGTCTGAGAGAGACTCAGCATACCAGGAATATACCGCCTGTACAACCTTCGACCCCGCTGTCTAAATACCTTTTTGAGATAGTTATCCCCTAACAGATATGTGGGGTCGAAGGGTGTACAGGCGGGTATTTTTAGTGATGGTGTAGTATGCTGGATGTCTCTTAGACGAATGCATTTAGAAAGAGAAAATAATAGTAACTATATTATGCTCGAAAAAACGCGCCTTTAGTTTTTTTAGTTATTTTATTTTGTGTTTTTTTGTAAAAAATGACATACTGGGAAATTAAACAGCGAATTGGTGGATATTGGTTTAATTTATAACGAAGCATAACAACCCGTTATAAGAATAAGAGATTAGGAGTTTTTTCGAGGGTTTTTGTCACATACTTTTAATAGTAGTCATGTCTTGGAAAAATGTTCCTTAATCGAAACATTTTTGAAGAGGCTTTTGAAAACGCCGTTTTTTTTATATGTTTTTGTATTACTTGCAGGCCACTTAATACCCTCTAAAAGTTTTTGACATAAGTTGTGAAACACCCTGTCTAAGTACACTAACCGCAGTTTTCACTTTAAAATTAACCTGGTAATATAAATCAAGTCCTGTACGGAAGGAGGGGGGGGATCAGAACTGCTGCATTAAAAATGGTTGAAACTAATTTGGATGAAAGAGAGACACGACAACCATATCAAAGTCAAGTTTATTAAAAAGAATAAAAATATTAGTCCTCTATAATCTAGCATTGTTTAGAAAAAGAAGACACTTTCTTTCCTTTTTTATGCATGAGCGTCGAAAATTTAAAACAAAACAAAACTTTTTACTTTTTTGATAAATATAAATTGTTTGTGTTCAATCACTGTCGCCGCTATCACATTCAACAGAAAGAGTAGAGATTTTTTTTTGTCACCTTAGCTCAGGCAATAACACCTCCACGGAAGGCCAAGAATCGGATTCAAAATGGCCGCCACTTACGTTTTCACACAATACTGCTTATTATTAAACTTTTTTTTTTTAAATTTGCTTAACTTATTACAGGATTTATCAGTTCTTTTTAAGCTAGACGAGTCTTTATAGATAACAAATTATTGATTTTTGGTGCAATTGATAGAGATCAGAAAATCTACTTATACTAGAATGGCGAGGGATACCTTGTTTTAAATGTCTTTTAAAAACCCTTCATATAATTTGTCACAGTGCCTTTATTTTATTAAAAAAGAAATAAAAAACATATGTATTTTTAATCTTTGGAAAAATTCCAAAAGCACTATTATCTATTTTTGTAAAAAAATCGAAATGAACATTTGATATTGGTTCACAAAAAAGTATAATAGAAATTAAACTATAACGTAGTTTCTCCTTTTCAATCATAAACACATCAATAATAATTTTTAACCCTCAAATTTCAAACTAGGTTGCCTACATAGCATAGCAAACCATCCCCATAGGATATATAATATATACATATATATATATATATATATATATCATACACTCGATGACACATCATATGAAAGGTTTTTTTTAAGACCTCTGCAACAAGCTATTATTTGCGCGGCGGAGTAACCGCAAACAAAAATCAAAATTTGGCTTTCACAAATAAAAACACATTTTAAAAACACATTTTAGCTTACGTACACCTACTACGGTTTACCGCATCGCCGTATCCACTAAACCATTAATTTTTTTGTATGTTTTACCAAAAAATTTGTTTTGTTTTGGCGTCGATAGTGTTTTTTCACCCTCGCTAAATCCCTTTAAAATATTTTTTTCGTTTATATTTTTTTTTAAATTACATATGCCCACCCCAAGGGAAATGTGAAATGACACCGCTGTTCTCTAGTTTTGGTCGTTTTTAAGAAAATACATACAAATAAAACAGGGTACCTAATGCAAAAAAAAATAAAATTTGGGTTTTTATTTTAGCTTTACATAAAATATATAATGTCAATCCTTTTCAAAAATAGCTTCCAAATATTTTTGACAGTTAGGTACTAACCAATTTTTTACTGCAGTACGTATATTATTCACCTACTTTGGTTTACAATTGACTCTATCTTTTTTCGATACCCTGTACCATCTCTCTACACATGCTCTACCCTCCTGGCGCAGCCAAAAAGTACACAGCAGTTTTTAAAAAAATGCCAACAATATTGCTCGCTTTTACCCATCACATTGGTTTGCACCATTATTTAGTACATTTACTTAGTTTACCCCTTATAAAAAGGACTTAAGAATAGAAAACATGTAACTCAAAAATAACTTAACGCCCTTTAAACGAGGCTTTAATAAAGGAACTTCCAAGAGATGCCAATGTTATTTAGTTAAACGTTCAACTTCTAACAAAAAAATACTTTCAGTACCCTAATTTCAGTGCATTTTTTCACCTGTATCTTACGCATGTACGCTTGCTAGGATCAAATGTTTCTCGTTTTATGGCATGCATCCATTTATTTGCAAGTTCTTAATTTCTTGGAAATTGAAAAACAGAAAGACTTGATGGACCTTGGCCCTTGGCCCAACTCTTAACAACGCATACTTTATACGATAAAGTACACTTTAATTGTCAAACAGATTTAATAAAAAACGCTTATAAACAGCCAGAAATCACTTAAAATCCTGTATAATTTCTCTAAAAAATGCACTATAACCCTAAGAACCCTGACAATGAAAAAAGCACTAACTATCGCGAATTTTGAGTCAAAACCCTAAATTACCTCATACAACAAACATTTTCAAACCATTTGGAATATTTAAATATAAAAATAATCAATAAAAACTCTTTACAAAAGTCTCTCGAAGTCGCGATTCCGCGATGTAAATAAACAGACTAATGTCAAACAGAAACGTAAGACGACGCCATATTGTTTTTATTTCTGGCTGTTCCCACGCCTTCTATGTAGGTCGTATTGGCTCAGGAAATGTAGAAGTGACGTTCAAAACGGGTCATTAGTTCAGTCATTAGAGATTAAAAAAGGGCATCGCCTTGCAAAAGGTGGGGTAGTAGGGATTTTGACATATGTTGTTCAGATTGGGCCCCTAAAAAAAATTGGGTTTTCGAACTTGGGGGGGTGAGCTCATTCCGCCATCTTGGATTTAGTGTGAATAAATTTGAATTTTCTTAAATAACACAAAAACTATAGACTTTAAAACAAAAAGTCTTTTTAGAAAGTTAAAGAGGATAAAATTTCCTACAACTTCGATATACATATTTTTTTTGTAACTGTTAGCTGTAATGAGCTACAGCTTTACAATGCCAGATTTTTTTGAAAAAGTTGAAGTTTTTTAAAGTTTTGCATACATTTTTTTTGTTTCTGACAACTGACTGACGGTGAATTTATTATTATTATTATATTATTACATTATATGACTAATATATATTAATATAATGCCTACTTTTCATATTTCAATATATTATATATATATAACCAGTGATATATGATATAAAATATTGATAATTATATATATATATAAAGTCGCAGTTTTTCGAAAAAATGATCTCTGTTTATTTTTTTTGGTAACTTCTTTGAGTTATATGTTATATAGGGCAGGTACCTAATATTACAGTTTTATATACCTACTTACGCGATGTAATATACCAATTAAACATATAGGTATATCATATTTTAATAACATAGACTTTCTAGAATACTCATTTACGGACGTAAAAACGTAAACCAAAAAACTGCCAGAAGCCAGTAAGTTGTCAAAGCATTCCACATTAGAAGAGCGTAACCGAAGCTCATCATAAAAGTGCCCAGAAAATTGGATAACAAACAAGACGCAGATTCTCTACGTGTCTTAAATGATGAACGCATCAAATATTCATATGGCAGGTGATCTGGATATTGTCTGTCTCTATTTCTCATATTGGCCATGTAGCTTTCTGGTCGTCAAGAATACATGCCCTGCTGAAATTTGCTCTCGTCTGGAGTATCAGGCCATCAAGTCAGCAGCAGTCACTCTCCTTGAATCTTTACCCTGAGGTATACACTACGCTTTGCTCAAATCATGGTTTTGTGTTTATTGCTGGTGAAGATATTACTAACGACCTTGGTTCCATATTAAGGGAAAGGAAAGATATCAGAGAAAATGTATTCACCAATTAGCTTAAAGCAGAAAAATCTAGCAGAATTCATTTGCTTTTTGCACGCATTTAGTGGATGTGACACAACTTCGGCAATCTTCGATTAGAAAAAAAACAAAATTTTTACCACTCGTAAAAAAAATTAAGTCTTTGTGCTGATACTAAAGTTTTTAACAACCCAAATGCTAATCCTGACAAAGTTGGAAAAGCTGGCGAACGATTCCTGATAGTATTGTATGGTGATAATATTTCAGCTTAGAGAAAGTCCGATACCAACGGTTTATCAAATCTTCAATAAAATCTAAAGTCAACCTTGCATGCTATCACCTACAAAAGATGCTGCCCGCTACCAATCGTTGCGAACATACCACCAAATCCAAAAATGGAGCGGTAAAAAAAAACAGAAGATTGGGGCTGGAAACAGAGCCTGAGTCGAGTGGTTCCAATTGAAATGATGGACACTTTATTGAAAAAAGATTGCACCGTAGCTTGCGGTTGCCGAAAAGCGGGCCTCAAATGTTCCATTGTTTGTGGATTATGTAATGGACAGGCGTGTGAAAATCGAAACCAAAACTTTTTTAAAAAACAAAAGATCAAAAGATCTTGGGTGAAAAAAAAACTAAAATTCAAACTTGGAAATGGGAAATGATCAAACGATGTTTCGCCCTGGGCAACCAGCGTGGGCCCATCAGTGGTTTCACTGGTCACCCTTCCCAGACATCATTAAACCCCATCGCCCCGCTTTGATTTCCAACTTTAAATTACTCACAATAGATATCGTTCCTCACTGGTACTTTCTAAGTCACCTGATACGGGTTCGTCCTGGCATGGTTATATTTCCAATAGGTTTATGCTCCTAAGGCAATTAAAAAAAAACACCCAAGATCTTTTGTTTTTTTTAGATTCTTTTCGGTTGAAGTAACTATGATTGGTTATTTAACTTCTTTTTTGTTCAACACATTGTACACACATTGTAGAAGATTCATATAATGAGAATCAATATTCGTTGCTTTAGCTAATGTTACGTGTGGAGTAGGTCTACTGGAGATATCACAATAAAAAAAATGCGCCGATTACTCTTCCTCTTAGTGGCGCGGAAGTGGGTATTTATTATATATAGTCATAATATTATATTAAGCTATATATAAAATATAATATAAATTTATATACATTAATCGTGTGATACATGTTGGTAAAATACGTAAGTTTTGTCGCTTTTTAATCAGGATAAACTAAAAAAAGAGAAAAAAAGCAGAAAAAATCTGGATTTGTAAAGCTGTAGCTCATAACAGCTAACAGCTACAAAAAAAATGTATCCTCTTCAACTTCCTAATAGACTTTTTGTCCTAAAGTTTATAGTTTTCGTGTTATTTAAAAAAAACAAATTTATGCACACTACATCCAAGATGGCGGAATGAGCTCATCCCCCCCCAAGGTCGAAAACAATCTAACAACATATGTGAAAATCGCTACTACCCCACCTTTCGCAAGCTAAAATTCTCTAATGACTAGACTACATATGTTATCCATACTTTTTGTAGTCAAACAAAGATCAAAATTGACTTTGAATGGAGGGCATATTGTATACAAACTAAGACACGGCTCGGAGAACTTTTTTCAAATCTTTGAATACTTCGAATTGATGGCCTACGAGCCGAGTCTTCCATTCAAAGTTCAGCTAATTCTGATGTCTATTTGACTCCAAAAAGTCACATGACCCGTTTTGAACGTCACTTCCTGAGCTATTAAGATCCCTAAAAAAGAATCTCTACCCTTGACATATTATTTTTCTAATTTGCGGACTTTTTGAACTTGGAGAGTTGGGTAAATACTTTTTTTGTTAGATAAGAAAATGTGTTATTTTGTTAATTTTTAGGCTAAATTATTATTTTATAATTTAAAGGTGGTTTTCATAAAGTGAAAGCACCTAGTTATGAAAAATCACAATTATAATTTTATTGTGATAAAAACTTATAACTGCGCCTTTATTAAGAAAATCCCAAAATATTTTGTAAATGGCTAAATGAGCTTATAAAATGTGTCCAAAAAAAATACAATATTTTCAAATAACTCGATATTTTTCAGTTTTTGGTTTATCGATTACGTAACATTTTAATTTAAATTTAAAAAAACAGTAGTTTTCTAAGAATGCGCAAAAAATACGTGAAAACAGTTACGAACGACACGAAGCGGGATTCGAACAAGCTTTAAGTCCGGGAGAACGGCTTTGCGCATGTGTTAAGCCCATTTCTCACTATGCAACTTTTCATGCATAAAATTTTCTAATAACAGGTTAAAAGAAGACACAATCTGCTTTAACCAGAAAAATCAAATCATTTTTAAAGATTGCGAGAAAAAATATGCTGATGATAGTGTTGGAAATTGGTGGAGATGACATCTATGAGGTTCTGGAAAGAATGAATGTTGCACAAATAAACTAAAATTGAATTCTCAAAAAACAAATCCATGATAATATTCACGGAATATGAATATAACCAAATCGATTTAATAGTTATTTATGTATCTATAGGTCTTAAAGACAGCGCTTAACGGCCGCGGCGTGAAAATAAAGACCCCAGCCGACAGGCGAGGGTTTTTACACGCTGAGGTCGTTAAACGCAATTTAAGAACGAGAGACATACAATGTTTTTTGCAGAACCGTGTTTTTTTAGGAGAAAAAAGACTTCATGAATTATTCCCCAAAAAAAAATGTTGGTCTAAAGCTGTCTAATATTTTGACAACACACGAATCTCCGTCAGTAAGTGGGCGTCCAGTCTATTCATGTCACTTTTTGATCAAGCAATCTGATAAAAACATTGAATAATGTGCAATTGCAACACATAGCAACCAAATAAACAAACTGAGCGTCACTTTCTTCTAAATTTTCATATAGACTTCATTGTTTTCGCGATTTCAATGGATATCGAGGAACAGAGTTCACCAAGTCTCCCCAGGGAAATCCTGGATGCCGCCGAAGAGACAAAGAAGGACCTTCGACCGCGAAATCCAGAAAACTTTACGAAATATAAGGACTATTTTTTGTGATTTGTAGCTATAATTATATAATTTGTTTATTGTTGTACTTGAAATAAAAAATTAAAAAATAAAACAAAAGCTTGCTTTTCATTGCTGTTTCATCTATGAAAAAACTGAAAAAACATATCTAGGTAAAAAATCTCTTTTTTTTGAACGAATAAATGGTAAAGCCATGATGATCCTTAGTAGGACACATTTTTTGGTAAATTTAAAGACTGTAAAGAACTTTGATTGAAAGAAATTAATATCACCTTATGTTTTACACACTGTACACTTTGAAAAATTACGATGTTTGCTGTTTTTTCCATAAAAATTGCAAAATAAAAATCATATGCACGACACCACTCAAAATGACAGACAGATGACATAACAGAAATTTTTAGTAAACATTTGCCTTAAATTATTTTTATCTTTCTCTAAAAATTTTTACGCGTCACTAAAATATCTTTCATTTTAATAGAGAAAAAATGTTTTTTGGCAGTACTTTTTTTGAACGCCTAGAAAACAGCCAAAACTTGAAAAATTTGAGTGTTTTATTCTAGATATCGAAAGTTTGGAAGGAAAGCCTTAAAATAAGAGCAATATCATGGCACACAAATGTGAAAAACATAGTAAAAAACTGCTTCATCAAAAAAGTTACCCCTTAAATTATACTAAAATATTTTAAGTCTTAAATTACCATCATGCCTTGACCAAAAATGCAACCAAACATAAAAATCAAAATTACTATCCAATTTCAGCAATGTCCGCGGGCGTTAAGTAAGCTCTCGGGCGTTAAAGTGCCACTTATCGCTCTAAAACGCGGGCGGTAGAAGGCATTTTGACGCCCGGTTGTACATAAGATATTTTAATTATTTAAAAAATAAAAAAATTACAATGAAACTTGTTGTGGCAGATTTTTCAGAGAACTTCAAGGTTTCTCTTTTTTTTAAAGAAACTACAAATTTTCCTTTATATACTACCAAAGGTAGTGGCGTACGCATTATTCCTGAGCGAGCTTAGGGTTCCTGAAGGGGCTTGACTAACGATTTTATTGGTGATTTTTAGGGAAAATTCAACCTTCAGGAGTTGATGTTTAATGGCTCTGGGGGGACTGTGTTTGAGTACTTATGCCCCCCTTTGCGTACGCTGAAACCTAAGTACAAATTTGTAGTTTCTTTAAACCCAAGGTGCACGCAACTTCCCTATTCCCGATTATTTTTTTACTTTTTATCTCCATACCCTTTTTTTAATTTTTATCCCTTCTTTTACTTTTTATCCCTGTTTTGAATATCAAGGCCATTTTAGGTATAAAAGTGCGAAAAACATTTAATTAAGTAAACTATATATATATATATTATTTAAACGTTGCTTATATGAAATTTGATAATAAAGAACCAAAGTCTACCTACTTGGCATCTTCCTATAAGCACATTCTCTTTTCCTTTTTCCGCTATACTTCGCACCAGTTTAGTGTTTTGTTTTGGCCCGATCTACTAACTATCATCGTTTGCTCCGATAAATGTTGGTCAAGTTTAATCAAAAAGTTGCTCTTGTCCCGTTATGAATTAAAAGTAAATCGGGGCCGATCCACTCTGTATTGCTTCTTCTAGCTATTCAGATATTTTCTTCGTTTCTTGTGGTGATTTTTCTGTAGTTCTAACAGAAATTGTGTTTATAATATAGCTTCATAAGCGGTTAGCTATTCTGTTTTTTTTTTGTTAACAAAGTATGGCACACGCAAAATGACGAAAAGTGTCTATATTTTAAAGTTTTTCACATCCTCTGCTAAAAAAAATGAAGATCTTGGGTACTGCTCTTTTGTTGTATTTGTGCTTTAAAGTCTTGAATGGTAAGTAAACGATCAATTCTTTGGAAGTATTAGCGATTCAAAATTTACCACAATAAGTTTAATTTTCTGGGGTTAGAAAATAAACAACTTTGTACGAAACTTCTGTGTAAAAAGATTTTGCGTAGAAATTGGTTTTAGAGTTAAAATATAATTTATACAAAGGTATAATGTTTATTTTTTTTAATTTTCCAAAACAAAAAACAAACCTGAAAAATCCTCAAAAGATTTGTCGAACATGTATACGAGTAGATATGGAAACAGTAAGGGTTTACATAACAGTTTTCAGATCGATTAAAGAGCTGGGTTTTTTAACAAAACATTAAGATAAGATATTTTCTATTAAAAACAAATGATTTTTTTGTTCGGACTAAGTTAGATGTTAAGCCGGTTTCTAACGATGCGATTTTTTTATGCGATTTGCACGCGTCGTAAAAATCGCGTAACTTTTTGACCTTTCACTCAGTGCAATTTGAAATAATAAAAAATCTCGTGAAAATGAGAATCTGCTCTATTTTCAAGCGATAATATCGTGGCGATATATTAATTTTTTAGTGAAATTTTGATTTGGCAACCTTTTGTGTTGGTAGTACTTCATTTGGGTCCCTATAAAAAACACGAAACCAAATTTGGCAGAAACATAATTTGTCAGAATTTAAAAGAAACGAAAATGAAATGAAGGGAACATCAAATCGCTAGAAAATAGATGCATAGAATTAAATTTAAACAAAACATATTTTTATAGAAATACAAAATGTTAGAAAATATTTTTAACGAAAATAATTTGATAGAAGCATAATAATGCCGAACCACAAAATTCAAGAACCCCAATCTGTCCGAAAATGATTTGAACCGATAGCCACGAATTCAATTGCTACGTTGCCAAGCTTACGGCAGGGAAGAGTCGAAGTAAGTTGTCAGTCATATTGTATTAATTTACCCTTTACATTCTTTAACCACACCCTACCCCCAAATTTCTTCATAATATTGTATTGTCATCGGACCTACATTACAAAAATAAATCGCAAGATTTGATAAACAGGACAGCCAGAAACTGTGATATTAAATAAAATCGTTTGATAAAAAAAATCCCCGTGTCATCTTCCAAATAGAGAAACTTGGCAACGCCGCAATCCAGGGCCTACGGCGCTCTAGAGATTTAAATTTGACGCATACTTAATAGCGATTCGGATGGATTGTGGTTCTGCTCATTTAAAGATCGGGCAAATTATTTTCTATCATTTTGTGGGTAAGGATATTTTTCGTTTCTAGACAATTAGTTTCGATAATTTTGTAATTCTGATATTTTAAGGCTCGGGACAATTATAATCGGTTAAATTATATTCATATCTTTTAAGGATCGATTAAATGAAAATTCTATAAAATTATATTCGTATCCATTATTTTCTCAGTGTTTTACTTTCGTTCATATTTCATTTCGGACGTTTTATTTTCTGTTCAATTGTGTTTCGGTTTTTATAAATTCAACTTTTTTGTGGGTTCCCCTTCATTTAATTTGACATTGACAATTATCAGCTGTTGTGAGTTTCAAGGTAAAAATTTGAATAATCTTTGTTTTTGCTTATTTCGTTTTTAATAATCATTACACAAACGAAATGAACCCCTTTCATCTCGTTTGTAGATCCAGGGCCTTATAGCCACCAGAGTTCCTGTTTATGAGGAGTTTTCCTGATAGAAATAATCAAAATATAACATCCTATAAAATTAGTATTAACATCGCAACTTTATCTTCTTCTATTTTTAGTCTTTTTAATTGCCACTTTTAAAAACATAACCGAAAAATTAGGATTGTAAAAATATTAAGAGTTTATAATTTTTCTTTGGAAGTTATGTTTACAAATCTGCATTTAGTCACTTTTTATGTTAAATCTGGTGACTTTAAAACAAAATAATTTGTTGTCCGTGAAAAATAAATAAAAAAAAGGTTCGTGGCATATCGGACACACATTTTGCTTTTCAATTCATTACAACCAGGCCTCCAAGATCTAATGGATAGTTCAGAAAGCTACAGGTCTGTTTCATCCTTGTTAGGAATCATCAAGGTAACATAGGACTGTACCTGGCGTATAAAGCATAACATAAACAACCACAAATAAAAAAACAAACAATAAAGCTAAAAGCAAAAAGCGAAAGGAAAGGACAAAAAAAAGAAACCTGCGAAACGGTACCGGTTACTGAAAGAAGCCCGTTCAAAATACAACGTTTGCAGCAACTCTACCCCCAATTGGAGTTTATACTACGTCGCCTTATATTAAGGCTCAACAACAATCACTCCGGAGGAAGCTTGTTGCGCAAAACCAAGCCAAGTAAAATTTAAAAAAATGAATTTGTTGTCCGTGTTGTATTTTGAACGGTCTTCTTTCAGTAACCGGTACCGTTTCGCAGGTTTCTTTTTTTTTGTCCTCCTCGCAAATTTCATTCTTATTGATATTTGCATCCTTTAACGTTTTGCTTTTCGCTTTATTCCGATAGGCGGCGCGCTGTATATAGCCATTCAACATCCCACGTTGTTTGACGACGAAAGTTGTTTAAATTCGCTGAGTGTGGTTGTTTATGTTATGCTTTATACGCCAGGTACAGTCCTATGTTACCCTGATGATTCCTAAGAAGGATGAAACAGGCATGTAGAACTTCTGGACTATCCATTAGATCTTGAAGGCCTGGTCATAATGAATTGAAAAGCAAAATGTGTGTCCCATATGACACGAACCTTTTTTTTATTTTTTTTTTTAAGTTGGCAGTAATTCTTGAAAATCGAACAAAGCCACTGGCGCACCAAGGGAGGGGGGTTTGGGGTTAACCCCACCCCCGCGATTAACCTGGTTATGGTCACACTTTTACTTCAAATTAAGTTTTTTTTTATTATTTATCCCTAACCCCCTCCCCCCGCGAAGTCAATTCCTGGGTGCGCCAGTGCAAAAGCTCTCGGCGATATTATCGCGGCGAGAATTTAAACGACAAAAAATTGAATCGTCAGAAACCGGCTTTACACACCTCTCTCCGTTTGAAGAGGGGGAGGTGTTAATTTCATAATTTACATCTTAACATAAATTCGTAATCGGACTTATTTAGATACTGTTGTTTGAATGTGGTAGACAATGTTGACCTTGTGAGTAAACTAGAGTTTCGAACTTCCAATGTCTTTATTTTTTTAACTTTTTCACAACGTTTCGATTGCAGATATATAAGCATTTGAAACGTTATGAAAAAGTATATAAAAATATAGAAAATAGAAGTTCGAAACTCTAGTTAACTCTCTTATTTAGATATCCACTCCCTCCCCCGAAGAGAAACGAGCTCTCAAAATCATTACTTTTAAAATTTAATCAAATGTCAATTGTTTAGTCCACCCCAAAAATCAAGGAAGGAGATACTTATATAATATATGGTACGTCTCTCTTTATCCCCCATCTCCCCCTCCAAATCTCAAAACGTTATGAATTTTTTAGTACATTATAAACCTAAGGACTAAAGTGCTACTTTTAATCCCGCGGCGAAAAAAATTCACACAATTCGCTAAAGGATTAAAAGACGCTTCAGTCTCAAGGTTTATATACTATTTTATGCACTTTAAAAAAAAATTATTGTTAAAATCACGTTATTTCTACGCCAAATGGTTCGTCGACTACAAGAAAGGGTGCTAAGAATGAAATCTTGGCCAAGAGCAAGTGCTGTTTGGCTTGACTTGCGATAAAGAACCCTGCACAAATTACATTGGAAATGGCTTTCGGCTAAATGTCATAATTTTTTTATATGTTGTAGTACTCGATCAACAAAGCACAAAATAAAAAAAAACGAGATAGGGAGCAGAATTGCTTTCTGAGATATGGAGCTTTAAAGTTGACGTGTTTTTAGGCTATATTTTTGGACATGGTACAAGTTTTTTTCCACAACTTTGTTAATTACCGCCGCAATCAAATGATTCGGAGCTCTATTTGTCTGGAATGAAACACCCCTTCCACCCATATAAAAATGTTTTTATATTTGGACCACCAGAAAAGTTACTGATTTGTAAGTTTTAAAAAAGAAAGAAAACGACCATTTTTTAAAAAATGACAATTCTCATTTTCTTTAAAACAAACGGCCAGATTTTAAAAATTTTCACATATGTTATTAAAAATAATGCCACTTGGCTAAAGAAAGTATTTTTAGCTTGAGTGGTACCATAAATGTGAAAAATGGTAGGCGCCTTTAATGTTTTTAGAAATACGAAAAGTGATTTTAAATATATATAGGTAGGTTATAAAAACTTTTTATGGACAAATCCAATCCAAAAGGTAATACCAATATGTTGGTACCAATTAGTACCCATTGTTACCTGTATTTGACCAATCAAATTGCTCGTTTAATATATGCTTTTAGGTTAACTTGGGGGCGCCGGTAACGAATTTGATAACATTTTTCCGGTTACTATTACGGTTTTTCTACGAGAAAAAAAAGTAGGTAAACTGTTTTCCTACTTAAGTGCGGAAAAGTGGTTTTAGGCATGCATTTGCGTGCAAAAAGTTAAAACATTTAAGATATGTTTAATATGGCGGCATGCGGCGGCTTTGTATTTAAAAAAAAATCAAGATAGTCTTGACAACGTCAAAATTTTGATAGAAACGACGTCATTTTCTGTCAGATAATTTTACGCATTCTATTGGGAACATAGTGTAAACAACCGGAAAAATGTTATCATATTCGTTACCGGCAACCCCAAGTTAGCCTAAGAGTATGTAACACACGAGCAATTTGATTGGTCAAATACCGGTACCAATGGATACCTATCAGTACCAACAAATTCGTATCAAGCTTTTAAATTCAATTTGTCCAGAAAAAGTTTGTATAACCTACCCATAAGTTATTTTAAATCACTTTTCGTATTTCACCATTATTTCAAAAATATTAAAAAGCATTAAAGGTACCACTCAAGCAAAAATGTGTTTTTTAGCTTACTAGCATTATTATTATTAACATATGTAAAAACTATTGTTTTAAATAAAATAAAAATTTTAATTTTTTTAAATACGGTCATTTTCTTTCGTTTTCAAAATGTACAAATCAGTGACTTTTCTGGTGGTACCAAAGAACCCTTATAGAAATATTTTTATATGGATGGAAAGGGTGTTTCATTCAGGACAAATAGAGAAAAAAATCGTTTTATTTTGGCGCTAATCAACAAAGTTGTGGGAAAAAAATTTTGGACCATGTCCAAAAATATAGCTTTAAAACACGTTAACTTTAAAGCTCCATATCTCAGAAAGTAATCCTGCTCCCTATCTCATTTTTTTTTTATTTTTGTGCTTTGTCGATCGAGTACTACAACATATAAAAAAATTATGACATTTAGCCGAAAGTCATTCCCAATGTAATTTGTGCAGGGCTCTTTCATTATAATTTTCTAGGGATTAATCCCCTAGGGATTAAACGTGCTATTTTAGTCCCTAAAAAGAGGAATTAAAGGTACCTACTTAATCCCTAAAGAGCATAAAATATATTAACCCCCTCTTATCCCCTTAGCCACCTTCCACCAACGTATTTTTTACGTCCTAAATTAGAATTTATTTCTTGGAACATATAACTGTAAACTGCATATTCGTAGCACCTTTCCTTAAAAAAATATGAATTTTTAAATTTTTAACGTAGTTTTTTCATAATTCTAAATATTCTAATATTGCCATAACCATAAATGCATGCCAAATTTAATCGAATATGAGTTTTCCAAAATTGACCTGCAAGATTTGTGCCAAACATACAAACAAACACATGTGAAGTTAAATAAAAGCTTGTAAAAAGTACAATTTTCTCACAATACTGTTTTTTTTTTTAGTAAATGGTCTCCTTGGGGGAGTGTTTGACCTAAGGTACTGGAGGTGTGTCCTTAAGAAAACCTTTGTGTGTCCAGATAATGACATAAAGTTTTATATGTACACTCCGTAAGTATATTTAGTTTATTAAACCCAAGATGCTTTCAAAAATTCAAGATTTATAGAACCTGGCTAAAGTTAGATTTATACTTTCGCGTGCAGTTCGCAGTTAATTCGATTAAATCAACTATCGGACCCTCACACAGTGGCGTGATGGTCCTGCGGGGGGGGGGGGGTTAGTAACTGAATAATCTCAGATTGCCATTTTAATGGTGATTTTTTTGGGGAATATTCAACCTTTGGAGCCGATTTTCCGGGGCGCTGGGTGGGACTTGAGCCCCTGAGCACCCTCCGTCCTGCGTACGTCGCGTCGGTGACCTCACTCTGCACTTGCAGTTAAGTTGCATTTTGAGTATACCAACAACTAATTTACTTGTATTTTTTTAAAGTTTTGGTTCCAAAAAAAAGTTAGATTTAGGTTTATTAAAATTTGTAACTTTACTGTTCATTCCAAGTTTCCGAACCCAACCAATCACATCCAGGATAACGGTTTGGCAATTCAGAAATTAAATGGAATTTATCATAACACTTCCATTTCCATTTCTTCCATGTTCACCCGAGTGTTCACCTGAGTGTTCACCTTTGATTTTCCTAATGTGATTTTTACGGCGTATTTTCCGGTTTGTATCAGTCGTTGCCAAAAAGTTGTTGGAGTCAACTTCTTTTTGATTTCCAATGGTTTTTATAAATCTTAATATGTAAGTCGTTAAAACAAAGAAGAAGTTAAAAAACCTCCAAATCAGTTACTTCAACCGAAAAGAAACTAAAAAACAAAGGATCAAAAGATCTTGAGTGGAAATAACGAAAATTCAAACTTGGATGAGTATCCCACAAGGAACAAACAAAAGATCAAAGCGAAAAGAGAAATGAATAAACGATGTTTCGCCCTGGGTAACCAGCGTGGACTCATCAGTAGTTTCACTGGTCACCCTCCACTATACATCATTAAACACCATCATACACTTAGATTTCCAACCTTGAACCACTCACAAATAGGCATCGTTCCGCACTGGTACTTACTTATCCAAGCTACCTAATACGAATTCGTCCTGGCGTGTTAATATTTCCAGTAGGATTATGCTCCTAAGGCAATTAAAACAAAGAAGAAGTTAAAAAACCTCCAAATCAGTTACTTCAACCGAAAAGAAACTAAAAAACAAAGGATCAAAAGATCTTAGGTGGAAATAACGAAAATTCAAACTTGGATGAGTATCCCACAAGGAACACACAAAAGATCAAAGCGAAAAGAGAAATGAATAAACGATGTTTCGCCCTGGGTAACCAGCGTGGGCTCATCAGTAGTTTCACTGGTCACCCTCCACTATACATCATTAAACACCATCATACACTTAGATTTCCACTATACATCATTAAACAAAGTATTTAATGATGTATAGTGGAGGGTGACCAGTGAAACTACTGATGAGCCCACGCTGGTTACTCAGGGCGAAACATCGTTTATTCATTTCTCTTTTCGCTTTGATCTTTTGTGTGTTCCTTGTGGGATACTCATCCAAGTTTGAATTTTCGTTATTTCCACCCAAGATCTTTTGATCCTTTGTTTTTTAGTTTCTTTTCGGTTGAAGTAACTGATTTGGAGGTTTTATAACTTCTTCTTTGTTTTAATTGCCTTAGGAGCATAATCCTACTGGAAATATTAACACGCCAGGACGAATTCATATTAGGTAGCTTGGATAAGTAAGTACCAGTGCGGAACGATGCCTATTTGTAAGTGGTTCAAGGTTGGAAATCTAAGTGCATGATGGTGTTTAATGATGTATAGTGGAGGGTGACCAGTGAAACTACTGATGAGCCCACGCTGGTTACCCAGGGCGAAACATCGTTTATTAATTTCTCTTTTCGCTTTGATCTTTTGTGTGTTCCTTGTGGGATACTCATCCAAGTTTGAATTTTCGTTATTTCCAACCAAGATCTTTTGATCCTTTGTTTTTTATGTAAGCCGTTATGTTGGCGGACAACTTTGCTACAATTTCGTAACATCATTCTGGCAAGTCCAATTCAGTTTCTGCGTTGTCCAAGCCAGCTGCGTCCGTGTATCCAAATTTGCGAGTTAAATAAATTTTCTACCGAAATCCTGCTTGTTACCAGAGTTTTGTTTTATGTAATTTTGCAATCTAGCAGTCCATGATGCTGCTGTCAATTCAAGTTTTGGTAGCGTTAATGCTTTATTTCTGTCGGTATCATAGGCGCTATTCTTCTACTCTTTCACATCAAAAAATTTATTTCATATTCATTTCATTCAGCCAATAAGAATGCTACTCTAAAATTTAGTAGCACTTTTAAAATATCAGGAACCAAATTTTCTCCTGCAAATAATTCTTCGATAAGGCAAGAAAATCTAGGCGCGTGCACGGAACCATCAAATACTACGCGTCGTTTCGTTGTTTTTTGTCATCATAGTTAGGCTGTTAGTGAATAAAACCTTGATTTTCGACTTGACGGGTTGAGCTTTTGCACACTAAATGTACATGTCCTAAGGCAACTTTTAAGAAGTGTTGCCACGGTGTGTCAGAGTGCGGAGGAGGGGTGTTGCCTATGGTGTTGCACAATCCCTGAAAACTTTTTTATTTTGGTCTATATCTCGACAAACAGACGATGTACGATGACACGGTTGGTTTTGTTGGATTCAGCACACCTAATACCATACAGACACATTATTAGTTCAACCCCTTCTGGGATACATGCGCGCTGGGGACTGAAAACAGGCGAGAAAGGGCGATTTTCTCCTGCAAATAATTCTTCGATAAGGCAAGAAAATCTAGGCGCGTGCACGGAACCATCAAATACTACGCGTCGTTTTGTTGTTTTTTGTCATCATAGTTAGGCTGTTAGTGAATAAAACCTTGATTTTCGACTTGACGGGTTGAGCTTTTGCACACTAAATGTACATGTCCTAAGGCAACTTTTAAGAAGTGTTGCCACGGTGTGTCAGAGTGCGGAGGAGGGGTGTTGCCTATGGTGTTGCACAATCCCTGAAAACTTTTTTATTTTGGTCTATATCTCGACAAACAGACGATGTACGATGACACGGTTGGTTTTGTTGGATTCAGCACACCTAATACCATACAGACACATTATTAGTTCAACCCCTTCTGGGATACATGCGCGCTGGGGACTGAAAACAGGCGAGAAAGGGCGATTTTCTCCTGCAAATAATTCTTCGATAAGGCAAGAAAATCTAGGCGCGTGCACGGAACCATCAAATACTACGCGTCGTTTCGTTGTTTTTTGTCATCATAGTTAGGCTGTTAGTGAATAAAACCTTGATTTTCGACTTGACGGGTTGAGCTTTTGCACACTAAATGTACATGTCCTAAGGCAACTTTTAAGAAGTGTTGCCACGGTGTGTCAGAGTGCGGAGGAGGGGTGTTGCCTATGGTGTTGCACAATCCCTGAAAACTTTTTTATTTTGGTCTATATCTCGACAAACAGACGATGTACGATGACACGGTTGGTTTTGTTGGATTCAGCACACCTAATACCATACAGACACATTATTAGTTCAACCCCTTCTGGGATACATGCGCGCTGGGGACTGAAAACAGGCGAGAACGGGCGATTTCTAGTAAGCGCCACACTGGAGTCTGCACACTTCCTGTCTATATATGGGCGTGCAGGGTGTGCGAGGGTGGGTGTGTGTATGTGGGTTTGCGTATGTGTGGGTGTAAGTGTGCCGTTTTTGTTATTAAATTTAAATTAAAAAACTTTATGCCGAATCACAGTATCTGTTGAAACTAAGTGCAACCTCCTCCAAACTCCTACTTCAAGAGGGAATCTCTATGTGTTTTCCGGATAGACATTAAGTGGGACTCGTAAGTACTACAATTTATAATACAGTTTTTAATGTCTGTAGCTAAATATCTATTTGTTTTCAGATATTCAAAGAATCAATTAGATATTCGTGCACTGCGCGATGGTACTCAATAAGGCTATTATTTCTGAGCAATTTCTTGACTTGATATTTTCCCGAAATATGTATCTGTAATACACTCCGTTGATTTTTCATTTGCCTTCACGTCAATTGTCTCTAATTATCAAAAGTTCGTTAATTCGTTATCGTTTCTACTAATAGTTTATTACTGGTCGTTACCAAAAAGTAGTATGTCCCAATTTCCGTCGCGGAACTGTGAATTGTCCACCCAAACACTGTTTTTCCTGTCATTAACTGATTTTAAAGTGTCTTTATTTTTCAATAATAATCCGCACCAATTAATATCGTTAAGCCGCTAAAACTGTTTTTTCCCGTTAATTGTCTACAGTCAGCTAATTCATAGTTTTTCTCGAATTCATTAATTAGCTGATTTTCATAGATCACTGTTTAGAGGAATCAAAACAGATTTCTGGAACCCCTATCGCTGTTATTTCGATCAAATTGTCATTATATACATTTTTTAGACTGATTTGAACTGTCTTGTACAATCTTTTGTGAACATCCGATTTTGAACCAAAACTGGCATCCTCAGCTGCTTAGACATGTTCTCTTTATTAAATGTAAGTTGATTACTACCCTCAATTAACATTCTAATCAAGTTCGTTATAATAGATTTCGCTGTTTTAAGTACACTGTAACAAATTGTCCGTTAACAAATGTTGACACGTAATTTTTTTAACTGTTTTGATTCTGTTTAGAGCGACCTGCGCCTTTCGTTACTATTAAACCTTTCGTTACTATCGCGCGTATCACGTCTGTCGTTATTGCGATGAGGATCGCACATTGTGTTCGCTTGTCCACTTTTACACTTTCTACAAAATATCTTAGAGCGTCCCTTAAAATGTCTTTTTAATTCTTAATCGTAAATAAATAGACAATTAAAATGTCCATTGGTCATTAAACATTAAACATTATGAAAAATTCAATGGGTTTAATATGAGTCAAAAATCGATTTAATTGTTTTTGATAAGTCACTTAGTTTCCAAGATATGACCCAAAAATTACCAAATTTGCAGAAAGAATTCATTACATAAGTGCTAGACAATTGAGCCGTATAATTTGTGCTGCGCCTTTGATATGATTAGTACAAGTATTTTAGGGAATTTTAAGAATGTCGAAAATACAGTGGTTTCCGCAGAGATTGTCTAGGGGGGGGCTTGAGTAACATAGTCTCAGATAACCATTTTATTATTATTTTTTTAGGAAAGTTAAATCTTTAGGGGTACCTATATATTCAATGGCTCTGGGGGGAGGGCTTGAGCTCCGCCCTACCTACGCCGCTAAAAAAGACAAAGCTATGCGATTTTTTTTTTAAATCCATCTAAACCAAATGTAGATATTTTTTTGAATTAGCCAAGTCGTTCTACCGATTACGAAAGCTCGTACTCAGATTTTTGTCTCTTTGAGTTCTGCCCAGAAACATTCGTAACTTCGACAATCACCAGAAATACCTAAAATAAGAAGAAAATAAAAATATAAAAATATCTAATGCATAAATTATGGTAGCTGAGTACTTACTTTAAGAGTATAATTAAAGAATACCTACGTTAGATACTCTGTCCATACAAGATTAAACAATTAACAACGAAGCATCCGACTTTGAAGAGTTGTATTCAGATCGTGACTACCTAAAACTGATATCATTTTGAAAAAAAATGATAAAAGATAATAAGACCTGTTCGATTCTTTCAGGGACTTCTTGCATGTTGGCCCAGTTTTCATTGAGCTCTCAACTTAATAATATTTTCTTCTTTGGCAAGCATAATTTTTTTTGTCAACATTTAAGTTAAGTCCAAATGCGGGCTTTTTACTAATCCACCAACTCTTGCAGACCCTACAGCGTGTCTGCTATTATAACGGTGTCGTCAGCATATCATAGATTGTTGATTTTGTTGCTGTTTATAGTTAGACGCTCTTAGCTGTTGTGAAGTTCATTCCCTATTATAGATAATATTCTGGTGGAGAAAACTTTGTAATTTTTATTTGACGGCTTCAAAAAGTTTTCTAACTTTTCCAAATTTAATTTTTTCAGAATTTTATTCAAATGACTTTCCTTTCTCAAATTTATTAAACTCCGACTCCGACTCCCGGTTGTAATTTTTATTTTCTAAATTTTTAAAGCATTATGCTTGCAGTTTGGGATTGAAACACTGGACGGGTAATTGGCTACTTTTGTTAAAATTTTGTAATAATCAATTTTGCGCTAACATGGCGAACGTATTACATTACAAGATCTGGTTTACGACATTCCTGATATGGTGGGGCCTGGTAATACCCACGTCCCATTAAGGCAACACATTCTCTTATCAAACCAATGAAGATGATGTTTTTACCACGGCTTTAATTATACTCTTAAAGTAAGTACTCAGCTACCTCTTATTTTAGGTATTTCTGGTGATTGTCGAAGTTACGAATGTTTCTGGGTAGAACTCCCAGAGACAAAAACGTGAGTATGAGCGTTTTTAATCGGTAGAACGACTTGGCTAATTAAAAAATGCATTACAATCCCCCAGAGCCATTGAATATATAGGTACTCCGAAAGATTTAACTTTTCTAAAAAAAATACTAATAAAATGGTTATCTGAGACTATGTTACTCAAGCCCCCGCCCCTAGACAATCTCTGCGGAAGCCACTGTTCTTAAAATTACCTATGGTACTTGTACTAATCATATCAAAGGCGCAGCACAAATTATACAGCTCAATTGTCTAGCACTTATGTAATGAATTCTTCCTGCAAATTTGGTAATTTTTGTGTCGTATCTTGGAAACTACGTGTCTTAAAATAAAACAATTAAACTTATTTTAAACTCACTTTAAGCCCGTTGAATTTTTCCTAATGGTAGGTTTTTTTACATCAACTAGTTGAAAAAAAAGTAATTTGTTTAATTTTTTTCCATTAAAAAATTTGCTTTTTATATATTTCAGTGCCCAAACGTAATTTTTTAAACTAAACGTACAAGAGCTTTTATGCACTTCAGGGATTAAATAGGTACTTTTGATCCCTTTTAAGCACTAAAGTGACACTTTTAATACTTAAGGGATTAAAAATAAATTTAATCCCTCAGCTTAGGGATTAGAAGTAAATTTAATCCCTCAGGGATTAAAAAAAAGTAATCCCTGGAAAATTATAATTAAATTTATGGCAAGTCACGCAAGTGACAAACCATTTGGGGTAGAAATAACGTAATTTTAACAAAGATCTTTTTCTAAAGTGCATAAAATAGTACGTAAACCTCGGGACTAAAGTGTCGTTTAATCCCTTACCTTTCGCCGTGGGATTAAATGTGGCACTTTAGTTTCTGGGTTTATAATGTACTATTTTATGTAGAAAGAAAATACCAATCGAACAAAAAAAGATTTATTGTCCTAGCGTTTATAGTATAGGAGATAGTGGCGTTTATGATGTTTTTCAAGGCGAGTTTAAAATGGCCGTCAAAGTGAACTCAGGTGGCACCCCCATTTTTTTCTGTTTATAATAATTGCTTATGATATAAAGAATAAAAACAAAATTTATTGCAATCGTTGTTCCCTAGGCGTCGTTCTAAAAATCAAGAAAAAACTCGAACGACCAGAGTTTTTTGATGACATATTTCGATTGTTTTTAGGTGACAAATGACAATTTTGTTACTTTCCGTTTAAAGGGGCCAGCTTTAGCTTAAATAACAAGCAAAAATTTTTCAAGTAGGATTTTTAAATAAAGCCATTTAAAATTTTCATGTTTACAGTGTTGCCATATTGTAGTGCTACTCTTTATAGGTGGCAATTTTGTATTTTTGGTATCCCTAAACATACCCCTACCTATGGTGAAAATCTTAAAGCGTTAGCCCATTTTTTTGTGAAGTCCTATATTTTAAGGTCTGGCACTTCGACTAAAATGATTTGTTCGTAAATACTTGGTGAAAACTGCCGGAAATGGCTTAATTTTTAGGCAAGACTAATAATATTTTTTCTATATTACTATTGTTCGCTATTTCTCTTTAATTTTGGGTAAAAAACGGACAGAAATCTTTTTTTGTACCCGTGCATCGGTAACCAAAAAAACCATGCTTTAGTTATCTGCAGACAGCTACTAAAATCATGTTTTTGATGAAGGTATAAAAAGAAGAATTTGTGTGTTTATTATAGTCCACTAGCTATATATATATATATATAGCCAGAGTGGCTAATGAATGCGTTTTTGTCGAAGAAGTGCTATACAAATTCCTCAAGGAGACGACGAGGAAGACGATGTCTTTATCATATTTTATGGTTTTGATGGACAAAAATTTTTATATACAGGAGTATATAATGGGTACCGGATTAGCATACTCATATTTTAAAAGTTCAGTCTTTCTAAGAAGAGTGCTCGTGCAAAAGATCTGAAATTTTTTGCGCGAACATTTTTCTGAGCTTTTCTTTGAACATTTTGTTCGGGTAAATCTTCGAACAAATTTTTGCTATCTATTTTGGAAACATATTTTTAAAGAGGAGAATAAATATAATTTCACGTCAGTGATCAGTGATCACAAATCTTTAAAAAAATAGATCACCAACTTTTTTTTTTAATTTTTATCAAAAAAAGCCGACGGCAAGCGAAACATTATTATTGGCTATCAGTTTTGTCACATTCAATGTTAATAGTTTACCATGGAGGTAATAATATTTCATTCCTTTCTGTCACTTTTTTGGTTTTCTTTCATCAAAAAAAGAAAACGGAAATATCTTCGAAGTAATTACTTTTTAAAATGCAGCTGGATATGTTTAGGGAACTGTCCTGGGGGTCTATTCTTGAATCGAGAGATAATTTGCTCCCAGGGAGTAAATTCTCTCACTACTATGCATCTCATTGGTCCAGATCTTCGGTTTAAATCGGTTTCTCTCACTTTTGCCCGATATTGATCGAAATTAATTCTATTGGTCTTGACTAAGAGAATTACTTTCGATCAATATCGGGCAAAAGTGAGAGAAACCGATTTAAACCGAAGATTTGGACCAATGAGATGCATAGTAGCGAGAGAATTTACTCCGTGGGAGCAAATTTTCTCTCAAATCAAGAATAAACCCACAGGAGAGTACTTATTTTTCAGGACCATGAGGGCGGGAGGTTTAAAACAGACTGAACGCAGCGCTATCAAACGCTGCATATATTAATTTAACTGCACTCTAAAGTACTTTTTAATAAATTTTCAACTGACAACAATATTATATAAAAATTTTATTGGTAGATATTTCATTAATTCTGTATATTTATTAGTTTCGTTTAGATACTATATAATTTCATTGATGGCGTTTACTTTTAAGCAATTTTGGTAAAAATGTATAAAAAATGCAATTTAAAATCTATATATTTTACGGAAAGTCGTCCGTTAAAAAAATGTGTTTTTACGTTATTGGATTATAAAGCTCAAATATTCGGAAGTGAAAATTGGGTCAAATTTTGCTAATATGAAATATGAATTGTTTTGTATGTACAGGGTGATTCATCATATACCACAAAACTTACTTTTTTTGTTACCGATCAAACTTTTCTGCGCGCCATTTCGCCAAGGTAATTTTACCAAATTTCGCAGTTTTTTTGGTAATTTAGCGATATTTTAAGTTTTTTTCTGATGATTTCCCATTTTTCTTAAGGGGTGCCAATGCCATATTAAAAGAATTTATCGAAAATCTGGAAAAACTTCTTGCTTCTAAATTGAAAGATGTTCCTCTCTAGATTCAACTTATTATTGTTTTTAAAATTAACCAACGCCAAAAATCTCAATATTTAAAAAATCGAAAACGCAAGTTTTACGCATCAATAAAATAAAATAAAATAAACAAATTATAGTGGAGTAAAAAAAATCAACTCTAAAGTGGCAGCACCAAACTTTGGTGGTGAGCAGCGGGCCATAACAGGTTACCATTACCGAAAAAATTTTACAAATTTAGGGCAGCACCTAGCTGTCATGGCCGCCATCTTAAAATCCAAGAATCCGCTCGTGCTTGATCTACTTGAAATGTAATATCTCAGCAACTAACCTCCCCACAGACAAAAACTAGACACATTTTGAAAGAACAGTATCTAGCCGAGTAAAAACTGTAAAAAGTTGTTTTTTTTTAAACAGGTCCGGATTTAGTTCGGGTGCAAACTACAAATTTCTAAAAAAATAAGCAAATTTTTTTTATTTTTCTTTTTTATGTTTATTTTTTGTGGACCTGTTGTTACAGTTATTGACTTGAAAGTTTGTTATTCCACAACAGTTTTCTGTTAAAAAATAGCAATACTATATTTTTATCACTTTTCATTGTTTTGCTATGATTTTTTATTTATACCAGGTTCCATCATTTTTGGCTATTTCTTCACCCTTGTTACGTTTAACAATTTTCAAGTTAAAATATCTTTACTTTAAACCATTTAGGGCATCTTAATACCTTTTTTTTAAAAAAATAGACGTCATTAAATATGTTTCATTCGAAATTCGAAAAGTCATTTGTAGGCAGTGAAGTGCAAAAAATATAAAATTTCAAAAATCAGCCAAAATGTTTTTTAAAATGTTAGACTTGAAAATGCTAGGCTGATTTTGATCTCATATACCTATGTCAATTTCTGATGATCCACAGAATTATACTGGGTGATTCACAATATAGGTGTCTGTGAGAAGTTTTTGCGCTATAGTCTTGGGAAGTCAAATGTCCCAAAAATAAGCGAATTGAAATGAATCCCGGTTAAATCACGGACCAAGAAAATTGTACCGCTTCTTTTAGCTTTTGTTAAAAAATTGACTTAGAAAAACTATTTTTTAAAAGAATTAAGGTCACTAACATACCAGCTTAACGTTAAGGACTCCAACTCTGTATTAACAAAAAAACAACAAGAACTGTCTAACTTTCGCGTAATAATACTAATTGACTAACTTATTAAGAAAAGTAAGGTCACTAATCACCGAAAATTAAAATTAAGGTTACGTTAACCTTAAATTAAGGTTACTTAGCATGTGAGCTAACTTTAATGGACAGGTTTAAAAGTATTACAAACATTTCTATTCACATGGCTACGTTTTAAAAACAGAATTAAAAATTACAATTCATACTTGACGGCAGCGTATGAACGGGAAAAAAAGTTATTATTACTAGCAAAACAAACTTCTATATTACTGAAAAGCATGCTATATTCTCTGGTAAAAATTTTTATTTAAACCATAACGTAATCAATAAAATACGAGACAAAAATGAAAAAAAAAATAATTTAGCTAATTTATATTTTTCTATATTTTATTTTTTGTAAGTATTATTTATCCCAGCTGTATCAAAATAAATAATAAGCATTGGAGTTAAAAGAGAATTATTGTGAACCACGAAGCTGTAAACTGCGTGTTTTTATGGGTTTATGATATTATAGATATACTTTAAGATTTTTTTGAATAAATTCACTTTGCTTAAAATGGTCGTCGATGGAAAATAATAGTGGCTTTTTAAAACAACAAATCCATTTATTTTTGCATAATGCCTTGCACTTGCACAATTCGTTACAATACAAGCTTTGTCCATAACACCGACAATTATTGTCGCATGTTTTGTCCCAGCAGAATAAATTAAGAATTCTTCTAAATTCTTCTGTTTGAATATATCATACTAATTTTTTCATTTACTATAATCCACCCGTTTTCTTCGAGTAAGTCATAAACTGGCTGAGGAGCATGACTCATTGTCCAAATATTTTTTTAAAAGCTACACCTTTTTTTATGTTCCAAAAACGAGTGTTTTGGAGGGCGAAGTTTTTCAATAGGTCTATTACTAGTAATAGCAAGCAAGTACCTAAGACTATTTAAATTAACTATTATTTCAGTTTTTATTGGATTTGGATAGCATGAAATTATAAATTTTTTAGTCAAATCTAAATATTCCTTCAAGTTTTTTTCACCAAAATTTTCAAATTTTTCCGCATTTTTTTAAAATATTTTAAAAGCCTTTGCTTTTCCTAAATTAAATATTGAACTAGTTAACAGTTAATAGAACAGCCTGTTATTGAATGTACTGCTGGTAACAAAGAACATCTATTTTGTATGTTTTTCTACCACGCACATTACCGAAACAAACCGATTTTTATTTCTTATAGCTATGTTGGGAATTTTTTCTTATAGCTGTTGTATGTCCAGTATGCATATATACCAAATTTTCAAAATATCCTTCCTTCCATCTGATTTGATAATAATTTCATGATTATGTCCAAAATAAAGACTAAAGTAAAAAATCCTTGTATCTGCCTCTTCGTGATTAAATTTAAATTCAGGAGTATCAAAAATTTCGTTGGAATAGTTAATAGTTATTTATCTAACAAGTGCGGAACGTGATACTTTAACGCATGCAACGTCATTTCATGTCGGCTAGGACGGTAAAGACAGAATTACATAAAAAAATTTACCTATAAGCCTTAGAAAATCCCAAAAAAGTCACTTTACATCACCCAAAGGAGTGCCCTCAGGAGTACTTTACTGCACTCACTGCTTTAAAATCTATTTTACCGAGTGCGATAAAGCTTCTTTCTACCTCCGTAATATATTTTTTTTAATGCAATTATTGTACCTACTTGCATTCGCGCAATCCAAAGAAAAAAAATTAGTTTTTAACAGTCAATATTTGCTACTTTTTATTAATTTTTTCTTTTATATCTGATTTTTGATCCAAAAATGATTTGCTCAAAGGAAAAAAGTTGCATATAACCCGTTAACGCCCCTTACGGAAAAACGACCACTTTCTTCTAAAAAAACACATAATACCTATTAAAGCTCGACTTGGATTCATATTCATATTTAAGGTTTTCAGTCAACATATTATAAATTACCATAAACTAGTGTTTTCCTTAGTTTTTGAAAATTTTAGTCAAAAAGTTCCACAACACAACGACAATTAATGGCATCATTAGACACTTAAAGTAAATATTTCAACGCATCGGTATTCGTATACCTAACGCGTTCGAAACAAAGCCAAAATACACTACATTTTTGACTTGTTTATGCCATGTCAGATCATGTGCGATGACAGAATAGCTGATTCCACTCGTTGCGTACGGAGGGATGTACGTATTGTTACGGACCCATGAACGTGCGCAACGATTTCAATCAGCAGTTCTGTCATCGCACCCTTCAAAAAGCGGGCATCGTTCCAAACATCGCATAAACAAGTGTAGTGTTGAAATATTTACTTTAAGTGTCTATTAAATTAAACAGCAAAAATTGAAGTAAAGAACTTGCAAAGGTGACTCGATTTTATAGGCACTATTACAAAACGCAACAAATACCAACAACACTATTTTTTTTTAATTTGTCGTGAGAAAAGTACCTCAAGGACTATGGTGTCATAAATACAACATTAAATATATATATTGAGTTTAAGTGACAATAATAATTATTTATTATTATTAATTTTTCTATGCTTAGTGTCCTTAATTTAGATTACTAATGCCAATATCAATTGGTATTAAGTAAAAGATAAGTGAAATTAGACAGCTCCTGTTGTTTTTTTGTTAATACAGAGTTAGAGTCCTTAATGTTAAGCTGGTATGTTAGTGACCTTAATTATTTAAAAAAATAGTTTTTCTAAGTAAATTTTTTAACAAAAACCAAGACAAGCGGTAAAATTTTCTTGGTCCGTGATTTAACCAAAAATTATTTCAATTCAGTTATTTTTGGGACATTTAGAAAAATTATTCGACTTCCCAAGACTATAACGCAAAAACTTCTCACAGACACCTATATTGTGAATCACCCAATACAATTCTCTGGATCATCAGAAATCAATCTAGGTATATGAGATCAAAATCAGCCTGGCATTTTCAAGTATAACATTAAAAAAATTAAAACCGTACATTTTTGCTGATTTTTGAAATTTTACATTTTTGGACTTCAATGCCTATAGTTTGTATACAAACGACTTTTGACAGATTTCGAATATAACATATTTAAGCACGTCTATCTTTCTTTAAAATACGGTATTAAGATACCCTAAATGGTTTGAAGGAAAGATATTTTAACTTGAAAATTGTCAAACGTAATAAGGGTGAAGAAATAGCCAAAAATGATGGTACCTGGTATAAATAAAAAATTATAGCACAACATGAAAAGTGATAAAAAAATAAAATTGCTATTTCTTAAAAGAAAACTGTTGTAGAACAATAGGACATAACTTTCAATTCAATAACTGTAACAACAGGTCCACAAAAAATAAACATAGAAAAAAAGAAAAATAAAAATATTTCCTCATTTTTTAAAAATTTGTAGTTTGCACCCGAACTAAATCCGAACCTGTTTCCAAAGAAACAATATTTTTACAGTTTTGACTTGGCTAGATACTGTTCTTTCAAAATGTGTTTAGTTTTTGTCTGTGGAGAGATTAGTTGCTGAGATATTACATTTCAAGTAGATCAAGCACGAGCGGATTTTTGGATTTTAAGATGGCGGCCATGACAGCTAGGTGCTGCCCTAAATTTGTAAAAATTTTTCGCTGGCATTTTAGAGTTGATTTTTTTTACTGCACTATTAAATCGTACTCAGGCACATTGTTTTGTTTAAGATTTGTTCTAAAACTTTCATAAAAAACTGCGTTAGCCCTTGTTTCTTGTCATGTAAAATTTGACGAAAACCTCCTCTCACTATGGAAAGCTTTGTTCTAAAAATTTGAGAAAAAACTACGTTGACCCTTGTTTGTTGTCATGTAAAATTTGACCAAAACCTCCTCTCACTAATCTACGGTTTTTACCTTCTCCTAACCCTTACATTTTACAGTCAATAATTAAGTGCCATTAATTGTTATTTTCTTTATTCTATCTCTTTTTTTTATAACCCCAAAAAAGTTACTGGTATATCTTCTATAAAAATCAGATCAATCGAAGTTGCTTATGCGGTAAAATGTGAATTTCGGCATCAAATCGTTTTTCCGTCGGAAAGCACTTGATTAAAAATACCTTGTTTTACAACTTCAAATTTAATTTCTAGTTTTTCTATTTTTAGTTAAGTTCAATAAATTCCGATAAAAATATATACAGGGTGGATTCTTCAAACGGAACGGTGCTTCTAGCGGGTTAGAATTTGGTTTTATAAAAAAATCCAAAAAAGCGTCAACTGAGATTTTTAATTTTCTTTAATCGGGCAATCTTGGATTATTTTATGTCGTTTTGTTTACGAGGTATGGCCAAAAAGTTTTTTTTTAAATAGGACACCCTGTATAGTTTGACATTTTTGAATTCTATAAAACATTATCTTTTTGACAATACCACACACTAATACTCTATATCTTATGGTTGGTTTCCAAGATAGAGGCATTTAAACTTGCATGAAATTGTTGTCTATGCCCTGTTTTACGGGAGATATTTGAATGAATATCGAACTTTTCAATACAGATTTAGATAAAAATATCTTGATTATCGTAAAAGATAGATCCTATTGTGTGGTATTGCTGAAGAGAGAATTGTTTGCAGATTTCAAAAATTGCGAAATATATTTACTATTTAAAAAAAAATAAAAAATTGCCATACCTCGTAAACTAAATGACATAGACAAAATCCAAGATAGCACGATTAAAGGAAATTAAAAATCTCAGTTGACGTGTTTTTCGATTTTTTTATTCAACCAAATTCTAAACCGCTAAAAGCACCGTTCCGTTTAAAGAATCTAAAGTTTAAAGTATATTAAATTTTTAAGAAATTTCTATACCAACATTTTTTTAAACAAATTTTGTTCTAACATTCTCCCCAAAATTTCCATTTTTGTACGAGCTTTTGTTCGAACTTTTTCTGGATCGTAGTTTCATTGACCTGGTGCGTTGCTAAATTTACCTGTGCGTTGCTCTAATTTTGTAGTAGCATTAACATCAAGGCACTCATACTTCACTATTTTCGTGCACTCCGATTTCACTGGACGCTGATCCTCTTTAAAAGTATTAAACAGTTTTTTGGTAATATTGCATAATTAGTGTAGGGGCATATGTCGATAATTTCTATCCCGTGGGATTTTATATGAAAGAATTTTGTGAATATGTGGGATTGATAGCTCTTTAGTGATATAATCAAGTGTTACCGGGTGTTTTGTTCGCATCCGTGTAGAAGGGGTTGATATGACGACATCTCTTAAGATGGCGGCCAAAAATTATAAAAAATACAACTTTCGCAACCGGGGAATGATTATACTCGTTTCCACATAATTCGAGGACGAGGATTCCGAACAATTTACTTTCAAGGTCATCCGACCTTAAATGACCATGAAAATCGCCAAAAAGAAGATTTTTGCCATTTGCTTTTCAAAAAATGTTAATAATTCGACGTTTTGTCAGACCAACTTCAAGTGTACCTTAAACTATTAGGCATATTTGCCAAATTGGGACCTTAGAGTTTGATGCAGTTTGAAGCTTCATGACCTTAAAAAATACCCCAGTAAAATTAACAAATTGCAAAAATAACATACTAAAGGGCGCTATTCATCAATTATTAAAGGGTAACAAAGATAAGAAGGTTGAGTCCAACATTTTTGTTAAAAAAAATTTTGTTCAGATATGACGCGTTTCAATATGACGGCTGATATCTCAAAATAGAGACCTATGACGACTTATCTCTGCTTAATATGAAAAAAAAAATTGACCTTGAAAATATCATGTAAAATTGAAAAACCAGCTTTTTGTAGTGTTTTTTTACAATTTACAACTAAGCTAAAACTTTAAGTGCCAGAGATGAAATTAACGTCTTAGCCATAAATGAAAAGCAGATGTTTATGCTATACCCCGGTAAAAATGACCTATATGCCTGTTGTTTTTAGTTTCGGAACTGTGAATTATATGTTCTACTCACTTGTCTAGCCAACAAAGTCATTTAAATTACCTATAAAAGAGTTAGCAGAAATTAGATATACATTACAATATTCTGGACCAAGTGTTTTAGATGCCATTTTACAAAATGGCGGTCGAAAAATCCTAAAAAATACAATTTTTGCAACCGGTGCGTGATTATACTCTATTTCATATAACTCGAGAACGAGAATTCCAAAAAAATCACTTTCGAGGTCATCGTATCTCATTTTCTCTTTAAAAAAATCTCCATAATTTAACGTTTTGTTACACCAACATCTGGAACATCAGATCAAAAAAAATGACAGGAAGGTTTAAAATGAACTAATTTTTTATGGCTAAGATGTTAATTTTATCTCCGGCACTTAAAGTTTTTGCGCAGGGGTAAATTGGAAACAACACTACAAAAAGCGTGTTTTTCAATTTTACATGGTATTTTCAAGGTCAATCGAGGTTATGAATCAACTAAACTTTTTTTTTCACAGTAAGCGGAGATATGTCAACAAGAATTGATGGCCACCTTGTCATTTTTACCTTTTTACGAAATTGGATAAAATAAAATGTGGTTATAAGTCGCCATTTTGATATATCAGCCACCTTATTGAAACACGTCATATCTGAACAAAATTTTTTTTAACAAAATTGTTGGACTTAACCTTCTTATCTTTGTTGCCAAATTTGGTTCTCTTCGCTTAAACAGTTGATGAATAGGGCCCTTTAGTATGTTATTTTTGCAATTTGTTAATTTCACTGGGGTATTTTTCAAGTTCATGAAGCTTCAAACTGCATTAAACTCTAAGGATCGAATTTATCATACATTCCTAATAGTGTGAGGTACATTTGAAGTTGGTCTGACAAAACGTCGAATTATTAAGATTTTTTGGAGAGAAAATGGTAAAAATCTTGTTTTTTTTGCGATTTTCAAGTTCATAGAGTTAGCAGAAGTTATATATACATTACCATATTCTGGACCAGGTGTTTTAGATGCCATTTTCCAAAATGGCGGTCGAAAAATCCTAAAAAATACAATTTTTGCAACCGGTGTGTGATTATACTCGATTTCATATAACTCGAGGACGACAATAACAAAAAAATCACTTTCGAGGTCATCGGATCTCAAATGACCTTGAAAATCATAAAAAACACAATTTTTGCCAATTTTCTCTTTAAAAAAATCTCCATAATTTAACGTTTTGTTACACCAACATCTGGAACGCCAGATCAAAAAAAAAAATGGTAGGAAGGTTTAAAATGAAGTAATTTATGGCTAAGATATTAATTTTATCTCCGGCACTTAAAGTTTTTGCGTGGGGGTAAATTGGAAAAAAACACTACAAAAAGCGTGTTTTTTAATTTTACATGGTATTTTCAAGGTCAATCGGGGTTATGAATCAACTAAACTTTTTTTATCACAGTAAGCGGAGATATGTCAACAATAATTGATAGCCACTTTGTCATTCTTACCTTTTTACGAAATTGGATAAAATAAAATGTGGTTATAGGTCGCCATTTTGATATATCAGCCACCTTATTGAAACACGTCATAGCTGAACAAATTTTTTTTTAACAAAATGGTGGGACCTGACCTTCTTATCTTTGTTGCCAAATTTGGTTATCTTCGCTTAAATAGTTTATGAATAGTTATTTTTGCAATTTGTTAATTTTACTGGGCTATAAAACGTCGAATTATTAAGATTTTTTGAAGAGAAAATGGTAAAAATCTTGTTTTTTGCGATTTTCAAGGTCATTTAATGTCGGATGACTTTAAAAGAAAATTTTTTGGAATCCTCGTCCTCGAATTATATGGAATCGAGTATAATCATGGCCTGGTTGCGAAAGTTGTATTTTTTATGATTTTTGGCCGCCATCTTGAAAGATGACGTCATATCAACCCCTCCTACACGGATGCGAACAAAACACCCGCTAACACTCGATTGTGTGACTGAAGAGCTATCATTCCCACATAGCATTGTATAAAGAAGTACTTTGATTTTCGTGCTTCGCAAAAACTACCGCAGTAATCTAAAATTGTCCTGCAAAACAATGACGTGGAAGATTATATTAAATAGCGGTACTGTTAACGAAAATAAAAACCGAGAACGCGCAATTTAGTGACGAGGCATGTGTGAGTCCGTGGGGTTTTTAATGAAGGAGTTTGTGCATTGTATAAAGAAGTACTATAGTATATTTTTAGATATCCATATAAAGAAGTACTTTATACAATGCACAAACTCCTTCATTAAAAACCCCACGGACTCACACATGCCCCGTCACTAAATTGCGCGTTCTCGGTTTTTATTTTCGTTAACAGTACCGCTATTTAATATAATCTTCCACGTCATTGTTTTGCAGGACAATTTTAGATTACTGCGGTAGTTTTTGCGAAGCACGAAAATCCATTTGTACAATTTAGTTGAATTAATCGTTATTATATTTTAATAAATTGAATTCGTGTTCGTTATTGTTAAATAATATAGATATCCGTATACGTATCGGAAGAAGATAAGTGACCTATCAAAAAATTGTATAAAGCACAGCCTAAACGCATACTAGTTTATTCAACCAACCAAAAATTTTTGAATGAGACCTTAGCCACATACCAAAATAATGTTCACTGTATATATTATGTATATACTTTTATAGATATGGATATTCTTCATGGATATTGTTTGCATATGATTTTGCGATTCAAAACCATTCCACACTGTGTGTATATAGTGTGGATATAATTTTGTAATTTAAAACAGATCCAGGTGGCCGCGTAATGAATATTCACAGTACATCCTATACTTTGTGCATATGAATATCCATATCCATATACTATAGATATCCATCCACGAGATGGATATCTATAGTATATTTTTAGATATCCACTGCATATCCACATCAAATATGCATTCATAATCCATTAAAATACGATTCTGGAATAACCTATGGATATTTAGCGAATATACTTTATGGATATGATTATGTAATTTAAAATAGATTTTGCTTGCCGGGAGGAAAAAATGTTTCCTCCCTGTCTCCGGCAAGGCGCCATTTTCTTCCCTATTTTCCGCAGACTTCTAAGTTCGTTTATATCGTTCGTTCGTTTTTCCTTCTTGTCTTGTTGGTATCGTTATTGGTTCTCCTGTTTGGGTCCTAGCTAGAAGTGCACTTTTTTCAGTCATCTTAAAAAATAATCGCGCCGGTCTCTGTAGCGCTGTAGGTAGCGTATCGGCCTGTCGCACGCAAGGTCTCGGGTTCGAATCTCTAGGCCCGGCTAGGTGCCTTGATATTTTATGTTTGTCTTTAACTTTGCAAAAAACTTGGATAAAACCGATTCCCCACTTGCGATGCTTAATTTTTAAGAGAAGTAAAGGTGAAGTTTATCTTCTAAATCTCCTAAGTGGAACATTTTTTAAATTTTGGTTGTGAAAGAGGCGTTCTGGTTCGACAAATAGTTTGTATAAATAAGTCAAGTTTGTTTTCATAAAATTTGACTATTTTTTTTATCCCAACGTATACCGGACTCTTCGAGAGCCATTTTATTCAAGGTTTAATACAAAGCTTACTAGTAAAAAATAAGAAAATTTTTAAAAATTTTTGATTTTGTGTCAAACACATAGGTGTTGGCAAGTGGGGGTTAATTTTTTTCCGTCTTGTTTGTTGCCACCTGTGTAGCTATTTTTGAAATCAGGGAGAAAACAATTATTTCCCCGAAACGCATAGATACTATTGGTTGAAACCACCGATTCCCCCAAAAATGACACTATAATAACATGACTAGACGAAATTTGTTTTTACTGGTTTTTAATGAGAGAAATAAAATACATCAATTTCTATTTAAAATAATGTCATTAGTGTCATTTTTGGGAGAAATCAGCGACTTCGACCACGCACTTGTGGGGAATTATTTTCTTTTACCTGATCTCAAAAATAGCTACACAACTGTCAACCCTAATAACATATAACGTCCTGGGGACGTCTTTTTTAGGTCCCCATAGGTCGTGAACGTCCCAGATAGGTCGCGAAAGTCAAAAAAGTACGTCCCTGGAACGTTCCAAGGAAAAGGTCTAAAAACAGTTTCAATTAAACGTTCAGAGGACGTTCTTTTTAGATCCCCATAGGTCGCCAAAGTCAAAAACCTAAAAAATACGACCCTGGAACATTCCAAGAAAAAGGTCTAAAAACAGTTCTAATTGAACGTTCAGGGTACGTCCTTTTTAGATCCTCGTAATTCCAGAAAGTCACAGCCCTAAAAAGTACGCCCCTGGAACGTTTCAAGAAAAAGGCCTAAAAACAGTTCCAATGGAACGTTCAAGGAACGACCTAAACAGAGACGCATGTACTGCAGTTTTGAATAGCTACTCATTTAGCAATTAGATGGCGTACTTTGGTAAAATATTCTCTATCTTTTCGACATTCGTTTTATACTTGTATTTTATTGTATAATGACTCCAAAATGAGTTTATATAAAGAACGACCAAGGGTCGTCCAAGTAAAGATTCCAGGAACGTCCAAAGGAACGACCCCGAGACGTTACAGTTGACGACATTAATCGTTTCGGAACGTTTGTCGACGTTTTTGAACGTTTCCGGAACATATGCACCGTAATGTACCGGGAACATTCGAAATAACGGCCAAAGGTTGAAGGTTGTCCAAGTAAACGTTCCAGGAACGTCCCCGAGACGTTACAAGTGGTAATATTAATCGTTCAGGGTAGGCTCCCGGAACGTTTGTCGAAGTCTGTTGACGTTCCCGGAACGTATGCCTAGAATATAACGTGGACATTCAAATAAGAACGGCCAAGAATCGTCCAAGCAAAGGTTCCAGGAACGTCCAAAAGAACGTTCCTGAGACGTAACAATTGACGACATTATACGTTCCAGGAACGTCCCCTGAACGTTTCACGACGTCTACGGACGTTCCTGGAACGTACCATTAGTCGCGCCGGAACGTTCCAGGGACGTTTTTAAAACGTACTTGTTTTATTAGGGAAGTGTATAGAGGGGCCGTCCATAAATTACGTAACACCCTTTTTGACAATTTTTGACCCCCCCCCTCCTCCTATGTAAAACTTCCGTGGACTCCTCCCCCTAAAATTACGTAACACTCCCCCTGAAGGACAAAAAATAGTTGGAAACCAAAAAGAAACGTTGACAACCAAGTTGAAAACCAAAAAAAAGGATATAAATTTCCAAATTTAACAAAAGTTTGAAAAAACAATTACTTATGGACAAACACCAAGTGTTACGTAACACTTCCATGAACCACCCCTCTCCCCCCTCGTAAGGGAGCCACTGTGTTTGTCAAAATTTAAGGCATTCTAGTATTTATTATTTATTTCAATATTTTAGGGAATCTGGCAAAAAAAGGCTAAGAATCGACATCAACAATTGGGACTCTCTTCCCTTTTCGGGATTCGATCCCTTAAGGAAAAATGTTTTCATAATTCATGGGTTTAATGGAACTGAGAGTAAAACTCCCATTACAATATTAAGAGACGGTAAGTGACAAAGCCATAAAACCAAATTGTTTTTTGTGAATAAACGATATAGTATAATAAATAAAATAGATGAATTATTTCGACTGTTAAAAACAAAAAAATAATTCCGAATTGTAAAAAAATTTCATCTTTTTCACTACCAATTTTTTTGACAATTTAATTTTAATAACAAAATAATGTAATGGTTGTAATAATATAAGATAGCTGCTGATAAGGTTAAAATAATATAAAGGAAAAGTCATGTATTCAATTTCAAGGGAAACTGTTTGAGTATATAGGCTATATCTCCATAACTATTTAAGATAGAATAGAAACTGTTTAGTCCATGTACTAAATATTTTTCCTTTCATTTCGATTTCTAGAATAAAACACTCAAAGTTTTCAAGTTTTCACTCTTTTTTTTAGCGTTAAATGCCAAAAAACATTTTCTTTCTGTTAAAATGAAAAATATTTAGAGAGAGAGAGGGCAGAATTTTAGAGGTAGATGGAGAGATAATTTAGTGACGTGCAAAAATATTTAGAGACAGACACAGAGAGACAGCATGCTATAAAAAAGTATTTGAGAGAAAGATGGACATAGTTTAAGGCAAATGTTTACTAAAAATATTTCTGTATCATCTGTCTGTCATCTTGAGTGGTGTCGTGCATATGATTTTTATTTTGCAATATTTATCCAAAAAACAGCAAAAATTGTAAAACATAAGGTGGTATTAATTTCTTTCAATCAAAGTTCTTTAAATTTACCAAAAAACGTGTCCTACTATAGTGTATTTTAGCACATTTAAAAATACCTAATTTAAGTAAGAATAGTTATTTAAAAACAAGGTTTGAAAACGACTCTTTGCATACGATCGAGACAGTTTGGTGGAACGAGCCAAAGGCGAGGTCCACAAGTTGAGGGAGTGTGCAAAGAGGTTTTAAAATTAATTTTTTACGATTCTTTTTATACGACTGCTAATAAACAGAGACCAGAAAAATCCAATTTCATTTTAAGTCGTTTTTTATTAATAAAATGTATAATATTCTATTTGAAGTATCTAATCAACAAAACAAAGTAGCCGTGGCGGTTGCTATGGAACAACTTATATTCTTGGGTGACAACAACAAAAATCACAACGAGGGGAGACCCGTGTGCAAAAATGACGTACGTGGCACACGGCGTGCGCAAAATGCCGTTTTCAGATCGTGTTCTCCGTGCGCAAAACCCCCTTTTTCAAGACGTATAAAAAATTATATTATGGGTCATCATGGCTTTACTATTAATTTTTTAATGGTACTCACGATTATGAGATCAGTTTTTGAGGCCCCTATCATTTTGTAGTTTATCATATGACAGTTGACAAAAAAAAGTGACAAATTACAGAAGCGTCAAGCTTTTGTCGCAGTTGCTTTCTGCAAATAAAAGGTTTCGGTATTGTGGGCATGAGCCAAGAGTTTTCATTTAACTTTGTTTCTTGATTTTGTTGGAAATATCTGCCAAACTAATAATAAAAGGCCAGGCGAGTTCGAGAAGAGGATTTCGTAAGCCATTGAAAAAAAAAGTTGGAGGTATATCCATCCAAAAAAAGGGAAGTTAGGTCAATAAAATGACATTTGCCTTCGCGCAGAAAAGAACAGATATTATAGATTAAAATCATAAAGGTAGTTGAAGGTCTTTGATTAAAATGTATTATCAGTACCTATCTTTTGATACCAGAATCATAATTCTATCCTGACTAGTTATAGAGATATAGGCGTTCAAACATGGTCGGAAATTCGGAAACCACATCTCAGTATCTAGTTGCCTTTGTTCGTGAGTTTTTTTTAAATATTCAACTTTCTCCTTCACCTTCTTTCCTCCCTTGCCAACCAATAAGGAATCAGCTTTTTTCCTGGCGCTATACTATTTCTCACCAAAATTTCATTTCAAAATTATTGCCCAATTTTGTGAAACCGTGCGGAGATGACAGATCTCATAAAAAAGTCGTTGATTAGAATATGGAAACTCGCAGCGCTTACGCGATAGGAGATAATGATAGGACGTCCTTTAAGTTAGCAGACTACCTGTGGCAGATTAAAGATTTTATGATTGGATTATTAAGTGCTTATTAAATGCTAATTAAGTCCCAATTTAATTGATCCAGTGGTTTTAGAGATATTAATTGATCTGCTAGCTTAAAAAAAAGTTGGCAGACCAAACATAAAAAAACATACCTAAGTAGTGTTAAAGAAAGGTATGAAAATGGATTTACTAATTAAGTGCTCATTAAGTACCCGAGTCCCGATTTAATTGCTCCAGTGGTTTTGGAGATATTGATTAATCTGCTAGCAAAAAGTTAGCAGACAAAGGGGTGTAAATGGATTTACTAATTAAGTGTTCTACGTTTAACATTGAAAAAGCACTCTGAACCCCCCCCCCTTAAAAAAAAAACGGTATTTATTCTGTCTTGGGCAGAATAAATGTGGGAAATAACTTAGTTAGGTAAAAATTGACTTTTTTGTTTATTATTTAAGTGCTATTTAGTGCCACTTAATTACCCAAGTCCCGATTTAATTGCTCCAGTGGTTTTTGAGATATTGATTGATCTGCTAGTATAAAAAACCAATTGTTACATCTATACATGTACAGATGAATAATAAAAATAAAACATGCGTTTTTTTATCGCATAAGAACTATTTTTATTATTTTGTAAAAGTTAATTTTGTCGATTTGTGAGTTAGCGGTGCCCCTCAATTAGTAAAGATATTCGCACTCATTTTTTTATCATCAGCCATGTTTCAAGACAATTGGTCTGCTAACTTTTTTAAAGCTAGCAGATCAATCAATATCTCTATTTAGCACTTAAATGTCTACAAACAAAAACTTCAATTTTTAACCTCGTTTTTAACGTAAGTAATTTCCTACATTTGTTCTGGCCAAGATAGCATTAATACTGTTTTTTTTCTAGGCGCGGGAGGTTCAGAATAGCACTTAATTGGTAAATCCATTTACATCTCTTTTTTTTATCAGCAGGCATGTTTTTTAACAATTGGTCTGATAACTTTTTTTAAGTCAGCAGATCAATCAATATCTCCAAAACCACTGGAGCAATTAAATCGGGACTTTGGTACTTAATTAGCACTTAATGGGCACTTAACAATCCAATCACAAAATCTTTCATCCGCCACAAGTGGTCTGCTAACTTAAAGGACGTGATGTAAAGTAGACCCGCAGTGAGACGAAAGAGAATCATCTTGGGACGGTCGCCATTCGGTTGGTTCCCATTTTGGTGTTTGCAAATAACTTTAATTTTTTTTTGTGATATTTTTGAATGGAAAATAGCAGGTAACTAATTTAAAATTTTAATTTAGTTTTATGTTATACATATTTCAATTTGTGTAAGGTTTTTTTTTGCCCGAACATTTTAGCAAGCTTTTCAGCGAACATTTTGTTCAGGTAAATGTTTGTAATCTTGGTTGAAAACATATTTTTAAAGGTCGCAATAAAAATATTATTGGTCTCACGTAACTGATCTCAATTCCTAAAAAAAATGGAACACCAAGAAAATTTTTTAATTTTTATCAAAAAAAAGCCGACGGCAAGCGAAACATTATAAATAGTTTACCATGGAAATAAATACATTCTATTCTATCACTTTTGGTTTGGTTTCATTAAAAAAAATAAACGAAAAAACCCTTTATATTTAGGGGATAGTTCTAGAAGGTAGTTATTTTTTAGGACCCTGGGGGTTGCGTTGCCCTTTGTTTGTTGTCATGTAAAACTTAACCAAAATCCCCTCTCACTATTTTACGGTTTTACCTTCTTCTCACCCTAAGTACCGTATGACTCTTTTTACATTTCATAGTCAATACTTATTTAAATGAAATAAAAGAAGCGCCATTAATTATTATTTTCTGTATTCTATCTTGTTTTTTAGCTCAATGAAAGATTCGGAGATAAAGGTGATGAATTTTATTTTGACTTTTAACAACCCCAGAAAAGTAACAAAAAAACTATAAAAATCTTATCAACTTTTCCTGAGTTACCCCTGCGATAAAAATTAAATTTCTGCTTCCAATAGTTTTTCCGTCAGAAAACAGATTGTTACAAATACACATTGTTTTAAAACTTAATTTTAAGTTTTTTGCTATTTTCAGTTAAGTTCAATGATTTCCGATAAAAATATATATTTTTAAATTTTAATCAACTTTTTCTTCAAACAAATTTTTTCCGAACAATCTCACAAACATTTTGCGAGCTTTTCGGTGAACTTTTTTACAAGCACCTCAACTACATAACTGCGCACTTATTGTAATAGTGATTGATGATATATATATTATAAATTATTGCTAATTATAGGCAAAGAATTTTGGTAGGTGGTATCAACGAGGATATTATAGCTTATATCCTCGTTAGTGATATGCAAAACCCCCTCCAAAAACGATATTAATTATTTCAATTACTGTCAAGGGGACTAATAGTAAATAGGACTAAAGTGGCACTTTTAATCCCGAGGCGAAAAGTTTGTAGGGATAAAAAAGACAGTACTCTCATACTCGTAGCGGCACACTAGAATGAGGCAACATTTCGTCCCCCGGAAGTACAGTTTACGTGCATTTTACGTCGGTACGTCCTGGGACCAATTATGGACGTAATATGTACGTACAAACGTGTACCTACATAGTACGTATACTATACATAAGCATACACGTTATAAGAGCGAGACGACAAAGTAAAAACCGTTATAAAGTATATCACAATTTTAGCAGAGTTTTCTGTGATGGTGGTCTACTGGTCTAGTGGTAGGGCATTGTGTCTCACCCGGGAGACGTGGGTTCAATTCCCGGTGTGTCCATCACTTTTTTTTTTAAATTACTAATGAAATATCCTTGCCCGACCCAAGCCCACTTACGGTCAATTTACGTCCAGTTTTGGTCCCGCCTGGGACCCAAATTGAACTTACCTGAAATTTAAGTACATAGGACGTACATAGTACGTACTGGAGACGTACATAGTACGTCCCTGTACGTATTTGAGGTTTTTTTTTGTTCCCATGTTGGGACATGTAAAGGACGTACAAAAGTAAAGGTACCAAGTACGTAACTGGTACGTACTTAGTACGTACCACGGTACGTAGCAGGTACGTACAATTCTTTGGACAAAGTACGTTTATAGTACGTCCCTGGAACGTACACGTTTGTACGTACCATGGACGTACTTGTGCTGCATGTCTGGGAAGCCGCAGAAAAAGCTTTATGCCAGCAGGGTCAGCTCCTCCCACAAAAATCTGGAGAAATACACCTCATTCCAAATTCTTCGGATCAATTTCAATATGGCGGCTGACAATTAAACAAAAAAGCTAAATGGAACTGTCATTGTCAGTGTCAAAAAACTGGTCCGCAGCAATTTGGAATGGAGTGTATATATCAAGTATTTTTCAGATTTCATCTTAAGTTTGAAAAAATATATGTACTTTTGTACTTTTAATCTCTCAAGGATTAAATTTACTTTTTTTATTTATTTATTTAATATTAATGTACTATTACAGATGATGTTCTTTTATCCAATTAGGACATAGTCCTAAAATTAAATTTTCCCTAATTAAGAATTAATTACAATTAACTACATCATAATGAGTATTAATCTTTTAATATGTCATTAATAAATTTTGAAATCATTTTCATCCATTCACCCGCCAAATTAGTAGTTTAGCGTCACATAGAAAAGGAGAGAAAAAATATTGAATGTACTTCTCATTTTAAAATACTAACCAATTAAGAGCCCAGTTAAATTTAGTAAGTTTATAGTTATTTTGTAAAAAAAAAACATTTTAAAACGTTAAAAAGGAAAGACAGATTGGGCAACACATTTAAAATTGTTTAAAATTACATATTATTTTACACACAATATCACATATTATCACGCTGAAGTAAAGTTTTCTTTAATTTACGTTAAAAAGTATTAGGTTTACACTCTATATTAAAAATCTTGTGGAATATATTTATTAAATAAGGACATTAAACGATTACTCACACAATTTATACCTATGTTTGTTCGGCTTTTATTAACATAAAAAGTAGTTTCCCGTGTAGTATTATATGCCGGTATTCTGAAATTTAACATATCTGACAGAGAAGAACAATCAACATTATTAATTAAAATTTTGTGCATAAATGCCAAAGATAAAAGTACTCGCCTTGATTCTAAGCTTTCCATGCCTAAAATTTTTAACCTGTCTTGATATAAAAGATTGTTTTTTGGGACATGTAATTTACACAATAAAAATCTTACAAATTTTTGTTGAATTTTTTCAATTTTTTGTTTATATTCACTATAAAAAGGTTGACAACAATACTCCAAGACACTTCTTACTAGCGAGTAATAAAGGCATTTGATAGCCTCTATATCTGAAGGCGCATTTACACAGACAAACTTTCCTTTGATGTTGAAATGCCGACAAACATTTACACGAGCCTCTTGAGCAAAATGTTCAAAGAAATGTTCGAGCAAAATCTCGTACAAAAAAACACAGGTAAATTTTGGAGAGAATGTTGAGCAAAATTTATTTGAAGAATTGGGGGTATAAAAATTTCTTTACAAATTTAAATTTTATAGTTTTATGGGAATTCATCGAACTTAACTGAAAATAGAAAGACTAAGTTTTAAAACAAGGTATTTTAATTAAGTGCTTTCCGACGGAAAAACGATATGATGTCGAAATTCACGTTTTACCTCATAAGCAACTTCGATTTATTTTATTTTTATAAGGGATATGTCAGTATACCATAATTGGCACTTATTTGTTGCTGATGCTGGGTTAGGAGAAGGTAAAAACCGTAGACTAGTGAGAGGGGGTTTTAGTCAAATGAACATTGACACACAAAATTACATGACAACAAAGAAGGGTCAACGCAGTTTTTTTATGAAAGTTTTAGAACAAATCTTTCCATAAAGAAAGGGCTCTCCGACGCAAAACAAAGAAATTCGTTTTATTTTATTGACGCGTAGAACTTGCGTTTCCGATTTTTTAAATATTGAAATTTTTGGCGATTTTTACAAGCTTTTATTTATGTATGTTTGTATGTTCGGCTCAAATCTTGCAACTCAAATTTGGTATTCAATTTCAGTTTTCGGTGTGTGTTTATAGTTGCGGCGATAATACAATAATATGGTATTATTAGGCACCCCTCCTGCTAATGAGGGAAGTGGAGGAAAAAGTACAAAATAAATTTTAGCATTCTCATATCATAATAATAAAAGCAACGGTCGCAAACTAAAACTAAAAATGTCCATCCATATAGGTATCAGAGAAACGTAGAGTAGTTTGGGTCGAGTTGGGTTGGATTTACTTCACAAAAAATTGAGCTTACAATACCAGATAAAGAATTCTTTATATTTACACGTCGTAGTTGTGGTGAGAGTATTTTTTGTACTTATGGTATTTATTGTCTTTTTGATACGTTAGTTATAAACGCCTTACCACCCATATCTCTTTATATTACTTCCTAGTTTAGTCTTTTATAATAATAATTATTTACATTTTATTAAATCTCAAATATATGAACAAAAGCACGTTCGATTTAAATAATACCCGTTTATTACCCACTTTTACAACCCTACGATCCCGACCCTTGTCTAAAAAATATAATTTAGCAGTAATAGACTAGACTTTTGAATCGGAATGTTGCCCCTTTGCATATTGTTTGTTCAGTGTCAGTAATCGACCGTGATTATTACATTAAATTGACAGTAAATATCTATCTTCAGCATTTTCATAAACCTTTTGATTTTTTAAGCAACCCTTGGGGCCTTAAACTAAGTAGGTAAATCTGGTGTGAGGAATTAAAAAAAAACAATCAAAGCTAAGGTTAAAGTAAAGTTACAAAAATATGTTTTAAAAAAAATCCCCTCCCCACCACTCCTCATAGTCGTGAGGCGCGGATTACCGCTTAAAAGTGCAATTTTTGAGTTTTTTGCCGATATTTGAAAAATTCAAAAATTTTTTGGAAAAGAAAAATTTTCCTGGGTTGTTTTTCGAATTTAGGAAAAAAACCCTTGGAAATAAAAAAACTCGCAAGAAAGTCTCAAAAAAACCCCCGGGCAAAAAAATCCGGGAAAAACCCTAAGAAAAAAATATTATAAGTAACCCTAATCCATGTGACAAAACTGATAGCCAATAATAATGTTTCGCTTGCCTTCGGCTTTTTTTCACAAAAATTTAAAATAAAAGTTGGTGTTCCATTTTTTTTAAAGAATTGAGATCACTGATCACTGATGTGAAATTTTATTTATTCTCATCTTTAAAAATATGTTTCCAAAACAGATAGCAATAATTTGCTCAAAAATTTACCCGAACAAAATGTTCAAAGAAAAGCTCACAAAAATGTTCGCGCAAAAAATTTTAAATCTTTTGCACGAGCTTTTGTTTGAGCATGTTCGTCTGTGTAATTGCGCCTTGAGAATTCGTAGCACTGTCTGATCATAAATTCTGCCATTCTGTATGCTTTTGAAGTAGTTTCGTTAATATGGTCATTAAATGATAATTTGTGATCAAACAGTACGCCAAGATCTCGCACCAGGTTAACTCTCAATATTTTTAATCCCTGAGGAGTTAAAAAGGCCACTTTAGTCCCTGAACTGGGGGATTAAAAGTGCCCTTTTATTCCCTAAAGTGCATAAATAATATTTTGACATATTTTAAATTTAAGAGTTTACTTATTAAATATTAGTTTTAAATTGTTTCAATTGTCGAGTTAATACACTGGAGTCATTTTTTTATTTTAACGCGCGGTTTTGCGAGTGGGGGTTTTATCACTAACCCCTCTCCAAAACTCTAACTGTCCATTACTTGTTTTACGGACTGCTAAAAAATACCTGCATGCAGAAAAGTATCAATTACTTCTCTTGTTCGGTACATACCAATATTTTCTAATTTACTATTGCATGTTTTTTTAAGCCTATTTGTTCAGAAGAGACTACAACATCTTTACCATAGACTGGTCAGCACTCTGCAATTTTCCCTGCTACTTATCAGCCCTATCAAACACAAGACTGGTTAGTGCCTACCTCTATTATTATTTCTACCTTAGAGAATGATAGTTTGAGTGAGACGAAAGTAAAGCCAATTTTCGATCGGCCGCTTGGGGTCGTGCACAAATTACATAAAGGTCATAGGCGGGCAGAGGGGGAGCCGAAGCGTTACAAAACGATATGTTGGGCGAAGGGAGGGGAGGGGGGTTGAGACAAGCATTACGCAACAATTTTTACCAATACATATTTTCCCGCCTGTGTGAAGTTTTTTGGAATTTTCCTAATAGTTTTTAAGTTTCGTTTTATAAATTTTCGATGTTCCTGATTTGCTTGCCACTGATAATATAGCGCAGATCGAGACAAAGCCCGCATAGTTCCCCTAAGCTACGTATTCAAGAAAATATATATATATAAACTTTGAACTATATATTTTTGAGATAGAGATACCCCTAGCTGCAATTTATTACAAAAATTAAAATCTTTGATCTGACTATTTTTTGAGGTGGTATTTTTGGAGGCAATCCTAATTTTTTTGTGCAATCTCCTGTTTTTGATAAAAAATTTGAAATCCTTAAAAAATTTACGTTTTAAAAATGCCCTATATTATAGGGTTCGAATATTTGGTTTTCGAGATGCCTGCAATATATCCAATGCAATTTATCCATTTTTAGTCATTTTAACCTCATTTATTAAAAACTGCGGATACAAACGCTTAATTGCAAAAATGTTACTATCTGTAGATTCTTTCAAAAAAATACTTTAGAATGTCATCCAACATTATAGGGTATATTATTTAGTTTGTGAGATAATCGCTTTCAAAAACGGAAATTTTAAGTCTTTGATTGCGAGAACTAGGTATGTGAATCCTACGATATGGGTTATTTTTAAAAAGCAAATAAGGGCTTAAAATTTGGTATCAGAAAAGGAGAGCGCACAAAAAAAATTAGTATTGTGCCCAAAAAATAGCTACATCAAATATTTTTATTTTTATATGTAATTTAATCTAGAATATGCCTATCTCAAAGATATACAGACCGCTTCAAGCTACTGCGAACATAGGGCGAAAGAAGTCTAATTTGCCAGTGTACGTACATGCAGAGACACCGCACGCCTATCAGTGAAGCAACCAACACTCAGGCTTCCGATCGCCATTCGCTGCCGTTCGCCGCCGTTCGCCTTGTATTTAGTATGCCTCTAACCACGGTGCTGTGTGGAGCGTAGTCAATGAAACCGGAATTTGGTCAATAAATACGCAAATTTTTATAACGTAATTTTCTTATTTTTTGTCACCGATAAATAAGAGCGTTTTATTGTCAACTGCTCAGATTTATCAGTGACGACGTGTTACAATGAAAATAATAAGGAGAAACAAAATAAAAGCAAGTTCTCAAAATAAAATAATACATTCTAAAAACCAAAAAGATTCTCCCAGTCAAAAAAAAATTAAAGCAAATGTTCGAAAAGTCCTCCTTGCTAGACAATATCCGAGCCTACTATAAAAACCCCTTCCAACGTTTCCAAGCATGTTAGGGGTGATAATTTGAAAATCTTCTTCAAAAACAGATAGAAGTCATTAGGAGCAAGATCGGGAGATTGAGCTGGCCATAAAATAGTTCCCCGTGTACTTATAACCCGATTAGGAAATACATTATCAAGATATTCCCTAACAAGGCCAACATTGTGAGCGGAACAACCATCTTGTTGAAACCATTTTTCACCAAATCTTACACCCAACAACTGCCTAGCAGTTGGAATAATGTGCTGCTGCAGTAGATCCAAGTATCTAGGACCATTCAAATTGCAATTGCCGTTAATAAAAAATGGCCCAATTACGTGTTCCCCTACAATACCCCCCCCCCCCCAAATATTTAGTTTTTGGGGATACTGTGTTCTTACGTCAAAATACAAATACAAATTTTCCCTCGACCAATATCGAACGTGTGTTGGGTTATGACGATTTGACCATTTGACCATCTGCACTTTTTCGGCAACTTCGTAGACATCCATTCTTAGTTTTAAAAATGTATTATTTCAATTAAGAACTTACCCATCTGTTTCTCGAGCAAGGCAGAAATAAAACAAAGTAATAAAAACAAAATGAATTTCCAAAAGGTAACACTGCAGCGTGCTTCGAATCCACCTCGGTCGTACGGCACGGAGAGTAAATTGGACTTGATTCCCCCTATGTTCGTAGTAGCTTGAAGCGGTCTATATAGTTCAAAGTTTATATATTTTTTCTTGAATATGCAACGGAACAGAGGCGCAATGCGAACCGAAATGGATCGCAGGCTCCCGGGCAAATCTTCGCGAAAAGCGTGTCTGCGCACAAGTCTGCGATCCGTTTCGACCGGCTTTGCGCCTCTGTTCCGTAGATATATTACTTTATGGTACTGCTCATCAGTTCTATACTAATAGGACTTTTTGAACCAAATATGATAGTTGATTAATATAAGAATTCACCTAAATACTTCTTAAGCCGTTTTCAAATGAAACCAAAAATAAGGTAGGTTTGGGCAAGAAAGCTAATACATGCACATTAGGACTTTTACCTCATACCATCAATGGCGGTTGCAGGGGGGGGCGGTGGGGGGTTTATACAGAAATCGACAGTTTTTTTGTTTGTTAATAAATCAAAGCAGTTTTGGTTTAGTTTGACCAGCGCTTTTTTTATATACTTAATATAAACAAACCTTACGAAAATTATTGTTGGAGTTTGTATATTTACTACACTGCAAGTACCTACTTACTTAGTATGACATGATATTATACGATTTAAGTTTTAATTTTTTTCGAGGTTATTAACTCTAAACCAATTTTTTAAAAGGAAAATGCGCTAGAAAGAGTGCTTCAGAATGGACTGAGGTTTTAGAATCCAGTAATTTGCATTGTTGCCCAGCTAGTGCAGCATCCATTGAAAGACAGGGTCTTATTTGGAATAATAAAATAAGAAATTGTTTGGGATTAGAAAAAGATTTGCAACTGGTCAAAGTTTATCGAATCTTACGATCAGATTTAAACGACTCGTAATAATATACCTTTTTTTACGTTTATTTATTTTATTAATAATGAAAATTTCCACTTTGAAAAAGCCCTACTTGTTTTTTTTAAGTGGGTTTTAGCCAAAAAAAACCCAGTGGGCTTTTTCGGTTATCCACTGGATAACAAACTCTGCTTTAAAGACATTCCATAATTCCTCCACAGTATCACAGAAAAAAAATTGGGTTCGGTCTAGCTGGCAGGTAGTTTGTCTATGCACAGTATTTTGGGACAGTTTGACCTTCGTCACACCAAAAACAAACCACGATATTGAAAATACAGAACAGTATTATAGAGTTTCTATTTAATTTATAAACAAGTTTTAGACAAAATCATTTCGGACATAAAAAAGAATTTTTGACCTGGACATATTCATACCAAGTTTTGTACAACATGAAGCCAAAATCAAGGCAAAATTAACTAAAGTCGTTTCTAAATACGATAAACTGTTTCATTAATTCAAAACACAAATTCTTGAACTTTTATTGGGAGAAGTCAGTATTTAGAAACAATATTGTTTAGAAGTAGGCAAAAGATTAAATCAAAACATACCTGATAACATTTTCGAGGCAATGAACAAGTGTGGCAATATTTTTCCAAAGTAGGGAATGAATTGCGGCGCTATAACACCTTTGATATTTACGGTATTAGAGTTTAATTTTGTGTTAAAAGTGGCATTAGTCGTGTCATTTTCTTAAAAAATTTTCACCTGCTACGCTTTGAAACCATTGACATAATTACAATTTTAGTTTAATTTTAAATCAAAAAATGCATTTTTAGTGCAATTTTATTAAAAATTTTCGCCTACGGCGCTCTGATACTGTTGATACTCACTCGGTTTAATTTAACTTAAAAATTGCATTTTTAATGTAATTTTCTCAAAAATTTTCGACGCATTTAAACATTTCTTAAAATAAAAATGTATAAACAACTTAAAATCCCCCGCTTTAGATTTGAGGTCAAATCCGCGCTTGTAGTTACTAAGTTTAGTTTGCATATATTGATATGTTCCTCATAAAAGCTAAGCTTTTATCCTATTTTTTTTCGTATCGAAACCGCCCCCCCCCCTTTTTCAAATTGCTGGAACTGCCGACTTCCGTCACCAATCATACGCTGGTCGACGAAAGTCCGATGTAGTATCCGCACGTGCGTAAATTGTAAATAAACTGTGTCGGCCCTAACCTAGGCTCTCAGACAGGAATATTACCGACGATTCACCGCGAAGCGCCGTGCGCTTCATCCATCCATCCAGTAGCATTTCTCTCACCCTGTCCCATGCAAAATATCTACTTTTACGAGTGTAATTTTCTATTACATATCTGTATATAGTGTAGGTGCATATATAGAGAGCTATTTAGTCACACAATCAAGAGTTACTGCGTGTTTTGTTGGCATCCGTGTAGAAGAAGTTAATATGACGTCATCTTTCAAGATGGCGGACAAAAATCATAAAATATACAACTTTCGCAACCAGGGCATGATTATACTCGATTCCATATAATTCGAGAACGAATTTTCATCGATCGAATAGTATATTTTGTCCAAAAGGAATTTCTTTGTATGTTTTCTGAACTTTTTGTCAGATTCTAGTCTTCTTATGGAAACTGACAATTTGTTTAAGATATTTTTGCCTCCGTATATAATTGATTTTAACAAGTTCGGATTTAGATACAGGAAGTTTTATTAAACGTGGCTTTCTTGAACTGTAGCGCGAAACAGCACTTAATTCGCGTTTGTATTTTTTTTAAATTATACATGGAGTCTGCAGTATATAAATAGAACACAGTGTCAAGTGTCAAGTTTTGTATATCTGGGGCTAATTCTTGAATTTCGTAGGAAAGGTCGCACGGGATCGGTCAACTCCAATCGACCAATAACAGGTTTTGAAGCTATCACGAGTTATCCTAAATCTATTCGACCACTGCCGAACCTCCGACCACTGCCGAACCTCATCCGATTGCCGTGTATCGAAGGAACCTTTCCCAGTAAACAATTTACTACGGCTCACTGTTGGCCTGTTGCAGAATCATGGACAGTCATAGTAATGGCCTTTTAATAATATTTTTATAGGCCGTCGTTACAAAAAAAATGACACCCTAATGCAAGCTCAGCTAGAAATGGCCTTTTAACAATATGTATATGGGACCTTGGTCCAAAAAAAGTACGGAAATGTCCCCTCGGGCCGATAAAGATGCCGGTTCGGGATTTCGGCATTTTCTGCCGGCATGCCTGATAGACCATCAATATCCCAATCCGTGAGACCGTCCATTCATGCCGAACAATTGATGGTACACAGTACTAAGACGGGCGATTTGATGTCACACTCTCCATCTTGCATGATAACTTGACACTATGCAAGTAAATCGTGCGACAAGCATGCGTATGTATGTCCGGCTTAAGTGTGGCAGCAAACCTGAACATTTTAGTTCTTTAATGGAACATGAAATCTAAAAAAGTGGAAAGGGTAAAGAAGCGAAATAGTACCTAATCCTTTTTAAAACACATTATATAAAAGAAGAAAACCCTGCTTCCTAAAAATGAAACAACGGCAATAAAAAACTTGATTTTACCTCTTTTAAGAGCTCAACGGTTCTTATCTATAATTTTGGGTTGCATTATATAGTTTTTGATTGTCCAACAGCAGTTTTAAATAAAAAGTTATAACAGCTGGGAAACTAAGGGCGGGCCAGCATTATGCCCTTGGTTTTTAAGTTGTTAGATAAATATCTGTCAGAAAATGGTTGCAGGCCTTTTGTCTACTACCCGGTCAAAAAAATGTCCACTCAGTGGGCCAACAATAGGCTTTCTACAAACTTCGGGGGAGTGACTGCGGATCATTATAGGGCCTTTGCTTAAAAAATGAGCCGGGGTATCACCGGGTATCAACCAAAAGTCTTTTACTAGCAAAGTGTGGCCCAACCATCCCCCGGATTGTCCTTCACTGGGCCGGACTTTTCCCGTAGCAAGCATTTTTACTTTTGGCGCAACCTAAGATCAACATCAAAGACTAGCTGGGATTACCCAAGCAGCATTTTTCTGACTTCCGACTAATTACAACCTAACATGACGTCGGTTTTGGCGCAAATTTAGGTCGGCAGTTGGTTTGTCCATCAAACAACGTATTTTTTGCTAAGACCTGACGTCGCCAACAACTAGTGCATCAGTTGTGACGACGATACTTACCAAAACTGACGTAGCCAAATGTTGGTGATACTCGCTACTTATCAGCGACGTAAATTAACTTTAATTTCGGCGACGTAATTTTTAGAATAAAATTTAAGGTCAGGCCAAAGTGGAAACGGACGTTAATAAATTTAGTTGTTGCCAAGATTTTCTGTAAATGGCAACACTGCAAATACGAAAGTATTTTATAAATATACTTTAGACTTATGTTAGAATAGAAAGTTTAAAAGTTTCTATTGTATAGTTTACAGAATAATCTTATAGGCCAGTCACCTCGGGACACCCGGTATAACGTCCAATTCATGAGACGTTATATTTAGTATGAGTTTTAAAGTAGAATTGTAATAAAATTGACGTTGCCAAACTTTTATTTATTAAATGTAACTATTCCGAGGTCCACCGACATGGGTACGTGACCTACAATTATACTACAATATTCTAGGTCGGGTAGTTCTACAAGGCGACGTCGCAGGAGGTGTTCTTGTCCGAATAGGTAAATAATCATTAGAAATTTGGTCGGCGCCCGAAACGCCATTTTAAACGTTTAGCATTGATGAACCATAACAACAGTACATATACTTCTTCTCGAACGTACTAGTAGTGGCAGTCTGTGTGATTAGCGAGCTGAAAAAAACGCGATTACTCTGTTGAAAAGTTACCAACAATACCAAATTTGGTACGAAACCATTCAATTAAAAGAGGGGAACACAAAAAGGAACACAAAAACATATAAATTCTCTGCGGAAATATCCAGAATCGACGGAAAATCACAATAAAAAGAACCCACGCCTGAATTTTGAGGTTATGTGACGTCAGAGGAGTACGTTACAAACCTCCTGAAAACTGTCTAAAACCTTGTAAATAAAAGACATAACCTCAGAAAGCTTGCAAAACAAAAACATTACCTTGAAATAAAGTAAACAAGACGAAAATATATTAATCAAACATAAAAAATTCAACCGAATTGAGTAGGTTGAATTATTAACATGGCGGGCAGCAGTAACAGATCGCCGAGAAACAGGACCGCATTAACATGTTGTAAATGTAATTCAGTAACGAATCCAAAAAGCCCTGACACATTGCAATGCAATGGACACACAGACTGCTGTACGAAATTTTACCATCTTGCCTGCAGCGAACTAAAAACTATTGACCATCAAGTCATGCAAAAACAAAATCAGAAGTTTATTTGCAGAACATGTAAGCAAAAAATAACCAAAAGCCAAGAAACACCAACACCTAAGAAGAAGAACAAGGATAGCAAAAATCTGACATTGGAGGATGTCATGGAATTCCTGCAAGTGATGAGAAGTGACTTAAGGGACTTCAAAAAAGACCTAGAATTCTACTCTGAGAGTTACGAACAGCAAAAAATCCGCAACTCAATATATGATTAGGAAATAAGTAAGCTTAAAAAGGAAAATGATCAGATAAAAAATGAGATCAGAAAGATTAAAAACAGCCTTGAGGTCAATGAAACAGAAAAACGTCAAAGCAACATAGTGATTGTGGGGATTGAATATGAAGCAGAAGAAGACAATGAGAAAAACAATAGTACAGTAAAGCAAGTTGTAAGGAGTGCAGAAAAAGTGGTGAAATATATTGCCCCAAGCATAAATTCAAGTGACTATGAAATTAAGCTCACTAATACAAGGAAATCAAACTCCCCAATACTTCTGGAGTTCCTATCGAAATCAGCTAAAAGCAGCTTCATACAGGAAAGAAAATCTAAGGGAAAAATTAATGCTAAACAATGTGGAATCTCAGCTAAAGAAACCCCCATTTATCTTAATGAGGACATGACTAAGGATCAAAAATCGCATTTCAGCAAGGCAAGAAGCCTAAAAGCTCAAGGTTTCAAATTTGTTTGGGCCAAAGGTGGCAGTATTCTTGCACGAAAAAATGATAACAGCAGAATTATCCGGATAAAGAAAGAAGAAGATATAAATGAACTGAGAAAAACCAATCAAGAACAAAATCAAAATGAAAATCTGTAAACCCTTATCAGGTTTTGTTGTTCTATTGAGTTTTTATATTTTTTAAAATTTTATACACAGAGCACTTGAACCCACAATCCAGTGTTAACCTAATACATGAGAACTTGAGAACTTTGAAATATTTTATAATGAAAGTCGATTAAATAAGTGTGGCGGCACTATGATTTTGATAAAAAGCTCACTTTTACCCAAAGCAGAGATTTTAACAATAGGTTTTTCCAGGTTTTTGGGGGTCACATTTGTAAAAAATAACACAAAGATTGGGCTGATAGCAATTTATAACTCACCTAGTTTATATGAAGCTGACTTTATACAAAATTTACAAGAATTACTTGAACTTAATTTTGAGAGACATCTGAGTGAAATTTTTTGTGGAGATACAAATGTACATATTTTAAATGAAAGACTTACAAATAATTCTGCTGAATATTTAAACTGTCTGAACCGGTCGGGTTATATCAGTCAAATAAACACAAACACACGGGTAGTAGGCATTTCTAAAAGTTGTATTGACCACTTCTTTCTTAAAACTAATTTTAAAAAATGTAATAGCAAAACCATATGTAATAAAAAGTGGTCTAACAGACCATTTTCCAATAATCTTAAGTTTAGAATTTAAAAATCAAATAATTCATAGCACAAAAAAAATAACTAAAATAAAAAAACTTGATCATATAAAACTAACAAACTCTTTAAAAATTTGCAACTGGGAGGAGGTTATGGATTGCCATGACCCTAGTCTAGGTACGGAATTACTCATAAATAAAATTACAAAAATCATTGAAGATGCAACTACCTATAAAACTGTAAATAATATAAATAAAAAAAAGGCTGGATAACCTCTGGCATAATAGCCTCAATAAAAATCCGTGACAGATTAAAAAAAGAATCACTACAAGACCCTCTTAACCAGCATAAATTATTAAAATTTAGAATTTACAGAAATTCATTAACCAAAATGATTAAAAAAGCAAAGTATTTATTTTACAAAAACAAAATAAATGACAACACAAATGATCCAAAAAAAAACATGGCAAATAATAAGAGAAGCGTCTAACGACACCGTCAAAAAAAACACAATAGATTCATTAGTGGAAAATAATAAAGAAACAACAGATTCAAAAGAAATAGCGGATATTTTTCTCCAGTATTATTGTAATATGGGAAAAAATCTCTGTAAAAAAATTAAAAAAAACAAGTACATTTTTAACGAACCACGAACAGAAAAAAATGCTAAATTTGCTAAATTTACAGAAAATGAATTAATCCTACAAATAAACTCCCTAAAAAAATAAAGCCTCCTGTATTGAAGACAATATTTCAGCGCAAATAATAAATAAAAATAATAAAAGACAATCACGTGACTCTCTTAAAACCATTCCTGTAAATGTGAACTGAAAATAAAATAAGTTACAAAAATAAAGTATCTTGGAGTAGTCATTGATCGAAACCTTAAATATGATGCACATATTGAATATATCACAAAAAAAATAAGAAAAACCATATATAGATTTTTTCAACTAAGAGAATTTCTATCGATTAAACTCCTGAAAATAGTATATCAGTCTTTGGTAGAATCCATTCTCAACTATGAAATCAGAATCTGGGGCAGTACTTGTGGCACAATATTAAACAAGCTAATAGTAACACAAAAATACATTCTTAAAGTTATATATAAAAAACCTAAAAGACATCCTTCCAATGAATTATTCCTAGAAAGTAAAACTAAGAATTAGGGAACTCTACATAAAAAATATCTTAAAATACATGAGAAAAAGTAAAAAATATAAAAGTCAGTTCTACCATAACACTTGTACTAGATCATTAACTCTCAATCACTTACCACTAAAGAGAGGAAATTTCTCTGCATGTCAAAGACATATAGCGTATGTTGGACTTTTCAATTTGTTACCAAATACCCTAAAAATAATTAAAAACCAAAAAAACTTTTGCTGATAAAGTCACTGAATGGATCCCTAAAAACCTGGAACTCATTACCAATAAAATACCACTATTAAAATAAAAAAAAAGCAATAATAGCTCATCTATTTATATTTTTGACTTAAATTTTGTATGAAGAGATATTTAATAAGCAAACAAAGATATAAGAATTTTATAAAATAAACTACTAAAAATATAACTAAAGTCATATAAAAAAAGGAGCAGAGCAACTGTGTCACCTGGACGGCCGCAGCACTGGTACTCTGGAAGTCACAGATTGTTGAATGCCTGTTTATGAATGTGTGTGAATGTCATGCCTAAGAACTGCAGTACCTGTTAATTTAAGAAAAACAAAATAATCATATAAGCGAATTTACTTATATTAAAGTAAACAGTACTTTCTTTAAAGTTAAGCCAAAAGTATTAGATTATAAAATCCACAAAATTTTATTCATAAGATGAAATTGAAATGTATATTTATAAGATTTTTATGAAATTTAAATAAAAAAAAGAGGTAACCTGACAATTACCCTCCCGACGAGCTACTACGCAGCTCAGGGACAGTACTCCAACTGTATTTTAGTATGTAAATGACAATTTTTTAATGACAATAAATTTGAATTTTATTTTTTAATTTTAAAGGCTTGATATGTAAATTAACTCATTTGTTGGCAACTAAAATGCATTTTTTAAATGCCTATAATGTTTTACTATAAGAAATGGGCTTCCTTATAAAGATTTTATATTTAGGTTAATTTTTTTCCAAATTAATTTCCTTAATATTTTTGAATTATTTTTGTGGGGTTCTGTTTTTCTAATGTCTATTTTAATTATATTTATCAGTAAACTGACCTTCGTTGGAAGATTTGCATCCATAGAATGTGTAAAACTAACTTTTTTCAGTTACCTACAATAACTAAGATAGTAATTATTGTCATCCATAGTTCATTGGGATGTGTTTTTTTAGACATATAAAAGTTTTTACCTAATAAGTTTAAACTTGGTGTGCACAGTAAAACTTTGGGTCGTGGGTCTACGTAATTTGACGAAATATTTGACCAAAATATTGTGCAGCACCCGACGTCGAAACGACTCGAATTTTGATTCCCCACTTAGGTGCTAAATCGAGTCCTCAGGAAGAATGATGGACGTCGGAGCCGACGTCAGGTATTTCTTGCCCTACGTGACCATAACGTAATATAACGTCCAAATGCTTGTTGGGTATATTACGGCACAAATTGTCTCACGTACATTATACCTAGGGACCAAAGTAGCACTTTCTGTACCGAAGCGAAAAAATTTTAAAACAATATGCAGCAATCAATTTTTTGTAGGTGGGACAGTGCACGGCCAAACTCTACGCTTTCGTAATGGAACATGGCGGAAGAGCAGACGAAAGTACCTGCGTGGGCCATTCTTTAGGCGCCCATATCTGTGGAATGGTCAGCAACCATTTGGATTTGAAGCAACACACTATCATTGGTAACCAGTATTTTTCAATATCAAACAGTCCATTAATTTTTTAAACTTTAAAATTTATTTAAAACCAACTAAAAAGTATAAAAGTATAAAATGAATTAATTTAATAAAATACCTCTTCCATACGGGATAGTCCCGAGGATTGAAGAAGCTGGAAAATGAAGCTCCTGATCAGTGAGCTCTTGCCACCAGATTCATGTTTTTTTTTTGAAACTTCATAATCATAGCTAAAGAAATTTAATGTTGCTTCAGGCGATTTTTTTGCAATGCTTTAAAAAAAGGGTGACATATTTCAGAAGCAAAAAAAGTGACTCAATCAATGATGAGGGGTTTTAATAAATTATGTTAAAAAAAAACAGCTCGAGTTCAAGGAAAAATTAATTTCTCTTAAACTTGCCAGGGTTAGAAATAAGCATCCTCTCCCCTACTACTAAGGAAAAAAAAGTGGATAAACTGCGCACGAGGTGCCTGAATGGGCTGTAGGATACATGAAAATGCCACCGAAATTCGTCTTATGATAATTGTTAGAGACCATTCCGTAAGCTCAAAACTGGATTCCATGAAATCCTAGCTGAAAAAAAAAATAAAAAATTAAAAAAAAAACGGAAGTTGAAGAAATTATTCTAAAATATTTTAAATTCGATATTTTGTTGTAGACCAAAACAAAAATTTACTAAAAATTGATGCTATGGACATAGAAATATCTTTTGAGAATCATAAACATTTATTTGAAATAATTTAGAAAACTGAAATAACTAAATATTTTTATTTGGTAATATAAGCAAAGCTTAAACAATTAGCAACTAGGTACAAACTTCAACTTTCAACAAATTCAAATTCAATTTATTCAAAAAAATCTTAAATATGTCACTTAAATTAAATTATATGTATAGTTAAGTTATATAAGGGAGTTTTATTTTTAATGGCCAAAACATGAATTTTCATGTCACTAAAGAAAAAAATATTTGCGGTAATTTTACAAGTCAAATTTTTGTTCAAAAATCGAGAACATGATCCATTTTATAGAATCAGTTAAAAAGCTGGTGAATAACCTCAGAATCACCAAATGTAAGCGTCCGAAACGTGTCACCCTAAGAATTTTTATTTTTAAACGTATATATTTTTAAAATTAAAAAAGGTAACAATAAGGTGGCATACATTAAATTAAACTTTAGAGTTTCTAGAATCCTAAAACATCATCTTTTGATTAGTAGCCTTAAAATTAATTCCAGCATAAAAATAAATATTTTGCCACCAAGTTTTTGTAATCGTCCGAAACAGCAGAATTTTCTCTAAAGAAATTGAATTTGAAGTTGCAACGTTGACATTTAGTCAACTTAAAGCTTTTGATGTAAACAAGTGGGTGTTAAATTTTGTCGGTAAGTATTTGTTTTTTGCGTGTTATTATTAGTAATTAAAAAAATATATATGAAATTGCCACGATACTGTGCCGAATAAACAAAAAAACCACTATTTGGACCAAAGGGTCGGGAAAAAGAATTATAGTAACGTCAAAAAAATTATATAAATAATAAATGGCAAGGCTGCCGCTATCAAAAAGAATGTAATTGTCCGAAACAAAATGTAAGCATCCGAAACACCATTTCTGAGTGTTTCGGACGGTTACGGTTGTGTTTCAGACAATTACAATACCTACATGTATGTATATAAAAAAAGGTCGTTGGTGGAAAGGTGGAAGGTGGAAAAACAAAAATAAAGACGCTAAGAGTTGACGAGAAGTTAGCCACAGTATTTGACAGTTAACTAATGCCTAGTCTACAGCCCAACGTCTTGCCACTGATTTCTATTTCTCTTTTTGTCGAAAAGAGTGAGAAGCAATAGATGGCAGCGGCACAAAATTTCAATGTGGAGTCTATTCAAAAGACGCATGCGCTAGTTCGAAACGAACAAAAAGCTCGTTTCGAAACCATTCAAAAGAAAAGTGACGTCATTGATAACGAGCGTGAAAAATTGATTCTACAAATAATAAAAAAACCAAACCTTTTCAATTTTATGCGGATTATCAATTAAGAAAACGTCTTAGAGCCGCGTTCAAGTTTAGGTGCAACTAACCCCAAAAGGATAAACTGCACCCTTCTAAAATTTTGATAAGGCTTTAGTGACTTGCCTTATAAAAAATTGGAGCTAGAAAGCACGAATAGTCCAGCATACAATCAATTATTTTATGTTGAAAGGAAATGAAAATATCTCGAAAACTAAAGATTTAAACGTTATAACAACATTTTTGGGTAATATTTACAAATCTGAAAACCGCATATCAATAGCTGCTTTACTTCTAAAGTTATGATTTTTTTATTTGGAATTTGGATTTTATAACAAAATTTGTAGCCGATATTCATGGAAACTGAAATCTGAAAACCGTATAACGCTACTTGCTTTTGTTCCACAGTTACCCCCTTTTTGCCGCCCTTCAGCTCCCCACCACCCTACCCAAAAGTTAATTAGTTCATGGTCAGCCGATAGAGGATTTTTGTAACAAATTTCGTCAAAAACGATGGTGAATAAAAAATGAAAATATAAATAAAATATACTTTTTGCAAACATTTTCATGGGCGATGTCCGAGGCCACAACAAAAAAAGTCATTTTCCTACGACCTGTTAAAGTATACATCAAACTGACGTTAAAGGTAGGTGGACCTGTCAACATTACTTTCCCGCACGATTGTTGTAATAGTTATTATCCTAAGAAGTGCGGAAAGTTAATCTTTCCCGTACGCGACTGCCGTTGACGGAGCATGAGTTAGGATCAATATTTTTTCAACGACCAATCAAAAAGAAATGTGCGAGAATGTCTCGGAGTAAATTCATGCGGGAAAGTGGTGCGTGTTTCCGCACTAGTGCGGAAAAGTTACTTTTTTGCACGATTTTCCCTTTCCGCACGATTTTTTTAGTACTCTGCCTGCAAATATTGTTATTTAAAGTGAAAATCGTGTGTTATATTAAAAGTCGTGCGGAAAAGTAAAAATCGCACGCTCGTAGGAAAAATACTTTAACGCACGCAAATTTGTTCATTGAACGCTTGATGTTTCTGATGGCGTGCACAAAAAATACTTTTACCTACTCACCTGCAGTAAAGTGCACTTTACCGCACTTATTTGCGTGCGTAAAGTAGTACTTTAATGCACTCAGTGCGGTAAAGTAGTACTTTAATGCACTCAGTGCGGTAAAGTTAACGTTATGGCACTTTACCGCACTCCATGTGGTAAATAAGTGACTACGCTTATTTCAGAAAATTAAAATGCAGATATTTATAATTCTTTTTTGGGAATTTTTGAGGCTTGTAGTTAAAAATCGTGTACCTAATACATGCGTAGGGTCTTTACCGCCCTTGCCGGATTGACCGAACGAAGCGAAGCGGGTTCGGTCAACTGCCGTCGCGTGCGGTAAAGTATCACTTTCCGCACTTGTTAGGTACATAACTATTACGCACGGCGTTCGGGAAATGCAACTTCGCGCACACATGTGGGAAAAGTAGTTTCAACCCATTTTGTACAAATAATTACAGAAATTAGTACAAATCTTGAGTGTTCGTAGGAAAAATAGCGTACATAACTCGTAAGAAAGTGACTTTCTAACCACACACGCGTGAAATTTGTCACTTTCTTTGTTACGCAATAAACTAGTTTATTGCGTAACAAAGAAAGATCATGTTTGAAAATAAAACATTTTAGTTCTTTATTTCCATTTTTTATTTTATATTAAATCGCCTAACGTAATTGTCCGAAACAAATCTGTAATCGTCCGAAACGCCTGACGTATAAAATTCAATCGCCTTTTATGTGTCATGTGTCATATACTTATGAATATTTTTTATTTTATCAGGTAAGGTACATATCAAAAAATCGAACACACATCTTTTTTGGTCAGATAATGAGATGTAGTTCCACTAGCAAAGAAAATTCTTTAAGTATTTATAGATAATATTTTAATTTTTTCCCAGAAAACTTTATTGGTTGAACTTTATTTTAAATACTTGCAGGAAAGTAAATTGTGGTCTATGAATTTCCTACAGCCAGAAAATATGGGTGTTTCGGACGATTACAAAAAAACGACATGACTTCAGAAAACTGGTTCTCCAGCAAAAAAAACAAAAGTTATTTTGTGCTTTTATGAAATCAGTAAAGTTAAAACCTTAACAAGACCTGCGACATCTTTATTTTTGCTTAATTTCAACTTTTATTTTTTTGCATCAAATTTTGGAAAGTGGCCATTTAAAAAAAAAAACTCTCATAATTGCACCTAGATTACCAACAATCTGTATGTGCAAGCACTAAATAAAAATTTTAATTCTTTATTTTTAATATTAATAAACATTACTTTATAAAAATGCAAGATATTAGAAGTTTAGAGAAAAGGGAAAAAAGAGAGGAAAAAAGCGCAATATGAGAAATTAAAAGAAAATCCTGTATTAAATATATTTTTTTATTTTATTATTCTAGCACAAATACTAAGTATTACATTAAATTAATATAGTGTTGTAATTTTGATAAATTAGTGGTTTGCATTTTTTTTACTATAATTCTATATTTCTGACGCTAATAGGTAAAGAATTGAATAATTTAGGACCCACAGGGGAATAATCAAATTCTGGTTGGATATTTGTCTGGTTTGGTGTGTGTGTGCTCAACTTTTACTTGTAAGTGTTTGTTTTTATACAGAAAAAGACAAGTGTTATAAAAATATAACATTCTGATATTTAAAATTGTTTTTCTTTTTGAAATATGACTTTTAGAATGTAGTTTTGTACAACATTTAGAGGTTCGAGACCATTCATGTACAAACCACCCCACACAACTATAGCATACTGTAAAATGGATTCAGCCAATGCTTTGTAGATAGACACAAGTAGTTTTTTATTCTTGAATTTACGTATCTCATAAAATTTGTAAATGAGCCTTCTTGTTTTAACAACTAAACTATTTACATGATTGGACCATTTTAAATTTTTGTCAATAATGACACCTAAGTATTTACAATTAACAGAAAATATAACCTTTATTTGATAGTTTAACTCCAACATATAAGAAACCATTTTCAACAATTAAATATTTTTGAAGAAAATTCTACAACAGCAAAACAAAGATTTCTAGCATACCTCGGATTTTCAATCGAATTAATTTTGTATTTTGACCAGTACTTCAAAAACTCCCGATGAACCGATTCACCGGACTGCTCCGACCAGGTGCCCAATCCAAAATCTAGGTAATCCAAACTGTGTTGTGTTTCTGGTACTCCTATAAATGAACTTTTTAAAGCGCCCATTTGCTAAGTTCCGCAGAATCGGTTCGTTTACTTGAAAAACTGATTTACACTATGGAATCCATGGCTTTGAATGACTGAACAAATGGTACGACCACCAAAGGACTGATTTTTAGCAAGTCGGAGTGCTTCAAGAGGTTTCGGCCCGCATTGCTTTTAAAAAATGAACAGTAAAGCAAGTGGACCCCTCTCATTTTCTCAACAAATCTTGAAAACTATCAGTCCATTGGTGGTCGTACCATTTGGTCAGTCATTCAAAGCCATAGATTCCATAGTGCAAATCAGTTTTTCAAGTAAACAACCCGATACTGCGGAACTTATAAGTTAAACAAAAAGGCTTTTTAAAAAGTTCATTTAAATTTATTGCCACACAGAAACATTAAAAATCTATGTTATTTTCCATCACTTGGCCGATAGTTTGGATTACCTAGATTGTGGATTGGGCATCTGTCGGTGCAGGCCGGTGAATCGGTTCACCGAGAAGTTTTGAAGTACTGGGTCAAAATACAAAATTAATACGATTGAAAATCTGAGGTATGCTAGAAATGTTTACCTTACTGTGGTAGAATTTTCTTCAAAAAACATTTAATTGCTGAAAATGGTTTCTTACATGTTGAAGTTTATAATACCTAGTTGCTGATAAAATTGTTTAAGCTTATATTACCAAATAAAAATCTTTAGTTATATTAGTGTTCTATATTATTGCAAATAAATGTTTATGGTCCTCAGAACATATTTCTATGCCCATAGCATGAATTTTCAGTAAATTTTTGTTTTGGTCTACAATAAAATATTGTAATATGTAATATTTTGTGCAAAATTTCAAAAAAGGGATCAGATAGGATTTCATGGAATTCAATTTTGAGCTTACGGAATGTTCCCTAACAATTATCACAAGACGAATTTTGTTGGCATTTTCATGTGTCCTACAGCCCATCCAGGCACACTGTAATAAACGTTTTAAAATTCAGCAAATTTTCGTTTTGGCCTTTGAGCAGTTTGATTTCATGTTTTTTTAGTTATTATTCTCCTTTTTTTAACGCCTGCGAATACAAAAAAGAGGGGTTATAAGTTTGTGTGTGTGTGGGGGTGCGGGTTCATACGATTTTGATGAAATTTGGTGTGTAGATGTACATTAGACAGTTGCTTATTTCAGTTTTGTCAGGTAAAAAACACGACAGGTGCGGAGCAAATGAGGGTAGTTTTTAAGAAAAAACTAATTTTACTTGTTTAGGTCTTGATCCAGCAAGACCCCTCATAGACCGCTACGGTGACAAATATTTTAGACTCACAAAAGACGATGCTTATCACGTTCAAGTTATCCACACCAACGCCGGATTCTTGGGAGAGGTCGACGACAAACATGGCCACGTCAATTTTTGCGTCAATGGGGGTGCCGTTCAACCAAATTGCAGGGGAAATGTAGTTCGTAAGTTGTTTTTTTTAAATATTATTTTTTTAAACCGTTTTCATTCATTTGATTCAAATAACCAATGATAAATTCAAAGTTGTAACATTAATTCTTGTCAGGTGTGGCAAGATGTAGCCATTTCCAGAGTGCCTGTTATTTTGCCAAAACCGTGAGGTATCCAGATTCCATCATTGGGAAGCCTTGTAAACCAAATTGCCCCAAAAGGTCACAAAATTGGGGTATGCTTCCTGGGAAATCTATACCTATGGGACATAATGCACCTTATGGGTAAGTAGATATACTCTTAATATAGCATTAAATTTTTTAAGTCTTTCTTTAAACGGAACTCTTTTTTTCTTAAAGGGGCAATAGGGCTTAAACGATGTCAATTTTTTTGCGAAAAATGGTGGTATTCGTTTTTTTTCACGAAGCCTCGCTAATGAGATACAAACAGGTTTGTATACTATTAAATCGTTTTGTCAAAAGAAATAAGTAAAACAATGGCAGTAATTTTTTACCTTACTTGCGTGCGAAAAAGTATTTTTTCCGCTCGCTAACCTTTTTTATAATACTTATTATTTACTGCGTGCTAAAAAAGTACTTTTACGCATGCCAACTTTTTTTTATATCGATTTACTAACTATTTCAATGTCTTGGCAGCATTTATACCGAGATTTATACAATAATAATTACATGCAACTGCACCCGGTGGTAAAGTATTACTTTCCGCCCTTGTTGTGTGTCCATTCATCCATCAGTATCAAAATCCTGACATTATTTCTCTACACTGCACATCATTAGCGAGGCTTCAGTGTGCAACAATGTGCAATCTGGTTTCGACCTTTGATTTCGAAACTGACGAACTGTGCTTATCTACGTTAGAGGGGTTCCTAAGGATTTCTTTAGGGGTAGCATTTCAGTAAATCAAACAGATATGTCATATAAAGTTCTGCGTGCATAAAAGGAACAGGTATATTGAGCAATGCTGCCTTTTTTTTATTATCACCGCAATGCTTCCATGAGAAAAAGATTGTCACCACTCCTTGCATTGTAAGCATAAGTCAAAGATGCAATAATAATCTCCTAGAGGGCGGCAATGGTCGGGGAAATATCCGACCCTCGACTGTGTGCTGTAGATACCGTGGAATCTGTTTACTACACTAATGCGGTCACAGTCAGTTAACAGATAGAAGCGGCGAAAAAAACTAGTAACCGACGGAATACGATCAAATAAGTGAAAACAGTAGACGAAGACAATCAAGCATCGCCAAACTCCAATGTCAAAGTAATACTAAACAACCAAGAAGATCGCGCTCTGAGGAACGTAAGCAAGGAACAACCAGAAAAACTAAATTTTGTCAGTAAGGGGGACGAATACTAGCAGATGACGTTCTAGTCCCCAGAATGAAGATTAGAAAAACCAAGTCTCATCGTTCAAGGAAGTATGAATGGAAGAAGATGCAAATTTACCATACTGGAGCAATGAAGTCGGTAGTGCGTCCTGATATGGTTCCAAATACGTCCGTAGAAACTCTTAAGAAGAAAACAGTTTTAGGAACAGCAAACGCAGAAAAGATAAATATTTTTGAAGAAACATCAGCCATCATTGAAATAGGAAGTACGGAGGTAGAAGTAAGAATGCTAGTTGCAAACGTCGTAGATTAGTTTATTTTGGGCCTAGACGTCATGGAAGAGTTTAGTTTTATATTAGTAGATTTGAAAAACAGATTGATAAGAGGGAACAACGAGGAAGTTTTGTTTTCACCATGCTCAGAAGCTTTCAGAGTCAGATTAATCGTGGACGAAGTAGATAGTTAAGGCCCATGTAGAAAACAAAATTGAAGAACCAAGAACCATATTGGTAGAACCATAAAGAGATAGTAATGATGCAACTATTGTACGAAGTTTTCTAGTTTATGTCGATGAAACTAACCGAGCGACACTGAAGAAAAACCGGTTGCTCGGGTAATGAGGTGTGAAGAAGAACCAATAGTAATTAATAAGAAATGCAAAAATAAAGAACTTTTGAAGAATTTTTCAAAGAGCTGGAAACATCTCAAAAATCATAATAAGAGAAAAGCTGTCCAATTTGTTTGAGAAGAATCTATCATGTTTTCAGAAGAGAAAATAACAGGAAGAACTAATCTTGTACAACACAGAATCAATACAAGCGGACAACGGTCAATTAAGCAAGTGGTTTGATTCAAAACATGGTAACAGAAGGAGTGAGTGAAGAGTCCAATAGTCCTGTGTCATCACCAATAATACTAGTAATAAAGAAGGATGACTCTACAAGATTATAGAATCCTAAATGCCATCACCAAGAAAGACAGCTATCCCTTGCCACAGATCGATGACACGCTTAACATTTTGGTAGGGTCCAAGTGGTTTTCTACTTTGGATCTGAAGAGCGGTTTTTGGCACGTAGAACTGCATAAGGAAGACAGCATTTACAATTGGAAGAGGATTGTATCAATTTAAAGTGATGCCCTTTGGATTGTGTAATGCACCCGCCACTTTTGAACGGTTAATAGAATTGGTTCTACGAGGTAATCCATGTTAACCTACAGCGGAATCAGAAAAAGTGCCCTATTCCAGGAGAGAGTTAATTTTATCGGACACATCGTCCTGAAAAAGGAATAGAAACAGAGTCTGATAAAGTCAAGTCAGTGCAGACACAAAATAAGACGGAAGTATGGAGTTTTCTGGGACTTTGTCGTTGTTACCGACGTTTTTTAAAAGACTTCGGAAAGATTGCCACTTCATCAGCTAACAGAGAAAAGGGCAGCATTTGACTTGACTCCGGAATGTCAACAAGCTTTTACAGAGTTAAAGCAGCGATTGGTTACCGCATCCATTTTATCCTCTCCTAAAGATGTTTATTTTGAACACTGGCGCATCTCCAAATGGTTTAGACGCATTGCTTTCCCAGGTACAGGAAGGAGAAGAAGTTGTTATTGAATATGTCAGTAAAAGCCTGCGAAAAGCAGACAAAAATTACTGATATATATTTTCTCGGCAGAAAGTTTCTTATAGCAACAGCACTTCGGTGGAAAGTTAAAAAATAGGTTAGAAAAATTAGAGTTACGACTTCCAAATTAAACGTCGAAGAGGGACCAGCCATGCAAACGCCGACAGCTTATCAGGACGACCATGTGCAGAAAAGTCATGTAAATTCTGTCAGCGACAAGGGGCAGCTACGAAGTGTGAAGGTCGATCCAGAAAATAACCTAGAAAGAACCCGAAGCCACCCAAAAATCTTACCATCTTCATAATTTAAGAAACGAGCAAAAGGATAAATGAAGACTTAAAAATATTGAAATCGTGGCTATAAAAAGGAGTTACGCCAGAATAATAACAGGATATTGGATACAATGGAACTCATTGACTTTGCGCAATAGAAAACAGGTCGTATATCAAACATTTCTGCCACGATCTAAGTTAAGACACTGTATTTCGTGAGCTGCACGACAGTAGGATTGGAAGTCATAACTTTAGCAAGAGTCCGAGATCGGTATTTCTGGGTAAAATGCTGTCAAGATGTAGAAGAGCCCCATACTTTCTTCACCTACCGAGGCATCACTTATCTAAATTGGTTATAAGATAAAAAATGTATACAAATTTTTAATCAGACGTATTTAGACCAAAAAGTAATGTCTGTAGGAAGAATTTTTTTTAGAAATTTTGGTCTAAATACTCTGGTTTTAAAATTTGTATAACTTTTTTATGTTATACCCAATTTAGATAAGTGATACCGCAGTAGGCGAAGAAAGTATGGAGCTTTTCCTTAATTGACAAAAATCAAGTTCAGGGTCGCACACAAATTTTTCGCAGGTAGGCTAAAATTTATCCATTTTTTAAAGCTCTCCGCCATCTTGGATTTTTGATATATATCAAATTATCTGTAAAAACATCGAAATTTTTTAAAAATCGGCCGATTGGGTCCAACGTTATAGCGCGTTCAAAAAGTGACAAATTTTTTGGTAAGCTATAAATATTTCATAAAACTTTTTTGCACACTTTTTTATCTATAGTTTTAGAGATATTATCGCATAATGCATTAATTCAAAATATGTGTCCACATTTCCAGCCTTGTCTATAGTCAAAAATAATGATACATTTTGTTATAACATGTCAGTGTCAAAAAGGGCAAACAATGAAAAATAAAACGAAAGCGTTTAAACTAGATTTATTGGTGGCACAATAATTGTAAGATATTTTTATATAATTTTATTTTCACGACTTTTCCATGGCCAAAATGTAAACCGGCAAAATTTGTGTTAGAAAAAACATAACCTGAAAACTTCAAATTGGACAACAACAACAAACTAGGGCGTTTGGATTTCTGTCAATTTTCAAACCTGGATTTGTTCAAGAGATCATTGAGGTTCGATTTTGTCTAAATAAAAATGGAACGGACAGTAAACCCGCGCCCGAACTTTGAGAAGCTGTTTTTGGAAGTCATTGCGAGCGACATTAGTCAAAGTCAAAGACACGTTACCAAAAGGATGTCTATCAAAAATAAAAAGGGCATGGAATCGAGTTTTCAAGTTCGTAACTCTCACTTATCTGAACGAACTCATAGACGGAGTGTGTACCAGTATGAAATTAAAAATATTAGAAAACAATAACCTGGAATGGATTTCCTACATGTAACATGTAGTGACAACGTCGCCCTATGTCCGTCTTTCTCTGACTAACGGCTGCTTGCATGGCACCCTAAGGATTTGTTTAGGAACCATGTATAAGAAACTCCTGTGCAAAATGGCATGTTTCTTAACCCCCGGTTTAGACTGTGTGTTGTCTGTCATCAGTCAGTTTCAAGATTTTCATTAAGTAGATCCTGTTTTTTTATTTTTAGGGTTCGAGGATCATATTGCGTGGAAACAGATACTAAAAAAGATTGCCCGTTTAACTAAATTTTTAAATTAAATTTAATTAATTTTCTAAAGTGATAAGCAATAGGAAATTATTTTTGCAAATTACAGTATTACCGGCACTATAAAAAAGATGAATTATCGACTGAAGAGAAAATTATGTTTGTGTTTTTTTGTATATTGTACAGTTGTCACTAATAAATTGTGCCCTCAATTTGACAGAAAGTGAAATATGTCAAGATTTGTTTACCAAAATCTTGATATTCTGACTTATCTGACATTTATGGGGGGCAGAATTTTGTACTGACAACTGTAAAATACTACTGTACAGGGTTATCCATTATAAATGTTATGAAAAAATGAAAAATAAATAAAAAGAAAGGTTCGTGGCATATCGGACGACGTAGTATAAACTCCAATTGGGGATGGAGTTGCTGCGAACTTTGTATTTTGAACGGTTTTCTTTCAGTAACCGGTACCGTTTCGCAGGTTTCTTTTTTTTTGTCCTGCTCGCAAATTTCATTTTTATTAATATTTGCATCCTTTAACATTTTGCTTTTTGCTTTATTCCGATAGGCGCGCTGCATATAGCCATCCAACATCTCGCGTTGTTTGACGACGAAAGTTATTTAAATTTGCTGGGTGTAGTTGTTTATGTTATGCTTCATACGCCAGATACAGTCCTATGTTACCCTGATGATTCCTAACAAGGATGAAACATGCCTGTAAGTTTCTGGACTATCCATTAGATCTTGGAGGCCTGGTCGTAATGAGTTGAAAAGCAAAATGTGTGCCCGATATGCCACGAACCTTTCTTTTTAGTTATTCCATCTTTTCTCTGTTATTATTCATTTTACAACAAATAGTCTTAAACAAAAGTTGCATAACTTTAATTAAACTATTAGATTATGTCATCGAATATGTCAGATTTAGACATCAACTACCTTGTATATTTTTTTAATTTTCGATAGATCTTTTCTTCCTGATTCCATGTTACCTTTGTCTTGAACGGTAATTGAACAAATTTAGAAAAACGTTGCCATAACAGCAACGTGTTGAACAAAGAACCACCTAAACTATGTTTCCTTGGCTAACACATGGCATGGCAAATTATTTTTGGAATCAGGAAGAAAAGTTATTTATAAGCCATGGACCAATAGTGACCGTATTTGGTCAAGACCAATGCATCTAAGCGACACCGGTTTGAACCAAAATAGGGGAAATTCTGACGTCATTAATCAGCTGTTTCACTTTTGGTCTTGACCAAAGATGACCGTGCTCGGGAGGTGAGTTATGGTTCCGGTTATTAATTTTTGGAGAGGTTAGGTATGTTTTCAAATATCATGCACGAACTTTGATGAGAGTAGAGAGTATCTGAAGGTGAGTTAATTATGTCTTTAGATATCAGATTTAAAGGAGATTCAAGGTTTTTTGTGGAAACTTATGTGGAGCGAACAACTGAGATTATAGGGCTGCGTCTTATTTAAAGACTATATTGTGTTACCGTTGAACTTAAGAAGTTGGGTGGGTCCTAAGCCGAAAATTCTTGCCAGGTCGTTGGATTACGGATATTGTGAACTACGTCATAGCCTAACCTCAAAATCAATGACCAAACGAATAACCGCATTCAAAACCGCTCCTCACTGGTCAATGGCTTATCTTCTATTTATCGAAGTTTTAAAAAATATACAGTGTTCAATTTAAAATAAGAAAATTGATCTAAATTTGACATATGCGATGACATTGGACAATTTACAAAAATTGAGACGAGGTTAATATCATCGCCCTACAGGCCCACAAATTTGTCCAAAAAGGAACCAATTAGGCTGTTTTAGGCAAACATCATGATCATGGTCAACTTTTAGTACAGTAAAATTGCCATAAATAAAAAAGGTACCTCAAAAAAAATCCAGGGAGGCTAAAATTTTTATGTGTTTTTGGAGCGGGTCTAAAAGTAACATCCCCAAGTTTGTGTTTTCCCCACTCCTCGGGAACCATCCGAAATTTTGAAAAAACTTTGTAATTGACTTTTCTCCATTTCTATTGGTCGGAGGCGAAAGTCTAAGAGCAGAAATATTCGGCATGAAATTTTCAACATTTTGGTCCAAGACTTTCAGACTTTCTGTAGTTAGTTTCCAAAAAGTTAGATAGCGCCGAAGTTACAAAAAATCAGTTTTAACGTATTTTCAACAACAAAGTGATTTTTTTAAAGACTTTAAATGAAAAAGTTGTTGTAGATCTAAGTAATTAAACAATCTCTGAGCCATAGCGACTGAAAGTCGGAAAAATTCATACAAAAAACTCAGCCTGTCCGGTTTCGTTTTCGACAAAATGACAATTTTACTCTACTACCATCAATCATGTAAAACCATTTTTCCAAATTTTGAGCCTTCCCCCACCCCTGCAACACTTTATAGCATTTTTGCAACCCATTCTCCCTCCCTTTTAGCACTTAATAATACTTCTATCCCTCCAACCCCTCTTGTCGCGTTTATGTAAGCAATGGATGGCCCGGCCCTCGACTATCGGTACCCGACTAAATGTCAGTCTATCAGATACTTTCGGCAATTTTCATGCCGATAGACTGGGTCATTTGTGTCCAGCTTTAATTTGATACCTCATTTGTACTTCTGTTACTATAAATAATAATATATAATCCACAAAACGCGACTTCATGCATGTTCAGAAAGCGGTTCTCAAACAATTTTACCGACTTTCAGTCGCTGTGTAGTTCAGAGACTGTTTAATTAATTATAAATAATATACATATTTTTATAGGAAGGAAAAAAATATTTTTTTTTAACTTTGGCGCCATGTAACATAAAAATTTTTTGTTTTGACTTTTTCGCCTCCGACCAATAGAAATGGAGAAAAGTCGGTTACAAAATTTTTTCAAAATAGCGGATGGTTCCCGAGGAGTGGGGGAAACACAAACTTGGGGATCTTACTTTTAGACACCCCCTCCCCCAACAACATATAAAAATTATTTATGACTATTTTACTGTACTACAATTTACGTTCATCCGTGGGCAAAGGTCAATAATTTTGAGTGGAGAAAATCAAGTGTTAAACAACGTTGGCAATTGGCGAAAGCTTATCCCTAATAAGATTCATTTACTGAATTCGAGGTGATGTAAATCTATGTTCCCCATTTAACCATAAATATGGGTCTACAGAAAGTCGAAACGACGCTACGTGGCTGGATGACGTCGGGTCATTTATTCGCTACGTCTGCATAACGTAAGATAACGTCCAAATGCATCTTAGGACTTCTCCAGTCTGGAGACATCATGACGCGCCCTATCCATTTTTTTGCAAAATAGCAATCTAAGCAAATGGAATAGTAAGGCGCCTGCGCGAGGAAGAGTATTGGTGCAGAGCGGGAAATTTTGTTTTCTTCTCTTTAAAGGTGATCACACACTACTACATCTCAGAATGATATCTTCGGACTGAAAAAGCACAAAATTGAAATCGAAATACACATAAATCATTTTGATTTTTTAATTAAAGTGGCAAATATAAAGGACTTTCGATTTAGAATTGGTCATGGTTCTGGTTGACATTATTTTGACAGCGGTTGGAAAATAACCACGTCATTTATAATATTGTGAATATATTTTTGATTTTACTCAAGGAAACAATGCCTATAATCTTACAAAATTTTAAAGGTTATGTTTACAACCAAAGTGCTGAAACAACCTCCCAGGCTGGTTCTAAAATTTCATAACCGGGTTGCAACTGTGATGTCAGTGTTTTAAATCGAAAGGACCGGTTCCGCTTCTGGTTCAATCAGAACCAGGACCAATTGTAAATCGAAAATCCTTACAGCGACCACTATAAAGTATTAAGGATTAAACTAATTAGTTTATGTTATTTTTCGTTTTGCGATTGTTTTTTTTTTTGTATAAGTAGGCGAAATGTTTAATGCAATACGTAAGAAAGGCATTCAAATTCCAAAAGGGCGCTTTACATGGTAAGTGGTACCAAAAATCTGAGTTTGTTAGATAATTAATTTTATTTTTAGCAAAATATGGGCAAAACCTACTTGACTTTTTGATCAATCCTACATAATTCCAGGGGGGAATTAAAGATAGATATTGTGAGTGAAGTAAGGATTGGAGGTTGATAAGTTCCAGATCAAATCTAGATAAGTAATCACTTACAGACATCACAATCATGGGCAGACGATTTTTTCTTTTAAATTCGTTCTTACCATAATTTATTTTTTTTTTGGTTTTGCTCTCAGACGAAAAAGGATTTGCGGTATAAAATTAATCATTTTAAGTGCATTCTTTAAACGGAACGGTGCTTCTAGAGGGTTAGAATTTGGTTTTATAAAAAAAATCCAAAAACACGTCAACTGATATTTTTAATTTTCTTTATTCTTTTTTTTATGTCGTTTTGTTTACGAGGTATGGCAAAAAAATACTTTTTTTTAAATAGGACACCCTGTAGTTTGACATTTTTGAATTCTAAAAAAAAATTTCTTTTTGACAATACCACACACTAATACTTTATCTCTTATGGTTTCCAAGATAGAGGCATTTAAACTTGCATGAAATTGTTGTCTATGCCCTGTTTTACGGAGGATATTTGAATGAATATCGAAGATTTCCGTAAAGATTTAGATAAAAATACCTTGATTATCGTAAAAGATCCTACTCTGTGGTATTGCTGAAGAGAGAATTGTTTGCAGATTTCAAAAATTGTAAAATATACAGGGTGTCCTATTTTTTAAAAAAATTAAAAATTGCCATACCTCATAAACTAAACGACATAGACAAAATATAAGATAGCATCATTAAAGGAAATTAAAAAACTCAGTTGACATGTTTTTGGATTTTTTTATTCAACCAAATTCTAACCCGCTAGAAACACCGTTCCGTTTAAAGAATCCACCCTGTATATGACTCTTCACAAAATTTTAAAAAATGCAGTATGACCTTTGTTAACACTAAGAACTAGTGTACCCCGCTATTACCCATTATCCATGCAAAATGATTTACCTGCCATTACAAAATATTAAGTAGAGAACCTAAATTATAGAATAGACTTAGAACTGAATTTCTTCCCAAAAAACTGTTAACTGGAAAAATATTTATTTATTTTAAAAAACTTCAACTCACAACCCAATTCAACAGTATGAAATGTAACAACTGTACATGTAGGTAAGCATCAAAACAGTATCAAAATCCTTAATTATTAATACTAGATAAATTCTAAAATCGAAATAATTAATACTATGTTGAACAAAAACGCAACAAACTTATTAAAACGAAAATGGCACCTTAAAACTGCTATAATAAATACTCAATCCTAACTAAATGATTTTCTTTCATGATTTAAATTATATCTGGTAATCTCGATAACATGAAAAAGGAAAACAAGGATCAACTGAAATCTACTTGTTACTACTATGCATAGACATTTTAATTTTCATAAATAAAATGCTTTCCCGGAAAATCATTTAGTAAGAAGAATATTGTTTAACGGCTAAACTCAGAACTATTATTTTTCAACAATATCAGAGAGTGAATTCTTAACCTTAAGGAAGCGTTTCTTAAATTCTATACCACAGCCTTTTGAAAGTCGGAAATCCATCAAAATTTTCCCATCCATTTCTAGGAGGTTAGCTTTGAAGATTAGTTGGTTTTTGAGTAAATCAACAGTTGAGACTGTTACCTAAATTTTTAAGAAAAGAAAATTTATCAAATTCAAATTTTGTGTGAAACTACTGAACTATTACCGCGCACAGTACTCCGAAATAGAAATAACACGCAAGACCAAAACGCAGGGTTCCCACCAAATTCTTATTTCCAAATTCCCTGACTTTTCCAGGTTTTCCCTGACCATTTTTTAAAAAATTCCAGGTATTTTTTGGATATAAATTGCTTGTCTACGTGGATACAAGTAAATATAGACTTTTACCATAACAATTTTTAAAAGCTCAAATTTAGCAGGTATTTATATTATCGAGATAAAAAGGTAATAAGCAGATAAATAAGACGAGAAACTTTGTTCGAAACTTTATTTGAAGACAAAAATCACAGGAACCGAATTCGTTGAATCCTAAAAACAAATCAGGTACTTAACAGTATTAAAAACAAAAGACTAATTTGCCTAGTTCTACCAACGTTTTTTTGGTTCATCTAGCAAGATATAAAACTAAATTGCACGAAGTGCTAATATATATGTGCACATGCACACGAAAAAGAAGACCAGCATAAGCTGGAATACGGAAAAACTCAAGACAGAACACACATAGAAAATATACCAGAAACCAATTACTCAAGAAATAAAAGAACCGCAATGGGGCTACAATGTAAACGAGCTCTGGATGAACAACCAAAAAACAGTAACTAGAGTGGCCAGTCAAGTGCTCGACAAAAACAGAAAACCAAGAAAGCAGTTTGTTGAAAAAGAGAGACCACTATCTAAATATAATAAGAGAAATGGAGGAAAACAGACAAAACAACAGAATAAAAGAATACTCTCAGGGAATAACAAAGCACAAAACCACATGGAAGAAATATTTTTGCGAAGTACTCAACGAAGACCGATAAATATATAGACCAGATTTTCACCGTTAGACAAATAATGGAAAAATGCTGGGAATTTGACAGAGAACTTACCAGATGTTTATTGATTTCAGACAGGCATTTGATAGATTATCTAGAGCAAAGTTATGGGAAGCAATGCAGGAACTGGGCTTTTAAAAGCGATATCCCTGGTAAAAATGTGTACGGAGAATACAAGGTGCAAGATAAGGGTGGAACAGAGCTAGATACTCTGATTTCTTTGGTATCAACAATGGGCTTAAGCAGGGTCGTGACTCTCTTTCACCACAACTCTTCAACATAGCATTAGAATATATAATTAGGAAAGCCAAGATTGAGTCAACAACGGCTATATTCCACCAGGAAGGACCCAGGATTAATCTTAAAGACTCCTTGCACCACAATACTTCTGCATCCGTAACTGATAAGAATAAGAAAAGATTACAAAAAAGGAGTAGAACCCTTTTTGGCAGTGGAAGTAGTTGGTATAGATGTAGGTCCATTATCATTTTGGGAGAAGACTGATAGTGTATCAGTTTTCTTGATCAACAATGGCAATTTTCTTAAATTTTTTTCAGCCTCGCATATTACTCAATTCCATATTTTTTAAACAAAGCTTACAATATGCTTGATATTTGTTGGTTTTCACAGCCTGTAGACACTGCCACTCTGGCGAACTTATGGAAGGACTTATCCAGTCTAAATTAGAAACTGTTTTTTTTCGACATTTTGAATTCTTGCTCTTAAAGTTACACATCATTTAAAGGTTAGGAATAAACTAGACTACACTTGAAAGTTGTAACAGAAGATAGCACGATGTGTGCTTAGAACAAGGAGAAATAATACCAGGTGATATTTATTATTTCGAAACGAAAACAAAATATGTTCAATAAACACAATCTTCCACCCTGGATAATGATACGGTTTTTGTCCTACACGTTTTAAAAAGCTTTCCTCTCTATTTCCTCTTGCTCTTGGATTTTAGGTGGACTGGAACTGATTGAGCGCGAAACAGATGTTGAGCTTATATTAGAGGTGAGCAGAGAATAACTCACATAATATTTTTTACAAAGTTGGTTTAAACAATAGGTTGAGAAAGAGAAATTCCAGGTTTTGTGTGACAGTTCCCTCACTTTTGAGGATTTTTTAGTCATTCTCTGACTTTTCCAGGTAGCTCTCAAAATTCCCTGACTTTTCCAGATTTTATATGTTTTCCAGGTCAGTGGGAACCCTGAAAGGTATAAGTAATAACCACAAAAAGAGTAGCAATGCACATAATGAACTGTGAAGCCCTAAAAACGAATTGTTGTTCACTTAAAGGGGTCAAGCATACAGGGCTCCCAACAGTGTATGTCAAAAAAGAATCTGAAAATACAAACCGAAATATTTCAAAAATCGAACCAAATACGAACTTTTTTAATAAAAATATGAAACTGAAGTTTTTTTTTATAAATATTTTTTAGATGGGGCATGGGCTTTAACCTTAAAAATATACTCATCTTTATAGCTGAAAAAAATAATATAATAAATATGATAATAAACTTATTTAATTTATGTTTTGCATTATCTGCACCAACGTGCATGTAAGTAAGGGAAGCATTGCTTCCACTAACATATTACATAAGTGAAATAAAAATGAAAATATTATTAATAGTTAAACAAAACCAGAATTGATGTGTTAGGACTAGACTTGTGTAACTGTGTGGTGTATATTTTGTTAAAAAAGGCTTATCTTGCCAAAGTGCTTCTCTTGTCTCAAATTTTACCACACGCCGAGATTCTCTACTCTGTAATACCAAAAAAATAGGACTTTTTCCGAAAATACAGACCTTTTGGGAGCCCTGAGCATACTATGGTGAAAAACAACCACTCAGTCATAATAGGTGTCGCTATGGAAGACTCCGCTTTTGACCCGATCACACCCAAACCCAGGGTGACCACTGACAAAACCGTTATTTTTTTTATGAATTTATGACATTTTTTCAGAAAAATTATGACATTTTTATGACATATTTAAAAAAAAATATATGTGAATTTTAACTTAAAAAATTTTTACTTGCATATACCAATTAAGGAAGACTAAAATATATAAAAAAAATCGTGTATTATAAAAAAAAACATCAAATAAACCGTACATATAATAGCAGATCATTCACTTTTAAAGAACTACAATTTTTTTACAATAGTCGTAATTTTTGTTATAACGCACGCTCTGTCACTGTCTTATTAACAAGAAAGACAGTGACAGAGCGTGCGTTATAACAAAAATTACGACTATTGCAATGACTATTCCAATTATGAACGGTACTTTAGTCAACACTAATTAAAATATGCTAATATAATAAAAAACAAAAAAGTTTCAGTCAACACTTAACTACTACCTATGTTATATTATAAACACATATTAATATAAAAGGAACAACGCCTTTTCAGTGAGCCTTGACGTGACCAATGCCACTTCCATCAATTTTAAAATTTTTACAACTTAAACTTGCAATAAGCAGAATAAGACACATTTTTATCCTGTATTAGCCAGGAATATTTTTCCTGCCAGTCAGGATTATTTTTTTTTTCTTTCACTCATACTTTTGTTTTAATTTTTTTTAAACAAAGCCGATATTGCGCACAATTTTTAAGGTTGAGTGCCAAAAATAAAGAATTCAGATTCTAAAATTAAAACTAAAGTATTCTGTATTTCTTTTCAAAAGCATAAAACAAAGAAAGATCGTGGTATAGCAGAATTCAGTCACTGAAATAGTACGTTTACATAAATTTAATGAGACCAACTAGTCCAAAATGTTTATTTTGAGAAAGGTTAAACATGACCTAGTATTTCTTGGCTAATCATTTTAAATACACCAAATCAATGTATACAGGGGCTATTTGCAAAATAAAATTTGTAAAATCACAAAACTGTCTTAAAAAATAGTGATCTGCAAAGGGTACATTGCCAAATTTTATAATTTTTATGACATTTCGCCAACTTTAGGACGGTTTTAGGACACATCTACAAAAATTATGACAAATTATGATTTTATGACAAGTGGTCACCCTGCAAATCAAAGCATATAAAACAGTATCATACTTTTTCTGGTTTGACTAAATATGATATGACTTACCACTCCTTTGATGTCTAAGGTCCATGTCAAATGCAGACTATCCAGGGCAGAACAAAGACACTCCAGCGCCTTTTCTATCGTACAACCCACGTAAAATCTTGTCATTCTCTTGACCAAATTGTGAAAGTTGTCTCTGGTGATGGGACTCTGAGTAAACTATAAAAAAAAACAATCTGAACTTTAACCTTCCTTTTTTGTTTTGGGTTTGGGTCCCGTTAAGTGTCAAAAAAAAGTTATAAGAAATTGTTTTGGGTTTGGGTCCCGTAAAGTGTCAAAAGAAAGTTATAAGAAAAGTAAGACCAGGTACCTCTTTAGAAAACAATCTTTAAATATTATAGCTAAATTTTTCTTGTTCTTTTCCTTAAAATTTGGAAGAAAATTAAATTTACATATTTTCCTCATACAATGAGCTTCAGGCTACTGCAAACATAGGAGGAATCAAGTCCAATTTACTCTCCGTGCCGTACGACCGAGGTGGGGTCGAATCACGCTGCAGTGTTATCTTTTTGAAATTTATTTTGTTTCTATTATTTTGTTTTATTTCTGCCTTGCTCGAAAAACAAATTGGTAAGTTCTTAAGTGAAATAATACATTTTTAAAACTAAAAATGCATGTCTACACAGTTGCCGAAAAAGTGCAGATGGTCAAATGGTACTATCAAGGCAGACCATTGAGACTTATTCAAGAACTTTTTTTGGAGAATTTTGTAAATCGCCCAGAACCTAGTTTATCAACGATTCATAGGTTTGTGCAGAATTTTGAAAAGTTTGATTGTGTAGCGCCAAGAAACCATAAAAAAACCCACTGTTTTGAATGACGAGCAGGAAGTACGGGATGTGATGATTTGCGCTGCAGTGGAGGAAAATCGAAAGTTAACTAACCACCAAATTGCCGAAGCAGTTGATACGTCTTCAGCCACTGTCTTACGTGTTCTCAAAAAGAATGGTTATCATTCTTACAAAGCGTCAAAAACGCATCAAATTTCTCCGGAGGACAACTATCGTCGTATGGAATTTTGCGAAACAATGATGGAAAGGGCTAATCATGATGAAAACTTTCCGAGATCTATTCTTTTCACAGATGAAAGCACTTTTCCATTACTGAATCGTCATAACCCAACACACGTTCGATATTGGTAAGAACACAGTATCCCCAAAAACTAAATGTTTGGGGGGGTATTGTAGAGGAACACGTAATTGGGCCATTTTTTATTGACGGCAATTTAAATGGTCCTAGATACTTGGATCTACTGCAGCAGCATATTATTCCAACTGCTAGGCAGTTGCTAGGTGTGAGATTTGGTGAAACATGGTTTCAACAAGATGGTTGTCCCGCTCACAATGTTGGCCTTGTTAGGGAATATCTTGATAATGTATTTCCTAATCGGGTTGTAAGTACATGGGGAACTATTTTATGGCCAGCTCGATCACCCGATCTTGCTCCTAATGACTTCTATCTGTGGAGTTACATCAAAAATAAAGTTTACGAGCATGAAAGGGCTAATAATTTGGAAGAACTTCGGATTAAAATTGAAGAAGCTTTTCAACCCTAACATGCTTGGAAACATTAGAAGGGGTTTTTATAGTAGGCTCGGATATTTTCTAGCCGAGCAAGAAGAAATTTTCGAACATTTGTTCTAATTTTTTTTTGACTGGCAGAATCTTTTTGGTTTTTAGAATGTATTATTTTATTTTGAGAACTTGCTTTTATTTGGTTTCTCCTTATTATTTTCATTGTAGCACGTTGTTAGTACAAATCTGAGCAGTTGAAAATAAAACGCTCTAATTTATCAGTGACAAAAAAAACAAGAAAAATGTTAAAACTCCCATAAGAGGTGTGCGGTGACATGAGTAATCGGTTAAAAAACAATCTGTACCTGTAAAATAACATCGTCATTCTTAACAGGTTGCGAAAAACTGACGTCACATCTTCTACTAGCTTTGATATCGTTAACCAGTTGTTCGAGATGCGCAGGTCTGAGCGCCATAACGGGCTGCGATAGAGTGACTGTGGGGTGCTCTCTATTTTGCTTGGTCTCCGATTCGACCATAGAGTTCCAGCGTTTCGCCTCTTTATTACCTTGTCCGTCGGGTTGATCTGATGTTATTACTATACAAAAAGAAAATAATAATCTCAATGTAGATTATATTACGCTGCACGAGAACGCTTATATTTTATTAGAGAATTTTAAAATAGCGTTGCAAATTAAAAAGAAAAAGGTATGAAAGAAATGCCTTCTTGTCACCTAATCTCTGCACACGAGTCAGATAGTTAAGTAACCTGACACCGAAGGAAAAGAATGTGCAAATGGAATTTCTAACGAGTTTAATACATTTTGCCACAAAAACTTGAAACTCTCTAAACACTCTGACTGCCCACACATTATTTTTTTGTTTTACCAGTGCATGATTTTGCGTCGTCAGTCATTTATTGTAAACAGATGGTTCAACTGTTCTTTTTTTCTATTCTCGTTTCTCGTGTGCAAAAACCAGTTTTCAGAGGTAATGATAGTGGAAAAATAATAATTTGTAAAAATAGTTCTAGTCCAAGTCATAATCATAATCATAAAACAATAATATACTGATCAACTTTCAAAACGACTCTACACAAGAGTGAGACAGTTTGACACGAAACCATTTGAAAGAGTGTGCAATCTATCTTAATGTAATATTTTTTTAAAAGTTTTATCCCCCTCATAACGCATCCAAACCTTTTTTAAGTTTATCTTCCAAATCCTCCAGGTTGGACATTTTTCAAATTTTGCCTGTAAAAGGGACGTTTTTATGTATGCAAAATGTAACGTAAAAAGTTATCCAAAACTATGTTTATAACTTCATTGTAGAACAAGGACGCCCCTCTCACAACCAAAATTTTTGAAACCAAATTATGTGTTCTGTGGTATCTTTTAACAAAAGAGGACCTACAATAACATGCATAAATCGATTTAAAAAAAAACTCTCGAAACAAAAATATTCAAGGTTAAAACTAATAAACAGTTAAATATTGTAGGTTGTATGGTTATATGGGTAAAGCTGGGTGCCTATCCTCGATAAGTCACGTAACATAATTTGCTTTTAAGACTTTTTTAACCAAACGGATACTGATATAGTCAGTTCCCGTTTGTATGCTGTGGGCATATTAGTGATGGAAGTATGTATAATACATTGGTCGTCCAACAGAATAAGTTTCTCAAGTGAAGATAGCAAAATCCCTTCAGGCGTTGTATCTGGAGCTTATTGTAGCCGGGAAAATATCAAGATTATACATAGTCTTGTACAGCTTCCAGGCGGAACTCTTCGCCATTGAAATGAGCGCACGTTAGATGATAGATCATAACTGTTAGGAGCTGCCAGAACACACTGATTACCCTTGGGCAAAGAAACACTGTGTCGCTGATCTGGATTCCGGGACATTTTGGGCATCGGGGAAATGAGACTGCCGACCAGATGCCGACCGAACCAACCCTTGGAATAGCATACAACTAAATCAACTCTGCTCTATCAAGCTGGATGGAGAATAAGTTCCACCAATACTGGAGAGAATTGTCGGGACTGGCACATTCCAAAGAGTTCATTACAGAACCCTGCAAGAAGAGGTCCGGGAAACTCATTGAGCTCACCAGGCCGGAAATCCGGACAATGGTTAATCTATATACCGGACACTGCAGGCTGAAAGTACCATTACACAGAATGGGTCTAAGTGAGAACACCGAATGTAGGCTCTGTATGGAGGACGAGACGGCCAAACATGTGCTGTGTGAATATCCGGCCATTGCATGTCAACGTATTTTCGGCAAAGTGGAAGTGGTCGCAGTGGACAGTGCATGACTAACACGATCACAAATGAATCATCACCATCATGTATAATATATCAAACTTTTTGGAAAAATTCGTAAATTACGAAAGGCCATAGCGAAAATCTTAATGTTTCCTGGGGGAGAAGAAAGCCCTTACCAAAAAAAAATGATGTCCTAAATTATGTAAAAAAAAACATTAGTCTAACGAAGGGGGTGGAAGGAGCCCTTAAAATATATAAAAATTCATTAGTATTCATTGAGTTCTATTTTTATATTTATTATTTAATTTTAAATTATTATATTCTTGAAATAGTTATTATTTTTTTTATAAACCAACATTTTTTATTAAGTTTCTAACTTTTTTTTTTGAAATATATGCAATATGCGTTAGATAGAACACACATCTATCTTTAATTATGTGTCTTAAGCCAACCCATAGCTTTCCTAAAATGCACCCTGCTAAAGATTAAAGAAAAATTTGACTCATTTTTCTTCTGCCGATTTAACACAAAAATGATTATTTAAATTAAGATTGGTCCCGTTACCTTTTTTTTTTGGGGCAATGTTGCCAGCTTTCATTTAGGGTATCGCTTTGCTACCTACCTTTAACCTTTAGCTGTTCAGAGTAGCTGAAATTTCAAAAATTCACAAAAACATGTTTTACGACAAATAAATCCTATTTTACGCAAAAACATTTTTTGTTAAGCTTAAAATTTGCTATAAGTATGGCTTCCAGCTACACAACTATAATAGTTTTTCACTTATAGCCTCTTTAAAATAATAAAAAAATAAAAACAATTTTTTTTTTTACTTTTTTTTACTAATGATTATAGTTGAAATAAATGCCTAGTTGGTAGGGGTGTAGTTGATGTTCCACATACAATTTTAGTTAATTAAAAATACAATAGCAATACACTTTCTCCGCGGTTTTATTTTAGGGGACCTCCATTAATTTTTATTATTACAACATCAATCCCAGGCATGGACAATATTAAATATATTGCCTATGTCCAAGACTTGCTCAGGGTAACAAAAAACCAAAATTAAATTTAGACAATTTTAATTTTTCTGGAAACATGTTTTATCCGGACTTTGTCAAAATCATCGGAAATTAAACGAGAAGGCATTTTAATAATATTTATCTTGAAAATGATTTTTTATCAACAAATCGTAAAGCTTTTTGTTTGGGATGGACGGGACAAAACATAAAATAATTTGGAAACTATCCGAACATTTCGACTTTTTTATACTCCAAAAGAAAGTGATAATAAAGATTTTATGATTAGAGGTTATATAAAAATTTTTAAGAAAAACCTTTAAATTGTTACAACATCTTACTTTTTTTTTAGTGAAGTGACACTGGCTTGAAATGGCCGTCATAGCAAATAATTGTAACCTAATATTCTAAAAAAAAATTATATAGCCAACCTTTCATCGGGATTAATTCAAATTCCTTCTAAACAAGAGCAGAAATGAAAACATGTATTCGAAATGTCTAACCTACCTCTTCTTAAACATATTCTGTAGTACACTCTAACAGTTTTGCTTTGGTAACTAGCTTTATGAAATATCAATACAATCATACAGCTACATTACCAAAGTAAAAACATCAGCAATTTGACTTTTCACTTCATATGCAATACCTGCAAAAAATTTGAAAGAGTATCCTCTATAAAAATAAACTAATATAATAAGCAAAACACCTACCATTTCCAAAGTTAAACCTCATCCAAGGATGCTTTAAAATTTGATCTAAAGTCAGCCTTTTCTCGGGATCCTCGTTTAAGATCTGTCTTGCCAAACTCAATGCAGTGTTGCCAAGTTTTGACCATGGTGTGTCTGAAATGTAGACATCCTTTTTCCATTTCGTAAATTCTTCATTGTCATCTGTTGTGTCTGCCCAAGGTAACTCTAGAAAATGTTTTAAATTGAATGAAAAATGTACTGTGTAAATTAGGTTTCTTGATAGAGAATAAAATACTCCAGATGAAAAATACAATCCAATTTTATTTCTGCTGGCTATTTATTTAAATATATATTTACAGATTTGTTTAATGATTTATTTGTTGAAAGATATAAATAAGGAACACTTTGCCAAGAAAAAAACAAAATATTATTATCAGCAGAAGTTTGTATAGTATAGTGACAATATTAGATGGTTACTTTAAATTCATAAACATTAAAATGAATTAATTCACAACAAAAAAATATTTTTTTTTATATTATCCGAAATAAACAAAAAAAAATTTAGGGTTTCAAGTGGTCAAATAAACTGTTTTCAAAAATTTTAGAAATTTTTGATGGACCTACTCATAACGAAAAATGTTTATACCCTTAAAGTTTCTAAATTACATCGGCTTTTTTCGGGCTACAATTTATCCGCTTTGGGATCAAAAGTGCCAATTAAACTATTTATAAATTTAATGATCTGCTCATTTATTATTTTAAAAGTGGGCATGATTTTTACTGGCTACCGTTCAAAAAAGAACTTTTTAAAAATTTGCAAATTGAAGCCAAAATAACAATTTATTTAACAATAATACTACTTATTTTTTTATTTCATTAAAAAACGCATCTTCGTACTCAGAGGCAGTCGCAGTTTTTTATACGGGGTAGTTTGATAGATGTTGGTAAACAAACAACAATTATATTTAAAAGTAAAAGCGGAATCTCGTGAAAATCTAATCTCATTTCTAGATTTTACGACAAAATTACCTATTCATTTAAGATTTTTTACATGTTTTAAATAATCTGGAGAAGTTTTTTGCAATTTAAGAACAAAAAACATCTTTAAGCATTTTGATCTTTCTTACGTTTTCTGTGAAAGATGTCTAAGAAAAGTAAGTTGGAGATTGGGTTGGGATCTCAATTCTGCATTTGTTGCTAAAATCATGTAATAAATGCACAGCAGGTCAAAACTTTGAGAAAATAGAACTAAAATCAATAATTTTATAGCGCCACAGGTAATGTTTTTAAGCAAAAATTCTTTGAAAATTTTAATCTCCTTTAGTTCTTTTTGTGAAAAGTGGCATGCTGAGAACTCTTTTAATAAAAATAAGCTTTGCCCATGCCTGTTCACAACATATCTATGTAAAAAGTCATGTCGTTTATTGTTTCAACTGTCCCTTCAAAATGATAACAACAAATTATTGACAACAAAGAAATACGTTTTCAGAGGTAAAAATGACGTCAGTCCGCTCATCAAAAAATTGGACTATATTAGTAAGGCTATCTTGGGCTCTTATTCTTAATTTGATAGAAAATTCAATAGAAACGACTAATATTTTTGCAAATTTTCGCCAATAACAAAGCGAGAAGCTTCCACGAGTTGCACGAAAGCCTATAACCATATTTCGATTAAAACATCTCTACTGGAATAAAGCATATAACTATGAGATACTATAATTGGCCAAGAGTCGGAAAATGTGTAACAATCATAAATTTGAAAAACAAAAAAAATACCCTCAAAATCAGAGTTACAGGGCTCGAAGCGACCTTTCACAAAAATATTATGAAAATATGCATTCGATTTTTTTTATGAATAAAATATGAAAAATATCTCTTTTTTTATGAAAAAATATTTAACTTCCACCAGGCGGGAATTATTTATTTTTCTAAATATTAATAAAAAATCTTTGTAATTTTTCCAGAGATGTAACAAAAAAACTGTTGAATGGTGAAGGCGATATGAATTTCAAAATGACGAAAGCACCATATAATAAAAAATAAACTAAACCTCGTTGGAAAGCTAGTTTATCGGCGCGAAAATTTTTGACATCATATATATATATACAGGGTGTTTCAAATTCGATGCTCACCATGGGGATCTCCTAAACGGTCGGAGATACGAAAAGATTTAAATTAGGGCAAAGTTGCGCAATTTGATGCTTTACCCAAAACTAAAAATAAAGTTTTCAAAATCCGAGTAGTTCCAGAGATAGACGAAAAAAAACGACATTTTCAATTTTAGTTTTTATTTTTACAGGCACCTTTTTAAGATCTACCAGACGAGCTATTCATTTTTAAGATTTGACATTTCACTTTGACAGGAGCGCTGTCAAGTTTATTTTTACTTATGGACACATCCTTTTTTCTGGTCGTTTTGTTTCGGAAGCAAGCAAAATATCATTTTAAAACATTATTTTAACAGGGAGCTTGTTGTTTCGGGCTTAATGACCATCATCAGTTAAAAAAATCCCGTTATACAAGACAACTTAAAAAGCACTTGTAGTAGTTTCAAAAATGGCGCTAGCAGGCATGTATAGCCAACCATAAAACCTTTTAAAATAAAATTTCTATAAAATAATTTGTCCAGTTTTTTAAAAATTTTCCGTATAAAAAGATTTAAAATAAATTACAATTTTTTTTTTCAAAATGGTTCAATTTTTTTTAATTTTTTTTTGTTTAAAATGTAATTATCTACCTAAATGTAAAAACCGAGTGTCGCTAGCTGCTGCGGTTCGTGAGTTATAATTTTTTTTTATCAAAAAAAGAAGAATTTTTGTGCCATATTTGATAAAAATCGGTTAAGCGGTTTTTGAGTAACCGTGTCCCAGACAGACAGACACCATCCCAAAATTTTGTAGATAACAATAATTTTATAGATACTACTACAAGCGCTTTTTAAGTTGTTTTGTATAACGGGATTTTTTTAAACTGATGATGGTCACTAAGCCCGAAACAACAAGCTCCCTGTTAAAATAATGTTTCAAAATGATATTTGCCTTGCGTCCGAAACAAAACAACAAGAAAAAAAAGGATGTGTCCATAAGAAAAAATGAACTTGACATCGCTCCTGTCAAACTGAAATGTCAAATCTTAAAAATGAATAGCTCGTCTGGTAGATTTCAAAAAAGTGTCTGTAGAAACTTTGAAGCATTTTTTGACAACTCTAATAATAAAGGCGGAAAAAAATAAAAACTAAAATTGAAAATTTCGGTTTTTTTCGCCTCCTTCCTCCGGAACTACTCGGATTTTGTAACTTTATTTTTGGTTTTGGATAAAGCATCAAGTTGCGTAGGGCAAAGTTGCGCAATTCGTATCTCCTACCGTTTAGGAGATTCTCGTGGTGAGCATCAAATTTGAAACACCCTGTATATATAGCACATTTACCATGTAATGGAAAAGTCTGGATACACCCCTGAAAATTCTGGAAAAACCCTACCCAGGAAGTCTTAATACACTCTGAAAGCCAGGATACACCCCGGAAGTCCGGGTAAACCTTGAAAAAGTCTGGATACACCCTAAATAGTCCGGATGTACCCAGGAAGTCTGAATACACCTTGAAAAAGTCTGGATACTCTAAAAAAGCCAGGTTACACCCCGGAAGCCTGGACAGATATGCCGAAAAGTTTTGGGTTTTTTTCTTTATTTTCTTGATTAAGGGAAGTGTTACTTTAACATATATATTAATTATTATAAGGGTTTATTGCACCAAATGAACAATAAAAAACTAAAAAACAAAATAAATATAAGGTACTGAAGTTTCACTAAAAATGTATTAGGTATCTTTAAAAAAATAAATCGACGAAGCTAAAGTAAAACAGTCAAGAAGTAGAAATATAAATAATAGTCAAAGTCACAGGGCAGAACCCCAAAACTCGGCGGACTTAAAAAATTGAAGACCAAAAAGTAGTGAACCCTACTTTATGAATAAAATATGAATTTTTTCCATTTTTTTTTAAATATGAACATTTTATGAAGTAGTTAAAAAATATGAAAAATGAATGGCCTGGAGTTAGAAATAATCTACTGCGCATGCCTGATGTGGTGTGCTCGCAACCAGAAGAGTTTTTGGCTCTGCATTTTTTCCAGGCTAACTTCATTGGGAGAGTTACTATTGCGACGGCTTTTTTTTCAGAAAATGCAAGGGCAGTGCCTTTATAGTATCTTATAGTTACGAGTTAGCGATAATAACTCTCACAATCAAGTTAGCCAGGAAAAAATGCAGAGCCAAAAACTTTTCTGGGCGCGAGTAAACTACGTCAGGCATGTGCAGTAGATTTTTCGTCTTTGGCCTTGCCCATGACCAACCCTGATTTTTATTAGACCAACCCTGATTTTTACATTATTTTCTTTGCTTTTCCAATTTATTTTTGTTACACATTTTGTGAGTGATCCCGACAGAACGAAGTTGCAAACGGATTAGTTAGGTTATGTGTTATTGACGTCTTATTGACAAAGAGACCGATTTATTTGTACTTGAGCCATTTAACAAAAGACGTACTCATTGTCATAGGTGAACAAACACATATAAAGTGCTGCAGTAATGGTTTCCAAAATTTGAAAAGTGGTAAAACACAATCTTCTTCTTCACGTGCCATGCTCTCTTCGAACGTTGGATATCATCAGCGCGATCTGTACCCTATCCAATGCTTTTCGGAAGTGTCGTAGTACTAACACCATACCATTTTCTAAGATTTTTAAGTCATCATATCCGTCTACGACCCGGACCTCTTCTGCTGCCTTCTATTATCAATTTTAAAAGTTTATATTTGTAATTTCTCAAAATATGGCCAAAATATTCAAGTTTTCGTTTTTTTGATCGTAAATAAAACTTGGAGGAAATCAAAAAGAGGTTGAAATGAATGGTACAAGACATTTTTTCACTGATTTGGTTAGCCCAGATGCTCTATTTTAAGAATCCGATTGATGCCACCCTGGCACTCTTGGGCATTTTGAAAAATCCAAGATGGCGGCCATTTTTAAGTGAAAAAAGTAGAGACAAAAATTTCTGAACATAATATAGGTAAGCGGCACATCATTTTAGTAGACTTTGAGTCGCCTAAATCCAAATCCGGTATTATTTTTGTTCTGGGGGATACCCCAACGGAGAGAGGGTTGATTTTATGAAAAAAATCGACCTACTAACATAGACATGTTATACATGCATTTTAGGGGTTTTGGATCCCCCAAATTCAAATATGTACTTAAAAAAAATTTTGGGGGTAATCTGGAGTGGTGGGGGCGTATTTATGGGGCAAACAGTAAAACTGTTTATGTGGGGACTCAATGAACAAACTTTATTTACGTTTTTTTACAGATTTCGACAGCTCTGCTCAACCCCATTATAAAAATAATTAATGACATTTAAGCATCATCCACCATTTTGAAATATTCAAGATATATAAGTATTTTCGCCAAGTCTCCATTTCGTGTTTAGCCCATAAATTACCCCCCACTTCTCCAAGTTACAGCCAAATATTTTTTTAACAACAGATTTGAATTCAGCCGAACCAAGAACCTCATAATTGATGTATTTCATGCATATATGCTTCTCATTTGATTTTTTGACCATGACCCATCACAGCCGCCATCTTGAATATTTCAAAATGGGAGATGATGCCCAAAAATAATTAATTAGTTTTATAACAGGGTTGAGCGGAGCTGTCGAAATCTGCAACAAAACTTAAATAAAGTAAGTTCGTTAAGTCTCCACATAAACAGTTTTACTGTTTACCGCATAAATACCCCCCACTCCTTCAAATGGTCTCCAATGTTTTTTTTAACTACAGAATTGTATTCAGCGGACCGAAAAACCCTAGAATTCATGTATTACATGCCTATGTTAGTAGGTCCCCGTTGACGTACCCCCCTAAAATAAAAATAATACCGGATTTGGATTTAGACGACTCAAATCCAACTGAAATGATATTCCACACACCAATATCTTGTTCAGATATATTTTTCTGTAGTTTTTTCACTTGAAAATGGCCAAGGGTGCTAGAGTGGCATCAATCGGATTTTTAAAATAAAGCTTTATAAGCAACCGCATTAGTTACGATGTCCATCCAAGATATCCTTAGTATTCTACGATAATACCACATCTTAAATGCTTCTAACTTTTTTCACAAAGCCTCAGTCAGATGCTAAAAACATAACACCGAAGCACACGAATTTGGAGTGGTATTAAGATGGCGACTACACAAGACCGATTTCATTTTGATAAAAGATGATCTGGCCGGTTCAACTCTTGCATGAACTTCTTGCATGTTGTCCCAGTTCTCATTGAGGAGGCAATCCAAGTATTTGTATGAATCCACATGTTCGACTTGCTGCCCATTTACTTCTAACATGCCTCTGATGTCCTTTTCCTTGTATTGCGATTGGAATTGCGAACTTTTGGCAGCAATTTGATTCAACAACTCTTGCAGGCGTCTGCTACTATGACAGTGTCGTCGGCATTTCGTAGGTAGACCCTCTTCGCAGTTATGAAGTACACTCTCTATTATTTTGCTACTATAGATATTAAGCAACAGCGGAGACAATATACAACCTTGGCGCACACCTCTTCTTATTTGGACCTTTTCAGATAATTGGCCATCAACCTTTATTTGAGCAGTCTGATTCCAGTATAGATAGATCTAGACCAGCTTCTTTTAATGGTTTTATAAACTTTTCGTGTTGGAGACTCAATCAAACGCTTTCTCATAGTCCATGAAGCAGGCATATGCCAAACAGGGCCTCTCTTGTCCCGAATCCCCCACGAAGTCCAAACTGCGTGTCGCCCATGAAGGATTCGCATTTTCCATAAAATCTTTTATGGATAATTTTCTTGCTGAATGTTTTTTAGGCAGTGTAACAAAGGTTGATTTTAGCTTGTCATCAGGGATTTTACCACTGCGATAAATCAAGTTAAAAAGTTTGACCAGCGTATAAAACACAATACACATTTAAATCATAGAAGTTAGCACAAAATAACAGATAAAGTGATTCAATGCGACAGTTAAAATGTAAAATTCAACAAAAGTTAAAAAATTTATTTATAGTTCTAAAAAATATGAGAGAGTTTAGTTTAAAATATGTAGTTTTAATAATTTATTTTCGCGGTAAGGATCGTAATTTGAAAAATTGTGTGAATCACAATCACAAAACAAAATTTGCGAACCTTGTATGTTATGCAAAAAAATAAACGTTGGTAAAATACTCATTACCATTTCTTTTTGTGTGCAGTAAAAGTCTACTTATCTAGATTCATGACAAAGATCGCACATAGCAATGAAAGAACATTTACATGTATGGCATATGCGTTAAACCTCCTTTTGCTTGGTACATACTATTTAAGTATACGCTATTAAGTTTAGCACACCTGCTATTCTGGTACCATAAAATAACATCAAAAGAGTTAGTTTCTAAGTATTTTCTTGACATATGATAAGGTGTTATACCACTAAAGAAGGTTACTATTAGATCATCTTTATCATATGCAAAGTATATTTCACTTATTGAAATATTATTATTTGGTTTTTTTAGCGCACATGCTACTCTGGTACTGTAAAAGAACATCAAAAGAATGCGCTTCTAGTATTTCCTTAGCATATGCTAAGAAAAACCAATAAAAAAGTTAATTTTTAGAACATCTTTAGCATATGCAAAGTATATATATCACTTATTGAAACACTATTTGGTCCTTTTAGCGCACAAGCTATTCTGGTACTGTAAAAGCAGAACATCAAAATAATGTTATTCTAGTATTTCCTTAGCATACTATATAATGAAATACCATTAAAGATGGTTACTTTTAGGACATCTTTAGGATATGCAAAGTATATACCAATTATGGTACAATATTAAGTTCATCTATAGGCATTATACAATAAAATCATGAGCGTTTAATTCAGTGCATTCAGAAAACGATCCCAAGTGAAGTGCCTACTTCCACAAAACGCGAAAATTCTCTGATTAAGTCGACTAATAAGAATCCGCTTATATTCCGCGGTTTCAACCTATTTCTTTATAAGCGCATGGTACAGTGGATAAAGCTTTGGTCTCTCAACCTGTAGGTTGTATATATTTTTTATTTTATTTAAAGCCATATTTTAGGAGTTAACGGTGCTAAGGATGACCTCTTGCTATACAGACTGCTTCAAGCTACTGCGAACATAGGGCGAAAGAAGTCTAATTTGCCAGTGCACGTACATGCAGAGACACCGCACGCCTATCAGTGAAGCAACCAACACTCAGGCTTCCGATCGCCATTCGCTGCCGTTCGCCTTGTATTTAGTACGCCTCTAACCACGGTGCTGTGTGGAGCGTAGTCAATGAAACCGGAATTTGGTCAATAAATACGCAAATTTTTATAACGTAATTTTCTTATTTTTTGTCACTGATAAATAAGAGCGTTTTATTGTCAACTGCTCAGATTTATCAGTGACGACGTGTTACAATGAAAATAATAAGGAGAAACAAAATAAAAGCAAGTTCTCAAAATAAAATAATACATTCTAAAAACCAAAAAGATTCTGCCAGTCAAAAAAAAATTAAAGCAAATGTTCGAAAAGTCCTCCTTGCTCGGCTAGACAATATCCGAGCCTACTATAAAAACCCCTTCCAACGTTTCCAAGCATGTTAGGGGTGATAATTTGAAAAGCTTCTTCAAAAACAGATAGAAGTCATTAGGAGCAAGATCGGGAGATCGAGCTGACCATAAAATAGTTCCCCGTGTACTTATAACCCGATTAGGAAATACATTATCAAGATATTCCCTAACAAGGCCAACATTAAGAGCGGAACAACCATCTTGTTGAAACCATGTTTCACCAAATCTTACACCTAACAACTGCCTAGCAGTTGGAATAATGTGCTGCTGCAGTAGATCCAAGTATCTAGGACCATTCAAATTGCAATTGCCGTTAATAAAAAATGGCCCAATTACGTGTTCCCCTACAATACCCCCCCCCCAAACATTTAGTTTTTGGGGATACTGTGTTCTTACGTCAAAATACAAATGCAAATTTTCCCTCAACCAATATCGAACGTGTGTTGGGTTATGACGATTTGACCATTTGACCATCTGCACTTTTTTGGCAACTTCGTAGACATCCATTTTTGGTTTTAAAAATGTATTATTTCAATTAAGAACTTACCCATTTGTTTCTCGAGCAAGGCAGAAATAAAACAAAATAATAAAAACAAAATGAATTTCCAAAAGATAACACTGCAGCGTGCTTCGAATCCACCTCGGTCGTACGGCACGGAGAGTAAATTGGACTTGATTCCCCCTATGTTCGCAGTAGCTTGAAGCCGTCTGTATGTGCTAAGCACATGGCAATCATCTGATAAGAATATCTATTAGCAAATCCAAAGAACCTGCATAGCATGTGATTAGGGCGGAACGTAACCTATTCTTAGCACATACTAAAGATGTTCCAATGTTAATTTAGAACATCCTTAGCATATCCTTGTTCTTTTTCAGGATATTCTATGCACATGCTAATAACCACAAATTGCTATGTGGGATAATATTTGATTTGCAATAAAAATCGGTTTACAGCAATCTCAGTAACCAATAATATAAAAATTGTGAAGAAACACATTTTTATGTATGTTATTTTGAGAAACAGTACAAATTATTTTACCTCCAGTCAGCATTGCCACAAAAACAATTCCACAACACCATAAGTCTGCTGGTCTTGCAAAATAGGGCTTCTTAAACACTTCGGGAGCTAAGTAGGGCTTTGTTCCACACCTTTAAGATATAATATTTAAAAAATTTACAATGACAAACTACAAAAACTGAACATACTGCAAGTAGCAGTAATTTTTGGAATTCTCTATTAACAAGAACTGAATAATCAACAATTATTTATGCATACAAAATGTCAAAATTCTAACTTTTAAAAGCATTTTCGAGGGATACTCAAGATACAATAACATTTTGGAGATTACAAATTTATATCCATCATCGATTTTAATGATTATGGTACAAATCGAAAAATTACGAAAATGGTAATATGTTGAAAACTATTTTTGTTACAAACGCGTTTTAAAGGTCTTTAAAAGACCTTTTTAATAATGTGACACACTACACTTTAAAAAATACAAAATCCTACTATAAAATTATAAATTCGAAAGTTTTTGTGTGTGCGTTGTGGATGTATGTTTCTTTGTTCCATAGGCCACTTTTTATTTGACATTTCACTCAATGACAGCTGGATATTGCGAACAACGCCGCGGGTCGATTGCTAGTAAGGGTGTTATATTTAGTCCTTTTTAAGGGTTTTACATACTTACCAAACGGATATTTTCCTAGACATTTTCAGAACAAAAAAAAAACTATCGTTTTTTACTAAAATCAAAAAAAGATCTTTGAAAAATCTCAAAGTAATGTATCCATACCTACTTATTTTGAGCACTTTTATTAAATATATGTGATTTTATGTTGTTATTTTAAATTAAAAAAATAATAAAAAAAGCTTTTTTTTATTGTGGCTTTTAGGTATATATACCTATAAAAAATGTTTTAATTTTTGTTACCTATTTTATTGGAATAAGAGTTTAGGCAACTCATTATTTTGCTTAAGCATAACTTTTTATTTTGATAAGGAAGAAGAAAGACAGACATACAGAATTAGCACTAAATTGTAAACAAATGAACAAATATTATATTTATATTTAACACAATTAGGTATCAGTGAAAATTTTTTGTTGAGTTGGTATTTTTAAGAAATGTAAAATTGAGTGTATTTTTTTTTTAGTTTATAGCTCAATTTATAGTGTGCTCTACGCAAATAAAAATTTTTATACATCTTTTGGAACAAGGCGTTAAAAGAGTTCTGGATTTTTCCTTTTTATTATTAACACAAAGAAATTGAAAAAATTGAAATGCTTCCACAGTTATAAAAGAAATGTATCCCAAAATTTTAAAATTTTATTATTAAATTTTTGTTTTTAAAATTTTATTATTAAATTTTTGTTTTAAGACATTTTAATTTATGTACAAGTTTATGTAGGTACTTTGTTTGTTTGTGTTACTTCCATTTTCATGTTATTTTATGAAGGGTGGCCATATTTGTTCAGTCTCAATATGGGATACATAAGCAGAGGAATGTCAAGAAATAAATTCAACTCACTTTTTATCCAATTTCCTCTCCTTCCCTTTTAATCTAAAAATTGTTGCCAACCCAAAGTCACTGATCTTCAAAACTCCTCGTCCATCTATGAGCAGATTCTCAGGTTTTATATCCCTATGAGTTATGCCTTTACGATGAAGGTAGTCCAGACCAAAAAGTAGATGTCTCATACAGGTCTGAGCACTCTGGGAAGGCATCCCTAAATCAGGCTCTGTGAGAAAAATAATAAAAATGTTTCAGTAAATGTGTTTATTCCTATAATCCTTATTGTGAATAAGGTAAAAATAACAAGAAAATAGCAATGTTTTTCAATTTTAACCTCTATTCGTATAGAAAAAATATTAAAATTTTCCTTTGTCCGCTTTTTCATTTTGGCTCATTACGTCCTGCTCATTACGGTATCTACGGGTGATTCTACGAAGAGTGTTTAATCACATGTCCAATGCTAATTTTGACCATAGAAATGCCTTTCTTACCACAAAATTATTGATTAAAAATATATTGTCTTTATAAAAAAAAACCCAAATGTCAGTTCCCTGCCATGTCCTAGGCCAGAAGGCTATTTTTTAAAGCATTCAAATAAACCTTAATTCAGAATATATACATTGCTTATTTAATAAATAAGTTTCAAAAATAGTGTACCCTTATTTACAGAATAATATATTTTTCAAATATACACTTTTTGCATCAAATTAAAACATAAAGTTTATCCGAGAATTTTCGGTCAGTTCCAGGCCTACCTTATATCTGGCTTTAGCTTGGAGGCAGGAGGATGGGGGAGCGTAAGTATTCGGTTGATGTGTCAGTGTTGATTCAGTTTTCTATCTGATGCAGAAGGAAGTGCACCTGTTGTTCATATATTGCGAAAATACAAGATCTAACAAGTTGTAAACTGTTCTGGTGACACTTACGTGCCTAAATTTTTTGTGGAATATTGCGACAAAACCAAATATTTTTGAAAGGTAAGAGTTTAAGAATCTGAACACTTTTTTTTTATTTTGATTATTTTAGTTTGAAAATTGGTTTGAGTTTTAAAATTAAGTTAATTTTTTTTTTTTAATTACAGTATCGGCTTGAAACTGACGAGAGAGACACGGAACTGACAGTTTCCCTCTATATTTAGTTTGTTAATTACATTTCAACAGATTATATACAGATCAAAAACGGCAAACTCAGTCAAGTGGGAAGAACAACAAAGAAAGAAAAAAGAAAAATATATGCAGTAAAGGCAGCAAAAAAATACAGAAATCCATTAAGGACGTGACTCCAAGAGAGCAGCCAAACAAAAGAAAAGAATGGAGTGAATACATAAAACGAAGCAGATTAAAAAAAAAAAAGAATGTCGGGGAAAACACTGTTAATGGAGAAGCTCCAATGCAGAAAAAAGTTAAAAAAAAACCTCCGAATCAGTTACTTCAACCGAAAAGAAACCAAAAAACAATCAATCTTGGGTGGAAATAACGAAAATTCAAACTGGGATGAGCATCTCACAAGGAACACACAAAGGATCAAAGAGAAATGATTAAACGATGTTTTGAATTTTCGTTATTTCCACCCAAGATCTTTTGTTTTTTGGTTTCTTTTCGGTTGAAGTAACTGATTTGGAGGTTTTTTAACTTCTTTTTTGTTTTTAATTGCCTCAGGAGCATAATCCTATTGGAAATATTAACACGCCAGGACGAATCCGTATCAGGTAACTTGGATAAGTGCCAGTGCGGAACGATGCCAATGTGTGAGTCAAGGTTGGAAATCGGAGTGTATGGTGGTGTTTAATGATGTATGGGGAGGGTGACCAGTGAAATCACTGATGAGCTCACGCTGGTTACCCAGAGCGAAACATCGTTTAATAATTTCTTTTTTCGCTTTGGTCCTTTGTGTGTTCCTTGTGGGATGCTCAACCAATTTTGAATTTTCGTTATTTCCACCCAAGATTTTTTTGATCTTTTGTTTTTTTCAGAAAAAAGTTGTTAAGAAGAAAGCAAAGTCAAAAGTATCAAATAGAAGATGCGTTAGGAGTCACAGGGAGAAACAAAAGTTGATATTTTTGAAAAAATATAAAGGGCTTTTTAAATCGGTCTTTAATGTCTTATATGTTTAGTTATTTAGAATCCAAGTTTAAGAGTTTAACACTAAAAATTAGATTTTTTTTCACATTTATAATGCTTCTGGAACATATTTTTAACAGGTTTTTTTTTTTAATGAAAGTTATATTATTAGTAACATTTATTTCTTTTTAATATATCAGTTTTTTGGGAGCACTTGTCAGTTCCGTGCCAATTGATTTAAATAAAATACTTCTAATTTATAAAATACTTGTTAAAATTTAAGTTAATTTTAATAGAAAAAAGTCATAAGTTCAAAACTAGCGCATCAATAACTTTTCATTATTTATTTTAAAATTTAAAAAAAAATCAGAAATTTTAAACTCTTTTCGTATAATCACCCCTATATAAATACCTATCATTTGGAACAGCTCTCCTCCAGAAGCATACTCCAAGAAAATATACTCTTTCAGAGGCTCATGCCTCCTCCCAAAATACTTTATTATGTTTTCATGATCTAGCATTGCATGTATGGTAATTTCACGGTTTATATTAGTTTTGGCATCTTTGTATTTGGAGTGATCAATGATTTTGCAGGCAATTTTTTCTTCAGTTTTTTTATGAACTAGCAGGCGCACCCTGAAAGGAAACAAGTATTAACCCCGCATTGGTGGTGGATTTTTTTAATAACTTGTGTGATGGGTTAGGGTATACCCAGAGATCCATTATTAAAACTGTGTTTTATTATTATTAGCAAAATAATAGTTTAAAAATACCTTTTAGCGCTCTTATTTAACCCGGCATCAAAGTGTGATGCCCAGGTCATAGAAACTTTTGGTTGCCCCATGGTTGATACCTTTCTTGTAGGACCTGATTTATCACTGGCAAAGCTTGGTTCAAGCTTAGTTAAAAATATATTTTACCAGTGTGGTTGAGTATCACATATCTAAATCGACTTGTAACATTTCTTGACTCTTGCAACAGCCAACCAAGACTGAATTGAGCTTTGCACATGATAGATCAGAAAAGGTATATGATATATTATATAACAGTAACGTATCGCTTTTAATCCAAGCCAGCCTTAAGGTTTGAAGTATGCTGTTGGGAAAATGGTATGTTGTTATAAATTATTTTATCAGTTCAGCTATACTATAACGTTGAAGAAAAGAATAAACTAAATCTTAGTGTACAATAACATGTAAGAACTGATGTACAAGAAGCTAGCATCGCAACTTGCGATTTTTTTTAATAGAACCTATATAACTAATTAGACATCATAACATCATATAGTTTGTTAACGCATGTCGAGTCTCCAACAAGAATTATAAATACATCTGCCACTATTATTGACTACGTTTGTTCCAATATTAACGTCGCATCTTGTTCTGTTCTTCATTCAGGATTGTCTGACCATGAAGCCATAAACTCAACCTTTATTATTAACCAAAAAGATATAAAACCCCCTCGTCTTCAAAAACGGATTTTTAGTGGTAGATCCTACAGTGATTTTCGAAATCTATGTGCTAATGTGAACTGGAATAGCATTGCACAAGCACCAGAACCTATAAATGCTTTTCACCGAGTTTTACTTGACAATTTTCAGCGAGCGATGGTTTAAAAACAAAACAAAAATGTCCAAACACTGGCTTAGTGCAATTTTAAGGGTTTCTTCTAAAAATCTTCAATCATTAAATTATTTAGAAAATGTTTTTAAATCAGTATGGTTTTTTAAATATTGTGCTAAGTATCGCGACTTACATCAAAAATTATCCGACCATGCTAAAAAAAATTACTACAAATATAGGTTACAAAAATCTAAAAATCGGCAAAAGGAGAGTTGGAGAATAATAAATGAATTTCGTGGAAAATCATCTCAAAGAAATGAAGTCGGTATTGATGCTGATACTCTGAACAAATTCTATTGCAGTATTGCTAGCACCTTGTCACAAAATCTTTTTTCAGACACAGACCCTTTAACTTATCTTTCTGATATATCTGATTCTTTCTATTTTAAACCTGTAGAATCCTGGGAGATATTTGACATTCTTACTGAGATAAAAAACAAAAAAGCTAGCGGAGAAGATGAAATATCTGCTGAGGTTTTATCAAAACTTCCAAATGAAGCTTGGATCGCATTGTCTAATGCAATAAATGAGTCATTTGATAGGAGTCATTTGATAGTGGTTATTTTCCCGCAAGTCTAAAGGCTTCACTAGTGATTCCTTTGCATAAGAGTTGTTCAGTTGATTTGCCTTCAAACTTTCGTCCAATTTCCCTTTTGCCAACTTTGTCTAAACTCATAGAAAAATTAGTCAAGCAGCGAATGTGGGACTATTTAACTAAGTTTAAACTGATAACTTTAAGACAGTATGGTTTTCAAGCCTCAAAAGGCACGCACGATGCTATTTTCGATTTTTTGGATAGAGTTTACACCGAGTGTAATAGGGGAGAGGCTGTAGCGGCAGTGTTCTGTGATCTGTCCAAAGCATTTGATTGTGTGGATCACAGAATACTGCTAAGAAAGTTGGAATGCTGTGGATTTAGGGGTAAGGTATTGGAATGGTTTAAGTCATATCTCAGTCATCGAAGCCAGCCTGTTGTAAGTGCAGGCTCACGTTTCTCTCCTTTAAATGTTACCTGTGGCGTTCCTCAGGGATCGGTTTTAGGGCCTCTTCTATTTCTCTTATACATCAACGATCTCGTTCGTTTAAAGATTACCGGGGAATTTACATTGTTTGCTGATGACACATCTGTCATGTGGCATCATAAACATATTGACATCTTAAAAAGCGGAATTTCTCAAGATCTTCTGAAAATTCAGAGCTGGTGTAATGCCAATAAACTTTGTTTGAATATTGACAAAACTAATATCATAGGTTTTAAGTGTGACATGCAAGATATACATTTGGGAGATGATCTCTTGCAAAGCAAGGACATCACAAAATTTTTGGGCTTGCATATTGACAATCAATTAAAATTTGATGAGTATATAGTTAAACTAAGCAAAAAACTTTCGTCTGGATGCTTCGCTGTTAGATCTGCAAGCGCTGAATTAGGCTCTGAGATCGCTAGATCCGTTTATTTTGCCTTAGTCGAGTCCCATTTAAGATACGGGATTCCGTACTGGGGTTCTGCTCATCAGTTCTTTTTAAAACTTTTATTCATCTTACAAAAAAAAGCTGTCCGATCTATAACTAAGATCCATCAGAGAGAATCTTGCAAGCCACATTTTTTTGAACAAAAAATCCTAACACTTACATCTCTCTATATACTTGAGACTGCTACACTTGTTTTTAAGAACTTTAAAAATATTCGTAGGACTGACCAATTTTTCACGCGTAAAATTTTAAGGCACCCTTACCTATACCAAAAACAACTTTAATCCAAAAATCACTGATTTATGAAGGTAAGAAAGTCTTCAATCATTTGCCTCATATATAACTAATTTTATCCCTCTATTTATTTGTTTTTTAATTTTGTGTGGTTTTCACCTAAAAAAGTGTTGTTTTGTAATATAATGTTTATTGTAGTATTTTATTATTTATTGTATTTTATTATTTATTTAATTTTTATTATAAATTTGATTAATTTTAAAATTTTATTTAGAGTTGTTATAAAATTGTCATTTTTGCTTAGTCTATTCTTATTAGGTATGACTTTGTCATTATTTTAGCTTTAGCCTGCTTTGTCAAATGACCTTTTTTTCATGACAATAAAGTATATTTTGAATTGAATTGAAAAAAGAGCTAATTTAGTACTAATTTTGTTCTGAAAAAAAATCTTAGAACTTGCGTTTTCTAAAATTTAGCGCATGCGCTGCTAGGTTCCATCAGAAGCCAGCAGCGCATGCGATTGCAGCCTAATTAAGAGAATTCAGAAAACCGAAGATACCTACATAATTAGAGCTAATTTAGTGCTCCACATTTTCCCAAGGAGTAGTTTTTTTTGATAAAAGTGATGTAACTCTGTAGTACTAAATGGGTTCTAATGGTTCATGTGACTTTTGGTATTAAACCTCTTTTGCTACCATAGAAGCTAGCAGCGCAGACTCTATATTTTTAAAAAAGCGAGCTCTTAATTTTTTAAGGCGTTAGGAAATTAGTGCCTTAACTTTTTTATATAGTTCCTATAGTTTAAATTTAATAAATTGGATATCAAGAATTTTGGGATAACTAAATGAGATGAGACTTAAAATCTAATGCCTGTAGGACAATTTTCCCAAGGAGTAGTTTTTTTTTTGATAAAAATGATATAACTCTGTAGCACTAAATCGGTCGTAGTGTGACTTTTGGAGTTAAATTACGTTTCGTTTGCATACGTTACAAGAAAATGAAATCAGAATATAATATTTGTAGTATAATTTTGGTATTATATATTTAAAAAAAAATATATGAAACCATGGAGCACTAAATTAGCTCTAATTATGTAGGTATCTTTTTTTCTGAATTCTCTTACTTAGGCTGTAATCGCATGCGCTGCTGGCTTCTCAAGGAACCTAGCAGCGCATGCGCTAACTTTTAAAAAATGCAAGCTTTAAATTTTTTTGCAGAACAAAATTAGAACTAAATTAGCTCTTATTAGTTATACAGGGTGTTTCAAATTCGATGCTCACCATGGGGATCTCCTAAACGGTAGAAGATACGAGAAGGTTTAAATTAGGGCAAAGTTGCGCAATTTGATGCTTTGCTTAAAACTAAAAAAAAGTTTACAAATTCCGGATAGTTTCGGAGGTAGGCGGAAAAAAAACAAAATCTTCATTTTTAGTTTTTATTTTTCTGCGCCCTTATTCTTTCTTTCTACAGGCACTTTTAACTTACTCAAGATATTTTGGAAACCCGATTGCAGTCCTTTTTTTAACATTTTAAAAATGACATTTTTTTGACATTTTGTTATAACAAAATAACTTTACCTAATATTTTAAAAATACGTTTTTTTCTTTATTTTTTAATCTTTGAATTTGGGCTGATGATGGTCAATTAAGTCAAAACGTCAGGTACTTGTCAAAATGAGGTTGTAAAATATTTGTCATCCTTTATGAACCAAATGGCAGGAGAAAAAAGCATGTGTCCATAAGAAAAAATGATCTTGACAGTGCTCCTGTCACACTGAAATGTCAAATTTTGAAAACGGACCTCTCATTAGGTAGATCTTAAAAAAGTGCCTGTGGAAAGTTTTAAGCGTTTTTTTACAGCTTTAGGAATAAGGGCGCAGAAAAATAACAACTAAAAATAAAGATTTCGGTATTTTTCGCCGGAACTACCTGGAATTTGTAAACTTTTTTTTTGGTTTTGAGCAAAGCGTCAAATTGCGCAACTTTGCCCTTATTTAAACCTTTCCGTATCTCCTACCGTTTAGGAAATCCCCATGGTGAACATCGAATTTGGAACACCCTGTATAGGTTCTAATTAAAAAATCACAAGTTGCGCTGCTAGCTTCTTGTACATTAAGAACTGTTGTTATATTATAAATATATATATCTTTAAGTTAGGTATGAATTTATTAATCTATTTACTTAAATATTTGAAATGCAAATGTATAGATATGTCAAGAAGTGAAAATTTTCAACAAAATAACTTACTACCTCCAGAAAACAGAAATCGAACAGGTTGACATTATGAAAGATCTAGATGTATTATTTTCAAGCGACCTGACAACACAAGTCACATAACTACCTTCTGCAATAAGACCCTTAAATGTTAGGTATTGAAGCACTTATGCCCGTGTGCACGGATTCGGCTTGACATGTAAGCCGAGCATAAGCTTTAGTTTTGTTTTGCAAGGGTGTGGAATATCATGTAAGTGGCACTTAAGCTTTAGTTAAGATAAGCCGTAGAATTACTTCGGCTTAAGCGCATTTTTAGGTTATGTGAGGTATTTTTTTGATTATGTTTTTAAACAAAAGCCATTAATTTATTCAGATTATAAAACTGTTCCGTTACCTTCAAATATTTCTGTGATTGTAATAGTGGTCTGTGCTTAAAATGGAACTTCTTTGGGATTACGAAGAAGATGAAGAATTAGACTTTGTAATTAATGCAATACCTACCAAGAAGGATTTTTCACAAAATGAGATGAAGATACCTTTTACAAAAGGTTTAGAATGTCCAAAAAAAATCATGTTTCTTTCTCTAAGCGAATAATTCACCTTTTCGCAAATTCGTTGTAAAGAAACTGAAAAATGGGTTGGGTTGGTCTGGTACATCGTATTCAATACGTATCGAAAATCAAGCATCTTGTTCTTCATATGTCACGCTCTTTGTCGGAACAGAGAACATGCTCTATGAAAGAAAAAGAAGACAATCTTCAATACGTATTGATTACGATGTGAAAACATATACTAAATAATAGTCAGGTTTTCCTCCATACAATAATAAATCATCAATAAAATTTATTTTTTTAAAACAACCTCAAATTTTACGTGTTTTTTTTGACAGCTGACCATCATGATCACCACACAAAAAACACAAAAAAATGCAGATAGCTGCCACGTTGCCAATAATTTCCTTAATTTTTCCAAGTGGAACATATTCGGAACCTTTGCAAACCAAGTAAATCTCAAGGGTCACCCTCAGTTCAAGCGGCACTTGAACAAGTGGAAGAAGTAAGGGGAAGTGGTGCACACGGGCAACCTGACAGCTGACCAAGTATTTGTGCTTAAACTAATAATTAATGGCAACATCGACCGCCCTGATCTATTATCAGCTCTACGATTTCATTTGCCCCTCTGACCTCTTAGTTGTCATTTTGGATCTCAACAACATCGAACCTGATAAACAGGATGATGAAAAATAGTAACTCAATTCAAATACTTTTTTTACACTTCACTTTATTCCCTGAAAATACATTAAGGAATTATCGAGTACTAGTCAATAGAAATTATTATTAAAATTGTGATAGCAAAATACGAGGCAAAATATGTCTGTGAGAAATTGTACCTACCTAATATCTGATATATAGGGTGGACCACAAAAAACCAGACTGTTTGCAAATACGTAAAAAAATGACATTTATCAAAAATTTGAAATGGCGGAAGTCCAAGAGTTTTATGCACATTAAAAAACTGTTGGGTTTTATTAAGACACTTTGTATATTTTTTTTGCAACTACAAAAAACTTCTATCTATTGTCTGTGATCCGATGTATCATTTCACATTTGATAAATTTAGGTTATAAAAAAAAACTATGAGCTTTTTAGTCTTCTTGCATATCTTTTCGCCAATTTTGTTGACAAGAACACTCTAAAGAAGCTAACAATAAGGCTTCTTTTTCTAAATGTCTATCCACAAATAAGTTATTTGGTAATTTTCGTAGTTAGTTTTATAGTAGTATATTTATTAGTAGTAGTTAGTTTTATATTTTGTGTTAACTCAAAGGTTACAATAAGGGCGTGAGGATGTCATTGTGGTTCCCATCCATTTTAAATAACCCGCTGGCTTTTTTTTTAAACACTTTGTATATCTTTTTGTTATACCTAACAGAAAAGTACCAATTATCTGTTAACCCATGTATCATTTGTTAAAATCTATTAGGAGATAAGAAAAATATTGGGATTCACCTTTTGCAGCAACAATCAACTGCATGCGTCGTCGCCATAATTCGTCTTGGGTTGTGTTAAAAAATTTTCTCGGAGCAAAGTTAACGTTACAATGGAATCCCAACATTTTTCTCATTTCTTAATAGATTTTAACAAATTATACATTGCTTAACAGATAATAGTTGGTACTTTTGTTATAGCAAAAAACTATACAAAGTGGTTTAAGAAAAAAGCCAACAGGTGCACAAAAATTTATTTTTTTGACATTTAGAAAAAGAAGCCTTATTGTTAGCATCTGTAAAGTGTCCTTCTCAACAAAATTGGCAAAAAGATAACAAAATTCCGTTCACAATTCAGTTTCAGTTTTTATTTTATGCAAAAAGTAGGTCTACCAAAAAACCACCTACTACTGTATTTACTATTAATACCTGTAATTGTAATTATATGGGGAAAAAATATTATCTTGCACATAGCCATTAAAGAACTGTTGATTATGCAACTACTTACTTGATTTCCCTTAGTATATATATCAGATGATTGCATTTATGAAAAAAATGGCCCTAATATTTTTAGCCGCTCGTTTTAGGATAGAGTATACATAAAAACATATAAAGTTTGACCCTGGAAATACTATTCGATTTAGTATGATGTCACACTATACAATTCTGGCTATACTTGATTTCATAAAATAAATGTAGAGGAAATATTTTATAACATCAGAGGGTGCTTCTATCAACAACAGCGCATTGAGGGCTTATGTTTACATGGGAACACACACCTTATTAAATTAGCTTTTATTGTTTAGTCCATAAATAAACACTATTGATGTAAGTTTTTTCGATTTCTTATATTGGTTGAAGAACTTAAAGTTGAAACTGTGTGAAGTTTTAGTTTGACGACACGCTAAATCTAAATCTAAAAGCTGTAAAATTGTCCCCAGAAAAGGAAAACATTGAAATAGGTTGCATTTTACAAGTTTTTTGCAAATATCTCAAAAACGATTAAATAACTAACTAACTACTAATAACTACATTTTTAATGTTCCCAAGTTACAGTCCACAAACTAAAACTTTAAGTGGTTGGGATTTAAAGAGATATTTCCAATATCACAAAAACTGTTTGAATCACAGTACAGAATCAGAAGTTTAAACTGCATATTGCTGGCCATCTAATTCTTGAAAATATTTGAACCTGCAGCCATGTTAATTTTTTTAATAGTTTGAAAGTTATAACGCAGAAAATAAAAAAATCCTTCAAATATCTCAAAAAGGGTCTGACTCACAAAATTAAAATTTACTTACTTGTATAATATTTGACTTAGTAGGCATGTTCAAATTTTTAATAGTTTGGTAAAAAATTGAAGTTGGTTTTTAAGACGTGTTTGTTTATATATATATATATATGGGATTTTTGGCCGGGATACCCAAGCACACTACTGCAGGGTTAATGCACTATACATTACATTACAATACAATAAATATTTATTTTCAATAAACCTTGCAAAAACAATACAAAAAGTAGGTATTATAGCATTAAAGGCATAGGTATGGACAAAAGAACCATATAACTATGAGATACTATAAGGATCACCAAATGTGTAACAATTAGTATGTTTTCACATCTTATCCAATACATATTGAAAATATTGTCTTTTGATGATGCATGGTATGGGTCATTCTTGAAAAAAGATAACATTTCAAGTGGTAATTTAAAAAAAATAATTAGTGTTCTTTGAATTTTGGTAATTATTAAATGTTGCTGTAGTTGGTTGGACTAAAATGTGCTATATGGCTGAGATAACAATTCACTAGTTCTTGAATTTTTTTTTGGGTTTGTGAATTCAACTGCTAACACAGGTGATAGCCAACTAACACCAGTTATACCTATTTTACCAAAATCAAGAATCTTTATAGCTGGGTTGTTCTTGAAAAATGGTAACATTTGGTGTAAGTTTAAAAAAAAAAACAAAAATTGATTTACCACTTTTCAAGTAAATATAATATGTTGCTATATATAAAATATGCCCTTACTAGATTTCTTCTTTTCCCTCTTTTGTCTATTTCCTTTTTCATTTCTGGTGCTTTTGACAAAGACTTTCCAGTTTTTGCCATTTTTTTTTAAATTATTGAGTTTTTTTAATTACAAGCGAAAAATTTCACAGGTGTTATCAATAAAATATTCTAAAAGATCACACCAGTGACATTCACACTAGTCAGTCTCAATAAAAAAAAATAAAAGTTACTACTTTTGTATTTTAATGTTAGTAAAATATATATAGAAACACGTGTGACATTTACCTCGTCCAAAATGTTAATACTGTTATAAAACCCCCAAAATTTCACAAAAACTGAATTATGTAACACATTTCAGGTTACACTCCTAAACTGTGTCTTCCGTGCGTCTCCATTTTCAGGTAAATGAGTTGGGTGTTGTATGCAGTGATGCCAGATTTAAAAAAAAATCTGTGACTGCATGTGATCACACGAGTGAAACCAAAATGAATTACACATGTTTTTTTATTTTGTGATGAAGACAAAAAACTTATATCAAGGTATTTTATTTAGGATTTAAATTTTTGAGTTTTTATCTATCTAAATCATTATCTAAATAAATTTTATGATCCTTATGTGTGTTTTTGTTATATCTGAATCTATTAAATTTGAAAATTACAGATCACACCACGTGATATGTCAAATGGTGTGAACAACTTTTCTTCCATGGAGACATTTCTTGGAGAGTTCATTACTGCTGGATAATGTTAGCCTTGGAGTACACTAACTATCCTCCTACTTTGTTTTCAAAAAGATAGGTGGATAGGATATGTTACCTTTTTTCATACATTGGAAAAAAACAAAATTACAAATCATAGTTGGCCCTGGGCAAAATCAAACACAAAAAATCTACTGTGCATGCCTGGCGCAGTCTACTTGATCCCAGAAGAGTTTTTTCCTCTGCATTTTTGCTAGGCTAACTTGATTGAGAGCTATTGTTTATTATATAGAGAAAACTGACTATAAAAATACTTAAGTAGAGTTCGCTTGTTGTCTCTGTTTGAGGCAGGGCCGAACACTGAGGCAGGGGCGTACGTATTGTCACTGTCATTTAAAATAAATGAATAAGTTGAAGAATAAAAATATTATTTGCAAGCCGTTATTTGAATTTGGTTAGTTAATGTGTTCTTGAGTTCTCAAATAATTTATTTACATACTATACATTTTAATAGTGAATTGGGTTACTTCATGTTTGATTGAGTTCTCAAATAAAATGATAATATTATGAATAAAAACTTTATGATCTTTCCTCCTTTTTGCAGTAGAAAATAATTGTACTTATTTAAGAGGATACCATACAGGTTACACACTTATGCAGAACAAAACTGAGTTTTTCCTATCAACATCAAAATATGCTTCAAAAAAATTTTGTGGAAAATTACTTAACATTTCTTGGAAGTCATTAATTTTTTGAGATTTCAAGTTTTAAGAAAAAATTTCGCTATTTTTTTGTAAATTCAATTCAATTCGATTCAAAAATAGCTTTATTGTCTGAAAAAAGAATATCTCATTGACAAAGCAGTCCTAAATCTAATAAAATGGTATAACAAAAATATTTTACAGAAAATGTGGTTAGCTAACAGTCGAAGTAGTTAATAAACAGTAAACACAAATGACAAGACATGTTAAAAAAGTGTAAGAAAAGGTAAAACAATTAAAAAGCCTTTATATTAAAAACGCTCAGACAAATCCTTAAATCCTAAATACCTACTTTCCGGAACTTTCCAAATAATTTTAGTGAATTTAAAAAGTATTCTCGAAACATTTTTTGAAAAAATGTCTCATTTTTCTCAAAATTGTTTCTAGTTTTCAGCCTTCTGGCCATCCTATCCTATCCACAAAAAAAAACTATTACATACTGTAATATATATTTTTTGAGTAGCAATAGATTGAAAGTTAAAAAACGCCTTTTCCTGTGTACCCTTAATGAATTAATATTTATATTTACTTTTTTTTTTAAATGGATGTTAGACTAACTATATGTGCATGTGCATTATTTACGTATAATTATAATGTTACTGTTAAAAATAATAATAAATTGACAAGGGGTGCTTTATGTAAAAGAGATATTTATTTATAAAATAGTAAAATCAATAAAATGCCTTGGAAAATTAAGTGCAATAAACGGGTCCCTATAATTATTCCAAAAGATACATTTTACAAACGTATTTTAAACAAATATACATCGCACAAACAATACTTTATGCAAATCATAAAATAGCGTAACGATACATCACACAAAGCATACTTTTTGCAAACCGTACATCGTACAACTCGTACTTTCTACAAATAATACATCTTACAAATCGTATATATTAGAATCCGTCCAACATACAAATTGTGTTCTGTGCTGGACCGACAGCTGTTTAAATCTGAGCTCAGAATAAAAAGAATGTTAGAGGATGTTTTTGTTGTCTATATCAATATCTACTACCAGTTTGACTCTAAAAACCACGGATGTAGAAACTTAAAACCGCATCACCTGACGCGTCCTGGTTTTGGAGCTTCTAAATGGGTACGTGTCACGATCAAAGAAAAAACTGCTCTAGGCAGTTTTTTGTCGGGTATAAAACTTTAAATCGCTGTATCTCTCTATCCCTTAGGGGTTGTTTTCATATGAAATACCTATAAAACAAAATTATGATTGTTTTCCACAAACCAAAACTACACTTTTTTGCACTCGACGCGCGTTTCGCTAACAACGTTAGCATCATCAGGAGACGATAAACATAGATGAAATACCTATGCCAAAATAAAGCAATCTCGTCATATACCTAGGCACCCCCCCCCCAATTAGTACAGGTTTATTCATAAATTAGGGGTAAAAGTTAGGAAAATTGCCGTTTTTAGTCCAATATACCAATATGGTATGGGGGACTATTAAAATCGTGAAATTTTGACTTTTCTTAATTTTATCAAAAATGATCGAGTTATTAAAAGGTTCCAAAACACCTTAATCGACGAAAAAAAAAGTTGTCTGTTGGTCTGGTGTCTGCTGACGATAAACTGATTAACTTTTGGGTAGGAAGGTGGGGGGTTGAAGGGGGGAAAAGGGGGGAAAAGGGGGATAAAGTATTGTAAAAAATTGTAACTTTGGAACAAGTGCAAGTAGCGATATACGGTTTTCAGATTTAAGTTTTTACGAATATGGACTACAAATTTTGTCATTAAGTCCAAATTCGTGGGAGGTTTAGTTTTCGAGTTATTTGAAAAAACGTTGAAATATATAAAAAAATCATAACTTTAGAAGTAAAGCAGCTATTGATATGCGGTTTTCAAATTTTGGTTTTCGTAAATATTAACCAAAAATTTTGTTAAATATATCGCTATCGTATATCGCTACTTGCTTTTGTTCCAAAGTTACAATTTTTTTAAATAATTTATCCCTTTTTCCCACCTTCAATCCCCCACCACCCTACCCAAAAGTCAATCAGTTCATGGTCAGCCGATAGAGGATTTTTGTACAAAATTTCGTTAAAATCGATTAAGGCGTTCTTGAGTTATCGTTTACAGACAGACAACAGACCGACAGACAACTTTTTTTTTCGTCAATTAAGGTGTTTTGGAACCGTAATATCTCAGTCAAGTATCAAAGTCAAAATTTCACGATTTTAATAGTCCCCTAGAAAGCACGGATAGTTCACCATACAATCAATTATTTTATGTTGAAAGAAAATGAAAATATTTTGAAAATTGTAGCTTTGAAAGATTTGAACCTTATAACAAAATTTTTGGGTAATATTTACGAAAACCAAAATCTGAAAACCGCATATCAATAGCTGCTTTACTTCTGCAGTTATGATTTTGACATACTTTAACGTTTTTTCAAATAACTCGGAAACTAAAGCTCCCACGAATTTGGATTTTATAACAAAATTTGTAGTTCATATTCATGGAAACTTAAATCTGAGAACCGTATGTCGCTACTGCTTGCTTTTGTTCCAAAGTTACAATTTTTAAAAATATTTTATTCCCCTTTTCCCCCCTTTAACCACGTACCACACCACACTACCCAAAAGTTCATCAGTTCATGGTCAGCCGATAAAGGATTTTGATACCAAATTTCGTTAAAATCGAATAAGACCTTCTTGAGTTATCGTGTAATACAGACAAACAACTTTTTTTTTTCGTTGATTAAGGTGTTTTGAAACCTTAGTAACTCATTTTTTATAAAATTAAGAAAAGTCAAAATTTCACGATTTTAATAGTTCTCCATACCATATTGGTGTGGTGGACTAAAAAAAGGTTCAAAACCCGCAAAATTCACTTTTTTGTCGTTTTTAACTCTTTATCTTATTAAAAACACACTACCTAAGGAGGAGTTATTATTTACTTAAATGATTCTATAGAGCCGACAACAAACAATTTTACATTTGGGACTACTCATCGCGTACAGGGGGTCATCCATTTTAAATGTCCTCCCCCCTTTTTCAGGTTATTATGCATTTTACAAAAAAATAGTCTTTTAGAAAATTTGCATAAGTAGCTTTTAGCACAGTATAAAAATAAAAATGTCAATATTGTCAAATGTCATCGCAGCATATGCAGTGGCGCACCCAGAAATTGACTTGGGGGGGGGGGGGGGAGGGTTAAGGATAAATAATTAAAAAAAACTTAATCTTAAGTAAAAATCTGACCATAATTGATACAAGGGAACCGGGGCGGACCTGAGCTTCATTGTTAACCAAATTTAAAATTGTTTATTTGCCCAAAATTTGATGTAAAAATCATGCTCCAGCAGGCAAAATTTTTTAAGAAAATACCGCTTAAAATGCAATTTTTGACTTAAAATTAAAGTAAAATCGTAAATATTGATGGGGTTTTGGGAATTTGAGTTGTTTTACCTTTAATATAGACACTTAAAGTAAATATCAACGCATCGGTATCGGTATACCTAACCCAGTGGCGTAGCCTGGGGGGGTTGGAGGTTAAAACCCCCCAGAAGGTCCAACCCAATCTACAATAAATTAATCAAGATCAAGGGCCCCAGGGAGAGCTATAGTTCCCTTACATTTTTGACCCTTTACTCCAGTTTGTGACGTGTGTTTGGTGTGATGTCCTAAATTTTAAAAATTTTGCATGTGGTGCTATGTCGTCATTAATTTTTATAATTTTAGTTTAATTCTCAGGAATTTATCAGCATTTAAAACGTGTAATAAATGGTATATTAGTATAATTTCTCTTAAAATTTTCATCTGCGGCGCATTTATGATTTGGCAACAAATCTATACCACCGCAATCCACCCCTTCTTGGCATCCAACCCAATCTAGTTTTTCAAAAATATTTTACAAAAAACCTAAGAGATCAAAATTATTCAAGAATTTTTTGTTTTTTTTTTTGTAAATTTTCGCCTGCGGTCCTATACCAATATTCAATATTGTTCCAATTTTATATATTTTAGGCAATTTTTTTGTCAACAACATTTGAGACGCGTGAAAAATAGCATTTTAATGTAATTTTTTCAAAAAATTTGCCTGCGGCGCATTTAGGGGTTAATTCTAAAAAAATATACGCAAATGAGACTAGAGGAGACTTACCTTCAAAATTAATATTCTTCCCTCCCTTCAGTTCAATTGAACTAAGAGCTCAAGCAATAGGAACCTACCTAATTTTTAAAAATTTGCCATAGGTAGGTAGTTCATTGGTAGGTTAGATAGGAACCCCAGAGTCGATTTTTGGCTACGCCACTGCCTAACGCGCTCGAAACAAATCCAAAATTCACTTCATTTTTGACTTGTTCATGCTACATGTTTTGAACGATGCCCGCTTTTTTGACGGGTGGGGTGATAGAACAGCTGATTCCACTCGTTGCGTATGGATCGAGGGATGTACGTAACGTTACGAACCCACGAACCATAGAAAAAAAAAAATGGGTTCGGTCTGAAGTAGTTTGTCTATGCCACGAACGTACACTGAGAATTTTTTCAGTAAAGTGGTTTTAGCTGGCGCCTATGTTGCTAGACAATCTTGCTGGAACATCAAAGTTTCTGCTACAACAGAGCAGAGTTTCTTGCTAGAACTCGGATAGAAATATAATATGTTTAGTAACCCCAGCGAAAAAAATAGTTACGCCAGCAAACAAATTTTGTAACCTAACATTCTAGCAAAAAACTTTGAAAATTTCTCAGTGTTCTGTCAACGCACCCTTATTCAAAAAAGCGGTCATCGTTCGCAACATGGTCTAAACAAGTCTTGTTGGCCTTATTTCAAACGCGTTTGGCATAACGATACCGATGCGTTGAAATATTTAAATGTCTGATTTTTTGTTTGTAAAAATGGTAAAATGCGCCGCAGGCGAAAATGACTCTTAAGATGCGATTTTTGACATCAAATCGGAGGCAGAATGTTTTGATAAAATTACATTAAAAAGACCATTTGGATAAGAAATCGTAAAAATGAAAGGTGCCGCAGCCGAAAAATTTTGCAATTTATGATTTTTTCAATATATTTTATTTCTGCTGTCATTTGATTGTGCCAACTGTAACCAGGCATCTCGGGAGGGAGGGGTTGACGCTAAATCCCTCCTCTCCCTCGGTGCGCCACTGGCATATGTCAAATTTTGAAATCGACTTTCTTATTTTATATAGAATCCCCTGCATAAATTTCATTTTTAAATGTTATTACTTATTTTGCTGATTTCAAAAATGTATACCATGTATGTGTTAAAGTAAGTACTCTTTGAGATTCTTATAACTATATATAACTATATTGTTCCTAAAGGATGTTAAAAAAGTATATATTTCGCGAGTTTTAAACCTCTTTTTCTTTGGCGCACAATTCTATGGCTTACCCTCTATAATAGTAGTAGTAGTATAGGGGCGGCCCGTGGGTCTGGCAATTAGGCCTGTTCATTGGCCCTTTCTGCCATAACCCGTTCCTTACCCCTTCCGCTGCACCTCTCTCTCCGGGCCCCCCTGTCTTCTTTACGAAGTTCAGTATGTCGTCCCATTTGAGCGAGTGCAGCTCTTCTTCCTCTATCGTCACACTGTGCTATCAAGTGCTGCACCGATTCCTCTTCGAGCCCGCAAGCGGGACACACGGGATCTCCTGCTACTTTTATTTGCGTCAGATGTTTGTTCAGCCGATTGTGCCAAGTCAGCATCCCTGTCATCAGTCCAATGTTCTTTCGGGTCTTGCCTAAGAGCCATTTAGTTCTGGCTACATTCGGACCATTCACGAATAGCTTGGACTGTCTGCACTTTGACTCTTGCCTCCAGGACGTTTTCAGTTCATTTTTCGCCCATTTGATGAGCTCACTCTGTACCTGTTTCCTTGTTATTCCCAGAAGAGGTTCCGGTCTAATGTATTGGGTTTCGGCCCCTAGTCTGGCAAGTTCGTCCGCTTTCTCGTTCCCTGGTATTCCCTCATGACCTGGGACCCACATCAGTGTCACTCTTTTGTCTTGAGCCAGTGTCTGCAGTGCTTCAGCGCACTCCTCCACCAGACTGCTGACTATTTTGGGTGCACTTAGAGCCTTGAGAGCAGCCTGGCTGTCAGAGCATATGTATATGTCCCTCCTGCCATTTTTGACCTCGGATAGGGTTGCTGCCATGATAATGGCATACACATCCGCCTAAAACACCGTAGCGTGTTTTCCAAGTGGTTAACCCTTCTGAACTTCTAGGCTTTCCGCGTACACTCCTGCGCCTATTGTCTGCCTGGCTGACAGTTTAGAGCCATCCGTGTAGCAGACCGTCGCCTCTCTGCTTAATTCCGTTCGGAATTCTTCCCTTTGCCACTCACTCCGTTCCGGTATTGTGAACTTGTACTTTTTATCGAACCTCCATGGTTTAAGCGGTGCTTTTACTGGCAGTCTTAGGAGGGGCAACTCTTTCGTCACCTCGACCGCCAGATGGCCCTCTTTTTCCACCGTGCATTTCCACAGTCCCTGGTCCCTTAATCGCAGGTTCGTCGCCATCGCCTCCTTCTTGATCCAAGTTGGAAGCGAGGGGAGAGCCAAGATTGTTTCCAGAGCGTGGATGGGGGTCGTCCTCATTGCGCCGTTCATCCCTCTGCCGAAGAGGCCTTGCAGGCTCGTAAGCTTTTTGGATATGGTCAGCTTCTCTACAGCGGGCAACCAGACCACTGATCCGTATTGGATCCTTGTTCTTATGATGGCCATGTATATTCAGTGTAGGATCCTCGGGCTAATGCCCCAGATTCGACCGTCCACTCGGCGCAACTGCCACAATGGTGCCTGGACTTTAACAGTCATTCTGGCAACATGCTCGCTCCGCTTGAGTCTCTTGTCAAGCGTCACTCCCAAATACTTAAGTTGTGATACGAAAGTTAGGGGTCTGCCATACATTATGGGAGCTCTGAATCCCTCTAGTTTCCTCTTTCTGGTGAATAGGAGCATCTCGGTTTTTTGAGGATTCACTGAAAGACCATTCTGCCTACACCAGTCTTCTATGATTCTTACCGACCTTTGCATTCTTTCGCAGACTGTGGCTAGAAAGCGGCACTACACGGTCGTCCACATATGCTTGTTCGTCGAACTCCTCCTGCGTCAGAAAAATTAGTAGTCAAGCCAAGCCAAGTAAAAAGCCAGTTAAAACTCTTTATAGTTTTAGTATCCTTAAATTTGGCTTAATGTCGCGGCCATATTGATACCAAACTGACAGAAATTCCATGTTTTACCTGTCAATTTGGTTAAAATGACGGCAGCAGTAGGCTAAAGGCCATGCACAAGCGAGATAGGAGTTAACTGGCTTTTTAATTCATAACGGTGTTGATGTAGCGTAGTAGGTACTGTCGACTTTTTTTGATGACTCATGAAAAAATGAGGGTAGACAACAAAATGCATATTTACTAATTTTTCGGTTTTTTATAATTACTCAAAAACCACAAAACCTAGTAAAGAATTCGTGCCCATTCTAAAATCGTCTTAAAAGTGCCCATTTTTTTATATTTAAAGGGTTAGTTTTTTATAAAGTACACTCAAAAAACCCATCAAAATAGTTATTATGTATAACTAGTGCGGAAAGTTAATCTTTCCCGCACGCGAATGCCGTTGACATAAATTTGGCGCCTCCTCACCGATATTTTTTCTGAATGTCATGTTCACAGAAATCCAAGAAAATTACAAAAACATAATGAAAAAGAACGATTTTATGTTGTTAGATCCTGTTTGTGTTTCAAAAATTGTAGAATTTTTGTAAAGCCGATTTCAAAGGAGAGGGGCGCTTTAGTAGGTGTTGGGGTTGGGTTTGCAGGGGTGGAAACCTCCGTTGGGTCTAGTTTTAATTCAAAATCTGCTTGTATAAATACGCCGAACGCGCAAATTTTAAAAATTATTCTAATTTTTTACGAGTGTTAAATAATGGTGCTGATAAAAATTGTTTAAAATTACTTAACTAAAATTGTAACAACCAATGATGTTGCGCCGCTGACGATTTTTTTAAAGTATAAACAGAAAATATGATTTCCAACATAGAAAATATGATATTTTTCAGGTATTTTGTAAAATGTTTTCACAAGCTTTTGTCAAAGTTGTGGCAAATAAAATTTATAAAATTTTATCTAAAGAAGGTTCTTAGCATATGTTACGGGAATACTACTTATAATAAGTACCATGCGGAACGACGCCTATTTGTGAGTGTTTCAGAGGGTGACTAGTGAATCCACTGACGAGCCCACGCTGGTCACCCCGGGCGAAACATCGTTTAATTGTTCCTCTTTTCGCTTTGGTCTTTTGTGTGTTCCTTGTGGGACACTCATCCAATTTTGAATTTTCGTTCTTTCCTCCCAAGATCTTTTGATCTTCTCTTTTTTAAAAACAACTTGTTGCTGTGCATAATTTTGTAAAAAAAATATGCACGCGGAAAAGCCATTTTTTCTGTACGAGACTGCCTCATTGGCCGAAGGACTTAGAAGTTCGGTCAAGCAGTCGACTGCGGAAGAAATTATTTCTTCAAGCATTAGGAACAATTGTTCTTCTAAGAGCGTAAGGAAAAGTAGCATAAAATAGTCAATAAAAAATGTGTTTCATAAAAATGTTATTATAACATTAAAATAAAGTGGTTTTGCACACTAGTGTGGCATAGTAACGTAACACCCAATGCGCAAAATTATATTTTCCTCAAACTCGTAGATATTTCTTTTTGCGCAAGTGATATTTTTTTCGCAAACAACATTTTTTCGTGCACGCTGTGCGGGAAACTGCTACTTTCCACACGCAAATGACTGCGGAAAAGGCGTAAAAACTAAATAAGGTACCCTAGGATGTTCAGTGTCATTTTAAAGGATTTTTTAAGGAAAATTCAGAAATGGTAGAATTTGGGCGATTACACATTTAACAAATGCAATTTATCCATTTTTGGTCATTTTTACGTCATTTGTTAAAAAATGTTGATAAAGGGGCTTAATTTTATAAATGTTACTATCTGTAGATTCTCTCAAAAAAACTCTTTAAAATGACATCCAACATCATAGTTGATCTTATTTAGTTTGTGAGATAATCGCTTTCAAAAATTTAAATAAAATGTATGAAAACTAGATACAAGGCATTTTAAAGCCTACTGACGTATGCTCTGAGAATGCGAAGAAATGGTTTTGACATTACGATTACAATGCGCAAAGTTATATTTTGCACACTGTTAACAATGCGCAAAATCTTAAAATTATAGTTTTTATCTTACATAACTTGTGCGAAAATTTAATCTTCCCCACACGGGACATTCGTTTGTCTGAGAACGAACGCGGACCGGAGTTCGGGAAAGTAGCAAGGATGGGAAAGAAACTTGACACATGAGTTAGGATAAATATTTTTTGTACTCAGTGTGGGAAAGTGATACTTTCCAAACTAAAAAACACCCCTTTCCCGCACGGTCGTACAAATAAATAGCAGTTTATCTAACAATTCCGGAAAGTGTCACTTTTCCGCAAGCGATTGCAGCAATTATGTGCGGAAAAGTCACTTTACGCGAGGGTAAAATATTTTTTCAGCTCGCTTAATTGACTTAAGTATTCATTTAACCCAATAAAAGGAATTTTAAAAATGTTACTCTTTATTTATCCTGACTAAAACGTTTACTAACACAAAAAAGAAAATTTTTAAAAATATAGCAATATATTTATATTTTATTTTTGGTTGAGTGCGGAAAAGTACCATAAAGGGCCATTTCAAGCAAATGTAATTTTATTAAAAAAAGGAAAAAAGCTTTAACGATCTATTGGTTTTTGTTAAAAATCTTGAAATAACTCCAAATCATAAAACGACTGTAACACTCTTTTTTGGTTTACAAACAGTTTCGTACCTAAAGCAAATAATATTTTTTCGATTATTCTATTTTTTGTCCCGTCCAACCCAAAAGAAAAGCTTTACTGGTTCATGCTTCAAAATAATTTTTAACATAATTGTTAACAACTTATTGCTTTCTCCTTTAATTCCAATGTCTTTTGTTTAGTTTGGAAAACCATGATAAAGCGTTTTTCTACAAAATTGAAATATATAGGGTGTTCCAAAAAAAACCGGACGTTTTAGATTGCTTATAATTTTCACTTAATTCTCCGAAATTTGAATTTTAATGTTTTTCTGAAAAAGAAAATTTACGATTTTATGCGCTTCACATCAAAATTGACATTTTTCTTAAAATTTAAGATGGCGGGCAGTTTTGAAAAATGGGTATTTTTGACCCCCCTGAAAATTTTGACTGAGACGTGCGCTAGATAGCCTTATTCTTTCATGTAACGTTTCTTTAAATCGGTTAAAAAATAAGAAAGTTTGGCAGTTTTACATTTGATGCCTCTTTCTGACCATAGGTCGTTTTTTAGTCGACGGGATACAGTTTTGCCAAAAATTTAAAACTTTCTGACAAGCTAAAAGCCTAACTTTAATGTGCCTGATGGGTCAGTCCATATCAAGTCAACCAGGGTATTTTACCACACCATCTCCGATGTTGATGATTTTTAGTATACATGTTTTTCCTACCAAAAAACTGGAAAATCCAAAATTTCAGACTTTTTTGACCAGTTGTTTATTTTGAATTAATTTTTGAAAATCGAAAAAGTCACTTATTTGTCCTTAACATGTGCGCACAAAATTAGGAATATCCAAAGAACCACTTATAATAGAAAAGTAGGTGAAGGTTCATTTTAAAGCTCTTATGAAAGACCTTTCATATGAGAATATTGCATAACATGTATTGAAAAAAAAAATAAAAAAAAAATTTTTGATTTTTTTTTTTGAAAAATTTCAAAAAGGCCATTTTTAATTTTTTTCAAAAAATTATATTATTTTCTTTAAAGTGTTATTAAACTATTCACAAAATTTTGAGATGGACAAATCATGGGTTCAATGTGAAAAAATTTATTAAAAATGTCACATGCATGAAAAATCGCCTATAAAATGTACTTAATATTTTTGATATTTTTTTTGACATTGAACCCATCATTTCTCCATCATAAAATTTTGTGGATAATTAAGTAACACTTTGACCAAAATTATATATTTTTTTCAAAAAAATTAAAAATGGCCTTTTTGAATTTTTCAATTTTTTTTTTTCAATTTTTTATTTCCAATTTTTTTTTTGTTAAAATTATGTTGTGATATTTCGTAAAAAAGAGCTTCAAAATGACTTTAAAATGAGCCATTTATTACTTTCCTAGTGTAAGTGGTTCTCGAGATATTGCTAGTTTTGTACATTCTTGTTAAGGTCAAAATGCTGACTCTTTTATTTTGAAAAATTAAAAAAAAGAAAACTACGAATCAAAAAAATCTAAAAATTTGCTTTTTCAACTTTTATGGTAAGAAGAAAATATATACCAAAAATCATCAAAATTGGAATTGGTCGCGTAAAATTTTTGTGATTTTTTGGTTGATTTGATATGGAATGACCCTAGGGTCAGTCCATATCAAGTCAACCAGGGTATTTTACCACACCATCTCCGATGTTGATGATTTTTAGTATACATGTTTTTCCTACCAAAAAACTGGAAAATCCAAAATTTCAGACTTTTTTGACCAGTTGTTTATTTTGAATTAATTTTTGAAAATCGAAAAAGTCACTTATTTGTCCTTAACATGTGCGCACAAAATTAGGAATATCCAAAGAACCACTTATAATAGAAAAGTAGGTGAAGGTTCATTTTAAAGCTCTTATGAAAGACCTTTCATATGAGAATATTGCATAACATGTATTGAAAAAAAAAATAAAAAAAAAAATTTTTGATTTTTTTTTTTGAAAAATTTCAAAAAGGCCATTTTTAATTTTTTTCAAAAAATTATATTATTTTCTTTAAAGTGTTATTAAACTATTCACAAAATTTTGAGATGGACAAATCATGGGTTCAATGTGAAAAAATTTATTAAAAATGTCACATGCATGAAAAATCGCCTATAAAATGTACTTAATATTTTTGATATTTTTTTTGACATTGAACCCATCATTTCTCCATCATAAAATTTTGTGGATAATTAAGTAACACTTTGACCAAAATTATATATTTTTTTCAAGAAAATTAAAAATGGCCTTTTTGAATTTTTCATTTTTTTTTTTCAATTTTTTATTTCCAATTTTTTTTTTTGTTAAAATTATGTTGTGATATTTCGTAAAAAAGAGCTTCAAAATGACTTTAAAATGAGCCATTTATTACTTTCCTAGTGTAAGTGGTTCTCGAGATATTGCTAGTTTTGTACATTCTTGTTAAGGTCAAAATGCTGACTCTTTTATTTTGAAAAATTAAAAAAAAGAAAACTACGAATGAAAAAAATCTAAAAATTTGCTTTTTCAACTTTTATGGTAAGAAGAAAATATATACCAAAAATCATCAAAATTGGAATTGGTCGCGTAAAATTTTTGTGATTTTTTGGTTGATTTGATATGGAATGACCCTAGGGTCAGTCCATATCAAGTCAACCAGGGTATTTTACCACACCATCTCCGATGTTGATGATTTTTAGTATACATGTTTTTCCTACCAAAAAACTGGAAAATCCAAAATTTCAGACTTTTTTGACCAGTTGTTTATTTTGAATTAATTTTTGAAAATCGAAAAAGTCACTTATTTGTCCTTAACATGTGCGCACAAAATTAGGAATATCCAAAGAACCACTTATAATAGAAAAGTAGGTGAAGGTTCATTTTAAAGCTCTTATAAAGACCTTTCATATGAGAATATTGCATAACATGTATTGAAAAAAAAAATAAAAAAAAAAATTTTGATTTTTTTTTTTGAAAAATTTCAAAAAGGCCATTTTTAATTTTTTTCAAAAAATTATATTATTTTCTTTAAAGTGTTATTAAACTATTCACAAAATTTTGAGATGGACAAATCATGGGTTCAATGTGAAAAAATTTATTAAAAATGTCACATGCATGAAAAATCGCCTATAAAATGTACTTAATATTTTTGATATTTTTTTTGACATTGAACCCATCATTTCTCCATCATAAAATTTTGTGGATAATTAAGTAACACTTTGACCAAAATTATATATTTTTTTCAAAAAAATTAAAAATGGCCTTTTTGAATTTTTCAATTTTTTTTTTTCAATTTTTTATTTCCAATTTTTTTTTTGTTAAAATTATGTTGTGATATTTCGTAAAAAAGAGCTTCAAAATGACTTTAAAATGAGCCATTTATTACTTTCCTAGTGTAAGTGGTTCTCGAGATATTGCTAGTTTTGTACATTCTTGTTAAGGTCAAAATGCTGACTCTTTTATTTTGAAAAATTAAAAAAAAGAAAACTACGAATCAAAAAAATCTAAAAATTTGCTTTTTCAACTTTTATGGTAAGAAGAAAATATATACCAAAAATCATCAAAATTGGAATTGGTCGCGTAAAATTTTTGTGATTTTTTGGTTGATTTGATATGGAATGACCCTGATGTCAAAATGACATCTCTTTAAATTTCAAGATGGCGGACGGCTTCATGGAAAGTCTTATTTCTTAACCGATTTAAACAAGCGTTACATGTGTATGCGTTGAAAGAATAATACTATTTAGTGCACATATCAATTTTATTACAGCAGCGTACACATTTTATTTTCCAATAAGGGTTAAAAATACCAAAGAGACTGTAGAACTTTTTTATTCTTAACCGATTTAAACAAATGTTACGTACGTAAGAATAAGGCTATTTAAGAATAAGGCTATTTAGAGAACATCTCAGTTTTATTACAGTGGCGAGCATAAAAATTTTCAATGGGTCAAAATTAACCATTTTTCAAAACTGTCCGCCATCTTCAATTTTAAGGAAATGTCAGTTTCAACATTAGTTGCATAAAATATTAAGTCCTCTTTTTCAAAAAAATGCTAAATTTCGAATTTCGGATAATTAACGTGAAAGTTATAGGCAATCCAAAAAGTCGTTTTTTTTTGGAACACCCTATATAAAAGTAAGAATTTCCTAAAATTAGGTTTTGTTTTTTTTTTGTCCCGTCCAACCCAAAGTTTAAAGATTCCCCTATAAGCTCTTGTTAAAACTTATTGTTCTAAACTATTTTATTGCATAACCCAAGGTTTTAGGAAATTATTTATTAGAAAATGTAGTCATAATTTTAATCATATAGAAGTCACAGCTGGTTTTTCTAGTAATGGGTTACTTTTTTGTCCCGTCCAACCGCTCGAAATGGCCGTTAAAGTTAACTTTTCCGCACTAGTGCAGAAAAGTATGTTTTCCGCACGCTAGTAGAAAAAATATTATACAGAGTCAGTTCCAAAATAGTGATTTTTACTTTAATTTTAATATTTAAGAAAAAATCATCCTGTACAGGTAAATAGTAAATAATTTGTGTCTGTTTCGGTTTCCTTTATTTGCCTTGATTCTTCGTCTGTATAACTTTTTAATCAATCAGTCATCGAAATTTTCAACTTTGGTGTCTTATTACATAATAATCTACATTTATATACCAATTTAGCTTGATCCTCACTTCTGGGAACTGAAATGATTATTCTAATTATTTTGTCGAAAGATAAGTGTTTGGATTTTATGTAGACACAATAATTAATGATGGTCAAGTAACCCAAAAATTCAGGTGACTTGTCAAAATAAGGTTGCAAAATATTATCTGTCATCCTTTATGAACCAAAAATGAACTTGCCAGAGCTCCCCTCTCACACTGCAATGTCAAATCTAAAAAACGAACCTGTCAGGTAGATTTCAAAAAACTGCCTGTTAAATTAGTTTTAAGCGTTTTTTGACAGCTTTAAAAGAGTAAGGGCGCAGAAAAATAAAGACTAAAATTAAAGATTACGGTTTTTTCTCCAGAACTATCCGGAATTTGTAAACTTTTCCTAGTTTTCAGCAAGCATCAAATTTGCGCAAATTTGCCCTAATTTAAACCTTTTCGTATCTCCTACCGTTTAGAAGATATTCATGGTGAGCAGCGAATTTGACATCATAGGTTTCACTTTTTTGGACCATGCAGTCTGTGTGATTACAAATCGTAATCGAGTGAACCGATTCCTATGCAGGATAAAAAAACGAACTGTCAACGTCCCTCTCGTGGGAATAAATAAGTTACACTCTTGGCTGTCAGCTTTGGAGGAGAAGTTTTCGTATACTATCAGAATATCCTTGGGCCCTTCTATATGGTGGGAACTTTAAATGGAATAATTTCGCTAGAGCCTCAGGATAACCCTAAAAACACATATAACCGACATAAAATCGGGCCAAAGCATCGCTAACTCACTGCTGACGTTATACCGACGTTGGCACGATTTTATGAGTTATTCGACGATTTGTGTTTATAGAAAAAATATGCGGATAAAACGCAAAAACACGACAACTGAGATTTTTTATGGGCTTTCCAGTTATATAAAAAATTCCCCTTTTAAAGCGTGAAACCTCTCTAACCAACTTAATTTTCTTAAAAGGATTATAATACTTTTGAAGTTACAATTTTATTAAAAGCTTAATCCCCTCCTCCTCTTGCCAAGCGACAGGCGGTTTTCATATTAACTTAGATAATTGGATGTTCAACCAAAAAAAAAATATTTTTAAATTTTTGGTTGAAAATGTAATTATCTAACCTATATTGTGAAAATCGCGTGTCGCTAGCTGCTATACGGTTAGTGAGTTAAGTTTAATCGCCCCTAATATCGTCTTGCCAACCCCCCCACCCCCACCAGAACCTAATCAACTCTGCGTAGGGTGACAAAGAATTTTGGTGTCAAATTTTATAAGAATTGGTTTAGCAGTTTTTGAGTAATCGTGTTACCGACAGACAGACAGACAGACACCATGACGAAATTTTGTATTTCGGTATTTTTGACGATCCCAATAGCCTCCATAGGTACTATGAAAATGCGCAACGGGTCAAATGAGGCCTAGGTGCTGTGAGGTTAAATCCCCACCCTCCCAAATTATCAGATCAGGTACTATGAATGCATGGATGGCTAAAAATAGATAGATAGATAACTATGGGTTTTTGAAAAAAAACTTATGTAGGATCATTTTAAAGTAGAAAAAGCGGTTTCTAAAAATATATACCATTTTATACAGGGTGTCCCAAAAATAAAATACGTCACCTTATCTCTTTTTTAAATTGGACGCCCTGTATATTATCTCATTTTCTGGATCCTTAAAAAATAACCTTTTCAAAAATACCCCACACTACTCAATACAAGGTGTCCACCATGTATAAAAAAGAGTATACATTTTTCGAAACCGCTATTTTTCCTAAAATGATCCTATACCTATATAAGTTTTTTTTGAAAAAAGCGTTCTCCCAAAAAATCCATTATTCCAGACTTTTGAGGCACACTGTATAAAGAGTTGTAAAACAACCTACAGCTAAAAAAAAATCTATTTTGCCGAAGTTTATTAAAGAAAAAAGCAATAGTAATTTCATTTTTATATCTAAAGGTTTTTTTTTTAAATTAAAAATTAACTCACATCAAAAAACCATTGCAGTCAAGGTGTCACAAAATAGTTTACCTATAGGTATATCATCACATTAAAAAAAAATTTCAATAATCAGTGGCGCACTCAGAAATTGACTTCGGGGGGGGGGGGGGGTAAGGATAAGTAATAAAAAATTTTAATTTGAAGTCAAAATGTGACCATAACCAGGCTTCTAAGGGGGGGGGGGGTTGCGTATATTTTATCCTGAGGCTCTAGAGGATTTGATTCCGCTAAAGTCCCCACACTGCATATTAATGTCTCGATTTTTTTGGATTCTATATACCTATATTTATTTAAACCTATATTTTTTATAAAATTCAAAAAAAAAGAATATATCTTCTCCTTCTAAGATTGGATGTTTATTCTGAGCTTAAATTAAAACAGCAGAGAACAAAAATTGTATGTCGGACGGATTCTACACTGTACGATTTGTAAGATGTATTGTTTGTAGAAAGTACGAGTTGTACGATGTACGGTTTGCAAAAAGTATCGTTTGTGCGAAGTATCGTTATGCTATTTTACGATTTGCGGAAAGTATTGTTTGCGCAATGTACGTTTGTGTTAAATACGCTTTGTAAAATGTATTTTTGTACAAACTATGGGACCCCCAATAAACAGATTAGAGTGTCTACTCCTATGACTCCATACGGCAAACCAATCACGAGCTAAGTGGGCAGGCTTCAGACAAAAATGTGTACATTCCTTAGCTGGCTCATTTACTTTTTAACCGGACTTTACCTACCTATTTTAAATTGACAAACTATTAAATATACTATTTTGACACCTTAGTGAATATAATACTACTACTTTTTATTTCCTTTTAGCTTATGGGCTTTAAGTCCTTTTCTGTTAGGGTCAAAACATATCAAAACAACCAAAAAAAAGGCACTTTTCGTTTTGATTTTCTCCGATTTTGATGATTTTTGGTACACTTATTCTTCTGATCCAAAAACTTAAAAATCCAAAAAATAATTTTTTGCCCTTGAGAGGCACTTACAAAAATAGCAATATCTCGAAAAACAATTGGTCCTATAGAAGCGAGTTATAGCTTATTTTGAAGGTTTTTTAGACCTTTTTAACGATGTGTATCACCATGTAATTTTTTGTTTTTATTTTTTTTTTAATTTTTTTAATATTTTTTTTTTGAAAAATCTTGAAAACACCATTTTGAATTTTTTTCAAAAAAATACTATTTTTTTTCAGTATTTTTTAAATATTTTTGGAAAATTTCAGGATGGAGAAGTTATTGGTTCTATTTTTAAAAAAATAATATAAAAAACCTTGCAGGAAAAAACCATACATTTTTTGATAAATACCTATATATTTACTCTTTATATCTAAAAACTTGTCAATTGCTCCCAGTCTTGTAAATAAGATACATAAAAGGTTTTTCTAAACTTGTTTATTCCTGCAAAATTTTGAGTATTTCTTCAATTGTCCTCCCCTCCACCCAAGATCTTTTCACACACCTATTATACATTTAAACATGTTAATTCCTGCAAAATGTTTAGCTCCTCCCATTACTTTTCATTGGCCCTTACCCCTATTTGTATCATTTCTGGTTCAGACAGGAAAAGTTTTGACAATAATTAATTGCAAACCTGGGGTTTATGTGATAAATTGCAATTTTTTAATTTAAAATATTTATCGGAGTCGTGTGTTCTAAAATGGCACAAAATAAGCCAAAACAATGGACAAAATTTTTTGTGAGGTGTTGTGATCCATTAAGTCAGGAGAAACATTCCGGAAAGTTACGGAATGTCACAAATTGGATGACTTCCTTTAAAGGGGTGGAGACTGGCATGAAAATGTGTGACAATTGTCGAATGAAACTTTCCAAGGAACACAAGGAACAGGATGAACAACCATCTCCTGTAGCAGGGTAAGTAATAGTAACGAATACTTACCTACATTTTGACTTGTTTTTTTTTGTGTGTTGCGGCTCTGCTAATAATTTTAGGATAATTATTTAGTATCCGGTTTTCTGCCATTTTTGATTTTAAGTGAAAAATTCTTTATGGGGGCACCTACAGGCCTATAAGTCTGATTTCATCCTTTGCAAAAATTTATGAGTTATTAATACATAAGAGGCTGTTACAGGTCTACAGAATCGGCTCTTTTAGAGTTGAACAAGTCAATAATTTCGACTCTTGAATCTAGGAGAGCGGCCTGTGGACTTTTTTTGGATTTATCAAAAGCATTTGATACAATAAATCATGAAATTCTTTAGGAAAAATTAGAAGCGTACAGGGTTAGAGGAAGTGCTTTCGATTTATTTTGCTCGTATCTGACTGAAAGACCACAAAAAGTTCCAATAAATTTGAACAACAATAAAATAACGTCAGAATCAAACGTCATAATGACAGGAATTCCGCAGGGAAGTATTCTTGGTCCTCTGCTCTTTGTTATTTATCTTAATGATCTAAACCATGTCATCAAAAATCCAAACCTTCTGGCCAATTACACAGATGATGCCAACGTAGTGATGCCGGTTTATCGGGAGGGGAACATACATGAGGAATATTTTGACATAGTAGGTAAAGTGTCTGAATACTGTGTTAACAACCAACTCATTATGAACACAGAAAAAACAAAAGCAGTTGTTATCTCTAACATGGACATATATGTCCCTAAAAACCTTACTTATGAAGGAGACACATTAACTTTTGAAAGTCACACGAAGGTATTGGGAGTAACTATTGATATTGAAATTCTCTTTTAAGACGGGTCAACCCAAATACTGCCACTGGTAGGATATATACGCTAACTGCAGAAGAAATGACAAATTCCTCAAATATTTTACAAAAAAAATTATCAACCTAAATATTTTTTATTGTAAATTTTCTATTTTACTTTTCTTTTTTTTGTTATACCCATATTAGGTAAATTAGCCCTGTATTAAATATCTTATTATTTTTTTAAAGTATGACTCCATTATTTCTTCATCCTAAAATTTTCCAAAAATGTTAAAAAAACATTGAAAAAAAAAGAAATATTTTTTTGAAAAAAATTAAAAAATGTGTTTTTGAGATTTTTCAAAAAAAAAATTTTTTTTTAATTAAGAAAAAAAAAATTAAACAAACTATATTGTGTCACACATCTTTAAAAAGGTCTTTAAAAACCCTTCAAAATGAGCTTTCACTCGCTTCTATAGGATCAATAGTTTTTGAGATATTACTATTTTTGTAAGTGTCTGTCAAGGACATAATGGTCAATTTCTTGATTTTCAAAAATCAATAAAATAAAAACCGCTTATCCAAAAAAATTGATTTTTTGGATAAACGGACGAATAAGTGTACCAAAAATCATCAAAATCGGAGATGGTCAAAACTATTGCCTGGTTGACTTGATATGGTTTGACCCATATGTCCCTAAAAACCTTACTTATGAAGGAGACACATTAACTTTTGAAAGTCACACGAAGGTATTGGGAGTAACTATTGATAAAGACATAAATTTTTTTTCACACATCAGAGATCTATATAAAAAACTATCAGTGGCAAGCTATGCTATTAGAGTTTTAAGTAAAATTTTTAGAGGTCACAGTTCATTAAAATCAATATATTATGGTATGTTTTACTCTCAATTAAAATATGATATATTACTTTGGGGCCATAGTAGTCACATAAATGACGTTTTTATTTTACAAAAACGTGTTATTAGAATCTTGGTAGGAATCAAGCCATATGCTTCTTGTAGAAATAATTTTAGAGAAAATAAGTTGTTAAAGGTCCCGGGTATTTATATCTTGGAATGTTTACTGTATTTGGGAAAAAATCCATTACTTTTTGCTAAATATGCCGGTACTAGAACCTGTAACACAAAACATAGATTAAGTACTACTGAAAAAGCACGGATTATGCTGCAATTAAATTCTTTAATAAACTTCCAAACAAAATAAAAAATATCCAAAGCTACAAACTTTACAAAAAAGAATGCTGTAATCTAATTTGTAAGATAGAACCCTACAGTATTAGTGAGTTCCTAAACTTTAATGAATTTTAATGTCTTTTATTTTGGTAATGTATATATGTGTGACTTTTAAGTAATGTTCGCCACATCTGGTTTCTGTTTTTTTAAAATACTATTATAATGTTTTAACCATATTTTAACTAATTTTATATTATATTGTTACTATATGTTATTGTCTGTTCTAATGTTATGTTTTGACTTGTGTGTGTGCAATTTTAACAATTTTTAGAAATTTTCTGGTCACAAACTCTCAAACCGATTACTACTAAAAATAATTTTTAACGAAGTTGTAACTGCAACTTATTTATGTACCTTTGTTATTTTTACAATTTTTTTGTAGATTTTTATGACGATCCGATTTTACCTATTGTAAACAATTTGGAAATAAACTATTGTCATTGTCTTGTCTGTTCTGGGGTCCTTAGGACCCCAAATCCACAACCGCCGAAAAAATTTTTTTTAAATTTTTTTGATGCAAAAAGGGGTGTCGCCGGTGCCGGGGGGGGGGGTTGTGAGGGTTTTTTTTGGTTGTTTTGGGTTGGGTTGGTTTGAGTATTTTTAAGTGGGGTTGGGTTGGGTTGGTTTTAAAAAATAAAAAAAAAACAAAAAAATTAAAAAAAAAAATAAAATTTGGCGGTTGTGGATTTGGGGTCCTAGGGACCCTAGTAAGTGCCTCCATAAAGAATTTTTCAAAAAAAATCAAAAATGGCAGAAAACCAGATACTAAATAATTACCAATTTTAGTAAATGTTTTCATATTAGAAATTGTTTTTTTTATTGTTACAGACCTTCCGCTCAAACTCCAGATTCTCCTTTTAAAGAATGTGATGAATCTATGGACCTTCTAAACCAGTCGTTGCAAAATTATTGGGGAATTGCCAAAAAAAGAAGAGTGTCCAAAGAAAAGGCTGAAAAAGTGAAAGCAGTGATCGAAAAAAGATTAGGTCAGGAACAATACTCAATAGTAGAAAAGACCAAAGAAAAAAACATGGACGAGTGCGAAATAATACAACAATTAAAAGAAAAATTTCAGCTAGTTCAAAAAAGAAGCGAAAGAATGTTAATTCTATCTTGTCTTCCTATGAGTTGGAGTCGGGCAAAAATTCAGCAAGAATTTGGAGTTTCCCAATACAGGATGGTAAAAAAAAATGGTCAAAGTAAAAGGAATTTTATCCACACCTAATCCAAAGCCTGGGAAAACTTTTGACCAAAACGTTGTAGAAATGGTAACATTATTTTACCTTAGAGATGATGTGAGTAGGCCCATGCCTGGAAAAAAAGATTTTGTTGTTGTAAGAAAAGAAGGAACTAAGGAGCATCATCAGAAAAGGTTAGTTTTGGCTAATATCAAAGAAATATATTTGCATTTTAAGAAAGAGCATCCAGACCTAAAAATTGGTTTCTCTAAATTTAGTGAATTGAGACCAAAAAGTTGCATTTTAGCAGGAAAGAGCGGTACACATACAGTGTGTGTGTGCACAATACATCAAAATATGAAGTTAATGATAGTGTTCTAAAATAAACAATGATAAGGGTAATCCTGCTTTACCAGACTACCATGCTTGCCTCTCAAAAATGATGTGTAACCCACCAGGAGTTCACTGCTTTTTGGAGAAATGTGAGATATGCCCAGGAACTGAGAATTTAAAAAAATTTTTGAATGAAAAGTTCGAAGAAGCAATGATTGACAATGTGACTTTTAAGAAGTGGATATCTGTAGATAGATGCAATATGGAGACATTAATTAAACCAGCAGAGGAAATTAAAATCTCATTCTTTTTACACTCACATGCAAAAAGAATACTACAATGAGGTAAAAGACAATTTAAAAAAGGGGGAAGCACTAATCACATGCGACTTTGCTGAAAATTATTCATTTATTTTGCAGGATGAAGTGCAGTCCTATCACTGGACAAATAGCCAGGCAACCCTACATCCTTTTGTAATATATTACAAAACTCATGAGGAAAACTGGGTCATTTAAATTATATATTTATTTCAGACTGTTTGGTACACAACACTGTGGCATTTCATCTTTTTTTAAGCCACCTTATGCCTGAACTAAAGAGGCAAATTGATAATTTAGACAAAATTATCTATTTTTCAGACGGCTGTGCCGCACAGTATAAAAATAAAAAAAAAATTATTAATATTTCGTACCATCTTGACTGGGAGGCACCGTAAAAAGGTTGGATGCTAAAGCAAGTCTGCAGAGACTATAGTGAACAGATTATGACCCCCAAAGATCTTTTTAAATTTGCAACAGAAAACATTCCTGGTATAACATTTAAATATTGTTCATTAAATGACTACCAGCAACATGAAAAGTTTTTGGAAAAAAGATACCTGGAAGCACAATCGATACCTGGGACTCAAAAATTGCACTCGATTATCCCCCTCAGTAATGAAAAAATTATTACAAAACCATTTTCACCAAGTAAAGAGGAAAATATTCAATGTCTTTTTGCAACCTGTGGTTTGTCAAAGACAGAAATTGAAAACATCGACTCCGGTCTTGTAACCATAAACTATGACTGTCTTTGGTGGATGGGATGTATCATTGGCAAAAATATAGAAAGCGGGGAATTAAAAGTTACTTTTTTACATCCTCATGGTCCCTCTCTGTCTTTTTACTTTCCAAAGCCAAAAGCTGATATATTGGTCGTAGATCAAAATTCTCTTTTAAGACAGGTCAACTCAAATACTGCTACTGGTAGGACATATACGCTAACTGCAGAAGAAATGACAGATTCCTCAAATATTTTACAAAAAAAATTAGCAACCTAAATATTTTTTATTGTAAATTTTCTATTATTCTTCTTTTTTTTCATACCCATATTAGGTAAATTAGCCCTGTATTAAATATCTTATTATTTTTTTAAAGTATGACTCCATTATTTCTCCATCCTAAAATTTTCCAAAAATGTTAAAAAAACATTGAAAAAAAAAGAAATATTTTTTTGAAAAAAATAAAAACATGTGTTTTTGAGATTTTTCAAAAAAAAAATTTTTTTTTTATTAAGAAAAAAAAAACTATATTGTGTCACACATCTTTAAAAAGGTCTTTAAAAACCCTTCAAAATGAGCTATCACTTGCTTCTATAGGATCGATAGTTTTTGAGATATTACTATTTTTGTAAGTATCTGTCAAGGACATATTGGTCAATTTCTTGATTTTCAAAAATCAATAAAACAAAAACCGCTTATCCAAAAAATTTGATTTTTTGGATTTTTGAGTTTTTTGATAAGATGAATAAGTGTACCAAAAATTATCAAAATCGGAGATGGTCAAAACTATTGCCTGGTTGACTTGATATGGTTTGACCCATTAGTTTTTTAAGTAAGCTTTGTCAATAAGGAATCATTGTATTGTACAATTTTTTTACTTGGACAATAAAGCATGTTTAATAAAAAAATAAAATAAATAATTCTCTATGGCTTTTTTGTCAGGAAATACAATGGCAGGGTTCTTATTTATGGGGGAGTGTCTAAAGAGCTGAAAATTTGGCTGAATAGTCATGAGGCTAAAATTATTTACTATATTTTTAACTAAATGAACCCAACCCAACTGAAACAGATAAACCAACCCCAAAAAAAACAACACTTTAACCCCCGTTAAACAAGGATTCAGGGTCCTTTAGGGGCCCTAGAAGGTGCCTCCATTTTTTTCATAAATGCCAAAAAAAGATGTAGGGGTTGTAATGTTTTTTTGGGTTGTTTTGGCTTTAAATAAGGTTGCTTGAAGTCTGTTTAGGTTAGATTGGGTTAATTTAGTTGGTTTGAGTATGTTTAGGTTAGGTTGGGTTAATTTAGTTTGGTATGTTTTTTTGGGTTGTTTTAGCTTTTAATAAGTTGGTTTGAGTCTGTTTAGGTTAGGTTGGGTTAATTTAGTTTAAAAAAATTAAAAAAAGACGAAAATATGAAAAACACATAATAAATAATTACTGTCAGCTCTTTAGCCTCACGACTATTCAGCCGAATTGTCGGCTCTTTAGATACTCCCTATTTATAGTACCTATCTCATAATTCTCATAGCAAAATGAGAATAACTTACCCCTCAAAGGTTTGTGTATCAGCTTAATAGTAACAAACATTTATGACGTGACTGAGCAATATAAGCTGGGCTTTATTCAGAACAACTCTGTCCAGTATTGTAACGAAACAAAAAGCATTCATTAGATGTATAGAAGGTTGTGGATATAGAGAGCATACTGAACCAATTTTTAAAACTCTAACACAAACCATTTAGTTATGAGGTTTGTGAACTCTAAACATACTAACATTTAATGAGCTTTATTGTGTTAACATATCAAAATTAATAATTAAACATTTCAATTTTCTGGACATTCAACTAAATACTAGTAGAACTAAAATATTCATTCCCAGAGTTGAGAGGTGCCTCAGAGGATGTTCTTTTATTTAGGAGCAAAGATTTTTAATTGCATACCAGAAGAAATAAAGAAACTCCCTATTAAAATAGCTAACAAAAAAAAAAATTTCTTACCAAACCACTTAGTAAATACTATTCTCGCTAGATCATTTGATGTTCCTGTATTTTAATTTTATTTGGAAATTCTCCATTTACTAAAAAATATTTTAGATTATATTTTGTGTTGTCGAAAATGGTATTATTAATTAATCAATAATATATTTTCTGTATACCTATTTATGTATCTTTTAATTGAATTTAAAACTTTTACATATTTTTAAGATAGACTAATTATTTAAGTCCATTCCTTCTCATAAAATTATAATTAAATATTATTTATTTGTAAGATAATACCAAAAATTTTACAATAGTTAACTGTTAGAGATATTACTATTCATATGCATCAATAATTTTATGTCTTCTAAACTATATATTTTTTAACATGTAAAACTACTTCGGGCTGCCAATTTACCTATCAAATGAATTAAGAATTAATGTTGTTCATCTACTTATACCCAATTGAATTTAAAATGTTTACATATTTTTAAGATAGATTAATTATTTCAGTCAATTCTGTCTCATAAAATTATAATAAAATGTTATTTATTTGTAATATAATACCAAAAATGTTACCATATTTAACTACTAGAGATAATACTTATTATATATACTTATATTACTTTACAGTTTCTATTTTGTAGTTTTTTTATACATATTATAAATCAATTTATGTAATAATAAATTGATGAGGCACTCAGGATTTATTTCCTTGCCCTATTAACTTACTGAAATAGTATAGTACCTATAGTATTAAATTAATAATTGCAAAATGTAAAAAAAAACCTATGTAGTTAAAATAAATTAAAAAAAAAAGGAAATTATGCAGTATACGGTTTTCTGCCATTTTTGATTTTTTTTAAAAAATTCTTTATGGGGGCACCTTCTAGGGTCCCTAGGACCCCAAATCCGTCTGCGCCAGTTGGTTTTTTTTTAAATTTTTTTTTCACTAAAACAACCCAAACCAACACAGTCCAACCCAACCTAATCCAAACCAAGGTAATTATGCAGTATAGTTTTCTGCCATTTTTGATTGTTTTTGAAAAATTCTTTATGGGGGCACCTTCTAGGGTCCCTAGGACCCCAAATCCGTCTGCGCCGTTTGGTTTTTTTTTTTTGATTTTTTTTGTTTTTTTTTAATTTTTTTTCACTAAAACAAACCAAATCAACACAGTCCAACCCAACCTAATCCAAACCAACCCAAAACAATTAAAAAAACACATTACAACCCCCCATGGGCACCCTTTTTTCTCGTAAAAAAAAAATCGGGCGCAGGCCGATTTGGGGTCCTAGGGACCCTAGAAGGTGCCCCCATAAAGAATTTTTCAAAAAAAATTAAAAATGGCAGAAAACCGTATACTGCATAATTACCAAAAAAAAAATAAAAATTTATTCAAACAAAATAGAAGAAAACATTATGCTTACTCTCCATAAGCTCCTTCTCCAAGAATGGTGTCATAGCATAGCCAATCTTCTACAAACGCCTTTGTTTCCATAACTTCTTTTATCACAAAATAAACAATATTAATTTGGTATGAAGAAATCTTAAAAACCCGGAAAATTTAAAGGGTTTCTTGTAAAATTTGTGGGCCAGCTTAGATGAAAAGATGGAGGATATAAAAAGCTATTGTTTCCGAGGAAATAAGGCGGTTTTGAAAAGAAACAAAAGAACAACTGAATGGAGGCAGTTTGGTCACATTTGAAGTTATTCAAATAATGAAAAATTTTTCAGAAATATACAGTAAAAATGAACAAAAACCCGACTTACGTTTTACCGACATGGTAAAAACTTATATGGAATATTGATTTCGCGGATAAGAAAATGGCGGCAATGGCTCCCTTACGTTATAAATCAATACGTGTGACTTCGTTTATAACGACAGAAACTCACGGATGTAAAAACACTAAAACTGCAAAAAGTTATCCACGCAAATTACGCGCAGACCAAACCCGCTGAAAAATTTTGCGCGCAATATGAAATCACGGCGCAAACAAAAATTTTGCCCCACTCTACCTATGACGGCACAAAGATATCAGCTGATTTTTGTCCGCCATTTATTAGGGAATTATTAAAACTCAGTTAGGGCCCGACGGTCCCGGCAGTAATAAGGCAAGGTACTATTTACAGTATTTTCACATATACGCATGCGCAAGAACGACCATATTTACTGCCAACACTAATAAGGATTTTCGTTTTACAAGTGGTCCTGGTTCTGGTTGAACCAGAACCGCAACCGATCCTTTCGTTTTAAAACAATGACGTCACAGTTGCAACCCGGTTATGAAATTTTAGAACCAGCCTTAGAGGTTGGTTCGGCCCTTTGGTTGTAAACATAACCCCTAAAATTTTGCAAAATTATAGATGATCTTTTTTTGAGTAAAATCAAAGATATCTTAATAATATTTTAAATGACGTCATTATTTTAGAACCGCTGTCAAAATTTATGTCAAAATAATGTCAACCAGAACAAGGACCAATTCTTAAATCGAAAATCCTTAATAAGGTTAGGGCATGCCATGTACTGGCCTGCGCTTATTTGCAGTGTTGCCAATTAAAATTTATTAGATTGCACGGTGAAGTGTTCAAAACGCACGGTTTTGCACGGTCTTAGGAATCGAAACGCACAATTTTCGCACGCAGTTTTAATTTAATAGTTTAATGTATAATTTTTTATTTACACGGTACCATTCACTATTAAAGACCTATAAAGTCTTAAGGCCTTCATACAGAAAAATACGCAAGGGTCCGTAAGACGTAACGTCTTTTCTTTCATCGGATCACGTGACTAAAGGGGGCAATTTTATTGGGATTACGTAAGAAGCCTCCGTAAAAAGTTTAACTCTACGAACTTTTCTTACGGACATCCATTATGGCGTCCGCAGTTCGAGCGTTTATAGGTTATGAATCCATATATGCGTAATTCCTGTGTGAAGGCCTTTATTGCGGTCCCAAAAAGTTCTGCCACCTATGCGTACTCATCCTGCTTCAAAAAAGGCATCACGTGACGGAAGATTTGCAGTTGCTTTAAATGTTCAAATTCTAATTCAGTAAAAAAACTACTTTTTTATTGGTTTATTTTACTATATAATGAACATCAGTGAGTATATTTTAAAGTTATATTACATATATACATTTTTAGGTAGTTATATAACTAAAAAAATAGAGTCGAGTATTAACTGAAATAATATACCACAAAAAACATAATCCTAAAAAAAATATTTTTTAATACTAAGAATCACATAAAACATATTATTAAGGAAATCTGCAGCAATAATAGGAACTTTTTGCACCTATAATTTTGATGCCTTTTTACTTTATGGCTTATTTCGGGCATGCGCAGTTACGAGGTAATAACAGAATCTCTTACTAACCGATAAAGTTTGACGTTACCTGCGGGAGAATACCGTATCCCTTATAATCGACATGGTTGCCGACAGTAAAACGTTAAGGAGAAAAACAACAAATTTAAATTCATTTTTGAACGCAAATATGTTCTGTGTTCTTTTTAATTTCGTAAGAAATATGTAAAACATTGATTTGCACTGGCAACTATGACAAGTGATTCCGATCTGTTTATCTCTTTTCTCTGTTGTGTTTTTGAGTTTTTAAAGATTAATAATAATTAAAATTTACCGTAAAAAATACAGGAATAAGATATTCTAAATGAAAAATATTATTGGAAAATCAAAGGCAGCGTGCAAAAACTAAAAATGCTGTCTTAAAAATAACGTGACGTTAGCTACCTCACAACGCGTTATTAAGCGATAAAGTCACCTAACGGGGATTTTTTATAAGAGGTGCAAAGGGTCTCTAATATTAAACATATTATGGATTCGTATAGAAAAAAATAGGTACCTATTATAAAACCAATGCCAAGTGTCAGCATACCTGTGGAAATCCAAAAATTAAACTCAATTTACTTTTTATTAATACTGACCGCAATTGCAATATTCGCAATTCTGAAATTTTAAATATTCTTATCTTCAAAACGCACGCAAAACGCACGTTTTTCCTGGATGTTAGAAAAATGCACGGCCGACCTGAAAACGCACGCAATTCGTGCAATTGCACGGTGATTGGCAATGTGGAGGAATTATACTGGGCCGTATCTTGGATGTGTCTGGCCGTATTTGACGTTCTTGACAACTATTCGCCAACGAACGTCTCCTTTCACGAGAACTCAAATATGTGTACGACCTAAAGTTAGCAGTGCAACACCAACTTAATTTTAAAAAATATGCATAAAAAAGCAAAAAATATAGATTTTTTTTATTGAAATGGCAGCATTTAATTAGCATTTCATTTTCTGGACGATTCAGACCACCCCACCACTTTTCTGGACCATTCTACCATATCGCACTGCTAACTTTAACGGGTCGATACAATAGCTCTGCAGGTCATACATAGAAATAGAATCTTCTATTTCTATGAGGTCATATCTCGGAAACTACAAGAGCACAAACTTTTTTGACTTGGCATTTAATTAGCACTTTATTAGCACTAATTTTTCCAATAATAAATATTTGTACTGCTGACCTTGTACTGCTAACTTTAGAGACGTCACTATCCCAGACAGCAAAGTTACGGACCAGGTACGTACCTAAGCTTCGGACGAAGAGTACGTACATAGTACGTAAGCTAACTTCAATGTACGTACTAGGGACGTACATTTTACGTGCACTTTCCAACGCTATATACGTCTTAGGTACGTCCTTGGGATATGGAAAATATGTATCATGTACGTATATTTGTGTACGTACCAAGTACGTACTTTGTATGTCCCGCGGGGACTAATCAAAGACATGAGTTGGATGTAAAATGTACGATGTACGTACAGGAGACGTTTTTGGTACGTACCGTGGGGGGCGTAAATAAATAAAATACAAAATATTTTTTTATGCCTAGAAGGGGGGGGGCGGCGGCGATTTTAAACCCCGAAAACTTCTCTCTGCTGGTTGACTCTCCGGGAAAGAATGCCTGATGGAGAATGTGGGTATTTATAAAATACCAATTACTTTACATGAATGAAAAATACTTATACAAAAGTTTGCGTTAGAAGTGAGAGAAATGTTACATAAATGAACTACGTCCAAGATATTACAGTCTTTATGTCCAGGGATCTACTAGGTACAGCTGGGTTTATTTAATTTTAGGACGACTTCAGAAAGTGTTTGATTATTGTGAGCAGTTTATACTATTAAGTTGACATTAAAAATTTTGTAGGTTATTTACAACTACAGGATGATCTATGTTTCTTTAAGGGAACTGGTTATAGTTCTTACACTAAGGTCTTCTTTATTTTTTTATTTTGTTTACTTTACTTTAAAACTTTTATACCAAAAATAATAAATACATTTTGTATGTGTCTATGTAGTTTTTTAATAATAACAAAAAACTACAAAAAATCAATATTTTGTCATATCTCCATTTACGTCGATAACTCTTTGTAATCTGCGAGACATTGATACATAGAAAGACACCGTGAAATTTTCTTGGCCTGCCTTTCAAAAGCAAGCGAGATTGTGTTGCGGTGTAAGCACAGTTTTAGTAGCTGCAACCCGGCAATTTAAGTGTGATCTGTTTATCCTCCTAAAAGCGTTTGTCTTGTATCCTGGGAACTGAGACAAAATCCTTGCTTGTTTTTCTTTTAAAAAAGGGTCCTCTTCGAGTCTTTGAATGAGAGCTGCATCTTCATCCTCTGGAAACTGCGGGTCTGCCTGAACCTCTTCTCCTCTCTAGCGTTCTTTCTTCCCTCCACCTTTTGTTGATCAAGAATACAGTATTCCGGTTGAGATTGAAATGTTCTGCCACAGCTGCAAGAGACCATCCGTCCTCCAGCTTCGTTACAATCCGTGCTCTCAATTTCTTCGTCGTGTGTGGGACTATGATCTGAGTTTCTTGACTAAATTTAAGAATTTTATGTGACTGGATTTTGACGTTGAAAATAAATTTTTGAAGTAGACTGACACTATAATTTGACTGACATTAAATTGAAATTAAATAAAATATACTGCTCAAATTCAAGAAAAAACTGCTTTAAGAGTCGTCCTAAAATTTAAAGGACCCAGCTGTACATACGATATACGTACAAAAGTGTGCGTAAAATGTACGTACAGCAAAAACGTATTTTTACGTACGTACAAAAAGAGGCCTAAAAATAACGTAAAAATACCTTTTTGCTGTACGTATATTTTACGCACACTTTTGTACGTACATCGTATGTACCTAGTAGGTCCCTGGACATAAAGACGTAAAATGGATGTAAAACGTACATCCCTGGGACGAATGATGCTGTTTGGGGTAATACACAATTAGTCATGTGTGTGGAAAAGGTATTCCCCGCAAGACTTACGTACAATGTTTTTCCTACTGTCCATCTTATTTATCAAAAAAAAATGTTTTTAATACGCAAATATTTTATAATAATGCTAGAAAATGACATTAATTAGTACTAAATATCTTCATTTTTACCAATACAAAAATCATGACGAAAAGTAACTTTTCAGCACTAGTGCGGAAAAGTTACTTTTCCAATTTTACTTGTATGCACGATTTTTTTAGTAAATTACCTGCATGTGACTTTTTAAGTAAATGGTTAAGGCTAGGAATTTTCTGAATGAAAAGTAGTATATCTTTTAAATTAAAATATTGTCCTTTGAAGTGAAAATCGTGCGTAAATTAAAAATCGTACGGAAGAGTAAAAATCGTGCGGAAAAGTAAAGAAATCGTGCGGAAAAGTACAACTTTTAAAACGAAAAATGAGGAAAAGTAGCTTTTCCTCCCTCTGGTAGGAAGAAATGGTTTGCATGTTACAATTACAATGTCCTCAAATGTCCTTAAATCCTAAAGTTTCAATTTCCTAAAATTTTTTAGAAAAAAAAACTAATAATCCTAAAATTTTAACAACTATTTCGTTTTGTCATAAAATTTTTATAGGTGTCCTAAAATTTTGAATGAGAGAGAGATGGTCAATCTGATTTTTTAGTAATAAATTTAAAAATACGAGATTTCCAAAAAAAATAAATAGTTTTTTAGAAGGGATAGGTCGATAGAAAACTTTTTAAAAATACCTTTAAAAAATCTAGCACTAGCTTCGATTTTTACTGAAGATTTTCATTGAACAATTAGGTATACATCAAAAATCATCAAAGAGATGGGAGGGAAAAACCTTTGGTTGATTTCATATGAAAAATGTTTATATATAATATTTATTAAATAACTAATAATTATTAAAATGTGTAAGTAAAACTTTAAAATCGGCCAAACTAAAATTTATAACCTATAAAACCTTGCAAGGAAGCCTTAAGGTAGCTCGCGACCTACCTTCATTATGCTTAAGCATTTCTATAAAATTAATTTTGTGCCGAAGGAGTCCTTAAGGCGTGAGGGAGCCTTGAGGCTCGATTGTAAATTCCGCTCTTACTTAATTGTTTTTGTTATACCTATAAACTACATCTTCAATAAAAACATTTATTTTGGGGGTCGCTTATTCTTTATGCGACAAAGCACAATATTCCGCTAATATTAAAAAATTTCGTTGAACTTCCTCTTTGGGCGTTACTCTATAAGGTTTTACCAGTATAAGAGAAAACCGTATTTTATTTATGTTGAACCTTATCCATACTTTAAAAAAACGTGTTATTGGAAGTCGCATTACTTTTCCTTGTTCCTAACCTAAAATTTCTAACCTTGTAGGGATTTTCCCTGATAAATACTCGCAAAAGAATTATATCGTCAGTGTAACTGAACCTCAACCTCGTAGGTTTCTCCAATTTATTCATTTTTTTACATCAATTTTAAAAATCCTATAAACAAAAACTAAAAATGCAAAGAATATTAAAAAGTCGTGTCAACCAACCATCCCTATTATCCGTGCTAATTAGGGTTATGTTTAAAGATAAAGGACGTACGGTAACGGTACCGAATTAAGGGAACACCGTATATTATTACGGTTCCCTTAATAAAAACGCAGGTCACGCGCATGCTCAGATGTCAAATGTCAATTTTCCTTAATAAGGGAACGCGAAAATGTACGCCCAATAAGTCCCTATTAAATCCGTCCTTACATTAATAATGACAAATAGTGCCTGACTTTATATTGTTTTAGAAAATAGAGTTATTGGACGCGTGTTCTGAATGGATTTATCCCTAACCTAAAAAAAATGTGCGATTGTTCCTAATCTACAAAATTTTTTTTATGTTGCGAAGAAAGTGGGTCCCAACTTGGAGATTTTTTAAGGCCTGCCTTTTTTAGTAGCCAATTTATACAAAATTGCAATTTTTTGTTAAATTGCAAAATAAATAAAATAAACAAACAAAGTAACGTTATTGATTAATTCTTCTTGTTCTGTAAATGCTATAAATTTCACAAAAACTCTCTATGGCTTATGCACCTACAAAAAAAAGAAGAGATAAAGTCTGGCTGTGCCGCGGCGTAAAGGGTCCACTAATAGTGGCAGGCAGAAACTTTATTAATTCCTGGCCTTATTTTTGTGTTCCTGCGGCGAAGAATTATTAGTGCCTGGCGCTATTGAACCCCCAATATCTCTCTAAGGCTGATCACACACAAACTTGCATAACATATAGCATAACAGTTCGACCAATCAGAGACGGATTTAGAGCCGCCATATTGCATATACATAGATATATTTCCATAAGGTTCAACTTTTTATGCAGCCATATGTACAATGCAATTTTGCGTGTGATCAGCTTAATGTGCACTGAGGGCAACACTGGGTCAGTTAAGTTGTTCAAAAGAACACAAGAACTTGCACTAGCTGTCCCAATAGAATGCAAAAATTGCACCAGTGTTGCTCTATCAGTAGTGCACTTTTCTATCAAAAGAATTCGCTATAAGGGCTGCGTTCGCGTAGAAACGCCGGAGCATAGAAATATAAGACACTTTAAGTTGATCATAGAACGTACACGCATACGCGGAATATAGCGCAATATTCTGTCTTCCTTTTATCTGTACAAAAGCAAAGACTTCCACTCGAATACAGATATCAAAGTCCAATCTCTGCGGTCTATCGTTGCGCTTTTTCATAAAGGTCACGTCATTTAACCTACGTAGCATATCGTTTGCGTCATGTTGCTAACGTGAAGATGTCATCAAAATACGCAGCGAGTTTTGTCGACGAAAGAAAAAGCAAGATAGAAATACATGCTAATAAAATATAAAAGACAGAGCCGGAAAATTTCACGTATACCGGGGCTTAATTCTTGAATCTCAAGAGAAGGAACGATCCCTCAAGAGAAGGGATCAATCCCGGGGAATGATCCCATCCCTCGAAAAAAAAGATGCGTTTTCTTGAAACCTATTCGAAATTTTAGATTGAAAAATATATATTTTGCGCGCATACCTGCCTGAAAAATGGGACCGATCCCTGGGTTTGGAGTCGGGGAGCACGAACACTCAATTTTGATAGAATGGAATGAGCGATCACCGCTCAATAATACGAAATGTGTTCAACATGGGATCATTCGACACAAATCTATGTCGTTCCCTGTTCAAGAATTAGGGCCCTTGGCCACCTCGTACGTGTCATGACCAACTTCTAGCGTATTCCTTTGGTAAAATTGAGTGTTGTCAAAAAGTCCACCGGTGCAGCTTGAATGAAACTCACATTTTTCCCTATGCCAGAGCCACGGATGTAAAGATCCGTGGCCAGAGCCTTTATTGTTGCTAGGAATTAAATCTACTAGGAATATTAGGTGAATGCATAATACATAAGAGCTTAGGCGTATAGGTAGCATAAACAGACCCTAAATGTGACTAATAAACTATATTGCATATCTTTCCATGCAGACACAGAAAAGGGGTTATTGGGTCCTGCGACGTGCTAGACGTGTTGTAGTTGTTGCCTTATTGTTACTCGTTCTGTTTTTTTATTTTATAGTAGTTTATATAGTAGGCCTATTTATAGTATTCCTACCTACCTTTTGGTCCTTTTACTTATGTATCACATTTACAATAAGATTCTTGATTTTGGAGGTTGCCTCGACGAACATATGTAATAACGCATAAAACTCCTCATCGTCGTCATCATCACTACTGCTCGATAAAAAACTAGAAAATTTGGAAAATATTTGGCAATATTACTTTTCGCATTCCTGACCATTTTTTTTAAATTATGATTTTTAAAAATAAAATGGCGGGAAAAGTTTTCACTACGACACGGGCTCTCAGACCCGGTGCAGAAAATGGTGCACTCAGTGCCAAACTGAAATTGTCAGTTGTCCAATAGAACAATAAAACTGAGAAAGCGCACCCCAATGGAACAGGTGCACCGAATGAGTTGTGCACTAATTTTACCAAAGGAATACGCTATTAAAGTGTCTATTATGGGCAGTGTGGCCAGGAGCACCATCCATTACCGGATTCTACCATAATTATGGCATGAATCCCATCCTCGGTAATGACCCGTTACCGACCTCCTAATTTGCCATAATTTAGAAAAATTGGTAATAAATAAAAATAAATCTTTTGTATTTGAATCTATTACATTATTTTCCAAATATAATTTTCTCTATTTACTTTGATTCAATTGGTTTTTCCGTGCTCTGATTGCTCTGGCTACGTGCAGACGACCCCAAATAACTTCGAAGAACATTTCAAAAATCAAAAATTTTAAGGACGTTTTTGCATAAATTGCAAAAATTTTCGCCTGCAACTTTTTTATTTATTATTATTTATTTAGTTTCATTACGTCTCAAAAATGGCATTTGTTGGGTAATTTTCTCATAAATTTTCGCCTGCACTAAAGATGTATTTTTCATACATCTTTGCCTGTATTTACAATTTTATTTTTATTTTAAGTCAAAAATAATTTTTAGTGTAATTTTCTCACAAATTTTCACATGCGGCGCTTTTAAATGGTAAATAAACAACTACAACTTAAAATCTGATCCCTCCACCCCCGATTTAAGGCTATAGGTCCGTGCTTGACTTTTTCTTAACCGCTATCGAGATCGTCGAGATCAGAATCCGCTATTTTCTACTTAATGGGATAAGGTTAATTTTTTTTTGCAGTAAATATTAGCCATTTGAAAAAATAAGGCAATTTTGCTTTAAATCTGGTAATTTTTCAACCTCCTTTCTGGTAATAAATTCCCGATTTCCTGGCAACACTGATTATGGATTGCCACAGGTCCACTTTTTCGTTCGAGTTGACGTTCAGGGCACGCTCTGCTGCGTTTGAGATGGCACTTGGTACGCTCTCGGGTCGCGCCCTGTTTCACCCGAGCTTGGAGACGGAGAACAGCGGGCATCTTACAACTAACCCTACTTTTTTATTAACATTTATTACCAAATTTGGGTTGGATATTTTGTGCGACGATTATTTTGGTTATTCTTTCAACAGAAGATACATACGAATACATTTTGGCCCATTTTTTTCAAGACTCGGACGAAGAGCCTAGGCCACGAATTACGGCTACCGGAGTAAAAAATTTGGAACTATGTTGAAGTATAACCATTTTCTGCACTTTGCAAGTAGACACTTTTTTCAGCGAAAAACTGGCTGAAAACAGAAAACGTTTCCCTTTGAGCCAGAATCGCGAAAACCGGGGCGTTCAGGCCGTGACGTCACTACGCTCCTTTTGCTCTAACGATCGATCGTTCTCAAGAAGTGCTACTGTGCATAAGCACAGAGTACCGATCGATTTGGTGATCCGTGGCATAAGTAGCTTTTTGCGGTAATTCATAGAAAAAATGTAAATTGTAAAATAATTGAATATTTAGTTGCCGTTGGTACTTTCGATTATTTTACAAGTTCCTTTTTATGCACTACGTTGTTTTTTGTAGTTTATTGTATAAACTCACCCCGGACTTTTTAGTAGGACCACACAGGTTTCCTTTTTACCTACGTGACCATACCCAAATTTAAAATAAATCAGAAGTTAGCTACTAAATGCAAAATCACAGTCATCCAAGTAAATGTGTAATGGTGCTGGTTCTTAGTGTTTATAGCGTATTCCATTATAAAATCCAGTTCCGCACTCGCCTGTTTCTAGTTTCGCACTGACACTGGCCCGGTGCTGTAAAAAAAATGGCACTGGTGCTGTTCCAATGGAACACGACTCCAACAGCGGAACTGGCAAATCCTCAAGTAAACAGTTAACCTCACATTTTCGGATTTAAATTTTGTTTTTGTTTACTGTTGCAATTATTTATAAAATCGGGAGTCACGACCCTTTTGCTATATTTACACGTCCGTTTGTCAAACGGGGTGTTTTCAACTTCATAACCATTGAAAAGCCTATACACCATATATCGATGTTTTTATTTTTGAGGTTTCTGTGCGATGATGTATGGCACAAAATTGTTTTTCGTCGCTTCATCACTACTACGGTAATTATGCAGTATCCGGTTTTCTACCAGTTTTTAATATTTTCGAAAAATTCCTTTACAGACGGTTAATATGCTTCGCCAGAAGTACGAAACCCTTACCGCCCCAAAAAAAATCATTTTTTTTCAAAAGTTACAGCCAAAAAAAGTTTAAAAAATATCAAACTTACGGGACTGCGGAGTGGAAAGGGGTGCTAGCTGGGGTACATTCTTCATTTGAAACACTGTAAAATATATCAAAATATAGGCAAAAAATCGAACTTTATTCGTCACTTTTTTGATTTTTTTTTTGTTTATGAAAAAAACTACTATACTACTCAGCAGCGAAGAAAATGTACAAAAATCTCTTACTTGCCATTCTCGCTATTCGCAATTAGAATTTTTAATGGCGGGAAACACAAACAATAAACTAATCCTGCAGAATATCCTTAAAATATTAAATTTACAAAATGTTAAAAAAAAATGACGCAGTTGTTCTTACAACGTTAGGATAAATATGAAGGTTGCTGTGTTTTTATTTTAAATGAGGCGATAAGTAAGAATCGCCACTTTCCAAAATTCTGACAGGTGAGATTTTCTGTCGATTCTGAAGAATCGCGACCTCGGTGCCACACTGAAGGTGTCATTTTCTCAATGGAACAGGAAAACCAACCAGTTGCGCACCGATTGCCTTAATGGAATGCGCTATTACCTCGTTGCTTTGCATACCCGAAATAAGCGATAAAGTAAAAAGGCATCAAAATTATAGAGACATTTTGCACCTCTTACAAAAAATCCCCGTTAGGAGACTTTATCGCTTAATAACGGGTTGTGACGTGGCTAACGTCACGTTATTTTTAAGGCAATATGTTTAGTTTTTGCACGCCGCCTTTAATTTGTTTATGGCCGACTTTATACCGTATTTATTATTATAAAGATTTACAAAAAGAATTTGTCCAATAATATTTTTCATTTAGAATATCTTATTCTTGTGTTTTCATTTTAATTAATTATATATCTTTAAAAACTCAAAAACACAACAGAAAAAAGGGAGGTTATGATAAACACATCGGAATCACTTGTCATAGTTGCCAGTGCAAATTAATGTTGTACATAACTTACGAAATTCTAGCCAAAGAAAATGATAAAACAAAAATTGGCACTTATCTTTACAATTAAAAAGAATGCAAAACATATTTGCATTCAAAAATCAATTTAAATTTTTTGTTTTTCTACTTAACGTTTTATTATCAGCAACCATGTCAATTATACGGGATACGGTATTCTCCCGCAAGTAACGTCAAACTTTATCGGTTAGTAAGGGATCCGGGATTATTACCTCGTAACTGCGCATGCCCGAAATAAGCGAGTAAGTAAAAAGGCATCAAAATTATAGGTGCAAAAGGTCTCTTATAGGTGCAAAAATTAACTTAATCGGACGGGTCATCAACTACTTTCGTAGTCTACCGACTGAAGGGAGTGTGTATCTAGGTCCGCCTCCACGTGATATCCGATCCCCTCCGGCCTGGATAACGGCGTGAATAGAGATGTAGGGCCTAAGATACCATTTATACTTATTTTCCCTGGGTTCCCCCTTACCCCGCTCATCAAACCGGTCTGATGAGCACCCCCTAGGAAGGCAGTTTTCTTTTCCTAGAAGTATTTAATTTAGAGTAAACTCCTTTGTCTGGGCTAGGGATCTTTAACGTGCTCCACTATCAATATATGGATCACACGGGACCGTCCTCTTAACTTCCTCTGCGAGGGACGGTATGGAATCGAATTAGCCTGACTTCTAGCTAACTCGGCCTACTCCGCTTCATACTGCGTTTTACCTTAATCTTACAAAATTCTGTGATTTTATAAGAAAAAGTCTAATGCTCGTATCCACCAACGCAAAAATTCCCCGATTAGGCTTTATCGTGATTAGTTACTAATCGGTGCGTTTTGCCAAAACAAATTCCAAACTCCGATTACTGTTAATCATGATTAAACCTTAATCGGAGAATTTTCACGTTGATGGATATGGACATAAGTCATATAACTATGACATACTATAATGGCCCAAATGCTCCAAAATGTGTAACGAAAATAACTTTGAAAAACAAAGGAGAAAATTCAAGATTGCGGTTGGCTTTGAAACTGTTTGGGTCAGCAGGCCTTAACAAATCCATGTCTGGCGTCGTAGACACCTTACGATAATTTAATAGGGACCTTTTGCACCTATAATTTTGATGCCTTTTTACTTTATCGCTTATTTCGGGCATGCGCAGTTATGAGGTAATAACGGAATCCCTTACAAACCGATAAAGTTTGACGTTACCTGCGGGAGAGTACCGTATCCCTTATAATTGACATGGTTGCCGACAGTAAAACGTTAAGGAGAAAAACAGCAAATTTAAATTGATTTTTGAACGCAAATATGTTCTGTGTTCTTTTTAATTGTAAAGATAAGTGTCAGTTTTTGTTTAATCATTTTCTTTGGCTAGAATTTCGTAAGAAATATGTAAAACATTAATTTGCACTGGAAACTATGACAAGTGATTCCGCTCTGTTTATCATAACCTCCCTTTTCTCTCTTGTGTTTTTGAGTTTTTAAAGATTAATAATAATTAAAATGTACCGTAAAAAATACAGGAATAATATTATTGGAAAAATTCTTTTTGTAAATCTTTATAATAATAAATACCGTATAAAGTCGACCATAAACAAATCAAAGGCAGGGTGCAAAAACTAAAAATGCTGTCTTAAAAATAACGTGACATTAGCTACCTCACAACGCGTTATTAAGCGATAAAGTCACCCAACGGGGATTTTTTATAAGAGGTGCAAAAGGTCTCTAACGACACTTTCACTGCTGACGCAATCGACATACACTCTGCGTTTATCGGTTTTTTCCAGGCCAACTTGATTGAGAGAGTTATTATCGGTACGCATTTTTCTCGGGAAAAGCATAGTATCTCATAGTTATATGGTCTAAGTAGACTACCTGGTAGACCCGGGGCTTGAACCCGGCATCTCCTGCTTGAAAGTCGCGGCGTTAACCACGACACCAAGCAGGCAGGTCGTGTATTATCTAGTTTAAGGATCATTTCTGCCCGTGTGCACGGGATTGGCTTGACATGTAAGCTGAGTTTAAGCTTTAGTTTTGGTGTGCAACGGTGTGAAATATCATGTAAGTGGCACTTAAGCTGCAGTTAAGATAAGTCGTAGAATTACTTTTTTGATTATGTTTTTAAACAAAAGCCATTAATTTAACCAGATTATAAAACTGTTCCGTTGCCTTAAAATATTTCTGCGATTATAATAGTGGTCTGTGCTTAAAATGGAACTTCTTCGGGATCATGAAGAAGATGTAGAATTATTAGAATTTGTAATTAATGGAATACCTACCAAGAAGGATTTTTCAAAGAATGATATGAAGATACCTTTTACAAAAGGTTTAGAATGTCCAAAAAAAATCATGTTTTTCTCGCTATTAGCAAATTCGTTGTAAAGAAACTGAAAAATGAGTTGGGTTGGTCTGGTGGTGCAATAATTAGTTTGTTTTCACACCGTATTCAATACGTATCGAAAATCAAGCATCTTGTTCTTCATATGTCACGCTCTTTGTCGGAACAGAAAACATGCTCTATGAAAGAAAAAGAAGACAATCTTTTCAATACGTATTGATTACGATGTGAAAACATATACAAAATAAATAGTCAGGTTTTATAGTTCACCAATTATAGTTTTATTTGCCTTTTCCTCCATACAATCATAAATCACCAATAAAATTTGTTTTTTTAAAACAACCTCAAATTTTACGTGTTTTTTTTTGACAGCTGACAGGTAATAATCATGATCACCACACAAAAAACACAAAAAAATGCAGGTAACTGCCACGTTGCCAATAATTTCCTTACTTTTTCCAAGAGGAACATATTCGGAACCTTTGCAAACCAAGTAAATCTCAAGGGTCACCCTCAGTTCAAGCGGCACTTGAACAAGTGGAAGAATTAAGGGGAAGTGGCGCACACAAGCATTAGAGAATTTTGGCTTAATTAATTTTAATAAAATATTACAGGGTTCCAACATATAAAACACTTATTTTGTAAAATTAAGCCAAATTTTTTATTTTTTCTCATTAACAAATTAACAAATAAAAAATTTGACACCTGTCAGCGTAAGCTGATGCGTTCTATTCTAAATGAACTTATGTTCCTAATTTTTCACCTTATTTATTGCCAATTGTACCAACGTTAAGTCTGTGAAGTCTGATTTTAAAGTTTTGATATATCTCAGAAGCATGCAATGCAAGAGTTTCAGTACCTAGGAAACAGATTTTCTTTTTAACGATTTTCTTTTCAATTCAACTCGACCCAACCGAATCCAACTCAACCTTTCCCAACCTCAGCAAACCCGGTAAAAATAGCGAAAAGGACCGGTCTTTTAGCAAAAAAACACTCTCTGACAGTTGGCATCTAAAGCTTACGCTGTCCAAGCAAGCAATTAAGCAAGCAGAAAATTGACAGTTGTACATGGAGAATTGCATTTCTGATTTGCGAGAATAAACGTATGTGTTTATTCCTCTATGATGAACTTTTCCGAATTGCTGCTTGCTTGCTTACCAGCGTAATAATGCCGGTATGCACCGTTTTCACGTATTTTCGTAGTTAGTTAATCATGGCTAATTATGTAATCACGGCTATAAATAGTCAGCACTATGCACCAAAGGATTTTGCACTCAGATTAGCTAATTGATGTGATTTGGTAATCAGGGTCAGTAGAAAGGAGCTGGCAACGTCGCAAATTTCCTAGGTATTCATATTATATAGTTTATTTCGTGTCGATTAGAGGCATAAAACCTTAGTGCCATTCCAGAGCACGTTGATACTACTATACCGTGGATTTCAAATAAAATGCGTACAATGTTAAAGGCAGATTTAAATACACATTTGTAATAATGTCATTCTGGTATGTACAAATGTGTATAAATGTGACTATAAGATATCTGACCAATTTCCGAGCCGATTTCGAATAATGACTTATGCTGGGTCTATACATCAAAATAAAATGGAAGATAACAAATAAAAACACCGATTAAAAAAGTTATTTTATTTTATTTACTGTATAAACCCAGCATTAGCTAAAATCAGTCAAGGTTATCCAGGGCATATAGGCATTTTATAGTAGTAGAAAAAGTATTATAAATCATCGCCAAGTAATAGGTCTTCCACCTCCATATTATTATTTCTTACATAAACATAACCTCACTAATTAACTAGCCGCGATTATCTGGTCCTTAATTCTAGGCCAAGCCAAACGCTTGGTGTATAAGTAAAACATTATGTAATCACGGCTAAAGTCTTAATCAGTGTACAATGGTGCATACCTGGGCCTGTATTCTTGACTGCCTGTGAGGTGAGTAGTCACCTCACAGGCCGTCATGAATACGGGCCCAGAGCATAAATCCGCCTAAAGTTTTTAATTTTGTTTGATATCGTATGACCACGGCCCGAGTAGTCACCCGTGAATATTTTCCTCTCTCATTTTTCACATAATCAAAGCAAGTGAGAAGTCGAAATTTGTTCACACTGACGAGCACGGGTGTCAAGAATACAGGCCGACGCTTATTCTTGACCGAACGTGAGGTGAGGTGAGTTCATTTTCCCGTGGAAATAGGTGGCAAAAGTAGCTCACCTCACGGGACGCTTATTCTTAAACGACCGTGAGGTGAGGTGAGCTTTTTTCACCACCTTTTTCCACGGAGAATTTCGCTCACCTCACCTCACGGTCGGTCAAGAATAAGCGTCCAGGACGCTTATTCTTGACGGCCCGTGAAGTGAGGTGAGATTACTTTCGCCACCTATTTCCACGGGGAATGAACTCACCTCACCTCACGCGCCGTCAAGAATAAGTGTCCTCAGGTCATGTACAAACTTCAAAAGGCGCGTTTCTGCGAGCTTAACATATTTAATATTATTTTCTCTTTCTAAATGTTAAGAGAGATCCAGCATACTACACCATCACAAAAAATACCCGTCTTTACACCCTTCGACCCCGCATATCTGTCAGGGGATAACTATCTTAAAAAGGTAGTTAGACAGCGGGGTCGAAGGGTGTACAGGCGGTATGTTCCTGGGGTCTGATTTTCGAATCCATACGAAAATATTCGCATACGTGTACTGAATAGTCGCCAATTTTTATGTCCGTCTCTTTCTATACCGTGTGAAATGAGAGGCGAAAGATAAGCCGGTATGTGTGGACCGCGTTCGAATTCGACTGGTTTAACGCAATATTGCACGAGTGGGTGGAGGGCATTCGTGTTGTTTCCCATGGAAAACCGGTTATTCTTTCACGTACTACCCGTGAATCAGCATACGGGCAGGTCTTTTGCCTTCTTTTTCATACGGTATAGGAAGAGAAGGAAGTAGTCTCATGCGAATAATTTCGTATGGTTTCGAAAATAGGATCCCTGGTATGGTGGGTCTCTCTCAGACGAATGCCTTTAGAAAAAGAGAATATTAGTAACTATGTTAAGCTCGCAGAAACGCGCCTAAAAGTGCGAGGGCCAATCATAACGAAAACAGAAGAAGAAGAAACGTCAAAATATCCTCCAAGCCAAAGCAATGGCGCTGTTTTGATGCTTTTTTCTTTTATTTGTAGTTTTTGTGGAATTTTTTGCAGTGATACTGGAAATCTGAACCATGTCTTCAGGATCGGTAAGTTAACAACTGGTAGCTTGGCTAAAGTACCGCTCTTTTACGTATGTTTTCGATATTTTAGATGTCCAATAATGTAGAGAACCTCTCCCCACAAACCATTCGAGTGGTTGTTAAAGAAATGCAGGACTTGGTGAACAACCCTCCCGAGGGAATTAAAGTCCAAATCAATGAGGAAGATGTTACTGACATCCAGGCATTTATTGATGGCCCTGCAGGTAAAGTGGTTTTGTATCAAGGTTGATTACTTCCTGAGATACTTTTTGGGGTAATTATGCAGTATACGGTTTTCTGCCATTTTTGATTTTTTTTGAAAAATTCTTTATGGGGGCACATTCTAGGGTCCCTAGGACCCCAAATCCGCCTGCGCCCGATTTTTTTTTTTTTTTTTTAACGAGAAAAAAGGGTGCCCAGGGGGGGTTGTAGAGTGTTTTTTTAATTGTTTTGGGTTGGTTTGGATTAGGTTGGGTTGGACTGTGTTGGTTTGGTTTGTTTTAGTGAAAAAAAATTTAAAAAAAACCAAAAAAAATCAAAAAAAAAAACCAAACGGCGCAGACGGATTTGGGGTCCTAGGGACCCTAGAAGGTGCCCCCATAAAGAATTTTTCAAAAAAAATCAAAAATGGCAGAAAACCGTATACTGCATAATTACCCTTTTTGGCTCATTATTTTAAACATTTGTGACCAATTATTTAGTTAAAAATGGTAATTATGCAGTATACGGTTTTCTGCCATTTTTGATTTTTTTTGAAAAATTCTTTATGGGGGCACCTTCTAGGGTCCCTAGGACCCCAAATCCGTCTGCGCCGGTTGTTTTTTTTTATTTTTTTTGGTTTTTTTAAATTTTTTTTCACTAAAACAAACCAAACCAACACAGTCCAACCCAACCTAATCCAAACCAACCCAAAACAATTAAAAAAACACTTTACAACCCCCCCCCTGGGCACCCTTTTTTCTCGTTAAAAAAAAAAAAAAAAAATCGGGCGCAGGCGGATTTGGGGTCCTAGGGACCCTAGAAGGTGCCCCCATAAAGAATTTTTCAAAAAAAATCAAAAATGGCAGAAAACCGTATACTGCATAATTACCAAAATTCTTTGAGGGGGCACCTACTAGGGTCCCTAGGACCCCAAATCTGCCTGCGCCCGATTTTTTATTTTTTTGTGTGCCTGGGGGGGGGTTGTAATGTGTTTTTTTAATTGTTTTAGGTTGGGTTGGACTGTGTTAGATTGGGTTGTTTTAGTGAAAAAAAAAAACAAAAAAAAATTTAAAAATTTGAAGTCATAGGGACCCTAGTAGGTGCCCCCCATGAAGAATTTTTCATAAAAAATCAAAATTGGCAGAAAACCGTATACTGCATAATTAACAATATTACATATTTTGTACATATTTTGCATAATAAAATAACCAAAATTTATGTTTCTTTTAAGGCACCCCCTACATCAATGGCATCTTCAAAGTAAAGCTATCCCTAGGTAAAAACTTTCCCAGTGAACCTCCCAAAGCTTATTTTTTAACCAAAATATTCCATCCGAATGTGGCAGCAAATGGAGAGATTTGTGTCAACACTTTGAAGAGAGATTGGAAACCAGATCTCGGTATCAAACATATTTTGCTAGTAAGTTAAGTTTATTTTATACATATTATTAGTAATAAGATTCATAGATCTTACATACAATATTAATTCTTAATCTTATTTCTTTTTTTAGACAATAAAGTGTCTTTTAATAGTGCCCAATCCTGAGTCCGCACTAAATGAAGAGGCTGGAAAGCTTTTACTTGAACATTATGATGACTATTCTCAAAGGGCCAAAATGATGACTGAAATTCATGCGCAGGTAAGGTGTCTAACAATTTTGATATGGTTTTAGTGAGGGTTTTGGGTTTTATGAATTTTGTATTTTTTTAGCCTCACAAAAGCAAATGTTCAGGTGAAGATGGTCCTGTTGCCAAAAAACATGCAGGCAGTGATACAGCTGTTAAGAAGAAACTTAAGGACAAGAAGAAGACTCTAAAACGTTTGTGAAGCATGTTAATTTTTAAGGGAAGCGAGTGAAAGATTCTAAATGAGCAGCCAGTCTTACTATTTTATTTATGTGAGTAAAGATTTTTATTTTAATTTTTTTATACTATTTTCTTGATGTAATTTTATCAATAAATTTAGATATTATTTTGTAAAGGTGCCCCCCTCAGTCCAAAGTTTGGCAAATATATTTGCAAGCGAGTATCAATTATTTATTAAAATAAATATTAAGAAAAAGTAAAATGTTGTAAGGAACAGCAATTGAATGTGCTTTTTAAAGTTAAAAATATTATAAAAAAGACCAAAAGTTCATCATATATTTCAATATCAAAATTAGAGTATTTCAAGAACATCCTCGCTTATAGCGCATTTCACTATACCGCACTTGGCTCAAAATTGAACTATAGCTTGCATGGTGCTAGCTTGCCCTCAGACTCGAAGGGAGAAAATTCGAACTTGCTGTGATGAAGTAGAACTATCAAAAACCACTGTTCCAAAAAGCTCATATTTTTTTTCGAGTGGCTACTGAAATATGAAATCAAACTGTAAGTGAGCAGCTCATGTCTAGTGAAATATGCCCAGCTGATAGCACTGCGGCTTCGGTTGGATACTGAAATAAGCAAAAGCTTAATATTATCAGAATTATTCAAGCTGTGATGTCACAAAATAATTCTGCATTGGAGCAGGTAGTGAAATTCACTTCACAGTTAGCAAAATGAATATTTAAGAAAAAAAAAACAAATATACAGGAATTAAATTTGTAATCTTCATAAAATATGAAAGTTTCCTTTGCCTGTTTTTCAGATATTTGCTGTCAAAATTTTAACTCAGAAAATATCATTTTAACCGATTTTTCAAGAATTCAGAAATAGTAACCTTGTGATTACATATTTGAATATGCAATGTGCATTTTTAGTTATTGTGACACACTTACTTATTAAAAATTTTAAGTTTTCTGGAAATTTCTTTTAAAACTTTTAAGGCTGTCCATACCATAAATTGGTGAGTTTTTACGCTGTTTTATAAGATTCTACAGGCCTTCCTCATAAAAACTGATAGAAAAAATCTGTACTTTATGAGATTTGTCTTGGTTTTTACAAGTTTGTTTCACATACCTCATACTAAACATATAAAACCTGAGAAAACATTATAAAATCTTGAAACTTTTTAAAGAAATTTGACATGGTTTTTTTGGTGGTTACTAAATTTTAATATATCTTAATTTAAAGCATGGAGCATGTGTTTTTAAACTGCTAACTTTTTTCTGTGTACTTAACTGTGATGTATCAGAAAACAAAAATTAGATGAGCCGCATTGAGGCTGAGATCATTACATTTTTCAAAATTAGATGAGGTAAGGCTGAGATCATTACATTTTTGACTAGATTTATTTGAAAACTGCTCAAGAAAACTGTGTAATTGCAAAAGAGTTTATAATATTAAGTTGTTTACCCCTCAGTGTACCCTGTCCAGACACTGAGCAAATAATTTTCCTTGCAAATAAGCTGCTAACCTTAGGCTGTGGGATTATTTCTTTAGAAGTCAGTTCCCTGTATTTTATTTATTAATTGATATTACATTGACATTTTTTTTTATTACAGTTTTACACACCTATTTTTTGCTCAAAATTTGAATTTGTTTTTAGTATTTTAGGATTTTTTAGTTTGATAAATAAAATGCCTTTGAACAAAAAACTGGCGTAATGGAAATGATGAACATTTATGTGCATGTGCAAAATAATTAATTTTTTATTTAAAAACATGAAATACACACATTAGGGTATTTTTCCTTTCGATTTTTTTGGCATGACTAGTCTGTTTTTGAATTTTTTGAATATTGTTTGATTGATTGAATGTTTACTTAAAATCATAAATAAAATTATTTTGCACATAAGCTTTGATAGAACTTGATATAGGCTAAAAACTGTAAAATATAGCAACTACCTAATTAAATATCTTTAATTTTACATTAAGAATTAAGATTATTATGGATTTAAGTATATTTTTTTCATTTGTTGTTATTATGTTTTAATATTTTACAAATGGATTTTAAGTAAACTGGATACAAACCGTGATTTACTGTGCGTGTTGATATAACTACTGATTTTATTGACTTTATTTCAAAAGTTAATTAAACTAGAGGCAACATAAACTTTTACATACATTGAAACCAAGCAAACATGTTAAAACCAGTTTTAATGAAAAAACTTGATAGGTTTTAGACCAAATTACAGTACCAAAATTTTTTATTATAAGAAAAATTCACCAATCAAATTGGATAATTTGCTCTAAAACTTAGTTGTGTATATTTTCGGTTTTGGTTTGGGTACTTCCTATTTAAGTCAATTAAACCAAATTTTATTTGAGCAGTTATTGTGTAGTTTTAAGTTTACAAATAACAAATTAAAGTCCACCCTAATATCTCTAAAACCAAAAGAGGCAGAGAAGTAAATTTTCACATAATTAAATGGTTTACAGAAAAGTATCTTTTTGCCGCCCTTTATTAAGGGGGTGGAGCTAGGGCGGAGACAATACAAAATATACCCTGTATATTTTGGAAAATTTAAGTAGAGCTTTTCCTTCTGTTTCCAAAAACACCTAAATTGGTACTTTTACTTACTACTCACTTACTACGTCTAAATCCTTATTTAAAAGTTTTTGTCATTTTATTTAGAAACCGTTAGAGAGAAAGGTAACATATTAGGTATTTTTGGAAACAATGAAAATCTCTATTCAAATTTAGAAAATATACGGGGAATTTCATTTATAAAAAGTATTGTCTCCGCCCTAGCTCCACCCCCTTAATAAATGGCGGCACAATTAGCATCCAAAAAGATACTTTTTTGTAAACCATATAATTATGTGAAATTTTACTTCTCTGTTTTGGTTCTGGAGATATTAGGATAGACTCTGATTTTTAGGACACCCTGTATAATGATATGTATATTTTTTGTCATAGTGCAATTGAATTGTGTCACATATTTTCGAAAATTTGTTATTGTGTTTCAGCTTACTCTTCAGTGTTTTTGTCGATTTATGAAATAAATATTCTTTAAATTAGTAAAATACAAGTTTTTATTAGGCCTAACCACAGGATGAGAGTTACAATTTAATTTATTACAAAAGTAAATACCTAAATTAAATTAAACATTAAGTTTAATAGTTTTATCACCAGAAAACCATTATTAAAAACATGCTGTTTTACCACTTCTATACTTAAGGGGACCCTAACTTGACAAAGTGTTGCAATTCGACCACGTACCTTATCTAACAACCAGTTATTAGGTACTTTATTTCAATATAAGTACCAACAACAATACTAGAAGCGCTAGAGCCACCACTATGAGTATTATTTTCCACTGAAAAAAATAGAAAAAAAAGTTTCATCAAACTCGAACAAAATTTTATACAGTCACAATTTGTTATACCTATATTTAGACACAATTCATAAAATTTTGTTTTTTTTAAATATAGAGTGGCCCACAAAAAACTGGACTGTTTTGTTTTAATTGCCAATTTTTTATTTATTGTTGGATTTTAACGTAAAAAAGAGTTTTGGAAAGGTAATGAAAAAGACTTTTTGCAAATATGTCGAAAAATTACACTTTTTAAAAAAGTTTTTTTATTTCTTTATAGAATTTATCAAATGATACATCGGTTTACAGACAATAGACATAAGTTTTTTGCAGTTGAAAAAAAGGTATACAAAGTATCTAAAAAAAAACCCAACGGTTTTTTAAGATGCATAAAACCATTGTATTAAAACTTTTGGACATCCGCTATTTTAAATTTTTGATAAATGTAATTTTTTGACATACCTATTTGCAAAAACTCTTTTCAATAAATAAAAAATTGGCAGTTAAAACAAAACAGTCCTGTTTTTTGTGGTGCACCCTATATTTCAGATTATTTTTGTCCCCAAACTTTGTTTGATGAATGATTTAAAAAAACAAAATGTTATTAGAAACGTGTCTAAAAAGTACCTGTTAAAATGATTCTTGATATTTGATGTATTTAACTTCCTTTAGGCTGGTTTATTTAGTGGGTGACATACAAGCTAAGATAACTTCCCGTTAGTCCCGTTGTTTAAAATACAATATACAGTTTTATGGGAGCAGTTTAACTAGGGGGGTAACCCGCTATTGATAAACTGGCCTTGTCAAATAATGCAAGGCGTCGAACGTGTCGATTCGTACAAATACCTCAATGAGAACTGGGACACTGCCCGCCAGACTGAAAAGTTATATATGCTGTGAAATAAAAACATTCTAAACACATAACAACGAAGCACACGAATTCGGGTAGTTGTAGTAAAGTGATATTAAAATTCTTGGTTGAACAGGCCAGATCATCGTTTGTAAAAATTAAATCAGTATTGTGTAGTTGCGATTTTAATACCACTCCCCGAATTCGTTTGCTTCGTTGTTATGTGTTTAAAAATATTTATTCAGCTTTTATAGGCATGGAGACTGACTGATATGTCATGTGCAAAAAATTGTAGGCATTCGAGATGTGTGTAGAATCTCAGGCAAAAAACTGCAAAGATGCTGAGATTTTATATTAGTATTTTATACAGATTTATAAGATTCTATGAGCCAGGCTGTTTGTGTCGTAAAAACTGATAGAAAAGTTCTGTCCTTGATAAAAGGATTTTGATTTACAATTGGTGATGGTTTGGGATAAACCGGAACCGGTTTTTTCGATATAAAACAATGACGTTACCCTGGTAAAATTTTCCCCTCGAATCTCATAGAAAATATTTTGTAGAAGATTTTATGGGATTTTGGGTCGGTTTTTGCAACATTTTCTATGATATTTGAGGAGATTTCAGGTCTATGGGCAGTGATTTTGATGGGTTTTGAAGAAGTTTCTATGGTCACATGTGGGATCGGTTTCTAGGATATTTGAAGAGATTATATCAGTATTGTGATTCTAGAAGATCCTATGGGGAATGACCCACATAGCAAGCCTTGGATATTGTATATCACACACAAGATTTTTAATATTTTCCTATGCATTTAAAATACTACATATTTTTTAGATAAAATTTATTGCAAAAATTTATATAAAAAAATATGAATATTTTCCCAATAATCAGTGTGTATCGGTTTGAGTATATTCTGTTTATCTGTTTTTTGTATTTAAGGCAGACATATCCTAGCCCAATATCATTTGAATATGTGCACAATAAATATGCCCAAATATTTGTTTTGTGGAATGGAATACTTTATTTAATATTTTATTGTTATAATATATAATTAATTTTTTTTTTAGACATCATAACATTTTTCTGCTTTTTTTTAATGTACTTAACCCAGATCCTCCTTGTTTTATATATCTTTAAAAAATCGTAGGTATACTGCTATAGTTAACATATTTTTTACGCGGGTTAGATTGTGACTTAACATTTTGCCAAAATTTGGCGAATCACATTCTCCCCGAGTGGCCAAACTTGTCGGTGCTCATGGTCCCTAGTCTTATATATATTTTCTTATTCCAGTGAATCAAAAACCACTAAATTGATAAAATGTATTCAAGGATTAGTTTAGTGAGGGAGACTTAAATATTAACCACTTAGCGGTGTATACGACCCTGCAAGCTCGATTTTCCTCTACGCATTAGCGCGTGTACCACGTGGTTTCAATTCAAGCAATCAGATACGAAATTAATAAATCCTTCCTCTGCATTGCAAATACGGAACTAAGCTTGTTTCGTTTGCTGTTGAATTGTGTGCAGTGAGTTTGTGCCGTTTTCTAAAGTTTTGTAGCAAAAAACAATATTTTTTATTATCGGTTGGATTAAACTACAATGGACTGTCCCCTTGGGAATTACTAAGTAGTAGTAAGTAAGTAGATAAACGCGATTGAAGTTGTTTTATTCATGTGGGCTCAAAATGGTGGCGTCAGATGAAATAAATGCATCTATATATATGGCTGAATTTCTGAATTTCAACTTGACGATATATGATGCTTTTCGACGTTGACGCACTGCGTAAAAAAGGGACAGAGAAGGGTCAATGTCAATCAGGAACAGCAGGTGTTGTGTTATTTAAAGCTAGGTTTATACTGTAAGATTAAAAGAAACATTGACCTATATGGTAGGCAGTGTATTTTGCATTTTTGTTTCACAGTGTCTAAAGTTACGACGGTTATATCTAGAGCGAAAACATTCTTTTTTAGAGTTGAATTGGGTTTGCTGGGGTTGTATTGGTTGGTTTTCTTGTGAAAATGTAAAAAAACTGGTTTTTGTGTTTACCAAATATTAAATTAGAAAGCTGATAAATCACCTCGTAAATCACTGACACCCACATTTCTGTACATTTATAAAAGTTTTGTGCTGATTAATTTAAAGTTATTAACCTATATTTTTATTTTATTTATTTATGTGTATTGTAAAAGAAGCATCCTTTTGAAACTTTTATTTTTCTTCTTTCCTATTAGATCTCTAAAAGCAAATATGTAAGTTGTATGGTTTTATTTTTTGTTTCAGATGGACACTTGATGAAAACTTGGTTGGTTGTTCCCACCATCTTTGGTAACTTTACATCTCTTGGGGACTGCAGTACATAAAGCCGATCACAGTTTTTTTATTCATAAATGGTGGAGTCAGAAAAAATGCAACTTGGCCATATTTTTCATATCAAAAATCAGGCCATTTTATAAACATAAATAATTTAGGTAAACATTTCATTCTGATCTAAATCTGGACGAGGTTTCAGGAAATGAAATACCTACCTAAATGGAAACCCACGAACAATATTTATTATTAATTGATTATTATTTCCAAGTTGTAATTTTTATTTTTTCTGTATTTTTTATCCAAATAAAGTGACTTTAGCAGTACATAATTCATTTTCTTAAATTATCTGTGAAAATTCCCTAAATAAAATATTAAAGTTTTATTTTACAATTAGCAACAATTTAAGGATTTTGTGAAATTAAGTCTACTCAAAAATAAGTTCTGACCTGATAAAATCGTTAGGAATATATGGTAACCGTCAATCACCAAATTTCTATTTCAGGTTGACTTTTGATGGAAATATGGGTAGTTTTTACCATGCCTCTCAATTTTGAAACAACACAAATTATATCTTTGGTTCCTTTACATGGAAAAAGACAATAATCCTGGCGGCCATCTTAACATCAAGACTTTGCAGGGTAAGTAGTATAAACTGTCGGGAACTTTTTTTTAAAATTCAGTTTAAAGCAAAATTGATACGCCACAAAAGATATTTTCTGAGTGTGAATTTTTATAGAATGTTATTTTTAGTTTTTTATATATTACTTTTGTTAAAAACTAAAACGATGATTTCCGAAAGGTTCCATATAAAAGTGCTCAGGATATTCACGCATTAATTTGCCAGAAATTGGCATAATCATTTTTTGTTGAGTCTAGAGAACTTGTATCATTTTTTTTCTTTACTTATATTTGTTACTAAACTTAAACATTACTTTTTTAAACGTTTTGGCTTATAAACTTAATTTTTTCAAAAATTTTTGTTTTACAGTATTATATTTAAAAGATTAAAATAACACATTTTTAAGAAAATTTTTGCCCATGGCATTTTTATAGTTTTTTTTATTATAAAATGTTGCTTTGTACCACCAGCTAACTGAATAAAAACTCATAAAAACACTGATTAAAAACTGAATATGCCACGTATTATCTATTTATAAAAATATTTTATTTCCAGAAGTAGCTGCAGCAAGAAGAAATTCCCTTTCTTTACACACCACCACGAATAAAAAGCTTCATATTGTCATAAAAAACTGTTTAAGGATGCTGTACCCACATAGCAAGCCTTGGATATTGTATATTACAAAGATATTTAAAATTAGGATATACGTTTTGTATGTTACATGTATATTTTATATATATTAGAAAAAAAACATGATTCGTTTCAAAAAAAGGAAACATGAACGGATATTTACTGTATATTCATTGTATATGCGCTATCGTACATCCTAAATATATGTTTTTTGTATATAAGCTTTATATTTTTTAACCGAATATCAGTTAATATTTTAAAATAAAATATTACCCAAATATTTGTTTCTTAATATAAACTAAATATATAAATTTTATAATTATCACGTAATATTCTCTAAAGAAGTTTTTTAAGATTTTCCTCTGCATTTAAAATACTACATATTTTTTTAGATAAAATTTATTGCAAGAAATTATATAAAAAAATATGAATATTTTCCCAATATTTAGTGTGTATCCGTTTGAGTATATTCTGTTTATCTGTTTTTTGTATTTAAGGGAGACATATCCTAGCACAATATCATTTGAATATTTGCACAATAAATATGCCCATATATTTGTTTTGTGGAATGGAATACTTTATTAAATATATTATTGTTTTAATATATAATTATATATTTTAGCATTAGAGATAACAACATTTTTCTGCTTTTTTTAATGCTTTTTTTTTAAATGCACTTAACCCAGATCCTCCTTGTTTTATATATCTTTAAAAAATCGTAGGTATATTGCTATAGTTAACATATTTTTTAAGCGTGTTAGATTGTGACTTAACATCTTGTCAAAATTTGGCGAATCACATTCTCTCCGAGTGGCCACTTAACTTGTCGGTACACATGGTTCCTAGTCTTATATATATTTTCTTATCTCAGTGAATCAAAAACCACTAAATTGATGAAATGTATTACAAGATTCCTTTAGTGAGGGAGCCTTAAATATTAACCACTTAGCGGTGTATACGACCCTGCAAGCTCTATTTTCCTCTACGCATTTTGATTCGTTAGCTCGTGGTTTCAATTCAACCAATCAGATACGAGATTAATAAAGCCTTCCTCTGCATTGCAAATACGGAACTAAGCTTGTTTCGCTTGTTTATAGATTTGTGTGCAGTGAGTTTGTGCCGATTTCTAAAGTTTTGTAGCAAAAAACAATATTATTTTTTATCGGTTGGATTAAACTACAATGGACTGTCCACCTGGGAATTGCTTTCTTACATCTAGTTGTTGCAGGTAAGTAGATAAACGCGATTGAAGTTGTTTTATTCGTGTGGGCTCCAAATGGTGGCGTCAGATGAAATAAATGCATCTGTATATATGCAATTTGATGATATATGTTGCTTTTCGACGTTGACGCACTGTGTAAAAAAGGGACAGAGAAGGGTCAATGTCAATCAGGGTAATTATGCAGTGTACGGTTTTCTGCCATTTTTGTTTTTTTTTTGAAAAATTCTTTATGGGGGCACCTTCTAGGGTCCCTAGGACCCCAAATCCGTCTGCGCCGGTTGTTTTTTTTTTTATTTTTTTTGTTTTTTTTAAATTTTTTTTCACTAAAACAACCCAAACCAACACAGTCCAACCCAACCTAATCCAAGCCAACCCAAAACAATCAAAAAAACACATTACAACCCCCCCTGGGCACCCTTTTTTCTCGTAAAAAAAAAATCGGGCGCAGGCGGATTTGGGGTCCTAGGGACCCTAGAAGGTGCCCCCCATAAAGAATTTTTCAAAAAAAATCAAAAATGGCAGAAAACCGTATACTGCATAATTACCTCAATCAGGAACAGCAGGTGTTGGGTTTATCTAAAGCTATGTTTATACTGTAAAATTAAAAGAAAATTGACCTATATATGGGAGGCAGTGTATTTTGCATTTTTGTTTCACAGTGTCTAAAGTTACGACGGTTATATCTAGAGCAAAAACAACCTTTTTTAGGGCTGAGTTGGGTTTGCTGGGGTTGTATTGGTTGGTTTTCTTGTGAAAATGTAAAAAACTGGTTTTTGTGTTTACCAAATATTAAATAGCACCTTGGCTATTTTTTTCATACCAAAAATCAGGCAATTTTATAAACATAAATAATTTAGGTAAACATTTCAGTCTAATCCAAATCTGGACGAGGTTTTAGGAATTGAAATACCTACCTAAATGGAGACCCACGAACAATGTTCATTATTAATTGATTATTATTTCCAAGTTGTAATTTTTATTTTTTCTGTATTTTTTATCCAAATAAAGTGACTTTAGCAGTACATAATTCATTTTCTTGAATTACCTGTGAAAATTCCCTACATAAAATATTAAAGTTTTATTTTACTATTAGCAACAATTTAAGGATCTTGTGAAATTAAGACTACTATACTACTACTATAAGTTCAGCCTTAATTAAATCGGTAGGAATGGTAACTGTTAATCACCAAATTTCTATTTCAGGTGGACTTTTGATGGAAATATGGGTAGTTTTTACCATGCCTCTCAATTTTGAAACAACAAAAATTATATTTTTGGTTCCTTTACATGGAAAGAGACAATAATCCTGGCGGCCATCTTAACATCTGGATTTTGCAGGGTTATTAGTATAAACTGTCGGGAACTTTTTTTTTAATTCAGTTTAAAGCAAAATTGAGATGCTACAAAAGATATTTTTTGTATGTGTCTTTTTATAGATTGTTCTTTTTAGTTTTTTATATATTACTTTTGTTAAAAACTAAAACGATGATGTCCAAAAGGTCCCATATAAAAGTGCTCAGGATATTCACGCATTAATTTGCCAGAAATTGGCATAATCATTTTATGTTGATTCTAGAGAACTTGTATAATTTTTTATTTACTTATATTTGTTACTAAAGTTAAAAATTACTTTTTTAAAAGTTTTGGCATTATATTTTTTTTATAAACTTATTTTTTTCTAAAATTTTTGTTTTACAGCAATGTATTTAAAAGATTAAAATAACACATTTTTAAGAACATTTTTGGCCATGGCATTTTTATATTTTTTTTATTGTTTTTTATTATAAAATGTTGCTTTGTACCACCAGCAAACTAAATAAAAACTCATAAAAAATGAATATGCCACATATTATCTATTTATAAAAATATTTTATTTCCAGATGTAGCTGCAGCAAGAAGAAATTCCCTTTCTTTACGCACCACCACGAATACAAAGCTTCATATTGTCATAAAACACTGACTAAGGGTGCTGCAGATAGAGACAGATATCAACCACCAAAAAGAATAAGAGATAAACATGAGGATATGTACTGGTAATAATGCGATATGGTACCTGCGAGTGTTAATATACTGCTTTGCTCACTTTTACTTAAACTAAATTTTTGAATGGAAAGCTTAATTCTGTATTTTCTAAATAAAATTAAAAAAATGTAATTCAACTGTTTAAATTAAGAAATGAGAAAAAAGTGTTTGTTTTTTATTAAAAAAAACTTTCAAAATTTGAAAATATTGTTGTTAAAAATTTTTAGCTGTGCAAGGCGTTTTTATTTTTTTTTAAATTAAATTAGGCATTTTAGGTTTTTTTACTAACAAACAGCACTTTTTTACGTGATACCGTATATTTTTTGGATATATAAATAACATAAAAAACCATATTTTCTACCATTTTAAAGTACATCTCAAAAAATGCTTATTTATGTGAGAGCATGTGTTTCTGATGTCAATTTTACTCACGTTAATTTTTCTAAATTTAGGATGCGACCTATTATTGTTATTGTGCTAAGTGCAATATATTCAGGGTATATACAAAACGCATATACATTATATATATGATCATAGATTTGTAATGGACATTCTTCATTGAATACATCAGTGTTATAAGGATTAGTATATTGCAGTAATATAAATCTTATATATACCCTCAAATAAAATATTATGGATAGAAAAGGAATATACTTTTATGGATATACCATTGTTATATATAAACTAAAATTTGGACAAATATACATTTTGTATATCGTGACGGATATCGACAGGATATAATATATAAATATATACCATAATGGATATACCATAGAACATCAAATTTGGTGTCATAGAATATAACTCGAATATTTTTGTGGAGTAATTAATACATGTTCAGAATATACTTATAACGTATATTCAGTGGATTTTACCTAATGGGTACCTCTGGATCTAAATTGGATCTTTTTTGGAACTCCTATTCACGTCAGGTGAATATCTGGGTGATATCGAGGGCAATATCCTTCTCCGTTTTCGTATATACGCTGGATATACATGCATGCTATGTGGGGATTTTGGAGAAGTTTCTATGAGTTCTTTTGGGATCGGTTTCTAGGACATTTGAGGAGATTCTATCAGTATCATAAATCTAGAAGTTCCTATGGGCAAGAAGATTTTATCGGGTTTTGGGTTGGTTTTTGCAACATTTTCTATGATATTGGAGGAGATTTTATCAGGTCTATGGGCAGTGATTTTTATGGTTTTTGAAGAAGTTTCTATCATATCATCAAATATTCTATAAACCGATCTTACAAGAATTCATAGAAACTTCTCCAAAATCGTTGCTCAAAGGATCTTCCATATAATCATGATACTGATAGAATCTCATTAAATATTCTAAAAACCGATTCAACGAGAACCCATAAAAGCTTTTCCAAAATCATTGCGATACTGATAGAATCTTATCAAATATTCTAGAGGCCGATCCCACAAGAACTCATAGAAACCTCTCCAAAATGACTGCTGATAGGAATCGCGATACTGGATAGAATCTCATCAAATATCCTGGAAACCGATCCCACAAGAACCCATAGAAACTTCTCCAAAATCATTGCTCATATAGGATCTTCTGTAATCACTATACTGGTAGAATCTCCTCAAATATTCTAGAAAGAGAACCCATAGAAACTTCTCCAAAATTATTGCTCATATAGGATCTTCTATAATCACTATACTGATAGAATCTCCTCAAATATTCTAGAAACCGATCCCACAAGAACCCATAGAAATCAAAATCATTGCTCATAGGATCTTCTATAATCACGATACTGATGAAATCTCCTCAAACATGCTCAATACCTCATTCTCATCAAATCTCCTTTAAAACTGTTTATTTGTTCGTTGATAAAATCTTCTCCAAACCCACACCCTTATACAAACTGATAAAATATCCTAGACCTCTGTCTTATAAAACATCCTTGATTCTTGATTCTCATAAAAGTACTGAAACTACAAGCTGATAAAACATCATATATTCCCTATATAATCTTCTCTGCTTCTAAAATATTATCGAAAAAAATATTGGCCTTCTCATTAAATCTTATAGAACTTATAAAAACATGATAAAAACTTCTCCGGTCTGGATGAGATTCGAGGTGAAAATTTTATCAGGGTACAGTTGCAATCTGCTTATGATATTTTAGAACCAGCCTGGGAGGAGGACTTTGGTTGTAAACATAATCCCCAAAATTATGCCAATTTATAGGTATGCTTTTTTTGAGTAAAATTAAATACTTGGCAATTTTTGAGAGCAGGACATATAAGTTAATATTGTTCTCTTCTTTTAATTGCATCAGTCTGAGAGAGATCAAGCTTACCAGAATATGCTCCCCCTACACCAAATATTTAAGTCGAAGGGTGTACAGGCGGGTAAGGTGTAGAATGCATTTAGAAAAAAGAACTCACAAAAATTTGCTATTTCATAATAATATAAATGACGTAATTATTTTATAAATGCTGCCAAAATAATGTCAACCAGAACCAGGACTAATTCTTAATCGAAAATTCCTAAAAAGATTAGTGTGTTGGTTTTTACAAGCTTATTTATGAGTCTTGTGTTGGTTTTTGAAAGTTTGCGGCACATACCACATATAGGAAACATAATTTTTGATAAAAAAAGGGATGCTAATGATATCTTAGATGGACATAGTAGGTGACGTATGGATGTACTGCTCAAATTAAATAAGAATTAAAGAAGAAGTTTTTTTCGCCATCGAAGTATGAAATAAGATCCCTAATAGCACAGGATATTCCAGGAATATCCCAGTAAGGTGCTGTGAATGGCACATTCACAGTATATTCGTAGGATGTTCCAAAAACGTGCTCTGAATAACTTTTCAGCTAGCACATGAACAGCACATTTAAAAGACATTCTCAGAATATCCTACCTAGTACATTCAGCGAACATCCTATAATGGATATTCCAGGAATGTTCTGTGAAAGTCCTAAAAATGTTCTTTTTTTGGACATTGATAGCACATTTAGAAAAAATTCTTAGGATATCCTGGACAGTACATTCAGCGAATATTCCATGCAGAATATTTCCTGAATGTTCTACTAAACAGACAGCACATTGAAAATACGTTCCCTGGATAGAACATTCAGCAAATGAATGTTCTGACAATTTCCGTAAAATGTCCTTTCCTTTTGGATATGAACAGCATATTCAAAAAACATTCTTACACACCCTGAACAGTACATTCACCGAATATTCTATGCACGATATTCCACGAATGTTCTGGTAATGTCCGTACATTTGCACATTGATAGCACATTTGGGAGATATTCTGGGAATATCCTGGGTAACACATTCAGTAAATGTTCTAGGCAGGATAAGCTACCAATGTTCTACCAAAGTCCTAAAAATATAATACAATATTGTCGTAACGTTTTTTATTCTAACAGCTGCGGTAAAGATTTTTTTCGGGATATTTTTATCTGTCGCTGCAAGTTTTTTTTTATTAAAAAAAAACTCTGTTTAGTTACAAGACAAAACTATTTCGTTGGCCTAAAAAAATATCATATTTTATCTACGCTTACGCAGCAGAATTGATTTTATTTTGTTTAAAAGCTTATTGGGGTAGGCTAATATTTATTTCCAATAAAAAAATAATTATGAAAATCGGTTGAGCCGTTTGGGAGTTATCCTGCATATAACAAATAACATAATCCCCTTCCACTACCGTTTGGGAGTATTCGGGGAGGAGGGTAATATTTTTATCCAATAAAAAAAAATTATGAAAATCCGTTGAGCCGTTCGCGTGTTATCCTGTATTGAATAAATAACGTAATCCCCTCTTTCACTACCGTTTGGGAGGATTCGGGGATAAAAAAATAATTATGAAAATCTGTTGAGCCGTTCAGAAGTTATTCTGATTTTATGTAAAAAAAAATAATTCACGGTGCTCTTCTAACAGAAAACAATGTCCAAAAGGTTATACCCCGCTAATATATAATTTCTCCCATAAGCTCCCGTAGCGCAAAAGATTAAGTCGTTGGAAAAGTGTTATATGGATGCCAGAAGGTTGAGCTCATAAATGTGCTATGAAAATCCTGCGAAAATATTCTATGAATGTTCTACCAGGATTTTCTAGGAATATCAAAACTGCGGACACAGAACATTCGCTGAACATCCCTGGTATGCTTAGAGGATTTGAGGGAATATTCAGAGAATGTTCCCAATATCTAGCAAATGTTAGAATAGAATCTCATTAAATTTGGTGAATTTTTATGATGTTTTGTAGGGTTTCATAAGATTCTACGAGCCAAAACTCATAGAAAAAAACCTGTATTTTATGAGATTTCTCTACGTTTTTACAGGTTTTTTCCGCATATATGCCTCATAGAGAATATATAAAATATTATAAAATCTTGTTAAACTTTTCTAAGAGATATAACGCGGGTTTTTTGGCAGGGTACTATTAAAATTAATTATAGACAGAAAATGAAAGGCAGAAGATAGATCTTAGGCAATGGTATGGTGTTGGTATCGGGGTGATTTTCACAAGAAGCGTATATTCAAATATTAATTTTCATAAAATTTTAACACAACAGAAACATCTTACCAATACCTGGACTTAAACAAGTCAAGACACCAAAGACGAAAAAATTCATGATTTAATTGTGAAGAACGAAATTGGATTGTTGTGGAAAACAGACAACGGTACTTCGTGTAGAGAAAAAAATGTAAAAAATATGTATACAGGGTGGATTCTTTAAATGGAACGGTACTTCTAAGAGGCTTTAGGGAAGAGGTTTAAAAAAAAAACTAAAAGCGAGTCTTTAATGATGATAAAATTTTGGGGGAAATTTTGAGACAATGATGTATTTGAATTTAACTCTGTGTTTCGGACTTCCATTGTCTATATTTTATTTATACACGACATTTCGATCAGTACAATCTCTGATCGTCTTCAGGTGCAAACTACATACGTTTCGATCAGTACAATCTCTGGTCGAAACGTCGTGTATAAATAAAATATAGACAATGGAAGTCCAGTGCTTACCAAGTAGTTTTTTTTTTAATGAGAAGGTACCACTCGTGGCACCTTTTTGGAAAGCTTGTTAAAAGAGAAACCTAACGCACTAGTTTTTTTTGACATTTGTCAACTAATATGTCAAAAATTTAAAAAAAAACTTATTTTTTTGTCAATTGTTTTGGCTTCAAAATAAACTACATATTTCTCTATTTACTAAGCGGAATAAAGAAAAAACCACACAAGAACATTATTGACGGCTCATTTGGGGGCCCTCACTGAAGGCCCAGGGCCTACCAACATTTTTTTCATGAGGAGGTGCCACTTGTGGTACCTTTTTGGAAGGCTTGTTAAAAAAGAAATTCGATTAAATAAATTTGTTTATCTGTCAACCCATTTGTCAAAAATTTTCAAAAATGTATTTGTTGTCAGTTTTTTTAGCCTCAAAATAAAGTACATATTTTTTATTTACTGGATCGAATAAAGAAACTACCACACAAGGATATTGTTCACGTAAAATTATTTTTAACACATATGGGTTGACAGATGTCAAACAAATTTATTTAATAGAATTTCTCTTTTAACAAGATTCCCAAAAAGGTGCCACAGGTGGTACCTCCTCATGAAAAAAATGTTGGTACGCCCCGGGCCTTCAGTGAGGGCCCCCAAATGGGGCGCCAATAATGTTCTTGTGTGGTATTTTATTTATTCCGCTTAGTAAATAGAGAAATATGTAATTTATTTTGAACGCATTGGTTGACAGATGTAAAAAAAACTAGTGCGTTAGATTTCTTTTTTAACAAGCTTTCCAAAAAGGTGCCACAAGTGGTACCTCCTGATAAGAAAAATGTTGGTAGGCCCTGGGCCTTATTCAGTGAGGCCCTCCAAATGGGCCGCCAATAATGTCCTTGTGTGGTATTTTCTTTACTTCGCTTAGTAAATAGAGAAATATGTAGGTTATTTTGAAGCTAAAACAATTGACAAAAAAAATAAGTTTTTTAAAATTTTTGACACATTGGTTGACAGATCAAAAAAAACTAATGCGTTAAATTTATTTTTTAACAAGATTTTCAAAAAGGTGCCACAAGTGATACCTTCTCATTAAAAAAAAATAGTTGGTAGGCCTTGGGCCTCCAGTTAGGGGCCCCAAATGGACGCAAAGTCCGTAAAAAATCATTAAAGATTCGCTTTTAGCATTTTTTAGGTAATTATGCAGTATACCGTTTTCGGCCATTTTTGATTTTTTATGAAAAATTGGTTGTTTTTTTTTTAATTTTTTTTACTAAAACAACCCAATCCAACACAGTCCAATCCAACCTAACCCAAAAAAATAAAAAAAAAACATTAAACCCCCCCCCCGGCACGCTTTTTTCTCTTTAAAAAAACCGGCGCCGTCGGATTTGGGGTCCTAGAGACCCTAGTAGGTGCCTCTATAAAGAATTTTTCATAAAAAATAAAAAATGGCAGAAAACCGTAAGTATACTGCATAATTATCTTTTTTTAAAACCTCTTTCCTAAAGTCGCTATTAGAAGCATGTTCCATTTAAAGAATCCTCCCAAAAGCTTGTACTGTTTACCTATAAATTCACTATAAATTAACAAATAAAAAATTTGATACCTCTATCAGCGTAAGACTTAAGCCTCAATGATATAGGTACTGCTACTTGGACCCGTTCTATTGAGATCCCTGGTTGCTATTCTGTGGAGATTTCGTCAGCGTAAGTTCAAATTCCTTGAAGACATCCGGAAGATGTTTCACCAGGTAGGTACAGGTTAGAAAAGAAGATAGATACGATAAAAGATTCGTATGGAGAAATTTGGAGAGCAACAGAAATCCGACGAGATATTGGACCTTTGGAGCCACCTGCTCAGCTGTCTGCATAGTTTGTTGCTGCCAATCATCCAGAAAGCTATTATTGAAATTTTTTATATGGACGACTATTTTAGACTGCAATAATACAGAGGCGGAAGTTCTAGAAACTATTATGCAAGTAAGAAGAACTCTCTGATCTTTGCGGTGGATTTGAAATTGTTAATTTCATGAAAAATTATATAGACTTGAGGCAAACATGAAAGTTATATTTTGAGATTGTGCATGATTGAATCCCGAATAAGCAGTTCAAAAACCAACTTTGTCCAAAATATTATATGCACCTCTACAAAAAGGAATATTGTAAAAACTGTAATGGCCCTTTTCGAACCGCATAGCTTGAGTTTAACTATCTAAGAGAGATTTCTACCCAGAAAACCAAGAGGTGGCGGTAAACAGTCGGCGGACTGACGTACGCAACGTATATAGGCACTTGAAATGCAGCCGCTAAAATCGTCCTGTATTTCGGAACATATTTGGCGCTCGCTAATTCGAATTCATTCCGAGGTTGGTTAAAGGCCACCAAAATGCACTTTCTAATGAGCAGGTTCCTTGCTTGCTGAAAAACGCCTGACCATATTAAGCGTTTAGTCGCTTCGTAGGCGCCAGCTCTACGCAACCTTTCTCGCGGCGGGTTCGCAACATAGAAATGAATCGTATTTGTATGGTTCGCAATGGTTGAAGTTAAAATACAGATTTGACATAGAAGGCTTGTGGCGTAGTGGTAGAGTATCAGACTCTCCCCCGGGACGCGCAGGTTCGGATCCCGGTTGTGTCCAACACTTTTTTTTTAATGAAAGGTAAAATACTCGCGCCTGTCGGCCGACACGTGCCCAAGCAGTCATGGGCGGTATACATGCCGCGGCGCCCCAAGCAGTCGAGCCGCCAGCTGGCTTCCGAAAAATTGTAAGATATGCGCCAGCGTCCAGACCACGTTGTGTTTGTTGGTTAATGCAAGATATATGGAGATCATGTGAAGGGGAAGGAAAATGCCTGATAATATTCAAACAGCATGGAAAACCTCAATTGAAGATCTTTAGGAAGTCACGAAACTGAGTATTCCAACATGTTATCCGAATTTTCTGACGAAATAACAAGAACTCGGCTACATTCCTTCAGTAACAGTAGTGAAAAAGCTTATTCTGCTGCAGTATACTTAAAATCTGAGAATCCAACCATAATTCATGTATCCCTGGTAACTGCATGCCAAAAGCAGAGTGGAACCACTGGCACCGCTCAAACCATCGCTCGTCTAGAATTACAAGCTCCTCTGAATGTCTAGCCGGCTGCAAATTCTTGAAAAGAGAGCTTAAAATGACTATTGAAGCAACATATTTTTAGACTGATTCTAAAAGTATTTTAAGTTTTAAACAGTTCGTTGCCCGTAGAGTTGAAAAAATTCCTAAAATCCCTAATGTAAAAGATTATAAATGGGTTCCTACAGATGTCAATGTTAATTGCTGATGAAGCGACTAAACTAAAATTGCATGAACTCCCATAAAGTTATTTCTGAAAACTGGTTTAATGGACCCAACTTAAAAAAAAACATTGTATGTTTTGGCTAGAATAAATCGAAACACATAGTTTTGAGAATCCAAATGATAGCGACAGCATTCTAGACGAATTAAAAAAAATTAAAATATTATTTTTATCAATCAAGATAAAAGATGCTGTTCTTCTCAATATTTTGAAGTTTAGCAGTAAGCTTAATCAGATCTACTGCAATGATTCTCAGGTTCCAAATAAATTTTTGAAAATAAAGTTCGAAAAAATCCATTAATTGAAACAAAGTTGCCTCAGTAATATGGTCTCCTTTCATCCAGTTCTGGAAAATGGCGTAATGGTACTTGAAGGCACAACCAATCAAGCAGAATGTAGGATAACATCAGCACGTAGAACTGTCATTCTACATCCTTACCCACATTGCGTGAATATTCTTGGAACATTCAAAACACATCCATTATAGCGTCTATATAGGCAAAAAAGTAATGTTTAAATTACATCCATTTTGAATATTCAATGAATAATAATAATAATAATAAGTTGGAAATTCACACAGGATGTGTTTGGGAAACTCAGAATGTTCCAAAAATATTCACAAAATATACCAATTCTTACTATGTGGGTATTGATACAAAATTATTAGTCACGCATTACCATGAGAAATACCGACACCAATTAAGGAACAGAAACTATTTTGAATGAAATTAGATAAAAGTATTTGATCACATATGGAAGACCAGCAGTCGAATCTGCAATTTCAAATTGTCAGTTATGCAAAATTTTTAGAATAAATCAATGGACAACAAATGGACAACTCTAAAATCTGATTTACTCCAACTGTAAAGGCATTTATAAACGTGGTCGGTCCACATGCCTTTGGTGCGAGACATCCATTTTAAACTTCTACATAGATTGCAAGGAGAGGAAAACCAAAGATAGTATGCTGTGATAATGGAACAAACTTCAAAGGAGGTGATTGTGAGATAATCTACCGGATGCAGGTGCCTCTGGGCTCGAAGTCCATTGAAAAGTGAAAACTGAACTCTGAGCTAAGAAATCGTTTATCTGAATTAGACTACCAAAAGATAAGAACTGTTTTGGACGTAAAATACTTCAGGATCTCCACATATGGGTGGCTTTTGGGAGAGGTTTATTCGAATAACCCAAAAAAGTTCTTGGAAAAGTTTTGTATGATATATCAAAATAAAAGATGAAGTTCTAGTAAAAATATTTGCCGAAGGAGAATGTTTGATCAACTCAAGCCGTTTGACAAAAGTATCATCTGACCCTAACGATTTAGGAGAGTCTAACGCCCAGCCATTTTCTCTTTCTCTCAGCGATGGATCAAAGAATACTAAAACAGATGAGAAAAATGGAATGAAGATCAAGTCTGTAGCATTAGATGATATTGTTATTCTCGTTGAGGATAATACTCCAAGATATTCATAGAAATTGGGAAGAATTGTCGCAATTTATCCAGATCAAAGAATACAAGTGGTAAATGTAAAGACAAGCAAATGAGTAGAATACCGGAGATCTGTGACAGCGAGCAGAAGACTAGAGCTCTATAGCAGGGGGGAGCCTGTTATAACTATCTGTTATTAATTATATGGTAAGAAATGTTACATTTTTACTTTAATATTTTAAGGTTGAATAAGTCAGTCAATTAGGACACTTTGATATAAAAAGATTGGAAATACTAAAAAGCGATATTTTGTAGCTTATTTATACATTACAAAACTGATGGTTGGACTCATTTTAAGAACAGCAATTGGAAAATAATTTAAAAGAACTAGTTTCTTACCTTAAGAGCTTTTGTCTTTTTTTCTTCTCCCTTTTTTAAATTTTTTTGACCTTTCTTTACTAAAACTATTGCTTTGTCTGCTTGGAATTCTACTCGATCTATTAGTTCTTGCTAAAAAATTAATCAGATAATTATAATAACACTTCGCGTTTTGTAAGATTTTATAAAAAGTATACCTCGAAATAAAATTGATATAATAAGCAAAATTTAGTGGTTATTTTATAAAGGATTAATTTGTCTAAATTTTAAAATTTCCCATTCTATAAAAAGGAAAGACAAAGAACCCCACACGAAATACTTGGGCAAATGGACCCGAATTTGATGTAACTTTGACATTTGATAGTACTAATCATAGTTTAAGAGATATGCAACCTTTATCGAGATTGTATGTCTAGTTCTTGAGATATTGGAGGTCAAAGTTCGGAAAAACGTGTTGCAGTGGTAACTTTGCTGACAAAAAAGAACTATTTCTCAGCTTAAATAGTGACAGGTATACATGAATTTGTGTTGTTCAAGGGTGATTCATATTCACCAAATAACCACTACTGCTAAAAGATGGTTAGGTCTTATACGAGGTGTGTTCAAAAAAATATCATTTTTGAATATGTATTTGACATTAGTCTCGAAGAAAAAACCAAACATGCACTAGGATTCTTCAAATTTTTTTGAATGAACTCCGTAGTAAAACAAAGACTTTCTGTCACCAAATTTTCATGTTAAAAATTAATACAAAGATCGTAAATTAATGTATTTTGAAAGTGGGACAAAATTGCTTAAAGATCTGAACCATGTCGAGTTTTAGAAGCGATGAAAAACAGTCAAACTTAAAAAAAATTACCGTGAAAGTCTAAGCAAAAAATTATGCAGATAGAAAAAAACCCGATATGAGAACTAGTAAACCAGTAGTGGTTATTTGATGAATATGAACAACACAAATTCATTTATACCTGTCACTATTTCAGCTGAGAAATAGTTCTTTCTTATCAGCAAAGCTCTTAAACCGTGATTAGTACTATCAAATTTTGTGCGGGGTTCTTTTCGAAAATTAATGTCAAAAACATTAATTAATATTATACAATAATCCAACGCCTCCAAAACATCTTTTTATATTTTTTTTTCGTAGATTATTATTTCTTTGAGATCTGCTAAATAAAAGAAAAAGAATCAATTATTTTATTTATACTCCGATACTGCGATACATGCTTGGAAGTTTTATGAAAATGTTAAATTTTTAGAGAGATAAATTTTTGTCAAAGTTTTAGACATGCATAGACTTGTCAGATGTGTAAGTTTATATAGATACTTCCTATAAATAGGGTAATATTTACCTGATCACTGACTAAAATTGACATTTCTAGAAACATATCCCTGACGTCAACTAGCATTCTTTCAATCTTTATTAGTTGTTGGTGTCTTTCCTCAATATCTCTTAAAACTCGTTTCGCGTCTGTAGTTTCTGCTAAAATCTATAAAGTAGCAGAACTATATTCTACAGGATTTTAAATGGAACAATAATTATATTATTGCGGTAAAATATTTCAAAAATTTCTCAAAAAATAATTATGGGATCCAAATCCAGATTTTTTCCAATTAGACACCACGTGACATCTTTAGCGAATCTTACAAAAAAATGATCGGTGAACTTTTTTCTGCCAATAAAGACTAAGAAACAGGATGTCCAAACGAAAACGACGAAACAGAGCCTTTTTAACGCTTTTTAAGGTATTTCTCGTCCGTTATCGGAAAAATGCTCGAACATGCACGTTGATTTTAGTTTGCGAGGGGGCAACTTGCCCTTTGAAGGGGGTGCACCCTATCGATACAACAAAGCGGCCAAAAAGTGTCCCACCTCTCAAACTAAATCGACGTGTCCGAGCGACAAATACCTTTAAAAGGCTCTGTTTCGTTTTCGTTGGGACACATTGTAGATCAATAACCTGTGCACAATAATCGGGGGGTTTTAGTCGGTAAGAATTCAACACTACCCGGGTTCTGCTGGTAGAGGAGAAATGACTCTGGCAGGAAAGTGGTTCGGGGGTCATATGCAAGATTTCCCCTTGATACTGATGACTATAATTGATAAAAAAAAATGTATGTACAGTTGTCACTAAAATTTTGCCCTACTTAAATGTCAGATAGTAGTAGTAGTAGTAGTAATAACTAGGGGGCGGCCCAAAACCTGGCAAGTAGGCCCAATCGGTCCCTTTTTACCTTACCCCAGCCCAGCCCCCTAATCCACCACCTTGTACGGTAGTGGGCTCTCCGGGCCTTCCTGTTCACTTCACTTCAGTACTTTCGCCCACCTGAGAGCTCGCAGGTCCTCTGCATCCAGGTTCGGTTGTCCGAGTACCGGATGCCTCATCCTTAGGTATGCATCGCACTCCGCAACGAGGTGCCGGGATGTCTCCTCCGCCCTCCCGCAGGCACGGCAGATGGAGTCATTCCCGACCCCGATGCGAGTCAGATGCTTGCTGAGTCGGTTGTGGCCGGTCAGTATCCCTGTCAGTAGTCCAATATCTTTTCGTGTCCTTCCCAGGAGCCATTTGAGTCTGGCCGCGTCCGGTCCGTCGACGAATTCTTTGGACTGTCTGCATCCTAATTCGTTCTCCCAGGAGTTCGGCAGTGCATCGTTCGCCCACTTAATGAGTCGACTTTGCAGCTGTCTCCTTGTTATACCTAAGAGTGGTTCCGGCCCCACGTATTGAGTGCTGGCCCTGATCGGAGCGAGTTCATCCACCTTTTCGTTACCCGACACTCCCGTGTGTCCCGGTACCCACATCACTGTAACTCTTTTCTCTTGACTCAAGGTTTCCAGTGCTTCTACGCACTCTTCTCGGTCTTGCACGTAGACCCCCGCCTCTGTTGTCTGCCTCTCCGATAGCTTGGAGCCATCGGTGTAGCATATCACAGCGTTCCTCTCGAACTGTTGATGGAGGTTCTCCCTCTGCCAGAATTCCCTATCGGGAATTTTAACTTTGTACCTCTTATTGAATCTCCAGGGAATTCGGGTTGCCTTGATCTCAAAGGAAGCAAGTGGCATCTCCCTGGTGCCCATTTGGGCGACCCTTAGGTGTCAAATGGCTTCCCCTCTTCCTCTCCACTGACCAGAGTCTCTCAGATGCAAATGGGTCGCGATCGCTTCCTTCTTGATCCAAGTCGGTAGCGGAGGCAGTCCCAGAATGGTCTCGAGTGCTTGGATTGGTGTCGTCCTTATGGCGCCGGTTATTCCCCTGCACATTAGCCCTTGCAGGCTTCTGAGCTTTTGGTATATGGTGGTCCTCTCCACTGCCGGTCACCAGACAATGGATCCATATTGGATCCTAGGTCTTAGTATTGCCGTGTACATCCAGTGAAGGTTCCCGGGTGTAATACCCCAGGTCCGACCTACCACCCGACGCAATAAATGTCAGATAAGTCAAAATATAACTCAAAATATCAAGATTTTGTTAAACGAATTTTTTACATTTTGTCTTGGTCTCTCTGTTAAAAGGGGCGGATTTTTTTACTGACAAAACTGTACCTACCAGAAATAAAAAAAACTTTATTTTTAACTTGGAAAATTGAACTCGTACGACCTATGCCACAACAACGTCCGGAACGATTGTCTTGGGGCTTTGTTTTAAATGGGATAGGTATACCCACATAACTATGAGATACTATAATGGCCCAAAGATCGTAAGAATAATAACTTTGAAAAACAAAAAAATTAATATCAAAATCAGTGTTGGCCCTGGGCAGGGCCAAAGGCGACCCTGCCAAAAATCCCTCATAAAAAATTATAAAAAAAAGAAAAAAACCTCATACATTTTAAAGTTGTCATGTACGGAAAATGAAACAAAAATCGTCGTAAAAGGTCATACAATTTTACGAGAAAAATTACTAGTTAAAGCTTGTAAAAGTTTATAAGGTTTTACAGTGCTTCTAGTAAACTTTTATAGTTTTTTAAGAGATTTGTTGCTGTAAGTTTTCTGAAAGGTTTATGATGGTTTATAAGGAAATTCATACAGTAGTTTAAGTTTTAAGGATAACTTAACTTAACCAGTGGCGGTCCCAGCCATTTGAAAAGGGGGGGGGCATAGCTTTATGAGGAACATATCAACATACGGAAACAATACTTAGTAACTACAAGCGAGGATTTGGTCTCAAATCTAGGGAGGGGGTAATCAGATTTGAAGTAGTTTATGTCATAGATTTTTTATTTTGAAAAATGTTTAAGAAATTTTTTGAAAAAATTACATTAAAACTGTAATTTTTCAGTCAAAATAAACTAAAATCGTAAATATCACCGGTATTATAGCGCCGCAGGCAAATTTTTTAAAGAAAATTGCTCTAAAAAATGCGTTTTTTGATTTGAAATTAAACTAAAATTGTAAATATATCAATGATTTCAGAGCGCAGCAGGCGAAAATTTTTAAGAAAATGACACTACAAGTGCCATTTTTAACACAAAATTAAACTAATACCGTAAATATCAAAGGTGTTATAGCGCCGCAATTTATGCTCTACTTTTGATTTTCTAAATGTTTTCATAAAAAATTTAAAGCCAAGGGAGGGGGGGGTTAACTATCCCCCTATCCTCCTCAAATACGCGCTTGAGTTACTACGTATAATTTTTTCAGTTATAAAAAACATAGATAACAAACAAACCACAAACAAAATCTAATAGCTAAATACTTTTTTTTTTAAGGTCTAAAAAGCTTTTTGTTGAAACATTACCTTTTATATCGCATATCTCAAATATAAGATGCCCATCTCAAAAAAAAATAGTTTCCAGTTTTTTGGGCACACGGTCAATGACTCGCTCAATGTCAATTTCAATATGTCTGTTGATATGCAGCAACGCTAAGCTCGTCAGACGAATTTCCGTCATAGTGTTTTAAGTACTTATATTTTCAATCTTCTGAGGCATGAGATGCTTACTTACTGGCAAACATCCAATAATGTTCTAATCAACGGAAAAATATTGCCACACTTGTTCATTGCCTCGAAAACGTTATCAGGTATGTTTTGATTTAAGCTTTTGCCTACTTCTGACCAATATTGTTTCCAAATACTGACTTCCCCCAATAAAAGTTCAAGAAAGTTTTGGATTAATAAAACAGTTTATAGTATTTAGAAACGACTTTAGCTAATTTTGCCTTGATTTTGGCTTCATGTTAAACTTGGTATGAATACGTTCAGGTCAAAAATACTTTTTTTTATGTCCGAATTGATTTTGTCTAAAACTTGTTTATAAATCGAAACTCTATAATACTGTTCTGTATTTTCAATGGTTTTCGCGGTAAGTTCGTCATGCGTTTGTATATTCTTGGTCTGACGGATTGAAGGTCAAACTGTCCCAAAATATGATGGAGGGATTCTAGAATGTATTTAAAGGAACTTTCTGCAATTTCTCGTTTTTTCTTCTTCAGGGACCCACCACCAGCATATTTGTTGTTGTTGTTGTCTACTTTTTCTGGCGATCGCCCCCTCCCCCCCGCCCCACCCGCTGGGACCGCCACTGACTTAACTTAGAATATATAGTTTTTTGACAAAAATTTACAGGAGTCATAAAATTTTTATGTTAACTTTACGAGTTTTTATAGTTTTTCATGGGAATGGACGAGGATTTTTATTAATGGGTTTATAAAAGTTTTTATGGGAATCATTTTTTATATAGTCAAAGCAGTAATATTTTATTAATTTGTAAAATTGTGCTAACTTCAAAGTTTGCCAGATAACTGCCTGTGTTGTTGTAGTTTGTTGTTTGCCTTAGAGACACCATTATTACATTTTTATGACAGTTTGTTAGATTGCCTTATTGTACGTTTTATTCTAAAAAGTTGTATCAAATGACTTACATTTTCTGTAAAAACTTGTATATCAGTATGTTCATCTAATAAAGAAACCAATTCTTCGTCTGTACATCTAACACCTTTAGCCCTCAGTTGTGCATCAAGTTGGTTCTTCTTGATGTTCTTATAGTGCTCAAGCTCTGCATTGTTTTCCCTGAAAAATCATTGTAGAGAATCCGTAATTTGAGCAATAATTTCTTTCACCATTCATAATTAGATTGACAAAGGAATTCAAATCATTCAAGTGTTATTATGCTCTTTTCGTACGTTAGAAGTCATCTCGAGTATTAAAATATAGTTTGGTGCCATACTTATTTAAAATCATTGTATAAGCAAGTAATAATGTTTAAATATATTGACCGCATAGAGAGAGTTCAATTAAAATTTATCAAAATCCTAAACAGTAGTTTTTGCGTGAGGCTGGAATAAACAGACAGACAGACAGACACACAAATTCTTAAAATTGTATTTTTGGTATCCATATCCAAAACCAAAAATTTTTTAAAAATATTCTATGTACAGAAATGGTCATTGGACCTACATAATTGCCTACCTTTAGCTTGACATGGAGCAGTAAAATGAGAATTGCTTGCAAGTTGTCTCTTCTCATCTTGCTTTTTAGTAGTACCAGTAAAGTAAGATGGATTTTTGTTTTATTGCTTCATATCAAGCAGGCTTTAAGCCAGAATGTTAACATGCAAGACTTTCCATTTCGTAATGAGAATAGAAAAATTCACATCACAGCAAAAAAATGACTAGGATTACCTATTCATCATCTTTTATACCTCGAATGCTTGTACCATTAAACGTCTTGTATTGTGAGTATTTTTATCATCTAGTCTTCACTAGTTGTGGGGCTGAATTCTTGAATCTCAAACGTACGAATGTTCACTTCTGTGAAGTGAACGGTTCCCGGTGAAGAAAAACAAAATTATCAAAAGTAAATTGAATAAAAGAATATAAAATAGTAATGTATACCCATATATACGTCTCTCGAAATGAAGCCTTGCCAAAAAACCGCATTAAGCCTCATAAAAAACACACCTGATTTTTATCAGTTTTTATAAGGTTTATAAGCTTTTTGAGGGAAAATTTTAGGATTATAAAAGTTTGTAATAATTTATGAGGTATGTCTTTGATTTTGGTAAGAATTTATGTGGTTTCATATGTGTGTTTTTTATCTGATCTTATAATCAGACAGACTTATGAATGTTTATAAAATTTGATAAGTGCAGATATTTTTTTTACAGATTTTATGGTTTTATAAAATCATCATTTTCTAAGAGATTTTATAATCAAACCGACACATCAACTTTTATGAGTTGTCGAGTTTTTATGAGTATTATGGGATTATATAAACCGATGTTTTATGAGTTTTATAATCAAAATAACTCATAACATTTTGTGGGTTTCTATGATTACACCCTTGTTCTTTTATAATGTTTTAAGAGTTTGTAAAAAATATTTTTTCATGAGATTTTAAGGATATTTTGTGATCAGACCAACTCATAGAATTTCACAGATTTCTATGAACATTTATAATTTTCTATAAGTTGGTAATTGGTATAAGTCTTTAAATAGATTTTAGAGTCAGAAAAACTTACAACATACAACATTTTATAGATTTTTATGTATCCACCCTGACAAAAAAACCTCATTAAATCAAATAGAAAACACACCTGATTTTTATCAGTTTTTCGACCACCTGAAACTAATTAAAAAAGCTATACTTGGTATACTTACTTCTACAAAAAAATATGATCCAATGCAGCACTCTTCGTCCCGGGACCAATTAGGAACGTACTATGTACATACAAAAGTTACGGTGTACGTACCTACGATCATTTTACGTCAAATTTTGGTCCTACTTGGGAAATAAAATGTACGTACCTATCAGTTATGTACACAGGAAGTACATAGTACGTACTCTGCCACATCCCAAGGACGTACCGGGGATGTACAAACCGTTGGAAAATGTACGTCATAGTACGTACCATTACGTACGTGTACGTACCGTGACTATATGGGGAAATCTTATAAAATATTACAAAATCTCATAGAAACTTATCAAAGTAATCAGATTTTACCTGCCCTAACCTATATGCCCTTTGAAACAAATATATTAAGTCGTCGCCCACCGGAACTTATAAAATCATATAAAAAAAACTATGATCACATCATCTGTCGTAAATACTTTTACAACAAAAAAAACCGAAAAGAATCTAAAAAAGAGAAGATCAAAAGATCTTGGGAGGAAAGAACGAAAATTCAAAATTGGATGAGTGTCCCACAAGGAACACACAAAAGACCAAAGCGAAAGAAGAAACAATTAAACGATGTTTCGCCCGGGGTGACCAGCGTGGGCTCGTTAGTGGATTCACCAGTCACCCTCAATCCAGACATCATTTAACACCATCGCACACTCTGACTTCTAACTCTGAATCACTCACAAATAGGCATCGTTCCGCATGGTACTTATTATAAGTCACCTGATACGGGTTCGTCCTGGCGTGTTAATCTTTCCAATAGGAATATGCTCCTAAGACAATTAAAATATGAAGTTAAAACTTCCAAATCAGTTACATCAACCGAAAAGAATCTAAAAAAGAGAAGATCAAAAGATTAACATGCCAGGACGAACTCGTATCAGGTGACTTGTAATAAGTACCATGCGGAACGATGCCTATTTGTGAGTGATTCAGAGTTGGAAGTCAGAGTGTGCGATGGTGTTAAATAATGTCTGGATTGGGGGTGACTAGTGAGTCCACTGACGAGCCCATGCTGGTCACCCCGGCCGAAACATCGTTTAATTGTTTCTCCTTTCGCTTTGGTCTTTTGTGTGTTCCTTGTGGGACACTCATCCAATTTTGAATTTTCGTTCTTTCTTCCCAAGATCTTTTGATCTTCTCTTTTTTAAAAAAAATAGTTTTTGGCTTATAAATTCTTGTAAGATTTTATAAACAATACCTCGAACAATCTCATATCAAAGTAATATCTCTCCCACAGCTCCTGGCGATAAATAAGTACTTATACGAGAATAATTTTCTATTAGTGTGTGTTATTATATTATAGTGGGTTGAGTCAGCGTACTTTATAGTTCAGGTTAGGTTATAGTTTAGTTTGACTGACCACTGCTAAAGTTGTGCCGTAATTTTTTATTTTAGAATGTTACAGGTAGATCTTATAAAATCTTTTAAACCTTTATGAGGAATTGTATAAGCCAACTGGCTGGTGAAATATGATGAACTCCTATGCGGGATTTGTGTCATTTTTACTAGTCAAAAATTATAAAATATCATAAATTTATATGAGCATAGATTATGAAAACTTATGATGTTTTATCTGTTATTTGCTATGATCTTTTGTGAGGTTTTTTTGGCAGGGAGCCGTTTGCCTGCCGCGGGCCTAGCGATCAAGTTCGTAAGGTTTTTGGGTAAATGTGATCGGTGAACGCTGGTTCAAGAATATTACAATTATAATCCGTGTGCGCATTCATATACGTTCAGAGGTTAAGAATTCGGCCCCTAGGGTACTTTAAAGTACTCGCAAGTTTCTTTCAAAAAATGGAATTTCTTAATTACAAAAAGTTCTTAAAACATGAAAATGTCATTTTTATTTACCTAAAAATTTTCTGAAACCGTGTCCTGGAAGTATTAAATTGAATTTTCTTTATTCTTCCTTCGGCAGTGCGTTCTTCAGTCTCAGTCAAATGACTCAAATCTTGTTCGAACTGTTTTAATTTAGCTGTTATTTTGTGAGATACTGCGGTGTTGTTTTGGAATAGGTTGTCTATTTTGTCGTTAAGATCTGGAAGTAAAAAAAATCTGAAAAACTGTAGCTGTGACTAGAAATTTTAAATCTAAATCAAAAATTCCGTTTCAGGAGCTATCAAGCCCATTCAAAATTAAATTCTTTAAATTCGGTAAGTAGTTGTCTTTACAACCGTGTAAAAATTTTGAAAATCTATCTGTTATTTTGGAGATACTCACTTTCAAAGTAAGTTCAACAAGAAAAAATAAAATGATAAAATTTATTATATTAATGAAAAAAAATCAACGGATTTCTCAGAAATCAAATTATAATTTCGTTAAAAAAACGATTTTTGAATTTGTCCATGTAACTAACTAACAACCGCTAAATTCGGGAAAAAGCCTCCGTTTCGTTTTCGTTGGAACACATTGTACATTATAGGGTGTCCCAATGAAAACGAAAGGGAGGCGTTTTCTAGTATTTAGAGTACGATTTTAAAATTACCCTCGTACACATCGATTTGTTTAAGGGACACACTTTTTTGCTATATTGAAGTTTTCGTAGAACACATCCCTTTTGAGGGGTGAGTTTAACCATCAGATACGAAAAAACTAAAATACATGTCGAGGGCTCGATTTTTAAAAAATTCTGAATAGTAAAAACCGTATCTTAATACTTTAAGCCGTTTTAAAGCTACAGGGTGTTTTTGAAAAAGTGGCGTTTTAGAACAGTTGTTGTCACTTTTTTCTTCGGTGTAAAAATCCTTTTGTTCAGATTATTTTAATGGAAATCAATTTATTAAAACCAATCTGACATAAGATTTTTAGTTTTTGGGATATAAAACAACTTACTTTTTCTTAAATAGCACACCCTATATTTTTTGCATAGTTTAATTCCCCGTAAATATATATTCTCTTAAAACTACGTGCCGCACCATCCGACCATCTGTTTCCGAGATATTTAGTTTTAATCGTATAATGGTAACGAATATTTTGTATTGTTACTCGATTTTATATAACTAATTGTTTGCCCTCCCCTACTTATGATATAATCCATATATCTCGTTGCCGACTATTATGAAATGTCTACTTGATTTTTTTGCCGCTTTTTACATCATTGCATTTGTTAAATTTATAGGGCAGAAGAGTTTTATTTATAATTCTAACCAAACTTTTTGTGAAGAAAGCATTTTAATTTTTTTATCGACGTGTCAAAATACTAATTTTATGGAAGAAAATTGGGAAGAAAACTTTTCAAATGCTTACAAAAAAATAGTTAACAGTACTATGTATAGACCCTCAGTATTATTAAAGAGCGAAAAATATTTCAAGAACTTTGGAAAATCTTATAAAGACAAACATGAGGCAAGAAAAGCACTAAAAAAATATACTTATATAATAACCCAGTAAACATGCTTGCTTCGGGAAAAGTACAGCCCAGTGAAGGACACTCCGGGGGATGGTTGGGCCACACTTTGCTAGTAAAAGCCTTTGGGTTGATACCAGGCGCATTTTTTAAGCAAAGGCCGTATAATGACCCGCAGTCACTCTCCCGTAATTTGTAGAAGGTCTATTGTTGGCCCACTGAGTAAGATTTGGACATTTTTTTGACCGGGTGATAGACAAAAGACCTGTAACCATTTTCTGATATATATAACAACTTAAAGACCAAGGGCATATGCTGGCCCGCCGTTAGTTTTCCAGCTGTTATTACTTTTTGTTTAAAATTGCTATTGGACATTCAAAACTATATAAAACAACCCAAAATTATAGGTAACAACTGTTGAGCTCTTAAAAGAGGTAAAATCGAAGTTTCTTGTTGCCGTACTTTTATTTTTAAAAAGCAGGATATAATCTATTTTTAAAAGGACTAGGTACCATTTTGCTTCTTTATGTACCCTTTCCACTTTCTTAGTTTTCATGTTCCATTGAAAAACTAAAATGTTCAGTTTTGCTGCCACACTTAAGCCGGACATACACGAGCAATCGCACGATTTACTTGTACAGTGTTAAGTTATCATGCAAGATGGAGTGTGTGTGACATCAAATCGCCCGTCTTAGTACTGTGTACCATCAACTGTTTGGTATTCATCGAATGGACGATCTCAGCATCTTTATTGCCCCGAGGGGATATTTCCGTACTTTTTTGGACCGAGGTCTTTTATACATATTGTCAAAAGGCCATTTTTAGCCTAATGCTAAGCTTGTATTAGACTGTCAATTTTTTTATAACGATGGCCTATTTAGTTACATTAACTGTCTTACGGATTGGGATATTAAAAGGCTAGTAAGCCGGCAGAAAATGCCGGGGTCCCGGACCGGCATCTTTATTGGCCTAAGGGGACATTTCCGTACTTTTTTTGGACCGAGGTCCCATATACATATTGTCAAAAGGCCATTTCTAGCCTAATGCTGGGCTTGCATTAGGCTGTCACTTTTTTTATAACGAGATGGCCTATTATAGTTGCATTGATGGTCTATGTTCCATATCGGCATCCTTATTGGCCCGAGGGGACATTTCCGTACTTTTTTTTGACCGCGATCCCATAAACATATTGTTAAAAGGCCATTACTATAACTGTCCATGATTTATGATTTTGCAACAGTCCAACAGTGAGTCGTATTAAATTGTTTACTGAGAATGTTCACTTTTTCAAAGTGACAGGATTTGTCCATAAGGTTTATTGGCTAAGCCATAAAAACTAAGAAAAAATTAATTCAAAAAAATGTTTGAGATTTTTTAACGATTTTTAATTGAAAAAATTGATTTTTATACACATAATCAAAAAGAATTTGTGCATTTGTGGCGGCCATCTTGTTTCAATATGGCCACCAAAAAAGCAAAAAATATTTTAGATTATGTATACAATGTAGCTTGTTTAACTCAAATCGTTAAAAAATCTAAAATGTTTTTAAAAATTTTTCATAGTTTTTATGGCTTAGCCAATAACCTTATGGACAAATGCTGTCACTTTGACAAAGTGAATATTACTATATATATTTTTTTAATACTAGCTGGCAGACAACACAGCTATCTTTTGCATTTGATTATTTATTTTTTATTGCCAAATTCCTGGTAAAACCTTTGTAAAAAAAAGGAAAATAAAATTGAATATTTTTGCAGAATTTCAACATAAGATTCTATACAACCCTAAAAAATGTAATTTTTAATGAATGGTGTATAAAATTCTAAAACTTCACTTTTTACAAATTTTGAAATATTTAAAATAATTTCCCTAAAAAACTAAACTTTAAAAAAAAAATGTATTTGACATTTTTTACTTAGAATTGAATACTTTATTATATGTTATTTTTTATTTTTTTTTAAATGTAATTTTTTTAATTTTGAGAAATTTTGGCATTTTTTCTACAGGTTTATAGGGTGTTACCTCAGATTAATATAGTTATTAGTCTGAGGGTGTTACTCTCTAATATGTATGTATGTATGTATGTATGTATGTATATGGAAGATTTTGATTTTTATCTCAAATAATAGTGCTGGATGGTCCAAACACAAAAACACATAATTCAAGAAATATATATTTTTTCTTGGAATCGACCAAAAAGTGAAGTGTGGGTGACCCCTATTTTCCAATAACTCTTGCTTATGGACGCCGAATGTTGTCCAGCGATATATATATGCATATATATACATATATATTATGTTGATGCTTTTAAAAACACATTTTTTTTAGTTAAACATAACCTATATCAGAAAACGTTAAAATACTCTACTGTCCCACTGCGACCCGATTCAAGGTTTGTTGACGAAACGGGGGCTTTAGGATAGTTGGGGGCTTTTTATTTTGATTTCCCCATACAAACGAAAACCTCACCTTTTTGGTTGATACTAAAATCATCCAACTTGTGTAGATACTGCTTTATTGTTACCACATTTTCCTCAATCGACTCAATCCAATATTTAATTACGTCTGAAGTTTCAAAGGTTCTTTTTAAATCTTTATTTCCTGATGGAGTGCCTGGAGCATCCTTTTCTTCCTTGAAATAAAAGAGTTTTAGTTTTGTTTGGCGAAATCTAGAGTTATACATCTTTTTTCATGTATTTTTTTAAATTTAATTATTAGCAGAACTTACTTCTGGCATATCAATTTTGGTTTCTTTCTTCTTTGTTTTTCCATCTTTGGCCTAAAAAAAACGTGTTGATGAGATCACTCCTTCAGAAGCAATAGAACGAAACAGAATGTGGAGAAAAATCCAATCGGACACAAGCAGAAGAAAAGGTCACCTCCGTTTATTCTAATTCGAAGAATGAGGTTAATTCATCATGCTTCTTTATAGCCGGTTTATTTATCAAGAGGATTCACTTATTTTTTTTTGTAGTGGGTTACATTCAGTAATAATATTTTTTGATGGTATATAAATCAAAATTTAGGACTTCATTTGGATCATGTATGGATCAATTTAAAATCAGGTGATGCGTTTATAAATATGACTTTAGTTAAGTTGATTTACACAATGAGTTCAGTCACCTTACCTTTTAATTTTCTGTTCTGCTTTTGTCCGATTTAAAACTTTTTGCCCGACTGGCCACGGCACGATGTAATATTTTGATAAAATTGGTATCGCTGGAAAGCTGAGAGTATCGAGAGTGCTATAGGCTATATTTTATTTAAAAAACATCAATATGCCGGATTTGATATGCTTTTGGAGGCATAACTTCCAGCTCAGTCCAGCTACACCCCTCTTCAACGAAAAAATTATGTACTAATTACCCAGTAAACACCGTTATGTAGATATTACGTAAAATTTAAATAACAGACTTACTTGGTTACGTAAATTTAAGTTCAGGTAAAATTTAAGGCACATTAAGGTGCGAAAACTCTGCGTGATGCCATGCGCAAAGCCCACCTAATTGTTACATGCATGTGACGTAAATGAAATGAAATACCTTTTTCATAAATATTACATCCATGTTACGTAAAAACTACGTAAATTTTACATAACAGGTTTACCTTCTTATGTAAATTTAAGGTCACATACATCACAATTATTTATTAATAAGGTAAAATTTGGGTCACATTAATGTGCGAAAACACTGCATAATGCCATGTGCAGAGCCGACATAATTCTTACATAAATGTGATGTAAATAAAATGACATACCTTTTATATAAATATTACATCCACGTTACGTGAGAATTAAGTAAAAAATACGTATATTTTATAAAAGGTATGTAAATTTAAGGTCACAATAAGTTATTAATAAGGTAAAATTTAAGTCACATTAATCTGCATGACATGCGCTATCAGCCGCTATCTAAGTCCGACATGAGCATACAGCTTGAGGAGGGGCCAACGTCGGTGATTTACGAAGGTCCGTCGGTGGTTGTTTGAGACGGTCCGACGTTATTAAACTAAAAAGTTAACCAGACTGGCTGGTTGAAGTGGCGAAAGAGGTTAATCTTGTCAGTACCTCAAAGTCTGCACTCTAATTTTGAAATATCTTTACTATTTATATATATAATATTATCATCCACTGTACAGAGAACGTAGTGACATTAGCGCCATCTCTACCTACTAGGACAAAACTATTAAGTAGTGGTAATTTCTTTCATTTTCATAATATTTTTGTAAATTTTAATGTGACGTAAATCGCATTATAGAGCGTTTACCTCAATTTAAACGATATAAATATTACATAAAATATTTTATATAATAGTTATGCAACATTTGAAATGTAAACTTACGGTTCAACTGAATATATAATAATTATGTAAAATTTGGGACTTTAATTTGACGCAAATCATTTTACAGGGAATTTACATAACTTGAATGAAATAATTAATAGATAAAACATGTTATTTTACTAAAGTTAAGGTTCAAACTGTTTCATAATATATGTATATGTAAATTTCAAAATTTTAATGTGACGTGAATCATGTTATAGAACGTTTACATAATTTAGATGATATAAATCCTACGTAAAATGTTTTATATAATGTATAATTGTTAACCTACGGTTCAATTAATTATATAATAATTATGTAAAATTAAGGACTTTAATTTGACGTCAATAATTTTACAGGGAAATTACATAACTTAGATGTCATAATTAATACATACAAATTTTTATTTAACAATTATGTAAAATTTTAAATGAAAACTGAAGGTTCACACTGTTTCATAATACTTGTATAATAGTAATGCAACATTTTAAATATAAACTTAATGTCTAAATTGTTACATAATGGTTATCTAAATTTTATTACTTTCATTTAAATTAGATCATTTTATGTAACGTTTACGTAAATTAGATTACTCAAATATTACATATAATTTTTTATATAATAGGTATACATATCATATTTTTTATGTAAAATTAATTCCCACTATTTATGTAATATTTATGTAAATTTTAAAAATTTATTTATAGTCATATTATTTACGTAAAATTAACATTGCTTATGATGAATTAAATTTACAGTCAAAGTTTTGACGTAATGTTTCTTTAATTTTTTTTATAAAAATATTTTTGTGAGATTTACGTAAATATGACGTAGCATATTTTACATAAATATATAATCCTTAAATTTATATATCTAATAGGTTAAAGTCACAAGTGTGTTTACTGGGTATGTTCTAATTTAGTCCCCTTTTAAAAAATTTTGTACTTAATCAATAACGGAGTTATTCGCACTTAAAAGTGGGGGGTGTGGCTTGACGCTACGCTGCACCCCCCATGCTTAGGAGATAGATTTAATAAAAGTTGATATGTCATAATTTTATACTAAACTGTAAACTAGTTTTCGTACATTCTATTTGTTTAAAATAAACCAAATTTAGCATTACAAGTTACTTACGTTGGCATTGATATCAACTTTCGAATCTTTTTTCTTGCCCTTTGCATCTCTGGCCTAGAACAAAAAACAGGACTTTCAAATATACATTTTCTTAATTATATTGAATAAAAAACAAATTACCATGGGAAAACCGTAAAATTTGATTTAAAACTTTGCACCTACACACACCTTAACAAACTCATCTAACCTATCTTTTACCATTTTCCGAACGAATATTGTTTACGGATTGTACTACTACATTATTAACTTTTCTATCTATCTATCTTATCAGCAACTTTTATGATAAACAAATATTTAGTAAAAAGGTCCTTGCAATACGAGAATTTACCATTGTATTATCACATTATTTAAGGCAAAATAAGTAGGATGTTAAGTTTTTATTCACAGCAGTGAGCAAGTAGCTTTTACTTGTAGAATATATTTACTGCAAACAAATTAGCGGTATCAACAATTCACTCCCACTTAGTTTAAACAAAATTACTCATACATTTTTTGTGTGTGTTTAAAATTGCATATCCACAAGTATCGAGATACCTACGTAAACATATCAGCGACCAATACACTTCAATTTTTAATTCCCTCGCTAAGGGAAGTAATGTAATTATCTAAAAATCGCACTTTCATGATCCTCCAAGAATTTTAAGGCTCCGAATAGTAATAAGCACGAATCCAGACGCCGTCGCTCTATCTGTCGCCTACTTTGTAGCCACTCTAACTCAAAAACCCCTTCACCAATCATAACAAAATTTTACATACACTGAATACTTGTGTTGACGCGCAGACCCCTATTGTTTTTGAGTATTCCCCTATTTCCGAGCTACCTCTAAAAAACTTCATCCCTAAAAAAAATATTTTTTTTCTTACCGTGTGACACCTCTTTGGAAAGCTTATAAAAATCGTAGTTGAATGGCGAAATTTTTTTTTACTAAATATACATACAGAGAGAACGGAACGGTGCTTCTAGCTGGTTAGAATTTGGTTTTATAAAAAAATCCAAAAACACGCGGCACGTCAACTGAGATTTTTAATTTTCTTTAATCGTGCTATCTTGGATTTTTTTTATGTCGTTTTGATTGAGATTTGAGATATGGCAAAAAATATTTTTTATAAAATAGGACACCCTGTATAGTTTCACATTTTTGACTTATCTTTTTGACAATACCACACACTAATACTCTATCTCTTATGGTTTCCAAGACAGAGGCATTTAAACTTGCATGGAATTGTTGTCTATGCCCTGTTTTACGGTGGATATTTGAATGAATATCGAAGTTTTCCATACAGATTTAGATAAAAATATCTTGATTATCGTAAAAGATAGATCCTACTATGTGGTATTGCTGAAGATATTTTAAAAAATTGCCATACCTCGTAAACTAAATGACATAGACAAAATCCAAGATAGATAAAAATCTCAGTTGACGTGTTTTTGGATTTTTTTATTCAACCAAATTCTAACCCGCTGGAAGCACCGTTCGTTTAAAGAATCCACTCTGTATATATCACATAAAAAATGCAAAAATCTCTTAAAAAAATCAATTTTCTGTGCCATATATCTCGAGTTATGGAACGAAATGTTAAATAAAAAGTAGCTTAAGTTAAGATCCAGGTCACACCCTATTGTCTTATCAAATTTCATACAAATCGGTTTAGCCGTTTTTGCGTGATTAATGGACAAAAATCTTGATTTATCGGCATTAAAATTCTTGACAACATATCTATACGAGTTTATATATGTATTATATAGAATAATAAAGTCTGAATCTATATGTATTATATATACAGCACATATAAAATGTATCGGACAAATCCCTCTCCTGGAAAGAAATTTTGGATACACCCTGGAAAAGTCTGGATAAACCCCGTAAAGGTCTGGATACACCCTAGAATGTCTGGATACACCCAGGAAAAGTCCGGATTCGCCCTAGAAAAGTCTGGAAACATCCAGGAAAAGTCAGAATACACTCTGAAAAAGTCTGGAAAGACCCTGGAAAAGTCTGGATAAACCCTGAAAAGTCTGGATACATCCAGGAAAAGTCTGGAAAGACTCTGGAAAAATCTGGAAAGACCCTAGAAAAGTCTAGATACACTCTGGCGAAGTCTGGAAAGACCCTGGAAAAGTCTGGATACACTCTATAAAAGTCTGGAAAGACCCTGGAAAAGTCTGGATACACTCTGAAAAAGTCTGGAAAGACCCTAATAGAAAAGTCTGGAAAGATCCAGAAAAAGTCTGGATACACTCTGGAAAAGTCTGAAAAGACCCTGGAAAAGTATGGATACACTTTAGAAAAGTCTGGAAAGACCCTGGAAAAGTATGGATACACTTTGGAAAAGTCTGCAAAAATTACTCTGGAAAAATCCGGAAAGACCCTGGAAAAGTCTGGATGCTTCATGGAAGTCTGGTAAGACCCTGAAAAAGTATGGAAAGACCCTGGAAAAGTCTGGAAAGATCCAGAAAAAGACTGGATACACTCTGGAAAAGTCTGAAAAGACCCTGGAAAAGTCTGGATACACTCTGAAAAAGTCTGGAAAGACCCTGATGGAAAAGTCTGGAAAGATCCAGAAAAAGTCTGGATACACTCTGGAAAAGTCTGGAAAGACCCTGGAAAAGTATGGGTACACTTTGGAAAAGTCTGGAATGATCCTGGAAAAGTCTGGATATAATCAGAAAAAGTCTGGCTGTACTCTGGAAAAGTCCGGAAAGACCCTGGAAAAGTCTGGATGCTTTATGAAAGTCTGGTAAGAGCCTGAAAAAGTATGGAAAGACCCTGGAAAAGTCTGAAAAGATCCAGAAAAAGTCTGGATACACTCTGGAAAAGTCTGGAAAGATCCTGGAAAAGTATGGATACACTTTGGAAAAGTCAGAAAAGACCCTGGAAAAGTCTGGAAAGATCCTGGAGAAGTCTTGATACACTCTGGAAAAACCTGGTTACACTCTGAAAAAGTCCGAGTACACCATGGAAAGTCTGAATACACCCCTGAACAGTGTGGATACACCCAAGAAAAGTCTGGATACACCCAAGAAAAGTCTACCTATGCGCGTCTAAAAGTGGGCATTTTTAGAGTGGTGTGCCGAACCCTTATCCATGAATGAGGTCCGGTACACCAGGTGATTTTTGGTCTGGTGGTACTACTACATCATATATGTGAAAATGGTGGGGGTTACCCTACCCCTTCTAAAATTTCCAACATTTGGATTGGTGTGCCGAGCCCTTATCCACAATTTGAGGTACAGGATTGTCCATTTCGTATTCAGGACGAAAAAATGCACATATTGTCACCAAATGGCGAGGGTTGCCTATCCATTATATTTTATACCTTGAACTCTTGCTCTAAAAAGCGAGTAGCGATATACTACGAATTTTGTTATAGTCCAAATTCGTGGGAGCTTTAGTTTCCGAGTTATTTGAAAAATCATAACATTAAAAGTAAAGTAGCTATTGATATGCGGTTTTCAGATTTTGGTTTTCGTAAATATTTCACCATAAAATAATTGATTGTATGTATGGTGGACTATCCATGCTTTCTAGCACCAATTTTTTTTAACGAAATTAAAATCATGGGACACGGCGACTTTGTTTCCGTTGATAGTATAGAATACATTCCTACGAGGAGGAAAATTTACCTGTACAATTTGAGCCTACTTTCAAAGTAAATATCACGGAAACGAATTGCTAGATTTTTAAAATTCTTGCAATTTTGTGAAGGCATTTAAAGTACCTTCAGAATAAGGTATCATTTGACCCACTTTTACCATTGAAATTCCGAAAAACCGACCCCTTGAAAGAGGTGTGTCCTACGAAAATTCGAATATAGACAAGAAGAGCCCCCCTTAAAAAACAAATCGACGTGTTCGAGGGTTTTTTAAAAATCGTACTCTAAATACTCGAAACCACCTCTTTCATTTTCGTTGGGAGACCCTGTAGATATATAAGACAAAATGTTCTCCAAGCTTGTAGGGTTCATAGTTTCTCAGATAAATCCGCCAATCCGGTGGCCAGTTTATTGGACCGCCCTGTATCGTGGATATTTTTCTTATGAATTACCTACCCATTTTTCACTTTCTCAAATAAGATTTGCCTATTTAATTTGGCCAAATTTCCACCTAAGTAAAAAGAAATCCGCATTATAAACCAAGAGAGAAACATCCATTAACCAACTGTTTAATGTTTTGTTTTTTTTTACCGCTGTTATTAATTTATTATCTATTATTCTTGTATACTAATGACTCTCGACACTAGTACTTATGATGAAGATATTAAAACGAAAGTATTTGCTTGTAATGTCTTGTAAAGAGTTGCTAACCTTGACAGTGGGTTCACTTTCTCCTAAATGTTTTTAAAATTTTATAACATTGTTATATAGCATGAAAATCAAGTGCATACCGACATGACCTCTGTTATGACATTTCAAAATAAAAGTCTCGATTTTTTAGTTGGTAAACAAAAATAATAATGTTGATAGGCTAATGAGGAATAAAATTTTTTTAAAAAAATGTATCTTTTTAGCATTTAAAATTTTTGATTTTATGAAAATTTTTACCAAAAAGGACAGGTCCTTTTCAGTCGATATTTTAGAATCTGCAAAATCCTAATTTGGTTCCTAGAAATTTAATTTTACTGCCTAAATTTTATTTTAGTCCCTACCTACAATGCAAAATTTAAATTTTTAATTAAAAGCTATATTGTTAGCTTTAGAATTATCATTTTGTTAAATATGTTTTTCTTGTTTTTTACAAAAATTATATTTAAAAAAGTAAACTATGTAAAAATAGTTACTTTTTTATAAAATTAATATGGTTTATGTGTTACCTCTTATTTTTCCCAGGAGGCATACTCGGAAAGTTATTATTGAACAGACTCGTTTAGAAAATTCGTCCCTTTTGTCTCGTGTTTAAAAGCATTTGAACTTTTGCTGTAATACGTTACTTTCGGCCCTAGTAAAGTCAATTAATGTAACACAGTTTCCTATGTTCCAATATTTCCTCTTCCACACCCTTAAGCGGTTTAAAACTAAGTCTGAGAGTACTTTTATTTAGCACGACTTCACGATATCAATTTAAATTCAAATTTAAACGATTTTGCAAGTTCTATAAAGCGAAAGGGATAACCGATTTACCACAAAATTGCAAATTCGCTTTTCATGTGTGTTCTACTTCGAAACAATTATTTCTTCTTCTCTCAATTCAACATTATTTTACCCACTTGAAAATCAAAAAAATCACAGAAGCCAAATTTAAAGTTTTAATAAGTTTTAATTAGTCTATTGTACATTTTTTCACGAAAATAAAATTTCTTAAACTATATCTATTTCTGGCGATAAAATGGATGACCTACAAAAAGTTAAAGACATCGTATGACATATCAAAAATAGCTATTTCCATTAAAATTAATGGAAAAGCAATTAAACATTTAAAAAAATAAAAGCAAAATAGATAAGAAAATATACAGCTTAAGCAAAAAATTCAAATTTATTTTGTTTTTAAAAATTTTATCTTCTTCACCCTTTCAGAAAGGGTGGAAAATCTTCAACGTCCCTACGATACCACTTCCCTATTAAAAATATACAAATTCAAACTAAAATAAAGAATGCACCTGGACTTTTTTGAAGACTTTTGAAATGTTGATTTTTTTTGCAAAAGGAAAACATTAAAAAAAATAGTGTCAAAACTACACAGAAGGGGTTGGGGAGAATGTCTACAAAATCTTAAGATTTAAACAAAGAGAAGTTTTTTTTAAACAGTATTTTGTAACTATTTAGAACCAGAAATGTTGAAAAATGTTTCAAAAAACACTTCGGTTACCTACATTTATGTCTGTAAAAAAAAACTAAAAAAACTCATATTTTTTGGTATTGGAGCCATCTCCACTTTGTAAAACTCAGCTAAAAATGTGCCATCACAATAGACGGGTTTGCATTCCTTCAAATGCTGGACCCTGTATATAAACTTTTGTATCTTTGAACGCAATAAAGCTATTTTCTCTAATTTTAAAACAAAGGGTAAAAACATCGACATATATTTTGGGATTGGACGTGTCCCCTTATTTAAGTAATGACGAAAACCTAAATAATCTATATAATATACAAAATAACCTATTATGATTTGCCCAAAAATCAGGAGAGCAACCCGAATTTTTCTAAAACTATCACTTATTGCGTGTAGTGTACGTTCATGTAACAATGCCACAATACGCGATCTATCGTAATGTCTAACAAAAAAGGAAAATTTAACATTTCTCAAAGCTTTACTTTAAACGCTAATTGGAGGTTTGGACATTGGACAAGTTCGCGTGACTTAGGACGAGGATCAAACAGAAAAATTTTAAAGGAAAGGCAAGTGCATGTGATAGATACCTTTTATCAAGGTTTCTTCTCATGTAATTATATCGTGCCTGAAAACTAATATTTAATTGGTTAATTTAAATTTCATGGGAAATAGATACATTTTACCTATGTAAGATAAAATTTATAACAAAATCAATGAATAGCGATCTTTCCCTCAAAAAAGGTAATGGTAACGGTTAGGAGATGAAATGATGATGAAAAAATCTGACACAGGATTCATGTAATAAAATTTATAGTTGGTTCTTAACTCCTTCTTAGGAACAAAATTCCTTATTCGTCCATAGAGGACTTTAGGAAGCACTGCCAATCTTCATATACAATATTAACAGTGTTTGATATATTATATATAAAAACAAAAATAACTATATTAGATTTTTTGACGTACATAGTAGAAATACCAAAAATAGAAATAATTATGTAATTCCATATAGAAATAGTAATTTAGGATTGAGTTTACCAAACACAGTGAGTGTGAGGATTTTTTCACATTTACCAACTGAAATAAACACTCTCCATATATTTAAAAACAAATTAAAGTTCCTTATGTTTAAATAATTTTATTCATTAGACGAATACTTTTTAAACATAGTTTAACATTTTTTTTTTTAAATTTTAATATAATATTGTGTACTATTTTCTTAATATAATGTTCTGTCTTGTTTTGTGAAATTTATATATTATTAGGATACTGTGTTTTTTTATACCCGAGTACGCAACTCAAAGTAGGGTTTTGAGTTTAGTTTCTTGTTTCAATATTTAATAATTTTCGGATATAATTATTTAGTGATACCAAAAATCGCCTTTTAAACATCAGCACATAAATATATTTAAAAAAAATCTTTATTAATTATATAAGAGTAATTATCACTCGAGTTACAGAAGACGGCTGGTATATAAGGAGAGCGACCACTCATTTTGGGGTTGATAAAATGATGACAATAAAATTTAAAAAAAAAATGGATGGATTCAAAATAACACAACGGAATAGAAACAACTAAATATTCAATTTTACTTAAAACAACAACAAAAATTAGTATTTAGGTGGCACACCATTCTTTTCAATAACACTCGACAAACGCCTGGGTATTGAAAAAGTTAAATTTTGAAAATATTCACGATCTTCTGAGAGTAACTCCAATGCGCGATGAATTGCATCCTAAGCATTTTGTGGTCTCCAGTTTCTCTGATTCTGATATATAATTTTGACAAGTCGCCTATTTTCTATTGGGTTGAGATCAGGGCTGTTGGATGGCCAAAGAATAGTTTCAATATTATTGTTTTCAAACCACTGGCGAACAACATTAGCCGTGTGCACGGGACAGTTGTCGTGCTGGTAAACGAAGGCGTTGTTTTCATAAAACATCTGCACAGATGGCAACATAACATCCTCAAGAATCTCAACATATCTTTGGCTGTTGAATTTTCCTTCGATTTGCCAAAACATATCCAAACTTCTAGCGCTAAACCAGCCCCACATATTCACTGAAAAATGTCCAGATTTCTTAATTTGGTTGGTGTATTTTGGATCAAACCTAGAATTTGGTGGACGATACACTAAAATTTTTCTACTGCTCGACGATGACTGAAGACCACTCTCTCCCAGAAGTAATAATTATTTAATGCAAAAATAACCCTGGCGTGTTTTTGTTCTTTCGTTAAAAAAGGTTTTTTGCATCAACTTGACAGGAAATTTCAGATTTTTTAATCCTTCTGTTAATAGTTGATAATCAACCGCAAAATGAGTGGCCGCTCTCCTTGCAGAACAGTCGTCTTCTAATAATAATAATAATTTGTGCTTCCGTAAATTTTGTAATTTGCGGCATTTTTGACTTTGAAGGTTATTGTGAAAATCAGTTTGAGGCATACCGTCTATTTTAAACTGGTGAATGGAATACACACACTATTAGAAAAGTTTCACGAGATAGGAAAAATGCATGTATGAAAACAAGTACCTACGTGTCAGGCGATTTCTTCAAAATCAAAATTAAATTTTGAAAATTTTAACACTTTTGTAAAGGCATTTGAAAGATTTTTAAAACAAGGTATCACTCGACCCACTTTCCTTATTTAAATACGCAAAAAGCCCATGTTTCGTTTTCGTTCGAACACACTGTACATTATATCGGTCCCCGTGCGTGACCTTCGGTACTAATTATAGCCTATCAATTAGCTGTTGATAGTGGTTTCTCCAGTCAATATCAGTCAAATTGTCTCTTTTAGGTTACCCCATATTATTGTCATGTTCATTGGCGTTTCATGAAAAATAAGAAGTCCGTCATATAATTAAGGACACATTAGATATTTGCTTATACGTGTGCTAATCGTTTTTACATTATTTATTCTTTACTTTTTATCTATAGGTATATATTATTATAAAGAAACAGTTTAAAGTATAGGTACTTTCAAAATCTTGTTATAAAGTAATAACATACACCGAGAATTTTTTTAGTAAAGTGATTTGTGCTGGCGCCTATGTTGCCAAACGACCTTGCTAGAACAGCAAAGTTTTTTGCTAAAACTCGGATAGGAAAAAAATATTTACGCCAGCAAACAAATTTAGTAATCTAACATTCTAGCAGAAAACATTGCTTTCGCAGCTAAAAACGTTGCTGTTCCAGCAAGATGTTTTGGCTGAATAGGCGCCAGCAAAGTTCAAAATTTCTCAGTGTAGCTAATAATAATAAAAAACTAATTTTATATTCTAGTACGAAGGATAAAGGGCAAGAATCAAGCCAACCTGGCAAAATATTATTGACGCACAATTAACTAAGTCCAAGTGTCTAAGTATACATGCCAAGTTTCATTACTTTATAATATTTTCCAAGATTTTACCCCTTATCCTGCGGACTATTCGGCGATAAATTTTAAGAAAAGATAGACTTGACAGTGACTTTGAAAAATGCAAAAGAATTTTGTTATTTTTAAATTTTCCGACGGTTATGGTGACAGCAGACGATTTTTTATATTTTCCTATGTTCAACACTGACTTTTTGACTTTGTCATTTTATGTTATATTTTTGGAGAGGAGGAGAGGGCTTGTTTATTTTTTACTAATTCAAAATATAAGGACAATAAAAATAAAAACCACATTTCAAAAAAGCAAAAATGTTTTAATTACTAAACAAAAGCTACACAGTAATTGTTCTATTCGACTAGCTGATTTTGATAGAAGCAACTCTACGATAGTAACCAGCATAATAAATCGATTTCAAGAAGAAGGAACTGTCCGTCAAAAGGAACGTACCGGTTTGACGAAAGTTACTAGCCCAAAACAACTTAAAGGGCAGATCAAGTTATCAAAAATATCAAAATTAAAAAATATAAAAAATACTTATTTTTAATAGCGCGTCATTGCCCCGTTGACAGCAATGATGTTTTGAAGTCTCCTGGGCATTAAATTTTGCGATAAGTCCCCAAACGTTCTCTTGGATTTGCATCAGGGGTTTTTGCAGGCCAAGGCAAAACTTCGATATTATTATCCTGGAACCATCGCTGCGCAATTTTGGCCGTATGAACTGGACTTATCTTGTTGGAATACAAAATGATCTGGATAAGAAACTCTCACCTCTGGAAGCATTACATTTTCCAGCATATAAACGTAAGCTTCAGCTGTAAATCGCCGATTAATTCTAAATAGAGAGCCATGTCCTCTAGCTGATATCAACATTTACCGAAAATATTTCCGCCCGGTCTTCGTTTCCAGCAATATATCGTTCATCTTATCGGGTTCTTGGCTGTCGATAAACCACAATTTGTTTTTTATTGCTGTTGGACTTAAAGATCTTCTCATCTCTGAAAACCACCTGCTGCCATAATTCTTCGACCTTCAAAGTTGCTTCTTTTCCTTATTTCGTTTAATTTTTTTGCCGAAATGCGACGACTTAGCTACAAACGTTTAATCCTCCTGCCTAATGTTGTTATGGATCCTGGAAAATTTGATTCAATTTTTACTTCTTTCGCTTTGGCAAAAGGATGATTTTCCAGAAACCCGGTGCCTTCCTTTCGGTGGATAGTTCTCTCCTCTTGAAATCGTTTTTTTGTGTATACTATCGTAGACTTGCTTCTTCCATAATGAACAGCTACTTGCCGAATAGACCAACCCTCGTCTAGTTTTGCTAAGATTTGAGCTTTATCAAATTCGGAAAGATGCGTCGTCATTTTTTTAAATTTGTATTACACTGACATGCAAAACATGATGTTGTCAGGAGTCTGTGAGAGACCTTTTGCACCTCTTACACAAAATCCCCGTTAGGTGATTGTGACGTGGCTAACGTCATGTTATTTTTAAGACAACATTTTTAGTTTTTGCACGCCGCCTTTAGTTTGTTTATGGCCGACTTTATACGGTATTTATTATTATAAAGATTTACAAAAATAATTTTTCCAATAATATTTTCCATTTAGAATGTCTTATTCTTGTGTTTTTTACGGTGAATTTTAATTAATTATTAATCTTTAAAAACTCAAAAACGCAACAGAGAAAAGGGTGGTTATGATAAACAGATCGGAATCACTTGTTATAGCTGCAAGTGCAAATCAATGTTTTACATTTCTTACGAAATTCTAGCCAAAGAAAATGATTAAACAAAAATTGGCACTTATCTTTACAATTAAAAAGAATACAGAACATATTGGCATTCAAAAATCAATTGAAATTTTTTGTTTTTCTACTTAACGTTTTACTGTCGGCAACCATGCCAATTATACAGGATACGGTATTCTCACGCAGGTAACGTCAAACTTTATCGATTAGTAAGGGATTCCGTTATTACGTGGTGACTGCGCATGCCCGAAATAAGTGATAAAGTAAAAAGGCATCAAAATTATGGGTGCAAAAGGTCTCTATTGTCAGTTATAGGAAGACAATGCCGTACTATAAAAACCTTAAAAATTAAACAGGCTGCTAACTTCTGCTGTACCAGTTTTATGTGGAGAGAAGTGACAGGTTAGAAACTTCTATCCACAGCTGATCTATTCTGACAACCGAGTTGATAGGCTATATTAGTAACCGAAGGTCACGCTCCGTGTCAGACTCCGACAGTTCTTGTCAAGATTGTTTTTATATATTTGAATCACGGATGTAAAAAAGAAAAGGATTGATAATACTCTTATGGGAAAATCACTGCCGTGTGTCTTTCGCCATTTTCGCCGCCATGTTGTGGGGATTTAGGTTGGCGACATTGGTTCCTTAATTTTAAATAGGAGTGTGGGAACACTGACTATCAACAGTGTCAAAAAATTACGTTTCGAGAAAGGTTATTTTTGTTGTTGTTTTTTAATAAAAAAACGAATCTCTCTCATTTGGTCTGGGGAATGTGCAAGTTTTGAACAAATAAATTACAATATGGAAACATTACCCCCAATTTATAAACTCAAAGGGTACTGTCAACCATTGCTGCTGGCGCTCCCGCTCAAGATAAACCTTCATTAAGTTGATCTGAATCTAAGACAGGAACTAAAACGTCTAGGGACAGATATGCGCCAACAGTTTATAAATCCGAGGTTGTTATAGGTCTAGAAGACAAGAAAAATAAATGAATAGACGGAGATACGGAGTTTGATAATAGCATATATGGATCAGCGGAAAACCAGAGCGATGGCAAGCGATCACAAAAAAGTACATCTTTGGCACATCGAGTTTTACAAAATTAGAACAATACTTCATGAGTTTTAAAAAGAACATCAAAAAAATTAATTTTAATATGTATTTTATCAGTATATTTTTTTTCTTTTTCTTGTTGTCATTTCCATGTGTTTGTAACTTTCTATATGTAATTTTGAGTAAGTAGTTTAAGATTCCATTGTCAATTTTTGTGATATTGTTGCCAGTATTTTTTTTATTTCAAGACCAGTAATTATAAGATGTTTTACTAGTTTACTAGAAATAAAGAAAAATCAATATTTATTTTTTAATCTTTATTAATAAAACCTTAATGTTAACATTGTTTAATATCTAAATGAAATTTTGAAGACATTCTTAGGTTAAATTTACTTTAATGTTAATTTTTGACGCTTATTTATTCAATTGTGACAATGTTTTTTGTTAACAATTTTTGTAATAAAAGTTTTCTGATTCTGAAGAACTAAGCAGAAAAAGTTATTACTAAGATATTCTATGATAAGTATTTGACATTTTTTTTGTAGATTTGTTTTTTAAGGATAATGCATTTTCCCTATGGAAACTGGCTTTCTGTGTGATTTTGCTTATCTTATGAAAATCTATCATTGCCCCATAGCAACAAATCACAAAAATGGCAAAAAATGTTACAAAAGTTTTTGTTTTGAAGCATGTTTGTGAAATACTTAAGCCCTGTTCTTACTATGCCACTTTGTCTTGCATCAAATTTTCAAATAACAGGTTAAAAGAAGACACAATCTACTCGTGTCTTCTTTTAACCCGTTATTAGAAAATTAGATGCAAAAGTTGCAGAGTGAGAACAGGGCATAAGTGGCAAAATAACAAATTTGCCTTTTGTTAAAAAAGTCATTTCTTGGTCATATGAATTTAATATTTTTTATGTTTGTGATGCCAGTGCGACGCAACTTATATTTTTCTGCTACTTATTCTAATACTACAATTTGGCTCATAAATATTATTTACATTTTCACAAAAAGTGCAACAAACTGATTTTAGGGAAAAGCCAGAATACCAAAATGTTTAACTTTGAACGCAGTATCTCAAAAACCACATACCAGATCACTGTGGAGCAATGATAGATTTTTATCAGGACAATGAAACCTACTACAGCAGTTTTCAGCAAAATCCCACATCCTTTATAAAAGATAAGAGCTACAAAAAAAATGTTGAATGCTGAAAACTTATCAAAACTCAAGGATATCTTAGTAATAACTTGTTAACTTAGGGAAGGTATGGTTGACACAGTTGTTAGTTAATAGGTTTTGCCGCCAAGTTCTTCAAATATTATAAAACTCCATGCTTGACTCCATGTGCCAAAGATGTACTTTTTTGACTTGCCATGGCTCTGGCTTTCAGCTGAGAGATATATGCTATTATCAAAGTCAGTATTCATTGACTTTTTATTACTGTATCACGTTGGTGCATCTGTTCTTAGCTGTTTTAGTCCCTGTGCAGATTCAGATCAACGTAATCAAGATGTATCTTCAGCGGGAGAGCCAGCAGCAATGATTGAACCGCGCGTTTATTACAATTTATAAGGTGTGGCTTAACAGTACTCTTGTTTATAAATTGGGGGGCAATGTTTCCATGTTGAGATTTATTTGTTCGAAACCTGCACATGCTCCAGACCAAATGAGAGAGATAAATGGCGTCACCGTTGGAGCATTTGTTTATGACTTGTTTCTTTACTTTTTTGTTGTTGTATTAAAAAACAACAACAAAAATAACCTTTAAAAAAAATGTCAAATTCAATCATATTTTGACACTGTTGACAGTCAGTGTTCCCACACTACTATTTAAAATTAAGAAAACCAATGTCGCCAACCCAAATCTCCACAACATGGCGTCGAAAATGGCGGAAGACACGCGGCAGTGATTTTCATGAAAATTTCCCATAGGGATTAGTAATCCAAGGTTTCAACATCCGTGATTTGAATTGTGATTTATTTAAAATTAATTGAAAATGCTGTGCTGCTCAATCTATTATAGCATATAATTCAAAAAGGATATTAAACACTGGATTTCGAAAGGTATGATGTATGTTTATGTTTCTGGCTAATTTTAGAAAAAATATACACTGAACCAAAAAAGGCACCTATAAAAAAATACATTGAGCCAATGTATTTTGTATATGATTTTTGCTCCGATGTAAAGTTTTTTTAATATCATAATCAAGTTTACATAAACGAGTTATTGATTTTACTGCTGCAAGACACAGTTTCCAAAAAAAAGTTGTTAAGGTGCAGTTAGACTGTGGTAGTGTAGTCGTCGTTGCATTGCAGCTGTAGTGAATTTTTTCCAATAGATAATGCAGAACAGGATATTTTACAGATAAATAGTTAACAATATTTTTTGGTACACGCTTTTTAATATAATTTACCTTGTTTAATGTTTTAAACAAATATTGGTGATAATAGGCCCTCTTGCTAAATTTTTGAACATGTTAAAAGATCCACCTTACATATTTCTTTTGTATTAACCAAGAGAGTTCCGTTTTTTCTTAATATATGTCCAAAAATGCTTTAGTTTTAAAATTAGGGTTGATTGGGTACCAAAGATGGACAAAATAAAGCTTGGGGAAGAAAAAATGTGGTAATTTTGTATTTGCATACATACATACAGTCAATAGTGTGTTCAGTGGTATTAGCGATAAATTAACAAGGTACTATAGTAGTAATATCTGATCCGCTGATTAATCATTCTGGTTTATTATAATTGCGAAGAAATTAGAGCCTTTTTTCTAAGTGACAAAAAGCGCTTAATTTTAGCATTACTTCGCTTGCATGGACAAATTATATCAAATTATTTACCTTTTTAATCTTAGATATTGCTTTAGTAATAACCTTTAGAAAAGTTATAGTAACGTATTATCAGGGGTGCACGGTGGTTGTAGTGAAAAAAAACTAGGTAGATATTTTCGGGCGCACATGAAAGAGATGGCATGCACATACCAACTTTAAGCATGGGAGTTATTATGTGGAAATGCAGACAGTCGATATTTTCAATAAATGAACAAAGTATTATATTTGTTTATGTCCCTATCCCCTGACCAACCGAAGTTAACAATTAATAATGGTACCTACCTACAATAAACAGCGGCGCTATATTACCCCTCTGCCCTTTTCTACTGTTTAAAAGTAACTTTTTTAAAGAACATTTTCCCTCAAATATTACTTATATTTATTATTTTATTACACACTAGACACCGCCGCGCCGCTTTGCCTGCGATTTTACCCATTTTGCCCCCTTTTATTCCTTTAAATGCCATAACTTTTGTTTCCGTAAACCGATTTTGATGAAATAAATGCCTATGTGTGGCCTAGGAACACAAGGATTGCAATAGTGAAAGTCCCATTAAAATCGGCTGGGCGGTCTATGCGTGATGCTGGAACAAACAGACATATATACAGACAAAAATTGTAAGAACTGCATTTTTGGTATCTCGTTTGGTCAAACAATAAAATATAAGAAAATAGTCCATGTACAACTCAATGTAAAGAAATGGTCCTTTTAGAGATTAATTATATGTATAGATAAACAACTAATTATAGTCAAAGGGATAAGTGGCGATTTTTCCAATTTCATAAAATTTCGGTTCAGTGGATTTTGCCTAATTATCTCCCGAAGAGACAGATACCATCAAAAAATTTTATATTTAGGTCTTTCTTTTTGCCGATCCCATTATACTATAGTATGGATGGCTAAAAATAGAGTTCTAGATTACTACATAGCCGGTACCTACTAAGTTTTTGTTTGTGGGTAATAAAAATAACACGACCTCTTTATTTATAATATTGCTATTGCTATTTTGGTAACAGTGATGAAAGAGAAAAATTTAGAGACAAAAAGTTTGGTCACCTCTACTTGATAGCTGTAGGTATTGCAGTATGTATATTGACTATATAAGGCTATAGGTATTTATATTTTTTGGTTTAAAAAATATTCAATGTACAGAAATTAGAGATTTACCAATAAATGTACCAATAAATTTTAGAAAATTAATAGTTTAATGTAAATGGGGGGGGGGGGGGTTACTGTATCGCCAATTATAGTTGGTTCTTAACTCCTTCTTAGGAACAAAATTCCTTATTCGTCCATAGAGGACTTTAGGAAGCACTGCCAATCTTCATATACAATATTAACAGTGTTTGATATATTATATATAAAAACAAAAATAACTATATTAGATTTTTTGACGTACATAGTAGAAATACCAAAAATAGAAATAATTATGTAATTCCATATAGAAATAGTAATTTAGGATTGAGTTTACCAAACACAGTGAGTGTGAGGATTTTTTCACATTTACCAACTGAAATAAACACTCTCCATATATTTAAAAACAAATTAAAGTTCCTTATGTTTAAATAATTTTATTCATTAGACGAATACTTTTTAAACATAGTTTAACATTTTTTTTTTTAAATTTTAATATAATATTGTGTACTATTTTCTTAATATAATGTTCTGTCTTGTTTTGTGAAATTTATATATTATTAGGATACTGTGTTTTTTTATACCCGAGTACGCAACTCAAAGTAGGGTTTTGAGTTTAGTTTCTTGTTTCAATATTTAATAATTTTCGGATATAATTATTTAGTGATACCAAAAATCGCCTTTTAAACATCAGCACATAAATATATTTAAAAAAAATCTTTATTAATTATATAAGAGTAATTATCACTCGAGTTACAGAAGACGGCTGGTATATAAGGAGAGCGACCACTCATTTTGGGGTTGATAAAATGATGACAATAAAATTTAAAAAAAAAATGGATGGATTCAAAATAACACAACGGAATAGAAACAACTAAATATTCAATTTTACTTAAAACAACAACAAAAATTAGTATTTAGTGGGCACACCATTCTTTTCAATAACACTCGACAAACGCCTGGGTATTGAAAAAGTTAAATTTTGAAAATATTCACGATCTTCTGAGAGTAACTCCAATGCGCGATGAATTGCATCCTAAGCATTTTGTGGTCTCCAGTTTCTCTGATTCTGATATATAATTTTGACAAGTCGCCTATTTTCTATTGGGTTGAGATCAGGGCTGTTGGATGGCCAAAGAATAGTTTCAATATTATTGTTTTCAAACCACTGGCGAACAACATTAGCCGTGTGCACGGGACAGTTGTCGTGCTGGTAAACGAAGGCGTTGTTTTCATAAAACATCTGCACAGATGGCAACATAACATCCTCAAGAATCTCAACATATCTTTGGCTGTTGAATTTTCCTTCGATTTGCCAAAACATATCCAAACTTCTAGCGCTAAACCAGCCCCACATATTCACTGAAAAATGTCCAGATTTCTTAATTTGGTTGGTGTATTTTGGATCAAACCTAGAATTTGGTGGACGATACACTAAAATTTTTCTACTGCTCGACGATGACTGAAGACCACTCTCTCCCAGAAGTAATAATTATTTAATGCAAAAATAACCCTGGCGTGTTTTTGTTCTTTCGTTAAAAAAGGTTTTTTGCATCAACTTGACAGGAAATTTCAGATTTTTTAATCCTTCTGTTAATAGTTGATAATCAACCGCAAAATGAGTGGCCGCTCTCCTTGCAGAACAGTCGTCTTCTAATAATAATAATAATTTGTGCTTCCGTAAATTTTGTAATTTGCGGCATTTTTGACTTTGAAGGTTATTGTGAAAATCAGTTTGAGGCATACCGTCTATTTTAAACTGGTGAATGGAATACACACAGTATTAGAAAAGTTTCACGAGATAGGAAAAATGCATGTATGAAAATAAGTACCTACGTGTCAGGCGATTTCTTCAAAATCAAAATTAAATTTTGAAAATTTTAACACTTTTGTAAAGGCATTTGAAAGATTTTTAAAACAAGGTATCACTCGACCCACTTTCCTTATTTAAATACGCAAAAAGCCCATGTTTCGTTTTCGTTCGAACACACTGTACATTATATCGGTCCCCGTGCGTGACCTTCGGTACTAATTATAGCCTATCAATCAGCTGTTGATAGTGGTTTCTCCAGTCAATATCAGTCAAATTGTCTCTTTTAGGTTACCCCATATTATTGTCATGTTCATTGGCGTTTCATGAAAAATAAGAAGTCCGTCATATAATTAAGGACACATTAGATATTTGCTTATACGTGTGCTAATCGTTTTTACATTATTTATTCTTTACTTTTTATCTATAGGTATATATTATTATAAAGAAACAGTTTAAAGTATAGGTACTTTCAAAATCTTGTTATAAAGTAATAACATACACCGAGAATTTTTTTAGTAAAGTGATTTGTGCTGGCGCCTATGTTGCCAAACGACCTTGCTAGAACAGCAAAGTTTTTTGCTAAAACTCGGATAGGAAAAAAATATTTACGCCAGCAAACAAATTTAGTAATCTAACATTCTAGCAGAAAACATTGCTTTCGCAGCTAAAAACGTTGCTGTTCCAGCAAGATGTTTTGGCTGAATAGGCGCCAGCAAAGTTCAAAATTTCTCAGTGTAGCTAATAATAATAAAAAACTAATTTTATATTCTAGTACGAAGGATAAAGGGCAAGAATCAAGCCAACCTGGCAAAATATTATTGACGCACAATTAACTAAGTCCAAGTGTCTAAGTATACATGCCAAGTTTCATTACTTTATAATATTTTCCAAGATTTGACCCCTTATCCTGCGGACTATTCGGCGATAAATTTTAAGAAAAGATAGACTTGACAGTGACTTTGAAAAATGCAAAAGAATTTTGTTATTTTTAAATTTTCCGACGGTTATGGTGACAGCAGACGATTTTTTATATTTTCCTATGTTCAACACTGACTTTTTGACTTTGTCATTTTATGTTATATTTTTGGAGAGGAGGAGAGGGCTTGTTTATTTTTTACTAATTCAAAATATAAGGACAATAAAAATAAAAACCACATTTCAAAAAAGCAAAAATGTTTTAATTACTAAACAAAAGCTACACAGTAATTGTTCTATTCGACTAGCTGATTTTGATAGAAGCAACTCTACGATAGTAACCAGCATAATAAATCGATTTCAAGAAGAAGGAACTGTCCGTCAAAAGGAACGTACCGGTTTGACGAAAGTTACTAGCCCAAAACAACTTAAAGGGCAGATCAAGTTATCAAAAATATCAAAATTAAAAAATATAAAAAATACTTATTTTTAATAGCGCGTCATTGCCCCGTTGACAGCAATGATGTTTTGAAGTCTCCTGGGCATTAAATTTTGCGATAAGTCCCCAAACGTTCTCTTGGATTTGCATCAGGGGTTTTTGCAGGCCAAGGCAAAACTTCGATATTATTATCCTGGAACCATCGCTGCGCAATTTTGGCCGTATGAACTGGACTTATCTTGTTGGAATACAAAATGATCTGGATAAGAAACTCTCACCTCTGGAAGCATTACATTTTCCAGCATATAAACGTAAGCTTCAGCTGTAAATCGCCGATTAATTCTAAATAGAGAGCCATGTCCTCTAGCTGATATCAACATTTACCGAAAATATTTCCGCCCGGTCTTCGTTTCCAGCAATATATCGTTCATCTTATCGGGTTCTTGGCTGTCGATAAACCACAATTTGTTTTTTATTGCTGTTGGACTTAAAGATCTTCTCATCTCTGAAAACCACCTGCTGCCATAATTCTTCGACCTTCAAAGTTGCTTCTTTTCCTTATTTCGTTTAATTTTTTTGCCGAAATGCGACGACTTAGCTACAAACGTTTAATCCTCCTGCCTAATGTTGTTATGGATCCTGGAAAATTTGATTCAATTTTTACTTCTTTCGCTTTGGCAAAAGGATGATTTTCCAGAAACCCGGTGCCTTCCTTTCGGTGGATAGTTCTCTCCTCTTGAAATCGTTTTTTTGTGTATACTATCGTAGACTTGCTTCTTCCATAATGAACAGCTACTTGCCGAATAGACCAACCCTCGTCTAGTTTTGCTAAGATTTGAGCTTTATCAAATTCGGAAAGATGCGTCGTCATTTTTTTAAATTTGTATTACACTGACATGCAAAACATGATGTTGTCAGGAGTCTGTGAGAGACCTTTTGCACCTCTTACACAAAATCCCCGTTAGGTGATTGTGACGTGGCTAACGTCATGTTATTTTTAAGACAACATTTTTAGTTTTTGCACGCCGCCTTTAGTTTGTTTATGGCCGACTTTATACGGTATTTATTATTATAAAGATTTACAAAAATAATTTTTCCAATAATATTTTCCATTTAGAATGTCTTATTCTTGTGTTTTTTACGGTGAATTTTAATTAATTATTAATCTTTAAAAACTCAAAAACGCAACAGAGAAAAGGGTGGTTATGATAAACAGATCGGAATCACTTGTTATAGCTGCAAGTGCAAATCAATGTTTTACATTTCTTACGAAATTCTAGCCAAAGAAAATGATTAAACAAAAATTGGCACTTATCTTTACAATTAAAAAGAATACAGAACATATTGGCATTCAAAAATCAATTGAAATTTTTTGTTTTTCTACTTAACGTTTTACTGTCGGCAACCATGCCAATTATACAGGATACGGTATTCTCACGCAGGTAACGTCAAACTTTATCGATTAGTAAGGGATTCCGTTATTACGTGGTGACTGCGCATGCCCGAAATAAGTGATAAAGTAAAAAGGCATCAAAATTATGGGTGCAAAAGGTCTCTATTGTCAGTTATAGGAAGACAATGCCGTACTATAAAAACCTTAAAAATTAAACAGGCTGCTAACTTCTGCTGTACCAGTTTTATGTGGAGAGAAGTGACAGGTTAGAAACTTCTATCCACAGCTGATCTATTCTGACAACCGAGTTGATAGGCTATATTAGTAACCGAAGGTCACGCTCCGTGTCAGACTCCGACAGTTCTTGTCAAGATTGTTTTTATATATTTGAATCACGGATGTAAAAAAGAAAAGGATTGATAATACTCTTATGGGAAAATCACTGCCGTGTGTCTTTCGCCATTTTCGCCGCCATGTTGTGGGGATTTAGGTTGGCGACATTGGTTCCTTAATTTTAAATAGGAGTGTGGGAACACTGACTATCAACAGTGTCAAAAAATTACGTTTCGAGAAAGGTTATTTTTGTTGTTGTTTTTTAATAAAAAAACGAATCTCTCTCATTAGGTCTGGGGAATGTGCAAGTTTTGAACAAATAAATTACAACATGGAAACATTACCCCCAATTTATAAACTCAAAGGGTACTGTCAACCATTGCTGCTGGCGCTACCGCTCAAGATAAACCTTCATTAAGTTGATCTGAATCTAAAACAGGAACTAAAACGTCTAGGGACAGATATGCGCCAACAGTTTATAAATCCGAGGTTGTTATAGGTCTAGAAGACAAGAAAAATAAATGAATAGAGGGAGATACGGAGTTTGATAATAGCATATATGGATCAGCGGAAAACCAGAGCGATGGCAAGCGATCACAAAAAAGTACATCTTTGGCACATCGAGTTTTACAAAATTAGAACAATACTTCATGAGTTTTAAAAAGAACATCAAAAAAATTAATTTTAATATGTATTTTATCAGTATATTTTTTTTCTTTTTCTTGTTGTCATTTCCATGTGTTTGTAACTTTCTATATGTAATTTTGAGTAAGTAGTTTAAGATTCCATTGTCAATTTTCGTGATATTGTTGCCAGTATTTTTTTTATTTCAAGACCAGTAATTATAAGATGTTTTACTAGTTTACTAGAAATAAAGAAAAATCAATATTTATTTTTTAATCTTTATTAACAAAACCTTAATGTTAACATTGTTTAATATCTAAATGACATTTTGAAGACATTCTTAGGTTAAATTTACTTTAATGTTAATTTTTGACGCTTATTTATTCAATTGTGACAATGTTTTTTGTTAACAATTTCTGTAATAAAAGTTTTCTGATTCTGAAGAACTAAGCAGAAAAAGTTATTACTAAGATATCCTATGATAAGTATTTGACATTTTTTTTGTAGATTTGTTTTTTAAGGATAATGCACTTTCCTTATGGAAACTGGCTTTCTGTGTGATTTTACTTATCTTGATAAAAATCTATCATTGCCCCATAGCAACAAATCACAAAAATGGCAACAAATGTTACAAAAGTTTTAGTTTTGAAGCATGTTTGTCAAGTACTTAAGCCCTGTTCTCACTATGCAACTTTGTCTTGTATCAAATTTTCAAATAACAGGTTAAAAGAAGACACAATCTGCTCGTGTCTTCTTTTAACCCGTTATTAGAAAATTAGATGCATGGAAAAGTTGCAGAGTGAGAACAGGGCATAAGTGGCAAAATAACAATTGAAATTTGCCTTTTGTTAAAAAAGTCATTTCTCGGTCATATGAATTTAATATTTTTTATGTTTGTGATGCCAGTGCGATGCAACTTATATTTTTCTGCTACTTATTCTAATACTACAATTTGGTTCATAAATATTATTTAAATTTTCACAAAAAGTGCAACAAACTGATTTTAGGGAAAAGCCAGAATACCAAAATGTTTAACCTTGAACGCAGTATCTCAAAAACCACATACCAGATCACTGTGGAGCAATGATAGATTTTTATCAGGACAATGAAACCTACTACAGCAGTTTTGAGCAAAATCCCACATCCTTTATAAAAGATAAGAGCTACAAAAAAAATGTTGAATGCTGAAAACTTACCAAAACTCAAGGATATCTTAGTAATAACTTGTTAACTTAGGGAAGGTATGGTCGACACAGTTGTTAGTTAATAGGTTTTGCCGCCAAGGTCTTCAAATATTATAAAACTCCATGCTCGACTCCATGTGCCAAAGATGTACTTTTTTGACTTGCCATGGCTCTGGCTTTCAGCTGAGAGATATATGCTATTATCAAAGTCAGTATTCATTGATTTTTTATTACTGTATCACGTTGGTGCATCTGTTCTTAGCTGTTTTAGTCCCTGTGCAGATTCAGATCAACGTAATCAAGATGTATCTTCAGCGGGAGAGCCAGCAGCAATGATTGAACCGCGCGTTTATTACAATTTATAAGGTGTGGCTTAACAGTACCCTTGTTTATAAATTGGGGGGCAATGTTTCCATGTTGAGATTTATTTGTTCGAAACCTGCACATGCTCCAGACCAAATGAGAGAGATAAATGGCGTGACCGTTGGAGCATTTGTTTATGACTTGTTTCTTTACTTTTTTGTTGTTGTATTAAAAAACAACAACAAAAATAACCTTTCAAAAAAATGTCAAATTCAATCATATTTTGACACTGTTGACAGTCAGTGTTCCCACACTACTATTTAAAATTAAGAAAATCAATGTCGCCAACCCAAATCTCCACAACATGGCGTCGAAAATGGCGGAAGACACGCGGCAGTGATTTTCATGAAAATTTCCCATAGGTATTAGTAATCCAAGGTTTCAACATCCGTGATTTGAATTGTGATTTATTTAAAATTAATTGAAAATGCTGTGCTGCTCAATGTATTATAGCATATAATTCAAAAAGGATATTAAACACTGGATTTCCAAAGGTATGCTGTATGTTTATGTTTCTGGCTAATTTTAGAAAAAATATACACTGAACCAAAAAAGGCACCGTTTCCTATAAAAAAATACATTGAGCCAATGTATTTTGTATATGATTTTTGCTCCGATGTAAAGTTTTTTTAATATCATAATCAAGTTTACATAAACGAGTTATTGATTTTACTGCTGCAAGACACAGTTTCCAAAAAAAAGTTGTTAAGGTGCAGTTAGACTGTGGTAGTGTAGTCGTCGTTGCATTGCAGCTGTAGTGAATTTTTTCCAATAGATAATGCAGAACAGGATATTTTACAGATAAATAGTTAACAATATTTTTTGGTACACGCTTTTTAATATAATTTACCTTGTTTAATGTTTTAAACAAATATTGGTGATAATAGGCCCTCTTGCTAAATTTTTGAACATGTTAAAAGATCCACCTTACATATTTCTTTTGTATTAACCAAGAGAGTTTCGTTTTTTCTTAATATATGTCCAAAAATGCTTTAGTTTTAAAATTAGGGTTGATTGGGTACCAAAGATGGACAAAATAAAGCTTGGGGAAGAAAAAATGTGGTAATTTTGTATTTGCATACATACATACAGTCAATAGTGTGTTCAGTGGTATTAGCGATAAATTAACAAGGTACTATAGTAGTAATATCTGATCCGCTGATTAATCATTCTGGTTTATTATAATTGCGAAGAAATTAGAGCCTTTTTTCTAAGTGACAAAAAGCGCTTAATTTTAGCATTACTTCGCTTGCATGGACAAATTATATCAAATTATTTACCTTTTTAATCTTAGATATTGCTTTAGTAATAACCTTTAGAAAAGTTATAGTAACGTATTATCAGGGGTGCACGGTGGTTGTAGTGAAAAAAAACTCACACAGAGATATGTAGATATTTTCGGGCGCACATGAAAGAGATGGCATGAACATACCAACTTTAAGCATGGGAGTTATTATGTGGAAATGCAGACAGTCGATATTTTCAATAAATGAACAAAGTATTATATTTATTTATGTCCCAATCCCCTGACCAACCGAAGTTAACAATTAATAATGGTACCTACCTACAATAAACAGCGGCGCTATATTACCCCTCTCCCCTTTTCTACGTCAAACCAGTAATTTTCTAAAATTGTTTATAAAACTGTTTAAAAGTAACTTGTTTAAAGAACATTTTCCCTCAAATATTACTTATATTACCCACTAGACATATTACTTTTATTACACACTAGACACCGCCGCGCCTCTTTGCCTGCGATTTTACCCATTTTGCCCCCTTTTATTCCTTTAAATGCCATAACTTTTGTTTCCGTAAACCGATTTTGATGAAATAAATGCCTATGTGTTGCCTAGGAACACAAGGATTGCAATAGTGAAAGTCCCATTAAAATCGGCTGGACGGTCTATGCGTGATGCTGGAACAAACAGACATATATACAGACAAAAATTGTAAGAACTGCATTTTTGGTATCTCGTTTGGTCAAACAATAAAATATAAAAAAATAGTCCATGTACAACTCAATGTAAAGAAATGGTCCTTTTAGAGATTAATTATATGTATAGATAAACAACTAATTATAGTCAAAGGGATAAGTGGCGATTTTTCCAATTTCATAAAATTTCGGTTCAGTGGATTTTGCCTAATTATCTCCCGAAGAGACAGATACCATCAAAAAATTTTATATTTAGGTCTTTCTTTTTGCCGATCCCATTATACTATAGTATGGATGGCTAAAAATAGAGTTCTAGATTACTACATAGCCGGTACCTACTAAGTTTTTGTTTGTGGGTAATAAAAATAACACGACCTCTTTATTTATAATATTGCTATTGCTATTTTGGTAACAGTGATGAAAGAGAAAAATTTAGAGACAAAAAGTTTGGTCACCTCTACTTGATAGCTGTAGGTATTGCAGTATGTATATTGACTATATAAGGCTATAGGTATTTATATTTTTTGGTTTAAAAAATATTCAATGTACAGAAATTAGAGATTTACCAATAAATGTACCAATAAATTTTAGAAAATTAATAGTTTAATGTAAATGGGGGGGGGGGGGTTACTGTATCGCCAATGCGTATTGTAGGTAGGTAAGGTAAGGTAATATTCTTAACATCGGTTGGTCAGGGATGGGGACTGTATGCTTTTCCACGAAATCACTCCCATGCTTAACGTTGGAGTATTCATGCCATCTCTTTCATACGCGCCCGAACCTATCTCTGTGTGAGTTTTTTACTACAACCACCGTGCACCCCTGAAAATACGGTACTATGACTTTTCTAAAGGTTATTACTAAAGCAATATATAAGAATGATATAATTTGTCCATGCAAGCGAAGTAATGCTAAAAGTATGCGGTTTTTGTCACTTAGAAAAAAGGCTCTAATTTCTTCGCAATTATAATAAACCAGAATGATTGATCAGCGGATCAGATATAACTAGTATAGTACCTTGTTAATTTATCGCTAATACCACTGCACACACTTTTAACATGTTCAAAAATTTTTCAAGAGGGTCTATTATCACCAATATTTGTTTAAAACATTAAACAAGGTAAATTATATTAAAAAGTGTGTACCAAAAAATATTTTTAACTATTTATCTGTAAAATATCCTGTTCTGCATTATCTATGGAAAAAAATTCACTACAGCTGTAATGCAACGACGATTACACTACCACAGTCTAACTGCACCGTTACAATATAAAGAGTCTTTAAGAATGATTTGACATGTTTTCATAGCTTTTAGTTACACCCAAGAATGAATTTAGTAAAAGACTGTTACGTACATAAATTTCACAACCATGTTTATGTATTTTGTATGCCCGGTTCATAATTTTCATAAACTTGTACATACATTCCATAACAACTTTTAAACGACAGTCAATGAACGCTATTTATTAAATTTATTTAAGGCATTGATTAAAATCGTTAACATGTTATATTTATTTCATATGCTCTTTTATTATCTCCATAACCTGTACATACTATTAATAACAACTGTCTATAAAATGTCGAGAAACATTTTTCATTGATTTTGTAACTTCCGTTTATTAATTTCATGATTGTAGATGACAATTTTTATAACTTTTCTCCGATTTCTGTAACGCTTGTTATTAATACTATGTACGATATTTGTTTTAGTGTACATAACAAAAAAGCCGAAAATTCCGCCTAAAAAGACAATTTTCCCAAAAAGTGGCAAAAAAAATAACAGAGGAATTGCTAGATGAAAGTGCGTTATTCAATGGTTTAAATTTGCGTTATAAGACACGATTATAGACAGTGCGCCGGGGTTCAAATCCTAGAGAAAGGAATGCTTTAATTTCTGGTTTTATATGAACGAACCATGATCTTATCTTTAGAATCTATACAAGTCAGAACTATTTCAGGAATATTTTCGGTTATCTTTAATTCATTTTCGTTTCGGCAATCTTAAATATCGGGGACTGAAAAAGCGCTGTTGAAAATTGTTGGAGCAGGCATATACCTATGTAGCTTAAATATACGTCTTAGGCTAAACTTCCATAAGCTTTTTTTTCGCGCGGATTTTGAAATTTGACCTTGTGGTCGCGATTCTTTAAAATCGACAGAAAATCTCAGCCGTTACAATTTTGGAAATTGGCGATTTTTACTTATTCCCTCATTTAAAACACATCGTCCTTAATATTTATCCTAACGTTGTAAGAGAAACTGCGTAATTGTTTAATAACATTTTGTATATTTTATATTTTAAAGATATTCTTCAGGACTAATTTTACGGCGGACCTAAATTGCTACTACGCGTACCACTAAACGTCAAAAAGGCCGCGATTCTTCAAAAACCGTCAGAAAATCTCGTCCATACAAAAAATCTGACGAGTTTTAAACACAAGTTTACACTAACTGCTTTTTTGTCAGGACTTATTTGCTAATATTCCTTAAAATTTAATTTCTTAATACTGTTCCAGTAAATAAAAAATAAGTCAATTTTAATTTTTGTAGGCAGTTTTTGCGAAAAACCCTTTTTTATTTGAAACTGTATTTTATATGCTTATTTTTGTGTGTCAACAAACCTTTAAAACATTTCACATACAAAACCAAAGATAGCCATGGAATATGTCGCTGTCACTGTTCAGAAAAGTCACACAATTTTTTTTCTGTTCTAAATATTAAGTAATAAGTAAAAATCGCCACTTTCCAGAATTGTGACGGGTGAGATTTTCTGTCGTTTCTGAAGAATCGCGATCAAAGTGTCGAAAATTCTCACCACGTAAAAGGAAAGACAAAATTTTTGTGACTCTTCTGAACAATGACAGCGACTTATTTCATGGCTATCTATGGTTTTGTGTGTTAAAAGTTTTAAAGTTTTGTTTACACACAAAAATAAGCTTAATAAAATACAATTTTAAATAAAAAAATTGGTGCTAGAAAGCACGGATAGTCCACAATACAATCAATTATCTTATGTTGAAAGGAAATAAAAATATCTCGAAAACTGTAGCTTTGAAAGATTTTAACCTTATAACAAAATTTTTTTGAGTAATATTTACGAAAACCAAAATCTGAAAACCGCATATAAATAGCTGCTTTAGTTCTAAAGTTATGATCTTTTTTATTTTAACTTTTTTTCAAATAACTCGGAAACTAAAGGTCACCACGAATTTGGACTTTATAGCAAAATTTGCTACTTGCTTTTGTTCCAAAGTTACAATTCTTTTAAATATTTTATCCTCCTTGTCCCCCATTCAACCCCCCACCACCCTATCTAGAAGTTAATCAGTTTATGGTCAGCCGATAGAGGATTTTTGTACCAAATTTCGTTAAAATCGATTGAGGCGTTCTTGAGTAATCTTGTATACAGACAGACAACAGACAAACAGACAACTTTTTTTTTCTCGTCGATTAAGGTTTTTTGGAATTACCACCTTGATGTTTGGAACCGTAGTAACTCATTTTTGATAAAATTAAGAAAAGTTAAAATTTCACGATTTTAAAAGTCCCCCATACCATATTTGTATGATGGACTAAAACAAAAACTGCCTACAAAAATTAAAGTTGACATATTTTCTATTCACTGGAACAGTATTAAGAAACTCAATTTTAAGGAATATTGGTCACGATTCTTCAAAAACCGTCAGAAAATCTCGCCCTTACAAAAAATCTAACGATTTTTAAACACAAGTTTACAGTTAATGCTTTGTTTGTCAGGACTATTTGCTAATATTCCTTAAATATTTTTATGTGTAAACAAACCTTTAAAACTTTCAACACACAAAACCATAGATAGCCATGGAATATGTCGCTGTCACTGTTCACAAAAGTCACACAAATTCTGTCTTTCCTTTTACATGGTGAGAATTTTTGACGTTTATTGGTACGTGTAGTAACAATTTAGCTCCGCCATAAACTAGTCCTACAGAATATCTTTAAAATATTAAATTTACAAAATGTTAATAAAAACGTTAGGATAAATATGAAGGTTGATGTGTTTTTAGTTTAAATGAGGCGATAAGTAAAAATCGCCACATTCCAAAATTCTCCATTATACCAAATAAGTCCTGACAAGAAAGGGCGAGATTTTCTGCAGTTTTTGAAGAATTGCGACCTGTCTGTCAATGTGTGTGAAACAGTGACAAAACGATTAGCACCTTCACCATAACTTGAAATCCGCGCGGAAAATCTGCTAATGGAAGACTAACCTTACCAGGTCAAACGTGTAAGCAACATCTATAATCTAGCCAGCAATGGAAATACCAAAACAAAAGTCATTGGCTTAGCTCCGGCTTTTTGCACATGCGCGAAAATTTATCAATCCGAGGGGTTTCGGTGGTTTCGGTCATTTTCGGCCGACTTTTATTTATGCTGCGCGTATTTTTCACTCTTCAAAATGCCGCTGCGTAAAAACCATCGGAGTTATCGAGTGGAGAAGGTGCAGTTTAACATCAACGGGATTATAGGGAAAAAAATACTGGACTTTAGTTTTAGCCGATGACGCTGGCGCGGCGCGTATGCAGTACAGCTTTACTCAGCCAAACGACATAATAAAGAGAGAAAGGAAGATAAATAAGACAGAAAGTAGAGGCACATATTGCTTACAACTTCGAAAGCATCGGAAGGTCGTATATTTAAGCTAAAAGAAATTGTTAGATGTTGGAGTTCTAGTGGTGTTAATGATCAACTTGACATAATTACATTATCTATTATTTAAAAAAATAAATTGTTTTATACCCCAATTAAATTATGATCAGCAAACGTCGACATCCTACAAATTTTCAGAGGCCCAGCTGCTGGTTGTGAAAACATAGCCCCAAAAACCACAACGAAAAAATTTCATTAGCTACAGGAAAACAGCAGAATTGTAAGGGCGCGCTTGTTTTTGCAATAAACGTGACGTATATTTCACAATAAAATTTCCTTCGCAGTTGAATTTTGACTCTATTGGTTCACACTTGCGATCACATTTATAATACCTAGTAGCCATAACCAAACTCACAAATTTGACGACATCATTTGTTTTGTTAATCACTTTGTCATGCATGAATTTATTCGACTCCAAGAAGTATCAGGAACGTGGTTGCGATATAACAGTGTGGTATTTGGTACCTAACTTTGAAGTCGTGGCAACGTAATAATAACCGGAAAATTGTTCCTCACTTAAGGAATTACTATGTCACGGTATGGTATACAGGCACGTAGCGGGGGCAAGTTGCGGTTACTTTCAGGAAATTCCATGTGGATATGTTAGTTGAGATCGAGTTACCAATTAAATACATATATATTCAAATAAAAAATTTAAAAAAAATTAAATTAAAAAGGTAAATTTTCCGCGAACACACTCCAAATTCATATGATTTGTTGTTATGTGTTTAGCATTTTATATTGCGGCCGGCAGATGTCGTGCTATGATCGTTTAATAGTATGAGGTAAAAGGAACTTTCCTTGGCGGACGTTTTGCAAATTGCAGAAACTGGTCTCGGTTAATTTTTCTTTTTCCAATAGATAAGGTTTAATAAAATAAATAATGAGGTTCGGTTGGTTTGTTTCTAAATTCGACACCCAAACAGCCAAAGCTCAAACTGGCGGTGCTCAAAAGTGGCGTATTGTTTTTTTATTGTTAACTACTAACTTTACCTCGTGAAATATTTCATAAAAATGTGTTTTATGCTAAAATGTTTGGTCACATGGAGAACCGAATAAAGATAACCAGCCATTTTAGCGAAAAGGTAATTAAATCTGAGGGGAATGATCGATAAAGGTTTATTACAACCAATTATAGTAATTGGCATTTTGGACAACCGACAGCTAGGTAGCGAGCTCACGTTGCAATTCCGGAAAGTTCTTTAATCTTGAAAGTTTATCATAAACTTCTAGAAGCAGGAAAATAGTTATAATACTTGTTTTTGTGTATGAAGTAGAGGTTGACCCTCGCGATGGATAAAACATCACACAAAGTGTACCTACTTATTGGTTCACGCAACACCGTTCTCAACTAAAAAGTCAGTTAACTCCTACCTCTTTAGTGCCCTTTAGCCAAATAACTATGAGATACTACAATAGCCCAAGTGTCGCAAAATATGTAACAATAATAACTTTGAAAAACAAAGAAAATAATAAAAAAGTGAATCTCGTGTCCATAAATAAAAATTAAAGTAACACTCGTGGCATATCGGACAAAGCGTTTTTGTTTTTCACTTCATTACGACCAGGCCTCCAATGTCTAATGGAGAATCCAGACACCTACAGACCTGTTTCATCCTTATTAGTAATCATCAGGGAAAATGAAGCTACACAGTCACCATGCACACCTCTCGAATCTAAAACAAAAAGTTTGTAATCCGCGGAGATGTACTACCTGTGCGCGCCACCTGTCGAATAATTCAGGGTGTGTGTTCAAATTTGGTATGCGTTTATACTTCCGGCGACAATACAATAATATGGTATTATTAGGAACACACTTCCCTCTAACGAGGGAAGTAGAGGGGGGGAAAGGTTTAGTTTGTTCGATTTAAATCAAAATTGGCACACAGGGATTTTCGGGAAGGGCATACGAATATGAACAAGCTTTTATTAAATGCACTCAAAAGTAGAAAATAATTTTTTGTCTTACTTATACCATAATAAAAGCGATGGGCGCAAATTAAAAATTTTAACTTTACGGTGACAAAGAGAGAACTACAAAAGAAGAACTAAATTCTGCTTCTACGAATGATAAACATAATGCTTTCATCTAAAGAAGCTGAGAACGGGTGAGATTGCCGTGCTTGCCAAGACTCGTCCTTAGGTTATAGAGTAATACTACTGTTTCTTAGGTGAATCGTAGATGTGACCGATGTACGATACCTAAAGTTAATTTTTTTTTTAGGGCATTTAATAAAAGCTTGTTCTTTAAAAGTTTCCTTTAATAAAAATTTATTTTTTATAACCAAATTGACAGGTAAAACACCAACGGATACCAAATCGAAAAAGAGTTAACTGGCTTTTTAGTCGAGAAGGTGTTGGTTGTATAGGGTGGACCTATAATTTTGGAACCAATGGTCCAATTAAAAAAAAAAAATCATGTTTGGAAATAATATACTTCATATTTTTCAGAATAAGTGTCAAAAATGTCGTTTTGTAAAAATCCAAGATGGTAGACTATTTTACAAAGTTGCAATTTTTTCCTCCTACGAATATAAAAATGTGTCGCTTTTAAAAATCGATGATGAAAAAAAAAATAATAAAGTTTAATGACTATAATGGACCATTTACGCGCTAATAATGAAGCTTAGACGTACATCGTAAGATGGCGCGCCAAGTGATGAAACTTTCTTTCATAAGGACACTGATTGACGCAAAAATGTAAATTATTTTTGTATATTGTTAACAAAATAAATATTTATTATCTTAAATAAAATTTGCAAAATTACAAAAATTAAAATTTTCAAAAATTTTAACATTTCTAAAATTTAAAAAAAAACAAAAATTCTCAAAATAAAAAAAAAATAAAATTTCTTAAAATTTTCAAAAATTTAATAATTTTCAAAATTTTCAAAAATTTAATCATATTCAAAATTCCAAAAAAATTTCAAAAATTTTCAAAATTCAAATATTTTCAAATTTAGAAACAGTAATGTTGCATAAATAATACAAAGTATCAACTTAGGAATGTTTCGATGTGGTGTTTTTAATCATTTTTGATATTTATACAAAGACCAATAGGTTATTTTCTTTGTGGGTGTAGTATAGTGCACTCGTATGTTACAGTCATTACACGCTCAGATGAATTAAGACACTCGCCTTCGGCTCGCGTGTCAAACTCAACCATCATAACTTTCTTGTTATGTTAACTACTATTACTCTAGGTCCTGTTTTTACAAAAAAAAAATCAATTTTAATGTGCGCCATCTGGAATTTTTTGTCAAATTTCACGCTGATTTTTTTAATGTTTAAAGTACTGGCTTTTTTAAATGCTTCACTTCATTCAAATCGGTTTAGTCTCTGATGAATTATAGGCAAACAAAAGATTCATTTTATTTAACTTAAGTGTTTCATTTTTGTGTTTAGGGAAAAAACATCTTTCAGAGAAAAAACTATTTTTGTGCCAGTGGCGCACAGAAAAAGTTTCATAGGGAGTTTAAAATTATCCACCATCTTGTAGTTTTAGAAAATATCATTGTTGACAGTTGTTCTGAAAAACATAAAGTATATTCTTTCTATTGTATTGGTTTTAAAGTTATAGGAAATTCAAAAAGTCCCATTTTTTGTGGTCCACCCTATATAAAAGTACCCCTAAATAGCCATCCAAGTGGCACTTTCCGCAGTTGGTTAATAAACTACCCCCCATTTTGCTGTTGATTCTATTCCAATAGAGACTACTTTTGGATTGGGTTGAAATTTCAAGAATTCGTTATATATATTGGGTAAAATTCTTCTCTAAGTAAATTATCTCCACTAAAGCTTGCATGGATGCTCCAAAAAATTATTAATTTCTATCCCGTTACTTCTTGAAAAATCCAAATTAGTTGTAGATATCAGCTGTTCCAAAACATTAGGAACTAGAACTTAAAAGTGGGATTTGATAAGATCTAAAATAATACCCCCCACAGGTCTAAATATTTACACCTGTGAGGGTACTAAATCTTAAAACCAATTTTCAACACGTACCCATACAGAAAAGACACAAAGTTATTAGACACTTAAAGTAAATATTTCAACGCATCGGTATACGTAACGCGTTCGAAACAAAGTCAAAATACATTACATTTTTGACTCGTTGTTTTGACTGCTTCTTTGACGGGTGTGCTGACAGAATCTCGTTGCGTACGGAAGGATGTACGTATCGTTACGATTTCAATCAGCAGTTCTGTCATCGCAACCTTCAAGAAAGCGGGCATCGTTCGAAACATCGCATAAAACAGTCAAAAATGTAGTGTATTTTGACTTTGTTTCTCACGCGTTACGTATACCAATACCGATGCGTTGAAATATTTACTTTGTGTCTATTGATTATTTTGTATTGTTATTGCAACATACTACTGAAAATCTGCTTTTTTTCTCTAAATATACCATATGTTAGGAGAAAATGCCTTAAAACTATTTTTTTTTTGACAGGTTTTAAATTGGCAAATGGTGAGTACGCCAAAAATTTGACATATAATAGTTTCATTTGAGGTTATAAAGTTGGTGATTTTTTTAAACCACCTCTGAGGGGTGGTTTAAATTTCTAGCCCCCAGAGAGGATTGTTTTGTAGCACGTTTCAGCACAAAAAATATATTTATGAGGGCACTACGAGGCAAAACCAATATAGACGGTAACTGATTATACACGAAAAATATACCAAAGAAAAAAACTCAAAACAACTATATTAATTTATTTACAAACTGAAATTAAAACATTGAGGTTATATAAAAGCTCAGTCAAGAAATATTTCCTTACTCAAAGCCCACTCATTTCAAATTTGTTGCTTTCATCAGTATAGGTTGGTGCAAGCCAACTTAAGAGATCCGAACTCGTTGTTTGTGATTTGAACGCAGCCAATATTTTGAAACTGACATTTCGAAAGTAATCGAAATGGAAACGAAACTTGCATGTAAGTTTTTTAATACATTTCATAAATAAAAACGCCCTTGAAATAAATACAAAATTAATCCACTCCTTATTTTATTACTACCCATCTAAATCGTTGTGTGACATCAAGTAATAAGTGGAAAAATTAATTAACAAAGGTAAGTTTTAATTAGAGTGACATATAACCCCAATTTTAAATTGTTCTACAGAGTTTTTATTATTTAAATCCAACAAAAGATTGTGTTAAGATGATTATTCAATAACCAAGTTTATAAAAAGTCTTCTTATAAATCAAGCTATGTCCAAAACTCAAGGAGGGTTGGTTTAAAATGCTTAAAACCAAAAATTTCATTTAAACTTAGGACCGTTCTAAAATAGACTAAACCCTTTTAGTAAATCCAACCTTAAATATTTTCGTTGTCAAAATTTCACCCACTCGCTGAAGCAACAGGTTGTCTACTAGTAAGTACTTGGTGGTAGGTGATCGGTACTTGGGTATCAAAAGAACCACCGAAAGCACATGGTTGTACCGCATACATCGTAGCACGAGGCAATTCTTTAGTAGCACTTTTTCCATTCACTTTGTCAGTCTGTTGTTACGACAGTACCAGAAGAAATTTGAATGTTCTTTTCTTTCGACGCGATGAACCGGTGGTTGGCGCAAAAGAAAGTGAAAGAAATTTTTTAAGGTGGATAATTTGGAATGAAAGTGAATCTTATCTAACGTATTGTTCGGGATTACGAAGTGTTAAGGACTGAAAAAAACTAACTTCAACTTTAAAAGGTAAGATGAATGTTTTTATTTGAATTTTGTTAAAGTGTATCATGAATCTGTTCGTGAGTGTGTTTAAAAAATAAATTACTAAAGGCTTGGTTCATGAAGCCCATTTATAAAAAATAACTCTTTTTTTCTCTTTTTTTTTAAATGTGAAAGTTTTTACTTTTTCATTAGAACCGTAAAGAGGTAAGTTAGATCTCGCGTTTAAACGTCCTAAGGTGTGAAATTAAATTAAAAAAGAATTTGAATGATAAAAAATCAGTTAAACAAACTTTGCTCAGAAAATATTTTTGTATCCCCGCTGTATTTTTCTTTTATTTTTGTTTTATATTTATATATGTATACCTGCTCCTTCAAAATAATTTGGATATTTTTAAAAAAATTTATGAAATTTTTTTAACCTTTACATAACTTTTTCAAAAACTTTGCCTAAACCGTCATTTTATTAAAATTAGAAATTCCTTTTTCTTTAAATTTTTGCTTATAGAGCTATTTTAAGTTAAAATTAATCTGTCAAATGAGTCTTTGATGATCCTGTCTCAACTAATAACTATATTAATGTTTTATTGATTTTCACTGGCATATCGAGTTTTAATATTGGGAACACGACCAAAATAATTATTTTTTAATGTTGCAAAAGATGCCTGGGATCAACAGTTATTTTTTTTGAAAGTGAAAAAAATCAATTTATTATGCGTTAAATAAAACGAAATTATATATCTAAGAAGTGTCAGCAGGCGTCAAAAAGCGATTTAATGATTTAAAACAAGAAAAATTATAGAAAATTTTTAATATTTAAATAATGGGCACGTTACTATAGAGTGGCCCAAATATATATATGTTTAACACATATTAATAATATAACAGCTTTTTAACTTAAAGCCCAAAGTTTACAACATGCTATATTTTGAAACGTTTTTTATTAAAATTGTGAAATTTTGACTTTTCCTAATTTTATCAAAAATGAGTTACTAAAGTTCCAAAACACCTTAATAACCAACAAAAAAAGTTGTCTGTCGGTCTGTTGTTTGTCTGTATACACGATAACTCAAGAACTCCTTAATCGATTTTAACGAAATTTGGTACAAAAATCCTCTATCTGGTGACCATGAACTTATTAACTTGTGGGGGGTTTGGGGGAAAAAGGGGGATAAAATATTTTAAAAAAATGTAACTTTGTAACAAAAGCAAGTAGCGATATACGGTTATGTTATAAAATCCAAATTCGTGGGAGGTTTAGTTTCCGAGTTATTTGAAAAAACGTTAAAATATATTTAAAAAAATCATAACTTTAGAAGTAAAGCATGAAGCAACCTTCTATTGATATGCGGTTTTAAATTTAAATATTACTTTTGTTATAAGGTTTAAATCTATCAAAGCTACAGTTTTCGAGATATTTTCATTTCCTTCCAACATAAAATAATTGATTGTATGGTGGACTATCCGCTTTCTAGGACCAATTTTTATGTTTAGTGGTTATATACATTTTGTAAAAATTGGTTGATCGTGCCTCCCTTTCCCCTAAAACTGGGAAAAAATTAAAAAAGCTATAGATTCAAAAGTTAAATTTTTCATCAGTAGTGCACATACAAAAATACCTATTTTTTAAAAAATGTCCGCCACCTAGGATTTTTATAAATTGTCAATTTTGGTATTATTTTCTTAAATTTTAAAGACTTCGCTTTCAAAATGGCTAAAACTTTTAAAATCGGACAAAAACTTTATAAAAAGTAAACAGCAAAAAAATCCCGTTTTTTTTGGGCCACTCTATTATTAAAACACCCCAAATGCAGGTTTCCCGCTAGAAAAAATAAATGAAAATTATTGGTGAGTACAAAGTGATTCACCATATTTTCCACGCCCCACCAACTCCCTTATATTGAAGCTGAAAAATGTTAATATTGAAAAAATCTAATCACTTTTCTCCATTTTATAGTTTCCGTAAAAACAAGGGTTTAGTGAGGCACAAAATTTAAATCTTATTTTCTGGCTCACTCTGTACCCATTGGGAGGGGTGGCAATGATAAAAAATATTTGTTTGACCCTCCTCTATAACATGTTAAAATTTGAAAAAAATTAATCTTGGGCGGTTCACGAGTAAAAAGAAAAATACTTTCCCATAAGTACAATGCACTGACAAGTAAACATAAGAAAAAAGAAAATATCAAAAATTTTGGGTGGAAAAACGAAAATTCAATGGGTATCCCACAAGAAACAAACAAAGGATAAAGTCTGGGCTCATCAGTGTTTTCACTGGTCACCTTCCCCAAACATCATTCAACACCATCATACACTTTGATTTCCAATTTTGAATCATTCACACACACACAGGCAGCCTTCCACACTTGTACTTAATATAAGTCATCTGAAACGGGTTCGTCCTGGCGTGTTAAGATTTTCAATAGGTATATGCTCCTAAGGCAATTACAAAAGAGAAAAAAGAAAAACAAGTTAAAAAATCTTCGAATCAGGGGTTTAACCACCATCCCCCCCCCGTAGCCGGGGGGGGGATGGTGGTTAAACCCCCTCCCCCAAGGAGGTCCAACCCAGTCTATTTTTTGACCCTTTACCCCGGATTGTGACGTGTTTTTGGTGTGATGTCTTAAATTTTAAAAATTTTGCTATGGTGCTATGACGTCATTAATTGTTACAATTTTAGTTTAATTCCAAGGAATTTTTCTCACCAGCCTGCAAAACGTGTTATAAATGCCATTCTTAGAATATATACTTTTTCTTAAAATTTTCATCTGCGGCGCATTTATGATTTGGCAAAAAATATACCACCGCAACCCACGCTAAAAACTGCAAATTCGTAGCAGCCTAAGGCTCAAAATTGGAAAACATTAAGTTTATTATTACAAGCTTTTATTTAACTTCACCTCTATTATCTATAATGTTTCTATGTTCGGGTAAAACTCTTGCAACTCAATACCAAGTTATTGTATTGTTACCGGAACTTTAACCGCATACGAAATTTAAAGACAGGTGGATGTGTATAATTCAGTTAAAATTGGTTAGCAAAACACGACTAAAAATCGTTCCTCTTGAATCCGCCATAATGCATTTTCAAAATCTTATCAAAAATTCGTATTCCTTATCCCCAAAAACCTCCGTATATCAATTTTGGTTGACATCGGACAAACTTAAGTGTTTCCCCCTCCACTCCCCTCGTAGGGGGGAGGAAGGTGCCTATTAATACTATATAATTGTATTGTTACAGGAACTATAAAAGCATACAAAATTTAAAGACAATCGGATGTGTACAAGTCAGTTAAAATTGGTTAGCAAAACATGTCATCCATAAAGTATCTCTGGCATCTTGCTGTTTCACTCTGGTGCATTTGATTGATATGAAAGCGTAATATAAGGGGTTAATCGGAGTGATTTAAATAGCAGTGTAATTATAATGCCGTGACGGAGTTTGATTTTGGCAACTTAAAAATCTGGTTTTGGTTCTATGGAAAGTGAGGTTATGTTTTGTCTAAATAAAAATGGACTGTATGTATGTGCTCATTATTGTATTTTATTTTTATAGTTATTTCAATAAAATGATTCGAAGAACCTATATTTTGTGTTTAATTTGGAAGAAATTAATATAAATTCCTAAAGTGCATAAAAAATTATGCACCTTCTGTACATAACATTTTTTCCAGCTCTAATAATTAATAAGGAGGGTAAGGGGGGGAATAGAAAATATGGTGAATCAACCTGTACCCTTCGGAGTCTTAAAATCGTATAACTATGAGATACTATAATAGCCCAAATGTCGCAAAATGTGTATCAATAATAACTTTGAAAAACAAAGAAAATCATGTAAAAATCAGGGTTGGCCATAGGCATGGCCAAAGGCGAAAAATCTACAGCGCATACTACGGCTTTTTTTTTCGAGAAATGCAAGGGCAAGGCCGTTATAGTATCTCATAGTTATATGCTTAAAATCAAATATATAAATAAAAAATATGTGGTACGGACTATCTAGCATCATTTCGACTTAATATTCACTTAATGCAAACAATAGTCAGAGCGTTTTAACCGACAAAAACGGCATTACATTGCGGCGAAAGTAACGTGACTATTTTTTAAATAAACAGACTTTTTATGTTAAGAATATTAATTGACAATAATATGATTCTACAAAAAACAATATCTTTAAATAATTGTGATAGAGGAGGAGTTAATACAATATAGTAAGTTCGGAACTAACGAAAAAGTTTAAATACAGATTAAAAAGCTTTTAAAGCAGGTCATTTTTTTTTGTAAATTTCTTCCTTTAGTATAAAAGATACGGCAGGTCACCTCTCTAATTTTAAGAATTTTTAGTACAGTTATTCTATTCACAAAGAGGATCAAAAACCTCAAATTTCAGATTTATTAGACTGGTACTTTTTGAAAATCAAAAAAATTGACAGTTTATCCTCAACATGTACTAAGAAAAAAACTAGAATATGTCGAGAAGCACTCTCACTAGAATGTTGATATTTAATAAAAATCAACTGCCTACCTATGGCAAATTTTTAAACATTAGGTAGGTGCCTATTGCTTGAACTCATGAACTGAAGGGAGGGAAGAGAGGCGTGGTGTTGTGTTCATGTATATATACACTGTACACACATCTGTTTCGGTACTCTGTGACAAAAATACTTATTTTTAAAAGCAAGTCTCATCTAGTCCTATTTGCAGATTTTTTTTTCAAAATTAACCCAAATGCGCCGCAGGCAAAAATTTAGAAAAAATTTCACAGTGGGCAGAACTGGAACAATTTGTCTGCAGCAGGTATTGTATTGACCCAAACACCATGATATTATATTATAAGGGAGCTGGGGGATACCTACCAAATTAGAGACGTGTCCTGAGCAGGAATTTCAACAAACTTGAAGAAAATTCAAAATACGTAAACTTTTGGTCTTGTGAAGTAGGTGGAGGGGGAGACAGGCTAAAGGAGGAGGGGGAAAATTGTATTGTATTTTAGCTTAAATTTTAAAACACAAAAGCACATGTGACAAAACAAGACTACCATGTCAGCGCTAAAATAGTAGTTTTAATAACTAGTGGCTAAAATAGTGCTTTTTTTTACAAGCGTTGGTTTAAATGACGAGCGTAGCGAGGTATTTAAAAACGCGAGTAATAAAAATCACAGTTTAGCCGCGAGTTGTTAACACTATTTTTTTTAATACCTTTATCAAAAAATCCAAGAAAAATGGGAAAATACATTTAAAATTCTCGAATGAAGAGCACTTCTCGCAACACACCATCTTTACACTATAAATCAACGCGGCTGGTAAATGAAATAACTATGGTTTCCATAGCGATTTTCCTTTTTACTCGGTGACGTTCATTCTTGCGACATTTTAATCTTTGACAGTTTGACATTTTGAAGATGTTTTTAAATTATTTTTTCGTAAATACTTGGTGAAAACTTGCAAAAATGGCTTAATTTTTAGGCAAGAATAATTAGATTTTTTCAATATTACTATATTCCGCTATTAATCTTTAATTTTGGGTAAAAAACGGACATAAATCTTTTTTTGCAACCGTGATCAAAAAAGAAAGTTTTTTTGAATCGGTAACCAAAAAACCCATGCTTTAGTTATCTGCAGGCAGTTATTAAAATCATGGTTTTGATAAAGGTATAAAAAATCAGGTTTCTTAAATCAAATAAAACAGTTTTCATGAAATTCTGGTATGTTTTCAAATTTTTAATATTTTTTTCACCATGTACCCATTATTTCTCGATTCCGAAAATTATTGAAAAAAATGAAATATTTTTTGACAAACTATTTTTTTTTCAAAAATGCATATTTTTTTTAACGTACACTAGTGTGAGTAGTTCTCGAGAATTTTTAATTTTTCTTGGTGCAAGTAAAGGAAAAATCGACAGTTTTTTTTTATTTTCAAAAGTTAATAAAAAACTACTATTTCGAAAAATCCTAAATTTTTAGATTTTTGATCCTCTCCATGACTGTATAAAAAATTATCAAAATCGGTAAGGTGATCTGCCAAACCTATTTTTATTATGGTTGATTTAAAAATAATAAATTTATATTTAAATAAAAAAAATCAGTCTGAAATTGAGTCATAGGCAATCACTCGATACCGAGTATGATTTTCCTCTATTCTGTATCGTCGCTATCTGTTGTGCGTTTTTTGATGGCTATGTAAGCCAATTCTCGAGTCGCACACCCTTCCACAGTCCTGGCACACCCAGTCTCCGGAAGCAGCCGCGTGTTGTTGGTCATCCATTCTTCCATGTTGTCGCTCCTTTCTATGTTCTCTCTTTTCCGTCTCTAGTCTACGTCGTTGCTCTTCAAAAGTTTGTGCTCTCTCATGGACTGTTCGGCGCCGTGAAGCCCTATCGTTTGTCGTGGTCTCGAAGTTGTTTATATCGATGGGACCCTTCATCATATTGCCTTTGAGAATGTACCTTTTTTGTTGACCTCCTTGATTTCTCTTTCCCTCCTTCAGTTGTCCATAAAATATCAACTTTGGGAGATGTGTTACGGGCATGCGGATAACGTGACCAGTTCAACGAAGCTGGTGCTTGAAGATAAGGGCTGTTGTTTGTCGGTCTTGCCATTTGATTCTCAGGATTCGTCTTAAACAACTTTGGTGATATTTTTCTAGTCGTTTAATATGCCTTCTGTAGGTAGTCCACGTTTCACATCCGTATGTTAGAGTCGGTATTATAACTGTGTTGTAGACACGAAGCTTGGTCTCCGCATTGACGTCGTGATTGTTGAAGATTCTCTCCGAAAGCCGTCCGAACGCTGCGCTAGCACACTTTAGGCGATGCTGTATTTCTGCGTCAATAGTTGCATTTGACAATAGGTGGCTCCCAAGGTATGGGTAATGTTCCACGTTCTGCAGAGGATGGCCATTTATGGAAATGTTTGGAGCCTGGGGATTCGTACCTGGTTCTGGTTGGTGTATAATTTGCGTTTTGGCAAGATTGACCTCTACGCCAATGGTAGGCTTGGTTAAATGCGTTGATTACCAGCTGTAGACCTTCCTCTGTATCGGCCATAACGACGTTGTTATTGGCGTACTGCAGTTCGATTACCGAGGTCGTCGAGACCTTAGTTTTCGCTCGCAGTCTACCTAGGTTAAGTGGCCACCGTCAAATCTATATAGAAATCCGGCGGTAGATGTTCCTCAACAACGTGAAGCATGGCACCTAAAAATATAGAGAATATTGTGGGCGCAATAATACACTTTTGTTTAACGCCTGTCGTAATCTGGAATGACTCTCCTGGTCCATCGTTGCTCAGTACTGTTGCATTCATATTGTCGTGTAGTAGTTTAAGAATTTGAATATATTTTTGAGGGCATCCAGCTTTTGCCCGTATTTGCCAAAGAGCTTCTCTGTTGACCGAGTCAAATGCTTTGACTAGGTCTATGAAGGCCATGAAGAGGGGGCGATTTTGTTCTCTAGATTTCTCTTGAATTTGTCTGGCACTGAAGATCATGTCAGCTGTGCCTCGATTGGGCCTAAATCCACACTGTATATCTGGCAGATTTTGTTCAGCAATCGGAATTAATCGGTTTGATAGTATCCGTGCAAGTATCTTTCCAGCAACAGAAAGCAGAGATATACCTCTGTAGTTCCACATTGGGCCTTGTCGCCTTTTTTGAAAATGGTAACTATAGAGGCGTCTCTGAGTTCGGCAGGAATGGTCTCAGTGATCCATATTTTACATTTTTTCCTGAAATTGAGTAACGGTCAACGGACAAAATTCTTTAAAGTCTCGCATATTGCAAAAGAGTTAAAATGTTCCAACAAATATTTTACGGTCTTCCTCTAGAATTTTGACCCAGTAACGCACCTTGTCCTCAAAAAAAGAACAATATCATAATCCCAATTCGTATGGGTACTTATTTAGTTCCACTTTGGATTATATTTAAATAATAAAACAATTCTTACATAACGTCAGGTTCAAATTTTTACCAGTGTATTCATTCATAAATTACGCAAATTTTGACATGCTTCGCCATATATGCGAATCTGGTTTCCAAAATAATGACGCCTACTAAATAATTTGGAACAAATAATTTTTAGTAAATGAAGGTAAACTTTACTTTTATAACAAATAAAAACTTGGGTTTTACATAAACTTAAAAATTATTTTAAACTTTTTGGTGTAGTTTTTTAAAGTCAATTAGTGTTTTCTTCATTTATGTTGTGATGAATGTGAAAGCTTTTTTAGTCCACTATACCAACATGGTATGGGAGACTATTAAAATCGTGAAATTTTGATTTTTCTTAATTTTATCAAAAATGAGTTACTAAGGTTCCAAAACACCGAAAAAAATCGACGAAAAAAAAATTGTCTGTCGGTCTGTTGTCTGTCTGTACACACAATAAATGAAGAGCGCCTTAATCGATTTTAACGAAATTTGGTACAAAAATCCTCTATCGGCTGACTGTGGGTTGAAGGAGTGAAAAGGGGGATAAAATATTTAAAAAAATTGTAACTTTGGAACAAAAGCAAGTAGCGATATACGGTTTTCAGATTTAAGTTTCCATGAATATGGATTACAAATTTTGTCATAAAGTCCAAATTCGTGGTAGCTTTAGTTTCCGAGTTATTTGAAAAAACGTTAAAATTTATTAAAAAAATCATAACTTTAAAAGTAAAGCAGCTATTGATATGCGGTTTTCAGATTTTGGTTTTCGTAAATATTACCAAAAAAATTTGTTATAAGGTTTAAATCTTTCGAAGCTACAGTTTTCGAGATATTTTCATTTCCTTTGAATATAAAATAATTGATTGTATTGTGTACTATCCGTGCTTTCTAACACCAATTTTTAATTCCTTTTACATTTAAAAAATACGCGTCGAAGTTACGAAATCACCTTTTTTTAAAGTTAGTTACAAAAGTACTCTTTTAATTAAAGATATTAAAAAAAAAAATGGAAAACTTATTAGAAACTGTATGCAATGCATTGACTAGAGTAATAAAAATAGGAATTATATCCTGTACGCATCAAATAAAGCATTAAACGATTATTACCTTTTTAAAAACTTATGTACTAATATATAATTTTAGAAGAATAATTTCCTAAATTTATGAAAATAATGGCACAATATCATAAAAATCTTAGATGAATTGATACATACATATTTTAATATTCTGCAACGACTTAAAGCACATATTTTATTTGGACTATGTACTGAACTTAACGTTAAAACAATTATCTGTTCATATCATCATAACCTTTTTCAAAGATTAAAAACATTTTTTTACAATCTGTTTTATTTGTGGTAGGTAGAATTGGCGTATTCCGTACGTGACAATTAAATTTAATTTAAAATTGTTCGAACTCAAGTAGATAAAGCAAGTGCCGACAAATTAAAAAAGGTTGCAATATTTTACAGACATGGTAAATAGTAAAAAAATATTAGATAAAAAAAATAAAAAAATTTCTCGTAAGTGACGATAAAATCGTACATTTACTTATTTTATTCTTAAAACTTAAAAGAAGTCATTTTTTGTATTATTTTTATTATCTAAATTTGTCCCTTTCACAACTTTTTATTGAATCACCCTGTACACTAGAAATTGATTGCTTAAACTTTATAAATATAATATCCGTTTTGGGATTCTAAAAATATTCGCCAACCTTGCGTATTATTAGGAATTCCAAAACCTTGTCAAATGTTTAATTCATATACCTTATTTAATTACTAAATTTATATGCAAAATTCTGACATAGTCAATTTATAAAGAACGACATTTAACTAAAAAAACAAGGGTAATTTATACCTTTCTCATGAATTATTATAAATTAATATATAAAAAAAATACCGATACACATACCAAAATGACAGTATATTAAAAAATAACTATATCTGCCATTAAAAATTTAATATTAAAAATCTCGAGATTTGAAAATAAAAAAAAGCCTTCGTTTTGTTCGATGGTGAATCCTCGAAGAGTAAAAATGTACTAAATGTGAACATACGCAACCTCAACGCACATATATCCAAAATAGCAAGAATCAAGTATACACATTGCTACTTAGGAGGCATAGCGTATTCCGTGGGACTTTTGATGAAGATTTTACAAAACCTATTTTAATAGATTACTAATAGACCGACCAACACTGTCTAACCACATTTAAAACTCATGAATTTGGTGTAAAAAATATTATGAAATATAAAAATCTGAAACTCCAGGATCTTGCCGCCGTATAGGCTCTTAAAATGTAATGACTCGAACTTATGATAGCCAAAAAATTTTGCAGTTTTTGAATTTGGTGTGGTACATTTTGAAGAAGTTGTTCGAGATTTAAAATTTTTAGCCCCTAAACTAGGGGGCTTGTTAACAGCTATGAAAATTTTTTCGATATAGTAGACTTGTAGGTAATAGTATAAGCTACCAACTGACTGAGAATCAGATGTGCAAGTGCTGTAGTATAGAAGGTATGAGGGATAGTTTAAAAACCCATTTTGGCTCCTGTTTCCCCCTAGGAGACACATATGCAATTTTTTGTGAAACACGAGGGTACGTTTCCGAAATTGCTCTAGCTCAAACCGTTTGAATTAAAGAAAAAAAATTGACACCTCAACCCTACTTTTTGACTGCAGCATTTTTCGGGCTGTTAACAGGATAGGCAGTGTTGGTAGGTCCACTAGTAATCAATTAAAATAACTTTCGTAAAATCTTTATTAAAAAGCCCACGAAAGCCAAATTTTCTACGTAACGCCCCCTAAGTATATGGCCCTGATTATCTAAAAAGTGTCATAAAAATGTTTCCAAAATTGTAAAAAGAAAAATTCTACCTGATCTTCTACGGAATCTTTAAAAAAATGATTTATATTTTTTAGCCTAAAAGCAGGATTTTTTATAAAACTGATAATACAAGCGTTGGTTTAATTTACGAGGGCAGCGAGGTACTTAGCAACGCTAGTAAAAAAAAGCACAGTTTAGCCGCGAGTTGTGAACACTATTTTTTTTAATACCTTTATCAAAAAATCCAAGAAAAAATACTTTTAAAAATCTCAAACGAAGAGCACTTCTTGCAACACATCATCTTTACACTATAAATCAAGGCGGCTGGTAAATGAAATAACAATGGTTGCCATAGCGATGTGCCTTTTTACTCGGTGACGTTCATTGTTGCGACATTTTAATTTTTGACAGTTTGATATTTTGACGATGTTTTTAAATGATTTTTTTGTAAATACTTGGTGAAAACTGGCGGAAATTTTTAGGCAAAGATAATTAGTTTTTTTCGCTATAAAAAAAAGTTTTTTTGCATCGGTAACCAAAAAAACTAATTCGTTTGATGCCATTTGTCGAACTCTTTGACAAAATAGTGACCGACTGGTTTTCATCAAAAGTGAAAATTGATAAGTTTGAATTAAAAACACATTTTGACCACTTGGAAAAAGATTTTGGCGCCACAGTACTTTCTCAGACCCAGTTTCTTACATCGTGTTCTGAAATCCTTAATTTTTCTTGACAATAATGATGGACTGGATCTATGGTCCAAACAATCCATAGAGTCAGTTCGCAGAGAATCGATAATCCTCGTTATGCCAGACATCTTCGTAAATAGGTTACAGAACTTTTATCTAGGCATTAGTAAATATGATTCATTTATTGCAGGTTTTTTCAGTATTCAGTTTCTTTCTAATTTTAAGATTTACATTTGTTATTAATATTTTTTCGATATAAATTTACCATTAAAACTAAATTTTGTTTGTTTATATTATTTTTACCAACCCTTTCCCGGACAAACGAGAGGTTTTGAGTAGGAAAATTATATTATTGCATTATACAACCGAATTAAAAATATATATATATGTATTTTTTTGTATTTACCACAAAAAAAATGTGAAAAACGTGAAAAAAATTTTTATTGTTATTCTGGAACATGCGTCTCTCGTTTAACTCCCTCTTGGCTACGCCACTGGCTATAGACATTCTAGAAGAACTAGTTTTTCTGTAAAACTAATATCTTTATCAATATTTCGCAAAAGGTAAGATAGAGAGACACATTTTACTTTTAATTTACTATCCAGTTTCTTGGGGCTAAACTAAAATGAAAGTTAGGCTTGATTAATTTTGCAATCTATACATATAAGAGATCTCTAGATAGACTTTTGTATATTAAATAAATTTTTTAAAATTTTTGTTATCGGCATTGGCATCTAACTAAACCATATAGAATCCAATTTTTAGAAGTTTTGCCTGTTTGTTTCTCTGTCTGTTAGTACCATTTTCACGCAAAAACTACTAAACGGATTCTGATCGAAATTTCACTACTGGATTCCTGAGTATGACATAGGTTTTATTTCATCAAAATCGCGAAGCTGCGGGGCGTGTAGCAAGTAAATTGCATAAAATCCTGTTATTTTATCTAAACAGGTAGATAAGACCACGATATACTTAACAAGGTATGATATTGCGCATCTCCGCGTGACGTCACTGTTCGACCCGATACCAACCCATGTAAAGAAGGTATTAATTAACACTAATATTATTTTGTTCAATAAAATTAGTTTAAAGCAATAACCCAAAATATATGTATGTCTTTCCTAAACATGAGTTTCAAAATAAATAATCAAAAATTTCAATTTTTTTAGTTTATTTTCTCGTGTCTTTGGCATCCATTATTTTTCTAAATCTTTTTCCTTTCCACTTAATCGTCATCAATCAACAAAGTGGTACCCGCACAAGTTGTATGTTGGTATCGTAGCAGCAGTCTCTCAATCAAATCCTATTTATTCGGGAAGGTAAGCTTAACCAGAACATTTCTGTTCTTTACGCGTTTAAATAAAACATGATACAAATATATTAACGCATTGAACTCATTGTCTCAATTGAGTACGCTATGTAATTTTAAGTGCGAATGCTAACGTCAGTGTTCGATGCGCGAAATGCGACGGAATTGGGCATTAATAGTATCATACCGTGTTAAGTATATCGTGGATTAGACATAAAAAATTGAAAACTTTTAAAGAACAAGCTTTTATTAAATGCACTCAAAAGTAGAAAATAACTTTTTATCTTTCTTATACCACGATAAAAGCGATGGGCGCTTTTATTATGGTATCTTTAGGTATCGTATATCGGTCACATCGACGATTCACCTAAGAAACAGTTGTATTACTCTATAACCTAAGGACATTTTCAAAGGCTTGGCAAGCATGTCAATCTCACCCGTTCTCAGCTTCTTTAGATGAAAGCATTATGTTTATCATTCGAATAAGAGAAGAATTTAGTTCATCTTTTGTAGTTCTCTCTTTGTCACCGTATTGTGGTATAAGAAAGATAAAAAAATATTTTCTAAATGTATTGCATTTAATAAAACCTTGTTGTTCAAAAGTTTTTTTTAATAAAAATTTATCTGTTAATTTTTAAATTTTTATTTTAAATCGTCCATTTTATCCGCCATATTCAAATTTTCAAATCTGTTCAAAAATTCATATCCCCTTCGCGAAAAACCCTTATATGCCAATTTTGATTTAAATCGAACAAACTAAATCTGTTCCTCCCTCCACTTCCCTCGTTAGGGGGAATATTATTGTATTGTCGCCTGAACTATAAACGCATACCAAATTTGAACAAACACCCTTAATTTTTTGATTTGTGCCCTTAATCGTCCATTTTGAATCCGCCATATTTAAATTTTCTATTCTGATCAAAAATTCATAATCCCCCTCCTAAAAAACCCCTGTATGCCAATTTTGATTGAAATCGAACAAACTAAATCTTTTTCCCCCTCCACTTCTCTCGTTAGAGGGAGGTAGGTACCTGAGAATACCATATTATTGTATTTTCACCGGAACTATTAACGCATACCAAATTTGAACACAATCGGATGTGGATAAGTCAGTTAAAATTGGTTAGCAAAACATGACCGAAAATCGTCCATCTTGAATCCGCCATATTGAATTTTCAAAATTGATAAAAAAATCGTATTCCTTATCCGTAAAAGCCCCCGTATACCAACTCCACTCTCCTCGTAGGGGGGACGAGTTCCTAATAATGACATATTATTGTATTGTCGGGAGCTATAAATTCATGCTAAATTTGAACGCAATCGGATGTGTATAAGTTAGTTAAAATTGGTTAGCAAAAGATGACCAAAAATCGTCCATGTTGAATCCGCCATATTGAAAAATTCGTTATTTCCATCCCCAAGTGCCTCAACACACCAAATTTTAACGAAATCGGGCGTACTTCAACTGTACCCTCTCCACCCCCTTCGAAAATACGGATTTTTTTGGTGGTTTTGTTGTTCGCTGTTTTTTAACATCGATTATTTATTATTCAATTTTATTTAGGTGATCCAGTATATTCAAAAATCAATTTTAGGAAAAATGTTGGGTTGGTTGGTATTTAATTATACCCATTGTTTAATAATAGGGAAGTTACACAACCTCATGGGCAAAACAAATGCCACTTTTTTTAGACCAAATCGTAAAACCTTTTGAAAATAATATCAGTATTAAATAAAAAGTGGGCGACTTATTTGGTCCAAGATATTTAACGATTTGGCCCTTTTATTAAAGAGGGTTCAAAATATAATGAGACAGCCGGTACCTACCTATTTTATAACATTTTAGAACATAAGAATCAACATTCAATTTTTATACTGGGCCTGGGTTTTACTTGTATTATAGTTGCTAAAGTTCTGGAGCCGTATTCTTGAACGTCTGGGAAGGGAACTGCTTCCGGGAACGTTCCTGGGATTTCAAAGTCACATTTACTCCCGTGTCGGTATTCTGGAAAGCCCGGGAATGCGTAAATGGGAATTTTTAAAAAATTAATTATTTTACTCTTTTATGTCACCCATCGTTAATTTTTCACTTATTTTTATCCTTCTTTTGCAAAAACATATATACAATTAACAAAATTTAGTTTAATTGAAGGAAAAAAGTATGCAGGAATTGGCGTTCTCCTGCCTAAGAGGTGGAGAACGCGGACTCCCGGGAGTATTCCCATTTACTTTCACGTTTTCAAGAATACGCAGTCTGCCTTTTCCCACTCCCGTTCTCCTCTCGGAGATTCAAAAATAACCGTCCTGGGGCTGTATTCTTGAAAGTGTTGGAAGGGAATGCTCCCGCGGGAGTATCCTTTTCCTCTTCACACCTTGATCGTTAGCATATCTCCATCTCACTTTTTTGTAAACCATGCCTTTTTCCCTAGCAAGTTCTTCTCCCGGCAGTTTAAGAATAAAGGCCCAGCAGATTTCTTATGCTCCCATAACAATATATATTCAATTCGCTCAGAGTTTTGTTGTTGTTTTAAAGCCAATTAATTAGCAACCAAGTAAATAAAATAAATAGCCACTAATGACATTTGTAATCAGGTGGTTTTCATTGATCTAGTCTCGATATCTACAGTAGGAATAACATTTTCTTAATAGAACCTGTAACAAGTTTCTATTTTGCCATGATCTAATTATTTTTAAAATTGGTGGTTTTTTAACATTGCACAAATAAAATTTTAGAAAATATGTACACCGCGGTTGCACACACAAAAACCAAAAATAAACGAATTTCCATGGACTTTTGAAGGGTGGAGGTTAAGTTAAAAAACTTTTACCTCCATCTTACGCAGCCCTCTTGAACATTATAAAATATTTGGTGGAACTCAAATCTGAAAATTGCATATTCGTAGCTACTTCAGTTCAAAAGTTATTATTAATTTTCAAATATCATAACTCTTCTTTCCCCCTTAACCATCCCCACGAACGTGTTTTTTTCCTTTAAATCTGTAAAATTTTTGGTGTATCTTAAAAGTTATGAATTTTTAAAATCTCAACCCCCCACTACTCGTTCAAACCACCCCACACAAAATTAGTTTTCGCCTCTAAAATTAGGCACATAACTCTCTGAAGACTGCATATCTGTAATAGAGTCCCTGTATGATATAGACATCAGTGAAAAAAAAGAGACGCGATACAAAGTAATAGAGATGGGTATATTGGAAATACTCTACTGTCCCGTGTTTAGAAAGAGAAACGATCAATTTTATTTGTCTGACACTGAATGTAGAAGAAAAAAAACATTAAAAAATACGGTTTGCCAAGTTTTATAAGAAGTTGTGGTAACAATTCCACAAATGGTTTTTTTAGCTTTCCAAAAGAGAAAATACTGAAAGAAAAATGGCAAAAAGATTGCTACGTCCATTGACAAAAGTTGGAAATAATACAAAAATCTGCGAGGTAAGTTGATATAATATCTCTTTATATCTCTTTTATGAAGAGCTTAATTTTTTACCTAGTTTTCTCTTAACTCTTGTCAATGGAATTAAGTTAATTTTTCATACCCTAAAAACTTAATCGGAAGTGACTTTGAAAACTTTGTCGCGACTCTTTTTTAGTCCATCATACCAATATGGTAAAATTTTAGAAAATAAAACAAATAATATCAATATCAAAGAACCAAAAATAAACCATCATGAGCGATGCATCATTTTATAAGAAAGATATCAATTTAGTGTTATATCTCTAAAACCAAACTTTACAGATAAAATCCAGTTAGACAAATATATTTACTTTATATTATCTATAAGAAAGCACTACACACCAAAATAGTAGTTTTCACAACTAGTGGCTAAAATAGTGCTTTTTTTACCATCGTTGGTTTAAATAACGAGCGCAGCGAAGTTTTTAAGAACGCGAGTAAAAAAAACACAGTTTAGCCGCGAGTTGTCAACACTATTTTTTTAAATAATTTTATCAAAAAATTCAAGAAAAACACGAAAGTACTTTTTAAAATCTCGAACGAAGAGCACTTCTCGCAACACACCATTTTTACACTATAAATCAAGGCGGCTGGTAAATGATATAACAATGGTTTCCATAGCGATGTGCCTTTTTACTCGGTGACGTTCATTGTTGCGATATTTTAATCTTTAACAGTGGCCTGGCGAAAGTACGATGTAGTATCCTCACGTCGGTAAATTGCAAATCAATTATTCCAGGCCTACCATCTCAGACAGGAATACTGCACTTACGCACAGTACAACCTCTGATCGTCTTCGTAGTTTGCACCTAAAGACGATCAGAGATTGTACTGATCGAAGCGTCGTGTATAAATAAAATATAGACAATGGAAGTCAGAAACACAGAGTTAATTTCATACTTAGGTGTTGTTATGAAGAAGAAATTTGGTTACAGGTTTTTTTATAGGGACAACCTGTACCTAAAAAAATCGAGTAATGGGAAGTTGGTGAAAAATGCATTAAACAAAATTTGATATTGAGACAGACCATTAGAGAGATCATGCGAAGCTAAATAAAATCGTTTATAATATTATGCATGCCTGCATGTTTCACAAGGCTTGATATAACTTTGACTTTTCCACACTTTCCAATAAGTTCAAAAATGCCTTGTCAACTTAAACCCAATAAAAAAACATGTGTCTAATATGAAAAAGCCTTCGACGTGCAAAATTTAGTTAATTTTTGATGTACGAGTTTAGTTATTTAAGTTATTTAACTGTCTTTAGGACTCTTTTTTTTCTCAATCCACAATTTTTTAAAATATGAGTTGACTGGTCAATGTATTCATATACTATTATTAACGTTTAAATAATATTATAAATATCAATGTATTGACGCATACAACCATTAATAGCCAAGGTGTTATAAAGTGCAATAAACTCTTTAAAGATGCGTATAAAATAGACTTTTTACAATATTTCGTAAATCCTGGTTTTTTATGCAATGCTATTATGTAATATGTTGCTCCTAGCAGATTTGTGCTCTTTTGAAGAAACTTCTATGGCATTTTGGTTTTAAAATGTATGTTTTAAATATTTGAAATCTCGGGAATACCACATACCCAATTTTTCAGTAAGTATTTTAAATACCACATTTTGTAGGTATGTTCCTACAAATTAGTATTGTTCTCTTGATTGTTCCACTAAATCAAATTGTACAGAAGTAACAAGGTGATTCAATTATGTAACATTTAAACAAAAATAAATACTACTTTTATCCGTCTGATGCTTTATAAGATAAGGTTTTTCAGACGCAAAACTCACCCTGAAAGTGACGATTTTGACACGTTGTGTGTAAAACACTTTACTCATGTATTTGTCACTTTGCCCACGCATCTTCCACTTACCATTATCAGTTTTTTTTGGTTCCGTTCTGTTTTCAAACCTTCTTGTTTAATATACTAGTTTTTAACTAGCTATGATTTTCAAATTTTGCCTGTGTTTAAAGCAGTTTAAAAAAACAATTTTACATTTACCCTCTACATTCAAGAACAACTATTTCATCATTTTCCTGCGTTAATTAGATTTTAATTATGGGAATAAAAATTAAGAATAATTATATACTCTGCTTTTTTTTAACTAAGATTAATATCAGTAATATATCCTAGGCAATGCAATTTCCTTTTTGGTATTGCTCCACATTTAAGATTTTCCTTGAATTTCAAATGCACCACGTAAAAAAATAATTATGTTATAAATAAACAATATTAAATATTGTTTATTTATAACATAATTGACTTAATTCTTCACCGAGAAATCTTGATTTATCTCCCACTGAAGCGCTGTTTTTCATGTTCACGTTAGTAGCAGACTATGACCTGAAAAAATATAATAATTTTGCCAATGGGTTGGGTGCTAATAGGGATGTTTTGCAAATAGTAGTTTTTTTGTAACTAGCGGATAAAACAGCGTTCTTTCATAAGTTTTTTACGAGCGCATCTAGTGATTTAAAAACCCGAGTTAAACATTTTTATACGTTTATCAACAAATCTTTAAAAAAAAACAAGAAAAAATTAACAAAAAACTCAAAAACTCGAACCACAACATGCATTTGGTAGCTGACCATCAAATTTTTCACTCCATATGTATAATAAATTTCTCGATAGACCATTTCTGTACACTGAATATTTTTTTAAAATTTTTGGGGTTGGCTTCTAACTAAACCATATAGATACCAAAAATGAAATTTTTAGAATTTTCCTGGACCTTAGATCTTACTTCATCAAAATCGGTTCATGGGAACAAAAGTTATGACCATTTAAAGCAAGAAAAACAAAAAAAAAAATGGGTAAAACCGCAGGGGAGCGGTCTGCAGCTAATAGTTTTCATACTATAAATCAAGGGCATCTGGATTACACAAAAATGGTTTTAATTCTATATTTATTCTAGCTTACATCGTTGACCATTTTATGCCCAACTGCTCTGCGTTTGCTCTAAGGATTCCTTTGCGTTAAGGATCTCTTATCGGTCCTAAGTAGCTGATTTGGTTTGCTCAGCTTTTCTTTTTAGTCTAAGGAATACCTAAATTTAAGATGCCAGATATCGAGCCTTAAATCATCCTTAGAAGAGAGTTCTAACCAAATTTTTTGTGAACTCGAAAACGGTAAAAAAAATAAAAATGGAATTTTTAAATGACGATTTGGATGTGCTGATGCAGATAGTTTACATGGACTGATGTTGGAATAGAAAGTTTCAAAAGTTTCCATTGTATAGTTTTCAAAATATTCTAATAGCCCTTACTGAAGCGGAAAAAATGAATCTAAAAACTGACTCAAAAAATAATTAATAATAAATAATAATTATAATAAATAATAACAATAAAGGATGGTTTTATAACAAGCAGCGCCATCCAGTGGTTGAACTTATAACAAGATTTAATTCCTAGCTATGGAAAACTTTTTTTTGGCAAGAGCAAGCGAATAAAATTTAGGAAATACTTCAAAATTATGGATTTCTTTACTACTCATTACTTAAGCAAATCGCAGAGTAAATGGGCATTAATTACCGTTTCTTATTTTGTCATATTTTGAAAATTATTTTTTTTGTGAATACTTAAGTAAATAGCTTAATTTTTAGGTAAGAATGTACATTTTCTTAATAAAATATCATTTTTCTTCATACTCTAGGTGCTGGACAATATGTCAAGTGTGCACTAATATGTGCCATCAGTAGTTGAAAAAAAAGTGGTCCAGATCATGGTCCGTTTGGTCGTCATCTTTAAAAACGGTCGCTAATCGCTTGATTTTTTTGTTAAGTATAAGGTGGGACAAAAAAACCGTACATTTTTTTTTCGGCTGTAGTTTTGCTACCGTAAGTTTGATTTTTGTGATTTAATAGATTCTGCAAAAAGCTAAAGCTTCAGACTGTATGAAAATTTTTGTAAAAATTGACATTTCGTTAAAATCCAAGATGATTTTTAAAATTCCCCATTTTTAACACCCCCCGCCAAAATTTGATGTGCGCCACTGTACTCGATTTTAGATATTTGCCATAAACACACGCGCACTGAGAGGTATGACTTCTAAAAATTGAACAAGAAGTAATGTTTTAACCCTTTGTAAAACATAGGTCTAAAAACGTCTAGTTTTTGTTCTACTAGGGATTTATTAAATCTCGTCCGATTCTTTAGATTTTGAGCTCTGCGGGAAGCTAAGGCTGGCCTATACACGCTATCTGTCAAATTTGACATTTTATGAAAATCCGTAATTTTTCACTCCTTCCTGCCAAACTTTTGTGTAAGCCAGTGTACCTGATTTCAATTAACCGGAAAGCCACGTCTTTTCAGTGTACAGGGTCTCCCATTTTCGATGGGTCTTTATGGAAAGAAACTTGAAAAATGGTTTAATCAGATTTTGGATGGCCCTTATAGTTTCTGAGCTACGGGGGGAAATCGAAAATTTGGCACTTTTAATAATTTGCCATATCTTCCTTAATATGCAAAATATTTTGATTCTGTAAAAACTTATTCAGTGCAACTTATTAACGGAAACAAAATGGCGTACTCAAAATTTTAATACAACGCTTCTTTTTTAACTGACCATCATCAGGACCGAAAACTTAAATACGAACCTAAAATTTTTTTGCGTAATTTTGTATAGTTTTTAGTACTTTTTTAACTGGTTTACCTTATATTTTAATTTCGCGACGTTTCGACCCCAAAAACCATCATCAGTGCTATATTTTGAGATTTAGCAATAGGGACGGCCCTGGAAAATCGAATCTGTTTTTTATTTATAACTTATTGTTTTGGACACTTTAAACTCCATATAATAATCCAACTACTGTTTAGTTTTATTAATAAAAAAATATGAAAAAACAAACAGAAACAAACTTAAACCTGCTTACATAAAACTAACAACTTAATTTAATGCAAATATTCAAATTGTTGTCCGTTGACGTCAATGAAAATCTCACATTTTCTTTGAATTTTCCTAAGAGCAACAGGAATGCCAATAATAAATGCCCTTAGGAAAATTCAAAGAAAATGTGAGATGTGCATTGACGTCAATGGACAACAATTTGTGTAAGCGGGTTCAGTTTGTTTCTGTTTGTTTCTTCATATTTAAATTATTGTATAGGTATTTTTTATTAATAAAACTAAACAAACAAATATTTCCGTGGTGGGTAGCTGGATTATTACATGTAGTTTAAAAGATCCAAAACAATAACTTTTAAAGATTCGATTTTCCAGGGCCCTTCCTATTACTAAAACTCAAAATATAGCACTGATGATGGTTTTTGGTGTCAAAACGTCGTAAAATTTAAATTAAAGTCAAACCAGTTAAAAAAGAACTAAAAGCTATACAAGATTACGCAAAAAAATATTTAGGTCCGAATTTAAGTTTTCGATCCTGATAATGGTCAGTTAAAAACGAAACGTTTAATTAAAATTTTGAGTTCGCCTTTTTGTTTCCGTTCAAAAGTTGCAATAAAAGAGTTTTTACAGAATCAAAATATTTTGCATGTTAAGGAAGATATGGCAAATTATTAAAATTGCGCTCAGAAACTACAAGGGTCATCCAAAATCTGATAGCACCATTTTTCAAGTCTTGAAAAAGTAGGGCAGTAATGTTTAAACGGCATCTTAATATCTTCAATATTAACGGAGTTTTCCATAAGGACCCATCGAAAATGGGACACCCTGTACAACAAAAGATTTCATTCGTGAAAATCGGACAAGAACTAAAAAGGCTTTGCTTAATGAAAGAATGGTTTTTTTAAACCTGTATAAAATAGATAAAGCAAAAATGGAACTCAAAAAGTTATGTTGCTTTTTAATACAATTTTAGTTTTCTGGACACTGTATAAAATAACAAAATCGAATAAGTTAAAAAAGCACTTCTTTTGTTGAGAAAAGCTTTTTTGGTTCTTGTCCCATTTTCACGAATGATACCTTGTTATACACTGAAAAGACGTGGCTCTCCGGATAATTGAAATCAGGTACATTAGCTTACAAAAAAGATTGGCAGGAAAGAATGATTACGAATTTTCATGAAATGTCAAATTTGACAGATAGCGCACAGCTTTGATAACCTCCTCCAAGTGGAAAGTTTATTATAAAACTCGCAGACAATTACTTACTAATCTCTAACCTGGTAAGTACGTTTCCTTAGAAACTGCCGATTTTACTTATCTCCTGGACAAAAAAAATCATAAAAAAAGGTCCTATCAAATTTCGTTATAAAGTATCGTTATATCTTTAGTCAAAATATAATGTCGCAGGGAAACTTTAAAAAATATTATAATCCAATCAACAAAAATGTTCCCTAAAAATAGCGCTGCAGTTTTTATAATTCATGAGGGACTTATCGCTACATAAAGTCGGCATAGCCTAACTCGGCACTATTTCTGACAGTTCCGTACGAAGGTTGAAAGGTTTCTGACATTTTTGTCATATAAATATGTTATCTAAACATCCTCATATTGTGCCATTCTTAAAGTTGACAAAGTAAAGTTAATGCCGTCCTTTATTAAAGGCAGGCACAAACATTATAAAAGTCGACATTATTTTGATAGCAAATATGACATATTTAGACAACAACAATGTCAGAATCCTTTTAAACTTCGTCCGGAATTGTCAAAAATAGTGCCATCTTTATTAAAGTCGGCATAACCTGTCTAAAATAGTGCCATCTTAATTAAAGTCGGCATAGCCTGTCTAGACAGGACTATGCCGACTTTAATAAAGATGGCACTATTTTTGACAATTCCGCACGAAGTTAAATATGTCATCTTTGCTATCAAAATAATATCGACCTTCATAATGTCTGTGCCTGCCTTTAATAAAGAATGGCATTAACTTTAATTTGTCAACTTTAAAAATGCCACAATATGAGCATGTTTAGATGCCATGTTAACATGAAAAAATGTCAGAAACCTTTCAAACTTCGTACGGAACTGTCAGAAATAGTGCCGAGTCAGGCTATGCCGACTTTATGTACCGATAAGTCCCTATTAACTTTAATTTGTTTAAGAATGGAACAATATGAGCATGTTTAAATGACATGTTTATATGTTTGGCATTAACTTTAGCTATATCAACTTTGTAGCTGACACAATATGAGCATGTCTAGATGACAACAAGATGACAATAGTAGTTGTTTACCTTCGTGCAGAACAGTCAAAAATAGTGCTGAATTTATTAAAGTCAGGATATGTACCGATAACACCCTATTTTTGCCTTTGGTTTTCTTTGTTTTAGAAAAATGACAACATGCGTCATTTCATAATCGTAAGATAATTATTTTAGAGGAAACCTTAACGTTACAATTAAAATCTATGTACATAATAAACAAAATTTATGATTATTATTTGTAACAATTTCGTGTAACACTTTCAGTTTATGTAAAGTGTAATACATGAGGATATTTTACGAGCAACTTTAATTAGGCCATATTGTTTTAAATTATAATACATTTGTTTTTCTTCTGGTTTTCTCAACAAATACATTAATATTAATAAAATATTTCCTGATTTATCTATTATACTAGGGAACAAATTCCATTTTTTTTTGTTTCCTGAAGCAAAACTATTTCTGTGGGTTTAACAAGTAACGAAAAAATACCAATTAAATATTTATGTAATATATAAAAAAATAATATATTATTTGTTACAAACTTTATAGTAGTACTAGCAGACTTTTGTTATAGAATCTAGGGTTTAGACACTTATTTTGCGCTTCTTAGCCTGCCTTTTGAAAGTAGCTCTAAAGCATCTCTCGTAAGAGTCCAGCAACATCTCAGTTCCATTTTCCCTGATACCTTCTTTCCATGTTAAATTATCTTGGTAGAACCTCTTACCGTGCTCGTCACCACAATTTTCCGGAAAGTAATGCAGATGAGAATCCAAGAAATTAATTTTTTACATGTTAAAATACATATTTTAATTATATATATAAGGTAAATTCACCTAGTATCAACAGTGACCATGGTATCGACAGTTTTGATACATTTTTCTATAAAATAAGATTTCTGTGATATGGTCAAATTTTCAAGGAATTTTATTAAAATATTTAATTATTTCTGCACATCTTGGTACCACTGCTACAAATATTTCCCACCCCTAATATGAAAAGTCACGCGCTACAATCTGTCAGTCAGCATGTAGTCGTCATAGTGAGTGGATCTCTTGTGTGGAGTGTTAAGAAAACGATACATTTCAAACCTTTGTTTTTACGTTTTCTTTCATTTGTTTTTTGACAAAAGTAGTTTTATGTTATTAAAAAATCAGTAAGTTTTAGTAAAAAACCCTTTTAGTCAATAATTTTTTTATATTTTGTTGGAAAAGTGAGTGTCAATATTGGGTTCATTGTTTAAGGGTCATGTACAAAATACCGACACAAACGTCGGTATTGGGATACAAGATTATGTATATTTAAGTAGGAAAATCTTAGTCTAAACGTTGAATCTTTTATTAAAAAATGAGTTAATTCATTTAAAAAAATGTTTATTTAAATTTCTTAAATCTTTATATGTCGATATTAGGAGCATCTTCAGAGTCGATACTGCATTCAAATTTGTGCCGGGCACAGAAAAACGGTATTCTTTAAGATTTACTAATTTTTTTTGAGAAAAGTTTAAAAATCGTATTAAAACTTAAATTTTAGTCTTGTGATCCAATATCGAAATAAGTTTTGGCCACGACAAAAAAAAAAGATTTAAATAAACAAGTTGATGTCGCTAAAATAGTCTTTTATATGTCGATACTAGGAAACTAACAGAAAAACTATAAACAAAAAATCCATGCTAATATTTTATTGTTTATTTTTTGGTACTTAAGTATACCCAGCTGCTTTATTTTACCTGGAATCCTGATAATAATGAAGGTCAACATATAAACGAAAGTCTTCAAAAAGAGACAAATTTTACCGATGATGAATCTATGGAATATACAGCTGAAAGTAAAAAACTAGAGGAAGAAGAAATAAAAAAAACATTAAATTCTGGCTAGTAAAAATATAATATTGGAAATCAATGATAAGCAAACAGAAGCAAAAGAATCCAAGTCAGCTGATGAATTGGGAGATGAGTTTAGTAATTTTGTTGATGATAAAGAAAATATATCTAAAATGTTGAAAGAAATGGACCCAGTTCAAAATAACTTAAACAAAGATGCAAACATAGAAGAGACTCCGAACAAAAAAGTAGTTCCAGGCGACCTTAAAATTGCATTTCCATTTAAAAAGCATTATTTTGGTCAATATCAAATTCAAAACAAAAAAAGGAAAGCAAAAGAAAAAATACCAGCTGTTGCAACTTCGAGAGAATGATAAGAATATTACAAGCAAAAGGAAGAAAAGAAAATGAAGGAACAGAAAGAAAAGGAAAAACAATTGGCTGAAAGAAAAAGAAAAAGAGAAGAAAATTTGTAAAAGGAGAAGATTAAACTAAAATGATAATGCACTAAAGAAAGCTGAAGAAATCATGAATAAATCAGCTAAAGAAAACAAATAGAATCTAGGTGACTTTGTACTTGTTGAGTATGATGAACAGTTATTTCCAGGAGAAGTCATTAATAGTAGTTTTCACAACTAGTGGCTAAAATAGTGCTTTTTTTACAAGCGTTGGTTTAAATAACGAGCGCAGCGAGGTATTTAAAAATGCGAGTAAAAAAAGAAAGTACAGTTTAGCCGCGAGTTGTGAATACTATTTTTTTTAATACCTTTATCAAAAAATCCAAGAAAAATAGAAAAACTACTTTTAAAAATCTCGAACGAAGAGCACTTCTCGCAAAACACACCATCTTTACACTATAAATCAAGTGGGATGGTAAATGAAATAACAATGGTTGCCATAGCGATGTGCCTTTTTACTCGGTGACGTTCATTGCTGCGACATTTTAATTTTTGACAGTTTCATATTTTTACGATGTTTTTAAATGATTTTTTCGTCAATACTTGAAAACGTGAAAACTGACGGAAATGGCTTAATTTTTAGGTAAGAATAATTAGATTTTTTTCAATATTACCATTTTCCGCTATTTCTCTTTAATTTTGGGTAAAAAACGGACGGAAATCTTTTTTCGCACCCGTGATAAAAAAAAAATTGCATCGGTAACCAAAAAAACCATGCTTTAGTAATCTGCAGGCAGTTACTAAAATCATGTTTTTGATGAAGGTATAAAAAAAATCATTTTATCCCAAACAGCTCAAAATGTGAAATAAATCATATGGAAAAAAAGGACTCAATTGAATGTGGCTTGAGAAAAAAGAGATATTTACAAAGCAGGAAATAGATATAATAAGGAAGATTAAAAAGTCGGGATCTAAAAATAAGAGAGGGTTATATACAGTCAAAGAATTGTCAAGTTTTACTGAATAAAATAAAGTGATTTTTTATGAGGTACTTTAGTTTTTGTTAAAATAGAGTTCATAATAAAACGAAAATTTAATAATTTTTTTAATAAAAGTTGCAATTATGTCGATACTGGTATCTTTTTCTTGTTGATAACAGGAACACTCTCAAAATTGAAGTGTCGATATAAGACACCTCTTTTTTGACTTTTTAATTTTTTGATTTTAAAGAAATTTTAAAAAGAATTACTTTTTTGAAAAATTAACCATTTTAGCTACATTTCTGACAAATGTTTAAAGTTAAAATTTTCCTTATAAAGGAAATTTCACGCTAACAGTAATCAAGTAAAAAGTAGGTCATTCCATAAGAAAAATACCAACTTAGTGGTAAATCTTAAAAGCTAAAAGCCAAACAGATAAAATTCAGTTTGACAAATTAATTCTACTTTAAATTATCTATAAAAAAGCAATTTACACCAAAAATTCATTAATAGTTACGAGGCCAAATTCTAAAACGCATATTTTTCAAAAAGCCCTTATTTATTTCGAGCCCACAACTTGTATATTAGTTTTTCGCCATCTCCCTTGGAAATTTTGTGTACCCGAGGAGTGAGTCGACGACCAATCTATTTATTGGTATCTTTAATGCCAATTCAAACTTGATTTGTGGCATTATTTATTTCCATGACGGCACGTCAAATTGCATCTTTATTCTATCTACATACATTTCAATAAATCTTATTTTACGGTCGTTTCTTCAGCCTTATATATATATATATATATATATATATAACTGGACCCGAGTATAAAAAGGGCAAATCTCCATTTTTGCTCATATGGAGTTAATACCATCACTGAAATAAAAAAAGGCATACTCATTGTATGGTTGCCGATCTAGTTCAATTAATTTTGGCCTATCTCCCATATACATATACATAAGAACGGAACTTTAACTAACGATTACTCAAAACACGAAAAATGGAGTTTGGCCCTTTTTATACTCAGGTCCAGATTCATGTGTAGGTATGTTGTAAATTTTACATACGATTTATTGTCTTGGAACTTTATACATCAACAAGCATCTAAATCGGATATAAATCTTTCAAAAATCAATTTATGTTTGTGTAATATCTGGTAATAAAATCAATTTAAATTTTTAACTACCAAACATCTACATTTTTAAAGTTTATGGCGGTGAAAATCAATTTTATTATTATTTTATTAGTTTCTCAAGATAATAAAAGCTAACGTGGCGAGGAAACGCTGTCACAGTTTTTTATGGTAATTCCTTTTTCTTGTTTTGTTTTTTATAATTATTTTGTTTCTTAAAAAGCTCCCAAATAGAGGCGAATAAACGTCATAAAAATAAGTCAATGAATTTGCGAGAATTAAATAGTATTTGAAACCTATTCCTCTTTAAAGTATTGGACCGTCCAGGAATTACTCCATTAAAAATAATAATAAATTTGATTTCATTATTAATTAAGAACTAAAATTTACAATAGTAGCAAAAAGGATAGTGTGGTACACAAAATGGTTTGTATCGACGCTTTTACAACTAAGAAACTACCCAAAAAGTAAAATAGACGGTCAAAAACGGTTGTGGCGATTACTATAGATGTCAATAGTCGCGAAAAACTATTATTTACCCATAAAATAACGTTTGAAATTGTGCAGTTCCAACTTCGAGAACTGGCACGATTAAAAATTGTTAGATAGACAAAGGCTTCCGTCTTCCTTGGACAATATAAATTCTTATTGTCGAAGGAAAAAGGGTGCCTTGAGTAATGACTATGAATACGGCCCTAAGAGTTGATAAGGAAGTGCTAAATTTAATTATTAACTTTCATTTTTGTAAAATCTAAAGACAAAAAAAAAAGAAATTAAAGTTAATGCCGTCCTTTATTAAAGTCAGGCATAAACAAAAAAGCTCTGGTATCCCCAGCAACCAATAAGAGTGCCGCGCCGCCGCACTTTGGTATATATGCCAATTATTTTGGCCAAAAATGCAAAATTGCAAAGTGACAATAAAAATATTTAGTTATAAATTTTATATAACTAAATGACTGCTTTGGAAAATCCCGGCAAAGTTTAGACTTATAACCAAATAGGCCTTGATATTTCGTTAATTAAACTTGACAGTTCTTGTTAGCTAGGAATTTTTTAACAATTGCTCTTAATATTCTGCTGAGTTTAAACGCGAATTTTTGGAAAGTGAGATTGAGAAAGACAATTGTTGATAATGATTCTTCTAACTAAAGGTAAGTAGATTATTTCTAGGTGAAATTTTAACTCAAAAACCCTAGAGCGCCTTTTTAAATTTTTCGGAGTTCCTGTTGATAAAAAAAAGAGTTAAACAAAGTTGAACCATGACACTTATATTATGATTTCGGCCATGATGTCTGCTTATTGGATCATTTAAATTTTTTTGCGTCTAGCTGCTTCTGCGCTCTAGATTTCTCTTTTAATGCTCTAGGTACACATATCCCATATAGTGCATGGAGTTAGCGACAAACCTTACCAGAATATTTTACTGCTGAAATTATGTCGGAGATTTTGCACGGTACTTGGGCACATATTAGGCAATAAAAAACCGTCAGAAGAAGAAGCGATAGGCATGTAACATGTCGATTTAGGGGTTTTTCGGTCGTCTGAATTGAAATCTTTGAATATTTTTTTCTCTGGGGGCACTATAACGGCGGGGAGGGGGGATTGAGGAAAATAATCAAATTACAAACATGGGTATGTGATACATCAATTCTGGGGTATTTTGGTCTCCTGAAGTCAAAACTGAGGTTAAAAAAAATTTGGGGGCAATTTGGAGAAGTCGACTGTAATACTCGATTTGATTTTGTGTAGATTCACCGAATAAACTTGAATGAACCTTGTCTTCAGATTTTGACGATGCTATTCATTTCCATCAAGAATTTGATCAATGCCACTTTAACAACTTTCACCTTTTTGGAATACGAGTTGAAATAATGTACTATATCCAGTATAGGATTTATTTGTCCTGTGAATGGTTTTTTCTTCTCTAATAGGTGCAGAAGTTGGCGGTTTTAATATTTTTGTGGGCCCTCAAAACTCCGGAGTTGGACAAAATAGCAAGTTTTAATGTCAAGCACTCTCTTTTTCTCTTCTTCTCAGTTTTTTGACTGGAAATGATAAAGAGGCTTATGATAAACGTTTAAAAAAAATGCGTGAGTGAGACTTTTGCGGGCTATTATTGTAGTTTCTGGCAAAACTGAACGTCATAGAGTAAAAACTTCAATACAAAAATTGTAGACGGTGCAAAGATCTACAACTTTTGTAAATGTAACTTTTTCACATAACCTCAAAATCTTCGAGAAAAATGCGAAAGATCGTAATATTTTTATTTTTTCGTTTCTTATTTTTCATTTTTTGCGATAAGTCCCTAATAAAAGACGGCATTAACTTTAATTTGTCAACTTTATGGATCGCACAATATGAGCATGTTTAGATGACATGTTTATGTGACAAAAATGTCAGAAACCTTTCAACCCTCGTGCGGAACTGTCAAAATAGTGCCGAGTCAGGCTATGCCGACTTTATGTACCGATAAGTCCCAAATGTCTGATAAGTCCCTATTCTAACCTAAATAGATTTTCATCTCATGGTGAATGTTATATGTTGAATTTTACTATGAAGATACCTTTTAAAAAAAATTAATTATGGGTTTTGTTTTAAATCCATCTCAACACTACTCCGAATTCAACTTAGTTTAAAGATTTGGGTGTAACCTTTGATCACATATATATAACGTAGTAATCAGGAAACTTACTAGACTTTAACTCAGATCAGAGCTTTAAACTACCTTATTTCGCTTATGTTAGGTCTATTCTCTAATATGTGTCAGTGATTTGGTCTCCACATCATGATAATCACATCGGTGAAATAGAGAGGATAAAAAGGAAATTTTTAAAATACATGTGGTATAGGGTTCATGGCTCATATCCAGAGATTGGGCTTCCAAACGTCTCTTGAAAACTGTCGCATAGATCAAAAATTCAATTTATTACAAAACTTGGTAATAACAAAATTGACTCACCTGAACTCCTAAACCAAATCAACGTTTGGGTTCCTAGAGCTTCAGCGCGTGAAACGGCCATATACTATCCTTTAAGGGTGAATTAGAATAAAAAATGCGCTTCTTCCAATAACTTAAACTAAAAAACTGTTAATCAAATTTGTATTAAATTTTGTACGGTAGTTTAAAGCATTATCCCGGAACCATTTCATGGATTTTGCATAATTTTAAGTTTTTTACATAATTTTACGTATTCTAAAAATGTTTAATTCCCGCTAAAAATTATAGATTATTTTAAAAAACTATATATATATATATATATATTTTTTTTTTGGAAAACCACGCAAATGGTCTGTGGGGGATACCAGAAACCTCCGCTGTGCAAAATTAGCTTAATTTTTGATGTGCGGTTTATCTGTTTAAGTATACAAACTGTTTTTAGGATGCAAATTCACTCTTAAACCCGAGGACTGATGCAGCCAAATTTTTTCCGATAAATAGAATTTGTATGTCATGATAGTCAGTATGGCAATCCTTTATATTTTTCGCTGATAATGCCAACGCATTTGGTATAAACCCATTTTTTGTTACTGCATGAATTATCGTGATACGCTTTCCTTTATTTGATGGAGCTTTAGTTGTGCAGTGACCAGACGAATCTACCCAACCTTTATCTGGAATTTCATGGGTGTCAAACCAAGTTTCATCGAGATAAACAATATCCCTAATACTCTCTCCATACTCGTGTATTGCAATTAAATATTCCATCTTCCATTTTTTTAACTGGACCCATTCCATAATCACTTGCCGTTTATTATTTTTTTTTTATTTTAAAACCGTTTTTTAAAATACATTTTCTTAGTGTCTCACGGCAACACTGTATTCCTGTATCATATTTTTTTAATTTGTTCCCTATACATTTGATATATTTTTCTACGAATGATATTCACATCACCCATGTCCAATTTCTTAGAAGTATTAGAATCCTTCCTTTTTCTTCTCCCAACTATTTTATTTACTACAAGCAACACTGTTTTTACCGATCTTCGTGTTAAAGCTGCCGCTTCCTCCACTGCACCAAATTTTGATAACCCACGTTTAAGAAGGTTGGTATAAACGTCAAATATCACTTTTTTATGTATCAAGTGGCAAAATATCGCGTTTAAATTGTTTTTTATCACTTATTTCTCTTGTAACGTCATTATTTCCCGTATCTCCACGTGACGTACTCGGACCACGGACGAAACATTTTTCATACAATCACAATTAACAACGAAAAACTTTTAATTCGGCCAAAAACGTGTACAGGGTGGTTCAAATTCGAGAGGCCTCTATAGCTTTGGGCTTAGTTAGACCAAAACTAATATACATGTTACGGGGTCGATTTTCAAGAGAAGTCGAAAACTAAAAATCGCATTGCGATATGTCAAAGCGTTTCTGAGCTACAGTGTGATTCTCAAAAATGTGCGATTTTAAAGGCCTTCTGCAACTTCTTTATTTGTAAAGATAGAGATTTTCATTAAAAATATTTTTTTGAAGATTTTTTAAAGACAAGTCTACCTGTTTCACCAAGTTTCTCTTAAAATCAGTTTTCTAATAAAATTTCCTGTCGAACGATGTGCCATACACCTATTTTTATTAAATAGTTTAAAGATATTTACCATAGTAGGCGCTGTGTGCGCCCTACATGTGTAAATAAAATTTTATTGTTTTTTTTTTCATACAAAATCAAGTTGGCTACGACACAAGGGGACACAGCAATCTTAACTTCTAGTTTACTATAATTACTAACCCTAAAATAATAAACAAAAGTAAAATTATTAAAAGTTTTTATTTAAAATTTTTATTAACAAATGCTCAAATTGACGGCCGTTTTCTTGTAAACATATCCTACATCTTCTTTTGACGCTATTTTCTGCATTAAGAAGTTCTACCGCATGAAGCTGCCTGAATGCAGTACGAAGTGCCTTTTCCAATTCCCTTCTAGTAGTTGGGCGATTTCGAAATACAAGGTCTTTGACTCTCCCCCACAAAAAGAAGTCGCAAGGGGTCAGGTCTGGAGACTTGGGGGGCCAATATATAGGACCTTTATTTCCGATCCAGTTTTCGGCAAACACAATATTTAGCAAATTAGTAATGTCTCGTGCATTGTGCGGAAGTGCACCGTCATGTTGAAAGTATAGCTCATTATTTTGCTGAAGTGGCAAATTGTCGATAAACGGAATCAGCTGCTCTTCTAAAATTTGTTGGTATCTTTCGGCATTTAAATTTCCATCAAAAATATGTGGCCCAACAATTTGTCCTCTGTAGATGCCTACCCATACCTGAAAAGTGAACCTTCCCTCATTCGCTTGTTCCACCATAATATGGGGATTTTGCTGTTTCCAGTAATAGCAGTTATATCTGGTGAATATTCCGTCACTAGAAATCGTTGCCTCATCCGTCCAAATAACTTTTCTGGCAAAATTGGAGTCTTCTTGGCTTTTATTTAGGTACCACCTGCAAAATGCACGTCTTGGAGCAAAATCTTGTGCACCCGTCGGGGTCGATAAGGCCTAAACTTGTGTTTCTCTTCATAGCCCTGGTGGAAGTATTCGGGTTAATTTCTATTTCTCCTAGAATCGTTAGTTCTTCCAACTCTCTATCTCTGGCTAGGCTTCTATACGTCCTAGGCCGCAGTTTTGTAAAGGATCCGTATTCTTGTAGATGACGTTTTAACTTCAAAAATATTTTTGAGCTAGGTTGCCTTCTTTCCGGATATCTCTGAAAATATAGATTTAACGCCGTCTGTCGATTTTCGTTACTTTCAATATAACATTTTATCATGTCGTACTTTTCAAATTTTTCAAACATTTTTATATCTTGACGAAGACGCCACTTTTGACACTTGAGCTCGTTTATCATGGCAATTCTTTTTATTTGATCATAGCTACCTAGATAGATACCCTAAAACTGCATAGGTCAGAGTTAAACACCGCCTACTATGGTAATTATTAAAAATTGCAGATATCTGTTTAACTACTTAATAAAAATAGGCGTATGACACATCGTTTAACAGGAAATTTTATTACAAAACTAATTTAAAAAAAAATTGGGGTATTCTATTCTATCTTTATAAATAAAAAAGTTGTAGAGGATTTTTAGAAACGCACATTTTTGAGAATCACCCTGTAGCTCAGAAACGCTTTGACATATCGGAATGGGGTTTTTAGTTTTCGACTCTTGAAAATCGAGCCCGTAACTTGTATATTAGTTTTGGGCTAACTATGCTGCAAAAGCCCAAAGCTATAGAGGCCCCTCGAATTTGGACCACCCTATAATGAGTCTCTTAGATCTATGGTCGTTCTATAACTCTTACAATAATATACATGGCCAATTCGATATATTCAACTGTGGTGCATCGGTTTTAAAAAATATTATTTTGTTATCTGCCATAATTTATCATTATATATATATATTTTTTTTTTAATTTTGCTCTTTGTTATATTGTATATTTGCTGTGTATGTTTACACTTCTTAGTTTATAAGCAGTATCATAATTCTTATTCTATTTAAGATTAATTTTGTTCTCACTCTGTAATTGGATTTTTTTTTGTTGAGTGAGTAAAATACAATATAGTAAAATATAATATAACACTAATAAAGAGTATCGCAATAAATTTTGTAAATTTACTGACCCTGACACCCCGCCCACTTGCAACAAACAAGACTGCGATCATCATATTAATAACTTGGTATTAATTCAGCTAAGGAGGTGACCATAAGAATATAAATTCGATGATTTTTAGTCCACCATACCAATATGGTATGGGGGACTATTAAAATCGTGAAATTTTGACTTTTCTTAATTTTATCAAAAATGAGTTACTATATGGTTCCAAAACACCTTAATCGCCAAAAAAAAAGTTGTGTTTCGGTCTGTTGTCTGTCTATATACACGATAACTCAAGAATGCCTTAATCGATTTTAACGAAATTTGTTACAAAAATCCTATATCGGCTGACCATGAACTGATTAACTTTTGGGTAGGGTGGTGGGGGGTTGAATTGTGACTTTGGAACAAAAGCAAGTAGCCATATACGGTTTTCAGATTTAAGTTTCCATACAATTTTGTTATGAAGTCCAAATTCGTGGGAGCTCTAGTATCCGAGTTATTTGAGAAAACGTTAAAACATATTAAAAAAATCATAACTTTTGAAGTAAAGCAGCTATTGATATGCGGTTCTCAGATTTTGGTTTTCCTAAATATTACCCAAAAATTAGGTTATAAGGTTCAAATCTTTCAAAGCTACAGTTTTTAAGATATTTTCATTTCCTTTCAACATAAAGTAATTGATTGTTTGGTCGACTATCCGTGCTTTTAGCACCAATTTTTTTTTCTTATAATAAAAAATGTTTGTACCTATGTATAGCAAAATATTTAAAAGCCCTGAGACAAAGAATGTTGTTTTATTTTCGGTACTACCATAACTATTTAATAGGGATACTTTGGAACGCTTAAAATTTTGACAACTTTGACAGCCGCTGTGGTACTGTTTAACAACCACTTACTACTACTACACTCAAAAAAGTAAAAAATTTGCCTTTATTTTACAAAATAAGTGTTTTATATGTTGGAACCTGGTAATATTTTATTATTATTAAAATTAATTACGTCAAAATTCTCTAAAATTAACCAGAAAAATAACCACAACAAAATGGATTCGTACCTTACTGAAGTGGTAGTGGTTAATTACCACAACGGAATGACGTTTAGCTATTGCGCAGTCGCAGTAATTACCACAACTACTACGAAGTGTCAAATAAGCGTTCCAAAATATCCCTAATAGTTTATATAAATATGTCTTAAGCTATCTTGAAGATTTTTTACCATTAGAGCGTTAATAGACCAATAAAATTGGTGATACCGTATCCAAAAATAACCGAATCGAAATAAGTTACTTACAGAGGCTTAACGGAACCCGCTCGGTTATTTTTTGCAACCAACCAGATTTATTTCTGTGCAAAAGCTGCAGCTGATAGGTAATAATTCGTTTTTTTGTTTAGTTAGGTTTTTAATTTTGTTGTTGTTTTCTTTTCTATTCTACTTACATTGGCAGTTTGTATGTGGGCAAAAGAATACGGTTACGGTAATTGGTGCTTGTGTTTTAAAAACTCTTTTTTTTATATATACAATTTTAGTTCTTTTTTTATACCTTCATTAAAAACATTATATTAGTCACTGTCTGCTGATAACAACTAAAGCATGGATTTTTTTGGTTACCGATGCAAAAATTTTTTTTTTTTTTGATCACGTGTGCAAAACAAGATTTGTGTCCGTTTTTTACTCAAACTTAAAGAGAAATGGCGGAATATAGTAATATTGCAAAAATCTAATTATCCTTGCATAAAAATGAAGCCATTTCCGCCAGTTTTCATTAGGTAGTTACGAAAAAATCATTTAAAAATATCGTCAAAATATCAAACTGTCAAATATTAAAATGTCGCAACAATGAATATCACCGAGTAAAAAGGTACATCGCTATGGAAACAATTGTTATTTCATTTACCAGCCGCCTTGATTTATAGTGTAAGATGGTGTGTGGCGAGAAGTGCTCTTCGTTCGAGATTTTTAAAAGTATTTTCCTGTTTGCCTTGGATTTTTTGATAAAGGTATTAAAAAAAAAACAGTGTTCACAACTCGCGGCTAAACTGTGCTTTTTTACTCGCGTTTTTAAATACCTCGCTGCGCTCGTTATTTAAACCAACGCTTGTAAAAAAAGCACTATTTTAGCCACCAGTTGTTAAAACTACTATTTAGCATCTCAATTACGGTAATACGGTAAGAAAATAAGGTGACAATAAATGAGTGGTCTATTAACTCTCTACAGGCTAATCAGACTTTCGCTAATTGATGCGATTTAACGGTAATAAGATTTTTTTTGAATTTCGCGTTTTACTGTCTTAAATAGACTGACCAGAGTTATTTTGATTAACAAAAATCAGAATCAACCTTCAAAAAAGTTTTCCTATGATTTTTCACACATATTAAAGAATAAGATCAATAACAGGAGTTTAAACAAACACAAAAAAAGATAATTCATTTTTTTATGAAAATAACAAAAAAAATAGCATTACGGTTTAAAATGATATATTTTGCCAAAAGATAAAAAAAAATGATGGAAAAATTTAGCGCCCTAATAAATTTACAGAAAAGATTTGTGGCGTAGAGGGCAAAGGGTGAACCGGAATTTGAACTCGGGACCTCTAGAATATCAGTATAACGCTCTACCTAACTACTACTAACAAATTAATCGGACGAAAGGACTTCCAAATACCCAGTCAAAACCTCAGTTCCTTGGTAGTTCAGTTGGTAAAGAATTAGACTGGTATTCTAGAGGTCCCGGGTTCAAATCCTGGTCGAGAAAAAACTTTTTTCCAATTTATTCCCTCACCCTCTGCCCTCTACGCCACAAATCTTTTCTATAAAAAAAATATCTGGTTTTTCTCTAAAACAACTATGTTTAAAATAAAGTATAATTAATTACGTTAAAAAAAAGCAAAATGCACCTATAAAACGGCGTAAAACTTTCTCTTAAAGCATTTTTATTATTGGCAAATCGTTTTTCTTTTAGATAAAATTCATGCATAATGTATAATTAATTTTACACATAGCAAATTTTACTTTTATGTTTATGTTTTTAAACATGAAAATATCGATATTTCATTACAAAGATATTTTCATCACAATACATATTAATGCATCGTATAAACCTTGAGTTTTTGTATTCATTAACAAAAATTGTTTAATTGTTTTCAATTAGTCGTAGGTTTTACATAGGTAGTATTTGTCTGAGCCACGTGAATTTAAAATTCTAAAAGAACAAAGACAAAACAAACAGAATATTCTAAATTTATTTGGATTGTTCATGGCCTGAAACATAACAAATTAAGTCCTTTAGTTAGAATTAACCAGTGGCTGTCCCAGGTAGTGGGCGGGGGCGGTCGCGGTCGTTTGCTCCAGAAAAAAGTAGACAACAACAACAAAGATGCTGGTGGTAGTAACCCTGAAGATGAAAAAACAAGAAATTGCAGAAAGTTCCTTTAAATACATCCTAGAATCCCTCCACAATATTTTGGGACAATTTGACCTCCAATCCGTCAGACTACGAATATACAAACGCATGACGAACTTACCGCGAAAACCATATTCATAACATATTCATACCAAGTTTGACAGCCAAAATCAAGGCAAAATTAACTAAAGTTGTTTTTAAATACTATAAACTGTTTTATTAATCCAAAACACAAATTCTTGGACTTTTATTGGGAGAAGTCAGTATTTGGAAACAATGTTGGTCAAAAGTAGGCAAAAGCTTAAATCAAAACATACCTGATAACGTTTTCGAGGCAATGAACAAGTGTGGCAATATTTTTTCCGTTGATTAGAACATTCTTGGATGTTTGCCAGTAAGTAATGCCTCGTCAGAAAGAATCTTCTCATGTCTCAGAAGATTGAAAACATAAGTACTTAAAAACACTATGACAGAAATTCTTCTGATGGGCTTAGCGTTGCTGCATATCAACAGACATATTGAAATTGATATTGAGCGAGTCATTGACCGGTTTTCCCAAAAAAACTGGAAATTATTTTTTTTTGTGATGGGCATCTTATGTTTGAGATATGCGATATAAAAGGTAACATTTCAACAAAAATCTTTTTAGACCTCAAAAAAAAAGTATTTAGCTATTAGGTTTTGTTTGTGGTTTGTTTGTTATCTATGTTTTTTATAACTGAAAAAATTATACGCAGTTACTCAAGCGCGGATTGCAGGAGGATAAAGGGGTAGTTAATCCCCCCCCCCTATCCTGGCTTGAAATTTTTTATGAAAACATTTAGAAAATCAAACATAGGGCATAAATTGCGGCGCTATAACACCTTTCATATTTACGGTATTAGTTTAATTTTGTGTTAAAAATGGCATTTGTAGTGTCATTTTCTTAAAAATTTTCGCCTGCTGCGCTTTGAAACCATTGATATATTTACAATTTTAGTTTAATTTCAAATCAAAAAACGCATTTTCTAGAGCGGCGCTATAATACCGTTGATATTTACGATTTTATTTTATTTTGACTCAAAAATTACAGTTTTAATGTAATTTTCTCAAAAAATTTCTTAAACATTTTTTAAAATAAAAAATATATGAAATAAACGACTTTAAATTTGAGTACCCCCTTCCTAGATGCAATGCTTTTATTCTATTTTTTTTTCTTATCGAAACCGCCCCCCCCCCTTTTCAAATGGCTGGGACCGCCACTGAATTACCAAAAATATAAATCCTCCTACAAACCTTTCTTCTGGGGTATTTTAAATACAAATCACACCTCTTTCAAAGGCCTACACAAAAAAATGTTCCTGGGGGGGGGCTTGAGTAATAGCGATAAATTTTAATCTTGAAATTTTTGGGGTATATTGAATCTTTAGGAGACTGTTATTTGTAAAAATATTAATCCCTCCCGGAAATTCGTGCTTGTGACCCAGAGAATATATTGTATTTCTGAAGGTGACGAGCTTAAACTTAAAGAAGCAGTTCACCAAAGTGACAAGTTAGGTTTAATCATATAACTATGAGATAACGGCCCTCCCCTTGCTTTTCCCGAGAAAAATGCGTACCGATAATAACTTTCCCAATCAAGTTGGCCTGGAAAAAACCGATAAACGAGGAGTGTAATGGGCAGGCGCGTCGATTGCGTCAGTAGTGACAGCAACTGACAACCATCTGACAGCAAAAATGTAGGTTTATGTTTAATATTTTTGTTTACTTTTGGAAAATCTATTAAAAGAGTGGATACTACCGTAAAAAAAATTAAAAAAGTGTTGTCTACTGTTTCTCGTAATAATAACGCACGCAATCACAGAAAATACCGCCACAAAATTTTAAAACACAAAAACTCCACAATAACATAAACAAAATGGCAAAACCATACCTCGTCAAAAATGTAAACTTTTCGACAATGCCCAGTTTTCTCAGGAAGTGGCTTCGGCACTACTTGGGGCCATGTCCTCGTGTAACGGGTTTACCTTGTGGATTGAAACCCTCGAGTAAGGTTAAACTTGCGGTTGGAGATGTTTTATCCATAATATAATAAATAAATTCAATTAAATAAAATCAAAGTTTTCGGACAGATCATGTCGTTGTCACTGTCACTCAAATTAATACCTTGTCATTAAATTATCGTAAGGTCACTACGACATCAGGCATGGATTTGTTAGTGCATGCCCAGTAGATTTTTGGTTTATGGCCTGGTGGCCCAAACAGTTTCAAAGCCAACCGCGATTTTGAATTTTCTTCTTTGTTTTTAAAAGTTATTTTCGTTACACATTTTGCGGCACTTGAGCCGTTATAGTAGACACTTAAAGTAAATATTACAACGTATCGGTATACGTATCACGTTCGAAATAAATCCAAAATACACTACATTTTTGACTTGCTCATACAATGTTTCGAACGATGCCCGCTTTTTTGACGGGTGCGATGAAGCAAAAGCTGACAGCAATCGATACGTACGGGGTGATGAATGTATCGTTACGTCCATCCCAACGCACGCATCGATTGCTGTTAGCAGTTTTGTCATCGCACCTTTCAAAAAGCGGGCATCGTTCGAAACATCGCATAAACAAGTCAAAAATGTAGTGTATTTTGGCTTTATTTCAAACTCAAGCCCTCCTTAAGGACGAGTGGTCTTTAAGGATAACTCAAGGTTGGAAATGCATTTTATAGTCGCTGAAGGAAGCCTTAAGTCTAAGTAAAGACCAAGGTAGCTCTTTGCCATCGATTAAGCCTAACTTGTCATTTTGGAGAAATGCCCCTTTAAGGTTAAATTTTAGAGACTTGAGGTTAAAATTTGTCCAAAAAATGGTTCTAAATTTCTTTTATTACATTGACAAAAAAAGAAATAACCCTCTGCCGCCCTTCCCACGCCATGAAATCAATTTACAAGTTGTTGCTTTTTATCAACATATTACCATCGGATTTTAAAAGCGTTTTTCTTCTCCTTGGTCCTATATAAAAACAACTGGATTTACCCCTGTGCGTACTATTAACGCTTTTAGAAACCTAACACAAACTGTAATTTATACCATTCCAATAAGTACATAAAGATTGAAATGCCTACATTTTAACTTAATTTGTCTTACATTTTTTGTCAGTTCACGCTTCGTTAATTTCATTCACGTAATATTTTGAACAAGTTTTACTATCGGTTCTTATGGTCAGAGCATGTTCTTCCTGGTGTTTAATGCCATGTAGTTCTGCACTAACGCCTAAGTTATTATTAATCTTGAATTATATCTTTAAACAAGTCCAACACTAAAACAATTACAGCCACTATTTTATCGTATGGCAGTGCATGCAGTGGCCTAATTTCTTTGGGTGTATGCATTACGCTTGCATATTTTATTTATATACTGGGTAATACGTTTGGAACCCTTTTCATCCAAGATATCCAATGCCTTCAATGTTTTGCACATGACATCAGTCAGCGTTCATCCCTTTACGCCGTAATATAAAATTATAAACACATATCAACGAATCACACGAATTCGGAGAGTGGTATTAGGATCGGCATGTTTTATATCGGACCAGAGCCAGCCCTGAGGGTACCAAAATGTACTATAAGGTCTCAGGTCAAACTCTGGATAAGGGTAAAACATGAAAGGGCTAAGATACAGCAGAGCCTTTATCAAAGGCCTGAATGCCAAACTCACGAAAGGTTGCAAGTGATAAATATAATAGGAATCATGACCGACCATATGGCGGTAAAAGTTCACCTAATGGGCCTATATCATGGAGACCTGAGCTGCAGACTATGCAATTAGGAACCGGAAACAGTAGAACATCTAATATGCCAATGGGAGGCACTGGATCGCAAAAGGCACCTAATATTTGGGGAAGTTGAACTAGACTCAATATCGACTGGCGACTACTCCATTGAGGACCTGTACAAACTTTCACAGGGGACAAAATTAATGGAGTGGTTAGCCTAGAAACTAAGAAGGTGCACAATAAGGCAGTAATGGCTGCAGTGCAGTGACTGTGGCTTGCCACCAGGCAGGTTGGAGTCACAATCGAGAGGTTTTAGGCGGTACGAATCCGACACTACCTGGGCTCTCCTGGTAGAGGAGAAATGACTCTGAGAGGAAAGTAGTTTGGGCGTCTTATGCAAGATTTCCCCTTGAGACCCATGAAAAAAAACATAAATGTATTTGTTCGACTCGACGCGTTCGACTTGTTGGTTTACATTTACTTATGTTTTTTCTCGTGGCTATAACCATCCATTTTGTTTTTCCAACATTCAAGTTAAGCCCAAATTGCGAACTTTTGACTGCAATTCGATTCAAAAAATCTTGCAGACCTTCCAACGTACATGCAATTATGACAGTGTCGTCAGCATATCTTAAATTGTTAACTTTTATGCCGTTTATAGTCAGATCCTCTTCGCAGTTGAGAAGTGCATTCTTGATTATTTTATTACTATAGATATTAAATAGAAGGGGAGACAATATGCCGCCTTAGCGAACACCCCTCTTTGTTCGGACTTCTCCGGACAGTTGGTCATCAAATTTTATTTGAGCTGTCTGGCTCCAGTAAATCAAAATTTCTTTAGATCTCGATCATCCTGATCAACTTCTTTAAAAGATTCGATGAACTTTTCGTGTTGGACTCGATCAAAGGCATAATCTATCTCTAGACCGTTGAATCAAGACTTGAATCCCAAATAGGGCCTCCCTTGTCCCGAATCCCCCACGAAATCCGAACTGCGAATCGCCCATAAAGGATTCACATTTTCCAGAAGTTCTCTTATGAATAATCTTTAAAAATATTTTTTTCATATGACTTATTAGGCTAATAAGACGGTAATGTAACAAATGCTGATTTTAGCCAGTCAGCTGGGATTTTACCGTGCGATAGATCAGGTTAAAAAGTTTGACAAGAGTATTCATCGACTGTTTGTTTTTGATAGTGTATACTTCGTCTTGCCCTACTGCTTCCCTATTTTTAGCTTAAGTGTGTTATATCTATGCCTTGATTTGAAAATTCTTCTGGATATTTGGACCGATCATTGTTAAAGAGATTTCCTATGTAGTTACACCATTTTTTAGATTTTCTTTGGAATCAGGTAAGATTTTTCCTTGGTTGTTAACAAGGATTCCCGCTTATCTCTTAATAACTAATCCGGCCGCTTCCTTTATGCGTTTGTGTAGATTAAGTGTCATGTTTAATATCCAGATCATCTATTTGTTGACATTGTTATGTTATCCATTCTTGTTTTGCTGACATAATCTTGTTTTTACTTCTCTATGAATTTAATTATTCTGAGCGCTGCCTTTTTAGTATGCCTTTTATCCATCAAATGTAGGATTTCATCGGTCAACCAAACTTTCTTTTTTTTCCTTGGTTTACCCTTAGACGTGCTATTCCTTCTACTATGGTATATTTGACATTCTGTCCAGACAATTTCTGCATCTGGTTTGTTAGATTTATTCATGTCTTTCATTTAGTTCGACTCTGAGTTCAGTTGCTATCATGATATCTCGAAGTCTGGGTCTGGGTTTGTTATTTGTAGGATTTTCTTATGGGTAAATTTAATTTTGCCAACAACTGGATTGTGCTCTGACTTTACTTCTGCGCTTTGCTGATTAAATGCAGTTTTTGCATTGCTTGTTAATTAATATGTAGTCTATTTGGTTCCTAACTATTCTCTCAGGAGAGGTCCAGGTAAATACCGAAGTATTTGACACGACAAAATCCCTTTCCTGAAAGAATTGGAAAAGGCCATCTCCACGATCAATTATATGCCAATACCGTGCCATTCAACGATGTCACCTATTGGAGCGTTTCCATGATTTGCTATGAAGTCCCCCAAAACAATGGTAATTTCTCATTTTTTGACAAAATCAAGGGCAGTGTGGACTTCATCGTAGAATGCCTCTACGGCATCATCTAAGGATTATCTGGTTGGAGCGTACACCTATAAACTATAAACTTATATGTATAAACTGAAAGTGGCTCATTACTGTCGAAAGATCAGGTAGTTTACCAAGCCGCAAAGTGCCAGGGTTAATTTTCTCAAGGCAGTAGTGAATCTTTCACTGAAGTTTCCATACAACTTTATTTTCAACCGTTACCCACTCTTAATAACACCTTCGATCAGTCGTTACTGACCTCAGCCCTGCCCTCAAGCTGTGGTGATAGGCTGTTGTTGATCATTACAGCCTGAGGCAAATATGATGATTATTAGCATTAGGCTTGGAAGCTAAAAGTGTATGTTTTTTTACACATTATTTTCTACTCTAGCGCTGAAAAAGAGGTTGGACCAAATATCACTTTTTAAAAATTCAGATTTTGTTTGCAAAAATTCCCTGACTTTTCCCTAAGTCTTCCTGACCAAATTAAAAAAAAAACTCCCTGACCCACCAATGGAAGTAAAAAAAAATATTAATATTTGTAATTTATCAGCTATGCTTGCAAAGTTTTAATCAAATAGTAGCCAAAGCAGTAGCAAATACAAATATTTCACAAATTGAAATATTAATATTTGCTTTTCTCTGAAAGAAATCATTTTAATTAACTGGTCCCACAATATTTTTTTAAAATTTATATCCTCAAAACTAGAGCATCTAAAAATTCCCCTCAAATTGCAATCATTGGGGAAATTTCCCTTACCAATTTAAGCTTTTCCTGAACACTCTTAATTTTTCGTACTTTTCAGGAGGGCGAAAAAAAATTATTATTTTTAATAACAAACCAGTTATTAAGTCTTCTAGTTATAAAAAAACACCCGTGCCATGATATCAGCTATTAAAGAAAAGTGCTCATAAAACAGCACTATTTATTGCAGATTAATGCCTTATTTCCTACATCTTTAAAATATCGGAAAAGGCAATTATCAATCTTTACTCGATTAAAATACGTAGGAAATCGCTATTGCAACATCTAATGATACTAATAAAATTGTAAATTAGGAAATAAGTAAAAGAGAAACCGAAGAAAATGCTGCGTTTCGTGTGGATCGGAAAGAAAACAATACGGATGATTTCCTCAATCTAGTGGGTTTTATTAGTCAATAATTTTAATCTATTGCTATGGGAACAATGTCGTAGTAAATTGGGTGTGAAATAAGACATCAAATCGTGAAAAACTCGTAAAGTACTGTGAATATTTATTTTCTGTTTTCTAAATTAAATTGTGTGGGCTATTTATACTTTTTTTTTGAATCTTTACCCTAAATCTAACGAAAATCATCAGCGTTTTCAAACCTTGTTGTTTAATATACTACTTTCTAAAAACGTGTATAAATAGTATAGCGAGAGTTTGATGGACTAACCCGAAGGTGAGGTCAATAAGTTCAGCGAGTGGTGTTTACAGTATTTTTTCTACAGAATCTAAAAAATCTGTGATTTGAGAGCAGAGTTTTCTGTGTGCAAAACCTAATTTTTAAGCCAGTAGTAAAAAAAACAATTTTTAGCAATAACTTGTCTTGTCAATGGTCTTCAACAAATTTATGTATATTTTTGGGACTCTAAAATTTTTAAAAAACTTACTTACACCAAACTTGCTCTAAACTTGGGATCCTCGCGTTTTTAAATCACTCGCTGGGCTCGTTATGTACACCAACCGTTGTAAAAAAACATTATAAAACCTACTATTAAAAAGCTTTTTGTATCTCTATGCACCAGACACTTAAAATCAAAGCACACAGCCCTCAAGGCACAAAAGAAAAAACATTTTGAATGAGTAGTTTATAAACTTTCATACTTAAAAATATTTGTATATTTGTACTAAAATAATATTTTTATTTTTACAGAAATATTTTCAACATGCCTCCTGACGATTTCTACTGGAACGCTACTGAATCCGAGAGGTATGTATTATTTTGTTATTGCTGTTAGAGACTTTTGGAATACGGCATATATCCTACTATCAGAACCGACCTTACACTTACTACGTTTAAACGCACAAGGACGGTTTTAATCAAAATCGATTTCTTCGAAGGTGTATACGTCCTTCATTAAATGTCACTTTGAAAAGAAAACAAATAAAACAACTAAATTAACAACAATTTTTTTTGGTAAAACCAGGGTTAAGTATTTCTTTAATTTGAAGCAATGCGTTAAAGCGTTTTTAAAGTGTTTATACCGACCGTAAATAGGTGTTAGAGCGATAAACCGCTTTCTTAAATCGCTCTAAAATAAAATCAATTAGTGCTTAAAGTGAGGTTTATACGACAAAATTTTTAAACCGGCCTTACATAAAATCGCTTTAAGAGACCCGTATAAACAACAGTGGGACACCCAGGAATTGACTTCGGGGGGTGGGGACGGGGGGGTTAAGGATAAGTAATAAAAAAAACTTAATTTGAAGAAAAAATCTGACAATAACCAGGCTTCTCAGGGGGGGGGGTTAACGCCCCCCCTTGGTGCGTCACTGTAAACAAAGTGACTGACTGACTTTAAACCGATTGGGAAAGTGTTATTGGAGTAGCGGTGATTTTTGGATAAACGCTTCATCTATTTACAAACAATTACTACACAAATTTTTTTTTAAATATTAAAAATTTTAATCCGTACCTATTTTTACCTACTCGCGTGCGGTAAAGTATCACTTCAAATTTTGTACCTAACACATGCCTTAAGTGTCTTACCGCCCTTGCCGTCGCGTGCGGTAAAGTATAAGTTTCCGCACTTGTTAGGTAAGTAATTACTGCTTGGTCATCATCAACACATATGTGAAGTATCTTTACCGCCCTTGGCGGCTTGACCGAGCGAAGCGAACGTGTGATAGTATCACTCTCCGCACTTCTTAGGTAAATAACTTTCCTACGAGAGTGCGGAAAACTTACTTTTCTGCACGATTTTACTTTTCCGCATTATTTTTAACTTTCCGCGCGACTTTTAATGTAACGCACGATTTTCACTTTACATGACAATATTTCATTTCAAGATATACTTTAAATCATATTACAATCTATGGGTACTTTGCAGGCAGAGTACTAAAAAAATCGCGCGGAAAGGTAAAATCGTGTGAAAAAGTAACTTTCCCGCACTAGTGGTAAAAAGTTAATTTTCCGCACGATTTTTGTATTGTTAAAAATTAAGATATTTAGGATAATGAAATGGTTTATGTAATTTTATATGTCATTTTGTACCATTATTATAAAATCTTTGCAGAAATAAGATGGACAAAAACACTCGTAGGAAAAATATTTTTCCTACGACCACACACGAAAGTAACCAAATCTGCACTCTATAACGCCTCAGAAAGTTTTATATTTCACACGCATATCAATTTCATTTTCGTCTCTAGAGACGAAAATGTTTTCTTTTCTAGTGACGAAAATGAATGACAGCAAACCATCCAAACAATGTAGATATCTAGTAGGCTATGATTTGTAAAAGTGTCGGAAATAGACCGAAACCATTTTTTTCTCTAAAGAAAAAAATACTTTCTTCTCTTGAAAATTAAAAAAATTTCATAATAATAAAATATACGAATTAAATTCTAAAGTGGTCTTGTTACGTAAATAACTATTACCTACTCGCGTGCGGTAAAGTGCACTTTACAACACTCTTTTGTATGTGGAAGATTTTACTTTACCGCATACTGTGCGGTAAAGTTAACGTTATGGCACTTTACAGCACACTGTGCGGTAAAGTGACTACGCTTAATTCAGAAAATTATAATACAGATATTTATATTCCTTTTTTGGGAATTTTTAAGGCTTATAGGTAAAATCTTGTACCTCACACATGCGTAAAGTGTCGTTACAACCCTTGCCGGCTTGAACGAACTCTCTTCGCTTCGTTCGGTCAACTGCCTTCACGTGCGGTAAAGTATAACTTTCCGCACTTGTTAGGTAAAAAGCTATTGCCTACTCGCGAGAGGTAAAGTGCACTTTACAATACTCCTTTGGATGTGGAAGATTGTACTTTACCGCATACTGTGCGCTAAAGTTAACATTATGGCACTTTACAGCACACTGTGCGGTAAAGTAACTTAGTTTATTTTAGAAAATTAAAATACATATAATACCTAACACATGCCTTAAGTGTCTTTACCGCCCTTGCCGTCGCGTGCGGTAAAGTATTATTTTCCGCACTCGTTAGGTAAATGGTCATCACTTTTCTATATTAATTAATTAATCCTTGATTACTGATGTGTATTTAAGTAATATTTTTCAAAATTTCAAAATAAGGACGGGCTTTATCCAATTTTAAAACTTCCACAAATAAAGTCAGGTCATATTTACACTACTACAGCCGCACTGTCACCAGTATCAAAATACAAAGATGTTGGCCTGCACGACCATAACAGTGCCTGGCTTCAAAAAATCTTGAGTAAGTCCCTATTATAGTTCTCTATTTTATATTGGAAATGCATCACAATAAAAAAACTATAAAATAAAAGGAAACGATTAAGTCTTGTTTGGTATGGGTATTTTATATAAAAAAGTGACTTTTAATTTAACGGATGTTTGTTACGCTCCAGGTGTTGAGGTTTATCTACACTCCATTCCAAATTGCTGCGGACCAGTTTTTTGACAATGACAGTTCCATTTAGCGTCTGTGTTTAATTGTCAGCCGCCATATTGAAATTGGTCCGGAGAATTTGAAATGAGGTTTGGTCTTACCGTAATCCGGATCGGGAAACCTATCTCACAAACCGAGACAAGGCTTGATTATACGGCTATCTTCTTTTAAAACATCCCAACTAACAATTTGTTAGAACTGTAATATTTGAGGTTTTCTCAAATTCACTGGGTAAAAAACTTCATATATCTCAGTTTTAACAAATTTTCGGTTGAGACGTTCTAAATAAGGAGGGCAGTATAAAACCCTTATGCCCGTGTGCACCACTTCCCCTTACTTCTTCCACTTGTTCAAGTGCCGCTTGAACTGAGGGTGACCCTTGAGATTTACTTGGTTTGCAAAGGTTCCGAATATGTTCCACTTGGAAATCTGCATTTTTTTGTGTTTTTTGTGTGGTGATCATGATTATTACCTGTCAGCTGTCAAAAAAAAACACGTAAAATTTGAGGTTGTTTTAAAAAAAGGAAAAGGCAAATAAAACTACTATAATTGGTTAACTATAAAACCTGACTATTTATTTAGTATATGTTTTCACATCGCAATCAATACATATTGAAAAGATTGTCTTCTTTTTCTTTCATAGAGCATGTTCTCTGTTCCGACAAAGAGCGTGACATATGAAGAACAAGATGCGATACGTATTGAATACGATGTGAAAACATAGTAATTATTACACCACCAGACCAACCCAACCCATTTTTCAGTTTCTTTACAACGAATTTACAAAAAAGGTATCTTCATCTCATTTTTTGAAAAATCCTTCTTGGTAGGTATTCCATTATTCTTAAGTCTAATTCTTCATCTTCTTCGTCATCCCAAAGAGGTTCCATTTTAAGCTCAGACCACTATTACAATCACAGAAATATTTGAAGGTAACGAAACAGTTTTATAATCTGATTAAATTAATGGCTATTGTTTAAAAACACAATCAAAAAAATACCTCACATCTAAAAATGCGCTTAAGCCGAAGTAAAACCGTGCAAAACCAAACTAAAGCTTAAGCTCGGCTTACATGTCAAGCCGAACCCGTGCACACGGGCATTAGAGCAGGGAATATAACTCAATCGGTAAGAAAATGAAGCAAAATGAGCACCAAACGAGTGGTGGCCGATCAAAATTTGGGTAAAAATAATAAAAAACATAAAATATACAAAAACACTAATTAATACTCATAACTGAAAAAATATGGTACATAAACTTAGGCTCTAGTTGGTCCTATTTCGCGGTTTTCAACTTTTAAACACGGTTTTCAACCTTTAAACAATTATTTCTTACATAAATATGAGATTTTTTCTTTTAAAATGTCTATCTCACAAAGTTATTTATGACCTATATTAAGCCTACAAAAACACGGGTATTTTCAGAGGAGATGGAAAAAACTCACCCTTACTTGCAACGCTTAATTTTTAATGCCCGTGTGCACCACTTCCCCTTACTTCTTCCACTTGTTCAAGTGCTGCTTGAACTGAGGGTGTCCCTTGAGATTTACTTGGTTTGCAGAAGTTCGGAATATGTTCCACTTGGAAAAAGTAATTAAATTATTGGCAACGTGGCAGTTATCTGCATTTTTTTGTGTGGTGATCATGATTATTACCTGTCAACTGTCAAAAAAACACGCAAAATTTGAGGTTGTTTTAAAAAAACAAATTGTATTGATGATTTATGATTGTATGGAGGAAAAGCAAATAAAACTACTATAATTGGTTAACTATAAAATTTTATTGATGATTTATAATTGTATGAAGGTAAAGCAAATAAAACTACTATAATTGGTTAACTATAAATATCTAGTATATGTTTTCACATTATTGAAAATATTGTCTTCTTTTCTTTTATAGATCATGTTCTAGATTCCGACAAAGAGCGTGACATATGAAGATGCTTGATTTTCGATAGGTATTGAATACGATGTGTAAACATAGTAATTATTACACCACCAGACCAACCCAACCCATTTTTCAGTTTCTTTGCAACGAATTTTTGGGACATCCTAAACCTTTGGTAAAAGGTATCTCCATCTAATTCTTTCAAAAATCCTTCTTGGTAGGTATTCCATTAATTACAAAGTCTAATTCTTCATCTTCTTCGTCATCCCGAAGAAGTTCCATTTTAAGCACAGACCACTAATCATCACAAAAAGATTTTAAGTCAACGGATCAATTTTATAAGCTCAAAAAATTAATGGCTTTTGTTTAAAAACATAACCAAAAAATACCTCATATAACCTCAAAATGCACTTAAGCCGAAGTAATTCTACGGCTTATCTTAACTACAGCTTAAGTGCCACTTACATGATATTCTACACCTTTGCAAACCAAAACTAAAGCTTAAGCTCGGCTTACATGTCAAGCCGAACCCGTGCACACGGGCATAAGAGAAGTTAAAATGTGAAAACCTCATCTTGATATGTTCAGCCGTTTCCTAGCTACGGGGGCTTTTGGAGAAGTCTGCATTTTGAGATTGGGTCTATAACGCTTTTATTTGTGAAAATTTGTGTTTGATGTATGTACACATGAGTTTTTGTAGATTTTTTAGAGCAAAATTTTGTCAACCACTTTTAGTTTTTGAGATATAACACAAAGTTGGTATTTTTTTTATCAAATGAACCTTTTTTTATTTGATTTTTTTAATTTTTTGTTCTTGTAAAAAAAGTAAATAAGATAGTAATAAAAAAATTAATGAATAATAAAAAAATAAAACACTCATTTTAAAAGGAATTTTAAGCTGATTTTATGAATCAGATAAAAAAAGGGTCATTTTATGAAAAAAGTACCAACTTTCTGTTACATCTGCAAAATAGCCAATAACACCAAACAGAAATTTTCACAAGATTCAGACTTTTCAAAAAGCCCCGGTAACTCAAAAATGGCTTGACATATCAAGTGTGGGTCAGTTTTTTTCCATCTCCTCTGGAAATACCCTAAAGCCCCCAAAATCATCGAATTTTGGACACCCTGTATAAAGAATCATTTTGAACATGTTTATGTAAATCTGTATAGAATAATTTTTAGCCATTCATACCTAGTACGGAGGCTATTTGGGATCGTCAAGACAAAGTTTTTTTATTTCCACTAAAAATAAATTATTTGTGTCAAAAAAGACTTAAATACAAAATTTTGTCATGGTGTCTGTCTGTCTACACAATTAATCAAAAACCGGTTATTCGATATTTATCAAATTTGGCACAAACGTTCTCTGGCATCAGGCGGTGAGCTGATTAGTTTTTGGTGGCGGTGGGGGGTTTTGAAGGGGGCAGAAATTGGGTTTAAACATTTAAAATATCGTAACTCGCGAACTGTAGCAGTTAGCAACACGCGGTTTTGACGCTAAGATGGACAATTATATTTATTATGTTAATGATGAAATCTATCAGATCCGTAGTTTTTGAGATATTGAAGAAAAACAACTGTAGCTGCTAGGGACACACGGTTTTAACATTTAGACGGATAATTACATTTTCAACAAAAACTATATTAATAAAACAAAAGATCAAAAGATCTTGTGTGGAAATAACGAAAATTCAAACTTGGATAAGCATCCCACAAGGAACACACAAAAGTTCAAAGCGAAAAAAGAAATGATTAAACGATGTTTCACTGGTCACCCTTCACTATACATCATTAAACACCATCCTACACTTTGATTTCCAACCTTGAACCACTCACAAATAGGCATCGTTCCGCACTGGTACTTATCCAAGTTACCTGATACGAATTCGTCCTGGCGTGTTAATATTTAAGGCAATTAAAACAAGAAAGAAGTTAAACAACCTCCAAATAAGTTACTTCAACCGAAAAGAAACTAAAAAACAAAAGATCTTGGGTGAAAATAACGAAAATTCAAACTTGGATGAGCATCCCACAAGGAACACACAAAAGTTCAAAGCGAAAAGAGAAATGATTAAACGATGTTTCGCCCTGGGTAACCAGCGTGGGCTCATCAGTAGTTTCACGGGTCACCCTCCACTATACATCATTAAACACTTTGATTTCCAACCTTGAACCACTCACAACTAGGCATCGTTCCGCACTGGCACTTATCCAAGTTACCTGATACGAATTCGTCCTGGCGTGATAATATTTCCAGTAGGATTATGCTCCTAAGGCAATTAAAACAAGAAAGAAGTTAAAAAACCTCCAAATCAGTTACTTCAACCGAAAAGAAACTAAAAAACAAAAGATCTTGGGTGGAAATAACGAAAATTCAAACTTGGATGAGCATGCCACAAGGAACACACAAAAGTTCAAAGCGAAAAGAGAAATGATTAAACGATGTTTCGCCCTGGGTAACCAGCGTGGGCTCATCAGTAGTTTCACTGATCACCCTCCACTATACATCATTAAACACCATCATACACTTTGATTTCCAACCTTGAACCACTCACAAATAGGCATCGTTCCGCACTGGTACTTATCCAAGTTACCTGATACGAATTCGTCCTGGCGTGTTAATATTTCCAGTAGGATTATGCTCCTAAGGCAATTAAAACAAGAAAGAAGTTAAAAAAAACTTGTGTGTAGTCCTTGTGGGATGCTCATTAAAGTTTGAATTTTCGTTATTCCACCCAAGATCTTTTGATCTTTTGTGTTTTAGTTTTTTTTCGGTTGAAGTAACTGATTTGGAGGATTTTTAACTTCTTTCTTGTTTTAAAAACTATATTAATGTTAAAGTATGACAGATTCGTAGTTTTTGAGATATCTAAGAAAAATAAAAATATACTTATAAAAACCTAACTCTCGAATCGTAGGAGCTTTATTTTAATTTCTTTGTAGCAGCTAGCAAAACTCGTTATAACGTTTTGCCCTTGGTTTTTCAGATAGAAAGTATACGTTTTTCACATTTTTTTAACGTAAAAATATTAATTTTTATTATGGAAGGGGTTGGAACGTTATATAAACGGGGATTAACTTTAAAAGAAATTGTTTAATAATAAGATTTTTAAAACGTTTTTACTTGCACATTTGTTATTTGGAATGTTAAAAATAAATGGGGGTGAGGGGTTGTGTGTGTATTTATTGTCTTTTTTCAATACTTATGCCAACCTCTCTAAAATAAAAATGCCATCCATACATAGTATGGAGGCTATTGGGATCGTCAAAAAAAAGGTTTCTTATCTGCACTAAAAATAAGTTATTTGACCTAAATACAAAATTTTGTCATGGTGTCTGTCTCTAAAACGATTACTTAAAAACCGCCTAACCGGTTTTTATCAAATTTTGCATAAAAATTCTCTGGCACCAGGCGGTGAGCTGATTAGTTTTTGTTGTGGTTGGGGGGTGGGCAAGAGGGTAGGAGGGGGAATTAAAAAAAAAACTGCTAGCGACACACGGTTTTCACATCAAGATAGATAACTGCATTTTTAACCAAAAAAAGACTAAACATTTGTTTTTATACCTTCATCAAAAACATGATTTTAGAAAATTTCTGCAGATAACTAAAGCATGGCTTTTTTGGTTACGGATGTAAAAAAACTTTTTTTGATCACGGGTGAAAAAAATATTTCTTTCCGTTTTTTACCCAAACTTAAAGAGAAATAGAGGAAAATAGTAATATGGAAAAAATCTAATTATTCTTGCCTAAAAATTAAGCCATTTTCGCCAGTTTTAACCAAGTATTTACAAAAAAATCATTTAAAAACATCGTCAAAATATCAAAATTGTCAAAGATTAAAATGTCGCAACAACGAACGTCACCCAGTAAAAAGGCACATCGCTATGAAAACCACTGTTATTTCATTTACCGGCCGCCTTGATTTATAGTGTGTTGCGAGAAGTGCTCTTCGTTCGAGATTTTTAAAAGTATTTTCCTATTTTTCTTGGATTTTTTGATAAAGGTAATAAAAAAAATAATATTGGCAACTCGCGGCTAAACTGTGGTTTTTCTTACTCGCGTTTTTAAATACCTCACTGCCCTAGTTATTTAAACCAACGCTTGTAAAAAAATCACTATTTTAGCCACTAGTTGTGAAGACTACTATTTATTTTCCTGTGTTCTAAAAAAAGTAGTATAATTTTTCTAATTTACACATTCACAGCAGTTCATCAAATACTTACAAAAAAAAATAACAAAACTTATACATCATCCGGAAAAACTGACAGTTTTTTTAACTTCTAATCTAATAAAAATTTAAACAAGGTGACTAAGAAAAATATTTTAAAGAATTACATTACCAACATTATTCGGTGACTCAATCACATGTGGGTCAAACGATTTTTAAAATATTTGAAAATATTTATTAGTTTCTAGCCTTTAACTCCCGAACTATTACAAAATTAAACACACAATTTTAAGTAAATTTTAATTTTGTAACTTAGAGTATTTAAAATTTTTCAAATAGCATTTAACAACCAACATTTTCTGCCTTTTTTGACTTAAAAATAAATTTGTTTTAATTTTTATATTTCTCGGATAAATTGCACTTTGGATTAATTATAATTTTGAAATCATTGATTTTAAAAATTTTGCAAAATGGTTGTTAATATAAAAAGTAGCAATTATTCACCTAAAATTTGCCAGAGACGCACAGAAAAAATTCACTAAGGTTGTAAAAATTGCTATTTTTTAAAAATTATACACCACCTTGAATTATTATGAATTGTCATTTTTGACATCGGTTTTGTAAAGTTTAGAGTCTTGTCTTTTCAGCTTTGTAGTTTTGTTCGAAATTGGATTGTAGGCTCTAAAATAGTTATTTTATTGTATTTTTATGTATTTTTATGACATTTAAAATACATAAGTGTTCAAAATTTATTTAAAATTTAAAATTGGAATTTTTGCCAACTTTTGGTAGCCCCTGCCTCACTGTGCGGCGGCGGCGTCTGGCTATGGAGACCAAATTCGTGGAGATTCATCAAAATATCGGAGTGAGATTTTTGGATGATTAAATTACTTCCCTAAGCGAGGAAAGTAAAAAAAAAACAAATTAAAGTTATCTGCAACGCAAAAAGGGGAACCAACCAAATGGCGACCGACTAGCCGTTATGGATTTACGGTATTTCAAAACTAATGACAAAACTTACCATTCATAATTTATTCTTGTTGCAGTGATGAATCGATCAAAGAATACCATCCCCTTCCGTTACCAAATCCAAATGAAAAACCTTCACACATAGATCCGTGGGATTTGGAAAATTACGCCTACATCAGGGAGCACCTGGACTCTATGGAACTGCCATCAAATCCAGCATCTTTACCATTCAGGTAATAACTGTAAATTAAATACATACCAACAAATTATGACCAGGAAAAAATTAAAAACTGTTTGGTTTTCTAGAGGGTTGGCAAGAGGAAAACATTGCACTGTACACGGTGGGCAAAACTAAGATAAAAGACGAACAAAAATGCCAACCAAAACTGATTGCATTTTCTAACTGTGGACCCTTTTGGCATCATAAAACATTATTTATTAAAATCCCAGCTGATCCTCTTTTAAAATTTTGCACACTTTTTGTCATTTTAAGGCGACAGGTGCCTTTTCCAGATATTGTGCAATACTACTTCTTTGATTTTAGATATTGACTATAAAAATGCAAATGCAATTTTTTTGCAATTTTTTCTTGATACTGACGTTAATTTTATAAAATAATAATGGTGATATAGTATTACACTTTTCATAAGAACAAATTCTGGTAAAAACATAAATTCCTAAATATGCTTTTAAGCGAAATCAACTGCTTTTCTTAAATTTTCGGGGTATCTTGGATTTTCAATTGAGTTTGAATTGACTGCACCACGGGGGCCAAAAATACAGAATTGAAAAATTTAGAAAGGAGGTAACATCACTTTAACATGAATAAAAAAAACAATAAGAATTATCATAATTTACTTGAGAATGATATTCTTTTGATATAAGATTAAGTTTCGTTGGTCATATTAACGTTTGTTCTCACCCAAGTACCGTAACTATGCCAGTTTAAAAGAGGTGGTTGACGAAACCCTGCAGTACGTGAAGCTCAGGAATTACACATTTTTCTATGACCAATTTAACATATCAGCATTTTCTTCAAAAAGAGGTTCATTAACGATGCTGTATCATTCTCTAGCTAGTATGGGCATGAGTACGCTGAAGAGGCTGTTCGGTAGCCATTGACAAGTAAAATAAACCGGACACAAATTTAAAATATATATTATTTATTTTTATGAGATCAAAAAGCAGTTTCATGTTAGTATGGGTTTCTTTAATATAAAACAATAATTTTGTGAACTCCAGTTCTTTTCGTAAATTTTGATGACTTGCCCTCCATCGGCTGTTATTTTAACCTTGTAAAGTCTAACAATCTTCCTTTTATTGAGCACTTCTCCCAATAACTCTTCAGCTGTGGCAAATACTACGAGCCTTTTGACTCTACCCAATTTCCCCTCACCGTCAAATTCATGACTTTGTGTTTTATATAAATGACTTAGCATTTTGGTTTATCGGAAAGGTGTATTTCATAATTGGGGATCACTGATGATTTCCCTGCAGTCAATCTTATAAAACTAGAAATTTTTTTCATTTCTTTATGGGAACTCCCTAAGTTTATTTGAAGCTTGTCCAACTTTTCATGTTAAATTGTTGCCTTACTTTCGTCATTATTTTTTATTGGATTTAAAATTATTCTGGAGCTCTTTCCTTGCGTTGATAAATGTAGCTGCAAAATTTTAAAAGATTTTTTTTTAACGTCCAGTTTTTCTTTTATGATCGAAGAGACTACTTTTTTTTTTGGTCTTTTGTGCGATGTTTTTCAACATAGAAACGACATTTCTATGGACTTCATTTTTTGTACAAACATGCTTTTTACCTGTACCTATATTCCCAAGACAGGCAAAATATACTAAAACTTTAGCTTTGGGCGTACAATTTTGCTGCACAGAAAGCCTCAAATGACCTCTTCCTTTAAAAACATGCCCCTTAAATCTTGCCGACAATGATGTGTTTGAAATTAACTCTGTATTTCGGACTTCCATTGTCTATATTTTATTTATACACGACGTTTCGATCAGTACAATCTCTGGTCGTCTTCAGGTGCAAACTACAATCAGTTCCTAAGGCTACGTACTTATATACTGTGAGAAATCACTCATCCTTGAAGTTTAAGAAGTTGGCTCCGTCCAAGGAGGGGCTTCCAAATATTTGGGATTTCAACACTTGGTTTACTGAAAATACCCTGATTCTGCTCAATAAAGGCAGCTTCAAGGAATTTTCGTTTCTTCCAGTGTGACTCCTTGTGCAAAACCTTTGCTTCTGCCCACTTCATTCGGTGTTGTTTTGACCATGCATGTTCGGCAATTCCTGATTTCGTGGTTTCACCTTTTTGGGCATTCGTCTGATGTTCCTTAAGCCTAACAGATAGTGGTCTTTTAGTTTCGCCTATGTATGATTCACCACACTCACAAGGAACTTGGTAAATGGATTCCTTATTTTGTTTGTTCTCCGGTTTTGTTTTACTAAGAAGGCTTCGAATTGTATTACTAGATTTAAAAGCTGTTTTAATATTAAAGTTTTTCGCTACTCTTCGAATTTTCTCTAATACTCCTTTAACGTAAGGGATTGTAAGGAATGCATTTGCCTGGTTTTGGTCTTGTAATCTCTGTCCTGTTTGTTGAAATTTAGAAATAGTATCTGTTATAAGTTTCAGGCTGTAACCATTCTGCTGCAGATCCTTCTTAATGTTTCTTATTTCGATTTCCAAGTCATGAGAATTGTTACAAATTTGAACGGCTCTGTTATACAAAATTTTGATTATGCCTCGTTTTGTTGTAGCAGAATGATTTGAACCTTGATTTAAATATTGTCCTGCGTGAGTGGGTTTACGATAGACTGTTGTTCTGATGTCGCTTTCTACTCGTGTGACGTGAAGTACATCAAGAAAAGGAATTTGACAATTTTGCTCCAACTCCATTGTGAATTTAATGGTGGGTCTTATGTTATTTAGGTGGTAAAGAAATTCTGAAAGTTGTTGGTCATTCCCGGTCCAGACAATAAAAGTATCATTAACATATCTCAGCCAGAGCTTAGGTTTATATGTTGCGGTATCAACCGCGTGTGATTCGAACCACTCCATGTAAATATTGGCCACCACTGGCGAAAGCGATGAACCCATTGGCGGACCGTCATCCTGAGCATAAAACCTATCTTTCACTTGAAAATAAGAGTTATGTAGGCAGCACTCCAACAACTCCTTCCAGCGGTAGGCTGGTACGTTCATAAAGGGATTCGTCATCAACCAGTCTCTTTCTAATAATATCTAGCGATTTCTTTATTGGGACATTGGTGTATAGACTTTCGACATCAAAACTGACAAGTCTATCCTCGGTTCCTAAAACAAAAGATTTAAGAATATTAACAAAATGGTTGGAATTTTCTACAAATGAAGCGGTCTTGCCTGCAAGAGGTTGAACAATTTTCAAAAGGAATTTAGACAGATTGCTTGTTGGAGAATTTCTGTAACTTGTAACTGGGCGTAAGGGCGTGAATTTTGGGAAGTCCGTATAGATGAGGAGGCTTGCTATAATGTGGTATAAGTTGAGATCTTGTATTGTCCGGAATATATCTGGAATACTTTTTCAAAATTCTATAAACCTTACTTTCGATTGATTGCGTCGGATCTTTTGGGAGAAGTTTATAGTTTCCTTTAGCAAGTACCTCTTCAACTTTATGGTCATAGGTTTCCGTGTCCAAATTCCTTGAAGCTGCCTTTATTGAGCAGAAAAGTATTTTCAGTAAACCAAGTGTTGAAATCCCAAATATTTGGAAGCCCCTCCTTGGGCGGAGCCAACTTCTTAAACTTCAAGGTTGAGTGATTTCTCACAGTATATAAGTACGTAGCCTTAAAACAAAATTATGATTGTTTTCCACAAACCAAAACTACACTTTTTTGCACTCGACACGCGTTTCGCTAACAATGTTAGCATCATCAGGAGACGATAAACAATGAACTAAATTAATCTACGCTCTATCTTATATACAATCCTTTAGTGGGCGGAGATAAGACCAATAAATTGTGATTGATCACGATTTTTAATCCTATCTCCCCTCAACCAAAGAATAAAGTGTACTAAACGGGATGGGTCCTCTATCTTTATTTAAACTATTTCTGGATTTAATGATTTCCATACTTTCATATGCATTCAAAAGTCTTTTGTTTGGTACACTTTTTAGAAGTTTTAGGTTATCTAATGTGAATCTATGATTGTTTTCAAAAGCATGCTCGGCCACACTTGACTTTTCTGTTCTTCCGTATTTATTTATATTTTTATTTTAAAATACGGAAGAACAGAAAAGTCAAGTGTGGCCGAGCATGCTTTTGAAAACAATCATAGATTCACATTAGATAACCTAAAACTTCTAAAAAGTGTACCAAACAAAAGACTTTTGAATGCATATGAAAGTATGGAAATCATTAAATCCAGAAATAGTTTAAATAAAGATAGAGGACCCATCCCGTTTAGTACACTTTATTCTTTGGTTGAGGGGAGATAGGATTAAAAATCGTGATCAATCACAATTTATTGGTCTTATCTCCGCCCACTAAAGGATTGTATATAAGATAGAGCGTAGATTAATTTAGTTCATTGTTTATAGTCTCCTGATGATGCTAACATTGTTAGCGAAACGCGCGTCGAGTGCAAAAAAGTGTAGTTTTGGTTTGTGGAAAACAATCATAATTTTGTTTTAGTGCAACCAAACATACAACAACATACAACATAGTACGTAGCCTTAGGAATTGATTGTAGTTTGCACCTGAAGACGATCAGAGATTGTACTGATCGAAACGTCGTGTATAAATAAAATATAGACAATGAAAGTCCGAAATACAGAGTTAATTTCAATTAACGATTATGTTAAAGTCCGGCATTGTTGGCATAAGTCGCGTTATATTACCAAAGAAAAATTATAGGTATTTCTTTCCCAAGTGTTCAAATTTGCCAGGTTTGATGAAATTTGATATATCGTTTTTGTTCAATTTGACAAAATGCTTAAAAAAACAAAAAGATGCAAAATTTCAAAAGAGGATCAGCTGGGACAAAAGGGTCCACAACCAGAAAATGCAATCAGTTTTGGTTGGCATTTTCACTTGTCCTTTATCTTAGTTTTGACCACCGTGTGTACATCAAAAATTAACAAAAATTTGCACAGCGAAGGCTTTTTACCGAGGGGTTGTCTACCTACTGAACTCATTTGCATGGTTTCACAAAATTGTAATTTTTCTTGTTTCCAGAGAACTAAAACCATGGTTTAACCATGCTTTTAGTTCTCTGCCGATGCGTTACAACTTTTTTTTGGGCGTTTTATGAAAGAAGCATCACAATTTATATGATTATATATTATATTAGGGTGGACCAAAAAAAACCGGAATATTTTGTTTTAACTGCCAATTTTTTATTTATTGTCGGATTTTAACGAAAAAAAGAGTTTGGGAAAGCTAATGAAATATACTTTTTGCAAATTTTTAATAGTTAAAAATGGCGGATGTCTAAAAGTTTTGTGCATCTTAAAAAACCGTTGGGTTTTTTGCAATTACTAAAAACTTCTATCTATTGTCTGTAAACCGATGTATCATTTGATAAATTCTATTAGGAATTAAAAAAACTATAAGTTTTTTCGTTTACCTACTTTTTGCATAAAATAAAAACTGAAACAGAATTTAAGTGAACCGGATTTCGTTATATATAACAAGATGCCAGATGCCTTACAATTTTATGCATTTTTAAAAACCCGTTGACTTTTCTTAAAGCACTTCGTATATTTTTCTGCTATAACAGAAAATTACAAACTATTACTTGTTAACCCATGCATCATTTGTTAAAATTTATTAAGAAATAAGAAAAATATTGGGATTCTAGTGTAACACCTCTTGCGCATATTATAAAAACTTTACCTTAATTTTGCTGACGTTAATTGTCACAAAATGTCATTTTTTGACATTTAGGAAAAGAAGCCTTATTGTTAGCATCTGTAAAGCGTCCTTATGAAAAAATTGGCAAAAAGATAACGAAATCCGGTTAACTTAAATTGCTAGCAGTTTTTATTTTATGTAAGAACTTGGTATACGGAAAAACCCATAGTTTTCGTATTTCTTAATAGAATTTATCAAATAATACATCAGTTTAGAGACAATTGCAATAGATAGAAGTTTTTTGTAGTTGCAAAAAAATATACAGTGTCCCAAAAACCAACGGTTTTTTTGAATTTTTGATAAATAAATATCATTTTCGGACATATTTGCAAAGAGTCTATTTCATTACCTTTCCAAAAGTCTCTTTTGTGTTAGAATTCGATAATAAATAAAAAATTGACAGTTAAAACAAAACCGGTTTTTTTTGTGGTCCACCCTACATATTAGTAAAATTTGCAGAGGTGGGGGTTAGAATTAGGGATGATTCAGCTCTGTTTTTCGGGTGACACAAATAAGTAACAAATAACGATAGCATAATTCTAGTTTAGAATTATGTTTATGCAATTTTGAAAAAGAATAGGGGTTAAAAGAGCCCCTTAAAAAAACATGTGGGTTAGTTTTTATAGCAGAGCTTACATACAAATTTTTAGATTCTATTGCACTTAATTTTTTTCGTGGGGGCAAATTTTTTTAAACCCCTTCTACAAAATAAAGCTCTACTGAATTTTATAGGGTACCTAATTAATTGCATGTACTTAACCCAAAAGTAAAAAATTCTACCATTTAAATCAAAAGGAAAATATAACAAAATTCATGTTAGATATTAACTTTAAGACAATTTTATAAATTAGTTTACCTTTAGGGGATGCTTTTATCCCCACCACACACCACCACACAATTTTTTGCAGTTTAAGCAGAAAATACTGGTTTGGTGTTTGATCTGGTCTCAATCCTAGATTTGTATTTTAACAATCAATGCCCTATGTCTTTATAAGTTTTTCGTAATTGTTTTTAAAAATTTTGGGTTAAGAGACGCTGAGTTGGGGTGGTATCTAGTCTTAGCTCTATATACAGGGTGTTCCAAATTCCAAAAGAAACGGTAGGAGATACGAAAAGGTTTAAATTAGGGCAAAGTTGCGCAATTTGACGCTTTGCTCAAAACCAAAAAAAAAGTTTAGAAATTCCGGGTAGTTCCGGAGATAGGCGAATAAAACCGAAATCTTTAATTTTTAGTTTTTATTTTTTTGCGCCCTTATTCCTAAAGCTGTCAGAAAACGCTTAAAATTTTCTACAGCCACTTTTTTAAGATCTACCTAATGAGAGGTCCGTTTTCGAGATTTGACATTTAAGTGTGACAGGAGCACTGTCAAGTTCATAAGGACACATTAAAAAAACGTTTTTTTCTTTTTTTTAATCTTTGAATTTGGGCTAATGATGGTCAATTAATTCAAAATGTCAGGTACTTGTGAAAGTGATGTTTTAAAATATCTGTCATCCTTTATGAACCAAACGGCATAAAAAAAAGAATTTCACAGTGCTCTTGTCACACTGAAATGTCAAGTCTCAAAAACGGACCTTTTACTAGGTAGATCCTAAAAAAGTGCCTATAGAAAGTTTTAAGCGGTTTTTGACAGCTTTAAAAACTAAAAATGAAGATCTCCGGAACTGATAATGATCTTGGAGTCACCATAACATCAAACCTTAAATTTTGGGTTAAGAGACGTTGAGTTGGGGTGGTATCTAGTCTTAGTTCTATATACAGGGTGTTCCAAATTCCAAAAGAAACGGTAGGAGATACTAAAAGGTTTAAATTAGGGCAAAGTTGCGCAATTTGACGCTTTGCTCAAAACCAAAAAAAAAGTTTAGAAATTCCGGGTAGTTCCGGAGGTAGGCGAATAAAACCGAAATCTTTAATTTTTAGTTTTTATTTTTCTGCGCCCTTATTCCTAAAGCTGTCAGAAAACGCTTAAAATTTTCTACAGCCACTTTTTTAAGATCTACCTAATGAGAGGTCCGTTTTCGAGATTTGACATTTAGGTGTGACAGAAGCACTGTCAAGTTCATAAGGACACATTAAGAAAACGTTTTTTTCTTTTTTTTAATTTTTGAATTTGGGCTAATGATGGTCAATTAATTCAAAATGTCAGTTACTTGTCAAAGTGATGTTTTAAAATATCTGTCATCCTTTATGAACCAAACGGCATAAGAAAAAAAGAATTTCACAGTGCTCCTGTCACACTGAAATGTCAAGTCTCAAAAACGGACCTTTTACTAGGTAGATCCTAAAAAAGTGCCTGTAGAAAGTTTTAAGCGTTTTTTGACAGCTTTAAAAACTAAAAATGAAGATCTCCGGAACTGAAAATGATCTTGGAGTCACCATGACATCAAACCTTAAATTTTGGGTTAAGAGACGCTGAGTTGGGGTGGTATCTAGTCTTAGTTCTATATACAGGGTGTTCCAAATTCCAAAAGAAACGGTAGGAGATACGAATAGGTTTAAATTAGGGCAAAGTTGCGCAATTTGACGCTTTGCTCAAAACCAAAAAAAAAATTTTTGAAATTCCGGGTAGTTCCGGAGATAGGCCAATAAAACCGAAATCTTTAATTTTTAGTTTTTATTTTTCTGCGCCCTTATTCCTAAAGCTGTCAGAAAATGCTTAAAATTTTCTACAGCCACTTTTTTAAGATCTACCTAATGAGAGGTCCGTTTTCAAGATTTGACATTTAAGTGTGACAGGAGCACTGTCAAGTTCATTAAAAAAATGTTTTTTTATTTTTTTTAATCTTTGAATTTGGGCTAATGATGGTCAATTAATTCAAAATGTCAGGTACTTGTCAAACTGATGTTTTAAAATATCTGTCATCCTTTATGAACCAAACAGCATAAGAAAAAAAGAATTTCACAGTGCTCCTGTCACACTAAAATGTCAAATCTCGAAAACGGACCTTTTACTAGGTAGATCCTAAAAAAGTGCCTGTAGAAAGTTTTAAGCGTTTTTTGACAGCTTTAAAAACTAAAAATGAAGATCTCCGGAACTGAAAATGATCTTGGAGTCACCATGACATCAAACCTTAAATGGGACATACACATTGGAGAAATAGCGAAAAAAGCCAACTTATTTGTATATCTTATAAAACACGCTTTTCAAGATAAATCTATTGAAATGATAGACAAACTATACAGAAGCCACATTCGGCCAAAGCTTGAATATGCTTTTACAGTGTGGAGTCCTTACTATATCAAAGATATAGCAAAGTGACAAAATTACTACCAGAACTACAGTTAGTAAAATTCAAATTGATGACCCTAAAGGAAAGAAGACATAGGGAGGCCTGATAGAAACTTTTAAAATAACAAGTGGTCACTACAACTGCAATATTATAGAAATCTTTCATCAAAACCAAAACCAACAGCTCAGAGGATATTCAAAAAAACTTGAAAAGCAGCTACCAGTGTAAATGCATTAAAAAATGATTAGACAGGGAGCTAAAACAAAGTGCAGAAATAATGATTCATTATACAGTGCTTAAAAGTGAACAAAAACTCTAAACAGGACGAAACGATAGCTTCATTGGTTTTAACCGTTTCCTATTGAAAATTGAAAGATTACAAGTTCTAGCCGAGTGAAACAACACGCGAGTGTAAGAAAGTCACTTTCTATCAAGTTATGTACGCTATTTTTCCTACGAACTGATGTATTGCGCTAATTTTTGTAAAAATTGGTCTTTAATTTTGCACAAATCTATTGAAACTGTTTTTCCGCACATGTGTGGAAAAGTATTTTGCAACACATGTGCGGAAAAATGTCTGCACACGGCGGAAATTTAACGTTTTCTAAGGATGCAAATCGTGTTAAATCCATCATTCTCATATGTGGTCGTAGGAAAAAATATATTTTCTATTATTTATAAATCGAAGACTGCAGGACAAAATTTCATTGATATTTATGTTTTTTTTTTGATATTGGGACTTCATCGAAAGTAGGATCAATGCCCAATGTAGCAAAGTATTTTTGCATAGTTAAAAACAAACATAAAATATCCATTCTATCCGGGATTCGAATCCGGGGTTTTCGTGCGGCAGGCAAATACTGCGCTACGGATGCCGGCAAACAAAGTTATATGTAAATTTTATATAAGTATAAGGGAATCTCAACCAACCAACAATTTCCTAATCCCACCGAGTTCCCGATTATTTTCCGGATTTCTCGGTTTTCAAGGATTGTGACAACCCTGAAAATTGTAAATAATTATGTATTTGATAGGAGAGTTTAATTTTTAATTTTCAGCGGATCGAGTGGGAGCGGAGACATGGAAGCACACTCCAACTCATTCTTGTACGTCCCGGGACATAAAAACAGCAGATATCCAGAATTCAATAATAGGCACTATGACATTGATCAGGGCAATTACGCTGATATTGACGAATTGAGGCCGGAGCCTAGGCGGACAACCTTGAGAAGGAGGCGGGACATGAGTTACGGAAGTTTTGAGGCTGGTGAGTCCATATTCCCGAAAATAAGAAATCGAATAAAAAATCAAAATTAGAAGAAATGGGATTTTTGCAAAAAAAATAGGGTTTTCTTCTTTGATGCTCAGAAAATTAGCCTATAAGCACAGTTCACCTAAACTACATATTCAAGAAAAAATATATAAAAACCTTAAACTATATATTTTTGAGGTAAACATACTTTTAGCTTTAATTAAATAACAAAATTAAAAGCTTTGACGTAACCTTTTTTTGTGCGTTTTTGGGGGAAATTTATGTTTTTTTTTGTGCAAACTCCTGTTTTTGATACCAAATTTGAAATCCTTACAAAATTTGCTTTATAAAGATGCCCCATATCATAGGGTTCCATAGGGCACTGTCAAGTTTCAATTTTTTAAAGCAATTACCTCAGAAACTAAATAAGCTACGACGTTAGGGGTTATTTTAAAACATTCAAATATTTATTTCCACCCGCGTAACTAGCTCTCTGACCTGGGGGAGAGCGTAACTGACAATGCTTGATAGTGAGGAAGAAAATAAGACAATGATGTTTTTCTCAAAACTGTTTAATATTATGCATTATTACCTTAACTCTATATAACTCAACTCAGCAGTTTAATATAAATTAACTTCAATTAACTGCAAGTTCCTTGTATTTTTTTGAAAATATTTCCAAAACGTGGGCTGCTGTAATCTCTTCTTAAATTAAATAATTATCGATGTTAATAATTGATACACTGGAAAATCGGGTTTGTCCCATTGTAGTTCAAGTCCAATATTGTATTCCACGCATCGCAGAAAAGCTTCGTTCACAACTAGCAGAACTAAGAGGAAGGAAAATAGCAATATGAACTAATTTGTAGAGGTTCGAATAAAAGTCTTGTCTAATATACTCTTAGATAGATTTTAAATTTATTTCTAAATTTTTACAAGTAATCATATTTTTTGCTACGAGAGTAATTTTCAATAAAATCTTGACTTTCTTTGATGCTTAACTTAAATAAAGCATCTATCGATTTGGCCAATACCCAGTTGGAAAACCTCTCCCTAAAATTAGCTGCTAAATTATCCATTATTTGGTCTAGGATATTTATTTTCCAGTGTTCTAAGAAACTTACATCTAATGGCAATTCTATCACGCTGTCATGTCCAAGAGTGCTTTCCACTATACAGACCGCTTCAAGCTACTACGAACATAGGGGGAATCAAGTCCAATTTACTCTCCGTGCCGTACGACCGAGGTGGATTCGAAGCACGCTGCAGTGTTATCTTTTGGAAATTCATTTTGTTTTTATTACTTTGTTTTATTTCTGCCTTGCTCGAGAAACAGATGGGTAAGTTCTTAATTGAAATTTTTAAAACTAAAAATGGATGTCTACGAAGTTGCCGAAAAAGTGCAAATGGTCAAATCGTCATAACCCAACACACGTTCGATATTGGTCGAGGGAAAATTTGCATTTGTATTTTGACGTAAGAACACAGTATCCCCAAAAACTAAATGTTTGGGGGGGGGGTATTGTAGGGGAACACGTAATTGGGCCATTTTTTATTAACGACAATTGCCATTTGAATGGTCCTAGATACTTGGATCTACTGCAGCAGCACATTATTCCAACTGCTAGGCAGTTGCTAGGTGTAAGATTTGGTGAAACATGGTTTCAACAAGATGGTTGTTCCGCTCACAATGTTGGCCTTGTTAGGGAATATCTTGATAATGTATTTCCTAATCGGGTTATAAGTACACGGGGAACTATTTTATGGCCAGCTCGATCTCCCGATCTTGCTCCTAATGACTTCTATCTGTTTTTGAAGAAGCTTTTCAAATTATCACCCCTAACATGCTTGGAAACGTTAGAAGGGGTTTTTATAGTAGGCTCGGATATTGTCTAGCCGAGCAAGGAGGACTTTTCGAACATTTGCTTTAATTTTTTTTTGACTGGGAGAATCTTTTTGGTTTTTAGAGTGTATTATTTTATTTTGAGAACTTGCTTTTATTTTGTTTCTCCTTATTATTTTCATTGTAACACGTCGTCACTGATAAATCTGAGCAGTTGACAATAAAACGCTCTTATTTATCAGTGACAAAAAATAAGAAGATTACGTTATAAAAATTTGCGTATTTATTGACCAAATTCCGGTTTCATTGACTACGCTCCACACAGCACCGTGGTTAGAGGCGTACTAAATACAAGGCGAAAGGCGGCGAACGGCAGCGAATGGCGATCGGAAACCTGAGTGTTGGTTGCTTCACTGATAGGCGTGCGGTGTCTCTGCATGTACGTACACTGGCAAATTAGACTTCTTCCGCCATATGTTCGCAGTAGCTTGAAGCGGTCTGTATAATCCTTAGTTTGTGCAGCAATTTGCCGTTTCCGGTTTGATACTTTGATAGGTTCTAAAGAAATATCAACTTTATCGGCGAAGTTTTGGATTTCAGAATAAATATTTTCAAGGCTGTTTCTAGTTTCTTCTATAGATTGTAGCGTGCCGTATTATTAAATTTTCATTGCCGAGAGTATCATCTTTACCCTGAAATTACTGACTCAAAAAGTGAATACGTAATAAAACAGTGTATAGAATGTGCACGCAAATGCAAAACTCGGCTTTTTGAATACATGCTAATAGTCCTTCTATGGCTTCAACGGCATGTCTCACCTAGTTATCAGTTACAATTTTCAAATCGACATGCTCAGCGAGTAGGTTAGATTTCCAGAAATTTAATACCCAAGGTATCTGCAACCTTTTTAAGTTTTTCATGATTTCCTGGTTGCAAAAAATGCACATACAATGCCTCTAATGTATTAAAGAAAGAAGTTGCTGGTGCAACCTTTGTCAACAACTTTCAGTTTATTAAACCTTGTAAGCCCTTATGTTTCTAAGACAGTACTCTAGCCCCGTCATATGACTGACAACTATTATGCTATATTTTTCTGGGGGGGGGGGGCTGAAAGGATCTGGGGGGACCCGCCCCCCCCCAGGACCCCCCCAGGCCCCTTGTAGCTACGCCAGTGTTCATTTCTTGGGAAATTAAACAGCAAATTAGTGGATATTGTTTTAATTTATAACGAAGCACAACAACCCACCGCAGAAGCTTACCGAATTTATTCCTGTGTCCCCTTAAATTAATGTAGGTATGTCATTATTTCACCTTTTTATTTAGCTATGAGAACATTCAGCGATTAGGGCTTTTTGTCGCTTTACAGTCATGTCTTGGAAAAATGTTCCCTAATTGAAATATTTTTGAAGAGGCTTTTGAAAACATCGTTCTTGATTTTCTTTTACATATTTTTGTATTACTTGCAGTCCACTTAATATGCTCTAAAAGTTTCTGACATAAGTTATGAAATACCCTGTATAATTCCCAGATATTTAATTAATTCGTGGTGACTTTCTTATATCAAAGTTGTTTTGTTGTATTAAAGAATGAAACTTCGGGAGTTTATCTTCATATTCAGGACAAACACTGTTAATTGTTAAATGGTGTAAATCAAATGAATTTTTAAGAATATTTTTTTTTCTGCCAGTTTCTTTAAGGCTTGCCATGGGATTTTTTGAAAGTATACGGTTTCCTCTTGTCTCGTTTTTGCAATATGGGCTTTAAAAAAAAACTTGAGCGTCATAACAAATTAGCGTTTAAAACAACAAATAAATAAAACGTGATTGGAGAGTTAGACAAAAACAAAAATTCACGGTTTAATGCATAGACGATTTTCTTATAATGGTGTATAAATGTCTTAATTTTATGGTTGTTAGTTTTGGAGATTTGTGATGAAACCTTGTCCAATTTCTTATTAGTAAACTGCAATTCACGCAAGAAAAAGTGTTTTTATCTTTGTCTTTCTTTCAGAATGTGTATGACCTGGAGCATAGTAGTTTTGGAAAATTTTTAGATTTATCTTTAAATAGTTCTTTGCTACGCAGTCCAAAGATCTCTTCCCTTCACAAAGAGGTGTCAGGCAAAGTTATGTCCTCTTAGGAAAAGAAAACATGCATCCTAAGGAGCATTTCAAGCACAAACTTGAGACATCTTTTCGCGACCGATGATTTCGAAACCGATTTGAAAACATGCGTAAAATGTTATTTTGGCGACGAAACGGTGACGTCACGGTTCAAAACATTTCAAAGGATTTCGAATGCGCCTCGGCCGCCGCCGCCGTTTCGAACACGGTTCAATAGGCCAAGGTTATCTAGCGGCGACAAAAAAAAGGCTTACTTGTGGATCTAGGACATCTATTTCGAAAAATCATAAAAAACTTCCAAATCCAAAAAACGAGAAGCCACACAAACACAGCTGATTAATGTCATTCAATAATTGTCATTTTGGCGATCAGAGGCGATGGTTCGAAACGGTGACGTATGTTTTCAAAATGTGCTTTCGAAAACATCGGTTGCGAAAAGACGTCTTTGGCATGTATGTATAGAACATTTTGAAAGCAAAACAATCCACTACTCTCCCCGATGGGTGATTTAGGAATCACCCACTTAGTAGAGGACAGGGTGATCCCTTATATTTAGCACCCCCCTCCCCCGTAACTTGATTATGGGAACTATAAAAAAATGTAGGTGCGAAAGTTAAATTACTCGTGACGTCATGGCTTGGGTAACTCTGCGAAGAAAAACTGATAACGAGCAACCGGGTTACCTCATAACTTTTAGTTACTTCGAGGAAAAACCCTTTTTCCTCGCGGACAATAGTAACTCGTTTGGGTTACTTGTCATGACGTCACGGTTACTTTCAGTGACCGTAGTTATGACATCATCATTCAAAAACATGAGATTTATACAAAAAAAATAATACAAATTAAAAAACCATAAACAACCAATAACCTGCACTTTAAACTTACATTTTTCAAGAAACCACATCCCTTAGGCTCGTAAAATAGTCTGGTTACTCGTGTCGTCATGACTTGGGTTACTCTGCGAAAAAAAACTGAAAACAACTAACCGGGTTACCTGGTAACTTATAGTTACTTCGAAGAAAAACCCTTATATTTGACCTTTGCATTGGGTACGCTAATAATTTTTAAAATAAGGTCATCATTTTTTGACGGATAATGTTAAATCGAAACGACATGGTAAAAAATATAAAAGTCTTTTATCCTGGAATCAGCCATATAGTATATTATTATACATACCTGCCTATCTTTCTGCCTATTGTTGTATCAAACCGTTGTATGAACAGCTTCTCAAATCAATTCTAAAATTCTCTTGCCCCTTTTGGAAAATATCATTTTTTTTTTCTCTCAAAGAAATCACTAAAATTTTGTTTTGACGTCCATAAATAGGCTTTTTGTCATTTTCAGTATGTACTGCAGCTATACATAAACAGCATACACCAAAGTTACAATCTATATCTCTCTCCTTCTCCCTGTTCGGTTGTTGTGTACCTTGGATCCCTGGTCAGCACATAGGCGTTATTACATCAAATGCGGTTCACGGAAACGAAACTTATGTCGATATAAAGCAAACAGTTTTGATAAAACAGGACAAACCACAGACAAGGGTCCGGGTCAAAATTCGAAAGAAAAGTTACTTTCTTACCTATTAGAAGTTATTCACTATAAAATATCCAAATCAAAGGGTCCGCCACCACCATCACCAGTTGGAGTAGCCAGCCGGAGGTTTTGCGGGTTAAAACCATCCCCCAGGAGGTCCAGCCCAATCTACAATAAATTAGTCATGATCAAGGGCCCCAGGGAGAACTATAAATAGCTGCCCCACTTTTTCGACCCTTTACTCCGGTTTGTGAGGTGTGTTTAGTGTGATATCTTAAATTTTAAAAATTTTACCGGTGTTGCCATGACGTCATTAATTTTAACAATAATTTTAGTTTAATTCTAAGGAGTTTTTCTCACCAGTATTCAAAACGTGTAATAAATGGCATTATTAGTATAATTTTTCTTAAAATTTTGAACTGCGGCGCATTTATGATTTGGCAACCACCGCAACCCACCCCTTCTTGCCATCTAAACTGCTTTTCCAAAAATATTTTACAAAAAACCTAAGAGATGAAAATTTTTAAGGAATTTGTTGTTTTTTTGTCAAAGTTTTTGCCTGCGGCGCTATACCAATTTAAAATACTGTTACAATTTTATTTAATTTTAAGCAATTTTTTTGTCAACAACATTTTAAACGCGTAAAAAATAGCAGTTTAGTTCAATTTTTTAAAAAAATTTGCCTGCGGCGCATTTAAGGGTTCATTTTAAAACAAATCTGCAAATGTAACTGGACGAGACTTGCTTTTAAAAATAAGTATTTTTGTTTTGCATAAACTAACTCAACACCTATTAAACTGCCCCTCTCCCCTCCCTTCAGTTCACGAGCTCAAGCAATAGGCCTGCCTACGTAATTTTTTAAAAAAATTTAAAAAATCCATCCCCCAGAGTCGATTTCTGGCCACGCCACTGCCATCACACTTGAGAAGGGGATTGGGTGGTGTCATATATCTATGAGATACTATAATGGCCCAAGGATTGCAAAATGTGTAACAATAATAATTTTGAAAAACAAGGAAATAATTAAAAAATCAGGTTTGGCCCTGGGCAAGATCATAGGCGAAAAATCTTGTACGCATGCCTGACGCAGGCTAAAGTGCGACTAGCATAGAAAGGCATCCGGGGTATCCGTACGAGGAGGTTATTCAGGCCAATTTAAGAGAGAGAGATCACCCAGTAAGGCAACATTTGCCTAATAAGAAGGAGATAGATAGAGACGGTTTTCTTTTACAAATTCTTTCCGTACGCCTTCCTAGGCTGGTTCGCACCCTGAAGTTTTTGCTAAACTTCAGTTTTTCCATTTTTCCATGAGGCTAACTTGATTGGGAGAGTTATTATCGGTGCGACTTTGTTTTTGGAAAATTCAAGAGCAGTGCCGTTACTGTATCTTGAAGTAATCGATGATATTCCGTTATTTCCATTCATTTTCTTTATGGTCGAGGTAGCTCCATATCCATTCTGTGGAATATCATGTTACCCTCTAAATTTTGCTAATAATTAACATCTTGTAGTATGATTAAAATAATATTGGTTGCTGTGTTGAAGTTCCCGCCAACCTCCCGCTTTGGCTTAGTTGTTGTGTGACAAAACGCCTCAACAACGCTTGATTCCGACTATGCAGGTGTAGCCTACCAAATTCAGCGTCAACCGCACAGCCTGATCCAATTCTTAAAGATCTTGAAGTTGCTGCAGCTTACTTCTTAAAGTTTCTTATTCTTCCAAGTCGATCCGATGTACTGATAATGTTTCTGATTTTCTTCTCATATTTATATGCTTTCAGTTTGTTTACTTTTTCGTGATTGGTCCATCTCCTCTATAATGGCATTTCCATCAATCTCTTAGTTATATGGGTGGTGTATAATTTACCATCAAATACCCTTAGATAATAAATGATACTTGACAACACGGGCTTGCGCAGTGGGGTGGGGACAGGGGAGCATTGCCTCCCCCCTTATATGTCAAGATAGTCAAGCATATTTTTTTAAAAGTACCACATATACCACCAGTACTACCACGCTTTCTAACTCGCACGCAAACTGACCTTAGAGTTCTGCGCTCGGTCTACTATAATATTAACTCTTATTAGCAAGGGAGAGAAAAACCTTCTCCTCCGGATGGTGCAATGGGAGTGCGTCGCGGCAAATAACTCTGTTTATGGACATACCCTAGTTCGAGGAACGCACACACGATCAATATTATTGAGATTGGTGCCTTTGGTGGATGAAAGCTTTCGTCCGCGTACAAGGGGTGAACGCGACCTTTTTAGCCGACTGCTGAGACCTCCCAAATGAAGGCGGAGCGTCGAAGAAGTTAAAAAATGATAAGTGGGTTCCGGATCAATAAAGCGCTATTTCTTGGATGTCTTGATTGGTAGAGGGTGGAAAGTTGAATATGTACAGTGAGTTTTTTAAGGGAATATTTTTTTTAACCCTGCCAGTTACCACGTGCGAAAGGTCATTTTCCAAAATGACAGTTTGCAAGTGTAAACTACGGTCAACTATGAAGTAAGAAAGACTTGAATCGTTGTTTTTCCTTTTCGTTTAACAAAAAAGAACTAATCTGGGTGTCCACAGATTTTTCGAGAAAAAATTCCCTGACTTTCCCTGACCAGATTAAAAAATTCTCTGACTGATATTTAGCAGTCTCAAATAAGGAAACGATTTTTTTACAATGTTGATTTTACTATAAAATTCAAGTAATTTTTCTCAAACTTTCACTTATTATCATATTAGGTGCGTATATACCCTGCCAAAAAAACCACATAAAACCTCATAAATCATAAATCATCAATTTTATTAGTTTTTATAAGGTCAATGAGCTTTTGTCAGGCAAAATTTTAGGATTATAAAAGTTTGTAAGAATTTATGAGGTATGTCTTTGATTTTAGAAATAAATTTATGTGGTGTGGTTTTTATCTGATCCTATAATCAGTCAGGCTTATAAATGTTTATAAAATTTGATAGGTGCAGACATTTTTTAAACATATTTTATGGTTTTATAAAAGCCCGATTTCCTAAAAGATTTTATAATCAAACCGACACATCAACTTTTATGGGTTTCTATAATTACATTCTTTTTCTATGATTACACCCTTTTTTTTATAATGTTTTAAGACTTTGTAAAAAAACGTTTTTTCATGAGATTTTGGCATATTTTATAATCAGACCAACTCATAGAATTTGACAGATTTCTATGAACATTTATAATTTTCTAGGAGTTGGTAAAAACAAATAAGTCTATAAATAGATTTTATAGTCAGAAAAACTTACAACATTTTATAGATTTTTATGTGCCCACCTTAAAAAAATCTCATTAAATCTCATAAAAAACACACCTGACTTTTATCAGTTTTTTTGACCACCTGAAAACTAATTAAAAAAAGCTATCCTTATTTTCTTCTACAAAAAAATATTTTTTGACTCATGATCCCATCTGATCAAAAATTCATAATCCCCCCCTCCTTAAAAACCCATGTATGCCAATTTTGATTTAAATCGAACAAACTAAATCTTTCTCCCCCTCCACTTCCCTCGTTAGAGGGAGATAGGTACCTGAGAATACCATATTATTGTATTTTCACCGAAACTACAAACGCATACCAAATTTGAACACAATCGGATGTGGATAAGTCAGTTATAATTGGTTAGCAAAACATAACCGAAAATCATCCATCTTGAATCCGGCATATTGAATTTTCAAAATCTGATTAGAAATTCGTTATCGCCATTCCCAAGTGCCCCGACACACCTAATTTCAACGAAATCGGGCGTACTTCAACTGTACCCCCCTCCAGTCCCCGTATACGAATTTTGGTTGAAATTGGACAAACTTAGGTGTTTTCCCCCCTCCACTCCCCTAGTAGGGGAAGGGGTGCCTAATAATGATATATTATTGTATTATCACCGGAACTATAAATGCATGCTAAATTTGAAAGCAATCGGATGTGTATAAGTTAGTTAAAATTGGTTAGCAAAAGATGACCAAAAATCGCCCATCTTGAATCCGCCATATTGAATTTTCAAAATCTGATTAGAAATTCGTTATCTCCATTCCCAAGTGCCCCGACACACCTAATTTCAACGAAATCGGGCGTACTTCAACTGTACCCTCCTCCACCCCCTTCAAGTAGGGGGAGCTGACAATTTCTTCTCACTATATTCTTGTGTTCTTCAACTGTACCCCCTTCCACCCCCTTCGAGTAGGGGGAGCTGCCAATTTCATCACACTATATTCTTGTGTTGTCACCGCAACTATATAAGCATGGCAAATTTGAAGCCGATATGATGTCGGGAAGTTGGTCAAAATTAAGTGGCAAGATTCCACCCGAACAAACATATCTTGTTCATTACATAGCTTGCAAAAAAATATATTTTGGCTTATGAAATCTCATAGAAATCTTTCATAGTAACATGTCTCTTACAGCTCCTGCCGATAAATAAATACTTATACGAGAACAATTTTCTATTAGATATGTAGATAGGTAGTGTTATTGTATTATAGTGGTTTAGGTTGTCGTAGTTTATAGTTTAAGTTAGGTTATAGTTTAGTACTTACTTACTACTACTACAACTTCGAATGTTACAGGTAGATCTTAGAAAATCTCATAAAATCTTATAAACTTTTATGAGGAATTGTCATATTAAAAACCAAAAATTATTATAAACTTTTATAAGCCAACTGGCTGATATGATTTGTGTTTCACTTTCACTAATCAAAAATTATAAATTATCATAAGTTTATATTATGAGCATAGATTATAAAAACTTATGATGTTTTATCTGTTATTTGATATGATCTTTTATGAGGTTTTTTTGGTAGGGTATTAAAAAAGGGGTAAGAAAATCAGCCTCCACCACCCCTTAAGCTAACTATTCACCAATCTACATTTTCTTTCCCTATTTTTTTAATTTATTTATTTCTACTAAGTTTTAAAAAGCGACATCTAAGAAGTAAACAAAATATTAAACAAACCACATAAACATAGGGTCTTTAAAGAACAAAGTAGAAGTAAAAAAGAGAAGATTAAAAGATCTTGGAAGGAAAGAACGAAAATTCAAAATTGGATGAGTGTCCCACAAGGAACTCACAAAAGACCAAAACGAAAGGAGAAAACAATTAAAAGATGTTTCGCCCGGGATGACCAGCGTGGGCTCGTCAGTGGATTCACTAGACACCCTCAATCCAGACATCATTTAACACCATCGCACACTCTGACTTCCAACTCTGAATCACTCACAAATAGGCATCGTTCCGCATGGTACTTATTATAAGTCACCTGATACGGGTTCGTCCTGGCGTGTTAATCTTTCCAATAGAAATATGCTCCTAAGACAATTAAAACAAGAAGTTAAACTTCCAAATCAGTTACATCAACCGAAAAGAATCTAAAAAAGAGAAGATCAAAAGATCTTGGAAGGAAAATTCAAAATTGGATGAGTATCCCACAAGGAACACACAAAAGACCAAAACGAAATGAGAAAACAATTAAACGATGTTTCGTCCAGGGTGACCAGCGTGGGCTCGTCAGTGGATTCACTAGTCACCCTCAATCCAGACATCATTTAACACCATCGCACACTCTGAATCACTCACAAATAGGCATCGTCACTGTGTTACACAATAAGAAGCTTACTAGGAAATCCCAAGGATAAAACTACAGTTCTAGAAAAAAGTGGAATTTACGAAATTAGTTGCATGGATTGTGACAAAAAATATGTTGGCCAAACGAGACGCTCTATTCAAACACGTTTTAAAAAACACTTAGCACACTTAAAATACGGAAGAACAGAAAAGTCAAGTGTGGCCGAGCATGCTTTTGAAAACAATCATAGATTCACATTAGATAACCTAAAACTTCTAAAAAGTGTACCAAACAAAAGACTTTTGAATGCATATGAAAGTATGGAAATCATTAAATCCAGAAATAGTTTAAATAAAGATAGAGGACCCATCCCGTTTAGTACACTTTATTCTTTGGTTGAGGGGAGATAGGATTAAAAATCGTGATCAATCACAAATTATTAGTCTTATCTCCGCCCACTAAAGGATTGTATATAAGATAGAGCGCAGATTAATTTAGTTCATTGTTTATCGTCTCCTGATGATGCTAACGTTGTTAGCGAAACGCGCGTCGAGTGCAAAAAAGTGTAGTTTTGGTTTGTGGAAAACAATCATAACTTTGTTTTAGTGCAACCAAAGGTTCCAAATTCCCAACATAGTTGCGTATATAATGTTAAATTTAAGTTCACCCGACAGACAATTTTTACGCAGCCTACACTTGCAAGATGTCTTTAAAAACCGTGTGATTTGCACACGTTAAGAAGCGCCTCCCACCACATGTTGGAGGGTGGGGGGGGGCAGTCTATGGATTTGGTTAAAATAACAACTATTATTTTCCAATGTGTTCAGACTTTTGGCCGCTCCGGGCAAATTGCCTAATTGCCGCCCCCATTTCAGAGGCGGTCGAAGCTTTTTTGAAAAGAGCGAGGACCGTTTAGTACCTGTTGGGTTGGATTAGTGTGTACGAAAAACAAAAACTTCTTCAATGCGCCACAGGCGAAATTTTGAAGACAATTATGCTAAAATTGTAATGTAATTGTTTACAAGTTGTGAACGTTGTTGAGATAAACTACTTAAAATTAAACAAAAATTATGACAATCAATGTTAAAGCGCCGTAGGCAAAATTTTTGCAGTTTAAGTAAAAAAATCTTCAAAAATTTTCACCTTTTTTACGTTTTTTGTTAATAGGTATATTTTTTAACAAGTAAGTAGCTACCTATATTTAAAAGCAGGGGCGCGAATCCTTGGGCGAATCTAGTCTCAGTTCTAGATTTGTTGCTAAAATCATGTCATTAATGTATCGTGGGCGAAAATTTAGGGAAAACTTTGCTGAAAATGTAATTTTTATTATCAAACCAAAATGTGACACTTCACCTCAGGCAAATTTTTTGAAGTCTAAGCAAAAAATTTCACGTTTTGTGTGAAATAATAAAATAAAAGGTTTACTTACGGCAAGAGCGCAAATTCTCGGACAAACAGATTTGTTTTTAAAATCATGCTTTCCATGCGCCGCAGTCGAAAATTTAGAGTAAAAAAAAGCTTCAAATTATACTAAAAACTGTGACAACCAATGTTAAAGGTATTAAAGCACCGCAGGCAAAAGTTTTAAACTTTAGGCAAAAAAATATCTTTAAAAAGTGGGTGATGTGGGACTCAATTTTAGATTTGTTGCCAAAATTATGCTAAAAAATTGTGAAAATCGATGAATCGACGATTTTTTTTTCAGTTTAGGGCCGGTATTACACTATAAAATTTATTGGTCAAAGATCTTTTGTAAAAGATGGTTGATGAAACATTTTACCGTGTAATATACTATATTTTATGAAATAAAATAAATATTTTATACAATATGGTATATTACACTGTAAAATGTTTCATCAAATATCTTTTATAAAAGATCTTTGACAAATAAATTTTATAGTGTAATACCGGCCTAAGAAGTTTTATTTTGATCTCTTTCACATTTTTTGTGCAATATTTAAAAAAAAGTGGTTTGGGTTAGCTGTCGAGGGTGGCTGGGTTAATCTGAAATCTTGTCATAAATGCGCTGCAGGCGAAAGTTAGAAAAAAAATTGCTGTTGACAAAAAGTGCTTAAATAGGTACCCACCTACATGTGACAAGGATTTTTTTTTGAATATTATAATTATAAATGGGGATCGCCCGTTCGCTCGGGACCTGAAGACGCCCCTGTAGGTAGAAAAGTTATCAATTTAGTTTGACAATTCCAACTACGTGACATAAATGTGGTTACGCCAAAAGAAGGACAATTATTACGTTTATACGCACCTAAAACCGCTTTTATATAAGGGCGATTTTAAATAAAATCGCTTTCTCCGAGGGTTTATACGTCTTTGATTAAATGTCAATTTAAGGGTGATTTTGAATAAAAAATGCGCTTCTTCCAATTAGTTAATCTAAAAAAATGTTCATCAAATTTGTATAAAATTTTGTACGGTGAAAGTTTAAAGCATTATCCCGGAACCATTGCACGTAATTTGGGATAATTTTTAGTTTCTTACATAATTTTACATCCCCTAAAAATATTTAATTCACGGTAAAAATTATCGATTATTTTAAAGAGCTAAATATATATATATATATTTTGTGGGGGATACCGGAACCGTTGCACGTGATTTTGGATAATTTTTAGTTTTTTGAATAATTTTACTTCCCCTAAAAATGTTTAGTTCACGGTAAAAATTATCGATTATTTTCAAGAACTAAATAAAAACAACATATATATATTTTTTTTTTGAAAAACCATGCGAGTGGTCTGTGGGGGATACCGGAAGCCTTCGCTGTACAAAATTTTGTTAATTTTTGATGTGCGGTTTATCTGTTTACCTAAACGAACTATTTTTAGGATTCAATTAAAAAGAGAATCAATAAAAAAGTCAACAACAGATTTTTCAGTAAAACGAGTGTTGACTATTTCTGTAGGTTGAAAGAAATGCCCTATAAAGCTTTTTTAAAGTGGTTGTCCCGACCCTAAAATCATTTTAAAAAAAATCTTAAATCGCCTTAAAATTAAATCGACTTAGTGGTGCTTAGACGGGAATCAAATCGTTCTTATATAAAAGCGCTTTAAGAGGTCCGTATAAACAAAGTAATTGACCAAGCAACTGAAAGTTTACTAAAAAAAAACAAGTGCTCTTTAAAAAATGCATTTTCTCCCCTATAAGGATCTGTGCAAATAAAGCATGGACCACGTAATTTACTGTAACAATTTATTGCGGCACATACATTCTTGCTGTTGCATCACCAAATTAAGAACACGATAAATGATTCTTTTGTCACGTACGAAGATAATAAAAATAATGCGTGTGGCATATTTAGTGCCGAAACAGGTTAGCTTCAAAAAGTGGTTCCTAAAAATTGCGTAGAATAAACTTGGTACGGTCAAACGACTCTACTGGTGACAATTCTGATATTAAATATTCAGAGTAAACTAGAGTTTCGAACTTCCATTATCTTTATTTTTCTTACCACCACTTCCGTATATCGCAAACCAACTCATACTGGACAATATCTAAACTTCAAATCAAACCATTCCACATCAACCATTGGATCATCGTAGAAGTAATTTATCTTGGGTAGACATTGATCACCCGGGCCAAACTATTTTATTGAGCACCCTGTATTTTTGTATTAAAAAGCTTAAAATTTGCATTTTTTTGTGAGTTTCCCTTGTGGAAAAAGGCTAAATATCAAAAAGTTCTTGGCCAATCGTAAAAAGAAAACAACTGATCGAAAGATAATTTCTTTCTGCGTTTTATGTATTATGTTCTATGTCTATTAAAGATAAGGGTTGCCATGGAAATCGAGATAAACAGGATGGTTACACCAAATTATGTACGCTTTCCAAAAAAATTCGCAGATGCAATAGGTATAGGTTTTCTGATTTTATTTATTTTTAGGGGTTTTATTCGTTAAGCTAAGATAAACTATATTTAAATTAACTTAATTTTCAATATTATACAGGGTGTCCAAAAAACTTTAAATGCAAGTTTTTAAAATATTGGTCAATTTTTGTAATTTTTTAATTAAACAACAATTAAATAGTCAGTGTCGTACTCAGAAATTAAAAGCCTTGGGGGGGGGGGGAAATTCAATTTTTTGAGGTAAGTATAAGGGAATAAAAATCAAGCTTGTACCGTACAAAAACCAAATAAAATAAAAACTAATTAAAAGCAAGTTACCTGGGAAAATTAGATCATCTACGAAAATTAGGTAAAAACTTCTGTACAATAATCAAAACTGTTATTAGTCACGAGTAACTTTTGCTTTATTTGGTTGATAGTTGAACTTTATGCGGAGTAAAGTGTGGTTCACAGTTGGAAATCCGCAGTTCAGTTCAGTTGAACTCTAACTACTCATATGAATTTCACAATTAAGTTTATCTAAACGACTTTGAACGTGAGCATAGAGTTTATCATTCCATGCAGCTTTAAATCTTGGTCACACCGAACGCAGGCGCATCGTAATAAAAACTGCGAACTGGATGCGAGTGTGATGTGTAAAATTCCTATAGTTAAACTAAACTGCGGACTGAGAACTGAAAAATATTTTATAAACAACCGGGTTAAAGTGCACTTTAACGCCCGAATTTTAGGGCGTAATAAAACACTTTAACGCCCGCGCGCGTTAAAACTTATTTTAAGGCACGCATGTGTTAAATTTAAAGGCTTTTTTAAATTATTTATGAAAAGCAGTCATTCTACAGTTTTTTGTAATACTCTTTTCTTGAATTTCTACACGAAAAAATGCAAATTTTTGTTTCAATAATTTTTATTAAACGAACGCAACAATAAAATTACCTATAGTAAAAAAATAATAACTATAATAATAATAGTAGTAGTAGTAGTACTACTACTATTATTATTAGTTATTATTTTTTACTATAGGTAATAATAATAACTAACTATAATAACTTCATAGGGAAGACGGCTTGTGTTGTTTCACTTTTTCGTTGAAGTATGCAAGTAAGGCGTCTTCTTTTACGATTAGGTTGCTTTCCGGAATGTTTTTACCAGTAGACCACAAAACATAATCTTTATATGTTTTTTCGTATAGTTTTCTTGATTTGGCCGGCAAAAGATTCGTCTTCGCCTCTCCAGCGGCCTCCAGTATAGGGATTACTTTTTCTTCAAATTCCATAATATTTTACAAGAAAAACGGTAAAAATAGCAACATTATTTTGACCTTTTCGATCTTTTCATGAGGTCTTTTTATTAAAGTTTTTTAGTTTTGTGTGTTTTTGGCCTTTTTTGAATTGTTACAGTAATAGATTTTTGTAATAAGTACAACTGGAAAACTATGTCTAAGTGTTGTGTCCCAGTGATCCTCTGCTTCATCGCTTTCCACACCCTAGAGACCAAGCTCGCCAAAGACAATGGTTTAGCATCTGAAACGCTTTACAGGTTTAGAGTATGAACTTGACATTTTAAACCAGAAAACTATTTAAAAAACTGTGGACGAAGCCTTCTAATGCAATTACATCCTTGCATTTACTGCCAGAGTCTGAAACAGACTTTAATGATAAGTACCGGACAAAGTTTCTAGATACCAAAGGAAAAACAGCCTATTCAATACCCACATCGCAAAATTTGGATGTATATTGTATGGATATTATTTTGTGATTCGAAACATCTCCAGATAGCTACGAGATGGATATACATGATATATTTTAGGATATGCAGTGGATATCCACATAAAGATATGCACTGTATATCCACCGAATATAAATTAGTCATCCATGGATATGCGGTGTATTTTCGGTGGATATACAGTGCATATCTTCATGTGGATATCCACTGCATATCCGAAAATATAGCATCCATCTCGTGGCCATCTGGACATGTTTTGAATCACAAAATCATATCCATATAATATCCATCCAAATTTTGTTATATGGGTAGAGAGTTAATAGACCACTAATTTATTGTCACCTTATTTGCTTACCGTATTACCGTAATTGAGATTATAAAAAGAGTTTTTATACCACAAACATAAATTACCGTAGCCGTATTATTTTGCCCACATACAAACTGTCAATGTAAATAGAATAGAAAACAACAATTCCTGTTTTTGCAAATTCACTTTCACAAAAAAATTAAAAACTAAACAAAAAAACGAATTATCACTTACCAGCTGCAGCTTTTGCTCAGAAATAAATCTGGTTGATTGAAAAACCGAGCGGGCCCCGTTAAGCCTCCTTAAGTAACGTATTTCGGTTCGGATATTTTTGGATACCGGAGATAAATAACCGATTTTATCTACGGTATCACCAATTTTGATGGTCTATTTTAACTCTCTAATAGGGCACTTATTTGGCCTGTTTGTTAATTACATTTTTTTAGCCTATTCCATTCAAAAATGCTGATGGGTAACCAGAAACTGCTGCTATTGAGGCCGACATGGGAAGCATAATAAATAGTTTATTAATAAATACAATAGTTTCGATATGTATATATCTTCGAAAAACAATAATATAATACATTAAATACGACGCATTTGGTTTATTTCTTAAATTTATAGTCATTAGAATCAACAATATTTTGGAAAATAAAATTAATTATTGATGAATTAGGTGTTCCAAAATAGTGTTGTTTCTAATGAACTGAAATACTTTAAAAAATGCCTGAATTCAAATTTCCTGGCGCCGGCGCCGCTACCCGAATTCAAGCTTCGAGACCGAGTCACTAGAGGCGCAACGGTAGCAAAAAACTTATAACAGGGCCCTAAGTCGTCAGATCGCCTTCTATACCCGTAGGTACATATTTTGTCATCATGCGGTTGTGCTTAAAACATTGTATGTATCTCAGTCATAAAATGTGTTTAACAAATCAATCCAACTTAAAATTAAAGACGCAGTTGCTGCAATTTGAAAAATTCATAAGGGGATGGGGATGCTCATTTTCTCGAAATGCATTGAGATGGACCGGCGCTGGCGGTGTTAACTGCTGGTGATGCTTTGAGAATATACTAATGTCGACGTTGTTGTTAAAATTAATAGTGGTCTTCAACAAAATGTAGTAGCTCCAAAGGGCATCCTCTTTCAGCAAGCAAGCAATTTCTTAACTCTGTATAAATTATCACAATTGTTTAGCTAGCTTTAATGGTAGTGGTCCAGCCTGATTTGAATGGTATTTTAGACTTTACAATAAGTTGTTAATCCACTAATGGCTAATCCCATAAACTTGCGCGATTTCCAACCAAAACTGATTAAAATAACTCACCTTTAAAAAATCTAAAAAAAAAACCGTTTGCCATGCTTGACAGACTTTGACAAGCGGTGGCAAAAACCGGCAGGTACAAAATTAAATAGTGTGAAATATATTTCGACATTGAAAAATGTTCTGTCTTTCTTTTATGATCATTTAGAAAGAGATGGACGGGGCAAGGTAGGTGTTTACTTAATACAAGCATTACTTCAACTCTCTGCCGCAATGCGCTATCCGCTAAAGGAACGTAGGTCCTGCGCGGCCCTATTTTTCTGTTAGTCTCCGTAAGTTATTCTGTTGTCTCCGGAAGAATTTTCTCAAGTTATTCTGTTGTCTCTGGAAGAAACTTCTCAAGTGACGCTCAGTTTGTTAATTTTGTTGCTACGTGTTATTATTCAATGTTTTTGTCAGATTGCTTGATTAAAACGTGACATAAATAGACCGCTTACTGACAGTGATTCGTGTGTTGTCAAAATATTAGAGAGCTTTCCACCCACAATTTTTTTTTTCGTGGAATAATTCATAGAATCTTTGTATCTCGTTTTTAAATTGCTTTTAACGACCTCAGCGTGTAAAAACCCTCGCCTGTCGGCTCGGGTCATTATTTTCACGTCGCGGGCGTTAAACGCTGTCTTTAACCTACTGGTTAAACCTAGATGGGCAACAATAGTGAGCAAAAGGGTATTACAAAACGATAAGAGCAAATTGGCCTCTCATATACTTTCTGCATTCAAACAATAAAGCGTCCTTTAAAAAATTGAAATTTGAAGTGACTTAATATTTAATTTAAATAATAAATTCAAGAAAACCACCATACATACATCATCCTTCACTTATATGGAAGTCATAATTATTGTTTAAACAAAGTTTTGTTTACTGAGCCTACGCTATTAATGCTTAAATTCAACATCTGTATTATGCAATTGCTGAATTTTGTATTTGTTCTAACTATAGTCGACGTTTATAGTAATGTCTACAGAGGATGAGAAAAAATATAGGGTGTTCTGTATAGAAACTTATTTTACTTGTCATACCGGTCAAAAATATGGGGTTATTTCAAATCAAATCAATTTGGCAGACCATCTCCTCGATTTCGATAATTTTTGGTACATTTATTCTACCCATTAAGGGAATGAAAAATTGGCCGTTAGATTTTTTTAATTAATTCTTGAAAATCAAAACAAACTACCATTTTGCTCAAACATGTACCTAAAGAAATGAAAATATCTCGATAAATACTTAAACCAGGTTAGCTCGTTTTAAAGGTAATTTAAATACCTTTTGAATGATCACATGATGTACTTTTTGTTTAAAAAAAATATATTTTGTTTCTGGATATTTTGCCAAACTATTTACAAAATTTCAAGATGGAGACTTGATGGACTCATCAAAAAAAATTATTTTAAAAATTTTGAAAATAAATTAAGTTATGTGATACTTTATCATAATGGGTTTTAAAATACTAAGAAAACATAATATTATTCACTTTTTTACGGTATACAGTGTTCTCAAGATATTACTCTTTTTGTGTACCTGCAATAGTTAGGCGAAATACCCAGAAATAAAATATTTTTTGATAAAAAAATAAAAAAATGCTTTTTTTCAAAAAATTAAAATAAAATGGGTAGAATAAATGTACCAAAAATTATCGAAATTGGGGACATGGTATGCGAAACCTCCCTTTTTTTTGGTTGATTTCATGTGAAATGACCCTATAGTCAAATTAAAAAAAATTGGAATGATCTAACAATTAATTCAGTTTTTGTTGCATCTTTAAGCAGTAAAAAAATTATGACGAATATAATAACAGATAAAACATCATAAGTTTTCATAATCTATGTTCATATAAACTTATGATGTTTTATAATTTTTGACTAGTGAAAGTGAAACACAAATCCCGCATAGGAGTTCATCATATTTCACCAGCCAGTTGGCTTATAAAAGTTTACAATATTTTATGATTTTGATGATTTTTAATGACAATTCTTCATAAAGGCTGAAAAGATTTTATAAGATCTACCTGTAACATTCTAAAATAAAAAATTACGGCACAACTTTAGCAGTTGCAGTAGTAGTTATAGTAGTAGAAGTAATGTAATAGAGATTAATATACAGTCAAAGTAAACTATAACATAACCTAAACTATAAACTACGAGGACCTAACCCACTATAATATAATGGCCCACTTCTTCGCTTTGGATTAATTTATAACTTAGACTTAAGTACTTACTGTCTCTTTAAAAATTAAAGTAAGAAAAAGACAGATCGTAAGGTAAGTGGCACTTAGAACTTAAGTAGAAGGTGAAAAAGTGGCCCAATAACACTCCTTGTGCTTGCACAATACCTACATATCTAATAGAAAATTGTTCTCGTATAAGTACTTATTTATCCCCAGGAGCTGTGGGAGAGATGTTACTTTGATAAATTTCTATAAGATTGTTTAAGGCAATGTTTATAAATATCTTTCAAGATTTCATAAACCAAAAACTATTTTTTTGTTGTAAAAGTATTTACGACCGATGATGTCATTTTAGTTTTTTTTATAAGATTTTATAAGTTCCGGTGGCGACGACTTAATATATAGGGAATGGACATAAAAATGTACGTCCTTGGGACGAAGAGTGTTGCATGGGATCATGAGTCAAAAAATATTTTTTGTAGAAGTAAGTAAGTATACTAAGTGTAGCTTTTTTTAATTAGTTTTAAGGTGGTCGAAAAATCTGATAAAAATCAGGTGTGTTTTTATGAGAGATGAGGCTTATAAAAAAATGGTTTTTAGCAACTCATAGAAAATTATAAATGTTCATAGAAATCTGTCAAATTCTATGAGTTGGTCAGATCATAAAATATCCCACAAACTCATGAAAAAACGTTTTTTACGAACTCTTAAAACATAAAAGAACAAGGGTGTAATCTTAGAAACTCATAAAATGTTATGAGTGGTTTTGACTGTAAAACCTCTCAAAAAACTAATAAAAACATCGGGTTATAGAATTCCATAATACATTATAAAAGATAAAAAATATAATTCTAGAAACCCATAAAAGTTGATGTGTCCGTTTGACTATAAAATCTCTTAGAAAATGGTGCTTTTATAAAACCATAAAATATGTCAAAACAATATCTGCACTTATCAAATTTTATAAACATTCATAAGTCCGTCTGATTATAGGATCAGATAAAAAACACATACGGAACCACATAAATTCTTACCAAAATCAAAGACATACCTCATAAACTATTACAAACTTTTATAATCCTAAAATTTTTGCCTCGCAAAAGCTTATAAACGTTATAAAAACTGATAAAAATTAGGTGTGTTTTTTATGAGGTTTAATGCGGTTTTTTTGGCAGGGCATTTATAAAACTCTGTACCATGAAGGATAGGACAAAATGGCGCATCCACAAGAGCACACGGGCAAAATCGCGCAAGGGCAAAACAGCGAACAGACAAAATAGGGTACAATCAAAATAGGCCTGCCCCATCGTAAATCCCCGCAAAAAAATCTAGGTCCGGAGATTTTGACTTTTGCTTCATGTTTTTGGATTATAGTAGCAGTAATTTATCTTTGGTAGACATTGAACACCCGGGCCAAACTATTTTAGTGACCACCCTGTATTTTTGTATTAAAAAGCTTAAAATTTGCATTTTTTTGGATTTTCCTTGTGGAAAAAGGCTAAATATCAAAAAGTACTTGGCCACTCGAAAAAAGAAAACCTTGAATCGAAAGATAATTCATCATGTTCAATGTATAAAAGAAAAGTGTTGCCATGGAAACTGAGAACAGGTTAGTTACACCAAATTATGTACTTTTTCCAAAAAAATTCGCAGATTCAAGATAGATTTTCTGATTTTATTTATTTTTAAAGATTTTATTCCTTAAACCAAGGTAAACTATATTTAAATCAACTTAATTTTCAATATTATACAGGGTGTCCAAAATACGACTTTAAATGCAAGTTTTTAAATATTGGTCAATTTTTGTAAGTATTTAATATGTGATAGAGAAGGTCCTAACAAACATTTTTTGTCCTGCAATGAAGGGTAAAGTTCCAAAAATGGCCGTTTCAAACCTTGGTTTATAGGAAAAATATAAGGTTTTTAAAAGAATTCCCGTCGAAATTTTTATTTGGCACTTATCTTTGTATATATTTGAGGTGGCCCAAAAAAATACCCTTAATCGCACCCTCTAAAATTGAGTTTTAAAGAAAGTTTTAAAGAAGTAGTAGTAGTAACAAAATAAAATATTTTTTTGAGGTAATACCAGGAATTTGAAAATGTTTTTTTTTCCAAAGGTAACAATCTTAAAATTTTTGTACAGGGTCAGCCAAAAAAATGGTCCTTGGAAGTCGCTAAATAAATTATAAATCGAATTTGCAAACATTTTATATGTGATTCTCTTGACCACGATCTACTTATTTTTCTTTATATTATTCTTCATTTTTGTAAAAGGTCAGTCAAAACTACGCCCTATATAAATTTGAAAGCTGAAGTTGCCCCATGTAGAAATATTTATATTATTCAGGATTTTTAACCCTTATTTAGCGAAAAATACAAATTAATGTATGATAGTGTTTTAATATTTTGAACGTTTGTACAGGGTGAAAATATACTGCTATGATACTTAAAGACAAATTTAGACGCAAGTGATTTTAAATAATTGTAGTTCAATTTTTTGACTCACCCTGTATATATATATAAAGAAAAAGAAGTAGATCGTGGTCAAGAAAAATCACATATTAAATATTAGCAAATGGGATTTATAATTTATATAACGACTTCTAAGGTCTTTTTTTGGCTCATCCTGTATACAAATTAAAATTTTGTTACCTTTGGAAATAAAATATTTTACAACGCCTTGTATTATGTCAGAAAAAACTTTTATTTTGTTAGTCCACCATACAAAGGTAAGTTCTAAATAAAAATTGTTGATAATGGCATGTACAATGATACTTCGAAAAGAATTTTTTTATAAACCTTATAGTTTTCTCCCAAACCAAGGTCCCTTCATTGCTGGCTCACCCTGTACAATTACAGGAAAATGGTAATGATAAAAAATGTTTGTTACGACCTTCTCTATCACATATTAAAAAATGACAAATATTGACCAATATTTTAAAAACTTGCATTTAAAGTTGAAACATTGAAAATTAAGTTGATTTAAATATTGTAAAAAAAAAATAAAATCAGAAGTTATATTGAATCTGCGAATTTTTTTGGAAAACGTACATAATTTGGTGTAACCATCCTGTTTATTCATGGCAAGTCTTATCTTTAATAAACATAGAACATACATTAAAAGCAGAGAGAAATTATCTTTCGATCAGTGGACAATCACAAAAAATGCAAATTTTAAACTTTTTAATGCAAAAATAGAGGGTGGTCACTAAAATAGTTCGTCCGGGGTGATCAATGTCTACCCAAGATAAATTACTTCTACAATGATCCAAAAACATGAATCAAAAGTCAAAATCTAAAATCCTACATTTTTTTGCGAAGGTATACCATGGGGCCTGGACTAAAAGAGTACAGCGAGTACAAAAAGCTCTCAAACTGTAAAAATTTAATTATTGAGTAAAAAAAGTCTTATTGCAACATATAAAAAAAATATATAATCTAGTCAAATTCGGTATTTTTTTTCAATAGGCTCGGCGAAAAAAATCCAAGGGCGAATTCTTAAGTCTTATAAATACTCGAGCGATCTCCAACCCGAAGAGATCACACTAACACCCCTTGGAAAACGAAACCATCTTTAATTCCTCTTTTAACTCATAACTTTTAACTCATAAAAAAGGTAAAACGGCAATAAGGTCTAGTAAAGACGGTATTGTATAATCTTACCTTGATTATTTAGTTATTCAAACTGTAGTTGCTTCGTTTCTTATTTTACCTATTTGTATATATTAATATTTTGTATTTTCTCTTTTTGCTAAATGTTATCTGCTTCTCTTCTTTTTTAAAATTATCTCTTAGTTTTCTTCTCTTTGTCCTAGCTTAAAATTTTAAATTAATCTAAAACTGTACACACAAGAGTAACAATAGTAAATTTCACATTGTAAACACGCATCAATGAAAACGCAAATAAAAAAGAATAATTAATTCCTTTAGGTAAACATCAATTATTGTGTAAGAATAATTGTCTAAGGATGTCGCCAAATAAGAACGATGATTATCTTGTGCTTCATTGAAGGTCGTTTTTCTTCTTTCGTTTTTTTTGCTGGCAGCCTGTTTAATTTAGCGTAAAAGTAGCGATTAGCGTGATGGATAATAAAATATTACCAAACAAACTGCACGTTTGGCTTTTAAATAAATATAGTCTCGTGTTTAAACATTTTTAAACGGTGTAAAACTGTATTTTATCTGTTACTTTTAGTTTTTGAGAGATAACACATAGCTTGTATTTTTCCTATGAAATTACCCTTTTTAGTCCACCATACCAATTTGGTATGGAGGACTATAAAAATCGTGAAATTTTGACTTTTCTTAATTTTATCAAAAAAAAAAAATGTCTGTCGGTTTGTTGTCTGTCTATACACACGATAACAAAAGAACACGCGCTTTAATCGATTTTAACGAAATTTGGTACAAAAATCCTCTATCGGCTGACCATAAACTGATTAACTTTTGGGTAGAGTGGTGGTTGAAAGGGGGAAAAGGGGGATAAAATATTTTAAAAAATTGTAACTTTGGAACACAAGCAAGTAGCGATATACGGTTTTCAGATTTAAGTTTCCATGAATGTGGACTAAAAATTTTGTTATAAAGTGCAAATTCATGGGAGCTTAATTATTTGAAAAAACGTTAAAATATATTTAAAAAAATCATAATTTTAGAACTAAAGCAGCTTTGATTTGCGGTTTTCAGATTTTGGTTTTCGTGAATATTCCCCAAAAATTTTATTATAAGGTTCAAATCTTTCTAAGCTAGTTTTCGAGATATTTGCATTTCCTTTCAATATAAAATAATTGATTGTCTGGTGGACTATCCGTATTTTCTAGCACCAATTTTTTTATTTGATTTTTTAAAATCAGCTTAAAGTTCTCTTTAAAATTATGTATCACATTTTGTGTTTTATTGGTTGCATTTTGAATATATTTACATTATTTTTATTACTATCTTTATTACTTTTTCACTCACTTTTTACAATAATAAAAAATTGGTGCTAGAAATCACGGATAGTCCGTCATACAATCAATTATTTTATGTTGAAAGGAAATGAAAATATTTCGAAAACTGTAGCTTTGAAAGATTTAAACCTTATAATAAAATTTTTGGGTAATATTTACGAAAACCAAAATCTGAAAACCGCATATCAATAGCTGCTTTACTTCTAAAGTTATGATTTTTTTTCCAAATAACTTGGAACCTAAAGCTCCCACGAATTTGGACTTTATAACAAAATTTGTAGTCCATATTCACCGAAACTTAAATCTGAAAACCGTAACTTTGGAACAAAAGCAAGTAGCGATACTTGCTTTTGTTCCAAAGTTACAATTTTTTAAAATATTTTATCCCCCTTTTCCCATCTTCAACCCCCCACCACCCTACCCAAAAGTTAATCAGTTCATGGTTAGCCGATAGAGGATTTTTATACCAAATTTCGTTAAAATCGATTAAGGCGTTCTTGAGTTATCGTGTATACAGACAGACAACAGACCTACAGACTTTTTGTTCGTCGATTAAGGTGTTTTGGAACCTTAGTAACTGATTTTTGATCAAATGAACATTTTTTTAGTCGCCATACCATATTGTTATGATGGATTAAAAATAAAAAATAAAAAAAAAAAATAATAAAAGTAGCTCTCAAAGAAATAAAGAGTTATAGAGAAGTAAAACACAAAGTGTGATAGATTCATTTTAAAGGCTGATTTTAAAAATCAAATAAAAAAAGGGTAACTCCATAAGAAAAATAACAACTTTGTGTTATATCTCCAAAACTAAAAGTGGCAGATAAAATCCAGTTTGGCAGTCAAATTCCGCTTTAAAAAATCTCCAAAAAAACCATGTACAGGGTGTCCCATTTTCGATGGGATTCAATGGGAAACTCCGTTGTTATTGAAGATAGAGACGTGCGGTTTTCGCATTACTGTCTTACTTTTTTAAGCTTTAAAAAACGGTATTAACAGATTTATTCTGTCCCTTGTAGTTTTTGAGCTACAGGGAAATTTAAAAAATGGTCGAAATAACCAATTGATGATATCTCCCTTAATTTAAGAGATAATTGAGTTCTGTAAAAACATGTCCGTGGCAATCTTTTTAGGAAAACTCAATGGTCCTTTCGAAATTTTAATCCGTTTTGTTTCGTAGATACCATCATCAGGATCAAAAAGTTAAATACAGACCAAAATGTTTTACTTCATATTTTAGTTTCTTTTTAATTTTCGGTTTTAAGTTTCGATCCCAAAAAAAAATCATCTTCAGTGAATTTTTTTTTTGCTACGAACCTGTCTTATTTTAATTTATTAGTTTTTATTAAAATTCATCCAGTATTTTCATATAATATGTCTTGGTTGTCCAGGTCTACTATATAGTAGTTAAATATAAACGGACTCAAAAAAAAATTAAAATGGGACAGGGCCGTACCAGAAAAAAAAATTCACTGAAGATGACTTTTGTCGGAGTCGAAACATCAAAATAAAAAAAATATATTTTATTATTAAACAAACTTAAAAAGAAACTAAAATATGAAATAAAACATTTTGGTCCGTATTTAACTTTTTGATCCTGATGATGGTATCTACAAAACAAAACGTCTCAAAGTTTTCTTAAAAGTCAAGCCTCGCAAGTGGGGGTAAGTTTTTTTCATCGAATTTTGTACACCCTGTACTTAAAAATCTAACAAAAGTTTACCAAAGTTTGACCACCAAAAATGTCAAATGTCTTGCGAATTTTTTTGCAAATACCTAAAAGACGGTTGGAATTTTACCAAATTATGTTGGTTATCCAATTCTCTAAAATATCTTCAGTGCGGAGATTCTTGAAATCCAAACTAGCGAGTACTCCCCGAAATTTAAATGAGAGCAAGGTGGAGATATACAAAACCACAGAAGTAAGATGAGGACATGGATACTCTTTTGACGAGTACTCCCTTCCCACACTTTCAAAAATCCCCGCACAGTTTAAGAGTTACAGTCAAAAAACTAAAACTTTAAAGTGGGTTTTTAAGAGATATTTGCAATATCACAAAAACCGTTTGACTTACATTACATATATTTCTTACAAAATGCTCGCCACCTAATTCTCGAAATAGTTGGACCTGTTTCAAATATCTTAAAAACTGTATGACTTAAAAAATTTAAATTTACTTAATGAAATTGGTTTTTAATTCTGTAAAATAAAGTTTGGTTTTTAAAGAGTATTTGCAAATATCTTAAAAACGGTTTAACTTACGTATCAACAAGTTGCTGAGTAATGTTGTAATGTAATTCTTTAAAATATTTGCCTTAGTCACTATGTCTAAATTTTTACTAGTTCAGGAGTAAAACGCAACTAAATTTTAAGTTTTTTTAAGGTGGCGGCTAGTGTATAACTTTACTAATTAAAAAAAAACTGGTGTTTGTACTACTTATTTTTATTACCAATTTCCAGTGGTCAAAATTTGCTGCTTCAATAAAATGTTAAAAAACCTTTTGTAGCAATTTTTTTGAGGTCTAAGCTTATTTGCAGTCGTCAAGTTTTCCAGAAGAGAGAGTATTACATCTGTTTATGCATTTTAAAGAATAAAAGGGTACTTTTAATCCCACATTTGGGGAATGAAAGCGGCACTTTTAATCCCTGAGGGATTAAAAGTATAAAAGGTCATATCTTTTTTTTAATTTAAGACAAAATCTAAAAACTGTTTCATGTATATTTCTCAAGATTTTTCAATGTCCATCTTCAAATTGAATTCTATTTTTTCGACTGATGTTATGGCCATGATGGTAATTTAAGGCCTAAAATATTTTAGCCTACTTTAAAAAACGTTTTGGTTTAAACAACTTTTTTAGGCCATAATTTTACTCACATTTTATAGTTTTCAAATTTTTTTTCAAAAAATTTTTTCAAAGTTTTCAAAGTTTTTACTGTTTTTTAGCGTTTAAAAAAAGTACTGCCATAATTTGTTTTTCCTCTGTAAAAAATGAGAAAGCAGTATTTTAGATGCATAGGAAGATATTTTAGAGAAGGACAAAATATTTTAGAAAACGATGGAGATATTTTAATACTAGTTCACCGGAACATTAAACTTTAAACTGTCAAAGGGGGAACCTAAATTTTCGATACAGCGTTCTATAATCACCGGTTTCCTAAAGAATTGTTTCACCAGGTTCGGGAACGAAAAGCGTCCAAGAAAAGAAAAAAGTTTGTTGCCAAATTTTTTGATAAAAGTAAATTTATTTTACTACGTTTGGACTAAAAATATATATAGCAGAATTTTGTGAATAACTTGGTTCAGTGTTATGGCAACCGTGTAAAATATCTTTTCCCGCAGTGCAGAAGAAAAGCTTATTAACTTCCTTTTTTTAAAGTATCAAGTTCAAAAAGTCTTTAAAGTTATCCAAAAACGTGCACATTCCTTAAAATATTTTAAGGTTCATCATGGCCGTACCAGGAATCGATAAAAAAAGAATTGGTGCTAGGAAGCACGGATAGTCCACCATACAATCAATTATTTTATGATAAAAGGAAATAAAAATATCTGGAAAACTGTAGCTTTGAAAGATTTGAACCTTATAACAAAATTTTCGGGTAATATTTACGAAAACCAAAATCTGAAAATCGCATATCAATAGCTGCTTTACTTCTAAAGTTATGATTTTTTAAAAATATTTTAACGTTTTTTCAAATAATTCGGAAAATAAAGCTCCCACGAATTTGGACTTTATAACAAAATTTGTAGTCCACATTCATGGAAACTTAAATCTGAAAACCGTATATCGCTACTTGCTTTTGTTCCAAAGTTACAATTTTTTGAACCAAATTTCGTTAAAATCGATTAGGGCGTTTTTGAGTTATCGTGTATTTTTGCTAATTTAGGTGGTACCTAATTAATACGCAATTGCATGAAAACATGTTTTGGCTTACTTGAACTAGCTTTTTATATATTTTTAGCTAGAAAACCCAAAATTAGTAAAGCAAAATATATTTTTCTTATGTTTGTACAGTGCGTTTCATAAAATAAGCTTTTTAAGTAATGTTAAATTCTTTGAAATTATAAGTAAGATGGATTTCACTAAATTACTTAATTTATTTTTTTCTCCAAACGAAAATGTTCTGACATTATCTTATTTACTATAGGTTTTTTGTAGTGATATTGTCTCTAAAAAAAGGCATAGATTTGACAATACTGCTTTGCTGTTTTTGGGCCAATCTTTACCGGGCAGAATATCGGAAACGAGAAAACGGAATCTGTTGAAATTTGGCAGGAATGTTTATTTTTGAATTCCTCACAACCGTATCCAGACAGTTTTTTGCTGGACTCTCTCATTCCCGAAATAAAATAAACACGGTTAACAATAGCGAAAAATCTTACCTGGCTTTTTCTTTAGCCTCGTTGATAATACAGAAATCTGTAACGACAATTTTTGTTGATGATGAATGATTGAAATGAAAAAATACAAATAATTTTGAAAAATCCTTTGGATACGGTTGTAATTTTTATAAATTCTATTATCTGATCACAAAAAAGTTATGGTTTTTTCTTTGTAAGCGAGATTCTGCCGGAATTCTGAAACGCCAAGGTCACGTAATTTGGTAGGCCCAGGGAAACTAAGTGAGTTCGATTGAAGTATTGGAATACAGGTTCCCCATCCGCGTCTAAAACCTGCTAATGGAAGGCTAGCCTCACATATGGTGTTTGCACCATGTTCTGAACACTGCACGAACTCACTCGAAATGTCATTAGTGATGCCACCTATTGTTGACAAAGCAGTGTAGTCAAATCTATGCCGTTTTTGTGGCCTTAAAGATAGGTTTTACAAACGAGTTTTTACCTAAGGTGATCCGTGCTTTTACAGAACATGAGTTTCAAATACATTTTTCGCTTCCCTCATATAATCAAAAAAACGCTACCCCTCCCACCCCCGAAAACCGGAAAGCCGTCAAATTTATAATTTTATAATATTTTATTGTGTTACTAGAAAAATATAGATAAGCAAGGTAAATTTGTTTCAAGCTGATTGGATATGTGGAAGTTGTTCACAATTGACATACTTAACGAGAAAAAAAGAATCTCCTTGACCCCCCGTTAAAATTAAAATTTTTAAAATCTGAACTGAAATGGAGTTTAATTTAAAAATTTGACACTAATTCGGGAATTTAAACTCGTCCATGCCATATTGAATTTTGATAATCTGATTTAAAATTCATAATTATAATTTCTAAGTGCTCCGACATACCAATTTTTAACTAAATGGGCCATACTTAAATAGTACCCCCTTTAGCCTCTTGAAGGGGAGCTGTTAATTTTTTCAGCCCATAATATTTTTAAGGTCACTGGAACCATAAAAGCATGCCAAGCTGATTAGATAAGTAAACGCTGTTCAAGATTTACTTGCGTCCTATACACACATATAGAGCACGTTAAGTAATAGCTTGGCACTTCTTGGCAGACAAATTTGGAACGATTCTTAAGAAAAAAGGACTAGGTTTAAAAAAAACATATTTTTAAAATAAATCTGTATAAATCCTGGATTTGGCAGCTAACGAAGTAAAGTTTTGCAAAAAAATTAAATGTGTGTTAAATTCAACAAAGTTTTTTGCTTACATGCACAAGACTAAAATATATGATGAACTTCTTATTTAAAAGAACTTACCTTAAAATACTTCGCTTCACAATCTTTGTTTTAAAAATTGGGATTTTTAATGAAGGAGTTTTGTAACTATGTGGGATTGATAGCTCTTTAGTCCCACAAGCAAGTGTTACCAGGTGTTTTGTTCGCATCCGTGTAGAAAGGGTTCATATGACGACATCTTTTAAGATGGCGGCCAAAAATCATAAAAAATAAATCTTTCGCAACCGGGGCATGATTATACTCGATTCCATATAATTCGAGAACGAGGAATCCAAAAAAATTTCAAGGTCATTTGATCTTAAATGACCAGGAAATTCGCAAAAAACAAGATTTTTGCCATTTTCTCTTAAAAAATCTTAATAATACGACGCTTTGCAAGACCAACTTTAAATATAATAATATAAAAGTTCAGTTGATGCATGACCTTGATTTGACCGTGAAAATACCATGTAAAATTGAAAAACCAGCTTTTTTTACCAATTTACCACTACGCAAATACTTTAAGTGCCGGAGATAAAATTAACATCTTAGCCATAACTAAACACTTTATTTTAAACCTCCTTACCATTTTTTTTTTGATCTGGTGTCGCAGATGTTTATGCTATACCCCGGTAAAAATGACCTATATGCCTGTTGTTTTTATTTTCGGAATTGTGAATTTTATGCTTTACGCGCTTGTTCAGCCAACAAAGTCATTTAAATTACCTATAAGAAAGTAAGCATAAGTTAGATCTACATTAACATATTCTGAACCAAGTGCTTTAGATGCCATCTTTTAAGATGAAGGCCAAAAATCATAACAACGCAACCGGGACACTGTTATATTCGATTCCATATAATTTGAAAACAAGGATTCCAAAAAAAATCACTTTCAAGGTCATCTGACCTTAAGTGACCTTGAAAATTGTAAAACACAAGATTTTTGCCATTTTCTCTTCAAAAAATCTTAATAATTCGACGTTTTGTCAGACCAACTTCAAATGTACCTTAAACTATTAGGCATATATGCCAAATTCGATCCTTAGAGTTTGATGCAATTTGAAGCTTCACGACCTTGAAAAATACCCCAGAAAAATTAACAAATGGCAAAAATAATATACTAAAGGGCCCTATTAATCAATTATTAAAGCCAAGAGAACCAAATTTAGTAACAAAGATAAGAAGGTCAAGTCCAACAATTTTGTTAAAAAAAAATTTGGTTCAGCTATGACGCGTTTCAATATTTCAATTCATGTTAAACCTCTCTACCATTTTTTTTATCTGTCGTTCCAGCTGTTTATGCTATGCCGCGGTAAAAATGACCTACATGCATGATGTTTTTATTAACTTTCGGAACTGTGAATTTTATGTTCTAGTCACTTGTCTAACCAAGTCATTTAAATTACCTATATGGGAGTTAGCAGAAGTTAGATAAAAATTACCACAAACAGGTGTTTTAGATGCCATTTTCCAAAATGGCGGTCGAAAAATCAGAAAATATTCTAATTAGGCTAGTAGGGCATGACTATACTTGTTTATTAACATTCATAATAAAATTCAAGGATGAGGATTTAACAGTTATTTAGTGACACATTCACATGCCAAAAGTTGTTTTGTTCGCATCCATGTAGGAGAGGTTGATATCACGTCATATTTCAAGATGCCGGCCAAAAATCATAACAATGCAACCGGGGCACGATTATACTCGAAATTTCTCTTCGCTTTAATAGTTGATGAATAACGCCCTTTATTATGTTATTTTTGCAACTGCAAACTGCATCAATCTCTAAGGATCAAATTTGGTATATATGCTCAATAGTTTGAGGTACATTTAAAGTTGGTGTGACAAAACGTCGAATTATTAAGATTTATTGAAGAGAAAATGGCAAAAATCTTGTTTTATGCGATTTTCAAGTTCATTTAAAGTCATGTAATCTTAAAAGTATTTTAAGAGATATAAAAAATGATAGGAAGGTTTAAAATGAAGTGTTTGTTTATGGCTAAGATGTTGATTGCATCTCCGACACTTAAAGTTTTTGCGTAGTGGTAAATTGGAAAAAACACTACAAAATGCTGGGTTTTCATTTGTACATGGTATTTTCAAGGGCAATCAAAGTCATGCCTCAACTAAACTTTTTTTTCATAGTAAGCGGAGAAAAGTAAACAAGAATTGATGGCCACCTTGTAATTTTTGTTTTTTCAAGAAATTGGATAAAGTAAAATGTGAATATAGGTCGCCATTTTGATATATCAGCCGCCATTTTAAAACACGTCATAGCTGAACCAATTTTTTTAAAACAATTGTTCGACTTGACCTTCTTATCGTTGTTACCAAATTTGGTCCTCTTCGCTTTAATAGTAGTAGAATAATGCCTTTTAGTATATTATTTTGGCAATTTGTTAATTTTACTGGGGTATTCTTCAAGGTCATTAAACTTCAAACTACACCAAACCCTAAGGATCGAATTTAGCATACATGCTTAATAGTTTGAGGTACATTTGAAGTTGGTCTGACTAAACGTCGAATTATTAAGATTTTTTGAAGAGAAAATTACAAAAATCTTGTTTTTTTGCGATTTTCAAGGTCAATTAAGATCGGATAACCATAAAAACAAATTTTTTGGAATCCTCGTCCTCGAATTATATGTAATCGAGTATAATCATACCTCGGTTGCAAAAGTTGTATTTTTTATGATTTTTGGCTGCCATTTTGAAAGATGACGTCATATCAACCCCTTCTTCACGGATGCGAACAAAACACCCGATAACACTTGATTAAGTGACTAAAGAGCTATCAATCCCATATAGTCACAAAACTGCTTCATTAAAAATCCCACATGCCCCTTCACTAAGAACCAAATTCTTAGGAATTTTAAAATGCCGGAAATAAACCCCAGAAAACCATCAAAATAAATAACTGACAAAACAATACACTTTGGCTGTGCGTCTCACCCACCTATGATCAAATAAGAAACTTTTTATTGCAAAAGTTATGTCTTTGGCTTTGTAGTGTTCTCACCTTTTACTTTATTAATAAAATTCGATTAAATAAGTAATAAATTAAAAATTAAAAAATATAGACTAAATTTATAAAAATTAAAAAAATTAAATAAAAATAAATATATATAAAATCTATAAATAAACACTTCTTCTAAACCTGATTCGGCTGGTAAAGTACCTAGCACTGTTTTTGAGTTAAAGTTTTCTTCGATTTATTAATTGCTATTAAAATTAAAATGACTTCTATGCGACAGACCCACAGAAAACTCTTTTTTTTCGTCGATTAAGGTATTTTGGAATCTTAGTAACTCATCGTTGATAAATTAAGAAAAGTCAAAATTTCACGATTTTAATAGTCCCCCATAACATGTTGGTATAGTGGACTAAAAACAAAAGAATGGACATTTTCTACAACTTAGTTTGTTATCGTCTCAAACGCCATAGCAACGCTCCCAAGGAACATCAGTTTTCGACATCAACAACAATATGTTAACCACCCATCAGTCAGCAGAGTTAACATTTTAAAACTAGAGTACCGCTACGAGTCTTTCATTATATTCATGATTATTTTAATTTCAGTTCTTCTAGTCCGAAAGTGCATAAAATAGTACGTAAACCACGGGACTAAAGTTCTTTTTTCGTTTCGGGATTAAAAGTGTTACTTGGGACTTAATTAAGTCCCTTGGTTTATAATGTACTATTCTGCTTCTACTACCTTGTCTATATGCTGAAGACGTCAAAAAAATTCATTTATGTTTTGTTTCTTTTTAGACACAGATGAAAGCCCGTATGAGGAAGGCCCGATAGAAGGCTCAGTTTTTGGTATTTATGACAGAAGAGGGAACGTTCGAAAAGTCTCCATCCCAGTGTCAGCCGACTACAGTTATAAAACACAATTAGACAGAAGTATGAGCACATATGAAGAGTATGTTCAGTAAGTCAAATTTGCAATCTCATTTTGGCATCCTAAAAAAACTGGCACACAAACAATTAAAAACTACAAATAGACAGAAATATGAAGAATGTGTACTTAATTAATTAATAACTCTAAAAATATAACTTTTTTCCTGCAATTTTTAGGTAAAAAAAAATAAGTTTGGGGGGCTTATGAACCCCTATAAATCCCTATAAATCAATAAAATTATGCTTTTTACTTGTTCTATACTTAGGAAGTTTTGATTTTTTTTATTTCCCAAATCTAAAAAATAGTTACTAAAATTACTTATTAATAATTAATTTACCAATTGATGGGCAACTAAGATTACACGGTTGAGACCTAATGCAATATTTCAAAAAAAAATGTATTTTGACGATTCCTGGGCAAAAAAAAAACTAAAATGTGTTGTGATTCAATTACCGTTTTAATTTTAGATAACTATGCCCTTTTTCTTAGCTTTTATGGGGTTGATTAAAACCATCTTTAAATGGCCCCAACTAGACCTCAAATCCAGCACAGGACCCCGATTCAAGTGCCGGCTATTTTAAATAGCGACCCGACTTTCAAACCGAGTTTACACGTACGGTTGTAAAAGGAAACTGAAGTTTACTTTAGTTACCTACTTTGGACTTGAAATATATATAAATTGATTTTTTTATGAGTTTTGTGATCTTTCAATGCAAGTATGCTATCGAAATGTGATAAAACAACCTTTGTCTTTGTTTTAGCACCAATAAACATTTCTAAAGTTTTCTTAAAGCAACTATACAAACGTGCCATCGAATTTTTAAGAACAAATTTGCTGATGCACGGTTGCCAGTGCTCCGACCCAAAGAGAGGTCGGTTTGAAAATCGTTATCTTTTTGCAGGCATTTTACGCCTTACAACTTATGAGAAAAAAAATTGAGGGATATTTTAGGACTTATGAGTCATAATACCAATAGAATAGTATAATATTTTGATTTAAATTATAATATTTACTAAAACTTATTGCCAAGGATAGGCAACCAATTATATATATCACAATATATATATATATCGCTGGAAGGCCACCGTCGTCTCGGCTCGCTTCGCTGACTTCACAGTAAACTAACTGTGGCTGACTTCAATTTGAAATATAACCTCAAAAGTTGTTATTTATTTTGTTAGTTTTCATTTTTCTCTGCGCAGCTTTTTAAAAATATTCTCGTCAGAAGTTCGATGTTAACTTTTGCTGTATCGAGAGGTAAATAAAAATGCCTCATCTTTCATGTAAATAGTGAAAATTGAAAGAAAAAAGATAAAAACTTAAAAGTCCAATTTATACTCAACGTGTGGAGTGCTTAAAAAAACAAACTTACCTGGAGTTAACATCTAATAACTAGTGATAAGTTAAAAAAGAAAGAATCTATGAAAACAAGCCAGAAAACGCCTGCTGGATTTCAAGGAAATAACCCATAAAGAGGTAAGGATGAACATGCATGCTGCAAATTATAAATATTATTTATTTGAGTACACACTTAATACATTAACTGCCAGATTGGGAAAACGTTAATTATGTAGTTACGGTTTTCTGCCATTTTTGATTTTTTTATGAAAAATTCTTTATGGTTGCACCTACTAGGGTCCCTAGGACCCCAAATCGCCTGCGCCCGATTTTTCTTTTTTTTAAAGAGAAAAAAGGGTGCCCGGGAGGGGGTTGTAATGTGTTTTTTTGATTGTTTTGGGTTAGGTTGGATTAGGTTGGGTTGGACTGTGTTGGATTGGGTTGTTTTAGTAAAAAAAAATTTAAAAAAAAACAAAAAAAAATAGAAAAAATACCAACCGGCGCAGGCGGATTTGTGGTCCTAGGGACCCTAGTAGGTGTCCCCATAAAAAGTTTTTCATAAAAAATCAAAAAAGGCAGAAAACCGTATACTGCATAATTAATAACGTGAAAACAAACTATCATTCCCTGAGACCATGAAAGAAATCTCCAGCAACAAGTTGTGAATATTTTATAGTAGAAATGATCGTAAGACTAGCAGTGTGTTTGATTTGTTCATATGACTAAATAATGGAGATTTTTAATTTTGAAAATTAACGCAGTATCATACATTTAGAAATAACCATCTGTTCATCTTCTTTGAATCCATAAAACTTGAATGAATTTGAGGGGTAAGTGTTAAAGAGACATGAGTCAAGGACTGCATTAATTGTCTGAAAGGTGTGATTAAAGCTCCAAGCTTTGATTTTAGAAATTTAAAATCTCGGTTATTTAAAGTCATATGGACAAATCACATACAGCGCTATTTTTAGGATCGTTTCTACTTTAGAAATAACACAACTAATATTTTTGCTAAAGAACCCCTTTAATAAATAATCAACCAGACATTACACATTATATAGGAACATCAATATTTATTTAGTATCATTTTTGTTTTTGATTCATATCTGACTTTTTCTTGCTCAGTAACAGAGAAAAGATAGAGGTGTGGCAATCAACGTCAAACCAGAACAATATGATCTAGTTTATAAATCAGGGTTACCTACTACCTCTAAGGTGACCACAATTCCCAAAATTATGTCACTTTTTTTGTAGCAAGCAACCCAGTCCATGTAATCAAGGGGGTAGCCGCTCATGGCAGAACATGTGTTATATTCCATTGCATTAAAATTACTTAGACATGCCACTAATGACAGTAAATCCACAAATTTTTTTCTAGCAGAGTTTACCTTTTTAAATTAAAAAAAAAAAAATTACTGCGATTTTGTGAAGTGCCACTTTTCTTATGGAACTTTCAAGGGAACTTTTAACATGTTTTGTTTTTATTTATTATAAGTACTAAAAATTATTTTAAAATAATAATTGAATTATTTAAAATTGGATCTGAACATATACAAGTGGTACACACTGTAAGCATTAGTTTATAAAATTTTAAACAAATCAGAAAGTGTGGTTATTATAATTTTAACACTGTCACCTTCTATACATAATCATAATTATAATAATTTAACTTTTTAAATCCTTAGTAATATTTTAAATAATTATTATTTATATTTAGCTGAATAATATATTACCTATCCAATAATATTTACATGCAGAATCATTTTTTGTTTTTTAGATCAACATTAACTGGAATGGTTAGGTGCATCCTGGTGCATCTTAAGTTGAAGAAGGGTTCCACCGAGGGTTATTCTACCTTGAGTTCCACTTTATCTCTGCAAACTGCAACAGCTAGTGGGATAGGTATGTGTAAATTTTGAAATTTTTACAGCATCACATGCTCAAAATATTAAAATTACAATTAGCTTTCTTACAATTTTCTTTAAATGCCTAATCGGAGGCTTAACTTTGGGCTTAACCCTTTACTTCACTAATGAAACACTAAAGATTCATTTATCATATTTTATAAGCTAGACTTGCAATCTTTCCAAATATAATAAATCTCTATAAGTTACCTACCATTTCTGTACATTGAATATTTTTTTAAAATTATTGGTGTGGGCTTCTAACCAAACCATATAGGTAGATACCAAAAATGCAATTTTTACAATTTTTGTCTGTCTGTTTATTTGAGCCAGCATCATACAAACACTGCCAGGACGATATTAATGGTACTTTCACACTTTCATCAAAATCGGTTTACAGAAACAAAAGTTATGACATATAAAGCAATAAAAATGAGCAAAAAGTGGGTAAAAACGCAGATCTCCACACGTTTTTGTTAAAATGCCCCTGCTTACATTAAAGTGTTATATTGCTATGTATCTTTAACGGTACAAAACCTTAAAAAAAAAAAACATTTTCAGATGCTTAGGTATACTTAAATCTTATTATTTTCTATAGTCTATTAGAAAATAATAGTAAAATTGAAAAAATCCATTATCATGGAACGTGTAATTAGTGTTAACTGTCAAACTAAAAATATTAAAAAATTCTCGAATTTGTACAAGTTATCATAAACGACTAATTTTTCGATATTGCACTAAGAAAAAACCAAATATTTTTGTCGGAAATTTTGCAAAACTTTAAATTGCTGTATCTTAGAAACTATTTCCCCTACAAAGACCAAATTAATCTCATTTTGTTCTTAAATTTTCTTTTATAGCCAATTGCCGTGACCGAGGCTGTAACATTAGTCGTTATAGTTGTCAAACTTTTGAGAAAAAGTGAGAAAATTTAGTGATTTTTGATGATCACATACATCATATCAAAAAATCAGAAATACCTCGTTTCATCCAATGAACTATAAGTTTTCTGAGGGACGTGAGACGGCAGCCTAAAAATGTCTCCAAAGAAAAATAATTATTTAGAAAAATAATTGCGATTATATCACTTATGTGTTAAAAGGTCCGTAAGACAAGTGTCATTTTTGACAATTAGAGTGATAATTTTTTTAAAGAAGCAAAGTCGAAATTACATTAATTTTTCTGTCATTTGGGTTTTCTTTCTTGAAAATAAAACTGGAGCTTGAAAAATTTTTGGTGATTTTTAAAATCTACCAGTATAACCTCCAAAAGTTTTTTTTACATGCTAACATTAACTAGAACGGTTTTGATTTGCCCCATGTGTTAAAGGATATCTTGATTTGTTGGCAGGGTATTATTCTAACCATACTTTTCAGTTTTAGGAGTTGGGTTGGACTCCCAGACAGTGAATCATATTGTCATATCAAAGATTGTCATATAATAGTATTTCAAAGATTTGGACTACTGTTAACTACATTAGAAATATTTCCCAGAGTAGAGGATATGCTGGGAAAAAAGGTAACTAAACAACATTTTATACTGTAAGTCTAGTAATATTTAATTTACAAAAATTCTTCAGCACTCCAAATAGTCAGGCCACATCATATACCCTCGCAAACAAATATAGATCCGGACTTTTGATTCATGTTTTTGGATCATTGTAAAAGTAATTTATCTTGGGTAGACATTGAGCACTTGGGTCGAACTATTTTAGGGACCACACTGTATTTTTGTATTAAAAAGCTTAAAATTTGCATTTTTTTGTGTGGAAAAGGCTAAATATCAAAAAATACTTGGCCGATCGAAAAAAAAGGAAACCACTGATTGAAAGAAAATTTCTTTCTATAAAAAATTCCTTTTGAAATGTGATTTTACATCCCATTGTCAACAATTTTTGTTTGGCACTTATCTTTGTATACATTTGGGGTGACCCAAAAGAAAACGATTGAAAATACCCTTAATCGCACCCTCTAAAATCAATCAAATCAAATCAAACTGTGCTTTATGATCTGAAGACATAGTCTTATTGACAAAGCAAAAAATTAGTAATTAACTTACCTAAATCCTAAATTAAAAAGATGTACCTACATTCTATATTATTATGATCTTTTCGTCATTGGTCAAAGTCTAATATTAAATGTATTCAGAATTTTTTAAAAAAGGCATTTTAACAATTTATATTTTCTACATGTTTATACAATATAGTAAGGTTGTAACTAATATTAAAAGATTCATTCTTGGTATATTAAAAATAATTATAAAATTTAAAATCATAAAATGAAAAAATGACAAGAGGACATGGTTGAGACACACTAACAAATTCAAGTGTATAGTGGTTTACAAAACAACACTAAAATGTCTCCCTATAATACTCATCAAAACTGTAAAAAGCGTTTTCCTCAAAACAGAATCTAACAGTACCTCTAAATTGCTTCATCCCATCAATTCTCCTTATTATCAAAGGCATATGGTTGTAGAGTTTTATCTTCATAAATGCAAAAGTTTTTTGTTAAAGCTAACTTTGGAATTGGCAATGGCAATGGCAGATTATCGAATCGACGTGTAACATGCGACTAGCTGGATGTAGAGCTTCCTGATTTTTTAGATTGTAAAATATTTTTTTTCCCAAAGGTAACAATCTATTAATTTGTAAACAGGGTGAGCCAAAAAAACTACTTAGAAGCCGTTAAATAAATTATAAATCCCATTTGCAAATCTTTATTATGTGAATTTTCTTGACCGCGATCTAGTGATTTTTCTTTATAATATTGAGGAATAGTATTCATTTATATGTAGGGGGACCACAAAAAACCGGACTGTTTTGTTTTAACTGGCAGTTTTTTATTTATTGTCGGAATCACAAAAAAGAGTTTCGGAAAGGTAATAAAATAGACTTTTTTCAGATATGTCAAAAAGTGACATTTATCAAAAATTAAAAATGGCGGATGTCCTAAAGTTTTATACATATTGAAAAAAGTTTTTTTTGAGACACTTTGTATATTTTTTTGCAACTGCAAAAAACTTCTATCTATTGTCTGTAAACTGATGTATCATTTGATAAATTCTATTTAGAAATAAAAAACTATGCATTTTTTTCGTATACCAACTTTTTGCATAAAATAAAAACAATAAACTTAAATTAACCGGATTGTTTGGTTTTAACTGCCAATTTTTTATTTATGGTCGGATTTTAATGCAAAAAAAAGTTTTCGAAATAGAGTTTGCAAATATGTCAAAAAATGACATTTATCAAAAATTTAAAATGGCGTATGTCCAAAAGTTTTATGCATCTTAAAAAACCGTTGGGTTTTTTTTTTTGAGACACTTTGTATGTTTTTTTTGCATCTTCTATTTATTTTCTGTAAACAGATGTATCAGTTGATACATTCTATTAAGAAAAAAACTATGGCTTTTTTTATTTCGTATACCAACTTCTTGCATGAAATAAAAATTGCTAATAAATTTAAGTTAACCGGATTTTGTTATCTTTTCGCCAATTTTGTTGACAATGAGACTCTACGTATGCTAACAATTCTTTTTCTAAATGTCAAAAAATTAAATTTTGTAAAATTACAATTTTATGCGTTTTAAAAAACCCGTTGGCTTTTTTTAGACACACAAAAAAATGCAAATTTTAAGCTTTTTAATACAAAAATACAGGGTGGTCACTAAAATAGTTTGGCCTGGGTGTTCAATGTCTACCCAAGATAAATTACAGCCACAATGATTCAAAAACATGAATCAAAAGTGAAAATCTCCGGACATAATTTTTTTTGCGGGGGTATACGATGGGGCCAGGACTAAAAATCTGAGGTGGGTGAACCCTAAAATTACCTTTAAAAGTGCATTTTTCTTTCAATGAGTCGAAAATCGTGAAAACACTTGAAATAGTCAATATCATTTTATTTCATAGGACCAGTGGAGTGCTTATGATAATTTAAGTGACTAGAAATATAATTTTATTTTGGTTTAGAACTTTTTTATAATAAGGTTATGGGTAACACACTAGGGCTGGTTTTTCTTGATAAAAATACCTTCAAATCATTTAAGTTTCAATTTTTTAAAAGATATGCTACAAGTGGCTTAGAAGTATATTTCAATATCGCTTCAATAATATGTAGTGTATGGTGAAATGCCGTAGAAAAAATCTAAACAGTAAAAAACCTCAAAAAAAACTCCTAGTGTGAAGTCATTAAACAATTTAATTTATTAGGGTGCTAACATTATTCTTTATTTTAAAAGTTTGTGTTGAAATTTCGAATTTTTACAATAATTTTATTAATTACAATTTTTTTAAAATAGTCAGTGAATCACAGTTCTTACAACTTTTTGACACGTTTAAAAAAAATTTTACTTATGGCCTTGTTTTAAAAAAGTTCTTAACAATTTACTCATTTCAATTACTAGTTGTTTCAGTGGTCTTTTAACTTTTGTGGCGACCATTTTGACAATTAACTCATGTAATAACTGTCATCAGTGTCAAAAATGTCACTCACTAGCCTTTATATTGGAGGTATCGATTTACATTGTTATATGGGGAATTTTCACTGCCGCCTATTTGATTTTAAACTATTTAGTCCACCATACCAATATGGGACTAACAAAATCGTGATATTTTCACTTTTTTATCAAGTGAGTTACTAAGGTTCCAAAACACCTTAATCGACGAAAAAAAAAGTTGTCTGTTGGTCTGTTGTCGGTTTTTATACACGACAACTCGAGAATGCCTTTGGGTACAAAAATCCTCTATCGGGTGACCATGAACTGATTAACTTTTGGGTAGGGTGGTGGGGGGTTGAAGGGGGAAAATCGGATAAAATATTTAAAAACATTGTAACTTTGGAACAAAAGCAAGTATCGATATACGGTTTTCAGATTTAAGTTTCCATGAATATGGACTACAAATTTTGTTACAAAGTCCAAATTCGTGGGAGGTCTAGTTTTCGAGTTATTTGGAAAAACGTTCAAATATATAAAAAAATTATAACTTTAGAAGTAAAGCGGGTATTGATATGATGATGTGGGGTTTTCAAATTTTAGTTTTCGTAAATATTACCTACAAATTTTGTTATAAGGTTCAAATCTTTCAAAGCTACAGTTTTCGAGATATTTTCATTTCCTTTAAACATAAAATAATTGATTTTGGACTATCCGTGCTTTCTACCATTTTTTCTTTTAGAATTCACGTTAGGGGTGACTGTGACGTCAATATGTTTTTTTCTTTTAAGTGCGAGTTTGAAAAACAAAAGTATACCCACGGAATATTTCTCTTCATATTCAGTTTCGTTTTTTGAATTCTGATATAATGGATTATAATTTTACTACTTTTGTTCCTCTAATAAGTATAAATTTAAATAATATGGTTTCCATTTTTAGGCGTTTATGAAAAGAAATGCAGAAACCAAAAGAATGTTACTCACAATTAGTTGATGTACGGTGAACGGATGAACTCCGGGATGTCGGAATACGTTAGCAGTACCATTTTAGATTGTAGCCCTATAAACGAACTATTTGAGGATAAAGAATGTCGAAAATCTGTTCTATTAGGTAAATATCAAGAGTTTGGTCGACTAGTACTAGTAAAACTCGCAGTACTACACAAAAATATTTCCTCGTGTATTATATACAGATGCAATGTCCCGCTATATTTTGATCCTAAGTAAAAAATTTAAATACAAAAGCTTTATCATTTTTTGCAAATATTTGCCAATATAATTTAAATATCATAGCAAATGTGAAATGACATATACTTTGTGTGTTTAAACGAAACCCATATTATTATGTATCCATTCCATAGCGACGACGATGAAGTGAGAAATAAATGGTTTAAAAATTTTTTAACTGATTTTGATTATCCTAGGTGCCCTATATTAAGAATCCGATTGATGATTTTAAGTGAAGAAACTGAAGAAAAATATATTTGGAGTAAATATAGGTTTGGACTGGACTCCCAACAGCCTGAGACAACAGAAGGTGACCTAAAAGATGCGACCTGTGCTTTGGGGCAGCGGGACTATTCCAAAGGATGTGTCTGACGGGACTCCGATGGTGACTAGTGAAACCGGCATTGACCTTCGATTTTCGGGTCAACTTAATATGACTGCTGAAGGCTGGGGAGAAAGTCTACTGTTAAAACCAAGTTTTGCTGGGACGGTATCGATGTTAGTAGGATCACCTTTCAGAGGGTCTTAAGGCCTGTGACGAAAATTGACTAAAAAATTGCCTAATCTTAAGATAACTTCATTTTTTTTATTTATATGGGGTATGTAGCTTGATATCAAGGCATACCCCCCTCTGCCTAGGAAAGAGATTTGAAAAAAGCTTATTTGTTACTAATTTCGTCCCCTCCTAAAAAATTGCCTACTCTCAAGATAACTTCATTTTGGAAAAAAGTAATTATGCCATAATTTGCTACTAATTAAGTACTAATTTCGTCCCTTTTTAAAAAATTGCCTACTCTCAAGATAACTTTTTTTTTTGTTTATATGCAAATCTAATACTTATCTTTTAAAATTTAACATCTTATTCTTCGGTTATTTATCAAATTAAAAAAAAACAAAAAGTCCTGCTTTTTTCAAATCTATTTCTTAAGCAGAGGGGGTGTGCCTTGAAAAAAATTAAGTTATTTTGATAGTAGAAAATTTTCTAGAAGGACACGGAATTACCTTATCAAATTCTGGCATAATTGCTTTTTTTAAATCTATTTCTTAAGCAGAGGGGGTTGTGCCTTGATATATAGCTAAAAACTCCATAAAAACAAAAAAAAATGAAGTTATCTTAATAGTAGGAAATTTTTTAGAAGGGGACGAAATTAGTACATAATTAATACCAAATTCCGGCATAGTCATTTTTGGTCGAATCTCTTTTCTAAGTACAGGGGTGTACCTTGATATCAAACTACACACCCCATAACAAACAAACAAAAATCTTAGGAACCGATGGTTTTTGTAAACTAAAAGTACCCTTCTTTAAGAGTATATAATTAGTACAAAATTACGACATATCAACTTTTATTAAATCTGTCTCCTAAGCATGGGGGGGGGGGGTGCACACACTCTGTTATTAATCAAGTACAAAATGTTTTACAAGGGGACTAAATTGATTGAGCCTACCTATTAGTAATTTGAAAAGGTTTTTGCTTAATAATAAAAATGAAAAATTGGCCACAGTTAAAATTTGCTTATGGAAATGGGAAATGAAGTAGCTTGGAAAATAATAGCGGCGCTAACGTGGGGGTCAAAGATTCAAAATATAGCGGACATCCTGTAAATGCATATAATATATTTTTAAAATTCGTGACCTTGAAATCTAACCAATTTATATTTGTTTTGGTTGTTTAATGCATTCCTAATTTTATCAACAGTTCACCCAAGCAAAAGTTAACATCATATACCAGCGAGTATTTGCCTCTCTCACACTTTTGCTTTAGTACCTAACTATATGCACTAAATAAAGTTATGTTGACTTTTTATTCCTCGTTATTTTATTTTAAAAGCCCTTTTAATTTTTTTAGGGAGAATAATGCTTCATAGAATACTTCAAAGATGTCTACCAATTTATGTTCCTGATTCAGTAGAAAGAAATATGTTTTACAAAGACAACATAAATAAATCAAATAAATTAAAATAATAAAAGTGTAAAACGTTTGAAAATAGTTTAGTAAAAAATTATATTAACATTAATCTGAAAATACATTTAAGAAAAACACGATATTTTAGTAAAACAAATAAATTCAAATTTATATATATGGTGAAAAACTAATAAAAAACAAATAATATTTAAGAAGACAACGGAAATAAATAAAATATTTTTAAATAATATAAATGAGAGTAAATTAGAAAGGGCTGAATCCAAACTAGTAGTAGATTACTCAAAAGCCACTTAACCGATTTTTATCCAATTTGTCATAATAATAGTTTACATAACAAGCATGTTATGATGGTCATTAAACGAGTATCTTAATTCATCTGAATGTGTAAAGACCATAATATGTGAGTTGTGTACTATACTTTACGTAAAATGTCGTAAGTGGTCTTATTTAGGTAAGACAAATACAGAGTAGTAAAATAAATTGTTGAGCTAATTTTTTAACCACCTCAATTTGCTAAAAAATAGAAAATCTTGATTCTTTCTCATTTCAAAAATATAAAAGTTGTGAAAATCGGGTTTTTTGAAAACTTATAACTTATCAACAAATGAGCCGATTTTTATAAGTAGTGGGACAAAAATATATTTGTTAACAAAAATATACAGGTTGGCCAAACAAGGTTTCAGCCATTAGGCAGTTTAAGTAGGCCATACATAAGAGGTGCCTGGTCGTAGACGTGAAATTTGTCGTATCGGACGTTTCTGCCCTTTACATTTTGGTACAGTTTATTTCTATCTTGCTTTTTTTTCTTCAGCCCTATTTGTATTACCAGTCTACTGATTTTTTGACTGTTCGGTACAACTTGCTGCGTTAGCAACATAAGACGTAAGACTACGTTAGTTAGCGTCTGATCTTAACGTTATACATGCCGTAAACGTGAACTTGTCAACGCAAGACCGCAGAGATGGGATTCTGATATCTCATTTCAACCGACATTTTTTTTACAGATAAAAAGAAGGCGGAATATTGCGCTACATTCCACGTCTACGCGTACGTTAGTTATATGACGAACTTAAACTGCCTATTTCTTAAAAGACTTAATATTTAATTTACTCCGTTATCTTGCATTTTTAACATTAGACGTTCTGGGTAAAAGAAATAATAAATTCTGTTCTGCTGACTGAATACATATTCAATATTCTCTTTTCTGTTTTCATAAAACGAGAGCTTTTTTCATGTAAGTATCGCTTTTTGCTCCCATGTCTAAAGGAGGGATAAAAAGTAAAAAAGAGAGATAAAAAGTGAATATTTTTATGCGGCTTGATTCCGATACCAAAAAAGCGGATTTGACTTGCTACACTTTCAATTCGCGTTTTCATGATGGATTTGACAAGGTAATCGTATTGAATCAGTATTCAGTCGGCCGTGATTAATAATACGTATATAAATCAGCTAATAGACTAATCAACATCATATTTAAAAATTTACCCACATTTTGTGCTCTAAATACGATTGGATAAGACAGCAATAAGACACCGTTATACCCCCTTCAAAACGTCCTTGTATATCATTATGGTGGATCATTGCCACTATTTTCTTATATCTGCAGCAGAACCAAGAGTAGAACCAGCACCTTTCTCCCTGTAAAACAAAAAAACGACCATAGTTAAGTAAATAATTTTGTAAAAAATTTTTATTATTTATTGTCTCGTTTTTCTTCAAGATTGGAGAGAATTTATCTTCTTCCCTGGACACAATGGGCTTCAGGCTTTTCAGCTCCAATACCCAAGAGAGAATTCATGTTTATTACTTTTTATCAATACACGTTTTTCGTTTCTTTTTTTGTCTTGAGAAAGAAGATAATAAGTTATGGCTGAAAAAATTTTTTTTTTTCAAATTCACCTCACTCCAAAGAGTAAGTAATAATATGAATGCATAATAAAAAAGAAGTTAAAAAACCTCAACCGAAAAGAAACTAAAAAAAACAAACAGATTGTGTGTTCCTTGTGGGATGCTCATCCAAGTTTGAATTTTTTTCGTTATTTCCACCCATGAATGCATAAGTTATGTTTCTCCTAGATTCTATTTTTGGGGAGTGCAAAGTGGGATTTGATTCTGTCTTGTAAATTAAAATTCTCTTGGAAAAACTAATTGAAGCTTACACCAATAAGGAAATATGCTATAAAAAATTCTTACCTGAACAAGTGTAGGAACCATTTAAGTTAAAACATTATCTCAAATTATAATTTCAAAATTTTTCATATCAGTGGCTTCATTTGGAGACAACACGGCTCACCTCACACTTTCCTAAAAAATATAAGTATACTATACTATTTTAAAAAAGCAATAAGAAAGCTTATAAGGGCTTATTGAGGGACTTTCAAAAATAAATGGTTAGTCTTGGACTTATCAATAATCTAGTATGCACCATGCAAACACCAAATGACTGACATTTTTTTGTTTCATTTCATCAATTGGCTAGTGCTGTTTTGTATTCAGTCAATTTCGGTCAAAATTTAGTAGTCAAAAATGTAGCGAGCTTTGGGGTTATTTTGAACGTGTTAGGTATGCGGATACCAATAGATGTAATCATTTACTTTGAGTGTCTAATATGAGGTTTCCTTTGGCTGAACCAGTGGGCATTGAATGTATCACTATATATTATATCCTTTATATATTTATACACTTAAATATTGTTCATACAAGGCATAGTCATAGTTTTAGTCTTTGTTTGTTTTATCTCTGTCACTGTTCTTTTTCTTAACGAGACATGCAGTGATAGAGATAGCTTTATGACTAAAATTAGAACTAAAAGTATGACTATGCCTTGTATGAACAATACTTTAGTGTAGCCAAAATAAAGGTAATTATACAGTTTTCTGCCATTTTTGATTTTTTATGAAAAATTCTTTATAGAGGTACCTACTAGGGTCCCTAGGACCCCAAATCCTCCTGCGCCATTGTAATGTGTTTTTTTGATTGTTTTGGGTTTGGCTTGGAATAGTTTGGGTTGGGCTATGTTGGATTGGATTGTTTTAGAGAGAAAAAATACAAAAAAAATTGAAAAAAAAATCAACCGGCGCAGACGGATTTGGGGTCCTAGGGACCCTAGTAGGTGCCCCCATAACTAATTTGTCATAAAAAATCAAAACTGGCAAAAAACCGTATACTGCATAATAAACCTCAAATCTATTAATTTTGTTACCCTTCTCGTAAAAACAGTTTTTTGCGACTATGGGTGTAAAACACTTGAAAAAAAGATAGGGACGACTGCTATAATGGTAATATTGGTAAATCCTAAAATCAGATTTTTTGCAGATGCCAAATCCGTCTTTTGAACTATATGCTTACCTTCTTTTTAGGGCTGTTGTTGTAAAATTTGGTCAAGTTTCTCTTCTTTTTTGTTTGCAAATGAGTGCCGGCATTGAATTTCGTACTCTGTGGAGAAGGTGGGTCTCAAGCGCAAAAGCTCTGAATCGTTCTTGGATAATAAAATTTAAATTCCCAGTCTTTTTTTAATGCATTAAACTAAAAAACGGCACTTTTATAAAAAGAAACAACTTTACTAACGGAAAAAGTAAACAAAAATGACAGAAGTCAACTGTGGAAGTCAAAATTTATCGAGAGATGAGGTGACCTTACAAACCACACAAGATGCGATGTTGCCAGCGTTCACCCCTAGATACCGGAAAATCGGGTCGTTATAAAAAATAGCCGCCACTTGAATCGCCATCCAGGTACCAAATTTTATCAAAATCGTTCAGATATAGAGAGAGAAGCGCAAGAAAAAATGTTCGGTATGGTCTGAAATGCAAAAATTTATTTAAAAAAATCAAATCGAAGCAACTTTTTTGTTTCTGGTTTTTGCTAAGAACTCCAATGCTCACACTATTCTGCCCTGAAGGCAGTATCCCCATTCCCCCAAAACTCAAGAAAACAGCAAACAACACTAAATGCGCTGGGCCATCCCATATTTTTTTTAATTTAAAGACCCCTATATTTTAAATAAGGAAAGTGGGTCGAGTGACACCTTGTTTTGAGGGCCTCTTGAATGTCTTTGAAACCGTATAAAAATTTTTGCAAATCCATAGATTGGTTTTTAAGATATTCATTTTAAATTTTACACCTCGTAAGAATGTATTATAGACATAGTCGATGATGATTTATGTCGCTGTGTACACGTTTCAAATTAAGTTGAGTAAATTTTTATTAAATTTCTTCTAGCAGTGGAACGTTTTCGGCTTGTGCCAAGCCATCTTCAGCACCACTTTGTCAGAGGTTAAAAATGTTTTCTATAAAACTGTACAACATTCTGACAAAGGTTAAAACATTACGTGTAGACAATTTACAATATCATTGAAACATTAACAAACACTTTAAAATTCAACATATTAAAATAATACCTTGTTTTTTCTTTTCGAAATAAAGGTAAATTTTTAGGTTATTTTGTTTGAGAGAACGAAACAAAACGATTTTGTATTACATACAGGGTGGATTCTTTAAATGGAACGGTGCTTCTAGCGACTTTAGGGAAGAGATTTTTAAAAAAGCTAAAAGCGAATCTTTAATGATTTTTTCTGGACTTTGCGCCCAGTTGGAGGCCCAGGGCCTACCAACTATTTTTTTTAAAATAAGAAGATACCACTTGTGGCACCTTTTTGGAAAGCTTTTTAAAAGAGAAAAAAATACCACACAAGAACATTATGGGTGGCCCACTTGGGGCCCTCAGTGAAGGCCCGGAGCCTACCAACATTTTTTTCATGAGGAGGTACCATTTGTGGCACTTTTTTTTTGGAAAGCTCGTTAACAGAGAAATTATATTAAATACATTTTTCTGGTATCTGTCAACCCATGTGTTAAAAATTTTACGTTAATAATATCCTTGTGTGGTAGTTTCTTTATTCCACTTAGTAAATAAAGAAATATTTAGTTTATTTGGAAGCTAAAACAATTGACAAAAAATAAGATTTTTTTTATTTTTGACACATGGGTTGATAGATGTCAAAAAAATTTGTTTAATCGAATATCTTTATTATTTGGAAGCTAAAACAATTGACAAAAAATAAGATTTTTTTTATTTTTGACACATGGGTTAATAGATGTCAAAAAAATTTGTTTAATCGAATATCTTTTTTAACAAGCTTTCCAAAACGGTGCCACAAGTGGTACCGTCTCATGAAAAAAATGTTGGGAGGCACTGGGCCAATAATGTCCTTGTGTGGTATTTTCTTTAATCTGCTTAGTAAATAGAGAAATATGTAGTTTATTTTGAAGCTAAAACAATTGATAAAAAAATTAGTTTTTTTTTTAATTTTTGACACATTGGTTGACAGATTTAAAAAACTAGTGCTTTCCAAAAAGATGCCACAAGTGGTACCTTTCCATTTAGAAACAAATACTTGCTAGGCGCTGGGCCTCCAGTTGGGGGCCCCAAAATGTTTTTTTTTATCATGGGCAGAAAGTCCGTAAAAAATCGTTAAAGATTGGCTTTTAGCTTTTTTTAAAACCTCTTCCCTAAAGCCTCTAGAAGCAGCGTTCCATTTAAAGAATCCACGCTCTATAATATGTGAGTTACATAAAATAACATTTTAAAATTTTTCTTTAAACATTTACATTTTCTCCCAGGTACGATCCATACAGTACGAGACAAGAAATCTACAGTAGATTAGACGAAATGCCAAGGAATTCTAACAGATCTATCCCCATCTATGATGATGTTAGAAGGCTACGAAAAAAACCAAATAATTTTGGACTGACGAACTATGGTCATCTCAAAATTGATTATTCTTGTAATTGGAATAATTTAAAAAAGTACATTAGAAATAAACATTAGAAATATTTTGTGAAGTAGTTATAAGGTGCGTCAAAAAAAAAATTAACTCAAAGTTTAAAGATGAAATAAAAAATACGTCCCCAGAGGTGTGATGAAAAAGAAGTACAACTCAGCCAAACAAATTTTTTTTGACACATCTTATATGATTTGCTAAATATGTTTGTTACAAAATTTATGTTCAAAGCATTTTTACAAAAATGCAAAAGCGGAAAATGTGTAAGGTAATTATTTTCATGTGCATGTCTGTAACATAGATTAGATATTTTTATCAGTATTTAAGTAAGTAATACTAAAACATTTAAGTGAAAGCTCTAGTAAACCAGTCAAATTAAGATATTTTGCGGAATTAATTCCCAGCGAGTTGGAAATCATTTTAATACCTTTATTCGGTCCTAATTGCGTGTAATCTTTTGGTAGCCAAAAAACCGCCAAATTTTTGAACCGTTTTTAGTTTTTTGCTTGTACACTTCTCTCCAAATAAAACTGGTACAGCAGAAGGTAGCTGCAAATACGATTTTTTATATTTTCCTATGTGCAACACTGACTTTTTGACTTTGTCACTTTAGGTTATATTTTTGGCATGTATAAACGTTTTATAAGGAGACGGCTTGTTTATTTTTTACTAATTTAAAATAAAAACCACATTTCAAAAAAGCAAAAATATTTTATTAACTGAACAAAAGCTACACAGTAATTGATCTATTCGACTAGCTGATTATGAAAGAAGCAAGTCTACGATACTAACCATAATAAATCGATTTCAAGAAGAAGGAACTGTCCTTCATAAGGAAGGCACCGGTTTGACGAAAGTTACAAGCCCAAAACAATTAAAAGGCCAGGTCAAGTTAATGAAATAAATAAAATAAAAAAATTACAAATTTAAAAACATATTATATTAAAATTAAAAATTAAAACATATTATTTTAAAATTAAAAATTAAAAACACATAAAAAAATACTTATTTTTAATAGCGCAATGCGATACCTTAGCCTCAAACGTGTAGTCCTCCTGCCTAATGTTGTTATGAATTACTTTCTTTCGCTTTGGCAAACGGATGATTTTCCAGAAAATTGATTGCCTCTTGGTCTTCCGGTAATTATGCAGTATACGGTTTTCTGCCATTTTTTAAGATTTTCGAAAAATTCCTTTACAGATGGTTAATATGCCTCGCCAGAAGTACGAAACCGTTTGCGCGTCAAAAAAATTCTTTTTTTTTTCAAAAGTTACAGGCATTAAAAGTTACAAAAACAACAAACTTACGGGACAGCGGAGTGAATAGGGGTGCTGGGCGGGGCACCCCCTTCATCTAAAACACTGTAAAATATTTCAAAATGTAGGCAAAGGATCAACCTTTATGCGTCACTTTTTTGTTTTCTTTTTGAACCTCAATTTTCCGAAAAATCATCGAAAGAAAACAACACAAAATTTTTGGATTTTCCAACAAAACACGACATTTAACGTCATTTCAGTGTTGCCAACCACGAAACTACGTCATTTGCAAAGAATCATTTGATTTGTTGGTAGGTCATCCGCACGAGCGGGGTTTGGATTGTTTTTGGTTTTGAGAAAAAAGAGTTGGGTTGTTTTGATTTATTTTGGGTTGAGTTTCATAAAAGAAGGGTTGGGAGCCATTTGCAAAGAATCACATGTTTTGTTGGTCGGTCATCCGCACGTGCAGGGTTTGGGTTGTTTTTGGTTTTGGGAAAGAAGGGTTGAGTTGGGTTGTTTTGATTTATTTTGGGTTGGGTTTCATAAAAGAAGGGTTGGGAGCCATTTGCAAAGAATCAAATCTTTTGTTGGTCGGTCATCCGCACGGGCGAAGTTTGGATTGTTCTTGATTTTGAGAAAAAAGGGTTGGGTTGGGTTGTACACCTAAATTTTGTTTAAATTGAAGAATGAAATCAAACCTAACCCAACCAAACCAACCCAACCCTTCTTTTATGAAACCGGACCCAACCCAACGCAACCCGACCCTGCCTTTCCAAATCCAAACGCCTAAATTTTGTTTAAATTGAAGAAAATTTTCAAATTTAAATTACGCGCCTAAATTGGCAAGTTGATGCCCGTGCGGATGACCTACCAACAAAACAAATGATTCTTTGCAAGTGACGCAGTTTGGTGGTTGGCAACACCGAAATGACGTTAAATGTCGTGTTTTGTTGGAAAATCCAAAAATATTGTGTTGTTTTCTTTCGATGATTTTTCGGAAAATTGAGGTTTAAAAAAAAAAACAAAAGAGTGACGCATAAAGGTTGATCCTTTGCCTACATTTTGACATATTTTACAGTGTTTTAGATGAAGGGGGTGCCCCGCCCAGCACCCCTATTCACTCCGCTGTCCCGTAAGTTTGTTGTTTTTGTAACTTTTAATGCCTGTAACTTTTGAAAAAAAAAAGAATTTTTTTGACGCGCAAACGGTTTCGTACTTCTGGCGAGGCATATTAACCATCTGTAAAGAAATTTTTCGAAAATATTAAAAAATGGCAGAAAACCGTATACTGCATAATTACCGGTCTTCCTCTGGACTGGTAACTTTCGTCAAATCGGTGCCTTCCTTTCGGTGGATAGTTCCCTCCTCTTGATATCGGTTTTTTATGTTTACTATCGTAGACTAGCTTCTTCCATAATGAACAGCTTCTTGCCGAATAGCCCAACCACCGTCTAGTTTTGTTAAGATTTGCAGAGCTTTATGAAATTAGGAAAGATGCGGCGGTATTTTTTTTTTAATTTGGATGACACTGACATGCAAAAAATGATGTTGTCAGGAGTATGTGACAATTGTCACTTATAGGAAGACAATGCCGTACCATAAAAATTTTAAAAATTAAACATTCTGCTAACTTCTGCTGTACCAGTTTTATTTGGAGAGAAGTGTAGCTGGAAAACGGTGCGTCTGACGGAAAATGCCATTCTATTCAATAATGCAGAGGACTAAATTCTGCGTCGAATGACATCCAAAACGTCAAATACGGTTTAGTGCTATAGCCGAAATCCAATGTTGAAAACAGGGAAGATTTTTCATTTCGGTACAAAGTTACATTTTGCGACGTCGGTTAACCTAGAGGCTCTCTATACATTTGACAGTTATTGTTTTACCAAAGGTTGGCAACTCATATTGCCCTCCCTTTCTAGTTTTTTTCATATTTGCATGTAAAAGCGATTTTATGAAATGGACTGATGTTTTGTTGTCTCTTTTTATAATTTCCCCAGACAGTTTTTGAAAGATTGATTTTTTTTGGTTAGTTAAATATATATATATATAAATCATTTATTTAGTCAAGACTAATATTTTAAATATGTCAAGTTTTGACAAAAAAAAATAAAAACAAACAATATACACGCGGAGATATTAAAAATATAAATAATAGGTAAAATATAAAGATATTGATCTATATTTTTGTTACTCTTTTTCTTACAATAAAACACGGAAACATAATGTGTTATTTATTAACCAAGTACATGCTAAATGCGTCGCGTGTGTTTGTACCTACTACTTATAGCTCACTAAGGGCCCAGTTACTCAAGTTTTAATGCATAATGCCATATGCCTAATTTTTGATTTCTATTTCTGTCTATTTCTCTTCAAAAACTAGAGAGAGGAGACAAAATTGTGCATTGTGCATTATGCATTAAAACTTGAGTAACTGGGCCCTTACCTCGCAAATTCGACTGTTTTTATTAATTTTCCAGCTTGGTAAATACATGTTTTCTTTCCATTTTTCTTGAGTTTCTTTCTCCGTTGGACAACGGAACAATACAAATTCGTGAGGCACGTGTTGTTACAGTTTTTGATACAGCAAAATTCCATTTTTAAACCAGACGTTTCTCAATCAAAAATGTGACAGTGACAAAATTATTTATTGTCAGGGGTTACCAACTATCATTGCCAACACGCAATTTATTTTTAAACATTTCCCTAACAACTGTCAAATCCAGTTGCTCACCTCTAGAAAAACAATAACTGTCAAAAATCGTATATAGGAGCTTTAGGTTACCCTGGGGGACGATCATAAGGTTCCCAAATATTTTCAACGCTTCATTTTGTAGCAATTTTGTTACGGTTAAATTAAATTTGTACCTGCAGCCGTTTTCGAGAAAACGCGTCCCCCCTAGCTTAACCGTTAAACTTTAGTTCTGTCAAACCTAGAAAGATCAAATAAACAATACATGTTGTAGCTAGACTTGTTTGACGGAATCCATATAAAAAGTTTTCAAAATAATTCTACAACATGTAGCTTTTATTTGATCTTCCTACCTTTGACAGAACTAGACGTAGGGTGACCCCTCAGCTTAACGGTTAAGCTAGGGGGGTCGCGTTTTCTCGAAAACGGCTGCAGCTAAAAAATTAATTCAACCGTAAGAAATTTCGTCCACAAAAAGGCTACAAAATGTAGCGTTGAAAATATTTCGGCCACTTGTGATGGTCCCCCAGGTTTACCGACGTCGCAAAATGTAATTTTTCACCGAAAATTATCCCTGTTTTCGACGCAGAATTTAGTACTCTGCATTATTGAATAGAATGGCATTTTCCGTCCAACGCACAGTTTTTCAGCTACAAGCAAAAAACTAAAAAAGCGCAAAAACCTAAACACTTAAAGTTAATTTTCGGTTTTATCAGCATTCGTATCCTTATCTCTATCGAGTCGACCTATCGAGCAGGTGTACTTTTAAACTAATGGCGAATGCGTGACAGCTCCAGCTGATCAAATGCGTGAAAACATCGTTTCGTACGCAGGGATGGTCGTAACGTTATGACTCCCTTATCGTACCTAACCTAACTTTAAATGCCTATTAAAACGATTTCCAGCTCGCTAGGAATTAATTCCTCAAAACGGTTTTTGTCGACCTAATTTGACTGGCCTATTTAACCTTCTATAGTTTTATGTGTTTGTTTAATAAAAAACATAATTTGTTTTGTTTAAATTTAATTTAGAAGAACTGAATATAACTTTAAAATATACAATTTGACAAGGGACTGTAAATCCTGTTCATTTTTTAGGCTAGGGTCTAGCCACATAATATAATTATTTCTGGGATAAGGGGGAAACCAAACTCTGGCAAACAAATTATTTTCAATTAGTTTTTGCTTTTGTTGATTCAATCAATTATGTCCGAAAATAAACAGGATTTACGAAAGCCCAGATTTTACGTATGTCTGGCCCAAAGACCGAAAACGGTCAATGTCTTTTGCTCACATTGCACGTTTCGCCATATTACAACAAACAAAACTGGAGTTTTGGTTTCTTATTTTAGTCATTTGAGACCTTTCACAACCTTGTGAGGGACAGCGAGAACAAAAAAATACCGTCCAAAAGTGATTAATTTTGAAATAACATAAATTAATGAATTTGGCAAAATCCCAAGTGATCATCTTTGTGGAATTTTTTAGAAACTTAATAATTATTTTGCATGAATGTTGGTCATATTTTAGTATAATATAGGTCTGGCCACAATATTCAATTTTTTTTTCGCGTTAGGCCTTTTTATATGTACAGAGTTTTATTGCGTTTTTAATATGTTATACAACGGGGTTTCTAGGTTTTTGCATAAAAAATATACTGTTTTATTTCTTGTATTATATTTTTAGTACCCTAAAATTACTGAGTGAAGTGAAGTGAAGTAGACTCTTTTTGCCCAAACTTGGGTCCCCTAAAATTCTTTTAGAATTGTTGAATCCCAAGAAAAGTAACTATATCCATGAAGATAAGGGAAGAATCCCAGAATGATTTGGCTTTTTCTTGAAACCTTTGCGAAATTTCTGGTAGAAAATATAAAATTTAGGCGCACGTATGCCCAGGCTTTGGACTCGGGGAGCGCGAACGCCGGAATTTTGATAGAATGGGATGAGCGTTGCAAATCTGTCATTCAATCAGAGGCCCAGGAGGATGGAGGTTTGGTCGTTAGGTTTGAAAACGCCTTGATGCACACCACCAAAAATGTTTTTTTTTTATACTTTCATCAAAAAAATGATTTTAGTAACTGCAGATAACTAAAGCATGGCATTTTTGGTTACCGATGCAATAAAAAACTTTTTTTTTGAACACGGGTATAAAAAAAGATTTCTGTCCGTTTTTTACCCAAAATTAAAGAGAAAAAGCGGAAAATAGTAATACTGAAAAAATCTAATTATTCTTGCCTAAAACTTAAGCCATCTCCGCCAGTTTTCATCAAGTATTTACGAAAAAATCATTCTTTGTTGCGACATTTTAGCAACAAAGAACGTCAATTACCAGCCGCCCTGATTTATAGTGTAAAGATGGTGTGTTGCGAGAAGTGCTTTGTTCGAAATTTTTAATATTTATTTACCTAACAAGTGCGTAAAGTGATACTTTACCGTTGTTGACTCAACGAAGCGAATTAAGTTCGTTCAAGCCGGCAATGGCGGTAAAGACACTTTACGCATGTGTTAGGATCCCAAAAAAGAAATATAAATATCTGTGTTTTAATTTTCTGAAATAAACGTAGTCAATTTATAGCGCGGAGTGCGGTAAAGTGCCATAAGGTTACTTTTAAGGCCCTGAGTGCGGTAAATTACTACTTCCCGCACGCAAGTGATTGCGGTAAACTTTACCGCACGCGAGTAGGTAAAAGTATTTTCCTGTTTTTCTTGTATTTTTTGATAAAGGTAGGTAATAAAAAAAATAGTGTTAACAACTGTGTGTTTTTTTTTTGTCGCGTTTTTAAATACCTCGAACCTTAGATTAAAAAGAGACAAGATATCTGGTCCAACGAAAACTCCTTGGCAAATAATAACCACTGTTGTCGTTCTAGGAATTTTTACGTTTTGGAACCCCTAGAAGGCACTCCGGAATACGAAATTATCCCGGTTACGAGTTGGAGAGAATAAATCAGTATTTTTGATTCAACGACGGAAATTAGCATTACCTTTTGTCTTGTAGCGTTTCTTCCAGCTGGGCCCAGCACTGCATAACCAATAAGCAGCCGAATTCTAGTCCGTTAGCCGTAATTCACCATAAAATGTACTTCAAAAGGCAATGTCTTAGTTTTAGTTCAATAATACAACGAAAACGTTATTCTCAACAGTAGCACAAGACATTTTAAAGATATCTTATGTATGTCTTAGTTACATCTGAACGTCTCGAGACCTTTGTAGGATATCTTAAAGATGTCGTACTTAAGATATTTTAAATATGCTGACTTCTCAGCCTCTTAAAGATATCCTCTTCATGTCTTCCTTAGTCACAAAAAATTTAGTAGATATATATATATATAAATAAATATATAAATAATTATTTTTTCGGGCGCCGTCCTCTAATTATTAGGTATACGTAACAAATTTTTTTTCCAACTTTTGACCCCCCCCCCTTCCCACACTGTGTCACAATATGCCCTCCCTCCCATCACTAAAATTACGTACCTAACTAACACTTTGGCTAACCCTCCTGCAAATAAAACCCAATTTTTTTGAAAAATCTCAAATATGGTCTTCAATTCCAAAAAAACCGGGTATTTTTAAGCGTGAGCGAATCATAGTTACTATTGTTTTCTCTTTCTAAAGTGCATTCGTGAGAGAAGTTAAGGAAACGACAACTGGAAATCACGTCAGACAAACTATTTCCGTCTTTGTTGCACTTCCGGTATGTGTATGGCACCTGTTCTTTCTATTGCCTCCAAAATGTTAGCTGAAGCGGACTATTACTTAGGTATTTTCGATCCTATGTGGTATGCTGGATCTCTCTCTAGGCGAATGATTTTAGAAAGAGAGCACAATGTCGCCCCAGAACATAACATAATCCGCGCCGAAAACTTGCTAATGGAAGACTAGCGTTATCCGAGTGCTGTCAAATGTCAATAATGTATTATCTGTCACTTCTGTCAGGCGTTTTGTTAATTTCGGTTTTTCAGTTTTTCGGGTGTTTTTTATATTTGGTCTCGTTTTACAGCAGTTTATACTACATGCGTGCCAAACGCGATTATTTAAAAGAAAACTTGAACTCCGAAACCTTTGCCAATGAAGATATCCCTTCCCAACCCTGCCCAGCTTCTGAAGGTGACGCCAGCCCTCGAAACAATGAGCAAACAATAGATATTTTGCCCAGTTCACCTCCTGACCCGAGTCCTGGCCCTTCTACCAGTGCTAGTCCACAACTGAGCCCATCTAACAGTATTCACCTACGACACCTACAGGGACCAAGACAAAGTACTTCGGCTGATGTTCCCATGTTAGGGCCCAGCGATTTTCTTTGAAACTGGGCATGTAAATATCGTATCCCACATGTTGCAGTAAATAATTTATTACGTTATTTGAAGAATCGCTTTCCAGAACTTCCTAGCGATGCTCGTACTCTTTTAAATACCTGTCGAATTCAAAATACAGTTCCAGTTGCTCCTAGAGAATACCACCACTTTTCTTTAAAAACGGTTTTGTCTAATTTTTAGTGCTACAATTCCAATTTTTTTAAAAATCAACAAGAATTTGAAATTGATGTAAACATTGATGGTTTACCACTTGCAAAAAGTAGTGGTAGTCAAGTTTATCCTATTTTAATTAGATTAAAAGGCACTCAGTGCGTAGATATGGCAGGAATATATCATGGCAATCAATAGCCTGAAGATGCAAATCTATTTTTAAGCAGTTTTGTCGGGGAAGTTATTGATCTGGTCACAAATGGTATCATTCTTAACGGAAAACAGTTTAGTGTAAAAATAAATGCCATTGTTTGTAATGTGCCTGCGAAGGCATTTATAACATATACAAAAGGGCATTCTGGATACTCCTCATGTTCCAAATGCATGATTGAAGGTGACTACATCAATGGTGTTTGCTTTCCAGATACAGACAATTTGCATTTAAGGTCTGATACAGACTTCCGAAACAAAATTGATGAGGCATATCACAATGGAACATCAATTTTGGAAAATGTTCCAAATCTTGACATGGTCTCTAACTTCCCATTAGACCCCATGCACCTAATATATCTTGTTGTTGTTAAAAAATTGTTAGTAAGTTTGTGGTGTTTCGGTAAGCTACCAACCAAGTTATCCTATAATGTGGTAAGAGCAATTTCAGATGCCTTAGTAAACCTTTCCACGAGTATGCCTGGTGAATTTAACCGCAAACCAAGAAGTTTGTCAGATGTGAAAAGGTGGAAGGCTACAGAATTCAGGCAATTTTTACTGTACACTGGACCAATCGTTTTAAAAAATAATATATCTCCTGATAAGTTCCTAAATTTCATGAGTTTACATGTTGCAATAACAATTTTGTCTAGCAAAAATCATTTTGAGCACCTTGAATATACTTCCGAACTATTATTATACTTTGTTAAAACTTTTAAGGACATTTATGGTGCCAAATTTATGTCACATAATATTCATAACCTCTTACACTTAACTAATAATGTCAAAAGGTTTGGACCTTTGGATAGCTATGGTTGTTGGATATTTGAAAATTACCTTCAGTCAAATTTACAAACTTTAAGAACAAAGTATAGGCCTTTAGCTCAAATTATTAGAAGGCATAGTGAAAAACAAAATAAATTAAGAAATGAAAACATGTGCCCAAAAAATTTTCCAATTTTTGAAGTTGAACATGATAGTGGTCCTATATGTCAAAATATTGTTATAAAGAAGCAGTTTAAAAAAGTAATTTTTAATAATTTTCAGTACTGAAAATTTTTTATTTACAACGCTGTCCTTCTTCAGAAATTGGTATTTACAATGCAAGCTCTTTAGGTGCTTTAACAGCCATTGGCATAAGCTTTATTAAATACAAATGTGTAAGATTTGCTTTAAGTGAAAATGAAAGTGTTATATACCCACTGCTTCATACTGTTTAGATACCTACTGATTACATTGTAAGAATTTCATTTGGAGCAAATTAGGTGCTTTTTGCAAAACTTTTAGCTTTATTCAGATTATCTATTTAATTCAATATTTTTTCAAAATTATAAGCCATTTTTCAAACTTTTGAAAAGTGGGTTTTGTAAACAATTATACAGGATGATTCGAAATTCCCTAGAAAGACTTTAACTGTAGGTAGAATTTGTTGTTCTGAACAAGAATTACTAAAATATATTTTGTAAACGCTTTTGTTTCGGAGATATTTGAATTTAAAAATTGTTAATATTTTTTGAGAAGTACCCTTTACTACTTGGTAGAACCATCAATTTTTGAAAGCAAAAATTTGACGACTTCAAAATGCTTGACAAAATCCCTAAAACATATCATTGTCAGCACTTGTAAACTTGCTTGGTAAATTATTTTAAAGGCAATTCCCAAAATACATGAAAATTTTACTCTCAAATTCAGAGAAATGGTCAAGCCATGATGACCCTTAAAATAATTTTCTTAAATACCTGTTAAATTGTTTTTAGATGTGGTAAAATTAACTTTAGTAGGACACGTTTTTTGGTAAATTTAAACACTGTAAAGAAATTTGACTGAAAGGCAAAACCACCTTATATTTTACACACTTTACACACGAAAAATTACAATCTGCTGTTTTTTGGGTAAAAATTGCAAAATAAAAATCATTTGCACAACACCACTCAAGATGACAAATTATGCCCATCTTTCTCTAAAATATTTTTTATAGCCTGCTGTCTGTCTTCACCAACCTTAAAAATTTTTGCACATCATTAAATTATTTTTCCATGTGCCTCTAAAATTCTGACCTATCTCTCTAAATATTTTAACAGAGAGAAAATGTTTTTTGGCAGTATTTTTTTTGAACGCGTAAAAAACAGTGAAAACTTCAAAATTTGACTGTTTTTTTCTAGAAATCGAAACTTTCGAAAGAAAGCTTTAAAATGTGAGCAATATCATGGCATAAAAACGTGAACAACGTAGTAAAAAATAGCTTCATCAAAAACGTTACCCCTTAAATTATGCTAAAATATTTGAAGCCTTAAATTACCATCATGGCTTGACCAAAACAAAATATGAAATTTAAACAAAATAATCACATAACTTTTCTTAGATTAATGATATCTAACCACTGTTCAAATCTTTTTAGAGAAGTTTGAATCACTCTGTATGTGTTGTAGGTTTTAGTTTCTGCTCATTACCCTCTCCACATAGGCCGATCAGCTCTTATCGTTTTAGTGTCCTTTTATCCACCTTCGCCGCCATTTTGACAGAAAACTAATGGATTATCTGTCACTTTTGAGTGAAAATGGCGGCGAAGGTGGATAAAAGGACACTAAATCGGTATGAGTTGATCGGCCTATCTGGAGAGGGTACTGTTCTGCTATTTACTTAATGCTTATTTTTAATGTCATTTGCAGACTATTTGACAATTCTGTTATTCTGTCGTACATTTTATATTTTAAAGAAAGATATCTGGTCATTTTTTCTAGATTAGTTGAACTAAAAAAGAATGGATGAAAAAACGTGGACTCTAGTACAGTTTTTGGACGATTCTACTGTGGAAGCCATTCCATCAATTTGGATACAAGGCAATAATTGTCATTGGCCCTCTTTTGCTAAAGAAAAGTTGTACAGTGCAATAAGAAAATCAGAGCCTCTAAATACATGTGGGCCAACCCATCCAATCAAGATCTTTAGAAATGCAACTTTTGGTAAGTGTAATTAATTTGTTCAATCATAAATTTTTAAAACTGCTAAAAAAAATTTTTTTGCGGTTGATATACATTTTTCAGAGTTTTTAGACAACTTTCATTTAAAGTTCATTTTTGGCATTCTCTTTACACAACTTTTTGGTTGCTGTGCCTTTTATTACCATCCATACATAGCATGGATGGAGGCTATTGGGATCGGCAAAAAAAAGTTATTTTATTTCCACTAAAAATAAGTTATTTGGGTCAAAAAAGACCTAAATACAAAATTTTATCATGGCGTCTGTCTGCCTGTCTGTAACACAATTACTTAAAAACCGCTTAACCGATTTTTATCAAATTTGGTACAAAAATTTTTGTGTCACTAACGTAGGGCTGATTAGTTTTTGATGAGGGTGGGGGGTTGGTATGAGGGGAGATTTAAAAAAAAATAACTCACGAACTGTAGCAGCTAGTGACACGCGGTTTTCACATTAAGATAGATAATTGCATTTTCAATCAAAAAAAAATATTAAAAATTTTTTAAAAAGAGTTTTCTTTTATTTTTTTTTTAAAGATTTTATGTATGGTTATATGTGCCTATTGGTGCTATTTATTTTTATTTCTTCAAAGGTATAAAAAAAATATTTTTTAATTTTTGCGGGCAAGGCAACTTTTTTTAATGTATCATATTATACCTATATATTGAATGTAATCATTATCGGTTATAAGAACAGAACACTGGCCATGATGTAAAAAATAAGCATTATTGGGTCAGGGTATTGTAGCATATTTTTGCAATACTGACTTTATGAGCTCATAGAAAACATAACACATTATACCTACCTATATTTTACTTTTTAGGAGATTACTTGTTGGCTAGAACCAAAGCCAAAGATGCTGAAGACACAAGCAACCTAGACACAGAACCAGAAAATGAAATTAAAAGGAAAAGAGTACAAATGCTAATATTTTGCCTTCTCCACCAAAAATAAAGAAAATCAAAACAGCTGTAAGTTCACAACATTTTTTTTGAACAAAAAAGAAGTTAAAAAAAAACCTCCAAATTAGTTACTTCAACCGAAAAGAAACTTTTTTTATTGTTATTGTTTTTGAATTTGGCAAATTTTTTTATTTATTTTAAATATTAAGTATATTTCAAAACTAGTGAGATGAAGGTTAAAACCAATGGTAATAGTATAATGTAAACCCTCTAAGCTTTTTAAAATTTATTTGAAAGTATTTATTATTAAAAATCCAAAATGGTTAAATTTAGGGATAAGATGATTTACATGAACTTTTGTTTTAAACATTTTTGATATCTTGTACACTTTACCCAATAATTGACCATTTCCGGACTTTTCTAAAGCGCTGTATAGATAAACTGCTCTACAGTGCATCATAGTTTTTTAGGTGTATATAAAAAACAGATGCCTTGTCCACCAATGATAAAGAAAATTAAAACAGCTGAAAAAATTGGTAGGTTCATAATATACCTATTTTATTAATTAATTACATTTTAAGAATATTTTAAAACTAGTGAGATGAAACATAACAAGTGTAGGTATTCCTATTTTATAGATATACAGGAAAAACAGGTAGTTGAGGATCCTAAACACCCGGTGCTTGACCTGGAAGATATGGACCTTGAAAAGGAAAATCGAGCTATTAATGAAGATCTGCAAGAGCAGGATGCTCGTGAAGTTCAGGAAGACCAGAATTTTATTGAGCCCAGAGAGGACCTCCTGACAGAACAAAAGTTGGGGCAAAACTTTAATGAACGTTAAAGGAACCAGGCAGAACAATTTATTCCATGCACCAGTTGCCAGTGCAAAAGCTGTTTAAAAAAAGGTATAAATTCATATTCTATTATATAGATCTACATAGTCCTTAATTTTTCTACGTTAGGTTTTAATTTATTTTACTTTTTCAACTCGCTAATAATTTTGTTTATATGTTTTTATATAAAATGTTTAGATCAAAATATAAAAACAGTGATTCAACAAGGCCACATCTTAAGAGGTCTTGCCAATGATACACTAGCAGAAGTTCGAGCTATTAAAACGGACCTAAAAAAATCTGCAAATCATAATTCTGAAGAAACTCCAGTTATAAGCTTTTATACCAATATGGGTTGTGAATTTCCAATCAGTTCTGATGAAGATTGATACATTTTTCTTATCCCAAAAAAATAAGTACCTATTCGGTTCTAATCTATATAACTTTGTGCGAAGATCTCTGAAGACCATAGTTTCAAATGAAATGGCATTAAAATACAGCTGGTTAGGAAGAAAAGACAAAAAAGCATTTAGTTCCTTAACATTGGCAACATTAATCATAGGTAAATTAATAATTCTACTACACAGGGTGGATTCTTTAAATGATGCTTCTAGCGGGTTGGAATTTGGTTGAATAAAAAAATACAAAAACACGTCAACTGAGATTTTTAATTTCCCTTAATCGTGCTATCTTGGATTTGGTCTATATCATTTAATTTACGAGGTATGGCAATATTTTTTTTTTAAATAAGACGTATATGTATATTTTGCAATTTTTGAAATCTGCATCTATCTTTTACGATAATCAAGATATTTTTATCTAAATCTGTATGGAAAACTTCGATATTCATTCAAATATCCTCCGTAAAACAAGGCATAGACAACAATTCCATGCAAGTTTAAATCCCTCTATCTTGGAAACCATAAGAGGTAGAGTATTAGTGTGTGGTATTTTCAAAAAGATAATTTTTTTTATTTAAAAAAAAATATTTTTGGCCATACCTCGTAAACAAAATGACATAAAAAAATCCAAGATAGCATGATTAAAGAAAATTAAAAATCTCAATTGACATGTTTTTGGATTTTTTTATAAAACCAAATTCTAACCCGCTAGAAGCACCGTTCCGTTTAAAGTATCCACCCTGTATAATATTATATGCGAAAGTTTGTAAATGTATCTGTGAGTGTGTGAATATGTTTGTCCTTCAATCAAGTCAAAACGGCTGAACGGTCTTGGATAAATTTTGGTAAGAAATGGGTTGTTACCTGGATTCAAACATAAGCTACTTTTTATTTGACATTTCGCTCAATGACAGCTGTCAAATGACATTATTTAGGAAAAACCAACCGAGAGATTCGAGCCAACTAGACTGTCCGTTCAACAATCGCTTTGGTGAATGCGGTAGGAGACTGCAGGCAACGCGCAATCAACAATAGTTAAGTAGGTTACTAGCAAAGCATGGTTTTAACAGTAATTGAAGAAGTATAAAGGTTTTTTTAACATTCATTTTTAATTTACAAACCAAAACAGCTGCTAGCAAAATGCAATTTTTTTTTGGATAGGTTGTTTCAAACTAAGTTGGTTTTATATTCCAGAATCCGCAAAGGCTACCATTGAAGGTGAAAACCAAAAATCCATTGAAACGGCAATACAGTTGTGGATAAGAAGAGCATTTGATTGCATTAAATCTAAAGTAAACAAAGGCTTTTAATTATCACTTACTGTTTTGTTTAACTGCTTTTATATTTTTTATACAAAGTGTCTCATAAACTAGGTCAGGTCTCCAAAACACAAGTTTCAATTTTCTGTATGGTTTACAAAAAAGCATTTTCTTCATTACTATTTCTTAAAATGAAATACCCTGTTTATTTCCCCAAATTTGGACTGAGCTTTTCTAATTGAAAGGACAATTTAACCTTCCAGAGGATCAATGTATTCATCTTATCGTTTTATTTTAAAAACTTAAAAAATGTTAACATATATTTTTGGAAGAAAGAAAAGCCCTATTTATAAATTTGCCAAAATATGGAGGGAAACCCATTAAAGTGACTGGTTGTACGAGTAGTTTTCCAAACACTTTTTACGTTACGTTTTTACTTATTTTTTTTTTTAATATATGTTATATATATGTTTCTACTTTAATCTACTTTAATAGGTAGCAGGATTTGCTCAGTTTTTACTTTGTTTGTGTAACTTTCTTTTATATATGGACCTATTTTGTATATTCCTATTTTAATTGTACAGGTAGGGTATATAGCAGAATTTACGCAGTTTTTCCTTTGTTGATTTAATTTTTTTATATACGTGACTGCTTTTGTACTCCTTTTTTAACTACTTTTTAAATAAAGTATAATATTTCAATAGCACCAACTTTTTTGTAGGTATACCTATATTTAAGATGTTTTAGAGACATCTTAAAGATATCTCCTAAAAGACATCTTAAAGATATAAGGATTTCTAACATACGATATCTTTAGGATATCTTAAAGATATCTTTAAGTAAATACAAGACATCTGTAAAATGTGGGTTACGTCTGGACATTTTTAAGATATCGTTAAGATGTCTTGGTGCTACTTGGGACCACAAGTGATGCTAATTTTTTATTCGCGCATACTCTCGCGGCAAAACTGGGACAAAAAACGCGCTAAATAAAATTTAAATATTTCTCTTTTATCCCAATTCCCCTGAAATATACACAACACACAAAACAAAATAATTTATGTACAGAATATTAAGTGCAAACGGAACATTCCGCCCACCAAAATATATCTATTGTATTTTCTACTCTTTTTCACCAAGTGGTAAGGGACATAGCTTTACCACCGGTCTCTGCAAAATACCGTTTGCAGTGCACACAGTCGCAACACGGACAACATCGTCACCACCGGGGTGTACTTGTTCAATACGCCCCAGTTTCCACTTTAATGGTGATATGTTTGTTGGAATATTAATTTAATTTATATTCATATACATAGCAAAAAGTAACAAAAATAAATATGTATGCATGTAAATAAAACATGCAGTACTATATACAGTATCGATTGAATAAATACAGGGTTCCTAAGATTTTCCTTAGGGATAGGATTTCAATAAATCAAACAGAAATGGCATAGAAAGTTCTGCGCGCACAAAAGAAACAGGTATATTGAGCAATGGTGCCAGTTTGTTATTATCTCCGGACTGCTTTCATGAGAAAAAATTGTCGCCACTCTTTCATTATGAGCATAAATCATAGTTGCAATAATAACCGTTGACAAGATGTCTGCAAATTCTGCTAGATGGCGGCCACACCATGAGATGATCGAGGAAACACTAATTAAAAATTAGGTGTTTTCAGGTCCAAACCACAGCTTTTTCTTGCGTAAAGGAGGCGGCAGGGTCCATTATTTACGATACTGAGCGATAAACTCGTGAGGTTGTTAACATTAGAAAGAAATATCTTCGCTTTTAATTAAATTTCTTTCCATTCTGTTCTACTAGTGACATCTATCCGGAAACGGCCAAACCATGCAGCTAGCACTAGCAGCCACAGAAATCAATAAACGGCGCTGTTTTTCCTGCAGAGCCTTTTGCTTGAGATATTATTGATTTTAAATAAAGCTGGCCCTATACTACATTTGATATTTTCGAGGTGTTTTATGACATGATCTCGAAACATGTAGCGAACCAATTCTTCAAAACTAGCGGGAGGGTAAAAGCGAAAAATAAGGGGCTGCCAATATTGGTAACACCCAAAAAGGGGTGAAAAGATTTATTTTGCTCTGTTTCTTTACAAAAAACTTTTTTTTTACGAAAAACTTGAGCTCTGCCACTTTTTTTATTTTTTTCTTCAACTTTCTCGAAATTTTCGTCATACCGTAGAAAAAAATTATTTCCCCCATGGTCATACTCTACTTTTATTCGAAAAAATTTAGAAACAGAGACGGGATCAGTTTTCCTAAAACGGGGGATCTTGGTTTCGAGTGAGAAGATAAATGGCGCCGCAGGCAAAAATTTTTCAATTAAATTAGCCGAACGCAAAAATGTTAGAAAAACAAAGCAAGAAATAAAAATGGCGCCGCTTACAATTTTTTTTCAAAAATTACGTAATGTCGGGAACGCAAAGAAATAGGTCTAAAGAGTATAATTTTTAAGAAAAAAATATCAATTTTCTCGCCCTCCTCCACTGGGACTACAGGGGCCGTGCACAAATTACGTAATGGTCATAGGGGGGAGGGGGGTTACAAAACGTTACGTAGGGGGGAGGGGGGTTTTCGACAGCGTTTGCATTTGTGTGAAACTAAGAAAATTTGGAATGAAAATAAGTGAAGTTTTTTTTTTAGGGGGGGGTAGTGGTCTTGAAATCGTTACGTAATATTAGGGGAGTGGCGTGCCAAACCGTTACAAAACATTACATAGGGAGGGGGTCAAAAATTGGTAAAATCACCGTTACGTAATTTGTGCACGGCCCCACATCTGACTGTTCCTCCTTTTTGATTTCGAATCAAAGGGCAAAACCCGTGTTGGACGTTCGAAGGCGTCAACCCGTCCTATTTGCTTGATAAAGTTTCTACGGAAATATCTCAGTCGATTTCTCCGGCCGTGTATGAACGCTTTAGGTTAGGCATTTGCATGTATCTCAGTCCCCAGCCTGTAAACAGTGCGTAAGGACAATGGTTACAAAATGAAAAGCCGAAAAATATTTTTTTTACGATATCTTTCATCAGTTTGGTATTAAAGTCGAGCAAAAACAATTTTTATTCCAGTCCTAAAGGTATGAAAATGGAAAACATTAGAAAACAACAACCTGGAAGGAATTTACTACGTGTAAGATGTAGTGACAACATCGCCCCATGCCCATCCTTTTCTGCCTAATGTGCTTTTCCGTTTGTCTGCGTCTTATACACGGCTGCTTGGCCCCCTAAGGATTTGCTTAGGAACCCTGTATATATATCGAGTGATGAATCAGTTTTCTTTTGTTTAAGAACGAGAACAATAATACATATAAGATAAGAACTATTCCTTTGTCTGAATAATAAATAAAAACAGTCAGTTAGTTATCATAGGACACCTGTGCGTTTCATTACAAACAATCCCCATATTTTAATAAGGTTTTCATCCCTAATTAAAACCAAGGTATCTTTAGTAATGAGGGTTGTAGAATCCGTCCATTTACTGCGCTGGTGAAGCGTGTGCAAATATTCGCTATGCCAGCGTTTACAGAATGACTGGTGCATGCGTTGCAACAATTGCCACCTCGATAAAGTATTCAGACGTAAATTACATAAGTCAGGCTCCGGGAAGGTGGCTAACGGTTCAAGCGTTAGAAAGTGTCCCGGGGTCAACGCCGAATAATCGTTGGGGTTAGAACTAACAGGAATCAAGGGCCTGGAGTTCAGAATGGACTCAATTTAAACCAGTAGGGTATAGAACTCTTCATACGACAACAACTGTTCTCCAAGAACCCTGTGAAGATGATATTTTGTTGATTTAATGGAAGCTTCCCACAAACCCCCAAAGTGGGGCGCAGCAGGGGGATTAAAATTCCAGGTAATGGTCTCAGCTCCTGCTGCCTGTTCCATAAGCTCAATTAGTTGACGATTGGTGCCAACAAAATTTGTCTCTTGGTCACTGTACAAATCCGAACATCGGCCACGTCGGGCAAAGAATCTGCGTAATGCAGCCAAAAAAGCGTCAGCCGACAAACTTGAAACTAGTTCCAAACCGACAGCTTTTACTGCAAAGCAAACAAACACGCAAATATACATTTTTTTAGACTTTCGACCACGCCCAGTCCCAAATGATACAGAATATGGTCCACCGAAATCCATTCCGGTATGAGAAAATACCTTAACTCGAGAAATCCGTGAGATAGGTAAGCTCGCCATTTTTGGAGCAGCAGCAGGAGGGGGGTTCATTCGAAAACAAGTGTGACATCTATATATTACTTTTCTAATAGCACGTCGGCCGGCTAGAATCCAGAACAGAAAAATTACGTAATGTCGGGAACGCAAAGAAATAGGTCTAAAGAGTATAATTTTTAAGAAAAAAATATCAATTTTCTCGCCCTCCTCCACTGGGACTACAGGGGCCGTGCACAAATTACGTAATGGTCATAGGGGGGAGGGGGGTTACAAAACGTTACGTAGGGGGGAGGGGGGTTTTCGACAGCGTTTGCATTTGTGTGAAACTAAGAAAATTTGGAATGAAAATAAGTGAAGTTTTTTTTTTAGGGGGGGGTAGTGGTCTTGAAATCGTTACGTAATATTAGGGGAGTGGCGTGCCAAACCGTTACAAAACATTACATAGGGAGGGGGTCAAAAATTGGTAAAATCACCGTTACGTAATTTGTGCACGGCCCCACATCTGACTGTTCCTCCTTTTTGATTTCGAATCAAAGGGCAAAACCCGTGTTGGACGTTCGAAGGCGTCAACCCGTCCTATTTGCTTGATAAAGTTTCTACGGAAATATCTCAGTCGATTTCTCCGGCCGTGTATGAACGCTTTAGGTTAGGCATTTGCATGTATCTCAGTCCCCAGCCTGTAAACAGTGCGTAAGGACAATGGTTACAAAATGAAAAGCCGAAAAATATTTTTTTTACGATATCTTTCATCAGTTTGGTATTAAAGTCGAGCAAAAACAATTTTTATTCCAGTCCTAAAGGTATGAAAATGGAAAACATTAGAAAACAACAACCTGGAAGGAATTTACTACGTGTAAGATGTAGTGACAACATCGCCCCATGCCCATCCTTTTCTGCCTAATGTGCTTTTCCGTTTGTCTGCGTCTTATACACGGCTGCTTGGCCCCCTAAGGATTTGCTTAGGAACCCTGTATATATATCGAGTGATGAATCAGTTTTCTTTTGTTTAAGAACGAGAACAATAATACATATAAGATAAGAACTATTCCTTTGTCTGAATAATAAATAAAAACAGTCAGTTAGTTATCATAGGACACCTGTGCGTTTCATTACAAACAATCCCCATATTTTAATAAGGTTTTCATCCCTAATTAAAACCAAGGTATCTTTAGTAATGAGGGTTGTAGAATCCGTCCATTTACTGCGCTGGTGAAGCGTGTGCAAATATTCGCTATGCCAGCGTTTACAGAATGACTGGTGCATGCGTTGCAACAATTGCCACCTCGATAAAGTATTCAGACGTAAATTACATAAGTCAGGCTCCGGGAAGGTGGCTAACGGTTCAAGCGTTAGAAAGTGTCCCGGGGTCAACGCCGAATAATCGTTGGGGTTAGAACTAACAGGAATCAAGGGCCTGGAGTTCAGAATGGACTCAATTTAAACCAGTAGGGTATAGAACTCTTCATACGACAACAACTGTTCTCCAAGAACCCTGTGAAGATGATATTTTGTTGATTTAATGGAAGCTTCCCACAAACCCCCAAAGTGGGGCGCAGCAGGGGGATTAAAATTCCAGGTAATGGTCTCAGCTCCTGCTGCCTGTTCCATAAGCTCAATTAGTTGACGATTGGTGCCAACAAAATTTGTCTCTTGGTCACTGTACAAATCCGAACATCGGCCACGTCGGGCAAAGAATCTGCGTAATGCAGCCAAAAAAGCGTCAGCCGACAAACTTGAAACTAGTTCCAAACCGACAGCTTTTACTGCAAAGCAAACAAACACGCAAATATACATTTTTTTAGACTTTCGACCACGCCCAGTCCCAAATGATACAGAATATGGTCCACCGAAATCCATTCCGGTATGAGAAAATACCTTAACTCGAGAAATCCGTGAGATAGGTAAGCTCGCCATTTTTGGAGCAGCAGCAGGAGGGGGGTTCATTCGAAAACAAGTGTGACATCTATATATTACTTTTCTAATAGCACGTCGGCCGGCTAGAATCCAGAACCGCTGTGTCAACAAAAAATACAAATTTTGCGAACCTGGGTGAGAATACCTTTCATGGAATTCTTTTATTATCAAATCAGTCAGGACATGATTTCTAGGAAGCAGAAGCGGAAATTTCGAATCATACTTCAACTCGGAGTTAGCTAGCCTTCTGCCCACTCTAAGTAGACCAGAATCATCCAAAAATAAACTTAATCTACGATATTTTTTTCGAACAAGGTTTATTGGCTTTCAAAAGTACTATTTCAGAGGCAAATACAAGGCCCTGAACATATTTGACCAGTATCAATAAAGCTTGTTTTAACTCATCTAAGAGTAAATATTTCATTTTTCTCGGAGAAAAACGATTTTTTAAGTTATAAAGATCCTGGATCTTACTTAAAGAAGAATATCTTTCTAAAAACCAATCCTGTTTTCAGCAAGTGAAACAACAAGTACATTTTTTATTTCATCGTTATTTTCTTCTTTCTCAAAATCACAGTAACTCTTGTCATCACAAAAGTCCAACAAAAACGATGGTCCAGAAAACCATAAGGGACGGTTGATAAGTTCTGAAGGAAATAACCCTCGACTTCCACAATCGGCCGGATTGTTCTCTGATTTAACATGCCGCCAAGAACTAGGAGACACATTTTCTTGCACAAGGACTACACGATTTGCAACAAAAGTCGGCCACTGATGCGGAGAAGAAGTGATCCAACGTAACACTATTGTTGAATCTGACCATGCTAAAATGTTGGTTATCTTGCAACATACAGAATATAATTCCCACACATACTTAAGCAACTTTGACACTAGAACAGCCGCACTAAGCTCTAAACGAGGTACCGACAATTTCTTTATTGGAGCGATTTTTGACTTGGCTGTGACTAAATAGATATTTACTCGAGTATCAAGGTCAATAACTCTAAGATAAATAACTGGACAATATCCCATTTCTGAGGCGTCTGCGAATCCATGTAATTCACAAGAGTGACAAGAAGTAGTGTCAATATGTCGGGGTAAATTAATAGCTGACAGTAACGGTAACTCAAAAAGATATTTTTCCCATAAACTCATAATCGACTCTGGCGGACTATCGTCCCAATTTTTTCCCAAAATCCACAACATCTGTAGGAAATGTTTAGCCTTAAAAGACACCAGAGAGACAAAGCCTGTGGAGTCATAAATACGAGCCAACTATGACAACATATTTCTCTTACTACACTCTCTCTGAATAGGTTTCGCAGAGTACGAAAAACTATCCAACTTCGGGTCCCATCGCAATCCCAAGATTTTTACAAATTCGTCAGTATAAAAAGACAAAAGTTGCTCACTAGAAAATCGACACAAATTTGGATCAATTGAGGACAAAAACAAAGGACTACTGCTAACCCATTTTCTCAATTGTAATCCACTCTTTTCCAGCAATTCTATCAGTTCCTTTTTTAGAATAAGGGCATCTTTCACAGAGGTTCCAGTATATAAAATATCATCCATATAAGTGCTCTGAAGTATTATTTCTGCCGCACGAGGATATTTTTCTCCTTCGTCTTTAGCCAACTGTTGAAGAGTTCTTATTGCTATAAAAGGCGAACATGAGAGCCACAGTGTCCAAAACGTAGTCTTTAATCGGCGGTAAAAACCGCCACAAAATACACTGGTAATCACGATGCCTAGCATCCACTAATATTTGCCGATACATCTGCTTTACATCAGCGCAAAAACCACAGGAGACGAAATTTGAGTAGCAAATCTACAATATTGGCCTGTAGTTTTGGTCCCACCAACAAGACATCATTTAATGAGCGATTATTTGTCAATTTCATCGATCCGTCAAAAACAACCCGTAAACGCGTGGTGCAACTATTGCCAAATAATAATTGTGATTGGGCAAGATAGGACGGGTAGCCAACGACATGTGACCCGTATATAGATAGTCCTGCATCAACACCGTTCTAAACTAAAAAGCCTGTTAACTCCTACCTCCTCAGTGCCCTTTAGCCTAATGTGGCTGCCATTTTTATAACCAAATTGACAAGTAAAACATGGATTTTCTGTCAGTTTGGTGTCAATATGGCGGCGATCATAGGCCAAAGGATACTAAAACGAAAATGAGTTAACTGGCTTTTTAGTTGAGAACGGTGTTGCTTGCATAAAATCTACATACAACGATTTCAACTCAGAATTATTCGCCAATCTTTTTTCCAAATAATTAAAACGACGTAAGGCCATCGGATGGTAATCACCCAAATAACAGTTATTGTCTTTAAAGGGAAGTTTTATGACATAACTACCACTATCCGTTCTACAAGGTGTACTACAAAATATCTCTTCGCACAATTGATTTTCAGGCGACAAAAAATTCTTAGTTGGAAGTTCTTCAATTTCCCAAAACCTTTTTACTATTGAATCCAAACTATGATTACTACTAGAAGAATCATGTAACGTTGTAACCGCAGAAAGCAAACTACTACTACTACTATTATTATTTTTCATCAACCTATTTACCTTGCCCATTAAAAGCCAACCAAAAATAGAATTTATTGCTGAAGGTTCCCCTTTTAATCCTAGTACTCGACCTTCACGTAAAACTTCTCGAAAATATTGAGCACCCAACAACATATCTACATCTCGAGCGAGGAAAAATTGAGGGTCGGCTAATTTAAGATTAGAAACATGCTTCCAAGTTTTGCATTCTAAATTATTATAGGGTAATTTCATGCATATTTTAGGTACCACTACCATGGAGACACCCGACTCACTAAGAGGTCTAAGGACGCATTGAGCTTTGCCCTTTGAGATAGAAACACCTAATGCCGTCAAACACGATTCTGAAATTAAATTAGCTTCACTAGCGCTATCCAAAAGCAATCTAAACTCATGGAAATTTCCATTGCGATCCATAATCTCACAAACTGCAGTTGAAAGAAGAATGTTACTCTTACTATTGGTACTCGACGAAGTCACATGAACTAATGTAGCATCGCCAGACTCAGTGTTGGAATGGACTTTATCTTTGCTATTTTCCTCAAAATGAAGCAGAATATTATGTTTTTTCCCACATTTTGCACAAGGCTTTTCCCTATAAAATTTAACAAAATGCTCCGTGGACAAACAATTTAAATATAAACGCTGCTGCTTCAACCAAAAATATCTATCCGAGGAAGTCTTACTCGAAAAACTTTCACAATTTTCCAAACGACGATCAGCATTACAAAGCGGACATTTTTTCTCCGAAATCTTAGGGCCGGTAGAAACGAAGCTATTGAATTGACTTGACTCAACTTTTCCACAAGACGATCCAGCCAAATCCAAAACCTGACAGTAATTTTCCAGAAACGTAATCAACTCTCCAATTTTTGGAACTTCATTTTCATACTTTCCATTTGGATTTCTACTAAACTCAACTTCAAACTGTTGCCGCAAACTATCTGTCAGCTTAGACCATAGGAAGTGAAATAAAACAAACGACCAATTACCTACCTCAAACCCTAGGTTTTCCAAAATGGCCATATTTTCCGTAAAAACATCGAGCAATTGCCGCAACGCACTAGGTGAACTATTTTTTAATTTAACTTTAAGTATTTCATCATAATAATAAAAGGCAAGTTTTCTTTTGTTGTTATATCTTTTCAACAGCGCATTATAGGCATCCTCGTAGTTATCCCCAGTAATCGGAAAAGCATTTAAAAGGGCCCTCGGCTCCTTTCACAAACAAGATTTTAGGTGTTGGAACTTTTGTATGTCTGGTACATTGGATACATTGTGTACTAATGTATTAAAAAGATCAAAAAACGTGGGCCACGATTTAAAATCTCCTTCAAAAGTCGGTATGTGAATTTCTTTTAACTTTATGCTCGAACCCCCAGAAACGCCACCGCTACCCACACTTAAACTACTATTTAACACGGTGCTAGTTAAGTTCGACTTTTCTTTTTTTTTTCCTTTTGTTTCAAAAAAACGTTAAAAGTATCCCTAATACTAAAAAGCAAAGAATCAAATTTTAACCGTACCTTGTTCTCCTCATCCAATTGCGCGTCCTCCTTACATTTTTTCAAAATTTTGTAATGATAAGTATCAAAATCACCCTGTAATTTTTCAATTATTATGCAACGTCTTATAAATTTATCCACTAAACTATCATCCGATTGTGCTGATAATTGTACAGTTCCGTCATCCGGTCTAAACAAACTTTTCTCCACTTTTCTATAATAACAAATTTATTTTTTCCACCACAAAAGATTAAATTGTTTTTTTTTTTAATTTAAGCCCATGACCACCAAACTGAGAACTCTTATGTTTACACAAAATATTTCTACTAAGATTTTCCGCAAAAACCAATTTAATCTAATCGCTAATAAGCGCCCTATAAAATGCACGAAACAACGTAAACAAACTGATCGACCACCAAAATAAAATCAGCTGTTTACCTATATTTTCACGGCCAAGGTTAAAACCGATTTCCGAAAACGGCCAAAAAAACAAAATTCTCGAAGCTATTATTTTAAAGGCGAATTTTTCATGACCCTTACCACTCTGTGGTTTGTTAGGATAATGACGTCAGGAATGACGTCACGGTTAACTCACTGGTTAACAGCTGATTTGGTTGACAAATACAGTGTACCAATTTACGTCCTGTGATTTAACCTCACTTTTATGTAAATAAAAGGTTAGACATACTAGAACTACTACTAGGTACTACTATATGGTACTGCCTTACCAGCCTAGAGACAGTTATGCAAATATGTTTATGTTATTAAAATTTAGAAGTACAATTTCAACAGCATTTAGAGGCGTGTGGGCCAGAAAAAAAAAACAAAGAGACCAAAAACGAGTAAAAAAATTAGGTAATTATGCAGTATACGGTTTTTTGCTATTTTTGTTGTTTTATGAAAAATTCTTTATAGAGGCACCTACTAGGGTCCCTAGGACCCCAAATCCGCCAGCGCCGGTTTTTTTTTAAGAGAAAAAAGGGTGCCGGAGGAGGGGGGGGTTTAATCTGTTTTTTTATTATTTTGGGTTGGGTTGAAATAAGTTGGGTTGAGCTGTGTGTTTTTTTAGTGAAAATAATTTATAAAATGACAAAAAAAATAAGAAAAAACAACCGGCGCCGGCGGATTTAGGGTCCTAGGGACCCTAGTAGGTGCCCCCATAGAGAAATTTTCATAAAGATTCAAAAATCGCAGAAAGCCGTATAATGCGTACTTACCAAAACTAACCAAAAAAAAATCGATATACTTCACAGATTTTTATTGTGGCAATTTCCCTTGAAAAATAAAGCACCACCATCAGCCTTTCGACAATTCATAGTTATTCAAACACTCGTATACACCTTCAGGCACACTGCAAATGCATTTTTTAAATAGGTAAAGGTCAAAAAGCAATCCAAGTGTATGCCGGGCAACAGGAAAATTATAAGATACATAGGTAAGGTACCTAATCTTATATTTTCAAACACCAATGGGTCATCTGTTTCGATAATAAAAAGTTCTTTGTTAACGAGCACTGCATACTCCAGCATTATTACTTACACCTACATAAATCTGTATACCTATTGATGTGAAAAAATCAGAGATATGGAGAAGGGCAAACCGCCACTTATAAACTCGACGTTGGAATCCCAGAGATAAGCGTCAACGTCGAACGGTAACGTCGGGTTTATAAATGGTGGGTAAAATGCGAAAAAAATAAAACTGGGATATATTAAGGCCTAGATATATATAACTTTTTTTGTCGGATTTTTAAAAATTTCGTTTTTGAAAATGCACAAAAAAATGTATTTTCAAACTGCAAAAATTATCAGCCAACACAGACCTCTCCAAGCGAAGACCCCCCTAACCCCCCTTTCAAACTACAAACACAAACCAACTGCAAGAGGTAGTTTGCCAAGTTAGTTTGGTCTGAAGTCATGGTAAGAAAACCCACTCGCAAAAGTGACATGGTTTATGGTTTGGTTAAGTATGACGTCACACATGATGCGCCATTTCAAATACAATTGACTGTGGTTTGCAAACCACACGCAAAAATACGAGTGGTTTGGATAACCATAACCATAGTATAAGTAGTTTACTATGAAAAATTTGCCTTAAATAAAATATACCCAAGTAATTTTGTCTCCAAATCAAATTAACCCAAATAAAGATTTTACCTTATTTTTTTAAAATTAATTCAACAGATGCATTTCCTTGGGCGACAAATCTCTTATCTTTTTTTTTTTAATATTTCAAAGAGACCTTCAATTTATAATTTTTCCAGACTATTCTATTTTCTGCACACAAATTATTTTTTAAAACCGATTCCCATTGTAAGACAAAATTCTATATTTTTTTTTCCAATATCTACGAATCGAAATGCAAATCCGTGCGCGAAGGAGCAAATGTTGCCGTTCTAGGAATTTTTACTTTTTGCAACCCCTAGAAGGCACTCCGGAATACGAAATCATCCCGGTTACGAGTTGGAGAGAATAAATCAGTATTTTTGATTCAACGACGGAAATTAGCATTACCTTTTGTCTTGTAACGTTTCCTCCAGCTGGTCCCAGCACTGCATAACCAATAAGCAGCCCAATTATAGTCCGTTAGCCGTAATTCACCATAAACTGCACTTCAAAAGGCAATGTCTTAATTTTAGTTCAATAATACAACGAAAACTTTATTCCCAACAGCATCGACACCTGTTAGCTGTTTAACCACAAGTGATGCTAATTTTTTAGTCGCGCATACTCTCGCGGCAAAAGACGCGCTAAATAAAATTTAAATATTTCTCTTTTATCCCAATTCCCCTGAAATATAGACAACACACAAAACAAAATAATTTATGTACAGAATATTAAGTGCAAACGGAACAACCACTGTTTATTTACAAATAAAATCACAACAAAACAAAGGTGATAAATATCGATTATTTTTCTATCCTTTTAAACGACGTTAAAACGATAGGGACAGAGAATTCTGTGTCAACCACTTTAGGTCGTGATTGGCTTGTGGGCGGGGAAAGTCGGCAGAGCGCAGACGGTCGCATGATATTTTTATTGACATAAGCTTTTTCCTGTTATTTATTTTAAAATTTCAGGATGTTTTAAGCAGCTTGGAATTCTTTTTAAAACCACATTTTATCAAAAAACATTTATAGTGTGTGTTTTTATCAGTAGGAGAATATTTCAGTGCATTTAAAGTGATATTTTGGAACAAATTGTCCAATGTTTTGAAAACAAAGGGGGAGCAAGTGAAATCAGTCAGTCGCGGTACATGCCGGTAGGTAAAAAAAAGAGAAAAAAAGTTTATGAAATATACTTTAGTAGATCCTTAGATTATTAGTGTGCCGAAAGGTTTAAATATCGCGTGCGCCCCCAGACGTTACGGGTACTGTCGTACAGTACACACCACGCCCCGCACCCCTGCTCAAGAGATGGGTGCATTTTTGAAGGTCAGTCAGAGACTAGAGCTTACTCCGAGTGCATGTCGCCTTGCTCGTCGCTCCGACATACAAGGTAAGCTTCTCGACCGCTACATGGTGGCAGCGCGGGTGCTTATCAACACAAAAATCTTGTCGCGACGTGTCGGGCAAAGACTTTTAAAAAACAAGTGTTTTAAAGCCGTGTAAAATCGGGAAAACGCGTTGTTTGGTTTGTAAAATTCGTGATTTGAGCGTAGAAGCAAGTGCTGTTTCTCGACAATCGGTCACGGAGGCCAACAGTAAACCGCACAAAACTCAGCAGTTTCGGCGTAGTTTTTTTTATCTCGCGAAATGCGTGAGCGTTATATACCTAGTGCAATCTAAGGATTACAAAAAGCCTAAAAATGGCTAACAATGGCAACAAAGGTGGTAAGCCCTCAGCTTCTATTAGTATAGACGCTGATGAGTTCTTAAAACAGTTGAGGAGGTGATTAAACGTGTACGTTTAGCATAATCACTGCGTCTTCAGCAGTCTACTGTACGCGCAAGCGGCCAGGCACCGGCAACCGCGCCGTTCCAAGCCCAGGCTCACCAATTCCAGCCGCAGCACGAGGTCGATGCTGTACGTCGCGCCCAAAACAAAAATCTGGGTGGGCAGTCATTGGCAGATGGCAATAACAACGCTGATTGTAGAAAATGCGGACAAAAACCCAAGCATTCGTTTGTAATCTGCCCAGCCAAAAAAGATACTTGCAACAGATGCGGTTTAGTGCGACATTGGCAAAGTAAATGCAGGTCTAAAAACCCGCAGAAAAATAAGGAAAACAGCGGTTATCAGACCAAAAGGGCAGCCGCTATTACCTAGTCTGCGCAGAGCGAGTCACAGGTGAAAATCAACTGTCCTACTGGCAGCGAAGATATTGATTTTTTCTTAGGCAGCGTCACGGAGGAGAAAATTTCAAGTCCTTGGAGAACGTCAGTGGCGTACTTACATAATTTAAAATACACAGGGGCGGACGTTACAGTCATAAAATCGGACATTTATCAGAAATTATGGGCTGAAAAATTGGAAACTCCTATGAAACCGTTGCTTTCAGCATCTGGCGATAAAATGAACATTTTAGGTACTTTTGACGCACAAATCCAGTGGCGCAACAAAGAGGCCATCACAAAAATCTACGTAGCAGATAGGTTACACGAAAATCTCTTGAGCAGAGGTATTATTGAAAAATTAGGCATGCTTTCATGGGCAGAATCAGTTAGCATTGCCGAACAATATTCCTCGCTTTTTGAAGGCATCGGCAACCTAGGAAAACAGTACCACATAAAACTGAAAATAAACGCAAGGCCGTTTTCCATTTCTATACCCAGACGAGTAGCTATCCATCTAAGAGACGCTGTAAAAAAGCACCTGGATACCTTAGAAAAGGAGCAGATCATTTTTAAGGTCACTGAACCCACCTCCTGGGATGCGCCCATGGTAGTTGTACCAAAAAAGAATTTGGGAACGGTTCGCACATGCGTAGATTATACTATGCTCAACCAAAATGTTGGAACTGAAAAATTGGTTTTGCCAGAAATAACAGAAGCTTTAGCTATGATAGACCCTGGATCGCAACATTTTTCTAAGTTGGATGCAGCTTCTGGCTTCTATCATGTACCATTAGACAAGGAATCGCAGCTTCTTACCGCATTCATCACGCCGTTTGGTCGATTTGCTTTTAAAAGATTACCCATGGGGATCACATCGGCTACTGAACGATTCCAGCGAGAGATGTCAGAATCATTAGAAGGCCTGGAAGGCGTGGTCAATGTGGTAGACGATATCCTAGTTACCGGCAAAACTAAGGCCGAGCACGATAGCAGGCTTGAAAAAGTGCTACAACGTTTCAAAGACCGTGGCCTAAAGCTCAACAAGAATAAGTGCGTCTTTGGGGCTCAAGAGCTTATTTTCTTAGGACACGTTTTATCAAAACACGGTATATCTATAGACCCGCAAAAAATTGCGGCAATTCAAGACATGCCGGAGCCAACTAATGCCAGTGGCGTACGACAAATATTAGGCTCACTTCAGATGCACGCAAAATTCGTACCCAATCTATCAGACCTTGCCAACCCTTTGAATCAGTTGTTAAGCAAAAATAGAGATTTGTTGGACTGAAGTCCATAGACAGGCGCTCAAAAAGATAAAAAAAAAAGCGTTAACAACTGCTCCGATTCTGGCACATTTCGCACCAGGACGGCCTACCCGAGTGGCCGCGGATGCATCTTCCTACGGTCTGGGTGCCCAGTTCTTAAAAAAACTTGCAAACAACAATAAAAGTTAATTTACATGTGTTCAGGTTTTTAAGAATATTGAATTCCTACCTATTATCAGAATATTAAGGTTGATTTATACTGCCGCAGTTACCATCTGCGCCCTTCGAATTGATATTTTAATCTTTTTGTCTGTCCTAGATATCTCTATATACCCTAAACATTATTGACTTTATTGTGTGTTACTGAAGAAGTCAGTTTAAGTAAGTTTCTGCTAATGACCAGAAAAAATAATAAAATTAACAAACACAATAACATAATTTTTAGCTAGTAGGTATTATTATATTATTGTATAAAACTATACTACAAATATTTATTGTTAGGAAGCTTCCAAAGCTCAAATTGGCAGAAGTACTTTTTGCATGTTTTTTAAATTATTATAGTAAAATTTTAATAATATAATCCACGTGTAAATTTATATTTAAGTAGGTACGCCACTGGTGTGTTTACTGTAAACAACAGAAATGTAAACATTGCTCAATATAATAATATAACCAAAGTATCCGTAAGTGACAGGTATCTTGTCTCTTTTTAATCTAAGATTTAAATAGTTGTGAAATAATAATTAATATGCAACTTTTTCAGTTTTTGAATTTCCCCTTGGAATGCCCTCTTAAGTAAACAAAGGCAAAAGATTATTCAAAAACTTTCAATGAGTGGTAGCGTATAGTGATGAGAGATCTTTCGAATTCGGGCTTTGGGCCTCACACAATTGAGATTGAGGATTGAGAACGATCTAAAAAAAATATACTTACGAACTATTTAAAAACATCTTAAGAAAAACAACGTAAACTTTAAAACTTGTAACATATATAAAATAAATATTTTTTTGTGGTACTTATCACTCAAAACATACTGTCTAGAGCTGTAGCGAAACTTTTATGAGCCAGAACACTTTTTGAAAGAACGTCATCAAATCTAAAAATGTTTATTGAAAAACGGAAGAAATTAGTGTGAGCTAACTTTTTTACGAAAAAAAAATACTTACCGACATCTCAAGTCCTTGTTCTCCTTAAGTAAGACAGTAGGATCTATTTGGTTTTCTACAACAACAAAAAAAAATTGTTGTATATTTGGCCGCTCGTACAAAGATCATTTTTAACCTCAGAGAGGCCAAAACTCCTTTTAGATAGTTATAAGTACTACAAAAATTTCAATCTTAAAAGGGCAACAAAACATTTATCTACCTATTCCAAATTTATTTTTGAACTTTCTCGATTTAACATGTCTGCTTTTTTTTGTCATTTATGTTTATTTACTGAAATCAGTAGGTACGTTCTTAATGTTTGTATAGTAAAGCAGATATTATTAAAAGAAGTCGTCTTTATTTTTTTTTTTTTGAATAGGCCCCCGTCTACGATATACTTTTATAAAAAAATAGATGCTAAAAAATAATATTTATGCAGAAAGTATATTGCCCGTCACAACAAACATTTTCACACTGTTGTTTTTATAACTTAAATATTCAGCCTAAAGAATCCTCAAAAAAAATTCTCCCTTTTGACCACTCACCGAAACAAATGTAATTGTAAACTTTCTGTTATCTAAATTGAAAAAAATATACAGGGTGATTCATAAAAAGGACCTCATGTACAGGGTGATTAAAAGAATCTGAAATAGAAATATTTAAAACTTCACTTTCTGACTTAACTTTCAACGACAAATAATAAAAAAGTTAGGGAGTATCTGTTGGTTGTATTAAAAATGTTTTTTTTAAACTATACCAAATGGATCATATTTTACCTCTCTATATATGGTTTTGGTCAGATGTCTTTATTCTGCCCCTCTGTACCACGGTATTATTCTAACAGAACTGGACGCATTCCACGAATTCTCAACAAAGGAGCAATAATATGTCAACAAAACCAGTGAACAACGCCCACCCGTCAAAGAATATCGAAAATACCAAATGTAACGGATGTGACACACACATTCACACTTATATTTGGATAGATCTGGAAGGGTTGACGCCGTTTATAGCCTTTCTTAACATCATTTTTGTTTGGTTCGTGTTTTGTTGGAATAGTGTGCTCGGTAGAAGATGTGTGTGCCTGCGAAGTGAGCAAACTGTCACATCCGTTACAATAAAATTACCCCCAAGCAGAATATGCATAAGTTTAATCTGCATTATTATAACATTAACATGTGAAAAAAACTTTACTTTAAAGGTACAATGGTTTTAATATTCTTATTGTATGCAGGATGCGTAACTTATCAAAAATTGTCGTTGGCAAATATTTAAAAACAAAAAACACACGACAAAAGATTTTGTTTTTAAATTTCGATGATAAACATGGAGAAGTCCAATATTCCATCTATCTTACTTACCTAATGCCTTTTTTTGTGCTTCTTGCTGCAAAATGTGGTGATAATTTTGATCTACGTCTGTAAAAGCGGTAGAAAGCTCCTTAAGATGAAGGATAAAATTTTTGGACCAAGATGTCAATTGGTTCGTTAAGTTAATCATTGTGCAGAAGTCTCTAAAAAAATAACATATATTTTATCCAGGACCACTACTCAAACACTCTTTTTCAAAAAGCGTATATAAAACACCTTTAACACGAAAAATGTTATAAAGTTAGAGGATCAGTGCACTAGCTTCCCAGACCTTGAGGTTTTGGCATCAATGAACAGCCAGAAAATCCACGATTTGTATAATGTGCCTCATTGTGCTATGCGTTGCTTTGTTTAAGAGTTATTCGCGATTTTGTACCACGTCACATTTCATATATGGGTCAATATCAAAAAATTGCCACTTTTCACAGGTAGAATAGTGTGTAGGTACTGATATATCTTAATCTCTCAGTTTCTCGCTTTTTTTTAGTTTTTTTACTCTAGCTTGTTTTATTTTAGCCATCTGTGAAAAAAATATTTTTATAAATATAAAAAAGGCAAATTATTATGCAATTTTATTTCTATCTATCTACCTCTTCTAAAGACATCTATGTTTCCTAGAATAAAAGTGGCACAGGAGAGAGAGAGAGAGATTTCACGTTTTTTTTCCATGAAATTTTAAAGGAATGTGATATGATACATATATTGATATCTTACCTTAACTCTTAAATGACAAATTTTGGTTGACCTTCAGTTTCTGCAAATTGTTATAATCGGGTTATGCGTTTACCTCCACAACATAGGGTTGCTACTGTATTTTCTTTACAGTACTTTTCAAAACGTTTTTTCCTAAATACAGTGTTATTTTCTGGTAATTTTTAAATAATTTGGTCGGAAACTCCTACATTCTTTTTCTTGTGTAGTATTAAATGTATCATTTTTAGTTAAAAATTTTCCTTGTCAATTTCTTAATAGTAAAAAAATTGAAAAAAATCTGACGATATCAATGGTTTCCATTCTCACTGGTTTTTCTCGTCGTTTACTTACAACGTTTATACGCGCCTAAAACCGATTTTATATAAGAACGGTTGTAAATAAAATCACTTTCTCCGAGGGCTTATACGTCTTTCACTAAATGTCACTTTAAAAAAAAAACAAATAAAACAACTAAGTTAACAACACATTTTTCGGAAACCCAGGGTTGAGCGTTTATAAAGTGCTTATATTTATACCGACCCTGATATCAGTTTTAAAAAGATATACCGCTTTCTTAAATCACTTTAAAATAAAATCGAAGTATGACGTCACACTACAAATAAATATTTTAGAACATCGAAGAAAAAAAGTAAAACAAAACATGTGAAAGTCTCTTTTCGATTTCTTATATTGATTGAAGAAGTTAAAATCGAACCACATGTAAACTGTGTGGAATTGTAGTTTGACTTTATTTTTTTATTTGTATTTTAGCTTTATTGTTTATAAAACACGTGGTTTTCTAACAATGAGTTTGGCTTAAAGTTAGCGATAAGAAAAAGTTTATATACCTAGCTACAAAAAAAAATAAAAAAACTAATAATTGTTTTGCCTACCTAAAACTAGAATCAATCGAGTAATGTTAATCTAGTACCAAAAACAAATAGCGAGGAAGATTACTCGTTTATAATGAATGAGCGCAGCCTGAGGATTTTACAATAACCGAGCAGATTTGGTTTGCAATCTGTGGATTGATATGATTTAGGGTCCCAATGAGCATTATCAGAAACCTCTGGTGACAAAAATTTATATAATTATTATAAAGAGGGTTCCATTAATGCCCTAGGATATTTAGAGGTTTCCTACAGGAATTGAGTTTGTATATTTGTTTTATTAAAGGTTCTAAATTGATGGTACCCTAAGGTAACATAAAACTGGTGTTAACAATATTTCCACGAACATCTTTATAAAAATTAAAGTCATCTGTAACAAATGTTATATAAATTGGTGTTAACAATGTTTCCACCAACATATTTATAAAAATATAAGTCATCAGTGACAAAAGTTATATAAATTGGTTTTTGAAATCTTTCTTAACCCATCTATAAAACCGTAAGTAACTATCAATTAAAGATATATAGATTGGTTTTTAAAATGTTGCTATCAACTCACTTATAAAAACTTAATTTACCAACAACAAAGAGAGACTTATAAAAACTTGGGAACTCACACACAATAGGTAATTATATAAATTGGTGCCTGTAATATTCTTATGAACTCATTCATAAACCTTTTTTGCCCATTCTTTCTATAATGTTTTTATTAATTTCTTTGTATAGTGGTTATAATACCACTGTTTTTACAACAAAAAAACAATTTTAATTTATAACAAAACAAACAAGATTTTTTTAGGTTAATTTTGTGACATCAAAAGGATCGTTTTTGCGACTTTAAAAGGTGCGTTTTTGCAACATCAAAAGGCGCATTTTTGCGAGATACCATTCCATCATTATCTGGTTTTAATTACATCAATCTGAGAGAGATAAGAGATCCAAATCTTGAGATAGTTTTCGATGACAGATATCGGGATCGAATTCGACCAGCGTTTCCCATGCGCGGCCACCCTGACTCAAAAAACTCATCACGTGGACCAACATGAACTTGTATAGGCAAATCTCGCTTAGACTACGTGATCCGTGTTTTGATTCGGAGAGCCCACGCATAAGAAACCCATAGATGGGAACTGGGTTTTAGAAAAAGAGAACAATATAGTAACCGTGTTAAGTTCTTCTTCTTGAGATAGTTACCTCTGACAGTTATGCGGGGTTGAAGGGTGTGCAGGCGGGTATTTTTCCTGGTATGTGTAGTATGCTGGATCTCTCTCAGACGAATACATTTAGGAAAAGAGAACAATGGTAACTATGTTAAGCTCGCAGAAACGGACCTTCAGTGTTCAACACTGCGCCATCTGCAGCCTTTTGTTCCAACTAGTATTATGTTTTAAAACGTTGATAAAATAGTGTTGAAAGAGGTAAACAGTGGTATAATTGTATTGTTTTTTTTATAGAATTGTCGTAAATTTTCGCCATTTTGGATTCCAACAATAGGTTTTTGACCAAAATAAAAACGTTATTTATGGGGTTTCAACATGTGTTTTCATCGAAATATGGCTTGTTTAGGGTTAAAAACAAAATACAAAATTCAATATTTCTCCCAGAAAGCCAAAAACATATGTGAAAAAAAAGTATTATTTAAATGATTTTTTTTTCCCCCGTTTTCTCAAATATTTTTGGAGCCTATGAAAATTTTGTGAGGTATTCGAAAACTATACAGTACACACGGGACCGCAGCTGATTATCAGAGTAGGATGACTGGGAAAACAGCTTTTATTTAACCCGTGGTATATAAATATTCATATTCCTGCTTCAACTTATCTCACTTCCATTTTAATTTATTTTAGAAGATTGATAAACACCATTTTATAAATTTTTTATTTTAAAAAGAAAAAGAATAATACATAACACGCAAAGGGAAGAAAGAAGGAAAATTTATATTTCTAAATCGATAAAAACCTTTAATTTGTTATGTAGTGTTGTTAAAACAGTTGTAAAACCTTTTTATAATAATATCTAGACTTGAGGGTTCATAAGGAATTTTTATAACATCTATATGTTGTTTTTCTATCCATTACTAGGTACCATAAATTTTTATAAGCTGGTGTTGGTCAGTTGTTTTTCAAGTCTTTTTTACCCATTTAAGAGATATATTAGAGTTATAAAATTATCACCAACACTAAATAATATAACTTTTGGTTATTTTATGAAGGTCTTATATTATTTGCTGTAACTTCTATATAGACAAAAATGCTCATTGGGGTGTTAATAAGATCATCATTTAGGAGAAAAGGGCATGAGAGTCGGATGCGTTTATATATTGGGCATTCAAACAGAATATGAGAGTTTCCTGAGTATTTAGGCTACATATGGTACAGATTTCCTGGGTATTTATCAGGTAGGCCGAGCCCTGGTTTGTGCTAAATCGACATCTAAATCTAAAAGCTGGGGTCAACCAGGAGAGATAGGAAAAAAAACTGGCGACAAAAGCCCTTAAAAAGTAGAAAAGCTGTGTTTTGATTGTTTATATTCTTATAGAAAACAACAGTTTTTATGTCATTAAAAAAACATATAAAACACAACTCCAAAATTGATGCTAAGCTATGCACAATTTTTTTAAAGAACAAACTTGTATATTTAAGCTCCTTTTTTTTCAGCTCCTAAAAAAATATGCTTAAAATCTTAAATTAAATGAGTAAATATGTAGTTACGTAGAAGGAGGCAATTTTTTAATATTTACCCATATATGAAATCACACGTGGTGAGTAGAGATTTTTTTTTTCTGGCAGTGACCTTAGCACTCAGGAAATGTCGAAGTGACTTTCAAAACGAATCATGTGATATCCATACTTTTTGGAGTCAAATAAACAACAGAATTGGCTAAACTTTGAACGGAAGGCTCATTTTGTAAGAACTAAAACACGGCTCGGAGCACTTTTTTGATTTTTTGCCGAACAAGATAAAAATTTTTTCTAAGTTCAGCCAATTCTAATGTTTGTTTGATTCGAAAAAGTATGGTGCATTAATATGTAGATTTTTTCAAAATATGACAATTTGGAAAATCGAAAAGTTTTGCATGGTGGAATCCAAAAATACGAAAATTCTTTAAATCGAAACTTTTGACTATGATTTTTTTTTCATTTCTTAAATTTTTTTCGATCCGAGCCGTGTCTTAAATTAAAAAAATGGTTGCTAGGAAGGTGTTTGAAAGGAAATCAAAATATCTTGAAAACTGTAGCTTTGAAATATTTCAACAAAATTTTTGGGTAATTTTTACGAAAACCAAAAAGTTATGATTTTTTTATATATTTTAACGTTTCTTCAAATAACTCGGAAACTAAAGCTCCTAAGAATTTGGACTTTATAACAAAATTTGTAGTCCATATTCATGGAAACTTAAATTTGAAAACCGTATATCGCTTTTGTTCCAAAGTTACAATTTTTTTAAATAATTTATCCCACTTTTCCCCCCTTCAACCGCCCACCACCCTACCCAAAAGTTAATCAGTTCATGGTCAGCCGATGGAGAATTTTTCTACCAAATTTAGTTAAAATCGATTAAGGCTTTCTTGAGTTATCGTGTATACAGACAGACAACAGACCGACAGACAACTTTTTTTTCGTCGATTAAGGGGTTTTGGAACCTTAGTAACTCACTTTTGATAAAATTTTTGTGGTAAGGGCACTGATTAACGAAACGGCCTCAGAAATGTTATTTGTAGGAAAATTAAAATCACTTCTAAGTTTTGTTTCGTAAAATACGGGAGAAAGTACTAAACAATGTTTGGGATAGAAAAAGGGTTTCCCACAAATTTACATATAAACATAAAAAAGTCAAACACCAACCATGATTGACTTAATTGAACAATTGTTAAAATACACAACTGACATATAATGGGCTATTATACGCTTAAATCAAACTCAAATTTTATCTTCACGTGTAATAATAGTAGTTTACATAACAAGCATGTTATGATGGTCACTAAACGCGAAGATGAAGTTTAAGACGCGAGCCGCAGGCGAGTTTCTTAATTTATCTGAGCGTGTAATGACCATAACATGCGACTTAGTGTACTATACTTTACGTACGACTAATGAAAATGTCATCATAAATATCAGAAATTATTAAAAATATCAAGCGCGAACACTCTTAGGTCAACAACCTTCATAACCTGAAGTTTCAATGACGTTCTATCTAAAACGTCAAAACAAATATGGTTACTATACTACTTTTCACATATATCTTTTTAAAAACATTTTTTTTTCATAAAAATGCTTAATATGTCAATTTAACGGAACTTATTTTTGGTGAGGTACTAAAATTATATTGTATTTATTTACGTTTAATAAATATTTATTTTCTTAAAAATATAGAAAAATAATTCACATTTTTGCGTCAATTAGTGCTCTTATGAAATAAAGTTTCTCAAAGTCTAAGCTTTCCCAGCAAACACAAATCGTCGGCATTGAATCAGGCCAATGTCGACAACGTCGGCAGTGTGTCGGCATCGGCGACTACACTCTGGTCCGATCTTGGTCAGATTGCGATTTGCAGTTTTCGGTCAATATATAATCGGCAACTGACGGAAGTCCACATTACCACAGTCGACTTTATGCCGACACCCCTTTAGGACCGACGGTGGTCCTATTGGAACTTTGTTTAATCGGTTGAAAATCGGTAACTGACAATGGTCCGATTTACTATAGTCGACATTATGCCAACGCAAACCTTATCGGCTTTAGGGCCGATGATGGTCCGATAGGAACTTTCTTTAATCGGACGAGAATCGGCAACTGACGATGGCCCGATTTACTATAGTCGACTTCATGCCGACGACCACTTTATCTGCTTTAGGGCCGACGTTGGTCCGATTACGTCACCTTAAAATTTTTAAACTGCTTAACAGTTTCTTCCTAGTATGTGGAGATGGCGCTAATGTCACTATGTTCCCTGTACAGTGGAAGATAATATTATATATATAATGAGCAAAGACATTTCAAAACTAGAATGCGGACTTGACAAGATGGTGGTACTTCTCTCCATGAATCACCTCTTCTGCCACTTAAACCAGCCTGGTTAAGCACCCGCATTATCGAAACTTTGTAGTTTGCCAATGTCGGACAGCTTTAAGCTACCACCGACGGACCTCCGTTAATCGCCGACGTTGGACCGCTTTAGGAAACCAATGTCGGAATAGTTTACCGATGTCGGGTCGCGACCAGCTTGCCTACGTTAGACCGACCAAATTAAGCAGCTATGGGCGGATGGTCGGTAGCATGTGGTTAAATCATATCGGACCTTAATCGTACGGCGACGGTATGCCGATGTCAGCAAAAAGTAAAATTTACCATCGGTCCGACGGCGGGCTACAGTCTAACGCTGCGTCGGCAAACATACATTGGGTCTACATCGCAAAGCGGACAAAAAATACTGCTGGTCCGATGTCGTAAATCGACATCGTGCCGATGACGACAAATTTGGCAATCGACATCAGACCGACGAAGGTCCGAGGGAACCGTGTTTGCTGGGTTATTATTATCCTAGGATCGTAAATGAGTCATTAAAATCGTGTTGAGAGGGTTGTAAAATTAGAATTATTCGTTGGTCGTAGGTAAACATGTTTACATGCTTGTGGTAATATTTTCTGACTACTATCACTTCCATCCTTTAATCCGCTATTTTATTCCTTTATTTGCGTTAAAAAAAATATGGTACAATTTTTTTTAAATAATAGTTTTTAACAAAAAAAGTCTAATCTATGTTTCGCCCAAGTAGATAGGTAGAAAAGGTATTTTTTACAAAAAATCTTAAATTGCGGTTAAAAATAAAGTTGTTCATAAACTCCTGTTAAAAGGTTTCCCACTCTCCCGAGAAAAAGTTAAACTTGGTGCTTTGCGCTTCGTTAAATTAGTCAATCTTTCGGCAGCAATAAATCACTTTCCACATTGGTATTTAATATACCATCATTTTCAACCATATAATTTTATGCGGAACTTATATTTTTTACTATGACGGATAGAAAGTTTAACTTTTAGCTGTCAATCCTAATAATATTTTATGTCACATTGCATGCTTGCTGTCATTTTCCAGCGTTATTTTCCGCCCATTTTTTTTATTTTTAGCACGGGTCTACTAAGACTCAAAAATATAGTTAATAGAATGAGAAATAAATTCCCAATGTCCATAGTGGGGTGAAATATAAATAAAAAAGAGAGAATTTTATCAACAGAAAACTATTGGATTTTTGGCCTCCTTCGCCAGTTCTACCACTCACTGGTTTCGGACATAGTCCATCCACCAGTCGAGCTTTTTACAACGATGAATCGATAGCAAAAAAACGAACTTTACAAAATACACCGGAGTACCACAAGAATATTTACCGGGTGCGACTTGGAGACTAGACGCAGACACGTGTTTCACCCTTGTCAGGGATCATCAGTGCGACATAAGTTTTTATAGTCGAATAATATGAACGATCAAATCAACAAGTCATGGACAAATGCTCGGCAAAACATTAGATAACAGAATGACAAATAAATTCCCAATGTCCATAGTGAAGTTAAATATAAATAAAAAAAGAGAGTTTTACCAACAGAACACTATTGGTTTTTGGGCCTCCTCCACCAGTTCTACCCCTGACTGGTTTCAGACACAGTCCATCCATTAGTCGGACTTTTCACTACGACGAATCGATAGCAAAAAAACGAACTTCGTTGGTAAAACTCCCTTTTATTTAAAAAGATATTTGTTTACAAAACCCTATAAAAAGAAGAATATTAATTTCCCTACTTTTCTAAAAAAATTTATACAATCTGGCAACACTTTGGGCCTGGATTTCGATCGATTTAGGCTAAACTAGAAAATACTAAACCGATTTGAGTTGAGATTGCCAGTGTAGATGCTTTTATTTTAATTTCTGGTGAGCAGTTACTTACTTAAACCAATCCCTAATCTTTAGATTCCTATAGATGTGTTTGTTCTTCAGCCTCATTGTTTGGGAAATCACCTGTGACATCCGTTTTATTATATCAGGTTCACCATTTTTGGTCTCCAAAAAGGATTTTGAGTTTATTTTAGAAAACCTAAAAATAAGTGGTATAGTCGACTAAAGTCTAATAGGTAGCATTTTTGACATTAATTGAAAAGTATACTTTATTTTTATCTTTATTTAAAAGGGGTTTAATGAAGTTAACTACTTTATAAGTAGCAGAAAATACCAATTAAACGCACAAAAGAAACACATATAAATTTCGGTGGCTACCAAACTACAAAATAAAAAAAAAGTTTGATTTGAAGGCGGACATATACATGGGTATCCATATAATTGGCTATTCCAGCCTGTTCTTTAAGAGTAGATATTCGTTTTTTCTCAGTGACCTTAGCTTAGGAAATGTCGAAATGACGTTGAAAACGGATCATGTGATATCCGTACTTCTCGGAGACAAATATACATCAGAATTTTGTAAAAAATAAGACACGGCTCGGATAACTTTTTTGATTTTTTGCCGAATAATAAAAAAAAGAGTCTCTACTGTTAACTCAATGTATAGTAACGTATCAGATCTCACTTTAAGTTGATTCAAGGAGATTACTGCCCTCTTAAATCAAGAAAAAAGCCTTTTACATTTAAGTTTACAATTAATTTAGAAAAAGAAAAATTCGAGGTAATGGTTTGCGCTGTACATGCAAGCGTGGTAAAAAATCGTACTGTAAAAAATTTGTCATACACGCTATTAAAGCTTGTGATGTTTAGCAAGCCATTACAGTGCAACCGTGACCATCTCCGCCTAAATAATATAGGCTATATCAAAATTCTAGTGCAAATTAAAGAAAAGCGCAAGGTTTGCGTTGTTTGTTGCTAGGGATTCGCCTCATTCAAATGTATATTTTTCCTTTTTTTTTGTTGGTGGTCCTACGCGGTTCAATTCTTTCGCGGTAAATTCTTGCGCGCTAGAAGACGGAAAAGTAACATTAAATTTTATCATTTTACTAAAATTTCATGAAAGTTCGAAGCCCACCTCCCTTCTTCTATTTCTTCCAGACCTTGCCTTATGCCTATAGATTGTAACTTGTTGGTGGCGTCCATCAATTACGTAACGTGGCGTGGGGAGGTAAGTAAAGTGTTACGAGAGGTGATAAAGGAAAGAATAAAATAACTAATACTTCAAAATATTTGTTACTTAATTTAAGGACAGAGGCGAGGGAAGGTTTCGAAAATGTTACAAAGAAAAAAAGAGGGTGCATTGAAATTTAAATTTGACAAAATTGCTGTTAGAGTTGTTTCCTGAGAAGGGTTTTTTTTATTTAAGAAGGTAGGGCTCTCGTCCAAATGTCAGCAAGCGAAACGCCAGTTAAGTTTGTTTTGACAGTTTTTAATTATTCTTCCATAAAATTATATGAATTAAAAATTTCAATTTTTGTTTCTCATTAGTGTGAAATAATTTTCTTAAATACCTGTTAAATTATTTTTAGATGTGTTAAAATACACTTCAGTTAACACTGTCTCAAGTGAAAAGCCAGTTAACTGCTACCGTCTCAGTGCCCTTTAGCCTAGTGTGGCTGCCATTTTTATAACCAAATTGACAGGTAAAACATGGAGTTTCTGTCAGTTAAGTGTCAAAATGGCACCGATAGTAGGCCAACGGATACTAAAACGAAAATGAGTTAACTGGCTTTTTAGTTAAGAACGGTGTTGCTTCAGTAGAACACGTTTTTTGGTAAATTTAAAGACTGTAAAGAACTTTGATTGAAAGAAATTAATACCACCTTATGTTTTACACACTTTACACTTTAAAAAAATTACAATTTTTACTGTTTTTTGGATTGAAATTGCAAAATAAAAATCATGCCCGACACCACTCAAGATGACAGACAAATGATATAACAGAAATTTTTAGTAAACATTTTCCTTAAATGATGTCCATTTTTCTCTAAAATACTTTTTTATACAACAACCTTAAAAATTTTTGCACCTCACTAAATTATCTCTCCACCTACCTCTAAAATTCTGCCCTCTCTCTCTAAATATTTTTTTATTTTAACAGAGAAAAAATGTTTTTTTGACACTACTTTCTTTGAACACCTAAAAAACAGTGAAAACTTGAAAAATTTGAGTGTTTTATTCTAGAAATCGAAACTTTGTAAAGAAAGCTTTAAAATGTGTCCAATATCATGGCATAAAAATGTGAAAAACTTAATAAAAATTGCTATTATGCTAAAATATTTTAAGCCTTAAGTTACCATCATGGCTTGACCATAAGTGTGTGTATGGATATTTTTTTCTGAATCACGAAAAAACTGAAATATAAGCTACCTTAGATGAATTTTATAAAAACGGTTAAATAATCAGCAAAAAGTGACTTTATAGCATCTATTAGACGTCCTTTACTTTTCTGGAATGTGTTTTTATCTATGTCCTTTTTGATATTTTCTGTTAAAATATTGACTGGAAATCGTAAACGGGTGAAATTTTAATCGTCCAACTTCATCAACATCAGCCTCTGGAGGGGCTTATTCTTATAGCGTTCCCCATCTACACTGCTCTTAGATCACCTCTAGCCAGAGCATTGAAGTCACAAATCTGTCCGGGAGTGATCTGAGGGCGATTATGAATCCGAATACGAGCACACGACTTGCCATCGTAAATCGAACGCGCCTAAGCTCGAAAATTTATTACATAACCCCATACAGGCCGATCAACTCCTACCGATTTAGTCAAAGCCAAAGATGTTGGAGACATCTTTAGATTTAGTGTTCTTTAATCCACCTTCGCCGTCATTTTCACTCAAAAGTGACAGAAAATCCATTCGTTTTCTGTCAATATGGCGGCGAAGGTCAAGAAAAGGACACTAGAACGGTAGGAGTTGATTGGCATATGTGGAGAAGGTATTGCCCCAGATTTTGTTAGTTTTTCTTTTTAAATTTTCGGAATATATTTTCTGCCTGCCTGCTTGGTGTCGGGGTTTAGTCTGCGACTTTCAAGCAGGAGATGCCGGGTTCAAGCCCCGGGTCTTGTAGGTAGTCTACTTGGACTTTTTCTTATAAAAATTACAGAATTTTGTAAGAATAAGGTATAACGCAGTATGAAACGGAGTAGACCGTGTTAGCTAGAAGGCAGGCTAATTCGATTCCATACCGTCCCTCGGAGAGGACGCTAAGATGACGGTCCCGTTTGATCCATATATTAATAGTGGAGCACGTTAAAGATCCCTTGGAGGAATAACATGAGGTTTTCATCCAACTCCTTGATCCTTCAAGATTGACGGGGCAAGAAAAAGCGGTCCGCCGGAGATTTCGGGCAAAAATCAACCACTCAGATCTCGGCGAGAGCGTGATCCGTTCTAAAGTCGAACACGCAAATCTTTTTTGGATTGATCTCGGATCGCTCGGGAGCGGTTTTTGAGCGTATATCAAAATGCTAGGACGATTTAGCGCGGTTGCTTGGGCGTGAGGGGACAGTTCGGCGCGGACGATTCGGTGCGAGGGCATTTTTTCTAAAGGACCCGTCACAACCCAACCCGATAAAATCCAACCTGACACAACCCGACAGAACCCAACACAACCCATCCCCCAAAACAAATCTCAGTTAGTGGACACCTAATTACTCTTTTAGGTAGATAATCAATTGCTGAGAATGATCGAATACAAAATGTATAAAGGGTACAAAAGTAAGGCGACCCTTTAAAGAAATTTTTTTAAAAAAAAATGTTTTTGCTAGTTTAATGGTCAAGCCATGATGACCCTTAAAATAATTTTCTTAAATACCTGTTAAATTATTTTTAGATGTGCTAAAATACATTTTAGTAGGACACGTTTTTTGGTAAATTTAAGGACTGTAAAAAACTTTGATTGAAAGAAATTAATACCACCTTATATTTTACACTCTAAAAAATTTGCTGTTTTTTTTTTGGATAAAAATTGCAAAATAAAAATCATATGCACGACACCACTCAAGATGAGAGACAGATGACATAACAGAAATTTTTAGTAAACATTTGCCTTAAATTATGTCCATCTTTCCCTAAAATACTTTTTATAGCCTGCTGTCTCTCTTCAACAACTTTAAATATTTTAAAATTATCTCTCCATCTACCTCTAAAATTCTGCCTTCTCTCTCTAAAATTTTTGTTGAAAAAATATTTTTTGGCAGTATTTTTTTTGAACGCCTAAAAAACAGTCAAAACTTGAAAAATTTGAGTATTTTATTGTAGAAATCGAAAGTTTGGAAAGAAAGCTTTAAAATATGAGCAATATCATGGCATACACATGTGAAAAACAAACAAAAATTGCTTCATCAAAAACTTTACCCCTTAGATTATGCTAAAATATTACCATAATGGGTTGACCATAAATCTAGTTAAATAATAATAATCATACAATTTTCTTCAAATCATTAAAGTTTCTTATAAAATTCCTTTTATATTATTGTCTCGTGCCGAATCGTCAAGTAAACGATCTACCACTCAATACTTGTTTGTGTGAGATTTAAACTAGGAATTAAAGGAAAACTTATGATGACTTTTTATTATCAATCAACTTCAGTCAATGTTACATTTCATAACATCAAAAAATAATATGTAACAGGTCTTCAACAATACTTCAATGTATACAGGATGTCCAACTTCAACATCCCCCTCTAGGAACGTTATTTCAATCAATAAGTAGGCTCAAAAGCTGTCACGTGCCAAATTCTTACCGTGCACGCTTATGTCTATATGCACCATTTTCAACTCTAAATTAAATAATTAAATTAAATTTTTTGGCGTTTATATTTTATTTTCTTTATTGAATTTTTTTTAAAGTGCAGTATTTGCGAAAAGAAAAGATCACTATTAGGCCCTAAAAATCTTCAAAGAGAATCAGGAGATTAATACATATCCCGGTGCAACTAACGTGCGGATCTTGAATATAAACCTTATTTATCTCGTATTTCTTGGAGTTTTAGTTCAGTCTCAAGTAATAAATAAATAAAGTGTACTTAGAATAACAGAAATTCGAGCACAGTTGACCCAAAAACAAAGTAAAAAACCAACATCTTACAGATTTTTCAAAAATTTAAACCTACTTTTTTTATTTTGTGGGTTCCCACTAGTTGCAATTTGCTTTTCAAAATACCAAATAAATTTTCTTATTTAATAAAAGTTTTCACAGCTATTTTATTTAAAGTTTTACTCTTTCTGTTTTCGTTCCACAGTTCAGTATGTCGGCCCATTTTATTGAATAGCTCCTCGTTTATGGTGTGTGAGTCCAATATTAACTACCTCAACCTATCCATTCTTTTGCCCACCAGCAGGCTGGGCATACAGATCCTACAAGTATTTTTCAATTTTGTCTTCATAAAACAATCGAAAAACTTCAAAAATTACAAAAAGGATCAAACATGACATAAACATCACAAAGATAACCTCACTTGTTAGCTAACCGCGGTTATCTTGCCCTAAATTCTAGGTCATCGGGCAATTAAAGTTAATAGCTGGTTAGGTAAAAAAAAATGCTTGGTGCGTTAGTTAACCGCGGCTAAAGTGTTAATCAGAGAAAATGTATAATGGTGCATACCAGCATACTTTTCAGAAGAATCCGTTACCTGGCCAGCAGATTTACAGCGATTTCTTTTGAGAAATCAGTGCACCACTCGTGTTACACTGATTATGGTGCAATCAAAAATTTGTCCCAGGGCAGCTTCATTAAGACTGGTGCACTGACATTTTCAAGTGAATACGCAATTAAGAAATATGGAGTATAAGTTGGGTTAAGTTTTAATAACACTTACAAGGACGCATTTATATTTTTTTATCAACAACTTATGTATATAATAAGTTAAAAAAAATACGAAGCGTCTAATTTTACGATATCTTCTTAATACAAAGTTATGATTGTTTTCCACAAACACTTTTTTGCACTTGACGCGCGTTTCGCTAACAACGTTAGCATCATCAGGAAACGATAAACAATTCTTAATAAAAAATATTTTGGGGATGTCTTCTCTGCCACAAAAGCACAAAATTCTTCCACATCATTATTCTATACTAGACAAAACTTACTGTTCATTAATATTACAAGCATCCAGTCCATCTTGAAAGTCTTTCCTGTCCAAAAGCTCCTCATTTAACCTCGTTAAAGCTTCGAATTGCACTATAAACTCCCTAAATTTATCGAGACTTCTTTCACAACTTGATAGCAACCTACTAAAAATTTTCAAACAGTCTTCTGCTTTTGTATTTTCACTTAAATCTAAATCACAGGTACTTTTTTTTTCTTCCATATATTTTTTAATTTTTTCAAGTAGTGAATTTACTGTTTCGCATGCCACATCCTTGTTCTGTTGAAGTTCTTTATGGATAAACTTCAAATACTTTATTAACAATGAATATGTTAGTTTTAGCATATCAACAGATTGCTTTTCGGTGTAAACGAAAAATAGACATTGTCTGTACAAATTTCTCTCAAATTTTGGTGGAAACGTTTCCCCTGAGCTAAACAATAATTCTTTAATAGACTTGGGAGGGTTAAATTCAATTTTGTCACTTAATAAGGCACTTTCTTTAACAGCAATAACAATAGTTTCCTCTGTGACGATGTCGAAAATCAATTGTTCATCATATTTAATAAGCAGCTGTTCTTCGTTATTAAACAAAATCATCAAATCGTTTTTGGGAATCTTTACATCTCGCGAAATCCACTCTTTAAGAGTCACCAGTGGGGTGCTTTCGTTAATTTCATAGGAATAGAACTCCAATTTGTGTACGGAAAATACCTTTACAATCTTTTTGTCTAAAATATATTGTAAATGTTCAAAAATTCCCAAAGAACTGAAGGACGAACATCTTTTTGTGGAATCATATTGCAAAAGGCATTTCAACCAAGTCTCTAACTCTTGTTTGAAACAAGACGATATAAAATTTTCTCTTTTAATTTTACTCGAGGTGGCTATTGCACCTGAAAATTGCATGTAGATACAAATGACGTCAGCATCCTTATCACGAATTTTTTGAAACCTAAAAAAATAATCACAACAGCTAATTAATACACAGCACGCATTTGAGATCTCAAACATTTGAAGACTGACTATATAAATATAAAATCTCAAAAGCGTGTGCAAGTGGATAATACAAAGGTTTGCGAGGCTAAAAAAATGGTAGACTTTGGCTTGGCTTGGAATGGGGCGTGTTCGGACTGCGCTGGAGGTGGTTTTAATAATTGGTCCTCACAGGGAGGTCAGCTCCCACATATGAATTGTACCGTTATTTACGTTGTCAAGCAGTAGGCATCGGTTTCTGTTGGATTAACTACTCCTCTGAGAGATAATACAACAAGCATGTCGGGCGCCACTCTCTGGATTTATGTGGTAGAGGGCCTACAGCGTCGGGTAGCTTTTAAACAGTGGAGACGGTTAAACCAGGTGTCTCGATTCTTAATCTAAGTAACATAAGTAAAACAAACAATTTTCCAACAGGGCGAATTTACTATAACTCATTTTAAATCAACATTTCTCTTTATTTGTCATTCAACTGTATACGATAGAAAAGGGACACTTAACTCTTCTGGCCGGTAATATTGCAATAAAAAACTATTTTTTGTGTAAATATTAAAATAATGATTGGTGTGTATACTTCCTAGATTACCCCCGTAATAAAACTACTATGATGCGTAACTAACAGTATTATGTTTTAGATTTTCTCTTGCATTTTTTTCATATTTTGTAACATATTAATAGGTTTTAGTACTTCTAAAGTGTCCCCAGATACCTGGTAAACTGACACTATTAATTTTTATTTAGGAACATAAACTCATTTGACCACCAGTATTGCACCAAGAAACCTTTTTTTGCGCAAATATTTAAATTCCGATTGATTTCTGTACTTCTAAGAATACCCCCGTGATAAGAAATCTTATAGTGTCCTACAAATATTATTTTTCATTGAATTTTGACATTTTCTCCACATTTTGTACCCAATAAAAAAGAAAAACCAATTAGTACTTAACCTATAAGTTTTTGGAACTTTTTAAGGGTCCCCGGTATACCAAATCACTTTTTGGGGCACTTATGGCCCTCCAAATCTTTATTTATTAGCACTATTAAATAAACCCCTGTATCTTGGAAACTATTCGTACGATTTTTTTTTGGGCAATTTAATGTGTGATCAGTACCTCAACATCTACAATATACCAAAATTTGGTTCAATTCCTGTGCCAACCAAAGTCCCATGTTAAGTGTGCCCCCTCCTTTGGGAACTGGGCACTTAATTAGCACCCAATTAGCACCTAATTACTGGATACACAAAGTCATCGCCAACCCCTCCGTTAATGACTATTTGCGAGTTTGCAATGTCTGAAGTTAGCAGTGCGCATTCCATTGTTTTTAAAAAAAGGGGATAAATGCAAAAATTCTGAAAAATTTCGGTGGATTTTGCAGCACTTAATTAGCGCTTAATTTTTTAAAGTACTGAACTGTACTGAACCATTCTATGCATGGTGCACTGCTAACTTTTACGGGTAGCAGCAGTACCTACACTCTATAACTCGGAAACGGCTAGGGACCAAATTTGGGAATTGGGCACTTAATTAGCGCCTAATTAGCACCAATTTTCCCAATCATAAAATCTTTGCACTGCGGGCTTGGTACTGCTAACTTTAGGGACGTGATAAAATGGACGTTTTAAAAAAATAGTGATCCGTAAACAGCAAATTCAGTTGTCAAATTTTATGATTTTTATGAAATGTGCAAGCAAATTTTAGAACGGTTATAAGACACATCTTCAAAAATTACGACAATTTATGATTTTAGGGGTCACCCTGCAATGATATAGTGTTAGCACTACGACACTTCTCAGAAAAGCAGTGGACAGGGTGCAAATCGCGATGATGATAGCCAACGTTCGAAGAGAGCATGGCACTTAAAGAAGACGAAGAAGGTAACTTTTAACATTAAAAACAAAATACAACGGCGACATTTGCTTAGCTATTTACTTAGGAAAGTCAAAATAGTTATATGAATAAAAGTCCTTAGGCTCAGGCCTTAAAAATATTGTGATAACCTCACATTTAAGACCTTATATATGTGTTCTTTATGACTCGTCGAACTAGGACCTAGAGGTCTTGTATACAATTTTTGACGGTCATTGTTTTACCAGTGGGCTTATTCTTGAATCGAGAGAAAATTAGCTCCCAGGGAGTCGAATTCTCCCGCTACTATTGATCTCATTGGTCCAAATCTTCGGTTAAAATCGGTTTCTCTCACTTTTGCCCGATATTGATGGAAAGTAATTCTCTTAGTCAAGACCAATAGAATTACTTTCGATCAAAATCGGGCAAAAGTGAGAGAAACCGATTTAAACCGAAGATTTGGACCAATGAGATGCATAGTAGCGAGAGAATTTAACTCCCTGGGAGCAAATTTTCTCTCGATTCAAGAATAACCTCCCAGAGGTAAGCAACTCGATTTGGCAGATGTCAGGGAAATGTTAACAATTTTTTTATGCGTTGGCAGTGATATTTGGCAAACACTGACAATAATAATTTTGTCACTGACACATTTTTGATTAATAAACGTATAATAATTGTCATCCTCCATAAATTTCAGATAAGTCAAAATATCAAGATTTTGGTAAACAAATCTTGACATTTGTGACTTTCTGTTTGTCAAAGGTGGCAGAATTTATTAGTGACAACCGTAAACCAAATTTTAAATTTAAACATTTTTATGCGATTTCAGAGTAGATTCTTTTTTTGCTGTTAGTGACCATAGCTCAGGATATGTTGAGGGGTCGTTCAAAACGGGCCATGTGATATCCATACTTTTTGGGGTCAAATAAACTAAGGACACGAAATGACTATGATTTTGAATTTAATCTACCGTACCTACTATTTTTTTTGTCAAACCTTAACATATTTTACTAACCAAAAAAAAAACAATCTTTCAAAAACTGTCCGAGGGAAATCAGAAGAGACAACAAAACATCAGTCCATTTCATAATATCTAGTAGTCACTAATCTCGGTACTAATCGCTTAATTAAAAGTTCCTATTTACCTTTCGAATGGAGTCATTTCTGGTAAAAATGGCAAAACGCCGCAAATGATTTCAAAAATCAGTAGCCCCATAGACCAATAGTCCACAGAGTGATCGTATGGCTTGTTTTCGAAGATTTCGGGTGCCAAATAATGCACGGTTCCAACTTGACTTTGTATTGTAAATTCCAATTCTTTGGCATAACCTACCAAATGAAACAAAATATAATGTGATAATTCTACCCAAGTCGATGTTCAGTGTAATGTACAAGGCTCTCAACAGCACAGAAGTAAAATAATAGGGCTTTAGGGACCTACATTTTAAAAATGATAAGCTTTTGTTGACTTTGTAATGTAAATTTCAATTCTTTGGCATAACCTACCAAATGAAACAAAATATAATGTGCCAATTCTACCCAAGTCGAAGTTCAGTGTAATGTTCAGGGCTCCCAACAGCACAGAAGAAAAATAATAGGGACATTAGGGACCTATATGTTAAAAATTAGGGATACTTTAGAGGCTTTCCTTTAAAAAAAGAGGACCAAATTTGAATCCCGCACGGCATTTTGGTTGATTGCAGAATTTAATGAAATATTGGTATGTTTTCAGTAGGTTTTGACCTACTGATCACCATAATCCAATCGTATGATTAGTTTCAAAGATCCAGGGGGATTTCTAAAGTAGTTACTAACAAGTGAAAAAATCGTTCTGTTTTATATATAAGATTCAGTTGAGTGTTGGCATCAATATATATGCGCGCAACTGTTTTTAATTAGAGGTTATATTTTATTGTACCGGGCTCATCACAAAAAGTATTCATTTTATAGAATTTATGTATATTTGTTATGTGTATATTTTTATGTCTTTTAATGACAGATTCGTCGTTAAAACTAACCATCAGGCAGGTTATCAAGAACATTCTGTTCGTAATTTTAGTTACAGGGAAATTACCGAAAGTACTAAACTACATTTTTACAGATTAATATTTGGCGTGGAGGCTAAGTAAGCGCTAAAATATTAATTAAACTTGATAATTGCTTTACTTGAGACGTCTTTAAAATAAAAAGAATAAAGAATCCAGTTGGTGATTTATATTTATAGCCTCAATCAGTTAGTCAATTTTTTTTTAAATGTACCTAACAATGGAATCAATATCAAAATGATAAAAAATAGGTATTTTTTATAGCAATGACTCCGGTAAATAGGTAAATATACCGCTTATAGTTACTGTGATCTAGTAAGCATGACTCTAGTTTTTAAAATAAATCCAAAAACTGTCAGTCTTACCAACGCGCAAATATTTTTTTCATTAAACATGGCTTTTTGTGCAAGATATGTATGTTTTGTCTAATGAGGCTTTCAGATCTTTTTTTCATGTACCAATCATTTTTCCAGGTATTAGACACTTTTGGTTGTTCCGCTGTAACTAAAAGTATGAAAATAATTTTCTTATTAACCTGCCTGATTAACTAAATGTACTAATCTAATACTAAGGATAAGCTGTAAGTATATGGGTTAAACCATATGAGATACTATATATAAAGGCCCTGCCCATGTATTTCCCTATGATAAAAAGCGTAGCTAAAAACCTTGAGAAAATGGATTAATGATGGACTCCAATGCGCATGTGATTCGACGTTACAAACTTGCGCAGGCTCAGATCGATTTATCCCATTGGCCCTGTCACGGCAATCTAAATTTTGGCCGTTGCCGTTACAATTTTCCCGCATCCTGAGCCGTTATATACGTCACAGTTATATGGGATAAACACATAACAAATAAACAAATCCTCTAAAGTGAATACTTTTGTGATGACGTGTTGTGATGAAGCGTTTGTGGGCATACATACTGATACCAGCGCTCAACTGAGTCTTGTTAGAAAACTCACAGATCTTAATAAAACATGACTATTTTTTACATGTTAGTAACTACTTTCGAAATCCCCCTGTATCTTTGAAACTAATCATACGATTTGATTATGGTCCATTTAAAGTCTGATCAGTAGGTCGAGATCTACAACATACCAAAATTTCATTAAATTCTGTATTCCGTGCGGGGTTCTTAGGGACTTATTAAGATTTTAACAAAACATTGAATATTTCTTACCAGTACAAATACCCCTGTTTTGCGTTTAGTCTAACTAATTCTACAAAAAAAAGGACAAAACCGAGACCTAAAGAAATCGGGACATGTGACTCTGCCAGCAAAATTTTTAGTGACACAGAGGATATAAAATCGAACAATTATTGCAAAATTGAAAAAAATAAATAAATGTAAAGAGATCAAAATCAAGAAATTTTAAAAGTCATATTAAAACTAACGTCTAAAGATTGTTTACAAAATAAAAAATGACGTCCTTCCAAATAAAAATACGAACTCTGTGATAGTCTTATCTTATCAAAGATCAAGAGATCTTGGGTGGAAATAACGAAAATTCAAACTTGGAGGAGCATCCCACAAGGAACACAAAAAAGACCAAAGCGAAAAGAGAAATGATTAAACGATGGTTCGCCCTGGGTAACCAGCGTGGGCTCATCAGGGGTTTCAATGGTCATCCTCCACCATACATCATTAAACACTTTGATTTCCAACTTTGAATCACTCACAAATAGGCATCGTTCCGCACTGGTACTTATCCAAGTTACCTGATACGGATTCGTCCTGGCGTGTTAATATTTCCAGTAGGATTATGCTCCTAAGGCAATTAAAACAAAAAAAAGAAGTTAAAAAACCTCCAAATCAGTTACTTCAACCGAAAAGAAACTAAAAAACAAATGGAAATAACGAAAATTCAAACTTGAATGAGCATCCCACAAGGAACACACAAAAGACCAAAGCGAAAAGAGAAATGATTAAACGATGTTGCGCCCTGAGTAACCAGCGTGGGCTCATCAGTGGTTTCACTGGTCACCCTCTACCATACATCATTAAACACCATCATACACTTTGATTTCCAACTTTGAATCACTCACAAATAGGCATCGTTCCGCACTGGTACTTATCCAAGTTACCTGATACGGATTCGTCCTGGCGTGTTACCATTTCCAGTAGGATTATGGTCCTAGGGCAATTAAAATAAAAAAAGAAGTTAAAAACCTCCAAATCAGTTACTTCAACCGAAAAGAAACTAAAAAACAAAAGATCAAGAGATCTTGGTTGGAAATAATGAAAATTCAAACTTGGATGAGCATCCCACAAGGAACACACAAAAGACCAAAGCGAAAAGAGAAATGATTAAATGATGTTTCGCCTTGGGTAACCAGAGTGCGCTCATCAGTGGTTGGGGACATAATTTACGAGGATTCTCCAAATTGGGGGAGGAAAAAAGATTTTCATTTAATGTACCTTATTGTTACCACACGAATTTCCTCTTCTCAACAGCACGAAAATTTTAATTATGATATATTGTAGGAGGCACCACATGGAAAATAATAACAAATGGGAATTTTATACACAAATTTAATACACAAATTTTGGTTGCCTCTGCGTGCTCGAACATTTTTTGCTATTAAACGTTCGAACAGCCTCTCAGTCACCCTTAGCAAAGCTTCTTTTACTTCTTTTTCAAAGCATTTTAAGGAGCAGTTAATGGGTGAATGTTCTCGTTTGTCATCTAGTATGGTTCGCATATTATAACAAAATTCTTATAATGAACAAATTCTAAAAATTACTCTTTCTCTCTGTCGGGGTCAGCTCTTGACCTTCTTTGTCAGTTCCTTGTTCCTTAGTTTAGAAATGAAATAAATTATTTTCAAAGTGACGTTTTTATGTAACTTAGTAGTTAGCTTAGATTTTTTTTATTCAGGGCCTTCCCGCATAAACTCCCCTTACTAAAGGATTGTGTTGTTACCGCACAGTTAGCATAAAGTGCAGATTGAAGAAAAAAATATATAAACGGGAACCCACAAAAAAGCCAAATTTACAAAAACCGAAACACAATTGAACAGAAAATAAAAAGTGCGAAACGAAATATGAACGAAAGTGAAACGCCCAGGAAATAATGGTTACGAATATGATTTTATAGAATTTTAATATATTCGATCTTTAAAAGAATTACAAAAGTATCGAAAAATATTGTCTAGAAACAAAAAACATCCGACCCACAAATTGATAGAAATTAATATGCCCGATCCTTAAATGAGTAAAACCACAATCCAGCCGAATTGCTGTTGGGCTAACACCGTCTCAAATAAAAGTCAGTTAACCGTCTCTTTAGCCTAATATTGCCGCCATTTTAAAACCAAATTGACAGGTAAAACATGGACTTTCGATCAGTTGGGTGTCAATATGGCACCGATAGTAGGCCAAAGGATACTAAAACAAAAATGAGTTAACTGGCTTTTTAGTTACGAACGGTGGTGGTCGGGCATGCGTCAAATTTAAATCTCTAGAGCGCCGCAGGCCCTGTATTGCGGCGTTGACAAGTTTCTCTATTTGGAAGATGACACAGGGATTTTTTTTATTAAACGATTTTATTTAACTTCACAGTTTCTGGCTGTCTAACTGCCTATCAAATCTTGAGATTCATTTTTGTAATGTAGATCCGATGACAATACAATATTATGAAGAAATTTGGGGGTAGGGGGTGGTTGAAGAATGTAAAGGGGCTAAATTAATACAATATTACAACTTACTTTGACTCTTCCCTGCCGTAAGTCTGGCAACGTAGCAATTGAATTCGTGGCTATCGGTTTAAATCATTTTCGGCCAGATTGGAGTTCTTGAATTTTGTGGTTCAGCATTATTTTTGTTTCGATCAAATTATTTCCGTTAAAAATATTATGTGTTTCTACAAAAATATGTTTCGTTTAAATTTCTATTTTATGCATATATTCTCTAGGGATTTGATTTTCCCGTCATTTAATTTTCGAGACAATTTTTTTTCGGACCAATTATTTTATTTTCTTTTAAATTCTGAAAAATTATGTTTCTGCCAAATTTGGTTTCGGATTTTTTATAGGGACCGATATAAACTTTATACTATAGATTTTTATAATTTTTATAAAAATCTTCAATGTAGCTATCTCCTGCTTTGATAACAAATTTTAAATCCTTATAAAATTTACTTTTTAAAGATACCTTATATCATAGGATTCGGACATTTAGTTCTCGAGATATCTTCAATCAATGTCAAATCAAATTCTCAATTTTTGAAAGCGATTATCTCACAAACTAAATAAAATACCCGATGATGTTGAGTGTCATTTTAAATAGGTTTTTTCAGAGAATCTACAAATAGTAACATTTTTGAAATTAAGCTTAGTATCAATACTTTTCAATAAATGACGTCAAAATGATCAAAAATGGATAAAGTGCATACGAAAATGTGTAATCTGAAATCTCCTTCAAAAATTCTTTAAAATGACACTCAACATCCTAGGATACCTTATTTAGTTTGTGAGATAATCGCTTTTAAAAACTGACATATTAAGACTTTGATGGTATCTCCAAAACTAGATATTTGAACCCTATGATATGGGGTATCTTTAAAAAGAAAATTTCATAAAGATTTAAAATTTTGTATTAAAATCAGGAGATTTAACAAAAAAAATAAGATTGCCCCCAAAAATGCCTTAATATGTAGCTTTGGCGAACAGTGACCGGTTTTTTAATCGAGGAAGGTACATTTTTGTCTAAAAATAAGTAAATATTGTTATTTGTAATCAATGATCTTATGCATAAATAGTTTGAATTGGAAAATAAAAAAGGTGGAAACTGTGAAAAACCGAAAAAGCTGAAAATACTAAGAAAATTTAAAAAAACTCATTCTCTCTCTCTCGATCAAAAATCAAAAAAAATCCGAGCAACAAAAACCGATTTTTCCCAAAAACCTTAAATGAGAACGTTCTAAATATTACAAAATTAATGTAACAGTATCTGAGGTACAGCGACTAAAAAGTAGGCACTAAAACAGTGAAATTTTAATTTAACATCGAAAAAAATCCGGGCAAAATGAGATTTTGATGTTTTCTCGAACTTGGGGATCTTATCTTCAGAACTTCACTAAAAATGTACCAAAATCGTAGCCTGGCCGAAATTTTTTTCGACGTTAATCCAAACTTTTGTAGTCGACACCGATATGTTAGAAAGTCAACTAATTGAGAATTTTTCAGTTGCTGCAAATTATCTATACAGCGTGGGTTCTTTAAACGGAACGGTGCTTCTAGCAAGTTAGAATTTGGTTGAATAAAAAAATCCGAAAACACGTCAACTGAGATTTTAATTTCCTTTAATCGTGCTATCTTGGATTTTTTTTATGTCATTTTGTTTACGAGGTATGGCAAAAAAATATATTTTTTTAAATAGGACACCCTGTATATTTTGCAATTTTTGAGATCTGCAAACAATTCTCTCTTCAGCAATACTACACAGTAGGATCTATCTTTTACAATAATCAAGAAATTTTTATCTAAATCTATATGGAAAACTTCGATATTAATGCCTCTATCTTGGAAACCATAAGAGATAGAGTATTAGTGTGTGGTATTGTCAAAAAAATAATTTTTTTAGAATTTAAAAAATGTCAAAGTATACAGGGTGTCCTATTCAAAAAAATATATTTTTTTGTCATACCTCGGAAACAAAATGAGATAAAAAAAAACCAAGATAGCACGATTAAAGAAAATTAAAAATCGCAGTTGACGTGTTTTTGGATTTTTTTGTAAAACCAAATTCTAACCCGCTCGAAACACCGTTCCGTTTAAAGAATCCACCCTGAATATACATATAATAAGCTCTAGAGAAACTAATTTTTGGCTTCTAACCAAACCATATAGATACGGATAAACCAATTTTTAGAATTTTTGTATGTTTATTCCACCATTACGCAAAAACTACTGAACAGATTTTGATGGGTTTTATGAATTCCTTGGAGTCCTGGACAGGAGATAGGCCATATTTCACCAAAATCCGTTCACACGAACAAAAGTTATGATCATTTAAAGAAAGAAAAACGGGTACAGCAGGTGAATCTGCGAGGTCTTCAACTAGTAAACTATATATACAGTATTTATGGGAGTCTTTTGAGAGCTACAACTTCCTAATTTAAAATTTTTGGCCAATATAATATTTGGTAACTTTGGCGCACTCTATCTTTTTGAGAACCAACTATAGAGATTTCAGCATGTGACAAAAAATGTCGCAAATGTTATATAATACCAGATATTTTTTCTCCTCCCTTTTTTGCCTCCAAACAATAGAAATCGAGCAAAAACGTTTCCAAAGTTTTTTAAAAATGGCAGAGGGTTCCAGAGCGGTGGAAAAAACGCAAACATCTTACCTTCAGACCTCCCAGAATAAAAGTTTTTGTAACTCCTTTACCATTGTACCTAGATATAAGTAGGTTTTAAACATAGAAGTCGCATAATTCAAATAAATCAAAGCAGATTCAAATCCGTCAAAACAGTATCGTCATTGGGAAAATACGGGCAAATGTAGAGCTGATTGATGTATAAAAATTAAAAATATTGACAAACCATGTAAAAATAGGGCTTTTTGACAAAAATAAGGACTTTTTTAGGAGATTAGGGACCTGTTGAGAGCCCTGAAGATACTAATTATTGCTAACCACCTTCCCCCGTTGACAAGATAGTTACTTTTAAGGAGAACCCAAAGGATGTTTAGTATTATGAAAATGGACATTAAAGTAACATTATCATAAAACTAAAAAAAATAACAATGTTTTTTGGGATTTTTACGAGAATCTAAAAGTCGAAAAATATCCAGGCTATTTACCTTAAACAAGGTTTTTTGTTTCACCCTGTGTATAACTTAAGCAAAATTTTCTTTAAACCATCAAACAAAATTGCTGTGATATAAGTCTCTCCCCAATTAATAAAGTTACCTAGATCAATTATTTTATAAATATTATGGCCACTTCTAATATCACAGTGTTGAAGCACAATGTTTTCTGGTTTCAGATCACGGTGAGTGATACTTTTGCTGTGAAGATAATTTAAACCACTGGAAATATCCTGAAGCACACATCTAAAAAAAATGGTCGTTATTAATCTATGGGACTATCATATGCGGTCAGATTTATGAAGGACATTTGTATGCCATAAATCATGTAAAAATTAATTAATTAATTTTTGAAAACAATATTGTAGGTATAATTTCATTTGTCTGTCTGCGATGCATATGCCAGATCAAGGCAACTGAAGTGAGGATTTCCCACGATAGAGGAAGAAGAGCTGCACTCGCTCAAATGGACCGACATACTGAATAGTGAAGGGCACAAAACATCGATGTTTCAAGAACATCGATGTTTTTTGTTGAACATTTTTTTCGATACAATGGAAAATAATGTATCTGAGAAGTCTGCACTTGTACTCCACCGCATCAGAGCGCTTCGCTTAGATTTTTAATAGCTTTTGTATATCATATACCGATTACTATTATGAAATATCTTATTTGCCTGCGCTTATTATATGTATTGTGTGACATTAACAATAAGGGCCGGTTTATCAATAGCGAATGCATTTAATCGCCGAGTTAATCTTCAGCTGTCTCATTCTGGTACTTGGTATATGTCAGCCATCTTTCTCTTCAACTCGGGAGTTAAATGTCTGACTCGCTATTGATAAACCGGCTCTAGTCTTTAATAAAACAGTTTCTTTGAATAATGGAAAACCCTTTAAAAAAAGCAAAAAACCAATATCGATATTCAGAAACATCGATATTTTTATTCCGAGGTTTTTTCACCATCGATGTCCATCATCGACGTTTTTTTTTTCGATGTATCCATCACCGATACTAAACTTCGTAAAGAAGACAGGAAGGCCCAGAGAGAGAGTTGCAGTAGCGGAAGTAGGGGCATAGGGGTATTGCAGAAAGGGCCAATGAAGAGGCCTAATTGCCAGACCCGCGTGCCGCCCCTATACTACTACTACTATCTGGTATCTGGTAACCCTGGTTTCAAAGCGAGGGTAAGTTATTATTTTTTCCCAGGGTTAATCTAAAAAAACATTGGCTTATATCAGAAAAAAAACTGGGATTTATAGCCTGAGTTAATTTTACTCTCTAGTATCCCGCTATTGAGAAACCGGCCCTAAATGTCTAATATATTTTTTAAAGATTGTTTAATACAATTGGAATTTTTCATCTACAAATTTGGTTTCTTTTTAAAAGACATTATAGTGGAAGAGCCAGCGGCCTAATCGACTAAGGTGTTTTAGCAAGGCTAGAATTTTGTAAACATATGTTTAAATAGGCATTAATAAAAATGACCTGCCAAACCATATCAGGTGGCGTCCGTGAGAAATAAAATTTTCAAAATTAAAAAAAAAACTAAAAATTATTTTGCTTTAACAAAGCTATAATTTTAATATGTTTTATAGTGTCTACGTCTAATATCAAAAAATAATGGACAGGCGATTTCAATGGTTACATCTCCGTGACAGGCGGGCATATACTCACTACAGCTACAATTTTTAGGAGATGTTCATGCATCTATTGCAAGGCACTATGCAAAAGGACTGGCGATTCTGCTGGTTAGAAGTGACTGACAGGCGAGAATTTTTCTTTAAAAAGTTTTTATTTTATAAAATTTAGGTACCTATTAAGTAAAAATTTTAAAAAAATGGTACATGCAATTTTCTTTTTAAAAGAGCTTTTCAGCAAGGTGCTACAAGTACTATCATGCCGTTTAAAAAAATTAAATGGGGTTGGGTTTCACTCCTGTATACTGAATACATACTATAGTCCAATTTTTTGATGAGCGCACTGACGTCATTTTTGCCTCGGAAAACGTATTTTTCTGTGGTCAACAGTTAGCATGTCAATAATTTGTTGTTGTCAATTTGAAGTAACAGTTGAAACAATTAATCAAATAGAGATCCAAAAAAATGACGTCAGTCCACTCATCAAAAAATTGAACTATACAATGATTTTGCGTATCAAAGTAGCCTATGAAAATGTTGTCACTGTCATGTCGATTATTGTTTTAAAAATGACGCCAAAAAAAAACTTAGCTTATTCATACGTTTCAATGCTTCATTGAGCAGTTTTTACAAAATTTTTTATTAAATAAGACGTAATTTTTTGCAGAATTTACAGTATTTTTTACAAACATTTTTGCCTACGCCTCAATTCCAAATCTTAATTATAAAAAAATTCGCCTACGACATCATTTTTTGCATATTGTACAGTATTTTCGACAAATTTTTCGCTTGCGGCACAATTTCTGTCTTTTTTGTTTTAAAAATTTAAAAATTTTAATTTTGAGGCCATTATCGCAATATTTTTCGCCTACGGCGAATTTCTGGCTCACGTTTACATTAGGATTTTTTTTTTATTTCGATATTTTTTAAAATTATCTTTACTTTATTGCATTTTTTTCAGAAAAAAACTTGAGGTGCCCCTCCCCTGACCTAACCTCAAGTCTCAAGCCCCCCCCCTAGACAAAAAGGAGTATTAAGTAAAAGTGGATTTATCCCCTTAAATATTCAAATAACCGTGATTATTCCCCTGCAACCTCCTGCAAAATATACTCGCCTGTCAGTCACACCAGCTGAATTGTCAGTCCTTTTGAATAGTGCCTTGCAATAGATGCATGAATATCTTCTATAAATTGTAGCTTTGTTACACCAACATAAAAAATTCATAAAATGTAGTGAGTATATGCTCGCCTATCATGGAGATGCAACCATCGAAATCGTCTGTCCATTGTTTTTTGATATCAGATGTAGACACTATAAAATATATTAAAATTATAGCGTTGTTAAAGGAAAATAATGTTGAGTTTTTTTTTTTAATTTTGAAACATTAATTTATCAAGGATGCAACCCGGTATGGTTTGGCAGGTCAGTATCATTTTTATTAAAGACTATTTGAACATATGTTTACAAAATTCTAGCCTTGTTAAAACACCTTAGTCGGTTCGGCCGCCGGCTCTTGTAATATTAAATTATTAATAAATTATTAAAAAAATATATATTAAAAAGGGTTTTATTTGGGAAACACACAAGAAGAAAATTGCAAAAATACTAATTAATACCTTTTTTAATAATGTCCACACAAAATAGATTAGCGGCGCAAAAAAAACAAAAGAAAAGATATGACCTAGAGGTTGAAATATCAAAAATATATTACCTGACATCTGAATCTTTTAAACCACACAGTTTTATTGGTTCAGACAGCAAAAATCTCCTTAGGTTCCCTTTGGTGCAGTACTCCATAGTCATAAGAGGCAACTTTGAAGGATTGTGTTTCTGTAGAATAAGTTCAAAGTCTTGTGGTAAAATTTTAAATTTTACCAAATTTTGATGGTTACAAGACTTCATAAATTCAACTTCTTTGTTCCATCTTTCTTTTTGTCTTGGTGAGATCACAGAAGATTTTTGGTATTTGCATCTTTTGATTGCTGAAAAAGCAATACAAAATAGTATATAACACAACTGGCAAGGTCACTTTGTATTTTTCTTGCAACCACAAAAAAATTGACCTGTTTTTTCGTCCAATTTCATTGGTTGTCTTTGTTAAAATCTATTATCTAGTATATGTTATCTTGATGGAGGCTAACTAAGTATGTATGTCAGTCATTTTTCTCTCTAGAGAGAAAAGTATTTTGCTCACTAGCAAGGAAAGTATTTCCTTTAACTGGATTAAAATACTTCCCCCTTATTTGCCTCATAACACTTACTACGTTTATACGCACCTAAAAGCGCTTTTAAATTAAATCGCATTCTTCAAGGGTTTATACGTTCTTCATTAAATATCATTAAATATGTCAGTTTAAAGAAAAAACAAATAAAACAACTTAGTTAACAACATATTTTTTAGAAAACCAAAAACTTTTGATCGGAAGGTCGAGAACTACAAAATATCTAAGTTTCATGACAATCGTATAATTTTTATTTTTCCATAAGATCCGTGCGTGGTTGTCTTTTAGACACTCTTGAAAAGAAATATGATTTCCTACAAATTTTTTTGTATATGTATGTGAAATAAGTTTTTAGATCCAAAACATTGTCAAGCGTAAATCGTAGGTTTTTAAACTCGTATTTTTGGTTCTTAATCGTGAGACAAGATAGGTCAAGGTTTACTGATTTATATTTGTAAGGAGTTGTAAGGATCATTTCTTTAGGTTTTGCAACATTAGTTTTAAGTTTATTTGTACAAAAATAAGAACTAAAATTTGTGAGTCTGCCAGTATGGCATTGTCCACTGCGACCACTATTGGGTCTATTGTGGCTCACTTTTGACATTTTTTGTTGCTACAGAATATTCAGCCCCTTAAGAGGCTCGCAACTTGCTTTGGTGAAGCATCATTGAGATCCAGTCCGTCGCTCTGTGGTTTACCGAAAATACGTTGACGCTGACGTGCGATGGCCGTACCTCGGGCCGGACATTCACACAGCACATGTCTGGCCGTCTCGTTATACTCCATACAGAGCCTACATTCGATGTCCTCGCTTAGACCCATTCTGTGCAATGGTACTTTTAGTATCCGGTGTATAGATCAACCATCCTGCCTGGTGTGATGATGTGTGGTCATTGAGTTTCCCGGCTCTCTTCCTGCAGGGTTCTGTAATGAACTCTTTGGAATGTGCCAATCCCGGTAATTCTCTCCAGTATTAGATTTAGATATTAGATCCAAGGGTTGGTTCGGGGCGAACAAAGATGGCAGAGGTCGCTTCGCGCGCTAGTTGGTCGGCAGTCTCATTTCCCCGATGCCCAGAATGTCCCGGAATCCATACCCGCGACACAGTGTTTGTTCGGCCAAGAGTATTCAGTGTGTCCTGGCAGCTCCTAACGGTTCTCGATGAGCACCTGAAGGCATTTTGGATCCGTCAGTGTATCAGTAGCTATTTTCATTTGAGAAACTTATTCTGTTTGACGACCAATCCTCCCTATCTGGAAGGATATCTAGTGTTGTATAGCTTTTTGCTGTTTACTGTTGCGGGAATTAGATCCGGTAGCAGCCCTAGAATGCAGTGGCTCTCAATTGCCCGCGTTAAAGGGTTTGTTACTACTTGACTTGCCCTGCCACCCCATTGGTTGGCTATGATTCTGTAGGTTGCCCTCATGACCTCTTTCTCCAAGACAAGGTGTAGAGGAGGAAGGTTTAGGAGGCATTCAAGCGCTGCTGATAGTGTGGTCATAGCACTATATATTACCATACTTGCTTGACGTTGGATGCTTGTTAGTTTGGCACGAGCTAGCGTTTGTCTGCCCTTCGTGTACCAAACTATTGCCCCATATGTAATCATGGGTCTAACTACCGTGATATACAGCCAGTACATTTGTTTGGGGCTAACGCTCCAAGACTTACCGCAGATACGTTTGCACGTCCATAGAGACAGTGGTGCCTTTGACTTTACTTTCATCTCCAAATGCGCATTCCATATAACTGTTTTATCGAGGGTCACCCCCAGATATTTTACTTCAGATGCAAATAGGATTATTTCACCGTTTAGTACAGGAGGAAAAAAGAAGTCAAGCTTCCTTTTTTTGGTGAACGGTATAGTGATGGTTTTGCTAGGGTTTACAGACATCTGTTCCCTGTTGCACCAGTCATTTACTGTGTCTAGGATCTGTTGTTTTTCCGGAGATGGATCTCTCTGGAATATTTTTTACCACGACTACTATGTCTACTACTCGTCAGCAAAGCCTTGTGCAATTACGTCTATCAGTTGAAGACTCGCAGGGAGGTCATCCACTAGGAGCGACCAGAGGAGGGGTGACATAACACCTCCCTGAGAGCAGCCTCTTCCGGCCCTAAATATAAAAACTTCGTTATTTATCGTCGTGTCGATTGCTCGATTTTCTAGCGTGCTTCTTATGAATCCTGTGATAGTGGATTCAATCCCTCTACCGGACGCTTCCTCAAAAAGGGATTGTGGTAGTGCGTTGTTATAAACACTTCTTCCGTGTCAAGGAAGATGCCCAGAGCGATTCTTTTGGCATCAAAGGGTTCGCTTATGTTACCTACAAGGTTGCTTAGTGCTAGTTCTGTCGATCGATATATTGGTGAGTGTTTAGAGGGTGGAATATAAGGATGCCACCTCTAATATGCGTATCTATTATCTTTTTCCAGGCCCTTTAGCGGCGATGTAAGGCTAATTGGACGCAGTGATTTGGGACTATTGTCCGTGTGTCCTACCTTTGTCCAGCTAGATGGTATATAGTTCCAAGCTAAGCTAACCCGAAAGAGATTCATCAGATGCTGTTTTAGGACAGACTGACATGGAAGTAGTTCTGTGCTAGCAGCTTTAGAGTTTCGCCCTTCGACTCGGTAAATGAGCCATCAGGACGTTTGATTGTCCCGAGGTCTCGAGTCGGCTGTTTCGCCAGAATCCTGTGGATACGAGTGGTATCGGGAAGTTCTTTTAGTTTTTGGCAGAACTTCCTCCAGGATTCTCTTTTGGCAGTTCTTATCTGCTTATTGTACTCTGTAAGCACTGCACGGTATCGTTCCCAGTTTCGTTTTTCTTTGGCTTGATTGAAGAGGCGACTGACTTCCCTACGTTTCTTTTGTAGTGAGTTGCTCCACCAAGTGGACAGTTTTCGTGATATGCTTTTATTATTGCCTCGTTCAGTTGGTCTAAGGCTATTTCAATGCTGTCACGATTCTAAACACCAATCAAAGCACTGACTTTGTTTCGAAGGCGCGCTTGAGATCTGCAAACGCCACTACGCACACATTTACCTTGATCTATGTAACTCAACCATTTGGATACCGTTAATCGAAGTGCTGCCTCACAAGAGTGATTTGGTCTAAAACCAGATTGATTTACAGCCAAAATGCTAGCTCAAGCACTTTTTCTATGCATGCAGCATGTTAATTGGTCTATATTCGCAAGCTTTTATTGTGTTTGAAACTTTGGGTATTGGAACCAAGTTTTTCTTAGCTATTGAGGAAAGTTAACACGCATTAACAGAATGCAGAATTATATGATCAATTCCACAAAAATTAGTTAATTGTTTGTCCTGCTCCTTTAAAATTTCAGTTTTTTTTTGTTTGTTTATTATATATTATATATTTATTGTTCTTAATTGTTAAATTAAATACAGTAAGACACATGTGTGTCCCAAGGTGAGTGTTGGTAATAAATTAACTGAGAAAATACCTTGGGTAAAGTGTCCAATTGGCCAAAATTTAGATGTTTTACAGTCAAGTAGTAAAAATATAAATTGAGTAAAGATTTACTCCCAAACTTTCCTCACTCCAGAAAATACAGACTTTCCAGGGTTTACCCAGACTTTTCCTGGGGGTATCCAGACTTTTCTGGGGTGTATTCAGACTTATCCAGGCTTTTTTCAAGGGTATTCAGACTTTTCTACGATGTGTTCAGACTATTCCTGGGTGTATCCAGACTTTTCTAGGGTACTTTCAGACTTTTATGGGCTGCATCCAGACTTTTATGGGGTGCATCCAGACTTTTTCAGGGTGTATGCCAGTTTTTTACAGTGTATCCAGACTTTTCCAGGGTGTATCCAAACTTTAACTGGGGTATCTAAACTGTCCCAGAGTGTGCTCAGGTTTTTTATAGTGCATACAAACTTTTCCTGGGTGTATCCAGACTTTTCGAGGGTGTTTTCAGACTTTTATGGGGTGTATCCAGCTTGTATCCCGGCATTTTTAGAGTATATCCGGACTTTTCTAGGGTATACACTTCCCTGGAATGTACCTAAACTTTTCCAGGGGGTATCTAGGCTTTTTCCAGAGTGTATCCAGACTTTTCCAGGGTGTATCTAGTATTTTTAGAGTGTATCCAGATTTTTCCTGAGTGTATCCAGACTTTTCAGGGATGTGTCCAGACTTTTCCTGGGTGTCTCCGCACTTTTTCAGTGTATATCCAGGCTGTAATAGAATGTATCCGGACTTTTCCAGGGTGTATCCAACTTTTCCAGGTTGGATATACACTTTAACATGGTATATCCAGACTTTTCCAGGGTGTATCTGAACTTTTCTTTTACATTTAGTATGTGCTATAATGTTGTCAAACATTTTAGTGCCAATAAAACAGCTGAACCGATTGTGGTAAAATTTGGTGAGAAAATGGATCTTAATATAGGCTACTTTTGGTTTGATATTTTTCTCAATGACTTAAATTATATGGCACACAAAATTGAATTTTTCAAAAATGTCTATAAAAATCTAAGATTTTTATAATCGGACTGCCGACACGTTGGCGAATATTTTTGTAATACCAAATTCCCTGACTTTTTCCGGTTTTCCAGACCAGAAAATTAAACTAAATGTTGTAGAAAAAAATTTAAATTTCTTGCAGTTTAAGCTAAAAATTTTGTACTTCCGGAATTTTATTTAACAAAAGTGCGTAGGGTTACCTGCCAAGAGAGACTGAGTTGGGTACAAATCTAATCTCAATTCTAAATGTGGTTGGAAAATCCTGTCATGAATGCGCCGCAGGCGAAAATTTCAAGAAAATTTTACTAAAGATACAATCTTAAACACCTTCGAAATTAATAATCAATGATCCGTAGGTAAAATTTTTTTGCATGTTAAGTGAAAAATTAAGAAAAAATTGACCTTGACCATTGACATTTATTAGGTATTAAATATTTAAAAAAAAGTGGGTTGGGTTACCTGGCAAGGACTGGGTTAGGTCGAATCTAGTTTCAATTTTAGATACATTGTGAAAATCAAGCCGCAGGCGAAAATTTCTAGAAAATGATTACTTTTACATTACTTTTTTTTAAATTAAACTAAAATAGTAACAATCAATGCCATTATAGCCTCGCAGGTAAAATTTTTGAAAGAACCCTGCACAGATAACATGGACCTATGGACCGCCGTAAAATGTAACCATATTTTAATATTTTGAAGGGATTGTACCAAAGGTCAAAATAGTGAAATTCTATGAGGATCATATATGGTAGGAGATATGAGCCGTCAAAGCATGTATGTCTGGAAAATACCTAAGAATACTTTTTCTCATAACTTGAATACTGCAGAGGGACATATCCAGGGTTTTTTCTTAAGGTTACTTTCGAAGGGATTAACCACTGTTCGCAGTCCCTTACAGCCCCTGCAACTACCTAAATTTAACCAAACCTGGCTTGCAGAGTCCCTGGGAGTCTTTAGAAATCTCTCGGCAGTTCCCTGCAATCACCAACAATTTAACAAAATAGGCAATTATGTCACATTTTCTGAACTAGTGGTTACCCCCTCAGTTACTTTACTGCCTGAGAGGGTTAGTTTTTAAAAAAATTACGTAAACGAAAGTAAAAAGTGTTTGTGTATCATTTTACTTGGTGGTTTTTTTATGGGTTTGGTCTCATTCGAAAGGTAATTAAATGGCATAGGTAGGATTAATTTGAAGTCAGAAGCTTGAAAATGACCATAAATAATAAAAATGTTAACAACATTATTTTTGGCATTGAGATATTTTTGTGTGGGTACTTTTTAAGTGTATATGTATATACTTTAAAAAAAAAAAAAAATTAAAATTTTTTTCCATTTTTTTTTGTTGAAAATGCAATTGTTCATCCTAATGTGAAAACGGCGTGTCTCTAGCTGCTATGGTTCGTGAGTTACACATTTTTTAAAAGTTTAATCCCACCTACTACCCTCGCCAACCCCCCACCACCATCACAAACTAATCAGCTCTGCGTAGGGTGACAAAGAATTTTTGTGCCAAATTTGATAATAATCGGTTTACAGACGCCCAGACACCATGACTTATTTTTAGTAGAAATAAAAAACTTCTTTTTGACAATCCCAATAGCCTTCATACTATGTATGGACGGCTAAAAATATATTTTTTAAAGGATTAAGATGAAAAACCAGTTAAAACATATTTAAAATTATTTATTTTTTATAATATGCATGAATGTACCTGCTACCTAACTTTTTTTGTGACTTTTTTGTGATTTTTTTTATGATTGTATAACTGTATTTTATTTTAAATGTTGGCAATTTTCGTTTTTCTATTTTTATACATAAGACTAGTAAACTATGAATAATAGTTAATATTTTATATACATAATGTAAGCCATTTTTTAACTATTCCTTTGTAACTTTATTTTGAAAATGGCAAGTCCATTAATAAATAAATAAATCTCGCAATAAATAAAAGATGAGGGGCTGCATGTCAACACAGGTAATTTTTATGTAAAATTTCGTAATGATTGGTGCAGGGGTTTTTGAGTTACAGTGGCTACAAGTGAGCAATGGACAGACAGACCAACAGACAGAGCGACGGCGACTGGAAAAGTGCTTATCTGGATTCGGAGCCACTAAATTCATGAAGATTCATCAAAATCTTGAAGTGCAATATTTCGATGATTACATTACTTCCCTTAGTGTCAGTCTGCCACTCAATTTTTAGCCACTGTAACTCAAAAACCCCTGCATAATGAAATTTTACATAATGATTACTTTTGTTGACATGCAGACTGCAATTGTTTTTGAGCTCCCCCATTACACCCTTTAAATCTACCCCCAAAAAACTTCAACCCTAAAAATTTATTTTTTTTACCTCATTTTTACCTTGTGATACTTTGTTGGAAAGCTTATCAAAATCTAAGTTTAATGGCACCAAAGTTTTTGACAACATATATCAAACACAATATACCAAGCTTCAAAATTATAATTATTTAAATAATTATTTACAAAGCTACTAGTCAGTGACATAAAACTTTAAATTTTCCTCCAAAATGATAAATAATGACATACCTATCAGCTTTTGACAAATAGCCACAGATAATATATATAGCACGTAAAAAATATAAAAATCTTTTGGAAAATCCAATTTTGTGTCCATATAATTCAAGTCATTGAGCGAAATTTCAAATAAAAAGTAGCTCATGTTAAGATCCAGTTTACACGCTATTTTCTTACCAAATTTCTTCGAAATCTTTTTGCATGGATGGGCAAAAATCTTAGATTATTTTGGCATTAAAATTTTTGACAACATGTTTAAATGGGTCAAAATCCCTAAGCTTCCCATTTTCAGTCCTTCACAGTAAAAAAAATTTAAAAAAAATAAATAAAATTAAATTTGCTTAGGTTTTATCTCGGGTTTTATTAAGAAAACAAGAAATTCCCTTAATTTTTTTCAAATCAAAAACCAAAATACTACATAAATAAAAAAATATATTCATAATTTGTTTAAAAATTTAACGGCGGTCACGTGTCCCAAAGCACATTTTTGTGTGTTTTTACAGCTATATACACTCAAAACCTTAAGTTTTTAAAATCTCTTATTATTAATTAATAGAGATACGCCAAATAATTAAAAAAAACAATATTAAATAATACACAAAGAACATACATGTAACTGTACAATATCATTTATTGTTGTCCCTAAATAAGTATAAAACGTCGGGCACGCTGAAAAAATATCGAATTTCTGCCGCTAGAGTATTGAAATGTGCAGTGTTTTGATATAGCCATGCAATAGATAGGTGCGTGTGTTTTTTGCATTAAATTTGAGATAAGTTTTTATTAAAAAATTGTAAAATTAAATAAATTCTATCATTTTAACGTTTTAGTATGTTTTATGTTGTAAAAGCGTTCTTTAGGTTTTCAAATTTAAAGAGAAGTCAGATATCTCTAATATCTTTGCTGGTGTGTTTTCCATGAGTTTCTTAACCTTACTTTTGCGGTTCGTACTGTAAAATAAAACGCGGGAAATTGAAAATTAGACTAAATTGTAACGCCGGTCCACCATCATAGTGTGACTGTTTTTGTTTTTAGTATGTTTTTTAAGTTTACCTTAACTTATTCATGATTAGCAACTCTTCAAGAGAACACAGACTATACTTCTTTTTAAATTTCAAAAAAGGAGAGTGGGTTTTGGTGAGCTATGAAGAACGTTATTTATATCCGGGGGAGAAAACCTTTACCGCAAAAGAGTTTAACATACAAGCCTTAGTTTAAATGGCCTTGCTTTAAGTAAGATGTTTTAGACTACCCATTAATTGATGTAGTTAAAAAGAATCCAGCCTCCAATTCCAGTTGATACAAGAGCTACAAGGTTTGTCTTTGACAGTATTAGTATTTTTTTGTACAGAAAAAAACGTTGTTTCGGTTTTGTTTAAAGTTTTTGGACATTGTTAATTAGTTTTTGTTTTTTATATACTATATTGCTTTAAAAAAAAAGTTGGTTTCAGTTTTGTATTACAAAGGTACTTAACAATGTTATTTAGGTTTTCCTTTTATATAGGTCTTATTTTTTGTTAGGTGCGGAGAGTCATTCTTCATAAAGTAGACAACTTGCCGTCATGAAAAACTGAAACTTTTTAGCATTAATTTGCTTTTTTTTTTTAAATTTTTGTTTGTGAAAATGGGAAGCTTACGAGATTTTCACCCATATAGTATGTATTAAATCCAATAGAAAAGTTCAGATACACCCTGGGTCTGTATTCTTGAACGTGTGCTGGAGTATCCTTTTCCTCTTCACACCTTGATCCGTTGGCATAACTCCATCTCACTTTTTTGTAAGCCATGCCCACTTCCCTAACAAGTTCTCCTCACAGAAGTTCAAGAATAAAGGCCCTGGAAACATCCAGATCTGGATACACCCAAGAAAAGTCTGGATACCCCCTGCAAAAGTCTGAATCTACTGTGTATAAAAGTTTTGATAAAATTGAGCGAGGACTTGAGTCTTCAAAATTTGACTTGTTTTTATTTTCCCAAACAACCAAATACTTTCCAAAAATTTCAAGTATGCCATTTTAGTAATATTTTGTGAAGTATATGAGTATATTGGATAGAATATGCTTACCAACATTTTCCTCTGTTTTTTTATGTCTCCAAAGGGTTACAACACCAAATGCTCCAGAACCTAACACCGAAATTTGTTTCCATTCTCCAATTTCCAGAGGATCACCCATCACTGACTTAATAACATCTAAAGAAAAGACCAAATGTCTAAAAAGTTTTGTAACTTTCAAACAAATAAAATCCTATTATTGGTACACAAACAGACACAAAAATAAAACTATTATGAATTGTATAATTAATTAATAAACTTGTATGGGAATCCCACCAAACTAGGTTTAAACCAATAATTTGTACAATTTAAATTTTAATAATACAAATAAGTACCTATGTGTATTATATGTAACATACTGATAAATATTATAATCTACAGCAAATAATGCCAATTTAAAAATAGATGAAACATACCTATAACCCTCAATATAAAAATAGAAAAAATATTGGTCCCAAGCACAGAAAAAATCAAAACAGAAATGGTTATGGTTATTAGAAAAAATAGAAATCACATAATTGGATTAGTTAATATTTGATAGAAAAGTGTTTAATTATCAAAAAGTGCGACTACAAAGAGCGTCATTCACTCGAGATATAGATTGCCAAATGCATTTTTTTCTTTTCTGGTGGAAGAAAACTGTGTACCAAGAGTTTCAAAACTCTAGGAATGAGTAATCAAAAATTTTGGTAAAGAAATACAAACCCATATTGAGACCATGCGTTCCTAGAAATGTATTTATTGTGTCGGTTACATTTGAGCATTGTTTAATTTATATAGCTAACATTTTCCCAAAATAAACAAAAAAAAAATGCAAAAACTGTTCACTCAAAAAGTTGTCATAACATCGCAAAAGTTAGCAGCGAAGGTTCCTTTTTTAAACCGCCAACTTCAAAGGGCATTAATTTTTTTTAGGGCCAAATGCACCGTAATGGGAAACCTAGTTTAAAGACGCATTTACGCTGGCCAAATAAGTAGGAAATTGACAGATGCACGGGAATCGCTTTGCTTGACATTTTCGAGCGTAAACGTTTATGTGTGTTTCCCACGGATGTAGAAAACTTTTTTACATCCGTGGTGTTTCCATACACTTATTAGTGACGTGTTTTGGAGTAGAACACGCTGCTTGCCTGATTTCGAAATGTACCGACACCGGTTCAACCACAACGTTATCGGTTCTTTCTATTTCCCAATTTGCTGATCCGGTCGAATTCTGCTGACCGGGCATTTCTAGATTGAAATTCTGCTGACCACGATATACAGGGTTCCTAAGCAAATCCCTAGGGGGCCAAGCAGCCGTGTTTAAGACTCAGACAAACGGAAAAGCACATTAGGCAGAAAAGGATGGGCATGGGGCGATGTTGTCACTACATCTTAGACGTAGTAAATCGATTCCAGGTTGGTTGTTGTTTTCTAATGTTTTCCATTTTCATACCTTTAGGACTGGAATAAAAATTGTTTTTGCTCGACTTTAATACCAAACTGATGAAAGATGTCGTAAAAAAAAATATTTTTCGGCTTTTCATTTTGTAACCATTGTCCTTACGCACTGTTTACAGGCTGGGGACTGAGATACATGCAAATGCCTAACCTAAAGCGTTTATACACGGCCGGACAAATCGACTGAGATATTTCCGTAGAAAATTTATCAAGCAAATAGGTTGACGCCTTCGAACGTCTAACCCGGGTTTTGCACTTTGATTCGAAATCAAAAAGGAGGAACAGTCAGATGTGGGGCCGTGCACAAATTACGTAACGGTGATTTTACCAATTTTTGACCCCCTCCCTATGTAATGTTTAGTAACGTTTTGGCACGACACTCTCCTAATATTACGTAACGATTTCAAGTCCACTAACCCCTCCAAAAAAAACTTTTCACTTATTTTCATTCAACCCCCCTCCCCCCCTACGTAACGTTTTGTAACCCCCCTCCCCCCTATGACCATTACGTAATTTGTGCACGGCCCCTGTAGTCCCAGTGGAGGATGGCGAGAAAATTGATATTTTTTTCTTAAAAATTATACTCTTTAGACCTATTTCTTTGCGTTCCCGAAATTACGTAATTTTTAAAAAAAAATTGTAAGCCGCGCCATTTTTATTTCGTGCTTTGTTTTTCTAACATTTTTGCGTTCGGCCCTTTATCTGATTTAAAACTGATCCCGTCTCTGTTTCTAAATTTTTTCGAATAAAAGTAGAGTATGACCATGGGGGAAATAATTTTTTTCTACGGTATGACGAAAATTTCGAGAAAGTTGAAGAAAAAAATAAAAAAAGTGGCAGAACTCAAGATTTTCGTAAAAAAAAACGTTTTTTGTAAAGAAACAGAGCAAAATAAATCTTTTCACCCCTTTTTGGGTGTTACAAATATTGACAGCCCCTTATTTTTCGCTTTTACACTCCCGCTAGTTTTGAAGAATTGGTTCGCTACATGTTTTGAGATCATGTCATAAAACACCTCGAAAATATCAAATGTAGTGTAGGGCCAGCTTTATTTAAAATCAATAATATCGCAAGCAAAAAGCTCTGCAGGAAAAACAGCGCCGTTTATTGATTTCTTTGGCTGCTAGTGCTAGCTGCAAGGTTTGGCCGTTTCCGGATAGATGTCACTAGTAGAACAGAATGGAAAGCAATTTAATTAAAAGCGAAGATATTTCTTTCTAATGTTAACAACCTCACGAGTTTATCGCTAAGTATCGTAAATAATGGACCCTGCCGCCTCCTTTAAGCAAGAAAAAGCTGTGGTTTGGACCTGAAAACATCTAATTTTTAATTAGATTAGATGTTCAAATCTGTCCCCTTCTTGAGCCTCACAATATCCCAATCTATTGTAAAACTCTTGGCGCGTAGCAGCCAACATTTCAGGGGTGATAGAGTTGCCCGCCTCCAAAATTTTCGCCCTCAACTCCTGTATAGTCGTAGGCCGTAAGTGAGGGTGTTGGAAAATTTTGTCGTGCCAACAACCCCATAGGAAAAAGTCATTTGGCGCAAGATCTGGTGATCGAGGAGGCCATCGGATATTTCCATACGTGGAAATAATTCTATCACCAAATACCTGACGAAGGTAATTTGTAGCCTGGCGTGAATTGTGGGATGAACAGCCATCTTGCTGAAACCACAATTCGTCCAAATTTATGTTGAGTTCCCTCAAACGTAGTAAAACCTGGTGTTGGAGAAGATCAACATATTTTTGGCTATTCAAATTCCTTTCAATGAAAAAGGGTCCAATAATGTGATCCCCGACAATACCGCTCCAAACATTTAATTTTTGAGGATGTTGCGTTCTAACACTTGCATGCAGATGTTTATTTTCGCGGGACCAATAGCGGCTATTTTGTGGACTGTGAGAGCTATAAAGTTCAAATGTCTTCTCGTCACTAAAAAAAACTTTTGATAGGAAATTTTCGTTCCTGTCACATTTATCCCTCATAACCTCACAATATTCCAACCGGCGAAAATAATCACCTGGTTGCAATTCCTGCGACTTCCTAATCTTAAACGACTTGTAGCCGTATTTTTTTAGGATCCATTGGCAAGTACTGTTGGGAATATCCAGTGCCTCCGCAATCGGTTTCGTCGAACATGGTTCATGTGCCTCAACGTAAGCGCATACCATTTCGTCTCGTTCCACCCTGTGTGGAAGAACGGGATGCTCTGGTATTTCGCCGTCGTGGTAACACTTTCTACAACCATTTATGCACCCGTACCTTTCAAAGCGATGATAAATGTTGTAGACAGTTTGAGCCACAGGAACCGGTCGATTTGGAAACGCAAAAACAAAAAGCTCAATGACCTCGTCCGCACTGTCACTTTTTATGTAGTTTTTAATAATAAAAATCTTTTCTTCTCGAGTATACGGCATTTTAAAAACACAAAATTTACGAAACTGAAGCGACTCGAAAGGAAATAAAAATGCAATGCCTGTGAATCCCATTTTTCCTCGATCTCATGGTGTGGCCGCCATCTAGCGGAATTTGCAGACATCTTGTCAACGGTTATTATTGCAACTATGATTTATACTCACAATGAAAGAGTGGCGACAATTTTTTCTCGTAAAAGCAGTCCGGAGATAATAACAAACTGGCACCATTGCTCAATATACCTGTTTCTTTTGTGCGCGCAGAACTTTCTATGCCATTTCTGTTTGATTTATTGAAATCCTATCCCTAAGGAAAATCTTAGGAACCCTGTATACGTTAATCCTTGGCTCAAATAGAACGCCTTTAGACAAATTTTACCCCCCTCCCCCCCTGTAGAGGTATACACAAAACTTATATAAAAGCTTGCTGACCGTGCATAACTAGATCGAAATTTTTCTGACCACGATATATACGTTGATCCTTAACTCAAATATAGAACACCCTCGCACAAATTTTACCGCCCCACACCCCACCCCTTTAAAGATATCCACAAAACTTATATAAAAGCTTGCTGACCGGGCATTTCTAGATCGAAATTTGGCTGACCACGATATATACGTTGATCCTAAACTCAAATAGAAGACCTTTGTACAAATTTTACGCCCCCCCCCTTTGAAGAAATCAACAAAACTTACATAAATTATATAAAAGCTTGCTGACCAGGCATTTCTAGATCGAAATTTTGCTGACCACGATATATACGTTGATCCTTAACTCAAATAGAAACACCCTTCCCTGGACGTTTCGCTCACATGTTTTAAAAACCATTTATTGGCAACGTCTTAAAAACGTACTGTTTAACGCTGAAACTTATTTAAAGTAAAAGAGCTATAAAAAAAACGTTTTCTGAACGTTCAACTGGAAATGTTTTTAAAACCAATTGATTTAAACATACTAAAAACGAAGAATTTAGGTCTGGGATGTCCCCGACCTATGGGTACCTAAAAAGGACGTTCCGGGGACGTCCGGTATTATTAGGGCAGCGTGGGCTCATCAGTGGTTTCACTGGTCACCCTCCCCAAACATTATTAAACACCATCATACACTTTGATTTCCAAATTTGAATTACACACAAATAGGCATCGTTCCGCACTGGTACTTATCTAAGTCACATGATATGGGTTTGTCCTGGCGTGTTAATATTTCCAATAGGATTATGCTCCTAAGGCGATTGCCTTAGGAGCATAATCCTATTGTGTGTTCCTTGTGGGATGCTCATCAAAGTTTGAATTTTCGTTTTTTCCACCCAAGATCTTTTGATATTTTGGTTTTTAGATTCTTTTCGGTTGAAGTAACTGATTTGGAGGTTTTTTTTTAACTTCTCTTTTGTTTTAATTGCCTTAGGAGCATAATCCTATTGGAAATATTAACACGCCAGGGCGAACCCGTATCAGGTGACTTAGATAAGTACCAGTGCGGAACGATGCCTATTTGTGAGTAACTCAAAGTTGGAAATCAAAGAGTATGATGGTGTTTAATGATGTTTGTGGAGGGTGATCAGTAAAACCACTGATGAGTCCACGCTGCGCTGGTTGCCCAGGGCGAAACATCGTTTAATCATTTCCTTTTTTTCACTTTGGTTCTTTGTGTGTTTCTTGTCGGATGCTCATCCAAGTTTGAATATTCGTTTTTTCCACCCAAGATCTTTTGATCGTTTGGTTTTTAGATTCTTTTCGGTTGAAGTATAGTTTATTTATCAAATTTACAATTCACGGATTTTTATTGTGTATCTTTTAATAAATTAAATGAAAATAAACAAGGAGATATAATTCAAATTCAAAAGTAGCTTTATTGTCATAAATTGTAAAAACCATTGACAAAGCCATGCTTAAATTAGATTAAAATAAACTATCTATAGCTACTTAATTGTTACATCCAGTAAAAAGCATTATATGTGCCTAATATTATTTATATAAATGATAAGAATAAAAATGATTATCAAATAATACTTAAAATAAGGGTTAAACTTTTCAATAGGTACACATTAATTAGGAACACTGAGTTACTTATTAATTAAAATTTAAAAAAAAAAACGTATTAAAATGTGTTAAATGAAATGTCCACAAATTATAAATAAAACTCATCTAGGGAATAATATGTTTTTGTTATCAAATACTTTTTTGTCAAAAGTCTAAAACTTTTATAGGAATTAACTTCTCCTAAATTTATAGGTAAGTGATTAAACATTTTTTTTGCGTTGTAAACAAACGAATTTTTAAAGAGAGTTGAGTGAGGAATTGGCAATTGCAACATACGTGGCCGACGAACACTATATTCCCTTTCTCTGTCTAGCTCATTTTTGTATTTTTTATAAACAAGACACACACTTTCCAAGATAAATATACAACATAAAGTCAGTATTCTATGTTGAGCAAATAAAGGTCTACATGACGTCTGTCTTGTAACTCTACATAAACTCCTAAGTGCTCTTTTTTGCAAAACAAACATATATTCTATAAGACAAATGAGATTCGATAAGCGAAAAATATGCAGCTCTGGCCACATCAAGGCCCAGATTTTCCGAAATCACTCTTAACGCATAACATCCCGAAGCAATTTTGTTCTTAAGAATTGTTACATGTTCTTAAAATTTCAGATTTTTGTCAATATATATACCTAGAAATTTATTTGCTTCAACAAAAGAAATGCTTTCATTTTCGAGAAGAATCCCACTTATCTCACACTTAAAGTTTAATATGTTTGTTTTAGATATATTAAAAGATAATCTATTTGCATCGCACCATTCTTTAATTAGTGCCATATCATTTTGAACTGTCGCTGACAATCTATCAGTATCGACGTCATGCCAAAGGACTGTCTGATCGTCCGCAAATGCCGTAAACTCTCCACTGATTGGAAGATACAAAATGTCATTAATAAATATTAAAAATAAGAGAGGTCCTAGAATGGACCCCTGAGGTATGCCAGAAGCTATACACTTCTTCATAAGAGATATTATCATTAAAAAAAAACTGACTGTGTCCTGTCATATAAGTAAGAACGCATCCACTCTAGCTCAAAACCTCGTACACCATAGGCATGAAACTTTCTTAACAATATTCTGTGATCTACACAATCCAACGCCTTGGATAGATCACAGAATACTGCCGTAGCCCTTTTCCTAGAGTTGAGTGTGATATATAGGTGCTCCAAAAAGTTAAAAATATCATCACTAGTACTTTTTTCAGCCTGAAAGCCAAACTGAGAGTTATTAAGAAGGTTATGTTGAGAAAAAAAGGATGTTAGTCTAATTTGTACTAGTTTTTCTATCACTTTGGATAAGGAAGGAAGTAAAGCTATAGGACGAAAGTTGGAAGGACTTTTGTGATCTCCACCTTTATATAAGGGTATAATAAGTGCTTTTTCCAGACACAAAGGAAATTTTCCTGTACTAAAAGATTTGTTAATAGCTAAAGCAAGTGCATTTAGGGCCACGTCAGGAAGCGCTTCAAGTACACGAAGCGAAATTTTATCCCATCCTGAAGAATTTTAGTTTTTTAGTTTTTTAAAAACATTTTTAATTTCAAAAGCTGAGGTGTGAGACAGATTAAATGTTTCAGTTACATTTATGTGATTTAAATAATTCATGGGATCAATATTTGATGTGATTTTATTGGACAGATTTAAAGCTATACTGCAGTAAAAGGAATTTAAGTCGTTAGGTGTAAGATTTGATTCAACTGTGGAAGAGTTTTTACCTCTAAGTTTATCCACAATTTTCTATGTTTCTTTGTTTTTGTTATTGGATTGTTCAATTTTGTTGTGAAAGTAAAGTCTTTTAGCCACCTTAACTGTTTTTTTAAATATTTTTCTATAATTTTTAAAGTGAGCAAGAAAAATATCATTATTTCCAAAAAACTTTTGATATATTGCAAAAATCTTAAATTTAAAGCTGACTTTTTTATACCCTTTGTATACCAGGGTTTTCTTTTTTTACATTTAATATTTAAGATGGGGAACGATATATTAAATTTATTTGTAATAAGCAAGTAAAAATATTCTAAAGAGTCTTCACTCATACAGATGTTCCTCCAGTCCGTCTGATTACACAGTAACTTGAACTAAAGTAAAGTTTTTTTTTTGTAAATAATCTACCTCTTTTTACTTTTCTTTTGTTCTAACTGAATTAATTGGGAAAGTACAGTAAACTGCTTCGTGATCAGACAGTCCGGCCTGAACCGTCGAACAATGCACTTCGTCTTGACCAAAAGAAGAACAAACATAATAATGTTTTTTTTAAAAATTCAACGTTTTGGCAGGATTGATTTAAAAAGTAATATTAAAGTCACCAGTTAAGATAAGGGACGCATTAATAGATAATTGTGACAATATAATCTCCATCCTTTTACAAAACTCTTTAACATTAGCACTGGGAGATCTGTAAAAACCTAAAACATACAAATTAAGTAAGCCACAAAATATAATCGAGAATTCACACGTCTTTTCCTCCAGTAAAAAGTCAAACCTATCTACTTTTACAAAGTCATAATCTTTTAAAAACTCCTAAGATTAAGGTGCCATCATGGGAACCTACAGTTCTACAAAATTTATTGACCAATAAATAATTAGGAACATAAATTGGTTCTTCTAGTTTTAACCAGTGTTCTACGACAACAACAATCCTAGGAAAATCAGTGTGATCTAATAAAAGCAATAGGTCATCTAGTTTTGAAGACAAAGATCTGACATTAATTAGCATTAGGTTGGCAGACTTTGATTGCTCTGTTGATCTAAAAAAGTATGAGAAGCAATGTTCACACTTGATAAAGGTTCTTTAATGGGGATTTGAATTAAGTTATTATTGCAGGTATCAATGCTGGTACGTTGTTATGGCTGAAAAAGTCTTGCGCAATTTCTACATTTTTTAAACAGGAAAAGTTTTTAAATTTATTTACAAAATTTTTAATGAGGGTAGCCATTTTCATAAGACCTTTCTTGTTTAGAAATATACCATTGGTATAGTCAGAATATCTAAAACTATTATACAAATCCAGAAAGTTGATATTTATCGAATATCTTGTAAGATTTGAAACTGTCCTAATTATCTTGTTATTGATAAACTCTATATTTTTATATGGAATTGACGCATCATGTTTGGCTGGGATTGTGCAAATAATAAGATTTGTATAAAAGCACATATTAGAAAGCGAATTTAAATCATCCAATTTAATGTCTTCATTATTAAGACCCGCCAACACCACTACGAAATCGTCCTTGGTCAGCTCCGAAATCCATGTACTGTTGATGACATCTTTGAATGTTGCCTTTGGTTTACAAATAACCTGCACATGGTAATTTAAAGACAAGTGATGATCCAAAAAACGAAAAAGATATTTGCCATATTCGTCAGTAAGTAAGAGAATCCGTTTTTTTTTGTTCTTGGTTGTAATTGCTATTTCTATTTTGTTCTTCAAGTTTGTTTGTTTTGTTCTTATTATTATTTTTACTATTGATATTATTATTGATACTATCATTGCTGTTGTTCTATTATTTAATGTCTCATTATACTAGTTCTCGATGCTGTTAGTCCGGGTCTTGCTATTGTTCTTTTTGTTTTTACAATTTTTGTTTGTTCCTGTGTGAACAAAATTTTCACTATTTATTTTCTCTTCTGCATCTGCAATATGTTTAGCAAGTCTGTCATCAGATTGTATTTTAAAATTCTCTATTTCTATTTGATACCTCTTTATATCTTCTTCAAGCATACGAATGGTCCCTATCATATCTAGACCTTGTTCTTTTGCCTGTTCCTGCTTTCATTTTTATATATTCGTTTTTCAGGAAACTCTCTTATTATTACTTCCGATGTTGAGATCTTTGCTGTTAGTTCTTCCATGATTAATTCCTTTTCGTAAATTAAGTCATTTTTTGTCTTATCGCTCGTTATTCGAATATCTTGAAGATTCAAAATTTGAGTTTGAAGCAGCTTTATTTCCTTTTGTTTTTCCTTAATTTGCTGTCTGAGGCTGTTATCAGTATCTGCAGAAACAGTAATGCTTGGAGTTTCCTGAAGTTTTTTGATTGTGTGTAATAATTTTTCATTTTCAGACTTTAATTGCGAATTCTCAATAAAATGTTCTTTTAGATTATCCTTCAATAAGTTAATAGTCTTTTTCTGTCCGCATAATTCCAATTCTAGATCTCTCTCTGTCGAAAAAAAAAGTTTGTCGTCTTAGATTTGATATTTGTCCTTTCTTTTCCTGAATTTCAGAAGTTAGTTGGTTAATTTTTGTGTGCAGATCAGAGTTAGTTTCTTCAGATTTTTCTTCTACTTCCAAAATAATCTGACTTAATCTTCTATTCTCGTCGTAAATCTTATCAATTTGTTGATTATTAGGATTAAAGTTTCGTGTGCAGTCCTGGCAAAAATAAACAAATCTTATTTCTGTCGCGCTCCATTTCTCGCAGTTTCGACAAACAACATTTTTACATCGGTCGCATACCCCTGCAAAAACTTGGTCACTGCCCTTGGAAGGTTCCTTAAAAATGCAGCTTGAAAAGCACTTACCGCATTTACTATGCACTTCTGACAACAAATACAACAAAAACAGATTATACTTTTCTTAAAAGCAGTATACTTGCACTTGGGATCCAGTTTATTTTATTTTTCTTATCTCCACGTTCCGAGTCTTATTGCGATAAGAAATAAATTAAAATTTTAATATTAAAAAAAAAATAATTACAAAACATTACACGTTAATTTACACAACGCACACTTATTCACAAAACAATTGCTGTATATTAATTTGTAGAGCTAAGTTTAATCTTTCTTTTGGTACTAGTTGCACTTTTTTTGTGAACTTTAACTACCGTGAATTATAGGTTTAGTGAGAGCTTCAATGGCGCCATATTCCAGTAATTTTGTGGAAGATTTGTATATGTTTCCATATAACATAAACTTCAAGTTTCTTAAAATAGTTATTTATTTTGTTGATTGGTCTTACAATCTAAAACTAAAAATTCTTAATTGGCTTCTTCTTCCGGCAAAATGTCAAATTCTTGGCGTTTAGACGAAGCAAAAAACACGTAAACCAGCGAAGTACCAGTGGTAATTCCAAAGCAAATCCAAAGAACCAACTGCCACTGCTCCAGTGTACCCTCTGTTGTTATTTCCCCCACCAGATAATTTCCAAAAATGCCCCCAAATGTTGAAATGGTATTTGAAATTGCCATTACAATGCCCGAATAGTTGTTTGATAATTCGTTGGTGTTAGTGGCAAAAGTGGAATAGGCTAATGGTTTGATAACCATGGACAATGAGTAAAAAATCATAACCCAAACTCTGTCGCAACCTAAATAAGAAGCACCCAGCACGCATAAGGCAGATCCAATGTTGGAGAACGGTCCCAATATTCTGTTGTACCAGTCCCTAGTAAGTTTCTTTTCCATCATCTTTGCAAGTAGGTTGAAAACGAGAGAAAATACCCAAAGAACAATAAACGGTATTGCGCTTAGCCATGCAATAGTGGTTAGGTCATAGCCCAAGATTTCCCTCATATATGACGGAAGGTAAGTTATTATAAAATAATACACATAGTTATGACCAAAAGCTCCAAAAACATTGGCCCAAACTGGAACGTTAATCATAATTTTCTTCCACGGAATCTTTAACTTCTCTCTTTTAACGATACTTTTTTCTACGTGACTTAATTCTTTTCGTGTGATATAAGGACTGGTATGTGGATACGAGTAAACCCAAATTAAGTGTAGAATAAGGTACAAGCTACTCCAGGCGCCCCAAAAATAAAAAGGAGCATGCCAACTTCCAAAAGCGTGTGTGACGAATCCTGTAAGGAAGTTTCCAAGGACGGTACCTAAGTTGCTTCCAGAATATGCTATACCTCCCAGTAGAGAACGTTCTTCCGGGGGCGTCCACTTGCTTATCATGGTTGCCATCGCAGGGACCACCGGACCCTAAAATAAACGAAATTCATGAATATTCTTCAAAATTTATTGGTTTTTTCTTAATCCAACTATAATTAACAATTTAGGAACATCACGACCGAACGGTACTAGAGTAAATTGAGCAAAACGCCCCGGAGCACGGCGGCGAAGAATACGCCCCAGTCTCGATAACTCAAAAATCCGTTTGGCAGTTGTCGCGTTAAATCAGATTATTTGAGGGCATTTACTTTGCAAAACGTAGCACGTGTGCTGCCTTTCCAATTTTTGCACTTTTAATTACAAAAATGTCGCCGTCCACATAAAAAGTCTGTTTTTTTTTGATAAGAAAACAAGTCTAGAAATATTTTAGGTTTACAAGCAAATAATACAATCGATGAAACTTTCTCGTAATTTAAAAAGGACCACCTTTCGGAAATACGCCTCACTTTATTTTTTTCTGTTTTTCTTTTTAACATTGTGAGAAAATAAACAACCTGAGCTTCATTCATTGGTTTATGCTACGCAAAAAGTAACTTTGGGAAAAATTAAGGCGCCATGTGAGAGCCAGAAGCTTAAAAATTAAAGGCACTTGGGGGAAACGCCTCATTAGATGAAATTTATTTTTATTTATTTATTTTTTGTTACTTTGTTCTAACTTTCTACTTTTTTCTAGAAATAATTAGTGTTTAGTTTTGAAATGGTTATAACTTTTCAAAATACGGGGCATATATTTAACCAATTTACCCTATATATAGAGGAGTGAAATCACCGGATTCTAGTAGTGCATTTGACCGTACACAAATTGGCCAAGGAACTTATTCTTCAATTTTGGGGATTGGCCGAATTATCATTTTCTTGTCACATTTCTGTCAGTTGTGGCAGTAATGGCATTAGTTGTGAGCAATTTTGGTCTCCTGCCTATACGAGGAGAACAAACTGACGGCAAAACGCTCACGAACAAAGTCAACTGAGATTTGGACCAATCAGGTGGGTTTCTGATTTCCGGGAGCATTCCCTTCCCCAAAATTGAAGAATAAGCGCCCAGGAAGCTCCAGGTTAAAATCGTGGTCAACATCGATGGTCCTGCTCGACGTCCTTTCTCCAACTAGGTAGGAAGAATGTGAGACTAGCAACAGGGCCCCTAACAGGACTCTGTCGCATTGACAAGCACTTGGAGACGCTGGGGATCGCCGAAGACTCAGAGAATCGATGGTACATGGAGGACGAAGAATCGTCTTTGCTGGAGTGTCCGGTTCTGGTTAGGTCAAGAGAGTCGCACTTGGGAACTATCTGTTGGCCCCAGGCGATGTAAAAAGGTGGAGCCTAGAAAAATCTGTTTATTGTTTGGCAGGCTTCCAGGGCTAAACCATGGATAGTGGGCGTGCACCGGACCCAGCAAGGTGGCCTACATACATTGGAATTGTCCCGCCCACATTTCTACATTCATTCATTCATTGACTGTAATCTTTACTTCTTTTTCTTTTGTCGGTGTTCCTGTAACTCTTCTACTTGTTCAGTGGTGATTCCACCCCTCTATCAAATACCGTTTGGTAATGGTGTTAAATAGAAGTGTTCTCACCCTGGTGTAGAGTTAATGAAAAAATTCGAATAAAACTTTGTTGTTCGTAAAGTGACCCTCTATCGTTAGAAAAACAAATTTTGCTTTACACATGTCGAGGATGAAAAAAACACAATACTCGCAAGTAATTACTTTACCTGTGCCAATCCTAAAATAGTCCTTAATAGCACAACAACCCAAAAGCCAGTGTGCTGCGCACAAATCGGCAAGACAACCGTAACCACCACGGAAACAGCCAAGGTAGTAAAAATGACCCATCTTCCACCGTAGATATCAGCTAAAAGTCCACCAGGTACCTGACTAACAGTGTACCCAATGAAAAAAGAGTACAGAACTAAAGACTGCACATATTTTGGCCATTTGAAAGTTTTACCATATTGTTCTGTATTAGTTCCCCTATCTCTGAAAAACTCTGGACACGCGTGTTCTGTTAGGTTCTTGTCGGAGGCTTCTACCATTTCGACTATGGCCACGTTTAAAACCACTCTTAAATTGTAGGAGCACTGCATAGTTAAGTGCATTAAAAGAGCGAAAAGTACTCTTTGGGACATCGAGCAACACATGCATTGACATGAGAGGGGTTCGCATTTTTCTGTTGATTCTTCTGAAGATTGCGTGTTTTCCATTAAACTGAAACTTTAACAATTTTATTTGTGTGTTTATGTTTTCTTCTTTATCGCTTTGATAGGTCTGTATGTCAGTACGCTTCATCCTTCAAACTTTTTTATTGGTAATGATCAACCGTGAAGGTCACGGATCAACTCAAAATAAAAACAATATGGCGGCGTCTTACGTTCTTGTTTGACATTCAGTCTGTTTGTTTACATCACGAAATCGCGTCTTCGAGAGACTTTTTATAGTCCAATTTTTTGATGAGCGTACTGACGTCATTTCTTTGGATCTCTATTTGATACACTTTTTTAGACAGCGACAATAAATATGTAAAAAAAGACATGTCGCTGATTGTTTCAACTGTTACTTCAAACTGACAACAACAAATTAGTTGACATGCGAACTGTTGTCAACAAAGAAATACGTTTTCATATGCAAAAATGACGTCAGTCCGCTCATCAAAAAATTGGACTATAATTATTGTTTGTCGTATGAGTATTTACAGGTAATTTAGGGTTTTGACTCAAAATTCGCGATATTTAGTGCTTTTTTCATCGTCAGTGTTTTTAGGGTTATAGTACATTTTTTAGAGAAATGATACAGGATTTTAAAGGTTTTCTGGTTTTTTTATAAGCGTGTTTTATTACATCATTTTGGCGATTAAAGTGTACTTAATCGTGTAAAAGTGTGCGTTGTTAAGAGTTTGTCCCAATATCCACCAATTTTTACAGGGCTTACAGTGCATTGATAAATCTTGTGAAGGTATAATTAAATTGTTTGTGTATATTCTACGTGCTGCGTGTCAAATTTAAATCATAAAACGAGAAAACTTTGTTCCTAGCTAACGTACATGCGTAAGATATAGGTGTAAGAATACACTGAAATTACAGTACTGAAAGTATTTTCTTGTTAGGTGTGTGAAATACATTTTAAATTCGTGAAGAAGTTGAATGTTCAACCAAATAACACCGGCGATCTGTTGGAAGTTCCTTTATTAAAGCCTCGTTTAAAGGCCGGTAAGTAATTTTTAAGTTACATGTTTTTTATTCTTAAGTTTTTTTTTCATGTAGAGCTCTTTTTACAAAAGGTATTAAGTAAGTAAGTAAATGGTGCAAACCAAAGTGATGGGTAAAAGCGAGCAATATTTTTGGCATTTTTTCAAAAACTGCAGTAAAAAAAACTGGCTGGTATCCAACTGTCGAAAATATGTTGAAGCTTTTTTTAAAAAGGATTTTTTTTTGCATTAGTTACTTAGCCGGTTATATTTATTTGCTTTTGCAGGTACTTACAAAAATGGTATTGTCGCAGGTATTTTCTTAAAAACTACTGAAACTAGAGTGGCAAGTAATAGCTTGTTGCCAAGGTATTTAAAAAACCTTTCATATGATGTATCATCGAGTGTATCTTAAACATTCTTTTTAATTTTTTTTGCAAATGGTTTGCTATGCTATGTAGGCAACCTAGTTCGAAATTTGAGGAAAAAAATATTATTGATGTGCTCATAATTAAAAAGGAGAAACGACGTTATAGTTTAATTTTTATTATACTTTTTTGTGAACCAATATCAAATGTTCATTTTGATTTTTTTACAAAAATAGATAATTGTGCTTTTGGAATTTTTCTAAGGATTAAAAATACATATGTTTGTTATTTTTTTGATAAAATAAAGGCACTGTAATAAATAATACGAAGGGTTTTTAAAACAAGGTATCCCTCACCTATCCAGTTTAAGTAGAGATTTTCTGATCCCTATCAATTGCACCAAAAATCTTCAATGTTATCTCTAAAGACTCGTCTAGCTTAAGAAGAACTGATAAATCCTATAATAAGTGAAGCAAATTTAAAAAAATAAAAGTTTAATGTTAAAACTTTATTCTTTCACTTCACACCATAAAGCAAAAATTTTAAATTCCCGCCATTTGCCCATTTAATGCGGTGTTGTGTGGGAACGTAAGTGACGGCCATTTTGAATCCGATTCTTGGCCTTCTGTGGAGGCGGTATTTGCCTAGATAGGTTGTGGTCGAGCCAAACTTTCACACTATTTTACAGTTGACAGGTTTTACGTTGACGGTTCGGTTATTTGATGTTTGGGAGATTTTATTTATATATTGACTATTCAAATTTATGCTTTTATTTAAATGCGTTTTAAAGCAGGTACCTATTTAATTATTCATGAAAAAACGCTCAAACAGAAAAACACTATTGGGTGTGCCTTGGGTATATATTGAACACAACGCCACCCTATCCGAAATGGGCGCGGAATTTAATGGAAGCTCGCGAAAACACAAATCCGCATATTTATATATATATATATATATATACAGGGGTTATAAGCTACAGCATGGCGTAAACGCAACGTACGTTACGCAAAGAGGATACGTCGCCTAGTTACGACGAGCTAAAAAAGACTTAAAGCAACGCTTCTTACGTATCTTGTAAATTGATTAAGTAGTTGAGCAGAAGACGCTCCCATTTACTTTGTTTTTCATAAGATAACCCAAAACTTGTCGTGTTTTTTTTTATATTTCAAAAATGGAAGACATTCTTGCTGTTTTCATTTTTGATGATAACGATGAAGAAAATGATGACATCGATGATGCCATGCCGGGAATAGAGCAGCCTGTTATGGAACGTTCAACTTTGACGAGGCACCTATTTACATACCCATAGAATAGAAATTTGTAGGAAACTACACAACTTTTTTTGATCAGGGTTTACGCATTTACGTACAATACTTGGTGTAGCCATACACCGCGCGTAAAGCGTATCGTACGTTTGGAGTTTACTGCACATGCGCACTTCATCAAAACTTACGCTGCGTCGAGTTACGTGCTGTGGCTTATAACCCCTAACGTCCGTACGTTTGTGGCTTTTCACGGCAGCCCTTAACCACATATGACGTTAAATTTCACCACTGTCAAATAGCGTTAGTGGAGTGTGTGCTATTAGAGACCTTTTGCATCTCTTACAAAAAAATTCCCATTCGGTGACTTTATCGCTTAATAACGCGTTGTGACGTAGTTAACGTCACGTTATTTTTAAGACAGCATTTTAAGTTTTTGCACGCTGCCTTTGATTTGTTTATGGCCAACTTTATACGGTATTTATTATTATAAAGATTTACAAAAAGAATTTGTCCAATAATATTTTTCATTTAGAATTATAGTATTTTTACGGATTTTACCGATTCCGGAATATTTACTACGTTTTCACGTGAAACTGAATACTTTTTCAATACGATTCACTTTTCGGCTTTCATGAAGCGATTTGAATGCGTTTTGCCTGATTTATTTTGAGGTTATTTTTTCGCATATTTTACTTCTTTGTTTGCTTTTTTAAAGCCAATAAGTTTACAGCACAATAATATAATTAAAATAAAGGCATATACCTACCTTCTGCAGATTGGAAGTGATAATAGCTTATTATTGGTGTCATCAGTCAGTTAGATACCATACCCGTTTTAGTTGGATCCCGATACGACCCCATAAAAAGCGGTATTGAACTTGGACCGGGTCAATGAAAAAAGTTCGATTCGCCGCTTTTTCACGGAAGGTTTGAAAGTGAATCGTATTGAAAATGTATTCGTTTCCACGTGAAAACGTAGTAATTGATTCTGTAGTAGCCAAAAAAGAAAAATTACGACAAAAAGAGAAAAAGTTTTAAGTACAGTCCGTCTTCTACCAAAAGTCTTCCATTGGAATTGTTTTTATGGGATTTTCTGTTGGTATTACAATTCTTGAACGCACCTATTTTGTATGGATTAGTAGAGTCTAATTTTTGACTTTTGACACGATGTAAGGTTATGTTGTAATTGGCATGTGCCCAAGTTACGTGATTTATACAATAAAAATCTTTAAAACAAACGGCTCTGGTTAATATTTTCCAATAAATTGGATTAAACTTGAACAATTTGTGTGGTTAGGTTAAGTTTTTTATCACTTGTTTCTTAGTTCCATTGGGAATCAAGTTCAACTTTAACAAACATGTACCAATTATATAAAATACGCACCCCAACCCAATCCCAAATCCAATCAGTAGCCAAAATACAGTGCCACGTAAAAGGGCTAATCTTAAGGGTAGATGACAAAAAGAGTGCTAGGCTAACTGCTACTTGCGGAGAGTGGTCGTGCGGTCGCCAACACAACTCAAAATAATTAAGATCTCAAAACTGGTGCAAGTGAACTCTACCAACCCTTAAAGCACTATTGAAAAATAGAGAAACCGGTCACAAGATTCTCAAAACCAAAATGTCCCAATAATAGCTCACGACTTATTTTAACGTAAAGTTAATGGTACATACCTGAAAACAAAAGGAGTACCAAAAGAACGGGCCACTGTATTACATGTCAGTTCGATATTTACAAAAGGGCGCAATAGTAACTATATTAACAAAAACTTAATGGTGAGTGAGGTGAGGTGAGCGAAATTCTCACATCCACGGTTGAAATTACTTTCACCACCTATTTCCACTGGGAAATGAATCCGTGGGAGTTACGGATATTTTGGAACGCTTATTTGATACTTCGTAGTGGTTGTGGTAATTACTGCGTCTGCGCAATAGCTAAACGTCATTTCGTTGTGGTCATTAACCACTACCACTGCCGTACGCTACGAATCCATTTCGTTGTGGTTGTGGTTATTTTTCTGGTAAATTTTAGAGAATTTTAGCGTAATTAATTTTAAAAATAATAAAATATTACCAGGTTCCAATATATAAAACACTTATTTTGTAAATTTTTTTCTCATCTCTACATTTTGTTACGTATTTTCTTAACAAAAAATTATAACACCAGTCCTAGATGTAACGTAACAAAAAGGTATGGGCCCATAGCTTCAGCCGCAGAAGGTCGGGGTTCAAACAACTTTTGATTGCTCAGTAAAAGGTAGCAAAAATAAAGGGGGAATAGGGCGCCAGGTGATTTAGTTCAAATCACATACCTAATTAAGGTTAATTTACTTATCTTGAAACAGAAATTAAAAACCCTATTACTAGACTTACTTACGAGAACTTTTTTTTTATAGCAAGAATTTGAGAGTTATAATTAACAAACCATATTCAATAGCCTAATTTTTGGGCATACGTATACAGAAAGAGCTAACTTATCTCTAAAAAAGGGGTCTTACACTGTAAACCTATAAATTCTTAAAATTAAGCGCATTGAAACAACCTCTATGAAATCCCTGGTAACACTCCGAAAAAAAAAATAATCGTAGACGAACGCATTAAAGAAAAGGTAAGAAACTCACGCTTGTAACATTTTGTAACGCTTGTAAAAGTCTCTAATGCTTGTAACGCTCTGGTTGGACACTCAAATCGATAAAAAAATAAGTTTTCAGGAGAAAATTCCACTACTTGGTACTTAGCCTTAATCAGTGGAGCTTCTCTAGCTTTTTCCTGCCGGTGGGTTTGGGCAAAATGTTAAGAACTGAAAACTTCTTTAACTGGAAACAATTGGATTTAACTAAGTAGGATTCCGATATAAAACTGTTGATCGCAAAATCTATACCAAACCAAAAACGCCTAAAAGTGAAAAAGTGATCTTGCAAGTATTTACTCTTTTTATATATTTTTCAATTTTTTTTTAATTTGGAAGTATAAATTTTGATTTTTTTTTAATATTTTTTTTTTATTTTATTGGCAAAGACGCATTTTTGTTAATATTTTTTCTTTTGAGTTCAAAGTTTCTGTTGCATATTATTTTGGAAGTAAATTACTTTCGTTGTTCTATTTAGCAACAAAATAAAAGACAATATTGTTATTTTATGCATTAGAAAAGAAAAGACCTAGATACTTTATTCGTGTTCTTATTGATGTAAGCCATAACACAAAAAAAAAGTATTGGAACTATTATTTGACTAGGTCAGATTTATTTAGCGATAAGTAAAATAGATAGAAATAGTATAGGAAACTTACCTTGAAAATCAGTTTCACACAAAATTTATCAAGACTTTTCTCCCACTATACTTCGTGTAACAATATCGCACCTTTTATCATAAGGCCTCTTTTAAACAACAAACAATCCACCTTAGACCAAAAATACTGCTAAAAATGTTGCTTAAAATTTTGTTAGCAAGTGAATAAATCCAAAAATTGAAAATAGCTGTATGTATTAGCCTTGTTTCGCCTTGCCAACTCGAATGATCCGCTATCGAAATAAATCCTGACCGGGGCAAAAAAGATGATAAAGCAAAGTTTTTTCTTTCTTTTTTTGCATTTTACCTGATTAAGATTTTCATTTATAGAGTTGTTGAAAAATATATTGTTTATAGTGGTCTCAAATAATTTTCAGGAATTTGCATCAGTACCAAAAAAACCAAACGTAACAAACTCTCCTTTCGCTTTCGAAAAAATAAAAAAAATTATTTAAGCGTCCGTCTTAATGTCCTTGATATGCCAAGAACCCAAGAATTTACCAGATTCAAACTCTTCTAACTCATAAATATTGGGAGACCTTTTAGTTACTACTTTGCATTTTATAAATTTAGGGGCTAATTTAGAGGTAAAATACTGTCTAGCATTCGCCAAAGTATAATTTTTCTTCCAAACAATAGTCAATAAAAGAGGTCTTCCACGTAAAGTGTAACGCTCCGCGCTCCCAGCATATGCTTTAGCTAAACGGGCTTTAACATCCTGATAAACTTTCTTAAAGTCACCTAAATGTTCGGAATATTTGTGTCTCCTATCAAATAAAAATTCAACACCTTCCGTGTCTACTGACTTTCGAAACTTATTATGTTGTTTTCCTGAGACAACTGGTTCCCTACCAAACACAAGAAATGCTGGGGTAAAACCAGTAACTTCGTGTACAGCAGTTCTTAACGCAAAACCAAAATGATATTCCAATTTCTATGATTATCTTTCACATATGATCTTATCATGGTTTTTACGAATCGATTCAGCCGCTCAGTCGGATTAGCTTGGGGATCATAATAAGCATTGAATAAAATGGTAGAGTCATACGATGAAACTATTTTTTTAAAGCTATTGCTAACATATTGTTTTCCATTATGACAAATCACAGTTCTTGGAACACCAACATCCTTTTCAAGATGATCAGTAATGGCTTGACTAGTTGCTGTACGAATAGGAAACATAAGGACGTATTTTTTGAATAGATCAGTTACCACTAAAATACAGCGATTCTGCTATGCAGCTGAAATAGTCCTACTGCTCATCATACCGTGAGGATCTTTTTGTTCGGGCTTTTGAGCTTTATACACTTCACACCGCCTTACATACCGGGCGATATCAGAATCCATTAAAGGCAATAATTCATAGACATAACACGCTTTTTCGTCTTGAAATAACCTAGATGTCCGGCAGTGGGGGCGTTATGGGATTCAATTAGAACAGTCTCACGAAGAGTCTTTGGTACAACTAATTTCCAATCGTACTCACTATTAAAGGAAGGTGGACCAATAGAACTTAACTTATACAATTTTCCTTCTCTCAACGACCATTTAGGAAATTTTTCAGAGTCTTTTTCAAATTGATCAATCATCTTTTTATACCATGGATCATGATCGTCTCTAGTAACATCAATTAATCCAATATCCACATCAATAGCTCTAGAAAGAGCGCCAGGGTCTACATGATTTTTTCCCTTTCGATGAATTATGTTAAAATCATAGCCTTGTAATCTCAAGGCCCATCTCGCCAAACCTTCAGAAGGGTTTTGAAGTTTATGTAACCATAATAACGAATAATGATCGGTTATAACCGTAAACTTTACACCCTCAATGTAAGGACGAAATTTTTCCACGCTCCAAAGTATTGCTAAGCACTCTAACTCATTAACAGAATATTTAGTTTCTTGTGCAGTTAATGCTCTAGAAGCATAAGTAATTACATGTTCGTCACCCTCAAGATTTTGAGTAAGAACACCACAATCTAAACCAACTTTCGATGCATCACCCTGTAATACGAATTCCTTTCTAAAATCTGGACATGTCAATATGGGTGCACTAACAAGCAATTCTTTAACCTTAAGGAAAGCCGTATTGGCTTCTTCTGACCTAGAAAATTTTGAAGATTTACGAGTTAACTTAGTTAACGGGAACACAAGAGTTGTATAGTTTTTTACAAATCGCCTATACCAACTTATCAAACCTAAAAATGAACGAACATGTTTAACAGTTTTAGGGGTAGGGTAATTTATCATACTCTCAATTTTGGAAGAACAGGTACGTAGACCTTGGGAATCGACGAAATAGCCGAGATACTTTAATTCGGATTTAATAAAATCGCACTTCTCGGGGTTAATGGTCAAACCAGCAGCTAACAATCGATCAATCGATCAAGTCCTTTGTGGCAATAATGATGTCGTCTAAATAGACCCTTAACAAATCTTTGAAATGTAGCCGGCGCGCATCAATAGATGACAACACTTTAGCGTCACGTAAACGATCTAAGATACAATTGACGTAGGGAAGGGGGTAAGGGTCTTTAGTGCTAATTTTGTTCATCGAACGAAAATCGACAGAAAAGCGATATTCTCCTGATTGTTTTTTAACCGTTACTATAGGAGAAGACCATGCTGAACTTGAAGGTTCAATTACACCTAATAACAGCATCTTTTTAACTTCATCATGAATCTTTTCTAGAATATAAGGGGAAACTTGATAGTATCGCTGCTTAATTGGTATATGTGCGCCAGTATCAATCTTATGTTCTACTCTCTTCGCACAACCTAATTTAGTACCCATTTTATTTACAAAATCTGCCACTAAAACATTAACTTGCTCTCTCACTCACACTTATTGAAATTAAACCAAGGTTCTGTGTCAACACATCAGAAGTCTCGTTAAAATACCACGCATTCTTCACAAAATTTGCAACTATATTCATGTCTTTCCATCTACACCAAATACAATATCCAAATCAATCAATATCCAAAACAACTAAAGCCTTAATGACTACAACCTTACCATCTAATTCTATAGGTAAACATACTTGACCTAACACCTCACAACTACCTCCATTTGCCACCTTAACATTATAATTATTCTTTTCTAACAACATATTTAAATTACGTAACTTTTCCCAACCCTTATGGCCAACTACAGTTTGAGAAGCACCTGAATCGAGAAGACCAAAAAAATCTAAATAATAAATTTTACCTTTTAAATATGGCCGATGATCATTTTTGCTTGAAGAGAAAATAGCATTAATTTTAGTTCGCTTCATTTCAACCTTAACAAAATCTAACCATGCTTGCCATGAAGAGTTCGCCGGTTATGGAGTCATTGAGACCGGCGGCCGGCATTCTGCTGATCTCTTTGGCCGTTTCCCCGAGGATTATAAGTACAAGAAAATTTTGTAACTCTTTTCTTACCGCACGAAAAACAAAATGTATCAGTTCGAGGCTTGGAACAGCATATAAGTGAATGCCCGGATTCTTGACAGTTCCAACAAAGAATACTGCTGACTCCAGCGATGTAATGCTGAGTATTTCCAGTGTAATGTCCACCAGAAGTTGAAGGCCCTGAACTGCGACAAGCTAAGTCAGGTTCTAGTAAATTAACACGATTATTTACAAGTTGGAAATTTGTAGCCAAACGTTTAGAATGTTCCAATTTCCTGCATGCCTCTTGAAGTTCTTCAACAGTATTAAAGTCAAGAAGGCTGTAAACTTTCTTTTTCTTCTTCATCATTGGAAATTTTAAGCCTACCTAAACGACTATACGCGTATTTTATCCGCGCCTATACTATCCCATGCTCGTGACTGTGTGCAGTCTTAACCCTATCATGCAAAAATGTTTCAATCTCTCTGATAGTTTTTGTAGTTTCAGAAAGTTGAAAAGTAATATCCAATTCAACATTTTCAGAAGTAACAAGTTGTCCAAATCTTTCTAGCTTTTGTAATTCCGAAAGTTTTTGACGCAATTTGGTGGTTGAATATGCTTCCAACATAGCAAGCCGCGTACTAATAACTCATACGTAGCATCAGAACGGGTTAATCGACTCGCGTCCATTTTAAATCTTAATCAGGTAATCAATGGGAAAAAAGCAAAAATCAGGTAATGCTTAAAAAAATATTTAAAAAAAATAAATATTTATATCGTAAAGGAAAAACTAAATCAGAATACTTTTGTATTTAGTTTTTATACCGCAAAGTCCACAATACCTATTTACTATTTTCTTTTTGAAACTAACGCTAAAATAAAATACTTTTTGTATTGTTTTTATACCGCGTAGTGACAAAAGTTACTAAAACCTAATAAGATTTAAATAAAATCTATTTAAATAAATCTTTCTAAATAAGAATATTCGGAATCCTGCTTTCTGCAAAGGATTTTAGACTCGTTATCGACTTTATGTTCACTTTTTATTGGCCTTGCATTTAAAACCGCTTTTTATTAAGCTCAAAAAAAAATCGCCAAACAAAAATCGCAGCTCAGTCACGCTTTACTACCAAATAATTTTAAAATTAAAATATTTGTAGCATTTCTCTTTTGTTAAAAAATAGATAGGCCAGCTAAAATCAAGATTAAAACAAATATCCAAGGCTGGTCCAACCAAGCTAAACTTACCAGCTAAAACCTACCTAGAATTAAAATAGTGCCGAATTAAATTTTCATTGCTTTTTTTTGACAAAAACCAAATCTTGCCATAAAAAAAATGTTGTCGTAAAATTTTGACCAGAAAAAAAAATCAAGCCTCACGTTTAGGGTGCCAAAATATGTTACGTATTTTCTTAACAAAAAATTATAACACCAGTCCTAGATGTAACGTAACAAAAAGGTATGTGCCCATAGCTTCAGCCGAAGAAGGTCGGGGTTCAAACAACTTTTAGCAGTTTATAAATCTGAGGTTGTTATAGGCCTAGAAGACAAGAAAAATAAATGAATAGAGGGAGATATGGAGTTTGATAATAGCATATATGGATCAGCTGAAAACCAGAGCGATGGCAAGCAATCACAAAAAAGTACATCTTTGGCACATCGACTTTTACAAAATTAGAACAATACTTCATGAGTTTTAAAAAGAACATTAAAAAAATTAATTTTAATATGTATTTTTTCAGTATATTTTTTTTCTTTTTGTTGTCATTTCCATGTGTTTGTAACTTTCTATATGTAATTTTAAGTAAGTAGTTTAGGATTTCATTGTCAATTTTTGTGATATTGTAGCCAGTATTTTTTTGAGATTTTAAGTCCAGTAATTATAAGATGTTTTACCAGTTTACTAGAAATAAAGAAAAATCAATATCTATTTTTTAATCTTTATTAACAAAACCTTAATGTTAACATTGTTTAATATCTAAATGACATTTTAAAGACATTGTTAGGTTAAATTTACCTTAATGTTAATTTTTAACACTAAATTTTGACGCTTATTTATTCAATTGTGACAATGTTTTTTTTAACAATTTTTGTAATAAAAGTTTTCTGATTCTGAAGAACTCAGCAGAAAAAGCTATTACTAAGATAAGTTTTGGTAAGTTTTCAGCATTTTACATTTTTTTTTGTAGATTCGTTTTTTAAGGATTGCCCCATAGCCACAAATAAGAAAAATGGCTAAAAATGTTACAAAAGTTTTTGTTTTGAAGCATGCTTGTTAAGTACTAAGTGGAAACATAAAAATTGAAATTTGCTTTTTGTTAAAAAAGTCATTTCTTGGTCATATGAATTTAATATTTTTTATGTTTTTGATGCCAGTGCGACGCAACCTATATTTTTCTGCTACTTATTCTGTTCATAAGTATTATTTACATTTTCACAAAAAGTGCAAAAAACTGATTTTAGGGAAAAGCCAGAATACCAAAATATTTAACTTTGAACGCAGTATCTCAAAAACCACATACCAGATCACTGTGGACAATGAAACCTACAACATATGCAGTTTTGAGCAAAATCCCACATCCTTTATAAAAGATAGAGCTACAAAAAAAATGTTAAACGCTGAAAACTCAAGGATATCTTAGTAATAACTTGTTAACTTAGGGAAGGTATGGTCGACACAGTTGTTAGTTAATAGGTTTTTCCGGCAAGGTCTTCAAATATTGTAGAACTCCATGCTCGACTCCATGTGCCAAAAGTAGGGTAGGTTAGCCACTTTCAAATAAAATGAGGAGATGAGGGTGGGCGTGGCCAAACCCCCCTTCCCCCCTTCCCCCCTTTACCCCCTTTACCCCCTTCACCTCTTTAACCCCTTCACCTCTTTACCCCCGTCACCCTCTCTTCCCCCCCACCCTCTCTTCACCCCCCCTTTCCTGTTCATTCCCTCTCCTCTTCTCCCCCTCCTATTTACCTACACTCTTCACCCCCTGCTCTTTACTTATCCCCTCTACTTATCCCCTCTACTTTTCTCCCACCACTACTTTAGTTTCTAGCGAGGAGGGGATGACATTTTCCTCCTCCACTATTTTTTGAGCTAGGTGGGGATGCGGCACATATAAGTCGCAGTAAAAAATAATGTCTCTTTATAGTTTTATATTTGTTAGAGTATTAACAAATATATTGATTTTAATTTAAATTAAAATGAGTGGTTTTGATTTAAATAAAAAAGCACCAAAAATGAGTGCTTTTATTCAGTTGCTTTCGGGTGTGTTTATGTTTTTCTTCAAGAAATATGAAGATATGGTTACATGTAGAGAGGAGTTGGTGATTGACAGGGATGTCAATAGTTTCATTAATCCCTTGGAGGAAGAAGACTCCGATAATGATGAGATGTTCGAAAAGAGCACATGTGCTACATCCGGCCTCGTAAGAATGCGGGACATTAAAGCGGATAAAACCGTGAAACCGGGGTACCGTGAGAAGACCATGTGTGTTACGCAGTCTTACGTGGCAATCAAAATCGGTGAGGAACAATTTGTTGCGTTATGTTGTGAGTGTTATTTTAATCAAGGGATTAACACTCCTATGGGCCACAATAAACACGTCAATCTGCATTACACAGACAAAATGAATTGTAGTCATTTGACGTGTGCCATATGTGAAGAAAAACTGTACCAATTAATTTACCCAGAGACGTGCCTAATATGCCTTGGTGGGACCGAAACAAGCATAACAAATCATAGGTTACGTCACGAATAAAAAACGCTTTTTTTTACTCATTATTTTCAAATTTAAAATAGTGGGGGAAGCAAAAAAAAGAACATATAAATGAATAACAGGTCCAACGCAGCATCATAACTAGTTTAAACGTTGGAAACACAATAAAAATGAAAATTGATAAAAGTTTTTTGTGTGATTTTAATGCCATGTTAAATGAAGAGAAAAACATGTCACTGGAAGTGAAAACATTTTGCAAGTTAAATGTGGATCAAGCTTACGTAATAGAAAATATGCAGCAAATTAGCACTAGATACGGAAAATCAATTTTGGTGACTTTATGTGACAGCTCGACAGAACACAAGTTTAAAACGTTTTTACCAAAAAGAGTGGTGGAAAAATTTAGCGACGACTTTATTTCAGCTGTAAACAATTATCAAAAGTGTACTTTAACATACCTTGGACAGAGTGAACCTAAATTTATTGGGGCCCGTACACAGTCAAAACTAAAGATTGATTTTGTCGAATAAAATTAATTGGTTAAAAAATGACTTTAAATATTAGTTTAGTGACAACTTATATCTTCGAACTGTATTGGTTATACATAACAAAAGCAGAAGAACTTAATTCGAATCCACAAGTTACCAGTGAGGAACTAGAAAACGTAAGAAGATATTTGAGTGGAGCGTTGTTTTGCCAGCAGTTTATTTATGGATTATTTACCGAATCTACATTCTTTCAATTGATGTTACAAGAAAACCTACAAAAAACTCTTTTTGTGATTCCGCACTTTAGCAGATATCTTTCAGAAGCTGACGAAATGCTAAATAGTAAAACGTAGTGACTCTTTTTTATATTAAAATATTGACTTTGCAAGGAAAATGTCTTGGTTTGATTCCAAAGAATACAAAGAATTTCACGACTTGCAAGGGGCCATAGAGTATATTTTCGAGTTATTTCGAGATAGGTGTTTTGAAGCTGAAAATACCGAAATGCGGGGCGGAGGTCCAGGTTTTTGGAACGTAGAAGAATGTTTTTTAATGAAGAAAAAATACAAAAAAAGCAATATTTCTCTGTGTTGAATACTTTAAAGACTTGAATTTGAACACATTAGTTAACGGATTGATTGGGTTAGAATTATGGAGTGAACGTTTTTTGATATTAAGGCGTTCCTGCCCAAATATATTTTGGACAAAGTTATAAAACTTGCATCAGATTTAGAAGAAAATTAATAAAAGTGTATGTACCTATTATTGATGTATTATTTCACAAGATGATTTACTTTAAATAATGATTAATTCTAAATCTATTCAACATTAAAAACATGCTGTACTAACCACTACACGATAGGTTTTTTTTGCGCTTTAATAATTCATTTTATATTTGTTTTGGCTACCTTATAAAATTATGTTTTTTTTTGGAATGTATAGGAGTAAGGCTGTATATATTTATATGTATCAAAATAAATTTGTCTTAAAAATATAAACAAATTGTGCTGAGAAAATATGTGTTTTACTTTTTTACAAGAAACAGCCAACTCTGGGCCCATATTTGCGTGATTAAAAAAAAACGCAAAGCACTGCCAAGATAAATGGTAAAATAGCAAGCAAAAACCATAGCAAAAGCTTAGTGTTCTACCATGCGTTTTTAATGGGAATACAAATATTCCTACAAAGTTAAAAAAAAAAAAAATGTAAATATTACTTAGGTTAAAAATTCAACGCTTTTAAAATAGAAAAGATGTATTTATTTGCGTTTGTGTGAGGTCGAAACTGTAGAGTAGCTTTAAATCACCATGCGGGTGGTCAAAAAAAAAAAAAAGCCGCATATTGACTTAATGTGTAGGTAGGTATATGATTTAGGTGGCAATATTATATCCGTCCCAAGCATATATGCCTAGCTTTTTTTTCACCCTAAATTGTTAGATTTTGTCTTTTAATGAGCATCCCTTTGTTGTGAGACATAAAAATGCACTTAACTTTTTCGGTGAATGGTAGATTTCTTCGCTAAGATTAATGTTTGTTATGTTAGTAAGCGGCTTTTCTTAGAAAAAAGACCACACGTATGAAAATGTGCACTATAGGCGGTAACTTGTTGGGGTGAGATTATGCTAGAATAAGGATTTTAATACGTTGTGAAACGAGTGTATACAGGATGAGGTAAATGAACAGTGGCATGTATTGCTCTTTTTTTTAAATTATACAGAGTCGCAAAAGCATAGTTGGGGATATATATTAGTTTTAATTTCAAAGAACCAAAACGCAACAATAAAAGTAGCTTGTAATAATTATTAGTATCTAGAACAACTTGATTATAATATTATATTAAAAAACAAGGTTAGAAATCAACTCTTAGGACACAATCGAGACGAAGTTGGTAATCTGAGCCGAAGGCGAAATCCATAATTTGAGCAAAGACGTTATTTACTGTATTATTTCTGCGACTGCAAAAAAAAAAGCACACAATTGTATTTTTTTTTAATTTACTTATTTTTTTTTTGACGTTGTTAGTCATCATCAAATAACATTAATAATGATGCGTGATGTGCAATGTTGACATATCTGTGTACAAAGCGCTACTTTCAGGACTTGCTTTTCAATAGCGAGTTATGCGTTAACCATCTAGTTAAAGAGAAGACAGCTGAAGCTAACTTAAAGGTTAAATTCCTGACTCGCTATTGAGAAACCGTCCCTAGAGTGAGTTTTCCTTGTGAAAAACCTCATTTTATATAGCAGTCGTATAAAAACATTATTATTATTTAGTTTTAACTGCTAGCATTAGGCACCTTTTAATGGTTTTTTGTATTTTTTTAAAACTATTCATTTGGTTTTTTTATATTTTAATGATCTACTTATTACACCGTACTGTTAAACCTAGACAAGAAACTTAAAATACCAAAGTGCCAAATTCTAAACACCGGTTTAATTTAAACAATTTTTAACATTGCGATGCAAAGTTCGGTTTTATGCAAAAACAAATAATACACATAGATATGAAAAATTAAATATTTTTATTAAAAATTAAAATTAAGAAAAAAACTACATTAAGGTTAAAACTACATACATAAAACTAAAAAATTAAAACTAAATTTACAATATATATACACTTTCCCTCTATAGAATTAAAATTAACAAAAAACTACATTAATTAAAACAAAATTTACATTATTTACTTTCCCTCGATAGGTAAAACGAAAAGAAAAAAAATCTTAGAATCCTGTTCTTTCCAAAAATTTTCTCTCTTTTTCCTTTTCCCTATTAAGGCGTATTTCGGATTCCTCCAGTTCCCGACGAAGACGATTAGTTGTGGCCTCCGCGTCGCTAACATCCTGACGAATCTGCAACCTTTGATTCCTGACGCGCTCCATGGCGTCGATTTGCGACGCCGTAAAAAAATCGTCTTCGTCTGGAACTGGACGAAGTACCGGAATTTGAATTTGTGGGTCCCCCACAAGCCGAATTTCCACAGGGGTTCCCCCTTGTGTGTGGAACATTGGGGTTGGAGGTGGGGCAACTGTTCCTCCCAGCTGTTGTCTTCCAGCAAACCTGTAAAAATAAAAAAAAACTTTAAAAATTAACGTAACAAAATATAGGTAGTAAACTAGCTGAATAAAAGAGCTTTGCTTGGGTTTTTTAAACCGATTTTGATTAAATAAAGCATACATAAAGCCCAGAAATTCAGTAGTAAAACACCCATTAAATTTAGTTCAGCATTTTTTTTTTACGTGATCGACGGTGGAATAGTCAAACGAACACACGACAGACCCAAAAAATAAACTTTTGGTATCTATGACGTTTGGTTAACTAACAATTTCTATTTATAGATTTATTATAGGTATATATAGGTAAAAGCAAATGCTACTTTATTTAAAAAAATAATTTAAATTGTAAGTGTATTTACCTTCCAGGCCGCACAACTCGGTCCTCCAGCACCTGAATTTTTCTGGGTGGTTCATCAGCTGGACCACGGAACGAACAGCTGGGCTGTGGCTCATTAAATCTATAAATCAAAACAAAAAAGAAATTTATATTTACATATTAAATTGAACGTCCAAATATCCAAAGAAGACTTGTCTTTAAATGTGAACCAATTTCTAATAGATTTAAAAAACAGACAATATACTTTTTTAATTTTAGAGAGAATTCCTTAAGTAATATTAATAACAAATTTTTACCTTCTTTCTTCGGCTCTTCCCGTCCCTACAGCTCCCGCCATCGAAGCAGCCCCGGATGAGCCAGCCGAATTGTCAGTCACATTGAATCTGTAAAACAAAAAATTTTTTTTAATTTTATCAACAAGCAGGCGGTAATATATGTGCGCTTTAGCATACTTATTTGAGTGCGGTATTAAAAATATAACACTTAAAAATCTTGCGAGAACGTTCTGTCAAAACCTACTACTACCCTAATAAAAAATAATAACAAAAAAAAATATATATTTTTTCTACGAGCGTGCAATCGCATGTTCCATACTTTTTTTTGTGAAATAATTAATTCTACGAGGCTATTGCGTCTTGACTTGCGACATTCTAATTACTAAAATTGAAAACGTTATGTTTTTCTGGTTTTTTAGAGAATTCTTTACCAAGATTATAAATCATAATTGATAAGATATTTTTTTTGCATTTGGGGATCTAAATATCTTTTTCGGTTTTAAAGAGAAAAGAAAGAAAAAGGTAGTATCACAGAGGAATTTCTTAGGTAATTCCTGTGTGGTAATATACACAATAAATTACAAATTTTTTACCTCCCAAACGACGCCGGCGTAACAAAATTCCTAATCGGCTGGTAGTTAGGAATCTCTTCTTCGTCGTCTGTTTGCGTTATAAGGTCTACCACGTCCTCGACTTCCTTCTCGGCGACCTCCTGGGCGACCTCCTCGGCCACCTCCTCGGCGTCCTCCTCGTCGTCCGACCCTTGAATATCCCAAAGTTGTGAGTTATAATCAAGATCGGACGCCTTCGCCCACATCCTCGCTTCGTCATCGAAGTACTGTTCTAAATTAAAACTTTCTTCGGCCATTTTTTAACACACACAACTAAAAAAACTCGGTAACACTTCAAAAAGTCTTTCAATTTTGGCAACTAAAGACAGACTAACTTGCTATATCCGTAGCTGCTTTAAATGAAATCTTTGGTTTACCACCCTCTCATTTTTTAGCTCCTCCCTTTGACTTCGCTGCACCAATTCCTAGGGAAGTACCTTTTTTCTCTTTTTAGAGCATGGTCTAACGCTCTCCTTTTAGAGTATTAACACACACAGAAAAAATATTCTAAGGGTGACATAATAATACCAATTTAAAATATTAATTATAAATAATATTTTTTTTGCGACCGTGCGAGAAACAACACTTTTCCGCACGTATTTTAGTTTGTAAAGTGGCACAGTAGTACGGGAAATTGTTTTTTCCGACTATGACTTTTTTATTATCGACTTTTTACGTAAAGTATCTTTTCCATCTTTTCGCACTAATCAGAATAATAAATATTTTCTACAAGCGTGCGGAAAATAACGCGCACGCATTTTAATTAAAAAAAAAATAATATTTCCCGTACAGGGCATAAATTTGCTTTAAGACTTAATAAATGCACCCATTTAATCCCGCTTTTGCGGGAATAAAGTGGGTCATTTATTCCCTAGGGAAATAAAGTAAAATTTATTAACATAGCGACGCATATGTTTCTGCGTTTCGGCATACTGGATGTTATCGTTTGACATAAAGACAGAGCGATGGTACATGTGGCGGTTTGTCTACAGAGTGCGATTTTTTGAAAAATAAATAAAAAAATATAGTATTTTTTTTTACTTTTCTGCTTATTCTAAAGTGTATAAAATAGTATATAAACCTCAGGAGTAAAGTGATGCTTAATCCCTCGACAAATTATATTATATAAACTTTTTTGCCTCGGGATTAAATGTACCACTTTACTCCCTAGGTTTATAATGTACTATTATTATCGGGTTTTTTTTATTATTCTAAGTGATTCTAACTCTGCATCTAACGGTTGTCCCGTCGCAAAAAAGAATAACTTTCTGCGCTAGTTAGGTAAATAACTATTTCCGGTGCTGTAAATATATTTGCTATAAGACTTTTCTACCTTACATTTTTTAATATCGGATTTCTTGTTGCATTAATTTTTTTTGCTAACTATGCATCTAACGGCTGTCTCGTGCGTCGAAGAAAGACTTTCTACATTGTTTAGGTAAATAAGTATTTTCTACGGACGTGTGGGAAACACCACTTTCCCACACGCATTTTAAGCCAGAAAGATTACACCGAGTTTTTCCCCGCACTCGGACTTTTTATTATAAAGTCAACTGCAGTCGCGTGCGGGAAAGCTTAACTTTCCGCACTAATCAGAATAATAAATATTTTCTAAATGTGTACGAAAAACAACCCGCACGCATTTTGATTTAAAAAAAATGGGTATTTCCAGTACTAATTTGGCTTTAAGACTTTTCACCCTTAAATTAATTTTTTTATTATCGGCTTTTTGTTGCATTATTTTTTTTTTGCTTTTCTAAGTGATCCAAATAAAAAAAAATATTGATCCTAACCCGTTATGAGGATAAGGTTGATTATAGCATCAATCATTCAAAAACACTCTATTACAATGTAACTTTCGAACTTTAACTTGCCATAATATTTACAATAAAAGCTGTCCCTAGATTAATGTTGATTGAAGCTTTAGTTCTTGAGAAAAAAAAAATATTCGAAAAAAAATCAAACAGAATGGGTACTATTTTTAACATGCTCTAAATGCTATCAAATGAAATAGCCGCGATCTTTTAACGTTATAAAATTTAAAAAAATTGTAAGGGGGAAACGCTGTGCCCCCCCCCCTCCACCCCCTCCCCCCTCCCCCCCTCCGCCCTCCCCCCCTCTCGCCCCCCCTATCCCGGAGGGTCCGAAAATCTTTTCCGCTATAGTGCGCATAATTATCACCCCCCCTTCCCTGTGAAAATATGACATTTAAGATGCGCAAAAAAAACCACCATATATCGTTATGCGCAATGAATGTGGCTGTATTATGGGCCTGAAAAAACTCATTTTGTGTTTGAAACATTTTCCTCTAAGTTCATTGGTTGGTGATTCGGGTCATGCGCAAACAACAATAATAAAAGTTGGACATGCGCAATTAATGAGGATGGTTAGAGGGTTTTAAAAGACACTCTTTCTATTCGAAACATTTTATTCTACACACAGAGGTAGCCAAGTTACGAGCTTTTTGATCTTCGGAATTGGTTGAATAATTGAAGTTTTAGCAAAAGGCGTATAATGTAGGTATTATTCTTATTCTTTTTTTTATTTTTAAATGTTTAGTTTTAGTTTTTACTATTTTTTCGAATATTAAAATAATTTTTTATTTTTAGCAAAATCAAAAATGTCAAAACCAACAGCGGTATGCAGTCCCTTTATAATAAATGACCGTATGCAGTGCGGATTTTGCAAGACGTATCAGCAAATAAAATGGTTCAATGCATCTGGAGTTTGTGAGGAATGCCAGGATTTGTTTGAAAGGACGACGGTTTCTAACGAGCCTCCTCCTAATTTATTGGAACTTGATGGTTTCCTGTCATCCACAGACTCGGAGATGGAAGAAAATTCAAATCAAAGAAATAGTTAATGGTACCCTATAAATATATAAATCTCTTTTTTTTTGGATTATTAATAAAAAACTACACTTCATATCTTATGTAAAACTATTTTTCAAAAAAATATATATATACAATTATTATATACTTATAATATTTAAAAAATACATTTTATTTCTGATGTAAAACCTACAATTATAAACTTACACCATGATAAAAAAAAAAACATTAAAAATACTGGCTACTTATCTAACAAAATAAAATAATTTAAAAAACTTTATCCCCGTTGAACAGTACCGTTTACAATGTTGTACGAAATAAGTGAATCGTGAATTATTAATGCAAACACCTTAGTATTGTCTGGAAACTTTGATTTTCTTGTGTTAAATTCCAGTTTGATGTCGACCGTGGATGAGGTTATAGAATCTAGTTGATGCGAACAATCTATAACAAATACTGGGTTGGCGATGAAACTTTCAAAGTCCAGCATTGGGTCACTGAATGTTTTCCCATAATAGCTTTTTTGAAAATTCTCATATGCGTAAAAGGCAGCCCCGCATAGTTTTTTTGAAAAATCGAGATTCCATCTCTCGTATGGAAAAACTATTGAGTTGATATACAGTCTTATGTCACACATGTCAGCAGAAATAAATTCTGTTGCGTCCTTGCTTTTGCTGTTACTATTATTGGTATTTTGGAATGCAACAATTATGTATCGAGGCTTTTCCAAGTTTGTGCTACTTCTTATCGCCCACGTATCTGAAGAGGTACTTCGAAGAAGTGGTAACTCATAAAGATCCCACATGCGAAAAGCAGCTTTAATATTTACAGCTTTATTTACTTTGGACAAAATTCTTAACTTTTCCTTATCGCCTGGAATGATGTGTTTAATCCTCCATTCAATTTTGTCAATGGATATTTCGCCATCAACTTCACCAATGTAACTGTTGCTAAATGTGTGTGCCAAAACTAGAATTAACTCATGTTTTTGTTTAAAAATTCCTCTTGTATAGTCTTCAGCAAACCCCATTAAATATTTGAGCGGTAATCGACCACTAAAGGTGTGGCTTGTCTTATCCAAAATAAATTGATCATTTTCACTAAGTCCCCATCCGTAGGTATTTAAAGTTTTTTCTTGACGACTTCCAAAGGAAACAAGCGTTTTTAATGTCGAACTGATACCCGGCTTTCTAACCACACAAATTTGTTCACTACCTATCTCGTAACGTATTTCATCAAAAAGAAAAGCCAGTGCGTTATTTGATAGGTAACATTTTTTAGTGGTATCATTTGGAGTAAATTTGCCCTCGATGTAGATATAACTGTTAGAAATATCCAATATTAAATCCTGAAATTGAATTGGAATTCGAATTTCATCAGAATTTTTAAATGATGGGCTACCAAATGGCTTGTAGCTGAATTCCTCCAGGCTTATTATTGAATTTTCAAAAATGGGTTCTCCAAAAACTTCCAGTTTTTCACTTGTTGATGTCATTTTGTCGATTTTTTATTCGTAGCCCAAGAGCTGTTAAAGACTTTTTTTTTTGTCTGCACTTGATTTTATCGATTTTTTATTCGTAGGCCAAGAGCTGTTAAAAACTTTTTATCTTCAGTTGATAGTTTAGAACGTTCTCTCGTTATGTTTCTAACACAACTGACTTTATTTCTAAATTTACGCTTGTTTTTATTTATTTGTCTGTTTATCTGGGTGGATTCGTGTTGATGACATCGAATTTTGGTATGGTAACAAAATCCCATTCTCTTTTAAAATATTTATGAAATTTTCTTGAGCTCCAATTTAACAATTATTTTTTCTCGTTGAAAATTTATCAGCTGATTATTATCATCCAAGATCCTTAGTGTGATGTTGTCGATGTACTGACGACCTTCTGGAAAAATGGGCATATAAATAATGTTGTTTGGTTCTTTACTTAACTTATATCCAGGTTCTACGTCAATATCGAATTCATATAGTGTGTGAACTTGTTGAGAGTTTAAGAATGCTCCTGCCGTAATATTTGAGTCAACTCGTATTAGTCTTACTCGAGAAATATCAACCATTGATGATGAAATATGATTGTCGTTCGGTTTTAAGCGTTCCACCATTCCAAATCCCAATAGAGTTGGGATGATTAAAATGTAGATAGTATTTTGACTTAATTTCACATTTCAAAGTATTATTGTTGGCATTTAAACTAAAAATGGTATCATCAAGATCTTTGGCTGCTTTTTGAAGTGCCTCTAGCATAGCATTGCTAATTTCAGATATTTCATATGCCCCTGGTGGTATTTTTATCAACACTGGTCCTTTCCATTGCTGTTTGCTATAACCAAAACAATTATTTGTTTCATCTACATTAAAAATTGAATTGTAGGAATAAAATCCCACCAATCCTAATCCATATTTTTCTCTTTTGTCCAATTCTAAAGGAGGATAAATATTTGCATGAAGCACACTTGTGTCGCTATGTAAAGTAAAGGTGTGCGACATTTCTTTATTGTGTTTTACAACAAGTCGACAGTAGACTACAATCAACACTTTCTTCAGACTTTAAAATTCTAGATCCTTCTATGTTACACAAACAACAATAAATTTTCCTCGGAGGTGGACCATCTATCTGATCTTCTGTGGAACTGCTTACCGAGTAGTGGTCAGTACAATACTGAAACTTCAACACATCAATATCACTTTTAAGTTCTTCCGGTAATCTATCCCACACTAAAGCTATTTCATTGGGAGCGCAGGCAATCATTACTTCTTTCGGCATATCACTTAATTCTTCTTTCGTCATTTTCAGTAAACTTCCACATATACTAAAAGCCCGCAAAGATTTATGCATTTTCTTTAAATTTTCACGTTCCGACTTTGGATTTGAAAAACAATTCATTTTACTACTGCTAAAAAGGGTTCTTTCTCATTAAAAACTTTAGGCATAAGTGACCACACCAAACTGTGTCGTAGTTCTGTTCTTTTGTATATGTATAGCGAATCTCAGTGGCAGAATGTGTGCCAGTGCGCATGTATCTCACAAACTCTAGGGGTGGGGGTAAGTTTCCAAAGCTATCATAATATACAACATTTCCTCCTTTCTTTCTGTAAGCGGTCCAGTGACTGCCCATTTGTTGGAAGGTCTCCAAGTTAATAATCCCGGATTCATCCTTTTTTGGCCCGTTTTTGGGCAGTGTGTCACGCATAAAAATACCTTTAAAATTGGCGATTTTATATTTCTTTGCATATTTTTCTAGATCAAAATTTGATAAAGCCCTTCTTGGTAAGGGCTTTAGTGGTTTTTTGAGTTTTTTAAATACAATCCAAGTCCGGTGCGAAATGGTTTCAAATAGAGTCCACTTCCATTTTTACTTTCTGATAATGTATGTTGCTTTTTATTGTTAATAACACTATCCTTATTTTGGGCCACACTTTTAACTGCCCTCGCAATACCTGCTGCACCTCCTGCTAAACTTCCGATCGCGGATAACGCTGAGAATAAAGGAATAAGAGCAGGCAACGCAAATGGTAAAAATCCGCCTGTTCGAGGTATAGGAATAATTCTCGGTGTTCTAATAAACTTTTTTCCACCATATGCTTTTATATGCTTTCGTGCTGCAGCCAATGCAAGTTTTGATATAGTTGATACGTTTTGATGTTTTTGTTTATTGGTTTTTCGGTAGGATTGAAGTTCCGATCGAATTTTTCTTACAGCAGCACCCAACGCCACTTTTTTTACATTCTTTCCTTTTTTAACACTTTTAGTTTTTTTGCGTTTATGGCCCATTCCAAATGTTTGCTTTGTTTTCATAGATTTTCCTTTTTTTACTTTTCTGACATTTTTCCCGTTTTTTGTTCCTCCTGTGATTTTGTATTTCAGCCCCATTCCAAACCTCTGCTTTACTTTCATAGCTTTTGCAACAAACCAAGCAGCAGCCTTCTCTTTGAGTCCTGTATTGGTCGACTTCACAATTTGTTCTGCCGCGTCTTGCAGTTGCTTATCAGCTTTGTGTCGTTCTTCTAAATTATTCAAATTATTTGCGTAACTGATATCATGTTTTTTGCAAGCTTTATCTAATTGATTAATTCCAGGGTCACCCCTAGCTAATCTCTTATTTAGACGAGTGGCTGGGCCACAGAATTGGTAAAAAGGAAGGTGTAGTTCAACTGGTAACTTATTTATCAGAGAATTAAAAATACCATAACCTTTCTTTTTGTTGCACTGTCTTTTGCGGTCGGGTAACAACATTTGAATGAAAACAATTATATATCTACCTTAGCTTAAATACAAATTTTAGTCTCTATCGTCATGCGTCTCGTGCAACAACAAGATAAAATTTCTGTTATTAATTTAGATGAAAAAATTGGCCATGGTAGCATTAAGTCTCGCCATGGAAAACTACTACCGAATTCTATTCGAGGTCTTATAATAGGACCATCAAACTGTGGAAAAACCAATGTTCTTATTACACTTTTAACACACCCTCTTGGTTTACGTTTTGAAAATGTTTATGTCTACTCTAAATCACTTTTTCAACCAAAATATGAATATCTAAAGAAGATTTTGACTCCGATAAAGGGATTAGGATATTACACGTTTGATGACACCTCCAACGTCATACATCCAAACGAAGCAAAAGAAAATTCTGTCTTTGTATTCGATGATGTAATTTGTGATAATCAGGATATTATAAGAACATATTACAGTATGGGTAGACATAGAAATATTGATTGTTTTTATTTAGCCCAAACGTATTCTAGAGTGCCAAAACAACTGGTTCGAGACAATGCAAATTTTCTTGTAGTGTTTAAACAAGATGAAACAAATCTCAAACACATTTTTTCCGACCATGTTTCACCAGACTTTACATTTTCTCAGTTTCAAGAAATTTCTGGAAAATGTTGGAGTGATAAACATGATTTTTTAGTGATTGATAAAGACGCTGATTTAAACAGTGGAAGATATAGAAAAGGTTTTGACAACTACATATATTTATAACATATTCACATTCTTTATTAGTTGCAAGTTGAATGAACGGAAGCACACATCATAATCATGTCAATTAATGATATATCTTTAAAACGTGAACTTGTTTTAATGACTGACGCTGTAAGGAAAAAGTTTAAAGCTCTGAAAAGTGAGCAGTTACATGACAAAATTGGGTTGGATAAATTTTATGGACCCATTTCCAAACCCCTAGTCTCGATTTCAGAAAATGTTGCGAGCATCAAGAAAAATAAAAAACCTGCAGCTGTCTCAATATCAACAAATACAAGGAATAATGATCTGGAGAAAGAGGAGGGAACTGAAAATGTCAGCGAAAAATCATTTGGGAAAGAAAATTTAGAATTATATCCAATTAGTCCGCCATTAACAGGCACGCCCTCAAACAATTCAAAGTTGACCGATAGGTCACCGAATACAACAGGGCTGACTGATAATGATATATCTTTTATGCGAAGATCCGGAGGAGAATCACAAGCTATAGCTATGACCTATATATATGGGTTAAAAGATAATCCAACAAGGTATGATACTGTGTATGGAGTCCGATATAATATTGCTAATAAGAAGATGTATATAGGAGATGTAATAATAAGATTTCCTGGTGGAATGATAACATTATGGCGTGGAAAACATAAACTCGGAGAATACATCGGATCTCGACAATTATATGACTTACTGTTTTTAAAGAAACCGCATGAATCCAGCATAAACGAAATTGATCAGAATGTTCTCAGCGATTACAAAGATATTCTTCAAGTTTCTAATGCCTACTTTAATCGATACGATAAAATAAATGGAATAAATAAAAGTAAATCTGCTAAATTTACCAATTTTATTAAACCGCTTATTTTTGAAAAAACAGGATCTGGTCTTAAAAAGCGACAAAACATAAATTTAAAAAATAAATTACTTGGCAATAAAAAAGTTGAGTATGTGTACTGGAATACAACGCAGGAGTTGGTTGCACGCTTGCGACTATTGTGGAGTTCTAAAATGGCTGGGCATACAGGGCACGATAGTGAAATACTGTCCATTATTGAAGAGCTCAAAGAAGAAGGTGTTATATATTAATTTAAAAAAAAAAACATTTAAAACCATGAATATTTTTAATTTAGTGTTAGTTGTTAAATGAAATGGTTGGTGTGAACACTATAGATAAGTTCGGACGCTTGGGTCATAGTTCTAAAGTGAAGATTATAAAAGGGCTGAATGGAAACGGTTTTAAATTGACTTCAGACCAACAGTTTGATATTGATAATAAGCGGTTATGCAACGTTGGAGATGCGATAAATGAAAACGATGCAGTTAATTCGAAGTTTTTGGAAAACCGTCTAGGAAAGATTGTGGAAGACTTAAAAGCAGCTATAACAGTAGCTGTTAGTCTTGTTCAATCCAATTTAGAAGACTTTATAAAGAACAAAAAACCAACAGTTGAAGATTTAGATTCTGAGGTATGGTACAAATTTCAACATTTGCGTATAAGAATCGAAAAAATTGAAAAAATTGTTTTATTACATCATCCAGGCTCAACTGTGTAAAAAATTACAAAGAAGCTAAAATGGTTAGTCAGGAAAAACTAAGTGTAGTTAATGAGTTGCACAGAACAGCAAGGAAAAATTTTCCCAGAAGAAAAACTATAATTAAGGGATATAATGATTTGTGGCAAATCGATTTGGCTGATATGCAACAGTATTTAAAAGAAAATAACGGTTATCGATATATTTTGGTCTGCATAAATTGCTTTTCTAAATTCGTGTGGGTCAGGCCCTTACGGACCAAAACAGGACCTGAAGTTCATGACGCAATGAAAGATATATTTAAAGAGGCAAAATGTTTCCCTAGCAATCTCCAATCTGATCAAGGAACAGAATTTTTTAATGCTAATTTTCGAGCACTTATGAAGAAAAAAAGAATTAATCATTACTGCACGTATAGTACTAAAAAAGCAGCTATCGTTGAAAGGGTAATTAAAACAATAAAAAACAAATTATTTAAGGAGTTTTCTGCTAGGGGTAGCTACAAATGGATTGATATTTTAGAACAAATAGTTAATAAATACAATAGAACAGTACACACCACTATTAAAATGAGACCAATTGATGTCAAGCCAAACTCCCATATTAGAGCATTTCAAAACATAAAAATTGCGCCGAAAAAGTTTAAGTTTAAAGTTGGAGACAAAGTTCGAATAAGTAAATATAAATCAATTTTTGAAAAAGGATATACTCCATCGTGGTCTACAGAGCTGTTTATAATTGATAAAGTTAATTTTACAAATCCAGCCTCATATATTTTAAAAAGTCTTGATGGAGAACCAATACGTGGAGCATTTTACGAATTAGAACTACAAAAAACCAAAAATCCGGATGTATATTTAGTAGAAAAAATACTTCGAAAACGAAAAATGAACCATAGAAATGAGTATTACGTTAAGTGGCTGGGTTTCCCTGAAAAGCACAATTCATGGATTAACGCTGCAGATATTGTATAAAGTTTATGGTTTTAAAATTTTGCACATCACTTTTCTACTGGCTACTCTATTGTAAATATGTTTGTTGACGTACAAGGATTTAAGGCTCACAATAACAAATTTATACCCAAAGAATTGGCGGCTTATGATGGTTTAAAAATAGCTCATTACGTTTTTAAACCTCCATTTAACATTAGCAAATTGGATTTAAAATATAAGAAACAAGCCAATTGGATTATGAAGTACCACCACTGCATAAACTGGTCTAATGGATTTACCAATATTGAAGATTTTAAAGATATTATACAGCACATTTCAAGTCTGTCAGAATTTGTGTATGTTAAAGGGCTGGAAAAAGCCAATTTTATCCGAAAATATATTTCCAATGTTATTGAACTTCCAGAACATCCTCCGCTGCCCAAAGGAAATCCTAGCTGTTTATATCACAACAATAAAAATTTATCTATATGTGCTTTATCCAATGTAAAATTTTTAAAAAATTTATTAAATGGTAATACTGCCTAGTTTAAACATGGTCTTTTTATTTGTTTTTTTTTAGGTTAAGGTAGTAAATAAAAAAACACTTAAATAAATACATAAATGTATTTTTTTATTACACAAATAATAACAATTGCTAATATACATGGTTTACTACACAACATTATAACGGTAACATAGTTCTTTCTATTCTAGCCAAATCATTTTCATTTAAAGATCTAAGATAAGATAGCACTTCTAAAAACTCTTGGCATGATTTAATTTCTGAATGACCCCAAGGTAATGTACTCGTAGTGCCCGGTATTAAATAACGTTTGTCATCGTGGGAAGACAGAGCTACTTTATTTTTTGTTTCGGTGTAGATATTATGTAATTCACTCTTAAATGTTTTCATTTTACGAAAAATTAAACCGCCCTTTTCTACAATATTTTTATAATCCTCAATTGACATTTGTTTTTTAATAATCGATTTTTTTATACCTTTTGCCTTTTTAGTCTCTTTTAAAAGAGACTTTATACAATATGCCTTCGCGCCAGTACCATAAAAAGCCATTATTGGATTTCCAGGAAATTCATCTTTCATTTTTCCCAACACCGAAGGACCTTTTATAATGCCAAACCTATTATTGATATCATAGTTAGACGTGTCAAAATAATTCGGATTATCAACCATATATTTATAAAAATCATTTGTTATGACTTTCATTACTAATGAATCGGTATCCATGTATAAGAGAGACGCTTTATCTTTGAATTGTTTTTTCATAACATTATAGAAAAAGTCATAAATAACTGTTTTTGACAAGTCCAAGATACAAAAACCAAGATAAATTGGTTTGTCGTACACAACCTTTAGCTTTCCCATGTGAAGAGCAACAAAATCGTCGGAAAATATTGAGCTGTTCTTGAAATTGGGTCGCGCAACTAATGCTCTAGCACCAACTTTTCGACCAATAGTTTCCCAACTTGTGACTAATTTTATGTCCTTGCGATTTTCTACATTCTCCATAGTCTTACCATATATGGAGTTTGTAGAAAACTTAAAAAAGTCACTCTCAAAAGGAGTTTTTGCCTTATTTCTTAAATCCGTGTTAAAATCAATGTATCTTTTTAACCAAGGAGATTGATTAAACTTTAATATTCGATGGGTTTTTATAATAATAAGGCCATGTTCAATGGCTTGTTTTAAAGTCCTATAGTGAACAACATACTTTTGTTTGTGGTTTAAGTTTGGGATAAGTTTTTTAATTTTTGACTGGGATTCAGGGGGAATTAAATTTTCAACCAAAAAAGGGAGGTCTGAATGAGAATTGTGTAAATCAAGTGGATAATAAATATCAACCTCAAGTACATATCCAATAGGACTATTTTCTGAAATATCAGAAATATTTAATTGCAAGATTTCCTGTTCTGTAAGCCATTCAAACCCATCAGTGGGCAAAGGTTGAGACATGCTATGGCCGTATAAATTTGTTGCGTCTAAGTACATAATGAAAGATGAATCAACATTGGGGTCAAACTCTGGAAGATACTTATTATTCGCGATATGTTTTCGATCTGTACATTGGCTTACACCCCCCCGAATACCGTTTTTAAAGAAATGTATCATATCGATGTCGGTTAGTAGCTCTAATTGAACTTTAGTCATTCTAAGCATAGCATCAAAGGACAGTGAGGGTAGTGTGTAATATTGCGCTGGATCTAATTTGTAGGCTTTTAATGAATTTAAGCGAAATGCTTCGTAACTGTCACAAAGAGTCAGTACGTCCCCAGTTAAATAAAAATTTGCAAATTCGCCCAGATTTCTACATCCAAATGTTTTCCAAACTTTTTTTGCTCTTTCATAGTCTTCATCGCTAATATGTTGTTCGTTTAGATTATCATAAAATTGATTTTTTGTTGGTAATTCACAAACATCTAATTTTTCAAGGCTTGTGACAAAACTATAAGGAAAAACACCTTTTTGCCTCATCAAATTAAACTTTTCTGGGTCGGGAAAATACTTTTTAGTCTCAAAAAATGACTCAGAATCTAATCCTTTGCTTATATTTTCCAGCGAAGTGCTTAAGAATTTAAAACTATCAATAAATCGAAGTTTTAAATACTTTTTCTTTATTTCTCCCTTATAGTTTGTGTAGTCGTGCATGTATATGGATTTGGTAAAAGAAATGTATTTTTCTTTATTTTGGGCAATAACATCGATTTTATCCCCATGGCGACACAGTTCCTTGATAAACATGTGACAATCATAGCCGCTCAAATTATGGAACACAATGGGGACAAAATTAGGCGTTTTATAATTTAGATTGCACTTACTATGTGCGGCAATAAAGCGTTTTCGTCCCGTTATATGACAATGGTCAGTTACCTTTGTATCAAAAGTCTCAAAATGTTTTTCACATATACCACATTCACTTGCTTGTTCCATTTCAATCAGTTCCTGATCGTTTAAAGGTGTCATTGGCACTATATCCTTTAAATATTTGTGATATAGCTCTCTTAAGTCAGATTCTATACGCTCAACGAATACTTTCGCAGCATCAGAGCCTCGATAGAGCACAAACTTTGAAATGGATCTATCAAAAGAACACTTTATAATATAAGCAAATGAATATGGTTTATGTATAAAATTTCGTTCCGTAAATGATCCTTTGGGGTTGGGCTCACAACTTTGTATTGGTGCTAAGATGGATTCAAAATCTGCGTAAACTACAAAGGGTACTTCCATTTGCTTTTGAATATTTTGAAATTTTAAAATATTTGAGGGAACACTGTTCCCGAACTTATCTATACGCATATCGGTCGTAGGAGCGACAGTAAAGATATGTGTGCAATCGTTTTGTTGATGTTGATGTAGATTTTTTGGAGATCTAAAATGGATTAAACAACCATCACAAAAATATAATTTGTGGCCATTAGAAGAAATTTGTTTAGACACTAAAGCCGAAAAATTTTTTATCCAACAATAATGACTTTTTTGGCAATTATCACAAACGTGGTTCTTATCTTTTGACTGACAATCCTGCAAAACCAATAATAAGTTAATGTGAAAATTCTTTTTTTTTCTTGAGTAATAATAAGGACCTACAACTTCATAATTCATTTTACCATTTTCGAAAAAACTTTCGAGACCATACACATTAATAGAGATATCATTTAGCTCCTCAAACTTTGATATGTCGTGTAATTTTACTGGAAACTCCATACCTGTCACATTAATCACCGAAGAATAGTGTGGGTATGATGAAATTAGGTTAGGATTCTGATGAGCGGGTCGCAATGCTGATACTATCGCCCAGGCAAAGCAGGCTTGATCTTCATTTTTGACATTTATGACAGCGTGCTTATTCTCAATGGGTTTGGGTAGCTTGATGTATGAGGAGCCTCCAACAGGGTTACATTTATTGATGTTCACCTCCAAATATGAAATTTGTTGTAAGGCCCATCCTTAAAAAGAGAAAATAAATAAATATAAGTAATCGTAGGCCAAAAAATTTTTAAAAAAAAGCTATTTAAATTTACATTATTTTTAAAAATATTAATACCTACCAGAATTACGTTCTTCAAACTCTGAAGTTTGGTTCATCAATTTATCGACAAAATCATTATAGATCTCATTTAAGTCGGAGCCTTCATGCACAATTTGATTTTGTGTGTTAAACGACTTTTCTTCACATTCTTCATTTTTGGGCATCACAAATAGAGCAAATAATTCCAGATTAATTTTAATTACATAGTATTCTTCTATTGATCTCTGCAACAATTCGCATACTTTGTTTTTAACATCTATAAAAAATTGTTTATAGTTTGTGCCCATTGACTCAGGGTGAATCCTGTAATTAGCAATCTTCTTTCCGAAAGCACTTCTTATTAAACTGACCCCGTCCGATAGCGGAACGCATGCATTTGTGCGGTGTTGTTGTGTTCTACAATGTGCAGCCATTAAACGTTTTTGTACATATACATTACATGTTGGACACATTACTTTTTGCACATCCTGGTCACAAGCGGTTGATGTTGATGGCAAACTATTCGCAATCATAGTCGACTGTCCACTATTTTTCACATTTTCTTTTAATTTTAGTCTTTTAGCCGGAGATGCATCGGAAGTTGTAACTGGTGTATTTTTACATGCCGTGCGTTGATGCCTCTTAAGATTATCGACACGAGTAAAATTTTTTCCACAAAACTCACACAAATTCATTTTCGTATCGTGAACTATATACTCCCAAAAACGAACTATTTTATAACTTGATAAAACACGGCTATTTATATACCGATACTCTCCCACCAAAAAATGTATGTACTAAGAGAGGGGAGAAATCACTCTTCCGTTGTAGAAATACCGACTTAAAGAGAGATATCCCCTCCTGGCTAAAAACTAAAGTAGTGGTGGGAGAAACTTAGAGGGGTTAAGTAAATAGAGAGGGGCGAAGAGAGTAATGGTAGGGGAAATGAAGAGAGGAGGAGTAGAGGGGGAGAAGAAGAGAGGGGGATATATGAGAGGGTCAAAGGTCGAAGGTCAAATATCAAGGGTCAAAGGTCAAAGGTCAAGGGTAAAAGGTCAAATATCAAGGGTCAACGGTCAAAGGTCAAAGGTCAAAGGTCAAAGGTCAAAGGTCAAAGGTCAGGGGTGAGGGGTTGAAGGGGGTGGCCACGCCCACCCTCATCTCCTCATTTTATTTGAAAGTGGCTAACCTACCCTACTGCCAAAGATATACTTTTTTGTGATCACTAAATGTTGCTTGACTTGCCATGGCTCTGGCTTTCAGTTGAGCCATATATGCTATTATCAAAGTCAGTATCTCCCTCTATTAATTTATTTTTTATTACTGTATCATGTTGTTGCATCTGTTCTTAGCTGTTTTAGTCCCTGTGCAGATTCAGGTCAACGTAATTAAGGTGTATCTTCAGCGGGAGCACCAGCAGCAATGGTTGATCCGAGCGTTTATTACAATTTATAACGTGTGGCCATCGATGTCGTCGATGCGGGTGGCTTAACAGTACCCTTTGAGTTTATAAATTGGGGGGGGGGGCAATGTTTCCATATTGTGATTTATTTGTTCGAAACTTGCACATACTCCAGACCAAATGAGAGAGATAAATGGTATGACCGTTGCAGCATTTATTTATGACTTGTTTCTTTACATTTTGTTTTTGTATTAAAAACCAAAAAAAATAACCTTTCAAAAAAATGTCCATAGACAAACATAAAGCATATACCTATGGACTTAGAGAAAACTCTTACTAAGGGTATCGCAAAAAAACAAGTTACAGCGCCTCTGGGGACTCGGTCTCGAAGCTCACGAGACAAATTGCGCCGATGACATCTATCTTAATAAATGTCATCGTCTTTTCGTTCTTTTTTGAACCAGTAATAGATTTTTGTAATAAGTACAATTGGAAAACTATGCCCAAGTGTTGTGTCCCAGTGATCCTCTGCTTCATCGCTTTCCACACCCTAGAGATCAAGCTCGCCAAAGACAATGGTTTGCCATCTAAAACGCTTTATAGGTTTAGAGTATGCACCCGATATTTTAAATCAGAAAACTATTCAAAAAACTGTGGACGAAGCCTTCTAATGCGGCATGTAATTCCATCCTTGCATTTACCGCCAGAGTCTGAACCAGAATTTAATGGTAAGTAAGGTTTCTACATACCAGAGGAAAAACAGCCTATTTAATACCCACATAGCAAAATTTGGATGGATATTGTATCGATATGACTTTGTGATTCAAAATATGTCCAGATGGCCACGAGATGGATATACATGGTATATTTCAGGATATGCAGTGGATATCCACATAAAGATATGCACTGCATATCCACCGAATATAAATAAGTCATCCATGGATGGATGCAGTGCATATCTTCATGTGGATATCCACAGCATATCCGAACATATACCATGTATATCCATCTCGTGGCCATCTGGACATATTTTTAATCACAAAGTCATATCCATACAATATCCATCCAAATTTTGTTATGTGGGTAGAGAGTTAATAGACTACTAATTTATCGTCACCTTATTTGCTTACCGTATTACAGTAATTGAGATTCTAAAAAGAGTTTTTATACCACAAACATAAATTACCGTGACCGTATTCTTTTGCCCACATGCAAACTGCCAATGTAAATAGAATAGAAAACAACAATTCCTGTTTTTTCAAATTCACTTTCACAAAAAAATTAAAAACCTAACTAAAAAAAAACGAATTATCTCATACCAGCTGCAGCAGCAAATCTGTTTTATTGCACGAAAAAACCGAGCGGGCCCCGTTAAGCCTCCGTAAGTAACGTATTTCGGTTCGGTTATTTTTGGATACGGGAGAAAAATAACCGATTTTGCATACGGTATCACCAATTTTGATGGTCTATTAGGGCATTTATTTAGCCTATTTGTTAATTATATTTTTTTAGCATATTCCGTTCAAAAATGCTGATGGGTAACCAGTTACACCGAATCTTTAAAAAATGGAGAAAACTCACAAGTCTTAAAAGAAACTGCTGCTAATGAGGCCGACATGGGAAGCATAATAAATAGTTTATTAATAAATACATTAGTTTCGATATGTACATATCTTCTTAAAAGAATAATGTAATATATTAAATACGACGCATTTGGTTTATTTCTTAAATTTATAGTCGTTAGAATCAACAATATTTTGGAAAATAAAATGAATTATTGATGAATTAGGTTTTCCAAAATAAGGTTGTTTCTAATGAACTGAAATACTTTAAAAAATGCTTCAATTCAAATTTCCCGGCACCGACGCCGCTACCCTAATTCAAGCTTCGAGACCGAGTCACTAGAGGCGCAACGGTAGCAAAAAACTTATAACAGGGCCCTAGTTCGTCAGATCGCCTTCTATACCCGTAGGTACATATTTTGTGTAGACAAACTACACCAGACAGACCGAACCCAATTTTTTTTCTATTAAAATGTCAAATTCAATCATATTTTGACACTGTTGACAATCAGTGTTTCCACACTACTATTTAAAATTAAGGAAACCAATGTCGCCAACCCAAATCTCCACAACATGGCGGCGAAAATGGCGGAAGACACGCGGCAGTGATTTTCATGAAAATTTCCCATAGGTATTAGCAATCCAAGGTTTCTACATCCGTGGCCATAACAAAAAAAAAGTATTGGAATTATATAAGAGTTTATTTGACTGCGTCAGATTTATTTAGCGATAAGTAAAATAGATAAAAATAGTAAGAAAACAATCATAGAATCACATTAGATAACCTAAAACTTCTAAAAAGTGTACCAAACAAAAGACTTCTGAATGCATATAAAAGTATGGAAATCATTAAATCAAAAAATAGTTTAAATAAAGATAGAGGACCCATCCCGTTTAGTAAACTTTATTCTTTGCTTGAGGGGAGATAGGATTAAAAATCGTGATCAATCACAAATTATCAGTCTTATCTCCGCCCACTAAAGGATTGTATATAAGATAGAGCGTAGATTAATTTAGTTCATTGTTTATCGTCTCCTGATGATGCTAACGTTGTTAGCGAAACGCGCGTCGAGTGCAAAAAGTGTAGTTTTGGTTTGTGGAAAACAATCATAACTTTGTTTTAGTGCAACCAAAGGTTCCAAATTCCCAACATAGGAAACTTACCTTGAAAATCAGTTTCACACAAAATTTATCAAGACGTTTCTCCCACTATACTTCGTGTAAGAATATCGCACCTTTTATCATAAGGCCTCTTTTAAACAACAAACAATCCACCTTAGACCAAAAATACTGCTAAAAATGTTGCTTAAAATTTTGTTATCAAGTGAATAAATCCAAAAATTGAAAATAATTAAGATTTTCATTTATAGAGTTGTTAAAAAATATATTGTTTATAGTGTGTCTCAAATAATTTTCAGGAATTTGCATCAGTACCAAAAAAACCAAACGTAACAATTTTTTTACAAGTGACTGTTTTTAATGTGTTCCAAAAACTTTGGTAAAATCGATGCGTGGTAGTGGTAGTGGTTATTAAACACTACCGCAGCGGCTGTCAAAGTTGTCAAAATTTTAAGCGTTCCAAAACTTGCCTTGTGTTACAAACGTAACAAGCGTCCTTGTGCTCACATTCCAAAACGATTATAGGGGTTTCCATTGGTAAAATTGGTGAGTTACTCGTAGTGCACTAAGAGCTAATTCTACAACCAAAGGTAAAACTCCAGATTAAACCATAGTTTAAACCTCAGTTTAATCTTTGGATTAATCCATTAGTAAACAAAAGTTGCTCAATTTTATAAGTCGGAGTTAAACCACGGCCAGGAAGAGATACTATATTTTCTTGACATATATAGGGTTTATAATTTTAACCAAAATGGCACCAACTGCAGCCAAACTTGATAAAAATCAGTCAAGTAGTTTTTGAGATATCAGCGTTGGTTACAAACAGACATACAGTCAGACGACATAACAAAAATGTTCAGATATATTATATAATACGTATGAGCTCGGTGTGAGAATACAACTTACTGGTCTGTGGGACATTCCAACTCTTGTCGAATTTCCTTGGGCACAATTTCCCATGTCTCTTTAGATAATTCAGACCTCTTTTTAAAATCTACATATCGTCGTACTCCTCCAAAGGATTTGTTCTAAAACAAATAATATTTGGTCCTCTTGGTACTTCGACAATGTCAATAATTTCGTTATCATCTTCATCCAGTTGATCAAAAATAAATTATAAGTCATTAATCATAGCGATTTTACTAAACACTTAGTCTTTTTACCAAAAACAAATTTTAAATATTTTTAATAACTTTTTTCAGGTTAGAATCTTTCGGTAACTATTAAACTGAAGTTTAAAACATCCCCGGTAATGGTTAAACCGAAGTTTGTAAACTGCACCTTCTTCTTCTTCTCATTTGATTACCGTCACTTTTTTGAGTCCCGTAGGCACTATTAACTAAATCGGACGGGTCATCAACTACTTTCGTAGTCTACCGACTTAGGGAGTGTGTATCTAGGTCCGCCTCTACGTGATATCCGATCCCATCCGGCCTGGATACCGGCGTGAATAGAGGGGTAGGGCCTAAGATGGGTTCCCCCCTTACCCCGCTCATCAAACCGGTCTGATGAGCACCCCCTAGGAAGGCAGTTTTCTTTTCCTAGAAGGATTTAATTTTGCCTAAACCCCTTTGTCGGGGCTAGGGATCTTTAACGTGCTCCACTATCAATATATGGATCACACGGGACCGTCCTCTTAACGTTCTCTCCGAGGGACGGTATGAAATCGAATTAGCCTGCCTTCTAGCTAACTCGGCCTACTCCGCTTCATACTGCGTTTTGCCTTAATCTTACAAAATTCTGTAATTTTATAAGAAAAAGTCCAAGTAGACTACCTGATGCACGACCCGGGGCTTGAACCCGGCATCTCCTGCTTGAAAGTCGCGGCGTTAACCCCGACATCAAGCAGGCGTAAACTGCACCTATAAAACTTAAAAAAAGTCGACAACCGTGGTTTAAACTGAGGTTTGACGTTTAACTAAGAGTTGTAAAATTGCGCATAAGGCTAAAGGCACAATTAAAAATACAAGCTACCAGATATATACTAGTGACAAACTTTCAAAGCCGTTAAATCAATGCTCTAAGCAAGGCCGACAAAAAGTGTGGAACACATTCCTGTCGGCCCTGCTCTAAGTTAAAATAATTATACTAAACACAGGCTACTAGGCTTCAGCTTAACACTCTCCAGCAAACATCGGATTACTAAAAATGTAAAATATTATTCACTGTACAGAAGAAGTACAAATTTGGAACATAGTGTTTTACTATTTTTGTACATTTGATGCTGAACTTTGCGGTGCCATTACAAATAAAGGAATATTTTAGTACTCTAAATAAAGTACTTTATGCCACTGCAATATTTACGCTTTTTTGTATTGTTGCTACGCATTGCAGCACAAATTGTACAAATATTGTAAAATGCTGTGTTCCAAATTAGTGCTATTTTTGTACTTGCGTTACGTTTGCTGGGTCTGGGTTGGTGCTGTCAAAAAATTGCGTCATTTCATTCAAACACTTAACTCGATCAGTGTATATAAAAGTAGCTTAGAACCATTAAAAACCTTTTTTTGAGGTTGATTAGTGGTTTTTGACTTAAAACATAAAGGCAGGAAAAAGTTTTCAGTGCGCCACGAACCCTCAGAGCCGGTGCGAAAAAAGTTGCACCGAAAATATCAGCTTGCCAATGGAACATGCACTGAGGAAAATTTTTAAAATAACAATATAAGACTTTTTTTGTTAGTCTAACTACTTTCTTTGCTACTGTCACTAAACATTATTGTTGTGTTGGAGCTCCTTTTTTATTCTAGCAAGCTTGTTTGGCTAAATAGGCGCCAGGCAGAATAACTTTGCTAAAAATTTTCCTCAGTGTGAAAACTGAAAACGTGCACCCCAACGAAACAGCAGCAACGACTCAGTTGTGATCTGGTGGCGCACCAGTTTTACCAATGGAAACCGCTATAAATTTAAACCAGATTTAACGTGCGGTGCAATGGGCAGTTAAAAAAGAATAACAAACAGCAATCCTGTCAAAAAGTTTTAAAATAACTGCCAGTTTCTTGAACTTCTTGCCAGAAATAGAACACAAAATAAGCACAAAAAAAGTGGAAAAGAGAGAAAATCGAGTGCTTTAACATGTCTGAGAATGTAAGTAATTTTTAAATTTTCATTCTGTATAAATTTATAAAAAATCGAAGAAATATAGGCCTCACCTCTACTATTTAAGGTTCATTCATGCTTGAAATGTAGAGATATAGATCAATGTCATGGCTCTTTAACGTACGTTGTTTAAAAGAAGTTTGGGTAATTATGCAGTATAGGGTTTTCTGCCATTTTTTATTTTTTTTTTAATTCTTTATGGGTGCACCTACTAGGGTCCCTAGGACCCCAAATCCGCCTGCATCGGTTGTTTTTTTTTTTTAATTTTTTTCACTAAAACAACCCAATCCAACACAGCCCAACCCAACCCAAAACAATCAAAAAAACACATTACAACCCCCCCCCGGCAGCCTTTTCCCTCTTAAAAAAAAAATCGGTAATTATGCAGTATACGGTTTTCTGCCATTTTTGATTTTTTTTGAAAAATTCTTTATGGGGGCACCTTCTAGGGTCCCTAGGACCCCAAATCTGTCTGCGCCGGTTGGTTTTTTTTTTTTGATTTTTTTTGGTTTTTTTTAATTTTTTTTCACTAAAACAAACCAAACCAACACAGTCCAACCCAACCTAATTCAAACCAACCCAAAACAATTAAAAAAACACTTTACAACTCCCCCTGGGCACCCTTTTTTCTCGTTAAAAAAAAAAAAAAAAAAAATCGGGCGCAGGCGGATTTGGGGTCCTAGGGACCCTAGAAGGTGCCCCCATAAAGAATTTTTCAAAAAAAATCAAAAATGGCAGAAAACCGTATACTGCATAATTACCATTATGCAGTATATGTTTTTCTGCCATTTTTGATTTTTTTATGACCCAAATCCAAATTTTTTTAAGTGAAAAAAAGGGTGCCTGGGGGGGGGGTTGTAATGTGTGTTTTTGAGTGTTTTAGGCTGTGTTGGAATGGGTTGTTTTAGTGAAAAAAAATTAAAAAAAAGACATAAAAATGAAAAAAACCAACCGGCGCACACGGATTTGGGGTCCTAGGGACCCTAGTAGGTGCCCCCATAAAGAATTTTTCATAAAAAATCGAAAATGGCAGAAATCCTTATACTGCATAATTACCAAAAAATCAGACGCAGGGGGATTTGGGGTCCTAGGGACCCTAGTAGGTGCCCCCATAAAGAATTACAAAAAAAAAATGAAAAATGTCAGAAAACCGTATACTGCATAATTACTATACATTTTTCTAAAAACTGCTTTTTTTTTCTAAAATGATTCTAAATAAGTTTTTACCTTTTTTTGTTAAAACCCCTATATGGTTCTCCCAAAAAATCCATTATTCTAGACTTTTGGGACACACTGTATAACTCGATCAAATAATAACTTATTATAATGCTTATAGGAAACATATCAACTTAAAAATTTGGGAGTGTCTAAAGAGCTGACAATTCGGCTGAATAGTCATGAGGCTAAAGAGCCGACAGTATTTATTTATTATGTGTTTTTCATTCATATTTTCGTTTTTTTGAAATTCTTTTAAACTAAATTAACTTAGTGGCATAACCAAGAATTGACTCTGGGGGGGGGGGGGGTTTCATCATCAAAATCAACTATGGCAAATTTTTAAAAATTAAGTGGGTGCCTATTGCTTTTTAACTGAAGGGAGGAGAGAGAGGCAGTTTAATTAATGTGGAGTTAGTGCCTTCGAAAAGATGGGTATCTGGTAATAGAGAGGTAACCAGAGGAATCCCACAAGAAAGTGTCATTGGACCACTCCTATTTATATTTTATATAAATAATGTTTCTTATTTGGTAAAATCAGAAAATTCTAAAACAACTATGTCGATGCTGATGACACAAATCTGCAAATAATTGCAAAAACCTTTTTAGAACTTGAAAAATTGGGAAGTGACAATTACCTTCTTCTTAATCAGAATAAATCAGTTTTCATTAACTTCCACACTACAATCAACCAACAACTAGAACATAGAAACAAAAGATAGTAGGTCTAATATCTATATAAGTTCTTCAGGCGTGCCCCAAGGTTTGAATCTTGGTCCCCTTCTTTTTATTATTGCTTTCAATAAAATTCTTTCTCAAGTAAAAAATGTTAAATCTTTGGCATTTGCTGATGATTTCAAATTATTTTTTTTAATTTTCTCATTGAAAGATTGTGAATTTCTACAAAGAGAATTTAATAACACTGCATTGTATTGCCAATAAAATAGTTTTAACTTGAACCTAAGTAAATGCTCTTGTTTATCTTTTACTTGTAATAAAAACTTAATTGACTTTGATTACACAATAAATAATGAAAAATTAAATCGTGTTTTGGAGCAAAAAGATTTGGGTGTTACTTTTGACGCAAATCTTTCATTTTCGTCACATATTATTTTGAAGGTCAAGAGTGCCCAAAAAGTAGCTGGGATATTTGTAGAAATACTAAAAATTTTAATATTGATCTTAGTTTTCATATATTTGACAGTTTGGCCAATAGTGGAATACGGCAGTATAATTTGGTCCCCTCCATATTATATATGGATAAATATTATCGAGGGAGTTCAAAGGAAATTTTTGAAGGCCATGCATTATAGAAAGTTTGGGTTCTATCACTTCTATCCACAAAGAGGTTGCGACAATGACTACTTACTGGGAGTTTTTAATAGGTTGTCTTTAGACAAAAGAAGGATCAACATTTTTTTAACAACAATATTTAAGATTCTCAAAGGAGATGTAGATTGTCCTGACATCCTTGAACAGCTTCCTTTTGCCATAAATCGCATCAATTCAAGAACAAAAAACATGTTTTTCTTAGCTCAACCACGAACAAATCTTTACAGAAGCTCGCCTATTTACAATTTATGTAACCTGTTCAATAAATATGCTTCAAACATTGACTTTGATACTATTAGCTACAAAAATTTTTTAAAAATAATTGAGCTGAAATTGCGGAATATTTAACTAATATTTTTGTGTTTTTTTTACTTCCCTCGCTAAAGGGAAGTAATGTAATCATCGAAAAATCGCACTTCGAGATTTTCACGATCCTCCACGAATTTTGAGGTTCCGAATAGTGATAAGCGAGAATCCAGACGCCGTCACTCTGTCTGTCGGTCTGTCTGTCGCCTACATTGTAGCCACTCTAACTCAAAAACTCCTTCACTAATCATAACAAAATTTTACATAGTGATTACTTTTGTTGAAGTGAAGTGTTTTTTTTTATTACCCTGTGATACCTCCTTGGAAAACTTATAAAAATTGTAGTTGAATGGCGCCAAAATTTCAAAAATTCAATTTTCTGTGTCATATATCTCGAGTTATGAAACGAAATGTTAAATAAAAAGTAGCTTAAGATAAGATCCAGGTCATACCCTATTGTCTTATCAAGTTTCATACAAATCAGTTTAGCCGTTATTGCATGATTAATGGACAAAAATCTTATGTATATGAGGATATGTATATATATATATATATATAGCACATGTAAAACAAAATGTTTTTAGAAACAAAAAAGTTTGAATCTATATATGTATATATATAGCACATATAAAATGTATTGGAAAAGTCTGTGCACCTTAGAAAAGTCTGGATATACCCTGGAGAAGTCTGGAAAAGTCTGGATACACTCTGGAAAGTCTGGATACACTCTGGAAAGTCTAGAAACGACTCTGGAAAAGTCTAGAAAGACCCTGGAAAAGTGTGGATACACTCGGGAAAGTCTGGAGAGACCCTGGAAAAGTCAAGGAAACAATCTGGAAAAGTCTGGAAAAACTCTGGAAAAGTCTGGATATATTCTGGAAAAGTCTGGAAAGACCTTGGAAAGGCCTGGAAACACTCTGGAAAAGTCTGGATACATCCTGGAAAACTCTGGAAAGACCCTGGAAAAGTCTCACTACACTCTGAAAAGTCTGGAAAGACCCTGGAAAAGTCTGGATACATTCTGGAAAAACCTGGATACACTGTGAAAATGTCCAAATACACCATGGAAAAGTCTGGCTATACCCTGGAAAAGTCTGACCAACCCAATCTAACCCATTTATATATGAGTAGCGATTTTTTATAAAATATATGTCTTCTGAGCGAGGTAAGTTTTGGAGTAAACCTTTACTCAATTTATTTTTATATGCCTTGTTTTTAACTTTTCATGTTTTACGATTTAATGTTTTTTTTTATTAGTATTTTAAATGTCCTAGTCAGCCATGTATTATTTTATGTAATTAAATCTGTTTTGGTAGTTGTCTCACTTTTTGCTTGTTATTTATTCTAATGTATTTGAAACCAAATAATTTATGTGGCATTTTACCACTCAATCGTAAATTTTCTATTGGCATGTAGGTACATACTCTACCCATATATTAATTATGTTCAAATCTTGCTATTCTATCTTTTAGTAAATAATTGTCTTTAATAACAAATGTTTATCAAACTTGTAAATTTAAGTTTAACAATGTTTAGATTTTATAGTATAATTATTATCTGTAATTGGCGCAGGTTGTTGATATCATTATGAATAAATAAATAAATAAATAAATAAAAACAACCAACCAGACAGCATAAACATCTCTTCAGAAGATATACAGCTTTCACAGCATGTCAAATTTCTGGGTCTGTACATTGACCAACACTTTAAATGGGATAAACATGTTGAGGTGCTCTCATGTAAACTGAGTAGAATATTCTATACTTTTAGAGTTCTAAATCAATATCTTGACCAAAGGTTTGAGATATGGTATAATATTTTGGGGATGGTCTGGAAGTGAGGGGCAGAGTTTTATTTTGATGAAATGTGTCCTTAGGCAAATTTTAAAATTGAGTGCAAGAGAGACGGCGGACGGAAATTTAAAGAACTAAAATTTCGAACTTTGCCCGCAATCTACATATTTGAATGTCTTAGGTTTCTACATAAATATTTTGATAAATTTCAGTGTTATTTTCCAACACATAATCATAACACAAGGGCAGATATCCTGATATATCCCAAACATAGGTTTTCCCTTACAGAGGGCAGTACCATCAAAATTTAAAAAAAATTACAACCCTACACCATCAATGAGTTACTTAAATACAAAATAGTTTATCTACTGGTGCCTTGCAATCTAGTGTTGTTTATTTTATATATTTGTATCATGTTAGTTAAGTTTAGTAGTTTGTCTGTATGTTACTATTTTATAAATGTTATAAAGTTGCTTTTTGTTAGGATTTTAAAGGTGAGATTGAAGTAAGTGTTTAAAATAACTTTACCCATATAATTTTATTCTTTTTGTTTTTTATTTTTTTTAAAAGTGTTGCACAACAGGTCAGTAGGGCTTCTGCAATAAGTTTACTTATAAATATATTTTTGACACTATTAATTCAAGTGACAATTCCCTTATGGTAAATTATATGCTTTATTTTAATAAAGATATTCTGATTCTAAAAATACTTATTTTTAAAAGCAAGTTTCATCTAGTCTCATTTGCAGATTTGTTTTAAAATTATCCCTTAAATGCGCGCAGGCAAAATTTTTGAAAAAATTACACTAAACTGCTATTTTGTACGTGTTTAAAATGTTGTTGAAAAAAAGATTGCTTAAAATTAAACAAAATTGTAACAATATTTAATATTGGTATAGTGCCGCAGGAGAAAACAAAAAAACAAAAAATTCTTTAAAAATTTTGATCTCTTAGGATTTTTGTAAAATATTTTAGGAAAGGTATATTGGGTTAGATGCCAAGAAGGGGTGGGTTGCGGTGGTATATATAGATTTGTTGCCAATTCATAAATACGCCGGATATGAAAATTTTAAGAAAAATTATACTAAAGGGAAAAAATTCCATAGAATTAAACTAAAATTGTTGTTAAAATTAATGATGTCATATCACCGCCGGTAAAATTTTAAAAATTTAAGATGTCACAAACCAGAGTAAAGGGTCAAAAAAGTGTGGGAGCCCTGGGGCTCTTGATCTTGATTAATTTATTGTAGATTGGGTTGGACCTCCTGGGAGGGGTGTTTAACCCTCAAAACTCCCCCCTGGCTACGCCACTGATTAACCCAACCTAACCTAAACAGACTCGAACCAACTTATTAAAAGCCAAAACAACCCAAAAAAAAAACACTTTAAACTAAATTAACCCAACCTAACCTTCTAACGTCCCTGAAGCTAGCAGAGCAAAGTGAGCAGAACAAATTTTTTTATAATGCATAATTAGGTGCTAATTAAGTGCCCCATTTAAAAATTTAGTGCTCCTCTTTTTTAAAAAAATACAGCATGTTCTGCTAGCTTCAGATGAGCTCAGCAGAGCAATACATTAAAAATCATCAGAATGAAAGTTATTATAGTGCATAGTAAAGTGCTAATTAAGTGCCCCATTTAAAACTTTTTTTTTTAAATACTAACATGTTGTTCTAGCTTGAGATGAACTCAGCAGAGAAAAACTATCGGAGTAAAAAATGTATTGGTGCATAATAAAAAGCTAATTAAGTGCTAATTAAGCGCCATATTTACAAATTTACTTTAAAAAAAAATAGCATGTTCTGCCGGTTTTTAATGCATTGCCCTGATGAGTTCACTTTAAGCTAGCACAATATGCCTTTGTATTTGTAATTTGTAAATGGGGCTCTTACTTAGCACTTAATCAGCACTTTTTTATGCACTATTATAATTTTGATTTCGATGATTTTTAATGTATTGCTCTGCTGAGTTCATCTAAAGCCAGCAGAACATGCTGTATTTTTTAACAAAAAGGAGCACTACATTTTTAAATGGGGCACTTAATTAGCACCTAATTATGCACTATAAAAAAAATTGTTCTGCTCACCTTGCCCTGCTGGCTTTAGAGACGTACAGACTCAAACCAACTAAATTAACCCAACATAATATAAACAGACTCAAACCAACTTATTCAAAGTCAAAACACACTACAACCCCTACATTTTTTTGTCATGAAAAAAAATGAGGCACCTTATAGGGCCCCTAAAGGACCCTGAATCCTTGTCTGGCGTTTTTTTTAATGCAAAAAAAAAGTTTTGGGGTTGGTTTAAATCTGTTTCAGTTGGTTTGGGTTCATTTAGTTAAAAATATACTAAAAAATTACTGTCGGCTCTTTAGCCTCACGACTATTCAGCCGAATTGTCGGCTCTTTAGACACTCCCTAAAAATGTAATCGCCTTTAATGCTTGATTTATACAGGCAAATAAAAATTAAAATAAAAATAAGTTTAGCTTATGGGGCAGAGTGAAGGTTTATACAGCAGAAATAAAAATAAAAATCGAGATAAAAATAAAAAGATGGGCAACTTTTATAGACGTCTTTTCGCGACCGATGATTTCGAAACCGCTTTGAAAACATGCGTAAAATGTTATTTTGGCGACGAATCGGTGACGTCACGGTTCAAAACATTTCGAAAGCGCCTCGGCCGCCGTTTCGAACACGGTTCAATATGGCGGTACTTGTCAATTTTTAGTAATAATGAAAATAGGCCACGGTTATCTAGCAGCGACAAAAAAAAAGGCTCACTTGTGGATTTAGGACATCCATTTCGAAAAATCACAAAAAATCTTCCAAATCCAAAAAACGAGAAGCACCACAAATACAGCTGATTAATGTCATTCAATAATTGTCATTTTGGTGATCAGTGTCGACGGATCGAAACGGTGACATTGCGGTTGAAACGGTGACGTACGTTTTCAAAATATGCTTTCGAAAACATCGGTTGCGAAAAGACGTCTAAAACGGATTTGCCCATGTCTTATTAATGCACACAACCTCACTTTCATTTGTTCTTGTCATTTAAATGGATGTTTTTTAGATTTTTTTGCATATTTTGGTTTGTTTTTGATGGCAGATATTATTCAAGAAAACAGTATGATGGAGTGTATGTTTAATTATTTCAATTATTGGTGTTAGTCACTTTTGTTTACATGCGCAGAAGCTATGTGCTGATTGGTTCAAAGTTATTTTTATTCTTTTCAAAGATAATTCTTATTTTAATTTTAATTTTAATTTGTTATTTTTATTTTAGTTTTTATTTGCCTGTATAAACCCAGCATAAAGCTGTAGGTATTTATAATGATACACAAGACATTATATAATATTTTATATAGCAAAGAATGTATCTAAATTGATACAAACATTTAATATGGCACTCAGGATAATGTCTAAATAAAACTTGCAGATTTTATTGCTATTCTTAACTTATTTAGTACTTAACTTAAAGTTTTATAAGTTAAAAATTTATAAGTTCAAATAAATAATAAGTGATCAATATGGACAATAGAGAAGGGGTTAGGTTTTAAATTGTACGTGTTATTGGCTCAATAAAATTCTCCAAAAAGCATATTTAACACAATATTTAAGTCCTGAATAAGGACAAAACTGGTTGATGGACTGGTTATGTAATAGTTATTTAAACAATAAGGTTTGAAAACGACTCTTTGCACACGATCAAGACAGTTTGGTGGACCGAGCCGAAGGCGAGGTCCACAAGTCGATGGAGTGCAAAGACGTTTTCAAACGAATTTTTTACGATACTTTTTATACGACTTTATACGACGAAACAGAGACCACAAAAATCAAATTTCAATTTTACTCGTTTTTATTAATAAAATATCTCGGAAACTACAGGAGCACAAAATTTTGTAATTTGGCATTTAATCAGCACTTTGTTAGCACTAATTTTTCCAATCATAAAATCTTTGCACTGCTAACTTTGTACTGCTAACTTTAGGGACGTCAGTTTTAAAGGGATTTTGCAAAGGATTTCGCGATTTCGCAACAATTTGTAACGCGATTTCACCAACTGGTTACTCTCTCGGAAAATGATGTAGTCGAGTAAATAGGCCAAATTTTCTAAAAAAATTTCTCTTTCTTCTTTTTATTGAACTCCACCATGTCATTTTGATGAATTAAGTCCATTTCGTGCAAGTAATCCAATAATGAAGGTCCCATCAACTGGAAACAGGTCCTTGTTCGCTTTGGGTTTTCACAGAACTAACTATAGACAAAATAGATCTTAGAGAGAATAAATAGGTCTACCAATTCAGTAGACATAGATTTCTTCTGTCTGTCTTTACATTCTTTTAAAAGTAAAGTACAAAAACTCGTAGGAGACTAGACTATAATTATGTCTATGAATATATTTTGTAAACATTTTTTTTTTGGCTACAATAACTCACGGTTCCTATTATGTTAAGTGATTAGATGTTAAGTTTATAAAAGAAAACTATTTTTATAAGAGTTTACTGTTGAATTTTCTTTTACATGTTTATAAAATATTTTTTTCATTTCTAAAATTTTAAATAATGTTGTGTATTTTCAAAATTTTTATACTGTTATATATTTTCCTTTTAAGATAACTTTACTTTACCTTATCCAAATCGTGTCAGTAGTTTGGCGTGATGCTGGAACAAAAAGACAAACAGACAAAAATTGTAAAAATTGTATTTGTGAAATCTATATGGTTTGGTTGGAAGCCGACACCAAAAATTAAAAAAAAATATTCAATGTACAGAAATGCATATTCATGAGTGATCAAACAAACAAATTAGACTTGACCTTTGTCTTGACTAAATATAAATGATAGTTATAATATTTCTCCCAAGTAACACAGCTTCGACAATATAGACTTTAAAGCAAGTCATGCTAACTTTGTGCCGATAAGCTAATTTTGTTAAGGGTAGCATGGGGGGTAGCCCATAGATCGCGTTTTGACTTGTTGTTATTCTGGTAGTAGTAGTAGTAGTAGTAGTAGAATAAGGGGGGCTCCGGGCCCGGCGACTAGGCTCTACGCGAGCTTCCCCCTCACTCCACCACGGTCGAACCTTCCCGTCCTTTGGATAAAGGTCAGGATATCCGACCATTTCAGCGTCGGAAGGTGTTCCGGCTCGAACAATTCCTCTCCGAAGATTTCTTTGATTCTCTGATTCCTCTGTAGGCCGGACACCTTGCAAGATAGTGGTGTGAGGATTCATCCTCTTCCCAGCACTCTCCGCAAGTTGAGTCCCGCACTACCTTCATCGTTGCCAGGTGCTTTTGGAGCGCGCAGTGTCCAGTGAGGACTCCTATTAGGGGTCCTATCTCTGTTCGTTTCCTGCGCAGTAACCAGTCCCTTCTTGTTTTGCTGAAGCCCTGGATGAGCTCCTTGGCTTGCCTGGCGTCCCCTGTGTCTTGCCACTCCTGATTTAGTCTTGTGTAGGTCCATTCCTTGGTGGCAGATTTCATCTGACCTCTGCTAAATCCCAGACACGGTTACGGTCCGACGTATGCTTGAGCTGACCCTTTCCTTGCAAGCTCGTCCGCCATCTCGTTACTTGGGATCCCCATGTGTCCTGGAACTCAGACAAATTCAACCCCTGCTAGATCCTGGATGGCATCCGCGCATTCCTGGACCAGTCCTTTTGGCATTGTAGGTTTACAAAGTGCTTTTATGGCAGCCTGGCTGTCCGTGCATATGTAGACCTTATCTTCTTCTCCGGTCCTTAATTCTTCCTCTCGTGCGGCTGCCAGTAGGGATATACCTCCGCCTGGAAAACCGTTGCGTACCGACCTAGTGAGTAGCTCTTCTTTTGATTCCTGTTGATTTCTTGCCTGCTAGCCTCGATTCCTCTTTTCCCTGATTTTGTATTCTGGGTTTTCGATCCTGTATGCTGAAAGGGGTATTTCCCTTTCCGCCATCCCGGCGATAGCCAGGTGCCCGACCTTTTCGCTTCCCCTTTTCCACAGCCCCGCATCCCAGATTCTTAGGTGCGTTGCCATCGCTTCCCCTCTGATTCAGAGGGGGAGCGGCGGCAGTCCCAGGGCAGTGTTTAGAGCTGAGTTTGGGGTCGTCCTCATTGCGCCAGTTATGCCTATGGGTGCCAAAAAATTTTTACATAAAAGTTTATTAATAAACATAGGAAACAACTTGGTAATGACTCCTAGATTAATATAAATATAAGGATATGAAGATGGCCCAGTAGGGTTGAAAGCAGCTAATCCAATAAATAAAAACTTATTGCACTAAAACAAAAATAAATCTATTTTTAGAAGTACCATGCAAAAAAAGTGGTGGGGGCAATAACTTGAAAAAAACGCATTTACCAGAATGACAACAAGTCAAAGCGTGATCTATGAGCTACCCTTAAAAAAGTTAGCTTATCGGCATAAAGTTAGCACGATTTGCCCACGAACCCCCGTTTTTGCCCGCGATTTGTCCATAGACTAGTTAGTTCAGCTCCCTTTTTGCTTTAAAATAGCAAGCTTCATTTAATCTGTAATTTTGGCTATTAAAATGGTTCGAGTGCTAAATTAATATTCAAAATAACTTCTATAGCTAATCAACTTTTAAAGGTAAAAGTGTTACCTAAAAATATGCTAAAACTTAACTAATAAAATAGTTGTAATCTTATCATGTTTTCTTAAAATACAACTGAAAAAAATGCCAAGATAGCAATGGCAGTTATTTGTCGTATCCTAGCGCTATTTTTATTAAAATTCAGCTGTTTTGAATGCTATTTAGCATTTGAAAATAAGCGCCCTGTACCGCTAGGCTGGGACCATGAGCCCACATAGTCCAGGCGCCATCGTATACCCCCGCAAAAAAAAACTAGGTGCCGAGATTTTGACTTTTGACTCATGTTTTTGGATCATTGTGGAAGTAATTTATCTTGGTAGACATTGATCACCCGGCCTAAACTATTTTACTTACACCCTTTACTTTTGTATTAAAAAGCTTAAAATTTGCATTTTTTTGTGTGTTTCCCTTGTGGAAAAAGGCTAAATATAAAAGAGTACTTGGCCAATCGAAAAAAGAAAACCACTGATCGAAAGATAATTTCTTTCTGCGTTTTATGTATTGTGTTCTATGTCTATTAAAGATAAGGGTTGCCATGGAAACTGGGATAAACAGGATGGTTACACCAAATTATGTACGCTTTCCAAAAAAATTCGCAGATGCAATATAGCTTTTCTGATTTTATTTATTTGCAGGGGTTTTATTCGTTAAGCCAAGATAAACTATAGGGTGGGCCACAAAATTCCGCACTTTTTGGATTGGCTATAGCTTTTGACATAAGTGCTCGATTTTTAAAGATATTGGTTTTTTAGAAAGATAAAACGTGATACTTTTTCGATTCCGTTGAAAATTTAAAATTTCTCAAAAATCCAAGATGGCGGAGAGTTTTAAAAAATGTGTAATTTTCACCTCACCTGAAAAAAAATTATGTGCGACAATGAACAAACTTTAAAGCTTTCACTACAAACGCTCGTTGTTTATGTGTATATTCACGTATCATTTAATTAAATCGCTTGAGAAATGAAAAAGTTGTAAGCTTTTAGATTATGAGTGTTTGGGGTTAACATTGGAAAAAATATCACAAAATTAAATACAAATTTTTTCAATTACTATAACTTAAAAATATTGTTTTTAAGAGAGTTGCGTCCGTTTGTTCAAAATTTGACATTCAAAAAAATTCAGGATGGCGGATAGTTTTAAAAAGGGTTAGGTTTTACACGCCTTATTTTTTTTCAGTAAGGCACTGGACAAAATATAAATTAGTATTTCCAAATCTCCATTTTTTTCTTCGTATATCGAGGTATCACCTAATTAAATCGGGATAAAAAATAAAAAAGTAATGGTTATTTAGATTCTTAGTGTTTTTCTTAATTAAATAATTAGGTTAAAAGATATAGCAAATGGAAAATGTATGTAATTTTGTGATTTTTTTCAATGCGAAGTCAAAACAAAATCTTTATAACTTTTTTTATTTCCCAACTGATTTAATTAAGTGATATCTCAATTTATACAGAAAGAATGAGAGTTTTTATTGAAAGCTTTAGAGTTTCTTCAGAGTCGCACATACATTTTTTTCAGGGGGGGGGGGGGTGAAAATTACACATTTTTTTTAAACTGTCTGCCATCTTGAATTTTTTGGAAGTTTTAAATTTTTAATCGAATCGAAAAACTCTCACGTTTTATCTATCCAAAAAGTCAATATATTTCAAAATCGAGTAATCAAGTCAAAAGTTATAGCCAATCCAAAAAGTGCGGAATTTTGTGGCCCACCCTATATATTTAAATAAACGTAATTTTCAATATTATACAGGATGTCCAAAAAACGACTGTAAATGCAAGCTTTTAAAATATTGGTCAATTTTTGTAATTTTTTAACATGTGATAGAGAAGGTCCTAATAAACATTTATCCAAAAATGGCTGTTTTGGACCTTGGTTTATGAGAAACTATAAGGTTTATAAAGAAATTCCTTTCGAAATATGATTGTACATGCCATTAAAACAAAGTTACGATTGTTTTCCACAAACCAAAACTACCCTTTTTTGCACTCGACGCGCGTTTCGCTAACAACACTAGCATCATCAGAAGACGATAAACAATAAACTAAATTAACCTACGCTCTATCTTATATACTATCTTTTAGTGGGCGGAGATAAGACTAATAATTTGTGATTGATCACGCTTTATAATCCTCCCCTCAACTAAAGAATAAAGTGTACTAAACGGGATGGGTCCTCTATCTTTATTTAAACTATTTCTGGATTTAATGATTTCCATACTTTCATATGCATTCAAAAGTCTTTTGTTTGAACACTTTTTAGAAGTTTTAAATTATCTAATGTGAATCTATGATTGTTTTCAAAAGAATGATCGGCCACAGTTGACTTTTCTGTTCTTCCGTATTTTAAGTGTTCTTTGAATCGTGTTTGAATAGAGCGTCTCGTTTGGCCAACATATTTTTTGTCACAATCTATGCAACTACTTTCGTAAATTCCACTTTTTTCTAGAACTGTAGTTTTGTCCTTGGGATTTCCTAGTAAACTTCTTATTGTGTTTCCGGATTGATATACTAATTTAAGACCGGTGTTATTAAATACTTTTTGTAATCCTTTCGTATAATTAGAATTATAAGGAATTGATACAAATTTTAAGTCGGAGGTATCTTTTTGTCTGAAAAAAGTGGAATTCCGAAAGGTCTTTTGAAAAGAATGTCTATTTATCAGCTTATTTATTAAGCCTTCCTCGTAACCGTTTTCGCCAGCATTTCTTATAATAAAATGTCTAGAAATGGCAGTGTACCGTTGTTCTCTGTTTCATAAGTAAATTTAATTGTGGGAAATTTGTTATTTATTTTTTCCATAAAATTTTCAACACTAGTTACTTTAGTGTTGAATACTGCAAGACAGACAAAAAGATACCTCCGACTCAAAATTTGTATCAATTCCTTATAATCCTAATTATACGAAAGGATTACAAAAAGTATTTAATAACACCGGTCTTAAATTAGTTTATCAATCCGGAAACACAATAAGTTTACTAGGAAATCCCAAGGACAAAACTACAGTTCTAGAAAAAAGTGGAATTTGCGAAATTAGTTGCATGGATTGTGACAAAAAATATGTTGGCCAAACGAGACGCTCTATTCAAACACGATTCAAAGAACACTTAGCACACTTAAAATACGGAAAAAAAGTGTACCAAACAAAAGACTTGAATGTATATGAAAGTATGGAAATCATTAAATCCAGAAATAGTTTAAATAAAGATAGAGGACCCATCCCGTTTAGTACACTTTATTCTTTAGTTGAGGGGAGATAGGATTATAATGCGTGATCAATCACAAATTATTAATCTCCGCCCACTAAAAGATAGTATATAAGATAGAGCGTAGGTTAATTTAGTTAATTGTTTATCGTCTCCTGATGATGCTAATGTTGTTAGCGAAACGCGCGTCATGTGCAAAAAAGTGTAGTTTTGGTTTGTGGAAAACAATTATAACTTTGTTTTAGTGCAACCAAAGGTTCCAAATGCCCAACATAGTTACGTACATGCCATTATCAAAAATTCTCATTTGGCACCTATCTTCCTTTAAAATGGATTTTCAAACTGGAGTAACACAATAAAAGTTTTTTCTAACATAATACATCGCTTGCTTCTAAATTTGTCTGTGTCCAATTTGTGATAAAAGGAAAAAACAAAAGTACTGCTGCTCCAAATTAAGTTTAGAACAGTATCAATTTAAGAATAATATCCATTTTTTTTTTAATTTGTGAGGAGGTTTCTACTTTGTACAAGTTTCCAAAGTGTATTAAGACACCCTGTATAAACGTTAAAAATATTAAAACACTCATACAATAACTTGTATTTTTTGCTAAATAAGGGTTAAAAATTCTGAATAATAATTTTGTTACAGATGGTAAATTCAGCTTTCGAACCTATATAGGGCGTAGTTTTGACTCACCCTGTACATAAATGATGAATAATAAAAAGGAAAACAAGTAGATCGTGGTTAAGAGAACCATATATAAAATGTTTGCAAATTCGATTTATAAATTATTTAGCGACTTCCAAAGACCTTTTTTTGGCTGACCCTGTACAAACATTTTAAGATTGTTACCTTTGGAAGAAAAATATTTGAAAGAATGTTTGTTAGGACCTTCTCTATCACATGTTAAAAAATTACAAAAATTGACCAATATCGTAAAAACTTCCATTTAAAGTCGTTTTTTGGACACCCTGTATAATATTGAATGTTACGTTAGTTTAAATATAGTTTATCTTGGCTTAACGAATAAAAAAAATTGGAAAACGTACATAATTTCGTGTAACCATCCTGTTTATCTCGGTTTCCATTGCAACCCTTGTTTTTAATAGACATAAAACATAATACGTAAAACGCAGAAAGAAATTATCTTTCGATCAGTGTTTTTCTTGTTTCGATTGGCTAAGTGATTTTTGATATTTAGCCTTTTTCCACAAGGGAAACACAAAAAAATGCAAATTTTAAGCTTTTTAATACAAAAATACAGGATGGTTAATAAAATAGTTTGGCCCGGGTAATCAATGTCCACCCAAGATAAATTACTTCTACAGTGATCCAAAAACATGAATCAAAAGTCAAAATCCAGGGACCTAGATTTCTTTTGCGGGGGTATACGATGGGGCTAGGACTAACGGCAATAAGGCCAAGATTTGCTTTTGTTTTAGGTTTATTGTTAGGGCGGGCGAGCGGCCATGTTTCATATTATGGCGATACATAACCTTTCCAAAAGTCGTGAAAAAATAATCTTTCTTTACATATATAAATATGCTCAAACGTTTCCGCTGGCAGCTTTCCTTGTCTTATAGTTATATGCTCGCTCTCCGTACAGAAATTTTTCAACCATTTTGGTTTTATTTTAAAGATAAAGCATGAATCTAGGGCTCTCTAGTGGTACTTTTTGCAAGTTTTATCTAGTTTTGCAGTTATGAGGGGCAAAAAATACCCTTGCCAGCGAAATCTTGCATGAGTTAGACGAGGAAAGCTGCCAGGGAAGATTTCTGGATTAAAATAAAAAAATTAAAAATTTTATGATTAGAGAAAACCCTTATTATATGAAATTTTTCAGGCGAGTGTAGTTTAGCGATGGATGATGACAGGTTTCGTCATTAAACGAGCTTTCGCACAAAGTTGTGACTCTTGGGAAGAGCTTGCCTGCTTGGTGTCGGGGTTAACGCCGCAACTTTCAAGCAGGAGATGCCGGGTTCAAGCCCCGGGTCGTGCATCATGGACTTTTTCTTATAAAATTACAGAATTTTGTAAGATTAAGGCAAAACGCAGTATGAAGCGGAGTAGGCCGAGTTAGCTAGAAGGCAGGCTAATTCGATTTCATACCGTCCCTCGGAGAGGACGTTAAGAGGGCGGTCCCGTGTGATCCATATATTGATAGAGGAGCACGTTAAAGATCCCTAGCCCCGACAAAGGGGTTTAGGCTAAATTAAATCCTTCTAGGAAAAGAAAACTGCCTTCATAGGGGGTGCTCATCAGACCGGTTTGATGAGCGGGGTAAGGGGGGAACCCAGGGAAAACAAGTGTAAAATGTATCTTAGGCCCTACCCCTCTATTCACGCCGGTATCCAGGCCGGATGGGATCGGATATCACGTAGAGGCGGACCTAGATACACACTCCCTAAGTCGGTAGACTACGAAAGTAGTTGATGACCCGTCCGATTTAGTTAATAGTGCCTACGGGACTCAAAAAAGTGACGGTAATCAAATGAGAAGAGAGAAGACTCTTGGGAAATCACAAAATGCGTATTTTTGATTTATAGTTTTTTAGACATCAATAATTGATATTTATTTTAGGTGTGTTTCCAAATAACATGTGCTATTTTACAGCTAACCCATAGCTGTAGACACGTTAATTACGATATAAGTAGCTAGCTTTGAGGTGGACACTGGGAAAAAATATTTTTTTTTATGATTTTATAATTTAACGAAATTTTTTGTCATAATGTTTTCTTACAAACATGCGGAAAGTGCCACTTTTCTGCACAGTATGCATAAAAAAAATACCGCACGACCTGCGGAAATAGTTATTTACCTAACAAGTGCGGAAAGTGATACTTTTCCGCACGAGACGTCAGTTGCACGAACGACGCGGAACGGAGTTCGGGCAAGCCGTCAAGGACGGAAAAGACACTTTTTGCACGTGTTAGGTAAAATTTTTTTCCTACTTGCGTAAAATAGTTATTTAAGAGTGAATTTGAATCCTAAAAACACTTCGTTTACTTAAACACCTAAACCGCAAACATTTTTAAGATACGTAAAATTATGTAAAAAACTTAAAATTATGCAAAATCCGTGAAATGGTTCCGGGATAATGCTTTAAACTTTCACCGTACAAACAAACAACAAAGTAATTGGAAGAAGCGCATTTTTATTCAAATTTACCCTTAAATTTTTATTTTAAATAATAAAAAAAATGCGTCCGGAAAAAGAAGTTTGGAAATGCAGCAAAAATGCACTTTTACGCACGCTAGTAGGAAATAGTATATTACATAACAAGAGAAGAAAGTGACAAATTTCACACGAGCGTGAATGTTGTTAACGAGGCGCTAGCCGAGTGAAACAACACGGGAGTGTAAGAAAGTTACATTGCAGTGAACATAAGCTTTAGGGTAACCTTTGTTAAGTATTATCGACTGCAAACAATCATTAAAATTAGGTGTTTAAAGAAAATAGTTGCTTGAAGTTATAAAGTTAGGAGGGTTTGTACAGTGGCAAATTCGAAATTTTATGACATTTTAAGCGTTTTTTTATGACAATATTGAAATTTTATGAATTCATACAATTTTATAACAAGTGGCCACCCTGTAGCTTAACTTAAACTGTATAACTAAATAATAAAATAAAAGCTAAATCCAAAGCATGTTTTAAAATTATACATTATCATGAACCCTTTCCGTCCATAGTTTCGATCGCGGTTAGGCTGTTGTGTATATCCTGGTATTTCTGGATCAAAAATTCCAGTTTATTTTTGTTTTTTGCCGGTTTGTTAAAAATCTATGTTTTTATTTACCCACCAGTTCATGTACTTTTAGCTTGTTTCAAATTTGTTCACTTATTTGTATCCGTATCGAAGATACGTTTAGTTAGGTATTGGGCGTAATGCGTCATCATTTTATCCTCCAAACTTGTTTACTCGACGCTTTTGTCATTTTTTAATAATATAGATAAAAATTTTTAAAAATAAGCAAACACAAATTGCGGTTATAAATCCATTGAATACTGATTTTGGTCGGGATATGTTAGGTATTATACGGGATGTGCTAATGTCCAAACCGCAAATTCCTTAAATCTAGATTTGGCTAAATCCTGATTCAATTTTGAATCCGGATTTAAGAAAATTGGTTTGCACCAGGGCAGATTTAACTTTAAGACGTAGACACTCTGGCAACACTGGAAGCTGCTGTGAGTGCATGATTATCCGCCTCAACTGAGAGCCCATTTATGGTTAAAAAAAAATAATATGAGTGATTTTAGCAGAATTCTTGTATTTTTTCATTTACATTTGCAACAAGCGACTTTTCGTATTATATTTCTTTCTTAGAAATCCTTAAAAAACGAAAAAAATACAAAAACGAATAAACTACACTAAAAAAGCATTTCCACCAATAGGAAAATCACTTTAAATTATGCCGTAGCTAAAATTACGATAGTCGCGAAAAACCCGTTTTTTACATTTTCACAAGAAAACCAATCCCACCCAACACAACACAACCCCAGTAAACCCTACACAACACAGAAAATGCAACCCAATCCCAAAAACGACTGTCGTAACTCTAGATACGACTGTCGTAACTTTTTTTGCCTTGAAATTAACGTTGCGTCTCTTGGAAAATCGTTTGTTTGCCGTCCACAATACATGATCGTGACAGATCGTTGGGCCCTTTTATTTTAAAATTCATTGTCTTCACCAACGCACTCAACAAATATGAAAACAAAACAACAGCTGATTGAATTTGACATTTTCCGTCAGAAATGTGACCAATAGGAAACAAGTTTTATGCTAAATCTAGATTTAAGAATCTTTAAGCCTTGCCGAATGAGGTGTTAACCAAACCGGGTTGAACTACCCTTGAATCCGGTTTTAAAATACGGTGCAAATGAAAATCGGCGTCTTAAATTTAAATCTGGTTTAAACTCTGCGGTGCAAATGGACATAAAAGTACCTAATACCCGAACAGAACTCACGGAAGAAATTGGTTAACCGGGTCAAAAATGGAAAAGGATCGTGACTCAAACTGTTAACGGCCATGATTGTAGTATACACAGCGCTTCAGGCTACTGCGAACATAGGCCGGAATTTGCCATTGTACGTACACGCAGGGACACCGCACACCTATCAGTGGAGCAACCAACACTCAGGTTTGCGATCACCGTTCGCGGCTTGCGTTTAGTACGCCTCTAACCACGATGCAATGTGAAGTGTAGTCCATGAAACCGTTATTTGGTCAATAAATACGCAAATTTTCATAACGTCATTTTCTTGTTTTTTGTCACTGATAAATTAGAGCGTTTTATTTTCAACTGCTCAGATTTATCACTAACAACGTGTTAAAATTAAAATAATAAGGAGAAACAAAATAAACGCAAGTTTTCAAAATAAAGTAATACATTCTAAAAACCAAAAAAATTCTCCCAGTCAAAAAAAAATTAGAGCAAATGTTCGAAAAGTCCTCCTTTCTCGGCTAGACAATATCCGAGTCTATTATAAAAACCTCTTCTAACGTTTCCAAGCATGTTAGGGGTGATAGTTTGAAAAGCTTCTTCAATTTTAATCCGAAGTTCTTCCAAATTATTAGCCCTTTCATGTTCGTAAACTTTATTTTTGATATAACTTCACAGATAGAAGTCATTAGGAGCAAGATCAGGTGATCGAACTGGCCATAAAATAGTTCCCCGTGTATAGTCCAATTTTTTGATTAGCGGACTGACGTCATTTTTGCCTCTGAAAACGTATTTCTTTGCTATCAACAGTTTGCATGTCAAATAATTTGTTGTTGTCAATTTGAAGTAACGGTTTAAACAATCAACGACATGGTTTTTTTTACGGGTTTACTGTCGCTGTCTAAAATAATCTATCAAAAAGAAATCGAAAAAAATGACGTCAGTACGCTTATCAAAAAAATGGACTATACTCATAACCCAATTAGGAAATATATTATCAAGATATTCCCTAACAAGGCCAACATTGTAAGCGGGACAAACATCTTGTTGAAACCACCAAATCTCACACCTAACAACTGCCTGGCAGTTAGAATAATAAGCTGCTGCAGTAGATCCAAGTATCTAGGACCATTCAAATGGCCGTCAATAAAAAATGGTCCAATTACGTGTTCCCCTATAATACCCCCCGAAACGTTTAGTTTTGGGGGATACTGTGTTCTTACGTCAAATACAAATGCAAATTTTCCCTCGACGAATATCGAACGTGTGTTGGGTTATGACGATTCAATAATGGAAAAGTGCTTTCATCTGTGAATAGAATAGATCTCAGAATTGTTTCGCAAAATTCCATACGACGATAGTTGTTCTCCGGAAAAACTTAATGCGTTTTTGACGCTTTGTAAGAAGAACACGTAAGACAGTGGCTGAAGACGTAACGATTAGCCCTTTCCATCATTGTTTCGCAAAATTCCATACGACGATAGTTGTCCTCCGGAAAAATTTGATGCGTTTTTGACGCTTTGTAAGAAGAACACGTAAGACAGTGGCTGAAGACGTATCAACTGCTTCGGCAATTTGGTGGCTACTTAACTTTCGATTTTCCTCCACTGCAGCACAAATCATCACATCTCGTACTTCCTGCTAGTCATTCAAAACAGTGGGTTTTTTGTGGTTTCGTGGCGCTACACAACCAAACTTTTCAAAATTCTGCACAAACCTATGAATCGTTGATAAACTAGGTTCTGGGCGATTTACAAAATTCTCCAAAAAAAGTTCTTGAATAATTAAGTCTCAATGGTCTGCCTTGATAGTACCATTTGACCATCTGCACTTTTTCGGCAACTTCGTAGACATCCATTTTTAGTTTTAAAAATGTATTATTTCACTTAAGAACTGACCAATCTGTTTCTCGAGCAAGGCAGAAATAAAACAAAATAAATATCAAAAAGATAACACTGCAGCTCGGTCGTACGGCACGGAGAGTAAATTGGATTTGATTCCCCCTATGTTCGCAGTAGCCTGAAGCTCATTGTATGAACAGAAATCTTCGAATACGGTATTACAATTATTATTAACATTAAGAAACAGTATGAAACATACATAAACTGGTTGGTGGTAGATTAAAAACACATTCTACGATTAGTAGTTTAGTTAAACGTCATAAAATATTTATTTTATTATTTCTCCATCTTTTACACAATTTTTTAACAACATTCACCAAATAAAATATCATTTCAAATTACCCATACTGGACTTGTTTACTGCAAATTATTAAGGCATAACTACTAAATAAATAAGTAAAAATAAAATGTGTAAAAATGGTGTATTTTTAGCTACCGTTGACGTTGTCACAGACAAAATATATTCCACAAAATAGCTGTGCTAACATTTTAATTGACGTCTTCAGAATGTTGTGGCAGAAAACAGCAAAAGTATTATTGTTATTATTTTTGCTGTGGAAACGTTGTCCGTGAGGTTTTACAGCACACTGTGTTACTTGGGTTCCATCTTCAATCTTTTATGTTGACATACAATTTTATCAGAGAAGTTAAATTTTAAACAACATTGCTTTCATGTGCAAAAATGCTGTATTTTCAGTTGCCGTCGACGTTCTCACGGGCAAAAAATATTCCTGAAAATAGCTGTGAAGACAGCCAAAGCATTATTGATATATTTTTTTTCCTGCGGAAACTTTATTCCAGCTTATTTATAGCACGCTGTGTTACTTGGGTGGTGCATTGCATGTTGGAAGTTAAAAACTTTTAATTACTTTTAAGGGTGACATCCTGTTTCCTCTTGGAAGCTCTAGACATGTGGAGCCATCTTTAGGAGATTTCAGAGATGGAAAACCTGCTTTTATCCCTTTTCCCAGCGGATCCCAAGTTCTTCATGGACATCCTTCTGAGTACAAGATTTCCTTTCCAGCATCTATGGTCAGTTTTATAAAGATATGTAATAAAATCATTTACAATACATGTACAAACTGAACAAAACAAATATTATGGAGAGAATCGTAGATTTTTCCGGGGTGAATCTGTTGAAGCATTTTGAAAGGAAGTAGAAAAAGTCAAAATGCTTCACAATGTAAGATATTAAACAATGTTTGTTTAGGATACTAACTACCAATAAAATCAAATAAAATTATTCCTTACAGAATTTCAAGAAACATTCCTTTGTTTTATGTTTTTTGTGGAATGTTTCTTGAAATTCTGTAAGTAATCATTTTATTTGATTTTATTGGTAGTTAGTATCCTAAACAAACATTATTTAATAGGGACTTCTCGGTACATAAATTCGGCGTAGCCTGTTTTTAATAAAGACGGCACTATTTTTGACAATTCCGCACGAAGTTTAAAGGGATTCTAACATTGTTGTTGTCTAAATATGTCATATTTGCTATCAAAATAATGTCGACTTTCATATTGTTTGTGCTTGTCTTTAATAAAGGACGGCATTAACTTTAATTTGTCAACTTTAAAAATGGCACAATATGAGCATATTTAGATGACATGTTTACATAACATAAATGTCAGAAACCTTTCAACCTTCGTGCGGAACTGTCAGAAATAGTGCCGAGTCAGGCTATGCCGACTTTATTTACCGATAAGTCCCTAATATCTTACAGAAAATGCACTTGACAATGGTGGAATAGCCGAAACGCCTCGTGAAGCATTTGGACTTTTTATCTACAAAACTGACTTAACAGCCAAATTTTGTACAGCAACTCTAGGTTCGCCGCCATCTTGACTTTATGCGTAATTCGGGTTAACTCGGTTTTAGTCCGATATCTCATTGACCATTGGTCCGATTTAAAAACAAATTGTTTTGTTTTATACAAAAGTGGTTTTTTCTAAGATTTTTGATCCAATATTTTTTTTGCTATATGTCTTGAAAAAAAGTTAATTCACATCTACCGCCGAAAATAATGATTAATCAAGGTGCATATATTGAAATATAATTTGTTACCATTAAACTTAAAAAAAAAATGTTCCTATACAAAATTTAGTGGGTTAAATTTTCTTTAAATTTTGTTAATAAAAAATAACAGTTATGTTAAAAATAACGGAGTTAGAGGGTGCCACAAATGTGTATTTTTTTATAGAAAAAAAAAGAAATGTTAACGCACGCCAGATTTTAGGCACTATCAACCTCTCACCAAAGCCTTCGCAATCCCTGTTTAAATACGTTCCAATTAATACCCACATGCCATATTCTGTCCCTTCCATTATCTCCGCCCCTGGGGGGCAATTTTAATGTTCTTGAAATGGGACTATCTGGAGCCCAAATCAAGTATACGTATACGTAAATCGGAAAAGTGGTTCTTGAGTTAGGCGCGTTGGTGACTGACAGACAGACATTAAAGCAAAAAATGTCCTAAAAATTTTTGAGAAAAAATGCTGGTTAATAAGAATCTTATTCAGATTTGAGTAGCACTGGGTATCCACAACCTCCCCTCTCCCCTTGGGTACGCCACTGTATATTCGTCAAAACTCGAAGTTGCCGAAAATCACTTGATCTGCTATAGAAACGTCAAAAACAGAAAAACCAAGTCTCGTTTTATTTCTATCTTAAAAACCGTAGAAAAGAAGAAGTAAGGCTACCTTCTGGATCACTCTATAAAAAGTTTCAAACATACTTATGATATTTGTAAAAAGCGCCGTAATAACATGTCACCATTTTCGAGAGTCTTTTAGGCGTAACTTTTTTTTATGAGATATGCAAAAAAAATTTCTAATAAAAGTTTTAAAAAATATTTTTTTTTAGACAACAAAAAAAAACGTTTTAAAATCGGACAAATATTAACCGGAATATTAAGTCCAATACAAAATCCAAGATGGCGGCGAACCTAGAGGGAAATTTTGTTGGAAAAATGTGGTTTCAGGTTTCTGGCATGATCCTCTATTACCCCTAAAAAGTGTGGCTGTGAAGTCAGTTTTGCCATTTTAAAGTACTATTCTACTGGGCTATTATAGAGGTTTTTAAATCAATCGAGGGACCATTGTAAAATACAGACGAAACTCAAAAAAAATCCTTATTTTGAAAAGTTTTAAATTGTTTTATCAGTCAGTGACCTTAGTTCAAAACGGGTCATGTGATCTCCATACTTTTTTGAGTCAAATAAACATGAGAATTGGCTGAACTTTGAATAGAAGGCACATTTTGTAAAAACTAAGACAAGGCTCTGAGCACTTTTTTGATTTTTTGCCGAATAAGCTAAAATTTCTGTCTTAAGGTTAGTGATAAGAATGTTTGAATATTTCAAATCGGTGGCTTTAGAAATAAATTTTAGCTTAAAGTAATGAAATTGCCGCTCGGCGAGCGACAAAGTAAAAAAACCCTCGCTCCTGCAACTACTTCTCGCTCGGTTGTAGAAAAAATCTTTTGTGTAATTCGAGCGCAAAAACTGCGCTTTCAAAACATTGTCAAACTTTTTCCTCAAGCGGCAAAGTATTACTTTGCGCTCTTAATACACAAATAGCTATAGTGGAACATAAAATTGAAAAATGCACGCAGGTAGCAACTTTCGTTCGAATTATTAATTTTTGAATTTTTAAATATATCATGCCCCTCTTACCCCCCTTAACGACTCCCCAACAACGTAGTTTTATTTATAATATTGTATTGTTACCCAAACTATAGACGCATACCAAATTTGAAGTTGATCCGATATGCAGAACTTGTTCAAAATTGACTTGCAAGATTTTTGCCAAACATACTAACTTACAAACATAATGTGCAGTTAAATAAAAGCTGGTAAAAAGCAAAAATTTGAACAAAAAATTGTGTTATTCTTGAGTTAGCCACATGTGCGAACTGTTTGGAAAAGGGGTCTCGTAAGGATGTATAATTGTGCTTTTATTTACATTGTAGGAAACACAAATCCGTAAGCTCAAATTATCTATGGAGACGTGGAGGGAAGTGATAATTGAGGCGAACAAAATTTTGCTCTGGGAAAAACCATGGCATTCTACTGGAATTTTATCAGGTACGCATGCAAATTCAAGTTTGACCTTGTGGTTTAAGTTTTCGAGGTTAATCATTTGTTTTTTAGCTTCCACTACAATTTTCATCATCCTGTACTTTATCAATCCAAGCATATTATCCTCGCTGGCATTTGTTGGTTTGCTGGTTATTGTAGGAGACTGTTTCTTACCGCCTGTTTTAGCATCACTTTTCAAGGCAGAAGGTTAGTTATTCCAAAATAATTGGTCAGTTATTTCACAAAAACTTCCTTTATTACTCACACTTTGGTTTCCTATGTATAAGGGTGTCCAATTTAAAATATACCATTCAGGATTTGTCAAGAAATCCTAAAAGTTTAGAAAAGCCACCCGTCTGGAAAATTTAAAAGAATATATTCCAGAATTACATACTCTTTGAGCGATATTTACTAAGGACTATATTTTAAGGAAAGTTTGGTTTGAAAAATTGATTTTAAGCTGAACCATCGATAAGATAATTTTTCTTGGACCAAATAATCCGTCAAAAATTAATAAAATCGGGGTAAACAAGAACCCACTAATAAATGTAGCTGGCAAAAGCATCAAGGTGGCGGATTAGCTACAGTTCCTTGGTGTTACACTTGACTCCAAGCTCACATGGAAACCACACATTGAGTCAATTCGTTACCGAATTAGCTCAGCATGTTACACCATCAGAACTCTAAGAGGAACTGTGGACATTTCAGTTCTGAAATTAATTTGTTATGGGTCTGTTCATTCACTTTTGCAGTATGGACTGATGTTTTGGGGTCAGGCAGCGCATATGAAAAGCGCTTTCAAGGCAGAAAAACGAGCGTTGCGCTGCATGGGGGCAATTTCGCCAAGGACTGGGTGTGGGCCGTTGTTCAAAAAATTTAACCTGATGACTCTGTATGTATACAGGTCACAATAAAAGCTAACAGCTCAGCTACAACTCAAAGCTCAGAATCCCACAGATATAATACTAGAATAGAATACCACTGTTTTTATAGTGTCGATGAGTTCCTAAATTCAAAATTACCTTCTGGTGTCACGATAAAGTTCCGTTATGTTTGTTAGAAATATAATATCACTTGTGTTATACTTACATGTCTGTTAATTTTTCTTTAATTATTAGTGATTAAATATTTACCATTTGAACTATAAAAAAAATTAAGACTTTATCAATAGGTTTATAAAATTTTATTCCTCTTTCCGTTTTGTGTTTAAAATAAGGTTTTTTTTCAAAATGTAAATTTTGAAGTGTTTCATTTAGAAAAAAATCGAATTCCAGGCTTTTTTCTGCTTTTCTTTAAGTCAATGTATAGGAACCTATGAGATCTTAAGTGGATTCAAGGAGATCACTGCTCTCTCAAATCAAGAAAAAACTTTTACAGTGGGATTTACTAAGATCTAAAATAGTACCCCCCACAAGTCTAAATATTTACACCTGTGGGGGTTACTAAATTTTAAAACCAATTTTCAAAAAACACTTACCCATATAGAAAAGACACAAGGTTATTGATTATTTTGTATTACTATTGCAAAATACCAAAAAAACTGCTTTTTTTCTAAAAAAATTACCATATTTTAGGAGAAAATGACCTAAAACTAACTTTTTTTGGAAAGCTTCAAAATGGCATATGGTGAATGCATTGTGTTGGAGGTTATAAAGTTGGTGCTTTTTTAGACCACCTCTGGGGGGTGGTTTAAATGTATAGCCCCCAAAAAGGATTGTTTTGTGGCAAGTGGTAATAAGCTCCTTTAAAATTTCCCTAAGTAACTGTTTACAAGAATTAATTTACTTTAGTTAATATCCCAAGTTGTTTATTCATCAATAAAACACCTCCAATTTTGTCCATAAAAACGCCATATTTTCAACCCGTTTAAGTGAAGGTCATTGATTATGCACGAAAAATATAGTAAACGAAAGAACCCAAAACAACTATATTAATTTATTTACAAACTGAAAGTAAAACATTGAGGTTATCTAAAAGCTCAGTCAAAATAACTTTCCTTACTCAAAGCCCACTCATTTTAAAGCTGTATCTTTCATCAGTAGAGGTTGGTGCAAGCCAAGGTGCAAGTCGAGGTAAAAGATCCGAACTCGCTATTTGTGATTGAACGCAGCGCTAATATTTTTAAACTGACATTTTGACAGTGACAGAAACGTAAAAAAAACTTGCATTTAAGTTTTTTATTACATTTGATGAATAAAAACACCTTTTAAATAAATACAAAATTAATCTACTCCTTATTCTATTATCACCCATCTAAATCGTTGTGTGACATCAAGTATTAATTGGAAAAATCAATTATCAAGGGTAAGTTTTAATTAGAGTGACATATAACCTCAATTTTAATTTGTTCTACAGAGTGTTTACTATTTAAACCCCGCGTGGGTTTCAATTTTTAAATTTTCTTTTCTTGTAAATTGAAACTTTCTTTTTAAATCCAACAAGAGATTGTGTTAAGATGATTATTCAATAAACAAATTTATTAAAATTCTTCTTATCGTTCAAACTGTGTCCAAAACTCAAGGAGGGTTGGTTTAAAATGCTTAAAACCAAAAATTTCACTGAAACTTAGGACCGTTCTAAAATAGACTAAACCCTTTTAGTAAATCCCACCGTTAAGGTTTAAAATTAATTTTAAGTAATTAAAAGAAGAAAAATTCGCGGTAAATGGTTTGTGCTGTATATACTAACGCGGTAAAAATTTGTGGTACACACCACGAATGCTTGTGCTGTTTCGCAAGCAAAAAGCGGCGCATGCCATTAGAACGCAAACGTGACCATATCCGCTTAAATAATTTAGGGTATATAAAAATTACATCGCAAATTAAAGAAAACCGCATTTAAAAAATACCTATAATAAAAGATGCGCGGCTTTAATCGCGTGCCTTCCATTCAAAGTTCAACCAATTTTGATGTTTGCCTACAAAAACTATGGATCACATGACCCGAAGGTCATTGACAGAAAAAAAATAATCTCTACTCTTAAAAATTTTAATTTGTGTGTATGGATATTTTTTCTCATATGGACCTCCGCAAATTTAGGAATAAAAAGAGATAAAAAAATCTGAGTAAGTCACCCAATTAACAGAGCACTTTTGGGTAAAAGGGCTACTATACAAGGACAGACCCACCGCCAATCTCCATATTTCCATTTTTTTCTCGAAATATTAGGAAAACCTATCTTTTTTACTTGCGAACATACTTATGGGTCGTTCTTGAAAAAAAGGACACATTGCATGTAATTGGTTTGTAAATTTAAAACCACTTATCCTTTTGAAAACAAAGTAGGAGGATAGTTAGTGTACTCAAAGGCTAACATTATCCAGCAGTAATGAACTCTCCAATAAATGTCTCCATGGAAGAAAAGTTGTTCACAACATGTGACGTGTCACGTGGTGTGATCTGTAATTTTTAAAGTTAATAGATTCAGATATAACAAAAAAACACTTTAGGATCATAAAATTTATTTAGATAATGATTTAGATAAATAAAAACTCAAAAATTTAAATCCTAAAAAAATACTTTGATATAAGTTTTTTGTCACACGTGTAATTGATTTTGGTGTCACTCGTGTGATCACATGCGGTCACAGATTTTTTTTAAAATCTGGCATCACTGTATAAAACACGCAACCAACAAATTTTGGGGGTTTTAAAACGGTATTAACGTTTTGGCCGAGATAAATGACACGTGTTTCTATATATATAAGGAGTAAATGGTAAGATACTTACTTTCAAAAATGTGATTTAAGTATAAAAAGTAGGCATTTTATTTACTAACATTAAAATACAAAAGTAGTAACTTTTTATTTTTTTTTGTTATTTAGACATTTTGCTAAATATGTCACTAGTGTGAACGTCACTGGTGTGATCTTTCAGAATATATTATCGATAACACCTGTGAAATTTTTCGCTTGTTATTAAAAAAAACTCAATAATTTTTAGAAAAAAAAATGGAAAAAACTAGAAAGTCTTTGGGAAAAGCATCAGAAACGAAAAAGGAAATAGACAAAAGAAGAAATCAAGTAAGGGCATATTATATATATGTAGCAACATATTCTATTTGCTTGAAAAGTGGTAAATCAATTTTTGTGTTTTTAAAAACTATTACACCAAATGTTACCATTTTTCAAGAATAACCTAGCTATAAAGATTAGCTGGCTATCACCTGTGTTAGCAGTTGAATTCACAAACTCAAGAACTAGTGAATTGTTATCTCGGCCATATAGCACATTTTAATTCAACCAACTACAGCATCATTTAATAATTACCAAAGTTCAAAGAATACCAATTTGTTTTTTTTTTAATTACCAGTTGAAATGTTACCTTTTTTCAAGAACGACCCTTATACGATTATAGCAAGTCCAAAATTCCAACAAATTTTACTCAATTTTAAAGAAAAACCCGCATAATTAGATTAAAAATGCCATGCGTCCCATAGTCGTAACCCTTAATCCATGTTAGTAAATACCGCTCTTTATGTTTTATGTTTAGTTTCCAAGAAAATTTAAAAAAGGCGTAGCAAGCCTAGGCTCAAAATGTTTTTGCTTTTTCGTGATGCCTCAAACAAACCCTGTAATATTTGCAACTTTTTTCGGTTTCTTTGGGGGTAACAGGGAACACAAATTCGAAGAAACATTTTGCGCCTAACATAGTCTGTCCATTTAGGCATTTGTGGGGTAGTTGGGAGATGAAAAAAACCATGTTCCGCCACAGATAGAGCTGCGGTTTTTTATGGTTACTTTTTGGGTTACAAAGGAAACAAAATGTAAGAAAAATTTTGCGTTCAACTTAGTTTGTTCATTTAGCATTTACAGGGTAGTTGTGGGGTAAAAAAAAATTCGAAGAAACATTTTGACCATTTTATCATTTAGGTGTAATAAGGGGCTGAAAAAAAACCGTCTAGGTTAATACAGTATATAGGTTTGGGAAACTTCATGATGTCACGATATATATGTGGTTGCCAGATTTAATTCGCCTTGTTGGCACATTGCAGAATAAAAACGTGGATATTACAAACTTGACGATGAGAACTTTATTAGCCTCATGATTCTTGGATGTCTTTTTTTTAATTTGAGAGAGCTTGCTAGGTTTATGGAAGTAAAAAACCTCCACACACATTAATTTAGTTTTCAAGAGGAACACTTTTTCGCTGTATTCCCAATGAGCATTTTCAGAAACTTCTGGTGACAGATATTTATATAATTATTATAAAGAGGGTTCCATTGATACCCTAGGGTATTTAGAAGTTTCCTACAAGAATTGAGTTTGTATATTTGTTTTATTAAAGGCTCTAAATTGATGGTACCCTAAAGTAACATAAAACTGGCGTTAACAATATTTCCACGGACATCTTTATAAAAATTAAAGTCATCGGTTCAAATGTTATATAAATTGGTGTTAACAATGTTTCCACCAACATATTTATAAAAATATAAGTCATCAGTGACAAAAGTTATATAAATTGGTGTTTGAAATCTTTCTGTCAACCCACCTATAAAACCGTAAGTAACTATCAATTAAACTTATAAAACTTAATTAACCAACAACAAATTTATATAAGATAAGATTGAAAATATTTCGAGAGACACTTATAAAAACTTGGGAACTCACACACAATAGTTATATAAATTGGTGTCTGTAATATTCTTATGAACTCATTCATAAACCTTTTTTGCCCATAAGGTTTTTTCTATAATGTTGTTATTAATTTCTTTATACAGTGATTATAATACAACTGTTTTTAGAACAAAAAAAACAATTTTAATTTATTTTGGCAATTATAATAACAAAACAAACAAGATTTTTTAAGGTTAATTTTGTGACATCAAAAGGCGCTTTTTTGCGAAATCAAAAGGAGCGTTTTTGCGACATCAAAAGGCGCGTTTTTGCGAGATACCATACCATTATTATCTTGTTTTAATTACATCAATCTGAGAGAGACAAGAGATCCAAATCTTCTTGAGATAGTTGCCGATGACAGATATCGGGATCGAATGCATTTTACACCCGATTCCCACCAGCGTTTCCGATGCGCAGTCACCCTAACTCAAAAAACTCATCACGTGGTTCGAGATGAACTTGTATAGGCAAATCTCGCTTAGACCACATGATACGTGTTTTGATTCGGGGGACCCACGAATGAGAAACGCATAGATGGGAACCGTGTTTTAGAAAAAGAGAACAATATAGTAACCGTGTAAAGGTCGCAAAAACGCACCGTGAAACGTCGAGCGCATACGCTGATACTGCTGGTCGGCGACAAATGTGAACACCCCGGAAAATACTCGCCTGTACACCCTTCGACCCCGCAATCTAACTATATTCTTGAGATAGTTACCTCTGATAGTTATGCGGGCTTGAAGTGTGTGGAGGCGGGTATTTTTCCTGGTATGTGTAGTATGCTGGATCTCTCGAGGAATGCATTTAGGAAAAGAGAACAATGGTAACTATGTTAAGCTCGCAGAAACAGACCATCAGTGTTCAACACTGCGCCATCTGTAGCCCTTTATTCCAAGTAGCATCATTTTTTAAAAGGGTTATAAAATAGTGTTGACGAGGTAAACAGTGGTATAGTTGTATTGTTTTTTTTTATAGAATTGTCGGAAATTTTCGCCATTTTGGATTACAAAAATAGGTTTTTGGCCTAATTAAAAACGTTATTTATGGGGTTTCAACATGTGTTTCAATCGAAATATTGCTTGTTAGGGTTAAGAACAACATATGAAATTCAATATTTGTCCAAGAAAGAAAAAAACGCGTATGAAAAAAAAAACTGATAGTTAAATGAATATTTTTTTTCACGTTTTCTCAAGTATTTTTGGAGCCCATGAAATTTACGTGAGTGTATTCGAAAACTATACGGGACCGCAGCTGATTTTCAGAGAAGGATGACGTGAAAAACAGCTTTTATTTGACTAGTATATAAATATTCATATTCCTGCTTCAGCTTATCTCACTTTCATTTTTATTTATTTTAGAAGATTGCTAAACACCATTTTATAAATTTTTTTATTGTAAAAAGAAAAAGAATAATACATAACCAGCAAAGGGAAGAAAGATGGAAAATCTATATTTCTAAATCCATAAAAACCTTTCATTTGTTATGTAGTGTTGTTAGAACAGTTGTAAAACCTTTTTATAATAATCTCTATACTTGAGGGCTCATAAGGAAGTTTTATAAAATCTATATGTTGTTTTTCTATCCATTACTATGTAACATAAATTTTTATAAGCTGGTGTTGAACAGTTGTTTTTCAAGTCTTTTTTACTAATTTAAGAGATATATTAGAGTTATAAAATTATCACCAACACTAAATAATATAACTTTTGGTTATTTTATGAAGGTTTTATATTATTTGCTGTAACTTTTATATAGACAAAAATGCTCATTGGGATTGGAAGCCCAAGTAACATTTTAGGGCATATTGGGAAGTTGGAAGGTTAAGATAACCAATCATACGTGAAAACATACCCCGTTTTCGTTCAGAAAATTACTTTTTAGTTTGAGGTTTGAAAATAAGTTTTAAATTGGAACAAATAAACTTAAGAAACGGTCATTATATACACGAAATTTTAAAGGTTTTCTTTTAGTATATTTTTTGAATTATTCTCCTCGTATCATGTCTTCAAAGTTGTTTTGAATATAAAGTTAAAGACAAAGTAAATTGATGATAAACTTGTTTGGGCATTTCTTGGTCAACATTGCTTGTCAAAAGTTTTAAGTTTAAGAACTTTTTTGGTTTAAAACTGAACTCAACTTATTTTTCACCTACAGTTATTCCTCAAAGTTAGGGTTTTTTTTGGAATAAGTTTTAGGAAAAAAAATTTCCTTTTTGGCCAAATAAGTACAACCTAAAAATATTTTCGAACTTTATGGAAAATTATTCTGTTTTATTTAACCATATGGAATATTAAGATTTGATTAGGTTAAAATTTCAGTTTTTTTTTCTTGATGGGAAGAAAGTAGTTCTGATAGAAAACAAGAAAACTCCTTTGCGTCACGTGTCCTCGAACGAACTATCATGATCAGCTGTTTAGATTAATCAATAATCATAACTTTCATGTTCCTTCTCGGTATTTCCAAATTATAAGATATTTCCTTAATACTTACATCTTCAAAATTTGTTTGGATTTTGGACTATTAGATACCTACCCTCCTATCATAAAAAGGTATAGGAAAAACCAGATGGAAACTCAAAATTCAAACAAAGAAATTAGATGTTTAGGTAAAATTTGGGTTTAAGGAAGAGGGGGCATTCACGTTTTGATCGTCAAAAAGGATACTCTGTGTTAAAGTACCTACCTAGTAGTGGTGATCCTCACAGTTTTCTGTTTTAACATGCCAAAAGAAAAAAGAAACCTACCTTTCACAGCATCAAGCAGTTTTTACAGAAAATTTAAAGATAAAAGTGATAGTGGGGACCCAACAAGTCCTAGTGGATCTCTACAAGTGCCGAACACATGCACAACCAATGGGAATACACACAATCGTTTACGCTCGCAAATGTCATATGTCAAGTCATGACATTTGCGAGCGTAAACGAATGTGTTTATTCCCATATGACGGAACTTTTTCGAATTGTTTGCTTGCCTCATTTCTCACCAGCGTAAATCCGCCTTTATGTCAACAATCAACATGATAACTGACAACCGAACAATGGGCAGGGGGTGTGCGGGGAACAATTAGCGATGAGTTCGAAAAATGGATAAACCGTCCTTGATGCACAATTAATAAGAAATTATGGCTTCAACATTGGAAATTTTGTGTTTGAGGGAAAAAAACATGGTTAACACGACTTTTAGGGCACGGTCGCCAAAAAAAGGTAAGGCGCCATGTTTTTTTCTCTTTTAACAAGTTTTTATTATTTTTATTGAAAAAAAAACTATAAAATCTTTATGGAAATGATTTGCTTACACATATATACCCAAATATTGGAAGTAATATTTAATTAGTGTTTTCCCGAAGCATAATTTTGGTGATTTTTTGTTAAAACTGCATGTTTCGATGGGCGCGTGAACTTTATGGAAGTAAAAGTAAACAATTCAACAAAAAAATTTTCGGCGCAAGTCGGTTTTCTCCCATTAATAGTTTAAAATAGTAGTTTAACCCCTATGATTAAAATATAACTCTGATTTTTCATCACCATTTTTTATTTCCAAAGTTGTTGTGGGCCATGGACATAATTATTATTTTTCTCTTTTTTTATTTTCATTTAAAAATGTTTTCATCTCTTTCTATTCTGACACGTAGAGGGCGCTTCAGTCACAGACAAACAAGAGGGCTCTGGGAGGGCATTGTGTACAATAGGACATACATTAGGTTGAGCATTTATGCAGATGTGTACGTGTGTCCCAAAAGTTGGTAAAAAATGTCCTCTGGGCAAATTCACCTTCAGGAAAAAAATTTTAATTACCTATTTTATCCCACCAAATTCTTGGTTTTTGTCCCCACTTTGGTAAAAAGGCGGGAAATTTCCCTCTTTTTTGACCTCTCAGTTTTTCATAAGAAAAAATTACTAGCTTAACTCGGGAATATTTTACCAAATTTTAACCAAAAATGTTACTTGGGAGAGGGTTAAGTGATACCTTCTTTTGAAGAATTTCAATTGCTAAAATAGTTTTTCAAAAAAGATATCACCAACCAAAGTATGATTCCGCCAAAAAACTCTCTGATACCACCCAGAAAGTTAAAACTGCTAGGCTAGTTGCGTTCATGTTATTGATAAGTATGATCTTAATATGAGACATTTAGGAGGAGAAACAATAAAATATTAAAAAAAACAAATAGTTACTTTTTATTTTAATCGTTGAAAGTTTATTGATACAGATACTATACTAATAAATCACTTACCCAAGGATTTTTTAGATTTTTTTCCAAATTAGCAGTTTTTTTTAGTATTAAGAATTTTGTAAAGGTTTAGGTCAAAATACAATTATGTTTTTTTTTATCCCACATTCTTCATCAGCTTTTCCGATAAGAATATGCCAAAATCCTGAGAACATTAAAATAGAAGGCAAATTCATATAATACAGGCCAAAGTGGAACTTTTTACAATGCTGGACAAAACTTTAAAATACGGGAGTGTTTCGCTTAATTTATCATTTAAAAAAAAAAATAGTAACATCATATTTTTTGTTGTTTTGAGTTTATTAACAATCAGTTCTCTCTGATGTTAGCCAGCTTTTTACTATTTTTGAAGTCTCTTTTTTTATGCTATTAACTATAGGATTTCTATTTAAGGTAATTGCCTGAGACGGTCGTTTATTTTTATTTTCTTTTTAGGTTGGACCAAAGAAAAACAAAAACAGTATGAAGAAGTTTGCACCAACATCATAATGTACAAAACCAAAATCGAGTTAGTTTGTTCTTCATATTATAGGATGAGAGTTACAAACCCAAAAGTTGTGAGTAAACTTTTTTGTTGAACCACTAAGAAAAAAATTCAAAAGAAATTCAAAATATTTTAACTTGTTTGTACAGGTCTTTTTGTGCCCAAACAGAATAATGTAGAGAAGGGTGCATGCAGTTAGGCCAGACATAGGAGAAGGTTCCGCTTGGGGTTACGCCCTCTCTTTAAAAGCTGTTTGCATATTGTGTTGGTACCACCAATTGGTTGCGTATTTACGCTTTGTAACACTGGATCTGGAATGTTCTATACACCCACAAAAGTGGGTGTAGAATTCATTCATTCTTAGCTAGTTAGAACTTTTTGCAGTTAGACTCTGCGACGACTTCTATTTTTTTGTTTTTAGTACTGCACCGTCACAGCCTTTACACTCTGCCTACTGATATGGATAGGTAGTACCATTGACAATCTATTTCTAATGTACCTTCTGTGTACATTTTTGGTAATGCTGCCTGGACTGCTACACCACGGAATGTTGGGAAAAATTTCGGAGACTTTTTCAAAGCTGTTCAACGATTTGATTGAAAACGCCAAGTCTAAAGTTGGTAGCATCAAGAAGGTTCAGTAATATGGCGGAAAACTTGTTTTCATGTATGTTTTTATACATATTTATTTTAGTTTTTTAATGTATATTTAAATGTTTTTTATCGCTTAAATTATAGACTGATAATTAAGAAATGGAGGGAAACCAAACAAAAAAAATGTTGAATTTGGCAGGACAAAAATAATATTTTCGGGTAATATTTACTTTCTATCGTCAAATTTATAAGTCATAATTTTATTAATATCGGCCAGTGTATCATAATATTCAGTTTTTGCTGTTTTTTTTTTCACTAAAATATATTTTCGCAAAATTTCTTGAGAGCTTGAGAGCCAAAAATAATATACATTAGTGTATAGTTTTTGCTTAGTGTATTATAGTTTTATTAATATTTTTAATGTGGTAAAAGACTGAAATGTAATTTTATACGAATTTTAATTATTATAGTCCTTTCCATGGATAAAGCAAACATTTTTATTGCGTTGGGTCGATGAAATAGTACATTATATACTTAAGGACTAACGTGGCACTTGGGTCGCGATTCTTCAAAAACCGTCAGAAAATCTCGCCCTTACAAAAAATCTGACGATTTTTAAACACAAGTTTACAGTTAATGCTTTTTTTGTCAGGACTATTTGCTAATATTCCTTAAAATTTAGTTTCTAAACACTGTTCTAGTAAATAAATAATATGTCAGTTTTAATTTTTGTAGGCTGTTTTCCTGAAAACCCTGTTTTTTATTTGAAAATGTATGTTATTAAGCTTATTTTTTTGTGTAAACAAACCTTTAAAACTTTTAGCATAGAAAACCATAGATAGCCATGGAATATTTCGCTGTCACTGTTCAGAAATGTCACACAAATTCCGTCTTTCCTTTTACATGGTGAGAATTTTCGACACTGACGTTTATTGGTACGCGTTCCCCATTAACTAGTCCTGCAGAATATCTTTAAAATATTAAATTTACAAAATGTTATTAAAAAAATGACGCAGTTTCTCTTAGAACGTTAGGATAAATATGAAGAACGCTGTGTTTTTATTTTAAATGAGGCGCTAAGTAAAAAATCGCCACTTTCCAGAATTCTGACGGGTGAGATTTTCTGTCGTTTCTGAAGAATCGCGACCTTGATGCGAAAAATTTGTATCCCGGGAGAAGCTGAGGGATAAAAGCATACTTTAGTTACGATAAAATAATGGGGATGCATATTTCTCAAACACAAACTGCACACGAAGCATAGTTTTGTTTATAAGATATAAGAGAGCTAAATATTATCTTTATGGAGCATTTTTTCTCAGTTTTTAAAAAAATATTGCAAGTTTATAAATTTGGTCGGTCTAACGTAGGCAAGCTGGTCTCGGCCCGACATCGGTAAACTATTAAAGTCCGACATTGGTTTCCTAAAGCGGTCCAACGTCGGCGATTGACGGAGGTCCGTCGGTGGTAGCTTAAAGCGGCCCGACATTGGCAAACTACAAAGTTTCGATAATGCGGGTGCTTAACCAGGATGGTTTAAGTGGCCGAAGAGGTGATTCTTGTAGAGAAGTACCACCATCTTGCCAAGTTCTAGTTTTGAAATATCTTTGCTCATTATATATATAATATTATCTTCCACTGTACAGGGAACATAGTGACATTAGCGCCTTCTCTACATACTAGGAAGAAACTTAAGCAGTTTAAAAATTTTAAGGTGACGTAATCGGACCATCGTCGGTTGCCGATTCTCGACCAATCAAACAAAGTTCCAATCGGACCATCGTCGCCCCTAAAGCAGATAAAGTGGTCGTCGGCATAAAGTCGACTATAGTAAATCGGGCCATCGTCAGTTGCCAATTCTCGACCGATTAAAGAAAGTTCCAATCGGACCATCATCGGCCGTAAAGCAGATAAGTTTTGCGTTGGCATAATGTCGACTATAGTAAATCGGGTCATCGTCAGTTGCCGATTTTCGACCGATTAAACAAAGTTCCAATCGGACCATCGTCGGTCCTAAAGTGGTGTCGGCATAAAGTCGACTGTAGTAATGTGGACCTCCGTCAGAGTGTAGTCGCCGATGCCGACACACTGACGACGTTGTCGACATTGGCCCGATTCAGTGCGGATGATTTGTGTTTGATGGGTATAGTTGCTCGTATTCGTCAGCTTAATGACTTTGAGAAAGGGCGGATTGTGGGCCTACGGGAGGCAGCTTTATCAATTAGAGAAATTGCGAGAAGAACCAACCGATCTTTACGTACGATTTTAAGATTTTATCGGACATGGACCCAAGAAGGCCGAGGACACAGAGCTAGAGGCACTGGACGTCGTAGGGGAATAACAGAGCGTCAGGACCGCCGACCTAGACTTTTGGCTCTATAAGATACCGGTTTAGCTCTCGGGCGATTGCCAATCAGTGGTTTGAAGAACATGGAAGAGCGATTGGGATGCATACAGTGTATCGCCGGATAAGAAGTTTTGGACTGTTTTCTTACCGCCCACACTGGGTGTTGGCACTTCGGTTGCGTCGATGCTCAGGGCCGACGAAGGCCTGAGGGAACCGTGTTTGCTGGGTACGCACGCCGGGCATTCTGACGAAAAAAATCGAACATCTCAAAGAGGAATTTTAAAAAAACGGCAAAAAAAGACGTTGATAAGTATGAAAATTTAATCAATTTATACTGCACCCAAAATAAACCTGCCTGCAAAAAAATATGAAAATATAATCATAAATACTGTCTGTTTACCTTTCTTTGTCACTCAGTACATTTGCTTCTCTCACTTTTCACATGGTTCTAAGCACGTGAGAAGTGAGAAATTTGTTCACACTCACGGGTACGGGTGTAAAGAATACAGGTCCTGCCCTTCTGCAACTTTTATTTTTGTTTTTAAGCTTGTTGATTGGCGTATTAGAATATGCAAAATCAAACCCCCACTAAATATAAGAGATTTTCTGCAATTTGTCGAACTGCTTTTTATCGAAACATTCATTATTCTTCAAACACGCTCCAGTATAAAATCCTACTTTTTTTAAAACCATTGTTTGTCAAATCTATTCAAATTCAAACCCGTAATTTGCAAAATCCATTTTTTATCAAATCGGGTTGGCAAGGATTTGCTTTATCTTTCTATGTTTGAGTGGGTTCGGTCTAATAAAATCAATTTGGTGAAAAATTATTTGTTAAATAATCTTGTACTTGAAATTAGACGCAAAAGGCAATTTAAAATAACAATCTTTATCTACAAAACTAAAAAATAAGCAAGACAAAGGATAAAAATTAAAGGACCTGCTCTTCATTATCCGAAAATTCCTCCTCCATGTGTTTTTCCATGTCAATGCCCAACAATTCATTGGTCAACCATTCAAATGTTACGTCCTAAAGAATGTTTATATAAAGGTAATTTTTTGTTCACTCAAACAAAAAATAAATAAAAACTATGCTATGCTAGTTCTAAATTCGGTTTAGTATACAGAATAAAGAAGTTCATTAGTGTGACTAATTGCAAAATGGTTTTCCATTACTAAACCCGATTTAGAACTAGCATTCGGGTAGTTTTTCTATTTAAAAATATTTTTTTGGTGATATAAAGCTTTAACCCTACCCCGTACTCCTTGGCGGTGCGAGGGTATAGCGAAATTGTACCTAATAAGTGTATTTCTTTAATCAAAGGTTACAAAAGATCCTTGTTACGTTCCTTGCTTAGTGGAAGGTCACTATCAATAAGGAAAAAAAATAACAAAATTGTTTTAAATTTTAGGAAGTTATGCCTCCAAAAGCAAATCAAAATTGACAATTTTTTGGTTGTGCCAATTTACATCCCGATAACTTCGCCGACAACTTTAACTCTATGTGATAGTTCAAAATAGCCTTTTTGGTTATATTTTATTCGTTTTTGTTTTTAATTTTCAAAATAAAATGAGTTTACTGTGGTTTTCATTATAAACCAAAATGTATAACTTTTTAATTGAGTTCCGAGAAAGTAGAGAATAAAAAATTGCCCAAATTTATTACTCTTAGTTAAATGCATTTTAAAAGCCAAAAAGCTTACGAGCCTGCAAGGACTCTTCTGCAGAGGGATGACCGGTGCAATGAGGACGACCCCCATCCACGCTCTGAAAACAATCTTGGGTCTCCCTTCGCTTCCAACTTGGATCAAGAAGGAGGCGATGGCGACGCACCTGCGATTAAGGGACCAGGGACTGTGGAAGGGTAGGGAGGAAAGAGAGGGCCATCTGGCGGTCGACGGACTGGTGACAAAAGCGTTGCCCCTCCTTAGACTGCCAGTGAAGCACCGCTTAAATCATGGTGGTTCGATAAAAAGTACAAGGTCACAATACCGGAACGGAACGAGTGGCAAAGGGAAGAATTCCGAACGGAATTAAGCAGAGAGGCGACGGTCTGCTACACGGATGGCTCTAAACTGTCAGCCAGGCAGACAACAGGCGCAGGAGTTTACGCGGAAAGCCTAGAAGTTCAGAAGAGTTATCCACTTGGAGAACACGCTACGGTATTTCAGGCGGAGGTGTATGCCATTATCATGGCAGCAACCCTACGCGAGGTCAGAAATGGCAGGTGGGACATATGCATATGCTCCGACAGCCAGGCTGCCCTCAAGGCTCTAAGTGCACCCAAAATAGTCAGTGGTCTGGTGGAGGAGTGCGCTGAAGCACTGCAAACACTGGCTCAAGACAAAGGGTGACACTGATGTGGGTCACAGGGAACGAGAAAGCGGACGAACTTGCCAGACTAGGGGCCGAAGCCCAATACATTGGACCGGAACCTCTTTTGGGAATAACAAGGAAACAGGTACAGAGTGAGCTAAACAAATGGGCGGACAATGAACTGAAGACGTCCTGGAGGCAAGAGTCAAAGTGCAGACAGTCCAAGCTATTCGTGGATGGTCCGATTGTAGCCAAAACTAAATGGCTCTTAGGCAAGACCCGAAAGGACATTGGACTGCTGACAGGGATGATGACTGGGCACAATCGGTTGAACAAACATCTGGCGCAAATAAGAGTAGCAGGAGATCCCGTGTGTTCCGCTTGCGGACTCGAAGAGGAATCGGCGCAGCACATGATAGCACAGTGTGACGCATATGCCAGATCAAGGCAGTTGAAGTGGGGATTTCCCACGATAGAGGAAGAAGAGCTGCACTCGCTCAAATGGGCCGACATACTGAACTTCGTAATGAAGACAGGGAGACCCGGAGAGAGAGGTGCAGCGGAAGTAGGTGCATAGGGAACGAGGTATGGCAGAGAGGGCCCATGAAGAGAAGAGGCCTAATTGACAGGTGTATAATATTTCTTTTTTCTTGTCGATATTTTTGGATAGTCTGCAAGTACTCGGAGCGCTGGGAAATAATTCTTGGCGACTCCATTATTACCATCCGTTTGTCTAGTTTTTTTTATAAAGAAAACCGCACTGGATTAACGCTTTGCGTAATGACTGTAAAAATTTGTATGTATAATTTAACTTATTTCGAATCATTTCTAACGTTGGCACCTTATTTTTGCTATAATATCCATAAACAATTTGTCTAATAATATCCTGATCACCGGCATCAAGCTTCTTGAGGATTTGTCCTACTCTTTTACTCTTTACAGAATGATCTATCACATCTCCTGCCCTAATAATGCTGTATGTACTCACTGGTCCCACTAAGTTTTGTCAGTTCACAAATGCTATTTACAATTTGATTACCTGAAGAGTTATAGTTTTCTTCTTTTAAACATTTTTAAATCATTAAAATAAGTCTTTGAGTCTGTACCTGTATGTCTTTATTTGCAAATTCGGGAGATTCCACTTTCACAGACTCTTCAACAACGCTCACCGCGGGCTCCTCAACAACCTGAAAGTCATCACTCCAAGGTCTCCACATCGCCATGTTTAATCGCAAAATAATTCAAAAACGCTTTTACTAAAATTTATTTCAATTCACCACAAACTTGTCACAGCACTGACTAAGAATATACGTAAATAAACGTAATACCCCATTAGCATAGGGATTAAGTACCTGCCTATCGCCCACTAAACCAGAACCCCGTACACCCTTTGACCTGAATGTGTTTGACGTGAGATGTCTATCCACGTGGAGTGCCATAAAAAGCCATAAAACTATACGGGCATCGTCACATGAATATGAAACGTTTATTTCAATGGAAATTTTTGCGAAAGAATGCCGTACGGATAACATGGGTTTATGGCCTACCGTGAAATTTAACCATATTTTGATATTTTGAAGATATTGTTCTTTAGGTGAAAAAACTAAAATTCTATGAGGATCGTATGTCTGTGATAGGAGATATGAGCCGTGAAAGAACGTATGTCTGCTAAACACATACGGAGAATTTTCCTCATAATTTGAAAAATACTTTATAAATTTTTGTAATTGGGGTGTCATTTGGAAGGTACTTGAATACTGCACAGGGGCGTATCCAATATTAAATTTTAGAAAATCTTGATTTTCTGGGAGGGATAATTTAAAAGAAAAAACATAAAAATTAAAAGTAAAAACTTATTTGAATCCCGTTTGGGGGAACACTTTTTTTCAAGTCTGGTCTCATTTTAAAGATAATAATACGCTACAGAGGTGTATCTAAAATTTTATCTTAGCGAAGTCATAAATACCTGGAGAGGTCCATATAAATTAATACAAAATGTAATAATATTCATCTTATTCGAATGGTTTGAGATTTATACAAGAGGTTTAGTTAAGTTTAAACTAAGTGAGCTTTGACTTTGCTTTCAAAAACAATTAGGAGATCGAGGAAGCAAAAAACTTTGTTTTATTAAAAATAAATATGCATAGTATTATATTAAAGAAGTATCAGTTTGTAAGTTTTGTTTGAAAATTGAATTACTCACTCACAAGTTTTTGTTCTTTCTAATATAAGTAATTACTACGCTACTGTTTTTCTCTGATAAGGAATCCAAAATGATAAAATTAAAACAATCAACACGAAAATATTTAAAGAGAACCGACTAAAACAATGTTTTAAATCCGATTTTTTCCATTTTTCTCATTTATTCCCACCAAACCCAACCTAATACCTAAACTTGACCCATACTCAGTGGCGTTCGCAGAAATGTTGTTTATGGGGGGACTTAAGTAACAACATAATGCAAAAAAAATAGTAACATTTTCCTTATTTATTGACTTTTTAAAGCTCATGTCCCCCTCAAATTATATTCTGCCTACGTCCTTAAATTACCTTTTAAATACGACTAACCCTTAAGAAAAATCACCAGAGAAAATAAAACACAAAAACTTTTTAGTCTCACTTACGTCTTTTTTAAAAAAATTTACTTTTCCAAATAGTAAAGCCTCCCTAAATTATAAACCTGGTTACGCCCCTGTGCAGTATTCAGGTACCTTCCAAACGACACCCCAATTACAAAAATCTATAAAGTACTTTTCAAATTACGAGGAAGATTCTCCGTATGTGTTTAGCAGACATACGTTCTTTCACGGCTCATATCTCCTATCACAGACATACGATCCTCATAGAATTTCAGTTTTTTCACCGAAAGTACAATATCTTCAAAATATCAAAATATGGTTAACTTTCACGGTAGGCCTTAAACCCAAGTTTTCCGTGCGGCATTCTTTTATAATTTTAGAGTAACACTGCAAAACATGGTTTGCCAACTGACATTGCGCCACTATATCTATTCAATTATTCATGAAGGAACAGTCTACTTGATATATTGCACTGTGACTTGGTTATACTGAGCGCAACGCCACCCTGTCGGAAATGTGCGCGGAATTTAATGAAAGCTCGCCAAAACACAAATCCGAGGCGTTTTCTCACGTTGAACCAGTTTTGAAAAACTTTCAATAACTACGTTATTGATTAGTAACGTCACAACTCTGAAATCTCGTGTTATTAATGCTCAAAAACCATTTACAGTCCAGTAAATTTTGTATTTCGTCCCAACAATATGGTAAAATCCGTGTAAAGTTGAAAAGGTTTTGTTTTTTTAATTATTTTTAGAATTTGTTTAAATATGAATTTTTCTTGCTCGTTATCAATGACACCACTTTTCCAGCAATTTGAATGGTTTCGAAATGAGCTTCTTGTTCGTTTCGAACTAGCGCATGCGTCTTTCGCCTAGAATCTACATTGAAACTTTTTGCCGCTGCCTTCTATTGCTTCTCACTTTTTCGATAAAGAGAGAAATAGAAACCAATGGCAAGAAATTGGACTGTAGACTAGGCATTAGTTACGTCATATACTGTGGCTAACTTCTCGTCAACTCTTAGCGTCTGTATTTTTGTTTTTCCACCTTTTCCACAAAGATTTTTTTATGTAAATATATATGTGACAGGATTTCTTCTATATTTTTGGTTTTTGGAGATGGAGCCGATGAAACATTAGTTTATTCGAGCCACAAGCGCCTTGTCAAACTATGACGTACTATGTGATGTCATTGTTTTGAAACTTTTTTGAAATAGTTACATATGAGAAAACACCTCCGATGTCCTTCGTACGTCAGAATTCTTATGTTAACCGTCCGTACGTTTGCGGCGTTTCACGGCAGCCCTTAACCATATATACCGGGTATACCAAGGTGAGTAACCTATTAGAATATTTTGGAAAACAGTGTAAACTATCTTTATGAAATACTTTAATATTTGCAGTGTTGCCATTTGGAGGAAAACTTGGCAAGAACTTTCGTATTTTAAATTGAACACCCTGTATATTTTTGAATTGTTGGATTCTACAAAATATTTTAGGTACATTTTATGTATTAATGTCCTATACCTATGTTCAACTGTTTTTAAAATATCGACAGGTGAAAATTGACATTTTTTAACTTTGACAGCCATAACATCGAAACGGTTAAGGATAGAGCAAAATGGTTTTTACATTCCTATCTTGGTTTTTCACAAGCTATCGTTTTATATCTAAACCCAGGGTTAAAATATCCCAAGGTTAGCTTAACCCTGGGTTAAAAATAGTATAAAACGATAGCTGGTAAAAAATCAAGACAGGAATGTAATAACCGTTTTGCTCTATCCTTAACCGTTTCGATTTAACGGGCTGTCAAAGTTAAAAATGTCAATTTTTACCTGTCAATATTTTAAAAACAGTTGAACGTAGGTATAGGACATTATACATAAAATGTACGTAAAATATTTTGTAGAATCCAAAAATGCAAAAATATAAAGGGCGTTCAATTTAAAATAAGAAGTTTTCCTGCAAAATGGCAACACTGCAAATATGAGAGTATTTCATAAAGATAGTTTACATGGACTTATGTTAGAATAGAAAGTTTGAAAAGTTTCCATTGTATAAATTCCAAAATATTCTAATAGGTTACTCACCTTGGGACACCCGGTATATATATGACTTTCAATTTTCAACAATGTCAAATAGCGTCGTCAGACGTTGTGGACACAACTAACGCCATTTGACACTTTTGACATTTGAACGTCATATATATGGTTAAGGGTTGCCGTGAAACGGTGCATTTGTGTTTTGGCGAGCTTCTATTAGGCTATTTTAAATCCTCTACATTTTTTCGGAACTTAATTAAGGTAGAAATTTTGTCTTGGAACGGAAAACCACAGTAAACTAATTTCATTTTGAAAATTAAAAACAAAAAGTAATAAATTATACCAAATGTCAACTAACCGGACCATCGACGTAAAATCTGTATCAAAAAGGCTATTCTGAACTGTCAAATATCGTTGAAGTTATCGTTGTCGGCGAAGTTTTTCGGGCTGTAAATTGGCACGACCAAAAACTATCTAATATGGCGCCTAACATCCGCTATGTTACACTCTTGGGACTCGCAGCTTTTCAGCGATATGCCTTTATCAATATCGGTTCAGCCGTTTGGTCTCTATCTTAAGTATGGTGTCGTGATACCAGTGTTTAAAGAAATGACCCGAGTTCAATGGACAACTATAGGCCTATAACTATACTAAATGTACTGTCAAAAAATAATAGTTGATTTTCTGAACAGTCACGCTATCTTGAAAAACAGTCAACATGGGTTTCGATAGGGTAGGTCGACGGAGAGTGCGGCGGCGTGTTTCGTTGAGACAATCTATCAAAGGATGGATTAAGGGAGATACGTCGCCGGGCTCTTCTTCGATCTATCCAAAGATTTCCATACCCTTTAATATATAATTTTTATTAGAAAAGTTGAAAACTTATGGATTTAAAGACACTGCTTTAAACATTTTGAGATCCTTTCTGGAGCATAGAAAGTTTATTGTGAAGATAGGTGACTTATTTTCGGACTGCAAAGATGTAGACTTAGGGGTTCCTCAGGGTTCTGTGCTGGGACCGCTATTGTTTTACTATACATCAATGACCTTCTGGATCATACGTCAACAAATTTTATAATATTATTCGCTGATGACACAACAATAGTGTCCTCAGCTGAGAGCCCTGATGACCTGAGAGAGCTACTTCACGTAACAATAATGAAATAATTTAGAGAAGACTGACTGTGTGCAATTCAGATGTTCGACAAATAGAGCTAAGGTAGACTTAACTGATGTAAAATGTAACGAGTCGACAAAATTATTAGGAGTCTACCTGGATGAATTCTTAAGGTGGGATATCCATATTGATGCAGTGTGAAAAAAAAATAAACTCAGGATATGCAATTTACAGACTCAAAAATCTGTTTGATCAAAAAACGATCCTAGATATCTATTTTTCTTTGATATTTACACACTTTAACTACAATATTATACTATAGGGAAATAGCCCATTCTCTAAAAGAGTATTTATGGCTCAAAAAAGAGTACTAAGGCTAATCTATAATTTAAAATTTAGAGACAGCCGTTGACCCACATTTATTAAATATAACATTTTAACTTTACCATGCATCTACATTTTTCGGCTATTAATGCACACAAAAAAGAATGCTAATAACTATTTAACCAACTCAGACTTCCACAACTATTCTACAAGATCAGCTGGTTGTTTTGTTTTGGATCATCATAATCGAACAAAATACGGAAACTGTACCTCTTATATAGGAAAAAAACTATTTAATAAAATTCCTTATCATTTTAAAATTTCACCGGAAAATAATTTTAAACGAGAGATAAAAAAGTTCCTACAAAAAAGTGCTTTTTATGCTGTGAATATATTTTTAAACTGATTTTAATATGTACTTTTTTGTCCTTATTATTTTCATTTTAGTATTACGTGACGTTATGTAACTTGATGTAATTTTACTATTTGGCACAATGTTGTGCAACTAGTTTTGACAATGTTATCTGTTGTAAAAATGGTTTTTGTAAAATAAAGCATTTCTATCGTGGCACATATAAACATATAATTTAAAATATTATTTAGAATCCTTTGGCATAATTTATGGGTAATTAAATCATACAATGGGGGATTTAAATATGGCGGCGAAGCGAATGTTTTTTTTTTCAAAAAGCTTATTTGTATTATCAATACAGTTTTTTTTATTGGAATTGGTAAAGTTATAGCAAAAAACAGTTGGTCCGGTTTAAAACGGGACAGGGCCGTACCAAATAAAAAATTGCACTGAAGATGACTTTTTTCGGGATCGAAACTTCAAAATAAAAAAAATATATTTTATTAGTCCGTATTTAACTTTTTGAACCTAATGATAGTATCTACGAAACGAAACATCCGATTAAAATTTAGAAAAAACCATCATGTTTTTCTAAAAAGGTTGCCCCAGACATGTTTTTACAGAACTCAATTATCTCTTAAATTAAGAGAGATATTATCAATTGGTGATTCCGACCATTTTTCAACTTTGCCCTGTAGTTCAAAAACTACAAAGGATAGAATAAAAATAAATCTGTTAATACCATTTTCTCAAAAAAGTAAGACAGTAATGCGAAAACCGCATGCTTCTTCTCTTGAATAACAACGGAGTTTCCCATTGAATCGCATCGAAAATGGGGCACCCTGTACATCATTACCTACAGTTTGGAAAGATCAGACTCTACACACAAAATTTTTACATTTTCACCAGAGGCGCAGAAAAAATTTCAAATTTTGAAGTCCTGGCTGTTCAAAATGGTTAAAGTTATTAGAAAACTTTTTAAATAATGGGCAGTGAAAAGCCCCCTTTTTTTGGCCATAAAATAAGCAGAAGAAAGTTTAAATAATGTTTTAAATTTTTATTCTATTTTTGTGTTTTTTTGATATGTTGGATGATGACTCAAAATCTCAGTTTTTAGTTGTATTTTCCAAACTAGACATATAAAAAAATAACAAAATTCGACATTTGACACCCTGTATCTCGAAAACAAAGGACTTTTTTCTTCCAGTTCATATAAATTATTTTCTTCTTTTAGCTTTCCCTATTGTCCATCAAAATATTTACACCCTGCATATGTGGTAAAAAATTATCTATTGTTTCTTACCTGTGGTAAAAAGTCCCAATTGTTATCACCATAAGTGTAAACTCTCATTAAATTGGTAAGATGTTTGTGCAAGTTTGTCGTAGGTTCTCCTAAATAAAATTTAAAAATATATTTAGTCCTGAAAATACATCCAAACAAGTTTAAAGCAGAACTAAAAACTCTGGTTTAACAAAGGGTCTACAATAAAATAATTTTTGTATAATTATTTATTTCATTTCTTGCAAAATTAGTTATGTTTGTCCTTGGCTGTGATTATTGAAGAAGAGTTTATGTTGAAATTTTGAAAACTCGATTTTTACTTTGCCATTCACATCCTATTAGATATACCTGGAAGTTGTTTAGAGAACATGGCGATATTAGTTAAAAAGATAAATAATAATGAGTAAACCACAAGGTTTATAATTTAAATGTGTTTAAAATATATTTCTTCATATAATTAGCTAAGAAATCTTTTGAAATTAAAGGTTTAATATAAAATCGATTGAACGTTTTCCTTTTTCCGGAACATCCCGCAGCCTTTCTAATACTTTTGATTGATGCACCAAACCTTAATGCTGCGGAGACGCCCCATGTCGTGTGCTATGTCCTTTAAAATTTGATTCTATTCCTGCATTCTTTAGACCTTTCTGAATCCACCTGCTAATGCTTTGGGATGTAGCAGGTTTATGAGGCTTTTTAATTGTTAGAATAAGTATATCATCTGTTCCTCGAAATGGTTTTGTTTTCTGTATGTAATATATAATGGTAAAACAAAAATAGAACTGTAAATTTTCTTTGAAAAAGGAAACCTAAAGCAAAGGCTGAATTCTTCGGGGTCCAGATATTTTTAAAATATCTTTGAGAATTGTTTCTATGCCCTCTTTGTTAGCTTTGATGGCACTTAACTTATAGAAAATGTCTGAACTCTTTGATCAGAACAAAGAGTCAAAAGAAGTACTATTTTTATAGTTATTAAGCCGAATGCTAAATTTACCAAAGGATACAAGTTACTTAAATAAGGTAACACGGGTTCCGGATACCAAGTTTATTATATTTCGGAAACTGAGGGCGCAGCTTAAAAATGCCTCTCATAAACATATATACTATTTCTGATTTTTCTGCATCGCAAATTAAATTTAAGGCACACCTATGTGTGTTAAGAGTTGAATATTTCTCAGTACTTTGAGATTCTGTTTCTAAAAAGGATACAACTTGATTTACATTAGGCTGCAAGATAGTCTCAATATTATTGTCGCAAAACTTCCATAATTTAGAAAAAATAAATTGCATTCTCCCGAACGCCCTTTTTACTATAGGCCAACTTGATAAGATTGCTACCTCCAGGGAAAGATTCTTCCATAGTATAGTAAATCACATTTCGGATTTAAAACGATAACTTTTAAGCGAATCATGTATTCTAATTTTGGATACTATGCTTGAGTTTTCCAGATAGGATAAACCACCAGACATATCGCATTATCGTTTTCAATTTTTTTTTTAATTTTTGGAAACAGTGAGGAAAGAGGAAATATATTATATAAGAATCAAGGTCTTTCTAATTCATTGTAAATGCATCCACTGGAAACCACGACACAAACCGATGACATTTTTTGTTCAGATAGCTTGCAAATAAATACAGGGTTCCTAAGCAAATTCTTATTCACATTAGGCAGAAAAGGATGGCCATGGGGCGATGTTGTCAGTACATCTTACACGTAGTAAATCCATTCCAGGTTGTTGTTTTCTAATGTGTTCCATTTTCATACCTTTAGGACTGGAATAAAAATTGTTTTTGCTCGACTTTAATACCAAACTGATGAAAGATATCGTAAAAAAAATATTTTTCGGCTTTTCATTTTGTAACCATTGTCCTTACGCACTGTTTACAGGCTGGGGACTGAGATACATGCAAATGCCTAACCTAAAGCGTTCATACACGGCCGGAGAAATCGACTGAGATATTTCCGTAGAAACTTTATCAAGCAAATAGGACGGGTTGACGCCTTCGAACGTCCAACTCGGGTTTTGCACTTTGATTCGAAATCAAAAAGGAGGAACAGTCGGATGTGGGGCCGTGCACAAATTACGTAACGGTGATTTTACCAATTTTTGACCCCCTCCCTATGTAATGTTTTGTAACGGTTTGGCACGCCACTCCCCTAATATTACGTAACGATTTCAAGACCACTACCCCCCCCCCCCCCAAAAAAAAAAAAAACTTCACTTATTTTCATTCCAAATTTTCTTAGTTTCACACAAATGCAAACGCTGTCGAAAACCCCGCTCCCCCCTACGTAACGTTTTGTAACCCCTCTCCCCCCTATGACCATTACGTAATTTGTGCACGGCCCCTGTAGTCCCAGTGGAGGAGGGCGAGAAAATTGATATTTTTTTCTTAAAAATTATACTCTTTAGACCTATTTCTTTGCGTTCCCGAAATTACGTAATTTTTGAAAAGAAATTGTAAGCGGCGCCATTTTTATTTCGTGCTTTGTTTCGCCCTTTATCTTCTCACTCGAAACCAAGATCCCCCGTTTTAGGAAAACTGATCCCGTCTCTGTTTCTAAATTGTTTCGAATAAAAGTAGAGTATGACCATGCGGGAAATAATTTTTTTCTACGGTATGACGAAAATTTAGAGAAAGTTGAAAAAAAATAAAGAAAGTGGCAGAGCTCAAGTTTTTCGTAAAAAAAACGTTTTTTGTAAAGAAACAGAGCAAAATAAATCTTTTCACTCCTTTTCGGGTGTTACAAATATTGGCAGCCCCTTATTTTTCGCTTTTACCCTCCCGCTTTGAAGTTTTGAAGAATTGGTTCGCTACATGTTTCCAGATCATTTCATAAAACACCTCGAAAATATCAAATGTAGTATAGGGCCAGCTTTATTTAAAATCAATAATATCGCAAGCAAAAAGCTCTGCAGGAAAAACAGCGCCGTTTATTGATTTCTTTGGCTGCTAGTGCTAGCTGCATGGTTTGGCCGTTTCCGGATAGATGTCACTAGTAGAACAGAATGGAAAGAAATTTAATTAAAAGCGAAGATATTTCTTTCTAATGTTAACAACCTCCCGAGTTTATCGCTCAGTATCGTAAATAATGGACCCTGCCGCCTCCTTTAAGCAAGAAAAAGCTGTGGTTTGGACCTGAAAACATCTAATTTTTAATTAGATTAGATGTTCAAATCTGTCCCCTTCTTGAGCCTCACAATATCCCAATCTATTGTAAAACCCTTGGCGCGTAGCAGCCAACATTTCAGGGATGATAGAGTTGCCTGCCTCCAAAATTTTCGCCCTCAACTCCTGTATATATTCGTAGGCCGTAAGTGAGGGTGTGAAAATTTTGTCGTGCCAACAATCCCATAGGAAAAAGTCATTTGGCGCAAGATCTGGTGATCGAGGAGGCCATTGGATATTTCCATACGTGGAAATAATTCTATCACCAAATACCTGACGAAGGTAATTTGTAGCCTGGCGTGAATTGTGGGATGAACATCCATCTTGCTGAAACCACAATTCGTCCAAATTTATGTTGAGTTCCCTCAACCGTAGTAAAACCTGGTGTTGGAGAAGATCAACATATTTTTGGCTATTCAAATTCCCTTCAATGAAAAAGGGTCCAATAATGTGATCCCCGACAATACCGCTCCAAACATATAATTTTTGAGGATGTTGCGTTCTAACACTTGCGTGCAGATGTTTATTTTCGCGGGACCAATAGCGGCTATTTTGTGGATTGTGAGAGCTATGAAGTTCAAATGTCTTCTCGTCAGTAAACAAAACTTTTGATAGGAAATTTTCGTTCCTGTCACATTTATCCCTCATAACCTCACAATATTCTAACCGGCGAAAATAATCACCTGGTTGCAATTCCTGCGACTTCCCAATCTTAAACGATTTGTAGCCGTATTTTTTTAGGATCCATTGGCAAGTACTGTTGGGAATATCCAGTGCCTCCGCAATCGGTTTCGTCGAACATGGTTCATGTGCCTCAACGTAAGCGCATACCATTTCGTCTCGTTCCACCCTGTGTGGAAGAACGGGATGCTCTGGTATTTCGCCGTCGTGGTAACATTTTCTACAACCATTTATGCACCCGTACCTTTCAAAACGATGATAAATGTTGTAGACAGTTTGAGCCACAGGAAGCGGTCGATCTGGAAACGCAAAAACAAAAAGCCCAATGACCTCGTCCGCACTGTCACTTTTTATGTAGTTTTTAATAATAAAAATCTTTTCTTCTCGAGTATACGGCATTTTAAAAACACAAAATTTACGAAACTGAAGCGACTCGAAAGGAAATAAAAATGCAATGCCTGTGAATCCCAGTTTTTCCTCGATCATCTCATGGTGTGGCCGCCATCTAGCGGAATTTGCAGACATCTTGTCAACGGTTATTATTGCAACTATGATTTATTCTCACAATGAAAGAGTGGCGACAATTTTTTCTCATGAAAGCAGTCCGGAGATAATAACAAACTGGCACCATTGCTCAATATACCTGTTTCTTTTGTGCACGCAGAACTTTCTATGCCATTTCTGTTTGATTTATTGAAATCCTATCCCTAAGGAAAATCTTAGGAACCCTGTATATAAATTTTATACGAGATTTTTTGTCCGATATATGATTATCCAACGTATTTATGTACGTGGCAAATACAAAAATATACCTAAGCTCACTGCCACATCATTCTCGCAATAGCAACCAGTTGTTTATATATTATGCTGTTCATTGTGTTTATGACGGCTATAGCGACTATGCTGTCAATTCTTAGTAAAATATGACAATTTTTTTTAAATTTTTACAAGGCTTATAAGTCATAAAAAGGTGCCTTCATTTCAAGAATGTTTATTTTTTTCTCCTGTTCACCTTGATGCCAAAACTCCTTTTGCTTCCTTTCCACTGCAACACGCAACCCATCTCGATTTGTATGCATCGGAGAAAATTTTAATGTTGTAATTAGGCTGTAAAATAGTATGTTCGGCTTGGTCTATGTGCTTTAAACACCACTCAAGTTCATTTTTAACTAAGAACCTAACAAGCATTGTTATAGTTGTTCCTGTTAGCCTTTAAGGCACGATATTTTTCTCACTCAAGGATTTTTACGTACAACAAGCCGTCCTCTGTAGCGTAACAAACCGAGACTAGCCTTCCTATAATTTGCGAAACCTCTTTAATTGTTATTTTATTTCCTTTTTTTTTTCTTTAAATAATCTTAATGGCTGTTTTTATTTTTGTTATTCTTTTTTGTGCGATAGATATCCACATCTTTTTTGCATTAAGGATAACTCCTAAAAACTGTATCTCTTGAGTCGATTGTGTACGGCTTTTTAATTGTTACTAAAAAACGTAATCTTATAATTAATGTTAATGTTTCTGACATTTTTTTCCCCCTGACTTATGTCTTAGACAATAGAAACAGGCCTGAGTAATTTGGTGAAACCTTAGATTAAAAAGGGTGGAACCAAAAGGTGCTGTGGCTAGACCGTAAACATTAGAATTAAACTTTTGTTTTGATAAGAAAATCTTACATATTTTTTATATTCAACAAACATTGGAACTAAAAAATATGAATCTTTAAGATCTAATGTTGCAAGGAAGCAGTTTTTAGCAATTAAATTTTCTAATATCTTCCAGTTGAAAATGAGGTGGGCGAAAGAAATTTATTTAGGCTTTTAGGATTCAAGACAAACCTAAATTCCCCGTTATCGTCTATCTTAAAAAATAGCTTAACAAAAACTGATATTGACAGTTAATAACAGTTTTAGCTGCTCCTACTTATAAATGTTGTATGCTTTTCGAATAAATTATTAACTTATTTTTGGTAAGTTTTGAGTTTTTGGGGGTAAAAACTTGAAAAGGTTTGTCACAAAGGGAATTTTGTAACCTTTTGCCAAACTGAAAGTTAATTTATTTTGAGTTATTTGATTCCCCTCTTCTGAAAAAAATTTATTGTTTAGCTCTAATATTTCCTCTCGCCTTTTTTATATTTTTGCAATTTTCGGCAAAATCTTCTATAAAAAAGAAAAGATCTGGATTTTGCGCAGTAGCAATTTTTTTATACTTTTGCATGAAACAATATTGTAGCCAATGCAAAACAATGCAACTCTTCATCAAGTGCTTCGTCTCTCCCTTTTTTGTTTAGGTCAAATGAGAGAAAACCCGCTCTAAGGCTGTCAAACCTTTTCCCAAAATGGTTTACAATTCCAAGAGTTACGTATCTCTTTTTTGCTCTGTGGATGCTAGCATCACTTGAACCTCTGGATTTAATTTGGGTCCTTGAAGAATTTGCCAATTTCCGGGAATTTTGTATTTCGCGAGGAGATTATTTTTAGTTTCCTTATCTATATATTCCCATAGAAAGATGCTTCTTCCACTAGCAGCAAGCTAGCTCTGCTGATATGTCTGGACCCAATGTACTATCATCTGTCCCCCCTAATATACTTTCTCAGGGGTGCCTCTCTGTGCTAGAGTTCGAGGAACTACTAGTGTCTGACGAGTGACGAACTTGAGGAACTGTCAGATTCGTCGTCACATATAATAATATGAAAAACGACGTGATAATAATAATTTCTTAAGTAAACATATTATAATCTACTTAGAAAATTGGACACCCGGCAGAGTAAACCATGCATCGATAGCACGGGTGAGATATGATATTATTTGTATTCACGTGCAGCATATTAGCGTGCTAGGAAAAAAAAATTCTGAGTTAGGCTCCCGCTACATGAAAAATTCGGTTTTTGTTATAATAATTATTCAGGAAATTTAAATGTGATATTTTATTAACATTATGCAGTTTTTATTTAGACTAATATGGCGGGCATAAGTCAAAAACTATGCAGGGTTTAAGTTTTTATAAGTCATAAAAACAAATGTGTGTTTACATAATAAACAAACCCATGCCAAAAAATATTATATTTGTCTCACTGCATTGTTTAAAACTGACAGTTTGCCTTCCTCATTTTCTTCTTTAGGTAATCCATTTGCTTTTCACGTTTTCTTTTGTTAGATTTTTTCTTTAAAAGCATATTTTCATAATTCGCGCGCGCGATACCGTCTTCACTTGTCGCGTGACAGCGCAAGAAGTATACTGACGTAACTAGCAGAGATCAGGTAGGCTGCAGGGGCGGCAGTGTTGCCAGGAGGTTGGAAAAAAACTGTCATTTGCAATCCGAAAAATTATCAAGTTAAGGGAAAAATTATCATAGTTTTTGTATGACATTCGCTTAAAATGTATTATTATTTTGACCAAAAAAAAGGACTATTAATTTCTTAGATTACTTAGGTATTATTATTGTACAGTCACTGTTTGCGTTAATTATAACAATAAATGGCGTTTTAAATGAGGATTTGTTAAATTAAAAATTAAACAAAAAAATCAAATTGTTATTTTTGAGTGACCAAAAAAAAAGGACTAATAATTTCTTCGATTACTTAGGTATCATTATTTTATTATTGTACAGTTCTTTTATATCTCAATTATATATTCACTGTTTGCGTTAATTATCAGAATAAATGGTGTTTTATGTGAGGATTTCTTAAATTATCATAGATATGGGTAGATAGGTCATTATTAATTATCATGTTTCCCACAAAACTATCATAGATTGTGATAATTATCATGTTCCTGGCAACCTTGAGGGGCGGTATGTTTTTCTTATCTCTAAAACTTGCGTATGAAGTGCTACGATCGAAGTATAATTACTTTAATAAGAGTTTTATTATGTTTTCAGAAAGCTAAAAAATTATTTACTTTTTAATGCCTTTTATAAAAACTTGTTATAAAAACATTTTTTACCTAAATAACTTTTTAACCGTAGCTGCTACGAATATGTAGTTTAGGAGGGAGAGGTGGTTCAGGGAGTGATATTATGAAGTTGAAAGTTCTCCCTCGGATTCTCTTCAATGGGGAGTGAAGGGAGTCGTCGTACCATGTAATTTAAGTTTTTGGGGTCGAGGAACAAAAATTTTTGATCAGCTTTTAAAAGTAATGATGTCGACACCCCCCCCCCTTGGCGGTGGAGGGGGAATCTAAAAAAGTCTGAGTTCGTTCAAAACTGGTATACGGGGGTAAATTATGAAATTAACAGCTCCCTCTCCGAATTGATGAGGGGATGGGGTAACATCTAACTTAGTCCGATTGATTTTCGTTTAGATGTTAAAAATTATAAAGTTGCCAGTTCTCCAGGGGTAAAGGGAATACCATCTAACTACGTCCGATTTTTTTGAAAATACCAAATTATCCACTTTAAATTTGGTTTCCATGGACCCATTATTCTAAATGCATGAATAAATAAAAATTTCAAAATAAAAGAAACAGGTATATTGAGCAATGGTGCCAGTTTGTTATTACCTCCGGACTGCTTTCATGAGAAAAAATTGTCGCCACTCTTTCATTGTGAGCATAAATCATAGTTGCAATAATAACCGTTGACAAGATGTCTGCAAATTCCGCTAGATGGCGGCCATACCATGAGATGATCGAGGAAAAACTGGGATACACAGGCATTGCATTTTTATTTCCTTTCGAGTCGCTTCAGTTTCGTAAATTTTGTATTTTTAAAATGCCGTATACTCGAGAAGAAAAGATTTTTATTATTAAAAACTACATAAAAAGTGACAGTGCGGACGAGGTCATTGGGCTTTTTGTTTTTGCGTTTCCAGATCGACCGGTTCCTGTGGCTCAAACTGTCTACAACATTTATCATCGTTTTGAAAGATACGGGTGCATAAATGGTTGTAGAAAGTGTTACCACGACGCCTAAATACCAGAGCATCCCGTTCTTCCACACAGGGTGGAACGAGACGAAATGGTATGCGCTTACGTTGAGGCACATGAACCATGTTCGACGAAACCGATTGCGGAGGCACTGGATATTCCCAACAGTACTTGCCAATGGATCCTAAAAAAATACGGCTACAAGTAGTTTAAGATTGGGAAGTCGCAGGAATTGCAACCAGGTGATTATTTTCGCCGGTTAGAATATTGTGAGGTTATGAGCGATAAATGTGAGAGGAACGAAAATTTCCTATCAAAAGTTTTGTTTAGTGACGAGAAGACATTTGAACTTCATAGCTCTCACAATCCACAAAATAGCCGCTATTGGTCCCGCGAAAATAAACATCTGCACCCAAGTGTTAGAACGCAACATCCTCAAAAATTAAATGTTTGGAGCGGTATTGTCGGGAATCACATTATTGGACCCTTTTTCATTGAAGGGAATTTGAATAGCCAAAAATATGTTGATCTTCTCCAACACCAGGTTTTACTACGGTTGAGGGAACTCAACATAAATTTGGACGAATTGTGGTTTCAGCAAGATGGCTGTTCATCCCACAATTCACGCCAGGCTACAAATTACCTTCGTCAGGTATTTGGTGATAGAATTATTCCCACGTATGGAAATATCCGATGGCCTCCTCGATCACCAGATCTTGCGCCAAATGACTTTTTCCTATGGGGTTGTTGGCACGACAAAATTTTCCAACACCCTCACTTACGGCCTACGACTATACAGGAGTTGAGGGCGAAAATTTTGGAGGCGGGCATCACCCCTGAAATGTTGGCTGCTACGCGCCAAGAGTTTTACAATAGATTGGGATATTGTGAGGCTCAAGAAGGGGACAGATTTGAACATCTAATCTAATTAAAAATTAGATGTTTTCAGGTCCAAACCACAGCTTTTTCTTATTATTTACGATACTGAGCGATAAACTCGAAATATCTTCGCTTTTAATTAAATTTCTTTCCATTCTGTTCTACTAGTGACATCTATCCGGAAACGGCCAAACCATGCAGCTAGCACTAGCAGCCAAAGAAATCAATAAACGGCGCTGTTTTTCCTGCAGAGCTTTTTGCTTGCGATATTATTGATTTTAAATAAAGCTGGCCCTACACTACATTTGATATTTTCGAGGTGTTTTATGACATGATCTCGAAACATGTAGCGAACCAATTCTTCAAAACTAGCGGGAGGGTAAAAGCGAAAAATAAGGGGCTGCCAATATTTGTAACACCCAAAAAGAGGTGAAAAGATTTTTTTTTTACGTTTTTTTTACGAAAAACTTGAGCTCTGCCACTTTTTTTTATTTTTTTCTTCAACTTTCTCGATATTTTCGTCATACCGTAGAAAAAAATTATTTCCCCCATGGTCGTACTCTACTTTTATTCGAAAAAATTTAGAAACAGAGACGGGATCAGTTTTTGTAAAACGGGGGATCTTGGTTTCGAGTGAGAAGATAAAGGGCGCCGCAGGCAAAAATTTTTCAATTAAATTAGCCGAACGCAAAAATGTTAGAAAAACAAAGCACGAAATAAAAATGGCGCCACTTACAATTTTTTTTCAAAATTTACGTAATTTCGGGAACGCAAAGAAATAGGACTAAAGAGTATAATTTTTAAGAAAAAAATATAAATTTTCTCGCCCTCCTCCACTGGGACTACAGAGGCCGTGCACAAATTACGTAATGGTCATGGGGGGAGGGGGGTTACAAAACGTTACGTAGGGGGGAGGGGGGTTTTCGACAGCGTTTGCATTTGTGTGAAACTAAGAAAATTTGGAATGAAAATAAGTGAAAAGTTTTTTTTTTTGGGGGGGGTAGTAGTTTTAAAATCGTTACGTAATATTAGGGGAGTGGCGTGCCAAACCGTTACAAAACATTACATAGGGAGGGGGTCAAAAATTGGTAAAATCACCGTTACGTAATTTGTGCACGGCCCCACATCTGACTGTTCCTCCTTTTTGATTTCGAATCAAAGTGCAAAACCCGGGTTGGACGTTCGAAGGCGTCAACCCGTCCTATTTGCTTGATAAAGTTTCTACGGAAATATTTCAGTCGATGTCTCCGGCCGTGTATGAACGCTTTAGGTTAGGCATTTGCATGTATCTCAGTCCCCAGCCTGTAAACAGTGCGTAAGGACAATGGTTACAAAATGAAAAGTCGAAAAATATTTTTTTTTACGATATCTTTCATCAGTTTGGTATTAAAGTCGAGCAAAAATAATTTTTATTCCAGTCCTAAAGGTATGAAAATGGAAAACAACAACCTGGAATGGATTTACTACGTGTAAGATGTAGTGACAACATCGCCCCATGCCCATCCTTTTCTGCTTAATGTGCTTTTCCGTATGTCTGCGTCTTATACACGGCTGCTTGGCCCCCTAAGGATCTGCTTAGGAACCCTGTATAAAAATTGCTAATTGTGATCTCTTCTGATCTTTACTTGTATAAAATTATATAAATTATTTTATATAAGCTACTTTACATTTAAATTTAACTTAGTAAGTCGGTGCATTATTTTTTATTTCATTATTTTCATTAATTAATTATTTTAGTTTAGACGGTTAGATAAGAGTAGCTCTGCTAGCTCTCGCCGTCTTGTAAATTAATGGTTTAGTAATGTTTTTTTTTTAATAAAGGCATATTGTATTGTATTGTAAAACATGAGGGATCAATCGCTCTCTCGCAGTCACCAAGTATCTTCTTGAAGTTTTAAAGTTGTTTACCTTGCGAATGCAACAAATAGATAAGCTCAGGTGACTCAATCTTTGCTTTTTTTGGGTAATCGGCCATTTCACAGATGACGTCAAAACTTTTTCTCATTTGATCCATCGAATATCCGAAGGACGGTCGGTGATTCAGGAACAGTTTGACAAATTCAATAAAGGTTATCTCGTCTCTAGCTAAGCCGGTCTCGTCCAAGTCTCTGTATCTAATATCGATCATCATGGTCTCAAGCTAAAAATCAAACAATATCTCAAGTTACGTTCTACAAAATAACTGAATTGTCTCTGGTCTTCTATGGATCATCATCAATACTACTACCTAATCTCTCGCAATCAGCAAAAACTACATGTTCAAAAAAAACTAAAAAATTAATCTCTTTCCTTAATATCAAATTTGCAATCCTTATAAAACTTAAGAGGTTATCTCACAAACTAAATAAAAATAAGGAATACTTCTCGACAAAAATGTTCATTTTTTAATTTTTTTGAAAGGGACCACGTATAAAAACCAGTCAAAATTTCAGCCAAATTCACGGAGAACTTTTTTCCCATTTTAATGGTACTTGGGGGGCTATTCCAGAGGCGGCTATTTTTATAGCGACTCGACTTTTAGAGCAAACCCTGTACCGATTTGTCGACTGAGTTTACCCTTGGGGTTGTAAAGCAAACTCTAGGTACTTTTTTTTTTCGGATTTCAGTATACTATTTATATATTTTAATTAATTATTTGTGTGGTTTTACTTCGCTTTCCTTAGTTTTAAACTGTAAAAGTTGATGAGCTAGTTTTTTTAATATTCTTAGGAACTTCCTGTTATAGAAAAAATTGTTTTTTTCTTGTCTTAGTCTTTAAATTTACCAAAACACGTGTCCTACTATAAGTGTATTTTAGCACATCTAAAAATAATTTAACAGGTATTTAACTAAATTATTTTAAAGTTCATCATAACTCTACCATTAAGCAGCCATACAAATGAGTTTGATGACTTGTGACAACAAATTTGACCTGTACAGTGTTGCCAGGGTTCCGACTGGCAGAGCGATCTTTTTGAAAATCGGTATTTTTAGACAGAAAACGCTATCATTTGCGAGGCTTTTTTGCTGCTTATTTTAAATTAGAGAATATTTTGATGTATAGGATTAGGTATATTTACAAAAAAAGAAGGTAATAAAGGGTATGCGACCAATTATACCTTACACCCGATTCCCACCTACGACTTTTTCCTGGGGTACGTTCACTTAAAGCGTCGGGCGCGCTCTAAAGCGTTCAGATCAAACACTGGGTGAAAATTACCCGCGTTCAGATTTGATGAAAATATCGTCCGGCGATTCGCCTTTTACGCCCTGCTATAGGAGGTGGTTGAAAATCACTCGTATTGCGCAGTAGGTTGATAAACAGGTAAACCGAACCAAAATCAACCTTTTGAATTATTTTTCATTTTGAAAATTTTGCTTTCGACCGAAAAGACGCAAATCCATAGAACTGAAGAAGAGGAAGACAAATTTTGGTTTAAAAGCAAGCGATACTTTTTGTTTTAGTATATTGTTTACAAGATTGGTGAGCGAAAATAATGGAAGCAGAGGCTGTGGCATTTTCAATAAATAATCAAACTATTCTTTTCTCATAAAAAATCACATGTTCTACGCACCAAAAAAACAAATAGAAAAAAACTAAAATGAATTTTTGAGTTTATCTTGTGGTTCGTTCATCCAGTTCACATTAAACCAACGTTCGGCGATTTATCCATGACGTCATCCTCTCGGCAAGACGTCTCGCCCGACATTTTAAAGTGAACGTATCCCTGAGTGCGTCACATGATCTCAATATGAAATGTTATGACAGTCATGTGACGCGTGCCCGGGCACGCACGAAAAAGTCGAGGGTGGGGACCGGGGTTTTAGTGCGTTATGAAGGTTTTTCAGTTTCACTTTTAATGGGATCACTGCATTCCAAAACGTCAATATTTTTAAAACGTCACACACGATTGTTTGTTGTCAAATATTTTCGCGATTAGTTTTTTTGGTGTTATTTTTGTAGTTCTTCAACCAGTTAAGTCGCGGCTCAGTAAAGTCGAGCGGTTAGAATGTGACTTGCTCAAATTCGGCTTACCTGCGAGCCGTGATGTAACTGGTTGGTGCAATTGGCCATGAGGTAAAATTATAGGTAAAGAACTCGGTAAAGAAACAGAGTTGTGTTGTGTAAAAAGTGGGAGAAGAGAGAATCTTAAAAAATAGGTAATTAAGTTTCTACGGACAATTACTCTACGTACTTTGGTTTTTCACTTTTAAAAGGCAGACTTAACTAAATTGTAAACAAAAAAAGGCAGAAGTCAGCAAATATCGCCTGGTACAGTGACCCGATTAGTAAAACAACTTATCGCAGTAACCACAAAAGAGCCAGGGTGCACCGCCAGATACCTAGAAATCGGGTCGCTATCAAAAGAAGTTGCCACTTGAGTCGCCCTCCTGGTACTTTCTTTGAAACGTTTTTTTGCACAGGTATTTAAAAAATGAATTAACTTACCTCAAAGTCGCTAGGATAATACCCGCAAGTTCGGACCAAATCGGGAATCTCCGTCAAATTAATAGTGTCCGACACCCTTCTGGGCAAATCTATATTTTCTTGTTGCAAAATCTGCATGTAAAAAAATAAATCCAGAATTTCGTGGAAAAGCCATCCGTTTTTTCCACCTTCTATGAGACAGTAAAATGGTTCTAGTTCTGTGCCGCCCATAACGTGAAGAATTTCCACAGAACTGCAAAAAAGTATAGAATGCGAATTTTTCTAAAAACTACCCCCATTTTGATTGATGATGATTTTGTTACCTGATGGAACTGAAATAAATAAAAGTGTCTAATATACTCGGATAGACGATTCAGTTCAAGTTCTTCAAGAACCGTCAGAAAATTTTGCCCTTACAAAAAATTTGACGATTTTTAAACACAAGTTTACGCCAACTGCTTTTTTGTCATTAGTTTCCTAATATTTCTTAAAATTTAATTTCTTACTACTGTTCCAGTACATAAAAAATATGTCAAGTTTAATTTTCGTAGGCAGTTTTTGTGATAAACCCTTTTTTTATTTAAAAATGTATGTTATTGAGCTTATTTTTGTGTGTAAAGAAACCTCCAAAACTTTTAACATACAATACCATAGATAGCCATGAAATAATAATATGCCACTGTTACTATTCAGAAAAGTACACAAATTCTGTCTTTTTTTTTACATGTTGAGAACTTTTGTCACTTTTAAATGTTTATATTTAGTACACTCCATTCCAAATCGCCGCGGACCAGTTTTTTGACACTGACAGTTCCATTTAGCTTCTGTGTTTAATTGTCAGCAGCCATATTAAAATTAGTCCAGAGAGTTTGGAATGAGGTATACGCGTAACAGCAATTTAGCGCCGCCGTAAAACTAGTCCTGCAGAATTTCATGAAAATATTAAATTAAAAAATATTATCAGTTTTTTCCACAGTTTCCACTGTCTTTTATTTTGAGATTTTCTGTCGTTTCTGAAGAATCGCGACCTATTATCTCTGGAACAATGATTTGAAATTTGATTTAAATATTATCCTGTGTGAGTGGGTTTACGAATAAGAACAACAGTCTATCGTAAACCCACTCACACAGGACAATATTTAAATCAAGGTCCAAATCATTCTGCTACAACCAAACGAGGCATAATAAGAACTTTGTATAACAGAGTCGTAAATTTGTAACAATTCTCATGACTTGGATATCGAAATAAGAAACATTAAGAAGGATCTGCAGTAACAGACACTATTTCTAAATTTGAGCAAACAGGACAGAAATTACAAGACCAAAAACAGGCAAATGCATACCTTACAATTCCATACATTAAAGGAGTATCAGAGAAAATTCGAAGAATAGCAAACAACTTTAATATTAAAACAGCTTTTAAATCTAATAATACAATTCGAAGCTTTGTTAGTAAAACAAAACCGGAGAACAAACAAAATAAGGAATGCATTTACCAAGTTCCTTGTGAGTGTGGTGAATCATACATAGGCAAAACAAAGAGATGAAACAACGAAATCGGGAATCGCCGAGCACGCATGGTCAAAACAACACTGAATAAAGTGGACAGAAGCAAAGGTTTTGCACAAGGAGTCACACTGGAAGAAACGAAAATTCCTTGAAGCTGCCTTTATTGGGCAGAATCAGGGTGTTTTCAACCAAGTGTTGAAATTCCAAATACTTGGAAGCCACTTCTTGGGTGGAGCATGACCATAGCATGTAAGTACGTAGCCTTAGGAATAGATTGTAGTTTGCACTTGAAGATGATCAGAGATTGTACTGATCGAAACGCCGTGTATAAATAAAATATAGACAAAGTATTAAAGAGAGATCTCTAGGAATACATAATGCGAACAAATTCTGGTATTTTTCTCACTGTTGTTTTCTTTTTCTTAAAATTAAATGAATAAAAATGTATTTTTTACAGAATGCAGAGGTTTTTTGACAGCCTGTAGCTCCCTAACCTGTAACTGCAATGCAACTGGATCGCAATAATTAAATTAAAAAATCATTTGGCGCTATTAAATTTTTGGATTTTTTTTCTCTATTCCTCAAACTTTTTTCTTTTTTTTAATGCATTGTACACCCTGTATAATAAAAAATCGTTACAAAGTGAGTTTTGACCAAGTTGTCTAAAAGCATCTATTATTTTCGAGTTTAATTTGAATTCCATTGTCATAATATAAAAACACTGAATGAATGAAATGATGTAATAGATTTACCTCGGTTTGATCTCCCATTGAAGTATATTCCTGTCATTAACGCCAAATGTAAAAACATACTTGCCATCGTAAGATACGACAAAGTCTCGAAGCTAAAATAAGAAAATCTGGATTTATAAATAAAATTATTATTTTTAATCTTTAACTCAATTAAAATTTCCGAAAAAAAAAAACAAAAACCAAAGACTTTCTAACATAGTTTTTTTTTCATGCGAAAATTGATGAAACATTTTTTTAGTGTCGCTGTGTGCCAAATTTAAATGTTTATTATTTGGTACTGTAGTAGAGGAGGGGCGGCTTTTTAAGAGAGGCAAGTAGGCCTTTATAGACTCTTATTACCAAACCCAGTGAACCCCGACTGATACACGTGCTCCTTAGGATGCTTGTCTTACTATTTTTTTAAGAGGGCCTAATTTTGTTTTACCCTTAGATGAATAGGAAGCCTTCAGTTAAAAACGAAGTCCCGATTATGAATCACTCTGTAGACCACTTATATAAAAAAAGAGAGAATTTTACCAAAAGAGAAACTCTTTTGATTTTTGGCCTACTCCACTAGTTACACCATTGGAGCATGAACCAGTCGGACTTTTCCATCGACGTACTAACTAATAACGATGGGCTTTTCCCTACGACAAATACGTTATCATCCGGCCGGCCTGGGTATCGGCGTAGAAAGTAAAAAAAAAACAAACTTTACACAGGACTTGAAGACTAAATGGGAGAAATGTGTTTCGCCCATATTAGGGACTAATTAGAGTGCTTTAATCTAATATCTAGACGAAGAGAAACGATCATATGACCAAGTGTATACCTAGGTTAGGTTAGGTTGGTTATGAGTGGTGCAATTTACAGCTCCCTCCACTGAGGCCTGAGAGATCTATTGTGGCTCATTTCCTCCCTACCCCACTCACCAGACCGGTCTGATGAGCATCCCCTAGGAAGGCAGTTTTCTGTCCTAGAGAGATTTAGACCTAAACCCCTTTATCGGGGCTAGGGATCTTTAACGTGCTCCACTATCAATATATGGATCACACGGGACTGTCCTCTTAACGTCCTCTCCGAGGGACGGTATGGAATCGAATTAGCCTGCCTTCTAGCTAACTCGGCCTACTCCGCTTCATACTGCGTTTTACCTTAATCTTACAAGCAAGACCCGGGGCTTGAACCCGGCATCTCCTGCTTGAAAGTCGCGTCGTTAACCCGACACCCAGCAGGCAACTTAAAGTATATACCTATATAAATTGTTTATTTCCCAATAAATCTTAAGGATTATTACAGGGAAATAACAAAAAAGATTAAAAATAAAATAAAAAAGCAAACCTAGTGGCTAATTTAATTATATCAACACGAACAAAAAATAAATCAATAGTTAAAAGTCGAGATAAAGTTATTTTGTTTTAATTTAAAAAATATTTTTTCGCATGTTTCTTAAATAGATGTAAATGTTGTATTTGTTTTAATGATATGGGTAGGTTGTTATATATGTTTATTACATCATATAATAAAGATTTTTTCCCCAGTATTACTCTTAAACTGTATTGGTTGAAGTTGATTATTTTGTCTAGTAAAATTGTTATTTTGTTGAATTTTGATATTTGAATATTTTTGATAAGAGATTATTGCGTGAACAAATATATTTATTGGACGTTTATAAAAGTCAATCAAGTTCAGATAACCAAAGGGACGGTATAAATTAATAGTCGGCTCGAGAAATAAAAGTTTATTCATATATTTTATAATTTTGTTTTGCAATTTCATCAATGGATTTAAAATGGTTTTATTAGCAGAACCCCAGATTGAAATGAAGTATTGGATTTTTAAATACAAAAATGTATAGTAAATGATTTTTAAATACTTTAGAGGAATATAATATCTTAGTTTATACATGATTTCTAATTCTCAACAATGATTAATATGTTTTTTTCCAACTTAAATTTTGATTAATGAATAATCCCAAAAACCGAGTAAACTTTTTATATTTAATTTGTTTTTGTCTGAAAATAATTGGTTCATGATTTTAATTTTGAATGTTGCATTTTTTATGAACATGTATGATGATTTATCAAAATTAATAGTCAACTTGTTAATTGAATGAATGTAGAAATATGGGCGGAATAAGGACAATTCCCATGTACGTAGGCCATCGTGCTGGGCCCGTTGCACGCCCACTATCCTTAGTTTAGCCCTCGAAGTCTGCCTCTTTCGCAAAAGAACAGATTTTTCTGCGCTGCAACTTTCTTACATTGCCTGGGGCCAGCAGATAGTTCCCAGGGTGCAACTTTCTTGACTTGGCCAGAGTCGGACACTCCAGCAGGACGTGCAAGGACGATTCCTCGTCCTCCATGCACCAACGACACTCTGAGTCTTCGGCAATTCCCATCGTCTCTAGGTGCTTGTTAAGGCGAAATTGTCCCGTTAGGAGCCCTCTTGCCAGTCTCACATCCTTCCTGCCTAGGTGGAGCAAGGACTTTGTTTTTTTGGATCCTCAGAGCGCCAAGTCACTTTTCAGGGCCGTTATGACTTGGCCGGAATACCTGGTATGGGTTCCAGGTCTACCGGATCAGTTGATGATCCTTGTCTAGCCAATCTGTCGGCCTCTTCATTTCCCGGTACACCTTCATGTCCCGGGACGCAGAGGAGAATGACCTTGTTGTGTCTTGCTACAGTTGTCAAAACACGTTTGCACTCCAATACAAGGGCAGAGTTCCGACTGATAGCAGACAGTGCAGCCCTACTATCTGAGCAAATGTAAATATTTTTGCCTGAAGCGGACATTTTCAGATTTTTATATCCACACATCAGAATGGAGTATACCTCAGCCTGAAAAACAGTCGCGTACCTTCCTAGGGAGAAGTGGAACTTCGCCCCCGTGGTTTTACAGTACACTCCCGCCCCCGACTTGTCCCCCATTTGTAAGCCGTCTGTGTACCAGACTGTCCCGTTGTTCATGCGTAGCACTGGATAGATCTTCGTTATATTCCTATAGAGTGCTGCGTGACTGCGTGATCAGAATTGATCCTGAGGTCACAATGATTTTGAAGTCTTGACTTTGTACATAGTCCTCAAAGCCACATGTTCTATGAAAAGGTGCAAAGGAGGTAACCCTGCGAGCCTTTCAATAGCCCTGGTAGGTGCCGTCCTCGTGGCGCATGTTATGCCAAAACACGCTAACCGCTGGACTTTGTCTAATTGTGCCCTTGCGATCTTTGTTTTGGTACCTTGCCACTACACTATGGCCCCATACGTCCCGATAGGCCTCACGACCGCCATATAAATCCAGTGGAGATAGAACGGTTGAAGTCCCCACGTGGTGCTAAAAGCTTTTTTTCATGCCCATAGGGCGTTTGTGGCTTTCTTAATCTTATTCGCTACATGCTCTTGATAATTTAGCTTGGAGTCTAGAATGATTCCGAGATGTTTGGCGGAGCTTTTGTGTGTAATGACTTGATCGAACAGTCGAAGTTCTGGTAAAGTGCCCAAATCTCTTTTTTGTGAAGAGGACTAGTTCGACTTTTGCTGGATTGACTCCAGTGCCGGATTTACAATAAAGGCGCCCCTGGCCACTTTTTTTCCAAGATCCCTCTAAAAATTTTTTTATCGATATAAAAAAAAAGAGAGAAGGTTAAGGTTTTAACGAATTATATACCTACAAGGTAAAAACAAAACTGTACATAATTTTTACTAAAAATAAGGTGTGCTGAGTACTGAATCATAATAATATTTTTATAATAACAAAACTAAAAATATGAAATCGGTAGCAGTTAGTCAAAGAAGCAATAAAGACATAAACTTAAACAAAAATATTTTATATACTTTTCACTCTTTTTTTGGGAAAATTCAAATATTATTTCTTGATTTTGATTGATTGATTACGTTTTTGTCCGATTCATCAGTGTCGAGAATAGAATAATAATTATTCTGGCGTTATTTCGACATTTGGAAACAAGGTTACCAAGTTTTTGTCTTTAATAAATGTAAGATAGTGCTTAATATTGTTGATATCGTCAAACTCTCTAAAAATCTGCCCAATAAGTGATTTATCTAAATCACAGGATATTTTTCAATAATTCTGAATTAGAAGCATAGTTTATATTACTTAAGAATCCATTATTTTTTATTTCATACAACATACTTGGATTTGACTCTTAAGTTCTTGATTCAAGAAGTCCAAAATATTATTATATACGTTAATCCAAAAATGTATTTTTCCATCGAATGTTACATCTATGCCAGCGCCTTCATCAAATTGTCGTTTTCTTGCATTTTTTCTTCCTTGGTTTTTTTTTTGTAATTTATTTCTTTTGCATACATTTTTCCCCTCTCATCATAAAAATTATAGTTAGATATCTGTGATAGATCGAAAACACCCTATAATAAATTTTTACTGCCGTAAATAAATCTGTATCGACAGTTTCTAGTCACTTACTGGCTTGATCATATTTTTCCAACACGTCGGACAAAAATACAGTTACAATTCCCATTTTTAATTAATTAAAATAAGTAATCCTTTGGCCTCTGCTTTTGTTTGTTTTTTCAGAATTGTTTTTGGATATATAGAAATTCATTGTAGGAAGCAAGCATCTGCCCTAGCTGACCAAAGAGTTATTGATACATCTTTGGAAAGCATAATTTTAGAGGTTTTACTTTCTGTGGACGGATTCGTTTCTTGTAATTGCTTTTCCTGTTCGAAACTATTTTTTGAAATACTCCATCTCCCTGTAGATGTAAAAAAATGTGCAGAAAATATGCAATTGCAACCAAACAACACAAGTTTACCGAAGGTGCAGCGCAGGGCACAAAGGTTGCAAATGTTTAATTTTTTATAGGTGCTTGAAGACCACTATAAACCACTAACATATTTGAAGCATTATCAAACGATTGTCTGTACAAAGGGTTTTTGGGGTGAAGGTGAAAAGTAAGAATCTGATGCCTATTTTGTTTGACCTGATAGGGCACTAACTTTTTTCTGCAAAACAATAGACCCAAGAAAACCCCTGCACAAATTTTAAGCATAATTGACCTGACAATCATGAATATATTAATAAAAATCGATGACTAGAAGCAATAGTTACAATATGACATACCGTATAATCATGAATTGCGTGTAAATAGAAAATATTAAAAATACAAATACATTGCGCAACGCAGCATAAAACTTGATTTCAATCAACAACAACAACAACACTTGTCAGTATTTAACTTGGAAAAATAAGAAAATATCCTAGGAACCAGTTTCAGCTCAGCTTCCAATTTCTCCTTTTTGTCGTTGTCTAACTTTCGTCTTTAAGACCCGCTTAACTTTGAATTTATTTTTTAAGTATATCGTGGGGCATACACATAAAAATTATATAAAATTAAGCCGAGTGCCGATGGTGTAGTTGTGAAGTTACTTATTTTTTTTGTTTTTCGGTTTTCGTAGGTCTAAATATGCAAAGCGCTGGAGCGCTGGTTCACGCCGGCGCTCCAGCTTCTTTTGGCTTTGGCGCCCCTAGGCAATTGCCTAATATGCCTAGTGGTGAATCCGGCGCTTTGACTCTTAGACCCTAATTAACGCACCAGGCTTGGACCTTATCAAGTGCTCGTTGCATGAGTCTTCCAACTTGTAAAACATTGTTGCCATCAATTGTAACAACAATGTCATCTGCGTAGGCATAAGCTTCATACCCTGCATCATTTAACTCTACGAGTAAGCTGTCAACCACGAAGCAATACAGTGTTGGTGATAGTACTCCTCCCTGCGGACAACCTCGGGCTACCTTGATCTGAGCATAGTCTTCAAAGAGATTAGTTATCACAGTCCGCTTTGAAAGCATGGCTCCTGTCCAACTTACAATGGTTGTTTCAGTACCTCGCATGCGGACTTCGTTTATGGAGTCGAAAGATGTATTATCAAAGGCTCCCTCTATGCCCAGGAATGCTGCCAGTACTGGTCTACCACGAGTCATAGACCTCTCCACCTTATTCATCAAGTGATGGTGGACTGTCTCAGTGGATTTACCAGACTAATAGACATATTGCATCGGATTAAGATGGTTCCTCGTCAATACACTTTTTTTAAGGTAACGTTCTATTACTCTCTCCATTGTTTTAAGAATAAAACTGGAGAGACTTATAGGCCTGTATGATTTGGCCTGACTGTAGTCCGATTTATCAATTTTTGGTATAAAGACTACCCCAACCAGCCTTCAGAGCTTTGGAATATAGCTCCAGGCCAGACAGACCCTAAGGATTTTAAGTAGACGGGTATAAAGAACCTTCGAACTCTTCTGCAGGAGGGCCGGAAAGACGCCATCTTCTCCAGGTGATTTAAAAGGGGAAAACGTTGCCACAGCCCATTTTACCCTGTTACCCTGTCTTGGACAGTATATGGTCAGGCTTGCGCCTTTCGAGTACTGTCTCCGGAAGGTCCAAATCTTGTGGGATTTGTACAGATTCGAAAAAGTGAGTGCTGAGCATGATTTGAAGAGTTTCGCAAGATGTTGAGGTGTATGCGTCATTTGGTTTCTCAATCGCGCCCAATTTCGCTCCCGGGTCCTTCGTCAGGACTTTGTTGAGCTTTTGTGTGTGGGAAAGCGAAAATAGTCAACTTGTTAAACGCTAGCTATTTTTCTATAATGTTTAAATCATTTTGAATGTTTCAATTTATTTCTCTTAATGTGTTTGCAAAATAAATAATAGTTGTGTCATCTACGAATAATTTCATTAAAATTGCCGCAAGAACTGATCCTTGAGGGACACCACATTTGATTTCTTTTAATGAGCCTTGCTGACTATTAATTTTGACAAATTGATTTCTGTTTTCTAAATAATTTTTAAACCATTCGAAAATGATACCCCTAATTCCATATTTGTATAATTTATTTGATAATATACTGTGATTTACGGTGTCAAATGCCTTTCGCAAATCTAGAGATAATATACAGCATTTCTTTTTGTCAACGTTTAGTTGAATATCTGTTATTACATCTAATGCCGCTGTTTCTGTATTTCTAGATTTTCGAAAACCATATATATTGAACCTCATACAATATATTATTTAAATTATGTTAACTTGCGAGGTAGGCCCAAAATCCAAAAGTTTTCTCTTTTGGTAAAATTATCTTCTTAAAAAAAGGTTACCTCTTTGGGGTGTGCCAAATATCCTGTATACTTATAAGGATTCCCGTCGGGTGGTAAAATTTGAAGCCCCAAATGTTTCTTGCATCTAAAAACCAAGTATCTAAAGTTGTGTTCCGGCAAAATTTTCATTTTTTTGATGTAGGACTCTTGAAAACAGCCAAACGCAGGACCCAGGAATAAAGCCCTGGGGACTTTGGTCGTTTCGTGGATGAATTTCAGCTTGTGCTAAAAATAAATTAAGGGTAATTTAAAACAAAAAATAACAAATTAAAGGGTTTTTAATTTTTCATACAATAAAGGCATTATTGGCTCCGCCCCCGCAGAGCAAATCGGAGAGCGTTGAGGGCGGTCCCAAATTCGATTCCCGGCCAGATAAAAAAAGTCTGTTGACTGGTCGTTTGTGAGTGTCCTAACTTAACTCTGGGTGACCACCTTTTTTGTAATACCAAATTCCCTGACTTTTCCCGGTTTTCCATAGAACCCAGACTATTTTTAAAGTTTTTCCCTGATCCCCTCACCCCTCAGTTTAGTAGGTGCTGGGTTGGACTAATTCTGATTTATATTTAAAAGCAAGGACACGAATTCTTGGTCGAACCTAGTGTCGTAATTCTAGATTTGTTAAATGCGCCGCAAGCGAAAAATGTAAGAAAATTATACTAAAAATGCTATTTTTAACATGTTTTAAATGTTGTAGAAAAAAATAACTTTATTACAGTTTAGGCCAAACATTTTGAAATTCAGCATTTTTATTTTAACAAAAGTTGAGTACGAATCTAGTCTCAGTTCTAGATATGTTTGTATGTATTTTAAAAAAATTTTACTAAAGATGCCATCTTTAACACTTTTTAAATGTTGCTGAAAAAAATCCTTCAAATTTATCTAAAATTGTAACAATGATCCGTAGCTAAAATTTTTTTGCATGTTAAGCGGAAAATTAATAAAAAACCGCCTTTCTTTACATTTATTATGAAATATTTTTACAAAAAGTGGGTTGCGTTACCTGCCAAGGACTAGGTTGGGCTCGAATCTAGTATCAATTTTAGATACGTTGGGAAAATCAAGTCACTAATGCGCCGGAGGCGAAAATTTTTAGAAAATGATACTAAACATGACATTATGTACACGTTTGACCTTTTTTTTTAAATAAACTAAAATTGTAACAATCAATGCCACTATAGCGCTGCAGGTAAAATTTTTGAAAGAACCCTGCACGGATAACATAGACCGCCGTAAAATGTAACCATTTTTTAAATATTTTGCAGGTAATGTGTAGCAGAAGTCAAAATAGTGAAATATGATAGGAGATATGAGCCGTCAAAGAGCGTATGTCTGGCAAACACCTCTAAGAAGACTTTTTCTCATAACTTGAATACTGCACAGGGGCGAATCCAGGGTTTTTTCTTACGGAGACTTTACTGTATGAGAGGGTTAATTTAAAAAAAATTACGTAAACGAAGGTAAAAAGTTTTTGTGTTTTATTTTCCCTGGTAGCTTTTTTATGGGTTTGGTCCCATTCGAAATTAAAATATCAATAAATAATAAAAATGTTAAAAGCAGAGGACAACGTTATTTTTTGTATTGACAATATTTGTTTGTAGGTATTCTTTAATGTCGAGGAGGAGGCGTACGCAGGGTGAGGGGCTGGAAGGCTTATGCCCCCCTTCCAAACTATTAAATATTGACTGAAAGATTAAACTTTCCCCAAAAATTAAGAATAAAATAGTTACTCCCCTCTCCAATGATCCTCAGCTTCCCCCCTAAAACAATTTTTGCTTATGATACTGAGTATAGGTAAAGTTTGGGTATCAAGTCAAGACGACGAACAAAGCAGAAAAATTAAAAAAAAACAGCGACTAGGGGGGAGACCAAGGTTCTTTAGGGAGAAGGGGGGTTGAGTAACAACATAGTCTGGGAAAATTCAATCTTTAGGAGTCAATATTTAGTGGTTTGTACGCCACTATACCCTTAAAGAAAACCGAAATAAAGAAATTTACGTAATTTTTTTAAAAATTTACCTTCTCAGACTAAGATAAAACCTTGAATTCGCCCCTGTGCAGTATTCGAGTAACTTTTAATTGAGACCTAGAAACGAGAAAAAATTTTCGTAGTTTTTTGCCAGATATACGCTGTTTGACGCATCTCGTATCACAGTCATACGATCCTCATAGAATTTCACTATTTTGACAGTTCCAACACTTTTTTATTATACTTTTTACAATTCCAGACTTTTGTCGAAATTCCCTGACATTTCACCGACTTCCCGGTTTTTCTGGTTTTCCAGAAAATGGCCAACCTACTTCCCTTTCCATTTCGATTAACGGGTACCACTAAAGCGAGAAGAGAAGAGACCAGTTGGCGTCTAATATTATCTTAAAGAATAATTAGCCAAAATTACGTCTTGCATACCAATACTGAGAGGAAAGTCCTTATCAGGTCTAGAGTGAGTGAGCTCCAGGTTATCTGCCCTAGGCCGGATTCTCACCTAGGCGTTTCCCCCAAGCGTGCTCACCCTGACTCAAAAAACTTATCACGTGATGCGACATGTATTTGCCTATTCATATACATGTTGCATCACGTGGTGTAATTTTAGGGGCAAACATGAAGAACGCCTATTAGAACCAAGCATTTATTTGATGCCCTTTTGTCACCGGTTTAGTTTTTAGGATATTGAAACAATATTTACTAAAAGTCTATGTATGCACTCACCTTATCATCAGCTACCAAAAAATATCCAATTAGCTTATTATCAGCGGTTCGTTTGATGTAGTAAACAAAATTCATAGGTTTCGCTATTTGCTCGATCCTTTCCCTTGAGGCAATACTAAAAACTTCGTAACTGAAATTAATAAAAAAATATTTATAAAAAAATACCCGGCGTAAAAAAAAACTCATGACATTTAAATGTGTCTGATTTTATCTCGATTAGTAATACTATATCATTTGGATTTTTTTACAAATAGAGCCAAGTCAAGTCAAAATAAATATAAAACCTAAAATTTCCCTTATATTTTATCTCCATTTTGCAAAATAGACATTTTCATAACAAAAATAAAAGGAAAAAAAAACAAGTTCTTCAGATGGCTTGCCGAGCATTTGTCCATAACTTGTTGATGTGATCGTCTTTATTAAGTTATTGCGCCCTGATGAATCTCTAATAAGGGCAAAACACGTGTCTGCGCCTGAAATTCAAGTCGATACCCTAATGGTTGATGGACTCCTGCCAAAAGAGGTATTACTGGTGAACTTTGTGAATTCATAATCGTTATTTGCTTCTGGTACTTTGTAGAAATCAGCCTCCTCGTAAAATGCTTTATAAATTGAGGCAGTTTTATCATGCATTTCCAAAGTAATAATAACTCTTACCCTTTATTTTCTCAGTGGCTTAGCCAGAAATCGACTCTAGGGGGGGGGGGGGTTTCATCATTTAATAAAAATCAACAATGGCAAATTTTTAAAAATTATGCTTGAGCTCTTGAACTGAAGGGAGGAGAGAGGGCAGTTTAATAGGTGTTGAGTTAGTGTATACGAAACAAAAATACTTATTTTTAAAAGCAAGTCTCATCTAGTCTCATTTGCACGCGTTTAAAATGTTGTTGACAAACAAACAAACTTAAAATTAAAGAAAATTGTAACAATATTTAATATTAGAAGTTAAAACTTCCAAATCAGTTACATCAACCAAAAAGAATCTAAAAAAAAGAAAAGATCAAAAGATCTTGGGAGGAAAGAACGAAATTTCAAAATTGGACGAGTGTCCCACAAGGAACACACAAAAGTCCAAAGCGAAAAGGGGAACAATTAAATGATGTTTCGCCCGGGGTGACTAGCGTGGGCTCGTCAGTGGATTCACTAGTCACCTTCAATCCAGACATCATTTAACACAATCGCACACTCTGACTTCCAACTTTGAAACACTCACAAATAGGCATCGTTCCGCATGGTACTTATTATAAGTCGCCTGATACGGGTTCGTCTTGGCGTGTTAATCTTTCCAATAGGAATATGCTCCTAAGACAATTAAAACAAGAAGTTAAAACTTCCAAATCAGTTACATCAACCGAAAAGAATCTAAAAAAAAACATCTTCTTGGTTATTGTGAGTGTTTCAGAGTTGGAAGTCAGAGTGTGCGATGGTGTTAAATGATGTCTGGATTGAGGGTGACTAGTGAATCCACTGACGAGCCCACGCTAGTCACCCCGGGCGAAACGTCATTTAATTGTTTCTCTTTTTGCTTTGGACTTTTGTGTGTTCCTAGTGGGACACTCGTCCAATTTTGAAATTTCGTTCTTTCCTCCCAAGATCTTTTGATCTTTTCTTTTTTTTTTAATATTTAATATTGTTATAGCGCCGCCGAAAACTTTCACACAAAAAAAAAAATCTTTAAAAATTTTGATCTCTCAAAAAAGTGGGGGAGCTATCGCTCTCTCTGGGGCCCTTAATCATGATTAATTTATTGTAGATTGAGTTGGACCTCCTGGGAGGGGGGGGTTTAACCACCAAACCCCCCCTGGCTACGCCACTGCTTTTTTTATCTTAATTTTTTTTAAACATTGGACAAACATTCCTATAACAAGTATTAGGAAGGAACAGTCCGAAAACTAGAGCATACATAAACACCCTCTCAAATACTCTCATATGTACCACTTTTTCCTCTGAATTTATTTTTAGATTTTTTTCAGACATGCTTTAATAAGTAAGGACTTTAACATTCCTAACTTGTTTTGTTTTAAATATTTCTGTAGATTAATAATAATTATAAAAATATAGGGTGGACCAAAAAAAAACCGGACTGTTCTGTTTTAACTGCCAATTTTTTATTTATTGTCGGATTTTAGGGAGTAAAAGCCAAACCACCCAGTAAACGTAACGTAGATCTGAAATCCAGCGCTCTCATTGATGACAACCGGCAAAGATGGGCATTTCCACCTCGACTAATGCGATTTCAGCTACCGTATCAGGTGACGCGAGGTAACGATACACCACCCTAGCATCGCTAGCGCCCGTATCTCATGAAAATCAGTCTCGCTCGACGTACGATTGACAACTTCTGCCGCATCTGAGCAATGAGAGCGCTGGATTCCAGAGCTACGTTACGTTTACGCGGTGGTTTGGCTTTTACTCCCTTTTAACGCAAAAAAGAGTTTTAGAAAGGTAATGAAATAGGCTATTTCCAAATATGTCAGAAAATGAAATTTATAAAAAATTCAAAATGGCGGATGTTCAAAAGTTTTATGAATCTTATAAAACCGTTGATTTATGATTTATGTTTTTTTTTAGATACTTTGTATATTTTTTTTGCAATCACAAAAATGTTCTATTTATTGTCTGTAAACCGATGTATCACTCGACAAATTCTATCAATAAATAAAAAAACTATGGGTTCTATCGTATACAAACTTTTTGCATAAATTAAAACTGAAACTGAATTTAAATGTACCGGATTTCGTTATCTTTTTGCCAATTTTGTTGATAAGGACACTTTACAGATGCTAACAATAAGGCTTCGTTTTCTTACAATTTTATCCATTTTAAAAAACCCGTTGTCTTTTTTTTAAAACCACTTTGTATATTTTTTTGCTATAACAGAAAAGTACCAACTATTATCTGTTAATCCATGTATCATTTGTTAAAATCTATTAAGAAATAAGAAAAATATTTATATTCTAGTGTAACACCTTTTTTGCATGCAGTTGTTGTACATGGTGACCACGTTCGTCCAAATTTTTAGTGCTACTTTAGTTTTTTTGATGTATTTTCCAGTTTATTGTTACAAAATTGACGTTAATTTTTTATTTTATGCATAAAAGATGTTACATCAGAATCCCAATATTTTTACTATTTCTTAACAGATTTTAACAAATGATACATGGGTTAACAGATAATAGTTGGTACTTTTCTGTTATAGCAAAAAAATATACAAAGTGTTTAAATAAAAGCTAATGGATTTTTTAAAATGCATAAAATTGTAATTGTCACAAAATGTAATTTTTTGACATTTAGAAAAAGAACCCTTATTGTTAGCATCTGTAGGGTGTCCTTGTCAACAAAATTGGCGGAATCCGGTTAACTTACATTATTAGCAGTTTCTATTTTATGCAAGAAGTTGGTATATGAAAAAATCCATAGTTTTTCATTTCTTAATAAATATATATATAAAGAAAATAGATAGAAGTTTCTCGTAGTTGCAACGGTTTTTTCAGATGCATAAAACTTTTGGACATCCGCCATTTTGAATTTTTGATAAATGTCATTTTTGACATGCTTGCAAAAAGTTTATTTCAATACCTTTCCAAATCTTTTTTGCGTCAAAATCCGACAATAAATAAAAAATTGGCAGTTAAAACAAAACAGTCTGGTTTTTTGTGATCCATCTAATATAACATACAAGTCAAAATATAATGAATTACAAAATTGGAAGATTTAGCGCCCTAATAAATTTACAGAAAAGATTTGTGGCGGAGACGGCAAAGGGAATAAATCGGAAAAAAGTTTTTCCTTGACCAGGATTTGAACCCAGGACCTCTAGAATACCAGTCTAATGCTCTACGAACTGAGCTACCGAGGAACTGAGATCTTGACTGACTATATTCGGAAATCCTTTTGTCCGATTCATTTGTTAGTAGTGGGGGGATCTTTGAAGCCTACTGCGGCTTTAAAAACCTAGAGATGTTATAAAGACAAGGAAGTATACATTCATGATTATTAGTTGTACGAAATTTCTTTATCTATCAATATAGCGACATATAGCGTTTTATTTTAGGTGTCAGATGGTGAATTTCAAGTAATCATTTCAGCCAAACATATTTACAAAATGAGGGGAAGATTTAGCGCCCTAATAAATTTACAGAAAAGATTTGTGGCATAGAGGGCAAAGAGAAAGGGAATAAATCGGAAAAAAGTTTTTCCTCGACCAGGATTTGAAGCCGGGACCTATGATGATATAAATGAATCGGACGAAAGGATTTCCGAATAGCCAGTCAAAACCCTCGGTAGCTCAGTTGGTAGAGCATTAGACTGGCATTCTAGAGGTACCGGGTTCAAATCCTGGTCGAGGAAAAACTTTTTTCCGAGTTATTCCCTTTCCCCTCTACGCCACAAATCTTTTCTGTAAATTTATTAGGGTGCTAAATCTTCCCTTCATTTTGTAAATATGTTTGGCTGATATTCTTAGTTGGAAATTCGCCATCTGACACCTACAATAAAACGCTATATGTCGTGTATCGTCGGTTGCCTTTCTAAAAGTGTATAATATATACGGACTACCAGCTAAAATGCCTAAAAACTTCAAAAGTACGACATTATTTTTTTACTTAAATTAAAGGCAACCTAATTTTTAAATTAAATTTTGCATAATACTAAAAAATCAGCAAAAATAATGTTTTAGTAAAGTCTTTATTGAACAATATCAAATTATCACTCGACTAACGGACGAAGGCTGTTCTATATAGAGGGCGGTAACCCATTTTGGAGTTGATAAAATAACAATACGATGGAAACAGCGCTAGATTGAAAACAGTTCGACGAATAGGAAACTTGGATTAGGACAAAAACAATGGTAAACTTAATACTAATTATTTTAACTTAAAAAAAGAACTAAAATAAATAATTTAGTATTTAACAAGCTGCAAACGTCTGGGCATTTGGTTTGTATATTCGGGTTCAAATCTAGAATTTGGTGGACGATAAACTAAAATTCTCCTGCTGCTTGAAGATGATTGAAAAATTTTTTCGTCAGTGAAAACCATCCTCTCCCAGAAGTCATTATCACAAAGAACGTTGTTCAGTGCAAAAATCACTTTGGCCTGTTTTTGTTCTTCTGTTAGAAAAGGCTTCTTTGCAGCAACTCGACAAGAGACTTCTGATTTCGTTACTCTTCTATTTATTGATGCTAAAGAACCCGGAAATAATGTTACATTAGCTACTTCAACCGACGTTGAAAAATGATTTTGTCTGAGATGGTCAATAAGTCTCTCATCTTGCACTTCAGAACTTACTTTTGGTCGTCCTGATCCATCTTTCCTATCCGTAGAATTATTTTCAATCCAACGCTTTTTTCATCGCATTATCATCATGGGTGGCCGCTCTTCTTATAGACTCGAGTGATAATTTGAACTTTTCTAAATGTTGATATCTGTGGCATTTTTAAGACAGTCACACTGAATTTTAAGCTGTCAGGCATACTAAGCTGGTGGTGCCTTATAATAGTATACACTTATGGAAAGCTAAATTTTGTGGCATGAGTATGAGTTTTTTTAAAAATCAAGTGTACTTCCATTAAGCCGCAGTATGCTTCAAAGATCTCTCCACTACTAACAAATGAATCGGTCGAAAGGATTTCCGAATAGTCAGTCAAAACCCCAGTTCCTCGGTAGCTCAGTTGGTAGAGCATTAGACTGGTATTCTAGAGGTACCGGGTTCAAATCCTGGTCGCCACAAATCTTTTCTATAAAAAATTACTCTGTAAAGTATTAAATTATGCTCACTTTGTACTTAAATTATTGTACCCAACCAAATGCCTATCAGCTCCAATAGTGTAAAGAATCGACTTTGGATATTCGTTCAGTGGAAAGAACATTATGTCATTGATTTGTTCATAATGGGGTCGCAATTTGCCCACAAAGTTCCAACCGCTACCATCTGGAAGGTATCGAAATAGAAAGACTGTTTTGTTGCTATCCTAGATTAAAATAAAAAACAATAAATAACTAATTAGTTTCACGAAACAGTCACACAAATTTTTAACTTACGTAATAAGCACACTGCAAAGAATTAAGTGCGAACTCGATTTTTATAATTTGAAAATTGGAACATTTGAAATTTTGCTTGGGCGTCAATAGCATTGGTTCCATAATCCATAACTCTCCATTGTTTCTTCCACAGACCAAATGAAGAGCTAAAAAAGATTACAGCATAAGGTAAAATCGCCATTATCCATTATTAAAATCGAAACATTAAAACACATCTACATCCCCTTAAAACACAAATGAAAAGTCAACAAGGAATCAAAAATAGCAAAACACTGTTGACATAATCAACACCATATGGAATGGAATGAGGCAAGGGTCGTTTAAAGAAGCAGCGTTCATACAGAATGTCTTTTCTCAACAAGGTGTCATGTGTAAAGGTTTTCCAAATAATCGACCCAACCCATATATTCTATCCCGTGGGATTTTGAATGAAAAATCTTTCAAGATGGCGGGGGATGTTTATACGCGATTCCATATAATTCGAGGCCAAAAATTCACTTTCAAGGTCATTCGACCTTCAATGACCCTGAAAATCGCAAAAACAAGATTTTTGCCATTCTCTCTCCAAAACTCTTAATAATTCGACAACAAACTATTAGCCATGTACGCCACATTCGTTCCTTGAGTTTGATGCAGTTTTAAGCTTCATGACCTTGAAAAATACAGCAGTAAAATTAACATGAAGGGCGCTATTCATAAACTATTAAAGCGAAGATGACCAAATTTCGTAAGAAAAATAAGATTATATACAACAATATTGTTAAAAAAAAATTGGTTCAGCTATGATACGTTTCAATATAGCGGCTATTGTATCAAAATGGCGACCTATAACCACATTTTATATTATCCAATTTCGTAAAAAAGCAATAATGACACGGTGGCCATCAATTTTTGTTTACTTATTGCCGCTTACTATGAAAAAAACAAGTTAAGTTGATGCACGACCTTGATTGACCTTAAAAATACCATGTACATGCTTTCTGTAGTGTTTTTTCCAATTTACCACTACGCAAAAACTTTAAGTCTCGGAGATGAAATTAACATCTTAGCCAAAGATAAACACTTCATTTTAAAACTTCCTACCATTTCTTTTGATCTGGTGTTCTAGATGTTTATGCTATACCCCGGTAAAAATGACCTATATGCTTTTTATCCATATCAAGCCCTTCTCCACAGATGCGAACAAAATACCCGGTAGCACATGAATGTTTGACTAAATAGCTAATAAATCCTTATCCTTGAATTTTATTATGAATGTTAATAAACAAGTATAGTCATGCCCTCTGGCATAATTAGAATTTTTTATGATTTTTCGACCGCCAGTTTGGAAAATGGCATCTAAAACAGTCCAGTATATGTTAATGTATATCTAACATCTGGTAACTTTCTTATCGGTTATTTGAATGACTTTGTTGGCTAGACAAGTAACTAAAACATAAAATTCACAGTTCCGAAACCTAATAAAAAAGACAGGCATATAGGTCATATTTACCGTGGTATAGCATAAACATCAGATCAAAAAAAATGGTGGAGAGGTTTAAAATGAAGTGTTTATCTTTGGCTAATATGATAATTTCATCTCCGACACTTAAAGGGACGCCAGGTCATGCATCAACTTACTTTTTTTTTTCATAGTAAGCGGCAATAAGTAAACAAAAATTGATGGCCACCTTGTCATTTTTGCTTTTATACGAAACTGGATAAAATAAAATGTGGTTATAGGTTTCGATATATTAGCCGCAACATTGAAACGCATCATAGCTAAACCAAATTTTTTTTTTAACAATATTGTTGGACTTGATCTTGTTATCTTTCTTACCAAATTTGGTTCTCTTCGCTTTAATAGTTGATGAATAGCGCCCTTTAGTATTCTATTTTTGCAATAAGTTAATTTTACTGGGATATTTTCTAAGGTCATAAAGCTTCAAACTGCATCAAACTCTAAGGATCGAATCTAATAGTTTGAGGTACATATGAAGTTGGTCTGATAAAACGTCGAATTATTAAGATTGTTAGAAGAGAAAATGGAAAAAATCTTCTTTCAAGGTCATTTAATGTCGGATGACCTTAAGTGAATTTTTTGAAATCCTCGTCCTCGAATTATATGGAATCGAGTATAACCATGACCCGGTCTCAAAAGTTGTATTTTTTATGATTTTTGGCCGCAATCTTGAAATATGACGTCATATCAACCCCTTCTACACGGATACAAACAAAACATCCGGTAACACTTGATTGTGTGACTAAAGAGCTATCAATCCCACATAGTCTCAAAACTCATTCATTTAAAATCCCACGGACTTACACAAGCCCCTTCACTAATAATTTTTGGTGGTTTCAGATTTCAACTGCGGAACAGCGAAACTAACCATATAGTGGTACATGGGCTATCATTACTCAAATGGGCAATTTTGCATTTGAAATTTTTGAAAAAAAGTTTTTAAGATTTTTTTTTTACTTGGGCTACCATTTGGGATGTCAAGGGATGAACATTCGGATATTACTCACGGTTAAAAGTTATTGTTTATTGATAAAGGTTGTTCACGTTACTGATAAAATGTAGAAATAAATGTCAAAAATCAAATTAAATTTCCATATAATCAAAAATGTTTTAGTTAGGAAATAATTGAAATTCATACAATATTATTAGATATTACTGCAAATATTCTTTCAAAAACTAGGCACAAAAATTAAAAGAGCTAAACGTCTGCTTTAGCGACATTCTTAATTCAAAAACTACATTTTAGTTTATTTTCATATTACTAATTTTTTAAGTAAGTAAATATACAAAATTATCTTATCCATCCATGGTAGTAATAAAATAACTTTTACAAAAAAAAATACTTCTCAAAATAACGGAAACCAAAACAAGGTTATCAATAAAATTGCAGTACTATAAAGTAACTGATAAATGAATACGCATTAATAAAAAAACAAATAGTAAGAGACTTAGAGTCTATGGTAGTAACACACTTTAAAAACGTTGTGCAAAAATTCGTGGTCCAATCTCTTCAAGGGCTTGCTGGAAACCGCAAGTATGACTACTGCAAAGTTTGCCCTGAGCTTGCGAGTTTAACAGTTATTTTTTGTTTTTCCTAAACCTAAGGATAAAATTTCCATTGTACTTGAAATGGATAATTATGAATGGGTTGCAGAAACATCTTATCCCATCGTTGCTGGAACTCTTTCTTATGTTATTATTAAAAAAGATAGTAATAAAAATCGTTTTTCTGTCTAAAAAATATGTTTGAATATCAAATTCTGGGATAGGGATAGTCCATGGTAGTGACATTTATTAAGAAAAAACAGTGCAAAATAACATAAATAAAAAACTTCAAAAAAATCAACCGCTTTTCAATGAGAATAGTTTACTCTCAACGATTTAAAAAAAAATATATAAAAAAAATGATGGACTCATTTCACAATATCCTATTTGATATTTGGCGATTTTCGATTGCATTTGTTCTTTATAATAAACCGTGAACGTCCGATAAAATATTCTATAGTACGAACATTCATACGAGTACTTGATATACGATATGGTATCTCCCATATCACGTGTTTCCTCGGTAGTTGGTAAGATGCAAGTGCTGGTTTTCGCCTTTTTCTCAAAATTTAACAGGGTCACTCTACCATTTTCAAAGCCAATCACTATGTATGGCCTAAAAGCAAAAATATTCAAAAGGTATAAAAATTGAACTACGTCTTATACCTGTAATGAACATTTAGGTTTTGAAAAAATACGCTTTGATAAATTGCTGGTTTGATTAAAAATGGGTTTTACAAATTTGTTTGATTTTAAATAGATCTGACAAAGGTTTTGAAGAAAAACGGGTTTGATTTTGAATGGCTTTGATGAAAATTGGTTTAACAAATTGCAGTTTCGTGCACGAGCCGTAACCTGATTTTGCTGAAAATTTGTGATTTTCAGCAAAGAAGCACGCAGTTTTTAAATTTGTAAAATAAGGTTGTAGGGAAAGACCACTTTAATTGACATGTGACCAGAAAGTCGAGCATACCGAACGCCAACCCTGCGAAATATCAAGTTGGCCGAGACTCAATTACCAATGAACCGCTCTAATGCGCATGCGTTAGCTGGAAGTGCGCTGATCAGAGAAATGATGGTGGGTCGACGGTACAAACTTACTCAGATCGAGTCTTCATCTCTCTTATCTTACAAATTAAAAAAATAGTCAGTAACTTTCCTTTACAAACTGCATGCTTCTTTCCTGGCATTTTTTGATTTTGCAGATTGGTATGATCCCCAAGTAGCACAGGACGTCCTCAGGACGTCCCATTTAGGTCCAAATGTCCTGGGTCCGAAGCGGACGTCCTATGGACGTATAATTAAGCACCAGTTGAAAATCAAAATTTTTAGACATCTTTAGGACTTATTTTTTGGTAAATATGCATTATATAGAAGATTTTCCGACAATTTTTAGTTTTAAGGTTAGAAAATTTTCCCATATCCTTGAAAAAAATTTCGAAAAACTCAAAACAAACAGACAACCGAAGTCTGCATAAATACCCTTTTTTAATAGAAAAAAAGAGTTTGATCGAGATTTACCCAGTAATCGAGATTTTAGTTTATCAGGAGTACGTTCAGATTACACGCCGGATGTCATCGGGTGATATTTCTGTCTCTATCTGTCAATTGCGAAAAAAAAAGGATATTTTCATTTCATTTAAATGTCATTATAACTTTTTTTTATTTGTATGTATATAGTGGGGAGCTAGTTTTAATATTTTGTATGATTTGACTTTTGGAAAGTTCTCTTTATAGATATGTTTATATGAATGTACTCATAAACTTTTGCTATTATAATCATTAGTTTTAATATCCCAAACACGTCCTAGTAACGTCTAATTACAAATTTATTAAATACGTCTGAAATCGTTTAAAATAGTCTTCAAAACAATACCAAAAATGTCCTGGAAATAGCATAACACGTACTGGAACGTACGTCTTATGGACATTTGGTTTTGTAACAAAAGATGTCCTAAAGACGTCCGTAAGACGTCGAAAGTCCTAAAATGGACACCCGAGGAACATCTTAATGTCTTTGGTAAATCTTTGTGCTACTTGAGATACTTGGCAACCTATAACTTGACTACAAAGAAATTTTAAAGAAATTGCGAGAAAAATTGTTTAATATTTATGCTGACTCTTAGAACACAGAGTGGATATCCGTGCTTAGAATATTCTGAACATTCATAAAGAAGGTTTAATTTCTCTCTTAACTTTTATCAATGTTGTGAACTAAAATTAAGTTAATTTAGTTTAGAAAGGCATTAAAAAATCGCAAAATAAGAGATATGTTTCTTTCATATTACAACAACAACAATTGGAAAAATTGGACAACTTTAAGAATTAAGGTTTGAAGAAAATCTTGCGCTAATAATAAACCATTTAAAGTAATCCTAAATTGTTAAACTGAATTTTTTCCGATCTGGGGAAATGCATTTGTGAGGAATGAATGCAGGACTTTTAGCTTGGAATTTTTAAAGAATACTTTTTCGAAAAACATATTGAGGTGAGTGGTGTATATTTGCCTGATCAGGAGCTGTATAATTCAAGAAGAAGTTAAAAAACCTCCAAATCAGTTACATCAACCGAAAAGAATCTAAAAACAAAAGATCAAAAGATCTTGGGTGGAAATAACGAAAATTCAAACCTGTATGAGCATCCCACAAAGAACATACAAATAACCAAAGCGAAAAGAGATATGATTAAACGATATTTCGCTCTGGGTAACCAGCGTGAGCTTGTCAGTGGTTCCACTGGTCACCCTTTCCATACATCATTCAACACCATCATACACTTTGATTTCCAACTTTGATCTGTTGATTTGATTTTTTGTTTTTAGATTCTTTTCGGTTGATGTAACTGATTTGGAGGTTTTTTAACTTCTTCTTGAATTTTAATTGCCTTAGGAGCATAATCCTATTGGAAATATTAACACGGCAGGACGAATCCGTATCAGGTATCTTAAATAAGTACCAGTGCGGAACGATGCCTATTTGTGAGCGAAAGTGTATGATGGTGTTGAATGATGTATGGGGAGGGTGACCAGTGGAACCACTGATGAGCTCACGCTGGTTACCCAGAGCGAAACATCGTTTAATCATTTCTCTTTTCGCTTTGGTTATTTGTGTGTTCCTTGTGGGATGCTCATCCAGGTTTGAATTTTCGTTATTTTCACCCAAGATCTTTTGATGGGAGCTGTATATTGTAGAACAGTATAGGTCCCCGTCGGGCTGTTTTGACATCTTTATAAGAAATTTAGCACAGACATTACTAAGAATTGACATACATAAAAGAATTGTGCTAGCGGGGGATTTCAACATTCACTTTGAACTACACAACGAAACAGAAACACAAAACACAATAGACACTCTAGAAGCACTGGGATTTGCACAAAGAATCTTTGAAGTCACAAGAAAAAATGCGAAAAAATGTATGTATAGACAATATCTTTGCGAATTTTGAAACAAATCATTTTCAAACAACAACCTGGGACCCAAATATCTCTGACCATAAGTTACAAAAAATATCCTTCCAGGTACCAACAAAACAACATATAAGAACAACAAAAACATGAAGACCCATATATGTATGAGCTTAAATATACGCCCTTGCAATGCTTTCGGCGTGTGCACAACTTTGTAAGCAGGATGTCCTATATATATGTCTATACTTTCTCTTTTACTCTTTTATGACTCTTTTATTGTCTCTTTCTGGCGTCAAAGCTTAGCGGTTCTGCACATGCGCGGCCATCGTCATCGGTTAACCAACCAAAATCCAGAAAGACAGCTGTGCAGTTGTCAAAATTTTTGTATTTGTTTACGTTTTTAGAAAATCAGTATTTTCTATTTTTAAATAAATAAATATATAATAAATTTTTAGGTATTTTCAATTTTTTTCCTTCAATTTTTAAGAAAAAATATCTACCAATCTGTGGAACTTCACTTATTGTTTGGCGGCATCCACAAACACAGCACGTCTTTCCAAGATATAAACAGTTTTTATTATAACTCCTAAAAACTCTCGCGTAACCAAAGATTAAAAATATAACAATAAAAAAATTTGCATAAACGAAAACGCGGAATGTGTGATCAAAACAAATCAACAAAAATGGCGTCTCGACCGAAGGTCGAAGACGAAGGTCGCGAAACCGGCCGCCTTGTAAAATTTTCGCGCATGTGCATAGGCGTGGAGCTAAGACGGCTCCATGGCCTGCTAGATTTTAGATCTTGCTTACAAGTTTGGCCTGGGAAAGGCCTATATTTAACCTCATACATATATGTGAAGACTAGTCACACAGAGAGGTCTATTTGAACTTTATAACATGGTAGACAAATTCTCTTTGGATTTTATAAATCATACAACATCAAACATAAATAAAAAATATGAAAGACTAACAGAAAAACTTAATACTGTATGTATAAAAACATTTCCGGAAAAAACCTACATAGTTCGATCAGATCAAAAAAACAATATTTCTTGGTTCAATGAGAATCTAAAACGTAAGAGAGAAACTCTATTATTTTCGGGGGAAGCGTGCTAACGCTTTACAAACCCACAACTAAAAAATAAATGAAAATCAAAAGCAATGTGGAGACTAATAAACAAAAAGAGGAAAAGCTCAAAAAAAGAAACTTATAAAACAAATATTAATGCCAACAATGTTAATGAATTTTTTTCATCAATAGCAACTCAAAAAATACCAATCCTATAAAAGATTTTTTCAAAAACATCAAAACATCAACATCAAATTTTAACTTTAGGGAAATATGTTACAACGAAGTTAGAGAAACCATAAACAGCATAAAAAGCAAAAATACTACCAGTTTCAAATGAACACAAAAATTCTAAAATCAATAAAAAAAACCTAATTATAGTACCCAGAGCTAAACTTATTAATGAATGTTTACGTGAAAGCATATTTCCAAATATACTAAAAGAAGCAATAATCAAACCAATTTACAAAAGTGGAAGCAGAGAAGAAGTTACCAACTACAGACCCATTTCAATTCTTCCAACACTATCAAAAGTAGTAGAAAAAATAATGGCAAATCAAATTACAAATGTCATGGAGACAAACAACTGTTTTTGTCTAAAACAGTTCGGTTTTAGGAAAAAGAAGAACACAACTCTCGGAATACTTAACCTCATGGCACACAACATAAACGATTATTGAACAAAAACAAAACACATAAAATGGTATTCACCTAAGAATTATAGATGAAACCCCAAAAGACACAAATCAAGAGAATCATGTTAAATTTTTGGGAGTCCAAATTGACTCAAAACTAATTTGGGCTCTCAAATAGATTTCATAGCAGCTAAACGCAGGAGCAGCTTGTTTGACATCAGAAGTTTAGTAGGTACAGTGTCTTTCCTAACTCTTAAAACTGCTTACTTTTCTCTTTTTCATTCTACAGCAATTAGAACTATCACTGGACTACAATATAGGGAAGATTGTAAAGAAAAATTCATTGAACTTAAAATTCTTACACAACCATCTCAGTACATTCTTGAGTGCCTACTGCATTTTAAAACAAACATATCAAACACACAGTGACATACACAATTACAATACAAGAAATAAAACAGACTACATAAAAAACTATACAAGACTTACAAGATGCCAGAAGGGCCCATGGTACCAGTCAGTGAATTTTTTCAATAAGCTACCAGCGGAAATAAAATTAATAGAGGGCGCAACATTCAAAAAAAAGGTAGAGAAATTACTATTAGCGTTGTATGAACAATTTCTATTAGGCAAAGCATGCTATGATACCAATGAGTTTTGATTTTTTTGTCTTTTGTTCTTTTTTATGAATTTTTTCTAAACAGTATTCAAAGTTTTGAAAAATTTTTTAATTGTAATTGGATATTTAAAAGAGTGCTTAGCAAATGTTTAGGAATTTACATAGGACTGATTTTTATATACTGTTTTTTGTAATTTTTATACTTTTTAATATTTTTTAGATGTTATGTAAGAAATTTATGAAAAATAATTTTGACGAGTGTAAATACTCTCTCTATAGTATATAGTATCTTAAATCTTGTAAATATTTCCCATCGTTTTATTAAAAACTTGCCTTTATTTCATAACAAGTAAGAAAATACTAACTTTTCATCATGGGCATCTATTGCACTTATATTTGCATCTGCGTCGTGGAATAGTGGAGTGCTCACGTTGTGCAAAAAATCTATCGAGTAGATGTTACAATCGGTCGTAGCTGAAACAAAGTGTTTCTTTTTGGGAAAATATGTATGATTATTTCAGGGTATCCAGCAAAAATTCATTAACAAATTCCCGGTTTTTTCCGGTCATTTAAAACTATTTCCCCGTCGTTTTAGACTTTTTTTATTGCATTATTTAATTTTATGTAATATGTAGTCGCAATCTAGAGGGAGGATAATCAGATTTTGAGTTGTTGATTTCGAGGTTGATTTCCCTGAAATTTTTTGGCAATAACACGTGAAATAATATAGAAATAAAAAATTAGAAGCCGTCGCAGATTTTTTTTTTTGGGGGGGGGGGCGGTGAGAAAATCTAGTATACAGGTGTTAGGTTGAGTTAGTGTGCACGAAAAAGATATTATCCTCAGCCGGATCTAGTGTCAATTCTAGATTTGTTGCAGGCAAATTTTTTTAAAATATTTCTAACAAAAATTTAATTTAAACCTTTTCACGTTTGTTTGTAAACTATTTTTTTAAAAAGTGGAAAGCCGCTAGTCCTATTATAGATTTGTAGCCAAAATCATGCCATAAACGAGCCGCAGGCGAAAATTTTGAGAAAATTAAATTAAAAATGCCATTTTGTACATCCCTCCTCCCCTTAAAATCACCAAAAATAAATGAACATTGTTTAATTTGTCTTTCCATTTTTTAGTTTGCCCTTCCTTTTCGTTAGATAGAGTCGTATTATAAATGAACAAGATATTTTTAAACTTTAAATGGGACAATTTGATGATTGGTTAAGAATAGTTTTGAATTTGCTAATTAAAACGGGAAAGTAAAATTTGTACAACTAGAGTTTAATTTCTTTTTAGTACATTTAATGTCAAGTGGTCGGAATTGTAATTATTTATATGCGTACAATTCCCGGCTATTTCCCGCTTTTTCGCGGCTCCATGGAATTCCTGTCTAAACGTTCAAAAGAAAGCCAAAAGATACTACATTTTTGACTTGTTAAGTCATGTTTCGAACGAGGCCTGCGTTGGGATGGACGTGACGCTTTTCTGTCATCGCCGTCACTATGAAAGCGTCCTCGTTCGAAACATTGCATAAACAATTCAAAAATGTAATGTCTTTTGGCTTTCTTTTGAACGTGTTAGGTACACCGATACCGACGCGTTGACATATTTACTTTAAGTGTCTATTAAAAGGCCCACATTAAAAAAATTAAATAACTTCATAAAAACGGTTTTAATGTCAAGACAAGTCACGCCCTGCCGATGTCACGTTTTCTGTTGACTTAACTAATAATAATAATATTCGCATTAAAAAATTTAAATTTTAATACTTTTACGATCTATATCTTGAAAATCAATGAAGCGAACCCTATAGAATAAAGTATTTTTGAGACACATTTTAATTTAAAATACAAATTTACAAATTTAATATGAAAAAATATAATTGCCCCCTTAACAACAGCTACATAAAATATTCGTTTAAATTTTCAGTGATTTCGTACTTACAAACAAAAAAGTCCCTGGCCAGAAACGGCTGGTTCTCCAAGGTGGCATCAAAAGGGACATCCATGGCAATCATTTTTTCAATTTCCCCCTCTACTTCGTGATAATGTTCGCAATCTATGACCGTGTAATCTCCGTATAGGGATTTAGCTAAAAGTTAAAAACATTTCATGTAGTACCAACTCAATACTATCAGCTTTGCCTTCGTTTTTTTTTCTCGATATGATCATAACTTTTGTTTCCATGAACCGATTTTGATGTATCCAGAGAATGCACTAGTTAAATGTCCTTCAAAATCGATTTAGTCATTTATGCGTGATACTGCGACAGTACCTGGTATCTATATCGTTTGACCAAAGCGAACTCCTACAATTTGTAAAGATATATTTTTATTTTACCTATTCCTTATAATATTATTGCTTATTATACATTACAAAGGTTAGGCCAGGAGTGTTGGTAATTATCCGTTAAATGAATGAAGTGACGGTTTGTTACATTCAGTGGCGTTTGAAATATAAAAATTGGCAAAAAAAATCATTTTTTTTTTATAAAATTAGGTTTAAAAAAGAACACGCGATGAAATTTTTAATTTTTCTCTTTTTTAGTTTTAGTCAACTCCTTATGAAAACAGAATATGTATACATATTTAAACTAGGGTAAAAACATTAATAATTCAATGTATTTAAAAGAAATACAAAAAATCTTCAAAAGCTTAGAGTTCTAAACCATTTTGTAAAAAAATGAAGTACCCTAGTTGCATGGACATGCAGGCATACACATATTCTGGTTTCACGAGGAGTTGGCTAAAACGGAGAAAAAATTTTAAAAAATACAACCGTTTGTTTATTTAAACCTAATTTTGTAAAAAAAACAATTTTTGAAGAAAAGTTTTTGTTTTTTGTTTCGAACGCCACTGAATGTTGAATTTTTTGACTACAGAAAATTACCTAAAATCCTGGCCTAACGGTTAATGTATAATAGGTAATAATATCATCTGATAGGTAAAATTGACTTCTAAATGTTTTTTTGTGAAAAATCAAAAACGTAAAATTTGGACATCTGTATCTCGGAAACTATTGCCTGGAGGACATTGTGGACATACTAAAATTTGAACAAAATCCCACCAAAAGCCATTCTCTATGAGCTCCGGGCGGGGTCCTTTATTGAATGTGCATTTTGCAGGATGTAAATAAATTGAATTCAATCGAAAGGTCCCCTTGTCGACGTTAAAATAACCGCCTGCTGATTCCTCGCTCTGCATAGGCTCCCAAGCAAGGCCGACGTGACATAGATGTTCCTCTTTTCTCCAATCCACACCTTACCGCAAAGTTGCAAATGTAACCGCTTAAATCAATGCCCAATTATAAAAATATAAACATTTTCAATGTTAAAAACTACTAATATATTGAGTAACGTGAACTTACGATTCACTAATATCTTGGAATTCTGATACTTGTACTCTTTCGGTTTCATCGAAAAACTAATATCTGTGATCGGTCCTAACGAGAAATTTCTCAGCCAGTAAAGAATTCGTATCCTTTTGTCGAAAAAGTAGATGTGGCCCTTAGAATCTCCCACCACAAGAACTCTAAAACATTTTAGAAAATGTAGTGGTGGTACATTTATTTATTATTTAAAAAAAAAGTTTAAATTTATTAAAGTTACAGGATAACCATTTTATCTGTAGTAATGTCACAAGAGATCGGGAAATTATAGAAAATCTTCCCCGTTACTGCTTGTACTTGTATATTTTTTTTGACATACAAAATGCGCGAAAGTACTTTTTCAATGCAACACACCTGAGGAAAGATTTTCTGATTATTTTTTCATCTCAAGAGGTATTTTGTGTAAATATTGGGAGATAGACAGATATCAGACTTTAAAAATAATTGTATGGATAATGCAAGCGCTGATTTAGGGGAGAAGGGAGGTAGGAGTTAATTAACCTCGCCCCATGACTTAAATTTTTAACAAAAAGATTTCAAAAGGTTAAAATTTTCGCTTGGGAGATAGACAGACATCAGACTTTAAAAATAATTGTATGGATAAATCAAGCGCTGATTTTGGGGAGGAGGGAGGTAGGAGTTAATTAACCTCGCCCCATGACTTAAATTTTTAACAAAAAGATTTCAAAAGGTTAAAATTTTCGCCTGCGGCACTATAACAGTATTTATATTAAATTTTATGTAAAAAATGGCATTTGTAGTGTATTAAAAAAAAAATTTGCCTGCGACGCTTTGACATTCGTTAAGAGTTAGAGAACCCTGAAAAATATTTACGATATGAGATTAATTTTAAATAAAAAACGTCATTTTTACTAGAATTTCTGCCAAAAATTTTCGCCTGCGGAGAACTTGATTTTGATTACTCCCACCTCCCCTCGAGAACTGAGGCCAGGTCCGCGCATGTGATAATGACATACCTATTGTTATCGGAGAGCGATTATCAGTTTTGAAAGTTGACTTTATTAATCAGGTGAAAATCAACCCGCTTTTATAATGGATATGGTAAACAATATGCAGTAGTAGGGTGTTTTTGGTCGTCGTTATCGGCATACGGATGGAGCAACACTGTCTCAACTCTCAAAAAGTCAGTTAAGTCATATTCGTTCTAGTATCCTTTTTGGTTATTAAAATGGCAGCAACCGTAGGCTAAAAAGCACTGAAGTAGTAGGAGTTAACTGGCTTTTTAGTTGAGACGGTGTTGTACGGAGTCGACGCAAAAGCGAACTGTCACAAAAAAATCAGAATTTTTGAACGCGCCCAACTTCAAACTGTCACAATATTAGGTTAAGTTTTAAAACATATCCTAAATTTTGTTTTTGTGTGTAGTTTGCTTTTAGTTGCTAAATAATGGAAGAAATTATTGAATATATGATTGAAAAAAGGGAGGTTAATATGAAATTTTAGCAATTTGTATTAATATTTCGATTAGCATGTCGAATAACCATAAAAACTCTTATACAATTACCGATATTCCTCCGCAAATAAACACGTCCTGTCAATGTCTTATTAACACGAAAGACAGTGACAGAGCCTGCGTTATAACAAAAATTACGACTGTTGCAATGACTATTCCAATTATGAAGGATACTTTAATAAACAAAAAGTCATCCATATAACAATAACCAAGATTTCAGTAAGAAAGGTACAGGCCAAAAACACTCAACAAACGTTTTTAAGCTTCAAGGCGTGACAGGTAGCTACTGCATCGCATCCGTACCCTATTATCACAAGGGGGGGGGGAAATTATCGAAAATCTTCACCGAAGTTCTGTTGCTTTAAATAAGGCACCAAAGCGGTTTTTCAATACAACAAACCGAGGGAAGATTTGCTGATTATATTTTCCCATCTCGAAAGTTATTTTTTACATTATTAATCGACTATTTCTAGGTTCACAAGATTAATTACAGACTTTGAGGGATGAAAATCAACCTTCTCAGCGGGTTATTTTCGCGTAAATTAATCAGATGAAAATCATATACCTATGATATACTATAATAGCCCAAAAGTGTTGCAAAATGAATAATAATAACTTTAAAAAACACAAAAAATAATGTAAACATCAGAGTTGGCTCCGAACAATGAACTGAAGACGTCCTGGAGGCAAGAGTCAGAGTGCAGACAGTCCAAGCTATTCGTGGTTGATCCGAATGTAGCCAGAACTAAATGGCTCTTAACCAAGACCCGAAAGGAGATTGGACTGCTGACAGCGATGCTGACTGTGCACAATCGGCTGAGCAAAAATCTGACGCCAATGAGAGTAGCAGGAGATCCCGTGTGTCCCGCTTGCGGGCTCGAAAAGGAATCGCCGCATCACTTAATAGCAGAGTGCGATGCATATGCCAGATTAAGGCAGCTGAAGTGGAGATTTCCCACGATGGAGGAAGAAGAGCTACACTCGCTCAAATGGGTCGACATTACTGAACTTTGTAAAGAAGACAGAGAGTAGGGACATAGGGGTAAGGAACGGGGTATGGCAGAAAGGGTCCATGAAGAAGCTTAATTGCCAGGCTCACGGGCCGCCCCTATACTACTACTAGTATCTCCGGGCAAGGCCAAAGGCGCAAAATCTACAGCCCATTCTTGACGCAGTCTACCCGCTCCCAGAAGAGTTTTTGGCTCCGCATTTTTTCCAGGCTAACTTGATCGGGAGAGTTATTACGGCATTTTTTTTTCTGAAAATGCAAAAGGGCAGGGCCGTTAGACCCAATAAACATTTTTCTGACTTCCGACCAAATTTGCACCAATCGCGGTGTCACTTTAGGTAAAAAATATTGTAGTTCTTTAAGCGCGACCAAATTTGCATCAATCGTGACCTCACTTTAAGTAAAAAATATTGTAGTTCTTCATACGACCTCGAATTATCGTCGTGTCCGACGGTCACCAACTTGGAAGTGATTTCTAGTAAAAGAAAGAGGCACTAAATACATTGTTTACCGGGATGCGTCGGATGAGCTAACTTTGAGATATGTTAGAGCCCCAACCATCCTGATATTTTTTTCCAAAAACAATTGGGGGGGTCATCATCCAAAAGGGCGCCACTGGAATCTTGATAATAGAACTATTTTCAGTTTTTCTATAATAACTTCGTATAGAAAAGAGATAGAAAGCTAAAACTAGTTTTATTTTGTAGACAATGAACACGTTTCAAGAAGGTAGTGAAAGTTAAAAAAAAAAATATTTTGCATTACCTACCTACAGGGTAGACTCAAAAATACATATCACATAAACAGAAAAGTTGTCTCAGAACTTGCGATTATTCTACAGAAAACTGAAAATCCGTATTAAAAATTAGTTCACACATATTTACTATTAGTCCGTCTAAATATGTTATGACGACTTATGCAGATTGGTTCGCGTCAAACACTTACTGCGTGACTCAAATAATTTTCAAAATATATCAAATAAGTACTGTAATGCTTATCCTTATATACTCCGAATATAGGGATGCCCTACAAAAGCTGAATTTGAGATATCTTAGAGCCTTAGCCTTTCTTATATATTTGACGAAAAAAATTGGGGGGTCGACGGTTACGTTTTCGAGAAATAATTATTAAAAGGAGAGCCACTAGAATCTTAATAGTGGAACGTTTTACCGTTTTTTCTATTATAACTTCACACCACAAAGAGATAGGAAGCTAAAACTAGTTTCATTTTGCAGATAATGAACACGTTTCCAGAAGAAAGTGTGATTTTTATAAAATATTTGGCATTACCTATCTACATGGTGCTCTCAAAAAGTACATTATATGATATGCAAATATACTACAAAGTTTACAATGCGTAATGAAAGTTGACAATGCGTAATTAATATATTATGACGATTTGTACGAATTGGGCACGTCAAAAACTTACAGGGTGACTCAAATATATTTTAAAATAGTTATATGCCTATATCCTAATATATAGGGATGAGCTAGTGAAGCTGAATTTGAAATATTCTGGCCTTCCTGCTATTTTTTCAGAAAAAATTGAGGAAGTGGGCTCGTTTTTGATCATTATTTATTTAAAGGGACGCCATTGGCTCTGTAATTATATGAATTATTATAGTTTTTCTCCAGTACCTTTTTTATAAAATAGAAATAGAATGTTGAAACTACCTACTTTTATTTTGTAGATTAGTAGTATACTCGCATTACCTACCTATAGGGTAGTGCCAAAAAGTACATCATACAGTACAGAAAAGTTAACTGGGAAACTGCGATTATAGGCAAGTATTAAATAAACTAAGTAATTGATATGAACATTTACCTAAATATTAAGTACCAAAATACCTATTGTAATATAAATATTAGATTTTAACTATGACTCTAGAAGAATTAAACTGTAAAACGTTCCATTATTAAGATTCCAGTGGCTTTCTTTTTAATAATTATTTCTCGAAAACGAAACCGATGACCCCTTCCCAATTGTTTCGTCAAATATATAAGAAACTGGAAACGTGTTCATTATCTGCAAAATAAAACTAGTTTTAGGTTCCTATCTCTTTGTGGTGCGAAGTTATAATAGAAAAAACTGTAATACGTTTCATTATTAATATTCCAGTGGCTCTCCTTTTAATAATTATTTCTCGAAAACGAAACCGATGACCCCCCCCCCCAATTTTTTCGTCAAATATATAAGAAACTGGAAACGTGTTCATTATCTGCAAAATAAAACTAGTTTTAGCTTCCTATCTCTGTGTGGTGCGAAGTTATAATAGAAAAAACTGTAATACGTTTCATTATTAATATTCCAGTGGCTCTCCTTTTAATAATTATTTCTCGAAAACGAAACCGATGACCCCCCCCCCAATTTTTTCGTCAAATATATAAGAAACGTTAACGCTCTAACATATAAGGTAAGCAATTCGGTACTTACTTGATATATTTTGAAAAATATTTAAGTCACCCTGTAAGTTTTTGACGCGACCCAATCTGCATAAGTCGTAATAACATAATTAGACGGACTAATAGTTTGAACTAATTTTTAATACGGATTTTCATTTTTCTGTAGAATAATCGTAAGTTCTGAGACAACTTTTCTGTTTATATGATATGTATTTTTGAGTCTACCCTGTAGGTAGGTAATACAAAATATTTTTTTTAAATCTCACTACCTTCTTGAAACCTGTTCCTTATCTAAAAAATAAAAGTAGATTTAGATTTCTATCTCTTTTTTGTACAAAGTTATTACAGGAAAACTGTAAAAAGTTCTATTATTAAGATTCCAGTGGCGCCTTTTCAAATAAATATTGCTCGAAAACGAGACCGATGACCCCCCCAATTTTTTTCGTCAAATATATAAGAAAAGTTAAGACTCTAAAACATATCTTAAATTCAGCTCTTGTGACGCATCCCTATACTCGGAGTGTGTAAGGTATTTCCGTACTTATTTGATATATTTTGAAAAATATTTAAGTCACCCTGTAAGTTTTTGATGCACCCAATCTGCATAAGTCGTCATACCATATTTAGACGGACTAATAGTAAATATGTCTGAACTAATTTTGATACGGATTTTCAGTTTTCTGTAGAATAATCGCAACTTCTGAGACAACTTTTCTGTTTTTATGATATGTATTTTTAAGTCTACCCTGTAGGTAGGTAATGCAAAATATTTTTTAAACTCTCACTACCTTCTTGAAATGTGTTCCTTATATACAAAATAAAACTAGTTTTAGCTTTCTATCTGTTTTTTGTACGAAGTTATTATAGAAAAACTGAAAATAGTTTTATTATCATGATTCCAGTGAATAAATATTGCTCGAAAACGAGACCGATGACCCCCCAATTTTTTTTTGGAAAAAATATCAGGAAGGTTGGGGCTCTAACATATCTCAAAGTTAGCTCATCCGACACATCCCGTTAAATAATGTATGTACTTTCCGGCGTTTCAGTGTTGTTGGTAGCGACGATTTCGAGTGGAAAGTAATTTTAAGTAAAAAATTGTGACGTCTGAACGTCATTGATGTCTTTCCTTGTTAATTTGGTCAATTTTTCTGAACAGATTCCTACCTCGGTTCAACGTCATACCGCAACGGTGAATTTCGTAAAAAAAGTGGCGAAAGTTGTCTGTTGCGAACCTAACCTCACTTTTAGGTTATGAATTTGGAAATTAAAAAAAAACCGTCTTTTGAAAGTATGCCGAAAAAGAACTACGGCATACTAACACATTTTATAGAAAAAGGAACAAACTACTTATGGATATAAAAAACACAGTGGTAAGTAAAGCCAAAGAGGTATTTGCCCAGTCTTGATTTACTTATTCAAAAAAATACATTTTTGGCACCTACCTATTGTTGGTAATGTGTAAGTGTCGTCAGCCAGTGTGTCTTATTGAGATAGATACTTACATTAGGACTGGGTCAGCGCTCCATCTTGGATCTACTTCATTGTTTTCCATGAAGTTGATCGATTATTATTATTCTTGTGCAAGTATCTGAATTCTTACCTTAGATATTTTTAGGCATTACCAAAAACGTTAGAGCCAAACATCGTTCGGTGGGAGAATTTTAGTAGTTCAAATGACTCAAGGTCGCAATTTTGTCGGGCACTGGAATTTTAATCTGCAGACGTCGATGAGACGTATTTTTGTGGGGTTCTGATTAACCGACTCGGGCAAATTAGGTGCATTGAGTAACTACGCCATTTTTTTGCCAAACGGAGGATGTGACGCTGGCCACCATTAAAAAAAGTTGCACTTTTTTTAGATTTTAGCGGTTATTTATGATCAAATAACATAACTTTTTTAATTTTAATGCTAGTTTATGAATTGAAAAACATGGTTTTAAAACTTCTTTTTTTTGCAAAAAAATATAGCCCACACATTTTTTTTCACCTAACCTTACTATATTTATCAGTAAAATACCCGTCGCATGGAAATTTCGATGTGGAACATTCCTTAAAAGTCAATGATTATCAATGTTACTTTGTCAACTTGTCCAATTCTCTACTACATTTCTAGTAAAAAATTTTAACGGCAGTTTTAATAAACTCTTTTGCTTTATGGTTGGTTGGCAGCCGACGTCGTTACGACCCAAATTCTTATGCTCCATTTAGGTAGAAATTTGGGTCGTCAGGTACGACATAGGACGTCGGCAATAGGGAGTATCTCATAGATCTATGGTGAAAATCAACCCCCCCTATTATAATGGATTTGCTCGACTAACGAGTTTTGGAACATCCTGTATAATTACCCATCAGTCGTCGTGATAACGCCAATATTCGCCGATGTCACTTTGACAGCGTTAATAAACATTTTCGCATTGTTCAATTCTCCGTCCTCGTAAGCCCTCGTGTACAGGGTGTTGCGAAAAACTAAGATCCAACCTCTGTTGCTTGACACATAGCACTCGTGACACTGGTCGATGTAGGTGCCGCATGTGAGGTGTCCGATTTTTCGCTTCGACGTCATTTGAGGCATAGTTTTTTCGGCGAACTTGTTTTTGCTCGGATCCTAATAATTTAAAAACTGTCAAGAGTGAGAAATCAGAAAGGTGACAAAGGCGTTTTGTGCTGAGCAAGGTGTTTCAAATTGTGCACTTTTAGAATTAGGGTTAAAACTAGGGTTAGAAGAAAACTCGATTTCTAAAACATGGAAAAATGAAAAACCGCATCTTTTCTAAGAGCCGAATTCATAGTCATTCCAAAGGCTTCCTTCTTTCTGGGTGATGTAAATTCTTAAGCCAAAGGAAGGACGGAGACGTGAGTAAAGGTCATAATTATTCAGAAGGCTTGAATGCATCCCAAACCTTCCTCCTCTACACCTTGTCTTGGAGAAAGAGGCTATGAAGGCAACCTACAGTATCATAGCCAACCAATGGGGTGGCAGGGCAAGTCAAGTAGTACCAAATACTTTAACGCGAGCAATTGAGAGCCACTGCATTCTAGACCTACCGGATTTAATTCCTACAACAGTAAATAGCAAAAAGCTATACAACGCTATTCTCCCAGGGTGCTTATTCTTGAAAGTAAGAAAAGGGAGCACTCCCGGGGAGCATACTAGAAGGTGATAAAAAAAGGAGTAAAATCAAAATTAATAACGAGTTTTAAAGGTTTATTCTACTCCCTTACAGTAAACTAGGAGAACGCAGCATTCCCTCGATATATCACTTGATTTTGACTACTCCCTAATTCGCTTTCCGGGAGAATTTTGCTTCCTACACCTCCCCGACAGTCAAGAATAAGCACCCAAATAGGGAGGACTGGTCCAACAGAATAAGCTTCTCAAGTGAAGATAGCTGCTGGTACACTGATGGATCCAAAATGCCTTCAGGCGTTGGATTCGGCGCTTATTCTTCTTCTTCAAGTGCCATGCTCTCTTCGAACGTTGGCTATCATCAGCGCGATCTGTCCACTGCTTTTCGGAAGTGTCGTAGTACTAACATCATACCATTGTCTAAGATTTTTAGGCCATGATATCCGTCTACGACTCTGGCCTCCTCTGCCTTCAATTTTGCCTTCTATTATCAATTTTGAAAGTTTATATATTTCTCATTTCTCAAAATATAGTCAAAATATTCAAGTTTTTCGTGTTTTGATGGCAAATAAAACTTCAAGATCTTTATTTATTCTAAGCAGAACATCCACATTAGTTACTAGGTCCATCCAAGATATCTTTAGTATTCTACGATAACACCACATCTCGAATGCCTCCAACTTTTTGCACATGGACTCAGTCAGTGTCCATGCTGCCATAATATAAGATTCTAAAAACATAACACCAAAGCACGCGAATACGGAGAGTGGTATTAAGATCGCGACTACACAACACTGATTTCATTTTGAAAAAAGATGATCTGGCCTGTTCAATTCTTGCACGAACTTCTTGCATGTTGTCCCATATGACCATCCATTTTGTTTTTACAACATTTAAGTTAAGCCCGAATTGCGAACTTTTGGCAGCAATTTGATTCAACAACTCTTGCAGGCCTTCCAGCGTGTCCGCTATTATGATAGTGTCATCGGCATATCGTATGTTGTTGATTTTTATGCCGTTTATGGTTAGAACCTCTTCGAAAGTTGGTCATCAACCTTTATTTGAGCAGTCTGATTCCAGTATAGATTAGCGATTATCTTTAGATGTCGGTCATCTAGACCAACTTCTTTTAACGATTCTATGAGCTTTTCGTGTTGGACTCAATCAAACGCTTTCGCATAATCTATGAAACAGGCTTTTCCTGGTACAGACCCATCCCTAGACCGTTGAACTAAGACTTGAATGCCAAACAAGGCCTCTCTTTTCCCGAACCCACCACGAAATCCAAACTGCGTGTCGCCCATAAAGGTTTCGCATTTCCCATAAATTCTTTTGTGGATAATCTTTAGAAATAATTTTAACATATGGCTCATTAGGCGGTATTCACTACCCTTCTTTTCTGAATGTTTTTTAGGCAGCGTAACAAAGGTTGATTTTAGCCAGTCAGCAGGGATTTTACCGCTACGATAAATCAAGTTAAAAAGTTTGACCAGCGTATTTAGCGAATCTTCGTTTTTTATTAGCTTTAAAACCTCAGTGTATACTTCGTCTTGCCCTACCGCTTTTCTGTTTTTAGCTGAAGATATTGCGTGTTTTACTTCCTCTGGTGTTATATCTATGCCTTGGTTTGAGAATTCTTCTGGCTGTTCGGATTGGTTATCGGTAAAGATATGTTCTATGTAGCTACACCATTCTTTTAGTTTTTCTTTGGTATCCGGTATGATTTTGCCCCGATTGTCCACAAGGATTCCAGCTTGTCTTTTATTAAATAGTCCGGCCACTTCCTTTATGTATTGTCTTGGACAGATGGCTACAATTTTCCAGGTGGAACTCTTCGCTATTGAAATAAGCGCAACAGATCAATAAAGATACTCTCCGAGAGTCAAGCGGCACTTAAGGCTCATGAATCCTATCGGTGCTCATCGAGAACCGTTAAGAGCTGCCAGGACACCGGGACCGAACCAGCCCTTGGAATAGCATACAACACAATCAACACTGTTCTCTCAAGCTGGATGGAGAATAAGTCCAACCAATACTGGAGAGAATTGCCACGACTGGCACATTCCAAACCCTGTATGAAGAGGGCCGGGAAACTCATTGAGCTCTATACACCGGACACTGCAGGCTGAAAGGCATTGCACAGAATGCGTCTAAGTTCGGTAAACCACAGATCGACGGACTGGATCTGAAAGATGCTTCTCCAAAGCAAGTTGCGAGCTTCTTTAAGAGGCTGAATATTCTGTAGCAACAAACAATGTCAAAAGTGAGCCACAATAGACCCAATAGTGTCGCAGTGGACAGTGCCAGACTGACACACTCACAAATGAATCATCATCATCATCATCATCCTTCTTCGTTGGGTAATGTGAATTCTGATGGCGAAGGAAGGAGGGACCCTTGAGGAATGACTATAAATACGCCCTTAAGATAAACAAAAAACCTATCGAAACTTTTTTCCACGAAAACAAAATATCTTGAAATGCAAACTTTTCAAGAACAGATTGACATATTAAAAATACCAAATCTGAAAAATTATGTAGAGCAGAATTTTATTATACAAACTGCCAATCTTCATATACATATAGCTTGTTTATAACAATTTTTAACAGCGCTTTTTCAGCGCCCAACATTTAAGGTCACCAAAACGAAAATAAAATAAAGATATTTTTATTTAGTGTTCTTAATTGTTACAAAAGAAATTATTGAAACAGGTTAATTTTAGTAGACACATATTTTGTATTATTTAATTCCTTAAAAAAGACTTAAATTAAATTAAACACATACATTTTCACATTCATAGTGGTTCAAATCAAACATCGGGACAGAAAAAAATATTTTTGTAGGTAATAAAAATCCGAAAAAAGTTTTGAATTGTATAGATTCTTAATTTCTAAGGAAAAGATTATAGTTCGTTAAAGCCAGTTCCCAGCTACGACTTTTTCTTGCATTCCCGCTCATGCGTCACATGACTGTCATAACATTTCATATTGACATCATGTGACGCGTGAGTGAGCACTCACGAGAAAATCGTAGCTGGGAACCGGGTGATAGTTTGTTTTTATAGTATAGTGAGTCAGGAATTTATGCTATTCATTTTAATAACAAAATTGAAAGGGAAAGCTAAAGATTGGTTATACTCTAAACCAGAATATGCTACTTACCGTTATATAGATCTACAGCAATTGTTGTGGGAAATGTTTCATGTACGAGAAATAAAATTCTGTTGTTAAAGAAGTTTGAGGCGAGACGTTGGAAGAAAACCGAATCCTTTGCTACGTACTTCCATGAGAAAATGATTCTGGGCAACTGTGTGGGGCTTAGTGAAGAAAACTTGTCAGGCCGGACAGATCAGGCCACTGTGGCATGAATCTGTCCGCTATGGGAAGTTAGGCGAACCATACTGCCTGTAGCCTGTAGGCGATGGGATGTAGCGACCCCCCGCCCACGATTCGAGTCTAGTGCTCAATCGTGCAATCAGCTGGCCTAATCTCGGGGGACCCAATCGTCGTATTCCTTACGCCATTGGGTCGTCACTCATTATTGCTTGCTGACTGTGCATCAGCATGTCCACGTTAATAAAAGTCTCGCACAGGCATTCTCTACTCTGAGATCCTATACTTTCTAGGACACATAAGACCATTAAGTCCAAGCTTGGTGCGCTTTCGGCGATCGGCAAGTTGCGACGGGAGCAGGACAGTGTAGTCTGGAAGCTCTTAGTGACAAACGGGCATGAAAGCGGCGGAAGCATGATCGCCGTTTTGCTCAAGGATTGGCTGTAGAGTAACTCGTGTGCTGCATCCGTGACTGAGCAACCCTATTTAGGACCCACTCTGCTCACTCTAAATGGGAAGGGGCTATAAAAGGTGTCCTAAACATAGCCAATCAACAACTGCCCGACTGGACAACTGCATCCAGTGGGTACACCACCTGCGGTCAAAACAAAAGAAAAAGAAATCCAATGAACTTTACCACATGGAATATCCGTACACTTATGGATACAGACACAACCACAAGACCATAAAGAAGAACGGCCATAGTGGCACGTGAACTAAGGAGATATAACATCGATATCGCTGCCCTCAGTGAAACTAGAAGAGCAGGCGAAGGCCAACTTAAAGAACACGGAGGAGGCTACACATTCACGGAGTGGGTTTGGCTTTAAAAAAATGAGATTGTGGACCACCTAACCGAATTTCCATCCGGAATAAGCGAAAGATTGATGAAATTGCGCCTAAACCTTAGCAACCACCAACACGCTACTATAATCAGCGCCTATTATGAAAACCGAACCGAAAGGATGAATTTTATTCTCAACTTGGTAAAGCCATAACATCTGTACCTAAATCTGATAAACTTATCATCCTAGGTGTTTTCAATGATCGAGTTGGGCGTCATTGGCATAAAAGGTATTGGAAACATGAATTCAAACGGACTGCGCCTATTAACCTTATGTTCGGAATATGACCTCATAATCTCAAATAAAATTTTCCGACAAAAAGACAAATTCAAGACCTCCTGGCAACACCCAAGGTCCAAACAGTCACAGATTGATTACATTATTGTACGTTCCAGAGATCAAAAAGACGTAAACATTACAAGCGCAATAACGAGTGCAGACGACTGCTGGACATACAATGTAGAACGCCTTAAAGATGATCAAACCAGAAAAAAATTCCAAGTCTCTCTGAATCAAAAGCTGGGTACTGGGACAACAAAATCACATGAAATACAACATCTAGCTGAGTCCAACAACCCCAGAGCCTTCTTTCAAGCTACTAAGATGATATATGGTCCCACTACACAAGGTATCAATCCCCTACGATCCAAAGATGGAACAAGGCTGCTTAAAGATAGATCCTCTATTAATTCCCGATGGAAAGAACACTTCCAAGAACTACTCAACAGAGAGTCCCAGGTCAATAATGACATCTTCGACAAAATTCCGGAGAAAACTACACAACAACACCTAAGTGAGATTTCGAGATTAGAGGAGGTCGAAAAGGCAATCACACAGCTAAAGAATAACAAGTCAGCAGGCGCAGATGGTATCGCTGCTGAACTCTACAAACAAGGGGGTCCGTACTTAATTCCCAAATGCACGCTCTAATAAGTAAAATATGGACCACTGAGACCATTCCTGCCGAACTCAGAGACGCCTCTATAGTTACCATTTTCAAAAAAGTCGACAAGGCCCAATCTGGAAACTACAGAGGTATATCTCTGTTTTCTGTTGCTGGAAAGATACTTGCACGGATACTAACAAATCTATTAATTCCGATTGCTGAACAAAATCTGCCAGAGACACAGTGTGGATTTAGTCCCAATCGAGGCACAGCTGACATGATCTTCAGTGCCAAACAAATGTAGGAGTTCTAAAGAACAAAATCGCCCCCTCTTCATGACCTTCATAGACCTAGTCAAATCATTTGATTCGGTCAACAGAGAAGCTCTTTGGCAAATACTGGCAAAAGCTGGATGCCCTCAAAAATATATTCAAATTCTTAGACCACTACATGACAATATGAATGCAACAGTCCTGAGCAACAATGGACCAGGAGTCATTCCAGATTACGACAGGCGTTAAACAAGGGTGTGTTATTGTGCCCACCCTATTCTCTTGGAGGAGGTCAACAAAAAAGGTACAAGGACGTTCTCAAAAGAAATATGATGAAGGGTCACATCGATATAAACAACTTCGAGGCCACGGCAAATCCATGAGGGAGTACAAACTTTTAAGGAGCAACGACGTAGACTAGAGACGGAAAAGAGATAACGTAGAAAGAATGGATGACCAAGAACACCCGGCTGCTGCCGGCGACTCGGTGTGCCAGGACTGTGGAAGGGTGTGCGGCTCGAGAATTGGCTTACATAGCCATCAAAAAACGCACAACACATAGCGACGATACAGAATAGTGGAAAATCATACTCGGTATCGAGTGATTGCCTATGATGACAGTTTATTATATAATATAAAACAAGAAACAAAAGAAATCCTTTCTCTCGAATTTGAATCCCTGCACCGTCTATGATCGTAAACTATTCTTAACTAATTTAAACTATCAATATTTTTCTGGCTATTTTCTTGGAAAATTTGTCTTTCGGCATCTTTGTTGTTTATATTTTAACTGATGCATAGGAAAGAACCAAACTTTACAATTTTCTCTTATTTTTCTGGCTGCTTTTCTGGGAAATTTGATATATTTTTTAACTGTCGCTATCTTAATTGCTTCTACATTGAGGATCACAGGTTTATAATCCATTTTTGGCAAATCTCAACAAAAAAAAAAACGGAAAATGATAAATCAAAACTTTAAAACACATTTGGACAAGAAATGGCTGAAGCTGACATATTTTAATGTTTAATAACTGTCGGGAGCCGATACAATGTTGCAATTGAATCTATGAACAGGCTATATATGAAGATTGGCAGTGATTATACAAGAAATACCATTGTTCCGACGTGCTGTACTTCTACAGAAATTTGTAAACTAAGATATTTAAATATTTCTTTTTCTTAAAAGTTCATTGCTGAAATATTCCCTTTCAAAAATATTAACTTTTTCTTTTGGTTATATTTTTTTTTTAATTTTAATTTTATGAGTGATTCAAGATTGGAAATCAAAGTGTATGATGGTGTTTAATGATGTATGGGAAGGGTGACCAGTGAAACCACTGATGAGCTCGCGCTGGTTACCCAGAGCGAAACATCGTTTAATCATTTCTCTTTTCGCTTTGGTCCTTTATGTGTTCCTTTTTTTTCCACCCAAGATCTTTTGATATTTTGTTTTTTGGTTCTGGTTTTTTGGCTTCTTTTTTAGCATTTTTGTAGTTGTGTATCCGACGTCTGTTCAAATTTAGGGAAACACTCCACTAGTTCCCCACTATTGGCACGAGTCCTTTATGCACGTGCTGTTTTTTCATACAGAAACGATTTTTGACTTTTATTAACTCTTGGAGGAATAAGACTAAATATTAAATATAAATCAGTTACCGCGCATAACGTTTGTCTTGAAAAGTACAGTTGTTGCAGAAAGGGCCAAATTAAAAATACCTTTATTTTATTAAAGCTTACCCACTAAAACAAAGAAATATGAAGCGAATCCTAACCCGGTAATATAATAAAATTTTATCCATGACAGAAACAGCTTTCTGCACAAAATCACCGGATTGGTAAAGGTTTGTTTGTTTTTTTTTTGTTTTAGTAGGTAAGGTTTAATAAAATAAATTTATTTTTAATTAGCGTAGTTATCTATTACGTTTACGCAATAATAGTCTTGTGCCGTTATAGACTTAAGCAGTGTTATTAATTAGTTTGCTGGGTGATGTCATATAACGCGGTAAAGCCTTGCGCGGTTTTGGCATGCGCGGTAATTTTTACGCAGTTAAGACCTCGATTGAGAGATAAACTATCCCCACAAAGCAAGCAAGAATGTGACTACTACTGTGACTACTACTGTGACTACTACTGTGTACTACCTACCAAAAAACTTTTTATATTTTTTGGGCAAAAACGAATTAATATACAAAAATAAGAAAGTAAAATGTTGTATTTTTTGCCTTGCTGCCTGTTCTACTCTTTTTTCATGAATTTGAAATAACTTTATGCAAAATAAAGATAGATACACAATACAATGTTAACGCAACTTAAAAGTAAATTTGAATCCTAAAAACAGTTCGTTTGCTTAAAAGGTTAAACGGCACATAAAAAATTAACAAAATTTTGCACAGTGGATGCTTCTGGTATCCCCCACAGACCATTTGCGTGTTTTTTTTTTTAAATATATATGTTGTTTTTACTTAGTTTTTTAAAATAATCGATAATTTTTACTGTGAATTAAACAGTTTTAGAATACGTAAAATTATGTAAAAAACTTAAAATTATGCAAAATCCGTGAAATGGTTCCGGGATAATGCTTTAAACTTTCACCGTACAAAGTTTGATACAAATGTGATATTTTAGATTAAGTAATTGGAAGAAGCGCATTTTTTATTCAAATTCATCCTTAATGTAAGCACTAGAAAAGTTTCAGTGTTTGCATGAAAAACTATTCGGTGCGGAAATAGTTCCTATAAGTTGAAAACGCCATAAAATTGGTACGAATAATTTGGAATGACCAGCATATAGTTTGAAACGCAAAGTGCAAAAGTCAACCGAATTCTTTGGATGTTCGTTTAGACCTTAACTTACCCAAACCAAAAAGAAGATTTGCTTTTCGAAAACGATCATTATGTGCTCTTGCTGATCAGGATTAAACACAATTTTTAAAGGATCGCCGTGCGATTTTTCTATTTTAAATGTATCTAAAAAAATAAAAAATTATAACAAAATGAATCTCGTGTCCGCAAATAAAAATTAAAGTAACACTCGTGATATATCAGACAAAGCGTTTTTGTTTCTCACTTTATTACGACCAGGCCTCCAATGTCTAATGGAGAATCCAGATACCTAAAGACCTGTTTCATCCTTATTAGGAATCATCAGGGAGTCACAGGATTATACCTGGCAGTTGAAGCTACACAGTGACCATGCACACCTCTCGAATTTAAGACAAAAAGTTTGTAATCCTTGGGGACGTAGTAACTGTGTGCGCCACCTGTCAAATAAACCGAGAAACAAAAACATCAAAATTGAAAAGTGCAGGACACCGTAAATACAGAATCCTGCATCGTTCAGCAGGTTACAAAGTAGAAACCTGTAACATACTTTTACACTGATGCCTTAAAATTAGGGCCACGTAGTATGAAGCTCCAATTGGGGGCGGTGCTGCTGCGAACGTTACCTCTTTTTAAGAGTCATGTTACAGTGACCTTATACTTTTACAGGTTTCTACTTTATAACCTGCTGAACGGTGCAGGATTCTGTATTTACGGTGTCCTGCACTTTTCAATTTTGATGTTTTTTTTTCTCGGTCGGTGAGAAACAAAAACGCTTTGTCCGATATGCCACGAGTGTTACTTTAATAAAAAATTATGTTTTCAAATTCAATATGCAGAATACTGGATAAGCTAATTTTGGAGACAACAACTTCCAATTTTTTATCAAAAATTCTTTGTGAAAATCATTCCTGTGTAAGTAGCAAAAGTCCTGTATATTTGACATTTTTATTGTTAAAGCAATTTAAATGTATATCACTCAGAATACGTTTTCTAGGACATTAAAGAACTCTATTCCTACATCTCTTATTATGGTTTTAACTCGCTTGAAGAGCTCGTATTTCTGTTTGCTTTAAACTTATAAACGACAATAACAATACATTTTTGCACAGGTGTAGAACCTTATGGTTCCTAGACGGGGATTTAGGGACTTGCCCTAGACAGCCAGTACGAGCCATTCTAGGTATGTACATTATTTTTAATATTATAAAAATCTAGGAATAGTTATTATTGTAGCTTTATAATATTTATGTCACTTGATTGCCTATTGCCATATAAAAAATATTATACATGTAGTTTTTACCGTTTTTTCATAGTATCAAAAACAGTTGATACTGTTTTTTAAGATTCGCGGCTTAAAACGCGAAAAATTTACCGCGCGTGCAAGAACTTACCCGCCCAGGTTCAATAAAGCGCATAACGTTTACCGCGTAAGACCAATACCGCGCATAAAGTTTACTGGTGGTTGGTGAGGCTTGGTGGGTTACATGGGGTCGTGTTGGTTTGGGTATCGGATTGGGTAGCGTCGCCAACATGGCCCAATCTAAGCCAACACAAAAAAAACTCACCAACCGCCAGTAAACGTTATGCGTGGTATTGGGCTTGCGCGGTAAACGCCATGCGCGCTATTATTATTGCTCGGTAAACTTTAGGCGCGGTAAGTTCTCACGCGTTTTTTAATAGTATTTAGAAATTTTAAATCTATTGTGGGACTTAAACTTTCTCAAGATGGCTGCCAAATAAAAATATAAAACAAACTTCTGATTCCTGTGACATGATTTAAAATCCTATCTACCCGAGAAAACAAAAAACTCCTAAAACATGTTTGTCTACTCACGTTTTACCCTCTTTAAACCACTGGCAACAATTTATATATACAGTGTGTTCCAATGAAAATCAAACAGGGGCTTTTCGAACATGTCGATTTTTTTTTAGAGGGCGCACTTTCCCTATTCAAAATATAACAGGGTTCCCACCAAATTCTGATTTCCAAATTCCCTGACTTTTCCAGGTTTTCCCAGACCATTTTTTAAAAAATTCCAGGTATTTTTTGGATTTAAATTGCTTGTCTACGTGGATACCAAGTAAATGTAGACTTTTACCATAACAATTCTTCAAGGCTCAAATTTAGCAGATATTTATATTATCGAGATAAAAAGGTACAAAGCGGATAAATAAGAAGAGAAACTATCAAAAATCACAGAAACCGAATTCGTTAAATCCTAAAAACAAATCACGTACTTACAAGTATTAAAAATAAAATACTAATTTGCCTAGTTCTACTAACGATTTTTTAGGTTCATCTAGCAAGTTATAAAACAAAATTGCACGAAGTGTTAATATATATGCACATGTGCACATGCACACGAAAAAGAAGACCAGCATAAGCTGGAATACGGAAAACTCAAGACAGAACCAACACAGGAAATATACCAGAAAACAATTATTAAAGAAATAAAAGAACCGCAATGGAACTACAATGTAAACGAGCTCTGGAGGAACATCCAAGAAAAAGTAACTAGGGTGGCTAGTCAAGTGCTCGACAAAAAGAAAAAACAAAGAAGGAAGTCGTTTGATGACGACTGTAGTAGAGCGACGGAAAGACGAAATATGACCAGAAAAAAATGCTTCAACACCCAACAATATAGAAGAGTATAAATCTCAAGATCTCAAGCCGGCAGAATGATATAAAGGAAAAAGAGAGACCACCATCTAAATATAAGAAGAGAAATGGAGGAAAACAGACAAAACAACAGAATAAAAGAATACTTTCAGGGAATAACAAAGCACAAAACATGATACCAACCCAGAACCGAAAACTTTCTCTAAACAAACAACGAACAACTGATAACCAACGAAAGAGAGATCCTAACCAGATGGAAGAACTACTTTTGCAAACTACTCAACGAAGAGGTAAATTTACATGACCACTGCTGTTAAAATGGCCCAAGATGGCCTGACGCCCCATATTACTCAATTCAATATTTTTTAAACAAAGCTTGCAATATGCTTGATATTTATTGATTTTCACTCCTGTAGACACTGCCACTCTGGTGGACTTATGAAACGCCTTATCCAGTCTAAATTAGAAACTGTTTTTTTTTTCGACATTTTGGATTCTTCGCAGTTGCACGCCACATCATTTAAGGGTTGGGAATAAATACATTACATGACAAATATTGTCGGATTAGAAAAAACACACTAGACTACACTTGAAAGTTGTAACAGAAGATAGCGCGATGTGTGCTTAGAACAAGGAGAAATAATACCAGATGATATTTATTATTTGGAAAGGAAAACCAAATATGTTCAATAAACACAATCTGCCACGACCCTAGGTAATGATACAGTGCTTGTTCTACACGTTTTAAAAAGATTTCCTCTTTCTTTTCTCTTGCTCTTGAATTTTAGGTGAACTGGAACTGATTGAGCGCGAAACAGATGTTGAACTTATATACGAGGTGAGCAGAGAAGAACTCACATAATATTTTTTACAAAGTTGGTTTAAAAAATAGGTTGAGAAAGAGACATTCCAGGTTTTGTGTGCCAATTCCCTGACTTTTGAGGATTTTTTGGTCATTCCCTGACTTTTCCAGGTAGCTGTAAAAATTCCCTGACTTTTCCAGATTTTCCAGGTCAGTGGGAACCCTGTATAAGAGTAAATACCTCTGGAAGGAGGTGCGTGCTACAAAAATTTCATGATGCCAAAAATGTTCTCCTTGAATAGAAAATCGATGTGTCCGAGGATTTTTCCAAAATCAGATTTTAAATACGTCAAAACGCCACTGTTTCGTTTTCGTGAACACACTGTATATTAAGAGTAAGTTCGAGTTTCGAACTTCCATTGTCTTTATTTTTTATTTTTTCACAACGTTTGGAATGCTTATGTATCTGCAATCGTCATCAGGTGAATGCTAACAAAAAACCAAGACTACATAATCTTATACACTAGTATGTGTTCAGTGAACCATGAGGTTTACACTTGGTTGGCTCCTCTGTATAAATGCTGTTTCTGTGAACTTTCGCTTGAATAGATTTTCCTCCTTGGCGACGATCTTTTCTTCTTTCCATTCCATATGATGTTGGTTGTCCCAGCAATGTCGAGCAATTTTTGATCCAGTTGTGCCCCCTTGTCGAGTTTTGCGTGTGTGTTCTGTAAGGCGAACTTCCATGGGTCGGCTAGTTTCTCCGATGTAGATATCCCCACACTCGCATGGTATCTGGTAGATACAGTTTTTGATGTCGTGGCGTTGTAATTTAATTTTTGTTAATTGACTTCTTATTGTTGTGGTCGTTTTGAAGACAGTCCGAATATCGTATATTTATTCTTATTATCTTTTCTAAGATTACTTGTATGGAATTATAAGCGTCGCCTTGCTTTTAGTGTTTACGTCTGTCGTCCTTTGTGTTGGTGTGGTTCAAAGAGTTTTTATTGATCGTGTAGTTGGAGAAACCGTTCCTTCGGAGATCGGATCGAATGTATTCCTTTTCTTTATTTAAAGCTTCTTCCGTATTGCATATGTAGGTGGCTCGATCTATGAGATAATTTGCAATTCCCAGTTTGGTTGACGTGGAGTGATTTAATTTGAAGTTTAGATGTTGTCTAGTATAAGTTGGTTTGCGATATACGAAAGTGGTTATGGTTAAATTCTTTTTGGTGACTAGAACGTCGAGAAAAGAGAGCTGACCATTTTCTTCTTTTTCCAAAGTCAATGTGATGTACTTTCTTATGCAGTTGACGTAAAGGAAGAATTGTTCTAGTTTTTGTCTGAGCCATAGTTTGGGTCTCTGCCAAGATGTTCGCAGAGCTTCTTCTTCAAAGGATTCGATAAAGATGTTGGCCACTACCGGCGAAAATGCAGATCCCATGCGTAGACCATCTTCCTGTCGAAAATACCTGTCTTTTTTCTTTCGCCGGTAGTGGCCAGCATCTTAATGGAATCCTTTGAAGAAGAAGCTCTGTGAACATCTTGGCAGAGATCCAAACTATGGCTCAAATACATGGACGACATACTAATCATCTGGAGAAAGGACAACAATACACTAGAACAATTCTTCCTTCACGTCAACAGCATAAGAAACAGCATCACATCAACTCTAGAAAAAGAAGAAAATTGTCAGCTCCCTTTACTCGACGTTCTAGTCACCAAAAATAATTCAACCATAACCCATTCCATATATCGCAAACCAACTCATACTGGACAACATCTAAACTTCAAATCAAACCACTCCACGTCAAACAAACCGAGACTTGCAAAATCCCTCATAGATTGAGACACCTACATCTGCAAAACGAAAGAAGCTTTAAATAAAGAAAAGACAAAAATTCGATCCGAAGAAACGATTTCGCGAACTACACGATCAATAAAAACTCTTCAGACCACATCAACACAAAGGACGACAGACGTAAATACTGAAAGGAAGGCGACGCTTATAATTCCATACATCAAAGGAATCTCAGAAAAGATAAGAAGAATAGGCAATCAATACGATCTTCGGACTGTCTTTAAAACGACCACAGCAATAAGAAGTCAATTAACAAAAATTAAACTCCAACGCCACGATACCAAGAACTGCATCTACCAGGTACCATGCGAGTGTGGGAATATCTACATCGGAGAAAACAACCCACCCATTGAAGTTCGCCCTACAGAACACAAACGCAAAACTCGACAAGGGGACACAACTGGATCAAAAATAGCTCAACATTGCTGGGAGAATCAACATCATATGAAATGCAAAGCAGCAAAGATCGTCGCCAAGGAGGGAAATCTATTCAAGCAGAAGTTCAAAGAAACAGCATTTATACAGAGCAACCATAACGTATTTTCACAACAAAGCGTCACCATCAATGCCTTAATTATAATTCTACTGAAAATATTAACACGACAGGACGAATCCGTATCAGGTAACTTGAATAAGTACCAGTGCGGAACGATGCCCATTTGTGAGTGATTCAAAGTTGGAAATTAAAGTGTATGATCGTGTTTAATGATGTATGGTGGAGGGTGACCAGTGAAACCACTGATGAGCCCACGCTGGTTTCCTAGGGCGAAACATCGTTTAATAATTTCTCTTTTCGCTTTGGTCTTTTGTGTGTTCCTTGTGGGATGCTCATCCAAGTTTAAATTTTCGTTATTTCCACCCAAGATCTTTTGACTTTTGTTTTTTACTTTCTTTTCGGTTGAAGTAACTGATTTGGAGGTTTTTTAACTTCTTTTTTCATCAAGGATAATTGGAAGTCTTAGTTTTTTGTTAGTATTCATCTGATGACGATTGCAGATACATAAGCATTCGAAACGTTGTGAAAAAATAAAAAAATATGGACAATGGAAGTTCGAAATTCTAACTTATTCTCAAGTTCAACATTGCCTACCACCTTCAAACAACACTGTATATTAAGTCTATTGTACACAACCAAGTTCTGCTGGGACGATAGCAGTGTTAGATAGATCAAGTCTAACATCACAGAATATGGACCTGGGTTGGCTATTTTCGGGTTTTGCTATGGTCTAACAGCAGGTCCACCTTTCGGAAGAAGTGTATACTTGATAAGCAGGAAAAAGACCTGCATAAGTCAAACAGAAGCCAGGCAAAATTAAGTCTTCTTAGATAAAGAAAACGTGCATCCTAAGGAGCGCGTGCATCGGTTTTCGATATGATGCACGAACAAAACCGGGGTTTCCGAAAAGGGCGGGCGTAGTGTCTACTCCCAATGAGCATTTTTGTCTATATAAAAGTTACAGCAAATAATATAAAACCTTCATAAAATAACCAAAAGTTATATTATTTAGTGTTGGTGATAATTTTATAACTCTAATATATCTCTTAAATGAGTAAAAAAGACTTGAAAAACAACTGTTCAACGCCAGCTTATAAAAATATATGGTACATAGTAATGGATAGAAAAACAACATATAGATTTTATAAAACTTCCTTATGAGCCCTCAAATATAGAGATTATTATAAAAAGGTTTTACAACTGTTCTAACAACACTACATAACAAATTAAGGGTTTTTATGGATTTATAAATATAGATTTTCCACATTTCTTCCCTTTGCTGGTTATGTATTATTCTTTTTCTTTTTACAATAAAAAAATTAATAAAATGGTGTTTAGCAATCTTCTAAAATAAATAAAGATGAAAGTGAGATAAGCTGAAGGAGGAATATGAATATTTATATACTATAGTCAAATAAAAGCTGTTTTTCAAGTCATCCCACTCTGAAAATCAGCTGCGGTCCCGTGTGTACTGTATAGTTTTTGAATACACTCACGTAAATTTGATGGGCTCCAAAAATACTTGAGAAAACGTGAAAAAAAATATTCATTTAACTATCAGTTTTTTTTTCAAACGCGTTTTTTTCTTTCTGGGACAAATATTGAATTTCGTATGTTGTTCTTAACCCTAACAAGCAATATTTCGATTGAAACACATGTTGAAACCCCATAAATAACGTTTTTATTTAGGCCAAAAACCTATTTTTGTAATCCAAAATGGCGAAAATTTCCGACAATTCTATAAAAAAACAATACAACTATACCCAAATGTTAAGGAGCTACATAATCTATGACTATACCACTGTTTACCTCGTCAACACTATTTTATAACCCTTTTAAAAAAATGATGCTACTTGGAACAAAGGGCTACAGATGGCGCAGTGTTGAACACTGATGGTCTGTTTCTGCGAGCTTAACATAATTACCATTGTTCTCTTTTCCTAAATGCATTCCTCGAGAGATCCAGCATACTACACATACCAGGAAAAATACCCGCCTCCACACACTTCAAGCCCGCAGAGGTAACTATCTCAAGAATATAGTTAGATTGCGGGGTCGAAGGGTGTACAGGCGAGTATTTTCCGGGGTGTTCACATTTGCCGCCGACCAGCAGTATCAGCATATGCGCTCGACGTTTCACGGTGCGTTTTTGCAACCTTAACACGGTTACTATATTGTTCTCTTTTTCTAAAACACGGTTCCCATCTATGCGTTTCTCATTCGTGGGTCCCCCGAATCAAAACACGTATCACGTGGTCTAAGCGAGATTTGCCTATACAAGTTCATGTCGGACCACGTGATGAGTTTTTTGAGTCAGGGTGACTGCGCATCGGAAACGCTGGTGGGAATCGGGTGTAAAATGCATTCGATTCCGATATCTGTCATCGGCAACTATCTCAAGAAGATTTGGATCTCTTATCTCTCTCAGATTGAAGTAATTAAAACAAGATAATAATGGTATGGTATCTCGCAAAAACGCGCCTTTTGATGTCGCAAAAACGCTCCTTTTGATTTCGTAAAAACGCGCCTTTTGATGTCACAAAATTAACCTTAAAAAATCTTGTTTGTTTTGTTATTATAATTGCCAAAATAAATTAAAATTGTTTTTTTGTTCTAAAAACAGTTGTATTATAATCACTGTATAAAGAAATTAATAACAACATTATAGAAAAAACCTTATGGGCAAAAAAGGTTTATGAATGAGTTCATAAGAATATTACAGACACCAATTTATATAACTATTGTGTGTGAGTTCCCAAGTTTTTATAAGTGTCTCTCGAAATATTTTCAATCTTATCTTATATAAATTTGTTGTTGGTTAATTAAGTTTTATAAGTGGGTTGATAGCAACATTTTAAAAACCAATCTATTATATATCTTTAATTGATAGTTACTTACGGTTTTATAGGTAGGTTGATAGAAAGATTTCAAACACAAATTTATATAACTTTTGTCACTGATGACTTATATTTTTATAAATATGTTGGTGGAAACATTGCTAACACCAATTTATATGACATTTGAACCGATGAATTTAATTTTTATAAAGATGTCCGTGGAAATATTGTTCACACCAGTTTTATGTTACTTTAGGGTACCGTCAATTTAGAGCCTTTAAGAAAACAAATATACAAACTCAATTCTTGTAGGAAACTTCTAAATACCCTAGGGTATCAATGGAACCCTCTTTATAATAATTATATAAATATCTGTCACCAGAAGTTTCTGAAAATGCTCATTGGGCTACTACTACTACCACTGTCGCACCGAGGGGGGGGGGTTGGGGTTACTCCCCCTCCCCCCGAAGTCAATTCCTGGGTGCGCTAGTGCTACTACTATCCATTTTTTTTAAGTTAGAAAATCCGTCACAACCTGCTATTAAAAAATTTCGAACTTTGCATCCAAAACCAGTATTCAAAACGACATGTATGTGTATCTAACATTTGCCACAAACAAATATTGTTTGAATTTCTTACCATTTGGTTGTTCTTCGCCAAGTGTCCACAGCCAAAAATCGATAATATATTCGTTAACGTCTTCACCGATAGTAATCAAATATCTCGCACAACTACTGATCGCCACTTGGAGAACCCCAAAGTTCGGGTAAAGGTTATAGAGGGTCAGAACTGGTTGTCTATAAGAAAAAAATTATCGTAGAATCATTAGTCGGGCTAGTTTACTGTAATTACCCCCGAAAATTGAAGGTTGACTAGCATTGACCGATTTCATTTCGCCACCCTATTAAGTGTTTTAAAGTGCATTCGTTGTAAGAAGTCCGCTAAGCAATAAAAACTCTTGAATAGGTAAGTCGGTGGTTCTCAAACAATAAATTATATTAGTTTTTACAAGCGTTGGTTTAAATAACAAGCGCGGACAAAATAATTTTTTTTTGCATCGGAAATTAGGAAAGTCATGGTTTGGACATTTGGAGCCAGTACTTAAATCATTTAAAGTTAATAAAAAATAATTAGGTAAAAAAAGATTATTTCTTAGCTTTTATAGTATTTAGGCAAATTAGTTTTACGAATTCTTTTTTATAAAGTTTTGGTTCGAAAAAGAACCTATATTGCAGTCCTGCGATAGGACGAACCTACTTATAAATGCACACTAAAAATAGTCTTCCTTTGCATCTGAAATATCATCCATGCCTTCAGAATCATTATCATCGTCCGTAATAATTAACGGTCTTACTTGGTCTATAACCTGTTGTGTCAATGCATTTCCGCCATTCTTCTTTGCCCACTTTGCTAAGTGCCTCCTCCCACAACTTTATAACGCTAGGCTCACCGACATTTTTACAGGCATGTTTGTCATAATAATTTTTGCTAATACCCCATACCAATTCAATTGCGTTGTAATGGCAATGGTAGGGTGGTAATCTCAAAACTTGATGTCCATATTTAAGGGCTAATTCGTCAACAACATATTGTTTTTTAAATGGCTGCTCTCTACACTTGCTTAAAAGATCACTTTTTAAAAAATAAATTTTCATGGTTTATGTTTTTCTTTGACAACCACTCTCTTATTTCCTTTTTTTCCAGCTGCTTGTAGGAAATTTCTCTTCGATTCTCGTATGGTAAGACGCATTGTCGAAAACAATTAAGGAAGGGTTTGGTAAAGAAAAACAACTTGCCTTGGCAATTGCAATTTTTTGTTTTTTTATGTAATCTCTTAAAAATTGCCATCTTTTTGACACAATATTGGATTGCTCGCAAAGCACTTTTCTGTTGTTCGTTTTTTTTATATTTAAAGCCCATCTCCTTTAAAATTTTGGACAAATAATAATAATTCAAATATCGCAAAGTTGTTTTTCCTTTATCTTTTCTAGAATGGCTTTGAGGGTAACATATTCTTTTGAGTTATACATATCATAAACAATATTTCTAATCGATAGTTTAATCCCTTGGGACAGATCAAAGGTTTTTGAATGCTGTCGTACCCTTTTTATGGTCTGTCCAATTCCTCTTCACTCTTTTTTTAAAGTCTTCTTAAGGTCTTATCTGAAATGCCGCAAGCATCAGACGTTCGTTTTTACACTACCAAAACAGACACTAACGGGACCGAGTTATTTTTTTCTAACGTAAAATAACGCTCCACTTGTAATACCAAACGGTGTTCACCTGGAGATAAACACCTTCTAGGCGTTGTGTCACCTTGCTGAACATTTTCCATAACTTTGCTTTATAACTTCTAATTCACACACAATAAGAAACGAACTAAAAGCAAATAAAAGCATACCTACTTATTTAAAATAGAACATACCATCCCGAACTGGAGCAAATTTTAATTATTTCTTGGAAAATAGTGATTATTAGCATTCACAAAAATACCTGTCAAAATCTTTAACTTATTGACGCAAAAAGTTTTTCAAAAGTATATCGTGGTATAAGTATAACGCGTAATTCTTAAATAATTTAGTTTTAAGACCGCTGATTTAGCCCACTCATATTTTGCCGAATACAGTGAACCAGTGGGATGTTTGGTACGATCAAGTACAGCGAGGGCATTGTAACTTGACTTGACTTACTGTTCAAAAAGCGATAACATCTTTTGGAGATTTAATCTGATCCGATATCGGACTTAATTACTTGGAGGTCCTAGCACAAATTTTTGAACAAAATTTTTTCCAGAATCGTTTAGCCATTCTTGTGTTATCGTGGATATAGGTGAATCGATAAAAATAATTTTTTTAAACCACTAAATGACTTACCAGTAAAAATTAAGGCAAAAACTGTTAAGTGTTTTTAAAAAGAGGGTATTATTATGACGAGATATTGTTGGCATATTTTCTCGAAAAATAGGTCTGCCATTTTTTTAACTTTTACTTCTCTTGTGGGCAAATATTATTTTTTGCGTTTTTGTTAGTTCTTCTTCTAGAAATTGGCTAATGAAGAAGGAATATTATAAAAACAAGAAAACAAACTTAATAGTTTTGATAAGAACGGATAAGTAAACAACTACAACATTTTGGAAGTGAAACGCGATAATTCGTCGAGAGATAAAACGAGACTAAAACTGCTAATAATTTAAGAACCAGATTTCGTTATCTTTTCGCCAATTTTGTTGACAAGGACACTCTACAGATGGTAACAATAAAGCTTACTTTTCTAAATGTAAAAAATACATTCTGTGACAATTACAATTTTATGCATTTAAAAAAACCCGTTTTATTTACACAAATTGTGCATTTTTCATCTAATTCGTCGATCCTTGTAGGGCTGTACCCAGGGGCTTGAAAACCCAAAGTTGACTAAAATCATTTCAAATTAAGAGGAAACATCTGTATTTTGAATACATACTCAAATATTGAGATAATGTAACATACAGATAGTTTAAAATGTGTCCTTTTACATAACGGTAACAAATATGACTCAATTCCTATTGGACATCCTACTACCATGAAAAAGGAGTTTAAAACAATAGCACAAGTTTTGAAACAAATTAAATACAAAGAACATCAGTGGCCGCAATTTGTGTTGATTTTAAAATGGTGAACTTTCTCCTTGGACGGCAAAGTGGATAAACAAAATACCCCTTGGGACCGCAGAGCTAAAGATCAGCACTTTGCTTACGAGAGAAAAAATCTTACTACCACCCTTGAATATCAAGTTGGGGTTTATGAAGAAGTTTTTCAAAGCGTTAGATCGAGATGGAAATTGTTTTGGGTACTTGTCACGTAAGTTTCCTGGGGTGAGCACGGAAAAACTAAAAGCTGGTATATTTGGTGGTCCTTAAATAAGGCAACTTATTAAAGATCCACAGTTCACCACATTAATGAGTGAGACTGAATCTAACGCTTGGGGTTCATTTCTTCAAGCAGTTAAAAATTAAAAAAGCAGACAAATGAAATTTTCATATTCTCGGTTGTAACATGAGTATAAAACTTCACTACCTCCACAGCCACCTAGATCGCTTTCCAGAAAATTTAGGTGACTGTAGTGAAGAACATGGAGAAAGAAATCGATATCAAGGACGATGGGATAGCCACATGATGGCCGACTACTGTTGGAGCCATCAGCGAGACTACACCAGTAAACTCCATGCTAGAAAGTCGTATAAAAGAAAATTTGTAGGTGATAGTGTCCAATATGATTATGATACTTTTTATAATAAATATTTAATTATATGTGTGTTTTTTGTTACTGGCAATAGTCATAGTTATAACGTAATATATATATATATATATATATATATATATATATATATATATAGAGGTTAAAAAAAGTAACTAATTCCTATTTTAAAAACTAGATCTGATAGACAAAATCTGATGGCTATTTCGGATTTTCCGCCCAAAAATGACCCTGGAACAATTAAAAAATAGCTGGCACCAAAATGTGTGTTGGCCTGTGAATTATTAATAAATCGGATTCCTGATAAATGAACTTACAATGCAATGCTATCCCATACAATAACAAATCCCTCCACATCTGCATCTGCACTGACTAGCCAATGCCCATCTTTACTTGACGAAATGCTACTCAATATATTTTTCTAAAAGAATTGATTAATCTCAGTATGTTTATACGTGCCTCTTAAAGCGCTTTTATATAAGGACGCTTTGAATTTTTTTTTCAGTGTAAACATCATTAAAACCGTTTTAAGCACTAAATCGGCTTTATTTTAAAGCAATTTTAGGATCGGTCAAATACTTTAAAAACACTTTAGCGCATTGCTAACAACCAAAAGAAATACTTAAGGCCACAAAAACGGCATAGATTTGACAACACTGCTTTGTTGTTTTTTTGAAAAATCAACAATAGGTGGCACCACTAATGCCATTTCAAGTGGGATCGTACAGTGTTCAGAACAGTAACTAAATATAGGTAGGTATTTATAATATTTCATGAAAGTATAATGGCTTATGCCTGACGCATCCAGAATTTCTTTACAGACCTCCCATCTAGTTTGGCAGGTCTTAATTTTAGGTTATAAGACTAAAACCCAACTGTAGACTAATGAGAAAGGCGATGCTCAAATCAAGTATCCACGACGGCCTCAAAAAACGCAAATAAATTTCCACGTTTTTCTTATCACAATCACTACTCGATTCACTAGCCATTGTGCTTTATGCTTCATGGATTGAAATGTATCGAAATTGAAAAGAATCAAAAGAAAAATCATTATTCAACATTAAAAAAAATTATAACAAATTTCCGTATTATTTTTATCACTTGACATGTGTCAATTTATTGGCCGAATGTTCCACTAGACAAGTGTCCGGTGGCTATGCAGAACCTGAATTCCAATACTCCAATCGAACTCACTCAGTTTCCCTGGGCCTACCAAATTACGTGACCTTAGCGTTTCAGAATTCCGGCAGAATCTCGCTTATAAAGAAAAAAACCATTGCTTTTTAGTTAGCAGATAATAGGATTTATAAAAATCTACAACCGTATCCAAAGGATTTATCAAAATTTGGTGTATTTTTATCAAAAAATTAAAAAATCCAAAAATTGTTGTTACAGATTTCTGTATTATCGATGAGGCTAAATAAAAAGCCAGGCAAGGTTTTTGACCATTATTAGCCGTGTTTATTTTATTTCGGTTCTAGATACGGTTGTGAGGAAATAAACATTCCTGCCAAATCTCAACAGATTCCGTTTTCTCGTTTCCGATGTTCTGCCCGATAAAGATTGGCCCAAAAAAAACAAACCAGTGTTGTCAAAATCTACGCCGTTTTTGTGGCCTTAGAGAAAAACCTTTTGTTAACTTAGCTTTACTACGTTTCTTTCAATAATGAAATATAAGGTTTTACATATTTTTCTTAATTTTTGGAGAACTGTAAGGTTAGATCATTAGGTCAGCGGGGGGCAGTACTTCGATCAACTGCACTAGAAAATGATTTTAATGCCGGGTAGAGAGCCATTTTATTTAAAATCGTCCCCTTATATAAAACCAGTTTTAATGCGCGTATAAACGATGAATCCGTGGTTATACGGGGTTATGGTATACTTTATTTTTTCTTCCTGTGCACTTCTTAACGCATATGAAGCTTGTGGGATTGGGGATCGGAAAACGCAACTGCAAAATGGTCTGCTACATTATTTTTTCTTGAGGGGTGTATGTTTCACATTTATGGTAAAGCCATGATGACCCTTAAGGCGCATTTACACAGACAAACTTTCCTTTGATGTTGAAATGCCGACAAACATTTACACGAGCCTCTTGAGCAAAATGTTCAAAGAAATGTTCGAGCAAAATCTCGTACAAAAAAACACACGTAAATTTTGGAGAGAATGTTGAGCAAAATTTATTTGAAGAATTGGGGGTATAAAAATTTCTTTACAAATTTAAATTTTATAGTTTTATGGGAATTCATTGAACTTAACTGAAAATAGAAAGACTAAGTTTTAAAACACGGTATTTTAATTAAGTGCTTTCCGACGGAAAAACGATTTGATGTCGAAATTCACGTTTTACCTCATAAGCAACTTCGATTGACTTGATTTTTATAGGGGATATGCCAGTATACCATAATTGGCACTTATTTGTTGCTGATGCTGGGTTAGGAGAAGGTAAAAACCGTAGACTAGTGAGAGGGGGTTTTGGTCAAATGAACATCGACACACAAAATTACATGACAACAAACAAGGGTCAACGCAGTTTTTTTTATGAAAGTTTTAGAACAAATCTTTCCATAAAAAAAGGGCTCTCCGACGCAAAACAAAGAAATTCGTTTTATTTTATTGACGCGTAGAACTTGCGTTTCCGATTTTTTAAATATTGAAATTTTTGGCGATTTTTACAAGCTTTTATTTATGTATGTTTGTATGTTCGGCTCAAATCTTGCAACTCAAATTTGGTATTCAATTTCAGTTTTCGTTGTGTATTTATAGTTGCGGCGACAATAAAATAATATGGTATTATTAGGCACCCCCTCCCGCTAATGAGGGAAGTGGAGGAAGAAAAAGATTTATTTTGTTCGATTTCAATCAAAATTGGCATACAGGGGTTTTTAGGGAAGAAAATTATCGAAAGGATGTATTTATGATAGTCTAAAAATTAAAAAATTATTTTAAATAAAAAGAAGCTTTTATAAAATATAAAGTGCACTAAAAAGTAGAAAATAAATTTTAGCATTCTCATATCATAATAATATAACCGACGGGCACAAACTAAAACTAAAAATGTCCATCCATATATCAGAGGAACGTAGAGTAGTTTGGGTCGAGTTGGGTTGGATTTACTTCACAAAAAATTGAACTTACAATACCAGAAAAAGAATTCTTTATATTTACACGTCGTAGTTGTGGTGAGAGTATTTTTTGTACTCATGGTATTTATTGTCTTTTTGATACCTTAGTTATAAACGCCTTACCACTCATATCTCTTTATATTATTTCCTAGTTTAGTCTTTTACAATAATAATAAAGTCAACTGAAAAAACCTATTTACATTTTATTAAATCTCAAATATATGAACAAAAGCACGTTCGATTTAAATAATACCTGTTTATTACCCACTTTTACAACCCTACCATCCCGATCCTTGTCTAAAAAATATAATTTAGCAGTAATAGACTAGACTTTTGAATCGGAATGTTGCCCCTTTGCATATTGTTTGTTCAGTGTCAGTAATCGACCTTGATTATTACATTAAATTGACAGTAAATATCTATCTTCAGCATTTTCATAAACCTTTTGCTTTTTTAAGCAACCCTTGGGGCCTTAAACTAAGTAGGTATATCTGGTGTGAGGAATTAAAAAAAAAACAATCAAAGCTAAGGTTAAAGTAAAGTTACAAAAATATGCTTTAAAAAAAATCCCCTCCCCACCACTCCTCATAGTAGTGAGGCGCGGATTACCGCTTAAAAGTGCAATTTTTGAGTTTTTTGCCGAATTTTTTGGAAAAGAAAAATTTTCCTGGGTTGTTTTTCGAATTTAGGAAAAAAACACTTGGAAATAAAAAAACTCGCAAGAAAGTCCCAAAAAAACTCCCGGGCAAAAAAATCCGGGAAAAACCCTAAGAAAAAAATATAGTAAGTAACCCTAATCCATGTGACAAAACTGATAGCTAATAATAATGTTTCGCTTGCCGTCGGCTTTTTTTCACAAAAATTTAAAATAAAAGTTGGTCTTCCATTTTTTTAAAGAATTGAGATCACTGATCACTGATTGAATCGGAATGTTGCCCCTTTGCATATTGTTTATTTTTAATTTTAATTTTATTTATTCTCATCTTTAAAAAATGTTCAAAGAAAAGCTCACAAAAATGTTCGCGCAAAAAATTTTAAATCTTTTGCACGAGCTTTTGTTTGAGCATGTTCGTCTGTGTAATTGCGCCTTTATGATGGTAATTTAGGGCTTAAAATATTTTAGCATAATTTAAGTGGTAACGTTTTTGATTAAGCAAGTTTTACTTATGTTTTTAACATTTTATGCCATGATTTTGCTCACATATTAAAGCTTTCTTTCCAAACTTTCGATTTCTAGAATAAAACACTCAAATTTTTCAAGTTTTCACTGGTTTTTTAGCGTTCAAAAAAAGTACTGCCAAAAACATTTTTCTCTGTTAAAATGAAAAATATTTAGAGCGAGAGAGCAGAATTTTAGAGGTAGATGGAGACATAATTTAGTGAAGTGCAAAAATATTTAAGGTTGTTGAAGAGAGACAGCAGGCTATTGAAAAGTATTTTAGAGAAAGATGAAAATAGTTTAAGGCAATTGTTTAATAAAAATTTCTGTTATGTCATCTGTCTGTCATCTTAAGTTGTGTCGTGCATATGGTTTTTATTGTGCCATTTTTATACAAAGAACAGCAAAAATTGTAATTTTTTAAAGCATAACGTGTGTGAGACATAAGGTGGTATTAATTTCTTTCAATAAAAGCTCTTTACAGTCTTTAAATTTACCAAAAAACGTGCCCTACTATAAGCACATCTAAAAATCATTTAACAGGTATTTAACTAAATTATTTTAAATAATAAATACCTGATTTTTAGATGTGCTTATATACACTTGTAGTAGGACATGATTTTTGGTAAATTTAAAGACTGTAAAGAACTTAAATTGAAAGAAATTAATACCACCTGTCTCACACACTTTATGCTTTGAAAATTTACAATTTTTGCTGTTCTTTGTGTAAAAATGGCAAAATAAAAATCATATGCACGACACCACTCAAGATGACAGACAGATGACATAACAGAAATTTTTATTAAACGATTGCCTTGAATTATTTTCATCTTTCTCTAAAATACTTTTTTATAGCCTGCTGTCTCTCTTCAACAACTTTAAATATTTTTGCACTTCACTAAATTATCTCTCCATCTACCTCTAAAATTCTGCCCTCTCTCTTTAAATATTTTTCATTTTAACAGAGAAAAATTTTTTTTTAGGAGGACTTTTTTTGAAAGCTAAAAAAAACAGTGAAAAATTTGAGTGTTTCATTCTAGAAATCGAAAGTTTGGAAAGAAAGCTTTAAAATGTCAACTAAATCATGGCATAAAAATGTGAAAAACATAGTAAAAATTGCTTAAATAAAAACGTTACCCCTTAAATTATGCTAAAATATTTGAAGCCTTAAATTACCATCATGGCTTTACCATTAGTTAAAATTTTCTCGACAATTTCTTAACACTAAAAATTGACAAAATCTGACAATATCAGTGGTTTTTATTCTGACTGGTTTTATTGTTTATTAATGTATAGTACGAATAATTTTTCAATGCATAAAATTCCTATGTTGCGGAGGTAAACGCACAATCCGGTATATAATTACCAGTTGTTCTATGAGAAGCGATTCTAAAAAGTCAGGATATGAAACAAAATTATACATATAAAATACTTACATGTCCTTCCAAATGCTTCATACTCTTCGTGCAATAATTATACAAAACAGCAGAATGAGAGCTCGAATAGAATAACTCCTTTCTACCGTCAATGGTGAGATTTATCACTCCAACTTTTGAGTTTACTCCGAAAGACCATCGTAAAATCTAGAAAAAAATAGGATTATTGGGGTTTTTATTCTTAAAAGAAAGAGAATGGGGCGTATAGCTTTAAAGTCAATAAAACACGACCCGACTCACCTAAATGACGCAGGTTTCGACCCATTAACACTTCTCTGTTGGTACCCTGCCAAAAATACTGCATCAAACCTCTTGGAGAAATTTGACAAGATTTTATCAGATTTAATATGTTTTTGATGCGGTTTGTGAAACATCCCTCATAGGATCTCTTAAAATCTTGTCAATTCTTGAGGGCCAAAAATTATTTCTCGTGAAAATATGGTAAAAGTATCTGAATAAAATTCCCGTTTAATTTGAAAAATTCCCGTGTAATATTTTATATTTTTTTCTGTATTAAAATTTTTAGCCATCCATACCTAGTCACTAAAAATTAGTTAATTAAGGCAAAAAGACCTAAATACAAAATATTGGGATGGTGTCTGTCTATCTGGGACACGATTCTGATCAAATTTGGCACCAAAATTCTTTGTCACAAGACGGTGGGCAGATTAGTTTTTGATGAGGGTGGGGGTTTGGAAAGAGGGCTGGAAAAGGGATTAAAATTTTTAAAAAATTCTAACTCACGAACCGTATTTTTTTTTCTGCCCTCTCCCTAACCCCCCCCACCAAAAACTAATCAGCTCATCGCCTGGTGACAAAAATTTTTTTTGCCAGAATCGGTTTAACGGTTTTAGTGTTATCGTGTCCCAGACAGAGAGACACCATCCCAAAATTTTCTATTTAGGTCTTTTTTGACCTAACCACCTACCTAAATTTTTAGTAAAAATAAAAAAATTATTTTTTTCCGATCTCAATACCCTCTATACTATGTATGGATAGCTAGTAAAACTAAATTAAATTTTCAGTTCAAGTTAGTCATGATTTTTTGCCATCCATACATAGTACGGAGGCTACTGAGATCCGCCAAAAAAGTTTTATTAAAGAGTTATTTGGGACAAAAAAGACCTAAATAAAAAATTTTGGGATGATCTCTGTGTGTCTATCTGGGACACGATAACTCAAAAACCGCCAAACTGATTCTTGTCAAATTTGGCACGAAAAATCTTTGTCACCAGGCGGTGAGCTGATTAGTTTTTGACAGGAGTGGGGGGTTGGATAGAGGATTAACTTTTAAAAAATTCTAAGTTACGAAGCGTACAGCTAGCGACATTTCCAACAACAAAAAAAATATAAAAAAGTTTTGAATGATATTTTAAGGTTTTATGGATATACATGCCTGCTGACGTTATTTATTTTTTAAATTTCAAAAGGTTATGATTTTTATGTATTAACCCCTACATTCCCCTCTCCCAAAAAACACTCAATCCAAATTTTGAAAACTGCGTTCCGCTATAGCCGCTGAGGTTTTTGAGTTGTTAATTTTTATACATTTCAACCCCTCTTTCCACCCCTTTACAAACCCTCACCAAAAACTATTGGCCATTTATCAACGAGAACCACAAAATTTGTATGCCGGTTCAGTGGTTTTTGAGTTATCGTGACAGACAGACTGATAAACGGACACGCAGAAAGTCAACATCACAAATTTTTGTAATTAGGTCTTGTTTGACCCAAATAAAATACCTCATTTGGAGTGGAAATATAAAAACTTTTGACGATCTCAAAATACCCTTTCATACCTGTTGGCATGAGCTGCTAAAAATGAACACCTTAGAATTTTCTATTTTCATTAAACAGCATTATTTATAAATTGTATGTAAAGATATTTTTTGTCAATTTTTCTTTCACATACACATCCATATTTTTTACCTAAATTTAAAAAGAACCACGCATTAAATACATTGAAAACCGGTCACGGTCAAATTGCTTTATATTGTGTAATGTTGTAGCCCTATGAATCCTCTTCAAATAAAAGCAAAAAAAAATCGGACCGTTTGGGAGCTACGGCCCTTTAAAGTCGCCACTGCAGGACCCCTTTAAAATTCACAGGAAGTCAATAAGGGCGTATGTAGGAATGTGATATATCAATTCGAGGTTTTTTAGGGATGTCTCATCGAATAATGTTATTTTCATTTAAATATTTTGACGTTTAAGTAACAGAATCCAATATGGTCGGTATAGTTTGTCATTTTTTAAAATGGCGGAAATTCACATTGTTGCTGTTATTACAAGTTTTAACTGGCAGTATGATGTATTCAGAGAATTATATTTTTATTTTAAAGCGTACTATTTAACTATTTTGTGGTTTTAATGTCCATTTGCTCTGCGATTTCTTTAAGGATTCCTTTGCGCTAAGGATCTCTTAACGGTGCTAAGTAGCTGATTTGGTTTGCTCAGCTTTTCTTTGTAGTCTAATACCTAAATTTAAGATGCCAGATATCGAGCCTTAAATAATCCTTAGTAGAGAATTCTAACCTCATTTTTTGTCAACTCGAAAACGGTAAAAAAAATAAAAATAGAATTTTTAAATGACGATTTGGATGTGCTGAATATAATTGAAAATGGTTTTGCTAGAAGGGTCTATATTTAGATTTAGATTTTTTCAACGTTTCCGGCTAACCAAACCAACAGTTCGAAATATTTTGCCAAGAACAGTTGGAGTTAGATGGAAGACGTTTCGGTTAAGACTGTATGACTTACAAAGTATAGGACCAGTCAATGCAGAGGCAAGCCCATACTAAATTTAATTTCCATGATGCCCCAATGGATGATGGCTTCAAGTTTTTATAGTCACATATTTTTATGCAAGTTTTTTTGTTGTTTTATTAGTTTAATTAAAATAAATATCACTGTCTATTTTTTAGAAACAATTAACAATCTTCAATTGTACTGAGAACCCTACGATTATGTGCACTGGAGGGCATCTTTCTAGCATTAAGGATTTTAAGGCCAATTACAGGGTGGATTCTTTAAACGGAACGGTGCTTCTAACGGGTTTGAATTTGGTTTTATAAAAAAATTCAAAAACACACCAACTAAGATTTTTAATTTCCTTTAATCATGCTATCTTGGATTTTGTTTATGACATTTAGTTTACGAGGTATGGCAATTTTTTATTTTTTTTTAAAATAGGACACCCTATATATTTTGCAATTTTTGAAATCTGCAAACAATTCTCTCTTCAGCACTACCACACAGTAGGATCTATCTTTTACGATAATCAAGATATTTTTATCTAAATCTGTATGGAAAACTTCGATATTCATTCAAATATCCCCTGTAAACAAGGCATAGACAACAACTATGGTTTAAATGCCTTGGAAACCATAAGAGATAGAGTATTAGTGTGTGATATTGTCAAAAAGATATTTTTTTTTAGAATTCAAAAATGTCAAACTATACAGGGTGTCCTATTTTAAAATTGTGTGCCATACCTCGTAAACAAAACGACATAAAAAAAAACAAGATAGCACGATTAAAGACAATTAAAAATCTCAGTTGACGTGTTTTTGGATTTTTTTATAAAACCAAATTCTAACCCGCTAGAAGCACCGTTCCGTTTAAAGAATCCACCCTGGAGATGTTTAAATGACCCTTGCTGAAGCTGACAAAATTAATGTAAAAACTGACGCAAAGAATAATTAATAATAAATAATAATTATAATAATAATAATAATAAATAATAACAACAAATAATGGCTTTATGACAAGCTATGGAAAACTTTTTTTTGGCCAGAGCAAACGAATAAAATTTAGGGAATACTTAAAAATTATGGATTTCTTTACTACTCATTACTTAAGCAAATCGCAGAGCAAATGGGCATAATTAGGCGTGCAGAAACTAAAACTTTATACAAAAAAAAGAGTGCTGTTAAAAAACTAGGTACCAAGATCTACCTGCTTTTTTTTTTAGAAAACTGAAATAGTGATATTTTTATTTTTTTAGCAGAATATTTGAAGCTTATTGCTTAAATCTTGTTGCTTATACATATCACATGCGTAAAGTGCCTCGATGGCTTGCCTGTTCGTTCTTGCAACTGCTATCGCGTCCGGAAAAGTGCCGCGTCTCTGAAGTTGTTAAGTTGGTCATGACACGTACGAGGTGCCCAGCGGTATACCTCAAATTTTCCGGCTCGGATGTTTCTGTCTTTTACATTTTATTACCATGTAATTCTATTTTGCTTTCTTTGGTTCGGTCACTCGTCTATTGATTTTTGGCTCCCGTCGGCAAAACTCGCTGCGTATTTGATGACATCTTCACGTTAGCAACATGCCGCAAACGCTATGCTACGTAGGTTAGCGTCATGTACCCACATAGCAAGCCTTGGATATTGTATATTACAAAGATATTTAAAATTAGGATATAACGTTTTGTATGTTACATGTATATTTTATATATATTAGAAAAAAAACATGATTCGTTTTAAAAAGTGTATATACGCTATCGTGTATAAACCTTATATTTTTTAACCGAATATCAGTTAATATTTTAAAATAAAATATTATTCAAATATATGTTTTTAATATTCCCCTCTGCATTTAAAATGCTACATATTTTTTACATAAAATTTATTGCAAGAAACTATATAAAAAAATATGAATATTTTCCCAATATTCAGTGTGTATACGTTTCAGTATATTCTGTTTATCTGTTTTTTGTATTTAAGGCAGACATATCCTAGCCCAATATCATTTCAATATTTGCACAATAAATATGCCCAAATATTTGTTTTGTGGAATGGAATACTTTCTTAAATATATATTATTGTTATAATATATAATATAATTACATTTTTTCAGCATTAGAGATCACAACATTTTTCTGCCTTTTTTAATGCTTTTTTTTAAATGTACTTAACCCAGATCCTCCTTGTTTTATATATCTTTAAAAAATCGTAGGTATATTGCTATAGTTAACATATTTTTTACGCGGGTTAGATTGTGACTTACCATCTTGCCAAAATTTGGCGAATCACATTCTCTCCGAGTGGTCACTTAACTTGTCGGTGCACATGGTCCCTAGTCTTATATATATTTTCGTATCTCAGTGAATCAAAAACCACTAAATTGATGAAATGTATCAAAGGATTCCTTTAGTGAGGGAGCCTTAAATAATAACCACTTAGCGGAGTATACGACCCTACGAGTTCGGTGTTCCTCTACGCATTTTGATTCGTTAGCGCGTGTACCACGTGGCTTCAATTTAACCAATCAGATACGAGATTAATAAATTCTTCCTCTTGCAAATACGGAATACGGAACTAAGCTTGTTTAGCTTGTTTATCGACTTGTGTGCAGTGAATTTGTGCCGTTTTCTAAAGTTTTGCAGCAAAAAACAATATTTTTTTATTATCGGTTGGATTAAACTACAATGGACTACCCCCCTGGGAATTGCTATCTTACATCCAGTTGTTGCAGGTAAGTAGATAAACGCGATTGAAGGTGTTTTATTCTTGTGGGCTCAAAATGGTGGCGTCAGATGAAATAAACGCGTCTATATATATGGCTGAATTTCAACTTGACAATATATGTTGCTTTTCGACGTTGACGCACTGCGTAAAAAAGGGACAGAGAACGGTCAATGTCAATCAGAAACAGCAGGTGTTGTGTTATCTAAAGCTAAGTTTATACTGTAAAATTAAATGAAACATTGACCTATATGGGAGGCAGTGTATTTTGCATATTTGTTTCACAGTGTCTAAAGTTACGACGGTTATATCTAGAGCGAAAACAACCTTTTTAGGGTTGAGTTGGGTTTGCTGGGGTTGTATTGGTTGGTTTTCTGGTGAAAATGTAAAAAACTGGTTTTTGTGTTTAACAAATATTAAATTAGATCGTAAATCACTGACACCCACATTTCTGTATATTTCTAAGTTTTGTGCTGATTAATTTAAAGTTATTTACCTATATTTTTATTTTATTTATTTATGTGTATTGTAAAAGAAGAATCCTTTTGAAACTTTTATTTTTCTGCTTTCCTATTAGACCTCTAAAAGCAAATATATAAGTTGTATGGTTTTATTTTTTGTTTCAGATAGACACTTGATGAAAATTTGGTTGGTTGTTCCCACCATCTTTGGTAACTTTACATCTCTTGGGGACTGCAGGGTAAGTAGATAAAGTCGATTAAAGTTTTTTAATTCATAAATGGTGGAGTTAGAAAAAAATGCACCTTGGCCATTTTTTTCATACCAAAAATCAGGCCATTTTATAAACATAAATAATTTAGTCCAAATCTGGACGAGGTTTCAGGAAATGAAATACCTACCTAAATGGAGATCCACGAAAAATATTTATTATTAATTGATTATTATTTCAAAGTTATAATTTTTATTTTTTCTCTATTTTTTATCCAAATAAATAAGTGACGTTAGCAGTACATAATTCATGTTCTTGAATTATCTGTGAAAATTCCCTGTATAAAATATTAAAGTTTTATTTTACTATAGGCAAAAATTTAAGGATTTTGCGAAATTAAGACTACTCAAAAATAAGTTCTGCCCTGATAAATCCGGTAGGAATGGTAACTGTTAATCACCAAATTTCTATCTCAGGTAGATTTCTGATGGAAATATGGGTAGTGCATGGTGCCTCTCAATTTTTAAACAACAAAAATTATATTTTTGGTTCCTTTACATGGAAAAAGACTTTGCAGGATAAGTAGTATAAACTGTGGAGAACTTTTTTTTTTAATTCAGTTTAAAACAAAATTTAGACGCTACAAAAGATTTTTTGTGTGTATGTCTTTTTATAGACTGTTTTTTTCAGTTTGTCACATATTACTTTTGTTAAATTTCAAAACGATAATGTCCGAAAGGTCCCATATAAAAGTGCTCAGGATATTCACGCATAAATTTGCCAGAAATTGGCATGATCATTTTTTTTTGAGTCTAGAGAACTTGTATAATTTTCTTCTTTACTTATATTTGTTACTAAAGTTAAACATTACTTTTTAAAAAGTTTTGGTTTTATATTTTTTTTTGTACACTTAATTTTTTCTAAAATTTTTGTTTACAGCATTGTATTTAAAAGATTAAAATAACACATTTTTTAGAAAATTTTTGACCATGGAATTTTTATAATTTTTTTTTATTATAAAATGTTGCTTTGTACCACCAGAAAACTGAACAAAAACTCATAAAAACTGATTAAAAAATGAATATGCCACGTATCATCTGTTTATAAGAATATTTTATTTCCAGATGTAGCTGCAGCAAGAAGAAATTCCCTTTCTTTACGCACCACCACGAATACAAAGCTACATATTGTCATAGAAAACTGATTAAGGATGCTGCATATAGAGACAGATATCAACCACCAAAAAGAATAGAGCAAAATATGAGGATATGTACTGGTAATAATGCGATATGGTGCCTGCGAGTCTTAATATACAGCTTTGCTCTCTTTGACTTAAATTAAATTTTTTAATGGAAAGCTTATTTCTGTATTTTCTAAATAAAATTAAAAAAAAATGCAATTCAATTAACTGCTTAAATTAAAAAATATGGAAGAAGTGTTTGTTTATTATTAAAAAACTTTTATAAATTTGAAACTATTGTTGTTAAAAATTTTTAGCTGTCCATGGCGTTTTTATTTAAAAAAAAATTAGGCACTTTAGGTTTTTTTACTAGCAAACAGCACTTTTTTACGTACTACCGTATATTTTTGGATATATAAATAACATAAAAAACGATATTTTCTACCATTTCAAAGTACATCTAAAAATTCTTATTTATGTGAGAGCATGTGTTTCTGATGTTAATTTAACTCACGTTAATTTTTCTAAATTTAGGATGCAACCTATTATTGTTATTGTGCTAAGTGGTTATATTGTTGTAATATAAATGACAATATATTCAAGGTAACTACAAAACGTATATACCTTATATATATATGATCATATATTTGTAATGGACATTCTTCATTGAATACATCAGTGTTATAAGGATTAGTATATTGCAGTAATATACATTTATATATACCCTCAATAAAATATTATGGATACGAAAAGAATATACTTTTATGGAGATACTATTGTTATATATAAACTAAAATTTGGACAAATATACATTTTGTATATCGTGACGGATATCGACAGAATATAATATATAAATATATACCATAATGGATATACCATAGAACATCAAATTTGGTGTAATCGAATATAACTCGAATATTTTTGTGGAGTAATTAATATATGTTCAGAATATACTTATAACGTATATTCAGGGGATGTTACCTAATGGGTACCTCTGGATCTAAATTGGATCTTTTTTGGAGCTCCTATGCACGGTGAATATCTGGGTGGCAATATCCGTTTTCTTATATGCGCTGGATATACATGCAATATTTTTTTGCTATCTGGGTATGAACGTTATACATGCAAATGACGTGAACGATAGACCGCAGAGATTGGACTTTGATATCTGTATTCGAGCGGAAATCTTTGGTTTTGTACAGATAAAAGGAAGACAGAATATTGCGCTATATTCCACATTTGCGTGTACGTCCTATGACCACCAATTCCTAATATGCTTAAAATAATAATATAATTCTCCGAACGCATTGTACTGCCAGTTAAAACTTGTAACAACAGCAATAATGTGAATTGTCCGCCATCTGAAATTATTACACTTATACGTCAAAATAATTAAATGACAATGCAATTTTCCGATGTGGCGCTCATTAAAATCATATATCACACCCCTATTTAAATAAAAATGACTTAAACTATGGCGGCCATATTGGATTCTGTCAGTTAAACGTCAAAATATTTAGGCGAAAATATCATTATTCGATTAGACATCTCTAAAAACCGCTGAATTGATATATCACATTCCTACATACGCCCTTATTGACTTTCTGTGAATTTTAAAGGGGCACTGCAGTGGCGACTTTAAAGGGCCGTAGCTCCCAAACGGCCCGACTGACCCCCATTTTTTTTTGCTTTTATTTGAAGAGGATTTATAGGGTTACAACATACTACAATATAAAGCAATTTGACCGTGACCGGTTCTCAATGTATTTAGTGCGTGGTTCTTTTCCGTTTTTCTGAAAACTCTCGTCATTTTCCCGTGTCGCAAAAATTCCTGTCATTTTCCCGTATTTCCCGGATTGTAGACACTCTGTAAAAGGTAATTTACACAAGTTTTCACGACGCAAAAATCTGGCTGGTGAAATCTCGTCAAGCTAATCGAATCTCTTAATATCTATTGAAGACTTGAACAGGTTTTGAGAGGGTACGAACTAAGAGCTCTTTCGATAGAATGAAGATCCAATCAGATCGGGTTTTATTGGCGTTTGTACAACTCGTGTCAGTTTCCAGTTTGAAATACTGTTCTTCCTCTCTCATTTCGAGGTCCTCTATACGATTTTCGACAGTTGACAGTTTGTCAAATAAAAGGACTAGCCCTATTTCTACGACTATAGATAAGTTTCAAAGGAAACGTCTCGCATTGTGGTAGGTGGGGTCGCGTTTTATTGACTTTCCCGCAACTCGTGACAATGACAGCTTTTACAGCTGTCACGTCAAGCCTCTTCTACAGCCTGTAAAATTGGATTCGACTCCAAACCAAACTTCTTCTTGTAGTTAAGTCTTGTTTACCCTCTACGTCAGTATTATGCTTACAAATGGTCGCAGTTTTCCCAGAAGTTCCGGATTGCTACTACTTTTTCCTATTGTAATGTCTTCTAATAATTTGACATCTGAACCGCAGACGTCGACTGAAAGCTTTGAGCCCAGTGACGTTGATGATTCCTGCCATAAACCTAGTCAGAAAATAACATGATAAAGCCGAAAAAAGCATCAAACCCACGAAAGAACCCCGCATCCATCAACTATAGGTCTATAGGTGTGTGCCGAAACCAACTAGTACAGGAAATAATTAATTTGTAAAAGCCAATATGTTCAGAAGACCTTCGATTTTAAGACAACGTTTAATCTCTTGCTGATGTGCGCTAGGTACTTCATGAAATATTAAGGGGGGGAGGGAGGAGGGTGAAGAAGGCAAAACCAGAAGTTTGCAAATATCTCAAAAACTAAGGATTTGAGTGAAAAAGGAAAGGTAGATATTTTAAAGCGGACAAAATTATCTTTCAATTGAGGTATCAGGTTATAAAATCGTATTAAAATTAGTAAAGTTGAGGGTACAACCCAACCCGTTGTCACAGTTTTACTCTAAAATACTTGTAATAAGTTTTTTATTTATTTTAAAGCGATGCTTTAACCAATTTTAATAGTTCCTGGTACATAACTAGCAAACACAAATCGTCGGCATTGACTCGGGCCAATGTCGACAACGTCGGCAGTGTGTCGGCATCGGCGACTACACGCTGGCCCGATTGCGATTTTCAGTTTTCGGTCAATAATCGGCAACTGACGGAGGTCCACATTACTATAGTCGACTTTATGCCGAAACCACTTTAGAACCGAAGATGGTCTGATTGGAACTTTGTTTAATCGGTCGAAAATCGGCAACTGACGATGGCCCGATTTACTATAGTCGACTTTATGCCGACGCCCACTTTATCTACTTTAGGGCCGACGACGGTCCGATTGGAACTTTGTTTAATCGGACGAGAATCGGCAACTGACGACGGCCCGATTTACTACAGTGGACATTATGCCAACGCAAAACTTATCTGCTTTAGGGCCGATGATGGTCCGATTGGAACTTTGTTTAATCGGTCGAAAATCGGCAACTGTTGATGGTCCGATTTACTATAGTCGACTTTAAGCCCGACGACCTGATCAGATTTTTGTTCGATTGGTCGATAACCGGCTACAGACGATGGTACGTCACATTAAATTTTTTAAAGTGCTTAATAGTTTCTTCCTAGTATGTAGAGATGGCGCTAATGTCACTATGTTCCCTGTACAGTGGAAGATAATATTATATATATATAATGAGCAAAGATATTTCAAAACTAGAATGTGGACTTGACAAGATGATGGTACTTCTCTACAAGAATTACTGCCGATGTCAGCAAAAAGTAAAATTTACCATTGGTCCGACGACGGGCTAGTCTAACGTTGCGTCGGCTAACATACATTGGGCCTACATCGCAAAGCGGACAAAAAATACTGCTGGGCCGATGTCGTAAATCGACGTCATGCCTGCAAATTCGGCAATCGATATCGGGCCGACGAAGGCCCGAGGGAACCGTGTTTGCTGGGTACCTTGTATGATCCCTGGCGCCGAAAACCACGAATATCCAAAAAACGGACCAACTTTTTAAAAACGATGAACTTTTTGTTAGAGAGCTTTAACTTTGGGATTATTTTATTGCTACTGAATTTTTTGACAGCTTTGCATATCAATACTGTCAAACAAAACGTTAAAGCACAGCCTTTCCAGCGTAACGAACGGAACAGCAAAAAGAAATTACACTTAAATAATATTTGTTACTATTTTATCAAAAAACTGAAGGGTTAAGAATTAACAAAATCTTGAGTAACGTAAATTACAAGAAAAGTGATTTACGCAAAATTAATAAATCTTGGTAGTACTAGCAAGCCTAGTTTATTTATTTTTTATACAATTATTTCACGGATAGTGTGCAAAAATTTTGAGAGTTAAAAGTTGAAGCTGATCTTTTAATATAAAAAACACCCAGATTTCATGTGTTTGTCATTTTTTTGACACAAAGAAATAATTTCAATTACTTTTTTTTAATAGAAACAGTTTTAGCCTCTGGAGGCAAATAAAAAAATATATAAGTGGTCACAAATAGTAGGTTAATGCCTTCAGTAATTCGTGTTTTGTGATAATATCCGTGGTGGACTTAGCTGTAATGGATGCAAATTTGGACCGGTCGATAGTCAAGATGGTGGCCAAAACTTTGTCCTTTCACTTAAAATAATGATGTAAACATCCGCTTAGATGTTCTCTATGATGAAATGAAAGATTGCAAAAATATAAAAAATTGTCAAAAGTTATACTCTGGCCGCCATCCTGAAAAAACTTGAAATTTTGTTTTTTTGTGCTTAGCTCCAGAACTAGTCAAAATTTACAGACTGACCGATGCAGATAACTTAAAGAATTAGATTACTAACATTATACATTAGCTTTTTGTTATGTTAATCAAACCGTTCTTGAGATACTTGCAAATAACGCTTAAACTCGATTTTTTTCATTTTTGTCCATTAACTCCCGGACTATAAAGATTTTAACATGCCCGTTCAACCAAATATTTTTTTTAATTAAATAATTAATTATGTTGGGAATTTGGAACCTTTGGTTGCACTAAAACAAAATTATGATTGTTTTCCACAAACCAAAACTACACTTTTTTGCACTCGACGCGCGTTTCGCTAACAACGTTAGCATCATCAGGAGACGATAAACAATGAACTAAATTAATCTACGCTCTATCTTATATACAATCCTTTAGTGGGCGGAGATAAGACTAATAATTTGTGAATCATCACGATTTTTAATCCTATCTCCCCTCAACCAAAGAATAAAGTGTACTAAACGGGATGGGTCCTCTATCTTTATTTAAACTATTTCTGGATTTAATGATTTCCATACTTTCATATGCATTCAAAAGTCTTTTGTTTGGTATACTTTTTAGAAGTTTTAGGTTATCTAATGTGAATCTATGATTGTTTTCAAAAGCATGCTCGGCCACACTTGACTTTTCTGTTCTTCCGTATTTTAAGTGTGCTAAGTGTTCTTTAAAACGTGTTTGAATAGAGCGTCTCGTTTGGCCAACATATTTTTTGTCACAATCCATGCAACTAATTTCGTAAATTCCACTTTTTTCTAGAACTGTAGTTTTATCCTTGGGATTTCCTAGTAAGCTTCTTATTGTGTTACCGGATTGATATACTAATTTAAGACCGGTGTTATTAAATACTTTGTGTAATCCTTTCGTATAATTAGGATTATAAGGAATTGATACAAATTTTGAGTCGCAGGTATCTTTTTGTCTGAAAAAGGTAGAATTCCGAAAGGTCTTTTGAAAAGAATGTCTATTTATCAGCTTATTTATTAAGCCTTCGTCGTAACCGTTTTCGCCAGCTATATTCCTAATCCTATTCTTTTCTGCTTCAAATCTTTCTTTGTTTAAGGGGAAATTTACTAATCTATATGTTAAAAAGTGCAAACTTGCAAGCTTATGTTGTAAGCAATGAAGAGTCATTTGGAATATACCTGTTGGTGGCCGTGCCTTTTCTGTATAGGTCAAAGTCCAATTTATTTTTATTTCTTATAACTAAAGTGTCTAGAAATGGCAGTGTACCGTTGTTCTCTGTTTCATAAGTAAATTTAATAGTGGGAAATTTGTTATTTATTTTTTCCATAAAATTTTCAACACTAGTTACTTTAGTGTTGAATACCGCAAGCACATCGTCTATATACCTGAACCATACTCTGGGGAAATACTCAAATTCTTTACTTATATCTGATTCAATTTGTATCAATTCCTTATAATCCTAATTATACGAAAGGATTACACAAAGTATTTAATAACACCGGTCTTAAATTAGTATATCAATCAATTTAAAGAACACTTAGCACACTTAAAATACGGAAGAACAGAAAAGTCAAGTGTGGCCGAGCATGCTTTCGAAAACAATCATAGATTCACATTAGATAACCTAAAACTTCTAAAAAGTGTACCAAACAAAAGACTTTTGAATGCATATGAAAGTATGGAAAACATTAAATCCAGAAATAGTTTAAATAAAGATAGAGGACCCATCCCGTTTAGTACACTTCATTCTTTGGTTGAGGGGAGATAGGATTAAAAATCGTGATGATTCACAAATTATTAGTCTTATCTCCGCCCACTAAAGGATTGTATATAAGATAGAGCGTAGATTAATTTAGTTCATTGTTTATCGTCTCCTGATGATGCTAACGTTGTTAGCGAAACGCGCGTCGAGTGCAAAAAAGTGTAGTTTTGGTTTGTGGAAAACAATCATAATTTTGTTTTAAATAATTAATGTCATAAGATTCATTTTAATTTTGTGAGTCAGACAAAAACCTTTTTTTCTAATTTATGCCTTATAACTCCTGAGCTATTAAAAGTTTTAAGGTCCAAATATTTTCAAGAAATGGCTAAAATTATGTAGCAAATTTATGTTATGTGAGCCAAGCGGTTCTTGAGATACTTGCGAGGATATTTGTAAATATCTCCAGAAAATTCACTTCAAAGTTTTAGATTTTCGACTCTAACTCCTGAATTTGATAGCCAGCCAGCATAATTCGATAAAAAAACTTTTTTGGAAGTCCAACCGTTTTGATATATTTGCAAAAAATTTGCAAAATTCCTCCTGTTTTGATGTTTTTTTTTTGTGTTTCTCTTCCGCCACCTTGGCTACAACACTTCAAATTTCGCTTTCACAACATGAAGATTGGTATTCCAGAGGGTCGAAATACCCTAGAAACATAGTTTCCCCAATTGTTACATGAAATGCTTCTTGCGTTTTTTTTTGGAAACGCGCCTATTCTAATACGTATTAGATATGATCGATGCTGAAAGGGTTTTTTTTTGCGGTCAACCATGTCGATGCGGTACGGATGTGTAACGGATATGGAGGAGAGTTTATGGTTTTCTTAAAGTATCTGTTATCAAAATTTCTAGCCTAGCTACGAGATTGCGATCGTCGTTCTGAGAAAAACTAATTTTATATTTGATAAGATTTTGGAGTCTTGACATAATATATTTGAAAAAGAAGTAAGGTTGAAAATTCGTAGTTATAACTTAAAAGTGGACAAAAGAATAAACAAATTCTTTCCTCCTACTTCTTGTTATATAGAACCGTCCGCCATAATCTAGCTCAGTTTACATTGCCCAAACATGTCGGTTTATTAAGATGTGGAGAAGAACCAACTTCAACTTTAACAATTTAAACATTGAAAAATAGATTATCACATCAGACTCTCAAATCAAATAAAATAAATAATTTTGGATATTTTTTTTTTTTTGATAGTAGAAAGCTTACCTTCTTCTCCTAGACCAAATTCATCAATATTAATTTTTTTTGAAATATACAGTAAATTTTCTTTGTCCTCCCCAAACGTAATGCTTTCTTCAGATGCCATCTTAACTATTTTCCAGCTAATTCTAGAAAAATCATATAAAATAACATAAATATTGTTAAATTTGACAAGAGAAATGTCAACTTAACCTGCAGGTTTTTCTTGTAAGGAAAAATTACTATTATAAGGCAAAACATACAGCAAAAAGGGTTAATTTTAATTTAAAATACCTATACTCCAAAATAGAACTGAAAATGGTTAATCAGAGATAAAACGAAATTTCAAAAAACTCACTTTTTAAACTATAACCATAGATTCACAAACAAAATGACCCAAAATTTGCGCAAATTAGATGGTGAAGCTAAATAACATAAAAACCTTGTTTTTCCGTATATTCTACCTTAATGCTCAAGTTTAAATAATTTCATAACATTTTATTGCTTTCTTACAACTAAGAACTTTTTTATTGTCCTAAGAATAAAAAGAAGGTTCCTATATGAATATATACAGGGTTCTCCAGGGCCCCAATTCTTGAGCAGGGAACGACATAGATTTTATCGCCCGAGCGCCCATTCTATTTTATCAAAAATTGTACCTTTTTCGATTTAAAATTCTTTTCGGGGGATTCTTCTTTTGAGATTCAAGAATTGGGCCCCAGGAGTCTTGGTCAATCCCTACACCTTGTTTATGAAAAAAAACTATTTTTCATTATTAATTTTATCTTCACTATTTATTTTTTAGTCATAAATGACCCTGCACTGTATTTCTAAAAAAATAAGAGCCCTTATTTTTGATTAAAAAAATACGAGACTTGCTACTTTAATCTTAAGCTTAAAAATAGAAAATCCAAATCGCTAAAAGATAAAATTATTAAGTATGTTTGATATTTTTGAAATTAAAGAAAAAAAGCCAAACCCAAATTTTTACAAAAAAACACGGTGTGTCGTTTAAAAATCAAAAGTTGAATCATAGCAGATGGGAGGTAATTCGAAATATTTATAAGTTTTTCATAAAAGTTGTGAATATTTGGTTTTTCTTTGTTAGCAAATAAACAAGATATAAGGGTGGACTAAGATTTTTGACACATCATGTATAATAATTATTTTTACATACACATAATAATTATTATTTATAAACAGGGGTACTTATATAAAAAGAATTTTGGCGCACATTCCTTTAAATATTTTAATAAAACAACAATAAGAATTTTTAAAGTATATCTTTATGGTGTAAAAAATAAATAATATGTAATACTAAAAGCAATTAAAACTAGTAAGAGCTCTTCAGTCAAAAAAATACAATAACAAGAAAATAAAGATAAATGCACAAAAATAACTATTTTACCTACGCAAGGAAGCGTAAAGGCTGTTTGTGATTTTACGAATTGACAACATTGTTACAATAAGTAGATAACACATTAAAAATACATTTTTTGTAGGTTAATAAGGTAGGTACAACTTTTTAAAACATTCCTCTTTGATCCTCTTGATCTGAATCGAATTTGTAGTGAGATAAACTAAAAATCCCTTTTGCAGGTATTATTAAAATAAAATAAATATTGTCCACTAATGGAAACATAAAGTTCGTCGTTCGTCTTTCTAGAAAAAGTAATTTTTAGTGCTTTTTTTGCACATATCATTTGACGTTCCTTTGAGAAACACCCTTAAAATGATTAAAAAAAATAAACGTTTTGTGCAAGGTGGATGTGCCTGAATGAGGTACAGACATTCCTTGTCTTTAAAACTGTGTTTACTAATATCCCAGCTGATTTTTGATATTTTGTATAGAGTTTTATAAACAACATTTGAGATAATTTTCATATGAAATGATGAAAAACCCATTTTGTCGTACCAAGTACACGAAAAATTTTGAGTCAAGTCAAAGTCATGTGACACCTGAATTTCTAGGTACGCAATTTCTGGCGTGATTTTATTAGGCAAACAAAAAATTGATTTTTTAACTCAATAACCTAATTAAATATTATTAGAACAAGATATAAAAATAGGTTTTATACACATACACACCTCGAACTAAAAATCGGCTATTTTCGCTCAGGCCAACAACATATTAAAATTTTATTAAAATCTGTTAAAACATAATTTTTCTGAACGCCTATGGTTTATCAAAGCATGAATTTATCAGACCGTATTTAATAAAAATATTCATCGTAAGAACGATTCACCATAGAAACTGCAATTCGTCAAACCTTTTTTATCCGAACCTTATTTCATAAAAACCATTCAATAACAAATTCGAAATTTATAAGACCCGTTTTTAATCGTACCATTGTTCATCAAACTTATTCAATATCAAACTCGTAATTTGTAAAACCAATTTTTAATAAAACCCGGAATTTATTTACCAGGAAATTTTTGCTAAATTGATTGCGCATTCGCCAATAATACATGAATCGAAGGCGTACCTGTAAATACTTTTAGCCAATAGAACGACAGATGCATCGAAACGCCGCGACACCTGCGTGTACGCCTCCGGTTCATGTATTATTGGCGAATGCGCAATCAACTTATCAACAATTTTCTGATAAACAATGAGTTTTACGAATTCCGGTTTTGATAAATAATGGTTTGACAAATTACGGGTTTTATTAAAAATGGGTTTTACAAATTAGGAGTTTGATATTGAATGAGTTTGTTGAAAAATGGTTCGATTAAAAACGGATCTTATATATTTCGAATATGTTATTGAATGGGTCTGATGAAATAAGGATCGGATAAACAATTGGTTTGACGAATTGTAGTTTCTATAGTGAATGATTTTATTAATGAACTTTCTTTTATTTAACGGGTTTGATTTTGCACATTCTGATAAACCGTGGGTGTCCATTTTTCTTATAAAAATATATGCAAAATTTCAAAAGGCGAACCAGCTGGGATTTAAAAATATATAGTTTTTGAGTCTATTTTTAACATGTGTGACTGGAATATACACGGTTTTCACCAGTCTTTCTTTGAATTTTCAAAGTTTCAAAAGTAATGGCGTAGTGACGACCTACTTAATTGAATGCTAATAAAACTCAACCTTTTTGCACAAACTTGACCTAATTCTTGTCTAAAGGTCATTTAGAATAACCGCGGCTCACTTCTGTCAACTTTTAGGTCGATAAATGTCCAATTTTCCAAGTAAAATTTTATATTTATCGGCCTAGAAGTGTCAAGTGTGGTTATTCTAAATGAGCTTTTTTAACTATTTCCTACAGTTTTTGAAGACCGAAAAAATTACGTAATACATTTTTATGACTATACTTAGCTATCCATTAAAAGTCTAAACTTCTGCTTTAGAGGAAAGTCTTAAAAATGTTTTATTCCCTCTAGTAAAACTTATAGTAAAAAGTCAAGAATTCTAAAGCTAAATCTAGTGTAACTATTTCGAGATTTTTGTAGAATTGTGTTAGTTTATAGGACTAGACGGCCGAGAGCCCACGGTGAAGTCCTTATATTGAGAGAATACACAGATCTAAAAATGAAAAAAGAAATGCTTTTATCCCATACTCAAAAGACTTTGGCTATGTATATATTATATAGATTAATTAAATAGTGCGAATTTTGCTCATGATAAAATGACCAAAAACTTGATGTAAATCCATGTGTAAATCATTTGCACAGTTAACTTTTTAAGACAGCTGGCAGTGCAAGCCATATCTTAAAAAACACAAGATCCCTTTTGGGGCAACTTCATCTCCTGCTGCGCAGGTAAAATTGTAAGAAAATAATGTGTAATTTACCACAGGCAAAAATTGAATAAAACTAAATTTACAATTTATAAGATCAGAAATGCTAGAAGTACGCATGTTGTTGTCCAGTAATAAATACTTTAAGTGGTTTTTGGATTACTGCTAATCCTTTACACCATCCCATTCCAGCTCAGCAGGACTTGAAGTTTACCTTATCTTAATTTTTCTTATCTCCACTAAGTTGACAGTGAGAATTCGAGAAAAGCAAACTTTATACTGAACTCATTTTAAAAGTTTTCTCAAACTTTTAAATTCAAGTAAATAAATCTAAATTTATGATGTTTTCGAAATTGAACATCGCAATTCAAGAATATGGTAATTTAAGTGGTAAATTTTAAAGTAAATGCCACTGCTCCTTAAAAGTATGCAAAACTAATAGTAGATTTAACGTAGGTGTAGATTTATATCAAGTAACCATGGAAACTTTATTTTGTAATATAAAAACTTGAAAAGCAAACAGACTTTGTATTAGACCTTAACTTTATAGTGGAGTAGTTTTACATCATAAATTCTTACGAAATGACTTATACAGGGTGTAAACAATATGATAGTCATTGTTTAAATGGGTGATAGGGGGGCCAAAACAAGCAAAAAAGTTCATATAATATGGGCGTCAAAACTTAGTGGTTTCGGAGATATACGATTTTTAAGTTAAACACAGTTTGACAACAATGCGCTTTTAGGTGCGAGATCTCATGATAGAGTGGCGCGGCGCGTCGGGCTGCACCTTTAAGATGTTTTTTTTTCACATTTTACAAACTATTCACAGGCCAACACACATTTTGGTGCCGGCGATTTTTTAACTGTTCCTGGGTAATTTTTGGGTGGAGAATCCGAAATAGCCATCAGATTTTGTCTATCAGATCTAGTTTTTGAAATAGGAATTATTTACTTTTTTTTAACCTCTATATATATTTTACGTTAGAAATATGACTATTGCCAGTAACAAAAAAAGACATATAATTAAATATTTATTATAAAAAGTAGCTTAACATACAGTTATACTCATATTAGTCACTGTCATCTACAAATTTTCTTTTATACGACTTTCTAGCATGGAGTTTACTGGCGTAGTCTCGCTGAAGGCTCCAACAGTAGGCGGCCATCATGTGGCTATCCTATCGTCCTTGATATCGATCTTCCATAGTTTTAATATTCTGATGGAATCTTTCTCCCTGTTCTTCACTACAGTCACTTAAATTTTCTGAAAAGCGATATAGGTGGCTGTGGAGGTAGTGAACTTTTATACTCATGTTACAACCGAGAATATGAAAATTTGAAAGCATAGTTTCCACTAATTCTATGTAATTGTCTGCTTTGTGATTTCCAAGAAAATTTTTAACTACTTGAACAAATGAACTCCAAGCGTTAGATTCTCTCTCATTCATTGATGTGGTGAACTGCCTTATTTGAAAACCATCAAATATACCAGCTTTTAGTTTTTCCGTGCTAATCTCAGGAAATTTACGTGACTTTTACGCAAAACAATTTCCATCTCGATCTAACGCTTTCACAAACTGCTTCATACGCCCCAACTTGATATGCAAGGGTGGTAGTAAGATTTTTTCTCTCGTAACCAAAGGTTCATTCACTACGTTTTGTTTTCCTTGAACCATAGTATCTCTTAAAGGACAATTTCTCTTAACCCAGTACTGATCTTTAGCTGTGCTGTCCCAAAGACATAAAAAAAACAGGGGTATTTTGTATATCCACTTTGCTGTCCAAGGAGAAAGTTCACCATTTTCAAATCAACACAAATTGCCCACTGATGTGTGCTATTGTTTTATATTCCTCGTTCATGGTAGTAGAATGTCCAACAGGAATTGAGGCAATTTGCTACCGTTATGCAAAAGGACACACATTTTAAACCACGTTTTGAACTATCAATGAAAAGGCGCCAATCGTCTGAAGTGTATTCTGGCAAACCCATTTTTTCTAAGAGTCCTTTTATATCGTTACAGAATACCAGCTTATTTTCCTGAATGAATAAAGGCAGCAGATCCTTTTCTCTCTTACGATAAAATGTAACATTAGTGCCTGGATAAAGAAGGTCTTTTCTTTTAATCTAGATGCAAGTAATTCAGCACACTCCTTTGAGAGGTATAGATCCCTCATGAGATCATTCAGTTCTTGTTGATTAAAACACTGAGGAGTTGTTAAATCTGCTTCAAATTCACTGATTGCATTCTTTGAACTTCATCAGACGTTGATGTTTCTGTATCATCTTCCGGGATTTCAGGAAGACTGCTGAAGTTTTATTTATGTCGATTGTTCCTATTTATGCCTTTAATATTAACGAGACAAAAATAGCAGTCATCATAATGGTTTATGTTTCCGATTGTCCACTGTCGCAAATGTTCAACACATGTTTTACATCCCACATGTTGAGCCCAAGATTTATCTTGATCTCCCAAATGAACACCAAAATAAGCAAGATAAGACCTTTTCACAAATTCAGAAATAGTTTTTCTACTTTCTTTCAAAGTGTATTCGCCACATACATAACAAAAAACATTTGGATGGTTTACACAGCTACGCCTGCTTGTGGATGCCATTGTTTTAGTTTTAACACTATAAAACGACGAAAATGTACAAAAAATTATGACACAACTTTATTTGCAAAAACTACACAATATACTAAGTCGAGAAGGATAAAGGTAGACACAAGGTACTATGTTTCCAAAACTAGTTAGTAATAGGGAATTCCAAATATAGAATAGCTAATAAAATTAATAAGATTAAGTAATGCGGGTTAACCAGGTCTAGGAATATTGGATTACGGCCAATTACAGGTATATTTGGCTAATTAGATCCTAGTTTTGAACACCAAATTTCTATTTGGAATTTTAAAGAGATGTTGATTTATTCATTTTTGCCTTTTATTAGAACTAAATTCAATTAGTCTCTATCTCAAAAACTAGAGCTGATAGAGAAAATCTGCTGCAAGTTTTAGAATCAGCACATTAATTATATCTAAAATCAGTTCCTAGATCTCAGAATTTTTTTTTTTTATTTTGTTGGCCTGTGATTAATTTATTTAAAGATAGTAAAAACCAAAACAATAAATGTGTACTTACCGAAAATTGGTTTTAGCGCCTCGTCTGGTTGTAAAAGTTTATTTAAAAGTCCTTTTCAGTATCGAAATAAAGTTTCACATGGTCTACTTTTATTTATAAAAAAGTACGACACCTATCACACAATTTTCAAAGCTCTTTTTAATTTGTAAAAACTCTTTTTTATTATTACTTTTTTTTGGCAAACACTCAAAAAAGCGCTTCTTTTAAGCATTTGTTTGTACACTTGTGGGGCAGACTTCTTTTTATTTTAAATTAAAAACACCTGTCACACAGTTTTTAATTTGTAAAAACTCTTTTTATTTTGAAAAACAGTCAAAAAACCGAGCAAAAAACACTTCTTTCAAGCCGCTGGGGAAATCTGTCAGGATAAATTTGAGCTGCAAGATTTTCTGCGAGCTTCACCGTATGCTAATAGCATGTCATCGTATTCCTGATTGGAGAACATTTTCAAATTCGCGAAAATAATGGCCTCTGGGGGCCTATTCTTGAATATCGCAGGAAGGGTCGCATGGGAACGGTCACATCCTTTGTTTCGCCCAATAAAAAGGCTCAGAAGCTGCCGAGCTAGCATGGTGCACGCGCAAAGCTGACCGGATTGTCGTTTTTCAAGAGCGCTCGTTCACCTGGGTCGCAGGCAGGTGTATGAAAGTGTAGGAAAGTTCCTTCGATACACGGCAATCGGGTGAGGTTCGGTCGTGGTCGGATAGGTTTCGGATAACTCGTGATCGCTTCAAAGCCTATTATTGGTCGGGAGAGGACCGTCCCGTGCGATCTTTCCTACGAAATTCAAGAATTAACCCCCTGGGGGCCTATTCTTGAATATCGTAGGAAAGGTCGCAATAAGAAGACTTAGAAGCTGCCGAGCTTGCATGGCGCACGCGCAAAGCTGACCGGATTGTCGTTTTTCAAGAGCGCTCGTTCACCTGGTCCAGGGGCAGGTGTATGAAAGTGTAGGAAAGTTCCTTCGATACACGGCAATCGGGTGAGGTTCGGTCGTGGTCGGATAGGTTTCGGATAACTCGTGATCGCTTCAAAGCCTATTATTGTTTGATATCAGGGAGAGGACCGTTCCCGTGCGATCTTTCCTATGAAATTCAAGAATCAACTCCCTGGACCCCAATTTTTGAAACGGGAACGTGTGGTTTTTTATGCGAATCATCACCAGTCGGTAGGGATCTATCCCGTGATGTATTTTTGAATGATGAAAACCTGCTCACATTCTCCCAAAAAGTGGGAGATCCGATCCGTCGGGTTTCAAGTGAGAGAACACCGCTTTTTTCGAGAGAACCCTGCGTAGAAGACATGATTTTCTAACCTCTATTACTCGTTTTGTTTTTTTAATTTGTGTCTGTAGTATTTTTTTAAAAGGATAAATTTAGAAATTAAAAGTAAGAAAATCAACGAGATGCTTCCACAATTTTTGACCCGTTTTGTAGGTAAAATAGTTGGAAAAAGTTCCTGCTCGAAGTTTCGGATGTTTGTCCATAAATTCTATGATATTTTTTTTTTGGATTGTGTTAAGTGGGGCCTTCCTTTTAAAAGGAACGCCCGAGCCTCCTTCCCCACTCATTTTTATTAGAAAAATCCAGAAAACAAAACAAACAAAACTGCGGCAGAGAAAACGTAATAGTTAGAGTAGGCCTTTAACATGAAAAAGTAGTTCGTTTGTACCAAAGTAAACATGGAAATGATGCACACGATCAAGGGCAGATTGAAAAATACAGCGATCGAATAGCATGCGATGTGATCTATCCCAGGATCGATCACATCGCTTAGGAGAACGTTCCTTCTCTTATAATTCAAAAATTGGGGTCCAGGTAGATTCGCGCAACTGACAACCTTCAGAACGAACAGCGGAAGATGCTGTGCTGTAGAGAGGAGAGAGGGTCGGAGATCAGAGACTCACGTATGCGTATTTTAAATGTAGAAGATTTAGAGGAAATATTTATTTTTATTTATTTGGAAATGGCCCTATTGTAAAATGGTTAAAGTTAGACATGAATATTTCTAAAATTCTGGTAGATATAAGGACCTAAATTTTTAAACTTTAAAATAATTTAGACAAAAATCTGTTTTTGACTTGTTTTGACCCCCTCTTTTATCAGTTAAAGGGATGACTATTAGGGATGTACCGGATCGGGATTTATATGGAAATATTTCAAATTCCTGCAGCTTAACGATATTCTACAGGTTCTATCTATCTAAAGCATAAAACTCTGTATTATTTTCTTTTTTTTTTTGTATACAAAGGTCCTTAATTTATTCCGTTCTGCGTTATGAATTATATATAAATAAAAAAGTTAAAAGTCAACTTTGTTCCACCTTCGACATCTGAATCCTCTACTAGTGATTCGAAAGGCAATATACTCCATTAATTTGAAGTATACTATGGAGTGCCCGTTATTTATAGAAAGTCAGACCCATTTGAGTGGTGGAGCAAGCACGTTGGAACATTTCCTGGTCTAATTAATTTAGTAAAGCAGTTTTTATCCAGTCCAGCAACTAGTGTTTATTCAGAGACTATTTTCGGAAATTGTTAACATATATGTTGATAATAGGTGTAGGATAAGTTGTGAAAATGCAGAAAAGTCTTATTTATTCATCACAATCTAAATAAAATAAATTATGAATATTAGTTTTTGTTTTATATCTTTAATATGTACCTCGGTTTAATACATTCATTTTTTTTTTAATATATTGTAATGATTTACGACTTTCAATTTATTCAAGTCCAAAATATTTTTCTTGCTTCCTTCATATATTTAAATTTAAAATTCTGGTACATCCCTAATGACTATGGTATAGTTTACACCCTGTATTAGCCCAAATAGCAACAAAACATTTACATGTATAGCATATGCGTTAAATCTCCTTTTGACGATGTCCTTTTGAGCACATCTTGGGATGTCCGAGAGGATATTCATAGCAAATGCTATGAGTGTACCATTTGAGCAGGTTCTTTTAAGTAGAGGCCCTGTATACGATTCTTGACAGTTATTGTTTTACCAGAGGTGAGCAACCGGATTTGACAGTTGCTAGGGAAATGTTTAAAAACAAATTGTGTTGGCAATGACAGTTGTTAACCACTGACAATAAATAATTTTGTCACTGTTACATTTTTTATAAAGAAACGTCCGGTTTAAAAATGGGATTTTACTGTATCAAAAACTGTAAAAACACGTGCCTCGATGAATTTGTATTTTTCCGTTGTCCAACGGAGAAAGAAACTCAAGAAAAGCGGAAAGAAAACATGCATTTACCAAGCTGGAAAATTAATAAAAATAGCCGAATTTGATAGGTAAGTGAGCTATAAGCAGTAGGTACAAACATACGCATTTAGCACGTACTTTGTTAATAAATAACACATTATGTTTCCGTGTTTTATTGGAAGAAAAAGAGTTACCTATTATTTATATTTTTAATATCTCCGCGTGTATATTCACTTTTTGTTTTTGTTTTTTTTTTGTCATATTTTACTAACCAAAAAAAATCAGTCTTTCAAAAACTGTTTGGGGAAATTATAAAAAAATCATAAAATCGATTTTACATGGGCAATATGAGTTGTCCATCACTGGTAAAACAATAACTAAAATCTAGAAAGAGAGGGCAATATGAGTTGTCCACCTCTGGTAAAACAATAACTGTCAAATGTATAGGCCTCCACTTTTAAGTACATCTTTAACGCATGCAAAGAATATATAAATAAAAAAAAAATTTTGGTCCGTTTCGCGCATATGATAAACGCGAAAATTCTCTGATTAATTTTTAATATAATGATTAACACTTTTCAGTCGATCTATAAAAATCTACCAAAACGCTTATATTCTGCGGTTTCAACCTATTTCTTTATAAGCACATGGTACAGTGGATAAAGCATTGGTCTATCAACTTGTAGGTTGTCGGTTCGAACCCCGTCCTCGCGTCGCACTTTTTTTTATTATTTTTTTTTTCTTAGGGTTTATTGTTATAGGACATGGTTTTTACAGCTCAAAAATATATTTTTTATTTTATTTAAAGCCATATTTTAGAAGTTATATACTGGTTTTGCGCTAAGTAGCTAGTTTTAGCACATCCTAAGAACCTGCATAGCATGTGATTAGGACGGAATGTAATCTATTCTTATCACATGCTTAGGATGTTTCAATGTTAATTTGGAACATTCTTAACATATCCCTTTTCTTCTTAAGGATAGTCTATGCACATGCTAAGAATGACAAATTGCACTATGTGGGAGGTAACATGTCATTACTAAGTCAACAATTTTTGTTTGCTGGGAAGGACCTTAAAATGTTTTACCTTGTCTTTAAGCTGCTGACACAACTGCAACCCAACTGTAAAATATAATAGCACCTCATTCAACCACTGCACAGAACACTCTGCATGTGTTGATTCATATTTCATGACTCCATGATTATTTGTCAATTGATAAATTGCAAATATTAGTTTATGACTTTGAATGTAAAAACTTATTGCTAGGTCTTCAGATAGGTTGGGCAGAAGAGATTTCTAAAAAAAACAAAATATATTAAGTGTAAATTTCATTCCCGTAAAGATTTTTGAGACAAGAATTTAATATTTTACCATATTGCGGCTTTTTAACAAATCATCCATGGTTTTTTTTCTGGGTACAATCAAACTCGTTCTGCCTCTTTGTAAGCTACCCAAAATATTTCCTAGGATGTGGAGAACCTCATCAGAAGACCTAAATGAAAAAAAAAATTAGCAGTTTTTTACATATTTTGCTTGATAGTTTCATGTACAGGGTGATTATCTGGAAAGTTTTAGAATTTAAGAAAAATATGTGATGTGTATAAAACTTGATGAATGTACAAGTATAAAGGCAGTGTGAGATTATGACTAAAGTGACAAATAATATATTGACTTTAAAAATCGTTCAATTATTCTTTCAAATTTTTTTTCTTTTTTAAATTTTCACAGGTAACTGACACAGAATAGTGAAATCCAAGGAAATAATTGAACAATAAAATACATTTAATTATAATTGCAATTTTTTTTTTTAAATAAATGATTTCTCCCTCTTCCTCCCGTTTTTTCTTAGAAATTGAGTTTTTTTGGAATAACTTGTTTCTTTTTATATTGACTTTGCCATTTTTTTTAAAACAGAAAAAAAGTCAAGTTACCTGTAAAACATGTCAGTAACCTGTATGATTTTTACCAGATATCTGACATATATCTAATTAAAAAAATATGTTTGCAAATATGAGTTAAAAAAAGAGGAACTCAAAAAGTTGATATGATTGCCATTATTTCACATACTTTTTAAAAAAATATGTTTATTCTATCTGATAAAAACGTACCAGGCTCAAATTGAAGATTACAGCTGCTAAATCAACTATTAAACTAACACAAATTCTCTCTTAGACAGAAGAACAAAGTAAAGATTTTCCCATTTTTGTGATGATACAATACCAAAACTCTACACTATTGCGAAATTTACGCAAAAATCTGAAGGCACAGCTACCTAACTGTAACTGTAAATTTAAACATTTAAAAACCAGTAACTTTAAGATGGTTCTGTTCTTGATTTTACATTAGATTTCAAGAAATATTTTTCATACATTTAAAAAAATAAAGTTCCCTTGTAGCTATTTTAATGAAATGTATTAAAATTTAATTAGTTTTATGGTAAAATTAATATTTTTAAACAATTTGTTATAGATCACATCAAAATCTGCCACTTTCTAGAGAATCACCGGAATCACCTGTACATGTATTTGCAACTTGCATACTTAAATTTGTAGTTCTTTCCTACATCATCTATATGGTATATAGCTTGCTGTAAATGATTGGCAGCATCTTGTACTTGCTGCAACTTCCATGGATATTCACTTTGAATTGTGGTTTTTATGACAGCTGCAGAGTTGTTTCGCATAACTTTAAAATTGATGTCCTAAAAAGAAATCTGGTAATCAAAAATTTACAGTTAAAATATAAATATCTTACAGCATGTGTTATGCTATCGCCTGTCAATGTAACAATGCATTTTAGCTGATCCACAGGCACAGAAAGGACAAACTTGTCTTGTTTACTGGAGTTGTCATGACCATAAAGGGCAACTGGAAATCTTCTGGCACATTCCTAAAATATGAAAATTATCCTCGAAATTATCTATTTGTAGAAAACACATTTTACAGAATTATTCAATTATTCCTGGAGTATTATTGCATAATTAAAAAAATTACTGACATAAAAAACTTACCACTAGTATTTGGTGTATCTGATTTAAACCTTTATGAATTTCTTGATCCAATACCCATTCAAATTCATGTTGCTAAAAAATTGTTTACATAAACTTAGATCCAAGACAGCTAATGGCAAATTTTTTGGCACTATTATTATATTATAATAATATATATATATAATTATTATATTTCATTTTAATATTTTACTGAAAATTATTTATGAGGTCAAGATGTAGGAAGGTAGGTTTTTAATACTGTCCATAAGGAGTTCAAATTTACTAATAGACTTTTTTTAGTACTGCTTAAATGGTAGGGTAAAAAGGGCCCATAGACGTCTACTTGTCAGGCAACAATCCAGCCTATTTCTACCACTACCTACTAGGCTTAAAGGGGAGCTGAGCTCCAGTTGTTTTGGGTTAAGTTGGATATAATTAAAAATATATATTTACTCATCAGTAAATTTCCAATCCTTTTGCAGAAAAGGCTGGTTCATGCTTAAATTCCTTTTCTGTAACCTTTTCCTTTATTTAACATTTTTTTTCCTTAACTTTAGTTCTTAAATGTTGACCAACACTCTTTTAACACTAATAACAGGCGCATGCATGATTTTGGCCTGTTGTTTAGAAAAATTAGGGTTTCTCTTCTCTCTCTAAAGAAGAGCGAACGTTACAAATTTGCGATTTTCACTTTTTTGCATTTTCATAACCTATAGCTTTATTTTAAACCACTTTTTAATTTTTTTTTTCAATTTTAAATATTGAAATAATTAAATTCGGCGAATGTGCCATGAAATTAAATTTCAGGTCGTATTGTTGGGCAAGAAGAGCGAATGCAACAGTCTGCAGTGAATGCCCACTTTTTTTGGTCAAAATATTAAGTAAGAAGAGCGAATGATACACGTTTTCTGCACATTCGCTGTTTTTCCTTAATATTTTGCCCTATTTTCTAACACAATCGCTTGGAGGCGCGCCCGCCCTTACACATTCGCTGTTCTTCCTTAACAACTTATTTTTCGCGCCTGTTTTCAAGTATGGAAGCGAATGTAACGTAATTACCTTTTCATTTTTAATTCGTTCTTTAAAAGTGCCAAATAATGGGAGAAAAGGTAAGTAAGCACATTTAATGTGATTAATAAGATTAAAGTCGTGTTTTTATACTGGTATAAAAATTGTGTTTTAGAGTTAGGTGTTAACAATCTGAAGTATTTACGGAAAGCCGTTAAGTGCTAGTTTTAACTTAAGAATATAAAAATTAAAAAAACAAAATAGGCAGGTAATGTTTCGTTTTGTTGGTACCTATAAGAAGGGATTAAGCAAAAATTCGTTCATTATTTATAGCCCAATATATCATCTTAACATTAACTTAATAAAAAACAGTGGCGTACGAAAATATTCTTTAAAAAAAAGTTAGTGCTTGTACAATTTACTCAAAAATAGTGAAATTAAAAAAAAGTAAAATAATAAAAAAAATACAGAAAATTCGGTACAAGGAGGGGGTGACGAGCCCATGTTCGTATCTCCTAAAACTGTGGTAAGGAGTAAAAAATTACTACAGACCTATAAGGACACGTTATTAATGATTTAATACAAGTGTTTTTAGTACGTAAGTTTGGAAATTACATCCGGCTGCTCTGGAAAAATCTTGTCATGTGCGTCTACTATTTAACTAACGATCGAAGCTTATGTAATAAACAGTTAGCAAAGGTCAAAAGTCACGTACAGACGCTCCCAGATCTATTTACCGAACGTAACTACTACAGGCTTTGACAATTTATCTCTTAAAATATTCCTAAATCTTCCCACAGAGGCGTTATACGCGCTAGTATTTGCCATAAACCAATCATTTAAATCTGGATCATTTCCTAGCTTTCTTAAAAAAGCAATTGATATTCCTCTTCACAAAGGCGGAGAAACAGATATTCCAGCAAACTATCGTTCAATATCCTTGCTTCCAACACTGTCCAAAATACTGGAAAAACTTGTCCAGTTGCAGCTGGAATCCTTTTTGCAATCAGAGGACATTTTATCTGAGCAAAAATTCGGGTTCAGAGCCTCTCGAAGCACGGGTGATGCCATTTTTAGCTTTTTGGAACAACTTTTTTTTAAACTTAACTCTGGAGAAAAATGTGCAGCAGTGTTTTGTGATCTCTCCAAAGCTTTCGATTGCGTGGATCACGAAATACTGCGGCAGAAAATGCATTATTACGGCGTCCGGGACGCTGAATTGGCATGGTTTTGCTCAATGCTGGAGGAGAGGACTCAAAGTGTATAATTCCAAGGAACATGTTCCACCGAACAGTTAATTACTACTGTAGTTCCTCAAGGGTCAGTCTTGGGTCTTATGCTATTTTGTTTGTACATAGAGGATCTACTTCATTTAGCAATTTCTGGTCACTTTGTTGTATTTTGTGATGATGTTACTATTGTGTGGGATGACACAGATGTTGAATGTCTTACAGACATAGTGCAGAGGGATATAAGTAAAATCAAAGAATGGTGTAATGCGAATCGCTTAGGCTTTAATGCCTCTAAAACAAAAATTTTGCACTTTAGGTGTACACTGGGTGAGGTTCTTTTAGAAAATCAATTGCTACCATCTTCAGATGAAAGTCGTTTTTTGGGAATTTTTATAGACAGCTCGCTAAAGTTTAATAAACACATACAGCATTTAACTGGTAGACTCTCATCTGGCTGTTATGCCCTGAGGGTTATCTCTGAAAACTTGGGACTCTCTCTAACTAAAACTTGTTACTATTCATTGATAGAATCACACCTACGCTTTGGCATCTGTTTCTGGGGCTCTTGTAATAAAAATTTATTTGGTACTATTTTTAAAATTCAAAAGAGAGCCGTGAGAAATATGCCATGCAAGACCAAGAGAAACATGTCGTCCGTTATTTATTAGATATAACATTCTAACATTGTGCTCTTTATATATACTGGAGACATCCTGTATGGTTTTTAAAAAATATAAAAATGAAATGCAACAATCCACAAGGTACAGCAATAGAAGGACACTACAGCTAAAATTGCACTTGCCACGGACAGAACTGGTACGGAAATCAATTATATATGAGGGCAGGAAAATTTTTAATAAACTTCCCCTTCAGATAAGAGAATTAACATGTGAAAAAAGGTTCAGGAAAAAAACTAAAATGTTTCTAATTAAAATTAAAACAAATTAAAATTGACAGGTTTTAACATAATTTGACAAATTATGTCAATCCTCTAAGATTAAATAAATCTAAATAAATTTTTTTTTGTGTACAAACATTTTTTCATAGGACTGAGCCAAAAATTTTGCCTTCGGTTAATCTTTTTCTTAAAAAAATACTGGTACCGCTTTAAGGAAGGCGGCGACTAAAATGGGATAGTCAGAAAATATATTTTTTTTAATTATAAATTTTTAGATTTCAAACTATTTTGCAAGTACCGCTATGCACTTTTTTTCCTTGATTTTTTTATATTTATTACACTTTGGATAATAAAAAATTAACAAAATAAAATTTATTTGAATTCATCATTGTTTGAAAATTGTAACGTAGTTTACAACTGACTAAGTTTAATAGATATTCTAATTCCTTATTGTTCCTGAGATATAAGACTAAAACTTATCATTTTTGTGTTGCTTAAATTCTGTATATAGTAATGTTAATGACTGACGGATACTGCCGAACAAATTATATACGTGGTGGAACAGCCATTTATGCCAGAACAGGTACTAAAGCATGGGAGATCACCACACCAGAAGACAAAAACATTGAATTTGCACTGTGTGAAACCCATATAAATGGAAAAAGCTGTATAGTTGTCTGCATTTACCGGTCCCCACAAGGTGACCATCATATATTTTTTGACAAAATAGTTGATTTACTCGATGAAATCTATAATGATAACAGGTCACTGATTATAGCAGGTAACTTCAACTTTCACTTTAACCTAAACACCCCCAAGGCAATTGAAATCACACAAATATTTGCTAGCTATAATCTATTTTCTCATATTTTAGGTATAACAAGGCCGGCTTCTAGTAACCAACTGGACAACATTTTTAGTAACCTTAATGAGAATACCATAACAGGTTCCATATATAAAACTGATGCATCAGATCATTATGGACAAATTTTGCAAATAAACACAATATTCACAAAACCAAGACAGTATATAACTAAGAGACATTTCTCTGACAAAAATATGGACTGTTTTTTGTCGTACTTGGCTCAGGAGGATTGGTCTGAGGTGGGTATGGTAAACTCAGTTGATGAAAAATACTCTTGTTTCATTAATACTTTTCTTTTTTATATGGAATGGGCATTTCAAAAAAAAACCATGGGAAAGAAACCCAAAACTTGCTTAAATTCAGAAATAAAACGCATGCAAGAACATGTAAATAATCTTTACACATGGTATAATCACACAAAAAACCCTGCCATCCAAGAGGTTTATAAAAAAGAAAAATGTAACTACAATAAATATCTAAAAAATTACAAAAGGTCAATTTATGACAATGAACTTCAGAACTCTAATAATAAAACTAAGACCATGTGGAAAATATTTAACCAGGAACAAAATAAAAATAGTTTTTCAGATTTAAAAATAAAAATAAATGATACTCAATCTACTGAAGAACCTCAAGAAATTGCTGAAATCTTCAGTAGACAGTATAATTTGGTTAGCCCCTTTGTGGGAGAACCTGCAAACCTCGAGGATTGCAGGGAAATACAAAGTACAATGTACCTTTTTCCTGCTGATTGGGAGGAAATCTATAATATAATAAGAAACCTGCCAAACAAAAACGCCTCGGGTATTGATGAAATACCGGTGTATTTAATAAAAAAAGCATCAATATTCATTGCTGCCCCGTAGTAGATATAATAAATACCTGCTTTGAAACGGGAGTTTTCCCTTCAAAATTAAAAATAGCAAAAATCCTTCCCATCTTCAAAAAAGGAAGCAGATTTGACCAAAAAAATTATAGGCCCATCTCCATACTCCCAGCACTATCGAAGGTATTTGAGAGGGCGATCTACAGGAGACTGATGGCCTTCTTATCCCGAAACCAAGTTTTCTCAAAACATCAATACGGCTTTTAGCCATCAAAATCTACTGAACTTGCAATATATGAAGTTATAACATTTATCACAGAGAAACTTGATCGGGGTGAGGGGGTCTCAGGCCTGTTTTTCGACCTCTCAAAGGCCTTCGATACTATTAATCACAATATTCTAATAAAAATACTAGAAAATTATGGTGCAAGGGGAGTTATTGCAAACCTTGTGAAATCATACCTTACCCCAAGATATCAAACCATTGGCATAACAAAAAATTCAAAACAATTCATGTCTAACATGGTCAAAACGAACATGGGTGTGCCCCAGGGCTCAATCCTGGGCCCCCTGTTCTTTATCGTTTATGTAAATAAATTATCCAACTTTTTACTAGCCAGTCTCCTGGCACAGTTTGCTGATGATGTGTCTTCCATCGAGACAGACACATCAGCGGTGGGACTGTTCACGAGATGTGCAGGAGTAGCCTCACGAATGCAAGAATGGTGTATCAACCATCACTTAACGCTGAACTCAGAAAAAACAGTACTAATGACATTTAAAATGACAGGAAATGATGTAAGCTCACTATATGTTTCTCTCAATGGAAAATCAATCCCAGAATATGATAAAGCTAAATTCTTAGGAGTCTGGCTGGAACCCAGACTCAAATGGGAACATAATATTCAACAATTATCAGCAAAATTAAGCAGTTACTGTGCCATAATAAGGAGACTTAGGGATGTAATGTCTCTAGAAAGCATTAAAGTTTTTTACTATTCCTCCATACAGTCTCTTATCACTTACAGTGTTTTATTCTGGGGTTCAGCTAGCGATGCAAACAAAATATTTATAACCCAAAAAAGAATAATCCGTACCATACTAAACCTAAAACGGACAACATCTTGTAAACCTTATTTTCATCAACTGGGATTACTCCTAGCACCCTCATTATACTTCAAACAACTGGTTATTTTTGTGCGCAAAAATCCAGAGAAATTTAGAACATATGAGGACTACCACATGATTACTAGATTCAAATTCAAATTCAAAAAGCATTTATTCATCTAAAGCGAATTTGTTACAAAATTAACTTATCAGACTAGTCATTTATATTTGTATTTCTTATTTCAGTAAAATATTTAAAATTTATTGTTACTTAAAATTATTTATAAAATAGACATCCAAAAAGTAGAAAACTTCACTTTATAACAGAACAATTTAAAAATTAAAGTAATTGAACATTAACAATACATATGAAAAACACAAAAGTCTAAATGCATTTTCAGTAGATTTGATTAGGAACTTGGTTCTTGAGGATTTAAGAATTCATTGACTGAGTAAAAGCATTTATCTATTAGAAGGTCTCTAAGGCAGTTTTCAGTTTTTTGTTGGTTTTATTTCTAAACAGATTTTTTGCTTTATTGAAGCACTTTATTCCCATAAATATTGGTGAGTTTTGGCAGGTTCCAAGCCTGGAGAATGGCAAGTGTATCTCCTGGTTGCTTCGAGTTTGATGGTTATGTAAATTGTTGTTTTTTAGGTACTTTTGTTCATTGTTTTTTATTAAAAGGAAGAGCTGAAATATGTATAGACTTGGTAAAGTAAGAATTTTATATTTTTTAAACAGTGGACTGCAGCTTGTTGTTGGAGGTACACCTGCCATGCTCCTAACAACACTCTTTTGTCTCCCAAAAGCTCTATAGAAGTGGGAAGAGGAGCCCCAAAAGATCAGACCATATTGTATCTGGGATTGAACAAGCCCAAAGTACATAACCCTAAGCACAGATTCGTCCACTGAGTCCCTCAGTGTCCTAAATTGATAGCATGCTGTGCTCAGCCTTGTGCACAGTTGGCCTATATGTGTTTCCCATGTTAGTTTGGGATCGATGTATAGACCCAAAAGTTTAAAAGATGTTACATTCTCCATACTTTTACCATTAAGTCTCACTAGTATACTTTGATCAATTGTAGCATTCTTTGGCATAAGCTGCATGCAGCAGGACTTTTCAGTGTTGAGAAAGAGACCATTGTGATCACAGTAGGTACTGAACTCTTCTGATGTTAAGTTGCTATTTTTAGTAAGGTCAATTAGGTCATTCTCTATGAGAAAGAAATTTGTGTCGTCGGCATACACAGCCAGCAGATCCGGGGTGTCACAAGTTTCATCTATATCATTAATGAAAATAATGAAGAGGATCGGCGATAGTATTGATCCCTGAGGCAACCCCAGATCTACCGACTGTACATCCGATTCCACCCCCTCAACAATGACTTTTTGGGTTCGTCCTGTAAGGGAATCTTCCAGCCACTCAAATGCCTTCCCTCGAATGCCTAATTTATGTAGCTTACTTAAAAGTTGGCTGGTTAATGGTCTCAAATGCCTTACTAAGGTCATAGAATAATCTGATGATCTTTTTTTTGTGGTTTTTATTGCCTTATAGATAAATTCTATGCAGCCTAGAATAGCTGTTGTGGTGGATTTTCCTTGTCTAAATCCATTTTGGAAGTTTTTTAGTATTTTGTTTGTTTCGAGAAAATTTATCAGTCTCTTAGTAAAACAGTGTTCAAATATTTTAGCTATTTGGTTTTGTATGCTGATTGGTCTATAATTTGTGGGGTCGTTTTTTGATCCTTTTTTTTTTGTATACTGGTATGGTTTTAGACTGTTTTAGGCTTTCTGGGAATTGCCCTGTGGAAAAGGACTCATTTACAAGATATGACAAGGGAGTTGAGATAATGTTTGCAATGTTTCTTATGACTCTACCATGTATAGAAACCGGCATAATCTTATACTACCTGTTCACAGGTCATCTTTCTATGAAAGATCACCTTACTACAAAGCCTTAAAAGCTTATGAGCTGCTCCCAAATAACATTAAACAAATACAAAATCCTAATCGGTTCAAAAAAGAACTTACAGCTTTTCTCATTGAAAAGTGCTACTATAATTTTAACTTTGTTGAAAATATGTAATATGTATCACAATATATGTAAATTTCTAATTTATCATTGGATCTGCTAGTTTAGTATGAAAATCTATTGTGACATTGCTGTTTGTATTGTAATATGATTTATGGCAAAAAATTGAGTTGAGTTGAGTTGAATAAAGAACAGCGAAAGTGTCACAGGTGTAACATTCGCTTTTCTTCCTTAACAAGTTGCTTTAAATTTAAAAATCAGGGAACATTTATTTTGATATTATATTCATTTCTAATAGAAAAAGTTAACCAAAATCAATAACTTTTACAAGATACTAAGATTTTTTTACCAGAAAACTAAACAAAGAAAAAATGAAAAAAAATATGAATTTTTAAAGAAGTTTCGCTCTTCTTTATTAACACAGCAGAATAACTACTGCTTGAAATATTTTAAAAAAAAACAATCAATTGTGAGGTAAAAAAAACCTCAACAAATATGTGCAACATAGATTTTTCCATTTCTTTTTCAGCAAAGTTAAGCTAGAAACACACTATGCAACTTTCCCATGCATCAAATTTAGTTTTCACAGGTTAAAAAAAGACTCAAAAAAAGACAAAAGCAAATTGTGTCTTCTTTTTGATGAAATTTGATGCATAGTGAAAACCTCGTTGAGAACAGTACTTTAAATATTGGTTCACTTTCAAGGTCATTCCAGATACAGAAAAGGAATTATACAAACATCACTTTCTGTACAAAGATGTAACATATGATACCAGACTTCTCTTATGTGGCATGAAAACTTTAGAGGTTAGGAGAAGACTTCTTCTTTTATTTTTTGTTCATAAACTAGTAATCTCATTGATTGTGAAGATCTATTAGCTGCCATTCAATTTCATATTCCATCTAGGAATACTCGTAATTGACAATTATTTTCTGAAAGAACTCACAGAACAAATTATGGTCAAAATTCTCTAGTTGATAGGCTTGTTAGGAATTTTAACAATTATTTTTCAGAAATTGACCTATTTTTTTTAATACAATCAAAACTCAAATCAATTGGTTCATGATGTCAACTGAACTGTTGTTGTTGACAAGTTATGTACCTAGTTTTAGTTATACTTATGTTTTAAGCTTATACCATTTAGGAAACTTCGTTTTCTGTAGTGTATGTATTTTAAATAAATAAATAAATAAATATTGCTAGTGCTAAGAAAAAAACATGTGGTCTGTGGATCTTTCTTAGTATTTATGGCTTTTGCCCAGCAGGACTGCCCGAATAGGATATGTTATTTTACAGTATGTGCCTTATTTTATCTGCAAAACGCACAATTATTAATTATTGTGTTTTATTTTTTTGTATGTTAATTCAAATTTTGAATCTTTATCTATAGCAAAAAAAATCATTTGTCTGTATTACTAGGGTGACCAGGCGTCAGGATAAAGCCAGACATGTCTGGCTTTTTCGCTTAAATGAAAACGTCAGGCTGGCTTTTTATCAATCAAAAATTCTAATGGGAATATTATAATTAATTGATGGACAATCCCAATATTTTAAAAGAAATTGGTTCTTCTGAAAAGTATAAGTAGTTTTTACCTAAGTAGGAATGGTTAAATTTTTTTATATAAATATATTTGTTAAATGTCAGGTTTTTTTATTAAAAATCAGGCTTTTTTGTCCTGGTTGTCCTACTTTTCTGCAAATAAATCTGGTCACCCTAGTATTACACATGTTTTAAAGACTTTATTACAAGCTTCTTTTCTATTTTTCCACAAATTCCGTTTAGGTCGCTCACGGGGTTTTTCCTTCTGACAGGAGTATTCATAGGAAGTTATACAATCTATAAATAGGCCTTAAAACAATTGATCAAAACATGTCTCCTACCAAATTAAGTGCTTCTTCTTTTTCATAATCGACCATACTGTATATCTTTGTTTTTTCTTATTCCTCTTGTTTTTCAATTATGCACAGAGAACTTCCTAAATAAACCTTTAAAATTTTTGACCTATTTTAATCTGAAAATTGACGCTTATCAGCTGATTTTATAAAATACAGGGAGCACCCATAGAAATAGAAGGGATTAATTTCTATGGAAGCCCAGTCAACTTCAACAGGAATCTGAATCACAGGCCAGAATAACGTGTCTACATACAATGTCCTGCTCGTTTAAATAAAAACAGATCTGTTCAGTTAACTTAAAAATAGACAACAAACAAAAATTAGACATTTTGTTTATTTAATTATTTTTAAAATATTTTTGGGCATTTTTCCTTGTAGTTCTGGTTGCCTATCGAGATACATTTTTATCCAGTCACGAGATGGTGCTAGCACAAAAAAATGTTTATGAAGTAGGTGTGACAGTTGCGCTGAGTGACAGTTTTGTAGAGTAGCAAAACAACAATTGAAAACACTGTAAAATGTATTAATTTTTTATTTATTAGCTTGTTATACCTCTTTCTAATCTACCGGACTGATTTTAAAGTGCCACAGACATGTCATCGTCTCGTATAATGGGTACGTTTTTGTCAAGACTTAATTTTTGTTTTATATTAAGATAAATTTTGCCCAGGCACTGATTAGGAGCACCATCCAGAGTTTAAATAAATTATTAGAGGCAGGTTTACCCAATTCATAATTATGCTTCAGCATAATCATGAGTTGGGTAAACCCGGGTAAACCTTCCATAAGACAGTTAAGTTTTATTTGGCAAAGGTGAAATATAACTTCTGTAGCAGGGCCTGTTCTGTTTAAACCTCGGTTAAAACCATCTGTTATTTTATGATGCTCGACTGCTCCTTCCATAGGGTGGGTTTGTAAACTCAGCAGCTGTCAATTGCATTCTTGATAGTGTTTCAATGTAGGTTAGGTTAGGTTTGTTATGAGTGTTGGGTAATTATGCAGTATACGGTTTTCTGCCACCAAATCCGGCGGCGCCGGTTTTTTTTAAAGAGAAAAAAGGGTAATTATGCAGTATACGGTTTTCTGCCATTTTTGTTTTTTTTTGAAAAATTCTTTATGGGGGCACCTTCCAGGGTCCCTAGGACCCCAAATCCGTCTGCGCCGGTTGGTTTTTCTTTATTTTTTTGATTTTTTTTTCACTAAAACAACCCAAACCAACACAGTCCAACCCAACCTAATTCAAACCAACCCAAAACAATCAAAAAAACACATTACAGCTCCCCCCTGGGCACCCTTTTTTCTCGTAAAAAAAAAATCGGGCGCAGGCGGATTTGGGGTCCTAGGGACCCTAGAAGGTGCCCCCATAAAGAATTTTTCAAAAAAAATCAAAAATGGCAGAAAACTGTATATTTTATTTTATTTTATTTATTTATTCAAATTTACAAACATTAGCCATGTAGGCTGGTGGTTGCACATAATACAAAAAAAAAAAACAAAAAAAATACATAATCAACAAAAACATAAATCTAAAACTTAAGTAATACAGATAAAAACAAAAAAGACTAGGCGATCTGCTTACTAATTTGTTAACTTTTTCTTGAATGAGAGGAGACTGGGGAACCCATCCTCAAAGATTGACTTGTCTAGTTTGTTCCACAGTCCCACACCCACATTCAATGGTGAGTAGAATCCTGTAGGTTTTTTAAGATTTAGTGGCTTTATTTTAAAAAGATGGTCGTGTCTACCAATGTAGGGAGGTGGTTGCAGCACACCCTTGAGTTCCCGCAAGGAAGGTAGATCTGTCTGTACTTTGTATATCATAACCTTTAAAAAGTTTTCCCTACGCTTAAGTAAAGGAGGCCATTTTAATGTCTCCAGAGCTAAAGTGGGACTGAAATCTCTCTTAAAATTTAGGTACACCCATCTTGCAGCCTTACGTTGGACTTTCTCTACTTCGTTTTGTAGCCCTGCTTGATGCGGATGCCAGACCGATGAGCAATATTCCAGACTGGGCCTAACATATGTCAGATAAGCTTTTGCCCGAGCCCCTCTAGAAGCCCCCTTTAAATTTCGCATTACAAAGCCCAATATTTTATAGGCATCTTTTACTAGTTTAGTGATGTGGAATTCCCAATGGAGGTTTGGGGTCAAGTGTACGCCTAAATACTTAAGATAATCAACTAATTCTAACTCAGCCCCTGCCATCCTATATGTGGACATGATTTTCTTATTGCCAAAGGTGATGAATTGGATTTTGGAGACATTTAACCTCATTCCGTTGGAATTCACCCATTTCTCAATAACAAGCAAATCTCTCCGAAGAGCCAAAACATCCTGCCAATCTTTAATTTCTCGATAAATCAGACAGTCGTCTGCGAACAGGAACACAGTGGATTCCACAGACAAGGGCAGGTCATTTATAAAAATTAGGAAAGCCAGGGGTCCAATAACGCTTCCTTGCGGGACACCAGATGTAACCTCTTTCTCAGCTGAAAGGGCCCCATCTACCATAACATGTTGCGTCCTACCTTGAAGAAAGCTTTGTACCCATAGGGTCACTCGCTTATCAATGTTTAATTTGGATACTTTTACCATTAGTTTATCATGGGGAACAACATCGAAGGCTTTTTGGAAATCCAATGCAATAGTGTCAACCTGGTAATTTTTCTCAAGAGACTGAGTTATACTTTGTGTAAACGTATGAAGGGCCGTTTCACATGAGTATGATGGGCGGAACCCATATTGTTTGCCATAGAAAAAGCTTGATATGTCGAGCTGTCCCCTAATATAATTACAAATCAACCGCTCAAATATTTGGCAACACACAGAGGTAAGGCTAATGGGCCTGTAATTTTTTGGATCACTCTTTTTACCAGATTTATGTATTGGAATTATGGTGGCTTTTTTCCAATCGCTAGGTAATGAGCAGTTATTTATACGTATACTGCATAATTACAGAAAAAAGGGTGCCTGGGGGGGATTATAATGTGTTTTTTTGATTGTTTTCGGTTGGGTTGGGTTAGGTTGAGTTGGGTTGTTTTAGTGACAAAAAATTAATTCAAAAATAAAAGAAAAACAAAAAAAAATTAAAAAAAAAATCAACCGGCGCCAGCAGATTTGGGGTCCTAAGGACCTTAGTAAGTGCCCCCATAAAGAATTTTTCATAAAAAATCAAAAATGGCAGAAAACCATATACTGCATAATTACCGAGTGGGTAAATGATGCACTGTCCACTGTGACCTAAAAGGTGTATTGTGACTCATACCTGTTTTGTAATGTAATCAAGCACATTCTTGAAGCAGCTGATGCCAGCAAATCCAATCAGAGCTGCATTCAAGCTTAGATGCAACTAGCCCCAAAAGGGTAAACTGCATCCTTCTAAAATTTCGATAAGGCTTTAGTGACTTGCCATATAAAAAAAAAGAGATAGCAACAGAAATGCCATGCATGAAGTGTGATGGGGGTCGAAGCTTTATAATATTAATAATATTTTAAATATTCTGGTGGAAACTGGTGTTATAAAGCTCCAAATATAAGGTAGAGGCAGTTGTGGCGATCAATCAGCTGTTGATAGTGGTTTCTCCAGTCAATGTCAGTCAAATCTTCTCTTTTAGGTTCGCAATATTATTGTCATGTTCATTGACATTTCATGAAAAATAAGAAGTCATATAATAAGTGTACTAATTGTTTTTACATTATTTATTCTTTACTTTTTACCTATAGGTATGTATTATTATAAAAATACAGTTTAAAGTAGGTACTTTCATTGATGCACCCTTTTGAAAAATGGGCCCGGCAGGGCTTCAGAAAAGTCTCAAAATGGGTGGCTTGTCTTTTTTCGATTTAGCACATCTTCAATAGGCTTCATCACTGCACTTGAGGCCTAATTTGTGCAAAATTTGACAACGATTAGTCAACTTCCTGGACAGTTCGAATGGAACAATGGAGGTACATCTTAAAAAGGTCAATTTTTTACACTTTTTCCGATTTAAACTTGCAGTTTTCCGATTTTTTTGAAAATTAATAGGTTTCATCTTCCACTAGTGCTTAACAATTGTGCCAAGTTTGATTGTTCTAGGTCAATCCGTTTTTTTTGTTTTGCTTGGCATAAAATGTGGTCAGTCACCATCGGTCGATGGCATTGATCCATTTTCGATATTGATATCAGAATCATTTTGAAAGGCAAACACCAAAACCTTTGGCCTCTACCTATAATTGCCTTTGCAATTAATAATACAGTAACATTCGGCATTTTTTAAACAAATTTTAAGAAAAGATGGTCTAGACAGTGACTTTGAAAAATGCAAAAGAATTTTGTTATTTTTTATTTTTCTGACTGTACATGCATACAGGTTAGAAACTTCTATCCACAGCATCCCCTTCAGCACCACTCACCTGTGAAATCCTTAAACTGAATAGGAAAGAAATCAGACAAGTGACGGGGCTATTAACAGGTCACTGCACACTGAGAGAACACCTGCACAGAATGGGAATCTATAGAGACGAACCCACCTGCAAACTATGTGATGAGGATGACGAATCAGCTGCTCACATCATATTTGAAAACCCCCTGGATGATGACCCCTCCAGAGAAGCTAACTGCCAGAGAAACCTAATAAAGGGGCTGCTGCTCCTCGCGAGGTCGTCAAACCTCTTAGATTAGGAAGCCTCACAGCAAGAGATACAATAAGCTAAGAAGCTGCAGTGTCAGGAATTTCAAGACCTAAACTTGCTGTTGAGACAAATCAAAATCAAAATCTATCCACAGCTGATCTATTATGACAACTGAGTTGATAGACTATATTAGTGACTGAAGGTCACAGTTGTTGGGAACAGGCGGAAGTAACTGTGGCTGGTGGTTTTTGTGGGCGTAATCAAAGATTGATTAAAGATGGACATCTACTGCATGTCTCAGACATACAGCATTTATGACCACCATCAAAATAATGTTTTTTTCTTATTATTTGTTGTAAATTTGGTTTATAATATAGTTAAAAAAGGTTATTGGTGCCGTGCAGATTACAGCTTTAAAAGCTGTTTGTTATTTATTTTCCTTATATATATTTTATTATTATTATATTATTTTTTATTATTTTAATCCAGACAACTTTGATTAAGTCAATTTTAGATTTCACAGTAATTATTGATAACTAATACGTAGATATTATATACTATAAGTTTTTTTTCTTTTGTGGTTGTTTCTTTTGCTTTTATTAGTTTAAGATAGCTTTGTCTACAAAAATCTTTGTATTTTTCGACAATAAAGCACATTGAATTGAATTGATGCTGATTGCTGGATGGATTTAACATAACCCCTCTAAAACAGGCTTTTTAAGTTATTCTTTTAATTTAAAGTACCTATATAGAGTTAATTTTTTTGGATGCCAGCATTGGATCTATCAAAAAGAGCTGCTGGAAGTATTAGCTTGGAAAAAATGCAGAGCCAAAAACTCTTCTGGGCGCGAGTCAACTGCATCTGGCATGTGCAGTAGACTTTTTGCCTTTGGCCTTGCCCAGGGCCAATCCTGATTTTTACATAAATTTCTTTGTTTTTAAAAGTTATTATTATTACACATTTTGTGATCCTTGGGCCATTGTAGTATCTCATAGTTATATGGTTGGCTCAATGAATTAACCCTTAAGGTCCAATCTGGTGCAGTGAGTTTCTGTAAAGTAAGCATGTTTGTAGGATCATAAAGTAAAGCAGTACCTATTTAAAATTTAAAAAAAAAGAAATGTAGAAGTATTATTTTCTCAATGTTTTTGCCCACAGTTCTTGTAAGGCTTGTTTAAAACAAATTTTAGGTATGTAAACAAACATCTCAAAATGAGGTTTCCTACTCTAGAACTAAGGATAGACTGTCCTTAATCCCTTAACATAGAAACTATATTGTTAAATAAAATGCCAAAATTTTATAATTAATACTATAATTATACTGCTTCCTGTGTTTTCAATTCTTATCATGTTTTTTTGCACCAAAGTAGCTAGCAAAATAGGTAGTAACAAAATTTCAACATTGATGCATTTAAGTTTTTATCACCTAAGAAAAGGATAATAAAAATAATTACATATATAAAATATTGTTTCCTGTAGCCTTGGTTAATAAATAAAAAAAATATATAAAAACAATCTATTAAATGTCCGTTGAGATTTCCATTTAATTCACATTCCTAATAATTCCAAAGCCTAAAAAATCATTAAACCCCTGTTAAATCATAGTGTAAATAATTTTTAATATTCCTTATCTCTACAACTTAATTTTTCAGGTGACCTGGACATGCTACACAGCCTCTATGACTTTAAGGCAACCTATGCCAAGACTGTTAGTTTCAAAAACAACGACTATTTTATACTGCAACAGACTAATACCAAACACAAAAATTGGTAAGTTTAGTTAAAATATGACATCATACACAAGTCAGAAAAAAGGCGATTGTCAAAATATTAGTTTAATTCTCAGAATTTTTTTGGTCAAGAGTATTCAAATATATAAATTGTTACGATTTGAGTCTCATTTTGAGGAATTTGCACCAAGAACATTCAAAATTTGTTAAAATACAATTTTTAGTATATTTTTCTCAACATTTTCACCTGCATCGCTATAACATCACTGATTGTTACGATTTTAAGCACGCCATTTTTATTATAATTTTCTCAACATTTTTTCGTGATTTTTTTTAAAAATTGATGCATGATGTTTAAAATCCTTGCCAGGGTGAATGCCACGAAATGTCTTAATAACTGATTTTAATACACGATATTTTTCATCAAAGCTTTCAGTTTTTCAAAGATATGAACCGTCACATGAAAGTAACATGGCCGGTCACACACTCTTATTTCTATTTAAAAAAAAGGGCAGGTTTATAAAACACGGTATTACAGAGTTGAGGAAGTGCTCCCAGAGTTGAGAAGAGTGTCGTATAGTTGAGTAATATTACAAACAAAATTAAATTTTAGGTAGAAAAAATGGTTTAATAAAATGTAATTGGCTAATTTAATAATAATTTTACATTTTTCAGCAATGCTTCTGATGTGCTTTCTTTTGTAACACCTACTGCATTTAATTTTCTTAGTAGAAGCATCATATTTGTATGCTGTTGGCATAAGTAAGTGTCTCTTTCACTTACTTTTGCATGAACTACCCAAAAAGGATTTAATCTACAAAAAGTTCTATAACTTATTATATACACACTTTTGTCATTAACAAACTTTTTCTGCAAATTCTTTAAAGAGTCGTTAAGGAGTCTCTTGCTTTTTAATTTTAAATTTTTGTAAAAAATTCCTTTTTCCAGGACAAAGTTTGCTGCACTCATCCATTTCTAGAAATTTTCTGATAGCATCTTTAAGCTTGATTACTCCAGCCTTTCTTTTCATAGCATCTTGTTTATTTGTTTTTACAAAAAAAAGTAATGTTATGAAGGTATGTGGTTCTCCTATATTTTCTGACTATTTTACCTGAGATAAATGTCCAGAATTTTTTCTTATATTCCTTTTTTTTTAAACCTCTATAATTCATTGTAAGCTGTTTTTTAATTAGCTCTGAAAAAAGAAGTTTTTGTTTTAGTTCCTGAGAATTACTATTTTGGTCTGTTAGTAAGTCTTCAACTTTTTGATTAGGTGAATATTCAGTCAAAACTTTATTATACTTTATTTTAATCTCTTTAGCTGCATTCTATATTTATGCTTTCTATTTTTCTCCTTTACTTTTAAGTTTGGCCAGGTGTTTTTGTCTGCGATACTGCCCATCTATTTTTCTTCTGTCTGAACTTTCTACTTGACGAAAACAGCCAGAGGGTGTTTCCCCACTTGTGGACGCAACATTTGGCAGTTCTGGGCCTACTTCTTGCCTCTTTCGATGATAGTAGTCTTTACTAAACTCTCGCCATTTCTTTTGTTTAGTTCTCTTTTCTCGATCATTTAGTTCCCCTATAAATTTAATTTTTCCCTCCTTTTTTCTTTTGTGATATCTTTCTCTCCCTTTTCGTTTTTCTTCTTCATGCTTCACAGGGTCGTTGTTCCTTTTCGCATTGCTTCTCGCTGTCATTCTTTTTGCTTTTCATGGTCAGTTTTTTTCAAGACCTTTTTTTTCCTGAGTTTAGGTGTAAATTGGCTTGCCATCTAAGCCACCAAAAAAAAACAGTTTACTTTATGAAAAAAAATAAATTAATCCTGATAAACTAAAATGAAATACAAAAAACTCAACTCCGTGAAACAGTCTCAACTCTGTGAATGGCTTGCTTCACGGAGTTGAGCTTCACGGAAATGAGAATTTACAAGTTTTTGTCAAATATTTCCTTAACTGGCTAAACAAAATTAAATATAACTCTTTAGACCTAAAATATACTAGAACCCAATGCACAAAATATACTTAAATTGAGTTTCAAAAAATGAACTTACCTTGTTTTAACGATTCACCAAGTTGATTTTGCCAAATGTGTATTGTAAAAAATTTAACTTTGCCACAGCCCTAGAGCAACACTCTCCTCTGCAAACAAACGACAACTGGCCCTTTGAATTCTGTTAAATGATCTTTTTTTAGAAGGTTGGGATTCCCCTTTTTAATTTAAACTAAAATTTGCTTCACGGAGTTGAAAAGTCACACTAAGAACACTAAATAAGATGCAAACATAAAACTGAAATTTTTTTTTATCTGTTTATTAACCATGTGGTTAGCTTTGTTATGATATTTCCAATAACTTGTAGTAATCACAATATTATGTTATAGCTGGTTTGGTCATAAAAAGCAAGAGCATTGTAAAAACTAGAATTGGGAACAATCATGGAGTTGAGAATTCAAGACTTAACTTTCTTTTTTTTTCAAAAACTAACAAAATGGGGAATTTCAAATTTGATACCATAATAACATACCCTTTACTTAATGTGATTTTAAGGGAAATTTATATATGAATATTCAACTTTAAAATTTAATAGTGATGAACCCAAAAATAGCACATTTTGTGGCATTTACCCGCCAAAACTGAATTATAAAGAACATACTTCACAGACTGTTTTGACATGTACTTACAGATTGTTCCAAAAATTAACATTTGTAAAAATCAACAACTTCTTTTTATTATTTTTAGTATTAATTGCAGAAACATTATTTTGTTTTTATTTTTAGAAATGTGCTATTTTGTTTATTTTTATTAATAGGGATGTTATTTCAGGGTGATGACAATTTTTTACAACAACACTCATGATAATATAACAGTTTACGTAAAAATCGTAAGCAATGCCAGAAAAGTCAATATAAATATTAATACTGTAAAAAACTTCAATTTTTGGTTAAAATTTGGTAAAATATTCCCTAGTTAAGCTAGTAATTTTTTCTTATGAAAAACTGGGAGGTCAAAAAAGAGAGAAATTTTCCGCCTTTTTAACAAAGTGGGGAATAAGTACAACCTAAAAATATGTTCGAACTTTATGGAAAATTATTCTATTTTATTTAACCATATGGAATATTAAGATTTGATTAGGTTAAAACTTCAGTTTTGTTTTTCTTGATGGGAAAAAAGTAGTTCTGGTGGAAAACAAGAAAACTCCATTGCGTCACGTGTCCTCTAACGAACTGTCATGATCAGCAGTTTAGGTTAATCAATAATCATAACTTTCATGTTTCTTCTCGGTATTTCCAAATTATAAGATATTTCCTTAATTACTACTGTATCTTCAACCCTTGTTTGGATTTTGGGATATTAGATACCTACCTCCCTATCATAAAAAGGGATAGGAAAAACCAGATGGAAGCTTAAAATTCAAACAAAGAAAGTAGATGTTTAGGTAAAATTTGGGTTTAAAGAAAAGAGGACATTCACGTTTTGATCGTCAAAAAGGATACTCTGTGTTAAAGTACCTACCTAGTAGTGGTGATCCTGACAGTTTTCTGTTTTAACATGCCAAAAGAAACAAACCTTTCACAGCATCAAGCAAGTTAAAGAAATGAAAAGTGATAGTGAGAACCCAACAAGTCCTAGTGGATCACTACAAGTGCCGAACACAATCAATGGGAATACACACAATCGTTTACGCTCGCAAATGTCATATGTCAAGTTATGAAATTTGCGAGCGTAAACGATTGTGTGTATTCGCATATGATGGAACTTTTTCGAATTGTTTGCTTGCTTAATTGCTCACCAGCAGCCTTTATGTCAAGAATCAACATGACAACCGTCCTTGATGCAAAATAAGAAATTTTGGCTTCATCGTTGGAAATTTTGTGTTTGAGGGGAAAAAAACATGGTTAACACAACTTTTAGGGCACGGTCGCCAAAAAAAGGTAAGGTTTTCTCTTTTTTAACAAGTTTTTATTATTTTTATTGAAAAAAAAACTACAAAATCTTTATGGAAATGATTTGCTTACACTTGTTTCATACCCAAATATTAAATTATGATTACAAATTGGAAATAATATTTAATTAGTGGTTTCCCAAAGCATAATTTTGGTGATTTTTTTTTATTTTATGGAAGTAAAAATAAACAACTCAACAAAAAAATTTTCGGCGCATGTCGGTTTCCTCCCATTAATAGTTTAAAATAGTAGTTTAACCCCTATGATTAAAATATAACTGATTTTTCATCACCATTTTTTATTTCCAACACGGACATAATTATTATTTTTCTCTTTTTTTATTTTCATTTAAAAATGTTTTCATCTCCTTCTATTCTGACACGTAGAGGGCGCTTCAGTCACAGACAAACAAGAGGGCACTGAGAGGGCACTGTGTATAATAGGACACAAATTAGGTTGAGCATTTATGCAGATGTGTCCCAAAAGTTGGTAAAAAGTGTCCTCTGGGCAAATTCACCTTGAGGAAAAAAAATTTAATTACCTATTTTATCCCACCAAATTACCTTGTTTTTTTCCCCACTTTGTTAAAAAGGCGGAAAATTTTAAATAAAAATAAAAAAAGAGAAAAATAATAATTATGTCCGTGTCCTACAACAACGTTGGAAATAAAAAATGGTGATGAAAAATCACAGTTATATTTTAATCATAGGGGTTAAACTACTATTTTAAACTATTAATGGGAGGAAACCAACATGCGCCGAAAATTTTTTTGTTGAGTTGTTTATTTTTACTTCCATAAAATAAAAAAAAATCATCAAAATTATGCTTTAGGAAACCACTAATTAAATATTATTTCCAATTTGGAATCATAATTTAATATTTGGGTATGAAACAAGTGTAAGCAAATCATTTCCATAAAGATTTTGTAGTTTTTTTTTCAATAAAAATAATAAAAACTTGTTAAAAAAGAGAAAAAAACATGGCGCCTTACCTTTTTTTGGCGACCGTGCCGTAAAAGTCGTGTTAACCATGTTTTTTTTCCCTCAAACACAAAATTTCCAACGTTGAAGCCAAAATTTCTTATTAATTTTGCATCAAGGACGGTTGTCATGTTGATTCTTGACATAAAGGCTGCTGGTGAGCAATTACGCAAGCAAACAATTCGAAAAAGATCCATCATATGCGAATACACACAATCGTTTATGCTGGCAAATGTCATAACTTGACATATGACATTTGCGAGCGTAAACGATTGTGTGTATTCCCATTGGTTGTGTTCGGCACTTGTAGTGATCCACTAGGACTTGTTGGGTTCTCACTATCACTTTTCATTTCTTTAACTTGCTTGATGCTGTGAAAGGTTTGTTTCTTTTGGCATGTTAAAACACAAAACTGTCAGGATCACCACTACTAGGTAGGTACTTTAACACAGAGTATCCTTTTTGACGATCAAAACGTGAATGTCCTCTTTTCTTTAAACCCAAATTTTACCTAAACATCTACTTTCTTTGTTTGAATTTTAAGCTTCCATCTGGTTTTTCCTATCCATTTTTATGATAGGGAGGTAGGTATCTAATATCCCAAAATCCAAACAAGGGTTGAAGATACAGTAGTAATTAAGGAAATATCTTATAATTTGGAAATACCGAGAAGAAACATGAAAGTTATGATTATTGATTAACCTAAACTGCTGATCATGACAGTTCGTTAGAGGACACGTGATGCAATGGAGTTTTCTTGTTTTCCACCAGAACTACTTTCTTCCCATCAAGAAAAACAAAACTGAAGTTTTAACCTAATCAAATCTTAATATTCCATATGGTTAAATAAAATAGAATAATTTTCCATAAAGTTCGAACATATTTTTAGGTTGTACTTATTTGGTCAAAAAACGAAATTTTTGTCCTAAAACTTGTTCCAAAAAACCCCTAACTTTGAGGAATAACTGTAGGTCAAAAATAAGTAACTTTGAGTTCAGTTTTAAACCAAAAATTTCTTAACATTAAGGGATTTCTTCAGGACATTATTAAAAACTTGATAAGCAATGTTGACCAAGAAATGCCCAAACAAGACGGGGACCTCAGAGTAGAATCTCAAGTCAGGTTTACCATCAATTTACCTTCTCTTTTAACTTTATATTCAAAACAACTTTAAAGACATGATACGAGGAAAATAATTCGAAAAATATCCTAAAAGAAAACCTTTATAATGTCGTGTATATAATGATCGTTTCTTAAGGTTATTTGTTCCAATTTTAAACTTATTTTCAAACCTCAAACTCCAAAGTAATTTTCTGAAGGAAAACGGGGGATGTTTTGACATATGATTGGTTATCTTGATCTTCCAACTTCCCAGTATGGGATCGCACATGATACCCGTGGTGGAATTTTCAGAAACGATACACTTTTGTGCAATTTTTTTAATGTGCTTAAATTGTGCAACAGATAATAAAATTATACACATATCACACAATTATGCCCACATTGTTAATAGTAGGTTGGCAACAACTAGCTTTAAAATATAGTTCCAACTAAATCTCAACATATTATATGAACAACACACCAAATAAAAAAAATAAAATGATATTGCCAAAAATATTTGGTTTAAAATAAATTTAAATCAAACGCAAAAATAGTCACATAATTTACTTTAAAAAGACCTATAAATCTTTTTTATCTAAGTAAGTTAGTTTAGAAGATAAGGAAAGCACATCTTAATATTATATGTCCAAATAAACTGACAGAAGTGACATTTAATTTTTGAACGTGGTTTCTGCTGGCTAGGTTATTTACTCTGATCTTTTATTTAAAAAAACACATTTTTTTAAAAAATAAGGAATTATTATTGTACTATTTTAAAATAAACTCACATTACCTAAGTGTTTTTAAAAGTGTGTCACCAATTTAAAATGAGCCTAACCTTAAGAACTTTATTTTAACTAGGTGGGAAGTAATAAACCAATGGGGCGCCGTGGGCTACATTCCATCAAATTATGTCGAGACTGTCACAGTAAACCCATCATTTTACATAGAGTTCATAGACAACGCCCTGGAAAGTTTACAAAAAAAAGACTTGTCAGAGATCGTAGTTGGGACAAAAAGTGAAACTTTGCTTAGGCTGAAGGAGCTAAGGAAGAATGCCGAGCAAGAAACACAAAATTCTTTAGCTGACGAAACTGACAATATAAGACAAGTTTCATACAATAATTCCGAAGTAAGATTAGAAACTATCAAATCGACCACAAGTAGTGCATATTCTTCGCAGATGTCTGACGCTAAATCTCACACAGCTGTTATGGAAGAACCTATTAGGCCCACCATTAATCGGGGTAAGCATCAGAAAAATATATATTACCATACTCCCCCCATTTTTTAGAAAGGTTCTAGGGGAGAAGGAAACTTGATTTAAAGTAACGTCTGAAGCTAGAAAAATTATTCCAATTGCTTGGCCTTTAGGGCAAATTATTTAGGCGATCAAAATCTTTATTTTAGGCAGAGAAAGCGTCCGAAAATCAATAGAAAATATCCACGACGAAGTAAAATCAGACATTTTTGATGCCAAAAAACTCGAACTGAACAACTCGTCCTCTTCACAAATAATACCTGTCATTACTGCACAATCTGTCTACGAGTTGGTTGAAACTGTAAGAATAAATACCAGTTTGTCACATGAAATGAGCAGGGTTGCTGTGGAGACAGTAATTCAAGGTATACACTCAAAACAAATCAAATCAAATATGCTTTATTGTCATAAAAAAAATCATCCATTGACAAAGCAAAAGTTCTTAAAACTAAATAAATATGTTATTAAAGATAACTGAAAAGTAATCACATCAGGCATATTAAAGTAAAACATAATAAAAAGTCATTGTGAAATATAAAACATACAGACAAATCTACTATAAAATGACTATAAAATGACAAAGTTTTAAAAAATATATAAAAAATCACAAAACCTATAAAACAAACAGCAAATATAAATATAGACAAGTTACATTAAAAAAATCATTAAAATACTTATCTAAAGAGTAATAGGCTTTTTCCACCAACCAATCCCTTACTTTTCGCCTAAAATTTTTGTGCAGACTTATCGATTTAAATTCGGTCGGTAACCTATTATAAATTTTAATACTTTTATAAATAATTGAATTTTGTGTTAGACTGTATTTCGGAATGGGCAAAGGAATATCATTGTGTTGCCTGGTTTCATATGGATGTGGGTGAGCAACAGCCTTGTATTTTTCCCTTATTAGACTCACAGTTTCAACGATAAATGATCCTGTTAAGGTCAATATTTTTTCTTTTTGGAAAAGTGGCTTACAATGGTCTCTTAGACGCGCCCCACATAGATGTCTCACACCGCGCTTTTGCAATGTAAAAACAGTCCGAATTAACATTTGGCTACAGTTGCCCCAAAATGCTATGCCATACTGTAGATGAGATTCGACCAATGCGTAATAGGTTGTCTTTGCCATAGACGTACCTAATTCCCAGTAAGTCTGTTCAACCGCGTATCCACCCATCGCAACTTTCTTGCTAAGATTTGTAATGCAGCGAACTTTAATTTGTGGTCAATGTGAATTCCCAGAAAGTTTGTATTTTCGCTGTACATTATTGGCTGCTGAGCTAATTGAAGGTCACCAAATTCAAACTTAAAGCTAATAACTTTGGTTTTATCTATTTTAAAACACAAAAAATTAGCATCACACCAAAACTTAATTCTCTCTAAATCATTAGTTATCATATGTTTCAAAACATGTATGTCTTTGTGACTCCAAGTAACCGTATTGTAAGCAAAAGTTGTAAATTTGCCATCGATTTCCAATCTTAATATGTCTTCCAAATATAACAAAAAAAAGAATAGGACCTAGTACTGAACCCTGAGGCACCCCAGTGTTTGAAATAATAAGAATGACGTTTCCCTAAATTCATATATGTTAAGCTTTCCTAAAAGCAAACGATGATCAACGCAGTCGAACGCCTTTGAAATATCAATAAAGACTGCAGCTGCGAATTCCTTTCTATTTATTTTTGACAGAGTTGGTGACAAAGAAGTTGGTCTGAAGTTTGAAGGGTCTGAGTAGGATCCCGTTTTGTGCAATGGGATCACTACTGCCGTTTTCAAGACATCAGGAAATGTACCTAAATCAAAAACACCTATTAATGGTCTGTGCCAAACAATAAAGCACATTCATATTTAAGTTCTGAAATATTTTAATAGGCATCTCATCAATTCCAGAGGATTTACTTTTTATTTAATTTATAACTAATTTTAGTTCATCTGGGTTTGTATGACCCAAAACAAATGTTTCTCGTACGTAGGAGTTAGAAAGGTAAGACAGTAGGTCAATTTCTGAATTTAAATTTGATGTTAGTTTTTTCCAACTGTACAATAAAATTCATTTAAAACATTTGGATCTATTTGTGCTGTTTGTTTCAAACCACTATTTTTGCCTCTTAACTCGTTAACTATTGACCAAGCTTCTTTAGCCACATTTCCAGAACCTGACATTCGTGACATGTAAAATAGTCGTTTGGCTGTTTTTATTACTTGTTTGTAAATGCATCGATATTTTCTGCAGTAAATCTTGAAAACATTAAGATTTATTCGTGAATTTGCTAATTTTATGCAAAGTTCTCAAGTTTTTTGACGATACTCTAATGCCTTTAGTTAACCAAGATTTCTTTTGTTTTCGACGTCTCATTTTACGAACTGGAAAGCTTATATTAAACGTATTATACAAAAGCGTGTGAAAGACATCTACAAGTTTATCCGAGCTTAAAACACAGCCCAAATTTGCCAGATTTAGATTTTCTTTAAATTTAACAAAATTATTTCTGGAAAATATACGGCCAAATTTTACAGGTAATTTAACTGTTTTTTTTCAAGTAAGGGAAAAGTTGCTAACAACGCCTCATGATCCGACATTTCCACTGATATTATACGACACTGAGTTTTATCTTTGTTAAAATTAGTATAAAAATAATCTATAACAGTTGCAGTTTCAGTCGTAATCCTTGTAGGGGAAGAAACAAACATTTTTAGACCATACGAGCGCAACAAGTTTTTTAAGGCCTGTCTAGCCGGATTGTTAGCTTTAGTCAAATCTATATTTAAATCTCCAGTTAAAACTATTTTGGAGTTTTTTGGCAAATCAAGTAAAATGGCCTGCAGGTTCGTAAAAAAGCTTGTAGCGCTCGTATTTGGCGGTCTCTAAATGCAGACAAAAAATACGTTTTCTTTTTTATTTAAAGCTATTGAAAATTCAAATTCGTTTTCTATGCATAAATGATTATACTTATTAATAGGTTCCAGGCAAAAAGTTTCTGAAAAAGATTTGTTTACTAGAATTAATGTTCCCCCATAACCAGTAGACAAGTTACGAAAAAATTTGTAACAACATAATATCCTGGTATATGGCAAGGTTCCCACTTATTTAACCAATGTTCAGTCAACATAACAAAATTAGGATTATTTTGACATTCAAGAAGACCACAAGTTGGTCAATTTTACTGCGTAAGGAATGAATGTTTAAAGTAAGAATTGAAATATCATTTGGATGGTCTTTCTTGAATGTCATACAATTACGTTTTCTGTGCGAGTAATCGCTAAAAAATTATCATTTATGCTAGTTCAACTCTGCATATTGTCATGACCAACCGAACTGCTACAAGCAACATTATTTGAGCCACATGGAAGCAACTTGATCTGTTTTAAATATGAATAAGATGGTAAAATTTAACCACGATGTTTTTTATACACAAGGCCAACTTCTCAAGACCTTTTTTATTAAGAAATATACCTCCTCTTAAGTAATCCCAGTATCTAAACCTATCATATAAATCAAGAAAAGTTACATTCGTAGCGAAAGTTCTTATATTTTTTACAGCAGTTATTATTTTATTATTCACATATTGAACATTTTTGTATGATGTATTACCCTCATACCTCGCAGGTACAGTACAAATTATCAAATTTGTGTAAAACAGGGTTCCCACTGACCTGGAAAACCTGGAAAATCTGGAAAAGTCAGGGAATTTTGAGAGCTACCTGGAAAAGTCAGAGAATGACCAAAAAATCCTCAAAAGTCAGTGAATTTGCACACAAAACCTGGAATGTCTCTTTCTCAACTTATTTTTTAAACCAACTTTAAAAAAAATATATTATGTGATTTCTTCTCTGCTCACCTCGTATATAAGGTCAACATCTGTTTCCCGCTCAATCAGTTCCAGTCCACCTAAAATCCAAGAGCAAGAGAAAAGCTTTTTAAAACATGTAGGACAAGAACCGCATCATTATCCAGGGTCGCAGGTTGTGTTTATTGAACATACAAATGCTTGTTTGAAAATCAATAAACATCTGGTGAAGTTCTCTGTCAAAATCCCAGCATTTTTTCATTATTCCATTACTTGTCTAACGGTGAAAATCTGGACTCTAGTGGGTATTTTAGGTCTAAACCCGCACTGGTATTCCTCGACTCCTTATATGGTTCATATCTCCTTTTTTATGGATGAGTGCACATGCCATTATCGTTTTATATATATATATATATATATATATATCTTGGACACACTGTATTTTTTGAAAGTGTTTTACACATGTTTACTTTTAATTTCTTTTTTTTTTAATCTAGGCAGTTTTTCATGACGTTATTTGCTCAATGATTCTGTAAAAATTTATGCAAATAAAAAGCTATTCTATTCTATTCTATTCTATTCTATCATGCCTTCCTTCCATGGATCCGGTAGCATTTCGGTCCACATACATACATCTGGCAGGTATGACGTCACTACCAGCAGCTTTGTTGTTTTTTAGCTTTTTTAGGACTTTAACTGTTTCTTCATATTTTGGGGTTGGTATCTCTTTCAGCTTATGGGTGTTGAGTAGTTCGCAAAAGTTGTTCTTCCATGTGGTTAGGATCTCTCTTTCGTTGGTTATTATCAGTTGTCCGTTGTTTGTTGAGAACAAGTTTTCGGTTCTGGGTTGGTATCCTGTTTTGTGCTTTGTTATTCCCTGAAAGTATTCTTTTATTCTATTGTTTTGTCTTTTCCTCCATTTCTCTTATTATATTTAGATGGTGGTCTCTCTTCTTTATATCATTCTGCGTGCTTCAGATCTTTGTTTTTTATACTCTTCTATTGTTGGTGTTGGGTGTTGAAGCATTTTTTTCCTGGTCATATTTCGTCTTTCCGTCGCTCTATTACAGTCGTTATCAAACTCCTCCTGCTTGCATTGTAGCCCCATTGCGCTTCATTTATTTCTTCGGTAATTGATTTCTGGTATATTTCATGTTTGTTCTGTCTTGAGTTTTTCCGTATTCCAGCTTATGCTGGTCTTCTTTTTCGTGTGAATGTACACATGTGCATATTAACACTTCGTGCAATTTAGTTTTATAACTTGCTAGATAAACCAAAAAAACGTTGGTAGAACTAGGCAAATTAGTATTTTATTTTTAATACTGTTAAGTACCTGATTTGTTTTTAGGATTTAACGAATTCGGTTCCTGTGATTTTTGTTAGTTTCGATCAAAGTTTCTCGTCTTATTTATCTGCTTTTTACCTTTTTATCTCGAGAATATAAATACCTGCTAAATTTGAGCTTTCAAAAATTGTCATCGTAAAAGTCTACATTTACTTGGTATCTACGTAGACAAGCAATTTACATCCAAAAAATACCTGGAATTTTTTTAAAAATGGTCAGGGAAAACCTGGAAAAGTCAGGGAATTTGGAAATCAGAATTTGGTGGGAACCCTGCAAAAGCACATGTTTGTAAGCAAGGTAATTTCATTTAGTCTAATGTCATTATTACTTAACCCTGCCATTACTATAACGTAATCTAGGTTTGACATTTTTGAAATTGAATCATTTTGGCCCCTAATTACATCCTTAAAAGTAGCATTTGGTTTACTTATAACCTGCACGTCGAAATTCTCGAATAACAAATTTTCAAGGTAAGAAAATACATGTTTTCCACATTCATCAGTAAAAAACAGTATTTTCTGTTTGTCTATCTTATTCTTTTCCTTACTTGCAATTTCCTTTACCAACTTATTCTCTTTTCCCCCCACGATAAACATCCCATCTTCTACTGAATCGCTCTTACTTTTCTCTTGTCTTTCATTTACCATACTACTAAACTCATCATTTCTTTCTAAATTATTATCTAAATTTCTTACCAAGTCTTTAGACACGCACATCTGTAACTCCCTCCCGTATTTAGCTTTTACATCCTCTAGCTCTCTTTCACATCTCCTATTTTCCTTCTCAAACATCCTTATAGTTTCCACCATATTTCTATTTACTTACATTATACCTTCATGTTCATTTCTAAGAGTTTCTATAGTTTCGTCTTTAATTTGCAAGTTGTTTGAAAATTCCCTAATTAGTACCTCAGCTGCTGCTATTTTTAAATTTAGTTCTTCTACACTCATTTTACTACTTTCCAGATCTTCCATGAACTTCTTTGCTTGTTTTCCAGTCTCTTCTAACTTCTTCAAAGCACCGTCTTCCCGGTTGTTCAATTTCTTTATTTTTCCGTTCAATTCCATTATTGTTTTTTGGCTTTCAAGTATTTCATTCTTTATTCGATCCTCTCACTCGCTTGCTTTTGATTTACCTAAGACTAGTGCCCTATTTTCTTCTTTCAGTTTTTCAACCTCCGATTGCATTCTGTCAATTGTCTGTTTATAGTTGGTAATTTCTAGTTTAAGTGCTATTTCAGCCTGTATTGCACTCCATTACGAATTCAATTGGACTAATTTTTTGACAATAATGGTGACACTTTCATTTAGTTTATGTGTTTAAATATCAGGAGCCATGTTAAAAATTGGTCCGGAGAATTTATAATGAACAGTACTTTTTTAATAAGTCACTATGTTTATACCTCGGTTTATACGCACCCAAAACCGGTTCATGGAATAGCATTCTGGGGGTTTTCTTCAAAAACTCTCTTTGAGTCAGTGTTTCGAATCCAAAAGCGTGCAATTAGAACTCTGCAAAGGTAGTCCTAGAGGCCATTGCAAACCCTTGTTTGTAAAGTTAAGAATTCTTACTTTAGTTTCTCTTTTTATTTTGGAATCAGTCTGTTTGATTCACAAAAAACATTCTGCTCGGAAATCACCGAATGCTTCTATCCCACAAAGAACAACAAGGCAAACAGCAAACCAGCTTATTCCCCTTCCTACTCCCAAGCTTACTCTTACAAAAGAATCAGTCATTTATTAAAGTGTAAATCTTTACAGCCATTTACCTTTAGATATAAGAACCATAATTCAATTCAATTCAAAAAGTAATATAGTCAAAGAAGCCTAACTAGTTATTTACTTATATGTAGAATATTATGGAAACATATAAATTACTTTTTGTACCTAATTCTATCTAATAAAAAACTACAGTAAATTCAGAAAAACAGTATCAATTTATTTTTCCAAAAAAGCCTACTATGACTGTGAAGAATTCTATAAAGATTTAATTAAATGATTGCATTGAGAGGTAATCCTGTGTTTTGTTGAAATTTATTTGAGGAACATAATATCACCTTACGATTCTATTTTTTTTGTAAACGTGTTTAAACTTGAAATCATGTTTTTCAGGTCGCGATTCTTCAAAAACCGTCAGAAAATCTCGTCCTTACAAAAAATCTGACGATTTCTAAATACAAGTTTACACTTCATGCTTTTTTGTCAGGACTATTTGCTAATATTGCTTAAATATTTTCATGTGTAAACAAACCTTTAAAACTTTTAACATACAAAACCATAGATTGCCATGGAATATTTCGCTTTCACTATTCAGAAAAGTCACACAAATTCTGTCTTTCCTTTTACATGGTGAGAATTTTCGACGTTTATTGGAACGCGTAGTAACAATTTAGCTCCGCCGTAAACTAGTCCTGAAGAATATCTTTAAAATATTAAACTTACAAAATGTTGATTAAAATATGACGCAGTTTCTCTTACAACGTTAGGATAAATATGAAGGTTGCTGTGTTTTTATTTTAAATGAGGCGATAAGTAAAAATCGCCACTTTCCAGACTTCTGACAGGTGAGATTTTCTGTCGTTTCTGAAGAATCGCGACCACATTGCCATTTTAAACTATTTTAATAATCTTAGATTATGACATTTTAATTCCTGTAGATTTTAATTATTGTTTCACTTCTACTTGTATAATTGCCTAATTTAAGTTATGTTTTAACAGAATTTTAAGTTTACCAAACTTTTTACATATCTGTTACTGCCTATTTTGGTGTCTAATCACTATTTTAATTATTAAAAATTAGTGACATTATTAACTTAAATTCATACCTTGTAGCTTTCTAGCTTTAATGACAGTTAAATTTATATGGTTACTTATATATATTTAAGTTTGCTTTTTCAATGAGACCCTTCTTGGGACAATAAAGCCATTTTGAAATTGAAATTGAATTCATTAAATGTCATTAATCAGTTTTAAAAAAAATAAGAGAACAAATTTTAGATTTTTTTTTTAATTTTCTTACAAACATAAAAAAACTAAAACATACATTTTATAGACAATAGACAAATTTTTTATTTGATATAGGAAGCAAATTACAATTTCAAATCTTAAACTATTTCGCGTAAGCTTCGATGAAGCTATTCTGGGAAACGCGCTTGGATTTGCATAATTAAATTTGAATGAAAAAGTTGAACTTCCCAAGACTTTGAAATTTTAGCAATTTATATAAACAATAAATATATATAAACGTTCCCTAACTCTAAAAATAAATAAAAGAAAATTGAAAAGGAAATGCAGTGCTAATGTGTATTCCTAACAGTCAAAAAAGTATTTACATTTTTTGTTACATATTCTTCCACTTACTTTTTGGCTAATTTTTATTCCGTTCTAAAGACTTTACAAAAAGGATATGGTTGAAACAAAAGGAATAAATCAAATTTTTACCTTAATAAACAAGCATAAATCCGATCTAAACACGCGAAAACTACCTATACCTTATATTTTTACCCAAAGGCCTGTCTCAAATTTCCTCCTGGCTCATCCATTTTCTCCCTGACACTGAATTAAAAGAAAACACATTTTGGGCAGTCGTTATACACCAGGCTACGCAATCCGACTCTTACCGGGCTCGCACGATCCGATACCACGATGCCACAATCCAAGTTATCGCAAAACGTAATGAATTAATATAAAATTATTCGCCTAAATATTAGTACCTAATTTACGAGCATTTATGCTTTAGGATTTTGCAACATGTAGGTATTGTTATGGCCTATTTTGGTTTAAGTAAGAAAATACTGACCTGTCTCATTTTCTACCACAATGCATGCACCACGAGCCACACCTATGGTCGGGCAGCAAAAGGCCATTTTCGTCAATTTTTGGGGGATTTTTATAAAAATTAGCACACTTGTAGATCGATCCAAAAAAAGTAAAAAACAAAAAAAAATGGTTGTTACTACACTCTAAACTGCGTTTCAGTGCCCTTAAGTTTACGGTTTGCATCTTCGCACTTTTCTCAATATATCTAAAAAGCAAAAAAAGTTAAAATATTTTTTTTATTTCGGTTTTAGTTAGCTTACACCTATCTCAATCGGCCCATGTAACACAACTTTAAGATATATTTCTTCATTTCTAGTAAAATAATGTTAAAGTCAATACTTTGACAAATATACCAAAGTAGTGATTTTTTAAATTTTAAAATATGAAAAAATATTGCAGGGAAAATGTGTAGTAGAATCAGAAATACCAAGTTGTCGCGTTTTTCGCAAAATTCAAATATTTTAGACTGGTTATACAAAACAATTTTTTTAAACTTTATTTGACCAAAATATAAAAACGTTTTTACCGTTTCTGAAAGAGAACTAAATACTTAATTTACAATTTAAAAAAAGTTTGTGGAAATATTATTCAAAATGTTCAAAAATTTCATCATCAAAAATTAAAATAACGGTTTTTTTAACCGAAAATGACACCTTTGGAGATAAATGGCTGGGGATTTTTTAGTTTTCGGTTAATTTTGGGTCCCCCGAAAACGTTTGTTCTACTATAGACATGCTTTCAAACGGTATAAAATTTTTTTCAAAATGTACTTGGTAACTGCTAGTAAGAGAGCGTTTAAAGTTATGTATTTTTTAGTTTTTATACAAAAATATCAAAATTATATACTATAATGAGCTGTGCTATATTTTCGGGTCTATTTCTTTAATTTGACAAACCTAGACATAGTATAGTCCGATTTTTTGACGAGCGGACTGACGTCATTTTTTTGGATCTCTATTTGATACATTGTATTAGACAACGACAATAAATATGTAAAAAAGAGTCATGTCGCTGATTGTTTCAACTGTTACTTCAAATTGACAACAACAAATTATTTGACATGTGAGCTGTTGACCACAAAGAAATACGTTTTCAGAGGCAAAAATGACGTCAGTCCGCTCATCAACAAATTGGACTGTATAACTTTTTTTAAAAATTTGAAAGCTTAAAATAAATGCAATTTGGTACATTAGTATGGGTGCTAACCTGATTTTTACTTTAAAAAACGCCACTGCAGGTATGAAATTGAAATAATGCCTCATAAATACAAGCGAGCCATTAGAAAAAAATTCTTTATTAATTTTACATTACATTCCATACAAATACAGTAATATGGGCGCTAACCCTATTTTTTAACACATTTACAGTATAAAATTAGTCTAGGTCTATAAATTCAGTCAAGCTATTAGAGAACCTGCCATATAAAAAAAATAAGATTGTTCATGGTCATATTCTAAAGCCATGGCTTAAAGAACCAAGGACAGCACTAAATATTTTTAACAAATTGCTGCCAATTTAGATCAAATTTAATAGAATTTTTTTAACAAATTGCGGATAGCTTTGAAAAATTGAAGCATAATGTCATAAGTAAAAATGTATCTACCTAACAGTATGCGATGCATATCTATAATATATTGTAACAATATTTATAAGCTTTTTATTTTTATTATTCTGATTGTACTTTTACTTACTTGGAAAAACACCTATTGTGTAATATTACTGATAAAGAAACTAAACTAAACTTTGACAAAAATTTAGGATTACTCATTTTTACACCACTTGACCCCACATATACAGGGTGATTAATAAGTTCAGACTTTTTAATACTGATGGCTCTCTAAGTTAGGGTAAAAAATATAACTATTAGGTATATAAAGGCCCAGAATGCGAGAAAATCTTAGAGGCAACGGTTAAAATCTAGATTGCCATGACATGGCCAATGGGATAAAGACGGCTCGATCTGAGCCAGCTGATGCATGCGCTACGCTGTTTATCATAGGGAAATACACGGACACGGCCTTTATAGTATCTCATAGTTATATGGGGTAAAAATCTTACCCTTTTTGAATTTTTCTTCGTATTTTTCGAGATATTCTTCTCAAGTAAAAATGTATGTTAATACGGCCCTTTCGGCAGTGGTGTCGGTGCTTACAGGAAAGGTTTAAAGTTAGGGTAAGTTTTGCACCTTTTTATTTGATTTAGGAGAGACGCAAAATTTAAATAAATCACGTCATACCCGGCGTCATCAGCGAAAACCTAGCTTTGGTTTTGTCACTCAAAAAATAAAGCTTCTCCCATATCTTTTATTTTCTTTGTTATCGATTGTTTGTTGGTGACGGGATATTTTTGACACCAGCCCATGCGAACCATACACACTGAGAGCGTATTCTATTGAGAAAATAGTGCATCACCAGGGCTAAACTTCTTCAGTTTTTCCGTTCCATTGAGTTGCACTTTTTCAATTATCGAAACTGCGCTAGGGCAAGTTTTTGACAGCTCTAAACTGGTGTCAGTGCACAGTGAGTGACGAACTCAATTTACCAATGGAATACACTATGAGTAATTATAAACAGGACCGTACTTTAACATGAGAAAAAAATATACAAACTTTTTAGGGTTATTCTTTGAGCAGAGCCTTTCAAAAAATAAGATTTACTTTTGTCCTTAATATCGCAAGTTTTATATGTAGTTAATAAAGAAGTCTCAACTTATGAATCACCCTATGTACCTAGGGACTTAAATGGCACTTTATATACCGAGGCGAAACATTTATAGCCTGAGCGAAATGAGGGCTATAACTCGCTGAAGGATAAAAAGACACTTTAGTCACGATGTATACATACCACTTTTTAAATTAAATTTCTCTTTTTTTTTGACAACTTTTAACAAAAAATATATTTTAAATTTGATTTTATTCCCCAAAGTGCAAAAAATTGATTTTATCATTTTTAGGACTCCACGAGCTCCTCCCCGCCTCAGTATTCCCCTACTTAAGCACTATCCTCTCCCACTCTCAATCGTGCCTGGTTGTGGACGACGGCCAAATCGAACAAACCCACGACGCTAGTCGATTGAAAATCATTTTTAACGAATTGATATCGTGCAAGGAAGATTCACAGCAACGAAGTTGGATGCTGCACGAAGACGAAAGCATCATAAAGGAGTATATTATGGAACTTATATCAATTTTGGTAAGCGAAAGTTATATTTTGAAACGGTAGTAGTACAGGAAATTAAGGTATTTATTTTGTGCAAAAAGGGATTAATTTGTACCAGCTATTTTTTGTGCCAATATGTTCGGAAGACCTTCTGTTTAAGAAACCGTTGAGTCTCTAGCTGCACGTTGAGTACTTAATGGTACATGGGGGGAGGGGGGGGGGGGGTAAAGGGGGAGAAAATCAGACTTTGCAAATATTTAAAAAACTAGGGATTTTAGTGAAAAAAATGCAAGGAATACATTTTCAAGAAGATTATGGCGGGTAACAGCCAACCAGATGCCAGTGTGTTTTATTTTCTAAAATACTAGTGATAATACATTTTAAAGCATGCAATTTAAGCAATCAATTTTAATAATTTTTGGTTCATGCCTTGTATGATCCTTGGAGGACCCATTGAGCAAGCATAGTGCTCGGCACCAAGCGCCGAGACTCACGAACGTTTAAAAAGTAGACAAGGCTTTGTGGAAACGATGATAACGTTTTGTTGGAGGGGGCTACAACTATAAATTGCTACTGAATTTTGCCCTCCTTTTTAAAGGTGACCTTAAAAAATATTACAGTTTAGGCACTGCTTTGACAGTTTTTGACATGCAAACCTGTCATTAAACTCAGTAGCAATAAAACGACACCAAATCTATAGTTGTAGCCCATCGACGCGACGTACTAGATTAATAGACACTTAAAGTTAATTTTCAGTTTTATCAGCGTTCGTATCCTTATCTCTATCGAGTCGACCAATCAAGCAGGTGCACTTTTAAAATCATGGCGAATGCGTGACAGCTCCAGTTGATTAAAGGCACGAAAACCTCGTTAGGTACGATAAGGGAGTCGTAACGTTACGACCGTCCGGGCATACGAAACGATGTTTTGACGCATTTGATCATCTGGAGCTGTCACGCATTCGCCATTAGTTTAATAGTACACCTGCTCAATAGGTCGACTCGATAGAGATAAGGATACGAATGTCGATAAACTCGAAAATTAACTTTAAGTGTCTATTATATCGATGTTTTATCCCCTTCCCCAACAAAAAGTTATCATCGTTTGCACAAGGCCTTGTTCATTTTTTGGAAGTTCGTGATTCTCGACGCCTGGCGCGAATCCTAAGTGGTGCCGATGACTACTTGCTCAAATATGGGGTCTTTAGGGATTATTTATTTTGATTTGTTGATAAAATTATCAAATTCTCGTTTGGTTTAGAAGTGTATACAAAGTACTAAACAATTATCGTATGTGTTCAGTTTTGATCTGGGGCAAAACAAAATTACCAAAACTGTCATCAGCTGATTTTCGATGACAGCAGATGTTTTGTCAAACTGGTTCGCAGAGATATATCGAGTGTCTGCCTTCATACGTAAGTAAGTAACTAAGTAAGTCACTCAATTAACAGCATTTTTAGTTAAAAGGCCTACTATACAGGGACAAAGACACCGACAATCTCTTTTTTTCTCGCAATACTGGGAAAATCTGTGTTTTCACTTGCGGAATCACTTGTATGAGTATAGTAAGTCCAAAGTTTCACTCAAGTTTAAAGAAAAAACTCGCATAATTAGATTAAAAACGATATGCGTCCCATAATCCTAAACGAGGGCTGTAACGAGACCTGGTTTTTAACTTGACCGAGTACCGAGTACTCGGCTAAAGGTAATGGTCGAGGACCCAGTACTCGGCTGCCGAGTAGTAGAATTGTCGGGTGTTTAATAGTCTTCCACCATTTTTAGGCGAAATATTATTTTCATAAGCAGCAAACGTTTTTAAGATAAAAAGAAATGCTTTGCATTACATTATCTTCTACTACGTCTACGTCTTCGTCTTTTAGATTATAAGTTTTAAATTATTATTTGATTGGGTTTGTGTTATTAGATTGAAGTATTATTATTACTTAGTTAATTTGTTTTATTATTTACCACTCTGCGTCTCATTTTTATCTGTTTTTGACATGCATATGATTGTTTCTTTTACTCTGCCGAGTAAGAACGAGCACCGAGTACATATTACTCGGTTAAAATTCTGACCGAGCACCGAACTACTTGGTACTTGGTGCAGCCCTATCATAAACCCAGTCTATCTTAGTAAATACCGCCCTAAAAGTCAGGATAATTAAAGTACATAGTACTCGGTTAAAATTCTGACCAAGCACCGAACTACTCGGTACTTGGTGCAGCCCTATCCTAAACCCAGTCTATCTTAATAAATACCGCCCTAAAAGGATAATTAAATAAGTACTAACAGCGATTTCCTTATGTTGCACCAGTGCGCACTGAGTAGAATAGAAAAGGATAGAGGTGCACTTAGTACGTACCAGTGCATCAAACCTCGGTTTTCGAACCAAGTCAGGATTTTTTTTATAGTTTGAAATTTTGGTGGGCACCCTGTAAGAGATAGAATGTTGTTTCCCGAGATGGCTATAATGTACATATCTGTTTGTTCCTAGAGAAGTATTTGATTTTGAACAAAAATCATACTATTTTAGAAACAGCGTAACTTTGTGTAAACAATGTTCGATGATTTGTATAAGGTCAACGAAAGTTACGAGGTTACTAAGGTACCTCTGCAGCTTATGTGTTCCTTGGATTGTTACTACAAACTTGCTGGAAATGTCTCAGTGACAGTAAGAGATGTTGGGTTGTTTCCTAAGATTTAAACTGATGGTTCAAACAAGGCCAACAAAAGTAACTAAAAAGCTTTGGTCCTAGTTAGTGTCGGTATATTTGTTGGCAGTATCTCAAAAATAGCTAGAGATAGTAGGTTGTTTTCCTGAATGAGACCAACAAAAATTACTGGGGTATCATTGATCGTATCTTACTCATTTTTGTCCTCAACATTTTTTTCGCCTTTTTTAGTCAAACGCGGACACCAGCATATCCAGACATGTCATTTCAAGGGACCAATACAATTGCATAATAACCCTAATTCAGTACTACCAAATGGAAGTAAGATGGTCGATAAGGCAGCTACTTTTGCAATCTTTCGGTGTACTATGTAGTCTGGACAAGACTGTCATTGACATTATGATTAGTTCAATTTTACCCAGTGAATTAGCAAGGTAAGAGAAAACATGACTTGCGGATTGTTACGTGGTTCGTCAGGGAGTTTCTTATTAAAAGAAAATTTGGAAAGTTATCTGGAAACAAATGAAGAACAATGCACAACCAGGGAAAAGGTTTTATGAATAATTTTGTTTAAATAAAATGAGCAAAATGAGAATACATACAGATACACTGGCATATATACAGTAGTAGTAGTAGTATAGGGACCGTCCGTGCAATTAGGCCTCTTCATAGGCCCTTTCTGCCATACACTGTTTCTTACCCCTATGTCCCTACTTCCGCTGCAACTCTTTCTCCGAACCTTCCTTTCTTCTTTACGAAGTTCAGTATGTCGGCCCATTTCAGCGAGCCTCTATCATGTGAAATACCCGCTTCAGCTACCTTGATCTGGCATATAGATCGCACTCTGCCGATTCCTCTTCGAGCCCGCAAGCGGGACACACGGGATCTCCTGCTACTTTCATTTGCGTCAGATGTTTGTTCAGCAGATTGTGCCCAGTCAGCATGCCTGTCAGAAATCCAATATCTTTTCGGGTCTTGCCCAAGAGCCATTTAGTTCTGGCTCTGACTCTTGCCTCCACCCAAGTAGCATTTGGACGTCAAACTACGTCCTCTACTCGTTGGCTTAAAAACCGTGACGTTGGCAAGCGGACTACAAATCTCATTCCATACGACCCCAATCCGACCTAAATGGGGAATACAAATTCGGGTCGGCTCGACGTCGCTCATTGTACTTCAATGGTATAGTAGTTTACCTATGACGACGTGATAATACGTCCGCCAGCTTACGTAATTTTATATTATTTAATTGATTACTTAATGTGGTACTTGTTTAGTTTATAACTATAAAATAATGGCCACCTGTTTATTTCATTAACAATAAAAGTTATGTTATTAAAAAGGGCACTTTACCGAGTAATCTAGAGCGAAATATTTCTGTGACGTCCACTTTACTGACAAAGTTGGTCAAGATGGGGCGAAAAATAACCCCCCCCCTCCTTCCAAATTAGCACCGATTTTCAGCCCTAATTTTATCCAAATCTAACCAGCCAACGTTAAACTACGTAATATGTGCAAACGTTCGGAATCCGCCTCCATCCTTCGTTGGCCATGTAACCAAATCTGGCTTAAAAGAATTACAGTTGCTGAACATAACCTAGAAAAATATTTTCCGTTTTTCTTTGTTTTTTTCCTTAAAAACATGGATTATTTTAAAATTTTAAAAGTATTTATTAAAGCACTGGAGCTCGAACCTGTCCCGCAGATGTGGGAGGAGGATAACAATTGTTGGTTCCCCATCAAAAAAAGCGACATTAAATAATACCAGTGTGACCACAGATAAAGTTGACTGTAAGAAATATAAGTGCGAGCTGAAGGTCCATCAGATTTTTGGTTGGCAGCAAGCCAACAAATTGTGCAATCAACCCAGATGCAAAATTGTAGGTTAAGTATCCTTCTTTTTCTTCGTTTCTTTTTTGGTAGGTATCCAAATAAGGGCCCTGATATAGGCGTTATAACTGTCGGCTTTGAAACGTAAGCTGACGTGAATCCGTCTGGGCAAATATTTGTACAAATTACGTTGCCCATTTTGACGTCATTTACGGTTCGCATATGCGTACCTGACTACGTTAACGTCGGATTTTATTGCAAAAGACGTTTGTCGTTTGACTTACTTAGTTAATACGACGTCGCTCTATGACAGATTAGGTTGGAAGACGGATAAATGCTACTTGGGCAGGACGTCTTCAGTTCATTGTTCGCCCATTTGTTGAGCTCACTCTGTACCTGTTTCCTTGTTATTCTTAGAAGAGGTTCCTGTCTAATGTATTGGGTTTCGTCTGCTTTGTCGTTCCCTGGTATTCCCTCATGACCTGGGACCCACATCAAGCATATATATAGACCGCATCATCATGTATATACAGATACAGCAATATTTTATTATAAAAAAGTGACTGAAATTTTTCACAAATGGTAAGAGGAGGGACTTAAACGAAGATTTTTCTGTACGAACCGAACTCGACTGCGAAAACCAGGAAACTGGGAAAAATCCGAGAATTTTTGATCCCATGAAAAAGTCAAAGAAAAGTTAGTGAATTTGACAAAAAACAGGGAAAATCTGAAAGGCTTTCTAGCAAATATTGACAGAAAACACAGCTAAAAGTCAGGGAATTTAAAAAAAATTTATACACCCTGGTTAACATTTTTTATTAATTTATATATTCCATTTTATACTGAGATTGTTTTGCTCAAAAGCACCATAATTTAATAGTTTTATTTTTTAAGTTATCTTACGTTTTAAAATTTTGTTTTTGGTTTCAGAGATATGATGCAAAATCCTCGGAATATAGCAAAATTAAATTACTCAGCATTACTTTTAACTATGGTGTGTTCAATGGGCGAAACTATGCCCATTAATAGTCTTGGTAAGTGCCTCCTTGTTGAAAAGTTTTTTCAATTTTTTTTTATACAGTGCTGATATGTTTTTTCTTTAAAATTGTAGAGTTTATATTATATGTTTACGAAAATTTTGACCACCAAAGCTGTTTTTTTTTAAAGATGGCCGCCGTTACTTTCACGAATATTATAAATAAGTAGTACAATTTTTCTACTAAATATAGTCACAGCAGTTAATCAAACATTATTAATAATAAACAAATTTATGCACCAGCCGCCATCATAAAAAAATTACAATTTAGTTTTTGCCTTTAACTCCTGAATTAGTCAAAATTTAAACATGGTAATTGAGGTAAATGTTTATAATAAAACTCTTTATTATACTAGTCAAACCGTTTATGAGATATTTGGAAATATTTTTTAAAAAACAACCCTAATTTTTTAGTATTCGCCGTTTAACTTATAATTTTCGAACTATTAAAAATTTTAACATTGCTGCATTTTTGACTATTTTTAAATATCTCGTTGAAACCCACTTAATTTATTACCGAAAAAGTAAGTAGTACCCATCCCAATGAGCATTTATGTCTATATAAAAGTTACAGCAAATAATATAAAACCTTCATAAAATAAACAAAAGTTATATTATTTAGTGTTGGTGATAGTTTTATAACTCTAATATATCTCTTAAATGAGTAAAAAAGACTTGAAAAACAACTGTTCAACACCAGCTTATAAACATTTATGGTACATAGAAATACAAATTTTTTATGTATTATTCTTTTTCTTTTTACAATAAAAAAATTTATAAAATGGTGTTAAGCAATCTTCTAAAATAAATAAAAATGAAAGTGAGATAAGCTGAAGCAGGAATATGAATTTTATATACTATAGTCAAATAAAAGCTGTTTTTCAAGTCATCCTACTCTGAAAATCAGCTGCGGTCCCGTGTGTACTGTATAGTTTTCGAATATACTCACGTAAATTTCATGGGCTCCAAAAATACTTGAGAAAACGGAAAAAAAATATTCATTTAAATATCAGTTTTTTTTTCATACACGTTTTTTTCTTTCTGGGACAAATATTGAATTTTGTTTTAACAGAGATTCGCGAATAAAGTTGTTTTAGGAAAAAGTCACCTAAACGGGACAAAACTAACTTTATTTTACGAAAAAATACAGAATTCTGAATAGCGGACAACTCCAAAAATCCCCAAAAACTCCCCGCTTTGTAAAAACCTATGGCTCCACCTATCAACAACCAAACAAATTACAGCCTGCACACGCCATGCTTTTTCTGTTATCCCTAAACATCAGCTGATTGTCAATTTATTACCTTAACCTTGAATGAACTTTTCAAAACAAAACAAATGTAGGTAAACATTTCTAACATTTTGTATGTTGTTCTTAACCCTAACAAGCAATATTTCGATTGAAACACATGTTGAAATCCCATAAATAACGTTTTTATTTAGGCCAACAACATATTTTTGTAACTCAAAATGGCGAAAATTTCCGACACTTCTATAAAAAAAAAACAATACAACTATACCACTGTTTATCTCGTCAACACTATTTTATGACCCTTTTCAAAAATGATGCTACTTCGAACAAAGGGCTGCAGATGGCGCAGTGTTAAACACTGATGGTCCGTTTCTGCGAGCTTAACATAGTTACCATTGTTCTCTTTTCCTAAATGCATTCCTCGAGAGATCCAGCATACTACACATACCAGGAAAAATACCCGCCTGCACACACTTCAAGCCCGCATAACTGTCAGAGGTAACTATCTCAAGAATATAGTTAGATTGCGGGGTCGAAGGGTGTACAGGCGAATATTTTCCGGGGTGTTCACATTTGCCGTCGACCAGCAGTATCAGCGTATGCGCTCGACGTTTCACGGTGCGTTTTTGCGACCTTAACACGGTTACTATATTGTTCTCTTTTTCTAAAACACGGTTCCCATCTATGCGTTTCTCATTCGTGGGTCCCCCGAATCAAAACACGTACCACCTGGTCTAAGCGAGATTTGCCTATACAAGTTTATGTCGGACCACGTGATGAGTTTTTTGAGTCAGGGTGACTGCGCATGAGAAACGCTGGTGGGAATCTGGTGTAAAATGCATACGATCCCGATATCTGTCATCGGCAACTATTTCAAGAAGATTTGGATCTCTTATCTCTCTCAGATTGATGTAATTAAAACAAGATAATAATGGTATGATATCTCGCAAAAACGCGCCTTTTGATGTCGCAAAAACGCTCCTTTTGATGTCGCAAAAACGCGCCTTTTGATGTCACAAAATGAACCTTAAAAAAATCTTGTTTGTTTTGTTATTATAATTGCCAAAATAAATTAAAATTGTTTTTTTTGTTCTAAAAACAGTTGTATTATAATCACTATATAAAGAAATTAATAACAACATTATAGAAAAAACCTTATGGGCAAAAAAGGTTTACGAATGAGTTCATAAGAATATTACAGACACCAATTTATATAACTATTGTGTGTGAGTTCCCAAGTTTTTATAAGTGTCTCTTGAAATATTTTCAATCTTATCTTATATAAATTTGTTATTGGTTTATTAAGTTTTATAAGTGGGTTGATAGCAACATTTTAAAAACCAATCTATTATATATCTTTAATTGATAGTTACTTACGGTTTTATAGGTGGGTTGACAGAAAGATTTCAAACACCAATTTATATAACTTTTGTCACTGATGACTTATATTTTTATGAATATGTTGGTGGAAACATTGTTAACACCAATTTATATAACATTTGTTACCGATGACTTTAATTTTTATAAAGATGTCTGTGGAAATATTGTTAACGCCAGTTTTATGTTACTTTAGGGTACCATCAATTTAGAGCCTTTAATAAAACAAATGTACAAACTTAATTCTTGTAGGAAACTTCTAAATACCCTAGGGTATCAATGGAAACCTCTTTATAATAATTATATAAATATCTGTCACCAGAAGTTTCTGAAAATGCTCATTGGGATATAACCAAGAACTAAAGAGTCTATACACTGCAAGTAAAACTAACGCGAAACAAAAAAATAAGACACGCAGGTTATTACAAGGAAAAATTTAATCGAACCCAAGGTAACCCAGAAAAAAACTTCGTGAAAAAATCAGCAGCTAACGGTAAATAGCGTTAATATTACCATTCAACAATTTTATGTAATGAAATTAACTCTGTTTCGGACTTCAATTGTCTATATTTTATTTATACACGACGTTTCGATCAGTACAATCTCTGATCGTCTTAGGTGCTACCTGAAAAACAAAGACAATCAGATATTGTACTGATCGAAACGTCGTGTATAAATAAAATATAGAAAATGGAAGTCCGAAACACAGAGTTAGTTTCAAACACATCATTGTCCCAAACTTTATATAATACTTTTAACTCGTTTTTGTGTAGGCTCTGGACCAGCCAAACATATTCCACATTGTCCATTGAATGAATCAGTAGAATCCAAATCAATAAATAAGTACTGTTTATAGTGGTATCAATAAACAAGAAGTGATAAAAATGATTAATAAACTCGACAATAATTAAGCTAGTGGATGGGATAAAATCGATGTAAAAACTATAAAATCTTGTAAAAATGAAGTTTTTCAGGTTCCATGTCCAATTGTCAAATTATAAATCAGTTTCTTACTGTGAATTAATTGCCATATTATAAAGGTGAGAAAAAACACATCACAGATAATTATCGTCCAATATCGGTGTTGCCGATATTTCAAAATATTTAAAAAATTGTGAATTCAAGGTTAGTTAATTACCAGAAACGTCTTAAAGTTCCTATAAAAATATTTCAAATAAAATTTGTGAAGAATTAATAGAACTTTTCCTTGCCGTCTTAATATAAATAGGTGCTTGTCGTTTTAGTAAAAATATTGGAAGGACTCGTTTTTTAAAAAAGAGGTGTTAGATTATACAACTCACTACCTAATACCTTAAAAAACCAAAGATTTTTCTTGTCAGAAAATATACCAGATAACCATTTATTCATCAATTATTTCATTTTAATTTACTTTGTATTATGCTATACAGGATAAGCAAATGTGTATTTTTTGTGAGTGGTTTAATAAATGATTTTTGAATTTTACATTTGAAAAAAGACGAAAGGTCAGCGCTCGTGAAACGAGTTCAGTGATGGATTCCAAACAAAGAGTGCTAGAGACAAGAACACTTTCCGTGAGAGCACGTTTACTTTTTACATTACATACCTATTTTCTTTCCCACAAAATTCGGTTAAAAAATCTAACCCCAAACAACAGTGTGCTGTACAGTTAACCAAAGGTAACCCAGCTCCGGAGTTGGGTTATTTTTGGTTTGAACCAAAAGTGAAACAGCTGATTCCTGACAGCAAAATTTTCCCTACTTTGGTTCAAACTGTGGTCGTTGATATGTTCTGGTCAAAATTGGTTAAAATTGTTTGTCCGCTAATAAATGGCTTAGTATAATATGCGTTATGATTGTCAAATTGTGCTCATCTATCTTTTGGATTGTGACTTTAACCATTTAAAACGAAAACCTGGGAAAACTCGGAAAATTATTTATTATCTCCAGGTGTAAACCGTTTTTGACTTTTCCGATGGTCAAACTTAGGTAAACTTTTTTTAAACAAAAATTAAGCAAATTCTGCCAATCTCTGCCGTCAAGGAATTGAGATATGGTCGCGATTTTTCAAAAACCGTCAGAAAATCTCGCCCTTACAAAAAATCGGACAATATTGAAACACAAGTTTACAGTAACTGCTTTTTTGTCAAGACTTATTTGGTAATATTCCTTAAAATTTAGTTTCTTAATACTGTTCCAATAAATAAACTTTTAATTTTTGCTGTAAAACTAGTCCTTCAGAATATCTTTAAAATATTAGGTTTACAAAATGTTATTAAAAAAATGATGCAGTTAAATGAGGTAATAAGTAAAAATCGCCAAAATTGTGACGGGTGAGATTTTCTGTCATTCCTGAAGAATCGCGATCCGATGGCAAATATAGTTGGGTGTAACTTCTGAACCGTCCCAAGCAGCATTTGGAAATTATTTTACGTTGGGCATACGTTGCCCTTGAGAACCCTCATTCGCACCTAAATGGGTAATACAGATTCGGGTCGCCTCGACGTCATTGATCCTGACCAGCTTTACCAATTGCCAACGTTATTTTACGTTTAATTTCCCTCACCTAAAATTAGTTACTGAACAAGAATGATACGTTTGGTTTTGTTTCGACTGCCTAAAATATATAAAGTTTTTGTAAATGAAATTCTTGAAGATTTACTTAAATTATACCCAATGAATACATATTTTACAGGTTGAATAAAAATAGATGCGTTTTTTTAAAGGTGGATCCTGATGTCTATAGGTATACAAGAATAATATATAATTATCTTATTTACTTTTAAAGCATCTTACACATAAAAATTTGTAAACGATAGGCCGTTTATTGATAAATGTGATTAAAATACTTCGAAAAAAACCGGGCGCTATGAAAATTTGAAAGATCTAAGAAAATCAAATATTTAAAAAAAATGGGTCGAAATATTTTTTTTTAATGATGTTGTTAGTTTTGTTGTAAAAATGATCTAACATTACCCCAAAATCTTATTTTATTAATTATACTATATGGCATTCTAATTTTAGAATAAATCTAAATCGCAAAAAATGAATTTACAATGGCCGACAGACGCCAACTGTCCAGAATGGCGAATTTTTATGTCCTACTTAATCTGAACTAACATATCAAGTCGGGTTTCCAAGTTAAGTCGTCAAGAATTACTAAAGTTACGAAACCCGTACGTTCACAAACCGTACGTCCGCCGTGATGTACCAATTTAATATTTTAAAACCGTACGTGAAATTTGCCGTCGGCCTGCGTACGTATTAGAATCCCACGTGTTGCACGGAGTATGTAATATTAACCTAATCTACGTATTAGAATCTGAACTCGTTTTTAGTCGGTCAATCACACACCTAAATGTCAAATGTCGCCCTAACCTCACAGTTTTGGCGGTTTTATTTATTCTTGTATGTGGTCGTGCCTGGTTATCTCGACATAAGTGATTACTTTAAAATTATTTATATCAAAAAATTAAAAGAGATGGAGCCCATTAAATGTGGATTTGTCGGAGGTTTTTATCTTCAAAAGTTTTTTTTTCTGTAGACACAACTCGAATGTTTAAATGGTCGTGTTGGCATTTTCAAGAGCACTTGCAACTAGCAATAAGCAGATTCTGGATCTAAAAACGTCAAGAAAAAAAATTAAAACTTGAATAAAAGTTATGTTAACATTTTCAAAAAAGTTAGGTTAGAAGCAGAGAAATAAAAATATTTGTTTTAAGTAAGATCAAACGCACGACAATGGACGTGTTCGTTTGCGACGTACTACACGTTTTAAATTTCAACGGCAAGCAGACGTCGGTTTCCGGCAACGAACGTCGCTTTTGCCGACGACGGCATATCGTTGGTTTTGTAACGGATAACTAACAACGTAGCTTTTACCTTAAAAACAACGTTTGGACAAAAACGTTCTTGATCGCAACCTTAATTCTACTTGAAATTGACGTCATATTAAGACCCATTTGGTTGTAAGTCAGATTTTTGCTGCTTGGGGTTCATCCAAATATGATGAAATTGGGTACTAGTTTATTTCAGTTGCGTCAGATAAAAAAATCACTTGCGGAGCAAATGGGGGTTAGTTTTCGAAAAATTGGTTTTCGGGGGTTTTAAAAATTTTTAATTTTACTTGTTTTATAAATGCAGTCGTATTCAAGTATAACCCCTTCTTTTTAAAAAAAATTTCAGAATACCTAAGCCACCACCTTCTCAGTTTCGTCCTTGACAATATAGAATCTCCTCCCGACACCGACCTAGATGATCAAATTGCCGACCTATTCCTAAATTTCGTCATGTCCTTTAACTTGCAATTTCACGACGACATGTCAAATCCGGTTTTGACAGTATTAGAAGGAAAACAAAATGCCAAAACGTTCTGCGAGAAAATTTTATTGTTGTTAAATAGAGAAGGTAAGATTTTGTATTTAGGGCCACAAAAACGGCATAGATTTGACAACACTGCTTTGCTATTTTTTTGAAAGATCAACAATAGGTGGCATCACTAATGAAATTTCCAGTGATATCGTGCAGTGTTCAGAACACGGTGCGAAAAAATTAAAAAATCCAAAAATTGTTGTTACAGATTTCTGTATTATCGACGTGGCTAAAAAAAAGCCAGGTAAGATTTTTGACTATTGTTAGCCGTGTTTATTTTATTTCGGGAATGAGAGAGTCCAGCAAAAAACTGTCTGGATACGGTTGTAAGGAATTCAAACATAAACATACCTGCCAAATTTAAACAGATTACGTTTTCTTGTTTCCGATATTCTGCTCGATAAAGATTGGCTCAAAAACCACAAAGCAGTGTTGTCAAATCTATGCCGTTTTTGTAAACTTAAAATGATCATTTTGCTCTCCTTAAGACTAAAGATTCTTTTTTTTCTGTAGGGGCACAATTTGTAAAAACTAAATCATGGCTCGGAGCCCGGAGATTTTTTGGCGAATAATCCAAAATTTCTCTCCAAGATCACCAATTCGAAATATTTAAACTTTTGAATCGGTGGCCGTAGAAAGAAATTTTAGCTTCGGCAAAAAATCAAAAAAGTGCTCCGAGCCAGGTATTACTTTTTACATAATGTGCCTTCCATTCAAAGTTTAGCCAATTCTGATGTTTATTTGACTTCAAAAAGTATGGATATCACATGAGCCGTTTTGAACGTCACTTCCTAAGGTAACCGGCAGAAAAAAAATCTACTCTTGACCCCCGATTTTATTGCTTTTTTGGGTTAATTTAATGGTAATGGCATATTGCACAGCGGCTAGCAAGACTATGATTCCAGACAAGATAAAAAACCGAAGGGCTACAAAAGTGTGTGTACTGAATAAGTACGTAATAGTTATTTACCTAACAAATGCTGAAAGAGATACTTTGACGCACGCGTTGGCAGTGCACGAACGACGCTTGCGGTGTTTTTTTGCTTGTGTAAAAATAAACCTGTTCTTATTAAATTTTTATATTTTTTGGATAAAAAAGCCCTACAAAAATATTGGGCTGTTTTGCGAGACCTCCACCCCCAACATATTAAAATAATGGGGTTATGAAAATTTTTTAACACCCAGCTGATTTCCCCGAAATTGTTTAATAAAAATTGTAAAAATAAATGACTTACTTAGTAAGGAAGATTATTTTAAATTTTCTGAGTACTTCTGTCACAAATAGTTACATTAACAAAGGTAGTTCACATGCACTCGCGTGCAATGTCCAAAGTAAAAAGAAAGGGAAGAGGTGTCACATGGGCTGATAACCTAACCTCATACATAAATTTGAAAAAGAACGGTAAAATCATAGATCACCATCGTGAGGGGTAACCTAACAAAAACACTGTGTAGGGTGGGTTGTAACTATTTGTTACAGAAGTACTCAGGAAATTTAAAATAATCTCCCTTACTACGTAAGTGGTTTATTTTTACAATTTCCTTTCATACTTCTGTCACAAGTAGTTACATTAACAAAGGTAGATGTTTAAAGAAGTGGTCTATGATTTAAATAGAAAAGTATTTATTTTAAATAATCTAATTTAGAATGAAATTATAGCTTTTTATATATAAATATACATATTTATAGTAACATAACAAAAAATGTTTAATAATTATCAATGGATATATAGTATTTGTAGTAGTTGTACTATCCAACTCATTAAACTGAACCAATAATAACTTATCTTATGTGAGACTAGGAGTGAGAATTGTATGAATTCTCATAAACACAAACATTTAGGTATCTAATAGTTATAGATAAATAACACATTACAAATAAATAAAACAAACAGTCTAGCTATATTAACTAATGCATTCTTATGATAAATGATAAGGAACATAAACCTAGAGGAACCATAGTTATTTTAAATAACATACTAAATATTAATTAATAGTATAGTTGAGAAAAAAATAGAACTAGATTTAATTTATTTTTGTTCATAAGAATTTTCGAAATCAATAGTTTAGTTTGCTTTAGTCTTCTTTCTCTTAAGAGAAGGGAACCCCACTATATAGCACAACCACAATATGGCAACGTTTGTTTGAAAAATTAACATTTAGATTATTTTATCCATCACTGACAAAGTCACACTGAAAGTGTCTGCCACATTGGTGACACCTTCAGAAATAAGGATACTTTATTCACAAAGTTTCCAGCCACTATCATGTTAAGTAAACTGATAATCTGGGTTTTATTTATTTTTGTTTATGGTTGAAATAAAAGTGTAGACAAACCAAGTGAATTTGAAATAAGAAATTCTCTTAAAAATTGAAGTTTTACATCTAGAAAATAAAATTAAAATTCAGTGTTTCAGATACCTTAAACAGTGGTTGCCATATTGTGCAAAATAGCAATTTTCGTTTTATGGAAATCATAGCCAAATGAAGAATACTAGAGAGATGAGATTTTGCATACAAGCCTAAAATTTCACTTCCAAATGCGCTACAGAGTGCTTTTTTATAAAAAAACTTTATTAAAAAAAAATGAATTCAAAAATTCAGATTTGGCAAATTGGGCTCTGTAGCGCAATTGGGAGTAACATAATTAGTATGTGTGCAAAATTTCAGCACTCCTAGCACTTTTTGTTTGGCCAGGATTTCCAGAACACGATTTGCCCTGGGGGTCCTGGCTCTTAAGGGTCATAGAGTTTTAGGTTTTATATTTTATAATTGAAAGAGCAAAAGCTGTTTTGTTTGGAGCCAGTGGTCTATTATAAAAAAGGTTAAAGCTTTCTGATTTTTGTGTCCAGCTTGCTGTTCTTTTAATTGTGTCAATATTTAAGCCCGATCTTTTCGCAGCGCTGGTTGACGCGTGTCTTGTGCTATGCCCCTTGAAAATGTTGGTGTCAACTCCACTTTTGTTAAGAACTGTTTTAATCCATCTACTTAGAGATTGAGTTGTTGCTGGGCGATGTGGTTTTTTGTAAAACTACTGATTTCCACATGTGTGTAAATGTTTAGTTCTTTCTAAGTAGTGATTAAGAGTTGACGCCACGCATAAGGCGGGATTTTCTTTAAAGAATGGAAAATATAAGATAGAGATAGGTTGTGAGCGGTTTGGTCTTGTAGTTTTAATTTTTTCACTTGTACGAATCTCGATTTCCTTTTAATCAATATATATATTTTACCTAGTGTTTGAACTCTATGAGCGCTGGTTAAAGCTAATAATGTAGTTAGTTTTAGAGTTAAAGATTCCAGACTTAAATTTTCCAATGGTGTATCTGGGCTTTAAGGGTTTTGAGTTAAAGAAACCCTTTAAAAATCTAGCCAGTACTTTGTGTTCTTTTTCATTGAAATTTATTATTAAATTCAAAGCTGACCGATATGCATTTAGAGATGACTAACTTAATTCTTTGGATTCTGTTAAAAACTTGTTTATATGGGTTTTGTACAAATATATTTCTTTACCTTTACAATACTCATACCATCTTTTGTAGCAAGCTTCATACTGTTTTAGGGTACCTTTTCCAATGGAATTTGTTATTATTTTCAGTCCGTCCCGTGATTTAATCCTAAAGTTGTATTTGAAGGTTTCGTCGATAATTTTGCAGCCACCAGTATAAGCTGTCTGTAAAGAGGGTGTTGTTTCCTGAAAGGATATAAAAGCAAATTTTGACTTGGTGAAAAAATTATTTTTTTCCCAAGGGATTTTTGAACAACTGGGAATCAGGTTTGATTTGGCCAGTTGGTAAATACTTTTATCATTTTTTGAATTACACGATTTAAGAGACAAAATGGGGGAAAAGCATAATAGAAAATAGTTGACCAAGAGATTGTGAAAGCGTCTGTGGTTAAACATTTCGGGTCAGGAAACCAAGAAATAAATTTTTGAGATTTTTTGTTCCGGTATGTGGCAAATAAATCTATCTCAGGTTTTCCCAATGTTTCCAATATTATTTGAAAGGCAAAATCTGCTAGTTCATACGCAATTTCAGATGCAGTCTTCTAGATTCTAAATCAGCTGTTATGTTTTCTTTGGATTGTATATAAGTAGCAAAAACTAAAATTTTTCTTTTTTCACACCACTGCCAAATTTTTCTGCGGATTTCATTAAGATTTCTATATTTTACTATATTATCTATTCTTAATAAAATGTTACACTGAGAAAAATATTTTGCAAAAGTTTTTAATGCATAAAAAGCAGCCCTTATTTCAAGGTAATTAATGTTGTTTTTAATTTCCTCAGTGTTTCAAAACCCTTTTACTTATTTTGACCCACAGTTGCTCCCCGAACCAGTCATTGACGCATCTGAGTAGATTTCTAAACAATAATCAGCAGGAATACGTGTTTTTGAAGGATTTAGTATGTTTTTTCCCCACCAATCACACTCTTCCAACAGATATTGTGAAACAGACACGACTGCATCATAGTTTTCGTTGTACTTTTTGAGATAAAAATATTTCTCATATTCAAAATTCTTATTGTACAACCACCCGTAAGGCACTGCCGGACAAACTGAAACTAGTCTGCCTATGTATGTAGTAAAGTCCCTTATTGTACAAACATGTTTACTTTTTATTTTTAAGGTATGAGTTAACAAACTGTCTCTTTTCTCTTGTGATAAACTAATTTTTAGTGTTTTTGATGAAAAGATGAAACCTAAAAATTCAATTTGATGAGTTGGGAGTAAAACATATTTTTCTCTGTTAATATTAAACCCTAGTGATTGCAAAAGATTCACAGTATCAGAGATTTGACAATATTTCTTGCATATTTCTCCCTAGTGTCATCTAAATATATTAGAGATATTAAAAGGCAGTACATTAAACTCGTCAAAGCTTGACATATTTTACCAACCCAAAAAATCAATCTTTCAAAAACTGTTTGGGGAAATTAAATTAAATTCAATTAAAGCATCAGTCCATTTCATAAAATTGGCTTTACATGCAAATATCAAAAAACTAGAAAAAGAGGGCAATATGAGTTAAACAATAACTGTCAAATGTATAGAAGGCTACATATTCAAAAAGTTCAGTTAGTTTTTCTCATCATTTTTATGTAACCTATACGACGTTTATATAATAAAGAGTTAATAGACCACTAATTTATCGTCACCTTATTTGCATACCGTATTACCGTAATTGAGATGATAAAAACAGTTTTTAAACTACAAACACAAATTACCGTAACCGTATTCTTTTGCCCATATACAAACTGATAATGTAAATAGAATGGAAAAGAAAACTACAATTCCTATTTTTGCAAATTCACTTTCACAAAAAAATTAAAAATCTAACTAAACAAAAAAAACGAATTATCACCTACCAGCTGCAGCTTTTGCACATAAATAAATCTGGTTGGTTGCAAAAATAACCGAGCGTGTTTCGTTAAGTCTCCGTAAGTAACGTAATTCGGTTCGGTTATTTTTGGATATGGGAGAAAAAATAAACGATTTTTCTACGGTATCGCCAATTTTGATGGTCTATTAGCGCTCTAATACGCTTGTATTTTAACACCCATTTTTTCTTACCTCTAGAGGATCCTGTCAGAATTTTCGACCACGAACCGGCACCTCCGCACTCCTTGCTGAAACTGTTCAAAGACTTGTTCAGCCGCAGGGGGACGGCCAATTTGTTTTACACAAACGATACCAAAGTTTTGATTGATATTATTCTTAGGAACATTGCCGATCTCTCTCCGGGTGATCGGGTAAGTACCAATATAAATAGTCTTTTATAGCATAATTATTAAATTGGCACGAAAATCATTGAATATCTACAAAACGTATTATATCTTATAGTTATATGAGGCTGGCGAACTGTAAAACAAGTAAACCTAGTTTTTAGAGAGGGACTTTTTTTGTTTAAAATGGGTGACCGAGGAAATATTTCCTGGTTGTTAATTAAAGTACAAGAGCGATTTGGTAAGACCTTTTTACACACAAAACTGTCTTGAAATAAACTAAAAACAAATTTCATTGACATGATCTATTTAAAAGTTAGTGTGTTTAAAAAATAGTCTAACTTGGCCATGCATCTTAGCCTGGATCCACGTGCATACCCTTCCCTTCAAAGTTCATTAGTTGGAATTGATCACGTGGTACAAAACGGATGCGTGTGCATCCAGCCTTAAACTCTTGCACGGCCAACTTGATATTTTGGTCGACAGTGCCGGCCCATGTTTATTTTATCATCATTAATCGTCAGTAATTTCAAAATAATTTAGCATTATTGGAAGACTTTTTGCAAAAACTGTTAAAGCCGTAAGTATTTATATTTGTGGCTATCCAATGTAATAAGATTAAAAAAATAAAAAAAACTTCGACTTTGACATCAATCATATAGCAGCTCTCAAAAAAACTCCACTTATCAATTTTGTTTACTTCCAGGACCGGTAGAACGAAAATATTTCCGAAAAATTTGATGATTGCCAAGCTATATTACAAAGATTATTACACGAGTGCTGAGAAGTTTGCGATAATTTTGCATGAAAAACTAAAAACTACCTAAGTGCTATTTTCCAAAATGTGAAAATTGCTTTTGCAAGGAAACTCAGAATTACCTGATAATTTATTTTATTTATCTCATATATTATAAAAGTGGGTCGATTTTCACCTGATTATTCCGCGAAAATTTCCCGCTCAGGTGAAAATCTCCGTTATCAAAACTGATATTTGCCTTTTTCTCTCTCCGGGCCTTCCTGCCTTCCTAACGAAGGTCACCCCACGTCTGCTGCCTCAATCTGGCGTATCCGTCATACTCTCCTATCAGGTGCACCGCTGATTCCTCCGCCCACCCACATGCTGGGAAGGCGGAGTCGTCCAACACTGATGCATGTCAAGTGCTTACCCAGCCGATTATGCCCTGTCAGCATTCCTAGTAACAGTCCAAAGTCTTTACGAGCTTTTCCCAGGAGCCATTTAGTTCTGGCTGCATCTGTTCCACTCACGAACAGTTTGGACTGTCTGCACTCTCGCTCTTCCCTCCAGGATGACTTCAGTTGATCGCTTGCCGGTTTATTTAGTACTCCTTGTGCTGAAGGGTCTTTTCTGCCTTGTGCACTACTGCATGAAGAGCCTATTCCGTTGATCTACCCTCTCTGTATGCGTGCTTGTCCTTGTGGATTGGTCGGTTGGCCAGGGTTCCTAAAAGCATGATATATAAATAAACATTGATATTTTGGTTTGTTGTTGTCTTGTTTGTTTTTTAATTTGGTAAATAATCTTCAAAATTCATTTAGAATTTTTCCATGAAGAAACCGCTTTTGGGCAAGCCCTCGAGTGGTTTCCACGGCAAAAAACCTCCCAACATGATTTTCGATAAATTCCCCATCCCCCCCCCCCCAAAATTACTCGAATAAATATAAAAACTTAGACTGTTATATAGAAGGGTTGGGTCGGTATGTCATTAATTAACATAACATTGCAGATAGTTTTTGATGTCAATAAACAATAAAAAATTGGGGACTGGTTTTCCATAGCTACTAGTGGTTTTTAAATTACAGTGTGCCAAAACTGGCACAAAATGCTTTTTTGATAACGGATATTATTGCCCTTTTTAAATGGAAATTTGTATTCGGTAGAATTGCCTGTTTTTCTATATATTGTAGTACTCGTCTCAAGAAGATTTCTATTTCATTTTCATATTTAATGATAACACTTTTTGACGTATTTTTTATAAGCGTCATATTGATGTAAGTCTATAAGGTCTCTAACTACTTTAAAATTTTAAATCGAAAGGGGGGTCAAGTGATACCTTGTTTAAAAGGTATTTTCATTTTCTGTTTAAAATTCATTTTTTAAAAAAAATCAGTTTACGACTTATGAGGAGAGTTATGAGTTTTTTTGAGTTAGTGACTGTAGACTTACGTCAATATGACGCTTATAAAAAATACGTCAAAAAGTAGCAAAAGTGTCATCATTAAACACGGTTTTTATTTGAGGTCGATAACTCTCCGTTCAAGAGTTAGCAGGGGGGAGGCTTCTTACATTCTGTATATGTCGGTAGCCATCTTACGTCGGCCATACTGAAATTCGTTATTTTTTTGCGATTTACCAAATTTTTTTAAAAATCTATACGAGTAAAATTGCTTTATATTCAAGAAAATGTTTATTTAAATCGGACAAGAAATAACAAAATTTAAATATGGCGAATCCAAGATGGCGATGTCAGTTTTGACGTTTTTAATTTTATCTTTAAAAAAGCGGCTAAGGCAAATTCAAAAAAGGAAATGGGCCGCCTACTAAGCACAAATGAAAAAAACGTTATTTTAGTAGTGAAAAAACGCTTAATAACGTTTTTTTTCCAAAGACTTTTCGAGAGATGTATGCTTATAAATAACTATTTTAGAAATATTTATTAAATTTATTTTTTATTATTTTGTTTTTCTTCACGGGGCTTAAGATCAAGAATGTCAGGTCAAGGTCAGTTTGCAAATAAGGTCATTAAAATAAATCAAAAATTCCTAAAAAGTGCGATTTCGACAACTTCGACGGCATTTTTTGGTACTTCTCGGAGGGGTAAAGAGTTGGCGAAATAAAATAAAAATCTTCTTAGAACGAGTACTACAACATAAAAAGACGATATCCTTTATCAAAATAGTAGTTTTCACAACTAGTGGCTAAAATAACGAGCGCAGCAAGGTATGATTGAGTAAAAACCGGACAGAAATCTTTTTTGGCACCCGTGATCAAAAAAACTTTTTTTGCATCGGTAACCAAAAAAGCCTAAAAAGCCTAGTTACTAAAATCATGTGTTTGATGAATGTATAAAAAAAAGCATTTTGTGCCAGTTTTAGGAGGGGTAGAGAGTTAGTGCAATGAAACAAAAATCTTCTTAGGACGAGTACTACCCAAGTAGCATTTTTGGTTAAAATTTACTAAAATATTCCGGAGTTAAGCTAGTAATTTTTTCTTATGGAAAACTGGGATGTCAAAAAAGAGGGAAATTGCCCGCCTTTTTACCAAAGTGGGGACAAAAGCCAAGGTAATTTGGTGGGACAAAATAGGTAATTAAATTTTTTTTCCTGAAGGTGAATTTGCCCAGAGGACACTTTTTACCAACTTTTGGGACAGATGTACACATCTGCATAAATGCTCAACCTAATTTGTGTCCTATTATACACAATGCCCTCTCAGTGCCCTCTTGTTTGTCTGTGACTGAAGCGCCCTCTACGTGTCAGAATAGAAGGAGATGAAAACAAAAAAGTGATGAAAAATCACAGTTATATTTTAATCATAGGGGTTAAACTACTATTTTAAACTATTAATGGGAGGAAACCGACATGCGCCGAAAATTTTTTTGTTGAATTGTTTACTTTTACTTCCACAAAATTCACGCGCCCATCGAAACATGCAGTTTTAACAAAAAAATCACTAAAATTATGCTTCGGGAAAAGACTAATTAAATATTATTTCCAATTTGTAATCATAATTTAATATTTGGGTTGAAACAAGTGTAAGCAAATCATTTCCATAAAGATTTTGTAGTTTTTTTTCAATAAAAATAATAAAAACTTGTTAAAAAATAGAAAAAAACATGGCGCCTAACCTTTTCTCGGCCACCGTGCCCTAAAAGTCGTCGTGTTTTTTCCCTCAAGCACAAAATTTCCAATGTTAAAGCCAAAATTTCTTATTAATTTTGCATCAAGGACGGTTTATCCTTTTTTCGAATTCATTGCCAATTGTTCCCCGCACACCCCCTGTCCATTGTTCGGTTGTCAGTTGTCATGTTGATTGTTGACATAAAGGCGGATATAGGCTGGTAAGCAATTAAGCAAGCAAACAATTCGAAAAAGTTCCATCATATGGGAATACACACAATCGTTTACGTTCGCAAATGTCATAACTTGACATATGACATTTGCGAGCGTAAACGTTAATATTCCATTGGTTGTGTTAGGCACTTTTAGAGATCCACTAGAATTTGTTGTGTCCCCACTATCACTTTAAATTTCTTTAACTTTTCTGTAAAATGTTGTGAAGGGTTAGTTTTTTTTTTCTTTTGGCATGTTAAAACACAAAACTGTCAGGATCTCCACTACTAAGTAGTTACTTTAATACAGACTATACTTTTTGAGGATCAAAAGGTGAATGCCCTCTCTTCCTTAAACCCAAATTTTACCTAAACATCTACTTTCTTTGTTTGAATTTTGAGCTTCCATCTGGTTTTTCCTATAAGTTTTTATGATAGGAGGGTAGGTATCTAATAGCCCAAAATCCAAACAAAGGGAATACAATAGTAAATAAGGAAATATCTTATAATTTGGAAATACTGAGAAGGAACATGAAAGTTATGATTATTGATTATTCTAAACAGCTGATCATGACATTTCGTTAGAGGACACGTAACGCAAAGGAGTTTTTTGGTTTTCTACCAGAACTACTTTCTTCCCATCAAGAAAAACAAAACTGAAGTTTTAACCTAATCAAATCTTAATATTCCATATGGTTAAATAAAATAGAATAATGTTCCATAAAGTTCGAAAATATTTTTAGGTTGTACTTATTTGGTCAAAAAATCAAATTTTAGTCCTAAAACTTATTCCAAAAAAACCCTAACTTTGAGGAATTAGTCAAAAATAAGTAACTTTGAGTTCAGTTTTAAACCAAAAAAGTTCTTAATATTCAGGGATTTCTTCAGGACATTATTAAAAACTTTTGACAAGCAATTTTGACCAAAAAATGCCCAAACAAGGCGGGGACCTCAGAGTAGAATCTCAAGTCAATTTACCTTCTCTTTTAACTTTATATTCAAAACAACTTTGAAGACATGATACGAGGAAAATAATTCGAAAAATATCCTAAAAGAAAACCTTTAAAATGTCGTGTATATAATGACCGTTTCTTAAGGTTGTTTATTCCAATTTAAAATTTATTTTCAAACCTCAAACTACAAAGTAATTTTCTGAAGGAAAACGGGGGATGTTTTAACGTATGATTGGTTAACCTTCTTAACCTTCCAACTTCCCAATATGCCCTAAAATGTTACTTGGGTAGTAGTCACACCAGGCAGTTTTACCGAATACAAATTTTCATTTAAAATGGGCGATATCCTTTGAAAGCAATAAATTACAAATTTGGAAAGGCAGGTTTTTCTAAAGAACGAAAAGATATAGATATTGTTTTTTTTTAGAAAAGACACGACTATCTAGAACTCTGCCGTAGGGTGATGCGCAACACGAACTACGACGAACATCGACACAAAATCGACGATTTCATGAAATGTTTCACTAGAATTTTTTGTGAGGAAACGTCACTAAGCGTTTTAGACCAGCAGCTGCTCAAAGAGATTTTCTCGGAGTTCCCGCAGTATTTTAAGTGAAGGTCGTCTTTTTGTCAGGTAACCTCGGAGCTTAATTTTATTATCAGTATTTGAGTCACATACTTAATAATCTATATACACATACATTTGGTGCGTATTGCCAGCTTATAATTTTTTTCTCTTTATTACCATACGGAACACTTGATTCTTGTGACGCCTGCGCATAACAGGAAATTTAGTCATTGTGCCCTAAAAACACATAGAAGTAAAATAAGCGGCACCAGCAAGTATGTGCTTGAAACCTTTTAGAAACTGCGGGAGAGCAAAGATTTCTCTAAACAGTTAAAACACTACACCTTACAAAATTGAATAAACCACAATTTTTACATGTTCGTTTGAGATCATTGGGTCAGATGGATGTTATCGTTGTAATCTTAGAAGTGTAGCGTTACTTCATTATAAATATTGTATGAGTTTTGGGTTAGCAAATGAATGGGCTATCATCCAATGAAGCAAATGCAGAGAACAACAGTTACTCTTCCTACAGATTTATTGATTTTTTATAATTGGCGGTCCGGCGTGAAAACGGGTATAAGTCGAAAAAACTAGTTTTGAGATAAGGGGTTTTTTTGTTTGACATTGGTGCATTTTTTTATTTTTTATGATAGAAAAAAAAAAACTAATTTTACCACTAATTAGGAAAAAAAACTCTTTAACTTACCATTTTTTAAAAAGTTTTTGAAAAACTCAACAACATATACCGTTTTATGTCGACTTATGTCATTTCACACAAAAAATAAAAAACACGCTTACACGGTTAAACTTACACAACATAGAATACCTTTAGCTTTAAAAGGATATACAAAAAAAAATACATTAAAATACGTAAATCTATAAAAATACGTTTTTATGATTTTACCTAGGTTGGATTGATAAAGAAGCAAATTAAAACTAACGTAATAAAACAAATAGTTACTGTGAATCGCTTTCATCGTCAATAATTGGGTCTACCAAATCTCCCTTAGTAGGTAAATTTTTATATGCGCTTATTGAATATCATCTCCGTTATGCTATTGCTTTTTGGGGTTCAACAAACAATGAATTGTTTAACATGATCTTTGTTTTACAAAAAAGAGCAATGCGCTATCTTTGTAATGTCAGTTTTAGAGAAAATTGTAAACCTCTGTTTATTTCAAACAAGATCTTAACCGTCATTTGTTTGTATATATTGGAAACTGTTTCACTTATTTATATTTATCGAAATGATTTTCAATGCCCTCAAGTTTATTATGTTACAAGATCTTGCCAACGTATGAACTTACATCTTTCGATTCCTAAATCAACTTTGGTTCATAAATCAATTTATTACAATGGAATTAAATGTTTAAAAACCTCGTCAAATATCAAGATCTTTAAAAAATATGTTACAAACCTTTTACTTGATGAAGCCTGTTATACTCTGCCAGGGTACTACCAGGACAAATTTTAAATAAACCCTTATGTAGGGCAAATTTTTGTTAACCTGTTTAAAACGAGATTTTCACAATTTTTAAAATATGTACTTGTTCTTTTAGAGATTTTCATTTTATTTTATTTTATAACACTTATTTTTGATATTTTATCATTTGTAACTCTTTGTGTATGGACTGATTTTAAGGATAAGCTTATTTAAGACAGGATTTAGGAAAGAAATAGTTTGAATTGTTTTTTTTTTATTTAGTCAATGGTATACTGTTTACTTAAATTATATTTAAAAAAGAAAAATTTTGACTAACAACTTACAAGTTGTTTATGTAACTTGTTTTTATTTTAATAAGTATCTAAGGTATTATTCTTTTCCTTTTTTTATTTTTAATATTTTTTTTTATTATTACTTATATCACTTGTATGTACGCTATTGTATTTTTTGCAATTATAGGAACGCTTTTTTCACAAAACAGAATTGTTTTTTTTTTGACAATAAAGGACATTATCTATCTATCTATACAAAAGATGATATGGAAGAAGTTCCAACACATTTTCTTTCTTCTCTATTGTTACTGCAAGAGGGCCATCATATGATAAGGGAATGTAGTTTAAATCAATTTTTTTAGCACTTCCTCTTCATTTTTTTAAAAATGGATGAGAGCTGCCGCAAGATCTAACTAATTGAATGCATTCTCTGGGATGATACAGTTGTAATGAATGCTTTTTTTCTTTTCTCAATGACGGAATGATCCGAGTCACAATCCATGTGGGTATGGCCAGAAACTAAAAATGTATAATTAATATACTTTAAAGTTGGATGTGATTTCATAACCAAGCAAAATCTTATTCTGTCCTTAACGGTCCTTGACAAGTATCAGAGTACAGCGTAATTTATTCTGTTTTCCTTCTACAGAAATAGTAAAGAAATTTTTGTAAATGCAAGAACCAATTTGATTTGCCTGTCTTCCTCCCATAGCTTCATGCCACATAAAACAGTAACATTGTTTACTTTTTAGATTTAGCATGGTAAAATTAAATGTCCAAAGCTGTATTTTATAAAAAGCTATAGAGGTTTTAATATCTGGTGTTGGAAGACACTGCTGCAAATCAAATGTGCCTGGTGCCTTAGTAACTTTTTTTTAAGTTCCTGAATGGTCTCGCCTTTTGAGCTTTTAATCAGCATTGTCAGTTTATCACACTGAGCACATGTATCTTAATTGGGGTTTTTGATCTTAATTCCCAAATTATTTTTTGACTCACCGGCTTTCTTTCTGGGCTCAACCACATTATGTACTCATCGTAGCACTTTTATAGCGTGTAGTGACTTGGTAAATACTTTTTACTAGAATCCTTTCGACTATAGTGGCTCTCGTAGGCGGATATCAAAGAAATGTGATCTCGAACCATTTCCATATTTTCTTCTGGGTTTTGTTCGCTGAGACTGATTTTCCCCGACCACTAGTATCATATAATCCAGAGATTGTCTTGCATTTGTTACTAATAACATTTGTGATGAATCTATTTCTTAAGTCAAACGTTAACATGAAACAGTGTTTACATATTGGCTTCCTATCTCCATCAACACAGAGTGAAAACTGATTGGAAAGTTTTCCATTTTTATATTTTTTTCCCTCAATCTTGTTTCTTGTGGTCTGTTTGGCAGAAATATTTATTAAACCGGCAATATAGGTTACCTGTTTTTCGTAATTACCAATTCCCCAATATTCTTTAAAAATATCTCTTCTTTTTGCATCATCAAAACGGTTTCTTCAATTTATTCTACATGCGGGCACAGCTTTGAATTGTCGGGCTTTCACAGTTACACCTTTTTGGGTTGTATATTCCTGTCTCAAATTTTTTGATTCCTTTCTTTTATCGCGGATTTCTCTTGTTTCTCCTTTAATTGACTTTTTACCCCTTTTCTTTTTTTTTGTTAGCATCGTCATTGATTTTATTTTGAACAATGGTATTTTCCATGTCTTCAAAATTGTTGTTATGCTTTTCTTGGATTTCTTCTTCAGTAGTCTCATAAGAGATGTATTTTATTTTCTTCTTTGGTTTCAATTCAAAATCGCTATCACCACTGCTACTTGGGTTGTATTCTTTGTCTTTATCTGAATCTTCGACGTCCGAATTATCCAAAGAATGTTGGTTATTGCTTGTCATTACAATGATTTCTGTTGAAGGGCTTGTATGGATTGTATGGTAGAGGGCGAGGCATTGCTGTTATCAATCCTTTCCGAAAAAAAAAACAAATATTACATTATATAGAACTCTAGCCAAAGTCGTAAAATTGAACAATTTTTTATTACTGGGTAGATAAAAAAGCACTAAAAAAAATTAACTTTAAGCATACTTTTAATACTAGCCTTGATCAGGAGCGTACTCGAAATTTTCTAAGCTCGTGAACGAAAATTTTCTAGATTTTAACTTATCTTGTTCTGCAGATGGTTTCCCAACAACTTCAATCATTTCTAAAAAGTAACAGGCAAGTGACTAGTTTTTAATAGTTGATTTTAAGGTATAAATAAGTATCTATTTTATAAGAGTATAAATAAACACCTACCTTGATCAAAAGGACAAAGATTCCCCAAACTTGTATCTGATTCCATAAAACATTTTCCTGAGGAGGTTCTGTCCAAATAGATCGCTCTATATTAATATTTTACTTTGGAGATGGTACTGGTTCTACTTGTGTTTTATTCGAAAACAGCTTGTGCACAATTTCATTAATTTCTATTAAAAGAAATGAACCGTTAGCACACTCTGTAAGTGTTATAAAGCTACTATCACTTAAAATAAAAAAGCAAAATATATTTTTGTCTGGACTATGAAAACAAACTACCTACCTTGGTCCTTAGGATACATACTCCCTAAATCTTTAACGGATGCCATAAGGAAATCTTCCTCGGGAGGTCTTTCCAAAATAGATTGGAATGTATCAACAGCATTTTATCTAAAAATTATGTTTAAATATAAGTACTAACATAAAAATATTATCTGCGTGGAACTAAAAATTAAAAGCAAAATGCGATATTAAAAAAACATATTTTTTTTAGTTTTATCCTGGGTTTTGCCTCACCTTGTAAAAGTAAACCAAGTTTTTAACGGATTGATTAAGATCAGCGTTATCCAATATTGTGTATAAAAATATATATTAAAATTTAACAACATTAAAAACAAGTGGCAAAATAAGAATACTTAATAATATTAAATTTATATAATATAGCTATGTAAAACTCTTGAATAAAACATTACTTTGATAAGAACAGCATGGTTCCTCCGGGTTTTTTCTTGAGCCTAAAACACTTGACTCTCCCACTGCATTTTGCATAATCTTGCGTGTTCTGCTTGAAATCATGATAACAAAAGAGCAATAACAGACTTTACTTTATAGTTGCTTAATAATAACTGAATATGCTGGCGATGTCATTTCTGTTAAACATACAGCGGTTGCGTCATTTTTTGGTATAAGTTCAAGGATCAAAGGGGATTTAATGGGAAAAAGGTTATAAGTATACTTGTACCCCGAAACTATTATTTCGAGTTATACCATTTTTACCTACACTATTTTGTGTTTTATGATATAAGTCGACTTATTCCACTTTTAGCATTATCGTTTTTTTATACACACAAGTCGACTGATACTAATTTTCGCATTCTTTTTTTTGCTTCAATTGGTATAAGTCGACTTATTCCTAAAGGCCCAAATATTTTATGGATACAAATTAGGGGCACAAGATATAAGTAGACTTGAATCGTTTTTTACAATCAAACTGTCTATATATTTAAAAATATTTTGCTATAAGTTTACTTAGAACCATTTTTCCACCAAATATGCTAAAAAAAAATAAGTTTTATCATTAAACACTTAAGAAATAATATTTGCACATCTCCTAGAAATACGAAAACTTGTTGAGACATAGCAGACTGTCTATACATTCGATTGGTACAAAAATCAAATTTTTTTATTTTTTCGACTTGTACCCGTTTTTACGACCTGTTACTGTAGATGCGACCACGAAATTCGATACACATCTTTCTGGAACATAACTGTGTAGACTTCTTGCTGGTGGTTGTCTATGAGAGGGGTTGTATGAGAACTATTTCAGTGGTATATTATTTAAAAGGATAGAATTCTGAAAATTTGGAATTTTACAGAACTTATAAAAGCTCCAAACTGTGTCCTATTGACACATGTCACACTGTTACAATTGATGGGATCCGACTGAAATTCTACTTATGCTGTCGCATTTTACTATCTTTGTCTGAATGAGGCTTTCTCATAAAAAACAAGTTACCTTTTTTTAGAATATACACAAAGGTCCAAGAAATCCATCTAAATACTTTTTTGTGTGTGTATTTAGTGCAGTATTTATTTGGAATACTGGGTGCGGACTGCGGCCCGCGGCTAACATTAAGTCATACTGTCAAATAAACCATTTTTTTTATGTGCGTTTTGTTGTTTGGTTTGTGAACAGAGTGATATTGGTAAGTTTTTTAACTCGTTTTTTAAGTCATTTTATATCGATCGAAAAATATTAGAAAAAACTGTAAAATGTAAAAAAAGTAATTTTGATCTAAACGTATTTAAAATGTCTTCACGTCAGGTATAATGACATATACAGGAGGTTTTATTTAAAAATCAAAAGTTAACCTCGTTTTCATGATTACTGCAATATTGTGACGTGTGGCAATCGAACACAGTTTGAGGATTTTATTCGTTCTTTAAAATTCAACATTTTCAGAATTCTATCCTTAAAAAAAAGGCGCTAAGGCGTCGTACCTATCCCTTGTTATACCCAGTATAATAAGGATATGCTTATCGGGGAATATTATTATCGCAGTAACGATGCGACGGTAATTACGTTCAAACAGAAATTTGTCAAGAATTTAATTAATATAAGTACGTAGATTATTAAGTATATGATATAAGTTGAAGGAGCGACAATTATAGGCATTACAAATTTTTGTGGACTATATAAAAGTTCCTAAATTATTGACATCACAATATCTTTTAATTCGGATGGGGATTGATTTATTTTCTAGGTGCCATAATGTTTAGTCAAATTTTACTTCGAAATTATTTTAGCTTACCATTTTAGACACAATGAAATAATGAGTTTAAAAAAGAGTCAAAAGCCCTGGGGGTTTACGAAATGTTTTTAAAGAATAGTGATTGGAAAGAAAAATCCAGTCTTTGGGTTTGGAGGAAAAAGAAGCATTTGAAATGTGTTATAATATAGAATATATTTATAGATTTGAGGCACTTTATTATATTGTGATATTATAGTGATTTTGTTGAACGAAATATACATTATTTTTTATATAATTTTGATTACGAACTAGCTGTGGTTGGTATTTTTTGCACGACGAGAATTGTTTGTGATTTTAGCAGCTTTTATTTGTTTTGGTTTTGTGTTCTTTGACAAATTTTCTTTTAAACCAAAAATAATTAGCTTTTACTGCTTCGTTTAGGTTTATTTTTGTTATATTTTTTCTTATACGATTTAAAAACATATGTGATTGCTATATTCAGGTGTGATTTACACTATATTGCCAAAGAAGTAGTCTTCTTTAGATAGAAAAAATAACCTAGAATAATTTATTTTTTTTATTTCAATTTTGATGTTGATTAGGAGCGTTACTATTCGTAGCTGTAGTATTGGCCACTTAGTTTTTTTTTCTTTTATATAATTAGTGATTAACACATTTTTGCTCAAGTAACTAACACAATAAGCTTAAAATAAAAAGCAGAAAATATTTTAAGAATACTGTACTTTCTAAACTTTTCCAGGCAATTTCCATTTTTTTTTGTATACTTCAGAAACAGGGTTTAGCGTAAGGTTACTTACCCAGGTAGTTAATTGATTTTAAATTTAAAGGAAAAATTTGCGCTTTAACATATACTACCCAATGAGCATTTTCAGAAACCTCTGGTGACAGAAATTTATATAATTATTATTAAGAGGGTTCCATTGATGCTCTAGGGTATTTAGAGGTTTCCTACAGGAATTTACTCTGTATATTTGTTTTATTATAGGCTCTAAATTGATGGTACCCTAAGATAACATGAAATTGTTGAAAATACTTGAGAAAAAGGGGAAATGCTTGTAAAATAAGCGAAAATTCCTGGCAATACTATAAATAAATTTACAAATTTTGGTGAAAAGCCCCTCAGGTTGAGACGAACAAAATTTAAAATGCTCAATGCGACTATATTTACTATTCTAGTCTATGTGGTTTTACCTTACATTCGTCAGCAAAGGCATTAAAATCAGCTGGTGGTTCTCGTCTAATTTTTTTGCGTTTTGATGAGTTTCTTCTTTTTCCGCTGCTGCCACGTGAACAAGAGTTTTCATAACTTCTCACTGCTACGACAATGTGCAATTTCATTGATCTCATTGTCATCAATGTCGCTATCTGTAGTCTCTATCATTGCTTTGCAGTTCCGCCTCCGCCCCCTCATAGGAAAAAACTACTACTCTTTAGGCAGGATGTCTGCCTAAAGAGTGTCCAGTCGGTCGAGGGTTTTTTTATACATATTTCTGCTGGTCACTGGAGGCCAGCTCAACGAATTGTTCTTCTCCTAATTTTTGGGGACCACTGATAGAGTGGCTTTTTTAAACGACATAAAGGCTTTCCTAGTCAGACGTGTGGTTTTAAGTGCATCAAAGGGAAAACCCTATTAATCACAGATTAAATAAATAAAATAAAATAAATTAATTTACTTTAACCTCTCTCTCTCTCTTTACACATTTGTTTACCGTCACTTTTTCGAGGCCCGTAGGCACAATTAACCTAAACCTAGGTCTTTTGCCCTCAGTAGTCTACCGACTTAGGGAGTGTGTAACTAGGTCCGCCTCCACGTGATATCCGATCCTATACGGCCTAAGATAGTAGTAGTAGTAGTAGTAGAATAAGTGGGGCTCCCGGCTCGGCGACTAGGCTCTACGCGAGCCCTTTTCGCCATTCCCCAGAGCTTCCCCCTCACCATCCCACTCCACCACGGTCGAACCTTTCCGTCCTTTGGATAAAGGTCAGGATATCCGACCATTTCAGCGTCGGAAGGTGTTCCGGCTCGAACACTTCCTCTCCAAAGATTCCCTCTCTGATTCCTCTGTAGGCCTTGCAAGATAGTGGTGTGAGGATTCATCCTCTTCCCAGCACTCTCCGCAAGTACGGCCTAAGATACCTTTTACACTTGTTTTCCCCGGGTTCCCTCCCTACCCCACTCCCCAAGCGCCGGTCTGAAGAGCACCCCCTAGGAAGGCAGTTTTCTTTTGCTAGGAGGATTTAATTTAGCCTAAACCCCTTTGTCGAGGCTAGGGATCTTTACCGTGCTCCACTATCAATATATGGATAACACGGGACCGTCCTCTTCGAGGGACGGTATGGAATCGAATTAGCCTGCTTTCTATTGTAACGTTGTTTACGTTTTAAAGCGGTAGGCATCGGTTTCTGTTGGATTAACTACTCCTCTGAGAGATAATCCAACAAGCATCTCGGGCGCCACCCTCTGGATTTATGTGGTAGAGGGCCCACAGGGTCGGGTAGCTTTTAAACAGTGGAGACGGTTAAACCAGGGGTCTGGCTGTCTCGATTCTTAACCTAAGAAACACGAGTAAAACAACCAATTTTCCAGCATGGCGGCATATGCTGTTCCACCGTGTGTTAGAGAGAGATGCAAAGAGAAAAAAACAGTCCTAAAGGTAATCCGACCCAGCGATAGCACTGTCTCACTCTCACTCACTAACCGGTCAAACAACACAGGATCGACTTACTTAGGTAGTTTAGCCATGTGTTAGAGAGAGAGATGTATTACCCGTATTCCGAACCAGCGATAATACACCTAACCTCGAATTACGGTGCCTTTGTCATCACATGCTTAAATAAACGATCCGGTGGCGCTACTTCGCAATGAATTACTCCACACGCTGTCAAACCGTGTGTTAGAGAGAGATGCAGAAAGGAAAAGACAGTCCTAAAGGTAATCCGATCCAGCGATAGCACTGTCTCCCTCTCACTCACTAACCGGTCAGACAGCACAAGACCAACTCATTAATAGCTTTGCCTGGTGCTAGAGAGAGAGATGCGTTACCCGTATTTCGAGCCAGCGGTAACTCATCTCACCTCTACTTACCATACGGACAACTACATTTTACGGTATGTATAGAAAACCCCGCTATACTGGTCAGGTGCTTACCTATCAGGTTCTGGCAGGTGATGTTTCTTCGTTGCGGTCGGTCGGAATGAATGCCAGGTGGAGTTCTTTATTGATTTGATTTTGATTTTGATTTAAAAAGGCTTTTATTATTGCTAAGGTATGTACAGAATAGCTTAGAAAACTTAATAAATAAATAAATATTTACAAGTTAAAACTAAAACCTAATCCTATACACCTTACTGTCTAAAAAATATAGTTACAAATATATACACGCTTAAAACTAGGGTTGGTGCGCGGGCTCCCCGCGCATGCGCCCCGGTCCACACGCGCAATTGCAACTTTCCAATTCGGGTTGCTACCTGCCACCGCGGTTGCATGCAGGTTTCGGGGTACCACAGCAGGGTCTCAGCAAGCTGAATCCCTTTTTGCCCTGACGAAAGAATTTTGTTGTATGGCCATTGGAAATTAGAAGTGATTTATGGGAAAAACTGCGAAAAACTCATTTCTCACACTCGGATGTCGTCCGTCGTCTGTAGTCTGGGTGTGCTGTAGTTGGTCAGTATTTTGTGAGTAGGCGGAGTCATATAAAAGGCGCCAAAAACTACGAATTTCTAGGAAATTCGCGGAAGTTGGCCCCTTCGTCTATGAGTACCGCCGGACAACAATCCAATCTATCCATAAACCGGAAGTTTATGATAGATTGGCTTGTACCGCAAGTTAGAGTTATGTCGTCGGTTAGACGTCATGTCTCTAGTTAGTACGGAATTTAGGATTTGACTAGTGAAAAAAGCTTGTCCTTGTTCTAATATGTAAGTTTGTAGGTCGGTCAGTCCCGTCATTTGTTGTATGCGGGCGTTGGATGCTATTCTGTTATCTGTAATGCCAAGGATATTTTTGAGGAATTTATTTTGTATTGTACGTAAACGCTGCATTTGAAAGTTAGATATATGAGTGAAAAGCGGGCAAGCGTACGTTAGGAGTGGACGAATCATAGTTTTATAGATAACAGTTTTATTTTCAAGATCAAGAGGCGATTGCGCGTTGATTAGTGGATATAATAAGTGGATAGCTCCGTGTACGCCTAGATACTTGACACAGTCCTTTGTTGGGATTGATGTGTTTTCAATAACTGGGGGTTGGATAATGCGAGCGTTTTTACGTTTTTTCGTAAAAACGATTTGCTCGCATTTTTCCGCATTGATTTTTAATTTCCATTTCTGGAAATAGGGGAGAAGTAGGCGAAGGTGAAACAGGATTTGCCTGTTTGCCGCTTCTGCGTAGAAAGATGATGCGGTAATGCCGACGTCGTCCGCGAAGGCCGCAAGTTTAGTTCTTGGATGTGTTGGCATATCAGCGATGTAGAGTGTGAAAAGTTTCGGAGCTAGGACTGTGCCCTGGGGGACACCTGCACCGATCGGTTCCGGAAGAGAAAGTTCGAAAAGAAGCTGATAGTGAGACCAGGTTTTTGGGGATATGAAGAATGCGGTGTAGTTTGAAGATCAGCCCGTCATGCCAGACAGTGTCGAATGCTTTGGCCATGTCAAGCATGGTAAAGACCGTACACTGTTCCTGGCTAAACTTAAGCTGAGCTTCATGGACTACTTTCGCAGTTAGGAGTGTAGTGCTATGGCCTGGTCTGAACCCAAACTGATAATCGGGGATAATGTTCCATTTCTGGTCGACGTTAGAGATTCTTTGCAGTATGGCCCTTTCTGCAACTTTGGATAGGGTGTTTAATAGGGATATAGGCCTATAATTGTTTGGGTTCTGGGGATCTCTCCTGGATTTGGGGATTGGGACAAGTATGGCTTGTTTCCATGGTGCAGGAAAATATTGTAACGTTAACATTGATGTAAGAATATAGGAAACTTGAACTAGTCCTTTTCTAGGTAGGTTTTTTAACAGTATGTTTGTTATGTTGTCGGGGCCGGGCGCCTTTTTGTTTGGTTGGCTTTTAATGATCTTCTCGACCTCCCCCGGCGAGACAACCAGCTTCCTTTTAACCCTAGGGGACAGCGGCACCGGTTGTGCGAGTGTGCGTGAGATTTGTGAAATTTCGTGTTGAAAGTCAGTAGTGTTTGGAGTTGTGCAAAGTGTTGACTGAAAGTGTGAGCTTTTTCGGCGTCTGTCATCACCTCCCCGTTTAGCGAGTGGATCTGGCGGGACCCCCCCCCCCCCTGACATGTTTGATCACACGCCAGAGGGACTGATCCCCGACCCTCGCCGTCCGGAGACGATCCGACCAGACGTCGTTCTCGTGTTATGCCAGTTGTGTGTTAATTTGTATTTGCAGTTCCCGGCACCGTAGTCTTTCCGCTGGTTGCCTGGTCCTTTGCCAATTTTTCCTAATTCGGTTTTTTTCCGAAATTAGGATTTTTAAGTGTTGTGGCAGCCTCTTCTCTTCCCTGGTCACCGTGATTATTTTGGCAACCCGATCCTCCGCGTTTTGTATTGTCTTTGTCAGTTTTTCTACCTCACAGTCGAGCTGCTGCGGGGTAGAAATGTTGTTGTTTATGGTCAGTTCGTTGTTAATTAGTCGTCTGTAGTATTTCCAGTCAGTATCGCGGTAGCTGAAGGCTTTGACGTCAGTAGCAGTCGGCAAAATTTCGCTAATTTTAAAAATAACGGGATTGTGGTCGCTGCTTAACGCCGGTACCGATACCGGCTCGATTAAGCTTTTTAAGTTCTTATTCACCACTAAGTCCAAAAAGCTCGGCGTCGTCCCATTGGATGGCCAATGGGTCGGGCTTTGTGTGGTGTGTACGGCGTAATACTGTTCGTTGTGTAGTCTAAAAGCACAATCCCGTTTCTATTATTTACGTGATTATTCCAAGCCGTGTGTTTTGCGTTCAAGTCTCCAACAAGGAGGGCCTTTTGGGCAAGGTTAAAGACGCTATCCATTTCCTGAAAAAGTAAGCGGTTAGTTGGATGATTATATGCACATGTAATTACAATGTTATTTTGAAGTTTTATAGATATATTCTCGAAAGAAAGATTTTGATGCGGTAGAAGTGTGTGCGGGATATTATTTTTGATGATGATTGCAACGCCTCTTGTGTTAGGGGTGGTTTTGTCCTGTCTGTGCACCGTGTAGCCACGGATGCACAGTGCCTTGTCGGCTGTTAGTTGGGTGTCCTGTAGTAGCAAAATGTCGATTTTTTGGGTTTTCAAAAAATCGACAATTTCGCTACGTTTCTTATTTATTGAGTTAGAATTTAAAGTACAAATAATTAAAAAAGTCATCGTATGGCAGTTTTATTTTGACTTTTTACAGGCTGTACCCGCCGAGATTCTCGAAGAAGTTGACCATCGCCAAAAGGCGCTGGCCCCCCTCCGGGATCCCCGCAAGTACAGTCGTAAGGTCTTTAATAGCCCTCAGGGCCTCTTTGATGTTTATAAGGGAATTCAGTTCGCTTATTCCCCGCTTTAATGCCCCGAAATCTGCATACCCGGTACTTACCGCGGTGGCAGATTGCGCGTGTGGCGCCGCGACGCCTGGCGCCGCCTGTTGAGTTCGCTTTTGTTGTTGCTGTTGCTGCTGGGCTTGTTGTTGCAAAAACGCCTGCCTACGCTGCTCCCATGTATTCACCTTGGGGGGCTGTGCCGGCACTAGGGGTGCTCGGTCGCCTCTTCTCGGCTGGAGGTTTTTTATTCTGTCTTTGTAGGACGAGCATTCTGGGTTACAGCTGGTGTGCGTCCCCCCGCAGTTTGCGCACTTTGGCGGGTCGCTGTCCTTTTTATTGCATATGAATGTGTGGTGATCTTTCGCACACTTCATACACTTTATTGGCCTTTGGCAGTTGGCCTGGCTATGGCCGTACATTTGGCATCGGCGGCATTGTATAATTGGCCGATCGTTTCTGCGTAGCTCCCATCTTACGCGTGCGTAGTTCAGGTGTTTTACTTGCGTTTCTAGCTGACGGAGCGTCGTTTTCGCGTCCGTGATTACTAGAAACAGCGGGATAACTTTAGTCTTCATTTCATACACCGCCGTGGCTTTAATTTCGTATTGGTTGCCGGCGGGATTGACCCTTGGAGGCCCCTGACAACGAAAGCATGGGTTTTTTCGCTGTGCAAGGTGTAAGTATGGTAGGACGCCCCTCTGTCCTTGTCTAGGTTGTCTTTAAACTTGAGGTAATCGTCTAGTTGGTCTATGTAGACGAGGGTGTCTCGTCGGTTGTATCGTAGGGTGAAACCGTTTTTAATTTTTGCTTTTAGGAATGCAAAAAATCCTTTATGGTCCTCGGCTACCCCGTCAAGAACGATTGGTGGGGGTTTGGCTTGGTTTGCGCAGTCGGGGACCCCTGTAGGCTTCTGCTAGCTTTCCTGCGCAGCCTGGTCGGCGTATCGTCGGCACTGTCGCTGTCGCTACCGCTGCTTGGTAGCCTTCTTCTCTTTGGGGGGGGGGGGTGCGGGTGTTGGCACCTGATCCTCCTGGTGGGCGGTCGCTTTCGTCGTTGAGGGTAGAGTACCGATTTTTGGTCGCCGTCGGCATCTTCTTCAAGAATTCCCCGAGTTTTGCCGCGTAGCAAGTTTTTTTGGGGGCTGTGAACCTGTCCGCGTCCGTGGCTGGGGGGGGGGCTTTTCTGCTTTTTCTCGTCCTCGCTGGTGTCCATTCTTTCAAATATCTGGACTTGCATATTTTTCAGGATTCTTTTTTCTTTATTTACATTTGCTCCCGACGCGACTGGCATCGCCGGTGCGGCTGGCAGATTTCCCGGTGCGGCTGGCAGGGTTGTTGGAACTGGCAGCGCTGGCCATTGGTTCTTTTTGGTCGGGTCGCTCATCTTTGGGGTTGTTTATAGCGGGCGGTCGGTAGAATGAATACCATGAAACGCGCTCGACATCGCTTTAAATAGCCTCGCGTATCCCCACCCGTCAAGCAGGCTGTACGCGCAAAGCGGTGGGGTATAGCTCGCTGACCGTGCAGCATAGCAGGAAAGGGAAACGTGGTGAGTCAAAGCGATGTCTAGAGTATAAGAATAGAAATTACAGAAATTATGAGACATGAAGTACCTAAAAAGAAAAGAAAAGCTGAAATAAACAAATAAAATTAGTAACTTCGTTACACGATCTAACTCGGCCTACTCCGCTCCATAGTGCGTTTTACCTTAATCTTACCAAATTATGTAATTTAATAAGAAAAAGTCCAAGTAGACTACCGACTGCTCCGGGGCTCGAACCTGGGTCTCCTGGTTGAAAGACCAGGTATGTACCCACTATAACAACCAGTGCGGTTACGTGCGCACCGGAACGCAGCATCAGTGTTCAACACTGCGCCATCTGCAGCCCTTTGTTCCAACAAAGTTGTATTGCTTTTTTTTTATAGGATTGTCGTAAATTTTCGCCATTTTGGATTCCAAAAATATGTTTTTGACCAAAATAAAAACGTTATTTATGGGAAAATTTAAGAAAAGTAGATTTCTTGTCCGTGAAAAATAAATAAAAAGAAACGTTTGTGGCATCGGACACACATTTTGCTTCTCAATTTATTACAACCACATCTTTAAGATCTAATGGATGGTCCAGAAACCTACAGGCCTGTTTCATCCTTGTTAGAAATCATCAGGCTAACATAGGACTGTACCTGGCGTATGAAGCATAACAGTACAGAACTATCTTACCCTGGTGATTCCTAACTAGGAAGAAACAGGCCTGTAGGTTTTTGGACTATCCATTAGATCTTGGAGGCCTGGTCGTACTGAATTGAAAAGCAAAATGTGTGTCCGATGCCACGAACGTTTCTTTTTATTTTGTTATTTATGGAGTTTCCACATGTGTTTCAATCGAAATATTGCTGATTTAGGGTTAAGAACAAAATTCAATATTTCTCCCGGGAAGAAAAATTCATATTAAAATGAATATTTTTCCCGTTTTCTTAAGTATTTTTTGAGCCCATGAAAATTTTGTGAATATATTCGAAAGGATGACTAGAAAAACAGCTGCTTCAACTTCTCTCACTTCCATTTTTATTTTAATTTTATATTGTAAAAAGAAAAAGAATAATACCATAACGAGCAAATCAATAAAACCTAAAATCAATAAAAACCTTTAATATTTGTTATGTAGTGTTATTAGAACACTTGTAAAACCTTTTTCTTAATAATCTCTAGACTTGAGGGCTCTTAAGGAAGGTTTATAAAATCTATATGTTGTTTTTGTATCCATTATGTCCTATAAATTTTTATAAGCTTGTATTGGTCTTTTACTCATTTAAGAGATATATTAGAGTTATAAAATTATCACCAACACTAAATAATATAACTTTTGGTTATTTTATACAGATTTTATATTTGCTGTATATAACTGCTATATAGACAAAAATGCTCATTGGGTAACAAAGTAATCTTGGTTTGCAGAAACCATAAAATATAAACCGAACCTTTAATGGAACATAAGGACTTTATAAAAACGCAAAAATGCAGAAAAGTGACATAATACTGAAAGGCCCCAACTCCTAGCAATGAGTTTTTCGTTTAAAGTCGAGGAGCCAACACTACTTGACAATAATCTACAACACATGCCAATATTAGTGACAATCTGACAATACGATTGTTCAAAAATCGTCAGAAAATCTCGCCTTTACAAAAAATCTAACGATTTTTACAAGTTTACACTAACTGCTTTTTTGTCAGGAGTAATTGAGGACCGATTTTTAAAACTCGACAAGTATATTTTTACCGAAATTGAGTTATATATATATATATATATATATATATATATATATATATATATATAAAAGACGATAATTAAAAGAGGTGGAGATTAGCCAAATATCTGCGTTTTTTCATTATTAAAGTGTAGTACTTATCGGGTTTTCTAAAAACTGCATACTTGTTTATTTTTTTTTTCATATGATAAAATCGATATAACATAGTTTTTCCTTACGTATTTATGCCCAATTATGACTACTTTTTAAATTAAATATTTATTTTCCCCAATAATTATTGTCATGTTAGCCACATAAAAAAATGCTCTCCTGAAAATTCTTCATTTTGTAGTTATCGAGTTTAAAAAAAAACGGTCCTCAATTAGCTAATAACTATTAAAATTTAGTTTCTTAATACTGTTCCAGTAAATGAAAAATATGGCAATTTGAAATTTTTTAGACAGCTTTTGTTTAAAAATGTATGTTATTAGGCTTATTCTTGTATGTAAACAGACCTTAAAAACTTTTAACATACAAAACCATAGATAGCCATGGAATATGTCACTGGCACTTTTCAAAAAAGACACACAAATTTTGTCATTCTTATTGGTACGCGTAGTAACAATTTAGCTCCTCCAGAAAACTAGTCAGAGTTGCTATAAAACATTAAATTTAAAATGTTATTAAAAAATTACGCGGTTTTTCTTACAAGGTTAGGATAAATATTAAGGAGCTGTGTTTTTATTTTAAATAAATCAATAAGTAAAATTCGCTATTTTCCGGAATTGTGACGGGTGAGATTTTCTGTCGTTTCTGAAGAATCCCGACCAAACTATCGATTGAAAAAGAAATCTCGTCGTCCTATAATACGTCCAAAAGACGATCGCGAAAACAACTAGCCATTGCCAGTGGGCCAACTTTCAAAACCAACCGACAGGTCTGTAGTAAATTTTTTTATTTTTTGAAACAAAAAAGTCGGAATCTACCTATTCGTTAAAAAAGACATTAAATTAATCGCGAAAATACGAAAAGTTTATTATTTGAAAAAATTATTTTGTGCAATTAATATTTTTAAAAAGAAAAACACTTTTCAGATAAGGCCCTGTGTTTTTAATTGTCAGCACCGTTTGGTTAACAAACAAAATATTTTAGATTTTGACAATTCAAATGCTAAAAAATAACGGCGTCGCACAGTGGGGCAGGGAGTATCAAAAGTTGTGATAAACAATATAACGCCCTTGCATTTTCCGAAAAAAAAGCGATAATAGATAGTTTTTGGTCGTGCCAATTTACAGCCAGTGCAGTTTTCTTTTTGTCGCGGTTACGGTCAACCTTAGTCCTTAATTTTCCCAGGAGTATAAGCAAAAGAATATTGTTTAAATTTACAGATAATTGTTTATGTTTACATGTGTATATAATCAAAAGTTTTTAATTTTTATGAATTTCTGGATTATACTTAAATTTTCATATCAAAAATGCTATGACGTCATCTATTAGCTGACATGAACAGAACAAATGGACGTAGATAGCACATCCTGTGAAGATCCATACCTTGAGAACCGCAACTATTCTGAACCGGCAAAATCGGCTGGTTCCGATTCTCAAGGCATCGAACATGACATGATGCGCTGTCGACATCGATTTTTTCTGTTCATATCAGCTAATAGATAATGTCATAGATTTTTTGATATGAAAATTTAAGTATAATTTATTAATTAAACGAACTTCTAGGAAGTTCAATTATAATTATTTTTGGCGTTTTATAGGAATAATTTTTAACTAGGTAGTAGTGACTCTACGCTTGGCGAACGCGATTTTGTAAAGATTAACCCAAAAACAATTTTATTTCTGGTCTGAATATGTACATCGTACGCCCGATTCCAGGCCCTATTTTATTCTCTAGCTAACTTCATCTAGTTTAAAGGAGCGGAAGTTTTTGATTTATCCAAAAATCCCGCTATTTTACATAAGGAAGAAAAGAAAAATTCTAGGAATAATCTGTTTGGGCTTATGGGGGGCGGAGTGAATTATTCCTGTAAAACTCCAAAAATAATTATAATTGAACTTCCTAGAAATTCGTTTAATTAATAAATTATTTTTGGCGTTTTATAGGAATAATTTTTAAGTAGGTAGATATTTAAAGTAGATGGATTTTTCTTTCCCTGCAAAATAAAATTAAACTAATGATTAATAAATATTGCTTTTATTGCAAAAACTTTTTAACGTTATAACCTATTAAATATATAATATAAAAATGGTTAAAAAGTTAACATTTTGCTTAGATGATTATGTAAAAACCAAATAATAAGTTTAATATTCTTATATAAATAAAGGAACTTGTTACTTAAATATATGTGTGAGTAATTTTTACACCAACAAGGTTTGAACAAAGTCTTTCTTGTTGTTTGCCAGGGGTTTGTTATAGAATTTTAGCTATGTTGGGAATTTTAGAAAAGTGTTTGATTTTGGTGTCCATCCAGCACTTGATCTAATTTGTTGTATGGAGACCCCTCTCCTGAAAGCTTCTGAGGTTCCAGCATGTTTAATTGAATAGCCAGTGAACATCTTGGTATCAATACCTGCCAGGTTCATTGTCTGTTTTACCCACTTGCTAACGGCCTCTGGTCCTACTGTTTTGTAAGGAACACGAAAGTTAAGGAACAATTTCTCCTCACCATTCCGGGCTTCTTCAGTTTTTATAATGTATTCCTCTAGTAGTGTGACAATACACAGCTCTGGTTTTTCCCCTGAATGTTTTGAAGTTTAGGCAAGGGTGATGTGAGTTTGGCTTCGTTGTCTTGATCCTTTCATTTATATAAATAGACACCCCTCCGTTACTTGTAAAAATGATGTCTTTTACTTTGATTAATGCTAATGTTTGGAAACGTCCAGCACTTACCAACATTAGTAAGCAGACAAGCTTTTTTGTGAGCAACTCTAATGAAATATTATTGTAAGGGAAAATATTTTTCAGGGACCCTGTTAAGGTAGAGGGGTCCCAGGTTATATTGTATTTTGGCTCTTGGACCGTAATTTGGAAATGCCTTTAATGTACCTTCTTGCATTTAAATTTTTCCCCACTTCTCCAGGTAGTATTAGGGACAGGGCTGACCGGAACGTATTAAAGGTACCATACTTGAAGCCATGTTTCTCATACTGATCTTGAAGAAACAATATAACCTGTTCTGCAAATTTTGAAATCTTATTTTTCCCACCATTTCAAATGCGTGGAGTTGTATTGTTTCAATGTTGCATCAGAAAGTGACCCCAGGAGTACTGTCAAGCTGCTTTCTGGAAGTCCTTGGTGTCTAAATGCTTGCTGCACAATCTTACGGCAACCAGGGTAAGTACTGGTAGGTGTGCTTGTCTAAAAGGAGAAAATAAAATATCAGTGCTTTGCCCCAGTGTTATTTTTTGACCCACTGCCATTCTGTTGAGGAGTGGGTACCATGCCTGGCTATTCCAGTCTGGTACCACTATTACTCCTTTAGCTCTATCTGTTTGGATTTTATTTAACACTCCTAAAATCATAGAGATTGGTGGGAATGCATAGAATTATAAATTGGACCACACAGTAAATGCATCCACTGCGTAAGAGCCAGGGTCTTTGAACCATGAAAAATAGTCTTTGCATTTAGTGTTTGCCTGTGATGCAAACAGGTCAACTTGAAACGGTCCCAGGAATGTGTTGATTTCCTGAAATTTCCAGGAAACCAGTCAGTTTCATGAGATGTTATTCTTGATTCAGGATCTGCAACATTTTGACAAGATGGTATGTAAGAAGCAAAAAGATATACATTTTGTTTTTCAGTCCATTGCCAAATTTGCCTGGTAATGCTATTTAATTTTTCGTTTTGTACGCCATGCGGTTGATGCATGCAATTGCTGTGGCATTGTCTACTCGTAGTAGGATGTTGGTATTATATACAACTTTGGCAAGAGACATTAACCCGTTAAAAATGGCCTCAGTTTCTAATAAATTGATGTGCTCTTTTTGATCAGCCTCATTCCACCACCATCACCTTTTCAGTCCTGTTTATTGTTGCCGCCCCCCCCACCCTGTCATTAAGCTATCTGTGAACATCTCAAGACTGAAATGATCTTGTTTAATGTTGTTTGAGGAAAGGGGAGTCTTTTCTAACCACCACATTAGATCGGTAACAATATTTTTGTGATTTAGAATCATTGCTTTGTTATAATTTTGATTAGCAATTTGCAAAGCTAATAATTTCTCCCTCTCAAACAGTTTAATATGCATGGGTGAGTATTTAACAGCTGGCATTGCCGACAATAGAGCACCTATAAACTGAGAAAAATATCTTATAGTGCAACTATTCAGTCTCATAAGTTTTTCTGAAAGTTTCAGTATTTTTTGTTTTCTCTCCCCTGTCAGCTGGATTGTTAGATACAAACCCTAAGTATTTGCATTCTGTGCTTGGTGTTAGCATGCTCTTCTCAAAGTTTATGATAAACCCCAGACTTTTATGTTTATCAATTGCTAATGTAGTATTTTTTAAACTGGAATTTTTGTCACAGGCCAAATATAATACACAAGGGATTCCCTTTTCCCTAAGATATCTTACAAAAGGTTTTAGCATTTCTGTGAAGACATAGGGTATGGTGGCCAAGCCAAAATATATTAATCAAGAAATTAGCATTCTTAAGATCAATTGTGGTCATAAAACAGCCTTTGTGCATAAGCCTTAAGACTTTTCTTTGATCCTCCATCTTGAAATGTGGTATATCAAGAAATTGGTTTAGGAATTTTAAGTTATAAACGAATCGAAAGGTTCCATTTGTTTTTTATTTTAAGAAAAATGGGGATATAATCTGTCCTTCTTCATTGTAACAGACAGAAATTGCCTCAGATGTTTTAAGTGCCTTAATGACCTTCGCCAATTCACCTTCCTCAAATTTATTGCAATGAACATAGAATTTGCTTATCCTCCCAGCATTTCTTACCTCACTCAGCTCCTCTTGGTTTGATATGATGATACTCTCCTGCTCAACTGTTGCTGCTGTTGATGGCCCTGGTGCCTTGTTGAGTATGATGCTGTCTTCCTTCCACGAGGCGAGCCTTTGTAATTTTTTGAAGGACCAGGGGTATTTTTCAGCTTTTCCTTATTAGGGGGTTTTAAAACTGCTTGTGTTTTCAAGTTCTCTTGCAGACTTAGGGTTTTCTGCAAAGTTTGAAAACAGTGATGCTCCAAGCTCTGTTGCTTTTGCCACATTTTTTGCTAGTGGGGTTGGAAGTTGATAGATAATTGTAGTCCTTCTCTCTCTTGAAAATTCATAAAACAAGTCTGTGAGGAGCTTACCCAAGTCTCCAGCCTCCTCAAACAATTCTTTGGAGGAGTCAGATTCCAGTTTTGTTAGTTTTTTAGGATCATACCCAAAATCGTTAGAGCTGACCCTAGCTGAGACTGCAGGGTTTGTCTGAACTTGTCCTTCTGAAGCATCTCCGAGGGTACTACTTGTTCGACCTCTGGGTTTATTGAGGGGGCAGCCAGTAACCCACAGTTTTCTGGTGTTAGTATGTCAGACTTTTCCTCTTTTGAGAGCCCCTTTGTCAATAAGTTTTCCCTCCGGGGAATGATAGCTTTGTGTAGATAGGTTTTGATTTTTTGGGTTGCTTCAGGGTCTTCACCCAAATAGTATAACACTTCCTGGTCAAGGGTTAGCTCAACCACATCCTGGTCCCCTGATTCCATCACTGTTTTAAATTCCATAAGTTGGAAGGGGTGAAACCTCCCGCTCCATTTTTTTCTATAGGAGGAGTAAGACCTACTCCATTTTTTTTTTCTGTCGGAGGGGCAGAACCTCCTGCTCCATTTTTTTCCATAGGAGGGGCAAAACCTCCTGCTCCACTATTACCCTGTTTTTGGGGGTAATATCCCCTTTTTTTTTGCTTTGTCTATGTACTTTTTTTGATAAAGCTCTTTCCAGTTGGAAAATTCTCTCTTCAGGGGACCTTTGTCTTTCACCATGGCGGCTAGACCTAGATCTGGACCTGCGGCGCCGATCATGGTGGCTCCGACTTTGAGAAGGGCTCCTACTGGCATCATAAGGTCTATTTCGAAGACTATAATTTTCTTTGTAATATGGGGACCCCTACCTCGTGTAGCGCCGCCGAGAATAGAGAGGACTTTCGTCGCTGTTGTCATACCAACGGTCTTGGAAACATTCTCTGTATCTCCTCCTTTCGTCCATCTTTCTATCTGTTAAAAAAAACTGCAAAAAAATAGCTTTTTTTTATGAAAAATTAATAAAAAATTAAATAATCTAAAAAAAATTACTTGAATTGAATAAAATAGGGTCTGGAATCGGGCGTACGATGTACATATTCAGACCAGAAACAAAATTGTTTTTGGGTTAATCTTTAAAAAATTGCGTTCATCAAACGTAGAGTCACTACTACCCAGTTAAAAATTATTCCTATAAAACGGCAAAAATAATCCGGAAATTCATAAAAATTAAAAACTTTTGATTTTATACACATGTAAACATAAACAATTATCTGTAAATTTAAACAATATTCAAAGATATTACACAATCGAGGTCTCCTTCTTTTGCTTGTACTTCTGGGAAATTTTAGGACTAAGGTTAACCGTTACCGCGACAAAAAGAAAACGGCACCGATAACTTTGGCGACAACGATAACTTCAACGCTATTTAACAGTCCAGAATAGCCCTTTTGGTATAGGTTTTACGTCGACTCGGTCCGTTTATTTGATATTTGGGATATTTTATTAGTTTTTGTGTTTAGTTTTCAAAATAAAATTAGTTTACTGCGGTTTTCCGTTCCAAGATAATATTTAATTATAGAAGAACTCTTAAACAGATAATCTAATAGAAGCTCGCCAAAACTCAAATGCGCATGACCTTCGTACGTCAAAATTCTATTGTTAACCGTCGCACAGTGGAACGACCTTATGGGAACAGAGGGACATGAGTTTTATACACAGTTATATTATACAAAGAGCAACGTCTTAAATTAAAAAAAATAGTTACTTTACATGATTTAAACCATATACAGGGCAACCCAAAAATATAGTGCGTTTTACAAAAACCTATTTTTTTATATGCTAAGTTTGCTTAAATGTCACCTAAATTTTTCGTCTTGAATTTTTTGGAAAGAAGAAGCTTCTAATTTTACTATAAAAACATATTTTTTTATTTTTTGACAAATCAAATGCGCTTTTTATAATGAACTCCAAAAATGACGCTTTGCCCATATGCTCAACTTCCATAGCCATCTTGGTAGCAGATTGTAGCAGATAAATGTTATATTTTCGTGATCGTAATACTCCAGAAATTATATTTAGATTACTGGTAACGCGAATACTGTCGAATATTTTTACCTAATTTGTTCATTTTATTATTATATTTTTGATAAAAAGGACGACTTATTTGTGTAAACATTTCAAAAAACCATTAATCAGTATTAGGCAATCATATAACAAAAATATTTACTAAAGTCAACATTTATCATATCATTTAAATAGTAGTAAAATTTGTAATTAGACACACTTGTAGCCAAAATTTAACGCCTTAAGATATCTATCACCCAAAATTACAATAAAATGATAATAAATGGGCTTCTTTCTAAATAATTGTGTGAATTTAATTTTAAATATATAAAGAAACCTTTTTGGTCTATGTCTCTGATATTATACTAAGCCGTTCCTCTGTGCGTCGGTACGTTTGCGGCGTTTCACTGCAACCCTTAACTATATATGAAGTTCAGATGTCAACACTGTCAAATAGCGTTAGTCGTCGAACGTTTTAGATGGATACGGCCAAAAAAGTAAACTCTTCTGGGTTTCGTTTGAGAGAAGAGAAGTAGTTTCAACCAATAAACACGCTTAAAAGCGGTGACGAGAGGATCGACATGACAATAATTTATTTTAAAATCATTTCTTCATTAAAAAATAATTAGAAAAACTTTACCAATTTGTGTTTTTAAAACAATTACCAAATATCCGTTTTCAAAAAACGATAACTAACAAGGGTTTGCATCTGTTGTATAATGTTTGACAATCCCAGGCTAACTTAATTTAGGAAAGCGATTATTAACTATTAATTTACAGCAAGAATATTCAGTATATTATGTCATTTGTTTTTGAACTTTATCGCATGTTTTCCTGGGCCCTGCCCGCCTCTGTGCTGTTGGCGAAAAATATTATTACAAGCACTGCCTTCTTCAATTACAAGCCATCTCCTATTTTGAATTGCAGCACTGTCGAAGGCTGACGGCTCTTACATTTAAATATGTCAGCCTCACAGTCAGCCCCCCCATCCCCCTTAAGTTAACAAGCCTGATCCTTCTGTGAATTAGGTACTTGTTCTGTTAGACGTTTGTTTTTTGGCCAACAGAGAACAAAGAATTATTTTTAATCGAAATTTCAAAACTGTTAATAAAATGCTGCTATTTGAACTGCAGAAGCAATTATATGGTAGCTGCATTGGTACCAAAGGATGTCAAGCCTTAGTTAGATTTCCAAAGTAATGCAGCTAGCTCTATGTACAGGGTGTCCAAAATTCGATGGTTTTGGGGGGTTTCGGGTACTTCTAGAGGAGATTGAGAAAATTCGACCCCCCTTTGCGAGACTCAAATTTCAAGATAAATTTTTGGTAAAAACCGCATTTCAATATGTCACCCCGTCTTCGAGCTACGGGGGCTTTGGATGCGGTTATAAGACACACTAAGAAACCCTTTACCATGGGCCCAATCTTGGATCTATGACAGGGGAGCCGAAAATAGCTGTCAAAGTTTGACATGTAATATCCAAAAGCAGGCAAACTATGGCCGATTTTGATTAACAAGGTGTCAATTCCTACTAAGTTGAGCAAGCTGAATCTAAAAATGCTAATCATTCACGGCACCTATTTTTTTTTAGTTTTTGATATTCCGTGGCATATTATCTAACTTTTTATACTTTTGTCGGAACCCACAAAATTTAATTAAAAGTGACAGCTGTGCACATTTGTCATTTGGTTTAACTAAAAAAAAGTATCCAATATGGCTTTTTACAGGTGACGGATTTTGTCAAAATTACAGCCCTCTTTTTTTTTAGTTTTTGATATTTTGTGAAATGTCATATGCCCTTTTTTACTTTCGTGATATCCCTGAATACAAAAATTGAAAAAAAAAGTGCCAGCTGTGGAGACCTGTCATTTGTTTTAACTAAATAAGTTGTCCAATTTATAGTACAGTGCCAGTGAAGTGTAAAAGTTTATTAAAATTAAAAATGCGCCTTTATCCTATTTTCAGGATTTGACAGCTTTAAAAAAATGTCACTTGTAAATTGATTGTTAAGTGTGTTAGTTATTAATAGACTGTTCTTAAATAATTTTTTTTAAATTAAAACAAATGACAGGTGTCCACAGCTGTCACTTTTAATTCAATTTTTGGACTCAGGGTTCCGACAAAAGTATAAAAACTAATATGACAGGTCACAAAATATCAAAAACTAAAAAAATGGGTGCTGTCATTTTGACAGGCATTGACAAATGTAAAAATCTGTCACTTTTAAATAGATCTTCACTTGTATTTATTGCTAATAAACTATTTGTATATGAAATAAAAGTCAAATTGGACACTTTTGTTAGTTAAAACAAATGACATGTTCCCACAGCTGTCACTTTTAATTCAATTTTTGGACTCAGAGTTCCGATAAAAGAATAAAAGGTTATATCACATGTCACAAAATGTCAAAAACTAAAAAAATAGGTGCCGTCATTTTTATACGAATTGACAGCTGTCAAATTGGTTAGCATTTTTGGATCCAGCTTGCTCAACTTAGTGGGAATTGAGACCTTGTCAATTAAAATCGACAGTTACGACACTTTTACAGAGGGTCTTTGTTCCTGGAAAGACCTTTTATGATTGTTTTGCCTTTTCCTCAATTTTTGTCGATTTTATTTAGTAGTGAAAAAATCTTTACATAAAAATATTTCAGGGTAGTTTGTTTTATTTGTGTTGGTAAGTTTTTTAGGGTCATATATAAGCCAAAGAACATAAGTTTAATATATTTTTGTTAAGAACATAAGTTTATTATATTTTTGTTAAGAACATAAGTTTATTATATTTAAGATACTACTATTTAAAATAAATAATTTTAAAAGGTCACTGGCCTGACTATATGTCAGGCTTCGCTTGGAATGTTGCCAGCTTTTAGGAGCGGGCTTGTAATTGAAGGGGTCAGTGTTACAGGACTTTACCTGAGAATATCCCTTGCGCATATTAATAACTGGAGAAAATTTTCTGTATTAATAAGTGGAAACGGTCGGAAAAAATTTCCACGGAAATGGCATCTTATATCTTTATATTCGATCTTCTAATGTTTTAAATAAAATTTGTCCTCCGATGCACTAGTTATATTACTACTGACAATACACCACATTATTTAACAATAACTTACAACGCTTTGAAAATATCTGACATTACAATACTTAATAATTTTTGACAATAAATGACAATATTCTGGGCGGATATTTTGTTTGGCGTAAAAGTGTTGACTTTCTTGGGATCTTTGTACTGACAAACTAGTAAACAACTTTTACGCGAACCAAAATGTCCGCCCAGAATATTGTCAATTGCCAGTACTTTAAAATAGGGTGTACAGGGTGTTTGTTTATAACTGGAACACTCGGTATCTTTTTTATTATTGAAAATAAGGGATAGGTCTAAATTCAAAAAATTCTTGACAAATTGCAACGAACTTAAACGCTATAACAACTTTTTTTTGTTGCCCTTGGTATACAGTGTCTGGCAATAAAGACAATTTTTTTAAATTAATGTATATATATATATATATAAATGTATATTTTTGCATTTTTCAATTTTTTTAAAAATTAGCTTTACAAAAATATCAAACACTATTTCAATATCTTTTGTAGTTCCTGAGATATTTGTGTTTAAGTTTTAATAAATGTGAAAATAAAAATATATTGGAAATGACCAACTGATCAAGCTACCAAGTGGGCCATGAATGTATTTTTTTATTTTAACAATATAAACTTAAAAATCTAGTGGCCTTGAAAAAAAAACGATTGACGGCAATGTAGCTTGATCAGATCGTCGTTTCTAATGTATTTTATTAAAATTTCTCAGAAACTACAAAAGATATTCCAATAGTGTTTGGTATTTTTGTAAAGCTAATTTTTTGAAAAATTAAAAAATGCAAAAATATACTGGGTATTCTATTTTAAAAAAAACCCTGTATACCAAGGGGAACAAAAAAAATTGTTATAGCGCTTAAGTTCATTGCAATTTGCCAAGAAATTTTTGAATTCAATCCTATCCTTTATTTTCATTAATAAAAAAGATACTGAGTGCTCCAGTTATCAATAAACACCCTGTACCTACAGAGTTTAGACTAGGTGTTGGCCCCTCGTTAAAAAAGTAAGTAAGATATACTATTTTTTGTTTTCGCAAATGCTTTTACGTAATTTATTACAATCGTAAAAAAATTAAAAAATTTCTCTTTCTTACTAAAAAGGGCACGAAAATGAACATCGCATATGTATGGCGGATTAAATAAACATGGCGATCAATGCCATAAAATGGCGTTTATTCCATGGTAATTTTGGTTGGGCGAGAGCAAAAATGACGTTTTGGGCTTTTGTTTACGTTCCATTTTGCCAAAATGTTTTGTAATATTTTTTTGGTTTTGATCAACAATGTTTTTTATGATGTCCTGATGCTTTTTTTAAATACCTTTAATGATGATTTCTACAAACGAAATTCCCGTTTATATTTTTTCATTCTTCCTGTTTTTTTGTTGTTTTGTGAAAAAGTAGACACTAAACGACATATTTTTAATAAGCAAAAAAAAGCTTATAGCGTTTTTTTTAAACGTACGCTATTATAAAGTTAGGGCGTCAAATTTAGGTGTAAGTGTCTGAAATAACCTTAAAAAAGTGATTTTTTGAGAAAAAATATACTGTTCACTCAGATTTATGCAATAATAAAAAACGAACTTGTTTATGGAGTACAAAGTATTTGTTTTTTAAAATAATATAAATAAATAATTTTTTCCACGAGCGCCTACGGTTTATCAGAATGTGCAAAAAAATCAAAGAAAGTTCAATCATAAAATCATTCACTATAGAAATTGCAATGCATTAAACTTATTTCTTTAAACTCATTCAACGACAAATTCGAAATTTATTTATAGACCCGTTTTTAATCGTTTTTAATCGAACCATTGTTCATCAAACTCATTCAATATCAAACTCATAATTTGTAAAACCCACTTTTAATAAAACTCGGAATTTGTCAAACCATTATTTTTCAAAACCGGAATTCGTAAAAGGCCTTCCTTGTTTATTAGAAAATTTTACACGCAGGTAGCGCCGCGACGCGGCATTTCGATGCATTTGTCGCTGCTACCCGTTCATACTTGTACAAGAAGCGTTCAGTAGTTTGTGTATAGATGTCACTTGCATTCCAGTTAAGAACAATAGAGTGACATCTACAATGAGCTTCAGGCTACTGCGAACATAGGGGGAATCAAGTCCAATTTACTCTCCTGGCGGTACGACCGAGGTGGAGTCGAAGCACGCTGCAGTGTTATCTTTTTGAAATTTGTTTTGTTTTTATTATTTTGTTTTATTTCTGGCTTGCTCGAGGAACAGATCGGTAAGTTCTTAAGTGAAATAATACATTTTTAAAACTAAAAATGGATGTCTACGAACTTTTTTTTTATTCATAGGTTTGTGCAGAATTTTGAAAAGTTTGGTTGTGTAGCGCCAAGAAACCATAAAAAACCCACTGTTTTGAATGACGAGCAGGAAGTACGAGATGTGATAATGTGCGCTGCAGTGCAGGAAAATCGAAAGTTAACTAGCCACCAAATTGCCGAAGCAGTTGATACGTCTTCAGGCACTGTCTTACGTGTTCTCAAAAAGAATAGTTATCATCAGAGACAACCTAATAACTTACGGAGACTAACAGAAAGATAGAGTCGCGCAGGAACTACGTTCCTGTAGCGCATAGCGCATTGAGGCGGAGAGTCCGTCTCTTTCTATATGATCATGAAAGAAAGACAATATTTTTCAATGTCGAAATATATTTCACACAATTTAAATTTAGTACCTGCCGGTTTTTGCCACCGCTTGTCAAAGTCTGGCAAGCGGTTTTTTTAGATTTTCACAAAACCTTTCTAAACTAAAAAGCCAGTTAACTCATTTTCGTTTTAGTATCCTTTGGCCTATGATCGGCGCCATATTGACACCAAACTGACAGAAAATCCATGTTTAACTTGTCAATTTGGTTATAAAAATGGTCGATACAATAGGCTAAAGGGCACTAAGGCGGTAGGAGTTACTTGACTTTTTAGTTGAGAACGGTGTTGGATTTTCAAAAGTGAGTTATTTTAATTATTTTTGGTTCGAAATCGCGCGAGTTTATGGGATTAGCTATATAGTGGATTAACAACTTATTGTAAAGTCTAAAAGGCCATTTAAATCAGGCTGAATCACTAGCATTAAAGCTAGAGAGCATGGGACTGTTTGAAGAGTGCCAAAAATTGGGGTTCAGATTTTTGCGAACCAAATCCCTGAAGAAAATATTGTGATGATTTATACAGAGCTAAGCAAGAAGATAAGAGATATAGGTTAAAACATTTATAAAATCTGTAAGACTTTTAGACAGATTTTTTAATAACATAATAAAATGTTGTTACCTTTAATATTTGATAATATTCCTCAACACAGTTATAACCCCCTCTTCCTATTTTAGACTTTTAAAGGGTTCAAAAAACTTTTTGTAAGCTAGAGAAAGTTTTTTAGCTGCATAGAACAGTACAAAGCTGGTTAAGGTTTCTATAGAGCTAAAACCTTTCGCGAATGCATTGCTTTTTTAACACTAAAAAGTATGGAAAAACTGCGGCTCTTAAGATTTTTCATGTCTTTTTATTATTAAATAAGTAAGTGTCTGTAAAAAATTATCAAAATAATATATGTATTTTATTATGCGTCTGGCTGTACAAGTAGTTCCTTCCTGTAGCCACTGGCTGCGCTCGTGTCGCCGATAAACAATGTTCCCTAAGTATAACACACTATTGGTCACTCTCGCGTAGCCATTACTTTCATTTAGCATTCTTACAAAGCGTCAAAAACCCATCAAATTTTTCCGGAGGACAACTATAGTTGTATGGAATTTTGTGAAAAAATGATGATAAGGGCTAATCGTGATGAAAACTTTCTGAGATCTATTCTTTTCACAGTTGAAAGCAATTTTCCATTATTGAATCGTCATAACCCAACACATGTTCGATATTGGTCGAGGGAAAATTTGCATTTGTATTTTGACGTAAGAACACAGTATCCCCAAAAACTAAATGTTTGGGGGGGTATTGTAGGGGAACACGTAATTGGGCCATTTTTTATTGACGGCAATTTGAATGGTCCAAGATACTTGGATCTACTGCAGCAGCATATTATTCCAACTGCTAGGCAGTTGTTAGGTGTTAGATTTGGTGAAACATGGTTTCAACAAGATGGTTGTCCCACTTACAATGTTGGCCTTGTTAGGGAATATCTTGATAATGTATTTCCTAATCGGGTTATAAGTACAAGGAGAACTATTTTATGGCCACCTCGATCATCCGATCTTGCTCCTAATGACTTCTATCTGTGGAGTTATATCAAAAATAAAGTTTACGGGCATGAAAAATTGAAGAAGCTTTTCAAACTATCACCCCTAACATGCTTGGAAACGTTAGAAGAGCTTTTTATAATAGGCTCGGGTATTGTCTAGCCGAGCAAGGAGGACTTTTCGAACATTTGCTCTAATTTTTTTTTGACTCTGAGAATCTTTTTGGTTTTTAGAATGTATTATTTTATTTTAAGAACTTGCTTTTATTTTGTTTCTTCTTATTATTTTCATTGTAACACGGTGTTAGTGATAAATCTAAGCCGTTGAAAATAAAACGCTCTAATTTATCAGTGACAAAAAACAAGAAAATTACGTTATCAAAATTTGCGTATTTATTGATCAAATTCCGGTTTCATGGACTACACTTCACATTGCACCGTGGTTAGAGGCGTACTAAACGCAAGCCGCGAAGGGTGATCGCAAGCCTGAGTGTTGGTTGCTCCACTGATAGGTGTGCGGTGTCCCTGCGTGTACCTACACTGGCAAATTGGACTTCTTCCGGCCTATGTTCGCAGTAGCCTGAAGCGCTCTGTATACACAAAGTATAGTGTTTTGGTTGGTTGAGTGCACTTTTATGAAGAATGGGATTGAAAGAGGGTTTGTACTCAGTGCAGTTTTTTATTATAAATAGCTTATCATCAGTAATTACATTCTAATACATAAAAAGGCTTTATGGCATTCACCAAGCCCTTTTATGTATTGGAATCTAACAAAACTAACAATTAGCTCTGATGATGGCCTAAGGCCGAAAGCGTGCTAAGCTATTTACAATAAAAATTTGTACTGAGTACAAACCATCTTTCAATCCTATTATACACAAAGTATTGAACACTACCTGTGAATACTTTTAGCCAAGTGTGCGCACACAGAACGACAAATAAATCGAAAATTTTCTGATAAACAACGGGTTTTACAAATTCCGGTTTTGACAAATAATGGTTTGACAAATTCCGGGTTTTATTAAAAATGGGTTTTACAAATTACGAGTTTGATATTGAATGAGTTTGATGAACAATGGTTCAATTAAAAACGGGTCTTATAAATTTCAAATTTTTTATTGAATGTGTTTGAAGTAATAAGGTTCGGATAAAAAATTGGTTTAACAAATTGCCGTTTTTATGGTGAATCGTTCTTACGATGAAAATTTTTATTAAATACGGTCTGATAAATTCCTCGTTTGATAAACCATAGAGTTCTTTTCCACTTTTTCTACGAGGAGCAAAGAGTTTGTCCCACTAAATGGGCATTTACTTTGTATTCCTCGAAGCAAATGGTAAAATTGACCTTTTAAAGCTTTTTCGCTGACATTTCATCAGTTTTAAGATGGTATTTAAAAATACCATAGTTTTTTAAGGTTATTTATGATATATGCTGACGTAAAATTAGATTTTATTGCTTGCGAACGTTTATTTGTTGAGCACGCCTGTAATACAGGGTGTAAAAGGTAAGACTGCTAATATTTTAATGGGTGATAAGATATTAAAAAAACTCCTTTGTTTCCAAAATATTTAGTTTTAAAATTTTGAGGAGGAATTTAATTTTTATAAAAAACCTTAACTTTACAAAAATACGAGGATATATGTGTTATGTATACCTGGAGAGCTCTCTTTAATACCGGAAAAACATTCAAAAGGGCCCCTTACACCCCGTTCCCAACTATGCGCAGAAAGCTCATCACCTGTATATATGTTGAACCACGTGATGATTTTTTGGAATCAGGAATACTCATAGGTGGGAACCATCAGGGTGTTACTTCTTTTACGCTCAACTATTATACCCTTATTATTATGTTGTGCGACTCTACAAAATTTCGTTATTTTCTTGTGATTTCAAACCAATACATAACAAAAAAAAAGTTGCGCCCTTTAACACCCTGTATCTCGAAAACAAAGAACTTTTGAGCTCCATGTTCCAAAACTTGTATGATATTTAGGATGTTCATGCTTTGCAATCTTGATCCTGTTGTTTTCTGTGCACGAAAAACCTTTTCAACTTTATTAATATTTAATTTTTTTAAATATTTATAATATTATAAAACTTAGCCACGTGTGTTTACCTGTATAAAAATGCTACATGTCGTAAAACTATAATTTGTTTAAATTTATTGCCAACGTTTTTCAACCAGGATGTCATTGTATAAATAGGCCAAAATGACGGTACAAAAAATAAACCACACATTTTAAATTATATAACGATGTATGTTACATAATATATTATATATTTTATTTATACTTATCAAACCAAAAACTATAAATGTGTTTTAATCAAAAATAAAATATTTTATGATAAAAACGTATTGTTCAAGATAAATATGTAGAATTTTAATACTTATAACAAAAATAAAAAATATGCACTTAAAACTAGAAAAACAAAAATACATAATTAATCTCCCATTCCTTCTCTTAGACTTCTCCGGTCATCATTTCCATGAATTCTGAAATGAAAAAAGAAAAACGTCATAATAAATTTTACCTATTCGCGTGTGGTAAAGTGCACTTTACCGCACCCATTTGCGAACGGAAAGTAGTACTTTACCGCACCAAGTGGGGTAAAGTGACTACGTTTATTTCAGAAAATTAAAATACAGATATTTATATTACTTTTTTTGGAAATTTTTGAGCCTTGTAGGTAAAAATCTTGTACCGAACACATGCGTAAAGTGTCTTTACCGCCCTTGCCGGCTTGACCGAACTACCTTCGTTCGGTCAATTGCCGTCGCGTAAGGTAAAGTATCACTTTCTTCACTTTTTAGGTAAATAACTATTACCGCACTCGTTTGGGGCGGAAAGTTGTTTTTTGCCTCACTTAGTGCGGTAAAGTTCACCCTATGGTACTTTACCGCACTCAGTGTGGTAAATAAGTGACTTTTTGTTTCAGAAAATTAAATTACTGATATTTATATTATATTTTGGGAAATTTTTGAGGTTTATAGGTAAAATTTTATACCTCGTCACGTGCGGTAATATCACTTTCCACACCTGTTAGCTAAATAACAATTACAATATCTATTACTAGAATATTTAAAGTTTAGTACTCCGGTATATACCAGGTGTCCCAAGGTGAGTAACCTATTAGAATATTTTGAAAACTATACAATGGAAACTTTTCAAACTTTCTATTCTAACATAAGTCCATGCTTGCAGTGTTGCCATTTTCAGGAAAACTTGGCAACAACTTTCTTATTTTAAATTGAACACCCTGTATATTTGTGCATTTTTGGATTCTACAAAATATTTTAGGTACATTTTATGTATAATGTCCTATACATATGTTCAACTTTTTTTAAATATTGACAGGTGAAAATTGACAGTTTTTAACTTTGACAGTCTGTAACATTGAAACTGTTAAGGATAGAGCAAAACGGTTTTTACATTCCTATTTTGGTTTTTCACAAGCTATCGTTTTATATCTAAACCCAGGGTTAAAATATCCCAAGGTTAGTTTAACCCTGTGTTAAAAATAGTATAAAATGATAGCTTGTGAAAAACCAAGATAGGAATGTAAAACCGTTTTGCTCTATCCTTAATCGTTTCGATGTTACGGGCTGTCAAAGTTAAAAAATATCAATTTTCAACTGTCAATATTTTAAAAACAGTTGAACATAGGTATAGGACATTATACATAAAATGTACCTAAAATATTTTGTAGAATCCAAAAATGCAAAAATATACAAGGTGGTCAATTTAAAATAAGAAAGTTGTTGCCAAGTTTTCCTGCAAATGGCAACACTGCAAATATGAAAGTATTTCATAAAGATAGTTTACATGGACTTATGTTAAAAGAGAAAGTTCGAAAAGTTTCCATTGTATAGTTTCCAAAATATTCTAATAGGTTACTCACCTTGTGACACCCGGTATATTAACCCAAAACCGTGTCATATTTTGTGTTAAATAACTGAATCATACAAAGTATTACGTAAATATTTTGTAAAATTGTTAAGTTACCAGTAACCAGTTACGTTTACATCTTTCTTGAGGCCTTAGCTAGGAAATAAATATAAATTTACCTGCTTAGGTTGGATAATTTTTTTTCGTTTCTTTTATAGCGACTAAGACAATATTCATAATGGAACTGTTTGATGCATTTTCGGAAAAACTCGATTTAGAACCTCTTAAAGAGGCTCTCCTGCATATGTTTTTTTTACCTCACGACCTGTGCAAAATTTGCGTGTCAAGCCTTTTTTTTCCAAGTGCACTGATGTTCGGTTGCGGACATTGGGTAAAAAGAAAAATTTATGAATTGTTCAAATAAGTGCGTTTGGTAAACCAAATCAGTCATGCCAAAAAAATTCGCTTGGCTTGGATACTATTATATTTATCCGATTTATGGGTGTAATCTGAGGAAAATTTTTATTTAAACAAGAACATTTACTTAGTTTATACGGGCCGTAAACCGTCTTTATTTTAATGCGGTTTACCGGCAATGCGTGTTTCCCCTATTGTTTATACGTTGAAATTAAAAACGCTTTCGGATCAGATGCTCCAGCGCTGCCAACCTTGACGCAACCAAAAGCCGACTGTTTGGTATAGTGGGTACATACCTGGTTTCACATCGGAATCGACCTTGAACTCATTTTGAACTTTTCGATTGGCAGCACTGGCTTCAAAAACGGTTTGAGGGTTTATACGCACTTTTAAACGGTTTTACAAACGCTAATCCGCATTTTTAAAACGATTTTAGCTAAAGCGCATCAGACCTCTTAAAACGGTTTAGGTAGTGTTTTTACATGCGTTTTAGGAAAACAGTTTGAAATTTAAACGGTTTAACGAGCCCGTATAAACTAAGTAATTGTCGGCTAAAAAACATTCATCGAAATAGTGTAGTTTTCCTCTTTTACTCTTTTATAATTTTTTTTCTACGTATTATTTAAGAAAAAGGTTTTCTTTAAAACGTAAGTAAACAAAAAATCCTACGTGCAAATATTTTGCAAATCAAATTCAACCATGCTGGTTAGTCAAGTTTTTATTATTCTTTCAACAATAAAACATAAAATGCGAAACGCCTTTTTTCTGATCCAAAATTAGATACAGACTGCGAATAGAGTAATAAATGATTTTTGAGAATTTTAAACATAAGATACTGAAACGTTTTAAAAAAAATCGGTTGTAGATAAATAACTAATAACATTGTTATTATAATCCAACAACAACATGACATTTCAAAATTGAATGACGCTTATCGTTTCACAAAAGGACTGACAATCATGTCAAATCAAAAATTTTCATCTGCCCAAATCATCAAACTTGCCTTTTTCGCATTGTCAGAAGCTTTGTATGGCTTATTTCATAGTAAAAATGCGCTTAAGGCTATATTTTCTCCCCAGATTTTAAGTAAAAAAGAGTACAACTGGCAGCGCCTTGCTCTTTAATTTTTTGAGCTTTTGCCAGAGTCACGAAAGAAAAAACAAAAGTGGAATGATAATATCCTGTAAATAAAATGACCGCTACATGTACTTGACATTTGTGAGCCTAAATAAGTTGTTATTTAAAAATTCCCCTAACTCTGAGGCTAATAATAAAAAGGGTTATCGCACATCACTTATGGAAGGCAAAAAACTAGTCATTCCGGTTGTATAACAGCACCGAACAAATCAAAACACTATATTTTTAGCAAAAACACGCAAAAAACGAAAATACTTTATTTTGACTAAAAAAACAATGGAGTAACATCCTAGTAACTTGTTTTGGTTCAAAGAAGTGTGTGGCTAATAAAAAAAGCAGGCAAATATATATCATGTTTACAGGGGGACTTGAAACCCATCTAAAAATGATATAACTTTACTTTTTCTATTCACAAAAAATTAAAAAAACAAAATTTTAATATATTATGAAAAATCATGGTAAAAAATACCAATTACTGATTGTGGAAAAGACACACCAAAAACAAAAAAAGAATGTCAAATCGATTCGATTGATGTGACTACGTTCTTTTAGGCTTATAACTGTCACCTGAATCAGGCGATCATTTTTGTGAAATTTCTCAGGGGGTATTATCATTCCACTTTTGTTTTTAATTTCGTGGCCAGAGTGCACAGGGAAAACTAAGTACATCAGAATTAGCTGAAATTTTGCAGGAGTGATTTTTAAATGCTTAACAAAAATATCTGAAGGAAATATTTCAATTATTTTCTCTTCAAAATAAAAGCTCTGGTGCTGTCATCTATCCCAAAAGCCTCAAAATAATTGCGGTTTAGAACAAACCCGGTTTACAAAAAAAAATAGAGAAATACCCACAATATCCTCTGGATTACATTTTTAATTTTTATATTTCCTTGCTTTAGCGAAAATAAAAACTAAGTAAGTTTCCTTTTTTCTAAAAGCCTGTGCACTCCGGAAAAGAAAACCGATCAATCAATCATAAACGTTTACACTTCATTGAATTTGGGAGACACACGCAGTTGTTGGCCGTTAGATCGCATAATTTATACGATGCGCGGCGGCCGGTTTTAAATAAAATCTCTTTCTCCGGGGGCTTATACATCGTTCATTAAATGCCAGTTTAAAAAGAAAACAATTAACACAACTAAATTAACGACAGATTTTTGGTAAAACCAGGGTGAAGTATGTCTTTAGGTTGGACGCAATGCTGTAAAGTGTTTTAAAATTTTTTATACCGACCGAGTCTCGTACATCATTTTGACGTTTAAAATAACCTAAATAATCACGTAGAAATGCCAACATTAAAAATAAAGATCTTTTGATCTTTTGTTTTTAAAGTATGTTCTATTTTTCCACTTTCTATTCCACACTAATTTTTCACCCTTTATTTCGACACACGAGATTCAACAAACCCCTTGCGTCAAAAAACCCTGCGTGGGCACGCGCTGGTGTGCATAGGGCTTAAAGCGATTTGAGTGGGGTTTATATGACAAAATTTTTAAACCGTCCTTATATAAAAGCGCTTTAAGAAGCCCCAAAATAATTATTGTAATTTTCCATATCTACATGGTATACACATTTTAAGCACTTTCACTTTGTTTATGCAGGTCTCTTAAAGAGCTTTTATGTAAGAACTTTTGTCGTATAAACACAACTAAAACCGTTTTGAACACTAAATCGATTTTATTTTTAAGCGAGTTTAAAACCGATTTTAGAGTCTATAAACACTACAAAAATGCTTTAACGCATTGCTAACCTGGTTTTACAGAAAAATCTGATATGAAATTTTCCATGCGCCCTTTAATGTAAAATTACGTATCCGGGTTTTATGTTTCTACCGTAATAAAACTACCCAGCAAACAAATCATCGGCACTGAATCGGGCCAATGTCGACAACGTCGGCAGTGTGTCGGCATCGGCGATTACATTCTGGCCCGATGTTGGTCAGATTGCGATTTTCAGTTTTCGGTCAATAATCGGCAACTGACAGAGGTCCACATTACTACAATCGACTTTATGCCGACACCACTTTAGGACCGACGATGGTCTGATTGGAACTTTGTTTAATCGGTCGAAAATCGGCAACTGACGATGGTCCGATGATGGTCCGATTGGAACTTTGTTTAATCGGACTAGAATTGGCAACTGACGATGGCCCGATTTACTATATTCGACATTATGCCAATGCAAACCTTTTCGGTCGAAAATCGGCAACTGACGATGGTCCGATGATGGTCCGATTGGAACTTTGTTTAATCGGTCGAGAATCGGCAACTGACGATGGCACGATTGACTATAGTCAACTTTATGCCGACGACCAATTTATCTGCTTTAGGGCTGACGATGGAACTTTGTTTGATTGGTCAAGAATCGGCAACCGACGATGGTCCGATTAGGTCACCTTAAAATTTTTAAACTGCTTAATAGTTTTTTCCTAGTGTGTAGAGATGGCGCTAATGTCACTATGTTCCCTGTACAGTGGAAGATAATACTATATATATATATATATAATTAGCAAAGATATTTCAAAACTAGAATGCGGACTTGACAAGATGGTGGTACTTCCTTACAAGAATCACCTCTCCTGCCACTTAAAACAGCCCGACTAGTTAAGCACCCACATTATCGAAAATTTGTAGTTTGCCAATGTCGGACCACTTTAAGCTACCACCGACGGACCTCCGTCAATCGTCGACGTTGGACCGCTTTAGTAAACCAATGTCGGACTTGAATAGTTGACCGATGTCGGGCCGAGACCAGCTTGTCTACGTTAGACCGACCAAATTAAGCAGTTATGGGCGGATGATCGGTACCATGTGGTTAAACCATATCGGACCTTAATCGTCCGGCGACGGTATGCCGATGTCAGCAAAAAGTAAAATTTACCATTGGTCCGACGACGGGCCACAGTCTAACGCTGCATCGGCAAACAGACATTGGGCCTACATCGCAAAGCGGACAAAAAATACTGCTGGTCCGATGTCGTAAATCGACGTCGTGCCGATGACGATAAATTCGGACCGACGAAGGCCCGAGGGAACCGTGTTTGCTGGGTAAAGTAAACGGTCCTAAGTTTAAGTGAAATTTTTGGTTTTAAGAAGAAGAATTTTAATAAATTTGTTTATTGAATACTCATCTTAACACAATCTTTTGTTGCATTTAAGAAGAAATTTTCAATTTAGAAGAAAAGAAAATTAAAAAATTTAAACACACGCGGGGTTTAAATAGTAAACACTCTAGAATAAATTAGCATTGGGGTTATATGTCACTCTAATTAAAACCTACCATTGTTAATTAATTTTTGCAATTAATACTTGATGTCACACAACGATTTAAATGAGTAATAATAAAACGATTAATTTTGTATTTATTTAAAAAAGGTTTTTATTTATGAAATGTATTAAAAAAACTTAAATGCAAGTTTTTTTTACATTTCTGTCACTGTCGAAATGTCAGTTTAAAAATATTAGCGCTGCGTTCAATCACAAACAGCGAGTTCGGATTTTTTACCTCTGCTTGCACCTTGGCTTGCACCAACCTCTACTGATGAAAGCTACAGCTTTAAAATGAGTGGGCTTTGAGTAAGGAAAGTTTTTTTTAGTTTTTTTTAGTTTGTAAATAAATTAATATAGTTGTTTTGGGTTTTTTTGTTTGTTATATTTTTCGTGCATAATCAGTGACCTTCACTTATGTTTGCTTTGGCTCGTAGTGCCCTCCTAAATATATTTTTTGTGCTGAAAACGTTCAAAATATGGCGTTTTTCTGGACAAAATAGGAAGTGTTTTATTGGATAATGAAAAACTTGGGATATTAAATAAGGTAAATTAATCCTTATTTATAAAAACGCTTACTTAGGGAAATTATAAACGAATTTATTACCAATTGCCACAAAACAATCCTTTCTGGGGGCTATAAATTTAAACCACCCCCTAAAAAATCACCAATTTTATAAACTCAAACACACATAATGAAGCTATTATGTGCCAAATTTTTGGCGTATTCACCATTTGCATTTTGAAACCTGTCAAAAAAAATTAGTTTTAGGGCATTTTCTCCTAAAATATGGTATATTTGGACAAAAAAAAAGCAGTTTTTCAGTGGTATTTAGAAGTAACAATACAAAATAATCAATTACTTTTCAAAAATACTTTTCTGTGTGGGTAAGTGTTTTTTGAAAATTGGTTTTAAAATTTAGTACCCCCCACAGGTCTAAATATTTACACTGTGGGGGGTACTATTTTAGATCTTAGTAAATCTCACTGTTAAGTTGTATCTTTATGTTTTAATCCGATTTATAACTTTCGTATTTCAAGAGCATTTTGTTTAAATCGGTGGCCTTTCGGAAAATTAACAAATTTGACATATATACAAAAACGTTTTTTAAATTAAATGAATTTTCAGAAAATGTCAATATTAACACCAAAAAAATGTTCATACATTTAAACGAAAGTTGTGTTTTTTTTTTGTTTTGCCCGGCTGAATTTGATTTACCGAACGCATTTAATTCATAACTTAACTTATTTTTTACCCGTTGCTTAGAAATGATGAGGCTCTACACACAAAATTTTCCTTTGTTACCAGTGGCGCACATCAAAAAATTGCAGGGGGGTCAAAAAGACCTATTTTTTAAAAACCATCAAAGATTTTTAAAAAATTGTCAATTTCGATATCAATTCCTTATTCTTGAAGTATTGGCTTTTCAAAAATATTAAAATTTCGAAAGGGTGCGTGCCAAATGGCAAGAAATTTTTCATGCATTTTTATTTTCGTTTGCCTTAAAAAATTCATTTTGTCAAATGACAATAAAAACACATTATTATTACAGAAAATCTTTAAATAAAATCTTATTATAGTTGGTTTAACATTTAGTATTTTTGACATACTGTATGAATCCCAGACATAAGATCTATTTGTCGTGAACCAAAATTTATACAGGGTGTTCATTTTAAAACTTCCCACTCAAGATTCACGTATGTAGAGTCTGATTTTAGAAAAGTCACGTCGATTTTTTATTCAAAGGGGACACATTTTGTCTATTCTGAAATTTTTGTTACACGCACCCCCTTCGAGGGGTAAACTTTACCCCTATATTTTGAATAGGCCCAGCAAATACATCTGTTACATTAACCTAGTATTTACGTAAATCTAAAGTGAAAAAATTCACATAAAACGAGTTTTCATAAAATTTACCGAATATTTACATAACATAACTTATGTTTCTTTAATTACATTATATTTACGTAATAAAAAGGGAACGTCGTGCATGGTATGAGAAGTATATAAATATTATATAGTTATATAGTAAATAGTACCTTATTTACGTGACGACTGACGTCAAGTTTAACTTGATGTGACTTGTAAGAGATATAAATATTATGTAAAAAATTTAGCCTAATTTTACCTTTCGATTTACTTTTTAGTTACTAATTAATCGACATCTGCCGTTTCCCAATTTTTTGTTGCCATGTATTATTTAATTTATTATAAAAATTAGGGAACTTTGTGCATGACATTATGCAGTACACATACGTTACTTTTTATCTTGTTGTGACTTCCGGTTTACCTAGAATTTATGTAACAAAGTAATCATGTGTTGTAACTTTTACGTAATATTTACGTAACGGTGTTGGCTGGAAGGGGGGGATGTAAGTGGGTCGTGAGTAATACCTTGTTTGGTATTTTATTGTATGGTATGTCTTTACAATCGCGTAAAAATTTCGAAAATCCATCGATTCGTTTCTGAGATATTCACTTTTACAGTTGCATGGATCAATGCATAAATGTTTTTTTTTACAAAATAATTTTATTTTTTGATAAATGCCGGGACACGTCGACTTTGTTTTTGTTAAAGATACATTTTATCATTGCAGTTTTTCTTCTATGGCAAATTCCTACGAGGAGTGAATTTTACACTTACACACAAAAAAATCCATGAACTGACAAAGGGAATAAACTGCTTGGACAACTTTGCCACAAACTTACAGGAAATATTTGGCACAAAAGTGGTAAACATAGATAGCATGTCTGATCACAGTTTTATCTCAATGAAATTTAAATTATCAGTTATCCCAGAAAACAAAGAAATTTTAAAACATAGACCAATCACAACAAAATCAAATCAAAAACTACGTGTCATCATTGGACTGGAACTTTGTCAACAGTGACAGTGTAACTATTGAACAAAAAGTTGATCACTTCCTTTCAACACTACAGTCTGGGTTAGATTAATCTTTTCCAGTTAAGAAAAAAACAATCAAACCAAATCAATCTCCAGTCAATCAAAGGGAACAGCTAAATTTTCTCTATGATGAATCAAAAAATAAAAATATACCAGATTTTAAGGTGGAAATTTAAGAAAGGCGAAAAGATTATCGACAAGCTCTAGTGGCAGCCAAGAAAAATGCAAATGACAGTTATATAAAAAATGCTTCAAATCCACAAAAAGCTATGTGGAGCCTTGTAAACAACACAAAGATGAAACAGAAGAAACTGGACATAGAATTAACCCCAGATGATTTTAACAAATTCTTTGCGGGCATTGCAGAGAAAATATTTAATGATCTGAACTTTACTCGACCAGAAGAAAATTTTGAAAATGTTTCCAATTTTGTTTTAAAATTTCAAGAAGTGGGTGTGCCACTGTAAAAAAAACAATTTTTAATTTAAAAAATAAAATTCATTGATTGATTGTTACTCGTTGAATGATAAAATTTTAAAATTAATTTGCGAAGATATTGCATTGATTCTTACACTACTTTTCAATCAATGTATATAAGAATCTATTTATCCAAAACGCTTAAAAATATCAAGATTTGTACCGATTTTTTAAAAAGGTTGCAAAAGCGAACCATTCAATTACCGGCCTATTTCAATAGTGCCGGTAATTGGAAAAGTACAAAAAAAAAATTTACAGTCACAAATGACAGCCTATTTTGAAGAAAATCACCTTTTCAATGAATTCCAGTTTGGTTTTAGGTTCTCACGCAGCACAACTGATGCAATTAACTATTTAAGTAAAATTCTTAATGATGCTTTTAGAAAAAAGCAGTACGCAGGATTGCTCTTTTGCGACTTGATCAAGTCTTTCGATTGCCTCTCGCCAAAGACGCTGGTCAAAAAGCTGGGCAGATATGGCTTCAACAATGACAACAAGAGGCTGATTGATTCCTATCTTAGTGACCGCTAACAGTATGTCAATATTGGTGAGCAAACATCAAGTCGACTCGACTTGGTCTTGGGCGTGCCCCAGGGCTCTGTACTGGGGCCAACCATATTTATAATCTATATAAACGACATTGAAAACTTGATCACCACAACAAACCAATACTATCTAAACTTTGCCGATGACACACACATCAGATCTGCAGTACTTGACCGGCAGCTTGGGTGAGATGCAGGTGAGAACATAAACAAAAAACTCAAAAAATGTTCTTTTCTCTACGACCTTTGGATGTGGCAAATTCGGATTTTGTTAGATATTTTGGGTTTAACCTTGACCCAAAGCTAAACTGGGACAAGCATACTGAGCAGCTGGCTAAAGAGCTCTGTTCAGGAGCATATCCCTAACAGCACAGAAATATTCCCCGAAAATTCACTGAATGTTCAGCTAGGATATTAGGAACATTCCCTGAATGTTCCCTCAAATCCTCTCAGCATACCAAGGATGTTCAGGGAATGTTCCGTGTGCACAGTTTTGATATTCCTAGAACATCCTGGTAGAACATTTATAGAATATTTTCGCAGGATTTTCATAGTACATTTATGAGCTTGAAAAAATATGTTTTCTCACAAAACACCCTAAAAAAAATTTTAAAAATAAAAAAAAACAGTTTTTAAACAGCGATGAGATTTGAACCCTTAACCTTCTGGCATCCATATAACACTTTTCCAACGACTTAACCTTTTGCGCTACGGGGGCTTATGGGAGAAATTATATATTAGCGGGGTATAACCTTCTGGACATGTTTTCTAGGAAGACCACCGTGAATTATTTTTTTTTACATAAAATCAGGATCACTCCTGAACGGCTCAACGGATTTTCATAATTCTTTTTTTATGGGATAAAAATATTCCCCCCTCCCCGAATCCTCCCAAACGGTAGTGGAAGAAGATTACGTTATTTGTTCAATGCAGGATAACTCGCGAACGGCTCGACGGATTTTCATAATTTTATTGGATAACAATATTATATCCCTCCCCGAATCCTCCCATACGGTAGTGGAAGGGGATAACTTCCGAACGGCTCAACCGATTTTCATAATTATTGTTTTATTGGAAATAAATATTAGCCTACCCCAACAAGCTTTTTGAACAAAATAAAATCTTAAATTCTGCTGCGTAAGCATGATCGTGGATAGAAAAATATTATTTCTTTTCATGGCATGGCAAGGAAATTGGCATAACATTCACGGAATATCCTGCATAGAATATTCGCTAAATGTTCTATCCAGGCTATCCAGGGAATGTATTTTCAATGTGCTGTTAATATCCAAAAGGAAGGGCATTTTCCGGACTTTAATAGAACATTCAGGGAATATTCTGCATGGAATATTCGCTGAATGTACTGTCCAGGATATCCTAAGAATGTTTTTTAAATGTGCTGACAATGTCCAAAAAATTAAATTTTTCGGACTTTCCCAGAACATTTCTGGAATATCCTGCATATAATGTTAGCTGAATGTACTAGGTAGGATATTCTGAGAATGTCTTTTAAATGTGCTGTTCATGTGCTAACTTGAAAGTTATTCAGAACACGTTTTTGGAACATCCTACCAATATACTGTGAATGTACTTACTCTATAACTTATCAAAAAAATTATCAAAACAATGTCTTGCTCAGTGTTTTCCATGATTGTGTCCAAGGTAAAATTAACTATGTCCTTCTAGCATGGGGCCATGCTACAAGGGGCGAAATAATCTTTAGTCTTCAAAGGAGATGTATACGAATTGTGGATAGCAAGGGATTTAGGGTTGATTGCAGACAAAGTTTCAGATCTGAGGGTGCTAATATTTCCATCTTTTTTTGTGTTACATAGTCTTAAATATGTTGCTGAAAACAAAATCCATTATACAACTCACAATGATGTACATGGCCGCACAAGTAGGAATAATGCAAACATCCAAATAAGCGACCAGAACTGGAATAAGCTACTATGGTCCAAAACTGTTCAACCTATTACCAACCGAAATAAAAAAATCAGTCAACAAAAATTATTTTTAACAAAATAAAAAAATATTTCAAATCAAAAGCATTCTATTCACTTGATGAAATATTGAACCATAACTTCAGTGACCTCAAATGTCATTCTTGTGCTTTACAGTGACACATCCCAGGGATAGTTTTTCTTTTTTTTAATACCTACGTTTTAAATGTAATGTCCAAAAGTATGTAAAATGTTGAAAGTATGTGTTTTATAGTGTTTATTGATTTAGATTTAGATTTTAAATTTATTTTCTTATTTATTTCCAATTTTTTGAGAATGTTTTGACGTGTGCAAAAATGATGCATTTATTAGCATGAATAAATTACTACTACTACTTTCCCTATTCAAAATTTAGGGGTAAAGATTACCCCTCGAAGGAGGTGCATGCGTGATACAAAAATGTCAAGAAATGTGTCCCCCTCGAACAAAAAATCGCGAATTTCTTGAAAATCACACTCTAAATTTCAATATGGATGATTCTACGAGGAAGGTGGAATGGGAATGCATATTTCTCAGACAAAAACACACGAAGCATAGTTTTATTTATAAGATGTAGAAGTTATGTTATGAAGAATGTTATCTTTATGAACCATTCTTATACCTCTGCAGTAGTCCCAAATCAAACATTAAAAACTTTTAAAGCATTTAACCAAATCTTTATCAAAAAATATTTTTGAAAATTCCAAATTATATTTTCTGACAATTTTGCAATTTTAGACGTGTTCCAATTTTTTTAAATCTTAAATCCTAACGGTTAATTTCTAGAGAAACAGGCGGCCATGGATGTTTAATTTACTTGCGACCATCACAAATTTTAATGTATGTATTATAGGTCGAGATTCCTCAAAACCCGTCAGAAAATCTCGCCCTTGCAAAAAATCGGACGATTTTTAAACACACAAGATTAGACTAAGTGATGTTTTTTCAGGACTTATTTGCTAACATTCCTTAAAATTAGTTTCTTTATACTGTTCCAGTAAATAAAAAAATATGTCAATTTTCATTTTTTTAGGTAGTTTTTGTGAAAACCTCTTTTTTAAATGTATTTTATTAAGCCTATTTTTGTTTGTAAACAAACCTTTAAAACTTTTAACATACAAGCCATGGAATATGTCGCTGTCACTGTTCAGAAAAGTCATACAAGTTCTGTCATTCCTTTTACATGGTGAGAATTTTCGTCACTTTTAAATGCTTATTGGTACGCTAGCAATTAGCTCCGACTTAAAAAAAAAATAAATTCTGCAGGACTATTTCTCTAAAATATTAGCAAAATGTTATCAAAAGAATAACGTAGTTTTTCTTACAACGTTAGGATAACTATTAAAGAAGCTGTGTTTTATTAAATAAGGCAATAGGTAAAAATCGTCACTTTCCGGTCTTGCGACCGGTGAGATTTTTTTGTCGTTTCTGAAGAATCTTGATAATAATTTCAACTTAAATTTGGTTTTAGTTGTAGATTTTGTTATTTTCTACTAAAAAATACTTTATCTGAAAAAATTAAAGACAGTAGTCTAAATAGCCGTGGCGTGGCCATAAATCGACACTGGGGGGGGGGGGGTACATCATTTAATAAAAATCAGCTATGGAAAATTTTTAAACATTAGGTAGGTGCCTATTGCTTGAGCTTTTGAACTGAAGGGAGCTTTTGAACTGAAGGATGTTGAGTTAGTGTCTACGAAACAAAAATACTTATTTTTAAAAGCAAATCTCATCTAGTCTCATTTGTAGATTTGTTTTAAAATTAACCCTTAAATGCGCCGCAGGCGAAAATTTTGAAAAAACTACACTAAAATGCTATTTTTTACACGTTTAAAAAGTTGTTAACAAAAAAATTGCTCAAAAGTAAACAAAATTTTAACAATATTTAATATTGGTATAGCGCCGCAGGCGAAAACTTTGACAAAACTAACAAAATATTCTTTAGAAATTTTGATCTCTTAGATTTTTTGCAAAATATTTTTGAAAAAGTAGATTGGGTTAGATGCCAAGAAGGGGTGGGTTGCGGTGGTATACAGGGTGTTCCAAATTCGATGCTCACCAGAAGGATCTCCTAAACGGTAGGAGATACGAAAAGGTTTAAACTAGGGCAAAGTTGCACAATTCGACGCTTTACTCAAAACCAAAATAAAAGTTTACAAATTCGGGGTGGTTCCGGAGATAGGCGAAAAAAACCGAAATATTTATTTTTAGGTTTTATATTTCTGCGCCCTTATTCTTAAAGCTGTCAAAAAACGCTTAAAACTTTCTACAGACACTTTTTTAAGATCTACCTAATGAGAGGTCCGTTTTCGACATTTAACATTTCAGTGTGACAGGAGCACTGTCAAATTCATTTTTTCTTATGGACACATGCTTTTTTTTCTCCTGCCGTTTGGTTCATGAAGGATGACAGATATTTTACAACCTTATTTTGACAAGTACCTGACTTTTTGAGTTAATTGACCATCATCAGCCCAATATTTTTAAAATGTTAAAAAAAGTACTGCAATCGGGTTTCCAAAATATCTTGAGTAAGCAAAACTTAAATTTGAGATGGTCAATAAACCCAAAACGTCAGATGACTTGTCAAAATAAGGTTGCAAAATATTATCTGTCATCCTTTATGAACCAAACGGCTGGAGAAAAAGGATGTGTACATAAGAAAAAATTAACTGGACAGTGCTCCTGTCACACTGAAATGTCAAATCTCAAAAACGGACCTCTCACTAGGTAGATCTTAAAAAAGTGCCTATAGAAAGTTTTAAGCGTTTTTTGACAGCTTTAAGAATAAGGGCGCAGAAAAATAAAAACTAAAAATTAATATTTCGGTTTTTTCCGCCTATCTCCGGAACTATCCGGAATTTGTAAACTTTTTTTTATTTTTGAGCAAAGCATAAAATTGCGCAACTTTGCCCTAATTTAAACCTTTTCGTGTCTCTTACCGTTTAGGAGATCCCCATGGTGAGCATGGAATTTGAAACACTCTGTATATATATAGATTTGTTGCCAAATCATAAATGCGCCCCAAATGAAAATTTTAGGGAAAATTATACTTTGAATGCTGGTGAGAAAAATTCCGTAGAATTAAACTAAAATTCACACCAAACACAAGTCACAAACTGGAGTAAAGGGTCAAAAAAGTGGGGGCGCTATGTCTCTCCCTGAGGCCCTTGATCATTAATAATTTATTGTAGATTAGGTTGAACCCCCTGGGGGTCGGTTAACCCCCAAACCACCCCTTCCCTGGCTACGCCACTGTAAATAGATTTTGATTTAAATTACAAAATCATTAAAAGACTCGTTACTCTGGAATTTTTATAACTGAGGAATACCATACATTCCAAAATTAAGAAAAAAAAGTGTTAAGTATTAATAATAAAATACATTTCTAGATGAAAAGAAAATGCGTTTTTGTCTGTTTATTTGTCCGAGCCTCACGCAAAAATTACTGAACGGATTTTGATTCGCATTACCGGATTCCTTGGGCAGGACATAGATTTTATTTCATCTGACTGAATGGAAGGATTTGGGGGGCGGGAGTGCACGGGAGGGGCTGGGGGACGTAAAAGTGGGGGAAGGTGTAGCTAAACATTTAAAGACGCGAAGTATAAGAATATAAAGATTATGGGGGCCCATCTCAGAATTGTTCTCCCTATGACTCCTCTTTAATAACTTAACTGAAAAAGCACTCAAACTCAAAAATAGAATGTCTATAAATATGTTCCAGCAATAAACATTCATTACGCACATTCTGGTTAAGTTTGTTTAAAATGTATAAAAACAGCGTGTTTAAATCGAGCAAAATGGTTTTGAGATACGGGTTTTGGATTACAAGTCTGCGATTCTGGATTGTGAAAATAAATAATAAATTATCTTTGACTGTTAAAGAAAAAACATAGAGCAGATGGCTGAAAATTCGGAAAAACCTTGGTTTCTATTTATTGCTGAGGAAATATCGGAAGGCAAATTTTTTAAAAATATAAACAAATAATATTGAGTCAGTTCAGTTTTACTGTATTTAACATTGGGGGCTAAAAATTTTACACACGTGTGTGCCTGGACGAGGTATAGTTTACATAAAAATGGACAGAAAAACTGTACGGGGTGGTCTAAATTTGAAGAAATTGTGTATAACTTTTCTGTTAATGAAAATTTCTTTCTTTTAAGTCTAAATTGATTTTTTTACGTATAATTTCAAGTAAAATTTTATTCTCAACCTTTATTTTTTTGAGATATAATATTAAGTTGGTATTTTTGTTATAAAATGACCGATTTTTTACTCGATTTTTTGTAATCAGCATAAAGTTTCCTTTAAAATGATCTTTAATTTTTTGTTTTTTTCTACCTATTTTAATTTTTTTAATTTTTTTGTTTTATTTTGATAGCATAATTTTTACAAAAACGAAAATAATAAATTTTATGCTAATTACAAAAATTGAGTAAAAATAGGTCATTCCATAACAAAAATACCAAATTTTAGTGTTTTATATCTTAAAAACCAAAGGTCATATAAAAAATCCAATTTGACAATTATAGGCCATATTCTAAAATGCATATTTTTAAAAAAGCCCTTGTAGCTCGAAAACGGGTTACTACTGACATAATGTCTCAAAAATGTATACTAGTTTTTCGCTATCTTCCCTAAAAATACCCAAAACCTCACAATTCCCTCAAATTTCGACTCCCCTGTACTTTTGGAATGTGTTATCCTCTTTGTAAAATTTTGCACATTGCTTTCTTGGAGAAAATGTTTTTAATCGATTTAAAAAAATAAACAATATTGTATTATTTTTTGCCGATAAAATTTTAACATCTTATTGGCATGACAAAAATAAACAATTTTTTGGTCCGGGTAGACGTATCTCATAGTTATATGGGGTAGACCTTTCGATATGTACAGGGTGACCTACAAATCGTGGTTAAAGTTTGAAAAACGTTTTTTTTAAGCGTATATTATTTCCACAACTGATTGCAATAATTTGTGACATCATATTTATACTTCAAAAACTCAATATTAATAAAAATTAAAAAGAAAACAAATATCTCTCAATATTGGGTCAAGCTGTACAAATATGATGACACTTGCGAAGACGAAAAATATTAAGCTTTCGATATCCATATCCAAAAAAAAATGCCAATAAACACAAAAAATAATGCGGTTCAATCAACAATAACGTCAAAATATATTTTTTAAAATACGGTTTTTGAAACTTTGATCACGATTTCTAGGTCATCTTGTACATATCGGAAGGTCTATTTCAACCAAAAAATGTGTATTTTTTTGCCACACCAATAAGAAATTAAAACTTTATTAAAATCTGAAGAGATTAAACAGAACTCTTCCCAGTAATGTGCAAAAAATGTCACAAAGAGGATCAACTGCGATTTTAGTAAATACAGTTTAGGGGTACATATTCAAAAAGTACTTCTTTTTCAAGTGCCATGCTCTCTGTTGGCTATCATCAGCGCGATCTGTACCCCGTCCACTGCTTTTCGGAAAAGTGTCGTAGTACTAACACCATACCATTGTTTTAAAGCCATAATATCCGTCTACGACTCGGACCTCTTCTGCCTTTAATTTTGCCTTCTGTTATTAATTTTAAAAGTTTATATTTGTCATTTCTCAAAATATGGCCAAAATATTCAAGTTTTCGTTTTTAATGGTTAACCAAACTTCAAGATCTTTATTTATTCTAAGCAAAACATCCACATTAGTTACTCCCTCTATCCAAGATATCCTTAGTATTCTATGCTTCATGCTTCCATCCCATAATATAAGATGCTGAAAACATAACACCGAAGCACACGAATTTGGAGAGTGGTATTAAGATCGTGACTACACAACACTGATTTCATTTTGATAAAAGATGATCTGGCCTGTTCAATTCTTGCGCGAACTTCTAGCATGTTGTCCCAGTTCTCATTGAGGAGACCGCTCAAGTATTTGCTGTCCATTTACTTCTAAAATGCCTCTGATGTTCTTTTGCTTGGATATGACCATCCATTTTGTTTTTCCAACATTTAAGGTAAGCTCGAATTGCGAACTTTTGGCAGCAATTTGATTCAACAACTCTTGCAGGCCTTCCAGCGTGTCTGCTATTATGACAGTGTCGTGGGCATATCGTAGGTTGTTGATTTTTATGCCGTTTATGGTCAGACCCTCTTCGCAATTATGAAGTGCATTCTGTATTATTTTGTTACTATATATATTAAACAACAGCGGAAATATTATACAACCTTGGCGCACACCGCTTCTTATTTGAACCTCTTCAGATAGTTGGCCATCAACCTTTATTTGAGAAGTCTGATTCCAGTACAGATTAGCGATTATCTTTAGATCTCGGTCATCTAGACCAACTTCTTTTAGCGATTTATTGAGCTTTTCGTGTTGGACTCGATCAAACGCTTTCTCATAATCTATGAAACAGGCGTATACTGGTACCGACACATCCCTAGACGGAACTAAGACTTGAATGCCAAACAGGGCCTCCCTTGTTCCGAACCTACCACGAAATCCAAACTGCGGGTCGTACATAAAGGATTCGCATTTTCAATAAATTCTTTTATGGATAATCTTTAGAAATATTTTTAACATATGGCTCATTAGGCTGATTAGGCGGTAATCACCGCTGCAATAAATCAAGGTAAAAAGTTTGACCAGCCTATTTATCGAATCTTTGTTTTTAATTAGCTTTAAAACCTCAGTGTATACTCCGTCTTGCCCTACCGTTTTTCTGTTTTTAGCTGAGGATATTGCATGTTGTACTTCCTCTGGTGTTATATCTATGCCTTGGTTTGAGAATTCTTCTGGCTGTTCGGATCGGTTATCGGTAAGGAGATGTTCTATGTAGCTATACCATTCTTTTAGTTTTTCTTTGGTATCCGGTATGATTTTGCCCTGATTGTCCACAAAGATTCCAGCTTGTCTTTTATTAAATAATCCGGCTACTTCCTTTATACGTTTGTGTAAATTGAAAGTGCCATGTTTAGCATCTAGATCTTATAATTCTTGACATTGCTGTGTTATCCAGTCTTTCTTTGCTGAGCTTATCTTATTTTTTATTTCTCTATTGATTTCATGGTACTGATCGCTGCCTTTTTTACTGCGTCTTTTAGACATCAGCTCAAGGATTTCATCGGTCATCCAAACTTTCTTTTTATTTTTTCGTTCATCCTTGGCTAAGAGTGTTGTGCTTTCGACTATGGCACTTTTAACCTTTGTCCAAACATTTCTGCATCTTGCTCGGTAGACTCATTAATATCTTTAAGCTTTTTATCGAGTTCTACTTTAACTTTAGTTGCTACCATGTTATCTTGAAGTTCGTCCAACCTAAGTCTGGGTTTGTTATTTGGGGGATGATTTTTCTTGGGGGTAAATTTAATTTTCGCTACAACTGGATTGTGATCGGAGCCTACGTCTGCACCAGGGTAAGTTTTTGCAGATTTAATACAGTTTCTACATCGTTTATTGATTAGAAGTCCAAGTATAAAGGCGTCTAGCTGGAAGTTAAAAGAAAGTATTTGACACGACAAAATCCCTTTCCTGACAACTGAAAACGGCGATCTCCACGTTCATTTGATGTACCTACCAAGACTGTATCTTCCGACAATGTCTTCTCTAGGGGCGTTTCCAAGTTTTGCAAGTCCCCCATAACAATGGTGATTTCTGTCTTTTTTGTAAAACTAAGGGCAGTTTGAACTTGGTCGTAGAATGCCTCCACGTCATCATCTGAATATTTACTGGTTGGAGCGTATACTTGAATAATATTGACATTGAAAAGCATAGAATTTAGCTGAAGAAATATGACTCGCTCCGACACAGGGACAAAAGAGATAACGGATTTTTGAATTTCTTTTTTCAAAATGACTGCTACGCCGTTATAGTGGTTTTTGCCATCATTGCCTGCGTAGTAGACATGGAAGTCGTCTATCTGATATTTACCAGAGTTAGGCCATCTCACCTCGATAACTCCCAAGATCTCTATGTCTAATCGTTTCATTTAGTAATTATTTAAGAAAAGTAGATTTCTTGTCCGTATTTATAGAGTAATTATTTTTTTTTAACAATGTTTCAATATATTTCCTTAATCTATCGGCGACAAACATAAAACGTAGTTTTACCATAAAATTTTAGACAATATGTTTTTTAAAACAGCTTTTTAAAACGAAAATCCTTTTTTTAAGAAAAAATTTCATGTTGGATATTTTATTGAAAAACTGGATTGACGAGGATTCTTTTAAATAATTTGTTGGTGTCTTTGTTTATTTTAAAATTTTTGGACAAAAATGAGTTTCTTCTCCATAGAGTACGAAGTCTGGTTATTTTTTATTTGTTACCGACTAGTTATTATTTTACTTTGACAATTGTCAAACTTACCGTCAAAATCGACTGTGCCTGATCCATCAGTGTCGATTTCTTCAATCATCATGTCTAATTCTCTTTCTGTCAGTTGGTCGTCCAATTCTCTCAAAATTTCTTTTAGACATGTTGTGGGGATGTATCCGTTTCCTATCAAAATAATTTAGAATAATTTTAACGTTTTTATATAAGTAAGCTCTTTTAAACGATGCTTCAATTAGATCAATTTTAACGTTTTTATATATAAGTAAGCTCTTTCAAACAACCCATAAGTAACGCTTTTTTTGTCAGTTTTCTGGGGCGGTTAGTGTGTGGGGTTAAAAAGTGTTAAAATGAAAAACAATAAAGTAGTTTCAAAAACAATAAAGAAATTTGCAAAACAATCCAAAATAATAAATTATAATATTTATCATCATCGATCATCCAGCGCGTATTTGAGATTGGTAAGAGGGTTAGTTACCATGGCTTAGATCTCAATATTTCACAAACTACTTCATTCCAAATTCATTTGGATCACATTTTTGACAATGAGGTTCCATTTACTTTGTGTAGTAGGCAGAGCACTAGTTTATTTGGTCTGACTTTTTTAAATCGTCTAACTCAGGTTTTTGGCAACTTTAGGGTAAATAACAATTGAATATTTAGTTATTCCCTTAAACTGAGGTTAGGTCCACCCTTGATTACACATTTATAAATATTTATTTCTCTAACATTTCCCGTGTGCCAAGTAAATGATGTTCCTAGTTAATTTTTTTTGTATAAATTCAATTTGACAGCTTCGTAGAGGTAAAGAAATCAAAATATGCTTAGATAGTCAAACAGCACCCAATGGCCGGGTAACTCTGTCATAAATGCGAGGACGTCAATGATACGAAACATGTGACGAGCTAGCAAGAAACGAATTGCTTATTGGCCCAGATCTATACCCAAGAGTGTCTAAAAATATAAATTATATAAACAAAAACACGGCATTACATACTGTAGAAGACACAACACCCAGACATATACACATTGAAAAATACTTATTAAAACCTAACCGACAAACTACTGGCAATGAATTGAAACAAGTTACAAATAATGCTAGTACTCCTTGCTGGACATTGGTTCTTTACGAGGAATCATCTAAACGAAATGAAGGTGATGAAGAGTGAAAGACCAAGAAGCTTTTTACTCAGGGAAATACTTGTATATACACTTTTGGTTGGTACTACAGGAGAAATACCTTGGGAATACCTGGGACTACGTGTAAAAATGTTGTCCAGTGAAAAGCCGACAGTGCGGCAAGAAACAGCTCTGCACATCTCACGTAACTGTGAGGCTACACAAACTAGTACAAAGAACCTAAACAAACATAGGTTCTCCTGAAGGTTGGTGAGTTTTATAGGGTTTTATCAGATTTTACGAGCCAGACGGTCTTTCTTTTAAAAATATATAAAATCTGATAAAACATAAAATCTCGTAAAACCTTTCTAAAAGATTTGACGCGGTTTTTTCTGACAGGGATGTGTCGAGACGTGGTTATAATATTTTAGTGTAGTATCCATCATGTTATTTACCTTCTTTGTCATACAATCTGAAGGCTTCTTTGAGTTCCTTTTGCATGGCTTCATCGTCTTCTTCTATAATGAATTTTGCCGCTAATGTGACGAATTCATCAAATTCTAATCTTCCAGATTCTGAAAGAATAATATTGTTAAAAGAATTGGAGTTTTGTGACTCATATCACAGTCTGTCACTTTAAAATATTGCATCAAACCCAGATGGTACTTATATCCCTTTATACAACTTTACAATATCTCAAAAACTCCCGACGAACTACGTTATTACAGATTTTCTTTGAAATTGTAATACTCCATCTATATGAAAACCGTGTTTCGGTATTTGGAGTTTAATTGTGTTTATATTAGCTGCGTGATACAATGTTAACTTGATTGCATTAATGTTTACAGCGGAAGACGAAAGAAAACGGTAGAATTCATTTTTTAATTTTCACATTATTTCATTTTGTACTTCTTGTGTTTTATTTTTATAGTTTTTTTTACACTATACTTACTGTCAGCGTCGACTTCTTCAATTAGTTCTTCCAGGATTTTCTTGTCAAAAGGTTGCCCCATAAGCCTTAGGATGTCGGCCACCATATCACAGGGAATGCTACCGGATTTCTGGCTGTCAAAAGCTTCGAAAGCTTTGCGGAGAACTGTCAAAAAAGTGGAAAATTAGATTTTTATTTGTCAAAAGGTTAATTGACGATCGTCAACTTTTTCTAACCAAATTTCACTGGTTACAGGTTGGCAGTTCAAGATTTCCAAAAACTTTACTTTTGTTGCCAACCTTCGATAAAAAATGGTAACTTTTTGAGAATTTTTTTCGTGCTATAACACTGCTATGCGAACCAATATGGCCGCCCCGAATATTGCCAATTGAATTAAAGAAATTAGCCTTTTGCTATGGGTACATGATGGGATTGAATCGCGATCGAAATCATTGCATATCTTTCTTTAAGCTCATATGTTAGAAGACGATAAAATCATTTCAATTGGGATTTAACTCCATCATATATACCGTGTCCAAAAAAAACCGCAGCGCAGCGCAGGCAACGGCGCAATTGAATATTTTATTTGTTAGTTTATATATATATATATATATACTCTGTTTTATTTTTATATTAATTTTACGTTTATACCGGGAATTAACTGCCCGGATTAAGTTTAATTTTGTCTTAATCTACGGCGCAAACGCTAGCGATTTAAGATAATCCAATTCAACAATTTTTTAGGATTGACTTATCTTTTGACTTTAAATACATGACTTAAACAATTAAATCGGATTTAAAGGCTTTCTGGGGCTAGTAGTGACAACTAGCCTCGCCCAGCTGATATTTTTTAAGGCTATAAGTTGTTTTTTTTATTTTAGATTTATATAAAAATTAAATTAAATCCAAATTGTAAATCCACGGCATAAACGCTTGTCTGATTAATCTTAATCCGGGCAGTTAATCCCTGGTATAAACGTAGTAAATATTGGCTGAGAGCTGCGGATTCCAAACCGTATAAAAAAATATAGGGGACCAAGAGGAGAAGTCAAAAGTTTTATAGAGTTTCTTTTTTTCTTTTTCACCAAAATATTTTCTTAAAACGTATGATTCTGTGACCAAGGAAAATTTAAAATTAGACATTAGACACTTGTTGTTAGTGTATCTTTGATGCGTTTGTAAAAGCGTCCTTAAAAAAAGAGTTAAACTTGCGCTTACAACGTACGACGTAACAAAACCAATTCTTGTTCAGTGCACAATTTTACTTCATGCCGCTCACTTCTAATTCCTTCCTTGTCGAAAAAAGTGAAAGGGCAATAGAATGGAACACCCACAGATAACAAAATGGTTAGGATACGCTAGTTGCGTATGAATATTCCCTACACAAGTACGTTTTAAAAACGTCATGGAACGTTCCGGGGCGACCAATGGTACGTTCCAGGAACGTCCGTAGATATCGTGAAACGTTCAGACGATCCTTGGCCGTTCTTATTTGAATATCCACGGTATATTCTGGGCGTACGTTCTGGAAATGTCCACAGACGTCGCCAAACATTACGGGAACATTCCCGGAACGATCAATAATACCAATTGTAACGGGGACGGTCCTGGAACGTTTACTTGGACAACCTTCAACGTCCAAAGATGCCGACAAACGTTCCGGGAACGTTCTCGGAACGATTAATGTCGTCAAGTGTAACGTCTCGGGGTCGTTCCTTTGGACGTTCCTGGAACCTTTACTTGGACGATCCTTGGCCGTTCTTTATATAAACTCATTTTGGAGTCCTGATACAATAAATTGATATTTATATCTCACTCTCATAATATTTCATATCTCTTATTATGTAAAACGAATGTCGAAAAAATAGAGAATATTTTACCAAAGTACGTCATCTAGTTGCTAAATGAGTAGCTAATTAAGATGATTTTCTTGAAACGTTCCAGGGGAGTACTTTTTAGGGTTGTGAGTTTCGGGACCTACGGAGATCTAAAAAGGACGTACCCTGAACGTTCCATTAGAACTGTATTTAGATCTTTTTCTTGGAACGTTCCAAGGACGAATTTTTTATGTCTGTGACTTTCGCGACCTATGGGGATCTAAAAAGGACGTCCTCTAAACGTCCCCGGGACGTCCTTTGTTATTAGGGTTGCAGGGGTGGTCGTAGAAATAGGCGAGACGTAGTCGCTGTTGTACGACGTATTCGTTCTGAGCATGCGCACTGAGATACGATTACGATTATAAGCACTCTCTATTTGTGTAACTTTAAGGGTCTATTATTAACACGTACTTTCATCGACTTTTTTTAATTGTCCTTTAACTGATTTTCTCTTTATCTATGGGTGCGCAAGAGATTGAAACATCTGGTATCCCTTTTGCACTTATTGTTAAAGAGAAATTTAGTTAAAGGGCAATTAAAAAAAGTCGGTGGAAGTGGCCGTAAGAGACGTAACCACTTTGATTTTTGGGACCGACATCCATGGATGGCTCTGAACAATTAGGATTGAAATTCTAAGTAAGTATTTGAAATTAATCATTTAAGTGGGTCAGAATATCCTGAGTTTTTATACAGGGTGTCCTAAAAATCCGAGTCCGCCCTAAACCAGAACCAAAAGACACAGAGAAAAGTATCTTTTTGGATGCTAATTGTGCAGCGATTCATTTAGGGGGCGGAGCTAGGGCGGAGACAATACTTTTTTAAAAAAATGAGATACCTTGTATATTTTCTAAAATTTGAATAGAGCTTTTCATTCTGTTTCCAAAAATACTTAATGCGATACCTTTTTCTCTAACAGTTTTTAAATAAAATGACAAGAACTTTTAAATAAGACCTATGATTTAGACAATAAATCACCGAATATATGTTTTGTCACACCTTCATCAAAAACATGATTTTAGTAATTGTCTGCAGATAACTAAAGCATGGCTTTTTTGATTACCGATGCAAAAAAACTTTTTTTTTGATCACGGGTGTAAAGTTAAAGAGAAATAGCGGAAAATAGTAATATTGAAAAAATCTAATTATTCTTCTGTAAGAATAAAGCCATTTCTGCGAGTTTTCACCAAGTATTTACGAAAAAATAATTTAAAAATATCGTCAAAATATCAAATTATCAAAGATTAAAATGTCGCATCAATGAACGTCACCGAGTAAGAGAAACGATTGTTATGTCCTTGATTTATGTGTGTTGCGAAAAGTTTTAAAAACCGCTTAGGAACTTTAAAACCTGTTAAAAATCGTAAAATCTCGTAAAAATGTCTTACAAGGCGCTTTCATGCCAGGGCTAATATCTCCACTGTTTTATTTTGTGGGTTACCACTATGTTGCAATATGTTCTTCAATTTAAAATTTTTACGACTGCACACATAAAATCGTATTTTTTCCGGAGAAAACAAAAATAACAGCTGAACGCATTATAAGTGACCGTGCCAAAATTATATCTAATGGCAGCATGTCTCCCACAAAATTAGTTATTGTGCCAAAAGTCGTTTGCGTTTATTTTTTAAAGAATAAAATAAAAATTTAGAATCAAAATAACTCATTTGGGCTACAGTCCGTCCAGCAAAAGATGTCTTGCGGAACCAACTCAAACATAATTTTTGAAAAAAAGTATTTATTTTTTGTAGTGGGTTTAGCAAAATAACATTTTAAGACGGAATAAATCAAGATTTAGGATTTCGTTTAGTGCGCACGGAAAAAAAGGCTTTCAAATGTTTTTTAGGATTTTAGTAGATGGAGGGAGTGGTTGGTGGGAAGGGGTTGTTATCTCGATACAGTACCCTCTCCAGATAGGCCGATCAACTCATACCGATTTAGTGTCCTTTTATCCACCTTTGCCGCCATTTTCACTCAAAAGAGACAGATAATCCATTAGTTTTCTGTCAAAATGGCGGCGAAGGTGGAGAAAAGGACACTAAAACGATAAGAGCTGATCGGCCTATGTGGAGAGGGTAATGCTCGATACTAAAATGTTCCTTTAATTTTTGGCTTCCCTAATGTACCATTTTTCAGTTTTTGTTATTTATTTGGCATTTTCTCTTAAAGCGCTTTTATATAAGGATGTTTAAAAATTTTGTCGCATAAACACCACTAAAACCGTTTTAGCACTAAATCGATTTAATTTTAAAGCGATTTAAGAAAGCGGATTTTTGCTTTAAAAACGATTTTAGCGTCGGTATATGGTAAAGCCATGATGATCCTTAAAATAATTTAGTTAAATACCTGTTAAATGATTTTTAGATGTGCTTAAATAGACTTATAATAGGATACCTTTTTTGGTATATTTAAAGACTGTAAAGAACTTTGGTTGAAAGAAATTATTACCACCTTATGTCTCACACACTTTATGCTTTGAAAAATTACAATTTTTTCTGTTTTTTGCATAAAAATGGCAAAATAGAAATCATATGCACGGCATTACTCAAAATGTCTGTCATTTTGATGACATAACAGAAATTTTTAGTAAACAATTGCCTTAAATTATTTTCATCTTTCTCTGAAATACTTTTTATACCCTTCTGTCTCCCTTCAACAACCTTAAATATTTTTGCACTTCACTAAATTATCTCTTCATCTACCTCTAAAATTCTGCCCTCTCTTTTTCTCTAAACCCACATGACAATTAAACGTTCCTGTAATGTAATAGTCATATACTTAGAGAACAAAGAATGTGATAGAAATGTTACATTTTACCATTGGAAATATTACTAACACATGCCGGCAATAAGTTACGTTTTAGCTCATACAGGTGATATAAATCTGATAGAAACGTGACGTGAAACATGACTATAATACGACCAGAACATTTTTTTAAAAGAATTATAGTAATATACCTGGACACCGACTATAATTGAATGGATATGATTTTGAGATTCAAAATATGTCCAGATGCCCTCGAGATGGATATCCTAAGATACGGAGTGGATAAATATTCAAATCAATATCCACCAAATATGCATTAGTCTTCCACTAAAGTGCAATTACAGAGTAGCCTATGGATATAGGTATATCAATGTATCACCATTATGTTGATGTACTACTTGAGATTAGTTATCAAAATATTACCTAAAAAACTTTTTGATGTCTTATATGTACAATAATGGAACATATTGATTCCATCTACCTATAATGCACGATATTAAACTAAATTATAATTATAAATAATGTAAATCGTGTTCTTTTCACAAGATAGTAATATTTTCAGCAAACATGCCAAAATCCTGACAAACATTCTTTTTGGGAATATTCATAAAAAATTATTTGATTATCAGGTTATCATGGGTATATTATTATCTTATTAACAAATAATATAAGTATCACAAACCCTTAAAGAATATTCAACAAAAAATAGATCTGCAACATTCCTGTCATATTCACAATAGAATATTCCGAAAATCACTTTGAGGGAATATTCCTATAACATGAATATTCCTCCAATATTATGTGGGATTATTTTTCATTTTAACAGAAAAAAAAATGTTTTTTGGCAGTACTTTTTTGAACGCCTAAAAAACAGTGAGAACTTGAAAAATTTGAGTGTTTTATTCTTGAAATCAAAAGTTTGGTTGGAAAGCTTTAAAATGTGAGCAAAATCATTGCATAAAAATGTGTAAAACATAGTAAAAATTGCTTAAACATAAACGTTACCCCTTAAATTTTGCTAAAAATATTTGAAGCGTTAAATGATCATGGCTTTACCAATAAACAATTTAAAGAAATACTCAACCCTGGTTTTATCGAAAAATCTGTTATTTTATTTGTTTCCTTTTTAAACTGACATTTAATGAAGGACGTATAAATCCTCGAAGAAAGCGATTGTAATTAAAACTGTCCTTATATAAAACCGGTTTTAGGCGCGTATAAACGTAGTAATTTTATCATTTTTTTGACGCTTACCACATTGCGCGAAGTAAAAAACAAAAATGACCGCCTTATGTAGGTGACAGTTATGAGCCTAAAAGAACGTAGTCACATCAATCGAATCGACTTGACATTATTTTTTTTTATGTGTATTTTTCACAATCAGTAAATGGTATGTTTTACCATAATTTTTCGTAATAAAATTTTAGTTTTTTTTTAAATTTATGTTAATAGAAAAAGTAAAGTATATCATTTTTAGATGGGTTTCAAGTCCCCCTGTAAACATGATATATATTTGCCTCCTTTTTTATTAGCCACACATTTGTCTAAAACAAACCAAAAGTTACTAGGACGTTACTCCGTTGTTTTTTTAGTCAAAATAAACCGGAATGACTAGTTTTTGCCTTTCATAAGTGCTGCGCGATAACTCTTTTTATTATTAGCCTCAAAGTTGGGGGAATTTTGTCAATACCAACTAATTTAGGCTCACAAATGTCAAGTACATGTAGCCGTCACTTTATTTTCAGGATATTATCATTCCACTTTTATTTTTTCTTCCGTGATTAGGGCTTGGCATATTTGTGTTATTGCCATATGTATGGTCGCGTATTTTTTAGTTTTGTTCGGCTTTTTTATTTTCACACATTTTACATTTCTAGTCCTTTAAATTAGCAATTTTATTAAACAATAAAATAGTACCTTTTAAATTTCAACTAATACTCTATTCGCTTAGAGTTCTCCGTGAGAACATCGCACTGGATACATAGGATCCTAGCGATCTACCGATTTCTTTTATTTTTTAATATATTATGTTCGTCCCTCAAAGAAGCAATTTAAGAAAAAAAGGTTGGCGGATTCATCAATGAAAATTTTATCAAAAGGCGAATTTTTAATAGTAAACTACTTATACCGTGGTTATGATTATCCAAACCACTCGTATTTTCGCGTGTGCGGTTTGCAACCCACAATCAATTATATTTGAAATGGCGCATCATGTGTGACGTCATACTTAACTAAATCATAAACCATGTCATTTTGCGGGTGGGTTTTCTTACCATGACATCAGACCAAACTAACCTGGCAAACGACCTCTTGCAGTCTTCGCTTGGTGAGGTGTGTGTTTTGAAAATGCATTTTTTTGTGCATTTTCATTGTATTTATAAATTATTCTTTAAAGTGAGCCACGGGCCATCGAAAATTTTAAAAATCCGAGAAAAAAAAGTTATACCCTGCAAAAAATACCGCATCAAATCCCTTGGAGAAATTTGACAAGATTTTAGCAGATTTAATATGTTTTTGATGCGATTTGTGAAACATCCCTCATAGGATCTCTTAAAATCTTGTCAATTCTCGAGAGCGAAAAATTATTTCTCGTGAAATATGGTAAAAGCTGATCAGTTTTCATAAGTTTTCACGAGGCAAATAATCTGGCTGGTCAAATCTCGTCAAGCTGGTCAAATCTCTTAGTATCTGTTAAAGATTTGAATGGATTCTAAGAGTTCTGATGCGGTTTTTTTGACAGGGTCCTTAATATGTCCCAGTTTAATTTTCTTCGTATTTTACACACCATTTATGAATCCGACGTTACCGTTCGACGTTGACGCTTATCTGGGATTCCAACGTCGAGTTTATAAGTGGGGGTTTGCCCTTCTCCATATCTCTGATTTTTTCACATCAATAGGTATACAGATTTATGTGGGTGTAAGTAATAATGCTGGAGTATGCAGTGCTCATTAACAAAGAACTTTTTATTATCAAACCAGATGACCCATTGGTGTTTGAAAATATAAGCAAAATGTACGAGTAATGCCGGGCAACAGGAAATAATTTTATGTTACCCGGCATTACTCGTACATTTTGCTAGGCAGCATATATCATGTTACACTTGGATTGCTTTTGATACTTACCCATTTAAAAAATGCAATTGCAGTGTGCCTGAAGGTGTATACGAATGTTTGAATAACTATGAATTGTCGAAAGGCTGATGGTGTTGCTTTATTTTTCACGGGAAATTGCCACAATAAAAATCTGTGAAGCATATCGATTTTTTTGTAGAGACTAATTTTTTGTTATTATGCAGTATACGGTTTTCTGCCATTTTTGATTTTTTATGAAAAATGGCAGAAAACCGTAGGACCCCAAATCCGCCGGCGCCGGTTGTTTTTTTTTTTTTTTGTATTTAAAAAAAAAATCACTGATACAACCCAATCCAACACAGCCCAACCCAACCGATTCCAACCCAATCCAACCGATTCCAACCCAACCCAAAATGATCAAAAAAGCACATTACAACCCCTCCCGGCACCCTTTTTTTCCTTAAAAAAAAACCGGCGCCGGCGGATTTGGAGTCATAGGGACCCCAGTAGGTGCCTCTATAAAGAATTTTTCATAAAAAATAAAAAATGGCAGAAAACCGTATACTGCATAATTACCTAATTTTTTTACTCGTTTTTGCCCTCCTTGTTTTTATTTCTGGCCTACACACCTCTAAATTCTATTGAAATTGTAGTGTGGGTATGCATTTTTGACATATTTTCATAACTGTCTCTAGGTTGGTAAGGCGGCACCATATAGTAGTACCTAGTAATAGTTCTAGTATGTCCTACCTTTTATTTAAATAAAAGTGAGGTTAGAAGAAGACACAAAATCACAGAACGTAAATTGGTATACTATATTTGTCAACCAAATCAGCTGTTAAACAGTGAGTTAACCGTGACGTCATTCCTGACGTCATTATCCTAACAAACCACAGAGTATGCGGAACGATGCCTATTTGTGAGTGTTTCAGAGTTGGAAGTCAGAGTGTGTGATGGTGTTAAATGATGTCTGGATTGATGGTGACTAGTGAATCCACTGACGAGCCCACGCTGGTCACCCCGGGCGAAACATCGTTTAATTGTTTCTCTTTTCGCTTTGGTCTTTTGTGTGTTCCTTGTGGGACACTCATCAAATTTTGAATTTTCGTTCTTTCCTCTTAAGATCTTTTGATCTTCTCTTTTTTAAACCACAGAGTGGTTAGGATCATGAAAAATTCGCCAAGTCGTGAGGTTAAAATAAAAAATGTTAAGAGTTGAGAATGATTTGTGGCTTATCTGGAAGAGCCAAACAAATGTTTCAATTACCAAAAATGACCGGGGACAACAACATATCAAAAAATTTATGAAATCGGTAGATCGCCAGGATCCTATGTATCCAATGCGATATCCTTTGTCTCCATACACTGTTTGAATGCCTTTATCTTTGACATCAGTATTCCACTTATTAGACATCTGTCAAACTCATACCAAATACCACATGCCGGCTGAAACATGGATAACTGGACAAAAAAAAAATCATAAGCCAAAAGGTTCCGTTTAACCACAGGGTTAGTACAGCACTGGAAAATCAGGGAATTTTAATTAATTTTTTAAAAGTAAAATGTCAGGGATTCTATGATATTTGGAAAAAAATTGGATCAGCCGCATTAAATTAAAACACCCCCCATTGCTGCTCTACTAATCCTAATGCATAATTCCGAAACCTTCAACCGTATGGCGAAAATGGTACCCATTATAAATACAACTTGTTAACACACATAATTTTTGTATTGTTTGATTTTTTTGGCAGAATTGACAGTTACTTAAAAAGCACAAAACACGTAAAAAACACGGTATTGCAGAAAATCATCATCATCAAAAATTTAAGTGATTGATAGTTTCACTCTATGATTTAAAGGAAATAAAATTAGTTTGAAAAAAATCGGTTGACAAATGAAATAGTTGTTTTTTTTTAAATTGTCATGGTTTCCATGTTTAAGCCGCCTTGTATTTGAAAGATGTCCAATAAGTGGAATACTGATTACAAAGGTAAGTTTTAATTAATTTAATCCAGTTGAGGCTCATTTGCAGTAAAGTAATCTGAAATCATTGGAAAAAATGCAAAAAATACAAAAGAATATCTAAAAGATTCAAAGAGTTATGTTAAATTTGCTAAAACAGCAAGTAATTCATAAACTACGAATTTAAACAACTTTTTTTATTTTGACTTTTCCTATCTCTAGCGGCGTATTAACGGGGGAAGGGTGGGGTTTGGAGATAACCTTATCCCCGCCGAAACTACTTTATACTTTGTATTTATTTTCATACTTTTATACTTCGAAATAAAACACTTTTATACTTCGAAATGAAACACTAATCAATCTATCCCCTCCATCCGAAAATTCTTCTCACTACGCAACTGCCTATCTCCCAATAAAAGGTCTGCAGAGCGATATCAGGATGTCCACATTCTGGAAAAACCTGGAAAGTCATGGAAAGTTCAACACACTTTTTTCTACTATTTCATCAAAACGTGAAAATTTCTTTTTTTTTTTGTTTAATTTTAGCAACCTTTATTAACACCGTTCAAAACGTATAGAAAATTAATTTTTTAGGCAAATTTTCTAAAAAAAAATCGCCTGCGGCCACACCAATATGGTAGGGGGCACTATTAAAATCATGAAATTTTGACTTTTCTTAATTTTATCAAAAATGAGTTATTAAGGGTCCAAAACACCTCCTGTATACACGATAACTCAAGAACACCTTAATCGCTTTTAACGAAATTTGGTACAAAAATCCTCTCTCGGCTGACTATGAACTGATTAGCTTTTTGGTAGAGGGTTGGCGGTCGAAGGGGGGAAAAGGGGATAAAATATTTAAAAAATTGTAACTTTGAAACAAAAGCAAGTAGCGATATACGGTTTTCAGATTTAAGTTTCCTTGGAGTATGGACTACAAATTCGTGGGAGCTTTAGTTTCCAAGTTATTTGAAAAAAACGTTAAAATATATAAAAAAATCAAACTCTAGAAGTAAAGCAGCTATTGATATGCGGTTTTCAGATTTTGGTTTTCGTAAATATTACCCAAAAATTTTGTTATAAGGTTCAGATCTTTCAAAGCTACATTTTTCGAGATATTTTCATTTACTTTCAACATAAAAGAACTGTTTCTATGGCGGACTATCCGTGCTTTCTAGCAGCAATTTTTTTTTTATTAAAAAATGTCTGTTATGAAGCTTATTTTTGTGTGTAAACAAATCTTTAAAACTTTTAACATACAAAACTATAGATAGCCATGGATTGTGTAACTGTCACTGTTCAGAAAAGTCACATCAATTCTGACTTTCCCTTTACATGGTGAGAATTTTCGACACTTTGACGTTTATTGGTACGCGTAGTAGCAATTTAGCTCCGCCGTAAAACTAGTCCTGCAGAATATCTTTAAAATATTAAATTAACAAAATGTTATTAAAAAAATTACGCAATGTCTCTTACAACGTTAGGATAATTATTAATAACCCTCTGTATTTATTTTAAATGAGACAATTAGTAAAAATCGCCACTTTCCAGAATTTTGACGGGTGAGATTTCCTGAGAAAAATCGTCAAAAAATCATTTTCGGAGAATTATCTGCATAGTTTTTAGAATAATGTCCTCAAGATTTTTTCCTGCTGCGCATTCAAATCATTATTTTCGTATCGCTGTTTAAAATAGACGGTGTAACGAGGTACCTTCAAAAAAGGAAGAAAAAACGTTAAGGCCACAAAAACGGCATAGATTTGACAACACTGCTTTGCTATTTTTTTGAAAGGTCAATAATAGGTGGTATCACTAGTACGATTTCGAGTGAGAGCGTACAGTGTTCAAAAACAAGGTACGAACACCATATGTGAGAAAAGTATAATTTATTAGGAACGTTACCATTTATTAATGCTTCTTTAAAAGGTTTTGATGCTCGGCTTCATGCTTCATGGATTGCAATGTCTCGAAATTAAAAAGAATCAAAAGAAAAATCATTATTCAACATAAAAAAACAAATTTCCGTATTATTTTTATCATTTGACATGTATCAATATATTGGCCCCATGTTCCATTAGACAAGTGGCCGGTGGCTATGCGGAACCTGAATTCCAATACTCCAATCGAACTCACTTCAGTTTCCTTGAACCTACTAAATTACGTGACCTTGGCGTTTCAGAATTCCGGCAGAATACTGCTTACAAAGAAAAAAACCATAACTTTTTTGTTATCAGATAATAGTATTTATAAAAATCTACAAGCGTATCCAAAGGATTTTTCAAAATTTGGTGTATTTTTTTCAAAAAATAAAAAAATCCAAAAATTGCTGTTACATATTTCTGTATTATCGACGAGGCTAAAGAAAAAGCGAGGTAAGATTTTTTGTTATTGTTAGCCGTATTTATTTTATTTAGAAAATGGGTGAGTCCAGATACGGTTGTGAGGAATTCAAAAATAAACATTCCTGCCAAATTTCAACTGATTCCGTTTTTTCGTTTCCGATATTCAGCCCGGTAAAGATTGGCCCAAAACAGCAAAGCAGTGTTGTCACATCTATGCCGTTTTTGTGGCCTTAAACGAGAGATTTGATCAGTTGTAGTAGGCTGATTTTTTAAAAAGTAAAAAGTTGGTCATGGAAAGTCATGGATTTTTTTTTCGAAAAATTTTTGGACACCCTGGATATATTACACCCTGTATAAGCTTTTTGGATTATATTTCCTATAAAGTCTACTTATGCATACGTATTACGTTTCCTATTTTTGATTTTTTTCCAAACAGTGTGTTCCCATTAATAAAGCAGAAAAACAAAAATAGGTGTTGAAACTACTAGATGCTAATTTATTTTTGGGTCGCTAACCTCAGAATTCTGGAAAGAGATCAAATTATATTTATTTTTAATAGAGGCAGTGACTGGATTTCCTCTTTGATCTATTTAGTTGACGCGTTCAATTAATGCAATAGCAATTCTCGATGGTAAAATTCAGTAATTATATTTTGAGGAAGTAGTGGGCTTTTCCGATTAATAATATACTTATCCTTTATGTCTTGAAATTTTGTTGAAAAAGTTAGACACAAAATTATTTATTCCAGGAAAATTGTTTATAATTTTACATAAAATTAATAATAATTACTTTACCCAGTGGCTCAGAAAAATATTTAGAGGTGGTGGGAGAGGGGATTACAACTTGTGTTAAAGATATGATCTTATTATGTTATATATTATATATTATATATTATAAATTATATATTAAATATTATATATTATATATTATATATTATATATTATATATTATATATTATATATTATATATTATATATTATATATTATATATTATATATTATATATTATATATTATATATTATATATTATATATTATATATTATATATTATATATTATATATTATATATTATATATTATATATTATATATTATATATTATATATTATATAGTTTATATTATTTTATAAAACCAGCGGCGTGGCAGTTCAAGTTGCTGGCAAATTAATTGCATCGGAGACGAACATTTTTAGCAAAATAGAGTCAAAGTAGTAAATGTCAACGGTGTAATAGTGTAACAGCGCCACAGGCCAAAATTTTTGCAATTTAAGAAGGAAATTCCGCAACACTTTTATTATTGTTTTTAGGTATAGGGGGTGAGGGGGTTTGAGACCCCAAGCCCCTCCTTGGGTGCGCATCACATTCATTTTTAAGATAAACTACTGTTTTGGCACGTACTGCTCCCCACATGGCATATAGGAAGCAGTCAGCCTACTTATAAAGAGTTAACGAGAAAAAGTGTATTTTTTTAAATTTGTTCCAAATTATCCAAAAAATAATAGTAGTTTTCACAGCTAGTGGCCAAAATAGTGCTTTTTTTTACGAGCGTTGGTTTAAATAACGAGCGTAGCGAGGTATTTAAAAACGCGAGTAAAAAAAGCACAGTTTAGCCACGAGTTGCTAACACTATTTTATTACATGATTTTATTAACTGTCTGCAGATAACTAAAGCATGGCTTTTTTTGATCACGCGTGCAAAAAATATTTATTTTCGTTTTTTACCCAAAATTAAAGAAAAGTAGCGGAAAATATTTATATGGAAAAAATCTAATTATTCTTGACTAAAAATTAAGCAATTTCCGCCAGTTTTCGCCAAGTATTTACGAAAAAATTATTAAATAACATCGTGAAAATATCAAACTGTCAAAGATTAAAATTTCGCAACAATGAACGTCACCGAGTAAAAAGGCACATCTCTATGGAAACCATTGTTATTTCATTTACCAGCCACCTTGATCTATAGTGTAAAGATGGTGTGTTGCGAGAAGAGAAAAAAATAGTGTTAACAACTCGCGGCTAAACTGTGCTTTTTTTACTCGCGTTTTTAAATACCTCGCCGCGCTCGTTATTTAAACCAACGCTTGTAAAAAAAACACTATTTTAGCCACTAGTTGTGAAAACTACTATTAAAAATCTTGAACGAAGAGCTCTTCTCGCAACACACCATCTTTATACTATAAATCAAGGCGGCTGGTAAATGAAATAACAATAATTTCTATAGCGATGTGTCTTTTTACTTGGTGACGTTCATTGTTGCGACATTTTAATCTTTCACAGTTTGATATTTTGACGATGTTTTTAAATGATTTTTTCATAAATACTTGGTGAAAACTGGCGGAAATAGCCTAATTTTTAGGCAAAAATAATTAGATTTTTTCAATATTACTATTTTCCGCTATTTCTCTTTATTTTTGGGTAAAAAACGGACAATAATCTTTTTTGCACACTTGATAAAAAAAGATTTTTTGCATCGGTAACCAAAAAAGCCATGCTTTAGTTATCTGCAGACATTTACTAAAATCATTGTTTTGATGAAGGTATAAAAAAAATATTTTTGTGTTGGGTAAATATTTAATAAACAGTGGAGAATGACCTTCACTTATGTAAACATATTTGTTGCTAGGGGGGGGGTCATGTTTTTTCGGAAGCGTCTGCAGCTACAAAATTAATTTGAGCGGAACAAAATAGCTACAAAAAAGGTACAATATCCAGCATTGCAGAAAGTTTTTTAAATCGTAGTTTTCGAGAAGTATTTATTAAAGTTAAAAACTGTTTTTTTTATACTACAGTAAAATTGTCATCTGAGGTCAAAAAAAAAATCCGGGGAGGTTAAGTTTTTGGTATGTTCTTTCGGGGGGTCTGAAAGAAAATCTCTTAAGTTTGTGTTTGCCCCACTCCTCGGGAACCATCCGCCATTTTGAAAAATCTTTGTTACCGACTTTTCTCCATTTCTATTGGACACCCTGCGAGGCGAAAAAGTCTGAGAACAAAATTATTATGCAAAAAATTTTCAACCTTTTTGTCCAATTGCTCAACTTTCTATAGTTAGTTTCCAAAAAGATAGAGGGCGCCAAAGTTACAAAAAATCAGTTTTAACGTATTTTGACCAGCAAAAAGTGATTTTTTTTCAAAAACTTTAAATAGGAAAGTTGTATATCTCGAAAAAATTTTATAAAGATATACATATTATTTATAATTAGTTAAATAGTCTCTGAACTACAGCGACTGAAAGTCGGTAAAATTCTTTGAAAACCGCTTTCTGGACATGCATGAAGTCGCATCTTGTGGATTATATATTATTATTTATAGTAAGAGCAGTACAAATGAGGTATCAAATTAAAGCTTGTGACGTTCGCCACAAATGACCCAGTCTGTCGGCATAAAAATTGATAAAAGTATCTGACAGACTGACATTTAGTCGAGTGAGTCCTTTTGGGTAACGATCCATGATCTATCGCTTACATAAATTGTCATTTGAAGTAAAAAAAAAATCGGATAGGCTGAGTTTTTTGTATGTTTCTTGAGGGGTCTGAAAGTAAAATTCCCAAGTTTGTGCTTCCCCCACTCCTCGGGAACTATTTGCCATTCTGAAAAAACTTTGAAACCAATTATCTCCATATCTGTTGGTCGGAGGTAAAAAACTGTAGAAACAAAAATCTTTGGCATAAAATTTGCAATATTTTTTGTTACAGGTTCAACTCTATGTACTTAGTTTTTAAAAAGATAGAGGGCGAAAAATCAGTTTAACGACTAAATCTCAGTCTGTCAGATACTTTTTGGCAATTTTCATGCCGACAGGCCGGGTTATTTGTGTAGCGCACATCACAAGAATTAATTTGATACCTCATTTGTACTGCTCTTTCTATAAATAATAATTTATAAGGTGGACCATAAAAATCCGCACTTTTTGGGCAATAAAAAAGTTACAAGTTTTTTGATAACGAGTGTTTTGGCTTCGCATTGAAAAAAATCACAAAATTGTATACATTTTCTATTTGCTTTATCTTTTAACCTAATTATTTAATTAAGAAAAACACTAAGAATCTAAATACCCACTACTTTTTTATTTCTTATGCGATTTAATTAGGTGATGTTGTTCAGTTACTTAAAAAAAAAAATAAGCCGTGAAAACTCTTTTTAAAACTATCTGCCATCCTAATTTTTTTTTAATGTCAAATTTTGAACAAACGGGCGCAACTCTCATGTTTTGTCTCTTTAAACAATATTTTTTCTTTAAAGTAAGTAATCAGGCCAAAAGTTATAGCGAATTGAAAAAATATGTAATTTTGTACTTTTTTCCAATGTTAAGCCCAAACACTCATAATCTAAAAGGTTATAACTTTTTAATTTCTCAACCGATTTAATTAAATCATACCTCAATATACACATAAACAATGAGCGGTTGTAGGGAAAGCTTTAGAATTTGTTTATTGTCGCAAATAAATTTTTTTCAGGGGAGGTGAAAATTACACATTTTTTAAAACTGTCCGCCATCTTGGATTTTGGAAAAATTTTAAATTTTCAAATGAATCGAAAAAGTATCACGTTTTATCTTTATTAAAAGCCAATATTTTTAAAAATCGAGCACTTATGTCAAAAGTTATAGCGAATCCAAAAAGTGTGGAATTTTGTGACCCACTCTATATAGTCCACAAAACGCGACTTCATGCATACCCAGAAAGCGGTTCTCAATTAAAGAAATTTGTCGACTTTCAGTCGCTGACCTAACTTTTTGAAAACTAACTACATAAAGTTGAGCACTTGGACAAAAATGTTGAAAATTTCATGCCAAATATTTTTGTTCTCAGACTTTTTCGCCTCCGACTAATGGAAATGGAGAAAAGTCAATTACAAAGTTTTTTCAAAATGGCGCATGTTTGCCGAGGAGTGCGGGAAACACAAATTTGGGGATCTTACTTCTAGGCCCTCCCCAACAACATATAAAAATTTTAGCCTCCCCGGATTTTTTTTGAGGTACATCCCTTATTTATGACAATTTTACTGTACTATTATACCTTCATGAAAAACATGATTCTAGTGACTGTACACAAATAACCAAACCATGGCTTTTTTGGTCACCGGTGCAAAAAAAACTTCTCTCCCATTTTTTGATCAAATTGGAAGAAAAATAACGCAAAATGGTAATATTAAGAAAATCTAAATATTCTTACCTAAAAATTAAGCGTGTTCCTCTAGCATTATCCAAGTATTCACAAAAAAAAATCATTTTGAAAATACCACAAAATAACAAAATGACAGAAATTAAAATTGACGACGATGAGGATATGGTGCATGCATTGTTTTGTCATCTATCAGCCGCCCCTGATTTATAGTACGTCGCGTCGCCCTAGCAGATGTGAATGGTCCTAATCCACAAAATATTCAATTTTGAGTTAATAATAGCAACTACTTTAAAAACATCTTTAATGTTGACAGCTCTAACCTTTATTTACTTTTTTACTTATTACTTTTTTGTGATAGCAATCTTATTTTACTCAAAAGTTTCGCGGACTTTACCGCGTGGACCAAAACCCAGAAAGCGGTTCTCAATTAAAGAAATTTACCGACCGCGGCCCAATAGCGCGGAAAACGTTGCCGCGCAAGATTTTTACAGCAATACAAAAACCGCGCGTGGACTAAAACCGCCATAAAGGGACAATTATCGCAAAAAGCATTATCGCGCAAGACAAACACCGCGTAAGGCAAATACCGCGCCAAACAATAACCGCGCATTTTCAATTTCAATATTATAAATAGTTTTATTAAATAAGTTAAACTATTTTGAATCCATGATATTACATTAAGGTTAAACGTGGGATAATTGTATAAAAGCTGCATGCGATTTTTTTTAATAGAAAATTACTCTTAATGCCTATATTGTAGCAAACCAAAACCGCGCGGACCAAAAAAATCATGTGGATTCCATTCATATTTAGGGCGACGCGACGAGTAGCAAAACCTCATTTAAATATCTTAAATACTAAATTCGTTATTTTTGTTATTCATACAAAAATTGTAACTTACCAGCAATCTGTTCTGCTGGAAGTTCGTCCTGCAAAAAAAAAAATACTTTTTTAGAAAACTGTGTGAGTGGGAATCGATTTCGAAAATGTCATTATTCTAAAAGAAATATTTAGAAATAAAGGTTTTTTGCACGCCTTTAATAAGTAAGCAAACCATAGGTATATTTTCCCAGTTAAGCTATTAAGATACATTTGAAAATCATTGATTCTACTAGAGTATTATTGTGCTCCTTTCAGCTCTTCGACTTTTCACATCGAGAATGGAACCTAGGACGACGCCGCCGTTTCGTCCTTATTAGGGACTCATTAACTAGGTGTACAGGGTGTCCCATTTTCGATGGGATTCAATGGTAGACTTCGTTGTTATTGAAGATAGGGACATGCGGTTTTCGCATTACTGCCTTACTTTTTTTAGGTTTAAAAAATGATATTAACAGATTTATTCTGTCCCTTGTAGCTTTTGAGCTACCAATTGATGATATTTCCCTTAATTTAAGAGATAATTAAGTTCTGTGAAAACATGTCTTTTTAGAAAAATACAATGGTTTTTTCAAAATTTTAATCCGACGTTTCGTTTCGTAGATACCATCATCATGATCAAAAAGTTAAATACGGACCAAAATGTTTTACTTCATATTTTTGTTTCTTTTTGAGTTTGTTTGATAATAAAATATCATTTTTTTTTATTTTGAAATGTCGATCTCGAAAAAAATCATTTTCAGTGCATTTTTTTCTGGTACGGCCCTGTCCCATTTTAATTTTTTTTTTTGAGACCATTTATATTTAACTACTATATAGTAGACCTGGAAAACTAAGATATACTATGTGAACAAACCGGGTGAACCGAAAAAAACCGGACAAATTGTTTCTTGCGATAACTTTCAATTTCAATTTAAAAAAACTGTATCGATAAGAAAAATTTTAAATCCAGAATTTTTCAAACTTGACTTTTTATATAGGTATAAATGTTACTTTTCGACATAGAAAAATATGATCCTGATGATGGTATCTACAAAACGAAACGTCGGATTAAAATTTCGAAAAGACCATTGTGTTTTTATAAAAAGGTTGCCACAGACATGTTTTTATAGAGCTCAGTTATGTCTTAAATTAAGGGAGATATCATCAATTGGTAATTCTGTAGCTCAAAAACTACAAGTGATAAAATAAATCTGTGAAAACCATTTTTTAAAGCTCAGAAAAGTAAGACAGCAATGCGAAAACCGCATGTCTGTATCTTCAATAACAACGGAGTTTCCCTTTGAATCTCATCGAAAATGGGACACCCTAAACTTATGTGCCGAAAAATACGGTAAGACCTAAGTCCAGTAAACCACTAAAATTTAGTAATAATAAATTCCTAATGATGAACATTTTTCATTTTTACCATTGTGTATTTTTAATATCTGGAACACAAAAACAAAGAACTAAAAATAACGTCACTGTGCACGCTTAAAAGACTCTACCTTACTAAAGATCTCGGGAGAACTTGATATCACTCTAACTTTAAAGTGGTAAAATACGAAAATATTTTTGTCTGAGTGTGTTTAATCGTTATTCAACTCCTACACTATTAAACAGAGTGGAACTTAACAAAAATGTTCAATAATAAACCAAGAACATGGGGGTGGATTCACCAATCAATTAAAAGTAGAAGGTAGGTCAAAAGAAACCCTACATTTTAGCCATATAGGGTGTTCCAATTTCGATGCTCCCAAACGGAATTTTTCATTTTTAGTTTTTATTTTTTTGCGCCTTTATTCTTAAAGCTGTCAAAAAACGCTTAAAACTTTCTACGGGCATTTTTTTAAGATCTACCTAATGACAGGTCTGTTTTTGAGATTTGACCTTTTAGTGTGACAGGAGCACTGTCAAGTTCATTTTTCCTTAGGGACACGTGCTTTTCTTCGCTTATCGTTTTATTCATGAAAGAAGAGATGATATTTTGCAACCTTATTTTGGCAAGTTACGTGACGTTCAATTTTTGCTTTTGACTTACTAAAGATATTTTGGAAACCCGCTTGCCATACGTTTGTTGACATTTTAAAAATGACAATGTTTTGACATTTGTTTTTACAAAGTTATATCTCCTAATATTTTAAACAACTTTTTTTCTTTCCTTTTGACTCTTGCATTTAACTTATCTGATTAAAATGTTAATAATTTAAACATTAATTTTGAATTAGAAAAAAAAAATCTGTTATTTTTAATATGTCAAAAAAGGTTGCAGGCGTTTAATTATTCCAAAACGTCAGGTGACTTGTCAAAATAATGTTGCAAAATGTTATCTATCATACCTCACGAACAAAACGGTAGGAGAAAAAAGCACGTGTCCATAAGAAAAAATAGACTTGGCACTGCCCCTTTCACACTGAAATGTCAACTCTCAAAAACAGACCTGTCATTACGTAGATCTTAAAAAAGTGCCTGTAAAAAGTTTTAACCGTTTTCTTACAACTTCTATAATAAAGGCGCGAACAAATAAAAATTAAAATGAAGATTTCGGTTTTCTTCGGAACTACTCGGATTTTGTAAACTTTTTTTAAAGTTTTGCATAAAGCATTAAATTGCGCAACTTTGCCCTAATTTAAACCTTTTCGTACCTCCTATACCTTTCAGGAGAACCCCATGTTGAACATGGAATCTGGAAACCCTGTATATCGGGTGTGCCACCACTCTTCCCAAGCAAATCGATGTATCATTTTAAAAATTCGAAATAAGAACGTTTCAAATGTTTAAAATCTACTTGTTTAAATGGCAATAACTTTTCCAAAAATTGACTAGTTTTGACAAACTTTTTAAAAAGAACAGGCCTTCAAATTTATAGAAACATCGTCAAGACTGACATTTACTAAAAATCCAAGATGGCGGCATTGAAAAATAGGCATTTTTAATCCTCCTGGGATACTGAGACTGTAACACTGTATTTAATCTCAAGCCTTACTTATACATAGCATTTTGATGAAACACTTAAAAAATTCAGTTAGACCAGAGTTTGCCTCGGTTTGCCTTCAAACAAGTAGATTTTCATAGCGAAAACGAGATTGAAATACTTGAAAGGAATGTGGATTTGTAAATGATTTTTAAAATTGAATTCAGTGTTGCACATAAAAAATTTTTGTAGGGAGGTCAAAAATGTATATTTTTTTAACATGCCCGCCATCTCGGATTTTAAGTAAATGGCAGTATTATAACTGGTTCCATAAATTGTGAAACCTGTGCTATTCAAAAACTCTAAGTTTATTAAAATTTAGGTCAATCAACCCACACCCCCCCCCAAAGAAATTATAAAAAAATAGTACTTTTTAAGCACTTGCTTTCCGAGCTGTCAATAAAGGCTAAGTACCAAGTAGAAAGTACTTAGTTAGCATTGATTTGGAACAACGGCCTGCATCAGGCCAGTAGTTATATATTTAGTACAAAGAAAGTCGACCTTTTACTTTAGTTTTTCCCCTGTACTTTTTTAATAAAATAGAAAGCAGTTTCAAGAAAAAATAACAATTAAATAAAAACAAAACAAACAACATAATCTCATACCCTAATAGCACAGTACACCCCGAAATCCATTTGGGATGTTTATAATATCCCAGAGATTGCCTAATCTTCAACAGAAGTCACATTTAGAAGAGTATAATGATTCTTAGATGTATCACCACAGTGGCGGTCTCAGCCATTTGAAAAGGGGGGGGCGGTTTTGATAAGGGGGGGGGATACTCAGATTTTAAGTCGGTTATTTTTATTACATTCTATCAACGGTATTATAGCGCCCCAGACGAAAATTTTTAAGAAAATTGCACTAAATAATGCATTTTCTGATTTAAAATTAAACTAAAATTGTAAACATATCAATGGTTTCAAAGCGCAGCAGGCGAAAATTTTTAAGAAAATGACACTAAAAATGCCATTTTTAACAGTAAATATCAAAGGTGTTATAGCGCCGCAATTTAAATAAATGTTTTCATAAAAAATTTAAAACCAGGGAAGGGGGTGTTAACTACTCCCCTCCCCCCTCCGTCTCCCTGAAATCCGCGCTTGAGTAACTACGTATAATTTTTTCAGTTATAAAAACCATAGATAACAAACAAACCACAAATAAAACTTAATAGCTAAATACTTTTTTCTTTAAGTCTAAAAAGCTTTTTGGGGAAACATTACCTTTTATATCGCATATCTCAAAAATAAGATGCCTGTCTCAAAAAAAAAATCGTTTTCGATTTTTTTGGGCAAACCGGTCAATTTCAATATGTCTGTTGATATGCAGCAACGCTAAACCCGTCATACGAATTTCCGTCATAGTGTTTTTAAGTACTTATGTTTTCAATCTTCTAAAGCATGAAAAGCTTCTTTCTGACGAAGCATTATACTTACTAGCAAACATCCAAGAATGATTTTCTCAACGGAAAAATATTGCCACGCTTGTTCATTGCCTCGAAAACGTTATCAGATGTGTTTTGGTTTAAGCTTTTGCCTACTTCTGACCAATATTGTTTCTAAATAGGTACTGACTTCTCCCAATAAAAGTTCAAGAATTTGTGTTTTGGATTAATCAAACAGTTTATAGTACTATTTAGAAACGACTTGATTGATTTTGGCTTCACGCTGTATAAAACTTGTTCGAAATTAGTTCTGAATTTTGGGATAGTGGCTTTTCATTTTTCTGTAAGCTTTAAATGAGGAGGGTGCAGCTTGACGTCCGGCTGCACCCCCCATTTTGAATATAAAAAAAAACCAGGAAGGAGTGTGTATCAAAATTTTTAAAAGTGGTTCAAAATTAGTTCGAAATTGGTTGGAAATTATAATCATATCAAAACTCGAATATCTTTCGGGGGGGGGGGGGGGTAGCTTGACTGAACTAAAAAGTGTCCCCCCCCTTCATTAACAAATTGACAAGTTCGAGTTTTTTTTTCGAAATTGTATATACTCCAAATAACCGAAAATCCAAAACATAATTTTTGAAAGGTTAACGTATGGTATATCTAATCTAAGTAAAAGTTTCTTGTGCAAATGTGGAATGTAAGGCCAAATCCCATGGCTTCGTTCTGGAACATAAATTACTATTAATTTGGTGGAACAAAGCGACGAAAATCACGTTTTTACGAACATAATTTTTAATCTAAAAATTTTAAATACATTCCTGATGCAAAGTAAAGAACTGTATTTTAGATTAACGGCAAGCTGCAAATGTGTAGCTCCAGACTCCAGTATTTTTAGAATATAGGTAAAACAAACCGAATGTTTATTTGCTATACGAAAGGAGGGCTTGGACTTTTAAGCGTCAAACCGAGCCATTAGGATTTTTAAAAAATTTCAAATTATTATCAATTTATTGGTATACAGTCATGTGTCATGATTGCAACCTAGGATAAATATGTATAGGGTGGGCCACAAAATTCCGCACTTTTTGGATTTGCTATAACTTTTGACATGATTACGATTTTGAAATATATTGGCTTTTTGAAAAGATAAAACGTTGGAGTTTTTCGATTCGGTTAAAAATTTACAACTTTCAAAAAATTCAAGATGGCGGACAGTTCTAGAAAATGTGTAATTTTCACCCCCCCCCTGAAATTTTTTTATATGCGACACTGGATAAACTCTAAAGCTTTCAATACAAACGCTCATTGTTTCTGTGTATATTGAAGTATCATTTAATTAAATCAGTTGAGAAATAAAAAAGTTATAAGTTTTTTGACTGCGAGTGTTTTAGCTTCGCATTGAAAAAAATCACAAAATTACATACATTTTCCATTTGCTATATCTTTTGACCTAATTATTTAATTAAGAAAAATACTAAGAATCTAAATATCCATTACTTTTTTATTTCTTATCCGATTTAATTAGGCGATACCTCGATGTACGAAGAAAAAAGAGAGATTTGGAAATACTAATTTTGATTTTGTCCAGTGTCTTACTTAAAAAAAAATAAGGCGTATAAAAGCTAACCCTTTTTAAAACTATCCACCATCCTGATTTTTTTTTAATGTCAAATTTTGAAAAAACAGACGCAACTCTCATGTTTTGTATCATGTTTTTTTTTAAATTAACTAATCAGGGCAAAAGGTACAGCAAATTAAAAAAATATATAAATTTGTGATTTTTCCAATGTTAAGCCCAAACAGTCATAATCTATAAGCTTATAACTTTTTAATTTCTTAACCGATTTAAGTAAGTGATACGTCAACATACACATAAACAACGAGCATTTGTAGTGAAAGCTTTAAAGTTTGTTCATTGTCGTACATAAATTTTTTTCAAGGGGGGTGAAAATTACACATTTTTTTAAACTGTCCGCCCTCTTGAATTTTTGAGAAATTTTAAATTTTCAACTGAATAGAAAAAGTATCACGTTTCATCTATCTAAAAAACTAATACCTTTAAAAATCGAGTCACAAGTAATAGCCAATCCAAAAAGTGCGGAATTTTGTGGCCCACCCTATACATACAATTGTCTCCCAATCATATCAGACCACTTTCTTTGACGACAATGACATTGACCATTCCATTTACAAAAATTTGAAACACAATTTCTGTAAATTGACAAGCTGATTCGAAAACTTTATTTAGTTAGTTTTTACCCATCACGTCAGATTTTTCCTCTACAGTTGTGGCGCATGCGACTCCCTTCGCGGATTGAACGCCAATCACAGAAAGCACTACTGCTAGGGCTCATGAGGCAAAAGGAAACTGTGTTAAGTGTATCATATCGGCATTCATGGTTCACAGATTCGGCAAGAGCCCAGAATGATATCGAAATTGTTTAGCAACTCTTGGACAGCGTTAAAAAGCTTGATTGCAATATGAGTATCAAACTGCATTTTTAACATAGTTATTTTGTGAACTTCCCAGAAAATCTTGGTGCTGTTAGCGATGAACAGAGCGAGCGATTCTACCAGGACCTAGAGGTTATGGAGGCAAGGTATCAAAAGCCGCGTTCGAGCTAGAGCAGTCCCGCTCTTTTTGGGCAAGAACACAATTCCTTCAAATGAACTAAGACTTTTACATATAAATCAACGTAATTTAAATGAAAAATAAAAAATATCTAACATTTTCGTAATCCAATAAACCAATAACGATTTTTTACTATTTTGTTTTATCAAGCGTAGCCAGAAATCGACTCTGGGGGGGTTTCATCATTTAATAAAAATCAACTACCTACCGATGGTAAATTTTTAAAAATTAGGTATATAGGTGTCTATTGCTTGCGCTCTTAAACTAAAGGGAGGAGAGAGGGGCGATTTAATAAGTGTTGAGCTAGTGTATAGGAAACAAAAATACTTATTTTTAAAAACAAGTCTCAGCTAGTTTAATTGTCAGATTTTTTCAGAATTAACCCTTAAATGCGCCGCAGGCAAAATTTTTGAAAAAATTACACTAAAATGCTATTTTTTACGCGTCTCAAATGTTGTTGGCAAAAAATTGCTTAAAATTAAATAAATTTGTAACAATAGTTAATATTGGTATAGCGCCACAGGCGAAAATTCTTTAAATTTTGATCTCTTGGGTTTTTCTGTAAAATATTTTTGAAACAGTAGAAGGGTTGCGGTGGTATATATAGATTTGTTGCCAATTTATAAATGCGCCGCAGATGAAAATTTTAAGAAAAATTATACTAAGAATACCATTTATTAAATTTTTTGAATGCTGATTAAAATTCCTTGGAATTAAACTAAAATTATTACAATTAATGACGTCATAGTACCGCAAGAAAATTTTTTAAAATTTAAGAAATCACACCAGAAACACGTCACAAACTGGAGTAAAGAATCAAAAAAGTAGGGGAGCTATAGCTCTCTCTGGACCCATTGATCATGAATAATTTATTGTGGATTGGGTTGGATTTTCTGGGGCGGTTTTAACCCCCACTAGTTAGTTAGTTATGTCTATGTTATTTAGTTTCCGAGGTATGGCAAAAAGTATATATTTTTAAATAGGACATCCCGTATATTTTGCAATTTTTGAAATCTGCAAACAATTCTCTCTTCAGCAATACCACACAGTAGGATCTATCTCTTACGATAGTCAAGATATTTTTATCTAAATCTATATAAAACTTCGATATTCATTCAAATATCCCCGTGTAACAGGGCATAGACAACAATGCCATGCAAGTTTCCATGCAAGCCTCTATCTTGGAAACCATAAGAGATAGAGTATTGTTGTGTTGTATTGTTAAAAAGATAATTTTTTTAGAATTCCAAAATGTCAAACTATACAGGGTGTCCTATTTAAAACAAATATTTTTTTGCCATACCTCGTAAACAAAACAACTTAAAAAAATCTAAGACAGCACGATTAAAGAAAATTAAAAATTTCAGTTGACGTGTTTTTGGATTTTTTTATAAAACCAAATTCTAACCCGCTAGAAGCACCGTTCCGTTTAAAGAATCCACCCTGTAGTTGCATCTAAGCTCACTACTATTGAAGAAAAGCTATAATGTTTTTTTTTAATTTATTTGTAGAAACACAATTTAATTTTTAATATATTAACTTTGTATGAATAAAATATTCTAATATTTCTCGCCTTATTTTCCTTTGTACGCCCATTTTGTCTGACTTTTAAGGTAAAGATAGGGTATGATTATAGCTTAAAAACTTGTCGTGATAGATAAAAACGTGAATATTTTTGAATTCAGAGACCCAAAATTAGTCAAGAAACAACTCACAGATCCAAGTCAACAAAATTCCTCTTCCCAAGTGTAATTATGTCTCTCAACACGGAGCTCAACTTCTGGGTGGCCATGTTGGTCCGTACTACTGTGTTGTCAACCTCTTCTAACCAAGGTAACAGTACAAAAATCCCCAAAAAGTTGATTTTTGATTGCCAAACTTCGATAGAAAAATTGGTGCTAGAAAGCACGGGCAGTCCACCATATAATCAAGTATTTTATGTTGAAAGGAAATGAAAATATCTCGAAAACTGTAACCTTGAAAGATTTGAACTTTATAACAAAATTTTTGGGTAACATTTACGAAAATCAAAATCTGAAAACCGCATAGCTGCTTTACTTCCTTTTTTTCTCCCTTTAACCCCCCACCTCCCTACCCAAAAGTTAATCAGTTCATGGTCAGCCGATAGAGGATTTTTGTAGATACCAAATTTCATGAAAATCGATCGTTCTTAAGTTATCTTGAATACAGACAGACAACGGACAACTTTTTTTTTTCGTCGATTAAGGTGTTTTGGAACTTTAGTAACTCATTTTTGATAAAATAAGGAATGATATGGTGGACCAATAAATGGTATAACTTTTTTTAGTCTTAGTTTTATATCCACCCCCCCCCTGGCGTGCCACTGACGTTAGTTTGAAATATAAGTACCTACTAATATATAGGGTGGGCCACAAAATTCCGCACTTTTTGGATTCGCTAACTTTTGACTTGATTACTCGATTTGAAATATATTGGCTTTTTTTTAAAAAAAACTTGTAAAACATTCAACATGGCAGACAGTTTTAAAAAATGTGTAATGTTCACCCTCCCCTGAAAAAAAAAATTGTGCGACACTGCTTTCACTACAAACGCTCATTGTTTCTGTATATATTGAAGTAATTTTATATATATATATATATATAATAATAATTTGGCTTCGCATTGAAAAAAATCACAAAATTACGTGTGTAAAACCTAACTGTTTTTAAAACTATCCGCCAACCTAAATTTTTTTTTAATGTCAAATTTTGAACAAACGGGCGCAACTCTCATGTTTTCTCTTTAAACAATATTTTTTCTTTAAAGTAAGTAATCAGGCCAAAAGTTATAGCTAATTGAAAAAATATGTAATTTTGTGATTTTTTTACAATGTTAAGCCCAAACACTCATAATCTAAAAGCTGATAACTTTTTCATTTCTCAACCGATTTAATTAAATGATACGTCAATATACACATAAACAATGAGCGTTTGTTGTCAAAGCTTTAGAGTTTGTTTATTGTCGCACATAAATTTTTTTCAAGGCAGGGGGGTATAAATTACATATTATTTGAAACTGTCCGCCATCTTGGATTTTTAAGAAATTTAAAATTTTCAGCTGAATCGAAAAAGTATCACCTTTTATCTTTCTAAAAAAACAATATCTTTAAAAATCGAGTACTTATGTCCAAAGTTATAGCCAATCCAGAAAGTGCGGAATTTTGTGGCCACCCTGTATTTTTGTTATAATGCGCCGTTTTTAGTGTTGTTTTCATGTAACTGGCCAATGGAGTAGAAAACAAATTAATCTGATGTAATTTGTTATATGATTCACTGGTTTTAATGAGGACTATAATTTGTGATTTTTGCGTAAATTTATCATAATTAGCGAACAAATTTTAAATATTTTTGACAGGTGCATGTACTTTATAATAATTATATTTTTGGTTTCTGTATTACCTAAACAGATAACTCTTAATTAAATAACTAATAAACCTGCTAATGCCTCATCAGCATCAGCGTAAAGAAAACTCTTTTTATTAGAACCCGAACCAAAAAATATTTACGACAATCACATATAAAAAGTTATCTAGATAGGTACTTTTATTCGGTTATCTCCGGAACCCCCAAATTTTGTAAACTTTATTTTAGTTTCGTATCTTCTACCGTTTAGAAAATCCCCATGGTGAGCATCGAATAACATGTACAAATTTTAGCAAAGAAAATCTACTGCCTTTGTTGTGATGTATATTATCAAATAAACGCAGCCATCACAAATTGGTGTTTTGATCATTTAAAAATCTGGACAATTTTTTATAAAAAAGGTATAAATGCGATGAACTGTGCTAGAACGTCTCTGCCAATTTTCATTATCCGCACTCATTTGCTAAGTCTTTATTAATTATATCCATAAAACCATGAAAAATCTTGACAACTACAGAATCAAAATAAATAAGTTCACCTGGAGCTCATTTTCTCAACGGTGGAGAATTTTGAGTTTCCGGGAGCTGCTTCTTAGAGTGATCTTTCTTTTTTTTAAAGAATAGGTACCTATGTCTTGAAGTTCTTTTGTAGTGGCTTCTTAAAATAATAAGCACCAAATATAATGAATATTGTTTTAATAATTTTATATACCTAGCATCTGCTAAGGATGTGCTTAAAAGAAAATACTATTGATGTCTTTAGGCAGAATTTTGTTGTATGTGTTCATGCAAATATTTATTGTATACTTTGCATATTCAAAAGTCATTTAAAAGATATTCTTCCGCCATAGGCCAAAGAGGTACTGTAAAGAACATTCTGTGAAAGAGGTCAGAAGCATATTTTTTATCAGGTAAATGTTCTTGTAATGATATGTGGGTAATGCCTTTTCAATTTTTCGGGAACTTTTACTCACTTTACATAAGAATAAGCGTCCAGATGATATTTCGTTAAGAGTAAATTTGAATTTAAAAGTTTTAAATGTGCACGTCAACTCAATGTTTATATGTACACTTGATTTGAAAAAAAACTCATACATGCATTTTTTCCTATGCCACTAAATTTAGCTTTCCATTAGTGTATACTATTATAAGGCACCACCAGCTTATTATGCCTGACAGCTTAAAATTCAGTGTGACATCCTTAAAAATGCCACAGATATCAACATTTACAAAAGTTCAAATTAACACTTGAGTTATAGAAGACGGCTGGTCTATAAGAAGAGCGGCCACTCATTTTGGAGTTGATAAAATGACGATAATGCGATGGAAAAAGCGCTAGATTAAAAATAATTCTACGGATAGGAAAGATGGATCAGAACGACCAAAAGTATCTCAGACAAAATCCTTTTTCAACGTCGGTTGAAGCAGCTAATTTAACATTATTTCCGGATTCTTTAGCAACAATAAATAGAAGAATAACGAAATCAGAAGTCTCTTGTCGAGTTGCTGCAAAGAAGCCTTTTCTAACAGAAGAATAAAAACAGGCCAGAGTGATTTTTGCACTGAACAACGTTCTTCGTGATAATGATTTCTGAGGGAGGGTGGTTTTCACTGACGAAAACATTTTTCAATCATCTTTAAGCAGCAGGAGAATTTTAGTTTATCGTTCACCAAATTCTAGATTTGAACCCGAATACACAAACCAAATTAAAAAGCTGGACATTTTTCTATAAACATGTGGGGTTGGTTTAGTGCTAGAGGTTTGGTTTTTTTTTGGAAAATCGAAGGAAGATTCAATAGTGAACGATATATTAAAATCCTTGAAAACGTTATGCTGCCATCTGTACAGGCTTTACATGAAAATAATTACTTCGTTTATCAGCAGTACAACTGTCCAGTACACACGGCTAATGTTGTTCGCCAATGGTTTAAGAATAATAATATAGAAACACTTCCTTGGCCAGCCAACAGCCCTGACCTTAACCCAATGGAAAATATATGGGTTCGAATCGTTAAAATAATATACCAAAGGAATTGGAGACCACGAAATGCTGAAGAGTTAAGCGATGCTATTTATCGCGCATTGGATCAGCTCTCAGAAGACCATCAGTATTTTTAAAATTTAACCTTTTCAATGCCCAGACGCTTGCAGCTTGTAATAGAGAAAAATGGTGATCCTATTAAATACTAAATTATTTATTTTAGTTCTTTTTTAAGTTAAAATAATTAGTATTAAGTTTACCATCGTTTCTGTCCTAATCCAAGTTTCTTATTCGTCGAATTGTTTTCAATCCAGCGCTGTCTCCATCGTATTATCGTTATTTTATCAACTCCAAAATGGGTTACCGCCCTCTTTATAGAATAGCCTTCGTCCGTTACTCGAGTGATAATTTGATATTGTTCAATAAAGACTTTACTAAAACATTATTTTTGCTGATATTTTAGTATTATGCAAAATTTAATATAAAAATAAGGTTGCCTACAATTTAAGTACAAAAATATTTTCAGTTTTAGAGACCTTTTTTAAACAATATGACAATTTTCGTACTTTTGAAGTTTTTAGGCATTTTAGGTGGTAGTCCGTATATATTATACACTTTTAGAAAGGTCAATTATGTGACTGCATGTATGCGTTTTTTTTTAAATCAAGATAAATGTTCCTGTGACTGACGAGTGAGTAGAGAAAAACAAAAAAACATAACCTATTAAGCATACCTAAAACTTTAACAAATTAAAAAAACAACAACATTTTTTCTATTCATTCGCAGTAGCAGCCTGAGGATGGGCCAACGCCCGAAAGCGCTCGCTGATTACTAAAAATTAAATATTTTTAAGTTAAATATAAAGTACAAAACTGCCTTTCACTTCAAAGATTGAAATGTCGCAACAATGAACGTCAACGAGTAAAAAGGCACATTGCTATGAAAACCATTGTTATTTAATTTACCGAGCCGAGCCGCCTTGATTTATAGTGGAAAGATGGTGTGTTGCGAGAAGTGCTCTTCATTCGAGATTTTTAAAAGTATTTTTCTACGACCACACACGAAAGTAACCAAATCTGCACTCTATAACGCTTCAGAAAGTTTTATGTTTCACACGCATATCAATTTTATTTTCGTAGAAACGAAAATGTTTTCTTCTCTAGTGACGAAAATGAATGACAGCAAACCATCCAAACAATGTAGGTATCTAGTAGGCTATGATTTGTAGAAGCATCGGAAATAGACCGAAACAATTTTCATCTCAAGACAAGAAAATACTTTCTTGTCTTGAGATGAAAATGAAAACAAATTATTAATAATAAAAAATAAGAATTAAATCCTAAAGTGGTCGTATGAAAAATAGCGTATAAAACTCGATAGAAAGTAACTTTCTTACACTCGCGTGTTGTTTCACTTGACTAGCGCGTCGTTCACAACATTCACGCTCGTGTAAAATATGTCATTTGCTTCTCTCGTTATGTAATATACTATTTCCTGTTTTTTTTGTTTTTTTTTGATAAAGGTGGCGCTTGTTATTTAAAAAAAGTAAAAAAAGCACTTTTAACCACTAGTTGTGAAAACTACTATATACCTACTGAAGGCCGAGTGCTTGCAAAAGGCGAAATTGCATATTTTCTAGGGCTCACTATAATTAACTGTACATATTGTAAGCCATTTTCGGGGGGCATAATTGTTTCAAAAGCACTAATAAATCAATACTTATAGACATATAGTTTAAATAATAATATAACGTAATATCTTAACGCACTATATCACAGGCTAATAACTTTTCGATTATAACTACATTCTTTTTGTGACTATGTTGGGAATTTGGAACCTTTGGTTGCACTAAAACAAAATTATGGTTGTTTTCCACAAACCAAAACTACACTTTTTTGCACTCGACGCGCGTTTCGCTAACAACGTTAGCATCATCAGGAGACGATAAACAACAATTGTTTATCGTCTCCTGATGATGCTAACGTTGTTAGCGAAACGCGCGTGTAGTTTTGGTTTGTGGAAAACAATCATAATTTTGTTTCTTTTTGTGAGTACGAAAAATCTAAAACTGAAACATATTTAGGGGATAATTTGGTTTAAATATCAAATTCTTGACTAAATAGCATATCCAAGTTTAAAGTTCACATGTCTTATTGGCTTATAATTGTTGGTTTTTGAGACAAATCCATTCTGACAAATTTTTCAGCATTAGTAAATTCATCTACTGACTTACAATGTACACTGCAAACAAAAGTTTAAAATGAAAATTTGCTTATACTTAAACTTGGAAAATATAGAGGTACATCCATTATAGATGTTACCCTCGCTCTTTTCTCTGTTACTAGGCATTTTACAAAAATGTTTTTTTTAGAAAAGTTCCATAACTTTTAGTAAATTATAAAATTTTATATCTGAAAATAGAATATTTTGGTCATTTTAAAAATGTACGTGATAAAGTAAATACTTTTTGAAATATAAAACTTACACCTATGCAGAACATTGATGATTTTATGAGAAAGTTACCATATTTATTAACTTCAGCACAGAGATGTTTATTTACATTTCTAAAATCGGCATATTAATAGTATAGGGGCGGCCCGTGGGACTGGCAATTAGGCCTCTTCATGGGCCCTTTCTGCCATACCCCGTTCCTTACCCTATGCCCCTACTTCCCCTGCACCTCTCTCCGGGCCTCCCTGTCTTCCTTACGAAGTTCAGTATGTCGGTCCATTTGAGCGAGTGCAGCTCTTCTTCCTCTATCGTGGGAAATCCCCACTTCAGCTGCCTTGATCTGATATATGCGTCACACTGTGCTATCAAGTGCTGCGCCGATTCCTCTTCGAGCCCGGAAGTGGGACACACGGGATCTTCTGCTACTCTTATTTGCGTCAGATGTTTGTTCAGCCGATTGTGTCCAGTCAGCATCCCTGTCAGCAGTCCAATGTCCTTTCGGGTCTTGCCTAAGATCCATTTAGTTCTGGTTACATTCGGACCATCCACGAATAGCTTGGACGTCTTCAGTTCATTGTTCGCCCATTTGTTGAGCTCACTCTGTATCTGTTTCCTTGTTACTCCCAGAAGAGGTTCCGGTCCAATGTATTGGGTTTCGGCCCCTAGTCTGGCAATTTCGTCCGCTTTCTCGTTCCCTGGTGTTCCCTCATGATCTGGGACCCACATCAGTGTCACCCTCTTGTCTTGAGCCAGTGTTTGCAGTGCTTCAGCGCACTCTTCCACCAGATTACTGACTATTTTGGGTGCACTTAGAGCCTTGACGGCAGCCTGGTTGTCGAAGTGTATGTATGTCTGACCTCGAGTAGGGTTGATGCCATGATAATAGCATACACCCCCGCCTGAAACACCGTAGCGTGTTCTCCAAGTGGATACCTCTTCTGAACTCGGCACAAGTACTTTATAGAATTTAAAAATAAAATCATACACAGAGGTTTGCAGGTGGTAGAGCAAATGGAGCTTGAGAGTAAGTTAGAATTTCGATCTTACATTGTTTTTATTTTTTTGTTTTTTCACAAAGTTTCGAATGTTTATGTATCTGCAATCGTCATCAGGTGAATAGTAACAAAAACTAAGACTACCTAATCTTATATACTAGCATGTGTTTAGTGAACCGGTTGGCTCCGCCCTTTCGTAGTTAAAATCTGTCATCTCCGAAAAGTATGGGTTTCCAAATATCCTTGGGTGAAGCTTTGTTGAGAAAATACATTATGGTTCCTCTACATAAATGCTGTTTCTTTGAACTTCCGCTTGAACAGATTTTCCTCCTTGGCGAAGATCTTTGTCTCTTTTCATTCCATATGATGTTTATTGTCCTAGCAATGTTGAGCTATTTTTGATCCAGTTGTATCCTCTTGTTGAGTTTTGGGTTTGTGTTCTGTATGGCGAAATTCCATGGGTCGGCTGGTTTCTCTGATGTAGATGTCCCCACACTTGCATGGTACCTGGTAGATACAGTTCTTGGTGTCGTGGCGTTGTGGTTTAGTTTTTGTTAATTGACTTTGGTGGTGGTTTTGAAGACAGTCCTAAGATCGTATTGGTAGCCTATGCTTCTTATCTTTGCTCAGATTTCTTTGATGCATGCATGGAATTATGAGCATCGCGTTCCTTTCAGTATTTTCGTCGGTCGTTTTTTGTGTTGATGTGGTCCGAAGAGTTGATCATGTAGTTAAAGAAACCGTTCCTTCGGAGATCGGATCGAATTTTTATCTTTTATTTATTTCTTCCGTATTGCAGACGTAGGTGGCTCGATCTATGAGAGAATTTGCAATTCCTAGTTTGGTTGACGTAGAGTTGTTTTGCGATATACGGAAGTGGTTATGGTTGAATTATTTTTGGTGACTAGAACCCCGAGAAAAGGGGACTGACAATTTTCATCTCTTTCCGTTGATAGAATCTCTTGACGTGATAGAAGAATTATTCTAGTGTATTTTTGTCCTTTTTCCTATGTATCTGAGTCATAGTTTGGGTCTCTACCAAGATGTTCGCAGAGCTTCTTCTTCAAACGATTCTATAAAGATGTTGGCCACTACCGGCGAAAGTGGAAATCCCATGGGTAGACCATTTTCCTGTCGAAAATAACTGTCTTTTTGCTGGAAAGAAGAATTCTGTTAACAGCATTTCAACAAATCCATAATGGCATTGATTGGTAGATTAGTTCTATCAGAAAGGTGGTTGTCTTTGAGTAGCTTCTGTTTAATGAAACTTTTGACGTCAAAACTAATAAACCGGTCGTCTCTAAGGAGGTCCACGAGGTGCTTTGAATTTTTTATGAATGATGGTGACTTTCTTTGAAGAGGCTGGATGATTAGTAGAAGATATTTAGCAAGATTATAAGTCGGAGAATTTCCAGACTAGTTATCGGTCGAAGTGGCATGTTTTCCTTATGAATTTTCGGCAGTCCATACATATGCGGTGCTTTGCTGTAGTGCGGTGTGAGTTTGCTCCTTTCAATGTCGTTAAAGTGTCTTCTGTGTTGGTAGAGAGCCGATTTTTCTTTCTATGGTGGTGGTTGGGTCCTGATTTATTTCTTTGTAATTTCATTTTTGTAGAGCCTTTTCAATTTTGTGGTCGTATGTGGTGGAGTTTATTACTACCGTTGCGTTTACTTTGTCTGCAGGAAGAATTTTGATCGACTGATCTGATTTAAGATCCTTGAGGACTGATTCTTCTTGCGGTGTTAGATTTTTCTTCAATTTCGTTTTGTTATTTAAAATTGTTCTGATCTTCTGTCTAAATTCCTCTGCTTGTTTCTAGATTCAATGGCTGTGATGTTGTTGACTGCTGGTATGGTGTCCTTTGCTGAGTCACGATACACCTAACACTGTATGCCAGCGCGCAGGGTCTAGCTATCTCTCTCGCACAATGTGACGTCACGTTGGAATCATAATTTGAAATCTTCAATATTAAGTGTATGCGCTTTATATGATTGTTTATTTGGAAATATAGAATATTTTATTACATCTTTTCATACACTATACACATATATTTTATTGAACTTAAAATCTTACGTAGGCCAGGGAGTAAATTTCAAGGAAAATAATGCTTACTCCGTTGAGTAAAATCAGATCTTTTGAGTATGATTAGAATGATTGGATTTAAAAATATTATTTAAAAGAACCTATCACATGTATACATGTATTTTTTTAATAGCGCAGGCAGCGTGTAGAAATCCATTAGACTAACCTAATATTTCCAGATTTATCAATACTCAGAAAAAAAAAACTAACAGGAAGACGACTGTGAATCAGTAGCGCACCGAGGTTGGGATTAATCCCCTCCACCCAAGAAGCGTGGTTATGTTCACATTTGTACTTCAAATTATTTTTTTTATTATTTGTCTTCAACCCCCCCCCCCCCCGAAGTCAATTCTAGGTCGCACCACTGTGTGAATTATGACATTTTTCATTGTTCATATTTTCATTCTTGCACAGCTTTAATTATTACTGAGTTTTGTTTAAAAAAAAGCTGAAATATTGTTTGTCAATTCGATTTCTAGATACTGTTCAAAAAAATGCCTCAACTTAAAATTCACCCTGCATGTATTTACTTTTTTTAAAACAGATAAAGACAGTATCTAGGTAAATAAAAATGCTCTAATTCTGTTACCTTGTTATAAAAATCCATAATATTGATAAATTCTATTAGATATATGGGGTTGGAGAGAAATGAAAAACGTTCAAAATAATTGTTGCAGTGGTTGGTGACCCAATTTTTTGTTTGTTGTTGACTTGGTTGGGATTGGGGTCAATGGTGATCAAAGAAACAACTTAATTATTGGCGACATGTTTCGCATTTATTTCAATGCATCCTCAGGGCTCTGAAAGAACCGAAAAGAAATGGTTTTTAACACAACATAAAAGAATTTTTTTTTTTACAGAGAAAATTACAAGAATGTTTAGAGCAGAAAAACTTTATTTTAAATACTCAATATACTCAAAAGTAGAATTAGCCGTTATTTTTTGTGGTAAGTAGTTAGTCAACAAAATTTAATTTTTTTTTAAATTTGAAAAAACTTTTTCAAAAAATTTTGTTATAAAATAAAAACAAACTGTTAAAAACAATAAGAAAAAAAGACAAAAACATTGTACAAAAATACAATTACTATTTCGCTAGAAAAAAAAAACAAAAAAGACACAAAAAACAAGTTTTCTCACTTATCTAATTTTAGTTTCTTTTTTGTCACAGTAAAATCTTAACATGCTATGATGTTGCTGATAAAAAACATAGATATAACGACGTAGAACTGTATTATAAGACATCCTATTAGTCTCTTTAACGTGTTTTTAATTCTGTTCAGTTCTGCGTCGTTATATCTATGTTTTTTACATACACCCTCCGCTTCCTCCCTTTGGGAATTTCCGACTATAGTCCAGTCTTTGGCTTGCAAAAGGTGGGGAATAAAAGATTTTGAAATATGTTATAGAAGGATAGACTCTAATAAAAAATTCCAAGTTTTCGATCTTGGGCCATCTTGGACTACATGTGCAACAAACTCTTTTTTAACCATAATTATATATAATTAAGTTTTCTACATTTTATGTATTTACACTTTTTTTGTATACCTAGCAGGTAAAAAGTTATATGAACTTAAAGATAAAATTTATTTGTCTCCAAATAAGAACGTCGCACGATACCAGTCAATCCGAACGTATCACCAACTTCAACAGTGGCAGGAGAGTGGGGATGGAAATCAGAGGCAAATGGTCTATTTTTCATGACCATGACAGATAAACTATCTCCCGACGCATTATTAAAAATTATTTCCTGCAACTGTAAGAAAGGGTGTGGAGGAGCATGTAGCTGTAGGAAAGCTGGATTAAATTGTTCGGTTATGTGTTGTTTTTGTGATGGTAGGGAATGTGATAACGGCACTTTATTTCATATCGAGGACGAAGGCGAGCAGTTGTATGGTGTTGACCTCTCAGACGAAATCCAAGAAAAATAAAAAAATCGTCCTGGACCCTCAAAAAGAATCAAAATCTAAGTACTTAATAATGATCGCAGATATTTGATATTATTATCTGAAGATGATCAGAGATTTATACTCAACGAAAAGTATTGGATAAATACCAATAAAGACAATTGGAAGAATTAATCGTCTCAAAATTCAAAGCGACTGGACGTCTCAATAAAGTAGTTATTGAAGCGAAAGGCCAAGAAGAGATTGTCAAGTATATACCTATCAACAAATCGTAGATTAGGCCTACTGGGCTACCACATGAAAAAAACGCGCCATTTACTCTACTGGTGTAAAAATGTATTACCCGTGGGCATATTTACATACCCTCCTATATGACGGCACCAGCGTGCTGAAATCTGACAGTCTTTGTGGCCAATATATAATTAGCCACCGAGTTAGGTATGTCTATACGATTTGTCTAACTTATTTTTATTTAAACAGCTAGAGGATCTATAGGAAAAAAAATTACCGCTAAAAAACAAAAATAAACCGGGAAAAAACTCCCGGAAAATAAACGAAAAAAAAACGCCTAAGATAAAATTATTACAACTAACGCAACTCAAGCTAGACCCACCCAACCCAACCTAAACCCATCCAACCTAACCCAAAATAATATTCCTTTTATTTTAACTTATATTTTAATAAATAAAAATCAAGTTTGCCAGGGGTTTTTTTTCGGGGTTATTTTTTCCGACTGTTTTTTCTTTGTTTTGTTTATTTTTTTTTTCGTTTATCAACCAGAGCCACACAATCTTACACGAGGGATCCACACGCTTTAAAAGAAACTTGATATATTTTCCATATTCCTCCATTACGATGTTTTCTATAACAAACGCGTGCTTCAATCTGGAAGTAGAGAAAAACTAAGTTAAAGACTGTTAAGGCAAAAGCACACAGAGCCTTCGCGAGCTTTTTTGGCGTCATTATTGTCCACAAAGGCTCACAGATTTCAGTACGCCACTGGTGCCGTCGTATGGGAGGGTGTGTAAATATGCCACCCAGAGTATATTTACTAAAATTTTGACAAAATACTGTGTGTTTTTATTCGGAGTCTGACTTTTTTTTTATAAACTTCATATTTTTTTCTGTGTAAATTTTAACCTATAAGATATACAAAAAAGTGTACATAGATAAAATGTAGATCATTTTATTCTCTTTAACTTTGCCATTAAACATTTTTTTGCTTAACCAATTGTTAGGATAATAAAGCTAAAAAAAGCGTTTGTTGCGTATAATCCAAGAGGACGGCGCGAGCGGCGCGGCGCCGACCCCAAGGTCGAAAGCTTGGATTTTTTATTAGGAGCTATTCGTCTATAACATATTTCAAAATCGTTTATTCCCCACCTTTTGCAAGCCAAAGGCCTTTTTTTATACCCACTTGCTGGACTACTAGTAGTATTTTATAAGTTTCCGTCGTGATCTCTTTACTTCGACAACTTGAAGGGTCCCCCCGAACCCCCGCGTTTACGCCGTAATTGACCAAGTGCCAAATGCTTTATTTGCCTGCAACTAGACCAATCGCTACAAAATAATATGATGATGGGATAATATAGGTCTGCCGAAAAATCCCACGGAGGGGGCGAGGTGGGTTTTGTATCAGTAGCCCATCGTCAAAATATACACAAACTATTTTTTTTACGAGCGTGCGGAAAAACGCTTTTCTCGCACTCATTTCCGTGTGGAAAGTACTAGCTTTCTACACGCCGTGCGTGAAAAAAAATTCACGCACGCTGTTGAGCAACAAAATTTTTTCAGGCACGCTGTTGAGCAAAAAAAAAATTCACGCACGCTGTTGCTCAGTGATGAATCAGGAAGAGAGAGACATTAAGCAAAATAAGCGGTGGTATTTTCAATGTAACCGTGATTAATAATTACCATAAAAATTAATTATTTAAGAATATTAAAGTTTAGTTCTGAATAAAACATAAAATTGGTAGTTTTGACTATTTTTCATTTTTAGTCTGCTAGGTTTAACTAAAGTAATGACAAAATATTTTGATATTCAGCACGCTCGTAGGAAAAATGTTGTACCTAACGCGTGCGGAAAGTATTTTCCGCACTTACGGCTTGCCCTAACTCGAACGCCGGTGCGTGCGGAAAAGTATAACTTTCCACATTTGTTAGGTAAATAACTATTAAATTATGACAAATGCACTTTAAAAACGAAAATGCGGGCCAGGATGCGGGTTGATGGCACAAAAGCTACTATCTATATATATAATAAATCTCTAGATAGACCATTTCTGTACATTGAATATTTACAAAATAAAGTTTGTCCGCTTGTTTGAACCAAAGTCACGCAAAAACAATCAAACCGATTAGATAAGATTCTCACTACTGGATTGATTGGAGTCCTGGGCGGGACATGGGTTTTATCAAAATCGGTTTACGGGAAAAAAAGTTATGATCATTCAAAGCAAGAAAAACGAAAAAAAAATTGGTAAAACCACAGGTCTTCAGTTAGTACTTGAATATTTTTAATGAAGCAGTATAGACTTAAAATTGCAAATCAAACCTTTATTAAATTATGATCCTTCTCAATTATATTTTTTTAAATAATATTAAAATTATTTCCTCGTAGGTGATTAGTGCAATTTAAATCAAAATATTGCTTGCTTGCTAATAATGACAATTTCGAAACTACTCTAAAACATTTTTTGTCAATGTTTGGAGTGCGCGCACAAAAATTAAATACTTTCTCTCAATTCGAACAATATTTTCCTTTTCGTCACCAATGCGAATAAAGAATGGACTTTCAATTGCTGATTTTATGTTGAGAGGCATAAAGGTTAAGTAAATTTATATTCCCTGGATAAATTTGATCCCTGGTCCGATTTGACGTATAACCCTACTTTTCTGTTTACTTTTTCTTTTGTGTTGTTTACTTTTTAAAGTTGAAATTTCTTGACCTCTTTTTGTCCTGCTTCGCGGATTGTACAGAAATTCCAGAAAAGATAAGTATTTTCTGCGAAGAACAGAAAAGGTATCATAGTCTAGGGGAAGTGAGACTTAGGTACGAAAATCTTACCATAGTAGATTTTATGATGTTATATGAAAGCTGAGACTCCCCAGATTATGAACCCTCCTGATGACATCTCTTAAATGTTAAGCGTTTTGAGATATTCAATAAGTAAATTCGATTTTTGTATTTTTTGTGTAGAGTCAAATTGATGGCGTTTGATATTGATTTATAGGTTTTCGAATACAAAAAATTCGAATCGTGCACTGAAAACTACCTAAAATGACATTTGACATATTTTTGACCGCCATTTGGTACAGAAAAATGGATATTTTTGAAAAATTATTTATTTTCTATTTTAAATGCTGTCAAATGTCATTTAATGCCATTTTTAATGGCAGACACCAGTTCCTTACATTAAAAGAACCTATAAAAGTTATTAAAAGCCACTAATTCTCGTAAAAGAAATAAAAAATAAAAATCATTGTTCAAAAATATCCATTTTTGTGTCAAATGTTATTTTAGGAATTTTTTGATGGACTATTCGAATTCCTCGTATTCGAAAACCTATAAATTAATATCAAACACCATCAATTTGACAGTAGACAAAAAATCTTAGATATTTTCCTAAATATCTCAAAACTCTCAACATTTACGAGATGTCATCTGGCAGATTCATAATCTAGGGAGTCTCAGCTTTCATATGACATCATAAAATCTACTAGGGTAAGAAAATCCGGGTTCGATTAAAAATCGCCACTTATTCCCTTGCCTATCAATATTGTGTTTATTTTTAATTCTAAACTCACTGGCTAACGTAAATCACTCAAAATTAAAGAAAGATGTAAGAAAATTATTGCCATGAAAACAACAATAAAATTTTGCCAACTCTTTGTGTCAGAGCATAGAAAAAGTGACGTTTCCCCAACCGTTATGCCTTTTTAGCTATAAAACTGTGAATCGCATCGTTACCCTTAATTTTTTAGATTGGTCGGTTGGGATATCCATTCCCCATATGTTCTATTTTCTAATCATCTAAATCCAGGAGGCTTTGAAAATTTTTGAAATTTTAGCCGTTTAACGCATGCGCGATGCCTTTTACGTTGAAAGAAGAGTGTTTATTGTCCAATTTTTTGATGAGCGAACTGACGTCATTTTTTCCCCTGAAAACGTATTTCTTTGTTGTCAACAGTTCGCATATCAAATAATTTGTTGTTGTCAGTTTGAAGTAACAGTTGAAACAATCAACGACATGATTTTTGACATTGACACATGATTGACATTTTTTACATATTTATTGTCGCTGTCGAAAACAATGTATCAAATAGAGATCCAAAAAAATTACGTCAGTTCGCTCATCAAAAAATTGGACTATACTTTTCAAAAACCAAGCAGTTTTCGTATTTTGCGTAAAAATATGTGTAGCCCAAAATAAAAATGTAATCTTATGGCGTTTTTAATCGCATTATTTAATAATCGAAAAATTAATAAAATGTGAAAGTGTCAAAGTAGATGTTTTCTCTGGATGATACCAAAAATTTTGCAGACTTTTTAGTGATGTTATACGAAAAAATTTTTAAACAAAGTTGTTATTGTTAGGTGGGTGCAACAGATTACTCTTATGGGAAAGAATTTTTTGATATTGCTGTTATGGTTTCGTTCACTGGATTAAGTTGAAATGAAAAAGGTTTAAGCTTTTCTGGACTATTATTTTTATTTAACCTTTTACATCAAGTGCTGACGTTTCGATCATAGTCCGGATCATCTTGAGGGCTGAAAAGAACCCAAAGAAAACATTTTTTATTTTTTACATTGCAGAAAATCTCGCAGAAAAGTAAGAAAAAACATTATTTTTTATTATTAAAATTATAAAATAATTCACTTACCAAGATACATCATTTTCACGAAGGACACAAATTTAATTTTGAAGAAACCTACATTGTGGATATTCACAAATGTTATTAAAAAATACTTTTTCTAGAAATGTGTCATACAAAAATCCCAACCAAATGTTAACCTTAATAAGGAAACAGATGGTTTAAGCGCAATATACTGCAACCTGATCAAAAATTCCAAACAATAATAGTTTTGATTTTAATGTATGATACCTACTCTTATTCTTTTCACCATCCATATTCATTTAAAAGTTTTTTTATATTTTTTTTTGTGTTTGTTTGGCTTTATAGACTTTTTTAATTATTATTATTATTATTATTTATTATTATTCATAAAATTATTATTGAATCAAAATTAATACATTGTTTAACATCTGCTATGTGTTGAAGGCTGTGACATGATGTGTGTGCGTCTGTGTTAGTGTAATATTTTAATTTATCAATAATAAGGATTCTCTGTGCCGCCAAGCACCTTGCTGTGACAATACGTACGTTTTTGTTGATTTTATAATGTTATTAGTTTGTAAAAACCATTTTTACTCTTGTAAATCTCGAAGTATCTTGGTTAGTAAATTATTTCATAATTTTAATAATAAAAAATAATGTTTGTTCTTACTTTTCTGCGAGCTTTTCTGCAATTTAAAAAAAATGTTTTTTTAGGTTCTTTTCAGCCCTGAAGATGACCCGGATTAGTATCGAAACGTCGGCACTTGATGTAAAAGTTTAAATAAAAATAATTGTCCAAAAAAGCTGAAACCTTTTTCATTTGAAAGTATTTTTTCTTTTACTCGGGATCCATCAAAAATAAGTGCAACATATTATATAATTTTTAAATCAGGAAAAAAAGATATACACTGTGTTTAAAATAAAGAAGAAGAAGTTAATGTCAAAATTTGACAGTTGCTAAGCAAAAAATGATACAACCTCTGTAAATAAAACTTTTTTCTAACTCTAACAAGGAGGCGACGGGGGTTGTGGAAAATATGGTAAATCCTGTACCTACCTTTTCAATGTTGCGAGGTAAACGCATAACTAGGTCAATCAAGCCACACCCCCCCCCCCCCCGAAAGATATTCGAGTTTTGTTATGGTTATAATTTCGAACCAATTTCGAACTAATTAACTTTTAAAAATTTTGAACCACACCTTCCTGGTTTTTTTTTATATTGAAAATGGGGGGGCGGAGACGGTACCTTAGGAAAGCCTTTACTCTTATTTTAACCCATATAACTAAAAGCCGTATCGATAATAATGCATGAACCGAGAAAATGCAGAGGCAAAAACTCTTCTGGGCATGAGTCGACTGCATTAAGCATGCACAGTAGATGTTTCGACTTTGTCCTTGCCCAGGGCCAACCCCGGTTTATTAAATTATTTTCTTTGTTTTTTAAGGTTGCTATTATTACAAATTTTGCGATCCTTGCAGACCGATTATAGTAGCTCATAGTTATATGCTTTTACCTTTCGAGCATTGAACCCTCTGTTAAATTCTATCATAGTAGAGATCGAAAAAAGCTTTAAAGTAAAGGGTTTTATAATTTTTTGCACGCTTTTAGATTTACCTGCCAAAAAAAAGCTAATTCACAGGCCAACACACATTTTGGTGCCGGCGATTTTTTAACTATCCCTGGGTAATTTTTGGGTGTAGAATCCGATATAGCTATAATATTTTATCTATCAGATCTAGTTTTTAAAATAGTAATTATTTACTTTTTTTAACCTCTATATATATTTTACGTTATTGCCAGTAACAAAAAAAAATACATATAATTAAGTATTTATTATAAAAAATAGCTTATCACATACAAATTTTCTTTTACAAGACTTTCTGGCATAGAGTTTACTGGTGAAGTCGCGCTGAAGGCTCCAACAGTAGTCGACCATCATGTGGCTATCCCATCGTCCTTGATATCGTTCTTCCATAGTTTTAATATCCTGATGGAATCTTTCTACCTATTCTTCACTACAGTCATCTAAATTTTCTGGATACTGTTCTAGATGGCTGTGGAGGTAGTGAACTTTTATACTCATGTTAAAACCGAGAATATGAAAATTTAAAAGCGTTTTAACTACTTGAACAAATGAACCCTAAGCGTTAGATTCAGTCTCATTCATTGATGTGGTGAACTGTGGATCTTCAATAAGTCGCCTTATTTGAGGACTATCAAATATACCAGCTCTTACTTTTTCCATGCTAATACCAGGAAACTTACGTGACAAGTACCCAAAACAATTTCCATCTGATCTAACGCTTTCACAAACTACTTCATAAGCCCCAACTTGATATGCAAGGGTAGTAGTAAGATTTTTTTCTCTCGTAACCAAAGGTTCATTCACTACGTTTTTCTGTGCTGTGTGCTGATCTTTAGCTCTGCTGCCCCAAAGACATAAAAAACAGGGGTATTTTATATATCCACTTTGCTGTCCGAGAAGAAAGTCCACCATTTTCCAAATGAACGTCAAAATAGGCAAGATAAGATCTTTTCACAAATTCAGAAATAGTTTTTCTATTTTCCTTCAAAGCGTATTCGCCACATACCACATAAGTAATGCGGTTTAACCAGGTAGAGGAATATTCGTTTACGGACAATTTCAGGTATATTTCGCTAATTTAGTCTCTATCTCAAAAACTAGACCTGATAGAAAAAATTTGCTGCCTGTTTTAGAATCAGCACATTAAGTATATATCTAAAATCAGTTCCTAGATCTCAGGCACCAAAAAAATTTTTTTATTTTGTTGGCCTGTGATTAAAAATTTTGTGGTGTCTTTTAACGAAACACTTTATATATTACTGCATTTTTGAATCGGCTGTTTCTTCCTGATTTCAAAAATTTTAAACACGTTATTTTTGTCTGAATTGGTTTGTAAGAAAATTGCCAAAATCCTTTTCATAAGCAAATGGTTGAAGAGAGATTAAAATTAGATTGTTTTTCTCTAACTCATTTTGAGAGAGAGAGAAGGGTTTTGACAATTTTCTCACCAACTACAATGAATAGAAATAACGTGTTTGGTATTTTTGAAATCAGGAAGGGAAGGCCGAATCAAAAATGCAATCAAATAGAGGGGGTGTTTCATTGAAAAATACAAACTTGATATCTAAATTTAAAATTTGCAATTTGGTTTTTTGGCAGATTAATACAAGAGCGTTAAAAAAATTATAAACCTTTTGCATTTAAGAGTTTTTTCGATCTCTTCTATTAAACGAATTAACAGGGCGTATAAAATATAGTGAGACACCCGGTACCACTAAAAAATAAACACTTGAAAACCGAACAGGACAGTTGCATGATCTTTTGAAAATTTAAATATTCAAGTATTGGATTTTAAAACAGAATAGTAGGTGCTGTTTATATGATGACTAACCTTAACCTTAACCATTGTTCTAGACATTATTTTGATAATGTTGTATGAAATGTGAAAAACTGAAGTTAAAAAAAATCGGTTTTGTAGTGTTAACTGTAGAAAAAAAAACTGAAATTGGGACCTCACTTTGTGAGGTGCCAAATATAAATTTTGAATAACAAAGTAAATATTTATGATAAAAATCTTTTATTACATTTGCGTCACCAAAAATAAAACAAGTTTTAAAATACCCACCCATTTTATAATTGATGGTATATGTACAAAAATTATTTTAACCCGGGCAGTCTCGTTTATAAAAAAAATTGTTTAATTTTAAAAGAACAAAAATCTTTTAAAAATTTACCTTTTTTTTTAAACTCAAAAATGGCGAAATAATCCACTTCGTTGGAGATAAGTGGATTAAATCCAAATCCAAAGTGCTGCTTCTTCTTCTATGGCGATTTTCAGGCATTTCAAAACTTTTATTTATATTTTTGGTTTTCTCTACGTTAAACTCGACGTACGACTTTTTTTTTAAATTGGAAAGCATAATAATTAGCAACTGAAGATTTTCCATTAAGTCATCAGCTTTTATACAAAAACTACAATTTAAATTAACATAAACATATTTTCTTGCTGAATGCGTTTTATTAAACTTTCGATTTTAATTAATGATGTATTATTTATTTTTTTTCGGATCGATTAAAACAATTTTTTAAATATGCTAGATTGATAATATGTCAAATTTTGCTCGGATTGATTTGAAAATTAGGTTAATTTATCGTCGATCGATATTACTATAAATAGGGTCAAGAACAACAAACATAACATAATTTGCTCTCCTGATATATTATATATAGCGTTTTAGATCTACGCTCAAAAATCGCTTCCGAGCGATCCGAGATCAATCCAAAAAAGATGGGTGGGTGTCCCGTTTCCAGAATATGAGATGCAAAATTGCTACCGTCTTCTCTATTTAGGTGGATATCTCTAAAATGTTCCAGAAACAGGCCGCTTATGTGGGTAGGACCATAAGAAAGTTTAAAACTAGATTTCTGGAACATTTTAGAGATATCCGCCTAAATAGAGAAGATGGTAGCAATTTTGCCTCTCATATTCTGGAAACGGGACACCCACCCTATATTCAATCTGACTACAAAATACTGCACTTTAGCAGAAATTTAGACACCCAAAAAAATCTTGAGGATTTGGAAATATACAGGTTGCATAAGAACAACCCGCAAAAGACTTTAAATCAACAACTCAACCTCGCTAACAATAGTCTTAAAAATATTCTTTGAAACTTAAAACTTTTTAAAAAACTTCTTCCTCCTCGTCATAAATAATTGTCTTTAAATTTGATTGACATACTACTTTCATTTCACGTTTTTGAATGTTTTCTGTTTTCTGTCTTGTGTGCTTATTTCTATATATATTTTTAGCAATTTTGTAAAATAAATCTTTTAACGTTTTCTAGTAAATTTAAAATAATTTTTAAGGACGTCCGCTTGTACCTGTAGATGAAATATAATTTGTAGGATTTGTCATTGGTTGGACAATCTTCAATTCACATATAGGTCTTGTGGTTCTGAGTAATTGTTCGCGACAGTTTTAATTAAATAAATAAAAGAAATCTTTTTTTATTCATACAGGATGGCGCTGCACACCACTTAACCAAACATAACAAAATAATATAAGCGATGACAAGAAGAATTACACGTCAGCTTTTATACAAAAACTTCGTGATTTTTCTAAAATATAAATAAAAATCCTTTTTTCAAAGCTGAATTTTCTTTTTAAAACAGTGCAACCACACTTCAAAATATTAATTTGCCTTCTTCCAAAGACGAACATGCAGTCGATAAACGCCCTACAATGGACTCAATGCTGTTGATTTTTTAAGGTAAGACTCTAGCCAATGACAGATCCCATATACGAATCCCCAAGCTCCAAATATTTCCATAAATGGCCATCCTCTGCAGAACGTGGAACATTACCCATACCTTGGGAGTCACCTATCATCAAATGCAACTATTGACGCAGAAACACAGCATCGCCTAAAATGTGCTAGCGCAGCGTTCGGACGGCTTTCGGAGAGAGTCTTCAACAATCACGACATCAATGCGGAGACCAAGCTTCGTGTCTACAACACAGTTATAATACCAACTCTAACATACGGATACGAAACGTAGACCACCTACAGAAGGCATATCAAACGACTAGAAAAATATCACCAAAGTTGTTTAAGACGAATACTGAGAATCAAATAGCAAGACCGACGAACAAACATAAGTGTTTTAGAAGAAGCCAGAACAACTAGTATAGAAGCCCTTATCTTCAAGCACCAGCTTCGTTGGACTGGTCACATTATCAGCATGCCTGAAACACGTCTTCCAAAGCAGATATTTTATGGACAATAAAGACGTTCTCAAAAGCAATATGATGAAGAGTCACATCGATATAAACAACTTCTAGACCACGGCAAACGATAGGGCTTCATGGCGCCGAACAGTCCATGAGGGTGCACAAACTTTTAAAGAGCAACGACGTAGACTAGAGACGGAAAAGGAGCGACAAAATGGAAGAATGGATGACCAACAACACCCGGCTGCTGCCGGAGACTGGGTGTGCCAGGACTGTGGAAGGGTGTGTGGCTCGAGAATTAGCTTACATAGCCATCAAAAAACACACAACAGATAGCGACGATACAGAATAGAGGAAAATCATACTCGGTATCGAGTGATTGCCTATGATGATGACGATGATATAATTTAAATAATAACTTAACTATTTATATCACGAATTCTAGTATTATGCAGGCAATGCTTCAAAAACCGTCAGAAAATATCGCCCTTACAAAAAAGCTGACACAAGTTTACACTAACTGCTTTTTTGTCAGGACCTATTGCTAATATTCCTTAAAATTTAGTTTCTAAATACTGGTCCAGTAAGTACAAAATAAGTAAGTTAAACGCACCGATTTTATTGACACTAAGTGAAATTTTAATTTTATAAAATCATAAGCTTTCATTTAAAACTTTATTATACTTCGATTGGGCACATCCTATTAGATACACCGGGTAGTGATACTTCGTAGCACGTCATACGCAAGTTTTAGAGATAAGAAAAACATAACGCCATGGCAGCCTGTCTGATCTCCGTTAGGTACTTCAGTATACTTCTTGCGCTCATGCGACAAGTGAAGACGGTATCATGCGCGCGAAATGTGAAAATACGTGTTTAAAGAAAAAATGTTACAAAAGAAAACATGAAAAGCAAATGGATTACCTAAAGAAGAAAATGAGGAACCTGAAAAAGGAAATTAAAAGGGAGCATCGTGTTCAAGATATACGCAAACTGTCAGTTTTTAAACAATGGAATGAGACAATATTATGATATGATGATACAATATGAGATAATATTTTCTGGCATGGGTTTGTTTATTTTTTAAACACACATTTGTTTTTATTACGCACAAAAACTTAAACCCTGCATAGTTTCTGACTTATGCCCGCTAAATTAGTCTCAATAAAAAACTCCATATGTTTACTTACTAGCACGTCGTTTTTCATATATTATATGTGACGACAAATCTGACAGAACGAATAAAATGCCGAAAAAATTTAACAAAAGAAAACGTGAAAGGCAAATGGATTACCCAAAGAAGAAAATGAGGAAACTGGGAAAGGAGGGGAAAAGGAAGCGTCGTTATTCAAGTAAGTAAGGCGCATTGTCAGTTTTAAATAGTGGAGTGAGACAAATATTAGGCTATTGGCTAATATTTTTTGGCATGGGTTTGCTTATTCTGTAAACACACATTTGTTTTTATGACTCATAGAAACTTAAACCCTGCATTGTTTTTGACTTATGCGCGCCATATTAGTCTCAATAAAAACCTCCATAATGTTAATAAAATCGCTTTCCAAAATATCACAATTTAATTTCCAGAATAATTATTGCGCGCCATATTAGTCGCAATAAAAACCTCCATAATGTTAATAAAATCCCTTTCCAAAATATCACATTTTAATTTCCAGAATAATTATTAAAAAAAAACCCTTCACCCGTCGTAATTTAACAAAAATTCTCAACCGAATTTTCCATGTAGACGGAGCATGACTCAGAATTTTTTTGCCTAGCACGCTATATCCTATATGCTGCACGTAAAAACTCCCGATGCATGGTTTACTCTACCGGGTGTCCAATTTTCTAAGAAGATTATAATATGTTTACTTGAAAAAGTATTATTAGCACATCGTTTTTCATATTATTATATGTGACGACGAATCTGACAGTTCCTCAACTCGTCAGACACTAGTAGTTCCTCGAACTCTAGCATAGAGAGGTACCCCTTAGAAAGTATATTAGGGGGGACAGATGATAGTACATGGAGTCCAGATATATCAGCAGAGCTAGCTTGCAGATGGAAGAAGCATCTTTCTATGGGAATATATAGATAAGGAAACTAAAAATAATCTCCTCGAAAAATACAAAATTCCCGGAAAAATTGACAAATTCTTCAAGGACCCAAACTAAATCCAGGATGCTAGCATCCACATAGCAAAAAAGAGATACGTAACTCTTGAAATTATAAACCATTTTGGGAAAAAGTTTGACAGCCTTAGAGCGGGTTTTCTCTAATTTGGCCTAAACAAAAAAGGGAGAGACGAAGCACTTGATGAAGATCTTTTCGGTCTTGCCGAATCGGCGCAGTTGTTTTGCATTGGTCACAATATTGTTTCATGCTAAAATATGATAAATTGCTACTGCGCAAAATCCAGATCTTTTCTTTTTTAGCGAAGGTTTTGCCGAAAATTGTAAAAATATAAAAAACGCGCCGGGAGGAAATATTAGAGCTAAACAGTGAAAGAATAACGTATTCCTGTCCAAATTTTTTTCAGAAAAGTGGACCAAATAACTCAAAATAAATTAGCTTGGAGTTGGATAAAAGGTTATAAAATTCCCTTTGTGGACAAACCTTTTCAAGTTTTCACCCCCAAAACCTCAAAATTTACCAAAAATTAGTTAAAAATTTATTCGAAAAGCATACAACATTTATAAGTAGGAGCAGTTAAAACTGTTAATAACTGTCAAGATCAGTTTTTGTTAAGCTATTTTTTAAGACAGAACGATAACAGGGGATTTTAGGTTAACCTTTAATCCTAGAAACCTACATAAAGTTCTTTCGCCCACCTCATTTTCAAGTGGATGATATTAGAGAACTTAATTACTAAAAACTGCTTCCTTGCGATATTAGATCTTAAAGATGCATATTTTTTAGTTCCAATGTTTGATGAATATAGAAAAATATTTAAGATTTTCTTTTTCGGTTTAGCCTCTGCACTTTTTTGTTCCAACCTTTCTGGCCTGTTTCTCTTATCTAAAAGATTAGGTTTTTTATTAACAATTAAAAAACCATACACAACTGACTGAGATACAATTTTTAGCATTTATCCTTAATGCAAAAAAGATGTGGATATATATCGCATAAAAAAGAATAACAAAAATAAACACAACCATTAAGATTATTCAAAAAAAATAAAATAACAATTAAAGAGGTTTCGCAAATTGTAGGAAGAGCGAGAAAAATATCGTGCCTTAAAGGATAACAAAAAGATGCTTGTTAGGTTCTTAGTTAAAAATGAACTTGAGGTTATGGTTAAAGCACATACTATTATACGAGGCATACAAATCGGGATGGGGGCGTGTTGCAATGGAAAGGAAGCGAAAGGGGGTTTTTATGGCTTAACAAGCTTTGTAAAAAACTTTAAAAAATTGTCATATTTTACTAAGAATGATGTGGCAGTGAGCTAAGGTACATTTTTTGTATTTGCCACATACATAAATATGTTGGATAATCATATAGCAGACAAGAAATCTGTTATAAAAATTGTATATTTATTTGCAAGCTACCTGAACAAAAAATGCCACCGGTTTGTGTCGTGGCTTCCAGTGGATGCATTCACAATGAATTAGAAAAACCTTAATTCTTATATATATTTCCTCCTTCCTCACTGTTTCCAAAAATGTAAAAAAAAAGAAAAAATTGAAAACGATAATGCGATATGTCTGGTGGTTTATTCTATCTGGAGAATTCAAGCATGATATCCAAAATTAGAATCCGTGATTCGCTTAAAAGTTATCGTTTAAAATCCGAAAGGTGATTTAGTCTTATCTTCGTTTAGGTAAACCCACGCACTATAAAAGAATCTTTCCCCGGGGGTACCAATCTTAAAAGAGGCGTTAGGAAGGATGCAATTTATTTTTTCGAAATGATGAAAGTTTTGCGACAATAATATTAAGACCATCTTGCAGCCTCATGTAAATGAAGTTGTATCCGTTTTAGAAACCGAATCTCAAAATACTGGGAAATATTGAACTCTTAACACACATAGGCCTGCTTTAAATTTAATTTGCGAGCAGGAAAATCAGAAATGGTAGATAGGTTTATGAGACGCATTTTTAAAATTGGTATGTGGAACCAGTGTTACCTTATATAGGTAACTTGTAGACTTTTGTAAATTTAACATTCGGGTTATTAAGTATAAAAATAATACTTCTTTTGACTCTTTGTTCTGCTCAAAGAGTTCAGACATTTTCTATAAGTTAAGTAACATCAAGGCAAACGAAGAGGGCATAGAAATAATTATTTAAGATATTTTTAAAATATATGGACCCAGAAGAATTCAGCCTTGGCTTAAGTACCCTATTTCAAAGAAAATTTACAGTTCTATTTATGTTTTACCATTATATATTGCATACAGAAAAGAAAACTATTTCGAGGAACAGAGGATACACTTATTTTAACAATTAAAAAGCCCCATAAGCCCGCTACATCCCAAAGCATTAGCAGGTGGATTTGAAAAGGTCTAAAAAACGCAGAAACATAATCAAATTTTAAAGGACATAGCACAGAACATGGGGTGTCTTCCGCAGTATTAAGGGTTGGTGCATCAGTCAAAAGTATTAGAAAGGCTGCGGGATGTTCCGAAAAAAGAAAAACGTTCAATCGATTTTGTAATAAACCTTTAATTTCAAAAGATTTCTTAGCTAATTATATTAAGAAATATATTTTAAACACATTTAAATTTTAAACCTTGTAGTTTCCTTATTTTTATTTAACTTTTTAACTAATATCGCCATATTCTCTAAACAACTACCTGGTGTATCTAATAGGATGTGCCCAATTGAAGTATAATTAAGGATTAAACGACTTACCTGTAAGGAAGTTCAATCCAAATTATACGAGATTGGTCACATCCTATTAGACACCCTCCCATTTTTATATTCATGTATTTTTCATGCAATTTATTTAAGTACTAGTCAACCCGCCCTCGGCGATCTTAGTATTTCAGGAAAGCTTTAGAAGTATAGCTTCACTGTAAAACTAGTCTTTAAAATGTTAAATTTACAAAAAAATGACGTCGTTTTTCTACCAACGTTAGGATAAATATTAAGGACGCTGTGTTTTTATTTTAAATAAGGCAATAAGTAAAAATCGCCACTTTCCAGAATTGTGACGGGTGAGATTTCTGTCGTTTCTGAAGAATGACCACCAATATGCATGTTACAAAAAGTAGGTACAGAAAAAAAAACACTTCTTAAGCGACTGAAAGAAGAACTACACAATGAAGTTTTAAAATCAATATATAGAAAACTTATATACTTATAGGTAGATTCGGTAGAATCAAATTCATTATGCCTTTAAAGAAAATAAAAAGAGGAAAGAATATGTAAATCTTTGTAATTTTGTTTTCTTGCGACCACCAAAATGATGGATTTCACACTATTTGCATCATTAGAAAACCTTAAATTTCACGTCCGTGTGCAGAAATTTTTCCGCACATGTGTGGAAAAATATACGATGACGTTAACTCTCACCATACTTTTCCGCATATGTGTTGAAAAGTATTTTTTTTGCAAGAATTAGTGCAATTCATCAGTGTTCGTAGGAAAAATAGCGTACACAACTCGATAGAAAGTAACTTTCTTACACTCGCGTGTTGTTTCACTCGGCTAGCGCCTCGTTCACAATATTTACGTTCGTGTGAAATTTGTCACATTATTCTCTTGTTATGTAATATACTATTATGGGTTGATTCGGGAAATCAAAGGCCTTTTTCAAATGAGCTGGTGAAAGCTACACTTGCTTACTTGTCATGTTTTTGAGTTTTTCGTGAAAATTCTTTCTGAGATATTTATTTATATAACGTATAAATAATAATCTGATTAGGATTTATTGTTTTTGAAATATAGATAATACTTAGAGGGCATAGCGTATTCCGTGAGACTTTTGATGAATATTTTACGAAACCTGTTTTAATTGATTACTAATGGACCCACCAACACTGTCTAACCTGTTAACAGCTCCAAAAATGCTGCAGTCAAAAAGTAGGGTTAGAGTGTCAATTTTTTTTTCTTTAATTGAGACGGTTTGAGCTAGAGCAAGGAAATTCTGCCCATATGTTGGCATTCCGGGAACGAATCCTGGTATGTCATAAAAAATTACATATGTGGCCCCTAGGGGCCAACAGAGGCCAAAATGTGTTTTTAGACTTTTCCTCATACCTTCCATACACACACACACTTGCACATCTGAATCTCAGTCAGTTTTGTCGAAATTTTGTCAATTTCAATCAATTTTAAGTACCCTCAACTTTGCCACAGGCCCTAGGGGCTGTAAGGGGGCGAGATCTAATTTTCACCATTTTCATACTCTAGAAAACACTCCATATGCATATTTAAAACTCATGAATTTGGTGTAACAAATATTATGAAATATAAAAATCTCAAACTCCAGGGGCTAAAAATTTTAAATCTCGAACAACTTTTTCAAAATTTACTATACCAAATTCAAAATTTTTGGCAATTACAAGTTCGAGTCAAAACACGAGCCCATATTTTTTTTCCAACTTTGCCCCAGCCCCTAGGGGCTGTACGGGGGCATGATTTTTACCATTTCTATATTCCTGAAAACCACTCAATAAGTATGCACATCTAAACATTAAAAAAAAAGTGTGCATATGGAGTTTTTTCTGGAATATAGCCCCTAGAGGCTAAAACAAAGTTAGGGGTAATCAAAATTGAAAAATGGTCCACTGCGCCCCTAGTGGTGCATTTTTGTTGGCATAGGGTGAAAAAGAAGTGAAATTGAAAACAACTATGAAATTTTTTTCGGTACAGTAGAATTGTAAGCAAAAGTATGAACTACCAACTGACTGAGATTCAGATGTGCAGGGTGCATTAGTATAGAAGGTATGAAGAATAGGATAAAAACACATTTTGGCCGCTGTTGCTGCCCATAAGCAACATATTTAACTTTTTATGATACACAAGGGTACGTTCCCGAAAGGTCAATATATGTGCCAAATTTCGTTCTAGCTTAAACTGTCTGAATTTAAGGAAAAAAATTGACACCCTATCCAGCAAACACAAATCGTCGGCATTAAATCGGCCCAATGTCGACAACATCGGCAGTGTGTAGGCATCGGCGACTACACTCTGGCCCGATGTTGGTCCGATTGGAACTTTGTTTGATTGGTCGAGAATCGGCAATCGACGATGGTCCGATTACGTCACCTTAAATTTTTAAACTGCTTAATAGTTTCTTCCTAGTATGTAGAGATGGCGCTAATGTCACTATGTTCCCTGTACAGTGGAAGATAATATTGTCTATATAATGAGCAAAGATATTTTAAAACTAGAATGCGGACTTGACAAGATGGTGGTACTTCTCTACAAGAATCACCTCTTCTGCGACTTAAACCAGCTTGACTGGTTAGGCACCCGCATTATCGAAACTTTGTAGTTTGCCAATGTCGGGCCGCCTTAAGCTACCACCGACGGACCTCCGTCAATCGCCGTTGGACCGCTTTAGGAAACCAATGTCGGACGTGAATAGTTTACCGATGTCGGGCCGAGACCAGCTTGCCTACATTAGACCGATCAAATTAAGCAGTTATGAGCGGATGGTCGGTACCATGTGGTTAAACCATATCGGATCTTAATCGTACAGCGACGGTATGCCGATGTCAGCAAAAACTATCAAATACTGCTGGTCCGATGTCATAAATCGACGTCGTGCCGATGACGACAAAAGTGTTTGCTGTGTAACCCTACTTTTTGACTGCAGCATTTTTGGTGCTGTTAACAAGTTTATCAGTATTGGTGGGTTCATTAGTAATCGATTAAAATAAGTTTCTTGAATCTTCATCAAAAAGCTCACGGAAGCCAAATTTTACGTATGCCCCCTAAGTATATATTGTATATTTATTTTTTTAAATTTTGAGTGAACAACTTGGAAGTGCACTTAGCTGTAGTAATAATTTAGGCTGTTTGTTTGGTTAGATATTAATAACTAGGATTTGTTAAAACTTGGCGTTCGATTCTAAAATTTGAAGTTGTAAACAAAATTAAATAATACATTTTGATGATAGGTAGAATTAAAATCTAAGGCAAGGTTGGGTAAATGGGCCCTAATTTTAAATTAAAACTCTGATAACTCCACTAATTTATTTTTAAACGTCGGCGTCGTGGTGAGTAAGCTTAAAGTATGTAGTTTAAGTATAAAATTTCTGCAATTTTTGTAATAAGCGCCCATTCGATTTTTTTAGTTTTTTTGGAGAATTGGCCAACTGTAACTATTTTCTCTCTACCTAACTCAAAAAAGAAAAAGGTACATGATAAAAAAGTTTAAAACCAAAATCAACTTAGTCACAACAAAGCCAAAGTCCAGTGGAGCACATAAAATTTACAAGAAAAAGGGCCGTCCTCCACTATTACCCATGGATATGCATCGGGGCTAAAAAACTCAATTAACGTACCGGGCTTCGTAGATGTTCTGATGAGACAAAAATAAGTTCGAAACACACAGAACATCTGTCCCGGTATGATAATGGCTGGTAATACCAAGTGGGGAAATGCACTTGAGTTTTTCTTGTAAATTTTATGAGCTCCACTGGACTTTGGCTTTATTGTTTATGCAGCTTGGTTGATTTTTGTTTTTACAATTAGCTGGCCAGGAATTTTGGTCCATATAGTTAACCTGACTTATTCCACACTGATGAGATCAAAATAAATTTGAAACACGTGTATGTGGCTAGTCTTAAGGTTAGAAGAAGTAATAACAAGCAGAGAAAGGCCTTTGAGTTTTTCTTCTAAAAATTTTTAGGTTAAAATGAGTCCACGTCGAGCATTGAGTAAAAACTCACTCAGCCTTTTTTAAACTTTTTGTTATTATTATGTACTAATTATGTATTATTATGTACCAATTATGTACTAATTTAGTCCCCTTTTAAAAAAATTTTTACTTAATGAATAACGGAGTTATTTGCACTTAAAAAGGGGGGGGTTGGCTTGACGCTAAGCTGCACCCCCCATGATAAGGAGATAGATTTAATGAAAGTTGATACGTCATAATTTTGTACTAATTATGTACTCTTAAAGAAGGGTACTTTTAGTTTGCAAAAACCATCGATTCTTAAGATTTTTGTTTGTTTGTTATGGGGTGTGTAGCTTGATATCAAGGTACACCCACCTCTGCTTAGGAAAGAGATTCGACCAAAAGTGACTATGCCAGAATTTGGTAATAACTGTGTGTTTTTTTAAATCTCTTTCCTAGAGGGATTTGTACCATGATATCAAGCTACATACTACATACTGGGCAAAGGGGGTGTACCTTGATATCAAGCTACACACCCCACAATATCAAAAAAATATCAAGTTATCTTGAGAGTAGGCAATTTTTTTAGAAGGGGACGAAATTAGTACATTATTAGTAGAAAATTATGGCATAATTCCTTTTTTTCAAATCTCTTTCCTAGGGAGAGGCCTTGATATGAAGCTACACATATCATATAAGCAAAAGAAAAGTTATCTTGAGAGTAGGCAATTTTTTAGAAGGAAACGAAATTAGTAGCAAATTATGACATAACTGTTTTTTTTCAAATCTCTTTCTTAAGCAGAGGGGAGTGTGTCTTTATATCAAGCTACACACCCCATAACAAACCAACCAAAATTTCAGGGACCGATGGTTTTTGTAAACTAAAAGTACTCTTCTTTAAGATTACTTACATAATTAGTACAAAAATTATGAAATATCAACTTTTATTAAAGCTATCTCCTAAGCCTGGGGGGGGGGTGTAGCTTAGCGCCAAGCCACACCCCCTCCCTTTTAAGTGCGAATAACTCCGTTATTCATTAAGTGCAAATTTTTTTAAAAGGGGACTAAATTAGTACATAATTAGTACATAATTTTTACAATATCCAAATTGATTTTCGTTGAGGGGGGGAGGTGTAGCTTGACTGAGCTTTCTTCTTAGCTCACGAAATGTCGAAGTGACTTTCAAAACGGGTCATGTGATATCTATACTTTTTGGCGACAAGTTGAATGGATGGCACATTTTGTAAAAACTAAGACCCGGCTCGGAGCAGATTTTTGTTTGTAGCTTATCGGCAAAAAATCAAAAAAGCTCTCCGAGCCATGTCTTAGTTTTTACAAAATGTGCCTTTCATTAAAAGTTTAGCCAATTCTGATGTTTATTTGACTCAAAGAGTTTGGATATCACATGACCCGTTTTGAACGTCAGTTCGACATTTCCTGAGCTAAGGTCACTAACAAAAAAAAAGACACTCTACTCTTAATAAAATAATATTTGACAATACGAAATTTTGACTTTTATTTCACCGAAAATAGGCAGATACCGATTCCGGAAAGGCATAGAATAAAAAAATGTTCGTTCTTTGCTATGGGTTTTTACTGATTTTTATATTTATCATGTTTAAACTCATGCACAAATGTAGGTCCTCTAAAGAAAACAAGTCGTAGGAAAATTTAAAAAATGTGAATTTTGAGTTTTTTATTTTAAAAATTAAATTATACGAAACTATTATCATGAGTACCTGGTTTAAGAATATCAACCCTTTTTTTCGAAAAGTAGGCATTGGACACTTTAAGTTGGTCATAGGACGTAGAATATAGCACATTATTCTGTCTTCCTTTTTTCTGTAAAAAGCAAAGACTTCCGCTCGAATACAGATATGAGAGTACAATTGTCGCTGTTTTTACTTATAATCTCCCTAGAGCTTGAATTATTTCCGAAAATTTTATTGAGGTGCGACATTTTCTTATAAAAATTCTCAACAGAGAAAAAATTTACGGAGATTAATTCAAGCTTGCGGGAGATTCGGTACAAAAATTTTATGCCAAAAATTATTTAAAAAAAAAATACAAATTTTGACAATTTGGCAAACGTTTATTTTGCTTTGAGGTTTGATGTTTTAATATAAGGTCAATAGTTAATTACTTTTTTGACACTTTGAATGTATGTGTTACCTATATTGTGACTATACACTTTTTCATCTATTATTTTTACAATTCCCTGGTACTCTAGTAAAATAAGGTTTGCATCTTTGTATCAAGTTGATTATAGGCACATGTGTTATATTGGACGCTAGTTGTTTTGTATTTCAAATAGTTTGAATTTGTTTTTTTTCACATTCCCTTTGCCCTAGTAAAAGAAAACGATTCTTAAAATCCCGAAATGAACACATTTCCTCGTACTCTAATAATCTTATACTACTAGAGAGAAGGGAAAATTAATTATTCTCATGCAAAGTCGATGACAATTTAACGCAGTAAGTATTTAGTCAGGAAACATAAAATCTACGAAGTTGGCTGAGACTCCTGCAGCGCATTGTCGGAATGACGCTTCAGCAATATCTTTTTGTTTTGTTTATTAATTACTATTCGTCATATTAAATTTACGCCTCTGGTGTTATTATGACATCTGCACGTGACAGCTGTCAAGCCAAGGAAATTATCACTTATTAATTTGTCAACTAGGTCACGTGACCGAAAAAATTTCCGAAAAATTCGGGTTGTTGCCATAGCAACCTGTCAAAAACAAGGCATCTGATTAGCTTAAAACAACTGGTATAAAATTTTCATCAAAGTCATCTATTTCGCATGTTTAAACGTTCGGACCAGACTCAAGCTTACGTTTTATAGCGTCTGCTTTATATTACTAACGCAGAGATATGGAACAAAACGTAGCGAGTTTTGCCGAAGGGAGTCAAAAAGTCAAGCCGAAATAAAGAAAGCAATATACAGGGTGTCCCGAAAGTTCGAGTCCACCCTAATATCTCTAAAACCAAAAGCGGCAGAGAAGTAAAATTTCACATAATTAGATGGTTTACAAAAAGATTCTAATCATCGCACCCGTCATTAAGGAGGCGGAGGCGACAACGATACTTTTTTTAAATTCTTATTTAAAAGTTTTTGTCATTTTATTTAAAAACCGAGGAAAAGGTAACCTCTTAGGTATTTTTGGAAACAGAATGAAAAGCTCTATTCAAATTTTGGAAAATATACAGGGTATCTCATTTCAATTAATGAATGGTAGCACAATTAGCATCCAAAAAATACTCTTTTGTAAACTAATTATGTGAAGTTTTACTCTCTTTTGATTATAGAGATATTAGGGTGGACTCGGATATCTATGATACCCTGTAGAAATACATGATAACAAAATGTAAAAGACAGAAACGTCCAATCCTCCTACTCCTCACTACATTACACCCGCTTCCCACCTACGACTTTTTCGTGAGTGCCCACTCACGCGTCTCATGATGTCAGTATGAAATGTCATGACAATCATGTGACGCGCGGCGACGCACGTAATAGTCGTAGGTGGGAACAGGGTTTTACGCGCTAAAGATTTTCTATACAATTTTTGTATAACCACTATTAAATCACTATATTGTTACAAAGAGCACACAAAACTCGTTTATAATGGCTAATATACTTTCTGTCAGTGTATTCTGTATAAATAAATAAATAAATAATCTAGGTAATGTACATCCATGACCTATTATATTATGGCGATACGTATACCAAATGTTTTTTTATTTTTACGTTTAAAAATTTTATTGAAATTATTTTAATTTTACTTACAGTCTTTTTCAAAACAGGAAGAAAGGGGGATATTGAAAACTTTCTAGAAGTGAACAAAATTAACTGAACATCCACCACACTACCTCTTCTGGAATTATTCATAAATGAATCAGCTACTTTACAGTTCTTCTCAAACATTTGAGCAAATAAATAGTTAATAAAAAGTGAGTTTCACAGTTTTTACACGCACATAAAAGATGAAAAAAAATATTTGCACCACATTAAACAGGTTTTACACATTTTTCAATAGTTTTTTGCATAGAATATTAAAATCATTTAAAACTAGTTGAGTATAAAGTCCCGAAAGAGACTAAGGAATGCAACTACTGATAGAAAAATGTCACCTTAGCTTTTTATATGAAGCCAAAATAGCTGTGAAGGTCTGGGTCTTGTATTTTGAAAAAAATTGGCAGTGACATTGCAAAGTTCTATACAAAAAGGGGGTCAATTTACTACTATACAATTATATAGTAGTCTAAATGTAGAAAAGTTATAAGTAAGGTTAGTAGTAGTTTTTGAGCTAAGAATTCGTAATTAGGGAAAAATATTGGTGCGGCTTAAGAAGAAACGACGGTCCCAATAGTCCTAATAATTGTCTAAAGAAACGTTCAAGTACCTTGTTTATACAAATTTTGTACACTAAACAGATATTCTATCGTCGTTTTTTTAGTGAAGGTCTAAAAACGCTAAAGGGCTAAAAATACATTTTGAAATTCTAATAATTTAAATTTAAAAGATTACAAAATCAATCACTAGATGGATTGGATTGGATTTTCTTTTAAAACATTAAAATAAAAAAAACTTATCTGGTCTTCTTGAATTGGTGCTTGAATTATAAATAAATAAAAAATACTCTACGACCTGCACTGGTTAGTTTTTTGAGACTGGTTTTACCAGTCAACACATTCTTGAACCAAAGTATGGTCAGTAAAGTCGACAATTTATTGATACAATTAATAGCTGCCATGTTTTATATAATTTTTGTGCCAAAATTTAAGTAATGCGTAGAATTACGTTTTATACAAGGAAACGACGTATACCCAGAAAAAACGCTAATGGGTAACGAATTAAACCAATGGGATCTTGTAATCCGTATTTCTGGATAACGTTTCCCATAATTTTAATAGTTAGGTAGCATTTGTTTTGTAGCTTCTAAACTGATATTTATTTAATAAACTACCTATTCGTAGATAAGCTCTTATAAAAAACGGCATTTACACATGGACGCGTACTTTGTCTTATTATAATTATTATAATTAAAATGTTTTTTTTTATCTTCCTTTGAAGCCTCTGATTATATTTAAATTGTAACTTACGTTATTAATATTTTATTATTTTAATTTCGTTAATATTAAGAATTTTTTTTCCTTCTTTTCAGTTAAGAATTGTGTATTCCATTACTATTAAAATTACTTTTAATTTTTTTTTCCTCTTAAGATTTAATATCATCATTTTGTTATTTCTTAAGATACCTATATCTTGTATTTTGTTGTTATTTTTGTATGCTGGAAAGTAAAGACCTTATTTATTTATATTTATTTATTTTGCAAGATAATTAAATGGCATTTGTTTAATAAATCATTATGTATTTATTTGCCAATTAATCCTCGAACACAACATTGTCCTGTAACAGAGTAGTAAGTATAAACTTTCAGTGACAAGTAATTATTTTTTATTTCAATAAAACACTGTCTTTAAACTAATGTACAAAATATATTGTTTTAATTCTTGGGTTCAATGGTAAAATGAAATGCATTCAATTCTAACGCTGTTATTGATTATACTACTTTAGATTTTTTTCTGTGTATAGAATTACGTTTCATACCAGAGTAAAGTATCGAACCTCAGACTAATAACTAAAGAGAGACCAAACATTCCCTATTGAAATCCTCTAATGTTTACAATCCAACACCCTTCTGGACGATTATATGAACAGAAAAGAGATAGAGCAATAAAACGGCAACACTGTCAAAAATTGCTTTTCCCATTACCAGTGGCGGCGTTAATTTTAATTTAAATATATAAATGTGAAAACGAGATATAAGGTAGGTTTGGTCGGATTTTCTTATTCAAAAGAATTAACTGCCAGAACTTGCATAACCACAAAAAATAGATTTATTCAAGGATAAAGTTTAGTTTGAGGAATGTAGGTATTTACGAACAGATCAAAAGTTTACCAAAGAGCACTTGAAATGATTTTTAGGTCAATTATTCAAGATGGCTGTTATATATTTTTTTTAATTGTGCAGTATCCCACAAAACAAAAGTAAAAAAAAAAATATTTTCATAGCAAAAAAAAAACGGTTAATAACCCGTTTTATAACGTTTTTGTCCAAAAAAAAACACGCTAATAAACGGCTTATTAAGCGTTTTTTTCACTATGATAATAATGCCTCTTTTAGTTTTCTTTAGTGGAATATAAACTTTATTTATCAAATTAAGAGAACTTTTTGTGATGTTAATTATGAAAATTTTAAGGCCAACAAATTTTATTTACACATTGGCTGCATGTTCATTTCTGAATACAGAACACAAGGAAAATTTAAGGAAGAGGTAAAAAATTAATTACTAGTAGTTTTTCAGTAAACAGGAGTCAAAAGGCAAAAAAATAAATAATAAATATTAATGAAAATAAAAATAAGATTGGTTCAGAGTAAATATCTCCAAAACGGTTTTATTCACATTATAGAAAGTACCCAGGTACCCATTAAAATACAAAAAATACCTGCCCCAGTACCTGACTATCAGCACTTGGTCTTATTGTCTTCTCTTGTTATGTATAAATTATAATAAATAAATATTTTACATGCTGCAAAAGGAGCAAAATTATCTGGTACTTTTGTTTCTTAAAAAAGATTAGTATTAGTCTTAGATTTTTGATGTATTAATAGTATAATCATAAGCTTTTTACGCAGTTTTTTACCTCATACTACGCCTATGACTAACGTAAAATGACAGGATCTTTCTTACCTCCGAAATATTAGTTCTGGGCTGGAATATCCGCTTTTATTGCATACCAGGCAACGGTAAACCATTTTGTTGGTCCTCAAAATAGCTTGATACAGTTCTTTTTTCACAAATAGTCACAATAAAATTCAAAAATCACCGAACAACACAAACCCCCGTTAACAACAACGCGGTCAGCTGCAACCAAACATGTCGGCATTTATTCGCGGCTCGTCGAAAAAACGTTGCCGGCTTGTGTTCTTTTTTATAAATCTCGAAATTCTACTTATTAAAAATTAAAAAAAGTTAATTATTGAGACTAAAAATTAGGACTAAGAATTAAGTTATTAGCATAAGAAAAATTATCCTATATAAAAATATGTCAAATAATCAATAATATTATCAAAAGAGCTTCAAGAAGTTTATGAATTGTTTTGTTTCTAGGGAAACCCCGCGGTAAATTGGCAACCATGTATTTTTTGGGAAATAAACATTGTGGCTGGTTGATCGGGGTAATATTGTTTACTGTTATATCTCTTTTTTTTTATTAATCTGAGTATCGAACCATAACAGAAATTCTATTGTGCTTTGGCCCACAAGTGTCCTTGTAATATACAACTGCAGTGTAAAGCCCCAGCTATATAGATGGAAAACGCTCGCGCCAGGCGTTGACGTTGGTCTCAAGATTAACTTCCGATTTATTAAAGGTTTCCAATGTATAAGTGAACTTTTAGAATTGTAGGTACATAGCCGGTCCTATTTCAAACCTAAAAAAATGAATGCAGAAAAATGATTCAGAAACATACACAAATTATAATTAAGAATATTCGTCAAAATCTTGAGAATCAGAAGCTATAAGAAGTATTGAAATTGTTCAATTAATAGATAGGTAGATGCATGATTTTATAAGCCCTGCATAAAAATATAAAAGCTGAGGGTATGTTCAATAAACCCTTCATACTCAGTATACTTGGTATATACCTAAATATAAAAATTATAAAATTTGACAAGCGATTATACCAATAAATATAAGTAAGAATACCAGTGCTTAAAACTTCTTGATAGAGGTTAAAATAAGATAAACACACACACGATCTGATTCTCTGCTCCATCTTTTTTCACGGAGCAGCAAAGAACGATCCATTTGAGATTAGGACCAACTTCGAACGCGAAAATCGGTGCGAGAGCGTTTAATCTCAGACACCTTTTTTGAGTAGGAATGCAAAACGTTAAATGTTTATGTTAGCAATTCATCCGTTTTTCATATACGATGTGTAAAGATATGCCGGCCGTATTGTGCATCGTAATTTTGGAACCGACTCCTTAAAGGGCATTGACACAAACTTTTATTTGATGTGGAAATGCCGAAAAACTTTTATCCAAACTTTTATGGCAAAAAGTCTTTTGAAAAGTTCGAGCAAAAGTCTAAGCATAGGTTTGCGCAGTTTGTTAGAAAGTTCGCCGAAAGTTACTCCAAATTACAATGCATGATTTTTATAATGATTTTTTTATTCCTTGTAATGAACTACTTAAGTTGGTTGGGAATAAATAATTATTATATAAAAACAATGGATGAGAATTTTTTTTTAAATAATAATAAGCAATGTTGAAAAAATAAAAAATTGTAAATAATTAATTTATTTAAATTATTTCCATAGTAAACTATTAATAGTCGTGACAACCATTATAAACTTGGGAGGAAAGAACGAAAATTCAAAATTGGATGAGTATCCCACAAGGAACACACAAAACACCAAAGCGAAAGGAGAAACAATTAAACGATGTTTCGCCCGGGATGACCAGCGTGGGCTCGTCAGTGGATTCACTAGTCACCCTCAATCCAGACATCATTTAACACCATCGCACACTCTGACTTCCAACTCTGAATCACTCACAAATAGGCATCGTTCCGCATGGTACTTATTATAAGTCACCTGATACGGGTTCGTCCTGGCGTGTTAATCTTTCCAATAGGAAGATAATTAAAATAAGAAGTTAAACTTCCAAATCAGTTACATCAACCGAAAATAATCTAAAAAAGAGAAGATCAAAAGATCTTGGGAGAAAAGAACGAAAATTCAAAATGTGTGGGACACTCATCCAATTTTGAATTTTCGTTCTTTCCTCCCAAGATCTTTTGATCTTCTCTTTTTTAGATTCTTTTCGGTTGATGTTACTGATTTGGAAGTTTAATTACAAACTTATTTAGTACTTCAGACAGTCAGTAATAATGTTTCGCTTGCTGTCAACTTGTTTTTTAGTAAACATTTAAAAAAAAACATTTTTGTGTTTTTTTTTAAGATCAGTGATGTGAGACCAAAAACATTTTTATTCTCACCTTTAACAAATTGTTCCTTAAAAAGCTCGTGAAAAAGTTCGCAAAAATGTTCGAGCAACAAATTTTAGATCTTTTGCTTGAGCTTTTGTATGATCATATTCGTTCTGCGTGGATTCTTCTTCTCCGTCTGAAAAACCGGACAAATTATAAGAACCCGTCGGACGTCTCCGGTGCTCCAAAAACTCGGACATATCCGGGGAAATCCGGACGAATAGCAGCTCTACAGGTACCAAATATATTACCTACATATTATTTTTAATTTTTAATTTTTCTGAGATCAGTGATGATAAAACAAAAATATTTTGGACAAGAAAAGTTTGTCGAAAAGTTACAGCAAAAGTTTGTGGAAGAATTTCTGCAAAAGTTTGCCGAAAAAGGATTGCAATTATTTTCGCAAACTTTTGGACCAACCAGTTTCTCTGTGTAATTGCGCCTTTATGCATGTATGTATCGATTCGAAACTGATGATTAGCACTCTCACGAAAGCTGAACCGTGTCTTGCGACTTCATATTTACGGTGGCTCCTATCCGCAGTTCACTTCTCACTTCTATTTTCGCACTACTGGAGTCACCAGCTGGAAATTTCTCAGTTGTTACGTATCCCTACCCGCCAGCGCATTTCACAATTCCCACTTCCCATTTCTGACGTCTCAAGCGAGAAATTTCACAGATGTTGCGTGCCTCTACCCGTCAGTGCATTTCACAGTTCCTATTTCCCATTTCTGACAATGACAATGACAATTCCATTTACACTGAGAAACATATCCACTAATCCTAAGTAAGAATTTATCAGCCCCAAGTAGAAACTTCATTTAAATATGAGACGAGTGAACTGTCTACTTACCATAACTTTTTTTACCTACTTAAGTAAAAACTTCACTTACCGTAAGTGATGTTTCTACTAACCATTAGTAAATCTATAGTAGCGCAAAGCCAGTATAACTTCTAAAATATGGCTTTAAATAAAATAAAAAAATATATTTTTGAGGTCTAAAAACCATGTCCTATCGTAATACACCCTAAGAAAAAAAATAAAAACAAATAATAAAAAAAAGTACGACGTACCTACGGGGTTCGAACCGACAACCTACATATGGATAGACCAATGCTTTCTTTATCCACTCTATAGTCCAATTTTTTGATGAGCGGTCTGACGTCATTTTTTTTGCAACAATAAATATGTAAAAAAATCATGTCGTTGATTGTTTCAACTGTTACTTCAAATTGACAACCAAAAATTATTTGACATGCAAACTGTTGACAACAAAGAAATACGTTTCCACAGGCAAAAAGAATATATAAAGAAATAAGTTGAAACCGCGGAATATAAAGGCCCATTTACTCAAGTTTTAATGTATAATGCTATAAAAATTTAAGCATTAGGCATTAATGCTTAAGTTTTTATTTCTATTTCTGTCTATTTCCCTTCAAAAAGGAGAGAGATAAGACAAAATCCCTAAAAAAACCCTAAGTGAAGAAAAAGTTAGGTGAGGTGTCAGATATTGGTAATTAAATATATCACTAAGTATTAACATACTAGTAGAAAAATTCACTTACTCTAAGTGAAGAGAAAGTTAATTGACTGTAGAACAGTGATCGTTGCAAATGAGATTGTCGAATTCTTATGATGGCAATACGTTGACAAATAGGCTTGCATTATTATTAGGATGAATATATTTTATCCGCATGATTTTCCAATATTTGATGCCTTCACTTGTTCCTAGTAGAAAAATTCACTAACCGTAAGTGATATTGGTAAGTAGATAAATCACTAAGGGCTAACAAACTACTAGAAAAATTCACTTTCCCTAAGTGAAGCAAAAGTTAAGTGACTTGCCACATATTGGTAAGTAGATAAATCGTCAAAGGTTAACAAACTAGTATAAAAATTCACTAACCCTAAGTGTAGGGAAAGTTAAGTGTTAAGTGACTTGTCACATATTGGTAAGTAAGTAGATAAATCACTAAACAAACTTGGGTCTAAGTAGGTCGTTTTACTTGCAGCTGTTGAATTCATCACTTGGGGCTAATAGAATCTTCCCATACCAATACCAAAAAAGCTAAGTAGACACTTCACTTGGGATGGTTTTCTGTATGTAGCTGCCATTGAAATTGGTTCGTAGAATTTAGAATGAACAGTACGGCCTAGCCTCTAAGCTTCGTCCTGCGTACGTCGCGTCGTTGGGTTATTCAGTTAAATCTCATTAGCTAGAAGGTTGTAGGTGATCCGTGATAGAAATGCTAAAGATGAGTGACTCTTTAGCAAAGTTCTTTCTCTTGCATAAAAGATTTTTTATTTGTAATTTCTTATCCGGCTCTTTATTTCCTAAAATTACGCCTATGGGTAGACTGGATGAACTGAGTAATTAGTTAAAAAGCTGTTAATTAAATAATTTATTATTAATAGTCTAAATACGTATTTATGGTCTGGCCCCTAATTTGTTTTTAGAATTAAATTATAAAAACTATTTTCTAAAAGTATTGTCTCTATTTTCACTTTTTCAAAATGTTCCAAATACTGTATCTGCAATCGTCGTCAGGTGAATACTAACAAAAAACTAAGACTACTTAATCTGATATAATAGCATGTGTTCAGTGAACCGTAACTCCGTCCTTTCACAGTTGAAATCTGTTATCTCCGAAAAGTGTGGGTTTCCAAATATTCTTGATGGTGATGCTTGTTTGAGAAAATATATTCTAGTTCCTCAGGATTAATGCTGTTTTTTTGAATTTTCGCTTGAATAGGTTTTCCTCCTTAACGACGATCTTTGCCTTTTTCCATTCCACATGATATTGATTTTCTCAGCAATTTTGAGGTATTTTCGATCCAGTTGTGTCCCCTTGTCGAGTTTTGCGTTTGTATTCGGTTGCGGATGGTTTCTTTGATGTAGATATCTTGGTAGATGCAATTCTTGGTGTCATGGTGTTGTGGTTTAGTTTTTGTCAATTGACTTCTTATTGTCGTGGTCGTTTTGAAGACAGTCCGAAGATGGTATTGGTTGCCTATTCTTCTTATCTTTTCTGATATTCCTTTGATTTGACGTATGGAATTATAAGTAAGGCCTTTCTCTCAGTATTTCCGTCTGTAGGCTTTAGTTTTGGTGTGGTCTGAGGAGTTTTATTAATCGTAGAGAAACCATTCCTTTGCAGGTCGGATCGAATTTTTGACTTTCTTTATTTAACGCTTCTCCTTCTGTATTGCAGATGTAGGTGACTCGATCTATGAGAGATGAAACTCCCAGTTTGGTTGATGTGGAGCGGTTTGATTTGAAATTAAGATATTGTCCAGTTAGGGATATATGGAAGTGATTATGGTTGAATTAGTTTTGGGGAAAGTACACCGAGAAAAGGGAGCTGACAATTTTCTTGTTGTGTGTGTTGTGGTCCTTTTCTGACATGATGTTTGCAGAGCTTCTTCTTCAAGGGATTCCATAAAGATATTGGCCACTACCGGCGAAAGTGAAAATTCCATAGGTAGACCATCTTCCTGTCGAAAATATCTGTCCTTCTTCTGGAAATAAGAATTCTGCAGAAATCAATTCAACAAATCCATAATGGCATTGATTGGTAGATTGGATCTGGCAGAGAGGTAGCTGTCATTGAGTAGCTTCTGTTTAATGATTTGGAGTGCTTTGAATTTTTGACGAATGATGGTTACTTTCCTTGAAGGGACTGGATGATTAGTAAAAGATATGGACAAAAGACAGGAGAAGGACAGATATTTTTGACAGGAAAATTGTCTATCCATGGGATCTTTACTTTCGCCGGTAGTGGCCAATATCTTTATAGAATCCTTTGGAAGCTCTGCGAACATCATGACAGAAACCCAAACTATGTCAACAGCATAAGAAACTGCATCAAATTCACTTTGCAAAAAGAAGAACATTATCAGCTCTTTGTTCTCGATGTTCTAGTCACCAAAAATAATTCAACCATAATCACTTCCGTACATCGCAAACCAACTCATACTGGACAATATCTTGATTTTAAATCAAACCACTCCACATCAACCAAACTGGGAATTGCAAAATCTCTCATAAATCGAGCCACCTACATTTGCAATACAGAAGAAGCGTTAAATAAAGAAAAGTCAAAAATTCGATGCGATCTGCGAAGGAATGGTTTCTCCAACTACACGATCAATAAAACTCCAACACCAAAGCCTACAGACGTAAATACTGAGAGAAAGGCGACACTTATAATTCCATATGTCAAAGGAATATCAGAAAAGATAAGAACAATAGGCAACCTCTTTCGAGCCTAACCTTTAGGAATTATTCTTAGCTGTGTTTAATAAAAATAGGCTAAGTATTTCATTCGATTATGATGAAATTTGGTTTGCAGACGTAGACTAGGCACTTTTTATTTATATTTAATCGAAAAAATCACTTCAGATGAGAAGCAAATGGGGATAGTTTTTTGAAAGAACATATACCTTGTGAGGAATGAAAACCAATGGTTTATCTATATAGATAGTTATTATCATACTCGCTAAGGTTGGACGTGGTGGGAGTCTTAAAAATTTTTAATTTTACTTATTATATACTTTAGTCCACTCAGAAGATTGGGGCTTATTGGTACAAAGTCACAGATAAACACAATCGTGCTTTAAAATTATTCTGTGATACTTGTTAACATTCATCTATATATATATATATATATATATATATATATATATATATTTACATCTCATTCGAAATTCTCCGGACCAATTTCAATAGGGCACAAAAGCTAAATGGAATTATCATTGTCAGTGTCAAAAAACTGGTCTGCAGCAATTTGGAATGGAGTATACATATATGTTGTTTTTTAATGATTACCGGTGAAAACTTAAATTAACTTGTCTTCCCAAGTAGCACAGACCGTACTTTTTGGTTTTTAAAGCCAACCAAAGGTTGGCAAAACGTTTTTCCAACTGAAATTCACAGGAAAATCATTGATTTTTCAGAATTTGTTTTTAAAACATTTTAAAGACCCGGTTTCAAAACCAATTGACTCTAACGTCCGAATGGATCCCACGAAGGCTTGGTAAAAACCATATAGCTATTTAGTTAGAAACATTCTAGAACCAATAAAAAGCAAATAATTAACCAATTTGTTTTACGTTTTCGGATAAGTTCGGCTAGGGTCGGGTTAGGTCAGTTTCTTGAGACGCCGTGACTATTTGTAGGCTGTCCCAATGCAAAAGAGCAAACATGGAAGTGAAAGAAGAACTACCAAAGGACGTGTTAGAAGCTGCTTAGATAGCCACTTCGGAGCTGCTCCCGAAGAAATCAAGAGTTACGACATATTTGAAAAATGGTGCCAAGAAAAGGGAGTAAAAACTGTGAAAGAGGAGGTACTTTTAGCATATTTTGTAATACTGCTGGGGCACACAGGGGTAGTACAATGAACACGCGGATTCCTTAACAAGAAAAGAATCAGAAAGACTATTTATAGGACCTGAACCTGTATTTGGAAGAACATCGAAACCACTGGCATTCAATATCGGGGCAAAACCACAGAAAAAGAATGGTGGCATCCTCTTCAGCACCACCCACCTGTGAAATTTTTAAACTAAATAGGAAATAAATCAGATAAGTGACGGGGCTATTAAACGGTCACTGCGCACTGAGAGAATACCTGCACAGGATGGGGATCTATAGAGATGAACCCATCTGCAGACAAATGTGATGAGGCTGATGAATCAGCCGCTCACATCATATTTGAGTGCCCCGCACTAACCTTCTGCAGAACACAAAACCTTCTGGAGGCCAACCAGAGAAGCAAACTGCCAGAGAAACCTAATAAAGGGGCTGCTGCTCCTCGCGAGGTCGTCAAACCTCTTAGATTAGGAAGGCACACAGCAAGAGATATAATAAGCTAAGAATCTGCAGTGTCAGGGATTTCAAGACCTAAACTTGCTGTTGATATAAATCAAATCAAATAAAATCAATACTAAACAAAGGTTTAAATATTTCAGGCTTAAAACATTAATGAAAGTTGCCACTATTTTTGGGCTTGGTGGGGCGCTTGCAGAAAGTATCTACAGCTAAAAGGCAACAAGATAAAGGCAATTTAATTGTGGTAAGAATACGAGATTCAAAAAATTTTACTTTACGAACTTTTGTCATATTAGAAGAAATTAACAATGGAAAGTATCTGCTGTTTTATAGAAAGTATGCAGCGTTCAGGCTCCCAACGCCACATCAACGATCTTTTGTAAATTACAAGAAAGGAAAATGTGCCCTCAGAAATTGCGGCATTTTTAAGACTACCCAACTATACACCGGTCATAGTTTTCGCCGCTCCTCAGCGACTTTGCTGGACAACACTCCGGTGAAGGACTGACTGACATAAAGCGTTTAGGAGGCTGAAAGTCAACAACGGTAGATGAGGGATATATTGACTACTCAACTGCATATAAAAAAGGGTTAAGCAACAACAGCTCTGCTAGCCTAAGGAAACCAGTTCCAATACCAAGTTCGTTAAGTACTATTGAGGAGTCCGTAGTTGAACCAGTTTCAGCCCCAGTTCGTTCATACTCATTCGAAAACAAAGATGGCATTTTTGTTAATTTTTCAATTTCAGTTTCAAGCCATTTTGACAGTCTGAATTTCAATTATTTGTAGGTAAGAAAAATAGATTTGGCTTGGGTAACTTAAAGGAGTTCATAAAAAATATGTTTTAAGATTAGAGTATCCTCTTGCCTAAAAAAATTACCAGAGGTAGCTTAATTGGCTTCAGAATATCTTGTGAGCAGCAGAGTAATTCGCAGCTTTCATGCAATTGTCTGCCAAATGAAATGCATACAGGGGGCGATCCATGATATCTCTCTATTAAATGTATGCATTCCAACGACCCTTCAAAGATGCGACGCAGAAAAAATATCAGATATGGTAACAAAAATTATAGAAAATTTTGGCGCATTTTTAAACAACCCTCCTCAAACAGTGTTAATGGGAGAAACGAAACTTTAAAAGTTGGTTCTTCTCTTCCTGTTTCGGTTGCTACCACCGAAAGAAGTTTCTCCACTTTAAGACTTGTGAAAACTTATCTTCGGTCCATGGTAGGAGAAGAGAGACTTTTGTATATATATCGTTCAATAAACCTGGATTTAGAATCTATCTTAGATAGGTTTGCAAAGCCAAAAAGAAAAGTTAATTTTATTATATAACTAAAAGTTTTTAATATGATAATAATGTTGGAATGTTAATACTGGTTGTATTGGGTAGTATATGTTAGTCACCACCAACGGTTCAAGCAACTACGAATATATGTAGGTCGAAACTGTTTGGTTAGTGGAGATGGTCAGGTCCCCACTAACCAACATACCAATCTAACCAATCCCCCAAAAACAATGATGACCATAAAAAAGGACTTGTTCGTAGTCGCTCAAGCCGTCCTACATATGTTTTATTGCTTGTGCCCCCCCCCTGGTGAAATTTCTGGATCCGCCACTGTGCCCCACAAATTGCACTTTTAAAACTTTTATTGTAACAAGTAATAATAATAAGTAGTATTATGCATTTTCGATTCTGTATGAAAATAAAAAGTTAGGTTTTCTAAATTTTTCTAGTTTTTTTTACTCTTCTCGTAGAAGAAATTTTGTTCATAACAAGTGCGAGAAGCTTATCCAAACTCCGCTCCGCGTCGTTCGTCTAACTGCTTTTGCGTGCGGGAATGTATCACTTCTCGCACTTGTTAGGAAAATATCTCTCATGGATAACAAAACCTGTAAATATTTTGATAATCGCTTGAAATTTTCGTAAATTAATTCAGGTCTGAGTAATTTTGTGTTTTCAAGTTACATTTTTCTGATTTCTAAAACTATTTGGGTTATTCTTTGACACATAGTTAAAAAAGCAGAAAAAGCGATATCGTTATTGCCTCTTTTTGTTGCGGGCGGAGAATCCATGGAATGTTCTTTAGTTTCTATCACGTTTCTATATTTTGTTTTCAAATTTTCACAGTTGTTAATTATATACCGTTGAGTTTTATTAATGATTCGAAACAAATAAAAAATTTCAAATATTTCTCCCTTTTGCCAAGTTCCTATTACCTATATATATACTTCAAAGGAGGTTTTCGAGAAGTTAAATGATTGTGTTTATGGTGAAATAAGTAAAATCAAAACAAAAAATTTAAAATTAATAATAATTATACCTATCTAAAAAAGATAATCTATAGTAGTACAGATTCTCAGGACTAGAGGTAACTTTTTATTTTGGTATTTTATTGTATCACTAGTTCTCTGTCTGAATTGTTTGTGTATTCGATATGTGTAATAATTGTAACATTTTTATTTTAATTTAATTTTAAAAAATAGTTTTTTAATTATTTATTAAATAAGCAGGCTCTTGGGTTATTATAGGACAGTTACATACAAAAATACTTGTTCACTTCTAATGTATCTTTACTCTTTCTCATCAGAGCTAACTAAGATATCGGCCTAAGTGTAACAGACCGACATCCTACTTAGCTCTGAAGAAGAATGAAAATGTTAGCTAAGTGAACGAATCTTTTTGTTTGTAACTGTCCTATATAACCCAAGAACATTATTTTTTAAACTATATTCGAGGACAAGAGTCTCATACATCCATTTTTCTTTTTACTTATAGATACCTAATTAATTATTTGTTAACTTCCTGATTTATCCTAATAAAAAAATTATAATTAATTTAAATTATGACCATGTATTGCCATCAGCCTATATGAAGTAGTAGGCAGCGTTTCCCAGTCGGAGCACACCAACTGCTGAAGTGGTCCATACCAATATGGTATGGACGACTATTAAAATCGTGAAATTTTGACTTTTCTTAATTTTATCAAAAACGAGTTACTAAATCGACGAGAAAAAACAGTTGTCTGTCGGTCTGTCGATCTGTCGGTCTGTTGTCTATTGTAACTTTGGAACAAAACAAATATATATATAGATATATATATATATATATATATATATATATATAGATATACGGTTTGCAGATTTAAGTTTCCATGAATATGGACCAGAAATTTTGTTATAAAGTCCAAATTCGTGGGAGCTTTATTTTCCAAGTTATTTGAGAAAACGTTAAAATATATATAAAAAAAAAATAACTAAAGAAGTAAAGCAGCTATTGATATGCGGTTTTCAGATTTTGGTTTTTGTAAATATTACCCAAAAATTTTGTTATAAGGTTCAAATCTTTTAAATCTAATGTTTTCGAGATATTTTCATTTCCTTTCAACATAAAATAATTGATTGTATGGTGTGCTTTCTAGCACCAATTTTTATAACTTACTATATAGCTAAAACAACATGTAAGGATTACATAAATACTAAGAGAGCGTAAAACATCAGCTTTAAATTCAACGTTATTGTGCCAAAAGCTAAATTTTTTCCTTTTTTGGTTTTAAGGAAAACATAAAAATTAAACAAGAAATGTTAAAGGTACACTAAGTAGGTATTTGTTTTGGTCTTAAATCTAAAGGCACATCAAAAGTTTGCGTTGGCATTCCATATCGCTGCCTTAGTATTACAATGTTCTATCTTTACATTAAAAGCCTATGTTGATAGATCATGTAAATACTAAAGCAGCGATATGTGCAAATAAGAGAAATAGATACAGAAAACATTTTTTTTTAATCCCGCTCAAAACTCTCAAGACCAAAATGGAAAAAGATAAATAACAAAACAGACAACATAAAGTTGTCTGGTTTTTCAAATTAATAGACGTTCAGGCGACGAAAAGTGGAATTGTGTAAGTTTATTTTTAATCAAGAAATTTTCAGTAAAATAATTTTAAGCACAATCGGGCGAAAAAGCGCACTTTAACGCCCGCATTTTCAAGCGTAAAGTAGTACTTTAACACGCTCGGGCACCTTTTATGCCCGCGGTCCTTAAAATTTCAGAATTACTAGTTGTCCCGTGCAATCCCAGCAAACACAAATTGACGGCATGGAATCGGGCCAATGTCGACAACGTCAGCAGTGTGTCGGCATAGGCGACTACACGCTGGTCCGATGTTGGACAGATTGCGATTTTCAGTATTCGGTTAATAATCGGCAACTGACAGAGGTCCACATTACTACAGTCGACTTTATGTCGACACCACTTTAAGACCGACAATGGTCCGATTGGAACTTTGTTTAATCGGTCGAAAATCAGCAACTGACGATAGGCCGATTTACTATAGTCGACTTTATGCCGACGCCCACTTTATCTGCTTTAGGGCCGACGACGGTCCGATTGGAACCTTGTTTAATCGGACGAGAATCGGTAACTGACGATGGCCCGATTTACTATAGTCGACATTATGCCAACGCAAATCTTATCTGCTTTAGGGCCGATGATGGTCCGATTGGAACTTTGTTTAATCGGTCGAGAATCGGAAACTGACGATGGTCCGATTTACTATAGTCAACTTTATGCCGATGCCTACTTTATCTGCTTTAGAGCCGACGACGGTCCGATTGGAACCTTGTTTAATCGGACGAGAATCGGTAACTGACGATGGCCCGATTTAGTATAGTCGACATTATGCCAACGGAAACCTTATCTGCTTTAGGGTCGATAATGGTCCGATTGGAACTTTTTTTTAATCGGTCGAGAATCGGCAATTGACGATGGTCCGATTTGCTATAGTCGACTTTATGCCGACGCCCACTTTATCTGCTTTAGGGCAGACGACGGTCCGATTGGAACTTTGTTTAATCGGACGAGAATCGGCTACTGACGATGGCCCGATTTACTATAGTCGACATTATGCCAACGCAAACCTTATCTGCTTTAGGGCCGATGATGGTCCGATTGGAACTTTGTTTAATCGGTCGAGAATCGGCAACTGACGATGGTCCGGTTTACTATAGTCGACTTTATGCCGACGACACTTTATCTACTTTAAGGCCGACAATGGTCCGATTGGAACTTTGTTTGATTGGTCGAGAATCGGCAACTGACGATGGTCCGATTACCTCACCTTAAAATTTTGAAAGTGCTAAATAGTTTCTTACTAGTATGTAGAGATGGCGCTAATGTCACTATGTTCCCTGTACAGTGGAAAATAATATTATATATATTATGAGCAAAGATATTTCAAAACAAGAATGCGAACTTGACAAAATGGTGTTCTCTACAAGAATCACCTCTTCTGCCACTTAAACCAGCCCGACTGGTCAAGCACCCGTATTATCGAAACTTTATAGTTTGCCAATGTCAGATCGTGTCAAGCAACCACCGACGGACCTTCGTCAATCACCGACGTCGGGCCGCTTTGAGAGGCTGATGTGGGGCCTTATTATCGACCCATTATCGGACCTTTATTTGGGCCGCTTTAACCTACCACCAACGGACCTTCGTCAATCGCCGACGTTGGACCGCTTTAGGAAATCAATGTCGGCCTTGAATAGTTTACCGATGGCGGGCCGAGACCAGCTTTCCCACGTTAGACTGACCAAATTAAGCAGCTTTATCGGCGGATGGTCGGTACCATGTGTTTAAACCATATCGGACATTAATGGTACGACGACGGTATGCCGATATCAGCAAAAAATAAAATTTACTATTGGTCCGGCGGCGGGCTACAGTCTAACGCTGCGTCGGCAAACATACATTGGGCCTACATCGCAAAGCGGACAACAAATACTGCTGGTCCGATGTCGTAAATCGACGTCGTGCCAATGACACCAAATTCGGCAATCGACATCAGGTCGACGAAGACCCGAGGGAACCGTGTTTGCTGAGATCTTTTGTTGTTGTTTTAAGTGACTTCTCAGGTTAAAATTAAAAATCAATATTCTTTTGGTACCGTTATGATAAAGCATAAAATATTTTCTTGATTAGAAAATTTCACATCGGGAATAAAATGTTGTATGTTGCCCTGTCAAAAACAGCTTTAACGCCCTTAGCGTGTAATAGATCAGGCTGCGGGCGGTAAAAAACTTTTTGACCTAGGTGCAAAAATACCTATATTATTATGACACAACAAGAATCGAAAACACCAGTTTGGTATTAGAGCGAAAGCCAGCGTAGGGGATATGTCCTCTCTCCTTATGGGAATTTCCAACACATATATTAGATAGAGAGGTGGTGTATGATTTCAGCCACATTATAACTAGTATAAAACTGTAGTTTACATCCATACGAATTAAGTAAAAATATTATGATGCTCAGGTGGTGAGGCTTTTTTTACAGGGAGGTCCTAAAACTTCCAAAAAATAATATCTCTATGAAGTCATTTCATCCCTTTTCTGATTAATGCTATTGTGTTAAGGACCACCCCGATATACTCAAATAATATATTGCACACCCCTAGGTGGGGGCTTTTCATACAGGGAGGCCTAAAACCTTGTAAAAAATAATAGCTATATGAAGTCATTTCATCTCTTTTCTTATTAGAGCTACTATACTACTACTCTCTAGGTGGGGGCTTTTTTTACAAAGAGACCTTAAAACTTGCAAAAAATAATTGCTATATGAACTCATTTCATCTCTTTTCTGATTAGTACGAAAGCGTGGAAGGGCCACAAAGCAATTTTTATTTTAGTTCCTACTTTGAACTCGGAATTCCGACTTACAACTCGGAATTCTGACTTTAAACTCGGAATTCCGACTTCAAACTCGGTATTCCAACTTCAAACTCGGAATTCCGAGTTATAACTCCAACTTAAAAACTCGGAATTCCGAGTTATAACTCGGAATTCCGACTTACAACTCAGAATTCCGACTTTAAATTCGGAATTCCGACTTAGAACTCGGAATTTCACTTTAAACACCAAAAAAAAAATAAAACAATAAAAAAATACAATTTTTTTATAACCCAAAAATTCTGAAAAAATTAATTACTTTTTTTGATTTAAATTATCCTTAAAAAACTGAACATTGCTTATATTTAACTCTTTTTTCTAACTCTTATATAGTTTCGGCTGGAAAAAATTGTAGGGGACCAAAACCACGTTTTTTTTTATTCTTAAACTGTTACACTTACAACAAAAACGATGAAAGTCTTTTCTATGGAGGAAAAAAAATACATTTAATAGTATAGACAAAAAAAAAAAATTTCCAACATTTTTTCAATATATTATTTTTTTAATGTATATTTTTTTAATACTGCAAATGTCAAAAATCAGAGGGGGCCAGTGTTAGGAAAGTTAGACTTTTGAAAAACAATAACATTTATAATATCACGGACTCTTCATAACCTATTTTTCTGGGTGTTTTTAAATTTTTTATCTTTGGTGGACCTTTTCTGGAAAACTTTCAGTGGGAAGGGGGATTAAATTTTTTTCTTTACAAAGTTTAAAAGGGGGGGGGGGGTATAATTTTTATTATGTTTTTTTTTAAACTGACGGCTAAAATATTTTAAAAAATCCGAGTATTATAACACTTTCGATTTGGTTTCTCGTAAGCTATATGCAAATTTCGTTTTTCTGGGGGGAAAAATAATCTCTGGTAATTTAAAATTATTCCATAGGCGCTTGGTCGGTATCGGAGACCACTAAGACCTTCAAATAAGTTCCTGAATCCCTTACGTACCTTCTCTGAAAAACTGGCACGAGAGGGTCTTTTTCTTGAATCGACTAATAACCTAGATTGCCCGAATTTGGGTCTCCAATCTGGATCTGTGTTGGTTTCGAAAATATAAAAAAAAAGGTTGGTAGCCACAAGGACACCTATGGGCTCCATCATATTTTTTTTGTATCTTTGGCAACAGTCGTATGCTATGACTTTCGATTATCTCAACCGTTTATATTTGAAAATTTACGCTCATCCCCCCCCCCCCCGATTTTTTTTTGGTCCGTGACTAGCTCCATTATGGTTGGCAAAAATACACAGACTTTAATCCTTTTCTTTCCACGCCACTCGTTTGGAAAATATCGAATTTTCGAACTTTTTTTTTGGGGTGTTTTCGACCTTTCTCAAGAAAAATTAGTTGGTTGGTCGCCAGTTTAAAAATAAACATAAAAAAATGAACTCTCTCCCCCTTATAAACTTTATAAAATAAATTTTTAATATAATGAGGACTGGAGTTCTTAATACGATTTGGGCAATCTACGACTATCCGTCAAAAGATTAAAAATTTAAAAACACACAGAAGAATAGGTTATGAAGATATTCTAAAAATTATTATTATTCAAAAGTCTAACTTTAATAACACTGGCCTGTCATTTTTTCGAAATAAGCTATATTTCACGGGTTATGAAAAAGAAATTATCTCGGGTAAATAAAGAGTAAGAGAAGAAAAATACTATTAAATGAATTTTTTTACCCCATTATAAAAAAACAGTTTTGAACCCCCCCTCAACTTTTTGGGGTGTTTAAGGTCAAATTCCGAGTTATAACTCAGAATTCCGAGTTTAAAGTCGAAATTCCGAGTTCTAAGTCGGAATTCTAAGTTTAAAGTCAGAATTCCGAGTTGTAAGTCGGAATTCCGAGTTCAAAGTCGGAATTAAAATAAAAATTGCTTTGTGGCCCTTCTACGCTTTCGTAGATTAGTGCTATTATGTTAAAGGCCATTCCAAGATAACCAAAAAAAAAAATTGGACACCTCTGGGTGGGGGCGTTTTTTTACAAAGAGGCCCCAAAACTATTATTTTATACAAGCTTTGACGCCTTCCTGTAAAAACCGCCCCCACCCAGAGGTGTTTTTTTTTGTTATCTTGGTGTGGCACTTAATATAATAGCACAAATCAGAAAAGGGATGAAATTACTTCATATAGCAATTATTTTTTGCAAGTTATGAAGTCCCCCTGTAAAAACGCCCCCACCCTGAGGGGTTCAATATTTTTTTTTGCTATCTTGCTGGGGCCGTTAACATAATTATGTTAACAATAGCACTAATCATAAAAGAGATGAAATGAGTTCATATAGCAATTATTTTTTGCAAGATTTGAGGCCTCCCAGTAAACAATATTTTTTTTATTATATTGGTGGGGCCCTTATCACAATAGTACTTATCAGAAAAGAGATGAAGTGACATAGAGCTATTACTTTTTGCAAGTTTTGGGACCTCCCTGAAAAAAAAGCTCCCACCCCGAGGCGTGCCATATTTTTTTTGTTATCTCGGTGAGGACCTTAACATAATAACACTAATTATAAACGGGATGAAATGACTAACTTTTTGATGTATAATAAATATTTGAAAAAATATTAACTACTCGTGAACGCCTCGCCATAGGCGGGTACCGTTTAATTTTTTTTTAAATCCTGAGGTAAGTAGATTGTTTTAATAATAATAAAGGATGAAATGAGTTCAGTTAGCTATTAGTTTTTGCAAGTTTCGGGGTCTCCCTGTAGAAAAAGCCCCTACCTAGACGTCTTAAAGTATTTTTTTATCTTTGGTGTGTCTTTATCAAAACTATATAAACCTCAAATGGGATGAAATGATTAATTTTTTACTGCCACCACCTCTCTATCTATATTTTTTGTTGCTATTATTATCTATATAGTTTCCAGTTTTATTACTTATTGGCACTTGTAAATTACGGCGTATAGATACCCAGGGGGATTCGGGAACATCCCCCTTACCAGACAATTTCTACCTCTTCAGTGCCCTTTAGCCTACTGTTTCCGCCATTTTTATAACCAAATTGACAGGTAAAACATGGATCTTCTTTCAGTTTGGTGTTAATATGTTCGCTATAGTACGCTAAAGGATACTAAATCGAAAAAGAGTTCACTGGCTTTTTAGTTGAGAAGGTGTTGAACTGAGTCGTACATTGGTCCAAAAACTAATAATAACGGGACGCATCAAAGACGAGTATAGCCTTAGTGAGTAAGTATATTTTTCGTCAAAGTATATGTTTCGAAGTTTGGTATAATCATTTTATTTAATGAAATGTTTTGTATCTTATCTTTTTTTAGTGACCTTAGCTCAGAAAACGTCGAAGTGCCCTTCAAAACAGGTCATGTGATATCCTTTTCTACTTTTTGGAGACAAATAAACATTAGAATTGGTTTAACTTTAAATGTAAGGCTTATTTTGTAAAAACTAAAATGTGTCTTCCATTCAAAGTTCAGCCAATTCTGATGTTTATTTGACTCCAAAAAGTATAGATATCATATTACCCATGTTGAACATCACTGCAACATTTCCTGAGTTAAGGTCACTGACAGAAAAAAAGAATCTCTACTCTTAAACACTATTACACGACCTCTGTATTTGAAAAATGTAGCTTCAAATTAAATTCTTTAAAACAGAAAAATTAAAATAACAGTGTACTTACAGCAGACATGGTGGATGAGTTATTCCAAAAGTCTAACGAGTACGCAAAACACAAAACCGCTATTTTTAGCGAAAAAGCTTTCGAAAGAAGTGAAAAAGCGTATTGAGGACAAAAGAGCGGAACTGGAGTGAAAATTTGAGTTCCTTTTGCTTATATATCAAACCAAAAATAAATTTGATAGGCCTGTTGGCTTTATAAATTTTATTGCAACCTCCTTCGTTGTTTAATGGCCTTTTTCTTCTATCTACCGGGTGGGTATAAAAAGTTCTTTAAAACAATAATTTATTCAAAAACTGGCTATTGTTCGCGTGTTTAAAATTGTAGCTCGCCCTACACTTCTTCTAGGACTCATTAATTTTTTTGAAAAAAAAAAGTTAATTTAAGGTTCAATTATGAATTAAAACTCAAGTACGTCATCTTAATATACAATCTATATATACAACAATCCAATCCCCCCTATACTAATTTTTTCATAAACTACAGCAAAAATTGTTTTTTTTTAACTTCCTGCTTAATATATACCTACTAGTAATTTAATTTTAAACCATTTTTTATCAAAATATTTAAAGCATGCTGTTTGTCAGCCAATTTCCGTTCCTCATCTCTGGTTACTTGTCTTAGAGCAAAGTCCCCCTCTAAGAAAATTACTGGCTAACCCATGAACATATTATTTTTTTTGGATAGGTTAAAATATTATTAGGTGTTTTTAATGTTTGTTACAAAATAAAAAAATAATAAATCAAGTATTAAATAGTAGTTTTAACAACTAGTGGCAAAAATAGTGCTTTTTTTACAAGCGTTGGATAAAATAACGAGCGCAGCGAGGTATTTAAAAACGCGAGTAAAAAAAAGCACAGTTTAGCCGCGAGTTGTTAACACAATTTTTCTTTAATACCTTTATCAAGAAATCCAAGAAAAACAGAAAAATAATTTTAAAAATGTCGAACGAAGAGCACTTCTCGCAACGCACCATCTTTACACTATAAATCAAGACGGCTGGTAAATGAAATAACAATCGTTTCCATAGCGATGTACTATTTTACTCGGTGACGTTCATCGTTGCGACATTTTAATCTCTGACACTTTGATATTATGATATTTTGACAATTTTTTTAAATGATTTTTTCGTAAATACTTCGTGAAAACTGGCGGAAATGGCTTAATTTTTTGTTAAGAATAATTAAATTTTTTCATTATTCCTATGTTCCGCTATTACTCTTCAATTTTGGGTAAAAAACGGACAGAAATATTTTTTTGCACCCGTGATCAAAAAAAAAGTTTTTTTGCATCGGTAACCAAAAAAGCCATGCTTTAGTTATCTGCAAACAGTTACTAAAATCATGTTTTTGATGAAGGTATAAAAAAAAGTATTTAGACAACGCTGCCCAGGCCAATTGAACCGCATAGATTCTTATGAAGGCTGGTAAGTTTTATGCTGTTTTATATGTACTACTGATAGAAAATCATATCATGAGTCATACTCTATGAGATTTGACTTGATTTTTAAGTTTGTTTCACAAAAAAGATATAAAACCTGATCAAACATTTTAAAATCTCGTAAAACTTTTCTAAAAGATATGACGCGATTTTTTTGGGCAGGGTTCTGTCAAGCCACCATAAAATGTTTGGAAACTTATAGAATAGATCCGGTAACTTTAAATTTTGGACGTGCGTTGGAGTGCTGGTTTGTATCTGTTTATTAAAATTTTCTGAATAAACCAGGTTTTGTAAATGTGTTGTTGCCAGAGTCTATATATTGCGAAAAAGTTACTTATTAGTTGTAGTCCGAAATGAGATTGCGGGAAAAAACGGTAGGTTCTTCACATCAAGGGGTTATTAACAAGCAAAATTAATGGTACATGATAGGTTTATCATCCAAAGTGGCACTTTTTATCTTGAGGCGAAAAGTTTGCAGTTTGAGTGAAGAGAGGGCTACAATTCGTCGAGGGATAAAAATATCCTAATAAAAATATCCTTTATTTTATATACAATTTTCAAAAATCTAAGTAAAGAAAAAATTAAAAAAAAATATTATTAAAAGCCACTACGCGGTACACTCCATTTAAAAAACAATAGCACTAAAATATAATACAGCAGTGAGTGTCTTCCAGGGTCTTTCAGCTGCTCCAATTTTTTCCATTCTAACCATTTTCCCAGCCGCCCATTTTTTCCGTTTTTCCATTTTTCGATTTTTCTCAATCACTCTATTTTTCCATTTTCTCAGTTACTTATTTACTTACTCGGTTATTGTCTTTCATAAAAATTAATTCTTATGACAAGAATTATTAATATTTTCATCTCGATTTTCATCTGCTCCATTGTTTCCATTTTCTACAATTTTTCCGTTGTTCAGCCTTTTTTTGTTACAAGGAACAAATTTACTTTAAATTCCTACATCCTCCAAAGTACGTACCAACTCCGTACGCACATTGTAAATTTTATGTCCAATTCACATCTTTTATTAGTCCCCCGAATGCCAAACAACGTACGCATTTGGTACGTACATAAATGTACGTAAATGGTAGGTACTTAATTATTTCCCATATCCCAAGAACTGCACGAAACTGCAAGAAACTGCACGTTATATGTACGTCTCTAGTACGTACACTGGAGTTTGCATACGAACTAGGTACCTACCTTTCATCCGAAGGTTATGTTATATATGTATGTAGGAGACACGTTCCAACCTCCAGTTAACCCTCTCTGCATGTATTAAAAAAAAATCAGACAGACAGTAGCGTACGCAAAATAGAATATTACCATTTTCTTTGTTTGAATTAACTCTGTGTTTCGGACTTCCATTGTCTATATTTCCTCCTTCCTTCCTTCAAGTGCAGAAATAAAATATAGACAATGGAAGTCCGAGAAAACTCAAACTTTAGGAGTCTATTTTTAGTACTTCTAAAGGGGGGGGGGGGTGGTTGGGCTTGAGTCGCTCCCCCTGCGTACGCCGGTGTATTAGAAACAATAAGTTTTAATAGGTAAGTTGACTTAAAATATTTGTGGAACAAGTTTATCAGGTAGAATCAAAATTATTTCAATTTGTTCACTAGTTTTATTTTTGTAAAATAAGAAATTGTAGGAAATACTTTTAAATTTTCAAATAATTCATCAGTCAAGAATGAAATGACCCACAAAAACGATTTTTCTACTCTGTTTTTGTTTATACGATTTCCATCAAGTTTTATGACCCATTTTAAAATTAGAAAATGTTGAAATAACACTAAATTACACAAGAAAAAACTTTTGGGACAGTACTGACACATCGGCTACTGGTGCACTAAAAAAGTGTGGAGGGGGGCCGGGAAAAACGATATTGAAGAATAAGCTTTTAAGGTTCACTACAAAAAAACTAATAGGTAAAGCAGAGGAGGTCATAGGTTTTTTTGAATGAGGGCGGCATATTTTAAATGAGCGAAAATTTTGAGGAAATTTTAATAAAAATGCACTTTTTTACACGTTTTAAATATTGTTAGCCCAAATGAAGCTTGATTCTGTCACGTTTTTTTATTAAATATTAAAATAAAAAAGTCGGTTAGGTTAGCTGCCAAGAGGGACTGACTTGAGGTGGCACCTGTGCTAAGTGGGTCTTCTCAATTTTGGATTTATAGCTATAATGGTGATTTAAATGTCATTTTTTTACACTTTTTAAATGTTTTAAAAAAAGTGGGTCGGATTGGCTCTCAGAAAAGGCTCTGGGTGTGGGTTAAGATCTATAATCTCGGATCAATTCTAGATTTGTTGCCAATAATCATGCCATAAATTTTGAAAAAATTATATCTCCTAAAAATGCCATTTTTTAGACGTTTTGAATGCGGTTGACAAAAACTGCTTAAAATTATAACTAGAATTGTAACAAATTAATGACGTTATAGCAACAACGTATTAGTATCAATCATAGAATAAAAAGCACTAATTTATGATGTCGATTTAAAAGTGGGAGGGCCAGGACCCCCTGGACGCCGCTACTGACACCCAAGAGTAATAGTAGTTTTTTACAACTAGTAGCTGAAATGCTTTTTTTTACAAACATGGTTTTAAAAAACGAGCGCAGCGAGTGATTTAAAAATGTGAGTAAAAAAAACACACTTTCGCAGCGAGTTGTAAACATCATTTTTTTTTCATATCTTCATCAAAACAATTCAGAAACCGGAAAAAATATACAAGAAACTAGAACACGAAAGCACTCGCAAAAGTATTTACTTTGCCACTCCTCTGTGTTTTTTGGCTATTAAACTTTTTTAAATTATTTGTGTGCAAAAAATTAATAAAAATATTTTATTTTATACATTCATCAAAAACATGATTTCAGTAACTGTCTGCAAATAACGAAAGAATAGGTTTTTTTTTACCCATGCAAAAAAAATTGGATTACGGGTGCAAAAAAAAATTTCTGTCCGTTTTTTACCCAAAATTAAATAGTAATATTGAAAAAAAAATTATTCTTGCCTAAAAATTAGGCCATTTCCGCCAGTTTTCACCATTACGAAAAAATCATTCAAAAATATCGTCAAAATATCAAACTGTCAAAGATTAAAATGTCGCAACAATAAACGTAACGAGTAAAAAGGCACATTGCTATGGAACCATTGTTATTTCATTTACCAGCCCCCTTGATTTATTGTGTAAAGATGGTGTGTTACGAGAAGTACTCTTCGTTCGAGATTTTTAAAAGTATTTTCCATTTTTTGTTGGATTTTGTGATTAAAAAATAGTGTTAACAACTCGCGGCTAAACTGTGCTTTTTTTACTCGCGTTTTTGAATACCTTGCTTCGCTCGTTATTTAAACCAACGCTTGTGAAAAAAACACTATTTTAGCCACTAGTTGTGAAAACTACTATTTTACGCCTTTGAATTCTAAAAAAATGTTTTACAATTTTTACGTGTTTTTGATGAAGGTATAAAAATATATTTTTTTTATACCTTCATCAAAAACATGATTTTAGTAACTGTCTGCAGATAACTAAAGCATTTCTTTTTTGGTTACCGATGCAAAAAACTTTTTTTTGATCACGGGTGCTAAAAAAATTTCTATCGGTTTTTTACTCAAAATTAAAGAGAAATAGCGGAATATAGCAATATTGATAAAATCTAATTATTCTTACTTAAGAATTACGCCATTTTCGCCAGTTTTCACCAAGTATTTACGAAAAAATTATTTAAAAATATCGTCAAAATATCAAATTGTCAAAGATTAAAATGTCTCAACAATGAACGTCATCGAGTAAAAAGACACATCCCTATGGAAACGATTGTTATTTCATTTACCAGAAGCCTTGATTTATAGTGTAAAATGGTGTATTGCGAGAAGTTCTCTTCGTTCGAGATTTTTAAAAGTATTTTCCTGTTTTTCTTGGATTTTTTGATAAAGGTATTTAAAAAAATAGTGTGAACAACTCGCGGCTAAACTGTGCTTTTTTTACTCGCATTTTTAAATACCTCGCTGCGCTCGATATTTAAACCAACGCTTGTAAGAAAACCACTATTTTAGCCACTAGTTGGTAAAACTACTATTAAAAAGTCCAAAGCAAATCTCCAAAATGAAATATTACAAAATAAAAAAAAATAGGGGGTTAGGCTTAACGACTGCTTTTTTCTTTTTTTTATGCCCATAAAATAAATATATACCTATACTGGACTATTTTTTTCAGTTTTTTCTGCGTGTCAGACTTTTTTAAAACTTTGTTCCTGGAAAGACCGACCGCAAATTACCACACCATACAGAACCATTATCACCAAAGCTCGTATTTTTTTCGGTGTATTAAAAAAAGTTAAAGGACAGGACAATGAGAACGCATTTACGAAAAACATCAAACATTAGAATATTTTGGGACGTTTATTTGACACTTCGTTATGATTGATATTATTTAATTTAGTATACCGGGTTATGCGTTTACATCCGAAACACAGGAATTCTACCGTACTTTCTTCAATTTGTTGAAACCATATATGTATGAGGTTAAATATAGGCCTTTCCCAGGCCAAACTTGTAAGCAAGATCTAAAATCTAGCAGGCAATGCAGCCGTCTTAGCTCTGCGCCTATGGTCATGCGCGAAAATTTTACGAGGCGGCCGGTTTCGCGACATTCGCCTTCGCTCGTCGGTCGAGACGTCATTTTTGTTGATTTGTTTTGATCACACATAGTCGTTTTCCGCGTTTTCGTTTATGAAAATTTTTTTATTGTGATATTTTAATCTTTGGTTACGTGAAAGTTTTTAGGAGTTATAGTAAAAATTGTTTATATCGTGGAGTTTAAGATGTCGCCGCATAAAAAGACGTGCTGTGTTTGTGGATGACGCCAAACAATAGAAGTGAAGTTCCACAGGTTGGTAGCTATTTTTTCTTAAAATTTAAATTATTTCTATTTATATATTTATTTATTTAAAAATAGAAAAGACTGATTTTCTAAAAACTTAATAAATAGAAAAATTTTAACAACTACATTGCTGTCTTTCTGGATTTTGGTTGGTTAACCGATGACGATGGCCGCGCATGTGCAGAACCGCTAAGCTTTGATGCCAGAAAGAGACAATAAGAGTCATAAAAGAGTAAAAGGGAAAGTTATAGGCATACATATAGGACATCCTGTTTTGCACGCCGAAAGCATTGCAAGGGCGTATATTTAAGCTCATACATATATGGTTGAAACGTTCCTTCCTAGATACAGCGATATTTTCTGGTAATTTTTTAAATCATTTGAAGCTTGTAGGGTGAGCGCTCGGGAAACGAACGACAAGCAAAATGGTCTACTACATTCTTTTTTCTTGACAGTAATAAATTATGACTGGTTGTATTGTATATCAGTGAGCAGTACGAATATTTTTTCAATTCATAAAATTCCTATGTTGCGGAGGTAAACGCATAACCCTGTATATTTAGTATGTAGATACGTATCTATATATCGGGTTATGCGTTTACATCCGAAACACAGGAATTCTACCGTACTTTCCTCACTTTTTTAAAACGTTTCTTCCTAGATACAGCGGTATTTTCTGGTAATTTTTTGAATCATTTGAAGCTTGTGGGTGAGCGCTCGGGAAACGAACGACGAGCAAAATGGTCTTCTACATTCTTTTTTCTTGACAGTAATAAATTGTCAAAACAATATCAGTGCTTTCCATTGTAACTGGTTTTGTTGTATATCAGTGAACAATACGAACATTTTTTCATTTCATAAAATTTCTATGTTGCGAAGATAAACGCATAACCCTGTATATTTAGTATGTAGATACGTATCTATATACCGGGTTATGCGTTTTACCTCCGCAATATAAAGAATTTATCCATTGAAAACGTATTCGTACTGCATGTACAGGGTGACCGTTTATACAGTTCCAGTTGGAAAAACTTTTTTGTTATTTGTCACAAGAGGATAAATCGAAAAGTGAATGACTTATGAAATTATGTACATTTCTGCAACATTTTCTGTTTTTTTTCTTAATCACACGCTACATGCAGAGTGGCCATGATAATCTATTTTTTTAATTGAATAACCTGTATATTTTATAAAAATTTTGATGTTTTCTTTCTGATTCCAAAAATATATCATATGTAGGATTTATCTTTGGCGGTTCTCGAGTAAAAACAAAAATAATTTGAATTTAGCGACCAAACTTACCAGCTAAAATGACGGAAACAGCCGAATGACCAGTGGCGACTCGTGATAATAAAAAAGATAGCTACGGAAGCAACTCTTAAAGCAAGTACATAAACAGGATGGGCTTCCTTGCACCATCTTTTATATTAAAATACCAATATTTTGAGATATATTAGATCATCCTAGCTGCCGTACAAAGGGTTGAAAATAAAGAATGAAAATTATTAACCTTTGGACCAAGTACAAGAACAGGATGGGGTTTTCTGCACCATCTTCTGTATTAAAATACCAGTATTTTGACATATCTAAAACCACCTTAGCTGCAGTCCATAGAGTTGAAAATAAGGAATGAAAATTATTAACTTTTAAACCAAGTACAAAAAAGAATGGGGGTTTTCTGCACTATCTTTTGTATTAAAATATCAGTATTTTGACATATCTTAGTTCACCCTAGCTGACCTCCGAAGGGTTGATATTGAGGGATGAAATTTACTAACTTTTAAACCAAGTACAAAAACAGGATGGGGTTTTCTGCACCATCTTCTGTATTAAAATACCAGTATTTTGACATATCCTAGATCACTCTAGCTGCCGTGCGAAGGGTTCAAAATAAGGGATGAAAATTATTAACTTTTAAACCAAGTACAAGAACAGGATAGGGTTGAAAATATGGAATGAGAATTATTAACTTCAGAACCAAGTACAAGAACAGGATGGCGTTTTCTGCCCATCTTCTGTATTAAAATACCAATATTTCGACATATCTAAGATCACCCTAGCTGCCGTCCGAAGGGTTGATATTGAGGGATGCAAATTACTAACTTTTAAACCAAGTACAAGAACAAAATGAGCTTTTCTGCACCATCTTCTGTATTAAAAAACCAGTATGTTGACATATCTTAGATCACCCTAGCTGCCATCTGAAGGGTTGATATTAAAAGATGCCAAGTATTAACTTTTAAACCAAGTACAAGAACAGGATGGGGTTTTCTGCACCATCTTCTGTATTAAAATGCCAATATTTCGACATATCTAAGATCACCCTAGCTGCCGTCCGAAGGGTTGATATTGAGGGATGAAAATTACTAACTTTTAAACCAAGTACAAGAACAAGATTAGGTTTTTTTCGCCATCTTCTGTGTTAAAATACCAGTATTTTGACATATCTTAGACAACCTTAGCTGTGGTCCATGGGGTTGAAAATAAGGAATGAAAATGATTAACTTTTAAACCAAGAACAAGAACAGGATGGGGTTTTCTACACCATCTTCTGTGTTACCGATACCGAAAATACCGATATTTCGACATGTCTTAGCTACCGTGCAAAGGGTTGAAAATTATTAACTTTTAAACCAAGTAGAAAAACAGGATGGCGTTTTCTGCAACATCTTCTGTATTAAAATACCAATATTTTGACATATCTTAGGTCATTCTAGCTGCCGTCCGAAGGGTTGAAATTAAGGGATGAAAATTATTAACTTTTAAACCAAGTACAAGAACAGGATGGGGATTCCTGCATCATCCTTTGTATTAAAATACCAGTATTTTGACATATCTTAAATTACCCTAGCTGCCGTCCGAAGGGTTGATATTGAGAGATGAAAATTAATAACTTTTAAACCAAGTACAATAACAGGATGGGGTTTTTTGCATCATCTTCTGTATTAAAATACCAGTATTTTGACATATCTTAAATCAACCTAGCTGCCGTCCGAAGGGTTGAAATTAAGGGATGAAAATTATTAAATAATGTAGAAGACCCCGTCCCGTCCTTGTACTTGGTTCAAAAGTTAACAATTTTCATCCCTTAATTTCAACCGTTCGGACGGCGACTAGGGTGATCTAATATATCTCAAAATATTGGTATTTTATCTTTTTTATTATCAAGAGTCGCCACTGGTCATTCAGCTGTTTCCGTCATTTTAGCTGCGAACTTTGGCCGTCAAGTTCACACCGGTATTTGTCATAAGCCAAGAAAAAATAGTTTAGGTGGTTCTTTGTTCAAGACATTACTCTTATTGCAACGTCTTTGTGAATTTGCTCAATGACCATTCAAGACAATGGTAAATGGTAACATAAAAGAGAGATCTGTCGAAATTTTCAAAAATATACAGAGTGTTCCATTAAAAAAAAGGACCTCATGGTCATCCTTCGAGTAACGGGTGATTCCTAAGAAAAGTGAGACTGTAATTCACTTTTTTGTTTATCTTTTTGTGACGAGTAATAAAAATGTATTCCCAGGTGAAACTTTATAAACAGTCACCCTGTAAAAACAATTATAAAATAAGTCATATTGGAAACCACTAAAACGGCCACAACCAAACACAGAAAATCTCACAAGTCACAATTGTGGAAAGTGGCGATTTTTATTTAGTGCCTCATTTAAAATAGAAACACACCGTCCTTACTATTTATCCTATTGTTCCTTGTATGAATACATTTTTATTAAAAAAAAACTTTTAAAGAATAAGCTTTTATTAAATGCGCACTCAAAAGTAGTTTTATCTTTCTTATACCATAATAAAAGCAATGGGCAAATTAAAAATTTTAAATTTAGGTATCGTATATCGGTCACATCGACGATTCACCTAAGAAACAGTTATGTTACTCTATAGCCTAAGGACATTTTCAAAGGTTTGGCAAGCACGGCAATCTCACCAGCTCTCAGCTTCTTTAGATGAAAGCATTGTTTATCATTCGAATAGAAGAAGAATTTAGTTCTTCTTTTGTAGTTCTCTCTTTGTCACCGTAAAGTTAAAATTTTTAATTTGCGCCCATCGCTTTTATTATGGTATAAGAAAGATAAAAAATTATTTTTTACTTTTGAGTGAATTTAATAAAAGCTCGTTCTTTAAAAGTATTGTTTAATAAAACTTTATTTTTAAATTTTTCGATTTGTACTTTAAATCGGCCATTTTGAATCCGCCATATTGAAATTTTCAAATCTGATCGAACTAAATCTTTTTCCCTCTCCACTTCCCTCGTTAGAGGGAGGTGGGAACCTGATAATACCATATTATTGTATTTTCATCGGAACTATAAACGCATACCAAATTTGAACACAATCGGATGTGGAAAAGTCAGTTAAAATTGCTTAGCAAAACATGACAAAAATCGTCCTGCTTGAATCCGCCATATTAAATTTTCAAAATCTGATCAAAAATTCATATTCCTTATCCCCAAAAGCCCCCGTATACTAATTTCGGTTGAAATCGGACAAACTTAGGTGTTTTCCTCCCTCCACTATCCTCGTAAAGAGAGGGGTGCCTAATAATGACATATTATTGTATTGTCACCGGAACTATAAATGGGTGCCAAATTTTAAGGCAATCGGATGTGTATAAGTTACTTAAAACCAACCACCAAAAGATGACCAAGAATCGTCTATCTTGAATCCGCCATATTTAATTTTCAAAATCTGATTAGAAATTCGTTATCTCCACCCCCAAGTGCCCCAACACACCAAATTTCAACGAAATCGGGCGTACTTCAACTGTACCCCTATCCACCCCCTTCGAGTAGGGGGGAGCTGTCAATTTCATCACACTATATTCTTGTGTTGTCACCGCAACTATATAAGCATGCCAAATTTGAAGCCGATCGGATGTCGGAAAGTTGGTCAAAATTAAGTTGCATGATTTCACCTGAACAAACATATTTACATAGATACATTGCAAGTTAGATGAAAGCTTGTAAAAACTGTGTCATTTTTTTGATAACATTTTGTAAATTTCATATTTTAAAGGTATTCTGCAGGACTAGTTTTAGGGCGGAGCTAAATTGCTACTACACGTATCAATAAATGTCAAAAAGTATCGAAAATTCTCACCCCGTGAAAGGGAGACAGAATTTGTGTCATGTTTTTCCGAACAGGAGACATATTCCCTGGATATCTATGGTTTTATATGTTAAAAATTTTGAAGGTTTGTTTACACACAAAAGTAAGGCAGGCACGTATAGCCATCCATAAAATAAAAAAATAAAAATTAGTTTTTTTTCACATTTTTTTTGTTTTTTTGGTTGAAAATGCAATTATCTATCTTCATGTGAAAACTGCGTGTCGCTAGCTGCTACGGTACGTGAGTTACAGTTGTTAGTTCAATCCGCCCTCCTACCATCTTTCCGACCCCCCACCCCCATCAAAAACTAATCAGCTCTGCGTCTCGTGTTAAAGAATTTTTGTATCAAATTTGATAAGAATCGGTTTAGCGGTTTTTGAATAATCGTGTTACAGACATTACAAAATCTTGTATTTAGGTCTTTTTTGCCAAAATAACTTATTTTTAGTTAGTTAGTGGAAATGGATGGCTAAAAAGGGTTTTGACAAAAATTGCCTGCAAAAATTAAAATTGACATGTTTTTTATTTACTGGAACAGTATTGAGATACTAAATTATAAAGAATATTAGCAAATAAGTCCTGACAAAAAAGCAGTTAGTGTAAACTTGTGTTTAAAAATCGTCAGATTTTTTTAAGGGCGATATTTTCTGACGGTTTTTGAAGAATCGCGACCTATGTGCCAAATTTTTGGCGTATTCACCATTTTTCATTTCCAAACCTGTGAAAAAAATTAGTTTTAGGTCATTTTCTCCTAAAGTATGGTATATTTTGAGGAAAAAAGCGGTTTTTCAGTGGTATTTTCTGTATGGGTAAGTGTTTTTTGAAAATTGGTTTTAAAATTTAGTACCCCCCACAGGTGTAAATATTTAGACCTGTGGGGGTACTATTTTACATCTTAGTAAATCACACTATAAAAGATTTAAATGAGGTCTTAGCTGAAAAATACGGCGAAATCACCATAAAAAATCTGCAAAATACTAAAAATTAATTTTATGATAGGTTGAAATATTGCTTGGTCGAAAATGGTGGTTTATTTGAACATTTAATTTAGATTTGTTGCGTGTGCTTGTTTCGTAGGTGATAAATTTACATTTATAAGTGTTGTTTTGCTTCGTGTAATAGTCAAAATGGTAGTTTAAGGCTTCAAATATTTTAGCATAATTTAAGGGGTACCGTTTTTGATTAAGCAATTTTTACTATGTTTTTCACATTTTTGTGCCATGATTTTGCCCACATTTTAAAGCTTTCTTTCCAAACTTTCGATTTCTAGAATAAAACACTCAAATTTTTCAAGTTTTCACTGTTTTTTTAGCGTTGAAAAAAAGTACTGCCAAAAAACATTTTTTCTCTTTTAAAATGAAAATATTTAGAGAGAGAGGGTAAAATTTTAGAGGCAGATGGAGAGATATTTTGGTGACGTGCAAAAATATTTAATGTTGTTGAAGAGCAGGCTATAAAAAAGTATTTTAGAGAAAGATGGACATAATTTAAGGCAATTGTTTACTAAAAATTTCTGTTATGGCATTTGTCTATCATCTTGAGTAGTGTCGTGCATATGATTTTTATTTTGCCATTTTTATACAAAAAACATCAAAAATTGTAATATTGACATTATAACAAAACTTTAGCTGGTACTTATCATACATTTACATAAATGTCCTATAGTGCGAAGGCAAACGCATAACCCGGTATTTCTACATAGAGTGGTGTTCAGCAGAACAAGACTGGATAACACAGCAACGTCAAATACAAACACATAGAGAAACCGGTCGGATTATTTAATAAAAGACAAGTGGGAATCCTTGTGGAAAATCAAGGCCAAATCGTACCGGATACCATAAAAAGAAAAGTAAAATAAGAATATTGTAGCTACATAGAAAATCTCTTTAGCGATATTCGATCCGAATAGCCAGAAGAATACTCAAACCAAAGCAAAGACATAAGATCAGATGAAGTACAACATGCAATATTTTCAGCTTGAAACAAAAAAGCGGTAAAAGAAGACGAAGTATAAACGAAGTTTTTAAAGCTCATGAAAAACGAAGATTCTCTAAATACGCCGGTCAAACTTTTCAACTTGATTTATCGCACCGGTAAAATCCCTGCTAACTGGCTAAAATCAACCTTTCTTACACTGAGAAAAACAAGTCAGCAAAGAAGTGTAGTGATTACCGCCTAATCAGCCTAATGAGCCATACGCTAAAAATGTTTCTAAAGATTATTCATAAAACGGGTTATTTAACGTTTTTTAATTTTTTTTTTCACATGAACACTATCCAACCCTCGATCCAACCGAACATCTACTAAACCGCCCTCATTCTCTTCAAAAAAAGCTGCGACCGCCCACGCTATATATGAGACGACTGGATTTGTGAGTTAGGTACCTACTTATTTTTTGATTTGTTCCCAAATTTGTCTTTCAAGAGTTAAACGTTTCTGCTGCTATATAAGAATAAAAAAGAAATTATGTATAATAAAAACTCAATATTTTTAATTAATAAACTGCAATAAAAATACATTTGTAAAAATTTTCTCAAAAAGTTGTAAGGTAGGAATATAAATATATCTGGGCACATATTTTGACACAACAAGATAACTATTTACAATAATATAATAGAAAAATAATAATTTTTTGAAAAGTGTCAAATTTAACAGTATTTAAGCACAAGAAAATCTGAAATTTTAAGAGATATGTGTGTTGATTTTATAAGCCGTGAAATAATTGAAATAATAATAATCAACATAAAACAATATATAAAATTAAATCCCACATAAATATGTAATATGTATGGATATACAACATTGAGATTCCTAAGAATATAAATAATAATACGTAACAATATATTTATTCAATTAGAACAAAGTATTAACGTGAAACTTTGAGTAAAGCAACTTAATTCTAATTATCCAACCTAAGACTCTCCAATGAGGGCGATCAGACATTTCTTGTAATCTCCTGAACAATCGCTCTGAAAAAAAGCATAAATAAAGATCTTATTTCATTATTTTTAAAAGCTAATTTAGCCTAGTTATTAGTTTTTAGAGTTTTTTTAATTTAATATGGTCAAACATACAATCGTTCTTAGTCTTCGGGCCCAGGTCTAAAAAAATTCTTGTTAGCGAGAGGTTTTTTGGGACCCCCTGAAACATGGGACCGAATTTCCCGATTTTTTTTACGAAAAAAGTAACCACTTGATTTTAAATATTTTTATTAAACGATCCAGAAAAAAATCATCGGTTAAGGGCTACATTTTTTTATGTTGTAGGTGTGTCCGGACGGGCGCTAAATGACCAAATATATTGTTCCGATATCTTAAGAGTAGTAAATTTTTTAGAAGGCAACGAAATTAGTACATAATTAGTAGCAAATTATGGCATAATTACTTTTTTTAAATCTATTTCTTAATCAGAGGGGGGTGTGCCTTGATATCCAGCTACAAACCCCATAAAAACAAAAAAATGAAGTTATCTTGAGAGTAGGCAATTTTCTAGAAGGGGACGAAATTAGTACATAATTAGTACCAAATTCTGGGATTGTCACTTTTGGTCCAATTTCTTTTCTAAGCAGAGGTGGGTGTACCTTCATATCAAGCTACACACCTCATAACAAAGAAACAAAAATCTTAGGAACCTATGGTTTTTGTAAACTAAAAGTACCCTTCTTTAAGAGTACATAATTGGTACAAAATTATGACATATAAACTTTCATTAAATCTGTCCCTTTTAAGTGCGAATAACTCCGTTATTCATTAGAGTACAACATTTTTTAAAAGGGGACTAAATTAGTACATAATTTTTACAATATCCAAATTGAGTTTCGCTGAGGGGGGGGGGTAGCTTGATTCAGCTCTCTTGGTTTTTGTCAGATATAAAAGTGCACACAACCATTGTAATTTATTTTTGTTATAAGTGGTGTTGAGTGATACAATTTGACTTCCTCCACTGCGACCTAAAGAAGTATTGTGGCTCAAACCTGTTAATTCACTCAGCCCAATTTTCTTGATAAAGAAAATCAGTTTGTTTGGCGCATTAAGGTAGCATAAAAAAAGATAGGAGATGACATTACGTAACTAAAGCGGTCTAGGTCGGCCATTTTGATAGTTTACTTTGATTGGTTCTTACAGTTCAATTGTCATCAAGGATGATGAAAATTTGGGATACCTTTTAGATATTATATTACATCGGTTTTTGCATTTTTTCCAAAAGATTTAGGTATTACAGTCCAACTCAATCTAAGCCACCGTTCCGTGATACCGTTATTTATAACAATAATGTCTCCCCTTTATTCCATCTTGATGGTTTGGTGAGACTTCCTTGATGTCTTGGGGCACTTTCGTCTCAGGATTCAGTAGTTTTGCCCTTGTTCTCATTAGTTCTACGTAGAGGCCCTGTATACAATGTTTGACAGTATAATTTTACCTGAGGAGAGAAACTCGATTTGTCCAAAATTGAAGCATTTGAGAGAGATCATCTAAATCATTCTAAATAAAGAATATTATTTTTACCTTAATGGCCTCCGCCAGTGATTGCCCATATTTGGCTTGATATTCCTGCTTAATTTCTACCATGTCGATCTCACTTCTAGTCACAACCAATCTTATCAAGTCCCGGTCATTTGTTCCCATTCCTTTCATACTGTGATGCAAGCATCTAAAAATATAAAAAATTAAAAATATTGACCAAATTCTTAAAATAGGCGAAACCTATTACCAGTAGTGGGATCTTACTGAATTGTATGGTGGCCTTGACAAATTACAAATGTTAATGTATCCTTAAGACCTTGGCATAAATTTATTCCAGATGAAAAAAATTTGCCAATCGCCAAGTCATACAGTGCATGTGTGCATCTCCTTAATAACACTAACACTCCTCTATTTGTTTTGGTCTCAATTAACAAAAATTTTGCTATTACCTGGCAAAGTATTGAGCAGTATTTTTGATTGCCCTGACAACAGCTAGTAACCCTTCTTCGGCATCTCCGGAGAATTCATTTTTAATGGCGGTTTCAATGTCGTGTCCTGAAACAAAGTAAAAGTAGAAGTAGTAAGAAAGTAGAAAGAACAACTATAAAAATAAACATTAATTTGTGGAACCATATCTTTTAAGATCATTAGTTTTACATATTATTATCGGCCGTGATGCCCAAGATCGTTAAGCGGTTGACACCAGCAAATTATGAATTCTTGCTTAGATGAACCACACAGAACATACCTTATGTTCCTTGTTGTCGGATGAACTACTTAAGGCCACAAAAATGGCATAGATTTAACAACACTACTTTGCTGTGTTTGGACCAATTTTTACCGGGCAAAATATCGGAAACTAGAAAACGGAATCTGTTGAAATTTGGCAGGAATGTTTATTTTTGAATTCCTCACAACCGTATCCAGACAGTTTTTTGCTGGACTCATTCCCGAAATAAAATAAATACGGCTAATAATAGTCAAAAACCTTACCTGGCTTTTTATTTAGCCTCGTCGATAATATAGAAATCTGTAACAACAGTTTTTGGATTTTTTTTATTTTTTGATAATAATACACCAAATTTTAAAAAATCCTTTGGATACGGTTGCAGGTTTTTATAAATCCTATTATCTGATAACAAAAAAGTTATGGTTTCGAGATTCTGCCGGAATTCTGAAACGGCAAGGTCACGTAATTTGGTAGATCCAGGGAAACTGAGTGAGTTCGATTGGAGTATTGGAATTCAGGTTCCGCATAGCCACCGGCCAATAAATTGATACATGTCAAATGATAAAAATAATACGAAAATTTGTTATTATTTTTGTGATGTTGAATAATGATTTTGCTTTTTATTATTTTCAATTTCAAGACATTGCAATCCATGAAGCATGAAGCACAATGGCTAGTGAATCAAGTAGTGATTGTGATAAGAAAAACGTGGAACTTTATTTGCGTTTTTTGAGGCCGTCGCTGGGTACTTGATTTCAGCATCGCTATTGTCATTAGACTATAGTTGGGTTTCAGTCTTATAACCTAAAATTAAGACCTGCCAAACTAGATGGGAGGTATGTAAAGAAATTCTGGATGAGTGGTATAATAATAGTATAATTGCTTATATTATACTTTCATGGAATATTATGAATACCTACCTATATTTAGTTACTGTTCTGAACACTGCACGATCCCACTCGAAATGGCATTAGTGGTGCCACCTATTGTTGATCTTTCAAAAAAAACAGCAAAGCAGTGTTGTCAAATCTATGCCGCTTTTGTGGCCTTAAAGATACCCGACGCTTTCGAAGACTTTAGTTATATCGTTATCTGAGAAATCTTGGAACTTAATTTTTGAAGCCGCGAGAGGAATTATCACTCAACAGCCAAGAGGGTGTTAATACTGCAAAAAAGAATAATTCGATTTATTTTTAATTTAAAATCACGAGAAACTTGCAAACCAGCTTTCAAAAAAAACAATACATTAACATTTCCAGCTATATTTATCTTTAAAAGTATAATGTTTATAAAAAATAATCTATCTAGATTTACTAAAAACTGCGACACAAATTTTCGCAATACAAGAAATGGCAATATTTTTCGAATAAACAAACATAGTAGTGCTTTATATGAGAAGTCCTCTGAATACTGTGTTATTACAAAAATGCGAAGCATAAATAATTTGACAAGTTTTAAAAAAATAATTAAGCTAAAGCTTATAGAGCTATTATGCCCTTATAATATTCAAGATTTCTTCTTGTAGTAGTCTGTACCAATCTTTAAATTTTGACATAACTTGACCTTTACGTAAGATTTTATCTTTTCGAGTTTGGGTTTAATGTTCTGTTAATTTGTACCAATCTCATATTTTGAACGTAATTTTAATGTGACTTAAAACTAATTAGGTATACTATTTTATGTTGTACTTTAGGACAACCTCTTTTTTTTCCTAAAGAGGTAAATATGTAAATAATACATATATTTAGATATATTAACATTACATCTCTTTTTTTTTTGAGGATCATATACTATTCTATTCTATTTTATAGTAATTGTTTTGGTTTTTTCTGGTGTTGGCCAATTTTGTATTATTGGTTGGTTATTATTTGCCACGGAGTTTTCGTTGGACCACCCAACAAGCATTTGGACGCTATATTACGTTATGGTCACGTAGGTTTAGAAATATCTGACGCCGTCTCCGACGTCCATCGCAGTCTTCCTGAGGACTCGATTTGGCACCTAAGTGGGGAATCAAAATTCAAGTCGTTTCGACGTCGGGTGCTGAACAGTGTTTTAGTCAAATATTACGTCAAATTACGTAAATCCATGACTCAAAGTTTTACGCACACCAAATTTAAACTTATTAGGTAAACACTTTTCAAATGTCTAAACAAACACATCCCAATAAAATGTGGATGAGAATAATAATTACTATAATTAATCGTGGGTAACTGAAAAAAAGTTAGTTTTACACATTTATGGATCTAAATCTTCCAACGAACGTCAGTTTACTGATAAATATGATTAAAATAGATATTAAAACAACAGAAAAAAAAAACAAAAATAATTAGAAAATAAAATAGACAAAAAATTAACCTCAAAATAAAATATTTATAAGGAACCCCGTTTCTTATTATACACTATAGGCATTTAAAAAATTCATTTTAGCAAACAAATTATACATATTAAGCCTTTAAAATGAGAAAATAAAATTGGTTGTTGTAATGGCGCATCAGTGCAAAATATTTAAAATGGCGTTTCGGGCGCCAACCAAATTTGTAATGATTATTTACCTATTCGGACAAGAACACCTCCTGCGACGTCACCTTGTAGAACGACCCGACGTAGAATATTGTAGTACAATTGTAGGTCTCGCACTTACGTCGATGGACCTCGGAAAAGTTATATTTAAAAACTAAAAGTTTGGCAACGTCCATTTTAATCCAGTTCTACTTTAGAACTCATATTAATTAGAACGTCTCATTAATTGATGTCCGTTTTCACTTTGACCCGACTTTGACTTTTATTCTAAAAATTTAATCGCCGTAATTAACGTTAATTTACGTCGCTGATAAGTAGCTTTTTGCTACGTCAGTTTTGATAAGTATCGACGTCACAACTGATCCACTAGTTGTTGGCGACGTCAGGTTTTAGGTAAAAATACGTTGTTTGTTGGACAAACCAACTTCCAACCTAAATTTTGACCAAAACCGACGTCCTATTAGGTTGTAATTTGTCGGAAGTCAGAAAAATATCTTTTCTTTTTTTAATCTAAGAATTCTTCCTTGCTGATTCACGCGGGGTCGATCTCCGCTGGGTGTTTTTTTTAAGCCTGTACCTTAACCATTGAAGAAAATGAGAGTGTAAAATGTAATCTTATCCCAGCCCTCCATTCACGCCGATAACCAGGCCGGAAAGGATCCGATATCCCATAGAAGTCGTACGTTTAAGGTTCGATATGGTTTAACCACATGGTACCGACCACCTGCCCATAAAGCTGCCTAATTTGGTCGGTCTAACGTAGGTAAGCTGGTGATTGACGAAGGTCCATCGGTGGTAGCTTAAAGCGCCCCGACAATGGCAAACCACAAAGGTCCGATAATGGGTGGATAATAAGGCCCCACATCAGCCTCTCAAAGCGACCCGACGTCGGTGATGGACGAAGGTCCATCGGTGGTTGCTTGACACGACCCGATATTGGCAAACTACAAAGTTTCGATAATGCGAGTGCTTAACCAGTCGGGCTGGTTTAAGTGACAGAAGAGGTGATTCTTGTAGAGAAGTACTATCTTGTCAAGTCCGCATTCTAGTTTTGAAATATCTTTGCTCATTATATATATATATATAATATTATCTTTCTCTGTACAGGGAACATAGTGACATTAGCGTCATCTCTACATACTACGAAGAATCTATTATGCAGTTTAAAAATTAATTAAAAATTAAAAATCGTCAGTTGCCGTTTCTCGACCAATCAAACAAATTCCAATCGGACCATCGTCGGCCCTAAAACAGATAAAGTGGTCGTTGGCATAAAGTCGACTATAGTAAATCGGGCCATCGTCAGTTTCATATTCTCGACCGATTAAACAAAGTTCCAATCAGACCATCACCGGCCCTAAAGCAGATAAGGTTTGCGTTGGCATAATGTCGACTATAGTAAATCGGGTTATCGTCAGTTGCCGATTCTCGTCTCATTAAACAAAGTTCCAATCGGACCGTCGTTGGCCTAAAGCAGATAAAGTGAGCATCGGCATAAAGTCGACTATAGTAAATCGAGCCATCGTCAGTTGCCGATTTTCGACCGATTAAACAAAGTTCCAATCGGACCATCGTCGGTCCTAAAGTGGTGTCGGCATAAAGTCGACTGTAGTAATGTGAACCTCTGTCAGTTGCCGAGTATTGACTGAAAACTGAAAATCGCAATCTGTCCAACATCGGGCCAGCGTGTAATTCCGATTACGGCACACTGCCGACGTTGTCGACATTGGCCCGATTCAATACCAACGATTTATGTTCTCTGAGTGATTGCCCCGCACGACGTAATGTGAAAAAGTCTCCTACACCAAAATATGTTTTCTGCTGGAATAAAAAATCCACTCTACTTTCTTGGGACCCTTGAGTACTTTACTACTATAGCAGAATACCAAATACCATCCTGTTATAGAATAAAAACTTTTTGGTCACAATATAATAGGCGCAAAGTAGTTTGCTGGAATAATAAAAAAATAATCTGGGTCTTTTCGAGATCTGGATCTTATTTTTTTTGGGGGGATGGCGGTTAATTTTGAAGGTGGTTTTACGTTCAAGGTTTAAAGTAAAGCTATTAAATAGCTATTAGTACAGTATTTTTAATAAAAAATATGTAACGCGGTAAGAGATGTAATTTTAGACAGACTGACATGTAGCATGTGGAATGTAGAAATTGCGGGCGGGACAATTCCCATGCACGTAGGCCATCTTGCTGGGTCCGTTGCAAAAGAACAGATGTTTCTAGGCTGCATCCTTATTACATCGCCTGGGACCAGCAGATAGTTTCCAAAGAGCGACTCTTTTGACCTGGCCAGAGCCGGACAGTCCAATAGAATATGCAAGGACGATTCTTCGTCCTCCATGGACCATCGACACTCTGAGTCTTTGGTGATTCCCAGCGTCCCTAGGTGCTTGTTAAGGTGACAGTGGTCTGTTAGCTATCACATCCTTCCTACCTAGGTGGAGATAGGACGTTTTTTGACGCTCACCTCACCAATTAGGAGTTTGGCCTGTCTCGTGCCCTGTGTGCTATTCCAGAGCTCCTCAGAGCGCCTGTCTAAGTCACTTTTCAGGGACGTTATGACTTGGCATGCCGGAATGCCTAGTATAGGTTCCGGACCTACCGGTTCGGTTGATGATCCTTGTCCAGCGATCCTATATTTCCCGGTACCTCTTCATGTCCCGGGACTCAGAGGAGATTGACCTTGTTGTGCCTTACCATATTTATCAAGATACGTTTGCACTCCAATACAAGGGCAGAGTTAACCCTGTCCGACCTGATAGCAGAAAGTGCAGCCCTACTATCTGAGCAAATGTAAATATCCTCTAGAATTCACCTGATGACGATTGCAGATACATAAGCATTTGAAACATTGTGAAACTCTAGTTTACTCGTAACTATTCTTGCCCTGAAACGGAAATTTCCAGATTTTTATATTCACACATCAGAATGGCGTATACCTCAGCCTGAAAAACAGTCGCGTACCTTACTAGGGAGAAGTGGAACTTCCCCCCGTGGTTTTACACTTCCCGCCCTGACTTGTCCCCCATTTTTTAGCCGTCTTTGTACCGGATTGTCCCGTTCGGGAGGCAAGGGACACACATCCATTCCTTCCAGACTTCGAACTGGTTTGCATCGGTATTATGTCCTTGTTCATGCGAGCACTGGTAAGATCTCCGTTACATTAACGGGTGTCCCATAAGTTTTGGCACAAAGTTCAAGGAGCTCAAAAGAAATACCTAAGTTATTTACCAAGTTGGCTTTGGTAACAAAAGTTTCCTTGTTTCCAAGGTTTAAATTTAACATATTTATCAGTCAGTTTGTAAAAAATGTCTTACAAATTGGAAATAAGAAAATCTATTTATAATTTGGTTGGGCAAATGCCCAAATCTGAAATAGTGCGAATCTTTTAACACCAAGATATATCCAGGAGAACCATTTATCGAACCATATTGGAATGCAAGCAGGGTACTCTTTATATGAAACTCCCGAAAAGTGGAAGACTAAGGATTTTCACCCCACCCTCTCTCAGTGCAACAGAGTGGTAAGTTTGGCTAAAAACAAGGTCGAGGTGTCTGTAAGGAAGCTAGCGAGAAGAAAACAAACTTCAAAAAGTACTATTTGTAGAATTTTGAGCAGAAATAGTCAAAAATACCGCAAAAGGCAAAAATGTCCAAAATACACCCCTAATCAGCATGCCCGGATACCTCGATGTTGTCGTTCTCTTCAACGTGTTCATTTTGCGAACAACAAATCTATCATAATGGAAGATGAAAAGTACTTCACTTTTGAAAACGCAGAAAGTCCAGGCAATCAAGAATTTTACACCGATAATACAGAGGAGACTCCGGACAACGTAAGATTGAAAGAAAAAGCCAAATTCGCTGACAAAATTTTGTGCAATTTTGTGCAATTTCCGAAAGGGGTATAGCAAAACCATATACGGGGCGAAGCATTAACTAACAGAGGTTATATTGATAACTGCCTAGTGAAACTCAATGAGTTTATTCAAGAACACCATGCTGGAGACGAAATTATGTTTTGGCCCGACCTGGCATTGTAACCAAAAATAACAATCCCCCTAATTTGCCTCAGGCTCGCCCCATTGAAGACTTTTGGGACTACTTGGCAAGGGAAGTGTACGCCGGAGGCTGGACTGCTCAAAATGAAGGCGAACTGCGCCGCAGAATTTTAATCAAGTGCATAGAAATTAATATTGTCACCGCCCAGACCCTTATGAGAGGTGTCCGAACAAAGTTGCGGCTTGTTGAGGAATACGGACCGCTGCATATATTAAAATAGATAAATATATTCATAGAAAATCAAGTTATTAAAAAAATTTATACATTTTAAATAAAAGTTTGTTTTTTTATTTTGTGCCAAAACTTATGGGACACCCGTTACTTACATTCCTATAGGACAGACTGACATACGTTTCCTAAACTTTGATATCATAATTTTAAAATTTTACACTTGTAAACTCAATTTCTTTGTTGTCTCGTCTTCTCTTAGGCAAGCTGCGAGGGGTAACTTTTAAGAATACGTTGAGATTTTGACTCGCAGTACTTTCACAGGACTTTCGCAACACTTTCGCAGTACTTCTTTTTACAATACTTCACAGTAGATGACATTCCCATAACTTTTGAGCAGATTCACAGTACTTTCGCACACATTTTTTTAAGGTGGTTACCGCCTCGGAGAGCTGTATCCGCACCTGTTCAAGGACTAACTATATATAAAGATACCTACCAGTCAGCCTTTCGTACTCAATAAAAATCAACTGCAACTGGGCATAATTTCTTTGACACAATATCATGTTGAAAACAGACTCGTCAGTGCCCATTCTAAGTTCGCCTGCTCTAAGCATTTGTTGGGCATCCTGCCTTGCGGCATCGGGATTGGTCACCATGCTCTCGTCCCTAGCGGCGTTACATAGAGATACCATGAGTCTTTTAAAGGTGCCACCTGTGTCGCTTCTGAGGTCTTCTTCAAGAGGTCTGAAGTACACTGAAAGAATTTTTTTTAAAAATTAAACAAAAGGTGTAAATTATTTTTAAAAAATTTCGTTAATACCAGGGGCGGTCGCAGCTTCTTTTGAAGCAGTTGGATTAGTGCGTGTAGGTACAAAAACAAACTTATTTATTTTAAAATCAAAGGCGCGAAAATTTTGATAAAATTATTTTAAAATTTCCATTTTTTAGACGGTTCATTTATTGTTGACTAGAGTGCCTCAAGACTTAACTAAATTTGTAACAATCATAGACAGGCAAAATAATTTTTCTTTTTTTCGTTTGTTACAAAATATTAAAAAAAAACTAGCTTGGGTTAGCTGCCAAGGAGACCTGGGTTTGAGATGGGATCTGGTGGTAATTTTTAACAAAATTATGTTAGCTAAATGTCCCATTTTTTAGGGTTTGGTTGGGGTCCCCTATCAATTGATGCTGAGTATAGTTTATATCAAATGATTTTATCCACACTTGGCACATACATTTCTACTTACTAGCTTGATAGGCCTGCCTTATCGTCATAATCTCAGCATTGGACTTGGTACACATGATTTCGATCAATACGTCCTCATCAGTACCGGCACCGCTCATGGCATCGTGAAGTTCTTTGGCATAGAACTCCGGTAGAGGAGTCATCAGGGCTACCAAGAGATCCTCAAATTTGCCTGTGGTTTCGCTTTTGAGGTCACTTACTAAGTCCTATTAAATAGGCGAAAAAGAGATATTTTTAAATTATTAACATTTAATAAACTGCATACAGTTTATCAACTATTAAGATTTCTTTGGTTTCTTGAGTTTTGCCTTAGAGATGATTATGATAATTGTATAAAACACAATAGTTACTTATTACAAAGAAATTTCTGCTAAAAATACACCGAAATTAAAAAAATAATTTTAACTTCCGGGAACTTAAAAAAGAATAAACCGAATACTTTTCAGTAAGATTAAATTTCTTTACACACAATCTATAAGATGTAGAGGAATCGTAATAATACGTAATAATAATAATGATAAATCAACAACCCTTATAAAGATTATGCCAAGTCAATTTTTATTATTTCAGTTCAAATTTAAAATTCAAAGGGTACAAAAAGTTTAGTGAGATAAACAGGATACCAATCGTAAAATACGTTGCATGCTATGAGATACAGGATTGTATTGTATTATTTCAAAGTTGCTTACTTTTCCAAAACAAGTCTTAAACTGGCCAGCAATCTGCAACCTTTGGACATTGGTTCTGTAAGCCAAAACACTGATGATGGCTTTTTCATCGGTTCCAAAACCTTTCATGGCTTTCCGAAGAATCTCGGCATCTGCTCTTGGATCGAAGGGCTGAGCAGGCCGCACTGTGGGTGTTTTCTGAAAAAATAAATTAAAAAGTCATTTTTAGAAAGGAGTTTATTTGCACATTACATAACTCATGATTTGTCTTATTGTCTGTGTAACGCCTAGTAACAGTTGTGATTACTTTTGCTAACCCAAAATTATGTGTTTGTCTTTTCGTGCTTAAAATAGCAGTTTTCACAACTATTGGCTAAAATAGTGCTTTTTTTACAAGCGTTGGTTTAAAAAACGAGCGTAGCGAGGTATTTAAAAACGCGATTAAAAAAAGCACAATTTAGCAGCGAGATATTTTTTTAATAATACCTTTATCAAAAAATCCAAGAAAAACATGAAAATACTTTTAAAAATGTTGAACACTATAAATCAAGGCGGCTGGTAAATGAAATAACAATGGTTTCCATAGCGATGCGCTTTTTACTTGGTGTTGTCATTGACAGTTTGATATTTTGACGATGTTTTTAAATGATTTTTTCGTAAATACTTGGTGAAAAATGGCGGAAATGGCTTAATTTTTAGGCCGGAATAATTATATTTTTTCAATATTACTATTTTCCGCCATTTCTCTTTAATTTTGGATAAAAAACTGACAGAAATCTTTTTTTGAACCCGTAATCAAAAAAAAAAGTTTTTGCAACGGTAACCAAAAAAGCCATGCTTTAGTTATCTGCAGACAGTTACTATATTTATTTTTATGGTATTATTGTTACTAGGGTGATTTTGGTCAGACGCTTTAACGATAAATTTTGTTCCTCTTATAAGAATAATAATAAAAAAAATATTTATTCATTCATTCAACTTACAGATAAAGAGTACAATAATAAACATTATAATTAAAGATAGTAACGAGAACCTCTGCTTAAATCAGTTGATCTATTAAGTTTGTTTATGTTTGCATGTTAAACTTCACAAAGTTCGAAAAGAACTTGTCGGTAAAGTTTAAAGTGTAAGGACTTGTTTTTTTTTTATTGTATTCCGACCCACATAAATAATAAACATATGCAAAAATATAGATTTAGATTTAGCTGCAATTTTTTTTTCACATAGATACTTGAGATTTTATTTTTAACATTATAATAATATTTTGATGTTATTTTGAAGAAACCATGCTTTTAGTAGTTTGTTAAATTTATGTTTTTCCGTTATGTTTCTCATGTCAGCCGGTAGTAAGTTGTAGATTTGTTATTTTGTTTATTCATTTTTGGTAACACTACCTGATTTCTCTACACGAACCTGGTGTTATCTATGTGAGGTTGCAGTGGGATTTTCTAATACAGTTTAGAGAGCTTTTATAGTACAGGTCTCTTATGCTTTACATATAATTTTGAAAATTCTCCTATGCGTTACATTACTTGTTTTCCTCGTATTTTCATACTCTCCACCCCATAATATATTACATAATATATTATAATATATATTAAAGAACTAAGTTTTTTATTGCCATTATAAATATGAACGTCCCATTTCAGGTGTGAGTCAATTGTTCTGAAAGATCATTTGTGTTGCTTGTACTATTTATTGTTATACTTGGTCATCAGCGTATGCAAAGATATCATCGTAGAGATCTAGTTTTAAGAGCCCATCGATATAATTGTAAAAAAGTATTGGAGATACAACAGTTCCTTGCGGAACACCATAAGTTATGTTATGTTAACGTAAGTTATTACATTACAGGTTTTCAACGTTGAAAAAATGTAGAATCGATGTAACTTTGTATATGTTAAGAAAAAGGTTTAAAACAAGTAAAATATAAGTTCAAAATTAACATTCTATGTGAAAGTATCGCTGAGACACGAAAGAAGCACTAATTCAATGTTAATATATAATTATGGATTTAACAAGAAATTTAACCGATAAAGTAACTGAAAAATAACATTATTTGAAGTTTAATAAATGTAAGTATCGAAACAAATTTGCTTCTTTACAGTTACATGATATTACACAATATCGCATTTAGCTTATTAAATGTCAAATTTAAAACATATTAGGTTCTTTTATTGTAACATGACAAAATACAATATTGTAAGTGTAATAAACATCGAAGTTGAAACAAGTTTAGTTTATTAACGATCACATGAAAGCAGCAGTATTGTGAGCTCAATTAATGTCAACCTTCAATAAAACTTTTAACCCAAATATGGCGAAAATTTTTGAAAAAGTAAGGAATGATATCAAAAAGTTTACTATTTTTATGAAAATCCTGGCTTCCATTAAAACTTCCCACAAAAGGGAAAATAAGTATAAATTTATATGTATAGTCCAATTTTTTGATGAGCGTACTGACGTCATTTTTTTGGATCTCTATTTGATACATTGTCTTAGACAGCGACAATGAATATGTAAAAAAAGTCAAGTCATTGATTGTTTCAACTGTTACTTCAAAATGGACAACAACAAATTATTTGACATGCGAACTGTTGACAACAAAGAAATAGGTACGTTTTCAGAGGCAATAATGACGTCAGTCCGCTCATCAAATAATTGAACTATACTCGCAGTGATGTACTTACGATCATTTTATGATTTAATTTTTTTAGATTTCGACGACAATTATATATTTTCAGTTTTTTGTATATAATTGTTTTAATTGCAACTGAAACCTTTTTATATGTATTTTATTTATTATAACCAATTAATTAAATTAATAATAAAAAAAAATGCTTTTTCTGTAAACCAATGACATCGTTGCATTAATATACCCTGAATTGATGACAGTTCTTAACAAAACCGAGATGGCCTAGTGGTCTAAGGCGCTAAAACCTTCGTGTATAGTCTTTGGATCAAGGGTTCAAATCTCACAGCGCATGTTTTTTTTCTTTAATTTTTATTATTTTTTTAAATTTTTTTAAGATCTAACCACGAATTTCAGGTATTTTAAAGCACAAAAATATATTTTTTTATGTTGTTTGAACCAATATTTAACGAGTTAGAGGTTACCTAGCCATGTAACATTAAATGTTACATGAAAGTCACATACTTGTTAAAAAAACCGAATGTAACACTGTTACGTAAATGTTTAGGACAATTGATGTACTGGCAATGTAATATTCTCATTAAGGTTACAAGCCGTGTTATATAACAGGTCACAAAAATACGTTAAGGTAATGTAAATGTAACAGGTTTCTGCTTAGTGGGAAAGGTAACTTCAAGCGGTTAAAAATAGTGCTTTTGAACGTACCGAAAAAAAAACGTTTGGCAGTAAAAATAACCTTACCATTTTTGTTGTTTTTTGTTTCTTTATTGTAAAATATTTGCGTTTGTGTATAATCATATCAACAAATCAATAAAGTGCAAATCAAAAACTCAAGTTTTCATGACACAAAGCAAACTTTCTAACCTTCAAATCTCCTACCACAAAATTAAAGTTTGGTTGGTTGACTTTTTAACGGTAAAGGTATATAGTCGCTATTTCTCTAATAAAAGTAACAGCCTGACAGAGCCCGCCCAGAATAAAGGTAAAGGTAACGGACTAGCCAATAACCTGACCAAAATCACCCTATTTTTAGCAAAATCTTAGAGTTATAATACAAACCAAAATGACATCAGTTATAAAAAATTGATTTTTTTAAAAGTTAACTTACTTTGAAAACTATTTTGGTTCATATAATAATTTTTTCTTGCAGTATTTATACGTGTATTGTGTTTTTTGCAATTTTATCAATAGAATTAAAATAGTTTTATTATCGGAGCACCACATTAAAATTAAGTATTAAATTTTTAAATAAAAAAATGCTTTGTACCTACAGACATATATATATATATATATATATATATATATATATATAGTTTCTGAAATAATTCAGTGGAGTATAATATGTTATTTTCTACAGAATAACTTACCTATAAATTAATGTTATGTTGTTTTAAACTTAAATTTTCTTCAATAATCCCAAAAACCCAGTAGGTACATATTTAAATTTGTTTTTTTCTAAAAAATTTTGAATCTTACTTTTATTTATAAACCCTCCGTAGCATGAGCACGGCCCTGAAAATCACATATAAACACTTTTTTTTTAATTTGTCACTTTTTACAAGTTTTAAAATATAATTTTGGGCATATTTTAGTTTTTTGACTTGAGTTAAAAAATTAATTATCTTAAATCGTGACCAATACAAAATAAAAATTAAGCCTCTTATAGTTCACCCATCTCTAACTAACTACACTGTCCAACAATGAAAATGTTTCGGGCTCAAAAATAGCTAATTCTTAAGTATTTTCATCCACTGAATTCAAAAATCACCATAAAAATTAGAGATTAGCTCTAGTTTTGGAGATAAGGTGATATTTTACATTTTATATCCTCTAAAAGCATCGAAAGAGAAAATAATAGAAAGGGCAGAGAACTGGATAGGGTGGGGAGTTAGAAACAGTGGTACGCCACCATCGAAATTGAATATCGATAATATCGATAGAGATAAAACTACAGAACTATCGATAGTTTTAATTTAGCTATCGATATTTGCAATGCAGTCCTACAGTTCAGTTTCATATTTCTAATAGAACGCACAGTTAATGTAGTGTGTATGGTATTGTTATAAAACTAGATACACGGAGATACAATATATCATTGCAAACTGACTATAGTGTTTATGCTGTAAATCTAAGGTTTACATTTTACATACAATATTTCTGTTTTGTTTAGTGCAAAATTTGTTGTTTTTAAAGTAAAACTTATTGTATTAACATGCCTCGTAAATGTGTAAATTCAGTTAACAATTTTTGTTATATTTGTGGAGAAATAACGTTTTCTTCACAGAAACGCAATTTGACGCCTCTTATGAAGACTGCTTACCAACATTATTTTGGAATGAAGGTAGGAGACCAGGATAAGTCATAGGCTCCACATATATGTTGCAACTCGTGTTCAGTTCTATTATGAGAATGGCTTAAAAATAAAAAACGATCGATGGCGCCTATCAATGCAGGATTGTCAATAAAAAAAAGAGGAACAGTTCAATATCCGAATCTCCCATCTGCTATTCGACCTATACCACATTCAGACAGTTTACTACTCTACCTCAAAACTATGAATTGGAAGTAGAGAGTGAAGACAATGTGGAAGATGAGGAATTAAACATGCCTTCAATATCACACCACCCTGATTTTGAAGAAAAAGATGATCAGCCACACAGATTGAGCCAGTCTGAATTAAATGATCTCATTCGAGATCTTGACATGTCACAGGAGAAGTCAGAACTTCTAAGATCAAGGTTACAGCAATGGAATCTTCTTCAAACAGATGTCAGGGTCTCTAAGTACAGACAGCGTCAGCGGAATCTGTTACCTTTTTTTAAGAAGGAGAATAATCTTGTTTTTTACTGTGATATTACTGGTCTGATGAAAAGTTTGAAAATGGAGCATAATCCATCTGAATGGAGGCTATTCATAGACTCTTCCAAGCTTAGTTTAAAAGCTGTATTGCTTCATAATGGCAATCGTCTTCCTTCTGTTCCTCTTGGTCACGCAGTTCATATGAAGGAGACTTATGCAAATATAGCAACCCTCTTCAACTTAATCAAATATGCTGAACATAAGTGGAAAATCTGTGGCGACCTAAAAGTCATTGCTATACTATTAGGAATGCAATTAGGGTACACTAAATACTGTTGCATTTTATGTATGTGGGATAGTAGAGGTAGGAAATCACACTACATCCAAGTAGATTGGCCTGCAAGGAATCTCAAACCTAGTCAGAAAAATGTCGTTGCCGAGCCTCTCGTGAATCCAAAAGATGTTCTTCTTTCACCCTTACATATCAAGCTCGGTTTAATGACGCCTCTTGTGAAGACTGCTTACCAACATTATGAAGAATTTTTTCAAAGGCTTAAACCAAGATGGTCAGGCTTTTAAGTATTTGAGAGAAAAATTTCCCAAACTAAGGGCCGCTGGAATGAAGCAATGCTCGCGGATTACTGCTGGTTTATGTCTAGGGATGCTCCAGAAATTACTTACAAGAGGAAAGCGAAAAGACAGCGATCTCATGAAGCCCCCAATTAATTCTTCATATATTCAACCACCGGTGAGTGTTCTTTTTTCATTTATAGTGTGTAACTGTCATTAAAAATACACCTTTTTAATATTGTTAGCATACATAATTAATATTTTTCATTACCTCATAATCCTTATTAAATGAAAAACTTATTAAATTTTTTATCACATAAACTAGAGCTAATGAAAAATCTTCTTTGTCATATTCGTTTTTCGCAACCCAAAATTGGTAGGAATTAACTCATAAGTTGAAGGAAACAAAAAAAAAAATTTGTTGGACAGTGCTATGGTAGACAATTAAAGTAAAAGTAATAATAATACGAACACAAACTAAAATATTATCGTACCTTTGGTCTGTAACTCTGGACAGGAGCAGTATAGCACACACCTCCATAAGGCCCCCTCGGTCCATCGTACCCTTGGCCTTGTCCACTAGGGGGAGCACCAGGAGCGACAGAATAACCTCCACCGGAAGGTGGGTAGCCACCACTGGAAGGTGGGTAGCCCCCACTGGAAGGTGGATAACCCCCACTAGAAGGTGGATAACACCCACTGGAAGGTGCAAATCCTCCACTGGAGGGTGGATATCCTCCGGTGGAAGCGGGATAACCGCCACTAGAGGGTGGGTAACCCCCAGCAGCAGCTGGAGGGTAGGTGCTTAAAGGATTTTGTCCCTGGTAGGCTGAAGGATATCCTCCGTTTGAAGGAGCAGAAGGGTAAGAAGGCATGTTGGTTGGTTGAGGCATCTGCATAGGGGCGTTACTGTTATAACCGAAACTGTTAGGGTTGGGAGGAGGGTAGGGATTGCTATTAGGGTATGGTGCTCCCCCTCCACTAGTTGGATAGGGGGGTTGGTTTTGTTGAGGGGGGTAAGGAGCTCCTGGGTAGCCCTATAGTGAACAAGGAGATTAAACAATTTTAATTAGGATTATAATAAATATTGTGTTATTTAAAAGATATTTGTATAATAGAATTTCAAATCAACAAGCATAAAATCATGTGAAAACGTCACAAAAGGTATACAATGCAGCAGTTAAAATCTCTTTGTTTTTTACGAGTATCTTTAGCCATATGCACCGCCGACTAAATTTTGAAGAATTACGTGACCTTAAAAAAGTGTTTACAGCGTGCAATAATAGTCAGTTGCCTGAAACAGAAAAGCGCTGGTTTTAAATCGCTCGTGAAAAAAGCACACGGGTTTTTGGTCGCACGTGCTTTTGTCCATAAGTTTTCGTTCACAGATTCCCTTTTTTCGCCATGTGCACTTTTTGACCTGCTCTGTGTTAACTTGCAGTTAGAATATGGCCTTAACGTTGTGTCAAATAAAACAAGTCAGCCCCAGAGGAAATAGTTAGTTAGGACTTACCTGCTGATAACTCATTTTAATATCTAGTGTTTTTCTTATTTGTATTCCTCCTAAAGGTTTCCTAAAAAAAATAATAACTTTACATACATATATACATAAGATTGATTAAGAATCATTGACACAACCAATAAAAATGCAGACCCTCGCAAATATGTTTCTCTTCATTACCAAGCCAATCTAACTATATAATTATACAAAAGAACGGTCGTGAAGTAACTACTAACTACCCACGCACAGCTTATATCAGTTGACAAACAAACATGAAAATTGGTGGATAATTTGGGTTTGTAATTTAGGCGCTAACTAAAAAAGGATTCTTAAAAATTCTTTCACCTAAAGGATAAAATTAAGGGTTAAATTTTAAAAATATTTTCTATTAATAAAATTTTGTTTGGGAGTTGAGAAGTAGTCGTGATTCTGTTTGGAATTACGTGTATATCCAACAAACAAACGAAATATATATATATTCTAAGAATATTCCTTAGGTATATATGAGAAGAATATTTACTTAATAATATTCTGAGAATATTTGTTTATATTCTTATCATATTATGGTATCATTCCAGAAATATTATTTTTTGGATGTTCCTTTAAAATATTCTACGAATATTTGATTTCGGAATATTCATTCCAGAATATTTAAAAAATATTTCCAAGAAAATAGTATTTTTGCATTTGTTCTAATATAATTTCAAGTATATTTGGGTAAATAAATATTTTTAGTAATAAAAATATTAACTTAATTCAGTGCTTTATCTCGAGAATTTTCTTCACAATCTTTTAAAGATATAAAGAAATTAAATTTTCTTATAAAGCACATAAATAACATATTTACGGAATGTCCTTACGGACAATTTTTAAGATGTGATAATATTGTAGGTTTTCTGAAAGCTGTTAATTATTATTACATTATATATAATATATTATATATTATATATTATATATTATATATTATATATTATATATTATATATTATATATTATATATTATATATTATATATTATATATTATATATTATATATTATATATTATATATTATATATTATATAATATATATTATGTATTATGTATTATATATTGTACAATATATATTATTATAGTAACATTAACACAAAAAATATGGATGTATTTTTTATAATCTTCTGGCAGTAGAAAAAATTAAATATTGTCCTGTGGTAGAAAATTGCACGTTCATGGTGCATAGTAAGCATATAGAGCAAGTCCCTAAAGTATTGATTGGTTTGTGTTTGCTAAGTTGCATCATGAGAATCTTGATGGCGCCTCGCTCGGTACACTTTCAATACTTTCGGTAATGTTTTATTTACAACTGTTAGTTAAAAAGCATTCTATCTTTAGTGGTTTACATTCTTTGTGTAAACTTTCTCTCCTAAGAAGTTCCTTTTGGATAAGGGAGAAGGGGACGTTGTTAATAAAACGTCGATTTAAGGGGAAATGTTCTTAAAATATTTCTTAAGAATATTCTGCGAAATTTCATAATAACATTGGACAAAATATAAAACGAACATTTATGAAAATGTAATAAGAATATACAGAATATAATAAGAATAGAAGGAAAAATATGTAGGAAATGTTTTTAGAAAATTCTCTGTGCGCTACAATTTTTCTATAAATATATTCAGCCGTTTCAGTCAAACATTCTCTAGAAAATTTGAGGAATATTCCAGTCATTTTTCCGAAAAAATATTATTATCATGTTCGAAGAATTTTTATTTCACATTCTAAGAACACCTTGCTGTAAGCTATTCATTTCACGTGTTATGAATGTGCGTAGAACCTTTACGAAATATAATAATAATGTTCCAATTTACCCGAGCAATATTCTTAGAATGTACTATGCATATATTTGTGTTTACTGGGTATAACGGACAATTACATGGAGTACCAAATAAGTATGGAGTAGAAAACTACCTTTATACTTCCTCTTGTTACTATGTTGGGAATTTGGAACCTTTGGTTGCACTAAAACAAAATTATGATTGTTTTCCACAAACCAAAACTACACTTTTTTGCACTCGACGCGCGTTTCGCTAACAACGTTAGCATCATCAGGAGACGATAAACAATGAACTAAATTAATCTACGCTCTATCTTATATACAATCCTTTAGTGGGCGGAGATAAGACTAATAATTTGTGATTGATCACGATTTTTAATCCTATCTCCCCTTAACCAAAGAATAAAGTGTACTAAACGGGATGGGTCCTCTAGCTTTATTTAAACTATTTCTGGATTTAATGATTTCCATACCTTCATATGCATTCAGAAGTCTTTTATTTGGTAGACTTTTTAGAAGTTTTAGGTTATCTAATATGAATCTATGATTGTTTTCAAAAGCATGCTCGGCCACACTTGACTTTTCTGTTCTTCCGTATTTTAAATGTGCTAAGTGTTCTTTAAAACGTGTTTGAATAGAGCGTCTCGTTTGGCCAACATATTTTTTGTCACAATCCATGCAACCAATTTCGTAAATTCCACTTTTTTCTAGAACTGTAGTTTTATCCTTGGTATTTCCTAGTAAGCTTCTTATTGTGTTACCGGATTGATATACTAATTTAAGACCGGTGTTATTAAATACTTTTTGTAATCCTTTCGTATAATTAGGATTATAAGGAATTGATACAAATTTTGAGTCGCAGGTATCTTTTTGTCTGAAAAAGGTAGAATTCCGAAAGGTCTTTTGAAAAGAATGTCTATTTATCAGCTTATTTATTAAGCCTTCGTCGTAACCGTTTTCGCCAGCTATATTTCTAATCCTAGAATAGGATTAGGAATATAGCCTGCGACTCAAAATTTGTATAAATTCCTTATAATCCTAATTATCTTCAAATCTCCCCACTCTGTATCCAATAAGCATTTTAAACATTAGTTGTGGAGTATCAAACTAAGGGAAATATGGAATCTGAGTGCGTTTTTGGGGACTAGGATTGTGAATTTTTGATTAGATTTAAAATTAGTATGTCCGATTTTGCTGAAAATTATTTTAAATCTGGAAAAAATACGGCGTAAGTTTCTATAACAGTTTGTGATTTATCACAATATTTTATAGGGGTTTACAAGATTTTACAAGCCGGACGATTTTCCTTATAAAAACCTAAGAAAAAATATTTAGTTTTTAGATTTCTGATGATTTTTAAGAGTATGATTCAAAAACGTACCGCTTAGAAACTATCATAAAACCTATAAATATTGTAAAATCTCTTAAAACGTTTTTACTAAATTTTAGACGGCTTGTTTGCTTAGAGTTTTGATAAGAGTTGGTTTACAGAAATAAAAGTTATAACCATCGAAGTACGTCGATGGTTATAACCTACCATTTAAAGCAAAAAGTTTTAAGAATATGTCGGAAAACCACGGATAGCTGCGGATACATCAACTAGATCACAATGAACCCCCCCCCCTAAGAAGCCTGGTTATATACAATTAGCACAGCACATAATAACAGCAGAAATAAAATATATAGAAAATAAAATACAAGAGCCTGGATTTTACTTTTTAACAAAAATCTTTAAAACATCATAATTTTTTCTTTTCTAATTTGTTTTTAGTTTGGATCACCAGCAAAATGGTATTTTTAATTAATGTGTGTCATTTTCGCAAAAATTTTCGCCTGAGGAGCATTTTAGCATTTTTACAAAAAAATTAAGGGTAAATAAACAACTCAAATTCCCAAAACTCCATCAATATTTACGATTTTAGTTTAATTTTAAGTGTTATTTTCCCAAAAATCTTTGCACCATGATTCTGACATTATATTTTGGAAAAATAAATAATTTTAAATTTGGTTAACACACCCCCCCTCTAATTTGAGCCCGGGTCCGCACTTGTAAGCAACCGTTTCCTTGTATCAATTATGGTCACGTTTTTACTTCAAATTAGGTTTCTTTTACCTATTATTTATTCTTAACCTCCTCCCCCCTTAAAGCCAATTCCTGGCTACGCTACTGCATAAATATAATAACAAAATAAGTAAAACACAACTTACAATAGCAAGCGATATTTTAAAACATTGAACTAATAAATGACTGTAATTTATAATAATAGGGAGGTACCTACTTACCTAATATTACCCACATATTTAAATTTAAAACATCTAAAATAAACTTTCTGCACAGACTGGCTTTCTGTATATGACACTGAGCCGGCTACTGTTTTAAACTATCACATTGTACCTACCTACCTATACTTAATTAATTTCCTTAATCACTTAATGGCTATTAACTATACTAGTTTGGATAGGCTGTACCAAAAACAACAATATTAAAATTATATTTATTTTAAAATTCTAGCGAACTGAATCAGAGAAAAATGTTACGCGATCTACTTCTGCTGTTGTGTTTGGGGGGATCGTGACGTGGCCACATTGGAGGTCATGTTATACAGTAGAAATTTAGGAATATGATATATAGTAAGGACAGTATATTTTAAATTTTTTGTAATACATTATTTCCAGTCTTTCACATGTTAAAAAAAAATAAAATAATGGGTAGGATATATTTGTCGGCCGACCCTACTTAACATCCTTTCCTGACCAAAAAACCTCATCAAATCGGTCAAAAAACAAACACAAATGTCAAAAAAGTTTACTTCAGATGCTAGCTCGTAGAATTTTATAAAATCCTATAAAACATTATAAAAACTGACCAATGACCCAATGAGAACCTATGCGATTTTTTTGCCTAGGGTGTCAGTACTTTAAAGTGACCATACATATACCGGGTGCCCAACTATACAAAAGAAACTTTTCAAACTTTCTGTTCTAACATAGGTCCATGTAGAGTATATTTATAAAATATTTTCGTATTTGCAGTATTTTACAGGAAATCTTGGCTACAACTTTGTTATTTTACTACTTCTACAAATTCTACAGATTCTACAAAAAATTGTAGGTACATTTTATAATAATGTCCCATATCTATTTACAACTGTTTTTAAAATATTGACAGGTGAAAATTGACATTTGATAAATTTCACAGCCTGTAACACCATAACGATTAAGGATAGAACAAAACGATTTTTACCTTCCAGTCTTGGCTTCTCACAAGCTATCGTTTTTGATTATTTTTAGATTAGATTCATGGTTAAAATATTCTAATGATAATATAACTCAGGATTAAAAATAATGTAAAACGGAAAACCGTTTTGTTCTATTCTTAACCGTTATGATATTACGGGCTGTCAAAGTTATCAAATGTCAATTTTCACTTGTCAATATTTTAAAAACAGTTGAAGATACAAAAAATGTAGGTAGAATTTTTTGTAGGATCCAAAAATGCTAATATATGCAGGGTGTTTCATTTAAAATAACAAAGTTGTTGCCAAGATTTCCTGTTATGGCAACACTGAAATTACGAAAGTATTATATAAATATACTTTACATGGACTTAAGTTAGAATACAAAGTTTGAAAAGTTTCTATAGGCCACTAAACTTGGGACAACCGGTATACCTTTACATTATGTGTCAGGAAATTTAAAATTAAAAAAAAATGATGTCCGTTTTCTTCACGATTTGCTTTTAACAATATATATATATATATACTCTGTGACGGTTATCAGACTTTTTTTACACCCACCTAGCAAGCCATGAATATGTATATCCACTGGAGATTTATTTGTTATCCATGAACGTATATACTTTTTGTAATATCCCGAGTACATATAGCATAGTCACTGTATGAATATACTTATATGGTATAAATGATAAAATATTATATAAAATTTTGAACCACACTCCTTCCTGGTTTTTTTTAATATTCAAAATGGGAGGTGCAGCCGGACGTCAAGCTAAAAAAAGCCAGGAAACAGTGTGGTTCAAAATTTATAAAAGCATCAAAACTCGAATATCTTTCGGGGGTGGGGGGGGTGTGGCTTGATTGACCTTAATTCTTAAGCAGAGTACGATATAGATTTGTGTCGAATGAGTTCACGTCGAACGCAGTTCGTATTCTTGAGTGGTGAAAGTTGGGTGTTCACGCTCCTCGACTCCAAAGCCAGGGATCGGTTCCATTTCTCAGGAAAGCATGCGCGTAAAATGTATATTTTTCAATATTGGCATTCAAAATGTATGCCATGCAATTTTAAAGGAGCTGAAAAGTATTTGTGTGCGTATTTGTTTTTATATATTATATTCTTTTTTCTGATTTTTTTAAGGCAAGGCGGCAGCGGGGGCGTTTGATACGCACATTCAATTTTGAATATCCAATGAATATGCAAATGTATCCAGTATCCACGCAATTAGGTAATATATTAGACTTATGTCCAAGAAGAATAAACGCCAAAGGTACCAAGAAAAGATATTTTTAAAGTAGAAGGATTCTGATTATTAAGATTTTGCTATTTTACTATATATAGGGTGGGCCACAAAATTCCGCACTTTTTGAATTGACTGTAACTTTAGACATAAGTCCTCGATGTTTAAAGATATTGGTTTTTTAGAAAGATAGAACGTGATACTTTTTCGATTCATTTGAAAATTTAAAACTTCTCAAAAATCCAAGATGGCGGACAGTTTTTAAAAATGTGTAATTTTTACACCCTCTGAAAAAAATTTATGTGCGACAATGAACTAACTCTAAAGCTTTCACTAAAAACGCTCATTGTGTGTGTGTATATTGACATATCATTTAATTAAATCGGTTGAGAAATGAAAAAGTTATAAACTTTTAGATTATGAGTGTTAGGGCTTAACATTGGAAAAAATCACAAAATTATTTATTTTTTTAATTTGCTATAACTTTTGACTCGATTACTTAATTTAAAAAAATATTGTTTAAGGAGACAAAATATGAGAGATATGTCCGTTTGTTCAAAAGTTGACATTAAAAAAAAATCAGGATGGCGATAGTTTTAAAAAGAGTTAGGTTTTATACGCCTTATTTTTTTTTAATAAGACACTGGACAAAATATAAATTAGTATTTCCAAATCTCCATTTTTTCTTCGTGTATCGAGGTATCGCCCAATTAAATCGGATAAGAAATAAAAAGTAATGGGTATTTAGATGTATTTTCTTAATTAAATAATTAGGTCAAAAGATATAGCAAATGGAAAATGTATGTAATTTTGTGATTTTTTTTCAATGCGATGCCAAAACACACATAGTCAAAAAAGTTATAACTTTTTTATTTCCCAACTGATTTAATTAAATGATACTTCAATATACACAGAAACAATGAGCGTTTGTAGTGAAAGCTTCAGAGATTTTCAGTGTCGCACATAAGTTTTTTTCAGAGGAGGTGAAAATTACACATTTTTTAAAACTGTCCGCCATCTTGAATTTTTGATAAGTTTTAAATTTTTAACCGAATCGAAAAACTCTCACGTTTTATCTTTCCAAAAAGTCAATGTATTTCAAAATCGAGTAATCAAGTCAAAAGTTATAGTCAATCCAAAAAGTGCGGAATTTTGTGGCCCACGCTATATATATTTTATTTCTGCTGTTACATAATCGCCGTATCCGAGGCTACCCGCTGTACGGGGCCACCCGACCTTCCCCTACTTCCTCAACCGACCGCACCACTCCAACAAAACCGGAAAACCCGGCGATGCAACCCACGCAACAAAAGAAAAACAAAAAAAATTATACCTTAAGAAAACCTATCAACTACGTTCACACTTCAAGACATATCCAAAATAAAACAGTGAGATTTACTAAGATCTAATATAGTACCCCCCCTCAGGTCTAAATATTTATACCTGTGAGGGGTACTAAATTTTAAAATCAATTTTTAAAAAACACTTACCCATACAGAAAATACACAAAGTTATTGATTATTTTGTATTTTTATGGAAAAAATACCACTGAAAAACTGCTTTTTTTCTCAAAATACCACATTTTAGGAGAAAATAGCACCCAGAAAGGATTTTTGTGTGGCATTTGGTAATAAGTTCGTTTATAATTTCCCTAGGTAAACGTTTTATAAAGATTCATTTACCTTACTTGATATCTAAAGTTGGTCATCAACCGATAAAACACCTCCAATTTTGTCCAGAAAAACGCCATATTTTGAACCCATTTTCAGCATAAAAAATATATTAATGAGGGCACTACGAGGCAAAACAAATATAAGTGAAGGTCACTGATTATGCACGAAAACTATACCAAACAAAAAAACTCAAAACAACTTTATTAATTTATTTACAAACTGAAATTAAAATATTGACGTTATCTAACAGCTCAGTCCAGAAAACTTTCCTTACTCAAGGCCCACTCATTTCAAAGCTGTGGCTTTCGTCAGTAGAAGTTGGTGCAAGCCAAGGTACAAGCAGAGGTAAGAGATCTGAACTCGCTGTTTGTGATTTGAATGTAGCTAATACTTTGAAACCGACATTTCGACAGTGACAGAAATGTAAACAAAACTTTCATTTAACTTTTTTAATACATTTCATAAATAAAAACTTAAAAGGTGTAAATACAAAATTAATCTACTCCTTATTTTATTATTACCCACCTAAATCATTGTGTGACATCAAGTATTAATTGGAAAAATTAATTAAAAAGGGTAAGTTTTAATTAGAATCACATATAACCCCAATTTTAATAGTCACTTTACGCACATTAGGTACAATTTTTTTTCTACTTATGACCATGCACTTAAATGTGCCGTCAAACAGACGTAAAGAGAGTCAGGTGGACGTAAAGAAAAAAAAGCCAATAATTAAAAATCCTAGTGCGGAAAAGTATGGGGATAATTTTATTTCCGCAGTCAGTGCGGAAAAGTGCAACTTTCCGCACGCAAATGTGAGTGCTTTCCGCACGCGAGTAGAATTTTTTTTATTGAAACCTTTGCACCAAAATCTTTATGGAAATTCCAGCAATTTTAACTTTTGAAAAACAAATTTTAAATCCACTCCAATTACCAATAATAGTTTATTAGTCAATCGTCCTTACTCATCACGATCTTACCTTTCTAGTTGATTAAAATAGTATTATTATTTATTAGTACTTATTATGTTGTATAAAAATAAACACCCTGTAATATTGTCTGCACGATTTGTTGCCGTTATCGATTTTTATCTAGGGCGGTCCAGACTTTGACCTTGGAAACGTAAAACTCCCAGTCTGAAAGACAATAGAGAATATCATGTGTCCCATCAGAGTAGCTTTTTCTATTTCCATGAGCATAATTATCCCAGTTTAGAAAATGGAATTAGTTTTATATAGGAGGTGTTTTTAATATATTTAGGGTTTTGAATATCTGGAAAAGTGCTAAAAAATTTCTCCCTAGCTGTTTTTCTAGAAATGGCACTTGTGAATTTATCAAATCCCACCTTCTGTATGTCTATTGAATTCTCACCACTTATCCCTCCGTCACAAATCAATAACATTTATGCATGAACTTTTTACGTGCCTTGTGAGGAAGGGATTTTACTTTAAAAGGGGCGATCCTTTGCCAGGTGACCCCAACTAAATAAAATTTAGGGCATGAAATAAACTTTGAATTTAAAATTTTGATTTTAAAAATTTATAAGAATCATTTAAAGTAAGTCTAGTTTTAAAAAAAAATATTGCTTTTGCTGTTTTTTATACAAGTTTTTTATTTTAAAGAATCCCCATTGTATGTTGTATGAACAGCAAGCGTTTTTTTTTAATACTAGGACTTTTCCATCCATAGTAGGATCAATGCCCAGTGTAGCCAAGTGTTTCTGCAAAGTTAAAGACAAACACAAAATATCCTCTCGTGTGGCAGGCCGATACGCTACCCACTGCGCTACGAAGGCGTTGTATGAACAGCTGTTCATACAGCCCCCACAAACAATGAAAGGTGGTAAGGTGTATTTGCTTTATGGGCAATATTGGCAAGTGAATGCCATTGGTTATTTACTACAGTAGTATTATTGACAAGATTGCGCTATTTTGCCAATGATTATTTACTAGTGCTGATGTATTGGCAAATTTATGTTATTTTGCCAATAACTGAAAAACGTGTTTTACATACCAAGTGAAACGCAATCGTTCCTTTAAAAATTGCATGCATTTCTAAACCACCTTTCCGATCCGATCAAACGCATTGCCGGATATCGTGTCTTTTGAACGCCGCATTTTTTAAATTTCCCGCGTGATTGACATCTGTCGTGCGGTTGACAACTTGACGTACTTGCTGACGCATTTTAATAATATTCTGCGGATTCTTCCTATGTGGGTTCCTTTTGCTGGTTTGTTTTTTGTGTTTTGCAAGTTTTCTCTTCAAATTGGCTTGAATTTAGTTTGAGTTTCAAGTGACCATGGATGTGGAAGCCGATACTGCGTAAGTACTCATATTCTTTTGTTCTTAAATAAGGTCGGCCTAGAGTGGACTTAAAAACGTTCAGAACTACCAGTAAAGCGACCAAAAATCGTAATATTTGCTGGGTTTATACAGGCATATAAAAATTAAAATAACAAATAATAACTTTGAACCGAACAGCACACAGCTTCTGCACATGTATACAAAAGTGAATGACACCAATAGTTGAAATAATTAAACTAAACTCCATCATGCTGTTTTCCTTAATAATATCTGTTAAAAACAAACTAAAAACTGCAAAAAACCCCTATTTAAATTACAAAAACAAATGAAAGTGCGGTTATGTGCGTCAAAGGGGCATGCTCAAATCCGCTTTAAGATAAAAATAAATGTTAAAAGTTACTCATCTTTTTATTTATGCTGTATAAATGCCTACACTGTTCCCCATAAGCTCATTCAACTTTTATTTTAATTTTAATTATTTTTTTTTTTAATTTTTATTTTGATTTGCCTGTATGAACCCAGCATTAAATCGTGATCTAGACGCCACTTTACAAGAAAATCAAAGGTCACATCATGATATACAATGTTTAAGCGATACTGACACTATTAATTTACAAATTTCTTTGGTAAATGAGCAAAACCGCCCCCAACTAAAAAGCCAGTTAACTCCTGCCTGTGTTCAGCCTTCAGTGCCATTTAGCCTACTGTTGCCGCCATTTTTATAACCAAATTGACAGGTAAAACATGAATTTTCTCTCAGTTTGGGGTCACTATGGCCTCTATAGTAGGCTAAAGGATACTATATCAAAAAAGAGTTAACTGGATTTTTAGTTGAAGTGGTGGATCGAGCCATCTAAAGATTCATCAATTCAGTCTACGTCCAAGTCATTTTTTAACACTGAAATTTCTCTTACTGACCCAGAGAATGATGACCCTTAAATTTCTTGTGAAACCGAGCTGTCTTTAGTTAATATCTTAAAATCTTTTTTAAAATTAATTTGAGAAAAACTGTCTGTGGTACTATTTTTTTATTTTAACGTAAATTTGCCAATAAAACAACTAGATTAAAGTTTTTAATTTTTTTTTTGATAAATCGATATTTTGTCACTTTTTAAGCAAAAAGGGCTACTTTTTCCTAAACCAAAATACTGGTTTATCCAAAAAAAATAATTTACAGCTATACTTACCACAATTTAAACTTTTTTAGATTCTGTAAAAAATCCTTTAAGAAGTCAACCAAGTTTTCCTCATTCTGTCGTTGAAGATGCTACTAAGGCTTGGTTACGGGGTGGCTGTGACTGGAAAGGGGGCAGAACATCCAGGAAAAAAGATGCTGAATAAATCTTCATCTTATCTTATAACAAGAAGAAGGAAGTACTAAGTTTTTAAATTTTTGGCCAAGGAATTTTTTTATAAAGCAACTTAAGCAAACCTTATTTTTTTTTATTCACAATCAAAGAGATTCTAAATAAAATTTTCCCTATTGCAATTTACTGTTGTATGGAAAACCTCCTCTTAGTAAATATTTAAATCAATTTATGAAAGAATTTTCCTCTATCTTTGGCATGACCAAGACGACAAATATTATTCATATGGTTTCCATTCCTGTCTTCATGTAAGGATATAAATATAAGTGTATAAGTGTTTGTTTATAGTAACATTTATTTATTTATTACATATTGGTTTTAGAAATTTTTGTTCGTTTAAGGATAACATAAAATAAATGTGCATTCGTAAATTATGTGCCTTATTTTATTTTTAATCCACAATCATTATAATTTTTATTTTATGCATAAATACTTTAAATAGGGAGAAAAAGCCAATTATCAGTGGTATCGGAATTGCATCTGTATCCCTATTGAGCCGAGCAATCAAGGAGGTGCACTTTTAAACTTTTAATTTTTGCGTGGGTTTGGCACTTAGTGGTAAGGGTGATTCACCATATTCACCATACATTCTACATAACTCATTTATTCTTAAAGATAGAAAAAAAAATAATACAAAAGTTGCTTGGTTTTTCACAAATTTTAAGAAAATTTAACCAAAATGTCAAATTTCGACATCAACTTTCTTATTTCAAATGGAACACCCTATATATTTTTCAAGAAAAACCACCTAGACTCTTTTTCCTTGGCTAACACATCGCCCTTATGGCAAATTATTTTTTATTTCACTCGAGAACTGCTTAAGATAAACCCTACAAGATCTACCGAAATTTTAAAAAATATACAGGGTGTTCAATTTAAAATAAGAAAGTTGATGTCTAAGTCTAAATTTGACATTTTGAAAATTTTTATTGAATTTTCTTAAAATTTGTGAAGAACTAATCAACTTTTGTATTTAAACTATTTTTCTATCTCTAATAATAAATGAGCTATGTAGTAGGAAAAATATGGTAAATCACCCCATACATTTTTTGCCAATATTGCCTGCAATGCCGGTATTTAGTATGCAGTGCTCCTCTACATTTAAACCATGCTAAGTGTGTATTTGCCATCATTTTAAACGTATTCGTTGCCGTCGCTCGGCCGGTGGCTCACACAGGAGTGTTTAAGGTATTTAAAACGCACAGATTGCCGTGCGTCAAATTCTCATTGCCAATAGATGCCAATATTTGTAAGGCACTTTGCAATGCCGGCATTGTTTGTGGGGACACTATTACCAACAGTTTAATTTTCTTGTTCTTTCATATATCGACAAAAAAAGAATCAATTATTGACACCATTTTATTTATTATAAATAAAAAAGCAAAGAAATAATGGAACCTAATAGACCTAATAAACAAAATAAAAGTAAAAAATTAAGAAACAAATTTTTAGGGTATTTTTCCTCACATAGGTAAATGTCTAGCACTGGATTTATTTATATACCTACTTATGTATGTTTTATAGGACAAATTGTTTAAACTGCCTAAATATTTTGATTTATTGATGTTTGCAATATCGACATAAAGTTCATTTTAGAGACAGATGAAGTTTACATAAAAATAACTTTTTGCTAATGAATTGCTAACATGATTAATTTGTAAAAAATTAAAATTATGCAAAATTAGCAATTCCTACATATTTCCGTTAACCGACATAATTTTTGCATATAATAGCGACTCTTATTATTAAATACATATAACATTAGTACATATTATTCACAGGTTAAAAAAATTATCAAATAAATAAAATATACACATACTAAATATTGCTAAAATTAACTAATTAATTAATTAAATAAAAATAAGAATTGGGTTAAAAATTTGAAAAAAAAACAAAAGAAATACCTCAAATACCTCGGTTTCGACACTAGTGTCGGTATTAAGCACGCGGATTGAAATAGGTGGACATAACATCGAAATAACACGACGTTTTTGGTAAAATAAGTACGTATACCAATAAATAATACACACTTATATTATAAACCAATAGCAAATTTTTAAACAGCTTTTTTTAAGGTGGGAAAATAATGCCATTAAACTCTTCTTTTTGCCTTTGATTTTAATGTGTTTTTATTATATTATTAGCTATTAAAATTGTCATTTTCTAGTAATATTCATTTTTAAGGATGCAAGGGAGAAAATAAATGGCACCTTAAAACTATACGAATTAAACCTTTAATAATAAAAAAATGTATATAAATATGTGCGTAAATATCCAAATTTATAAAAAACAAAACTTACGAACAAAATATTATGTATACTAAGAAAACTATGTAACCTAGGTAGATATCATACAGATAAACTCACAAATATATTCGAATTCTTAATTGTTAATCTTCTCCAATAAGTGCCAGCAGACATTTTTTGTAGTGTCCGGAGGTATCACCCTAAAAAAGAGACATGTTTACTTCTATAATAGGCCAAAGCATTTCAAAGTCTTCTTGATCAAAAATTTGAATTTTTGTGATACATTTAATTTGAAGACTGGCTGCAATATCTTTTGAATTGTCGATATTGCATGTTATGCTTAGTAGTCGACTTGGTTAGGAAGACTTTTTTTATATTATTTTCTGGAAAAATAGCTCTCTTGGTGAACGGGGATAAAAAATCCTACTTATCTGGCTTTACTACTAATACTACTTGCCTTGGGGGTCTAATTTTTGAAGCCTTCGTTCATTATATTTATTTATAGAGCTTTTTCCGTGACCGGGTCATTATCTAAATGTCTTTCTGAAGTTTAGTTCGTTATGATTTGCCATGCAGTTTTCAAGGGGGTTTTTAGATAATTTGTCTAAAGTACCTAGTTAAAGAAGGAAAATGGTCCTTACCTTAATAGCGTCAGCCAATGTTTCCCCGTATCTAGCTTCATACTCTCTCTTAATTTCTACCATGTCAATTTCAGATCTAGTGACAACCAGCCTAATCAAGGACCTATCCTTGGTTCCCAGTCCCTTCATGCTTTCGTTTAACAATTTCGCAAAAAAGGCGGCTTGATTTTTAATAGATCTGATGACCGCCAACAGACCTCGTTCAATGTCTCCGGAAAATTCTTCTTTGATGGCTTGTTCAATGTCATGTCCTAAAAAATGTTTAAATACCTTAATAGAATTGGTAAGAACTTAGGACTGTGATTATTATTTATGTCCATCCATGACCAATTTTCTTAAAAAAAGAAAGGTAGCTTTTACCGGAGAGTGCGCAGTCATAAAAATGTGAGTACTTAGCAGAAATTGAGCACTTTTTGTCGGACATAACAAAACTAATATTAAACTTGTCCTTTTTGTGATTTATATCTTATCAACATTTTCTAGGGTGATCCTTCCTTTCAGCATACAGCAAAAAGTTTTAGAACTATTTTACCGATGTTTTTTATAGTTTTTGTAAACTGTCGTTTAACAAGTCGATTAAATTATTTTGACACTTTAGTTTTTGGTTGATACGTTCAATCTGAAAGATGGACGGCTGTCCCCTACATATTTCATTTTGGGTTACGGTATTACAAATATCTCGACAACGAGTTAACGTTTCTCAAAGAATACGATATCTGTAAAGAATCTACCAATCAAGATGATACTTTACTCAAGTTTCCGTCAAAATTTTGCGAGTAAATCTCATCCATCGGAATACATTTCTCCCGAATGCCCCGATGTTTTCCCAGAAACTCTTATTTCAATTTTGTTATATAAAATTTACTTTAGAAAAAATTGTGATCCTCTATTTATCTGCAATCTAGTGTTTTATTTACTGTCAGTTTAAACACACCTGTAAGCTTCTGATACTCCTGGAAAATTAGTTGCAACTGGGCCCAATTTCTCTGGCAAAGAACCATGTTAAAAGTCGATTCGTCAGTGCCTATGCGATTTTCCCCAGCATTTAGTAGATCTTCTGCATCTTTTTGAGCGGCTACAGGATTTGTTACCATACTTTCGTCCCTGGCGGCATTACAAAGGGCCACCATTAGTCTTTTAAAATGGCCACCGGTGTCTCCTTTGAGGTCCCTTTCCAAAGATGTGTTATACACTGGAAAATAAGTTACCAAATAACATTTACTACATTTATAAGATGAAATGAGAAGTTGAATGGGCTGGATAAATTTAGTTAAAGTGAAGAAGAGTTAAAAATCAGTCACTTCGCTGTGTTGATTTGATTTAACTCAGGTGTGATCATAATAATACTGACTCTAAAAAACAAAAGATCAAAAGATCTTGGGTGGAAATAACGAAAATTCAAACTTGGATGAGCATCCCACAAGGAACACACAAAAGATCAAAGCGAAAAGAGAAATGATTAAACGATGTTTCGCCCTGGGTAACCAGCGTGGGCTCATCAGTAGTTTCACTGGTCACCCTCCACTATACATCATTAAACACCATCATACACTTTGATTTCCAACCTTGAACCACTCACAAATAGGCATCGTTCCGCACTGGTACTTACTTATCCAAGTTACCTGATACGAATTCGTCCTGTCGTGTTAATATCTCCAGTAGGATTATGCTCCTAAGGCAATTAAAACAAAGAAGAAGTTAAAAAACCTCAAAATCAGTTACTCCAACCGAAAAGAAACTAAAAAACAAAAGATCAAAAGATCTTGGGTGGAAATAACGAAAATTCAAACTTGGATATAGTATAGTGGAGGGTAACCAGTGAAACTACTGATGAGCCCACGCTGGTTACCCAGGGCGAAACATCGTTTAATCATTTATCTTTTCGCTTTGATCTTTTGTGTGTTCCTTGTGGGATGCTCATCCAAGTTTGAATTTTCGTTATTTCCACCCAAGATCTTTTGATCTTTGGTTTTTTAGTTTCTTTTCGGTTGGAGTAACTGATTTGGAGGTTTTTTAACTTCTTCTTTGTTTTAATACTGACTCTATTGTTGCCTCACTTTCAAATAAAGTCGCATGGTTATTGCAACTTAATAAGGGGCCGTTCAAAAATTACATAAAGCTTTAGCGCGGGGGTGGGACGAGAGACAGCGCAGCAGCAGCATTATTAGCCGTTACAAAGGAGTGGAGGGTGTCTCGTGCCCTTTACGTAACGACCAACCCAAGCAGTGACCGTTTTACCTCTCAAATTTAATTGTGATTTAAATTAACACTCGTGACATATCGGACAAAGCGTTTTTGTTTCTCACTTTATTACGACCAGGCCTCCAATGTCTAATGGAAAATCCAGACACCTACAGACCTGTTTCATCCTTATTAGGAATCATCAGTGAGTCATAGGATTGTACATGGCAGTTGAAGCTATATACACAGGCACCATGAACATTGCTTGCTGATGCCTTAAAATTAGGGCCACGTAGTATAAATCTCCAATTGGGGGCGGTGCTGCTGCGAACGTTACCTCTTTTTAAGAGTCATGCTACAGTGACCTTATACTTTTACAGGTTTCTTTTAACTTACTGAAAAGGATTCTGTATTTACGGTCTTCTGCACTTTTCAATTTTGATGTTTTTGTTTCTCGGTTTATTCGACAGGTGCCGCACACAGGTACTACGTCTCCGCGGAGTAGAAACTTTTTGATTTAAATTCGAGAGGTGTGCATGGTGCCAGTGTAGCTTCGACTGCCAGGTACAATCCTATGACTCCCTGATGATTCCTAATAAGGATGAAACAAGTCTGTAGGTGTCTGGATTCTCCATTAGACATTGGAGGCCTGGTCGTAATGAAGTGATAAACAAAACCGCTTTGTCTGATATGCCACGAGTGTTACTCTAATTTATATTTGCTGACACGAGATTCACTTTGTTGTGTTTTAAATATTTTGGCTTTTTAGTTCTGCGCAACAAGCCTCCTCCGGAGCGATTGCTGGCTGATGCCTTAAAATTAGGGCCACGTAGTATGAAGCTCCAATTGGGGGCGGTGCTGCTGCGAACGTTACCTCTTTTTAAGAGTCATGTTACAGCGACCTTATACTTTTACAGGTTTCTTCTTTATAACCTGCTGAAAAGTACAGGATTCTGTATTTCTCGTCTTCTTCTTAAGGATGAAACTGGTCTGTAGGTGTCTGGATTCTCCATTAGACATTGGAGGCCTGGTCGTAATGAAGTGAGAAACAAAAACGCTTTGTCCGATATTCCACGAGTGTTAGTTTAATTTATATTTGCGGACACGAGATTCACTTTGTTGTCTTTTAATTGTAAAATTGACTGTTTTTTTTTTAAAATACTTAACATTATTTTTTTTATTTTGAGAGAGGGGGCCAGAGGTTTTGTTACAGGTGTGTTAGGCTGAAGACACAATTAAAAATACAAGCTACTAGATACTAGTGACAGACATTCAAAGCTATTAAATCCATGCTTTAAGTTAACATAAAAATAAATGTAACACACAGATACAAAATACCAAAGTTTTGTTATTTTGTATCTCGTAATTTGTACCTCATTAAAGAAAATGGTGCAAAAAAGTGAGGCTAGAAATCACTGTAATTTGTATTTAGTCGCTTATATTTTCAATTGTGCCTTCAGCTTTACAAAGGAGCGTGGAAGAGAGAGGGAAAGGGAGAGAGAGGGTTAGGAAGAGAGGGAACGTCAAAATTTCGGAATGTTGTATGAAGTAATTTATGAACAGCCTCTATATCATTCAGACCTTTCAAGTCACTATAATGACCCAGTCGCACAGAAAAAGTAAATAAATATGAAAACCAATTTATTTAGTACTTACAAGCATGATACGCCTTCCTAATGGTCATAATCTCGGCATTCGACTTGGTACAAAGGATTTCGATCAACACGCTCTCGTCAGTGCCCAAACCAGCCATAGCGTGGTGTAGTTCTTTGGCGTAGTAGACTGGTAGAGGTGTAACCATGGCAACCAGAAGGGTTTCCAGGTTGCCTTTTGTTTCGCTTTTAAGATCTTCTACCAAATCCTGATCAGGAAGAGAAGTAAGAAATTGGTGTTAGAATAAAATCAGTCCTAAAATTACTTACTCTTAAGAAAATATCTTTAGTTTTTATCGACTTATATTTGTTTTGAGTGAAATAACTCTAGCTTTGCCCGCGACCTCGTCAGTGCTTAAAATTGTCGCATCCTTCTACTACTTCATCTTACTACTATCACGCCCGAGCTCACACCTTTCTTCCCACCTTTCCCCCACCCCCACCCGTTTTGATTAAAAGCCAACAATTATACAGAGTGTTTCAAATTCGATGCTCACCATGGGGATCTCTTAAACGGTAGGAGGTACGAAAAGGTTTAAATTTTTTATTATTTTTTTTTTCTGCACCCTTACTCTTAAAGATGTCAAAAAACGTTTAAAACTTTCTACAGGAACTTTTTTAAGATCTACCTAATGACCATTGCCATTTTCGAGATTTAACATTTTAGTGTTACAGGAACACTGTCAAATTCATTTTTTCTTATGGACACATGCTTTTTTTCTCCTGCCGTTTGGTTCATAAAGGATGACAGATATTTTGCAACCTCATTTTGACAAGTACCTGACGTTTTGAGTTATTTGACCATCATCAGCCCAAATTCAAACATTAAAAAATAAAGAAAAAAACTTATTTTGAAAATATTAGGTAAAGTTATTTGGTTATAACAAAATATAATTTGTTGTGATGATGGTCAATAAACCCAAAACGTCAGATGACTTTTAAAAATAACGTTGCAAAATGTAATCTTTATGAACCAAACGTCAGGAGAAAAAAAGGATGTGTCCATAAGAAAAAATTAACTTGACAGTGTTCCTGTCACACTGAAACGTCAAGTCTTAAAAATGGACCTCTCACTAGGTAGATCTTAAAAAAGTGCCTGTAGAAAGTTTTAAGCGTTTTTTAACAGCTTTAAGAATAAGGGCGCAGAAAAATAAAAACTAAAAATGAAGATTTCGGTTTTTTCCGCCTATCTCCGGAACTATCCGGAATTTGTAAACTTTTTTTTTTAGTTTTGAGCAAAGCATCAAATTGCGCAACTTTGCCCTAATTTAAACCTTTTCGTATCTCCTACCGTTTAGGAGATCCCCATGGTGAGCAACGAATTTGATAAATCCTGTATAACCGCTAGAGATCCCAACTAACATTTAAATTTGTCACGACGTATACGGCACCACATAGAATTTCCTGAAAGTAACCGCAACTTGCACCCGCTACGTGCCTGTATACCATACCGTGACGTAGTACTTTCCTAAGTGAGCAACAATTTTCCGGTTATTATTACGTTGCCACGATTTCAAAGTTAGGTACCAAATATCACACTGCTATGTCGCAACCACGTTCCTGATGCGTCGTGGAGGCGCTTTTTTATATGATGGTGGTCAACAAGGAGTGGATTACTTCCAAAATTTCTATTCGGTTCTTTTTGGTAGCATAAATTCATACATGACAAAGTGATTAACAAAACAAACAATGTCATCTTTGTTAGTTTAGTTACGGCTAGTATGTATTATACAATGCGGACGTAAAAAGTCCCCTCCCCTACTAACTCTTGAACGAATTGAGGTATCGACCTCAAATAAAAACCATGTTTAATGATAACACTTTTGACGTATTTTTTATAAGCTTCATATTGACGTAAGTCTATAAGGTCACTAATTTTAAATATAAAGAGGGATCGAGTGATATCTTGTTTTAAAGGTACTTTAATTCCCTATTTAATTTTTTTTTTTTTAAATCGGTTTACAACTTACAGAGTTATGAGTTTTTTCGGCTATAGTTTACGCACCTCTCCTTACTTTTGTACGAATTGAGATATCAACTTTAATAACATCTCTACCACTTTTTGATGTATTTTAGATTATTCTCATAATGACTTAAGACTATAAGGTCACTAACTACTTTAAATTTTAAATAGAAAGGGGGTGGAGTGATACCTTGTTTAAAATGTATTTTAATTCCCTATTTAAAATTTTAATTTTTTTAAAAATCGGTGTATTACTTACAGAGTTATGAGCATTTGTAACTATAGTTTGCGCACCTCTCCTCTTACTTTTGAACAAATTCAGTTGACTTCAAATAAATTTTTTAAGGCAAGACCATAGGGTCACTAGCAACTTAAAGTTTTTATTATTGGTGAGTAATACTATACTATATGGAATACGTAAACTATAGTCAAAAAAACTCATAACTTTGTAAGTCGTAAACCGATTTCTAAATAAACTAAAATTTTGAATAGGGAATTAACATACCTTTCTACTTAAAATTTTAAAGTAGTTAGTGACCTTACAGACTTACGTCAATATGACGCTTATAAAAAATACGTCAGAAAGTGATAAAATTGTTATCATTACGCATGTTTTTTGATTTAAAGTCGATATCTCAATTCGTTCAAAAGTAAGGTGAGGTGCGTAAACTATAGTCGAAAAAATTTATAACTCTGTAAGTCGTAAACCGATCTTTAAAAAAATTCAAATTTTAAATAAGGAATTAAAATAACTTTTAAACAAGGTATCACTCGATCCCCCTTTCTATTTAAAATTTTAAAGTAGTTAATGACCTTATAGACGTCAATATGACGCTTATAAAAATACGTCGAAAAGTAGCAAAAGTGTTATCATTAAATATGGTTTTTATTTGAAGTCGATACCTTAATCCGTTTAAGAGTTAGCAGGGGGGGGGGACTTTTTACGTCCGCACTGTATATGCGATCAAGTAAGGTGAAATTTTACAAGAAGAAAGTCAAAATTCAACTGTGAAGAAAATTTTAATGTGAACATGTCACGTTTATTGCACAAAACAAGCGCGTCCTCACAATTCTGCTGTTTTTTTGTAGCTGATGAAATTTTTTCGTTGTGGTTTTTGGGGTTATGTTTTCACAACCAACAGCTTGGGCTCTGAAAATGTGTTGGATGTCGACGTTTGCTGATCATAATTTAATTTGGGTATAAAACAATTTATGTTTTTACTATCAGGGCTCAAAAAACGAAAACAAAAGGGAGCAGATTTTCTGTCCCACGAAAAAACATGGCCGACCGAGCATGATTCGCCGATTGCAGAAAATGTTACTTTAAAAGAGTTGCGACTCAGAAGTGGTCAAAAAAGTTATTTCGTCCACACTGCCACATTATTATGCAACTATGATGTGGCAAACTTTTTTAGTGAAATTTAAAGTAATTTCCTAGTTGTGGCGTTCAACGCCGGCTACTTCAATGAGGCTTTAATTTATTGAGGCAAACAAGTAAGGAATAAAAGTCGGGGCTACTATAAATTCACGAATGAGAAGGAACCTTGGAGGGACGGGAACTTGGTATTATCCCATTGTGGTAAGTAATACTTTTAAACGACACTATAAAAGAATACACCTAAGCAGCCATTTCTTGCGCGATACTGGAGAGTATTCCAAACTTCTAAGTCCCAAATTGTTGTACTGGCGACCACACTACTACTATAGGAAAGTAGCAAAGTCTTTACCCATGTATCTGTTACTATAAATGTTAGTGGGTGATCAACTCTCACTAAACGACACACCATCGTATCCGGCCCTCAGCTGCACACAGCCTGAAAGCATGGCTGAGAGCAGGAAAAATATAGGTCGTTTTTTAGCATTAGATTGCCTATCTTTAGCGATTTAAACCTTATTTGCTAACTTACTCTTCCAAACAACACTTTGTACTCCTTCTCGATTTGGAGACGCTGAACGTTGCACCTATGGGTCAGAATATTTACCAGGGCTTTGTCATCGCACCCCCAGCCCTTCATGGCCGCTCGTAGGGCCTCGGCGTCATTCCTGGGGTCAAAGGGGTTTGCTGGACGCACTGTGGGAGTTCTCTGTAAGAATACAAAATTCTTATACAGGTTGTCCGAAATATAACGATACCTCTAGATATCTCCAAAACCAAAAAAAAAGGAAAGTCAAATTTCACATCTTTTTGAATGATGATGGTGCCATCACTAAATAAAAGGGCGGAGCTAGGGCTGCGCATTTACTTTTTTTTAAAGGTATCCTTTTAGAAAAAGTAAAGTCTGTATATTTTGGGCAAATTTAAATAGAGCTTATCCTTTTCTCTTTACAAATACCTAACATGTTAGCTTTTTTTAACGGTTTTTAAATAAAATGACAAAAACTTTCAAACCCATGGCCTGGATAGGTAGCTAAGTTTTTAGAGAAAAGTTTCCTTTCATTTTGTTTCTAATTTTCACTGGAATTATTAATTAGAAATATCTCTTATTCAAATTTAACTGGAAATTTCCCTTTTCGAAATTTAATTTATATGTATTTAATGGCAATCCGGGAAATGTCCAAGGAATCTTTCAAAAATGTCCACTTATTAATTGTTGGAAATTTGCGTTTAAAACTTCCAACAGTTAAGAAGTAGACATTTTTGGAAAAATTCCCAAGAAATTTCCATAATTTTAATTTTTGGCATTAAAACATAACACCTATAAAAATTTTGACAGCTTTATAACCTTCTTTAGACTCGGGAAATCTCTAGTGCATAACATATTTGCGGAATTTTTTTGGAAATTTGGTCTAAAGCCAATTTCTTGAAAAAAAGCATGATGGCGTAGCACCTGAAAAAATCTCGAGCCCTCAAAGAGGCCGTCTATGACCATCCAAAATCGCGAACTTTTGCCAGCAATCTGATTCAACAACTCTTGCAGACCCTGTCTGCCATTATGATAATATCGTCAGCATATCGCAGTTTGCACATCTTTATGTCGTTTATGGTCAGACCCTCTTGGCAGTTATAAAGTGAATTGTCTACTATTTTATTACTATATATTAAACAACAGCGGACACAACAAGCTACTCTGGAGCACACTTCTCCTTATTCGGACAGTTGGCCATCAACCTTTATTTCAGCTATTTGACTCCAGAATAGGTTAGCGATTATCTTCAGATCTCGGTCATCTAGACCAACCTCCTTTAGCGATTTTATGAGCCTCCTTGTTGGACTCGATCAAACGCTTTCTCACAATCTATGAAACAGGCATACACTTAAATACCAAATGAGGCCTCTCCCGTCCCGAACCCTCCACGAAATCCAAACCGCGTTACGCTCATAAATGAATCGCACCCTCCACAAAAATATTTGAACAGACACTATGGAAAAATATGGAGAAGTTTCGCAAGGTTTTGTTTTTTCAAGTAGGCTCCAAAAATGTTGGATTTGGATAATTGTGTTTTATTTTTTAAGTAGGTTTAGTTTTTTCTTACAATTTTTCAATCGAGTTGACCAAACGACTAGAAATTTACTGTTCCATATGGGTGATAGTGTACCGCACAAAAGTTCTATAAGGGTTTATGAGCAATCTTCCTTAAACCAAAATGATTTTAAAGATAGCCTCTTAAAAACTTTATAAATCTCTGTGGTGTGGGTGTAAAAAAACGTTGACTGACTAACTAAAAACTACCTGGCTGCTTTATGCCACCGACGCATACCTTTGGAGGTTGATAAACCGCCTTATAATTATGTCCTCCATAAGCTGATGCACTTTGATTTGCACCTTCATAAAGCACATTCTGTCCTTGATATCTTGGTCCACCAGGGGGAGCACCAGGAGCAGGGCGGGAAGGTGGATAGCCTTCAGGAGAAGGTAAAGGACGAGAGGGAGGGTATCCCGCATTTGTGGTTTGAGGTTGGTATCCTCCACCGTTGCAAGTTAGATAAACTGTACTAGAAGATGGATAACCTTTAAATCTGGTGTGAGGTGGGTAAGTACTTGTTGGAGGTAGGTTACTTCCAAATGAGGTCTGAAGAGGATAATCTCCAGAGGACGGATAACTTGCACCATTAAAAGGCATAGAAACTGTACTTGGTGAAAGTGGGTAACTTCTGGATGAAGGAGGATAATTTCCGCTTCCACCAGGTGGTGCAGACGGTGGATAAACGGGAATATTTAAAGGTTTGGGCATTTCCATTGGAACGTTTAAGTCGAAGCCTATGTTTTTAGAAGGGTTTGGAGGGTAAGGAGTAATATTTGAGACATGTGAGGAAGTTGGTGGGTATGGCGCTCCCCCGTGTTGGGGTGGGAGGTAGTACTGCTGTTGGGGATAGGGAGCTGCTCCTGGTTTTTTGCTTCCCTGGTAAACGATTCTTTTTAAATAAATATGTTAAAATATCAGAGAGAGAGAGAGAGAGAGAGAGAGAGAGAGAGTTTGTGTTGAGGTTTTTATGGAATAGAAGATGTAAGCTTTATTTAGCAACTTTTTAAAGTAGGTCGGTATTAAAATTGGAGAAAAAAGTAATTTCTTATAACAAGTTAATTTGACTACTTCGGTTTACTATTTTTTTTATCAAAAAGCATATTTGGATATCAGTTTTGATGATTTTAGATAGCACACGAGTCTATACAGGGTGATTCAAAATTCCCTAGAAAGATTTGAACAGTGGTTAGATATCACTAATGTAAGAAAAGTTACGTGATTATTGTGTTTATATTTCATATTTTTGCTTTGACCTTAGAAGTAAATTTTTTTGTGGAATCGCCTTTAAAATAATTTACAAAGCAAGTCTATGTCTGCTGAGATTACTACGTTTATACGCACTTTTATATAAGGACGGTTTTAAATAAAATCGCTTTTTTCGAGGGTTTATACGTCCTTCATTAACAGTGGGATTTACTAAGATCTAAAATAGTGCTCTCTACAAGTCTAAATATTTACACCTTTGGGGTGTACTAAATTTTAAAACCAATTTTCAAAAAACACTTACCCATACAGAAAAGACACAAGGTTATTGATTATTTTGTATTATTATTGCAAAATACCATAGAAAATCTGCTTTATTTCTAAAAATATACCATATTTTAGGAGAAAATGCCCTAATTTTTTTTTGACTGGCTTCAAAATGTCATATGGTGAATACGCCAATATTATGGCACATAATAGCTTCATTACCTGTGTTTGAGGTTATAAAGTTGGTGAGTTTTTAGACCACCTCTGGTGGTTTAAATTTATAGTCCCCAGAAAGGATTGTTTTGTGGCAATTGGTAATAAGTTCTTTTAAAATTTCCCTAAGTAACCGTTTTTACAAGAAGTAATTTACCTTATTTAGTATCCTAAGTTATTTATTAATCAATAAAACACCTCCAATTTTGTCCAGAAAAACGCCATATTTTCAACCCGTTTTCAGCACAAAAAATATATTTAATAGGACACTATGAGGCAAAACAAACATAAGTGAAGGTCACTGATTATGCACGAAAAATATACCAAACAAAAAACCCAAAACAACTATATTAATTTATTTACAAAAAGAAAGTAAAACATTGAGGTTATCCCAAATCTTAGTCAAAACAACTTTCCTCGCTCAAAGCCCACTCATTTTAAAGCTGTAGCTTTCATCAGTAGAGGTTGGTGCAAGCCAAGGTGCAAGGTCAAAGATCCGAACTCGCTGTTTGTGATTGAACGCAGCACTAATATTTTTAAACTGACATTTCGACAGTGACAGAAATGTAAAAAACACTTGCATTTAAGTTTTTTAATGCATTTGATAAATAAAAACACCTTTTAAATAAATACAAAATTAATCTACTCCTTATTTTATTATTACCCATCAAAATCGTTGTGTGACATCAAGTATTAATTGGAAAAATTAATTATGAAGGGTAAGTTTTAATTAGAGTGACATATAACCCCAATTTTAATTTGTTTTACAGAGTGTTTACTATTTAAACACCGCGTGGGTTTACATTTTTTAATTTTCTTTTTTTCTAAATTGAACCTTTCTTCTTAAATCCAACAAAAGATTAGGTTAAGATGATTATACAATAAACAAATTTATGAAAATTATTTTTATATCAAAATATTTCCAAAACCCAAGGAGGTTTGGTTTAAAATGCTTAAAACCAAAGATTTCACCTAGGAGCGTTCAATAGACTAAACCTTGTTTGAAAGTTTGAGACAATGATGTGTTTGAAATTAACTCTGTGTTTCGGACTTCCATTGTCTATATTTTATTTATACACGACGTTTCGATCAGTACAATCTCTGATCGAAACGTCGTGTATAAATAAAATATAGACAATGGAAGTCCGAAACACAGAGTTAATTTCCGACTAAACCTTTTTAGTAAATCCCACCGTAAATGTCATTAAATATCTCAGTTTAAAGAAAAAACAAATAAAACAACTGAGCTGGCAACAGATTTTTCGGAAAACCAGGGTTGGATATTTCTTTAGGTTGAAAGAAATGCGCTAAAGCATTTTTAAAGTGTTTATAACGACCCTAAAATGGGTTTTTAAGCGATGAACCGCTTTTTTAAATTGCTTTAAAATAAAATCGATTAAGTGCTTAAATTTGCTTTTAGTGGTGTTTATACGAAAACATTTTTAAACCCTCCTTATATAAAAGCGCTTTAAGCGGCCCGTATGAACAAAGTAAGTAAGTTTTTGCCAAGCATTTTGAAGTAGTCAAAGTTTTCAAGTCTACCACGTGGTAAAGAGTGCTTCTCAGAAAATATTAACAATTTTTAAATGCAAATATTGAAACAATTCAGACCGGGGCTTGTTAAAAAGAAAATTTTTGCTAAAAATTTAAAAATATTTAAGAAAACAAATTTAAAAGTACCCAGTACAGGCAAGAAATTAGGCGCCAGCAGTCTGCGTGTATAAGTGGCTACATCCCTTAAAAGTTTGATTATAGTTCGCGGTTGACGAAAAACAGGCAACAACAACAATCAAACAAAGAACGTAAGCGTGGCATGGCGTGGGTTGCAACGTCTATATAAGGCCAAGCACACATGCAACGGCATTCACTCATTTTTGTCACGATGTAGCAAAGAAGGTTTGGGTCACTGGGGATTTTTCTTAAATTAGGGGGGAGGGAATGCTCCTACGCATTGGGATGCGGCTCTTGTATTTTTCTTTGTTTTAAGACGCTCCAACGGTTCACCGAGATGCGTTGCTCTGACTTGTGCACGGTTCACCGAACAAGACAAAGTCTCTTTTCTTTTCTTTTGTTTTTTTTCTTTTAATACGACGCTCCAACGGTCCACCGGGATGCGTTGCTCTGTCTTGTGCCCGGTTCACCGAACAAGACAGAGCCCTTTTTTCTTCTTTTTTTGTTTTTTTTTTAATAGACGACGCTCCAACGGTTCACCGGGATGCGTTGCTCTGTCTTGTGCCCGGTTCACCGAACAAGACAGAGTTTCTTTTGTTTGTTTTGCTACGGCACTCACTGTACAGTGAGCTCTCTCTAGCTAAATAGGGGAGGATAACGGGGAGGGGGGAATTAGAAATTTAGTTCAAAATAAACAAACTAAAATTGTCACTAAAAGCTCACTAAGGTCTAAATCTGTAGAAGTAACGTCAAACAAATAATTAAATTAAAATTGGTAGAAAATCAAAAAATACATTACGTCTAAATCTGTATAAGTACGAATAAATAAATTTTAAATTGGTAGAAAATAAATTAAAATCGCAAATAACAAATAATTACTATTAAAAGGGGCACAATGGACTCAAATCAGTCTTCCTAAAAAATCAGCATGATTCTTGACTGCTGGAGAGGGACGCTGTGCGTCGGAGTAGTCAGATTAGCGAATACGGCTTCGCTGGTTTGGCTGCTTTGTCGTGCGCCGTTGTCTTTCCTTTAGGGAAGAATTGTGGTGACGTTGATATTTTTTTTTGCAGTAATTTCTAAGACAAAACGCACGTTCAAATCTAAAGATCAGAGAAATGAAGGTCCAACAACGGAAGCAAAATTTTGCAGGTAATTTATTAAAAGTGTAAAGGGGAAATTAGGGGGGGACATTGAATTGACACGGCATCATTTTCTTTCCAGTATTGCACAGTGAGGGTTAAATATTTTAATTAGTATTGCTTTTATTTTTTTACAATGATTTTTTTATTCTTGTTTTATTTTACTTCCTATAAAAAATTATTTTAATTAATGGTTCTGTTACAATTTAAAATTATAAGTACTATTTCACAGATATTAAAAGTAGACTCCTCGGGTGAAAGATTTCAAGGAGATTTATTATCTCTGTTAACAAATCTTTTGTTCGAGAAGGGTACCCTTTACAATGGGTATATTGATATTTACTATTCAAAATCAAGAAAGCTGGTAATGGGCTTTGACAAAAGAGGGTGTATTGGTATGACCATAAACCAACCGCATTATGAATATTTTGTGTATGTTGGTGTGTGGCCGTGTCTTTGTTGGTATATTTTTTAAACAAATAAATTTAGTAAAGCTTGCTAATGATAAAGCTGTGATAGGAGGTCAGGTTTTCCTAAGTGTCTTGAGCATTGCGTTTGCTTAACTAGCAGTCTTTATCACATGGCAAATTAGCTCTTATATAACTACGTAACCCCTCTACGGACAGGTTACCTAGGGCGAACTTATTTTTGTTCGTTCTAGAAAATAGCCAACAACAATAATAGTGGGTTAGTCAAGGTACTGGGCTATTATAGGCATTTCAACTAAACAGCTCATTACTCACCTCTCTTGTAACTCGAAGCAGACATAGACTGAAAAAACAATCACAAAGGGGAGCTTGGGTTAATCTCTTGATTCTTGGATGGTAAATAAACAATATGCTCAAGGTATCAAGAATCCCGTATCTAATTAGGATTCACTTTTAATATTTTTATGATTTAATTATCACATTTTTATGTTTAATCGTGTTACTTTTGATATTGCATTGGTGGTATACTTTTTTTTTACATTTACCCTTGTATATTTTTATTCATTATAACTGTAATGTTAATTGAAATGGTGTCGTTTTATTTGACTTCCGGTAGGAAATCAGCTGTGTCAAACTCTTTAGAACCTTGGTAAAAGAAAGACAGAGGGTAATACTACAAACACAACGTAGCATCCTTAAGAGAAAAAAAAATTAAAATAAATATCTAGAGGAAAATAAGGTAGTTAATGTATGAAAGGATCTGTGTGCGTCATGCTTAGAAGTTTTCATAATTTAACAAAACCCACGATGATGATGAAAGTATCACCTGGCCAGTGGAATTTTCATAATTTATCAAGACCCGGGTATAAACAGTTTCAATATCTCGGAAACTAAAGAGTTTACAAAAATATATTTGACCAATTCTTCTTCAGAACAACAAATTCTACCTACAGTTAAAGTGTTTCTAGGGAATTTTGAATCACCCTGTATACTTGCCACACTAAGAGTCACCCTTTCTACACATAGAACTAAAAATAAGTCAAATTGCATTTAACAGATAATTAATACATTAGGTCTTATGAGGGATACACATGCAATTTTAACAATTAAGCATAAACAACTGGGTAGGAACTTACTTGTTGATAACTCATATTGTTAAATTATAGACGTAGTCTGAAAAAAAAGAAAACAAAATTAACGCACAGTGGGTATACGTACACAATATTTTCTTTGCTATAATAGTAGCGGCATCTTTTTTTATTCAGAGAAGTTTCCTTTGTTGGGGTTTAAATTTAACCTGATTCAACCCGACCTGGAAAATACGCGTATATTATGTAAATAAAACGAAATGGCAGATTCTCACAGCTGTCACTATTTTTTAATTTTTTATTCAGGAATATTACGAAAGTAGAAAAAATATGGCTGTAATTTTGACAGGCATTGACAGATGTCAAAATCTGTCACTTGTAAATAGATTTTCACTTGTATTTATTGCGAATAAACTATTTAAATATTAAATAAAAGCCAAATTAGATACTTTTTTTAGTTAAAACAAATGACCGGTCCCCACAGCTGTCACTTTTAATTCAATTTTTGGGCTCAGGGTTCCGACAAAAGTATAAAAGGTTATATCACATGTCACAAAATATAAAAAATTAAAAAAAAATAGGTGCCGTCATTTTGACAGGAATTGACAGTTGTCAAAATGTTTAGCATTTTTATATTCACCTTGCTCAACTTAGTAGGAATTGACACCATGTTAATCAAAATTGGCCATGGTTTGCCCGCTTTTGGATATTACTGTCAAACTTTGACAGCTATTTTCGGCTCCCCTGTCATAGACCCAAGGTTGTGCTCATGGTAATAAATAATTCTTAGCGTGTCCTATATCACATACTTAAATCGAATCCAAATATCATGGGGAATAATTTTTCATTTAAATACTGCGTGGTCCTTTCACTCAGACAATTCTCTAATTCAAAATAAGCAGTAAAAAAACCTCGCAAAAGATAACCATTCCTCTTCAGAAATACCGATTTTCAAAAAGTCGGAACAATGTATGGCAACGCTACACATGTCAAATTTTTGTCAAAAACTTTTAAACTCATTTCTATGACTGGTTTAGGAGAACTTCAGATTTGTTTATTGCTGCTAAAAGAATAGCTAAAGGTACTTTTTTATATTTTGATATAACATACTTTTATCTGGAGATAAAAAATATTTAATTAGAATCTATAAACAGTAGACTAAAATTCGAAAAAAGTGGCTAGAGTTTGCTTTACAACCCAGTGTAAACTCGGTAGTCGAAAAATCGGTACCGGACCGTTATAAAAATTTGATGGGTTATTCATAGAGGTTTAGTTGAATTTCTTTGGGTAGATTCATAAGGATGTAGATAGATGGATGTTAAAACATAAATAATTAAATTTTACCTACATACTTGCCGTATTATCAAGCAACAGGACCGCTTTATAAGTAAAGGCCCGAATATTTGTCCTTGCACGGGATATAGAACGCGGCTGCACAATGCTACTAAAGCAACAATAGTAATTTTTAAAATAAGGTTTAATATTTAAATTGCCTTGTATTATTATCTTGAAATTAAACCAACAATTTTAAGTTATTTATGCTGTGGTATTTGTAACTGTGGTCATACTGGATATGTTTACAAAATATTATGTTTGAGTATTATCAGATATAATATCACTTTCTGAACAGATTTTGTCGATTTTTGTTTAGCTTTGGCCGGCGCGGAACGCAGCCCTGAAACTACTTTTGTTTACAACCGAGCGAAAAGTACATGTTTGCGCTTTAAAAAGAAAGCGCAAAGTTGCACTTTTTCGGGGAGCGAGCGTTTTTCTACTTTGTCGCTCGCCGACGGCAATGTAGCCAAAAAAACGCTCGCTCGTGGGAAAAGTGCAACAAATTTTTGTAAAAAATCTAAAAAAGGTTTTGAAATAACAATTTGTTTCAACGCATCGGTATCGCTATACTTAACGCATTCGAAATAAAGCCAAAATACACTACATTTTTGACTTGTTTATGCGATGTTTTGAACGATGCGTACGTTCGTGGGTCCATAACGTTACGTACACTTGATTTAAAAAAAAAAACGCATACATGCAGTCATAAAATTGACCTTTCTAAAAGTGTATAATATATACGGACTACCAGCTAAAATGCCTAAAGACTTCAAAGGTACGACAATTTGTCATATTGTTTAAAAAAGATCTCTAAAACTGAAAATATTTTTTTACTTAAATTAAAGGCAACCTTATTTTTATATTAAATTTTGCGTAATACTAAAAAATCAGCAAAAATAATGTTTTAGTAAAGTCTTTATTGAATAATATCAAATTATCAATCGAGTAACGGACGAAGGCTGTTCTATAAAGAGGGCGGTAACCCATTTTGGAGTTGACAAAATAACAATAATACGATGGAAACAGCGCTGGATTGAAAACAATTCGATGAATAGGAAACTTGGATTAGGACAAAAACGATGGTAAACTTAATACTTATTATTTTAAGTTACAAAAGAACTAAAATAAATAATTTAGTATTTAATAGGATCACCATTTTTCTCTATTACAAGCTGCAAACGTCTGAGAATTGAAAAGGATAAATTTTGAAAATACTGATAATATATTTTCCATTGGGTTAAGGTCAGGGCTGTTGGCTGGCCAAGGAAGTGTTTCTATATTATTATTCTGAAACCATTGGCGAACAACATTAGTCGTGTGTACTGGACAGTTGTCCTGCTGATAAACGAAGTCATTATTTCCATGTAAAGCCTGTACAGATGGCAGCATAACGTTTTCAAGGATTTCAATAGATCGTTCACTATCTTCCTTCGATTCACCAAAAAAAACCCAAACCTCTAGCATTAAACCAGCCCCACATGTTTACAGAAAAATGTCCAGCTTTTTTAATTTGGTTTGTATATTCGGGTTCAAATCTAGAATTTGGTGGACGATAAACTAAAATTCTCCTGCTGCTTAAATTCGGGTTCAAATCTAGAATTTGGTGGACGATAAACTAAAACTCTCCTGCTGCTTGAAGATGATTGAAAAATGTTTTCGTTAGTGAAAACCACCCTCTCCCAGAAGTCATTATCACAAAGAACGTTGTTCAGTGCAAAAATCACTCTGGCCTGTTTTTGTTCTTCTGTTAGAAAAGACTTCTTTGCAGCAACTCGACAAGAGACTTCTGATTTCGTTACTCTTATATTTACTGTTGCTGAAGAACCCGGAAATAATGTTACATTAGCTGCTTCAACCGACATTCAAAAAAGATTTTATCTGAGATGGTCATTAAGTCTCTCATCTTGCACTTCAGAACTTACTTTTGGTCGTCCTGATCCATCTTTCCTATCCGTAGAATTATTTTCAATCCAGCGCTTATTCCATCGCATTATCGTCATTTTATCAACTTCAAAATGGGTGGCCGCTCTTCTTATAGACCAGCCGTCTTCTAAAACTCGAGTAATAATTTGAACTTTTGTAGATGTTGATATTTGTGGCATTTTTAAGGATGTCACACTGAATTTTAAGCTGTCAGGCATACTAAGCTGGTGGTGCCTTATAACAGTATACACTAATGGAAAGCTAAATTTTGTGGCATAGGAAAAAATGCATGTATGAGTTTTTTTTGAAATCAAGTGTACACTATCGGCATCATAAAAGTGGTACATGATAAACATATGTATTTTTGAAATTTTATGGTTAACTACCGGATTATATTTTGTGACAGACTTGTACTAAAATGTCAAAATATTGACATCAAAGATTGTTTTCAAAAATAGTGTTTATATTACAATAATACGCTAACGCGCGACTGTAATAAAAATTAAAAAACACAACTGTAACGAAAATTATAAAGCAATAGAAACATATAAACTTTAATATCTAGTCATTGCGCCATTCACCTCAATTATACCATTTAACCTTCTTGGTAGAGAATCGGCCAAAATTTCAAAAAGGTTTTCATTTTCACGAATCACTTCTTCATAAGCATTGACTATTAACTGGACCAACAACGTTCTCACTGGACCAAGTGATATTGATTTTCCATCACAACATTAAAGCTTTCCAGCTTTTTTGAAATTAAACCCCAGATATTTTCCATAGGATTGGAGTCTGGGGTTTTCGCAGGCTAAGGCAGTACTTCAATATGTTGCTCCCGAAATCAAGTTTGGCAAATTCTGCCCATATGAGTAGCGCAGTTGTCTTGTTCAAAAATAAACTGGTCTTGGTAAAGTTCTGTGATGGCTGGAAGCATGGTGTTCTCTAAAAAATGTCCACGCAAACCTGTGATGTGAGCATATTTATCGAAAATATTCCTTCCTCATAGCGCGTCCTTGGTGGACGATACACCCGAATTTGTTTTCTGTCACTACAGGACTGGAAAACTTTTTGATCGGAAAGTATTACCTTTCGCCTTTAGAGAGTAATTAAGGGTAAAAAGTAACCTGGCTTGTTTTTTTTTTAATTTTTTTAGGAGCTTAAATTAGAGCCTTTACTTACACGATTTCGTGCCACTCTTACATATGCTGGAAATTGGGTTGATCTCTTTGCCTGGGAAACAGATGCAAAAGGGGTTTCTTCCATAAAAGCGATAAGGTCATAATCTTCTAATCTAAACCAGTCCCTTGTTTTCTCTCTATTGTCTGATCTTCTTCCCATTGTTTTTTAATTTTTATAATAGTAATTTTACTGCGTCCATAATGTCTAGCCATGTCCCTAATTGACCATCCTAGTTTGGAGGCATTTTTTTAATTATTTGTCAGAATGACATACTTTGACAGTTTAAGAAAAATACAATAATGGGTGACTTTGTTTGTAAAAATAGACCAAGGTATTACAACAAAAAGTATTGTGTACCACTTTTATGATGTCGATAGTGTACATCCCTCCATACGCAACGAGTGGAATCAGCTGTTTTCTCATCGCACCCGTCAAAAAACCGGGCATCGTTCAAAACATGGCACGAACAATTGAAAAATGTAGTGTATTTTGGCTTTGTTTCGAACGTGTTAGGTATACCGATATTAAGTGTCTAATAACAGCAGTAGAGTTTCTACCGAAACGTCAGATAGGTACTTAGATTCTAATTAGGATTTGCAGTTGTGTCACTCACAAAAGAACAAATTTTTTTTTAGCAATTGGTATATTAACATATATTTTTTTAATATCTTAACTTAGTGGCGAAAAACCCAAAAAAGTAACTTCAGCCTTATGAATCTGCCACAAACATATAGATTTTATTTGCTGCCCTGATGTTTTACGTAAAAACACATACTTACACAACACAGAATTAACAACCTTAGACTAAATTAATCTTGTAATTATTAACCATACTTAATCACATACCTTTAACGTCACAAAATTAAAACGGAAACACTTCTGTGAAAAAACTAGACTCAGTGTTTCATGCTTTTGGTGTCACTTTTTCCAATGAGTAAGAAATATCGTCTGTTATAAAAAGTGGGTTTATGTCTCCATTGGCTATTTTGATTAAAACTGGTGTGGCATTTTTGTAATATTATTTTTCGGTTTATGTTTTCAAACATAACTATTTATCTAAACCCTCAAAAAAAACATGTTTGTGACGAGAGTGAACAACAAGCTTACCTACCTAAAAGAGTCAACATAATATGTTTCGTTCCCGCTCAATTATATTGTAAATATTTTGGCTTAGAATTTTTGTTTATTTTTTGTTTTCTAAATTTGCGTAAAATTACAATTTTCCTTTTTACTCATTGTTAATGCAATTTTCTGATAACAAGTGATTATATACTATAAGTCTAATTTTCTTACATTTTATTAAACAAGGCACTTGATAAACTTTAATGTTTATCCCCTACCTAATTTCCTATTATCCTTGTTTCCATAATGTTTCGCTTATACCCCGCACCCCTATGGAACCAAGGACAGCTGTATCGCATGAGAGAAACGGCAAGTGCAAGCGCGCCTCCCGCGCTAAATCAGTCCACGTTGATAAGGTCGCTGAAAACATACTACATCTCAGCAACTGAGTTTCGACAAAAAACTCGCGAGTGAACCACATTTTACATATAAGAAAAACTCGAGATTATTGGTGCTAACTTGAATATCCTATTCTCCAGAATCCTCCAGGAATTCGGGGTAAGTCGAGTGCCTATTTTTTTCGGGATATTTTCTTTATTGCTACTGCTATACGGCAGGTTTTATTTCTGGCCCTATCCGCCATTGATACTTACAATTTACAATACAATAATTAAGATCGAGTTTCTAACTGTAAAATTTAACGACTGTTTGAGCGTTTGAATCAGCTTCCCTAGTTTTACAGTCCACTATAAAAAAAATCTTAATTTGTGGATCGCCCATCTTTGTCCGCCCCGAACATTTGGCCTTCATAAGCCGGATAGTCGGGTAACGCGAAAACAACCCTTAACTTTTACAGTGTGGTTACTCGATTTTTCGGTTACATAATTAAAATTCTAAGCGCAAAAATAATTAGTTTTTTTGCCATATACATACAGACCTTTATTTGCAATAAATATTTTAGTTGATTTGCGCTATGATAGTTGTATAACATTTTGCAAAACAGAGTTTACAAAAGTCATCCTGCATGATTTTCTAAAATATTTAAAGAGTGTGCTCTTATAAAATTCACCTATATAATAAAAAAATTGCTACTGTTGGATTTTAAGCTGCACAAAAAACGACCTTGATTTATTTCGTTTCAGAGTTAAAACGTAAATAGAATAAAATCGGTATTCACAGCTGAGTATCCGTTTTTTTCTTTTGTTTTGTTTTGGTATTGTATTTTTGGGAAATATTAAAAAATACTTGTTGATTTTCTACATTTTACAATAATGCCCGATCTTGAGGAAAAAATAGCCCGTGCTAAAGCGTTACGACACACCGCTATTGATCAGTTGCAATTAATGACAGAGGCGGCCAAAAAGGCTAAAAATGACGCAACGGCTAAAAATCGGTTTAAAGTTGCATATCGAAATATTAAATCGATTCAAAAGTCGTTTGATAAACATCATAATGCCCTTTTGGCACTTATTTGTACTGATTCAGCACAGCTAACCGCTGAAAATAAAATAGCTACTTCCATTATGACTTTGTTGCAGGATGTAGAAACTACGTATTATGAAATGTTTGAGCTTCCTTTGGAAGATCCTGCCCTAGTGGGTCCTGCTTATAACAGCACCATGATTCAACCCCAAAATCAAACCCATGAAATGTCTTATCTACCAAAACCTACCTTGCCTACCTTTAATGGTGACATAAAAAACTTTCCTACTTTTATCCAAAGCTTTGACGCTTTATATCATACAAACAAATCTATTTCTAATATAGATAAATTAAAATGCTTACGCTTGTGCTTGCAAGGCACCCCTCTTGATCTTATTTCAGATCTCCCTGTCTTAAATGATAATTATATCACAGCCTATCAAATTTTACAATCTCGTTACAATAACCGTAGGTTACAGGTTGTTACTCACTGGAAAGAGATAGAAAACTGTCCGGCATTGACCCACGAAAATGTCCAACAATTACGTAATTTATTGGACACATTCAATAAAAATATTTCTGCTTTAAAGTCCCTTAAAATGAAACCAGAGAACCTGGATTTTGTTTTTATGCAATTTTTGCTTGATAGATTAGATCCGTATACACGGAAAGCTTTTGAGCAACATCATGCCTCTAACGACATACCTATCTACACTGATGTTAAAGATTTTTTGCTTAAGCATTGTACGGCTCTGGAGTCCGTACCTTCAAAAAATAAAGAGTCCAAGACCTCCTATAATAATAATCAAAAATCGCCACCTCGCGGCCCAAATTCAAACAATGCAAACCCTAATAAAAAAAATGCGTTCATGGTGCAGGGGCAACAGCAAAATTCGCCTACTATTTGTTTTCTGTGCGGCCCCCCCGGTCAACACATTATTTATCGGTGTCCTGCATTTTTGAATAAAACCCCGCGTGAAAGATATGAAATCGTTACGAATAAGCGCGCATGCGTAAATTGTCTTGCTACTGCGCATCTCCAATCTGCGTGCCGATCGCAAAAACGTTGTCTTACGTGTAAAGGTTCCCATCATTCCCTTTTGCATGACTATAACCTAACCCAACCGTCTACTCATGCGCAGACGACGCCTTCCCCACCTAGTGCGGAAAAAGCAGCCAAACCTGCGGCCAACCAAACGCAACCTGCCGGTTATCATATTGGATTTTCTAATGTTAACAGTCAAGCTTCAGTATTACACAGTTCTCTACCACATTGCGTGAACGAATCGAATATTCTTTTGTCTACCATTATGTTAAAAATTCAAGATTCTTTTGGAAATTGGTATACCGTTCGTGGTATTGGTGACAGTGGTGCAGAAGCCTCGTTTTTAACAAAAAGCCTAGCTAAAAAATTAAATTTAAATAAATTTAAAACAAATATTTCTTTAAAAGGCTTGGAAGGAATGAAGTCGAGCGTTAAATTTTACGTTTATGGCACCATAGGGTCATTACAAGAACCTGATTTCAAATTTAATTCCGATTTTTTAGTGGTGGATAATATTTGCAACTATTCTCCCCCTACAAATTTTGACATTTCAAAATTGAACTTCTTGAAAACACTGAAGTTAGCTGATGATAATTTTTGCCAAGCTGGAAAAATAGATATCTTACTAGGTAACGATATTTGGCCCTATACCTTACGCGATGGTAGACTTTACCACGGTCCGGACCAACCCGTTTGCTATAATACAATTTTTGGTTGGACGTTAGGAGGAAGAGTTTGTGCTTCTTCTACTCTACCAAAATCTATACAAGGATTATTGGCAATCTGTCCCAACGAAACATTAAGTACCACATTACAAAAATTTTGGGAAATCGAAGAAGTCCCTGACGTCAAATCGGTTTCACCAGAAGACATTTTTTGTGAAAATTACTATAGACAAACTACTACAAGAAACGCTGAAGGGCGCTACATCGTATCTCTTCCCTTTAAAATAAGTTGTCCCGATTTTGGAGACACGCGTGCCCTTGCACTAAAAAGACTTTTTTCCCTTGAAAAAAGGCTGCTACAAAATAAAACGTTTTACGACACCTACTCGAACGTTTTCCGTGATTATTTAGACCAGAATCATATGCAAGTGGTCCCTAGACCTCTTGATTCTGAAATAAATAATTACTTTTACATTAGCCACCATGCGGTGTTCAAAAAAGACTCGACGTCTACCCCTCTGAGAATAGTTTTCAACGCGTCAGGCGCCGTCCCAAGAAAATGTTCTCTCAATTCTGCTGTCCACATTGGACCCAAGTTGCAAGCCGACCTAGTCAAAATTTTATTAAATTTTCGACTCCATAAAATAGGAATGGTCTGTGATTTAAGACAGATGTATCGAAACGTAGAAATCACCGAAAACCAAAGGAATTTTCAACGAATTCTTTGGCGTTTTTCGACAGACTGTCCTATTTCAGATTTTCAAATTAATACCTTGCTTTTCGGTGTAAGTTGTTCTCCTTACTTGGCTATACGCACTCTTTTACAATTAGCTAATGAGTACGACGACTTGCCCTATGCGTCCGAGGTATTACGCCATTATACTTATATTGATGATTGTGTCTTTAGTTGTCGAGATATTGACACAGCAATTATTGTCAAAAAACAATTAATTGAACTTCTACGTAGAGGTAGGTTCGAAGCTCGTAAATGGGCAAGTAACTTTCCTACTGTGCTCTCTGATTTGCCGGAATCACATGTGCAAACGCAGGCTTTATCTTTTGAATCTGTGCATGATGATCAATCATTAAAAATTTTAGGATTAAAGTGGAACCCTCAAACTGATAATTTTTTCTTCGCTGTTGATTGCAATCAAAGCGTGCAAGAGTGTACTAAACGATCAATTTTGAGTTTTGTTGCGAAGTTGTATGACCCTTGTGGTTTTTTGACACCTGTCACTTTTTTCGCAAAATTTTTAGTGCAACATCTCTGGTCTTTAGGACAAGATTGGGATCAAAAGGTTCCCGCTGAAATTTTCGATATTTGGCAAAAATACAAATCTGACTTTGTATATTTACAAAACTTTCAAATATCTCGAGAACTAGAGATTACAGATGCAGAATCGATACAATTAATCGGTTTTAGCGATTCTAGCGAAAAGGGCTATTGCGCTGTTGCCTATTTTCGGGTTCTTTACAAAAATAGTTCAATAAAAACGTTTTTTATTTGCGGAAAATCTAAAGTTGCTCCCTTGAAACGCAAAAGCTTACCGCGTCTAGAGCTGTGCGCGTGCGTACTTTTAAGCAAGCTATTGCATTTTATTGTGGAAACATTCTCGGAAAAAATTAAATTTTCCAATATTTACGCTTTCACTGATAGTACAGTAGCATTACAGTGGATAAAAGCGTCCCCTCATATGTGGCAAACTTTCATTAGCAACCGAGTTGCTTATATACAAGAAAGAATAAGTGCCAATTATTGGTATCACGTCCCTTCTGCGCAAAATGCTGCCGATTGCGGAAGTCGTGGGCTTTTACCTTCCGAATTAATTACATTTGAATTGTGGAAATACGGACCTTCCTTTTTATTTGAGCCAGAAAGCAAATGGAGTTTTTTACAAGTTGAATTATCAAGTTCAAAAGACGCCCTTGAAGAAAAAAGGCGTACCGTGTTTACGTCTTTTATTTCACAAAATTTTATTGATGACCTTTTTCTGAAACACAGTTCGCTGGGTAAAATAAAAAGAATTGTCGCCTATTTCTTCCGTGCGATCCTTTTATTTAAAACTAAACGAAAAAATCGCTTACCTCAAAAGCATTTAGTGCTTTCTGAGTTACATTCTGCATTAATGTTTTTAACTAAACACGTACAATCAACTTGTCTACAAAATGAAATTATTTCTGTCCAAAATAAGCAAATACCCAAGAGCCTTAAAAAATTAGACCCTTTTATCGATGAATCAGGAATTTTACGAGTTGGAGGTCGTATCTGTAATTCAAACCTTTCTTACGATCGGAAATTTCCGATCCTTTTACCAAAATCTTGTAAATTTACAGACTCGCTTATTTATGAGATTCATCTTACTCATCTACACTGTGGCATACACGCTACACATTTTTTACTTCTACAGAATTTCTGGATTCTTTCTGCAAAGAAGGCTATCTCCAGTATTCTTTCCCGCTGTCTTATTTGTTGGAAAACTAAACCTGATACTTTTCAACCAAAAATGGGAAATTTACCCAGATATCGCTTTATTGAAGATCGTGCCTTTCTGCATACGGGTGTGGATTTTTGTGGCCCTTTTCAACTCCACGTTACAGCTAGGTTACGCAACTCTTTAACTGTTAAAGCATATGTAGCTTTATTTATTTGTTTAAGTGTCAAAGCCGTGCATTTAGAGCTTGTCTCTAGCCTTTCCGGTGAGGCTTTCCTTAGTGCTTTGCGTAGATTTTTTGCTCGAAGAGGCAAAAGTAAGGCTGTTTACTCGGACTGCGGCACGAATTTTATATCTTCGGACAAGTACGTTCGACAAATTTTTGCCCAATGCCTCGAACAAGAGGCGGTAGAATGGCATTTCAATGTTCCCACGGCTAGTCACATGGCTGGAATCTGGGAAGCCAATATTAAATGCGTGAAAAAACATATAACTCGTGTAGTGGGTACACAGATTCTTACTTACGAGGAACTGTATACTGTGCTTACCCAAATCGAAGCGGTACTTAACAGTAGACCTATCAGTGCTATATCTTCTGACCCTTCCGATTTAACGGCATTGACCCCAGGTCACTTCCTTTCACTTGCACCCTTATCTACAATTCCTGACCCCGATTTTACTAAAATCGAAACTAACCGCCTAACCAGATGGCAGCTCTTACAGAGGATGCACCGAGATTTCTGGAATCGTTGGAGAAACGAATACGTACACACCTTACAACAGAGATCTAAGTGGCAAGAAAGCAATTTTTCAAGTGTTGAACCAGGTACTCTTGTTTTGGTCAAAGATGATAATTTAAATCCTCTTGAGTGGTCACTGGCCCGGATTACTGAAATTATACCTGGTGCAGATAAGATACCAAGGGTAGCAATTGTGAAAACTGCTAAAGGCACTCTTAGGAGACCTCTAGTAAAACTTTGTCCGTTACCGGACCCCGCGTGCTGAAATTAGTATTTCAGGGGGGTGGGGATGTTTCGTTCCCGCTCAATTATATTGTAAATATTTTGGCTTAGAATTTTTGTTTATTTTTTGTTTTCTAAATTTGCGTAAAATTACAATTTTCCTTTTTACTCATTGTTAATGCAATTTTCTGATAACAAGTGATTATATACTATAAGTCTAATTTTCTTACATTTTATTAAACAAGGCACTTGATAAACTTTAATGTTTATCCCCTACCTAATTTCCTATTATCCTTGTTTCCATAATGTTTCGCTTATACCCCGCACCCCTATGGAACCAAGGACAGCTGTATCGCATGAGAGAAACGGCAAGTGCAAGCGCGCCTCCCGCGCTAAATCAGTCCACGTTGATAAGGTCGCTGAAAACATACTACATCTCAGCAACTGAGTTTCGACAAAAAACTCGCGAGTGAACCACATTTTACATATAAGAAAAACTCGAGATTATTGGTGCTAACTTGAATATCCTATTCTCCAGAATCCTCCAGGAATTCGGGGTAAGTCGAGTGCCTATTTTTTTCGGGATATTTTCTTTATTGCTACTGCTATACGGCAGGTTTTATTTCTGGCCCTATCCGCCATTGATACTTACAATTTACAATACAATAATTAAGATCGAGTTTCTAACTGTAAAATTTAACGACTGTTTGAGCGTTTGAATCAGCTTCCCTAGTTTTACAGTCCACTATAAAAAAAATCTTAATTTGTGGATCGCCCATCTTTGTCCGCCCCGAACATAATAACTTCTTACCCATACAAACTTTGAATTTTCTTCTTTAGTTTTTATATATTGAACATCTTAGAGTTGATGTACGTCACTTTTGTCACAAATATCACGAAGTTTGTCATTTCTCTGACAAAGGGCCCTTTGTATACTTAAGGTACAGCTTACGTGCTTATTTTACGCTTAACCAACACCGTTCTCAACTAAAAAGCCAGTTAACTCCTACCTTTTCAGTACCCTTTAGCCTAGAGAAGGTGTTGTTTCCATTAAAAATTTGACCTTTGCTTAAGCCAAAGCTATATTGGAATTGGGCTAGTAGCTTTACAAATGCAAGCAAAATCGAAATTTGTAGGTTAGAGTTAACAAATAATTTGAAAAAATTAAAATTTGCTTATTCTATTTAATAAAAAGATAGTGCAAAAAAAAGCAAATTAGTCGCAATATAAGTAAACAAAAAAACAGGACATATGGTAGAAATAGAAATGTCATTTTAAAACAAAATTTAACACGCCCACAATTAAATGTATATGTAGGTATACGGGTAGATTATCCATGCCAACTCCTCTGAGCGACACCTCCGAGATATATGCCACTCAACTCCTTTCGATTTAGGGCCCTTTTGGTCCCCAACAATCGACATGTTTAACACTGTTGATGGTTAATACATGTCTTTTAAATGTCAATAAAGCTGCCAATTTATAGCAAAGGTTACTAAAACAGGAGTAAAGAGGCCTATTCCTCCGAGCGATACCTCCGACATAGAGGCCAGCCAACACCTTCTGTTTTAGTCCCCTTTTACGCGTATGCCGCCCCCATTTTTGACACTGTTGACAGTTATTACATTAGCTAATTGTCAAAATGGCCGCCACATACGTTTAAAGCTCACTAAAACGCTCCGAGATATAGGCATCTCACCGGCCATTTTAAATATTATTTCACGTAATAATTGTTAATAGTGTCGAAAAAGGCGACTGTTATTGAGCAAAAGAGTACACCCAAATTCAAATTCAAAATTCATTGACAGTGATAAAAACTATAAAATTATAAAAAACTATAAAAATGTAGTATTAATTTTTACAAATCAGCTTCATTTTTTTACAATATACCGGGTGTCCGGAATATTTCGGAAACTTTGCAATGGAAACCTTTCAAACTTTCTATTCTAATATACGTCCATGTAAACTATCTTTGTGAAATACTTTCATATTTGCAGTGTTGCCATTTACAGGAAAACTTGGCAGCAACTTTGTTATTTTAAATTAAACACCCTCTATATTTTTGAATTTTTAGATTCTACAAAATATTTTAGGTATATTTTATGTATAATGTCCTATACTTATCTTCAACTGTTTTTAAAATATTGACAAGTGAAAATTGATATTTTATAAGTTTGACAGTCCGTAACATCTAAGTAGTTAAGAATAGAGCCAAATGGTTTTTACATTCCTATCAGGGTTGAATTAACCTTGGGATGAAAAGATAGCGTATGAGAAATCAAGATAGAACTCGATAAATTGTTTTGATCTATCCTTAACCGTTTAAATGTTACGGACTGTCAAAGTTATAAAATGTCAATTTCCACCTGTTAATATTTTAAAAACAGTTGAAGTTATATATAAAATATACCTAAAATATTTTGTAGAATCCTAAGGTTTGGAGTTTGGCTCGAGCAGTTGAACAGCAGAAGTGCTTTTTATTATAGTAGTTTTTAGAGTATAATTAGTTTTGAGTGTAAAGAAGGTTTATCTTTTAAATACCAGAAACCTTAGGGTGTTTCAATCTTTTTATGTGTTTTAATTAGCTAATTAGTAACCAGCAGCCTCCGGAAACTTGATAAAAGTTCTGTCAACTCCTAGTGTTTCTTTTACCAGAAACTGTACCGCGGCTCGTTAATAAATAATTGTTGAAAAATTTCATTTTTTTAAACTCCAGTAATATCTAAACTAATTAATTAGTATGTTTTTATGATGGGGTTAAAGGTATATGTAATTGAAATATACATGAGTAAATTACAAGAAAGTTGCCAAATTACTAGAAAAATTCACAAATCTTTTGTAAAATCACATGCAGCAAGTAATTTTACAGTATCTATTGTGGTCTCACGGTGATTGTGTAAATTCACTAATCTTTTTATCAGTGTAATAAATTAAAATTAGTTCCTTGTCGTATATCTCGGAGGTGTCTTCCATGCATATACGCTCCTGTAAACAGTGGCGAACCCAGGAATTGACTTCGGGGGGGGGGGGGGGGAGGTTAAGTATAAATATTTAAAAAAAAAATTTAAGTAAAAATGTGACCATAACCAGGCTTCTCAAGGGCGCGTTTTAACCCCAACCCCCCTACCCTTGTTGTGCCACTGCTGTAAATATTAACGTCTTTAAACGAACGACGCGGATTGGAGTTCGGGCAGCAGACAAGGGCGGGAAAGATACTTTTTAAGCGTGACTTATTATCAATATTTATTCTACCACAGTCTAAAAAGAAAATAAAAGCCGATAATAAAAAATACGAGTACGGGGAAGTATCAGGGTATTGAAAGTTACACTTTCCGAACTAAAATGCGTGTTTAGTTGCTTATTTATTTGATAATCGTTGCAATATTGGGGAATGCGGTGTGTAATATGTTGTATTGTTTGTAATATGTTGTAATATTTGGTAAATTTTCGTTATTCACAAAATACCCTTATTTAGACTTGTTGTTTTTTTTTTATCCAAATTGAGTTTCGAATTAGATCGATTTTAAAAGACACTCAATTCGGGAATGATCAAGCTCGACCTTATAATGTAACTATGTAAACATAGTAAAAAGTTTTATTTTCATTTTAGAGCATTGGCGAAATAAGCATACTTCGTGTGTTTGCAATTTAAAAAATGGAACAACAATATCACGTGAGTAAACAATTGGTATTGAAGCAGTTCGGTTTATTTTTAGACATGATTGAACGCCAGTATAACAACCAACGCTTTACTTGTAACTTCGCAAGGTGAATGCGAAGCGCTGTAAGAATTCATGAACATCGTTAAATGAGAGAGTTTAAGCTAAATAAACTAAATACCCTACCTCAATATATTGATGGATACAACTTTAATGGGTCATAAAAAAAGTTGATCCCAGCTATGGACTCCACTTCTAGCAAACAGAAGTAGTTCGGGAAAAGTCCGGCTGTTGGGAATCCGTCTGGATCGGATTTTTACCAGCCAAACCTCGCTGGCCCGTTGTAATTTTTTATACAATTTCCAAAACCGATCCGGACTACCAAAGTTTGGGCATGAGTCGGACCAAAATTTCATTTCTGCCTCTGGAATTTTTATTTAGCTTCCGACTTAATTTTTGTGTTTTTTGTGACGAAAGCAATTTAGAACCCGCACTGTGGCTGGCTTTCTTCTTAGGCACTTCACTACCGTGCCTCAGACAGTTACTATGTTTATACGCACCTAAAACCGTGTTTATATAAGGAAGGTTTGAAATAAAATCGCTTTCTCCGAGTGTTTATATGTCCTTCATTAAATTTCACTAAATATGTCAGTTTAAAGAAAAAATAATTAAAACAATTTAATTATCAATAGATTTTTCATAAAACTATTGTTGAGTATTTATTTAGTTTGGAAAAAATACGCTAAAGCATTTTTAAAGTGTTTATAACGACGCTAAAGTGGGTTTTAAAGCGATAAGTGCTTTCTTAAATCGTTGTAAAATAAAATCGATTTAGTGCCTAAGCCGGTTTTAGTGGTGTTTATACGACAACATATTCAAACCGTCCTTATATGAAAGCGCTTTAAGAGGCCCGAATAAACAAGGTAAATGTTTGTTGATAACATTTATAACATAAAGATTATTTTTTATGTCATTGCCAGTGGATGGAACAAATAAATGTACTCCTATAATACCACAGAGTACCAGTTGATCCGTGATAATATCTTGTCATAAACGTAATAATACCTTGTCATAAATCATGCCTAGCTCAAGCTGGGTATGATACAGCAGAAAGCTTATTAGCATTTTGGTACTTTTCTTTGCGTGTAGTTTTATAAAACTTAATATTACTAAACGTACAATTTAAGAAAATATTCTTACGTAACTACTTACTTACCTGGCTGCAAAAAAAGCTCGGATTTTCATGCGATGTACAGATATTTTAGAACAATAAGTCTTTTGAATTTAATTACTCTCAATAACTTAATAAGAAAATGTTTTATTTATTATTATTTATTGAGAAAAATTAAAGTATAGGCTTTAATCTTATCTTCATGAGGGGTTTAATTGTGTATAATTGCTATTAAATATCTTAATTAGCTTCTTTATGGAGTACGTAAATATAATATAAGAAGGGTAAACACTTACTTTGTTTATACGGGCCTCTTAAAGCGCTTTTATATAAGGACCCCACTAGGCAAGATCTGTTACATTACAGGTTTCCAACGCTGAAAAAATGTAAAATTGGTGTAACTTTGAATACGTTAAGAAAAATGTTTAAAAAAAGTAAAATGTAAGTTCAAAATTAACATTCTATGTGAAAGTATCGCTGATACACGAAAGAAGTACTAATTTTACGTTAATATTTAAGCTTGGATTTAATAAGAAATGTAAACGATAAAGTAACAGAAAAATAACATTATTTGAAGTTTAATAAATGCCACTGTCGAAACAAATTTGCTTCTTTACAATTACATGATATTACACGATATTGCGAGTTTATTAAATGTCAAATTCAAAACAAATTTGGATCTTTGTTGTGACATGACAAAATACAATATTGTATGTTAATAATCATCAAAGTTGAAACAAGTTTAGCCTAATGATCACATGAAAGCAGCAGTATTATTGTGAGCTCAATCAATGTCAACTTTAAAACAATTACGTGGTTGCTTCTTGGAAAATAACTAAATTCAATTGTAAGTTTTATGTAAAAATTCCAAAATTAATGAAACTTTTACCCCAAATATGTCGAAAATGTTTTAAAAAGTAAGGAATGATATCAAAAAGTTTACTGTTTTCATTAAAATTAACGCACGATTACGGTTTGAGGAAATTATTATATATTTTCAGTTTTTTAATTTCGCCAAATTATGACTCAATTAATTGTGATTCAATATTTGTATATTTTTTTTTATTGCAAGTGAAACCTTGTTATATGTATTTTATTAATTAAAAACAATTAATTAAATTAATATTAAAAAAACTAACTCCATATTTTCTGTAAAAATCGAAGCAATGACATCAGTGCTTTAATATACCGTGAATTCGTGAAAGTTCTCAGCAAAACCGAGATGGTCTAGTGGTCTAAGGCGCTGAAACCTTCGTGTATCACCTTTGGATTAAGAGTGCGGATCCCGTCGGAGCACATTTTTTTTTATTTTTTTTATTTGTTTAAGATGTAACCGCGAAGATCAAATATTTTAAAGCACAAAAATATATTTTTTATGTTGTTTGAACCAATATTTAACAAGTTAGAGGTAAATTTAAACAAAAATAATTTTACCTAGTCATGTTACATTAAATGTTACATTGCAAGTCACATACTTGTTAAAAAAATCGAATGTAACACTGTTACGTAAATGTTTAGGACAATTGATGTACTGGCAATGTAATATCGTCGTTAATGTTACAAGTTGCGTTACATAACAGGTTACAAAAATACATTGCGGTAATGTAAATGTAACAGGCTTTTGCTTAGTGGGACAGTTTAAAATTTTTTTTGTATAAACACCAATAAAACCGCTTTAAGCACTAAATCGATTTTATTATAAAGCGGTTTAAGCAAGCGGTTTATTGCGTTAAAACCGGTAGAAACACATGTAAAATGTTTTAGCGCCTTGCTTCCAACTTAAAGAAATACTTTTACCGAAAAATCGGTTGGTAACTTAGTTGCTTATTTTTTTTTTTTTTAAACTGACATTTAATAAAGGACGCATAAACCTTCGGAGAAAGCGATTTTATTTAAACCGTCCTTATATAAAACAGCTTTTGGGTGCGTATAAACGTAGTAATTGTAACTTTATATTCAGTTTTATCACAAAGAAAACAAGCTCAGTCAGTGTTCCAGTGGCGCACTGGGGGAGGGTTAAAACTTCCCTCGAGAAGCCTGGTTATGGTCACATTTTTCCTTGAAATTAAGTAATTTTTATTATTTATCCTTAAAACCCCCCCGCGAAGTCAATTCCTGGGTGCGCCACTATGTGTTCTGTAATCATTTAATCGTACTGTCGCGTATAGACTGGGAGGGACCGTATTCTAGGAAAGATAGTCTTGTCGGCTTGATTAATTAAATTGTAAAATTTAAGATCACTTAATCTAATGGCCACTCACCGTGGCGGCTCGTCAGATGAGGCAAGTGAGGCGGCGCCTCATCAACTTTTGTGTATATTTTTTTGGTTCTGACCTACGAAAAAGAAACGTCTTAACATTTTTCTTTGATTTTTATATTAGACCAATACCTTCTCCACATAGGCCAATCAACTACTACCGTTTTAGTGTCCTTTTCTCGACCTTCGCCGCCATATTGACAGAAAACTAATGGATGGTATTGATTAGACTATTATATTTTGTTTATTTGTTTTCTTATTCTACCTTTGCTTTACGAATGTTTTGCGTGTTCAATCAAAAATTTCTGTAGCGTCGCTTCCCCGCTCTGCTCTGGTAAGATTTTCCTTCACACAGTGTTGGGTGAGGCTAGAATAAATAGGGCTGTCTAACAAATTGTCAAAGTAAGCCACTAATCACTTGATGACCCTTTAAAAATCGTGGGTTTAGGGTAAAAAAAGCGATTTTCTATAAGACGTAATGCTAATAAAAATGAAAATTTTGGGAAAATGGAAAAAGGTGAAGATAAAGCAAAGACTATTTTATAGAATAATCCTTTCTGAATCGGGGAGAGACGAGCATTTTGCCAAAATAAATAAATAAACTCAAAATCCGCAGTTTAAAGAGGCAACGTTATGTACTTTTATCTGTCTCGCATTTGCACAGTGTGGATAGGCATGGTCTCTCTCAGTTCAGCCTGAAGATCAGGCCAGATCGGTTTGAAAAGAGACAGTTGCTCTATCTGATTTGAGAGAGATGACGTTATCTGTAATTACACGGGTGCGACAGAGATAGGTAGAGGGACATTTCCTCGTTTAATTGCGAATTTTGAGTTTATTGTGAACATTTCGGTAAAATGCTTGTTTTTTTCCAGATTCAGAAAGGATTACTCTATAAGAAAAATCTTTTTGCGTCTTTTTCCACTTTACCTAACTTTTTATTTAAATTAGCATTACGTCTTATGGAAAAACGGTTTGTTTACCCCTCGGTTTACCGTACGCCGGTCATATTGGATCGGTCATATTATTTTTGTTAGACTCCCCTATTCTCCTCTTGTGTGCCGCTTTAAAATTTTGTAAATAGGAAGACACAAAATTACAAAACAAAACAATTTGAAGAATACTTTTTTTTTCAACCATGCAAATGGGTTTTACATATTTGATCTTGGTGCCTCATCAGTTTTATAAGTCACGAGCCGCCACTGCAAGTCTGATGTGTAAATCGTCGTTGGAGAGGAGTTCCATTGATGGTCCATGAATACTGTGGGTCATTATAGGATGGAAAGTTTTTCTACAATGCACCTGAATAGTTTCAAAGTTAATTTTGAAAAGAAGTTCGTTTCTTTTTGCTTAAGATTTTCGTATCGTATGATTTTCACCGCATGGGGTTTTTTGGAGAGATTCCATTTTCCTTCGCGCAGGAAGCGGTGGCGCTACATGAGTAACCTTGTACGAAGTTTATTGCGCGTGATATTTTAAAAAATAAAAAAACTACCCTAATTTATGGTACTATACACGCACACGTCAAATAAAGAAAGTACAGAAAAATAATATTAATAATAAATAAAATAAAACATTATTGCGTGAAAAACATGTCAGTTTCCAACACGAACCTCTAAACGATTTTATAAATGTGGCGCCTTTGGGAAGAAACCAGTCAATAGACAACATTTTTCTACTAGACTATTTCTATAACTTTAAAATGATTAAGTGAAGTAGTACACTGAGAAAAAACTCGGGTTGTTTTGCAAATAGGGGACAGCCCAGTGCGTCTATTCTTGTATCGAGAAAAAATTTGCTCCCAGGGAGTCGAATTCTCTCACTACTATGTTTTTCATTGGTCCAAATCTTTGGCTTAAATCGGTTTCTCTCACTTTTTCCCGATATTGATAGAAAAGTAATTCTATTGGTCTTGACTAAGAGAATTATTTTCGATGAATATAGGCCAAAAGTGAGAGAAACCAATTTAAACCGAAGATTTGGACCAATGAGATGCATAGTAGCGACGGAATTTGACTCGCTGGGAGCATAATTTCTATCATTTGAAGAATAGGTGCCCAGACCTGTGTATTACGACAGCCCAGTCAACTGAGTTCTGATGATCTTCCATTCATGAGTCATGCAAGCCCCGAATAGGGGTTAAATTTACGCAATTATTTTTTGTGGTTCGGAGAACTCATTAAACTAAAACCACTACAACCCTTATTCTGGGGTACATAAAAATAAACCCACAATTTGGATTACCAAAACTCAATTCCAAGCTACCAGAAATGGACTCTGGGCTACCAGAACGCATATTTTGGGCTGCTTGAACTCGACTTTGAACTACCACAAATCAACTCTGGATTCCCAGAAATCATATTCTGAGCTACTAGAACTCGACTTTCGATTCCCACCACTGAACTCCAGGTTACCAGAACCCAAATTCTAGGCTACTAGAACTCGAGTTTGGACTGCCACGACTCCAACTATGGGTCCCACAACACCAATACTCCACTCCACTCCTTAAGTAGTAGCTTATAGGCATCTTGTGCCATTTTGCAGGCTTGCAGACAAATTGAAAAAACACCGTATTTTGGGGTTATTCCTTGTACACTCACCCACTCGAGTGAAAGAAAACGCTAATGGATATGCTACGGGAGCACGACACACATGGCGCGCGTTTGTCGAAAACGGCCGCGTAATGGGCAGGTTCGATTAGATTCCGTGCGACAAACGGTGTCCGATAGATGTTACATCTTTAAAACACATATATTTTAGGTGCAAAACGTTTAATTTTTTCTGTGTCAGTAAGTTCAGAATAAGGTTACGTTATTTAATTTACTCCATTCTTTTCAGAAAATGGCTATACGCGATATCAATATACCGACGACTGCCACAAAATCTTGCATATCTATTCGAGAAGCATCAAGGGCTTTTAAGGTGTCAAGATTTACATTATCTGACAAACTTTAGAAGTTATATTTTAACAGTTTGAGTTAATTTAGGTGGTAAGTATCTCAGATTAAAAAATAATATTGGTCTGAGGTAAATATCTACTTACACTCTTAGCAATTTAAGAAATTTGTTGCCGTCTTTTTCTAGATAAGATTGGTATGTTGAATTAAGTACCTATCAGTTCATATTTTACAAAGTTCAAATGATTAAAAACTAAAGGATTTAAGTTCCTATAAACAATTAATATTTATTGACATGAAAGAAATATCACTGCTTCGGATTAATTACACGACGTTTCGATCAGTGATCGTTTTCAGGTTTATATCTGTAGAGATTTATAATGATCGAAACGTCTTGTAATTGTTAAAAATAAATAAATTGGAAGCCCGACACAGTGATATTTCTTCAAACTCAACATAAGCTAAAACATTTATTGAGCTAGTTTAAACTTACTCGTAGTTTGCTTTTTGACTAATAATCATATGTCCGATAAATAGTACACACCTTGTCCGATAAATAGGACAATCAGTTTTTTAATTGCCGACAATCGGGTTTTTTTTATTTTAATTTTTTTTTTCAACATATTTAGACTTGACTTAATTTTTATAATTTTTTCAAAAAGAGTAATAAGTAAGCTACGCGCTGACGTAGTTTCATGACATTCCCTTTAAAAATGTAAAATTACCACTATGTCAAAATCAAAAATTTCCTTAAGTGTCCGATAGGTGGGACGTTTACCTTAGTGCCGAATAGGGTCACTGGATCCTGAAAGTCCCAGGGGTAGCGACACGAAACACACGACCTAATTCGTGCAAAACTCAAATTTGTCATTGTCACAGGCGGCGATTTAAAAAAAAAATAAAAATAAATTTTGACCACTTTTGACTCATGCAAACAACACATTTGTCAAAACTGACATGCAATTTTTGTAAACTTTTCCATACATTTATCCGCGCGCGCTTTCATACCTATACGTTCAAAAATCCTCAAACATTAAAAAATACTTAAGTATCGCCATTCGCGTGTGTCCATCTAAGTGCCTATTTATATTTTCGCGTAAATGAAAGACAATGCCGCTAGTATTACACAAGAATTATTGGAATAATTTCGGTATAAAGATGTTTTTACGTAGAGTTTGAACAGGTAATATAATCGTAAAAGCAAGTTAACGGAACCAAGTACCTACTACTGAATATTTAATGGATACGCATATTCACAGGATGCTATATATGTAGGGTTGTTCGTTAGGACTTTATGAAATTATTTTAAGTACATGAATAAAATATCACAATCACAACCAAAAAAGCTTTGTGTTGTCTCACACCACACGTCACACCAAGCCTTATCCCAAAACCCATTACGAACTACCAACCTACATTTTAGGTTTTTCTATATTTTTCTATGTAGTTTTGATCTTACAGAAGTTCGACTGTATAATAAAATAGATATAGGTACCTATCTTATATAGTTTTAGATATTCGGTATAAGAAAAACCTGCAGTATTGAATATTGTTAATACAGTATTAGGTTAGATTAGATTATAACAAAAACAAAATTATGATTGTTTTCCACAAACCAAAACTACACTTTTTGCACTCGACGCGCGTTTCGCTAACAATGTTAGCATCATCAGGAGACGATAAACAATGATGCTAACATTGTTAGCGAAACGCGCGTCGAGTGCAAAAAAGTGTAGTTTTGGTTTGTGGAAAACAATCATAATTTTGTTTTAGTGCAACCAAAGGTTCCAAATTCCCAACATAGTAGATTAGATTATACTTAATTATTAATAAAGTTTCAAAGTGTGTCTCTTTTAATTGTTTACTTTTAGTACACATTATTTTTCTATAAAGCAAAGAAATAATTAAAAGAAAATTATTTTTAGCAATTTTTAAAAAATTCTCCAAAAATCTTCTAAATTATATATTATAAGACCTTACAATTTTTTACAAAAAAAAAACCTAGTGAGATTTTTTTTCTGAAGCTATATAAAACTGGGTTTTATTAAAACATTTTTTCTATCTCAGACTGTATAAAAACGAGTTTTTTTTTCACGAACGTCTATAGAAAAACGAGTGCGGTTACGTGACTCGTGTCGCTACCCCTGGGACTGCAGGTTTCAGGATCCAGTGACCCTAAGTGCCGAAGAAGTTTAGTTTAAAATGCACGAGAAAGTTTACTTAATATAAGGTTTTGTTTTACCTTCTAGAAATCATTATTAAAATCAGAATTAGAATAATCTAAGAACTAGGACAAAAATGTTATTGAATTATTTTGGCACGGTTTGCCATCTTCCAACCGATCCGATCCGATCCTAATAAAAACTGATAAAAACTTTTTGATATTTGATAAAAGATCTCCATTTTTTTCTCTTAATCATTGAAATTAATAATAAAAACAAGAGGAAAGACCCCTAAAATGTTAGTTTTCAAAACTTTATTTTATTTGTTAAAATTTATACACTTATTGTTTTACAAATATTGCCTGCATGCCATTAATAACCTTTACTATTAGTACAAGCGAATTTACAATATTTTATAACAGAATCCTTTTTTACAACAATATATTCTGAGATTGTATTTGTGTGTTTGTTGTTGGCAAGAATGCAAGGCTCGATAGGACCCAAAATATAGCGTTTTAGAAGTTGTCATCTTTTGTCTTTTGATTTAAAGAATTAAAACATCTCTTTTTAAACGTGACACTAGCCTCCAATGGGACGTCGTTTTTAAAGCGGAACATTCCGTATCTTTATACGTATCGGAAGAAGATAAGTGACCTATCAAAAAAGGTATAAAGCACAGCCTAAATGCGTAAGTTAACCTATCTGGGTACATTGCGACGTGGACACTAGCGTCGCAAACCATTTCGTCGCAGATCCACATATTCGCAAACAATTCGCAATTTCGTCGCAAATCTACAACGTCGCGAATACATTCCGTCGTATTGGACATTGCGACGTGCTCATTAGCATTGTGTATGTACTATGTTGGAAATTTGGAACCTTTGGTTGCACTATAACAAAGTTATGATTGTTTTCCACACACCAAAAAATTGTTTATCGTCTCCTGATGATGCTAACGTTGTTATCGAAACGCGCGTCGAGTGCAAGAAATCACAGGTACGTTTTTAGTGGGTTGGCTAGGTTAGTTTGGTTAGGTTTTTTAGATTAGGTTAGGATGATTAGATTAGGTTGGTTTGGTAAGGTCAGGTTGGTTAGATGAATTTAGTGGTTTTTACTAGTTTTTTTTTATATCTCCACTGGTCTCGTAAGCTTCTAATAGTTTAATACGCTATTTTGTTGTATGCGACGGAATATATTTGCGACGTTGTGGATTGGCCACGAAATTGTATGCGACGCTAGTGTGCACATCGTAATGTCCTATGCGACGGAGAAGATCCGCGACCCAATTGTTTGCGACGAAGTGGATCGGCGACGAAATGGTTTGCCACGGTAGAGGGGACGTCGCAACTCCTTGCTACTTTAAATTTACGACCAGTTGTCCGGAAATCAACCTATCTACTTTATTTATCCGACCAAATATTTTGAATGAGACCGTAGATCAGATACGTCACGGATCGCGATACGATACGTGTGCCGGATCTACAATTTTCACGTAACGTATCGAAGCAGTGGTGATTTTAAATACTGCTTTATTTCTCTAATATTTCAGCGCATATCAGTGTCGGTATAACTAACGCGTTGGAAACAAAGCCAAGAGACAAAACATATTTGACTTGTTTATGCCATGTTTAGAACGAGCCCCGCTTTATAGTGGATGCCATGAGAGAACAGCTGATTGCAGCCGTTGCGGATATGTTACAATGTACCTAACGTAACGGACCCAGAACAGTAAGCAACGATTGCAATAAGCTGTCATCGCATCTACCGTAAAGGAGGGCCTTGGTTGAAACATGGCAAAACAAGTCAAAAATGTAGTGTCTTTTGGCTTTGTTTTAGACACATTAGGCATATGCTATGTATACCTTTCAATAGTGGAGAAAGAGTTGTACCGATGCGTTGAACTATTGGGGACATTTTAGCTATTTTTACTTATACCTTACGCGTTTAAAAAAAGCCAAAGGATTAGTATATTTTTGACCTGTTTGTGCCATTGGTCGAACGAGGCCCGATTTTACGGTGAAGGCCATGACCGAACAGCTGATTGCAGTCGATGCGTGCGATGCTGTGGTCGTAACGTTACGTCCATCCCGACCGAGATCCGGATGTATGCAATCCATCCCGACATATACAACTAGATGTTGTACTATCGCATCTACAATAAAATCGAGCTTCGTTCGAAACCTAATATAAACAAGTCAAAAATGTAGTGCCTTTGGCTTTGTTTTGAAAGCGTTAGATATGAGGATACGGATACGGTTAAACGATCTACTATTAATCCTTTGGAAAAAACGCCCAATTTCGACCTTTTAATTTGGAGTTTAACTAAAAAATTACGTTAGGTGTTGTTTTTATTAACTTTGTTTTGTTTTTGTTAACATTTGAAAGATGGTAAATAGTGTCTTCTTTTGAAAAAAAAATGTTCGAAGACGATTTCTGGAATGATGAGATGTGCTCAAATTTGTTCACGGCCAGGGTAAACCGCCAAAGCGGAAAATACAGCAGGATTTTTTTCTAATGAAGAAGTGAACATATGTATGTATGTATGTATAAGTATGTACATTTATCATCGTGGCTTGGGCTGTTTTGCATAAAATATCTGCAGATAACGCAATGAGCCTGAATCCCCAGATAAAAAATTTAATACATTTGGGAAGAATTGATATTCCAAAATTAAAATAATGAAAATGCATTCCTTCTAGGTGGTAGAATTCTCCATAGCGAAATTTATATCCATCTGTTTTTGTCAAGTGCTTTTTGAAAATTCCAAATTATTTAAAAAAATTATCTATAAGTAGGCAGATTTAGATTAAAAAATAAAATACATTGTTATTTAAGGCAATAACGCATCTTTATTTTGTACCTAACCAAGATCTCAATATTAGTCGAGAATATCTAGAAATTGATACATGTAACATAACTTAAAATGAAGAGGTCACATTCAAATTTTTTAAAATAAGAAATCAGCTTCAGGTTCTAGGTAATTTTTTCCCCAAAAAATATGTAAAATGTTTTTATCCGGGAGTGAAGGTGGCAATAGAGACCAATATAATTCTGATGCTTTCGTTCGGCTTAATTTTTGTTTTGTTTTTGTAATGGTAAAGCCATAATGTTAATAAAATATTTTAGCATAATTTAAGGGATAAAGTTTTTGTTTAAGCAATTTTTTTTTATGCGATGATTTTGATCACATTTTAAAGCTTTCTTTCCGAACTTTCGATTTCTAGAATAAAACACTCACATTTTTCAAGCTGTCGCCGGTTTTTAAGCATTCAGATAAAGTAAAAACCAGCAAAAATTGTAATTGTTTAAAGCGTAAAGTTTGTAAAACATGGTGATATTATTTTCTTTCAATCAAAGTTCTTTAAAGTCTGTAAATTTACCAAAAAACGTGTCCTACTATAAGTGTATTTTATCACATCTAAAAATAATTTAACAGGTATTTAACTAAACTACTAGACTTTAAGGTTTATCATGGCTTTACTATAACATATGTTTAAACCTTAAATATCGCTTGATGGGGGCTACATTTTATTCCAGGTTAACTCTTTCAATATTTATTCACTTTGTTGTTTAAAAAATGTTTTCAATAATCTTTTTGTAGCCGGAAGTAATGTCTATCAATCGTTTTTTTCCACTAGTAATTTTTTGTATTATATATGCATCAAAATGTCAACCTAAAAATAATAAAAAAACCGTCCAAAATAGGGTTAGAAATAACAATACCAAATCTGATTAGTTGAATATTTTGATATCCGCTGTTATTTTAAAACTGATATTTTAGTTTTTGTAATTTACTGATATTGTATATAAAGCGTAAACAAGCGCAAGATATATAATAAACCTTAAAAAAGTCCCTAATAAAGTAAAAATTTAAAAATCAAAGAAATTGAAAAAATATGACACGGTCAAAAAAAAATGGGGTAGGCACCATCGATAGTATGTGAATAGTAGGCACTGTCAAACAAAGTATCCAGTTAGCCATGCATCAGTAACGTGCATTGCCCACTTATACTACAACGACTTGTCAAAAATTATTCAGAAATGCGAGGCTTTCGTTGTAATACCAACTTTTTTTGGCCACTATAATTAACACGCCACTGTACAGGGTGTCCCATCCTTCTCTGAGTCTGGATTTTGTCAAATAAAGTTTGTAGAAAAAAAATCAGCGTATATTTTGATGATTTTAAAAATTATATACAGGGTGTCCTTAAAAAGTTAGGCTTTAAAAACTGATTTGCAAAAATAAAAAAAAATGAGTTTTTGATGGATTTTTTAATAATTATGAAAACAAATGAAAACTGTATGTCATTTTTATTTTTGACATTTTTCGGTTGATTCCTAAAATTGTTTTAAGTATTTGTAGAGGATTTTTGCTCTAAAGTTGAAAATAAAGCCACAAAATCCAGACTCAGAGAAGAATGGGACACCCTGTACATACGTGTTTTTGCCATAGCTAAGATTTTTTTCGGTGTGTAATGTACTCTTATGGAATAGTCAAATGGAATAGTGAAATAATATAACTATGATATACTGTAACGGCCCTGCCCTTGCATTTTTCGACAGAAAACGATTAATTAGCGATAATAACTCTCACAATCAAGTTAGCATGGAAATAAAAAAAAATCCTCTGATCCCGAGCAGACTTTGGCCTTGGCCATGGCGAACCCTGATTTCTACATTATTTTCTTTGTTTTTCAAAGTTCATATTGTTACACATTTTGGGACAGTTGGGCCATTATGGTATCTCATAGTTATATGAATATAATAAATGAGCCACTCAAAATTAAAAATAAAAGTGTATTTTCTATTCTATTAATATACAAAATATAACAAAATAATCAAAATATGAAAAGTTTTATACAGGGTTCCAAAAGTCATAGTCATATATTTTCAATGCCTGAAGGGGTACAGAAATAAGATTTTGAAAATATATACAAGATGCAAAACATTATTTTTATATGGAGCGGCATGAGAAGTGACTAAAACCCGCTTTACATGTTTGTGAAGTTCGGGCTTTTGTGCTGGGCCGGGTTGGTTCGTGGGGTAGGGTTGGTTTTGATTGGTTTGGGTTGCGGGTTGGTTATTATTTGTTTTTTTTTTAATTACTCGGGGGGAGAAGGTTAATAAAATCAAAATATATCTATAACCTCATATTCATGTAACCTTGAGTCGACCAATGAAAACGTGGATCGCAAAGTGGATTTTAGTCTCTCGTGCGGTATCACTTAGAGGAAGCCGTCGGAGGCTAGGTGATTTTATCAAAATTGAGAACTTATTAGGTGACAAGTACATAAAGACCTTCAATTTTATTTAGGCCCTATCTATCATAAGTAATAAGCACCTTTATGTTGTGTCCAATACATTTTTGTAATTTGTAATTTTATTGAATAAAAAAATTTCCAAAATTAATGTACATTCTTTTTTACAACTAAATTTAATAATTATTCTAGCAGGTAAACTTAAGAGCCAGGAACCCCAGGGCAAATGGTATTCTGGAAATCCTGGCTAAACAAAAAGTGCTAGAGGGCTGAAATTTTGCACACATACTAATTAAATTCTCTAGTGCACTTCTCTCCACATAAAACCGGTACAGCAGAAGGTAGATGCAAATACGATTTTTTATATTTTCCTATGTGCAACACTGACTTTGTGACTGACTTTGTCATTTCAGGTTATATTTTTGGCATATATAAACTTTTAATAAGGAGACGGATTGTTTATTTTTTACTAATTCAAAATATAGGGCCACTGAAAATAAAAACCAGATTTCAAGAAAGCAAAAATGTTTTATTAGCTAAAAAAAAGCTACACAGTAAAGAAGCAAGTGTACGATAGTAACCATAATAAATCGATTTCAAGAAGAAGGAACTGTACTGTCCCTGGAAAGGAAGGCAGCGGTTTGACGAAAGTTACTAGCTCAAAACAATACAAATTTATAAAAATGACAAAATTAAAAAAATATTTAAAAAAAAACTTATTTTTAATAGCGCTAATTCTAAACAATTACCGAAAATCTTTCCGCACGGTCTTCGTTTCCAGCAATATATCGTCCTTCGTATCGGGTTCTTGGCAGTCGAGAACCAAAGATCTTCTCATCTGTGAAAACCACCTGCTGCCAAAATTCTTCATCCCTCAGAGAATAATTCAACGCAAAAATTAATCGAGACTGCTTCTTTTCCTCACTTAGTTTAAGTTTTTTTTTGCCGCAATGCGACACTTTACCCTCGAACGTTTAATTAACCTGCCTAATGTTGTTATGGATCCTGGAAAATTTGATTCAATTTTTACTTCTTTCGCTTTGGCAAACGGATGATTTTCCAGAAAATTGATTGTTTCTTGGACTTCCTCAGGGCTACTAACTTTCATCAAACCGGTACCTTCCTTTCAGTGGATACTTGCCTCCTCTTGAAATCGGTTTTTTATGTTTACTATCGTAGACTTACTTCTCCCATAATGAACAGCTACTTGCCGAATAGACCAACCACCGTCTAGTTTTGCTAAGATTAGAGCTTTATCACATTCGGAAAGATGCGGCGGCATTTTTTTAAGTTGGGATGACCCTGACATGCAAAACATGATGTTGTCAGGATTCTATGACATTGTCACTTATAGGAAGACAATTCCGTACTATAAAAATCTTAAAAATTAAACAGGCTGCTAACTTCTGCTGTACCAGTTTTATGTGGAGAGAAGTGTACCTATTCTTCATTTGTCTATGATTTCCATAAAACAAAAATAGCTATTTTGCACAATATGGCAACCACTGCTTAAGGTATCGGAAAAACTGAATTTTGATTTTATTTTCTAGATGTAATTTTTAATCGAATTTGTTTTTTCAAATTCACTTGGTTTCTCTACACTTTTATTTCAACCATAAACAAAAAATAAATAAAACCGAGATTAATCAGTTTACTTAACATGATGGTAGCTGGAAACTTGGTGAATAAAGTATTCTTTTTTTTTTAAGGTGTCACCAATGTGGCAGACATTTTCAGTGCGACTTTGTGAGTGATAAAATAACCTGAATATTAATTTTTGAAACAAACGTTGTCATATTGTGGTTGTGCTATATAGTGGGGTTCTCTTCTCTTAATCCTGTGGCGCTTAGGATGTGTATACATTTTTTTTGTTTTTTTATATTAAAAATATTTGCCCAAGACTTTTGGGACGCCGTGCCCACCGCCAATTGCGGCATTTTAAGGAGGGAAAGGGGCCTGAGTAAATATGTAAACAAGAACCTAATTAATCCACTTTTTAAAATCACCACTATTCCAGAAACTTAAGTTTGATGAGACAACGATTTTTGAGCTTTTAACATTTTTTATAATTGGGAGAAAAAAATGTGCAATTTTAAAGTTTTGCAATGGAAATAAAGTATGCCACAGGTAAAAACTGAGTAATGAGTAAGTAAATTTTAAAAGTGAATCTCTGGTAGTTAGGCTTCATGTTTAAGCCCGTAAAAAGCCCTTCCTCCCTGTAAGACTTATTCTAAATCTTAAACGATTTCAACCTACAATGGCTAGAAGAGTTTTCTTGTAATCTCCCGAGGCATCCTGCTGAAAGAAATTAACAAATTTAATCATTCAATGCTTTTTTGGGTTTTTGACAAATATAAGAAGTCAAAAGTTGTTCTTTAATTTCCTATATATTTAAATAATTTTGCGAATAAATATTTTAATTCTTTGAAACAAATAAAATGGTCTTTAAATAAACATTTTTTTTTAAATGCTGTAGATAGGAAAAATAAATATGTTTAAACTTTTTTTAACTTTTTAAAAAATATCTATCTGCTGTTATACAACTATTACATTTTTTTAAAGATTTTCAATGAATACTTTCTTTGATAACGGCAGTAGAGTTCCTGTCAAAACATCAGATAAGTTATTTTTGATCATTTTAAAAGTAGTAGAGCTAGTCATTTTTTGTTTAGAAACCACTGACAATCGGAGTAACTATGGCTATGTGGTTCTTAACCTAACTTCTTTTAAAAAATTCCTTAATTTAGTGGAGAAAAACCCAAAAAAATAGTTTTAGTATCCATTCCACTTTTCCGCATGCAATTGGTCAGCAGCCAAGTGCGGAAAAGTAGCTTTACGTGCGCGTTAGGTAAACTACTTTTTGTAGAGGCGTGTAGGAAGAAACTCAAAAGTTAACGCAAAAGAAACCTCAACAAACCCCAACGCTGTAAATATATTCTTTCAATGAGTTTGAAAAATACGATTTTCCGCACGCTCGTAGAAAAAAAGCTTAAAATGTAAAGGTTTTATAATCTTTTAAATGTTTTTGGATTTACCTGCCAAGAAAAGCTAATGTCAAATTTGGACAGCAGGTTTCTATATTTTAATGAAACACCCTATATATTAATGCACTTTTGAATCGACCTTTCCTTCCTGCTTTAAAAAATACCAAACACGTTATTCCTATCTAGAGTGGTTTGTGAGAAAATTGCCAAAATCCTTAAAATAAGGATAATGTGTTAGAGAAAGAATAAAATTGTTCTCTAATTAGCACATAATGCGTATATAGTTATATATGGAAATAACCTGTTTGGTATTTTTGAAATCAGGAAGTAATAGGTATTTACGTCACTAGACCGGAAAATTGGTCTTTACAGGTCGACGCAGGAAATTTACAGAGCAGCAGGCGAGTCCTGTAAACCTGCGGAGACCTGTAAAGACACTTTCCGGTCGTGTATCGTACGTACTTTTTTTTCAAACGATCAGAAAAAACATTTTAGTATCTATCACTTTCGTCGACGTCTAGCCGTGTTACGTAATTTATGAACAGTCTCCTGATATTTTCTGCTAGATAGCCATTGCCGCTAAGGCCGGTAGTTTTTAAGATGAAAACTAAGAAAAACAAGTAAAGTTTTGTGGTTAGAAATGATTTTTGTATTTTTAACTTGTGCAAAATTGTATAAAACATTAGAAAAATTATAGTGTAGTGCCTATTAGCTTCATACAGCTAAATCAGTGATGACTGACGACCAGTTATGGCCAACCATGGCCAACTTATCAAGCAAAATAATGATAAAAGAGCTCATAAAAGGCAGATTTCTAGGTTTGTTTTTTATTTACCTATATTTATAGTATACTCTTAATTTGAGAATTAAAAATGTGTGGTCGATTTTTCGGTGTATGTGACTCTTGAAGCAGCTTTTATTATTTCCTCCTGATTCAACTCATTTTCTAGATCTGAGTCCATACCAAAAAAACAAGCTAAAAGCTGTCAACAAGAAGTCATAGCCAACTTGGCCAAAAATGGGACCGGAAAAGGATCAAGGGACCGGAAAATTGAACAAAAAGGTCCTTTCTGGAGAGTGGAAATATTTCGAAAGAACATGCCTTGTAATGTAGAACTTTCCGTATGAAAAATCGTAGGGAAAGTGGCTATTTTCCGGTCGTTTGAAAAAAAAGTGTTTCATTTAAAATACAAAACTGAGGTCTAAATTTGACATGAGCAGTGACAACTATTTTTTTTATAGGTAAATTTAAAAGCACTCCAAAAATCATAAATGCAAAAGGTTTAAAGTTTTTTCGATCTCTCGTATTTATTAAACGAGTTTACAGGGAGTTTAAAATATAATGAGACACCCGGAACCAAATTATAAATTTTGATTAAATGCGTGTTTTTATAATATTTTGTTTGCATTTTATGAAATTTGCGTTTTATTAAATGTGTATTTTGATGAAAATTTTACCTCTATCCTTTCGGCTAAGCTTTTCCCATATTTGACATCATAGATCTCTTTGATATTGCCCAAATCCTTTTCAGATCTTCCCACCACTATTCTAATAAGAGTCCTGTCATCAGTCCCTATTCCAGACATTGAATCATGTAACCTAAACAAAACATGGAGATAAGTAAATACTGAATTGACTAAATTAATTTCTTTCTCCTCGAATTACCGAATCTCAGTCTATAAGTAATCTTATGAAAAATAATTTAAATAACAAAATCAGTTATGCCTCCAAATTGACATAAATCTGGCATCTGAACCTAGTAGTGCTTCCTCCTCCAGCGCGTTAGTACGGATTATTCTGTCAGTCCCTTGCCTCATCAAGAAAGTCATTTTCCCAACTGATATTAAAAGCGATTCCCAACTGCCATCTATTAGAATAAGTGTATGAGTAATTAAATTTCCCAACTGAACCTTTATATTTCCCAACGGCAAGCAACTGAAAGCAACATTGGGGGCGAGACTCTCCTCCAAGGGATCGCCGTCTAAAGCTAAACCAAGCTTAAAATAAACAAATGACAATAACAAAAATCTGTTGGAAAATTCTATTTTTAATATAAGCCACTAGGATAAAGTATGCAATAGTTCAAAGTGGTAGGATTATCTCACCCATGAAACAAACTGTCAAATCAAATCCGGTCTGGCTAAAACTTTAATTTCTTTTTAATACGATCATAGAGTAATATTATTTATGATACGATTTGCGTTTTCACAATAGCTTAGTTTCGATACAAACCACGGGCGTAGAAAAGGGGGGACAAGGGGGTAATTTCCCCCCACCCGGTATCCTTAGCCGTTATTCTCACGCATGAAAAATACGAAAAATATCTATTTTTGCATCTTTTCTGTCTGTCCTGTGGCATCTGTCCCCCGCCAAGTAAAAATCGTATCTACGCTCTTGATACAATTCCAGAAAAAGGCGTATTGATCTAAACGAGGATGAAAAAAATACTTGGATTCACTTTTCGATTCGCGTTTTCATGATAGTATTGAAAGTAAATCATATTGAAAACGCATTCAGTTATACATGAAAACGTAGTAAATATTTCATAAAAAACATCAAAAAAATCAAAAATATTTTGCTAAACTGCACAAAATTTTCCCCGGCATCATTAATGGTTACATTTATGTCTATATTCACCAACGTGATTCTCCGATTAAGCTTTAATCATGATAACACTAATCGGAGTTTGGGATGCGTCTTGTTAAACAAATTTGCAATGTAAAAGACCACGTTCTAAATTTTTATTAGTAACCAATCACGATTAAAGCCTAATCGGAGAACTTTTGCGTTGGTTGATTCGAGCATTAAAGTTTAATTTTAAGGAATTGTGGTCAACAACATTAAAACGTGTAAAAAGTTTTGACTTATTTTAAACGCAGATATAGTAGTTTTCACAACTAGTGGCTAAAATAGTGCTTTTTTTTTACAAGCGTTGGTTTAAATAACGAGCGCAGCATAGTTTAGCCGCGAGTTGTTAATACTATTTTTTTAAATACCTTAATCAATAAATCCAAGACAAACAGGAAAATACTTTTAAAAATCTCGAACGAAGCGCACTTCTCGCAACATTTTAATCTTTGATTTGTTTGATATTTTGACCATGTTTTTAAATGATTTTTTTGTAAATACTTAGGCAATAATTATTAGATTTTTTCCGCTATTTCTCCTTAATTTTAGGTAAAAAACAGACAGAAACCTTTTTTGGCACCCGTGATCAAAAAAAAGTTTTTTGCATAGGTAACCAAAAAAGCCATGCTTTAGTTATTTGCAGACAGTTATTAAAATCATGTTTTCGATGAAGGTATAAAAAAAAGTATTTAAAACATGATTTTGGCAACAAATCTAGAATTGCTACTCGAAGCATCCAAGCAGTCAGACCATTGATTTCAAATATATAAATTTTTTGTTCCCCCCCTTCCCCACAAAAACTGCGACCGGCATTGCCATTCCTACATCATAAAGTATTCTGAGTTTATCTTTTAATTGTAAAATGCATCAGTGTTTAATCCCTCTCCCCCATAAAAAAGCTAGCCGGCTGAAATTTCCTCCTCGAATCGCAATAAAAAAATGATAGAATTTTTGTAAGATTTTTTTTATCAGGTTTTCGGTAGGTTTTTGTGGTATTTATAGAGAGCAGGGATTTTGGAGAAGTTTCAAATAAATTTATATGAGTTCCTATGAGATTCTATCAGGTCTATGGGCAATAATTTTGGAGAAGTTTCTATGAGTGCTTGTGGGGTTGCTTTCTAGGAGATTTGGGAAACTTCTATAATTATGGTGATTTTAGAAGTTTTTATGGGCGAGAAGGTTTATGAAGTTTTGGGTAGGTTTTGTAATAAATTTATATGAGTTCCTATGAGATTCTATCTGGTCTATAGGCAATAATTTAATAATAATAAGTTGTTGTGGAATTGGTTACTAAGCGATTTTAGAAGATCATAAGATCGTATGGGCAAAAAGATTTGATGGGGTTTTGGGTAGGTTTTGAAACATATTTATATATGAGGCAATTTCAGCAGGGTACAACTACGTCGCTGTTAACATACCTAGTGGCCAAAAAATCTTTGGGATCCCTAACGGCATGCACTAGTTGCAGCATACAATCTTTTAAGGAGCCGGAAAATTCGTTCTCGATGGCTTTCTCAAAAGCGTGGCCGGTAATGTTTTCATATTCATGGAAAATTTGTCTAAGTTGTGGACGGTTTCGTTGGCAAAGCACGGCGTTGAAGACTGATTCTTCTGTACCTGGGAAAATAATTTTTTCTTTTAAATTTAAGTAATTTACAACGGAATAGACAATCATAATGGTTCCAAATAGCAGTGGCGTAAGCAGAAATTTTTACTGGAGAGACGGTGTGAGTGGTCGCATAAATCGCTCGGAAAATTTGGTTTCCCTTATTTATTAAAACGATCCGACTTTCTTAAATATTTTTTGTCAACCGCAAAACGTGTAAAAATAACATTCTTAGTACAGTTTTCTCATTTATAACATAATTTCGTCGGCAAATATAAAATTGCAATAGATTGTTACCCTACAGAAGGTTATGAATTTAAAGGACGGTAAGGTTGTTAAATATCCACGTTTTAGATATGTTTCCCCTGTACTTCCTCCGCCATCTTGAAAATACCATCGAAAATAGGAACTTTTGTTATTTTTTTACCTGTAGATATAATTTTCTAGACTTTAGTGGTATAATTGTTATTTTACGATTAGCAACGGAGCTAGGTAATGCTCAAAAATCACGTGCTTGGCAAACTTTTCAGTTTTTTTTTGAATTTGCACGGCATTAACTCCGAAACAATTTAATCTAGGGTAAAAGTTCTAATAATGTATATGGAAGATAATTTAATTACCTACAAAATCCGGTATTGGCATAGTTTTGTGAATATTGTAAAAGAGTGGAAGTAACGTCAAAAAAATGTTTGGCAGATCAGTTGGTAGAGTAAATAGTTATATAGTAGTAGTAGTATAGGGGCGGCCCGTGGGCCTGGCAATTAGGCCTCTTCATGGTCTTTTTCTGCAATACCCCGTTCCTTACCCCTATGGCCCTACTTCCGCTGCACCTCTCTCTCCGGGCATCCCTGTCTTCTTTATGAAGTTCAGTATGTCGGTCCATTTGAGCTAGTGCAGCTCTTCTTCCTCTATCGTGAGAAATCCCCACTTCAGCTGCCTTGATCTAGTATATGCATCACAATGTGCTATCAAGTGCTGCGCCGATTCCTCTTTGAACCCGGGGGACACACGGAATCTCCTGCTACTCTTATTTGCGTCAGATGTTTGTTCAGCCGATTGTGCCCTGTCAGCATCCCTGTCAGCAGTCCAAAGTCCTTTCGGGTCTTGCCTAAGAGCCATTTAGTTCAGGCTACAGTCGGACCATCCACGAATAGCTTGGACTGTCTGCACATTGACTCTTGCTTCCAGGACGTCCTCAGTTCATTATTCGCCCATTTGTTGAGCTCACTCTGTACCTGTTTCCTTGTTATTCCCAGAAGAGGTTCCGGTCCAATGTATTGGGTTTCGGCCCCTAGTCTGGCAAGTTCGTCCGCTTTCTCGTTCCCTGGTATTCCCTCATGACCTGGGACCCACACCAGTGTCACTCTTTTATCTTGAGCCAGTGTTTTCAGCGCACTCCTCCACCAGACTACTGACTATTTTCGGTGCACTTAGAGCCTTGAGGGTAGCCTGGCTATCGGAGCATATGTATATGTCCCTCCTGACATTTCTGACCTCGAATAGGGTTGCTGCCATGATAATGGCATACACCTCCGCCTGAAACACCGTAGCGTGTTCTCCAAGTAAAAACTCTTCTGAACTTCTAGGCTTTCCGCGTACACTCCTGCGCCTGTTGTCTGCCTAGCTGACAGTTTTGAGCCATCCGTGTAGCAGACCGTCGCCTCTCTGCTTAATTCCGTTCGGAATTCTTCCCTTTGCCACTCGTTCCGTTCTGGTATCGTAACCTTGTACTTTTTATTGAACCTCTTAGGAGAGGCAACTCTTTCGTCGCCAGTCCCTCGCCCTCTCTTTCCTCCCTGCCCTTCCACAGTCCCTGGTGCCTTAATCGCGCGTCGCCATCGCCTTCTTCTTGATCCAAGTTGGAAGCGAGAGTAGACCCAAGATTGATTCCAGAGCGTGCAGGCTTGTAAGCTTTTTAGATATGGTCAGCTCCTTTACAGCGGGCCACCAGACCACAAATAGTTATATAAGTCGGTAGGGCAGTTAAAAATCAAAGGTTTCGATATTTTTCCCCTGTGCTTCCTCCGCCATCTTGAAGAAAACACCGAAAATTTACATTTTTTTTTTAGTTTTTTTTTGCTTGTATTTTCTATTATCAACAATTTAATGGTATTATTATTGTTCTACAATCACTAGTAATGAAGACAGATAAAGCCCAAAGTTGACTACAATTTTTATTTTTAATTTTATACGGCAATAACTCCGCAACACTTTATTATAGGCCAAAAGCTTATTTTGCGTCAATCGGTAGGGTAGTTAAAACCGTAGGGCACGACTATGCGACACCAGATTAAACGGTTAATATAATCCCAAGTTTTGGCCACATTTCCTGTGCTCCCGTTTTGGAAAAATCTCCTTATTTAATTTTTTTATCCAAGTGTTCGTCCTGTATATCCCAATGAGCATTTTTGTCTATATAAAAGTTACAGCAAATAATATAAAACCTTCATAAAATATCCAAAAGTTATATTATTTAGTGTTGCTGATAATTTTATAGCTCTAATATATCTCTTAAATAAGTAAAAAAGACTTGAAAAACAACTGTTCAACACCAGCTTATAAAAATTTATGGTACATAGTAATGGATAGAAAAAACAACATATAGATTTTATAAAACTTCCTTATGAGCCCTCAAGTATAGAGATTATTATAAAAAGGTTTTACAACTGTTCTAACAACACTACATAACAAATTAAAGGTTAAAAACAAAAGATCAAAAGATCTTGGGTGGAAATAACGAAAATTCAAACTTGGATGAGTATCCCACAAGGAACACACAAAAAATCAAAGCGAAAAGAGAAATGATTAAACGATGTTTCGCCCTGGGTAACCAGCGTGGGCTCATCAGTAGTTTTACTGGTCACCCTCCACTATACATCATTAAACACCATCATACACTTAGATTTCCAACCTTGAACCACTCACAAACAGGCATCGTTCCGCACTGGTACTTATTTATCCAAGTTACCTGATACGAATTCGTCCTGGCGTGTTAATATTTCCAGTAGGATTATGCTCCTAAGGCAATTAAAACAAAGAAGAAGTTAAAAAACCTCCAAATCAGTTACTTCAACCGAAAAGAAACTAAAAAACAAAAGATCAAAAGATCTTGGGTGGAAATAACGAAAATTCAAACTTGGATGAGTATCCCACAAGGAACACACAAAAAATCAAAGCGAAAAGAGAAATGATTAAACGATGTTTCGCCCTGGGTAACCAGCGTGGGCTCATCAGTAGTTTTACTGGTCACCCTCCACTATACATCATTAAACACCATCATACACTTAGATTTCCAACCTTGAACCACTCACAAACAGGCATCGTTCCGCACTGGTACTTATTTATCCAAGTTACCTGATACGAATTCGTCCTGGCGTGTTAATATTTCCAGTAGGATTATGCTCCTAAGGCAATTAAAACAAAGAAGAAGTTAAAAAACCTCCAAATCAGTTACTTCAACCGAAAAGAAACTAAAAAACAAAAGATCAAAAGATCTTGGGTGGAAATAACGAAAATTCAAACTTGGATGAGTATCCCACAAGGAACACACAAAAAATCAAAGCGAAAAGAGAAATGATTAAACGATGTTTCGCCCTGGGTAACCAGCGTGGGCTCATCAGTAGTTTTACTGGTCACCCTCCACTATACATCATTAAACACCATCATACACTTAGATTTCCAACCTTGAACCACTCACAAACAGGCATCGTTCCGCACTGGTACTTATTTATCCAAGTTACCTGATACGAATTCGTCCTGGCGTGTTAATATTTCCAGTAGGATTATGCTCCTAAGGCAATTAAAACAAAGAAGATGTTAAAAAACCTCCAAATCAGTTACTTCAACCGAAAAGAAACTAAAAAACAAAAGATCAAAAGATCTTGGGTGGAAATAACGAAAATTCAAACTTGGATGAGTATCCCACAAGGAACACACAAAAAATCAAAGCGAAAAGAGAAATGATTAAACGATGTTTCGCCCTGGGTAACCAGCGTGGGCTCATCAGTAGTTTTACTGGTCACCCTCCACTATACATCATTAAACACCATCATACACTTAGATTTCCAACCTTGAACCACTCACAAACAGGCATCGTTCCGCACTGGTACTTATTTATCCAAGTTACCTGATACGAATTCGTCCTGGCGTGTTAATATTTCCAGTAGGATTATGCTCCTAAGGCAATTAAAACAAAGAAGAAGTTAAAAAACCTCCAAATCAGTTACTTCAACCGAAAAGAAACTAAAAAACAAAAGATCAAAAGATCTTGGGTGGAAATAACGAAAATTCAAACTTGGATGAGTATCCCACAAGGAACACACAAAAAATCAAAGCGAAAAGAGAAATGATTAAACGATGTTTCGCCCTGGGTAACCAGCGTGGGCTCATCAGTAGTTTTTACTGGTCACCCTCCACTACATCGTTTAATCATTTCTCTTTTCGCTTTGATTTTTTGTGTGTTCCTTGTGGGATACTCATCCAAGTTTGAATTTTCGTTATTTCCACCCAAGATCTTTTGATCTTTTGTTTTTTAGTTTCTTTTCGGTTGAAGTAACTGATTTGGAGGTTTTTTAACTTCTTCTTTGTTTTAATTGCCTTAGGAGCATAATCCTACTGGAAATATTAACACGCCAGGACGAATTCGTATCAGGTAACTTGGATAAATAAGTACCAGTGCGGAACGATGCCTGTTTGTGAGTGGTTCAAGGTTGGAAATCTAAGTGTATGATGGTGTTTAATGATGTATAGTGGAGGGTGACCAGTAAAACTACTGATGAGCCCACGCTGGTTACCCAGGGCGAAACATCGTTTAATCATTTCTCTTTTCGCTTTGATTTTTTGTGTGTTCCTTGTGGGATACTCATCCAAGTTTGAATTTTCGTTATTTCCACCCAAGATCTTTTGATCTTTTGTTTTTTAGTTTCTTTTCGGTTGAAGTAACTGATTTGGAGGTTTTTTAACTTCTTCTTTGTTTTAATTGCCTTAGGAGCATAATCCTACTGGAAATATTAACACGCCAGGACGAATTCGTATCAGGTAACTTGGATAAATAAGTACCAGTGCGGAACGATGCCTGTTTGTGAGTGGTTCAAGGTTGGAAATCTAAGTGTATGATGGTGTTTAATGATGTATAGTGGAGGGTGACCAGTAAAACTACTGATGAGCCCACGCTGGTTACCCAGGGCGAAACATCGTTTAATCATTTCTCTTTTCGCTTTGATTTTTTGTGTGTTCCTTGTGGGATACTCATCCAAGTTTGAATTTTCGTTATTTCCACCCAAGATCTTTTGATCTTTTGTTTTTTAGTTTCTTTTCGGTTGAAGTAACTGATTTGGAGGTTTTTTAACTTCTTCTTTGTTTTAATTGCCTTAGGAGCATAATCCTACTGGAAATATTAACACGCCAGGACGAATTCGTATCAGGTAACTTGGATAAATAAGTACCAGTGCGGAACGATGCCTGTTTGTGAGTGGTTCAAGGTTGGAAATCTAAGTGTATGATGGTGTTTAATGATGTATAGTGGAGGGTGACCAGTAAAACTACTGATGAGCCCACGCTGGTTACCCAGGGCGAAACATCGTTTAATCATTTCTCTTTTCGCTTTGATTTTTTGTGTGTTCCTTGTGGGATACTCATCCAAGTTTGAATTTTCGTTATTTCCACCCAAGATCTTTTGATCTTTTGTTTTTTAGTTTCTTTTCGGTTGAAGTAACTGATTTGGAGGTTTTTTAACTTCTTCTTTGTTTTAATTGCCTTAGGAGCATAATCCTACTGGAAATATTAACACGCCAGGACGAATTCGTATCAGGTAACTTGGATAAATAAGTACCAGTGCGGAACGATGCCTGTTTGTGAGTGGTTCAAGGTTGGAAATCTAAGTGTATGATGGTGTTTAATGATGTATAGTGGAGGGTGACCAGTAAAACTACTGATGAGCCCACGCTGGTTACCCAGGGCGAAACATCGTTTAATCATTTCTCTTTTCGCTTTGATTTTTTGTGTGTTCCTTGTGGGATACTCATCCAAGTTTGAATTTTCGTTATTTCCACCCAAGATCTTTTGATCTTTTGTTTTTTAGTTTCTTTTCGGTTGAAGTAACTGATTTGGAGGTTTTTTAACTTCTTCTTTGTTTTAAATTAAAGGTTCTTATGGATTTAGAAATATAAATTTTCCATCTTGCTTCCCTTTGCTTGTTATGTATTATTCTTTTTCTTTTTACAATAAAAAAATTTATAAAATGGTGTTTAGCAATCTTCTAAAATAAATAGAAATGAAAGTAAGATAAGCTAAAGCAGGAATATGAATATTTATATACTATAGTCAAATAAAAGTTGTTTTTCAAGTCATCCTACTCTGAAAATCAGCTGCGGTCACGTGTGTACTGTATAGTTTTCGAATATATAAAAAAAATATTCATTTAAATATCAGTTTTTTTTTTCATACATTTTCTTTCTGGGACCAATATTGAATTTTTTATGTTGTTCTACAAGTTCTACAAGCAATATTTCGATTGAAACACATGCTGAAACCCCATAAATAACGTTTTTATTTAGGCCAAAAACCTATTTTTGTAATGCAAAACGGCGAAAATTTCCGACAATTCTATAAAAAAAAATACAACTATACCACTGTTTACCTCCTCAACACTATTTTATGACCCTTTTAAAAAATGATGCTACTTGGAACAAAGGGCTGCAGATGGCGCAGTGTTGAACACTGATAGTCCGTTTCTGCGAGCTTAACATAGTTACCATTGTTCTCTTTTCCTAAATGCATTCCTCGAGAGATCCAGCATACTACACATACCAGGAAAAATACCGGCCTCCACACACTTCAAGCCCGCATAACTGTCAGAGGTAACTATCTCAAGTTAGATTGCGGAGTCGAAGGGTGTACAGGCGAGTATTTTCCGGGGTGTTCACATTTGCGGCCGACCAGCAGTATCAGCGTATGCGCTCGACGTTTCACGGTGCGTTTTTGCGACCTTAACACGGTTACTATATTGTTCTCTTTTTCTGAAACACGGTTCCCATCTATGCGTTTCTCATTCGTGGGTCCCCCGAATCAAAACACGTATCACGTGGTCTAAGCGAGATTTGCCTACACAAGTTCATGTCGGACCACGTGATGAGTTTTTTGAGTCAGGGTGACTGCGTATGGGATACGCTGGTGCGAATCAGGTGTAAAATGCATTCGATCCCGATATCTGTCATCGGCAATTATCTCAAGAAGATTTGGATCTCTTATCTCTCTCAGATTGATGTAATTAAAACAAGATAATAATGGTATGGTATCTCGCAAAAACGGGTCTTTTGATGTCGCAAAAACGCGCCTTTTGATGTCTCAAAATTAACCTTAAAAAATCTTGTTTGTTTTGCCAAAATAAATTAAAATTGTTTTTTTTTGTTCTAAAAACACTTGTATTATAATCACTATATAAAGAAATTAATAACAACTATATAGAATAAACCTTATGGGCAAAAAAGGTTTATGAATGAGTTAATAAGAATATTACACACACCAATTTATATAAATATTGTGTGTGAGTTCCCAAGTTTTTATAAGTGTCTCTCGAAATATTTTCAATCTTATCTTATATAAATTTGTTGTTGGTTAATTAAGTTTTATAAGTGGGTTGATAGCAACATTTTAAAAACCAATCTATTATATATCTTTAATTGATAGTTACTTACGGTTTTATAGGTGGGTTGACAGAAAGATTTCAAACACCAATTTATATAACTTTTGTCACTGATGACTTACATTTTTATAAATATGTTGGTGGAAATATTGTTAACACAAATTGATATAACATTTGTTACCGATGACTTTAATTTTTATAATGATGTCCGTGGAAATATTGTTAACGCCAGTTTTATATTACTTAGGGTACCATCAATTTAGAGCCTTTAATAAAACAAATATACAAACTCAATTCTTGTAGGAAACTTCTAACTACCCTAGGGTATCAATGGAACCCTCTTTATAATTTTTATATAAATATCTGTCACCAGAAGTTTCTGAAAAGGCTCATTGGGATTAAACATAAAATAAAATCGCAGATAAAAAAAAATCGGTGAATAAAAAACAATTTTTATATTAAAAAGCACATTCTGGGTGGTTTTCGCAAATATTAAACCAATAAGGGCATTTTAAGGCTACCTTTTTGCAGCCGCAATCTCATATAATAGTAGAAAAAAAAAGACAGTGATTTTTAGAAAACTGTGTCTACTTCATTGCATGCACTCTTTTTACCTTATAATGTAGGGGCTTGTGGGCAATTCTACGCCATACGGGATGTAACGACGGTTACACTATTTTACAGTGAATTTGTGTAGGCGTAATTTTATTTACAACTTTAAATTCACACATGATAAACTAAAGAAATATTCAACTTTCATTATTAGTTACTACTTCGTCGACAATATTTTTAACCTATGAGTGGCTGCCATTAAAAGTTATAAAACCATAGTTCCAGTGTACCGACCGTTACCGTAGAATTACCCATATGTCGATATTTTCTGTCCCGTGGGATTTTGAATGAAGGAGTTTTGTTACTATGTGGGATTGATAGCTCTTTAGTCACACAATCAAGTGTTATCGGGTGCTTTGCTCGCATCTGTGTAGAAGAAGATGATATGACGTCATCTTTCATGATGGCGGCCAAAAATCATAAAAGGTATAATTTTCGTAACCGGAGCATGATTATACTTGATTCCATATAACTCGAAAACAGATATTTCAAAAAATTTACTTCCAAGGTCATCCGACTCTAAATGACCTTGAAATTCGCAAAAAACAAGATTTTTGCCATTTTCTCTTCAAAAATCTTAATAACTCGAGGGTTTGTCAGTCCAACTATTAGGCATATATGCCAGATTCGATCCTTAGAGTTCCATGTAGTTAGAAACTTCATGACCCCAGTAAAAGCGCTATTCATCAACTATTAAAGTAAAGAGGACCAAATTTGATAAGACAGAAAAGAAGGGCACGTCCAACGTCCAACAATATTGTTAAAAAAAATTTGGTTCAGCTATGACGCATTTCAATATGACGGCTGATATATTAAAGTGGCGACCTATAACCACATTTTATTTTATCCAATTTCGCAAAAAAGCAAAAATGACAAGGTGGTTATTATTTTTTTTTGAATTGTCGCCGCTTACTACGAAAAAAAAGTTTAGTTGATGCATCACCTTGATTGACTTTGACCAATTTACCATTACGCAAAAACTTAAAGCGCCGCAGAAAAAATTAACATCTTAGCCATAAACAAACACTTTTTTTAAACCTCCCTACCATTTCTCTTGATATGGCTTCCCAGATGTTTATGCTATACCCCGGTCGTTTTTATTACCTTTCGGAACTTCTACAGGGATGCGGTGGCACATATATGTATGACTAAATAGCTGTTAAATCCTCATCCTTGAATTTTATTATAAATGTTAATAAACAAGTGTAGTCATGCCTACTGGCATAATTATAATTTTTTATGCTTTTTCTACCGTCATTTTGGAAAATGACATCTAAAACCACTGGTCCACTATATGGTAATATATATCTAACTTCTGTAACTCTCTTAAAGGTTAATTAAATTACTTTGTTGGCTAGACAAGTGAGTATAACATAAAATTCACAGTTTCTAAACTTAATAAAAAGGACAGGTATATAGGTCATTTTTACCGGGGTATAGCATATACATCTGGGACGCCATATCAAAAAAAAATGGTAGCGAGGTTTAAAATGAGGTGTTTGTTTATGGTTAAGATGTTAATTTCATCTCTAGTACTTAAAGTTTTTGCGTACTGGTAAATTGGAAAAATATCACAAAAAGCTCGTTTTTCACTTGTTTATGTTATTTTCAAGGTCAATCAAGGGCATGCCTCAACTAAACATAGTAAGCGGCGATAAGAATTAATGGCCACCTTGTTGTTTTTGCTTTTTTATAAAATTGAATAAAATAAAATGTATAGGTCGCCATTTTGATATATCAGCCGCCATATTGAAACGCGTCATAGCTGAATAAAATTTTTTTAAACAATATTATTGGACATGATCTTCTTATCTTTCTTACCAAATTTTATTCTCTTCGCTTTAATAGTTGATTAAAAGAACCCTTTAGTATGTTATTTTTGCAATATGTTAATTTTACTGGGGTATTTTGCAAGGTCATTAAACTTCAAACTACATCAAACTCTAAGGATCGAATTTTGCATACATGCCTAATAGTTTGAGGTAGATTTGAATCTTATTTTTGCGATTTTCAAGGTTATTTAAGGTTGGATAACCTTGAAAGTATTTTTTTTGGAATCCTCGTTCTTAAATTATATCGAATCGATTATAATCATGCCCCGGTTGCGAAAGTTGTATTTTCTATGATTTTTGGTCGCCATCTTGAAAGATGACGTCATATAAACCCCTTCTACACGGATGCAAACAAAACACTCAGTAACACTTGATTGTGTGACTAAAGAACTATCGATCCCACATAGTCAGAAATCTCCTTCATCAACATCCCAATTACACTATTAAAGAGCACTGGATTGAAGGTAAGGATGAAAAACTAAAAAAAGTTTCATTTTTCGAAGACTTTTCCAAGACGACGCGACGGAACGAGCAACAGAAATATGGCAAAAACTTGGGTTTAAGTTTTAATTATCCTACCGATTTATGTAAAATAAAAAAATTCAAAAATAACGTGTCCTGTCGAAAACAAAAATTTTTGCTCTGGAAGCTCTAAACTTAAATAAATGCAAAAAATGAGCTCTCCTTACAATAATCATAAAAAATATCCAAATACTAGAATTTGTAAGTAATTAAATTTCCTCCAAGGTCTATCCCTACAACTTTTACTTTGTCCCATAATAAGTTTTACTGCGAAATAAAATTAAAAAAAAAAACAAAATTTTGTGATTTTAGTCATTTTTGGGCATTACCTAGCTTAGCTGCAATTGATCATAGAACAATAATAATATCATTAAATTGTGAACAAAAAACTAAATTGTGGTTCCGCGGTTTTTTCAAGGAGGAAGCAGAGGGGGATGACAAAAACTCGGTTTTTACTACGCTACCGACCTATATAACATAACCAAAATTCAGAAGTACTGTATTGTACCTATTTATTCCCAATTCTTTAAAGTAATCACAAAAACTATCGGAATATTTTTTCGTAATTAAATTCTCTACAATACATATTTTTAGCACTTTTACCTTAGAATGCGGAGTTAATACCGTGTAAAGTAAAAAAAAAATGCCAAGCACGTGATTTTAGTAATTATGAGGCATTACCTAGGTCCGTTGTTATTAGTCGTAGTGCACTGGAATGGAACTACAGGCAAACAACTAAAAAAAGTTCAAATTTTCAGGGGTTTTTTGAAGATGGAGGAGGGAGGATGGCGGAGGGAGAATAGGTCAAGGATGACCTAAACCCGGATTTGAAACTACCCTATTAATTTTTAAAAAATATCCAAAATTCAAAATAACCGGACGTTTTGTAGGGTTAAACTCCTCTGTTCACTTTACTAGTGGTAGAGAGTAACTGCACGAAACTCAACCACAGACCTCCTAGCAAACAGAAAAAAAATATTATTAATTTAAAAAAAATTCTAATAATAAATTCTTGAAGTTGGTTTTACTTTTTGATTGAGCATTCTTATATACTTGATTAAAGAAAATAATAAAATAGTAGTTAATTGTCATTCGCCGAGTGGTCAGTGGAACCTGGGGCATTAGCCCAAGGATCCTACACTGGATATACAAGGCCATAAGACTAAGGATTTAATACGGATCAGTGGTTTGGTGTCCCGTTTTAGAGAAGCTGACCATATCCAAAAAGCTCACGAGCCTACAAGGGCTCTTCTGCAGAGAAATAACCGGTGCAATGAGGACGACTCCCATCTACGCTCTGGAAACCATCTTGGGTCTTCCCTCGCATCCAACTTGGATCAAGAAGGAGGCGATGGCGGCGCACCTGCGATTAAGGGACCAGGGACTATGGAAGGGCAGGGAAGGAAGAATGGGCCATCTGGCGGACGAGGAACTGGCGACGAAAGAGTTGCCCCTCCTAAGACTGCCAGTAAAAGCACCGCTTACACCATGGAGGTTCGATAAAAAGTAGAAAGTCACAATACCAAAACGGAATGCGTGTCAAAGGGAAGAATTTTGAACGGAATTAAGCAGAGAGGCGACGGTCTGTTACACAGATGGCTCTAAACTGTCAGCCAAAAGCTAACGCAGAAAGCCTAGAAGTTCAGAAAAGTTATCCACTTGGAGAACACGCTACGGTGTTTCAAGCGGAGGCATATACATATGCTCCGACAGTCAGGCTGCCCTTAAGGCTCTAAGTGCACCCAAAATAGATAGTAGTCTAGTGGAGGAGTGCGCTGAAGCACTGCAAACAGTGGCTCAAGACAAGAGGGTAACACTGATATGGGTCCCAGGTCATGAGGAAATACCAGAGAATGAGATAGCGGATGAACTTGCCAGACTAGGGGATGAAACCCAATGCGTTGGACTGGAACCTCTTCTGGGAATAACAAGGAAACAGGTATAGAATGAGCTCAACAAATGGGCGAACAATGAACTGAAAGCGTCCTGGAGGCAAGAGTCAGAGTGCAGACAGTTCAAGCTATTCGTGGATGGTCCCAATGTACCCAGAACTAAATGGCTCTTAGGCAAGACCCGAAAAGACGTTGGACTGCTGACAGGGATGCTTACTGGACACAATTGGCTGACCAAAAGATCTTGTGTGTCCCGCTTGCAGGCTCGAAAAGGAATCGGCGCAGCATTTGGTAGCAGGGTGCGATGCATATGCCACATCAAGGCAGCTGAAGTGGGGATTTCCCACAACAGAGGAAGAAGAGCTGCACTCGCTCAAATGGGCTGACATACTGAATTTCGTAAAGAAGACAGGAAGGCCCAGAGAGAGAGAGCTGCAGCGGAGCATAGAAGTAAGGAACAGGGTATGGCAGAAATAGCCCATGAAGAGGCCTAATTGCTAGGCCCACGGACCGCCCCTCAACTACTACTATTAAATCAAGTATAGCAACAAAAAATTGATTGGTTACCATGGTTATTAGCTAGGTCTGGAGTATTTACCTTGGAAATTCATTTGTTTGGTTAAGAGTTTCTATGCAACTTTAAAAATACGCTTATTGATATCTTGTATCATTAACTTCTAGCATTGTAATAGCTTTACGATTAGTATTTACCTGTAAAAAGGAGCTCTCCAGCTTGCAACAAATTTTGAGCATCTTCCCGTGCTGATTCTGGGTCTACGTCATTTGATTCATCTCTACCACCCTAAAATATTGTATGTTGTTTATTATTTTCATTCGATGCATAATAAAATTATATTTGACGCACAAACTTTATTTGCTTTACACTTTGATTTGGGTCCTTAAAAAAACTTCCCAACACAGTGCAAGAACAATCTTGTATAAAAATTGTCAACAAATTTTTTGGGAAAAAGATCATTTGTTTTAGCATTGCCTAAAATTATATGTATATCAGGTAATGGTTTCAGCAAATTTTGACAACTCTCAACAGTGTTTAAAAGCGTGTAAAAAAATTTTAGTATAAATAACCACGCACAATTTAAAAGGAAACTGGATCTCAGTAGAATTTCAACGCCGTTTAAGTATGTTATTGGGACAGTCCCTGAGAGCATTTTGTCTCATAGACACAGGTATCGATATCTACAGAATGAACCAATAATAACTGCCAAAGTTTGGGATGAGTTTATTATTATCATACTTATGATGACCAATATCGGCAAAAAAAGCATCAATTCCCACTAAAATGACAACGCTGAATTTAAAAATGACATTTATCTTGACACCTGTCAAACCCTGTCGAAATTGCCGAAAAATAATTAATGAAATTGAAGTTTTTATAAAAGCGAATAGCTTCTTTTTAGTCTGCTGAAAACATTAAATAGGAAACCGTAAAAAAGTGACAGTTGTTTTAAATGTCATTTACTGTTATAGGGAAAACCACTGGTGCGATAACACATATTTAGGAAGGGGGACTCGAACTAAGCTAAGTTAAGGTTGATAAACTTAAAAATATTATTAGTTTCGACACCTGTCAAACTCTGTCAAAATAACTAATAAATAACCCATGTTAACCTCCACGGTTTTCAATTCAATATCGTCAACAGAGTTCGAAAAAGGTGTCTGATTTCCAAAAACTATTTTTCCGCCATTTTGATAGGGTTTAACAGATGTCAAAACTAATAATATTTTTGAGTTTATCGACCTCAATTTAGTGTAGTTCGAGTCCCCAATTGTAAGTATGTGTTATAACACCAGTGGTTTTCCCCATAACAGTAAATGACAGTTAAGACAACTGTTACTTTTTTTTACGGTTTCCGACTTAATGTCTTCCGTAGAGTAAAAAGAAGGCATTCAATTTTCCAAAAAGTTAAATTTCTCGATACTTATTTTTTCGCCATTTCGACAGGGCGAAAGTGTCAAAATATATGTAATTTTTAAATTCAGCGTTGTCATTTTAGTGGGAATTGATGCTTTTTTTGCCGTTATCGGTCATCATAAGCATGATAATAATAAACCCAAAATTTGGCACTATGCAAAATGCGCTCAGGGACTGTCCCAATAACATACTTAAACGGCGTTGAAATCCCACTGAGATCCAGTTTCCATTTAAATTGTGCGTGGTTCTTTCTCAAAACTTGACACATGATTTTTTTTGCGCTTGCTTTTCAGTATAAGTAAGATTATTTCCTATACACTACCCCAACATAACCTACCAAACCGCCCTCCTCATAAAAAAAGCCACTGTTTTATCGCAAAAAGAAAAATCACAGGTCGATTATTTTTTTTGAGTGGTTTTTGAAAAATACGCATAAATTTAATTATGATAATTAAGTTAATAGACAACTGAAAGCTCAGGGAATCTTGCGGCAAATTTTTATACTCGAAGATTCTCAGAATAAAAGCTTACCGTTGATAAAGAAACTAGCAGCCTTTTTAAATGACCAGAAGTATCTCCTTTAAGATCTGCTTCCAGAGAAGTTTGATATACTAAAACAAAAAAAAAATAACGTTGTTAATTAATACAAGCATCACTGGTGCACCAAGGGGGGGGGTTTCGGGTCAACCCCCCGAGAAGCCTGGTTATGTTCACATTTTTATTTTAAGTTAAGGTTTTTCTAATATTTATCTTAAAAACCCCCCAGAAGTCAATTCCTGGGTGCAAGCATGAATATGCAACTCCACTTTTATATCCTATTTATTTATGATTTACTATTTTAAAATAATTTTTAAAAAAATGTCACAAAAATGGGATATTTAAGTTGTTTCTGAGGCCTATGTTTTCTTTTCTGCATTCAACAGATAAGTGCCAATATTTTAGGGATAGGGGAGAAAAAAGTCATATACAAGGGGGTCAAACTCATTTGTTATCGAGATACAGCGGGTTGTCTAAGTGCAAGATTTTTTGTGATATCTTACTACGAAATTACAAGAAAAAAACGAATGGATTTTTTTTATACTGGGACCTTTCCATCCATAGTAGGATCAATGCTCAGTATAGTCAAGTGTTTCTGCAGAGGTAAAGAAAAACACAAAATATCCATGCACCTAGCCGGGATTCGAACCCAAGACCTTTCGTGCGGCAAGCCGATATACTACCCACTCCGCTACGGAGGTCACAAAAAATTGGTTAAATTTTTAAAGAAACTCAAAGAAAAATTGCAGTTTTGAATGTTTCTCTGGCATTAAACTTTTTTTTTCTAAAAATACCTGTATCTCCTTAACTTGGTTTAAAAAATACTAAATAAGACATTTGGATCGTAATGAATTTAAAAATTAATTATCGCAACTCCACGAACTTAAATTGCGAAATATCTTGGAAATTAAAAATGGTAGACCGCTACATTATAGTATTTTTTTTTCTTTTTTTTTTTAATTTTCTAACATATGTAAAAATATTGGCACTCATATCTTTTAAGTACTTTATACCTATTGGTATTTAAAAATACTACACATGTTAAAATGGTGGTAGCGGGTTTTGATGTCAGATGGTTGTTGGTCGAGCCCAAAAATCCCGACGACTAAAGCTATTTGACATTGTTGACATTTGAATGTGATACATGGTTAAGAGCTGCCGTGAAACGCCGAAAATGTACCAAAGGGGCTATTTTGAACTGTCAAATAGTGTTAAAGTTATCGTTGTCGGCGAAGTTATCGGACTGTAAATTGGCACGATAAAGAAACTGGCAGTCTTTTTAAATGACCAAAAGTATCTTTGGGCGGGTAAAATTAAACCCTGGAAACAAAGAACTACGAAGAGAATACACAACCTACAGAAATAAAATTCATTCTTTAGTAAACAAATGTAAAAACCAATATTACAAAAATCAACTTGAGAAAAACAAACACAATTCAAAAAAAATTTGGAATACAATTAAAGAGAAACACCACATAACCTTAAAAAATCAGAAAATCTACTCAGAAGTATTCGAGACGAATCATTTTTAACACAATATGATAAAAAATACAGAACTCAAAAGTCTTTTCAACTACATCCAGTCACGGAAAACGAATTAATAAAGACAATAAAAGAATTAAAAACAAATAAAGCCCCCGGACTGGACAACATCACCCCCCTCTTAGTAAAAACAGTTGAAAAATTCTCTACTTACAGCCCTCGTATTCATTGGCAATGGCAACAACCTCCTCATTATTGTGTACAGCTAAAATTTCTACTATGGTGCCTTCTTCAGTTCCTAGACCACTGATGGCATTATGGAGCTCTTTGGCTTGAAATTCTGTCGGGTCAGTCATAAGAGCTAAAATGACGTCTTCAAAATTGCCCCGTAGTTCGCTTTTGAGTTCCTTGATCAGGTCCTACAGTTGATAAGTTTTAAGTAAATAGAAAACTTTTAAAGTTAACTGGACATGCATGCATGCTGAAATCAGAGATTATTATAGTTCACCCAGAAGATGTGGAGGGCCCATACGGAAATTTTCAGAAAAATGGATTGGATTAGTGAAGAAAAAGTGTGTAACTATGTTGCTTAATTTAACTTAACGAAAAGCAATTGTCTCAACTTTAATATCTAATTGATTTTTTTAGGTATTTCTTAAATTATTTAACTATCGATAAAATTTTCACCTTTTTTTAATTTTTGATAATTTTGTAGAAGTCTTTTTTTTTATGACCTGCTATTATATCTCTAATTTTGGTCTATTTGCGTTATGTAAATCCTCTTACCGCACGAGCTCATATCGTAATGCTCATTATGTCACAAGTAATGTAATAAAATCATTACGTAATTTATTTTTATTAATTTTTTACAATTTACTTATTTAAAAAAAAAATTGATTTATAGTTAATTAAATTAAACCTGAGATATCTTTTAAAAGTGTTTGACATTAAAATAAGTGCTTTTGAACTTGGGTCATAGATAAAATGGGGTATGACAAATGTAAGGTGATGGCTCATTACAGCACTCGTGTGGTTATCACGACTCGATCTACCACCTCATGGTCGCAATAGACACTTAAAGTAAATATTTCAACGCATCGGTATCGGTATACAGGGTTCCCACGAAATTCTGTTTTCCAAATTCCCTGACTTTTCCAGGTTTTACCTGACCATTTTTTAAAAAATTCCAGGTATTTTTTGGATATAAATTGCTTTTCTACGTGCATACCAAGTAAATGTAGACTTTTACCACGACAATTTTTGAAAGCTCAAATTTAGCAGGTATTATTATCGAGCTAAAAAGGTAAAAAGCAGAGAACTTTATTTGAAAACAAATATCAGAGGAACCGAATTCGTTAAATCCTAAAAACAACAGGTACTTAACAGTATTAAAAATAAAAGACTAATTTGCCTAGTTCTACCAACGAAAAAGAAGACCAGCGTAAGCTGGAATACGGAAAAATTCAAGACAGAACAAACACAGGAAATTTACCAGAAACCAATTACTGAAGAAATAAAAGGACCGCAATGGGGCTACAATGTAAACGAGCTCTGGAAGAACATCCAAGAAACAGAACCTAGAGTGGCTAGTCAAGTGCGCGACAAAAAGAGAAAATAAACAAGGAAGTAGTTTGATGACGACTGTAGTAGAGCGACGGAAAGACGAAATATGACCAGAGAAAAAAATACTTCAACACCTAACAGCATCTCATATAAAAGAACAACAAAGATCTGAAGCACGCAGAATGATATAAAGGAAAAAGAAAGACCACCATCTAAATATAATAAGAGAAATGGAGGAAAACAAATAAAACAACAGAATAAAAGAATACTTTCAGGGAATAACAAAGCACAAAACATGATACCAATCCAAAACCGAAAACTTCCTCTCAACAAAGAACGGAAAACTGACAACCAACGAAAGAGAGATCCTAACCACATGGAAGAACTACTTTTGCGAACTACCCAATGAAGAGGTAAATATCGATACTACCATAAGCATCAAGGATAAGACAGATTTTCACCGTTAGACAAATAATGGAAAAATGCTGGGAATTTGACAGAAAACTTCACCAGATGTTTATTGATTTCAAATAGGCATTTGACAGATTATGTAGAGCAAAGCAAAGGCTTTTAAAAGCTGATATACCTGGTCAAAATGTGTACAGAGGAGACAAGGTGCAAGATAAGGGTGGAACAGAGCTACTCTGATTTCTTTGGTATCAACAATGGGCTTAAGCAGGTACATGACTCTCTTTCACCCCAACTCTTCAACATAGCATTAGAATATGCAATTAGGAAAGCCAAGATTGACACACCAATGGCTATATTCCACCAGGAAGGACCCACCCTACTACTGGCCTTCGCAGAAGATGTGGGCATAATTGGAAACAGCAGGATTAATCTTAAAGACTCCATGCACCACAATATTTCTGGATCCGTAACTAATTGCTTAAAAGTGTTAATGTTGAGTAGCTGAATTTATTTAGCTAGACTTCGCCCTTTAAAAATTGCTTCCAGTTTTTAATATTTGTATTATTTTTAATTTGTGATGCCACCTTTCAATAAAGACTATTTATTATTATTATTATTATTATTATTATAAGAAAAGATTACAAAAAAGGAGTGAACCCTTTTTGGCAGTGGAAGCAGTTGGTGTTGAGGTTCCTTCACTTCCAGTAGTTGGTCCATTGTCATTTTGGGCCAAGACTGATAGTGTATCAGTTTTCTTGATTAAAAGAGACATTTACCTTGAATTTTTTTCAGACCACTGCTCTTAAAATGGCTCAAGTTGGCCTGACGCCCAATATGACTCAACTCAATATTTTTTAAACAAAGCTTACAATATGCTCTATATTTATTGGTTTTCAACGCCTGTAGACTCTGCCACTCTGGTGAACTTATGGAAACACTTATCCAGTCTAAATAAGAAACTGTTTTTTCGACATTTTGGATTCGTGCTTTTAAAAAAATTGAAAATTCTCGAAATCTCGCATCGCAGTTGCTTCCCACATCATTTAAAGGTTAGAATTAAATACATTACATGACAAATATTGCCGAATTAGAAAAAACGCGCTAGACTACACTTAAAAGTTGTAAGAGAAGACAGCCATGTGTGCTTTATTATTTCGAAACGAAAACCAAATATGTTCAATAAACACAATCTGACACCTTGAGTAATGATGCGGTTCTTATCCTACACGTTTTAAAAAGATTTCCTCTCTCTTTTCTCTTGCTCTTGGATTTTAGGCGGACTGGAATTGATTGAGCGCGAAACAGATGTTGTACAAAATTGGTTTAAAAAATAGGTTGAGAAAGAGAAATTCCAGGTTTTGTGTGCCAATTCCCTGACTTCTGAGGATTTTTTAGTCATTCCCTGACTTTTCCAGGTAGCTATCAAAATTCCCTGACTTTTCCAGATTTTCCAGGTTTTCCAGGTCAGTGGGAACCCTGGTATTTCTAACGCGTTCGAAACAAAGCCAAAATACCTTACATTTTTGACTTGTTTATGCTGTGTTTCGAACGATGCCCGCTTCTTTGACAGCTGCGATGAAAGTACACCTGATTCCACTCGTTGAGTACGCAGGGATGTACGTAACGCTACAGATCTTTGAACGTACGCAATGATTTCAATCAGTAGTTCTGTCATCGCACTCTTCAAAAAAGCAGGCATCGTTCCAAACATCACATATACAGGTCAAAAATGCAGTGTATTTTGACTTTATTTCGAACGCGTTAGGTACACCGATGCCGATGCGTTGAAATATTTACTTTAAGTGTCTAATATTCTCTTCTCCTTACTGTAATGAAGCTCTTACCGTACCTATTAATAATACAAATAACTGTTAAATCTTGTTAAATAAATTCAAAACTAAGACTCCTACTATTGCAGTTCAAGTAATTCTATGTTCATAATTCTTGGGCCCGGATAAAGTTTAACGTTATTAAACGAAACGTCAACCAAAAATTGTAAATCTAATTTATTGTCCTAGATTACCGACAAATCTACTCAGACGGAATTCTAAGTGTAATTCGATTATTTTATTGCCAATACCATAAAAAAATTCGCTAAAAGCAGTGGCACATAATTTTTTTTTCAAGAGATGATGTTTATATTAAAAATAAATTTTTGGAGGATTAATCGCAAAAGGGGGGGCCCGTTGAACATCTTGTTTATCCTTTTGAATGCCCCTTTACATAATAATTTCGCCTTCCTGTACGCGCCGAGAAATTTAGCAATGTTGATTTATAAACAATTTTTATAATACCTTGACAAGATAAAAATGTTATATGGCTTACTTGTGAAATGTAAACTAAACTACATCATCTTGGATTTTTAATATAAACAGTTTTTATTTTTATGCGTCCCGTCGCGACGTGTGGAATTATTTTTTTTTAAATTATTGCTTAAATATATTCATCATCATAATAATACCGTCAAGATAAGAAATAAGAAGTATTAGAGACATTTTGTACCTATAATTTTGATGCCTTTTTACTTTATCGCTTATTTTCGGCATGCGCAGGTACGAGGTAATAACGGAATCCCTTACTAACCAATAAAGGTTGACGTTAACTGCGGGTAAATACCGTATCTCTTATAATTTACATGGTTGTCGACAGTAAAACGTTAAGTAAAAAAACAAAATATTTTACAGAGAATATTTGTGGCGTAGAGGGCAAAGGGTGAGGGAATAAATCGGAAAAAGTTTTTCCTAACAGACACGAAAGTAACCAAATATGCACTCTATAACGCCTCAGAAAGTTTTATATTTCACACGCATATCAATTTTATTTTCGTCTCTAGAGACGAAAAGATTTTCTTCTCTAGTGACGAAAATGAATGACAGCAAACCATCCAAACAACGTAGGTATCTAGTAGGCTATGATTTGTAAAAGCGTCGAAAACATTTTCGACCCTAGAGAGAAAAGATTTTCTTCTCTAGTGACGAAAATGAATGACAGCAAACCATCCAAACAACGTAGGTATCTAATAGGCTATGATTTGTAAAAGCGTCGAAAACATTTTCGACCCTAGAGAAGAAAATACCTTCTTCTCTTGAGAGGAAAATTTAAAAAATTTAAAAATAATAGAAAATACGAATTATATCCTAAAGTGGTCGTAGGAGAAATAGCGCACACAACTCGATAAAAAGTAACTTTCTTACACTCGCGTGTTGTTTTATTCGGCTAGCGCCTCGTTCACAATATTCACGCTCGTGTGAAATATGTCACTTTCTTCTCTCGTTATGTAATATACTATTTCCTCGACCAACTGAGCTATCAAAGACATGGGGTTTTGACTGGCTATTGGGAAATCCTTTCCTCCGATTTATTTGTTAGTAGTGGGGAGATCTTTGAAGCCTCCTGCGGCTTTAAAAACCTTATAATTAATATGATTGCTAACCCTCCCGATTTAGGCGGGAGTCTCCCGCTTTTTTGAATTTCCTCTCGCCTCCCGCCAGATGCAAAAATCTCCCGAGTTTTAAATTATGCGAGATGGTTTTCCATTCTTAAACGTTCCCCAGCAATCTTGAACAGTCTTCTTAATAACCAGACACACCCTCTGTATACAATAATTTATCCTTTATGCAGTTTTTTAATTAATTTTCTTAGTATAACATTGTTTAAATAATTATACCTATTCTGTTATAGTTCTGTGTTGTATTTCACTTTCCCTGAAGTCCGGCTCTGAGCAGTTTTCAGAATTTTGTCTTAAATAATGGTGAATGCGCAAACTATTTTAACGAGATCCTACATTTTATTTATTTTTTTAAATGGTAAAGAAGAATGTTTTTAACACTTTGCATTTGGTTGGTGGTCAGTTTTTTATTGTGGGCTAAATATACAAAATACGAAGTACAAAAGGATAAAAAAAAGCAAGTTGCGCTGAAAGTCATAACTAAATAAGATACATATGAAAACTCCCGCTTTTTGAAAATAAAAACATGGCAACTCTAATAAAGACAAGGAGTTGAAGGAGGTACAAATTCACGATTATTAGTTGTACGAAATTTCTTTTTATCTATCAACAAAGGTTAGCTTTGTCATTACGCGTTATTAAGCGATAAAGTTACCTAACGGGGATTTTTCATAAGAGGTGCAAAAGGTCGCTATTAAAAAATAACCAGTGGCGTAAACCCAGTTTGAGGAAGTTGGAAAAGAAGATTATTTTTTAAAGTTTCTTTTTTCTTTTTTATGAAAATTTTGATATTATTTAAAAAAGCAATCACAAAAGGAAGAGGCAATAGCACACGCCATTTGTCTGTATTTCTTAAAAATCTGCATTTTTTTACGTTTTCAGGTTATAAAAATTGATTTTTGTCCAATCATCAAGGTTTTTTAAAACACCGAACAACCTTGGTAAATTATCACTTGAGGGTAGGTAATCGTTAATAAATTATTTTTTAATGTGTCATTTATTATACACATAGATATAATTTTAATGGTTTTTTAACACACGTCCAGAACAAAGAAATGTTACAAATGCTTCGGTTTTCCAATTAAAATTAAATTTACTTTTTACTAAAATCCCTAATATTTTTTATTGCTAATATCGAGGCCACTAATATCAAAGGCTTTGTTGCCCTAACGCACTTATACTTTTCAAACTCACTAGCTTTATGGGGAGGCTTATATTCTCGGTATTTTAATTTGTCATTAGCCGCTTCTAGAAAGTTTAAAAAAATAAAACGTGTTATTTTTTTATAGAATCAAACGCGATGTTCCCGGGGAGAGAAGGGGTGTTAAGCCCCTTCAGCTGTCAATTTTTAACAAAATTCTCACCTGTAACCCATTTACAGCATGTTTTTGTCAACAAACTTAAGGTAAACGAATACTTGAAAAAAAACTAATTACCCCTCTTCCTTTTATAAAATTGATGATTATCATTATCAAGACTCAACAAAAAATCCGCGAAAAAATTATATACTTTCAGATATTTTCTTACTTTTCCAAACATAGTTTTAAATCTTGAAGCAATCTTTCTTCTTTGTTCATTAGTTCTTCTAGCAATAATGTCGATAACAGCGTCTTCGTCTGTACCGAATCCTTTGAAGGCGTCTTTCAGGGTTTGAGCGTCAGCCTCTTCATCAAATGGATCGGCTGGAAATACTGTTGGCTAAAAAATAATCCAATATCTATTAAACAAAGTCTCATCACACTAATTCTCGTCTAAAAGACAATCGCGTAATGAACTACTAGCCTTTTGTTCATCTATGGGTAACTTTGAAAACTAAACGATACCCTCGACTATACCACAATTTCGGCCAAAACTAATATTTAAAATATTTAGATATGTCGCAACGAAATGAGTATAGCAGATTTTAGAAAGACAATTAACCGGCCGAAATTTTTTTTTTAGCTCAGTAAAAAGGGAGTAAAGGGAGTGTGCAAAATATGGTAAATCACTTTGCACTTCTTTATAATATGAAGCTTGTGTGGCTGAGTATACCTGCTCATGCAAACTAAATATTATAATATTTACTTTTTAAAATATTTTTAAATTTTGTTGCATTAGAATCTTTTATACTTACAGGGTGATATACCCATTTTGAAAAAAACCCAAACTCGTCAACTTATTTTTGCATTGGAATCTTTTAACCCAAAACTTAATGGTAAAGCACTCTGCACTTCTTGATAATATTATAATGCTGAGTTATTTTTATATTTTTGGCGTAAGAATCTTTTATATAGGTGTTCCACCCAAAACTGTCAAAAGGTGTTTTCAAGTATATGCAGTACATTTAAAAAAAAAAATTCGAACACGTCAATTTATTGTTATTGATGGCCAATTGGAATATTCGTAGGAGACACCCCAGCTTTCAAAGGGGTTCCACAGCAGAATTTAGATAGGGAAAGTGACTCAAGTAATAACCTATTTTAAAGGTCTCTTGAAGAAGGAGTGTCCTACGAAAATTCCAATATATCTAAAAAGAATTTTAAAAAGCCTTATTTTAGTGTTGCACTTGGTAAAAAGCATTATTTTATTATTTATGTCACATTACATTTGAGGGTTTTAGTCCCACGACAAAAGTGTTCCGCAAAATTTTGCTTTAAATCGTTATAACTTTTGTTCTCGTAAACCGATTTTGATAAAGTACAGTCTTGGTCCTGCCCAGGACTTCAAGGAATCTAGCAGTGAATATCGCATGATAATCTGTTCACCAGTTTTTTCGTGACGCTGGAACTAACAGATCAACAAGAGATTTATTACCCCACATAGTAATGAAAGAACATTTACATGATTAGCATATGCGTTAAAGCTCCTTTTGAGGATGTCCTTTTGAGCACATCTTTAGCATATGCTTTGTACATACTATTTAAGTATATTCTATTAAGGATATCCGTAGCAAATGATATGAGTGTACCATTTGAGCAGGTCCTTTTAAGTACATCTTTAACACATACAAAGAATATATCAAGTTTTAAAAATTGTTCCGTTTAGTGCTCTGGTACCATAAAAGAACATCAAAATAATGAGCTTCTAAGTATTTTCTTGGCATATACTAAGGAAAACCACTAAAGAAGGTTACTATTAGAACATCTTTAGATTAGATAGAATGCGCTTCTAGTATTTCCTTAGAACATGCTGAGAAAATACCTTTAAAGAAGGTAACTTTTAGAACATCTTTAAACATCTTTAAACATTACAACAATATAAAAAGAATGTTATTCTAGTATTTCCTGAGCATACACTAATGAAATACCATTAAAGAAGGTTACCTTTAGGACATCTTTAACATATGCAAAGTATACCAATTATGAAATAAGTTAAAAAACTCGAAAAAAAATCGATGACCGGAAACGAACCCGGTAACCTTTGGTTTAGAGATGCTTGTCCATATATCCACCAAACGCAAAAATTTTCTCATGATGAACACTTTTCAGTCGACCTATAAAAATCCGCCAAAACGCTTATATTCCGTGGTTTCAACCTATTTCTTTATAAGCGCATGGTACAGTGGATAAAGCATTGGTCTATCAACCTGTAGGTTGTCGGTTCTAACCCCGTCAGCGAGTGGCACTTTTTTTTATTATTTGTTTTAATTTTTTTTTTCTTAGGGTGTATATTTTTCATTTTATTTAAAGTCATGTGTTAGGTTATAATGGTTTTTGCGCTACTATAGATTTAGCACATGCCAATCATCTGATAAGAATATCTATTAGCACATCCTAAGAACTTGCATAGAATGTGATTAAAACGGAACGTAATCTAATCTTAGCGCATGGTTAGGATATTCCAATGTTAATTTAGAACATCCTTAGCATATCCTTTTTCTTCTTGAGGATATTCTATGGGATATGTTTTGATTTTTTTCATTTTGGCCCACGCCACTATTTTCATTCTTAAACGTTAGGGGCTTATATTGGCATACGAACTTAGATTAGTTATTTGCAATATGACAGTTATTGAAATAGCAGAACTGCGACCGACATTATTTCAAACCAAATTTTTTTTATTAAAAACTTACCTTTGCCGTTTTTGGTTATTTCATTTTTTATTTTAATTTAATTATTTATTGTCAGATACCGAAATATCTGTAAATATCTTGGTAATTACTTGAATTTTTTTTGCTATAAAAGTATACATTAATTCAGACCTAATTACTGTTGTGGGTTCAAGTTATATTTTTGTAAATTTAAAAATAAGGACGGGTACATAACAATATTACGGTCGGCGTATATCTGATGATTTGTGAGCACGCAGTAGTAGGATTTTTTAAAATAAATTGCATTAAATAAATTCCACTGCCTCTTTTCTGTGAATTTTAAAATGAGGAATAATTTTTAGAAATATTTCAATCGGGCAATATTATTGAAACTAAAAATAAAAAAGATTAGATGCAAAACGTGACAAAAAAGATGCAAAACGTGACAAATTACAAATTAGACAAAGACAGCTGCTGACAATGACGGGTTATTTTCCCAAGTCCTTAGATAGCTTTGTTTATATTGGCGTCCACATATTTTGGACATTTCCTATCTAGATCTAAGGTTAGTGTATTTAATGATCGCCCTTGAATAAGAAATTGACGTGTTAGAGATTTTCCCAAAATGTACTTTATATTCTCGAAAACGCCCATTTTTGGTGGAACCGCACCCTGTATAGGGATAAATTTATATTTCTCATAATTTATACTTTTTGTTGTTTTTCGTAAAAAAGTGAAATACTTTAAAGTATGAATCATAACTATATAGAAACAAAATAGAAAGCTGTACAATACCGTAGATAGAGAATCTGCGACAATACCTATCTACAGTTGTAATAACAAAAGTTTGTAATATTTATTTAGGCGTCAAAACATATTACTAATAAACTCTAGTAAGGCACATCAGCGGGGGGGGGGGGCGGGGGCGTCGAGCGTCTGAGCGATTTTTGCAAGTAGGCATTGTGAAAAACAAAAAAATGGAATTGATATAATAGAGCCCCTCCCCATTAGCAAAAAAAAACATAAAATTTATAGATTCTTTTTGCCATTTTTCATAACGTATTTAGTTATTTAATTCTTGCTATTAGGTATTTTTAAAATTTATTTCATTTAAAATTTTGATCTCTTCCGGTTTTGTATTTTTAATAGTTCAATGTTTGCGTAAAAATCTTATTTGTAGCTTTATGGCTCGCTGTATGGGAAGGTTCTAAAGAACATTTTAGCAATATAAACGCCTTATTACAATTAATGGGACACTAGATTTTAAATATTTCTCTACTAGCGTGCGGAAAATCCACTTTTCTGCACGCATTTTAGTTATGAAAGTATCACTTTTCCGCACTAGTAAATGGTTGTGGTTTATAAAATGACTTAAAGCATTTAAATTTATTAAAATATTTCTATAATTTTTAATAAAATAAAAAGAAAATGTGTAAAATATGTAGGTCCTGGTATAAAGCGTCACCTTATTAATCAATGTTAAACAATAAAAAAAACCTGTTGTTGGCGACTACGAGCATTAAGGCTGGTTGGTGGTTAAATTCCTTTTCCTTTTCTGGAACTTTTACTGTACCTTTTTCCTTTAGCAATTATTAAATCTCATGTATTCAGATTAGGGTGTTCATGCTTGTTCTTTTTCTGTATCTTTTTCCTTAAGCTTTAAGGAATGACCTTGAAAGTTGGCTAATATTTAACTTTTACGGAAAAAGAAGCGGAAAAATCGCGTTGCGCAAGTGCGGACGGTAAAATATTTATTAATGTTTTTTACCCTCAAAATTGATTGTTTTTGTTTAATTATTTGATGCAGTAGTTATTACAGAAATGGATATAGATCATGGTGAAAGAGTTTCCACATTTGTAGGACAAAAAGAACCTCAAATTTTGTAAACAAAAGGCCAAAATCGCGAGTGCACCTGTAATTAGTGTCAATCTTAGTGACTAAAGTTAAGGAAAAGGAATTTTAGCATGAACCAGCTTTTTATTTAAGGAAAAAGGAAAGGGTAAAGTTACAGCAAAAGTTACAGTAAAGGAAAAGGAATTTAACCAAGAACCAGCCCTTAATCATAAAAAAATTAAAACCACTGTTTCTTATGAAAGTGTTCATGCAATGCTTTTGATTTTTTATAGGTTTACTCATAGTCTTAAGGAAAAGTTGTAAGTATTGCGCGTTCTTTTTGACAGGAATGAAATAATATTTTCAAAAATTTTATACAGGCAAATTAAAAGCAAAAAACAAGTTACTGAGTGTTTTTAGGTTCAAAAAACAACATTGTTTCTATTAAAACTTATTTTCTTTAAAAACAAACTACAAAAAATAAAAGTAAACAAAACAAAACATCAAAAAAGTGAGGTTAAATGTGGCTTAGTGCCTTGTATGAATGATCCTTAAGCTTGTCACTCAAAACCCTACCGTGTCAAAGGCCGCCGCTTTATAAAATAAATGTTTCTTTTGCGTCCACTTTTGAGTTTTTTCCTAAATACTTGTGGGAAAAATAGTGCAGTATATACGGTTTTCTGCCATTTTTTATTTTTATGAAAAACCTTTATGGGGCACCTACTAGGGTCCCTAGGACCCCAAATCCGCCTGCGCCCGATTTTTTTTTAAAGAGAAAAAAGGGTGCCCGGAGGGGGGGGGGGTTGTAATGTGATTTTTTGACTGTTTTGGGTTGAGTTGGATTAGGTTGGATTGGACTGTGTTGGATTGGGTTGTTTTGTTGTTTTAGTGAAAAAAAATTAAAAAAAACAAAAAAAAATAAAAAAAAACCAACAACTTTATTTGGGGTTAATTATGCAGTATACGGTTTCCTGCCATCTTTTATTTTTTATGAAAAATTCTTTATGGGGGCACCTACTAGGGTCCCTAGGACCCCAAATCCGCCTGCGCCCGATTTTCTTTATTAAGATAAAAAAGGGTACCTCAGGAGGGGGGGGTTGTAATGTGTTTTTTTTAACTGTTTTGGGTTGGGTTGGATTAGGTTGGGCTGTTTTAGTGAAAAAAAATAAAAAAAACCAACCGGCGCAGGAGGATTTGGGGTCCTAGGGACCTTAGTAGGTGCCACCATTTTTCATAAAAAAATCAAAAATGGCAGAAAATAGTGTACCTTATAATACGCGCGTAAAGCGACTTTTCCGCACTTTATTGCTGGCCGAACTCCGCTAGGCGTCCTTACGCAATCTGCAATAATTATTGCGTGCGGAAAAACAGGACTTTCCTTATTTTTTATGTAAACTACTATATATTGAAAACTTACCGTCTTTCCCATTATGTTTTTCCAGAACTTTCACTTTCCTGCAAAACTGTAAATCGATTTCTGATGGAAAACACCCAATTTCTGACTTCGAAAATACAAACAAGGCGAAATAATATCGAGATCAAAATGCTATAAAAGTTCACGAGAGAAATTTTGCTTTGTTAAACCCGGCAGAACACTGATATAGACTGAAGCGAATTGTTTTGAAAACCGGCGCAGGCGCTACTGCTGACTTGGCCTGCTTAGTCATTTTATTAATATTAATAAGCAGCGGGAGCAGGAATTCATTGAAATCAACTTTGCAGAAAGTTAAACATCCTCAATAGCAGAATTTAATTTCCGAGAACTATGTTGTAGAACTACGAATGCGTAGAAGGGCCACACCAAACTATTTTTTTATACCTTCATCAAAAACATGATTTTTAGTAACTGTCTGCACATAACTAAAACATGGTTTTTTTGGTTACCGATGCAAGAAACACTTTTTTATTTTGATCACGGGTGCAAAAAAAGATTTCTGTCCGTTTTTTATCCAAAATTAAAGAGAAATAGCAGAAAATAGTAATATTGAAAAAAATATAATTATTTTTGCCTAAATATTAAGCTATTTCCCCCGGTTTTCACCAAGTATTTAGGAAAAATCATTTAAAAACATCGTCAAAATATAATTCACGTCACATCGCTATGGAAATCATTGTTATTTAATTTACTAGCCGCCTTGATTTATAGTGTAAAAATGGTGTGACGCGAGAAGTGCTCTTCGTTCTAGATTTTTGAAAGTATTATCCTGTTTCTCTTGGATTTTTCGATAAAGGTATTTAAAAAAATAGTGTTAATAACTCGCGGCTACACTATGCTTTTTTTACTGGATTTTTAAATACCTCATGCGTGCGCTAGTTATTTAAACGAACGCTTGAAAAAAAAAGAAAAGCACTATTTTAGCCACTAGTTGTAAAAACTACTATTTTACAATTCTGCCAAAACTCCAAAAATTCTCTAAAATTTTAGAAAATTTCTTAAAATTTGACAGATTTCGCTTAAATTTTAAAGAATTGTCACAAAATTGTTTAGTATATGGCCCTTTACGAGTAATATATATCTACCTCAAAATAATATTTTTCTACACAAAAAGATTAATTTATTTTGCCCCTTTTAATCTGTCGCTTCACAAGCCGTATTTCATCAAAAATTTCGTTTTTATTTATAACCCCCCTCCCTCCTCATGTTTTCGTCTCTTCTAAAGCTTGACTTACTTAAGCTACTTTTTTTGTATGCAGGTAATAAGCATTTCCTATATAATTCCCTATATAATTCCATATAACTATGAGATAATGGGCCACTTTCTCACCTTTTACTTAAGTCATAAGTTACACTTATCTTAATTTAGTCTCTTGCAGGTGCTGTTAAAGTTCCACTTAAGTACCAAATTTTCACCCTTGGCTTAAGTGGTAAAATTTAACTACTTAAGTTTTAGCTAAACTATTTTTTTCCGTTTTTGGTGTTTCTTGAAGTTTATTCGGACTAGAATCGTCTTTTTTACTATAAAAGAAGTATTCTGGAAGAAAATTTGGAAAATAGAGACATAACCTATTTAAAGGTTTTTGTTTACATGTGCAGTGAAAATTTTATATCTGAATTTAGGCTGGGTTTATGCTAGAAAATTATTTTGCATTGCTACTGAAGGCAGTTTTTACGAAATGAAGTTAGTACGGGGCGACGAAGAGAACGACGAACTTTTGTTTATCATCAATGGAATACCTAGACATAGATTTGTCCGCTATGACTATTTTAATAGTTTCGACGATGATAATTTTAGGACAAGATTTTGTCTTGCAAAAGAAAGCACGTTATTTGTGCTTCACTTGATCGAGGCTCAAATTGATCACCCCTATGACTAGTGAGTACGAAAAACAATCAATCGATGGGTTGGACAGGGATCTTTATTAGGACCATTTTTCTCGAAGTCTATTTGCTTGACATTCCTGACACTCTTAAAAACGACAACGGCATATGGCCAGTGGTTTTCGGTAAATCGCTTGGCATTGAATATGACTAAGACTGTGATTGTCGACTTTCGAATTAGGGTAAGCCAACTCGTCAATCACGAAAATAATGCAAAGTTCTTAGGGGTACTGTTGGATCAAAGTCTTTCTTGCGGTGTCCTCACATAATAAGTATGTGTAAAAAGTTGGCAAAATCAGTGTATGCCCTACGAAAGATAATATAAAGGGGAGCTGCAAGAACTGCCTACTTTGCAATTTTCCATTCATTAATGACATATAGCATTGTAGGGTGAGGAACTGTTCGGGGAGATAATTCTTAACAAACTGTGCAGGGTTAAAACTCAGAATCATATCAGCAGTCTAGTCAGCATCAATACAACACCAGAAATAAAGAAAACCTTGTCGTACCCAAATGTGGGATCGAAAAGAATAATTTGCTGGGAATAAATTTATTTAATTCTTTACCTATTAAAGTCAGAAACATGAATCTTAGGAAATTTTAATAGATGCCTGTCTCTACAGTGTAAAGGAAATTTTAGATTTTGATGAAAAACATTTTAATCAAACGTAAATAATTTAGGCTTGTCTGTTTTTGTTTTGGTTTTTCTATAGCCTATAATTAAGTTTATTATTGTTGTTATGTCGTTTGATGCTGTTTCTTTTTCTGTAAAAAATCTCAAATAATTTATTAAGCGTAATTTCATCTTATGACATGTCGGGTGATTTTTTAATTAAAAACTTTATCCCCAATTGTAACATTATCAAGCTAAGAAAAAATGTTTGGGCCCATTTATTGTAGGATATTTATTATTGTTATAGGAAAATTTAGTCAGCCTAACTTCTATAAACAAATTTAAATAATTTATGATGTAATGTTAATCAAAATGACGTGTCGATAAAAATGTATATTTTTTTTATGACTAATAAATTTAATTGAATTGAATATTCATAAGGCAGATTCAGAGTTCTGTAACGCAAGCGGTATGATGGTCTTACTGCTTACAGAACACTATGAACAGCAGCATGCATTTGTTATATTTGCTTTTCCTTGCGTCTTACCTCATAACGCTTACCTTATGGAACTCTGAATCCGCCTTTACCCTCCATGAAAAGAAACAGACCTAGATTTCTGTCAGACAACACACAGACCCCCAGCTACATGCCACAATAGTAGGTATTATACTCTCCCCCCCTAGAAGGAATTATCCCTGCAAAGAACACACAGACCCCTAGTGGCCCCAGCCCCAACATAAACAAATTTATTCACTTACCAACAACAAAAACTGAAAAACCTGCTGTCAAATGTCAATTATTTGATGTTGGTTTGGTAAAATTCCAAAATCTCTAAGCAATCTGTCATCAGTCTGCAGCGTTGCCAGCTTGTTTGGAACTTAAGTTAAGTATAAGATAAGTAAAAGTTTGGCAAGATGATTTTGGAACTTAAGAGATATTACTACTTAAGTTAAAGCTTAAGATAATCCAAAGTCAGAGAGTGGCCCAATATAACGGCCCTGCTCTTGCATTTTCCGAAAAAAAAAGCAGTAGCGATAATCTCTCCCAAAGCGCGAGTAGACTGCGTCAGGCATGCTCAGTAGATTTTTTGTCTATGGCCTTGCCCTTGTTTTTCAAAGTTATTATTGTTACAAATTTTTCGACACTTGGGGCATAGTATCTCATAAGTTGTATGCCTAATTCTCATGGTGGATTTTTGATATTTTCGAAACATACAGCATTTCCACTTGGTGAAAAGTAAATTTTTGTAGCTGTAGTCGTTTTCGAAAAAACGCGAAACCGTTAAGCTGAGGGGCCACGCCATAACTTCAATTCTGCTAAAGCTAGAAAGTTCAAATAAACACCACATTTTGTAGCTCAGCTTGATCGAGGGGGATCACATATTAAAAGTTTTTGTAATATTCCTAGGGTTAGGTTAGGAAAAATATATCACATAACACATTTGGCCTATATATTTTGTCCATTAAAATAAAATAATATTGTATCTACCCCTATTATGCCCACTTCCATGGCAGTCAGCAGTGAAATGAGTATGTAAACATTTCACTCGCGCTGTATAGTTCATCGCTGCAAGACTGCCGCAGACCAGCGGAAAGTGCAAGTATAGCAGTGGTATTCGAGTAATAAATTTCATTCTATTAGGTTTTGCCCCAAATATTTTTATTTTTTCTTGTGTGTCTTGTCAGAGTCTAACTGGTCCTTGTCCATTCCTACTACCTTTAAAGTAACGCAATTTTGAAAAATACCGTTTATTACATTATAGTCCAAGCAATCTAGAATTTTAGTACGGAATCGGAGCGGACAGGATGAAACTTTAAGGGTAGTTAGGGCCTATATAAAGAAGCTTAAACCCAAGTTTTAGACTTCATCCCCCGGGAGGTTTTTCCGCCATCTTGGATTTAGGGCTGCATTTATTTTTCGCCATTTGCGGCTTAAATATGCAGTTTACGGAAAAGTATGCCCAGTGATTTATTGTAGATAATAATTCCCCATCGAAACTATGGGTATAAAAAAAATCATAAATTCATTATTTAAACAATTATGATCATTTTAGTGAAAAATTTAGGGGTTGAAAAAAAATATAATCAGGAGATAAATGTAGGCCTTGAAAAGCTCTACAATATTTATTTCTTAACTTTTTTGCATATCATTCTTCGTTTTCGCAGTGCAGCGCTCCGAATTCGCGCGCGCCCACCCCCACCGACTGAAAGTCGAGCGTGGTGCGGCTGATATTATAAACCGAATCTCGCAGAACTACTTTGGTATAAGAGAAGGCTTAATGAAACTTTGTGGGTAGTTTGGGTACATAAGCCAGAAGATAAATCTACGTTTTAGACCTCATTAATTCATATCTCCTAATTATATTTTTTCATAAATGGCACAGGAAGGCTAAAAAAGTCAAAAAACTGTAGTTCCACCCCTAAATTTTTTACTAAAATGATCATAATTGTTTAAATAATGAATTCATGAATTTTTTATGCCCATAGTTTCGATGGGGAATCTTATTATCTACAAATCACTGGGCATACTTTCCCGTAAACGGCATATTTAAGCCGTAAATCGCGAAAAATAAATGCACTCCTAAATCCAAGATGGCGGAAAAACCTCCCGGGGGATGAAGTCTAAAACTTGGGTTTACGCTTCTTTATATAGGCCCTAACTACCCTCAAAGGTTCATCCTCTCCGCTCCGATTCCGAACTAAAGCATTGGAACTTGGATAGATTGCTTGGACTATTAGGGTGATTTTGGTTAGACAGTTTATCTTTACCGTAAATAAAAGTAACTTCAAGAGGTTAATAGCATCCTAGTGGTGCGCCACTTGTGCAATTTTTATATTCGTGTGCAAATTCTTGGGTCCTTTTAAGTAACTGAAAAGCTCAATGCAATGTTGCCCTTAGTACACATTTTTACTTACTTATTTTTATTTAATATAATGACTCTCCCACTCCGGCTTTCGAGCCAAGAGAAGGTGTATTGATAACGTCTTTACGCTTCACCTATTACTGCAACTTCACTTAAGGCTCAAAAAAAGTACAATTTATGTAGATTTCATTGATTTTAAGAGGGCGTTCGATTCAGTCCCTCAGGGTTTACTATGGCGGAAGATGTATGACTTGGGTGTTAATAAGAATTTTATCCTACTTGTAAAAGATCTCTATGATAAGGCAGTTGTCCGAGTAAAATCAGTTGATGGTACAACTAAAAACTTTGAAGTCACCTCAGAGGTTTTTTCAGGGGGAGTCTTTAAGTTCTCAGCTTATGGCTCTTTTCCTAGCATGTCCGACGCGGTCCAAGAATTATTTTAGGTGTAGCTTATTATATGCTTATGTTTTCTTTTCTAATTTTAATTCTATATTCTTTTTTACGCAAGTTAAGGAACCCATTGTTATCAAAATTGTGAAATTTTAAATAAAACTATTAGACTGAATTGAATTTGAATATAATCCGTCTCGCTATCAATCATTAAGTATAAAAAAATTAAAAATTTCTTTTCAAAAATATTTCGCAAGTCTGAAAATAAAGACCACCTTTTTTACATTTATAAAAAACAAGCCGCTCCTGCCCACTGGTTGCATATTCTTGAATTTCGAAAGAAGAAGTTGCCAATCTTGTACGGTGCACGCGCAAAGCTGACTTGATTATCGTTTTTCAAGAGCGCCCGTTCGCCTGCTCAGAGGCAGGTGTATGAAAGTGTAGGCAGGTTCCTTCGATACACGGCAATCGGCTGAAGTTCGGCCGTGGTCGGATAGGTTTCGGATAATTCGTGATAGCTTTAAAGTGCGTTATTGGTCGATATCAAGGAGGTGACCTTTCCTACGAAATTCAAGAATCAGCATGCGTAGTATGGCCTGGGGCATCGTTGTGAAAGGAATAGAAAACGGTTTTTTCCTAAATCTAGCGAATGGTTGCGTTTCAAAGCAATTTATTAGTTACTTGATGGGTCTATATCTTGGTTCTTTGATTCATTTCTATTTAAAACTGACCAATAAACATATTTCACAAGCCTGAATTTTAGATCTGGCCCGCGTTTACCCTTACTGTGAGAGGCTTTTTGTCTAATATCCTGTCCCTAACAACACCGGATGTCCTTGGGACGTCCAAATCAGATGGAACAATCAAAAGATGGTTTTTAAAGGGTCACTTAGTTATGTTGTGAATTAGGTTAAACTGTTTGGGTTTAAAGTACGTTAAAAAGACGTTGACTTTATTGACTAAATCGATATTGCGGCTTATCATAAAACAAAACTAGTACACTGTCATTGTCAAAAAATTAGTACAGTAGAACCTTCCTAACTCGAACGTCTATAACTGGAACCTCTGCTTATCTCGAACTATTTTAGTGGTCCCTGTACATTTTCATGCATTTTTAACTCTGCAACTCGAATTGAACTTTTGAGATCGATAAAGCTATTAGCGGTTTCGTTTATTGGTTTAGCCTCCAAAAGCGGGCCAAAATACATAATTATGTGTCTGTGCTCTTATTCTCGAACTGATAGAAAATTCTCTCTCTACTATGCTTCTCATTGGTTCAAATCATCGGCTTAAATCGGTTTCTCTCACTTTTGCCCGATATTGACAGAAAGTAATTCTATTGGTCTTGACTAAGAGAATTACTTTTGATCAATATCGAGCTAAAGTGAGAGAAACCGATTTAAACCAAAGATTTGGACCAATGAGATGCATAGTAGCGAGAGAATTTGACTCCATGGGAGCAGAATTCCTATTATTTAAAGAATAGGGGCCCTAACGTGGTCCCCGAGTTTACTGAGGAGCATGAAATTGGGGGCTTACCCAACTCACTATCAAGCGCAATTATGAGTGAGGTTTAGGTACAAATGGCTAGACTGTAGTATAGCTTGATATCAAGCTACACACCCAAGAAAAACAAAAAAAAATGAAGTTATCTTAAGAGTGGGCCATTTTTTAGAACGGGACGAAATTAGTACATAATTAGTAGCAAATTATGGCATAATTATATTTTTTCAAATCTCTTTCCTAGACAGAGGGCCTTGATATTAAGGTACACACCCCATAAAAACAAAAAGAAAATGAAGTTGTCTTGAGAGTAGGCAATTCTTTAGAAGGAGGCGAAAATGTTACATAATTAGTACCATATTCTGGCATAGTCACTTTTGGTCAAATCTATTTCCTAAGCAGAGAGGGGTATACCTTGATATCAAGATACACACCCCATAACAAACAAACAAACATCTTAGGAACCGATGGTTTTTGTAAAATAAAAGTACCCTTCTTTAAGAGTACATAATTGGTGCAAAATTATGAAATATCAACTTTCATTAAATCTACCTTCTAAGCATGGGGGGGAGTGCAGTTTTGCGCCAGACCCTTCGCCTTTTAAGTGCGAATATCTCCTTTGTTAGGGACTTATCGAACAGAATAGGCTGACTTAAATAAAGTCGGCACTATTTTTGACAGTTCCACAAAAAGGTAAACAATTACTACCAGTGGCGTAGCCAGAAATCGATTCTGAGGGGGTGGGGGGTTTCCATTTAATAAAAATCGACTACCTATCTATGGCAAATTTTTAAAAATTAGGTAGGTGCTTATCGCTTGAGCTCTTGAACTGATGGGAGGGGAGAGGGGCGGTTTAATAGGTGTTCATTCTTATTTTCAAAAGCAAGTCTTATTTGCAATTTTTTCAAAATTATTCCTTAAATACGCCCAAGGCATGTTGTTGATAAAAAAATAGGTTAAAATTAAAAAAAATTGTAGCAATATTTAATATTGGTATAGCGCCGCGGGCGCAAATTTTGACAAAAAACTAAAAATTCTTTAAAAATTTTGATCTCTTAAGTCTCTTGTAAAATATGTTTGAAAAATTAGATTGGGTTGGATGCCAAAAAGGGATGGGTTGCGATGGTATACCTATAGAGATTTGTTGACAAATCATAAATGCACCGCAGATGAAAATTTTAAGAAAAATTATACTAACATTTATTACACGTTTTGAATTTTGGTAATAAAAATTTAGTATAGATTGGGTTGTACCTCTTTGGGGGGGTTTTAACCCCTAAAACCTTCCCTGGATACGCCACTGTTACTACATATTTTTAGGCACTTACACATCTGTTATGGAATAGCGCGGCGCAGCACTCTTCTGGGTTGCTGAGGCTATCCAAAACCTACGTTTGGGCTATGTAGTCAGAGCTCTTTTGATTAACGGTGCTGTCAAAATAATGTTGACTTAACACAAAGTTTGTACCAACCTTAATAAAAGATGGCATTAACTTTAATTTGTTAACTTTATGGATGGCATGTTTATATGACAAAAATGTCAGAATCCTATAAACCTTCGTGCGGAACTATCAAAAATAGTGCCGAGTCAGGCTGTGCTGACTTTATGTACCGATAAGTCCCTATTCATTAAGTAAAAGATTTTTTTTTTTAAAAGACTTAATTAGTACATAATTAGTAAATAATTTTTACAATATTCAAATTGAGTTTCGTTGAGGGGGGGGGGTGGAGCTGGACTGAGCTAAAAAAGCTTTAGATGCCACTCCGTCCTTTCTTTCTTATAAAAATGAAATCCTTGTGGCTGTTAGGATTTTGTCATCATTCCCATTTCATAAGTTTCAATCTAAATTAAGTTCGATGTATAATTTACCATAAATCAAGTTACCTTAACTAAGCATCTTGTTGTTTAATATCTTAGGAGTGTTTTAAAATACAAGCCTCTTCTGGGATCAAGTCATTTGCAATGAAAAATACTTTTTTGTACCTTAATGAAAAATGTGATTTTAGTAACTGTCCGCAAATAATTAGCAATGAAAAATACTTTTTTGTACCTTAATGAAAAATGTGATTTTAGTAACTGTCCGCAAATAATTAAACCATTGTGTTTTGAGCTACCTATGCATAAAAACTTTTTTTAATCCCGGATGAAAAAATATTCTGAATCCATTTCTCACCCAAATTAGAAGAAAAATCCCCAAAATAATATTAATAAAAGAGACATAAATCAACATGTTTTGCGGCCAACACGTCGCGTCGCTAAGTTTTTTAGCACGATCAAGTTCCGTGTGAAACAAACTTTTAGCGCAAGACACAAATAGCGCGAACATTTTCGGCGCAGTTTAAAATTTGCGCAAGGATATTTCAGCGCGAATATTTTCGACGCGAAAGTTTTGAACATTTTTGGCGCAAATGTTTTGAGCGCGCAGTCATATCTGCGCGGTTTTTTTAGCGGAAGACATTTTTGGCGCACATTTCGGTGGCGGGATTAGCAAAGTAATGGAATAGGCAGGGGTTCGTTTAATTGCAAATGGGGCGTCAAACTTTTGTGTTATTTGTTGAGGTAGGGTTGGCAGGGGGGTTCGCAGCCTGCTGGGGAAAACAGAGGTTCGTTTTATTGCAAAACAGGGAGAGGTAGGGAAGGGACTGGACGTGTCAATGCGCGTGTGGGTGCCCTCACTCCCATTATCCCTTCAAATTAAAACCAACCTCACTAAACTTCCATATCGCGCTTTTGTCAAAAACATTTATTGCGCTAAAAAAGTCTGCGCGTAAACTAGGTATGCGCGCAAAAATTCTGCGCTAAAATGCCGTCGCGCCGATTATGTTTCGCGATAAAATTTGTCGCGCTGAAAAAGTTTTCGATTAAATAGGGATGCGCGCAAAAATGTTGCGATGAAAATGGTTTGCGATAAAAAAGCCTTTCGCCGATTTCGTCTCCGCTGATTTTAAATTGCGCCGCAAATGTCTGCGATATTATTGTCTTGCGCTAAAAATATTTGTGGTGAAATTGGTCGCGCGGAAGTTGATCGTGCTAAAAATTTTGGGACGTGTTGGCCGCAAATCAAAGCAACATCATAACATTTAACACTATCGGTATATGCATCGGAAGAAGATAAGCGACCTATCAAAGAAGGGATACATGACAGCCCAAATACTTTATTCAACCGTTCAAATTTTTTTGATGGGATGGAACCACAAACTGGGACCAAATAATAGATAAATTGGTTTGGATACATCACGGATCGCGCTACGATACGCAATCTAATTCTTACTTATTCTTAAAATTAAACCATTTCCTCAAGCTCTCTCCAAGTATTTATAAAAAAGTAATATCGAAAATACAATAAAATAAAAAACTGTCAGAAATATAAATGGCAAACAATGTAAGGTAATGACTGAAAAGTAACGTTTTTATAAGACGATTTTTGTGTCGTCCATGTTGTGCCGCCTTGGATTTAGAGTATAAAAAGAGTGAACTGTCAGTGGTTGAGGTCGTGTTTACAGTTTCTATTTGTAAAGCGTATGTATCATCCGAGTGCGCTGAAATTTGACAAAAGGAGGGCACTTTGGGAAGGAAACCCTTAAAAAAAAAATACACACGTTATATTATGTTTAACTATTAATAATTTTGTAACATTTTGATGGAAGCATAAAGTAAGTTTCATTACTTAATCCTTTAGTACCAAATACTACAAGTGAAAAGAGGGGATTTTTTGAAAAATTTAGAAACAATGTAAGAAGATATAAAAAATATAAAAATAATTAATACAAAATGGGGAAACAAATATTTTAACAGGCGAACTGTGTCAATTGTGTAAAAACCTAAGAATAAACATATATAATCAAATCTAAGACCAAATTGACGTTTTTGTAATATTACGAAAACAAGTCTTAAAAAGATACTAAAAAATATACAAAAAATAAATAATATTATATGCAATCCGTCCTTGGCTAGAGTCTTACCTTAAAAACTTAAAAAACCAACAGCATTGAGTCCATTGTAGGGCGTTTATTCAATGCATGTTCGTCTTTGGAAAAAAGGCAAATTAATACTTCAAAGTGTGGTTGCACTATTTTTTAAAAATTCAGCTTTAAAATAGTGGCCAAAATATTGTTTCGCAGCGAGGTATTTCAAAATGCGATATAAAAAAGCAAAGTCTAGCCGAGAGTTGTAAACACTATTTTTTTTTTAATACCTTTATCAAAAAATCCAAAAAAACAGGAAAATACTTTTAAAAATCTCGAACAAAGAACACTTCTCGCAACACGCCATCTTTACACTATAAATCAAGGCGGCTAGTAAAAGAAAATAAAAGTGGTTACCATAGCGATGTGCCTTTTTACTCGGTGACGCTCATTGTTGCGACATTTTAATCTTTGACAGTTTGATATTTTGACGATGTTTTTATTATTATTTTTTTTTTTCGTAAATACTTGATAAAAACTGGCGGAAATGGCTTAATTTTTAGGCAAGAATAATTATATTTTTTCAATATTACTATTTTCTGCTATTTCTCTTTAATTTTGAGTAAGAAACGGACAGAAACCTTATTTTACACCCGTGAACAAAAAAAAAGTTTTTTTGCATCGGTAACCAAAAAAGCCATGCTTTAGTTATCTGCAGACTTACTAAAATCATGATTTTGATGAAGGTATAGAAAAAGGATTTTTATTTATATTAATGAAAAATCACGAAAGACATGTAATCCTTCTTGTCATCGTTTATATTATTTTGTTTTGTTCGATTAAGTGGTGTGCAGCGCCATCCTGTATGAATATTGTTAAACATTAGTTATGCCTACCTACTTCTGGGTAGTACCTTATAAAAGATTTCTTTTATTTATTTAATCAAAGCTGTCGCGAACTATTGCTCAGAACCACAAGACCTATATGTGGATTGAAGATTGTCCAACCAATGACAAATCCTACAAATTATATTTTATTTATACGTACAAGCAGACGTCCTTAAAAATTATTTTATATTTATTAAAAAACGGTTAAAGATTTATTTTACAAAATTGCTAAAAAATATATATATTGATCAGTATTCTCCACCCACCAAATAACATCCACCCATATCAGAATCCATTAACGACCTACTACTGCCCTCTTACCTTTAATAGCACCAACTCATACAAATAACAAATATAAATTGGACAAACTTCAGGGCAAAGGAGTCTACATGTTACCATGTAGTACTTGTCAGTCCGCTTATGTGGGTAGGACCATAAGAAACTTTAAAACTAGATTTCTGGAACATTTTAGAGATATCGGCGTAAATAGAGAAGACGGTAGCAATTTTGCCTCTTATATTCGGGAAACGGGACACTCACCCGATAGTCAATCCCACCAGCCAAAAAAACCTTGAGGATTTGGAAATATACAGGTTGCATAAGAACAACCCGCAAAAGACTTTAAATCAACAACTCAAGCTCGGTAATAATAGCCTTTTAAAAATATTCTTTGAAACTTAAAACTTAAAAAAAAACTTCTTCCTCCTCGTCATGTTTTTCAATATTTTCTGTTTTCTGTCTTGTGTGCTTGATTCTGGTGGTGCGCTACCGCGCCATTAGTTAAATTTGTGAGAGTTTTACTGATCAATATATATATATATTTTTAGCAATTTTGTGTAACAAATCTTTTACCTTTTTTTAATAAATATAAAATAATTTTTAAGGACGTCTGCTTGTACCTGTAAATGAAATATAATTTGTAGGATTTGTCATTGGTTGTACAATCTTCAATTCACATTTAGGTCTTGTGGTTCTGATTAATAGTTATAGTCTTTCGTGATTTTTCTAAAATATAGATAAAAACCCTTTTTTGTATATCGTCATCAAAACCATGATTTTAGGAACTGTCTGCAGATAACTAAAGCAAGGCTTTTTTGGTTACCAATGTAAAAAAAAATTTTTTTTGATCACGGGTGACAAAAAAAGATGTCTTTCCGTTTTTTACCCAAAATTAACGAGAAATAGCGGAAAATAGTAATATTAAAAAAATCTAATTATTCTTGCATAAAAATTAAGCCATTTCCGCCAGTTTTCACTAAGTATTTACGAAAATATAATTTAAAAACATCGTCAAAAAATCAAAAGGCACATCGCTATAATAACCATTGTTATTTCATTTACCAGCCGCCTTGATTTATAGTGTAGAGATGGTGTGTTGCGAGAAGTGTTCTTCGTTCGACATTTTTGAAAGTATTTTCCCGTTTTTCTTGGATTTTTTGATCAAGGTATTAAAAAAAAATAGTGTTCAGAACTCGCGGCTGGACTGTGCTTTTTTCTTTGCTTGCGTTTTTAAATACCTCGCTGCGCTCGTTATTTAAACCAGCGCTTATAAAAGGAAAACATATTTTGGCCACTAGTTGTAAAAACTACTATTTTAAAGCTGAATTTTTTAAAAATAGTGCAACCACACTTTATATTAATTTGTCTTTCTTCCAGAGATGAACATGCATTCGATAAACGCCCTACAATGGACTCAATGCTGTTGATTTTTTAAAGTAAGACTCTAGTCAATGACGCATTCCATATAATTTTATTTATTTTTTGTATATTTTTTAATATCTTTTTAAAACTTGTTTTCGTAATATTACAAAAAAACCTCCATTTGGTCTTAGATTTGATTATATATGTTTATTCTTAGGTTTTTACCCAATTGACACAGTTCGCCTCTTAAAATATTTGTTTCCCTCTTTTGTATTAATTATTTTTATATATTTTATATTTTCTTACATTGTTTCTAAATTTTCCAAAAAATCTCCTCTTTGCTTGTAGTATTTGATACTGAAGATGCCTCTTTAGGCGAAACCGGTCTACCGTTGAAATAAATACTATGGGAAAAAGACCCCAAAAGCAATTTTGTTGTTTCATTCCTCTAAAAGTTCCTATTTAATTATATACTTTATGATGGAAGCAATTGTTTTTATACTACTTGGACTTTCCATCTACTATGGCATTAATGCCATTAAGGTATAAATTAAACAGATACATTATGTTTACCACAGTTGCGATCAGACATAAGGTAAACAATTTGGCGACGATGCCAAATTGCGCTGAAAGTTGTATCTATACACGTCATTTTATTACAAACATATTAGTTTTATACGTTTTCTAACATTTACTTGCAATTACGCAAATTCTGCCATTTGTTTCTTAAAACATTATTTTTATTCAAATATATAAAGAAATTTAGGTGTATTATATAATTGCATTTAAATTTCCTTGAATCGTCACAACTTTAAATCAATAAAGAATGTATAATCTGCAGGTACATGTTATGGTACTTGAAAAATACCTAATTTTTTTGATCGAAATATCAGATAAAATACCTGATATTTTGGCCGAAAGAATAATTAATTCTTTTTATTCCCAATACATATCGAGAATAAAACCTAAAACAATGTGACAACCTTGAATTTGTGGCGTGTCAGCCATATAACCGTTTGTACGCTCCTCCATTCATAATTACCCGTCGGCGTTGTAGCTTTATCATAATCGAGGTTTTGGTATATTTTAAAGATAATTGGACAGTTTTTAATATTTTTCCAATAGATTTTTAAAGACAAATTTTTGTGAGCATACTATAGTTACTATTGTTCTCTTCTTTTAATTGCGTCGGTCTGAGAGAGATCAAGCTTACCAGAAAATGCTCCCCCTGCACCCCTCTGCCCATAAAACATAACTATCTCGTTGATATAGTTATTGTTGACAGATATACGGGGTCGAAAGGTGTACAGGCTGGCCTGACAGACCATGTTGTAGTATACTGGATCTATCTCAGCGTAAGCTCACAAAAAATTTGTCTTAAGTGTTTGTGGCAAAAGTGATATAGCAAAGTGCGTGGTGTGACGAAAACTGGAGATTGCAGAAGAAAACTAAATATTTCACAGGTTAGTTATCATATGTTTTTCCGACGCCATCTTGTCATAGGCCGCCATAGGCGTGCAACTAGTGTTGCAATAAATACAAAATGTAATTAATGAATATAGGAAATAAATAAGTTTTTTTGGGATATTTTCTGATAAAAACAATATGGTAAGTACTTATAATTAATTACACTATATTTGGTATAATGAACCAACCCCAGCTGCGACATGTATTAATATCCTATATGACTAGCAGAAAAATGTAAGAGGTGCGTATGATATTTATTTATAACTACATTCACAGTTTTAATACTATCTGTAATGAGACACAGGATAAAGAATGTATGTTTGTTACAATTTTTTATTTATAATATTGACATAGGTAGATACTCCACCTAATATTTTTTTGTATTTATTAGAAATGTAAAGATTATAGTAGAGTATCTAAATTCCATTTATTTTTACATAATGAAACACCATCATGTAATACCTATGATACAGGTATCTTCCTTCAAATCAAATTTGGATTTTTTGGTAATCTGCCTAAACAGTGCGGAAAGTGGCACTTTTCTGCACTCGATGGTCAGGTTAGGGTAAGGGCGAAAAAAGACTTAAAATTTACGCCGTGCTAAAAAAATACTTTTACCTACGCTAATTTTTTAATAAAGTTTTGCAGGTCACTTGTCATTAAATAGGTAAAAAAACAACTTCGCAAATGCGTGTGAACAAGTCTACTTTTACTTACCAATTTTAATGTGGAAAGTTCAACTTTCCACACGTGTGCATAAAAAAAATAAGCACGGTGTGCATAAAAAGCTGTCCTCCAATTTTCTTTTAATGGTACTTTATGGACCAAATTTTTAAATTTTGAGTTTGAAATGTGTGTCCCAAAAACTATTTTTTGATCAAGAAAGTCATCATAAACACTAGTAGAAAAAAAATTATACCTAACTCTTGCGGAAGTGCCTTTCCCGCCCGAACTCCTCCTGTGCGTAAAAGTATCACTTTCCGCACTAGTTAGGCAACTAACTATCTGAAGAACATTTAAAAAATTAATATACTGCTTGCGCCATGTTATTTTTTCACATAAATATTTTCACAATGACAAATATAATACCTCTCCATATCTCGGTATCAATTATTAAGTATAAAAAAATTAAAGATATTATTTCCAAAAATATTTGACAAGTCTGAAAATAAAGACCACACCTTTTTACATTTATAAATAACGAGCCGCTTCTGGCCACCGGTAAACGTGACGTGGTATTGCCTGGGGCAGCATTGCCAGTGGAAGATAAAATGGTTTTCCTTAACTGTAAGGACTGATCGCGTTTCAAAGTGATTTATGAATGACTTGATAGGTCTATTTTAGTTGAATGTCTTTGATTAATGCCCAGTTTTAGCCAAGTTTTTTGCAAAGTTAAAGACAAAAATATAAAATATCCATCCACCCAGGATTACGTTACGCTACCTACTGCGCTACGGAAACCGGTGGCGGCGCGGGGAAGCAATAATGCTTTCCTTGCTTAGGCTGATCACACACAAACTTGCATAACACATAGCATAACAGTTCGACCAATCAGAGACGGATTTGGAGCCGCCATATTGCATATACATAGATATATTTCCATAAGGTTGAACTTTTTATGCAGCATGGTATGCACTATGCAATTTTGTGTGTGATCAGCATTACGCCGCTGTTACGTATATGATATGTCGGATGTCGTATTCAAGTATTTTCCTATACTACTGGGATCACTATTATAAAAAATTTACATTGGGTGTTGGGACCGACACCAAAATGTTTCTAGTCAAAACAAAATAGAGGTGATAAGCTCGACTCGAAATCATATTATACTTCGATTGTTCCTATCCTATTAAATATACCTGGTAGTGATACTTCTAGTGATCTCTGCTAGGTACTTTAGTATACTTCTTGCGCTATCACGCGACAAGTGAAGACGGTATCGCGTGCGCGAATTTTGAAAATATGCTTTTAAAGAAAAAATCTAACAAAAGAAAACGTGAAAAGCAAATGGATTACCTAAAGAAGAAAATGAGGTACCTGAAGAATGAAATGAAAAGGAAGTGTCGTGATGTAAACTGTCAGTTTTAAACAATGGAGTGAGGGAAATATTATGCTTTTATCTAATATTTTTTGGCATGGGTTTGTTTATTCTGTAAACACACATTTGTTTTTATTACTCAAAAAAAAATTAAACCCTGCATAGTTTCTAACTTATGCCCGCTAAATCAGTCTTAATTTAAAAACTCCATATGTTCACTTACAGAATTACTATTACCACGTCGTTTTTCATATTATTATATGTGACGAGAATCTGATTCTGAGTTAAACGAATAAAATAAAAAACGTGAAAAGCAAATAAAAAGGAAAATGAGGAAACTGGAAAAGGAAAGGAAAAGAAAGCGTCTTGATTCAAGTAAGTAAGGCACATTCTCAGTTTTAAAAAATGGAGTGAGACAAATATTAGGCTATTGGCTAATATTTTTTGGCATGAGTTTGTTTATACTGTAAACATTCATTTGTTTTTATGACTCATAAAAACTTAAACCCTGCATAGTTTTTAACTTATGCCCACCATATTGGTCTCAATAAAAAACTCCATAATGTTAATAAAATCCCTTTCCAAAATATCACATTTTAAATTCGAGAATAATTATTATAATAAAAACCCTTCACCCGCCATAATTTAACAAAAACTCTCAACCGAATTTTTTATGTAGCCGGAGCCTGACTCAGAATTTTTTTTCCTAGGACGCTATATCCTATATGTTGTACGTAAAAACAAATACTATGATATCTCACCCATGCTCCCGATGCATGGTTTACTCTACCGGGTGTCCAATTTTCTAAGTAGATTATAATATATTTACTTAAAAAATTATTTTTATCACGTCGTTTTTCATATTATTATATGTGACGACGAATCTGACAGTTCCTCAAGTTCGTTACTCGTCAGACACTAGTAGTTCCTCGAACTCTAGCATAGAGAGGCACCCCTTAGAAAGTATATTAGGGGGAACAGATGATATTACATTGGGTCCAGACATATCAGCAGATGGAAGAAGCATTCTTTCCAATAGATAAGGAAACTAAAAATAATCTTGCGAAATACAAAATTCCCGAGAGTTGGCAAATTCTGCAAGGACCCAAATTAAATCCAGAGGTTCAAGTAATGCTAGCATCCACAGAGCAAAAACGTAAGTTTTGGAATTGTAAACCATTTTGGGAAAAGATTTGACAGCCTTAGAGCGGGTTTTCTCTAATTTGGCCTAAATAAAAAAGGGGGAGACGAAGCACTTGATGAAGATCTTTTGGGTATTGCCGAATCGGCGTAGTTGTTTTGCATTGATTACAATATTCTTTCATGCAAAAGTATAAAAAATTGCTATTGCGCAAAATCCAGATCTTTTCTTTTTTAGCGAAGATTTTGCCGAAAATTGCAAAATATAAAAAAGGCGCCGAGAGAAAATATTAGAGCTCAACAAGAAATTTTTTTCAGAAGAGTGGAATCAAATAACTCAAAATAAATTAACTTTGAGTTGGACAAAAGGTTACAAAATTCCCTTTGTGGACAAACCTTTTCAAGTTTTCACCCCCAAAACCTCAAAATTTACCAAAAATGAGTTCAAAATTTATTCGAAAAGCATACAACATTTATAAGTAGGAGCAGTTAAAACTGTTAATACTGTTTTGCTAAGCTATTTTTTAAGACAGAACGATAACGGGAAAATTAGGTTTGTCGTGAATCCTAAAAGCCTAAATAAATTTCTATCGCCACCTCATTTTCAACTGGAAGATATTAGAGAACTTAATTATTAAAACTGCTTCCTTGCGACATTAGATCTTAAAGATACATATTTTTTAGTTCCAATATTTGATGAATATAAATAATATTAAAACAAAAGTTAAATTCCAATGTTTACCATTTGGTCTAGCCAGTGCACCTTTTGATTCCACCCTTTTTAATATAAGGTTTCACCAAATTACTCAGGCCTGTTTCTCTTATCTAAGAGATAAGGCAGGGAAAAAGAAGAAATGTCAGAAACATTAACATTATTTAAAAGATTAGGTTTTTTATTAACAATTAAAAAGCCATGCACAACCGACTCAAGAGATACAATTTTTAGGATTTATCCTTAATGCAAAAAAGATGTGGATATCTATGGTGCAAAAAAGAATAACAAAAATAAAAACAGCCATTAAGATTATTTAAAGAAAAAAAAAGGAAATAAAATAACAATTAAAGGGGTTTCGCAAATTATAGGAAGGCTGGCTTGTTGTACGTAGAAACCATTGACCGAGAAAAATATCGTGCCTTAAAGGCTAATAAGGAAAATTATAACAAAAATAAGCTTGTTAGGTTCTAAGTTAAAAATGAACTTGAATGGTGGTTAAAGCACATAGACCAAGCCGAACATACTATTTTATAGCCTAATTATAACATTAAAATTTTCTCCGATGCATACAAATCGGGATGGGGAGCGTGTTGCAACAAAAAGGAAGCAAAAGGATTTTTGGCAACAAGGTGAACAGGAGAAAAACATAAACATCCAAAATTAGAATCCATGATTCGCTTAAAATTTATCATTTTAAATCCGAAATGTGATTTACTCTTATCCCCGTTTAAGGGACCCCACCCACTATGGAAGAATCTTTCCCTGGGGGTAGCAATCTTATCAAGTTGGCCTATAGTAAAAGGGGCGTTCGGAAAGATGCAATTTATTTTCTCCAAATAATGGAAGTTTTGCCACAATAATATTGAGACTATCTTGCAGCCTAATGTAAATCAAGTTGTATCCTTTTTAGAAACAGAATTTCAAAATACTGGGAAATATTTAACTCTTAAGACACATAGGTGTGCCTTAGATTTAATTTGCGATGCAGAAAAATCAGAAATAGTAGATAGGTATATGAGAGGCATTTTTAAGCTGCGCCCTCAGTTTCCGAAACATAAACTTGGTATCCGGAACCAGTGTTACCTTATATAGGTAACTTGTACTTTTTGGTAAATTTAGCATTCGGGCTAATAACTATGAAAATGGTACTTCTTTTGACTCTTTGTTTTGCTCAAAGATCATAAAATAAAAGCTCATAAAAATAATTCTCAAAAAATATCAGGGGGGCTATTCCAGTAGCTCATACCGATATCGTTACATAGAGAATTCGTTATCGCGGTAACACCGCGGTTTGTTTTGTTGTTTCACAATGGCCGCGGCCGTGTCAATTCAACTTTGACAACTAAACTCGCACAAAAATATAAGTTTTGATTTGATTGAGAAAAAGTAACATGATTTCTTCTGCGATGGTTGCAGACATCGGGAAACAAAATACTTTTTATAATTCTTGCTGCCTAGTTTCTCCTGTGATATTGTGTTCTCCAACCACCCGAATGGAAGACGAAAATTAGTTCACACCATATTTGGAGCCCACAAAGAGCGGCACAGTAAGTAAAACTAGCTTTTGTTATGGGGAAATATTTGTTTTACTTATCCCAAACTTGTACATCACTGCTATTTTAAGCTGGGTTTATATTTTATACTCTTCTGTAAAAGGAATCGCAAGCCCTTATGACAGAATATAGATAAGCGTGGCCCAACTAGTTGAGTTTATTACCTACTTAAATTAAAGTCAGGCTGGGCAATACATTGAGATAGTTTATTTAAAATAAAAACTACTGACTTAGATTCTTGCAGCTCACCAAAAAAAAAAATAACTACTTAAAGCTGTGATCAGATTTTGGATAAGTACTATTTTGATAAAACTTAAAGTGTATACTTCTTTTTAGGTATAACATGCTAGGGTATGTGAATGGAGCTACATGTAAGAATCATTCTAGTAGGATAGTACCACACAAGACCACAACTAAGACAACAAGTAAGACACAGACCAACCTTCCAAGGCACTAAATGAAACTAGACAGAGATTCGATGTTCAATAGACATAGTGAAACTAACTTTCAGAAGAAACTGATGCAATATACATGTATGCTAAATGTTATTTGTTCTTCCGTTAAAAAATAATAAGATAACTTTTAATGAATTAAAAAGTTGTGTAAAATATAGTACAGAAATAAAATTTTATTATTTAATTCTGTTAGGCCACATTTGTTTAAATCAAAAAATTTAAATGTCAGTTAAGTGATAGTTATAGAACATTGGACCTATTTTAACTACGATTTTAGAACTTTTTCATAAAAATTCGCAGATTTTTTGGGGTAGTCATCGAAAAAAAGTGGGTCACAGTTACTGCTCACCGCCATACCTGTAAAACCACTTTATTTTAAACATGTTAATTTAAGTTATTGCAAACTTTTTAAAATAAGGCAGAGTTTTTTTTCAAGAGCCTTTAGATTGGTTTGGTGGCGTAAGTTAAGTACAGTATTAAGATATTAACAGCTCTGATTGCTATAGAAAAGAATTGATGAAGGAGTTTTAAAAAACTGGACTGATGTGATTTAATATTTACCTGAATGATATTTCTTCATTATTTTACATCCATTTTTAAATTACCTAAATGATATTTCTTCCCACACACACATAGCATAGCATGATATTTATATAGCAGTTGACTAATTAAGCAAATTACTTTAATTTTTAATACCTTTTTAATATTTGTTTTGTCAACTTATTTTTACGGCTACCAGAAAAACTAATAACTCAAAGGTATAGATTCTAAATAATCAAATAAATGGTTACCTCAGAAACCTATTTTTATAAATAATACCCTGGAAAATCCCATACTTTAAATCAATCTTTATGAATGTACAGCTGAGTAATATAATTTAAGAAACCTACTTAGTACCTATTTCAAAGAAAGGGCCTAAAATGTATGCTGCATTTTTAAATTAACTTTAAAGTTTTACTGACTGACATGACAAGTTTTTTACAATGCATTTAGGTAAATTTAATTTTTTGGCTAGATTTATACTTTACACTAGTTTTTAATTTAATATTACCAATTTATTATATTACAAAGAACAAATTGATTTGAGTTGATTTTGTCACTCTTAACATGCTATTAAAAAATAATAAAATTTGGGATAAAAAACTGATTTATTTTACTTATTGGTTTAAATGTTACTTAGAATTACAAATTGTTTTCTAATATTTCAATAATTGGTGGATTGCATCTTTTCTTTCATCAGCATGAGCATTGCTAACCTGAAACAAAAAATAAGATGTATTTCAAAATGTAAGCCAGTGAACTGGCTACTTAAGATTGAAAGCTTTCAGGTTTGGTTTGTAAAATCAATCAATTACACCAATATTAACTTTTAATCACCTCACCCTTTGACCAAGAGTATAATCCGACTTATTAGACTTACATCGACTATATCTCACCAATTTTTTGGCCACCAGTTTTATTGCTGTCTGCCAATTTAGATTCTTTTAGAAAAGTACGGACCAAGTTTTACATTACATTCTACTTTGAAAATTTTATTATTGACTATCTTTTGTTTACCCCACATCTTAATATTTAAGGTAAAGTAGAAACTTAAGTGATGGTCAATGCTTGTGTAAATTTGGTCCAACGCACTTTGATTTAGAAATTAAGGGAGAGGATAAAACAACTTTCTGGCTAAGGTCGTAAAAAAACTTGCCTGTTAAAGAAAAACGATAAGAATTTTGCCCCTGTATATATTATTTAGAAAAAGTAATGTAAACTGTCGATCAAAAAAACTGTCAAGATAGTGAATAGTAATTAAAAACCTTGGGAAAACAAAGGGAACAAGTTCAGAAAATCTAACAAGTTGGGATCCAGTGGAAAAAGACTTGAGTTTTTCTTGTTAATTAACGAAATAACTGTGGCTTATCCCCTAGCTACCCCAAGATCTTTAATTGTTATTTAATGTTTTGTTTAAATATCCTGTGAACATAAAAAGTTACCTTAAAACTTTATTCCACCTTGGATTTCACTAATGAATATTTACGTTTTGGTGGCTAATAAAAATAGTGGAAAACAAAAACTTAAATTACAGCAATAAAGAAGTGGAAATTTATGTGTGGTTGAAACAAAAGTAGCCAATTTTTTTAATTTTACTGATGAATTTTGGGATTTTAAAATGTTTTCTTTTTAATGTGAAGGTAGCTTACCATATGTGTTTTGTCCTGCTAAAATGTTTAGTTGCGTAGGTGGGGTGGGGTGCTGCCTGCTTAAATGTATTCATCATACATCTTAATAATTACGAGAAATCATTGATCTGAAATTAAATTTAAAGTAATTTATTATATGTGTGATGTATGCAAATCTATAGTCTAAGCAGCTAACCAGTTAGTTCACTTGAATTAATACTTCAGACAATAGCAATACCATGTGCTATTTTTTTTTGTTTTTTTTTTCCCAATATTTTTCCAATTTTGTGCCAAATTTAAAGTTAATCTTCTCATCTAGGCCTGCATCAAAATGAATAAATGACCTTTCAATTCGAGGAAAAAAATAAGCTAACTTTTTCATGTAAAAAGTTTAGATTTTTATAACACATTTTAGGTACTGTATTATCAATTTTACTTATTGTTTTTATTAGTGACATCCATAAAATCTGAATAAAAAATGTAACGTAAATTAAATAATTCAATTTTTTAAGATTTGTTAAATAGGTATATATGATTTGTTAAATAGGTATATATGGTTACCAGTGGCGTCCCAAAGGAAGGGGGAGTCGAGGTAAAAACTCTCTGATACCGGTTAAAAAAACGAAATTATCTGAAATTATCCCAATAAAATGATTTCCGAGTAAAATTACAATTTATTATTATTAAATTTTTTAAACTTTACTAATTTTGTGTGATGATGGGTTAGATAATTTACTGATAAAAACTAGTAAACTTTGTAAAACAGTAGATAAAAACTAAAAGAGTTTTTAAGACAGGAATTTTGATTTTGATTTTTGATTCTGACAAAGGTGTGAAACTTGGTCTTAGAATTATGTAGAAACGCAAAGGTTAAATATTTAAAAATGAATATTTATGACTGACATAATTGCGAAATTTAAAATGATGTTTTTTCAAAAACCACAATACTCTACTTTTACACAAAAATATTATATTTACACAAATTTTTTTCTTTTCCCTAAAAAATATATTTAAAAAAATTAGACTAATTATAGGTCTTTTGAAAGCTACTATTCTGTATGTAATTTCAGATCGGCTTTATTGAAACCACAATTTTAAATGATAAGCAAGTAAGTACGTATTTACAAACAGGGAAAAAAAATTAATCTAGGTTTTTTTTTAACCAATACATGTAAATTATAGTATATAAGTGTCAAAAATTATCAATTTTTAAAAATATTGAGAAATAAATTAATCCTAAATTGGTCGTTTTAAAAAGTAATGACTCAATGTCTATAGATACTGATGGTAAAATTTACTAGAAGTTTTTGTTTACCAGAAGTTTTTGTTTACTAGATTTAAGTAAACATTTTTAAAACTCAGAATCTAAAACCGAGAGGCCAACACATCCAATAGGTGTACGAAAAGTCGATAATACCTGACAATACTTGACTGTATGAGACTAAATCTTAAGATAGTTTGCATTACTTGACAATAGGTGTATCTAAAAATTTAAAATTAGGTGTTGGAATTGAAAACTTACCAAAACTGATTTCTAAGTGTTTATTCCCAAACTAAATAATTTATTTTCTCTCTTATTAGCACGACAGCATGGGTCCTGCTCTTGGAGATTTTCAACAGTTGACCTAAAAAAAGAACAGTAGATTACATTATATTAAAACATTAAAACTTTGCAAACCTTAAAAAAAGAAAATGTGTACATTAGAATTTGTTTTAGCAAAATCAATTTGAATGTACGAAAGTTAGGTACATGATTCTTATCTGTCTGTCAGAGGGAGGAAGTTCAAAAGATCTACTATCCTGTGCAAATAAAATCATTGAAGAAGGGGGGACAGTATGAGAAGGGATGACAAATTTTTACGTGATCGTGCATAGCAATTCAGAATCACCCGCCTCTCCTCAACTAGGTACCCAATGCGTTCTGTTGTAAGTACTATTATTTATACAAGGCATAATATTTAGTAATTTGGCGATAACCACAAAAAATACAAGCATAAACTGCCCAAATAAATTATATTTGATTTTTTCTAGATATATACTTAGATATTAATTGATGTCAGATTTTTTTCAATAAAAAGTCAGTGTAATAACCTTGGATCAAACAAATCCTGCATTCTTGAATTTCGAACTTTTTTTTCTTATAATGTATGAATATTTTGTAAAATTATTTTTCGGTTTTCTGGCCACTGCCTCACGTTTTTTCAAAATGTATAAACTGAACTTAAGACTGACCTACTATATCTTTTTTTTACATTATGTAAGTAGTGTTCTTTAAGCACCAAAAAGAACTGAATAGAACATAAGGTAAAGTAAGTATAAGTACTTACCCAAACCAAAAATCTGGAGGCACTTCCACACAAGGCCTATGAGGATTTTTCTTCATAAAGAACGTGGCTTTTCCAAACAAAATTCAATCAAAAACTTTAGTCCATTAGTCCATATTGCGTGCAAAAAGCTCATGAAAATTATTATTTTCCCGAAATTTCGCGGCAAGTTCCACAAAAATCTAAACAAACTTGACTGACTGTCGGCATTTGACAGTTGTTTTGAGAAAGTATTGCGGGTTGCGTGCCATTTAAGCCTTCTTTTTAATTAATAATAAGCGATGTTGCCGTAACAGTGAAAATAATGGCGATAGCGATCGTTATCTCATAACGATAGCCCACTGGAATTGCCCCCCAGGACCCAAAAGAATTCAGCCTTTGCTTAGGTACCCTTTTTCAAAGAAAATTTACAGTTCTATTTGTGTTTTACCATTATATATTACATACAGAAAATAAAACCGTTTCGAGGAACATAGGATATAGTTATTCTAACAATTAAAAAGCTTTATAAGCCCGCTACATCCCAAAGCATTAGCAGGTGGATTAAAAAAGGTCTACAAACGCAGGAATAGAATCAAATTTTAAAGGACATAGCACAGGACAAGGGGCGTGTTTCGCAGCATTAAGGTTCATCAAAAGTATTAGAAAGGCTGCGGGATTTTTCGGAAAAAGGAAAACGTTCAATCGATTTTATAATAAACCTTTAATTTCAAAAGATTTCTTCCGTTATTATATTAAGAAATATATTTTAAACACATTTAAATTATAAACCTTGTGGTTTGCTTATTATTATTTAGCTTTTTAACTAATATCGCCATGTTCTTTAAACAACTACTAGGTATGATGAGAGACGATCACATCCTATTAGATACTCTCCCATTTATATATTCATGTATTTTTCATGCAATCTATTTAAGTATCACTAGTCAACTCGCCCTTGGCGATCTTAGTATTTTAGGAAAGCTTTAGAAGTATACTGAAGTACCTAGTAGAGATCAGGCAGTATGACGTGCTACGAAGTATCACTACCAGGTATATCTAATAGGATGTGACCAATCTCGTATAATTTGGATTGAACTTCCTTACAGGTAAGTCGTTTAATTCTTAATTATGTCATGAACGTCGCAATAAAACGTAACAAGGTCGGCGCGATAAGCATTTTGTTTAGCATAGTTTTATAGTTTTTAAAAATATATGTGTCGAAAAGTTAGAAAAACAGCGAAAAGTTTTAAAAAGCAGCAAGTAACAAAAAAGAAAAAAATTCGTAAGACAAGATAATATACGAAAGTGATAAGATGAAAACTACTAAAACAAGGTTGGATTAGACAAAACAAGATGAGACAAGGCAAGAAAAATCGGGAACAAGTTAATCTAAGATAGGAAAAAGGTTTTAATGTAGCAGCGATAAACTGAGACAAAGCGGGATGGTCGGGTCAAGATCCGAACAAGGTGGGACAAGACCGGGACCATGGAACAGGTGGTAAGAGTTGCACAAGAACGGGACGCAATGGGACAAGAACGGAACAAGGTGGGACAAGATCGGGAAAATACCGGAACAAGTTGGGACAGAAAGGGACAGAGTGGGACAACACTGGAACAAGACCGGGACAAAACTTTAAAAAATAGAGAAAAGATACACTGTTGCCCAATCTCTAGTTGACAACATGAAACAAGGCGGGACAACACTTACTAGGACAAGATAAGATCTGGAAAAATTTTAGCTACGGCGCATGGTGGTCAGCTTGGTCGGTTCTGAATGAACGAAATTATTTTATGATTGCAATTTTAACAAATTGATGCTAAAGGTAGGAAATGTCAATTAGCGATTAAAAAATATGATTTTAAAACACTGTGCATTCTGAAAAAGATACAGTCGCCTTCAAAAATAATTTATTTTATCTTGCTATATTATGCTGTCTAATAAATTAAATATGAAGATTATATAGTCTTAGAAAGCCATTATTATCAATTTTATATATAAATTATTCCACACGCCAATTCCATGCGTCAACGCTGGAACAAAAAATCATGACTAACACCCCTGCAAGAGCCGGCAGCTGAATGTAGCACAAGTACAACCCTTAATACATGCTTAAAATAATAAAGTCACACGAAGAATACCTAAAAATACGGTCCTTTTCCAATAAATTTAATACATATTTGAAAAATTATCGGTCGTATCGATACCACATGAAATCACCACATAAACTCTGCACCACTGTAGAAAATCTTCTATCCGCGCGGAACAAATGCGCATCATTATTATTAAGGCCGATTTTTACTTACGCGTCACCGAGCGAGGCTGCGCGTCATTTTATATGGCTATCCCTTTTAGAGTGATGATATAAAATAACGCGAACATACAAAATGACGCACCGCCTCGCTCGGTGACGCGTAAGTGAGAATCGGCCTTTATACAGGCCAGTTGCTCGCCAATTGCCACATAGTGAACTAACAGCTGATATCTTTGTACATTTTCACTGTATAATACCCCGAATGACGCTAGTTTATTACGATTGGGCATACAAGTGGGGACGTTAGTGTACGATTTCAGGGTAAACCTTGATTTTCAACCTGACGGGTTTTTTACACTAAATGTGCATGTTCTAAGGCAACTTTTAAGAAGTGTTGCCACGGTAGCAATACTGTCAGAGTGCAGAGGAAAAGTGTTGCCCATGGCGTTGCCTACAATCCCGAAATATTTTTTGTTTTGTCTATATCTCGGTTGGTCTCGTTGGATTCAGCACACCTGATACCATACGGGCACATAATTATTGGTTCACCCTTGATTGAGTCTGCACACTTCTGTGTACTTCGCGATTCTTTTATATGATGCGCGTGTGAGAATGCGCGTGGGTGGTGTGAGATCAAAACAAAAGAATCTGTAGGCCCATTTTAGTTTAAGTTTTCGAAATTCAATGTCTAATCATAATATTCGTCACAACTATATTATGGGTGAAATTCTCTGTGTTTCGGACTTTCATTGTCTATATTTTATTTATACACGACGTTTCGATCAGTACAATCTCTGATCGTCTTCAGGTGCAAACTACAATCAATTCCTAAGGCTACGTACTTATATACTGTGAGAAATCACTCAACCTTGAAGTTTAGGAAGTTGGCTCCACCCAAGGAGCGATTTCCAAATATTTGGGATTTCAGGAGGAGGAAATCGCATTGAAAAATCTTCAAAAGGACAAATCAGTTAAAATCTTACCGGCGGACAAGGGCAATGCAACAGTGATTTTGGACACGGAAACCTATGACCAAAAAGTTGAAGAGGTACTTGCTAAAGGAAACTATAAACTTCTCCCAAAATATCCGACGCAATCAATCGAAAGTCAGGTTTATAGAATTCTGAAAAAGTATTCCAGATATATTCCGGACAATACAAGGTCTCAACTTACACCACATCATAGCAAGCCTCCTCATCTATACGGACTTCCCAAAATTCACAAAGATGCAATGCCCTTACGCCCAATTACAAGTTCCAGAAATTCTACAACAAGCAACCTGTCTAAATTCCTTTTGAAAATTATTCAACCTCTTGCAGGCAGGACGCCTTCATTTGTAGAAAATTCCAACCGTTTTGTTAATATTCTTAAATCTTTTGTTTTAGGACCTGAGGATAGACTTGTCAGTTTTGATGTCGAAAGTCTATACAACAATGTCCCGATAAAGGAATCGCTAGATATTATTAGAAAGAGACTTGTTGATGACGAATCTTTTTATGAACGTACCAGCCTACCGCTGGAGAGAGTGATGGAGTTGTTGGAGTACTGCCTACATAACTCTTATTTTCAAGTAAAAGATAGGTTTTATGCTCAGAATGACGGTCTGCCAATGGGTTCATCGCTTTCGCCAGTAGTGGCCAATATTTACATGAAGTGGTTCGAATCACACGCGGTTGATACCGCAACATATAAACCTAAGCTCTGGCTGAGATATGTTGATGATACTTTTATTGTCTGGACCGGGAATGACTAACAACTTTCAGAATTTCTTCACCACCTTAATAACATAAGACCCACTATTAAATTCACAATGGAGTTGGAGCAAAATTGTCAAATTCCTTTTCTTGATGTACTTGTCACGCGAGTAGAAAACTACATCAGAACAACAGTCTATCGTAAACCCACTCACACAGGACAATATTTAAATCAAGGTTCAAATCATTCTGCTACAACCAAACGAGGCATAATCAAAACTTTGTATAACAGAGCCGTTCAAATTTGTAACAATTCTCATGACTTGGAAATCGAAATAAGAAACATTAAGAAGGATCTGCAGCAGAACGGTTACAAACTTAAACTTATAACAGATACTATTTCTAAATTTCAACAAACAGGACAGAGATTACAAGAACAAAACCAGGCAAATGCATTCCTTACAATTCCATACATTAAAGGAGTATCAGAGAAAATTCGAAGAGTAGCGAAAAACTTTATTATTAAAACAGCTTTTAAATCTAGTAATACAATTCGAAGCCTTCTTAGTAAAACAAAACCGGAGAACAAACAAAATAAGGAATGCATTTACCAAGTTCCTTGTGAGTGTGGTGAATCATATATAGGCGAAACTAAAAGACCACTATCTGTTAGGCTTAAGGAACATCAGACGGATACCCAAAATGGTGAAACAACGAAATCAGGAATCGCCGAACATGCATGGCCAAAACAACACCGAATGAAGTGGGCAGAAGCAAAGGTTTTGTACAAGGAGTCACACTGGAAGAAACGAAAATTCCTTGAAGCTGCCTTTATTGGGCAGAATCAGGGTATTTTCAGTAAACCAAGTGTTGAAATCCCAAATATTTGGAAGCCCCTCCTTGGGCGGAGCCAACTTCTTAAACTTCAAGGTTGAGTGATTTCTCACAGTATATAAGTACGTAGCCTTAGGAATTGATTGTAGTTTGCACCTGAACACGATCAGAGATTGTACTGATGGAAACGTCGTGTATAAATAAAATATAAAAAATGGCAGTCCGAAACACAGAGTTAATTTCAAACACATCATTGTCTCAAACTTTCAAACATATATAATATGTAATTCTGCAAGTAAGCTGTTACAGTTTTACGGAATTTTTTTGGTCTCTTATTAGTCAAATATCCACTGGGAGATGATTATACAATTTTTTGCTGTCGCATATGAGTCCTTGGTTAGGGTTAACTTAGGTATGGGTAAAGGAAGGTGCAGGTTTGTAGTCTGCCTGGTGATGCGCTGGGGAGCAACAGTTCTTGTGTCAACTGTACTATATTTTTTGTATAAAAGAGAAACTGACTCCAGGCAATGTTACTAAATCGTCTAGAGGCGCCAGCTCCATATAAACGAATGAAACCAATTTTCTGGCTCGACCACCAGAACGGCGCTGGACAAATCTAGCTCGAAATTAGAATATTTTAGTTTTCAAGTCATTCGCGCGCAATTAGACCTTTGATGAAAAAGAGACAAGATACCCGATGCTTACGGAGAATGTGGTTAAATTATTATCTGAGAAATCTTGGGACCTAATTTTCGAAGCCGCGCGAGGTATTGATCACTCAACATCCAAAGCATATCAAATGCATGCTCACAGTTCAAGAATGACTGCAGCAAAACAGGCGTTCGCTCTACCATTCATCTGTTTATTTAGGCCTCTTTTCGCCACTGCATCACCCTACATATCTCCGTCGCTTTCCCTCTCTAACGTTTAGAGCGATATGGAATTTATTCCAACCCATTGTTTTGCTTTTGTCGGGTGATGACAAATTTTTTAAATAAACAGGAGTTTTCGTTGGACCAGATACCTTGTCTCTTTTTAATCTAAGAATTAGACAATGTTCTTTCGTTTCTAAACGACTCTGCTTATCTGGCGGAAAATTTAAAATTGATTTAAACCTGAACAGTGCTTTTTACTGGTACAGCAACATATATTTCTAATTTATTTTTCAAACCCAACAATTGAAAAAGATGAATAAAACATATTTCCCTAAACATATACCTTGGAATTTGAAAATAGCACTGGGCAACAATTTTTTTTTCTCTTAAAATAGAGTTTTTGGATTGTTTATGGCTGAAATAGAGCCAAAATGTGTTTTGAAAAATTTTAGTGCCAATAATTCGAGTTTTCATAAACTACCATATTCTGCATATTATAAGAACTACTATACTTAAGGTTTAGTCTAATATTAAATCTAATGAACTTATATATTATATATAAACATATTTGCAATTTCTCGATAGAATCGTGCTCCATGTTTGTCACTCACATCTCCACAGTTTTCGGGGAAGTAGTCTAAGTGAGAGTGCAGAAAGTTTATTTTTAACGACTGATTACATCCCATATTTTCATATGATTGTAGAAGTTTGTTTAAAATTTCTGGATAATTTTCTGCTTTCTTATTTTCAAAGAATTTGGTCACCAGAATTCTAAAGGCTTAACCACAGCGTCAAATCCCAAATCCACGAGAAGCTTTCTTATTTGGGGCTCCAAAAAAATTCCCTCTTTAATCTTGGCTTCACTTATTCTCGGAAATGTTTGTTTTATTTTTTGTTAAATTTTATTTTATTTCCGCCTTGCTCAAGAAATAGATTGGTAAGTTCTTAATACATTTTTAAAACTAAAAATGGATGTCTACGAAGTTGCCGAAAAAGTGCAGGTGGTCAAATGGAACTATCAAGGCAGACCTTTTTTTTGGAGAATTTTGTAAATCGCCCAGAACCTAGTTTATCAACGATTCATAGGTTTGTGCCGAATTTTGAAAAGTTTGGTTGGGTAGCGCCAAGAAACCATAAAAAAACCCACTGTTTTGAATGACGAGCAGGAAGTACGAGATGTGATGGAGGAAAATCGAAAGTTAACTAGCCACCAAATTGACAAAGCAGTTTATACGTCTTCGGCCACTGTCTTACGTGTTCTGAAAAAAAATGGTTAAAATTCTTACAAAGCGTCAAAAAGCACCAAATTTTTCCGGAGGACAATTATCGTCGTATGGAATTTTGCGAAACAATGATGGAAAGGGCTAATCGTGATGAAAATTTTCTGAGATCTATTCTTTTCACAGAATTTTTCCATTATTGAATCGTCATAACCCAACACACGTTCGATATTGGTCGAGGGAAAATTTGCATATGTATTTTGAGTAAGAACACAGTATCCCCAAAAACTAAATGTTTGGGGGGGGGGATATTGTAGGGGAACACGTAATTGGGCCATTCTTTATTGACGGCAATTTGAATGGTTCTAGATACTTGGATCTACTGCAGCAGCATATTATTCCAACTACTAGGCAGTTGTTAGGTGTGAGATTTGGTGAAACATGGTTTCAACAAGATGGTTGTCCCGCTCACAATGTTGGCCTTGTTAGGGAATATCTTGATAATGTATTTCCTAATCGGGTTATAAGTACACGGGGAACTATTTTATGGCCAGCTCGATAACCCGATCTTGCTCCTAATGACTTCTACCTGTGGAGTTATATCAAAAATACGGGCATGAAAGGGCTAATAATTTGGAAGAACTTCGGATTAAAATTGAAGAAGCTTTTCAAACTATCACCCCTAACATGCTTGGAAACATTACTAGGGGTTTTTATAATAGGCTCGGATATTGTCTAGCCGAGCAAGGAGGACTTTTCGAACATTTGCTCTATTTTTTTTTTGACTGGGAGAATCTTTTTGGTTTTTAGTACTTATTATTTTATTTTGAGAACTTGCTTTTATTTTGTTACTCCTTATTATTTTTATTGTAACACGTTGTTAGTGATAAATCTGAGCAGTTGAAAATACAACGCTCTAATTTATCAGTGACAAAAAACAAGAAAATTACGTTATGGCTCCACATGGCACCGTGGTTAGAGGCGTACTAAATGCAAGCCGCGAACGGTGATCGCAAGCAAGAGTGTTGGTTGCTCCACTGATAGGTGTGCGCTGTCCCTGCGTGTACGGACACTGAAAAATTGGACTTCTTCCGGCCTATGTTCGCAGTATAGTAGATAGATAGAGAATTCTCTATCTACGCCGGTACAAAAGATTATCTTTGTGGCCAATATTTTCTTTTATGGTGATTACTTTTATCTCGGCTATCCCATTCGCATAGAAAATAACAGTATTTTTAATACTCCAAATATATGTCAAATAAAACAGTTACTACTTTTAAATCTGCACAAAGAAATTGACAACCATTTATTTATTCTTTTAAAGAGTTTTCAACATTTTTTTAGCCTCCCTGTATAAATAAAGTTAGTTGTGCTTTACCCAACAATATACTTGAAACTCACTTTTCTCTATTTTATAGTTTCCGTAAGAACAAGGATTTAGTAAGATATAAAATAGTCAATTTTCTAACTTTAACCTTAATTTCTGGCTCAGCCTGTACCCATTGGGAGAGGTGGCAATAATAAAAATATTTGTATGATCCTCCCTTAAAATTTGAAAAAATTTAACGGGAGCCCACGCTACATAAGAAATTGGCGGGATTCTTAGCCAATTATATTTGTTATGTTGCACAGTTTCAAACAATAGCTTGTAACTAAATAAAGCTAGTAATTAAACATAAAAAATAATGAAGGGAAAATTTAGCGCCCTAATAAATTTACAGAAAAGATTTGTGGCGTAGAGGCACTCTTGTGTAAAAAAACAATACCACTCACTCACACTCAATTTTTATAAAAATATGCTAAGCAACAGATATAATTGTGTAGAGGTGATAAAAACTTTAGGCCCTCATAGGTCGAATTCTAAATTAATAAAGCAAGGGGCCCCCCAAGGATCTATTCTGTCTCCAATGTTTTTTTCTCTCTATGTAGCCGACATATCTAAAAAGATTAAATTCACAAAGTTCGAACAATTTGCAGATGATGAACAATTACATATGCCTAGAAATAAAAATTCGATTCAAGATGTCAATCAAAAAATGAATTCAGATTTACGTAATATAGCGACATTTGCGAAAAATCATAATTTAAAACTTTATTCTACAAAATCTCAGATTATTATCCTTAATAAAAACAAGAGAATCAGTGAAAACATCGAGCAAAATTTAAGCATTCATATTTATAATGAACCTATTCCGATAGTACAGCGATCAAAAAATCTTGGTGTTACATTTGACAGTTCTATATCTTTTGACTATCACATTAGGCATAAACAAGTTGCGGCTTACATACGTCTTAAAAATATTTACAGATATAAAAAATCTTTATTTTCTAAGCTCAAATACTTCCTATGTAACTCTTTATTCCTATCCCTATTTGATTATCTGCTGTAGTTTATGATGATTCATTATAAACAAAAAAATCAATACAAAAGCTACAAAATAGCTGCATAAGATTTTCTTACAATATAAACTACAGAAGGCATATTATGTATATCGTATGATAAAAACTGGAAACCCTGCTTATTTAACCAAAAGATTCTTGCCAACTTCAAGCAGAACAAGAAACACACAAATATTTGTCATACCCCGCCATAGAACTGCTGCTTTTCAAAAATCGTTCGTGTTTTCGGCTACTAAAATTTGGAACAGTCTCCTCGATGGAAAAAAAAGTGAGTCTATATCAGTTTATTAAATATATAAAACAGAAACTTCTTGAAGAGCAACTACGGTTGTAGTTTGTTGGAAGTTTAATTTTTTCATATTATTTCGTAATAATAAATTTTGTTAATTTAATACTATATTTTGTTTCTCCCTCGTCGATACTTCTCCGAAGATACCCTAATGTGACTCTCTGCGTGACCCTCTCCCCCTATATCTTAATATATACATAAAAATCTTATAAAATCTAGTAAGCCTGATACGAAGATAGCAGGAACCTTCTTTAATAAAAATTTATGCTCTGACTTTTACTATTTGTCAAATTACTAGTTTTATTCATTAATTTTGCTTAGGTTCTTCTCGCATAAGCCCTTTTTAGGGCTTAGTGTTAGCGATTATGTAATCGGGAGAAGATCTTTTTTTTGTCAATGTGGGTAAATTCTACTGTAATATGTACCATCTTGAATGTGAAGAAAACTGTTGCAAACTGAAATCTATTCGACTTCAAAAGACACCTCAGGATGACCAAAGGAGCAATTGCGATAAGTGGGATTTTATTATCCCCTCAATTCAGATACTACCTTGTCACTTGTGGGCGTGGACAAAAGTAGATTTAAAAAAACTTCCCTTTTCCATGGAATGTAACTGTTACTGTTCAGAAAAGTCACACAAATTCTGTCATTCCTTTTATATGGTGAGAATTTTCGTCAAATGTTTGTTGCTACGCGTAGTAGCGATTTAGCACCACCCTAAAACTAAAATTCAGGATTTCTTTAAAATATTAAATTTACAAAATGTTATCACAAAAATTAAACAGTTTTCCTTATAATGTTAGAATAGACTAAAAATCGCTACTTTCCGGAATTGTCACGTGTGAGAATTTCTGTTGTTTCTGAAAAATCACGACCATTATATCAAATTCTAACCCCGTCAACTATTGAGACACCAAAATAAAGTATCCTTCACTGTCAGCCGCCATATTGAAATTGGTCTGGAAAATTTGGAATAAACAGTACACGCCATTCTAAATTCTCTGGACCAATTTCAATATGACGGCTGACATTTAAACACAGAAACTAAATGGAAGTGTCTTTGACAGTGTCAAAAAAGTGGTCCCGGAGAATTTGGAATGGAATATAGATAATAATACATAGTGAGTTAAAATATAAGTAGAAAAAACGTTAAGCAGACTTAAGAAACCAGTTGTTAAAATTTTTAAGTTCTTATCATCGTTAATCCTTGAAGTTGTATAGTCTCTATTAATGATTGGTCTTAAATCTACACATGTAAGGCTTAAGGGCTCCTTATATTTCCTAAAAATAACAAAAGCAGGTTAACCACAAACCAAATGATATTGATCGCTCCGCACCAGAAGTGAAATCAAACTATGGTCAAGCCTCCAGCACACATTTAAAAACAATTTGTTCTTTTTATTAGTTTAAAAAAGTTAAATAAAGGGATATACAACTACACACATGCTGGCTAGTTAATTCAAGATGTTTCCATCAAAATCAACATTATATATAGTAGAGAAAGCTTTGTTTTTGTCTTGAACTGTTAGGACCTTATGTTGAAAAAAAATGGTTCTCTATTGAAAAATAGTAAAACTATGCATAAGCATTAACGTATTATTATTATTTATTATTCTAAATAAGTGCTACTAATCATACTCATATACCAAATTTACCTATTTTTATATATTTTTAAAATTCCTGTACTACTCTTACACTACACCTGTTACGAAATCAAAAAAAGAGAATGCAATAGTATATGATTTTTTGAAATTAACTCTGTGTTTCGGACTTCCATTGTCTATATTTTATTTATACACGACGTTTCGATCAGTACAATCTCTGATCGTCTTCAGGTGCAAACTAGTAGTTTGCACCTGAAGACGATCAGAGATTGTACTGATCGAAACGTCGTGTATAAATAAAATATAGACAATGGAAGTCCGAAACACAGAGTTAATTTCAAACACATTATTGTCTCAAACTTTCAAACATATGATTTTTTATTGTCTACAAATTTTGTTAGTTCACACTGAAGTGTTAAAATATATTTATTTTCATTTATACCGCATGGGAGTGGTCCAAAAACATCCAAAAACATTTTTTGCATGGCTGAAGATGTCGTAGTGGTGACTGTCATAGGTTCAGTATTGGGCCTGGAATACTCTCTGACACTCATCACAACCTTTTACAACATTTTCAACATCATTTCGCAAGCATGTCTAAAAATAATATTGTTTAATATTGTAATACATTCTGTTTATGTCAGCCTGTTATACTTTTAAAATACCAATTTCCTGAATATTAAATTTACTAGAAATACTCTTAAAGTCTCTTAACGATCCACTAAATGCTAACGCCTATCGAGGTTCCTTAATGTTTATAAATTTTCTATTTCGTAATGAATAATATTTTCGTTGTAATATTTATTATCATGACTGGTCATTAAACAATCTTGAAATTGCGTTTACGGTATACAGTATGCTTTAAAAGAATTTTTAGGTGGTTTTAACAGCTCGATGCCTCCTGGGTGATCAATCCTTTCGTAAATCTTACCGTGGTTAATCCATTTTTTTCTGTCGTTTTCAGTTTGTTGTTTTGTAATAGCTAATAATGTACCCTCTACTTGCTTAGACATATTTTTAAGCTCATTAGATAAAATTTAAATTCGAGATAAAGCGTCTACTGTGACGTTAATTTTTCCTATTAAATATAACTACGATGGATCTTGATGGATCTTTGATACCAAAGAGATAAAGCAAAGGTCTGTGGTCAGTGAAAATTGTATTTTTTTTTTCATAAAGATAGGTTCTAAAGGTTTTAATAGAGAAAACAATAGCTGAAACTTGTTTTTGTATTATTGGCTATTTTTTTCTGCGTTGTTTAAACTTCGATTCGCATGTGCTACCGGTCTATGATCTATATTGCAAAGAACTGTCCCTATGGTCATATTTGATGCACCAGTTTTTACAATAAAATTATTTTCAGGTGAAAAATTAGAATATTGCAAATTTAAGCTTTTTTAAGCGTTTCGAAAGCTGTTTGACACTGTAAATCCTACTGAAATGGAACACCTTTCTTGGATAAATGATTTAATGGTGAAGCTATGTGTGCAAAATTTGGAATACGTTTTCGGTAAAAATTTGCAAATGCAACAAATCTCTTTGTTTTATTGGCGTCTTTCGGTACTAGATAGTTGCGTACGACTTTTATTTTATCTGGATCTGAAAAAACTCCGTCTTTTGAAATGACGTGCCCTAAATAAAAAATCTCGCGTTTTAAAAAAGTACATTTTTATGCATTAAATTTTAAGTTTATTTCTCGTAATCTTTGAATCGATAAGATTTTTTCCCAAAAACATTAAGGTCATCTAAATTTATAAAGCATGCGGAATAAATTAACTCTGACATAGCTATTGAAATTGCCTCTGGAAAAAGAATAGGGTGTCCCATCTGAAATTGTCTTGAATGTGTTACAAATGCTGTGCAAGGTCTACTATTTTTGTCTAAGGCAATTTGATAGTAGCCTTGAGAGAGATCTAATTGCGAAAAATACACCGCGCCTGAAAATGAATAAAATGAAATTTGTCATCCATTGAGTTCCAAAGGCGGTAGTCCAACGATTCTCCTCTTTTTATTTCTATGTTCATCTGCTTTTTCAGGTACAATTAATAAAGGTGATGACCAAGGATATCTGGCTTCCTCGGTAATAACTTTTTTCTAACATTAAATTAATTTGTTGTTTGTATATTTTAGTTGTCGATAAAGGCTCATTTTCTAAATAAAAGATATCAGAATATTTTGAGCATATTTTTTGTATAGAAAATTTTTCAGATATGTCCTGTAATCGAGTTTTAATATTTTTAGGAGATTATCGAGTCTTTTGACTGACTGTGCTTTTTAATAGGTTCTACTTTTGGACAACTGCTTTTTAAAATAATTTATTAGCTCTGATTTAATCCTATTTAACTTATTTAATTTACGTGTATTACTTAAATTCCTACGCTCACTAGGATCCTTATTTAAATTTCTATAAAATACCTTCAATTTTTCTAATACATAACTAACTTCTTTTCGGCTTGACATATCATTATATAATTTATATCCCATATTTGCCATTATTCCATTGTGCAATATTATATTTTTAAAATATTATAATTTTTAGTAATATTTTATATATACATTATCCATATCATATAATTAATTTAATAAAACCAAATCCATAATAACGATAACGTTTTCTGCATTTATATTAATTATACATTTTCCATATTTGTACAAACCACCAAACATCTCCTTGGCGGTGTCTTAGCATTATAATTCTTGTAATTTTTTTTTCAAATTTCTTCTATATTGCTTGTTAATTTTAGAACAGCAACTGCAATAACTTATAGTATACTACACGGACATCATGAGGTACTTGAATACCTTCTTCCTCTACTATGAAATTTGAGTTAATTGCGACAGTATTTGTTGTTTCAGCGTGATTAGAGTTCCTTTTTCCCATATTTAGGTAAAATAGCACTAATAACTTCATACATTTTCTGAAACAAGTGTCAAGGATCTAAATCAATAGGACCTTATGTTGGAATGAAAAAGTCTACATTTTACTCGTTTAATTTCTAAAATGGTTCTCTATTGAAAAATAGTAAAGTTACACCTAAGCATTAAAAACTAGTTTAAAACAATGGTTACTTAATACAAATAAAATATATCCTAATTATTGTAAATACGTGCTACTAATCATAATATCTAGCTATACTTTATATGCTAAAAAAGTCTGTTTCTTTGAAAATTCACAGAAAAACAAAGCAGCAGATTACAATTACACGCAGTTATCTTGAACATTATGAGTTTTTTACTATCTGTTTTGTCTAGTAAATCCGTAATTTGTTCAGAAATTAATAATACATAGGTAACCTACCTAATAAAGAAAGCTGATATATTTTTCCACAAAACCTCTCTAAACAGCACTTTCTACAAAACGTCTCTTCACAGCACTTTTGACAAATAATTTTTTTGGGGATACGGACTTAAAAGTCTTCTTAAAACTTAGCCTCTTGAGTGTATTGTTGACATTGATCAAAGTTAGAAAATTGGCTTTCTCGTAAGAGCAAGGGCATCAAGGTATACATAGTTTAAACCCCGGTTAATTAAAATCCAGATTAAAACAATTATTATTTATCAAATTGCTAATTCTCAAATTATTCCTTAACAATGTGCTTATGCATTATAAAGTTGGATAGAAGCCTGCCTTTAGTTTCATTACACGTATAAATGTACCTTACACTTTTGTAAATAATTTTGTAGTAATTTGCCTTTCTTTTTGTCAAAGTTTTAAGGTTCTGTTTGAGCGGGTAAAATTATGATTCTTTTTAAAAACAAACGTGGTAAACACTAGAAAATCCATCTTTTTTAACCTAAAAATGACTCCATAATTATTTGTAAAAGATCCTTGTTGTGAAACTACTTCACAATGGAGAGCATGAAGAAACTTAACATTTCTACGAAACAACTTTTTGAATATGTTTTAATTTACATTTTTGAAAAAAATTAGATTTTAACTCAAAACATTCATTTGAAAATGAAAGAAATTATACAACGTTGCCAACTTTAGACCAATTTCTTGATTTTCTTGAGAAAAGAAGTTTGGTTTTTGAAAGTATGTCAAGTTCTAATGTCCACTTCGCGACACATAAAACGCATACGCCGATTTTATATGCAATATGTCCTTTACGATTTAGTAACCTTTTCTGTCACAAAGTGTCAGAGTCCACTCACTGTCATGTTTAGTTGTCACAGACTTGTCCAACTCAAAAATATCACTACAGCTATCGGAATTCGATAACTAAATTGTTCGTCGGGTCGCCGATCATTATGGATAAGAAAGTCCACTACAGTAAGACTAAAAATAAAATACAAAGAAGAAGGAACTGTACGACAAAAGGAAGGAACTGGCTTCAGTTCATTTACCTGGTACGTTAAGAACTGCACTTAAATTAGACGGATAAAGAAGTCGAGGCTGAGATGTCGTGTTGCAGCTAAAAAGATGAAGCTAAGAAAAAAAGCCAGCCAGATTACCTTTAATATTTTTAAATGTTGTTTATCGATAGGTTTTTTTTATTTCTATTTGTTTTTTAATATTTTGGTGTTTATAACACTGATCCTGTTGATGTGTATTGACCTTTCTGAACCCAAGGCCTTCCAAATCTCTCTTCTTCGTATTTTCCTTTTAGTCGCACTACAGTGGACTTATTTCTTCCATTTTGGGCGGCTATTTGACGAAGGGGCCAACCTTCTTCTAGTTCTGCCAAAATCTGATTGAATTTCCTTATTTATAATAAAAATTTTGTTTTTAAAAAGTGTTTTGTCGTTTCTTTATATTTCGTAACAGCAACCTTAAAACTATAGAACCAGTAAATATTGGTAAAAATGCTTTCAGTCTCCTTAACAAAATTTGTTTATGTTTTCGAAAGTGTTAACCTACAAAAGTCGATAACAATAAGCAAGCAAAATTTTTAATATATAGTAGGTGAACGTAGCTTAAAGAAATCTAAAAATAAAGTTTCTTTCTATTCGCTCTTCTCAAAGTTCGCACAGTAACTTTGTCCTTTTTTGCTCATCAATTTATGCATGTCAAAAGTTTTTAAACTTACAGCAAGTCGACAAAGAAAACTTTGGAAAATCGAAAAATATGTGTTACAATTGTTTAGGCAATAAGCATGCAAATCAAAATTGTACGTCAAATTAGACTTGTCAAACTACACTTGTCAAATATGTCAAAAAAGGACATTACACACTCATGCATAGGCAATTTCAATCTCAATAACTCAAGCAAAGGATAAAATATATCTGCTCACGAAAATAACAACTCTCGAACTCAAAATAGACAGTTTTACCAACCTAGGCAAACACACACAATCTAAAAGTCATTACAATGGCATACCACAAGTGACTTTCAATCAATACTCACAGAACTCCACAGAAAAAGATCAAGTATACACACAAATCAAAGTTTATCACAAAACATACAGTCAAATAAAATGATAGACATTTCTATTTTCTCCAAAGTTGAAAATAATAAGAACTTCCAACTTTCATGCGCAATTTTAAATAATGTTACCTACAAACTTTCTCAAGGTCCCATTAATATGTCCAAATTAAGTATTCTCGATTACATATTGCCAGAGTTGGCTGACCCAAGTTTTTATGCTAATAGGTGCAGATTTATTCTACATTTTATTAATACCTGATATTTTCAAATTAGAAAGTAATTATCCGAATTTAGTAAATACATATTTTGAGTAGATACTCTCAGGAAATTTACCTTCATATTGTGTCGTAAACTTTGTTATCTCTGAAACCTATTGTGCTCAAAATATTTTTTCTAATTTTGCGAATCTGATGCAGACCATTTTTTAACAAAATTTTGGCACATTGAAAACATATCTCAAAAATCTTTCGTTCTTCCAGAGAGCATTTTTCAGAAAACTAAAATATTAGATAATGGCTCGTATCAAGTTGATTTTCCTTTAAAAACACCAGAAAAGCATCGTAAATTGTTGTCATGGAAAATATGTCTCTTTCTTCCATAATAATAAAAATGAACTAAAATATTTAATACCATATTTATGTGTAATCCAAGAATCTGCGCTTACTACAAAATTACGTGTTGTCTTTGATGCGTCTACTAAATCTTCTTCAAATTGTTCTCTCAATAACGTCACTTTAAAGGGCTACCAAGTTTATCCAGAACTATTTGATGTTATCTGCCGATTGCTCTAAGAGCGGTTATAAATAACATTTGTCGAATGTTGAAAACTAATATCGAGCAAAATTCCTTGCAAAATATTCTCTGGAGAGAAGTTCCACGTGACCCTCGTAAATGTATTGAATTACAAACGGTAATTTACGGTACACCCTTTGTTGCCACTTGGATTCTCAAAGATATTGCGTTCACTCACAAAGGAAAGTACCCTCTAGATACTGAGACACTCTTAAACTAGTGTTGTATGGATGATATTATATCTGGTTGCGATAAAATTGAAGACTTGTCAAATTTGTTTATAGAATTGCATGAAGTTTTAGGTAACTCGGGACTTACTCTCCACAAATGGAACTTAAATGTGTCAACCTATGCGCAAAACTCATTGACAGAATATGATTTAAACTTTGATGAAGTGGGAAGTTAAATTCTTGGTTTAAAATGGCAAACAAATACCTGCTAACAATCTCTATTCCAGAGAAATTTCTAAATGAAATGCCCACTAAAAGAATAATTTTATCTACTATAACTCAATGTATTATGACCCTCTAGGACTCGTAAACCCTGTTATTGTTCAAGGAAAAATATTAATGCAGAACATTTGGAAAGCTCCGTTAGATTGAGATACAAAAATTACGGAAGAAACTATTTTAAAAGATTGGAATAAATTCCTAGATCACATTGCTTTGCTTCGTAACGTAAAAATTCTATGCTATGCTTTTTGTTCACTTACATCCTTAAAATCAAAAATTGCCTCTATTAAGTCACAAACTCTTCCAAAACTCCAACTGTGTGCAATGTTTCTTTTGAAACAGTTAGTACCAAAAATTTTTAATATTTTTCAAGTAAGTTAGATTCAGTAAATATCTGGTCAGACTCCCAAATTGGTGTAAAGGTCACCCAAGTAGATGGCCAACTTTCATTGCAAACAAAGTAGCTGAAATCCAAGAACAGACGTCCCAATTTAAATGAAGACATAGAAAATCCAGTGATAATGCTGCCGATATCTTATCACGTGGCAACTTTTCAAAAGAAATTCTCGAGTCTCTCGTCTGGTTTTCTGGTCCCGAATTTTTACAGGATCCGAACATTAATTTAAATGATTTTGATATGCGTTTTTCCATTGGCCTTTGGCAGAAGAAAAAATAGTTCTAAATGTTGCCTGTTTAGAAAGTCATCATCAGTTTTGGAATAATTTATTTGATAAATTCTTAAGTTTTACGAAATTAAAACGTACTTTAGCATTTATTTTAAGATTTGCTTATAACGTTAAGAACCTACAACAAAAATGTATCGATCCCCTATCAATAAATGAAATTTAATTAGCTCAAAAAAATTTAATTGCCCAACTTAAGCAAAACAAACCTGTCTCAGAAAAACGTCTAAATTCATTTAAACCTTTTTTAGATCACGAAAGCCCCAATTATTGAAATAGTTACTAGTCTCTCAGTTAAAGCTTTTTTAATGACACTTAAAAGATTTATATCTCGATGTGGTAATCCAACCAAAATATACACTTACAATGGAAGTAACTTTCTAGGAGCGAACCATCAGCTCAAAGAACTGTATGATTTTTTTAAAAACTTCAATGTAACTAATGATATAAAAAATTATTTGGCTCAAAGTGAAATTTATTAGAAGAGAGCTCCTCATTGGGGAGGAATTTCGGAGGCAGCAGTAAAAAGTGCCAAAACACTTTTATACAAACTCATAGGTAACACTCAAATGACATTTGAAGAACTTTATACCGTTACAACACAAATAGAGGCAATATTAAACTCCAGACCCCTTTACGCACTTTCTAATGACTCCTCGGATTTACAGTATCTAACTCCTGGGCATAACCTTGCCAATTCTAATTTATTAGGGCATCCTGAAAAAGAACCTAAAGAAATTTCCAAAAATAGGTTAAATCTTTTTCAAAAATCTACTCATATCAAACAGTTATTTTGGAAAACGTGGTCCAAAGAATATCTCAATCGATAACAAAATAGACCCAAGTGGTTATGTAAAAAAGATAATTTAAAAGTTGATGATCTTGTTCTTTTAAAAGAAGACAATACTCCTCCCCTCTACTGACCAAGAGCTAGAGTTATAGAAATGCATAAAGGTTCTGATGAGAAGGTTCGTGTTATTAAACTTAGAACTCAGGAAGGAGAGTTTACTCGACCCATCACAAAAGTCTTTCCATTGCCCAACAGTTGTTTAGAAGCAGTAAGCTTCAACGCGGGGGAGATTATAATATTAACACGCCAGGACGAATCCGTATTAGGTAACTTGGATAAGTACCAGTGCGGAACGATGCCTATTTGTGAGTGATTCAAAGTTGGAAAGTATATGATGGTGTTTAATGATGTATGGTAGAGGGTAACCAGTGAAACCACCCAAAATCTCTTGATCTTTTGCGGGGGATAACGTTGTGAAACTACTTCACAACAAGGATGTATTTTATAAGATAAAAAAATAAAAGTTTCCTTCTTGCCCTTAAAAATAAGAAAATAAGGATCTCGGTAATCGGATATGAAAGATTATTTACTAAAAGTCTTTTTAGTTTAATTTGTTCCCAAATATAATTAACTGAAAAACTATTATACAAACTCCCTCAAAAACTCTATAGACTTAAAAAAATACAATAAGTGATTTTTAGACATTAAAAAGTGCCTTTTTGTATGTTGTTGTTGAATTCTTTCATTGTAACTGTAAATATAAACTGTTAAACTAATAATGTGTGTCAATTAAAAGCTAACAAAAATTCAATAAAACCAGCACTACATGGAGTACAGTTATCTCTCGATGAGGAAAGGAGATCTAAACTTCTGAACCTTATCAATCCTTAAAAACCTTACCCCACAGTCAAAACTCTCTCAACTAAAACGAAAAGAGTAGATTTTTAACCCCAAGTCTCAAACTACTATTAAAACGAATTATTTACTTGCTTCTTTAACGGTAATTAGTAACTCCAAAAGCCAAGATAATTAAACTGGAGATAAATGCCTATCTGCAAAATAAATAAGCGCGAAGGTCGCTGCAACAAGAAAATGGGTGTGTTTAAAAATACCTAGTATTTTTTCCTGAAAAGTGAGTTTCTAAACTTTGCACAATACCTGCATTTTTCCTGGGAAAATAAGGACTTCTAGGTCGACCAGACGGGATAAACACAGAGATGGGCAACTAATATAAAAATTATACAGAGGAAGGAACTTTGCCTTATCGAGACAAAATACAACTAAGCACACGTCTTTCCAAAATCAATCGGCCAATTTCTTGATAGTGACAGATAGCTCCATTTAGTTAGTCAATAAGATATATGACTGAGTTGGAGGTTTAAATAGCATTAGACTGCTTTTTAGCAACTATGAAATACTATATTTTCTTCATATGATGCGGGTGATCCACTGAACTAAGCAATATACAGAGGCTGGGATTGTCAAATAAGTCTAATAGCTTCGTCAAACCTACAAGCCTAATATTATGACTACCTTCCATAAAAGAGACAGGTTGGTACTCACTTTATTTTTGCTTTAAAGACATTAAGAATATAGAAAGTTTAATAAGACTCACTAAATTATCATCAGATATTATAAGCTGTAATCTGATGCCAAATAATTTGACTTGATTTAACGTTAAGTTTAATGGTTTGTTTCTCTTGTTTTTTTTTTTGGAAGAATGTGACGCAACTAAACCTTAGGATGAAGTCTAAAAATATAGTTTTTTTGTTCAAATATGAATGGTTATCGTAGTAACAGAAGGAATTTATAAGTGTCATTATAGTTTTATGTGTTGCTTTTGTCGCTGTGTACACGTTTTAAATTAAGTTAAGTATAGAAAAGGCGTATTCCGTGTAAATGTTTGTATATATTACATTTCTCCCAGCAGTGGAGCGTTTTCCGCTTGTACTAAGCCATCTTTAGAACCACTTTGTTTTAACCTTTGTCTTAATGCTGTACAGTTTTATGGAAGGAAACGTTTTTAACCTCTGACAAAGTGGTGCTGAAGATAGCTTGGCACAATCCGAAAACGTTCCACTGCTGGTAGAAATTAAATATATAAAAAAAATTATGCAGTTTTAAGCAAAATAATATATACCGAACGCGAAACGAACAGTTGTTTGGTGACAAATTAATATTACGATATAATACTTACTGACAAAGAACAAAATTTTTTCTTTAGGAATTTACGCAGTGGATTTTAACATGTTTTTGAAAAAAATTTCCGTAACTTAGTGGCGAAAAACTCAAAAAAAGTAGTTTCGATATTATGAATCCGCCATAAAACACAAAATTTTATAATACTTACTGTAGAATGTAGTTGAATATGCATATTTTTTTATTTGTTAAATAAGTTTTCTATAATAAACCAAAAGTTTGCTTGGCTAATTTTCCTCTCGGTCAATAATTAAATTAAACAATATAAAAAAAAGCATTTAACCAAAAAGCTAGGTTTCTAGGTAAAAATTAGGGTATACTTTTGTACTACATACAACGACTGAAGTTTCTTTACTACGTTGTTGGTATGTCTCCTTGCCAATACGTCAGTTATTTCAATAATTTGTAAATACCAAATTAGGGATGCAGGACGTCGTCCAACGAACGTCATATGTTTTAAACATTACGTTGTATTTGCCGAAGTTTGAGCGTCGTTGGCTGCGCTACCTGTTACTTATCGAAGTCGGCATCAGGAATGATTAGACGTCGCCCTAGCTTTAAACGAAGGAAAGAAATGCGACAAAATATTGACCTAATGCAACGTCACTTTAGATAAACTAAAAGCATGAAGGCAGAAAAATCTAGCTTGGGATGTGTAAGCAGTTCAACATATACTTTCATTTTTGCAATAAGTTTATATAATAAAAGAGAGACAGGAAAAAATTCTTTTAAGTTGGCTTGCTGAAACATAAAGTATTTAGAAATATTTAGCAGCCTTTATAAATTTTATAGATTTTTCATTAAGTATTTATTTTAAAATAAAATTTAAACACAAACGATAAAATGTGTTATTTTGTTTTGTGTAGTTCTGCATCTCGGTAACAATGTTTCAAGTTTGTAAGGAACGTGCTTTTTACGTGACGCTAAAAGTTGAAAATTTCTTTTTAAGTCATCCGCTCAAATGGGATAAAGCCTATGTTAGAAAATATTACATCGTGTCTTTCATAATCAGATTTTTTACTTTTTTTTATGTACTTGGTAGTTATTTGCACTTTTATAAGTTGCTAAGAAGCGGTAAGAAATTTTCTGAACTTAACAATAACTAAAAAATAATATTCACCTGATTACGAATGCAGATACATAAGCATTCGAAACGCCATGAAAAAGTAAAAAATAAAGATAAGTTCGAAACTCGAACATTTGGGCAATGCTCATTTCGAAAAAAGAGAAAAAATGTAAAAATCATATTTGAAAGAAAATGTCAACTTATCACCGAGTTGGTAAGGATTCGCTTCACTTTTCTTTGTTTTAGTGAGTAATTGAGGTTGGATTGGTTGCTTCCTTAATTTTTTCTTCGTACCTTAACAAACGGGGCCCAAATTTCCGACGTCCAATAGTTTCGTATCGTTAACTGCCTCGTTTATTGCAGAAAAGAAATTGGAATTTTTAAATTTATCATCCTTTTATTTTTTTTTAAATATCTAATATCTATTTTTGTATAGCTTTAACTTAACCTTTAAATACTAATTAAATTTTTATTTATAATTTAAAACTTTGAGAGTTTCAATATATTTTTTTTGGTGTTTTTTTTAAAAATCTGTTTGTGCTGCTGCATCTTAGCTTATAAGAGTGAATTTAAATCCTAAAAACAGTTCGGTTAGTTAAACAGATAAACCGCAAAGCAAAAATTAACAAAATTTTGCACAGCGGACGCTTCTGGTATCCCCCACAGACCATTCGCGTGGTTTTTCAAAAAAATATATGTAACTTGTTTTTATTTAGTTTTTTCACATAATCGATAATTTTTACCGTTAACTAAACATTTTTACGATACGTAAAATTATGTAAAAAACTTAATATTATGCAAAATCATGTCAATGGTTCTGGGATATTAGAGCATTAATAGGCCATCAAAATTGGTGATACCGTAGGCAAAATCGTTTATTTTTCTACGGTATCCAAAAATAACCGAACCGAAATACGTTACTTACAGTGGCTTAACGGGACCCGCTCGGTTATTTTTTGCAACCAACCAGATTTATTTCTGTGCAAAAGCTGCAGCTGGTAGGTGATAATTTTTTTTTAAATGAATTTTCAAAAACAAGAATTGTGTTTGTGGTTTAAAAACTCTTTTTAGCATCTCAATTACGGTAATACGGTAAGCAAATAAGGTGGTAGTAAATTAGTGTTCTATTAACGCCCCAATGCTTTAAACTTTTACCGTACAAAATTTGATATAGATTAACAGTTTTTTAGATTAACTAATTGAAAGAAGCGCATTTTTTATTTAAATTCACCCTTAAGTAATTCAAAGGTTTTTGGAAGCAGATGCTAATTTGAGATTCTTAAATTTATCTTCTTTCTTCAAAACTAAACAAAACCGCAATTTAGACAGTTCTGTAGCAAAACAAATATTTTTAGAAGAACTACTTTTTCGTTGTAGAATTTTGTCAAATAAGGAGAACTCTCTATTCCAATCATCTGGACATTCACTTTTAAGAGATTCTTTTTTTTAGCTTAGGAAATGTCGTTCGAAACGGGTCATGTGACTTCCGTAGATTTTGGAGTCAAATAAACATGAGAATTGGCCGAACTTTGAGTGGAAAATTTTGTAAAAATTAAGACAAGGGTCGGAGGTTTTGATTTTTTGCCGAATAAACTAAAATTTTTTTCTAGGGCCACCAACTCGAAATCGGTGGCCTTGGAAATAAATTTTAGCTTATTCGGCGCGCAGGCGTTAAATATTTGACGCCAGGTCTGCGCTTGCAAGCACCTGTTTTCTTGTATGATTTATGATCACATTTTTACTTTAAATTAAGTTTTGTTAGAATTATCCTTAACCTTCTTCTCCCGAAGATTCTGGGTGCGCCACTGTATAATTCTAGAACCACAGTAAATATTTTTCACTGAGACCCAAAATTAAGGTGAAAAATGTAAGTTGTAGTCCGTAGAATAAAATAATAAATAAATGTTGTTGAGTGTTGGATGATTGTTATTTTCTTTCTAAGGTAAGGTGACCAACGCCTAAAGCGGCAAAACCGGGACACTCCGGCCTAAGCTATAACACCTTTGATATGTACGGTACTAGTTTAGTTTAATTTTGTGTTAACAATGGCATGTAGTGTCACTTTCTTAAAAATTTTCGCACTGCTTCGCTTTGAAACCATTGATATATTTACCATTTTAGTTTAATTTTAAATCGAGAAATGCATTTTTTAGTGCAATTTTCTTAAAATTTTTCGACTGCGGCGCTATAATATGTTGTTATTTGCGACTTTAGTTTAATTTGACTCAAAAATTGCATTTTTAATGTAAATATCTCAAATTTTCGGCACATTTGAACATTTTCGAAAATAAAAAATGTATGAAATAAACAACTTAAAATCTGATTACCCTTCCCCCTAGATTTGAGCCAAAGCTATGCTTTTATTCTAGTTTTTTTTCATATCGAAACCGCCCCCCCCTTTTCAAATGGCTGGGACCGCCACTGTTAAGATGTATTTTCCAAAATACTTATTAAAGAAAAATAATTTAAGTAAGGTTTCAATTCAAAGTTATAGATGGCAGAGAACATCCGCTTTTTTAATTGCAGTGATTTTAAAGCAACAAAATACAGTGGTATCAAAACCGTGGTGAACCGGAACTTTAGCCGAAAAATCGGGACTATCCGGGACGGATTTATTCCCCGGGACAAATGGTTAAAAATCGGGACTATCCCGGCCAAACCGGGACGGTTGGTCACCTTATCTAAGGACAATTTGAAAAGGTTAAAAAGCGTATTTCGTATGTTTTGGTGTACATATTTATCGCTCATTTTCTGTGCATTCTTTTTAGGATATCAAAAACCATTTTGTTTTCGCTCATCCTCTCCTACTCGCATCAAATATGTGCTTATAAAATAAGGGATTTTGAGCAATTTCAAGCGTATTTTTTGACTTACCTTGTACACATACAGCCATTAGTACCAATATAAAAAATGTAGATCGTTATGTGTTGAACCAGATCTGCAGAAACCATTATTATCCTATCTTCAGTTTTGTCGTAAACGAAGGTTAAGTTTAGTAAAAAACGACCATTTTTGTAACTTTAAATCCAATTTCTATCTCAACCAGTACATATTGGGGAAAATGCCCATGACAAAAATTGCTCATTGGGACCCCTCTATAACATTAAAATATGAAAAAAATTAACCGATACACATCCTCCATAAGAAAATGGCAGGGTTCTTTCTGAAAATCGATATATTAAAAAAAATATGGCGGCCGCTCGATGTTTGACCTGAAAAGAAGAATTTGACATATTTCTTTCATCAAAAGGTAACTAACTTGATCGTCCAAGATTTAGGCCAAAAATATATAATTCAAAAAATATCTAAGCGTAAAAGAAAACTATATACTTGGTTAATATATTTTATTTAAAAAAAAACTTAAGAAATTAAAACAAGCTTTTTTAAATGCACTCAAAACTAGAAAATAATTTTTTATCTTTCTTATACCATAATAAAAGGGATAGATAGATAGAAGAAGAATTTAGTTCTTCTTTTGTAGTTATTTCTTTGTCACCGTAAAGTTAAAGTTTTTAATTTGCGCCCATCGCTTTTATTATGATATTATTAAATTATTTTCTACTTTTGACTGCATTTAATGAAAGCTTGTTCTTTAAAAGTTTTTTTTAATAAAAATGTGTTTTTTAATTTTTAGATTTGTACCCTAAATCGTCCATTTTGAATCCGCCATATTGAAATTTTCCAATCTGATCAAAAATTCATATCCCCTTCCCGAAAATCCTTGTATGCCAATTTTAATTTAAATCGAACAAACTAAATCTTTTCCCCCCTCCACTTCCCTCGTTTTCATTTCATACCAAATTTGAGCACACACCATTAATTTTTAGATTTGTAGGAAGATACGTCCATTTTGAATCCGCCATATCAAAATTAAAAACCTCTGTATGCCAGTTTTGATTGAATTTGAACAAATTAAATCTTTTTCTCCCTCCACTTCCCTCGTTAGAGGGAGGTGGGTACCTGAGCATATCATATTATCGTATTTCGCCAGAAATATAAACGCATAATTTGAACAGGATCGGATGTGTCAGTTAAAATTTGTTAGCAAAACATTACGAAAATCGTCCATCTTGAATCCGTCATATTAAATTTTCAAAATCTGATCAAAAATTCGTTTTCCTTATCCTCATATACCAATTTTGGTTGAAATCGGATAAACTTAAGTGTTTTCCCCCTTCCCCACCCTTAGTAGGGGGGAGGAGTGCCTAATAATGACATATTGTTGTATTGTCACCGGAACTATAAATGCATGCAATCGGATGTGTATAAGTTAGTTAAAATCGGTTAGCAGAAGATGTCCAAAAATCGTCCATCTTGAATTCGCCCCAAGTGCCCCAACACACCAAATTTCAATGAAATCGGGCTTACTTCAACTCTACCCCCCTCCACCCCCTTCGGGTAAGTGGGAGCTGTCAATTTCATCACACTATATTCTTGTGTTGTCACCGCAACTATATAAGCATGCCAAATTTGAAGCTCATCGGATGTCGTGAAGCTGGTCAAAATTAAGTAGCAAGATTCCACCCGAACAAACATATTTACATAGATACATTGCAAGTCAAATAAAATCTTGTAAAAAGAGCTACAATTAGGTTTTATATTCGTTTCTGAATCTAATCTAATTAGCCAATATTTGACCTATCTATCCAGCATAGTAATACTACTTATGAAAGATTTTTAAAAGGAATAAATGCACGACAAAATTCACAACAAAATTAGATCTCAAATTTATTCAAGGCCACTCAAATGCTTTTTTGTTGTTAGCCTTATGGCTGATCCAGTTTCACTTTTTGGAGCTCACTTCTATTTCCCTCGTCGTCGTTTAGAGAAAGAGGGAAATATATTGCCATCTCACTCTTTTCGATAAAAAGAGGAATAGAAGTAGCGGCTAGAAGTGAAACTGTGGATCAGGCATATAGTATGTTTGACACTTCACGGTAGAGACCTTGAATAAATGGGAGATAAAATGTTGTTGTGCATTTTGTCGTGATTTTTTTCTCCATGTAATACGAGCTTTATTTTCTAGGAAACCTGACAACAGAGTCTCTGGCCGAAGATATTGCTGTCTGCGTTTCCGTTCCCAACACAATTTTTGCCTTGGTGTCATTTTGGAGACAGCCTTATAAGTGGGATAAATTGCTTAAAATCATTATCGATTTTAGTAAATTCGGAAAACCTCCACGTAGGTAAAATTTTATATATTTATAAAAAAAATTATTTAAGAATATTATAGTCTTCGCTAGCAGCCTTCTTTGACTCATGAAAAATTTCGCTTGCAAGCGTATTTTTGGCCCCATATTTTTCTATCCAATTACAGAAAATTTTCAAAAATTTCAGCCTCATTTTAAAGACAAAGCTTAAATCTAGGGTTCCCTAGTAATAGTTTTTAAATTTCGACTTTCATTTTTGTGAAATACGAACCCGAATATGCCGTATTTTTCCTGCAAGTCTAGACAAAAATTGCAAAAAAAACTACTAGAGAATACTAGATTCAAGCTTTATCTTTAAAATGTTTGATAAGTGAGACCACAAATACCCTTGCAAGCAAAATTTTGCATGAGTAAAACAAGAGAAGCTTCCAGCGAAGGATAGTTTTAAATAACAAAACTACCCGACTGCCATGCCAGTACTAAATACGAAATACTACAACGGCCTTTGCATTCTATGAAAAAAAACCGTACCAATAATAGCTCTCCCAGGACCGGTTTATCAATAGCAAGTTAGACATTTAACCCCCGAGTTAAAGTTCAGCTATCTCAGGGCCGGTTTCTTAATAGCGGGTTACCAGAGAGTTAAGGCTATAGTTTCTCCCCAGATTTTAAGTAAAAAAAGTACAACTCGTAACGCCTTGTTCTTTAATTTTTTAGTCTTTTGCCAGAGTGCACAGGGAAAACTAAACATCAGAATTAGCTGAAATTTTGCAGGGGTGATCATTTTTAAATGCTCAACAAAAATATCTGAAGGATTTTTCAAAATTCTCAATTATTTTTTCTTTAAAATAAAAGCTCTGGTGCTGTCATCTATCCCAAAAGCCTCAAAAAAATTGCGGTTTAGAACAAACACGATTTACAAAAAAAATTGAGATATACTCACAATTTCCTCTGGATTACATTTTTCCTTTTTATATTTCCTTGCTTTAGCGAAAATAAAAACTAAGTTTCCTTTTTTCTAAAAGCCTGTGCACTCCAGAAAAGAAAACCGATTAATCAATCACACTTCATTGAATTTGGGAGACACACGCAGTTCAAGTGTTGGGCGATAGATCGCAGAATTTATACGATCCCAGGGTAACTAGAGGTGTTTTGTCAACAAACTTTAAATCGGGCCGCAGTGGGACAGGAGAGTATTTTTATGATTCTGACAGAAAACCATTCGAGGTTATGTTTATCTTTTAAAAATGTGTTTACAAAAACATTCTTCTAAAACAAATATGAATCCACTCCGACTGTGCGGTCGCCCACCGAAAAAGGCCTAGCGCTGCGCGGGCATTACCTCGAGTCTATCAAAGAACCAAGAGAACTTTACTGGCTCGCTGGGATTACTAGGAATTCGCATAGAAACATTCGGCGCCCATAACCCTACATAATTTTGTTTTTATATTGATTCAACCATTTTTTTTAAATTTAAATTATTGCGGCATAGTTATGTGCAAGTGTACTAGTGAAATCTTGGAGGGCAAAGGATAGATTTTAGAACCTCAGTTTCAAAAACACACGGATACTTGAGTCCTAACAAAACAGGTCAGTAAAGCTCCATTTAGAGGTTGGAAAGACTCTTGCTAGTCGTTGGCGTTCCTGTTTAAAATAGAATACGATTATTTCGTCTAGCGCCAGTAGCCGATATTTAAATCTGCCTGCTTTTAAGTTAACCTGTTGTCGGTATCAGCTAGTGGGTGTGTTTCCAGTTCAATTATTAATCCACCTGTACAACCTTAAACATTACCCCCAGTTACTTTAATACGTAGTTGTGTAGCGTTTTTTAGCAGGTAATTCTGCAATGAATGGTTTTGTTTTACTTTAGTTTTTTACTTGGTTTTTTAGCGGCGCAGAACGCGAAAAATCAAAATGAGCAACCTAACCCCAAATTTTTGACCCGGTGCTCAAAAATCTTTGGTGTCCCACTGTGGATAAACATAAATAAAGTCTCCGCGTTGCCATTGAAAACAAATTCAATGACGTAAAATTTTGCAAAAAAATCAGGTCGACATAGTTAAATTGATTTCCCGTACAGAGTTGCTAAAAACGTTGCTAAAAACGACCTTAAATTAACTCGGGCTATAAATCCCAGTTTTTTTAAGCCAATATTTTTTTTTTAGATTAAACCTGAGGTAAGATAACTTACTCTACCCTTGAGTTAATTTTAACCCGATTCTTAAAGATTTTTACAAGGATATGTTGCTCGAGTTAACACTAACTCGCTATTGAGCCATCTTTCTCTTTAGTTCGACAGTTAAATGCCTAACTAACTATTGAAAAGCCGACCCGCGATCAAGTTAGCCTGGAAAAAATGCAGAGTCAAAAACTCTTTTGGGCGCGAGTTGATTGCATCATGCATGCGCAGAAAATTTTTTGCCTTTGGCCTTGCCGAGGACAAACTCTGACTTTTAAATTATTTTCTTTGCTTTTCAGTTTTCATAGTTATATGGGTATTACAGTACAGAATTAAGACATGTTTTGTAGTCGCACGCCTCAAATTGCGTTCGTTATTGCGACTATATCTAGACATGGAATTGCAAGCGTAGTTTTCATAACTAGTGGCTAAAATAGTGCTTTTTTTACACCGTGCAGAACGAGAGGCAAAAGACAAGCCGATGTGCTGATTCCGGGCTAGTATGTGGAAGAATAACCGGTCATGCGTGTGAAACAGATCGAATATCCTTCCCCCACTAAAGTCAAAACTAGTCGAATTTGAACGCGGTGAACACATAGCGGCTTGTCTTTTGCCTCTCATTCCACACGGGATAGAAAGAGACTGACGTAAAAATTTCCTATTATTGAGCACATAAAAGTACTTGTACGCGGATATTTTCGTATGGTCTCGAAAATAGGACCCCACTTTTTTTAAATTTCACACTGTATGTGTATTTTTTTTAGGATACCATGAACTAATCTATAAGCTTAACATAACCTCAGGTGTACTTTTTTTCTTTAATATCATTACCCTGATAGCGTATTTTTATCTTAAGCTATTCAATGCAAAATGTCAAGCAATAATCAGTGTAAAGGAGAGGTTGGACAATGACTGCCTTTTGGCTCCCGTTTGGTTTTCAAATATAGGTAGGTATAGTTTTCATATTAGCGTACGCAGAAATTGTTCTTGGAGTATTTGAGGTTCCTGGAGGGGTGGGGCTTGAGTAACAGAAGTGTCACAGATTACTATTAAATGCGAGATTCTAGGAGCAAATTTAGCTTATACTTTACCATACCATACCTACACCCTTTTTCTTTTTCCAAAGTTAAGCTTATGCTTCTGGAGGGGGGATTGAGAAATGCGCATGCGTGCTAACACGATACGTCTGCTTAACATCTATGTTACATATTAACTTTAAATAACATACAGCAGTCTTAAGTATAGTAACAAAGTATAACAAATCTAATTTGAAACAACAATTAGGTAAGCAGAAATAAGAATAAAGTGTCAGAGTTTACATAGTCAGAAAAGATAATGCTTTTGAAGCATTTTCTTTAGTCGTTTTTTTAATCCATTAGCAGACAACATTTTTAAGTTAGTAGGAAGTCCATTGTACATGCGGCAGACGTTATAAGAAAAGCTTCTTTTGAACATTGTAGAGTGATGTTGAGGTGCTGTAATTAGGTTCCTGAATCTTACGTTAATATTATGGACATCTTGTTAGCAAGATATGGTGGTGTTTTTGTTGTAATTACCTTGTGAAAAAATACCATGGTGTGTAAATACCTTCTGTCTTCCATATTAAGCCAACGTGCATTTTTTAATTTATGTGAAATAGGTAATCCTCTTTTTATACCGTAAATAAATCTTACACAGAATTTCTGTACTTATTATATTCTATTTCTGTCATTTTGATCTAGACACAAACCATAAACAACGTCATAAAAATTAAAATCACTCAAAACAAGACTATCGGCAACCTGAATTTTCTGTTGAATAGAAAGTAGATTTCAATGAGGATAGAGCAGTTTTAATGAGCAGTAAACTTTTTTTAAATTAAGATTTACATGTTGCCTAAATTGCAAGTATGTATCTATCATCAGACCCAGGTTACGTGCGCAATTTGGAGATGAAAGAGATTGTTCTTGCATTAAAATTTGCATATAATTTTTTAAGTTATCTTTTTGTTTACCAAAAAATAAAACAAATGATTTGTCTGCGTTGACTTCTAAATTATGACTCTCAGAGTGTTTGACAAGCGCTAAAAGATCTTCCTTAATATATTTTTTTTTACATTTAACTACTCTATTGGTTTAAAAGAATAAGAAATTTGTTTGTCATCGGCATATTGATGTACTTTACCATACCTTATACATGCATACATTAAAAGTGTAAATTGAAAATAAAAGGGCTCCCAAAATCGAGCCCTGCGGTACTCCATTCGCAACTGGACTCTGCTCCGACTGACCCAAAGACGTCTCGACATATTGGAATCTTCCTTCTAAAAAACTATCAGACAAAGCAATTGCATCACTTAAAAATCCAACGCATCCTATAATAGCCAGCAGAATTTCATGATTAATTGTCTCAAACGCCTTTGAGTAGTCCAACAATATAAGTGCAGTACTAGTGGCAATGTCAGTTTCCCGGAATAAATCATCAGTTATGTTTGCCAATGTATGTAACCTGGTCTAAATCCAGACTGATGCCTAGGTAAAATATTGCCTTATTAGTTTATCCATAGCTTTTTCTAGTATCTTTGACAAACATGGTAATATGCTAATATGGACGTAAATTATTAAATTTAAAAAGGGATTTAGTGAGGGTGAATAAATAAGAAAATCAATGAATAGCGAGCTTTCCCTTCATCATTTCATCTCCTAATTCCTAGCACCGTACTGATGAGCACCACAAGTGCGAAATCCGGATCTACGGTTACCATTACCTTTTTTGAGGGAAAGAATTGATTTTGGAAATTATTAATATCTTCAACCAAATTTTTTTTAGGGAAAGGTATCACTTTTGCAACTTTCCACAATGACGGAAAAATATTAGCCAATAGTTTACTATATTGGTGATTTTAAGACAACATAATTTAACCATTTGGATGTTCATAAGATCCGACCCAACCCAACACACCGCTAAAGACTCTATATTATTTAAGTGTTCTTTTACCTCATCCACAGTTATAGTTTTAACGTGATACTTATTGATCCGGATCTGTGACGTATCTAAACTAATTTACCTATTCTTTCATCTCAATTTGTTATCTATGATCTCATTCAAAATATGTGGTCGGTTGAATAAAGTTGATACTTTACCAATGCATTTAGGCTGTGATTTATACTGGAAAACTGTGGTTTATACCACTTGTCTTCTTCTTACGATATCTATTTTTACCTGAATAGCGCACTGTACGGGGTATTATTCAGTAATATTGGGGAATTATCATGGATACTTTGACTCAAAAAACTCACTACATGGTTCGATATATTGATGATATAGTTTTTGCGTCAGGGTGACCACGCATAGATTAAAACCGGGGGCTGAATTCTTCAATCTCAATCTCAAGGTTGTGAAGTGAACGCTTCCTGCTGAAGAAAAACAAAATAATGAAAAATAAATTGAATAAATGAATAAAAAATACTTATTTTTACGCTTATGTATCTCAAAATAAATCTGTTCGCTTGCCGCGGACCTAGCGGACCGGTGAACGCTGGTTCAAGAATATTACAATGATAATCCGTGTGCGCATAAATAAAACTGTAAAAATAAAGTTAAGCTTTTATAAAGAAGAAAAGAAGAAAAAAAGTTCTAAAAACTCTGCCTTAATGGACAACATGAGTTTGAGTAAAATGGTAATAGCAAGCTTTTAGTTCATACCAGGACTCAATTTTTTATGTTTACCCGAAAAGTCAGTGATCTTGTTATAATAAAAGAAGAAACTATCAACTGGCAGGACCTAGAATATGGGCTCTTTCGTCAGGAGGTGTACAAATTTTGGGGGTACAGAATGAATGTGAACCTTTGTCGTCCTTCACATTTAAGAAAACATAAAGTAGTAACTAAATACCAAAATATATGGTTAAAAATAGTTTGTGCCATCCTTTGTTAAAAGCACATACTGCACAGACCGGCTTTCACTAAATCTTCAACTGACATAAGTTGAAGACAAAGTACCAAGCCTAAATCAAGTAGTCTGCAGGATTTTTTAGCTTCCTGGGTCTTATTTTTCTAAATAAAATGTACTTAAATTTCCTAACTGTACCTTCATATTTGGCAATAGCACGTGACTAAAAACAACATTGGGGAGGAGGTTTCCCCCCATCCCTCCTAAGGGATCGCCGGTGACTGCGCATGTGCACTCATATAATTAATGTCAAAATTCCATGTGGCTGGTAGGCCAGACTGATGTGTTCCTAACTTCAAACATAATTTACAACACTTTTATAAAGAGCGTCTACGCCGCCGTAGTAACTACGATTGCGTATCTGTCATTAGTGTCAAAAATATATAGTGCCGATTTAACTTATGCCAATTCGACTAAAGCGTTCCGATAATTCTCTATTATTAACTGGGAAAATGTTTACCTTTATTGGGGGCTTATTTTTTGCAGTGAATTAATTCATTTAAGCACGGTACTAATCGGTCTCCGCCATATAACAATGAGATACTATAACGGCCCAAGTGTCGTAAAATGTGTAGCAATAATAACTTTGAAAAACAAAGAAAATAATGGAAAAATCAGGGTTGGCCATGGACAAGGCCAAAGGCAAAAAATCTACTGCGAATTCCTGACGCAGTCTGCTCGCGCCCAGATAATTTTTTGGCTCTGTGTTTTTTCCAGGCTAACTTGATTGGGAAAGTTATTATCGCTACGGCTTTTTTCTTTTCGAAAAGTGCAAGGGTAGGGCGTTCTATTATCTAATAGTTATATGGTCTCCGCAAAGGGGTCACACCGCAGATGTGTCCGTCCCCCTCGCTCTCTAACGTTTAGAACGATATGGAATTGCGACTCATTAGGGGTTATAAGCCACAGCATGACGTAAACGTAACGTACGTTACGCAGAGAGGATACGTCTCCTAGTTGCGACGAGTTAAAAAAGGCTTAAAGCAACACTTCTTGCGTATCTTGTAAATTTGTTAACTAGTCAAGTGAAGGCTGCTCTTATTTGTTTTGTTTTTCATAAGATAACCTAAAAATTGTCGTGTTTTTTTATTTCTTTTTTTTTTGCAAAAATGGAAGACATTTTTAATGTCTTTATTTTTGATGATGACGATGCAGAAAACGATGACATCGGTGATTCCATCATCATCGAAATTCTCCGTGGAGAGGCTACTCTCGGGAATACAGCAGTTCGTTATATATGGAAGGTTCAACTTTGACGAGGTGGCGGAACCAGAGTGTTTGACAGTATTTAGGTTTGAAAAACACCACTTGCCGCGCCTCGCTAGATATTGTGAAAGGTTGAAAATGTCAAATCAAATTATTTAATTTAAAAAAAAAGCTATTAATTTTTGTTTAAAAAAAATAATATTTCAAAGTCGTTAAAAAAAACAAAAATTTAAAACAGAATTTTTCTTAAAATCTCAAAGTTCTAAACAAATTTGTTTTAATAACTGGCAAAATATTTTCTTTCCACAAAAGTAATTAAAAATTAATATTTTAAATGGTTTCTTTTTTTGTTTCAGAAGTAGTAAAATAAATAAAAAATAAAATAAAACAAGAACTAGGTATGATTAATTTGAAAATATTTTTGTTTTCTTTCGATATTTTTTGAAAAATATTTTCTTTTTAGCAGCCAAACTAAAAGATTGTCATAATAATTTTAGTTAATGATTTTGAAAATTTGAATATTCAATATTTTTTTCTTTGTTTCATAAGTTTTCCAAAATAATTTTCATATAAAGTTTTCCAAAATAATTTTCATACAAATTTTAATACATTTTTTATTCAACATTTTCTTTTGTTAAAAAACGGGAAATTTATTCTAAATAAATATTTCTTACCCAAAATAAAAACAATATTTAAAATAAAAAAAACTAACAATCACAAACACCCACTGTGTTCTATGTCTATAGGCATAGCGCGCACTACCGAGTTGTTGCTTCGTTAAAAAAATTTTAAAAATTAAATTCAATTTGCAGAGCTCCATACCTACATCGCGTCAGTTAACAAGAATTTGTATCACATGACCGCGAGATCACTGTAAGACCGTGTTGATAGGACGTGTATTCTTGAAAATCGTACGATATGTGATCATTCTCTATAGCGATTTATGCCGCTCCCTGTTTAGGAATAGATTTCCAGCACGAAAGCGTGTTTTTCTGAGAAATTCGGCGCTTACGTCGAACATTCCACGCAAACATTTTGCTATAAAAGCAACATTTAGCTTAAACAGAAGACAGTTCTCAATAAATTCTCAAAGAGAAGAGTTCGAAATCAATTCTCCACAAAGAAAGTTTAAATAGAACAAACCCAATAAAATAGTTAGAATGTAAAAAGTGAAGTTTGTTTTGTTAAAGTATTTCAACATGCTAAAATTTTGGAAGCCCGGTATAAGAACTGTCTTGTGGAAGTTAAGAATCAAACGAATAATATAGAAAAGTGTAGTATAGTGATTAGACAGGATCCTGGACTACTGTATCGGCCAGATTTTGTGTAATGATAAATTTTCATGCAAAATACTTATACAGTTCCTAAGCAAATCCTTAGGGGGCCAAACAGCCGTGTATAAGACGCAGACAAACGGAAAAGCACATTAGGCAGAAAAGGATGGGCATGGGGCGATGTTGTCACTACATCTTACACGTAGTAAATCCATTCCAGGTTGTTATTTTCTAATGTTTTCCATTTTCATACCTTTAGGACTGGAATAAAAATTGTTTTTGCTCGACTTTAATACCAAACTGATGAAAGAAATATTTTTCGGCTTTTCATTTTGTAACCATTGTCCTTACGCACTGTTTACAGGCTGGGGACTGAGATACATGCAAATGCCTAACCTAAAGCGTTCATACACGGCCGGAGAACTCGACTGAGATATTTCCGTAGAAACTTTATCAAGCAAATAGGACGGGTTGACGCCTTTGAACGTCACGGGTTTTGCACTTTGATTCCAAATCAAAAAGAAGGAACAGTCAGATGTGGGGCCGTGCACAAATTACGTAACGGTGATTTTACCAATTTTTGACCCCCTCCCTATGTAATGTTTTGTAACGGTTTGGCACGCCACTCCCCTAATATTACGTAACGATTTCAAGGCCACTACCCCCCCCCCCAAAAAAAAATAACTTCACTTATTTTCATTCCAAATTTTCTTAGTTTCACACAAATGAAAACGCTATCGAAAACCCCCCTCCCACCTACGTAACGTTTTGTAACCCCCCTCCCCCCGATGACCATTACGTAATTTGTGCACGGCTCCTGTAGTCCCAGTGGAGGAGGGCGAGAAAATTGATATTTTTTTCTTAAAAATTATACTCTTTAGACCTATTTCTTTGCGTTCCCGAAATTACGTAATTTAAAAAAAAAAATTGTAAGCGACGCCATTTTTATTTCCTGCTTTGTTTTTCTAACATTTTTGCGTTCGGCTAATTTAATTGAAAAAATTTTGCCTGCGGCGCCTTTTATCTTCTCACTCGAAACCAAGATCCCCCGTTTTAGGAAAACTGATCCCGTCTCTGTTTCTAAATTTTTTCGAATAAAAGTAGAGTATGACCATGGGGGAAATAATTTTTTTCTACGGTATGACGAAAATTTCGAGAAAGTTGAAGAAAAAAATTAAGAAAGTGGCAGAGCTCAAGTTTTTCGTAAAAAAAAACGTTTTTTGTAAAGAAACAGAGCAAAATAAATCTTTTCACCCCTTTTTGGGTGTTACAAATATTGGCAGCCCCTCCCGCTAGTTTTGAAGAATTGGTTCGCTACATGTTTCGAGATCATGTCATAAAACACCTCGAAAATATCAAATGTAGTGTAGGGCCAGCTTTATTTAAAATCAATAATATCGCAAGCAAAAAGCTGTGCAGGAAAAACAGCGCCGTTAATTGATTTCTTTGGCTGCTACTGCTAGCTGCATGGTTTGGCCGTTTCCGGATGTCACTAGTAGAACAGAATGGAAAGAAATTTAATTAAAAGCGAAGATATTTCTTTCTAATGTTAACAACCTCACGAGTTTATCGTTCAGTATCGTAAATAATGGACCCTGCCGCCTCCTTTAAGCAAGAAAAAGCTGTGGTTTGGACCTGAAAACATCTAATTTTTTCCTCGATCATCTCATGGTGTGGCCGCCATCTAGCGGAATTTGCAGACATCTTGTCAACGGTTATTATTGCAACTATGATTTATGCTCACAATGAAAGAGTGGCGACAATTTTTTCTCATGAAAGCAGTCCGGAGATAATAACAAACTGGCACCATTGCTCAATATACCTGTTTCTTTTGTGCGCGCAGAACTTTCTATGCCATTTCTGTTTGATTTATTGAAATGCTATCCCTAAGGAAAATCTTAGGAACCCTGTATTAGTGTAGGACTTAATGTTTAACTGAATATTATATCACAATGGATTTGAACTTTAACAATTGCAATATAATACCTATTATGTTTTAAAGATTACTATGCACACTAAAACGCTCATGTTCAAAACAGTGTAAGAAAATATTGTGGCGCCCCTTAACTTAAGAGTTAAGAGTTAAAAGTTATCCGCTTGAACTTCCGCTTGAAAAAATAACCCTTAAGGGCCATTGTTCACAATATCTAGGAATACACAAGCTTATAGTAAACAACTTTCTTTTGATTTGGGATTAAGCACTTCCGTACGATACGTGGTGTAACGATACACCGCGCGTAAAGTGTATCGTACGTTTGGAGTTTACTGCACATGCGCACTTGACCAAAACTTACGCTATGTCGAGTTACGTCATGTGGCTTATAACCCCTATTGTTTTGGTTTTGTTGAGTGTTCGTTGGTCCCGGTGTCTTTAGGTGGTTTGTCTTTTACAACCATAACAGGACTTTACTTAATAGACACTTTTAGTGGGATTGACTAAAAGGATTTAGCCTATTTTAGGACGGTCCAAAGATTAATGGCAATTTTTGCTTTTTGAAAATTTTAAGCCAACTTTCCTTGAGTTTTGAACATAGTTTAATTTAGAATAAGAATTTTAATTAATTGGTTTTGGCGAATAATTATTTTAACACATTTTTTTGTTGGATTTAAGAAAAAATTTTCAATTTAGAAGAAAAAAAATGAAAATAAACACTTTCTACGTTTATACGCGCCTTAAATTGGTTTTATAAAAGGACGGTTTTAAATAAATTCGCTTTCTCCCAGGGTTTATATGTCCTTCATTAAATGGCATTAAATGTCATTAAAATTTCATTAAAAATAATAAAAAGGAAAACAACTAAGTTAACAACAGATTTTTCAGTAAAAGCAGTTTTGAGTATTTCTTTAGATTGTAAGCAATGCGCTTTAAAGCTTTTTTAAAGTTTTCATACCGACCCTAAAATCAATTTTAAAAGGAGAAACCACTTTTAAAATAAAATCTTTAAATCACTTTAAAATAAAATCGATTTAATACGTAAAACGGTTTTATAAATCATCTTTATACAAAAGCGCTTTAAGAGGCTCATATAACCAAAGTAATTGTAGAACAAATTTAAATTGCGGCTATATTTCACTTTAGTCAAAAATTACCGTTGTTAATTGATTTTCCCAATTAATACCAGATTTCACAAAACTATTTAGATGTGTAATGATAAAATAAGGATTGGTTAGAGTGTATATATATATATAAAGTTGTATTTACCTAAATGGTTTTTTTATTTATAAAAAGTATTTAACAGCTTAAATGCAAGTTTGGTTTACAGTTCTGTCACTCACTACAATTATACACACCTAAAACCGTCTTTACTTGAAGACTGTTTTAAATAAAATTGCTTTCTCCCAGGGTTTATAGGTCCTTCATTAAATGTCAGCTTAAAAAGAAAACATATAAAATCCGAGGGTTGAATATTTCGTTTCCTTGGAAGAAACGTGCTTATACCGAACCTAAAATAGGTTTTAAAGTAATAAACCGCTTTCTTACATCGCTTTATAATAAAATCGATTTAGTGCTTAAAACGGTTTTAGTGTATTGTATTTTTCTAAAAGTATCAGAGCATGTCATTCTGTATTTCATTCTGACAGCACAGTAAGTACCCAAGTAGCACAGGTTGCTGTTAAACGGTTGGTAAAACCTTGTGCCAGCCAAATTCTGCAGCCATATAGTTTTGGCTTTTGTCCATCACAACCTCTTTAGATGCTTTTCAGAAACTTTTTCAACATATTTCCGATCTACATTTTTCGGATTTTAAAAGGATTAAAAACCATAAGGCTTTTTCTCGTTTTTTAAGTATGTGTCAAAGAAAAAACCAAAGAATTTTTCAAATAAAAAAAATTGCTTGCGCCTTGAGGTTTGATTATGGTAATCTTTTTTTGAAGGGGTCACTATATGGACAAAAATGGGCGATATTTATTAAAGACTATAGTTTAAGGAAAGTTTGGTTTGAAGATTGTATATATGGGTACATAAAAATTGATTTTTCCTACGACCACACACGAAAGTAACCAAATCTGCACTCTATAACGCCTCAGAAAGTTTTATATTTCACACGCATATCAATGTTATTGTCGTCTCTAGAAACGAAAATGTTTTCTTCTCTAGTGACGAAAATGAATGACAGCAAACCATCCAAACAATGTAGTAGGCTAGGTCTTGTAGAAGCGTCGGAAATAGACCGCAACCAACTCTTGAGATGAAAATGAAAAAATAAAAAAAAATAAAATAATAATAATAAAAAATACGAATTAAATCCTAAAGTGGTTGTAGAAAAATAGCGTACACAACTCGATAGAAAGTAACTTTCTTACACTCGCGTGTTGTTTTTCACGCTTGTGTGAAATATGTCACTTTCTTCTCTCGTTATGTAATATACTATTAAGTCGAACCATACCGCAATTGGTAAGATATTTTTACCTGGATGGACGACAAAATACACTGGAATGAGATGCATAATTTTTTTTAAAACTGTCCAAATAATCCGTAAAAATTAATAAAATCTGGGTAAACAAGAAATCTGAGAACTGTCAAAATAACTGGGGATGTTGTATTTTGAGTAAAATCAACCTATATTGTAGATCATCACCGAAAAGTGGTTTATGTACTTTAAATTTTAAAACAATCATGGTTTTGTGGATTTTGTAGTAAAACATACCTACCCAGGTTCGTTTAACAAATTAAAATTAACCAACCGAAATGAATAAAAAGCCCTACGTTGTTAACCCCACTTAACATAATTTTACTTGCCCAGAATGCGCCTGACAATAGCAAATTTAGGGAGACTTGAGGTAAGGTGTGATACGTAAAATAAATACAAAATATGAAAAATACTCCTAATTTAGTAATTCAAAGAAAATTCAATAGTAGTGCCGTACTCAACCTGAAATTCACGAGAGGAAAGAGCACGACAGAGAAACCCTCGATCTCAATTCCAAAAATCGAGTCATGCTGTGCTAAACATTGAATTACAAATACTAAATTAAATTACAAAAAAATTAAAATTACTGTCTCAGTACTAAAATTTTTCGTTCTACATTTATAACCATACATTCAAAACTAAAGAGTTTTTGGTTAGTTAGCTGGACATCGCCAGAAGATACTGAGGTCCCATACGGGAGGCTACTCAGCTAATAGTTGATATTTTGCGCTAATATCTTTAGACTATACTTTGCTTTTACTTGCTAGGATATTCGCTCAATCACGGAAGGAAAATGTTAGTAGATTCACCAAGGCCCTTTCTCACATTCTGAATCATACCAAAAAGATATGATATATCTACTTCAAACATCTTTGGTCATACGTCATACAAACTAAAATCCCAGCACAAAAGAAAGCAAATGTTTTGATTTAAATCTGCATGGTTCACAACATAAAACCATTCTATCTAAATATACACATGTTATAAACCAACACATCAAATATAATAGAAATAAAAGAACACTTTGCTTGAAATATAATAATTTTTTAAATACGCATTTTACTGACCTGTAAACAATTCCCTACACCGTCGATCAAACAGCTCCAACTACTATCTCCTGATTCCGAATCTCGTAAAAAAACGCCCACACACACATGGGCTTCTTTTTTGTTGTTTTTTTTATTAACACTTAAATATAGGGTGCTACAAAACCGAATAAAAGATTTAATATTTTTAAAAATAGACGGTTTTCTAATTTTTTTTTACAAAATGTAATTTTATTTTATTTAGAAAAATATCAAATACCAGGCTTTGTTTTGATTTGACTGGCAATTCCAGCCCGTTCTTTAAGTCGAAAATATTACGCATTTGTTTTTCCGTATAATATATTTCACCAACAGCCTAAAAACTATGAGATACTATAAAGGCCCTGCCCGTATATTTTCCTATTATAAAAAGCATAGCGGAAACCCCGGCCAATACCCTCTTCACATAGGCCGGTCAGCTCTTATCATTTTAGTGTCCTTTTCTCCACCTTCGCCGCCATTTTGACAGAAAACTAATGGATTACCTGTCACTTTTGAGTGAAAATGGCGGCGAAGGTGGAGAAAAGGACACTAAATCGGTATGAGTTGATCGACCTATCTGGAGAGGGTACTGCCTCGGCAAAATGAACTAATGACGGGTTCCAATGCTCTTGCGTCAGCAACTCGCGCAGGCTCAGATCGAGCCGTCATTATTCCATTGGCCATGTCATGGCAATCTAGATTTTGACCGTTGCCGCTACGATTTTCTCGCATCCTGGGCCTCTATTTACCTGATAGTTACATGCTACAAACTGACGAAACTGAACTAACCCGACCAAAGCAGAATGTAGCCGAAAAGGCAAAACCAATTGGGTACTTATTTGCTTTTTATTGGTTACAAAATCTTTTTTAAAGCAAAGCTACAATTAAATTACTATATGGTTTTTATTCAGCTTTCCTGGGTGTTAAGGGTTAATTGGTTTTGCTGTAAATTTCAGTTGGGAAAACCTTTCTCCAACCTTTGGTTGGCCGTAAAAACCGATCTGTGCTGCTTAGGTATAAAAGTCAGTCACAAAATATGTATAATCCAGTAGTTAACCATGCAATTTAAGAAATGTTTATGTCGTACCACTTTATGATGCCGGTAGTGTACTGATGAAAGCTGTAGCTTTGAACTAAGCGGGCTTTCAGTAAAGTGTTCGAGATTGATATTTTGTTTAATTTATTTTTTTTTAATAAATTAATACACTATTTTTGTCTCCTTTTTTTCGTGCATAATTATTGACCTTCATTTATGTTTGTCTTGTCTCTTAGCGCCCTCATAAACATATATTTTAATCCAAAAACGGGTTCAATAAACCGCGTTTTATTAGACAAAATTAAGAGGGTTATATTGTTTAATAAAGGCCTATTTACACAACATTCAATTCTTAATGGCTAATTGATAAATGTAACGGATAGTGTTTATTGCGTAATGTGTAATGCTAATAGGGGTGTTTACTGAAGTTTTTATGCACAATGGTTAATCACAATTTTATACAATGAATAATGTTTTGGTTGGTTGGGTTTTATCTCGTTTTAAAAAAATAAATAAACAATCTTTACCACTATAGTGCGCAAAAACGATCAAAAAAGTGACAACTGACGTATCGCGCATTTTATTATTTTGATTAAATTTAATGCAAAAGTTAAAAGTTACTTAACAGAGCAATGCATTAAGCATTGAGTAAACAGCACCACTGGTTTCCATATATTTAACTTTAAAACTTAACAATTATGCAATATCCATTGTGTTAGGCATAAAACAACTTATATTAAAAAAGGTAAATTAATCCTTCTAAAAAAGGTTCCGTCCAGAAGTTATATAAAGAGACTGACTATCAGTCTTTACTAAATGGTTCTTTCTAGGGGCTATAAATTTAAATCCCCCCCCCCCCGAGGTTGTTAAAAAATCACCAAATTTATAGCCTCAAATATAATGCAGGTATTTTGTGCGAAATTTTTGGCATATTAACAATTTTTAAATATTAGTTTTGTCGTAAAATATGATACATTTTTATTATTTTGCAATAACAATACGAAATAATCAATAACTTTGTGTCATTTCTATATGGGTAAGTATTTTTTGAAAATTGAAGTCAAAACTTAGTATCCCAAACAGGTCAAAATATTAGTACCTGTTGGGGTTACTATTTTGGATCTTAGTAAATCCCACTGTTTATGTCGAGCCATTACCCTCTCCACATAGGCCGATCAGCTCTTATCGTTTTAGTGTCCTTTTATCCACCTTCGCCGCCATTTTGACAGAAAACTAATGGATTATCTGTCACTTTTGAGTGAAAATGGCGGCGAAGGTGGATAAAAGGACACTAAATCGGTATGAGTTGATCGGCCTATCTGGAGAGGGTACTGGTCGAGCCGGAATGCAGCGGCGCGCGGCGGACCGTGGTTAAATCGAAATCAAATGTCACTAGATACTTAAACGCAACGTTCGTCCATTCCCACGTACGCAACGACTGCAGTTAGCTGTTCTGTAATTGTATTCACCACTAAAGCAGACTTCATTCGAACCATGGCATAAACAAATAAAAATTGCAGTGACTTTTGGCTTTGTTTTGAACGCGTTAAGGTGTTAATAAGACGTCTTATAGACATCTTTTTTGGGACATCTTTGTGTCGTCTACTTTTCCACATCTTATAGACATCTTATTAAAGTCTTTCCTAAGACGTCTTTAGATGTTTTAATTATTGACGTATCTATCTAATTTAAATATAAGTGTGGGAAAATTTATTTTTTTACACAATATTTAATACCTGTGAAAATTTTTTCACTGAAATTTTAACGTTTTAGCATTGCGAGTTTATTATGATTGTTTTTTTTTAATTTTCTGTAAAATGATGAAAGATCAGAAAACAGCTGCAACTTCGTCTATTGGTACGCTCCTAAAATCGCAGTTTTAATATCAAAAACCAACTCTAGAATTCAGCAGTCTCATATCCATCCCATCGTGATAAAACTGTATTTTGATCCCTCGATAAATTGTAGCCCCCGCTTAGCTCGTGCTACAAACTTTTTGCCTCGAGATAAAAAGTACCAGTTTCATTTCTTGGTGTATAATATTTAGTTTGTAATCATTTATTTAGGTCAAACAAAGTAATACATCTTGTAAAATACATCTATGACATACAAAATTCATGTTATACATACTAATTATCTTATTAGATACATGTTAAACTTTAGAAATTGAGTATTTATATACCAATGTCAAAATCTTACTTACTTAATGTAAAAGAACATAGATTATAATACAAATTAAGTCACGTTCAAAATAATAATTTAAAACACCTTTATACAACAGACATAACATACAGCCAGTTAATTTAATTAATTAATTTAGCTTTTTTTTACCAAAAAGACACTTTTAACAAAAAACATCACCATAATAATATGCACCGCATTAGAAGTAAAAATATTTAATGTTTAGCAGCCTTTAATTTCGTTTAGTAGGTTGTTGAATATATATGTATAACCTTTGTAAAAAATCGAGTTCTGCGTTGAAGTCTTAGTATATCGTATAGTAAGAAAGTGTATCTTTCGATTATATTCTACTTCCTGCAATCTAGTAAGTAAATTGGAGCATACTTAGTTTTTAGTTTGTAGATAAAAAAAGTGCTTGAAAATAAAAAAAAATAACTGGCAACCAATCGAGCTACTTCAGCATATCCTTTATAGGAGTTCTTTCGGACAACGCAGAACACATCTCATTGCCTTATTTTGTAATTTTTGCAACCTAGATGTTTCATTCTTTTGTAATAGAAAAATAATGGTTGCACAATATATACAGTGTGGTAATTACGAAAGACGTCTTAAAGATGTCATATTATAGGTCTCAAAGAAGCCTTATTCGAAGTCCTTAAAACGTCTTGACATCGTCTCTATGACCACATCGTTAAGATGTCTTTATGACCACATCGTTAAGACTTCGTTACGACCACGGTCTTTGCAACATCATCCGTCTTAAAGACGTCTCACGTCTCTCAACTGTTCACGTAGGTCTTAAAGACGTCTTCTACCTTTCAAATTGGTCGTCTTCAAGAGTACTTTTTGTTATCGGGATACCTACCGATAACGATAACTTTAAGTGTCTAGCTTTCTGTAAAATGTTTGTCAAAGTTTTAAAATTAAAATAAATTTTTAATAACAAGCTTTTACAAAAGAACCTAAAAAGTTAAAAATAATTTTTTAGATTTCTGTTACCATAATAAAAGCGATGGGCGCTATTTAAAATTTGGGTAAATTTTGGGTGTAATTAGTATAAAACTTGGTTCCAAACACGTGATGAGCATCTTGTTATTATTCCTGCTTTAATAATAAAAGTTAAAGTTCAAAATTTAATTTGCGCCCATCTTTTTTATTATGGTATCAGAAGCGTAAAACGTTAATTTTACTTAAATCTATTTTGAAACTTTGAGTTCCCTATATGGGTACCAAATTTGAATTGGATAATTCGGTATTTTAAAAGAAATCGGTTGTAGTTAGATGGTACTTCAAAAAGAAATTCAAAAATCTCAGATTCAGTTCACTTCAACCGAAAAGAATCTAAAAACAAAAGATCAAAATATCTTGGGTGAAAAAACGAAAATTCAAACTTACATGAGTATCCACGGGTGACTGAGATAAGTGCCAGTGCGGAACGATGCCTATTTGTGAGTGATTCAAAGTTGGAAATCAAAGTGTACGATGGTGTTGAATGATGTTTGGGGAGGGTGACCAGTGAAACCACTGATGAGCCCATGCTGGTTGCCCAGGGCGAAACATAATTTGATCATTTCTCTTTTCGCTTTGGTCGTTTGTGTGTTCCTTGTGGGATACTCATCCAAGTTTGAATTTTCGTTTTTTCCACCCAATATCTTTTGATCTTTTGTTTTTAGATGGTACTTCCCTCAAACTAGCAACTTTATAAATTTTAAAATCTAAATGAACTAAATTAAATCCTACCCCCCCCCCTCTACGTTTCCAGAGGGGGAAGCGCTAACTTTATAACTTTTATTATCTTATCACAAATTCCTAACTCTTTACACCAAAAACCCCTGTATACCAATTTTAAACTAACTCGAACTCGATTCCTTCCTCTCCGATTAAAACAGACAGGAGCTGTGAAAATTATGACTTTTAAAATCTAATAAAAAATTCGTGTTCCTTGACCACAAAAACTCTTATATCAATTATAAACGAAATCGGCGATACTTAAATGGTACGATCCTTTTCACCCCTCACCCTCCCCATCAAGGACTGTCAACTTCATAATAAAAGTCCCTTAACCACCTTCCCCTCGAAATCGCAAACTGTATATATTTGCGTCAGCTTTGAATAAAAAGTTACGAAATTTAAAATATATAAACCCTCTGGCATGGCATCCTTTTAACCAGCCCACACTAACATAGTTTTTACCTTCAAAATTAGAAAATATTTAGTGGAACCTAAAACTAAAAATTGCATATTCGTAACGGCTTTTGTTCAAAACCCTTCTTAATGAGCTCCCACCACACATACACGTAGTTTTTCATAATAAATAATAGAGCCTTATCGGACATTAGGGACTTATCGGTACATAAAGTCAGCATAGCCTGACTTTAATAAAAACGGCACTATTTTTGAGAATTCCGCACGAAGTTTAAAAGGATTCTGACATTGTTCTTATCTAATCATGTCATCTATGCTCTCAAAATAATGTCGACTTTCATAATATTTGTGCCAACAATTAACAAAAGACGGCATTAACTTTAATTTGTCAACTTTATGGATGGCACAATATACGAGCATGTTTAGAGGACATGCTCATGTGACAAAAATGTCAGAAACCTTTCAACCTTCGTGCGGAACTGTCAAAAATAGTCAGGCTCTGCCGACTTTTTGTACCGATAAGTCTCCATTAAAGATAGGCACAAACATTATGTTAAGTCAACATTATTTTGACAGCTCCGCTATGAAAAAAGCTCTGTCTGGATAGCCCAGCAATCAAGAAGAGCGCGCCGTGCAGTCCCATAACAGATGTGTAAGTGCCTAAAATTATGTAGTAACTGTTTACCTTTTTGCAGAACTGTCAGAAATAGTGCTGACTTTATTAAAGTCAGCCTATAATGTCCGATAAGTTCCTATTATGGGCTGACTTTAGTACGGTTCCACACAAAGGTAAACAATTACTACATATTTTTAATAAAGGATGGCATTAACTTTAATTTGTCAACTTTATGGATGACACAATATGAGCATTTTTAGATGACGTGTTTATATGGCAAAAATGTGAGAAACCTTTTAACCTTCGTGCGAAACTGTCAAAAATAGTACCGAGTCAGGCTATGCCGACTTTATGTACCGATAAGTCTCTATTGCATTAGACACTTAAAGTAAATATTTCAACGCATCGGTATCGGTATGTCTAATGTGTGCGAAAGAAAGGCAAAATATAGTAAATTTTTGACTTGTTTATGCGATGGTTCGAACAATGCCCGCTTTTTTGAAGGGGGAATGACAGAACTGCTGATTGAAATCGTTGTGTATGTTCGTGGGTTCGTAACGTTACGTAATCCCTCCGCACGCAACGAATAGAATCAGCTGTTCTGTCATTGCACCCGTTAAACAAGCGGGCATCGTTCGAAAAATGGCATGAACAAGTAAAAAATGTAGTGTATTTTGACTTTTTTTCGAATGCGTTAGGTATAACGATACCGATGAGTTGAAATATTTACTTTAAGTGTCTATTATCATCGGAACTTTAAACGCATACAAAATTTGAAAATTGTTTTGCAAGATTTGTGCCAATCATACTAACTAACATATACGCAAAGTTAAATAAAAGCTTGTAAAGAAAAGAGAAATTGGATAATTATATTTATTTTGTCGTGTTATTGATTTTAAATATATTCATCCATTTTGTATGTTTTCATTCGTTAAATATTGTATCATCTTCGATTTCTGTATTTAGTTACTGGTACTAGAAATGTCTGTTGAATTAAAATTTTATTTTAGACATTTAAGCCTCGCAAGTGAAGTTCAGTTTTTTTCCATCTTCTCTGAAAATACCTGGAATCCACCAAAACCAACAAATTTTGAACACCCTTTACTTTTAAAGATAAAATGATTGATGGCTCCTAACATTTTTGTTTTTTTTTTGTTTGTATATGGAGTGTCTCGCTTAATATTATGGTGCATAACTCTCTGTTTAGGAAAGAGATTTAGCGAAAAGTAACTATGCCAGAATTTGCTACTAGTTTTAAACCAGTTTTGTACCCTTTTAAAATTTTTGCGACCACCAAGATCTCCATATTCTTTTATTTACATGAGGTGTGTAGCTTGATGATAAAACGCACCCCTCTGCTTAGTAAAGTAAATATGCCACATACCAATTTCGTCCCCTTTTAAAAATTTTCCACTTCCAGAATAACTTGATGATATTTATAAAATAAAGGGAGAATTTAGCGCCCTAATAAATTTACAGAAAAGATTTGCGGCGTAGAGGGCACATGGTGAGGGAATAAATCAGAAAAAAGTTTTTCCTCGACCAGGATTTGAACCCGGGACCTCTAGAATACCTGTCTAATGCTCTACCAACTGAGCTACCGAGAAACTGGACTTTTAACTAGCTATTCGGAAATCCTTTCATCCGATTCATTTGTTAGTAGTGGGGACATTTTTGAAGCCTACTGCGGCTTTAAAAATCTAGACATGTTATAAAGACAAGGAGGTACCTCACTTGCTCTTGGCCAAGATTTCATTCTTAGCACCCTTTCTTGTAGTTGACGAACCATTTGGCGTAGAAGAAACGTAATTTTAACAAAGATCTTTTCCTAAAGTGCATAAAATAGTATATAAACCTCGGGACTAAAGTGTCGTTTAATCCCCTAGCGAATTATAGCCCTCCCTACGGTCGGGCTACAAACCTTTCGCCGCGGGATTAAATGTAGCACTTTAGTCCCTAGGTTAATTATAATATTATATAATTAGAACAAAATTAAGAAATATAAACTTTATATTAACCTTATATTCTAAGCATAGGGGGATGTAGCTTGGTGCTAAAACTCCCCCTTCCTCCCCTTTTAAGTAGGAATAACTCACTTATCCTTTGAGTACACCATTTTTTGAAAGGCGACTAAATCAGTACCTACATAAGTTTCACAATATCCAAATTGAGTTTCGTTAAAGGGGTGAGTGCAGCTTAATTTAGATTCTAAATCATGAATAACGAATATCTCTCCAAATTCTTCACATATTGTTTTAATAATAGGTACTTTTAGCAATTTTTTAAACGCATCCGTATACTTATATCTAACAGTAGCTTACCGACAGCGATCAGAAAGGGGGGGGGGTTTCGTATATATATGCCGCTAATAAAAATTCCTTAAAATTAAACCAGAATTGTAATATTCAATGTGTTATAGCGATGCGGGCAAAATTGTTTGCTGTTTAAGCAAAAATTAAAAAACACTATGGCTTGGGTCAGCTACAAAGGGGGGGGGTGTTAGCTAAATGTCCCTAATACGCTACGGGCATCATGCTGAATCCACAATATCTTTCTTACCGCTGACTTCTATTACCCTCTTTATGAGAAGCAGAGAGACGGCAATAGAAATATAACGACAACCAGGATCGACGCAATATTACAAAGTCCACTGTGAGCGTTGGGAACTGCTTGCTTGCTTTTGCTGTATTAGTGATTACACTGTCCAACAATGAAAATGTTTCGGGCTCAAAAATAGCTAATTCTGAAGTATTTTCATCCACTGAATTCAAAAATCACCATAAAAATTAGAGATTAGCTGTAGTTTTAGAGGTAAGGTGATATTTTACATTTTATGTCCTGTAAAAGCATCGAAAGAGAAAATTATAAAAAGGGCAGAGATCTGGATAGGGTGGGGAGTTAGAAATAGTGGTACGCCACCATCGAAATTAACTATCGATAATAACGATAGAGATAAAACTACAGAACTATCGATAGTTTTAATTTAGCTATCGATATTTGAAATACAGCACTACTATTCTCGATATATATAAGCGGGGACTCCCTCCTTTCCGAAATAATTGCGTATTTGCGCCTCTTTTTATTTAGGGCGACCGATATCTTACAGTTCAGTTTCATATTTCTAATCGAACGCACAGTTAATGTAGTGTATATGGTATTGTTATAAAACTAGATACACGGAGACACAATATATCATCGCAAAGTGACTATAGTGTTTATGCTGTAAATCTCAGGTTTACATTTTACATACAATATTTCTGTTTTGTTTAGTACAAAATTTGTTGTTTTGGAGTGTTTTTAAAGTAAAACTTATTGTATTAACATTCCTCGTAAATGTGTAAATTCAGTTAACAATTTTTGTTATATTTGTGGAAAAATAACGTTTTCTTTGGCGGGAGCCTACAAACCACATAGATGACTGCTATTTTTGCTTGACTCCGCCCATCAATGCAGGATTGTCAATGAAAAAAAGAGGAACAGTTCAATATCCGAATCTCCCATCTGCTATTCGACCTATTCCACATTCAGAAAGTTTACCAATTCCTACTCCACCTCAAAACTATGAGTTGGAAGTAGAGAGTGAAGACAATGTGGAAGATGAGGAATTAAACATGCCTTCAATATCACACGACCCTGATTTTGAAGAAAAAGATGATCAGTCGCACAGACTGAGCCAGTCTGAATTAAATGATCTCATTCGAGATCTTGACTTGTCACAGGAGAAGCCAGAACTTCTAGGATGAAGGTTACAGCAATGGAATCTTCTTCAACCAGATGTCAGGGTCTCTAAGTACAGACAGCGTCAGCGGAATCTGTTATCTTTTTTTAGGAAGGATAATAATCTTGTTTTTTGCTGTGATATTAATGCTCTGATGAAAAGTTTGAAAATGGAGCATAATCCAACTGAATGGAGGCTATTCATAGACTCTTCAAAGCTTAGTTTAAAAGCTGTATTGCTTCATAATGGCAATTGTCTTCCTTCTGTTCCTATTGGTCACGCAGTTCATATGAAGGAGACTTATTCAAATATGGCAACCCTCCTCAACTCAATCAAATATGCTGAACATAAGTGGAAAATCTGTGGCGACATAAAAGTCATTCCTATACTATCAGGAATGCAATTAGGCTACACTAAATACTGTTGCTTTTTATGTATGTGGGATAGTAGAAATAGGAAATCACACTATATCCAAGTAGATTGGCCTGCAAGAAATCTTAAACCTAGTGAGAAAAATGTCGTTGCCGAATTGTGAATCCAAAAGATGTTCTTATTCCAACCCTATCAAGCTCGGTTTAATGAAGAATTTTTTTAAAGGCTTAAACCAAGATGGTCAGGCTTTTAAATATTTGAGAGAAAAAATTTCCCAAACTAAGTGATGCAAAAGTCAAGGAAGGCATCTTCGTTGGGCCACAAATACGTGAACTCGTAAAGGATCCTGCTTTCGACCTAGTTCTAAAAGGAAAAGAAAAGGAAGCTTGGGAAGCTCTTAAGGGAGTTATGCATGGATTTTTAGGGAACAGAAGGGAGGAAAATTACACTCAATTGGTAACAGTACTTCTAGAAAAGTACCATCAACTCGGATGTAATATGTCACTAAAAATACATTTTCTCTAGGAAATTTCTCTCATGGAACGGAGATATCAGGGCCGCTGGAATGAAGCAATGCTCGCGGATTACTGCTGGTTTATGTATAGGGATGCTCCAGAAATTACTTACAAGAGGAAAGCCAAAAGACAGACAGAAGAATTAATTCTTCATATATTCAACCACCGGTGAATGTTCTTTTGTCATTTATAGTGTGTAATTCATTAAAAATATACCTTTTAATATTGTTAGCGTACATAATTAATATTTTTCGTTACCTTATTCAATGCAAAACTCATTATTTTTTATCACAGAAACTAGAGCTAATAAAAAATGTTCTTTGCCATATTAGTTTTTCGCAAGTTGAAGGAAACAAAAAAAAATTTTTGTTGGACAGCGTTATAAGCGTAAGAGGGAGTTTTTCTTCATACGACAAAGAGGGAAATAGAAGTTTGCGGCAAAGAAGCGAAACTGTGGATTAATCATTAGAATATTCCAACTTTTTTGTTCTTTGATTACGCTTTTACATAAAGAATCAGGCTTAAGCTTACGTCGAGCGCGCTTGTGATTTTCATACGTTTCAAATGAGCGCTGTCGCCTAGCTGAAGGCTGTCGTTGTGATCGAGACTGAATGAAAACCGATAGCTTTCTCTTGCTTTTTCTCTCTCTCTTTCTCTAACACACATCACCGACACGCTTTTTACGCTGCATTCAAATCGCTTACATTTTTCTCCGTGGACTCAAGTTCCGCGTACGCATCACACACACGATCTCAATGTTAAAAATGCTTATATCTCGGAAATCTATAAACCAGAATTATTATAATTTTCATGAAGAAAAACTGGTCTTCTATAAGTTTCCCCAGTGATTTTTATAGATGGAAAACTTTTGTCTGGGGGAGTTCCTTCGACCCCCCTGAGTGCCGATTCTTGAATTTTGTTTTGACCAATAACCGTGTATCGAAGGAACCTTCCTACACTTTCTTACACCTGCCTCTAAGCAGGAGAACGGGCGCTTTTGAAAAACTATGACCGAGTCAGCTTTGCGCGTGCACCGTACAAGCTTGGCAGCTCCTGAGCCTTCTTGTTGGTCGAAACGAAGGATTTTAACGTTACCAGGCGACCATTCTTTCGAAATTCAAGAATTGGTAGCCCATCGACCAGTAGAGTTGCAATAAAATTCCTAAACCCTTTTTTTTCAGAAAAAATTCCCAGTTTTGGTCTTAACGCAATATCTGCTATGCAGATGTTTTCCCTATTCTGGAACGTCCCAGCTGCGGAACATGTCGCTTTTTTGTGCTTCGAAGTGATGGAGATTGTCGACTTGCGGATACAACATCTAAACGAGAACTTAATTTCTGTATTTGATGAAGACGATATACAAATCAATAAACAAAGAATAAAGTTTTGTGCTCAGTATCATCAGGAAATTTTAAGGTATACCCTTAGACGAACTACCTAAAGACACCTAAGCTGACAAAATTGCGATTCAAATAATAACGATTGTTTATTTATGAACTTTGCACACACAACAAACCTACAGTTAGAGATATAAGGTGCGGATACATTTATAGTGTGACTCCCTGCTTATGAATGAGTAAGCTTCGCACTTTTTGGGCTGGATTCTTAAACTGTGGACGTTCATTTGATGTTTCGGGTGTTTGTTTCCTCTTACAGTTCTCATGGAGGACGAGGAATCGTCCTAGCATGTCCTGCTATAGTGGGCGTGCAATGGGCCCCGTAAGGTGGCCTACGTACATGGGAATTGTCCAGCCCGCATTTCTACATTAATTTATTCAGGAGCTAAGAAAGGTAAATGAATTAAGACAAAATTTTACTTTAGTAAGCAGCTAACAAGACTTTCTAAATTATTTGGGTTTTTTTTTTATATATGAACAAAAAAATTTTTGGAGAAAACTATTTCCTATTACCAGCCTATACCGGTTTATTTAAGCAAAAAGATCTACTATGAAGATTTACACAGGCCTGACCTCGTGGCGGTTGAAAAGAAAGAAAAGATAGGCTATTTACTAAAATAAAAAATTACTAAATGCACGGCCACTGGACTTTTGTAGAAAAATCTAAAAGGAAACCTAAAACAAATGAAAATAAATAAGAAAAAGTTTCACACAAATTCAGACCCACGATTTCGACCTGGAGCTTCCTGAGCACCTTGGCCAATTTATTTACATCAGCGGCGTCCATAGGCATCCCTGATGCGTTTGTGGAGTGTTTAATGGGTACTTGTACAGTTACCTGTCGGGCCTCTTGTGTTGAAGAAGATCTACCGAGTCATTGAACAGTTCCTTGTTGATCCTTATCTTTAGAGGTTTCACTGAGTACCTGTTCGGTTCCCTGTGTTACCTCCTGGTTGTCGGAGGGTCCTTGAGTTTCCTCACAGACGAGTAAACCGGCTAGATTCACCTCCCCAGCACTTCAGGGAGGGGGCTATATACAACAGGTTGCGCCTGGTTCTCTGAGTACGGTTTTTATTGTGGTGCCTCATCCACGCGTCCCTGACGTTTAAACCAAGACCACCACACCCGTCCCCGATCCACCACTCAGAAGTCGAGAGCGAGCCAGAGTTGGGTTCACCTAAGCGCTCCCTATCTCCGGCACAGCGACCCCAAAAAGCTGCGTTCTAAGGGGGTGCGGTATGGCGTTCCCCAACAGGATTTAGTTACCGACTTTATTCAGTCGGGTCACCTTCGCAACTTGGACGCATCTGTTGAGAATTACCCAAGTGGTATTCAGAGAAGGGAGCTCTGGGTCCCCTTGGGTCGGGTTAATGCCTGTATCTTGCCAATCCAACCCAACACAGGCGAAGGGTTATGTTACCCTAATGATTCGTAACAAGGATGAAACAGACCTGTAGGTTTCTGGACTATCTATTAGATCTTGGAGGCCTGGTCGAGATGAATTGAAAAGCAAAATGTGTGTCCGATATGACATGAAACTTTCTTTCCAATAATAATAATGGCTGTTGATGATCAGCTATCGGACACCGCCCCTGGCCATGGGGTACGCTCACCAGTTTACAAAGTGGAGGCTACCGAGAAAATAAAATACTCGAGGTGGACAAAAATCAGCATCTCTACTTGGGTTAGCAACTCATATAGCATAAATTCTAACTCGCTCCTGTTACTACCAGAAAGTCAGCCTCGGAAGCCACTGATGGTGCGACTGCACCAGTTGACGGGGTAGTAGTCACTAGCGGGAATACGTAAAACAAGTGAAACTTGCCTGAGAAGAGGAATCACAAGGCGGGTTACGGTCACTAGAAACGGTACTAGAGAACGACGCGCGACGCTTGTATAACACTATACAGGATAATCCCGCCTGATCCCCATAGGTCCAAAAAAGATCTATACGCTGAAATAGACAAGACTACAATGACCTTCGCGCATACTTCACCGTAACAAACGCCGGATAAGACAAAACTATCTAAAGAACTAGACTACACGACCATAGGCAAACTGTAAGACCAAACTTAGCAGTTATAAGACCAAGTAAGATCCATCCTTAGGAGAAAAGTATTATCTGATGCAGAGCTCAAAAACTAAAGAACGAGATTATACAACAAAGAGTGACGAGAATCTAGCCCTGTTAATAGATGATCGACCATTTTTGAAATTCAAACAGAAGAAATTCCACTTTTAATTCAAAACACGTCAAAAGAAAACAAACTAAAAGCGCTGGTATAACTTTTTAAAACAGACAAATTCTCCCAAAGCTTAGATACGGTCGCTACTAATTAAACCATAGCACATACGAACACTGCCATTAAAGAGGAGCTACTAATCTGCAATATTCTTGACGAAACCTGTCATCTGGTATATTATGCAGCAGTGCAGCACTTAGAAAAGCAAAACAAAGAGCAAATAAAAACACTGGAAATTACGAACCACCGTGGAAAAAAAGAATTCAAAATAAAATTCATGGCTTTAGCACGGACATAGAACAAATTCGTACCTACCTTAACTCAATTTCCTCGTCAATATGCATTTTAAACATAGCAAGTAAACTTTGCAAAAAGCCTAAACTTAAGTTTAACTTACCAGAAAATAAACCAAAACACTGACATCAGTCATGGAAGACCTGAAACAAAAAACCGCATGTTTCAAGAAAATAAAAAACTTTTCTATCGTACACTACAAGACAAAATCTCTAGAACAAATCAAGCAGCAAATAAAAACGAGATGCAGCAATACTGGCCAAACTTAAGAAAAACTCTAAAGAACACGACAGAAAAGCCTGTTGGATTAGAAAAGAAAGCGACCGGATGGCAAAGATCCAGGAAATAGAAAAGGTAAAAATAACTCTATTGGACATTAAAGATGCAATGAAAAAATTAGTCAGCTGAAAAACACCAGGAATTGATAAAACCTACGCCTATTCGAAAAGTTTCACCTCATCTTATGACACACTATTAGCCAGCTTAGCGGAGCACTGCAGGATCCTTTAAAAATATCAGCATTTTTCACAAAGGGCACAGCCTACCTGCTGCCAAAAAATCCTAATGAAAACATCCACAGGAGTACAGGTCAATCATTTGTCTCCCCATTATATAAAAAATCCTCACTGCTATAGGAGAATAAAAAATCATTCTACACTTAAAAAATTATAAAGTATTAGCATGGTAACACAATAAATGCAAGAGAAAGCAAGAAAAGACTGATATTAGACGAAATAGTAACAAATTAGGCAAAAAAAACCTCTCAGTGCCCTGGAAAGATTATAGAAAGGCAATTGATTCCGTCCTCCATTCATGGTTGCTTCAAGTCCTGGACATCTACAAAATAAATAAAGACTTAATTTTATTTTTCTTAAAGCATAATGGCATAATGTTGGCAATATCCAATATACCACTGCTGGCGTCAAGATTAAAAGAGGAATTTTTCAGGGAGATAGTTTAAGCCCTCTATGGTTTTGCGTTGCTCTAAATCGCGCGACGCTTGTTTAACTCTATACAGTGCAGACGACCAAACATAAATATTAACCATCTTTTTTACGTGGATGATTCACAACTGTAACCTTCGAACCCAGGAGTTTGGCCTGAAAAATGTGCGGGTAAGATGCAAGAGGCGGAAAAAATAACCCTCATAGACCAAAATGTGTTTATCCCCTTACACTTAGATGAAAAGCACTAAAATGGCGGCTTCGGTCAATTTTAAAATTAGACCGGTACTCGCTGGCGAAAGTAACTGCTATTAATACATGGGTGTTACCAATTGTTACATGCAGTTTTGGGATAGTGAAGTAAAGTCCAACAGACTTAGATAACCTTGATAGACTGCTTCGGACATCCGTAACAAAGAATAGACTTCACCATCCTAACGCATATGTAAACAGATTAAACTTACCCAGAAGTAGAGCTGGGGCGAATAAGAAATTTGAAAGACGCACGCAATAAGGAGTGTGGAAAACTTTTTACCTACCTGAAATCTATAACGCATCAATGCAACGTATTGGGAACAGATTCCAACCTTTTTCCACTGAGGCTAGACGAATCAGACCGACCTGTAAAAGAAAACCAAAATTTTACACAGAATTAGAAGAAACTTGGAAACCCAAAGAGTTGCATGGACGCTTTGCAGCATCATTTGCCTGCCAGAACGTGAACAGGCAGTTTCCAACATACTAGCGGCACTCTTATGACTGAGACTGAAGGAATTATAGATGGTTTATTCTACATCAAGATACAACAACGGTTCGATGCAGGTTGTGTCAGGAAAAACCAAAAACCATCCAACACCTATTATTGGCAGGATCCCCCTACCCTGCACCGCGTGACCACAAAAAAGTAAATACTAATGGCCAAAGTGTTTCACCAAGCCACTTACTTACAGAAATATAACCGTACTATAAGTATAAGCCTAAAGACTACTGAGAAGATAACAACACAAAAATATATTGGGCTTAAGCTATAATAACTGATAGATAAATTGAGCACAACAATTAATAATACGAAAAGAAGAAAAGGTTGCGCGAATCAGATATATTACTATACCCACAGACCACAATAAAGCTAGAAATAAAAAATAACTGCAAGGGGTCTTGTGGAAAATGAAATGGAAAGGCTTGGGATAAATAAGAAACAAATAATACTTATTGCTCACAAAGCTGCAATTCTGGAAACGTATAGAAATGTCTGACGCTCACATGACTAGATCATTGATCTTCATTTCGATAGTCATGCCAAATCCAGGAACACCTGTAAAAGAAATAATAATAAACAAAAGTATAGGCTGGAAATGGGCAAAAATTAAATTCAAATTTAATCAATCAAAATCAAGATTCAAATCATTCTGCTACAATCAAACGACACATAATCAGAACTTTGTATAGCAGAGCCATTCAAATTTGTAACAATTCTCATGACTTGGAAATCGAAATAAGAAATATTAAGAAGGATTTGCAGCAGAATGGTCATAGCCTTAAACTTATAACAGATACTATTTCTAAATTTCAACAAACAGGACGGAGATTACAAGACCAAAACCAGGCAAATGCATTCCTTGCAATTCCATACATTAAGGGAGTATCAGAGAAAATTCGAAGAGTAGCGAAAAACTTTAATATTAAAACAGCTTTTAAATCTAGTAATACAATTCAAAGCTTTCTTAGTAAAACAAAACCGGAGAACAAACAAAATAAGGAATGCATTTACCAAGTTTCTTGTGAGTGACCACTATCTGTTAGGCTTAAGGAACATCAGACGAATACCCAGAAACGTGAAACAATGAAATCTGGAATCGCCGAAAATGCATGGTCAAAACATCACCGAATGAAGTGGGCAGAAGCAAAGGTTTTGCACAAGGAGTCACACAGGAAGAAACGAAAATTCCTTGAAGCTGCCTTTATTGGGCAGAATCAGGGTATTTTTAGTAAATCAAGTATTAAAATTCCAAATATTTGGAAGCCCCTCCTTGGGCGGAGCCAACGTCTTAAACTTCAAGGTTGAGTAATTTCTCACAGTATATAAGCACGTAGCCTTAGGAATTGATTGTAATTTGCACCTGAAGACGATCAGAGATTGTACTGATCGAAACGTGGTGTATATTTTGAGTTAATTTGAGTCTTATAATATTAAAATATTGTTTGTTACATACCTACTCTTCTTTAATACTGAGTTAAAAAAATTATATATATTGTAATTGGTTTAAATGTCTTAACCAAGAAGATAGATTTGCTTAACAAAATAATAAGGATATCTCTCGGGATATCTGCACTTTTTAGCATCTTAGTGTAGGGTTAATATTAAGCTATTTGAGTAGTTTTTCTCTTCAAAATAACTAAGCATGCGTCTTATCTTTTTGGTATATGATTATTAACTAAAGTCAGAGCAATTTTAATACCCATCTACTCTAATGGATCGGTAAGTGGTATTGATTTTACATAAGTCGTTACTAGGGTACTTTATCTTATTTGCCGACATTATAAATCACCAAAGTCACCGCAAGCATTAGGTTTCTTTAATTATAGTTCATGTAAGGGTACACTTCTCTCAACATAAAACTGGTACAGCAGAAGGTGGCTGCATGTGCAACACTGGCTTTTTGACTTTAGGTTATATTTTTGGCATATATAAATTTTGAAAGGAAAGGAGACGGCTTGTTTATTTTTTACTAATTCAAACTATAAGACCACTAGAAATAAAGACCACTTTTCAAAAAAGCAATTAAAGAAGGAGGTCTACGATAGTAACCATAATAAATTCATTTCAAGAAGAAGGAACTGTCCCTCGAAAGGAAGGCACCGGTTTGAGGCAAGTTAATAGCCCAAAACAATTAAAAGGCCAGATCAAGTTCACGAAAAAAATAAAGTTTAAAAAAAATAGCAAAATTAAAAATATAGATTTTCAGCAATAAGTTCCATTAGATATTCTGAATTCTTGGGAATAATATTAAAACTAATGCTAATTTGCGAATTCCCTATTGGATTCGCATCAGGGGTTTTGCAGGCCAAGGCAAAACTTCGATATTATTATCCTGAAATCATAGTTGCACAATTTTGGCCGTATGAACTGGACAGTTATCTTGTTGGAATACAAAATGATCTGGATAAGGGACTCTCACCTCTGGAAGCATTACATTTTCCAGAATATTAACGTAAACTTCGGCTGTAAATCGCCCTTTAATTCTAAATAGAGCGCCATACCCTCTAGCCGATATCCAGCTCCAAACATTTACCAAAAATCTTCCCACTCGGGTTGTTGACGGTCGATAAACCAGAATTTGTTTTTATCGCTGTTGGACGTAAAGATCTTCCCATCTGTGAAAACCACCTGCTGCAAAAATTCTTTGTCCCTCAGAGATTAATTCAATGCAAAAATGAATTGAGACTGCTTCTTTTTCTCACTTAAGTTTAATTTTTTTTTCCGCAATACGATACCTTAGCCTCGAACGTTTAATGCTACTGCCTTAATATTTTTATGGATCCTGGAAAATTTGATTCAATTTTTACTTATTTCGCTTTGGCAAACTAATGATTTTCCAGAAAATTGATTGCTTTTTGGTCTTCCTCTGGGCTAGTAACTTTCGTCAAACCGGTGCCTTCCTTTCGGTAGGTAGTTCCCTCCTCTTGAAATCGGTTTTTTATGTTTACTATCGTAGACTTGCTACTCTTATAATGAACAGCTGCGGTGGCATTTTTTTAAATTTGGATGATACTGACATGCAAAACATGATGTTGTGAGGAGTCTGTGACATTGTCACTCATAGGAAGACAATGCCGTACTATAAAAATTTTTAAAAACTAAACAGGCTGCTAACTTCTGCTGTACCAGTTTTATGTGGAGAGAAGTTTACATCTATTTATTTATAGCTAAAGATTAATAAGATTTAAGTCAACCAGTGATTGGACTGTAGGTATTACTACATTATCGGTACATAAACTTGGCATAGCCTGACTTTAATAAAATCGGCACTAGTTTTGTTGTTGTTGTTGTGCCACCCATAAAGTTAATTCCGTCCTTTCTTTATCGGTACTTTATAAGTTGAATTTAATAAAGTCGGCACTATTTTTGACAGTTTCGCACGCCTACTACATATTTTAGGCACTGTTATGAGTCGGCGCTCTTCTTGGTTGCCGAAGCTATATGAACCATACGTTCAGGCAGAGCTTTCTTCATATTCATAAAGTTTATGTAGACATTTATGGGTGCCACAATATGAGCATGTCTAGATGACACGTTTAGATGATAACAATGTCAGAAACCTTTTAAACTTCTTGAATTGTCAAAAATAGTGCCGACTTTATTAAGTCAGGCTAATTCAATTCAATTCAAATCAATCGTTTATTGTATAAAGAAAATATACATTTCTTGTAACAAAGAGCTTGGTTAGAGTGCTTAGTCAATAAAGAAAAAAACAAAATTACACATAAAAAAGTTTTGCAAATGAAGGCTTACCAACTAATTTCTTAGAGATTACAGGTGGCTCGTTCAAAAAAGATAAAAAAAACACTGGTAAAGAAAACAAATTCAAAAAAAAAAAGAAAAAATATCTAAAAGTTTATATTGATATTGATTTTTGAATGATTTATAGTGAAGGAAACAGTTGGTACATGCACTAAAAAGGATCAAAAAACAATTTTCTTCTTCTTTGCTCATCAATAAAAGTTATTTATCTTTTTTTAAAAATTTGATCTTGATAAGACAGATAGGTACATTTATGTGCAGTTATTTATTAATTTATTATAAAGGATCGTAGTTTTAAAATATTCCACGAGTGCATAAACAGAGTTTTAGCAAGAGGAGGCGTTATGTCGTCTAGGATGTCCAAAAACTCATCCCGTCCACGAAGGAAATTCAGCTCAGGAGGTCTCATAGATACATAAATAGGACAATCTAAGAGAATGTAAAATAAAATTTCTTGCTTACTATTTTTATTGTCTGTACTTATTTATTTAGAGTTGAGTAGGTCCATATCAAATCAACCAGTGGTTGAACCTTGTTGTCATCTTCGATCTTTATTAATTTGAGTGTAATTTTTCATCAAGTAGAAATAATTTTTAAATATTTTTAATAACTATTTTTTGAGTTATTAGCTTTTTAAAATGCTACTTTCACCCTGACTCGACTTCTTTAAACTCTTGTTATTTCTAAAGTGATGGACTTGAAGAACTGAAACATTATTATTGCTCATCCCTAAATTTAGATATTCCCCATAACTCCACTACATATAAATAAAGTAGTCCAGACACAAAAATTATTTTTTGAAAATCTCGAAAACGTATTTTGTCAATTTTAAAGTATTAATTTTCCTGATTGTTTGTTTACATTTATACTAAATTTGATGATGCCAACGGGATGACAATAAGATACCATTTGGGGGCTAAATATTTACTTTAATAGTATATTTCCTAACTAGTGCTGAAAGTGCTACTTTTCCGCACGCGATTGCAGATTTTTTAATAAAGAATACATTACTACAACACTTTACTTGCTACTCGCTACTAGCCATTTAAACTAAATATTTCAACGCATCGGTATCGGCATACGTAACGTGTTCGAAACAAAGTCAAAATACACTACATTTTTGACTTTTTTATGCGATGTTTCGAACGATGCCCGCTTTCTTGAAAGTTGCGATGACAGAACTGCTGATTGAAATCGTTGCGTATGTTCGTGGGTCCGTAACGATACGTACATCCTTCCGTACGCAACGAGATTCTGTCATCACACCCGTCAAAGAAGCAGGCATCGTTCGAAACATGGCATGAACAAGTCAAAAATGTAGTGTATTTTGACTTTGTTTCGAACGCATTACGTATACCGATACCGATACGTTGAAATATTTACTTTAAGTGTCTATTTATTATTAATATTAATGGTAAACGTACAATTTGTCGCATTCTGCAGATTAATAGCGGATTGCAGTAGTTTTTTTGTTGTGGAAATATTGATGTAAGGTACTAATTTTAGAGATTTTCATTTTAGACATTTTGACTTGAGCCACTTTTAGAACTAAAATGCGTGCGGAAAAGTGGTGTTTTACGCACGCTAGTAGGAAAAATTATTTACTTCATACTAATAAAACTAACTACATATATTAATTCAAATGTGTTAATAAAATAAAAATACATGATAACTTTTTCTTTTCAGCATACATGTAAACAAATAGGTAAGAAAAATAATATGTCAAAATTTTATTGAGTTTGAAAAAGTGAGGTAATGTGATGAAAATTTAGTTAGTTTTGTGATTTCCGCCGTCTTTAGAAATTGTCAAGGAACTAAAACCATTAAAATATATCTGTAAAAATAAAAGTATTGCCCATATACATTTAATACTAATAAGGAATAGTTTCCGATTCCCACTGGTTTTCGTTGGACCAAAATATAAATATTAACGGAAAAACCCACCGCCCAACGAATCTCGTCTATTAATTGATATAGCTTTTGATCATTCTGTATTTTATTTTCGCCATACATTATTTTCGTCTTTTTTAAAACTTGTTTATGTTCAGGCGGGTGCTGCTTTATCTAAAGTTAATTTGCGGTTCAGTTTTGCTCGTATCATGTCATTATCTGAATAGTTTTTTACCAACAAGATGTAGAGTTTTCCAAAATGCTACTTTGGTTGATTGGTTGATTTGGTATGGACCAAAAAAATGTTGAAAAAAAGATTTTCTTATATAAGTGAATAGGGGTTTGGGTGGTTATGATGTAAGTGGGCTTTATTTAGGTCAGTCAAGCCACACTTCCACCCCCAAAAGATATTCGAATTTTGATAAGCTTATAATTTCGAACCAATTTCGAACTAATTTTAAACCACACTCCTTCCTGTTTTTTTTAATATTCAAAATGGGGGGTGCTATCTGTAAAGAAAAATTAAAAGCAACAATCCCAAAATTAAAAACAAATTTCGAACTCCTAATATCAACAAAAAAATTTCGAAAAATTCACTATTGATTTGACTGCGTAATAAAGATATCTCTGCTCATATAGTCCGCATCAGCTAAGAAGCACTATTGAAAAAATCAGGTGCTTAACACATGCACATATTAGGTACCAACAGTCCAACATAGATGGAAAATTTTTCTTAAGTAATTTTTAGTCGTTTCTGATATATTTCTATGCCTTCCAAACTGACTGGAATTCAATTGGCTAAACCCCCCATTTTGAATAAATATAAAAAATCACAGAAATTAGGGTGGTTAAAATGTTTTTAAATTTGTACAAAATTAGTTCGAAATGTGTTCAAAATTATAAGCATATCAAATTTCAAATTTTTTTTGAGGGGGATGTGGCTTGACGGCAATCTACACCCCCCACCATATTTAAAAAAAAACAGGGTTACTAGTGGATTTTTCGAAATTCTTTTTGGTGATATTAGGAGTTCATAATTAGTTCTTAATTCTGGGACAATTGCTTTTCATTTTTCTCTACGTTTTAAATGAGAGGGGTGTAGCTTATAGAATATAATAAAAAACAGGAAGGAGTGTGGCTCTAACTTTTTAAAAGTGGTTCAAAATTAGTTCGAAATTATAAGCATATAAAAACTCGAATATCTTTCGGGGGGGGGGGGTGGCTTGGCTGGCCTCTCTATTTATCTCTCTTGAAGTTGGACATTGCTTAACGCTATCGTAACCGGTTTTATCTTGGTTATGAATCAACGATTATACACAGCAATTTTTAGCTATTTAGGCCCATCAGTTTGGCTTAGAGCTTAAAGAAGTGGAGCCAGGGTTAAAGGAGCATTTTAGAAAATAAAAATAAATAACTAAAAAATAGTTGTCTAAAAAATTTGAAAACTTGTATTTTGAATGTTTTCTAATTCGAAGATGACAAGGTCCAACTTGGTTGATTTCGTCAACTCTCAATAAGTACAGACATTAAAAATAGTAATACCTACTATTCAGCAAATTGAATAATCGTATACTTCCTCCTATATTGTCCTGATGCAGCACAGAAAGAGAAAATATTGCTGTACAGAGTGGTCCAAATTCGAGAGGATTGGGGTGTTTTGGGTATTTCTAAGGGAGAAAAACTAATATACACGGTGTCCCAAAGGTTCGAGTCAACCCTAATATCTCCAGAATCTAAAGAGGTAGAGACGTAAAATTTTACATAATGAGATGGTTTACAAATTAGTATGTTTTTGGATGCTAATCATCGTACCCGTCATTAAGGAGGTGGAGCTAGGGCGGTGGCGTTACTTTTTTTTAATGAGATTTTCCTTCTGTTTCCAAAAATACGTAATATGTTACCTTTTTCTCTAATGGTTTTTAAATAAAATGATAAAATCATCTCCATAAGACCAATGAGTTAAACAAGAAAATAGATATTCAGTGGTTCTTTGTCGAAATCGTTGCTTTTATTTAAAAGTTTTTCTCATTTTATTTAAAAACCGTTAGAGGAAAAGGTATAGTCTAATTTTTTGATGAGCGGACTGACGTCATTTTTTTGGATCTTTATTTAATACATTGTTTTAGACAGCAACAATAAATATGTAAAAAAATAATTAAAATGAAATTAATTGTTTCAACTGCTACTTCAAATGACAACAATAAATTATTTGAACTGCGAACTGCTAACAATAAGGAAATACGTCTTCAGAAGCAAAAATGACGTCAGTTCGCTCATCGTATTTTTGGAAACAGAATGAAAAGCTGTATTCAAATTTTAGAAAATGTACAGGGAATCCTGTTTAAAAAAAAGTATTGTCTCCACCATAGCTCCGCTCCCTTAATGAATAGCGGCACAATTAGCATCCAAAAAGATACTCTTTTGTAAACCATCTAATTATGTGTATTTTACTTCTCTGTCTCTTTTGGTTCTGGAGATATTAGGGTGGATTCGGATTTTTAGGACGCACTGTATGTGTTATATTCTCGATTTTTAAGAAGTTAATAATTCGTTTTAGAGGGGGGTGATACAGCCCCCTCTGACGCCCCCGACGTGATACCCTTGCCATCAGTAATTGTCCTTATAGTTATATAGTTTTTCATTTTAGGATTTGTGATCAGATGATAGATGTAGTGAAAACAGTTTTTGGTCATTTCGCTCCCGTATCCGCAGTCGTTTTAGGATCTTTTATTAACCTATTTTTACTGGTAAGCTTAAGTATATTACTATACAAGCATGTGAGAAGTAGGTACTTTGCTTACCATTGCACGGGCAAAGTGCTTACTTTTTGTTCACTCTTTTATGTGCGCAGAGTGCAATGTTGACCTTTGTGCGCGAAAATAAATACATGCTTTTTGAATGTTTTTAAAATTGTAGCTAACGGAGGATTGTAATATTTTTTACCTACGACCAACGAGTAATACTAAGTGTACATACGATTTGAATGACTTATATACGGTCCTAGGATAATAACAAAGCTTAGACGTAAACCACAAGATGGCGTGACAAGCGATGAAACTTTATTTTATAAGAGCACTAATTGACGCAAAAATGTGAATTAATTTTCTATATTTTTAAGACAATAAATATTTATTAAATGTAAATAAATTCCATATAATTTTGGTCCCTAACTAAAAATAAGTCCGGTTAAATTGACATATTACGCATTTGTAAGAAAAAAAGGCCTTGTATTTAAAAAGATATATGAAAAGTCTCTTAGTAACCTTATTTGTTTTGACGTTTTATATAGAACGTCATTGAAACTTCAGGTTATGAAGGTTGTTGACTTAAGAGTGTTCACGTCTGATATTTTTAACAATTTCTGATATTTATGATGAAATATTCATCGGTCGTAGGTAAAGTATAGTACACTAACTCGGATGTTATGGTCATTACACGCTCAGATAATTTAAGATACTCGCCTGCGGCTCGCGTCTTATATTGCTTGTTAGGTAAATGACTATTGGTTTTTAATGTGTATTTTTTGGCTTTGGTACTGTACCTTTTTCTTTCAGGTTTCATTATTTATTTTAAATTTTTTTGGCAATTGCAGAGCAAATGTTGTTAATCAAAGTGTTTTTTTAGCACTTAAACCTTTGCAATTGTTGGTCTAATTGCTTTTTCATGCGGGAAAGAAGCACTTTGCACACTTGTTAGGAAAATTAGTTCTGCTGGCAAACTTTAAAATTTAGGATGCCGACATTTATGCCCATAGTTGACTTTGACTGCAAACTTTGGAAACTCCAAAACTTAAACTAGTGGTTTTTTTAGAATCTTTTATGCCTGGTACAAAGAAGGATTGATCAGTAAATATATTTAAGCGGTTTTAGAGATACCTGGGTAAAAATCTCAAAAGTGGTTTTTTCTTTTAACCGTGGTTTTATTAAGAAAATGATCAGTTCATTTCTAATTTCTATGTGTTGGGTTGGAAAATTTTAGCAATTCAGAGGCACCTGAGTTTTTATTGGATCAATTTTTGTTTGCATAATCTCGCACTGTCTCAAGTAACCAAGCAAAGTAGGACACTTTTTTTACCAACTTAGAAATAAAGCAGCACAAAAATAGTCAAATAAAAAATGTAAGACTGGCAATTTTATTTAAAATGGAGCCTATTCATATACCGGGGGGCCATAAAAAATCGGACAAAATGTTTTCCGTTATAACTTTTAAACCATACCACAGATTTTAATGCAAAAAACTGTTGATCGCAGGGAATTGAGCAAGACTTTGATTAGAAATATTTTTTTTCCGCCATCTTAAAATCTAAAAGATGGCAGACAGAAACAAACTTTACCCTTTAAAAAGCCCTGTTTATTCTTGTGTTACGGAAATTTTTCGGATTTTTTTATGAAATCGTAAGAAAGGTTTATTTCTGCAACGCGGAACGAGGTGCAAATCATTAAAATCGGTTAAGTAGTAACCAACAAAAAATAAAAAAAATTCAATCAGTGTTTTACAGATTACGCGATTGCCGTCTCAATTCTGTCTGCATTTTTCTCATAAATTCATTATTACTAAACCGATTTTGATGAAATAAAAAGCATCGTAGCGAAAATCGATTGTTCTTTAACTTTTGCTATTGAAATTTGTCGCCATCTTGAAATCGAGGATGACGAACAAAATCAAAATAAACATTTATATATTCTGTAAACTTTTAAATATTTTTTTTAATTCTTCAAGTTCTGCTTTCACCACGCACAACGAAGTATAAATTATCAAAATCAATGTGGTGTTTCTCCAAAAATTAATTTTTGTTTCCATCACTGTTTTCCAGATTATACGATTGCTTTCTCAAATTGATACTCAATCGATTTCAATAAAATTAAAAGCATCACGGCGAAGATCGACGAACAAAATCAAAATAAACATTTATATATTCTGTAAACTTTTAAATATTTTTTTTAATTCTTCAAGTTCTGCTTTCACCACGCACAACGAAGTATAAATTATCAAAATCAATGTGGTGTTTCTCCAAAAATTAATTTTTGTTTCCATCACTGTTTTCCAGATTATACGATTGCTTTCTCAAATTGATACTCAATCGATTTCAATAAAATTAAAAGCATCACGGCAAAGATCAGAAACTCTTAAAAGATCACTATCGAAATTTGTCGCCATTCTGAAACCCAAAATGGTGGACACAATTTAATTTATCTCTTCAAAGAAGCTCGTTTATTCTTAGGATTCAAAAGCCTAAAAATACCCTTTCTCCAATACGCATAGCTAAGTACGAATTATTAAATTCGATTTAGTGGTTCTCAAAAAATATAATATATATAATAAATTAATAAAAAACATCATGGTGAGAATCGATTTCTCTTTAAAAATCGCCATTGAAATTTGCCACAAATTAAAAAAACCGCTCTGTTTTTTGTTGCGAGTATTTTTTTTACCCTTTTTTTTAATTTATATTCACTTTTTAGGTTGGCCATACCTCGCTCCATGGATAACGAAAATCGCCTTAGTAGTTCTTAAGATATCAGTGTATTCTTTAACGATTTTTTGCATTTTAGATTCTTGCATCTCTGCACTGATTTCTTTATAAAATCATTATTACTAGACCGATTTTAATGAAATACAAAGCAACATAGTAACAACCGATCGCTTACAAAAACGACCAAAGAAAAATGCTAGTTATATGCGGCGGAGACAGAGCTTTTTTACAAATTAAAAAAAAGTCGAAAAGGGTCTCGAAACATAAGAATAATCGAGCGTCTGTGATTTTATCCGCAATCTTGGGTTTACAAATTAGGACAATCGATCTTTGTCATAATGTTTTTTATTAAATTAAAATCGGTTCAGTAATTATGAATTTATGAGGAAATTAATGCAGACGAAATTGAGAAGGCAATCGCATAATCTAGAAAACAGTGCTGGAAACAAAAATTAATTTTTTAAGAACCACTAAACCGGTTTAAATGATTTATACTTTCTTGTGCGTGGCGAAAGCAGAACTTTTCTACGAATAAAAAAAAATTAAAAAGTTTTCAGAAAATATTAATAAACGAGCCTCTTTGAAGGGTCAAGTTTGATTATGTCTGCCATCTTGGATTTTAAGATCGCGAAATTTCAATAGCAGTGGTTAAAAAACAATTGATTTTCGCCATGATGCCTTTTATTTCATTGAAATCGGTTTTATTATAATAAATTTATGAGAAAATGTATGCAGACAGATTTGAAACGGCAATCGCATAGTCCGTAAAACACTTAACCGATTTTAATGATTCGTACCTCGTTCTGCGTGGTAGAAACAGAGCTTTTTTATGAATTCATAAAAAAAATCCAAAAATCTTCCGTAACATAAAAATAAACGTCGCTCTTTGAAGGATTAAGTTTGTTTCTGTCCGCCAGCTTAGATTTTAAGATGGCGGGCAAAGAATTTTTACTCAAAGTTTTTCTCAATTCCCTGCAAAGAGCAGTTTGTTGCATTAAAATTAGTGGTATGGTTCGAAATTATAACGGAAAACATTTTGTCCGATATTTTATGGAACACCCGGTATAATAATAATATACATGTAGATTTTAACGGTAACCACAATTAACCTCACGTTATGTAGTTGTCTTCAGTTCATAGATGGCACAAACAGAAGGTACCGGGTGTTTCGTTATATTTTGAACCTCCTATGATATTTTTTAATACAACTAATACAAGAGATCACAAAAAAAATTTAGAGCAAAAGTTTAATAGTTTTGAACTGCTTTTAAATTTAAAATGTTACTGATGTTATAATGGCTTTACGGAGGAGTTAAGAGGATTCTGATTGCAGATTCAGGAACTAAAATTTTCCACCACGTATAGGTTTTGATGTACCGATGCATCAGTTATTTTTATTTCTGTACATTGAATATTTAAGAAAAATTTTTGGTGGTAGCTTCTAACCAAACAATATAGATAGATACAAAAAATCTCAATTTTACAATTTTTTTTTTGTTTGTTTGTTTGCTTTTCCAAAATGTGCCTTTCATTCAAAGTTCAGCCAGCCAAAAAGTATGGATATCACATGACCCATTTCAAACGTCACTTCGACATTTCCTGAGGTCACTGACAGAAAAAAATAATCTCTCCTCTTAAAGAATAAAAGTTTGTTCTGTTTACATTTTTTTAAGATAATAAAACGAAAAACACCACTTTTGAGATTTTCACCACCTAACTTCAATACAAAAACGCGTATATATATTATATCTACAGGATGATTTATCATATATTTCAACCCCCCCTACCTCCCTTAATGTTAGAGTTGAAAAAAAACTTTATGTACAGAAGTTGAATAATTTTTTATAAACTTTCAAATGACTTCCCTGAAAATTAGCCAAATTTTGACATTAACTCTTTTATTTTAAATACAATATCCTGTATATTTTTTCAAGTTTTAAAACAACCTTTTTTTCCGGATTCCAAAGATATCTAATATGTTGAATTTATCTTGGATGGTTCTCGAGTAAATAAAAAAATATTTTCTCATAAGATTAATGTGTTACACAAAAAAACCACCTGCACTATGTTTACTTGTCTAACATATTGTGGAGAGAGAGTAGAGAGATTCGTCCAAGATAAACTTTTATATTTTTGAAATCCGGAAAAAAAGGCCATCCTGAATGAAAAAAATATATAATGCCATTTAAAATAAAGAAGTCAAAATTTTGACGGTTACAATGACAGTTGCTAATTTTCAATTACCATATTTGAAAGTTAACAAAAAGTTATGCAATTTTTGAATATAAAACTTTTTCGAGCTTTAATTTAAGGGAGGTAAGGAGGGTGAAAAATTTGATAAATCGCCCTGTACAAGCGTCCCGGGTATAAATATATAACTCTGCCTTAGTTCTAGGGTGTAAAAATGTTCATTTCGTATTGGGGAAAAATGAACTCATACTCCATTACGAAGGATGACAAACTATATGTGATTTTGAGCAGCTAGGGCTATTACGCATTCTCCACAATTTTGAAAGTGTGTTTTGTTGATGGGTCGACTTGATAGATATACCACTGGTAGCGGACACTTCAAGTAAATATTTTGACGTATCGCACAGTTGGCCCCCGGAGTGAATTATTGGCCAAAAATGGCTTAGTGTGAAGTGATCCTAAAGCAAACAAATTTAGCATTATTTTAAAGTAAACAATCCAGTAGGCCTGGAAATGCAAGAAACAACAAGCAAAATATTGTTTTACGCGGTTCAGCGACGATTTGTTTTAATGTTGTGTTTTCTGAATCCAAGACGTTTTATTTTCCTTCATATTTTAAGAAAGTTTCCCAGAGATTTTTACAGAACTAGTTCCAATAGTGACGTAAGACCAAAATGAATTTAGTAGAGGAAGGTAAGTATATAATAAAAATAATTACTTAAAAAGAAATGGTCAAGAACCTACGGACATTACGGAATTTAATCTTTAAATGCAGAGAGGTAAATAAAAAAACATTAATTTTGATACTGTTGGAGTAAAACTTTATCTTCTCCATAAACCTCCACTTTGAGGTTTATATTTTGTAAAACTACATACTTTAAGGATTTCCAATTAAACAAAAATTTTTGCGTGCGATATGTGGCAATTTATTCGTAAGCATCCCATTATAGAATTGGAGACATTTTACGATACAGCAGTGATATCAATGCTTTTAACTATTTGTAGAAATACATGTCTTCTGATTAAAAATTCGTAATCTTTATCCTCAAAAACCCCTACATACCGATTTTGGACAATTTGAACCAACTGGCATAGTACCCCCCACCACTACCTTTGGCAGAAGGGGAGGTAAAAACTTTTTAGTGTAGTAGAAGTCGGTCAGAACCATCTAAAAATTCGTAATCCTTATTCTCAAAACCCCCTTATAAACGAAATCGTACAAGCTTAAGTAGTACCTCCCACCACTACCTTTGGCGGAGGGGGAGGTGAAAACTTTTTAATAACATAGTATTGTATTGTCCCCGGAACTATAAATGAGTGCCAAATTTCAAGTCAATCCGACAAGTAGAAGTCGGTCGAAATTGATTTTCTAGATTTGTTACATACATATATACAAATTTACAACTAAAGGTACCTACCTACTAAAAGCGTGCTAAGAAAATTTCGCAAAACATGGCTTTTGTCGTTAAAATCTATAATTTAATAGATAGTACAAAAATTATTAAAAAGAACGAATATTAATGATTCCCTTGTTTTGATTTTTGCTGCAATTTTGCATTTTATAATGTTTTTCCTTTTTCCTAGAGTAATGTCTAAGGCAAGGTTTCTTTATAAATAATAATTTTAATGTTTTTTGCAATTATAAAGCAATGACGTTATGCTCAACTAATTGCTTGATCATTTCTATGAAAACTGACTATTTACATATTTCTCAATTAGTTTTGGCCAAAAATTCGACCCGGGAAACCACTGTGCATCAGTGTCGTTATACCTAACGGGTTCAGAGCAGAGCCAAAAGCCACTATATTTTTTACTTGTTTACGGCATGTTTTGAACGGCTTTTATGGTGGATCCTGTGAAAGAGTAGCTGATTCCACTCGTTGCGTACAGAGGGATGTAAGTAACGTTACCCACAAAGCAATAAAAGAACATTTACATAATAATAATATGCGTCCCACATCCTTCACAGTACATCTTTGGAATGTGCTGGCTACATGCCATTAGCATAAGACATGCCAAGAATAAACCATTAAGGAAGAATATTTTTAGTATAACTTTTCAATATCCAAAGTACATAATATTCCATAAAATTATTAGAACATTATATTTTTTTATTTGATGTTTATTATTCTAAAAGGCTACCAGAAAATAACATCAATATACCTATAATAGCACATGACATCCCAACAATATTTCATTTAAATGTAAATTCCTAGACGTCTCAACCCATGAATGGAATATTTTAAGAACTTTCCGATCAAAACCTTTCCAGAATATCTTAAATGATTTTTCAGGAATGTTCTATTTGAGATATTCTTCGAATGTACTCATTTGGATATTTTGGGAATGTCTTCTTAAGACATTCCACGAATGTCTTGTCTGGACATTCTGCGAACGTCTTCCTCAGAAAATACCGGGGTCCTGCAGTTTAATGAAGGAAAATTATTTAAATATGAAGATGATGGTGATACACCTAGGCTAGATGACTTCTGACTTCCATATCATACTAAAATTAATTTTTAGGGATATTCCCAGATGTCTTTGTTTGGGTATTTTTTAGGAATGTCCTCATTAGACATTCCAGGCATCTCCTTTCTGAACATTCGTGGGATGTTCTTTTTGGAAATTGTAGGGATGTATAGCTTTACCGACAGATTAGAGACTATATGCAAAGAATGTGCTAAGTACATATAATCACTTAAAATATCCTAGCATATCCTATTTTTTAAGGAAATTCTACGTAAATGATAAGTACCAGGAAAAGTACCATATATATACCTGAAGATATCTTTGGCACATGCTAACCATATAGCAAGCATTTAACTTTAAAAATCTGATAAGAATGTCTGTATCAGAACATTCTAATCTGTGGACCTGCCAGTATGTGATTGGGGCGAATGGTAATCTATTCTTAGCAAGTACTTCAAATATTTTAGTGCTAATTAAGAACCTTCTGGACACATCTTTATCTTTCTATGAACCCGCTAAGGATGACAAATTGCTATTCGGGTACGGATCTACCAACATACGTAATGATTGTTATTAGCTGTTTAGGCCTCGCATCCGCCATAAAAGCGGGTTTGAACGCGTTAGGTATAGCAATACTGTTGCGTTGAAATATTTAATTTAAGAGTGGAGAGTGTTTTTTCTTCTGTCTAATAATAATTAGTTGACTAGCTCTAGGTATCTGGATGCTACATTAAAAATTAAACAAGTGGTGAGAGCCTATAACCCCAGTATCATTAAACCGATTTTTTATTTAAAAAACTTTACTCAGATTGCACTTCTGGCTATAACCTTAGAATAATTTCCGCCAGTTACAAATTTAAGATGGCAGTTACATTTGTTTAAACATGTGTCGAAATGCGCATGTGCAAACACGATACGTCTGCTCCAATACGTCACGCGAAACTCATCGATCGGGTAAACGTATTGTATCGCGATTCGTGACGTATCCAAACCAGTTTGTTCCCAATTTGTGATCTATGGTTCTCATTCAAAATATTTGATCGATTGAATAAAGTAGATACTACGTATGCATTTAGGCTGTGCTTTATACCTTTTTTTGGGTCCCTATAAAAAAACCGAAATCAATTTTGCTAGAAACATAATTTGTCAGAATTTAAAAGAAAAGAAAATAATTGGTTCGAAAAAAATTGTCTCGAAAATGAAATAGCGGGAAAATTCGATCGCTAGGAAATATATGCATAGAATTAAATTTAAACGAAACATATATTTATGGAAACATAAAATATAAGAAAATATTGTTAACGAAAATAATTTGATAGAAACATAAGAATGCCGAACCATAAGATTCAAGAACCCCAATCTGGCCGATTGGGGTTCTTGCCACGTTGCGAGGCTTACGACAGGGAAGAGTCGAAGTAAGTTGTGATATTGTATTAATTTACCCCCTTTACATTCTTCAATCACCCCCTAACTCCAAATTTCTTCATAATATTGTATTTTCATCGAACCTACAAGAATGAATTGCAATATTTGATAGACAGTTAAACAGCCAGAAACTGTAAAGTTAAATAAAATCGTGTAATAAAAAAAATCCCCGTGTCATCTTCCAAACAGAGTTATAAATCTTGATTACAAAGCATTTAAATGTGTTTTAAAAAAAAATTTAATAGATCAGGCATTTTATGATGTCAATGACTTTTTTACTGCAGACTTTTCAAATTTGTAAATGATTTTTTTTTTTAGTATTATTATTGGATAGTAGGTATTTTATTATTAGTCATTAACTTTCTTTTTTATGTTTTCGATGGAAACTTGTTGTTATAATACTAAAACCGGTTTCTTTTTGTGCTTTTATTTTACCATATCAATTCAACATGCTTTCTGTGTTTGTTTTTAAAATTTTTGTTTTGCGTTTTTATTATTTTGGTTTATTATATTACCTTCTTTATTAGAATGCAACTTAAATTCACCATGCTATTTTAACGCGAAATTTGATTTGATTTGATTTTAAATAGAGAAACTTGTCAAGCCGCAATCCAGGGCTACAGCGCTCTAGAGCGATTCGGCTGGATTGTGGTTCTGCTCATTAAAGATCGGGCATATTATTTTCTATCAATTTGGGTATCGGGTATTTTTCGTTTCTAGACAATTATTTTCGATACTTTTGTAATTGATATTTTAAGGTTCGGGAATATTATAATCGAGTAACTTAATAAAATTCTTAAAATTATATTCGTATTCATTATTTTATGGGTTTTTTGCTTTCGTTCATATTTCGTTTCAGACATTTTATTTTCTGTTCAATTGTGTTTCGGTTTTTGTAAATTCGGCTTTTTTGTGGGTTCCCCTTTGTTTAATAGATTACTTATCCTCTTACGATATGTATATGGATAGGAATGAGTATTGAAATTCATGATGTTGCTTTATGTCTCTACTTCCTAATATTATATGCGTTAATCTTTTTAGAGTCACAACATTGGCATTGCCGGCATGATACTTTCTTGGGGTTTATCTCTGCTGTTCATATGTTATATAGGACAGCGAATCCAATCAGGGGTAGGTATATATCACGGTCCGTAGACTAGATACGGTCTAGTAATTTTGCCCCACTCTTCGCCTGATGACGACACAAAGATAGCAGGTGATTTTTGTCCGCCATTTAAAAATTGTATGAAGGTTTGACAAATTAAATTAACTTTTTGGATTTTTCTTTTTTTTTTGTTTAAATGATTGATGCAAGACCTATTTTTTGCTTGTATCTTTTATTATATTTTTTTGTGTATAAGTAAATGTAATTTATTTTTGGTCTGCATGAGTTGATCTTTCACCAAATAGAAATTAAGACCATTATCATCATCGGATGAGTTTGAGTTAGTTCGTCCTCGCAGTTATTGTTATTTTTCCTATTTTGGATTTTTTTTTATTGTGTACTTTTTTGCCAGGCATTTTTGGGAGATTGATTATGTTGTTATTTAGAAGGAGAGACTTATTGTGCATACTATATGCAATAAATCTCGTTGCAAATATAAAACTATAAGATGCCTTGTTTTTTGTTTTTTTTTTCGTTATTTAATGATAAGCCGAGCCTTTTTACTGACAAAAATAATGTAAGTAATACCACAGGTTATTTAATTAGGGCCAGAAGAAAAGAAATGACGAACAAATACAATTTTTATTACAAAAATTTATGCAAAAATAATATAACCCCAAATGTCACCGATCAAAAAAATCAACAAAGACAACAGATGATCATACAAAAGTTGCGTTTATTAACGCAACGTTGCGTTGCCGTTGGACAACACGATTGTTTAGTTTGTTTGGTGGATTAAGATGTTTTCACACGCGACTAAAAAACGTATTTTTAAACAGTTTTTAAGTTTATTCTTAAAAAACAACAGAGTGAATCTCGTGTCAATGTCTAATCCAGACACCTACAGACCTGTTTCATCCTCATTAGTAATCATCAGGGAGTCATACGATTATACCTGCCAGTTGAAACTACACAGATAACCACGCACACCTCTCGAATCTAAAACAAAAAGTTTGTAATCCGCGGAGACGTAATACCTGTGTACGCCACCTGTGGAATAAACTAAGAAACAAAAACATCAAAATTGAAAAGTGCAGAAGTTGCAAATACAGAATCCTGTACCTTTCAGCAGGTTATAAAGAAGAAACCTGTAAAAGTATAAGGTCACTGTAATATGACTCTTAAAAACGTTCGCAGCAGCACCACTCCCCAATTGGAGCTTCATACTACGTGGCCCTACTTTTAAGGCATCAGCAAGCAATCGCTCCGTAGGAGACTTGTTGCGCAGAACTAAAAAGTCAAAATATTTAAAAAACAACAAAGAGAATCTCGTGTCCGCAAATAAAAATTAAAGTAAGACTTGTGGCATATCGTACAAAGAGTTTTTGTTTCTCACTTCATTACGACCAGGCCTGTGTAGCTTCAACTGCCAGATACAACCCTATGACCCCCTGATAATTCCTAAAAAGGATGAAACAAGTCTGTAGGTGTCGGAATTCTTCCTGAGACATTGGATGCCTGATCGTAATGAAGTGAGAAACAAAAACGTTTCTTACTATATGCCACGAGTCTTACTTTAATTTATTTTTAAAATCATTATGGGACTGATAGAACCATTACTTTTAATAATTTTAATCGTTTTCGTGTGTTAAAGAGGGCAAATATTGTCAACTTTATCAGAATTCAATGTAGATCAGCCTTTATCTTATGGGTGCGGATGTAAAAAGGTGTATGTCCGAGAATTCTGGCAAATCGTCGTTGTCTTCAATGTCTCCTTTTTTCCCGAGTAAAACTTTAAATTTGCGGACATACCCTAGCGTTGATTATTTCCACCAGCTCTCAAAGTCGTTGGCGTTGTGGTGGCCGATAAATTTTTCGATTAAAATTTTTTGTTTGGAATTTTACAAGAGCATATAGCCACAACGTCTTTAGAATATTTTTACTCTGACGGGATATGTCATTTTTATTAAAGGGGACAAATAAGAATCGCCGACGTTTCAAGAGTCAAAAAAGGAACACATTACAAAGCAAAAAGAAAGCAGTGAAATTGCAGCTCAAAAATGGTTGTTGTTTTGGTGGAGGATGAACCATTTATATAAATTATTTCTTTTTTCGTTTTTTAATAAAGGAAACTCATATCTTCAAACACTTTTTTTTAAGTTTGTTAATTATTAGATCTTAATAACTTATCCTAACTAATTCAAGTTGCATATCCACTCCTCTGGGTCACAACCACGTTTATATTTGAACGCATACATCTTTTGGATCTGTTCAAGTAAAAAGTGTTTCACTGTTGAGCCCACGCTGGTTGCCCAGGCGAAACATCGTTTAATCATTTCTCTTTTCGCTTTGGTCGTTTGTGTGTTCCTTGTGGGAAGCTCATCCAAGTTTGAATTTTCGTTTTTTCTACTTAAGATCTTTTGATCTTTTGTTAATAAAAAGAATATTTCAAAGAATTTAAGGTGATACACGTTGGGATGAAGTTTCACCGTATAATGACCCATATTAAATGCGAGTTTTTTACAGTATTTTTTATCCACGACCAACGGAAGGAGCCCTGAGCTCGGTGAGGCACCCTTTGAATTTTAGAAAATTGATTGGCATACTTGTAATAAAAACGGGGGAGGTGTAGCTGAAATTAAAGACCAAAATGGGATCAATTTAAAACACAATCTATCTTGTATATAACTTCATTTTAGGCATTATCTATTTCCGACGCAGCTTTGGCCTCAAAATGGTACCAGGGAGATCCTAGTGATTTAAGAGACCTTAAACTCATTATCCTGAGAAGTCAAAAGCTGGTGTCACTTAAAATGCGACCTTCGGGTCAACTGGATTACAATCTTTTTATTAATGTAAGTTTTTTCCCACTTAGAACAAAAATGACATTTTATAATTTTTTTCAAATTTAAAACTACAAACCATTCTCCAGAGGCTTTGATAAATAATCAAGAAGAATAAGAATTGCATCTTATTTTTATTCTGCTTTTTGAGTTTGGTCGGATTGAGTCGGTTATGCAGCTTAAATAAACGCCTTACCCAGGCCAAAAGAGTGATCAACTCCATATTATGCAGCCTGCCAGCCATCCAGCCATGGATTCTGACCGTCAAGGAAAAACGTGTTTTGCCAAAGTTTGTTTGTGTGTATGTATGTGTGTATGTCCGTGTATTTGTTTATCAATGACGCAAAAACGGCTAAACCGATTTGGATTAAATTTGGTAAGAATATAGAGCGTGACCCGAATTGAAACGTTGGCTACTTTCTATATCTCACTTTACGCAATGACAGCTGTCAGCCAAATGAAATTATTTTTGGATACCGCCAGCAACAGTCGACGGCTATAGATAACTTAAAAGACGAGTTTCCGTAAACCATTTTTACAAAATTATAATTTAATTGTTCAAAATTATACTAGTCAAATCTAATTGTAGACTAAAAACTAAAAGTAAATAAAAATGCTTAAACACTTGTTAATAAAATATAAAGATTCAAAAAAGGATTGATTTCCGATATCGGGGAATTGATTATTGAAGGACTGCCAATTGATTCTTCTTGAAAATGCAGATTTTTTTTTAAAATAATAGTTTGCATGCAAAGGAAAAACTGTCAAATATCTATTTAGTTCCGAAATGATTTCCATATCATTTTGTTCAATTTTCATTTCGTTGGTGGACAGATGTCAGCGGTTTCTTTCAAAATAATACTTTTTTCGCAGAGTTCTAGGACAGTGAAATGATTTACCTTGGTATTACACTTGCCGTTTAAAGGTTCAGTTTGATTAGTTACTCGCGATTTTAGGAGGTATTGATTATTTGGTAAAACTGTTACAAAATCCAGTTTGATTTTTGAGTGAATTGATATTAAGTGAAACAAGACAAATTGATCTTCGATATCGATTAGAATTGATAGGAAGTACAAAACTTTATGTTTATCTCTCTGACAACTTATTTTTATCATAGACCCATTATAGATATAATATCCTCTGTTTTTGTTTTCAGAAGAAATTCATTTTTATAAAATTCGGATATTCTTTTTATTTCTAAAATTAAATTTTTCAAGCTTACATTCGGGTTAATCAAATTTAATTTTAAAAAAAGGAAGCGAATGTTGTGTTTCTCGAAAAAACACAATGTTTTGATAGAAATTATGTTATCTCAGGTAGCACCGTTCTTGATTATGCAATACATTTGCAAAGTATAATAAATTGTGTTGTTATGAAATAAAATACTATAGTTTACTTTATTTTCTATGGGTTTCTCTTTAAACTATTCCTAATTATGAAAAAGCCTAATACCTTCTATTAAATTCGAATGAAACCGTTCCACTATCTTATTGGAGTCTGGGAACTGGGAACAAATAAAATGAATTTTTATTTTGTGGAAATGAAGAAGTTCACGGTAAACGAGTTCTTAAATTCGCCGCGATTGTCAAAAATTATTTTTTTATTAATAAATTAATAGTTTATTAGCTATTTTGGTTCCTTAGGCAGAATTGATTTTATAAGCTTGCACGTATTTTGAAAATGGATCGACTATGGTTTAAAACCATTTTCTAAACTGATAGTATCAGCGTGCAGGAAGGTTTGATCGCGGTGGGCGTAACAAACTTCACACTCGTATATTTAATTTTGGATTGTTCTTAGATGATTCGACCAGTAAACGCTTTTATGCGTTTTCCGGTTTCTTCGATTCCCCTGCCATTAGTTTTTTCATCATGATTATTTTTTATAGTTTCTTGTATTTCGCTTACAGATAAAATATCGGTTAATTTTTTAGTGCATTTGATCACTTGATTTTCTAAATTCTTAAAATAGGTTTTTAAGACAGTACTAAATTTGTCATAAACTGGGTCTTTGAGATAAACAGATACTTTGCTTTTGGCCCTACATACTCTTTAATAAACTGGACTATATCTTTTATATTTTGTGATAGTTAAACGTGAAATCTTAATTTTTTTATGAACAATCTGGTGATCGAATTTTTGACAGGGGAAAAATTTACTTCCGAAACACATATTTGAATTTTGATAAAATTTACATGGCAATCGACTATTGGTATTCCGATTAATGGATTTTCGTGATTGAAGTGTACCGTTTGATTGCTAGCATTGTCTTTGATCACGTTATTATGATGGTCTACGTCTCTGGTTTTAACGACGACCAATTGATTTTCTTGATCATTTTTATTTGTTAAGTTTTCTTTTATTTTTTCGACATATTCGCGCAACCGATCTAAGCAAGCCTGTCGATTTTAGGATTTTACGTTATTTGTTTTGTTTGGGTTTATTTCCACGCGCAAAAGAGCGTCTGCATTTTGATTTAAGCAGCCTTTTTCGTATTCAGTTTCAAAATCATATTCCGCAAACTCCATCGGACCAACCTAAAATTCGGGTTTTTAATGACATTAGCTATTCGAGTGGTTTATGGTCAGTTACAGTGTTAAATTTTCAGTCAAAGAAATAGAGTCTCATTTAATTAGCCACCCACACTATAGCAAGTAGTTTTTTCTCGCTTGTGGAGTAATTTATTTTCGACTGATTAAGTGTCCTTGAATCGTACGCGATTGGAAGATCCGACTCAATTTTTCCTTACAAAAGTAAGCGACCCTTTTTTAGATAAAAAGTCATAGGTTTTGCTTTAGCAAAACCTGCGATAAATTTACGCTAGTAAACTACGAGACCGAAGAATTTGTTTTTGTGTAGTAGGTATCGGATAACAGTATATCGCTTTAATTTTTTCAGGATTTGGTTTCACGCCGTGAGATGTAACAATATGTCCCAAGTAGACCAGTAACTGAAGCTTAAATTTTTTTTACCGTAATCGATCAAATACTTCTCTTAAACGATTTTTGTTCTTGCGAACTTGGGCTAAATACTATTATGTCGTTTAAGTAGACCAGGCATCTTTGGTTTTGGATATTTCTAAGAATGTTATCTGTCACTCTTTGAAAGTTGGCAGGCGTTCCTCGTTTTAGGAATATCTTACTTTGCTAACTCAATTTAGTGAAAACCTGACACGAGATCAAGAGTGGAGAAATACTATAACAATCATCAAAAAGATCTTATATGTTCGGGATTGCATATTTGTCGCCTATCAATTTAGGATTTAATTTACAGAAATCGATAACTATCCTTTACTTATACGGTTCCCGGAAGCGTCCAACTTTTTGGGTACCACCCATATACGGGACGACCAAGGAGAATAGCTGGGTCTTATAATATTTTGCTTCTATTATATCTAATATCTTGCTATTAAACTTTATTTCTGTGAATTTGGGGGTACGATTTAGTGTATATTGGAACTTTATCCGATGTTTTTATAAACTTCATTAATTTGCGTCAATATGAAAAATATCCGAATACTCTTTTATTAATTCGGTTGTCAATTTACATTGTTTGCTGTTCATATGCTTGGTTTTAATTTTAGAAAAATAAAATTTAAGTTTATTTACGTTGATGTTATTCAGATTTGGTGTAGGTTTTTCTTGGAGTCAAAATCAATGACTTGCTAATGGTTAAAAAAGTTTAAGCTCTAAATTTTTTCGGTGGGGTTTAAGATCGTTCAAATAGCCTCATAGTTTTTTTTTACCAATATAAGGCATTATGAGATTTCTAAATATGAAATTTTTGTGTATGAAATTATTGTCACCATTTTCGATATTTTTTATATTCATTTTAATTACTTGTTCTGACCTTGGTTACAAGAATATAGGTATTTTTGAAAAATTCTGAAATTTCAATTTTATTTGAGAATGGGGAGTAATTAACTTATTTGTCTCGACGTCAGTATTTGCTTTTCAAGGATAAATTATCTATTCCCAACAAACAGTCAAAATAGTTGTAAAAATCCAAAATGTTAAAATTTTAATTTTTTTGTAGATAAACGCGTTAAAATGTTCTATGGAGGTGCCGTGAGCAATTGAGATAGAGGAAAATTATTTTGCGCGATTTCTGGTTTAAAAAAAGATTTAGTACTACCCGAGCATATCAGAATTTTGAAATAACTTTCTGGCAAAATATTATAAGGTAGTTTATTTTCACTATTAGTGATTAGCCCACCGATTGGTCACCGATTTTATTTATTTTTTCGATTACGACATGTGACCGGGATTTTTTAAATATATATATATAAATCTGGCTAATAGCCCTGGTTCTCCAAAAAATTCGAAAATCAAGTTTAACTATTCAGATTTTAGTTGTGGTAAATCTAGCTCTAACTTAACTTTTCCTATTAATTCATCTACATCTACAAAAGACGTATCACGTGGGCCACAAAGCTGGTCAAAACTGACCGAAATCCCTCGCATCGATAAATTTTCGAGCATGTACAAAAGGCCGGAGTTTAACCAATGTTTTTGTTTGGTGGGTGAGGCATATATTTAAGCTAATAACTAGTATATGGTTACGACCATCCCTTATACTTCACTTTTTGGTCGATTCCAAGAATTATGTGTTTTTGTCTTTGGACCATCCAGCACTAAACTGTAAAAAAATGGCAAAATTTCGCAAATTAAAAAAATTACATTTACAAAAAATAAAAAATAGCGTACAATAAAGCATTAAATTTTAAGTAAAAAAGGTCAAATAAACTTTTTTGCATCACGTAGTATTTTAGGAAATGTTTTTTTAAATATTTAAAAATTTGTAAAAATTGAAGATTTAGAATTTTACACACCATTCATTAAAAAAACAAATTTTTTAAAAACAAATTTTTTAATCTTATTTACAATCAATCTTGTGGTGAGAAAAAAGTATTTTATAAAGTTTTTTGTGGCATCTACACTTTTCTCACAAAAAAATCTAGGTTGAAATTCTGCAAAAATTGTAAATTTTATTGGCTCTTTTTGCACCAAGGTTCTACCAGGAATTTGACAAGAAACAAATAAAGAACCAAACACAAAGGATAGATGTACTTTTTGTCTGGTAGCTAGCATTGAAAAATATATATAATAATGCTCACTTTGTAAGGTTTATTGGCTAAGCCATAAAAACCAAGAAAAAATTAATTTTATTCACTTTAGCGATTAAATAGGTACGTTTAATCCCTATTTTTAGCGAATAAGATGGCAATTTTAATCCCTAAGGAATAAGAAGTAAATTTAATCCCTCAGCCTAGAGATTAGAAGTAAATTTAACCCTCAGGGATTAAAAAAAAAATTAATTCCTGGAAAATGATCATTCAATTTATCGCAAGTCAAGCCAAACAGCACTTGCTCTTGGCCAAGATTTCATTCTTAGCACCCTTTTTTGTAGTCGACGAACGATTTGGCGTAGAAATAACGTGATTTTAACAATAATCTTTTCCTAAAGTGCATAAAATAGAATATAAACCTCGGGACTAAGGCGTCTTTTAATCCATTACAAACCTTTTACCGCGTAGTAGTAGCACTTTAGTCCCTAGGTTTATAATGTACTATTTAAAATCATTTGAGATTTTTTAAGGACTTGAGTTGAACAAACTGCATATATACATAATCAAAAATAATTCAAAATCAACGTAGAAAACAACTATTGACCATAAAAGAAAAGTTGATTTTAATTTCTTTCTTTCTTCTTGGATTTTAAGATGGCTACCACAAAAGGAAAAATTATTTTCGATTATGTATAAAATTCAGTTTGTTTAACTTAAATCGACAAAAAATCTTAAACGTTTTTTAAAATTAATTTTTTCTTTGTTTTTCTATTTTATATATTTTTTTGAAGCTAGCTGGTAGACAAATAACACAACATCTTTTGCATTTGGTCTTTAATTATTTATTGCCAAATTCCTGGTAAAAACCTTGATGCAAAAAATGCCAATAAAAGTGACCATTTTTGCAGAATTGCAAACTAATTTTTTTTTATGGAACATTTTTTGCTGAACATAAGATTCTATACAACTCTCAAAACCTCGTTGTTAAAAAAATTGATTTTTTAATGAATGGATCATAAAATTCTGCAAATTTTGAAATATTAAAAAAAATTTCCTTAAAAAACTAAACGTGCTACAAAAAAGTTTATTTGACATTTCCTACTTAAAATTGATTGCTTTAATTTATTTTATTTTTTTTTAAATGTATTTTTTAATTTTAGAGCTTTATAAGATGTTACTCTCTAAGATGTACATGGAAGATTTTGATTTTTACCTTAAATAATAGTGCTTTTCTTGGAATCTACCAAAAAGTGAAGTGTGCCCTACGTTCGCAACTAGTGCAGTCGGCTGTTCTGTCATGGTATCTTACAAAAAAAAGCAGGCTACTGTCAAAACATGGCATAAACATAAACAGTTAAAATTGTTGTGTAGCTTTTTGGCTTCGTTTTGAATGCGTTAGGTTAACATATACAGACCGCTTCAAGCTACTGCGAACATAGGGCAGAAGAAGTCTAATTTGCCAGTGTACGTACATGCAGAGACACCGCACGCCTATCAGTGAAGCAACCAATACTCAGGTTTGCGATCACCACTTGCATGACTTTCCTTTGGTATTTATTACGCCTCTAACCACGGTGCTGTGTGGAGTGTAGTCAATGAAACCGGAATTTGGTCAATAAATACGCAAATTTTTATAACGTAATTTTCTTATTTTTTGTCACTGATAAATAAGAGCGTTTTATTGTCAACTGCTCAGATTTATCAGTGACGACGTGTTACAATGAAAATAATAAGGAGAAACAAAATAAAAGCAAGTTCTCAAAATAAAATAATACATTCTAAAAACCAAAAATATTCTCCCAGTCAAAAAAAAATTAAAGCAAATGTTCGAAAAGTCCTCCTTGCTCGGCTAGACAATATCCGAGCCTACTATAAAAACCCCTTCTAACGTTTCCAAGCATGTTAGGGGTGATAATTTGAAAAGCTTCTTCAAAAACAGATAGAAGTCATTAGGAGCAAGATCGGGAGATCGAGCTGGCCATAAAATAGTTCCCCGTGTACTTATAACCCGATTAAGAAATACATTATCAAGATATTCCCTAACAAGGCCAACATTGTGAGCGGAACAACCATCTTGTTGAAACTGAAAAAACAAAATGAATTTCCAAAAGATAACACTGCAGCGTGCTTCGAATCCACCTCGGTCGTACGGCACGGAGAGTAAATTGGACTTGATTCCCCCTATGTTCGCAGTAGCTTGAAGCGGTCTGTATATGAATACGTTTAAATGTTAGCTTAAATTTCCAAGTAAAAGGACAATAAAATGGTAGAGTCGTTTTTAATCGGAGGTATGGCCCGGAAGTCTGCAGAAAGACATTAAGCCCCAAACTTAATTGAGGTTATGTAAACAAGAAAATTCTTTTGCCTTTTTTGAAGATATTTTTATGATTTTTAAAACTAGGATTATTTTTAAAAAACACTATTTTTACCTATTCTTTTTTATTCCAGATTCTTAAAGCAGCCTACTCTTACTATACGCTAATGAGCGCTTAAGAGGGATGTAAAATCCAATATTATACATATTTTATAGTTTTATTTAATATGCACCTTCAGCAGTTTTGATTATTTATTACTATATAAAAACTTAAAAAAAAAACAATTTGTAAAAAATACACTAATCATGCACTGGGGAACAGCAAAAATGTTTCCTGGACGAAAATAGCAAAATCTTGCTTGTTTTCTTACACAAATTACCAATCTCTTTTGTAAAAGTCTCAGTAAGCTCCGGTTTAAAAAAAATTACTACATATTTTTAGGCACTGGCACATCTGTTATAGGACGGCGCGGTGCGGCGGCGCACGCTGGTCCAGGATTTGATATTACCGCGCGGAAATTCAATTATTTATTAGATTCAAATGAAAAATATTTTATATGCTATGAAAATATTTTTAAATTGTTATTACTACCCCCTCCCCTACAAATCAAATTGCCTCCCCCCCCCCACTTTCTCTCATTTCTCAATTGTGCAGAGGTCAAAAGTAACCAAAATATTAGTGTTTACAATTCAAATTTTACAAAAGATTTTGAAAATTTACGCAATATTACGAATTCAAGTACAGACGATTATGGGTTTGTGCCCTTATATAAACTTTAAACTATTGATTACTATATTTAATAATTTCTTATTACGTATATAGGGTGGACCACAAAAAATCGGACTGTTTTCTTTTAACTACCAATTTTTTATTTATTTTCGGCTGTTATCGCAAAAAAGAATTTGTAAAGGTAAAAAAATAGACTCTTTGCAAATATGTCAAAAATGACATTTATAAAAAATTAAACTTGGCGGATGTCTAAAAGTTTTATGAATCTTAAAAAACCGTTGGGTTTTTTTGAGACACTTTGTATATTTTTGCAACTACAAAAAACTTCTATCTATTGTCTGTAAACGTATGTATCATTTGAAATATTCTATTAAGAAATAAAAAAACTATGGATTTTTTCATATACTAACTTCTTGCATAAAATAAAAACTGCTAATAATTTAAGTTAACAAGATTTTGTTATCTTTTCGCCAATTTTGTTGACAAGGACACTCCACAGATGCTAACAATAGAGCTTGCTTTTCTAAATGTCAAAAAATGACATTCTGTGACAATTAGAATTTTATGCATTTTAAAAAACCCTTTGGCTTTTTTTTAACAATTTGTATATTTTGTTGCTAAAACAGAAAAGTACAATCATTGTATCATTTGTTAAAATCTATTAAGAAATCAGAAAAATATTGGGATTCTATTGTAACAGCTTTTATGAATAGAATAAAAAATTAACTTCAATTTTGTAACAATAAACTAGAACATACATCCAACAAACTAAAGTAGCACTAAAAATTTCTTAATAGATTTTAACAAATGATAAATTTTTAAAATCCAAAAAATATTTTCTTGGTCGCAGTTTGTAGCAGCCAATTTCTTCTTACGTGATTAAACGAAGGTTTAGGCTTGATCGTACAATAGATCAGCGTTTAAAACTTGCTAAATCTAATAGACTTTTTATTTATACAAATTGTGCATTTTTCATCAAATTAGGCAATTCTTGTAGGGCTGTACCCAGGTATTGAAAAAAGTTAACTAAAATCATTTTAAGTTAAGAGAAAACATCTGCATTTTGAATACATACTCAATAAAAAAACATATGGATAGCAAAATATTTTTTTTTGGCACACGCTTAAAACAGTCTAAAAAACAACAAACATTTTCTTACTTTTTGAAGCCACGAGCTTATCCAAAAAATAAAAAATTAAGCTTCGATTGGACACAAAGGGTGTGCCTAGGGAACATTTATGAATTTTCTGCTCATGAAAGCAGCATTTGCGCGATAACATCAAGTTCTGGACCAGTGTGCGGCGGGGCCCTCTTCTTGGTTGCTGGGGCTATCCAAAACTTATGTATGGGCTATCCAGCCAGACCTTTTTTGATCGCGACGCTGACTTACATAATTTTATTGCCTACCTTTAATAGCGACTTATCGGTACAAGTCCTGACTTTAATAAATTCAGCAATATTTTTGACACTTCTGAACGAAAGTAAACAACTACTATAGTCATCTTGTTGTTATTTAGACATGCTCATATTGTGCCAGCTATTAAAATATTATGAAAGTTAACAATATTTTGACGTTTAACCTTTGCGCAGAACTGTCAAAAATAGTGCCAAATTAAATTTAATTCAGGCTATGCCAGTTTATTATACCGATAAGTGCGTAATAAAAGACGGCATGAACTTTAATTTGTCAACTTTATGGATAACACAATATGAGCATGTTTGGATGACATGTTTATATATTTCAGCCTTCATGCGAACCTGCCAAAAATAGTGCCGAGTCAGGCTTTGCCGACTTTACGTGACGATAAGTTCCTATTATATCAATTATGCTTTATAAGGTGTTTAAATACTTTATAACATAATATACGTCCTAGATTGTTAGTTACATTTTTGTAAAATATTGTTGGCCTTGGTTTTGGTTATTTAAAAGAAGAGTTTCCCAAAATCATTTTCTAAGTTTATATGCACCTAAAAGCACTCTGATATAAGGACGGTTTTAAATAAAATCGCTTTTTCTGACTGATTATATGTCCTTCATTAAATGTCATTAAATATGTCAGTTTAAAGAAAAAACAAATAAAACACCTTAGTTAACAACAGATTTTCGGAAAACTAGGGTTGAGTATTTCTTTAGGTTTTAAAGTGTTTATAACGATCCTAAAAAGTCGATTTAGTGCTTAAAACTGTTTTTGTGGTATTTATAAGACAACACTTTTAAACCGTCCTAATATAAAAGCGCTTTAAGAGGCCCGTGTAAACAAACTAATTGACGCTAAAATTAAAGAGGGAATGTTGGTGGGTCCCCACATTAGGAAACTTTTCGGAGATGCACAATTGGATTCCATATTTCAAGGCATGGAAAAAAATGCTTGGAATGCATTTAAAATGGTGGCGACAAATTTTTTGGGAAACACTAGATCAGAAAACTATAAAGTCCTCGTTGCCCAACTTCTTCTGTATTATCATAACCTAGGATGTAACATGTCGTTAAAAATTTATTTCTTGGAATCTCTTCCGGATTACTTATCGGAACATTGTGGTGCTGTAAGTGACGAGCAGGTTGAGAGGTTCCACCAAGATATTCTTTAACATGGAAAGAAGGTATCAGGGAAAATGGAACTTTAGCCGACTACTGCTGGACTATTACGAGAGATTCCGCAGAGGCTACTGTAATTGCATGCCTATATATTTTGTAACAAATTAATAATATAGTTTTGTTTAGCGAGCCAACTAAAATCTTTAATTGATATTTTTTCACTACTTGGGGGTAGTTAAACCCAAAAAAAAATAGTTTTTCCTCAGGAAACAAAAACAAAACTTGTAATTTGTTCCCTAGTGTAACAAGTAGTCCACTATAACAGGAATATGGGTGCCGACTTCAAAAAGTTGAATTATACAGTGCGGACGTAAAAAGTCCCCCCCCCCTGCTAACTCTTGAACGGATTGAGGTATCGACCTCAAATAAAAACCATGTTTAATGATAACACTTTTGCTACTTTTTGACGTATTTTTTATAAGCTTCATATCGACGTAAGTCTATAAGGTCACTAACTACTTTAAAATTTGAAATAGAAAGGGGGGTCGAGTGATACTTTGTTTCAAATCTATTTTAATTCCCTATTTAAAATTTTAATTTTTAAAAAAATCGGTTTACGACTTACAGAGTTATGAGTTTTTTCGACTATAGTTTACGCACCTCTTCTTACTTTTGTACGAATTGAGATATCGACTTTAAATAGAAAACATGCTTAATGATAACAATTTTACCACTTTTTGATGTATTTTAGATTATTCTCATAATGACTTAAGACTATAAGGTCACTAACTACTTTAAAATTTTAAATAGAAAGGGAGGTCGAGTAATACCTTGTTTAAAAGATATTTTAATTCCCTATTTAAAATTTTAACTTTTTCAAAAAGCAGTGTATTACTTACAGAGTTATGAGCATTTGTAATTATAGTTTGCGCACCTTTCCTCTTACTTTTCAACGAATTCAGTTTACTTTAAATAAGGTAAGACCATAAGGTCACTAGCAACTTAAATTTTTTATTATTGTTGAGTAATACTATACGTAATACATAAACTATAGTCAAAAAAACTCATCTCTGTAAGTCACAAACCGATTTCTAAAAAAACTAAACTTTAAATATGGAATTAAAATACCTTTTAAACAAGGTATATAGAGAATACGTCAAAAAGTAGTAAAATTGTTATCATTACGCATGTTTTTTATTTAAAGTCGATATCTCAATTCGTTCAAAAGTAAGGTGAGGTCCGTAAACTATAGTCGAAAAAACTTATAACTCTGTAAGTCGTCAACCGATTTTTTTTAAATTAAAATTTTAAATAGGAAATTAAAATACCTTTTAAACAAGGTATTATTCGATCCCCCTTTCTATTTAACATTTTAAAGAGGTTAGTGACCTTACAGACCTACGTCAATATGACGCTTATAAAAAATACGTCAAAAAGTAGCAAAAGTGTTATCATTACACATGGTTTTTATTTGAAGTCGATAGCTCAATCCGTTTAAGAGTTAACAGGGGGGGGACTTTTTACGTCGGCACTGTATATACACGTAAATATATACTTTATTTTTTATACTTTTTGATTTTTTTTTTAAAGGTAAAGTTTTTCTAAGTCTTTTTTTTTCTATTTTTAGTGATAAAACGCTTTCCTATAATGTACCTTTTTGACTTTTTTAATATATCTTTAATATAGATTTCTTAAGCTTTCTTTTAAATCGTAAAAGTGAGACCAAATGCAATGCAAATAACCAAACCATGGCTTTTTTGGTTACGGATGCGAAACAAAAATTATCATTTTTGTGTGTAAATAAACCTTTAAAACTTTAACTTACAGAACCGTGCTGGCGATGGAATATGTTGCTGTTCAGAAAAGTCACACAAATTCTGTCTTTCCTTTTAGATGGTGAGAATTTTCGACACTTTTTAACGTTTGTTGGTACACTTACTAGCAATTTTGGCTCCGCCGTAAAACTAGTTCTGCACAATATTTTTAAAATATTAGACACTGAAAGTAAATATTTCAACGCATCGGTATCGGTATACGTAACGCGTTCGAAACAAAGTCAAAATACACTACATTTTTGACTATTTTATGCGATGTTTCGAACGATTCCCACTTTCTTGAAGGTTCGTAACGATACGTACATCCTTCCAAAGAAGCAGGCATCGTTCGAAACATGGCATGAACAAGTCACAAATATAGTGTATTTTGACTTTGTTTCGACCGCGTTACGTATACCGATACCGATGCGTTGAAATATTTACTTTCAGCGTTATTAAAAAAATGACACAGTGTCTCTTACAACGTTAGGATAAATATTAGGACGCTCTGTTTTTATTTTAGTGAGCCAATAAGTAAAAATCGCCACATTCCAGAATTGTGGCGGGTAAGATTTTCTATCGTTTCTGAAGAATCGCGACCATAGTGACTCTTGTTTGAAGGTGGAAGCAATGTACACTATCGGCATCATAAAAGTGGTACGTGATAAACATAGGTATTTTTTAAATTGTATGGTTAACTACCGGATTATATTTTGTGACAGACTGGTACTAAAATGTGAAAATATTGACATCAAAGAATGCTTTCAAAAATAATTTTTATATTACAATAATACGCTAACGCATAAAACAACTAAACAAAAATTAAAAAACACAACTGTAACGAAAATTATAAAACAATAGAAACAAATTATTAGGTATATAAATTTTAATATCTAGTCATTGCGCCATTCACATCAATTATACATACCGTTTAACCTTCTTGGTAGAGAATCAGCCAAAATTTCAAAAAGGTTTTCATTTTCACTAATCACTTCTTCATAAGCATTGACTATTAACTGGACCAAGTGATGTTGATTTTGACTTGGGTTTTCGCAGGCCAAGGAAGAACTTCAATATTTTGCTCCCGAAACCAAGTTGGGCAAATTCTGGCCGTATGAGCAGGGCAGTTGTCTTGTTGAAAAATAAATTTGTCTTGATAAAGTTCTGTGACGGCTGGAAGCATGGTGTTCTCTAAAATGTCCACTGTGTGTGAGCCTTCCATTGATTCGAAATAGTAGAAATCCAACCCCTCATATTCACCGAAAATCTTCCAACGCGATCTCATAGCGTGTTCTTGGTGGACGATATACCCGAATTTGTTTTCTGTCACTACAGGACTGGAAAAATTTTCATTGGAAAATATTACCTTTCGCCAAAACTCTGGTTTCTTTAGAGAGTAATTAAGGGCAAAAAGTAACCTGGCCTGTTTTTTTTCATTCCTAAGTTTAATTTTTTAGCACCTACACAAATTAGAGCCTTTCCTTACGCGATTTCGTGCCACTCTTACACATCCTGGAAATTGGGTTAATCTCTTTGCCTGGGCAACAGATGCAAAAGGGTTTTCTTCCATAAAAACGATAAGGTTCATAATCTTGTTCATCAGTTGAAACTTTCAATAAACCAGTCCGTTGTTTTCTCTCCATTGTCCGATCTTCTTCCCATCGTTTTTTAATCGTGGTTTTACTGCATCCATAAGTTGTAGTTTTGCCAGGAGTTGGGCTTTATCAAATAAAGAAATTTGTGGAGGCATTTTTTATTTATTTGTCAGACTGAAATACAGAATGACATACTTTGACAGTTTAAGAAAAATACAATAATGGGTAGACCAAGGTATTACAACAAAAAGTATTGTGTACCACTTTTATGATGCCGATAGTGTATATGTATGTATTTAAAACTGGTGGTTAGCTCTCTACCGAAGGCTGAACCATGTGCTGCGACTTCAAATGGGTCTATTGTGCGCAGGTATCTACTGAGATTTTAAAGATCGCAATTTATACACATACGACCCAGGAAACTAAAAAATCCTGCAGACTAAACCTGACTTAGGCTTGATACTTTGTCTTAAACTTATGCCAGTTGAAGCTATAGTGAAAGCCAAAAGAAACAATGTATATAGTGATGACACAACCGGAACCCGTGCCGGAAAATCTAAACACAGTCTTGAAATATTCGGTTGAGCTTGAAGTAGCTCCCTGTAACTAAACTTGGATAAAACTCAAAAACTAACTATTTCAAGCAATAAAAGTGTAACAAATGTTAGTACGGTAAATTTGTTGGGTGATTAATTTTATTGATGACCGCATCTAAACCAGTCCGCACATATTAAGAAGCTTAAGAAAAAAACTTAGTTTTGGACTGTTTGCTATGCGTCGAACTATTGACTCACGGGAAAAATACCTACGTGATTTGAGAAAAAAAAAGCGTTATACCTATTAGCCATGTGCTATGCGTGAACCTCAATAATTTATTATTTAATAATAAAGCTTCTTACTCTATGCATTTTTTAACTTATGCATGAGTTCATCATTATTGCAAAAACTAACGCAGAATTTATTGTATCCAAGGATTTGTAGATAGATAAGGTTTTATAAAAAAAGATTTTGCTTTGATATTTACCTATTTTTGTTTGTGAGTATTTCTTTTTTTGCTATTGATTTGTGTGTAAATATAAATTTGTTTTTATAGGTCAAGTTAATTTTTCCTCTTTTTTTCTTTTATTAATATTTTTGAATCTCAAATGCTGCTTGTGTAATGAGAAATATTCTTTTATTTTTAAAAACTTATTTTTCGTCAGTGTAGTTACAAGTTACTTGTTAGTTCTTTTATTAAAACTGTCTTTCTAGCAAGCAGCTTATTTTTAGCAAATTAATTAACTGAAATTTAACTTTATAAATAACCACTCACAAAAATTTGTAACTCTTCAAAGAAATCTTATTTCCACGTTACCCTTTTTTTTAGTTATTTAAAATTAAAAGCTATTATACTTACTTAAAAAAAAGTGAAATTCTATAATAACTAACTGCGATAACTTTACTCTCAATATCCCATAGAAACTTCTCCAAAATCATTGCTTATAGGAATTTCTAAAATCGCCATACTGATACGGGAGTTTTTTTTTTAAATGGCCACTTTCCAAAATTTGATGCAAAAAGTTGAAATCAAGCAAAAATAAAGATGTCGCAGGTCTTGTTCAGGTTCTAACTTTACTAATTTCACAAAAGCACCAACTAATATTTGTTTTTTTTTGCTGGAGGGGCAGTTTTCTGAGATTATGTGGTTTTTTTTGTAATCGTCCGAAACACTCATATTTTCTGGCTGTAGGAAAATATTGACCACAGTTTACTCTCCTGCAAGTATTTAAAATAATGTTTGATCAATAATTTTTTTTGATACGTACCTTACTGGATAAAAAAAAAATATTCATAAATATAGGAAAAATGACACATAGAAATCGATTGAATTTTATACGTTAGGCGTTTCGGACGATTACACATTTGTTTCGGACAATTACGTTAGGCGATTTAATGTAAAATAAAAAATGGAAATAAAGACCTAAATGTTTTATTTTCAAACATGATCTTCGGGGATTTTTCTTCCGCTTTGCACGTTAACTTTAACTGAAATTTTGATTTTTTCTGATCTTTTTTGCTGATTAATTTCTTTTGTTTTATTTTTTTAAATTTGTCTTTGTTTTTTATTTTTTTCAACAGCAAGAGAAATAGTATACTTTATTATAATTCAAATTTTTTTCCAATATGTTTTTTAAAAAACAGACACGATAAGGAGATACGGAACCCAAAAAAAAACCCTGCAATAGGTAAAAAAAGATGGCTCAGTAATTAAGAAAAAGAAGAACTTTAAAAAATATCAGGGCAGAATCCTCTTTGAAATATCAAAAAAAAAGCCGTTTAATTTACTTTTTTTTAAATTTTCTACGAAATTATTATCAAATATTTTCCTTATTATGAGGTATGACTTTAACCAATTTCCTTTTTTTCTGTCTTTTATTCGAACAAGTTGTCACAAAAAAAATGCGCGATTGGATACACTGTATCTCAAAAACAGGGGATATCTGGCTCCCACTTTAATAGTTTTCTACATATCAAAGAAAGTGACAAATTTTACGCATGTGTGGTTAGAAAGTCACTTTCTTACGAGTTATGTATGCTATTTTTCCTACGAACACTCAAGCTTTGTACTATTTTCTGTAATTATTTGAACAAAATGGGTTGAATCAAACGTTCATTGATCAAATTTGCGTGGGTAAAAGTATTTTTCCTACTAGCATGTGCACTGTTTTGCGTGCTCAAAATGCATTTTTCCGCACTAGTGCGGAAAAGTTAACTTTATGGTACTTTTCCGCACTAAACCAAAAATAAAAAAATAAATATATTATATTTTAAAAAATTTTCTTTTTTGTGTTAAGTAAACATTTTAGTCACGATAAATAAAGAGTAACATTTTTAAAATTCCTTTTATTGAGTTAATTTAATACTTATGTCAAGCGAGTAGAAAAACAATTGTTCCTAACACGTGCGAAAACCTTTTTTTCTGCACTTAACTGCTTGACAGAACTCCGCTGTGCGTCGTTGCGTCAACGGCAGTGCAGAAAAGTCGATTTTGCGCCCTTGTTAGGAAACTAACTATTTCCTACGAGGAGCGTGCGGAAAATTAATTTTTCCGCACGATTTTTGCTGTTCCGCACGCTTTTTACATTTCTGCACTATTTTTAATGTAACGCACGATTTTCACTTTAATGGACAATAGATTTTAATTCAAGATATTATATAAATAAAAATAATAACTATTTCTACGATCGTGCGGGAAACTCCACTTTCCCGCACGGATTTTAGTTAGGAAAGTGTCACTTTCCTGCACTGAGTGCAGGAATGAATTTACCCGGAGACATTCTTGCACTGAGTGCGCGAAAGTGTTTTTCCCGCAGTCGGATTTTTTATTATCGGCTTTTTTTCTTTTTGATTAGTCGTAGAAAACGTAGAAAAAATGAAAATGACTTTTTTTTTTGTTGTGAACTCAGACATCGCCCATGAAAATGTTTGCAAAAAGTATATTTTATTAAAAACTTTAATATTTTGTTCAACAGTATCTTTTAAATTGAAAAAATACTATGTATGTATGTAGGTAGTGTAATTGTCTGAAACACAACCGTAACCGTTCGAAACGCTCATAAATGATGTTTCGGACGCTCACATTTCGTTTCGGACAATTACGGTTCTTAACATTTTTTTGCCATTTGATATTTATATAATTTTTTGACGTTATAATAATTCGTTTTTCCGACCCTTTTGTCCAAATAGTGTTTTTTTTTTGTTTATTCGGCACAGTATCGTGGCAATTTCATGTTTCCGACATTACAAGTTTTTTTGTGACAACTATGTAAAAATATACTTCTTTTAATTACTAAAAGTAACACATAAAAACAAATACTTACCGGCAAAATTTACCACCCAATTGTTCACCTCAAATGTTTTAAGTTAACAAAATGTCAACGTTGCAACTTCAAATTCAATTTCTTCATAGAAAATTCTGTGGTTTCGGACGATTACGAAAACTTGGTGACAAAATATTTATTTTTATGCTGGAATTAGTTTTAAGGCTACTAGTCAAAAAATGATGTTTTAGGATTCTAGAAACTTCAAAGTTTAGTTTAATGTATGCCTCTTTATTGCGTTTAAAAACTAAAAATTCCTCGGGTGACACCTTCCGGACGCTTACATTTGGTGATTCTGAGGTCATTTTCGGCTTCCTAAAGAGCGATATTAACCAACTTTTTAAGTGATTCTTATAAAACGGATCATGTTCTCGATTTTTGACCAAAAATTGGACTTGTAAAATTACCGAAAACATTTTTTTTCTTTAGTGATATGAAAATTCATATTTTGACCAATAAAAAAAAGAATCATCATATTGATAGAATTACATCAAATATTCTAGTAACCGATTCTATAACAACCCATAGAAACTTCTCAAAACTCATTCCTTCCAGGATCTTCTAAAATCACAATATTGACAGAATTTCATTAAATATCCTAAAAATCTATCCCATAGAAACCTCTCCAAAATCATTGCTTATGGGAACTCTTAGAATCCCGATACCACAAGAACCCATAGAAACGTCTCCAAAATCATTGCTCATAGAATCTTCTATTCTTGTACGTTCGTTAAATCTTCTTCAAGCCCACACCCTTATACAAACATCGTCCTTGATTCTCATAGAAGTAACTATATATATTATTCCAAAACTAGAAGGTGATAAAACGTTATATATTTCCTACATAATCTTCTTTGTTTCTAGAACATTATATATGTATAAAATATAATAGAAAAAATATTGGGCTTCTCATTGAATCTTACAGAACTTATAAAAACATGATAAAAACTGCTCCGGTCTGGATAAAATTTGAGGAGCAGGTTTGGGTTGGTTTAGGTATGCCATCCTTAAACCACACATTTTGTTCAAACCGAGGCCATTATAATTCAACTCCGAGGCGATTGATATTTTGCGTATTACGTTTTACTAATGTAGCATTTTATACAGTTATAATTTATACCAGTTTTACTCCTATGTTTAAAAAAATAAGGATTTACATGAACGCCGTATTCAGCCAACTCCGAGGGCATAATTACTTTCCTCTTTTTAAAAAGACTTACTAAAAACTGCAAAAATTAAGTTGTTCCCATAAATTTATAGCGCTGCATTCATAGTCCTTCCTTTAAGGAACAAGGTATCCTTGGTCCAAGAGTATTCGTAGTCGCGTAAGGTCGCTATAAGGGAACCTTAAGAAGGCCTCCCTCTACGACTCTAAGGTAGCCTTGGAAATCTTAAGGATCCCTTCAAGGTAAATACCTGAGATATCAAGATACTGGCCCTAGACACTGCAGGTGAATGCTCAAAAAGTATCAAAGGTTATATTTTTATTTTTTTAAAATCTTATATATTTCAACGGCAGAGCAAAATAATTTACCATAAAATGTTTTTAAAATTTAAAGGCTTAAAAATTTAACAAGAGGGAAGAATCAAATTATTACTAGTTAACCAAACTAATAAATAATTTTCTGAAGGTCTGTGTTTGGAATAAGCAATTTTTCTTTCAATAATCAACTGTTGTAGTTCTCTGTTAAACCAAGATCGCAAATTTGTGGATTTAGAGTGTTCTACTGGAACGAATATCTCAACGGCAAACATTTAGTGACATCACTAGAAAGAAGTAGTTCTTAAATGCAACAAAATCACAGATTTTAAAATCGTTTTAATTAACAGAGAGATAACGCTGAGTAATGTTGGACATACCCAACCATAAACGCATAAACCAGGTCCAAAAAATGTCCAAAGACATTTGGTAAAAAATTCACTTGTTTTAGATTTAAATAATTTAACTAACTGCACAATAAATTAGCAGGTGCAAGAGATTCCGCACTTTCTACCCCACTATTAAACCAGATAGCACTGGGAAGATTAAAATCATCACAAAATAAAAAATCATAAGTAATGTATAATGTAAAGTAATAAATAAATCAACAACCAGATTAAAAAACTCTTCATAGATGGAAGTGACCGAAGCAGGCGGAATGTATACTTTACCAAAGATTGTTTTGGAACATAAGAAGCATGATCAAAAATATGCTTCAATGTAGCGTCACTCATTTGTATTAGATTAGCAGGTATATTTTTCCGACTGTTGTTTGAAAGTGGTAGACAATGTTGAACTTGAGAGTAAACGTTTTACCTTTACTGTCATATTTTTTTGAATGGCTATAAGTGTACCACCCAGTGGCGGTCCCAAGGGGGTGATCGCCCCCCCCCTTTGCTCCAGAAAAAAGTAGACAACAAAGATGCTGGTGGTAGCCCTGAAGTCTTTGGAGAGAAAACGAGAAATTGCAGGACGTTTCTTTAAAAATTTGCTTTTCCTTCATTTCGTCACACCAAGAATAAACAAACGCATGACGTACTAACCGCGAAAAACACGATATTGGAAATACATAAGTGAAGAACAGTGTTATAGGGTTTCTATTTATAAACAAGGTTTAGACAAAATCATTTCGGACATAAAATCAAGGTTCTATAACGAGACTCTAAGTATTTTGGGCCTGAACATATTCGCATATTCATACCAAGTTTTAGACAACGCGAAGCCAAAATCAAGGCAAAATTCACTAATGTCGTTTCGAAATACTATAAGCTGTTCGATTAATCTAAAACACAAATCCTTGAACTTTTATTGGGAGAAGTCAGTATTGAAAAACAATATTGGTTAGAAGTAGGCTAGCACGTTTTTGAGGCAATGAACAATTGTGGCGATATTTTTCCGTTGATAAAAACATTCTTCGATGTTGCTTCGTCGCTTTGAAACCTTTGATATATTTACAATTTTAATTAATTGTAAATCAAAAAATCCATTTTTCAGTGCAATTTTCTTACAAATTTTTGCCTGGTGCGCTATGATACCGTTGAAATTTACGATTTTAGTTTAATTTGACTAAAAAATTGCATTTTTAATGTAATTTTTTCAAAAATTTTTGGCGCATTTAAACATTTAAAAAAATTAAAATGATATTTGAAGGCAAATCCGCGCTTGTAGTCACAGGGGTCCGGAACAAGTCAAAAGTTACAAAAATTGACAACAAAAACCAACAATGGGGTATTTTTAGAGACCACCTCCATATTACAAAACAGCATTTAGTAAAATCCCAGCGGATCCTTTTTTTGACTTGTTGATGTTTTTGTGTTTTTTCGTAATATTTCAACCCGCAGCGTTGGCTGCTTCAAAATTAATATAATTTGACAGCTGTCATTAAGCACATTGTCAAGCAACACTTTATCTTATAACCAAATTAATTTAAATCGGTTCCACCGTTTTTGCGTGATTGAGGAAAAAAAATAATTTTGCATTTATATTATTAGTAAGATAATACTGATATAACTGCATGATGTAAATTGTAACTCTAGCAGCACTTTCTTGCTTTTTATCTTTTTTTTTTTTGGTGTGCGTTATAATATTATATTTTTTTTGAATTATAGGGATTTTAACAAAAATTATTTTATGATAATTAAGGAAACATTTTTAACATGTATTTTTTTAAGAAAGGTTTTCCAATCTGTCTTCAAATAATATACTTCTGACCTAAATCCAGAATTATGGTAAATGACAAAAAAAGTATTATTTATGAAAATATTTAATATATAACTTAAATAAAACTTTTGTTACAAAACTTAAATATTTTTTGAGGAAAATTCAATAACAGCATTTTTTAAATTTTTACCAAATTGTGGATTGTCAGTACTACTAACTTTATCTTTATTCCAGTATTTAATAAACTCTTGGTGATTCCTAAAGAGTGTACGTAATAAAGACATTCTTCTAAATGGTTAATCTTAATGGACAATCACCAATTTGGTAAAAATTTAAGAAAAAGATGTTGTAGAGTTTTTCCTCAAAAAATATTTAAGTTTTGTAATAAAAAATTGAGTTATTCATTAAATATTTTCATAAATAATACTTTTTTTTGTCATTTACCATAATTCTGAATTTAGGTAATAAGTATATATATTTGAAGACAGATTGGAAAACCGTTCTTAAAAAATTGGTGCTAGAAATCACGAATAGTCCACCATACAATCAATTATTTTATCTTGAAAGGAAATGAAAAATGTCTCGAAAACTGTAACTAAAAGATTTAAACCTTATAACAAAATTTTTGGGTAATATTTACGAAAACCAAACATGATTTTTTTAATATATTTTAACGTTTTTTCAAATAACTCGGAAACTAAAGCTCCCACGAATTTTGAACCGTATATCGCTACTTGCTTTTGTTCAAAAGTGACAATTTTTTAAAATATTTTATCCCCCTTTTCCCCCCTTCATCACCACACCACCCTACCCAAAAGTTAATCAGTTCATGTTCAGCTGAGTTATCGTGTATACAGACAGACAACAGACCGATAGACAACTTTTTCTTTTCGTCGATTGGTGTTTTGGAACCTTAGTAACTAATTTTTGATAAAATTAAGAAAAGTCAAAATTTCACGATTTTAATAGTCCCCCATATCATATTGGTATGATGGACTCAAAATACATGTGAAGCATTTAATTCTATTCTATATTAAAATGCACACCGAAAACAAAGAAGAAAGAAGAAAGCTGCAGTTACAATTTACATCATTCAGTTATATCAGTACTATCTTACTAATATTTTATATGCAAAAGTTTGTGTGTGGGTGTGTGTTGGTGTGTATATTTGTTTCTCAATCACGCAAAAACAGTGTAACCGATTTGAATTAAATTTGGTTATAAGATTAAGTGTGACCTGTATTAGAACATGGGCTACTTTTTATTTGACATTTCGCTTAATGAAAGCTGTCAAATTATATTGATTTTGGAGTAGGCAACTCCGCGAGTTAAAATAATACGAAAAAAAACACAAAAACATCAAAAAGTCAAAAAAGGGATCTGCTGGGATGTTTGTAATGCGGAGGTGGTCTCTAACAATGCCCCACATTTTTTTGTAACCTTTGATTCGTTCCGGACACCTGTGTAGTTACTAAGTTTTGTTTGCATATATTGATATGTTCCTTATATTATTATTATATTTTAATTTTTTTATTCTAGTTTTTTTGTATCGAAACCGCCCCCCCCCAACATCTCTAGTTTTACCTGTCCTTAGCTTACTCCTATCCTGACAAAAAACATTAAAATCTTTGAACCCCAATTCATAATCTTAGTAATCCTCATTGAGCCAGGATTCAACTAAAATTATGACATCATAAACACAACAAGAGTTAATAGAATTCCGCAAAATATTTATTTTTGTGGCAGTCCCACCTGGATTGTGGTCATAAATCTTTAGTTTTTTGTATTTGGTTTGGATTTGTTTCTCTGTTCAACAACCTTCGGAAAGCCTTTGATATATTAGATATGCAAATTTCGTTCATTTTTAGAGCGTGATCCCAGTTCTTAAAAAAAATATAAAAGTAATTTTTATAATATAATTTTTTTATTTTAAAGGAAAATTATATTTTCTACTTGTTCTTTACCTAATATTAATTAGACAGTTAATACACTACATTTTGTTTATGCGATGTTTTGAACGATGCCCGCTTTTTTTAAGGGTCTTTAAGTGCTGATTGAAATCGGTGCGTACGTTCGGAGGTCCGTAATGTTAGGTACATCCCTCCGTACGCAACGGGTGGAATAAGCTGTTCTGTCACCCGTCAAAAAAGCAGGGATCATTCGAAACATGGCAGAAACAAATCAAAAATGTAGTGTGTTTTGGGTTTGTTATATACCGATACCGACGCGTTGAAATATTTACTTTAAGTGTCTATACTATCGACAAGGGCCAAGTTAGCTTTAGGAAAATGGCAAAATCAGTTGCATATTTATTTAAAGCTCCTTGGTAAAACTTAAAACATTTTTCTTTGTAAAATGATTTTATTAAAAGTCTTTACCTAATTATTTACAAATTATTACTTATAACTTTCATAAATAACTTTTCTTCTAGTTTGTCCTAAACTAATATTAACTTTATTAGGATTTTCTTTGGTAACAAAATTTGCCTATATATAGAGCCACAGTGTGGCAATTGGTTACAAGAATCCTAGCTTTTTATTGTCAGTTCACCTGACTTCTATACACATAATAAGTTTAATAATATAATAATGTATAAATTTAATATGATTAGCATTATACCTATACATAAGCATATATACAAGATAGGGACTTTAAATGGAAGCTGCTGGCTGGTTAAAATTTAGTTTTTAGAAAAATTCAAAAACTATTTATTGAGATTTTTCAATACCTTTAATATTAAACCTCGCTTTAATTGTGCTATATCAGTGCCATAGAGTTTCGAACTTTGATTGTCTTTTATTTTTTACTTTTTCACAACGCTTCGAATGCGCATGCAATCGTAATGGTGAATACTGCTACTACATATACGCATTCGAAGCGTTGTAAAAAAGTAAAAATGGAAGTTCGAAACTCTAGTTTACTTTTGTATGCTAAGCAAAAACACTCTAATATATAGTTAAATATTGTTTTTTCTAATGCGTGTCATTACCCAAAGTACTCATTTCCTAAAGTGCGTACGTCATTTTTGGACAGGCCCGTGCCAAAACACACTCGTGGTCTACCTATCGTTCTCGGAATAATAGACATGCAAAACTTAAATTCAAGTTTTGTTTACATTTCTGTCACTGTCAAAATGTCAGTTCCAAAATATTAGTGCGTTCAAATCACAAACAGCAACCTCTATGATGAAAGCTACAGGTTTAAAATGAGTGGCCTTTCAGTAAGGAAAGTTTTTTTGACTGAGCTTTTAGATAACCTCAATGTTTTAATTTCAGTTTGTAAATAAATTAATATAGTTGTTTTGAGTTTTTCTCTTTTGAATATTTTTCGTGCATAATCAGTGACCTTCACTTATGTTTATTTTGCCTTGTAGTGTCCTCATAAATATATTTTTTGTTCTGAAAACAGGTTCATAATATGGCATTTTTCTGGACAAAACTTTAAGTGTCTAATAGCATTTGAATTTGTAAGAGGATTCTGCACTTGCTACAACTTACAAGGGTTAGTTAAAATAATAACGATGTTTCTCTTACAGATGAGGATATCTTGGTTATGCTAAAAGATAAACCATCTTTGTGTTGCATTTTTAAAAGACCAATTTTCTGCAGATCTCTCTTTTTACCATCCCTAGTAAATGAAAAAACCTAGACAATTTATTAAGATAGCATGATTAAAGGTAATAGAAAATTCAGTTGACGTGGTTTTGCATTTTTCTGTTTATACATTAAGTCCCTACCCTGTATATGTATTTTTTAACAGACAAAATAATGTAAGGATTTTTGAATAAGGCAATGATTTCTAGTTACTACCTTAACATCTATTATTTACACTTTAAGATGTAACATCGTAAACTTAAACAAGTGGCAAATGTACTTATAATCGTCAAATGGGGGTCATTTAGAAAAGTTCAACATTTTCTGTTTTTAAAATAACACAAAGCAGAAAAAATAAAGACATACATTTTTTTATAATATTCTGGAAAAGTTTGCTGCCCACATATTACCTCCATACAATTAGCCAAATTACATTATAAAAAATTTAAATTTTCTTGAAACTCAGTATTTTACTTTATTAGCGCTTTCGGTTTACGCACTCCATGCGAAGTAAAGTAGTGACGTCACGAATCTACCCGCATGTGATCTGAATCCCAACCGGAAATCGAACACGCAATTTGCTAGAAAATGAAATTTTAACCTCACTTTTTTATTTATTTCAGTTTCGATATTTTTAAAATTGGACAGCCGTTTGAAAAAGACGCGAGTCCGCAAAAAGAAAACAACAGAATATTAATTAAAAAAGTAAAAGTAGTCTAATCGTTCGTACCTAGCCTTCAAAATTATTTTTAATTTGCTTACTTGCTCTTCAGTATAATCGGGGACCACTTCATCCTCGCTTTTGGGTTCTACCCCTATTAGTGAAGGGGCATGTGTAAGTCCGTGGGGATTTTTAATGATGGAGCTTTGTGACTATCTGGGATTGATAGCTCTTTAGTTACACAATCAAGTGTTATCGGGTGTTTGGTTCGAATCCGTGTAGAAAGGTTTGATATAACGTCATCTTTCAAGATGGCGGTCAAAAATTATAAAAAATATAAACTTCGCAACCGCGGCATGATTATACTCGATTACATATAAATTGAGGACGAGGATTCCAAAAAATTTACTTTTATGGTTATCCGACCTTAAATGATCTTGAAAATTGCAAAAAACAAGATTTTTGCCATTAACTCTTCAAAAAATTTTAATAATTCGACGTTTTTTCAGACCAACTTCAAATGTACCTCAAACTATGTACTATCAATGTATGCCAAATTCGATACTTAGAGTTTCATGCAGTTTAAAGCTTCATGACCTTAAAAAATACCCCTGTAAAATTACCAAATTTCAAAAACTACATACTAAAGGGCGCTATTTATCAACTATTAAAGCAAGGAGGACCAAATTTGGTAACAAAGATAAGAAGGTCAAGTAGAACAATTTTCTTTAAAAAAATTTGTTCAGCTATCACGCGTTTCAATATGGCGGCTGATATATCAAAATGGCGACACATCCACTAATCGGATTAATAAACAAGTTCACTTGGCTTAATTAGAATTTTTTCGGATTTTTCGACAGCGATTTTGAAAAATGGAATCTAAAACACCTGGTCCAGAATAGGGTAATGTATATCTAACTTCTGCTAACTCTCTTATAGTTAATTTAAATAACTTTCTTGGCTAGACAAGTGAGTAGAACATAAAATTCAAAGTTCCGAAACTTAATAAAAACAACATATAGGTCATTTTTACCGGGCCATAGCATAAACATCTCAAAAGCCAGATCAAAAAAAATGATAGGGAGGTGAAACATTTGCAGTGGGATTTTTCTAAAACGGTTTAGTCTATTTTAAAACGGTCTTAAGTTTAAGTGAAATTTTCGCTTTTCAGCATTTTGAGTTTTGGACGTAGTTTGATTTATAAGAAGAATTTTAATAAATTTGTTTATTGAATAATTATATTAACACAATTGGATTTAAGAGGAAATTTTCAATTTAGAAGAAAAGAAAATTAAAAAATTTAAACCCACGCGGGCTTTAAATAGTAAACACTCTGTAGAATAAATTAAAATTGGGGGTGTATGTCACTCTAATTATAACACAACGATTAGATAAGTAATAATAAAATAAGGAGTAGATTAATTCTGTATTTATTTAAAAGGTGTTTTTATTTATGAAATGTGTTAAAAAACTTAAATGCCACTTTTTTTTACATTTCTGTCACTGTCGAAATGTCAGTTTAAAAATATTAGCGCTGCGTTCAATCACAAACAGCGCGTTCGGATCGGATTTACCCCTGCTTGCACCTTGGCTTGCACCAACCTCTACTGATGAAAGCTACAGCTTTAAAATGAGTGGGCTTTGAGTAAGGAAAGTTTTTTTCACTGAGCTTTTAGATAACCTTAATGTTTTAATTTCAGTTTGTAAATAAATTAATATAGTTGTTTAAAGTTTTTTTGTTTGGTATATTTTTCGTGCATAATCAGTGACCTTCACTTATGTTTGTTTTGCCTCGTAGTGCTCTCATAAATATATTTTTTGTGCTGAAAACGGGTTCAAAATATGGCCTTTTTCTGGACAAAATAGGAGTTGTTTTATTTGTTAATGAACAACTTGAAATATTAAATAAGGTAAATTAATCCTTGTAAAAGCGGTTACTTAGGGAAATTATAAACGAACTTATTACCAAATGCCACAAAACAATCCTTTCTGGGGGCTATAAATTTAAACCACCCCCCTGAGGTGGTCTAAAAAATCAACTACTTTATAACCTCAAACACGAATAGTGAAGCTATTAAGTGCCAAATTTTTGGCGTATTCGCCATTTTCCATTTTGAAACCTGTCAAAAAAAATTAGTTTTAGGGCATTTTCTTCTAAAATATGGTGTATTTTGAGAAAAAAAGCAGTTTTTTAGTGGTAATTTGCAATAACAATACAAAATAATCAATAACTTTGTGTCTTTTCTGTATGGGTAAGTTTTTTTGAAAGTTGGTTTTAAAATTTAGTACCCCCCACAGGTGTAATTATTTAGACCAGTGGGAAGTACTATTTTAGATCTTAGTAAATCCCACTGGAAGTGTTTATTTATGGCTAAGATGTTGATTTTATCTCCTGCACTTAACGTTTTGGCGTAGTGGTATTTTCAAGGTCAATCAAGATTATGCATCAACTGAATCTTTTTTTTCACAGTAAGCGGAGATAAGTCAACAAGAATTGATGGCCACCTTGTAATTTTTGTTTTTTTACGAAACTGGATAAAAGAAAATGTGGTTATAGGTCGCCATTTTGATATATCAGCCGCCATATTGAAACGCGTATGCGTACAGCTAAACCAAATTTTTTGAAACAAAATTGTTGGACTTGACCTTCTTACCTTTGTTACCAAATTTTGTTCTCTTGGCTTTAATAATGTTATTTTTGCAATTTGTTAATTTTGCTGTTGTAATTTTTAAGATCATAAAACTTTAAACTGTATCAAACACTAAGGATCGAATGTGGAATACATTCCTAATAATTTAAGGTACATTTGAAGTTGGTCTGACAAAACGTCGAACTATTAAGATTTTTTTAAAGAGAAAATAGCAAAAATCTTGTTTTTTACGATCTTCAAAGTCATTTAAGGTCAGGTGACTTTGAAACTGAATTTTTTGGAATCCTCGTTCTCAAGTTATATGAAATAGAGTATAACCGTTTCCGGGTTGCGTTGTTATGATTTTTGGCCGCCATCTTCAAAGATGACGTCATATCAACCTCTTCTACACGGATGCGAACAAAACACCCGGTGGCACGTAAATGTCTGACTAAATAGCTGTTAAATCCTCATCTTTGAATTTTATTATGAATGCTAATAAACAAGTATAGTCATGCCCTACTGGCCTAATTAGAATTTTTTATGGTTTTTTAACCGCCATTGTTGAAAATTGCATCTAAAACACTTGGTTCAGAATATTTTAATGTATAAATATCTGATTTATGCTAACTCTCTTATAGGTAATTTAAATGACTTTGTTGGCTAGACAAGTGAGTAGAACATAAAATTCACAGTTCCGAAACTTAATAAAAACAACAGGCATATAGGTCATTTTTACTGGAGCATAGTATAAACATCTGGGACGCCATATCAAAAAAAAATGGTAGGGAGGTTTAACATGAAGTGTTTATTTATGGCTAAAATGTTAATTTTATCTCTGACACTTAAAGTTTTTGCGTACTGGTAAATTGGACAAAACACCACAAAAAGCTGGCTTTTCAATTTTACATGGTATTTTTAAGGTCAATCAAGGTCATGCATCAAGTAAACTTTTTTTTCATAGTAAGCAGAGTGTTTTTTGCTTTTTTTACGAAATTGGATAAGATAAAATATGGTTATAGGTAGAAAATTTGGTAGATCAGCCGCCATATTGAAACGCGTCATAGCTGAACAAATTTTTTTAACAAAATTGTTGGACTTGACCTTCTTATCTTTGTTCCAAATTTGGTCCTTTTCGCTTTAATAGTTGATGAATGACGCCCTTTATTATTTAATTTTTGGAATTTGTTAATTTTACTGGGGTATTTTTCAAGGTCATGAAGCTTCAAACAGCATTAAACTCTAAGGATCCATTTTGGCATATATACCTAATAGTTTGAGGTACATTTAAAGTTGGTCTGACCAAACGTCGAATTATTAAGATTTTTTGAAGAAAAGATGACCTTGAAAGGAATTTTTTTGGAATGCCCAGATTGCAAAAGTTGTTTTTTTATGATTTTTGACCGCCATCTTGAAAGATGTCGTCATATCAACCCCTTCTAAATGGATGCGAATTCGAATAAAACACCCGGTAACACTTGATTGCGTGACTAAAGAGCTATCAATCCCAGTCTCAAAACTCCTTTATTAAAAATCCCACGGGATAGAAATTATCGACATATGCCCCTACACTATATCATGTACAAGTGGACAAACATTTCTTCCTTCTCGGAGGAAGTAGAAGAATTAAGGAACAATTCTTCAATTTTAATAAACTTTCTTTTTCGATGCATTTTTTTCTGTATTTATATATAATAATATAAGAAACTTGTCAAAAAAGTAGGGCTATGACATGGTTTTGCTCTGAAGGCTCCACTCTCAGGATTTTTCTGGGGCAGAAAGATCGATCTGTTTTAAATCCAGTGTAACAGATTCGCAGGAGTACATAATAGAACATCCAAATCCTTTTCGGATCGATCTTGGAGTACGCGAGAGTAGTTTTATTATATTGGAGCACCGAAGGATAAAACAATTTCTCCCTTGGTTATATTTTTTAATGTAATGTTGGTGTTTTGTCATAAGTCCATAAGAATAAGAAAATCCTAAATACCCCCGTTTGATCATAAATTTCAGTAATCGAAACTTTAATAAACGCTAAAAACAGCAATATAATCTTATTTAAAATAATTCTGATGGTAAAAATTTGAAGGGTCAGTTATCACAGGAAGAATAAAAATATAAGTATGTGTTAAAACAAAAGAGTTTTTTAAAGTTTGACAAATAAATTTTACTGTAAATTATCTATGAAAAAGCAATTTAAACCAAAAGAAATTTTCATTGCCATATTTTCGAAGAGCTCAAAGACGGGTTGACATACTGACATGCGATTTTCACCAAAAATAACTTCTTAAAAATTGAATCCGCAATATGTATATTAATTTTTGCTATTTCCTTTAGAAATGCCTAAAACCCCAAAATCTCCTCAAAGCAGCTATATGATCCGTGACGTCACAATTTCTTCACAACCACAGTTGCTAATGTTTTTCGACAAAAAATTGCTTGTTTTTTCTATGAAATAGTTATTTACATTACTAAAACGGTATAAGCTTCATTACAGTTACTTTGTTTATATGGGCCTCTTAAAGCGCTTTTATATAAGGACGGTTTGGAAATGTTGTCGCATATACACCACAAAAAACCGTTTTAAGCGCTAAATCGACTTTATTTTAAAGCGATTTAAAAAAGCGGTTTATCACTTTAAAATCCATTTTAGGGTCGTTATAAACACTTTAAAAACGCTTTTTTGCATCTCTTCCAACCTAAAGAGTCCGAAGAATCTGCTAAGTTGTTTGGTTGGTTTTTTCTTTAAACTGACATATTTAAGACGAGTGGCCGAGTAATATTGCCAGGATAAGGTCGTAGACCAAGTCGTGGTAACCACACGAGTGACGTAATGAGCTTTACCGTACAAACATTTTATCTACGACCCAGGTTCAAAAGCAATTCTTTTAATTTCCAAAACGTTCAAAACACAGCCCAGATTTCACTTTTAACATTTTATTTATAGTAAATGAGCATTTTTTTCGAATAAATAAATTGTACTAACTACCGCACTAGTGCGTTAATGGGACACATTGTATAACGCAAACTGCCCAAAACATAATAGTTATCGTACAGGTCGTAGATAACAGTTATTGACATTATACATAACAGATTTGGTAAAAATATTTCTTCGCTTATGAACCAATCTTACCAAAAAGTCTTGTGCAGGGTTCCACAATTCTCAAAGTTGTACAGAAAAAATTGACACACAATATCTCATAAACGCAAAATAGTAGAATAATTAAATTTGACACAAACGTTAAGGGACCCATTAGTACCAACATCGGAAATTGGGGCCCTCGGTGAGCGATCTTGTATTGATAATATATATATATGTACACTTGATTTTAAAAAAACGCATACATGCAGTCACAAAATTGAACTTTCTAAAAGTGTATAATATATACGGACTACCAGCTAAAATGCCTAAAATCTTTAAAAGTACGACAATTTGTCATATTGTTTAAAAAAGGTCTCTAAAACTGAAAATATTTGTTTACTTAAATTAAAGGCAACCCTATTTTTATACTAAATTTTGCATAATACTAAAAAATCAGCAAAAATAATGTTTTAGTAAAGTCTTTATTGAACAATATCAAATTATCACTCGAGTAACGAACGAAGGCTGTTCTATAAAGAGGGTAACCCATTTTGGAGTTGATAAAATATTAATAATACGATGGACACAGCGTTGGATCGAAAACAATTCGATGAATAGGAAAGTTGGATTAGGACAAAAACGATGGTAAATTTAATACTAATTATTTTAACTTAAAAAAGAACTAAAATAAATAATTTAGTATTTAATAGAATCACCAATTTTTTCTATTACAAGCTGCAAACGTCTGGGCATTGAAAAGGTTAAATTTTAAAAATACTTCTTCTGAGACCTGATCCAATGCGCGATAAATAGCATCGCTTAACTCTTCAGCATTTCGTGGTCTCCAACTCCTTTGGTATATTATTTTAACGATTCGACCCCATATATTTTTTATTGATTTAAGGTCAGGACTGTTGGTTGGCCAAGGAAGTGTTTCTATATTATTATTCTGAAACCATTGGCGAACAACATTAGCTGTGTGTACTGGACAGTTGTCCTGCAGATCTTTCTTCGATTCTCCAAAAAAACCCAAACCTCTAGCACTGAACCAGCCCCACATGTTTACAGAAAAATGTCCAGCTTTTTTAATTTGGTTTGTATATTCGAGTTCAAAACTAAAATTCTCCTGCTGCTTGAAGATGATTGAAAAATTTTTTCGTCAGTGAAAACCACCCTCTCCCAAAAGTCATTATCACGAAGAACGTTGTTCAGTGCAAAAATCACTTTGGCCTGTTTTTGTTCTTCTGTTAGAAAAGGCTTCTTTGCAGCAACTCGACAAGAGACTTCTGATTTCGTTACTCTTCTATTTACTGTTGCTAAAGAACCCGGAAATAATGTTACATTAGCTGCTTCAACCGACGTTGAAAAAGGATTTTGTCTGAGATGGTCACTAAGTCTCTCATCTTGTACTTCACAACTTAGTTTTGGTCGTCCTGATCCATCTTTCCTATCCGTAGAATTATTTTCAATCCAGAGCTTTTTCCTTCGCATTATCGTCATTTTATCAACTCCAAAATGGGTGGCCGTCTTATAGACCAGCCGTCTTCTATAACTCGAGTGATAATTTGAACTTTTGTAAATTTTTATATCTGTGGTATTTGTAAGGATGTCACACTGAATTTTAAGCTATCAGGCCTACTAAGCTGGTGGTGCCTTATAACAGCATACACTAATACAAAGCTAAATTTTGTAGCATAGGCAAAAATGACATGACAAAATTGAACGAATAATATTTACCGTTATACTTAAGCATGATCAGAAAATGTTTTTGCGTTAAAAGTGCGTTTTTGTTAAATAACTTTGGGAATAGAGATTCTTTACACAAATCTGTATATGTCATTTGGTATTAAGGGGCCCGATAAACATTTTTACTTAATGATTATTTTATCATTTCGTGTTAATGAGATATTTAGACAGTGGCGTACCGAGGGGAGGGGTTGGGTTAACCTCCCCCCCCCCTCGAGAAGCCTGGTTATTGTCACATTTTTACTGTAAATTAAGATTTTTTTAAATATTTATCCTTAACCCCCCCCTCAAAGTCAATTCCTGAGGGCGTCACTGATTCAGCGTTAGTTTTTTTTGTATAACTTCAGAAATTGGGAAACTTTGCAAAAAACTTTTTGGTGGATACCTGTCTTAAAGATTAGTTTATGAAGCGGCAAATATTTATACCAAATCTGATGGCTATGCTGTTGCTTATTTTAATTTTTCCTGTTTTCTATTTAACTTTGAGCAAGTATGTTAAAATGTTGTTGGATCTTTAAATTCTATCGCTCCACCATAATTTTTTAAAATAATACGAATTTTGTGTTTTACTTTCGGGAATAGGGGTCCTCTGTAGCAGACATCATGGTTGGCATATATCTCAGAAATTATCTAAGGGTCCACTAAGTAGGCGTGCCAAGTTTCATAGCTTAATCATTTTTTGCAGGGTCTGCTTGATTTTTACACTTTATCCTCCACTAGTGCGGTAATGCGACTGATTATATAACGCAAACAGTCCAAAATTAAAGAAGTTAATATCCACTTTTCGTGCAAGTCGTAGATAAAAAACATGACAGCCAAAAACAACCAACATGACTTAATTAAAATAGATCATTTACAACCAATATGACATAAACTTTAGCAGGCAGTGGGGTACTATTGCATTAAGTTAAAATATTATCATGATATGCATACAGTCTATATTTTATATAATAATTATTATGTTTTTTTAACTAGGAAGTATTTTTGCTATAACTACTTTAGGTACTTTTAGTTTTCTAATAATTATATACATGACTATCGTGTCCTCAGTCCTTGTACAAAATTGTACAGTGCCTAATTAGGTACATCGCTCTAAATTTGCAAAGAAAAAGCTTAATTAAAGCTAACCTTAAAATTATTAAAAAGTTTCGTGTTTTTAAAATATGATTAAAAAATGACATAAATTAATACCATCGCATCTGAACTAAAAAATAATACACATTTTCCGGCACTTGCCCTAATTTTCCTTGGTTAATTTTTATAATTATACATAGGTAATTAGCTTAAATTGGAACGCTTACGTCGAACTTGCATAGGTTAAGTCGGCACTGTTGTGACGTTAGAATTTGCAACACTGACTGTAACTAAGGGCGCTGATCATATTGCGAAACATAAAAATATGTAACATGATATTTTATTTTTGAAAACTTTTTCCTGTGTTTACAATTCCCAAACTGATAGAAATTGAGCGCATACAATAATAAACCATCATAAAACTGGTAAAACAATGTAAAAAAGTTAAGCTTTTATAAAAAGATTTTTTAGATAACATAGGTCACAAATAATTTGGCCACGATAAACATTTTATAGTGAACACGATAGCAATTTTCATGTGTATAAAAGAAGAAAAAAATCATAAAAACTCTGCTTTAATTGATAGCATGGGATTAATTGGTAAAAGTGTACAAGCAAACTTTCATTTGTTAACAGGAATTAAATTTTTCTAAATTTTAACCCCAAAAGTCTGATCCATGATCTTGCTATAAAGGATGCAAATAAAATAAAAACTAATTCTCGCAGAATGTAGTTTTTAGAGATTGTTAGAAATTTTTTTGTCCGAAGTAATCGATTTTTCTTTCGACGGAACTGGACTTTTTTCCAAAATAGCGGAGAAATTTCGAAAAATTGAAAATTTTCGGAGAAAGTCGAGCATAGTATCTTTTCCACATAGTTTGGGCACGCCGCGCCTAGTCAAACTAAACTGCTCTTATCTGGATACGACCCATATGATGGCCGGAAACTCAATTTTGAAAAAATTGGGGGCCAAATTTAAAAAATTCAAATGGTCAGTGTGTTTTAAACGAGTTATCATTTTTTATAGAAATCAGCCGTAACGTGACAAACGAAGTATGTTTCCCGCATAGTTCAGCTATATGGTTATTTATAATAATTAAATGAATGGCAGTTGGCGAAAAGTAATTTTCTTTCAAACTTGCTCAGTTTTTAAAATAAAATTCTTTTACCATTCTTCGTAGTATAATAAAACGTGAACAACAAAATTGATTGACTTTAAAACAAAATTTTTATTGCGTAGAAAAATTTTTTTTTTTTTAAATTATTTAAAACGAGTAAGGAAAAGAATTGTTAATAATCATTTTTGTCAAAATAGCATGGTTTTAGCTACAAATGTAGAATTTTGACAATGTTGTCCCTCAATATTTGTCAGCTAACTCTAGAACTACTTACTTTTTTTTGATAAACTTCAATTTTTTTGCATTCGGTCTTGCGTTATTAATGGTTATAATTTAATTTTAAGTTACAAATAGCATTTTTCGTAGTGGTGTTCTCAATATCTTAAGACTTAGTTTTGGCAACAAACAATTTCGAAATTAGATACGGTCAAGAGTTCGCGCCTTTGCTTTTAAATGTATTATTTTACAAATACACTAATCCAACTAAATATCTTGTAAATAGCCGTTCCCTCCCCCTTCAAAAAATTACAACTGATAAATTTGTTATTGATAAATCTGACTTTATTCCTTTTTTTCACAAAATAACAGCCACACAGCCAAATTGCCGCCTCGTAAGTTTGCCGCCCCAGAAAAGAGCCCGCCTTGCTCGGCCCTAACGCTGGCCCTAGAACCAGTGTACAAGCAGTGTCTTTTCTCTCAGCAGTCTGCTTTAATGTAGGAGCACGTCACTAGCCCCGGGCGCCTTCCCAAATAGTTTAATAGGTTTCCAGTATCCAACGCCTTCGGCTTCACGAGTCCATTATTCCCATGCAAATGGGCGGGGAATTTTTAAGTTAATCTCATCGCACTCACCTCAGATATGGCCGGCCTGATATACAGAGTGCTTCAGGCTACTGCGAACATAGGCCGGAAGAAGTCTAATTTGCCAGTGTACGTACATGCAGAGACACCGCACACCTATCAGTGGAGCAATCAACACTCAGGCTTGCGATCACCGTTCACGGCTTGTGTTTGAAGTGTAGTCCATGAAACCGGAATTTGGTCAATAACTACGCAAATTTTGATAACGTAATTTTCTTGTTTTTTGTCACTGATAAATTAGAGCGTTTTATTTTCAACTGCTCAGATTTATCACTAACAACGTGTTACAATGAAAATAATAAGAAGAAACAAAATGAAAACAAGTTCTCAAAATAAAATAATACATGCTAAAAACCAAAAAAATTCTCCCAGTCTAAAAAAAAATTAGAGCAAAAGTCCTTTTTGCTCGGTTAGACAATATCCGATCCTAGTATAAAAACTCCTTTTAACGTTTCCAAGCCTATCAGGGGTGATAGTTTGGTTTGAAAAGCTTCTTCAATTTTAATCGGAAGTTCTTCCAAATTATGCCCGTAAATTTTATTTTTGATATAACTTCACAGATAGAAGTCATTAGGAGTAAAGTCGGGTGATCGAGCTGGCCATAAAATAGTTCCCCGTGTACTTATAACCCGATTAGGAAATACATTATCAAGATATTCCTTAGCAAGGCCAAAATTGTGAGCGGGACAACCATCTTGTTGAAACCATGTTTCACCAAATCTCACATCTAACAACTGCCTAGCAGTTGAAATAATATGCTGGTGCAGTAAATCCAAGTATCTAAGACCATTCAAATTGCCGTCAATAAAAAATGGCCCAATTACGTCTTCCCCTACAATACCCCCCCAAGCATTTAGTTTTTGAGGATACTGTGTTCTTACGTCAAAATATTAACCCTTTCCATCATTGTTTCGCAAAATTCCATACGACGATAGTTGTCCTCCGGCAAAATTTGATGCGCTTTTGACGCTTTATAAGAATGATAACCATTCTTTTTGAGAACATGTAATACAGTGGATAAAGACGTATCAACTGCTTCGGCAATTTGGTGGCTAGTTAACTTTCGATTTTCCTCCACTGCAGCGCAAATCATCACATTCCGTACTTCCTGCTCACCATTCAAAATAGTGGGTTTTTTATGGTTTCTTGACGCTAACCAAACTTCTCACAATTCTGCAAAAACCTATGAAACGTTGATAAACTAGGTTCTGGGCGATTTACAAAATTCTCCAAAAAAAGTTCTTCAATAAGTCTCAATGGTCTGCCTTGATAGTACCATTTGACCATCTGCACTTTTTCGGCAACTTCGTAAACATCCATTTTTAGTTTTAAAAATGTATTATTCTTAAGAACTTACCAATCTGTTTCTCGAGCAAGGCAGAAATAAAAGAAACTAATAAAAACAAAATGAATTTCAAAAAGATAACACTGCAGTGTGGTTCGACCTCACCTCGGTCGTACGGCACGGAGAGTAAATTGGACTTGATTCTACCTATGTTCGCAGTAGCTTGAAGCTCATTGTATGCTAACGATGCCTCCTTTGAAATTAGTATTAATAAGTTTGGAACAAGATACTAAAGAAAATGATAATGCAGACGATACTCCCCATTGCTAAAATATGCGGAACGCATACCTTGCTCGGACCTTTACTGCTGACTTATAGTAAGCAATTTTTTTTTCGTTAATAAACTTGGGAAGGTCCACCCTTTAACATACGAAAAGTCCCCATTCCTACCTCCTCGAGAACTGCCATTTCTAACCTTGAAAAAAGTACAAAAAAGAGTTTATGTCGGATAACTCCTGTCAAAAGTGACTAATGGGAAAGTAATGAAAATTGAATTTTCTATCAATAAGAAAATAGTGATAGTGTAGCATAAATCACTCCTTCTACCAGAAAAATTAAAAAAAGTCAAGCAAAAATGATGCCAATTTGAACAATTTTTTGCATATTCTTTTTTAGCATTTACCAAACTTGGCAGGGTTGATCTAAGGACAATGACCTAAATTATCATAAAATTAATTTTTTTCCATTGGAGGAGTCCGATTTTCTTAACTACAAAACTCTTTGATACGTCACTGTTACTGACATACACAAAAAAGGCCCCACACTTTCACTATTTACTTATTGATAGAGAGTTAAATTTGCAACATTTTTCCTGTTTGTTACTTTTGACAGTGTGTCACCGTTTACGAGTTATCGAAGAAAGACGCTTTTTGGGAGTTTTTTCGGAGGTTAGAAATGACACTTCTCGAGAGGAACTTTTAGTATGTTAAACGGTGGACCCTTTTTTTCCTCTATTTTTCCTATGTAGCTTAGCCTATAAGGTAAACTATTATTTTTCGAAATGTGGTTCAGTGTTTTGCAAAAAATGGTGATTCTGGCCAAAATTTGGGTCAAAGAGGGGTGGGCTAATTTTGTTCGATTTGCCAAGGCCAAAAGAGGTAGATTTAATACTCCGCTTAACACCTCACGGTGTGGATCACCGTTTGCGAAAATATGTGCTTCTTGGCAAAAATATGGGTCGGAGGGGTGTCGCGATAGTTTTATTCGAATCGCCATGGCCGAAAAATGAGGAACTGATAGCTCCCGTAAAACAAACAGAAAATTTAAATTTCTTTAAATTTGGCCCTTATTTTAAATAAAATGGGGCTTCCAGCCAAAATATGGGTTGGATCCAGATCAGGGCAGTCTAGTTTGACTCGGCGTCTCGAAAATATGTAAAAAAGTTACCTCGCTCGACTTTCTCCGACCATTTTCCGTTCTTCGATTGTGTTCAGTATCGATTTTAGGGTTTTTTTTACGAGGAAATAAAACATTACAGCCATTTTAAAATTTGATCTTTTACTTGAGTAATATCGTCAAAATCACTGAAAAAACTGTTGTCATTTTTTATTTGATCTTGAAAAACCCACAGTTCACTTTTTGATTGATTCTATGAAAAAAAATATACTCTATTCGAAAGTTATATTTTTGTGTAGGTGCCGTCCCTAAATAGTTATGCTGATAAAAATTAAAATCTTCTATATACGTCCTACTGTCAAAACCTATCAAAAATATGTAATTTTTTCCCAAAATGTAAAAAAAAATATTTTAAAAAAATTAAAATTAGGGCTTATAGAGCATTTCATTTTAGACACAAAAGGTCACACAAGCATTTTTGTAGTACTAATCGTTTTTTTATAAACCTCATTTAAATATTTGAAAAATGGAAAAAATTCTCACATTTTGAATTTTATGCTGTTAATTAAAAAAAATATATTTTCTGAAAAAGCGATATGAAACCTGAAAGAGAACATGATATTTCTTTTAAATGTTCTATAAGACCCTTCGAACTTACCGGCATTAAGGGGGCAAGATAGAACCAGGAATAAGGGAAGTACCTTATATAGTTAATATTGGTTGATATTTTATTGTATATAAAAAGATGTCTTTCAGAGAGCTCCTCTTATTTAATACCTTTTCAAATCTAGTCGAAACTTTTTTACTGTTGTTTGATAAGAGTAACTATTTAGCAAATAATTGTTTTTCTTAGAGTTTAGTTTTAGAGAAAAATCTTGGTGCAAAAAAGTTCAATACAATCGACATAATTTTACAATTTGCGTCAACTTATATTATTAATTAAAAAGTTGTAACGTTTTTTTATCGAAAATATGTTCTCTCTCAGGTTTCCCAACGCTTTTTCGGAAAATATATTTTTTTAACTAACATTTTTTAAATATTTAAATTACGTTTATAAAAAATGCTTAGTACTACAAAAATGCTTATGTGACTTTTTTTGTCTAGAATGGAATGCTCTATAAGCCCAAATTTGTTATTTAAATTTTTTTTTACATTTTGAAAAAAAAATATTTTTGACAATTTTTATCAGAATAACTATTTAGGGACATCATCTACACAAAAATATACCTTTCGAAAAGAGTATATTTTTTTTCTAAAAATCAATCAAAAAGTGAACTGTGAACCCTTAAAATCGATAATAAACGCAATAATATTATAATTTATTTACTTTTTGAGATACATTTTGAAAGCCAAAATCTCAAAGATTAGTAAATTAAAGTACTTTATGATATGGAGAAAGAGAATTTCAGCGAGTATTCAACAACAAATTCAAAATAGGGAGTTGCTTTTTAAGAATTTCAGTGTATTTTCCAAGAATAGCCCCCAATAACAGGGCCACATATGGAATTTAACTTTTTACGGTAAATGGTAGTTGACGATGTATCGAAAACAAAAATCTAAGCTTATAGATTATATATTTTTTTCATAAAACCCCCCTCTGGACTAAATACTATTAACGCGAATCTGTGCGTCGTTTATTAAAAAAACGAGAAAATAACTAAATGCCAAAATATAAGGTTAGAAATAAAAGTTGTGCTTTTCTTTGTTAAAGGCAGGCACTATTTTTATTTAATCCAACTTTATTTTTACACACAATGCGCACGTGCACTCATGCCATTAATGTCGAAATGTCACCTGACTGGCAAGCCAGACTAATGTGTTCAAACATAATTTATACCAATTTTACACAGAGCGGCAACTCTGCCGTTTTAACTGCGCTTGCGTATCTGTCATTAGGGCCAAAAATAGTGCCGATTTAGCCCATTTGACTTAAGCATTCCGATAATTCCTTATTATCATAATGAGCTGTGCATTTGTGAACATTTTTGGCAAATAAGTAAGGGTAAAAAAGCGTGTATTGAATATGTTCAAGAATTTCATTTTACCCTATTAAAGAGTTTCACATAATTATACTAATAACATCGATCAATTGATCGAAATGTGGTAAAGTTAACAGTATGGCGCTGTGGTAAAGTGACAACGTTTATTTTAAAAAATTAAAAGACAGATATTTATGCGTAAAGTTTCTTTATCACCCATGCCGGCTTGACAGAATTCGCTTTGCTTTGTTGTCAACTGCCGTCGCGTGCGGTAAACCACCACTTTACGCACTTGTTAGTAAATAACTCTACTAAATACCAACTCAGATGCTCTATATATCAAAACACAGTAACTAACATTTTTTTTTCAAAACGGAGTTTATTAGATTTTCTGAATCACTGTGTTTTGCTAATCATTTTAATTTATCACCTATTAAAGTAAAATAAAAAATAAATACAATTTTAACATCTTCTCAATTAGTCCCTTGCTACAACATAATATTAAAAATGAAGTGTAATAAATAATAAGTAAGTAATAAAGTATCACTTTGCGCTATTAATACACAAACACATAAGTTAGGGCAGCCGAATTTTTGCAATATCACACCAATGAGATTTTTGCCAAATGAGAACGTTTTAGTTCAAACTTTAAAAATCGACTGGTGCAATAATGGAAATGGAGTTTTAAAGTTTTAATAAGGGCGTCATCTTGAATTGTCACTAAATAAAATTTTCCTTTACTTTAGGTCAAAGTATGTTTCACTAAAGTTTGCGTGATTCTGCATAATTAAAAAAGAAAAATTTTTCCGTTTTTTTTTCGTGACGATCATAAAACATTATTATAATGCTATATACGTAAAATTAAGTTCAAAAAATATTTTTGTGGTTGTTCCATGCACTTAAGTTAAATAATAAATCTGGTTAGTTTGCCTTTTGACAGAAAAATTTGTCGTTTTTTGACAGACGTTCGTATGAAAGAAACAAGGGGTATTAAGGAACTACTTATACAATTTTCCAAGTCTGAAAGGCTCAAACCCGAGTAAGTTTAATTCCATCAAACATGGAACACCCTGTATATTACCTATTCTTTTTATTACGTCAAAAATGCTACTACCCAATAAAAGACATACATAACTGTTACTGTTGTTGTGATAGGGAAATTTTGGAACGTTTGAAATTTTGAGAACTTTGACAGCCGTTATGGTAGTGTTTAACAAACACTACAAACGCATTAAAAACTGTCACTTGTAAAAAAATTTAGAGATGAAAAAACACAAAATTCAGTTTTATTTTATAAAATAAGTATTTTATATGTTCATCCATGGTAATATTTTTTTTTAATTAATTGCGCCAAAATTATCTAAAATTAACGAAAAATAACCATAACGACAACGAAATGGATTCGTAGCCACAACGGCATAACGTTTAGCTGTTACCCCAACCAATACAAAGTGTCAAATAACCATTCCAAAATCTCCCTAATATTTGATACAGTACAGGAATGCCACTAAATTACCTACTTATAGATAACTTACAACTCTGCATCTGAATAACCTTTGTACATTATACCATCATCATCATCTATTTTCTACCCTATAGCTTTTATAGACTTATTTTTGTAACCATCTAAAGACGAAGATATTTAGAAATTATGTTTTGTAAAACAATTTTAGGTATGTTTGGTTATTTTGGTCCTCCATAACAAACGATTTTCTTTTAGCCTAACAAGCATGGGAAATTATTCGAACGCTTTAAATCGAATGAGGTTCTTGCCTCGATAAAAATTGTTTTTAGGAACCTAAAATTGCCAAAAACTTTCTTTACAACAAATCTTTTTTTGCTTCAAACTTGGGATCAAAATAAATACGTTCAATCGGCAGTTTGTGGGTTGTTTTTTTTAAGATATAAGTACTAAGGCGAATAACCACATACAGCGTGTACAAGACCAACTCTTGGGTGCAGCGGCGTAGATACAGGTTTTCTTTGGGGAGTGGGGAGAAAATAAAGAATGCAAAAAAATTAAAAACTTTTTTTATTTAAAGACAAAGAATACCATACAACCTTTGTTATGGTATAAGGAAGCAAAAAAAATTAAATTTCTAGTTCATTTAGAACAGATTGTTCTTTAATTTAAAAAAAAATACTTCTCTTAGTGCCATGACCTTAGCGTTATCGTCGCAAAAGCTGACTGCGGGAAGCAAAAGGTCAAATGTATTAATGTAGTTTTAACTAACTTGCAAACGGTTGCATTATTTTTCCAAATCTAGTTACTGTTATTATAACGTGCTCAAAAATCCCATTTACAAAAAGCCAAATTGGCACTAATTTTCGTCAGATTTTAGAATTTGCCCCACATAATATTATGGCAATGGCAGTGTGATAAATAACTCAAAAATTTTGATTTAACCACTTTTTCTTGCATTGTCATCACTCTTAAACTGTAAAAAATGGAATGGAGGCCAATAAACTACAAAAACAAACTGTAAAAATAAGGTTTTACCTTTTAAATTATTTTACCCCAAACACTAAGTCTGTTTAATCAAAATAAAAAAAATGGTTTATTATGCAAAAACGGTGTTTGGATAACAGAGGCGAAATTCTAAAATACCCTTGTAATGAATCCTAATTTTTTAATAAAAAATTACGGCGTAGGCAAACATTTGGAAATATTATAATTTTATCTAAAAATTTTTACTTTAAATAGTCAAGTAGACGTTAAGTATTTTTTAAGTGGACTGAAATTTTGACGTAGAACGTTATTTTACAAAACTTTAATAAAACAAAAAAATTGAGCGAATCCTTACACCCTGTCTATAAAAAAGCATTTTTTTCAAAACAAGCAAACTTACTTTCTGACCATAGAATGACGAGAGCTCGCTATTTTTCTATGTAGTATAGGTACCACAGCGGCGCTGCTTTGACCTTTTCTCTCTTTTGCTGCAGGCGCTATTTTATCATTACAGGTGCACCGAGAAAATGAGGTCAGCTAAAAGTCGTGGGCTAGACGTTTGGGGCTGGAAAAACTCTTTTTTGTGGGTTATTCCAGCTATTTCATTGAATTACTTCAAAAATTTTTTTTATCTGGAACAGTTCTGGCTAAGGGAGCCCGCAAAATTTGTTTTTTTTTTTAAATTAAAATGCTGGCCTAGACCAACCATCTTGGTTTTACTAAATTACATTGATGCCGCAAAACAGTTATTGAGTTGTGGCAAACATTAACCATGGGTAAACATTTTATGGACTGTTGCAATCCATCGGACGTAAAAACTGTTAGTTAGAAACCAAACGGGAATTGTTTTAGCTACTTCGCGGGGCTCCTTAAACCTCTATTAAGAATTGTTCCCGCCCAACTATACGATTTTAACAGATTTATTGCTTAAATTTGGCTCTGTTTAGTTCATTATCGTTTAAGCACCCGAAAGGTGCACATCTCTTTGACCCGCACCGGGACCCGGTCGTTTGACGCCGTCGTCGGGCAGTAAGATCGCGAAAATTGCCTTTATGCCAAAGTTTTTCGCCGAAACTTCTTACAAATTTCGATTTTGTGGCACTTTATAACACTGTGGGGAAAGTCTATTCAAATTTAAATTTTTGGAAGCGATTATATCACAAATCAAATAAGGTAGGAGAATTTAGAAATGGTTTGTCTTTTGGAGATTACACATATACGCACAATACGCTGTTTATCCATTTTTGATAATTTTCAATCAATTTAATAAAAAGTGTTGATACAAACGGTTTATTTAAAAAAATTTGCTATTTGTAATTGCTTTCACAAATTGAAATTTTAAGACTTTGGAAAACTAGATTTGCATAAAAGCAAACTTTATGAGAAAAAAATTAGGTTTCCCTCAAAAATGCCTCTCCAAAAAAAAGCTACGTCAATAAAGCTTTTAATTTTTCTAATAAATGTTGTTTGTATTTTTGTTTCTTCAATATGTATAAGTTTAGGCCAACTGTGTCAGAAATAATAAACTTTTAATGCTGGTCCAATCCAGCTAACTGGGCTAACCAACCCAGTCGACGGGGCGCAAAAAAAACTCTTTATTTCAGCCCCAAACTTGTGCTGTTGCAGCCCACCTAACTGAGCTGAATCAACCCAATCGGCGGGGTACCAAAAAAATAAATTCTTTATTCCAGCTCCAAACTTGTGCTGTTGCAGCCCACCTAACTGGACTGCACCACAATAATCGACAGGGTACCAAAAAAATAAACTCCTCATTCCAGCCCCAAACTTGTGCTTTTTCAGCCCACCCAACTGGGTTGTACCAACCCAATTGATGAGTCATCAAAAAATAAGGTCTTCATTCCAGCTATAGCTATTGATATTCGCAGTCCCTCATAGAGCTGTAACCCATTAATTTGGATAAAAAATGTAACCCACGCATGTGGGTTGCTCTAAATCAAAAACTGTGGGTTGCGACAGTTAAAAAAAAAAATAGTTGGAGTTATTCAAAGTGTGGGGTGTCCACTATTTTAACCGCGGCCCTGGGCTGATTTAACCCATATTTTGGGCTATGGCTACCATTTGTTTTCTCAGTGTGCTCTTTTCTCATATGCCTTTTGGTCACTCGCCATTTTGTCATGACGCACAGTGGATCATAGCTATGATAAAACTGGGATATTGGGTATTTTCTTAAAGTCGTAGTTACAATCTGGGGAATTGTTTTTAGCAACACTGTGCAGGAAACCAATTTAACTATGTCGACCTGATTTTTTTTGCAAAATTTTACGTTATTGAATTTGTTTTCTATGGCAATGCGGAGAGTTTATTTATTTTTATCCACAGTGGGACACCAGAGATTTTTTAGCATCGGGTCAAAAATTTGGGGTTAGGTTATTTATTTTGACTTTTCGCGTTCTGCGCCGCTAAAAAAACAAGTAAAATACCAAAATAAAAAAAAAAAACATTTATTGCAGAATTACCTGCTAAAAAAACGCTACCCAACTACGTATTAAAGTAACTGCGGGTAATATTTAAGGTTGCATTTACAGGTGAATTTATAATTGAATTGGAAACTCTCCCGCTAGCTGATACCGTCAACAGGTTAACTTAAAAGCATACAGATTTAAAAATCGGCTACTGGCGCTAGACGAAATAATCGTATTCTATTTTAAACAGGAGCGTCAACGACTAGCAAGAGTTTTTCCAACCTCTAAATGGAGCTTTACTGGTGTGTTTTGTTAGCTTTACCGGTACCGGTGTGGTTTAGATGCATTTTGGTCTTGACCAAATATGACCGGTCATTATTGGTCAATGGCTTAAAAATCACTAAAGCGTTGCGTCAACTTGGCTTAAACAGCCCAAATAGTACCAAATTTTAAGGTTTTGGCGTCAAATTTACTGAAACTGCTTTTCTTAGCATTTTTAAAGTTTTTTATAATTAAAAATCACACCATATCAATTTAGGCTGTCAGCCGTCTTAAATATTCATTTTAGGTTAGTTTTTAAAATGCTGAAGCCGCTTTGTAGAAAATACAAAATCATGAAAATAAAAAACATGGATCAAAAGTTCCCTATATATAGTCCGATCCACTGTGCGATGCTCGTTTTACTACAAAGCCGTTTAATCATACTGCGAACGAACACAAGATCGATGGGACAACCGCGAGAGATCTACGACGCGTTAAGAAAAGGCGCTGCCAGAGATCTCTTATCCAACGAGATGCGACAGTCGGCGTCGGCACCTTTGAAGTTGAGGGTCCCGTTTTTCGTGACCTTGATTTCGTATCCATCGCTGTAAATGAGTGTTAGACTTGCTCCGACTGGCTCGTCAGATTTAGTCCTTGAGCCGGAGACGAAAAACCGGTTTAATTTTTTGATGTATTAATAATCAATTAGCTATACGTAGATAAAAAAGCAAACGGATTTCTTGGAGAAGGGGAACAAAAAGATATGTCAACTAAATTTCAAGTAATTTTTTAAATTCGGAATATTATTATCATTATGAAAAAGAAAATAACAAATTAAGTATCTTTAAATAATAATCAAAAATAGTTTTTGATATAAAATAGTTTAAATAAATTGTACAAATTCCAAACAGAGATTGAGATAAAATGCTATTTTTTTATTTGACCTAATATGTCTATTGTTATATTTAACGGTATAAAAATTTTTAATGTAACAAATAACTTAGTAAGATAATTTTTAGTCAAAACCTACAACTGCTTACTTTAATGTAAGTACTCATTAGGTTGCCTAAAAGTTACTTTATGTATTTGTTATTAGTTTTTCAAACCATCAGAGCAATAAAAAAAATTTCTCGTTCCTGTAAAATTAATAAAAATGCACATAGCAGGTTTTAGAGTCTCAACGACGATATATTATTATAAGTAAGTAGGCATTTAAATATGTACAAGACCTTAAAAAATATGTGTACATATATGTACTTACCGTTTTGTATCTCTAGGAAAAGAGAAAAAACTGATGCCCATAAAAGTTTTTGACACACAGCCGCGAAAAGCACACCAAGTGCCCGGCATGATTCAAAATACTGATAAATAAATCAAAACCAAAATGTGGCAAGAACAATGTCAAAAATAGAAAAACTCTAACGAATAAGTGCACACCACCAAAATGCGAAAATCTCTCGGCCTACTCGGACCACTAAATCAACTAGCGTGTCAGGAGGCAGTCCCAATCATGCGCATAAAACAACGGCTTGCTGACTGTCGCATCTCGTTGGATAAGAGGTCTCTGGCGCCTCCGTCGCCTAACACACTGCTATATGCCAATGTCCGCTTGGTAATACCTAATACCAAAGGCTAAATTTCCGGTCGAACTTTTTATCGAGAGTTTGGCCGCCATTGAGACGAACTCAATGCTAGTAGTACCGACTAAAAAAATAATTTAAAAAACAAGTTTTCTATTATAGGTTAATAAAGTTTCTTACTATTTTTTTTATGATAAGATCAAAGAGCTGGTTAGTAGATTTTATATGAGATATTAAAAAATATCATGGCATAAAAAGTAAAAACAAAATCAAAGAATAACTAAATTTTTGATATCTGGCCGCCATTTTGTGTTCAAGTAGCATATATGTTGGGAATTTGGAACCTTTGGTTGCACTAAAACAAAGCTATGATTGTTTCCACAAACCAAAACTACACTGTTTTGCACTCGACGCGCGTTTCGCTAACAACGTTAGCATCATCAGGAGACAATAAACGATAAACTAAATTAACTTACGCTCTATCTTATATACAATCTTTAAGTGGGCGGAGATAAGCCTAATAATTTGTGATTGATCACGATTTTATAATCCTATCTCCCCTCAACTAAAGAATAAAGTATACTAAACGGGATGGGTCCTCTATCTTTATTTAAACTATTTCTGGATTTAATGATTTCCATACTTTCATATGCATTCAAAAGTCTTTTAATTGGTACACTTTTTAGAAGTTTTAACTTATCTAATGTGAATCTATGATTGTTTTCAAAAGCATGCTCGGCCACACTTGACTTTTCCGTTCTTCCGTATTTTAAGTGTGCTAAGTGTTCTTTAAAACGTGTTTGAATAGAGCGTCTCGTTTGGCCAACATATTTTTTTTGTCACAATCGGAATTCCACTTTTTTCAGACAAAAAGATACCTGCGACTCAAAATTTGTATTAATTCCTTATAATCCTAAATATACGAAATCCCAAGGATAAAACTGCAGTTCTAGAAAAAAGTGGAATTTACGAAATTAGTTGCATGGATTGTGACAAAAAATATGTTGGCCAAACGAGACGCTCTATTCAAACACGTTTTAAAGAACACTTAGCACACCTAAAATACGGAAGAACGGAAAAGTCAAGTGTGGCCGAGCATGCTTTTGAAACCAATCATAGATTCACATTAGATAACCTAAAACTTCTAAAAAGTCTACCAAACAAAAGACTTTTGAATGCATATGAAAGTATGATATGAAGATAGAGGACCCGTCCTGTTTAGTACACTTTATTCTTTAGTTGAGGGGAGATAGGATTATAAATTCGTGATCAATCACAAATTATTAGTCTTATCTCCGCCCACTTAAAGATTGTATATAAGATAGAGCGTAAGTTAATTAAGTTTATCGTTTATCGTCTCCTGATAATGCGAACGTTGTTAGCGAAACGCGCGTCGAGTGCAAAACAGTGTAGTTTTGGTTTGTGGAAACAATCATAGCTTTGTTTAAGTAGCATATGTCAACTTTTTTAATATTTTTGGATTAGGTGGGACTTCCTTCCGAAGTAACACAGCGTGCGGTAAAGAAGCTGGGATAACGTTTCCACAGCAAAAAATATAACAATAATGCTTTTGCTGTCTTCTGCCATAACGTTTTAAAAACATCATGAAAATACAGCATTCTTACACATGAAAGCTTTAAAATTTAACTTTCCTGACAACGGTCCCAGCCTAGCGGTAGAGGGCGCTTATTCTCAAATGCTAAATAGCATTCAAAGCAGCTGTATTTTAATAAAAAATTGCATTAGGATACAACAAATAACTGACGTTGCCATCTTAGCATTTTTTTCAGTTGTATTTTAAGAAAAAATAAAGATTGAAACTATTTTGTTAGTTAAGTTTTAGCATATTGTTAGGTATAAATTTTACCTTTAAAAGTTCATTAGCTAGATGACATAGCTATAAAAGTTATTTTAAATGTAAATTTAGTAGTCAAACAATCTGAACAGCCAAAATTACAGATTAAATAAAGCTGGTTATTTTAAAGCAAAAGGAGAGCTATACTAACGTTTTTACAGCATTGACTTGGCTTTAAAGTCTATATTGTCAAAGCTGTGTTACTTGGGTTACTATAAGTCGGATAACTTTCATTCGATTTTGTCAAAAACGTAGAAATCGCATTTTTTCCTAACTTTGACAGCTGCGATCTTGGCTTCTGGTGTCCTCAACTGCAAATTTAGCTTTTGGTGTTAAGTATCACTAAGCCAAATAAAAAAAACATTTCGCAGCTTTCTTTTAAAAATCTCCACAAAGAACCCTGCACAAATTACCTTGGGAATGGCTAAATGTCATAATTTTTTTATATGTTGTAGTACTCGATCAACAAAGCACAAAAATAAAAAAAACGAGATACGGAGCAGGGTTATTTTCTGAGATATGGAGCTTTAAAGTTGAAGTATTTGAAAGCTATATTTTTGGACATGGTCCAAGTTTTTTCCCACAACTTTGTTTATTAGCGCCAGAATAAAACTTCTCTGTTTGTCCTGAATGAAACACCCTTTCCATCCATGTAAAAATATTTTTATAAGGGTTCTTTGGTGCCACCAGAAAAGTCACTGATTTGTAAATTTTAATAACGAAAGAAAATAACCGTATTTAGCAAAAAGAAAATTTTTATTTTCTTCAAAATAAACAGCCAGATTTTAATAGTTTTTACATATGTTGATAAAAATAATACTAGTAAGCTAAAAAAAAACATCTTTGCTTGAGTGGTACCATTAATTGGGAAAATGGTAGATACCTTTAATGCTTTTTAATATTTTTGAAATATTGGTGAAATACAATCAAATTGCTCGTGTATTATATGCTTTTAGGCTAACTTGGGGTTGCCGGTAACGAATATGATAACATTTTTCCGGTTGTTTACACTGTGTTTCCAATAGAATGCGTAAAATTATCTGGCAGCAAATGACGTCGTTTCTTAAGCAAAAGTTTGACCTACCTTGATTTTTTTTTAAAATACAATGCCGCCGCATGCCGCCATATTAAACATATCTTAAGAGTTTTAACTTTTTGCACGCAAATGCACTTTTCCACACTTAAGTAGGAAAAACACTTTAGCTACTTTTTTAGTAATAAATAGTAACCGGTCAAATTCGTTACCGGCGACCCCAAGTTAGCGTAAAAGCATATACCACACGAGCAATTTGCTTGGTCAAATACGGTACTAATAGGTACTAATTGGTACCAACATATTGGTATTAAGCTTTTGGATTGGATTTGTCCATAAAAAGTTTTTATAACGTATCTATAATATATTTAAAATCACTTTTCGTATTTCTCCAATATCAAAAATATTAAAAAACATTAAAGGCGCCTACCTAGAGAAAAAGAAAATGAGAATTGTCATTTTTTAAAAAAATGGTCGGTTTTTTTCTTTTTGAAAACTTACAAATCAGTGACTTTTCTGGTGGTACCAAAGAAACCATATAAAAACATTTTTATATGGGTGGAAGGGGTGTTTCATTCCAGATAAATAGAGATTCGAATCATTTTATTTCGGCGGTAATTAACAAAGTTGTGAAAAAAAAACTTGGACCATGTCCAAAAATATAGCCTAAAAACACATCAACTTTAGAGCTCCATATCTCAGAAAGTAATCCTGCTCCCTATCTCGTTTTTTTTATTTTTGTGATTTGTTCATCGAGTACTACAACATATAAAAAAATTATGACATTTGTATTGTGCCGATAGGTGGTTGGGCACGAGTATTTCAACGGTAATTTAAAAAAAGGCGCTCTCATTGGTCAGATCCTACAGAAGTTGTCAATCGAGCGAGACTGATTTTCATAAGATACTGGCGCTAGCGCACGCTAGGGTGGTGTATCGTTAGGTCGCGTCGCCTGGCCCGGTAGTTGAAATCGCGTTAGTCGAGGTGGAAACGCCCATTTCTACCGTTTTTCACCAATGAGAGCGCTAGATTTCAGAGCTACGTTGTGTTTACGCGGTGGTTTGGCTTTTAGTAAAGTGGCAAGAGCAAGGGTTCAGTGGCGCGTTGGCGACTGAGGTGAAGTTGGCACCCCTACATTAAAATTTTGGAACCAAACTAGGTTCAATCGTTTGGTGATCGTTTGGTAGGGTTTGGTAGTCACTTATTTTCGTTTGGTGGTACCCGCTTTATTTATAAAAAATTAGTGTGAAGTTGGCATCCCACTTTCGAATTGAACTACAAAAATTGGTAACATGGTGGAAAATAACGTTTGGTAGTTGGCTTTTTTCATTTGGTGTTGTCATTTTGGCAATATTTTAAAAAATATACTTTTTTCCTGACCTGCAAATTATCTTTTTCCGGCCTGGGCTAAATAAAGTTGAACCAAACTATTGTAGAGGTTCAATCGTTTGAGGTTGTTTGGTAGTATTCGGTGGTTACTTCTTTTCGTTTGGTAGGTTTTTTACTTTACTTGGCCCAGGCCGAAAAAAGATAATCTGCAGGCCAGGAAAAAAAAGTTCTTTTAAAAAATATTGCGAAACTGACACTACGAAAAAACAAACCCAACTACCAAACGTTTTTACGTTATTGTCCACCATGTCACCAGTTTTTGTAGTTCAATTCGAAAGTGGGGTGCCAACTTCAAACTAATTTTTTATTTATTTTTTATAAATGAAGCGAGTACCACCAACCGAAAATAAGTGACTAACAAACGACCACCAAACGATAGAACCTAGTTTGGTTCCGAAATTTTAATATAGGGATGCCAACTTCATGTCAGTGCATTGGCAGCCTTTATTGGAGGAATGATTGCGGGCAACTTCTGCTGGTGTTTTGTAGTCCTTGTTCCAACAGCTTGGGCAATTAGCATCTCTCTTTTTTTAATTCCGGTGAAAATTATATCTGGGTGTAGCAAAAATATATATTGATATAGCAAAAAATTTTGGGTCTTGGTTTTTTTCTCGGTTTAGTTGATTTGATGGTCCGATAGTACTCTAGTACTAATCTTAAAGAAGGGATCGCACACTATTAATATTTATTGGTAGCAGTGACCCAAGTTGCTTACTGGTAAAATAGGTGTATGGTGCTCTTTTACTCATTATTTTGATAACTTATCATAAAGGTATGTACGGAACTTTATTTCGATTTCCTTCATTCAATAATAAAATAATGGCATTATTTAGTTCCTATACATATTCTGACCAAAAATGCTGCTTGGGAATCTTGCTTGGGTATGGAAATGGACTTCCTGATAGTGCTTGAGCTATTACCAGAAATTTTTTCTGAAGACACGAGTTTTTAGAAAATCAATGCAGATGCGGGAAAATTTTCTAAAAAAATGCGTGACCAAGAAAAAGTGTCGGGTAATTAAAGGTTTATTTTATTATCATGAATTATAAACCAGAATTTCCAAAAGTCACAAATGAGGACTATCCATTTATAAGCGTTGTCATTAATGAAAGCTATTACTTGTAATAAAAGAGGTAAGTATTACTTTTTATTACTATGGCAATTTTTTAAATATGGCGCACTCCTTGCTATTCTTACCGACACCGGTTGTTTTGTATAATAACAACAATTCACGAAAATATCTTGACAATCCTGCATACTTGCGAGACATCCTGACAACGTCACACCGTGGTAACCCTATCGATTTCCTCGTAGCGTACAGAATTGTCGCTGTGTCAGCTGAGCACACCTTTTTCTTCGATAATGGCGGTGTCCGAAGATAAACTTTGAAGTCTGGTTTGCAAGATCGACCTTGGTCTTCTTCTGCAGGATCGCCACAGTAAAAAGAATATTCCGGAACTGTAAACAATAAGATAAAATTTTGAAAAGGAGACAAAATTAGTACATAAAACAGTTTCTAAGACTGCAACGTATGCAGGGAAAGTGGTTTATGGCTCAAGTTGCCCCCCCCCCACCAGACAGCCACATATACACTCCTAAAGATTGGATTTTTCCCAAAAAACAAAAATAAAATTGTTATTATCTAAGTCCAGTAACTATTTCTGCGTACACCACAGTCAAATCACAGGATGAACTATCTTGTAAGTTTACAATGCAAGAGTATTTTTCTAACTTTGCTAATTTTAACTAAAGTTAAAAATATATTTTTTGACAGCTATGTCATAATAGCTCGAAAATTAACACAAATTAATATATTTTTAAATTTGGATGCTGCACGGCCTCATAAAGCACCAAGTAGCACAAGTTGCTAGAAAACTGTTGGCAAAACATTTTGGCGGTTAAATTTGAAAGCCAAATGTTTTTGGATTTTATCTATCACAACTTCTTCAAAGTATTTTGAGAACGTTTCCTCAGCTATTTTAGCCTCATATTTTTAGGCGTTTTGATATTTTTCTCTCTTGTTTTTTAACTATAGACCAAAGAACTAAATTAAATAGTTTGACAAATTAAAAAAAATAATCACATTCTGAATATGACGGACAATACTTAAGGACAAGCTTGAAATTGGATATATTTTTTTGCAAATGAACTGTATTTTGCACAAGTTTCTGTCTCTTAGTTTATCTTGTCAAAACACACGGGTTGTACAGAAATTGGTAGAGAGTCAAAAGTAGAAATAGTTTCCAAAAAATCTTTACATCAAATATTACTTAAATAAAAACTAGAGCTTATCGCAATACAATATACAGCTATTCGTCAAACCAAATGCATATTTTGAAAACTAGCTATTTTAACTAAACTGATTCTTATGAATCGGAACCAAATATCTGGGTCAAAAATAATTTATTTTTTTAGCTATTCCACCTAATTTGAAAACGCAAATATAATCACGCCTGAATCAATTTACATTTAATCAAGGCAAAAATTTTACCAAAATATTAACGAATTTGATGGTTAATTATCCATGTATAATATTTCAGAAAATGTTATGACGTCTCGAGAAACAAAACCATTCAGCTTGCCCCGCCCGCATTCTCTAGATAAATAGCAAAGCCAGTTGGTTAAATATCTGCTTTATTTAGTTTCAGAATACTTTTAAAAATAAAGCAACCACTTAATGATTGTAAACAAGCTTTTTTTAATATAGCTATTTAACAGCTTTTTTTCCAAACGGGTTTTCAAAATAAAGTTTTAAAAAGCTAACCATTTTCAGTTGGGAAAGCGTTTCCCCAAACTTTGTTTGGCTGTAAAAAGCAAAAGGTACCTTCATTGATACTTTGAGCTTGTGCCTTCAACCGTAGATAGAGAGAGTAACTCAGGTGTTTGCCAATCGAATCCGATAATAAAATACATCTTGGATTGAAAGTTCATCACTTACCAGCAAATTACGAGGAACAAGGAAGCAAAAAACAAATAAGCAGCAGGTAACTGGAAGATAAAAGAACAATGTATGATGGCTTCGTCGACTCCCGAGGGACAGTCCTCAATTCCGTCACACCAGACTAAAAAGTAAATAACATTTTATGAGCTAAGGGTTCTTCAAACTCTAAAAAAATTTAACCGCCTCAAAAAATTGTAAAATACATAAGCAAAAGTAAACTGTAGACCCGGGTTTCGCACTAGTATGTGCGATATGAGATATGCTTGTTAGCCTATTTTATTCTTTTTATTTACCCTCACATTCTCTAGGTTGGAATATCTGTAATAGTTATTTATATTACTACTACGGTATGAACTTTATTACAGGAACGAGTGGGTAATACTTAGACGGCAAGGTCGTAGGTCAAGTTGTCGTAACCACACGAGTGCTGTAATAAGCATTACCGTACATGTGATATACAAAATTTTATGTGCTACCCAAACTCAAAAACCCTTTTTGTAATATCCAAAACATTTAAAACAGCCCAATTTTTAAAATTTTATTTATAGTAAATAAGCATTTTTTGAACAAATAAATTGTAAAAAAATTGCTGTTGTTTGATTAAAATGAGTTACGTAATGAGCGTATTACATCAATAATATTAATATATAAATAGAAAGAAAAAATTTTATAAATTTAATAAAATAAGACACATCATAATAGCTACTAATCTAGCCGGTCGTAGATAAAAAATAATTTATCTCCGTATGGTGACCCTCATTAAATCCCTTTTTGATTGGAATTACTTACTTAATTATTCCCATGTATTTTTTCAGATTCTTGTCGAATAAAAAAAACTCTCTGACTTTTTTAGGACATTGTAAATTTTCACGTCGCTACGAACGTTGTATCAAAATCAGGGTCGATTCTCCCGAACTTTTTGGTTATAAATAAACAAGTTATGGTAAAGCCATGATGGTAATTTAAGGCTTAAAATATTTTAGCATAATTTAAGGAGTAACGTTTTTGTTTAAGAAATTTCTACTATGTTTTTCAGATTTCTATGCTATGATTTTGCCCACATTTTAAAGATTTCTTTCCTAAATTTCGATTTCTAGAATAAAACACTCAATTTTTTTAAAAGTTTTATTGTTTTTTTAGCGTGCAAAAAAAGTACTGCCAAAAACATTTTTTTCTCTGTCAAAATGAAAAATATTTAGAGGTAGATGGAGAGATATTTTAGTGAAGTGCAAACATATTTAAGGTTGTGAAGAGAGAGAGCAGGCTATAAAAAAGTATTTTAGGTAATGATGAAAATATTTTACACGCAATTGTTTAATAAAAATTTCTGTTATGTGATCTGTATGTCATCTTGAGTGGTTCGTGCATATGATTTTTATTTTGCCATTTTTATACAAAAAATAGCAAAAATTGTAATATTTCAAATCATAAAGTGTGTGAGATATAAGGTGGTATAATTTCTTTCAATCAAGGTTCTTTACAGTCTTTAAATTTACCAAAAAACGTGTCTTACTACAAGTGTATTTAAGCACATCTAAAAATCATTTACCAGGAATTTAACTAAATTATTTTAAGGGTCATCATGGCTTTAACATAAAATATTTCATTTCATTTCATTTTACCTGATGAATTGATGCAAGCGTCAAGTTCCGGACACCGGTACTGGCAGTAAATGGATGTTATCATGAATAGTCCTAGACCATTAGGAGGAATATCTCTTCTGAAAAAAATTATTTATTTTTTTATTTATAAGCTGCTGGGTACAAAGAACCCACAAAAATAGGAAAGCGATTAGAAACCGAGGAAAGTGTGCTAAAAATTTAAAAACAATAGTACTGTTTTTATCTTATACTTATATACTATTTTAGCCACCAGTTGTGAAATTTTTGTAGCTAGAAAAACTGGAAAGGTTTAAATATTAATATTTCAACTCTATGATCATTGTTTAATAAAAAAACGAATAGTGAAAGGTATAATATCAGTGGTGTAGCCAAGGGAGAGGAGGTTTGGGAGTTAAAACCCCCCCAGGAGGTTCAACTCAATCTACAATAAATTAATCATGATCAAGGCCTCCACAGGGAGAGCTATATCTCCCCCACTTTTTTACTCTGATTGGTGATGTTTCAAATTTTAAAAATTTTGCCTGCGGTGCTATGACGTCATTAATTGTTAAAATTTTGGTTTAATTCTGAGGAATTTTTATCAACAGAATTCAAAACTTGTAATAAATGGCATTCTTAGTACAATTTTTCTTAAAATTTTCATCTACGGCGCATTTTTGATTTGGCATCTAACCCAATCTACTTTTTCAAAAATATTTTACAAAAAACCTTTAGGTTTTTATAGATGAAACTTTTTAAAGAATTTTTTGTTTTATTTGTCAAAATTTTCAAAAACACTGAGGCGCATTTAAGGGTTAATTTTGAAAATAATCTGCAAATGAGACTAGATGATTCTTTTAACTAACACTAACTCAACACGACTTATTAAACCGCCCCTCCCATTATTTTTAAAAATTTGGAATAGCTAGCCCCCCAGAGTCGATTTCTGGCTACGTCACTTTTTTGTACTAAATCGTAGACGTTAGATATGATCCTGGACTAAAGCAGTCGCACATTATTAATTTAATACAGCTTATTAAAAAAAATGTAGGTACTGGCAACCCTACTCTATTCTTAAAATTTCCCAAAAATTAAAAAAATATATTTATATTTTTATTTCAATATTAAAAACTTTTTATTTTATTATTAAAAAACTGCAAATTTAACAACATTTCGTAGAAGCAGGGTAAACTATTTATTTTGGCAGCAATGCGCTAAAGCGTTTTTGAAGTGTTTATACCATCCTTAAAATCGATTTTAAAGCAAATAACTGGCTTTCAAATCGCTTTAAAATAAAAACGATTTAGTGGTCAAAACGGTTTTAATGGTGTACTATACGACAAAATTTTCAAACCGTCCTTATGTAAAAGCGCTTTGAGAGACCCGTATAAACAAAGTAACTATTTAAGTCGAAGCAAGGATCAATGAAAAATAAATTTAAAGAATATCATGATCTAAAATTTTGCACCAAAAAATAAACTCATAAATGCCCCACACGGTATATTATATTTACAACATTATTTATTTTATCCAACACATGACAACTATGTTGGGAATTTGGAACCTTTGGTTGCACTAAAACAAAGTTATGATTGTTTTCCACAAATCAAAACTACACTTTTTTGCACTCGACGCGCGTTTCGCTAACAACGTTAGCATCATCAGGAGACAATAAACAATGACATGACAGTTGTCTGTAAAACACTGTCACTGTCACAAGTAAGCTATCAAATAACACACTAGTGTATTATAATCCATAACTCACTAGTGAGTTATGTATTATAAACTCATGTTCATATTTGAAGTACCCAGTACCCCAGTTGACGACTTTAGTGGTTTGAGTCAAGGATTATAATTTATCTTTCGTTGTTACGACGTCTTAGTTTGTATAGACGGACGCACGATACACTTAACACGGTATGACAATGCGCATTTCGGCGTGACGTCACTTTGTGACTCCGATACCACCACATGTGCAAGGAAAAGGTACTAATTTTCCTTAATGTAATTTTGGGCCACCACGCGTTTAATTGTTTTTTGGTTAGAATGGATTGACTTGCGTTTATTTCAGTTAGGTTCTGTTCATTTAGTTTAAAAAGTAAAAAAAAATTAGCGGAAGAGCTCCAAGCCGTGTCTTAGTTTTTACAAAATGTGCCTTCTTCACAACATTTAAAAACTATAATTTTCCTTTCATTATTTTGGGGTCTCAAAAGATATTTTCTAACTTCAACTCCTTACTCACCCCAACCTCAATCAAAATAAAAAACAATTAGCATTATATTTAAATAAATAAAAACAATAAGGTTTCTCAAAACATTTTATTGTAGTAAAAATAAAATAAAAAATATGGTTTAAGTTAACGATAACCATAAGATTTGTTCCTTTAATTTGTGCTCCGATTCACGTCTTCTTTTGGCAACCACCGGCGATTTTTCTTTATATTTTTGCTTGTGTATAGAACATGTTAAACTTTCAGGTAAATTTAAAGTAGGTACTGCATCAACCCTTAAATTACGAGCGTTCTTTGTTTCTATTCTGAACAAATCCTATCTGGCAAAAAATTACAATTACCGATTATATGCCATTTTTAGCCTAATAATAGTAACGTAATGAAAATGTACCTACTCTATATAAAACAAAACTAGATTTTAAAAGAAAAACAAACAGGTTGAACTAAAATAAACCATAACTCAAAATAAACGTATGGCCTTTCCTAAAGTCATAGCCTAAAACATAAGGGTTAAAATAAATAATAAAACAATTGTTTGACTGTACTTTTTCTTTATTTGGCATTACATCATTTTCCCTTGGAAAACTGAAGTATTTAATGTTTTTTTTTTTAATTGTGTAATAATTTTTACATCCAAAAACAGCGCAGTTTGACATAATTCAATCATCAAACAACAAAGTGGTACTTGCACAAGTTGTGTGTGGTTATCGTAGAAGGCAGTCGTATATTTGGGAGGGCAAGCGCATCGAGGATATTTCTGTTTTTTACGGTTTCAATTAAAATATGAAACAAATATAGACAAATATATAAACTTAGTGAATTCATTCTGATTGACGTCAGTTTATGAGTGCGCGGAAGACGACGGAATTTGGAATAAATAGTAGCATACCGTGTTAAGTCTATCGTGGATGGACGTAAGTTGTCAAGATAACGTTTGGAGCCATTGTGTGTAGTCTAGTGCAGATTCCCGACAACGCTTCGATGTCGTTATAGAGAACGTTGGCATGTAGTACAGAATAAGACGTTAGCCCAACGTCTGAACTTGTAGTACTTGTGTTAGTAAAGTTTTCTGATGACGGTCCAACGTCTTTGCTGCCCACGTTGGAATCAGTAAAAACTGCGAAGTTCGTCCCACGTCTGGGATGCGATAAATGTACCCAATGTGTGTGGTGATGATATTTGACATACACCTTTCAACGTTGGAGTTTGGAATCCAATCCAAAGTAGTGAAAATTAGACTTCCTATTTGTATTTTCGTGCGTGCGGTACATTTTTGTATTATAAGTAATATTGCCAAAGAAAAACCAACTCACATATTCAATTCAAAAAATCATTATGAATAGCTAGCACAGGAGCTAACAGAATTATGATTAATTTGGGTAGAAGCTCAACTTTGGACTTACCTTCACTAGGCCTTAAATCAGTTTACCACAAACTGTTGTGTGTTGGGTATCACTTATATTGATCACTTAGCGTCTTATGTAAACGCGGTTGCAAAACATAAAACGGAAGAAAAAATGAAAGGCAGTTGGAAAAGGCGCAAATATTGTCACAAAATTTTGCAGGTTAGAATTTTTGGCGTTCCATTAAAAATCACTGCTGCCACCATTTTGGGTCTCGTTCCGATGTCGGACAGACGTAGTGAAGGAATCTTTTTTGAAAGCAAAGTTCCCTAGACAGATTAAATTAACCAAACACTACCAGAGGTCAAACCCACCAGATCGAGTCAAACTTACACGGCTGGCGATCTCTAAGATGTTGCAGTGGCGTTACTGTAGATGAAACCAACGTTTGGCCAGAACGGGCGACCAATTAAGTAAACTAAAACTCACTAGGAGTCAGGACCAGTCATATTTGAAACATAAAACTGGAATTTCAGTAGAAATCGGGCAATCCAGCTTTTTCTTGCGGTAGTTGTGGATAAATAATAAAGCCGATCGGAAATTTTGTAATTTTGTGTGAAATATCATGAAATCACATGAACTTTGCACCAAAATATTGTAGAAATGTCTAAATATATCATTTAGGCATATTAAAAAAAATGGTGAAGTTTTTTTTCAATAAAATATAATTTTTTATTGAAATAGTGAGAATATTCGTGGCGATCGTGTATTTTCGGCCCTGCATTGGTTATGTGTGTCAGTAAGGGGAAGTCCGTTAGAAATTTTTGGTGTTCACCTGGTTTTCAAGCACGCACAAGTTACAATTCTCAATGTTCTCATGGGGTACGTAATAATTTTGACATGACATCGTATTTATGCCTGACAACGTTGCAAGTATAAAAATCTAGGAATATTTTTCCTTCCTAAATTTAGACAAAAATTTTAACTAAGTTTGTTATCCAGGCCATGAGCTATTTGCACTAAGCACGACTTAGTTTGTAGTACAAATTTCTGTATTCCCTCTATGGAACCCACGTATTCCGACGTCGGTACAACTCGGATTTGTATTCCCCATTTTGGTATAAATTTGAGTCGGTGCGCGGTCGATCTGACGTAGCTTCCTGACGTCAGGTTGTCTACGCCAACGTCGAAACGATGTCCAAATGCTAATTGGGTGGTATTCTATTAACTTATTACCATTACCATCAGAATTCACATTGATATTGAAATTAAAGGGAAACGCTAACGATTTATTCGAATTTGAAGTCATGGTAAAATTCGTTGGTTCATTGGAACCAGACGCTCCCATATGAGTACAGCTAGAACTTTGTATTTTTTCTGCAATTTGTATTTTGTTATTCACCGACTCTTCCCCCACATAGCAACAAGCATGAACGTATATATTTTTTGTAATATCCAAACTACATGCAGCGTATATCACTCTATGGATATTACTCATATATATGGCTTTTTATATTCCCTGCATATTCACATATGTTCAACTAAAATGGCCCAAGATTTTGATTTTCCATGGAATGTGCAAAATATATACATTTTATATATATACATAGGCGTCTGTAAATATTATATCCAATCAGGAATATTTAACCCAGGTCTTAATTTTGAATATCGACTGGATATGTAAATAATATCCATCCAATAAATATACATAGACGTATTTCCACTGCAAATACAGCAATATATATGAAAAATGGGCTTTAATTTTGAATATATAGTGAACATGTAAATGTATTGAACCAATTAATATACATGTCTGTTTAAGCCCTACAGTTTAATAAGTCCCGCCCGCCTTCAGATTGAATTATAATTTTGGTCAATATCAACTATTGTTGGTAGATGGCACTGGAATGTAATGTAACATATAAGACAGCAAATTTATTTAAACTGTGATATTTTGATAACTATTATATCAAGTATAGTATCAACATAATGGTGATACATTGATATAACTACCATGAATTTTTAGCTATGGTTATTTGAATCTGTTAATAAGCTGCATGTTCATAAATATCCACTGTACATCCATATTTATCTATTTTGAATTACATAATCATATCCAGAAAAGATATTTGCTAAATCTCCATAGCTTATTCCATAATCGTACTTTATTAAAATGCATATTTGGTGGATATGCAGTGCATATATTCATATGGATATGCGGTGGATATCGGAAAATATACCATGAATTTGGCCTTCTGGATATGCTTTAAAGCACAAATTCATATTCATACCAGATATATAAAGGATCTCCACTAAATATCCATATGTTATTCCGTAATCATACTTTAGTGGATGACTAATTTATATTCTGTGGATATACAGTGCATATATATGTTAATGTGGATATTCTAAGGATGTCTATTCCGTGGCCATCTAGATATGTTTTGAAGCATAAATTCATATACATACCATATCCACTAAATATCCATATGTTATTCCATAGGGCTACTTTAGAAGATGACTAATTTATATTCCGTGGATATGAAGTACATATGTTGATGGGGATATCCGCTGGATATCCTATGTGTGTCACAAAATCATATCCATAGGTTATTACATTATCGCACTCCACTGCGAATATCGTGGGATATGTTATGGATGTCCATCTCACGAGCATCTGGATTTGTTTTAAATCACAAATTCATATCATAGGTAATTCCAAAATCACACTTTAGTGGATGACTAATGTATATTCGGTGAATATGCAGTGCTTATGTTTATGTGGAATACGAAAATATATCACGGATGTCCATCTTGTGGCCATATGTATGTGTTTTGAATCACAAAATCATATCCATACAATATTCATGAGGAATATCCATATCCATAAAAGTATATACATAGGATATACAGTGGACATTATTTTGCTATGTGGGCTAGGTATCCTTCTGCTACAGTCGAGGACTTCCATCCTCCGTGACGCTTCAAAGTATAGTCCAATTTTTCGATGAGCGTACTGACGTCATTTTTTTCGGATCTCTATTTGATACCTTGTTTTAGATAGCGACAATATATATGTAACAAAAATCAAGTCGTTCATTGTCTCAACTGTTACTTCAAATTGACAACAACAAATTATTTGACATGCGAATTGTTGACAACAAACAAATACGTTTTCAGAGGCAATAATGACGTCAGTCCGCTCATCAAATCAAAAGAGTCGCCGAAGACCTTCTCAGGCAGTGACCGGTGTAGAGCGCTGGTTTCTTCAATTTCAAAAACATTGCAATCCTTGAAGGTATCTTCGACAACGTATTTATTTCCACACGCTGGCTGGTACACCTCCCATTTTTGTAAAAAACAAAAAAGCGGCTAGAACTAATATTCTTTGACCTCAAAGACATGTATTTTTTACACAAATGGACCGGGTTGACTGGAAATCCTTTTTCAAGTATTGTAAAACTTCTCTCTTGGTTTTAATGTCTGGCAAAACTAAGTGAAAATATTTCATTTTGAATATTTTCTATTTTCAAATTGACCAATTCATCGCATCTACAAGCACCGCTAGTACAAGTAACAAGTACTCGTCGTCGGGAGCTTCGTTCAAACACTTCTCTATTTCAGATCGCTCTAATATCTTTGACTTCTTTGGTTTGTATCTTTGTGATTTGCTTTTCAAAAAGCTCGTTAGTTTGCCATATTTTGAAATGTCGATTTTTTTTTATAAAAATGAATAGTCGAGGGAACCATCGAGTATTTGGTCCATAGCGACGATGGGACTAATTTTTTTTGCAAGTGCAAGATACCTTTTATCTTCCGTGAATTCATCCAAGACTCAAATATTTTCAACTCATTGTCGTAAACATCTCGGGACTTTTCTGGCAAAATCTGCATTGCTGCTTCTTCCGCTTCCGTAAGGATATTCTCAGGAACGTAATTTTCATCGGTTTCCTCCGCTTTCTATACATTTTTTTCTTCAAAAAAGCTTCCCTTTTCTGCTGGGAAAATTGACAAGTGTCAAAATTTATTTAAACATTTGCTAACAATGTATCATGCCCATAGCAACCAAACAAACAGTCTACTTTGACATTCATTGTTCATTCTGATATTTATAAGGTACTGAGACGCAAGTAGCTTTGATTTGATCACAAAGCATATTAATTGTTATCTCATAAAAAAACGATTTCTTGCACTTGTTGGATAAAAAATTGTATGCCACTCGTGTGTTATGTTTTCTAAGTCACTTGAGATTTAGTTATCTCGTGACTTATTTTCAACATAACGCACTAGTACCATACTCATTATCTAATAATTTTAAAAATATGCGCTTTTCATAAATTACACATTCTGGACTGATGTATCCTTAGATTAAAAAGAGACAAGATACCTGACACTTACGGAGACTTTGGTTATATTATTATATGAAACAATGTTTACCTTTCTGTTTTTTACAGTAAACACACCAGTGGCGTACTTACTTAAATATAAATTTACACATGGATTATATTATTAAAATTTGACTAAAATATGAAATCTGCAAAATAATTAAAAAAACATGCAAAAAACAATTCTGCGAATTTGAGTTTTGGAAGCTTCCTAACAATAAATGTTTGCAGTATAATTTTATACAAAATAAATTTATTACAAAGTTTGTATATGATTTATAGCAATTTGAACTTTCACCACAATAAAATTATGCCAAACATTAAAACAAAGAAACATAGTTCATAGCACCTGGAACATCAAGAAAAAAAAATATTACCTACTAGCTAAAAATTATGCTATTGTGTTTGTTGAATGAATTCGAAGGGCGAGCGCAGATGGCAACGGCGACAGTATAAATTAACCTTAATATTCTGATAAGAGGTAGGAATTCAATATTCTTACAAACCTGAACACATGTGAATTAACTTCTATTGTTGTTTGCAAGTTGGTTTAAGGACTTTATCTACCTTTATTTCATAATCTTTATAAAAAAAACCTTCGAAAATATCTTATTTGCGCATTAACTACTTCATCAAAAGTATGCTGTATTTTATCGTCTCTACAAAAAAACCTTGTAAAAACGTTCGAAAATATCTTATTTGACGCATTCGTAATTAACTACTTTATAAAAAAAAACGTGTTTGTTGATATTTTAATCTAAGGATCTCCTAATTTAAGTATATTTCATAAACTTTTTTTTACTTTCCGTGTACCTATCGGCATGTACCACCCTGATTGATTTCACTTGCTCTCCTATATCACTTTAAATGCACTGAAATATTTTCCCGCTGGTAAGAAAACACAATATAAACGTTTTTTGACAAAATGTGGTTTAAAAACGACTTATAAACTGCTTAAAACATTTTATTTTTTAAAAAATAAATAGCACGAAAAAGATTATGTCTATAAAAATATCATCCGATCGTTTGCGCTCTGCCGATTTTCCCCACCCACAAGCCAATAATGACCTAAAGTGGTTTGACAGAAATCTCTGTCCCTATCGCTCTAACCTTTCTCCGTTGGACAAAGGTACAATACAAATTCGTCGAGGTACGTATTTTACAGTTTTTGATACAGCAAAATTCCATTTTTAAACCTGACTTTTCTTAATCAAAAATCTGATAGTGACAAAGTTATTTATTGTCACGAGTTACCAACTATCACTGCCAACACACAATTTCAAACATTTCCCTAACAACTGTCAAATCCAGTTCCTCACTTCTGGTAAAACAATAACTGTCAAAAATCGTATACAGGGCCTCTAGGTGTAGGGTACCACTAAGAAAGCTTAAATATAGATTTTCACCATTCTCACCCCCTTAACTTCATCGCCATCTTGAAGGGATTAAATCGTTAACTTTGCACTAGAAAAAAAATCAAAAAAGCATTTTGTAGGGAAAAATAATACCTACAAAACGACTCCTTTTAAAATTATAGTAACTTTTTTGTTCATATTCAGCAGTCTATTATTTAAATAAAAGGAGCATATTGATATAATTTTTTTCCCTATTTCTAATTTCCTGTTACTCTGATTAAAAAATTTTTTAACAAATATTGTAGAGCAGCAAACTCCCTACATTTTATGTTTAAACATTTTTTTTTCATAAACTAATTCTTTTTGTTGTACGCAGCGCCAAATGTTCAACGATCCAGCAGTCGCCCTGCGCACGATTTAAAAATCGCTGGAGGACGAGGATTTGTTATGGTATCTGTACCTTTTTATGACCATTTTTCGTCATTTGTTTACATAAGCCTCCTTTAAAGCTCTAGTGATGTGTGGAATGTGGCCTGCGGTCACGTGATAACGATGACATATCTATTTAAAAAAATATTTCAAAATTTCTTTAATTTTTTTCCTTATGATTTTAGCCCATTATGACAAATATTAAGGGAACTACGTTAGCGCGTTGGCGTTAGCGTAACAGAAGTTCTGACCAAAAAACCGATTTAACCCTTTGATACAAGATGGCGCCAAAGTTAAGGGGGTGAGAATGGTGCAAATCTATAGTTAAGCTTTCCCAGTGGCACCCTACACCCATGCAAAGTTTCAGCTTGCTCGCATTTAGTTCCCACAAAAATTACAATTTGCCTGGATTGTAGTCTAAACCACAAATTAGAGAGTCACATCTCTATAACACTATAGATTCTGATATGAGAATGCGATGCATAAAGCGGCTTTTTACTTTCTAAATTTATTTAACCCTAAAACTCAATAGCAATTTTTCTTATATCCGGTAGACAAAGATTCCTAATAAATTTAAGTCCCAAATAAATTGGATTTTTCTCGATAACTTTTCACAATTTTTATGCTGTCTCTTTTTTAACCAGAACTAATCTCGAATTTTCTTGAAATATATAGCGATTTTCAATCTTTCGAAAACTAATTTAGTTGTTGGGTAAAACTGAATAAGGTTTAAGAGATCGCAGTAATTATGAACTTACATTAGGATAGGCAATTTAGATATAAATTTTCTAAATAAAGGAAAAAATTATAACCCAGTTTTTTTCCATTAACAATCGTTCACTGTTTAACATACTAAAAGTCCCCATTCCTACCTTCTCGGGAACTGTCATTTCTAACCTCCAAAAAACTACAAAAAAAGCGTTTTTCTCGGATAACTTCCGGTGACAGACTGTTCAAAAGTTAATATTTAAAGTTAATTCTTTATTAATACCACTACTTCTACCACAAAAATGGAAAAACACATGACAAAAATGATGCTAATTTGGACAATTTTTTGCATATTCCGTTTTAGCTTTTTCGCTCAACCTACGAGTACCAAAATTGACAGGGTTGATCTAAGAGTAATGACCTAAATATCAGAAAATTAAGTTTTCCAGTGGCGTAGTCCAATTTCCTTAATTAGGAAATTTCAAAATGTACCAAAACTTTTTGATACGTCACTGTTAGTGACATATACAAAAAAAGGTCCCGCTGTTCACTGGATGTTATATAAGATAAAATTGCATTTTCAACGGCACCTTCCGCTTGTATTTGCTGCTTCTAGTAATAATATAAGAATTTTTCAAAGTCATTATTAGGATTGGAAAAAAAAAATAAAAAAGCTACTAGTTTACACCATAAATCAAGGCGGCTGGTAAATGAAATAACAATGGTTTCCATAGCGATGTGCCTTTTTACTCGTTGACTTTCATTGGTGCAACATTTTAGTCTTTAACAGTTTGATATTTTGACAATGTTTTTAAATGATTTTTTCGTAAATACTTGGTGAAAACTGGCGGAAATGGCTTAATTTTTAGGCAAGAATAATGAGATTTTTTCGAAATTACTATTTTCCGCTATTTCTTTTTAACTTTGTGTAAAAAGCGGACAAAAATCTTTTTTTGCACCTGTGATCAAAAAAAAAGTTTTTTTGCATCGGTAACCAAAAAAGCCACTCTTTAGTTATCTGCAGAGAGTTACTAAAATGATGGTTTTGATCAAGGTATAAAAAAAAATATTTTAGGCTTTATCGCCGTACCATTACACAACGATTTAGGTTTGTAATTTTTTTTGTTTGTCACTGTCCAAATGTCACTTTTCAAACTAGGTGCGTTCAGATCATAAACTTATCGAAACTAGCAAGTTCGAATCTCTTACCACTGTTTGCACCTTGCCCTACACCAACCTCTGTACTGATGAAAGGATGAAAGCTGCAATTACTAAAGTTGTTTTGGGTATTTTTTTGTTTAGTATAGTTTTTGTGCATAATCAATGACCTTCATTTAGTTTTGTTTGGGTTTAACCCCCAAAACCCCCCCTGGCTACGCCACTGTATGTGTACGAATTTGCGTTCGAAAGTTGACCTTTTTAAAAAGATAGGAAGGCTTTTTTAGTTTTAGTATTTTGTAAAAGAATGAAACTGAGTGTAAAATACGTCTGTGAAACCTAGTGCAGGAATTTTGCATTTTTTGTATTTTTTGTTTATCGAGAACATCGACAAACGATCCCTAGATCGAATAGCAATAATTAAAACATGACAAGATCATAAATTCAGTAAGTAGTTTTTTGGGTTTTCTGATTAAGGTAATGGCGATGAGGATATAATGATTTTAGCATTGAATAACCTTTTCTTAGGCAAATATTTATATGCTTTGTAAATTTTAATATATTATCAGTTTGAAATGTTGAGATATTGTAGCTCTCTTAGTCTCAGAACAAAAAAGCATTGAGACTGTTTTTGTAGGATTAATCTTAAGAGAATGGTTAGAGGAAGTCTCATATATTTTTTTAAAACACTATTTATTATCTTATTGGCACCAAGCACGTCATCTGAATTAAACGAGTACAATACTGCCGTCCAAAGGAAGAACGCAGTAAGTCGAAAAACCTCGTTTTGAGAAAAACGAAAAAAAAACGGTTTTTGGGCTAGTTTTTTTTGATATTCTTGATTTTACAGTTTTTTATGATTAACATTAATTAACTGAAAAAAACAAACTTTTTGGTATGAGTTTTGACCAATTTCGACAAGTTTTAAGCATTTTATTTACATTAATGCGTTCTACCTCAGTTTTTTATACATTTTTTGGAAATAATAGACACTTAAAGTAAATATTTCAACACATCCGTATCGGTATACGTAACGCGTTCGAAACAAAGTCAAAATACGTTACATTTTTGACTTGTTTAGGTGATGTTTCGAACGATGCCCGCTTTTTTGAAGGGTGCGATGACAGGACTGATGATTGAAATCGTTGTGTACGTTCGTGGGTCCCTAACGATACGTACATCCTTCCGTACGCAACGAGATTCTGTCATCACACCCGTCAAATAAGCAGGCATCGATCGAAACATAGCATGAGCAAGTCAAAAATGTAGCGTATTTTGACTTTGCTTTGACTTTGCTTCGATACGGATGCGTTGAAATATTTACTTTAAGTGTCTATTTACAAAAGAAAAGCCCAGTAACTATGTATCCTAGCTTAGAACGCAGTAAGTCTGTCTGCTCGATAGTACCGTTTAATAAAAACTACTAACTGATTTCAAATAAAACAACAATTCTCAGTAGAAATTTTAATAAACTGTTTCAGAAATACAATAATAATTATTATTACAAAAACAAAAACTAATGAATTCAAGACATAAACAATAAGATTTTTATTTAAACAAGTAAAAAAAAATAATAAAAAATTACGAGATTTAACAACATTTAGTAGTTGATAAAAATATACACAAAAAATAAACGAACAACTGACAGATAAAACATACTATTTATCGCCTAGGAATAAATAATTAATGCTATTTATTGCCTTGAAAATGAATAAATAAATAAATAACTTGAATTTTTGAAAGGAAAAATTTAAGGAAAAATAATATTTAATATTTGATCATCTCCTATTTCATAGAAATATATATACAGGGTGGATTCTTTAAACGGAACGGTGCTTCTGCGGGTTAAAATTTGGTTAAATAAAAAAATCCAAAAACACGTCAACTGAGATTTTTAATTTCCTTTAATCGTGCTAGCTTGGATTTTGTCTATGTCATTTAGTTTACGAGGTATGGCGGTGGTAAATAGGACACTCTGTATATTTTGCATTTTTTGAAATCTGTAAATAATTCTCTCTTCAGCAATACTACACAGTAGGATCTATCTTTTACGATAATCAAGATATTTTTATCTAAATCTGTATGGAACTATCTTTTACGATAATAAAGATATTTTTATCTAAATCTGTATGGAAAACTTCGATATTCATTTAAATATCCCCGGTAAAACAGGGCAGAGACAACAATTCCATGCAAATTTAAATGCCTCTATCTTGGAAACCATAAGAGATAGAGTATTAGTGTGTGGTATTGTTAAAAAGATAATTTTTTTTAGAATTCAAAAACTTAAAACTATACAGGGTATCCTATTAAAAAAAATATATTTTTTTGCCATACCTCATAAACAAAAAAACATCGAAATTGAAAATCTCAGTTGACGTGTTTTTGGATTTTTTTCTAAAACCAAATTCTAACCCGCTAGAAGCAACGTTCCATTTAAATAATCCACCCTGTATACATAATCATTTGATGATTGATTATCGTAGAGCTCAGTCCAAAATCTTTTGCGATCTTCTGTCATAAGTGGACATAGCTTTTCGATGATTTTTTTTTCAGTTGAAATACCTCGGGGTTCCGTTCTAAAAATTATAATTTTCTGTATAATACAGGCAGGTTTCCCCTCTTTGTACCATTACAGAGGTAAATTGTAATAAGTATGGTCTAGTCTTAATCTTTTTTATTTGGGCCTGAGCAGATAGATCAAGCCATCCAAAAGACTTTTCCACATCCATTTCTATGACCCTTGAATTGGTCGTTTGGACAGCAGGGGCAAAATCTGCAAAATCATAGAGCTTTTTTATACTTCATGGCTAGTTCCACCTGGTGATGGAAACTATCGGCCCTCATAAGGGTAAGACCCGGCTCAAAAAATTTAATTATTATTTGATTACCCTTATTAGGTCAGAGTTTACAATAAATATCAAATACGACATGAGCGTCCAGTTCTTATTTTGAGCGGCGCAATTGTCAAGCCAAAGTCTCTATTATCTAAAAAGAATTGATGGAAGAAGCTGATTAGATCTTCCTTTTTCCTCCCTACTGTATCCTCGTGTCAAATCACAGCTATCGGCTTCAAATCTGTCTGTTTGGTCCCAACTGGAACAAACGACTAATTGAATTCGATGATACGTGGGGTAAAAAGGACAATTTCAAAGTGTTCCATACGAGGGAGCATTATCACTTTTTGCAAGTTTGCAGAAAAGCTGGAACTAATAAATGTGACCGAAAGGACCATTAAAACCGTTAAATCACTACTTACTGCGCTCTACCCTGGGAATTCGTGACGTATATTGCAAGGTATTCAAACAAGTCTGCGGTAGGTCCGCGTCGGGTTGACTTACTGCATTCTAGACTGGAAATGTATGACGTTATTAACGAGATATCCAAGCAACGTTGCGGTATGTTCATCTCAGCTAGACTAACTGCGATCTACTCTGGAACAACAGTACTTACTGCGCTCTAGCTTTGAAAAGATGTCCATTTACGACTTACTGCAAACTTTAAAGTCGTTTTTTTTTTGCAAAAAAAAATTTTTTTTGGAAACTTTTTTTTTTTTCATAGATGTGAAATTTAGTTCGGCACCAAAATATCAAAAAATCTCAAAACCGCAGTAAGTCGACTTACTGCGTTCTTCCTTTGGACGTCAGAATAACTGAGCGTCATCTGCAAACTGATGAGCGTCGCAGTGCCTCAGACATTTGGTGATATTTAAAGTAAAGATTTTAAAAAGTAAAGGCCCTAAGATGCTACCCTGAGGGACGCCTGAGTAAGATATCTATATATATCTTTGAGAAAAACATTAGTAACCAAAATTTTTTTAATAAATATATTAGGAATGCCAACCCTAATATTCCTTAATAAGTTCCCGAAAATCCTACGTGCCGCCATATTAAAAAAATGGAGAAAATAGGTAATATACAATAAAAATACAAAATAATAAATTACTTCGTGTCTTTTCTGTATGGGTAAGTGTTTCTTGAAAATTGGTTTTAAAATTTAATACCCCACAAAGGACTAACTATTTAGACCTGTGGGGGTACTGTTTTAGATCTTATAGTAAAATCCCACTGTATATTTAAAGATAAAAATATACGTTAAGTTTTGGAACCTGCTTATATTTTTTTTTATAAATATATTAGGAATGCCAACCTTAATATTCTCTAATAAGTTTTCGAAAATCCTACGTGCCGCCATATTGAAAAAATGGAGGAAATAGGTAGTTTTTTGGCTTTTTCTCGAGCTTTTTACTAATTATTTCGAAACCCACAAAGAAAACTTATGGCGGCGAACTAAAAGCGTATAAAATTATCTCTCAAACAGTATAACAAGTTTTATGTATCCTTTTCACAATATCTCCTAAGATAACAAAAACTATAGAAGTTGAAAAGATACCTATGTTTTTGCTCTCTCTAAAATATTACATGTTATATGTTAATATATATAAAACAGTGGCGCACTTAATATTTCTAAAAATTATTTTCTAAACCACAATTTTCGTTTTTATTTAATTTTATTTTTTTACAAAACCCCTAATTACTGACATATTTCTGGTTGGAGCTTTTTTATTTTGATAGCTGTCAAAATTTCTCGTAAACAAGATTTTTAGCAATTACTATGCTGTTTTTATTAATATTGGCTCGAATATTACCCTAGGTACTAAAATCGACAGTTTGTTTATACGGGCCTCTTAAAGCGCTTCTATATAAGGACGGTTTCAAAAATGTTGTCATATAAACACCACTAAAACTGTTTTAAGCACTAAATCGCCTTTATTTTGAAGCGATTTAAGAAAGTGGTTTATCGCTTTAAAACCCATTTTAGGATTGTTATAAACACTAAACGCTTTAGCGCATTTCTTTTGACCTAAAGAAATACTCAACCCTGGTTGACATATCTAATGATATTAAATAAAGGACGTATAAACAAGCGGAGAAAGCGATTTTGTTTAAAACCGTCCTTATATAAAAGCGCTTTCAGGTGCGTATAAACATAGTAACTATGTCCTACAAATGAAGTTTTAATTTAGTTTCGATCTACACCACAACATACAATTTAAATTTCACGTTTCTACAAAAAAGCACAAACAACAACAAAATTACCAATTTTGAACTCGAATTGATTGTACTAAAAAGTTACTGACCTTTTAGTTAATTCAGTCCACATGACGGAATAAGTTCCTTCTTCGCTGCCGTAAAATTCAACGATAACGCCACGGGGAAGCTCCTTTCCTAAACGATCAATCTCGATTGTGTCCAATACCCATTGTCCTACGGTGTTTTTTGAAGAACCTAAAAATTCAGTTTAAACAGCATTTTTAGTGAGCTTACTATAGTTACTATTCTGCCGTGCTAAGCCCAAAGGCCGCAACTTTTGACAGAATGGCGAGAAAATTGATTCTAAAGTTTGACACCTGAACTTTTGTGGTTTTAAAGTTTGTGACACAACGTTTTCTTTTTCATTTCAAAAGTAGCTTTATTTATTCAAAATACATTTTGTATTCAATGACAAAAGCCTTGCTTAGATGTATATTAAAGATTACATGTTTGAGTATTAAAGCTAAAGTTAAAACTAAAATTAAATTAACACACACTGTATAAAAGCAGTAAAACATACAATATTAATAAAGTCTCAATGAGTCACAATAAAACCATACACAATAATTTTAAATTTTAAACAATTTACAAGATTACATTAAAATTTGAAAATTATATCACTTATTATATAAAATAAAAAATGTTCACAGTAAAGCTCAAAATTAAGTCTCATAAAGTGGTTCCTTGTTGAATGAATTGAATAAATTTTGAGTGCACGAACCTCAAAAACATACACCATAGCGATTCAATTAATGAAAAATAACAGTTCCTAGCAATGGAAACACCCAAGTTGTATTTTTGCTTAAAATTGTTGGAGTTTTTCAACAGAATGATTAATTGTAAAAGCAAATTTCTTGTAAGGTATCCATGTGGCGAAACGAAACACTTCTTTAAAATTTTCTTGTTTATTCCCACAGTTTTTTTCAGATTGGTTAACCGGTTTCGCTACAGGAGCATCATCAGAACCAAAAAAATAAATATTCTGGTTCTGATGATGCTCCTGTAGCGAAACCGGTTAAACAATCTGAAAAAATTGTGGGAATAAACAAGACAACTTTAAACACTTAGTTTTTTTTTAATCTTCTTCAACCTTATATTTAAAAGAAAACTCTAATTTTCGAAAAAAAGGAGATTACCTTGAAAAATGTAAACTCAATACTAAAGCAGATTCGCGGTATATGAATATTTTGAATACACGATTTGATTTTGAAATTGTTTTAATAAAATCAAAAATCACATTTATTTACTAAAAATTTATTAAAAACGACAAAAGAACAAGTGTAGAAAAGAAAATAACTCTAAATTTAATTTTCTCCATCGCCGTTTTCAGATTCATCATTTATTACTGGAATATTCTGCCAAAATTTCAATCTGTTTGCGCGAATTATTTTGTTACCATTTCTTTCACTGCTGTTACTTTGAACTATCTTGATAATACCATTAATAAAATCCAACGGCAGTTTTCAAAATCTGTTCGGTAACAAAAAAAAAATCACCTCTTTGGGCACATATTTGGACAATATCGTGTAAGTAAACCTTTTCTGGACTTTTTCCTTTATACTTTTTTGAATGACCCTTCCATAACGAAAAATCTTCAGTACTCATTTAATTTGTTTTTGCTTTCCTTTTTTCTATGGCTGACTTGAAATCATTAAAATCATAACACTTTATTTATAGATTTAAGTCATTTTTCGACGCTGTGATGGAAAAAGCCCGCTGATATAAACGTATGTCCGGGTTCAAAATAATTTACTTTAATCTCAGAAGCCTGTGTACATGTGCTCTTTATTATAAAAACTAAAAAGCTGCTAAAAGCCCAATTCCTATTCTGTGCACTGCAATTGAAAAAAATATTTTTAATCGATCTCTTTGACTTTAAATATATAGAATATAATTGTGCCAATGCCAATTTTACAGCTCTTTTGAATACAATTTTATTACATGAGGTTCTGAACAATCAATCTCCTTTTTAGGATTATCATTTTCACAACTAGAGGTTTTTGCGCGTTCTACGTGACATAATTGAACATATAACAAAATTCAAGAAAAAAAAATTAAATACTATTAATAGTTAAACAAAACCAAACCTGACGAGTTAGTGCTGTGGAGTTGTGTAACTGTGGGATACTCCAGTAGCAAGTACTTGCTTCTCACACTTTCAAAAATCTCCGCACAGATCGATTTTGTTGTGAGTTAGATTACTGGAGCAGTACAAAATAAAATTTTATCAAAATTTATATTTCCCTTATTAACTAAGTTTAATCACGACAAAGTTACTTAAACCTATAAATTCATGCATAGGTTTGCAACCCTCCTTGACCTGTTTACCCTCATAAACCTCTACGACCAGCACTGAACGTTATTTTAGCCTTAGCTTTTTCATTTTACTGCCACTTATAGACAGATGCGCGTACGGGGGTTAGATCTATATAAGATTCCGGCTCGAAATGAGTCCCTCGGGGAAACGTTATAACCTTAACCATATTGAATTAAAAAAAGTCAATATTCTTTTTAAAAACAAACGGAAGACGGTTGTGGTACTGTAAATCTAACGCAAAAATAGGAGTTTTTTATACTTTAGTGTGTGATAATTTGGAATTCGACTTACAACTCAGAATTCCGACTTTAAACTCGGAATTCCGAGTTATAACTCGGAATTTGACCTTAACACCCCAAAAAGTTAAGGGGGTCCAAAACTGTTTTTTTAATTCTTAAACTGTTACACTTACAACAAAAAAAAGACTTTTCAATGGGGAAAAAAATACATTTAATAGAATTTTTTTTCTCTTACTCTTTATCTACCCGAGATTTTTTTTTGTCATAATCCGTTAAATATAACTTATTTCGAAAAATGACAGAAATAAAAAAATCCAATTTTTTCCAATATATTATTTTTTAATATATATTTTTTTAGTACTGTAAATGTCAAAAATAATAGGGGGCCAGTGTTATGAAAGTTAGACTTTTGAAAAATCATAACATTTATAATATCACGGACTCTTCATAACCTATTTTTCTGGGTGTTTTTAAATTTGTTATCTTTTGTGGACCTTTTCTGAAAAACTTTCAGTGGGAAGGGGGTTACTAAAATTCATATTCATTATTAGAAATAGTTGTAGATTGCCCGAGTCGTATTGAGAATTCCAGTATTTATTATATTAAATTTTTTTCTTTATAAAGTTTAAAAGGGGGGGTTTAATATTTTTATGTTTTTTTTTCTTAAATGGCGACCAAAATATTTAAAAAAATCCGAGTATTACAACACTTTCGATTTGGTTTCTCGTAAGCTAGCTGCAAATTTCCTTTTTCTGGGGGGAAAAATAATTTCTGGTAATTTAAAATTATCCCATAGGCGCTTGGTCGGTATCGGAGACCACTAAGACCTTCAAATAAGTTCCTGAATCCCTTCCGTACCTTCTCTGAAAAACTGGCAGGAGAGGTTCTTTTTCTCTAATCGACTAAAAACCTAGATTGCCCGAATTTGGGTCTCCAATCTGGATCTGTTTTGGTTTCGAAAATATTTAAAAAAAAAGGTGGGGGGCCACAAGGACACCTATGGGCTAAATCAGATTTTTTTGGTATCTTTGGCAACAGTCGTATGTTATAACTTTCGATTATCTCAACCGTTTGTATTTGAAAAATTACGCTCATCCCCCCCCCCCTAAGATTTTTTTTTGGTGCGCGACTAGCGCCATTATGGTTGGCCAAAATACACAGACTTTAATCCTTTTCTTTCCACGCCACTGGTTTGGAAAATATCGAATTTTTGAACTTTTTTTGGGGGTGTTTTCGAACTTTCTCAAGAAAAATTGGTTGGTTGGTCGCCAGTTTAAAAACAAACATAAAAAAATTACCATTACCATTACCAAAATTATAAACTTTATAAAATAAATTTTTAATATAATGAGGACTGGAATTCTCAATACGATTTGGGCAATCTACGACTATGTCTGATAATGAATATGATTTTTATTAACACCCCCGCCCCAAAAGATTAAAAATTTAAAAACATACAGAAGATAGAATATAATAGAAGATATTATAAAAGTTATTATTATTCAAAAGTCTAACTTTTATAAAACTGGCCTGTCATTTTTTTGAAATAACCTATATTTTATGAAAAAAAATCTTGGGTAAATAAAGAGTAAGAGAAAAAAATACTATTAAATGTATTTTTTTCCCCATTGAAAAGACTTTCATCGTTTTTGTTGTAAGTGTAAAAGTTTAAGAATTAAAAAAACAGTTTTGGACCACCCCTCAATTTTTTGGGGTGTTTAAGGTCAAATTCCGAGTTTAAAGTCGGAATTCCGAGCTGTAAGTCGGATTTCCGAGTTCTAAGTCGGAATTCTGAGTTTAAAGTGAGTTTAAAGTCGGAATTCCGAGTTGTAAGTCGGAATTCCGAGTTCAAAGTCGGAATTCCGAGTTCAAAATCAAAATTAAAATAAAAATTGCTTTGTGGCCCTTCTACGCTTTCGTACATCATAAATAACAGCATAGCATTCAACGACCGCATATACAACAAATAACGGGATTAACCGACCTAAAAACCTCGCCAGAACAAGAACACACTGTTTTCACGAGTCAAATCCTAAAATCACGAACTAGAGACATGACGTTCAACCAGTGACATAACTATAACTTGCGCTACAAGCCAATCTACCATAACCTTCCGATTTATAGATAGATTGGATTGTTGTCCGGTGATTTGTGAGTGTGCCAGTCTAGCATTGTCCACTGCGACCGCTAGCGGGTCTATTATGGCTCACTTTTGACATTGTTTGTTGCTCTTCGTTTGGGCTATTGCAATAGTGTAACTGAAACTTACCAGGCAGCACTACGTGCAAAAGGCGACCAAGCACATTATGCGCATTTCTATGCTAGGTACCAGTCTTTAGAAAAAGGTTATGATCATTTTACTGAGGCGCATAATGACGTCATTAAAAATATTGATGACGACTTTGAGGAGGGCCGAGGACGCGGTAAGAAAAGGCTGCGCTACTTATTACAATGAGTCAAAGGCCATATTTCTGGAACTTTTTCAACCAGATTCTTTAGTTTCCCAAAAGTGTGTCAAGGCTGACACAAATTCAAGTGCTATTTTGGACAGATTAAAAATCCCTAAATTTTCTGGCAACTTGTCTGATTGGCTACCGTTTTACGATCTGTACAAAAGTCTTATTAATAACAAAACTGACATGTCAGATATTGAGAAATTTCAGCACCTGCTTACTTACCTGGATGGCGAAGCAAGAAATCTTATAAAATCTATTCCTTTATTAGCTGATAATTACGATATAGCAATAAAGGCGTTAACAGATCGTTACCAAACGCTTACTTGCCACCAATGCATTAAATGAAATTTACAATGCTTCACCAGAAAATGACTCTGCAGAAGAAATTCAGATCGTTTTGAATACATTTTCGGAATCAATTTCATATTTCAAAACTTTAGGCTTTCCTGTTGACCACTGGTCGTTTATTTTATTTCACTTGCTTTTACTTAAAGTTCCAGTGGGGTTGCGTTTTGTTTTGAGACCAAATTAAGTGAAACACCGATTCCAACATTTACAGATTTATTTGATTTTATTCAAGATCACTGTAAAGCACTTGAATCTGTTCAGTTTCTTTCACCTATCAAGTTGAAGGTCCCTCCATCAGGTAACACTTCTTCGGGCAGAAGTCATTCCAATTCGTTTTTTACTCAAAACAACTTCCAATACTAGCAACAGCAACTTAAAATTTAAGTGCTTTCTTTGCAAACAGATGGCAAAATGTCCTTCGTTTATTGCAAAAACTGTTCAGGATCGTCACAACTTTGTAAAAGAGAACAAATTGTGTTATAATTGTTTATTTCCACATTCCTTGCGAGATTGCATTTCTACTTATCGTTGTAGAGCTCATCATACACTGCTTCACATGGATCAGTCATCCAATATGTCAAATTTGAACAAATCAGGTTCAAATATTTCTGTTTCATCGCCACACTCTTCTGATCAAAATACAAACTGTATGAATACTACATGAGTACACTGGCCAACCAAGATACAGTTTTGCTGGCTACTGCAGTGGTAGATATCCAAGATTGTATGGGGCAATTTTTAACCTATCCGTGCAGTAATTGATAGCGCCAGCGAGGAAAATTTCATTTCCGAAAAAACGCTCCAAAGACTTGGTATTTCTAGGTCGAATTTTTCTATTGCTATTTCCGGACTAAACCAAATGTCCTCAAATGTTTCCAAGGGAATTTTCTAATTTATCTTTTGATGCAATAGTGCTTAAAAAAGTCTGTTCAAATCTACCTTCTTTCGATCTCCAAGTTAAAACTTGGGATCATATTTCAAACTTACAACTTGCAGATCCAAAGTTTTATGAAAGTAGCTCTGTTGGATTATTACTAGGTGCCGATATGTTCATTCAAACCCTACTAGGGGGTAAACTTTCGGGTAGTCCTGGACAGCCGACTGCCTTAGAGACAATTTTCGGCTATGTTCTGCTAGGAAAAGTAGACACTAGCATTTCAAAAAGTGATATTTCAATTTCGAATTTCTATTTTACAAACTGTAATGATTACAATTTGGATCAGTGTCTAGAGAAATTTTGGCAAGTGGAAAATATTTCTTCCAAAGTTCACCTCACTCCCGACAAAATTAAGTGTGAGCAGTGTTTTCAAGAAACGGTTTCCCGTGACTCCACGGGCCGATTTATTGTGGCGCTGCCCTTTAAGGACGCTAATCTTAATTTGGGTTATTCATTTAGTATGGCGTTTCGCAGATTTGCTATGCTCGAGAAACGATTACAAAAAAATTCAACCTTGTATAAGGATTATTCCGAATTTATGCAGGATTACATTGATACAGGGTATATGAGCCTAATTTCTAACGAAACTTTAATTCCAAAAAATTGTTGGTACTTATCACACCACTGCGTTATAAAAAATGATGCAGTTACGACAAAGTTGCGCGTTGTTTTCGATGGGGCTGCAAAAGGTAGCAATTCTATTTCAATAAATTCCTCGTTGTTGACGGGCCCCAAGTTACAAAAAGATATTAGTTCCTTACTGCTTATTTTTCAATTTTACGCGTTAGTTTTCATTAGCGATATAAAGCAGTGTTTTCGAAATATCTTGTTGCGTTTAGAAGATAGAGATTTTCAAAGAATACTTTGGCGTTTTGATTCTAATCAACCCTTACAAACTTACAGATTAAATACGGTTACGTATGGCTTATCTCCTTCACCTTATTTATGTATTCGTACATTAAATGAGCTTGCAAATCAAGGGAGGTCCAATTTTCCTCGTGCAGCGCAGATTTTAGATTCGCAAATTTTCGTCGATGATTGCTTCGGGGGAAGTTCATTCCTTGATTCGTGCTTGTCATTGCGACAAGAATTAATTAGTTTACTAAAATCTGGTGGGTTTGAGATCCGTAAATGGGCCAGTAACTGTCCGGAGGTTCGTACAGATATACCAGATTCGAATCGTCAGATGTCCTTATGTTTCGATCAAGATGATCCCACTTACATAAAAATGCTTGGGTTACAATGGAATCCTGAAAGGGATTCTTTTTCTTATAAGGTTGTTTTAGATAACAAACCTATTACAAAAAGAACAATACTTAGTCAAATTGCCCGATTGTTTGATCCACAAGCTTTTTTGAGTCCAGTTACCCTTCTTGTGAAATAAATTATGCAACGTTTGTGGATTTGCAAAGAGTTAGATTGGGATAGTACTCCAGCTCAATTCATTATTAATATCTGAAATCAGTTTAAATCAGAACTTCCTGACTTATGTTGAATAAATCTACCGAGACGTGTTCTACCAGATAGTTTCTCTAATTGCCAATTGCATGGTTTTTGCGATGCGAGCATGGTGGGTTCTTGTGCGGTGATATATTTTCGTTTTCTTACACCTGATGGTATTTTCATTTCACTTGTCACGGCAAAGTGAAGAGTCGCACCACTAAAAACAATTTCTTTACCGCGCCTTGAATTGTGTGCGGCGGTTTTGCTAGCCGACTTGATTCCTATCGGTACAGCTTGCTTACGAAAAGTTTATTAGTTTTGACAACATATTTGCCTGGTCCGATTCGCAAGTAGCTTTAGGCTGGATAGCTGCTTCTCTACATCGATGGAAAGTTTTTGTTGCCAATAGGGTGTCTCATATTCAGGAGATACTGCCTTCCACACATTTTCGTCATGTTCGCTCAGAATGGAATTCAGCAGACATTGGAAGCAGGGGAGTTACAGCCAGTAAGTTGCTCGATTGTGACCTATGGTGGAATTCACCACCTTTCTTACGATTGTCAGAATCTGAGTGGCCAAATGAATTTGGCGATCTTAGCGAGCAAAGCAATCAAAAAATTCAGTTTGAATAAAGAAAATTAGTTGTTTTTAATAGCGTTCTCCTAGAAAATACTCTAGATACTTTGCTAAATAATATTTCTTCGCTTCCAAAAATTCAGAGACTTATTTCTTATTTTCTTAGATTACTTCCAAAGCCCAAGTGTATCCCTAGAACTTCGATTTACCCTTCTCCAGAGGAGATGGAGAACGCACTTTCCATTGTTATTCGACACGTACAGTGCCAAGAATTTTCAGATATTATCGACAAATTACAGCACAATCGAATGATTCATAAACAGTTTCGAAAACTTTCATTATTTCTTGATTCGAGTGGTTTCGTCAGAGTGGGCGAACATCTCAAATATTGACAGTTAAATTACGATGCAAAACATCCTTATCTTTTGCCGAAATCGCATAGGTTTACTACTCTTCTTATTGAGTACACTCATAAAAAAATTTCTTATTGTTACAGAGGTACTACATACCTTGTCTCATTGCTTAAAATCTTTTCGTTTAAATCCAAAACCGTATGTCCGATTTACCTGTTCAGAGAGTATCTCAATTGAAATGTTTTTTACACACGGCTATAGATTTCTGTGGTCCGTTTTACACTCTGGGTTCCCGCTACAGGGGAAGTAAATCTCTGAAATCTTACTGCTGTGTTTTTGTGTGCCACTTAGAATTGACTTCAGATTTATCTTCAGAGGCATTCTTAGCCTGTTTTCGTAGATTTGTTGCTCGCAGGGGCACAGTTTCACACATCTACTCAGATAATGCCACAACATTTCATGGAACTGAAAATATACTCAAAGAATATTCTAAACTTGTTTCCCAGTCCCTTTCAATCACTTGGCATTGGAGTCCAAGTGGGGGACCTCATTTCAATGGCCTTAGCGAGGCGGGAGTCAAGTCTGTTAAGACACATTTGCTGCGTGTTATCGGGGAACAGCGTCTTACCTTTGAAGAGTTCACGACTTTTCTTTGCCAAGTTGAGGCGATTCTGAACTCAAGACCTATGTTCTATCTCCTATCATCCCCGGCCATTTTCTTACTTTTGAGCCTTTGAATTCGTTGCCTGATCCAGTTCTTACAGATGTAAAAATTTCCACCTTGTCTCGCTGGCAACTAATTCAAAGATTTCAGGCAGATTTCTGGTCCAGATGGCATTCAGAGTATCTGCACACGTTGCAGCAACGTTCGAAATGGACGGAACTTGCTAACAAGGTTAAGCTTAATACACTCGTCCTCATAAAAAATGAAACGAAGCCTTCGCTTCAGTGGCCTCTAGCCAGAGTGGTAGCTCTATATCCTGGAGCTGACGGCGTAGTTAGGGTGGTTGACGTCAAAACTGCGTCAAGAACGTACCGTAGACCGGTAGTAAAACTGTGCCTGGTCCCACTACAATTTAATTCAATTCAATTCAATTTTTTCGTTCAAATTTTGTAAATAAATTTTCTATTTTTCGGGGTAATATTCGAATTTCTTTATTATTTTGTTCTTCGGTAAAACACGAAGTGTTTTAAGTGGGCGGAACCACAACGAATCTAGACTACGAACAACGGACGACATTCGATGAATGTGGTAAATGGGATTTTTTTAAGAAACTGTTGTAGCACCCCTAAGCCTGCATGCAACCGCGGTGGGAGGCGCTAAATTAAAATAATAAATTTACAATGCGCGTGTTGACCGGGATGAATGCGCAAAACGCCTGCGCACTAACCTTAGTTTGTAACGTGTAATATATTGTAAATAGTGTTTAGACTCTAAGATTTATAGGAATTAGGTTCGGTTTATTTGTAAATATTTTATTTATTAAGTAACTAAGCTATGACCTGTAAATATCTTAAAACGAACAATAAAATACTGTTATGCTTATGCTCTTGCTTTGTTAGCAATCGAAATTCAGGGAGTTCATTTTGCATTGAAGCACAAAAAACTCTTGTTTTTTCATTAGATTTATATTTTCACAGCCATCTTCCGTTGGTTTTTTAAATCGTGCAGTACGGCCTAATCGTATGTCTCTCGCAGGATCGATGCCACCTCCACCTACTGCTAACTACAGCAGGTATTTTTTTGGTTTCGATCGTTCACACAGAGGGCACCATCGATAGGATTTTTTTCGTTTGAGCCATAATCTTTGGCATATAAGCTCAACCGAAATTGTCTTTCATTTACTACGTTTATACAGACCTAAAAACGGTTTTAAATAAAATCGCTTTTTCCGAGTGTTTATACGTCCTTCAATAAATGTCATTAAATATGTCAGTTTGAAGAAAAAACAAATAAAACAACTTAGCTAACAACATATTTTTCGGAAAACCAGTGTTGAGTATTTCTTTAGGTTGAAAGAAATGCGCCAAAGATTTTTTAAAATGTTTATAACGATCCTAAAATTCCTTTTAAAGCGATAAACCATTTTCTTACATGGCTTTAAAATAAAGTCGATTTAGTGACTAAAACGGTTGTAGTGGTGTCTGTACGACAACATTTTTAAATCGTCCCTATACAGGGTGTAAACAATTCCATAGTCATCCTTTTAACTGATGAAAGGGTGGGTCAAAACCAGTCGAAAAGTTCATATGACTTATGGGGCAAATTTTTGTCTAAATGACTTTAAAGTTGAAAAATGTAGGTGCTTATATCTACCAAAATTTTAAAAATATTCATGTCTAAATTTAGCCAGTTTACAACAAAGCCATTTCCAAATAAATCAAATCAAATATTTCCTATTTTAAAAAAATTTATAAAAAAATATTATTGATTTCCTTTGATTTAAAGATTTAAAAAACACTTGGCAATAACGCAGTTCGCTGCACACGTGAGCCTCTGACCTCCGACCCTCTCTACAGCATAGTACATAGTGCATCTTCCGCTGTTCGTTGTGAAGGTTGTCCGTCGCGCAAGTCTACCTGACACCATTATTTTAGCGTTTTTTTTGCAGTTTGGTGTGAAATTAAGCTGAATTAAAAATGTTCTTCAGTCAGGAATACGTTGACATGCTATTAGTATACGGTAAAGCTCGCAGAAACTCAAATCTTCCAGCTCAAATGTATCGCGACACATTTCCCCAGTGGCGTAGAAAAACTGTTTTTTACTCGGTTTTTTGAATGGTTACAAATTAAAAACAGTTTAAACAGTGTGTGACAGGTATTTTTAATTTAAATTAAAGGGAGTGTACAAGCAAATGCTTAAACCAAGTGTTTTTTGAGTGCTTGCCAAAAAAAAATCAATAAAAAAAGTTTTTACAAATTAACAAGAGCTTTGAAAATTGTGTGACACGTGTCGTACATTTTTTTATAATAAAAGTAGACCATAATCTAAAATTTTGCATAGATTTTTAAAGGAAAACTTTATTTCGATATCGAAAAGGACTTCTACAATCAGATGAGGCGCTAAAACCAGTTTTCGGTAAGTACATATTTATTTTTTTTGCTTATTACTCTTTTTAAATAATTAATAATCTGTATGATGTGAAAAAAAATATACATATTTACGATGCAGCCTGCCGCACTACTTTAATCCTTTAATTTTTTCGCACCTAAAAGCGCATTGTTGCCAAATTGTGTTTAACTTAAAAAAAAAATAAAAATCTCCGAAATCACTAAGTTTTGACGCCCATATTATATAAACTTTTTTGTTTGTTTCGGACCCCCCCCCCATTTAAATTGACGCCTTAGGGTTCCCACTGACCTAGAAAATTTGGAAAAGTCAGGAAATTTTGAGAGCTACCTGGAAAAGTCAGAAAATGAGCAAAAAATCCCCAAAAGTCAGGGAATTAGCACACAAAACCTGGAATTTCTCTTTCTTAACCTATTTTTTAAGCCAACTTTGTAAAAAATATTATGTGAGTTCTTCTCTGCTCACCTCGTATATAATTTCAACATCTATTTCGCGCTCAATCAGTTCCAGTCTATCTAAAATCCAAGAGCAAGAGAAAAGAGAGAGGAAAGCTTTTTAAAACGTGTAGGACAAGAACCGCATCATTACCCAGAGTGGCCGATTGTGTTTATTGAACATATTTGGTTTTTGTTTCGAAATAATAAATATCACCTGGTATTATTTCTCCTTGTTCTAAGCACACATCGCGCTATCTTCTGTTACAACTTGAAAGTGTAGTCGAGCGCGTTTTTTCTAATCCGACAATTTTTATTATGTAATGTATTTATTCCTAATCTTGAAATGATGTGCGATACGAAATTTTTTTAAGAGCAAAAATCCAAAATGACGAAAATACAGTTTCTAATTTAGATTGGATAAGTCCTTCTATAAGTCCACCAGAGTGGCAGTATCTACAGGCTGTGAAAAACCAATAAATATCAAGCATATGGTAAGCTTTGTTTAAAAAATATTGAATTGAGTAATATGAGGCGTCAGACCACCTTGAGCCATTTTAAGAGCAGTGGTCATGTAAAGAAAGTGGAAAAGTGGAAAGTGAAATTGCCTTTGTTAATCAAGAAAAATGATCAGTGTTGGCCCAAAATCGAAGTGAAGGAACCTCCACATCAACTGCTTCCACTGTTAATCAGTTATGGATGCAGAAATATTGTGGTGCAAGGAGTCTTAAAGATTAATCCTTCTGTTGCCAATTATGTCTACAGCATCTGCGAAGGCCAATAGTAGGTTGGCTTTCTTGCATATTCTAATGATACGTTGAAGAGTTGGGTGAAAGAGACTCAACCTGCTTAAGCCCATTGTTGAAACCAAAGAATAGCTCTGTCCCACCCTTATCGTGCACCTTGTACCCTTCGTACACATTTTTATCAGGGATATCAGCTTTTTTGGAAAGCTCACTTCCTGCATTTCTTCTCACAACTTTGCTCTTAATAATCTGTCAAGTGGAGTTCAAAAGCAATGAAGAGCTGAAAATTATCACTTTGCTTCCTTTTTAAAAGTTAGGCGCTAGCTGATTTTGGATTTTTGAAAAATTTGTACAGGGGGCTTAACATTACCTCCTATATTCGACAAGAATTTTAATCCTTCAAACTTTGTGTTTTTCTAATGTTTTTTAAATTAATTTCACTACTGCATTTTTTGGAATTCATAGACTCTATTAGATCAAAACCGGTTCACAGAAAAAAAAGTTATGAGCATTTAAAACAAAAAGTTTGGATAAAAGTTTCGAAGAAACCGCAAGCAAAGCTGCGGATAATTAGCTAGTTTATTACAAATACTACTAAAAATAGCTACTTTATCACTGTAGCACCGGAAAAATAAACTTTTCCCTAAATATTACCCCAGGAATTACTTACGTATTTCCTTTTTAAAACAAAATTTTGAATGTGTGTATGTGGGTGTTTATGTAAGTGTATGGGAGGGTGTATAAATATGCTACCCGGGGTATTTACTAAAATTTTGACAAAACATTGTTTGGTTTTATTCTATCTGCATAAAATGTAAAACACTTTATTCTATTTAACTTTGCCATTCAATTTTTTTTTGCATAACCAATAATAAAGTTAAAAAAAAGTTTCTTGCACATATAATCCAAGGTGGCGGCGCGAGCGGCGCCCCCCAAACTTGGATTTTTTATAAGGTTCTAATTGTTTTTAACATATTTTAAAATCGTTTATTCCCCACCTTTTGCAAGCCAAAGGCCTTTTTTTATACCTACTTACTGGACTTATATATCTATAACTTACTTTTGATATTCCATCCTTCTGAAAATACTTCAACCACGTGGCCTCGTGAAATGAAATTTTCGGGACAAACTAGGGCAGTGTAAAGAGCTGTATGTATGACAATTCTGTTCTGGGTGTGACAGGTTAAACCTATGTAATAAATAAAGGAGAATAACAAGCAAGAAAAAAATCTTTGTCTTACTCCGGTTTCCACCCAAGGGTGCATACCCTGACGCTAAAAACACATCAAGTGACACTGCAAACTTTCCTTTTTGGTTCATTCCATTATACATGGGTTCAATTATGTGTTTTTGTGTTTGGAACATCCAGCACTATTATTTAAGATAAAAATTCCATATACATCTTAGAGAGTAACACCCTATAAACCTGTCAAAATTTCTCAAAATTAAAAAAAATACATTTTAAAAAAATAAAGAAAAGCATACAATAGAGCATTCAATTTTAGGAAAAAATGTCAAATAAATTTTTTTTTGCACGTTTTTTTTAGAATTATATACAGCAAAAAATGTTTCATAAAGTTTTTTGTAGCATAAACACTTTTCTCACAAAAAAAATCTAGTTTGAAATTCTGCAAAAATGGTCAATTTTATTGGCCTTTTTTTCATCAAGGTTTTACCACTAATTTAGCAATAAAACAATAAAAAACCAAGTACAAAAGATAACTGTGTTGTTTGTCTGAAGGCTAGCATATATATATAAAATACATATAATAATGTTCACTTTGTCAAAGTGACAGGACTTAAGGTTATTGTCTAAGCCATAAAAACTAAGAAAATATTAATTTTTAAAAACATTTGAGATTTTTCAACGATTTGAGTTAAACAAACTGCATTACATACATAATTAAAATAAAGTTTTCCTTTTTGGTGGCCATATTGAAATACAAGATGGTGGACGAAATTAAAATCAACGTAGAAAATAACTATCGAGCGTAAATATGGCCACCACAAAAGCAAAAATTCTTTCCGATTAGGTATAAAATTCAGTTTGTTTAACTTAAATCGGTAAAAAATCTCAAACGTTTTTTAAAATTAATGTTTTCTTAGGTTTTATGACTTAGCCAATAAACCTTATGGACAAATCCTGTCACTTTGACAAAGTGAACATTATTATATATATATATATATATATTTATTTAATGCTAGCTGGTAGACAAAGAACCCAGCTTTATTTTTTTATCGCCAAATTTCTGCTAAAACCTTGGTACAAAAAAAGGCCAATAAAATTGACCATTTTTCAAACTAGATTTTTTTCTGAGAAAAGTGTAGATGCTACAAAAAACTTTATGGAACATTTTTTGCTCAACATAAGATTGTATATAACTCTCAAAAATCCGTTTTTAAAAAATTAGATTTTTTTATTAATGGCGCATAAAATTTCAAAACGTCAATTTTTGGAAATTTTGAAATATTTAACAAAATTTCCTTAAAAACTAAACGTGCTACAAAAATGTTTATTCGACATTTTTTACCTAAATTGAATGCTTTATGTATTCTATTTTTTATTTTTTTAAAATGTAATTTTTTTAATTTTGAGAAATTTTGGCATTCTTTTACAGGTTTATAGGGTGTTGCTCCCTAAGATGTATATGGAAGATTTTGATTTTTACCTTAAATAATAGTGCTGGATGGCACAAACACAAAATTCAAGAAATATAATTTTTTTTTTCTTGGAATCGACCAAAAAGTGAAGTGTGACTGGTTTGGAAAAACTGCAATCTCGCGTCAACGATGCGTTTTTAGAGTTGGGGTGGGCACCCTGGGCGATAGAGTTCTAATTTTTGTTAACTGCTAGTACATTATATTGTTATTTCTGTTGTAAAGTAAACGTAGTTTTATATTTAAATCTATAAAGCTTTTTAAATATATGTATAAACGATAGTGTCCCTTTTGGGTGTGTAGTGAATAAGGGAGATACGAGACGAACAAAGAGGAAATGCTGCGCCGTTCTGTTACCCATAACAGTAGAGAGTAGATAATGCATCGGGTATTAAAATAAGAGAGATGTCCTTAGCTATACGTAACAAGAACCTATCCTGATATTTTCCTAAAAGTTAAGATTTTTTTTCGAAAATTAAATTAATAACAAATATTCTTTAGGATCACAATGAACTGAAAAATCATTTGGCTTTGTCAAATTTTGTGTTTTTTTTTTAATGTTTATTTTTCCCGACTTCTCAAACATTAAAAAACCAATAAACTTGAAAGTTAAGTCCCTTATTTTTTAGGAACGTTTCCCTATGTTTTAATTTTTTATAACGCATAATAGTAGTTTTTACAAGTAGTGGCTAAAATAGTTTTTTTTACGAGCGTTAATAACGCGAATAAAAAAAACACGAGTTTTAAACACTATTTTTTTTTATAAGTTTATCCAGAAACTCAATTAGAAACAAAAAAATAAGCTAAATGAATTCAAAGAAAAAAAACTGGTAGAGTCAGAACAGTGAGCAAGCAACCCGCAGCTGTTATTTTTTTCAATTTGGCCCTGCTATTTCTATTTTGTATGCCCTTTTTATAAAGTTAAAAAAACAAAACCTTTAATTAAAATAATTTTATTCATAACAACGAGAGCATACAGTTATAGATATAGATAGATACTTGTTTTCAAAAAATACATAATTATTATTGGATATTTTTATTTGTTCCAAATCAAATTCCAAAATCAATGGTTTTTCACCTGTTAATGTCGATGTTTGTTTTTCTACGTTCACTGCCTGTTGATTTATTGTAATTGCTACATTATCGTTGGAATTTTCTTGCCAAACTGATAATGATGATAATGGTTGATTTAGATTAAAGATTTTTTTGAAATTTCATTTTTTGTTGTCATGCTCTGTTGCACATAAACTTTGGCGACTTGACGTGACTTCCAAGCTCCAGAACTTGCAAGAAGAGTTGCTGAGATCCTTCTAAATGTATGTCCAGTGTATTTCTCGGGATCTGGAAGTTGCAAAAATCTTGCAATAACTAGTGGCATTCTCGCAAATTTGTTAATTCCTACAACCTGTATGGTGTATTTTCCGTTGCGATACTGCAGAAAGTATGAAATTTGTTAATTCCTAGAACCGGTATGGTGCATTTTCCGTTGCGATACTGCAAAAAGTATGAATCTGTTTTGGTGTGCGTAGACCGTAATTCGGAGTATTGATTGATAAGGTGTTCAAGGGTTCGTCTAAGATGGTAAATTTGCGCAGGACATGAGTTTTTGAGTCAGGCACTGTAACCAACATAATTCCATCTCTTTTTTCGATATCAGTCACGTTTATGTTGTACAGCTCGTCTCATCTACAAGCTCCCGCGTTCCCCATAATCAAACGCACCTTGTGCAGCAAATACACCTCATTGGGTGCGTCAGAAAGGAATCTTTCAATTTGTTCCCGATCCGATCAAAAATTAAAAAAGTGGGTAAATGCATTTAAGATAAGATAAATAAACTAATAATTTCATTAGGTTCGTAATTATATCAGCCCTTACCTCTATTTTATTTAAAAAATCCATTTTTCTCGATTTTTATTTAAGGGACGCCGAAAAACACTAGAAAATCTCGAAGATATTGTTCGAAACTTATAGCGGCTTCCATTAGTAAAACTGCTGCGCCACTAGTGCACTGAGTCGGTGCTGCTGTTCCATTGGGGTGCACTTTTTTCAGTTTTCTCTGAGGGCTCTTGGCGCACCGAAAACTTTTTCCCGCCTTTATATTTTAAGTCAAAACCCACTAGTCCACCTCAAAAAGAGTTAATTAATGGTCCTAAGCTACTTTTATATACATTAAGTCAAGTGTTTGAATGAAACGAGTGTTCTGGTTTGGGTGCAGTTTTCTTCATGTTCCATTCAATCTGCACTCAGACTGCACTGACGCAATTTTTTAAGAGCACCAAGCCAGTGTTAGTGCACTACGAGTGGCACACCAATTTTACCAATGGAAACCCCTATTACACAATTTAAATAAAAGAAAAATTCGCGGGCATTTCAAAGGCCTGCTTGATTTTAAATTTCGCGCACCAGCTAAGGTTGACATGCAAAACGAAGTAAATTTCCAAATTTTATAGACTAACTGTAAGCGTTATAGATTTTTGTTTTATAAATTTCGGTAAAAAGCTTTTTAAGGGCACTATTACCTAAGCCTTTATGAGAAAAAATTGAAGTTATTTTTGATTTCACAAAACTCCCATTATTTAGATTTTTTTTAAAACATTAAATTTGTAATATTGACGCGTTTAAACGACAGTTCAAAGTGCAGAAACTTGGAGTAGCTAAATAATTTTTTAAATATGTTTCCTTCCAATCACCAGTATAGGTTGGTGTATATGAAATGAATTTTTACTTTGTTATTATAACTTAATTAGAAAGTAGATTTTATTACCTGTTATAGTCACAGACTTAAGCGTATTGTTGTTACTCCATCTGCTCGAGTGTTTTAAAATGCTACCTCCAACCTTCACGTAGAGGTAACTTTTCGGTCCAGGAATCAAGGCACGTGGCATGGTTTCACAGTTTTCCTGAAAATGTATAAAATGATTAAATTGAAAATAATCACTGACTTTTAGGAGAATGATAAAGGACGCGATGTTACTCCCTTATTCTTAGAACATTTCTATAATCTGACTTAAAGCGTCACCAGCATTCACTACCTGAATGTAAAAATTGTCTGGGATTTTATTCTTGATTAGAAAGAAAATTCGATAGACAAGGAGCAGTCTCTCAGATTTTCATCCATCGCAAAACTCAAGCTAGCTGTCACGTAAAAAAAAAACCAGATATTTTGATCTTTTGTTTTCAGATTCTTTTCGGTTGAAGTAACTGATTTGCAGGTTTTCTAACTTCTTTTTTTGTTTTAATAACCCTATTGGGAATATTAACACGCCATTTGGTCCTTTGTGTGTTCCTTGTGGTGTGCTCATCCAAGTTTGAATTTTCGTTTTTTCCATCCACGATTTTTTTATTTTTTGTTTTTAGATTCTTTTCGGTTGAAATAACTGATTTGCAGGTTTTTTAACTTCTTTTTTTGTTTTAATTGCTTTAGGAGCATAACCCTATTGGAAATATTAACACGCCAGGACGAACCCGTATCAGGTGACTTAGACAGTGAGCGATTCAAAGATGTGATGGTGTTTAATGATGTTTGAGGAGGGTGACCACTGAAACTACTGATGAGACCACGCTGGTTGCCCAGGGCGAAACATCGTTTATTCATTTTTATTTTCGCTTTGGTCCTTTGTATGTTCCTTATGGGATGCACATCCAAGTTTGAATTTTCGCTTTTTCCATCCAAGATTTTTTGATCTTTTGTTTTTAGATTCTTTTCGGTTGAAGTAAAGGATTTGAAGGTTTTTTAATTTATTTTTTTATTTTAATTACTTTAGGAGTATAACCCTATTGGAAAAATTAATACGCCGTCAGGACCGCAATTTTTGAAACGGGAACGTTTGGTTTTTTGTGCGAATGATCACCAGTTGGTAGGGATCTATCCCGTGATGTATTTTTGAATGATGAAAACCTGTTCACATTCTCGTAAAAAGTGGACGATCCGATCCGGCGGGTTTCAAATGAGAGAACACCGCTTTTTTCAAGAGACGCCTGCGTGGTACACACGATTTTCTAACCTCTATTACTCATTTTGGTTTTTTAATTTGTGTCTGTTGTGTTTTTTTAAAAGGATAAATTTATAAATTAAAGGTTAGAAAATCAACGAGATGCTCCCACAATTTTTGACCTGTTTTGTAGATAAAATCGTTGAAAAAAGTTCCTGCTTGAAGTTTCGAGTGTTTGGCCATGAATTCTATGATAATTTTTTTTGGATTGTTTTAAGTGGTGCCTTTCTTTTAAAAGGAATGAGGCTCCTTCCCCACAAATTTTTATTACAAATACCCAGAAAACCAATCACAGAGGTGAACTGCAAAAACCAAATAAGTTTTTCCCGAAAATTTGCCGAAAAAAAAATTCGGCACTTCGGCAGAGAAAACGTAACAGTTAGTTAGAGTAGGCCTTTAACATGAAAAAATAGTTCGTTTTTACCAAAGTACACACAATCAAGGGCAGGTTCAAAAATACTGCGATCGAATAGCATGCGATGTGATGTATCCCGACAGAACGTTCCTTCTCTCACAATTCAAAAATTGGGGTTCAGGACGAACCCGTATCAGGTGACTTAGTGCGGAAATCAAAGTGTATGATGGTGTTTAATGATATTTGGGGAGAGTGAAACCACGCTGGTTACCCAGGGATTATCATTCTTACAAAGCGTCAAAAACGCATCAAATTTTTCCGGAGGACAACTACGGTCGTATTGAATTTTTCGATTCACAGATGAAAGCACTTTTCCATTATTGAATCGTCATAATTGGTCGAGGGAAATTTTGCATTTGTATTTTGACGTAAGAATAGAGTATCCCCAAAACTAAATGTTTGGTGGGGTATTGTAGGGGAACACGTAATAGGGCCATTTTTTACCAAATCTCACACCTAACAACTGCTAGGCAGTTGTTAGGTGTGAGATTTGGTAAAACATGGTTTCAACAAGATTGTTAGGGAACATCTTGATAATGTATTTCTTAATCAGGTTATAAGTACGGGGGGAACTATTTTATGGCCAGCTCGATCACCCGATCTTGCTCCTAATGACTTCTATCTGTGGAGTTATATCAAAAATAAAGTTTACGGGCATGAAAGGGCCAATAATTTGGAAAAACTTTGGATTAAAATTGAAGAAGCTTTTCAAACCATCACCCCTAACATGCTTGGAAACGTTAGAAGGGGTTTTTATAATAGGCTCGGATATTGTCTAGCCGAGCGAGGAGGACTTTTGGTTTTTAGAATGTATAATTTTATTGTGAGAGCTTCGTTTTATTTTGTTTCTCCTTATTATTTTCATTGTAACACATTATTAGCGATAAATCTGAGCAGTTGAAAATAAAACGCTCTAATTTATCAGTAACAAAAAACAAGAAAATTACGTTATCAAAATTTGCGTATTATTGACCAAATACCGGTTTGATGGACTACACTTTACATTGAACCGTGGTTAGAAGCGTACTAGACGCAAGCCGCGAACGGTGATCGCAAGCCTGAGTGTTGGTTGCTCCACTGATAGGTGTGCGATGTCCCTGCTTGTACGTACACTGGCAAATTGGACTTCTTCCGGCCTATGTTCGCGGTAGCCTGAAGCGCTCTTTATGTATTCAACAATGTAATGTTCAAAAAAAGTGGACCGTTGAACACAGGATGTGTTTTGGACATTCCGAATGTTCTAAGAATGTACAGGCAATATACCAATATTCTAGCTACGTGGGATATATACCAGGAACCTGTTAACATATCCATATTTTTTATTGTTGTCGCAGCTGTTTTATTTCTGGTTAAAATTAGATCTAATTTCCGCAAAAACAAGTTTTTTTCAACAACACTCCCAAGTAAAAACTGGAGAAATAATAAGTTACAAGTTGCCGAAAAAAAATAGCAATACAAACCGTATAATTTCCGCAGTTAACCGCTCAAAATTAGCTGTCAAAGTTGTCAACCGAAGACAATAACCACTGTACCTGTTTACCAAAACTTTGGATTATTTTAAAATAATTATAAATATCTTTTTAAGGTTCAATATAACATAGAGCACAAAATCGCCCTCAGATGTAAAAACCACAGCACCCTCTCGCTTTCCCATTACTAATCTCAGCTTGAAGTCTATATTGCTCCAAAACAACGGGGAACTATTGTTCTTGCTCTCGGTATATTTCATTTGCCAGCGTTCTCTATAAATAAGCTCTCATCTTTCGGCTAAAAGCTGAAGCTTAATATGAACTGGAAGTTTATGGATAGGGGTCAAATAAAAATTTGTAAAGTAATTAATAAAGTATGGCTGCAAGGGGGTGCAAAATAACCTAAATAAAAAAAATTCGCAATTTTGCCCGCTAATATATTAATTTTATTATAGGTTTGATATTGTATATTACCAAGAAAAACTGAGAAAATTTAATAAACCCGTGCCTTGCTAAACAATCAGTTGACAAATTTATTAATTTAGGTACATTTTTTAGTTCACCTGGATGAGACACACTTAGGCTCTAAATGACGTAAACTAATAAAAATCGATTAAAATTTATGATTGCCTTTTACAAGTCAATTCCTGGGTGCGCCACTGCTTGACGGATTCTTACTTTGTCATTTTTTGTTACTTTTATCATAATTTGATTTTCAAATATTTATCTTTAAAAAAAATGGACACAAAGTCGAGTTTATAAACATTACGTCTTCAATGTGCCTCAAAAAAGAGCAAAGATTATGAATCTGAAAAAGTGGTGCCCTAATATACATACAAAGTGGTAAAGCTTTGTGTTAAATTACTAAACCCCTTTGCAAGGAACCCCCTAGGGGGCCCCACGAAAGTATATCCCGAAAAGATCAAAAAAAACAAACAAAATCTTGGGTTTTGTAATAAATTTAAGAGTGTAAACGAGTTCAATTTGCGAGTCGAGTGCTCGTATTCGGATTCGGGATTGCCCTCAGATCACTTTCGGTCAGATTTGTGACGTCACTGGCTAGAGTTGAACTGAAAGCATTGTAGATCGAAAACGCTATAAGTGTGCAACTACACATGATGACGATGAGCATTACATAAAATCTCAGGCGGTTAATAAAAATCACACACAGCCAATTATTGTATAGTATCTACTAATACTGGGGGCATAACAACCAATAATTAATGAATGTTTTGAAAAAAAGTTAACAAAATTAGCTCTATTAACACTAAGAATTAAGACTGAGAGGAGGAGATAACCCCCAAAACCTCCGTCCCAGCAAACACTTCTTTTACATTAACATAGTATTTAAGTAAATCTAAATTCAAAAAATTTACATAAAAAAAAAGTGTTCATAAAAAAACTTATGTTTCTTTATTTACATTATACTTACGTAATAAGAAGGTAACTTTTGTTCATGGTTTCATACAGAACATGGAAGTTACTTTTTACCTTGATGTAAATATAACAGTGGGATTTACTAAGATCTAAAATAGTACCCTCCACAGGTCTAAATATTTACACCTGTGGGGAGTACTAAATTTTAAAACCCATTTTCAAAAAATACTTACCCATAGAGAAAAGCTACAAAGTTATTGATTATTTTGTATTGTTATTGCAAAATACCACAGAGAAACTACTTTTTTCTCAAAATATTCCATATTTTAGGAGAAAATGCCCTAAAACTAATTTTTTTTGACAGGTTTCAAATTGGCAAATGGTGAATACGCCAAAAATTTGGCACATATTAGCTTCAGGTTATAAAGATGATGATTTTTTAGACCACCTCTGGGGGGTGGTTTAAATTTATAGCCCCCAGAAAGGATTGTTTTGTGGCAGTTGGTAATAAGTTCCTTTATAATTTCCCTAAGCAACCGTTTTTACAAGAATTAATTTACCTTTTTTAATATCCCAAGTTGTTCATTAATCAATAAAACACCTCCAATTTTGTCCAGAAAAACGCCATATTTTGAACCCGTCTTCACCACAAAGAATATATTTATGAGGGCACTACGAGGCAAAACAAACATAAACGAATGTCAATGATTATGCACGAAAACTGTCTCCTATGAAAAAAATTCAGAACAACTGTACCTATTCATTTATTTACAAACAGAACTAAAATTAAAACATTAAGTTTATCTACAAGCTTAATCATCAAACAAAGCTTTCCACTGAAAAATTGCACTCAAAGGTCTTAACTCTGCAGCACCGAACATTTTGTTGAGCCGACATGACTCCTTTGTGAACGCATCAGTTGGATTCAGGTCTGTTTTTTTTTCATGACCTACTTTAATGAAATATTTTTATTTGTAGTTTGCGATTGCGATGGGTTTGTATTTGTAAAGTTTTTTCATACTTTTGAGAGATAAAAACCCCTTTTAAATAAATACAAAGTTAATCTAATTCTTATGTTATGATTATATATCGAAATGGTTTTGTGACAGTGAATAATAATCGCGAAAATCAATAAACAAAATTAAAATTATTCTTATAAATCACACTATGTCGAAAACTCAAGGAAGTTGGTATAAAATGCTTAAAACCAACAATTTCACTTAAACATAAGACCTGTCTAAAATAGGCTAAACCCTTTTAGTAAATCCCACTGTAAAAGTATATAAATATTATATACACAATATGACTTTAATTTTACATAAATGTTATATTCCAATACGTAATATTTATATAACATTTATCTTGTTACATATATATAGTAGTTACATAAATGGTACGTTATTTACGTGACGTCAAGTTTACCTTGATGTTACTTCTAAGAGATATAAATATTAAGTAAAAAAATTTACCCCAATTTTACTTTTCAATTTACTTTCTAGTTACTAGCTGCAGTTCTCCAATTTTTTGTTGCCATGTATTATTTACGTTATTTTAATTACATATTAGGGACACTTAGCTATAACTTACACGTAAACCTAACGCGTTCAAAACAAAACCAAAACGCATTGCATTTTTAACTTGTTTATGCCATGTTTTGAACAAGGTCGATTTTATGGTGAATGCGATGTTGATGTGATGGTGACTGCACTCGTTGCGATCACAGCCACGCACGTATCGATTGCAGTCAGCTGTTCGGTCATCGCCTTCCCCATAAAGTCGAACGAAATTTCTATTTATCTATCAACCAACGATACACGACATATAGCGTTTTATTGAAGGTGTCAGATGGCGAATTTCCAACTAATAATTTCAGCCAAACATATTTACAAAATGAGGGGAAAATTTAGCGCCCTAATAAATTTACAGAAAAGATTTGTGGCATGGAGGGCAAAGGTTGAGGGAATAAATCGGAAAAAAGTTTTTCCTCAACCAGAATTTGAACCCGGGACCTCTAGAATACCAGTCTAATGCTCTACCAACTGAGCTACCGAGGAACTGGGGTTTTAAATGGCTATTCGGAAATCCTTTCGTCCGATTCATTTGTTAGTAGTGGGGAGATCTTTGAAGCCTACTGCATATTTAAAAACCTAGACATGTTATAAAGACAAGGAGGTACACAGTTACGATTATTAGTTGCACGAAATTTTTATTTATCTATCAACCAACTATAAACGACATATAGCGTTTTATTGGAGGTGTCAGATGGCGAATTTCCAACTAATAATTTCAGACAAACATATTTACAAAATGAAGGGAAAATTTAGCGCCCTAATAAATTTACAGAAAAGATTTGTGGCATGGAGGGCAAAGGTTAAGGGAATAAATCGGAATAAAGTTTTTCCTCAACCAGAATTTGAACCCGGGACCTCTAGAATACCAGTTTAATGCTCTACCAACTGAGCTACCGAGGAACTGGGGTTTTAACTGGCTATTCGGAAATCCTTTCGTCCGATTCATTTGTTAGTAGTGGGGAGATCTTTGAAGCCTACTGCATATTTAAAAACCTAGACATGTTATAAAGACAAAGAGGTACACATTTACGATTATTAGTTGAATGAAGTTATCAACCAACTATACACGATATATAGCGTTTTATTGGAGGTGTCAGATGGCGAATTTCCCACTAATAATTTCAGCCAAACATATTTACAAAATGAGGGGAAAATTTATTAGGGCGCCAAATTTTCCCTTTATTTTGTAAATATGTTTAGCTGAAATTATTACTTGGAAATTGCCATCTGATGCCTCCAATAAAACGTTATATGTCGTGTATTGTTGGTTGATAGATAAATCAAAATTTCGCATAACTAATAATCGTAAATATGTACCTCCTTGTCTTTATAACATGTCTAGGTTTTTAAAGCCGCAGTAGCTTCAAAGATGTCCCCACTAGTAACAAATGAATTGGACGAAAGGATTTCCGACTAACCAGTTAAAACCCCAGGTCCTCGGTAGCTCAGTTGGTAGAGTATTAGACTGGTATTCTAGAGATCCCGGATTCGAATCCTGGTCGAGGAAAACATTTTTTCCGATATATTCCCTCACACTTTGCCCTCTACGCCACAAATCTTTTCTGTAAATTTATTAGTTGAACTTATCCCGAAGTGATATTGTCTATAAATAATAAATATTATTTTGAATTTCTTCTTTTGAATTTCTTTTACAATCAGGTTTCAGATGACCAAAATTATTTATTGCACGGACTTTTATCAATATATGAATGTAGATTTTTTATATCAGGAGAATTTGGACTTGAACCCTAAACGAATAGGCTGAATTTAAGTATTAAAAAGTCACGGCTTATAAATCAATATATTGAGAAAATTGAAAAGAAACCAAAACCACTATACTCATAGTAAAGTCGCCCGGAATATTAATGAAAGATAAACATTTTGATCTATAAACGGGTTAGCGAGGATTCGCTCCAGGTTGTTGCTTTTAGTAGTAATCAGTGGCGTAGCGACAGCCCAGCCAATACATTTACGTAAATATTACATAAAAGCTACATCAAATGATTACTCTGTTACATAAATTCTAGGTAAACTGGAAGTCGGAACAAGGTAAAAAGTAAGTTTCCCACTTTTTACGAAAATAATAGGCACTTTTATCTAGTTTTTAAATGCATCCGTTTACTTATACCTAACGCGTTGAAAACAAAACAAGAAGGCATTAAATTTTTGACTTTCCACGCCATTTTTCGAACGGGGTTCGACTTTATGGTGAAGGCGATGACCGAACAGGTGACTGCAATCGATACGTGCGTGGCTGTGATCGCAACGAGTGCAGTCACCATCACATCAACATCGCATTCACCATAAAATCGACGACCTTGTTCAAAACATGGCATAAAAAAGTTAAAAACGCATTGCATTTTTGCACTCGCAATGATATTTTGAAGTCTTCTGGGAATTGAATTGGCTAGATTTTAAAATAAGTTTGGATCTTCAGCAATAACTTCCCTATATGCCCTTACGATGAGGTCCATTAAATGTTCTGAATTCCTGGGAATGATATTAAAACTCGTTAATTTCTTTGCGATAAGTCCCCAAACGATTTCTATTGGATTCGTATCAGGGGTTTTTGCAGGCCAAGGCAAAACTTCGATATTACTATCCTGGAACCATCGCTGCGCAATTCTAGCCATATGAACTGGACAGTTATCTTGTTAGAATACAAAGTAATCTGGATAAGGGAGCCTCACCTCTACATACTAACGTAAACTTCCGCTGTAAATCGCCCATCAATTCTAAATAGAGCGCCATGTCCTCTAGCCGATATACAAACATTTAACGAAAATCTTCCCGCCCGGTCTTCGTTTCCAGCAATAGACACTTTAAAAAAATATTTCAAAAAATCGGTATCGGAATACCTAACGTATTCGAAATACAATCAAAATACACTACATTTTTTGCGATGTTTCGAGCAATGCCCGCTTTTTTGAAGAGTGCGATGATAGAACTGCTAATTGAAATCGTTGCGTACGTTCATAGCTCTCTAACGTTACGTACATCCCTCCGTATGCAACAAGTGGAATCGTTGTTCTGTCATCGCACCCGTCAAAAAAACGGGCGCTTTTTTGAAGGGTGCGATGACAGAACTGCTGATTGAAACCGTTGCGTACGTTCGTGGGTCCGCAACGATACATACATCCTTCCTTACGCAAGGAGATTCTGTCATCACACGCGAAAAAAGAAGCAGGCATCATTTAAAACATAGCATCAGCAAGTCAAAAATGTAGCGTATTTTGACTTTGTTTCGAACGCGGTAGGTATACGGATTCCGATGCGTTGAAATATTTACTGTAAGTGTCTATTGTCTACTATATCGTTCTTCGTATCGGGTTCCCGGCGGTCGATAAACCAGAAATTGTTTTTTATCGCTGTTCACCCATAATGAAGAGCTACTTGCCGAATACACCAACCACCAGGTTTGTTAAGATTTAAACTTTATCAAATTCGGAAAAGTGCGGTGGCATTTTTTTAAATTTGGATGACACTGACATGCAAAACATGATTTTGTCAGAAGTTTGTAACATTGTCACTTATAAGAAGACAATGCCGTACTATAAAAATTTAAAAAATTAAGCAGGCTGCTAACTTCTGCTGTACCAGTTTTATGCGGAGAGAAGTGTATATGTAACATACTGTGTAACTAAACCCTCTTACACTTGATTTGTCAGTGTCCACTCTATGCCATACCAAACAGATTCCTAACTCTCGATGAACTGTGTTTAACCCTTAACAATATTGATCACAATTCAACTACACGTATAGCACTTTAAATTAAATATATTGTTTTACTTCTATCTGACATAATAAACGAATAATCAATGCATAACCTATCTGTTCTCTTTAATTCTCAAACAACCAAAGTAAGCAGGGTGCGCACATTATTTCTTTTTTTTTTGTTTTTCTTTAGGCTGTAGTGTTTGTTAAGGAAATTTAATAGTACCGTTGAGTGAATAACTAGGTTATCTAATCAAAATAACAAGCATACGGCGTGTGTTACCTATAATATAATAGTTACATATAATAGTTACCTAATTTATTTTATTTTTCGAATTATCATATCTTTTAAAATCAAGACTCTAAAAGCCGTTTATATCAGAATACTCATTTTATTTTTGTTTTTTGTATGCTTGTATCTTAAAGAAAAGTTAACATTTAAACATTTTTTTTTCTTTTCTAATCTGTTTATCAGAGCTAATATTATTTCGTTTCTTTAGACCAATCTGTAACACATTATAATAAAGTGCTTTTAGTGTGTAAGTCGAACTCACTTGTTAGAAACCTAAGGTTTTATAAACAATAAAGTAAATAAATAAATAAAATAAAAGTCAATATCAGCCTGCAAGAAAACTGAAATGCAAATTTTATAATTTAGATATAACGATATCATCTAAGTCTCCTTGTATATAAAAGCATCAAGAACGAAGTAGGTACATTATCTTATATCTCCTGAGGAAAATTGTCTCTAGGATTTCAAAAGCTTAACTGTATATGTGCGCTTAAGTAGATATTAAAATGATATGATAAAACACCCTAAGCAAGATTTGTACTGCTATATTCTTAGACGCAAAATATATTGTGCTGAACCGATTTGGATGAAATTTGTTAAGAAGATAGGATGTGACCCGGATTATAACTAAAAAAATGCTACTTTTTAATTGATATTCCCCGCAATGACAGCTGTCAAATGACATCTTTTTTGGATATCGCGGGCAACGCCGCGGGACAACCGCTAGCATTAAATATGTAAATTTATTTACTTACGACCAACCCATAATACTAATTTAATAAGCCTCACAATACGACTGTAATGGACCATTTACGCTCCTAGGATAATAATGAAGCTTAGACGTAAACCACAAGATGGCGTGACAAGCGATGTAACTTTATTTTATAAGAGCACTAATTGGCACAAAAATACGAATTATTTTTCTGTATTTTTAAGACAATAAATCTTTAATAAACGTAAATAAATCCAATATAATTTTAGTACCTTAACCAAAAATAAGTCCCGTTAAATTGACATATTAAGCATTTTCCTTAGTAACCTTAATTGTTTTGACATTTTAGATAAAACTTCATTTAAACCTTAGGGCAGTACCTTCTCCATACAGGCCGATCAACTCCTACCGATTTAGTGTCCTTTAATCCACCTTCGCCGCCATTTTCATTCAACAGTGACAGAAAATCCATTAGTTTTCTGTCAATATGGCGGCGAAGGTCGAGAAAAGGATACTAAAACGGTAGGAGTTGATTGTCTTATGTGGAGAAGGTATTGCTTAGGGTATGAAGGTGGTTGCCTTAAGAGTGTTCGCGTTTGATATTTTTTATAATTTCTGATATTTATGATGATATTTTCATTGGTCGTAGGTAAAGTAAACGCTCAGATAAATTGTGACACTAGCCTGCGGCTTGCGTCTCAAACTTCATCTTCGCGTTTCATCATAACTTGCTTGTTATGTAAACTACTATTACTCGACACCTCCGGTATATAGGCCTCTCATCTTCTCCTATTTTGGCGTCCTTTGGTTCAGATTGGGGGTCATTAATGTAATAACTGGCAACAGTGTCAAAAATGGCGTCTGTTTTGGACCGAAATGGTACTAAATCGGAAGTAGTTGAGTAGCCTATATATCTCGGAGATGTTGATTGCGTGCGTGCACAATTTATATAAAGTAGGGGTATGAAGAAAACTTTGTTTACTTGTCCATCTTTGTATATTTCTAATGGGGCTTTTCGATAAAAATATATAACCTATTTTTTGCATTGAACATAAAAATACATAAGCTTAACTGAGCAAATACGTTCATAATTAAACTATGACCAAAGCCTCTGCGTCTGAATTCCGGCATGTCTGAGCTTGCATATTTGATTTATATGAAAAGAAGTGCGTATTGAAAGATGGATCTGAAAAACTCCTATCTGAAAAAAATCAGAATATCTATGGTGCATAACTAAAATCGTATACAATTCTGAATTCATTTAGGGTGAAATTTATAGTCGTGCCTTGAGCCCTTCCTTGGCTAAGGCCGCCCCGAAACATTATATTTTTTTGACAGCGACGTTTTCCTTTTAGGTTATTCTTGTTTTGTTACTTTTTTATTACGATTTTTTTCACGTTTGGGAGAAGTGCGCAGCCAAAAAAATTAAAATAAAGCTCCTTACTCGAACCGGCATATAGAATATTTGTGTAGTTTGATCCAAAGATTTCCGATTCTGGAAAAAAAATCGATGGTGGTAGTTTGGCCCAAAAACAGAGAACCTGGAAAGAAATCACTGGATATGTCAGCGCCAATTTCAACAGTCGCACAACAATTGAAAAAGTTATGAGATAATTTAAAACCTCCAGCATAACACCACACCCTTAAGAGCGAGGACGTAGAATATAAGCGAGAAGTGTATAAAATTTGGGATTTCTTTCACCCCTTGCTCAAGGGACTATCACTGTTTCAAAAAATCAATTTATATGTGACTATGTATTTGGGAGTTTGTGTTTATAATCACTAATTACCAGAAGTGGGCAACCACATGCTGCAATGAAAATAGTGATGGTAGCTGTTTGCTTCTTGTTTGTTAAACTTTCTGTGCCGCATTGAAAATAATGGTACATTATGCTTTTTAAAGTAAAGGAAAAGAGCTTGTGTTGTGCCCTTTCTGTGCAGAATAGTCATCTAGAGAATAACCCTTTGCCTCAAAATTTTGGGGTTACTCCACTTTCAAAGAATACACTAATCTATAACCAGACCTTAAATTAAAACGACTGTCTTCTTTTTTTTGTTTATAGTTTTATTATAGTTGGTTTCAGAATAACCCTTGTAAAAAGGGGAATGTTAATAATAATAATGTTAATAATCTATTTTTACTTCCTTTTTAGAGGACAAAAAACGAACCGCTAAAACTCGTATTAACAAGGAAGCCTTAGTAAGAGTGGAAAAGCTGCAGAGAGCTACGGAGCAACAAGAAGAACTCAATAATTTGAAAGTTGCCTGTGTAAAAGCAGAAAAGAAATATGAAAAAGAAAAAACAAAACTTCTTCAATCTGCTTCTGATTAAAAATTAATTTCACTGATTTTATGTATAAGGGCTTTTGCAAAGATGGGTACTTAGTACTTATTACCTAAAAACTTAAGTTTTTTGTTTTAAATTTAGACTGTTTTATTATAAGGAGACCTTTTCGTTTTCAGTTTATGCTGTTTTTGTTAATAAAGTATAAAGTTCAAGGGTCAAAATACGCACTGTAATACACAATCAGTGATAGGGAAAAACGTGATTTAGTATTAATTTTTTTAAATAATTTGTCAAGCCAAAGACACAACTACAAAATTTCTCAGCTTCAGGGCCTAGTAATAAGTTGATAATTTTTTGTGCTAGTCCACTTTTATGACTGTTATTAGATTTAAGTTTGTTTTGCAGGTAAATTAGACTTTATAGAACTAATATCTATAGTTCTAAATAGTATTTGTCTGTCTGATATTTTATTTTGATCTTAAAATAGTGAAAAGGAGATTGATATTAAAAGAAAAATATTATATTGTAAATTTTTTGATGTTATGCAATGTTAATTGACAATTTGCTTAGTTTATTTTTAAAATTATAATTTGAAGTAATGTTTATTTTTTAGTTATTAAACATGTAAAAATGGTTTTCATGTGTTACAATTACAGTGTCCTCAGATGTCCTTAAATCTTAAAATTTTAACAACTTTTTCATTTTATCCTAAAACTTTCATAGGTGTCCTGAAATTAGTTATAAATTCATAAATAAGAGATTTTCCCAAAAAAAATTTTTTTTATAATCTTTTAGAAAATAATGATCATAGAAAACAATTTTAAAAACCTTTAAAAAATCTAGCACTAGCCTCGATTTTTACTGTGTTTTTTTTGTAGGTACCTGGAAAAACTAAGTATGTCAATTGAAATTTTGGATTCTTAATTTTTTCATAGGTATATACCAAAAATCAACAAACTAAAATTTCTAGCCTATAAAACCTTGGAGGAAGCCTTAAGGTAGCTCGCGACCTACCTTATACCTCACTTATTTTTAAGCATTCCTTCGATGACTATAAAATACATTTGGTGCCGAAGGAGCCCTTAAGGCGTAAGGAAGCCTCAAGGCTCGACTATAAATTTCACCCAAATACATTCCAGCTGTGAGAGGCTGGCCTAAGAGAGAAAATTTTGCCGGCAAAATTTTCAACTGGTACGAGACATCAGTAGGGTACAGTATGCAGAAAGCATTTTATAAACAAAAAAATTACAGCAACTTTTTAAGACTGCTCATTTTTGAAAAACCCTTTTTAGCTCGAAAATGACTTGATATATTAAGATATGCGGTTTTTCCTAATCGATATTTCTTTAAAATCGAGCACTACATGTATATCAGTTTTTGAGCAGCTTTGCTAGGAATACCCGAAACTTAATTATTTCGTCGAATTTGGACCGCCCTGTATCTTGTTTAAATATTTGCTTAAATTCTCAAATAAAGAGTGATAAAACGGCGTAGCGTAAGACAGAAAGAAAGATCAAGTATATTTGCTGAGGTGTTTTAGGTGTTTTACTTCCCAACCGCATTCAATATTAAAAGGCTCTTTTTCAAATTTTCTTTTAGGAGTTTATTCCAGAGCACCAAATAAGACGATAATTTTGGTACTGATTTCTTTAATTTATTAATAGTAGAAAAATTATATTTTTTACCTAATTTACCCATTTACTAATGGACATATATATTAGACACCTAAAGTAAATATTTAACGCATCGGTATCGGTATACCTAACGCGTTTGAAACAAAGCCAAAATACGCTACATTTTTGATTTGTTCAAGCCATATTTCGAACGATGCCCGCTTTTTTGACGAGTGCGATGACAGAACACTCGTTGCGCGCGGAGAGATATACGTAACGTTACGGACCCACGAACGTAGGCAAAGATTTCAATCAGCATCTCTGTCATAGCACCCTTCAAAAAAGCGGGCATCGTTCGAAACATCCCATAAACAGGTCAAAAATGTAGTGTATTTTGACTTTATATAACGATACCGATGCGTTAAAATATTTACTTTGTTTTGTCTATCGTTGCTGCACTAAAGTATCGCTGTCACTTACCCCATCCAAGCAAAATAAGATCTTGAATAACATCCATAACTTAGTTTTTAAACAAGGAAACTTAAAAACGAAAAAAAAAACCAAAGATATTTAAGTTGAAACCAGTTAACTAGTAGGATGTACTTTCCGAGGCCACAAATTTAAAATATTCAAACATTTAAATCCCTTAAAAGAAATTTTAGCTTATTCGGCAAAAAATCTAAAAGGAGTTCCAAGCCGTGTCTTAGTTTTTACAAAATGTGCATTCATGTATGTTTTTAATGAACCACACTAGAGACAAAACGGGTGAATCATAGAGTAATATACCTACGAAACAGAGGCACAAAGCGGACCGAAGTGGATCGTAGACTCCTACGCGAATCCTCGCGAAAAGCGTTTCTGCGCACAAGTCTGTGATCCATTTCTGCCGGCTTTGCGGCTCTGTTTCGTAGGTATTACTTATTTACCTAACAAATGAGGTAAGTGATACTTTACCGCACGCGACGGCAGTTGGCCGAACGAAGCGAAGCAAGTTCGGTCAAGCCGGCAAGGGCGGTAAAGACACTTTCGCATGTGTTAGGTAGACGATTTTACCTATAAGCCTCAAAAATTCCCAAAACTGAGTGCGGTAAAGTATTACTTTCCGCACGCAAATGAGTGCGGTAGAGATCACTTTACCGCACGCGAGTAAGTAAATTACTTTATGGTGCAGTGCAAGCCTATTATAGTACCACAACTCATTTGGAGTCATGCGATTGCAAAACATTTCTCTATTAGAACCGAGCAGTTTATAAACGTGTTATAAGTAATCTATTTGTTTTTTTTTTGTTATAAGGAATTTGTCGACATTTTAATGTTACCAAAGGCGACTTAATGTTGCACGGCTTATAAAGGTTCTAGCAACTCGCTTTTGCACCAATTTGGTGGAGATTCTTTGAGTTGTGTTGACGTTGCCTGCAACTAGAGTTGTGCAACGTTTCCACACCGTCGCTAAAGCGACTACGACTGAAGTGCTCTCTGGATAATATTTTTATAAATATAATTGATTTAAAATCAATCAAAACTAATTTCTAAACACGTAGCTAGGTAAATTACCGTTAATTTATAACATTAAAGTGGCTTTTTAAAGTTTTCCATCGTCTAAATTTATCAAAGAATCTTAGTTTTTTGTCAAAAATGGATATTTTAACTTTAAAAAATAAGGGGCTTTCAACCCTTCTTAAATACCGAAAACTTAAAAAAAGTTTTAAACCTATTTTAAGAATTGTTTAACGATTTACACAAATGGCGTAGCGGCGAAAATCAGGAAAAGAAAACAGCCTGGTGGCAATAATCATTTCTTGGTTTACTGAAAGCCTAACCATTTTGCGACTAAGAAGGTGCCCTCTATAGTTGTCCGATACACTTATAATTTGAAATTGGCCGCAACTGCATTGATAATTGTTTTTTAATATGAAACGTTTCAAAAACGTAAATTAATTAACTCTGGTTAATTAATAACGTTTTGGCGTCATTGATCCGTCATTCGTTGTGGTCGTTGAAAACCCCACAATACACCAGTAAAAACAAACGTTGTTAGAGGGTTGCCAAATTTACCCTAGTTAATAACAACGGTGTGGCGTCGTTTTATCGTCCATCATAGCGGCCGTTGCACAAATGACTAGTACCTTATGCAACGTTAATTTCACTATATTTCTTAGTTATGACAACAAGGCAACTATAAAAATTTTTACTTGGGAAACTCCCTAAAAAATAGTTTCGGAAAAAAACCCTCAAGAAAAATTTATTATCACTAACCCACCCAACCCAACTCAAAATAATACTTTTTGATTTTGCCCTATTTTCACGTATTTTTTGTTATAAAATAATCAATTTTTCCCGGGGGTTTTTCCCCGGTTTTTTTTCCCGGGGAAGCTTTTTTCTGGAGATTTTTTCCCGTTTATATCTACACCTCGCACAATTCGGTACAGTCGGTTTATAGATAAGTCAAAACGGTTTATTTATGCTTTAGTTTTTGGAAAACACAATTTTAAAATAATTTAAAGCAATTATTGTAGCTGTATGCTTGATTCACAGTTTCACTTCTTGGAGCTCACTTCTGTTTCCCTCTTCACCGTTTATAGAAAGAGGGAAATATATTTTCTATTGCCATCTCACTCTTCTCGATAAAGAGAGAAATAGAAGTAGCTGCTAGAAGTGAAACTGTAGATCAGGCATTAAGTGGCGTTTGGACTTTTTTTTATGTATCATTTGTATATTTTCAGATAAATCAGCTTTAACGTAAGTTAGGAGCTGCAGAGAATATGAGATTTATGTAGTTTTTTTTTAATTGATATAAAAAGTTTAATTATGCAACTTTAGTGTCCATTAAAAATACGTCTTTTATGCCATAACAAACATAAAATCTTTGCCCTCACTTTTATTTTACTTCTATTCCTACTAAACCCGAACGACTTTTCTCCCAATGGAATATTCTTTTAATCTTCTTTAAAGAATATTGCCTGACAAAGCCCGCGGTGTCAATACCACTGTATTTTCTTTCCAGACTCTTTTTGTCTGTTTCGCATACTGAGGTAACTTTTTAAATTTGGTTTGGGAGGACTATTCTTTAAAATGCCTACATTTTCTTTCAATTTTTGGGTTATTATTTATAGGGTTAGTTAGTAGATACAGGATGATCGGGTATAACTTTAAATCTTTCCAAAGCACATTTTATATACCGTGTGTTGGGTTTGCCCTCGCAACATGGAATTCCACTAATTAAATTTTTGTCCACTTTCGAATCTGATAATAAGTGACACTGAAAGTTAATACAAAACGTAAAAATTATTACGTTTATACGCACGGTTTTATATAAGGACGGTTTTAAGTAAAATAGCTTTCTCTAAGGGTTTATACGTCCTTCATTAAATGTCATTAGATATGTCAGTTTAAAGAAAAGACAAATAAAACAACTTAAAACAAGTTCACAACAGAATTCTCTGTAAAACTAGGTTTAAGTATTTCTCTAGGTTGAAAGAAATGCGTTAAAGCGTTTTTAAAGCATTTCTAACGACCCTAAAATCGATTTTAAAGTGATAAACCTAGTGTATAAGACGATTTTTAGTGGTGTTCATACGACAAAATCTTTAAACCATCCTTATATAAAAGCGCTTTAAGAGGCCCGTAAAAACAAAGTAAGTGTCTTGAAAAATTTTTCCACATTTACTAGCATTTTGATTGTTGTAAAATATACAGTGTGTTTAATATTTGTAAATTACTATATGTATTGAAAACCAACAGACGGTGGATCTAAAAATCATTAATTAAAATTAATCAGGGTGTACCAGAAAGATATATTTTTTCTTATGGCACATCCTATCTATTTTAACTGTAAATATATGTGATAGTGATTATATTATTATGTTATGACCTACTTAGGTTGTATTAAAATTTAGTAATTAATACCAAACTCTAATAATTTAAATTGAAATTTCTCGAAAAGAGTTACATGCACATCTATACTATATGGTATTTTTTAAGCAGCCATTCGCGTATCTTTGAAGCAAGAAGCAAACTTTCACCAGAGAATTTGATTACCCCCTGTTACGTACGTTTTGCATAAGTTTTATTTTAAACATACGACTTTTAAATAAACAAATGTTTTAAGCCCAATAAACTGCAATAAAATTCCTTGGTGGAAGTTTGCTTCTTATCGGATTCGTTGCTATTGGATGACTGAAAGGCTAGGCTCTTGAGCAATTTAAAAATAAAAAGATATACGGGATATTCCATAAAAAAAAACCTAACTTGTTGGGACTGTGGCAATTTCGTTCTTTTAAAAAGCATTATTTTTGAGGATTTTAGTCTCACGACAAAAGTGTTCTGCAAAAGTACTCTGCGAAATGTGCCCCATTCTTTTTTGTAAAATTTGAAGTCTAAGACTTTTTCTTAAATTTTTAAAATTTTGGCTTTTTCAAAATTATTGATCAAAATGTTACATATTATTTCTTGTTCAATTCTACATACTTATTCATATACTGGCTAAGGACCCGCAGCTTTGCCTGCTGTTTTATCCGCTTTTTTTCAGTTTTTCTTCCTTTAAATGGTTATAACTTTTGTTTCCGTAAACCTATTAAGACAAAAAAAAACTGTCCTAAAGGAGGAATCCAGCAGTGAATATCGCATTAAAACCAGTTCATTTTAGTTTTTGCTTGATGTTGGAACAAACAGACCAACAAGACATTTATTATATGTGTAGATTTCTTTAAATTTTGGCTGCAGCACTGTTTTCGTTTGCGTGACCGTCGAAATTATTTCTTTCCTTTTCTTTTAAACTTACCTTTCCGTTTTTGGTTATTTAGTTTTTTTTATTATATTTTACTTATTTATTGTCAAAGAAGATGTCCACTTTTTTATCAAACATTTAACACAAAAAAATGTGTTCTATAAATATTTTGTTAATTATGTGAGTTTTTTTACTTTATTGAGTAATTCAGGCCTGATTACTGTTGGGATTTTAAGTGATATTTTTCCGAATATAACATCAATGATGAGCTTTATCCAATTTTATAAAGGCAAGTATGCAATGTGGTGATTTCTGCGCACACGTATATATCAACAGTGTGAAAATAGTGCTCGGCCATAATACTGCCCGTTTGTAAAAATCTCCGAGAGGTCCCTATTATTTTTCGTATAATTTCCACAAAATAATAATAACGATACTTAAATAAAAAAAAAGAAGGATACAAGTGCCTTTGTTTTTTTTTTATTAAATTAATTTAACTGTCGCTTTTAATAATCCTATTTATAACGGCCGATGACGATTGCGTTCGCCAAGAATTTTGAGGTATTGTATATATAAGAGAAATATCAATATATCCAATGAAGTATATGCACAGAAGGTCACAACTTTAAATATTCATCGCATGTGCATTTAATATCCCTTTCACTGGGTTTACCAAATATATCATAATTTTAAATATCTATTAGACGTTCAATTGATATGCATATCATGGACGTACTTGCATCAACATAGCACTTGTATATTTGATGTGCAGTGTTGATTAGCTAAAAATATTCTCTATAGAGTTTTTTGTATTTTATTGTAAAGACTCCAAAATAAGTTTATAGTTATACTAGCTAAAGACCCCGTAGCGTCCTCTGCGATTTTACCCGTTTTTCCCTGTTTTTCTTGCTTTAAATGGTCATAACTTTTGCTCTGTGTCTCGATTTTGATGAAATGAATCCTACATACTCCCCAGAAGACCAAATAAAATCGGTTTATTATTTTTTCGCGATACCGGAAAATTCTAAAAGCTGAATTTTTGTTATCTATATCGTGTGATTAAAATCCAGCACCAAGAAGTTTCAAGAAATATTTAAAGTACAAGGATGGTTTCTATAGAGATTTATTATATGACTAAGCAAGGAACCAGAGGTTTTCGATCGGTATGATGCGAATGCATCTAGCCTCTCATATCCAAATGCCAACCTCACGTGGTGCTCCCTCTCTAAAACAGACGAGGCTCTGGCGACCGAATATCGGCAGTATAGCCCTATGGGGAAGTTAAACTAGACTTAATAACCACTAGGAACTGCTCCACTAAGGACTTGTACAAACTCGTACAGGGGATAAATTTAATGAAGTGGTTAAACTAGAATCAAAAGGTGCACAACTAGCCAGTAATTGCTGCAGTGCAGTGACTCTGGCCAGTCATCAGGCTGGTCGGAACCACAATCGGGGAGTTTTAGTCGGAAGGAATCCGACACTACCCGGGCTCTCCTGGTAGAGGACTCTAGCAGGAAAGTAGTTCGGGAATCGTATGCAAGATTTCCTTTCTTCCTTGAGACTTGAGAAAAAAAAACAAAAAAAAATCAATAAATGTGTCAATGGATATACAATGAAGAAGATGCAATCGGTAGTAAACAGCATATAAGTGTGATAAATAATCACGTCTGATCGATGGGTGTCCATATACATCTCGATATAAACTGAACTGCTGAGGCACATCGAATTTCTTTATTTTCGACTCGAAATCCGTTATCACCGATTTAACGGCATTTTACCTATTGTCAAACATTCATCAAGCGTAGCTCTCGAGATACGCCTTGCTGACTTTACAAGAATACCAATGGTTTCTTTTATAACCGTGACTGAGAAATGATTTAAAATTTTTAGCTCTTATTGGTCCACTCACAAAGAAAGCTGCGGAGGCACATCGAATCCCCTTAAAAGTACCTATTCAATTTTGACTCAAAACCCGTCTCCAACAATTTGACGGAATTTTATCTCTTGTTAAACATTCAGGAAGCATGCCTCTTGAGATACGTCTTGTTGAACATATTAGCAAACTCATTGGTTTCTTTTATAACCTTGACTGGTTGCAAAAAATATTACATTATATTTTTTTAAACGATTTACAATTTTTATATGTTATTGGTCCGTCCACAAACTTTGCTGCGAAGCCACATCGAATCTCCGTAACATTACCCATTCATTTTTGATTCGAAAGCTGTCGCCACCGGTTTTTTAAGTAATTTAAATTTTTTAGCTGTTATTGGTCCACCCACAAACTGAGCTCCGGAGGCACACTGAAAACCGTTACCACCGATTTAACGGCATTTTACCTCTTGTCAAACATTCATCAAGCGTGCCTCTCGAGATACGTCTTACTGACTTTAATGGAAAAACCATTGGGCTTGAGCTTGACTGATTGTAAACAATTTTACAATAAATTTTTTTGAACGATTCCACTTACAAACTGAGCAGCGGAGGTGCTTCGAATCCCCTTAACATTACCTATTCATTTTCGACTCGAAATCCGTCACCACCGATTTAACGGGATTTTACCTCTTGTCAAACATTCATCAAGTGTGCCTCCTTAAATTTTCGAGACGCGATTTCTAGCGACATTAATGGAGATTAAACCTCGTCCACTAAATCATTTCGTTTAAATATTAAATTGGGTTCTTTCCTTTATAGGATGTAAAGTGGGGTGGCGAAATTATTAAAGAAGTTCGATTCACAGATTTAGAGCCGGTTTCTTAATAGCGGTTTACAAGCATTTACGAACTCGGGTTATAAATCTCATCAGTTTTTCTGCTGTTTTGAGCGAATATTTTTTTAGGTTAACTCTGAGGTAAGATAACTTACTTTTACCTCTCGCTATTGAGAAACGCGTCCTTAGTACGCCTAAAGATTTACGATGATATTTACTAAAAGGGTTTAGTGTATTTTAAAACGGTCTTAAGTTTAAGTGAAATTTTTGGTTTTAGGCATTTTAAACCAACCCTCGTTTAGTTTTGGGCATAGTTTGATTTATATTATTAGAAGAAAGTTTCAATTTAGAAGAAAAGAAAATTAAAAAATTAAACCCACACAGGGTTTAAATCGTAAACACTCTTTAGAACAAATTAAAATTAGGGTTATATGTCACTCTAGTTAAAACTTACCCTTGTTAATGAATTTTTTCAATTAATACTTGATGTCACAGAATGATTTATAAAGGTAATAATAAAATAAGGAGTAGATTATTTTGTATTTATTTAAAAGGTGTTTTTATTTATGAAATGTATTAAAAAACTTAAATGGTTAGGCTATCTATTACTGTCGAAATGTCAGTTTCAAAATATTAGCTGCGTTCAAATCACAAACAGCGAGTTCGGATCTCTTACCTCTGCTTTTATCTTGGCTTACACCAACCTCTACTGATGAAAGCTACAGCTTTGAAGTGAGTGAGAAAAGTTTTCTTGACTGAGCTTTTACATAACCTCAATGTTTTAGTTTCAGTTTGTAAATAAATTAATATAGTTTTTTAGGGTATTTTGGTATGGTATATTTTACGTCCAAAATCAGTGACCTTTATTTATGTTTGTTTGGCCTCGTAGTGCCCTTGTAAATATATTTTTTGGCTGAAAACGGGTTCAAAATATGAAGTTTTTTTGGACAAAATTGGAGGTGCTTTATTAGCTAATATACAACTTGGGAAATTAAATAAGGTAAATTAATCCTTGTAAAAACAGTTTCTTAAGGAAATTATTAAACAAACTTATTACCAATTGCCACAAAACAATCCTTTCTGGGGGCTATAAATTTAAACCACCCCCTAGATGTGGTCTAAAAAATCACCAACTTTATAACTTTAAACACAGATAATGAAGCTATGTGCCAAATTTTTGGCTTATTCAACATTTGCCATTTTGAAATCTCAAAAAAAAATATTTTTAGGGTATTTTCTCCTAAAATATGGTATTTTTTGTGAAAAAAGCAGTTTTTCAATGGTATTTTGCAACAACAATACAAAATAATCAATAACTTTGTGTCTTTTCTATATGGGTAAGTGCTTTTTGGAAATTGGATTTAAAATTTAGTACCCCCCACAGGTGTAAATATTTAGACTTGCGGGGGTACTATTTTAGATCTTAGTAAATCCCACTGTTATTGTTTAATTAATTTAATTGTTTTAATAGTCCTTAATATTAGTAAGTCGTTGGAACAAGTATACACAACTACTTGGATGTATATTTAGGCTCTTCTGAAGGTAAGCATAAGTTATTTAAAGCAATTTCAAGTAATACTTAGGGGAAAGTAAAGAGACTTTTTAAACCAATAATTGTTAAACTTAATCCAACACAAAATTCATACTCCAACCATGAAAAATAATTATTTGAATTAAAGAAATACCCCGGTAAAAAAATCGCGCACAGCTTCTCATAAAAGTTGCTCAGTTTTTACGTTTTTACATACTAAACCTGATAAAACATTGTAAAATCTCGTCAAACTTTTCTAAAAGATTTGACGCGGTTTTTCTTAGCAGGGTAGAGACTTCTATTCGAGAACTATAACCTAACCTCTACTATAAAATTCAATCTAAATTAGACCAAGTTGACCTAACCACTAATATAATAACACCTGTTATTCGCACGAGCTTTACTTATAGGTATAACAAAAAAATATTTATGAGATTTAATACGGTTCTGTGGCAGGGATGCTAAAACTTATTTGGATATAATTAAGCTAAATTTAAAAGCATAGACTCGTTGTTGCAAAACCTAGAAATTCTATTAACTGAAGGATAAGTATTTCTTAACTTACGATTTGGCATAGGCGCACACAAAAACCTAGAAATTTTATTAACTGAAGGATAAATATTTCTTAACTTACGATTTGGCATAGGCGCACCCAAGGCGGGGGGGCTTAAGCCCCCCCCCACAATCCGATTGAAAAAATATCTAAAACTTAGTATTATTAATCTAAGTTGATCAAAAGTAGCCTTATCTATAACATTCTAGACATATTACAAGATAACTACTGAACGATCTACGTGCACTCACACTCAATCAAAATTGCTCAAACTCACCCTGTTTCCTTTTCGTAGCAGCCTACCTCATGGACTCGTTCTAGAAAGGATTTCTGACGCCTTACTCTCCCATGGTCCATAGATAACAGGCAGGTGCAATGTCAAATTGCACCGAAGAAAACTGTGACCTTGAGCATAACATGATTGAAGTTGGGAAAAAAATGGAACCCTATTCTCAAATTTTCAGAGGTTTAATTTTATTAGAGCTCTATTCCCAACATTTTCCGCCCACTTAAAAAATACAAAATATTTTTTACCCAAAATTGAAAAGAAACAAAAAAAAAGATCCTATTTGCAATAACGCCCCAAATTAAGGACGACTGTTGCAGCAATCATGGCACAATCATCTTCTTAATAGAAATAAATAAAATTAAAGAAAACTCTGAACAACGCACACAAACACAAATGTTAGGCAACATGTGACATTTATTCAGATGGCAATGGGCATACTTTAACTAGGGGTCTGTCGAAGGTACCTTTTGTTGTTTTTACTTGAACAACACGAGGTATCCCGTCCGGGCTGGAATAAATTTTTGTAATGCGGGCCAGCGGCCAACGCAAAGGGGGGGTGCTTTCGTTTTTCAAAACAACCAGGGAATCCAACTTTGGAGAATTAGTAGGGGTATTCCACTTCTCCCTCTGCTGGAGCTGATGAAGATACTCAGTGTGCCAGCATTGCCAAAAACTTTGGTTCAGTTATTGCACCAATTGCCAACGATGCATCTACCAAGTTTTATTCCAGTTAGGTCCTCATCAGGAGGAGAAGTAAGCGACTCCAACGTCAAAAAATGTCCTGGTGTCAGACAGGACAGATCGTTGGGATCCGGGCTTAAACTACACAACGGGCGCGAGTTTAGGATTGACTCCACCTGAACCAAAACTGTATATAACTCCTCAAAAGTGAGGATCTGTTCGCCTATGAGACGCACCAGGTGAGATTTGGTAGATTTATCACCGGCCTCATGAAGTCCACCAAAGTGCGGGCTAGCTGCAGGGTTAAAGGTCCACTTTATTGCCATATTTTCAGCAGCAGTCTGGCAATATGACTCCAACAGGTTCTTCGATCCAATAAAATTTGTGCCTTGGTCACTATAAAGAGAGGAACACCGTCCTCGACGGGCGACAAAACGACGCAATGCGGCTATGAAAGCCTATGATGTTAGATCAGATACCAAATCAAGATGTACTGCCTTGGTTGGGAGACACACAAATATGCAACCATAAGCCTTTTGAGTTTGAATTCCTCTAGAACGACTCATTAAAATTTGAAAGGGTCCCATAAAATCCACGGCACTGTGTGAAAATGGCTTAACCTGGGAGATGCGAGCCTTAGGCAAATTTCCCAGGTAAGGTGAAAAAGGCACAGGATTGACGCGGCGACATCTGTAACATTTTGAAAACACTGCATGAACCGCCCTTTTGGCAGACAAAGTCCAAAACTTTTGTACAATAAGGTAATGTAACATTCTAGGGCCGGGATCGCCGTGCTCACGATGAACTTGTTCAATGATTAAAACAGTCAATTTATGATCTCTTGGAACCAACATGGGATACTTCGCATCATATGATAAATCATCTGTATGGCGGAGCCTTCCGCCCACTCTGAGGACACCTAGCTTATCCACAAAAGGAGCTAACTTACGTAACGGCTTAGAGCAAGGTTGTTTATTCCCAATCTTTTGGATTTCTTCACCAAAACACTCTTCTTGCACATATCTAACAAGTACTACCAATGCATGATGCAGCTCCTCAAAACACAACAAAGCCAAGATGGGCCGTGAAACCACAAGCTATGATTTATAAAATCATTGGGATATAGACCTCGAGAAAGACAATCTGCAGGGTTAGATTTTTCCCTCAACATGGTGCCAACAGATAGGAGATATTATCTCCTAAATTTAGGTGACTCTATTCGCCACAAAAACTCTCCACTTTGAAGGGTGATCCCGGATCCAAGATAATGCCACTGTGGAGTCCGACCATTACGGTTCTGAGGTCACGAAAATTGTTGACCAAAAAGGTTACTAAGCAAATGGGCAGAACAAAGTTTAAGCCTAGGCACTGAGATAGTCTTTAAAGGAGCTACCTTATTTTTTGCACATAGAAGATTCACAGACACATTTCCATTCGAGTCAACCTGCCTCAAATAGACTGTGCCACCATAGCCTACCATGGAGGCATCACAGAAGCCATGAAGTTCTGTCACAACCACCTTTTCCAAGGTTACCAGTCTGGGAATAGCAATGGAGGACAAGATAGGCAACTGTAACAAATAAGTTGACCATTGATCCACAATTTCTTGATCTGGCTGATCATCAAAACTTAAGCCCCGGAGCCACAATTTTTGAATTAAAATTTTTGCTACTAGCACTACCGGGGCCAATAATCCCAAAGGATCGTAAATCTTAGCAATTTGGGACAAGATGTCCCTCTTTGTACACTGCCGTTTCTACAAAAACAGCATTTGAAGGACTCCACTGCAGTCCTAAGATCTTCAACACATAATCATTACCATCAAAAGTAACAGACTGAAGATGGTCATGTGGCATACTACTTAGCAGTTCAGGACAATTGCTCGTCCACTTTCTAAGTTAAAACCCCCCAAGCCTCATCAAATCTACCAGCTGACGTTGAATGTCTAAAGCTTCTGTAACACTATGGGCTGATCCAATGGCATCATCTATATAGGTAGAATGGCGAAAGATGTCAGCAGCCAATGGGTACTCTTGACCATGATCATCGGCCAACTGCAACAAAGTTCGAATAGCAAGATACGGACTACAACTCAATCCATATGTAACTGTCAATAATGAATATTCTCGAATGGGTTCGTTTTGATCAAACCTCCAAAAGATTTGTTGATAATCCACATCTTGGTGGTCCACCAATATGTTTCTATACATCTGACGAATGTCAGTTGTAAATGTTTTCTTTTTTAATCTAAAATTCAGCAGAATTGACACAATATTCCTTTAACGTTTAGCCCTTGTCAACAAAATGTCATTAACACTGCGATTGTTGGTAGTTTTAGCTGAACCATCAAACACCACACGAAGTTTACTAGTCTCTCCCAGCTCTTTCCAAATTCAATGATAAGGAATATAATAGTTGCCTTGACTTGAGTACGAAGGATCGCTGGGAACTAAACTCATATGGTTTTGGTCTAAGTAATCAGGCATAAATTCACAGTATGCTTTATAGAAGGGTGGATTCTTAAGTAGACGAGTTTCCAACAAAAAAAATCTTCGAAGGGCTTGGCCCTTGGATTCACCTAAACTAGGATCTTTACAAAATGGCAGCCTAACCACATATTTGCCACTACAATCACGTTTATGAGTAGTTCTATAAATTTCTTCGCAATATTCATCCTCACTAGACAAAGGGATGTCTACAGGAACATTCTCAAGTTGCCAAAATTTTTGTAAAGAATGATCAAAATTAACTGGAGTTATAGAGTCGCATAAATTTACAAAAGATTCCAGTTTTGGTTTGTCACACACATTACCCAACAACACATACCCAAAGAGGGTATTGATAGCACACGGGCCTCCATTTTGTCCCTTTTTAAACCCTGGAATTAAAATCTGAGAGAAAACACCTACTCCAAGTAATAGCTCTGCTTCACGAGGATTGTGGAAGTCAGGATCTGCCAGTTTAAGACCTGATAAATATTTCCAATTATTGGAACACACTGCACTTGAGGGGGTATTTCCACAAATTAAAGGAACCACTACTGCATTCACATCTAAAGAAAATGCAAGATCACGATACGTAGTTAAATGCGGCATAATATTTCCCAAAGAGATACAAGATTTCATGTTATTTATGCCAAGAATAGGAGTACTACCACCTACACGAGAAAGACCTAGACTGAATCAAGGACTGCACGGCAACTCAACAACTGCCCTTGTACATCACGTACCCAAACTTGAGCAGTAGCAAACAACATTGTTGTTTGACTAGAAGGGTCATTTGTACACACATGAACTTTCACACCTTTAGACACTTCTGATTTAGCACTAGAATTGAACTGACTGTAGTCTGAACTCTTTGAACCTTGATGGTTCGACACTGCATCACCTGACGCGCTCATATTTCTGGGGAAATGCAAAAATGTCGAATGACGTTGGGAGCACACCTTGCAACCTGTGGTTACTGGACACTGGTTAACTCCATGGATTTTTGAAAGGCAATTAAAACACAACCGTTCATTTTTTGCAAATGAATGCCGTTGAAAAGCATCCATTTGGAGAAATTTATCACACTTGAATAAGGGATGTGAGCCATTATGACAACAAAAACACCCACCCGTTGAGCTAGTACTAGTCAAAAAGTTTTGTCCTGGGGCATGACTCACTTTTCTTGATATGTCAGAGGATTTTTTTGACATTTGATTTGACAAACTTGACACAGGCACACTAGGTTTTGATAAAAGAGCACTATTCTCCAATGCTTTGCAATTTGTTTCCAAAAATATTTTTAAAGTTTGGTAAGAGAGTATTTTAAAGTCGCTGTTATCGATCTCAAAACGAGATTTAGGTAAGGATCAATTTTTTGCAATAAAAGATTTAATTTGGTAAAATCCCATAGTCCAAATTTTGATAATTGTCTAGCGCTTCCAAATTTTGAGTAAAAGTTGAAATTAGTTTACGCAGTTCCATTGCGCTATTATTTTTAGCAGGAGGGGCATTTACAATAGCTAGCCAATAATCTGTGAGAAGTATCCTATCATTTTTATACCGAGTCACTAATGAGTCCCACGCAACACTATAATTAGTACCTTGTATTGAAATGTTTGATATTACCTCTGCCGCCTCATCCTCTAAAACTGACACCAATAATTGAAACTTGGAGATATCTGAATAGTCAGGATCCTCATGAACCACTGTTCTGAACATGTCATAAAATGTGGGCCACCTTTTACGGTCCCCATTAAATGTAGGAATGTCTAACTTTGGTTTTGTCATCATTCCCTCTTTAACAACCACAGATAATTTTGAGTTATTATCCATGGGGTCTGATTTTGCACTCACTGTGGGTGGGAATAAATCTCTAAATACCTGCCTTATGGAGAATTGCATGGAGTCAAACTCTTCCAGAACCTGCTGTTCTGCATCTAATTTATCCTCCTTGATCAACTCCACAACCTCCATATGCAAGTTTTCGAATTCATTCACCCACTGACCTAATTATTCAATACGCATCTCCAATTCACCCTTACGACGGGGATCTCTCGAGGCTGCCGACGCGACGGTATTAAGTGATTTAACACGATTAAAAACCGCACTACGACGATTGATCCACGATTACAGTTTGGTCATTTTCACGTATTGATATCTCCCTCTTGTCATATATTATCCGCAAAACAACAAAAAAAAACGAAAAAAAAATAAATAAAATTTTTAATTTTTCTTTTTTCAAAACACCAACAAAAGATTGAGGTTAGATCAACACACTTCTGACGTTTGACAGAGCATGCGCTGTTACCTACTATGAAGTTAGCCACAACCACCTATAACCTTACACAGGCCGGAAATAGATGTCACAAGACCAACAATTAATTGGTCAACTGTAAAAATGCTAACTTCTCGTTATTTTCGAATTTCACCGCTTTTTTGCGCTCTTTTTATTAAAAAAAAAACCGCTGTAAAAAACGATCAAAATTTCGAAAACAACGTGATTACCGCTGAAAGAAAAGGATTAATTAGGATGATTTGCTGCAAAAATCGTATATTTACCCCGTTTCTACACAAACACTGACTAAAAATATTAAAAAATCACAAAAAAAGAAAGAATATCCAAAGGTGCCACCTCATTTGGCGATGAAGGACCAGAATGAACCCTCTACGTCCACTCACACTCAATCAAAATTGCTCAAACTCACCCTGTTTCCTTTTCGTAGCAGCTTACCTCATGGACTCGTTCTAGAAAGGATTTCTGGCGCCTTACTCTCCCATGGTCCATAGATAACAGGCAGGTGCAATGTCAAATTGCACCGAAGAAAACTGTGACCTTGAGCATAACATGATTGAAGTTGGGAAAAAAATGGAACCCTATTCTCAAATTTTCAGAGGTTTAATTTTATTAGAGCTCTATTCCCAACATTTTCCGCCCACTTAAAAAATACAAAATATTTTTTACCCAAAATTGAAAAGAAACAAAAAAAAAGATCCTATTTGCAATAACGCCCCAAATTAAGGACGACTGTTGCAGCAATCATGGCACAATCATCTTCTTAATAGAAATAAATAAAATTAAAGAAAACTCTGAACAACGCACACAAACACAAATGTTAGGCAACATGTGACATTTATTCAGATGGCAATGGGCACACTTTAACTAGGGGTCTGTCGAAGGTACCTTTTGTTGTTTTTACTTGAACAACACGAGGTATCCCGTCCGGGCTGGAATAAATTTTTGTAATGCGGGCCAGCGGCCAACGCAAAGGGGGGGTGCTTTCGTTTTTCAAAACAACCAGGGAATCCAACTTTGGAGAATTAGTAGGGGTATTCCACTTCTCCCTCTGCTGGAGCTGATGAAGATACTCAGTGTGCCAGCATTGCCAAAAACTTTGGTTCAGTTATTGCACCAATTGCCAACGATGCATCTACCAAGTTTTATTCCAGTTAGGTCCTCATCAGGAGGAGAAGTAAGCGACTCCAACGTCAAAAAATGTCCTGGTGTCAGACAGGACAGATCGTTGGGATCCGGGCTTAAACTACACAACGGGCGCGAGTTTAGGATTGACTCCACCTGAACCAAAACTGTATATAACTCCTCAAAAGTGAGGATCTGTTCGCCTATGAGACGCACCAGGTGAGATTTGGTAGATTTATCACCGGCCTCATGAAGTCCACCAAAGTGCGGGCTAGCTGCAGGGTTAAAGGTCCACTTTATTGCCATATTTTCAGCAGCAGTCTGGCAATATGACTCCAACAGGTTCTTCGATCCAATAAAATTTGTGCCTTGGTCACTATAAAGAGAGGAACACCGTCCTCGACGGGCGACAAAACGACGCAATGCGGCTATGAAAGCCTATGATGTTAGATCAGATACCAAATCAAGATGTACTGCCTTGGTTGGGAGACACACAAATATGCAACCATAAGCCTTTTGAGTTTGAATTCCTCTAGAACGACTCATTAAAATTTGAAAGGGTCCCATAAAATCCACGGCACTGTGTGAAAATGGCTTAACCTGGGAGATGCGAGCCTTAGGCAAATTTCCCAGGTAAGGTGAAAAAGGCACAGGATTGACGCGGCGACATCTGTAACATTTTGAAAACACTGCATAAACCGCCCTTTTGGCAGACAAAGTCCAAAACTTTTGTACAATAAGGTAATGTAACATTCTAGGGCCGGGATCGCCGTGCTCACGATGAACTTGTTCAATGATTAAAACAGTCAATTTATGATCTCTTGGAACCAACATGGGATACTTCGCATCATATGATAAATCATCTGTATGGCGGAGCCTTCCGCCCACTCTGAGGACACCTAGCTTATCCACAAAAGGAGCTAACTTACGTAACGGCTTAGAGCAAGGTTGTTTATTCCCAATCTTTTGGATTTCTTCACCAAAACACTCTTCTTGCACATATCTAACAAGTACTACCAATGCATGATGCAGCTCCCCAAAACACAACAAAGCCAAGATGGGCCGTGAAACCACAAGCTATGATTTATAAAATCATTGGGATATAGACCTCGAGAAAGACAATCTGCAGGGTTAGATTTTTCCCTCAACATGGTGCCAACAGATAGGAGATATTATCTCCTAAATTTAGGTGACTCTATTCGCCACAAAAACTCTCCACTTTGAAGGGTGATCCCGGATCCAAGATAATGCCACTGTGGAGTCCGACCATTACGGTTCTGAGGTCACGAAAATTGTTGACCAAAAAGGTTACTAAGCAAATGGGCAGAACAAAGTTTAAGCCTAGGCACTGAGATAGTCTTTAAAGGAGCTACCTTATTTTTTGCACATAGAAGATTCACAGACACATTTCCATTCGAGTCAACCTGCCTCAAATAGACTGTGCCACCATAGCCTACCATGGAGGCATCACAGAAGCCATGAAGTTCTGTCACAACCACCTTTTCCAAGGTTACCAGTCTGGGAATAGCAATGGAGGACAAGATAGGCAACTGTAACAAATAAGTTGACCATTGATCCACAATTTCTTGATCTGGCTGATCATCAAAACTTAAGCCCCGGAGCCACAATTTTTGAATTAAAATTTTTGCTACTAGCACTACCGGGGCCAATAATCCCAAAGGATCGTAAATCTTAGCAATTTGGGACAAGATGTCCCTCTTTGTACACTGCCGTTTCTACAAAAACAGCATTTGAAGGACTCCACTGCAGTCCTAAGATCTTCAACACATAATCATTACCATCAAAAGTAACAGACTGAAGATGGTCATGTGGCATACTACTTAGCAGTTCAGGACAATTGCTCGTCCACTTTCTAAGTTAAAACCCCCCAAGCCTCATCAAATCTACCAGCTGACGTTGAATGTCTAAAGCTTCTGTAACACTATGGGCTGATCCAATGGCATCATCTATATAGGTAGAATGGCGAAAGATGTCAGCAGCCAATGGGTACTCTTGACCATGATCATCGGCCAACTGCAACAAAGTTCGAATAGCAAGATACGGACTACAACTCAATCCATATGTAACTGTCAATAATGAATATTCTCGAATGGGTTCGTTTTGATCAAACCTCCAAAAGATTTGTTGATAATCCACATCTTGGTGGTCCACCAATATGTTTCTATACATCTGACGAATGTCAGTTGTAAATGTTTTCTTTTTTAATCTAAAATTCAGCAGAATTGACACAATATTCCTTTAACGTTTAGCCCTTGTCAACAAAATGTCATTAACACTGCGATTGTTGGTAGTTTTAGCTGAACCATCAAACACCACACGAAGTTTACTAGTCTCTCCCAGCTCTTTCCAAATTCAATGATAAGGAATATAATAGTTGCCTTGACTTGAGTACGAAGGATCGCTGGGAACTAAACTCATATGGTTTTGGTCTAAGTAATCAGGCATAAATTCACAGTATGCTTTATAGAAGGGTGGATTCTTAAGTAGACGAGTTTCCAACAAAAAAAATCTTCGAAGGGCTTGGCCCTTGGATTCACCTAAACTAGGATCTTTACAAAATGGCAGCCTAACCACATATTTGCCACTACAATCACGTTTATGAGTAGTTCTATAAATTTCTTCGCAATATTCATCCTCACTAGACAAAGGGATGTCTACAGGAACATTCTCAAGTTGCCAAAATTTTTGTAAAGAATGATCAAAATTAACTGGAGTTATAGAGTCGCATAAATTTACAAAAGATTCCAGTTTTGGTTTGTCACACACATTACCCAACAACACATACCCAAAGAGGGTATTGATAGCACACGGGCCTCCATTTTGTCCCTTTTTAAACCCTGGAATTAAAATCTGAAAGAAAACACCTACTCCAAGTAATAGCTCTGCTTCACGAGGATTGTGGAAGTCAGGATCTGCCAGTTTAAGACCTGATAAATATTTCCAATTATTGGAACACACTGCACTTGAGGGGGTATTTCCACAAATTAAAGGAACCACTACTGCATTCACATCTAAAGAAAATGCAAGATCACGATACGTAGTTAAATGCGGCATAATATTTCCCAAAGAGATACAAGATTTCATGTTATTTATGCCAAGAATAGGAGTACTACCACCTACACGAGAAAGACCTAGACTGAATCAAGGACTGCACGGCAACTCAACAACTGCCCTTGTACATCACGTACCCAAACTTGAGCAGTAGCAAACAACATTGTTGTTTGACTAGAAGGGTCATTTGTACACACATGAACTTTCACACCTTTAGACACTTCTGATTTAGCACTAGAATTGAACTGACTGTAGTCTGAACTCTTTGAACCTTGATGGTTCGACACTGCATCACCTGACGCGCTCATATTTCTGGGGAAATGCAAAAATGTCGAATGACGTTGGGAGCACACCTTGCAACCTGTGGTTACTGGACACTGGTTAACTCCATGGATTTTTGAAAGGCAATTAAAACACAACCGTTCATTTTTTGCAAATGAATGCCGTTGAAAAGCATCCATTTGGAGAAATTTATCACACTTGAATAAGGGATGTGAGCCATTATGACAACAAAAACACCCACCCGTTGAGCTAGTACTAGTCAAAAAGTTTTGTCCTGGGGCATGACTCACTTTTCTTGATATGTCAGAGGATTTTTTTGACATTTGATTTGACAAACTTGACACAGGCACACTAGGTTTTGATAAAAGAGCACTATTCTCCAATGCTTTGCAATTTGTTTCCAAAAATATTTTTAAAGTTTGGTAAGAGAGTATTTTAAAGTCGCTGTTATCGATCTCAAAACGAGTTTTTAGGTAAGGATCAATTTTTTGCAATAAAAGATTTAATTTGGTAAAATCCCATAGTCCAAATTTTGATAATTGTCTAGCGCTTCCAAATTTTGAGTAAAAGTTGAAATTAGTTTACGCAGTTCCATTGCGCTATTATTTTTAGCAGGAGGGGCATTTACAATAGCTAGCCAATAATCTGTGAGAAGTATCCTATCATTTTTATACCGAGTCACTAATGAGTCCCACGCAACACTATAATTAGTACCTTGTATTGAAATGTTTGATATTACCTCTGCCGCCTCATCCTCTAAAACTGACACCAATAATTGAAACTTGGAGATATCTGAATAGTCAGGATCCTCATGAACCACTGTTCTGAACATGTCATAAAATGTGGGCCACCTTTTACGGTCCCCATTAAATGTAGGAATGTCTAACTTTGGTTTTGTCATCATTCCCTCTTTAACAACCACAGATAATTTTGAGTTATTATCCATGGGGTCTGATTTTGCACTCACTGTGGGTGGGAATAAATCTCTAAATACCTGCCTTATGGAGAATTGCATGGAGTCAAACTCTTCCAGAACCTGCTGTTCTGCATCTAATTTATCCTCCTTGATCAACTCCACAACCTCCATATGCAAGTTTTCGAATTCATTCACCCACTGACCTAATTATTCAATACGCATCTCCAATTCACCCTTACGACGGGGATCTCTCGAGGCTGCCGACGCGACGGTATTAAGTGATTTAACACGATTAAAAACCGCACTACGACGATTGATCCACGATTACAGTTTGGTCATTTTCACGTATTGATATCTCCCTCTTGTCATATATTATCCGCAAAACAACAAAAAAAAACGAAAAAAAAATAAATAAAATTTTTAATTTTTCTTTTTTCAAAACACCAACAAAAGATTGAGGTTAGATCAACACACTTCTGACGTTTGACAGAGCATGCGCTGTTACCTACTATGAAGTTAGCCACAACCACCTATAACCTTACACAGGCCGGAAATAGATGTCACAAGACCAACAATTAATTGGTCAACTGTAAAAATGCTAACTTCTCGTTATTTTCGAATTTCACCGCTTTTTTGCGCTCTTTTTATTAAAAAAAAAACCGCTGTAAAAAACGATCAAAATTTCGAAAACAACGTGATTACCGCTGAAAGAAAAGGATTAATTAGGATGATTTGCTGCAAAAATCGTATATTTACCCCGTTTCTACACAAACACTGACTAAAAATATTAAAAAATCACAAAAAAAGAAAGAATATCCAAAGGTGCCACCTCATTTGGCGATGAAGGACCAGAATGAACCCTCTACGTCCACTCACACTCAATCAAAATTGCTCAAACTCACCCTGTTTCCTTTTCGTAGCAGCTTACCTCATGGACTCGTTCTAGAAAGGATTTCTGGCGCCTTACTCTCCCATGGTCCATAGATAACAGGCAGGTGCAATGTCCAATTGCACCGAAGAAAACTGTGACCTTGAGCATAACATGATTGAAGTTGGGAAAAAAATGGAACCCTATTCTCAAATTTTCAGAGGTTTAATTTTATTAGAGCTCTATTCCCAACATTTTCCGCCCACTTAAAAAATACAAAATATTTTTTACCCAAAATTGAAAAGAAACAAAAAAAAAGATCCTATTTGCAATAACGCCCCAAATTAAGGACGACTGTTGCAGCAATCATGGCACAATCATCTTCTTAATAGAAATAAATAAAATTAAAGAAAACTCTGAACAACGCACACAAACACAAATGTTAGGCAACATGTGACATTTATTCAGATGGCAATGGGCACACTTTAACTAGGGGTCTGTCGAAGGTACCTTTTGTTGTTTTTACTTGAACAACACGAGGTATCCCGTCCGGGCTGGAATAAATTTTTGTAATGCGGGCCAGCGGCCAACGCAAAGGGGGGGTGCTTTCGTTTTTCAAAACAACCAGGGAATCCAACTTTGGAGAATTAGTAGGGGTATTCCACTTCTCCCTCTGCTGGAGCTGATGAAGATACTCAGTGTGCCAGCATTGCCAAAAACTTTGGTTCAGTTATTGCACCAATTGCCAACGATGCATCTACCAAGTTTTATTCCAGTTAGGTCCTCATCAGGAGGAGAAGTAAGCGACTCCAACGTCAAAAAATGTCCTGGTGTCAGACAGGACAGATCGTTGGGATCCGGGCTTAAACTACACAACGGGCGCGAGTTTAGGATTGACTCCACCTGAACCAAAACTGTATATAACTCCTCAAAAGTGAGGATCTGTTCGCCTATGAGACGCACCAGGTGAGATTTGGTAGATTTATCACCGGCCTCATGAAGTCCACCAAAGTGCGGGCTAGCTGCAGGGTTAAAGGTCCACTTTATTGCCATATTTTCAGCAGCAGTCTGGCAATATGACTCCAACAGGTTCTTCGATCCAATAAAATTTGTGCCTTGGTCACTATAAAGAGAGGAACACCGTCCTCGACGGGCGACAAAACGACGCAATGCGGCTATGAAAGCCTATGATGTTAGATCAGATACCAAATCAAGATGTACTGCCTTGGTTGGGAGACACACAAATATGCAACCATAAGCCTTTTGAGTTTGAATTCCTCTAGAACGACTCATTAAAATTTGAAAGGGTCCCATAAAATCCACGGCACTGTGTGAAAATGGCTTAACCTGGGAGATGCGAGCCTTAGGCAAATTTCCCAGGTAAGGTGAAAAAGGCACAGGATTGACGCGGCGACATCTGTAACATTTTGAAAACACTGCATAAACCGCCCTTTTGGCAGACAAAGTCCAAAACTTTTGTACAATAAGGTAATGTAACATTCTAGGGCCGGGATCGCCGTGCTCACGATGAACTTGTTCAATGATTAAAACAGTCAATTTATGATCTCTTGGAACCAACATGGGATACTTCGCATCATATGATAAATCATCTGTATGGCGGAGCCTTCCGCCCACTCTGAGGACACCTAGCTTATCCACAAAAGGAGCTAACTTACGTAACGGCTTAGAGCAAGGTTGTTTATTCCCAATCTTTTGGATTTCTTCACCAAAACACTCTTCTTGCACATATCTAACAAGTACTACCAATGCATGATGCAGCTCCTCAAAACACAACAAAGCCAAGATGGGCCGTGAAACCACAAGCTATGATTTATAAAATCATTGGGATATAGACCTCGAGAAAGACAATCTGCAGGGTTAGATTTTTCCCTCAACATGGTGCCAACAGATAGGAGATATTATCTCCTGAATTTAGGTGACTCTATTCGCCACAAAAACTCTCCACTTTGAAGGGTGATCCCGGATCCAAGATAATGCCACTGTGGAGTCCGACCATTACGGTTCTGAGGTCACGAAAATTGTTGACCAAAAAGGTTACTAAGCAAATGGGCAGAACAAAGTTTAAGCCTAGGCACTGAGATAGTCTTTAAAGGAGCTACCTTATTTTTTGCACATAGAAGATTCACAGACACATTTCCATTCGAGTCAACCTGCCTCAAATAGACTGTGCCACCATAGCCTACCATGGAGGCATCACAGAAGCCATGAAGTTCTGTCACAACCACCTTTTCCAAGGTTACCAGTCTGGGAATAGCAATGGAGGACAAGATAGGCAACTGTAACAAATAAGTTGACCATTGATCCACAATTTCTTGATCTGGCTGATTATCAAAACTTAAGCCCCGGAGCCACAATTTTTGAATTAAAATTTTTGCTACTAGCACTACCGGGGCCAATAATCCCAAAGGATCGTAAATCTTAGCAATTTGGGACAAGATGTCCCTCTTTGTACACTGCCGTTTCTACAAAAACAGCATTTGAAGGACTCCACTGCAGTCCTAAGATCTTCAACACATAATCATTACCATCAAAAGTAACAGACTGAAGATGGTCATGTGGCATACTACTTAGCAGTTCAGGACAATTGCTCGTCCACTTTCTAAGTTAAAACCCCCCAAGCCTCATCAAATCTACCAGCTGACGTTGAATGTCTAAAGCTTCTGTAACACTATGGGCTGATCCAATGGCATCATCTATATAGGTAGAATGGCGAAAGATGTCAGCAGCCAATGGGTACTCTTGACCATGATCATCGGCCAACTGCAACAAAGTTCGAATAGCAAGATACGGACTACAACTCAATCCATATGTAACTGTCAATAATGAATATTCTCGAATGGGTTCGTTTTGATCAAACCTCCAAAAGATTTGTTGATAATCCACATCTTGGTGGTCCACCAATATGTTTCTATACATCTGACGAATGTCAGTTGTAAATGTTTTCTTTTTTAATCTAAAATTCAGCAGAATTGACACAATATTCCTTTAACGTTTAGCCCTTGTCAACAAAATGTCATTAACACTGCGATTGTTGGTAGTTTTAGCTGAACCATCAAACACCACACGAAGTTTACTAGTCTCTCCCAGCTCTTTCCAAATTCAATGATAAGGAATATAATAGTTGCCTTGACTTGAGTACGAAGGATCGCTGGGAACTAAACTCATATGGTTTTGGTCTAAGTAATCAGGCATAAATTCACAGTATGCTTTATAGAAGGGTGGATTCTTAAGTAGACGAGTTTCCAACAAAAAAAATCTTCGAAGGGCTTGGCCCTTGGATTCACCTAAACTAGGATCTTTACAAAATGGCAGCCTAACCACATATTTGCCACTACAATCACGTTTATGAGTAGTTCTATAAATTTCTTCGCAATATTCATCCTCACTAGACAAAGGGATGTCTACAGGAACATTCTCAAGTTGCCAAAATTTTTGTAAAGAATGATCAAAATTAACTGGAGTTATAGAGTCGCATAAATTTACAAAAGATTCCAGTTTTGGTTTGTCACACACATTACCCAACAACACATACCCAAAGAGGGTATTGATAGCACACGGGCCTCCATTTTGTCCCTTTTTAAACCCTGGAATTAAAATCTGAGAGAAAACACCTACTCCAAGTAATAGCTCTGCTTCACGAGGATTGTGGAAGTCAGGATCTGCCAGTTTAAGACCTGATAAATATTTCCAATTATTGGAACACACTGCACTTGAGGGGGTATTTCCACAAATTAAAGGAACCACTACTGCATTCACATAGATACGTAGTTAAATGCGGCATAATATTTCCCAAAGAGATACAAGATTTCATGTTATTTATGCCAAGAATAGGAGTACTACCACCTACACGAGAAAGACCTAGACTGAATCAAGGACTGCACGGCAACTCAACAACTGCCCTTGTACATCACGTACCCAAACTTGAGCAGTAGCAAACAACATTGTTGTTTGACTAGAAGGGTCATTTGTACACACATGAACTTTCACACCTTTAGACACTTCTGATTTAGCACTAGAATTGAACTGACTGTAGTCTGAACTCTTTGAACCTTGATGGTTCGACACTGCATCACCTGACGCGCTCATATTTCTGGGGAAATGCAAAAATGTCGAATGACGTTGGGAGCACACCTTGCAACCTGTGGTTACTGGACACTGGTTAACTCCATGGATTTTTGAAAGGCAATTAAAACACAACCGTTCATTTTTTGCAAATGAATGCCGTTGAAAAGCATCCATTTGGAGAAATTTATCACACTTGAATAAGGGATGTGAGCCATTATGACAACAAAAACACCCACCCGTTGAACTAGTACTAGTCAAAAAGTTTTGTCCTGGGGCATGACTCACTTTTCTTGATATGTCAGAGGATTTTTTTGACATTTGATTTGACAAACTTGACACAGGCACACTAGGTTTTGATAAAAGAGCACTATTCTCCAATGCTTTGCAATTTGTTTCCAAAAATATTTTTAAAGTTTGGTAAGAGAGTATTTTAAAGTCGCTGTTATCGATCTCAAAACGAGTTTTTAGGTAAGGATCAATTTTTTGCAATAAAAGATTTAATTTGGTAAAATCCCATAGTCCAAATTTTGATAATTGTCTAGCGCTTCCAAATTTTGAGTAAAAGTTGAAATTAGTTTACGCAGTTCCATTGCGCTATTATTTTTAGCAGGAGGGGCATTTACAATAGCTAGCCAATAATCTGTGAGAAGTATCCTATCATTTTTATACCGAGTCACTAATGAGTCCCACGCAACACTATAATTAGTACCTTATATTGAAATGTTTGATATTACCTCTGCCGCCTCATCCTCTAAAACTGACACCAATAATTGAAACTTGGAGATATCTGAATAGTCAGGATCCTCATGAACCACTGTTCTGAACATGTCATAAAATGTGGGCCACCTTTTACGGTCCCCATTAAATGTAGGAATGTCTAACTTTGGTTTTGTCATCATTCCCTCTTTAACAACCACAGATAATTTTGAGTTATTATCCATGGGGTCTGATTTTGCACTCACTGTGGGTGGGAATAAATCTCTAAATACCTGCCTTATGGAGAATTGCATGGAGTCAAACTCTTCCAGAACCTGCTGTTCTGCATCTAATTTATCCTCCTTGATCAACTCCACAACCTCCATATGCAAGTTTTCGAATTCATTCACCCACTGACCTAATTATTCAATACGCATCTCCAATTCACCCTTACGACGGGGATCTCTCGAGGCTGCCGACGCGACGGTATTAAGTGATTTAACACGATTAAAAACCGCACTACGACGATTGATCCACGATTACAGTTTGGTCATTTTCACGTATTGATATCTCCCTCTTGTCATATATTATCCGCAAAACAACAAAAAAAAACGAAAAAAAAATAAATAAAATTTTTAATTTTTCTTTTTTCAAAACACCAACAAAAGATTGAGGTTAGATCAACACACTTCTGACGTTTGACAGAGCATGCGCTGTTACCTACTATGAAGTTAGCCACAACCACCTATAACCTTACACAGGCCGGAAATAGATGTCACAAGACCAACAATTAATTGGTCAACTGTAAAAATGCTAACTTCTCGTTATTTTCGAATTTCACCGTTTTTTTGCGCTCTTTTTATTAAAAAAAAAACCGCTGTAAAAAACGATCGAAATTTCGAAAACAACGTGATTACCGCTGAAAGAAAAGGATTAATTAGGATGATTTGCTGCAAAAATCGTATATTTACCCCGTTTCTACACAAACACTGACTAAAAATATTAAAAAATCACAAAAAAAGAAAGAATATCCAAAGGTGCCACCTCATTTGGCGATGAAGGACCAGAATGAACCCTCTACGTCCACTCACACTCAATCAAAATTGCTCAAACTCACCCTGTTTCCTTTTCGTAGCAGCTTACCTCATGGACTCGTTCTAGAAAGGATTTCTGGCGCCTTACTCTCCCATGGTCCATAGATAACAGGCAGGTGCAATGTCAAATTGCACCGAAGAAAACTGTGACCTTGAGCATCACATGATTGAAGTTGGGAAAAAATGGAACCCTATTCTCAAATTTTCAGAGGTTTACTTTTATTAGAGCTCTATTCCCAAAAACTACCTATATACTTGCCATTTTTAGATAGCTTGATTACCAAATTAAAAGATAGATTTTTAAAACACAGAAATATTTTTCAAGGTATTAAAAGCTTATTCCCTTCCCGATCAGTACCGTTTGATACACAATTGAAATCTTTTTTGTATATCCATTGTTTTTATAATCAAAATGGTTTTATCAAAAACTTCAGTAAAAGTTTAAAAACATAAAAGTAGAGCTTGAACTTTGGAATAAAAAGAATCTAAACCACAATTAAAACAAGAGACAAGTTATATCGATTGTAATATTGAAATATTTTCAAATATCAAAAAACTGCTTCCAATATTCAAAACTTTTCTAATAACCACCGCAACATCAGAAAGATCTTAAATCTAAAATATCTTAAAAATTAGAAGATACTATTGAAAATGCCCGGCCTAATGGTTTGGATCCTCTCTCAAAACATCTTTTGGAGAAGTACTCGATGATATGGAAAAATCGAAATGCCGAATTTAATTAGAATAGGTTTTTTTTCGTATTAGTTTTTTCTATTAGTTCTTGAAAATCTTTTTTTTTTATAACAATATAATAAATACAGGCTCTAAATTTAGTTTTATATTTTTATAGACTCAGTGTAACTAACCAAGTCTAAGTTCATTCCAAATTCAATTGGACCAATTTTTATTTGATTTCCGTATGATCTTAAAACTAATTTGATCCCCCCCCCATAAAAATATTTTCTGGATGCCCACTGGTTTGGTTTTATTTTTTTTTATAGTGCAATTTTCCTTAAATCAATTTTTGTGTTATTATTGATTTAATTAATACAAGATCAAAAAGGGTATAGGTTTAAAGTGACTTAAGACGAATCCCAGGCATAGAGTATGCATTAAAAAATAATAATTTATAGTGGCATGGCTGTTAGCTGCGTCATTTTAGTATTTTGTTTCTCAGATTTTGTATAGAAATATAGTAAAGAAGAGACGTTCAGATCTAAATACTCTGTCTCCAATTGAGCCCACTCTGTATAGTTACCTAAACATAAATTTCGTTTAGTCGGTAGACTAGTAGTCATAAAAGCACAATTTTCGCAGTAAATAAAACCATAAATCAGCCCCGGCTTGTTGTTGTTGTTGTTGTTAGTAGGTAGGTGCACAATTACAAAGCAGTGTGTAATATGTTCCAGTTTGGAATAATGATTCCATACTGAACTAACAAAGAGTTTCATTTAAAAGGATGCGCCTGGAATTTCTTAAAAACTTTTGACTATTGTAAATTAAAATTTTGTACCCTCAAAAGGTAAGCTTCACTCCCATAAATTAAATAGGAAAAATGAGCCAAGTGATACCTTATTATTTTAAGGACCTTTTACAATGTTTTTGAGCTATTTACTTTCAGAGTTGCAATACAGAAATCTTTTTTTTTTACAAAATTATTTTTTTTTTTGAGAAACTCTAGGGCACGTCGTGTTTGGTTTCATCAATAGCACAGCTGGTTCGAAACAAAAATGCTCAGTGTACATTTCCTAAATAATGTAATATAAATGTAATATAAAATATGTAAATTAATAATAGGTATGTTTACACATAATTATAACTTAAATTATAGCAAATACAATAAAAGAAAAACTTAATTTTAGCGACAAAAGGAAAAGTTCGCACTTCTCTATTCAAGAATAGAGAGCGGCGCTCTTCCACTCAACTCTTTGTTTTTCCCATTAAAACAAGTGAGAGGAAGTTTTAGTATATTTAAAGGCACATGTGTCTGAGATTGACTTAATCTAAACTAAAATTAAAGAAATCTCAATAAAAAAATAAATACAAATTTTTTTCAATTCTAGCGTTTTAATGGGTAAGTGTAGTAGACAATTATATATAAAAAAATAATACCGCTTATCAGTTAGGTCACAACAGTGGATGTTCGAACACCAAGAGAAAAATCACAATTCAATGACAGTGTCAAACAGATATTTTTTAAATTTCTTTTTAAATGAGTTTATGCACAAGCGGGCGATAAAGTGCACTTTACCGCCCCCATTTGCGAACGTAAAGTGGCACTTTATCACCCTCGGGCGGTAAAATGGCACTTTATGGCCCTGAGCGGTAAAGTAAGATTTTAACGTGTTTGGCTGACAGAATGAATTTAACCTTTTTTTTATTGTTTTTTTTTTCAATTTAACACTTTTTTATTATTTTTTTTTATTTTTTTAATTTTTATTGAAAAAAATAAATGAAAATTGTACAAAATTTTAGTTTTATTAAACAATCTTAAATGCTACAGTATTTTTTATTCTGATTTAAAATTAAATATACAATTAGAACAATTAACAATACTTAATGGCGAGAAAGCTGTAGCTGATGAGGAAGCTGTGGCTCGAGCGTTTGCCACTGCTTGAATCTTATTTTTTAAGTCTTTACTCTGGTTTTAATATGTTGATGTGAAAGGCAGGACGTTATCTTGCGTAAAAGATGCTGTTGTGTTCCCAACAATTTTTTTTGCTATTTTTTCTCTACTGATTTTGGTTTTCTCGATGTACCCCGCCGCTACTGAGCTAGACTTCCATCCGGCATGTAATTTGATGTTGGTAAGGCTTTCATCCGCTTCAGCAAGTAGTGTGGCTGATGTTTGCCAAAAACAGTACCCTGTAAATTGGACGGCATCAGGAAGATTTAAAAATGAAGTATTTTTTCCTACTACTTGCGTTGAACATTTCATATTTTTGTAAAATACAAAGAGTCTGTTGTTGTCTATTGTTGCTGGTCGCAAGGCTAAGTATTTTCTGAATGTTCCCAAGAAACTAGGTAGCTCCTTTCGTCCATGAATAATCATGAGCATTCTGTCAATTTTAGTTTTTGACTCTTTGATTGTTACCATTCTTCAGAGATTCTTCCAAGTCCTGAATATCATTAACTTCAAGTTTCGCTAGTTCTTCGCGGCGACAGGCCTGCCAAATATCAAGGCCACTTTGACTAATAAGAAAACCTCTTCTGGTGCCTCAATTAAAAACTTTTCGACTTGCTCAAAATTTTGGATTTCTTGGGTTTATAATCATCCGATTTTCGTTTTAGAAAAGCAACCAGTTTCGGGAATTTGCTTATATCCACATCAATATTGAGTTTTAGGGTAGCTTTAATAAATTAATAGAATAATATCTCCACAACGAGGACGCTTTGTAATTCTTGGACTTTTCATTAAAATAAGCTAGCATAACGTTTTCATTAAGTTGACTTACGGCTACAGACTTTTCCGTGAGCCATGCAGAAAATTATTTGTAGGGCTTTTCATAGATCTTCTTGGACTTTAATGGCAGCAGATCTTGTTTTGCTTCGTCTACAGACTTCAAAAGTTCTCGAGGTAGCTTAAATTCCGAAGAATTCATTTTTATGTTACTTTACTCAGTGGCGTCCCAGCCATTTGAAAAGGGGGGGGGGCGGTTTCAATACGAAAAAAAATAGAATAAAAGCATAGCTTTTATGAGGAACATATCAATATATGTAAACAAAACTTAGTGACTACAAGCAAGGATTTGGTCTTAAATCTAGGGGTGCGGTACTTAGATTTGAAGTCGTTTATTTCATAAATTTTTAATTTAAAAAAATATTTAAGAAAATTTTTTAGAAAATTACAATAAAACTGTAATTTTTGAGTCGAAATAAACTAAAATCGTAAATATCAACGGTATTATAGCGCCGCAGGCAAAATTTTTTAAGACAATTGCTCTAAAAAATGCGTTTTTTGATTTGAAATTAAACTAAAATTGTAAATATATTAATGGTTTCAAAGCGCAGCATGCGAAAATTTTTAAGAAAATGACACTACAAATGCCATTTTTAACACAAAATTAAACTAATACCGTAAATATCAAAGGTGTTGTAGCGCCGCAATTTATGCCCTACTTTTGGATTTCTAAATGTTTTCATAAAAAAGTTAAAGCCAGGGTAGGGGGTTAACTACACCCCTATCCTGCTGAAATCCGCACTTGAGTAACTACGGATAATTATTTCCGTTTGTTGAAACATTAACTTTTATATCGCATATCTGAAACATGAGACACCCATCTCAAAAAAAAATCATTTCCAGTTTTTTGGGCAAACCGATCAATGACTCGCTCAATGTCAATTTCAATATGTCTGTTGATGTGCAGCAACGCTAAGCCCGTCAGACGAATTTCCGTCATAGTGTTTTTAAGTACTTATGTTTTTAATCTACTGAGGCATGACAAGCTTCTTTCTGACGAGGCATTACTTACTGGCAAACATCCAAGAATGGTCTAATCAACGGAAAAATATTGCCACACTTGTTCATTGCCTCGAAAACGTTATCAGGCATGTTTTGATTTAAGCTTTTGCCTACTTCTGACCAATATTGTTTATACTATTTAGTTTAGAGACGACTTTAGTTAATTTTGCCTTGATTTTGGTTTCATGTTAAACTTGGTATGAATATTTTCAGGTCAAAAATACTTTTTTATGTCCGAATTGATTTTGTCTAAAACTTGTTTATAAATAGAAACTCTATAATACTGTTCTGTATTTTCAATGGTTTTCGCGGTAAGTTGGTCATGCGTTTGTATATTCTTGGTCTGACGGATTGAATTAGTGTCTCAAAATATTTTGGAGGGATTCTAGAATGTATTTAAAGGAACCTTTTGCAATTTCTCGTTTTTTCTTCTTCAAGGTTATTACCACGTCGTTGTCTACTTTTTTCTGGAGCAAAGAGGGGGAAATCGCCCGCCCGCCCCCCCTGAGATCGCTACTACTTTACTTTAAAAATGAAAGGTTGTTTATCGGTTGCTATTACGAAACAATAAAATTGAACCGTTGCTAGGGAAGCTAAGCAACTGCCTCCTTTGATGAACAGTGATTTGACACATATCATTATGTAATATTATGACAAAATATTACGGCAAGTTACCCTTATTTTACAAAATCCAAGTTAAATAAAAAAAACTAAACCTAGTTTAAAAATAAATACTTCGCTATTGCATAAAATATTGTATGTATCTCGGTCTTAAATTGCGTTTAACGCCCTCAGCGCCTTTCACGGCGCGGGCGGTAACCGGCTACTTTATGACCTACATATATTATAGGTAAGTAAAAGAGGTTTGTTCTATGGGCAGGGACATCGATCGTATTTTTAAACCTAGTGTTCCCGTTATCAATGTTGCGTCTAAAGGCATTTTTTTTTATAAAGATAGGGTGGTTAATGTTTTGTAATAATTTTGTGATAAAAAGTTGCTGAGTGGAGATGACGTCACTGTTGCATACTTAGCCATCCTAGATTTTTTAATTTTTCGGTAATATGATCACGTCGACGCAACTCACATTAATTTTACGCAAGAGTTTTGGAGGAGCTGCAGCCTTCGACTATCGCTTTTTTTCGGGCATTGGTCATATATGACATCCCCGTAATTAAGATGACATAATACTAGAGATTAGCATAAATATAAGTAATGGTTATAGTATACAGTGCAACATTAATTATTAAGGTGGCTTCTCTATGCAATTTTCCCTTTTAATAAGGTATAGTTTATATAAATTAGAGTTTTAAAGTAACAACATTTTTAATAAAACTTAAAGTTAAATTTTCGGTTTTATCAGCACTCGTATCCTTATCTCTATCGAGTCGACCTATCGAGCAGGTATACTTTTAAACTAATGGAGAGTACGTGACAGCTCCAGCTGATCAAATGCTTGAAAACATCGTTTCGTACGTAGGGATGGTCTGAACGTTACGACTCCTTTATCGTACCTAACGAGGTTTTCAAGCATTTGATCAGCTGGAGCTGTCACGCATTCGCCATGATTTTAAAAGTGTACCGGCTTGATTGCTCGATTCGATAGAGATAAGGATACGAATGCTGATAAAACAAAAAATTAACTTTAAGTGTCTAATATTCTTATAAATGCAAACACTCCTGAGCTTACTTTACACAAGAGATAAAAATATAACTTATACAAAAGAAAATAAACGTAATTAATATTTGGTTAGGTGTCTATCGGCATCTATAATTGCTTGGACTCTTCTATTTATCTGCATGAATGGCGCTAGAAAGTCATCCGTCTGGGATAATTCCTCCCAAACTTCTTCGATACGATTCCATATATCTTCGGCGTTTCTAGGCAAAAAACTTCTTTGTTAGAGTTTTTTGGTCAGGGCCCCCCACACATTCTCCATAAGTTAAGCATCTTCGGCTATAGCTTGGCTATTGTTTAACAGTTCTATGTTGTTTTCTTGAAACCACTGCATTGCAATATTGGCAGTGTATATAGGGTAATTGTCCTGCTGCTATATAAAGTCATTTTCTGGATATAGATGCTGCATTATCTAAACTATTCACATATGCTTGACCAACAAACATACCATTAATTTGCTAAGCGAGTCCCATCTCTCTTGAGGATATCCACCCCCAGACGTTTACACTAAAATTGCCTGCAGCTCGAAAATGGTTCACGTAATTCGGATAAAATCTCGCACTACCGGATCTGCAGACTTTTGATCTTCCCCTTTTTCGATGGCTGGAAAATTTATTTGTCTGTAAATATCACACAGTCCCAAAAATTTTCCTCATGATTTCACGCAAAGATTACGCGGGATTGTCTTTGTTCTGGAGTAAGCTCAGTTTTGTTAGCCTCCATTCTGCATTTTAAAGGAGAATCTTGAATTCTATGCCACCTAGTTGTTTTTTTTTCCAGGAAACCTCTGTTAATTTTAAAATAATTAGCAACTGCTGCTAGCGACCAACCTTTCTTGGGTTTCGTGACAATCCTTGCTTTTAGCTCTATGGAAGCATGAGAGGCCATTTTTAAAGAAATTACAAGCACAAAGCACTTACGGACTTAGAGAAAACTCTTACTAAGGGCATCGCAAAAAACAAGTTGCAGCGCTTCTGAGACCTCGGTCTTGAAGGTCACGTGAAAAATTGTGCCGATGACATCTATCTTAATCAATGTCCATCAATTTCATCGTCTTTTCGTTCTTTTCATGAGGTCTTTTTATTGAAGTTTTTTAGTTTTGTGCGTTTGTGGCCTTTTTTGAACTGTAATAGTAATTTCTTGGATTTTTGTAATAAGTACAATTGGAAAACTGCCCAAGTGTTGCGCCCAAAGTGTCCCAGTGATCCTCTGCTTCATCGCTTTCCATACACTAGAGATCAAGCTCGCCAAAGGCAATGGTTTGCCATCTGAAATGCTTTATAGGTTTAGAGTATGCACCCGACAAAAAACGATTCAGAAAACTGTGGACGAAGCCTCTTAATGCGGCATGTAATTGCATCCTTGCATATACCGCCAGAGTCTGAAACAGACTTTAATGCTAAGTACCGGGCAAGGTTTCTATATACCAGAGAAAAAACAGTCTATGCAATAGAGAGTTGATAGACCACTAAGTTATCGTCACCTTATTTGTTTACCGTTTTACAGTAATTGAGATGCTAAAAAGAATTTTTAAACCACAAACACAAATTATCGTAACCGTAATCTTTTGCCCATATACAAACTGCCAATGTAAACAGAATAGAAAACAACAATTCCTGTTTTTGCAAATTCACTTTCACAAAAAAAAATAAATACCTAACTAAACAAAAAAACAAATTATCACCTACCCAGCTGCAGCTTTTGTTCAGAAATAAATCTGGTTGGTTCCAAAAAATAACCGATCCGGTTATTTTTGGATACGGGAGAAAATAACCGATTTTGTCTAGGATATCAGCAATTTTAACGGTCTATTAACGCTCTAATAGGGCATTTATTTAGCCAATTTGTTAATTACATTTTTTTTAGCCCATTCCATTCAAAAATGCTGATGGGTAACCAGTTACACGGAATTTTTTGAAAATTAAGAAAACTCGTCCTAAAAGAAACTGCTGCTATTGAGGCCGACACGGGAAGCATAATAAATAGTTTAATAATGAATACAATAGTTTCGATATGTACAGTTTGGATTCTTTAAACGGAACGGTGCTTCTAGCGGGTTAGAATTTGATTTTTCCAAAAATCCAAAAACACGTCAACTGAGATTTTTAATTTTCTTTAATCGTGCTGTCTTGGCTTTTTTTTTGTGTTACGAGGTATGGCAAAAAAATATATTTTTTAAATAGGATACAGGGTGTATAGTTTTACATTTTTGAATTCTAAAAAAAATTATCTTTTTGACAATAACGCACTTTAATACGCTATCTCTTATGGTTTCCAAGATAGAGGCATTTAAACTTGCATGGAATTGTTGTTGTTTGAATTTCGAATGAATATCGAAGTTTTTCATACAGAATTAGATAAAAATATCTTGATTACGGTAAAAGGTAGATCCTAATGTGTAGAAATGCTGAAAAGAGAATTGTTCCCAGATTTCAAAAATTGAAAAATATACAGGAGTGAATAAGCGTCAAATTTAAAAGAAAAAAAAAATTGCCATACCACGTAAGCAAAATGACATAAAAAAATCCAAGACAGCATGATTAAAGGAAATTAAGAATCTCAGTTGACGTGTTTTTGGCTGTTTTTATTCAACCAAATTCTAACCCGCTAAAGCACTGTTCCGTTTAAAGAATCCACACTGTATATATCTTCTTAAAAGAATAATATAATACATGAAATACGACGCATTTGGTTTATTCCTTAAATTTACAGTCATTAGAATCAACAATATTTTCGAAAATAAAATAAATTATTAATGAATTAGGTTTTCCAAAATAATGTTGTTTCTAATGAACTAAAATACCATTAAAAAATACCCGAATTAAAATTTCCCGGCGCCAGCACCACTACCCTGATTCAAGCTTCGAGACCGAGTCATTAGAGGTGCAACGGTAAAAAAAAATTATAACAGGGTCCCTAAGTCGTCAGATCGCCTTCTATACCCGTAGGCACATATTTTGTGCTTACAAGGATTTTACTTTTGACAAGTGTATAAACTGCTCAACATTCTCAAAAATCAGTATATGCCGTATTCATTTTTTTTTCAAACCAGTGTGGTCCTATTTTCGGAACCATACGAAATTATTCGCATGCGACTACTTCCGCCTCTTCCTATACCGTATAGAATTATAATAGGAGGCAAAAGATATGCCAACATGCTGATTCTTGGGTAGTGCGTGAAAAGTAACTGGTTTTCCATGCGAAACAACACGAGTACCTTCCACCCACTCGTGCAATTTTGATTTAAACCAGTAGAATTCTAACGCGGTCCACACATACCGGCTTATCTTTCGCCTCTCATTTCACACGATATAGAAAGAGACTGACAAAAAAATTGCCTAATATTAAATACTCATATGCGATTATTTTCGTATGGATTCGAAAATCGGACACCAACTGTATATTTCATCACTGCATTTATTTCTCTAGGATACACTTCTACCACGGATCACCTCGGTACTCTGTGCTCATACGAGGGTTAAAATTTATCCAAACAAATAATCCTATTTGAAAAGAGAATATATCATATCGCTAGATTTTTAAGATTTTATCTTGCTCGTAAAGGCATTTTAAAGATTTTCAAAATGAGGTATCACTTGACAAACAAAAATGTTGTTTTTGATAGATAGATATTTAAACATTGTTTAAACGCATACCTTTGTATATTTGGGGGTAATAACACGAGTGCTTAAAAATGTTAAATAATTTTGCATGTATGCATATGGCCTAAAAACACATGAGTTCGTTTTCATTCCGAGTCGGGTTATTTTACAAAATGTGAAAATGAACAAATATTGTTTTTATAAGGATATACCGGGGGATATACCTATGGTTAAATCCAAAATTATCATATAATTTTTATGCATAGGAGAAATTTACTCGATTCAAATTTGAATTTATTAGGTACCGTGCATACATTTTTGATGTTAATAAACATAAAACCTTTAAGAATGGTTTTCGATAACTACTATGGTTATATTTTGGGGCAATTCCATGATAACTGACGGGACAAATCTTAAGTAATTAATTTTTTGTTCTCATTTTTCTCCCTTTTAAAGATACTCCAGAACGACCACATCTTAATGCATTATGGAATGTAATTGAAGACAGCACCGGAATCGGAATCAGAAACGAATTTGGCCCCGCCTCTTTACAGCGGACCAGATAAATAGTAACGTCTGGCGGTTTAAAGCTTGTTTTTTAGTTATTTTAATGGGATTTTGATGCGGTTTTTTTTTTAAATTAATTATTATAACTCGGAGGATAGCTCACCATTTTGAATTCAAAATTAAGGGTTAAAATCCGTAAAAAATCAAATAATATAACAAAAACTGCGTCTTACATCGTTTCTAAAACCGTTTCCGCCTTCTTCCGAAGGCTATGCGACCATAAGTGGGGCCTCAAAATTTTTCTTATGAAAAACACTCAAAAGTGCAATAATTTTTTTTGGGGATTTCAGGGGAATAGGAGGTCAAAAAAATAAAAAACATAACACAAAGTGCGTCTGTACCTGGCGTATAAAGCATAACATAAGCAACCACACCCAGCAAATTTAAACAACTTTCGTCGTCAAACAATGCGGAATGTTTGAGCACTTCAATCGGAGGTGGAGTTGCTGCGAATGTTGAGTTTTGAACGGTCTTCTTTCAGTAACCGGTACATTTTCGCCGGTTGCGAATGTTGTGTTTTGAACGATCTTCTTTCAGTAACCGGTACATTTTCGCAGGTTCCGGTTTTTATGTCCTGCTCGCAAATTTCATTTTTATTGATATTTGCATTCTTTAACATTTTGCTTTTCACTTTATTTCGACAGGCTGGGCCAACATCCCATATTGTTTGACGACGAAAGTTGTTTAAATTCGCTGGTTGGTTGCTTATATTATGCTTCATACTCCAGGTACCGTCATATGTTACCCTGATGCAGTGGCGGATCCAGCAACTTCATCAGGGGGGGGGAGCAGGCAACAAAATTTATGTAGGCCGGCTCAAGCGACTACGAACATAGGGCGACAAAGTCCTTTTTTATGGTCATCACGGTTTTTGGGGGTTTGGTTAGATTGGTATGTTGGTTAGTGGTGGCCTGACCCTCCCCACTAACCAAACTGTTTCGATCTACATATGTTCCTAGTTGCTTAAGCCGTTGGTGGTGTCTAACAGGTACTACCTGATACAACTAATTTATTTTAGCAAAGTCATTTCTTATACAAATCCATAATTCTGGAAGACAAAAAAATACATTTCGTTTTTAAACAATTTTAATTCCCCCATTAACACTGTGTGAGAAGGGTTGTTTAAGACTGTCCCAAATTTGTCTGTAATTTTTGTTTCCATATCTGATTTTTTGCGTCGCATCTTTGAATGGTCGTTGGAATGCATAAATTTAATTAAAAAACGTTCATTAAATGTTCTGAAATCCTTTCATTAAGATTATTTGAAACAAAATCCAAAATTGGAATAAAAATAACCTTTTTTCAGTAGTTTTTTGCTGATAAGCTATCTTTATCTGAAAAAGTATCTTTGTGCGTTTGTTTTAACACAAGCCGGGGTATTTTTATTTCTATATCAACTCTGCGGTTTTCAACTGCTTTAAATATCTTGAAAATGAGATCCACGTCAGCTCATTTTTGGCGAAGGAACTTAATTAGCTTAGCTTTGAATTAGCCGACTCAAGATCAATATTTTTAGTCTGTAAATATTTATTATAGGCTAAAGTCAGCGCAAATGCATCTTTTAATAAATATATTGTCAAAATAAATTCACAGTCGCAAACAGATTTTAGAAGAATGCATGCTTTACTTGAAGAAGTACGGTCATTCCATTCAGATATGTCTTTCAAGGCTTTTATTATAAGAGGTAAGATCGTCTGAAATTGCAAAATAAGAGTCATGCCGCTCTATCCATCTTGTCTAACAAGGACTTGATAGTCTATGTTTTAGATAATTTTTTAAAACATAATTTCTTTTGGCAGAGCTTCAAAAAAAGTTACGATTTCTTGAATAATACCCGTTGTGTTTTTAACACTTCTTTCCGAAATAGATTTTGAAAGAGAAAGGTTAAGGGCGTGATGAAAGTATGAAGAAATAATAAATGAAGTTAGTTACATTTTGAAGTATAATAGACAATATTTTGGCACTACTTTTGTAAAAACAGGATTGAAATTCACCGAATCGATTTTGAGAAATGATCAAAAAAGTAATGAGATCAAAATTATTGACTTAAAAAATATATTGGATCGCGCCCTGTATGCAATTCAAATATGACATTTGCCAGACAGTTGCATGAAGGCTGCAAATTATGATATTTAAGTCATTTGTCTCGACTCTGCTGCTCACAAAATGTTGTGAATCCGATTACGCTACCTAATATAATTTTTTTAGGCCAGAGGAATATTCTAATGTTAAAACATATTTTCTTATGAACTCCTTTAAGTTACCAAAGCCAAACCTATTTTTCTTACCTACAAATAATTGAAGTTATAATAGAATGACTATGGAAAATTAGCAAAAATGCCTTGGTCATACAAACGAAATCAAAATATGGGTAATTCTTAACTAGCGCCAGTTATACAACATTTTCAAAATTATTTGAAATCGCCTGAGAGATGTGTGCGTGGTTCTTTAATGTTTTTAAAACTTTCTTTTTATAAAATATTATCTTTTACCACCGAAAGTCAGTTGCCATAAAGAAAGTGCATCATCGTCCCTTAATTAGTAATTTCACAGTAGGCGATAATTCAACTACAGTGACGCGAGATATAATAAATGCACGTGTTTATAATTTTAGGATCTTAAAAGATCCTGAATAAAACAAAGTCTTTCACCACTGTAAATTAAAATTATATACTATAAAAAAATTGAACCGACTTCCGACCGTCCCTCTAAAAGGTATTAATATAGGCGCCGACTTTACGTAAGTTGGATCTTGTATAAATACAAAAAATATTTTATTTTTAGTGAATTTTTTTTAAATGGTTTTTTTTTAGGTTTTATTTTTAATTTTAGTGGAAAAAATTTTATTTCCGGCATTCATAATATACCTTTTTAAATTATAGATTTTTAGTTTTTTCGTAAAAGTAACAAATAATTAATAAAATAAGGCCAAATTAGAGCTTTTTATATTAATGATTTTTTTTTCTACACATTAAGGGTCAGTCTTGAATCAAATAAAAAAATAAATATGAAAATCGGTAACAACTGCCATATCGAGTTGCTTACCTCTGGTAAAACAATAACTGTCAAAAATTGTATACAGAGTCTCTAGTAAATAGTAAATCAACCGCGCAGCAGGTGACTAAAAACGCAACGCGCAAACATAGCCGCAGTCGTCGACTGGTGACTAAAATCGACAGTGGAAATGCCTCATTCTCTGGCGATCTCATAGGCACTCAACTGCACAACTGTTCTGGTCAACATTTTCAAAAAAGATTACTGGCGCTTGCGATTTCAGTCAACAGTGGGGTAGCGATGCTGCTGGAACAAACATCTAAAAAAAAACGCGTGGATCTTATAGCCCCGTCGCGGCGGTGCATGCAAAATATATATTGTTTTTTTTTACGTCGGCGTCTTAAAATTTTTACAACTTTGGTCATAGTTTGGCGTCGACTTCAAAAATGTTGGGTTTTATAGAAAACAAAATTATTTTTAGGAAATTCACGTCCTTTCGTATTGTAGTTCTACGTCTGGGTCAGCCGGTTTGCGAGCCTCACTCTTGCAATTGCGGCGAAGTCGTAGGCCATCACGGCTTGAGCTGCAAGAAAAGTGCAGGACGTTTGGCTCGCCATAGCTTGATCAACGACATTATCAGATGGTCTTTGGTTTCAGCTAGAATTCCAGCTCAACTGGAACCGCCTGGTATATGTAGATGCGATGGAAAGAGAGTGGATGGGATTACTTTGGTGCCTTGGAAGGGGGGGGGAGGAACATTTGTAGCTCCTATCTTGTTAAATCTTTTGAAAAATCAGGGAAGGTGGCAAAGATGGGAAAAAAGCAAAAACGACAGAAGTACAAAGGGCTCGAAGATCGGAGAGTTTTGTTTTTGATTTAGCAAAATCTTTATTACAGAAATATCAAAAATAATAAACACCAAAGACGCCAAATGCTTCATCACCCAGCGGAGTAGTGTGGCCATCCAAAGTGGAAATGCGGCTTCAGTGCTAGGGACTTTACCAGCCGAATCAGGTTTAGAAGAAGTGTTTTATTTATAGCTTTTATATATATATATATATATATATATATATATATAAAACGGAGTTCGGGCAAACCGCCAAGCGCGGAAAAGATACTTTTCGCACGTGTCAGATACAAAATTTTTCCTACTTGCGTAAAATATATTTTTAAATTTTATTTTAAAATTTAAAAAGGTTCTCTAGAAAATACTATGCATATTCATAAAAAGATTTTTAAAAAAATGTGTTAATTTTTTTGTTTAAAACCTTAGACGGTTTTTTCAGATTTATTTGAAATTTCGAAAAACTGCACGCCAAAGTAAATTTTTTTATTAATTTTTGATTTTTTCCTCCATCTGCAACCTGTGTTTTATTTACCTTTTAAAGAAAAACCGCTGTCTTTTTTGTTTTTTTTTTGTTTCTAGCGTATAGTTAGCAGTTTTTTTAAACCCTTAAAAGAAAAGAAAAATTTATCTACAATTTTAAAAAAATTTAAAACAACAGAAAAAACTATGTTGTTTTGATGTGTACAAAGTTCTGCGGAGGAAAAGTTGTCTTCCCCTAGGCTACCGCAATGAGATTTCTTTATAGTTATATGTCTGCTATCTATCTGCCTATCTGTGAATTAGGTTCTTAAAACTGTGGCATTGTTATTCAAATATACTAGTAATACACACAATTAACGGCTTTTGTTTGCTGGATGTATGTACATATTTTGAAGTATTTTTTGTGTAGGATTCAATAAGTTAGTACAGCACTCCGAGCGCTAATAGGATATTGAAATTAAAACAGTGCGCTAACGAGGGGGGTATTGGAATTAAGATCTTCGTCCCCCAGGAGGACTAAAATACTAATATTATATTTGTTTTAAGTGGGACATTTTTACATTAAAGAGTTTTTTTATTTTCTTGGAAAATAAGAGTTGAGTAAGATAAATTTTTGAATTACTTACTCTTTCAGGTTTACTATTTAAAAAATAAATTCTAATTGTGGATAAATATATTGAATTTGTTTACTTTTTACCACCCTACATTAATTTATTAAATATATAGGAATAACTGGGCACAAAGAATTTGCCAGATTCTTGGGGGCGGGGGAGGCTAAATAATAATTACACAAAAACTAGTACTTCTTGTGTGAATCTGCAAGGAAATTAAAGTTTAAGGGACTCTGGGACCTGGGAAGTATAAGACCCCCTTCCCTAAGTACGCCTATGTCACGACACAAATAAGGGCAGTAGTTTTTCGTAAAATCAATAATCAGTCAAACTATATTAAACAATTTTTACCCTACACCCAGCAAGGGGAAGGGAACGTCTAGCTAAAAAAAATTGTAATTATGTGTGGAAAATATTTACAAAATTTCAAGTTTATAGTACTGTTAAAGATGTTTACTTTTTGCCGAAATTTAACCGTTTTAAACCACTGTTCACCGTACGCGAAAAATACAGGGTAAATCCATTTCCGCACGGCGTGCACTTTTACGCACGCTAGTAGTAAAATACATTTTTAGTTGTTTTATTTATAAAAATTTCGAACAATATCAAGGAAAATACCTAACTAATGATATTACCAAAACAGAGGTTTTCACGTAGTGTCCACCTTTTTTGCTTTGGAAATTTTTGTTTGACCGATTATTATAATATGTGGGGTACATCAGTGCACATCATTGTTAATGATAAACGTTAGAGTAAGACGCCTTAAATTACTTGTGGACTGTGAATGGTGTTATTATTTTTTCCAATTGTTACGAGTCTATAAACTTACCTCTTCTGGTCTCCCCGGATAAGTAAAAACTAGCTGCCCATTGGCTCCCCTATTCCTCATTTCCGCATTGCAAACGGGAGTTTTGATTGACTTCCAAACTCCTTCGAAATAAAGAGTGTCCTGGTCGTCTGTCGAGTTCATATCTGAGACGTCAAAGCGCAGTTCCACCACGCTTCCAGCCGATATGTATGTGAACGGGAGAAAGCGGTCCTTGTCGGTTCCGCAAAGACAGTCCCTAAAAACAAATACATGACAAAAGGGAATTTAAATGGTAAACACAGTAGGTAAATTTAACAATTAAAAAATGTATTACATACAAGGTGTAATTGGTTTGAGTGCAAATATATTAAGGGGTGACTGAAAACATCAAAACAAACAAAAATGTTCCTATAAGGTCGTGTCCGATAATGCATATTTATGGAGAAAAAAAGGGTTAAAATTTTACTCTACCCTAATTTTCTAAACTACTGAAAATAATTTTTTAAGAAAACTTTTTTGTAGTTGTCATTTATTTTTTTTAAATAAATAACTAAACAATAAGAGATGTTAGTAATTAAATATTTTTTTACAACCTTTTTTTTAAAGGAATCCATTTTTTCTGCAACAGTTGGCAAACGCGCATAAACTATTTACTTTAAATAAGTTCTTGTAAATAAAAATACGGCGCCAAAATCGTTATCGGTGAGTAATTAGGTTTTATTGCAATACTGAATGCCATAAATCTTTGGCATCTTTTTTGACAGGGGTATTTTTCTTAGATTAAAAAGGGACAAGATATCCGATGCTTACGGAGACTTTGGTTATATTATTATCTGAGAAATCTTGGGACCTAATTTTCGAAGCTGCGAGAGGAATCGATCACTCAACAGCCAAAGCACATCAAATGCATGCTCACAGTTCAAGAATGACCGCAGCAAAACAGACGCTCGCTCTGCCATTCACCTGTTCATTTAGGCTTGTTTTCGCCACTACATCACACCCTACATATCTCCGTCGCTTTCTCTCTCTAACGTTTAGAACGATATGGAATTTATTCCAACCCATTGTTTTGGTTTAGTCGGTTGATTGCAAATTTTGTAAATAAACAGTGGTTATGCCAAGGAGTTTTCGTTGGACCAGATAGGTATTTTTGGTTTTTGTTTTACCGTGGGAATTTGAATATTAACAACAACCCTAAATTATTATTTATTACCTATCTTAGTATTTTAGTCTTACGGCGAGCTTCCTGTAGTACATTTGCGTTTTTTGATTAAATTTTGAGGTTCTGTAGAAAACTTTGAGTGTATGTGAAAAACTTTTCTGAAGTAGCCGGTGCAGTTTTTATCAGCAAAGATTGTTTTTAAATTAGTGTTTAGTAATACGTGGATAAGATTTTAATTTATGGTGAAGCTAATGTATCTAGGAAGATTTACATTTACATTTCCTAATAAGCGTTTTCCAAATGACCGAACGTTTGTCGCCTACGTCAAAGAATATTCGATACCGGAAACATACAGCCAAAATTTCAAAATCATGGCCATGATAGGAAAATTAATCCAGAAACCGAAGAACAGATTTTGGATCTTATTTATGAAAATCCTCGGCAATTTGGCGTATCGCTTCAATCGTATAGCAGATTTAGTGAAAAACGTTAAAACAAATTAAATTAAAGATCGAAGAATTTGGTATAAGTAGCACAAAGGCAAAAACAAATTGAAGTAAAGAAATTGTATCAATCGAAAAGTTGAGTGACTCGAAAAGTTTTTTGTAGAACTTTTAAATAACTGGTTTGTTTAAAGCAAATGACCCGTATACAATTGTGCATAGAAAGCAAAATTTGAGGACTGTACACAAAAGAAAGAAAATAAATCTTCGATATCGAAAGATGCAAATGCTCATAAAATTTTGGTGACAACAGGTGAAAAAATGGTTTTAGTGGATGTTATTGACAGTGGAACTTCTGCGGAAATGTATAAAAGTCTAAAAGAAATAATTAGGAAGGAAAATGAAGAACAAAAGTGGCACTTACTGTAGCAGTTTTTAAGTTTTTAATATAAAAGAGGAAGCGACATATCCTTACTTGTCTGTAAATTGTAGAATTTGGCAGGATATTGATGACGACACATTAATGTGCAAAATCTTGAGTACATTGCCTGAGTGATTTCATTTTTTTAAAACAGCATAGGAATTTACCGCAAAAACTGAAAAGACCCTAACAAACATAGTGTCGAGAATTTTAGCTGAGGGAAGTAGTAGTAATACTAGGGAAAAGAAGAAAGCTGGCGCATTTCATTGCTCAATGTCAAAAAAGTGTGTTGCGTTTTTAAAAAAAAACACGAGATATTAAAGCAGAGAAAAAAAACTAAGAAAAAGAAGGACGAGCTCCCAGATAGACCAGAACGTAAATAAAAAGCATGTAAAATATGTAAAAAGATTAACCACATATACAGGGTGTTTCAAATTCGATGCTCACCACGAGAATCTCTTAAACGGTAGGAGATACGAAAAGGTTTAAATTAGAGCAAAGTGGCGCAATTTGAAGCTTTATCCAAAACCAAAAATAAAGTTTACAAAATCCGAGTAGTTCCGGAGATAGGCGAAAAAAAAACGAAATTTTCAATTTTAGTTTTTATTTTTTTCCGCCTTTATCATATGGTCATTAAGCCCGAAACAACAAGCTCCCTATTAAAATAATGTTTCAAAATGATATTTTCCTTGCTTCCGAAACAAAACGACCAAAAAAAAAGGATGTGTCCATAAGAAAAAATGAACTTGACAGCTCTCCTGTCAAACTGAAATGTCAAATCTTAAAAATGAATAGCTCGTCTGGTAGACCTTAAAAAGGTGCCTGTAGAAAGTTTTAAGCGTTTTTTGACAACTCTAATAATAAACGCAGAAAAAAATAAAAACTAAAATTGAAAATTTCGGTTTTTTTCGCATATCTCCGGAACTACTCGGATTTTGTAAACTTTGTTTTTAGTTTTGGGTAAAGCAGCAAAAATCTTTTCGTATCTCCTACCGTTTAGGAGATCCCCATGGTGAGCATCGAATTTGAAACACCCTGTAGAGATTTATATGCAGATCATAGAAAGATGGAAAGGCAAGATGACAAAATTTTTAAACTGAAAAAGTTCCTCTACGGGCTAAAACAAGCGCCTATGAAATTGAACAACCACTTTACAAAAGTTTCGAAAGAAAATGCCATGGAACCATTAGAAAATGATCAGTGCTTGCATATTTGCAATGATGGTTTAATAATGGCAGATAAAAGTCAAGAATTAGATATGCTAGTCGGAACATTGAAAGAAAGGTTTTAAATAAAGAAGTTTGATAAAATTCACAGTTTCTTGGGCATAAGGATAACAAGAGGTTATGACTGGATTAAACTGGACCAAGAAAATTACACTCTGATTCAATTTCCACCCCATCATACAAGATGATAAAAAATCAAGGGCTGAATCTAGACAAGAAGTAAAATTCTCTTATCGTGACGCAGTTGGAACCCTTCTTTATTTATCTAATAAGACGAGACCGGATATAGTATATGCTATTAGCTTTTGCAACAGGAATTTGGAGAATCAATTGAGTTTATATATTAACAATGTTAAGAGAATCCTGAGATACCTTGGAGGTTCAAAAATGAATTAATTAAAGGCATATAGTGATAGTGACTTCGTTCGTGACAAAGTAACAAGGAAATGTACCACTGGCTATGTAGTATTCTGTTGTGGTGGACAAATAAGCTGGTGCTTAAGAAAACAACTGGTTACGGTGTTAAGCTCTACCGAAACGGAATTCATAGCAGCAGTGGAATGTGTCAAAGAATTGTTGTACTTAAAGGTATTATTATCTTATTTTTTTTTGTTTTTTTTTAATATTTAATTTTTATTATCATTATTAATATTATTATTAAATTATTTTATTCTTAAATAAGGTTATAAGTTTTCTTACTTTTAAAATTCGGGAAGACTATACTCTTAACCTAATTATTTTTATTTAATCAGTAAATTAGAGCATAAACGTAGCAACAAAAGTCAGAGTTCGCACTTTCTGTTTTTGGGAAAACAGGTGGCTGCACTCTTCTACTCAACCTCATGAAAAAATGACTTAACCTAATTTAATTAAATAAATCTGAATTTTAAAAATTATGAAGAAAAATTAAGTATTTTTTACAGTGAGTAAGAGTAAGTTTTTATCTACTTTTTTAATTTATTTTAAATATAAGTTACATACAGAAATTCGCATTATGAAACATATTTAAATTTGTCTGGTATTTTGTGTGTATAGTTCTGCGATATTATAAGAAATCCATAGAACAAGTTTGATGTATAACGAGGATTAGAAATCTTGTGATTGTTTCTAGTATTGCGATTGTGAACATTATGCCTGAATTGAATTTTATTGTAAAGGTACATAGGTTGCATGCTGCATGGTAAGCCACCCCAAATTCTTTATGCTAATAGAAATATGGTCTCTTCGGCGCGGCACAAACCACAAATAAACTCGTATTTAGAATTTAGCAATTTATTAAGGTTGTTACATGTGTTTCAAAATTTTAGGAGGAATTAATATTTAGTCCGAGATTTTTTGCGGAGTCCGTTATTGTTAATTTTTCTTTATCAATTGTGATATTTACGGTCTTGACATCTTATCCGTATGTGTTTTTTAGTCCACCATACCAATATGGTATGGTGGACTATTAAAATCGTGAAATTTTGACTTTTCTTAATTTTATTGAAAATGAGTTACTAAGGTTCAAAAACACATTAATCGACGAAAAAAAAAAGTTGTCTGCCGGTCGATCTGTTGTCTGTCTGTATACACGATAACTGCCTTAATCGATTTTAACGAAATTTGGTAGAAAAATCCTCTATAGGCTGACCATGACCTGATTAGCTATTGGATAGGGTGGGGGGGTAAAAGGGGGGAAAAGGGGGATAAAATATTTAAAAAAATTGTAACGTTTGAACAAAAGCAAGTAGCGATATACTTACGGTTTTCATATTTAAGTTTCCATGAATATGGACTACAAATTTTGTTAAATAAAGTCCAAATTCTTGAGAGCTTTAGTCTCCGAGTTATTTGAAAAAACGTTAATATACATAAAAAATCATAACTTTAGAAGTAAAGCAGCTATTGATATGCGGTTTTCAGATTTTGGTTTTCGTTGATATTACCCAAAAAATTTTGCTATAAAGTTCAACAGTTTAACAGTAACAGTTTTCGAGATATTTTCATTTCTTTTCAACATAAAATAATTGATTTTATGGTGGACTATCCGTGCTTTCTAGCACCAATTTTTTAATCTAAGAGCAATACCATAAATCAGTTTCTATTATTTTTTACTTTGAGAGAGTTTTTTTTTAAGTTGATGTCGTTTTAAACTAAACCACCCGATCTAAAAGTTAAGTGATATTTTTTGACGATCTCTGTATGTAAAGTATTATTAAAAATACCAAAATACAATTTAACACCAAGTGAAAATGAAATAAAAAAAAACACCTTATAGTCTCTATATGGAACTTGTGAGATTAAAAAATAAAAAAGTTATTAATTTTTAAAACCGTGTTTGTTTCAAATAATCATTTAAAATATTAAATTACCTTAATGGATTCAAAGTTCCCCAGTTTATGTTGTAAAATATTAAATAACCATTAGAGCACTCCTTGTAATTTAATACGCATCGAGTTAGTAGTTTTAGTAGTTTAACACCCGACCCGGCTGCATTTAGCAAAGCGAAATAAAAACTCGAGGTACATGCCTAATTGCTAAATTTTACTCTCCAGGACGATATTTCTGTATAGTAATAATATTTTCTTACGACCAACCAATAATACTAATTTAACGAGCATCCCAACATGATTGTAATGGACGGACCACTTACGCTACTAGTATATTAATGAAGATTAGACGTAAACCACAAGATACTTCCACCCAAGATCCTTTCATCTTTTGTTTTTAGATTCTTTTCGGTTAGATTAACTGATGCGGAGGTTTTTTTAACTTCTTTTTGTTTTAATCGCCTTAGGAGCGTAACCCTATTGGAAAGATTAGCACGCCAGTACGAACGCGTATCAGGTGACTTAGATAAGTTGTCAGTGCAAAGTTGGAAATCAAAGTGTATGGTAATGTTAAATGATGTTTGGGGAGGGTTACCGGTGGAACCACTGATGAGCCTGCACTGGTTTTGCAGGGCGAAACATCATTTGATCATTTCTCTTTTTGCTTTGGTCCTTTGTGTGTTCCTTGTTGGATTGAATTTTCGTTTTTTCCACCCAAGATCTTTTGATCTTTTGTTTTTAGATTCTTTTTGATTAAAGTAACTAATTCGGAGGTTTTTTAAGTTCTTTTTATTTATATTATTATTTATTATATTAGCATGCCAGAACCAACCCGTATCAGGTGACTTAGATAAGTGCCAGTGTGGAACGATGCCTATTTTTGAGTAACTCAAAGTTGGAAATCAAAGTGTATGATGGTGCTGAATGATGTTGGGGAGGGTGACCGGTGGAAACACTGATGAGCCCGCACTGGTTGTCCACGGCGAAACATCATTTGATCATTTCTCTTTTCGCTTTGGTCTTTGTGTGTTCCTTGTGGGATACTCACCCATGTTTGAATTTTCGTTTTTTCTACCTAAGACCTTTGATCTTTTGTTTTTAGATTCTTTTCGGTTGAAGTAACTGATTCGGAGGTTTTTTTAACTTTTTTTGTTTTAATCGCCTTAGAAGCATAACCCAATTGGAAAGATTAACACGCCAGGACAAACCAGTATCAGGTAACTTAGATAAATGCCAGTGCAGAACGATGCCTATTTGTGTCTAATTTAAAGTATGAAATCAAAGTGTACGATGGTACTCAATGATGTTTGGGGAGGGTGACCGGTTGAACCACTGATGAGCCCGCACTGGTTGCCCAGCGCGAAACATCATTTGATCATTTCTCTTTTGGCTTTGGTTCTTTGTGTGTTCCTTGACCCAAGATCTTTTGATCTTTTGTTTTTTGAACCTACAAGTAATTGTGATAAAAATTTGAAAAAATGCCAAATCACTTAGTAGCTTACTTGAGATACATAAAATCTTTTTAAAATTTTAACCCCTTTTTTTTTATAATCCTACAAATTTATACCGTCAAAGGAAAGATCCTTGCGTTGGTCCGGTAGTTCTTGCCTTTTTTATATTTTATCAGTTGAACAGAAAACCATAAATTAAAATATTTACCAATAAATTTGCTTTTTTGGTAGCTTTTCTGTCATTTATTAAACTACGTTTTCATTTTAGCATAAGACATGGCAAAAAGGGAACTAGAATAAAAAAATTTGCGTATGCCAATAAGTTATAAAATAAAAAAAAACGCTAATTACAAACGTGGTTTAAATTTGCAGGAAAAAAAAACATAAAACATTATCTCGGGACGAGAGACGTTAGTTTACATAATTTTGATTATTTCAGAAATCTCTCTAATTAATTTAAAAATGCCTTAACTTATGGAGGATTTTTAAAACACGAAGAATAAGTTTCTCTTGCAACCATATGCGAATTATCTCTGGATGGTGTTAAAAGTCCTCACTGTTTATTCGTTAAACTTATTAAATTGTTTTTCGCCAAATTATACAGCACCCAAAATGTTGGCAATAAAATAACCCAGCATGTTAACAGTTAAGTCATAAAGTACTTTATGGTTAAGCCAACTTAAGAGAAGATATATAGATGATAAAAATTTTTGCATGCAGTCTAATTATTTACTGTAGCTGTTGTATGGGTGGGATTTTTTTCACAATAGAGGATATTAGTGACTGCAGTTGTTTAATAGCCACAGGAGTAGTGGCTTAACTGTCGTCTGTATCTACTACTGGAAGAAAATTTCACGATATTCTCTTTTAAGTCACGTATATGAGAAGGCCAAATCGAACTCTGGCTAAGTTTCAAGCCGGCGGGAATGTACCTATCTAAGTGAAAGACATCAGCCGGTCCTTGTGCAGCGTTGCGGGATCCAACACAATGCAGGGTCGGTTTTAACGGTCATGCAACTCGCCCGCCGCACTAGGGCGCCAGGGGCTGAATTTTCAAGCATTTCAAGTGAACCTTCCCCGGTGACTATAAACAAAATTATCAAAAGTAAATTAAATAAATGAATATAAAATAATTATTTCTACGCATACGCCTGTCGAAATGAAGCTGTTCGCCTGTCGCAGGCCAAGCGATCAAGTTCGCACAGTTTTTGGGTGAATATGTTTGGTGAACGCTGATTCAAGAATATTAAAATCATAATCCGGATTTATATGCGTTCACAGGTCAAGTGGGGCGGTGGGGAAGTGGCGCAAAATTGTCTGACTTTTACCTATCTTGCTTGCGCTTGCTCATGCAGTGTTCTCTGTCCAGGCAACCAAACCAAACGTCCTTTTCAATATTTTACCAAAAACATCAAAATGTAATGAAGAATTTTTGGATTTAATGTGGAAAAAATTTGCCCGCGGCGCTGTAATATCATTAATTGTTTGTTACAATATAAAAAAAAAACATTTTTAGTATAGTATCCACAACATCTTCGCCTGCGGCGCATATATGACATGGATTTTTTAGCAGAACTAGAATTTTAGTTTTTGATTAATATTTCACAAGGAACGTGAGAGATCAAAAATTTGGAAGAATTTTCTGAATAAATCAATCTGGAATTAGGACTATAGAAAAAACCCAAAAAAAAACGAAAAAAAACCGGAAAAAACCCTTGAAAAAAATCCCCAGGGAAAATTGATTGGTACATGTTGAAAAATAAGTTAAAATACGGAAAACTCAAAATTTTCTGCTTAAATCGCAAAAAATTTAGAATTATTAGAATTTTAGTTATCCGCGGCGCGTTTTCCTTTGTTTTTAAAGAATTTTTTATTCATAATCCCGCATGTTGTATGGCCACCAAAATTAAATCGAACTCTCCTGTCCCCCCCTCCACCCGCAAGCACGGCGGCATCAGAAAGCACTGTTCTGACAAAAAAAAAAGGCAGTAGTTTAATATGTCACTAATTTTTGAAAGTTTTGGCGTGCGGTGCCTTATTTATCTCTGCCCCCCGCCGCGAAATTTCATTCACAAGCCCTAAAGCAAGCGCCAAATCCATCTGTAAAACATTGAAAGATAAAAGTTTTTACTATAAGTACATCTCGGATCACCTCTAATTGTAATTATTAATTAACACTCTAGAAACATTTTCAAACAAATGATTTTTAAGAACTTTTTTATTTTTGTAGGCAATTTATTATACAAGTTTAGGGCTAGCGAATTAGATTTTGATTTTGACTTTTTGCCTTGTGAAATAGTAAGTGTATCACTAATTATTTTAAATGTCATTTATTTTTAATTGTGTGTATTTCCAATAAAGTTAGTGCAGAGGGCTAAAACCGACCCTGCACAACGACGCGATGTCTTTAGGGAGGAACAAAAACATGTAAGGATTTGTAAACATTTTTCTTGAGGGGAAAACTTATAAAGGCTAACTATAAAGAGAGTACTTTGATCATGTGTGTTTTGTTGACGACTTTTGCCAAGATAAATCTAACGATATAAGCAAGGATTAGACGATTTACGCAAATGCCAAAAATTTTAAAAGGTTACAAAAAATAATAAAAAAACTACTCTACTGCCAGTACTAAATAGGGTGTAGTCCAGAATTGAGAAATATTTTCTAATCGCACGTCTCCAATTGAGTTCGTTAGTGCGACTATATATCAAAAAATTATATTTTTTGACTATATCTAGGCACGCGACTGCAAAACATTTATTTACCCTGTACTGAACTCAGTGGGGTAGTTTTTTTTCGATGTGTCACAGGATATCGAGCTTTTACTCCACTCCGTACTCCTTGGGGGCAGAGGGGTAGCTATGCCTCCAAAAGAATAGTAACACTTACTTAGTTTATACGGGCCCGTTAAACCATTTAAATTTCAAACCGTTTTCCTAAAACGCATGTATAAACACTACGTAAATCGTTTTAAGAAGTCCGATGCGCTTTAGCTAAAATGCGGATTAGCGTTTGTAAAACCGTTTAAAAGTGCGTATAAACCCTCAAACCGTTTTTGAAGCCAGTGCTGCCAACCGAAAAGTTCAAAATGACTTCAAGGTCGATTCCGATGTGAAACCAGGTATGTGCCCACTATACCAATCAGTCGGCTTTTGGTTGCGTCAAGGTTGGCAGCGCTGGAGCATCTGATCCGAAAGCGTTTTTAATTTCAACTTATAAACAGTAGGCGAAATAAACTAAGTAATTGACAATATCGCGCTTATCATCCGGCATATTGATTTAAAAAAATAAAATATAGCCTACTACTATACTATACAATAATGGTAATGAACGGTTGATTATGTAAGTAGGATGCCTCACTTTGTTTGTAACTACTAGCAGCGTTTTTCGATATACATGGGTTAGACGATAGCTCTGTAATCCTTTTAATGTGAGATTTAGGGAAGGTCAACATAAGAAGGACGCGTTTCTTTTCTTATAATTTGTATAAAAATACGCCAAAAGAAAACAAAATTTTGTAGAGTTACACGCTATAATAAGGGTAAATATTGGGCATAAGAACATTTTACCAAAAAAAATTGAATGTTAAAACTTCAAAAAAATACCGGCTTTAAAATCTTGGACTGTTTTGGTTTTCTAATAACTGTTTGGTACCTTAACCAATTTTTATAAATTTTAGCTTTTTGGAAAGATAAGACAGCAGATTTTACTATTTTTTTAAATAAAAAATTGGTGCTAGAAAGGACAGATAGTCCACCATAAAATCAATTATTTTATGTTGAACAGAAATAAAAATATCTCGAAAACTGTAGCTTTCAAAGATTTGAACGTTTTAACAAAATTATTGGGTAATATTTATGAAAAACAAAATCTGAAAACTGCATATCAATAGCTGCTTTATTTATGATTAGGTTAAGTTATTTATATTTATAAAATTCGGTTTATTTATACAATATTTAGGTAAGCTCAAAGTTCCTTTCTATTCTAAATAACAAAATATATTGTTCTTATATAATAACGTTTTATTTCTTATGGTATTTTTGCAGATTTACCCTTTTTTAAAATGCAAAAAACATAATTTACTAATATTTCAACAAAAAAAAATGTCAAAAAACCAAGATGGCAAATTAAATTGAATATTAGGTCTTTTAAAAAGGAGCTGATTTTTTTTAAACCCACCCTGTATATTGGGAAATCAAAATAAGAAAAGCGCCCTCTAACCTAAAGCCCCCAACTATCCTAAAGCCCCCGATACCATGGCAACTGCAGGTGTTTTGTCAACAAGGGCCGCAGTGGGGCAGAAGAGTATTTTTACGTTTTCTGACAGAAAACCATTCGAGGTTGTTTATCTTTCAAAAATATGTTTTCAAAAACATTGTTCTAAAACAAATATGAAACCACTCCGCGGTCGCCCGCCGAAAACGGCCTAACGCTGAGCGGGCATTACCCCGAGTTTATCAAAGAACCAAGAGAACTTTACTGGCTCGCTGGATAGAAGCATTCAGCGCCCATAACCACAAATAATTTTGTTTTTATTTGAATCAATAATTTTTTTTTTAATATAAATTATTTTGGCATAGTTATGTCCTAAAATCTATCCAAAGGATAGATTTTAGATCCCAACCTCAGTTTCAAAAAAACATGGATACTTGAGTATTCATAAAGCAGGTCAGTAAAGCTCCATTTAGAGATTGGAAAGACTGTCTTGTGAGTAGTTAACGCTCCTGTTTAAAATAAAATATGATTAGCTATTTCGTGTAGCGTCAGAAGCCGATTTTTCAAGCAAAATTTTAAACTTTTTAAGTTAACCTGTTGTCCTTAAACCGGTGGTAGCAGCTAGCACGAGTACTTCCAATTCAATTATAAATGCACTCGTAAATGCAACCTTAAACATTGCACCCAGTTACTTTAATATGTAGTTGGGTAGCGTTTTTTTGGTAAGTAATTCTGCAGTAAATAGTTTTCTTCTATTTTAGTATTTTCCTCGGTTTTTTATGAAAAAATCTTGCATGTAGACACTTACTATTGTCCCTAAAGAGTTCAAATTTATGGGCGCTGGAATTTCTAAAAGAAAGTGCTGGGTTGGTTTGAGTTCAGGGTTTGGGTGGTTTAGTTCCCGCTTTAGTAAAAAAAAACGAAAAAAGTGACTTCACTGGTAAATTTGAACTTTATAGGGGCTCAGGTAGTGCTAAATAGGTACCTATATCCATTCCATATTTTCTTAGACTTTAAGCCCACCTAGGAGCACATGTATCGCATTAGCAGAAACCGAGTCACAAACACAATAGAAAACCTTATTGTTTTTACAAAATGAAGGGAAAATTTGTGGCGTAGGGAAAAACTTTTTTCCGATTTATTCCCTCACCCTTTGCCCCCTACGTCACAAATCTTTTCTGTAAACTTATTGTTTTTGTCTGAAAAATCAAAATAAACACGCGGTCACATGGACCTAGAGAGTTATTTGCGCTGTGCTACAGTACAGCGGCGGTATAATGACGGTACGGCAAGTTCGGGCTACAGCAACGCATCATGACTTACACGGACGCGTGCCAGACCGCACACACCTTACGAAAAAATCAAAACTTAAAAAAAAAACCTTATCTGATTTAGCGGCGCGGAATGCGAAGTCAAAATAAGTAATCTAACCCCAAATTTTTGACCCGGTGCTAAAAAATTTCTGGTGTCCCACTGTGGACAAAATAAACTCTCCGCGTTGCCATGGAAAACAAATGCAATGACGTAAAATTTTGCAAAAAAATCAGGTCGCCACAGTTAAATAGATTTTCCAATATTTCTAAGAAAAATAGAGAAGCTGATGAATTTTACATTAAATGACGTACTACCTACTTATAAAAATAGGTTTGTTTGTAGAAAAGTTACAATCACTCAAAATAGCCTTACTTCAGAGCACGTTCCCAATACTCAATTTGTTTTTTTTTTGGTTTTTAATGACTATAAAGTTTTTAGTTTTTTGGAAAATCAAAGGATCAAATCATATTTTTCTATAAGATACATGAAATATCAAAAAATTAAGATGGAAGTAAATTAAAAATATGTTTGGTAAAAAAGCTTAAACTTTTAATTACCTCTCTCTAATTTTTTTTAGTAAAAAAAGAAAGCTGACAACATTTTACGACAATCGAAATAGCACTCATAAAAATCAGTATATTCAATCAACTTAAAACAGTTCTTAATTTATATTTTACTCCACCGCTCCATCTTAAATTTTTGATGTTTTACATTTTTGCAGAAAAATATTAAATTACGATTGATTCTTTATCTTTTCAAGAACTTAAAATTTTAAAAAATTCAGTACTAAGTAGCTTTAAGTAAGGGTAATTTGAATAATTGTTTTACGAGCCAACCGATTTTTTTTCAGAAGTAGGTGAGCAAAAAAATTCAGCTCTATTTTGACTTAATATTTAATTTACTCCGCCATCTTGAATTTTTGATATTTTACGTTTATGGTGAAAAAATAGTAAATTTCGTTCGTTTGCTTTCTTGAATAAATTTTTAGTATATTTTTATAAAATTTTCACCTACGGTGCATTTTTGATTTGGCAACAAATCTAACTAACCCAACCAAATTTTTTAAAAATATTTAATAAGAAATACGAAAAAGGTCAACATTTTTGAAGAATGCACTGCTTAAACTTCTTAAAAATTACAATTTTAGATTAATTTTAAGCAGTTTTTGTCAATAATATTCCAAACGTGTAAAAAATTGCATTTTAGTGTGTATATATTTTTTTAAATTTTAGTATTAAATCTAGAAATAAGATAAAAGTAAAAAAAAAAGTTTCTGCTTAAACTGCAAAACAACATAAAACATGCTGTACACACACAGGATGATTCAAAATTTGTACTCCTGAACAAGAATTCGTAAAATATTATTTTTAAAACCCTTTGGTTTCAGATATATTTGCATTTAAAATTTGCAACTATTTTCTTAGAAGCATCGTTTACCTACGTATTAGGAAAGCCTATGGTTTATCAGACCGCATTTAATAAAAATTTTCATCGTAAGAACGATTCACCAGAAAAACTGCAATTTGTTAAACCAATTTTTTATCCGAACCTTATTTCTTCAAACCTATTCTATAACAAATTTGAAATTTATAACAACCGTTGAATGCGTATTCGCCAATACTACATAAACCAGAGGCGTACACGCAGGTGACGACATCTATACACAAAGTATTGAACAATTCCTGTGAATACTTTTAGCCAAGTTTGCGCACATAGAACGACAAATGCATCGAAACGCCGCGCCACCTGCGTGTACGCCTACGGTTCATGTATTATTGGCGAATGCGTAATTAATTTAGAAAAATTTTCTGATAATTAACGGGTTTTACGAATTCGAGTTTTTAAAAACAATGGTTTCACAAATTCCGGGATTTACTAAAAGTGGGTTTTACAAATGACTACTTTGATATTGAATGAGTTTAATGAACATTAAACGATTAAGAACGGGTCTTATAAATTTCCAATTTCTTATTGAATAAATATAAATAATATAAAAAATATATAAAAAATTAGTTTAACGAATTCCAGTTTCTATAGTGAGTGATCTTATGAATGCACTTTCGTTTATTTAACGGGTTTGATTTTGCACATTCTGATAAACCGTGGGCGTCCGATCGGGCACGTGATGGTTTCGTCCAATACCGTGCTCTAAATTAATACCAACATATCTCGGACAAGCAGAGCTAAAAATCACGCGAGTAACGTTTTTCACACGAGCTTAAGACATTAATGATATTTTCTTTTGATACATCCTTAGCACACGCACGCAAAAATATTAGAACATTATTGTAATTCTAGAAGCCACTACAAAAGATCATTAATACGCCTAAAAGCACATGACATCCCAAGAATATTTCATTTAGGTCTAAATGTCTAAACATCTCATCATCATCATCAAAGGAATATTTTAAGAACTTTTCGATCAGAACATTTCGCGAACATCTTACATAGGATGTACCAGGATGTACCTACTCTTTGAGATTTGAATGTCTTCATTTGGACATTCTGGAAAAGTTCTCTTAGGACATCCCAAGGATGTTCTTTCTGCAGTTCAATGAATCTGTCTTCCACTAGAGAAATTGTGGGAAGGAAGACTTTTATACATATAGACAGAAAATGATTTAAACTATGAGATGAACCATATCATCCTGAAATTTATTTTTAGGGATATTTACAGACGTATTTATTTGGCAACGTCAACACAACTCAAGAAATCTCTGCCAAATTGTTGCAAAAGCGAGTTGATAGATCGTTATTACGCCGTTTTCATGCAACGTACCTAGCATATTCATAAACGTTAAGTTATAACAACTAAATTCTTTGCATATACTATCTAATCTATCGAAGGGGCTCCAGGCGAGATAATAGTGTCCAGAATGAGAATATTCGCGTGCAACGTTTCCACACCGTTGCCGAAGCGACTACGACTAAAGTGCCCTCTGTATAATATTTTTATTTATATAATTGGTTTGAAATCAAGACTTTCACGTCTGCAACTACAAATGAATAATACAAAAATACGTATCTAGGTAACTAACAATTAATTTATAACATCAAACTGGTTTTTTAAAGTTTCCAATCCACTAAATTTACCAACGACCCTTAATTTTCCATCAAAAATGGTTATTTTAGCTTTAAAAAATAAGCAGGCTTTCAAACCTTCTTATTTTTTTTCCTAATTATTTTTTTATTTAAATACTGAAAATTTAACTAAACTGTAGTCAGTCTAAAAGAATACTTAAAAATGACTTAAGCTAACTAAAATATCATCAAAATCCAGCAAAAAACAATTTTTTTAAACAATTTACACAAATGGCATAGCGGCGAAAATCTGAGAAAGAAAAGAGTATGCGGGCAATAACTCTTTTTTGGTTTACTAAAAATCTAACCGTTTTGCGACTAAGACGGTGTCCTCTATAAGTTGTCATATACAGTTATATTTTAATATTGGCCGCAACTGCATTGGTTATTTGGCCACAATTGTCTCGTAAAGAGAAAAGTTAAAAGAACGTAAATTAATTAACTTTAGTCAATTATCAATCGTTGCGGTCGTTGAAAACCCCACAATATTCCCGTAAAAATAAACATTGTGAGAGGGTTGCCAAATTTACCCTAGTTAATAACGACGGTGTCGCGTCGTTTTCTAGTCCATCAGAGCGGCCCTAACACAAATGACTAGTTTTTGTACGTTATGTAACGTTAATTTTAGTGTATTTATTAGTTATGGCAATTAAGGCAAATAAAAATTGTTATTTGGGCATCTGATAAGAATGTGTGTATCAGAAAATTCTGTGGACCTGCCATAGCATGTGATTAGGGTGCTACGTAATCTATTCTTAGCATGAGCTTCGAATATTTTAGTGCTAATTTAGAACTTCCTTAGCACATATTTTTCCTTCTTAGGTATATTCTATGCACCCGCTAAGGTTGACAAATTACTATGTGGCATAGCACGAACTTCATTCTATAAAACACAACACGTTTTTAACCAAAAATAAAGTCAAAAGAAGAAAAAAACAAATAAAGACAAAGAAAAACGCAAAACAAACAAAAACATAGGTACGAGTCGCTTTTATAGCCAGCCTGCCAATAAAACCACGTCAAATCGCTTAAACAAGTTCGTATATCTGGAGAACAAAAACAACAAAATTTTTAAAGTAATTTTTTTATATAATAGTACATTAGAATCCTCTTAGTAATTGATTACATTTACTAGAAGATTCCTTCATGATAATCATCAAAAAATTATTAATGAGTGGCTCCTCCATGCTTATTTATGCACTCGTTTGTTCTACTGGGCATTGACAAAATAAGATGGTTTATATCATATTGAGGAACACTCATCAAAATCCTCCTTCCAGAGCCAGAGTTCATCTAAGTTTCCAGTGGGACGTGGTAATCGACTAAGATTGCGCCCTATGATATCCCATACGTGTTAGATAGGCGACAAGTCAGGCGATCTTCCTGGCCATTCCAAAGTCTCTAGGCCAAGTTCATGTAAGAAGTCCATTGTTTCACGAGCAACATGCGGTCTGGCATTATCTTGTTGAAAAATTGCATTTGGGATAGTTTGTAGGCTGCAGCACTTCATCGATATATCGCCGAGCAGTCAAATTGCTAAACATATCTTGCTATATCACGTTCAAAAGCAAAGTCTACATTTCATCTCTCACCTCGAAATCGCCTAACCCTCATGCCTCCATGATGGCCGCCTAAACAACATGGATTCGTCACAAGCGGCGAGTCTTATGTTGTGGGGTCAAAGGTAGCACCAAAAGTGGACGGTAAGCCATCAGCCCCATACCAAGCAACCTTCGATTAACTGTCATCTTTGAAAACACTCGTCCCGTAGCTGCCACTAGAACATCTCTTACTTGGCGTATACTGTCCCGTCGATTTCTGAGATCAAGTAGTCCAGAAGACAAAAACTTATCAAATATTTTTTGACATAAGGTATACACTCAAAGAATTCTTTTTCAAATAATTATCCATATACATGATGTTGCATTTTTTTTGTTCTCCAGTATATATATATATATACATATATATATATATACAGGGTGGAGTCTTTAAATGGTACGGTGCTTCTAGCAAATTTTTTACGCACTTTCCGCGCATGATAAAAAAAAATTGGGGCCCCAACTGGAGGCCCAGGGCCTACAAACTATTTTTTTTTAATAAGAAGGTACCACTTGTGGCACCTTTTGGAAAAGCTTGTTAAAAATAAATTTAACGCAGTAGTTTTTTTGACATATGTCCACCAGTGTGTCAAAAATTTTTAAAAAATTATTCTTTTGTCAATTGTTTTATCTTCAAAATAATAAGCTGCATATTTCTCTATTTACTAAGTGGAATAAATAAAATACCACACAAGAACATTATTGGCGGCCCATTTGGAGGGCCCTCACTGAAGGCCCAGGAAAGAACTACGACACAAAGATATTATTGGCGCCCTATTTAGGAGCGCAGCCTAGTTACCTTTTTTTTTAATTTACTAGATATTAGATAAAAGAGAAATAGATTCAAAGCACACCTCGATTTTCTTTTTTCTCAACCGTCCTTAACGACAAAAAATAGATTTTAAAAAAATTATTAATACATGGGTTGACAGACAAAAAAATTAATTTAATCTAATTTATTTTTTAACAGGCTTTCCAAAAAGGTGCCACAAGTACTACCTCCTCATGAAAAAAAAGTTGGTAGGCCCTGGGCCTTCAGTGAGGGCCCCCAAATGAGCGGCCAATAATGTCCTTGTGTGGTATTTTCTTTATTTCGCTTAGTAAACATAGAAATATGTAGTTTATTTTGAAGCTAAAAGAATTTAAAAAAAAATAAGTTTTTTTAAATTTTTGACACATTAATTGACAAATGTAAAAAAAACGAGTGCGTTAAATTTCTTTTTTAACAAGCTTTCGAAAAAGGTGCCACAAGTGGTACCTTCTAATTGAAAAAAAAATAGTTGGTAGGCTCTGAGCCTAAAGTTGGGGCCCTAAAATTTTTTTTTATGATAGGCGGAGAGTCCATAAAAAATCATTAAAGACGCGCTTTGATTTTTTTTTAAACCTCTTCCCTAAGGCCGCTAAAAGCAACGTTCCATTTAAAGAATCCACCCTGTATATAATTTCTTTGCGGTAGGTGAAACCAACTTGTAAGCCAAGCAGTGGCGCACCGAGGAAAGGGGGATTTGGTTAAAACCCCCCCTAAGAAGCCTGGTTACAATTGTCCCAATCAAATAATAGCAGAAATAAAATATATAGGGAATAAAAGAGCCTGGACTTTAATTATTAACAAAAATCTTTAAAAAATCATAAATTGCGTTATAAAACCTTTCATTTTCACGTTTTCGTTTTCTTTTAATACTGGGACTTTTCCATCCATTCTAGGATCAATGCCCAGTGTTGCCAAAGTGAGAGTCAAGTGTAAAGTTTTTTGGAACAAACACAAAATATCCATGCACATAGCTGATTCGAATACGCTGTTCACTGGCGTGAACAGCGTATTCGGCGTCCGTTTTCGTGTAAAAATGGTCTTTTTAAAGTAATTTTATCAAAACATTTTGCCTGCTATTAAGTGTTATTTTCTCAAAAAATTTAGCTTTGGGTAAATAAACAATTTTAAATTTTGTCCAGCTCCGCGCTTGTAAGCACCTGTTTCCTTGTATCAATTATGGTCACTTTTTTATACTTCACATTAAGTTTTCTTTAATATTTTTCCTTAAACCCCCCCCCCTTCTTAAGTCAATTCCTGGGTGCGTAACTGGAACCCAAGATACAAATCTCATAAAGTACAAATTTTTTTTACCATTTTTTAATAGACAGAGACAGCCTGACTCGTGGAATCTTATAAAAGCCTATAAAACACCAACAAGAGCAAATCCAAAATCAGCCGAAATGGGCGCGAGCGAAGTGAGCAAAAAAACCACAGATAGAGGTTAGTTGGTTTACTTAATGGCGACCGAAAAAGAATTTCTGATGGGAGAGCTACCAGCAAAATAGCGGCACTCACACACTGTTTGCTAAAATTTGGATGCGAACTCGGCGAAAATCGAATTCAATTGTCCATTGATTTCCGTGGATTGGAACAAGTTTTTTTAAAGATTTTATCTACCTCGGTATTCCAGGAACGTCATTCCACGGCACTTCGAAAAACCTCAAATTGGCGCTTATGTCGCCAACACACTCCAATCGATCGGTGTCGGTGCTGACTCGTGTCTCGCATTTTCTTTTCTTTATTCTTACGTCTGTCAAAGTTATCTTGATCCTTTCGCCTTTTTGAGCTTCGAATCTGTACACACAGCTGAAATAAATACGTAAAACATATACGCTAGGGGGAATTTTCTTTCATGTGTTAAAGCATGTATTAGGTATAAGTAAAAAGATAGAGGAGGCTCGAATAATTGTCAATTTAAGCAGTGGCGGTCCCAGGGGGGGGGGGCGTTCCCCCCTCCCCCTTTGCTCCGGAAAAAAGTAGACAACAAAACATAAACAAGTTTTAGACAAAATCATTTCGGACATAAAATCAAGGTTCAATAACGAGAGTATTTTTAACCTGAACATATTCATACCAAGTTTTGTACAACGTGAAGCCAAAATCAGGCATCGTCTTCGATATTTTTCCATTGATAAAAAAATTCTTGGATGTTTGTCAGTAAGTAATGCTTCGTCAGGAAGAAGCTTCTCATGCCTCAGAAGATTGAAAATTGAATTGAAATTGAAATTCGTCTGACGGGATTAGCGTTGCTGCATATCAACAGATATATTGAAATTGACATTGAGCGGTTTGCCCAAAAAAACTGGAAACGAACTTTTTTTTGAGATCTTATATTTGAGATATGCAATACAAAAGGTAATGTTTCAACTTAAAAAGCTTTTTAGATCTCAAAAAAAAAGTATTTAGCTATTAGGTTTTTGGCTTGTTTGTTATCTATGTTTTTTATAACTGAAAAAATTATACGTAGTTACTCAAGCGCGGATTTCAGGGGAGTAGGGGGGTAATTAACCCCCCCCCCCCACTGGATTTAAATATTTTACGAAAATATTAAGAAAATCAAAAGTAGGGCATAAATTGCGGCGCTATATTGATATTTACGGTATTAGTTTAATTTTGTCTTAACAATGGCATTTGTAGTGTCACTTTCTTAAAAATTTTCGCCTGCTTTGCTTTGAAACCATTGATATAATTCACAATTTTAGTTTAACTTGACATCAAAAAATTCATTTTTCAGTACAATTGTCTTCAAAATTTTTGACTGCGGCGCTATGTACGCGCTTGTAGTTACTAAGTTTTGTTTGCATATATATTGATATGTTCTTCATAAAAGATAAGCTTTTATTTTGGTTTCGTTTTCGCATGGGGCACCCCCGTTTCAAAAGGCTGGGACCGCCACTAATGTAAGTTGTCCATAGAACGCATGCATGGCTTCTTTCTATCTAAAAAGTTCAGAATTTTGTGTAAATGTAAATATTAAAATAATTTTTAAATTAGGTTTACAAATTAACGTGTAATGGGGTCTCACCTTGTAAGTCAATTTTATCGAATCAATTATGGCGGCACGTGTTACTTTTTATGACAACATGATGGTAATTTAAGACTTAAAATATTTTAGCATATTTTATCGTTTTTGTTTAAGCATTTCTTACTATGTTTTTCACATTTTTGTGCATGATTTTTCTCACATTTTAAAGCTTTCTTTTGAAACTTTCGATTTCTAGGATAAAACACTCACTTTTTTCAAGTTTTAACTTTTTTTTAGCGTTCAAAAAACATTTTTTCTCTGTTAAAATGAAAAATATTTAAAGAGGAAGGGCAGAATTTTAGAGGTAGATGGAGAGATAATTTAGTGAAGTGCAAAAATATTTAAGGTTGTTGAAGAGAGTCAGCCGGCTAAAAAAAAAGTATTTTAAAAAAGATGAAAATAACTTAAGGCAATTGTTTAATAAAAATTTCTGTTATGTCATCTGTCTTTCATCCTGAGTGTCGTGAATTTGATTTTTATTTTGCCATTTTTATACACGAAACAGCAAAAATTGTGATTTTTCATTTTTTCATAATTCCTTTCAATCAAAGTTCTTTACAGTCTTTAAATTTACCAAAAAACGTGTCCTACTATAAGTGTATTTACGCACATCTAAAAATCATTTAACAGGTATTCAAATAAATTATTTTAAGGTTCATCAAGGCTCTACCATACCATAAAATATTTCTATGGCCTGACGAATTGAACTAATATACTTAACGCAATAGCGCCTCAATTTTACCCAATGGAAATTGACACAGGGCAGTGCTCAAAAATTTGTTAGATAGAAATAGTCGCGCTCGCTTCTACAACAACCGGCCGTGGCCGGGAAACCGCTGAGAAAATTATTAGTAAAATACGGTCATAAATAGTTGTGATGGTGACTATTAGGGCAAGAGTTCCAGGTATAAATTATGATGGATAGGTAACCCTCGTCATTTTTTTATAAGATGTGCACTTTCTCGTCCTGAATACGAAATGGACAATCCTGTACCTCAAAATTGTGGATAAGGGCTCGGCACACCAATCCAAAGGTGGACAATTTTAGACGGTGGTAGGGTAACCCCCACCATTTTCACATATATGACGTAGTAGTACCCCCAGACCAAAAATCAACTGATGTGATAAGGGTTTGGCACACTACTCGAATAATGCCCACTTTGGGGTTTGGCCAACTAGGTGATTTTTGGTCTGGTGGTACTACTACATCATATATGTGAAAATGGTGGGGGTTACCCTATCTATTACCATGTCCTCTAAAATTGCCCACCTTTGGGTTGGTGTGCCAAGCGCTTATCCATAATTTTGAGGCATAGGATTGTCCATGAAGTATCCAGGACGAGATATTTAGAAAATCAAAATTGGAGCATAAATTGCGGCGCTATAACACTGGCATCTAATCTGATCCATCATAATTTTTACTGCGAACGCTTGTACTAATAGTTGCGATCAACGTTTAGTCGTCGTAAACTTGTCGACTTCAGTTTTCAAGAAAACTACTATTTACCTTTAACACAACGTTTAAAAATGGTGCAAATCGAATTTTAACAACTTGCATAACTAAAAATTGCTACTTGAGTAGTTGGCTTGCAATAGACTCACCCTGTATAACATAGTGGTGAGTTTTAAGCTCTTGTTCCACCAAAATTTCGGTATTTTTTGGCTTGTTTACAGGAGGCCTGGTCGTAACGAAGTGAGAAATAAAAACGCTTGTGTTACTTTAATTTTTTATTTGCGGACACGAGATTCACTTTGTTGTTTTTTAAATATTTTGGCATTTTATTTCTGCACAACAAGCCTTCTCCGAAGCGACTGCTTGCTGATGCCTTAAAATTAGGGCCACGTAGTATGAAGCTCCAATTGGGGGCGGTGCTGCTGCGAAAGTTACCTCTTTTTAAGGGTAATGTTACAGTGACCTTGTACTTTTACAGGTTTCTTCCTTATAACCTGATGAAAGGTACAGGATTCTGTATTTACGGTCTTCTGCACTTTTTCAATTTTGATGTTTTTGTTTCTCAGTTTATTCGACAGGTGGCGCACATAGGTACCACGTCTCCGCGGATTACAAACTTTTTGTTTTAAATTCGAGAGGTGTGCATGGTTACCTGTGTTGCTTTAACTGCCAGGTACAATCCTATGACTCCCTGATGATTCCTAATAAGGATGAAACAGGTCTGTAGGTGTCTGGATTCTCCATTAGACATTAAAGGCCTGGTCGTAATGTAGTGAGAAACGAAAACGCTTTGTCCGATATGCCACGAGTGTTAATTTAATTATATTTTTTTTGATAAATTCTGTCATAATGGTCGCGATTCTTCAGAAACGCCAGAGAATCTCACCCGTCACGATTCTGGAAAGTGATGATTTTTACTTGCTAGGGTCATTTTGGACCACTTAAAATAAAATTTTTTGTGGTTATCGTTATTTGTGTGACCGCGCCGTAAGAGAAAAGAGGGGAGGCTAATCAAATAATTATAATGAAGAACTTTATTTACGCCAAATAGGAATAACTATTTTTGTGGTTATGTTTATCACGGATTAAAAAATGGTTAATTAATTTGTATTTTTCTTTTCGTAAATGAACACATTTTTTTTTTAAAGAAGAAGTTAAAAAACCTCCAAATCAGTTACTTCAACCGAAAAGAAACAAAAGATCAAAAGATCTTGGGTGGAAATAACGAAAATTCAAACTTGGATGAGCATCCCACAAGGAACACACAAAAGATCAAAGAGAAATGATTAAACGATGTTTCGCCCTGGGTAACCAGCGTAGGCTCATCAGTAGTTTCACTGGTCAACCTCCACTATACATCATTAAACACTATCATACACATTGATTTCCAACCTTGAACCACTCACAAATAGGCATCGTTCCGCACTGGTACTTACTTATCCAAGTTACCTAATACGAATTCGTCCTGGTGTGTTAATATTTCCAGTAGGATTATGCTCCTAAGGCAATTAAAACAAAGAAGAAGTTAAAAAACCTCCTATTTGTGAGTGGTTCAAGGTTGGAAATCAATGTGTATGATGGTGTTTAATGATGTATAGTGGAGGGTGACCAGTGAAACTACTGATGAGCCCATGCTGGTTACCCAGGGCGAAACATCGTTTAATCATTTCTCTTTGATCTTTTGTGTGTTCCTTGTGGGATGCTCATCCAAGTTTGAATTTTCGTTATTTCCACCCAAGATCTTTTGATCTTTTGTTTTTTAGTTTCTTTTCGGTTGAAGTAACTGATTTGGAGGTTTTTTAACTTCTTCTTTGTTTTAATTGCCTTAGGAGCATAATCCTACTGGAAATATTAACACGCCAGGACGAATTCGTATCAGGTAACTTGGATAAGTAAGTACCAGTGCGGAACGATGCCTATTTGTGAGTGGTTCAAGGTTGGAAATCAATGTGTATGATGGTGTTTAATGATGTATAGTGGAGGGTGACCAGTGAAACTACTGATGAGCCCACGCTGGTTACCCAGGGCGAAACATCGTTTAATCATTTCTCTTTGATCTTTTGTGTGTTCCTTGTGGGATGCTCATCGAAGTTTGAATTTTCGTTATTTCCACCCAAGATCTTTTGATATTTTGTTTTTTAGTTTCTTTTCGGTTGAAGTAACTGATTTGGAGGTTTTTTAACTTCTTCTTTGTTTTAATTGCCTTAAGAGCATAATCCTACTGGAAATATTAACACGCCAGGACGAATTCGTATCAGGTAACTTGGATAAGTAAGTACCAGTGCGGAACGATGCCTATTTGTGAGTGGTTCAAGGTTGGACATCAATGTGTATGATGGTGTTTAATGATGTATAGTGGAAAGTGACCAGTGAAACTACTGATGAGCCCACGCTGGTTACCCAGGGCGAAACATCGTTTAATCATTTCTCTTTGATCTTTTGTGTGTTCCTTGTGGGATGCTCATCCAAGTTTCAATTTTCGTTATTTCCACCCAATATCTTTTGATCTTTTGTTTTTTTTACATTTTTTTTATCATCTTCTATAATTACTAATTGTTATTTTATTTTCTATCTATGTATATGTTAGGATCAAACACCGATTTCGGCCAATGGACGCGTTCTGGTCACCAGCATATTGCCAATGCCCGAAATATCGTTTTCCAACCATTTAACGTAGACCAGAACGCGTTCTGGACCTTTTGCGAGTGCCAGAATACGTCCAGCCCACAAACAAACCGTCCAAATCGATTTTGGGCGTGTCTCAGCTTGTAAACCAGTATACATCTAGTGTTTGATTTGAGTGCGTGTCATGAAAGACCGGCAATCTGCAAAAAATTTTATGTGATAGCAATGATCGTAGCAATATTTTTATGAGAGAAACATACGATCAAATATTTACATAAACAATAAAAATATTTTTCCATATTTTATTACATTGGCGTTTAGACTATTCGTTTGTGTGTTCGACGCACTGCCAATGTTACGATTGCCAGAATGCTCTTAGGCTGACTCGGGAAAATCAGTATGCATTCTGGCAATTGCAAAAGGTTCATAACGCGTTCTGGTCTACATTAAACCAAATCGGTGTGTGATCCTAACATATATACTAAATAAAAAGAAAAAATCAACAGAATTCACACCACACTGACCTCACAAAAGTTTGGTTACGTTGCATTTAACGAAATTTTATGTTATCTTATTTTACATTCCAAAAACTCTTTTAAAATTGACAGTTGTTATCCTTATCGTTAATTACTATCACCACAAAAGCAGTCATTTTTGCTGTTATTTTAGATTATCCAAAATGTCCCTATTGCCTGATTTAAAATGAAACCACAGCGCCATTAATATTTATCCTAACTTTGCAATGGAACCTGCGTAATTTTTTTAATAACAATTTGTAAATTCGACATTTTAAAAATATTCTGCAGGACTAGTTTTATGGCGCAGCTAAATTGCTACTACACATACCAATAAACGTCAAAAAGTGTCGACAATGCTCACTAAGTAAAAGGAAAGACAGATTTTTTTTGACTTTTCTGAATAGTGACAGCGACCTATTCCATGGCTATCTATGGTTTTCTAAGTTAAAAGTTTTAAAGGTTTGTTTACACAGAAAAATATGCTGAATAACATGCAATTTTAAATAAAAAAGGGTTTTTTACAAAAATTGCCTACAAAAATTAAAATTGACATATTTTTTATTTACTGGAACAGTAATAAGAATAATAGGAAGAAATATTAGCCGATAAGTCCTGACAAACAAGCAGTTAGTGTAAACTTGTGTTTAAAAGTCGTCAGCTTTTTTGTAAGGGACAGATTTTCTGACGGTTTTTGAAGAATCGCGACCATTAGGCCAAAAATTTTAGGTTAATCAGAGCAATTTCGTGTATTTTTAATTTTAGGTCTGGATTAGTTGTTTTTAAATTTCGTATATGAGATTTTAAAAAAACCTAAAAAGAAATCGAGATCTAACCGTCCGAAGAAAATGTAAATGATTAAATAAAATAGCACTAGAGATCGCTCCATCCAAAATTTGCTTTCAAATATCCAAAAACTTTTAAAAAATAGTCCGGACCATATGTGACATCTTTTTTAAAGTGATGGTCAATGTATCTACAAGTTTTACCAACCGTGGACAATATTTCACTAATCGCTTTTACAATTTTTAAAATGTAAGATTTTTATTATTCAATTTTAAATAATATTCTTTAAAAAAAAACAGAATATGCGCGTTAAATTTTATTTTCTACTTATCTCGTTTTATTAAATCTTTTTTTTGTGTGTGACGAAAAATTGAAAGAAATATAAAGTATTTTTATATATATTTTAAGGAATTCTCCTGTATCTTGCCCTGTACAAAAAAATGAAGTTACTTTTTAAACCGGTTAAAGCTAGTTATATATTAAAAACATTCGTTGTGAACGTGAACAACATAATTATAGCAAATAGCAACGCTAGAAAGAAAAATTCCTCAGGGTAGGTACACAAGATTCTTTTTCTCTTTAATGTTTATTTTAGCACTACCTATATGTGATTTTATAGCTCCCGATGTTTTACGATTCGCTTACGTGTTTGCTTATTCCCATTTTTATGTGCATTACATTTTATACAAGTACGGTAGTTTTAGTCAATAGACAGTTTAGGTTGGTTATAGAACGTGGTTTCCCTGTATTTGTAAAAAACAAAGACTTCCGCTCGAATACAGATACAGAGTCTCATCTTTGCAGTCTACCGTTGTGGTTTGTCATTAAGGTCACGTTTACAGCTTTTATTTATCGTTTAGCCCAGCCCAGACGTTGGCTTACGTTGTATAACGTCTACTCTATGATGCTAACATAGCGAGTTTTCCCGAAGAGAGTCAAAAAGTCAATAAATTGGTAATTTGAACGGCCGAACCCAAGAAAGCAAGATAAAAATATATGGTAATAATCAAATATAAAAGACTGAGACGTTCGTCTGGAAATTTCCACGTCTACGCCTAGGCAACTCGTACGCGTCACAACCAACATCTGTATGTACCTATACATTTACACATAGCATAAATATTTTTAAAAAAAGAGATAACACAACTTTGTTCGCGTCTTTAAAATTGTAGCTTCTCCCTCCCATCCCCCTCTTTTATACCACGCTATCTCTTTTATCTCGCCCTCCTCCTTCTATCAGTCCTCGCCCTTTCCCCCTCAGCAGCAGTCGAATACCCGCTTTGCCTGCGGGTTTTTCCCGTTTTTTTTTCTCTAAATATTCATAACTTTTGTTTCCTTTCCCAAAATCCATTAAAAAACAAACAGACTAAAATTCTAAAAACTTTCTCTGCTTAAAAGCTGAGCCCCCAAAATTTTACAAAAATTTCAGTGCACCGAAATGGTTCATATAGAGATATATTAGACATTAGACACTTAAAGTAAATATTTTAACGCATCGGTATCCGTATACCTAACGCGTTCGAAACAAAGTCAAAATACGCTACATTTTTGACTTGCTCATGCCATGTTTCGAACGATGCCTGCTTCTTTGACGGATGTGATGACAGAATCTCGTTGCGTACGGAAGGATGTACGTATCTTTACGGACCCACGAACGTACACAACTATATCTATCATCAAACCCTTCAAACAAGCGGGCACGCGTTCCAAACAAAGCCAAATTACACTATATTTTTGACTCCTTCATGCCATGTTTAGAACGATGTCCGTTTTTTTGACAGGTTCGATGACAGAATAGCTGATTCCACTCGTTGCGTACGGAGGAACCCAAACAGCATTTTTACGTTTTTCGACTAGTTCTGCGTTTTTCGACTAGTTCTGTACGTCAGAGGGAGTATAAAATACAGTCAGTTGACGACTTTAGTGGTTTAAGTCTTTATCTTTTGTTGTTGTGACGTATTAGCTTGTATAGACGGACGTAAGTCGTCGAGATAACATTTGGAGCTGTTTTGTGTAGTCTAGTGCAGATTCCCGACAACGCTTCGACATCGTTAATGAGAACGTTGGCATGTGGTACATAGTAAGACGTTAGTCCGATGTCTGAACTTGTATTACTTGTGTTAGTAAAGTTTTCTGAGTCCAATGTCTGTGCTGCCAATACCCAATGTATGTGGTGATGATATTTGACCTACACCTGATGGTTTTTCAACGTTAGCGTTTGGAGTCCAGCCCAAAGTGTTGAAAATTAAATTTATTTTTTTTATGTTACAACAAATAATGCCAAAGAAAAACTTTACTCAACTTTAAACTTACCTAAACTAGGCCTTAAAGCAGTCTACTACAAACCGTTGTTTGTTGTGTATCTCTTATGTTGATTACTTTGCGTTTTTTTTATATATAAACGTGGTTGCAAAACATAAAACGGAAGAAAAAATGAAAAGCAGTTGGAAAAGGTGCAAAAATCATCACGAGACTTTGCAGGTTAGAATTTTTGGCATTCCGTCAAAACTCACTGCTGCTACCTTTCTGGGTCTTGTTCCGATGTCGGACAGACGAGACGTAGTGGAGGATTTTTTTTGGAAGCAAAGTTCCCTAAACAGATTAAGTTAACCAAACACCATCAGAGGTCAAACCCACCAGATCGAGTCAAACTTACACGGCTGGCAACCTCTAGGATCTTCGCCAGAACACGCACGAATTCACTAGGGGTCAGGACCAGTCAGATTTGGAAAATAAAACTGGAGTTTCAGTAGAAATCGGGCAAGTTTACTGGAATTCTCTGATATAGCCATCTTTTCCTTGCGGTAGTTTTGGATAAATAATAAAGCCAATCGGAAATTTTGTATTTTTGTGTGAAATACCATGAAATCCTATGAACTTTGCAATAAAATATTATTGAAATGTCTAAATACATTATTTAGGAATATTTCCAAAAGAATGGTGAAGTTTTTTTTTCAACTAAATCTAATTTTTTATTGAAAAAGTGAGAATATTCGTGGCGATCGTGTATTTTCGGTTCTGAATTGGTCATGTGTGTCAGTAAAGTGAAGTGCGTTGGTAATTTTTAAATGTTCTCATGGCAACGTTGCAAGTATAAAAATCTAGGAATATTTTTTTCACCTTTGGTTGTCATTTCGAATCAAAGCGTAGGGGTTTTCTAAATTTGGAAAAAAATATTAACTAAGTTTTTTGTTCAGGCGTTAAGCTATTTGCACTAAACACGACTTAGTTTGTAGACGTTTCCTTTAGCGACGTCGGTACAACCCGGATTTGTATTCCCCACTCTGGTATAAACTTGAGTCGGTGCGCAGTCGATCTGACGTAGCTTCTTGACGTCAGGTTGTTTACGCCAACGTCGAAACGACGTCCAAATTCTAATTGGGGGTGTACGTAACGTTACGTACGCAACGATTTCAATCATCAGCAGTTCTGTCATCGCACCCTTCAAAAAAGCGGGTATCATTCGGAACATCGCATAAACAAGTCAAAAATGTAGTCTATTTTCGCTCTATTTCGAACGTGTTGGGTATCCCAATCCTGATGCGTTGAAATATTTACTTAAGTGTCTTACGGACCACGAACGTATGCAATGATTTCAATCAGAAGTTCTGCCATCGCATCCTTCAAAAAGTAGGCATCTTTTGAAACATCGCATAAATAAGTCAAAAATGTAGTGTGTTTTGGCTTTATTTCAAACGTGTTAGCTATACCGATACCGATGCGTTGAAATATTTACTTTAAGTGTCTATATGTATAGATATTAGACACTTAAAGTTAATTTTTGAGTTTATCGAGCAGGTGTACTTTTAAACTAATGGCGAATGCGTGACAGCTCCAGCTGATCAAATGCGTTAAAACATCGTTTCGTTTGCAGGGACGGTTGTAATGTTTCGACTCCCTTATCGTACCTAAATAGTGTGTGCACCTGCTTAATTGGTCGACTCGATAGAGATAAGGATACGAATGCTGATAAAACTGAAAATTAACTTAAGTTTCTAGTATTTATCGTGAATTTTGACTCATCCTTTATATGTTATGAGTAAACTTTTGTCTTTACTCTTATGGCACCAATATTAATGTAATGTGTTTTTTAACCCGAGTGTAGCACTTCCGAAAAATTAGTAGCCTTCTTGAATTTTAATTTAAATATTAAGAAATATGAGCGCGGAACCATTTTTAGTTACTTAGCACTAAGTATACTTGATGTTTAAGAAAAAAGTACCTAAATATGTACCAAATATTACCTAATATTTCTGGAACCTCCTCTTCCATACATGAAGATGTCGCCGGGAGCTCTAAATTTTTGCTGCCCTTCGTTCTGGAGGACGCTAAACCTTCTCGAACAAGGGCCTCCACCGTAAGGTTCCCCGTCCAGGTGAATGTCCACGAATTCGTAGAGAGCTTTGAAACTTACTGGCCTTGAACAAAGGTGCGTCGTTAATAATTAAGATATATAAACAAAAAATATGTTATCGGTTTTTGAAATGTAGAAGGGTATAAGAATTACCTTAAAGCTGTTGAGTCTCCTAACTTAAACTCTAAAGTTAAAGCATCTCCTGAAGTTAGATAACTCTCAGTAAAACTGCATGGTCTGGGAAATCTGTAACCAACAATAATTTGGTTAAAATCTATGTATGACACAAGCAATAAAGATTTTGCAACAGGCGTTTAATATTGTTTTTTTTTGGAGTTATGAACAAGGCCAAGAAGACAGGTCAACCGATATCTGTTACATACCAATCAATAAAAAATAATGATTAGCGTTTATGAATTTTGGACCGTGTCATTTCCAGTATCAAGATAGTGGTAGTAGTAATAATAGAGAAGGGGCGGCACGAAGCCATCTCGCCCTTCCAAAAGTCATCCCCTAATCCCCCACCTGCACAAGCAACGGTATGGTAGTCTGGTCTCTGGGTCCTACTGTTCTTTTTAGTTAAATCTTTGAAAGAGTAAAATTTCTTGTGTGATTACGAATGTAAAATTGCCTTAGTTCCAAAGTTGTGGCAATAATATCGCCTATGACAGTAGTAATAAAGCTGAAGGAAGTCCTATGACGTGCAGTCCTGAGTTTTTCTTGTGAAGAGAGCATATAAATCTAAATAAAGAGGACACCTAATGGTAAATTTGCTAGCCCGCTCAACTGACTTGAAAACTAAGTGGCACAGCTATCGTTTTTTTAGTTTTTGGCTTGGAAAATTGATGCGCCACTTTCGCTTTCGAGCTTGCTTTTTTTTGTCGATCCAAAGCAGTGGCGCCATACAGGAAAATCGTATTCTTTTGGGCGAGTTCCGCGCTGGGAACTATCCATAATATCGATCGCCCGCGATACGCTACAGACAAGGCAAACTTCCCCAAAAATTGTATTCTTTTATTTGAAATTTAACATTACTTTTTTGCAAGATTTCGTCTTCCGCGGTCAAATTTAAAAGAAAAATAATTCTATAATCAGGTATTAAGTTTCTAAAAAAAAATTCTTTGTCCGCCATTCTTTGTCCGCCGCCAAATGTTTCTTTTTTTTATAGAAAAATTGAATGAAATTACTTAAATAGTAAAATATTTTAAAAATAAATGAAAAACTTATCTTTTGCCAGAGTAGAGACAGAGATATAAATCTAAATTATATGGTGTCTGCTTTTTCCTAAATTATCACAAGTAATAAAGGCTTGGCTACAATAAAACTTTCTGCCAGTATGTATGTACGCCAGTGATAAATCGATATCTATTCAACGCGCGGGATTGTTGGCGTTTTAATTTTAAATAAATATTACCCAGCTTCATCCTGGCGCATTCAGCTAATAATTAAAAAATCACTGTGAATCGCGTTGGCATGCTGGTTGGATATTACCATTACGTGTCCTCTTTATTTAGATTTGTATGCTCTCTGGCTGTCTGGTTGAGCTTAAACTTAATTTCTTTATGTTAAGGTGCATACCTTAAAATTTTTTAAGGGATAAGTAGCAGTCTGCGTCATCTCATTTTGGACGCATCAAAAAGGTTAGTCGCAATAAACATTTTAAGGGCAGCACCGCAGCGGCATCGGCTGCAAAATTTAAATTTATTATTTTACAGAAAAATATTTTATGCCGTAGAGGAGAGAGCGAAAAGTATAGGTAATAAATTCAGAAAAAAGTTTTTGCTCAACCGGGATAGAAGCGTTATTCTATAAATTCTGCGGTTTCAATCCTGTTCAAGGAGAACATTTTTTTCTTATTTATTACCCATACTAGTGGTCGACCGGCGCGACGCGGCACCGCGTTGGCGGCGTTGCCCGCAAAATCCAAAAATAATGTCATTTGACTGCTGTCTTCAATCATCAAATATCGTTCAAATCGATTTAGCGTGGAAACAAATACACACACATGAAGGGTCGCCGCGAAAAATGATCAATTTTATTGTTTTCCTACGGGCGTGTGAAAAAGTTACTTTTCCGCACGATTTTTCATTTTGAAAGTTGTTCTTTTCCGCACGATTTTACTTTTCCGCTTGATTTTTGCTTTTTCGCACGACTTTTAATGTAACGCACGATTTTCACTTACAACGAAAATATTTTAATTCAAGATATACTTTAAATCAAATTACTATCTATGGACACTATGCGGAAAAGTAAAATCGCCCTAGTGCTAAAATGTTACTTTTCCGCGCGATTTTTGTATTGGTAAAAATGAAGATATTTAGGACTAATTAAATGATTTATGTAAATATTCTATCTTGTGTAGCATTCTTATAAAATATTTGCATATTAAAAACATTTTTTTTGATAAATAAGATGGACAAAACACTAGTAGGAAAAATATTGTACCTAACTCTTGCGGAAAATACCTTTTTCACCCTTGACGGCTTGCCCGAACTCAGCTCCGCGTCGTTCGTGCAACTGCCGTCGCGTGCATACTTTTCCGCACTTGTTACTATTTTATTTAATGGTTTTGGAAATGGCTTGAGCCCCTAAGCCCCCCCCACGAATTGAAAAATGCAAAAAAAATAGGAAAATATGGTATTTTATACTTGTATTAGCTAAGTACTACTCCTACCTGGTTTCGTTGGCTAAAAGGGAATGGTCGCAACTTCTCGGAACATACTCTCTGCAGTACCTTCCTAACAAAGTTATGTTTTTACTGGATTTCGAAATTGCATTTGGTTTTAAGAGGCTGTGTGATTTCATCGAGTATTTTTCAATGGTTCCGCTAAAAATAAAAAACAGAGCGATAATAATAACGTAACCGTACGAACGAGGTGGATTCGAAGCAAGCTGCAGTGTTATCTTTTGGAAATTTATTTTGTTTTTATTATTTTGTTTTATTTCTGCCTTGCTCGAGAAACAGATTGATAAGTTATTAAGTGAAATAATACATTTTTAAAACTAAAAATGGATGTCTACGAAGTTGCCGAATAAGTACAGATAGTCAAATGGTACTATCAAGGCAGACCGTTGAGACTTATTCAAGAACTTTTTTTGGAGAATTTTGTAAATCGCCCAGATTCTAGTTATCAACGATTCATAGGTTTGTGCAGAATTTTAAAAAGTTTGGTTGTGTAGCGCCAATAAACCATAAAAAACCCACTGTTTTGAATGACGAGCAGGAAGCATGAGGTGTGATGATTTGCGCTGCAGTGGAGGAAAATCGAAAGCCACCAAACTGCCGAAGCAGTTGATATGTCTTCAGCCACTATCTTACGTGTTCTCAAATAGAATGGTTATCATTCTTACAAAGCGTCAAAAACGCATCAAATTTTTCCCGAGGACAACTATCGTCCTATGGAATTTTGCGAAACAATGATGGAAAGGGCTAATCGTGCTGAAAACTTTCTGAGATCTATTCTTTTCACAGATGAAAGCACTTTTCCATTATTGAATCGTCATAACCCAACACACGTTCGATATTGGTCGAGGGAAAATTTGCATTTGTATTTTTTTCTTAAATGTTTGGAGGGGTATTGTAGGGGAACACGTAATTGGGCCATTTTTTATTTACGGCAATTTGAATGGTCCTAGATACTTGGATCTACTACTACTAACATGCTTGGAAACGTTACAAGGGGTTTTTATAATAGGCTCGGATATTCCGCCGAGCAAGGAGGACTTTTCGAACATTTGTTCTAAATTTTTTTTGACTGGGAGAATCTTTTTGGTTTTTGGAATGTATTATTTTATTTTGAGAACTTTTTTTTATTTTGTTTCTATTTATTATTTTCATTGTAACGCGTTGTTAGTGATAAATCTGAGCAGTTGAAAATAAAACGTTCTAATTTATCAGTGACAAAAAACAAGAAAATTACGTTATAAAAATTTGCGTATTTATTGACCAAATTCCGGTTTCATTGACTACGCAAATTGGACTTCTTCCGGCCTATGTTCGCAGTAGCATGAAGCGGTCTGTATGCAAACATAACAGCATTGGCGCTAGCCCAAGAAAATGTTGCTATAACTTTATGCGAAGAAGTCGTTTATATAAGAAAAAACTTTTACTACTACACTCATTTATATGCGGAAAGTTTTACTTTACCGCTCTCAGTGTTGTTGTTTCCTTGGAAATCATTCAATTTCACATGTGTGTAGAAATACTTCCGCACATGTGTGGAGATATACTTTTTCGCAAATTTTTGGTAAAGTACGTTGTTGTAGATATATAGAGTTGTTAAAATTACGTTTCTGCACATATGCGGAAAAGTAGTTTTAACCCATTTTGTACAAATAATTCACAGGCTAACACACATTTTGATGCCGGCGATTTTTTAACTGTTCCTGGGTAATTTTTGGGTGGAGAATCGGAAATAGCTATCAGATTTTTTCTACCAGATCTAATTTTTGAAATAGGAATTATTTACTTTTTTTAACCTCTATATATATTTTACGTTATAACTATGACTATTGCCAGTAACTGAAAAAAACACATATAATTAAATATTTATTATAAAAAGTAGCTTAACATACACTCATATTAGTCATTATCACTTACAAATTTTCTGTTATACGACTTTCTAGCATGGAGTTTACTGGTGTAGTCTCATTGAAGGCTCCAACAGTATTGTGGCTATCCCATCGTCCTTGATATCGATCTTCCATAGTTTTAATATCCTGATGGAATCTTTCTCCCTGTTCTTCATAACAGTCACCTAAATTTTCTGGAAAACGATCTAGGTGGCTGTGGAGGTAGTGAACTTTTATACTCATGTTACAACCGAGAATAAGAAATTTGAAAGCATAGTTTCCACTAATTCTATGTAATAGTCTGCTTTGTGATTTCCAAGAAAATTTTTAACTACTTGAATAAATGAACCCCAAGCGTTAGATTCAGTCTCATTCAGTGATGTGGAGAACTGCGGATCTTTAACAAGTTGCCTTATTTGAGGACCATTAAATACATCAGCTTTTAGTTTTTCCGTGCTAATCCCAGGAAACTTACGTGACAAGTACCCAAAACACATACACATACTGCTTCATAAGCCCCAACTTGATTTGCAAGGGTGGTAGTAAGATTTTTTCTCTCGTAACCAAAGGTTCATTCACTACGTTTTATTTTCCCTGAACCATAGTATCTCTTAAAGGTCAATTTCTTTTAACCCAGTGCTGATCTTTAGCTCTGCTGTCCCAAAGATATAAAACACAGGGGTATTTTGTATATCCACTTTGCTGTCCAAGGACCATTTTCAAATCAACACAAATTGCCCACTGATGTTCTTCGTATTTAATTTGTTTCAAAACTTGTGCTATTGTTTTATAATCCTCTGTTATGGTAGCAGAATGTCCAATAGGAATTAAGGCATATTAGTTACCGTTATGTAAAAGGACACATTTTAAACTACGTTTTGAACTGTCAATGAAAAGGCGCCAATCGTCTGAAGTGTATTCTGGCAAACCTAGTTTTTCTAAGAGTTCTTTTATATCGTTACAGAATACCAGCTTATTTTCCTGAGTGAAAAAAGGCAGCAGATCCTTAACTCTTTTACGATAAAATGTAACATTAGTGCCTGGATAAAGAAGGTTCTTTTCTTTTAATCTGGATGCAAGTAATTCAGCAGACTACTTTGAGAGTTATAGGTCTCTCACGAGATCGTTCAGTTTTTGTTGATTAAAACACTGGGGAGTTGTTAAATCTGCTTCAAATTCACTGTCGTTTTCTGATTGCATTCTTTGAACTTCATCAGACGTTTATATTTCTGTATCATTCCCCGGGATTTCAGGAAGACTGCTGAAGTTTGGAATGGGTATTTCCTTAGAGTGCGGTACAGTTCTTCTTGGAGAATCTAGATCAGGATGTGTCCATTTATGTCGATTGGTCCTATTTATGCCTTTAATATTAACGAGACAAAAATATCAGTCATCGTAATGGTTACGATGGTTCCCTCCAAATCATTGGAACAGCAAATTTCAGGCACTTTCTGTTTCCAATTCTCCACTGTCGCAAATGTGGAGCGCAAGATTTATCTTGAAAAATAGGCAAGATAAGACCTTTTCACAAATTCAGAAATAGTTTTTCTACTTTCTTTCAAAGTGTATTCGCCACATACATAACAAAAAACATATGGATGGTTTACACAGGTATGCCTGCTTGTGGATGCCATTGTTTTAGTTTTGACAATATAAAATGTAAACACAGTTATGGCACAACTTTATTTTCAAAAACTACACAATATGCTAAGTCGAGAAGGATAAAGGTAGACAAAAGTTTGTTTTTGTTGTTGTTTCCAAAACCAATTAGTCGGGGTTAAGCAGGTATGGGAAGATCAGATCATAGGGAATTTCAAGTATAAAATAGCTAATAAAATTAATTGGATTAATTAATGCCGGTCTAAAAATATTGGTTTACGGACAATTTCAGGTATAACTGGCTAATTAGATCCTAGTTTTAAATGCCAAATTTCAATTTTGAATTGTAAAGACATGTTGATTTATTTATATTTGCCCCTTATTAGAACTAAATTCAATTAGTCTCTATCTCAAAAACTAGAGCAGATAGAAAAAATCTGCTGCCAGTTTTAGAATCAGCACATTAAGTGCATCTAAAATCAGTTCCTAGATCTCAGGCACCAATTTTTTTTTTATTTTGTTGGCGTGAATTATAGAAATTATTATAAATCTTAAGTGTTTATAGGAAAAATAAAGTACATTGATAGTGACTTTCTAACACTCGTGTGTTTTTGCACTCAATTTTTTTTATTGAGTAAGGCAAAAATATATTTATTTTTAGTGCTGGAAAGTAATTTAGTGTAAAAATAGTATTATTAATATTATTGAAGTAACACTCGTGGCATATCGGACAAAGCGTTTTTGTTTTCCACTTCATTACGACCAGGCCTCCAATTTCTAATGGAGAATCCAGACACCTACAAACCTGTTTCATCCTTATTAGGAATCATCAGGGAGTCATAGGATTGTACCTGGCAGTTGAAGCTACACAGGCACCATGCACACCTTTCGAATTTAAAACAAAAAGTTTGTAATCCGCGGAGATGTAGTACCTGTGTGCGTCACCTGTCGAATAAACCGAGAAACAAAAACATCAAAATTGAAAAGTGCAGAACCTGTTTTTAAACAGGTTTTTTTCTTTATAACCTGCTGACAAGTACAGGATTCGTATTAACGGTCTTCTGCACTTTTCAATTTTGGTTTATTCGACAGGTGGCGCACACCGGTACTACGTCTCCGCGGATAACAAACTTTTTGTTTTAAATTCGACAGGTGTGCATCGTGCCTGTGTAGCTTCAACTTCAACAGGTGATTTCTAATAAGAATGACATAGGTATGTAGGTGTCTGGATTCTCCATCAGACATTGGAAGCCTGGTCGTAATGAAGTGAGAAACAAAAACGTTTTTTCCGTAATTTATATTTGCGGACACGAGATTCACTTTGTTGTTTTATTAATATTATTTCATTTTAATATCTCAAAACTAATAAGCTCTGACAAATTTTGGCTTTATTACAGATTTTAGTAAAAATTCTATATTTAGTAATTCTTTTTTTTCAATTAGTCGAAAATTACAGACCTTAACAAGTGTGGAAAGTTATACTTTACCGCACGCGACGGCAGTTGACTGAACGAAGCGAAGCGAGTTGGATCAAGATGACAAGGGCGGTAAAGACACTGTATGCATGTGTTAGGTACACGATTTTATCTACAGTCCTCAAAAATATCCAAAAAAGGAATATAAATATTTGTATTTGATTTTCTGAAATAAACGTACCCACTTTACCGCACGGAGAGCTCTATTGTAGAAAAAATCTCGTGTATAATTCGACTGCAAAAACTTTGCCGCTTTCAAAACATTGCCGCGCGACGCGAAGTGGAACTTTTTCTCGAGCAAACTTTGCGATCGTAATACACAAGTATTTATTGTCTATCTAAATAAGAAAACCGTGTTCGTGTATAGCTTCTGCTACGATTCGTGAGTAAGGTTGTTTCACACCCCAACCCTATCCAAAAGTAATCAGCTCATCACCTGATGCCGAAGAATTTTTGTGCCAAATTTGATAAAAATCGTCTTAGCGGTTTTTAAGTTATTATGTCCCAGATAGACAGATCGACAGACACCATAAAAAAATTTATCTTTAGACCTTTTTTGAGCCAAGTAGCCAGTACACAGTAAAACATTCCACTAAAAGTAATGGTGTAAATTAGCAAAATTTTTTGTGGAATTGTGGAGAACATTTGGTTAAAATTGATAAAATAATCTTAGTTTTAATCAATTTTGTGTAATTTATTAAAAATAGCACACATTTTTGAGTTTTTCTTACTCAACTAAGATTGTTTTGGTAAACAGAAACTCAACGCTGATTGGATTTTACTCAAAACTGAGTGCCCATGAATCGCCTGCAGATCGCGTCGTGTCGATTGGGGTGGAAGAATTTAGTTCCTTCTTGGGGCTCGATTCTGGGCGTAACAGAACGATGATACCCTGAGAAGTGACCACTTCTATTAAAATCCAAAATTCCGTATTCTGGGATCGGCCGATCGCACAAAAGTCATTCGAACGACGCACGGTTGTCGATTTTCCGGAAAGCGCGGATATAAATGGAAAAATTTTAAAATTCAAAATGTATCTAAATTTGCCCCTATATGGTTGTCAAGATACTAGGCGAATATGCTTTTTACGAGTTTGACATCACGCATCAGTATTCAAAAATCAAATTTCAAATAGAAGACCTAGAGTATGACAGTATGACTGTTAATATCTCGAAAACAGTTGAAGATCGACATAGGGTACGTTATATAAAAATGCTTAGAATTTAAAAGCAAAATGCAAAAATGCAATAATATACTGGGGGTTTCATTTGGGAGCTTCGGTTGGCATTCTTTTTAATATATTTTCTTTTTCTTTTTTTAAACTAAAATTTGTACTTTAATTTAGCCAATTAAAAAATATATATCTTTTTCCTCTTAAAAATAAAGATAATAATAAATAATAATAATAATAAAGATAAGATAAATGTGAAAATTCACACGATCATCCTGTCTGTTTATTAAAACTAAATATTTTGTACGATTAAATTACAATGTGGAAGTTTTTTTTAATGTCCGCGTTTTTACAAAGATCGACCACTGTGCGAGTCCTACTCTAAAAGACGGTCAAGTTTGCCGTAGCATGCGTATTAGCGAGTAAAATATCGATCGGTCGTTCGTCCAATAGCGTGCTCTGAAATAATACAAGTGACGTTTTTCACACGAGCTTTCCTACAACTCCCAACTACTGGGTCTAGTCGAGAGAACGGCTTTGCTCAAAAATGGTTATTCGAGGCAGCTCTGCGCGTGCCAATAATATTTTGGTGATTATTCTATCGTCTCGTCACTGCTTTTAAGCGCGTTTATTGGTTGAATTTACTTTTCTTCTCTCAGACGAACGATCACTTCTTATGACCTTCCAGAATCGGTACCCTGAACGTGTAGTGATCTAGTAGGTGGGCTCTGATGCTCTGAAGCTTCGGGTTTGTGCAAATACTGGTAGAAATGGCCAAACCAATTTGTAAACTCGATTTTAATGGCAAAAAAGTGTGGGGTCACACAGGAGAGGATATTTAATACGCTTACTTGACAGAAACAGGTAAAATAATTTGCTTTTTAAAACATTATTTTCACAGAAAACTTTATTAAAATTTGAAAGGATCCTTCCGTATTTTGAGAAATATATCTTAAATAGTGAACAATAATCAGGGCTCAGTTAATGCATATTTAATAAACTAACAATTTGAATTGATTACCCAAATATTCATGGATTGAGAAAGGGAAAATAACTCACACGGATTTTCCGCCATTTTCAAGTCAAGTGCTTGTGCTCTCACTCAAATTTCGCTCATTTTTGAGTTATTTTTTTTTGTTTACACTAATTTTCGAGCCATTTTCTAACATGCAGTATATTTATTTATTGTTGGACTATTTGTTAAGGATACCGATGTTGTTCTTATTATAATTTTTATTACTTATTACTTATAATAACTTTGGATTTTTTTAGAACATAATTTTTCATCTTTGAACACAACTCTGATACACTTGCTTTTCTGTTTAGTTTAGGCTAAGAGGAGAGTTTCGATTGATCTCGGTCCTGCCCTGATTGACAGAAGTCATAAAATTTCTCAGAAGCATAAGCAGAAGGAGAAATCTATTGTATTAATATCTTTAAGTAGCATTTACACAGATGAGGTTTTCTTTGATGTTCAAAATGCCGAAAAATATTTACACGAGCCTAAATGGTAATAAAATGTTCGAGCAAAGGCTCGCACAAAAATTTATGAATTTTTAAAACTTTGTTCATTAGGAACATGTTGTGTTGTTTTTATATTTTAAAGTTAACAGTTCTTTAGCAATAAGTTTTCTAAGTAATCGAAGGTATATTTTTTAATTTTACGTACTGAGTTTCGTTTGTTTATAAATCTTAATCGATAATCATTTTTTACGAATTATTGCTTTAATATTAGTCAGTTCTACTTGACTGGTTAGTTTTTAAAACTCTTCTTTAGGAATTATATTATACTTCTACTAATAAATAATTAAAATCAAAAAGTAATTTTAATTCACACTGGCGGAGGACATAATATAGTTAGTAACCCTGTATAAGGGGACTGTTAAAATACCATATGGATTAATTTTTTAACTAAGTACAACATCTCTACCATATACCTTATATACACCTTATTGCGCCGCAAAAAAATTCTCATTTAAAAGGCTTGACTAAAAATTTTGTTTTTTTTTAGTTTTGTTTTACTATGCTTACTATAAAAAATGTACTCCCCTGGTATATGGTGATCATTCATGAACGCACACCCCCTTAACTTTGTTAATATTTACCGTAAAAAGGTGAAACAAAAAATTAATAACTTATGAAATTTTGTAGGTCAATCTTTTTTTTTGATTACCCTGTTATAGGCAGGGTTGCCTTATCACCACCCTGCTTCTACAGGGATAAAAAAACAATAAAACTGGTAAAAACTAAAAAATTTTATAGGTTATTTACTTTTTTTCACGAAAAATAATAATACAGTTACAGGGCGTATATGTTTATGCATTATCGCCCTGTACTTTTTGAACTCAGTACTTTTCAAACGATACTCAATATTGTGTGACAACTAGTCCGAATTGTGTTAAAATTTTTTCAAAATTGAGTTTTTAAATACTCACAATTGGAAGAAATACTCAATATTATAAGTACTCGAAAATGAGTACAACAACACTCAAAAAAGCGCTACGCTAACTACATTAGGAGTATCATTTACTCCCAAAAATTGAGCGAAAATTTAACTCATTTTGGTGTGGACCTATTTTGGGCAAATTCGGAGTGATTTGAGTGAAAATTCACCGTATATTTGATTGAGTGAATTTTTACCGTGTACCAGTGTCGTGGCTATACTGGTACTGGCGCGGCGACTAAAACTTACTAATTAAAAACTGTTATAATCTACATACACACACATACCAGTAAAACCCCTCACAATTACTGGGATTCCATAATTGTCCATCCCACACGTTGAGATAACTGCGGCAAATCTTGTCCGGTTTGTCCGGATCCCAGGAACTGCCCGCGTGGAATTTTATTATGGATATCCACACTCGGTATCTGGGCGGGGGAGTAATCATCCCCACGCTTCTCCAGTCGGGGTAGCGGGGATTCATTGGGCGAAAGGGGGCGGGGGAGGTTGAGGCCATCGGATCCATACCCTAAAACAAAAAACAATTTTTGTGTATGAGTAAGAAAAAAACGATAATGGAACAGCAAAATACTCTTAGGTTATTCATTAAATAATTTAGAAATAGGTTAGAATGTAGTGCCGCCCACTGTTTAGACACAGGGGCATATCAAAGAAGCACTTAAAATACATTTTATAATTAGATATTGGCCCACTAAATGAAAAAAAAATGTTTCAAAGAACTTATTAATTAATTCGGAAGAATAAAAAGCTAGCCCGTTTGACGTTTTTATTCCGTGGAGTACCACATTTTCTAATTTTAAATGAAAAAATTCTGCTGTTTTACTACCAATTATCTATATCACTTATAGTGGTGCATTCATTGGTGTTAGAGCTAAAAAGGTAATTTCTTCATTTTTTTTACTGTAGCAAACCTCCTTTTTAAAAATTTGTATTGTCAAAATTGGGCTGTTTAAAAAACAGGCATTTATAAAATTATTTTTAATCGTCTGACTTGATTTTTTAAGTTATGCCTGAAAAGGCAATGTTTGGAAAATTTTGTGCAGTAACTATTGTGATGTTCAGGTAACAATTTTATTATTTTAATAAAATAATATTTAGGCATAAGTTCATTAGTTTTATAAATTTTATATCTTTGAGATGAAAAAAAAATATGTTGCGCCGCTGAATAAAAATGCTAAAACATTTCTTTTTTAGGCATAATTTGAAAAATCAATAGCAGGGTGACTAAAAATAATTTTGTAAATACCTGTATGCCACTGTAAAAAAAATTATAAGATGTTAGCTTTTTAGGTTTTTAAAACATAGTTTATTTTTTTTTGTTTAGAGTGCCAATATCTAATTACATCATGTATTTCAGCGCTTCTTTGATAAGCCCCTGTGTCTAACGTGTGCCATTTTGTAACTGGGGGTTTTCTGGAACTAATAATAACAAAATTTATATCTAAACGCTTTTTTATTAAGATGGAAGATGGGAATCAGCCATTTTGAGTTTATTTGTTGAGAAACACGCCAAAATTAAAAAAAAACTCTTGGAAGAAAATTTAAAAAACTCAAAATAATCATCGATGGACTTTCAACAAAGGCATACTTGTGAATTTGAACACAAATTGGACTGAAAAAAAACACAAAAAAAAACATAATCTTGAAAAGTAAATAATAATAATATTTCTGTTTCCACGTTTATAAAATCATATAAGTATCATTTTGTATATTTTTACCTAAATCCTTTAAATTTGCTGCCATAAAAAATTTGCCTGAAAATCATTTCCTTTTTAGGACTTACAACCAAATCCTGTCAGAAAGCCAATTTTGACTTTTATAATTAAATATAAATATAAATTTTAAATCTTTGATAAAAAAAATGTGGTACGTAACTGAATATAAATGCTAAAACATAACTTTTTTAGGCATAGTTTAAAAAACTAATAGCAGGATGAAAAAATAATTTTGTAAATACTTATACGCCACTGTAAAAAAATATAAGATATTAGCTTTTCAACCCTATAAGATACTTTTTATTTTAAGAATAAAAAGTAAAGTATTTCGCTAAATAAAAATGTCAAATTGGCTAGCATTTTATTCTGCTAAATAAAGGACACGGAACCATATCCTAGCTCAGCTTTTTGTAATCCTTTTAAGTGGGTTTACAGCATATCAAAATGTTAGTAAAATCTATTGGGTGAAGCGGAGTTCTTTAATGTCGCAATTATCATTTTTCTTTTTGCATTTTGAATAATTTTTGGAATCGTGACTATACATTTTTTTTATTTTATCGAAAATAAGTAATTGGCAAATCAAAAAAAAATGAGCTGTGGCAAAACTCTTTACGATGATTGTCTTAAGTAGAATTTTTCATTGAAACAAAGGGGTCTTAGAGCGAAAAAAATCAATATCTCAGAAACCCTTTAATTTTCTATACTTTCAAAACGTTTCGTGAAAATTCAACTAGTTTTGCGAAAATGAAAAAATTAAAAATGAATAATAAGAATTATTTCGATTTTTTTAAGTTTTTCTCAAAAATTTTGAGGTTATGTTAAAAAGTGACATTTACAAAAGATGTAAATTTTTGTACGATCTACAATTTTTGTTTTTAATTTTTATTTTTTGTTAAATTTTTCCGGAAATTGCAATAATACCATTTTTCCCCATTTTCCACCCTCTAAATCCACCCCCCCGCTCACGATTCTTTTAAACGATTATTATTTTTACCCTTTACGATTTTCATTCATCATACTGCTGTCCATAAATTATTTTTTTTCCTCTCTAAATGTGTTATTGCGATCGGTCTAATTGGTTTTCTATATACTACTCTTAGTATTGCAAAACGAATTGGACTCAGTAAGACACTTTTAATATTTATTTACAAAAACAATAGAAAAGCCAGCAGTACATTACTATGGAATATTTTGTTTGACAATATTGGATAAAATTTTGTATTAAATTGATACAGGAAAAAGAAAATTAGACCGCTGTCGCCAATGGGCTACTTTTTAAACTCAAGTATACCGAGTGTCCCAAGTAAGTAAGTAATATATTAGATTATTTTGGAAATTTTTTAAACTTTGTATATTTACATACCTACCCATCAAACACGGTTCCCTCGGGCCTTCGTCGGCCCGATGTCGATTGCCGAATTTGCCGTCATCGGCACGACGTTAATTTACGACATCGGACCAGCAGTATTTTTTGTCCGCTTTGCGATGTAGGCCCAATGTATGTTTTCCGACGCCGCGCTAGACTGTAGCCCGCCGTCGGACTAGTGGTAGATTTTACTTTTTGCTGACATCCACATACAGTCGCCGTACGATTAAGGTCCGATATTGTTTAACCACATAGTACTGAACATCCGCCCATAAAGCTGCTTAATTTGGTCGGTCTAACGTAGGCAAGCTGGTCTCGGCCCGACATCGGTAAACTATTCAAGTCCGACATTGGTTACCTAAAGCGGTCCAACGTCGGCGATTGACGAAGGGTCGTCGGTGGTAGCTTAAAGCGGCCCGACAATGGCAAACCACAAAGGTCTGATAATGGGTGGATAATAAGGCCCCACATCAGCCTCTCAAAGCGGCCCGACGTCGGTGATTGACGAAGGTCCGTCGGTGGTTGCTTGACACGATCGGACATTGACAAACTACAAAGTTTCAATAATGCGGCTGCTTAATCAGTCGGGCTGGTTTAAGTGACAGAAGAGGTTATTCTTTTAGAGAAGTACCGCCATCTTGTCAAGTCCGCATTCTAGTTTTGAAATATCTTTGCTCATTATATATATAATATTATCTTCCACTGTACAGGGACCATAATGACATAAGCGCCATCTCTACATACTAGGAAGAAACTATTAAGCAGCCCTAAAGCAAATAAAGTGGTCATCGGCATAAAGTCGACTATAGTTAATCGGACCATCGTCAGTTGCCGATTCTCGACCGATTAAATAAAGTTCCAATAGGACCACCATCGGCCCTAAAGCAAATAAGGTTTGCGTTGCCATAATGTTGACTATAATAAATCGGGACATCGTCAGTTGTCGATTTTCGTCCGATTAAACAAAGTTCCAATCAGACCGTCGTCGGCCCTAAAGCAGATAAAGTGGGTGTCGGCATAAAGTCGACTATAGTAAATCGGGCCATCGTCAGTTGCCGATTCTCGACTGATTAAAAAAAGTTCCATTCGGACCATCATCGGCTCTAAAGCAGATAAGGTTTGTGTTGGCATAATGTCGACTATAGTAAATCGGGCCATCGTCAATTGCCGATTTTTATCCGATTAAACAAAGTTCCAATCGGACCATCGTCGGCCCTAAACCAGAAAAAGTAGGTGTTGGCATAAAATTGACTGTAGTAAATTGGGTCATCGTCAGTTGCCGATTCTAGACCGATTAAAGAAAGTTCCTATCGGACCATCATCCGCCCTAAAGCAGATAAGGTTTGCGTTGGCATAACGTTGACTATAGTAAATCGGGCCATCGTCAGTTGCCGATTCTCGACCGACTAAATAAAGTTCCAATCGGACCATCATCGGTCCTAAAGTGGTGTCGGCATAAAGTCGACTGTAGTAATGTGGACCTCTGTCAGTTGCCGATTACTGACCGAAAACTGGAAATCGCAATCTGTCCAACATTGGGCCAGCGTGTAGTCGCCGATGCCGACACATTGCCGACGAATTCGACATTGGCCCGATTCAGTGCCGACGATTTGTGTTTGCTGGGTAAGCTCATTTAAGGTACATTTTCAAAATACTTTTACATTGGCAATGTTGCCATCTGTACATAAACTTGGCAACAACTTTGTTATTTAAAATTAAACACTATGTAGGTACATTTTTAGTCCATCATACCAATACGGTATGGGGGACTATTTAATTCGTGAAATTTTTACTTTTCTTAATTTTATCAAAAATGAGTTACTAAGGTTCCAAAACACATTAATCGACGAAAAAAAAGTTGTCTGTCGGTCTGTTGTCTGTCTGTATACACGATAACACAAGAACTCCTTAATCCATCCATAAACTGATTAACTTTTGGGTAGGGTGGTGGGGGGTTGAAGGGCGGAAATTGGAAGATAAAATATTTAAAAAAATTGAAACTTTGGAACAAAAGCAAACAGCGATATACGGTTTTCAGATTTAAGTGGTCATGAATATGTACTACAAATTTAACATTAACTTTAGAAGTAAAGCAGCTATTGATATGCGGTTTTCAGATTTTCGTTTTCGAAAATATTACCCAAAAATTTTGTTCTAAGGTTATAAGGTTATTTTCATTTCCTTTCAACATAAAATAATTAATTGTATGGTGGGCTATCACCAATTTTTTTTATTTTCTTATTCTCCATAGAATAAAAATTTTAATATATTTTCTATTTTTTTAAGATCAGCTGTATTTTTGTTAATCGTGTTGACGCTGTTAAACTCGACAAGTCTATTAAAACGTTCGAAAGTAAGTAATTTTAAACTTTGCCGTTCGAAACTTTATCCATTTAAAATAAGTTAAAAAAGAAAACTTGTATTAAGACGATTTTCCGTGAAAATTATTTGTTTTCTCATTGGTTAGTTTTGCGAAAACTGAAACAAAAGTTGACTACTTTATAGATAAAAAAACAGGACCAGTGGTCGACAATAAATTTTCTTGTTGTGGAATCTTAACGGTGGGATTTACTAAAAGGGTTTAGTCTATTTTAGAACAGTTGCAAGTTGCAAGTTTAAGTGAAATTTTTGGTTTTAAGCATTTTAAACCAACCTACCTTGAGTTTTGGACAGTTTGAATTTTAGGAAGAATTTTAATAAGTTTGTTTATTGAATAATCATTTAAACACAATTTTTTGTTGGATTTAAGAAGACAGTTTTAATTTAGAAGAAAAGAAAATTAAAAAATTTAAATCCACGCGGGGTTTAAATAGTAAACACTCTGTAGAACAAATTAAAATTGGGGTTATATGTCACTCTAATTAAAACTTAATTTTTTCAATTAATACTTGATATCACAACGATTTAGATCAGTAATAATAAAATAAGGAGTAGATTAATTTTGTATTTATTTAAAAGGTGTTTTTTATGAAATGTATTAAAAAGTTTAAATATAAGTTTTCTTTTACATTTCTGTCACTGTCGAAATGTCAGTTTAAAAATATTAGCGCTGCGTTCAATCACAAACAGCGAGTACGGATCTTTTACCTCTGCTTGCATCTTGGCTTGCACCAACCTCTACTAATGAAAGCTACAGCTTTAAAATAAGTGGGCTTTGAGTAAGGAAAGTTCTTTTGACTGAGCTTTTAGATAAACTCAATGTTTTACTTTCAATTTGTAAATATATTAATATGGTTGTTTTGGGTTTCTTTGTTTGGTATACTTTTTACGCATAATCAGTGACCTTCACTTATTTTCGTTTTGCCTCGTAGTGATCTCATAAATATATATTTTGCGCTGTAAACGGGTTGAAAATATGGCGTTTTCCTGTACAAAACTGGAGGTGTTTTAATGAGTAATGAACGATTTCGGATATTAAATAAGGTAAATTAATCCTTGTAAAAACGGTTACTTAGGGAAATTATAAACGAACTTATTACCAAATGCCACAAAACAATCCTTTCGGGGGCTATAAATTTAAGCCACCCCCCTGAGGTGGTCTAAAAAATCACCAACTTTATAACCTCAAACACTAATAATGAAGCTATTATGTGTCAAATTTTTGGCGTATTCGCCATTTGCCATTTTGAGACCTGTCAATATGGTGTATTTTGAGAAAAAAAAGCAGTTTTTCAGTGGTATTTTACAATAACAATACAAAATAATCAATAACTTTGTGTCTTTTCTGTATGCGTAACTATTTTTTGAAAATTTGTTTTAAAATTTAGTACTCCTCACAGGTGTAAATATTTAGACCTGTGGCTGGTACTATTTTAAATCTTAGTAAATCTCACTGTAAGGCTTTTAGAGGCGTCTTCAGTCTTGCGGCCTCCCGCGCCCGCGCGCCCTGGGCAATTTGCTTAATAACTTTTACACGTTTTGAACGTTGTTAAGATAAATTACTTTTCAGGCAGCACAGTTTATCCATAATTAATTTTGTAGCCAAAATTTAGTTGCCAAAATATTTTCGTAACCACTTTTTTGTTGTAAAATGGATAGCATTCTTTTTGTTTTAGTTTTACTCTCTTATGTTCAAAATATCTTTAATAACCAAATTCTTTCTTAATATTTATAAATTGCTATAATTCTGGCTTTTATTGCTCTTTTATAACTAACAGAAAGCATGAATAAAAGAATAGGCTAGAGTTACATGCATGTTTGAGCAACTAAATGTCTTTTTATGCCAAAACACAACTGGTAAACAGCTATTTTGTAACTGCGAATGCGGCGCCCCCTACGGAATTTTTACGGTTGACCTTTTTAGTATAGAAATACATCTTAACTTTTCTGTTAAGATGGAAGATGAAAAGTTGAAAAGCACGCCAAAATAAAAAAAAATGCTCAAAATAATCATCGATGGGCTTTCAAGAATGGCATACTTGTGAATTTGAATACAAATTTGGCACAAAAACATAACCTACAAAAATAAATAAAAAGAAAACTTAAATTCGCGTAAATTTTGGGGGGCAAGTATTTTGATAAAGCATTTTATTAACTTTTATCAGAAAACTCTCCATGGCTCGAGAATTTCATCATAGGATGAACCCCTTTATTTTCTTACTAATAAAACTAACTAAATATAAATATGGTATGTATTGAATCACAAAATATTATAAAGGTTCACCATATTCATTATATTATTTCTGTTTCCACATTTATATAATCATATACCATTTTGTATATTTTCACCAAAATCTTTAAATTTGCTGGTATAAATTTGTGTCCTGCTCGGTTTAAAATTAAAAAAAATATATATGATCCATGATGTCAAAGCGTCTCAGGAACATTTATTAAGTTTAAGCAGAAAACTTCATGTTTTTTTTTAAACATTTAACCCAGGGCGCGAATTCTTAGCCGAAACGAATTTACTTTTCAATGCGCCGCAGGCAAAATTTTGAAGAAAATTATGCTAAAAATGTAATTTTTTAAACATTGTTAAGAAAAATCATCATTAAATAACACACGAAGTAAGACGGCAAGGAAAAGTCCTAATAATTCTTCACAAATTTTATTTGAAATCTTCGACCGGTTTCGACTAAAACCTCATTGTCAAGAGGGGAGTTGGATCACAAATCTGTCAAAGTAAAACCGAAATAAAAACATTCTAAAAATAATTAATTTAAAAAAAAACTTACCTAACACATTTACAATTATTTTATTTTTAGCATGGTTAGGTTTTCAGTAAACCAAGAAATGATTATTGCCTCCATACTATTTTTTTTCCTGATTGGCAGCGCTACGTCATTTGTGTAAATCGCTAAAAAAAACCTTGTTGTTTTTGCTGGATTTTGATTAGTTGGTTTTAGTAATTTTTAAGTATTTCTTTAGACTGGCTACAGTTTAAAATAGGTTTAAAGCCTCTTTAAAATTTTCAGTATTTTGGCAAAGAATTAGAGGAATTGAAAGTCCGCTTATTTTTTTACGCTAAAATATCCATTTTTGACGGAAAACTAAGGTGCGTTGGTAAATTTAGTGGATGGGAACCTTTAGAAAGCCACTTTAATGTCATAAATTAACTATATGTTACCTAGCTACGTATTTTAGAATTAATAATAGACATTTAAAGTAAATATTTTAACGCATTGGTATCGGTATACGTAACGCGTTCGAAACAAAGTCAAAATACGCTACATTTTGGACTTGCTCATGCCATGTTTCTAACGATGCTTGCTTCTTTGACGGGTGTGATGACAGAATCTTGTTTCGTACGGAAGGATGTACGTATCGTTACGGACCCACGAACGTACGTAATGATTTCAATTAGCAGTTCTATCATCGCACCCTTCAAAAAAGCGGGCATCGTTCGAAACATCACATAAACAAGTCAAAAATATAGTGTATTTTGGCTTTATTTCGAACGCGTTAGGTATACGGATACTGATGCGTGGAAATATTTACTTTAAGTGTCTAATAAATGGTTTTTGGAAATAAGTCCATTTGTGGTTGCAGACAGCGTAGAAGTCTTGATTTAAAATCAATTACTATAATAAAAATATTATCCAGAGAGTACTTTAGCCGCAATCGCTTCGGCGATGGTGTAAACATCTAGCACGCAACTCTAGTCGTAGGCAGCGTCAACACAACTCAAAAAATTTCCGCCAAATTGGTGCAAAAGCGAGTTTTTAGAACATTTATAAGCAGTTTTAACGCAACGTTAAGTCGCCTTGGGCAACGTTAAAAAGTCGACAAATTGTTCCTTGGGATTTCAGTATCAAATAAATAAAAATAATCTTAAGATCTTCTAAGTGAAGCCCGTGTCTTGGAATAAAACAGACTAAAGCGCTGTTTTTGTAAACTGTTTGCTTGACAACGTTGCCTAGTCGACATCTCTGTTCAGTGCATCTGAATTGAATAGCATTCTCACTCAGAGACATGCATTTCGGCACCCTAGACGAGAGTTGTATAGCACATATCTGACAAATTTCTAATTTAACAGGAGAGCGTGTAGACTTAAAAAAAGAGACGGCATTAAACTTACGTACATCTATTTATAGGTATGTCAACACCACGCTCTATAGATCATTCATAATCATAGATGTCAACATATAATAGATATAGAGACCGCTTCATGCTACTGCGAACATAGGCCGGAAGAAGTCCAATTTGCCAGTGTACGTACATACAGGGACACCGCACACCTATCAGTGGAGCAACCCGAGCAACCAACACTCAGTTTTGCGATCGCCATTCGCCGCCGTTCGCGGCTTGTTTAGTACGCCTCTAACCACGGTGCTATGTGGAACGTAGTCAATGAAACCGGAATTTGGGCAATAAATACGCAAATTTTTATAACGTAATGTTCTTGTTTTTTGTCACTGATAAATTAGAGCGTTTTATTTCCAACTGCTCAGATTTATCACTAACCACTTGTTACAATGAAAATAATAAGGAGAAACAAAATAGAAGCAAGTTCTCAAAATAAAATAATACATTCTAAAAACCAAAAAGATTCTCCCAGACAAAAAAAAAATTAGAGCAAATGTTCGAAAAGTCCTCCTTGCTCGGCTAGAGCATATCCGAGCCTATTATAAAAACCCCTTGTAACGTTTCCAAGCATGTTAGGGGTGATAGTTTGAAAAGCTTCTTCAATTTTAATCCGAAGTTCTTCCAAATTATTAGCCCTTTCATGCCCGTAACTTTATTTTTGATATAACTCCACAGATAGAAGCCATTAGGAGCATTAGGGTGATTGGGGTGGCCATAAAATAGTTCCCCGTGTACTTATAACCCGATTAGAAAATTCATTATCAAGATATTCCCTAACAAGTTCAACATTGTGAGTGGGACAACCATCTTGTTGAAACCATAATATGCTGCTGCAGTAGATCCAAGTATCTAAAAAATGGCACAATTACGTGTTCCCCTACAATACCCCCCCCCCCAACATTTAAAAGAAATAAAATACAAATGCAAATTTTCCCTCGACTAATATCGAACGTGTGTTGGGTTATCACGACTCAATAATGGAAAAGTGCTTTCATTTGTGAAAAGAATAGATCTCAGAAAGTTTTCAGCACGATTAGCCCTTTCCATGATTGTTTCGCAAAATTCCATACGACGATGTTTGTCCTCAGGAAAAATTTGATGCGTTTTTGACGCTTTGTAAGAATGATAGCCATTCTTTTGGAGAACACGTAAGACAGTGGCTGAAGACGTATCAACTGCTTCCGCAATTTGGTGGCTAGTTAACTTTCGATTTCTTGGTGTTACACAACCAAGCTTTTCAAAATTCTGCACAAACCTATGAACCTATGGTTCTGGGCGATTTACAAAATCCTCCAAAAAAATATCTTGATTAAGTCTCAATGACCTGCCTTGATAGTACCATTTGACTATCTGTACTTATTCGGCAAATTCGTAGACATCCATTTTTAGTTTTAAAATTGTATTATTTCACTTAAGAACTTATCAATCTGTTTGTCGAGCAAGGCAGAAATAAAACAAAATAATAAAAACAAAATAAATTTCCAAAAGATAACACTGCAGCGTGCTTCGAATCCACCTCGGTCGTACGGGACGGAGAGTAAATTGGACTTGATTCCCCCTATGTTAGCAGTAGCCTGAAGCTCATTGTATACGCCATCGCCAATGGAAACTGACCGCGCACGTTGTAATTTATTTATAGTACGCTTTTTCTAACACATTGTATGAAAATTATTGTTGTCGTCATTCCAGTTACATTGTTTAAATGATTTTGCGTCGTCTTTATTTTTTTTTAGTCTATGGTTTAAAAAATGCAGCTTTGTCTCAAAATACTTTTTAAAACTACAGGGAAGGTAAATAATAATATACTTCAGGCTTAGTGCAGCAAAACAGTTGTTTGTTTAAAAGTTTGAAACAATTATGTGTATGAAATTAATTCTGTGTTTCGGACTTCCATTGTCTGTATTTTATTTATACACGACGTTTCGATCAGTACAATCTCTGAGCGTCTTCAGGTGCAAACTATAACCTATTCCTAAGGCTACGTACTTATATTCTATGGGAAATCACTCAACCGTCAAGTTTAAGAAATTGACTCCGCCCAAGAAGGTGCTTCCAAATATTTGGAATTTCAATACTTGGGTTACTGAAGATACTCTGATTATGCCCAATAAAGGCAGCTTCAACGAATTTTTGTTTCTTCCAGTGTGACTTCTTAAGCAAAGCCTTTGCTTCTGTCCACTGCATTCGGTGTTGCTTTGACCATGAATGTTCGGCGATTCCTGATTTCGTTGCTTCACCTCTTTGGGTATTCGTCTGATGTTCCTTAATCCTAACAGAAAGTGGTCTTTTTGTTTCGCCTATGTATGATTCAACACACTTGTTACAAATTTGAGCGGCTCTGTTACACAGTTCTTATTATTGATTTAAATATTGTCGTGTGTTAGTGGGTTGACGATAAACTCTTGTTCTGATGTCGCTTTCTACTCATTTGAGAAGTACATCAAGAAAAAGAAATTGACAATTTTTAAATCTTTTGTTTATGACATCAATGTCCCGATAAAGGAATCGCTAGATAATAGAGACCTTTTGCACCTCTTACAAAAAATCCCCGGTAGGTGACTTTATCGCTTAATAACGCGTTGTGACGTAAATAACCACGTTATTTTTAAGACAGAATTTTTAGCACGCTACCTTTGATTTGTTTATGGCCGACTTTATACAGTATTTATGATTATAGAGATTTACAAAAAAGAATTTGTCCAATAATATTTTTCATTTAGAATATCTAATTCTTGTATTTTTTTACGGTGAATTTTAATTAATATTTATCTTTAAAAACTCAAAAACACAACAGAGAAAAGGGGGGTTATGATAAACAGATCGGAATCACTTGTCATAGTTGCCAGTTGCCAATGTTTAAATTTCTTACGAAATTCTAGCCAAAGAAAATTGATTAAACAAAAATTGACACTTATCTTTACAATTAAAAAGAACACAGAACACGTTTGCATTCAAAAATCAATTTAAATTTTTAGTTTTTCTACCTAAAGTTTTACTGTCGGCAACCATGTCAGTTATAAGGGATACGGTATTCTCGAGCAGGTAACGCCAAACTTTATCGGTTAGTAAGGGATTCCGTTATTACCTCGTAACTGCGCACACCCAAAATAAGCGATAAAGTAAAAAGGCATCAAATTTATACGTGCAAAAGGTCTCTATTATTAAACATAGAGTGGTTGATGACGAATACCTTTATAAACAAACCAGCTTGCAGCTTATGGAGTTGTTAGTGTGTTGTCTACATAACTCTTATTTTCTGATGAAAGATAGGTAGACTATTAGTATTAAAGAAAATTCGAAGAGTAGCGAATAACTTTAATGTTAAAACAGCCTTTAAATCTAATAATACAATTCAAAGCCTTCTTAGTAAAACAAAACGGGAGAAGAAACAAATTAAGGAATACATTTATCAAGTTCCTTGTGAGTATGGTGAAACATAAATAGGCTAAACAAAAAGACCACTATCTGGTTAGGCTTAAGGAACATCAGACAAATACCCAAAGAGGTAAAACAACGAAATCAGGGATCGCCGAACATGCACGGTCAAAGCACCACCGAATGAAGTGGACATAAGCAAAGATGTTGCACAAGGAGTCACACGGGAAGAAACAAAAAATTCCTTGAAGCTGCCTTTATTGGGCAGAATCAGGGTATTTTCAGTAAACCAGGTGTTGAAATTCCAAATATTTGGAACCCTCACCTTGGGAAAGCTAACTTCTTAAACTTCACGGTTGAGTGATTTCCCATAGTTAGTATACGTAGCCTTAGGAATAGATTGTAATTTGCAGCTGAAGACGATCAGAGATTGTACTGATCGAAATGTCGTGTATAATAAAATATAGACAATGGAATTCCGAAACACAGTATTAATTTGGAAACAGTTGTTATCGAGGTTATTAAATTATTTTTTACCTGCAAATGATAAAGGCAAGTTGTATTGGCTGGCAAAGAGTGTATAGGGCTCTCCAGTATGCCTCTGTTAGTTCCCCTTAACCAAAATTCGCAGTTGCGCTTTTGTTTCATAAACGTCGGGGTTTGTTGGTCCACAAATTTTACCTATATTAAACAGAATTAATGGATAAGTTAATACATATCAGTTATTCTAGTGCATGATCTGGATGAACGTTTGTCAATTAGCATCTAATTTGTCACTAAGACAGGTAAAAAAAGAAATGAAAATGAATGAATACAAAAAAAAACTTCCTAAATTTCGATTGCTCACTCACACGGTGACAGAGAATTTTGGTCGCGCTTATGTGCCAAAGATAACGGGTTAAGCGGAAGAAATCCTGTCAGTGGTGCCCTCTGTGTGAACAATCGAAACCAATAAAATACCAACTGTAGTTAGCAGTAGGTGGAGTTAGCATCAATTCTGCGAGATACATATAATTATGCCATCTGTTATGGTACCAGCAGATATTCAGCGTTTTCAAAGTGGTGATGGTTGCCTCTTTGTCTATGAAAGAGATAGAGAGATGTTCCGCCAAGAAGTTGGGCGAGTTCCAACTTTTTAGCATCTGACAAGTGACATTTCAACTAGCCCCAAAGCCTGCCCCCTTAATAAAAATTAATTTTAACACAACAATTCATAACACTTCGAAACCTCTCAATCAACACTTCCAAATGCACCATTTTTGGTAAAATGCACCTTCTTTGCCAAAACTATCGAGAATCAAATCACACAATAGGGATAAATTAAAAAAATATATATTTTAAAAAACCAAAATAAACAAAAATTATAGGTTCTAAATAAAGTACATTTGCATCACAAGGCTGAACTCAATTTCACTTTTTTTTGTATTCTATGAAAGGAATAATTATATTTTTAATTTTATCCGCAACTTCGGATAAATATGGAAAACTATCTTTAAATTTCTAAATACTTTAATTAGGAGAAAACGCAGTGTCATAAATTGAGAACAAATTTTTTTTCGATGTAAACTTAGCTACTTCAGAACAAGCCGCTAGATGCATGGTGTGAACGGCAATAGACACTTTAAGTTGGTCATAAGACATACAGGCAAACGTGGAATATAGCGCAATATTCTGTCTTCCTTTTATCTGTACAAAAGCAAAGACTTCCGTTCGAATACAGATATCAAAGTCCAATCTCTGCGGTCCATCGTTGAGCTTTTTTATCAAGGTCACGTCATTTGCATGTATAACGTTCATACATGACGCTAACCTACGTAGCATAGCGTTTGAAGCATGTTGCGAACGTGAAGATGTCATGCCGACGGGAGCCAAAAATCAATAGACGAGGGGCCGAACCAAAGAAAGCAAGATAGAAAAAAGCGGTAATAAAATGTAAAAGACAGAAACATCCGAGCCGGCAAATTTCACGTATACTGCTGGGCACCTCGTACGTGTCATGACCAACTTAAAGTGTCCAATATCAAAGCAGATGTATAAACTCAGCATAAGCAGGTCTCGTCTACAAGCAAGCGATTATGATAAATCGCAAAACAAGCGAAAGGTGGGGTACTGATTTAAAAAACAAACGGAAGATTTTTAAATCGTGCAGTACGGCACCTTTCTGCTTGTAGACGAAACCTTGATACAGATGGCATAATTATATATGTCTCTCGAAAGATCGATGCTACCTCCACCTACTACTAACTACAGTAGGTATTTTCTTGGTTTCGTTTTTTCACACAGAGGGCGCCATTGACAGGATTTCTTCCGCTTGAGCCGTAATCTTTGCTGCTGAGTCCCTAATAAGGACGAAACGGCGTCATCCCACCCTCTGTGTGAGCAATCGAAATTTAGGAACTTCATTTTGCACTCAAGTATAAAAAAACTCTGGTTTTTTCGTAAGATTTACAGCGCCATAGCCATCTCCCGTTTGTGTTTTAAAAAAAGAAATGACTACAAACATTTAAATGGGTGGGGTAACATATTTGTTCGATGAGTGAGGCAGAAAGGACATTTTTGATGCTTAATCATACCTTTATTATGATGTCCGTCCGACTGAACGAAACTTAATTGTTTTCTTGCCCTTCTTTAAACAGGATATAATTTAAAAAAATGCGCACTTTGATACTATGTAATTGAAAAACAATCCCCATTTTATATGACTTTTTTTTTCTTGTTTGCGCCTCCCTTGTCAGAAATTTTAACCAACACATACATCGTCTTCAAAAACAGCTAATTATAGCTACGGGGTATTTGCTAGCATACCAATCGTTAAAATTTTTAGGAATAACACTACGAAAGCTTCAAAATTACTAACAATTTTTCACAATTGCGTGAAAAATAGGCATGAGTAAAAAAATATTTAAGTGGTATTTAGGGGATTAGTTCACGAAAAAAAAAAGAAAATAATAGGGACTGATCGTTACATAAAGTCGGCATAGCCTGACTTTAATGAAGTTGACAGTTTCGTAAGAAGGTTAAACAACTACTACATATTCTTAGGCACTTTACCCAACCGCTATGAAATGATTGGAACAAATTCTCGGAATTTTTCGTATAAATCCCCCTCCCCGTTCTTGTCGAACTCACTCAGTTTCCTTCGGCCTACCAAATTACGTGACCTTGGCGTTTTCAGAATTGCGGCAGAATACCAATCGTTCAAATTTTTAGGAATAACACTACGAAAGCTTCAAAATTACTAACAATTTTTCACAATTGCGTGAAAAATAGGCATGAGTGAAAAAATATTTAAGTGGTATTTAGGGGATTAGTTCACGAAAAAAAAAGAAAATAATAGGGACTGATCGTTACATAAAGTCGGCATAGCCTGACTTTAATGAAGTTGACAGTTTCGTAAGAAGGTTAAACAACTACTACATATTCTTAGGCACTTTACCCAACCGCTATGAAATGATTGGAACAAATTCTCGGAATTTTTCGTATAAATCCCCCTCCCCTTACTTGTCGAACTCACACAGTTTCCTTCGGCCTACCAAATTACGTGACCTTGGTGTTTTCAGAATTGCGGCAGAATCTCGCTCATAAAGAAATCTTTAATTTTTTTGTGTTTCAAGCTAAAATGTTACTCACATTCTGTAAATTTATCACCCAACTATCAATCTTTAAAGAACAAATCAAGTGCCAAACTAAATATGTCATTAAAATAAGTATGAATGAACAAGCACTTAAATTTACCTTTAAAAGCATGGTAGCGGCTTGCACTCCTTTTAGAATTCATCATACATGATTTTTGCTTAAAAATATTGGTAACTATGCAGTAAACGTTACTATTTGTTTTTGATTTTTTTTGAAAAATTATTTTTTTTTTAATTTTTTTTTATCTAAATGAACACGACCCAATCTAAACAGACTCAAACCAACCCATAAAAACCCAAAAAAACCCCAGAAAAAAACACTTCAACCCCATCCCTAGCCTCCATAAAGAGTTTTCCAAAAAAAAATCAAAAACAAAAGAGTAACGTTTACTGCATAATTAACATTTTCAGGCTTAAATTGTATAAAACTGCCCTTGAAAATCCGTATAAACAAAACCTGAATAATTATAAACTGGCCTTTGCGTTCAGTCATTCTTCACACAATATACTTAGTTTAATTTTGTTAAACAAACCTGGGTAGGCATGTTTTACTACAGATTATGTCTTCGGTTCGGTTTCTTTGCGTGGTTAAGTGGTTAAGTTAACTGTCAAAGTTGTCAACCAAAAGAATACCCGCGGTATTTTCCAAAGAAGCATCATTCCAGGCCAAAATTCGCCTATAGTGCCAGCTATAAATCTGACATAATTAAAGTTAATGATCGCCGGCCGGCACAAATATTACGAAAGTCGAGATTATTTTGACAGCACCCCGTCCAACAAAGTCCTGACCGGATATCCCGAACGTAGGTTTCAGCACCGAACATTCCGTCGGAACTTTGATGTTGTACTTACAAAAACGCACCGATGATTTCGAGAAATATGCAGCCGTGCGGTGTAGATTTCTCTACGACGCACGTTGGTCGATTTTTGTAAAAACGTGGACATTAACAAAAAAAAATTCCACATTGTAGTTTAATCGTACAAAATATTTAGTTTTAATAAAGAACCAAATATGTTGATTTATGCATTTATTCTTATTTAGCTAATATAGGTACAGGATGATCGTGTGAACTTTCACATTTATCTAACAAAATTTTGAAGAGTTAAGATAAATATAGACATAGAACAATCAAATTTACTTTAAAGTAATTGGAACAATATATATAAATATTACAGTATATATACTAGCATATTTTTATGTATATAGGGTATATTAAAAAGAATGCCAACCGAAACTTGCAAAATTTGGAATGGAACACCCAGTATATTATTGCAAAAAATTTTTAAGGGTCATAAAAAAATGTCAAACTTTTGTATTAACCATATTAACTCCCTAGGCGGGTACAAGGATATACTAGAACACCCTGCACCTAGTAAAACAGGAAAATTTTGATATACATAAAAAATACTATTTCCCATATTTTTTAAAAATGCAGATATGCGCAACTTTTATTTTTATATCATAAAATATTATACGTGAAGATTATAATGTTTTTACGAAAGGTGAATCAAGGCTTATTCATTAAGAAAAAGCTAAACAAAAAAAATACTCGTCGAAAATATATTTAGAAAACCCAAGTATAAACTTTTGAATAAAACAATCATTTACTCAAAGTTATATTTAAAACAAACTTACCTGTCAAAAGTTAAAGTACACCCAAAAGTATTTATATCAGACAATCACACAAATAATAAAGAAACTGACTTTATGGAGGTAAGAAACTTTACAAGCTAATATTTTATAATAAATAGAAAATACTGACTTTTGATAACCCCTCTTTTAAATATTGCATAAAATATTTTGTTTTATTTTTGGCCAACTATTCGCCTAGTATATTGACATCAATAAAGGAGCAAATTTAGATAGGTACATACATTTTTTGATTTTTCCATTTATGTCCGTATTTTTCTGAAAATCGACCACTTTGCGACGCGAAGGATAGTCGGTTTATGGATTTCGCCCAGCAGCAACTTTGAGCAACACCTTCTTAACTAAAAAGCCAATAAACTCATTTCAATATAGCCGCCTAGGTTGGCTGATATGATTTACAGTAGAATAAATAAAAATCCTAACAGTTGAAAATCAAATTTTTTAAAATATATTTATACACTTTATATACATACCTTTATGTACTTTTATGTTTTAGCACCCAAAAACTTGCGTATAAGTAAATATGTTTAAATATCTTATGCACTTTAGGCATTAAAAAGGTACATTTTAATCTTTGTTTTTAAGGAATAAAATGGATCTTTGAATCCCTGGGATTGAATTTTTACTTCTTTATTTCCCTACTTGGGATAGGATATCAACAACGAGCAGGAAAATCTCCAGTAGCGGTATAAAATTTGTTTGAACACTCAATTTTATTTTTTCTGAAGTGCATTTCACAAGCCTTAAAATAAACAATATAAAATTTTACCCAACAGATTATATTTCAAAATCATAAAAAATAATTTAAGCATGTATAAATGTTTTAAGTTGAGGTCTAGGTGTTTGTATGACTTGCAAAATTTTTGAGCCATCACCATAAACCATTCCAAGGACTATCTTAGTACTGGCATTTATTAAGAGTGATAACCGATATGGATTTTCTTCTTGATGCTCGACTTCTATGCCTTACAACTTCAAAGTGTTGTTCTGAAACACATGTGTTTTATTGTAATTTTTTTTATGTTATACTTTAATTTTTTATCACATATTATAGGTTACCAACTTCATTATTTTAAAAAAATCACCTTTTTATTTGGTTTTTAGTCATATTCATTTTCCAAGGCATTGTCAGACAAGAAAATCATAAAATTAAAACTCAACCCTACATAAACGCGGCTAATAAATAGACATTAAAAAAAACATTAGATTATGTCCTATAAGCTATAATAGAGATAAATTGTTGCAAATATTACCCTGGAATTCTTCGTGATTACGTAATGCTTCCTTCTTATAGCATACACCCATTTTTTGGATAAATTGGCGTCTGATGGGAAGTCAAAAACGGAACCCTTCGGCCCCCCATCGTAATTCCCGCGACACTTTGGCACGCAGCACTGCAACGGCATAATGCTTTTACTAGTTTATTATCTTTTTTAACAACTTATAAACCACTTTTCACAATTTACTGGAAAAATCAGAAAAAACGTAAGCCAAACTTTGACGCCATATTGATGACGTCGAATTGAGTGCAGTGGTTTTTTAGTTGAGTACGGTGTTGCTTCAAGGGACTGAGAAAGAGTGGAATCCGATGTTCGAGTGACCCTTCTCCTCTTGTTAATGTTCGTTGGTTTCAGATAGCCCCGGCACAAGAAGAGTGCCGCATGACCTTAACTTTGTCATAATAATAAGTCTTGATAAAAATACCTGTGTTTTTTTCTTCATAGTTGGATAAGAGCACTTTCGCGTGAAAATTTAATTGAAAGTCATTTCGTAACACATGAGGAAAGTAACTAAAAATGTGTAGTAGTTGTTTAACCTTTGTGCACTTAAAAATAGTTTCTACTTTATTAAAGTCAGTCTGTGCCACTTTTACGTACTGATAAGTCTCTATTATCGCAATTTTCTAAATCGGTTTAAACAAACTTTATTATTATTGCTATACTCTGAAGAAAGAGGGTAATTTTTTTTTTTAATCGCAAAAAGTAACAAAGTGCAGTTTTTATATAACAAAAATAGAATTAAGTGATTACTTTTTAAAGTATTAGTACTCGATAGAGAGTTAGAAGATAGGCTAAGTGCTTTTCAAATTTTTCTTAAAATTCCGCCTTTACTTTGATAAAAAATGCTATTCCATTGATCATCCGTAAGTCTTTCTCTGGATCTTTTTCTCTTTCAAAACCCGACTTGAATAAAATTGCCTAAACCATTTGAAATAATAAAAACGTACGAAACATTTCTGCCTAAATTAATGTCAGATGAGAGAAACGTTTACTTGATTTATTTTCGTTTTAAAAATTATTTTTTTCAGAGGAGTAGAAGGAAAATAAAAAAATGTTAATAACAGTTTAAAAATATGATCTAAAATAGGCACAGGGTAATCTGAAATCTAATCTAGCATGTTCCTACCGATTTTTTTGGGGTTTTTATTTATATACCAGCTGAAGACCACGCAGTTTTTCCTGCGATTTTACTCGTTTTTTCTGGTTTTTATTACTTTAAATGATAATAACTTTTGCTCCCGTGAACCTATTTTGATGAAATAGAATTTGTACCAAGGACTCCTAAAAATCCAGTTGTGGAACTTCCATCAAAATCCGTTCAGTAGTTTTTGCGTGATGCTCGAACAGACAAACAAACAAACCAAAATTCTAAAAATTGAATTTTAGGTATCTACATGGTTTCGTTCGCCAAAGCCAAAACCAAATTTTTAAATACATATTCAATATAAAGACCTCAAAGTTTGGCCTGCGGTGTTGTCCATTTTCCCTTGTTTTTCTTGATTTAAATGGTCATAACTTTTGTACCCGTTAACCGATTTTCATGAAATAAAGCCTATGTGCTCTACAGATATTCCAAGAATGCAACAGTGATTATATATTATAGAAATAGTGGAATTGCTGGAACAAACAGACAGACAGTAAAAATTCTAAAAACTGAATTTCTGTACTCTATATCTTTTGGTTAGAAGCAATGCCAAGAGATTTATTAAATGTATAGATAATGTCAAAAATGACTTTGCTAGGTTCTGAAAACACCGCGTTTTGATATGTAATCACAAAGCATATACCTACGGACTTAGAGAAAACTCTTACTAAGGGTATCGCAAAAAAAAGTGGGAACTCGGTCTCGAACCTCACGAGACAAATTGCGTCGATGACATCTATCTTAATCACTGTCCATCAATGTCATCGCCTTTTCGTTATTTTCACGAGGTCTTTTTATTGAAGTTTTTTAGTTTTGTGTGTTTTTGGCCTTTTTTGAACTGTTACAGTAATTTTTTGGATTTTTTTAATAAGTACAATTGAAAAACTATGCCCAAGTGTTGTGTCCCAGAGTGTCCCAGTGATCCTCTGCTTCATCGCTTTCCACACCCTAGATATCAAGCTCGCCAAAAACAATGGTTTGCCATCTGAAACGCTTTACAGGTTTAGAGTATGCACCCGATATTTTAAACCAGAAAACTATTAAAAAAACTGAAGACGAAGCCTTTTAATGCGGCATATCAGAGGAAAAACAGCCTACTTAATAGAGAGTTAATAGACCACTAATTTATCGTCACCTTATTTTCCTACCGTCAGTGGCTTACCGCATTACCGTAATTGAGATGCTAAAAAGAGTTTTTAAACCACAAACACAAGTTACAGTAACCGTATTCTTTTGCCCACCTACAAACTGCCAATGTAAATAGAATATAAAAGAACACAACAATTCCTGTTTTTGCAAATTCACTTTAAAAAAAAATCTAAAGCCTAACTAAACAAAAAACCTACCAACTGCAGCTTTTGCTCAGAAATAAATCTGATTGGTTGCAAAAAGTAACCGAGCGGGATCCGTTAAGCCTACGTAAGTAACGTATTTCGGTTCGGTTATTTTTGGATACGGGAGAAAAATAACAGATTTTGCCTACCGTATCACCAATTCTGATTGTCTATTAACGCTCTAATAGGGCATTTATTTAGCTTATTTGTTAGTTACATTTTTTTTAGCCCATTCCATTCAAAAATGCTGATGGGTAACCAGTTACACCGAATTTTTTGAAAATGAAGAAAACTCGCAAGTCTTAAAAGAAACTGCTATTGAGGTCAACATGGGAAGCATAATAAATAGTTTAATAATAAATACAATAGTTTCAATATGTATATCTTCTTAAAATAATAATATAATATATTAACTACGACGCATTTGGTTTATTTCTTAAATTTATAGTCATTAGAATCAAGAATATTTTGGAAAATAAAATTAATTATTGATGAATTAGGTTTTCCAAAATAATGTTGTTTCTAATGAACTGAAATACTTTAAAAAATACCTGAATTCAAAGAACCAGGTACCATTAACATGGGGAAAAAGGTCCCTGTCAAATTCACTGAAATTTTTATATGTTTTTGTATTTGGTCTCATAAGAAAAATTTTTAAAAATCAAACTTTTCTGTCGAGCCGTTTTTAAGATACAGGGTGTTTAAAATGTAATTTTTTCCGTACATTTTCCTCTTTTAAGCCAGTTTATGTAATAAATCCATTTCCTTTTTTAAATATTTTTTTCAAGTTGATTTTCCTGATTCCTCTTCAGAATTTTGGCCAGTACAATTAAAATTATACTGGGTTTTAAGATACGGAGGGCGTCAAAAGTTACACGTAGGTAGAGTTTTTTTTTCAATTTAGGCAATTTTTTAAACAAGTTTAGTATTTTTACTTTAAAAATGGTCACATTAAAAGTTCTTAAATTCATAATGTAAATTATATTATACAGGGTGTCCAAAAACTGTTATTAAGTGTTTCTTATTTTTGTCTTATTTTAGTTATAGTGGTTTATTAAATAATATAACTCACCCTCTAATTAATCTGTTTTTTGCTTCGTTAAGATCTTCGACAATACAAATAATAATACAAAAACTTTAAAATACAGAGTGTGTTCTGATTGAAATATTATATTATGATATTACATTACAAACTTAAAAATATTTGATAGTTCATCTGTCATAGGGCCAATTTTACATTAAATATTTACCTGTCTTGAAATAGGACAAAAAGTGTATATCATTTTTGTAAGATATTATGAAGAGTTTGTGATAATAATTTTGATTGAAACATGTTTAAAGTATTTATTCTGTTTTAAAAAAATTGCCCAAAATTAAAAAAAAATCTACTTACATATTATAACTTTTGACGCCCTCTGTATCATAAATCCCAGTTTGTATTGTCCGAAATTCTAAGGAAGAATCAGGAAAATTATTGAAAACAAAAACATTTAAAAACGAAAATAAATTTCCACATAAACTGGCTTAAAAGGAGAAAAATGTATAGAAGACATGATATTTTAAACACCCTGTATCTTAAAAACGGCTCTACAGAAAAGTTTAATTTTTTAAATTTTTTTCTAACGAGTCCAAGTACAAAAACATATCAAAATTTCAGCGAATTTGGCCGAGACCTTTTTCCCCATGTTAATGGTACCTGGTTCTTTTCCGACGAGACGGCGCCACTAGCCTAATTCCAGCTTCGAGACCGAGTCACTAGAGACGCAACGGTAGCAAAAAACTAGGCCCTAAGTCGTCAGATCGCCTTCTATATCCGTAGGTACAGCTGGGTCCTTTAAATTTTAGGACGACTCTTAAAGCAGATTTTTCTTAAATTTGAGCAGTATATTTTATTTTGCCTTTTCAATGTCACTCAAATTATAGCGTCAGTCTATTCCTAAATTTAGTCAAGAAACTCAGACCATAGCATCACACACGACGAAGAAATTGAGAGTACGGATTGTAACGAAGCTGGAGGACGGATGGTCTCTTGTAGCTGTGGCAGTCTCAACCGTAATACTGTTCTTTATCAACAAAAGGTACAGGAAAGCGCTAGAGATCAGGCAGAACCACAGTTTCCAGCCAGGATGAAGATGCAGCTATCATTCAAAGACTTTAAAAAATTTAAAAAACCTCCAAATTAACTTCTTTTTTGTTTTAATTGCCTTAGGAGCATAATCCTACTGGAAACATTAACACGCCAGGACGAATTCGTATCAGGTAACTTGGATAAGTACCAGTGCGGAACGATGCCTATTTGTGAGTGGTTCAAGGTTGGAAATCAAAGTATATGATGGTGTTTAATGATGTATAGTGGAGGGTGACCAGTGAAACTACTGATGAGCCCACGCTGGATACCCAGGGCGAAACATCGTTTAATCATTTCTCTTTTCGCTTTGATCTTTTGTGTGTTCCTTGTGGGATGCGCATCCAAGTTTGAATTTTCGTTATTTCCACCCAAGATCTTTTGATCTTTTGTTTTTTAGTCTGTACATATTTTCTCTAAGTAATTTAAGCTGTTTTTTTAACCCCCGACGAAAACTTTTGAAATTTTGACCTCTGTTTTTGTATGTAGCTCTTGAACCAGTAAACCGATTTCGATGCGGTTTTTTTTATGTTTAGCTCTTTTCGATAAAATTAGGCTAAGAAGGTTCCAGAGATAATAGTGATTATATTGGGGTAGTCGGAGGTTTTAATAATGCATTATTAACGTAGAAACTAAAGTGGCAATTTTAATTCAGAGGAGAAATTTTGTAATCCTACCGGAGGGAGGGCTACAATTCGCTGAGGGAATAAAAAGCATACAGAGGACAGGCAAATTATACTAACTAATAGTGCACCAGCAACACCAATATTTGCACAAGCAATACTAATATTTGCACAAAAAGAAATTTAGCAAACAACTGGAAATCAAGAAAAAATAGAGACGTCCATCAGAAACCATCGATGTATACAAGGGGGGGCAATAGGGGTAGTTACCGCTCCCAAGGCTCCATGTATTGGATTAAAATTCACATAGGAAAATACGCAAATTAAAAATGTACACCTAAAACTTTTAGATCAGAGCTTCTAAAAGCTCAAGAAAACAAAATACTATTTTTGCGATTTTTCTGCAAAAAATTTTGCCTGCGGCTACAAGTTAAATATTTTATTGAAATATTTAAAATAAACTTGGCAAGCGGCAGCGCGGTGCAACTTAGGGTCTACTTCATATTACTTTTATTTTTATAAAATTTTCAACTGTGGTGTCATTTTTTTTATTATTTTACATTATTTGTCGACATTTTTTTTATTTTATCCTCTTTTTGATGCCCCCCTACCTAGCTTTGCCCCCTCCAGAAACCATTTTGGTAAGTACTTTACATTCTGTTAAATGGCCCAAGTATAAAAGCAATACACTTTTTTGTAAGACGTTTCACTTTGGCTTTTACGGAAAGCTGCATGCTAACACAGTGTTTGTTGTTTTTTAATTTGACCAACAAAATATCAACTTATACCCCAGAAAAGAAAATACGCCCCCCCCCCTATACGCCTGGGCTGGATGTCAGAAGCCCACCTAAAGATAACGAAAAAGCCTCTCAGCCACAGAGTAAAACCAGTGAAACGCCAAAGGGCTTATCCAAAACCGTAGATAGAGGAAATACTGAAGATAGGTAACCTTACGGGCTAAAATGTTAGCAAAAATTTCGTTCGTGGATAACTCCCCAGAGCGCGCATAGTCGCTTTTGGACAACTCGACTGTCATCAACCCAGTGCATTTCGCCGCAGCGAAATCTGTAAGCATAGAAGACATAATCAATTTTCCTTTGCAATCTGTAATAACTCTCCAATGTTTCACTTGACTTCGTATAGGTGGCGCTATTAACTTAGCATTAACATTCCTCCTGCGCTAGATAGTGTAGAAAATAGAAATATCACTGCCATTGTTTAGATTTGGTGGAAATCGAACCGTATATCATTGAATTTAACTTTTTATGACGACATAGAGAATATTCTTCTTGTTCTTATCAGTACTTTTTTAGTGTTAGAAAAAAAAAGATTATCTTGTTGATTTTGTGATTTTTGAAACAAAAACCGTTTTATTCTTGTGATTTATTAACGCTTACAGGTAAGTGTTCCTTATTTTGCATGTTTTTGTTTTATAGTAACAAAAAACTGTTGGTAAATGTTTTCTCGGTAATTATGCAGTATACGGTTTTCTGCCATTTTTGATTTTTTATGATAAATTCTTTATGGGGGCACCTATACTAGGGTCCCTAGGACCCCAAATCCGCCTGCGCCCGATTTTTTTTTAAGAGAAAAAAGGGTGCCCGGGGGGGGGGGGGTTGTAATGTTTTTCTGATTGTTTTGGGTTGGGTTGGGTTGGACTGTGTTGGGTTGGGTGGTTTTAGTGAAAAAAAAAATTAAAAAAAACAAAAAAATAAAAAAAAAACAACCGGCGCAGGCAGATTTGGGGTCCTAGGGACTCTAGTAGGTGCCACCATAAAGAATTTTTCATAAAAAATCAAAAATGGCAGAAAACCGTATACTGCATAAATACCGTTTTTTCGCATTAATAATTAAGTAGGTAGGAACTATTTAAAAAAAAACATCGGGCAGATCGGGAATTTCCTAGAAAATTTCAGTTACAAACAAAATATTAAATATAAATAAATTTGGCTTAAGATATTTTAGCATAATTAAAGGGGTAACGTTTTTGTTTAAGAAATTTTTATGCCAAGATTTTGTTCCCATTGTATAGCCTTCTTTCCAAACTTTCGATTTTTAGAATAAAACACTCAGTTTTCTCAAGTTTTCACTTTTTTTTTAGCTTCAAAAAAGTACTGCAATAAAACCATTTTTCTCTGTTAAAATGAAAAATATTTAAGGTTGTTGAAGAGAGACAGCAGGCTATTAAAAAGTATTTTAGAGAAAGATGGAAATAATTTAAGGCAATTGTTTACTAAAAATTTCTGTTTTGTCATCTGTCTGTCATCTTGAGTGTTTTTTTTTATCCAAAAAGTTTACGATACAGGTCTTTCGTGCTACTTACTATTTTAATTGAATTGTCTCGTGAATTGTAATCGAAATAAATTACAGAATGTCAACAAGGTGTTGTTCGTATTGGAACTTCCCCAACCATAAAAATAGAAACGAAGATGTTGCTTTTTTTATTTTCCAATTAACGACATTGTAATATTGGAAAAATGGAAGAAACATTCGGGAAGCTTAAACATTCTTTGTAAAACCGAGGAAGAACTGAAAAATTTTGTCATTTATGAAAAACATTTTGCCCCAAATTTTATATTGTTCTGCAATGCAAAAAATGCAAAATCACGTCAATTGAAATTTATTTTGCAAGTTTTTTTCCTGTTTTTTTAGGAGTTTTTGATAAAGGTATTAAAAAAATAGTGTTTACAACTCGCGGCTAAACTTTGTTTTCTTTTACTCGGGTTTTTAAATAACAACGGACGTAAAAAAAAACACTCTTTTAGCCACTTGTTGTAAAATAGTAGTTTTCACAACTAGTAGATAAAATAGTGCTTTTTTTACAAGCGTTGGTTGAAATAACGAACGCAGCAAGCAGTTATTTAAAAACGCGAGTAAAAAAAAGCACATCAGTTTATCCGCGAGTTGCTAACACTATTTTTTTAATTCCTTGATCAAGAAATCAAAGAAAAACAGGAAAATACTTTTAAAAATCTCGAACGAAGAGCACTTCTCGCAACACGCCACCTTTACACTATAAATCAAGGCGCTTCGCGCTTGTTCTTTAAAACCAAGCTTGCAAAAAACACGATTTAAAAACTATATTATTTTTTAAATTTTATCCATTTTTAACACGCTGTATTTCTATCCAGGCAACCCAACTCAAAATGCGAAATAAAATAATTAGTTGAAAACTGATCAATCGACAATATTCTGGGCAGGCATGCTCACATGCTGTTTATTTTTTGTTGCCCACTTTCAATAACAAAATAATGGTAATTTTTTGGGATTTTTGTACTGCCAACTTAGTAATCATGCAGCTAGTAAAATTTTAAATTTTGTAAGAGAAGGTCGAAAACATTACGCGGACCGGCATGGCTATTTTATGTGTGGAAATTATTCTGAATGGTAGCAGAGGATATAATTTTAAAGTTTAACAAAATATTATGTTAAACCATTGTATAAAGAAGTATTATACAATGGTTAAACATTATTAAAGATACTTATAAAATAGTGTATATGCACCATGATTTTATGTCGAACTTAAAAATATATAATGTGCCATTTACGGCTGTAGTAAACAGAGATTTGCCAAAATATTTTTTACTTTAATGCAATTTTTTAATAAAATCGTTCAAGTTAAAAAAAATATTTGTTCTATTTTTCACATATTCCTAATCAAAAAGAAACAAAATGCAAAATGTATAGGATGTGGCAGAAAAAAAACCGGTCCGATTTTAATAATATTAAGCTTTTTAAAAAGCCAAAGCTTCAAAATTTATAGGACCAATTTCAAACTCGACATTTCCTAAAAATCCAAGACGGCGAACCAATTTGAAAAATAGGTATTTTTAACCCCCCGTAGATATTTTTTTGTGTGGGAAACTGCCACATTCTTTCGAAGCACATCGATGAAACATTTTAAAAATTCGGACAAGAAATAAGATTGAATAAAGTGTCTCAGAAAGTTTTTTCTAGGGGGGGTGAAATTTGGCTACTTTTTAAATAGGCCCGCCATCTTCGATTTTTACTAAATGTCAGTTTTTTGTTTTCATTACAAAGCTCTGAATTTATCCTTTTTACACCCCTTAACTACCCCCCCTACCCCCGATTTTGATTTTTAAAATTGTATTGTCACCAGATTCAATAATAAATCTGAAAACCACATGTTCGCATCTGTTTTCATTTCAAAGTTCTGAATTTGCTCCCTTTAGACCACTTTACCCCCTTTACACCCCCCAATCACCCACTACCCCCCCCTTTTTTCATAATATTGTATTGTCATCGGATCTACTTTGCTGTGCCAAATTTCACTAAAATCGGTTCACGGGAAGTGTGTCAATGAATTTAGCCCCTTATTTTTAAACCTTAACCACCCCCTACCCACCAATTTTTTTTTCATAATATTGTATTATCATCCGAACTACACTACTGTGCCAAATTTTATTAAAATCGGTTTACGGGAAGTGTGTCAAAAACGAATCGCAAAATTTGATAGTCAGGCAGACTGTAAAGTTAAATATAATCGTTTAATAATAATAAAAACTGTCTTGCTTCATTCAGCATATTCATGAATTTATATTATGATCTCTCTACCAGCTCCCATTCCCTTAGCAACAAGTTCATTCATTTACGCCACTGATAAACCGGTATTCAGCAAAGGATCAAAAACTTGCGGTAATTCCCCTTTCATGGCTTGGCTGGTTGTTCGGATACCGTCGGCTTTCGTCGGTTATTAGCATGTATCATCGTTGCCAGCACTACCTATTTATTGCGGTCTCCGCTAGCGCCCTCTAACAGTTACTCGGCAAAACAAAATGTTTGGTTTCCATACTTTCCGCAAGGTAAATGGGGGGCACCACTTGCCTGATCAGGGTTTATAACGAGTGGAAGTGCAACGGACTATTCTCACTTCCACTTATCAGTTACATATCTTAAGTATTTTCTATCTACGCCAAAACTAAGTCTTATGGAAAAACGGTTTTGTCAAACATTGCCGCCGAAGTTAACAAAAAGAAAATAAGGGTCATCAAGCAGTCGAAAATAAAAAGAAACATAAATAAAGACACTTCAACGGAAAACTGTAATTTTAGTTTTAAATAATAGGAAATTATCTAATATCTAAAATATCTAAAATCGTTTAACATATGTATAAGAGATTCTACATACGAGTTTTCAGAGATTAAAGAGTTGAATAACTTTTACGAATAGAAACAGATTTTAAAAAAACCATAAATTACAGAAACATTTTAACATACTATATAAAAATATAAGAAGTATTAACAAAAACTTTGAGGAACTATTAGTCAGTTTTTTGCAACTCGAAGCCTCCATAGAGTGCATCATTTTAACCGAAACATTTAAAATATCGAATAAATCCTAATTTCACCTTGAAAACTATGACCTTTTATATAGTAAGAGAGATATTAATCAAATTGACGGTGTTGCCGTTTTTATAAAAAAAAACTGTTTGAGCTACACTTTAAAAATTATATTTATTGATAGATGTAAAGCACTTGAAATAGAAATTTCAACTCAAGACCAGAAACTATATTATATACAAACCACCCGCTCAAGATTCTAATTACTTTGTTCTAGCCCTTAATAACTACTTGAAAAGTATACAGCAAATAATTCATGACACGCACTTTATTAAGTGCTACTTTCACTTTATTAAGTGACCTAAACATCGACTTCCTGGAAAGTGACGAAATAAGTGATAATCTTCTAAATATTCTTTATTCCCACAATTTTAAATCTTTAATGAACAAAATAACAAGACCAGAGTCAAAAACGTGTATTGACCACATTCAAGCAAAGTGCCGGAATCCGTCGGTGTTTGAGACCCTTTTACCCATAAATAATTTATTAAAAGTGGCATAACTGATCATGAAGTCTCTGTTACGATGCCTTTAAAAATCGATCAAGCATATAAATCCACTACTTCTTATAAAATAACAATTGAAAAAAAAACTGTTTTAATAAGAATTAAAAAATGAATGATATGACGGACTACTTCTTAAATCGAATAAAAAAAACCTTTAAACAATGCTCAATTACGATACAAACAACAAGAAAAATCTCAAACAGTGTATAACCCAGGCTTTGCTCAAATCAGTAAATAAAAAAAATTATCTCTACACAAATTACCAAAATCATACAAATGAACAAACAAGAATTGACTTTACACGTTATCGTACACAACTTAATATGTCGCTAAAAGAGGTCAAAGATAAGTACTTTAGGTCAAAAATTACGAAAAGCCAAGGATGTTCTGAAGCTCTATGGTTACAGTAAAAGATATTTACTCAGAATCTAAGGGTGAGCTGGTGTCGGATCCTTTGGAGGTCGCAAATGTAGGTATATCCTCGCTAGAAAAATTAGAAAACTCAACAAAAACCCTTAAATAATCAAAAGAAGCTATAAACATAATAAAAAAACCTTCCAGGCAAAGCTAAAATAAATTTTTTAGTTTACCCCTTGGTGCATGTAAAAAACAATTCTCTCAAAACAGCATTAGGATCAAAAAAATTTAAAATAGCAACCATAAAACCAATTTTTAAGGCAGGGGACACAAATATTATTTCAAAGTACAGAGCAATCTCGCTTAGAATTCATGCTTTTAAAATTTACGAGAAAGTTCTTAATGAAAAGTCAATTCAAAAATATATTCCTTAATCTCTAAGAGGTAATTTGGATTCCAGAGAGGAAGGAGTATAAAAGGCAAACCTTCGCTTTTTGAGAAGAGAAGCGTCTTGATGACTTTTTCACTTCTACTTGACTTTTTGTAGAATTCCTTAAGGAACAATGATGCGACCAACCTTCTTTACACTTTACATCAACGCCATTCTTGAGCATCTTTCACAGGGAGTAGCTACTCTGATGACACTAGACACTTAAAGTAAATATTTCAACTCATCTGTATCGCTATACCTAACGTGTTCAAAACAAAGCCAAAATACGTTACATTTCTCACTTGTCTATGCCATGTTTTAAACAAGACCTGCTTTTATGGTGGATGCGATGGGAGAACAGCCGACTCCACTCGTTGCGTACGTTTGTTTTGAACGCGTTAGGTATACTGATACCGATGCGTTGAAGTGTTTACTTTAAGTGTCTACTGTCATTTACTTTTTTGCAGATAGATGGCAAGTACTAAAGGTGCTAGCAGAAAAAAATCTTCAACATACTTAATTAAAAATTTCTCTCTGCACACTAATCAAAAACATTTTTGTATTAATTTTACTTGGAATAGTAGAAATCTGCCAACGTCATACTGTAGGTATTAAACAACAGCGGAGACAAAATGCAACTTACTGCACGCAAATAACAAAACCATGGCTTTTTTGGTTAACGATGCAAAATATTTGTTTATAGTTCAGCGGTGCAAAATAATTATTTTAACGTCAAAAAATTAATAGCTAACTGAAGGATATTCAATTATCTTAAGGATCCCTTAAAAAAATTATTTATATTTATCAAAATGCAAAATTGCTTTAAGAAATGTTTTATTTCTTCAAAGCTAAATATCAGTGGCGGTCCCAGCCATTTGAAAAGGGGGGGGCGGTTTCGATACGAAAAAAATATAATAAAAGCATAGCTTTTATGACGACCAAAAACTTAGCAACTACAAGCGAGGATTTGGTCTCAAATCTAGGGGGGTACTCAGATTTTAAGTCGTTTATTTTTATTACATTATATCAATGATATTATAGCACCGCAGTCGAAAATTTTTAAGAAAATTGCACTAAATAAAGCATTTTCTGATTTAAAAAATTAAAATTAAAGTAGTAAGAACTAAAATTGTAAATATATCAATGGTTTTTAACAGTAAATGTCAAAGGTGTTATAACGCCGCAATTTATGCCCTACTTTTGGTTTTCTCTACCTTTTATATCGCATATCTCAAACATTTTTCGATTCGTTTTCGATTTTTTTGGGCAAACCGGTCAATTTCAATATGCCCACTAAACATCAAAATCGTATTAAACGTCAAATACATCTTGAAAAAAAATGTTTTTTTTCAAACACTCATTTTGGAATTTAAAAAAAATGTAGGAAAACTTACCTCAAATTTTAAACAAAAGCATGACTAACAATATATATTATAAGAAACATTAATAAACAAACATTTAAAGAATCTTAATTTTATTAACATTAAAGAAAAGACCATTAAGGTAAGTAGTCATCAGCTGTTACTCTAAAATTTCATTTTAATCGCTAAATTTGATTTCTTTGTTTATTAATTTTAAGGATTTCTTGCTTTACCAAAGAACTATAAATAAATCTAAACTGAAACATTGGTCCAGTGCAAAAAAGTTTTTATGAATAACATTTTCTTCTTTGTCACGTTTTTAGTCCCAGAAGTGCAGGAACATTTTTATCTAGTTAAAAATATTATCTTTTAATGGTTAACCAAACATTGTTTAATAATTTGAAATTAACTCGTGTTTCGGACTTCCATTGTATATATTTATACACGACGTTGCAAACTAGTTTGCACCTGAAGATGATCAGAGATTGTACTGATCAGAACGTTGAATGAAATTCCAAAACATAAAGTTAATTTCAAATTGTTTAATAATGTTATAAAAACATTTTTTTTAATTTATTAATTTTAAGGATTTCTTGCTTTACCAAAGAACTATAAATAAATCTAAACTGAAACATTGGTCCAGTGCAAAAAAGTTTTTATGAATAACATTTTCTTCTTTGTCACGTTTTTAGTCCCAGAAGTGCAGGAACATTTTTATCTAGTTAAAAATATTATCTTTTAATGGTTAACCAAACATTGTTTAATAATTTGAAATTAACTCGTGTTTCGGACTTCCATTGTATATATTTATACACGACGTTGCAAACTAGTTTGCACCTGAAGATGATCAGAGATTGTACTGATCAGAACGTTGAATGAAATTCCAAAACATAAAGTTAATTTCAAATTGTTTAATAATGTTATAAAAACATTTTTTTGTCAATGTTAGAAAAACATTCTTTTTCCGATGTTAAAAAAACAAATTTTTTTCAGTGTTATAAAAACATTTTTTTTCCAATGTTAGAGAAACATTTTTTTTTAATTAGTAGAAAAACATGAAGTTATTTTTCTAACGTCAGAAAACGGGTTATTAAGCGCATTTTTCACAGTGAATATAACGTTAGAACTAACATCGAGGCTAACGTTATGTTTTCCGACTATATGTTATTTAAACGTTATTAAAATGTTTTTTTTGTTTTGTGGGTGTCTGTTGATATGCAGCAACGGTAAGCCCGTCAGACGAATTTCCGTCATAGTGTTTTTAAGTACTTATGTTTTCAATCTTCTGAAGCTTCTTCGAAAAAATATTGCCACACTTGTTCATTGCCGCGACAACGTTATCAGGTATGTTTTGATTTAAGCTTTTGCCTACTTTTGACCAATATTGTTTCCAAATAGGTACTGACTTCTCCCAATAAAAGTTCAAGCATTTGTGTTTTGGATTAATCAAACAGTTCTTAGTTATAGTTCTTAGAAACGACTTCAGCTAATTTTGCCTTGATTTTGGCTTCAGGTTGTATAAAACTTGGCATGAATATGTTCAAGTCAAAAATACCTTTTTATGTCCAAATTGATTTTGTCTAAAACTTGTTTATACATAGAAACTCTATAATACTGTTCTATATTTCCAAGGGGTTTATTGGTGTGACGAATTAAAGGTCAAAGTGTCCCAAAATATTGTGGAGGGATTATCTTTCTGCAATTTTTCGTTTTTTCTCCAAAAACTTCAGAGGTATTACCACCAGCATCTTTGTTGTGTACTTTTTTCTGGAGCAAAGGGGCCCCCCTCCCTTGGGACCGCCACTGTAAATATGATGTTTTTTATTTATTTTTAAAAGAGATCCGATATCCCAAAGATAATTGAATGCAGTTGTTTTCAAGATAGTTTTAGAAATTATGCTTTTTGGCCCTTTGGAAGGGGGATTTTACGTAACAAACCCAAACAAATTATTTCTATTATGTGTTTGCAGCATTCTTGGAATATTTTATAGAGACAACATGTCAAAAGTTGAAAATCTTAAAATTTTGAAATATTTTAAGATATCTTTGTAAGATATTGACCGAAGTCGGTCAACGTTATCTAATACTGTACCTCTACTTCGAGCTGAAACCCATGTAAAGACTGTAAAGGCGCAGGTTGTAAAAATGTCCCGTACGGTGACGTAGAAAATTCGACCAAAAGCTCGTGGCCACTAGAAACAGCTTCTGGTACCGCCTCTCCTCCACCGCAAAATTTTAAAATTACTGGATCTCTGGTGGTATACCTAAAACAAATAAATACCTTATAAGAAGTACGGGTAGAAATGCTATAATTTTACAACAATTTTTGCTGCTGTGAAAGACACAGAGCTGAGAGGTGGCATCGGGGATGATACTTAAAACACACTTAAATCGAATTATCAGTGATATATACATACAATGAGCTTCAGTCTACTGCGAACATAGGGGAATCAAGTCCAATTTACACTCCGTGCCGTACGACCGAGGTGGATTCGAAGCACGCTGCAATGTTATCTTTTGGAAATTTATTTTATTTTTATTATTTTTTTTTTCTGCCTTGCTCGAGAAACAGATTGATAAGAGCCAAGAAACGAGCAGGAAGTACGAACATTTGCTCTAAATTTTTTTTGACTGGGAGAATCTTTTTGGTTTTTAGAATGTATTATTTTATTTTGAGAACTTGCTTTTATTTTGTTTCTCCTTATTATTTTCATTATAACACGTTGTTAGTGATAAATCTGAGCAGTTGAAAATAAAACGCTCTAATTTATCAGTGACAAAAAACAAGAAAATGACGTTATAAAAATTTGCGTATTTATTGACCAAATTCCCGGTTACATTGCCTACGCTCCACACAATACCGTGGTTAAAGGCGTACTAAGTACAAGCCGCGAACTGGCGCGAACGGCGGCGAACGGCGATCGCAAGCCTGAGGTTGGTTGCTCTACTGATAGGTGTGCGGTGTCCCTGCATGTACGTACACTGGCAAATTGGACTTCTTCCGGTCTATATTCGCAGTAGCATGAAGCGGTCTGTATATAACAGCGAAGTTGAGTTGGGTTTTGAACGTACCGTGCACCGTTATTAAGCGTCGTAGCCGAAAAATAAAAACGGTCCCGCACAGAGACGCGCGGATAATTTTTGCGTCTGGGGGGGGCGCAGCACCCAGAAATTTGATATTTTCGAAACGAACGGAGCTGGCGAGCAAGTGCGCGTAGATTCCTGTGTATTTTTGTCAACCGTGCCGGGGCAACTCATGAACCCCGTCAAAAGATTACCGGGGGGGGGGGCGTAATTTCTCAAATACGCACCGTCAAAATGACTGTTGGCGTAAGCGGTGCTTAATATAAATTTGGACTCAAAACTTTAAAAAAATTAAAACGGCTTGATACTTTGTGGTGTTTAAGGTCATTCATTAAAAAAAATATTAGAAAACAAAATTAAAAAAGCGGTGCTTAATATAAATTTGGACTCAAAACTTTAAAAAAATTAAAACGGCTTGATACTTTGTGGTGTTTAAGGTCACTTAATACAATAATTTTTAACTTAAACATTAAAAAAATCGAAATATTTATAATCCGATTTATGTCAAAGTGTCAATTGCGGTGTTTAAGGTAAATTCAATCCATTTTTAACTCAAACTAAAAAAAAACAAAACGGCCGATACTCCAGTAAGAGGTTATAAAAAAAAGGCCTTTGGCTTGCAAAAGGTGTGGACTAAACGATTTTGAAATATCTTACAGACGGATAGACTAATAAAAAATCCAAGTTTTCGACCTTTGGGGGTCGCCGCTCGCGTCGTCATCTTGGACTATATGTGCAGCAAACTCTATTAAGCTTTAATATCCTAACAATTGGTTATGCAAAAAAATGTTTAATGGGAAAGGTAAAGAGAATAAAATTATCTACATTTTATGTATTTACACTTTTTTTGTCTGTCTTATAGGTTAAAAGTTACACAGATAGAAAATAAAGTTTATAAAAAAAAACGTCAAGCACCGAATAAAAACACGCAGTATTTTGTCAAAATTTTAGTAAATACCCAGGGTAGCATATTTACACACCCTCCCATACGACGGCACCATCGTGCTGAAATCTGTCAGCCTGTGTACAATAATTACCCTGCAAAAGCTCACTGATTTAGGCACCTATGCACATTATGCGCGCCTATGAAATATTGTCACTGTCATGTTTTAAAAATGACGCGAAAAAAAAAATATATGAGTTGACATGAGCCGCCGCAAAAAAAAGCAGGTATTTTAACCGTGTATTTAACGAAATCACAGCACTTTTCTTATTATAACGAACCAGAGATTGGGGACCATTTTGCTTCGGAAGATGAATCCTGTTCAATGGAAGAAGATTAAAAAACATTTTATAAGTAATTTTTTTATTAAAAAACGTTTCATAATTATTTTTTTAAATATTTTATTATTATCAATATGTTAAAATAATTTGTCCGAATAACATAACTACTTTAGAATGTAAATCAGTATTAGGGGCGTATCCAGATGCTCAAGCCACCCAGAGCTCCTGAAAGCTAGATCTTTTATTAAAAAAATTTCGCCTACGTCGTAATTTTTCGCAGAATTTACAGTATTTTTGAAAAACATTTTTGCCTGCGCCTTAATTCCTATCTTAATTACAAAAAATAATTTTTTACAAATTTTTCGCCTGCGGTACAGTTCCTGTCTTAATTTACAATTTTTTTTTTAAACTTTTAATTTCTGGCTCACGTTTACATTAGGATTTTTTTTTTAATATTTTGATATTTTTAAAAATTATCTTTAATTTATTGCATTTTTTTTAGAAAGAAAGAGAAAGCTAACCTCAAGTCTCAAGCCCCCTTTCCCCCTAGACAAAAAGGAGTAATAAATAAAAGTGGATTTATCCCCTTAAATATTCACGCGACCGACACTATTATTCCCCTGCAATCTCATGCAAAATATAATCGCCTGTCAGTCACACGTAACCAGCAGAATCGTCAGTCCTTTTGCATAGTGCCTTGCAATAGATGCATGAACATCTTCTAGGTATTGTAGCTTTGTTACAGCAACATAAGAAATTCAGAAAATATCGAAATCGCCTGTTCATTGCTTTTGATATCAGACGTAGACACTATAAAACATATTAAAATTACAGCTTTGTTAAGGCAAAATAATTTTGAGTTTTTTTTCGAATTTTGAAAAATTCATTTTTCAAGGACGCAACCCGGTATGGTTTGGTATGTCAGTACCATTTTTAAAAACGACTATTTAAACATACGTTTACAAAATTCTAGCCTTGTTAAAACACCTTAGTCAATTCGGCTGTTGGCTCTTATACTATATCTTGCTTTCTTTGGTTCGGCTCCCGTCGAAAAAACTCGCTACGTGTAAGATCGTACCTTCACGTTAGCAACATGCGGCAGACGTTATACTACGTAGGTTAGCGTCATGTCTGAACGTTATACATACTAAAGACGTGACTTGATGAAAAAGCTCAACGATGGACCTCAGAGATTGAACTATGATATATATTGGAGCGGAAGTCTTTGCTTTTTCACTATAAAAGGAAGACCAACTTAAAGTGTCTATTATCTTACCCATCGTAAACGCTAACGTAATCCTGTACGTCATCGCAGTCGTTCCAAACTTTTAGTTCTCTGGGAGCGGATGTACCATACAAGGTAGATTGGCTACGAATTGAAATCAGCTGACCTTTGGGCTGTCTTACTATTATTAGGGCGTGTTTTCCTATGGGAGAAATAACAAAAAATGTTTCTCAAACCAAACAAGAGAAAGCTTGAGGTTTACGCTTGCCACGCACAAATAAAATTATTTACCTTTCTTGGCATTTATACAGGGAGGATTCTTTAAACAGAACGGTGCTTCTAGCGGGTTAGAATTTGGTTGAATAAAAAAATCCAAAAACACATCAACTCAGATTTTTAATTTCCTTTAATCGTGCTATTTTGGATTTTGTCTATGTCATTTGGTTTACGAGGTATGGCAATTTTTTATTTTTTTTTTAAATAGGACACACTGTGCAATTTTTTAAATCTACACACAATTCTCTCTCCTGCAATTTTATCTAAATCTGTATGGAAAACTTCGATATTCATTGAAATATCCTCTGTAAAACAGGGCATAGACAACAATTCCATGCAAGTTTAAATGCCTCTATTTTATTTATTTCCTTTAATCGTGCTATTTTGGATTTTGTCTATGTCATTTGGTTTACGAGGTATGGCAATTTTTTATTTTTTTTTTTAAATAGGACACACTGTGCAATTTTTTAAATCTACACACAATTCTCTCTTTTGCAATTTTATCTAAATCTGTATGGAAAACTTCGATATTCATTCAAATATCCTCCGTAAAACAGGGCATAGACAACAATTCCATGCAAGTTTAAATGCCTCTATTATTAAAGGAAAAACAAAAAGATGAGCGAAGTCTAAGTAAAATATCGTGGACGCTTTTTGGTCCTAGCGCTGAGATGGCGCTCGCGTGCTCCTGGGACGTGATTCGCCGGATGGTTTGGTAGTTCCCCACAATGCTGTTTTCCTTCGCTTCGAGCTCGAGTTTATACACGTTCGGCAATCCCATGTTGTATCGCATTAAAAAATTGTCTTAGTATTTTAAAAATGTCAATTTACTACTCCTAATGGAAATGTCTCAATCGTAAAGTAAAAAAAATAATTTTGTAAGTTCACAGTGGATAACAAAAAAATGGAGTGAGTGTCCATACGAGTACGCGTGCTAGTAACAAGGCGAGTAGTCGCTTAACTTATCTGCTAATGGAAAAAAATCAAATTAGTTTTGCTAAACTTAACCCAAAAGAAACAAGAGTGTCCATATGAGTACGCGTGCGAGTAACAAGGCGGGTAGGCGTTTAACTTGTCTGATAATAGGAAAAATCCAATTAGTTTAGCTAAGTTAACCTAGTATGTCCATATTTGACTTAGAGTGTACGCGTGCGAGTAGCAAGGCTAGTAGGCGTTTAACTTATCTGATAATGGGAAAAATCGAATTAGTTTTGCTAGACTTACCCTACCATGTCAAGATGTAAACAAGAGTGTCCATACGAGCACGCGTGCGAGTAACAAGGCGAGTAGGCGTTGAACTTAACTGATAATGGGAAAAATCCAATTAGTTCTGCTAAACTTACCCTACCATATCAAGATTTAAACAAAAGTGCCCATACGAGTACACGTGCGAGTAACAAGGCGAGTAGGCGTTTAACTTAACTGATAATGGGAAAAATCCAATTCGTTTTGCTAAAATTAACCTAGCATGTCAAGATTTAAACAAGAGTGTCCATACAAGCGCGCGTGCGAGTAACAAGGCGAGTAGGCGTTGAACTTAACTGATACTGGGAAAAATCCAATTAGTTTTGCTAAACTTACCCTACCATGTCAAGATTTAAACAAAAGTGCCCATCCGAGTACACGTGCGAGTAACAAGGCGAGTAGGCGTTTAACTTAACTGATAATGGGAAAAATCCAATTCGTTTTGCTAGACTTAACCTAGTATATCAAGATTTAAATAAGAGTATCCATATGAGCATGCGTGCGAGTAACAAGGCGAGTAGACGCTTAACCTGTTTGACAATGATAAAAATCGAATTAGATTTGCTAAGAGTGTCTATACGAGTAAACGTGCAAGTAACGCGGCGAGGAGCCTTTTAACTTATTTGATAATGGGAAAAATCGAATTAGTTTTGCTCTATTTTACCCAGCATGTCAAGACTTAAACAAGAGTGTCCATACGAGTACGCGAGTAACAAGGCGAGTGTAACCATTCGAGTACGCATGCGTACTCATATGGACACTCTTGTTTAAATTTTGACATACTGAGTTAAGTTTAGCAAAACTATTTCAATTTTTCCCATTATCAGATAAGTTAAATGCCTACTCGCCTTGTTACTCGTACGCGTACTCGTATGGACACCCTTGTTTAAGTCTTGACATGCTAGGTTAAGTTTAACAAAACTTATTGGATTATCAGTCACTATCGGGATTCCTAGCTTTCCAGCGATACCACTGTTATCAAAATCGGTTCACCCGTTTGGTTTCTAGCGTGGCACATATATACTTGAACTCCAAAGATAACGACCTTTTTAATTGAAATGTTTTTTCTAAAAAAAACGTTTGTATTTAATTTTTGTTATATCCTTCATAAAAACGGCTCTCGCTTCCTTGGAAGCTTCAAATATTACAAGCATGTAGGAAAAATAACCATAAAAACCATTAAACCTGAAAAGGGCAGAAATGAGTTAAAGTAAATCCTCTATTATTATAGAGTTTATTTAGAAATCAACTTAGTAAAATAGTTGCGTAAAGAAGACCCATTGTACAGATTTAATATTTTATTATCAGTAGTTTCATTTAAATCTAATGCGTTTTTAAAATATTGGATTGCCGACACGCATTAATTATAATCCCACTGCCAAAGTGATGTCGCTAGCTACCGAAACAATATTTTACACCAGTCCAGGGCACGTCGCGGGGCAGCCAGCTGCGCAGGTGTAGAGGTCGGCGTCCACGCTTAAGCCTATACCTTCGTTCCTCTTTTTATTTTTCCTTTACTCTAATGCCTCTATCTTGGAAACCATAAGAGATAGAGTATTAGTGTGTGGTATTGTCAAAAAGATATTTTTTTTTAGAATTCAAAAATGTCAAACTATACAGGGTGTCATACATACCTCGTAAACAAAACGACATAAAAAAATCCAAGATAGCACGATTAAAGAAAATGAAAAATCTCAGTTGACGTGTTTTTGGATTTTTTTTATAAAACCAAATTCTAACCCGCTAGAAGCACGGTTCCGTATAAAGAATCTACCCTGTATATATAATCTTCTACACCTTCATCAAAAACACGATTTCGGTCACTGGAAGGAGAAAAAACATTTTTATTTTTTTTTACCTACTCGCGTGGGGTAAAGCACACTTGATAACACTCTTTTGGGTGTGGAAGATTGTACTGTGCCGCATACGTGCGGTAAAGTTAACGTTATGCATTTTACAGCACACTGTGCGGTAAAGTAACTACGTTTATTTCAGTAATTTAAAATACATATATTTTTTCTTTCTTGAGAATTTTTAAGGCCTATAGGTAAAATCTTGTACCTAACACATACGTAAAGTGTCTTTACCGCCCTTGCCGGCTCGACCGAACTCGCTTCACTTCGTTCGGTCAACTGCCGTCGCGTGAGATAATGTACCACTTTCCGTACTTGTTTGGTAAATAGCTATTTTGGCACACAATTAATGTATATTTATATGACCAACAGAAGGATATGGTGCGAAATTTGAAAACGGAATAGCCGATACTGATGTAAATGCTTTTGTGTTCCAATGTTTTGTATGTTTTTCCGTTTGTTGAATTTTTTGATGAAGGTATTAAAAACAATACGGTTTGGAATCACTCGCTGCGCTCATTCGTTAAAACAATGCTTGTAAAACAGCATTATTTTACCCAGTGACGTACGCAGAAATTGTTCCTGGTTGGGTTCGTGTATCAGAATATTCTCAGAGTACCATTTTATTTGTAAATTTTCGAAAAAATCAATATATATGAGTCTATAATATTCAGTGCCTCTGGGGGGAGGCTTAGGGGCTCAAGCTTGATGCTCTACGCCCTCCCTGCGTACGCCGGTGATTTTAGCCACTAGTGTAAAACTACTATTATTACACCTTAATAAAACGAAACGAAATAAAGTTACTGTCGATAATTTTTGTCCTGTGGGATTTTTTATGAAGGAGTTTTGTGACTATGTGGAATTGTAAGCTCATTAGTCACACAATCAAGTGTTACCGGGTGTTTTGTTCGCATTCGTGACGAAATCAGCCAAAAATCATAAAAAATACAACTTTCGCAACCGGGACATGATTATACTCGATCCCATATAACTCGAGGACGAAGATTCCAAAAAATTCACATTTAAAGTCATCCGACCTTAAATGACCTTGAAAATCGCAAAAAACTAGATTTGTGCCATTTTCTCTCCAAAAAATCTTAATAATTCGACGTTTTGTCAGACCAGCTTCAAATGTACCTCAAACTATTAGGTATGTATGGCAAATTCGATCCTTAGGGTTTGATGCAGTTTAAAGTTTCATGACCTTAAAAAATACCCCAGTAAAATTAGCAAATTGAAAAAATAACATACTAAAGGGCGGTTATTAATCAACTATTAAAGCGAAGAGGACCAAATTTGGTAACAAAAATAAGAAGGTCCAGTCTAACAATTTTGTTAAAAAAAATTTGTTTACTTATGACGCGTTTCAATATGGCGACTGATATGCGAAATTTTCTACCTTTAACCACATTTTAATTTATCCAGTTTCGTAAAAAAGCAAAAATGACAAGATGGCCATCAATTCTGGTTTACTTATTGCCGCTTACTATGAAAAAAAAGTTAAGCACTACCTTGATTGACCTCGAACATACCATGTTCAATTAAAGAACAAGCTTTTTGTAGTGTTTTTTCTAATTCACCACAACGCAAAAAATGTAAGTGCCGGAGATGAAATTAATATCTAATTAATATATAAACACTTTATTTTCAACCTCCCTTCCATTTTTTTTGATCTGGTGTCCAGATGTTTATGCTATACCCCGGGAAAAATGATCTATATGCCTATCTTTTTTTATCTATATCAAGCCCTTCAACGCGGATGCGAACAAAACACTCGGTGGCACATGAATGTATGACTAAATAGCTGTTAAATCCTTATCCTTGAATTTTATTATGAACGTTAATAAACAAGTTTTATGATTTTTCGAGCGCGAAAATGGCATCTAAAACACCTGGTCCACTAAATGGTAATATATATCTAACTTCTGGTAACTCCCTTATTGGTAATTTAAATGACTGGTGGTTAGACAAGTGAGTATAACATAAATTCACAGTTCCGAAACCTAATCAAAACGACATGCATTTACCGGAGTATAGCATAAACATCTGGGATGCCAGATCAAAAAAAATAGTAGGGGGGTTTAAAATGAAGTGTTTATCTATAGCTAAGATGTTAATTTTATCACCGGTACTTAAAATTTTTGGGTAGTGGTAAATTGATAAAAACAATGTTCAAGATTAATCGATGTCATGCATCAACTTAACTATTTTTTTCATAGTAAGCGGCAAAAAGTAAACAAGAATTGATGGCCACCTTGTCGTTTTTGCTTCTTTACGAAATTGGATAAAATAAAATATGGTTATAGATCGCCATTTTGATATACCAGCCGCCATATTGTTACAGCTGAACAATTTTTTTTTCAACAATATTGTTGTACTTGACCTTCTTATCTTTGTTACCAAATTTGGTCCTCTTCGCTTTAATAGTTGATGAGTAGCGCTCTTTAGTATGTTATTTTTGTAATTTGTTAATTTTACTGGGGTATTTTTCAAGGTCATAGAGCTTCAAACTGCATTAAACTCTAAGGATCCAATTTGGCATACATGCCTAATAGTTTGAGGTACATTTGAAGTTGGTCTGACAAAACGTCGAATTATTTTTTGAAGAGAAAATGGCAAAAATCTTGTTTTTTGAGATTTTCAATGTCATTTAAAATCGAATGACCTTGAAAGTGATTTTTTTGGAATCCTCGTCTTCAAATTATATGGAATCGAGTATAATCATGCCCCGGTTGCGAAAGTTGTATTTTTTATGATTTTTGGCCGCCATCTTGAAAGATATTGTCAGATCAACCCCTTCTACACGAATGCGAACAAAACACCCAGTAACACTTGATTGTGTGACTAAAGAGCTACCAATCCCATATAGTCACAAAACTCCTTCATAAAAAATCCCACGGACTTACACATGCCCCTTCACTAATGGTCCGACATAACTGGTCGTCAGTCATAACTGAATTAGCTGTGTGAAGATAATAGGCACTACACTATAATTTTTCTAACGTTTTAACAATTTTGCGCAAGTTAAAAATACTAAAATCATTTCTGACCACAAAAGTTTACTTGTTTTCCTTTAGTTTTAATCTTAAAAACTACTGGCCTTAGCGGTCATGGCTATCTAGCCTACAAGAAGCAGAAGGCTAACATTTTCTTATTAGGGGACTGTTTATAAATTACGTAACGCGGCTAGGCGTTGACGAAAATGGTAGGTACTACTATGTTTTTTCAGAACGTTTGAAAAAAAGTACGTACGATACACGATCGGAAAGTGTCTTTACGGATCTCCGCCTCTGGGTCGCCCTGCAAATTTCCTGTGTCGACCTGTAAAGACCAATTTTCCGGTCTAGTGACTTAAATACCTATTATATTACAGGAAATAGGTATTTACGTCACTAGACCGGAAAATTGGTTTTTACAGGTCGATGCAGGGAATTTAACAAGCGAGCCGCAGGCGGGTCCTGTAAACCTGCGGAGACCTGTAAAGACACTTTCCGGTCGTGTATCGTACGTACTTTTTTTTGAACGATCAGAAAAACGACTTTCGTCAACGCCTAGCCGCGTTACGTATATTTATGAACAGTCCCCTAATAAGAAAATGTTAGCCTTCTGCTTCTTGTTAGCTAGATAGCCATTGCCGCTAAGTCCAGTAGTTTTTAAGATCAAAACTGAAGAAAAACAAATAAACTTTTGTGGTTAGAAATAATTTTTGTACTTTTATCTTATGCACAATTCTAAAAAACATTACAAAAGTTATAGTGTAGTGCCTATTAGCTTCACACAGTTAATTCGGTGATGACTGACAACCAGTTATGGTCGACCATGGCCAACTTATCAAGCAAAATAGTGATAAAACAACTAATGAAAGGTAGATTTGTAGGTTTTCCTTTATTTACCTATGTTTATAGTATACTTACTTTGACAATTAAAAATGTGTGGTCAGTTTTTCCGAAAAATATGCCACCACCCACATAACAATTAAACATTCCTGTAATATAATAGTCATATACTTAGAGAATAAAGAATGTGAAATGTTACATTTTACTATTGGGAATATTACTATTGGGAATAAGTTACTAGCTTATACAGCTGATATAAATGTGACAGAAACATGATGCGAAACATGACTATAATACGATCAGAACATTTTTTTAAAAGAATTATAGTAATATACCTGGACGCCGACTATAATTGCATGGATATGATTTTATGATTCAAAACACGTCAAGATGGCCACGAGATGGATATCCTAAGATATAGATTGGATATATATCCACATGAATATTCACCAAATATGCTTTATAATTTTTCACTAAAGTGTATATCAATGTATCACCATTATGTTGATGTACTACTTGAGATTGGTTATCAAAAGATTACCTAAATAACTTTTTGCTGTATTATATGTGTAATAATATTACCTGCTACATAGGGAACATATTGATTCCAGTGCCATCTATCTACAATAGATAACATTAAACTAAATTATAATTATAAATCATGTAAATCGCGTTCTTTTCACAAGATAGTAATATTTTCAGCAAACATGCCAAAATCCTGACAAAAACATTCTTTTTGGGAATATTCATAAAAATAGCTTCATTATCAGGTTATAATGGGCATATTATTATCTTATTCTGCAACATTCCTGTCATATTTGCAATAGAATATTCCAAAAATCACTTTGAGGGAATATTCCTATAACATGAATATTCCTTCAATATTATGTGGGCAATACATCTTCATTAATTTTTTTAACGTTTTTTAATTCGCACCAGTTTATAAACGCATCAAAGTTCCGCTGGTAGCGCTCTTTGGATTTTTCAGGCAGCAAATCCAAAGTGACTTTAGAAGCAGCTTCTATTATTTTCCCCGAAATCAAATTATTTTATAGATCCATTTTTGTAAACAAAACTTTTGAAACAAATTTAAAAAAGCTTTTTTAGAAGTGAAATGAGATATTTTTGTATTTCGTGCAATTACTTAATTATCTGAGAAACAGACCGGTTTCGGCTCCATTAGCGGGCCATTATCAGTGTCTTAATTTTAACGTAGTCAAATTACCGATAATTTTTGCATAAAAAGTATTTTTTTATAATCGCCACTCCGCAGGAGGAGGGCATTTTCGTAAAATATAGAAACAAACGATTGCAATTTGTAATAAAAATACGTTGAATAAAAGAATAATCTGGTTCATTTTGATGCACGAATGTAATTTATTTGAATATTTTCCGAATCAGAGAAACAGCAGTGAAAATATAAAAAAAATGGGAATATTGGTTTAACCAGTGCCCTCAAAAAAATGTGTGTTATTGATTTGTTTCTACTGTCACCTCAATAAAAATAATAAATTTAAATTATAGTAATGTAATTTTGAAATTTATTTCCAAAAGCTGACATGTTTTGACGTTATGAAAACAATAGGAACATGCGGTGCAATTTTCGTCTTCTACAATGCAATTATAACTAGTGCATGAAATATTTCCAGTTGAAAATTTTGTCTGAAACCAATTTTTTAACAAAAGCATTGGATTTTTTCTTTGGTGCAATGCACGAATGCTTTTTTTAAAAAAAATTGGTCAATTTTGAAAAATTTCCATTAGGAAATATTTTATGCACGTGTTGTGTTTTGATCGGAAATTTCCCGAGTTGATAAAAGTTTATTTATGTAGTTGCTAAAAACTTGATTTTGATAAATTTATTTATTTAAATAATAGCATACGTTAATACTAATTAATATTTTGTCTAATGCTAATAGTAAAATAAAAGTTTTAAAATTTTGACAGGTCGACTGTTTTGATACAATTTTCAAAACGGATGCAATTTCCACTTATTAATTTTCGAAAATTTTCGTGTAAAATTTCCAGTTAAATTGACACTAGGGAAATTTCCGCTGTAATTTTGCAAAAATTGTATTCCCCTTATGAAAGTTTTTAACACATGAGAAAAATATTCACTTAAATTTGCACATGGAAAATTTCCCATCAAACCATAACACATTCATAAAATATTTCCTAATCATTGAAGGTCTGGAAAAAGAAAATGTGCCTAGCGCCAAAGAGAAAATCCCACACCCTGCGGTTTCGGGATTTTTTCAATTGTATGCACTAATGTTTTTATTAAAAAATTGACTTTTCCCAAAATATTTTATGCACTAGTTATATTTCTACTGGTAACACAAGTAATTTAAAGAGAAAATAATTTTTTTCCTATGACCACTTATAAAAATGATGGATTTCACACTATTTGCATCCTTAGAAAACGTTAAGTTTTACCTGTGTGCAAACATTTTTCCGCATATGTGTGAAGAAGTACTTTTCCCCACATGTCACGAAAAGTGTACGATGACGTTAACTGTCAACATACTTTTCGGCACATGTCTTGCAAAGTACTTTCCCACACATGTGCGGAAAAGCAGCCTCATTTGATGTGTGCAAAATTAAAGACCAATTTTTACAAAGTGTGGAGCGCCCCGTTTACAAGATTCATGCTCGTGTGAAATTTGTCACTTTCTTTTCATGTTATATAATATACTATTAAGTTTTTAACTCTAGGCAAAAAATTGAGAAACGGCAAATATCGATTATTTATCTAGTAACGAGAACGTAAATCGAAAGGTAAAATTGGGGTAAATTTTTTTTACATCATATTTATATCTCTTACAAGTACCATCAAGGTAAACTTGACGTCACTTGAATAACGTACTCTTTATGTAACCACCATACATAAATATTATGTAACATTTATGTAACCGTATACGTGCACATAACGCGTTCAAAACTAAACCACACTGCCCTTTTATGTATAAGGAGTAATCGACCCGCGCGCAAATGTAAAATAAAATGTAGCCCATGGGTCAATCCAGGCCACACCTTACTAAATTTTCATCCAAATCGGTTTAGACGTTTTTAGTGATTGAGGAACAAACATAAAACATTCCAGTAAACACACTTGTGAATTTAACCTAATATTTATATAAATCTAATGTTCATATATTTATGTCAAATATGTTACATCATATTTACGTAAATCTGACATAAAATATTTTTTAAAAAAATGATGTAAACATTACGGTAAAACTTTGACTGTAAATGTAGTCATCATAAGCAATGTTAATTTTACGTGAATAATTTATAAATAAATTCTTAAAATTTACGTAAACATCACGTAAATAGTGGGACCTTAATTTTACATAAAAAATATTACATACCTATTATATATACATAACTATTACGCAAATCATTTTAAATTACGTAAATGCTCTCTATACATGATATACGTCACAATAAATTTTGAAATTTACATAAATATTATGAAACAATGTGAATGTTAAGTTTACATTTGAGGTATTGAGAAGATGGTGGTACTTCTCTATAAGAATCATCTCTTCCGCTACTTAAACTTGGTCTGGTTAACTTTGTAGTTTGCCAATGTCGAACCGTGTCAAGCAACCACTGACGGACCTTCTTAAATCATTGACGTTGGCCCGCTTCAAGCTGCATGCTCATGTCGGACTTAGTTTGACTTAAACTTTATCTTATGAATAACTTATTGTGACCTTAAATTTATATACCAAGGTAAACCTGTTATGTAAAATATATGTAGGTTTTACTTAACCCTCTAACATGGATGTTATATTTGTTTGAAACTTTGAGATGATGTATTCGAAATGTACTCTGTGCTTCCGACTTCCATTGTCTATATTTTATTTATACATGACGTTTCGATCAGTACAATCTCTGATCGTCTTCAGGTGCAAACTACAATCTATTCCTAAGGCTACGTACTTATATACTATGGGAACTCACTCACTCAACCGTGAAGTTTAAGCAGGGGTTTTTAAATATTTGGAATTTCAACACTTGGTTTACTGAAAACACCCTGAATCTGCCCAATAAAGGCAGCTTCAAGGAATTTTCGTTTCTTCCAGTGTGACTCCTTGTGCAAAACCTTTGCTTCTGCCCACTTCATTTTCGATATTGTTTTGACCATGCGTGTTCGCCGATTCCTGATTTCGTTGTTTCACCTCTTTGGGTATTCGTCTGATGTTCTCTAAGTCTAACAGATAGTGGTCTCTTTGTTTCACCTATGTATGATTCATCACACTCACAAGGAACTTGGTAAATGCATTCCTTATTTTGTTCGTTCTCTGGTTTTGTTTTACTAATAAGGCTTCGAATTGTTTTATTAGATATAAAAGCTGTTCTAATATTAAAGTGGTTCACTACTCTTCGAATTTTCTCTGATACTCCTTTAATGTATGGAATTATGAGGAATGCATTTGCCTCGTTTTGGTCTTGTAAACTCTAAGTTTAAGGCTGTAACCATTCTGCTGCAGATCCTTCTTTATGTTTCTTATTTCAAGTCATGAGAATTGTTACAAATTTGAACAGCTCTATTATAAAAAGTTCTTATTATGCCTCGTTTGGTTGTAGCAGAATGATGTGGACCTTGATTTAAATATTGTCCTGTGTGAGTGGGTTTACGATAGACTATTGTTCTGATGTCGCTTTCTACTCGTTTGACAAGTACATCAAGAAAAGGAATTTGACAATTTTCTCTCCAACTCCATTGTGAATTTCATGGTGGGTCTTATGTTATTTAGGTGGTGAAGAAATTCCGAAAGTTGTTGATCATTCCCGGTCCAGACAATAAAAGTATCATCAACATATCTTAGCCAGAGCTTAGGTTTATATGTTGCGGTGTCAACCGCCTGTGATTCGGACCACTCCATGTAAATACCACTGGCGAAAGCGATGAACCCATTGGAAGACCGTAATTCTGAGCATAAAACCTATCTTTCACCTGAAAATAAGAGTTATGTAGACAGCACTCCAACAACTCCATCACTCCCTCCAGCGGTAGGCTTGTACGTTCACGAAGAGATTCGTCATTAACTAGTCTCTGTCAAATAATATCTAGCGATTCCTTTATCGGGACATTGGTGTAGAGACTTTCGACATCAAAACTAACAAATCTATCGTTGGGTCATAAAACAAAAGATTTAAGAATATTAACAAAATGGTTGGAATTTTCTACAAATGAAGCGGTCTTGCCTGTAAGATGTTGAATAATTTTTAAAAGGAATTTAAACAGATTGCTTGTTGGAGAATTTCTAGAACTTGTGATTGGTCGTAAGGGCGAGGTGAGGAGGCTTGCTATAATGTGGTGTAAGTTGAGACCTTGTGTTCTCCGGAATGTATCTGGAATACTTTTTTAAAGTTCTATAAAACTTACTTTCAATTGATTGCGTCGGGTCTTTGGCAAGTACCTCTTCAACTTTCTGGTCATAGGTTTCCGTATCCGAAATTACGACAAGACGCCGACAAATTCAAACATCTAGTAAGGACCATTATTGACAAACCTATTAACCATACCTCTAACATAAGCAAGTCAGAGGAAATTGCGTTGAAAAATCTTCAAAAGGACAAATCTGTTAAAATCTTACCGGCAGATAAGGGCAATGCAACAATAATTTTGGACACGGAAACCTATGACCAGAAAGTTGAAGAGATACTTGCCAAAGGAAACTGTAAACTTCTCTCAAAAGACCCGACGCAATCAATCGAAAGTAACGTTTATAGAACTTTAAAAAAGTATTCCAGATACATTCCGGACAACACAAGGTCTCAACTTACACCACATTATAGCAAGCCTCCTCATCTATACGGACTCCCCAAAATTCACAAGCAATCTGTCTAAATTCCTTTTGAAAATTATTTAACCTCTTACGGGCAAGACCGCTTCATTTGTAGAAAATTCCATTGTTGTTAATATACTTAAATCTTTTGTTTTAGGACCCGACGATAGGTTTGTTAGTTTTGATGTCAAAAGTCCATACACCAATGTCCCGATAAAGGAATCGCTAGATATTATTAGACAAAGACTAGTTGATAACGAATCCCTTCGTGAGCATACCATGCCGCTGGAGGGAGTGCTGTCTACATAACTCTTATTTTCAGGTGAAAGATAGGTTTTATGCTCAGAATGACGGTCTTCCAATGGGTTCATCGCTTTCACCAGTGGTGGCCAACATTTACATGGAGTGGTTCGAATCACACGCGATTGACACCGCAACATATAAACCTAAGCTTTGAGTAAGATATGTTTATGATAATTTTATTGTCTGGATCGGGAATGACCAACAACTTTTAGAATTTCTTCACCACCTAAATAACATAAGACCCACCATTAAATTCACAATGGAGTTGGAGAGAAAATTGTCAAATTCCTTTTCTTGATGTACTTGTCAAACGAGTAGAAAGCGACATCAGAACAATAGTCTATCGTAAGCCCAATCACACAGGACAATATTTAACTTAAGGATCAAATCATTCTACTATAACCAAACGAGGCATAATAGAACTTTGTATAAAAGAGCCGTTCAAATATGTAACACTTCTCATGACTTGGAAATCGAAACAAGAAATATAAAGAAGGTTCTGTAGCAGAATGGTTACAGCCTTAAACTTATAACAGATACTATTTCTAAATTTCAGCAAACAGTTTGAGTTTACAAAATCAAAACCAGGCAAATGCATTCCTCACAATTCCATACATTAAAGGAGTAACAGAGAAAATTCGAAGAGTAGCGAACAACTTTAATATTAAAACAGCTTTTAAATCTAATAATACAATTCGAAGCCTTTTTAGTAAAACAAAACCGGAGAACAAACAAAATAAGGAATGCATTTACCAAGTTGCTTGTGAGTGTGGTGAATCATACATAGGTGAAACAAAAAGACCACTATCTGTTAGGTTTAAAGAACAGCAGACGAATACCCACAGAGGTGAAACATCGAAATCAGGAATCGCCGAACACGCATAGTCAAAACAACACCGAATGAAGTGGACAGAAGCAAAGGTTTTGCACAAGGAGTCACACTGGAAGAAACGAAAATTCCTTAAAGCTGCCTTTATTGGGCAGAATCAGGGTGTTTTCTGTAAACCAAGTATTGAAATTCCAAATTTGAAGCGGAGCCAACTTCTTAAACTTCAGGGTTGAGTGAGTTCCCATAGTATATAAGTACGTAGCCTTAGGAATAGATTGTAGTTTTCACCTGAAGACGATCAGAGATTGTACTGATCGAACCGTCATTTATAAAATAAAATATAGACAATGAAAGTCGGAAGCACAGAGTTCATTTCGTGGATTTAATATTTATGTAAAAGGTATGTAATTTTATTTACATTACATTTATGTAAGAATTAAGTGGGCTCTGCGCATGGCATAATGCAGTGTTTTCGCACATTAATATGACCCAAATTTTACCTTGTTAATAAATAATTGTGACCTCTATGTAACAATTAGGTTGGCTTTGCGCATGGCATTATGCAAAATTTTCGAACCTTAATGTTACTTAAATTTTACCTTATTGTGACCTCCGAGTGAGCTTAAATTTACGTAACAAGGTAAATCTGTTATGTAAATTTTACGTAATTTCTACATAACGGTGTTTACTGGAATGTTTGATTATTTGCTTTAAGTCCCTAAGAAATACACATAATATTTTATATATGCTTACCTACAGGTATTTCATGTTGCCTAACCGCATAATAGCACGTCAAATTTCTGGGATAGATCCCGGGGAAGTTGGGGGATTGTAATCGGCAGTGTTTCTTATCACAGTCGCTGAAAATTCGGGAACAATATGTTCCTGCGATTAGTTCGCCCAGATAGTATTCTGGTTCTGGAGCTTGAGTGGGAAGAAATGAGTGGGATGCGTTGAAATAGGTTGGAGGAAGACCTAGAAATAAAGAGAAAATTTATATTTTAAAAATTAATTTGTATTTCAGTCATATGCCTACTTAGATCACTTAAAAAATAAAATGTAAATAATATGTTTTAAGCTGCTTGGGACCGAATGTATCCACCGGATGTAATCTGTCACACTTTTATGAGCTCAGAATTTGTTTACTAGCCACTGTTGTCATATTTTAGTAATGTTTAATTTGACTTAAAATAAATTGCAGTTCTCTTACGTTTGTCTTCTGCCGAGATAAAACATTGTAGTGGTCTGATTCTCCTACTCCATCGATAAGTGTTTAAAGTTAAAAAAGCCAAACCAGAATTAATCTAGCTTATCCAAACCTTAACAGAGGTTTTGATATTGATTCGGTACATAAAAGTTTGGTATTGATAGGATCAAAAGTGTCATTCTACAATAGTACTAATATAGAAATTGAATTGACATTATTTATTAAATCGTAATTTTTATAGGAGTTTATTGAAACTAACTAGAGATAGGTTACTTGTGTGTGAAGCCAAGGGCTAAAGTTTTTGAATTTTGACCGAGGGTCAATATTCAGATTACAATTGCATTAACTAGAGATCAGTATTTCTGTTAATTTTCTTTATAAAGTAACTAAGGGTTATTTGTGTGTGAGAATAGCCAAGGGCTAACGTTTTTTAATTTTGACCATGGCTCAATAACAAGATTACAAACCAAGGGATGTGTAATATTATTGCGCTTTTCAATTATTAATGAGTATATTAACCTAGGGTCCTTAAAGTGAAATAGAATTGGATAACCATAATTGACCGAGGGTTAAGAAATTAAGCTTATTTTTTTAAACTTATGCTATTATATATAAGCAATATAATTAATAAAGTATACGTTTGACCCAGGGTCATTAAATTGGGCTAGTAAAAAGGGCTCGCTCGATGGAATATTTAATTGCAATAGACGAGTATAGAGAAAGTAATAGGGATATTGTTTATCTCGATGAAACTTGGTTCGACACCCATGAAGTTCCAGATAAAGGTTCGGTATATTCGTCTGGTTACTGCACAACTAAATCTCCATCAAATAAAGGAAAACATATCACAATAATTCATGCTGAAACAAAAAAATGGGTTTTTACCAAATGCGTTGGCCTTATCAGCCAAAAATATAAAGGATTGCCATACTGACTACCATGACGATACTACAGCAGAATTATTTGAAGGCTGGTTCAAGAATAAACTGTTACCCAATATACCCTCAAATAATGTAATTGTGATGGATAATGCGAGCTACCACAGTAGAAGGCTAAATAAAGTTCCGTGCTCAAATGACACAAAACTTATCATTCAGGACTACATGGCAGAAAATAATATTAAAGCATTTTTAGTACAAAAACAATACTATTGTGATACTTTGGTGGAAGAAATAGGTCATACAGTGTTGAGACTTCATCCTTACCATTGCATGTTTAATCAAATTGAATACATATGGCATGAGCTAAAATCAGCGGTTAAAAGAAATAATGTTTCGCCAACTTTAGATACTTCTGTGGTAGCTTTAATAAGGTCGGCAAAACAGAATATTTTAAGTAAAAGCTGGGAAAATTGCGTAGCTCATGTCCACAAAATAGAAAAATCATATGTAAAAATAGATCTGCTACCCAAAAAAATTAATCATAGACTTTAATGACGAAAGTGACAGTGAAACTGACTTAAGTTAAAATTTATTAATTTTTTTACTATCCCGTATTTTTTTGTACTATATATGTATGTACCTGTTAAACTCAATTTTATAAATTTAACTAGAGTTTGTGTTTTTTATTCTACGAGCAAATCTATTTTGTGGGTGTAGGATGTGTCTATTAGATTAAAATAATGTTTTCATAAAAAAAAAAATTTAGACCGAACCGTCAATAAAGTATATTATCTTCTTCATCTTTAAGGTGATCCGTGGTAGAAATTCACTGATCTATTACAACACCAAGTGCGTCTCTGCTTCCATTCAAACACCCATTGAGTCGCAATAAATGCTTATCGGCCATAAATAATAATGACTTTTCTAGATCGATGGTCAGACTATACAATTATTCATGCTACATTTGACAGTTTGATATTAGAACAAAAGTCCAAACAACGATTTTGTAAGAGCCTAATTTTAGTTAATAGTGCCTAAAATATAATAGGTTGATTATCCAATTTATTTGAAAAAATACACACAGTTTTAAGAAAGTAAAAATAAATATTAAGTCATTATAATATAACAAATTAATTATTTAGATTAAAAATGCTAGGATAGTATTAGGTAAATCAACCTCGTTTTGTTTTCTTATTCTATCGCATGTGTCTTTAAATTACTTTTGATTTAATGCGTCGATAGAGTAGGTTAACACTAATAAACAATTAAAATATCGGCTTACCTTACTACTAAGGGTTCCAAAAAATTGCAAAGCCCGCAGCACCCGAAATAAATCCCGAAATTTTAGAATGCATTGCTTAAAGTTATTTAAAAATTTTCTAAAAACGATCGCTTTTTAAAATCACTCCAATACCAATTGGGTCATGGTTTAACTGCCTTGGAAAGCATTATGGACATAATGTTAAAAAGTAGTGAAGATTGGGCAAAACTAAGCACTTTGGCGAATGCGGTCTTACTTTTTACGAATGTGCACATGTACACAATGCAGTATCAATTTTTCGAAAACTAAAAATAATTCCATTTTTAAATATGGATGCTTAAAAAATGGCGCAAACTTCTACAAAAGATGAGTTGTTATTTGGGAAAACTTTGGAGATCACTTAAAAAACCGACAAAATGTTAAAACATCAAATTTTTCTAGAACATCGGCCGGTCTTTCAAATTTTCCGAGGCCTATTGCAACAAGACCGTCAGAGTTCAGATCCAATTCGAATTCTTTAAACTACCGACGCAGGGGATTCCAGATCAGAATAAGGCAAAGAGAAACAATCAGGGGTCGCCGTGTGACATAGATACCAGCAGCAATAGGTGAACAAGCATACCAACGCCAGAAGTTTTAAATAGAATATTATGCGAGTTCCTGAAAATATTTTTTAACTAATTGGAAAGAAATAACGAGTGATGTTATAGTACTGCAATGAGTTTCTGGTATAAAAATTCCATTTTGTGAAATACCAACGCGATTATAAAAAATTTTTCTTTCACATTGAGAGACAATGACTGACTGATTGACTGACCCAAAGAAGATAAACAAATATATTACCGTTCCAGATCTTAAATTGGAAGACTCTAGAACTGTATCAAAACTCTTGACCAAAGATTGTTTCTTAACTAAAGTTGATTTAAAAGATGCCTATTTTTCACTCCCTTATTTTAATGAAAATAAAAATATTTACAATTTAAATTTAATAATCAAATACACCAATTTAACTGTCTCCCTTTTTGTTTAAATATAGCGTCCTTTATTTTTGCAAAATTGTTAAAAGAAATTCTTAAATTACTTACTTGTAATTTATTTAGGTGATTACTTATAATAGCACTATAAACAAGAATCTATTCTAAACGCTCACATGACAACAGGCATTTTAAAAAAACCTTGGGTTTATTATTAATAAAAAGAAAAGGGTTCTCCTATAACACCGTAAAGATATCAATAGGTTTGTCAGATAAGTCAGATAAGTGCTCTGCTATAGAAAAGCTACTGTTAAGATATTGTCATAAATCTTACATAAAACTTCGTAATTTTTCATTACTCGCCGCTTCCCCGACTATTCCGTTTAGCAGACATCATGTTAAGATCTACTAAAAGTTGGGCATGAATGAGCTCCGGCACATCAGTTGATTTTTGGTCTGGGGGTACTACTATGTGAAAATCGTGGGGGTTATCCTACCCCCTTATAAAATTTCCCACCTTTGGATTGGTGTACCGAGCCCTTATCCACAATTTTAAGGTAGAGGATTGTTCATTTTGTGTTCAGGACGAGAAAATGCACATATTATCAAAAAATGGAGAGCGCTACCTATCCATCATAATTTATACTTTGCACTCTTACTCTATTAGATTGCCGCAGCTAGATTTACCAAGTTCTGAGATGCATTGAAATCCATGGTAAACTCGAATGCAGCGTTGTTAGATGTCACCAAACTTCGGTATTTTTATTTATGTATTAATTGACTCTTTATAAGTCATGGATCTAAATTATTATCCCATCGCGATTCATATGTTAGAAGATTTAATGATAAACGATCCAGTGTAAACAGCCATCTTAAATCAATCAATGATTTGCCAACATTAAATCGTGAAAATTCATCAGGTTTGAGAAATTTAATCGACACATTTTCTAGAGACATTCGAGAACTTGAATCTCTCGGTCAGCCCGTGCAACAATGGGACAGCATTTTAATTTTTAACGTTTTGGCAAAGTTGGATAACAAAACGCGTAGGGATTGGGAGAACACAATCAAACCCGAAACTATGACCACATTGAAATAATTGATATAATTTTTGAATGACAGATGTCGTCTGCTAGTAGTCAAAATCAAGAGAAGTTCAAAGGCGGTCCTGCTAGCGCAAAGTCAATGAGTCACTTGGCAACCAACGGATAAAAAACTGTTACTTGTTGATTACTTGATGACTCCTGAAACACGTTTAAATGAGACCAAAAAACTTAAGCTTTGCATCAACTGTTTAAAGTGGTCAGGGTAAATTTGAATGTTCAGGTACTTGTAAGAAGTGTAATCAAAGTACGCATAACACTTTAGTATGCACAAAAGGGTCTTATCGAAACACGGACATTTCCGGGTCTCAGGAAGAACAGACGAGACGACTTGGTAACGCCGCGAGCACTAACCATCGTGATGCGACGCGTTCGGACTTTTCCATCAGCACATACATTGTGCGTCGACAACACAAACAAGCACGACATGCTGATAAAATGTCGCGCTTTATTGCGCAGGTTCCATAAGTAACTTCATCACATCTAGTTTAGCGAAACGATTAGGTTTTCCTTTAAAAAGCGATGGCAGTTTCGTCATAGGAATCGGGAGTGCGTAAGAAAACATCTGGTCATCAATAGTCATTCATTATATAACGATTATACACCCAATTTATCCTTTCTTATATTGGAAAGAATTACAGGTCAAATTCCTCAACATTTTCAAGCTATTCAAATGAAGCAATTAAATATTCCAGAGGGAATCAACTTAGCAGACAAAACTTTTGCAATCTCAAATTTTATTAGGCGCGTCAATATTTTTCGAACTTTTATCAATTGGCCAAATTAAATTAGGGAAAAATATGCCTATTTTAACAAATACGGCAGGTAGCTGCAAATAACTCTCCCAAAATACAAGTCTGTTGTCTTGCTATAAACAGCAGGCAGTCTTACACGATAGAAATACAAAGATAACTAGATAAGGTCTGGGAAACCGAGGAGGTTTCAGAAACCGACCTATCGCGCAATAAAATAAGTACACTTACCAAAACGGAACAATACTGTGAATCACATTTTTCACAAAATTATAGTCGCGATGAGTCATGGAAATATTAGGGACCTCAAAGATAAATTTGTTACGGCTAAAAATTGCCTATTTAGCATCGAAAAGCGAATGCAACGCGACCCTGAGTTTTCCGCTTTGTATGAAAATTTTATGCGCGAATACGAAACTGTCGGTCACATGTCAAAACTGCAACAGTCAGAAATCGATGTCGATTGTCCTAAATATTATCTGACACATCATGAGGTCTTAAAGATGACCAGTGCCACCGCAAAGTTGCGTAGAGTTTTCGACGCTAGTTACTAGTAGGCTTTAATCGGTTACTGACCAAATGAGGAGGAGTGTTGGTTTATTGACCTTTATTACCCCGTTAAAAATAGGGAGGAAGTTAATATCTCAGTTGAAAACAAAATTTTGTTCTCGCACTACTTTAAGTGTCGGCATTTTTATTTGCTTCTAGCAAATTTTGAAATTCCAAAGTTGTCTATTAAAACAGCAAGCCGACTTGAGTTGTTTAACGCGATACAAGGCAGGATGTCAAGGTATATATTTCATGTGTCCTATTTAATAGAAGAGGAGTCTAGAGTCCTTAAAATATTTTGTTGATTTAGTGCCAAGGGTGGATTGTAATACTATACTTAAGATACATGGTTGGCTTTGCCTAGTAAAACGACTCTTTTATCAGAATATTTACAGAGCTGCTTCTTTTTGATAAAAATTGTAGTTATATTTGTGGCCCCGTAAAATGAGAAATTTGACATTGATTTTTTTTGAATGTCATACGTATGGGCGACAGTCTGGTATTAGATTTTTAAATAACTTTTGGTTTATTATTATAAGAGGAAAAAATGTAGTTGGCCTTGGAAATTCTTTCATAATTTTGTTATTCTATGTTTCTCTACAACTTTAAAATTTTAGGTGGGGGTGTGTTACGGTTTGCAAAGTATTTAAAAAGCTCAAGCATTGTGAGCTAAAAATCATTCCTATAGAAACCGAGAAACCATTTAAGCATTAAAAAAAACATTTAAAATGGCACCACACGATTTTTTTCCTGAAGATTTCTCTCAATTATTGAGAGAAATCGAAGAAGATGAAAAAATAATTATACATTCGGATGAGGTGATTCCACAAGCAAGCATACCACAGAACCAAATCTAGCTTAAGCAGATCCAAGCAAACAACAACATCAACAACAATAAAAGGAAAAGAAAGATGGAGACAAATACAGGGCCAAGCAGCAACCTATAAGCAAAGGAGAAGAAGGCTGTCGATGAGACTGTTGCAATAATAAAAAAATTAAAGAATGAAATTGAATCGGAAAAAAAAAAATTAAAGAAAATGGAAGAAGACATAAGCAACCACAGCAATAAAATTTTAAAAAAGGAAGAAGATCTAGCGCATATTTTAACAAGAATTAATTTTTAGTTTAGTTAAGTTAATTTTTGTATAGATTTAATAAATAAAAAAATTTATTCCAATTTTAAATAATATTTTTACTTTTTATAGTAAAATTTTTTATTCAATTAATTGACAATATTCTCACATTAGTTTAAAGTTCTACTTAAACCATGGCTTTGGTTTAAAAGCAAAGTCAAACTTGAAAGATAGGTGTAAGGAAAAGTTGAAAACGACTCTTTGCATATGAGAGAGGCATTTTGGTGGGCTAAGCTGAAGGCAAGACCCACAAACCAAATAAGTGTACAAGATCGTTTTCAAACGAATTTTTACGATGCTTCTTATACATCTGCAAATACAATCCAAACGTAATAAAATTCAAAACGATGTTTATTTGTTCTTTAGTAAATTAACAAACACATGTGCAAATATTGCACCCCAGTGTGCAAAGCTTGCATTGCAAAACAAGCAGTTTTGGATTTTTGGTATAGACCATTTAAAAATGATTACATATGGCAGTCTCCAATTGAAAGTATTTTTTTCCAAGTTTGCAGTTCTCATAACTGTTAAGATAAATCCGGTGGTCAGCCATATTGGACCAACCTTGTGTTTATATATATATGTGTGTGTACTTATTGTTGTTAGCAAGCTAGAAAACAGTTTATAATAAACTAAGAAATTGTTAAAGTTTTAATTTTTTGAATAATCCAAATCTTCAGCATATTATTTATATATTTGAAACTAATTTCAGTTTATCACAAACTAAGAAATTGTTATATTTTAAATTTTTTAAATATAGAGTTATTAAGAAATGAAATTGTTGGTCAAAATATTCGAAAAATTATAGATTATAAGTATATTGCCTCAAAAAATAAAAATGCTACATAAAATTTTTTTAATATTTAACATATTGTAGGGAAGTAAAAAAATGTATACAGTGCCCCAACCCCGCGCTGTACACCAATACACCGTACCGTCCAATGTTTTGTACACTCCATAAAATCTAAAGAAGTTTGATTAATAGTGTTCTATGGATTCATTGGTATACCAATATCTAGCATTATGTTTCGATAAGCAGCCATATCCTCAGCTGGGTTATTTGGGTTAAAATGAAGTGCACCATGATATTCATAATTTTGACGTTGCTCTGGTGGGTTCTGACATGTTAAGCACATATCTTCAAAATTTAATGATGCACTCCAATGTTTATAAGAAGGGCATTCTCGACATTTTTGCTATAAATACGGCGTAATTAGAACAGTCGATTTTTTGGCAAACTGAGCCCAGTATTTATCTGCTGCGCTACCCATGGTTTCAGAAGATAAAATGAAATAACAAAGTATATTTTAAACCAAAAGCAACCACTTTACCTCTCTTTGATCTCTCTTCATTCAACCTATAAGAGCAAAGTGGTGCTTCTAGTCCACATTGAGCCGCCCCATATTTGTGTATGACATCGTTAACCCTGTGTAGGTGTTAGACTAACTTTTAAAATGTTGGTTTACAAATACATTTATTTGACCTTGTAGCACATGAAACTTTTAAAAACATGAGTACCCGTGAAAAAATACCGATTTTGACATTGCAACGTAAAAATATATGACAAACCATACATGATTTTTGTTTCTGAATTTAAAATTATTTTAAAATCGACTATAAATACATCATAAAAATATAGAATAATTGTTAGTTGAATTTTAGTTGCATACGAAGAGTTTAACCGAAAAGACAATTTAAAAAGACATGCACAAACAGCATGTAAGTTGAAGAAAAATATAAAAACAGATGATTTTGCACCACAAAGTAAAAAAATTTGCGTCAGTTTAAAAAAAAGTGAAAATTTAGATTTAATAACACCTCAACTCTGTTCTGCATGTAATTTGTCTATACCGCAAAGTAAATTAAATGCGCATTACAGAACAACGGAACATAAAACAAATGCAAGCAAAATTTATTCCGATGGTGTAACCCTAGTAAAAAGTGCTTTTAAAAACAGAATTGTGAGCTATCGAGTGCGAAGTACACATTCACATAAAACCTATCAACAATTTTTTTTGAATAGTTTTATATTCAAAAAAAATTGTTGATGACTCTTTAAGCAACTGATCCACTTTTGGTTTTAAAAGTGGATCAGTTGCTTAAAGAGTCATTGCAAAACCGTGTATCACTCAATGTTAATATGGAACTTTATGGGCAATTTGTTAATCAATCCAAGGAAACGATTGCAGAAAAGTCGTTCAACATAACCAACCAATTAGTGTTTAGGGGGTCTGATTTGGATAAAATTTACAGCATCTTTTCCCGCAAAATGTCAACAAAAATAGAAGAGTTTTTGGGAAACGATTCAGGTGAATAAGATAATATTTTTCAGTTGCTAATTAAGATTAGTTTATCATTAAGTAAAGATAATTTAACTTAAACAATTTCCAATAGTATTTTATTTTTAAAACTTTGAATAGAGCTTTTCATTTTGTTTCCTTTTTCTTTAACAGTTTTAAATAAAATAACAAAAATTTTTAAACATTATCAATAATTTTGATAAAGAATCACCATATATCTGTTTTGTTATTTAACTCATAGGTGTTATGGAGATGATTTTCCAATGTTATTTAAAACCGTTAGAGAAAAAGGAACAAAATGAGCTCTTTTCAAAGTTTAAAAAATATACATCAGCCATAGCTCTGCCTTCAATGGCAGCACAATTAGCATCCAAAAAGATACTTTTTTGTAAACAATCTAGTTATGTGAAAGTTTACTTCTCTGACTCTTTTGGTTTTTGAAGATATTTAGAACACCAAGTATACTCTTTACTTGAATAATATTTGAGTTATCAAAATGGCATCACCAGGCACGTATAGTCATGCATAAAATATTTAAAAAAAACCATTTTTCAAAAAAAAATTTTCAATTTTTTTATTTGAAGATGCAATCATCTATCTTAATGACACCCTATATATTTTGGCAAATTTGATATAGCTTTTCATTTTTATTTCCAATGATACCCAATATTTTACCTCTTTTTCCATCGGTTTTAAAACGAAACCCATGTTGACCTTGGGTTCACGTGGGCTCTCTTGTTCAGGTGGGTTGGGTTGGGTTACTTTGGGTTACCTTGTGTTGGGTTGGGTTGCGTTGTGTTGGGTTAGGTTGGGTTAGGTTAGGTTGGGTTAGGTTGGGTTAGTTTAAGTTAGGTTGGGTTAGGTTAGGTTGGGTTGGGTTAGGTTGGGTTGGGTTCGGTTGGGTTGCGTTGCGTTGGGTTGGTTCGACCATTCTGATAGTGTTGGAAATTTGTAAAATGATAAATTTTAAGGATTCATGTCTTGGTCTACAAGTTAAAAGAGTCGAAATTTCAAATTTCAATTTTACTAAAAAAAAAACAAAAGTCCGTAAACGTGATAATTGTCTCTAAATGTTGTATTTCTAACTGAAAAATAAACATTTTAGTGCATGGGCTACGTGGGAAAAAGCGGTGTTTTGTGATAAAAGCAACAAACTTTGCACAGATGTTCCTTAGATCAAAACAATAAATTTGACAATCTCTCTTCTCCCAAAACCTGTGCCGGCGCGTTGGGGAGGGGGGTAAAAATTGGAGAGGTTTATATTTTCTTAAATTTTTTTCGATGTTGGCCAAACCGAAAATTACCACCTTCGTTCGTGTTAAGGTGCCCCTTAAGGGTTAAGGGGGTGTTAAAGCTCCTATTTGGGCATTTTAATAATAAAAGTGTAGGATTTAATAAAAAATTTAAAAATTTGCGTGGAATTGTTAATAATTTTAATATTTTAACTTATGTCACTTAATTTTTGATAAGCAATCTTCATCTTGTTGGATAGGTGGAAAGGGAGGGGGTACAAATTAAAGGAGCATATATTTAAAAATTATCGACATGGGTTTCGATTTACAGGTTTTCGAGGATGGCCAATACGAAAATAACCACCTTCATTCATTTGAAGGTTTCTTTAAGGGACGGTGAGGGGGTAAAAGCTCCAATTTGGGAATTTTAATAAAAAGCGTGTAAGATTTTAGTAAACATTTGCATAGTATTTTTTATAATTTTAATATTTTAACTTTTATCACTCAATTTTTTACCAAAGATCTCCATCCTGTTGGGCAGGTGCAAAGAGCATAAAAATTAAATATTCTGCTGGATATTATCGACGTGGGTATTGATTTACTTCAAATTTTAAAAAGTTTGGAGACTACTTTAATAGTCAATTAAAGTCTTACATGCTAAAACTTAGCTCACGTCTACAAGTTAAAAGAGTCGATTTTTCTTAGGATCTTTACGACCCCAGAGCCTAAGGGAGGCAACAAGAGACAGCAGGGGATCCGAAATCCGATGTTAGAATTTACCGACAAAAGGTAAATATTTTTTTTCTGTTATGTCCATTATTTTTACTATAACGCCTACTTATTTAGAAAATTTGCCTACAGATGTGCTACCCAGCGATTGGGCAGATTATCTCCGAAACGCAAAAAACAAAAAATATTTATTTTATTATTTGGGGACAACTGTTTTAACTGGATTACAATAGTTGTAACCAATATTGAAAACATGACGTGTAAAGATAAAAATTTAACGGACCTAAACCAAATGGACTGCGCAAATTTAGGGCAGGTTGATGGCCGTATTTTCTGTTCCTATCCGTTGCTCTGATACGGACGTTTTGATTTTGGCAGTGACATTTTATTACAAATTAAATGAGCCGTGTCATTCCAAAGAGAGATCCGAAATACTAAGAGGATTTCATGCATTCTCTGGCTGTGATACGACCTCTTTTTTCCTAGGGAAAGGCAAAAAGACGTGTTGGAAGGTATGAACTGAGGAATACACTGAAGCATTTGATACAATTTCCTAACCTTTTATACAAATTGGCGAAATGTCTGAAAATTCTGGAAAAATTTGGTGTCATGCTATATGGGGGACAGGAAATAGAGAGTGTCAATGAGGCAAGAAAACATTTATTTATGTCTGAAAGCAAGCCGTTGAATATATTGCCATCAGCTGAAGCTCTCATACAACAGAATGTACTAAGGGCAGCATATTAAGCTGGAAAGATTTGAGGTAAATCAGCTGATAAGTTTGAAACTGCCGAATTAACCACACTTCACCTTGGAGGTAGTATAAAGAAAAGTGGAAACCGGTCTGCTCAACCAAATATATGGGAGACTTGTCGGGCATTGGATAGATGTGGGTGCACTATACAATGCGACACTCTAAGATGTATTTGTAAAAGGAACACACTACCTTGCACGCCTGCATGCAAAAAATGTAGAGGGGCTTGTAGCAACATAAGATAAGTAACTATTTGATTAATTATAAATTTAATAAAACTAATATAAAATCAAGTAAATTTTCTTAGCTTTGTAGCAATCCAGCAACATATAATTTCTTTTTTAGCCTATATTAACAGGAACCACATTTGCGAAATGACGGTGACGACGATAGTGAAAACGATAATTTGTACAAATAAACTAGGTATCTATTTATGTATATAGCTATTCTGTAAGTACTTTTATCATTTTTGTTTTTGTTGTAAAAATAGCAATTTTACTTATAACAGAATAAAACATATCCTAAAATTTAAATGATGCATTATTTAATTATCTTCTTTTCTCCTATCACTATTAACCAAGATAAGGATTTTAAGTAAAACACTAAGGAGATATGGGTTAAAACATTAAAATTATAAACAATCCTATACCAATTTTTATTATTTTAATAAACTCTTACACTTTGATTATTAAAAAGCCCAAATTGCAACTTTAACCCCCTTCAATCACTCCTAAGGGATACCTTAAAATTAATAAAGGTTGTTATTTTTAGTTTGGTCATCCTCGAAAACCTGTAGAGCAATAACCATGTCGATAATATCCAGCAAACTATTTTTTTAAATATATGTCCCTTTAATTTTTACCCCCTCCCTTTCCACCTACACAATAACATGAAGATTTTTGATAAAAAATTAAGTGATATAAGTTTATTTATTTTTTAATTATTTATTTATTTAGGTCTTTAGGATACAAACGGATCAGGTTCAAAAATAGTATCCTGATATTACAATGTTTATAAATATATAAATTCAATCTTAGTTATAACAATTTTAAGTGTAATATCTAAATAAATAAAAAGATAGTTTTTAAATAATTTATCACAAACGGATATATAAATACTTAAATATTTAAATTAACTAAAAAGAAAATTCCAAAAAAATTATTTATCACAAATTCTATGTCTATTCCAAGAATTTAAGCTTAAGATTATTTTTAAATGACAATAAGCTATGTGCGAAGGGATCCAAACTACTACCAGTGCAATGCAAGTTAGCAGCTTTAACCATTCTTATTAAGGGTGCTCCCATAATTCATGGTTTCTAAGTCTACGGGCAGGTACATTAAAGTACAAGCTTAAAACTATTACATTAGTAAACAATGTCATAAAGTTTTAACAATAAACCTTTAACAACATTACCATCTAAAATAATGTAAGTTAGCAGCGTATCATGAATAAGTAAACAATACACTTTTGTATTATTAGGAAACTTAGATTTTCTGGTGTTAATTTGTCCACAACCGACGATCTTGTCGCTTCCATCTGGTGAGAACAATGAATAACAAAGATTAGGGTTTTAAGAAAATCTTCCAATCCGATCATTGAATCATTGTACTCTTTTCCATAATAGCATTTTTGAAAGTTTTCAAAAGAATAATATGCCGATGATATTAATATTTTATCAAAGTTCAAAGTTCCACCTCTCTAGAGGAAAAACGGTTTAGTTTAGGTATAACCTTATATCGTTTATATCTGCAGAAATAAATTATGTTGCACTTTTGTCTTTATTCTCACAATAATCATTATTTTGAAATGCTAATAAAATATAGCGTGGTTTTTCCAAACTAGTTGTGCTTCTTATAGCCCAAACATCTGAAGAAGTGCTTCTTAGAGATGGTAGTTCATAGAGATCCCAAGATCGATAATGTATTCTTACACTTGCATTGTTTCCACCTTTATTTATTTTGGACAATATCTTTACTCGTTGTTTGTCACTGGGTGTAATATTGCGAATTTTCCATTCAATTTTATCCACTTCTATAGCTGTTAGTAAAGTTGCGAGCTATTATTAAAATCACCTCATGTTTTACATTAAATACACCTTTTGAATAGTCTTCTGCAAATCCCATCAAATATTTAAGTGGTAATTTACCACTAAAAGTATGACTTTTTGGGTCCAAAATGTATTGATTGGTTTCATTCATGCCCCATCCATTAGCAGCTAAACATTTTTTGTGCGTCTCTCCATATGATACAAGAGTTTTAATTGTTGAGGTAATACCTGGTTTTCTGACAACAGAAACTTGCTCTCCATTTATTTTATATCTTATTTCGTCAAAAAGGAATGCAATTGCATTATTATATAGGAAACATTTTTTTGTTACATCGCTTGGTGTAAATTTACCTTCAACGTAAATAAAGCTATCGGCAATGTTTAGAATCACATCTTAGAAATTAACGGATATACGAATTTCATCTGAATTTTTATAACTGGGTGAACCATAGGCTTCCTATGAGTGCTCCTCCATACTTATAATAGAGTTGTCAAAAATTGGTTGATTAAATACCTCAAGTTTTTCACTTGTCAGAGCTATCTTACTTGCTTCTTAATTTTAAACCAATGGATTTCAAAAATGTCTTCTCTTCTGTGGTTAAACGATGCAGTCTTGTCGAGTTAAGAGTTGGAACCAGAATGGTTTTGAATATAGTTTCTGACAACATTCTATGCTTTTTAAATGTCCTGCTATTGTTTTCCAGGAATTTACTAAAATAAACAAATCCCATCTTAAAGTTTTTTTAATTCTAATTTAACAATTATTTTTTTCTCCTTGAAAATCAACCAAATCTCTGTTATCATCTGTGGTTCGTACTGTGAGGTTGTCAATGAACTGTCGAACTTCTGGATGAATTGACATGTAAATAGTATTTGAGGGAGTCCTTGTGAGTTTAAATACAGGACCAACATCAATATCAAATTCATAAATAATGTGTTTTTGGTCTGAGTTTCCATAAACACCTGATGTAATATTTGTCTCAATTCTTACTAATCTAACTTTCATAAAATCCCCAGCTGATGAAGAACTATGAAGCTCTCCTGATTTTAAAATACTTCTGTTGGAAAAACCCAGTAATTTTCCTATAGAATTTTCTGTTTGAAAATCAATATAATATTTTGATTGTATTTCACATTTTAAAGTATTATTGTTTGCAGTTAGTTTAAATACATTTTCATCACATTATTTACTTCTTCAATTTCATATGCACCAGGTGGAATTTGAAGTATTTTTGATTTTTGATTTTCATTTTTTCTATAACCAAAACAGCTGTTAAAACTATCCACATTAAAAATAGAGTTATAAGAATAAAATCCAATTAATCCTAGCCCATATTTTTCTTTTTTATCCAACTCTATGGGAGGATAAAAGTTTGCGCTTAATATGGTCAAGTGACCTGTTAAAGTAAAGGTAATGGACATGACTAAAACTATTTTTTTAAGATCTATACTTTTATTGTAAAATACAACAACTAGCAAAATTACATATTTTTTTTTTTGTTCAATAATATTAATATTTCCAGTTTAAGCTTTCTCTTCTGTAATTATAATGGTCTGTGCAATACTGATACTGCTGGATATCACTGTCACATCAAATTGTAGACATAGATGCTCACACCAGACTGTTCCAAATTTTTATTGACGGTCATATGTGTATGAAATATTAGATGCTTTGTTATTTCCAGTGTATAGGTGTTCAATGACTTCCAATGGTGGGGGTAAATTACCAAAGCTATCATAATATAAAACTTTTGAACCGCGTTTAAAATAACTGACCCAGTGGGTTCCAAAAACATTTGAAGTTAACGATTGCAGCTTCGTTATGTTTAGGACCACGTGTTGGAAGTGAGTCTTTCATGTACACACCGGAAAAATTGGATATTGAAAATTGTTTTGCATATTTTTGCAGGTCAATATTTGATAATGCCCTTTGGGTCAATAACTCTATTAGTTTTTTTAATTTTTTAAAAACAATCTTAACCCTGTTTTGTAAGGTTTAAGATATAGGCCATCTCCATTTTTATTTTTTTTCCTCTGTTTTATTACTTTTCTCGCTTATGCGATTTTTGATAGTCTTTAATGCTCGAACAAATCCCGCTGCATCTCCTGCGAGGGAACCGAAGGCTGATAACCACGCAGAATAGAGATAAGGGGAAGCAGCCCCCCAAATTGGAGGATTGGAATGATTCTGGTTGTTTTTATGCGACAACACCTTCCTGCAGCCTTCAGTGACTTACGAGCAGCTAGAAGAGCTTTTCTTGACAAGTTTAGAATACTGCTTTTTTGCGCGCAATTTTTTTTGTAATTAAACGAGCACTTCGTGTCATGGATCCTCCAAATATATCATTTTTATTTGCTTTTATTGTTCTTTGCTTAGTTTTCTTTTTTTAGTCTTTCTTTGTTTGTTTTTTTTTAATACCCATACCAAATCTTCGCTTAGCTTTCATTGTATTTGTTACTAACCAAGCTGCACTTTTTTCTTTTCTATCTAACTCTTTTGATTTTACTCTATCCCAAGCAAAATTTTGTAATTCTTTGTCGGCTTGATGACGAATATCTAAATTTTCAAGATATGTGGAGTAAATAATATCGTGTTTCCTGCAGGCTTTATTCAGGGGGTTTATACCTGGATCACCTCGTGCTAGTTTTTTTTTCTAGTTTTGTACCAGGGCCGCAGTACTGATATCCTGGAATATGCAACTCTATCGGAAGCTTATTAATAAGTTTATTTATAAATTTCATCGGCAGTCTTGTGCTGACAACCGATTCGTTTGGTTGTTAACGATTAAATAACAATAAAACCTATATTCTGCATAAAGTTTCCCAAATTGAAAAAGTTCCACTCTGCAATTTCGATGAAATAATAGGTACAAGTGAAAGCAACGTCATGGCCCATTATTACCAATCTCTATTAGAGGTCTAGTTGTGGGTCGCTCAAACTCAGGCAAAACAAATGTGATTATATCATTATTAGCACACCCACACGCACTTCGTTTTGAAAAGTACCAATATTTAAAGGAAATTTTATCGCCAATTACAGCACTTGGCTATTTTCCATCAAGTGACACTTCAACTGTTGAAGGCCCAACAGAAGCCAAACGAAACTCAATAAAGATATTTGACGATGTTGTTTTTGAAGAACAAAATATCATCAGATCATTTTACTGTATGTGAAGACACAAAAATGTTGATTGTTTCTATTTGGCACAAACATACTCAAAAGTTCCAAAACAACCGGTTCGGGATAACGCAAACTTTTTAGTTGTCTTTAAACAAGATGAAACAAATTTACGGCATATTTTTTCCGATCATGTGTTACCAGATGTGACTTTTACGCAGTTTCAAGAAATTTGTTCTAAATGTTGCAATGATAAATATAGATTTTTAGTTATAAGCAAAGACTTCAACTTAAATGGTGGTAGGTATAGAAAAGATTTTGATGGCTACATATACCTACATATACTAACACAATTAATTATTCAGTTTCCTTTTGATTGAATATCGGTGAGCATCATGTCGGATAAGGAAATTTCCCTTAAGCGGGAATTAATTGCTCTATCTGAAACTGTCAAAAAAAAATTTAAAAGTTTAAAAAGTGAACAGGAACAACTTAATTAGGCTTTGAAAAATTTTATGAGCCAATTTCTAAACCATTAGCATTAATATCTGAGAATATGAAAAAAAGAACCGAATCAGAAAACAATATTTGTAACCTCAAGCAAATCAATAGATGAAGACTCTGATGAATCAAGTAATGTTGTTGAATATCCAATGCCAATATCTCCATTAACAACAATTGGTACTCCTACACGATATAGTGAATCAACTCTTTTAGAAAGTTATCCCTCCTTACACGAATCATCGCTATTAAATGATAGCAGTAATACTTCGAAACGTTTTAAAACAGACACCATTGTAAACAAATATATCGATGACTTTAAAAAAAATAAGACCATCTACGATATAGTGTATGTCATTCGTCATAGCAAGGTCAATAACAAATTAATCATTGGTGATACTTTAATACGTTTTCCCACGGGACAAGTAACTTTATGGAAAAAAAAAATCAAACTGGCTACATATGATGGAAGTCCACAAATTTATGAGCTGTTATTTTTTAAAAAATTCATTCTCACACTATCGAATGCTTATTATACTGAATACAATAAAGATTTAGGACTTAACGCAAGCAAATCTTTAAAATATTAAAATGTAATTAAACCACTTATATACAAGTACAAAAAGGGATATGGTGTGCAGAAAAGAAAAAATTATATTCCAAAAAACAACATATATTTACAAATAAAAAAGTCACATATGTGAACTGGAATAGCATGCATGAATTAATAAGTCGTTTAAAATTATTGTGGAGTTCAAAGATGGCTGGGCATTCGGGGCATGACAATGAAATACTATCAATTATGGGTGGTGAATAGAATAACATTGATAAGATTGGACGGCAAGGGAGTACATCTAAGTTTAAAACTGTTAGAGGAATACCTGGCAATGGATTTAAATTGACAAATGACAATCACTTTAATATAGATGGAAAACGTTTATGTAATGTTGATGAACCAGTCGGCTATATCGACGCTGTTAACTACGATTTTTTGGAAAAACGTCTTGGTAAGGAGTTACAAACAAGAACAAACTCAATGAAAATTGTAACAAATAACTTATAAGAGCATATAATCAAAAAACTAAATAATTATAATTTAAACATTACACATAATAACACGTTGGTGGAGAGAATTGATTATATAGAAAAATTTATTTTTAACGACGACCCTATCGCTTGGGTTGATATACACGGAGTTGTATTGACGTAGAAAGAATGGCAACGTCACAAAAAATAAATGTCATTAACGAACTGCATAAACCCGCAAGAAAAAATTTTACTCGCAGAAAAACGATAATAAAAAGCTATGAGGATTTATGGCAAATTGATTTGGCTGAAATGCAGCAATTTTCTAAAGAAAATAATAACTACCGTTATTTCTTGGTCTGTATAAACTGCTTTTCAAAATGTACTTTCGATAAGCCAATAAAGAATAAAAGTGGTATAGAAGTGACAAAAGCCATGAAAAGCATAATTGAAAAGGCACACACACCCAATAATATTCAAAGTGACAAAGGAACTGAATTTTTTAATAAACATTTTCAAGATCTGACCAAAAGGTATAATATAAATCATTACACAACCTACACAACCAAAAAAGCAGCAATGGTAGAAAGAGTAATTCGCACTATAAAAACAAATTTGTACAAGCAGATTTCCATTCAGGGCTCTTACAAATGGTTAGATGCTTTAAAATCAGTGACAAATAATTACAATAATATTATACACACAACAATCAAAATGAAACCTATCGATGTTAATACCAATAGCAAAGTTAAAACGTATAATACCAATAAGACTCAAAAAGGACCGAAATTAAGATTGGAAGACATAATTTGTATCAGCAAATACAAATACCTATTCGAAAAAGGTTATACACCTTCTTGGTCTACAGAACAATTTAAAATTTCGAAAGTGAATTTAACTAATCCAATAACATATCAGCTAATAAGTATGGATGGTGAAAAAATTCTCTGTAAAGTGGCTAGGGTTTTCAAACAAATTTAACTCTTCGATTAATAAAAATGATAGAGTTTAAATTTTAGTCTAAGTAAAGTGCATATTTATATATATTATTATTATTATTATTAGAGAAAAAATTAAAAAACATATAAATTAATATTTATTTTTAAAGCAAGCATCATCTACAACTATTTAATACGAATACAATATTATTATTCCTAAGAGATACATATATTCAAAATATTTTTTGTCGATGTTATACTACATTATTGGTTGGCATTATCCATATCACTTTCATAACCACTGTCGGAAACTTCTTTTTCGATTGCAAGCTCATCTAAATCTTCTTCTTCATCGCCATAGTATGTCAGACATTTGTGTTCTCCAAAGTAATTATTTTTAGTCACATCTTGAAAGTTTGGAATTGTCTTTAAAACATCTTATAATCCTAATTCAAACATAAATTCAATAAATGTAACTATGCCAATATTTCCATAAACAAATTTGGCACATAAATTAGCACTATATAAATATCTCTTCAAGTTCTGACGGTCTTCGGGGGATGAGTTAAATTTATTTAAATTAGCTGCATCTTCCAACAGTTGCCAATGTAGCTTTTGAATATGGTAATAATAAACTTTCAATAACATTGCTTTTTTTGTGTAACACATTCTACAAATTACTAATAATTTAAAGTTGTTTTAATTTACTCTGAAATATCAAATTTCAGTAAAGCTCTGGTTTTATCACCAACAAAATTTGGAGAACTTTTCCCTTGATATGTCAAAAAAGATTTGTTTTCATTTTTATTCATTTCAGATAAAAAATCATCATTAACTGAATGAAAAACTCGTTTAGGCAAAAAGGTTTGAAAAGTTGAATCTTCGTGAAACAAAGTGGTCAATAAAGATTTCCCAAAACGAGTATTAAGAATGTAATTTTTTTTTTTGATAATGTATGGTTTATTAATTTCTAAAGAACAAATGCTTTTTGTTTCGGAGTCTCTTTTCTTTACTAATTTGATTGTTAATATTTTGTAAAACATCTTTAAAAAAAACTCATTTTAAATACCTCTAAATTATTTAAACAACTACCACTTTAACACAAAAATAATGCTTTAAAGAACTGTTTGTTTTTAAATGGTATATTTACTCATCGAGCTCTCAATTTAAACGTTTTCTATCTTGCCCTACCACACAAAAAGTGAGGAGAAAAAATTCAACCATGAAACAACCCATTATTTCATACGGAATATGTACGATAATCATCACATCCTTTTTTTAGTATGACACATAGGTAACAGCCTCCTCTTTTTTGAACAATAGGTCAATGAACCAACCCTCCTTCTCATTTGATAAGTAACCGATTAAAGCCTACTACTAGTTCATCACATCACAACACGCATCCATTCCTTTGTTAAACTATGTCACTTACGTAGGACCTGTTATACAGAAGGATTTGTTTTCCAAAAGACAAACGCCTGATCAAGATATTTCACACTATATATTAAACACTATAGCGTACGGCATTTTAATTTCTTCGTTTTTAGCAATTCGATCATTACATCAGGTTACTATTGAGAATAGGAGCAATTTCCAATAGCAAACGAAGTCATTTTAACTGATTTTTATGTTGACGATTTAATAACTGGAAGTGATTCACTTGAAAATTTAAATAATTTGAAAATCTAGATTTTTAACATTTTAAAATCGGCGGGATTCACTCTAACCCAGTGAATGTCAAATGGACCTGAGTTGGTTAAATCGAGCACTGATAAATCTCAACAGAATTACAATATTAAAATGTCAGAGGAACAGACTGTAATGCTCTGGAATCCAAATTCGGACACATTTCAGTTTTCCGTACTCAAACTTTGACATCAAAATCCTTACAAAACGAACTGTCCTATCCATTTTCAATCCTCCAAGCGAAAATCATTTTGCAAGAACTCTGGAAGTTGAAATTGGATTGGGACGAACTAATTCCTGAATTTGTAAAATTTTTTCAGGACTTACAAAACCTTTATTAGATTTCTATTCCAAAGCATGCTTCATTCTCAACATATATTTCATTTCAAATACATGGTTTTTGTGACTCGTTAATGCGAGCCTTTGGAGCAGTAGTATTTTTGAGGACCACTGATTCTGCTGGAAAAGTCAATTCACAAATATTGTGCTCGAAATCCAGAATTGGCCCCACTAAAGTCATCACTATTCCGAGATTAGAGTTACAAGGGTCGGTGCTTCTTACAAAACTCATTCAAAAGGTACAATTATCTCTTAAAATTAATATTGAATCAAGCAATATTTTTTATTAGACGGACAGCACAATTGTCTTATCTTGGATCACTCAAGAACCCAGTAATTATAAGACTTTTGTTTCTAATCGAATTTCAAAAATTGTAACGCACACTACCATATCACAATTGCATTACGTGAGCTCCAAGGAAAACCCACCCGACATCATCTCCCGCGATTGTAAACCAAGCTCATTACAAAATTGCAATTTGGGGTGGCACGGCGCAAAGTTTTTAAAACAACATGAAAGCAACTGAACCTCGTATACTAAATACTAAATTTGTACTATTGGTTAACGAAAATGAAAAATTTACTTTGATTTACAAATACAAAATACATACAAAATTCAAATTTATTTAAATTATTCCGCGTCATGGCATACTGTATGCGATTCATAAAAAATTGCAGAGCCAAAAGCAGTTATGGCAGACCTAATTCGACAAATTTAAGTGAACCCCCATTTAAAAAGATTAATTAGTGGCAGTGATTATTTACCTCAGGAAGTTTTTGAGAATGACGAAACAAACTCCAAAATTTTGTATAATATTAAAAAATTATTAGAAGACGATCATCAGCCAAAAGTAGTACAAAAGAATCCAGAAAAAAATTGGCCAAATGTTTTTAGAACCATTGTAAAATTCTGTTATATAGAGAATATAAATATATTTTTTTTCAGAAAAATGCTCTCATTGTAATGTAGAAGTTGATGATATAAAATATAGGTTTTTGTGTATTCTTAGTTGTAGAATAATTGGTATTTGTTTAACAAGATTAATCTTTTGTATAACCAAACAATATTTTTCAATTTCAGATATTACAAATGTCAATTATGTTATAAAAAATGGGCAAAAACGCAAAGCTCCTAATTTAATTGTTGCAGAAAGTATAAGGTATATATTGGAAAACAAAAATATCTCTGTAGTAGATTACATACGTTACATTCTATATACTAGTAAAAAATTAGATCGAGTCGGATAAAAATATTTACAATGAAATAATTAAAACACTTAGGATTTAAGTTTGTTTCCTCTATAACATGTAGGTTTCGGAAATGTATTGTACTGTATATTTATGAAATAAACGAGTTTTATATAAAAAAAAGTGTTCAAGAAATTAATCATGCAGAAACAAAAATCACTCAATTATTGCCAAATGAGAGGTTTAGTCAAGAAATTATTTATCTTAAAATTCTAAGCCGTTATCAAAGAAAAGCAAAATTTGAAATTTAAAGCAATTTTTGGACAAATAATAGGTTTTACGCGTCAGGAGATGCTTAAAAAATGCAAAAATCAGTTATCCTATTTTATTGTTCAATGATCATTTTTTAACGAATTTGATAATTCGTTATGAACACGCAAATACTTGGTCCCTCTTATATAAAGGATGGGACGTTGCGCAGCCATAAAATTGTTAAAACCTATGTTTGTATTTTCATATGCCTAAGCACAAAGGCGATTTATTTAGCATTAGCTGTAAATTTATCTACTGATTCTTCTTTGAATTGCTTAAAGGGTTTTATTGCTAGACGCGGACTTATGAAGGAACTTCATAACAACAATGGCTTAACTTTTGGCAGCGCAAGTAATTATCTTAAAAAATTAAATGTTAACTTGCATGAATTTTATCAAAATCATAACACAAAATCATTTTTATAGGAAAATCGGGTGTCATGGCATTTTACTCCGCCACGTAGTCCCAGATTTGGAGGCATATGGAAATCAGCTGTAAAAATCAAGAAACATCATTTAGATAGAATAATCGGGTCAATTATTTTTACATATGAAAATTCTTATACCGTGCTTAGTAGAATCAATCCTAAATTCTCGTCCCATTACCCCTCTTTCCAAGGATCCAAACGATTTTGAAATCCTTACCCACGGACATTTCTTAATCGGCGCAAAGTTAAATGCATTACCGGAGGAAGACGTCACAGCTATCACATCAAACCGACTCTCCAAATACCAGCAAATTCCAAAAACGTTTCACAACACTTTTGGAAAAGATTTTCTAAAGAATATTTTATATAATCTCCAGGTTCGCAGCAAGTGGATGATCGAATCAAAAGAGATTAAACCTGGTTTGATGGGCTTACTTCATGAAGACAACGTCATAGCTCAGCACTAGAAAGTCGGTAGAATTAGTGAAACTCACCCTGGCACTGATAGTGTCGTAAGAGTGGTGACGATAAAAACTGCAAACGGTACGGTTAAACTCGCGGTCACAAAGTTAAGTGTTTTACCTATCGAAATATAAAACTTTAGTTTCATATAGTTACAAAACGACATTAGCAAAACTGAAGAGGCAGTGAATAATTGACTTCTGCAGCATTAACAGGTCAGTCTTTTTTCGCTCACATTAGACAAAGTAAAAATACGATCCACTTCATACTAAATTCCAAAAAACCAGCGCGGATAGCAAACTCATATATTTGCTCAAACCACTACAATGTTTTATCACGGCGGAAGACAAACTACAGAGAATTAGGATTAATCTTCATACAGGTAAGTATGGTATTCGATTGATCAATAAATTATAAACCATTAAATCAGAGACCCGCACGACCACAGGATATTAGAGACATAAAGCAGTATTTAAATTCGTCACTTATCCACATCCGTATCGAAATGCACATGGACAAACACGATACGATGGCTTCGATACATTACGTGAAACTTATCAATCGGGTACAAGTATCGTATCGCGATACGTGACGTATTCAAAGCAGTCTACCATAAGACACATAAAAAAATATTTGATCCCTGAATAAAGTAGAAATACGTTATATTTTTCTAATAGGTCAGTTAACTTCTTCCGATAAGTATACGAATAAGTGTAGTATTAGAGAGTTAAAGTAAATATTTCAACGCATCGGTATACCTAACGCGTTCGAAATAAAGCCAAAGTAAACTCTACAATCTATTTCTAAGGCTACGTACTTATATACTATGGGAAATCACTCAACCGGAAGTTTAAGAAGTTGGCTCCGCCCAAGGAGGAGCTTCCAAATATTTGGAATTTCAACACTTGGTTTACTGAAAACACCCTGATCCTGCCCAATAAAGGTAGCTTCAAGGAATTTTCGTTTCTTCCAGTGTGACTCCCTGTGCAAAACCTTTGCTTCTGTCCACTTCATTCGGTATTGTTTTGACCATGCGTGTTCGGTGATTGCTGATTTCGTTGTTTCATGGGTATTCGTCTGATGTTCCTTAATCCTAACAGATAGTGGTCTTTTTGTTTCACTTATGTATGATTCACCACAGTCACAAAGAACTTGGTAAATGCATTCGTTATTTTGTTTGTTCTCTGGTTTCGTTTTATTAAGAAGGCTTTGAATTATATTATTAGAATTAAAAGCTCTTTTTATATTAAAGTTGTTCGCTACTCTTCGAATTTTCTCTGATACTACTTTAATGTATGGAATAGTAAGGAATGCATTTGCCTGGTTTTGGTCTTGTAATCTCTATCCTGTTTGCTCAAATTTAGAAATAGTATCTGTTATCAGTTTAAGGCTATAACCATTCTGCTGCAGATCCTTCTTAATTTTTCTTATTTCGATTTCCAACTCATGAGAATTGTTACAAATTCGAACGGGTCTGTTATTCAAAGTTTTCATTATGCCTCCTTTTGTTGATTTGAACCTTGATTTAAATATTGTCCTGTGTGAGTGGGTTTACGACAGACTGTTGTTCTGATTTGAAGTTTAACTTTATTTAAAAAGTGAAAAATTCTTTATTTGTATTCTAAGGTTAAAGGTCTTTGGGCTTAGCCTTACTTACAGTATTGCATTAAAACGCACATCACTTTAGAGGGCATTTTCAGTAGAGGTTGCAGCTTTTTTTAGAGTGGTGTTGAATTAGTATTTTTGGAAAAAATGCTTATTTATATCTAAAATCGTGTTTGTTTATCTGTCCAAACTATGCCTTGATTGCGCCACAGGCGAAAATTTGGAGTCAATTTTATTAAAAATGCAACTTTTTACACGTATTGAATGATGCTGATAAAAATAGATTGAAATTAAACTAAAATCGTAACAATAAATTTGGTTCTATGCAGATTTCTTTTTTTATGTTGTTAGTGTACTATTTAAAAAATAGTGAGTTGTGTAGTCAAAATACTGACTTTACTGCACAATTTACTCACTGATAATCTCGAAAATACTGACTTTTTCTGACATATTGAGTAAGCTTGCATCTCTGTGTTTAGTTTGTAGTAAGATAATTAATTTAAAAAATTAAAACACTTTGATAGCAGATTCAAAATAGAGAGTTTCTAATCAAAATATAATGTAAGCCAAATAAAATATTTTTATAAAATGGCGATTTACCAAAAAAAAAATGATTTTTGATAAAATGTTGACCTTAAATTTTTTATAAAACAAAATATTTATCGGGGAGAAAAAACCGAAAAAAAGAAAAAAAAGAAAATGAGAAAAATTGCCCATAAATAATATAAATAATTTGAAACTAAATTTTCCCTCTTCAGTCTATCGTTAAGCTTTTTCATCAAAGTCACGTCATTTGCATGTATAACGTTCATACATGCAGTGGCGGTCCCAGGGGGGCGCGGGGGGGGGCGATCGCCCCTCCCCCCTTTGCTCCAGAAAAAAGTAGACAACAACAACAAAGATGCTGGTGGTAATAACCCTGAAGACGAAAGTTCCTTTAAATTCTAGAATCCCTCGACAATATTTTGGGATAGTTTGACCTTCAATCCGTCAGATCAAGAATATACAAACGCATGACCAACTTACCGCGAAAACCATTGAAAATACAGAACAGTATTATAGAGTTTCTATTTATAAACAAGTTTTAGACAAAATCAATTCGGACATAAAAAAGTATTTTTGACCTGAACATATTCATACGAAGTTTAACATGAAGCCTAAATTAAGGCAAAATTAACTTAAGTCGTTTCTAAATACTGTAAACCGTTTTATTAATCCAAAACACAAATTCTTGAACTTTTATTAGGAGAAGTCAGTATTTGGAAACAATATTGGTCAGAAGTAGGCAAAGATAAAACCATCCCTGATATAGTTTTCGAGGCAATGAAAAAGTGTGGCAATATTTTTCCGGTTCGCCAGAAGGAAGCTTCTCATGCCTCAGAAGATAGGGGGGTAGTTAACCCCCACTACCCTGCCTTTAATTTTTTTATGAAAAAATTTAGAAAATCAAAAGTGGGACATAAATTGTGGTGCTATAACACCTTTGATATTTACGGTATTAGTTTAATTTTGTGTTAAAAATTGTAGTGTCATTTTTTTTAAAATTTTCGCCTGCTGCGCTTCGAAACCATGGATATATTTACAATTTTAGTTTAATTTCAAATAAAAAAACGCATTTTTTAGAGCAATTTTCTTAAAAATTTTAATGTAATTTTCTCAAAAATTTTTTTACACATTTTTTAAAATAAAAAATTTATGAAATAAACAACTGCAAATCTGAGTACCCCCCCCTAGATTTGAGACCAAATCCTCGCTTGTAGTTACTAAGTTTTGTTTATGTACGCGATTGATATGTTCCTCATAAAAGCTATGCTTTTATTTAAAAAAAATTTTCGTATCGAAACCCCCCTCCCCTTTTCAAATGGCTGGGACCGCCACTGATACATGACGCTAACCTACGTAGCATAGCGTTTGCGGCATATTGCTAACGTGAAGATGTCATCAAATACGCAGCGAGTTTTGTCGACGGGAGCCAAAAATCAATAGACGAGCGGCCGAACCAAAGAAAGCAAGATAGAAATACATGGTAATAAAATGTAAAAGACAGGAACATCCGAGCTGGAAAATTTCACGTATATCGGTGGGCACCTCGTACGTATCATGACCAACTTAGTGTCTAGTGTGTGTAGCTATTGTAGCTATAGGAATAGGACATTGCGTAATAATATAATATTTATAGGTAGGTTTTAAGTTTGCTGTGATGCGATGTGATATGTGTATTTTTTTTATTTATCTTAGCAAAAGGTTATTTTAATTAGACTAAGACACTCAAGCAGGAGCACCTGGAAGCCTTCCTGAAAAAGATATATTGGTTGGCTTGGATTATTGTTTGGCGCCAAAAAGTTAGTCAATTACTTTGTTTGTACGGGTCTCTTAAAGCGATTTTATATAAGGTCGGTTTGGGTATAAACACTTAAGAATGCTTTAGCACATTGCTTCCAACTGAAAGAAAAACGTAACCCCAACTTTACGTAAAAATCTTTTGTTAACTTAGTTGTTTTATCTGATTGGTGGAAGGATCTATAAACCGTCGGAGAAAGCGATATTATTTAATACCGTCCTTATATAAAAGCGGGGGCCGCCGTAGACCAGTGAACAGCGTCTTAGCCTGCAGAGATCGCAGGATCGGATCTCGGCAAGTACACATTGCTTCACGAAACATCGAATGCGACTCGAGATGACGATGGGTGGCCCCACTTCTCAGCAGCTCCGTAGTTGACGTTGTGCATAGAGTAACAACAAACGAGGTAGAAGTAGGCGGCACGGTTGACACTGCACCGAAAACTTTGCGGGACTCAAAAAAGGTGAACGGCCGAGGACTCCACCAAACTGGGTAGAGGAGACTAGCCGGTACCCCAAAAAAGGACGACCTGGACTTCTCCGAGATCGGGACTCCATCGGACGCGGCTGGACTCCGACAGGTTTGGTAGCGGGAGTGGACAGAAGGTGACTTGGAAGAGGCGGTACCACCTTCGGGTAGCAGGACCACTCCAAAGAGATGCATCTGAAGACTCCGACGGCGACCTCGATCAGCGAAACCGGGACCTCGATTTTCGTGTCAACCTATATGACGGCGGGCTGCTGGGGAGAAAAGTCTACCGTCAACCAAGTTCTACTGGGACGGTAGCGATGTTAGATAGATGCAAGTCTAACATGTAGCAGGACCACCCTTCGGAGGGGCTGTAAAGCCGGCGATCCACTGTGTATACTTGCTACGCAGTCTAAAGATCCCTGCCCTTGACAAAGATGTGTCAGGCAAAATTAAGTCCTCTTAGAGAAAGAAAACTTGCATCTTAAGGGGCACGTGCATCAGTCGGGGGTGCACGGGGGGTATAGTAGCAAAAAGGGTCCATTATGCGGCCTAATTGCCAGGCCTACGGCGCCCCATCTACTACTACTACTACTACTATATAAAAGCGCTTTTAGGCGCGCATAAAAGTAGTAAATGAGAAGTTTATTGACGTAATATCTAGATAATAGATGTTTTTTAGTTCTGTATTTTAATTATGTTTTAATAGCATGTTAAGAATATGTATAATATAGTAATGCGTACCGTATGTGTTCTTTTGAAATATAATACTTATAATAGTATAAAAATGCAGCATGACTAACTTTTTACATTTTTTCTGTTTTTTATAGGCCGGTCGGAGCTAAAGCTCGGGATAAAAAAAATATTCCAATCCGGCCCTGGACGGTACCCAGAACAAATATTTTATCCATCTTTTGGAAAGTCTTAGAACACTGATGGCTACATAACAACATTAAATATTATCAAAACAATCTTCCACTCAACTAATTAAACAACCTATAAAATTCCGCTTCTTAACTATAAGCATTATTTTGTTTTAGCACTTTAGAGTGCTTTCCTTCTAGTTTTCCTTAAGGATTGTTCGTTAGCATAGCTTCGACAAAGCACTTCTTAAGAAGGCTCTTGACTACACGGAATCTTGCAGTAAAAGCTTAAGTGCGAAAGCTTCAAGAAAAACAAACGGCCGTACGTAAATCCGGGCGTAAAATCGTCCCTTAAAATACTGAAGGCTATTTTGCAAGAAAAAAATTATTCTTCTAAGAATTACACTGCTGTTACATTGATATATGTGCGCAAAACTCTGTTACTTTACTAAAAAATAAATTTAAAAGATATTCACGACAATCCAAGGATCTTTACTCACTTCCTATCTTTTTTGTCAACTAGTTTTGACCTTTTTGAGTTTTTTTTGTTACGGTTCTTTCCGCTGCTATAAATGATTTTTTTTTATTTGCGCAGTACTTTTTCGAAAATAAAACCTTTTATATATATAGTATATTATTTTATTTTTATTTACTTATTTATTTATTTAATCAAATTTTATTTATTTAATCAGATTTCACATTAATTGTCCAATATCCTGTGCTATTAGGGCTTACGTGATCGATTTCGATCCGTAGTTCAGAAATGGTAAATCAAATGGTGATTAAAGTAATAACATAAATGCTAATTTTTGATGGATTGAGTTTTGCACAAATGTTGATCTCTTAAAAAATTATTTGATGGTTTGGTTGAGCCCAGTTAAACCCACCCTTAATCCTGTGATATAAACTAAGAAGCTCGTTCCCGCACAGTGTGCGGGAAAAAGTTTACCCTGAGACTTAACCGCACACTTACAAAAAAATCCCGCACTCGGTGCGGTACACTTTAAATTCATTCCCGCACTCAGTTAGGGAAAGTGTTGTTTCCTGCGCGGTCGTATATTGATATTGATGCTAATAAGAGATCTTTATTTTTTTTATTATTAATAAAAACGGAAACTAAAAAAAATACTATTTTTTCCGCAGAACTTTACAAAGTATTGTAAATCGTACGCGCGGAGGAATAAGATTCCTAATATCTCGGTTTTATTTTATCTGTCAAGAACAGTATGCTCAAAACTTGTTACAAATTTGAAAGAAATTATTTCAGTCCATTTCTTCTCCCAAGACACAATTATCTCAATCTAATCCCAATCTACTTTGCCACCCGTCAATCGATAGTCACTAGTCAGTGGCCATAATAAGATAAAACGTGTGAGTCTGTGCAGATGGTTGTAAAAATAAGAAAGGTGAAAACCTCAAAAATGCATGCTAAAAGTGCAGGGGCATGGAGCACTTGGAATCGAAATTTACAGGTAAGTATGTAGTATTTTTTGAGAAATTTAAAAAATATATTAGATTTTAAGCAAGTTCTGTAATTGTCGAGTTTTTATACTTGTATACTGTTTATAAAATGTTATAGTCAATCTATATTTTTTGATAGAATTAGCTAAAATTAAGTTACTGCTCTTTTGATGGTGTGATGTAAACCCTTTGATATAATTAGAAACAAAAATTCTATGCGAAAAATGTTCACGTTCATGTGCAAAATACACTGTTTACTATTTTGACAATATTAGATATAGCGAATTTATATTCACTTTTATGTAAAGTTTTAATTTTTTATTAATAAACAGTTTCTCTTAATTTTTTTATACTTTTTTTTAATTTCCAGAATCAATAGTTTTTTTGCTTACAGGTGTGATGTTTCTGCACCGTGCAACAAATAAAAGGGCAATTGCATAATTCGCATCAGATTCTCTCTTTTTTGTTTTGCTATATTACTCCCCACCACCATGATCAACCAAGAAAGGGTAAGGGAAGTCAAAATAAAAAGAGGTTCTAATGTGAATTGTGCAATAGTTCCTTTACCTGTTGCCAGACTAATGACGGCATTCTTTTTAAAGTTTTAGTAAGAGAATTGTGTGCTTCTTTTAAGTCCAATTTTCAAGAAAATATGCCCTTAAAAGCAAACTATTTATTATACTATGATAAAAATAGTTCAAGAAATATGCTCTTCTTTGCATAGGACTTTTAATCTCAAATGACCTTAAGGGAATGGAGATCTCGTGAGAAGAAACTGGGAACTTTGCGCATATCAAAAGTCACAATTCTCTTAAATTAACCTCGTATTTCGTAACACTAAGAGATCCTTTTTTTGAGTGTATGTTATCACACGGTCAGCGAGTACGAAACGCCGAGCGTATTTAGTTACGAGAATAGGGACCCAGGACGCTTATTCTTGATGGCCCGTGAGGTAAAATGGGCGAAATTCTCACATCCACTGGTCAACTTACTTTCACCAATTATTTCCACGAGGAAATGAATCCGCGGGAGTTGTTACGACGTTTGTAACCTTACTTTATTTGGTTGTCAGTTTTTTGGCACCTTTTTTTTAAGCGTTTTGCAATTTGTTCGATAGTTTCAAGGTTTTTTTTAATTCAAACAGTCAATAAAATTTAGGCACCCTGTAAATTTTATTATTTTTAACATAGACACATAAAAAATACCACAAGGTACTAACTAAACCCAGGACTTCACAGTACCAAAGTTTGACAGAAATTAAAAATATATTAGTTACAAATTTCAATATTCGTTTTTCATTCGGGTGAATAAGTGAGTGTATGGATATATTTACTCATATGGATCTCCGTTAATTTAGTAATGAAAATAGATACAGTTAAAGGCCTACTTCACATGAACAAAACCACCGCCAATTTGTCATTTTTTCATTTATTTCTCGAAATACTGGGAAAATCTTATATGAAAACACTTATATAGTAAGTTCAAAATTCTAACAAGTTTCATTCAAGTTTAAAGAAAAATCCGCACAATTAGATCAAAAACGACAATGCTTGATCTATTCCATAAAAGTATAACTTAAATAGAGACATTATGTTTACCAGAGTTGCGATCAGACATAAGGTAAACAATTTGGCAACGATGCTAGATTGCGCTGAAAGTTGTATCTCTACACGTAAGGTTTTTACAAACATATGATTTTTATAACTTTTTTATTATTTACCTGTAATTATGTAAATTCTCCGGGTTGTTTTTTAAAACATGGAGAAACACCTTATTTTTATTCAAATATATAAAGAAATTTAGGTATATTATATAATTGCATTTATTAATTTAAATTTCCTTGAATCTTCATAATTTTAAATCAATAAAGAATTTCTAATTTGCAGGTACAAGAAATTAACTCTGTGTTTCGATCGATGTTGTGATCGAAACGTCGTGTATAAATAAAATATAGACAATGGAAGTCCGAAACACAGAGTTAATTTCAAACACATCATTGTCTCAAACTTTCAAACAAGTACAGACAGGTATATGTTATGGTACTTGAAATATACCTAATTTTTTCGATCAAAATATCAGATAAAATACCTGATATTTTGGCCGAAAGAATAATTCTTTCTATTTCCCAATATGTATCGGGAATAAAACCTACAACAATGTGACAACCTCGCATTTGTGGCGGGTCAGCCATATAACCGTCTGTACGCTGCTCCATTCATAATTTCTCGTCGGCGTTGTAGCTTTAGCACAATCGAGTCTTTGGTATATTTTCCACATTTTTGGACAGTTTTTAATATTTTTTTTAATAATTTTTAAGTGTTTGTAGCAAAAGTTATCTGACAAAGTGCGTAATGTGACGAAAACTGAAGATTGCAGGTAAAAACCAAACATTTTACAGGTTAGTTATCATATATTTTTACGACGACATCTTGTCCTAGTCCGCCATAGGCGTGCAACTAGTGTTGCAATAAATACAAAATGTAATTAATACATATAGGAAAGAAATAAGTTTTTTTGAGATATTTTTGCGAATTTCTGATAAAAAAAAAACAATATGGTAAGCACTTATAATTAATTACACTATATTTGGTATAATTAACCAACTCCAGCTGCGACATTTTTAAATATCCTATATGGGTAACAAAAAAATGTAAGAGGTGTGTATGATAGTTAATTATAACCACATTCATATTTTTAATACTATCTGTAGTCAGCCGAGATTTGTTTATTAATAGTACAAGCGTTGTCGGTATAAATATAAATTTACAGGATAAAGAATGTATGTTTGTTATGACTTTTATTCATAATATTTACATGGGTAGATACTCAACATAATTTTTTTTTGTATTTATTAAAAATGTAAAGATACTTTTGTCCGTATTAAATAAAAATTAAAGTAGAGTGTATAAATTCCCTTTAGTTTTACAAAATGAAAAACCATAATATAATACCTATAATATAGGTATCGTCCTTTTTCAAAATAGCACTATTTTTAATCGAATTTGCTTATTTTTTGAACATTGGTTTTTTGGTAATTTGCCTAAACAGTGCAGAAAGTGCGGATACTTTTCTGTATGCTTCTTAATAAGGTTATATATATTTGGTATTTTTGAAATTAAAACCAAAACATAATTTTGTTTCCATTTTTAATTTATTCTAGTTTATAAATGCATCTATAAAACATGCGTAAAAAAAGTCACGGCGTACATAAAAAACCGTCATAGCGTTTAAATTTTGAGTTTGAAATGTGTGTTCTAAAAACTATTTTTTGATCAATAGAGTCATCATAAACACTCGTAGAAAAAAAATTCTACCTAACTCTTGCGGAAGTGCCTTTTCCGCCTGTGCGTAAAAGTATTACTGTGCGTAAAAGTATTACTTTCCGCACTAGTGAGACAACTAACGATCTCGACAACATTTAAAAAATGCATATTTTCTATGTTGCTTCTTTACATAAATATTTTCACAATGACAAATATAATACCTCTCCATACCTCGGTATCAATAATTAAGTATAAAAAAATTAAAGATTTTATTTCCAAAAATATTTGACAAGTCTGAAAATAAAGACCAAACCTTTATACATTTATAAATAACGGGCCGCTTCTGACCGCTGTTAAAGGTGACATAGTATTGCCTGGACCAAAAATGCCAGTGGAAGATAAAATGGTTTTCCCTAACCCCCAGATGTTCATTTATGTGGGATCATAAGAGAAAAAGAATGGATTACATAGCCAATCGCGATTAAGTGCCTATGGTGCATTTAGGGGTTAGTCTAACGACTGATCGTGTTTCCAAGTGATTTATGAATGACTTGATGGGTCTATTTTAGTTGAATGTCTTGGATCTATTCATATTGTATTCCATTGATGCAATCGGTGCGCCACGGGTGCGCAACTGGCGCACCGGCTCTGAGGGCTCGTGCCGCACCCAAAACTGTTTCCCGCCATTAAAAATTCCAATTGCGAAAATGGCAGTGTAAAAGACTTTTCGTCGTAGTCGTAGCAGCGATAAAGACGACGAAGAAAAAATTTGTGCCATACATCATCGCACAGAAACCCCAAAAATAAAAAACATCGAAATATGGTTTATAGGTACTTCAATAATTAAAACACTCCGTTTGACAAACGGTCGTGTAAATACAGCAACAGGGTCGCGACTCGCGATTTTATAAATAATTGCAACAGAAAACAAAAGCAAAATTTCAATCCAAAAATGTGAGGTTAACGGTTTGCCAGTTTGGCTGTTGCAGTCGTGTTCCATTGAAACTGCATCAGTGCCAGTCGTGTTCCATTCAAAGAGCAAAAGTGCCATTTTATTGCAACACCGAGCTAGTGTCAGTGCAAAACTGGAAACAGGCGAGTGCAGAACTAGATTTTACAATGGAATACACTATACAGAATGGGTTTGGGTGCGTTTTAGTGATAATACCGAATGCAGGCTCTGTCTGGGGTCCAATTCTTGAATTTCAAGACAAGGGATCAATCCCGGTGAATGATTCCATCCCCCGAAAAAAACCCTGCTTTATCTTGAAACCCCTTCTAAATTTTAGATCGAAAAGGATTTAATTTGTTTGTCTGATAAGTGGGACCGAACTTTGGAGTCGAAGAGCGCGAACACTTAATGTTTGATAGAATGAGATGGGAAATCACAGCTCAAGAATCATTTGACATAAATGTATGTTCCCTATGTATTCCCTGCTTAAGAATTAGGGCCCTGTGGTATAGCGCGATCGTAAGGACGACAAAATGGCATATAAGGTACTTGACACAAATAAGGCCACTGTTCTTATAAGGCCATATGCCGCCTAGCAGAAGAAAACAGAACTGGTCCAAAAACCATGTAGAACAATAAAATATGCCCATCTAGTCCAGTTTAGTTTACTCTATGGGTGGTTTTAAAAAAATGGCAACGGAGAGAGTTACAGTACAGAGCTTTTAAGCGCCTCTGGCTAACGACTTTCTTCCGAAATAATGGTGTGTTTTTATTAGAAACAAAGAATGCAGACACATTTTTTTGGACCACTGTTACCAAGGAAAAGCTTTGGTGGTATGTTGAGGTTTTGATTATTTACAACTTTGGAGGAATTACGAAGGTTTGTTGTTTAAGCTTAATAAGGCCAGCACACGGTAGGGTTGGAGCGGGTAGAGTGGGATAGGTAGCAGTAGAGCACTAAGGGGGGGTTTAGCTCCCCCCCTCACCCGCGAGAAGTCTGTTATGGTCACATTTTTACTTGAAATTAAGTTTTTTTTAATTATTTATCCTTCAAACCTCCCCCAATTCCTGGGTGCGCCACTGCAGGTAGAGCACGGTAGAGTAGGAATAGTTGTTTCGGGTACGACAGGATGGGTAGTACAGGGTAGAGTGGGTATGGCTGCACGTAAAAAAACCTCCATGCTTTCAGGAAGGTCATAATTTTATTAAATTCAACTGTTTTTAAAATATTGACAGGTGAAAATTCACATTTTTTAACTTTGACAGCCCGTAACGGTTTTTTTTTCACAAGCTATCGTTTTATACCTAAACCCAGTGTTAAAATATTCCAATGTTAGTTTAACCCTGGGTTAAAAATAGTATAAAACGATAGCTTGTGAAAAACCAAGATAGGAATGTAAAAACCGTTTTGCTCTATCCTTAAGCGTTTCGATATTACGGGCTGTCAAATTTAAAAAATGTCAATTTTCACCTGTCAATATTTTAAAATATATTGTAGGATCCAAAAATGAAAAATATACAGGGTGGTCAATTTTAAAAAAAAGTATTTCATAAAGATAGTTATGATGTATATGATGCACTGCTTATGTTAAATAAATTCATACAAAACTTGAAATAATATTTCTCTTCTAATGCTCCTTTGAACCTTACAGTGACCTTTATTGGCTCAAGTACCTTACTGTGAGAGAAAACGTCAATAATCTTCGGTACTCTGTGATTAGCCTCTTCAAGGGAATAGGCATATTAAATAATAGAAGATTAAGAACAAATCTCAAAAGACCCGCAGTTAAAAAATTCTTCAATTGCAATTCTTTAAAATTTCATACGAATGATTGCCTGACCCTTATTCGATATGCACTGGATGGAAAAATTCAGTAAAAAATCCTCTTTTGTGAGAAATAGGTTTAAGTGTTCTTCAGTTTAAAAAATATCTATTGATATGACCTTTGACCGCCCGAGCGCAGATTCCCCCTTTTACGGCTTTGCTTGTATGTTCTATGAATCTCTTTACTAACCTGGATACTTACTTCCACCATATCTAACAATGGCGCTTCTTTTCCTTAAAAACTTGTACTCCATCCGGTAGTCGAAGTTGTACCCGTTCTCAACTTTTGACAGTTTATACAGGTTCACGTAGATTGTGATTGATTTGGTTTCGCTGTAGTAGATCACGGGGCCCCATGACGTCCCACACCATGAGCCCCCTACCTAAGACAAATTAAACCTTTTTACATTTTACATACAAATTTTTTAAATCTACTCATACTATTCTCGCTTCCTCAGGAAGCAAAGAACTTGTATAGGTGTATAGGTGAATAGACCTTAATAAAAGATGTCGGTATAAGTGTAATGTTTTGCTTCGTCTCTGTTTTTTTAAAGTCTATGGCTGCAACGCTTTTGCTCAAAGCCGATTAAATTCGGTATAGGGCGAGTTTGTAAATTCAACATTTTTTTGACGACGGAACATCGGTGCCAACATTCGGTTGACAGATGGGTTTGACATCGATCCAGGTCTAGCAATGATGAAATGTAGTTGTTCCATCGAATACAAAAAGAACGCGTTGCGGTGTTAACAGCTGAATGCTAATAATCACACTTAAAATAATAAAATCATATCTCAACTTCGGCTCGAGAAAATGGGAAATGTGACTTATAAGGGCCGTATTCATAGTCGCTCTCAAGTCTCCCTTCTTCCTTGGGAAATGTAAATTTTTTTATGGGGGAAGGAAGGAAGGAAGGAAGGAGCCTTGAGAAACGACTATGAATACCATTCTTAAAGGCACTTATGCTGTACTTCTGGACAGTTTTTTCAAAATAGTCTTCAATGCAAGTACGTTTTTTGCTCAAATTTAGAATGATGTCTAGCTCACCATCAGAGTCTTCACTTGAACTGTCTTGCATTAATATTAGGGATCACCACTCCATTAAGCATCCTGTACTGTACCTTGTATTAACCAAAATGCATAAAAAAACTCTTGGTTTGTATAAGTTACAAAAAAACTGGAAAAAATAAATTACCATAAAGTAGGGTTATGTTTAATCGAACGAAGATTTTCCACAGACTCCCAAAGCCGGTGGCGATCGGTTCCAACATTTGTTGGATTGGTGAAATCCATCGAAAAATTTAGGAACTCTATTGTTGGACTGGTGAAATCCATCTAAAGTTTATGAACTCTTGCTGGCACTGGTGGACCACCGGTGGATTTAAAAACTCGCCCACACCTATTGTCCCGATTATTATTATTGATATATTATAGATCAGCAAAAGTTTAAAAAAATAATCTTGCGCTAAGCCCTATGCTTACCGACGCGTGCCCACGCGAAGTGTTTTGAAACGGAGCGGGCACTCGGGATCTCTTGTTCACACCGACGAGTTTTGACAAATCCCTCCAGGGGCTTAATTCTTGATTCTCGAGAGAGGGATCGATCCCTCAAGAGAAGGGATCAATCCCAGAGAATGATCCCATTCCTCGAAAAAAGATGCTTTTTCTTGAAACCTCGTCGAAATTTTAGATTGAAAAATATACATTTTACGCGCATGCTTGCCTGAGAAATGGGACCCGATCCCTATCTTTGGAGTTGGGGAGTGCGAACACCCAAGAATACGGGCCCAGAAATGCATGAAGTTGCGTGCGTTTGTGCCCAAATTCTCTATATGTTGACAACACCTTGTGCGTGAGACATGCAACTTTTCGACGTTGGGCCCGAAGTCCATTGAAATAAGAAGAATAGAATAGAAACTTTTTGACGTTAAGGATAATCTAAAATATTTTTTCGAAACTTTGATAAAATGAAAGACAATTAAGTAATTGCCACAATTTTACCAGAAAGGTGCAGCAAAGAAATTATGTTTTACAATAATCATGAGAAAACGTGTTAGATATTAAAAAAATATTTTCAGACGCATGCGGGAATGCCAACATTAAAAATAAAACGTATTCTATTTTTCCACTATAATCGCATGCATGTCTGGGAGAATTAAGGGAAATCTTTTGAAAAATGGCAAAAATTATTTCTGAATGACGTTTTCTTGTCAAATTTCGATCTTTTTATTTTTATTTTGTAAGAGTTTTTTGTAAAATCTGTTACTGAGAGGGCTACAACAAGAGATAAATGATGTGGATACAAGATTATAGCAAGTACAGCATATAAATTAAGGCTGTGGCAAAAGTTACGACAGTTTACAGTTTATGTGGCTGGGTTACGTTGGTTAGCGGTTTTTAGTATTGGGTTGGGTTAGGTCAGTCAGTTTTTTTGGTTTTCTTGTAAAAATTGAAAAGATCGGGTTTTTCCTGTTTGTTGTAACTTAAGCATTTGAAATAATAAGCTACGACAGCCTATGTCAAAAATATATAAGGACTTAGAGGTGACCAGTGGCGTAGGGGTAATATTTATTGGCTTTTGGCGGGGATTTGAGCTTCTGAGACCTTTCTAAAGGGTGAATTTGAATAAAAAAATTAATTAATCTAAAAAAAACTGTTGATTAAATTTGTATCAAATTTTGTACGGTAAAAGTTTAAAGCATTATCCCAGAAGCATTCACGTGATTTTGCATAATTTTAAGTTTTTTACATAATTTTACGCATCCTAAAAATGTTTAATTGACGGTGAAAATTATCGATCATTTAAAAAAACTAAATAAAAACAAGATATATATTTTTTTTTAAACCACGCGAATGGTCTGTGGGGGATATCAGAAGCCTCCACTGTGCAATTTTTTTTTAAATTTATATATGCGGCTTATCTGTTTTAATAAACGAACAGTTTTTAGGATTCAAATTCACTTTTAAGGTGGAGATGACTGTAGTAACTTAAGCCACAGCCTGTAGTAAATTTTATTCTTGATGGCTCCTCTTTTTCCAGTTAGAGATTAAACAACTTAAGCCACAGCCAGTAGTAAATTTTAATTTATAGATGGGAAACAATTTTGATGGCCCCTCTTTTCCCAGTTAGAGATTAAACAACACTGTTTAAGATGAGAGTTTAAGGAATGGAAAAAAACAAGCAAAGTTTATTTTAAACCCGAGCATATCTAATCTTTAATGTAAGACATATGTATAGGTAGTTACAATGTCCTTGGGGCCTATAGAGAATAAACCTTAAACCAGATTTGTATTTTTAAAAACAATAAACAAGAGATAAGACAAATTATCTATTGTCCTTTCAGCCCGATTTAAAAAATTATTTCACTGAGGTGCTAACAAAACACTTAAAACTATCGTCAATTAATGTAAATTATTATTCTACTTGACACATGAATATTCTCACATACTCTCTGGGTACTGACACTAGAGCTTTTTTGCTTGATGTGTAATCTAATAATTACGTTATTTTCAATTTATGCCAAGGACTACAAGTGTGTGTTGCTGTCATCACAATAAAGTCACTTGAAAATAATTCAGTAAATAAACCATTTTACAAGTCATACCAACTTAAAAACCAGGAGGTACCCAACTAGCAATTTTTAGTTGTGCAAGAATTGCACTAATTTGAAACGTTGTTTTACGGATAAACAATAGTTATCATGGCGACGGTCGACAACGTCGACTATTATACGACGCCTAAACGTTTATCACAACTTCAGTCGCCATCACAACTATTTATGACCGTCTATTGTACTAACAGTAATTCCTTAGTTGTGAAGGCGCCGACTACAAACCGGTGTTTGCTAAACCAAAAATTGATCAATTTACTCCACGTTTTCTGGCCGGTTTGTTGGAGACGCGGGCGCGCCTGTTTACATCGAACCAATTTTTCTGTTATGTTTGCAACAAGCCAATTTTGGAGCACTGCTGTCTGTCATACAAACGTCAATTAATTCAGTAAAAATAACTAAGAAGTGTTTTGTAAAGTTTCTATTAGTTTTGTTTGAACATTTTGCACTATGAAAAGTAACAAATGGTATAAATATTCTTCGATATTTTGACATGTGACAGCTGTCATTGAAGGTGATTCCCCAGTGTGTCGGAAAAAAAGGAAGGTCCTCTGTAAACAACAAGGACGGAAATTAAGTGAGCACCAGAAAGCCAAACTGTGGAGCAATTTCGAATGGGTAAAAATCGAGGCGTGTTCGCGTCTTTAAGTTAGGGGATCCATTCAAAACACAGTTAAGTAGTTAAAGCAGTCTAGACACGGGACTCCTTTGGTTGTCATAGAAACTAATAAGTGCGGCCATGATTGATTGTTAAAACTATTGTATGCTAATTTGTAAACAAACATTAAAAATTATTTTTTTGCTTCTTTCTACAATAAACTACGATCTTTTTGCATATAATAATCCGTATTTTGTTCTTAGGAATCCTAAGCAACATCTTTAGAGGATTTTCGAAGCGATTTTTAAATCATGATTTTTTTTTAATTTCATAAAATCATCTGAATCGAGGGCGCGCTTGTTTTTTAGAGCTACGAACTGTACATTTGACAGTAAACTACCGTCTGTTTATATATTTTGGCATTGCATGCAAAACATGATATATGACATAGAATATCATCTTATTTTAATATATATTAATATAATAGTCGAATAGTGTATTTATCATTTTACGTAATGAATAGTATTTTGAACAAATAATTGTACTCCAAAACCCATTGAACTATTACTTCAACTGTAGTCGCGATCGTGACGTTGACTCAATCAAAAAATTATCCACCAAATTGGTGCAAAAGTGGGTGGTGTTTGAGTAAAAGTAAACGTTGCGACGCAACGTTGGCACGCGGTGCACCACGTTGAGACGTCGACAAATTGCTAGTTGGGTATCAACTTAAAAACCAGGAAGTACAGAAAGTGAAAAACTGTACTGTTGTGACAATGTAGTATTTTACAGCTTCATAATGTTCACGTGAACAACAAAAAATAATATATAATAATATATTAGATTATTTAAATTATGATGTAACTAAATATTGATATATTTATTTTCATAAACCAATATCAGGTTTTATATGTTTTCTGTATGGTATGTTGAACAAACTTGTGAAAACTAAGATAAATCTCGTTAAGTGCAGATTTCTTCTATCAGTTTTTACTTTCATGACATCGTATGGGGTTTTTTGTCTTGGTTTGAGTACTAAATAAGCCAACATTTGAAATCAAGGAGGTCAACAAAAAAGGTACAAGGACGTACTCAAAGGCAGTATGATGAAGGGTCACATCGAAATAAACAACTTAGGGACTACGACAAACGATAGGGCTTCATGGCGCCGAAGAGTCTATGAGGGAGCACAAACTTTTGAAGAGCAAGGACGTAGACTAGGAGCGACAAAATGGAAGAATGCATGATCAACAACACCCAGCTGCTGCCGGAGACTGGGTGTGCCAGGACTGTAGAAGGGCAGCGGCTCGAGAATTGGCCATAGATAGCCATCAAAAAACGCACAACAGTTAGCGACGATAAAGAATAGAGGAAAATTATACTCGGTATCGAATGATTGCCTATGAAGATGAAGCAAACATTTTAATCAAACATATTTTTCGGTTAATGTCATTTTTAATTATAGTTAATTTTTTTAGGACTTTTCATGAACACTAAAATTGTGGCAAAAATTAAAAATTGAAAATTGGTATATAATATGTATAATATTTCATCTCTTTAATAATGATAGTAATAATAATAAAGAAAAGATTTGTTTATTTTTATAAAACTTTACATTTTTGGCAAAATGCAATCTGGCGCCATCTAGTGACAATATATTATACTTCTTTTACTCCAGACCCCAAGACATTCATTGATCAATATTTGCAACCAGAAAACTCAACAGATTTAACCTATTAATATTCTGTCTAAAAAAGATGCTTAGATGTGAACAGAATACGCATGCAAATTTTCACCCTTCATTTTTAAGGTCAACACGAGCGCTTCAAAAAAACCCTTGCGTCAAAAAACATGCGTGGACGTCGGCACGCGTTGGTGTGCACAGGGCTTTACATTTTCTTCTTTACAATATTACGAAATGGTGCATTTTTATAGAGATAAATTTATACAAAGTGCATATTGTGAAGTATACCGAGACTAAGTTAAAACCTCGGTTAAGATTGGATTTGTGGGAGTGAAGTCATGCGTTCGTCTGCCATTTTAAAAATACCCTGCCAAAAAAGCTTTTAAACAAAACAGAAAGTAGAAAAAGGAGTTACTCATCCAATTTTTATTTTTCGTTTTCCCAACCAAGATCTTTTGATCTTTTCTTTTTTTTTAAAAAAGCTTTTATGAGGTAAAATTTTAGGTATACAAAAGTTGTAATATCTTTTTAGTTATGTCTTTGATATAAGATTTCATGTGGTTTCATATAATACATATATTATAGCTAATCCTATAATCTGACAAACTTGTGAATAAAATTTTGTAAAATATAGTAATACAATACTTCATGGGTTATGAAATCACCGTTCTCATATACATACTCACTAAAGTCTAGAGAGTTCTAGGTTTGTTATGAGTGGTGCAATTTACAGCTCTCTCCACTGAGACCTGAGAGATCTATTGTGGCTCATTTCCCTCTCATTTCCCCCCTACCCCACTTACCAGTCCGGTCTGACGAGGAACGGTATAGAATCGAATTAGCCTGCCTTCTAGCTAACTCGGCCTACTCCGCTTCATACTGCATTTTACCTTAATCTTAGAAAATTTTGCAATTTTATAAGAAAAAGTCCAAGTAGACTACCTGCAAGTCCCGGGACTTGAACCCGGCATCTCCTGCTTGAAAATCGCGGCATTAATCCCGACACCAAGCAGGCGGCTCTAGGGTTCTATGGCTACACCTTTGTTTTTTATAATGCGATAAAGGTTTGTATGCGCACATTTTTTATGAGACTTTCGGGAGATTTTAGGATCAGCCAGGCTCAAAAAAATTTAAAAGTTTCTATGAATATTTGGTTTTGTTAATAGTTGCTATGGGGTGGTAATAAAAATGTTTTATGTGTCCATCCTTAAAAAATATATACTTTGGGTTTAAATCTATCCACAATTCAATAGAGATTTTCCAGGGCAATTTATAATCTGGTCATAGGTTTGCATAGGTTTCAATAATAAACTTACTATTCTTTTATAATCTTACTTGCTCTAAGGCATGGCCTTAGAAACAGACATTACCACGTAAAACTGCGTTTCTTGCGACCATCTGGAAACTTACAAAATTCTTTTTGACTCATGAAATCTTATGAAATTTTATAAAGAATGCCTCACAAAATCCCATTAAAACTTACCAAAGTAATATTTATAAGAAAAACATTTTTTTATCTCAGGAAATATTATAAACAAAGCCTCACAGAATCTCATAGAAATTTATCAAATGAATAAAATCCTAGCTGTATTAACCTATCAGGTCGTAAAAAAAGTTTTTGTTCACTTAAAACCTTATAAAATCTTATAAAAATATTTACATCTCATCTCATCTCTAGTGAATAATTTTTTAGCTTATACCTTTTAGGTTTTTATAAATAAAGCCTCAAACAATCTCATAGAAACTTATCAAAGTAACAGTTCTCCCACAGCCTCTGGCGACAAAACAAATAAGTACTTATACGAGTATAATTTTCTCTTAGATATGTTAGGTTAAAGTTTGCAAGAGTTGTACTTTTACTTAAGAACATTGCAGGTAGATCTCATAGAATCTTTTATACGTTTATGAGGTACTCAAAATCATTGTAAACAACTGGCTAGTAAAATATGATAAAATCTTATGCGGGATTTGTGTTTCGCTTTTAGTAGTCAGATATTATAAAATATCATAAATTTATGTGAGCATTGATAAAAAAAACTTATTAATATTTTATCTGTTATCTATTTATAATCCTAATGTGAGATTTTTTGCAGGGTAGTGTCACTTTTAGGATCTCGGCTCTTATTGGTCCAATTTTGAAAACTTTTTTGTGCTTTATAATAATTATTATTGTTTACTATTTTTGATTTCGAAACTTTTTGAAAGCCGTCACAAAAAAAAGTGACGGCAAGAAGATTTTCGTAAATCAGAATTATGGTATTAAACACTTAAAGTAAATATTTCAACGCATCGGTATCGGTATATGTATCGCGTTCGAAATAAAGCTGAAATACACTACATTTTTGACTTGTTTATGCGATGTTTCGAACGATGCCCGCTTTTTTGAAAAGTGCTATGACAGAACTGCTAACAGCAATCGATGCGTGCGTTGGGATGGACGTAACGATAGGTTCATCACTCCGTACGCATCAATTGCTGTCAGCTTTTGTGTCATCACACCCGTCAAAAAAGCTGGCATCGTTCGAAACATGGCATGAGCAAGTCAAAAATGTAGTGTTTTTTGGCTTTATTTCGAACGCGATACGTATACCGATACCGATGCGTTGAAATATTTACTTTAAGTGTCTATTTATTTTTTGTTACAAACACACAAAAAAAATACTAAAAATTGACCAATCGGAGCCGAGATACTAATAGTGACACTAAGGCAAACGTATACAAATCTCTTGATTGTACTAATCAGCCAGAGCCCAAATCCCACCTACCTGAGGTCTGTTAGACTCTGTGATTTGTAAGGCACCGTCAGGACAGCCATCTGCAGAAAAAGAAATGAATCGACCCAAGGTGAAGCTGTCAAATGTCACCTGAAACAACAAATTTATTAAAATAAAGTACATTTTTAGCGCCAAAAAAAAATTTCAACCGGGATTCGAATCCGGAACCTATAGAATACTAGTCTAATGCTCTACAAATTGAGTTATTGAGGAAAAGAGTTTTCGACCTATTCGTTCGTTATTTGTATCCTAGAAATTAATAAGTTGGTGTAGGCTCTAAACTAGGTTCAAAAAAATCAATAGATTGTGAAGTGCTGCAGGGGTTCATTCTGGGCCGAATTTAACATATGTTAACTTTAAAAAAAGAGATTAAAAGATCTTGGGTGGAAAAAAATACACGCCAGAACGAACCCGTATCAGGTGACTTAGATACGTGGCAGTGAGGAACGATGCCTATATGTGATTGATTCAAAGTTAGAAATCAAAGTGGATGATGATGTTAGTGTTAGTTAGTTTGGAGAGGGTGGCCAGTGGAACCACTGATGAGCCCATACTGGTTGCCCAGTACGAAACATCATTTGATCATTTCTCTTTTCGCTTTGGTCCTTTGTGTGTTCCTTGTGGAGTACTCATCCAAGTTTGAATTTTCGTTTTTTTCCACCCAAGATCTTTTAATATTTTGATATTTTGGTGAAGTAACAGATTCGGAGGTTTTTTTTTCTAAGTTCTTTTTGTTTTAATCGTCTTAGGAGCGTAACCCTATTGGAAAGATTAACACGCCAGGACGAAACCGAAATCCAAAGTTGGAAATCAAAGTGGATGATGGTATTGAATGATGTTTGTGCAGGGTGACCAGTCGAACCGCTGATGAGCCCATGCTGCCTGCCCACGGCGAGACATCAATTGATCATTTCTCTTTTCACTTTGGTCCTTTGTGTGTTCCTTGTAGGATCCTCATCCAAGTTTGAATTTTCGTTTTCTTCCGCCCAAGATCTTTTGATCATTTGTTTTTAGAATCTTTTTTGTTGAAGCAACTGATTCGGAGGTTTTTTAACTTTTTTTTTGTTTTAATCGCCTTAGGAGCGTAACCCTATTGGAAAGATTAAGACGCCAGGACGAACCCGTATCAGGTGACTTAGATAAGTGCCAGTGCGGAACGATGCCTATTTGCGAGTGATTCAAAGTTAGAAATCAAAGTGAATGATAGTATTGAATGATGTTTGGGGACGGTGACCAGTAGACCCACTAATGAACTCATGCTGGTTCCCAGTGCGAAACATAATTTGAGCATTTCTCCTTTCGCTTTGGCCCTTTGTGGGTTTCTTGTGGGATTCTTATCCAAGTATGTATTTTCGGTTTTTTTTCTTTTCTTTTGATCTTTTGTTTATAGATTCTTTTCTGTTGAAGTAACTGAGTCGGAGAGTTTTTCTAACTTTTTTTTGTTTTTTATATGTTAACTCTATTTCGAAATTCATCAGAAATCCTATAACGCGCAAAACTCGATTCTGAATGCTCGAAATTCTAATGTGTTATCGTTTGTAGGGACCAATAAAAGTAAACATAATAGAACAGCAATTATTGTCTCAAAAGGGGTAATGCTACCTAATCGAGTACCTAATGGAAATAGAATTTATTGTCGCATCTCCTGTTTACATTAGGTATAGCAGTGTACTGATGAGCACCTCTAGCGCGAAACTTGAGTTTGCGGTAACCCATATAATTATGAGATACTATAACGGCCCTGCCCTTGTATTTTAAAAAGCCGTAGCGATAGTAAGCCTCTTAATCAAGTTAGCCTGGAAAAAATGCAGAGACAAAAACTCTTTTGGACGCGAGCAGACAGCGTCAAACATGCGCAGCAGATTTATTTTCTTTGTTTTTTAAAGTTATTATTGTTATATATTTTGTGATCCTTATAGTATCTTAGAGTTATATGAGGTAACCATTACATTTTTTTGAGGGAAAGCTGGCTGTTCTATTTTTCTTATTTAAGCCTGCAGGACCAACAAAAGTGTTACAAAATATTATTATGCTCTTTAGGAAATAACAGTACTTTTTTAATCCCTAAGTTTAGGAAGTAAAGTGGATCTTTTAATCCCCGGGTTTCCTTTATTTCTCAGGGATTAAACTTTTACTATATTTCTTCGGGATTAAGTTTTACTACTAGAAATCATGAAATCATTATAGATTAAATTTTTACTTTTTTTCCCGGGGATTAAATTTTACTATTAGGAATATATTTTTTAAACAGTCTATACATTAATCCCTCGACAAATTATATTCTAAAAACTTTTTGTCTCGGGATTAAAGGTTCTTATCTTTTTTTAACAATAGGTCGAAAATAGCTACAAAACTATACAATATTATTATGTTACGTTTATTCAGGGTAAAACAGTTTGAATTTAAAGTACTGTAAAAATGATGAAATTTATCAGAAATTTTGATTGGTTTATTAAAACTTATCAATAAATTTAACCCATTTTTTTTTAAAGCATTGCTCTAATGTAATTAATAGCAAACTAAAAGTATATGATCTATTATAAATAATAGTAGAATCTATACTTATAATAAATCTCGATAGAGACCATTTCTGCACATTGAATATTTTTTTAAATTTCTTGGATTTTTGTCTGCTTGCTTCAGCATCACGCATGCACTGAACGGATTTTTTGGAGTCCTGGACATGACAAGGGTTTTATGTTGTCAAAATCGTCAAAACAGGTAAAAACGCGAGCGAAGCTGCGGGGTCTTCAGCTTGTATAAGATAAATATTAATGGATAAATAAATATATTGCAATAATATATTTAACATAAAATAAAATAAAATAAAAGAGATTTTTTTAATATTATACGATATTAGCAAATATCTTTTAGGTATTATATTAGTTTAAACATTTTTCTAAAAATTAGTCTATAAAGTATAGGTTTTATTATTGTCACTGAGTTTATTAAATTAGGGATTGTTCTTGACAATTAATATGTGTAAATCTATATTTATCACATATATTTATCGCTTTCTAGTATAGCGCTCACAGTTTAAAAAAAATAAGTTTCACATATTCAGCTCTGTGTTTCAACAGTCTCTATTTAAATGTCATTATAGTTTAACGCATATTATTGTGCACCGCCCCATTACATTGCATATATCACGCAAAATTTCGTGCAAGTCCTGACTTTATGGCTCAGTTACAGCATAAACAGCAGTTAACATAAGGCTTACACAGGCAAACAAAATTAATGTTGATTCACAGCATTTGATTTAAGAAAAAAAAAAAGAAAAATATGCAGGGTAACCCAACGAAACAGAGGCGTTATTGACACACACAAACACTCTAGACTGCCACTTAACAGCCTGTTCACTGACAATAGCTATATTGGAATTTTCGAAAGATACATCTCTTTCAATGGGTGACGTTCACCACCAGAATTCAAATAGAGAAAGTGGGCAAACGCTAACTGTATTTTTACAAAAGTAATAATATTTTGAAAATATAGCGATTAGTTTTCGGGATGTTCACTTTCAAAATTGCATAGACCAAGGCAGAAATAATATCTTTTAAAATTCTCTTATTGAGAAATCCCGGGAGCCTTCATTTTTGTTTTCGTTAATAGTTTGTCATTTCAATTTTTCTTCTAAAATTTAGCGGTTAATATTGAGCTTAATTTAAAAAATATTTTTGAAAATATTACTTTCGAGCTCCACTTTCTCTACGAAAATTCCAATATAGCCAAAAAGTGGTTTGATTTCGGGGTTTTGTTCGAAATCGTACTCCAAATATTCGAAACTCCGCTGCTTCAACAAAATGTAATGTAAAAACTGGTCTTTAATTTTGCACAAATCAAAAACTACTTTTCCGCGCATGCGTGGAAAAGTACTTTTTGCAACACATATGCGGAAAAGTATGGAGACAGAAATTTAACCTTGTCTACTGTATCTTTTTGAGATAGACATACCCCTAGCTTTAATTAAATAAAAAAATTAAAATCTTTGAATTAGCTCTTTTTTTTGGCGGGGCGAGGGCGTTTTTGGGCGCAATTTTATTTTTTTTTTAAGGATCTCCTGTTTGATGCCACATATCATAAAGGTGGCATCTCTAATTTAGGAGATAATTTTCAATTTTTGAAAGCGATTATGTCTCAAACTAAAAAAGGTTCTGTAAGATGTTGGATGTTTTTTATAAGATTTTTTAAAAATAATTCAGGAATGGTAATCTTTGGGCGATTACACGTTTACATATGCAATGAATTTGATATCATATATTAAAAAGTGTTGATCCGAATGCTTCATTTAAAAATGTTACTATTTGTAGATTCTCTCAAAAAAATCCTTTAAACTGACACCCAACATCATAAGATTTCTTATTTATTTTGTAAGGCAATCGCTTTCAAAAATTTAAATTTTAGGACTTTGATTGCAAATATCTCCAAAACTAGATTTGCGAACCCTATGACATCTTCAAAAAACAAATTTTGTAAATTGTTGGGTATACGGTAACAATGTTACTGCAGCATTATCTAACGCGGTAACAATGTTACTGCAGCATTATCTAACGTTAAAGCAACGGAATTTTGTCGTAATATGTAAGACCGTCTGAAGATCACTAATTTATACACCTAAATTAACGTCCATTTAGGTGAAGTATGTGGTCATTGGTCAGCAAAGTGTTGCTTGGGTACTTTATAACCTAAGGACATTTTAAAAGGTTTGGCAAGCACGGCAATCTCACCCGTTCTCAGCTTCTTTAGATGAAAGCATTATGTTTATCATTCGAATAGAAGACGAATGTAGCTCTGTAGTTTTCCCTGTCACCGTAAAGTTAAAATTTTTGATTTACGCTCATCGCTTTTATTATGGTATCAGAAATTATTTTCTACTTTTTAGTATCTTCCAAAAAGTTTGTTCTTAAGAGTTTTTTATTCCACCATACCGATATGGTATGGGAGACTATTAATTAAAATTGTGAAATTTTGACTTTTCTTAATTTTATCAAAAATGAGTTACTAAGGTTCCAAAACACCTTAATCGTCGAAAAAAAAAGTTCTGTTGTCTGATGTCTGTCTTTATACACGATAACTCAAGAGCGCCTTAATCGATTTCAAGAAATGTGGTACAAAAATCCTGTATCGGCTGACTGTAAACTGATTAACTTTTGGATAGGGTGGTGGGGGATTCAAGGGGGGATAAGGGGATAAAATATTTACAATATTGTAACTTTTGAATAAAAGCAAGTAGCGGTTTTCAGATTTAAGTTTCCATGAATGAAACAGATTTTGTTATAAAGTCCAAATTCGTGGGAGTTTCAGAGTTATTTGAAAAAAACGTTAAAATATATTAAAAACAATCATAACTTTAGAAGTAAAGCAGCTATATGCGGTTTTCGGATTTTGGTTTTCATAAATATTACCCAAAAATTTTGGTATAATTTCATTTCCTTTCAAGATAAAATAATTGATTGTATGGTGAACTATTCGTGCTTTCTAGCACCAATTTTTTTAATAAAAGTTTATTATATTTATTTGAAGCTAGAGATATGTCTTTCTAAAAAATATATAGTTCAAGTTTATATATTGTCTTCTTGAATATGGACTTTAGGCTGACTGTGGGTACGAGGGTATAATGTTTTTCGAGTTAGATGGACTATGTATGTTAATGCACCTGGACTTTCTCGAAAACTGATCAAAATTTAAAAAAAATCGAAAATATGTCGATTTTGGCTATATTTAAATTTTTGTAGGACACTCACCTCTTTCGAAGGGTAGGTTTTACAACCAGACTTTATATAGAGAAAGTGATATAAGTGATATCTTATTTTGAAGGTATATCAAATGCCTTTACAAAAGTGTTAAAATTTTAGAAATCTAGCGATTATTTTTCGAAAATCGTTTTTTTTACAAAATTAAAAATTTTATTTTTAAGAAATTTTAGGACACGTCGATTTTGTTTTCATTAATAGTGCATTAACAGCCATTTGCACCAACATATTTAGGGGTCACCTAGCATTAGGTGGCACCTAAATCTAGTTTAGTTTTAGGTTAGGGGAGCACTATGGGACCAAAAACGGGCCCCTACATTTAGGGATCACTTAAGGTAGTTTAGGGGAGTTCTAAATACAAACGAAACTCTTCTCGAATCTAGGCCACCTTATTCTAGGTGGCCCCTAAATAAGTAAATATGTTGGTGCAAATGGCTGTAAATCATTTAATTTTTCTTCTAGGATATATTCCTACGAGGGGGTTAAAAATAAATAAGGAGATTTTGGACCACTTAAAATAACATTTTTTGTGGTTCTTGTTATTTGGGCGACTGCGCAGTAAGGAAAACGAGGGGAGGCTAATCAAATAAGGATAACGACGAACTTTATTTACGCCAAATAGGAATAACGATTTTTGTGGTTATCTTTATCACATTAATTCGTATTTTTCTTTTCGTATGACCAAATATTTTTCATCATCTTCAAAAAACAACAACATTCACAGACTAAAACCCACTTTGCGTTCCACGATTTTATTGGGAGGTTAGGGCTTCCAATATGATCAAAAAAATTCCTTCTTGCAAATCAAATTGACATATTTCGGGATTTTTTTAATTTTAATCAGTTTTCGAGACCATACAGGTGCATCATTTTAACTGAGACACCCTGTATGTGCCACGATAGAGACCAAACCGGTGACCCGATTTCGATAATAGTCTTAAACATTTTTTAAAATTTATTTCCAGTGACATCCAGTTTTTTTTTACCGTTCCTCCTCCCGCCACGCCGACTGGGCCCCCCACCCTCAAGAAAAAAGGGCTTAAAGTTTCATCATCAAACAACAGTTTTAAATAGGGTTGACTACAGAATAGAGAAATGTTTCGCCGTCGCAAACCTGGATATAGTCGCACTAACGAACTTACCTTGAGGCATGCGACTACAAAACGTTTGTCAATTCTGTTTTTTTATTATTTTAACTTGTTGTAGATACGATTTTTAACAAATATTTTTACCAAACCCTGTTTGTTCAATAATAATTCATGAAATATTTTGAAAAAAAGTGTAAAAAAAAACAAAATGAATTACGAAACCAAATACTTATTCTCTGCTCATACTGCTACCCCCTCAACAAACTTATGTTAAAGGTTCTGATCTTTTTACTTTACCATAATTGATGCACACTATGCTGGAAACGAAAAGCATTCCTGGAGCAAAAATTCTATTTACGTGTTGAGTTTATTTGCTATGTATAAATACCTCTTTACTGCACTCTAACAAAGGGTTTGAAATGCTAAAATCGATTTGAAGAACACCATATGTTGCCCTATTTTAGTTCAGCTTTGCGTGTGGAATCAAAGTGAAAACTTTTTATTTTATTTCGATTAGTGCATGGATTTGAAATGGTAAAGTGCTGGCTTTCTGGCAGTGCCTGGAAATGTTTTAATGCTTTTATATTTTGAATAATTTACTTTTGGAACTAATACTGTATTAGAGTTCCTTCTCCCTCAAATGTCAAAAATGTATTCTTTTAATCAATGATCTGGAGGTTTTTCTAAAAACTCTTAGATAGTAGGAGATAGAGAGTGGTGCAATTAATTTTCGTTTTTAGAAAAATTTTTGTAGCGTTATCTAAGCAAAAATAAATAAAACGTTTATATTTATAGTATAGTGTAGTATAGTAGTATAGTATAGTATAGCGTTTTCTTTTATTAAATTGAATAAATATTAATTTTTCTTTTTCAGTTTTGGGCGGTTTTTATCTATTTAACCAGATAGCTGCATTTTGTAGTTTTTGATTATATTTAAATATTAATTGCAAGTACTATTGGTACAATTCTCATTATGCTTTTTTGTTATTAAGGTATGCCCATGCAAGAGAACAAGATAGAAAGAAAGAAGAAAAAATAATTAAAAATAATAAAAAGATGACTATAAAACATAAAAATATTGAATGAAATAAAATCAGAAATAGGACGTAAGAAGCGTCATTAATACAAACAATATGACATTAAACATATAACAGATAAAACCTAGGAAATATAATTATGTAACCCCTAAACAGAAAAATACATATGACTAGAATTAACGAACTAATGTGACTGTTTTTGTTAGCTTTCGAAAAATATTTTAAGTAAACTATTGTTTTCTAGATTAAGTTTTTTGTTAATGGTGTTATTTTTTCTTTTTGTATATAGTCTATAAATTTCTAGGAGCTGATACACTCCATTATTAACCAAAGGATCATTTTTGTCTTTGTTGTTAAGAAAAAGTTCTCCTAAAGTGTTCTTATTTCGAAAAGCTGTTTTTATTCCGTACTTGTTTAAAGTTTTGGATATTTTATAAGACGCAGCAAGTTATAGCACAGTATTTTTGTTCTACTTGATATGTTGTAAACAATATCGTAGCTATTTTTTAATCTACGTTTATATACGAATTTGTCCACCAGGTTGTCCGGAAAGTGATATTGGCGAGCTATTTGTTTTAAAATAGAGATCTCCCTATGTAATGCATCTTCCGTCATTGGAATGGAAAGGGATCTATAAACATATCTATTTAGCTTAAATTGCTCTATAAACATAGCTATTTAGCTTAAATAGCTATGTTTATAGAGGAGAACGGAAAAATATCACCACATTATCTTGAAAACGTTATCATATATGTTTTCATTTAAGCTTTTGACTACTTCTGACCAATAATTTGTAACTACTGACTTCTCTCAATAATAGAATTTGGGTTTTGGATTAGTCAAACAGTTTATAGTATTTAGAAAGGACTTTAGTTAATTTTGCCTTGATTTTGGCTTCACGTTGTATAAAACTTGGTATGAATATATTCAGGTCCAAAATACTTTTTTATGTCATAAATGATTTTGTCTAAAACTTGTTTATAAATAGAAACTCTACAATACTATCTGTGTTTCCAATGGTTTTCTCGGTAAGTACGTCATGCGTTTGTTTATTCTTGGTATGACGAATTGAAGGTCAAACTCTCCCAAAATACTGTGGTGGGATTCTAAAACGTCTTTGAAGGAACTTTCTGCAATTTCTCGTTTTTTCCCCCAAAGACTTCAAGGTTACCACCAGCATCTTTGTTGTCTTCTTTTTTCTGGAGGAGACAGGAGGCAGGAACTGTCAAAAATAGTGACGATTTTATCATAATCAGGCGAAGCCTACTTTATCTATCGCTAAGCTTGTATTATATCAAGTGTAATTTGTAACCTATGTAATGGATAAAAGAATACTAGTGCTGTAATAGGTATTTACGTCACTAGACCAGAAAATTGGTGTTTACAGATTGACGTTGGAAATTTACAGGGCGAGCCTTCTCCAATATCTTTTTCATCAACAATTTTGGATTGGATTGGAAGATTGGAACAGGCATTTATTAATTTTTTATAGGTAATTGTACATTAATAACACGTAATTGTTATAAAAATCGGAGAAAAGTTATAAAAATTGTCATATAAAGTAATGAAATTAATAATCGGAAGTTACGAAATCAATGAAAAAATTTTATAGAGAGCTGTTATTAATAGTATGTACAGATTATGGAGATAATAAAAGAGCATATGAAATAAATAAAACATGTTAACGATTTTAATCAATGCCTTAAATAAATTTAATAAATGGCGATCATTGACTGTCGTTTAAAAGTTGTTATGGAATGTATGTACAAGTTTATGAAAATTATGAACCGGGCATACAAAATACCTAAACATGGTTATGAAATTTATGTACATAACAGTCTTTTACTAAATTCATTCTTGGTTGTAACTAAAAGCTATAAAAACATGTCTCTTAATCCTTGATTTCATAACACCCTTCACAAAAATCATTCTTAAAGACTCTTTATGTTGTTATAACTTTTTTTTGAAACCGTGTTTTGCAGCAGTAAAATCAATAACCCGTTTTGGCTATAAAATTTATGTAAACTTGATTATGATATTAATAAAACTTTACATCATCAATGTATTTTTTTATAGGAAACGGTGCCTTTTTTGGTTCAGTGCATGTTCTCCTTACATGGGCGAAATCCCGAAAGCACGTGTATCGTAGGTCAAACCTTTCTCCCGATGTGGTGTAGACTATATGGGTCTGTTTCCTTTTACCATTTTCAGACGAAAAGGAATCCAGAGTCAGAAAGATTTGCTTGTTTATATGTATACCAACCACATCTCTTCATTTGGAAGCAGTATCCGATGTGCCATCCAAAGCTTTTTTAGCTGCTTTTCGACGATTTGTGTCTCGCCCAGGAAGATGTGTAGATATGTACAGCGACCAAGGATCTAACTTTATAGGGGCAACCTATTGCTGTCCTATCTAAAGCTCTCGGCTGAACAGTTATCCATTAACTTGCATCTCCCTTCAGTGAAATCGCATTTGTATCGTGTTTTAGGACACCTTTAAAGAAGTTGTTTCTACCATTTTATGTTAATTACTTTGTTTATACGGACCTCTTAAAGCGCTTTTATATGAGGATGGTTTGAAAATATTTTCGTACAAACACCACTAAAACTGTTTTAGGCACTAAATCGATTTTATTTTAAAGCGATTTAAGAAAGCGGTTTATCGCTTTAAAACCCATTTTAGGATCGTTATAAAGTTTTTAAAAACCCTTTAAAAAAAATAAAAATCTGTTCTTAACTGATTTGTTTTAATTGTTTTTTATTTAAACTGACATATTTAAGGACGTATAAACCCTCGGAGAAAGCGATTTTATTGAAAACCGTCCTTATATAAAGGCGCTTTTAGGTGCGGATAAACGTAGTCATTGTGAGGCTGTGTAAAATTCTAAATAATCTGGAAGTTCTTACCCCTGAACACTTCCTCACCCTAGAAGCGTTAACCTTCCCTCCCATTGAGAACCTCACTGATATACCCTTTAATGGGAGGTTAAAAAGATGGCAACTGATTCAACAGATTCAGTAGCACCTTTGGAAAAAGTGGTATTTAGAATACCTCCATGAATTGCACTCGTGTAGAGAAAATGTATGCCAGCTCTGACTGTTCCTCCTGTTTTCCAAATTAAAACCTTCAAAGGCTTGGTATGGAGGAATATTAAAATCGTAAAATTTTGACTTTTCTTAATTTTATCAAAAATGAGTTTCTAAGATTCCAAAACATCTTAATCGGCGAAAAAGAAGCTGTCTGTCGATCTGTTATCTGTTATTTGTCTGTATACACGATAACTCAAGAACGCCTTAATCAATTTTAGCGAAATTTGGTACAAAAATCCTTTATCGGCTGACCATGAACTGATTAGTAGTAGTAGTAAGGGGGCGGCCCGCAGGCCTGGCACCTAGGCCTCTTCATGGGCTTCATGTTATAAAGTTAAAATTCGTGGGAGCTTTGATTTCCAAATTATTTGAAAAAACGTTAAAATATATTTAAAAAATCATAACTTTAGAAGTAAAGCAGATATTGATATGCAGTTTTCAGATTTTTGTTTTCGTAAATGTTGCCCAAAAATTTTGTTATAAAGTTCAAATCTTTCAAAGCTACAGTTTTATTTCCCTTCAACATAAAATAATTGATTGTATGGTAGACTATCCGTGCTTTCTAGCACCAATTTTTTGACGCTATTTTGTAGCATATTTTGCTGAATCCAGATCTAAGTTATGTGTGGTTCGTAAATTAAGAATAATTTTTTTTATTTTGCTGGGATTTAAAAATATTATTTTGGTTGGCGGAATGTTTATAATTGACATAAAATAAATTTTAGTTTATTTTATTAATTAAATTTCTCTCCACTGTCAAATGCGCATCTCCGACCCAAAAAATGGCCGCCAACATTTTAGTCCAAAAAAGACGCAAATTAAGGGCAAGTCGAATGTGGGTCCGTTTGCCAAATGTTATTATCCTTTTTTTGAAAGTTTCCATTTTTATCCTAAATTTATTTTATGCGATTGTAAGCAAGATCTAATTAGATTTTCAGCAATTAGTCCTACTAAGCCTAACACCGAGGTAATTGAGATCGATCGACATGATTAAAATATTTTTTTTTGGGCCGCTTTTTGAAAAAATATACAAGGTGGATTCTTTAAACGGAATGGTGCTTCTAGCCGGTTAGAATCTGGTTTTACAAAAAAATCCAAAAAGACGTCAACTGATATTTTTAATTTTCTTTAATCGTGCTATCTTGGATTTTTTTATGTCATTTTGTTTACGAGGTACGGCAAAAAAAATATATTTTTTTTTAAAATAGGACACCCTGTATAATTTGACATTTTTGAATTCTAAAAAAAATTATCTTTTTGACAATACCACATACTAATACTCTATGTCTTATGGTTTTCAAGATAGAGGCATTTAAACTTGGGGGGGGAATTGTTGTCTATGCCCTGTTTTACGGGGGATATTTGAATGAATATCGAAGTTTTTCATACAGATTTATATAAAAATATCTTTATTATCGTAAAAGATAGATCCTACTGTGTAATAATGCTGAAGAGAGGGTGTCCTATTTAAAAAAAAAAATATTTTTTTGGCATACCTCGTAAACAACATGACATAAAAAAATCCAAGATAGTACGATTAAAGGAAATTAAAAATCTCAGTTGACATGTTTTTGGATTTTCTTATTCAACCAAATTCTAACCCGCTAGAAGCATCGTTGCGTTTAAAGAATCCACCCTGTATATATTTTAAGATGGAAAGTAAACACACTCAGGTACTATTTTTAGCATTTTAGCAGTATTCATTTATTCTATTAGACACTTACCCCACGTCACTTTATAGTACAAGCGTTCGCAGTAAAAATTATGATAGATTACTAGACACTTAAAGTAAATATTTCAACGCATCTGTATCGGTATACGTAACGCGTTTGAAACAAAGTCAAAACACGCTACGTTTTTGACTTGCTCATGCCATGTTTCGAACGATGCCTGTTTCTTTGACGGGTGTTATGACAGAATCTCGTTGCGTACGGAAGGATGTACATATTGTTAGGGACCCATGAACGTACGCAACGATTTCTTTCAGTAGTTCTGTCATCGCACCCTTCAGAAAAGCGGGCATCGTTCGAAACATCGCATTAACAAGTCAAAAATGTAGCAATGTGCTATGTGACTTTGTTTCGAATGCGTTACGTATACCGATACGGATGCGTTGAAATATTTACTTTAAGTGTCTACTATTTCCATTCGGTATTGGGTAACACCGTATAAATGAGCCCCATAAGTGCGAAACTCGAGCCTTACCTTTTTTGAGGGAATGCTCGAAATTCTATTGTTTTTATTTACTCTCGCTAAATCCCTTTTTGAATTAATTTTAACGAATTATATTTTTTATGGATTTATATATACGTTATATTAATTATAAAACCTAGGAATAACAAGATATTTATTTGCAAAATAAGAGAACAATATAGAACATTAATAAAAGAGAGTATGCATGGCAAGTAGAAACGGATGCAATAACTTTAAATACTATTTTGGTAAAACGTTGAAGGTATGATTTAGCAAAGCTAGGCACAAGAAACCCATACCTATATTTAAAAATTAAGGTTCACGAGGAAAGTTTTAATTTTAGGTCTTAAAAGGCAACAAAATAGGTTAAAATTTGTCTGGTATAGAATACTTTCAAAAACCACTACCTAGGTCAATTTTGCCTTATTGTACTAAAAATATTTTTATTGAGTTAGGAAAGTATTATTTAGAAAACTAAGTAACTTGAAGTTTTTCCAATATAAAAACTAAGTAATCATATTCAAAAAATTCTCTCTTACCCCACTTCACCTTACTATTTCCATTGGGTATTATTTTCTTTTAAAGACATTTTGGCTTAACTAATTTAATGAAACCGAATTGTGAAAATCTGCAATAATCATATAATTTTACCGACCCCCTAGTTCATTTTAATTTTGTCTAATTCCTCAAATTTTTAAGCTTAACTATTACTGGAAAAAAAGGGTCCTCCTGCAAGATTTTGAATGGAATGCTTGTTCTATTGACAGGTAGAAAAAAGCTTAAATTTCGGATTTGGTAAAATTCTTGGGAATATCTAAGAAATTAAATAATTCATTGGGTAAAATACATTATGTTTAGCTCCATTGATAATAGAAATTTTAATATGTCCAGGTTAAAACACATATAATAACAATAGGGATGTTTTTGTCGAAGTGTTTACGCCCACTGTATAAAAGGTCTTCCAAATTCGATGCTCACCATGGGGATCTCCTAAACGGTAAGAGATATAAAAAGGTTTAAATTAGGGCAAAGTTACACAATTTAATGCTTTGCTCAAAACTTTAATAGGATAGGTCATTTAGATATAAATTTTCTGAATAGAGGAAACAATTAGAAACCAAATTTTTCATTAACAAGCTTAGGAAGGTCCACCATTTAACATACTCAAAGTCCATTCCTACCTCTTCGGGAACTGTCATTTCTAACATCCAAAAAAGCGTTTTTCTTGGATAACTCCTCAGCTGTGACAGAACGTCAAAAGTGACAATAAATGGAAAAAATGTTGCAAATTTAATTATCCATCAATAAGTATATAGTGATAGTGTAGATTAAACCACTTTTTCTACCAGAAGAATTGAAAAGACCCAAGCAAAAATGATGCCAATTTGAACAATTTCTTGCATATACCTCTTTAGCATTCTCATGAAGATTTTTTAACCTACGTGTACTGTTAAGAAAATTAAAACAATATTTATTGAAATTTTGTCCATACTCTGCCATCTAGCGTAATTAGATTAAACAGTAGTAGCAAAGCGGCGTTAAAGAAAATAAAAGAATTCACGCGACCATTCCCGAATATTCAAGAAAGATGTAGATAGGTCTAGATGAGTAAGACAAAGACTAGAATGTTCCGGGTGAGTCGAGAGTGATGTCGCCGAATAGCAGAGCTTAAATTTTTTTTTCGATAGGATAGAAAGAGAGTAAGAACAAGAACAGTGAATAGACTGTGAGTTCACGATTAAAAGTAAATAACAAAATCAATGAATAGCGAGCTTTCCCTCAAAAAAGGTAATGGTAACCGTAGATCCGGATTTCGCACTTGTGGTGCTCATCAGTACGGTGCTAGGAATTAGGAGATGAAATGATGATGAAAAAATATGACACAGGATTCATGTAAAAGACAACCGGATCTACGGTTACCATTACCTTTTTTGAGGGAAAGCTCGCTATTCATTGATTTTGTTATTTATCCACCCTCACTAAATCCCTTTTTAAATTTATCAATCCAGAGCTTAGGATATCTGTAAAGATAATTATATCTGTCTCCGTAGAGACGCTTACTTTTCCTTCAAATTGAAGGTACATCTGCCGATTCTGCAATTTGACAGATGGTTGTCTTTTACATGAATCCTGTGTCATATTTTTTCATCATCATTTCATCTCCTAATTCCTAGCACCGTACTGATGAGCACCACAAGTGCGAAATCCGGATCTACGGTTACCATTACCTTTTTTGAGGGAAAGCTCGCTATTCATTGATTTTGTTATTTATCCACCCTCACTAAATCCCTTTTTAAATTAAAAGTAAATATTAAAAATAGTGAAAGTTAAATCTGCGTTTTTTTTTAAAATAAAATAATAATAAATTAAGACCAGGCTAAAATCTTGACAAGTTATGGGCCCAGAAGTACTCTAATAACAGAGAAGAAGGAATTAGTGGTACCCAGACCAGGAGTGGACTCTGGAAGAAAAGAAAAAGAAAAGAAGACGCTGCTGCCCAGAATGACACTAAGAAGGAAGAAGTGATACCCAGACTAAGATTGATTCCGGAATAAAATTAAATAAAATAAAATAAAAGAAAAGAAAAATGGCTAGTGAAGAAGCTACGAAATCTGGAAGTTTGAAGCCCAAATATTCTTCAAAGCCAGTGCGCTATGGGATATTGTTAGTGGTAAAATAAAATTGGAAAATCTCACCCAAGATAACGAGAAAACAGAGTGGATAAAACAGGATGCCAAAGCCCAGAAAGTGATAATCACATCCGTAGATAAGAAGAACATAATGCACATAATAAACTGTTCCAGCAGTAAAGAAACACAAGGTACACAATTTAATGCTTTGCTCAAAACTTTAATAGGATAGGTCATTTAGATATAAATTTTCTGAATAGAGGAAACAATTAGAAACCAAATTTTTCATTAACAAGCTTAGGAAGGTCCACCATTTAACATACTCAAAGTCCATTCCTACCTCTTCGGGAACTGTCATTTCTAACATCCAAAAAAGCGTTTTTCTTTGATAACTCCTCAGCTGTGACAGAACGTCAAAAGTGACAATAAATGGAAAAAATGTTGCAAATTTAATTATCCATCAATAAGTATATAGTGATAGTGTAGATTAAACCACTTTTTCTACCAGAAGAATTGAAAAGACCCAAGCAAAAATGATGGCAATTTGAACAATTTCTTGCATATACCTCTTTAGCATTTTCATGAAGATTTTTTAACCTACGTGTACTGTTAAGAAAATTAAAACAATATTTATTGAAATTTTGTCCATACTCTGCCATCTAGCGTAATTAGATTAAACAGTAGTAGCAAAGCGGCGTTAAAGAAAATAAAAGAATTCACGCGACCATTCCCGAATATTCAAGAAAGATGTAGATAGGTCTAGATGAGTAAGACAAAGACTAGAATGTTCCGGGTGAGTCGAGAGTGATGTCGCCGAATAGCAGAGCTTAAAATTTTTTTTCGATAGGATAGAGAGAGAGTAAGAACAAGAACAGTGAATAGACTGTGAGTTCACGATTAAAAGTAAATATTAAAAATAGTGAAAGTTAAATCTGCGTTTTTTTTTTAAATAAAATAATAATAAATTAAGACCAGGCTAAAATCTTGACAAGTTATGGGCCCAGAAGTACTCTAATAACAGAGAAGAAGGAATTAGTGGTACCTAGACCAGAAGTGGACCCTGGAAGAAAAGAAAGAGAAAAGAAGACGCTGCTGCCCAGAAGGACACTAAGAAGGAAGAAGTGATACCCAGACTAAGATTGATTCCGGAATAAAATAAAATAAAATAAAATAAAAGAAAAGAAAAATGGCTAGTGAAGAAGCTACGAAATCTGGAAATTTGAAGCCCAAATATTCTTCAAAGCCAGTGCGCTATGGGATATTGTTAGTGGTAAAATAAAATTGGAAAATCTCACCCAAGATAACGAGAAAACCGAGTGGATAAAACAGGATGCCAAAGCCCAGAAAGTGATAATCACATCCATAGATAAGAAGAACATAATGCACATAATAAACTGTTCCAGCAGTAAAGAAATGTATGACAAGCTACAGAAAATTTTTGAAAAGGATACCGAAGATGAAAAATGCAATCTTCTCCAGCAGTTTTTCAATTACAAGTATGAATATATTAAAAAACCTGGTGCATCGATTGAAGACCCTGAAGGAAGATATAAACGAAAGTATGGTTATCCCCGAATTATTATCCACGCTATCTGATCAAAATCGACATTTTGTCACAGCCGACACATGTCGAAAGGAAGATAAAACCCTGACAAACTTAACATCAAGGCTCTTAGCGGAAGAGTCGAGAAAAAAAGCAGTATTACAGAGCGAAGAAGAGGTAGCATTCAAGGCCTCAGAAAAATTCTGAAAAATCTGCAGAAAAAGAGGACATAGAAAGGAAACGTGCAGAAATAAGAAGGAAACAGATCAAAAATGTTTCAAATGTGGATTACCAGAACACTATGCAAGGACCTGTAGAAAAACCGAAGAAACAAAACAGACAACAAGAAAGCCCTGCAGTATCTGTAAAAGACCGAACCATACTGAGCAAAATTGCATGTATGCAAGGCAAAATAATAAGAATCAACAAGGAGGATTAGACAGAAAAATCGTATGAAAAACAAAAGCATTAATTTTGTCGCGGACTCTGGGGCTACGGCACACATGATAAAGGTCAAAGAACCCTTTAAAGAAATAAAAAGAAAACAAACCAACCTAAAAGTGGCGAACAATGGCTCGATGATCAGCTCAGAAATCGGAAAATTATACACAGATAAGTGCATTTTGCAAGAAGTTCTTTATATGCCAGATTTGGGGCAAAATCTACTATCAGTAAATGCAGTAACAGAGAAAAATGGTGTGGTGACTTTCACCAAAAACAAAGCGATGGTGCAAAAGAAAAATCAGACCGTCCTAGAAGGAATAAAAACAAATAATGGCTTATACATGGTGAATCTATGCAACGAAAATGAGAAGCACAGTTTTCTTGCAGAGAAGAGCAAAGAAAATGCAAATTTATGGCACCAAAACTAGGACATTTGAGACTACAAAATATGAAAAAGCTGACCGAACTATCTACAGGTATGAACTTAAGTAAAAACGATTGTGACCACATAGATAAAATCGGCGAAATATGCCTAAAAGCCAAGCAAACACGATTGCCATTTAAGAAAGAAAGAGACAGAGCTAAAAGACCACTAGAGATAGTACACACTGACTTGTGCAGTTCGATTGATCCTGTCACATGGGATGGAAAACGATACATACTGACATTCCTGGATGACTACACCCATTTTACAATGATCTACCTACTAGAAAGCAAAGAAGAAGTGTTCAACTATGTAAAGGAATATGTGGAAGAAGTAAAATCTTTCAAAAACCTAAAAATCTCCAAGTTAAGATGTGACTATGGGACAGAATATGTCAATAACAGACTAAAAGCTTGGTGTAGAAGCAAAGGAATAATCCAAGAAAACACAATAGTATACACTCCGCAGCTGAATGGAAAAGCAGAGCTTTGATCTTTGACTCATGCTTAGATAAACAATTCTGGGGTGATGCTGTACGTTTTGCTACATATCTTATAAGCAGAAGCCCAACGGAGACCCTACCAGTGACAACAGTAGAAAAATGGACCGGACGAAGACCAAACCTGTCAAATTTGCAAGTATTTGGCAGTGAAGCGCATGCAAAAGTACTGGGTTATTTGAAAAACCTAGATGAAAGAAGCAAAAAGTACATTTTTATAGGATATGCAAGACATGGCTATATATTATGGAATGAAAAAGAGAATAAAGTAACAATACACAGAGATTTTGTGTTTGCAGAAACAAATTAAAACAAAAAAAAAACAAAATCCAAGAAAAGTATCAGTTACAGAGGAAAAAGAAGATCCCCAGCCTCAGCAACAACAGAATGAAAAAGTAAAATCTGATGATGAATTTGAGGACACCATAGACCAGTTAGACAATGATTCAAACTTAGGAGAAGGTGTAGATCAATAGGAGCAAAACCTCGAGAGAAGACAAACTAGAAGACCTGTGTGGCAACAAGACTATGAGATGGACTATACAGTCAAAGCTATGTTAAGTTATGAAGAAGCCTTAAATGATAATGATAAAATCAAATGGCAAAAGGCAATAAAGGACGAAAAACATTCACTCATGAAAAACCGAACCTGGGACTATGTAGACCGAACAGAAGCAGACGGCAAGAAAATTCTGACGGATAAATGGGTATTCAGAATTAAAGATGATGAAAAATAAAAAGCAAGATTGGTAGTACGAGGCTGCCAACAGAAAAAAGGAATAGACTACCAAGATGTCTTTAGTCCAGTGGTGAATATGAATGCTTAACGTGTTCTGTTTGCTATAGCTACAGTGAGAAACTATGAGATAAACAGCCTTTTTATATGGAGATTTGGAAGAAAAAGTTTTACTAACTTCCTGGCTACAAATGGACTGAAAAGTTTAAAAAATTAACAATGTATCTTTAGAAACAAAGAAGGAACTATGTTTTTGGCAATATACGTAGATGATGGAATTTTGATATGCGACAAAAGGAATTTGACAGATTTACAGAAGCTACTAGGATCACTGAAAAGAGAGTTTGAAATGACAGAAAGTAAGGAGCATAATAAATTCCTAGGACTAGAAATAACAAGAACAAACGAAAATCTAATACTGAGACAAAAACAGTACATAGAGACAATCCTAGAGAAGTTTAAAATGAATGATGCAAAACCAACACAAACACCAATGGTTTACAATAATACCGAAGATTTGACAGAAAGAAATAAAGATTACCCATACCGAGAAGCCATAGGAAGTTTGTTATATCTAACAAATAAAACCAGACCAGATGTGACATTTGCAGTAAACATGTTTAGCAGGAAAATGGAAGAAACAACAACGTGACAAATGTAAAAAGAATCCTGAAGTATTTGAACACGTACCGAGATAATGGAATCAGATTTGACAAAAATGGAGACGTTAACCACCTGACAGCCTATTTTGACTCTGATTTTTATTTTGGTGGAGACCTTGTATCAAGAAAAAGTACAAGTGGATATGAAGTATTCTACTGCGGAGCACCAATAATCTGGACATCAAGAAGACAACCAATAGTGGCTCTGTCAAGTACTGAGGTAGAGTTCATTGCTGCTGCAGAATGTACCAAGGAGCTCATGTATCTAAAGTCATTCACATTGATAGCAATGTGAATATAGAGCTGAAGCTAGACAACCAGAGTGCAATCAGGATGGTTAAAAATGGACAAATGAATAGGAGAAGTAAACATATAGATGTAAGGTATCATTTTATAAGCGAAAACGTAAAAGAGGGATTGTTAAAATTATATTACTGTCCAACAGAAAATCAAGTAGCAGACATTTTAACAAAACCTCTTGATAGTGTTAAGCTTACTAATTTTAAAAATTGTTTATTAGTTTAAGAAGTGTTTTAGATTAAGTTTTATAAGTTTTTGAGTTTTATAAGCTTTTATGAGTTTTTTTTTAATGTGACAAAATTTGGAGAAGGTGTTAAGAAATTTAAAACAATATTTATTGAAATTTTGTCACATACTCTGCCATCTAGCGTAATTAGATTAAACTGTAGTAGCAAAGCGGCGTTAAAGAAAATAAAAGAATTCACGCGACCTTTCCGAATATTCAAGAAAGATGTAGATAGGTCTAGAGGAGTAAGACAAAGACTAGAATGGTCCGGGTGAGTCGAGAGTGATGTCGGCTTATATAAATACGCCGGATAGCAGAGCTTAAAAAAAGTTTTCGATAGGATAGAAAGAAAGTAAGAACAAGAAAAGTGTATAGACTGTGAGTTCACGATTAAAAGTAAATAATAAAAATAGTGAAAGTTAAATCTAAGTTTTCTTTTAAAATAAAATAAGAATAAATTAAGACCAGGCTAAAATCTTGACAATACCAAACTTAGCAGGGTTGATTTAAGAGCAATGACAAAAAAAAAACTAAATATTTCCAGTGGCGTAGTCCGATTTTTTTAGTTAGAAAATTTGAAAATGTACCAAAACTTTTTGATATGCCACTGTTATCGACATATACAAAAAAACCCTGCTTTTCACTAGATAAAATTGAATTTTCAACGACACTTTCCGCTTGTACTGCTTCTAGGAATGATATAAGAATTTTGTTAAATCATAATTTTTTATATTTTTTTTAGTAAACTTCTTAAATGAAAGAGCCAAGTTGCCCTACTCTTCCAATATCAATTATGAGTTTCAAAAAATTCTTATTTTATTGCTAAAGGCAGCCAATACAAGAAGAAGGTTTCATTGAAAATGCAATTTCATGGAGTATAAGATCCAGTGAAAAGCGGGGCCATTTTTTGTAAATGTCAGTAACAGTGGCATATCAAAGAGTTTTGATACATTCTGAAATTTTTTTGTTAAGAAAATTGGACTACGCAACTGGAAAAATTTAATTTTCTGGTATAATTTAGTTCATTGTTCCTAGATCAACCCTGCCAAGTGTGGTACTCGTAGGTTGAGAAATCTTGATGAAAATGCTAAAAAGGAATATGCAAGAAGGAGTGGTTTACGCCACACTATCACAATTTACTTATTGATAAAGAGTTAAATTTGCATTGCATACGTTTAACATTTTTTCTATTTGTCACTTTTGACAGTCTGTCAGCGTTTAGGAGTTATCCAAGAAAAACGCTTTTTGGAGTATTTTGAAATTTAGACATGACAGTTCCCGAGGGGGTAAGATTGGGGACTTTTAGTATGTTAAACGGTGGACCTTCCTAAGCTTGTTAATAAAACAATTTTACAATTACAAATTCCGGGTAGTTCCGGAGATTGGCGAAAAAAACCTAAATCTCCAATTTTAGTCTTTATTTTTCTGCGCTTTTATTCTTAAAGCTGTCAAAAAACGCTTAAGATTTTTCTATAGGCACTTCTCAAAGATCTACCTAATGATAGGTCCATTTTTAAGATTTGACATTTTAGTGTGACAGGAGCACTGTAAAGTTCATTTTTTCTTATGGAAACATGTCTCCCGCCGTTTGGTTCATAAAGAATGAGAGATAATATTTTGAAAGTTTACTTTTTTTTCAAGTGATAATTCAATTTTTGCTATTAACTTAAGCTGGGTTCATAGAGAAATAAAAATAACATAAGATAGGAGAAAATAAAAAATAAAATAAAAAATAAGAGTTCACCTTATGGGGCTGCTTGATGGCATTCATACAGACAGAAAAATAAGATAAGATAACATAACATAACAGAAAGATGACAAACTTTTATCTTCTTATTTTATTTTATATTTTATTATTTTATATGATAGGAGACAATAAAGTGATGAACTGGTCTCTTATTTTATGTTATTTTTCTGTGTGAACGCCCAATTTTTTTATGTTATGTTATCTTATGTTATTTTTAACCTATCTTATCTTATGTTATCTTATGTTATTTTATTTCTGTATGAACCCAACTTTACTAAAGATATTTTAAAAACCCGATTGCAGTAACTTTTTTGACATTTTAAAAATTGAAGTTTTGATACAACAATTTTGGAAATACCTTATTTCCTTGTTATATATTCTTAAATTGTATAACCTATCTTATTGAAATTTTAATTATTTTAATAACATTTCGAGATTTTAGCTGTTATATGATTATACCAGTAAGTAGTATTTATAAACAAGCATTTTAGAATTAAAAGCAAAGTAAAACATATTTTTAAAATATTAGGCAAAACTAGTCTGTTAAAACATAAAGTCGAACAAACTGTTATTTCAAATTTTTACAAAAAGTATTGCATAAAAATAGTTTCAATATAGTTTTGTTACGTTAAAAGTAGCAGAAAATACACATTAAATGCACAGAAGAGAGAAAAACATCTAAATTTCAGTGGCTACCTAACAAAATAAATTCAAAAATCAACAATGCGTGTTATTGACTGTAGATGACTATAGAGGAGGGGACATACTTATTATGGATATCTCTGTACTTTGTTGATCAATCAGTTAAATCGCACACAAAATTCATGCACATGTTGAACAGACTGCTCGATTCGTAAAATTATTATCAGATCAGTATCAAAATCCATTTATGGACTTTGCTAAACAGAATATTTCGGTGAGTAACAGAAACGACGACATACAGATTGGACCCCTACAGTTTGCCTATTAGTAAAGTTACGTTGAATAACGTTAATACAACGTTCAAACGTTAATAGACACTTAAAGTAAATATTTCAACGCATGCGTATCAGTATACGTAACGCGTTCGAAACAAAGTCAAAATACGCTACATTTTTGACTTGTTTATGCGATGTTTCGAACGATGCCCGCTTTTTTGAAAGGTGCGATGACAGGACTGCTGATTAAAATCGTTGCGTACCTTCGTAGGTCCCTAGCGATACGTACATCCTTCCGTAAGCAACGAGATTCTGTCATCACACCCGTCAAAGAAGCAGGCATCGTTCGAAACATGGCATGGTTTCGAACGCGTTACGTATACCGATACGGATGCGTTGAAATATTTACTTTAAGTATCTATTATATCGTCGCAAAACGTTGTAACTACGTTATCTACAAATTGACCTTAAGGGAAATATTTAAAGATACTACTCAATGGTTACGGTGATAAGGTCAATTTAAACTTTTCAAATTTTGACAGCCGTTTTAGCAGTGTTTAGTGTGGCTTCGCGAGTTTTTCGAAGTTGGATTGAAATTAAATGGCATTATATAATATTAAAGTAAAACTCGTAGCATATCGGACTAGAGATGTGTAATTCGTAAACGATTCATTCACTACGAACGAATCACTTGCGAGTAGAATGATCGAATCATGTTTGCGCGATACGATTAAATCAATCAAACGAGTAAATCAAATCGTTATGGATCAAATGAGTGACTGACCGACGGAGACAAAACGAATTAAATGAAACTAAACGCGAAGACAGACAGACGGACAGACTGATTCAATCGGATGAATGAAAGCAGCGAGTAGCGTGAGTGGATCTTGAGAGAGAATATCGGAATAGCATAGTCGTTTAATTTTCAGCCAGGGCTAAGTCTATCTTTTTCTGTTATACCTATTATCGGGTTATGAAAACAAAGAAAGATATTATTCGATATTTTACTCATGACATTCTCGTAGGTCGATAGTTTCGTTCATTCGTTCCTTTGATTCGAATTCCTGCGCGCCGGGTAAACTAACCTATCGGACTGTTGAAACATGCAAAAAGCGTGATTACCGTTTCTTTTTTTTGGGTATAGGTATTACGTTAAGATTCCCTTTATACAATAAAAAAATGTTGTGCTTTTTGTCAGCAGACGTATTTAGCTGCATGAATAGACCTTTTTCTTTGGTCACCATTTTCTTTAATTTAATTTCAAATGATTGATTCACTGATCGATCGAAAAGATTCGATCATTCTAGAAACGATTCACTGATCGATTTGGTCAGTCCAAAATGATCAATTTACCCATCTCTATATCGGACAAAGCGTTTTTGTTTCTCCCTTCATTACGAATAGGCCTCCAATGTCTAATGGAGAATCCAGAAACCTACAGACCTGTTTCATCCTTAGTAGGGATCATTAGGGAGTCAAAGAATTGTACCTGGCAGTTGAAGCTATACAGGCACTATTCACACCTCTCGAATTTAAAACAAAAAGTTTGCAATCCACGGAGACGTAGTACCTGTGTACGCCACCTGTCGAATAAACTGAGAAACAAAAACATCAAAATTGAAAAGTGCAGAAGACCGTAAATACAGAATCCTGTATCTTTTAGCAGGTTATAAAGAAGAAACCTGTAAAAGTATAAGGTCACTGTAACATGACTCTTAAAAAGAGGTATCGTTCGCAGCAGCACCGTCCCCCTGGTCGTAGTGAAATGAGAAACAAAAACGCTTTGTCCGATATGCCACGAGTGTTACTTTAATTTTTATTTGCGGATAAGAGATTCACTTTGTTGTTTTTTATTATATAATGTTTTGAACCAAAAAAAAACTATAAAGTTGTTATCGAGGTAGGTTTATTAGATTTTGAAAACGAACAGAAAAGCGGGAAGTCAAAAAATAATTGAAGCAAAATTAACCAAAAGATCTTTATATTTTTGGTTTAACAAATTTCCATAGACTATTCTATATTCCTCTACAAAATCTTCGCGAAATAATTTTCCCTTTTTCATCTTTTTCTATGTTTATTTTTAGCAGACTAAACAAATCTGGCGAGACTTAGCGACTACCACACATAGAAGTTGAGACATATTTTGTTTCGTCTCGTGGCAAGTATCAGTCTCCCGCCGATAGTGGTCTCATTGAGACGGTCTGGTCGATACAACACCACAAGATTTGGTATCAGAGATGTTGCGTATCTTGAGACAGATCTCATAGTGTGTGGCGCACTTAAGGCCATAGTTACGATTTAGGGACGCACTCCTATGGTGCCTGGTTGATGCAGTTATATTCAGCAAATATTCTTAGCAGATGATTTTGATGTGCTTAGCACATATAGTAACGGGTCATCCTTAGCACCGTTAACTCCTAAAATATGGCTTTAAATAAAATAAAAATTTATTTTTGAGCTCTAAAAACCATGTCCCATCACAATACACCCTAAGAAAAAAAAAAGTGCGCCGACGGGGGTTCGAACCCACAACCTACAGGTAAAGAGACCATGCGCTTATAAAGAAATAGCGCTTATAAAGAAATAGGTTGAAAACTCGGAATATAAGCGTTTTGGCGGATTCTTATTGGTCGATTTAATCAGAGAATTTTCGCGTTTGGTGTAAATAGACACTTCACTTGGGATAGTTTTCTGAATGCATTGAATTAAACGCTTTAATGATTTTATTGTATCATGCATATAGATCTACTTAATATTGTACCATAATTGGTATATACTTTGCATATGCTAAAGATGTCCTAAAATTAACTTTCTTTAAAGGTATTTCATTATGTAATATCTGCTTAGAAAATACTAGAATAACATTATTTTGATTTTCTGCTTTTACGGTACCAGAATAGCTTGTGCGCTAAAAGGACCAAATCATGTTTCAATAAGTATATATACTTTGCATATGCTAAAGATATTCTAAAAGTTAACTTCTTTAATGGTATTTCCTTAGCATATGCTAAGGAAATACTAGAAACCCTTTTTTTTATGTTCTTTTGCAGTACCAGAATAGCATGTGCGCTAAAAGGACCAAATAATAATGTTTCAATAAATATACTTAGCATATGATAAAGATGTTCTAATGGTAACTTTCTTTAGTGGTATATCCTTAGTATATGCCAAGAAAATACTTAGAAGCTCATTTTGAAGGTGTTCTTTTATGTTACCAGAATAGCATGTGCGCTAAACTGACCAAAAAATGTTTTAAAATTGATATGTTCTTTTCATGTTTTAAAGATATACTCAAAAGAACCTGCTCAAACTGTACATTCATAGCATTTGCTATGGTATCAAACATATGTCAAAGATGTGCTCAAAAGGACATCCTCAAAAGAAGTTTTAACGCATATGCTATGCATGTAAATATTCTTTCATTGCTAGATGATTCATGGTATATAGAAGTGGATCTTAAAAATCATAAAATATTTAATGTGTTTGTGTTTCACTTTCACTAGTCAAATATTATAAAATATCATAAATTTATGTAAGCATAGATCATGAAAACGGCGGTATTTACTAAGGACTATAGTTTGTCAAAAGTTTGGTTTAAAGGAACAGTCCAAATAATCTGTAAATATTAATAAAACATGGGTAAAGAAGAAATCTGAGAAATGTCAAAGTGACACGGGATGTTGTATTTTAAGTAAAATGATCTTATATTATAGACCACTGCCAAGAGGTGGTTTATCTGCTTTAAATTTTAGAACAATCACGATTTGGATAATTTTTTTATTCAGAATAAATATTTTTAAGTATGTTAATTACTAAAAAACCAAATTCCAGGCTTTTTTTGCTTCAATTAGGTATTCCAGGGCGTTTTTTAGGACAATGTATGGAAACTTATGGTATCTCACTTCAAGTTTATTCAGGGAGATCACTGCTCTCTTAAATAAAAAAAAAGCCTTATACATATAAGTTTAAAATTAATTTTCAATAATAAAATGAAAACAAAGGTCTCTTACATAAACACATCTGGTTGGCTTAGGCGTTTGCACACATTGTCAAAGGCGATTAACTACGCGCCTAAAAAAATAAAAAGTTTAAATTTTTGTGGTAACTATTAGCGCGTGGTATCTTAAAAAGCAATTTTTCACGGTATAAATCTTGCGCTATAACCTCTGTGCGCTGTTATTTTTCAAGCAAGCAAGCAATTATAGTGTAAAACTTATTCCGGTATATTCACAAACCACGTAAACGTAACAACCTTCTCCTAATAATTGATTCAGCGAAAATTAAAGAATAGCGCATGTAAAAAATACTAATAATAAAAATTCCGCGCTTTTTTGGGTTTTTGGGGATTTGCTTATTTTTTATTGTTTTGGTGGTTTTGCGCGGTTTTGTGATTTGTGCGATGATGTCATATTACGCTCCAGTAAAAGTCTTCAGCGGTAAATTCTTGCGCGTTAGGGGCGAGAAGAACGTGTGATTTTAGCAATTTTTATGAAAATTCGGAGATTTTTTGCAGAAGCATGGAAGAGGGAGAGCAATTGCCTACTCTCGTTCCTCCCTGCATTTCTCCCAGACCTTGTCTTAACATCTAGAAATTAAGTAATGGCGCGGGGGCGTAGGTAAGTGTTACAAGGGGGAGGGGAGAATTTGTAACTGCTTTTCGTTACCATATGTAACTGAAAATGATAAATAAAATAATGAAATAACTAAATACTTCAACATTAAAAATAGTTGTTAACTTATTTAAAGAAGGGGGAGGGGAGGAAGAAAGGTATAGAAAATTATATAAAGATGGACAAAATAAAATTTGTCAAAATTGGTGGTTCACGCGTTTATAGATTGTGAAGGCTTTCTTTTATTTCAGAAAGTACGGGTCTCGTTCAAAACGAGCAAAGCGTCAGCGAGCGAAACGTCAGTTACGTGTTTTGATAGTTTTCAATAGATAAAAATACATGAATTATAAACTTTAATTTAATATTTTCATCATATTGAAGAAGTGTTGTGTAAGAATATATCTTCTCATATGGACCTTTGCAAATTTAGGGATAAAAAACGATAAAAAAATATAAGTAAGTAATCCATTTAACAGAGTATTTTTAGTTAAAAAGCCTATTATACGGGGATAAACCCTCCGTAAATTTGCTTTTTTTTCCATTTTTTTCACAAAATTTTTGGAAAACCTGTGTTTTTTCCTTGTAAAATCATTTATGTGATTATAGTAAGTCCAAAATTCCAACAAGTTTTATTTAAATTTAAAGAAAAACCCGCAAAATTAGATTAAAAACCAAATACGTCCCATAGTCCTAAACCCTGAGCCATCTTAGTAAATATTGCCCATAATGTTTTCTGCGTTATTTTTGATAAACTTTTATGAGGTTTTTTTGGTAGTGTATAACAATAAGTTACTATAATGGCTCTGCTTGTGCATTTTCCGAAAAGAAAGCCGCAGCGATAATAACTCTTCCAATCAAGTTAGCCTGGACAAAAATGCAGAACCCGAAACTATTCTGGGTGCGATAAGGCTGCGTCAGGCATGCGCAGTAGATTTTGTGCCTTTGGTCTTGCCTTGTTTCTCAAAGTTATTATTGTTATAAATTTTCTGACACTTGGGCAATTATAGTATCTCATAGTTATATGGTAAACACTTAAGTCTTCTTGGTTCTCAATTTGAACCAAAACAAACAACATATTTTTAATTGGTACATGTTTCATTTTTGATGATTTTTTCCTACTCAGTGTCATTTCTGTTAAATGATTTATTATGCAATCATTTGTAAAATCGTCGTTTTCAAATAGGCATATTCCATCAGTGGTGACATGTTCGGAGGAATATTCATTTGTGAAATTAAATTTGAGCACTCTGGGGGTAAGAATATAAAGCAGCAAGTCACAAAAAGCTTCATTCAGAACGAATTCACTAGCGAAGAGGAAAGTCGGAACGAAATTCACTACCAAATTGATACATGTACAATAACCGCGCCAGCCGACATAATAATTAAACCTTCCTGTAATGTAATAGTCATCTGCTAAGAGGACAAAGAATGTTGGTGAAAGTGATGGGCAAAAAACATCAATGTTTCAAGAAAATCGATGTTTTTTGTTCAACATCGATTTATTTAACATCGATGTTTATAAAATATCATCTATGGTAAAACATCGATTCTTTTTTTAAAAATCGGAACATTGATCATTGATACAAAAAAAATTATGGGAACTAATTAGTATGTTTTCATTTCGTATTCAATACGTATCGAAAATCAAGCATCTTGTTCTTTCATACAGACCGCTTCAAGCTACTGCGAACATAGGGGGAATCAAGTCCAATTTACTCTCCGTGCCGTACGACCGAGGTGGATTCGAAGCACGCCGCAGTCTTATCTCTTGGAAATTCATTTTGTTTTTATTATTTTGTTTTATTTCTGCCTTGCTCGAGAAACAGATGGGTAAGTTCTTAATTGAAATAATACATTTTTAAAAGTAAAAATGGATGTCTACGAAGAAGTGTAGATGGTCAAATGGTCAAATCGTCATAACCCAACACACGTTCGATATTGGTCGAGGGAAAATTTGCATTTGTATTTTGACGTAAGAACACAGTATCCCCAAAAACTAAATGTTTGGGGGGGGGGGGTATTGTAGGGGAACACGTAATTGGGCCATTTTTTATTAACGGCAATTGCAATTTGAATGGTCCTAGATACTTGGATCTACTGCAGCACCACATTATTCCAACTGCTAGGCAGTTGTTAGGTGTAAGATTTGGTGAAACATGGTTTCAACAGGATGGTTGTTCCGCTCACAATGTTGGCCTTGTTAGGGAATATCTTGATAATGTATTTCCTAGTCGGGTTATAAGTACACGGGGAACTATTTTATGGCCAGCTCGATCTCCCGATCTTGCTCCTAATGACTTCTATCTGTTTTTGAAGAAGCTTTTCAAATTATCACCCCTAACATGCTTGGAAACGTTAGAAGGGGTTTTTATAGTAGGCTCGGATATTGTCTAGCCGAGCAAGGAGGACTTTTCGAACATTTGCTTTAATTTTTTTTTGACTGGGAGAATCTTTTTGGTTTTTAGAATGTATTATTTTATTTTGAGAACTTGCTTTTATTTTCTTTCTCCTTATTATTTTCATTGTAACACGTCGTCATTGATAAATCTGAGCAGTTGCTAATAAAACGCTCTTATTTATCAGTGACAAAAAATAAGAAAATTACGTTTTAAAAATTTGCGTATTTATTGACCAAATTCCGGTTTCATTGACTACGCTCCACACAGCACCGTGGTTAGAGGCGTACTAAATACAAGGCGAACGGCGGCGACCGGCAGCGAATGGCGATCGGAAACCTGAGTGTTGGTTGCTTCACTGATAGGCGTGCGGTGTCTCTGCATGTACGTACACTGGCAAATTAGACTTCTTCCGCCCTATGTTCGCAGTAGCTTGAAGCGGTCTGTATATTACGCCCTTTGTCGGAACAGAGAACATGCTCTATGAAAGAAAAAGAATACAATCTTTTCAATATGTATTAAGTACGATGTGAAAACATACTAAATGTGTCTGAGAAGTTTGCACTTGTACCCACTGTGTCTGAAAAAAACAGAAGTTGCCTATTTTTGAAAGGTCGTCGGCTTCACCGCCAGTAGGTGTCGCTACCTAATCTGCTAATCATATTTTTTGTGGTTGTTTTTCCCGTGGATATTTGATAGCCTATGTATCTTGTACGAATTATTATTATAAATCTATTCTGTGTATATTGCTGTTAACAATAAAAGTCCTAGATAAAATAGTTTTCTTGAATAACAGAATACTCTCTGAAAAAAGCAAAAAAAACATTGATGTTTTTATTCCGATGTTTTTTCACCATCGATATTGACACGATGTTCAACATCGATGTATTATTTCGATGTGTCCATCACTAATTGGGAATATTAGTAACACATGCTGGCAATAAGTTACGTGCTAGCTCATACAGGTTATATAAATGTGATAGAAACATGACGTAAAAAATGAGTATAATACGGCCTGACCGTTTTTTTGAAGAATTATATAGTAATATATTTGCAGACGGACTATAATATTCCCAGAATGTGTTTTTCGCAAATATGGATGTCCCTATTGAATATTGTGTAGATATGTGTAAATATCCACATGAATATCCACCAACTATGCATTATATAGTCTTCAGAGTATATCCCCAGAATATCCATAAGTGTACTATTAAGGATATAGTATATAAAATAGATCTCAATTGACTGTGGCTAAAAATTCATGGTAGGTATATCAATGTGTCACCATTATGTTGATGTACTGCTTCAGATTACCTATCATTAGATTAGTAATGTGTAACAATATGACCTGCTACAGTAGATAAAATTAAACTAAATTAAAAACTATGAAAACATAGACAAAACCGAGGCCTTCGCAGACACTTACGAACGAAACACAGTATTACACGACAATGACGACTTTGACGAAGACCACGAACGACACGTAAATCGGACCATACATAGACAAAGAGAGGAATAAACTATTGACATACCACTAAGACCTACCTCAATGAAATTAGGCAAATAGTTCGACACAGAAAAAAGAAATCTGCACCAGCACAAGATAAAATACGTAACAAGCACCTAAAAAACCTACCTCGCAAAGGGATAGCTGCGATAACGAACATCGTTAATGCAATATTAAGACTGGAACACTTACCATTAAGATGGAAACGTGCCACGGTAATAATTATCCCTAAGCCAGGTAAAAATAATGTTTTTCCTCAAAACTACCGTCCTATCTCCCTCCTAAGCAACAGTTCAAAAATCGCTGAGCTTGTCATTCTTTCCCAGTCCTAGATAAAATAGTTTTCTTGAATAACAGAATACTCTCTGAAAAAAGCAAAAAAAACATTGATGTTTTTATTCCGATGTTTTTTCACCATCGATATTGACACGATGTTCAACATCGATGTATTATTTCGATGTGTCCATCACTAATTGGGAATATTAGTAACACATGCTGGCAATAAGTTACGTTCTAGCTCATACAGGTTATATAAATGTGATAGAAACATGACGTAAAAAATGAGTATAATACGGCCTGACCGTTTTTTTGAAGAATTATATAGTAATATATTTGCAGACGGACTATAATATTCCCAGAATGTGTTTTTCGCAAATATGGATGTCCCTATTGAATATTGTGTAGATATGTGTAAATATCCACATGAATATCCACCAACTATGCATTATATAGTCTTCAGAGTATATCCCCAGAATATCCATAAGTGTACTATTAAGGATATAGTATATAAAATAGATCTCAATTGACTGTGGCTAAAAATTCATGGTAGGTATATCAATGTGTCACCATTATGTTGATGTACTGCTTCAGATTACCTATCATTAGATTAGTAATGTGTAACAATATGACCTGCTACAGTAGATAAAATTAAACTAAATTAAGTACAATTATAAATCATGTAAATCACGTATCTTTTAACAAGATATATTTTTAGCAAACATGCCAAAATCCTAAAAAAATATTATTTTTGGGCATATTTATAAACAACTTGATTATCACGTTATTATGGGAATATTATCTTATTATATACTAAAAAAATATAACTATCACAAACTCTTAAAAAATATTCAAAAAAAAATAGGTCTGGAAAATTCCTGTCATATTCGCAAAAGAATATTTCAAAAATCGCTTTGAGGGAATATTCCTGCAACATGAATATTCCTCCATTGATTCCAGAGCAAAAACAGACTTCTTCGATTTGACGATTTCACCACCATAAAACAAAAACAGAAAGAAAAAACCAAAAAAAATCTTGAAATGACAATTACGAAAAACCACAGCCAAATTGCGCATATCTGGTAGGCGGCAAGCACAAAACACTAAGGTTAAAAAGGTTGCACCTTCCAAAGTTTACCTTGCGCTTAGGCAGCCGTGTTTTAGAGGTTGCCTTGTAAAAAAAGAGATAGCCACATGACGGGGCCTGAGCTTTACAGAAAAGGCCACTTCGCGAACTTTAAACCATGGTTTAACAGTTCAAAATAGCCTTTTTGGTACAGGTTTTGCGTTGACTATGACGGTCTGGTTATTTGACGTTTGGGATATTTTATTAGTAGAAAAAATTTGTGGCGTAGAGGGCAAAGGGTGAAAGAATAAATCGGAAAAAAGTTCTTCCTCGATCAATATTTGAACCCGGGACCTCTAGAACACCAGTCTTATGCTCTAACAACTGACCTATCGAGGACATTATTATTTATTTATTATTATTATTTATTTCCTCAACCTTTGCCCTCTATGCCACATAGCTTTTCTGTAAATTTATAAGGGCGCCAAAATTTTCCCTTCATTTTATAAATATATTTGGCGGAAATTGTTAGTTGTGTATCGTTGGTTGATAGATAAATAGTAATTTCATACAACTAATAATCGTGAATGTGTACCTCCATGTCTTTATAACATCTCCTGCACGTTTTATAGTCGAATAATATGAACGATCAAATCAACAAGTCATAGACAAATGCTCGCCAAAACATTAGATAACAGAATGAGAAATTAATTCCCAATGTCCATAGTGGAGTTTAATATAAATCAAAAAGATGGTTTCACCAACAGAAAACTATTGGATTTTTGGCCTGCTCCACCAATTCATTTTTTTTTGCTATCGATGCGTCATAGTAAAAAGCCCGACTGGTGGATGGACTGTGTCTGAAACCAGTCAGTGGTAGAACTGGTGAAGTAGGCCAAAAATCCAATAGTTTTCTGTTGCTAAAACTCTCTTTTTCATTTATATTAAACTCCACTATGAACATTGGGAATTTATTTCTTATTCTGTTATGTAATGTTTTGCGGAGCATTTGTCCATGCCTGGTTGATTTAATCGTTCATATTATTCAACTATAAAAACTTATGTCGCACTGAAGATCCCTAACAAGGATAAAACACGTGTCTGCGTCTAGTCTCCAAGTCGCACCCGGTATGCATTCTTGTGGTACTCCGGTGTATTTTCTGAAGTTCGTTTTTTTTTTCTATAGATTCGTCATAGTAAAAAGACCGACTGTGTCTGAAACCAATCAGTGGTAGAACTGGTGGAGGAGGCCAAAAATCCGATAGTTTTCTGTTGGTAAAACTCTGTTTTTCATAAAAATTAAACCATATCTAGCTTCAAAAAAGGGCAGTTCACCTTTTCCAATTCTTTCTTTATTTCACAGATTTTGCCGAAGGGCAAGGTTTTGGTCAAGATTATTCCCTGCACGTGTTAAAATGTGACAACGTGAGAGTGCATCTACATGCTTCGTGGTACCTCTTTTGCGGTGATGTAGGGTGTAATCGTAATTGGATAAAATTAGTGCCCACCTCTAAATCTTTGGGTTTTATTAAAAGTTAAAGTAAGACCGTTGCAATCAGTGAAAAAAATAATGCCCTGAAGATAAATTCGGAACCTTTCCAGAGAATAAACTATCGCCAAAATTTCCAGCTCAAAGCTGTGCATTTTTGATGCCAAATCAGCGACCTGGACCTAATCATCCCCAGACAAAAAAACACGTTCTCTATTTCATTACGAAAGACTAGGACAAGCATTTCATGCGCACCTATCACCCATCCATCATATTAACTCAATTAAAGGAGTGGAGTGGGCAATGAATCAATTGGAAACAGATTTAACTGCTGCGATCCAGAACTGCACTGAGATAATACCAGTCCATACTCATAGGCACTTTGACCTCCCACCTCAAGTCGGTGACCTACTCGCTGAAAAACACCGAGCAAGTAGGTTATATCAACTCCGCAGAACAATCAATCACCGAAACGTATACAATCGACTGAAAAACATGACAAGACAAAGTCTTAAGAATTTCCACAATGTTTTCAAAATAAAGTAGAAACACTAAACACACAAGACAACAGCATTTGGAAAATGCAAAAAACACTACGCAACAAAAAAAAACCACTACACTCGGCCAACGGAATTGTCTATGAAAACATAGACAAAACCGAGGCCTTCGCAGACACTTACGAACGAAACACAGTATTACACGACAATGACGACTTTGACGAAGACCACGAACGACACGTAAATCGGACCATACATAGACAAAGAGAGGAATAAACTATTGACATACCACTAAGACCTACCTCAATGAAATTAGGCAAATAGTTCGACACAGAAAAAAGAAATCTGCACCAGCACAAGATAAAATACGTAACAAGCACCTAAAAAACCTACCTCGCAAAGGGATAGCTGCGATAACGAACATCGTTAATGCAATATTAAGACTGGAACACTTACCATTAAGATGGAAACGTGCCACGGTAATAATTATCCCTAAGCCAGGTAAAAATAATGTTTTTCCTCAAAACTACCGTCCTATCTCCCTCCTAAGCAACAGTTCAAAAATCGCTGAGCTTGTCATTCTTTCCCACATTAAAACCTTCACAGATCAGCTCAACACAGAGCTTCAGCTCAACACAGGGCTTCAGCTCCTGCGGCTGACAGAATCCATAACCTAGGGATTCTGCCAGCGGCAGTCCGCAGGAGTTCTGCTATTCGATGTCGAAAATGCTTTCGACAAAGTTTGGCAAAAGGGCTTGGTTTACAAAATGACTCGGGATACCCACTCACCATCACACGTCTCATAGACTCATACCTACGCGACCGTAAAATAAACTGTCGCGTAGGAAACAGTCTGTCATTATCACGAAACATCGAAGCAGGCGTCCCACAAGGCGCGGTTTTGTCACCACATCTTTTTAACATTTTCACGCATGATCTCACCACCCCACCAAATACCGTCCTCGCACGCTACGCTGACGACCAAATAATCAACGCTGTTTCATGGCATCCCCGCCAAGTGACGCGTCACTTACAAACAGTAGCAATCGACTACTGCAACAGATGGAAAATAAAAATAAACCCCGACAAAACAAAAGCCATTCTATTTAGCCGTAGAAGACAGCCCCCTGTCGGAAACGTCACAATAGATGGCAATATAATCGCTTGGAAGGACGAAGTGAAGCACCTCAACGTTACTCTCGACAAAAGACTGACTTGGGCATCCTACATAAAAAAACACAAAAATCAAGCCATGTAAACATATAGAAATCTATATTCACTTTTGTGTAGTAACAGCAGACTCTCCCAGAAAAACAAACTCCTTCTTCTAAACACCATCATCAGAACTATTCTATCATATGCATCCACTGCTTGGGGGTACGGCGTAAAGTGGTTCAAAACTGATCATTTTCGGAAAAAAACTATATATCTTAGGAACCAATTGTCAGATTTATTTGCAATTTGGCACACACATTTTTGACATTTTTGAGCCAATAATAACAAAATGTAAGGTACCTGCGACCTCCGGTTCAATCATTGACGAGTTTTTTTTAGACCTGCATATTATAGCTTAGCGTGTTAATTAAAATCTTGATAAATGTAAACCGACTGCAATGAAATTTGGCAAACAAATAATGGTCTATTGTAGAAATATTTTGGTAGAGATATCCACCTGCAATTTCGTAATCAGCGGCGGTACGGGAGGGATTTGATTATCTAAATTAACAATATCTTCTTATAATAATAAGAGCATAAACATCGCGTATGTAGTGTATGATTTTTCAACACAAGCAGTGGTATAACGGAGAGTTTGTCGGGAGAGTTACTGAAATTTTGGGTTCAGTGGCGGTACGGAGAGAAAGATTTGGTATGCTGCTAATCAGAAAAATATAATATTGGGTATGCTGCTAATCACAAAAATATAATAATAAATTTGGTCATTAACTATTTATCGTCATCAGATGAATACTGTTAGTATTATACTAACTCACTTAGTAGTATACTAACAGTATTCACCTGATGACAATTGCAAATACATAAGCAATCTAAACATTCTGAAAAAAGCAAAAAATAAAGACAATGAAAGTTCAAAACTCTTTTTTACTCTACAATATCTATGGTCAGTTTTTTGTGACTTTGTTAAAATAAAGCCGTTCACAAAGTTTTAGGCCGGTGTTAATAATTTGCAAATACCCACCTGTGGTGTATCCCGGAATATAAAAAATTACGAATTCCTAGTTTAAAAGAATATGCGTTTTATTTATACGTTAACAACAGAATAGAATATATCAACAAACAATTTAAACTTGTGAAAATAAATAAACGCAATTTTTAAAACATATATACAATACTTAGTTATTGGTACATTAATCTCTCAATAATAAGTTTTGAACATCTTCCGGTAAGTCCATATGCTTATGGCTAGGTTCAGCTATAAATATATATATATATATATATATATATAGATCGGAAGAGGCACAGATCATGTTAAATATATCTTGGTTCGTCGATATCCTTGAACATTTACGGGAATGATCTAGCCTATAATGTCTATAACCTTTATTTCTGGCCTCTTATGCCTCTTCCGTCAACATACCTATGGCCAACAATGATTTGTTCACCATATAAAAAAATTTTGTGAACTGTATTTGGCATATAGTACCAGCTGTATAAGCTTACAAAGAGCTGAGCAGTCTCAGAACAATATCGTCTAAACTTCCTTGCATCTATCGCAATTTTTGAATTTAATGTAGTGAGTATCGTAGAAAATCTATGATTTAATTCTTGGTCAATCCTGTTATAGCAGCAGTTAGTTGTGGATTTGTGTTACCGTCGTTACTCGTACCCATTCCCTGCTTGACAAAATCAACTTTCAAGCTCAATTTTTGTTCAAACTCCTTTTGTATTATTTTTTTTTATTTTTGATTCATTGTGATCGTCTTTAGTACTTTTGTCTGTCCTCCACTTTTTAAACTTTTTTTTATAGGAAATCTGTAAAATGCATTCCATAAATTTTATTCGTGCATGGAGTGGCCGCAGTCCAAATCACTTGGTTTTTCTTTGCAGATACAACATACTGCCATTGAATTAGTTTCCGTTATTGTTTGAGCAACTTTCGCATCAATCATTGTCAAAAGAAGTAGGTGATTTATATTGATAACCTTATTGGGCATAATAATTTTAGTTTTTTTTAGTAATTTAATTTGAGATTCGACTCTATTAACTTCTTTTTTAATATTTTCAGATGTTTCTTTTGCAAATTCAAATTTAATTGGCCGACAAAATCTTGTCGAAGACGGCCTTGTATTTTCCCAAACAATCCGATGTTCATTCTCTGTTTCGTTTAGTTTCAAGGGAACCAACGAAGTTAAAAATATGTTTGAATCAGTTTTATAATTTTCAGAAAACTGTTGCTTATATTCGTTGTGGCCAGACGATCCATCGCAGCCCCATTTTGATATTAGAGTCATTTCTTCCCCTATATGAAAATATTCTTCTTCAAGTTTACTTTGAATAATTCTTTCCGCCGTATGATCCAAAAGAGATTGCAATGGAACGCTTGCTGAATGTTCTGTTACTTCAACATTTTCAGGTAAAGTTTTTTTTTGCATCAAAAAATCTATGGTATGATGGAAAAATATCTGCTCCAATATCTTTGCAGGCATTTTTAACTGTTTGGTATTAATATTTTGAGAGGTCAGCATTCAGAAGCATGGTAAGTGCTTTTTCCGGACTAAATTTGGAAATATCTTTATCGTCGTGTCCTAAAAAATTATATTTTGGTATTGGTTTTTGATAGGTAATTAATTATGTTGCTTTTATGGCCGCAGTAAATATTTTAAGATACGTACCTTTTAATTTATCTGCTGCTTCAGTAATCAATTCCTTGGAAAACTGGTCACACAAATTTTTGATTTTATATCATTTTGTTCTTTTGCTGCATTTGTCAAAGTTTTTATCTGGTCGTCCATCTCTAGTGCGCTTGATAGGCATGAGTAGACTCACCACAAACTCATTTTTAAGCCATTTATTGTATTTTTGTAAAAAAGATTTATTTTTCTGGTAACGAAGCATTTTCGGACACATTTTTATAGAAAAGAAAAGTCTTATTTTAAATCTTGATACTGAATTTTAAATCACCTGTATAATATGATTTCGAGTATGATGATTTTTGCACATACCTTTCAGCCTTTTTTATGGCCTTAATTCAAAAATCGCAAAAATTCGCAGCCATATCTGACACTATTAGAAAGAAGAGACCTTATTATAGTATAAAAAGGTACTTGGATTTCGTTGATGCACGTCATGCTTCGGTCCACTGAATGCAAACTTTAAAAAACTAAGTATTGTTCTGAGATAAGCAAAAATTTTTCTACTTAAAATGGGTGAAATGATAAACGTGTGTGTAGTTTGAATTTTGGACTTTTTTCCTAGGGCTGGACCACTCTGCGCCGCACCATCACACCTCAAAATCATTCAAAATCTTGAAAACCGGTTCAGAAGGACCGCACTAGATCTTCCATGGCATACATCATACACCAGACTCATGAGAGATCACAATCTCACCTCATTATCGGAGTTCATTAATGAAAAAGCCCATTCTACATATCAAAAATCAGATAATCACACAAATCCTCTTATCCGACAGGCTGTAGACTACGATGAGAACATCCGCCACCGACACAAGGGACCTCGTCTAGCCTTCAGCTAGAGCGTTAGTTCCCCCTTACATCCCTATTCCCATACTTCTTCCCTCCCAAGTCCCCTCCCCAACGAAATCAACGTGGCTCTTTAGAACAGTCACGATAATTAAGCCCTTCAGGCAGCTAGAGTCCCCAAAAATCGATAAAACTTGGGATACCTAATGGTAGGGGAAGTTTGAAAGAGGTCCGTTTGAAGGTCGAACGGGGGTGGATGGAAAGGTTTGGCACATTCACTGATGTTAGCATATAAAAGTTTTGTATGCCATCATCAGGGAATATTCCAGATTGGGCCCTCTTCCGCTTGTTGATGTTGTTGTTGTTGTTGAAGCTTTTAGGCCCGTATTACATGATGAAAACACTTACGACAAAATTCGCGAAAAAGTTCACGACCAAATTCGCAAGCACATTTGATATCATATTTTGTTGTGAATTTTTTCGCGCATTATTTTGTTGTGAATTTTGTCGTAATTTTTTTCGCAAATTTTTTCTCCATGTAATATTTCCCTTAAACTTAACAATTAATATTAAGAAGTTTTGGAACATGATGGTATAGTGATAATAATAATAATAATAAATAAATTTATTTACCAAAAAAGTAAGAATTTTACAATATTAAAACTTAGATACTTAAGTAAATAAACAATACTGACAGAAGCTTACATATGCAAGCTTGTACGTGATTAATTTATATATTATGTTACAATTACCATCAAGAAAATAATCTACCTATTAATTAAGTTTATATTTGTTTTGGAAAAATTGGGAATATTTTGTCTTGTCACAATTTGGGGTTAAAATATTTACGGACAAAAATAAATTATTATTATTTATTATATCTTTTTCTATATAAATATATAGATGTAGGTGTGTTTTTTATTTTGAATTAAACGTTTACCAAATGATAAAAAAACTTTTTGTTTATCTTCAGAATCCAAGTCGTTAACTTTGAGTTATAATTTTTGTAATATAATTTATTTTTTATTGATTCTGTCATCAAAATGAAAGCTTTGGGAGTGATGCGATGGAAGTTTCTTTGTCCTACGGACTTCTGATTCCTAAGAGTAATGGCACTTTTTTCGTTACCTCTGGTTGCATAAGTATGATGTAAAATACTAACTGATATCTTGTTTTTAGGAATATTTAATAATATTTTTTTATACAAAGTTGTCTTAAGTCAAGTAGGCTGGATTCGTGAAATAGGTTTTCAGTTGAATATGAAATATTTTTGCCGTATATAATTTTTATTATCTACTTTTGTACCACTTCAAGTGTGTTAATATGAAATTCTCTTACACCGCACCATCCACTTAAGCCGTAGGCAAGTTGTGACTGAATGTAAGCAAAATAGAGTGTTTTAAGTTGTCTTATATCTAAAAAATCTTTTAAATTTTGAAATAAAACCTCTAAGTTTTTTGTGAACTTCATTTGCTTGGATCGATGCCTCCGATATTTAACCTGGATATCCCATTTTAAGTGCCTGCCTACAGTAATGCCTAAATATTTAATTTTGTCAGTTTCAGGGATTGATGTATTGAATTCAATTTGAAGTGGAACTAGAGTGGGTAGCCCAGAGGTATGCGAACAAAAGGTTAAATATTTTATTTTATTCACATTAAGGGAAAGTTTAAACTTCCAAATCAGTTATATCAACCAAAAAGAATCTAAAAAAGAGAAGATCAAAAGAAAACAATTAAACGATGTTTCGCCGTTTAATTGTTTCTCCTTTCGCTTTGGTCTTTTGTGTGTTCCTTGTGGGACACTCATCCAATTTTGAATTTTCGTTCTTTTCTCCCAAGATCTTTTGATGTTCTTTTTTTTAAGGGAAAGTTTATTAACTTTAAACCAATTTGTAACTTGGAGAAAATTTGTTTCTGCTTTAGTTTTAAGGTCTTGCTGTGCAATCCATTTATATATATTATGAAAAGTAAAGAAACAAGTACTGTCGCTTGAGGAACGCCACATGTTGGTACGTGCTATGAACATTGTTAATTTTAACCATTTGTTTTCGGTTTAGAAGATTGCTTTTAAATAGATTGTATACAACGCCCCTGATTCCGTATATTTCCAGTTTTCCTATTAATATACTGTGATTCACGGTATCAAAGGCCTTAGAGAGATCAATGAAGATGCTTAATGTTGGCTTACTTTTATCTAAAGATTAGTTGCATTATAGCGTCTTCAGTGGATCTATTGTCTCTAAAGCCAAATTGACTATCCGCCAGTAATGTTAGATATTAGTGAAATAGGCCTGTAATTATTTATATCTTCTTTAGAGTCAGTTTTATGTAAAGGAGTAATAATATCGATTTTAAAATATCTGGAAATTCGCCCTTATCAATGCAATTGTTTAGTATATAAGTAATAGGTTTTGATATTTCTTTACACAGTTTTTGTAATGTTTCTGCTTTAATACCGTCCAATCCTGGAGATTTTCCCGTTTTTAAACAGTGTATAGTTTTTTCAACTTCTTCTATGTTCGTTGGATGCAAATACATGGAGTTTTTGTTTGGTTCTAGTATTTTGTTAAAATTGGTGGGTGGTTCTATCTTTCTTGCCAACTTTTCCCCATTTCACAAAAATATTTATTAAAATGGTCCGTAATTTTTTTGTATCGCTTATTGTTTCGCCGGTCTCAAGTTTAATCTTTTTAATTTCTGTTTTTGACGTTTTTTTACTTTGGCACATGTCATTGACGCAATCCCGTAAAGCTTTAGTTTTATTTTTACTTTTTTCGATTCGCTGTTGCATGTCATTTTCTTTGGCTATCTTTGTGGCTTTATTTACATACATACATTTTGACTTTGTCGGTATCGTGTTTTTAAGTCAGTATTTTGGGGATTTTGTAACCATTCTTTATATAGATTATTTTTATTATTTATTGTTTTTATTAAACCTTTTGAGATCCAATTTTCTTTTCCATTTTTTCTGTTACTATTTTTGATAATACTTGTGTTTTCTTTTTAATATATTTGGTTAATATATCTAAAAAATTTTTGGTTGCTATATTTACGTCGCCTGTTCCAAAGACAAGGTTCCATGTTTCGTGCTGTAAGTCTATTTTTAAGTTATTATAGTTTATATACTTTTTTGTTTTAATTGTTGTTTTTATTTTTACTTGTTGACTTTTTTTTTGTTAATATTAAAGCGATTGGATAATGATCTGTTAAATTATAAATAAATCTATATGATCTTGGATTTTCAAGATTGTCTTGATTGTGTAATTTAATGAAAGAGTGATCAAAACATGTTTTTGACTCTGGTCGGGTTATGTCGTTAATATATGATTGAAAATGAAAGTCATTTAAAATGTTTTTGTACTCTTCATCTTCTGACTGTGTAGACAATAGGTCCATGTTCAAATTTCCGGTGATAATGTGATTTTTGATATGTTTATTAGATTGTAAGTAGTTAAATAAATCTTGGTTAAAAATATCCTTCTGTATACTTGGAGATCTGGAAAAGGAGCTTACTAGTATTTCATGGTGTAAGTGTTGATTCAAAGTACATTCTACGATTTTTACCGATCTTACATACTTAAATTTATACGAAAAGTTAAGGGAATTTTTAATATAAAGAATAACCCCGTCACATTTATTTAAGAGGCCATTATTGTAGATAGTTTGAAAGATACATCTAAGAATCATTATCCTCTACTGCGACGTTATGCGGGTTGGAATTTGGACATCCCTTAGATGATTCGTACGTCCCAAATAGGTCATTCTGGAGATGTACTGTGATATTAAGGTGTGAGATTATGGTAATTTAATTTTTATTTTTTTCTACTTCCTACTTAGTACTTGGCCGTTGTTTTTACCATTAATAAAAAAGTACAATGAAAATAATAAAGTAAAAATTTACCTGCAGGCCTAATGCTGGCCGTTGTTCCAAATCATTACTAAGTACTTCCTACTAAAGTCCGTATTCATAGTCATTCAGAAGGCTCCCTTCTTCCTTGGGTAATGTAAATTCTTATAGCGAGGGAAGGAGAGAGCCTTGGAGGAACGACTATGCATACGGCTCTTAGTGCTTTGCCGTCATGGACAGTTTGGAAAGCCAGTGCTTAAAAAATACTATTTTTTTAATTCGTTTTTAATGGAATGTGTTTATTTGGTCGCATAGTATCTACGTACTTGTGTATGGAACAGCAAATTCCCTAATATTTGGTGTAGCTTAGGGTTAATTTTCTATAATATTATTCAAATTATTATTAAACATTACACATTACATTGTGCTGCATGTATGGGCTCGCCAACGTTATTGTTTGGCACTGCAGCAGGATGTGAAATAATATTATAGGATACTAATTTAACGGTTTAAAATAATAGAGTATAATTATTGTCAAAATAGTAACTTTAAACAAGAAAAACCATGTACTATAATTTTTTCAATAATTTAATCCTTTCAGGATGGCGCGGCGGCACCCCTTCACACATTGATTGATTGATTGATTTAGTGTGGCAAGAAACTCTTGCCATAAGGAAAAAAATTTTCGCAGTAACGTACTAACAAACTTTAACAACTTCAAAATCAATGAATAGCGAGCTTTCCCTCAAAAAAGGTAATCGTAACCGTAGATCCGGATTTCGCACAGATGGTTTTCTTTTACATGAATCCTGTGTCATATTTTTCCATCATCATTTCATCATTTCATCTCCTAATTTCTAGCACCGTACTGATGAGCACCACAAGTGCGAAATCCAGATCTACGGTTACCATTACCTTTTTTGAGGGAAAGCTCGCTATTCATTGATTTTGTTATTTATCCACTTTCACTAAATCCCTTTTAAAATTTTTAACAACTTCTTTTGTAAAAAACTTAACTCTTACTTTACCACCAATAGCTCAAGTTTACAACAATATGCATGTCCTACTGTCCATATACGTGCAAAGCCTGGGGCTTGTGTGCAGACATAGGGTACTTACTTTACGAAAGGTATGACTTATCTAGATTTATGTTCTGAAGGTAACAAAATAAATTATTTTTGTTACTAGTTAACAATTCCTACATCAGCGGCGTATCCAGCTCAGACCTCGGGGGGGGGGGGGGGGGGTAATTTATTGTCCGGGGTTCACACACATTTTATTCGCCGGGCCAACTAAAAAACAACAAACACTTTTGCTGCGATTGTTGGCATGCCGCTTTCCGTAAAAGTCAAAGTGAAACTGAAATGCAATTGTCTTGTAAAAAATGTATTGCCTTTATGGTCGTCTAACAAAATGTAAACTACTGGAGGGAGCAACTTGGGCGAAGCTAGGTAGAGGGGCATCAAAAAAGGAGAGAATTAAAAAAAAGCCAAATTCTTTTAAAATAACGTACAATTATGATAAATATGCGCGGCAGGCAAAAATTTTCGACAAATATTGTAAAATAATGCAAAAAATGACACCGCAATTGAAAATTTTATAAAAATAAAAGTAATATGAAGTGGACCAGAAGTGGCACCGAGCTAAGAAATGGACATTGGTTTCAACAAAATATTAAAGTGTAGCAAAAGTTACTCCGCAGGCAAAATGTTTTGCAAAAAAATCGCAAAAAATGTATCTTGAGCTTTTAGAAGCTCTTATCTAAGAGTTTTAGGTGAACATTTTTAATTTTCGTATTTTGCGACGTGATTTTTAATACAATACCTGGGATCCCTTTTATAGGCCGGTGTCCTACATACACAGAATACATCAGAGATTTTTAATATCTTTTCAGAGCGAAAGTGGTCATGAGTAAGAAATAGCCTAGACTAAAGTTGATTGTTCTAACCAAATCTTTTTAAATAGTTTTTAAGGGGTACAGACGCTACAGTGCGGTTTTGCCTGCATCTCCTCATACTGCAATACCATACGATAAGATAGCGTGAGACAAAGAAAAATAAAGCATTCCAATAACCCTTCTGTCCAAAACTTTTGCTGCATATTTTATTTTTGGTAAAATAAACAGTAACTTTTTTATGTGTCTGTGATATGTTTTTTCCAGTTCAAGTTTCAGTCAAAATAAACTCGCAAGTACTAGATAGGAACAGTTATTTAAACTGCAATTTAGTTTATATATATATATAAATATATTATAGTTTATTGGTTTCTCAGTGTTTAATAACAGTTTGTTAAAGTGGCACAATTTTTTAATATAAGATAAGTCGCTTCTCATATTTTCAAAGATAATTTCACTAGTGTCTCCTATAAATAATATGGCAGTGTGTGTCATCACCGAAGTAAATACCTTTTGGTTGAGAATTACAAAAATCATTTATGTAAATATTAAAAATAATTAGTCCTAAGACCGATCCCTACGGGATTCCGGTATCTATAATTTTTTCCTCGCTCTGGTATCCCCCAGATCTGACAAACTGTACCCTATCCTTTAAATAAGAATGAAATAAATTATACGGGTTTTCCTTGATACTCAAGTGTTCCGTGTTTTGTAGTAAAATTGAACGTAATACTGTGTCGAAGGATTTCCTGATATCGATAAATAAACCGATTTTTTTTTCCATGACCAACTCTGTCTCCTTATTTTTCAGAAATCCATATTGTTGCTCATAAATTTTTTTTTGTGATTTTTAAATAACAAAGAAGTTGCTCTCAAGTGTTTGAGCTATGATAGAAAGTCGGGCTATCGGTCTATAGTTGTTTTCAGAGTGTTTATCACCCCCTTTAAATTTTGGTACCAGAATTGCCTTCTTTAACTTTGAAGGAAATATTCCTTTGATTATAGAAAGATTATATACAGGATGGATTCTTTAAACGGAACGGTGCTTCTAGCGGGTTAGAATTTGGTTGAATAAAAAAAGCCAAAAGCACGTCTACTGAGATTTTTAATTTCCTTTAATCGTGCTATCTTGGATTTTGTCTATGTCATTTAGTTTACGAGGTATGGCAAGTTTTTATTTTTTTCAAAAATAGAACACCCTGTATATTTTGCAATTTTTGAAATTTGCAAACAATTCTCTCTTGGTATGGAAAACTTCGATATTCATTCAAATATCCCTCGTAAAACAGGGCACAGACAACAATTCCATGCAAGTTTAAATGCCTCTATCTTAAAAACCATAAGAGATAGGGTATTAGTGTGTGGTATTGTCAAAAAGATAATTTTTTTTACAATTCAAAAATGTCAAACTATACAGAGTGTCCTATTTTTTAAAAATATATTTTTTTGCCATACCTCGTAAACAAAACGACATAAAAAAAATCCATGATAGCACGATTAAAGAAAATTAAAAATCTCAGTTGACGTGTTTTTGGATTTTTTTATAAAACCAAATTCTAACCCGCTAGAAGCACCGTTCCGTTTAAAGAATCCACCCTATATATAATTAAGAACAGGAGCAATATTCTTAATTGCTCCTTTTATTATTTTAGCTATAATATTGTCAATCAACCCTTTTTTTGTGTATATCAAGTGTCTGTATCATGCTATTAATAAAGGGATCTAAACAAGATACTCCAATAATCTCACCATTCCCCATTATAGAACCTCTCTTTATGCACATTTCCCACTATACATGACTCCTAAAACATTTAACAACCTCCCAAATGACATAAAGAATATTAAAAGTCTTAACAACTTTAAACACTCAATTAGGAGAGTTTTGAGAGAAAATCCACTATAGAGTCACAGCGACTTTTTTAATATTTTTAGATAATTGGGTTCCTAATTCCCTTCGGTCCCTATAAAAACCCGAAACCAAATTTGGCAGAAACATAATTTGTCAAAACTTAAAAGAAAAGAAAATAATTGGTTCGAAAAAAATTGTCTCGAATGAAAGAAACACAAAATGTCAGAAAATATTTTTAACTAAAATAATTCAATAGAAACACAATAATGCCGAACCACAAAATTCAAGAACTCCAATCTGTCCGAAAATGTTTTGGCACGAATTCAATTGCTACGTTGCCAAGCTTACGGCAGGGAAGAGTCGAAGAAAGTTGTGATATTGTATTAATTTACACTCTTTACATCCCTCAACCACCCCTACCCCCAAATTTTTTTATAATATTGTATTGTCATCGGACCTACATTACTACACGGAAAGTGTCTATCAAAAATGAATCGCAAGATTCGATAGACAGTTAGACAGCCAGAATCTCTGAAGTTAAATAAAATCGTTTAATAAAAAAAAATCCCTGGGTCATCTTCCAAATAGAGAAACTTGTCAACGCCGAAATCCCGGGTCTACAGCGCTCTAGCGATTTAAATTTGACGCATGTCCAATAGCGATTCGGATGGATTGTGGTTCAGCTCATTTAAGGATCGGGCATATTATTTTTTATCAATTTGTGGTTCGGGTGTTTTTCGTTTCTAGAAAATTATTTTCGATACTTTTGTATTTCTGATATTTTAAGCTTCGGGAAAATTATAATCGGTTAAATTTCTTCTTTTAAGGATCGAGTAAATTAAAATTCTATAAAATTGTATTCATATCCGATATTTTTTGGGTGCTTTACTTTTGGTTCATATTTCGTTTCGGACTTTTTATTTTCTGTTCAATTGGGTTTCGGTTTTTATAAATTCGGCTTTTTTGTGGGTTCCCATTCTCTTTATAACTATTCGTGATATTTTTTTAAATTTGCTTTTTTGCTGTGTTCATATTTAATTTTAATTTTAATTTTATAGGAGAACGCAACCAATATACATTTTGGTGTCAGAAGGTTTAAGATATTAAATAAATAAATAAAAGGAACTAAAGATTTAAGATAGTGGAGGCAAAGATGATCCAGAAGGAAACATGGCCAATTTATATGTCTCTACACCAGCAACCATTCAAGCTGGCCAAAGTGCTAAGCACCAAAGTGAATGGAGGGGGCACAATTAAGGGTAGATGTTAGATTGCATAAGTGGTGGTCAGCACACTTTGAGGAGCCGGCCTTGCACTGCTTTCTGCCCAGGTTATCTACTAAGTTATTTAGAATGGTAATTGGAGCACATACCATTCTAGAGTTCAAAACTCCTGCAGATCATAAAAATATGATATAGGCTTCAAAATACGGCATCAAGTTTTCCACTTAATGCCTCATTTGTTTGCCATCCAAGTACCACTGAAGGTCTCACGATAACCTCCAAACGAACGTGAAGGTTACTGCGAAACCCTCAATAACACTCATAAGGCGTCTTTGGGTAAGTGTTACCACAGATGTCTTAAGGAGACAAACTATGGTACCGCCACATCCAGGTGTGCCACTTGGAGGCAGACGCCATAGTCATTGTATTCCCATCTTTCAGTAGGGCCACACCAAAAGCTCTTTCTAGGAGATAGCAATATCTACTGCGTCCCGGCCCGATCCGCACCATCATGCCTAGGAGGGCACTTTTTTTCTTCTGGCTGCCCATCAGAGAACACGACAGCGTGGCGGGCGACAAACAATACACTGTGAACTATAACTGCCACCCCACAATTAGGAGTAAAAAGTAAGTATATTTTGGTAAATATCTTTGAACGGAATACTTATTCGCTAATGAAACTGTCATTTCTTTTACCCATTTGGTTGTCAAGATGTTCTTTTCGGTTAATATGGCCCAATGAAGTGGCGAATTTTATGACTCTGGGTCATATGAGTGATGTAGACAACTTGTTTCATTTTAGAATTTTTTGTATTTTTGAATTTTCTTTGAAGGTAGTTGACTTTTTTTTTACTTTTTGTGCTTTTAATAAAGGTCTTTAATTTTATTTTAGTGCTGTTAATTTTTATATTTTTTGCTCTTTTTGTAAATGTGTCTAATTTTGGTTTTGTTCAAAAAGTGAACAAAAATTAAATCAACATCTTTCCAAGTGATTTTTTTTCGCAGAATAACTTACTAAAATTATAATTATTGTGGGCCATATTTGCCTTCACTATGTACCTTATATAGTCATGAGAACTAAAACAAACTAATAAAAAAATGAAATTTTGTTAATTACAAAGTAAAGGCTGCTTTTTTAGATTAGCCGACTTCATTTCTTGCGTGATTGTGATGATCTCACCTGATATTAGGTAGTTTAAGTTGGTCATAGGACGTACGCGTAAAAGTGAATATAGCGCAATATTCTGTCTTCCTTTTGTCTGTAAAGAAACAAAGTCTTCCGCTCGAATGCAAATATTATGCTTGAGTTTTTAGCATTTAAAACGTAAATAAAAAAAAGATTAAAAAAATCAATACATTGATAATACATATGGCCGAACCAAAAAAAAAAAAACAAGCTAGAAATACATGGTCATAAAATGTAGGACAGAAACGTCCGTTCCGGCAAATGATTAACTTAAACTGTTTTTTGCCAGGTGGCCGGTTGTCATATATATTCGCGCGGTAGTACCATAAAGGTAGAGTGCGATTATTAAGTAAATGGGCCACGAAAAGCACGGACGATGCGCGACGTTTGCTTGTTGTCTCTGTTTAAGGCAGGGCCGAATACTGTGGCAGGGGCGTACGTATCGTCATTGCCATTTAAAATGAATATTATAATTTAAAAAAAATATTATTTGCAAGCCGTTATTTTGAATTTGGATAGTTGATGTGTTGTTGAGTTATCAAATAATTTATTTACATACTATATGTTCATGTTTTATTGAGTTCTCAAATAAAATGATAATATTATGAATAATAACTTGTTTCATTTTTTACTTTTCCTTCTTTTTTCAGAAAAATAATTGTACTTATTTAAGAGGATACCATCCAGGTGTAAAACGCGGAACAAAACTGAGCCGTTCCTATCATGCTTCAAATAAATTTTGTGGAAAATTACTAGACATTTATTGGAGAGTCATTAATTTTTTGATATTTCAAGTTTTAAGAAAAAATTTCGTTATTTCACATTCTTTGTAAAAATCAGGGACTTTCCAATTAATTTTAATGAATTTAAAAGGTGTTCTACTCGACACATTTTTTGAAAAAATATCTAATTTTTTCTCAAAATTTCTAGTTGTCAGCAAAAAAAATATTTTTTAAACAATGGAAACATAAATAAAATCAGATCACAGCATGACCAACAGATAATATGATGATGATGATTAAACACAAAAAAAAATTGTACCTACTGTAATATAAATATTTTTTGATTAACAATAGATTGAAACAAAGTTATGATTGTTTTTCATAAACCAAAACTACACTTTTTTGCACTCGATGCGCGTTTCGCTAACAACGTTAGCATCATCAGGAGACGATAAACAATGAACTAAATTAATCTACGCTCTATCTTATATACAATCCTTTAGTGGGCGGAGATAAGACTAATAATTTGTGATTGATCACGATTTTTAATCCTATCTCCATTCAACCAAAGAATAAAGTGTACTGAACGGGATGGGTCCTCTATCTTTATTTAAACTATTTCTGGATTTAATGATTTCCACACTTTCATATGCATTCAAAAGTCTTTTGTTTGGTACACTTTTTAGAAGTTTTAGGTTACCTAATGTGAATCTATGATTGTTTTCAAAAGCATGCTCGGCCACACGTGACTTTTCTGTTCTTCCGTATTTTAAATGTGCTAAGTGTTCTTTAAAACGTGTTTGAATAGAGCGTCTCGTTTGGCCAACATATTTTTTGTCACAATCCATGCAACTAATTTCGTAAATTCCACTTTTTTCTAGAACTGTAGTTTTATCCTTGGGATTTCCTAGTAAGCTTCTTATTGTGTTATTAAATACTTTTTGTAATCGTTTCGTATAATTAGGATTATAAGGAATTGATACAAATTTTGAGTCGCAGGTATCTTTTTGTCTGAAAAAAGTGGAATTGCGAAAGGTCTTTTGAAAAGAATGTCTATTTATCAGCTTATTTATTAAGACTTCGTCGTAACCGTTTTCGCCAGCTATATTCCTAATCCTATTCTTTTCTGCTTCAAATCTTTCTTTGTTTAAGGGAAAATTTACTAATCTATATATTAAAAAGTGCAAACTTGCAAGCTTATGTTGTAAGCAATGAAAAGAGTCATTTGGAATATACCTGTTGGTGGCCGTTCCTTTTCTGTATAGGTCAAAGTCCAATTTATTTTTATTTCTTATAACTAAAGTGTCTATAAATGGCAATGTATAGACAAAAAGATACCTGCGACTCAAAATTTGTATCAATTCCTTATAATCCTAATTATACGAAAGGATTACAAAAAGTATTTAGTAACACCGGTCTTAAATTAGTATATGAATCCGGTAACACAATAAGAAGCTTACTAGGAAATCCCAAGGATAAAACTACAGTTCTAGAAAAAAGTGGAATTTACATCATTAGTTGCATGGATTGTGACAAAAAATATGTTGGCCAAACGAGACGCTCCATTCAAACATGTTTTAAAGATAGACGAAAATAGATTTCTACGCACATTCCTTAGCTGGCCTATTTACTTCTTAATCGGACTCTATAACTAAAATAGGGACATTATGTTTACCACAGTTCCCACGATGACAAATTGCGCTAAAAGTTGCATCCCTACACGTAATTTTTTTACAAACATATTATTTTTTTAACTTTTCTATCACTTATCTGGAATTATACAAATTATCTGGTTTGCTTTTTAAATATGAAGGAACACCTTATTTGTATTCAATGCACCTATACTCACAGATGAGCCAACATTTGACTGACCGTCATATTGGAACGTCACCTGGATACAATAAGGATTTTTTTTAATTGCAGCTGAAGACGATCAGAGATTGTACTGATCGAAACGTCGTGTATAAATAAAATATAGACAATGGAATTCCGAAACACAGAGTTAATTTCAAAGGGTTTTTTATTAACAAACTGGTACCGTCATTTTAGTTTTTTTTAAAATTTTTGTTGGTTTTGTTAAGATTTGTGTGCAAAAATTGCAAAAAATTATTAAGCAGTTTGTGACGAAGAGAACCTCAAGTGCTTTTTAGACAAACTGACGATTTCAATAAAATATGAATTTAAATAAAATATATTCACATATTCACAAAACTTCACAATTTTAATTTAGTAAATTTATTCATAATGTGTAGGTACACATCTTTTCATAGAAAAAGGGGACACGAATTTGACATTTTTTCGGTCGAAGTATCAAATAAATATCTGATATGTTGACCAAAAAAATTATTATTTTAATTTTTCAATATTTAATAGGAATAAAACCTACACAATGTGACAACCTCGCACTTGTAGTGGGTCACCCATATAACCGTATACTACGCAGCCTCATTCATTATATGTCGTCAGAGTTGCCGCTTCAGTAGAATCGAGCTGGTAAACGTAAGGTGGATGAAGCATTGTCAGTGTAGAGGACAATGGTTTTCCCTAAATCTAACGAGTGATCGCGGTTCAAATCGATTTATGAATGACTTTAGGGATCTATTTTAGTTGAATGCACGATACCACCGAGAAAACTGAAGTGAGTGTCTTAAAAAAATGCAAATGTTAAAACATGGCTTGTCAAACGGCACGACGTCAATGTCACACGACATCAAACGGGCTGCGTTTAGAATGCCCCCAGTGTAAATAACACACCGGTGCGTGGTGTGTCGCCGTTCAGGAATATGAAAATAACCGTTGCGTCTCATTTTCGTCGTCCAGAGAAGGTGGTGTGTCTACTGGTGCGTTTATAGCGTCATTAGCAAGGCCACTAACATGCGGCAATAAGGGTCAAAATTGCTCATATTTATGTCTATTTTAGTAATCACACCACACCGTCACCGCAGTCTCGACTTGGGAGATGGTTGGTGTGCTTAAATGAGGTTATGATATGGTGAAATTTGGATAATTTTTAATGACAAGACTGTTTAAAAATTTAATTTTATTCACTTTTTTTTTAACTAACTCTGTGGAATATATGGTTTTTAATAATTTTTTTTCTAGTGTCGTTTTTAAGCCAATAAACCTAATAAGTATATAGGACGTAAAAAAGGTGGTTTTTTTAGTCCACCATATATGGTATAGGGGACTATTAAAATCGTGAAATTTTGAGTTTTCTTCATTTTATCAAAAATGAGTTACACCTTAATCGACGAAAAAAAAAAAGTTGTCTGTCGGTCTGTTGTCTGTCTGTATACACGATAACTCAAGAACGCCTTTATCACTTTTAACGAAATTTAGTAAAAAATCCTCTATCGGCTAACCATGAACTGATTAACTTTTGGGTAGGGTGATGGGGGGGGGGGTTGAAAGGTGATAAAATATTTAAAAAAATTGTAACTGGAACAAAAGCAAGTAGCGATATACGGTTTTCAGATTTAAGTTTCCATGAATATGGACTACAAATTTTATTATAAAGTCCAAATTCATAGGAGCTTTAGTTTCCGAGTTATTTGAAAAAACGTTAAAATATACAAAAATGATCATAACTTTAGCAGTAAAGCAGCTATTGATATGCGGTTTTCAGATTTTGGTTTTTGTATATTACCCAAAAATTTTGTTATAAGTGTCAAATCTTTCAAAGCTGCAGTTTTCGAGGTATTTTCGTTTTCTCTCACTAGCACTAATTTTTTATTAATCTTTCTATTTTTAAATGTGATGATTATTCTAGTATATATACCTTTTTATAGGAGGTCTGAAAAAGTTCTAGCTAATACTTGATTATTTTCAAAATTTTGGGATGATTATGTAGCATTTCAATGACCTCATATTTAAATGATCCGTTAAGAAATAAAAAAGTGGTGGGGACGATTTTAAAAACTATCTTGTATCCTGAACGCATGCCTTTTTTGGGTTTTTTTCATATTGGATAATGTCACAAACGAAAAGCAATACAGGAAAACAACCCAAACCTTAGCATTCGAAAATAAAAGAGGACAAAAAGCCTATATTTTTACATTTTTCTAACCACTTCCAGCCCAAAATAATATTTTTTTGGGTCATTTTTTATTAGATAATGTGACACAAGAAAAGGAACCCTAGAAACCAACCCAACTTTCGAAAATGCTTTGGGAAATCAGCTGACATTAGACAACAATGACAGATTATAGGTGGTGTGAACACTTGCGGACACACCGAGTGCGCGCACCCACACCATGGTGTGAGCTTTCTGAACGCAGCCTCGGTGCATGACACATCACATCGGACTCAGTTCCCCTTCGGTGTCAGCGCTATGTGAGTCCATTTAACATGATGTATAGCGTAATTAAAAAGTTTTTCAGTTTTGCCCAAATTTCGGGGAGCCAGGGGCCGCCATTTGATTGGTACCATTCTGCTTCATTTGTGCATACCGATAGCGATGTTTCCTGCCGCCGCTTTAAGCTTACGCTGTTTACTTTACCTGGATAAGATCTCCAAACTCTCCTCCTCCCGCAATAAAGGTAAGATGGCAAACAAAAGGTATTTTGTCTTCTTTTGGACGATGTAATTCCAAATCGTAGGTCGTTCCCACCACGCCATGGTACGTCCTATTGCATCCTGAAAAAGGAAACAAAGCGGTTATTTATAGTAGGGGCGCACTCAGGAATTCGTTCTGGAGGGTCAGGAGCAAAAGTTTAAATAAAATATTTAACACACTGTTTTTTGGAATAATACATATTGTAAATTAATTTTTTAGTCTTTTAGGGCCTTCACACTCCCTTCGGCGCTCCACTGTTTATAGGAGTCCAAAGGAAATTGGTCGAACGAAAATTAAAAGCAAACAAAATAATTTCGTCTAAACGTAATTTGACCAAATCGTAAAAAGATCAAAAGTAATTTAAACTAACCCTAATTTGACCGAATCGTAGCGCAATGATGCCAAGGGTATTTGCATCAGGTATTTGCGTTTTAGATGGTTTGAATGTACGTTAAAATGGTCAACATACACATCACAAATCCCAGCTCACGATTAAAAAACAGCGTGATTTTGGTTTTAAACCAAAGTAGGGGAAATTTTGACGTAAGGGAGGGATCAGCTGATTTGTTTTTATTATTTACCATTCTAAACTTGGTTAGAGCTTTTTAAGGTTATGTTTTTTGCTTTTCTTGTGATAAGTTTTTTTGTGTTTAGAAAGTGGAACGCCCTCGAAAAGCAAGTCTTCTGCTTGATAGTATATTTTTGTAATATGAGCCCACAAATTGACCTTTGTAGTAGTCTTATGGGCAAAACACTTAAAAATAAACAGTTTTCTATGTTTTGATATTAATAACAAATCACAAAAAAGAAAAACATTCCTTTACTCTTTAACCAATGTATTTCAGCGGCCCATTTCATTCATTTATTATTCTTGAGTGGTGGGTTGGGACGTCACACTGAGAAAAATATGCACTACACACAAGTTTAATAAAAATGACAGAATAGTTGCATATATTCGTTCAGACCTGGAACATGATTATAAAATTATACCATTTGGATCTATTAATATTCTGGAACTTTCAGTCACACACGAAAGTAAAAAAATTTATATCACAGCCATTTACAGATCTCCACAAATAGAAAAAGACAACAGACAACTATAAAACACATTTTGATTGGAGACATAAACATTAGTTTATTAAATAGTGCTGGGGAATGTAATAAAATCACTCGAACAAGATCCGGGACTTGTTTAGATCATATATTTTTTAGAGGACCAAACAACGTGTGCGACAATCTAAAATCGTTTACATTTCAGAAAAATATAACTGGCCATTGCCCGGTGGCTGTAATAGTTCCTTTTTTGAAATCATCAAAATATCATTAAAACAACCCAAAACTAAACTGTTTACCAATTACACTAAAGTTAATTGTGATTTAAGAAGAGAAACGTGGGACATAAAACGTAAATGAAAGCTTTAGTCTACTTATACATAAAGTGAAATATTATATTGAAAAAAATTCCAAAGTTGTTACTTTAAAACCACAAAAAAATTCTTTTCGTAAGGGATGAATGAAGGCTTATATAGAAAAAACGATTAATGAAAAAAACAAATTATGATCTTACACAACAACTAAATAATATAAACTTGAAAAATACGTACACTAAACTTAAAATCAAATTGAGGCTTCAGATAAAATCGATTAAAAGAGGCTACTTTCAAAATAAAATAAATTCTAATTTAACATTAAAATCAAATTTTTGGGACTATGTAAATCAAATCTGTAACAATTTGACGAAAAAACCTGAAATAGATCAAGTCAAAAATAAAAATCGAATTCTTCTAACAAATAAAAATGATATTTGCAATGAGTTTAACAACTATTACAGTGATTTGTGGGAAAATCTTGCAAAAAAAATAAAACAAATTCCAAACTATAAAAATAATTTAAAAAACAACAAAATGAATCTCGTGTCCGATATGCCACGACTTTTACTTTTATAAAAATAATATTCAAGATGTAAAAAATTCAATGTTTTTGACTAGAGTTTCAAATTCTAAAGTTTTTGCCATACAAAAATTAAAGGTAAAAAAATCACGTCGGTGGGACAATATTAAAAACGAAACTCTTAAAACAAATAGCACCCGAAATTTCACCTGTTTTAAATAAATAGATCATTTAACACGGGTATTTTTCCAAACTGCCTAAAAACTGGTATTATTAGACCCCTATATAAAAGTGGTAAAAAACAGGAGCTAGTAAACTATAGACCTGTTTCGCTATTGTCGGTATTTTCAAAAATTATAGAAAATTTATAATTTTGGATGACCTTGAGTTTAGTTTTAGGGAAGGAAAATATATACAGGATGCTTGTATGTGCGTCTTTTTGGTAGTAGGTCAACTTTACTGGCCTATAGCGTAAAAACGGCCTGATAGAATTTTGAATTTCATATCTCAATCGATTTGTTGAGGCCTTCTAATTCATCAGAAATCATCAACGTGTATATCCAGCCAAATTTTTGGTCGCTAGGAAGAATTGAAGAAAACGTTGAAAAACCCGTTATTTTACATACTCAAAAAAATCTAGCGAACAATAAACATATCAAACTAAAATTACTTTTATAAAAATTAACTTACTTCAGCTATACATAATCGGTTATATTATTATATATGCATGTCTTTTCTAAGCTATTAAAAAATATGAACTTTTATCAAATTTAAAATCGGAAATTTGGGTGCCACGTCGTCCGTCGCGCCACCTATCCAAATTTTTTTTTGAATATCAGTTGACCTTTACAATTGTAATAATCATACCAAATTTGACATTTTTTCCTCAAAAACTAAAAAAGATACGGATGATAATGTAGCTTTTTTTAAAATCTTACTTTGACTGACTTGATATAACTAAACCAATTACCATGTAAGCAAAAAGTCAATTAGCAAAGTTAGTTTGGTGTTCTTTCTAAATTAGGAAATGACAATAAGAGACCTGTCCGGTTTATTAAATTATGAAAAATTATCAAAAAACATTCTCAAAATGCATTTTTAAAAAATAAAATGTCACTTTTCAAGGACGATAAAGGTCATACGTCAATGTAACCATTTTTTCTCAATTCCTCTCTATCGAATTATATAGATTCGAGTATAATCTTTTTTTGATGGCGAACCTACAATTTTTTTAAAAAATAGACGTCCATTTAGAAAAAATCGCCGCCATCTTGGCTCCTATACAGCTGATTAGCGATTTCCTCGACCAAAATTTTAAAAAATTTTCCAAAGAATAAGTGTGCCAAATTTCCTGCTTTCTGCAAAAAATGAACAATTGATTGCTATTTACTACTTAAGCCAGACGACTATTAAGATTAATAACTTTTTGTATTCCTTGGCGATATTTCTTCCATTTCTAGCCAAAATGAAATATAAATTTGCATCGACGTTCTTGCGAATTGAAAGGAAATTTTATGAATAAAAAGAAAAATGGTCAACTCAGAGACGCGGGCAGATTTTTCCCCATTTCCGATTTATTTCTTCGCCTTACCTATATTTTAAACCGCTGGAAATTGTGGACAAATCTAATAAATGGTTTGATTGAATTTGTTTTCATTTACAGTAAATATCTTACTGATGCAATTTATTTTTGTTTTTGATTTTTTTACGCAATTTAGAATTGCGAATGTTTACCATGTACAGGGTGCTCGGTTTATAGGTGTTCCCTGAGATAACTTTGAAGAGAAACCAAACAAAAACTGGGTGCAAGGGTATTTTATAGGAATTCCAAAATCATTAATAAAAATTAATCAGTTCAAATAGTATAAGGGGTGTGCCAAAAAGTTTTTTTTTCTTATGGAATGCCCTAAATATTTTTACATTTTTGAATTCTCCAGAAAATTAGCTTTCTAAAAATACCATACAGCATAAGTCTGCATGTAACCATTTTCGAGATATTTCAATTTGAGAGAGATGACAAAAGATCAAGAGATCTTGGCTGGAAATAAAGAAATGTCAAACTTGGATGAGCATCCGACAAGGAACACACAAAAGACCAAAGCGAAAAGAGAAATGATTAAACGATGTTTCGCCCTGGGTAACCAGCGTGGGCTCATGAGTGGTTTCACTGGTCACCCTCTACCACACATCATTAAACACCATCATACACTTTGATTTCCAACTTTGAATCACTCACAAATATGCATCGTTCCGCACTGGTACTTATCCAAGTTACCTGATACGGATTCGTCCTGGCGTGTTAATATTTCCAGTAGGATTATTGTCTATGGCAACTAAAACAAAAAGGCAGTTAAAAAATCCTCCAAATCAGTTACTTCAACAGAAAAGAAACTAAAAAACGAAAGATCAAGAGATCAAAGTGTATGATGGTGTTTGATGATGTATGGTAGGGGGTAACCAGTGAAACATGTTTTAATCATTTCTCTTTTCGATTTGGTCTTTTGTGTGTTCCTTGTGGAATGCTCATCAAGATCTCTTGATTTTTTGTTTTTTATTTTCTTTTCGGTTAAAGTAACTGATTTGGAGGTTTTTTTAACTTCTTTTTTTGTTTTTAATTGCCTTAGGAGCATAATCCTACTGGAAATAGTAACACGCCAGGACGAATCCGTATCAGGTAAATTGGATAAGTACCAGTGCGGAACGATGCCTATTTGTGAGTGATTCAAAGTTGGTATTCAAAGTGTATGATGGTGTTTAATGATGTATGTTAGAGGGTGACCAGTGAAACCACTGATGAGCCCACGCTGGTTACCCAGGGCGAAACATCGTTTAATCATTTCTCTTTTCGCTTTGGTCTTTTGTGTGTTCCTTGTGGGATGCTCATCCAAGTTTGACATTTCGCTATTTCCACCCAAGCTCTCTTGATCTTTTGTTTTTTAGTTTCTTTTCGGTTGAAGTAACTGATTTGGAGGTTTTTTTAACTTCTTTTTTGGCATATTATTGTATTATAATAAAACCTAACTGGGTCATGACTGCAAGGCGTCATAAATTAATAGATTGTTTAGTTATTTTAAATAAAATGGTCTTTTTTTAAGAGAAAAAAAGAGAGACATTTTAATTATTTATATCGAAAATAACAAAAATGCGGCAAATGCACGAAGGGTTTGCAGACATAAATTTGCAAACAGAATATCCCCTGCCAGGCCGACGGCCACCTTTATCAAAAATTTTAACAAACACCTTCTGTAAGGAGCCAATACGCGTTGAAGTAAACCAGGATGCCAACTTAAATATCCTTTTAAATTACGAGGAAAATCCAAGACTATCCATATAATTTCCAGAATACTTCGCCAAGACGGACAAATAAACAGGAGTTCAAGTGCCAAAGTTGACACCGGCACAAATAGCTACACGAGTCGCTGAAAATCCTGATTTTTTAAATAATTTTTGATTGAGTCGTCCCCTTGAGTTAACATTTTTCGTTGTTTTAGTGGGTTTTAGGGGTGGTGTATGTAACAAAAACTTTATCTTTAATATTTGGCGACGTTTTGGCCGAGATCCAGACTTTTTCGAGCCTTAGTCGCTAGGTTGTTTGTTAGTCCTGTTTGCTCAATTGATCATTGTTTGGTCTTACTTAAAAATATTTAATATTAATTTTGTTGGTCCTGTTTGCCCAATTGGTCTTTGTTTGGTCTTAATTAACAATATTTAAAGTTAATTTTGATTTTTAATTTTTACTCGCACATTGAAATGCAATTATTTTCTGAGAAAATAATTGCATTTCACTGTGCCAGTTAAGTAAGACCAAACAATGATCAATTGAGCAAACAGGACCAACAAAATTTTTCACCTAGCGTCTAAAGATTGAAAAAGGCTAGATTTCTGCCGACACGTCGCCAAAGATAAATTGGTATTTTTGTTACATCCTCCACTGCTAAAACCCACTTAAACAACGAAAAATTTTTAAATAATGTTTTATGGTCAGATGAATCTACATTTTCGACTAGTGGTCAGCCACATCGACAAAACACCAGATACTAGGCACCTGAGAGAAAATTTTTTGAAGTTCAACGTCAAGGTCGGGTATCAGTCAACGTATGGGCCGGTATTCTGAAAAACTTATTATTGGCACCATCTTTTTTGAAAACCATCTGATCGAAGAAAAATACCTAAATTTTTTAGATTTTAGATTCTTTTCGGTTGAAGTAACTGATTCAAAGGTTGTTTTTAACTTCTTTTTCTTCTTTCTTTTTTGTTTTAATTGCCTTAGGAGCATATTCCTATTGGAAATATTAACACGCCAGGGGCCTTATTCATAAATTTCAATAGAAGGAACGATCCCTAAAGAGAACAGATTAATCACGAGAAATGATCCCATCCTCCAAAAAAACTGGAAATATTAACACGTCAGGACGAATCCGTATCAGGTAACTTGGATATGTACCAGTGCGGAACGATGCCTACTTGTGAGTGACTCAAAGTTGGAAATCAAAGTGTATGATGTTGTTTAATGATGTATGGTGGAGAGTGACCAGTGAAACCACTGATGAGACCACGCTGGTTACCCAGGGTGAAACATCGTTCAATCATTTCTCTTCTCGCTTGGGTCCTTTGTGTGTTCCTTGTGAGATGCTCATCCAAATTTGAATTTTCGTTATTTCAACACAAGATCTTCTGATCTTTTGTTTTTTGGTTTCCTTTTGGTCAAAGGAACTGATTTGGAGGTTTTTTTAAACTTCTTTTTGTTGTAATTGCCCTAGGAGCATAATTCTACTAGAAATATTAACACGCCAGGACGAATCCTTATCAGGTAACTTGGATAAATACAAGTGCGGAACGATGCCTATTTGTGAGTGATTCAAAGTTGGAAATCAAAGTATATGATGGTGTTTAATGATGTATGGTGTAGGGTGACCAGTGAAACCACTGATGAGACCACGCTGGTTACCCAGGGTGAAACATCGTTCAATCATTTCTCTTCTCGCTTGGGTCCTTTGTGTGTTCCTTGTGAGATGCTCATCCAAATTTGAATTTTCGTTATTTCCACACAAGATCTTCTGATCTTTTGTTTTTTGGTTTCCTTTTGGTCAAAGGAACTGATTTGGAGGTTTTTTTAAACTTCTTTTTTGTTGTAATTGCCCTAGGAGCATAATCCTACTAGAAATATTAACACGCCAGGACGAATCCTTATCAGGTAACTTGGATAAATACAAGTGCGGAACGATGCCTATTTGTGAGTGATTCAATGTTGGAAATCAAAGTATATGATGGTGTTTAATGATGTATGGTGTAGGGTGACCAGTGAAACCACTGATGAGCCCACCCTGGTTACCCAGGGCGAAACATCGTTCAATCATTTCTGTTCTCGCTTGGGTCCTTTGTGTGTTCCTTTTGAGATGCTCATCCAATATTGAATTTTCATTAGTTCCACACAAGATCTTCTGATCTTTTTTTTTGGTTTCTTTTCGGTTGAAGTAACTGATTTGGAGGGTTTTTTAACTTTGTTTTTGTTTTAATTGCCCCAGGAGCATAATCCTACTGGAAATATTAACACGCCAGGATGAATCCGTATCAGGTAACTTGGACAATTACCAGTTCGGAACGATACCTATTTGTGAGTGATTCAAAGTTGGAAATTAAAGCGTATGATGGTGTTTAATGATGTATGGTGGAGGGTGACCAGTGAAACCACTGATGAGCCCACGCTGGTTACCCAGGGCGAAACCTCGTTCAATCATTTCTCTTCTCGCTTTGATCCTTTGTGTGTTCCTTGTGGGATGCTCATCCAAGTTTGAATTATCGTTATTTCCACATTAGATCTTCTGATCTTTTGTTTTTAGCTATTTGATTGTTGTAATTATGCATATTTTTATGTATGGCCTACTTTGATTTAATTCTAATACGATGATAATATAACAATATGACCTAATTAATATCTAATTCAAATTGAAATATCTCGAAAACGGTTGCATATAAAAATGTGAAAACATATAGGGTGTTCCATAAAAAAAACTTTTTAGCATACTCCGTATACTTTAACACAGTTTTTGTTTGGTTCTTCTGCGGCTATTAGAAAAAGTTATCCTAGGGAACACTTTTCACCGATCCACGGTCTCTAGAATAAACACGGTCCAGTAATTTGTTTGCTCCGCCCAGAAGACGACACAAAGATATCAGCTGCTTTCCTTATCGATTTTTTTGATGGGTGACATTTGAGGTTTAATTATTTTTGCATACATTTTTGTAATAGAAATTGTATTTGTTTATCATTTCTTTACTTCTGTCCCTAATTAAATACCCTGTGGTATTACTAATATTATTTTCGTCATAGGTAGCTGCAATGCGTTTTCTTAGTGAAAAGGCTCATCATTAAATAATTAAAAAACCAAAAAAAATAAGGCACCTTATAGTTTATTTGCAATCAGATTTATTGCATATAGTATGCACAACAAGTCCTTCCACTCTAAATAACAAAATAATCACTCTCTGAAAAATGCCTGGCAAAAATCAAGTACAAAATAAAATAACTACGAAGACGAAATAACTCCCACTCATCCGATGAGTTTCTTGACGGAATCGATTACCAACTAATGATCTTAATTTCTATTTGGTGAAAGATCAACGCATGCAGGCCAAAAATAAATCATAATTACTTATAGACAAAAAGTTATTGTATAAGATACAAGCAAAAAGTAGGTCTTGCATCAATCATTTAAACAAAAAAAAAAAAGAAAAATCCGAAAAGTTAATTTAATTTGTCAAGCCTTCATACAATTTTTAAATGGCGGACAAAAATCAGCTGCTATCTTTGTGTCGTCATCTGGTCGAAGAGTGGGGAAGTACATGACTGAAAAATTAATCTTTAAGGGTTGGAGTACGTATGTATTTACGTATATAGGATGTTTCACCCAAAGCTGCCAATGGGCTTTTTCGAGTTTATGGAGTACTTTTAGAAAAAAACCTCGAACACGTCAAATTGTTACGTCTTGGCTAGATCGGAATTTTCGTAGGACATACCCCTTTCGAGGGGTGGGTTTCACTGCCAGAATTTAGATAGGAAAAGTGGGTCAAGTAATAACTTACTTTAAAAGGTCTTTTATTTTACAAAATTAAAATTTTCTTTTTGATAAATCTCGGGACATGTCAACTTTTTGATAAATCTCGGGACATGTCAACTTTGTTTATGTTAATAGTACATTTTCTCATTCCATTTTTTCTTTAAGGATACATTTCTACGCGGGTGAAAATATACCTCTGTACCATTTAAGCTTAATTTTATAGTTCGAAAAACAAACACAAAATATCCATGCGCCTAGCCGGGATTCGAACCCGAGACCTTCCGTGCGGCATGCCGATACGCTACCTACTGCGCTACGGAGACCGGCTAAATCTAAATCTAAATACTGGTGGTAAAATTCACCCCTCGAAAGGGGTGTGTCCCACGAAAATTCCAATATAGCCAAAAGGTGTCCTCCTTGAATAAGAAATTGACGTTTTCAAAGTTTTTTACAAATTTACTTCATATACTCAACAACGCCCATTGAAAATTTTGGGTGGAACACTGTGTATAAAACCTAACTAATACTAAAAAAGACAGACTACTATATGGGACAACCATATAAACTTTGACTTACTATAATGGCCCAATTGTCGCAAAATGGGTGGTAACAACAGTAACTTTGAAAAACAAAGAAAATAATGTAAAAATCAGGGTTGGCCCTGCGTAAGGCCAAAGGCGAAAAATCTACTACGCATGCCTAACGCAGTCTACTCCCACCCAGAAGAGTTTTTGGCTCGTCATTTTTGGCAGGCTAACTTGATCGGGAGAGTTATGTTCGCTACGGCTCTTTTTTTCGGAAAATGCAACGGCAGGGCCTTATTAGTATCTCATAGTTGTGTGCTTTCCAGGCAGACTTTCTAAAAGCCCTTCTTTGAGTGAGTATCTAATATTAAACAATAATGTTACTTACTCGTACAATATCTAGGCTCGTCCGATGAATCCCCGCAATCGTTCTTTATATCACAAAAAAAATTCTGCGGAATACACTTGCCGTTTGCGCATGCGAACTCGGACAATTTACATTTGGGAAGCACTTTGGCAACGCTGCCCTCGACAGGCGGGGGCAGATTTGAACTGATGATGAGCATCAGGAAAGTCGAAACTGTGGCAGTGTGTGACTCGGCTGGCATCTTTGCTGTTGAGACCTATGATGATTGCCTGAAATAAATAATACTAAGTATAAATAAGTATCTACACTCGAAAAAAGTTTACATTGCAAATTATTCACATTTTATGTTGTGCAACGTAGATATCTATTACAATTTAATTAAATAGTATGTGAATTTTTAACAAATGATCTATACAGTTATTATTCTAACTAATGCGGAAAGTTTTACCCGAACGACGACGCCCAGCGGAGTTCGAGCAAGCAGGCAACTACACAGGCTATTACGCATAAGTTAGGATCAATAGTTTTTCTACGATCACTTAAAAAAAATCCGACATTAAAAAACCTGCGTGCGTCAAAGTGTCGGGGTAATTTCATTCTGGTACACGATTCTTCAAAAACCGTCAGAAAATCTCGCCCTTACAAAAAATCTGACGATTTTACGAAGTTTACACTAACTGCTTTTTTGTCAGGACTTATTTACTAATATGCCTTAAAATTTAGTTTCTTAATAATATTCCATTAAATAAAAAATATATCAATCTAAATTCTGGTAGCCAGTTTTTGTGAAAAACTGTATTTTTCTATTTAAAAATGTATGTTATGAAGCTTATTATTGTGTGTAAACAAACCTTTAAAACTTTTAACATACAAAAACATAGATAGCCATGGATAATGTCACTGCCACTGTTTAGAAAAGTCACACAAATCCTGTGAGAAATGGTGAGACAATACGATCTACATAGAAGGCATGGGATCAACCCAAAATAAAAACAATATGGCGCCGTCTTACGTCTCTGTTTGACATTAGTCTACTTGAAATTAACTCTGTGTTTCGGACTTCCATTGTCTATATTTTATTTATACACGACGTTTCGATCAGTACAATCTCTGATCGTCTTCAGGTGCAAACTGACAGTTTGAAGTTGAAGACGATCAGAGATTGTACTGATCGAAACGTCGTATATAAATAAAATATAGACAATGGAAGAACGAAACACAGAGTTAATTTCAAACACATCATTGTCTCAAACTTTCAAACATTAGTCTATTTGTTAACATCACGAAATTGTGTCTTCGAGATACTTTTTTAACGAGTTTTTACTGATTATTTTTATATTTAAATATTCCAAATGGTTTAAAAATGTTTGTTGTATGAGTATTTACAGGTAATTTAGGGTTTTGGCTCGAAATTCGGGGTAGTTAGTGCTTTTTTCATCATCAGTGTTTTTAGGGTTGTAATGCATTTTTTTAGAGAAATTATAGGATTTTAAGTGGTTTTTGCCTGTTTATAAGCGTTTTTTATTAAAGTGTACTTAATAAAGTGTGCGCTGTTAAGAGTTTGGCCCAAAATCCACCAATTTTTGCAGGACTTACAATGCATTTTTAAATCTTGTAAAGTTATAATTAAATTATTTGTATATCTTTTAGCAATGCCTACTACGTGCTGTGTGTCAATTTTTCAAAGCAATTACAAGGGCTTCATCAAGTGTTTCTGTTTTTCAATTTCCAAGAAATAAAGAACTTGCAAAAAAATGGAAGCATGCCATAAAACGAGAAAACTTTGTTCCTAGCAAGCGTACATGCGTAAGATACAGGTGAAAAAATACACTGAAATTAGGGTACTGAAAGTGTTTTTTGTTAGGTGTGTGAAGTGCATTTTAAAACTGATAAAGTTGAACGTTCAACCAAAGGCCGGTAGGTTATTTCTGAATTACATGTTTTTTATTCTTAAGTTTTTTTTCATGCGTAGTCCTCTTTACATCTACTAAAATTAATGATCAAAAGCGAGCAATATTTTTGACATTTTTTTTTTTAAACTGCTCTGTACTACTGGTCAGTTTTTTGGATTTCTATTTCTATTTGTTTTAGAGAGCGACAATAAATATGTAAGCAAAAGTCATGTCGTTGATTGTTTTAAATGTTACTTCAAACTGACAACAACAAATTATTTGACAAGCGAACTGTTGACTACAAAGAAATAAGTTTTCAGGTTCAAAAATGACGTCAGTCCGCTCATCAAAAAGTTGGACTATATGTGTAGAGAGATGGTATAGAGTATCGAAAAAAGATAAGGTCAATTGTAAACCAAAGTTGGCAAATAATATACGTACTGCAGTAACAAAAAATTGATTAGTATCTAACTGTTAAAAATATTTTGATGCTATTTTTAAAAAGGATTTTTTTTGGTTAATTAAAACACTGAGATTATACAGAGTGATATTTTATGTTTCATATAAATTTATAATAAAAACCCAAAATTTTAAATTTTTTGCATTAGGTACCCGTTTTTATTTATTTGCTTGTGCAGGTACCTACTAAAATGGTATTGTCCCAGGTATTTTCTTAAAAACTACTTAAACTAGAGAGGCAAGTAATAGCTTGTTGCAAAGGTCTTTAAAAATCCTTTCATATGATGTGTCATCTACTGTATCATATTACCTAAATTTCACAAAAATTAAATATATATTTATTTTACATATTTTAAACTTTCCTTTTCATTTTTTTTAATGAGGATGGTTTGCTATACTATGGGTGCCTACATATTTCGAAATTTGAGTGTAAAAGATTATTATTGATATGTTTATGATTAAAAAGAAATAGCTACGTTATAGTTTAATTTCTATTATACTCTTTTGTGAACCAATATCAAATGTTCTTTTTGATTCATTTACAGAAATACATAATTGTGCTTTTGGAATTTTTCCAAGGATTAAAAATACCTATATATGTTTGTTGTGTTTTTTATAAAATAAAGGCAATATGACAAATCATAAGAAGGGTTTTTAAAAGACACTTCACACACAAATTCGTCTAGCTTAAAAAGAGCTGATAAAACCTATAATAAGTTAAGCAAATTTAAAAAAATTAAAGTTTAATGTTAAAACTTTAATTTTTCACTTCACACTATAAAGAAAAAATTTAAAATTTCTGCCATTGGCCCATTTAATGCAGTGTTGTGTGGGAATCCGATTCTTGGCCTTCCGTGGAGGCGGTATTGGGTAAGAATTTTCGACACTTTTTGACGTTTATTGGTACGCGTAGTAGCAATTTAGCTCCGTCATAAAACTAGTGCTGCAGGATATCTTTAAAATATTAAATTTACGAAATGTTAAAAAACAAAATATGCATTTTCTCTTACAATGTTAGGATAAGTATCAAGGTCTGTGTGCTGTGTTTTTATAATAAGAATTGTGGCGGGTGAGATTTTCTGTCATTTCTGAAGAGTCGTGACCTGCAATGTACAGTGTGAGAAAATAACACTTTCCAAATTAAAATGCGTGCGGGAAAGTGGTATTTCCCCGGGTTTCCCGAATGCTTCTGGAAACATGTTTTTCGCAGTGTTTGTGAAAAAGTGGCGTTTTGTCCACATTTTTAAAATCTGAACAAAAAAACTTAATAAATGAATAAAGAGAGTTAGTTTAGTAAATTAGCAATAATTCCAGAAGTTTCTTAGATGCTATCGTAGATAGAGAATACTGTATCTACGTACGTTGCTATAAAGGTTTCGAGTGCATTATCAAGTTGGTAAATTAGGAGTAAGTAAAAATATTATCTAAATTTTTTATTATACCAGACCAGTGCATTTAGGAATTGACCTAAAAATTTCGGGTACATTTTCCTTTTGTTGCTAATTCAAAAGAGTCTTCGTTGGAGTTAAAAAGAACTAATGTTCTCCAAAGGAAATTGTTGATAAGCAATTTTTTCTTTATTATCTGGTGGAGAAACAATCAATCAATGGTTCCAACTAAAATCGAAGGTGCATGACATATGGCACTTCAACGATGGCGGACGCGATTTACGAATTTTATTATTGGGGTGCATTTAATAAAATCATTGTATTGTAAACCTACTGGCTTTAAAAAACCGGCGCTTAGCAAACAACATTTTAAAGGTGATAAAGTTGACCGCCTCCAAAATTTAACTCCTGTACAGTCATAAGCCGTAAGTGGGGAGTGTTGGGGAATGTTGTTGTGCCAACAACCCCATAGGAAAAAGTTATTTAGCGCAAGGTCTGGTGATCGAGGGGGCCACCGGATATTTCCATACGTTGAAATAATTCTGTCACCAAATATCTGACGAAGGTAATTTGTTGCCTGGCGTGAATTGTGAGACGAACATCCGTCTGCCAAAATCACAGTTCGTCCAAATTTATGTTGAGTTCCCAAATCGTGGTAAAGCCTGATGTTGGAAAAGATCAACATATATTTGTCTATTCAAATTGCCTTCGATGAAAAAAGGTCCGATAATGGTGATCCCCAAAAATATCGCTCGAAACATTTAATTTTTTGGGGATGTTGCGTTCAAATGTTTCTCTCATATTTATCCCTTATAACCTCTGGTCCGGAGAATTTAGAATGCACGCGATGTACAGGTTGAATTTAGTTCATGTTTTGACTTCAACATAGAGTGTCAGGTATCAAAACCGAAATTAAGAAGACTTATAAGTACCTTCCTTTATTCAAAATAATATAAACAATACTTTTCTGGGAATCGTGTAAGTTATTAACCTTTTCACTTCATAGCTAAAAATCTAAGTTTAATGACCCAATCGAACTTTAAGCGGCTTAGCTTGTTATATATACGTGTAGTAAATCCAAACACATGAGAATGTGCATCAGGTAGAGTTCGTTTTAAACACAACTCAAGCCTCTAAATAAATTATGTGATGGTAATAACAATTGTGTGTCGTTTGTATTTACACAAAAAGAGAGCCATAGTAATTTATGGTACAAGGCCGGAAAATGGTAATTTACGTGTATCGTCCAACGTTTTATTTCATACTGTTTTGTATTTTATTTAAATAATTTTTTTAGTATGACTTTTAACAATCAAACCACTGAAGGGGGGGAGAACATCTGTTTAGCTTTTAAAAATCATTTTTCTAGTATATACACGCAGACTTCTCCTAATAATACAATACTGACATGTGACCCAAATGAAAATTGTGATATTTATTCAAAATATATTGACAAAGAAAAAATTTTATAACTCTTAAATTCCTTAGGTATAAGGCTCTGGTCCAGATGGCCTGTCGCCTCTTTTTCTTAAAAAATGCGCTTTGGGTCTATGCGAGCCACTTTACATAATATATAGGGTGGGCCACAAAATTCCGCACTTTTTGGATTGGCTATAACTTTTGACATAAGTGCTTGATTTTTAAAGATATTGGTTTTTTAGAAAGATAAAACGTGATAATTTTGTAATTTTGTGTGTAATTTTGACCCCCCCCCCCTGAAAAAAATTCATGTGCGACAATGAACAAACTCTAAAGCTTTAACTACAAATGCTCACTGATGTGTATATTGATGTATCATTTAATTAAATCGGTTGAGAAATTAAAAATTTACATGTTTTTAGATTATGAGTGTTTGGACTCAACATTGAAAAAAATCACTTTCATATTTTTTCAATTTGCTATAACTTTTTGCCTGATTACTTAATTCAAAAAAAAAATATTGTTTAAAGAGACAAAACATGAGAATTGCGTCCGTTTGTTCAAAATTTGACATTGATTCAGGATGGCGGATAGTTTTAAAAAGAGTTAGGTTTTACACGACTTATTTTTTTAAGTAAGACACTGAACAAAATATAAATTAGTATTTCCAAATCTCCATTTTTTTCTTCGTATATGGCGGTATCATCTAATTAAATCGGATAAGAAATAAAAATTTAATGGGTATTTAGATTCTTAGGGTTTTTCTTAATTAAATAATTAGGTCAAAAGATATAGCAAATTGAAAATGTATGTCATTTTGTGGTTTTTTTCAATACGAAGTCAAAACACTCATAGTCAAAAAACTTATAACTTTTTTATTTCGCAACTGATTTAATTAAATGATACTTTAGTATACACAGAAACAATGAACGTTTGCAGTAAAAGCTTTAGAGTTTGTTCAGTGTCACAAAATACATAAATTTTTTTCAGGGGGGATGAAAATTACAAATTTTTTAAAACTGTCCGCCATCTTGAATTTTTTAGAAGTTTTAAATTTTTAACTGAATCGAAAAACTCTAAGGTTTTATTTTTCCGAAAAGTCAATATATTTTAAAATTGAGTAATAGAGTCAAAAGTTATAGCTAATCCAAAAAGTGCGGAATTTTGTGGCCCACCCTATATAACAAATCACTTCATTTCGGTTCCCGTAAAATGGAAGAATTCCTTTATTATTCCGATTTTTAAAGGAGGCGCGAACATAGACGTTAAAAATTACAGACCTATTAGTAAATTAAATATTTTAGCAAAAAGATTGGAAAAATTTGTTTACGAAATAATCTTTTGCGAGGTAAAAGGCATAATTATTCAAGAACAACATGATTTTTACCCAAACCGATCCGTGTTACTGTGCTTTTTTGAATATGTGACGGAGGCGTTGGACGCACGGCGGCAGGTTGACGCAGGCTATACGGATTTTAGTATTCATCTGCCGGTGGGTGTTATCTTATATTTGTGGGAGATATTTCAGGTCATTAGTACTAGGTTTTAAATCTGACTCTTTTCTATTAACCTCCGGTGTTCCTCAGGAAAGTCATTTAGGTCCTCTGCTTTTTGATATTTTTATAAATTCATTCGGTTATGTTTTCTCTACTGTAAGATATTGATTTACGCAGATGATATGAAAAAAAAAGAATAATCCGATCAATTAAGGACTATGAGTTGTTGCAGGAAGATCTCATAAGATTTGTTGCATTCTGTCGAAATAGTGGCTTAATGTTAAATGTAGACAAATGCTATAAAATCTCATTTACTAGAAACAGCAAATTTCATTTTAATTATATGTTGAATGATGTGGGTATCGCAGAGGTAAATGATATTAGAGACCTGGGTGTCATTATGGACTGCAAATGGACTTTTACTACGTATATTGAGCAGATGGTTTACTCTGCACTTAAAATGTTGGGCTTTACAAAACGTACCTGTCAAGATTTTAAAAGCTCTGCTTCACTATTATCATTATATTATGCTTTTATATACAGTAAACTGCAATTTGCTGCTCCTGTATGGTCTCCGGGTTATAATGTTTACATCGACCGAATCGAAATAGTGCAAAAAAAGTTTTTAGATTCTTATCTTTTAAATTCAACACCTCTATTGTTAATCATGACTACACTGTAATAAGATTGCATTATAACTTATTACCATTAGATTTAAGAAGGAAAATGTCAGATTTTGTAATTCTATATAAACCTTTAAATAATCTTATTGACGTTCCAGAATTGCTATTAAAAGTAAAGCTTTATGCGCCTGCTAGGCAGTTTAGGGAACAGTGTCCTTTTGTAGTTCCATATAGAAGAACAAACTTAGGTTATAACTCCCCTGTCTTATTTTGCGTAACTATACATATTTATACAATATGTTTTTTATAAATCTTGGAAGTGAATAAAGATTCTATAGTGTGCTTTAAAAATATATCGTCGTTAAAAATGTTATTCTCTCACTTTAGTGTATAATTTATTATTTTTGGTTTTAAGCGTCCTGTGACAGCAGGTCTTTTTTTTTCTCTTTAGAATTATTAATGTTTAGTTATTTTTTTAAATATTTTGGCTATTTATTATAACTTTATTAATAAGAGGATACTGTAGTGGAATTTTATTCTTTTTGTATCCCAAAAGTCAATAAATAAAATAAATAAATAAGACAGCGATCATAAAATATACTTAAAATAAAATAAATCAATAAATAATATGTTTATTTCAGTTTAGCTTTACAAAATATTTTACAAGAAAAACTCGAGGGCCTCTCTCCACTTGATATTACCCAAAAATATGCATCACGGCAATGTAGAAGTGCGGGAAGGACAATTCCTATGAACGTAGACCACCTTGCTGGGCTCGTTGATCGCCAACTATCCGTGGTTTAGCCCAGAAAGCCTGCCTCTTTCGCAAAAGAACAGATTTTTCTGGGCTGCAAACTTCTTCTTACATCGCCTGAAGCCAACAGATAATTCCAAAGATGCGGCTCTCTTGACCTGTGCCAAAGCCGGACACTCCAGCAGGATATGCATGGACGATTTTTCGTCCTCCATTCACCATCGAATCTCTGAGTATCCGGCGATTCCCAGCGTATCTAGGTGCTCGTTGAGGCATCCTGTTAGGAGCCCTGTTGCTAGACTCACATCCTTCCTACCTAGGTGGAGCAAGGACTTCGAGCAGGTGCTCTTCAGTCAGCTCTCTTTCGGTTGGACCGTCCATACTGACCACGATTTTGACCTGGAGCTTCCTAAGCTCCTTGACCAATTCGTTTACATCAGCGGAGACCGTAGGTGCCCCTGATGCGTTTGCAGAGTGTCCAATGGGTGCTTGTGCAGTTCTTTGTCGGGCCTCTTGTGTTGAACAAGATCTACTGGGTCCTTGAACAGTTCCTTGTTGACCCTTATTTTTAGAGGTTCCACTGGGTACTTGTCCGGTTCCCTGTGTTACCTCCTGGTTGTCAGAGGTTTCTTTTGGAGTTCCTTCACAGACGAGTAAACCGGCTAGAATCACCTCCTCAGCACTTGCACTTGCCCGGGCATTTAAGAGTTGGGTTCACCCATATAGGTATGAGGTTAAATATAGGCCTTTCCCAAGCCAAACTTGTAAGCAAGATCTAAAATCTAGCAGGCCATGGAGCCGTCTTAGCACGGCGCCTATGTACATGCGAGAAAATTTTACGAGGCGGCCGGTTTCGCGACCTTCGTCTTCGCCCTTCGGTCGAGACGCCATTTTTGTTGATTTGTTTTGATCACACATAGTCGTTTTCTGCGTTTTCGTTTATGCAAATTTTTTTATTTTGATATTTTTAATCTTTGGTTACGCGAAAATTTTTAGTAGTTATAATAGAAACTGTTTATATCTTGGAGCTTAAAATGTCGCCGCATAAAAAGACGTGCTGTGTTTGTGGATGCCGCCAAACAACAAAAGTGAAGTTCCACAGGTTGGTAGCTATTTTTTCTTAAAATTTGGAAAAAAGTGAAAATACCTAAAAATGATTTCTATTTATGTTTATTTATTTAAAAATAGAAAATACTGATTTTCTAAAAACGTAAACAAATAGAAATATTTTGACATGCTGTCTTTCTGGATTTTGGTTGGTTAACCGATGACGATGGCCGCGCATGTGCAGAACCGCTAAGCTTTGACGCCAGAAAGAGACAATAAAAGTCATAAAAGAGTAAATGAAAAAGGTATAGGCATATATATAGGACATCCTGCTTACAAAGTTGTGCACGCTGAAAGCATTGCAAGGGCGTATATTTAAGCTCATACATATATGGGTTAACCTAAGCCCTCCCGATCTCCGGCTCACCGACTCCAAAGTTCTGCGTTCCAGGGGACTGCGGTATAACGTTCCATAAGAAAATTTAGTCACCGACTTATTCAGTCAGGTTCACCCCCGCGAGCTGGACGCACCTGTTGAGAATTATCCAAGTGGGATTCAGAGAAGGAAGTTCTGGGTCCCCTTGGTCCGGGTTACTGCTTTTATTTAGCCAACCCAACCCAACACAAGGAAAGGCGCATCAGGGCTATAAAACCCCATCAATATACCAGGTTTCGCAGATCACGCAGATGTTCTCGAAAACATACTTTAAAGCTTGAAAAACCCTAAGACTAGCCGGACACGTGTTTTGTCAGTTAGATTAGCTATTTGAAAAAAAAACAAAAGTCAACTTAGTTTTACAAACAACAAAGCTTAAGTGGAGTTCGTAAAATTTACAAAAAAAAAATTAAGGGTCCCTTTCCACTTGGTACTACCCAAAGATATGCAGGCTATAAAACTCCATCAACATACCAGTCTTCGCAGATGTTCTCGGAAACAAACCTTAAAACTTAGAACACCCTAATGCTCGTATCCACTAACGCAAAAATTTCCCGAATAGGCTTTAATCGTGATTATTTACTAATCGGTGTTTATAATTTAGTGTTTAACATTAAAACTTTGTTTGTCAAGACACATTCTAAACTCCGATTAGTGTTAATCATTATTAAAAGCGTAATCGGAGAATTTTCACGTTGGTGGATATGGACATAAGACTAGACACAGACACGTGTTTCGACCTTATTTTGATCCCATCAGTCAAAAAATAAAATATACCAAAAAGAATCGTGTCGTTTATAATTTTTTCAGCTTTTACTTCATATTATTGTCAACAAATTAGATTTGTCATTTTTACAATGTAAAAATTACCATGAAAATTAGAGCGAAGCGAAAATCAATTGAAGATATTACAATTTGTTATCGGTCTTTAAGTAAAAAAAAATAGCAAATGTAGTAGAAAGGTCGAAAGATCGGTAACTCAAGATAAATCCAAAGATGCACTCTTGTTTAAAAAAAACACAAAATTTAGTTTTCTAATAGTGTATTTATTCCATTCACCAGTTTAAAATAGCTGACGGTATATGTCAAACTGATTTTGACAATAATTTTCAAAGTCAAAAATGTCGTAAATTACAATATTTACGAAAGCACAAATTATCACTCGAGTTGTACAAGTCGGCTGATCTATAAGTGGAGCCGCAACTGACTTTAATTTAAAAAAAAAATAACGAAATCCGGTTAACTTAAATTATTATCAGTGTTTATGTTATGCAAGAAGTAGGTATACGAAAAAACCTATTTTTTTATTTCTTGAAAGATTTTTTCAACTGATACATCGGTTACAGACAATAGATACAAGTTTTGTGTAGTTGAAAAAAAAATACACAAAGTGTCACAAAAAAAAACCCAACGGTTTTTTTAGAAGCATAAAATGTGTTAATGTCATTTTTTGACATACTGCAAACTATTTTTACAATATTTTATTTTTTATTATTACCGCTGCCAGAAACGCAGCGGGTAAACTGCTACTACAGAAAATACTGAACTTGTGTACTTGTCAAAGTTAAAAAAAAAGAGAGAAGTTAAAAAACCTCCAAATCAGTTACTTCAACCGAAGAGAATCTAAAAACAAAAGATCAAAAGATCTTGGGTTGAAAAAACGAAAATTTAAACTGGATTAGTATTCTACAAGGAACACACAAAGGACCAAAGAGGAAAGAGAAAATGATTAAACGATGTTTCGCCCTGAGCAACCAGCGTGGGCTCATCAGTGGCTTCACTGGTCATCCTCCCCAAACATAATGGGGCTTTCCCATAAAAAAAAAGTTACCTTTTTTTTGGAATATACATAAACATAAAGTTCCAAGAAATCCATCTAAAAACTTTTTTCCCCAAAAAATTTTGGGTTTCTATGTGAAAAATAATGTTTTTAATCGTCGATTCAGTGGCCTTACGATTTTTGAAAACGAATATAGGTGACGTCATAATCAATACAGGTGACGTCATTTTTGGCTGGTCCATTGTAATTTGTCAAGTGCAGTTTTTATTTGGACCACTGGGTTGCGAACTGCGGCCTGCGGCTAACTTTAAGTCATACTGTCAATTCATTTTTTATGTGTTTTGCTTTTTTGGTTGTGATTCTTTTGAAGTTAATTTATAAAATTATAAACATTTAGTAATATTTGTTGTCGTTTAGAAAGCCTACAAGTAATATACAACTATATATGTAGTGAATGTTATTACAAACAGTACGGTTCCTGTCCACCATAGCCCTAGCTGCTAAGAACATTTAAGCTGGGTTTATAAGCTTAATTCGGAGACAAGAAGAAGAACTTTTGATTGCGATTTTTAACAGAGTGTGCGCATACAAATTTTGATATTTGGTAAGTTTTTTTAAGTAATTTTATATAAGGGGGTGTCTATAAAGAGCCGACAATTCGGCTGAATAGTCGTGAGGGTAAAGAGCCGACAACAATTATTTATTATGTGTTTTTCATATTTTCATATTACCTAAACAGACTCAAACCAACTTATTAAAAGACAAAACAACCCAAACATTTTTTTTATGCCAAAAAAAGATGTAGGGCTGGTGTGTTTTTTTGGGCTGTTTTGGCTTTGAATAAGTTGGTTTGTTTAGGTTAGGTTGGGTGAATTTAGTTGGTTTGAGTCTGATTAGGTTGGGTTAATTTAGTTTAAAGTGTGTTTTTTGGGTTGTTTTGGCTTTTAATAAGTTGGATTGAGTCTGTTTAGGTTAGGTTGGGTTAATTTAGTTTGAAAAAAAACGAAAATATGAAAAACACATAATAAATTGTTGGCTCTTTAGACACTCTTTATATAAAGCCGCTTTCTGACGCATCGTCAAAAACCACCATAAAAACTCAACCCCAGATCCAACAATTTTCATGCTTGCTACATGTCTATTAGAAGACAGAATTTTCTCCTAAAATCTATATCTTTTGATAGCTTTTCTTATTTGCTTGCAAAAGTATAGATTCATACTAGTAACATTATAAAAACTTCGTTCTGCTATTGTTTAAAATCTGTATATTGGTACAGCCAACAGGTGAAATGATCCCATATTTTGTACGTTTCCTGGAAAAAGTGTCCATATTCCAGTTCCTCCTGGGTTTAGGATAAAATGAAAGTCATAATATAGGAGGCCTGCAAGTGCTAAAATATAGGTCCTGCCAAATATTTTGTGCACTTGCTGGATTGGTTCACCCCTTGGGTACAGCCATGATGGTATTTTCAGACTTCAAATATAGCTATCTATTCTAAAGCGATAATATTCTGTTCTTTTCATTTTTTTGCACTTATTTTAAAGGTTTCAATATTTATATTAAAAAAAGTATTGATAAAAAGATTTTTAAAGAGAGCTGTAGGTAAGTAGTTTTTTAACTTTTTGAATTTTGTTAAGATTTTTTCTTGGATTTTTTTTAGAGAATATGGCTCAGAATATGGAGAAGGGATTTGTGAAGAGTGATTCTAACAACTTACCCAAAGTGGATCATGAGATGATTAATTTATATTATTTGGATAATATGGATTTCTTTAGCGCTGAGATGAAGAATGTTAAGACTGGAAAGTGAGTATGGTTTAACTGAGCACATTAAAAATCCAAATTGTGTCAAAATATATAAGTAAGACTGTTAAGCATTTGTTATAAAAACCTTGTCAAGTGACTTGAAATATGATTTTTGGACACCCTGTACATATTTTTTTAAATTTAACTTTTTTTTTCCCGATTACAAAAATACAAACCTTGTTACTTTTTTATGCCAAGTAAGAAGAAGCAAGGTAACTTTTTGAGAAAGGACCTCAGCACAAGTAATTTTATTTATTTATTTATATTTATAGGGAACAGAAACCCCATTAAAATCAATACCTTGGCAAAAGAAAAAATGTTTAGATAGTCAACACTGAATACTAATTAATAAATAAAGACATGAAATATAGTATAGTAGTTAAGCAATAAAGTTCTTTCAATAAATTATTTTTTTGTCTATAGTCAGTTGTATGAAAAGTAATGTGAAAAGTATGATGATGTCTAACAGTCAGTTAGACGTTAATTAATTTATGCATGAAACAAATGTTAGTAATTTTTTATGCCTCTCTAAACTATCAAGATTGAGTTAAATTCTGACATGATGATAATTTAGTGCTACATTACCATCAAATTTCTTTACTAACACATTAGGCTTATGACGGTAAAATTTTTCAGAAAAATGCAATGTTAATTTCGAGGTTAATTTATATACTTAGCAAAAGCTAGTTTTAAAAAAAATACAAAAGAATGTCAATAAAGTAAAAAACTAAACTAAAAATAAATATTTAAAATTAGGGTTTTGGGTTTAATAAAACCTGATGACTAGCTTATTAAATCATTCAAGTATCTTTCAAAGAAAATCCCAAACATTTAGTTAAAATGACTTTTAAAACAAAACATTATATAATAGTCAATTAATTTGTTGTGAAGAGGGTGGAATTGTAGCAGCTAGCAATTACATTTACGTTGAAGTCAGATCTGTAGTTCTTGAAATATTCAAGGAAAATAAAAATATACTTATAGCAGCTAGCAACACACGGTTTTAATATTTAGATGGATAATTACAGTTCCAACAAAAACTATATCAGATTTGTAGTTTTTCAGATATTCAAGGAAATATTGGACTCAACAGGATCTCTTACTAGTTTTGACCAAGGGTTTGACCAACTTATTAAAAGCAAAATATAAATGACAATAAATAAGTAATTTCTTACAGTTACTATATTTTAAACATCCTGGATTTTTTTGTAACAGTAAAAAGCTGCAAAATGTGAAGATAATAAAAAAGTCATTTGTAGGTACACCTAAAATTTTGCTATAAAATTTAAAACAAAATGTTAGAAAAGCTTTATCAGAAATAATTAACCACAGCTGTAAAATCTGGGAAAACTATTTTGAGGTATATAACTAAGACAGATTTGTCTTGAGATTTGTAAAAATATATGAAATTATTTTTACTTTGTTTGTACCTTAAAAATGTACATGGTCTGGTTGATTTGGTGTTAAAAGTGAGATAATTGAAGGTATAAGTGTTATTGTTTATTTTAGAGTTACGAAGGAGGTCTATGGTGACAATGCTGTGGGCTATGTCCAAGTTAAGAGAGAAGGAGATGTTTGCACAGTTAAGGCGAAAATAACTCCGGAGCACAGAGTAAGAAATACTCCTTATACTGTGGAAATTTCTGTTAATGAGAAGGAGGAAAAAGTGCTGCATTCTGAGTGCAAAGATTGTTCTGCTTCTGCAGGTAGTTTTAAAAACTTTTGAAACTATACACATTTTACATCACATTTAAAAAAAAAATTTGGTTAATCTCTTTTTAAAGTCTTTTTAAAATTACATAATAATTGTTATTATTTACATTTTTTGAGAAAAAGAGGTAAAATTATAACTTACAGAATAGCAGCTGCCACTGTTTTGCAATTACACCTGGTAGGAAAATTATATCTTTAACTAACAGAATATTAGGAGCTGCTCTTTTTTTTGTACATATCTGGGGTGGAAAATCCAAGTAAAACTGCTTTAAATTTTTTAAAAGTTGACCTTTATGCATAGAGCATACCAACACAAAAAGTTACGTTTGTTAGGACAAAATGAGGAGCTATGAACATTGGAATAATTTTTTAGACATTAAAAGGTTGTATCCCCAAACCATCTCCGAGACTTGTTTAATTATCAAATTTCGGCGTCATTTCACATTTCTCTGTCTTCTAACTTCAAGAACAAAAATATAAGCGAAAAAAAAACCACTTTATGCCAAAATAACTCAAATAAACATGAAAGACCTAAATACAAAATTTCTTAATTGTTGCCTGCCTGTCTGTCTGGACAACGATGACTGAAAAGCCACTAAATTAACCGATTTTGATGAAATTTAGCACAAAAATTCTTTGGAACCAAAGAATGAGCTGATTAGTTTTTGATGGGGGTGAGGGTTGTAAAGAGGGTAAGAAAGGGGGTTGAAAATCATAACTCACCATCCGTATCAGCTAGCAACACACGTACAGTTTTCACATTAAAAGAAATAATATTTTCAACAAAAATTAGCCAGATCAGTAATTTTTGAGATATTGAAGAAAAATAAAATTTATACATGCCTGCTGGTGCCATTTTTAAAAAAATATTTTTCTGGTATTTTCTAACTATGATGTATTTTTTGTACCACTTTCTGTTAAGCTAGGAACACACAATGCAAATTTAGTTTTCACAAGATAAAAAAAGACGCAAGCAGAATGTGCCTCCTTTTAACCTGTTATTAGAAAATTGTTAACTGTTTTTAATTTTTCTTTTTTGATACTTACAGGGGGCTGCAAGCATGTCATTGCTGTCCTTTTTTGGCTTCACAGAAGAAGTGAAGAACCAGCCTGCACCTCTACAACATAATATTAGCAGAAATCTGCCTTGGCTGATGTTGGAAATGACAAAATGGATTTGCAGTCACTTAAACGAAGACGTACCAGCCCTCGGACCAATAAGTGATAATTATGTGTCTCAATTGATGTAAATCTGCGCAGATAACAAAGGGGTAATATATACCCTTTTGCGATCTGAAGACAAGTACACCTATATCGATGTATACCAGCTCTGGTTCAAGTTTAAAACTGCAGAGAAAATGGACCAATTGAATGTTGACAGGTTCATTAATTACATGCGGTCAAATATGAGCGATTCCTTGTGTGTCGAAGCTGAAACGGATACTCGACTTCAAGCCAATTCTCCATTATGGCACAGCTTGCGATTTGGCAGAATAACGTTAACTGAGGCTATTATTGGCGCTTCTAAACACCTGGGCACTGAGGCAGTGGAGAGGGGGAAAAAGTTAAAGATGAAGTCTTGAAGGAAATTCAAAAAATTAAAATTTCAAAATCAGGCTTGTACCTGAGAAGCCAATACCCATGTTTTGGTGTGGTGTCTTTTTGTTACATTAGTGGACAGCTGCTAAACCGATTTTTATAAAATTTTTTACAAAATATCTTTGGCATCAAGCAATGAGTTTTTAATGGTGGTGGGAGGTTGGAAAGAGGGTTGAACTTCTAAAAACATCCTTACTTACTGTAGCTGCTAGCTATAGATATTCAAGAAAAGGTTCTTTGGGCGATATATGTGTCTGCTAAAGCACTTAAAAAAATCCGTGTTTTTTTAATTAATTTCTGCGGTTTTTTTTTGGTTTTTTAATGTTTATATTTTTTTTTAAAGTCTCATTCGTTACTTAAATATCTGGTCATAAAACAAAAATTTAATCTCAAAGTGCCATAAAAAATGTAGATATCTCAAAACGCGCATACTTACAGTAATACCAAAAATATAGTTACTACCTAAACTAATGCAAAACATTGAGTTGTTTAATAAAACGCGCAAATTATTTATAAAACATGGATTTTTTTTGTAAAAATCACAAAAATATATGATGAACTCCAAAAAATGTTGTCAGCCTGAATTTTTTTATCTCTGTAGAAACTTCAAAGTGATAGATCACAAATGACCCCAAAGTGAAGTACCGTTTTTTATCAAATCTTGCAGTGTTCTATGTGAAACATTGTTTTTCGCCAATTTGAATAAAATTTCTTGTTTCATGTAAACCATTTATAATGTACAGGGTAAGTCAGATATCATGATTCAAATTTAAAACCTGCTATTAATATATTTATAGTTTGATGACCCAAGTACTCAGATTGCTAAAAAATCAATGAGCATAACTATTAAAGACTTAAAATAAGTGTTATAAAACACTTTTATGAAATTTTCATTATGATTTCTGTATTGTGTATTTTGACTACGACAATAACATACTAAAATTTTATCCAAATTGGTGGAGCACAATTTTTTACAGAGGAGTCTTATGACAGGACCATCAAAAACTTAAAAAATCTGTTAAGAGATAAAACCTCAATGTAAGGTACCGCCATAATTTATTTTTGGTATTGCTAAAAATGTCTTTTGACAAAGATTTTGAAAGAAAAAAAATCTTCACTGATTGATGTTAATACATTGTTTTGATTCCCTGTACAAATCTTGGCATAATAAGAACCGAAGACAGGCTGTTAGGATAAAAAATTGTCTCTCTGAAGAGATATTAGTAAAGTCTGGAGTACCACAAGGGGACCTATGTCTACAATTCTTTTCATTTGTTTTATTAATGATATTTCAGACTGTTTCTGTAGCTGTGTAATCCTTCTATATGCAGACGATTAAAACATTTTTAGAATTGTTAAAGATTTTAGGGATTCTGAAAGAGTGCAGAATGATCTCAACACTTTTTCACAAAATTTAAAGACTTAAGGGTATTATTTGACCCAACCTTAAGCTTTAAAAATCACTATAACTTTATCTGTAACAAAGCTTTTAATCTACTGGGTTTCTTAAAAAGGAGCCTATCTGAATTTAACAATATAATCTGTTTTAAAAATGTTTATTGTTCTCTTGTTAGATCAATATTAGAATATTGTAGTTCCATATCGTCCCCATTCTATAAATGTCATGTAGAAAATCTGGAAAGGGTATTGAAGAAATTCTTACGTTTTGTAGCTTTTAAACTTAAAATTCCATCTGGGGAAATAGTTTATTGTGATGTTTTAAAATTACTAAAGGTCACAACTCTTGAAAACCGTCGAGTAATGTCTTGATCTAGGTTTTCTTTTCAAGATTTTAAGTGCAATGTTTGATTCTCCTCAATTAATACATAGTTCTTAAGGCTTCATGGCTTAAGGGTTCCACAGCGGATTACAAGAAATAGGAATATTTTTAACTTAGAATATTATAATACAAATTACAACCTTAATAGACCTATATGAAGCTCTGCTAATAATGTGTATCTTTTTTTCCACCTCTTTGGATTCCTTCAGATATAAAATTAAAGTTTTGTATATTTAGAATAATAAAAAATTGTATAATTAAAATAGTACATTTATTTATTTTGTTTTATTAATAATTTGCTATTTTCTTGTGTATCTAACACTCCTTTTGTTTAAATAGTACGTATTTTTGACCATATTATTTAATAAAACTATTTAACTTTAGTCTTGATATTTTTTTGTCCCCCTTTAAAAGCTTGAGTTTTAGGATACATACAACATGGTAAACGCTCTACAGTAGGTATATTTATTTCTTACAAAACAAAAGAACAGGCAATGATTTTATTTCACTTCACTTATTAAAAATAAAAATTATATGAAACTATTGTAATATTAAAAATGACAATTTTTTCCATTGAAGGTCCCAAAATGAATCTTATTTACAGAACATGCTTCTAAAACAAGATTGAAACAATTTCAGACAGTATAAAACCACTAGGCGCCCACCCCAAACATCATTTTGAATCACTCACAAATCGGCATCATTCCGCACTTGTACTTTATTATAAGTCATCTGATATGGGTTCGTCCTGGCTATGGGGTGTTAATATTTCCAATAGGAATATGCTCCTAAGGCGATTAAAACAAAAGAGAAATAAAAAAAAGAAGTTAAAAAAAACGCATTCAATTTTGAATTTCGTTTTTCCACCCAAGATTTTTTTCGGTTGAAAGTTATGAGAAAAAAGTCTTCTTGGGTGTTTGCCAGACATCTGTTATTTGACGGCTCATATGTCCTATCATATACGATCCTCACAGAATTTCACTATTTTGACCTTTGGTACATACATTAAAATACGGTTACATTTTACAAGTTTTTGTGCAGGGGTTCTTTCAAAAATTTTGCTTGTGGCTCTATAATGGCATTAACAAATGTGAAAATAATGTCATTTTTAATATCATTTTTCACAAATTTTCGTCTGCGATGCATTAGTAACTTGATTTTCCCAACATCTAAAATTAATACGAGATTCGACCCCAACCCAGTCCTTGGCAGGTAAACTAACCCAGAAGTTTTTGGTTTAAGAAAAATTTGGAAAGAAACATTGACTCTTGCTAATCAATGCATCTCTCTAAATTACTTGGTATGAACTTCTTAAACTTCAAAAAATTTAACCCTGAGGCAATAAATTTAAATATAAGTTTAAAAAAATTCCACTAAACTTGAAGAAAAAATATTAGAAAAAAATAACTTGAAGTGATTTACCATATTTTTTCACTCCCATCACTGGAGCTAAAAAAAAGTTTTACAGAAGTTTTATACGTCCCTAGATTCCCATAAAGGTGGGGAGGACTGACCTTATCAGACTTTTCTATGTCATAAGTGGGAAGTTTGGCTCGGTCAATTTTAAATAAATCTTTTCTTTCCAGTTTTTAAGCAAATCAACAAAAGTCTTATTACAGAATGAGATATAAATTCCCAATGTCTATAGTGGAGTTAAATATAAATAAAAAAAAGAGTTTTACCAACAGAAATCTATTGGATTTTTGGCCTCCTCCACTAGTTCTACCACCTGACTGGTTTCAAACAAATTCCCACTATCCATAATTTCTCATTCTGTTATGAATAATGTTTTGCCGAGCATTTGTTCATGAATTTGATCGTTCGTATTATTTGTCTATAAAACCTTATGGCGTACCGATGATCCTTAACAAGGGTGAAACACATGTTTGCGTTTATTCTCCAAGTCCCACCCGGTATGTAGGTATTCTTGTGGTACTCCGGTGTATTTTGTAAAGTTCGTTTTTTTTTGTTATCGATTCGTTATAGTTGAAGGGCCGACTGGTGGATAGACTGTGTCTGAAATCAGTGGTGGTTGGTAAAACTCTCTTTTTTATTTACTTTTTTATTTAAAAACTTTATTGTCATAAGAATAATGGGTTAAACAAGAAGTAACCTAAATTTTACTTGTCTTAACAGATTGTACGGGGGTTATTTTACGCGAGAACCATCAACGGTAAACCTATATTTTTTTACATGATCATGAAATCTTTTTTTGTAAAGAAAAATTTTTCCTTTGGATGGCGATGTCTCTAATGGGGTTGTATTTGAATTTCAGCTGTGATCTTCACACACTATTGCGCCCAGCCGTGGATAATTTTTTCAGCTTTAGTGCCTCTAGAGCCACAATTTTCTTCTTGGTCCCAAAGGGAAGGGCAAAAATATCTTAAATTTCCAGGGGAATTCTCACATTTATTTATTTTCACATCCGCGGAAAACGCACTTTTTCATTTTGATGCAGAAAAAGCTCGAGAAAAAATAAATACAACTTTTAACAGATTGTTTACTAAACAGAAATGACATTTAGTGACAGCTAAGCATTAAACTGAAGTTAGGAAGAGGCTGAGAAAAAGGTCACCACTCGCTACTTTTCTCGTAAAGTTAGTTGGCTAAAAAAAAATTTTGAGCGTTTTTGTAGAACTCCAACTTTAAAAAAATTTTTCTACAAAACCAAGAGTTTTTCAGAAGAAAGAATAAATGCGTTTTGGATAACTCACTCTAAGGTACCAAATTCCGTTGCTTCCCAAAAATGTGGGAAAACCCCATTAAAGACCATAATACACTTTGATTTCCAACTTTGAATCACTCACAAACAGGCATCGTTCCGCACTGGGCCCGTATTCTTGACCACCTGTGAGATGAGTAGTCAGCGGTGAGTATTTGCCTCCCTCTCTTTTCACATGGTTCAAAGCAGGTGAAACGTGAGAAAGTTCACGCTCACAGATACGGATGTCAAGAATACAGCCCCTGGTACGTATCTAAGTCACCTATTTCTTTTTTAGCTTTGGTTATTTGTGTGTTCCTTGTGGGATTTTCACCCAAGATCTTTCGATCTTTTGTTTTTCAACGTAAGCATATTAAAGTCCTCAGTAAAACCCAAAATGTCCTTTCATTGTTGACATCTATAAAAATAACAAAAATATTTTCATATTAACTAAAGTATGTTTTATAATTCGATTATTTGTAAATGACACAAAAAATCTGTTTTGTAAAGTCTAAGAATGAATTTATTTATGGTTAAGTAAATATTTAACTATTTTCTTTGTGATAATCAGGTTTTTTCGGATAAAGATCCCTCGGAAATAGAAAAAATGAAACATTCTGATTACTATCAGTCTTACACCAATCGACCGAACAGTAATAATAAGTTTAAAAAAAATGAATTTGTTGTCCGTGATAAAGAATTAAAAAGAAAGGTTCATGGCATATCGGACAAACATTTTGCTTTTCAATTTATTACAACCATGCCTCCAAGATCTAATGGATAGTCCAGAAACCTATAGGCCTGTTTCATCCTTGTTAGGAATCATAAGGGTAACATAGGGCTGTACCTGGCGTATGAAGCATAACGTAAACAACCACAAACAGCGAATTTAAACAACTTTCGTCGTCAAAAAACGCGGGATGTTGGATGGCTATATGCAGCGCACTACCTATTGGAATAAGTAATAATTAAGGATTTAACGACTTACCTGTAACGAAGTTCAATCCAAATTATACGAGATTGGTCACATCCTATTAGATATACCAGGTAGTGATACTTCGTAGCACGTCATACGCTTTTTTTTAGTTTTAGAGATAAGAAAAACATACCGCCCCTGTAGCCTGCCTGATCTCTGCGAGGTACTTCAGTATACTTCTAAAGCTTTCCTGAAATACTAAGATCGCCAAGGGCGGGTTGACTAGTATTTAAATAGATTGCATGAAAAATACATAAATATATAAATGGGAGAGTGTCTAATAGGATGTGACCAATCTCGTATAATTTGGATTGAACTTCGTCGTTTAATCCTTAATTATACTTCGATTGGGCACATCCTATTAGATACACCAGGAAGTTGTTTAGAGAATATGGCGATATTAGTTAAAATGTTAAATAATAATAAGGAAACCACAAGGTTTAAAATTAAAAAGTGTTTAAAATATATTTTCTAATATAATTAGCTAAGAAATCTTTTGAAATTAAAGGTTTATTATAAAATCGATTGAACGTTTTCCTTTTTTGGGAACATCCTGCAGTCTTTCTAATACTTTCAATTGATGCACCAACCCTTAATACTGCGAAACAACCCCCATGTCCTGTGCTATGTTCTTTAAAATTTGATTCTATTTCTGCGTTTTTTTTGGGATGTAGCGGGCTTATGAGGCTTTTTGATTGTTAAAATAAGTGTATCCTCTGTTCCTCGAAATAGTTTTGTTTTCTGTATGCAATATATAATGGTAAAACGCAAATAGAACTGTAAATTTTCTTTGAAAAAGGGAACCTAAGCCAAGGCTGAACTGTTCTGGGTCCAGATATTTTTAAAATATCTTTAAGAATTATTTCTATCCCCTCTTCGTTAGCCTTGATGTTACTTTACTTATAGAAAATGTCTAAACTCTTTGAGCAGAACAAAGAGTCAAAAGAAGTACCGTTTTTATCATTAAAAACTCGATTTTTAAATTTACCAAGGGTATTTAGGTTTTTAGGATTAAAGATAAACCTAAAATCCCCTGTTATCGTTATGCCTTTAAAAATAGGTTAACAAAAACTGATCTTGACAGTTATTAACAGTTTTAACTGCTCCTACTTATAAATGTTTTATGCTTCCGAATAAATTTTTATCTCATTTTTGGTAAATTTTGAGGTTTTGGGGGTGAAAACTTGCAAAATCCACAAAGAGAATTTTGTAACCTTTTGTCCAACTCAAAGCTAATTTATTTTGAGTTATTTGATTCCACTCTTCTGAAAAAAAATTTTATTCGACAGGAATATGTTCTTTCACTGTTTAGCTCTAATAATTTCCTCTCGGCGCTTTTTTTATATTTTTGCAATTTTCGGCAAAACCTTCGCTAAAAAAGAAAAGATCTGGATTTTGCGCAGGAGAAATTTTTTATATTTTTTGCATGAAACAATATTGTGATCAATGCAAAACAACTGCGCCGATTCGGCAAGACCCAAAAGATCTTCATCAAGTGCTTCATATCTCCCTTTTTTGTTTAGGCCAAATTAGAGAAAACCCGCTCTAAGGCTGTCAAACCTTTTCCCAAAATGGTTTACAATTTCAAGAGTAACGTATATCTTTTTGGCTCTGTGGATTCTAGCATCCAGAATTTAATTTGGGTCCTTGAAGAATTTGGCAATTTTTTCGTGAATTTTCTATTTTTCGAGGAGATTATTTTTAGTTTCCTTATCTATATATTCCCATAGAAAGATGCTTCTTCCATCTGCAAGCTAGCTCTGCTGATATATCTGGACTTAATGTACTATCATCTGTCCCCCCTAATATACTTTCTAAGGGCTGCCTCTCTATGCTAGAGTTCGAGGAACTACTAGTGTCTGACAAGTTGAGGAACTGTCAGATTCATCGTCACATATAATAATATGAAAAACGATGTGCTAATAATACTTTTTTAAGTAAACATATTATAATCTACTTACAAAATTCGTCACCCGGTAGAGTAAACCATGTATCGAGAGCATGGTGAGATATGATAGTATTTGTTTTTACGTGCAGCATATAGGATATAGCGTGCTAGAAAAAAAATCTGAGTCATGCCCCGGCTACATGAAAAATTCGGTTGAGAATTTTTGTTAAATTACGACGGGTGAAGGGTTTTTGTTATAATAATTATTCTGAAAATTAAAATGTGATATTTTGGAAAGGGATTTTATTAACATTATGGAGTTTTTTAATGAGACTAATATGGCGGGCATAAGTCAAAAACTATGCAGGGTTTAAGTTTTTATGAGTCATAAAAACAAATGTGTGTTTACAGAATAAACGAACCCATGCCAAAAAATATTAGCCAATAGCCTAATATTTGTCTCACTCCACTGTTTAAAACTGACAATGCGCCTTACCTACTTGAATCACGACGCTTCCTTTCTTTCTCCAGTTTCCTCATTTTCTTCTTTGGGTTTGGCTTTTCACGTTTTGTTTTGATAGATTTTTTCGGCATTTTATTCGTTCTGTCAGATTCATCGTCACATATAATATATGAAAAACGACGTGCTATTGAGACTAATTTAGCGGGCATAAGTCAGAAACTATGCAGGATTTAAGTTTTTATGAGTAATAAAAAAAAATGTGTGTTTATAGAATAAACAAACCCGTGCCAAAAAATATTAGCCAAAAGCATAATATTTGTCTCACTCCATTGTTTAAAAACTGACAGTTTGCCTATATCCTTCTTACTTGAAACTTCCTTTTTCAGGTTCCTCATTTTCTTCTTTAGGTAATCCATTTGCTTTTCACGTTTTCTTTTGTTAGATTTTTTCTTTAAAAGCGTATTTTCACAATTCGCGCGTGCGATACCGGATCCCGTCTCCACTTGTCGCATGACAGCGCAAGAAGTATACTGAAGGATCTAGCAGAGATCAGGCAGGCTGCAGGGGCGGTATGTTTTTCTTATCTCTAAAACTTGCGTATGACGTGCTACGAAGTAACACTATCTGGTATATCTAATAGGATGTGCCCAATCGAAGTACAATGATCATAATTGCTCATTTTATTTTGCCTGCTCAATATACTCCGTTGTTGTTCACACTGTGTATAAACTACCGAATGAAACTTTCTTGCCGAGCAAGATAATATATAGGTGAGGGGGTTGCGAGGGCAGGTTAAGGAAGTTTTATGACTCTGCACATTTGCCCCCACTGTTTGTTATGTCTTATATACACTGTGCCCGCTGAATTTCCTGGATAATATCAAGTGGAGATTAAAAGTTATCGAAATGCAGCTTTGGTGCACACGAGCATAAGAGTTTTATAAATAAATATTTAATACATATCTTTTTAAAAGCTACTAAATTACAACCGCTCCATTATATGTTAGATAGACTTTGATTAAGGTACCCATAACAAAAATTATTTTAACTCGTATACTGGACTGGTGTTTAAATTAATTAAACAAATTTTCTTCATACAACTAATCCGCTTAAAATACGAATATCTCATTTTGCCGGATACGTAAAGCTTCCACCAGAGATAGGGAAGAATTGGTGTAGAGAAATCGGTTCAAGGTCCAAACTTATTAAATAAATCATAACGAAAATAGTAGTTTTTCTAGAAGCGTGCAGAAGTCGTCGAAAATCGATTTTCCCGCACGGTTTGGCAAAATTTTTTTCTAACTGATATTTCAAAATGATGGAAATCTATTAAAAACCTGTAATTTTAAATTTTAAACTACGAAAACTTGGTTGCTATGGTGTAACTAACTACTTGTTTAGGCGTTTATTTATCCTTTACTTAGTTTATACGGGCCCGTTAAACCGTTTAAATTTAAAACCGTTTTCTTAAAACGCATGTATAAACACTACCTAAACTGTTTTAAGAGATCCGATGCGCTTTAGCTAAAATCGTTTTAAAAATGCGGATTAGCATTTGTAAAACTGTTTAAAAGTGCGTATAAACCCTCAAACCGTTTTTGAAGCCAGTGCTGCCAACCGAAAAGTTCAAAATAAGTTCAAGGTCGATGTGAAACCAGGTATGTAGCCACTATACCAACCAGTCGGCTTTTGGTTGCGTCAAGGTTGGGTGCGCTGGAGCATCTGATTCAAAAGCGTTTTTAATTTCAACGTATAAACAGTAGGCCAAATGCGCATTGGCGGTAAACCGCATTAAAATAAAAACGGTTTACGGGCCGTATAAACTAAGTAATTGTCAAAAACTTTCGTTCTTTTTCGAGTCGTTTCAGTAATATTTTAATTTTAAAAGAAATGAGTTCTGACAATAAACCGAATAAAAATATCACTGATGGGGTTCCAGCAGGCATACTTCAAGCTGTAGAAAATGTAAAAAACGAGTTATTACCCGATAAGTCAGTAAAAAAATGGGTATGAAAAAGAATACGCATCCTTTCTCAAATGGTGCATATTTCACAAAAATATTAATTTTCAAAAAGAAGAAGTTTTTCTTGTTTACTTTTGCGAATTGTAAAAATCTTGCCAACCGTTCACACTATGGTCTCGATATTCAATGATAAAATGCATGCCCAAACTAAAGAAAAACTTCGACATTAGAATGCATTTCAAGTTTGTTGTTTTCCTTTAAAAAAATTAAAGATTTTGAGTATGGATGACTTTGAGAGATGTTAAACAACGCTCCAGACAATATTTAATTAAAGTGGCAGGTGGTCTAGTTGGACCATGCAGGAAAAAAGATTTAACCAGTCTATTGTTTAAAAACGTAAAAGTGGAAGAGTCACAAGTTTAGTAAAAATAGCAGATAACAAAACACACCAAAGAAATATATGCTTTGTACGGAAACTATGTTCTATGGAAAATGCATTACTCAGTATATTGGCATTAACAAGTTTGGGAAAATGTCATCTGAAGTTGTCGCATATTTAGGATTTCAAAATTCAGAAGAGTTCACAGACCACTGTTACACCGAAGGTCCCCTACAACTGCCCTGGCAGACGCTAAAATGGGTATAACCAACCTAAAACGTCATTGATGATTGCAATCTACAAAAGTAGCTAAATAGTACTGGAATGAATCTCTAGAAAATATAAAAAAAATCTTCATGCGTCCGGAAAATTCCTGCACGCTGTGCGGGAAGGTGCTATTTTACATCATAAAAAGATAATGCCAAAGAAACACGTTTTTCTTTTAATTTTAATATGTTATAGACACAGATAAGTGCTTCATAAAGAAATATGTTTAAATATGGTGGCCCCCTGTTTTTGAGCACGGAGTACAAATTTAAGGAGCCAATACCCATAATTCGCATTTTTTGGCTTTTTCAAGTTTTTAAAACTAAAAAGAGCCATATTTATTTTTTAATAATTTTTAAAACTTTTATGTACGGTACTTGTACTAAAAAGAGTGTGTTATAATTGTGTACTTCCATACCTATTATTATCCATCAAAAAACAGCTTCAATTAATCTTGTAAAATCCAAAAACTGTGATATATGGTTCTTGACCACACCAACTGGAGGGCAACCATATTTAAACATATATTTTTGTGGAACGCCTATGGTTTATCAAACCAGGAATTTATAAGAACGTAATAATAATTTGGGTGCTAGTATTCTTTTTCATTTTGCCAGAAGAAAGAAAGAAAAATGTGCGATTAAAAATAATAAATGACTTTTTCCAAAAGTATATTTTTTATTGAGACCAGCGTTCAGAGCCCAAAAAAAGAGTTGAACTTACAACTCAGAAGTTGGATGACCCTTCCAAAGCAAGAAATACACCGTAGGCCAAGAGAAAACAGCGAATTTTGATGATTGACTTTGGGGTCTTTGACCTCTGAAGAAAAAGAAAAAGAAACTTTGACGATAGATAAGAGAAGCATAAAACAGTGAAGCAGGAAAATTTTATAGTGAAGTCGAGCCGCTAGGTGAAGTAAAAGTGACGAAAAATGAGCGTCGAAAACAAGGACAATTTTCAAGACTCCAGAGATGATTTTCATAATGAAACTTTTTCGGGGACACGTAGAAACTCAGGCATGACAAACGCAGAAGGAGCGCAGTTCGAAGTTGTCGATTTAAGTGATCTTTTTCGGAACATTATAAAAGAAAACAAACGTAGAAATGAAATGATAGAAAGAATGGCAAATCAGCTGATGATAAGAAATGGGGTGGTGTCCTCACAACTCACAACTAGCTGATCCACCAGCTCCAAAGAACCCCCAAGGTCTCTTAGTGTTTCCAGTAATTTCGAGAAACATTGGAAATTTTGATGGAATACCTTCAAAAGCAGTTTTGTGGGTAGATACTTTAAGCAGTGCGCAAACCTTGCACCAGACTCCAGATAGCTATATGTTGGAAACAGCTAGAACGAGGTTAGTAGAAGGAGCTAAATATTGGTACGTGACAATAAGAAATGAGATTTTAACATGGAGAGATTTTGTTGAAAAGTTTAACTCCACATTTTCACCAAAAGAAAGCTTAGCAGTAAAATTTAAGAAAATGGGGGAAGAATGAAAATTTTAATTCATATTTTCATGAAAAAGTAAAATTTTGCACAGATTTAGCTCTAGAGATGGATGAAATTAAAGAACAGGTGTTTATAGGACTGCATTTAAGGTCAATGTGTGATGCAATATGGCAAAAAGGCATTATAGCACAGATGCACTATTCCAAGATCTTCACAACTACGATGATATTGAAAGTAGATGTCAGCAACGTTTCACCAGCATGCATAGAGGCAATTTTGATAGAACTAACTTAAACAAAGATAACATAAGCACTGCACAGAAAACAAGTGAGAAACAAAATCAAGTGACACCTACTTTAAGTAGTGAGACAGTTGAGACCCCAAGACAAGTGAGTCTCAAAAAAACAAATCGTCATCAGCATTCATCAAGATACTTACCACCTAGAAATGCTGAAGACAAGCCTCTTTGTTTTAAATGTAGGAATTATGGCCATGTAACAAAATATTATCCTCAAAATCAGCCCTCAACACCACCACAAAAACCTCAGATGAACCAGACAAACCAAAGAACTACAGCAATAGCAGTTAACTTACAGAATGCTATTAAAGAACAAAATTTAAAGTACTTCCAAGAGACAACTATCAACAAAAATTGCATAAAATCTTATGTAGACTTAGGTAGTAAATGTAATATGCTAAGACTATCAGATGCCGAAACAATAAATTTCGAATTTGAAGAACTGACAAGCGACATGTGGATTAAAGGTCTTGGTCAAGGAAAAATTAAGCCACTGGGTATTGCAAGAAATATTAATATTGGTCTAGACCAGTCTCATGCAACACCATTCTCAACTACTACTTAATTAAGTACGGTGTTGGCTCATGCAACAGCTGACATTTATGTAGTGTCAGATGATATTTTGGAGATGCCATTTTTGATTGGACAGCCTTTCACCGAACAAGAACATATTGAGATAATTAGAAAAGGAACAACTCTAAGAATTTTTAAAGAAAAGAATGAAGGAAAACTAGATGACTGTTTGAAAGATGAAGATACCAGAGTTGCCGAAACCTAAAATAAATATGTGGGCTCAAAATTCATGTGTAATACCATCAAATTATGTTTTTTTATAACAGTCTACGCAGAAAATAACAAAAACCAAGATTTGTTTGTTGAATATCAAAACTATTAGAAAAGATGCATACCTAGATGCATAATTCAGTTAGATGAGTATGGATAAGGAGAGATACCTATCATGAACATCACAGACAAAGAAATAAAGCTAAACAAAGATGACTGAAGTGAATTAATAAAATTGCAGGGAAAAATAGAAATTTAGAAGTGACCTTGAAAGACAAAAATTACCTTTGTGATTTATTTAATCAATACTCTGATTATTTTGCATTTAGCATTTCAGAACTAGGATGCTGTGATCAAATTAAATTTAAAATAGAGACAACCACCGAATAACCGGTTACCTTTCGACCATATAGATTGAGTTTTAGTAAAAGACAGAAAGTGCGTGAGATGGTAGAGGAACTAAAAAGTGCTGGTATTGTTGTCGATTCAAATTCTGATGATATTCCATTATTTAAGCCCTATTTTAGTGGTACGTAAGAAGACAGGTGACGAAAGACTTTGTGTTGATTATATATTCTCTTGCACTCATAGATGACCAGTTAGATCGTTTATCCGGTACGCAATATTTTACAACATTGGACTAGCAGTGATTATTAACAAATTCCGGTTGAAAAAGACTCACAGCACAAAACCGCGTTCGTAACGCTAGAGGGCATGTTTGAGTTTACGCGCATACCATTTGGGGTAGTAGATGGCCGGGCAGTTTTTCAAAAATTAATAAATAGTGTATTATGACCTTTACTTTATACCATAGCGATAGCATATATGGATAATCTACTTGTGCCATCTATGTCGGTTGATCAAGGAGTTAAAAATTTACAAGAAATACTAGAAGTTTTGAGACAGGCAAATTTAAAGTTAAATTTAAAGAAATGCTACTTTATTTCTAACACTATTGACTATTTAGGCTTTGAAATTTCGTCAAATAGACTAAAACCCAGTAAAAAAAAATTAGAGTGTGTTTTGAACTTTCCGGTTCCTAAAAGTATGACAAACGTGAGACAATTTTTGGGACTTACCTCATATTTTCGTAGATTTATTCAGAACTATGCTTTAAAGGCTAGGCCTGTATCATACTTGCTATCCAAAGATGTTGATTTTAAATGGGGAACAGACCAGCAAAATGCATTTGAAAAATTGAAGAAACAGCTAACAAACACAAATGTTTTGGCATTGTATAAACTCAGAGCATACACAGAACTGCATACAGATGCCAGATCTCTTGGATTAGGAGGTATGATACTTCAAAGACAAGATGATAACTTGATGCACCCTGTAGTTTATGTCAGCCGACAGAAGAACAGAAATATTACTCATGAGAGTTAGAAACATTCGGCTTACTTTGGGTATTAGAAAGAATAAGAGTATACCTTATTGGCATAGAATTTTTATGTGGCACAGACTGCAATGCATTAAGAAGTTCATTAATCCCAAGAATAGGCCGTTGGTGGTTAAAAATGCAAGAGTACAGATTTGATGTGATTCACCGACCTACAACAAGGATGACAAATGTTGATGCCTTGTCACGCAATCCAATTCGTGAGACCGAAGAAACTGATTGTGCAGATGGATTACAAGTACAGATAAATACACTCGAAGAAGATAACTGGCTATGTTTATGTCAAACAGATAATCCTAAACTTAGAAATTATATGGAGATTATTAGTTAAGCTGCCAAAAATCATTAAAGAAAAAATTAAACTAGGACAAGACTATGAAATTAGAGATGGTCGATTATTTAAATAACAAAATGAAGATTTTTTTTATGGGTAGTACCTAGCAAAATAAGATGGTGAATTACAAAGAAGTATCATGAAGATCTGGGATACCCTGCCTTGCCAAAAACCCTAGATAAATTAAGAAAACTTTACTGGTGGGCAAAAATGAATAACTATATGAAGAATTATTGGAGCATGCACAGATTGTCTATATAATAAAATACCAAGTGGAAAACTTCCAGGTAAACTACATTCCATCGACAAGATTGGTATTCCTTTTCACACGTTACATTTGGATCACCTTGGACCATTTATAAAAAGTTCGAAAGGAAATCAGTATATACTATTATTCATAGATGGTTTTACTAAATTCTTATTTTTAAAACCAGTAAAAAATACAAGCTCAGTAATTTCTGCAAAACCCTTACAATAAATAATAAATATAGTTGGCCCACCATACAGAATTATAACTGACAGAGAAACATCTTTTATGGGAACTCCATTTAGAAGCCTATGCAAAGATAAGAAGATTTCCCATATTTTAAATGCAACTTTCACTCCACGAGCAAATGGACAGATAGAGAGAGAGAGTTAACCGATATTTAACGCCAGCATTGGCAAGTATGTGCAACAGTAGAGATGGACGAGATTAGGACAAATATGTTGAGAGCTATAGAAAGAACACCCTTTGAGTTATTATTTATCTTCAAATGAAGACATATAAATGGTGATGTTATACAAGATGAGTTAGAAAGTAAAGATTTTGATAAAGATGTGAAAGAACGAAGACGGGATGTATTAAAGCAGATACGAATTGATCAAGAAAAACAGAGAGAGATTTAATAGAGGAAGAGCAAGAGAAACAAATTATCTACGAGGAGATCTTGTGTTAGTTAAAAACAATCAAATCCAGCTACAGACGAATCGAAGAAGCTCTTCCTGAATCCATGGTAAAAAAGATTCCAATTACCTTAATATGATATTTCTGATGAAGATTTTGAGGACATACCTAAACAAGACGAGATTAAGAATAATGTATTGCCTTATGAAGATGCTGAGACTAGAACCCCGATAAAGACAGAAAATCCTGAACTAATAGAAGAGGAACCATTAAGAAAAAAACCAAAATACTTAGAGGATCCAGACCAAATCAGACAGATTATATATTCATGGCGTGGCCGCTCGAGCACGTCATTTTTTGACACTGTTGATAGTCAGTGTTCGTACACTACTATTTAAAATTGAGGAAACCAATGTCGCTAATCTAAATCTCCACAACATGGCGGCGAAAATGGCGGAAGACACCTGGCAGTGATTTTTCCACAATGGCACAAAGTATTCACAGGTACTGTTCAATACTTTGTTTATAGATGTCGTCATCTGCGTGTACGCCTCCGCTTCATGTATTATTGGCGAATGCGCAATTAATTTAGCAAAAACTTTCTGATAAACAACGAGTTTTATGAATTCCGCTTTTGAAAAATAATGGTTTGACAAATTCCGAGTTTTACTAAACATGGGTTTTACAAATTACGAGTTTGATATTGAATGAGTTTGATGAAAAATGGTCCGATTAAAAACGGGTCTTACATATTTCGAATTTATTATTGAATGGGTTTGAATAAATAAGGTTCGGATAAAAAATCGGTTTAACGAATTGCAGTTTCTATAGTGAATGATTTTATGATTGAACTTTCTTTTATTTAACGAGTTTGATTTTGCACATTATAATAAACCGTGGGCGGCCTTTTTGTGAAGCACTTATCGGTAACAATAATTAAAATTTAAAGAAAATCGTATGGTTCCGAAATTCCCCCTTAGTCTGTTGCAGGTTCCTTTCTAATATCAAATTTCACCTAAATAGGTGAAAGTGTGCCAATTAATCTAAATGGTCTTGTATAAGTAAAGAAGATTAAGCATATCAGAAAAAACGCTGCCTGCACCCGCACTGAAAAAATATCTCTTGGTAAACTGGGTCGGAATCTCCTTAAAACAAGAGAAAAACGGTTATTTGAAGATCCGTGTCGTTTTCTGGAGAGAATAATAATCTTAATTCAAGAACACACGATGCTTGGTCCTATTCAAAATCATAAGACCTTGATTCAAGATGTCCTTTATGTCAGTCAGTCGGCCCATTTGCATCTAACTATCTCTTTAAAGTTGCCATTGAAATGAGAGATATGCAGGATCGAAGAGTCTTGAGTCGAATACAAAAAAAAATGGAGAACAATAATGGTAATAAGTTGCCTATTGGTCATAACGTTGCGGGAAAGATATGTTAAAATGCATTTTATTAATTCGATAGTTCTGGAATAATCATAAAACTGGGTGCCCAATATTCAAAATGCACTTCTCCGCTCTCACATTTCTCTGGTTTTTACACAAAAGCGCTAACTAGTCACAAAAGCTGGCATTAATTCAGCATGAACAAAAGTCTGTGCCAGGAAAGACTAAAACGTTTCAACACCTGCTGATTAAGCTCGCATGGCGAATAAATTTAGATTTAGAAAAATCATTTTTTCATCTTATTACACTTATGTCAGTAAAATTTTTCTGGGGACTTTGACGATTTAGTCTAAAAATGTACGCACTTTAGAAACCAATCAAAGTTTTGACGAAAAAAATTGTTTTCACCGGAAAATAAATTTTGCGCCAGCGCGCAGCGCCAGACCATTTCCATTTACGAGGGAATCCCACATTCTATAGGTGGGTTCGGGTGATGCACTCCATTCTCTCTTTGTAACTTCTTTTACTCCAAACCGTTCGGGTATTTAAATCGCAGTTAAAAGTGCAGTACCTTCTAGCGTTCAGGTTTTGAGAGTGGAGCTAAAAAAACGGACATGCTCAATTAGTCCTTTTTTTAATTATTTCGTGCGTTTTGCTTCATTTAAATGAAAAATGAATTGTCAAACTTTTTCTAAACCCACTAGTCCTTGATCCGAAGAATAACCATACAAAATTTAGCATGTTTTGCAATTTTATCTCTGAAACATTACAAATACATAATAAAGCAAACATTATCTTAACGTTGCGTAGCTTAAGTTACAGCAAATCTAAACTTGTAATTTTTTGCAACATCATATGTGGAACGATGCGGTGTATAGTAACCTCATTAATGTTTAATTTTCAAACAACAGAGTAACATTACAGACACATACTAACGTAAAAATTAGCCAAATATTTTGTGATAAGACTTGTTAAAACCGATAATAGTACACTGAAAGAAAACTTCGATTTTATAGTTAACAAATGTTTGGTATTCCGTGTTTTGGTTATAATTAATAAGATATATTACTGTTTAATCACTTCTTCAAAAAAGAAGGTTTATAAATAACAACTAATTTGTTTTTTTTTTAATTTTGAAAAACATGGTAACTGAGAAAAACACTTATTAAACAGAAATAAAGCCAAATAGTGTTAAAATATAGGGATTGTTTGTAATGAAACGCACAGGTGTCCTATGATAACTAACTGAGTGTTTTTATTTATTATTCAGACAAAGGAAAATTTCTTATCTTATATGTATTATTGTTCTCGTTCTTAAACAAAAGAAAACTGATTCATCACTCGATATATATATTCAGTCGATACTGTATATAGTACCGCATGTTTTATTTACATGCTGTGATTATTATAAGGTCGTAAGTACATATTTATTTTTGTTTCTTTTTGCTATGTATATGCATATAAATTAAATTAATATTCCAACACTCCCACTCAAAAAGTGTACCAAAATATTACAACTGTTATATATATATTAAGAAAACATTTCTTTTAAAGAAAAAAAAATAAACATCTAATTTAATTTTTTTAGGTTAAAAAAAAACTTTCAATAACTATACCAATATCTTTTAATTATTATTTCGAAATCTATAAAAGATTATATTTAATTGATATCTGTAAATGCTTAAGACACGAAAATATTTCTTATTTTTATGTAGTTTATTTAATTCCCAATTGCAGTCTCATTTGTATAAATTTTTGAGCTGGCAGTGCGTTTGTAACTATATCTGCTTGATGTTGTCCTGTAGAAATATATTTCAACATAACATTTTGTTGCTGTATTTGTTTCCTTATATAATGATACTGTATGTCTATATATTTTGTTTTTTTTTGTGATTTTCAGGATTGTTTGTTATAGATATACAGCTTGTATTATCTTCATATAAAACTATTGGCTTTGTTAGTTCAATATGCATCCTTTTTAAAAGAGACTTTAACCATTTTGCCTCACGCACGCTTTCAAAAACAGCCATATATTCAGCCTCAGTCGAAGATGCTGCGACTGTATGCTGACGTTTAGAATTCCACGAAAACATAAATCAAATGCTTTAAGTAAATAACCAGTAGTGCTCTTTCTGACAATCTCATAATTTGCCCAATCAGAGTCTGCGTAACCAACTAGTAAATCAAAAAAAAAAATATTTTCTTGTGTTTGTTAATTTTTAATTTCTAGTCCCTTGTACGTACCTTAAAACTCTTTTTAAATTTTTCCACAACTCTTCACTATTTTTATTTTGAAATCTACTTAAAATATTGATTGCCGCACAGAGATCAGGTCGTGTACACACCATTACATACATCAAGCAATCAATGAAATTTCTCCAAGGTATTACTTTCCTGGTTCAATGCTTGAAAATTTAGCTTTTGTTGTAATGGGGTGTCCACCGGGTGGCAATCTATAATTTTAAATTTATTTAAAATTAACTTTAAATAGTGGCTTTTGTCTATAGTTAAAGTATCACAAGTTCTTTCAGTTTTGATGCCTAAGGAGAACTTTACTGATTTACAATCTTGCATTTTAATATGTTTTGTTAAAAAAAAAAAATTATACAATAACGTGTCTGTAGTTGTATTACTAATTGAAACATCTTCTACATGCAAAAAAATGTAGACATTTTTAAAGATATCATTTTTATTCAACATTATCAACTACAGAATTTTTAAAACCGATTGATTTTAGGAACTCATCAAATCTTTCATACCAGCATCTAGAGAACTGTTTTAAACCGTATAAAGATTTTAGGAATTTACATATTTGACTCTCTTTTGCTTTTACTCCTTTACGACCAGTCATATAGATCTATTCTTTCAAAATTCCATTTAGTAATGCCGTTTTGACATCCATATGGTGTACTTGCAGTTGATATTGATTTAAAAATGCTAGGATAAACCTTAATGTAGTCATTCTCGCTACTGGCGCAAAAGTTTCATTATAGTCACATAAGTATTTTTGACTAAAACCTTTTGCTACCAAACGAGCTTTATATCTACTAGGGTTGCCTAGCTTATCATTTTTGTTATATTAAAAACCCATTTGCACTGTACTATATTTTTATTTGATGGTTTATTTACTAAAATCCAAGTATTATTTAACAAAAGTGAATCGATTTCTTCTTTTACCGCTTGCTCCCACTTACAACGATCGTCCATATTTTTAATATCCGAAAAACTATTTGGAAGCTTTGTAGTATATGTTTCCATCGTACTGATTTTCGTTGTAAGAGACAAAAGGTTTATTTTGTAATCTTTCACTTTTTTTAGGAATACTATCAGATTGTGAAGAATTTGTATCGTTTTGAGATAGTTTCTTATCAAGTTGATCAGAGAACTTAGTTTTCTTAGTGATTTTATTTTCATCATTTTTTCTAATTTTGTGGGTCTTGTTTGTTTAAAACTAATTTCATCGAAAAATTAATCTCGAGCAGTAATAAATTTTTCATTTTCAACGTCCCACAATCTATACTCACTTGACTCATATCCCGTCAAAATAGATTTTAAAAGATTTTGCATCCTATTTGCTCTTTTTATTTTTGTTATGAACGTAAGCTGTCGATCCAAAAATTTTAAGACCTTCTAATCTAGGCTTTTTATTATGCCATAGTCTTTTTATTTTTGTTATGAACGTAAGCTTTCGATCCAAAAATTTTAAAAACATCTAATCTAGGCTTTTTATTATGCCATAGTTCGTATGGTGTTTTGTTAATCTGCAACGCTTTAGTTGGTAATAAATTTGTTATATAAGTAGCTGTTACAATAGCTTCGCCCCAAAAAGATTTATCGAGGTCAGCAGGAACCAACATTGTGCGTGCTTTTTCAACAAGGGTGCGATTCAATCGCTCCGCTACACCATTTTGTTGAGGTGTATGAGCCACAGTGAGATGATAACTTATCCCTTTTTCGATACAAAATTCTTGATAATCTTTTGAAAAATATTCTCCACCATTTTCACAATATAGTTTTGACGTTTTTAAATTAAAATGTGCTTCACTTTTTGCTACGAAATCTTTAAAAACAGATAAAACCCCTGATTTGTATATTATCAGTTATATGACTGTGTAATTGGTGTATTCATCAATAAAATTAACAAAATAATTTTTATTGTTTATAGTAGTTTGTGAAGTAGCACCACATACATCAGTGTGTATGATAAATAACGGTCTTTTAACATAACTTTTATCTTTAGTTTTAGAAAAAGTGATACGCGTTTGTTTAGCATAAATAAATGCTTCACACGACGTATTTTCTGGATTAATATTTGAAATATTAGTAATGTCGTCGACCAAATTAAATTTCTTAAGTTTTGAAAACTTTTCAACGCTTGTATGACCTAGGCGTTGGTGCCACAATTTATAATAATCTTGCTGTTTACTAATATTTGCAATTATATCATAAATTTTTAGGTGTACATAATATAACCCACTTGAGGGCTAACCTGTTAAAATCAATTCATTGTTTTGATTTTGTACTTATCCTTATCAAAAATGACAGACATACCAGCCTCCTGGATTCTTTTAACATCAGGTTGTAAGGAATTTCCAAACTGTATAACACATTATCCAATCTTCCACTAATTCCAAGATTGATGCTTATTTGGATTGAAACTCTTTTTCTAGCATAAATAGCAACACCACTTTTAGCTACAGAAATTTTTATTGGCGGATTCAGTTCCGCGCACGATTCAAAAATATTTGGTGTATTTATTATGTGATCAGATCATATCAGAAAACTAATTTCGCCTTCTGAATTATTTAAGATTGGAGAATAACTCAGCACGAAAGCAAAACTTGTACTTGCCGAACTATGACTTTGTGCACTTTGAGCTGCATGATTGCCACTTTCACCAATCATTTTTTTTGTGGTAAAAACAATCTTTTCTCTCGTGGTTTCTATGGGCACAATAATCACATTTTATGTTGGAAACTTTGAAAGATTTTTTTTTATTAAAAAATTTGTTTCGTTTAAATTTATTTTTGTTTTTAAAGTTAGGTTTTGCATTTTTATACTTTACAATTTTTATTTTGTTTGTTGTTGGATTCGTTTTATCAGTATAAAGTATTTTTATCTTTATTTCTTAGTCAAGAAGTCTCGTTTCGACAAACGCCAAAGTAAGATTATACTATTAAAATTTGTCAAAATTTGTGTGAAAACTTATGAAACTATCACTCAGGTATTCAATTATCGCACTTTTGGCAATTTGATCTTTTCTACGCCACTGGTGAGAAATTTCTTCTGGAGGATCATTTTCGACAATGTCCAAAACACATAACTCGGCCAATAACGATTTTATTCTAAATTTCCACACACTATATCGCGTACCGTACTTGGATATTATTATTATAATATATATAATATATAATATAATATATAATATAATATAAATATAATATAAACAATCTTTTCTCTCGTGGTTTCTATGGACACAATAATCACATTTTATGTTGGAAACTTTAAAAGATTTTTTTTATTAAAAAATTTGTTTCGTTTAAATTTATTTTTGTTTTTAAAGTTTGGTTTTGCATTTTTATACTTTACAATTTTTATTTTGTTTGTTGTTGGATTTGTTTTTTCAGTATAAAGTATTTTTAGCTTATTTCTTAGTCAAGAAGTCTCGTTTTGACAAACGCCAAAGTTATACTATCCAAATTTGTCAAAATTTGTGTGAAAACTTATGAAACTATCACTCATGTATTCAATTATCGCATTTTTGGCAATTTGATCTTTTCTACACCACTGGTCAGGAATTTCTTCTGGAGGATCATTTTCGACAGCGTTCAAAACATTTTATTCTAAATTTCCACACACTATATCGCGTACCGTACTTGGATATTGCGTTTTCCGCCGTTATCCATTATTACGCAAAAGATTAGTCACTATAACTGTGGAAACTTTCCGCGTAATTTTTAAAAAAAATTTCCGTATGTTTTTTTACAAAGTTTCCGTACGCGTTTACTTTTTACGTTCTTTTTAAAACGAGCGTAAAATGGGCCCATAACCTGTAGGGATTGTTTGTAATGAAACGCACAGGTGTCCTATGATAACTAACTGACTGTTTTTATTTATTATTCAGACAAAGGAAAAGTTCTTATCTTATATGTATTATTGTTCTCGTTCTTAAACAAAAGAAAAATGATTCATCACTCGATATATATATATTCAATCGATACTGTATATAGTACCGCATGTTTTATTTACATGCTGTGATTATTATAAGGTCGTAAGTACATATTTATTTTTGTTACTTTTTGCTATGTAGATAAATATAAATTAAATTAATATTCCAACAAATAGTTTTTCAGACAATAATAGTCTGTGTCTTACTCTAAAAAAAACCTACAGTTATAATAAACAAGCTCTTAGTACTGTGTAATCCCAGGTCTTTTTCCTGTTAATCGATTGTTTTTGTTGAAGCTAATAGCACAAGAGTTGTCTGAGGATAAAGAGGTCGATTGTTTTTGTTGAAGTTGATAGCATAAGAGTATAGATTAAAAACGATTTGTTTTTTATTAACAAATATTTTTTCTGAGGATAAAAAGACGGCAATAAGCATGCGCGGGAGCTTCGATCGAGTCTTTTGGAGCGCGCCAACTACTGTCAGCGTCAAGTGTCAGCCGATGCGGTCATTAGTTCAGCAATTTTATTTCGCCATTTTTGCAAATTTTGGCCGCCGCACCGTCGGAGGAGCTTTTTGTGTCACGATTATTGCTATATTTGTGAAAATTTGTCCGAAAGGCGTATGTAAATGGAAGCAATGGAAGTGGCTAAACTCACGGAGTGGTGTACAGGTTACGAGAGCAGTAACAGATACAGGGAGGGGGCGAGGACGGTGGGGGGTCTCCCCACTTGTATCTAACCCAACCCAAGATAACCTTAATAAAATAAATCCATTTCTTAATTTAAAATTTGGGTGGAATCCCTGCGGCGTGGCGCCCGACGCTTCTACTGCCATATTGCCATTGAACATGGTTTATTTGTTGCTTTCACACTTTTTCAATGCGACACAATTTTAATTTCTTATATATAATATGCGCCTTCGCGGCCTATGGCACTACAGTTTACATTATAAACACTAACGGTGGGATTTACTAAAAGGGTTTAGTCTATTTTAGAACGGTCTTAAGTTTAAGTGAAATTTTTGGTTTTAAGCATTTTAAACCAACCCTCCTTGAATTTTAGACATAGTTTGATTTATAAGAAGAATACGAATAGATTTGTTTATTGAATAATCATCTTAACACAATCTTTTGTTGGATTTAAGAAGAAAGTTTCAATTTATAAAGAAAAGAAAATTAAAAAATTTAAAGCCACACGGGTTTTAAATAGTAAACACTCTGTAGAACAAATTAAAATTGAGGTTATATGTCACTCTAAATAAAACTTACCCTTGTTCATTAATTTTTCCAATTAATACTTGATGTCACACTACGATTTAGATGGGTAATAATAAAATAAGGAGTAGATTAATTTTGTATTTATTTAAGAGGTGTTTTTATTTATGAAATGTATTAAAAAACTTAAATACAAGTTTGTCTACATTTCCGTCACTGTCGAAATGTCAGTTTCTAAAAATTAGCTGCGTTGAAATCACAAACAGCGAGTTTGGATTTCTTAACTCTGCTTGTACCTTGGCTTGCACCAACCTTTACTGACGAAAGCTCTACACCTTTGAAATGGATGGGCTTTTAGTAAGGAAAGTTTTCTTCTGTGCGCTTTTAGATAACCTCAATGTTTTAATTTAAGTTTGTAAATAAATTAAAATAGTTGTTTTAGGTTTTGTTGTTTGGCATATTTTTCGTGCATAATCAGTGACCTTCACTTATGTTTGTTTTGCCTAGTAGTGCCCTCATAGATATATTTTTTGTGCTGAAAATGGGTTCAAAATATGGCGTTTTTCTGGACAAAATTGAAGGTTTTAATTAATTAAGGTAAATTGATCCTTGTAAGAACGGTTACTTAGGGAAATTATAAACGAACTTATTACCAATTGCTACAAAACAATCTTTTCTGGGGGCTATAAATTTAAACCACCCCCCAGAGGTGGTTTAAAAAATCACCAACTTTCTAACCTCAAACACAGATAATGAAGCTATTATGTGCCAAATTTTTAGCGTATTCACCACCACCACCAAATTAGTTTTAGGGCATTTTCTCTTAGAATAGGGTAAATTTTGAGAAAAAAAGGCAGTTTTTCAGTGGTATTTTGCAATAACAATAAAAAATAATCAATAACTTTGTGTACTTTCTGTATGGGTGAGTGTTTTTTGAAAATTGGTTTTAAAATTTAGTACGCCCCACAGGTGTAAATATTTAGCCCTCTGGGGGGTACTATTTTAGATCTTAGTAAATCCCACTGTAAATTTTTATGATAAATGGAAAAAATGGCCAGATTTCATCTCACTTTTTGGTTAGTTTTTAAAGCGGAAGAGACTTTTTAGTCACTTTTTCACTTTTTTTTATTTCATATTTGGATGAGGAATCCCCCTATTCTTGCATCTTTACATTGTCTAAAAACAAACATTTTTTTAATCATTTTAATCAAATCAATTTTTATTTTCGGTCGAGCAGCGACTTATCGAAAACAGAAGGAGCTGCTACAAAAATATGGGCTACCGATCGATGCTGCCGTTTATAATAGTAGAATGAGAATAGAATTTTTTTCTCATTTGAAACAAAAAGTCAACAAAATAGATATAAATAAAAAAAATATCCAAGAATAATATTTTTACAAAAATCTTTGCGTTGTTTTATTTTGTGTTTTAGGTAGCTCTAGCGGAGGATATAGAAAAATCGACGTTACAACGCTTGCACCCGGTTCTCACCAATAACACCCGGTTACCGCCTTCGACTTTTTCGTGCGTGACCGAGCACCCGTCACATGACTGCCATAATATTTCCTATTGACATGTGACATGTGATGCGTGAGTGGGCACTCACGAAAAAGACTTAGGTCGGAACCGGTTGTAAGACTTTCATGCGTGACCGCCGGGTGTAAGTCTCATAATGTGTTGTCGGTTTTTTTATATGCTCCTCTAGAATTACCCGAAACACAGAATAAATCAAGGTTAATTGTTAAATTAGATTTATTAACTATTAACAAATCAAGAGTTTGTGCTGTAGGGAAACGATAGACAATTTTTTTTCTATTATTGGCCCCCCTCCCGCCCCAATAGGTACAGGGTGAGTTAAAACTATGAAACTCACTTTTCTCCAATTCACAGTTTTCTAAAAAACAAGTATTGAGTACAAAATGGTCAATTATTTAACTTTAAACTTATTTTCTGACTCATCCTGTACCCATTAAAAGTGACAATAAAAAATGATATTTCTACAATAATAAAAGCCAATCGATAATGTTTCAGAAACGTTTTTGAAACAAAAAATTGTTTACTGGGCGGATGGTATATCCCATTGAGACTCTTGTAGTTTTTTATGTGCATTTTCCAACAAAATCATAAACGTGTTTTAATCTTTTTTTCTTATTTTAAACGGGCGGCCTTTTCCAACTCTATAATCTTTTTAGCTCTCACGAGTGCCCCCATTAAAGGCTATACGGAGCCGCCAAGAGCATATGCATTTAATTTTAATGTAAATTCCTAAAACAGGTAGGCAACTATTAGCTTAACTGAAAGCAAGCGTTTTAATAGAGGAAAGTTTGAGAGCAAAATTATCAAGAAATGTGTTAAGATAAGGCTACAGGCAAAATATATTGAAAGAATTATTTTTAAGAAATGTATGACGCCAAAAGGTTAACGGAAAAAACCTTGGAAAAAAAACGAAAAACAAAACCCAGGAAGCAAACCTCAGAGAAAATCGTCTGTAAAAATTGATTGTTTCTTACGTATTAAAAATAAGTTAAAATACGTGAAAATCAAAAAATATTATTTTCAGTTGGGCGGGTCTAGCTTGAGTTGGGTTGGATTTTTTCTTGGGATTTTTTTTTTCCGGGGGTTTTTTTACAGTCATTTTATCATTTTTTTGGGAGTTTAGTTCCGGTTTTTTTTTCCGGATTTTTTTTCGTAGATTCCGCCAAAATACATGGGTAACTGGTTAAAAATATATCCCTAACTATTTTACTTCTATAAATCCCTATATAAAACTACTATACAGACCGCTTCAAGCTACTGCGAACATAGGTCGGAAGAAGTCTAATTTGCCAGTGTACGTACATGCAGAGAAACCGCACGCCTATCAGTGAAGCAACCTTTCGCCTTGTATTTAGTACGCCTCTAACCACGGTGCTGTGTGGAGTGTAGTCAATGAAACCGGAATTTGGTCAATAAATACGCAAATTTTTATAACGTAATTTTCTTATTTTTTGTCACTGATAAATAAGAGCGTTTTATTGTCAACTGCTCAGATTTATCAGTGACGACGTGTTACAATGAAAATAATAAGGAGAAACAAAATAAAAGCAAGTTCTCAAAATAAAATAATACATTCTAAAAACCAAAAAGATTCTCCCAGTCAAAAAAAAAATTAAAGCAAATGTTCGAAAAGTCCTCCTTGCTCGTCTAGACAATATCCGAGCCTACTATAAAAACCCCTTCTAACGTTTCCAAGCATGTTAGGGGTGATAATTTGAAAAGCTTCTTCAAAAACAGATAGAAGTCATTAGGAGCAAGATCGGGAGATCGAGCTGGCCATAAAATAGTTCCCCGTGTACTTATAACCCGATTAGGAAATACATTATCAAGATATTCCCTAACCAGGCCAACATTGTGAGCGGAACAACCATCTTGTTGAAACCATGTTTCACCAAATCTTACCCCTAACAACTGCCTAGCAGTTGGAATAATCTGCTGCTGCAGTAGATCCAAGTATCTAGGACCATTCAAATTGCAATTGCCGTTAATAAAAAATTGCCCAATTACGTGTTCCCCTACAATACCCTCCCCCAAACATTTAGTTTTTGGGGATACTGTGTTCTTACGTCAAAATACAAATGCAAATTTAACCTCGACCAATATCGAACGTGTGTTGGGTTATGACGATTTGACCATTTGACCATCTGCACTTTTTCGGCAACTCCGTAGACATCCATTTTTAGTTTTAAAAATGTGTTATTTTAATTAAGAACTTACCCATCTGCTTCTCGAGCAAGGCAGAAATAAAACAAAATAATAAAAACAAAATGAATTTCCAAAAGATAACGCTGCAGCGTGCTTCGAATCCACCTCGGTCGTAGGGCACGGAGAGTAAATTGGACTTGATTCCCCCTATGTTCGTAGTAGCTTGAAGCGGTCTGTATAAAAGACTTACGTACATTATTATAATCAACGATACTGCCATATTTTTTCAAAAATAATACGAAATAAATAATGTTCTATTTGACTTATAACTCTATGTATTAAAAACTTCTAAACCTTCAAACATAGAGTAAGTACCCATTTATTAAATGCTTTCATACTTAGCTAGCCAAAAGATTAAATTTTAAAAGGCACTTTTCATAAAAAAATGTATAAAAAAGGAGGCTTTTTTAATAGGGTTTTCTTAATTTTGTTCCATTGTTAGGATTTTTGATAATCTATCGGTCAACTGACATGATATTGTTGGCACCATTACTTTTAGGTGGTGGATATGGTAACTATATTAACTTTATAAATAAGGTGGTGCTGTGGTAAAGTTGTAGACATGGCTCTAGGGAACATTTTGTCTCATTTGCCCGACCGCCAATATCTGACAGGAGAGCCAATAATCATTCTCAAGTTTGGTACCGTGAACTGTGGTTAGATTGATCCCACCAGGTGCGATTGATCACAAGCTCTATCAGCTCTATCGTTTTTTACGGTCACCAAACACATCGAACGAAGGCCACGCTACGGTGTTTGAGCACTGAACCGATTATTTGTAACACTCGTGGCATATCGGACAAAGCGTTCTTGTTTCTCACTTCATTACGAGCACGCCTCTAATGTCTAATGGAGAATCCAGACACCTACAGATCTGTTTCATCCTTATTAGGCATCCTCAGGAAGTCAAATCTCTCGAATTTAAATCAAAAAGTTCGTAATCCGCGAAGACGTAGTACCTGTCGAATAAAAAATTAAACCTTCTGCTTCCATAAAATAACTTTTCCAAATTTTGTAAATATTGTATCTTTTATTCGATCATCAGGATCTACCGGAACGACCGCATGTCCAAGATGTGAAAACTCTCCACGAGCCCAGTGTTACCTACCACGAATTTAAATTTTGTGCTTTTAGTCACTTGAAAATGTGCGATTTTGCAGAATATTATGCTTTTTCACTAAAAATATTTCAAAGATATGAAAATGAGTGAATAAAAAACTTTATGTGTAAAATTAAATTTTCAATAAAGATGGCAGATCGTGTCCTAGTCATGGACAATTGCAAATCAATAAAAATATTCCTCTGTTTTTTTTTAATTGGCTTTTCCTTTGATCCGAGAAAATGTGCGAAAATGTACTGTTATTTTTAAGGTGCTCAAATTGTGCTACAGCCCTTAAAATTATGCTCAAATCGCACAATTATGCTACAATTGTTAACACTACACGAGCCAAAACAAACAGCAAGGCACTCTGCGAATCAGCTTCCTCGTGTATTTCAGGCTGCGTTCAGTGTAAATTCTCGAAATAAATCGGTTGCCATGACGACGGCACGCGCGTCTCGTTTCCGCCGAGGTTTGTGCGTGTTTGCATGTGATGCAAACTTTTAGGCTGGCTCTATTATAATTTTGAGAATATTGAATAATCTGGCTATTGCTATTAGACACTTAAAGTAAATACTTCAACGCATCGGTATCGGTATACCTAACGCGTTCAAAACAAAGTCAAAAGATACTACATTTTTAACTTGTTTACGACATGATTCGAACGAGGCCTGCTTTTATGGTGAATGTGGTGGGAGAAGAGCCGACTCCACTCGTTGCGTACGGAGGCATGTACGTACCGTTACGGACCTATCAACGTACGCAACGATTGGAATCAGCTGTTCAAGTCTCGCGTCCACTATAACAGCGGGTCTCGTTCAAAACATGGCATAGACTAGTGAGAAATGTATGCGTTGAAATATTTACTTTAAGTGTCTATTGTTTTTCTTTAGTTGCGGAATTCGTTTTTATCTTAGATTAAAAAGAGACAAGATACCTGACACTTCGGAGACTTTGGTTATATTATTATATGGAACAATGTTTAGCTTTCTGCTGTTTAAAGTAAACACACCAGTGGCGTACCTACTTAAATAAAATTTTACTATAATATGAAATCTGCCAAATAATTTAAAAAACATGCAAAAAATAATTCTGCCATTTTGAGCTTTGGAAGCCTTCTAAAACTAAATTTTTATAATATAATTTTATACATTACAAAGTTTGCATATGATTTATAGCAATTTCAATCTTTAATACAATAAGATTATGCCAAACATTAAAACAAAGAAACACAGTTTATAGCACCTGGAACATCAACAAAAAAAATATTAACCACTAGCTAAAAATTATGTTATTGTGTTTGTTAATTTTGTTATTTGTTTGAAACTCACTTATAGTGACTTCTTCAGTACACAATAAAGTCAATAATGCTTAGGGTATATAGAGACATCTAGGACAGACAAAAAGATTTAAATAACAATTCGAAGGGCGAGCGCAGATGGCAACGGCGGCAGTATAAATCAACCTTAATATTCTAATAAGAGGTAGGAATTCAATATTCTTAAAAACCTGAACACATGTGAATTAACTTTCATTGTTGTTTGCAAGTTGGTTTAAGGACTTTGCCTACCTTTATTTTATAGTCTTTATAAAAAAAACCTTCTAAAATATCTTATTTGCGCAAGTTATATCCCTTAATATAATAACATATATTGTTACTAATTACGCATAGATTTAGTTTTGCTAAGTTTGCATTTATATGTTATAAATAAGAGTACCTTAGATTTTAAGTTTCAGTTTATAGGCAGTACTTGTATTAGCCATAGCTCTCCAATAAAAAGTTTTTTTAAAACAATCACGTCGCCTACGCTTATTTAACTGGCGCAGTCGGTAGGATGTTTTGAGGCAGTTCCTAAAGTACGACAAAAATCGCGTCGGGGCTGTTGAGTATTACCTCTTTACTCAAAAATCGAACAAACAATAACGTGGGTGCGTGAATTATTGGATAAAACTCCAGGGAGTTGGCAGCATTGGTCATTCCTCTTGGATACCTAGGTTAAGCTAGAGTTAAGAAACCAAAAAGAACAAACGAAGAATGAAAATTGTAGTGCTGTAAGTAGCTTATTTTCCTTTTGACCATTTATCCAAATTTTGCCTGTTTGCTTTTTCTAATTGTAGGAATTTCTGTTTATGTCAAACTTTGACATAGACCAAGTCATTAACGAATTTAGGGGAATAAATATAACTGACACCATGCCTAGAAGTACTGACATGAGCCTTTTGAGGTATCAATCGGATAATATTGCGCCTTATGATGGCAACCCAAAACTTTTAAATCGTTTTTTGAATAGTTGTCAAAATCTTTATGATAACTTTAGAAATCCTGACAGTGAGACTGATCCCTTGAATGTAGTTTTGATTGATACAATTCTAAGCAAACTCCGCGATAGAGCAGCTGATTTAATCAGTTCACGATCAGATTTAAATACTTGGGTCAAAATTAAAAGTGCTCTAGAACTGTGTTTCGCTGATCAAAGAGATATTGATTGCTTGACACAAGATTTAACAGCAATGAAACCACTTAAAAACGAAAGTCCTGTTCAATTTGGTATGAGAATTCAGGATATTCGATCTTTGCTCTTGACTAAATTATCAGCTACACCAGAACCTCTGAAGTCCCTCAAAACTACTCATTTTGAGGATCTATCCTTAAAAACGTACATAAATGGGTTACCATATAATTTGCAGTTAATAATTCGATTAAAAACGCCTAAGATTAAATCTGTGGAAAAAGCTATACAGACTGTCCTTGAAGAGGAAAGCTTTATTTATTATAGCACAGGAAAAAATCAAAATTTGAATCCAAAACAGTTTTATCGAACACCAAACAAATTTAATTCTGTCTCTCCTCAATTTAACTCAAAACCAATATTTCAGATGCCCAATTTTGCACTAACATCTCATCTAAATCAGTTTAAACCACAACAACCAATGGCGTTTTCACCTGTACTTCCTCAAAGACCTCCCCAATACTTTGGTCCACCAAGAAATTTTAATTCTTTTGGTCAACAAAGACCCCCTTTTAAAAATTTCCAGCAAAGATTACCTTTTGGACAATTTCAGAAACCACAATTTAATTCTTTTAATAAGTTTTCCAATAATCAGGTTCCATGGAATTATCCACAATTTCGAAATTTTCAAAATAATCAACCGTTTCGGGGTAATAACAGTCAAATAAGTAAAAATCAAAGGAGAAATGTTGAGCCAATGGATACTAGCTCCAGTAACTCTCCTATAGTCAAAAAACCTTACTCTGGACCAATTATTGAAGAGGTTTTCCACCAAAATATTGACAACCCTACTTCGAGTACGACCGTTTCCAATGAGCCGTCTACATCCTCTTCTCCTCAAAATCAAAATAATGATAGTTCTGAGGACAATCAGTATAATAATGAATTTGTTTACAATCATCCGTACTACGCTTCATACGATGATTCACAATTACAATCTGAATTACAATATTATCAACAATGTCAAGAAAATTCCGATTATTACGCCGAGTGTCAAGATCCGTATTACTCCAATTACACACAGTATAACTACTATTCGCCGGAGTATGACACAAATGTAAATTTTTCCCCGGATGTGACAAACGATTCAGTAACATAATATTTTTAAATATAATGCGAAATGATCTTCCGTTTATAAAAATACCTAATATTGTCAATTTTTTGATAGATACCGGAAGTAGTAAAAGTTTACTTTCTCCTGAAATTGCAAAACAAAATTATTCAAATTATATTCGTAACGAAGGGTTTAATATTCAAACTCCTCATGCAAAAAGCTTCCATAATGAAGTAGCTGACATTCCAGTTTTTCCAATTTTTAAAACTCCAAATTTTAATCACACTTTTTATCTTTTTGACTTTTCACCACGGTATCAGTGCCTTATAGGTGCTGATTTGTTATCAACTTTAAGTGCAAATGTAAATTTTGCCTCAAATACTTTGGACACACTCAAAACTAAAATACCAATTTATTTTGAAATGGTTGAAAATCATATTGATATTCAAAATAGTTTTCAAGAGTTTTCTTTTGAAATACCTGGAAGGACTAAACAAGTAGTTAAAATTCCAGTTACTGAACAAGAAGGTTTAGGAATTTTGGAATATGTTAATTTTGGCAAAAATATTGAGATGCCTATGGCACTTGTGAATATTGAAAATTATTTTGCTTATACAACTTTGATTAATCCTAATGAAACTGATTTAAAACTAACTTTTCATGAACCTATAAATATTGAACTTGTTAATACTTTAGAAGTTAATTTCCTAGAGAAAATGGATGTGGATCAGTGTCAATCTGATAAAAAAAAAATCAATATGATAATTTATTAAAATCTAATTTAAAAAATTTAAGGTTAGATCATTGTAATAGTGAGGAAAAAGAACAAATGAAATCTTTGTGCCTTGAATATAGGGACATCTTTTATTGTGAAAAAATACCGTTGACCTTTACAAATAAAATTCGACATAAAATTAATTTAACAAATGAGTCTCCTATTTTTACTAAAAGCTATAGATATCCAGAAGTGCATAGACAAGAAGTTAAAAGTCAAATTTCTAAAATGTTAAATCAAGGCATTATTCAGGATTCTATAAGTCCTTGGTCAAGCCCTATCTGGATAGTTCCTAAAAAATTAGATGCAAGTGGAAAAAGAAAGTGGAGAATCGTTATTGATTATAGAAAACTCAGTAAAAGAACTTCTTAGAGGACATAAAATTCCTGTACATTTTACAACTCCAACTCATCATGAGTCGAACTCTGATATTGAAAGATTACATTCTAGTTTAATTGAACATTTAAGGCTTTTACGGGAAAAACATAAAAACGATAATGTCGTAACTCTTATGAAGTATGCTATAATTGCTTATAACAGTTCAATTCATTCCTCAACAAATTTAACCCCATTTGAAGTTGTTTTTGGACATACTAATTTAAGAAATCCAACTGAATTAATTCAAACGTCTTTTTATTCAGAGTACGTTCAAAACCATAAAGACATTATTAAACATCTATATGAAAATATAACTCAAAAGTTACAACAAAAGAAAGAAAAGGTTTTAGATAAAGTAAATAAGAAAGGTTCTGAACAAACTGTTTTTAAAGTAGGACAAACAGTTTATAAGTCAAATCAAAAACGGAATAAAAAAGAAAATAAATTTTTGGGCCCCTTTGAAATAATAGAAATGTTAGAACATAATAAAGTAAAAATCAAAAATAAAAGCAATAATAAAATACAAATAATACATATAAAAGAGTTAAAAAGACCACCCCTTGTTGCAGGTACATCCTCTACCTCATTGGAAGTGGAATCGGACTCTCAACCCCAATCATAACAGACTTACATGACAATCCAGGACTTCTCCCAATTCGCCTTGGAAATACCCAGAATGTAATAGACTATTGGTCTTTTATTCAGATTTTTGATATTTCCATAATTATTGATGAATTTTCAAAATTACAAAACAGTTATGTAACTTTAAAAAATTCAATTCAAAATTCAAGTTCTTTCCATCAAGAATTCTATAATTCATATAACCTAATTCAAAATTATGAAAATAAAATTAGGTTCAATAATTAAATCAATAACTGGAAATTTAGATGTCAATGATGCTAAAAGGTATGACAAAGTAATCAATAATATCATAAAAAATCAAAATAAAATGAAATCAGTAGTTCAAGAGCAGATTTCAATTTTGCAAGATTCCATTACGAAGTTTAAAGAAGTTTCAAAAAATATAACTCATAATCAAGAAAAGTTAAAATCACAAATTTTATATATTCAAGGAATGGTTAAAACTTTGCAGGTTAAAGATCTTGATAACTTTCAATATTTTCTTATCACTACTACAATGTCACAGTTATTGACTAGTTTCCAAGTTATATATGACATTTTTGAAAAACTACAAAGAGCTATTACATTTTCAAAGTTAAATACTTTTCACAATTCTATAGTAGAACCAAAAGAACTTCTAGATATGATTCAGACTATTTCTGTTCAAATTCAAAATGGGAAATTACCTTTTGAAAGTAATATTGAGAATATACTAAATTTTGAAAAGATTTTGGAAATTAAAAGTTATGTAAAGAAGAATCAACTTATTTTCATAATAGAAGTTCCTATTGTAGAAAAGGAAAACTATGCCTATTACCGACTTTATGCCCTTCCGACTCCTTTTGATTTCAACTCCTTTAAAATGATTATTCCGCAAAGTAAATACCTTATCCTAAATGAGCTAAAGTATGGATTAAAAGAAGAAAAATGTAAAGGAATCAGTCCTGAAGAATTTATCTGTCATGAAGAAAACACAATATTGCTTAACCAGGAACTTCCTTGTGAGATTCAACTCCTGAAGTTCTCCAAGAATGTAACCAGCTGCACACAAATACCACTACAAATAACTCACACAAAAATCCAGAAGTTAGAAAGGTATGGATGGATATTAATTGCCCCTGACCAAACTGTAGGAGTTCAAAAATGTGGCAACTTCAAAGAAAATCTGCCATTTCAAGGTACTTTCCTAGTAGAACTTCAATCCGACTGTGAGCTCTCCATTGAAAATTTCCAACTGAAGACAACCAGCTTACCAAGAATGTTTTATAAGAAGATTGAATTACCAAAGCTTCAACTTCAACTTCCGTCATCAGTTAAGCAAGATGATATAAAACCTCTCAAGCTGAATACCATCAATTTAGAAAACTTCAATCAGTTGCAGAGTAATTTAAATTTACAAAGACAGAAACTGAATGAAATTGTTTTCGAAAATCCAATTAAAAATCGTAATATTTGGACAATAATTCTTTATATAGTTTTCTTTTTTGGATTAAGTGTTATTGCCTTTAAAAAATTAAAAACTCTAACAATTTTTCAATCAAGACTAAGAAGAAGAAAACCAGAAGAAAGAAGATCAGAAAAAAGAATACCAGAAGAAATAACCCTTCAATCAATATTTAGAAGTCAAGAAGAAGACCCATAACTCGCTATTGCTCGAACTTAGGGTGGAGGAGTTATATCCCTTAATATAATAACATATATTGTTACTAATTACGCATAGATTTAGTTTTGCTAAGTTTGCATTTATATGTTATAAATGCAAACTTAGCAAAACTAAATCTATGCGTAATTAGTAACAATATATGTTATTATATTAAGGGATACAACTCCTCCACCCTAAGTTCGAGCAATAGCGAGTTATGGGTCTTCTTCTTGACTTCGAAATATTTATTGAAGGGTTATTTCTTCTGGTATTCTTTTTTCTGATCTTCTTTCTTCTGGTTTTCTTCTTCTTAGTCTTGATTGAAAAATTGTTAGAGTTTTTAATTTTTTAAAGGCAATAACACTTAATCCAAAAAAGAAAACTATATAAAGAATTATTGTTAGTAACAATATATGTTATTATATTAAGGGATATAACTCCTCCACCCTAAGTTCGAGCAATAGCGAGTTATGGGTCTTCTTCTTGACTTCGAAATATTGATTGAAGGGTTATTTCTTCTGGTATTCTTTTTTCTGATCTTTTTTCTTCTGGTTTTCTTCTTCTTAGTCTTGATTGAAAAATTGTTAGAGTTTTTAATTTTTTAAAGGCAATAACACTTAATCCAAAAAAGAAAACTATATAAAGAATTATTGTCCAAATATTACGATTTTTAATTGGATTTTCGAAAACAATTTCATTCAGTTTCTGTCTTTGTAAATTTAAATTACTCTGCAACTGATTGAAGTTTTCTAAATTGATGGTATTCAGCTTGAGAGGTTTTATATCATCTTGCTTAACTGATGACGGAAGTTGAAGTTGAAGCTTTGGTAATTCAATCTTCTTATAAAACATTCTTGGTAAGCTGGTTGTCTTCAGTTGGAAATTTTCAATGGAGAGCTCACAGTCGGATTGAAGTTCTACTAGGAAAGTACCTTGAAATGGCAGATTTTCTTTGAAGTTGCCACATTTTTGAACTCTTACAGTTTGGTCAGGGGCAATTAATATCCATCCATACCTTTCTAACTTCTGGATTTTTGTGTGAGTTATTTGTAGTGGTATTTGTGTGCAGCTGGTTACATTCTTGGAGAACTTCAGGAGTTGAATCTCACAAGGAAGTTCCTGGTTAAGCAATATTGTGTTTTCTTCATGACAGATAAATTCTTCAGGACTGATTCCTTTACATTTTTCTTCTTTTAATCCATACTTTAGCTCATTTAGGATAAGGTATTTACTTTGCGGAATAATCATTTTAAAGGAGTTGAAATCAAAAGGAGTCGGAAGGGCATAAAGTCGGTAATAGGCATAGTTTTCCTTTTTTACAATAGGAACTTCTATTATGAAAATAAGTTGATTCTTCTTTACATAACTTTTAATTTCCAAAATCTTTTCAAAATTTAGTATATTCTCAATATTACTTTCAAAAGGTAATTTCCCATTTTGAATTTGAACAGAAATAGTCTGAATCATATCTAGAAGTTCTTTTGGTTCTACTATAGAATTGTGAAAAGTATTTAACTTTGAAAATGTAATAGCTGTTTGTAGTTTTTCAAAAATGTCATATATAACTTGGAAACTAGTCAATAACTGTGACATTGTAGTAGTGATAAGAAAATATTGAAAGTTATCAAGATCTTTAACCTGCAAAGTTTTAACCATTCCTTGAATATATAAAATTTGTGATTTTAACTTTTCTTGATTATGAGTTATATTTTTTGAAACTTCTTTAAACTTCGTAATGGAATCTTGCAAAATTGAAATCTGCTCTTGAACTACTGATTTCATTTTATTTTGATTTTTTATGATATTATTGATTACTTTGTCATACCTTTTAGCATCATTGACATCTAAATTTCCAGTTATTGATTTAATTATTGAACCTAAACCATCAACTAAACCTCTTTTCACTCTGAAGCTTGGGTTAATTTGCAAAATTTGATTTCTATTTTTATTTTCATAATTTTGAATTAGGTTATATGAATTATAGAATTCTTGATGGAAAGAACTTGAATTTTGAATTGAATTTTTTAAAGTTACATAACTGTTTTGTAATTTTGAAAATTCATCAATAATTATGGAAATATCAAAAATCTGAATAAAAGACCAATAGTCTATTACATTCTGGGTATTTCCAAGGCGAATTGGGAGAAGTCCTGGATTGTCATGTAAGTCTGTTATGATTGGGGTTGAGAGTCCGATTCCACTTCCAATGAGGTAGAGGATGTACCTGCAACAAGGGGTGGTCTTTTTAACTCTTTTATATGTATTATTTGTATTTTATTATTGCTTTTATTTTTGATTTTTACTTTATTATGTTCTAACATTTCTATTATTTCAAAGGGGCCCAAAAATTTATTTTCTTTTTTATTCCGTTTTTGATTTGACTTATAAACTGTTTGTCCTACTTTAAAAACAGTTTGTTCAGGACCTTTCTTATTTACTTTATCTAAAACCTTTTCTTTCTTTTGTTGTAACTTTTGAGTTATATTTTCATATAGATGTTTAATAATGTCTTTATGGTTTTGAACGTACTCTGAATAAAAAGACGTTTGAATTAATTCAGTTGGATTTCTTAAATTAGTATGTCCAAAAACAACTTCAAATGGGGTTAAATTTGTTGAGGATTGAATTGAACTGTTATAAGCAATTATAGCATACTTCATAAGAGTTACGACATTATCGTTTTTATGTTTTTCCCGTAAAAGCCTTAAATGTTCAATTGAACTAGAATGTAATCTTTCAATATCAGAGTTCGACTCATGATGAGTTGGAGTTGTAAAATGTACAGGAATTTTATGTCCTCTAAGAAGTTCTTTTACTGAGTTTTCTATAATCAATCACGATTCTCCACTTTCTTTTTCCACTTGCATCTAATTTTTTAGGAACTATCCAGATAGGGCTTGACCAAGGACTTATAGAATCCTGAATAATGCCTTGATTTAACATTTTAGAAATTTGACTTTTAACTTCTTGTCTATGCACTTCTGGATATCTATAGCTTTTAGTAAAAATAGGAGACTCATTTGTTAAATTAATTTTATGTCGAATTTTATTTGTAAAGGTCAACGGTATTTTTTCACAATAAAAGATGTCCCTATATTCAAGGCACAAAGATTTCATTTGTTCTTTTTCCTCACTATTACAATGATCTAACCTTAAATTTTTTAAATTAGATTTTAATAAATTATCATATTGATTTTTTTTTATCAGATTGACACTGATCCACATCCATTTTCTCTAGGAAATTAACTTCTAAAGTATTAACAAGTTCAATATTTATAGGTTCATGAAAAGTTAGTTTTAAATCAGTTTCATTAGGATTAATCAAAGTTGTATAAGCAAAATAATTTTCAATATTCACAAGTGCCATAGGCATCTCAATATTTTTGCCAAAATTAACATATTCCAAAATTCCTAAACCTTCTTGTTCAGTAACTGGAATTTTAACTACTTGTTTAGTCCTTCCAGGTATTTCAAAAGAAAACTCTTGAAAACTATTTTGAATATCAATATGATTTTCAACCATTTCAAAATAAATTGGTATTTTAGTTTTGAGTGTGTCCAAAGTATTTGAGGCAAAATTTACATTTGCACTTAAAGTTGATAACAAATCAGCACCTAGAAGGCCCTGATACCGTGGTGAAAAGTCAAAAAGATAAAAAGTGTGATTAAAATTTGGAGTTTTAAAAATTGGAAAAACTGGAATGTCAGCTACTTCATTATGGAAGCTTTTTGCATGAGGAGTTTGAATATTAAACCCTTCGTTACGAATATAATTTGAATAATTTTGTTTTGCAATTTCAGGAGAAAGTAAACTTTTACTACTTCCGGTATCTATCAAAAAATTGCCAATATTAGGTATTTTTATAAACGGAATATCATTTCGCATTATATTTAAAAATATTATGTTACTGAATCGTTTGTCACATCCGGGGAAAAATTTACATTTGTGTCATACTCCGGCGAATAGTAGTTATACTGTGTGTAATTGGAGTAATACGGATCTTGACACTCGGCGTAATAATCGGAATTTTCTTGACATTGTTGATAATATTGTAATTCAGATTGTAATTGTGAATCATCGTATGAAGCGTAGTACGGATGATTGTAAACAAATTCATTATTATACTGATTGTCCTCAGAACTATCATTATTTTGATTTTGAGGAGAAGAGGATGTAGACGGCTCATTGGAAACGGTCGTACTCGAAGTAGGGTTGTCAATATTTTGGTGGAAAACCTCTTCAATAATTGGTCCAGAGTAAGGTTTTTTGACTATAGGAGAGTTACTGGAGCTAGTATCCATTGGCTCAACATTTCCCCTTTGATTTTTACTTATTTGACTGTTATTACCCCGAAACGGTTGATTATTTTGAAAATTTCGAAATTGTGGATAATTCCATGGAACCTGATTATTGGAAAACCTATTAAAAGAATTAAATTGTGGTTTCTGAAATTGTCCAAAAGGTAATCTTTGCTGGAAATTTTGAAAAGGGGGTCTTTGTTGACCAAAAGAATTAAAATTTCTTGGTGGACCAAAGTATTGGGGAGGTCTTTGAGGAAGTACAGGTGAAAACGCCATTGGTTGTTGTGGTTTAAACTGATTTAGATGAGATGTTAGTGCAAAATTGGGCATCTGAAATATTGGTTTTGAGTTAAATTGAGGAGAGACAGAATTAAATTTGTTTGGTGTTCGATAAAACTGGTTTTGATTCAAATTTTGATTTTTTCCTGTGCTATAATAAATAAAGCTTTCCTCTTCAAGGACAGTCTGTATAGCTTTTTCCACAGATTTAATCTTAGGCATTTTTAATCGAATTATTAACCATATATAGCTTTTTCCACAGATTTAATCTTAGGCGTTTTTAATCGAATTATTAACTGCAAATTATATGGTAACCCATTTATGTACGTTTTTAAGGATAGATCCTCAAAATGAGTAGTTTTGAGGGACTTCAGAGGTTCTGGTGTAGCTGAGAGAGCAAAGATCGAATATCCTGAATTCTCATACCAAATTGAACAGGACTTTCGTTTTTAAGTGGTTTCATTGCTGTTAAATCTTGTGTCAAGCAATCAATATCTCTTTGATCAGCGAAACACAGTTCTAGAGCACTTTTAATTTTGACCCAAGTATTTAAATCTGATAGTGAACTGATTAAATCAGCTGCTCTATCGCGGAGTTTGCTTAGAATTGTATCAATCAAAACTACATTCAAGGGATCAGTCTCACTGTCAGGATTTCTAAAGTTATCATAAAGATTTTGACAACTATTCAAAAAACGATTTAAAAGTTTTGGGTTGCCATCATAAGGCGCAATATTATCCGATTGATACCTCAAAAGGCTCATGTCAGTACTTCTAGGCATGGTGTCAGTTATATTTATTCCCCTAAATTCGTTAATGACTTGGTCTATGTCAAAGTTTGACATAAACAGAAATTCCTACAACTAGAAAAAGCAAACAGGCAAAATTTGGATAAATGGTCAAAAGGAAAATAAGCTACTTACAGCACTACAATTTTCATTCTTCGTTTGTTCTTTTTGGTTTCTTAACTCTAGCTTAACCTAGGTATCCAAGAGGAATGACCAATGCTGCCAACTCCCTGGAGTTTTATCCAATAATTCACGCACCCACGTTATTGTTTGTTCGATTTTTGAGTAAAGAGGTAATACTCAACAGCCCCGACGCGATTTTTGTCGTACTTTAGGAACTGCCTCAAAACATCCTACCGACTGCGCCAGTTAAATAAGCGTAGGCGACGTGATTGTTTTAAAAAAACTTTTTATTGGAGAGCTATGGCTAATACAAGTACTGCCTATAAACTGAAACTTAAAATCTAAGGTACTCTTATTTATAACATATAAATGCAAACTTAGCAAAACTAAATCTATGCGTAATTAGTAACAATATATGTTATTATATTAAGGGATATAACTCGCATTAACTACTTTATCAAAAGTATGCTTTTTTATCTTCTTTATAAAAAAAACCTTATAAAAACATTCTAAAATATTTCATTTGACGTAAAAAAAAACGTGTTTGTTGATATTTTAATCTAAGAATCTACTAATTTAGGTATATTTAAAACTTTTTTTTATTTTCTGTGTACCGACACTTGCTCACCCTTTGTTTTCAAAACATTGGACGATTTGTTCTAAAATATCACTTTAAATGCACTGAAATATTCTCTTATTGGTAAAAAAACGCACTATAAACGTTTTTTGACAAAATATGGTTTTAAAACGACTTATAAACTGCTTAAAAAATCTTAAAATTAAAAAAAAAATATCACGAAAAAGCTTATGTCAACAAAAATATCATCCGACCGACTACGCTCTGCCGACTTTCCCCACACACAAGCCAATCACGATCTAAAGTGGTTAAGAGAGAATTCTCTGCCCCTATCGTTCTCACATCGTTTAAAATGATATCTCACCTTTTTCTTGTTGTGATTTTATTTGTAAATAAACAGTGGTTATTATTTGCCAAGGAGTTTTCGTTGGACCAGATATCTTGTCTCTTTTTAATCTAAGGTTTTTATTTTTTTTTTGACAATGTTTCCTGTGTATGACGGAATTTGTGTTTTACTGGAGAAATCGTTTTCGGGGTGGAATGAACATGACAAAAAAGACTTCTTAAACTCTGAAAAGCCCCCCCCCCCTTATTAAACGTACACATACACACTACAAATCGAAAGTAAAGGTAGGGAGGGGTTCGTCGATGCTGCATCACCTATTTGTAAAGTCACGAGCCGCCACTGCTTTCTTAAATCGCTTTAAAATAAAATCAATTTAGTGCTTAAAACGGTTTTAGCGGTGTTTATACGACAAAATTTTAAAACCGTCATTTACAGAAAAGCGCCTTAAGAGGCCCGTATAAACAAAGTAAATGTTCCCTAAAGCCATGTCCATAACTGTCACAGCAACATTAAATAATTGATGCGAAGCTCAGTTTACATTTTAAAAGTGCGTCGTCCTGGATTTGCCTACAACGTTGCAAATAATAAAGAACTTATTTTATCTGATAGTTAAAGGTATCACACACAAACGCTGCACTACGTGCACTGCGGTGGCTTAGAGGTTCAACCAATTAGCGCCCGATTGGTTGATACCAATCGGGCGCTAATTGTTTGATACCTCTATTCCACCGCAGAGCACGCAGTGCAGCGTTTGTTTGTGATAACCTTTAGCAGGATATAGGTCACACGGTACACCTATTGAGACAAAAACCATTTCGAACAACGCAAAAAAAATTAAGTAGGTATAGACAAAAAATGGCTTATATTTCGTCAACAGAAAAAAAATATTTTTTTATTATAAATTGCATCAATATAACAAAAACGTTTTTCTGTTGAGAACTATAAATTTTTAGCAATATCCAAATTAGCCTTTCAGTGTACTCTCTTCCTAGTCTAATGTGTTTTTTATTAAAACTTTAATAAAATAGGCGGAACCTGTTTGAAAAAAAAATATTGCCAGTTGTACTTACCTTTTTAAAATAATCGCATCTTAGAAGACCACTAAAGTTATGGTAAAATGTTAAGAATCGTTGTATTCACCCCAAATCAAAGGATCTGATTTTCTTAGTGCATGGTGACAAACGGTAAGGTAACTGACTAGGCAGGAACGATTGTATGGTAAAAAAAATCCAAAAAAATTGAGCCTGATAGTTTTGTAAATATTTTTTCGTCTATATATTTGTGTGACTATTATTAATTTATAATTATTTAATAAAATAATAGTTAAAATTATTTCAAGTTTTTTTTACAGGGGCTTTCGATCGAGGATCAATGCCCAGTTTTAGCCAAGTTTTTTGCAAAGTTAAAGAAAAACACAAAATATCCATGCACCTAGCCGAATTCGAGGGGTCTAGGACATTTAGGCGCCGGCATTTCGGCGCCAACCGATGTCAGCGCCGAGCCCTTTCGGCGCGAAGCCTTTTTGACGCCGCCGTTTCGGCGCCGAAATACTTCGAAAACGTTTGAAAATAATGCTTTTATTAAAGATGTTATTGACATAATATGGTAATTTTATTCTTGTCGTTTTAATCCCCACATAGCAAGCCTTGGATATTGTACATCACAAAGATATTTAAAATGACTCGTTTCAAAAAAAGGAAACATGAGTGGATATTTACTGTATATTCAAAATATGTTTTTTGTATACAAGCCTTATATTTTTTAACCGAATATAAGTTAATATTTTAAAATAAAACATTATGGATACGAAAAGAATATATACTTTTATAGATTTACCATTGTTATATATGAAATAAAATTTTGACAAATATACATTTTGTATTTCGTGAAGGATATCGACAGGATATACTATATAAATATATACCATAATGGATATACCATAGAACAGCAAATTTGGTGTAATAGAAATATAACTCGAATCTTTTTGTGGAGTAATTAATACATGTTCAGAATATACTTATAAGGTATATTTAGAGGATGTTACCTAATGGGTACCGCTGGATCTAAATTGGATCTTTTTTGGAGGTCCTATGCACGTCGGGTAAATATCTGGGTGATATCCAGGGCAATATCCTTCTCCGCTTTCGTATATACGCTGGATATACGCCCAATATTTTTTTGCTATATCGGTCACCAAAAGTCATAAGTGCTTTTATTATAGATTAAAATACTACACTTTAAATTTAATATAATATCGTATTAAAATAATCTACAGACTGAAATTTAGGAAAAAAATAAGATCTACCTACATCATAAAGCCGGAAAAATTACCAAGGAAAGCTCTTTAATTGTAGCAAGGGTTTGGTTTATTGCATAAAAGAGAAATGAAAATCTTAAGTAGTGGATTATGGCGACAAATAGTATACGCGGTAAACAAAAGTTCATCGAAAATGGTTATTTATATGTTTTTGATAAGTAGAGCAAGGTCGAAGAAATATCTTTCTATCGGTGCGAGCAGAAGGATCGTTGTAGGGCTCGAATCCACGTTCAGGATGATCAGGTAACTAAACGAATTAACGACCATTCCCATTAACCTGCACCAGCCAAAATTGAAGTACAGGCAACAAGAACTCTGATCAGAGCAAGGGCAACAGAGTCGCAGGAACCAACCGCTCAGGTAATTAACAACTGCCTAAACAATATCAGTCAGGCAGCCCAAGCCTCCATGCCTAAACCTGAGGCTTTAAGAAAAGTTCTGAGGAGACAATGGAAAAACATAAGCGCACCGCCTTCAGCATCCGCAACTTTAACGGATTTGGTATTATCAGATCGGTATCAAAACATAGAGTAAACGGACACAAAGAAAGATTTCTTCTAAAAGACAGTGGACATTAAGAAAACCGCATCTTGACATTTGGAAGGGTAGCAAATATAAGGTAGGTGACCTTCTATTTTAATGTGCTATATTCGAAAAAAACGTTTCTATTTTTGTTTGATTTACTTTGTACAGGGTGGTCACAAATAAAAATTGTCTTAACCTTTTTGCTTTTGCTAATATATGACATGAAAGACTAACTTTTTACTTAAGTATGGAGGCTACTGGGATCATAAAAAAATAGTAGTTTTTTTATACCTTCATCAAAAACATGATTTTAGTAACTGTCTGCAGATAACTAAAGCAAGGCTTTTTTGATTACCGGGTGCAAAAAAAGCTTTTGGCCGTTTTTTACTCAAAATTAAACAGAAACTGCGGAAAGTAGTAATATTGAAAAAATCTAATTATTCTAAAAATGAAGCCATTTCCGCCAGTTTTCACCAAGTATTTACGAAAAAATCATTTAAAAAAATCGTCAACATATCAAACTGTCAACGATTAAAATGTCGCAACAATGAACGTCATCGAATAAAAAGGCACATCGCCATGGAAGCCACCATTGTTATTTCATTTACCAGCCGCTTTGATTTATAGTGTAAAAATGTTGTGTTGCAAAAAGTGCTTTCGTTCGAGATTTTTAAAAATATTTTCTTGTTTTTCTTGGAATTTTTGATAAAGGTATTAAAAAAAATAATGTTAACAACTCTTTTACTCGCGTTTTTAAATATCTCGCTGCGCTCGGTATTTAAACCAACGCTTGTAAAAAAAGCACTGTTAAATAGTAGTTTTAACAACTAGTGACTAAAATAGTGCTTTTTTTTACAAGCGTTGGTTTAAATAACGAGCGCAGCGAGGTATATAAAAACGCGAGTAAAAAAAAGCTCAGTTTAGCCGCGAGTTGTTAACACTATTTTTTTTAATACCTTTATCAAAAAATCCAAGAAAAACAGGAAAATACTTTTGAAAATCTCTACCACCACAGAAAGTAATAAAAATCACACGCTTTAGGGCCTTAAAAATTACGAAATTTCATCCATGCGCCAAAACCAAAACGACTTGGAATCGAATGGCCTTGGTGCCGAATTTGCTTAGCGCCGAAACGGCGGCGCCGAGTAGTTCCATCCCCAACCCGAGACCTTCTATGTGGCAGGCCGATACACTACCTATTGCGCTACGGAAATCGGAATTAAAAATAACTGTTGATTCCTTAGCGTTCAGTGTCCTTAAAAATTGCAATCTCTTACAACAGTGGTCGTTTAATTTTTCAAAAATGCAAAAATTAAAACATTTTATAGTTTAGTGTTTGCTGATGATCTTGGATGGCGCAAAACACTAAAATCGCCCAAGGCGCCAAATAAATGCGCTAATGAAAAGGGTGTCTGTCAGTGGTTTCTATTCGAGTTCTTGTTTAATTTGCAATAAAAAAAATATAATTTTTTAAAAAACAACAAAGTGAATCTCGTGCCTGCAAATATAAATTAAAGTAAAACTCGTGGCATATCGGACAAAGCGTTTTTGTTTCTCACTTCATTACGACCAGACCTCCAATGTCTAATGGAGAATCCAGACACCTACAGAGTTGTTTTATCTTTATTAGGAATCATCAGGGAGTCATAGGATTGTACCTGGTAGTTGAAGCTACATAGGCACCACCATGCACACCTCTCGAATTTAAAACAAAAAGTTTGTAATCCGCGGAGACGTAGTACCTGTGTGCGCCACCTGTCGAATAAACCGAGAAACAAAAACATCAAAATTGAAAAGTGCAGAAGACCGTAAATACAGAAGCTACGTTCGGTATATAGATCCGATCAATCAGACTGCTCCAAATCGTTCGGCAATTCGTAGCGGAGGTAGGGGAGGTAAATCTGGCGCGTTTGTTTAATGAATCCAGATCAATCGGAGCTAGATCGCTCTGCTCTGAATTTTAGACGGATTTTCCAGATTAATCTAAACTTTTAGGGTTATGTTTTTATTTATTATTAGTTTTGTGTTGGAACTTTTTGGGATTTTAAGAAAAAGTGGAAAATCAAAACCATTTAAGTACGTTTTTATGTAAGCTTCAGTCAGACATAATATAGATTGAAGACGATTGCGCCATCGGCATCGACTGGCGCGAGCTTTTTGAGGGTTGATTTATAAACTGGAGTTGAGTTGAGTGGTACATTCTGAAATGTTCTTTAAATTGTCTGTCTCTTAAGCGTGGAGCTTTTTCTCCAGCAAATCCAAAGAGTTTATTACAGTCTTCTGAACAGTTAACCTTGTCATCATTGCTATACAAACACAAAAAATAAGTCAACAGGAGGAGAATGAAAATATGTAAGTATTGTTTATAATTTTTGGGTTACCATTTTTGTGTTTTTTACTTTGAGAGCTTTTTTGGTATAAAAGCTACATGCAGTCTAGAGTTGCTGCAACGTAAAAAGTTCAGTTATATTAAAGTTTTAATGCATGCATTTCTTCAAAAAGTAGAGAGAGAAGACAAAATTATGCGTTGGGCATTAGCCATTAAAACTTGAGTAAATAGGCCTTAAGCCATAAGCAGTAAGACAGTAAGAACTAAAAAGCATTAATTTTTTGCTTACTTCTGTGAACTATAATTATCAACATTGATAAGCCATAGTTCATTTTCCTTGTGTCTTATGGCTTACTTTTTATGGTGGCAACTCTAGACTGCCACTTAACCTAAAAAGTCAGTCAAGGTAAAATTTAAGACAAGAAGAAAGTTGTAATTTTCTCTTGCTAAAATACAGTTTTTTGGGTAAATTGTTGTTTTACTAACTCAACACCCAACCAAACAAGTACTATTGTTTTCTTACTATTGTATTATTGTTTTTTTACAGTTTCAAACAAAAAAACTTCCCAAGAAATCATAAGAAAAATGATAGGCAAGGTATTCAAGGAACAACTTGCATAGTGCCACCACAGTGTAGCTACACGGGACCAAAGAATAGCTTGAGAACACATCAGGATTTCTATAAGTTGGTTTATTAATTGGAGGTAAATATATTTTTCATTACTCAAAGTCTTCTGTAAAAATACAAGTTGTGTTTATTTTGTAGTAGAAATGATCCTAAAACTAGTGGCTTAATCGATTTTTTATATCACTTTTTATAACTGAGAATTTTAATAAGGTGGTCAGTATTTTGTCGTTATAACCTTAGATTATAACCATCTGTTCATCCTTTTTAAATCTATCATAGGCTGTTTTTGGAAGATTAAGTGCCATTTAGATATGATAATAATTATGTCAGTTTTGTATTACCCAAAAGTTTAGATTAGACTTTATTTGATCATTGTATAAGTTAGATTTTTACCGAGAGGGTGTCGATTGTGTCAAGTACATTAAATAAATAAATAAATATAATTAATATTAAGTTTAATCAATAAAACAGATATTACATAACTCAGTAAAATTTGATATTATACAATACATACAGTTATTTTTTTTTTAAATACAGAACTTTCAATTAAAATTGCAAAAGCTAGCCTACAACTTTAAAAATAAAATTGCAAAGGATATCCCACAGCATTAAAAAAGTTAAGTCTAAACATATCTGGACACTAGAGCTACAGCTTAATTAAATGAAAGTTAATAAAAAAAACCCACCAAAGTCACACAAAGATTTCCGTTCCACAGACCTAGTAACATTTTCTGAAAAAATGACTATGCAGTAAACGTAGTTTGTATCTTTAACCACCTATGCTTATGAACCTAGTAGTAAAGGGGGGGGCAGGGCTGGCAATGATAGAGAAATTTGTCTGCCCCTCTCCTATAACATATTAAAATTTGAGAAAATTGAATGGGTGCACACGCTCCATAGAAAATTGGAAGGAGTTCTTTCTAGGCCTTTTTATGTAAAATAAATTTTTGAGTCTCTATAGTTTTATCAGAATAATGTTCATCATAACTAAGAACAATAAAAAACATGTACCATATTTTGTGAAACTGATTCTTAATCAAAAATGTAATTTGTAAAATCCTTTTTTTTTTTCATTGTTTCAGATATAGCTTGATCACGATTCAGCCTGCAGCAGGGTGATGAGTTCTGGAAAAATGCAATGGACTTTTCTAGTGTGTTTGTTAAATGATATTTTTTCTACACCAAATCAAAGTGCCTGTACTAATTTTAAAGAATAAAAAAATTATATAAATTTCTGTTCCTTATTATTGCAAATTGGTTTGACTTGTGAAAGCACTTGTGTAATACTTACCAATAAAGAAACTAAACTAAACTTTCAATTTAATTGTAGTTTAGAATATGCTTTCATAATAAACTAAGGTATCACATTCTTAACATCAATTAAATTTAAACTAGGTTTAACATTGCTGTGCAATATGCAACAAATATTTGTATAAATCACTACATTAAATCCACATGGCAGCTTATGGCTAGCCTATGATACAAAAGTGGTAAAATCTGGATGGTCGAAAGCGGTAATTCCCTGTGGCTGATGTTTGGAATGAAGGCGGCACGCCCCCGCCCCAGGAAGCTCCATACTTCAAGTGGGTATCCGACTCGCAGTCGCCTGGAGGCAGAACGGTCATAACGTTAAGCGCGCCGCTTCGGCGGGTACTTTCGGTCCGAATCCGTCACTTCGCAAAGCCTTCAGTTTGCCAATTTCGGCCCATGGGGATTTGGTTTATTGGGTAATCTTCAAACATTATTTGTTGTCCGTGCACTACAGCACAAATAGCCTCTAAAACCATGTTATTCATGTTACCTTTCAGACTCAAAAGCCCAGCAGCCGACAAAAATATAAAAAAATTTAAATAAAAAAAACTTAGGTTAGAAAGTTTAAATCTGAACCCGTTCGGTAATGCTCCTTGCTCGGATTAATCGACGATCAGCTGATCAAAAATCCGTCTGATCTGCGATCTATATACCGAACGTAGCTAGAATCTTGTACTTTTTAGCAGGTTTTAAAGAAGAAACCTGTAAAAGTATAAGGGCACTGTAACAAAGAGGTAACGTTCGTAGCAGCAGCGCCCTCAATTGGAGCTTCATACTACGTGGCCCTAATTTTAAGGCATCAGCAAGCAATCGCTCCGGAGGAGGCTTGTTGCGCAGAACTAAAAAGCCAAAATATTTAAAAAACAACAAAGTGAATCTCGTGTGCGTAAATATAAATTAAAGTAACACTCGTGGCATTTCGGACAAAGCGTTTTTGTTTCTCACTTCACTACGACCAGGCCTCCAATGTCTAATGGAGAATGTAGATGTCTGGATTCTCCATTGGACATTGGAGGCCTGGTTGTAATGAAGTGAGAAACAAAAACGCTTTGTTCGATATGCCACGAGTGTTACTTTAATAGTTTTTAAATTTCAACTCACGTTCTTTAAAACACTATAGCTGCCCTCGTTCTTAATTTTTTCCACTATCGTAAAAATATTATTTCTAGGTCGTTCCTCTTTGGAGAAATAAGGTGATATTTGCGCAACTCTTTCGTGTCTACCTCATAAAATGTTAGGATAATGGGCTATCGTTAAAAGTCTTTGTCGAATTACCATTTTAATTTTCCTTTGCTAAAGACACTCTTTCGACATCGCTAAAAGGCATTGGAATTGAAGTTACTACTCTCTTAAGAAGTTTTATTTTATAACCTTAAAATAATTGATAATAAAAATAAAACTCATGGGCACCTAACACAATTGATAGATACTTAATATAAATGTTTATATAAAAATGTATTTTGCCGATTTCTCCACCCTCATTGTAACTGACTGGCTAAAAATATGTGTTTTTATTCCAGATCTAATGATCATTAATTTAAAATCATACAAGTGATATTTTATTAAAAATAAATATTATTTAGCTCCAAATTCAACTATAAAAAAAATAGTAGTTTTCGCAACTAGTGGCTAAAATAGTGCTTTTTTTTTATAAACGTTAGTTTAAATAACGAGCGCAGCGAGGTATTTAAAAACGCGAGTAAGAAAAAAGCACAGTTTATCCGAGAGTTGTGATTTTTTTTAATACCTTTATCAAAAAATCGAAGAAAAACAGGAAAATACTTGTAAAAATCTCGAACAAAGAGCACTTCTCGCAAGACACCATCTATACACTATAAATCAAGGCGGCTGGTAAATGAAATAACAATATGATTTCCATAGCGATGTGCCTTTTTACTTAGTGACGTTTATTGTTGCGAAATTTTAATCTTTGACAGTTTGATATTTTACCGCTTTTTTTTTTAATGATTTTTTCGTAAATACTTGATAAAGACTTTCGTAAATGGCTTAATTTTTAGGCAAGAATAATTAGATTTGTTCTATAGTACTATTTTCCGCTATTTCTCTTTAATTTTGGATAAAAAACAGACAGAAATCTTTTTTTGCACCCGTGATCAAAAAAAAAGTTTTTTTGCATCGGTAACCAAAAAACCATGCTTTAGTTATCTGCAGACAGTTACTAAAATCTTGTTTTTGATGCAGGTATAAAAAAAAATATTTTCACAATTCCTTCCTATATTGTACCCCAAGCCAAAATATATTTTTTTTTAATTCTAAACTCCATTACTCCATTTGATACCATACAAGGTATATCTTGAAAAAGATATTAACAATAGCAAGGGAACTTTTTATTAGTTTATACGAGGTTGATTTCAACCAAATTTCAATGGGATCAAATTTTATCAAAATCGGCCAGATAGTTTTTGCATGAGAGATATACAGACACCCAGACAGACAGACGCTAGACGGCGCAAATAACTAACCATGGCTTTTTGGTTCCAAAAAGACTTTTTTTTATTGAAATTCTCATCCATTTTTACCCTCAAATTTGAAAAAAAATAGTGCAAAAATTCTTACTTAAAATTAAGTCATTTTCTCAAGCGTTCTCCAATTATTTACAAAAAAACACACTTCAGAAACTCTCAGAAATTAAAATGGCCGACAATAAGGATATGGTGCAAAATTTAAAAACGAGTATATTATCACAAAGGAAATACCTACGGAACAGAGAGAGAACCCAATGTTAAGCTTCGTTAGTTCTTTCAGCGGGCGCCTTCCAAGCGCTGCTAGTATAATTATATATTTCCTGCAAATCCCCCGTGCACTGTTGCCGTCCCGACCCAAAAGTTTCCCACGTTCTTCGTTCCTCGTACAGATTAGCCCCCCCGCTCACACATTCATAATAAGGCGCGCGCCACGCTCATAGTAACCTTCGTCCGACGCGCGACGACCTTGCTGAATAAGACGATACGAAATGCAGACCAAATCTTCCGGAAATAAACTATGTGTGTATTTTTTAAATGTGGGAAGTCGAAACGTGGTGCGTGTGTGTGGTAGTGTAAGACAATTTAGATTTTCAAAAAATTAGGGCCTGTGTCACAAATGGATACATACCTACCTAGTCAACGTCCTTTTTAGCCATCAATACTAATATGGAAGCTATTGGGATCGTCAAAAAAAAGTTATTTCCACTAAAAATAAGTTATTTGGGAAGAAAAAAGACCTAAATACAAATTTTTGTCATAATTTCTCTCTGTCTGATAAAAACCGCGCAAACGATTTTTAACAAATTTGGCACAAAAATTCTCTGGCACCAGGCGGTAGAAATGGGGGTTAATCTTTTTAAAATTCGTAACTCACGAACCGTAGAAGTTAGCAACACGCTGTTTTCACGCTAAGATGGTTAAGTACATTTTCAACAAAAACTATAACAATGCTAATGTCTGTCAGATTCATAGTTTTTGAGATATCTAGGAAAAATAAAAATAATTTATAAAAAACTCACGAAAAACAGCAAAGTATACATTTTTCACAATTTTCCAACGGAAAAATATTAATTTTTATTACGGAAGGGGTTGGAACGGTATATAAACTTTGATTAACTTTAAAACATATTGTTTATTAATAAGATTTTTAAAACATTTTTACTTGGACATTTAGACCGATCCGAAAACTCATTTAGCGAGAAAAAAATAAAAAAAAATTAACAGCATTTTGATGAGTGAAAATGATAAAGGGGCTGCTGATAAACGTTTTAAAAAAAAAATGCGTGACTGGGGCTCTTCGGTGGGGGTGGATTTGGTGGGGGGAAAGGGGGAGAAAAATGGTATGATTGCAATTTCTGAACGTCATGGAGTAAAAACTTCGATATAAAAGTTGTACACGGTGCAAAGGTCTAAAAATTTATAATTAAATATATAATAATAAGAACCTCAAAATTTTCGAGAAAAATACAAAAAATCGTAATATTTTTATTTGTTGGTTTTTTATTTTTCATTTCCCCAAAAATAATTGCATTGTCATGAAACTTGGTGAAAATATACCTCTCTGTGTCCTTAATGCCTACAATTTTTTTTAGATAAAAAGGTTAAAATTTTTTTGAGATATTCATTTTCTTCGGTCCACATCACTTTTTGTTCAATCAAAAATTTTGCTCAGGAAAATTCTCGTAGTATTTTTTGAAGCTGCTCATTTTTTTTGCTGTGACATATACTTTTTGGTGTAATAATAAAAAATTATAGTTACAATTAAAAAACATGCTCAGAAATGAAGAAAACAAATAATGGCATTACCAACATTTAATTTTTCAGTAATTGTTTTTAATTTATTTCAAAAAATCAAGAATCAATTAGTCATTCAGTTGTACGGAAAGAATGCAAAAACGTTATTTTTGTGTAGTATTGCTATAAACTTAGAATGTACCTCTTTTGATCGTTTTAGTAGATATGTATTTTTATCTAAACTGCTTTCCTTAAAAAAACTGTTTTATTACCTTTTTTGTAAACTCTGTTTAAATCAGGATAATATGATAGGCGTATTTTTTTTATTTCTACCGAAATAATTGTTGGACGGAAATAGCTCAAAATTTCAGCTTCTTGTTAGAAAATAAATAAATATTGAAAACCACAAATGCTTTTGCAATTCCGGCTTAATAAGCTCTAATAGATTACCTACGATTTTTCGTGAGCAGGTAATATAATATACATTGTAAAAATTTAGAAAAATATACTATTTTTAAAAGCAAAAATCGGATTCATTTTTTAAAAAATATATTTCATTCATTCATTAATAAAAAACACTCATATAAACAAGAAATTTAGATGCACCAATCGACTCTACGACAAACAATTTTTTTTATGTATGACAGTTTATTAATGGAAATAAGATATTAATAGCAATACTTCACAAAAATAAAGTTTTAGGTCAAACAACTACTTTGTTTATACGGTACTCTTAAAGCGCTTTTAAACAAAGGAAGGTTTGAAAATGCTTGTCCTAAACATACCATAAGAACAATTTTGAATACTAAATCCATTTTATTTTAAACCGGAAAAAACTTAGTTGTTTTATTCGCGTTTTAATTAAAATGTAATATACGGATTTATTAATATAACAATATATATATATTTTAATTTGTGAGAAACTGTAAGGTAAGAGGATACATCAGTACATCGATCAGCTGTTAGAAAACTAATTTAATGAAGGAGAAAGCTACTTTATTTAAAACCGTTCTTATATAAAACCTGTTTTAGGCGCTTATAAACGTAGTAAATTAAATACCGTCTCCTTTTTACTTTTTTCGTACAAATAGGTAATCGGTTGTTGATTTTTTTTATGTAAGCGATTTTAAGAATATTAAACAAAATTAGTATGGGAACGCACAAACGTCAAATATCTGTACACTGGTTATAAGTTGGACTGTACGTTTTTTTATTTTTTAATAATTCTTTTTTTTATCGATTCAGGAGACCTTTAGTGTCGTTCCCTGCACTTTGACAGTTCAATATTTAAAAAAATCATTATGATAGCTAAAACGTATATAAGAAATCGTCACTTTCAACTATAATATTATATAATTAATTCGACGACGCATGCTGAGTTCAATTTGGATACCTGGGTTCATGGGCGTAGCCTGGATATTCCACAAGGGGGGCCAAGCTGTTCTTTGGGAAATAATAAAAATTTAAATATATATGTATACCGACCTATTTTAAATGGAGACATTTTTCAAATTGTGTACCTCTTTTCTATCGGTGAGATATTAATTTGTGTAAAAGTATTTCTTTTACAAATCCCAGGGTGGCTATGGCCCCCCTCCCTTCGCCCATGCCTGTGTCGCTTTTCCAGGCCCATTGCACCACATGAAGAGTTCTATTTCTATCTTAACTTTTCAATCGATTTTCATACTTCTTTTTATATTAGATTCAGGAGAGTTTCAGATTGGACTTTTTTTATTAAAAAAGGTACTTCCCCACCAGTTTCACGACTAAACTTGAAATTTACTTTCAAACTAAAAGTCATTACTTCGGCGTTATATGCATGTTTTGAATAGTCAAGTCGAAGTTGCATGCTGCTTTCAATTTGGATACTAGGGCTGATTCTTCGGGCCCACTGTACCCCTTAAAGGGTTTATTTTATTTGTGTCAAAATAGACCTAAATACAAAATTTTGTTATGGTGTCTGCCTGTCTGTCTGTCTGTCTGTAACACAATTACTCAAAAACCACTTAACCGATTTTTATCAAATTCGGCACAAAAATTATCTGGCTTCAGACGCAGAGCTGATTAGTTTTTGAGGGAGCTGATGAGTTATCAAGAGGATAGGAGGGGGATTAAACTTTTTAAAAAATTGTAACTCACGAACCGTAGTTTTCATATTAATATAGATAATTGCATTTGCAACCATAAAGAAAATAAAAAAAAAAATTTGTGAAGAAAATTTTTGATTTTTTTTTATTTTTTTTTAAATGATTTTATGAGCTATATGTGGCTGCGGGCGCGAGTTTTTTGCGTTGAAAATATCAATTTTTTAATTATAATTCTTTAGAATGTACAACCGGTTCTAAAACATAATGGCGCCAGCAGGCACATATAGCGATCCAAAAAATATTTTTAAAATAATAATTTTTTTTAATTTTTTGGTTTTTTTTACATTTTTTTTCTTGGTTAAAAATGCAATTATTTATCTTAATATGAAAACCGCATGTGGCTAGCTGCTACGGTTCGTGAGTTACAATTTTTTTTATAGTTTAATCTCCCCTCCAACCCCCACCTCCCTCTGGTGACAAAGAATGTTTGTGCCAAATTAGATAAAAATCGATCAAGCGATTTTTGAGTAATCATGTTACAGACAGATACCATGACAAAATTTTGTATATAGGTCTTTTTTGACCTCAATAACTTATTTTTAGTGGAAATAAAAAAACTTGTTTTTTGACGATCCCAATAGTCTCCATACTATGTATGGATGGCCAAGAATAGGACAACACTAATATTTGTGCTATCGAATTCCAAAGTAAAACAATAAAAATGTTTGACTCGTAGTCCATTTTCTTTAGCCATCCATACATAGTATGTAGGCTATTAGGATCGTCGGTCTGTCTGTAACACAATAACTCAAAAACCGCTAAACCGATTTTTATCAAATTCGTCACCTAAGTTCTTTGCCACCACACGCAGAACTGATTAGTTTTTGATGGGGGTGGTGAGTTGGCAAGAGGGTAGGAGGGAAAATAATTGCATTGTCATGAAAATTGGTGAAAATACACCTCTCTGTGTCCTTAATGAATAATGAAAAATGAATGCGGGTTTGTTCGATTCCCCCTTCTCTGTCATTGAAGCGAGGACGCACGTGGTCGGCTATCGGAGCCACAGCCGAATTATTTTCACAACAAACTAAAATATTTGTGCAGCAAGGGCAGCGTCGCCGAATAAATCATCAGTGGATTGCAGACTTTCGCGCCACAGCAAAAGCCTGCGATCCCTTTTGGTTTCTCTAGGCTCCATAAGGTTTACTCCTCTGTTCCGTAGGTATATCCTCTGTGATATTATGTTTTTATGAGTGGTGCAATATACAGCCGCTCGCCAGATCGGTATGATGAGCACCCTCTAGGAGGCAGTTTTCTTTTCTAGAGGGATTAGACCTAAACCCTTTGTCGGAACTAGGGATCTTCAACGGGCTCCATTATCAATATATGGATCACAGGGTAGCGTCTTCTACGAGGGAGGACGGTATAGAATCGTGTTAGCCTGCCTTCTAGCTAAGACGGCCTACTCCGCTCCATCTTACTCTACTTACAATCTGGGGAATTTTTTTTGGCAACACTGTACAGGTAATCAATTTAACTATGTCGACCTGATTTTTTTGCAAATGTTTACGTCATTGAGTTTGTTTTCCATGGCAACGCGGAGAATTTATTTATCTTTATCCACAGAGATTTTTTAGCACCGGGTCAAAAATTTAGGGTTAGGTTACTTATTTTGACGTTTCGCGCTCTGCGCCGCTAAAAAACCAAGTAAAATACTAAAATAATAGAAAACTACTTATTACAGAATTACCTGCTAAAAAAACGCTACCCAACTACGTATTGACGTAACTGGGTGTAATGTTTAAGGTTGCATTTATAATTGAATTGGAAACCCTCCCACTAGCTGATACCGACAACAGGTTAACTTAAAAGCATGAAGATTTAAAAATCGGCTACTAGTGCTAGACGAAATAATCGTATTCTATTTTAAACAGGAGCGTCAATTACTAGCAAGAGTCATTCCAACCTCTAAATGAAGCTTTACTGACCTGTTTTGTTAGTACTTAAGTATCCGTGTGTTTTTGAAACTGAGGTTCTTAAATCTATCCTGTGCACTCCAAGATTCTACTAGTACACTTGCATATAACAATGCTGCAATAATTTAAATTTTAAAAAAATGGTTGAATCAAAATAAAAACAAAATTATGTGGGGTTAGGGGCGCCGAATGTTTCTATGCGAATTCCTAGTAATCCCAGCGAGCCAGTATAGTTCTCTTGGTTCTTTGATAGACTCGGGGTAATAATGCCCGCGTAGCGCTAGGGCTTTTTCGGCGGGCGACCGCACACGCGGAGTGGTTTCATATTTGTTTTAGAATAATGTTTTTGAAAGATAAACATAACCTCGAATGGTTTTCTGTCGGAAAACATAAAAATACTCTTCTGTCCCGCCGCGGCCCGATTTAAAGTTTGTTGACAAAACAACTGCAGTTACCATGGAATCGTATAAATTCTGCAATCTATCCGCCAACATTTGATCTGCGTGTGTCTCCCAAATTCAGTAAAGTGTGATTAATTGATCAGTTTTCTTTTCCGGAGTACACAGGCTTTTAGAAAAAAGGAAACTTAGTTTTTATTTTCGCTAAAGCAAGGAAATATCAAAAGGAAAAATTTAATCTAGAGTAAATTGTGAGTATTTCTCTAATTTTTTTTGTAAATCGGGTTTGTTCTAAACCGCAATTATTTTTGAGGCTTTTGGGTCGGAAAAATAATTGAAAATCCATCAGATATTTTTGTTAAGCATTTAAAAATGATGACCCCTGCAAAATTTCAGCTAATTCTGATGTTTAGTTTTCCCTGTGCACTCTGGCAAAAGATTAAAAAAAAAATAAAGAACAAGGCCAGTTGTACTTTTTTTTCCTTCAAATTTGAAGAAAAACTATAGCCTTAAGTTCCTAGAAAGTAGATAGTAAAACTACACAAATTTATGGCTTTTATTTAAATGTTTTAGAGCATATACCTATAATTAATTATTGATGAAAGATCGCTCAAACACAAAAATACGTTTAGGCGCGTCTCGGGTATACTAAAGGCAATACCACCCTGTTGGTAAAACATGCGGAATTTAATGGAAGCTTCGTTACGTCCCTACGTTCGCGGCGTTTCACAGCAGCCCTTAACCATATATACGTTCAAATGTCAACAGAGTCAAATAGCGTTACTCGTCGAGCAAAAACTATCTACTTAATAAGCTTAAGATTACGAGATACGTAACAGGCTAACTAAAGTAAGATTAAATTTGATCTTACTTTACTTAGTCAGATATGCTAGTTTGTATTTGGGATAGATTTAAGGTACCGTTTTAAGAGATTTTGCTTGCTATAAATGTTAAAAATATTATTAAAAAAAAAACTATTAAAGAACAATCTTTTATTAAATGAACTCAAAAGTAGAAAATAATATTTTATCTCTCTTATATCATAATAAAATAAAATTTAGGTATCGTATATCGGTCACATCGACGATTCAGCTAAGGAACTTTTGTATTACTCTATAACCTAAGGATATTTTTAAAAGCTTGGCAAGCACGCAATCTAACCCGTTCTTAGCTTCTATATATGAAAGCATTATGTTTATCATTCGAAGAATAGAAGAAGATATTAGTTCTTTTGTGGTTCTCTCTTTGTCATCGTAAAGTTAAAATTTTTAATTTGCGCCCATCGCTTTTATTATGGTATAAGAGAGATAAAAAATTATTTTCTAATTTTAAGTGCATTTAATAAAAGCTTGTTCTTTAAAAGTATTTTAAATAAATATTTATTTTTTAATTTTTATATTTGTACCGTAAATGGTCCATTTTGAATCCGCCATATTAAAATTTTCAAAACTGAATAAAAATTTATATTCCCTTCCCGAAAAACCCCTGTATGCCAATTTTGATTGGAATCGACAAAACTAAATCTTTTCCCTCTCCACTTACCTCGTTAGGGGAAAGTGTGTACCTAATAATATCATATTATTGTATTGTCGCCCAAACTATAAACGCATATCAAATTTGAACAGAATCGGATGTGGATAAGTCAGTTAAAACTGGTTAGCTAAACATGACCGAAAATCGACCATCTTAAATCCGCCGTATTGAATTTTTAAAAGCTGATCAAAAATTAATATTCCTTATCCCCAAAAGCCCCCGTTAACCAATTTTGGTTGAAATCGGATAAACTTAGGTGTTTTCCCCCCTTCACTCCCTTCGTAGGGAGGAGGGGTGTCTAATAATAACATATTATTATATTGTCACTGGAACTATAAATGTTTGCCAAATTTGAAGGCAATCGGATGTGTATAAGGTAGTTAAAATTGGTTAGCAAAAGATGATCAAAAATCGTTCATCTTTAATCCGCCATAATGAATTTTCAAAATCTGATTAGAAATTCGTTATCTCCATCCCCAAGTGCCCCAACGCACCAAATTTCAACGAAATCGGGCGTATTTCAACTGTACCTCCCTCCACCCCCTTGGAGTAGGAGGGAGCTGTCAATTTCATCACACTATATTCTTATGTTTCACCGCAACTATAGTTGGTCAAAATATTAAATTGCAAGATTCCACCCGAACAAATTACATATAGATACATTGCAAGTTAAATAAAAGCTTGTAATAAAGTGAACGCGCTGTCATCTATCACATAAAACAAATTTGCCTCATGTTAACGAGGTATATTATTTCTTAATGTTGTTTAAAGTTGGTAGACAGTGTTATGCTTGAGAATAAGTTAGAGTTTCGAACTTCCATCGTCTTTATTTTTTACTTTTTGCAGATACATAAGCAATCGACACGTTGTGAAAAAGTAAAAAATAAAGACAATTGAAGTTCGCAACTCTAACTTACTCTCATATTATTTCTTCTTCTGTAATACTGGTAACACGAACCAAAAAATGTTTTTGTAAAAAACCTTAATAAAAACCTAAATAAAACACTAAAATTAAATAATGGTCATTTCTAATAGAAATAAGATAAGAAAGATGATATAACTGCTTCTGTAAAGCGCAACCACCAAAATATCAGTCTATTAAAATTCAAAAGTACAGTCTCACGAGTTACTACCAGTAGGTAAGTGAGACATTCAACTTCAAGGTATTTTATTTTTGTCAAATCCAAAGGACAACAGATATTAGCGAATACCGAAATAAAGCCTAAGAATACGAGACATGCTCGATGTAGCTAGATTCGCTGTGTCGTATTAACGTAAAGTGAATTGCATTTTCTCACGCAACATGATGTTTTTTAAAACAGCTTAAGACCGCAGGTTTTATGTGTAGGTATATAAACAAAAATATAAGAAGAAATTCCTAATCCCTTATATAAAGCAAATTTAGTGGAGAGCAATGCTTGGTTACTGCAAAAATATGTATAAGAATGAAAAGCGTGATTCCCAATACTGATCGGTGTTTGAAATAAAGATTCATTTTGCTTAAATTTGTTGAAAAGTCTTCCCAAAAAATATCCAAAAATATGATAAGACATTTTCTTTACCTTTGATAAGACATTTTCTTTACCTTTGACTGTACATTGAAGCACATCAAAAAAGCATCTAACAAAAACAGGCATCTAACAAGCGAGAAACTGCGCTGCCCGCCTGCCCCGCTCGTATCCCAAATTATATCACAGAAAGTAAACAAACTATGCAACATTAGCTGATTTAGTAGGCTTAGCTCCTGGGAGTCGACAAACCCAATTATTCCGGAATCCCAGTCTGAATTCCGAAAAGGAAGAGGTTGCATTGACAACACCTTTACACTTAACTCAGCTATCTATCTGCATCTACGACTTACTGGGAGAAAGGTTTATGCGGTCTTTGTCGACTTTAGGAGGGCGTTTGACTCTATCTGTCACTCTCTCAAAAGCTTTATAGTATAGGTATCAGCCGAAACTTTATTAATGCAATTAAAAACTTATATGACAACGCTAAAGCTGCGGTCAAATCTTCTGATGGTTTTTCTAATAGCGTTAGTGTTACGTCCGGGGGTCTTCAGGGTGAATCTCTCAGCCCATTATTATTTTTATTATTTTTATCCGATATTGTTGACTTTTTTCGTGAAAATTGCGGCCTTGCTCTGAATGGACTTACCGAATTAATATTGTTGCTAAAAGCGACATCCACAAAAAACTAAACATCCTAGAAAAATATATTGATGCCAACAAACTGAGTGTGAATGTTCAAAAAACTAAAATAATTTGCTTTAGACGTAGTGGGCGCGTCGCACTTAATCGTGATTTCTTCTTGAACAACAATCCTATTGAAGTAGTAAACATATACTTATACCTTGGTGTCGTTTTTTTACCCTCCTCTTTCTTTAGGGAGATGTCTGAATCTTCAGTCTCTAAGGCACAACAATGTACCGGTTCAGCTCTTAATACGCTATATCGTTTTAATCAAATTTCCTGCAAGTCTTTTACACTACTGTTTTACCCGAAGTATCGCGGTTTGGGTCCCTCGGTATTTGGAAATAATTGACTTGATTGATAATTGGGATGTCAGGTTCAACTGGGCTGCTCAAATTAAAAATTGGTTAGCAGAACTTGGTTTCTCGCATATGTGGCAAAACATCCCTAAAATTATCTGTTTTTTACAGCGCTCTATCAATTTCCCGTTCTATAGCCCAATTAACCAATTAGGATTAGCTAACAACTACTTCGCAAAATTACATAACCTACCAAATTAACCATAACGAACAATGTAGTGTCTGCAACCTAAACGAAAACGAAACTCTGTTTCATATACTTTTTGGATATATTCATATACTTTTTTTCTAGAAATGATTTGTTTTCCGAATCTATTAACAACCTGTCCCCCCATCAGACGGCAAGGGATGTTTGTGCAGAGCTTACATCGATTTTCAGAATTAGATCTTTTCTTAGAAATGAGTAAATGGTGAATAATCAATTTTTACCAATTTAGAATATATTTTACTTTTTCTTCATTTCTTTTTAAACATTCCATAGTATGCAATGTATTTTTTTTCTTCTTAGTATATAGAATAGTTTATAAATTGTAATTTCCTTATAAACAATAAAAAAAAAATATTAATAAATAAAAATATTAGCTGATTTATTAGTTTTCAATGTCGAGCCGCGTTACTTTTTGTGGTGCGCAGTATCAGTCTTTTTTGTGATTTTGGTTTGTATCTTTTGTTAGTGAATTTCTGGATATAGTTTAAATTTATGGCGAAACACATCAAAACGCCGCAGAAGTCCACCGAATTTAGGCGCAAAGATTTCCCGATGGGCATATCCATTAAAGGGCTGTGATTTTGGAAACCTAAGATCTAAGCGGGGTCATGATGAAGGTGTGGAACGTCCTCAACGTATTGTTAATATGGAAGAAAAAAATTTGCAAATGGTAGAAAATCCTCAAATAAGTACGAGGCGGATTTCTCGACAATTTCTGGTGAAATATCACATCCAACGGTACGGCGAATAATGCATGAGGCACTATTACACCCCTTTCATATTCAGAGAGTTCAAGCCCTGCAACCAGAAGATTATGCTTTACGGGTACGGTTTTATGAATGGTTATTGAAAAGAGACGCAGAAAATCTAAATTTTACTACTGATATTTTGGAAACGGATGAGTGCACTTTTACACGAGATAGAATGTACATTATTCACAATACTCAATTCTGAAGTTTAGAAAATCCATATGTGTTTAGGCAAAATCATTTTCAACACCGTTTTTCTCTTAATGTTTGGGCAGGTATCATAGATGAAAAATTAATTGGTCCCTTTATTTTACCAAATCGAATGAATGGTCAGCAATATTTGGAATTTTTACAAAATGACCTCCTTGGTCTTCTTGAAAATGTACCATTATAGACTCGATTGAGAATGTGGTTTTTCGCCTAGATGTGCGGGAATTTTTAAATCACACTCAGGGGGCGCAATGGATCGGTCGTGGTGGACCAATAAGGTGGCCTCCGCGGTGGCCAGATCTAAATCTTCTCGATTTTTATTTTTGGGGTGATTTAAAAAATCATGTTTATGCTCATAAAGTAAATGATGTGAATGAATTACGTGTAAGAATTGAGAATCGGACAAACGAAGTAAGACAGTAAGGCAAAAATTGGTTAAGACGCGTCCTTCTCTACATACAAGTTCAAGTAAGACATTTCTATAGAGGTATGTCATGAATTTTACCTATTTTTAAAATTATGAGCATATTCAGGGAATAGGCTTTTTTTCGCTTTATGTGTATCGTCAACTTTAATAAATCATCTGCAATTTCGTAGCCAGGGGGGGTTTTGGGGGTTAAAACCAACCCCCCAGAAGGTCCAACCCAATATACAATAAATTAATCATGATCAAGGGCCTCAGGGAGAGCTATTACTCCCCACTTTTTTGACCCTTTACTACGGTTTGTAACGTGTGTTTGGTGTAGTGTCTTAAGTTTTAAAAATTTTGCCTGCGGTGCTATGTTAATTCTAAGGAATTTTTCTCACCAGCATTTAAAACGTGTAATAAATGGCATTCTTAGTATTATTTTCTTTAAAACCACCTGCACCTGAAACAACCCCTTCGTGGCATCTAACCAATCTAGTTTTTTAAAAAATATTTTACCAAAAAAAAAATCAAAATCTTTAAAGCGTTTTTCTTGTTGTCAAAATTTTTGCCTGCGGCGTTATACCAATATTAAATATTGTAACAATTTTGTTTAATTTTAAACAATTTTTGTGTCAGCAACATTTGAAACTCGTAAAAAATAGCATTTTAGTGTAATTTTTTCAAAATTTTTGCCTGCGGCGCTTTTAAGGGTTAATTTTGAAAAAAATCTGTAAATGAGACTGGATGAGACTTGCTTTTAAAAATAAGTATTTTTGTTTCATATACACTAACTCAACACCTATTAAACCGCCCCTCTTCCCTCCCTTCAGTTCAAGAGCTCAAGCAATAGGCACCTACTCAATTTTTAAAAATTTGCCATAGGTATACAGGTAGTTGATTTTTTTATTAAATAATAACCCCCCCCAGAATAGATTTCTGGCTACGCCACTGTCACTACTTTTAGTGGTAGAGTGATGTCCTGTAAAAATGTTCCGTAATTGAAAAATTTTTGCAGAGGCTGTTAAAAACGGCGTATTGATTTTTTCCTTTATATTTTTGTATTACTTGCAGTCAACACAATAAGCTCTAAAAGCGAGGGGTGGATCGGTGGGGTAATTTGGTGTACACACTGGGGGTATCGCGGGCATTGGCATGGGCATTGCTGGCATTGGTATGGGCATTGCGGGCATTGGTATGGACATTTCGGGCATTAGCATGAGAATTTCGGGCATGGCGGGCATTGACATGGGCATTGCGGGCATTGGCATGCGAATTGAGGGCATTGGCATGGGCATTGCGGGCATTGCGGGCATTGCTTTGGGCATTTGAGGCACTGCCGGAACATTCCCTGAACAACTAAGCATGCGCATTAAGTGTCATTTTGCTAAACATAACCTATAACCTTAAAACATTAATCTTTACTTAAACAGTGCTTTGTTTCGGACGACACTTGTACTTAAAAAGGGATTAAGAATAATTTGATAGTACACATGTCAAAAAGAAAAAACCCAAACGTCAAAAAACTACAGCTTCCTATGTTCTGGCCTTTATACATCGATTATCTAGATTATTTGGTGGATCTGCAGGAGGGCGGAAAAGACATTCCGTCACATGGTAGCAGAGTGTGAGTCAAACACAAAGACTTTGTGAAGAGATCAGAGAGACTCGCAGAGCCAGCCGTCGCGTCGTACGGGTAGTACAGGTGTTCAAGGGCCCCTTTCGGGGAATGGAAATAAAGAGCTATATTCCCTGGCAAAAAGAGACCGTTGGGGCCTCGGTTAGGGCCCATTTGCCAGACCTTCAGGCCGCCCCCTTTCTCTATGACTACTTGTGGGATGATCCTGACCTTATTAAGGATGATATTGAATTGCTTGACCTCTCGTTGAGTTTGGCATGCCGAGAAAAATATAACAGAAGTAATTCTCAGCAGTCCTATGAATGCTCTCTTTACGCACTTGATAAATTAAAGGCACTGGTTATCTGTTTCAAATCGCTTAACATAGCCATGAGAAAAATAGTCTCTTTTTTATATTAATAAATGATAGTTTTCAAATTTATAATAAAAAAAAAATGAGTTATGCTTAAACAACTGCCAGACAAACGAAAGTTACCAGATTTCTGCAACGCTGTCAGATTTCAGAGTGGTCCAGCTTAGCAAACCTTACAAACGAATGGTGCTAAACAAAATCAGTTTTGAGGATTCGTTACATTAAAGGCTCCTTAATTGTACTTTCCTTAAGTTAATGTTGGTGCAATTAGCTATTATTGTTTTATAAATAAGTTATTTGATAATTTTAAGGCTAGGTATATAGAAAAGAAAGAAAATAAGTTCTTTTTATTTGCTTAACAATTTAGATAGTCATATGGTAGGTAGGTACGTGGTGGCCGGCATAAATATAGATCTTTTGATCTTTGGATTCTTTTCGGTTGATGTAACTGATTTGGAGGTTTTTTAACTTCTTTTTTTGTAAAAAAAAGTCAACTTGAGAAAAACAGCCAAGCTACTCAAGAGACGTTTGGTACCTTAACTTCGCCCATTGTAGTGGAGTTAATATAAACATTAACATTAATAACAATTATTGCAACAAGTAGGTAATATATATGTAGGTAATGGTGTAGATTTAATATTGTTTTATATTTTAGTAATACATTGTTTTGAATTAAATAAAAAAAAAAAATTTTTATGTCACTTTTTACTTAGTCCCTCAGAGACGAGGGGCTAAAGTAACCACTTTAGTCTCTGAAGTGCAAAAAAGCTTATTTGTTATCGCGGGAGCGAATTGGAAAAAAAGCGCAAAATGGTAGATAATTTTGAAAAAACATCACTATTCCATTAGTTTAAATCTTTTTCTCTTGCCTAAGTCGAGGACTAGGTAAATGGTAATGTTTGATCAACTTCGGTATAACGTTTTAACTGTAATTTATATGACGTATCAAAGCCAGATGTATTAGGTAAATATCCTACAGGAAGAATATTTCACTGCCCGAAATACAGAGTGTATTTTAATTAATATCTGCCTGCCATTACTTAAATTGCAGTGTTTGGCAATAGTCTGTAAAATATTACAAGAAAAGTTGAACTATAACATACAAATTTCCCACACGCCCCTTGGGCATTGCGGGCATTGACATGGGCATTGCGGGCATTGACATGGGCATTTCGGGCATTGACATGAGTATTTCAGGCATTGCGGGCATTGCCATGGCTTTTGGGGGCATTGCGGGCATTTATTAGGTATTCTTTGAGCATTGCGGGCATTGCCAGACGATTCGGCATTGCAATGCCCGTTGGTGTACAAAAAATTGACACCGATCCACCCCTCGTCTAAAAGTTTCTGACACAAGTTGTGAAAGGCCCTGTATATATCCAAAAAAAAACTCAAGCAACTGTGACTAGTTTTTTTTAGTTCGCAGGATTTATTCTAACTAAAAATTTTAAAAGTTTTATTATACATTGGTTGCGAACAAAAATACAATTAAGGATAAAACGACTTACCCATAAGAAAGTTCAATCCAAATTATACGAGATTGGTCACATCCTATTAGTCTAATATTAAACGAATCACCTGTAAGGAAGTTCAATCCAAATTATACGAGATTGGTCACATCCTATTAAACATGTGTGTAAATATATAATAGGATGTGACCAATAGAAGTATAATTACTGACAAAAACACCTGAAAATAAGTTTTAACTTGAAAAATAGGAATAAAATGTTTTATAAGGTGTAACGTTAACGGGTCCGAATATCAATGCCGGGTATCATTGTCCAGTTTTACATTTAATATCTGTATTTAAATATTAGCTGTCATATTGAAATTGGTCCGGAAAATTTGGTATGAACAGTACCGAGTCGTGAACTGATCTGACAGGAGGTGTACAAAATTCTTGGCAGGAATGGCAGGACCTATGTTTTAGGTCTGGACAGGACCAATATTATAGGTTCTGTCAGTTTCCAACTAAAAAATTCCATATTTCAGGACCTGCTGAGCCCTGACAGGCCTCGCAGGACCCGGCAGGACCTAGAATATGGACCGTTTTGGCAAGAGGTGTACAAAATTTGGGGATTAGTTTATCTCTCGGTGACAACGACATCTACGACCAGAATTTTATCAAAGCTACAATAAAACCAAAAAAAAATGTTTTATTTCTTTCATTTACCAATTCGTTTCACAAAAAGATTAGGTCGGGTAAGTATCTATCTCTTTTTGTTACATGCACTAGAGTTTTTAGTTTCGTTTTTGAATTTAGTTAAAGACCCAAAAGATTCGCCTGCGTTTCTACCCGGTTTTCCCGTTTTTCTTGTTTAAATGGTCATATTTCTGTTCCCGTGAACCGATTTTGATGAAATAAAAATTGTGTGGTTCTCAGTAGTCCAAGAAATGCAGCAGTGAAAAGCCAATCAAAATCGCTGTAGTTATCTATCGAGCCAAAGCCAAGAACTAAAAAGAAATAGTTAATGTCCAGAAATGATTTTTCTAGAGGTTCCAACCCAATGAGCATTTTCAGAAACCTCTGGTGACAAAAATTTATATAATTATTATAAAGAGGGTTCCATTAATGCCCTAGGGTATTTATAGGTTTCCTATAGGAATTGAGTTTGTATATTTGTTTTATTAAAGGTTCTAAATTGATGGTACCCTAAGGTAACATAAAACTGGCGTTAACAATATTTCCACGGACATCTTTATAAAAATTAAAGTCATCGGTAACAAATGTTATATTAATTGGTGTTAACAATATTTCCACCAACATATTTATAAAAATATTAGTCATCAGTGACAAAAGTTATATAAATTGGTTTTTGAAATCTTTCTGTTAACCCATCTATAAAACCGTAAGTAACTATCAATTAAAGATATATAGATTGGTTTTTAAAATGTTGCTATCAACTCACTTATAAAAACTTAATTAACCAACAACAAAGAGACACTTATAAAAACTTGGGAACTCACACACAATAATTATATAAATTGGTGCCTGTAATATTCTTATGAACTTATTCATAAACCTTTTTTGCCCATTTTTTCTATAATGTTTTTATTAATTTCTTTGTATACTGGTTATAATATCACTGTTTTTACAACAAAAAAAACAATTTTAATTTATAACAAAACAAACAAGATTTTTTAGGTTAATTTTGTGACATCAAAAGGCTCGTTTTTGTGACTTTAAAAGGTGCGTTTTTGCGGCATCAAAAGGCGCGTTTTTGCGAGATAGCATACCATCATTATCTGGTTTTAATTACATCAATCTGAGAGAGATAAGGATCCAAATCTTCTTGAGATAGTTTTCGATGACAGATATCGGGATCGAATGCATTCTACACCCGATTCCGACCAGCGTTTCCCATGCGCGACTCAAAAAACTCATCACATGGACCGACATGAACTTGTATAGGCAAATCTCTCTCTCAGATGAATACATTTAGGAAAAGAGAACAATGGTAACTATGTTAAACTCGCAGAAACGGACCTTCAGTGTTCAACACTGCGCCATCTGCAGCCTTTTGTTCCAACTAGCATCATGTTTTAAAATGTTGATAAAATAGTGTTGAAAGAGGTAAACAGTGGTATAATTGTATTGTTTTTTTTATAGAATTGTCGTAAATTTTCGCCATTTTGGATTCCGACAATAGGTTTTTGACCAAAATAAAAACGTTATTTATGGGGTTTCAACATGTGTTTTAATCGAAATATTGCTTGTTTAGGGTTAAGAACAAAATACAAAATTCAATATTTCTCGCAGAAAGCAAAAAACATATGTGAAAAAAACAGTATTATTTAAATGAATATTTTTTTTTCCGTTTTCTCAAGTATTTTTGGAGCCCATGAAAATTTTGTAAGTGTATTCGAAAACTATGTAGTACACACGGGACCGCAGCTGATTATCAGAGTAGGATGACTGGGAAAACAGCTTTTATTTAACCTATAGTATATAAATATTCATATTCCTGCTTCAACTTATCCCACTTCCATTTTAATTTATTTTAGAAGATTGGTAAACACCATTTTATAAATTTTTTATTTTAAAAAGAAAAAGAATAATACATAACAAGCAAAGGGAAGAAAGATGGAAAATTTATATTTCTAAATCGATAAAAACCTTTAATATGTTATGTAGTGTTGTTAGAACAGTTGTAAAACCTTTTTATAATAATATCTAGTCTTGAGGGTTCATAAGGAATTTTTATAAAATCTATATGTTGATTTTCTATCCATTACTATGTACCATAAATTTTTATAAGCTGGTGTTGGTCAGTTGTTTTTCAAGTCTTTTTTACTCATTTAAGAGATATATTAGAGTTATAAAATTATCACCAACACTAAATAATATAACTTTTGGTTATTTTATGAAGGTTTTATATTATTTGCTGTAACTTCTATATAGACAAAAATGCTCATTGGGAAGTTCTACTAGTGGTAATAGCGAATTTATTTACGATCCAAAATTCCTTGCTGGGTATAGAAATAGTTTCTTTACTTTAATGAAAAAATCTTCTATCCATTATACGCGATATCATAGAGTGTCGTAATAAAAAAGGGTTGTATAACTCTCATGAAACAGCTTTATGCTGAATATACACTATTCCATAACTAGTATACAACACTTTTTTACATAACCGGTTACATAAATCCATTTCCCTCGTTGTTTAGCTTTCCATTTGTGCAGCTATTCTTGAAATCAGGGAGAAATAAATAATTTCCCTGAAACGCACAGATCCTATTGGTCGACGCCTACAATTGGTCTTTAGTGAGATAAATAAAGGACACCAATTTATAATTAAGTCCATTCATAAAGAAAAGAGAGTAATAAAATGATTTAAAACCCATTTTCCCGAGCGTACCATTGGCGTAGGTGATTTTCCAACGTTTAAATTTAAAAAAAAAATAGGAAAAAGACAGCAGTTAAAAATATATATTATATTTTAACCTGATAGAGAAATTGTTTATTATGCTAATATCTAATACGTAGGTATGCAGATAATACCATAATTATTTCAGGTGCATAATTGGAGGATTAAGTTTAAGTAATAATATAATTTTATGATTTTAAGAATTTTAGATTATTAGTATTATAGGTACTTATGAGTTGGTTCCAAATATTATTACAGAAATGTGAAAAGTGCCCGACAGGCATTCATGGAAGGTTGGTCGACAGGGATAAAGCCGCCGCCAGGAAAGGGGAAACGTTTGATAATTGTTCATATGGAGAAAAGCTGATATTTGTAAGTGGCTTACAGAAAAAAAAACATAAATTTTGAGGGAGATATGGTAAAAAAAGAACTACATTATTGGTAAATAGCCACAAAGAAAAATTCAATAAGAAAGTTGTCGATGATATGGCTGAAAAACGAAACATAACAGTATTAAGACTGCCGCCTTACCATTGTGAACTTAATCCAATAGAATTAATATGGGCTCAAATGAAAGGGTATGTAGCAAGGACTAATACTACCTATAAATTAAAGGATGTGGAGGTGCTTTTTCAAGAATCAGTTAAAAAAATAACTCCAGATAATTGGCATAAATGTGTATAACATGTTTTAAAAGTAGAAGAAAAAATGTGGAAACTTGATTGTTTAATCGAAGAAACTGTGGAACCGTTAATTATTTCTTTCGAAGAAAGTTAGAGTGATGATGAGAGCATTTACTGTTCGTCTGAATTTGAGTAATTTATTCATATTTTATTTTTGCCTGGTTTTAAAGAAACGTATCTACCTCCATTTCATTTTAATTATTTTTGTGGTTATAATAATTGACAACCGCAACATTTTTTTTATGTACCAACCATTTTTTAAGCTTTAATTTAATTTTTAGGTGAGCTTATTAATTATAGTTAAAACGTCCAAACCGTTTTTGTATATATATTATACTATTATTTTTATTCCTAAAATGTATTTTTATTATTTAATTTATAAATTTTGTCTAATAAAGTAATTTGTTTTATTAAATTTCATAGAACTTTTCACATATTTACTATTTTCTTCACTAATATCTATACACCACGGTACTTAAAATGTAAGTTTCCCCCAATGGCGCCGCCTATAAGAGTAGTTTATCGCTTGCCTTCTATTGTTTTCGGTTTTGGGTTCTATTGTATTCTCCGGTCGAACAGGGTGAGGTATATAAAAATAAAGCATTTTTACCTGAGGTACATTAGAAAATTTTTAAATGAGAAGAAAATCACTCGGTATAAAATTTAGACAAATTTGCATTTTTATTACTCTCTCTTCTTTATGAACAGACTTTGTGGGTTATTATTTTCTTTCCCTGATCTCAAGAATAGCTACATTAGTATCAAAAATAGACCTGTAAAGGCAAATTTGCACCTTGCACTCTGGTGTGAGATCATTTTGCGAAAAGGTAGTTTTTTTAATTGTGTTTTTGTTATTTTGTTGTATGACTTTATAATTTTCAAGCAAATTAAAAAAAAGAAATGGCAGCAGTTGCTTTCTGTTCGCTATATTGAAAAAGCTATATACCTACCTACTTATGTAAATTTCTTTTAAATTGAAGTCCGGAATAAAATGCTGCACCTACTGACAAAAAAATTACAAAGCCTTAATCTATCAAAAGGTAGCCTTTTCCAGCTCCAATGCTGAAACAATACGCTTTTTAGTCTTTGAACAGATGAAAATGGCTGCTCTGGGCATTTTAGTTCATAAAAAGAATTTTTAAACGAATAAAAGCATTAACATAGTTCTTTTGGATTGAGAAAGTGTCAAAAAATAAGTAACAGTGAAAAAGTTTTTAAAAAATATGTTAAACGTATCGATTCCCAGGTCTTATTTTTAAATTTTTAATTTATTCTTTAGTACGAGGAATATTAAACACTTTTTTTAATATTTCTCAAAAAACGTGAAATTTTTTGCTTAAACTTCATAAATGTTGCTCGAGGTGCTTTAACTTCATAGATACTCACAATTTTGATTTAATAATAAAAATTACATTTTAATTTTCCCCAAGGATTCGCACTCCTGCTTTTAAATATAACCACTTTTTTTTTAAATGTCTAAAAACACATAAAAAATACTAAAATTTTTGAAGAACTTTTGGGTTAAACTCCTAAAATTTTACATTTTTTTTTAGCGCTTTAACATTTTTTTTTAGTTCTAAGTAATGTATCTTAACAACCTTCAAAGCGGATTGAATGAGTTGTTTTTCAAATACGCTAATCCAACCCAACACCTAGTGAACCCCCCCTCTCCCTTTTCAAAAAAAATGCTCTGATCACTACTAGTATAGGGACGGTGACTATGCAATTTGCCTGGGGCGGCCAAAAGTCCGAAAACGCCCATGCAGTGATAGGATATAAGCATAAATCCATTTTTTTTAACAATACACTTTTTGGAGTACCTAGTCGGTACGAAACCAGCGGTAGACCCGCGGCGTTGCCCGCGATATTTAACAATAATGTAATTTCATCCAAATTTGTTTATCCGTTATTGCATGATTTACGAACTTTCTTCCTTTCGCATTTAGAATGCAAGTGATACATTATATAAAAAAATTTGCCTAAAAATTGCAACTTTATTTGCCTCACCCTTGCCTCATCTCCTCCACCTACCCCCCTTTTACTTCCGCTACTCCTTCACCTCCCGCCCCTTCTATGCACACCTCCGCATCTCTACCCCTTACCCTTTTCTCCCTCTCCCTATTCCTCGAAATTTCTAAAATCGGTTCAGAGGGTCCAGATATTCCCAAGATCAAAAAAAACTTCCTCTCTTTATAATATTGGCATATATACAGTGGCGTAGCCAGAAATCGACTCTGGGGGGGGGTTTCATCATTTAAGAAAAAATTAAATATGGCAAATTTTTAAAAATTGGATAGGTGCCTATTACTCGAGCTCTTGAACTGAAGGGAGGGGAGAAGGGCAGTTTGGTAATTGTTGAATTAGTGTATACGAAACAAAAATACCTACTTATTTTTAAAAGCAAATCTTATTTGCAAATTTAGTTTTAAAATTAACCCTTCAAAGTTTAAAAAATTACAGTATACTGCTATTTTTTACGCTTTTAAAATGTTGTTGACAAAAAAATTACTTAAAAATACACAAAATTGTAACAATATTTAACAGTGGTATAGCGCCACAGGCGAAAACATTGACAAAAATAATATATATAATAATAAAAAATTCTTTAAAAATTTTGATCACTTAGGTTTTTTTGTAAAATATTTTTAGAAAAGTAGATTGGGTTAGATGCCAAGAAGGGGTGGGTTGCGGTCAAACCCAACACCTAGTGAAACCCCCTTCTCCTTTTTCAAAAGAAAGCTCTGATCACTACTAGTATAAGGACGGTGATTAAGCAATTTGCCTGGGGCGACCAAAAGTCTGCAAACGCCCATGCAGTGATAGACAGGCAGAATCTACTCAGCATAAATCCATTTTTTTTAACAATACACTTTTTGTAATGTATAATGTAATTTCATCCAAATTTGTTTATCCGTTATTGCATGATTTAGAAACTTTCTTTCTTTCGCATTTAGAATGCAAGTAAAACACTATATAAAAAAAATTTGCCTAAAAATTGCAACTTTATTTGCCTCACCCTTTCCTCATCTCTTCCACCTACCCCTCCTTTTACTTTCGCTACTCCTTCATTTCCCGCCTCTTCTATACACACCTCCGCATCTCTACCCCTTACCCTTTTGTCACACTCCCTATTCCTCGAAATTTTTAAAATCGGTTCACAGGTTTCAGATATTACCTAACATAGCTCGAAACAAACTTTCACTCTTTATAATATTGGCATATACACAGTGGCGTAGCCAGAAATCGACTCTCGGGGGGGTTCATCATTTAATAAAAAATTAACTATGGCAAATTTTTAAAAATTGGGTAAGTGCCTATTGCTTGAGCTCTTGAACTGAAGGGAGAGGAGAGGGGCAGTTTAATAATTGTTGAGTTAGTGTATACGAAACAAAAATACCTACTTATTTTTAAAAGCAAGTCTTATTTGCAAATTTGTTTTAAAATTAACCCTTAAATAACAAAAAATTCTTTAAAAATTTTGATCTCTTAGGTTTTTTTGTAAAATATTTTTGGAAAAGTAGATTGGGTTAGATGCCAAGAAGGGGTGGGTTGCGGTGGTATATAAAGATTTGTTGCCAAATCATAAATGCGCCACCCTATTGGTTGGCTATGATTCTGTAGGTTGCCTTCATAGCCTCTTTCTCCAAGACAAGGTGTAGAGGAGAAAGGTTTAGGAGGCATTTAAGCGCTGCTGATGGCGAGGTGCTCATAGCACTACATATCACCATACTTGTTTGACGTTGAATGTTTGTTAATTTGGCACGAGCCAGCGTTTGTCCAAGAGAACACTGCGTCAAATCTCTTAGTAAAGTTTGACAGTGGCGCACCCAGGAATTGACTTTGAAGTAAAAATGTTAACATAACCAGGCTTCTCATGGGGGGCTAACTTCCCCCACACTCGATGCGCCACTGAGTTTGGCGAGAATTTATAATGTTTCATTAGGTTTTAGGTATACGTTCCTATGCGGTATGTTAAACAAACTGTGAAAACCAAAACAAATCTCATAGAGTACCGAGTTTTTCTATCAGTTTTTACGGGAAAGACAGCCCTGCTCGTAGAATCTTATAATATTCTATAAAACTTCTTAATAGTCAACTTTCATAAGATTCTATGCGGTTTTTTTACCAGAAAACTATCGTAGTTAAGATATTGGGCCAACACCGTTCTCAACTAAAACTTAACACGTCAGTGCGCTTTAGCCTACTGTGGATGCCATTTTTATAACCAAATTGACAAGTAAAATATTGATTTTCTGTCAGTTTGCTGTCAATATGGCACCAATCGTAGGCAAAAGGATATTAAAACGAAAATGAGTTAACTGGCTTTTTAGTTGAAAACGGTGTTGATTGGGCCTAATAGTGACGTCAGGAAAACGTTGATACCACAATCTTAGTTGAACAAAAACGTTTTGATGCACATAATGTTAACGTTGAAGGGAGTACCTTGGTTTAGCTATTATTAAGATGTTTTCCAACGTTTCAATAATAATGACTCTTAATAACATCTCAGAAATTTAAGTTCATATTTTTTGTTTGTACTGCGACAAAGGCAAAAAATAATCCAAATTTTATTTTGAGTGCCTCAATTATTTGGATAGATTGCACAAATTCTCTAAGGGAGAACTTCATTGTAGTGGACCTGTGGAATTTTTACCAATCTGCAAATAGATAATAATTAACTGGTCAAATATTTTCCTATCCTTAATTCTAATATTTTTTCAATGCAAAGACCTTCTTCTCGTCGAGTTGTGAGACGATGCAAATGGCTTTTAAGTATAACTGCATCTTATTACAGACAAAAAAGACAGCCACTGCGTAAAAGAGAAGCTCCTGAATCAAGCACTGATAATAATTTAGATGAAGAATCATAAATTATTAATGGAGAGATCTCATCAGGGCATTTATTCATGAACTGCCGGGAGAAGAACTTGCTAGTCCCCCGCCCTTTGCTTCAGAAAAAAGTAGACAATAAAGATGCTGGTGTTAACCCTGAAGTCTTTGGAGAAAAAACGAGAAATTGCAGAACGTTCCTTTAAAGACATTCTAGAATCCCTCCACAATATTTTGGGATACTGTAAAACAGACGAAAGCACGATATCAAAAACACAGAACAGTATTATAGAGTTTCAATTTATAAAGAAGTTTTGGACAAAATCATTTTGGACATAAAATGAAGATTCAATAACGAGACTCTAAGTATTTTTGATCTTTATTGGAAGAAGTCAGTATTTGGAAACAATATTGGTCAGAAGTAGGCAAAACCTTAAATCAAAACATATAATATGATAACGTTTTCGAGGCAATGAAAAACTGTGGCCATATTTTTTCGTTGATAAAAACATTCTTGAGTGTTTGCCAGTAAGTCTTCGTCAGACAGAAACTTCTCATGCATCAGAAGATTGAAAATATAAGTACTTAAAAACACTATGACATAATGAAATTGACATTGAGCGAGTCATTGACCGGTTTGCCCAAAAAAACTGGAAACGAACTTTTTTTTAAGATATGCAATATAAAAGTTAATGTTTCGACTGAAATAGTCGTTTTCACAACTAGTGGCTAAAATAGTGCTTTTTTACAAGAGTTGATTTAAATAACGAGAGCAAGTTGTTAACACTATTTTTTTTGAATACCTTTATCAAAAAATTTAAGAAAAACAGGAAAATAGTTTCAAAAATCTTGAACGAAGAGCACTTCTCGCAACACACCATCTTTACACTATAAATCAAGGCGGCTGGTAAATGAAATAACAGTGGTTTCCATAGCGATGTGAGTTTTTAAATGATTTTTTTTGTAAATACTTGGTGAAAACTTGCGGAAGTGGCTTATTTTTTAAGCAAGAATAATTGGACTTTTTCAATATTACTATTTTCCGCTAATTCTCTTTTATTTTGGGTTAAAAACGGACAGAAATATTTTTTTGCACCCCTGATCAAAAAAAGTTTTTTTTTTCAGCGGTAACCAAAAAAGCCATGCTGGCGGACATTTACTAAAATCATGTTTATGATGAAGGTATAAAAAAAAGCTTTTTGGAATTAAAAAAAAATATTTAGCTATTAGGTTTTGTTTGTGGTTTGGGAGATTTCTTATGTATTTTTTTTATAACTGAAAAAATCAAGGGGGTACGGGGGGTAATTAGCCCCTCCCCATGTGCGTCTATTCTTGATTCGAGAGAAAATTTGCTCCCAGGGAGTCAAATTCTCTCGCTACTATGCATCTCATTAGTCGAAATCTTCGCTCACTTTTGCCCGATATTGATCGAAAGTAATTCTCTTAGTAAACACCAGTAGAATTACTTTCGATCAATATCGGGCAAAAGTGAGAGAGACCAATTTAAACCGAAGATTTAAACTAATAAGATGCATAGTAGCGAAAGAATTTGACTCCCTGAGAGCAAATTTCTTTAGATTCAAGAATAAGCGCACTGGATTTAAATTTTTTGCGAAAATATTTAGAAAATCAAAAGTAAGACATAAATTGCGTCGCTATAACACATTTGATATTTAGGATATTAGTTTAATTTTGTGTTAACAATGGCATTTGTAGTGTCCCGTTTTTTATATTTTTTCAGTGCAATTTTCTTAAAAATTTTCGACTGCGGCGCTATGATACGTTGATATTTACGATTTTAGTTTAATTTGACTCAAAAACTGCATTTTTAATGTAATTTTCTGAAATTTGTCGGCGCATTTAAACATTTTTTAAAATAAAAAATTTATGAAATAAACAACTTAAAATCTGAGTACCCCTTCTCCTAGATTTGAGGCCAAATCCGGGCTTGTAGTTACTAAGTTTGGTTTGCATATATTGATATGTTCCTCATAAAAGCTATGCTTCTCTTCTAGTTATTTTCATATCGAAACCGCCCCCCCCCCCTTATCAAATGGCTGGGACCACCACTGATTTCCTTCCCACACTTTTGAGAATAAGCGTCCAGAGTAAGAAGTCCGGTAACCGAGGCTTGAATGTCAATCCAGCGGTTTTAACCAAAAGATACTTATTGGGGTGTGTTTAGTTTTTACTTGCCTAAACTCTTTCCGTTGCGAGTAAGTAATGCTGCCCTGCTAAGAAAGAAGAGCATAATTCTACTTTTTTCGAAATTGACTTTTTCCATTTTCGTAAATACTAGGACCCAATAAATATTTTAAAAAAGGTTTGAGGTAAAAGTTTATATTTCAACCCTTGTATTTTCTTATACAGAGCGCTTCAGGCTACTGCGAACATAGGCCTAAAGAAGTCTAATTTACCAGTGTACGTACACGCAGAGACACCGCACACCTATCAGTGGAGCAACGAACACTCAGGATTGCGATCACCGTTCGCATCTTGCGTTTAGTACGCCTCTAACCACGATGCAATGTGAAATGTAGTCCATGAAACCGGAATCTGGTCAATACATACGCAATTAAACTTAGAAACTCATAAATTGAAGCATTTTATTTTCAACTGCTCAGATTTATCACTAATAATGAAAATAATAAGGAGAAACAAAATAAAAGCAAGTTCTCAAAATAAAATAATACATTCTAAAAACTAAAAAGATTCTCCCAGTCAAAAAAAAATTAGAGAAAATGTTCGAAAAGGCCTCCTTGCTCGGCAAGACAATATCGAAGCCTAATATAAAAACCCCTTCTAACGTTTTAATCCGAAGTTCTTCCAAATTATTAGCCCTTTCATGCCCGTAAAGTTTATTTTTGATATAACTCCACAGATAGAAGTCATTAGGAGCAAGATCGGGTGATCGAGTTGGCCATCAAATAGTTCCACGTGTACTTATAACCTGATTAGGAAATACATTATCAAGATAATTCCCTAAGAAGGCCAACTCACACCTAACTACTGCCTAGCAGTTGGAATAATATGCTGCTGCAGTAGATCCAAGTATCTAGGACCATTCAAATTGCCGTCAATAAAAAATGGCCCAATTACGTGTTCCCCTACAATACCCCACAAAACACTTAGTTTTTGGGGATACTGTGTTCTTACGCCAAAATACAAATTTTCCCTCGACCAATATCGAACGTGAGATTCAGTGATTCGAGCTTTCATCTGTGAAAAGAATAGATCTCAGACAGTTTTCATCACGATTAGCCCTTTCCATCATTGTTTCGCAAAATTTCATACGATGATAGTTGTCCTCCGGAAAAATTTGGTGCGTTTATGACGCTTTATAAGAATGATAACCATTCTTTTTGAGAACACGTAAGACAGTGGCTGAAGATGTATCAACTGCTTCGGCAATTTGGTGGCTAGCTAACTTTCGATTTTCCTCCACTGCAGCGCAAATCATCACATCTCGTACTTCTCGCTCTCTCGTCTCGCTCGTCATTTAAAACAGTGGGTTTTTTATGGTTTCTTGGCGCTACACAACCCAACTTTTCAAAATTCTGCACAAGCCTATGAATCGTTGATAAACTAGGTTCTGGGCGATTTACAAATTTCTTCAAAAAAAGTTCTTGAATAAGTCTCAATGGTCTACCTTGATAGTACAATTTGACTTTCCCCCCCTTTCCGGAAACTTCGTAGACATCCATTTTTAGTTTTAAAAATGTATTATTTCACTTAAGAACTTACCAATCTGTTTCTAGAGCAAGGCAGAAATAAAACAAAATAAATTTCAAAAAGATAATACCGCAGCGTGCTTCGACCCCACCTCGGTCGTACGGCACGGAGAGTAAATTGGACTTGATTCCCCTTATGTTCGCAGTAGCCTGAAGCTCATTTGTATAAAGCTCTTTTCTTTTACGTGTGGGACCCACCTTTTAAGAAAGAAGAGCATAGGTAACAAAAAAAAGCATACGTCACACTTTCCCTTTCATAATACGGCCGTGATAATAAAGAAGAGTAAATGTGCAAATATATTTTTTTAAGTTTTTGACTTCTTAAAAGTAGTTCTAACTAGAACTTCTTTAAGAATTCATTTTTTTTTGTTATATTTCTCGTAAAAAAATCTTAGTATCTTATAAAAATTATTGTTTTTGTTTAACTTTTTCTATTAGAAATGAATATAAAGTCAAAACGAATGTTACCTGATTTTAAAATTTAAAGCACCTTGTTAAGAAAGAAAAGCGAATGTTACAGCTATGGCATTTTCGCCGTTCTTTGTTAAAATTAATATATATAGAACTTAAGCAACATTTTGCTACAATCAGCGAATGTTGAACAAAAATTATAAGTTTTAATTTCATAATTAAAGAACAATAAGGAAGTAGACAGCAGCGGCGCGCGGCGTAGCCGGGCACTGGTTTTGGGGGATTTTGATATCCTGATTAAATAAGGTTAGATTAGTATTATTATTCACTAGTATAATTATGTATTAAAAAACAAGAAGATTTTGAAGCAGTTTTTACATAGAAATGAAATTGTAGCACAGCGCGAAAACCAAAAATTTTATAAACTTAAAGTAAGGAACATAATAATAAGCTAAATTTGGTTCCAAAAATAATGTTTATATGCCTATTCAGTTTTTGAATTTTTTATATTTTTAGATTAAAGCTAGCATATAAAGGCTATTCGTAAATACTTAAAATTTTTAACACCTAACTAAAACACAATTTGTATAGCAATATAAATACACTACTTTAATCTTATTTATCACATAAAATGTACTTACCGTTTCTCCCATTATTTTACACTTTCACATCACATTAAAAGAAAACAATGTGTACCCCTTGAAGAACGAATTGAATCTAAAAAGGGGATAAGAGTATACATTAAATTCGCTACCGAAATTGAAAACAGGCGCGAAAAATACATTGTTAGGAAAGAACAACGAATGTAAAGACCGGCGCGCCTCCAAGCGATTGTATTACAAAATAGGGCAAAATATTAAGGAAAAAAAGCGAATGTGCAGAAAACGTATGTCATTCGCTCTTCTTACTTAATATTTTTACTATATATTTTTTTACATTCGCTGAATTTATTTTTTTTTATATTTAAAATAAAAAAAAATAAAAATTGGTTTAAAATAAATCTATGATTATGAAAATTCAAAAAAGTGAAAATCTCAAATTTGTAAGATTTGCTCTTCTTTATTAAAACGGCAGAATACTAAAAAAGAACAGCATATATACCAGAAAATTTGCACATGTGTTGTTTTTTCCAAGTAATACATACCTTCAATTTTTTGTAACATATGCTCGATTCCACGTTCTTGCAGGATATTTAAGCTTTTCTTCTCTAGCAATGTGAGATACCGCGCGTCTTTTCCTAAACGCAAGTCAAAGGTCACGCACGTGTTTTATTTACCATTTGCTTTAGTTTTGCATTTAGTTTGGGCATACAGAAGAAGTTAGGCTATATTGTTACCGAATTTTGTAGGTTAACACTTTTAAACAACATAAACGAATTTTGTTAAGAAAACTGAATGTATTTTTACCGATATTTACTGGTTCTATAGTTTTAAGGTTGCTGTTACGAAATATAAAAAGCCCCTTTAACATAAAATTTTTATTATAAAAAAAGTAGTTCAATCAAATTTGGCCAAAACTAGAAGAAGTTTGGTCACTTCGTCAAATAGCTGGTCAAAAAGGATGAAACAAGTCCACTATAATGCAACTAAAAGGAAAATACGAAGAAGAAAGAACTGGAAAGGCTTAGGGTTATGCAATCTAGGTCAATACACATCAACAGACGCAGTGGTATAAACAACAAAATATTAAAAAACAAATAAAAATAAAAAACCTATCGATAAACAAAAATAAAAAATATTAACTTCAATTTTGGTCAGTGCCCCATTTGCTTGAATAATTTTTTTCTAAATGTTTTGGCATGGAGTCTGCTAAATTTTCAAATAAATTTGGATTTTCTTCAATGATCTCTTCATAAACTCTAACCATTAGCTCCATCAAATGGTTCGCATTCTGCGGAAGAACATTAAATTTTGATGACTTTTTTGCATTGAGCCCCCATACGTTCTCGGGGCGTCTTTGCTGGTCATGGCACAAGTTCAATATTATGCTCTGTAAACCACTGCTGAGAAATCCTGGCAGTGTAAACCAGACAGTTGTTGTTTATATGTAAAACTATGCTTTTAACTAAAAATAAAACAAATTGTACCACTTTTAGAAATAAGTTATAGGCTAAAAACCAACATAAAAACTTTGAAGCTCTTTTTATCGAAAATTAGCAGGGCAGAATGGATTGCATTAAAGAAATAACCGAAGTAGACATATTAGTTAATCTTTTAGAGACTCCACAACCCGAGTTACCCGAAACAACTGACTTGTTTTACGCCCACGCCATTTTAAATGCCTTAACCTGCTGCACATAGCGTTGCAGCGTTTGTTGCAATTAAAACGTAAATAAAAAGAAAAATTCAAATAATTTGACTTTGAATAGTTTTTATCGATTTTGCATGCAATTTTTCAAGTTTCAATAATCTCTTCGATTCATGAAAATCGCCACGGATTCGTAGCGAGTGGGTTTTTTCGTTTTAATTCACTATATTATTAACAGTAAACTTGCTAGTGTTCTTAATTTTTTTTAGTGCAACATTTGTTTTTATACGCTGTTGTGAAGCTATTTTAAGTAATAGATCATCGTTATGCCGAATATGCAGAGGGAATTAAATTAGATTTCGTGAAGTTTTCATTTTCAACTATACTGAAATAATTGATGTTTCGACTCTTGTCCACATCAAGAGAATTTGCAAAGGGTAAAAGTGAAAACGTTGAAACAACGCGCTAGAACCCATAGTTGAAAGCATAACGTTGTAAATAGTCAAAAAATAGTCAAAAACTAGAAAAATGTGTAACTTTTATGTAAGTCTCAGGGATAAGTTATATCGAAGAATGTCTTCAGTTTCTGGGGGAAAGCTTGGGAACTTGATCGGAACAGGAGGGCGAATCTGTTCGTAGAGAATTCTTAAAACATTGAAGTAAATATAAAGTTAACATATTTCAAAATCCAAGATACCCTGAAAATTTAAGGTGAGCCGTAGTCGATTTTGCTTCTAAGAATCCTTAAATATTTATTAGCTGTATTACCTTAATAAAAGTTATTGTTAAACTGCAAACTTTTTTTTGGTTATTTTTTTAAAAATAACCATTTTATTTATTTATTTATTACAAATTAGGTCAACCAACAGACAGACAAAGCTGTCCAATTACAGGTTAACACAACTAACATTATAAAAACTTAACTAAGGTGGTCCAGCAGGACACTTAAAAAAAATATTCAGAAAAACAATCCTTATTAATTCAAAAGACGAGAAAACAAAAATGATGTTCAAAACAAAAAGTCGATATTAAGGAATCAAGCAAATATAACTTTTTTAGCTCTCTTTTTAAAGGTTTCTAAACTAACGTTCTCAAATAATTCAAGATTATGGTTACTATCGAGTACGTTATAATCTCGTGCACATCTAATAAGAGGAGAATTTCCGTAATAGTTAAAAGAAAATCTCTCAATAAATATCAAAGGTCGATGTCTCTGTCATAAAAAGTTAGTGGAATAAGTAGAATCAAAAAGGCCAGTTAGGCACTTGTATCTAAAAATAATGTCAAAATATTTTTCTTCGATCGGTAAGCGATTGCAAGCCGTAAAATTTAATATTTAAGTCATAAGAAAGGAAATGCCTGTTCCTATTGAAACGAAAATTTAAACCAGTTATTAGCTTTTTTTGCATCTTTTCAATTTGATTTTTGTATTTCTCATAGCATGGATTCCAAACTGTCGACGAATATTCCAGAATAGATCCCACTATACTTTTAAATAAAATTATTAAAGACGTAGAGTTTTTAAAGCCTTTGGAAATGCGCAACAGAAAACCCAAGTTACGTTGAGTTTTTTGTACCATTGCTTCGATGTGAGCTTCCAGAGACAGTTTGGGATCAAGTAAGATGCCAAGATCTTTAATTGATTCAACACGCTTTAATACTGAGTTATTAACTGTTAAATTTTGAACACCCAATTGATTAATTTTTCTGGTAGGAACTACAAAATTACATTTTTCTACAATTAAAAGCAATCTATTTGCAGCACAGAAAGCAGAAAACCCATCAAGGTCTGCCTGTAAGTCCACGAGATCCTGTTAAGACTCCACCATCTTCTAAATTTTTAAATCATCTGCATAGGATTTGTAGCTTGAACTCAAAAAACATACTCCATTATCATAAAGGAAAATAATAAACAGTAGAGATCCCTGAGGGACACCAGAAGTTATAGAAATTTCCTCAGATTTGGAACCATTGACCGCAATAAATTTTTTATGATCGACCAAGTAATTTTCAAGTAAAGCAAGCAGGAAACCATGTAAACCAAAAGTTTTTATTTTTAAGGACAAAATGGGGTGATGTACCTTATCAAAAGCCTTGGAGAAATCGGTGTACACAACGCATGTCTCCTCACCGTCCTCCAAAGCTTTGCAAATATCTTGAGTAAATGGAACTTAATTTGTTAATACAGATCTGTTCTTAAAGAACCCATGTTGATTTACATCTAAGCTCGACTTAATTTTAAAAAAGAGTTGGTCAAGTATCAAAATGGTTTAAAAGGGAAATTGGTCTATAGTTGTTCACCTTGTTTTTTTGTCCCACAGTTTAGGAAAACACCTGACGACCCTGACGATAAACTTTTATTATACAAAATATTAAGTGGTATGCAAAGAGTGGGGCAAGATTTTAAGAAGATAGCTGGAATTCCATCAGAATGTGGTCCTTTCTTTTTATCTAGTTTTTGTAAGGCTGTTGCGGTTTTGATTACTGCTATTTCTTTGCTGTTGGTAGCGGTATTGTTGTTAAAAAACATTGTAGATGACAACGACTTGGTGTTTTTCTTATTAAGGAGAAAGGGCCAAAAAGACTTTACGTCATTCTTAAGATTTTGCTCAGTAGTCCCTATATAAAAATCATAGTCGGCTTTTATAGATTGTTTAACCCTTTTTCTGAAGTTTGTCTTTGATATATTTTCCATTTTTTGCGTGCTTTATCTTTATCTCTAATAATACAACGGGTAACCCTTGAGAACCACAGTGGGTATTTCATCTTTTTATTTCAAATTTTGGAGAAAACGGTGTACACATAAACTGGTTATTTTTTTTGTAAAATAATTGTACGTTTATATTGACATCCTCTGAAAGAAAATAAGCGCCCCAATCAAAATTAAAAATTTTTTCGTTAATCAAAATGTAATCAGCATCCATAAATTTTAGTTTTGTATAAGAGTTCGATTTTAAAATTTTTTGAACTTCTAAAGAAATAATATATCTACCACTTCATGATTAATATTAGCATCAACATAAAGCGTTTCACATTTTTTAACTTTGATATCAAGCCCATTAGACAAAACCAAATCAAGAATTTTGCCATTTCGGTTCTCAATAGTTGTCGGGGAAGCAAGTTATACTGGTCACCCCGTAAGTTAGTTTTGATAGGTTAAAATCTCCTAATATTTAAAATTTATTATTATGATGTCTAGACATAATGTTCTCTATTTTTTGACAGAAAGCCAAGTATTTATGATCAGTAGCATACGGTGGTATATAAACAGTACAAATATAAAGCTTCTTACCTCCCTTTAGTGCCACAGAAATCCACACACAGATCCCCAACAACTGAATTTTGAACAAAGAAGAAGTTAAAAGAAACCTCCAAATTAGTTGCTTCAACCGAAAACAAACTAAAAAACAAAAGATCAAAAGATCCTGGGTGGAAATAACGAAAATTCAAACTTGGATGAGCACCCCACAAGGAACACACAAAAGATCAAAGCGAAAAGAGAAATGATTAAACGATGTTTCGCCCTGGGTAACCAGCGTGGGCTCATCAGTAGTTTCCCAGCGTGGGCTCATCAGTAGTTTCCCACGCTGGTTACCCAGGGCGAAACATCGTTTAATCATTTCTCTTTTCGCTTTGATCTTTTGTGTGTTCCTTGTGGGGTGCTCATCCAAGTTTGAATTTTCGTTATTTCCACCCAGGATCTTTTGATCTTTTGTTTTTTAGTTTGTTTTCGGTTGAAGTAACTGATTTGGAGGTTTCTTTTAACTTCTTCTTTGTTTTAATTGCCTTAGGAGCATCATCCTACTGGAAATATTAACACGCGAGGACGAATTCGTATCAGGTAACTTGGATAAGTAAGTACCAGTGCGGAACGATGCCTATTTGTGAGTGGTTCAAGGTTGGAAATCAAAGTGTATGATGGTGTTTAATGATGTATAGTGGAGGGTGACCAGTGAAACTACTGATGAGCCCACGCTGGTTACCCAGGGCGCAACATCGTTTAATCATTTCTCTTTTCGCTTTGATCTTTTGTGTGTTCCTTGTGGGGTGCTCATCCAAGTTTGAATTTTCGTTATTTCCACCCAGGATCTTTTGATCTTTTGTTTTTTAGTTTGTTTTCGGTTGAAGTAACTGATTTGGAGGTTTCTTTTAACTTCTTCTTTGTTTTAATTGCCTTAGGAGCATCATCCTACTGAAAATATTAACACGCGAGGACGAATTCGTATCAGGTAACTTGGATAAGTAAGTACCAGTGCGGAACGATGCCTATTTGTGAGTGGTTCAAGGTTGGAAATCAAAGTGTATGATGGTGTTTAATGATGTATAGTGGAGGGTGACCAGTGAAACTACTGATGAGCCCACGCTGGTTACCCAGGGCGAAACATCGTTTAATCATTTCTCTTTTCGCTTTGATCTTTTGTGTGTTCCTTGTGGGGTGCTCATCCAAGTTTGAATTTTCGTTATTTCCACCCAGGATCTTTTGATCTTTTGTTTTTTAGTTTGTTTTCGGTTGAAGTAACTGATTTGGAGGTTTCTTTAAACTTCTTCTTTGTTTTAATTGCCTTAGGAGCATCATCCTACTGGAAATATTAACACGCGAGGACGAATTCGTATCAGGTAACTTGGATAAGTAAGTACCAGTGCGGAACGATGCCTATTTGTGAGTGGTTCAAGGTTGGAAATCAAAGTGTATGATGGTGTTTAATGATGTATAGTGGAGGGTGACCAGTGAAACTACTGATGAGCCCACGCTGGTTACCCAGGGCGAAACATCGTTTAATCATTTCTCTTTTCGCTTTGATCTTTTGTGTGTTTCTTGTGGGGTGCTCATCCAAGTTTGAATTTTCGTTATTTCCACCCAGGATCTTTTGATCTTTTGTTTTTTAGTTTGTTTTCGGTTGAAGCAACTGATTTGGAGGTTTCTTTTAACTTCTTCTTTGTTTTAATTGCCTTAGGAGCATCATCCTACTGGAAATATTAACACGCGAGGACGAATTCGTATCAGGTAACTTGGATAAGTAAGTACCAGTGCGGAACGATGCCTATTTGTGAGTGGTTCAAGGTTGGAAATCAAAGTGTATGATGGTGTTTAATGATGTATAGTGGAGGGTGACCAGTGAAACTACTGATGAGCCCACGCTGGTTACCCAGGGCGAAACATCGTTTAATCATTTCTCTTTTCGCTTTGATCTTTTGTGTGTTCCTTGTGGGGTGCTCATCCAAGTTTGAATTTTCGTTATTTCCACCCAGGATCTTTTGATCTTTTGTTTTTTAACTGAATTTTGATTACAACATTTAGGCACTAACTCCGAGGAAAATTTTTTATAGCAAGCACTACACCTCCTCCGTCTAATTTACCACTAACTGTCAGGTCTAGATCTCGTTTTTTATCTATATTATTTTTTTAGACATAATTCTGCCAAATTTTATAAATATTGGATAAGGGTGCAAGCGTATTTTATTAAAATGACATGAAATATTTTTAAAAAAAAATATAAAATGTTCAAAATGTGGAAAAACGATCAGCTGCGATTTTAAAAATTATAGTTTTTTGTTCCCCAAAGGGTCTATAATCTGAATCTACTATCAGTATTGGTTGGCATTTTTCCTTAAGTTTGATCACCGTGCTTGGTTAAGACCAATGAGTTAAACAAGAAAATTGGTCTTCGGTGATCCTTTTCAGTCCATCATTTTGCTCTTCGTAATTTTATTTTAAAACCGTTAAAGGATAAGGAAACGTCTTAGGTTTTTTTGGAATCAAAAATCAGAAAGAAACTTTTATGTAAAGCGTCTAAATGTATGAAATTTGACTTTTCTGGCTCTTTATCTCAATATCTATGGATTAATTTAAGAGTATCTTATTATCATCTCCGCCATTGGAAAACACCCTTACGTTCCCAAATTGAAAAAGCTGCAGAGCCCTCGTTTTTCTCGCGTTATTTTCTTACACGTTTTTTAAAGCGATACCCTTGATTCCGGTGATAGGTTACAGACGAGAAGGATCCATTATCATAATGCAATAAAAACACGCGTACGCGGCAAAACGGCACGTTGAAAATGGAATGTCAGAGATTAGATCGTTCAGGGATGTTAAGATTTGATAGCGTTTATTCTTTAGGATTTGGTTGAATAGCAGTATTTTTTATGTCAAGAAAAACAAAACTACTGAAGTTAGTCAATGGTAATAAGCACTCTTGCGGCTGTACCTAGGCCACCTATATCGGCTCGTTGCATCCATGTACTGTCTTCATCTTAGAAAACAGATATTAGAGACACAAAGCCGTATTTAAAATAATCACTTATCCGTGACTTATCAAAACGAATTTTGTCATTCTTTGGTCTCAATTTGTGGTATATGGTCTCATTCAAAATTTTTGGTCGGTTGCATAAAGTAGATACGTTACTTATGTCTTTAAGATGTGCTTTATATCTGTTTTTGATAGGTCACTTATCTTCTTCCGATACGTATAGGAATTTTTGGAATTTATGGTGGTGCTTTATGACTTTATTATCTAGCACCTAAGGTAAATAATATAGGCTAGTAACTTTGGTAGTAATACCTATGGATCATAAACGAGTCACAATATTCCCGCAATTATAGGCACCGAAGCACGGGAAAGTTAGGGGGCGATCTTTTAACCTAAAGTCTCTCGCCGATTTTATCTTTGATGTTAGTCGGTTAATTCCTGAAGTTGACGCCTATAAGTAGTCCACTATATTATAGTCCACTCTGTACAGGGTTACATGGAAACACGCTGCCGGGTTAACATTTTCTTGTTTGGAAAAATTTACAAACACATCAACTGAGATTTTGGGCTGTGTAAGAAATAAGGTAATTTTTAGTGCTCACAGGCTTTTCCAAACAGACAAATTTAAGCCTGGTGAAGACAAAAAGTCATTTGCGTATTCTTAAAACAAAAAACTGAAAAATATCTTAGCAAACTCAACTGTTCATTAATTACGGTTTTGTGCTTCGAAAATCAAGATTTTAAAGCCAAATCAATGCTGCAAAAACGTCAGTACAGCTCTCCGTTTGCTTTAAAATAGCTTCCTTCATTTAATCTGTAATTTTTACATTTAAAATAACTTCTATAGCTAATCAACTTTTAAAGATTAAGAAGAAACTTATATCGAAAAATTGCTAAAACTTATCTACCAAAATACAAAATACTACTGAAAAAATGCCAAGATGGCAACGGCTGTTATTTTTCGTATCCTAGTGCTATTCTTCATTTCAGAATAAGCTCCGTTAGGTTGTTTTAGATTTGTTGTATAAAAAAAATACGAATTTGATTGGATGCACGCGCGGATGAGCGACCATGTTTGATATGATGGTGGAACATAACCTTTAAAAAATTTGTCAAAAAATACCCTTTGTTACATAAATAGGCTCAAATCAGAATTAACTAAATTTGCAAATTCTGGATTAAACTAAAGAATATTAAAAAATCGTATTACCTCAAATTTTTGAGGCTACACGCGCCTCATTTAACAAGGTAGCGTGACAGGTTTCGCCATCAAACGGGCATTCGCATAAAGATTTGACTGTTGTGGATTCCAAAAAATGCGTATTTTTAATTGATACTTTGTTTAACATTAATAATATTTTATTTTAGGTGTTTTCCATTGGAAAACAATTTAGATTTAATAGCTGTTTTTCACTAAAAATTTTTATCAGTGAAGTTAAGTTTTAAGCAACCTTGTCTTATGTGCAAATATGCTGTATTTTCAGCTGCCGTAGACGTTGACTTTCTTTTTTTCTTTTGCTTTTGACAACATTTTCATTACATTTTTAAAAGTTGTGGCAGAAGATAGCAAACACATTATTGTTATTGTCTTTGCTGCGGAAACCTTATAACTCTGTGACTCTGTCCTAACTCTGTGACTTGGGTGAAACCTAACTGGTTATCTCATTTGCAGTTAAACTTTAAACTTTCCAAGTCATAGGGTCAATGTCACATCGTAAAAGACGAAAATACCAACGTGATCTGGCCTGGGTCAGCATCCCAGCTTATTTTTACTGCACGCTATGTAACTTGGGTGAGACCTACCTGTTTATCCCATTTGCAGTTAAATTTTAAACAACAAACCAAATCCCTTAACAAATATACAAAAATTTTAAAAAATCCGAAAACTTGTCGATTTTGTTTGAAAGGTAAACATTTTTTGATTATATTGGAATTTTTGTAGAATACCCCCTCTCAAGGAGTTTTGACTGGCTATTCGGAAATCCTTTCGTCCGATTCATTTGTTAGTAGTGGGGAGATTTTTGAAGCCTACTGCGGCTTTAAAAACCCAGAGATGTTATAAACAAAGGAGGTACACATTCACGATTATTAGCTGTACGAAATTTCTATTTATCTATCAACCAACGATACACGACATATAGCGTATTATTGGAGGTGTCAGATGACGAGTTTCCAACTAATAATTTCAACCAAATATATTTACAAAACGAAGGGAAAAATTAACGACCTAATAAATCTACAGAAAAATTTGTGGCGTAGAGGGCAAAGGGTGAGGGAATAAATCGGAAAAAAACTTTTCCCTCGAGCAGCATTTCAACTGGGGACCTCTAGAACACCAGTCTAATGCTCTACTAACTGAGCTACCGAGGAACTAGGGTTTTGACTGGCTATTCCGATTTATTCTCTCATCCTTTGCGCTCTACGCCAAAAATCTTTTCTGTAAATTTATTAGGGCGCTAAACTTTCTCTTCATTATTATTTTCACTTCAACAATTTTTGTAACTGGAAAATGAAAAAAATAGTCAAATTTGCGAGGCAAGTAGGATTAGTTTTTAAATAATGTTATATATTGTTATTATTTTAGGAAAAAGAGTAATAAAAAGATAGATCAATAATATTTTTTATATTTTACCTATTATTAACATTTTTAAATCTCCCGTGAATCTTACTTTTTTTTGTTAGAGCTTGACATATTTTACTAACCAAAAAAGTCATTGTCATTTAAAAACTATCTGGGGAAATTATAAAAAGAGAAAACAAAACATCAGTCCATTTCATAAAATCGGTTTTACATGCAAGTATGAGAGAAACTAGAAAGAAGTGTCCACCTCTGGTAAAAAAATAACTGTCAAATGTATAGAGGGCCTCCAGGTAGGTCTAGCTTTAGTGGGCCTGCGGAAAAGATTAAATTTTGGCACTAGTTAGAATTATTTTGGGAATTTGGAACCTTTGGTTGCACTAAAACAAAGTTATGATTGTTTTCCACAAACTAAAACTACACTTTTTTGCACTGGACGCGCCTTTCGCTAACAACGTTAGCATTATCAGGAGACGATAAACAATGCTAGTTAGGATGACAACTATTTAACAAAAAAAAAATGAATTTAGTTGCTTGCGCTACGAAAAACTCTCCATTTCTAAAAAAAACTTGAAAGTTTGTTATACAAAAATTTCATAAAATAGACATTTTAACTCCTAAAAATCCCTAAAAGAGCCTCTTAAAAAAACCTTCTAGGAACGAGCCGAAACCGAAGGGTGAATTGAATTTGAAAGGGCTGGATCGGAGAATGGCATTTCAGGGTAGCTTAAGCGGTTCAAACACTTCTTTGTGGGTAAATGTAAAGCGTTTGATTTTTATATGTCGGTCGTTTCTTTAGTGGAAATAAAGACGGGCTTAACATTTGCAAAAAGTACATTTAAAAGGAATCAAAAATTTTCTCGCGCCATATTAGGTCAAAAAAAAACCTAAACGCAAAGAAAAAGACTCAGACACCTGGTAATGGCGCGCGGCGCCCGGTCAAACCATCTAGTTTTTTTTTCTTATTATGTAGTTTTCCAGTGAAAAAAATCGTCTATCGTGTGAGTGGTCCTAATGTTTATAAAACCATCTTTTCTTCTGTTTCTCAATCCCATTGTAAATACATATTTTTATACCATTTCGTTATTACCTACAGTACAAAACTATTCATGGATTTTATCTTCAAGGAATTGCGTCAAAAATATAAAGAACTATGTAATATACGGCGACATAAAAAAAAATACTAAGTAAAGTTTTTTTTTTGGAATAACACCATACTGTTGAAAGTTGGAATATAAAAAGGTATATTATTTTATTTGACACTTTTAATTGTATTTTTTTTAATCTAAGTTTTATATAAGATTTTATTTTTTCATTTTTAGTGGTAGAGGGCTTTCCTAATGTACCTTTTCGGCTATCGTAAAAATTAGAAGAAGAACTACATTCTTCTTCTATTTGAATGATAAACATAATGCTTTCATCTAATCTAAAGAAGCTAAGAACGGGTGTGATTGCCGTGCTTGCCTAGCCTTAGGTTATAAAGTAATACAACTGTTTCTTAGGTGAATCGTCGATGTTACTGACATATACGAGTGAAGATATAATATCTAAAGTTAAAATTATTAATTTGCGTCCATCGCTTTTATTATGGTATCAGAAAAATAAAAAATTATGTTTGTTCTTTAAAAGTTTTTTTTTTGATAAAAATTTATTTTGTAATTTTAAGATTTGTATATTGAAATTTTTAAATCTGATAAAAAATTCATACCCCCTTCCCGAAAAACCTCTGTATGCCAATTTTGATTAAAATCGAACAAACTAAATATTTTCCCCCTCCACTTCCTTCGTTAGGGCGAGGTGGGTACCTAATAATACCATATTATTATATTATCACGGGAACTATAAACGCATACGAAATTTAAACACAAACCCTTAATTTTTAGATTTGTAACCTAAATCGTCCATTTTGAATCCGCCATATTGAAATTTTCAAATCTGATCAAAAATTAATGATCTCTTTTCTTTAAAACCCCAGTATTCCAATTTTGATTAAAATCGAACAAACTAAATTTTTCCCCCTCCACTTCCCTCGTTAGGGGGAGTAGGGTACCCGATAATACCATATTATTGCATTTTCGCCGGAACTATAAGTCAGTTAAAATTGGTTTTCAAAATATGACCGAAAATCGTCCATTTTGAATTCGCCATATTGAATTTTTAAAATCTGATCAGAAAATATTTTAATTAAATAAATTAATTTATTTTAATTTTAATTAATTTAAATTTAATTAACATTATTAGTTTCTTGCAGCAGTTAAAAAAGCCTTTGCCTGGATACGCCCATGTAAAAAATCGAATTCGATGCGATACTGTATACCGATATCTTGTTTAGGGTCCCGAAGGGAAAAAGAAAATAAATTCTGTCAGTTAGAGCCTAAGTGATAGTGTTTGTCTCTTTAATATCCCATAAACCCGGATAATGTTTGGCCCTCTATATTGACAAATAAAAAGAAATTTGATAGCCCATAATATAGAATGGAAAGAAAATGGAGCACTCAATTCACAGTTTAGATCTGAGCTATCTCCTTGAGTTGGAATTTGACCCGTTTCTTATTTGCGTATCCTCACTTTTTGAAGATGTTGACATTTTTTTAAATGAAATTCTATGCTCATCGTCCAGTGTTGTCACAAAAATCTTGTAACAAATGAGTGGTACACGTGCCCACAGTCGGTTACAAAAAAAGTAGAAACTGGTTTTATATAAGGACGATTTTGAATACAGTCGCTTTCTCTGATGGTTTATATAGTCCAATTTTTGATGAGCGGACTGACGTAATTTTTTTGAATCTCTATTTGATACATTGTTTTAGACAGCGACAATAAATATGTAAAAAAAGTCATGTCGTTGATTGTTTTAACTGCTAACAAATATACAACAACAAATTATTTGACATGCGAACTGTTGACAACAAAGGAATACGTTTTCAAAGGCAAAATTGGACTATACGTCCTTTATTAAATGTCAATAAAAGTTCAGTGGATGATAATACTATTGTTTGGACAGGCAAGAGAGAAGATCTTGAAAACACAATTAACAACGACCTCAAAATGGTTAAAGAGTGGTGCGACTTAAATTCACTTTGTTTTAACGTTAAAAAAACTAATATCTTTCGTCTAAGTTCTCTATTAACAATATCGTTTTAAGTAACCAGACTCTAGACTCGCAACCTTTTGTCAAATATCTAGGTCTCATCGTGGACCAAAGATTAAGTTTTAAAAAACACAGTATCAATCTTAAATCGAAACTTTCTTGGAATTGTTTCGCTTTAAAAGCTGTGCGTAGAGAGCTAGGGTATCATTCTGCACGAACTGTGTACTTTTCTTTTTTTGAGTCCAGAGCGAGATACGGTATTGCCTTCTGGGGTTTCTGCTCAAAAACTTAAGTCAATTTTAAAAACTCAAAAGCGCGCGATTCCAATTGTAAACAACGCAGAACCTACGGAGCATTGTAAGCCCTTGTTTAAGAGATTCAAGATTCTTACCATAACATCACTATTTATACAAAGAAGAAGTTAAAAAACCTTTAAATCAGTTACTTCAACCAAAAAGAAACAAAAGATCAAAAGATCTTGGGTGGAAATAATGAAAATTCAAACTTGGATGAGTATCCCACAAGGAACACACAAAAGATCAAAGCGAAAAGAGAAATGATTAAACGATGTTTCGCCCTGGATAACCAGCGTGGGCTCATCAGTAGTTTTACTGGTCACCATCCTTTATACATCATTAAACACCATCATACACTTAAATTTCCAACCTTGAACCGCTCACAAATAGGCATCGTTCCGCACTGGTACTTACTTATCCAAGTTACCTGATACGAATTCGTCCTGGCGTGTTAATATTTCCAGTATGATTATGCTCCTAAGGCAATTAAAATAAAAAAGAAGTTAAAAAACCTCCAAATCAGTTACTTCAACCGAAAAGAAACTGAAAAACAAAAGATCAAAAGATCTTGGGTGGAAATAACAAAAATTCAAACTTGGATGAGTATCCCACTAGGAACACACAAAAGATCAAAGCGAAAAGAGAAATAATTAAAAGATGTTTCGCCCTGAGTAACCAGCGTGGGCTCATCAGTAGTTTCACTGATCACCCTCCACTATACATTATTAAACACCATCATACACTTAGATTTCCAACCTTGAACCACTCACAAATAGGCATCGTTCCGCACTGGTACTTACTTATCCAAGTTACCTGATACGAATTCGTCCTGGCGTGTTAATATTTCCAGTAGGATTATGCTCCTAAGGCAATTAAAATAAAGAAGAAGTTAAAAAACCTCCAAATCAGTTACTTCAAACGAAAAGAAACTGAAAAACAAAAGATCAAAAGATCTTGGGTGGAAATAACAAAAATTCAAACTTGGATGATTATCCCACTAGGAACACACAAAAGATCAAAGCGAAAAGAGAAATAATTAAAAGATGTTTCGCCCTGAGTAACCAGCGTGGGCTTATCAGTAGTTTCACTGGTCACCCTCCACTATACATTATTAAACACCATCATACACTTAGATTTCCAACCTTGAACCACTCACAAATAGGCATCGTTCCGCACTGTTACTTACTTATCCAAGTTACCTGATACGAATTTGCCCTGGCGTGTTAATATTTCCAGTAGGATTATGCTCCTAAGGCAATTAAAACAAAGAAGAAGTTAAAAAACCAGTGCGGAACGATGCCTATTTGTGAGTGGTTCAAGGAGGAGTGTATTTCGGTTTTCCATTGTCTATATTTTATTTATACACGACGTTTCGATCAGTACAATCTCTGATCGTCTTCAGGTGCAAACTACAATCTATTCCTAAGGCTACGTACTTATATACTATGGGAAATCACTCAACAGTGAAGTTTAAGAAGTTGGCTCCGCCCAATGAGGGGTTTCCAAATATTTGGTTTACTGAAAACACCCTGATTCTGCCCAATAAAGGCAGCTTCAAGGAATTTTCGTTTCTTCCAGTGTGACTCCTTGTGCAAAACCTTTGCTTCTGTCTACTTCATTCGGTGTTGTTTTGACCATGCGTGTTCGGCGATTCCTGATTTCGTTATTTCACCTCTTTTGGTAGTCGTCTGTTGTTCTTTAAGCCTAACAGATAGTGGTCTTTTTGTTTGACCTATTTATCATTCACCACACTCACAAGGAACTTGGTAAATGCATTCCATATTTTGTTTGTTTTCTGGTTTTGTTTTACTAAGATGGCTTCGAATTGTATTATTAGATTTAAACGCTGTTTTAATATTAAAGTTGCTCGCTACTCTTCGAATTTTTTCAGATACTACTTTAATGTATGGAATTGTGAGGAATGCATTTGCCTGGTTTTGGTCTTGTAAACTCTGTCCTGTTTGCTGAAATTTAGAAATAGTATCTGTTATAAGTTTAGGGCTGTAACCATTCTGCTGCAGATCCTTCTTTATGTTTCTTATTTCAATTTCCAAGTCATGAGAATTGTTACAAATTTGAACGGCTCTATTATACAAGGTTCTTATTATGCCTCGTTTGGTTGTAGCAGAGTGATTTGAACCTTGATTTAATGGTGGGTCTTATATTATTTAGGTGGTGAAGAAATTCTGAAAGTTGTTGGTCATTCCCGGTCCAGTGTCAACCGCGTGTGATTCGAATCACTCCAGGTAAATATTGGCCACCACTGGCGAAAGCGATGAACCCATCGGAAGACCGTGATTCTGAGCCTAAAACTTATCTTTCACCTGAAAATAATACACCCTGGAAGAAACGAAAATTCCTTGAAGCTGCCTTTATTGGGCAGAATCAGGGTGTTTTCAGCAAACCAAGTGTTGAAATTCCAAATATTTGGAAGCCCCTCCTTCTTAAACTTCACGGTTGAGTGATTTCCCATAGTATATAAGTACGTAGCCTTAGGAATAGATTCTAGTTTGCACCTGAAGAAGATCAGAGATTGTTCTGATCGAAACGTCATGTACAAATAAAATATAGACGATGGAAGTCCGAAACACAGAGTTCATTTTATCACTATTTATTTTAGAATCCGTTAGCTTAATTCACAAAAAAAAATAGATAAACGCTCTACTACCGAGGCACCATTGCATTAGTAGGCACGTAACCCGACAGACTGCTAATTGTCACTTACACTTACCAACCAAAGAATCAATCATATACGACGGTGCAAAAAATGCGCACAAGAACTTTCAAAACCCTTTTGTCACATTATTATTAATTCATTTAAATATAGTATCTTTAAAAATTAGCTTTAATAAAGTCACTTTTTAAAAAGGGTTACCCCACTGTTTTGCAAAACTATCGGCCAATAAGCCTGCTTTCTGCATTTTCTAAGGTTTTTGAGGTTTCAATGTGTTCCAGGCTGTTAAGTTTTTTCAATTCTCAAAACTTATTGAGTCCCTTACAACATGGATACCTAAGTGGGAGGTCTGTGGATATAGCTATTTATGATTTTGTTGACAAGATAGTGGATGGTTTTGAGTCAATGGGTACTTTCTTTGAATTATCTAAGGCTTTCGACAGCATGGATCACACAGTTTTGCTGGGAAAACTTGAAAGTTATGGGGTCAATGGACAAGCACTTGATTGGGTAACATCATACCTAAACAACAGAAAGCAACGAGTCATGGTGGGTCCTTTACTTTTCATTTTTTATATCATTGATCTGACATCTTACAGTCATAGGGCAGAAATGCTATCTAATAAATTTTGCCGATGATACCAATATTTTAACCTTGTGAATTTCTTTGGCAGAACTGGTACCGACTACTGAAGAGCATATATCCAAAGTTAAGAAGTGGTTTGTAGACGACAAATTAATTTTAAACAAGGAGAACACACATCAGATTTGCTTTTCAACAAAACAAACAAACTCAGCCATTCCTGAGTCGGTGCTGCTTGGCTCTGAGAGTGTCACACTTGAAGAAACTACAAAATTCCTTGAAATACATATAGATCATAACCTAGACTGGTCAACTCAGATATCTGAAGTTTGTAAAAAAGTAAATTCTGCTACTTATTCAGACCTATGTCACAATACCTAAGTAAAGAGCACTTAAAGATCATGTATTATGCCAATGTTTATTCAGTTCTTCGATATGGTGTGATATTCTGGGGGGACAGTAGTGATTTAAGACTTAAAAGTCAAAAAAAAGTAGTGCGTATAGGCATAGGCTATGAAGACTCCTGCAGGGGTAGATTTAGAAATTTAAAGATTCTCACTTTTCCAAGGTTGTTTATTTATGAGTGTTTATTATTTTTCTTAAAACGTAAACACAAATTTGAGACTGTTGAAATCAAACGCTGCTTTAACACCAGGTACCAGGGATACACACAACACATAGACTCACAGTAACTGAAAAAGGTCCAAAATACTTAAACATCAAAGTTTTTCAATGCTCTTCCTAACGATGTGAAGTCAGAAGAAAATCTGAATCTATTTAAAAAAAAACCATATTTGAGTTATTAGTGCAAATTGAGCCTTATAACCAGAATGAATTTATAATAATTTTTTTTATATTTTACAAATTTTATGTATGTATGTATGTAAGACTGACCTTAACATTTTACTTATTTTAAAATTTTATTTTAGACTCAAAGTAACTGAAAAAGGTCCAAAATACTTAAACATCAAAGTTTTTCAATGCTCTTCCTAATGAGGTGAAGTCAGAAGAAAATCTGAATCTATTTAAAAAAACCATATTTGAGTTATTAGTGCAAATTGAGCCTTATAACCAGAATTAATTTATAATTTTTTTTTTAATATTTTACAAATTTTATGTATGTATGTATGTATGTAAGACTGAATTGTAATCCTAACCTTAACATTTTACTTATTTTAAAATTTTATTTTAGTATTTGAAATAATTTAAATGTGTAGTATTATGATGTTTTGAAATTACTTTTAAACATGTTTGACAGTGTATGTTCATGAATAATATTTTTATAGACTTACCAATACTTATATTATTTTACTTACTTATAATATTTTCTAAATTTTTAAAAAAGCTTTGGCATTCATTCAACTTTTTTGTAAAGTTTTTATAATCATCTACCACTTGCAATAACAGACATTAATGATTATAAGACATTTAGAAAATCAATGCTTACTATGACTGCGATGAATTTTATTAAGACACCTTTTAAATCATGTTATACTGTCTTTATTTTCTTTTTTTTGTTAATTGTTTGTTTTTATTGTTTTTTTATTGATTATTAACTATTTATTTATTATTGTACTCGTTTTAATTTTTATTTGTTCGTTTTTTATTTATTAATTTTGTCAATTGCTGTGTTATACTTTTATAATTTATTTTAATTAATTTTATATCTTTATGTCGTTCTTAATCGAGTTTTTAATTCTTTCTTAATACTTTTATACTCGTTGTGAATATAACCATTAACAAATCTTGTACCTCGCAAATTTATTTATGATTTATGGATTTTGATTTTTAACGTTCGTTTATTTCTCGCTTTTTAGGCTTAGTTTACAGCTTTGTCAAGAAAATTTTATTGTAATATTTGTGACAATAACACATGTTTTGATTTGATTGAGTTTAAAAAGAAAACAAATAAAACAACTTAGTTAACAATACATTTTTGGGTAAAACCAGAGTTGATTATTTATTTAAGTAAATACCCATGCGCTAAAGAGCGATTTTAAAGTGTTTACACGGACTGGCCCTAAAATGTTTTTTAAGGCTTTAAACCGCTTTTCTAAATCGCTTTAAAATAAAATCGATTTAGTGCTTAAAACACTTTCAGACAAAGTTTTCAAACAGCCCGTAGAAACAAAATAATTGATAGTTTTGGTTTCAAATACCAAAGTTACTAGATTGGCACTACAATAATCTGTGCGCACCCCCTTTAAGGGGTAACTTTACATCTTGTTTTATTGTTAATATTTTTGAAATTTTCACTTTTACAATCAGCTCAAATTGTACAGGTAAATGTGAGCTCTCGTAGAAACGTACTCTAGAAGAAAAATGAAATGATAAAATGTATTTTTAATAAAAACAAAGTTAAAGTGTCTCAGAATTTCTCAAAAAGTTAAAATATTATTTCGTAAAATAAATCGAGTAAAGGTTTACTCTAAAACTTCCCCCGCTCAAGAACATATATAAAAAAGACACTTTTTTCAGGGCTTTTCCAGACTTTTCCAGAGTGTATCCAGACACTTTCATAGTGTATCCAGACTTTTACAGGGTCTTTCCAGACTTTTCCAGAGTGTATCCAGACTTTTACAGGGTCTTTCCAGACTTTCCGGGGTCTTTCCAGACTTTTCTAAATTGTATCCAGACTGTTCCAGGGTTTTTTCAGACTTTTCCAGAGTGTATCCAAACTTTTTCAGGGTCTTCCCAGACTCTTCCAGAGTATATCCAGACTTATCCAGAGTGTATTCAGATTTTTCCAGGGTCTTTCCAGACTGTTCTAGAGTGTATCTAGACGTTTCCAGGAGTTTTCCAGGCTTTTTCATAGTCTTTACAGACTTTTCTAGAGTATATCCAGACCTTTCCAGGGTCTTTTCCGGAATTTTCCAGAGTGTATCCAGATTTTTCCAGGGTATTTCCAGACTTTTCCAGAGTGTATCCAGACTTTTCCAGGATGTATCCAGGCATTTCTAGGGTGTATCCAGACTTTTCCTGGATGTATCCAGACTCTTCAGAGTGTAACCAGACTTTCCCAGGGTCTTTTTAGACTTTTTTAGAGTGTATCGTGAGTCTTCTGGGTGTTTTCAGATTATTGTAGGGCGTATCCGGACTTTTCCTGGATGTATCCTGACCTTTAAGGGGTTTATTCAGACTTTTCCAGGGTGTATCCAGAATTTCTTGTGAGTAAAGGGACTTTCCCAATACATTTTGTATGTGCTATGTATATATATATATATATATATATATATATATAGATTCAGACTTTAACATTTCGTTTTACATGTTCTATATATATATGTATATATATATATATATATATATATATATATATATAGTGTCGATAAACTAAGATATTTGTCCATTAATCACGCAAAAACGCCTAAACCGATTTTTATGAAATTAGATAAGACAATAGGGTATGGCCTGGATCTTACCTTAAGCTACTTTTTATTTAACATTTCGTTCCATAACTCGAGATATATGACACAGAAAATTGAATTTTTGAAGAGTTTTTTGAATTTTTTATGTGATATATATATATATGTACTCAAAAATTTTGGCGCCGTTCAACTACGATTTTTACAAGCTTTCCTAAGAGTTAGCATACGGTAAGAAAAAAAAAATTTTTTTTTTAGGGATGAAGTTTTTTGGGGGTAGCTCCGAAGGGTGTAATAGGGGAATGCTCGAAAACAATAGGGGTTGGTGCTTCAATACGAGTAATCACTATGTAAAATTTGGTTATAATTGGTGCAGGGGTTCTTGAGTTAGAGTGGCCACAAAGTAGGCGACAGACAGACCAACAGACCGACAGACAGAGCGACGGCGTCTGGATTCTTGCGTATCACTATTCGGAACCTCAAAATTCGTGGAGGATCATGAAAATCTCGAGGTACGATTTTTAGATGATTAAATTACTTCCCTTAGCGATGGAAGTGATTTTTGTATTGGTAGAACTGAATATTTCTCTAATTCTAGAGATAATCTTTGACACCTTTTAGTAAAACTCCTCAGAGTTCCTCAGAAATGCATGAAACTCTAGTGGAAAAATAGAACATGTTTTATTTTCAACGAGGTGTTGCCAACATAAGCATTTCTAGGAAATTTGGAAAGAACGCATGCAACTTTATGCACTTTTGGGGTGTTTTGTCGAAACGCGCCGCTTTGAACCAATCCCGAGTGCCAGCCCCGCTTCGAAGCACCCTGTGTGGGCAAGCGTTAGTGTGCATAGAGCTTTAGACGAACTTTACGAGAAACTTAGATAAATACACTTTAATATCTAGACGTGTGTTTTCAAATATGTTTTAATTTGACCTAAAAATGGAGTGACGTATGGGGGGACAGGCAAAATCTTATTTTTGCCTTATTTGCAACTTTGTGCACGCGAGTAGAAAAAAGATTTAATACACAGTAAAAACCGGAAATTTTGGTTCACTCGTTGAGTGAAAAAATATCTCACTTTTATATAAGGACGGTTTTAAATAAAATCGTTTTCTCCGAGTGTTTATAGGTACGTCCTTTATTAAATGTCACTAAAAATGTCAGTTTGAAGAAAAATCGGATAAAACAACTTACCTAACAACAGATTTTTCGAAAAAGCAGGTTTTAGTATTTCTTTAGAGTGGATGAAATGCGCTAAAGCGTTTTTAAAGTGTTTATCCTAAAATGAGTTTTAAAGCAATAAACCACTCTCTTAATTCGCTTTTAAATAAAGTCGATTAAATTCACGGAAAAAAATTTGCACCAAGAACAATTTTGTGAAGATATAATCAACAAAATTTTTAGAATTGGCTACAAATTATACACAATTGTAAACAATGAATTCACACATTTTTCCCAGTGTTCTTAAAGTGGTTTTACTGGTGTTTACACGACAACATTTTTAAACCATCCTTACATAAAAGCGCTTTAAGAGGCCCGTATTAACAAAAAAATTGACAAGTTCAAATATTGTGTCAATGGTGTTCACACAAATTTAGGTTAAATGTCCAAAAATTTCACCAAACTTTTCGCGGACTTGTTTTAAAGAAATTTTTTGTCAAAACGAGTCCACGAAATGTTGAGTAAAATTTTTCGACTTTTAAACTCAATTTTTGTGACATTGACACAATTTGAACTTGTCAATGTCATAAACTTTTCACACAATTCTGAGTTAATATACACTATTCTGAGTGACTTTCGGTCGAGCTTTCACTCTATTTTGAGTGAGATATTTTTTCAGTCAATGACCACTGAGTGAATCAAAAATTTCATTTTTTTACTGTGTAGAATTTGCTTAAAGTGTCTAATATATATACAAATATATTGTGTTCACAAAATACCCATCGAAAACGCGTCGATATATTGTTGGAAAATAAGTTTTATTATACTGTTTGTTTGCCAATATAATTATTGATAAATGGATCTCGGTTTGTTATGCCATTTTCCATCCAAATTTTGAAATTTCAGTTTTTTATTTGTGGGGAAAATATGCAGTAATGAAAAGTTACAATTTTGTAATACAAATTAAGTTTATGTTATAGTTATAGTCTATACGTGTTATAAAGGGCGAGTCTTTTAGAATGCAGTAGTAGCTAGGTTTATTATTAGAGTGGAAAACTAGCTGGGTTTATTGTAAAACTAGCTAAAGGCCCCGCAGCTTCACCTGCGGTTTCAATTATATTATTTAGTTATTTAAATGGTCATATCTTTTGTTTCGGTAAGCCGATAGTGAAATTCGTATCAAAATCGGTTTAGTAGTTTTTACGTGATGCTGGAACAAACACACAAGAAAAATTCTAAATATTGTATTTTCGTATCCATTATTCAGATTAGAATCCGACATCCAAAATTAAAAAAAAAAACACTTATTGTACAGGAATGGTCTTTCTAGAGATTTATTGCAGTAGCGTTCCCAGGGGGAGGGGGCGGTTGGGGCGATCGCCCCCTCCCACTCTTTTTTCGAAAATTTATTTAAAATATCGCCGGTTTTTATAAAAACAGTAAAATTTTGGATAGTTTTTTAAAAATTTTCGCCTGCGGCATCCTATTAGGTCAAATTTTAAAACTTTTAATTGGCTTTTACAAAATTTTGACCTCACATCTCCCCTTTTGGGAAATCTGCGACCGCCACTGTTTATCGTATGTATAGATTTTCCTAGGTACGTATTTTTTTTCGTATTTGTCACAAAGTTAAATCAAAAAGTGAATTAATTACTCATTAAATGATGTAAATTTATGTCACAGTTTCAGTTATTATTGTAAATCACCCGGTATATTTTTTTCAAAATTTAGACCGATATTCCTGTTTTAAAAATATAAAATATGTTGCGTTTTTCTTTGGCGGTTTTTTAGTAAAATTGAACATTAATTGACGAAAGTGCAATGTGTTAGACAAGGAAAATACTTTAGATGATTCTTTGTTCGACACATTACCTTACGGCAGCGTTGTTGTCAAATTCCATGACCGTTAAAGGCATATTTTTGGAATCACGAAGAAAAGATGTATCAAAATTTGGAGTTTAGGGCCCCGCAAAAACGGACCGCTAGGACCTACTTCCAGGCCTTGGACGGCTTAGACCGCTCTCCCCGCTCATATAGCTACTTTTTTGTGCAGCAGAATCAGACTCTTACCAGCTTAAGAAGAGTAATAGCCACACTTTTTTTACAAACTTGTATAGGTGGGCCAAAAGAAACGTAGAAAGATAAAAATGTATTATCTACTTTTTAGTGCCTTTAATAAAATAAAAATTTTTGAGCATAATAGGGACTTATTGGGCGTCACTCTATAAGGGTTTTACCATAATAAGAGAAAACCGTATTTAATTTAGGTGGAACGTTGACCATACTTTAAAAAAAGTGTTATTGGAAGTCACATTACTTTTCCTTATTCCTAACCTAAAATTTATAACCTTGTAGGATTTTCCCTGATAAATTCTCGCAAAAGAATTATATCGTCAGTGTAGCTGAACCTCAACCATGTAGATTTCTCCAATTTATTCATTTTTTTACATAAATTTTGAAAATCCAAAAGAATGTTTTTGTTTATAAACAAAGAACTAAAAAGGCAAAGAATATTAAAAAGTCGTATCGAAAAACAAACCAAACATCACTATTATCCGTGCTAGATGAGGTTATGTTTAAAGATAAGGGACGTAAAAATGCAGGTCATGCGCATGCTCAGATGTCAAATGTCAATTTTCCTTAATAAGGGAACGCGAAAATGTACGCCCAATTCTCTTATTATGGTAAAACCTTATAGAGTAACGCCCAATAAGTCCCTAATATTATGAAAAATCCTATATTATATTATATTTACGCTATTGCCAACTATCGTAAAGCTCAAAATAGTATAATAAAACAACAGTATATGATAAGATAGATTGAGTTAAATGGTATGCCTTCTCAAAAGATTACATAACATCATGGGGCGCTATGAAGTATTCAAGCTGTCATATGCAAGAATAAGGATAAATGTGGCTAAACTCTATTTTTCTAAACTTCCAGCAATGGCGATTCAAGTTCCAATTTCGTATCGCCTTTAATTTACATTGTAGAACGCCCCGCAATTTTATGTCTTAGGAACACTAATCAGTATAATACATACGTAATTTTTTTTGGCCACTTTTCGTTCGGAAAGTTCCACATTACAAGGCATGTTCTTTAGAAATATTTCCACTTTCAAGAAAGGAACTTTTTGTTCAATTTTCTGGTCCCTTGATTCTTTTCTGGTCTCATTTTTGGCATAATTGGTCATGACTTCTTGTTGACAGCTTTTAGCTTTTGTTTTTTTTGGCAGTTTTGTCACTTATAAAAAAAGCTCTTTTAAATTTGTTTCAAAAGTTTTGGTTACAAAAATGAACTCAGAATTAGCAAATGAGGTGAATCCGGAGAAAATAAGTCACGTCGATTGCTTCGTAAAAAATCTAAAGAGCCGTTACCAGCGGCACTTTGATGCATTTATAAACTGGTGCGAATTAAAAAAAAAAAACATTAATAAAATTAATGAAGATGTATTACAGTAGACTCGCGATATAGTGAACATACCATATAGTGAACTACTCCAAATAGTGAACAGAAATTTTTTCGTCATGTATTCTGTAGAGTAAACAAACTGCCTCTCAAAATAGTGAACCCAATTGCTTTTTACTAAAGCGAACATTTTAAAAAAGGAAAACATTTTTAGACGTTTTGTTTCTTGCAGTAATTGTAAAAGTAGAAAACATTTGAGCTTAAGTGACCAGTCAAGATATTGGAGGACTTAAAAAAAGGTGTCGAAGTGACCCTTCTATCTCGCGAATATGGTGTTGCGAAGTCTACTATATGCGCCATTCGCAGCAAAAGAATAAAAATTTTAAATAGGGCCAACAACCCTTTTAATGGGCCAAGAAAAAGTAAAACCTGGAAACACTCAGAGTGACTTCGAATGAAAAGGGCTCTATATAAGTGCTTTTTGACAGGTTAATGATCAAAGAGAAAGCTAAGTTGCTTCACAGCGAATACAAGGAATCCTCTTCTTTCAACGCAAGTCGCGGTTGGTTACAAAAATATAAAAAGCGCTTTGGTATTCGCTACTTGAAGATCTCAGGTGAAAAACTTTTCTCACAACCAGAACTTGTCGTTCACCCACTAAAGAATTCAAATGTGAGGAAGGTTCTATTTTTGTACTTTACATGCCACCTAATAATGATAAAATACAATACATAATGATACAATGGATTAAAATACAATACGTTTGTCAAAATTATTTTGTCGTAAAAATCAGGAAATTTATAAAGCTCTGAAATCTCTTACTTTAAAATACGCTCTTGTAAATTCGGTCTTACCCTGGAGAAGCCAATGAAGTTGACGATGAAGATGACATCCTGCCAAGTGTTTTAATAAATCGCATGAGGAATGATGAAGTTGAAAAAACAAGATCAGAAGTCGTTGATTTACTGCACTCAGTCAATATTCACAGTATTGATGTAGATGATGAAAACAAAGATATTTTACTGGACAAAGAAAATGAAGACCGAAGGGAAAGTGATGACAATGTTCAAGACAAAGAGGTTGCTATAATAAGGGAGCATGTGACAACATATTCTGCAATTAAATCGATCCACAATCTATTATAATGGGCTGAAAAAAACTAAGTAGATTTTTCCAGTTTATTTGTTTTACATAACTTGAGAAATTCTATGGTTCAAATCCGATGCAAAAAAAATCAAAAAGTTAAGCAAAAATAACTTAATTTTTTGAGAAAAAACAATAAATTACTTTTTCGTTAGCACTTTTATGTTTTTACATTTTTTCCAGTGCTAATAAAGCTATTATACTGAAGCAAATTTTTTTGTATTGGCATATTTTTCGGAAGAATCGACCACATAAACGTCATCAAGCTTGGGTAATATATACTCTACAAACAGGGAGATGCCACTGGCGTCCTTTGAGATCAAGGCAACCCGAATTCCCTGGAGATTCAATAAGAGGTACAAAGTCGAAATTCCCGGTAGGGAATTCTGGCAGAGTGAGAACCCCCACTAACAGTTCGAGAGGAACGCTGTGATATGCTACACCGATGGCTCCAAGCTATTGAAGAGGCAGACAACAGAGACGGGGGTCTACGTGCAAGACCGAGAAGTTCGGATGAGCAACCCGCTCGGAGATCAAGCTACGGTCTTCCAAGCCGAGATATACGCTATTATAATGCCAATACTCTGGCGGAAGAGTGCATCGAAGCACTGGAAGCCTTGAGTCGAGACAAGAGAGTTACAGTGATGTGGGAACCGGGACATACGGGAGTGTCGGGCAACGAAAAGGTGGATGAACTCGCTCGGATCGGGACCAGCACTCAATACGTGGGGCCGAAACCACTCTTAGGTATAACAAAGAGACAGCTGCAAAGTCGAATCATTAAATGGAATATCGATGCACCGGCAGACATCTGGGAGAGTGAAATAGGATGCAGAGAGTCCAAAGGATTCATCAATGAACCGGACGCAGCAAGACTCAAATGGCTCCTGGGAAGGACACGAAAAGATGTTGGACTACTGATAGGAATACTGCCTGACCACAATTGACTCAGTAAGCACCTGACTCGCATCGGGATCGGAAATGCTCTATCTATCTCTATCTGCCAGGCCTGTGGGAGAGTGGAGGAGACATCCCAGCACCTCGTTACGGAGTACAATGCATACCTAAAGATGAGGCATCAGGTACTCGGACAACCGAACCTGGATGTAGAGGACCTACGAGCTCTCAAGTGGGTCAAAGTACTGGACTTCGTGAAGAGAACAGGAAGGTCCGGAGAGCCCACTACCGTACAAGCGGTACAGGTGGTGGATTAGGGGGCTGGGCTGGGGTAAGGTAAAAAGGGACCGATTGGGCCTACTTGCCAGGTCTTGGGCCGCCCCCTAGTTACTCCTGCTACTACTACTACTATACTCTACAAATAAATAAAGAACAAACCTAGAAATCTGCCTTTCCTCCACTCGCTTCTGACAAACCGGCTCTAAGAGTCAGATATAGAAATGACAATGACATATTTTATTTGTTAACTTATGTCAGTATCGCTGCATATCATATTTTGTCAAGGCGCATATTACTCAGAAGGTTTGATAAAGCTCCAAAGTAGATGACTCAGTGATCTAAAAAAAACCACGGTATACTTAACACGGTATGCTACTATTTATGCTAAATTCCATCGCCTTCCACGCAATCATACACTGACGTCAACACGAAGTTTTATTAGATCGATTGAGAGAATGAGTTCACTGCGTTGATATATACTGAAGAACAAAAAAAATGAAAATTATTTGAATGAAAGTTATTTGTGTGTATACCTTATCTCAAAAGAAATATTTGATATATTTTTTGTCTTCTAACCTTTCCTTTTTCCACAGATTTTTTCTATGCATTTTTAAAAACAACCAACACATAAAAACCTTTTCTGAAAATTTAAAATCATTTTTCTCGTAGAAAAACGACTTCGAGAAAGGATGTCGTGGGCATGAAAGAGGCTGGTTTTGGTTTATGGGAAATTGCAAGAAGAGTTAATGCCAATCCATCAAAAGTGTTAAGAGTTTGGAGATGATGATGATGAGACTTATAGACGTCGTGCGGGTTCTGGACGCCCTAGATTATTACAAGGTCGTGTGTTTTCAAGGATGCCAGTTAATCGAACATTGCTTGGTATGGGGCTTAGGGCTTAACGTCCGCTTTTGGTGCTACCTTTGACTCCACAACGTAAGGCACGCCGCTTGGAGTGGTGCAGAGCTCGGCAAAACTGGAATGACGAATGGAATACCATAAGGTTCAGCGACGAATCCAGGTTTTGTTTAGGCGGCCATGATGGACGCATGAGGGTTAGGCGATTTCGAAGTGAGAGACGAAATGTAGACTTTGCCGTTGAACTTGATACAGCAAGACAGCAAAGTATCATGGTATGGGGTGTTATATGTTTAGGAAGCAGATCATCTCTAGTCCTAATTAACGGCAATCTGACTGCTCGGCGATATATCAATGAAGTGCTGCAGCCAGTTTTACATCCCTACCTACAAACTATCCCAAATGCGATGTTTCAACAAGATAATGCCAGACCGCATATTGCTCGTAAAACAATGGACTTCTTATATGCACTTGGCATAGAGACTTTGGAATGGCCAGCAAGATCGTCTGACTTGTCGCCTATCGAACACTTATGGGATATGATAGGGGGCAATCTTAGTCGATTACGACTTCCCCCTGGCAAGATGAACTGTGGATGGCGAAAGGATGATTTGGATGAGTATTTCTCAATATGATATAGACCATCTTATTTTGTCAATGCGCAATAGAACAAACGAGTGCATAAATAATCATGGAGGAGCCACTCATAATTAATTTTTTGATCTTCTTGGAAATGTAGTCAATTTCTAAGAGCATCCTAATGTATTAATATATAAATAATTTACTTTACAAATATTTGTCCTTTTTTGTGTTTCATTTTTTTGTTCTCCAGTATATTTGTTTTATGTTTTATTTGAAACCGTAAGGAACAGAAATATTCTTGATACTCTTGCTCTCCCAAATGAATAAGATTGAGAGACTGCCTTCTACGATGTTCCACGATACCCATACACAACTTGTACCTATCTGTTGATGGATAATAATTATTTCAGTGTCAAAATTTATTTATAATTATTTGCAATGACAAAGTGCATTTTTTTAAAAAATTAAATCAACCAAACCCAACTTAGACAAACGCAAGTCAACCCATGCCAATCAAAAACAGATTAAACGCGCGACGGCCGGCGGCTCAAAATTACATTAAGGAAAATTAATACCTTTTCAATGCGCATGTGTTGGTATCGGAGTCACAAAGTGACGTCACACCACGATGCGCATTGTGATACCGTGTTAAGCGTAAAAAAAAGTTAACTTCTAGATTTGACATCGATTTTACTACAAAATAAACCACACTTGTATTTTTGATGGAAAAACCCTTTAACCGCACATAAAACCGCATATTCGTATCAGCTTTGTTTGAAAAGTTATATATTTTCAAATATATTAACTCCCTGGAATCCCCTTAACTACCCCCACCAACATAGTTTTTGCCTCTAAAATTGGGAAACATTTAGTGGAACATCAAATTAAAAACTGCATATTCTCAGCAGTTTTCGTTTAAAACTTGTGTATATATCATTCTCTTCTTACCCTTCTTAACGAGCCCCAACTAAGGTAGTTTTTTAATAATATTGTATTGTCACCGGATTTAAAAACGTAAACCAAATTGATCGGATATAATGTAGAAGTTAGTCAAAATTGACTTGCAATAATTATGCCAAACATACTAACAGAAGCTAAATAAAAAAGTTACAATACGTGAAAAACCTCAAATTATTTAGGGTTCATTTAGTTTGGGTTGGGTTTGGCTTGGTTATAAGAATTTTTTCTTGTTTTTTTTTCAGGGGTTTTCTTCCGGGTGTTTTTTCTGGTTTTTCTTTTGGATTTTTTTTCTAGATTTCCAGGTTGATATACTATAGAGGTTGCCTACAGAATTACAGGCAGCATTTTTTTCGGTTTTATTTCAGGCAAGTTTTTCCCGTGTTTCTCTCTTCGAGTTCTTTTTCCCGAGGGTTTCTGTCCTAGATTCCCAGGTTGATATGCCACAGGGTTTACCTACAGAATACGTTAACATTCAGTTTTATAAGTGTTGCGGCAAGGTCGTCACCACTTTAGTTCTAAATTGTTGTAATTTCTTCAACTTTTTCTAGTTAAAAATGTTTAAAAACAATTTATACTATTCTGTTCAAATTCAAAGGCAAATTTTGTGAATGCAAAGCTGTTTAGAACTTATGCAGGTGTCAAGATGCGAACACATCATATCATATAACTATACATTGTAGGGGTTAGCCTAGATCAATTTATTGCCTGCTGGCTCCTTTTTTGCATTTTTTTTTCTTTAAATCTAAACCGATTATGTATAAAATATTTATCATATTACCATATGCAAAATAAACGATACTACTAATACTACTACTACATTATTATGTACCTAGGGAAATTATACTAAAGTTGTTACTGTTGTCGATTTGATTTGAGCTAGTTTCAAATCGGTTTATTAAGAATTCAGCGAAAAATTCATACATACGATTTTCCTATTCCGCAAAATTTACTTTTCTAATAGTGTATACAGGGTTGGCCATTTAAAAGGGTTCACCTGGATTTTTTCAAAAACTGTTAAGAATTGGAGAAAATACTGATCGACATCGATTTTGTTTGTGGAGATGACACTTTTGAAATTTTTAAAGCGCGCATCCTCTTTGAGGGGTAAACTTTACCTCTATATTTTGAATAGGGAAAGTGGGTCGAGTGATACCGTGTTTTGAATGTCTCCTGATTGTCTTGACAATCGTGTAAAAATTTGGAAAATCTATCGATGCGTTTTTGAGATATTCACTTTCACAGGAATGGACAAATGCAAATATATTTTTTTTTATTCTTTGAGGAATTCCGGGACACGTCGACTTTGCTTTCGTTAACAGTACATTTTATCATTGCATTTTTTCTTCTAAAGTCCATTCGTAAAGAAGAGAGAGAGTAATAAAACGATTTAAAACCTATTTTCTCGAGCGTACCATTGGCGTAGGTGTTTTGCCAACATTTAAATTTTAAAAAAATAGAAAAAAAACAGCAGTTAAAAATATATATTATACTTCGATTGGGCACATCCTATTAGATACACCAGGTAGTGATACTTCGTAGCACGTCATACGCAAGTTTTAGAGATAAGAAAAACATACCGCCATGGCAGCCTGCCTGATCTCTGCTAGGTACTTCAGTATACTTCTTGCGCTGTCATGCGACTAGTTACGTTATCGCGCGCGCGAATTGTGAAAATATGCTTTTAAAGAAATAATCTAACAAAATAAAACGTGAAAAGCAAATGGATTACCTAAAGAAGAAAAGGAGGAACCTGGAAAAGGAAATGAAAAGGGCAGCAAACCGTCAGTTTTTAAACAATGGAGTGAGACAAATATTATGGTTTGGCTAATATTTTTTGGCATGGGTTTTCTTTTTATTACGCATAAAAACTTAAACCCTGCATAGTTTCTGACTTATGCCCGCTAAATTAGTCTCAATAAAAAACTCCAAATGTTTACTTACTAGCACGTCGTATTCCATATATTAACAAAAGAAAACGTGAAAAGCAAATGGATTACCCAAAGAAGAAAATGAGGAAACTGGGAAAGAAAGCGAAAAGGAAGAGTCGTGATTCAAGTGAGTAAGGCGCATTACAGTTTTAAACAGTGGAGCGAGACACATATTAGGCTATTGGCTAATATTTTTTGGCATGGGTTTGTTTATTCTGTAAACACACATTTGTTTTTATGACTCATAGAAACTTAAACCCTGCATTGTTTTTGACTTATGCGCGCCATATTAGTCTCAATAAAAAACTCCATAATGTTAATAAAATCCGTTTCCAAAATATCACATTTTAATTTCCAGAATAATTATTATAACAAAAACCCGTCACCCGTCGTAATTTAACAACCGAATTTTCCATGTAGACGGAGCATGACTCAGAATTTTTTGCCTAGCACGCTATATCCTATATGCTGCACGTAAAAACAAATACTACCATATCTCACCCATGCTCCCGATGCATGGTTTACTCTACCGGGTGTCCAATTTTCTAAGAAGATTATAATATGTTTACTTAAAAAAGTATTATTAGCACATAGTTTTTCATATTATTATATATGACGACGAATCTGACAGTTCCTCAACTCGTCATACACTAGTAGTTCCTCGGACTCTAGCATATAGAGGTACCCGTTAGAAACTATATTAGGGGGGAAAGATGATAGTACATTGAGTCCAGATATATTAGCAGAGCTAGCTTGAAGATGGAAGAAGCATCTTTCTATGGGAATAATCTCCTCGAAAAATACAAAATTCCCGAAAAAATTGCCAAATTCTTCAAGGACCCAAATTAAATCCAGGATGCTAGCATCCACAGAGCAAAAAAGAGATACGTAACTCTTGAAATTGTAAACCATATTGGGAAAAGGTTTGACAGCCTTAGAGCGGGTTTTCTCTAATTTGGCCTAAACAAAAAAGGGAGAGACGAAGCACTTGAGGAAGATCTTTTGGGTCTTGCCGAATCGGCGCAGTTGTTTTGCATTGGCCACAATATTGTTTCATGCAAAAATATAATAAATTGCTACTGCGCAAATTCCAGATCTTTTCTTTTTTAGCGAAGGTTTTGCCGAAAATTGCAAAAATATAAAAACAACCCGAGAGTAAATATTAGAGCTAAACAGTGAAATAACGTATTCCTATCGAATTTTTTTTTCAGAAGAGTGGAATCAAATAACTCAAAATAAATTAGCTTTGAGTTGGACAAAAGGTTACAAAATTCTCTTTGTGGACAAACATTTTTAGTTTTCACCCCCAAAACCTCAAAATTTACCAAAAATGAGTTAAAAATTTACTCGAAAAGCATACAACATTTATAAGTAGGAGCAGTTAAAACTGTTAATAACTGTCAAGATCAGTTTTTGTTAAGCTATTTTTTAAGACAGAACGATAACAGGGGATTTTAGGTTTATCTTTAATCCTAGAAATCTACATAAAGTTCTTTTGCCCACCTCATTTTCAACTGGAAGATATTAGAGAAATTAATTACTAAAAACTGCTTCCTTGCGATATTAGATCTTAAAGATGCATATTTTTTAGTTCCAATGTTTGATGAATATAAAAAATATTTAAGATTTTCTTTTCACAACAAAAGTTGAATTCCAATGTTTACCATTCGGTCTAGCCACTGCAATTTTTTGTTCCACCCTTTCAGGCCTGTTTCGCTTATCTAAAAGATTAGGTTTTTTATTAACAATTAAAAAACCATACACAACCGACTCAAGAGATACAATTTTTAGCATTTATCCTTAATGCAAAAAAGATGTGGATATATATCGCACAAAAAAGAATAACAAAAATAAAAACAGCCATTAAGATTATTCAAAGAAAAAAAAATAAAATAACAATTAAAGAGGTTTCGCAAAATAGGAAGGCTAGCCTTGGTTTGTACAGAGTACGGCCTGTTGTACGTAAAAACCATTGAGCGAGAAAAATATCGTGCCTTAAAGGCTAATGGGAACAACTATAACAAAAAGATGCTTGTTATGTTCTTAGTTAAAAATGAACTTGAATTGTTTAAAACGAATACTATTTTACAGCCTCATTATAACATTAAAGTTTTTTCCGATACATACAAATCGGGACGGGGGCGTGTTGCCATAGAAAGGAAGCAAAGGGGGCTTTTTGGCAACAAGGTTAACAGGAGAAACACATAAACATTCTTGAAATGAAGGCAGCTGGCTTAACAAGCTTTGTAAAAGACTTTAAAAAAATTGTCATATTTTACTAAGAATTGATTGCTATTGGGAGAATGATGTAGCAGTGAGCATAATAATCATATAGCGTACAAGAAATCTGGTATAAAAATTGTATATTTATTTGCAAGCTACCTGAACAAAAAATGCCACCGGTTTGTGTCGTGGCTTCCAGTGGAAACATTCACAATGAATTAGAAAATCCTTAATTCTTATATATTTCCTCCTTCCTCACTGTTTCCAAAAATAAAAAAATAATAAAAAGTTGAAAACGATAATGCGATATGTCTGGTGGTTTATTCTATCTGGAGAATTGAAGCATGGTATCCAAAATTAGAATCCGTGATTCGCTTAAAAGTTATCGTTTTAAATCCGAATGGTGATTTACTCTTATCCTCGTTTAGGTAACCCCACCCACTATGAAAGAATCTTTCCCTGGGGGTAGCAATCTTATCAAGGTGGCCTATAGTAAAAGGGGCGTTTGGGAGGATGCAATTAATTTTTTCCAAATGATGGAAGTTTGACAATAATATTGAGACCATCTTGCAGCCTAATGTAAATCAACTTGTATCCGTTTTAGAAACAGAATCTCAAAATACTGGGAAATATTGAACTCTTAACATACAAAGGTCTGCCTTGGCTTAAGTACCCTGTTTCAAAGAAAATTTACAGTTCTATTTGTGTTTTACTATTATATATTGCATACAGAAAACAAAACTATTTCGATGAACAGAGGATACACTTATTTTAACAATTAAAAAGCCTCATAAGCCCGCTAAATCCCAAAACATTACCAGGTGGATTTAAAAAGGTCTAAAAAACGCAAAAATAGAATCAAATTTTAAAGGATATAGCACAGGACATGGGGTGTCTTCCGCAGTATTAAGGGTTGGTGCATCAATTAGAAGTATTAGGAAGGCTGCGGGATATTCCGAAAAAAGGAAAACGTTCAATCGATTTTATAATAAACCTTTAATTTCAAAAGATTTCTTAGCTAATTATATTAAGAAATATATTTTAAACACCTTTCAATTTTAAACCTTGTGGTTTCCTTATCATTATTTAACTTCTTAACTAATATTGGCATATTCTCTAGACAACTACCTGGTGTATCTAATAGGATGTGCCCAATCGAAGTATAATTAAGGATTAAACGACTTACCTGTAAGGAAGTTCAATCCAAATTATACGAGATTGGTCACATCTTATTAGACGCCCTCCCATTTATATATTCATGTATTTTTCATGCAATCTACTTAAGTACTAGTCAACCTGTCCTTGGCGATCTTAGTATTTCAGGAAAGCTTTAGAAGTATACTAAAGTACCTAGCAGAGATCAGGCAGGCTGCCATGGCGGTATGTTTTTCTTACCTCTAAAACTTGCGTATGACGTGCTACGAAGTATCACTACCTGGTGTATCTAATAGGATGTGACCAATCTCGTATAATTTGAATTGAACTTCCTTACAAGTAAGACGTTTAATCCTTTTAATTATATTTTAACCTGCTAGAGAAATTGTTTATTATTCGTGTTCTGTTTTTGCACTATAATACGTAGGTATGCAGATAATGCCATAATTGTTTCAGGTGCATAATTAGAGGATTAAGTTTAATTGAAGGTTAAATAGCAATGGAACATGGAAAAAAGCTGATATTTGGAAGTGAATTACAGAAAAAAACATAAATTAAAGGGAAAAAAAAGAACTACTACCATTCGTAAATAGCCACAAAGAAAAAATCCATAAAAAAGTTGTCGATGATATGGCTGAAAAGCGAAACATAACAATATTAAGACTGCCGCCTTACCATTGTTAACTTGTTCCAATAGAATTAATATGGGCTCAAATTAAAGGGTATGTAGCATTTAGTTAAAAAAATAACGGCAGATAATTGGCAAAAATGTGTACAACATGTTTTAAAAGTAGAAGAAAAAATGTGGAAACTTGATTGTTTAATCGAAGAAACTGTGGAACCGTTAATTATTTATTTGGAAGAAAATGAGAGTGATGATGAGAGCATTTACTGTTCTTCTGAATCTGAGTAATTTATTCCTATTTTATTTTTGACTGGTTTTAAAGAAACGTATTTTGATTTCATTTTAATTATTTTTGTAGTTATAATAATTGACAACCGTGACAATGTTTTATGTACCAACCATTTGTTTAGCCTTAATTTAATTTTTAGGTGTGCCTGTTAATTATAGTTAAAACCGCAATCCGTTTTTGTGTATATATATAATAATATTTTTATTCCTAAAATGTATTTTTGTTATTTAATTTATAAATTTTTTCTAATAAAGTAATTTGTTTTATTAAATTTCATGGAACTTTTCACATGTTTACTATTTTCTTCACTAATACCTATATACCACGGTACTTAAAATGTAATTTTCCTCCAATTGCGGCGCCTATGAGAATAGTTTATCGCTTGCCTTCTATTGTTCTCGGTTTTGGGTTCTATTGTATTCTCCGGTCGAACAGGGTAAGGTATATAAAAATAAAGGATTCTTACCTGACATACATTAGAAAATTTTTAAAAGAGAAGAAAAAGTGATTGATCACTCAGTACAAAATTTATCCAAATTTGCATCTTTATTACTCTCTCTTGTTTATGAACTATAGGATCCATTCCTACGAGAGGTGAAATTTACCTGTACAATTTGAGCTTAGAAAGTAAATAAATTGATAGATTTTCGAAATTTTTACACGATTGTCAAGATATTCAGGAGACCTTCAAAACAAGGTATCACTCGACCCCCTTTCCCTATTCAAAATATAGAGCTAAAGTTTACCTCTCAAAGGGGATGCGCGCTATAAAAATTTCAAAAAGTCTCCCCCTTACAAATAAAATCGACGTGTTTCAGCATTATCTCCAATTTTTTACAGTTTGTGAAAAAATCCATGAGAACCTTTTTTTGACAATAATTTTCAAAGTCAAAAATACCCGCAAATTACAACATTTACCAAATCACAAATCATCACTCGAGTTATGGTTGGTCCATTAGAAGAGCGGCCACTCATTTTGGGGTTGATAAAATGACGATAGTACGATGGAAAAAGCGCAGGACGAAAGCCTGTAAGCTTTGAGATACAAGATGAAAGGCTAATCGACATCCAGCACCTCAGACAAAATCCGTTGAAACATCTAATGTAATGATGTTTCCAGATTCGGGTTGGCGCAAAAAAAGAACCTTTTTTAACGGAAGAACAAAAACAGGCCAGAGTTATTTTTGCATTAAATAATGTTTTTCATGATGATGACTTCTGGTAGAGGGTGGTCTTCACAGGTGAAAATTTATTTCAGTTATCTTCGAGCAGCAGAAGAATTTAAGTGTATTGTCCACCAAAGAAAGCTGAACATTTTTCAGTGAATATGTGGGGCTGGTTTAGCGCCAGAACTTTGGGTATGTTTTGGAAAATCGAAGGAAGATTCAACAGTCAAAGATATGTTGAGATCCTTGAGGATGTCATGTTGCCATCTGTGCAGATGTTTTATGAAAACAACGACTTCGTTTGCCAGCAGGATAACTGTCCTGTGTACATGGCTAATGTTGTTCGCCAGTAGTTTGAAAACAATAATACTGAAACACTTCTTTGGCCATCCAACAGCCATGATCTCAACCCAACTGAAAATATACGGGGCAGACTTGTCAACATTATTTATCAGAGAAACTGGAGACCACAAAATGCTGAATAGTTAAGGGATGCATTTCATCGCGCATTGGATGTGCTCTCAGAAGATAATGAATATTTTCAAAATTTAAGCTTTTCAATGCCCAAGAGTTTACAGAATGTTATTGAAAGGGATGGTGCGCCCACCAAATACTAATTTTTGTTGTTGTTTTAAGTAATATTTAATATTTAGTTGTTTCCAATCCGTTATGTTATTTTGAATCCATCGCTTTTTCATTTTATTATCGTCATTTTATCAACCCCAAAATGAGTGGTCGCCTCTTCTTATTGACCAGCCATCTTTTGTAACCCGACTGATAATTACTCTTTTTCAATGAAGAGCGTTATAATAGTTTATTTACTGTTTAAATGGCGATTTTTGGTATCATTAAATATTTATATCCGAGAATAAAACATTGATTTTAGAAACAAGAAGCTAAACTTAAAACTTCTTTGCATTGCGTTGTCGGGTAATAAGGTTATTTGTTTTAAATTAAGGAATTTTTTTAATTCAGGCGTTTTTACTTTTGATTTTGTTAATATGACATAATTTAATTGTAATACCGAATGTAATAGTGTCAGACATTACAAGTTGGTGGTGTGTTTGAGTATACACTAATAAAAAGTCAAAGTTTGAGATGTAGGGAAAAATGCATGTAAACTTGATTTCAAAAAAAAACTCATATATCCATTTTTTTCTATGCCACAAAATTTAGCTTTCCATTAGTGTATACTATTATAAGGCACCACCAGCTTATTATGCCTGACAGCTTAAAATTCAGTGTGACATCCTTAAAAATGCCACAGATATCAACATTTACAAAAGTTCAAATTATCACTCGAGTTATAGAAGACGGCTGGTCTATAAGAAGAGCGGCTACCCATTTTGGAGTTGATAAAATGACAATAATGCGATGGAAAAAGCGCTGGATTGAAAGTAATTCTACGGATAGGAAAGATGGATCAGGACGACCAAAAATAAGTGCAAGATGAGAGACTTATTGACCATCTCAGAAAAAATCGGTTGAAGCAGCTAATGTAACTTTATTTCCGGGTTCTTTAGCAACAGTAAATAGAAGAGTAATGAAATCAGAAGTCTTTTGTCGAGTTGCCGCAAAGAAGCCTTTTCTAACAGAGGAACAAAAACAGGCCAGAGTGATTTTTGCACTGAACAACGTTCGTCGTGATGATTTTTGGGAGAGGGTGGTTTTCACTAACGAAAAAATTTCTTAATCATCTTCAAGCAGCAGGAGAATTTTAGTTTATCGTCCACCAAATTCTAGATTTGAACCCGAATATACAAACTAAATTAAAAAAGCTGGACGTTTTTCTGTAAATATGTGGGGCTTGTTTAGTGCTAGAGGTTTGGGTTTTTTTTGGAGAATCGAAGGAAGATTCAATAGTGAACGATATATTGAAATCCTTGAAAACGTTATGCTGCAATCTGTACAGGCTTTACATGAAAATAATGACTTCGTTTATCAGCAGGACAACTGTCCAGTACACACGGCTAATGTTGTTCGCCAATGGTTTCAGAATAATAATAAAAAAACACTTCCTTGGCCAGCCAACAGCCCTGACCTTAACCCAATGGAAAATATATGGGGTCGAATCGTTAAAATAATATACCAAAGGAATTGGAGACCACGAAATGCTGAAGAGTTAAGCGATGCTATTTATCGCGTACTGGATCAGCTCTCAGAAGACCATCAGTATTTTCAAAATTTAACCTTTTCAATGCCCAGACGTTTTCAGCTTATAATAGAGACAAATAGTGATCCTATTAAATACTAAATTACATATTTTAGTTTTTTTTAAGTTAAAATAATTAGTATTAAGTTTATTATCGTTTTTGTCCTAATCCAAGTTTCCTAATCGTCGAATTGTTTTCAATCCAGCGCTGTCCATCGTATTATTGTTATTTTATCAACTTCAAAATGGGTTACCGCCCTCTTTATAGAACAGCCTTCGTCCGTTACTCGAGTGATAATTTGATACTGTTCGATAAACACTTTACTAAAATATTATTTTTGCTGATTTTTTAGTATTATGCAAAATTTAATATAAAAATAAGGTTGCCTTTACTTTAAGTAAAAAAATATTTTCAGTTTTAGAGACCTTTTTTAAACAATATGACAAATTGTCGTACTTTTGAAGTTTTCAGGCATTATTATACATATTTAGAAAGGTCAATTTTGTGACTACATGTATGTGATTTTTTTGAAATCAAGCGTACGTGTGGACTTACCTTTATAAAGCCCTACAGAAGAATTATTTTTTCCTTTAATTATTTTTAAGGTAGGAAAATTAAAATAACCAAAATTTACCCCACAAAAACTCATTGTTTAGGTACATCAATATTTTGTCTGTTTCGATCTCAGGAAAAAAGTATGTGCTAAATCAGTCAAAGAAATATCGTGAATGCGGACGTTTTAAAAAGAATCATAGAAAAATAGAGTTATAAAAATAGTAGTTTTTACAACTACTGGCAGAAAGAGTGCTTTTTTAGAAGCGTGGCTAGAGCGAGCGTAGCCAGTGATTTAAAATTGGGACAAAAAAAATATAGCTTCATCAAAAAAATAATAAGAAACGTAAAAACATACAAAAATACAAAAGCACTTACTTCGCCATCGGCTACTAAAATTTCGCACCAAATTCTTTTGTTGGTCATTTAATTTTCTGACGTTATTTGTGTGTAAAAAAATAATAAAAATAGTTTTTTGCCTCGTTAACTAAAAAAGCTTGGCCGATTTAGTAGGAATTGTTAAGTCGTTCTTTAAAATTGGCCATTATTACATCTCTAACTCACGCAACACCGTCTCAACTAAACAGCCAGTTAACTCCTATCATCTCAGTGCTCTTTAGCCTATTGTGGCTGCCATTTTTATAACCAAATTGGTAGGTAAAATATGGAGTTTTTGTCAGTTAGGTGTCAATATGGTACCGATAGTAGGCCAAAGGATACTAAAACGAAAATAAGTTAACTGACTTTTTAGTTGAGGACGGTGTTGGCTCCCGTCTGGTAGAAAGACATTTAATAGAAAAATATTTGTTAGAATGGATTTGTTAGAAAAATATTTCTTAGAAAATACATTTGCTAGAAAGTACATTTGTTAGAAAATATATTTGGTAGAAAGTTCATTTGGCAGAAAAACAGTTGGCAGAAAATACATTTGACAGAAAAACAGCTCGTAGAAAGTACATTTGGCAGAAAAACAGTTGGCAAAAATATATTTGACAGAAAAACAGTTGTCAGAAAGTAAATTTCTTTAAAAAATTGAAAAGCAACAGGTATTCCACCGCTTTATGTATATAATGCCGCTTATTTCAAAATGTAAACATTTGGTAGAAAGTACATTTGGCAGAAACACAGGTAAGTAACCAGTTATTTATTTCCACAATACCACTAGGTAGGAACGTCTTATTGATATTAGTAAATATGGAAATCAAAGAAATTGAATTTGTTGAAAGTTCTAGATGTAAGAAAAAGTTGTTTAGTAATGGATATTTTCATGTAAGCGAAAAGTGTAAAAAAAATGCAAAACTTTAATCTTACCCAACTGATCAAGGCTTGAAAACGCTAGCTTAATTTAGAAACTTTTCTGAAAAATGTAATTTCAAACAAATGTATTCATACAAATATAATATTTTTCTACCAAATGTGTTTCTACCAAATTTCCATCAAATTGCCCCCACTCGTACTATAAGTACGTATAGACGTTTGTGCCTATGGTAAAAGATATGTCTTAGGGCATCTCCTAAAATATATTTAAAAAGCATCCAATATCTTATATTAAATAGAATAGAACAGATTTTTGTTATTGTGGAATAAGTTATATTAGTTATATATAGCCTTATTTTTATTATATATTTTTTAAAAGTTTTACTTGCAAGCAAATGATATTTAATTAATTATTTAATTAACTATACTCTTTAGTTTATCATACTAATAATCGACAATTAACTAACAGAATCGTGCTTCTAATCGAAAAAAAATAAAAAGTCATTAAAGCAGATAGATAAGAGTATTTTATAGACTGTGAAAAAGTATGAGTCTATAAAAAAACACTAACAAAAAGGTGTCGGTTTATAAGGGATAATCAAAAAATAAAAATCATTTGTATACGCTTCTCAAATATGTCAAGTTTAGATCTTTTAGGATTAGAGAAATGTTATTATAAATTTTGCATATGTTGTAGGAGAATGATCTGTTAAAAATTGCATGTCGGGGAGATGGTAAAGTTAGATTTCCTCTTAACCTCAATCCGAGATTGTAGACATGCGTTCTATTGATAACTTTTGGAACAGATATGTTTTAGATAATAATATTTGATGAAATGTGCATGCAGAATTTAGTTTACGTCTAGATGGTCAATTAGCTGCTTTTAACCTATATAAAAAATGTTTATATTTACAAATTCCGAAAATCACGTTTTAAACTCTCTCTATATCTCTGTTGTACATCGCAAAATTTAAAATGAGATAATACCAAGGTATCACAGAGTTGTAATTTTAAGTTTTTGAGATATGTGGCGGTGTTGATATAACGTTTTTAGATTCATATCCGCACTTTTTAAGCATTTAGTTACATGATTAGTAAATCTTAAGTCCGTGTCAATTATTAAGCCAAGGTTCCTTGCAGATTAAGAGGACTTCCCTACATTTCAATATTTAAGCGGTTTTCAGCGTCATTTTTGTTTTCTCCAAATATCATAATATTTGACATACCAGGATTAATAAAAAGCTGATGTTTTTTAATTCATAGTTGATTTGATCTTCTGCCTGTGCAATATCTTTAAAAAGAAGTTAATATTTTAGATAAGTATCATCAGCCAGCGTATTTGTAGGGACGACAGTAAGATAAACAAGCAGTGATGTGAAATGTATAAATACAAAAAAGCAAAAGTTCACTGTATTCATTTACACCCTATAGTAAATTTTTTTATTACGACAGTTTAAATTTTAAAACATTTAAAATAATGTTAAAATAATAATGCAAACTAGAGTTAAATATTGATTTTCAATTAAAATTATTGTGGACCCACTTTTATTCATTTTATAGGTATTTATTTATGAGAGAATTATTAGATATTATATTAAAACAACTCAAATACATGAAACTGGTTTTTAAATTGAATATTTTAGATACGCTTTGTACGCATATAGTTATAATTATGCTTATTTACCTAACAAGTGCGGAAAGTGATACTTTTCAGCACGCGACGGCAAGCCATCAAGGGCGGAAAAGACATTTTTCGCACAGGTACAAAATTTTTCCTACTAGCGTAAAATAGTTTTTTAAATTGCGGGAAAGATACAGGGTAAATCCATACCCGCATGGCGTGCGGGAAATGCAACTTCCCGCACGCAAACGCGTGCTCTTTTACCCACGCTAGTAGGAAAAATGTTTAAAAACACTATTTTTTTATATTTTTTATAGAATGATAAGGAAGAACAATGGAACCAAAAACTATACAAGGCAACACCACAGCAAAACTATGGTGAAATATCATTCGGAAATACTGGCCTTTATAAGTTTATCCGGTCATTGCACATGGCATATGAGGGGAATTAGTATGTTTTCATATCGTACTCAATACGTATTCAAAAGATTGTCTTCTTTTTCTTTCATAGAACATGTTCTCTAATCCGACAAAGGCATGATTTATGAAAGAACAACATGCTTGATTTTCGATACGCATTGTATACGACATGAAAACATACTAAATAATAAGTTTAAAAAAAAAGAAAATAATGTAAAAATTAGGGTTGGCCATGGACAAAGCCAAAGGCAAAAAATCTACTGCGTATGCCTGTAGCACTCAACTCGCGCCCAGAGGACTTTTTGTCTCTGCGTTTCTTCTTTTTTTTCATTAAATTCAAGGGGTCGTTATATTATATATTATCTCATTATGAGGGGAATTTACCAAAAATAATCCGTTGGTCGTATCTTACTTGAATACGCATACTGGAAAAGTAGAAAAGAGTATGGTACTATCTCGCAGATTCCCACCAATTTCAAAGTCTAACTCTATTACGAGTGGCGCGAAAGCCAAAAAATTCGACTGGCCACTGCCCGACTCATCACTAGACACTTATGGTGGGATTTCTAAAAGGGTTTAAAACGGTCCTATGTTTAAGTGAAATTTTTGGTTTTAAGCATTTTAAACCAATCCTCCTTGAGTTCTAGACATAGTTTGATTTATAAGAAGAATTTGAATATATTTTTTTATTGAATAATCATCTTAACACAATCTTTTGTTGGATTTAAGAAGAAAGTTTCAATTTAGAAGAAAAGAAAGTTAAAAAATTTAAACCCATGCGGGGTTTAAATAGTAAACACCCTGTAGAACAAATTAAAATTGGGGTATTGGTAACTCTAATTAAAACTTACCCTTGTTAATTAATTTTGCCAATTACAACTTGATGTCACACAATGATTTAGATGGGTAATAATAAAATAAAGAGTAGATTAATTTTGTATTTATTTAAAAGGTATTTTTATTTATGAAATGTATCAAAATACTTAAATGCAAGTTTCGTTTAGGTTTCTGAAACTGTCGAAATGTCAGTTTCAAAATATTAGCTGCGTTCAAATCACAAACAGCGAGTTCGAATTTCTTACCTCTGCTTGTATCTTGGCTTGCACCAACCTCTACTGATGAAAGTCAGGTTCGAAATGAGGGAGCTTTGAGTAAGCAAAGTTTTTTTGACTGAGCTTTTAGGTAACATCAATGTTTTAATTTCAGTTTGTAAATAAATTAATATAGTTGTGTTGGGTTTTTTTGTTTGGAATATTTTTCGTGTGTGACCTTCACATATGTTTGTTTTGCCTCGGGTTCAAAATATGGCGCTTTTCTGGACAAAATAAGGTAAATTAATCCTTGTAAAAACGGTTACTTATGGAAATTATAAACGAACTTATTACCAATTGCCACAAAATGATCTTTTCTGGGGGCTGTATATTTAAACCACCCCCTAGAGGTGGTCTAAAAAATCACCAACTTTATAAACTCAAACACAGATAATGAAACTATTATGTGCCAAATTTTTGGCGTATTCATTGCCATTTTGAAACCTGTCAAAAAAATTAGTTTTAGGGCATTTTCTCTTAAAATTAGGTATATTTTGAGAAAAAAGCATACAATACAAAATAATCAATAACTTTGTGTCTTTTCTGTATAGATAAGTTTTTTTTTTGAAAATTGGTTTTAAAATTTAGTACCCCCTACCGCAGGTGTAGTAAATCTCACTATAAGTATCTACTATCCATTAAAAACGCTCTACTATAAAAACGACGCGACAACGGGCGAATTTGTAAATTCACCGATCAGCCTACCTATGAAAACAATCTTGTTTCTAAATTCATCTGTGATTCTTGGTGACATCGTCATTTAATCAGCTGTTTTTTGTTGTTATTACTTTGTTTTTAAGTTATTTGATATTTTTTAAGAAACCATTGCCGACTTGATAAGAATTAGCGTTCAAACTATTTGAAAGACAGTTTTCAAGAACTGATGCTTGGTTTATTCAGCAAAATAATATAATATAAGAATAGGAACACCCAATAACAAACCATATTTAAGATCACATGATCACGTTTGACCAATCGCAATGCTAATTTTTATTTCTTGTTTTATTTTATTAATCTTCAATTTGGGCTAGTACCTATAAGATGGACATAAAGTTTTATCCTCGTCATATCCTCCTAAAGCCCGACGAGGATTTTTCTTTCGTTTATAATATAATACATGGAATTTTGTCAAAAAATTTCTCTATTGGAAAAAAAATCACAAAAATCTAGGCTAATTTTAAATTTTAAATTTCAATATCAGATTAGCGTCATATTTCATTTGTCGGTGAAAAAATCTAATGAATTTATGAAAGAGGCATTTTTTGTTATGTTATTTTCTTTTCACCTCGACTCTAGACCCAAAAAGTCCGCAAATATAGAAAAATAGTATGTTAAAAACTACTTTATTTCATACTGTATTGTAATATACTCCATTACGTTATCACTAGTCCGGGAAATTATACATTACATCACTAGTCTGGTAAAGTAACTAAAAAAAATAAGAACAAAAGTATTTTACGTTACAAGGCCGGGAAATGCTCTCTTAAAGTAGTCTAGATGTATACGCGCCGATACACACACGCGTTTTTCTACCGCGCGGTGCCGCAGCGGTTGCTGCAAAAATCGATACACACACCTGTCGCGACATGACGCTAGTGCTGTACGCATGTTGTTGTTCGCAAAAACTACGTACTGAGAGCCAAACTTGCGTGTGGGATGCCGCTGCGTTCCCGGGGGGAGCGGTGGCGAAAAATGCACGCAAGACGAACGGGCGTTGCCGCAATATTGCCGCTCAACTGTGTGCATTGCGTCATTTATTTTATAGTATCACAGACCGCAATTGCGATACCGCTGCAACACTGCGCGGCATAAAAACGCGTGTGTGTACCGGCGCTACGGACAAGATGACGAAGGAGCCGAGTCCGGAATTTCTAGATGAGTACTTTAACCCCTGCAGTCCCTGGGCTCACTATAGTGGACACAAATTCAAAGTGCTTCAACTCTCGTTCTATTCAACTTTTTGATGTTTTGAAAAGATGGAGCTCTAGTTTCAATCTTCTTCTTTAATTTTAACGCAATTGGCGACATCTTTCGCTAGGGTTAGAAAGCTACGATGGAATCTAAAGTATGTGTGCAGGCGGTCTGCACGGTTTTTGTGCATGGTGATTTTCGACATTAGTTTTTTGTGTCAAAAAGATTCCAACAAAGGTACGTATATTTTTTTTGTACATGAAAAGGTCTAATCTAAAAGTATGTTTTGGTTTTGTCTGCCTAGGTCTTTGTTTTCACAAAAAAATATTCATGTGAAAACCTGTACATTATTATGTAGTGGATGCCGGGTCTTCAAAAATGCATATTCTTAGTTCTATTATATGCAATAATGGATAAAAATAACCGGTGTCATATGATCAACTGCTCTTTTGTTTGGAAAATGATTCTGACCTGGAATTCCTGAACGACGAGGATGATTAATGGGTCAAATAGATTTTCGATTAAAAGACCATGAGGAAGACCAAGCTCGCAACCGTCCTCACCTAATGTGGATCCAACAATTCCCAAGAGAAAATCCACCAAAATAGAACTGCTTTCAATGGATATATTCACCACCTTCTATTATTCGACGAGAAAAAAAATGCAACCTATGTCGGTATCCAGACTTCAAGAAGAACTCATATATTTTGTCAAAAATGTAAATTATATTTTTGTGTTTCCAGTATTCAAAAGTGTTTTGCTAAATATCATGTTATGTAGGATTAAGTACTTAGGTTAAACGTGTAACATAACACAAAATAAATAATTTTCTGATTTTCTGATTTATATCGAGTTTTCTTTTGTTAATCGTAAAGAAGTAACCTTCAGATTCAACCGTCTCAACGTCCACTATAGTGTACATGCCATATCTCAAAAACTACTTGTTCTATCACTTTCGGACCAGAACCAGAATTATTAGAATTATTTGACGTCTATATGTTCCTAATTTCAGATTTTTTCCTATGGCCCCAAAAAAGTCCGGGTCGAAAGGGTTAATGACATTTCACGGCCGTGATCGTACAACGTTTTATTTCATACTGTAAGTGCGAAATCCATTATTTTATTATTATTTTTTTTAGTTACTTTTCCGGACTGGTGATGTAATTTTTCATTTCCCAGACTGAAATATCGATTTCGGTCCGCGAAAATTTCTTTCCCGGACTAGTGATGTATTGTATCATTTCCCGGACTGAAACCGATAACATAATGGAGACAAATGTTAAACAATTAGTTACTTGTGTGTATGACAATACATTCTCAGATCACAGAAGTACTCTGGGGGGACTCTGATCTTCCTACAAAAAAATCAGAGAAGCGATACGCAAAAGGTAATTTTATTAGAGCTTTACAAATCGAGAATTGGCTATCTGTCTATAGCCAAACACAATTTTCTGACTGCTTTAATAGTTTCTACAATACATTTATGTTTTATTTTAATTTATGTTCTCCTCTGCGCAAGAGACGCTGATATTAAAACATCAAGTTTAAAATTAAAAGATCTTTATGCATTATCACGGTTAAATCCGGACTTAAAGCCATTTTATAGGGAAATAAAAAAAATACACTCTAAATTAGTCAGAAATACAAAAAGAGTTTTTTACCAGGATAGAATATTTTCATCAGAAAATACTATAAAGGCATGTTAGCAGACAGTGAATGAAATGACAAATAAAAAAAAAAGTTCTACACCAAGGACTACACCACGGCTAAATCCTTCAGACCGATAATTCTAACATCATTTATGATGAAGGCACTAGAAAAAATGGTAGAAAGGTACCTCCTGGAGGGAACACTGGCTAACAGACCATTCCATAGGGACCAGCACGCGTACAGGGAGGGCAGATCTACGGACTCAGCCCTTCAAGCAGTAGGGCAAAAGGCAGAAAAGGCTTTTCAGCACAAAGGATATGCACTAATGGTATTCTTCGATGTGGAAGGAGCCTTCGAAAAGGCAAGAACGCAGATTATAACATCTGCCCTTCAGGAAAGAGGAGCGGAAGCAAGTTTGACTGAATGGGTCAAATCCGCGTTAACGGAGAGGGAAGCACAGGCCAGCTTAGGAGAGTCAAAGGTGAAGGAGGATGTGACGGGAGGCTGCGCTCAGGGTAGCTGCTTGTCTCCCTACTTGTGGTGCCTAATAATAGATGATCTACTAAATCACCTGACGTAGGAGGGATTCGACACACAAGCATATGCGGACGACGGTGTAGTGAAAGTGAACGGCCGCTTTCCAGTCACAGTCTGCAAAAGAATGCAAAGGGCAGTAAGAATTATAGAAGACTGGTGCAGGCAGAATGGTCTTTTAGTGAATCCTGAAAAGACCGAGATGATCCTATTCACCAGAAAGAGGAAACTAGAGGGATTCAGAGCTCCCAGTATGGCAGACTCCTAACTTTGGTATCACAAATTAAGTATTTGGGGGTGACGCTGGACAAGGGGCTCAAGTGGAGCAACCAACACTCAGGCTTCCGATCGTCGTTCGCCGCCTTTCGCCTTTTGTATTTAGTACGCCTCTAACCACAGTGCTGTGTGGAGCGTAGTCAATGAAACCGGAATTTGGTCAATAAATACGCAAATTTTTATAACGTAATTTTCTTATTTTTTGTCACTCATAAATAAGAGCGTTTTATTGTCAACTGCTCAGATTTATCAGTGACGATGTGTTACAATGAAAATAATAAAGAGAAACAAAATAAAAGCAAGTTCTCAAAATAAAATAATACATTCTAAAAACCAAAAAGATTCTCCCAGTCAAAAAAAATTAAAGCAAATGTTCGAAAAGTCCTCCTTGCTCGGCTAGACAATATCCGAGCCTACTATAAAAACCCCTTCTAACGTTTCCAAGCATGTTAGGGGTGATAATTTGAAAAGCTTCTTCAAAAACAGATAGAAGTCATTAGGAGCAAGATCGGGAGATCGAGCTGGCCATAAAATAGTTCCCCGTGTACTTATAACCCGATTAGGAAATACATTATCAAGATATTCCCTAACAACCATCTTGTTGAAATCATGTTTCACCAAATCTTACACCTAACAACTGCCTAGAAGTTGGAATAATGTGCTGCTGCTGGACCATTCAAATTGCAATTGCCGTTAATAAAAAATGGCCCAATTACGTGTTCCCCTACAATACCCTCCCCCCAAATATTTAGTTTTTGGGGATACTATGTTCTTACGTCAAAATACAAATGCTAATTTTCCCTCGACCAATATCGAACGTGTGTTGGGTTATGACGATTTGACCATTTGACCATCTGCACTTTTTCGGCAACTTCGTAGACATCCATTTTTAGTTTTAAAAATGTATTATTTCAATTAAGAACTTACCCATCTGTTTCTCGGGCAAGGCAGAAATAAAACAAAATAATAAAAACAAAATGAATTTCCAAAAGATAACACTGCAGCGTGCTTCGAATCCACCTCGGTCGTACGGCACGGAGAGTAAATTGGACTTGATTCCCCCTATGTTCGCAGTAGCTTGAAGCGGTCTGTATACGGATATCATAAGACCAAGGATCCAATACGGATCAGTGGTCTGGTGGCCCGCTGTAGAGAAGCTGATCATATCCAAAAAGCTAACGAGCCAGCAAGAGCAACTTGGATCAAGAAGGAGGCGATGGTGACGCACCTGCGATGAAGAGACCAGGGACTGTAGAAGGGCAGGGAGGACAGAGAGGGCCGTCTAGCGGTCGAGGGACTGGTGACGAAAGAGTTGCCCCTCCTAAAACTGCCAGTGAAAGCACCGCTTAAACCCTTGAGGTTTGATAAAAAGTACAAGGTCACAATACCAGAACGTAATGAGTGGCAAAGGGAAGAATTCCGAACGAAATTAAGCAGAGAGGTGACGGCTGATACACGGATGGCTCTAAACTGTCAGCCAGGCAGACAACAGGCGCAGAAGTGTACGCGGAAAGCCTAGAAGTTCAGAAGAGTTATCCACTTGGAGAACACAGTGTTTCAGGCGGAGGTGACAGCCAGGCTGCCCTCAGGGCTCTAAGTGCACTCAAAATAGTCAGTAGTCTAGTGGAGGAGTGCGCTGAAGTACTAAACACTGGCTCAAGACAAAATGGTGACACTGATGTAGGTCCCAGGTCATGAGGGAATACCAGGGAACGAGAAAGCAGACGAACTTGCCAGACTAGGGGTCGAAATCCAATACATTGGACCGGAACCTCTTCTGGGAATAACAAGGAAACAGGTACAGAGTGAGGTCAACAAATGGGCGAACAATGACCTGAAGCGTTCTGGAGGTAAGAGTCAAAATGCAGACAGTCCAAGCTATTCGTGCGTGGTCCGAATGTAGCCAGAACTAAATGGCTCTTAGGCAAGACCGGAAAGGACATTGGACTGCTGACAGGGATGCTGACTGGGCACAATCGGCTGAACAAACATCTGACGCAAATAAGAGTAGCAGGAGATCCCGGGTGTCCCGCTTGCGGGCTCGAAGAGGAATCGGCGTAGCACTTGATAGCACAGTGTGATGCATATGCCAGATCAAGGCAGCTGAAGTGGGGAATTCCCACGATAAAGGACGAAGAGCTGCACTCGCTCAAACGGGCAGACATACTAAACTTCGTAAGGAAGACAGGGAGAGACAAGAGCAGCGGAAGTAGGGCCATAAGGGTAAGGAACGGGGTATGGCAGAAAGGGCCCATGAAGAGGCATAATTGCCAGGCCCACGGGCCGCCCCTATACTACTACTACTACTAAAGCATTTTATCGGAAAACAAAAAAGATATACTCTAAATGAGTCAGAAATACAAAAAGAGTTTTTTACCAAGATAGAATATTTTCCTCAGAAAATACTACAAAAGCATGTTAGCAGAGTTTTACATAATAATAGTTCCATTAAAAAGAAAAGATCCTTTGATGGTAGCTAATACTTTCAGTAAATTTTTCCAAAATGCTTCAAATGAAATTATCGACAAAATTAACGTGTCTAATTTAAATTTAAACTTTACTCAAAATATAAAAAAAAAACATTTTAAATTATGTCCTTTTACAGAATATGAGCTCGTTGAACTGCTTTGGATAAAATTCAAAAATTCAACATCGAGACTATCGGATGACGTTCATAATTTTCTGGCAAAGAAAGGTTTATTTTACCTTATCAAGCCATTAACGCATCTTATTAATCTGTCATTTGGCTGTCGGGAGTTTCCTGATTGTTTAAAAGTAGGTAAGGTAATCCCAATATACAAAAAAGGCAATAACGAGTTTTTGGAAAATGATAGGTCAGTCACCATACCATTACCATTTTCAAAAATTTTTGAATATGCAATTTTACATCGCTTGCTTATACTTTACTATACTATTTTTCGATTTAGTATCCTTTAGCCTACTATAGCGGTCATATTGACACCCAACTGACAGAAAATCCATGTTTTACCTGTCAATTTGGTTATAAAAATGGCGACAATCTTTGGCTAAAGGGTACTGAAGAGAAAAGAGTTAACTGGCTTTTTACTTGAGAACGGTGTTGGTTGACTATGGTAAGTTTTTACTTATTTTGGAAAAGTATGGATTTGACAAAAAATCGTTTGACTGGTTACAGTCTTTTTTGGAAAATAGAGAGCAGTATATTGCAATTCAACATGTGGATGCGCAGAATAATCTGAGAAGTGTAACTTCTGCTTCGCGAAGGGTTAAGACGGGGGTCGCTCAGGGTTCTATTCTGGGTCCTGTTTTCTTCATAATTTATGTAAATCAGATCACCAACATCGATCCTGAGGTGTTTTTTGCAGAATTTGCTGATGATGTCTCAACATTAATATCTGATAAATCGGAACTATTATTGGAAAGTAAATGTAATAACCTTGTAAAAAAATAAATTCCTGGTTTTCTAGACATTCTCTTTACTTAAATTCATCCAAAACTATTCTTATGAGATTGTATCATGCTCAGAAGTCAATAGGAGAACTAGAAATCAGTTCATCTCATAGACTCTAATCTTGGCTGGAAGCCACATTGCGAGCACCGTATTCTCAAAATATATTCACAAAGCTATGTTTTAAGGCAGTTAAAAACTATTTTAACAAAAAATCAATTACTTCAAATATATTTTGCAAATATGAATTCTCGGTTGAGGTATGGGGTGTGCTTTTGGGGTTGGTCAGCTATCTCTGAGAATGTATTTTTAGCTCAGAAACGATGTATACCTTCAATTGCTGGTGTTCCACCTTCACATAGTTGCAAGGAACTTTTTGTAGATTTTAATATTTTGTTACCGTCTTTGTTTATTTATGAAATGTGTTTGTATGTTTTTAAAAATGTCAAAAATTAAAAAAAAAACTGTGATATACATAATATAGATACCAAAAGCAGTTCAAGTCTTTATACAAATGTATGTAAATCTAAGGTAAAATTTAGATCACCTAACAATTTAGGTCCTCTTCTATTTAATAAATTACCAGGTAATATTAAAATTAAAGGTGTTATTATCGAGTAGATGGGTATTTACAACTTTTAATATAAGAATTTATTGGTTGTCACTTTTTTTTTAATTTTAAGTAGGTATTTAGATTGTAGGAAAAACTTGATAATTTCGACACAATTTTTGCAATTGTTTTATGGAAATAAAGAACCTTATCCAATCTAATCTAATATATTATATTACAATACAGTATGAAATAAAATAATGAATTTCCCTTATATAAATGTCAGTAAAGTACTCGTCTAGAAATTCCGTGCTCCTTCGTCTCCTTGTCCGTAAACATCTAGACTTGTACTTTAATAGAGCATTTGCCGGCCTTGTAACGTAAATTACTATTATGTTTAAGGCGGCAGCGATGACAGTGACATCGAACATCAATAATTAAACAAACACATTTTTTAAAAATAGTCGAGTCTCTATTTCACTGAAAATGAAGTGCGGAAAATCGATTTTTCCGCACGCAACTGCCGTTGACGGAACGACGCGCAGCGGAGTTCTGTCAAGCAGTTAAGTCCGGAATAAAAAGATTTTGCACGTGTTAAGAACAATTGTTTTTCTACGAGCGTGAGGAAAATACACTGAAAATAGTTTTTTGCTACTGACAAATAAATGCAAAAACAACTGGTTAGTCACACCACAGCAACCAAGGCATTTCATAGGCAATATGATGAACAGAAACAGAAACTTCGAATCAGTACAAATCGAATTTTCCACACTAAAAATAATGTGGAAAATGCGATTTTCCGCACGCTCGTAGAAAAATACTCTAACAGGGTCTATATGAAAATATGTCATATATACAGGATCTCTGGTAACAACCAGTAGAGTACTCCCTATAGAAACGAAGTTTGAATTTGTGATGTAAACTAGGCAGGTCAGAGAAACAACCTTAAATTTAACTTTCTGTAAAAAATAAATTAGCTAATTAATCATATCATACCTTGGTTAAAGAAAGGAGAACTTGCCATTGTTAAATGATTTACAATTAGGGACCAATAATACTAAGACATATTCTCAAAGACTACAAATCGAGGTAACCATCCACGTCGAATTCATTATTAGGCCAGATGCGGTCCCTAACTGTCGTCAAACGGCCGAATTTAGCTAGAGATCCTATTAGAATCCCTACCTTATACTGAAGCCTCTAAGCGATAATATAGCTAACGGCCCATACAATATTGAAGTGAAGGTTCTATTAGAGAAGAAGTAAGCCATAAATGACGTAAATGGAATTGGGAAAGAGACTTAAAGTTAACAATATAAGAGTATTTTGCGAAAAGCGTACTTTTCTAAATGTTAAGGATTTTTTTTACAAATCAAGTTTGTTTTACCCATTGCAGAGGTTTTTTTGACAGCCTGTATCTTAGTCCGCGAGACAACACGAGGCCTTCTTAAATAATTAACACCCGGCTGATACTTTGTGAAAGGATTCATTTTAACTTAACCTTAATGTGCAAAAAAGGTCACAATTTGGAATATCCACTGGATATGTAAATAATATCCAACCAATAAATATACTTAGATGTATTTTCACTGCATATCTAGCAAAGTATATGAAAAATGGGCTTTAATTTTGAATATACAATGAATATGTAAATATATTCACGCAATGAATATCCAGAGCCAAATGTCCATTGCATATTCAGCGAGGTATGTGCAAAACTTTTGTTCCTCCAAAATTAGGAAGTAAGTTATATATTATGTTAAATACTCCAGTCAATCTAGTAAAAAAGTGGAAAAAATTAAAACATCTCTCTGGCATAGAGCTTTAGAATACCTTCATAAACAACATACCGAAAGTCCCCTAAAATACTGAATCCGAGGTCCGCCTTCTTGAAAAAATTACAGATTTTTGACATTATTTTTTTAGTATAAGTCATAACTAGCTAAAATTTAGTACGTAGATATTCATTGGAGCCTAATATGAAAATCCAAGATGGCGTCCTGCTAATGTCCAAAATAAATCTGCCAAATTTGAAAATAACTTCTCTCATTATTATTGACCTAAAACTTCCTAATCCGTGTAGCTATCTATAATCGTTAAATTTGGTACACAGGCTACCAATTAATGTCTTAATATAAAAATTGGGGTACACTTGTCATCTATCACAAAATACGGCCATCATCTTGCATTAAATGTTGCTTATTTAAGTCGGCCATTTTAAATAGCAAGAACATATTGGAAGGGCCCTACTTAAAAACATACTAAAAATACAGCTTTTAAAGTGCTAAAGGGCGGGCGCCATTTTTAAAAAACTGTCAGTTTTTTATAATACAGTTACAAAAATAATAAACACAGATTTTTTTACAAAAAAAGTTATTAGAAAGTATGTTCGGCCCGATATAAGATAGGTGGCAAATATATGTAGTTTCCCCGTCTTACTCCCCCCTATTGGCAAACTTTTTATAAAATACTCCACATCATAGACCTATTTTTTATATTTTTTGAGACATGGGCTGTCAAAACTGTCAGAATTCAACTTTAACAATTTTAAAAATAAAAAATTTTAACACATCACTTTCCCCTTTCTACACTTTTCACAAACTTTTCCCCACATCAAAACTTAAAAAAAAGAACGGTAAAGCGGCTTTTGAGTAGTCGTGACCCAGACAGACAGACACCATGACAAAATTTAGCATTTAGGACTTTTTTTTGTTTTTGTTTTATTTTTAGTGCAAATAAAAAACGTTTCTTGAAAATGAGGTCAATATGAGGGAAGGAGGGGGGGGGGCTAAATTCTAACTGCAAGTGGTATTTATAAGATCTGCTTAAAAACGCTTTTCAATGATGTGCCACATGTCAGGGATTTTAGGGGACTTTTGGTATGTTGTTTATAAAGGTATTCTAAAGCTCTGTGCCAAAAATCAAAGATGTGTTTTTTCCACTCTTTTACTAGATTGATTCGAGTAAAACTCCAGCAAAAATACCAGTTGGCTTCCCCAGTTTCGAGAGTTACCACGAATAAAATCACCTTAAAATGAAGCCGTTCACAAAGTTTCAGCATGATGTTAATCATTTAAGAAGGCCACGCGTTGTCTGGTGGAATAGCAGCCCTGTCTGTTTAAAAAAAAATATTTTGGCGCTATTAATTTATAAAATTTTTCAAATGTCATTTTGCTCCCTTTTAGGCAAACCAAATAATTGGGAAAAAAAGATTTTTCCCAGTTAGTATTCTAAGTATTCCAAATATTTTTTTTTACATTTTTCATATACACTCAGCGGTTTGCCTTTACTTGTTTATTCCAAACTTTTCACCTTCCCTGCCCTCATCTCAAAGACGAAAAAAAAACTTGGAATGATACCTACTGCTTATGATTTTCCGGTGCCTTTTAAACTAAAGTAAGTTGTACTGATGACCACGCGCTGGTTGAACAGGACGAAACATCATTTAATCATTTCTCTTTTGGCTTTGGTCCTTTGTGTGTTCCTTGTGGGATACTCATCCAAGTTTGAATTTTCGTTTTTTCCACCCAATATCTTTTGATCTTTTGTTTTTAGATTCTTTTCGGTTGAAGTAACTGATTCGGAGGATTTTTAACTTTTTTTTGTCATTATTTTAGTATTGCACCTATGTTCAACTCTTTTAAAAATATTGACAGGTGAAAAATGACATTTTTTAACTTTTACAGCCCGTAACATCGAAACGGTTAAGGATAGAGCAAAACGGTTTTTACATGCCTATTTTGATTTTTCACCAGCTATCGTTTTATATCTAAACACCGGTTTAAAATATCCCAAGGTTAGTTTAACCCTGGGTTAAAAATAGTGTAAAACGATAGCTTGTGAAAAACCAAGATAAGAATGTAAAAACTGTTTTGCTCTATCCTTAACCATTTCGATGTTACGGGCTGTCAAAGTTAAAAAATGTCAATTTCCACCTGTCCAAATGTACCTAAAATATTTTGTATAATCCAAAAATGCAAAAATATACAGGATGTTCAATTTAAAATAAGAAAGTTGTTGCCAAGGTTTCTTGCAAATATGAGAGTATTCCATGAAGATAGTTTACATAAACTTATGTTAGAATAGAAAGTTTGAAAAGTTTCCATTGTATAGTTTCCAAAATATTTTGGGTAAGTCAATAGTTTATTTGTGTGGATGGCGCCTGACAAAATATAAAAAAGCAACTCAAATTACGAAATTAGAAGGTAACGGCAGCTGCTTAAAAACCACTTCACAAAACAATTACAATTAAATTATATCAATCTACGGAAGTGTTAATCAAAACCCACAAAAACGCTTTAAAATATTCATTTTAATTGTCAGCAACACTGTAGATAAAAATTATGTTCGTAGTGGTAAACTAATGTCTAAAAATTAAAACTGCATTTTAGTTCACAATAATACCCATATTATTCCATTATATCTCTTAGCTACTAGCCACTATCAAGTGGTAGACGCCTTGCAGGAACAGTAGTGGTTGTGAGTTTGGAAGAGACTGTTTGCCATTGTTTTCGAGCTCGTGTATAGTAATAACGTAAGTAAAAAATTCTTTGCTACGATTTGTGTTTTAGTGGATTATTTATATCCTATGTGTATTTTTACGTTGGATTGGGGTGTGGAAGCGCTCTTTTGGAAGGAGTTTGTTTGTCCAGGCGTTAAAATGTACACGCTCTTTCGGGTCAGAGCCGTATTTGTGCAATTGTTTCTTGTCAGAAATTATTGTATTTTTATTTTTTTTTCAGAGTATGGATAAACCACTCACACAAGCTGAATTAGAGTTGATTGTAGAAGGCAAGGACTTTTGGGAAAATCTTGAGTTAGAAGTTGATAAAGACAGGGGTCATAAGGACATTTTAATTGAAGACTCCACATCAACGGGCATTCAAGATGTAAAAGAAGATAAGCGAAATGCGTATTGACAAATTTTTAGGAGCGGAGACGAAAACGATAATGAAGAGTGAGATTTTGAAGAGTTGAGTGAACATGATTGGAAAAGTGAAATTTAAAGTCAATTTCACTCCGACACTTGCGATAAAATTAATGTTTCTTTAGAAAGCTCGTCTGATAAAAGTGAGGACACCCCTTTAGCGCGGCTACTAGTAAGGGAAAGATCATCGTGGTATGGCAAGGATAGGAGTAAATGGTCAAAAGTTGCACCAGAGAGAAGAAGAAAAGCAGAGTCAAGAAATATTGTAAAAGTTCTTCCAGGTTTAAAAGGTTCAGTGCGTCAAAATCCTCCTACCAGTATATTAGAGTTTTGGAGACTAATAATAACTAATTCTCTTATTGAGCAAACTACAGTAACCCACACAAACGCAAAGATACGAAATGTACTAAGTCGATACAAAAAAAATAAGAAACGAAGGAATAGTAAGTTGCTTTTTTCGCCGACATTTATTCAGAAAACCAACAAAGAAGAATTGGAGGCCGTTTTAGACCTTTTATATTTACTGAGTTGTTTTAGTCTGGGCATGAAGACCTGAAGTCCATTTGAGCTTCTGATGGAACGGGACGAGACATTGTTCGATGCACTATGTCCTTGGCACGTTTTTCGTTTTTGGTATGGTGTCTCAGGTTTGATGACGAAGGTAGTGGAAGAGAACGATTAAAATAAGATAAGTTGGCGGCGATTCCAGCTATTTATAACGAATTTGATGAAAATTCAAAGAATTGTTAACAGTAGACGAAATGTTGGTACCTTTTCGAGGCCGCTGCTGCTTTAGAATGTATATACCAAATAAGGCGGCAAGGTACAATATAAAAGTTCAGATTTTAGCAGATTCAAAAATACACTACATGTTTAATTCTAAAATATATTGTGGAGAAGAAGATAACAAATCTGCTAGTAAATTTTCAGTTCCAACTGAAACCGTTCTTCGCCTTACTGAACCTGTAAGTGGTACAGGAAAGGAATATCACAGGGGATAATTGGTATTCCTTGTTGAAATTGAGCAATGAACTTTTACAGCGAAATTTAACTTATGTTGGTACATTGACGAAAAATAAAGGCTTTATTCCCCCTGAATTCCTTCCATGTAAAGAACGTGAAATTAATTCCTCACTTTTTGGGTTTACTTTAATTAATACCATCGTATCTCATGTACCAAAGAAAAATAAAGCCGTAGTATTGTTATCCTCAATGCATCATGATAACTCTATAGATGAAAATTCCAAAAAAGCTGACATTATTGTATTTAAATAAAAAGAGAGTTTTACCAACAGAAAACTTTTGGATTTCTCGCCTTTTCCACCAGTTCTACCAGTTTATTTCTCATGCTGTTAATTATTTTATTTTACAACGAAGCAAAAGCTGGTGTAGACTCCCTAGACCAAAAGTGCTAGAACTATTCCACATCCCGTAGAACGATGGCCCATGGCGATTTTTAGTATGATGTTAAATATCTCTGCAATTAACAGTAGGGTTTTGTACCAATTTGCAATGTATCGTACTGAAATTTCTAGACTAAATTTTCTTAAAGAACTTGGACGTCATCACGTCACGCAAACTAAGAAATTTGACAGCCGATATACAACCAGAAAATGTTCAAGAACGTCAACCAGCATCCAAAAGGAAGAGATGTGCTTGTCCGCCTAAAAGTGACCGGACAGCAAACTCATTTTGTGATTCGTGCAAAATACCAATATGCCAACAAATTGTTTTTAAATATTTGTAGTAGTTTTTGCGTTTTGAATAAAGTATTTTTTTGTCAAATAAGTCAGTAAAATTTAATTTTTGTTTTAATTTTTTTTAAAATAGTTTACAAGTTTTGGGTCACTTTGACCCGTAGATAGTCTCAGAGTAACAGTTTTAGGTGGGTAGTAGTTAAGGGATATAACCGTGAAAATTTATAAACTATATCTACCTATACCTTTTATATATTTTCTATGGATTAAATACATATAAGTAGTACGAGTGCTCGCTCTTTCATTCGCCTGTTCATTTAGGCTTCTTTTCGCGACTGCGTCACCACCTACATATCTCTGTCGCTTTCCCTCTCTAACGTTTAGAATGATATGAGATTTATTCCAACTTATTGCTTTGGTTTTGTCGGGTGTTGGCAAATTTTGTAAATAAACAGTGGTTATTATTTGGCGAGGAGTTTTCATTGGACTAGGTATCTTTTCGTTTTTTTAATCTAAGGTATATATTTTAGATTGTAGTTGGGCGATAATATTAAAATTAAAAGAAATATATTAAAATGTAAACAAGATTTTTTACAACACTTGACAAAAATTTAACCACGTTAAATCAGCGATTGCGGAGGAGCAACACGGGTTTACAACAAAACGATCTACGGTCACAAATTTAGCTTGTTTTACCCATTACATTAGTTCAGCTTTAGATAGCAATACTCAGGTAGATGTTCTGTATACCGATTTTACTAAAGCTTTTGATCGGGTTAACCAGGATGATCTTTTGAAAAAGCTGTCATGGTTTGGCCTCTCAGAAAACAGTATGTAGTTTATAGAGGAACCGCTTGAGAACTCTTTACGGCGTATTCTGGAGTTCCACAGGGTTCGAACCTCGGACCTCTGTTTTTTGATATTCTTATCAATGACATGCCTGGATCGCTGCACAATTCACTTTGCTTATTTTTTGCAGATGATTTTAAATTCTTTAGGAAAATTCAGTCTCAACAAGACTGTGAATGTTTGCAAAAAGATATCAACGAAATCATAAAATGGTCAGAAACTAATTCTCTCAACTTTAATGCTAAAAAATGTTATGCAATGACTTTTACCAGGAAATACAATCCAATTCAATATAGGTGCAAAATGAATGGAAATGTTTTAGAAAAGAAATATGATATGCGAGATCTTGGCGTGATTTTTGATCCTGAATTAAAGTTTAATAAGCATATTCAGCAAATTACTTCAAAAGCATACCGAATGTTGGGGTTTGTGGTTCGAAACTCTCATGGATTCCAAAGCAGGGACACCTTAATTATTTTATACAACTCCTATGTTAGAAGTGTATTAGAGTACTGTTAAATTATATGGGAAAAAATTTTTGAGATATTTATATTTCAAAAAATATAACATATATTATTTCGGTATACCATATGCAGTTCTAACTGTTGAATTTGGCATCCATACACTTGACCAGAGGCGTAAAATAGCCGAAGCCAGATTTTCATACAAACTAGTTTGGTATAAGATAGATTGTCCCTATCTCCTTAGTCATTTGAAATTTATCGTACCCACCTAAAACAGTCTAATTTATAGAATGTCCAGTGTAATAGATACAGAATTAAGAATCAAGAATCAAGAATTTAATTTAACCACGTTTTGTACACAAATACAATTGTAGCAAGTCAGACAAAGAGAGAAAAATATAACATAACATAGAAAAGTAAAAAAACCATTGAATAAATAACAAAAAACAATTAAGTATATAAGAAACGAAATAAACTTGTAGTAAAACTAACAAACATTGCTAAAAAAAAGGAAAAACAGAAAACTTAATTTCTATAAGTCTTCATAAAGGATTTGTATTCCTGTACAGAGTAAAATGCTTGACTCGCCAGGAGAATCCTAACTTTAAGTTTAAATTTTTTTTTATCTAAGTTTGTAATATTTTTAGGTAAAATATTATAAAGTCCAATATCAAGTGAGTTTTTTTTAGTAAGTTCGAGTCTAAATCCAGGAGCTCTAATAAGTTCTGCTGATTTTGTGCAATAGTTATGATAGGTAGCGTTTGTTTGGTAAAATGTTTTATTTTCATGTATTGTAACCAACTGGTTTAAAAAGTAAAAACACGGTAAAGTAAGAACCTTTAAATCCTTAAAAAAAGGCCTACAATGAGCTCTAAAACCGGCACAGACAATACATATTATTGCATTTTTTGTAATCTAAATATTATGGAAGAGTCAGTAGAGTTTCCCCAAAGATAAACACCATAGGAGAGATGGGAGTTTTTGTAGTTTAGCGTTAGATACCTAGTCCAATAAAAAGTGTTTATCTTTTTTTTAAAACTAATGTAGGACGTTGTAAATTATAAGTATCTAATATCTGTAATTTATTATATAATTGTAATCTGTTATTGGGCGCAAGCCTGTTGATTACTTAATAAATAAAATAAACGCGCTTTTATATTTTTTTTTTCGAAATTTTTTCCAAGACATATGTTTCGTGAGATAACTTTGTTCATGTTGGCGCCAACTTATTTTGGACGTTCCCTATCTGAGGTTAGCATATCGATGGGCGGAACCATTTTTTGTTTGGAAAATAGTGACTGCCCCAAATAGGACGTCAAAGAAGTTTAATAAAAATTAGCACATCACAAAAGAGATTTACGGAGGGGGTCAATTTTTTCTAACAAATTTTGTAAACAAAAAGTATTTTTTGAGCCCTTATTTTTTACATGATTGCAATTTTAAAAATTAATTAACATAATTACTTTAAATACTTAAAACCATAATTAAATAACACTGCGTGCGACCACAAAGAAATCTTTTTAATTTTCCTCTAAAGAATTCTTTCAAAGCCGCATCTTATCCCAGCTGTTTTAAACAAAACTGTAAGTAATAAAAAGCATTTTTAGGCAGCCATTTATTAAACTAAAAGAAGGCGCAGTCTGAAGCACCTGTAGGTAACATTTTATTCCACTCAGCATAAGGCCACTAAACCAATAAACCTATACATAATAATATAATAAATCTCGAGATAGACCATGTCTGTACATTGATTTTTTTTAAGTTGTGGGTGCAGGCAAACGATATAGATACTAAAAATCAAATTTTTAGAATTTTTTTCTGTTTGTTGGTTTCACCATCACGCACCACAATTTACAAGCAAAGCGGATGTTCGACTGCATGGAAGGATTTGAGAGGCGGGAGGTGGAGTGGTGGGGATGGAAAAATGCGGGGAGGGATTGAAGAGAAGAAGGTGTGTCAGGTGGAGTGGAAGGGGGAAGATATAATTTTAATCACACAAATGAAGTCGCAGCCAATTGGGCTAAGCTACATAGGAAAAATAGAGGAAAAACAATTAGATCCCAATTTTTTTTTTCATTAACAAGCTTAGAAAGGTTCACCGCGCATAATTCCTACTCCTCGGAAACTATCATTTCTAACCTCCAAAAAACTTCAAAAAAGCGATTTTCTTGTATGACTCCTAAACGTTGAAAGTCAAAAGTGACAAATGGGAAAAATATTGAAAATTTGATTCTCTGTAAATAAGTAAATAGTGACAGTGTAGCTGAAACCACTGTTACCAGAAAAATTAAAAAAACCCAAGCAAAAATTATGCCAATTTAAGCAACTTTTTGGCTATTCCTTTATAGCATTTTTATCTAGGTTTCTCAACCTACGAGTACCAAACTTCGCAGGGTTATTCTAAGAGCAACGGTCTAAATTATATCATAAAATATTTTTGCAGTGGCGTAGTCCGATTAGTAGAAAATTTAAAATTGTACCAAAACTCTTTGATACAAAAAAAGGCCTAGCTTTTCACTGGATCTAATACTAGATAAAATTGAGGGTCCAACGACATCTTCCGCTTGTATTTGCTGCTTCTAGTAATAAGACAAAATTTTTTAAATTCATAATTTTTTATATTTTTTTTTAATTTCGTAAATGAAAGAGCCAAGGTTCCTTACTCTTTAATACTTTGTTTATAACTTTTTGGAGGCTAGAAATGAGAGTTCTCGAGGAAGTAGAAATGGGGACTTTTAGCTGTGTGAAATGGTGGACCTTCCTAAACTTGATAATTAAAAAAAAAATGGGTTATAATTTTTTTCTCTATTCTCTATACTTGTGTAATATTTCACGCGTAGTTGCTTTTCAATTTTCGTATTGTTTTGATATCATATTTTTTGATGTGATAAATTGTGTTGGGGCCAAAAATATTACCATGTTTCAAAGATAATTGGGACTAAAGGTAAATATGCAAATGTGCAAACAAACCTATTACATTTTTGAGTTGTTTTTGCCATGTTTTGCTCGTTCAACCCCATAAAAGCGGGCCATGTTCAAGATTGACTATAGTCTGTTCATAAAGATGAGAGAGTAATAAAAATGCAAATTTGGATAAATTTTGTACTGAGTGATCAATCACTTTTCATCTCTTTTAAAAATTTTCTAATGTACCTCAGGTAAAAATTCTTAATTTTTTTATACCTCACCCTGTTCGACCGGAGAATACAATAGAACCCAAAACCGAGAACAATAGAAGGCAAGCGATAAACTATTCTCATAGGTGCCGCAATTGGGGGAAACTTACATTTTAAGTACCGTGGTATATAGGTATATTAGTGAAGAAAATAGTAAATATGTGAAAAGTTCTATGAAATTTAATAAAACAAATTACTTTATTAGAAAAAATGTATAAATTAAATAATAAAAAAGCATTTTAGGAATAAAAATAATATTATAATATATATATATATACAAAAACGGGTTGGCGTTTTAACTATAATTAATAAGCACACCTAAAAATTAAATTAAGGCCACAAATGGTTGGTATATAAAAAAAAATTAGGGTTGTCAATTATTATAACTTCAAAAATAATTAAAATGAAATGGAGGCAGATAGGTTTCTTTAAAACCATTAAAAAAAAATAGGAATAATATACTCAGATTCAGAAGAACAGTAAATGTCATCACTCTCATTTTCTTCCAAAGAAATAATTAACGGTTCCACAGTTTCTTCGATTAAACAATCAAGTTTCCACATTTTTTCTTCTACTTTTAAAACCTGTCGTACACATTTATCCAATTATCTGGAGTTATTTTTTTAACTGATTCTTGAAAAAGCACATCCACATCCCTTAATTTATAGGTAGTATTATTCCTTGCGACATACCCTTCCATTTGGGTCCATATTAATTCTATTGGATTAAGTTCACAATGGTAAGGCGGCAGTCTTAATGCTGTTATATTTCGTTTTTCAGCCATATCATCGACAACTTTCTTATTGAATTTTTCTTTGTGGCTATTTACCAATAAAAGTAGTTCTTTTTTTACCATATCTGCCTCAAAATGTATGATTTTTTTTCTGTAAGCCACTTACAAATATCAGCTTTTCTCCATGTGGTTGGTACCTGGAATGGTAACTGGCGTTGTGCATTACTATTACTGAACCAGAAGGTATTAGGTCTAACATTTGCTAAAGGTATTCTTAAAATGTATCGCCTTTCATGTCCTCGTGATAATCGCTAGTATGGTTTGACGGAAAGACCAAAAGACCTCCTTTTACAAACCCTTTTTCATTGCCAATATGGACAATTATCAAACGTTTTCCCTGTCCTGGCGGCGGCTTTATTCCTGTCGACCAACCTTCCATGACTGCCTGTCGGGCACTTTTCACATTTTTGTCTCGCCAGTGTTTGCCTTCATTTACCCAAGTTTCATCAAGAAAATATAAATGTTGGCAAAACACCTACGCCAATGGTACGCTCGAGAAAATGGGTTTTAAATCGATTTATTATTCTCTCTTCTTTATGAATGGACTTTAGATGTCCTGTATACAATTTTTAACAGTTATTGTTTTACCAGAGGTAAGCAACTCGATTTGGCAGTTGTTAAAGAAATGTAGATCACTTTTTTGTGTGTTGGCAACCATTGGAAATAAATAATTGTAAAAAAACTCGCGCGTTGTATTGTTTCATTGTTTAATGGAAAAAAAACGCAAGAAAATTGCATTTGCCAAACTGGAAAAATAATAAAAATAGTCAAATTTGCGAGGAAAGTAGATTAGTTACATTTAAATAATATCATACATATATTGTTACTATTTTAAGAAAAAGAGGAATAAAAAGATAGATCAATAATTTTTTTTTATACCTTGATTTTAGTAACTGCCTGCAGATAACTAAAGCATCGCTTTTTTGGTTACCGATGCAAAAAAACTTTTTTTTTATACCTTCATCAAAAACATGATTTTAGTAACTGTCGGCAGACAACTAAAGCATGACTTTTTCGATTACCGATGCAAAAAACCTTTTTTTTGATCACGGGTACTGTCAAAGATTAAAATGTCGCAACAATGAACGTCACCGAGTAAAATGGCTTATCGTAGTGGAAACGATTGTTATTTCATTTACCAGCCGCCTTGGTTTATAGTGTAAAGATGGTGTGTTGCGAGAAGTGCTCTTCGTTCGAGATTTTTAAACGTATTTTTCTGTTTTTATTGGATTTCTTGATAAAGGTATTAAAAAAAAATAGTGTTAGCAACTCGCGGATTTTTAAAAACCTCGCTGCTCTCTTTATTTAAACCAACGCTTGTAAAAAAAAAGCACTATTTTAGCCACTAGTTGTTTAAACTACTATTTTTGATCACGGGTGCAAAAAAATATTTCTGTCCATTTTTTACCCAAAGTTAAAGAGAAATATCGGAAAATAGTAATGTTGAAAAAATCTAATTATTCTTTAGTTTAAAGATGGTGTGTTACGAGAAGTTCTCTTCTTTCCAGATTTTTAATAGTATTTTCTTGTTTTTCTGGGATTTTATGATTAGGGTATTAAAAAAATAGTGTTAACAATTCGCGGCTAAACTGTGCTTTTGTTTACTCGCGTTTTTATATACCTCGCTGCGCTCACTATTTAAACCAACGCTTGTAAAAAAGAACTATTTTCGCCACTATAGTTGTTAAAACTACTATTTCTATTTTATCTACTATTAACATTTTTAAATCTCCCGTGCGCTTAAAATATTAAATTAAATTAAAAAAATTAAAATATTTTAGCATAATTTAGGGAGTAAGATTTTTGTTTAAGCAATTTTTACTATATTTTTCACATTTCTACAAGCTTTTATTTAACTGGCAATGTATGTATGTTTGTTCGGATGGAATCTTGCAACTTAATTTTGACTAACTTCCCGACATCCGATCGGCTTCAAATTTGGTATGCTTATATACAGGCTGGATTCTTTAAATGGAACGGTGATTCTAGCGGCTTTAGGGAAGAAGTTTTAAAAAAGTCAAAAGCGAAGCTTGAATGATTTTTTACGGACTTTCCGCCCACAATCAAAAAAAAATGAGGCCCCCAACAGGAGACCCAGGGACCACCAACTATTTTTTTTAAATAAGAAGGTACCACTTGTGGCACCTTTTTGGAAAGCCTGTTAAAAAAGAAATTTAACGCACTAGTTTTTTTGCATCTATCAACAAATGTGTCAGGATTTTTTTTTAAATTATTTTTTTTGTCAATGGTTTTAGCTTCAACATAAACTACATATTTCTCTATTTACTAAGCGGAATAATGAAAATACCACACAAGGACATTATTGGCGGCCTATTTGGAGGCCGTCACTGAAGGCCCAGGGCCTACCAACATTTTTTTCATGAGGAGGTACCACTTGTGGCACCTTTTTGGAAAGCTTGCTATAAAAGAAATTCGATTAAATAATTTTTTTTTATACCTTCATCAAAAACATGATTTTAGCAACTGTCTGCAGATAACTGAAGTATGGTTTTTTTGGTTACCAATGCAAAAAATTTTTTTTTTTTTTTGATCACGGGTGCCAAAAAAATATTTCTGTCCGTTTCTTACCCAAAATTAAAAAGAAGTAGCGGAATATTGTAATATTGAAAAAATCTAATTATTCTTGCCTAAAAATTAAGACATTTCCGCCAGTTTTTACCAAGTATTTACGAAAAAAATCATTTAAAAACATCGTCAAAATATCAAACTGTCCAAGATTAAAATGTCGGAACAATGAACATCACCGAGTAAAAGTGCACATCGCTATGGAAACGATTGTTATTTCATTTACCAGCCGCCTTGATTTATAGTGTAAAAATGGTGTGTTGCGAGAAGTGCTGTTTGTTTGAGATCGCGGCTAACCTGTGCTTTTTTCTACTCGCGTTTTTAAATACGTCGTTGCGCTCGTTATTTAAACCAACGCTTGTAACAAAAGCACTATTTTAGCCACTAGTTGATAAAACTACTATTTTGATATCTGTCTACCTATGCATGTGTTAAAAATTAAAAAAAAACCTATTTCTTGTCAATTGTTTTAGCTTCAAAATAAATTACATATCTCTCTATTTACCAAGGGGAATAAATAAACTACCACACAAAGATATTATTGGCGTCCTATTTGGGGGCGCAGCCTAATTACCTTTTTTAAAAATTTTACTAGATAATAGATAAAAGCGAAATAGATTCAAAGCACACGTCGATTTTCTTTTTCACTCAACCATCCTTAACGACAAAAAATAGATTTTAAAAAATTTTTAACACAGGGGTTGACAGATGTCAAAAGAAGTTAATTAGTCGATTTTTTTTAAACAAGCTTTCCAAAAAGGTGCCACAAGTGGTATCTCCTCATGAAAAAAATGTTGGTAGGCCCTGGGCCTTCAGTGAGGGCCCCCAAATGGGCCTCCAATAATGTTCTTGTGTGGCATTTTCTTTATTCCGCTTAGTAAATAGAGAAATCTGTAGTTTATTTGAAAAAAAAAAATTTTTTTTTAAATTTTTGACACATCGGTTGACAGATGTCAAAAAAAAAAGTGCGTTAATTTTTTTTAATAAGCTTTCCAAAAAGGCGCCACAAGTGCCCTTCTTATTTAAAAAAAAAAAATAGTTGGTGACCCTGGGCCTTCAGTTTTTTTTATCATGCACGGAAAGTCCGTAAAAAATCATTAACGATTGGCTTTTACCTCTTTTTAAAACCTCTTCCCTAAAGCCGCTAAAATCACCGTTCTATTTGAAGAATCCATCCTGTAGTTGCGGTGACAACACAAGAATATAGTGTGATGAAATTGACTCGAAGAGGGTGGAAGGGGCTACAGTTGAAGTACGCTCAATTTCGTTGAAATTTGGAGTGTTGGGGATGGAGATAACGAATTTTTAATCAGATTTTGAAAATTCAGTATGGCGAATACAAGATGGACGAATTTTGGTCACTCTTTTCTAACCAATTTTAACTTCACATTCGTGTGCCTTTAAATTTGGCATACATTTATAGTTTCGGTGTCAATACAATAATATGTCATTACTAGGCACCTCTCCCCCCTACGAGGGGAGTGGAGGGGGGAAAACACCTAAGTTTGTCCGATTTCAACCAAAATTGGTATACGGGAGCTTTTAGTAATAGGTAATACGAATTTTTGTTCAGATTTTAAAAATTCAATATGGCGGATTATTCAAGATGGACGATTTTTGGTCATGTTTTGCTAACCAATTTTAACTGACTTATCCACATCCGATTGTGTTCAAATTTGGTATGCGTTTATAGTTCCAGTGAAAATACAATATTATAGTATTCTCAGGTACCCACCTTCCTCTAATGAGGGAAGTGGAGGGGGAAATGAATTAGTTTGTTCGATTTCAATCAAAATTGGTATACAGGGGTTTTCAAGCAGGGGAATTATGAATTTTTGATCAGATTTGAAAATATCAATATGGCGGGTTCAAAATGGACGATTAAGGGTATAAATCTAAAAATTAAGGGTGTGTGTTCAAATTTGGTATGCGTTTATAGTTCCGGCGACAATACGATAATATGGTATTATACAGACTTCCCTCTAACGAGGGAAGTGCAGAGGGGGAAATATTTAATTTGTTCGATTTGATCATTTGGGATATGAATTTTTGATCAGATTTTAAAATGTCAATATGGCGGACTCAAAATGGACGATTTAGGGTACCAATCTAAAAATTAAAAAATAAATTTTTATTAAAAAAACTTGTAAAGAACAAGCTTTTATTAAATGCACTCAAAAGTAAAAAATAATTTTTTATCTTTCTTATACCATAATAAAAGCGAGCGCATATTACAAATTTTAACTTTACGGTGACAAAGAGAGAACTACAAAAAAAAACTAGATTCTTCTTCTACTGGAATGATAAACATAATCCTTTCATCTAAAAAAGCTGAAAACGGGTGAGATTGCCGTGCTTGCCAAGCCTTTAAAAAATTCCTTAGGTTATAGGGTAACACAACTGTTTCTTAGATGAATCGTCGATGTGACCGATATACGATACCTAAGTTGAGTTTTTTTATTAAAATTTTTATGCCATGATTTTGCTCACATTTTAAAGCTTTCTTTCCAAACTTTTGATTTTTAGAATAAAGCATTTAGAGTTTTCAAGTTTATATATAGTGGTGTCGTGGATATGATTTTTATTCAAAAAACAGCAAAAATTGTAATTGTTGAAAGCGTTAAGTGTGTAAGACATAAGGTGGTATTAATTTTGGTATTAATTTCTAACAGGTATTTAAGAAAATTATTTTAAGTTTCATCATGGCTCTACCATTACTGTTTTTTTGTCAAGGCCTGACATATTTTACTAACCGAAAATGTCATCATGATTCAAAAGCTGTCTGGGTAAATTACAAAAAGAGAAAACAAAACATCAGCCCATTTCATAAACTTGGTTTTACATGCAAATATGATAAAAACTAGAAAAAGAGGACAATATGAGCTGCCCACCTCTGGTAAAAAAACAACTGTCAAATGTATAGAGGGCCTCTAGTATACACGTACGGGGTGCCTAGCCGTAGAGGTGGAATTTGCCGCATCGGACCTTTCTGTCTTTTACATTTTATTACCATGCATTTCTATGTTGCCTTCTTTGGTTCGGCCATTACCAATCGAAACTTGCTACGTTTTTTTGAAAGTTTAAGACCATGATGTATTTGAAATTAACTCTGTGTTTCGGACTTCCATTTTCTATATTTTATTTATACACGACGTTTCGATCAGTATAATCTCTGATCGAAACGTCGCGTCGCGTCGTGTTTAAATAAAATGTAGATAATAAAAGTCCGATACACAGAGTCAATTTCTTGCTACGTTTGGTCCTAAATTATACATGGTAAAAACGTGATCTTGATGAAAAAACTAAACCTTAGGGGGTCTATTCTTGAATCGAGAGAAAATTGGCTCCCAGAGAGTTAAATTCTCTCGCTACTATGCATCTCAATTGTTGTGCAAATCTTCGGCTTAAATCGGTTTCTCTCACTTTTGCCCGATATTGATTGAAAGTAATTCTTGACCTGGGAGCAAATTTTCTCTCGATTCAAGAATAGACCCACTGATATCTGTATTCGAGCGAAAGTCTTTGTTTTTTTACAGATACATAGAAGAAAAATACCTGTGTAATTTTTTTAATTGACTTATTACACAGTTTTGTATCCAGTTACGATTTTTAAATAATTCTGATTTTTTTTCATGTTAAAGGAAGGCATTATTCAAGGTCTGCACATACGTCCTATGACCAACCTAAACTGTCTCTTTACTACTTATCCTAGTCTCTATATTAGGCAGTTTATATTGGTCATAGAGACATACGCATAGACGTGGAATATAGCGCAATGTTCTGTCTTTCTTTTATCTGTAAGAAAAACAAAGGCTTTCGATCGAATACAAATATTAGAGTCCAATCTCTGCGATCTGGCGTTGAGCTTTTTCAGTAAAGCCATTTGTTTAGCATCTAAAACGTTCCGACCAGACGCAAGTTCTATGTTGCTAACACGGAAATATGGGACAAAACGTAGCCAGTTGACATCATAAATTTCTTTTAGGGATAAATTAAATTTATAGATATATATATATATATATATATATATATATATATAACATGAAGGAATATTTCCAGAAAATCCTTGTGTTTACTAGGTACAATCATGGATGAAGTAAACACGACATCCAAGCGCGTTTTAAAAAAAATAATCTTATCATGTTTTTTGTGATAAAGTGACCCTATTCCTTATTGCAAGAAAGTTTACGGATGGAGAATCTTCTGTTTCCAGCAGGCATTATGCCTCAAAAATCGATAGCTTAAAAATTTATTGGCGTCTTTTTTAATGGGGATGACTCCGCCTGAAAGCAGAGTCGCAGGTGTAATTGAATGGAGCTGGATTTTAGCTCTACCAGACATAAAATAGGAGAGCTTTAGTATTTGTAGTTAGTAATATAAAATTTATATTTATTTTTATTTTCTAAAGCATTTTTTTTTTTGACCTGTATAATCAATAGGTATACTTACCAGTGACGTCCTCAAAAAAATATTTAAGTTTTAAAGCTGATAAAATTACACTTGTAGTAGTTTTAACAACTAGTGGCTAAAATAGTGCTTTTTTTTAAGCGTTGGTTTAAATAATGACCGCAGCGAGGTATTTAAAAACGCGAGTAAAAAAAAGCACAGTTTAGCCGCGAGTTGTTAACACTATTTTTTTTAATACCTTTATCAAGAAATCCAAGAAAAACAGAAAAATATTTCTAAAAATCTCGAACGAAGAGTACTTCTCGCAACACACCATCTTTACACTATAAATCAAGGCGACTGGTAAGTGGAATAATATTATGGTTTCCATAGTGATGTGCCTTTTTACTCGGTGACGTTTATTGTTGCGATATTTTAGTCTTTGACAGTTTGATATTTTTCCGATTTTTTTAAAATGATTTTTTCGTGAATACTTGGTGGAAACTGGCGGAAATGGCTTAATTTTTAGGCAAGAACAATTAGATTTTATCAATATTACTATAAAATCTTTTTTTGCACCCGTGATCAAAAAAAAAAGTTTTGCATCGGTAACCAAAAAAGCCATGCTTTAGATATCTGCAGACAGTTACCAAAATCATGTTTTTGATGAAGGTATAAAAAAATATTATTTACTCATGAGTGTCAAAATAATTTAAAAAACATTTTCTTGTTACATTTTTTGTTTGTCGGCCGTAGTCACAATTTGGAATTAACAGTTATTTACCTAACAAGTGCAGCCAGAGATATTTTTCGCACACACCGACGCGCGACGTTCGCCCAAACGAAACGACCCTTGGCGTAGCTAGGGAGGCAGGTTGAAGACTGGAAGCCTCTGATGTCCCTCGGACCCTCCCACCACATTTACAATTTTGGTTTAATTTTGTGTCAAAAATTTCACCTGTAGTGTAACTTTCTCAAAAATTTTTGCCTGCGACACTGTAATGCAATTGGGGTTTACGATTTCAGTTTAATTTGTATTTAAAGTCGGTTTGTTCCAACAAATTTAAAATAAATACCCTCTAGATTTAAGGCTAGGTCCCGCAAAGCCGGTTTGTCCCAACAAGTTTAAAATAAATACACAAAAACATAAAATCTGATTACCCCCCCGCTAGATTTAAGGCTAGGTCCTCCCGGGTCATTCATTGACCTGCACCTAAAAAAATGTTTATGTTTTTTTATTAATTAATTTTTTAATCCAAAACACTCCTTAAAACAAAGGCTAGCCACGTCGATGGACGCATCAGCGCATTTCGGGCAAGTCTTAAGTTCGAAAAAGACGCAATTTTCCTAACAATATGGACGCCAAAAAACATTTTGCGTCCTTAAAAAAAATATTTGCCGTGAGTGAATTAGTAGTTTTTTCAACAAGCGTTTAAAAAAGTGGTTTTTTTAAAACGTTGGTTTAAATAATGAGAGCAGAGGGTTATTTAAAAGCGCGAGTAAAAAACACTATTTTTAGTTACACCTTTTTAAAAAATCCTTTAAAAAACTAGCTAGGTTCCTAACAACTGCATAAAATCGATTTCCTCGCACGTAACCGCCGTTGACGGAAAGACGCGCAGAGAAGCAGAGCAGAGTTCTGTCAAGTAGTTAAGTGCAGAACAAAAAAGGTTTTTGCACGCGTAAGGAAAATACATTAAAAAAATTTTCTCAATACTTAATTACTAAATCGTTTTTATCAGTGATATTTTCAATCGTTTCGTCGTCAGAACTCATTTTTTTTCGATTAAAATGTCACCAAACTGACTTGAAAAAGAACGAGAGTTTTTGATAATGTTAAGAGAAGGGAACCCCACTATATTGCATAACATAATATGGCAACGTTTGTTTGGAAAATTAACATTTAGGTTATTTTATCCATCACTGACAAAGTCGCACTGAAAATATCTACCAGATTGGTGACACCTTCAGAAATAACGATACTTTATTCACAAAGTTTCCAGCTACTATCACGTTAAGTAAACTGATAATCTGGGTTTTATTTATTTTTGTTTATGGTTGAAATAAAAGTGTACACAAACCAAGTGAATTTGAAATAAGAAGTTCCCTTAAAAATTAAAGTTTTACATCTAGAAAATAAAAACAAAATTCAGTGTTTCAGATACCATAAACAGTGGTTGCCATATTGTGCAAAATATAAAAATTGATTTGTCTCACTAAAAACAGTGCGAAAAATGCGGTTTTACGCACTAAAAACAGTGCGAAAAATGCGGTTTTCCGCACGCTCGTAGAAAATAGTAGTTTACTTAACTAGTGCGAAAAGTGCCACTTTTCCGCATGCGATTTCAGATGGAAAAACGACGCATCAGCGGTGTTTGGCCAGAAATGAAGGGCGGAACAGTCACTTTACGTACGCGTTAGGTACAATTTTTTTTCTACGACCACTTGAATGTGCCGTCAAACAGATGTAAAGAGAGTCCGGCGGACGTAAAGAAAAGCCAGTAATTAAAAATCCTAGTGCGGAAAAGTATAAGGGGTTAATTCATTTCCGCACTCAGTGCGGAAAAATGCAACTTTCCGCACTTAAATTTATCTATGGTATAGTTTTTTTTCGTAAAGGTATAAAAATATAGGGTTTACAACTGGCGGCTAAACTGTGCTTTTTTTACTATCACTCGTTGCGCTCGTTATTTAAACCAACACTTGTAAAAAAATAATATTTTTGCCGTTACTTGTAAGAACTACTATTTTCCGAACACCGCGCCGTGCGGAAAAAAAAATTTCAGCACACAAAACTTCCTCGCGCACCCGAGTGGGAAAAAAGGCGTTTTCCCGCATGTAGGAATAGCTATTTTCCTATCAAGTGTGAAAAGTCTAATTTTTCCACATGATACTGCCTAGTTGACTGAACTCCTGCGTTGTTCGGTCAAAGCAGTCGAGTGCGGAAAAAGATTATCCGCAAGCGTTAGGACGAATTGTTTTTCTATAAGCGTGAGGAGGAAACCTCTTCTTTTTCAACATTTTTGTTAGCTTTTTCGATGCTCCATATACAGAAGAGGTCGAACTCTTTCTCGTACTTTTTCTTTGACTTTTCGGGTAGCAAATCCGCTTTGACCTTCAGATGTCTTCTGGAACGTTTCCCATAATTTTTAGCTCATTTTTATTTTTTTACGCTTTTGATAAAAACGCTTACGCTTTTGATTAAAAAAAAGGGCAAATCGATAAGAAACGGAGACGTCACTTTGACAATAAACAAGTAATTGTCACCCATACTAACCAAGTATTTCAAAGCCTACTTAATGCAGCTAGTATAGTCAGTCAAGTCAAAGTCAAGTCAAAAAATGTTTTATTTCGAAATGGTAAACATTTGAAATACAGTCAGTATCCCTAAATTTAAGTCTAAGTAAGTATCTAGTTAGAGACAACATGTAAAAAACTTAAGCTAAATAACAATTATTAACACAAATAAAACGAAAAAATATAACAGTTATATAAAATTGGAACAAAAATTGACTAGATAACTCGGAGATATTCTTGTAACGTATACGAAGATATATTTAAAAAAAGTTTTTTTACATCTTTTTTAAAGGTACTTATTGAGGGTTTGTTTTTTATTTCGTTAGGTAATCTATTATACAGAAAACAACAATTTTTAAATGCCCCTTTTTTATATATGGTCGTTTTAGGCTGATTTGATTTTAGTATACTTTTAAATCTTGTATTATGTGTATGGTCTATAGAATTTGTTAAAAACAAATGAATATTTTTTCTTGCAAACATCACACACTCATAAATATAGACGCCAGGTGCTGTCATGATTGACAGATCCCTAAAAGTATTCCTACACGTTTCTCTCCATATGAGAACAGCAAGTATTCTAACAGAGTACTTTTGCACAATAAAAATACGTTCAAAATCAGTAATTTGGCCCCAATGAATTATTGCTGATCTCAGATGTGAGTGAAAAGTCGCATAGTATAAGGTTTTACAAATATTTATGCTACATTCTTTTGAAATCGAGCGAAGACCATAGCGCTCTTGAGAGTTTTTTGTACAAATTGTCTATGTGAACTGACCAACGCAGATGTTCATCACGATATATACCTAGTAGCTTAACTTGGCTAGATAGTTTGATTTCTATTTTATTATTTATTTTGATATGCTTTATATCTAGATTTGATCTTGTTGGTTTGAAAATCATAACATTTGTTTTTTCATGATTGAGAACTAGCCTATTTTTTCCATCCATTGTGTTACGATTGAATATACTGAATTCCCTACCTCTTCGAAATTTTCTTTTGTAGCTTTTCTATAAATATTATTGTCATCGGCAAATGAAACTAAGTGCACAGGATAACCACCAAGTGCTTTTTTAAGGTCAAAGGTAAAAATATTAAAAAGCTGAGGACCAAGAATAGGACCCTGCGGTATTCCAGACTCAACTGTCAAAATTTTGGAGGTTGTAGTGACTTCGTTGTTTGTAAGTCTAGCTTCCTGTGGTCGGTCAGAGAGATAAGATGTAAACCAACAGTTTCCAATACTTTGAACTCCATATCTATTAATTTTTTTCAGTAGTAGTTTGTGATTAATTGTATCGAGCGCTTTACTTAGGTCTATAAAAAGAGCAGTTGCCATTGAATCTTGGTCAGCTGATTCAGCAATTTTATTAACAAACGAGAATATTGCGGTTTCGGTGCTTTTGTTTGTTTTTAATAATTGAGTTTAAATAATTGTTTATTTTTTTGTGCATGACAGATTCATATATTTTTGAAAAAGTTGATAGAAGGCTAATAGGACGGAAGTTGGTGAAATCATAACGGTCTCCCTTTTTAAGAAGAGGATTTACTATAGCTTTTTTAAGGAGTTCTGGAAAAACACCACATTCAAAAGATTTGTTAATAAGATAAACTAATGGATATGTAATCGAGTTTTTTATATGCTTAATAAGTTTAATGCTGATCTCATCCCATCCGCTTGATGTCGTTAATTTTCGTTTATTTATTGTGGATAATACTTCATCCTCTGGTGTTGGTGATAAATAAAATGTTTTGTTTGTTCTATCTACATTTTTTGTAAGACAATCAAAATCTAAAGATGGGTCCAAGTGACTCTGTATGTTTTGTGAAGTTTTTGTGAAGTAGTCGATGAATTTATCTGCAGATTGTTTCGTAGTAAGTATCCGATCAACATCCTTAAGTAATATAGGCTTGTAAATTTTGTTTTTTTTTTTGTTTGTTTTGTGACCTATAATCTCCCACATCTTTTTTTGCCGGTTTTCAGCATTCAAAATTTTATTGTAATGAAACGTTTTTTTTTGCCTCAGAAAGTAGTTTGTTATAATAGGACTGGAGTTTTTTTTTTGGTGTCATTAAATTCTGGACATCTTATAGAATAGTCTGAAACTGTGTTTAAAAGTTTTTGAACTCCAAGGATATCTGGCGTGATCCATCGGTCAGTTTTTTTGTATTTTTGCTTTTTTTTCATTTTCTTTATAGGGAAATATAAATTAAAGTAATATAAAATCTTAGATATAAAAATTTTTAAGATTTTTTTGACAAGTTTCTCTATATACTTCCTGCCAGGAATCATCAGTAACTGTGACATTATCATTGGGAGTATTTATATGCACAGGTGTAATATCTTCTTCTGGAACTTCTTGTGGTTGTATAAAAATACGATTTTTTTGTATAGGTTTTCTATACATGTTTTCTTTCATTTTTTTCGCAATAATGAAATTTTTTGTTTTAAATCCTTTGTTGATGTTTATATTAATATATTGAAAGAGACATTCACAAACAGTATTTATTTTATCAATAAGTTTATTTATTTTATAGTTAAAATTGCATATATATAGTTTGTTTGTACATTCGTAAGAAGTTGGGCAGAACAGAAATATGTAGTTTGTTTGCAAACTTGTTTTTATGCTAGCCCATATCGCTTTAATACTTGGTGTTTTGTTATTTCTAAAATCATGTGCACCTGCTATTATAATCACGTAATCATTTTTCGTATAATGTGAAACTAGTGATTTTAAATTCTGCAAAACACCACTGTTTTACTAATTGTTTTAATTTTTACATTTTTGGATTGACATTGTTTTTGTAATAGTTGCCCCAAATTTTTATAATGTTCATCCCCTATATTCCGGAGCAATATCGACCGCGCGCTCTAAAACTCATGTATTTCAGTTTTTTTTTATACCATTAATAATGCAATTTACTGGTTTTAGACATTTCTGGGCGGAAAAATGTTTTCCACACTAGTGCGGCAAAACAGAATTTTGTGCATTAAGAATAGTGTGAAAAAACACATTTTCCACACGCTTGTAGAAAAAAATTGTATTTCGTCGGTAGCCTATTTTCTGTCACGTCATCAACTAACTGAAATACATATGTAATGGGCGATGACATATATGCCCATTCGCATTGGGCTTACGACTAGATTACGGTTTTTTCGTCCAATCTGCAATCCGCTTGTCGTAATTTCGGCCAACCGTCAATCGGTTTGGCCTAATTTGATCATTTATCGAAATTCAATTTTCGGAGCGACGACGATTGAACGGATTAAATTTTCTCATAATTCGCCAACAGGAAGAGTGGCTTTATCAAAAGGCTTTATGAATACTTAATTACTTTATAATAATTAAAGGAGGGTGCGCATAATAAAAAATTACATACATTTTATAAATTTATTTATTTATTTTACAAACAAGAATAAAAGAAAATAATTTTTATTAATCACAGAAAAAAAAGTAAAATATTATTTTACTTAACTAGTGCGAAGTGTGCCGATTTTCCTCACACAATTGCAGATGGACTGAACGACGGATTAGCGGAGTTTGGCCAGTAATCAAGTGCTGAAAAGTCACTTTACGCTCGTGTTAGGTACACTATTTTTTAACTGACGTACAGGAAAAAATTCAAAAGTCATTTGGGAAAAGGTTCCTCAATAAAAGGGACTGAGAGGGGGGAGTGATAAAAGTAAATATATTTGCCACCAGTCGTATATCGGCTTGCGCATATTTTATTATAACTTTTTTTATTAAAAAATCTATTCTTTACTTATTTTTCTAACTATATTATGAAAAACTGACAGTTTTTTAAAAATGGCGCCCGCCCCTTAGCACTTAGAAACCTGTATATTTAGTATGTTGTTAAGGCCTTTACTAGAAATATGTTCCAATATATTTGATTATCTTCGTATTTAAAATCGCTGACTTAGATGTGCAACATTTAAAGTAAGATGGCGGCCGTAATTTTTGACAGATTACAGTTTTACCCCAATTTTTAAATTAAGATATATATGGTTCGTCTTTGTCCCAAATTTAACAATCATGGCTTAACGGATTAGGAAGTTAGAACATAGATAATAAGAAAAGCTATTTTCAAATATGGAGGATTCATACCGAATTTTAGCTGGTTACTCCCATGAACCACGATACTAAGAAAATTTATGTCAAAATCTGTCATTATTTCAATATGGCAGACCTCCCATTCAGGGGATTTTAAGGGACTGTCGGTATGTTTTTTTAAAAGTATTGTAAATCTCTGTGCCAAAAATTAAAGATGTGTTTTTTTTCCACCTTTTTACTAGATTAATTATAATAGTTTTTAGATTTTGCGTTTTACTTATCTTTCAGATTTTTTATTGTTTTTATTTTATTTTTACTTAATTCTTCTGACATACTTTAAGACTTGGTATTATTTTTACAAACAAAATATGGATTTAAGATATTTTTATAGGTATTTTCATTTGCAAGTGAGTAGGCTGCGTGGTTGAAATTGTAAATGCACTATATACATTTATTAATCTATAGTCAACTAGCTCAAAGTCTGCTTTGTCAATGATATTTTATTTTTCCAAGAATAAAGCTTATTTTTATTTGATTTGAGATTTGAGGTAAATACATACGTATTCATACTGCTCCAAAGATAGGTATCCCACTTCTATTCCATTTTTGTCTCGTGATTAGCCTTTTGGAGCTAGTCGCCCGGAATTTGCCAAACTAAAGTAAACTCACTTCGAATTTGGGCAAACCGCGTGACAGCGGTCGAGTGTGGCAGGGAGATAATTCGGATCTAGGGCACCAAAAGTAATCTAATTTGCTTTTGATTACTTAATGTAAACTTTGCATTTTTAGGAGGTAAGAAGGGTCATCAAACAGATAATTATGAAGCTGTTAGGAATGGATGAAGAGGGCCAAAGAAGGAGGCAGACTTAACATGGGCTTTTGGGTGGAACAGAAATTAAACCAAAGTGACAAAAAAATAGTGCAACTAGGGTTTAAGATACAGGGGTTTATTTGATAGTGTTATTAGTACAAACATTGACACCGGGATTCACTAAGATCTAAAATAGTTCCCCCACAGGTCTAAATATTTACACCTGTGGGAGGTACTAAATTTAGAAACCAATTTAAAAAAAACACTTCCTCATACAGAAAAGACACAAAGTTATTGATTATTTTGTATTGGTATTGCAAAATACCACTGAAAACTGCTTTTTTTCTCAAAATACACCATATTTTAGAAGAATATGCTCTAAAACTAATTTTTTTTGACAGGTCTCAAAATGACAAATGGCGAATACGCTTAAAATTTGGCACATAATAGCTTCATTATTTGTGTTTGAGGTTATAAAGTTGGTGATTTTTTAGATCATCTCAGGGGGGTGGTTTAAATTTATAGCCCTCAGAAAGGATTGTTTTGTGGCATTTGGCAATAAGTTCGTTTATAATCTCCCTAAGTGACCGTTTCTGCAATAATTAATTTACCTTATTTAATATCCCAAGTTGTTCATTACCCAATAAAACACCTCCTATTTTTTCCAGAAAAACGCCATATTTTGAACCCGTTTTCAGCACACAAAATATATTTATGAGGGCACTATGAGGCAAAACAAACATAATAATAAATATACTAAACAAAAAAACCCAAAGGAACTATAATGATTTATTTACAAACTGAAAGTAAAACATTGAGGTTATCTAAAAGCTCAGTCAAAAAATCTTTCCTTACTCAAAGCCCACTCATTTTAAAGTTTTAGCTTTCATCAGTAGAGGTTGGTGTAAGCCAAGGTGCAAGCAGAGGTAAAAGATTCGAACTCGCTGTTTGTGATTGAACGCAGCGCTAAGATTTTTAAACTGACATTTCGACAGTAACAGAAATGTAAAAAACTTGCATTTAAGTTTTTTAATACATTTCATAAATAGAAGCACCTTTCAAATAAATACAAAATTAATCTACTCTTTACTTTATTATTACTTATTTAAATCTCGTTGTGTGACATCAAGTATTAATTGGAAAAATTAATTAACAAGGGTAAGTTTTAATTAGAGTGACATATAACCCCAATGTTAATTTATTCTACAGAGTTTTTACTATTTAAACCCCGCGTGGGTCTAAATTTTTTAATTTTTTTTTCTTCTAAATTGAAAATTTCCTCTTAAATCCAACAAAAGATTGTGTTAAGATGATTATTCAATAAACAAATTTATTAAAATTCTTCTTATAAATCAAACTACGTCCAAAACTCAAGGAGGGTTCGTTTAAAATGCTGAAAACCAAATATTTCACTTAAACTTAGGACCGTTTTAAAATAAACTAAACCGTTTTAGTAAATCCCACTATAAGTGTTTGCTGCAATATTGCTTGCCAAAAGAGTTTATACGACTAAATAAAAACCAAGAATTTTTTAAGTGAACCAAAAAATCATTTGGTATAAAATAATATCGGTGATATCTTATAAGATGTTTTTCAACGGTTCTAAAAAGTACACAAATCAATAACTACTTGGAAACAAACATTTATTTCCGAAATATTGTGTATCAAATCAAGTTATGCGACTACATAAAAAATAATGTGATTTTTTAAATAGCCCTGTATTATAAAACTTATGGTGTATAACTTATATTAAGCACTTATCGGATATTATAGGCTGACTTTAATAAAGTCGGCACTATTTTTGACAATTCCGCAAAAAGATAACCAATTACTACATATTTTTAGGCACTTACACATTCTGTTATGAGACGGCGGCTGGTTGCTAGGGCTTTCCAAAACCTACGTTTGGGCTATCTAGACAGAGCTTATTTGATGGCGGCACTGTCAAAATAATGTTGACTTAAGATAATATGAGCATGTTTAGATGACATGTTTATGTGACAAAAATATCAGAAACCTTTCAACCTTCATGCGGAACAATCAAAAATAGTGCAGGCTATGCCGACATTATTTACCGATAAGTCCCTAATAAAAGACGGCATTAACTTTAATTTGTCAACTTTATGGATGACACAATATGAGCATGTTTAAATGACATGTTTATATGACAAAAATTTCAGAAACCTTTGAAACTTCGTGCAGAACTGTTAAAAATAATGGCGACTTTATTAAAGTCAAGCTATGTCGCCATTATTTTTGACAATTCTGCACAAAGTTTAAAAGGTTTCTGACATTTTTGTCATATAAACATGTCATCTAAACATGCTCATATTGTGCTAATTTGATTTTAATTTAGGTAAATAACAATGGTTTCCATAGCGATGTGCCGTTTTACTCGGTGACGTTCATTGTTGCGACATTTTAATCTTTGACAATTTGATATTTCGACGATGTTTTTAAATGATTTTTTTCGTAAATATTTGGTGAAAACTGGCGGAAATTGCTTAATTTTTAGGTAAGAATAATTAGACTTTATCAATATTACTATTTTCCGCTATTTCTCTCTAATTTTGGGTAAGAAACCGACAGAAATCTTTTTTTGCACCCGTGAAAAAAAAAAGTTTTTTTTGCATTGACAACCAAAGGTCCCTATAATTACTTATTGGATTTTCGCATTTTTCTCTATATTTTATAACGTACCGAAATTAAAAACAAATATTTTTTTTATACCTTCATCAAAAACAGGATTTTAGTAACTCTCTGCAGATAACTGCATGGCTCCTTTGGTTGTCAATGCAAAAAAAACTTTTTTTTTTCACGGGTGCAAAAAAAGATTTCTGTCGGTTTCTTACCCAAAATTAGAGAGAAATAGCGGAAAATAGTAATATTGATAAAGTCTAATTATTCTTACCTAAAAATTAAGCAATTTCCGCCAGTTTTCACCAAATATTTACGAAAAAAATCATTTAAAAACATCGTCGAAATATCAAATTGTCAAAGATTAAAATGTCGCAACAATGAACGTCACCGAGTAAAACGGCACATCGCTATGGAAACCATTGTTATTTCATTTACCAGCCGCCTTGATTTATGGTGTAAAGATGGTGTGTTGCGAGAAGTGCTCTTCGTTCAAGATTTTTAAAAGTAATTTCCTGTTTTTCTTGGATTTTTTGATAAAGCTCGCTAAAGCAATATTTTAGCCACTAGTTGATAAAACTACCATTTTGGTATTTTTTTAAGTTTCTCTGGAACAAAATAAATTTTTGGCCCAAACAAAACATATCTAATTTTTACTTGATTGCATAAACTTTTTTGTGCTAATATCAAAATATTGATTGAATTTTGAACTATAAAAAAAACAAAATTATTACATTATATATGTACTAATGGGTTTTGGGTACTTCACAATGGTTTCCGGTATACCAAATAATTTTTTGATGCTGTTCATAATTGATAGGTTTGCTTTTCGCGAATATGCCCAATAAAAGCGAACGTACCACGTTGTAGTTAAAGTGATCACGGGCCTAATTCTTAAATGTCGAGAGGAGAAACGATGCCTCAAGAGAAGGGATCAATCCCAGGGAATGATCCCATCCCTTGAAAAAAAGATGCTTTTCCATGAAACCTCTTCGAAATTTTAGATTGAAAAATATACATTTACGCGCATGCTTGCCTTAGAAATGGGACCGATCCCTGGCTTTGGAGTCGGCGAGTGCAAACACCCAATTTTTGATAGAATTAGCGATCACCGCTTAAGAATACGAAATGCGTTCAACGTGGGAACATACACCATAAATATATGTCGTTCCCTACTCAAGAATTCTGGCCCGGAGGCTAAATTCTTGAATCTCAAGCGCACGAACCTTCACTTCTGTGAAGAAAAATAACATTATCGAAAATAAGTTGAATAAATGAATAGAAAATAGTTATTTATACCCGTACGTCTCTCGAAATGAAGCTGTTCGCCTGCCGAGGTCTTTTTCTGTCTGTGCATTCATATGCGTTCACAGGTCAAGAATCTGGTCCCATATGACCTCTAACTTGCTGGCAGTAGGTAGTAGGTGCGCAAAGTAGCAAGAATAGCGTATTGAACATTGTCAATGCAAGAGCGTGTGGTGGCAGATGCTCAAGGTCACCTCCTTTGAACTCAGTGGCACAGCCATTTGAAAAGGGGAGGGGGCGGTTTCGATAAGAAAAAAAAACTAAAATAAGCAAAGCTTTTATGAGAAATATATCAATATATGCAAACAAAACTTAGGAACTATAAGCGCGGATTTGACCTCAAATCTAGAAGAGGGAGGTACTCAGATTTGTTGTTTATTTCATACATTTTTTATTTTAAAAAATGTTTAAACTAAAATCGAAAATATCAACGGTGTCATAGCGCCGGAGGCAAAAATTTTTTGACTAAAATTAAACTACAATTGTAAATATATCTAGCACAGCAGGCGAAAATTTTTAAGAACGTGACACTACAAATGCAATTTTTAACACAAAATTAAACTAATACCGTAAATATCAAAAGTGATTTTCTAAAATAATAGAATAAATATTTTAGTAAGAAAATTAAATGCAGGGGAGTAATTACCCCCAAACCCCCCTGAAATAAGTGCTTCAGTTATCACGTATCATTTATCATTAGTTACAAAAACACAGATAACAAACAAACCACACACAAAACCTAAATACCAAATAGCTATATACTTTTTTTGAGGTCTAAAAAGCTTTATAAGTTAAAACATTACCTTTTATTAAAGTAACACTCGTGACATATCGGACAAAGCGTTTTGGTTTCTCACTTCATTACGACCAGGCCTCCAATGTCTAATGGAGAATCCAGACACCTAAGTGCAGGATACCGTAAATACAGAATCCCTCTTTTAGCAGGTTATAGGAAGAAGCCTCTGAAAATATAAGGTAACTGTAACATGACTCTTAAAAAGAGGTAACGTTCGCAGTAGCACCACCCCTAATTGGAGCTTCATACTACGTGGCCCTAATTTTAAGGCATTAGCAAGAAATCACTCCGGAGGAGGCTTGTTGCGCAGAGCTTAAAAGCAAAAATATTTAAAAAACAAGAAAGTGAATCTCGTGTCCCAATTACCTTTTATGACTACATGTTTAATTTTGTTTTTGTACTTCGAAAAAGAGCTGTTAGGTATTTATGCAAGATACCACCCAAAACTCATTGTCAGCCTTTGTTTGTTCAAAATAAAATATTAACTTTACCATCGCTTTTTATCTTAGGAACTGCTTGTTTGATACATAAAAATCGCAAATATTTTCCAAAACATCAAAACCTTCAAACGGCAAGGCAAGCAAATCAAATACCGTTACCTATTCCGCATTTTGCACTTATAGAGAATTCCTTCATTTATAGGGGTCTTCAAATTTACAACAAGTTTTCTTGTAGTGTTAGGAACTACAACAATCGTAAACAATTTAGAAAAATAATAAAATTTCTTGTTGGAAAAGCCTATTATTCAGTAAAAGATTTTTTGCTTGATAATGAAACTGTTTAAACATTTTAAAACTTCTAACTTTAATTTTTTACTTTTTTAACTGGGTAGTACTTATTTATTATTTATTTTTATTTTACTTGTTATTTTCTATGTATTGACATTTTAGAAATAATTTTAGCTGTCTGTATATTTTTTAAATGTTATGTTAATATTCTTTAAAGAACTTGTTATTTTTCTTTAACTTTTTTAAATGCGTTGTTGTTTTTGAGAAAGTCTATTACTCAGTAAAAGTGTTTCTGCTTGATAATGAAACTGTTTGACCATTTTAAAACTTTTAACTTTAATTTTTTACTTTTTTAATTCGATAGTACTTGTTTGTTATTTATTTTTTTTATTTTTACTTGTATTTTCTATGTTTTTTTGACATTTTAGCAATATTTTTAGCTGTTTGTATTATTTTTAAATATTATGCTAGTATTCTTTAAAAAAAAGAACTTTTATTATTTTTTTTAAAGTTTTTTATATGTAAATTAAAATTAATTTTGGTTTAGGATTCAATTGTATGTAATCTAATAATTTTTAGGACATGACAAAAACTGAAATTATTTACTGATTTCCTTTAAGTGCTTATGTAAATTTATTCTATTTGTTTTTAGCTTTGTCAATAAGTAACCTATTTTATTGTACAAAATTTCTCTTTCACAATAAAGCATGTGTTCATTCATTCGTATATTGCATATCTTAAATATAAGATGGCTATTTCAAAAAAAGTTCGTTTCCGGCTTTTTTGGGCAAACCGGTCAATTACTTTGTTTATACGGGTCTCTTAGAGCGCTTTTATAAAAGGATGGTTTGAAAATGTTGTTGTACAACTAAAACCGTTATGAGCACTAAATCGATTTTATTTTAAAGCGATTTAGAATTAACTAAGTTGTTTTATTTGTTTTTTCTTTAAACTATTTAATTACATTTAATGAAGGACGTATAAACCCTCGGAGAAAACGATTTAATTTATAACCGTCCTTATATTAAAGCGCTTTTAGGTGCGTATAAACGTAGTAAAGGGGAGGGGGGCGATATCAAAATTTGGTGCAATTCCTGTGCCAGCAAAAGTCTCATGTTAAGTGTCAGTAGAGGTTTTTTGCGCAACATATGTATACATACGTAAATTTATATACGCAATGCCCTTTTAAATCAAATTTAATTGGTATTTTACTTCAAGCATCTTATAGGAACTCATAACTAAAATGAAATTATCTATTCAAACTAATTTTTTTTATTGGAAGCACACTTAATTAACTCGGCGTTACTTATTCGGGTAGCCGGCTTTAGCAAGGGTTTGCTAATAGTACATTAGAAACCTAGGGACTAAAGTGCCACATTTAATCTCGCGGCGAAAGGTTTGTAGCCCGACCGTAGGGAAGACCACAATTCGCTAAGGGATTAAACGATACTTTAGTCCCGAGGTTTATATAATATTTTATGCACTTTAGGAAAAGGTATTTGTTAAAATTACGTTATTTCTACGCCAAATGGTTCGTCAACTACAAGAAAGGGTGCTAAGAATGAAATCTTGGCCAAAAGCAAGTGGTGTTTGGCTTGATTTACCATAAATGTAATTATTATTTTCCAGGGATTAGTTTTTTTAAATCCCTGAGGGATTAAATTTACTTCTAATCCCTAAGCTTAGGGATTAAATTTTCTTTGAATCCCCCGGGGAATAAAAGTGTCACTTTAGTCCCTAAAAAGAGGGATTAAAAGTATAGAATAATTTGATAAGAGATCATCTGGATTAACGTCTTTGGAATCTGGGGCGAGCCATCAGAGCCCGTATTCTTCAATTTCGGAGAAGGGAGTTCTTCCGGGAATGAGAAGCGCACCTGATTGGTCGAATTATCATTTTCTTTTCATATTTCTGTCAGTTTTGGTACTAATGGCATTAGTTGTGAGCGATTTTGCTCTCTGCCTTATACGAGGAGAACCAACTCACGGCAAAACGCTCACGAACAAAGTCATTAGTGCCAAAATAGAACAGTGACAGAAAACTAAGATTTCGACCAATCAGGTGCGTTTCTGATTCCCGCGAGCATTTCCTTCCCCGAAATTGAAGAATAAGGTCCCAGAGGAAAATTTCCCATCATATTGTAACAAAAGAGGAAAATGTCCCATCATATTGTAACAAAAAGTTTTTTATTTGATTGTTGTTTAACATGTTTAACGGACACAAACGTTTATACCACACTTTAAAATAGATCTGTGCTTCAAGCATTCGTAACACTGTGTAGCAGATACATTTGCCGAACCAACTGTCGAACTTTTTGATTTCATATGTTCGGTCTAACGTTGGAAGTAATGTTCGCCGAGTCGTGTACCGCCGGTTAATATAGGAAAGTCGGTCAACCTTTGGTCGGCCAAGCAGTTGAAACTTTTTTGTCCAAATTATTAGATATATTGGACAAAATGAGTCGCACATTTTTCATTTGATACAAATTTTATTTAGTAGATTTTAATTTAAAATCTGCATAAAATGAAAAGTGCTTCTACCCATTTTGTCCAAGATATTTTATGATTTGGACCACGATTGGCCCATTGGACCATTCGGTTAGACCGATCATCATTAGTCTCTCTGACAGCTCCACTACATTTCTTTGTTACATTTAACTTTTAACTTTATTATACATAATGTACATTAATTATTATTAACGCTCAGGGTGAACATATATTCAGTGGCGGTCCCAGGGGGGGGGGGTCCCCCCCCCCTTTGCTCCAGAAAAAATTAGACAACAAAGATGCTGGTGGTAACCCTGAAGTCTTTGGAGAAAAAAATGAAATACAGAACAGTACCAGTTTTAGACAAAATCATTTCGGACATAAAAAAGTATTTTTGATCTAAACATATTCATACCAAGTTTTATACAACGTGCCAAAATCAAGGTAAAATTAACCAAAGTCGTCTCTAAATACTATATAAACCGTTTGATTAATCCAAAACGCAAATTTTTGAACTTTTATTGGGAGAAGTCAGTATTTGGAAACAATATTGGTCAGAAGTAGGCAAACACTTAAATCCAAACCATGATAACGTTTTCGAGGCAATGAACAAGTGTGGCGATATTTTTCCGTTGATAAAAACATTCTTGGATGTTTGCCAGTAGGTAATCAGCTCTTCGTCAGAAAGAAGCATCTCATGTCTCAGAAGATTGAAAACATAAGTATTTAAAAACACTATGACGGAAATTCGTCATTCCGCAAATTCATATCAACAGACATATTGAAATTGACATTGAGCGAGTCGTGACCGGTTTGCCCAAAAAAACCTGAAACGAATTTTTTTTTGAGATAGACATCTTATGTTTGAGATATGCAATATAACAAGCTATTAGGTTTTGTTTGTGGTTTGTTTCTTATCTAGGTTTTTTATAACTGAAAAAATGAATTTAAATTTTTTATGAAAACATTTAGAAAATCAAAAATAGAACATAAATTGCGGCGCTATAACAACTTTGATATTTACCGTATTAGTTTAATTTTGTGTTAAAAATGGCATTTGTAGTTTCATTTTCTTAAAAATTTTCGCCTGCGGCGCTATGATACCGTTAATATTTACGATTTTAGGTTAACTCGATTCCAAAATTGCATTTTCAATGTAATTTTCTCAAAAATGTTCGGCGCATTTAAACATTTTTTAAAATAAAAACTATATGAAATAAACGACTTCGGATTTGAGTATCCCTCCTCTAGATTTGAGACCAAATCCGCGCTTGTGGTTACTAAGTTTTGTTTGCGTATATTGATATGTTGCTCATAAAAGCTATTATTTTATTCGAGTTTTTTTTTTCGTATCGAAACCGCCCCCTCCCCTCTTTTTAAATGTCTGGGACCACCACTGATATATTCTAATAATTAATTTTATAAAAAACAAAGAGAAGATGGCTGTGGCAGTGTAAATCTAACGAAAAAATAAGAGTTTTTGTACTTCAGTGCAAAATGAACTTCTTGAATTTCGATTGCTCACACAGAAGATGGAACTTACGAGGTTGTGGTACACCTATCTGATGAATCCCTAATAATGACGAAACTCTGTGTGAGCAATCGAAATTCAAGAAGTTCATTTTGCACGGAAGTACAAAAAACTCTTGTTTTTTAATTAATTTTATGTTTTTCCTCTTCCAATATCTTCTCCAAGATAAGTTTATATTTGTATGGAAGAGATAGGGAAATCGAAATTACCTGCCAAATATAGTCCAATTTTGATGAGTGGACTGACGTCATTTTTGTTGTTGTCAATTTGAAGTAAAAGTTAAAACAATCAACCACATGACGTTTTTTTACATATTTATTGTCGCTGTCCAAAACAATGTATCAAATAGAGATCCAAAAAAATTACGTCTGTCCGCTCATCAAAAAACTGGACTATATTAATTCATATGATACTTATTTTCCTATATCTCTTCCACACAAATTTAAACTTGAATAGCTTGGAAAAGATAAAAGATAGACCCAAAATGTTTGGTATTTTTGAAACGATTATTTTTTGAGGATTCATAAAATCATATAATATACAGGGTTTCCAATTTAAAAAAAAAAGATGAGTTTGTGGCGAGTTTGTGACCATATTTTATTTTTGGGACACTCTGAATAAAAGAGTATACCGTTTTTTACGTAAAATGATCCCATATAAATGAAAAAAACCTACAAAAAAGCCGAATTTACAAAAACCGAATGGGGAATGTAAAGGGGGTAAATTAATACAATAACACAAGTTACTTCGACTCTTCCCTGCCGTAATCCTGGCAACGTAGCAATTGAGTTCGTGGCTATCGGTTCAAATCATTTTCGGCCAGATTTGGGTTCTTGAATTTCGTGGTTCGGCATTATTTGTTTCTATCAAATTATTTTCGTTAAAAATATTTTATAACATTTTGTGTTTCTATAGAAATATGTTTCGTTTAAATTTAATTCTATGCATATATTTTCTAGCCATTTCATTTCCCGTCATTTCGTTTTCGAGACAATTTTTTTCGGACGAATTATTTTCTTTTCTTTCAAATTTGGTTTCGGGTTTTTTATAGGGACACATTAACACCAGGAGACCTTATCCACATTTATTGTATATATTTTGTCCACATATAATAATAATAATAATAATAATAATAATAATAATAATAATAATAATAATAATAATAATAATAATAATAATAATAATAATAATAATAATAATAATAATAATAATAATAATAATAATAATAATAATAATAATAATAATAATAATAATAATAATAATAATAATAATAATAATAATAATAATAATGATAATAAGAATAATAATAATAATAATAATAATAATAATAATAATAAATATTATAAATATAATTATCTAATTTTTTGTAAAAAAAAAGTTCTTGGGTTATAGGACTAATAAACTAAAAGACATCTTCATTTGGCTAACGCATTTGCATTCTTCTTCAGAGCTACAATCAAAAGGAAATGTTTTTTGGTACATTATTTAACGAAAAAAAATTGAATTACAAAGAACGAAAGACGGTAGAAATAGTGTTTTCTTATATATATATATATATATATAAAAAGGGACGTTAACAATATTAAAATACTTTTAGTATAAAAGCTTGAGATGATATCGAACAACATAATGTAGTATAAGTGTCAAATAATTCCACTTACCTAACCAAGAGGTATAAAAAACAATAAAAATGTTCTGGCATACATAATTTTTCAAAAAAAGGAAAATAATTTTTTCAACACTAAACCAAATAAAACTATAAATGTTTGAATATGACAACAGTAGCTGCAATGAGCAATGGTTCAATGGTTAATTCAAAATTTTATCGTTTTGTTTGGTTTTGTGTTGAAAAAGTTATTTTCCTTTTTTTGAAAAATTATATGTGCCAGCAAAATTTTTATTGTTTTTGTATACATGGACCAGCATCTTCGTTACGAAGTGGAATTATTCACCACTATTTAAGTATCGTTCATACAGTCTTAGTCTTTGGTTTAATTTTTGTTGCACTCTTAATCATAAAAAAGTTAAAACCACTGTTTCTTATGAAAGTGCTCATGCAATGCTTTTGATTATGCTTTGTCAACTTTTATAACTAAAATTACGACTATTACTATAACAAATATAAGTGATTGACAGGATTGAAATCAATATTTTCAAAAATTTTATACAAGCAAATTAAAAGCAAAAAACAAGTTTTGCTAAGTGTTTTGTAAGTTCCAAAAAAAAACTTTTTCTATTAAACCTTATTCTCTTTGAAAACAAACTACAAAAATAATAATAAATACATTTGCTTGGTAATTGTTATGACTATAACAAAGACAAGTATGAACAGTGAGCAATTTTTAAGACTAAAACTAGAACTAACACTATAACAAAACCAAATACTAATCAGGTGACTAAGCCTATGTCTTGTATGAACGATCCCTTATACTATAGTATGTTGCTCGATATCGTCTCAATCTGTTACACTAAAAGTATTTTAATATTGTTAACGTCCCTTTTTATATATATAGATATATATATGTATATATAAAAAAAAAGAACTATTTCTTTTTTGACTAATTAATATACCAAAAAAACATTTCCTTTTGATTGTAGCTCTGAAGAAGAATGAAAATACATTCGAAACGTTAGCCAAGTGAAGATGTCTTTTAGTGTATTAGTCCTATAACCTAAGAACTTTTTTCTTACAAACTTTACCTGAGGACGAGAATCGCATTCATAATAATTAGCTAAAGCAACGAATCTTCATTTTCATTAATCGTGTTTTGCATAACGTCTGTCTCGAATATCGTCTGCACTCTTAATAGAAAAATCTTCATTTCGCTTTTCACACGTTTGTCCATGGCAAGATCCACAAACAATGAAACATTTAAAGGCCGCTTTTTGACATCCACAAACTACATTACACCTGTTTTACAGTTCTATGAAATGACTTTTAATAAAGTGTCTGGTGCAGGTTTATTGTTTTGTTTGTTTCCAGCTTCAGTCTTCTGGATTTTTTTTATTACCCACCCTTAATGAATGATAGCTAGCAGAATATTTTGTCGGGGGCAGTGATGCAAGATTCACTTTGGTTTTAATCACGATTCACTTAACACGGTATATGACAATGCTCATCTCGGTGTGACGTGCTGTCCTGGCCGATACCAACACAGGTGCATGGAAAAGGTATTAATTTTTCTTAATGTAATTTGGGACGCTGCGCGTTTAATGTGTTTTTCGGTTGGTATGGGTTGACTTCTTGGGTTTTTTTAGGTTAGGTTTGGTTAATTTAATTTGAAAAATAAAAGAAAATGTATAGCAATAAAGAATTTTTCATAAAAAATCAAAATTGACAGAAAACCGTATACTAAATAATTACCAAATATAATTGAGTGTATTTTTTATATACTGGGTCTTTTTAACAATGCGGGTACCTAGTGTAGTCAACACAAAATATATATGCACCTAGCCAAGATACAAACTCGGAACCTACTGTGTTGCGGAGAGATACGGTACCCACTGCGTTACATGAGTTTTATATTATGACAGTTTAAAAAAATAGTGTTATAAGGTACTTATCTATGCACAGCCTTTACACAAAGGGTACCTACCTGTTTAAATTTTCAAATTCAGGGATCTGAAGAACTATATATCTGTACCACAGAGTACTAAGTCCATTTACGATCAAAATGAGATTTTTAATAATAGTGACCTACTTTTTTTGCCCAAGTAGAAGAAAATTGTTGAAAAGTCAAATTCGAAAAAGAGTAACAAATTAGACGGAACAATAATTAACAAATGGCGACCAGTTTAGTATGAAATAAATGTTTAAACTGCCTCTGAGCTACAAGAGCTCAAGTAAAAAGTCAGGTAACTCTTTAGTGTTTTAATATCCTTTGGCCAATCCTTTGCATCTAACACAATCGTTCGATTTGACTGCAGACAGACTGGTCAGACTGTTGCAGTACACTATCGGCATCATAAAAGTGCTACGTGATAAACATAGATATTTTTTTAATTTTATGGTTAACTACCGGATTATATTTTGTGACAGACTGGTACTAAAATGTGAAAATATTGACATTAAAGATTGCTTTCAAAAATAATTTTTATATTACAATAATACGCTAACGCATAAAACAATTGTAACAAAACTTAAAAAACACCACTGTATCGAAAATTATAAGACAATAGAAACAAATTATTAGGTATATAAATTTTAATATCTAGTCATTGCGCCATTCACCTCAATTATACCGTTTAACCTTCTTTCAAAAAGGTTTTCATTTTCACCAATCAATTCTTCATAAGCATAGACTATTAACTGGACCAAGCGATGTTGATTTCCCGGCACAATATTAAAGCTTTCCAGCTTTTTTGAAATTAAACCCCAGATATTTTCCATAGTATTGGCGTCTGGGGTTTTCGCAGGTCAAGGAAGAACTTCAATATTTTACTCCCGAAACCAAGTTTGGCAAATTCTGGCCGTATGAGCAGGGCAGTTGTCTTGTTGAAAAATAAACTGGTCTTGATAAAGTTCTGGGACGGCTGGAAGCATGGTGTTCTCTAAAATGTCCACGTAAAGCTGTGCTATGAGCCTTCCATTGATTCGAAATAGAGCATCATGACCTCTAGCAGAAATCCAACCCCACATATTTACCGAAAATCTTCCAGCGCGTTTATAGCATGTATGTGATAACAAAACGTGAGTTTACAAAATCATTTATTCATTGAACTTAAAACATCACATACTTCCTTATGCTAACTGTTAGGTTCATAGCCTGAGTCGTTAACATTTACAAACCAAGCAAGTGCAAGATAGAATGCCTAAAGGGCATTCACGACATATCCCCGCGTTTTAAATAAAACTGGACCCACAGTTGTATAAAATTAAAGTTTACAAAATAAAGGAATTGCAGCTAAATTACAATTTAAAAAAAATAGACAACATAAAAACATAATTCGCTCGACCCACTTGCTCCCTGTTCTTCTTTCTTCACTGATGACCTTCTCTTCACCAGAAAGCATAGTACGTGATTTGTGACGATTTGTGCCTTTAACTTAGGTCTTGCTTTGTCAGTGGATTTGCGGTATTTGCTCATAATTTCTTTTAACAGGTATTCCCAATATATTCATTTTGAATACATCATTCTCGTTACCATGTAGTAATAAATTTATATTTTCCAAATAGAGTGTGATGGATAATACTTCGCCCTTTTTGTCAAAGAGGTGTGGATCTATATGAGGCATCTCTCGCTGATACAGTTTGAATGGTAACCGTTGTGTTTCTAAAGACTTTCCTTTGGATCTCCATAAGTGATACTGGATTTTACCACTATAATTTTTATTTCCATGTAGTGAGCTTTCCTGTGCTATGCCTCTGACTATGCAAGACCTTGGTAGTGTTGGTCATCATTGGTCTCTTCCTGTATTATCTTCTTGGGAAGCAAGTGGTGCCGGCGACCCCAAAAAATAAATAAATAACATAATCCTTAAAAAAAATAAACATTGTAGTAATATTTACTTGCGCATACTTAACCCCAAAAGAATTTTAAATCTGAATTTTTGGTAACCGAGAAAAAAAAATAAGTGAATATTTATTTTGATGCTCTGATTTTTATTAAAATGATTAACCCTCATTTAATAAGGTTTTACGGTATGTGAAGATTTTAACATAAATACCAAAATACTATATTACTATTAATTAATTTTTGACTTAAGTTCGCAAGAAAATAGTGATTTTGTGGAATACATTTTTTTTTCTAAATTATGCTGTAGCTATTAAAATTTATATGCTTAGGTAGAGCATACTTATATCACTATTTACTATTTTTGTCTGCACACCCAAAAAATGTTAAAAATACACAATGTTTTGAAATCTCTTTAAATATTGCAATTTCACGCTACCTAGATAAGCTAATAAGGTAACTATGATAATATTGTAGAAAGATTTCAAAAAACCCCTCTTTTTAATATAAATTTCTACTACTTATATGCCACTAGATGATAACCATATTCTCAAAATACTTATTATTGTTTATTTGATTTGCACTTACATTCTCTCACTATAACTCAATAATCAGAACTATACTTATTATTTTTCTTTACTTTTACCCGCTTTACTATACTTAGCTCAAAGTTATAACTAAAACCATAGGTATATATATATATATATATATATATATATATATACTTTTTATTGTTCCTTACATTTATGAGGCTTCACAATTAATCAAAATTTAACACTATTTTTTTAGGTGAACTCAGCACCTTGCATGATCATGCCCTGTTCACTTTATAGCAGACGGATGTACCTTAATATTTATCCAAATGTCTTTTAGTGGGCCCAGACACTGACGTAAATAAAAATATAAAATCATAGGGTGCTTACGGGGAGAGTATTTCCTCAAATCTAAAGTACCATATACTTTTGTTTTCACAAGTCTTTATTAAAACAATTTCTGTAGTTAGCACGTGCGGATGACGAACATTTAGACAACCCAAGTATTTTTTTGACGCAATGCATTGCTCTTATTTTGTAAACTGTCTTCTATTTACCGTTTTTATAGGAGGTCGATGGCGAAGGCGTTTAACGCCCAAATTTCTTTGCCTAAATTGGGTTTTTTAACGTGGGAATTATACTATGCCGCCATAATTAAAAACAAATCACATTTAAATCAAAGTTGAAAATATACCACCTGTTTAGCTTAAATACCAAAAATTGGCTAGACTTTTTAGAAAAACGCCAAAGTGACGCATTTTCAGACAATCTGACCAAAAATTTTTGTCACATAATTTGTCATAATTATGAACAAATTTAACCGGACAATCACAAATTGGATCAAATGTAGATGGTTGTGTAAATTGAGGGGTAATAGCGTTTTGAGTCATTTTAAAAGCGTTGCTAAGTTGATCCATATTTAAATTTAAATTAAAAGTAAATTACACCACGTATATAAAAAATATAAATTAAACTGTAACTATTAGGAACCAACAAAAAAAATTTTATTTTCTAATTTGAGAAATAACCTTACAAAAAAGACAACGGCACCTCCACCATATGTCACGTGGGGGTTTTCTTGACGGGCTTGTTCTTATTAATTGACTTAATAAACCAACCATACCGGGTTTTAATGAATTTATTATAACAAAATATAAAAGCGTTACTTACTTGTAATTAATTAACATCCAACTAATACAGCAGCGTCATAGTTCTATCTTAGGGGTAGGTCGTGGTTCAGCAGTTTATCTTATTCTTGAGAAATACATCACAACTTTCTGACTTAATGAACTTACTAAACTTACTGACCCCTTCTTGCTGTTCTCGATTGGTTTTATAGGATGTATGTGATAACAAAACGTGAGTTTACAAAAACATCTATTCATTGAACTTAAAACATCACATACTTCCCTATGCTAACTGTTAGGTTCATAGCCTGAGTCGTTAACATTTACAAACCAAGCATGGGCAAGATAGAATACCTAAAGGGCATTCACGACAATATATATAGTTGTAAATTAATCTTAGGAAAGAGTTAGCGGCGTTAGTAAATCTTAGCCAAACTGTACATTTCGCACTCCACACTTTCTAATTATTTAGAAAATACAATAAAACCCGTTAATATGTTTCACTTGTGAACCTGCCGCTGCACCGGCCAGGATACCTGCACATATGACCTACACTAACTACATCACAACTGGAAATGAAGCTAGCAACCGCCAACCAAAGCATTCGGCAAGTACCGCCTATAATCGGATTCACATGTGTAAATCCGTGGGTTTTACTAGACGGCGGAAAAAATAAACCATGATCATGAGTTAGAACAATTTAGGCCCTGAGTTATCGTAGCCCAGACCGTGAATTACGACAGACCCAAAAAGTTAATACATGAAACTGGGCTGGGGCAATCCCATGCCTGAATTGTGGTAGCCCACGACTTGCTAAGTTCTCCCAGCTAAATTGAAATGGTTTGGGACATTCATACCGTGTGCTATAGTAACGCACGTTATGAGTTCTGGTAGCCCCAAATTTTCAACCCACGGTGGTGGGTTGGCCCCGTTTTCTTAGTGTATGGATACCAACGAAAAATTGTTTTTCTTTTCCCAACCTTTTAAGAGTGGAGATTCTTTTTTTTCTGTCAGGGACCTTAGTTCAGGATATGTCGAATTGACTTTCAAAACAAGTCATGTGATATCTGTACGTTTTGTAGTTAAATAAACATCAGAATTGGTTGAACTGACACATTTTGTAAAAACTAAGCACTAAGAGCACTTTTTTGATTTTTTTCCAAATAAGCCAAAATTTCTTTCTAAGGCCACCGATTTGAAATATTCAAACATTTGAATAACGAAAAATATACGTATGGCGTTTCCTAAAGCCATGGCCTAAATATAGGGCTATGTTAAAACAGGTGTTAAAATAAATAATAAATTTAAAATTTTTTGACTTTATTTTGTCATTTATTTGGCAGGCAATTATCAATTTCATTTCTAAATCATTTTTTCATTATCCATAATCCAGTAGGATTATGCTCCTAAGGCAACTAAAATAAAGAGGAAGGAAAAAACCTCCAAATCAGTTACTTCAACCGAAAAGAAACTAAAAAACAAAAGATCAAAAGATCTTGGGTGGAAATAACGAAAATTCCAACTTGGATGAGTATTCCACAAGGAACACACAAAAGATCAAAGCGAAAAGAGAAATGAATAAACGATGTTTCGCCCTGGGTAACCAGCGTGGGCTCATCAGTAGTTTCAATGGTCACTCTCTACTATACATCATTAAACACCATCAATACACTTAGATTTCCAACCTTGAACCACTCACAAATAGGCATCGTTCCGCACTGGTACTTACTTATCCATGGATGAATTGTCCAAATTTCATAAAATTATGTCAAACGTGCGTCACCGCATAAACGTCAAAATGTAAGAACCAGCCAACTTCATTCTTGCAAAAGTAAGTTTCAAAATGAAACATGTCAGACTTTTTTTTTCAAATAAATTTTAGGTGTGAAATTTTTTTACCGAATCCCCCGCGTCCTTGAATTAATATCCGGAAATTTTTCCTCAGTCACGCATTTTTCGAGTCTGCGACTTGGAAAAATTTTCAAAAAATGCATTTCTTCGGAAAAATTTTCGGAAATAGTTCGAGCACTAGGGAGATTATAAGTGAAAATTTCCCATAGGTATTAGCAATCCAAGGTTTCTACATCCGTGACGGAAGGCGACGGAATTTGGCATAAATAGTAGCTTACCGTGTTAAGTGTCGCATGGTTTTATGAGATACTAAATTATATGTAGAAGTATTTTTTGAGGATATCTAACTCAGGGTTAGTTCAAAATTAATTCGAGATTTATACGTTTCGTAGTTTAAGATTTTATTGTCAATTCTTGTGATATTATCGCCAGTATTTTTTTTGAGATTTTATGACCAGTAATTATAAGATGTTTTACCAGTTTACTAGCAATGAAGAAAAATCAATAACTATTTATTTTTTAATCTTTATTAACAAAACCTTAATGTTATCATTGTTTAATATTTAAATGACATTTTGAAGACATTCTTAGGTTAAATTTACCTTAATGTTAATTTTTAACACTACATTTTGACGCTTATTTATTTAATTGTGACAATGTTTTTGTTTGTTAACAAGTTTTGTAATAAAAGTTTTCTGATTCTGAAGACCTCAGCAGAAAAACTTATTACTAAGATATCCTTGAGTTTTGGTAAATTTTCAGCATTTGACATTTTCTTTGTAGATTCGTCTTTTATAAAGGATGATGCACTTTCCTTATGGAAACTTACTTTCTGTGGGATTTTTCTTGTCCTATAGTAATCAATATACCCATTTTACTAAAATCAACAAAAATGGCTAAATGTGTTAGAAAAGTTTTTATTTTGAAGCATGTTTGTTAAATACTAAGTGGCAATATAACAATTGAAATTTGCCTTTTGTTAAAGAGGTGATTTCTTGGTCATATGCATTTAATATTTTTATGTTTGTGATGCCAGTGCGACGCAAATAATATTTTTCTGCTACTTATTCTCAGACTACAATTTGGTTCATAAACATTATTTATGCCTATTTTCACAAAAGGTGCAAAAAACTAATTTTAGGGAAAAACCAGAAGACCAAAATGTTTAACTTTAACCGTAGTACCTCGAAAACCACACACCAGATCGCTGTGGAGCAATGATAAATTTTTATCAGGACAATGCGACCTACAACATATGCAGTTTTGAGCAAAATCCCACATCCTTTATAAAAGATGGAGCTACAAAAAAAATGTTGAATGATGAAAACTTACCAAAACTCAAGGATGTCTTAGTAATAACTTGTTAACTTAGAGAAGATATGGTCGACACAGATGTTAGTTGATAGATTTTCAAATATTGTAAATGTTTCCCATAGGTATTAGCAATTCAAGGTTTCTACATTCGTGACGGAAGGCGACGGAATTTGGCATAAATAGTAGCTTACCGTGTTAAGTGTCCCATGGTTTTTATCATATAACTATGAGATACTATAATGTCCCAAGTGTCGCAAACTGTGTAACAATAGTAACTATGAAAAAAAAAGAAAATAATGAAAAAAAATTAAGGTTCCCCACGGGCAAGGCCAAAGGAAGATTTAATAAAGCGCTCATATCTGCCTTCCTCTAAATTATATGTAGAACTATTTTTTGCGGATATCTAACTCAGGGTTAGTTCAAAATTAATTCGAGATTTATACGTTTCTCCACTTCTAGTCCATAAAACAGTTTTCTGTTACCGGCAGAAAAGGAAATAAAAAGATATCGCAGTTAATGATCGATGCTGATGCTTTCAAAGATAAATCTCCGTGATTTAGTATAGCAGTGTAGAACGATAGCATTTATCTCAAACCAGAATTCATTACTACTACCGTGCACGAAACGGCCATGTAGGGTTTATAAAAAAAGTATTAGATTGTCTAATAAGTCAAGGTCGGTTAAATACAGCTGATTTCAAAGGTTTATAGTAGACATTGGACCCAATCAGTGTATACGAAAAAAAAACTTATTAAAAATTACCTATGTCTTAAATGCGGCGCAGGCGAAAATTTTTATAAAATTATTCTAAAATTGCCATTTTTTACACTTTCCAAATTAAACGAAAGTTGCATACATGGGTAAAGATTTCGCTACTTTCCTATAGTAGTAGTGTGGTTGTCAGAACAACAATTTGGGATTATAAGTTTGGAATACTCTCTAGTATCGGGTCAAACTGCACCTTACCTAACAATCTGTCCTAGTAACGACTTCTTCAACTAATTCGTAAATTTGTATTAGCCCCGACTTATTTGTTTCCTCTGATGGTGGAATGGACGCCGACCCAGAAGGTGACGGGAAGGCCGACCAGCCACCAGCGGAGGCAACCCTGGCACCTCCACTCTCAGCGGAGGAGAGCCAGCAAAGGGGAAAGAGGGAGAAAATCAGGCGCCACAAAAAGTCCCAGAAAGCCCAGCGCCGGGAGCAGTCGTTGAAAAAACGCAGGGTGGTGCCCGGAAGGGAACCGAGGACCAAGGCAACTCTGACCCCTCCTTTACGGGCACCGGTACCTCGTCGTTGAAGGCGGTCAACCAACCGACCGGTTCAGGCGGCCGAAGCGGACCGGCTGACGAGACCTCCGCAAGGGAGACTCCAAAGCCGGCGAGCCGAGGCGGGCTGACTACCGGCTTCAGGAGAGGCGTAACTGCTCGCGAACCTGGCAAGAGGAGAGAAAACAAGTTGGCTAGACAACTTGCCAAAAAAGTGGCGATGGCAAACCTGCCCAACGCGCCAAAGGATGAGCAGGGAGGGTAGACCAGGGGTGCCCACAGGGGACCTCTGGGCTGCAGACCGCCACCCAGAAGCGCGGCCGGGCTGAGCAGCAGACGCCACCGGAAAGGCTGAGCAAGAGGGCCCGAAAGGGCGCGAGCTCGCAGGTAGTGGGGAAGAATGCGAACAGGTCTTCTCTTTTGAGGGGTGACCTGGGCGAACGGGAACCGCTCACAGGGAAGGTGCCCCAGAAGGCCAAACAGCTCGCCAAGAAGGCGATGAAAGTGGTTTTCAGATCCGATAGGGTGGGCGGAACCATCCTAGAAGAGGAGGTAGGAAAAATTCGCAGTAGACTGCTCGAGGCAATGCTCCGGACCATGCGGGCTCCCGCGGGACCGGAGCTGAGGTTCGTGAACTGCGGCAGGGTCGAACCTGGCTGGATGTTGTTTACTGCGGATGACTCCGAAGTAACAAGGGATTGGTTGCTGGATCAGATCGTGACGGTCGGAGGCGTCACGTTCAGCCCAATAAGAGCTGACGAGGCACCCTGGCCAGAGCGTATAGCGTTCTGGATCCGGTCCCAAGAAGAGGTGGATGTCACCAGGCTAAGGGAATTCCTGGGACTCCAGAACCGCCCGCTCGATATGTCAGAGTGGCGGCATTTGGAGACCACAGGGGGACCTGGCGCTTGGAGGCTGACCTTCATGGTGGGGGCGGACTCCATCAGGTACCTGGGGTGTGTCAACTGGCGGCTCGCCTATGAGTTTGTGACCATCGCCGTGACGAGGGCACAGACTTATAGCGCCGCCGCGCGACGTCGTCCACCCCGGGGGCCTGATGGTGACCCCCCCGCCAATGGGTCGGAGTAGAGGGTTCCCCCGTTCTCCATGAACATGAAAGTCTCGGTCCTACTGGGGAACTTGTTAGGACCGTGATCGTCACTAATGCCTCGCCGATTGTTTTTGTTTAAGAACCCTTTATTGTTTCAGGAAGCAAAGTGGGGGGTTTAGGTAGCACCGGCCTCAACATCCTGGCCCGAACAAAAGAGGCAAGACCAAGAAGTTGCATCCTGGTGTCAAGGGACCTGAACGTTGTGAAGCTACCGCTACCTACTAGGGACTTAAGACGTCACGGCAGCACTTCTAGAGATAAAGGTGAGAGATAATAGGCTTAAGATTGTAGTTTGTAGCGCGTACCTTCCGTACGATAGCGAAGACCAGTCAGAGGAACTAGCGCGAGTAATTACTTTCGCAGGAAGTAATAAATTTCCGGTGATCATGGGGTGTGACGCGAATTCGCATCACATAGTGTGGGGAAGAAGTAATGTGAACCAACGTGGGGAGACTCTATTTGAGTTTCTCACCACCACGGACCTAGAAATAGCAAACAAGGGATGTGAACCGACGTTCGTCATTGAGGACCGAGAGGAAGTCATTGATATAACATTGGTCTCACGAAGTATATATCAAGACATCATTAACTGGAGAGTAACGCGGGAGATCGTCACGTCTGACCATCGTATGATCAGATTCAAAATGGACACCGGCGAGACACACCAGGAAGCGATCCTGGACCAGAACAAAGTATTCCTGGGTGAAGACATCGTCACAAGAGAAGAACTAGAAGAGGCTTTCGGCAACCTGGAAAGAAAGATCATGTCCAACTTCGAGGAGGCATGCCTCCTAAAACCCTTGTCGCCTAGACGGGTACCTTGGTGGAGCGGTAGGCTAGATAAGCTACGTCACAAAGTTAGGAGCGCCCAAAATAGGGCGACGAAGCGTGGGAAGGACTACAGGGAAGCCAGCAAAAGAGAGGTTAGACGCTGCAAAAGGGAGAGCTGGATGGAGAGAGACTTTCAGGCTCCTTAAGATCCTAAGCAGTGACTCAAGGCAAACGTTAACGTCGTTAAAGAAGTCAGATAAAAGCTGGACCGCCTCAAGCGAGGAGTCGTTGCAGCACCTCCTTGAGGTTCACTTTCCCGGAGAGGGAGGCGACCGTCAGACGCAACATCCAGCTGTACCACGGACAGGCGTACAACCTGATTAGGGACTAGCAGATCGCGTGATAACGGACGCCACCATAAGTCACCTGGGCCAGGCGGTATATTCCCGGCGCTGATACATGAGGAGATTCTTCAGATCCAGTATCGCGCTATACGTGACGACAGCATGGAGGAAGGCTGCCATGGTCTTTATCCCAAAGGCGGGAAAGAAAGACTACACTGCAGCGAAATCCTTTAGACTTATAAGTTTAACATCGTTTATGATGAAGGCAATCGAAAAGATGGTGGACAGACAGCTCCTAGGGGGAGTTCTTGCCAACAATCCTTTCCATAAGAACCAGCACGCCTACATAGAGGGTAGGTCGACCGACCTAGCCTTACACGCAGTAGTGCACAAAGCAATTCAATTCAAAATGTATGGGTAAGATCTGCACTAAAAGAAAGGAAAATACAAGTTAAAGTAGGTGAGGTGGTAGGTCGGACCTGGGGTATTACACCCAGGAACCTTCACTGGATGTACACGGCAATACTAAGACCTAGGATCCAATATGGATCACCATATCCCAAAAGCTCAGAAGCCTGCAAGGGCTAATGTGCAGGGGAATAACCGGCGCCATGAAGACGACAACAATCCCAGCACTCGAGACCATTCTGGGACTGCCTCCGCTACCGACTTGGATCACTGGAAAGGAAGAGGGGAAGCGATTGGACACCTAAGGGTCGCCCAAATGGCCACCAGGGAGACGCAAGTGACAACGTCCTTTAAGATCAAGGCAACCCGAATTCCCTGGAGATTCAATAAGAGGTACAAAGTCGAAATTTCCGATAGGGAGTTCTGGCAGAGGGAGAACCTCCACCAACAGTTCGAGAGGAACGCTGTGATATGCTACACCGATGGCTCCAAGCTATTGGCGAGGCAGACAACAGGGGCGGGGGTCTACGTGCAAGACTGAGAAGAAGTTCGGATGAGCTACCCGCTCAAAGAGCAAGTTACGGTCTTTCAAGCCAAGGTATATGCCATTATAATGGCGGCAACACTAGAAGAGGTTCGCAATGGGAGGAGCATGTGTACATATGCTGCGACAGCCAAGCTGCCTTAAAGGCACTCAGTGCGCCAAAAATTGTCAATACTCTGGTGGAAGAGTGTGTAGACGCAATGGAAGCCTTGAGTCAAGACAAAAGAGTTACAGTGATGTGGGTACCGGGACACACGGGAGTTTCGGGCAACGAAAAGGCGGATGAACTCGCTCAGATCGAGGCCAGCACTCAATACGTGGGGCCGGAATCACTCTTAGGTATAACAAGGAGACAGCTGCAAAGTCGACTCACTGGCGGACTCCTGGGAGAATGAATTAGGATGCAGACAGTCCAAAGAATTCATCGACGGACCGGTCGCTGCCAGACTCAAATGGCTCCTGGGAAAGACACGAAAAGATATTGGACTACTGACAGGGATACTGACCGGCCACAACCGACTCAGCAATGAATCCATCTGCCGTGCCTGCGGGAGGGCGGAGGAGACATCCCAGCACCTCGTTGCGGAGTGCGATGCATACCTAAGGATGAGGCATCAGGTACTCGGACAACCGAACCTTAATGCAAAGAACCTACGAGCTCTCAAGTGGGCCAAAGTATTGGACTTTTTGAAGAGAACTGGAAAGCCCGGAGAGCCCACTACCGTACAAGCGTTACAGGTGGTGGATTAGAGGGCTGGGCTGGGGTAAAGTAAAAAGGGACCGATTGGGCCTACTTGCCAGGTCTTGGGGCGCCCCCTAGTTACAACTACTACTACTTTTTGCTTCAATAAATTTATGTCTCATTGAATATCCGACGTTGAACGCCAAAACTAGGAGGTTTTATTTGAAAGTTTGAGAAAATGATGTGTTTGAAATTAACTCTGTGTTTCGGACTTCCATTGTCTATATTTTATTTATACACGAATTTTTGATCGGTACATTCTGTGATCGTCTTCAGGTGCAAACTACGATCAATTATATATAGGATCTGGCTTTGTTTTTCTTGCTAGGATGGCAGCCTCTTACAATTTTGGTCTGAGTTACTTTTGTTTGTCAGAGTGATTGCTGCCATCGATGTTGTCTTCGTTTGTGTCTTGTTACCGAGATTTTGCGTGCCTGGGAGGTGGGTTTTCGTCTGAGTGACGCTGGGTGCAGGTGGCTGTCTCTTGCAGCTCCCCGCGTTGTGGTCGAATTCCTAACGCTACGTACTTATATACTATGGGAAATCACTCAACCGTGAAGTTTAAGAAGTTGGCTGCACCCAAGGAGGGGCTTTCACTTGGTTTACTGAAAATACATACATTTTGCGAGGCTCAGCTGTTGGTTGTGAAGACCTAGCCCTAAAAACCATAACATTTCATCAGCTTCAAGAAAATTGTTTGTTTTGTTAATCACTTTGTCATGTATGTATTGTGTTACCCAAAAGAACCGAATAGAAATTTTTGAACTAATAGACTTTTTTTACAAGCTTTTATTTAACTTGCAATGTATCTGTGTAACGAACTATAGATATGTTTGTTCGGGTGGAATCTTGCAACTTAATTTTGACCAACTTCGCGACATCCAATCGGCTTCAAATTTGGCATGCTTATATAGTTGCCGTGACAACACAAGAATATAGTCTGATTAAATTGACAGCAGCTTCCCCCTACTCGAAGGGGGTGGAGGGGGTACAGTTGAAGTACGCCCGATTTTGTTGAAATTTGGTGTGTTGAGACACTTAGGGATGGATATAACCAATTTCTAATCAGATTTTGAAAATTCAATATAGCGGATTCAAGATGGACCATTTTTGGTCATATTTTGCTAAGCAATTTTAACTAACTTATACACATTCGATTGATTTATAGTTCCGGTGACAAAACAATAATATGTCATTATTATTAGGAACCTTTCCCTCTTACGAGCTAGGGGAGTGAAGGGAGAAAACACCTGCCCGATTTCAACCAAAATTGTTATACGGGGGCTTTGGGGGATAAGGAATACAAATTTTTGATTACATTTTGAAAATTCAGTATGGCAGATTCAAAATGGACGATTTTCGGTCATGTTTTGCTTACCAATTTTAACTGACTTATCCACATCCGATTGTGTTCAAATTTGGTATGCGTTTATAGTTCCGGTGAAAATACAATAATATAGTATTCTCAGACCCACCTCCCTCTAACGAGGGAAGGGGAAGAGGGAAAGAATTTAGTTTGTTTGATTTCAATCAAAATTGATATACAGGGGTTTTGAAGGAGGGGGATTATGAATTTTTGATCAGATTTGAATTACACTATCACAAAATGGCGATTAAGGGTACAAATCTAAAAATTAAGAGTGTATGTTTAAATTTGGTATACGTTTGTAGTTCCCGCGACAATGATATAATATGGTATTATTAGGTACACACTTCCCTTTAACGAGGGAAGTGGAGGGGGGAGAAGATTTAGTATGCTCGATTTAAATCAAAATTGGCATACAGGGTTCTTTCGGAAAGAGGATATGAATTTTTGATCCGATTTGAAAATTCATTCAAAATGGACGATTTAGGATACAAATCTAAAAATAACAAAATTAATATTTATGAAAAAAAGCTTTTAAAGAACAAGATTTTATTAAATGCACTCAAAAGTAGAAAACAACTTTTTATCTTTCTTATACCTTAATAAAAGCGATGGGCGCAAATTAAAAATTTTAACTTTACGGTGACAAAGAGAGAACTACAAAAGAAAAACTAAATTCTTCTTCTATTCGAATGATAAACATAAAGCTTTCGTCTAAAAAAACTGAGAACGGGTGAGATTGCCGTGCTTGCCAAGCCTTTGAAAATAGTCGGAGAAAATCGGGAAAGGTATCTTTTCCACATATTTTGGGTCAAACTAAACCATCCTTATCTGGATCTAAGTCATGTTTTGGCCGGAAGCCTCATTTTTTAAAATAATGAGCCCATTCACTGGCTCATATTTCGAAAAATAGAAGCTGACCGTTATCGATTCTGCACATAGTGCATATTTCGGTCATGGTGAGTCGACTGAAACCGTCTTAACACACCATCCTTCCTCCGACCCATATTTTGGTCCAAAAGTATTTTGAAAAAGAGAATTCAGCCGTAAAGGGTCAAAAAATATTTCCTGCATATTTCAGCTATATGGCTATGTAAATAAATGTAGCGGTGGGAGAGTCGCCATTTTCTTCTGCACTTGTTCCCCTTTTGAAAATAAAATAAAAATGAGGAGAATGAACAGCACTTTCCGTGACAACCAGTGCACGAAGGAGCACACCTAATGCGTGAACCGCTGTATGAGCAGCGAGTTCTCTCTGAGCAGGCTGTTTTGTAGGAGCACTTCAATAATCCTCGGACGGCTTCCAAATAGGTTTCTGTCTGTCCAATGTAGAATTTTTGAGTTAATCTGGCGGGTCTGATATATGCTGACGAAGACATGCATCCTGTGAAATTAATTTTCAGTTTGGAATAGGATGAAAAAGAAAATGATGAAGCAGACGTCAGTGCATTTATTTATCTTTAGATAGCTAGCCATATTAGAGCTGAAATATGCGGGGCACATACTTTGCTTGGTGCTTTTTTTATTTGGCAACATGCATTCGACTTACCATGTCCGAAATATGCAGAATCGATACCTTTATACCCAACGGTCAACTTCTATTTTTCGAAATGTGGACCACTGTTGTGCAAAAAATGGGGCTTCTGACAAAAATTTGGGTCGAAGGAGGTTGGGCTGATTTTATTCGACTTGCCATGGTTAATAGAGGCAAATCAATACGCCGCTATTTTTCGAAATGGTGATTACTGTTTTGAGCCTACTGACCAAAATATGGGTCGGAGAGGATAGCTCGCTTAAAGCATACTGACCTGTTTTTAAAAAATGGCACTTTTGGCCAAAATATGGTCGGACTTTCGGACAAAATATGCGAAAAAGATACTGCGACCGACTTTTTTTTGTTTTAGTGGGTAAGGTTTTATAAATATTTATTTGTTTGCACGTTTTCCTTATAGAAATTAAATTATGAAATATGTATATTTTTAATCATTGCAGAGGTTTTTTTAACAGCCTCCTTAATAACATGTAATTTTTTCAGAAACCTAATCAGATAGTTTTAGATCACAATGATTTAAAACGAGATTCAAAATATCTTCTTTTCTTTCAACCCACTGTGGTATACCGGGTGGGCCATAAAAAACCGGACAAAATGTTTTCCGTTATAACTTTCGAACCATACCACCAATTTTAATGTAACAAACCGCTCTTTGCAGGGAATTGAGCAAGACTTTGGGTAAAAATATTTTTTTGTCCGCCATCTTAAAATCTAAGATGGCAGAAAAAAACAAACTTTACCCTTCAAAGTGCCACGTTTATTCTTATGTTACGGAAGATTTTTGGATATTTTTATAAATTCGTAAAAAAGCTCTGTTTCTGTCACGCAGAACGAGGTACGAATCATTGAAATCGGTTACGTGTTTCCCAAAAAAATTAAAAATTTTCAATCAGTGTTTTACGGATAATGCGAGTGCCGTCTCAATTCTGTCTGCATACATTTTCTCATAAATTCATTATTAGAAAACCCATTTCAATGAAATAAAAATAATCATGGCGAAAATCGATTGTTTTTTAACCACTGCTATTGAAATTTGCGGCCATCTTGAAATCCAAGATGGCGGACAGAATCAAACTTAACCCTTCAAAGAGGCTCGTTTATTCATATTTTCTGAAATATTTTTAATTTTTTTTATTCGTAGAAAAGTTCTGCTTTCGCCACGCACATATGATAAATGGTAAATAAATCAATAAAATCGGTTTAATGGTTCTTAAAAAAATAATTTTTGTTTCCATAACTGTTTTCCATATTATACGATTGCCTTCTTAATTCCGCCTGCATTAATTTCCTCATAAATTCATAATTACTAAACCGATTTTAATTTAACAAAAATAATTATGACAAAGATCGATTGAACTTTAAAGACCACTACTCAAATTTGTCGTAACTTGTAAACCCAAGATTGCGGACAAAATCAAATTTGACCCTTCAAAGACGCTCGATTATTCTTATGTTTTAAGAACCTTTCGACTTTTTTTAAATTTGTAAGAAAGCTCTGTCTCCGCCACGTATAACTAGGTACAAATCATTAAAAACGGTTTAGTGGTTATTAAAAAATAAATTTTTTATTCACTTATTGTTTTACAGACTATGGGTACGAATGGTACGATTGCCTTGCTAATTCTGTCTGCATTTGTTTCCTCATAAATTCATTATTACTAAACCGATCTTAATAAAATGAAAAAAAACATCATAGCAAAAATCAATTGCTCTTTGGAGATTACTATTGAAATTTGGCGACATAAAATTCAAGATGGCTGATTAAATCAAATTCTCCCTTTTATAAAGGAACATTTTTTCATATGTTGCTGTTAAATCTAGTTTAGCTTCTTTAAAAAGATAGTTTAATTGTGTCTGCCATATTAGGTTTCAAAATAGCGACAAATTTCGATAGTGATCTGAGTTTTTAATCTTCGTCATGATGCTTTTTATTTTATTGAAATCAGTTGAGTATCAATTTGAGAAGGCAATCGTATAATCTAGAAAACAGTGATGGAAACAAAAAATATTTTTGGAAAACCACCCAACCGATTTTGATGGTTTATACCTCGTTGTGCGTGGCGAAAGCAGAACTTTTGCACAAATAAAAAAAAAATATTTAAAAGTTTACATAACCTATTAATAAACGAGCTTATTTAGAGGGACAAGTTTGATTTTGTCCGTCATCTTGGATTTCAAGATGGCGACAAATTTCAATAGTAATTGTTAAAGAACGATCGATTTTCGCCATGAGGCTTTTTATTTCATCAAAATCGGTTTAGTAATAATGAATTTATGAGAACATGTATGCAGACACAATTGAGACGGCAATCGCATAATCCCTAAAACACTGATTGAAAATTTCTTATTTTTTGCGAAGCACTTAATCGATTTTAATGATTCGTACCTCGTTCTGCGTAGCAAAAACAAGGCTTTTTTACAATTTCATAAAAAAAATCCAAAAAATTTCGGTAACATAAGAATAAACGAAGCTCTTTAAAAGGTAAAGTTTTATTCTTTCCACCATCTTAGGTTTTAAGATGGCGGAAAAAAAAATTTAATCAAAGTCTTGCTCAATTCCCTGCAAAGAACAGTTTGTTGCATTAAAATTGGTGGTATGGGTTAAAAGTTATGACGGAAAATATTTTGTCGGGTTTTTTATGGCCCACTCGGTATATTTGGCCAAAATTACAAAAAAAATAAGTTTAATCTTTAATACTGAAAATAAGTACTACCAAAAATATTAAAAATGATCAAGGCATGAAGTACAGTAAAATTGTCGTAAATAAGGAGGGTACCTCGAAAAAAATCCGGAGAGGCTAAAATTTTTATGTGTTGTTATGGGGGGTCTAAAAGTAAAGATTCCTCCACTCCTCGGGAACCATCCGCCATTTTAGGAAAACTTTGTAACCGACTTTTCTCCATTTTATTGGTCGGAGGTGAAAAAGTCTGAAAACAAAAATAATCGGCATAAAACTTTCAACATTTTTATCTAAATGCTCAACTTTCTGTAGTTAGTTTCCAAAAAGTTAGATATCGCCGAAGTTAGAAAAAATCAGTTTTAACGTATTTTGAAAGTGATTTTTAAAAAAAAAATTAAATGCAAAAGTTGTAGATCCCGGAAAAATCCTATAAAAATATGTGTATTGTTAATAATTAATTAAACAGTCTCTGAGCTACAGCGACTTTGAGAGAATTCTTTGAGAACCGCTTTTTGTGCATGCATGAAGTCGCGTGTTATATATTATATGGATTTATAGAAAGAGCAGTACAAGTAAGGTATCAAATTAAAGCTTGTGACGTGCGCTACACAACTTATCCGGTCTGTCGGCATGAAAATTGCCGAAAGTATCTGACAGACTGACATTTGGTCAGATAAACAAGTTTAAACTGATTTTTCGTAACTTCAGCGCACTCTATCTTTTTAAAAACTAATCACAGAGATTTAACCCTGTAACAAAAAATATTTAAAATTTTATGCCAAAGATTTTTGTTTCTACACTTTTTTGCCTCCGACCAACAGAAATGGAGAAAATCGGTTCCAAAGTTTTTTCAAAATGGAGAATAGTTCCTGAGGAGTGGGGGAAACACAAACTTGGGAATTCTACTTTCAGACCTCAAAGAATATACAAAAAACTCAGCCTGTCTGTTTTTTTTCGACTTCAAATGGCAATTTTACTGTACTACCATCAATTATGTAAAACTATTTTTTTCAAATTTTGACCCCTCCCCCCCTGCAACACTTTATAACATTTTTGAAACCCCTTACCCTTCCCTTCTATCACTTAATAATAATTTTACCTACCTTTCCAATCCCTCTTTTTAAGCGATGGATGGCCCATTACACAAAAGTACTCGAATATCGGCGATCCGACTAAATGTCAGTCTGTCAGATACTTTCTGCAAGTTTCATGCCGACAGACTAAGTTATTTGTGTAGCGTACATCACAAGCTTTAATTTGATACCTCATTTGTATTGCCCTTGCTATAAATAATAATATATAATCCACAACACGCGACTTCATGCATGCCCAGAAAGTCGTACTCAAAGAATTTTGAGACTGTTTAATTAATTATAAACAATATACATATTTTTATAGGATTTTTCCGAGATCTAGAACTTTGTTATTTAAAGTTTTAAAAAAAACTCACTTTCTGTTGGCGAAAATACCTTAAAACTGATTTTTTGAAACTTTGGCGCCCTCTCTCTTTTTGGAAACTAACTACAGAAAGTTGAGCACAAAAAATGTTTCGGCGAATATTTTTGTTTTCAGATTTTTTCGCCTCCGCCTCAAAATGGCGGATGGTTCCCGAGGAGTGGGTGAAACACAAACATGGGAGTTTTACTTTCAGACCCCCGAAAGAACATACCAAAAACTCAGTTTCCCTGGTTTTTTTCGACCTCAGATGACAATTTTATTGTACTAATTACGATTTGTAAAAATAATAAGTTATGTTTAAGTAGGGTCTGCATATATTCCTTTGTTTTTCGTACAAAAAATATCAAAAGTCTCAATTGACGCCGTGACAAAGATACTAATTTGGAAGTGCTTATTTTAAAATATTTATGGAGAATGAAGGTAGGATTACTAAATTGCATGACTTTAATTCTGTAAAGCTTGATTATTTTGTACTTGTTAGTTTTCTATGAAAATATTGCATAAATGTGGTGAAAATATGTAATTTTTTGTTCAGCTAGCCCTACAAAATAAGATCAGCATGTTAGGGAACGTTATACTGCACCCCCCCCCCCACACCTGGAATGCAGCTCTTTGAGTTCGGTGAGCTGGAGATCGGGAGCGCTTAGGTGAACCTGACTCTGGCTCGCTCTAAAGATAACGATCAACAAGAAACTGTTCAAGGACCTAGTAGATCTTCTTCAACACAAGAGGCCCGACAGGGAATTGCACAAGTACCCATTGGACAATCTACAAACGCATCAGGGGCACCTACAGACGCCGGTGATGTAAACAAATTGGCCCAAGAGCTCTAGGTCAAAATCGTGGTCAGCTGGACGGTCCAACCGAAACAGAGCTGACTAAAGAGCACCTGCTTCCTTCCTTCCTCCACCTAGGTGGGAAACTGTCGCCTCAACAAGCACCTAGAGAAGGTGGGAATCACCGAAGACTCAGAGAGTCGATGGTGCATGAAGGACGAAGAATCATCCTTGCGTATCCTACTCGAGTGTCCGGCTCTGACCAGGTCAAGAGAGTCGCACCTTGGGAACTATCTGTTGGCCCCAGGCGATGTAAGAAGGTTGCAGCCCAGAAAAATCTGTTTTTTTGCGTAAGAGGCAGGCTTCCAGGACTAAACCATGGATAGTGGACGTGCAAAGGGCCCAGCAAGGTGGCATGCGTACATGGGAATTTTCCCGCCCGCATTTCTACATTCAATCATTCAAGGGCGTCATATACCACAGTGCAACCCCTCGAATCCAAGATATTCTGATCCCTATATATAATTATAACTTTTTTTCTTATTTCTTAATTTTCTACACAACCATAAAAATATTTGTCCTCATTCCTTTAATACCCTGCATTAAGGTGTCAGTTTTCTAAGAATTCTTAGAATTTGTCAAATAATATCCTTGCATAAGTAGTCCCTATGTTTTATTAAAATTGGTCTTTTCGGACCATTTTTTATAGAAATTTTCATCGTATGGCATCAATTCTTCGTCAAAAGGAACTGCAAAAAGGGTGTATTTTTTATATTTGGCATAGTAATACCTAACACCAAAAGCTAAAATTCCAGTCGGGGATCCCCCATTTTCCGACCCCAGAAACCAAGATGGCGGCTGTCAAAGTTAGGAAAAAAATGTGTTTTCTACGTTTTCAGAAAAATGACATTTAAAACAATTGTGTAATAGTAACGAAGTCCCAATTAATCCAAAAATATAAAAAAAGTTAACATATGTCAGTTCAAAACGAAATGGCGGTCATATTTAAAAAAATTAGTTTGTCTTTGATTTTTTCTTTACTTTTTAAGTGATAATCTCTTTTAATACCTCATATTAAAGCTACTGACCGGCTTCTTGATATTACATTAAAAAAGATTAGAGTTTATTAGCGAGTACCAAGATGACACTTGATATGTTAAAAATATAAAAGACCTTATTAACCTATAGACAATATTAAAAAAAAATATATTTTTTTTTAGTAGATAGTATTAGCGATATAATTTTAAAAAACATTTGATTTTGCATTTGATAATGGCGACCAAACTGTCGAGAAAAAAATAATTATCCCCTTCTGGTGCGCCATTTACACTATCGCCATGCAATATATCAATTTGTGCTAAATCGAGGACGCTTATCTCAAAATTGCAAAAAAAATTACATATGTCATTCCCGAATCAAGATGGCCGCGATTAAAATTAAGAAACGTCATTATTTTTCTACAAGTTAGCAGTATGGCACAAACCAAATCAGTTTTAGGATGACTTAAATTAGTTTTAAAATTTTGTGTCAATAAAAAGAAATTGTAATGCTTCAGTTAAAATGGCGGACGATTAAGTAAAAAAATTTTTTTTTCTTCCTCAAGTTAAACACAAAGTACTTGGCAAAATATTGGGTTGCGCTAAGTAAGATATAGCTATTCCAGAAATAAAAAAAAAGTGACATGCGTCATTCACAAATTAAGATGGCGGCGACTAAAACAAAAAAACAACATTATTTTTCTATCCGTTTACATTTTTTACAAACAAAAGCAGTTTTAGGATGAGCTAAATTAGTTTTAAATTTTTGTGTCAAAAAAAATACATTTTTCGTGAGATAAACAAAAACACTTGGCAAAATATGGGACACGTTGGTCAAATCACCTTTTAAATTCTCTCAAAAAAGCAATATTGTAATATGTAAATTGGATTCAAAAATTTTGTTTTTCCTTTAAACAGTTCATATTATTAAGAATGACGTAATGTTACAATTAGATCTATAGTTGTTTTAAAGGAAAACATATCAGATACAAAAGTTTTTAGCATATATCCAGTACCTAAGCATCCGCGTAGGAATATTTAGAAATGTCGATAATCCCTGACTATAACATGATATGTCATTTATTTTTAAATATTTTTACAAGTATTTTTTGTTTATCTTACGAAAAAAAACACTTTTTCTTTACTGTCCGCCATTTTAACTGAGGTATTAATTTTTTTTAAACAAAAATTTAAAACTAATTTAGCTCATCCTAAAACTGCTTTTGTTTGTGAAAAATGCAAACGGACATAAAAATTATGTTGTTTTTTATTTTAATCGCCGCCATCTTGATTTGTGAATGACGTATGTCACTTTTTCATTTTTGGAATGGATATACCTTACTTAGCGCAACGCATTATTCTGCTACGTACTTTGTGTTTAACTTAAGGAAAAAACAAAAAAAGATATATTTTTTTAAATTTTGTCTATAAATTAGTAAGGTCTCTTATATTTTTGACATATCAAGCGCCATCTTTGTACCTACATATAAACTCTAATCTTTTTTATTGTAAGATGAGGAAGTAAAAAGAAAATCAAATAAAAACTAAATTTTTGAAATCTGGTCGCCATTTTTTTTGAAGTGAGATGTCAACTTTATATATTTGGATTAAGTGGGATCTCCTCACTATTACCCAATTAATTTCGATTTGATTTTTTTGAAAACGTAGAAAACACATTTTTTCCCAACTTTGACAGCCGCCCTCTTGGTTTCTGGGGACGGAAAATGGCGGATCCTCGACTGAAATTTTAGCTTTTGATATTAGGTATCACTATGCCAAATATAAAAAAATATACCCTTTTTGCAGCTTTCTCTTGAAATCCCTACGAATTTACTCCACTACTTGGGGCGCATGCGTATCAGGAGCGCATGCGTATCAGGATCTCATGCGTATCAGGATCACATGCGTAACTGATCCGTTTTACTTCGAGAAAGATGATCGTTTTTTTCTGATAGATTCACGGAAGTAGAAATAAAGGTGGAATGATAATATTCTATAAATAAAATGACCGCTACATGTACTTGACATTTTTGAACCTTAATCAGTTGGTACTGACAAAATTCCCCAAACTCTGAGGCTAATAATAAAAAGGGTTTTTGCAAAGCCCTTATGAAAGGCAAAAACTAGTCATTCCGGTTGTATAACAGCACTGAACAAATCAAAACACTATCAGTGGGATTTACTAAAAGGGTTTCGTAAGTTAAATTTAAGAGTTTTGGACATAGTTTTATTTATAAGAATAATTTTAATTGTTTTTTTTAGTAAAGAATCATCTTAACACAATCTTTTGTTGGATTTAAGAAGAAAATTTCTATTTAAAAGAAGTTATTTTTAGTTGTTGAGAAAATTAAAATTGACGTTATATGTTACTCTTATTAAAACTTACCCTTGTTTATTGATTTTCGCGATTAATTCTCACTCTCTTAAAACCATTTCGATATGTAATCATAAAATAAGAATTAGATTAACTTTGTATTTATTTAAAAGGGGTTTTTATCTATCAAAAGTATGAAAAAACTTTACAAACACAAGCCCATCGCAATCGCAAACCACAAATAAAAATATTTCATCAAAGTAGGTCATGAAAAAAAATGCGGCTAAAAGCAGACCTGAATCCAACTGATGCGTTCACAAAAGAGTCATGTCGGCTCAACAAACTGTTCGGTGCTGCAGAGTTGAGACCTTTGAGTGCGATCTTTCAGTGGAAAGCTTTGTTTGATGATTAGATTTAGATAAACTCAATGTTTTAATTTTAGTTCTATTTGTAATTAAATTAATAGGTACAGTTGTTTTGGATTTTTTTCATTGGAGACAGTTTTCGTGCTTAATCAGTGACCTTCGCTTATGTTTCTTTCGCCTCGTAGTGCCCTCATAAATATATTCTTTGTGGTGAAAACGGGTTCAAAATATGGCGTTTGTCTGGACAAAATTGGAGATGTTTTATTGATTAATAAACAACTTGGTATAAATAAGGTAAATTAATTCTTATAAAAACGGTGTCTTAGGGAAATTATAAAGGAACTTATTGATAATTGCCACAATACAATCCTTTCTGGGGCTATAAATTTAAACCACCCCTCAGAGGTGGTCTAAAAAATCATCAACTTTATAACCTCAAACACAGATGATGAAGTTATTATGTGCCAAATTTTTGGCGTATTCACCATTTTCCATTTTGAAACCTGTCAAAAAAAATTAGTTTTAGGGTATTTTCTCCTAAAATATGGAATATTTTGAGAAAAAAAGCAGTTTTTCTGTGGTATTTTGCAATAACAATACAAAATAATCAATAACTTTGTATCTTTTCTATATAGGTAAGTGTTTTTTGAAAATGAGTTTTAAAATTTAGTACCCCCCACGAGTGCAAATATTTAGACCTGTGGGGGGTACTATTTTAGATCTTAGTAAATCCCACTGTATATTTTTAGTAAAACTTTATTTTGACTAAAAAAACAACGGAGTAACATCCTAGTAACTTTTGGTTTAGTTCAAACATGTGTCTGGCTAATAAAAAAAAGCAGGCAAATATATATCATGTTTACAGGGGAACTTAAAATCCATCTAAAAATGATATAACTTTACTTTTTCTTTTAACAAACATTAAAAAAAAATTGTTTTAATATGTTACCATTTACTGATTGTGGAAAAGACACATCAAAAAAAATAATGTCAAGTCGATTTGATTGATGTGACTACATTCTTTTAGGCTCATAACTGTAACCTACATAAGGCGGTCATTTATGTGAAATTTCTCACCTTTATTTTTACTTCCTTGGATAGATTCCGATTCTGTTAAAAAATGCTCTGACGAAGAATTGATTCTAGAAATTGTGATTTTTATGGAAGATAAATTTGACTGAATAAGGTTCTTATGGTAAAATGTTCATAGAAAAAAAAAATTCTGATTTTGCGAATTTTAACCCCCTTGCATTCGTTGGGACGCGAATTTTGGCATTATACTGTTTTCTATTTATATCCCGAAAACAACATTTTATTGATATTTCACCGCCCGAAGTAAAGAGAGAAGTCGCTTTCAGAACAAAACTTTCGATTTGTGGTTAAAGTTTTGAGCGTGCAAAGTTGAAGTTCAACTTTAACTTTGGCAACTTCAAGAAGTAATAAATCCGCGATATTATACTGTGCGGCTTCTTTATAGTGTGCTTTCGGCAGTTTCTATATCTGTTTACGGTTTCCGGGGATCTTTTGACGTTACAAGTAGGTTTGCAGTTATTACTGAATTATTATATGTATTCTTTCGTTCCGAAATCACATCAAATGATTGCACGCTGTTCTTTCGATTTCGATCACTTCGCACACCAACTGATTGCAATCATTTTACTCATAGGCGTAAGCAATGGAAATATTTGGCGCGCACTTTGCTCAGATCAGTTAACCTAACCTCAATTATAAGTACACAAAAATTGTTTTGGATAATTGTATCATTTAAAAGTTTTCAAAATAAATAACAAAGTACAAGTTAATCTGTTTGATTCAGAAAAAAACTAAATTTACTTGGTTTTTTTTTAAGCCCAGTGGATTTCGAACGTTGTGACACAGCCAAAAGTAAGAAAAAAATACAGGAAAGTAAAAAATTTGACAAAATAGTAGTTTTCACAACTAGTGGCTAAAATAGTGGTTTTTTTAAATAATAAGTGCTGTTTTAAATAACGAGCGCAGCGAGGTATTTAAAAACTCGAGTAAAAAAAGCACAGTTTAGCTGTGAGTCGTTAACGATATATTTTTAAATACCTTTATCAAAAAATCCAAGAAAAACAGGAAAATACTTTTAAAAATCTCGAACAAGGAGCACTTCTCGCAGCACACCTTCTTTACACTATAAATCAAGGCAGCTGGTAAAGCCCATCACAAACAAACGCTGCACTGCGTGTACTGCGGTGGCATAGAGGTTTCAACCAATTAGCGCTCGATCTCAGGACGCCATGTTGAAAATTTTCGAGTGCTGATTGGTTGAAACCTCTATGCCACCACAGTACACGCAGTGCAGCATTTGTGTGGGATCGGCTTAAATGAAATAAAAATGGTTTCCATAGCGATAGATAAATAAATTTTTAACCCGTATCGTTCTTTGCTGCGACAATTTAATATTTTGACAATATTTTTAAATGATCTTTTCGTAAATACTTGATGAAAACTGGCGGAAATGGCTTAATTTTTAGGCAAAAATAATTAGATTTTTTTCAATATCACTGTTTTCCGCTATTTCTCTTTAATTTTGGGTAAAAAATGCACCGTGATAAAAAAAATAGTAGTTTTCACAACTAGTGGCTAAAATAGTGCTTTTTTACAAGCGTTGGTTTAAATAACGAGGTATTTAAAAACGCAATTAAAAAAGAGCACAGTTTAGCAACTAGTTGTGATCACTATTTTTTTTAATACCTTCATCAAAAAATCCAAGAGAACCAGGAAAATTGTTTTAAAAATCTCGAACGAAGAGTACTTCTCGCAAAACACACCATCTTTACACTATAAATCAAAGCGGTTGGTAAATGAAATAACAATGGCTGCGGCATTTTAATCTTTGACAGTTTAATATTTTTACGATGTTTTTAAATGATTTTTTCGTAAATACTTCGTGAAAACTGGCGAAAATGGCTTAATTTTTAGGCAAGAATAATTAGATTTTTTCAATATTACTATTTTCTGCTATTTCTCTTTAATATTGGGTAAAAAACGGACAGAAATCTTTTTTTGCACCCGTGATCAAAAAAAAAGTTTTTTTGCATCGGTAACCAAAAAAGCCATGCTTTAGTTACCTGCAGACAGTTACTAAAATCATGTTTTCGATGAAAGTATTAAAAATAATATATATTTTTTTTTAATATTTTTTTTATACCTTTATCAAAAACATGATTTTAGTAACTATCTGTAGATAATTAAAGCATGGCTTTTTTGGTTACCGATGCAAAAAACTTTTTTTTTATCACGGGTGCAATAAAGATTTCTGTCCGTTTTTTATCAAAAGTTAAAGAGAAATAGCGGAAAATAGTAATATTTAAAAAATCTAATTATTCTTACGTAAGAATTAAGTCATTTCCGCCAGCTCTCACCAAGTATTTACAAAAAAATCATTTAAAAATATCGTCAAAATATCAAATTGTCAAAGGTTAAAATGTCGCAACAATGAACGTCACCGAGTAAAAAGACACATCGTTATGGAAACAATTGTTATTTCATTTACCCAGCCGCCTTGATTTATAGTGTAAAGATGGTGTTTTGCGAGAAGTTCTCTCCGAGATTTTTTTCCTGTTTTTCTTATATTTAAAAAAAAAATAGTATTAACAACTCGCGGCTAAACTGTGCTTTTTTTTGCTCGCGTTTTTAAATACCTCGCTGCGCTCGTTACTTCAACCAACTCTTGTAAAAAAAGCACTATTTTAGCCACTAGTTGTTAAAAATACTATTTTTGCATCGGTAACCAAAAAAAACCATGCTTTAGTTATCTGCAGACAGTTGATGGAGGTAGAGTTTCTTGTATTAATACTAGAGAAACATAAAAAAACCTCAAAATTTCGGAAATCCAAAAAAAATCTAACCAAAATAAGTAACATCAGAATCTGCTGTTAAATTCTTCCTCTTTCAACGTTATTGAAATTATGAAATTGAAGTTAGCAAACTGATTAGATAATAAATGGCACTTTCACTTCAATCAGTTCAATATGAACGAAATAATATTTGTACTATTTCGTATTTCAACGTGGTTTGTTTTCAGTTTTTTGATAGTCGCCAAAAACAAGTAGTGTTTTTGGTCAGAACTTGAGTTTTATTCTTTATCACTTTTTTTTTATTTTTCATTGGGGATAAAGTTCAACTCTTGTTTATTAAACTTGCCAATTTTAAAATATGCACCCCAACCCTTCAGAGCTAAAACAAACAAACTCATCGAGACCCCCATTCCTGAAAGAACGAAATTGACATGACCGAAGAATCATTTTTGGTTCAAACATGGGTAATATATCTCTATCATATACAGCTAGGACTCTTCTACCTAAGTGGAGAAAAGACTGACGCAAATTTTCCCTCCAATATAGGTTACAGTGTTTATTTATCCCGACAGGTCAATATAAAAATACAAATAGGGCAATGCTGTCTTAATAAAGTAATCTTATAAAGACTACTCGCTACCAAAACTAATTTGACAGAACAAAATAACTAAATGCTTTTAAAAGGAACTTATTTACCAAATTCAGTCAAAATCCACCTCCATCCGAACTTTAATATTTTGTCTTTAAAAAACACAGGCGCCCTTAAAACACGTAGGATTTAGACATAAAAAAAAATAAAAATCACTAATACGATTTCACTTCACATTTTGAAAGACTTTTAGACACTTTATTGCTAAATTTATGATGACCCTTAAAATAATTTAGTTAATTACCTGTTAAATGATTTTTAGATGTGCTTAATTACATTTATGGTAGGACACGTTTTTTGGTAAATTTAAAGGCTGTAAAGAACTTTAATTGAAAGAAATTAATACCACCTTATGTCTCACACACCTTATGCTTTGAAAAATTACAATTTTTGCTGTTTTTTGTACAAAAATGTCAAAATAAAAATCATATGCACGACACCACCCAAGATGAAAGACAGATGACATAACAGAAATTTTTATTAAACAATTGCCTTAAATTATTTTTTCTCTAAAATACTTTTTTATAGCCTGCTATCTCTATTCAACAACCTTAAATATTTTTGCATGTCACTAAAATATATTTCTATCTACCTCTAAAATTCTGCCCTCTCTCTCTAAATATTTTTCATTTTAAGAGATAAAAAATATTTTTTGGCAGTATTTTTTTGTAACGCTAAAAAAACAGTAAAAAATTAAAAAATTTGATTGTTTTATTCTAGAAATCGAAAGTTTGGAAAGGAAGTAAAATGTATGCAAAATCATGGCATATAAATGTGAAAAACTAGTGAAGGGGCATGTGTAAGTCCGTGGGATTTTTAATAAAGGAGTTTTGTGACTACGTGGGAATGATACCTCTTTAGTCACACAATCAAGTGTTACCGGGTGTTTTGTTCGCATCCGTGTAGAAGGGGTTGATATGACGTCATTTTTCAAGATAACGGCCAAAAATCATAAAAAATACAACTTTCGCAACAGAAATGGAATGGATGGAATGGAAGCAGATTAGTGTATCGCAAAAAAGGAAACTAGCGGAAAAAAAGGAGGAGCGGAAGAAAAAGATCCCCAAAATTGACAAGTTTTTCCAAAAAAAAAGTTCTATCGGTTGAAACACCATCAACCATCTGCATGGTCAGTGTGTAAAGATGATGGTGAAACTAATAGTAAACCGAGCAACCAAACTAGGCCCGAGCCTATTGTTATCCAGAGACTCTATTCAATTACTGAATTGAGTGATGACCTCAAAAATCAGCTAGTGTATAAGCCGGAGAGACCTTCAAGTGGTTTTCCAAAAAATGAGCTCAACCGCTCATTTAGTGAACTGTATTATAAGAAGACACCGGCTAGAACAGGGGGGCACTCCAACAAAAAATTTGGGGGAGCCTCAGAAAAATCTCATACGCTTCTGTGGCCTAAGAAAGATATTTCAGCTTATTCTCCAAAAACTCAAAAAAGTGGTCTCACTCGTGTCTTAGTTTTTACAAATATGCCTTCAATTCAAAGTTCAGCCAATTCTGATGTTTATTTAACTCCAAAAGGTATAGATTTCACATGAACTGTTAGATTGGTAACTATCACTGCCAACTCACAAAAAATTCCAAACACTTTCCTACTTACCTCTGATAAAACAATAACCGTCAAAAATTGTATACAAGACCTCTAGCACGGCAGATCGAGCCATTTTCGGACTGCCGATGCCGGTGGTCTAATAAAGTTTTTTAATTCAACAAACCCAAACTAGGTGTTTTCTATTGTTGACACTATTAACCTGTTTCTAAGCAGGCTTTGCACATCCATCATTATTAGTTCGCATTTGTCAAACTTTCGTATCATTGTCTGTCAGAAAACCAAGAATAATTTATTTTCTCTGAAGCGTCCATTCCATAATATTTAAAAAAGTAAGTTTTTCTCTTGATTTCGCGTTTTATATTATACCCTTTTAAGGCACAATACAATTTCATTGTGAAATTTTGGTCATTGATTTTAAAAACTCGGGAGAAATGAAAACGGTTGAAATGTAATGGTACAGTCATAATGGTAATTTAAGGCTTAAAATATTTTAGCATAATTTAAGGGGTTTTTGTTGAACCAATTTTTTGACCATGATTTTGCTCACATTTTAAAGTTTTCTTTCCAAACTTTCGATTTGTAGAATAAAACACTCAATTTTTTCAAGTTTTCACTGCTTTTTTGGCGTTCAAAAAAAGTCCTGCCAAAAGATATTTTTTCTCTGTTATGGTATAGCCATGATAAACCTAAAACTAATTTATATATACCTGTTAAACTATTTTTAGATGTACTAAAATACACTTATAGTAGGACAACACTTTAAAAAACTTATGATTGAATGAAATTTATACCACCTTATGTCTTACACACCTTACGCTTCGAGCAGAAATTTTTCTGCACATGTGTGGAAAAGTGTACGATGACGTCAACTGTCACCATACTTTTCCGCACATGTACTTTTCCACAATATTATATTACATAATAAGAGAAGAAAGTGACAAATTTCACAGGAGCGTGAATATTGGGAACGAGGCGGTAGCTGAGTGAAACAATACGCGAGTGTGCAGAAATTTTTCCGCACATGTGTTGCAAAGTACTTTTCCTACCAACGTGCGGAAAAGATATTTTTTATACCTTCATCAAAAACATGATTTCAGTAACTGTTTGAAGGTAACTAAAGCATGACTTTTTTGGTTACAGGAAACTTTTTTTTTTGATCACGGTTGCAAAAAAAGATTTTTGTCCTTTTTTTACCCAAAATTAAAGAGAAATAGCGGAAAATAATAATATTCAAAAAATCTAATTATTCTTGCCTAAAAATTAAGCCATTTCCTCCAGTTTTCACCAAATATTTACGAAAAATATCGTCAAAATATCAAACTGTCAAAAATTAAAATTTCGCAACAATGAACGTCACCGAGTAAAAAGGTACATCGCTACGACAACCATTTTTATTTAATTTACCAGCCGCCTTGATTTATATTGTAAAGATGGTGTGTTGCGAGAAGTGCTCTTTCGCTCGAGATTTTTAATAGTAGTTTTAACAACTAGTGGATAAAATAGTGCTTTTTTACAAGCTTTGGCTTAAATAGCAAGCGCAGCAGGGTACTATTTCATCATTCAGAAATTTCATAGTCAGATGTAGGCAATTTAGTAAAAAAATCGTGCGTATTGTTAAAAATTAAGACATTTATGATTTATGTAACTATTCTACCTTAAGTGTCATTTTGAAGCATTATTATAAAATATTGGCGTATTAAGAACATTTTTTTTTGATAAATAAGATGGACTAAAACGGTCGTAGGAAAAACATTGTACCTAACTCTTACAGCAAATGCCTTCTCCACCCTTTATGGCTTGCCCGAACTCTGCTTCGTGCCGTTCAGTACAACTGTCGTCGCCCGTATGAAATTTGCCACTTTCTTCTCTTGTTATGTAATATACTATTTCAGTGTGTATTATTGTACGGCCATGATGAGCCTAAATATAATTTAGTTAAATACCTGTTAAACTATTTTTAGATGTACTAAAATACACTTATAGTAGGACAAATTTTTTGGTAATTTTAAACACTTTAAAAACCTTATGATTGAATGAAATTTATACCACCTTATGTCTTACATACCTTACGCTTCGAGCAGAAATTTTTCTGCACATGTGTGGAAAAGTGTACGATGACGTCAACTGCCACCATACTTTTCCGCACATGTACTTTTCCACAATATTATATTACATAATAAGAAAAGAAAGTGACAAATTTCACAGGAGCGTGAATATTGGGAACGAGGCGCTAGCCGAGTGAAACAATACGCGAGTGTAAGAAAGTTATTTTCTATAGACTTGTGTATGCTATTTTTTGCATCCTTAGCAAACGTTAAATTTCATCCGTGTGCAGACATTTTTCCGCACATGTGTTGCAAAGTACTTTTCCTACCAACGTGCGGAAAAGATATTTTTTATACCTTCATCAAAAACATGATTTTAGTAACTGTCTGTGATTTTTGTAAAAAGTCAGATGTAGGCAATTTAGTAAAAAAATCGTGCGTATTGTTAAAAATTAAGATATTTATGATTTATGTAACTATTCTACCTTAAGTGTCATTTTGAAGCATTATTATAAAATATTGGCGTATTAAGAACATTTTTTTTGATAAATAAGATGGACTAAAACGGTCGTAGGAAAAACATTGTACCTAACTCTTGCGGCAAATGCCTTCTCCACCCTTTATGGCTTGCCCGAACTCTGCTTCGTGCCGTTCAGTACAACTGTCGTCGCTCGTATGAAATTTGCCACTTTCTTCTCTTGTTATGTAATATACTATTTCAGTGTGTATTATTGTACGGCCATGATGAGCCTAAAAATAATTTAGTTAAATACCTGTTAAATTATTTTTAGATGTGCTAAAATACACTTATAGTAGGACACGTTTCTTGTCTCGTTCACGCTCGTGTGAAATTTGTCACTTTCTTCTCTTGTTATGTAATATACTATTGTGGAAATTTACTTTGCAGCACATGTGCGGAAAAGTGTGGTGATAGTTAACGTCATCGTACATTTTTCCACACATGTGCGGAAAAGTACTTTTGCAAACATACGTGCGGCAAAATTTCAGCACACTGGTGAAATTTAACGTTTTCTAAGGATGCAAATCGTGTGAAATCTATCATAAAGTTTGAATTTCTCCCAAAAATCACCAATAAAATGGTAATCTGACACTATTCTGCCACTCAAGCCTCCCTCTCCCCAATAAACAATGTCTGTGTACGCCACTGACATAACTAAAGTTATTGTTTCTTAATTGAGACCTTTTGCTCATGTCCATTCCCGTTTGAAGCAACACCGTTCTCAACTAAAAAGCAAGTTACCTCCTACCTTTCCATTGCCCTTAGTCTACTGTTGCCGTTATTAACCAAATTGACAGGTAAAACATGGATTTTCTGTCAGTTTGGTGTCCATATGACTGCTATATCAGGCTAAAGGATACTAAATCAAAAAAATATTAACAAACTTTTTAGTTGAGAAGGTCTTTTTGAAGTATACCATAAATGTTGCCGTTATTAGTTAATAATAATAATAATAATACTAATTTTACGACCAACTCAACACGATTTTAATGGCTCATTTACGGTCCTAGGATAATAATGAAGCTTAGACGTAAACCACAAGATGGCGTGACAAGCAATGAAACTTTATTTTATAAAAGCACTAATAGACGCAAAAATGCAATATAACTTTAGTACCTAACCAAAAATAAGTCCCGTTAAATTGACATATTACGCTTTTTATAAAAAAATAATCTTGTTTTTAGAAAGACATATAATTAGTAACCTTATTTGTTTTGACGTTTTAGATAGAACGTCATTGAAACTTTAGGTTATGACGGTTGTTGACTTCTTCTGATATTTCTGACATTTTCATTGATATATTTGATGGAGGTATAAAAAAAATAACTTTTTTTATACCTTCATCAAAAATATGATTTTAGTAACTGTCTGCCGATAACTAAAGCATGGCTTTTTTGACTGCCGATGCAAAAATAGTAGTTTTAACAACTAGTGGCTAAAACAGTGCTTTTTACAAGCATTGGTTCAGATAACGAGCGCAGCGAGGTATTTAAAAACGCGAATAAAAAAGCACAGATTAGTCGCGAGTTGTTAAAACTATTTTTTTTAATACCTTTAAGAAATCCAAGAAAAACAGAAAAATACTTTTAAAAATCTCGAACGAAGAGCACTTCTCGCAACACCATCTTTACAGTATAAATCAAGGCGGCTGGTAAATGAAATAACAATCGTTTCCACAGCGATGTGCTATTTTACTCGGTGAAGTTCATTGTTGCGACATATTAATCTTTGACAGTTTGATATTTTGATGACGTTTTTAAATGATTTTTTCGTAAATACTTGGTGAAAACTGGCGGAAATGGCTTAATTTTTAGGCAAGAATAATTAGATTTATTCATTAGTACTATTAAAAAACACACCGAAATCTTTTTTTGTACCCGTGATAAAAAAAAGCCATGCTTTAGTTATCTAAAGACAGTTTAAAATCATATTTTTGATGAAGGTATAAAAAAATAGTAGTTTTCACAACTAGTGGCTAAAATAGTGCTTCTTTTACAAGCGTTGGGCTCGTTATTTAAATACACGAGTAAAAAAAAGCACAGTTTAGCCGCGAGTTGTGAAGACTATTTTTTTAAACTTTATCAAAAAATCCACGAAAAACAGGAAAATCCTTTTAAAAATCTCGAACAAGAGCACTTCTCGCCAGACACCATCTTTACACTAAAAATCAAGGTGGCTGGTAAATGAAATAACAATATGTTTTCCATAGCGAGGTGCCTTTTTACTCGGTGACGTTTATTGTTGCTACATTTTAATCTTTGACGGTTTGATATTTACCTAGTTTTTTAAATGATTTTTTCGTAAATACTTGGTAAAAACTGGCGGAAATGGCTTAATTTTTAGACAGGAATAATTAAATTTTTTCTATATTACTATTTTCCGCTATTTCTCTTTAATTTTGGGTAAAAAACGGACATAGATCTTTTTTTGCAACCGTATTCAAAAAAAAAAGTTTTTTTTGCATCGATAACCAAAAAAGCCATGCTTTAGTTATCTGCAGACAGTTACAAAAATCATGTTTTTGATGAAGTTATAAAAAAAGTATTTTCCTGTTTTTCTTGGATTTTTTGATAAAGGTATTAAAAAAAATAGTGTTAGCAACTCGCGGCTAAACTATGCTTTTTTGTTACTCTTTTTTATTTAAACCAACGCTTGTAAAAAAAACACTATTTTCGAGCTATTTTAGCCACTAGTTATTAAAACTACTATTTTCGAAGTTTTAGTTACATACTGCGTTCTTTTATTCGAACGAGGAGCTGAGCGTGTGGAGCTTGATCAGAGGTAAGCTGATCAACGAGATCACCGAGTTTAAAAGAAAAAACTAAGGGGTTTTGGAACTTACGGAGCTTATAACATAACCATTAATGTTAATTTGTCAAATAAGCATCTCTTTTATACAATTTTTTTGTTTTTTTCTTTGGAGTTTATGTTATTATCAAAGAATTTTCTTCCATAGAAAGGTACCCACTATGACTTCCCATTATTTATGGAGATGGGAGAACTTGTTATAGTATAGTTAATGTTTATTAATTGTAGGTGAAATGGATCTTTAATATTACATAAATTAATTGTTTAAACTGTATATGGATGTACATACAACATATTATTTTTATAGAAGTTTACAGAGAAACGAAAATGAAACACCACTAAAGTTGTTGAACGAAGAAAAAAAATAGCGCGCGATCATACAAAGTTAAAGAAATTAAAATAAACTAGAAACCGCATATAAACATTAGACAAATTACGAATTTACACCGAAATTCCGGAAAATTATCCCCTATTTTGTTTCCTATAAGTAATTAATATTGCAATAGGTAATAAAGTAGATAGAGTGCCGAAAAAGTTCAGTTTAAAATGCATAAGGAAGTTTATTTAACATAATGTTTTGTTTTATCTTCTAGAAATAATTATTGAAATCAGGATTAGGACATTTACTCCCTATACATTGTAACAACCAGGGCAAAAACGTTATTGATTTGTCGCAGCACGTTTTGACATCTAAAAAAGAAAAGATTAAAAGATCTTGGGAGGAAAGAACGAAATTTCAAAATTGTACGAGTGTCCCACAAGGAACACACAAAAGTCTTGTGGCACACTCGTCCAATTTTTAAATTTCGTTGTTTCCTCCCAAGATCTTTTGATCTTTTCTTTTTTAGATTCTTTTTGGTTGATGTAACTGATTTGGAAGTTTTAACTTCACGTTTTGACATCTTACGTCCGACCGATCTGTCAGGTTTTTGTAAATTTTTTGTGTTTCTTGCAATTGTTATTGGTATATTTTTGTTTTAAGCCTTATAAAAATGCATAAGAAGTTTCCGTTGGGTGAAAAAAGTGCCGAATGGTTGCTTGGACTATCTTTTCACGGGTAAACTACACATCTGTATGAAACCGCCAAATTTTAAATATTGCTTCAGAACCAATCAGAACGCGACTCTACAATGTTGCCATAATTGTTCCTCAGCAATTTCCTTAGATTTTGTTACTGATTTGGAAAATTTGCCTTCAATATATGGAGTACCATATGTGCCTTCTAGTTCATTTTAATTTCTTTGTACAAAGTGTATGGGTCATTCTTGAAAAAAGGTAACATTTCAAGTGGTAATTTAAAAAAAACCCAAATTAGTGTTCATTAATTAAATGTTGCTGTAGTTGGTTGGACTAAAATGTGCTATATGGCCGAGATAACAATTCACTACTTCTTGAGTATGTGAATTCATCTGCTAACACAGGAGATAGCCAGCTACCACCAGTTATACCTATTTTACCAAAATCAAGAATCTTTATAGCTGGGTTGTTCTTGAAAAATGGAAACATTTGATGTCAGTTTTTAAAAAAACAAAAATATTTACCACTTTTTAAGTAAATATAATATGTCTCTATATATACAATATGCCCTTATTTGATTTCTTCTTTTCTCTCTTTTGTCTATTTCCTTTTTCGTTTCTGGTGCTTCTGCCAAAGACTTTCTAGTTTTTGCCTTTTTTTTTAATTATTGAGTTTTTTTAATTACAAGCGAAAAATTTCAAAGGTGTTATCAATAAAATATTCTGAAAGATCACACCAGTGACGTTCACACTAGTGACATATTTAGCAAAATATCTAAATAACAAAAAAATTAAAAAGTTACTACTTTTGTATTTTAATGTTAATAAAATGCTTACTTTTCATGCTTAAATCACATTTTTGAAAGTAAATATCTTACCATTTATTCCTTATATGTATAGAAACACGTGTGACATTTATCTCTGCGAAAAAGTTAATATTGTTTTAAAACCACCAAAATTTCACAAAAACTGAATTATGCAACACATTTCAGGTTACACTCCTAAACTGTGTCTTCCGTGCTTCTCCATTTTCAGGTAAATGAGTTGGGTGTTGTATGCAGTGATGCCAGATTTAAAAAAAAATCTGTGACTGCATGTGATCACACGAGTGACACCAAAATCAATTACACGTGTTTTTTTTTTGTTTTTTTGATAAAGACAAAAAACTTATATCGATGTATTATTTTAGGATTTAAATTTTTGAGTTTTTATCTATCTAAATCATCATCTAAATAAATTTTATGATCCTAAAGTGTCTTTTTGTTATATCTGAATCTATTAACTTTTAAAATTACAGATCACACCACGTGACATATCACATGGTGTGACCAACTCTTCTTCCATGGAGACATTTCTTGGAGAGTTCATTACTGCTGGATAATGTTAGCCTTTGAGTACACTAATTATTTTTCTACTTTGTTTGCAAAAGGTTAAGTGGTTTTAAATTTACAAACTAATTACATGCAATGTTACCTTTTTTCAAGAACGACCCATATAAGGTTGCACGCTCAGCAAGCTTGGTGTTAATAGAGTACCTCAGTTTGCTCGCTCGATGAAAAAACAAACCCAAAAAAGTGTGCACGGTTTCCTCGATTTGAATAAATATACTAAAAGCCAGCTCGAAAAACTAACGTCATTTTGTACACGATTTATTTTGCATGCGTTAGACGGAGGGGGCGGTAAAAATAGAAAATTCACACGTGTGTCACTCCAGACCGGAAATTTTGGACAAAATTAACGTTATTTGTACATGGCTGAAAATGCACAGTATTATAGTAGATGATGTCTGAAGAAACGAAAGTCCATTGGCAAACGTCCTGGTGGAGCACAAGACCTCGGCAGACGACGTTAAAGTTGTAAAAAATACTAAACAATAACGTCATTTGTACATGGATAAAAATTTACAGTATTATAGGGGACGACGTCTTAAAAAATAAAATGTTATTGGCAGACGTCCTAGTGGAGCACAAAGTACCGACAGCAGCGCCAAAGTCGTAAAAATAAAAAAATTACTTTATTTTATATACGATTTTTTGCGCGTAGAATAGGTAAAAAAAATGACAAAACTACAAGTGTGCCCCCCGCAAACCGGAAACTAGGGGAAGGGGTGAACCTCCAGAGCCGGTAATTTGTAACGTAATTTGTACATGGATGAATATTCACAGTGTTATAAGGCATGACCGCTTAAAAATCAAGTTGCTATTGGCAGACTTTCTAGTGGAGCACAAAGTACCCACAGACGGCGCTAAAGTCGTAAAAATAAAAAATTTACTTTATTTTATATACGATTTTTTGCGCTTAGAATAGATTAAAACTACATAGTGGGCCGGCTACAATGATTATTTTAGAAAAACGCGTCACTTCGTGATGAAAGCAACAAACTCTCCACAATTGCTCTTTAGACCAAAATAGTCGATTTGAGTCGAGGCGACATCATGATTTCTCGTGCAGGCACCCTGCGGAGGGGGGCAAATTGTAGGGGGATGGTAATTTAAAAAAATATCAAGGTTGTCAGACATGGTCAAGATTGGTATCGATTTATATGTTTTCGAGGATGAAAAATCCAAAGAAACACATTCTAGACTATTTGAATACCTTCCTGGGGTTGTAGGGGGTGAAAACCTTATATCTAAAGATTCTGGAAAAATATTCACAATTTTGATAAAAAAAAACTCATTTTCTCTTATTTGTGTATATTAGTCTATTTAGGTAGGTAACATACGAGGTAACATAGATTGTGTTACTATACTAAACATTAGGTTTTGAGAGGTGAGGGGGGCGAAATAATTATAGGTGGTTGAACCGAAAAAAAATGACTTTGTGGCGATATTGGTATGGTTTTATAGGTTTTTGAGGATGATAAATCCAAAAAAGTATATTTCAGTTCAGTTAGTATCTCTCTAAAGCTTTACTAAGTTTTAAAAAAAAATGGGTGTATAATATAGGTATGTTTATATAAACGATATTTCCTAACAAACATAATAATTTATGCAATAGAGAAAACGATAATTTTTAAATTATTTTATTTATTTTAAAACATTGCTACGTGCAGGACTTCCTATAGATCGTCAACAGAACTTGCTGAAAGGCAGAGGCCAATGAATTCACACCAGCGTTTCAGGTAATTTCAAAGCCTCTCGAAATATCAGAAGAAATCCATAAACTCCTTCAGAAGTATGTTTTTAGGCAATATGGAGTTTACGAAACAGATGATTTTAACAAGGCAAGGCAAATTTTATTTACATCTGGCAACAAGCCCCTTCATCTTTTGCCTTGTACTAGAGCAGCACTTTATCAACATACATTACGAGCTTCATATCAAGCAAGATAGGTTTGTATTGATGTGGATCAGAGTCATACGTTTCCTTCTCCATTATTTTCTGGTTAGACAAAACACAATGAAAAATGGAGGCCTTTGTGGTCCACCAAACTTATCTGTAAATGTTGACAATAATAAATACCGTTTAAAGTCGTCTATAAACAAACCAAAGGCGGCGTGCAAAAACTAAAAAGGCTGCGTTAAAAATAATTTGACGTTAGCTTCGTCACAACGCGTTATTAAGCGATAAAGTCACCTAACGAGGATTTTTTATAAGAGGTGCAAATGGTCCCTATTAAAAAAAAATTTACACCGGTATTATTATTATTATTTTTTTATTTTTTATTATTATTATTATTTTGGACTTTTGAATTACCTATCCTCAACAAAAAATCTTTGGAACTTTGACAACGTAATTATATATAATTTTTTTAATAGGTAGGTTACTATAGAACTTACCCGTTATGATTTGTTAAAAAAGTAATCTTACTTAGTGCACGTTGGAGATAGTAAATTAATAGTAACTTACCAAAAAAATTATAATTATAAAAAATACAACATAAATACAAAAAATATGATCTTTCATGCTTGGGAAGTATCTAAATGATTTGACCTACTTTTTATTGAATTTTTGCGTTTTCACACCCCTTAATTACTTTCCCCTCCCCCTTTACAACTGACGGAAATTTCACTATGATTCAACACAATCTATAATAGTTAAAAAGACTAATATACACAAATTAGGCAAAATAATAAATCATATTACCATATACCAATCTTGACTATATCTAACAATCTTATTATTTTTTTGAAAATTACCGCCCTACATTTTGCTTCCCTCCCCAAGGTGTCTGCACGGAAAATCGTGATGGTGCCTCGACTCAAATCGAATATTTTGGTCTAAAGAGCAAGTGTGGAAAGTTTGTTGTCACGCGTTTTTTTGTGTAGAAGGCCGACTAACAAGCGCCGTGCGTCGGCACTTTGTGCTCCACTAGGAAGTCTGCCAATAGCAACTTGATTTTTAAGGGGTCGTGCCTTATAACACTGTGAATTTTCATCCATGTACAGGGTGACTGTTTATAAAGTTCCACCTGGGAATAATTTTTTATTATCCGTCACAAAAAGATAAACAAAAAAGTTAATTACTCATGAAATTATTTAAGTTTCTATTACAGTTTTAATTTTTCTTTAAATCACCCGCGCAGGATGGCCAAGAGGTCCTTTTTTTTTAATGGTACACCCTATATATTTTTTAAAATTTCGAGAAATCTTTTTTTTTCTGATTCCAAAAATATACCATATGTTACCATTTTCTTGAATGGTCATTGAGAAGAAGAAAGAACCATGTAAACTATTTTTCCTTGGCTAACAAATTGCTCTTATGGCAAATTATTTTTGGTTTTACTCGAGAACCACCAAAGACAAACCCTACATATGATATATTTTTGGAATCAGAAAGAAAAGATCTATCAAAATTTTACAAAATATACAGGGTATTCAATTAAAAACAGAACATCATGGCCACTCTGCGAGTAAAGTGTGTTTAAGGAAAAAACTGAAAATGTTACAGAAATCTACCTAATTTCATAAGTCATTCACTTTTTGATTTATCCTCTTGTGGCAACTAATAACAAAGTTTTCCCAAGTGGAACTTTATAAACGGTCACCCAAACGTTAACGTTACACAAATTACGTTAATTTCGTAAGAAATTACCGACTCCGGAGGACCACCCCCCCTCCTAGTTTCCGGTTTGAGGGGGGCACACTTGTAGTTTTGTCATTTATAACACTTTTTTCACCTAATCTACAAATGATATTATTTTTAAGTATTTTTTACAACTTTGACGTCGTTTGCCGACGTCTTGTGCTCCACCAAGACATCTGCCAAGGGACGTTCGTTTCCTCAGACATCATATATTATAATACTGTGCATTCCCAGCCATGTACAAAGGACGTTAATTTTGTCCAAAATTTCCGACTTTGATGGACCAGCCCCCCCTCTCCTTCCCCGGTCTGGAGTTGCAGACGTGTGAATTTTCTATATCGTGCACAAAATGACGTTAGTTTTTCGAGCTGGCTCTTAGACTAAAACGCGCAAAGATTGAATAAACGAACGCAATAACAGTTAACTCATGGATTTCGTTAATTATTTTTAGATAGAATGGGACACTGGCAGGAAGCCAATGTTTTTTCCGGGGTACCCAAGACGCGAATGTCAACTGGAGTCAAATGGGCCCACGGACTGATCCAGGTGTTCGCCTACATGTCGGTGCCAATGGTCGTGATACATTACATACCCTTTTTAAGGGACCGCAAGAAATAAGAAGGTTATTTTATAAGTAGGTATTTGTTATCCACATATTAGATTTCAGATAATATAAATTTATACATGCTTAAATGATCAAAGATAAACTTAATTAAAGTTTCTGCTTGATTAGTGAGAAGGGAAATTGGGCGCATCGGGTAATGGGGTTCATGCACATTTCTAAATAACAGCGTATTTGAAAACTTCAAAAGAATATGTCTATCATATGGTAAAACTTCCATAAAAGAGATGTGCAATTTTCGCAAACTTACATCGAAAATTTTAGGTCAGTCAAGTCGCACCTCCCCCGAAAGATATTCTGGTTTTGATATGCTTATAATTTTTTGAACAAATTTTGAATTAACTTTGAACCACTTCTAAAAATTTTGAACCACACTCCTTCCTATTTTTTTCAATATTTAAAATGGGGGTGCAGCCAGACGTCAAGCTACACCCCCCTCATTTAAAGAGTAGAGAAAAATCAAAAGAAATTATCCCAAAATTAAGAACTAGTTTCAAACTCCTAATATCACCAAAAAGAATTTCGAAAAATCCACTATCGATTTGGAAGCGCAATAAAGATATCTCTACTCATATAGTCCGCATCAGCTAAGAAAAATCAGGTGCTTTACACATGCACATATAAGGAACCAAAAGTCTAACAAAGATTGAAATAGTTTTTCTTACGTGATGTCCAGTCGTTTCTAGTATATTTTTATGCCTTCCAAACTGACTGGATTTCAATTGGCTAAACTCCCCATTTTGAATAAATATAAAAAATCACAGCAATTAGGGTGGTTAAATTTTTTTTAAAGTTTTACCTACAAAATTAGCTCGAAATTAGTTCCAAATTATAAGCATAATAAAGTTCGAAATTTTTTTCACGGGGGTGTGGCTTGACGTCAATCTGCACCCCCCACCATATTTAAAAAAAAAACAGGGTTACTAGTGGATTTTTCGAAATTCATTTTGGTGATATTAGGAGTTCGAAATTAGTTCTTAATTTTGGGATAGTTGCTTTTCATTTTCCTCTACGCTTTAAATAAGGGGGGTGTAGCTTGACGTCCGGCTTCACCCCCCATTTTGAATATAAAAAAACTAGGACGGATGTGGTTCAAAAAATTAGTTCGAAATTATAAGCATATCAAAACTCGAATATCTTGGTGTGGCTTGACTGACCTGAAATTTCCCTTGTGCAAATTCAACTGGAAATTTTACAGTTAAATTTCTGAAAATACTTGTTGTATTCGATTTAATAAAACTTATTAGGCCTCATAAACTCGGGAAATTTCCCACCATATATTTCCCCAAAATATTTCCTAATGATTTTTTTATTTAGTGTTCATCCAATTTTTTTTTAAACTTGTTTTTTTGTGAAAACAAAAACAGAAATAACAGTTGGTTACTCGAAAAAATTTAAACCTCACCTCACTTTAAAAAAAACTAGACTCAAGTTTAAAAAAGCGCCCTCTCCTTGTATTTTTTATTTTCTTTGCAAGCGGCGCACTCCATTGAAAAAGCTTGTTAAAATTTTTATAAAAAAAACTTTTAAAGAAAAGGCTTTTAAATGCACTTAAAACTAGAAAACAATTTTTTATCTTTCTTATACCATAATAAAAGCGATGGGCGCAAATTAAAAATTTTTAGGTAATGTCAGTGGCTGGGTATCGTATATCGGTCACATCGACGATTAACCTAAGAAACAGTAGTATTACTCTATAACCTAAGAAAATTTTCATCAAAGGCTTGCTAAGCACGGCAATCTCACCCGTTCTCAGCTTCTTTAGATGAAAGCATTATGTTTATCATTCGAATAGAAGAGGAATTTAGTTCTTCTTTTGTAGTTCTCTCTTTGTCACCGTAAACTTAAAATTTTTAACTTGGTCCTTGTCTTTAATGGAAAGATAGAAAGAATTAAAAAAAAAATAATAATAATACCATATTATTATATTGTTGTCGGAACTATAAACGAATACCAAATTTGAACACACACCCTTAATTTTTAATTTGTAACCTTAATCATCCGTTTTGAATCCGCCATATTGAAATTTTTAAATCTGATCAAAAATTCATAATCCCCCCCAACAAAAATTTCTGTATGCCAATTTTGATTGAAATCGAACAAACTAAATATTTTACCCCTCCACTTCCGTCTTTGAAGGGAGGTGGGTACCTGAGAATATCATATTATTGTATTTTCACCGGAACTACAATCGCATATCAAATTTGAACATAATCAAATGTGGATAAGTCAGTTAAAATTGGTTAACAAAACATGACCGAAAATCGTCCATCTTGAATACGCTAGATATTCGTTATTTCCATCCCCAAGTGCCCCACCACACCAAATTTCAACGAAATCGGGCGTACTTCAACTGTACCCCCCTCCACCCCCTTCGAGTACAGGCTAGCTGTCAATTTCATCACCATATTCTTGTATTGTCACCGCAACTTTATAACCATGCCAAATTTGAAGCCGATCGGATGTCGGAAAATTGGTCAAAATTAAGCTGCAAGATTCCACCTGAACAAACATATCTAGTTACATAGTTATATACATACATACATTGCAAGATAAATAAAAGCTTGTATAAAGCACTATTTTAGCCCTAAGTTCCAATAAAAGCTCCTCACCAATCACCTTCGAAAGCATTTGGGTATAGAAACTATAAACCTCTTTATATCCGCATTTTCAAAATAATAATTTGTAACAGAAAAGGCGAAAACACTAAACTACTGCAAAAAATTGTACTTTTCCGTATAAGACGGGAGTTGGAGGAACGACGCGAAGCGAAGTTCGGAAGCAGTCAAAGGTGAAACCCCACTTTTCGCAAGAGTTAGGTACAATTTTTTCCTTCGAGGGTTTTTGACCACCACCTTCATTGTGCTAAATAAACATAAACTTAAGCTAATAAAAGCCTATATTAGAATTGTAATCCTCTAAAATTTCTACATAATTTATCCCTCCCCACACATTTACCCAATTGACTCCCGACGTAGGAGGTATCAAAATATCACTTATTTTTTAAAAGTTGCTAATTGCTATTAAATAATAAGTCAACATATTTTTTTTATTATTGTAGTTTTCTAAAAAGAGCTGGAAAAGCCAATCTTTTCTAATTTTTTATACAACTTTATGATTTTTGCTCTGTGGAGCCATATTTAATGACATTTAATGGGAGACGTATAAACACTCGGAGAAAACGTTTTTATTTAAAACCGTGCTTATATAAAACCGGTTTCAGGAGCATATAAACGTAGTAATATGTTTCGAAACCGTAAATCCCCAAAATGACAATTTTGGAAATGTTCCGGGGATAATTCCAAAAATGTCCACTAATCACTTTTCAGAAACTTACCTGTAAAATTTCTACACAAGAGAAATTCCCAAATAAGGAACCAAAGATTATCAATCATCATTATCAAAAAATGCTGATTGTATATAATCGTTGCGTACGTTGCTGGGTCCATTACGTACATCCTTAACGCACGAAATGACTGAAATCAGCTGTTGTCTTCGCATCCACAAAGAAACTGGGCCTCCCTCAAAACATGACATAAAGTAGTCACTAGACACTAAAATTAAATATTTCAACGCATCGGTATCGGTATACGTATCGCGTTCGAAATAAAGCCAAAATACACTACATTTTTGAATTGCTCATGCCATGTTTCGAACGATGCCCGCTTTTTTGACGGGTGCGATGACACAAAAGCTAACAGCAATCGATGCGTACGAAGTGATGAACTTATCGTTACGTCCATCCCAACGCATGCATCGATTGCTGTTAGCAGTTCTGTCATCGCACCTTTCAAAAAAGCGGGTATTGTTCGAAACATCGCATAAACCAGTCAAAAATGTAGTATATTTTGGATTTATTTCGAACGCGATACGTATACCGATACCGATGCGTTGAAATATTAGACACTTAAAGTAAATATTTCAACGCAGCAGTATCCGTATACCTAACGCGTTCGAAATAAAGCCATAATACACATATTTTTGACTTGTTTATGCGATGTTTCGAACGATGCCCGCTTTTTTGAAGGGAGCGATGACATAACTGCTGATTGAAATCGTTGCGTACGTTCGTGGGTCCGTTACGATACGTTCATCCTTCCGTACGCAACGAGATTCTATCATCACACCCGTCAAAGAAGCAGGCATCGTTCGAAACATGGCATAAGCAATTCAAAAATGTAGCGTATTTTGACTTTGTTTCGAACGCGTTAGGTATACCGATACGGATGCGTTGAAATATTTACTTTAATTAGACATTAGACACTTAAGTAAATATTTCAAGGCATCGGTATCGGTATACGTATCGCGTTCGAAATAAAGCCAAAATACACTACATTTTTGACTTGTTTATGAGATGTTTCGAACGATGGCCTCTTTTTTGAAAGGTGCGAGAACAGAACTGCTAACAGCAATCGATGCGTGCGTTGAAATGGACGTAACGATAGGTTCATCACTCCGTACGCATCGATTGCTGTCAGCTTTTGTGTCATCGCACTCGTCAAAAAAGCGGGCATCGTTCGAAACATGGCATGAGCAAGTCAAAATGTAGTGTATTTTGGCTTTACTTCGAACGCGATCCGTATACCGATACCGATGCGTTGAAATATTTACTTTAAGTGTTAGACACTTAAGTAAATATTTTAACGCATCAGTATCTGTATACGTAACGCGTTCGAAACAAAGTCAAAATACACTACATTTTTGACTTGTTTATGCGATGTTTCGAACGATGCCCGCTTTTTTGAAGGGTGCGATGACAGAACTGCTGATTGAAATCGTTGCATACGTTCGTGGGTCCGTAACGATACGTACATCCTTCCGTACGAAACGAGATTCTGTCATCACACCCGTCAGAGAAGCAGGCATCGTTCGAAACATGGCATGAGCAAGTCAAAAATGTAGCGTATTTTGACTTTGTTTCGAACGCGTTACGTATACCGAGACCGATGCGTTGAAATATTTACTTTAAGTGTCTAGTGTCTATTTACTTTAAGTGTCTACTCTTGTCTTTGTTGCGAACATGTTAGTATACCGATACCGATACGTTGAAATTTTTACTAGTATTTAAATAATTACTATGTTTTCACGTGGATGTCAATTTGTTTCTAATCCATGAAAACGCGGCGAATCAAACTTTTTTTTTCGATGACCCTGCCCAAGTTCCATACAGCTGTTTTGGGATCCAACTACATGATAACGGGTAGCGTATCGAACTGACTGATGACACCAATAATAAGCTGTTAGCACTTCCAATATTCATGGAAAACCTAGGTTTTAAGCTTTATTTTAACGATATTATTGTGCTTAAAAGAGCAAGCAAAGAAGTAATATTGGCAAGAAACTAACCTCAAAATACATGAAGTCAAAAGCTCAAATCGTGTTCAAAACGCTTTCAAATCGCTTCATGGAAACCGAAAAGTGAGTCGTGTTGAAAATGTATTCAGTTCCACGTAAAAACATCGTAAATATATGGTTTATACATTAGGTACCTACTAAAGCAAATTTTAAATTATAAGCAACAGCAATGGCATGATATATGCGTGCGGGAAAGTAAAAATTTTTCCTTTAGGATAATAGGGATAATTTGGAATGCTTATTTGACACTTCGTAGTGGTTGTGATAATTATTGCGTCTGCGCAATAGCTAAACGTCATTCCGTAGTGGTAATTAACCACTACCACTGCCGTAAGCTACGAATCCATTATGTTGTGGTTGTGGTTATTTTTCTGGTTAGTTTTAGAGAATTTTGGCGTAGCTAATTTTAAAAATAATGAAATATTATCAGGTTCCAACATATAAAACACTTATTTTGTAAAATTAAGCCAATTTTTTAATTTTTTTCATCTCTAAATGTTTTTACAAGTGAAAGTTTTTAATGTGTACCAAAGATTCTGGTAAAATCGATGAGTGGTAGTGGTAGTGGTTGTTAAACACTAACACAGCGGCTGTCAAAGTTGTCAAATTTTTTTTTAAGCGTTCCAAAATATCCCTAATAACTATTTATTGAAATTAGAAAAAATAGACATGTTCGCATTTTAATACCAAGTCCACTAAACGGTAAAAGGGCCACAACCTACTTTTTTTCAAAATTTCCTAACAAAGTGTGAATATTAACTTTTTCGTAAATGTGAATTTGGTACAAAGTTTTTAAATTCATAGTATTTTTACGAAAATTCCTAAGATTCACACTTTTTGTATGAAATTCCAAAAAAAATAGTTGGTTGTCGACCTTTTACGCTTTAAAAAAATGGTGTCAATTTTTTAGTTTTATTTTATATTTGTCTACCTTAATAGATGATGCAAAATTTAATTTTCTAAAGTATAATTTTATAAAACAGCCGGTCGCATTGAAGCGCTGGATGCAGCAATAAAAGGCACTTTTCAATTTTGTTTCTCCTCTCAGTGAATTAATTTTTGTTCCGATTTTCTTTCCTTATTAAAAAAGTTTTGAATTTTTTATTATAGGTACAGAGTCGTTTTTTAAAAACGTACCTCGCCATAACTTTTTTACTGTTTGTCGTAGAATGCTAAAACAAAAGCTGAATTAAATGATAGATAATTGTCCGTTTTCTGTTATTTGACAATTTTTTTGACAGCTGTTACCAGGTTTTACGTAGAAACATAAATGATTTTTTTTAAATCCTATCATATATATTTTTTAATTTTAAAAAATCTTACAATCACATAAAGGTCCGTTAAGCTACACCCCGCATTTCAAAATTTTTTCATGCAAGAATTATGGGCTAATTATGGGCAAATTTTCTATCACATTTAAAAATTTTGGGCTCAAGCCCTTACCCCCTTTTTTGAGGTTTGAAAATACCGGATGCAGGTAAACGTTCCGCCACACCCCGCAGATAGAACCACTAATGGTACCGAATATCCAAATGTATACTAGAATTTCGGGCTATTTTCGGGCTCACGATCTACAGTATTTTAACATTTGGGGCCAACGCCCTTCCGGTTATTTTTTAAACATCAATATGCGGGGTGCAGCTAAACATTTTGCTACACCTTGCATATTGATATTTTAAAAAAACCGGAAGGGCGTTAGCCCCATACGTTAAAATATTGTAGATTGTGAACCCGAATAGCCCGAAATTCTAGTATACATTCGGATTCTGTACAATTAGTCGTTCTATATACGGGGTGTTGGTTTTAAAAAAACCCGGAAGGTCCCAAATGTTCAAATACTATTTCAGCAAACACGGTTCCCTTGGGCCATTTTCGGCCCGATGTCGATTGCCGATTTACGACATCGGACCAGCAGTATTTGTTGTCCGCGTTGCGATGTAGGCCCAATGTATGTTTGCCGACGCAACGTTAGACCGTAGCCCGCCGTCGGACCAACGGTAAATTTTACTTTTTGCTGACATCGGCATATCGTCGCCGTACGATTAAGGTCCGATATGGTTTAACCACATACCGACCATCCACCTATATAGCTGCTTAATTTGGTCGGTTTAATGTAGGCAAGCTGGTCTCGACCCGACATCGGTAAACTATTCGCGGTCCAACGTCGGCGATTGACGAAGGTCCGTCGGTGGTAGCTTAAAGCGGACCGACAATGGCAAACCACAAAGATCCGATAATGGGTGGATAATAAGGCCCCACATCGGCCTCTCAAAGCGGGCGACATCGATGATTGACGAAGGTTCGTCGGTGGTTGCTTGACACGTTCCGACATTGGCAAACTACAAAGTTTTTTTGAAATATCTCTGCTCATTATATATATAATATTATCTTCCACTGTACAGGCAACATAGTGACATTAGCGGCAACATACTAGGAAGATCAGACCATCGTCGGCCTAAAGTAGATAGATTGCGTTTCGGAATAAAGTCGACTATAGTAAATCGGACCATCGTCAATTACCGATTCCCGACCTATCAAACAAAGTTCCAATCGGACCATCGTCGGCCCCAAAGCAGATAAAGTGGTCGTCGGCATAAAGTCGACTAGAGTATATCAGGCCATCAACAGTTGCCGATTCTCGACCGATTAACCAAAGTTCCAATCGGACAATCATCAGCCCTAAAGCAGATAAGGTTTGCAGTGGCAAATCGCAATCTGTCCAACATCGGGCCAGCGTGTAGTCGCCGATGCCACTGCCGACGTTATCGACATTGGCCCGATTCAATGCCGACGATTTGTGTTTGCTGGGTTAGATTGTGAGTCCGAAAAAATTGTGGTTTACATTTCGATTCGGTACCATTAATGGTCCTTTATTGAAATTTTTTAGAAAACCAGAAGGGCGTTGGCCAAAAGCGTGTTAGATTTTTCTGAGGCCCCCCGCAAAATTTTTTAGCCATTTTTACATAATGAAACCAACTATAAAAAAAACTACAAACTAATCGGTCTCATTTACCATCTGTTCTGTATTGTATTAGTATTCAAAATGTAAGCAATTTTAAAGAAGCCGAAAGGTAGTTGAGTGCGTATTTGTTTTTATATATTATATTCTTTTTTTGCTTTTTTTTAAGGCAAGGCGGCTAAGAGGCCCCCAATATGCCATGCCCCCCCCCCCCCCTCCGCCTTGCAAGGGCGTTTGACATGCTCCTGGCGTTGGCTCCAAATGTTAAAATAGCGTAGATTGTTAGCCCGAAAATAACCCGAAATTCTAGTGTACATTCGGATTCGGTACCATTAGTGGTTCTATATGCGGAGTGTAGCGAAGGGCTTGAGAACAAAATTTTTAAATGTGGTAGTAAATTAACCCGTAATTCACTCCTGAAAAAAATTTGGTTTAAATTCTATGATAAATGAAATAAGTAGGTTTATTTTAACATAAGGTTGATAAAAAAAATGAGAGTTTATCAAGGACAAAAGGTGTTACATGTGGAGATGGTCACTATATATACTTGGTGTACAAGGTAAAAGTGCAAACATTTTAATGTATGATAGGGAAGTCAAAAGCGAAAAATGGTCATATAGAATATGGGTAAAAGTCCTTTGTTTTCGAGATGCAGAATTTAAAATATTTCTTTTGTGGATTCGCTCATCATAATAAGGGTAATAATTAAGCATTAAAAAATTTAAACAAAAACTGGTTTTTTGGTTTGGATTTTTAAAAGTTTCAAACTAAGAGGTCCCTTATATCCGAATGTTAAGGATTCTTTCTAAAATGCTGGACTTTTACCCATTTTTACCCATTGCACCCTTAACCTGTCAATTTTAAAAAGACTAATAAGGTATTTTTGAATAATAATTATTGATTTAAAAATCCTTCGCAGTTAGGAATTTTTCAATTTTTGGAATGTTTTCTCTCTTCTCCCACTTGAACGTTAAAAACCCAATAAAATAGACTCGCGATATAGTGAACATACTATATAGTGAACATACTATATAGTGAACATACTATATAGTGAACATATATAGTGAACATATTGTATAGTGAACATACTATATAGTGAACATACATACTACTTCAAATAGTGAACAGAAATTTTTTTGTTCATGTATTCTGTAGAGTGAACAACTCTCTTTCGAAATAGAACCCAATTGCTTTTGAACTAAAACAAACATGTTAAAACAGAAAAACGAATTTAGACGTTTTGTTCCTTCTTTCGCGCAACTAGATCAATTAGTTTCTTACAGTAATTGCTTACATCAGGTCGCGTCACGTGTGTTTTGAGCGATTTGGAAAAAAATAGGAAACATTTGAGTTTAAAAGACAAAGCCAAGATATTGGAGAACTTAAAAAAAGATGTCAGAGTGACTCCCCTATCTCAAGAATATGTTTTCATTTTGTTTACGAGGTATAAAAAAAAATATTGATTTTTTAAATAGGACACCCTGTATAGTTTGACACTTTTGAATTCTAAAAAAAATTTTCTTTTCGACAATACCACACACTAATACTCTATCTCTTATGGTTACGGGGGATATTTGAATGAATATCGAAGTTTTCCACACAGATTTAGATAAAAATATTTTGATTATCGTAAAAGATAGATCCTACTGTGTGGTATTGCTGAAGATAGAATTGTTTGCAGATTTGAAAAATTGCAAAATATACAGGGTGTCCTATTTAAAAAAATATATTTTTTTGCCATACTTCGTAAACAAAATGACAAAAAAAAATCCAAGATAGAAGGATTAAAGGAAATTAAAAATCTCAGTTGACGTGTTTTTGGATTTTTTTATTCAACTAAATTCTAACCCGCTTGAAACACCGTTCCGTTTAAAGAATCCACGCTGTATATGCGCCATTTGCAGCAAAAGGGTAAAAATTTTAGAAAAGGTTAACGAAACTTTTGCTGGACTAGGAAAAATGTAAACCTTGAGACACTCAGAATGTCCTTGACTGGAAAAGGCTCTATATAAGTGGTTTCTGAAGCAAAGAGAGAAAAATCTTCCCGTGATCCAAGAGAACAAATGTTAAGTTCCACACAGTGAATACAAAAAATCCTCTTCTTTTAACACAAGTAGCGGATGGTTACAAAAATATAAAAAGCGCTTTGGTATTCGCTACTTGAAGATCTCAAGTAAAAAGGTTCCTCATAACCAGAACTTTTGTCAATCCCTTCAAGAAAACATTAACATTTTTTGAGAAAAAAGAAAAAAAACTACTTTTTTTATACCTTCATCACAAACATGATTTTAGTAACTGTCTGCAGATAACTAAAGCATGGCTTTTTTGCTTACCGATGCAAAAAAAAACTTTTTTTGCGATGAAGGGTGCAAAAAAAGATTTCTATCCATTTTTTATCCAATATTAAAGAGAAATAGCGGGAAATAGTAATATTAAAAAAATCTAATTTTTCTTGCCTAAAAATTAAGCCATTTCCGCCAGTTTTCACCAAGTATTTACGAAAAAATCATTTAAATACATCGTTAAAATATTAAACTGTTCAAGATTAAAATGTCGCAACAATGAATGTCACCGAGTAAAAAGGCAAATCGCTATTAAAACCATTGTTATTTCATTTACCAGCCGCTTTGATTTATAAAGTATAGATGATAGGTTACGAGGAGTGCTCTTTGTTCGAGATTTTCAATACTTATTTACCTAACAAGTGCGGAAAGTTATACTTTTCTGCACGCAACCGTACGTGCGGAAAGTACTTTCCGCATGCGTTAGGTACAACATTTTTCCTACGAGCGTGCAGAATATTAAAATATTTGGTCATTATTTCAGTTGAACCTAGCAGACTAAAAATGAAAAAATAGTCAAAACTACGAATTTTATGTTTTATTCAGAACTAAACTTTAACAAGCTTAAAAAAATTATTTTTATGGTAATTATTAATCACGGTTTTATTGAAAGTACCACGGCTCATGTTGCTTAATGCCATCGTCGACTTCAAGTCTTCCTGACTCATCACTGAGCAACAGTGTGCTCAACAACAAGCGTGCTCAATAGCGTGCGTGAAAATTTTTTTTGCTCAACAGCGTCCGTGAAAAACTTTTTTTGCTCAACAGCGTGCGTGAAAATTTTTTTTCGTGCACGGCGGCGTGCGGAAAAAGTGACACTTTCCGCACGGAAATGAGTGCGAGAAAAGCGTTTTTCCGCACGCTCGTAGGAAAAAATATTTTCCTGTTTTTCTTGGATTTTTTGATAAAGGTATTAAAAAAAAATGATGTTAACCTTGCTTTGCTCGTTATTTAAACCAACGCTTGTAAAAAAAGTACTATTTTAGCACTAGTTGTAAAAACTACTATTTCATTAGCATTTTTATTTTTTAAGATTTTTTTCCATTGCTAATAAACCTATTTTACTAAAGAATGTGAGTGAACAAATCGATATAGTGTACAGGCTGTGCCTTAATTAGTTCACTATGTATTGTATAATCGAAAAAAAAGGATTTCTTTACTTTCCTATTACCATTAACTCGTACTCTTCACACCCTGTATATACCACGAATTGGCAGGCATAGTGGAAATTCTGGGACGCAATAAAGTCAAGAAGCAAGTCAGTCGTTCGAAAATTAACATTTTGCGTCAACAATACAAATTAATCCTTTTGAATTTGCTAATAAGCCACTAGCGTATAACGAGCTTGCCAATAACTTTCAAAGATAAATGTAAAGAAATTTAAATTTTCTTCAAAATTATTTCCGCTGTAGAAATTTCAATTTTAAATCGTATATTCTTCTGTTTGGTCCTCATTTATATAAAGTTAATTTTTCTGAATTATTAATGAATTAATTAAGGGGCATCCTAAAGCGCTCAGTTTCAGACAAACGTTCAAGTCGTAATTAATTAGTATAAGAGAAGGAGCGGGACGAACTCTGGCAATAAGTAGGTCGCCCTCGGCCCTTTCTGCCTTACCCCGAGCGAGAGGCCCTCTATACATTTGACAGTTGTTGTTTTACCAGAGGTGGGCAACTCATATTGCCCTCTCTCTCTAGTTTTTTTTTTTCATATTTGCATGTAAAACCGATTTTATGAAGTGGATTGATGTTCTGTTGTCTCTTTTTATAATTTCCCCAGACAGTTTTTGAATAAAGATGACTTTTTTGGTTGGTAAAATATGTCAAACTGTCACAAAAAAACATGAGGTAGATACAAAGATGTTAAAAATGTTAGTACTAGTAATTTTATTGATCTATATATTTGTTACTCATTTTCTTAAAATAATAATAATTTATAATATTATTTAAATATAACTAATCTTACTTACCTCGCAAATTTTTTTTTTTTCTTGCGTTTCTTTTTTCCATTGGATAATGGAACAATACAAAGTTGTAGGCACGAGTATTTTTACAGTTTCTTATACCGCAATATTCGATTTTTAAACCGCTTGTAAATAATCATATTTAAAATTTGTTGTACACTTCGTGACATATGCCATATGTCTTCAAAAACCGTCAGAAAATCTCGCTCTTAAAAAAAATCTGACGATTTTTAAACACTTACACTAACTGCTTTTTTGTCAGGACTTATGTGCAAATATTCCTTAAAATTTAGTTTCTTAATGCTGTTCCAGTAAATAAAAGATATGTCAATTTTAATTTTTTTAAGCACTTTTCGTGAAAAAATCCTTCTATTTATTTAAAAATTTATGTTATTAAGCTTATTTTTGTGTGCAAACAAACCTTTAAAACTTTTGACATACAAAACCATAGATAGCCATGGAATATATCGCTGTCAATGTTCAGAAAAGTCACACAAATTCTGTCTTTCCTTTTATATGGTGAGAATTTTAGTCACTTTTTGACGTTTATTGGTACGCGTAGTAGCATGTTAACTGCGCTGTGAAACTAATCCTGCAGAATGTCTTTAAAATATTAAATTTATAAAATGGTTTTAAAAAAATTAAGCAGTTTCTTTTACAACGTTAGAATAAATATTAATGACGTTGTGTTTTTATTTCAAATGAGGCAATAAGTAAAAATTGCCACTTTCCAGAATTGTGAAGGGTGAGATTTTCTGTCGTTTCTAAAGAATCGCGACCTTTAAAGTGTCAAAAGTTGAGACCAAACTGACAGAAAATCCATGTTTTACTTGACAATTTGTTTATAAAAATGGCAGCCACAGTAGGCTAAAGGGCACTGAGGTGGTAGAAGTTAACTGGCTTTTTAGTTGAGAACGGTGTTGGGTCGCCGATCATTATGGACCAGACAAGTCCACTATAGTAAGACTAAAAAGAAAATACGAAGAAGAAGGAACTGTATGACGAAAGGAAGGAACTGGCTTGACCAAAGTCAGCACACCACACAGGATCAGCAAGTTACTAATGTCCTGGAAGAACATCCATTTGCCACGGCTAATGAAGCAAAATGAACAGTTAATTTTCCTGGTACGGTAAGAACTGCACTAAGATGGAAACAAGTAAAGAAAAAAGCAAGCCAGATTACTTTTTCGAAACAAGAAAACGAATTTTGGCAACAGGTAGCTTTGGAGGCCATTGCAAAAAAATTATCAAAATTTTATATTCTTCCACGGAATGCCGACCATTTGATGAAGCTAATAGTTAGAGCTTATGAAGAGATCGTTGAAGAAAATCTAAATTTATTTGAAAATTTAGCAGACTCCATGCCAAGGCGTTTAGAAAAAATTATTCAAGTTAATATTTTTGATTGTTGTTTCTATTTGTTTTTTAATATTTTGTTGCTTATAAAACTGATCCTGTTGATGTGTATTGACCTGCTTAACCCACAGCCTTCTAGTTCTCTCTTCTTCGTATTTTCCTTTTAGTCGCACTATAGTGAACTTATTTGACGAAGGGGCCAACCTTCTTGTAGTTCCGCCAAAATTTGACTGAATTGCTTTCCTTATAATAAAAATTTTGTTTTAAAATTAAAAGTGTTTTATTTTTTTTTTATATTCCTAGTACTCCCAACAGTAATCTTAAAACTATAGGAACAGTAAATATCGGTAAAATCAGTGTCCTTAACAAAAATTTTTTATGTTGTCTAAAAGCGTTAAACTACAAAATTCGGTAAAAATAATGAAACAATTTTTTTGATATATAGACGCATGCCTAACTTCTGCTGTATGCGTTTCATGTGTCGGGAAGGGTACCTACATTTATTAATCAAAAATGTGACACTGATAAAATTATTTTTTGCCAATGGTTACCAACACACAAAAAATATTATCAATATTTCGCCAACAACTACCAAATCGAGACAATAACTCAGAACGGAGTTGGGCAGTCCCTAGTCCATCACCTGGTCTTACTGCTGGTTTTACTGCTCTTTTTGCAAGTCCAGTATTTTGTCCCACTTGAACATAAGCAGGTGCTCTACGTCCAGGATTAGGGAGCTGAAAACCTGGTGCTGCCTCATCCTTTGGTATGCCTCCCAGTCCGCTATGATATATCGAGATGCTTCTTCCGCCCTCCCGCAGGCTCGCCAGGTTATATTTGACCGCGATCTGGATCATGTGCTTTCTTAGTCGGTTGTGACCTGTTAGGTGCCATTTCTGTCAAGTGCACCGAGAGAAATGAGTTAATCATAAACTTTAGTCAAAGGTGGTTAGATCGACAAAAATTTTAACTGTAATCCCTTCTTTTACTGACTACTGGAGTCAAATTACCCAGTACCAAGTTTGAAGTCGCCGCAATCAAAGAATTCTGGTAACGGCAACTACAGCGCTTTGTTGCCATCACTAAAATTCTTGTATAGTGCGTGTGACCATACTGACTACTGCGGGCTACTGCTAACCTTATCATCTTATCGTTCCGTTGTGGCGCGCGCAGACTATTTCCAAAGTGCTCATTGCATTTCTGGTCATCGCGACCTGTGCATATACTGCAGCATTCCGGCATTTTGTTATGTATTTTTCTTGTGTCCCTTCTATAAAATGACCTCATTTGAGAAAAGCTTTAAGATGGAATAAACTTGAAGGATATCCGACTAAGTTGAGGGATTTAGAATGAGCTGGTAATGCGTACCATTACCTTTTTTTTAATTTAATTAATAAGTTTCCCTTAATGCAAATATAGTATTGTCTGGGTAAGGTTTTTTGTTCTATTAAATTTTGTTTTATTACATTATCAGAAATATGCTTTTTCTTCTAATTTTTCCTGATCTGTGCCCTTATTCTCGAATTGATAGAAATTCTGCTCCCAGAGAGTTAAATTCTCTCGCTACTATACTTCTTATTGGTCCATATCTTCGGCTTAAATCGGTTTTTCTTACTTTTGCCCGATATTAATAGCAGTAATTCTATTGGTCTTGACTAAGAGAATTATTTTTGATTAATATCGGGCAAAAGTGAGCGAAACCGATTTAAACCGAAGATTTGAACCAATGAGATGCGTAGTACCGAGATAATTTCACTCCCTGGGAGCAGAATTTCTATCATTTGAAGAATAGGGGCCCAGGATAAAGTATAGCTCACAGTGAGGTACCAGGTCGAACCGGTAAACTTCGGGTTCACCGATAAAAATTACAAGTAACCTTGACTAGAAACTCGCATTCCTATCGGAAACGATGGTGAAATAGGCGCCAACAAAATTTTTTCTTGTCTTTATCGGGCTCTTCTGATTAGATTGACCTATGAAGTACTTAACCAAGGCATCTAGTAGCCCTTACCAAGTTATACGACACCGTATAACTTGGTAAATAAAAAATTACCTAAATATGCCAGACATGATGTTTTTCCTTTAATTCTGGATTAAAATTTTAAAAAAATAAAAAATTTATAATTAAGAAAACCCTTATTATCTCAAATTTTTGAAGCGAGTGAAGTTTAACGAAGTATCATGGCAGGTTTCGTCATCAAATGGGCCTTCGCACAAATATTTGGCTCTTGGGGAGTCCACAAAATGCGTATTTTTTATTGAAAGTTAGTTAAACATCGGTAATATATATTTTAGTTGTCTTCCATCTTCAGTCTTTTATGTTGGCGGACAATTTTGATTACATTGCAATTTTTAAATACATTTTTTGTTAGGGAAGTTAAATTTTAATCAACATTGCTTTCATGTGCAAAAATGCTGTATTTTCAGCTACCATAGACGTTGTCACAGGCAAAAAATATTCCTCAAGATAGCTGTAACAACATTTTCATCACGTTTTCAAAACGTTGTGGCAGAAGACAGCAAAAGCATTATTGTTATATTTTTTGCTGCGAAAACGTTATCCCAACCTATTTACAGCACGCTGTGTTACTTGGGTACTGACGCAATCGACGCGCTTGCCCGATAGACTCCTCGTGTCTGGGTTATTTCCAGGCCAACTTGATTGGGAGAGTTATTATCGGTACGCATTTTTCTCGGTAAATGCAAGGGCAGGGCCGTTATATCATTTCATAGTTATATGATCATTTTTTATTTCATCGTGAGAAACGGACTTAACTTATTTTTTGTCGTGATTTTTCCTTTTCTGATGGAACTATAGCACACAATCAAGTTAGGTTTCTTTGTTGCCGGTGTGTCGTGGGTTCAAACCCCGCGCAATTCTAAAACACTTATTAAAAAAAAATTTCGGCATTGGATAAAACTTAATAGGCTAAAAAACCAGGAAAGAGTGAAAGAGGTAACTTGGTCCTGCCCCTCCATTCACGCCGGTAACCAGCCCTAGCTACACACTCCCCAGTCGGTACGCTATTGAAGGACAAAAGAACCAGATAAAAAAAATACCTGGTACGGGATTCGATAGTAGTGTATGACCCGTCCGATTAACTTAAAAGTGAATACAGGAATCAAAAAAGTGACGGTAAACAAAAGAGGAAGAACAAACAACAAATTTGTTTAAATCCGCTTGACATCGGGTCTCTTTGGACCCAAAAGTGTCGGTGACGCTGTTTGAACGCCGGACGTTTAGGAGCCAGCCCATTTTGGCGCCAGAAAGTAAATATTTAGAGAGCATAATTTGAAAAGATTACCTTTATTTTTATTTTAGTGGTTTAAATGGGGTCACGGAAAAAAATAGCTGTGCAATTTTTTTTTAATTTTGTAGCTAAAATTGTGTACAGGATGATTCATCATATTTTCCCAACTACATAACTCGTTTATTATTGAAGATAGAAAAAAAGTTTAAATACAAAAGTTGCTTATTTTTTCACATATTTTAAGAAAATTTAACCAACATTTGCAAAATGTCATACAAAATGTCAAATTTCGACATCAATCAATTGATTCCAAAAATAGACCATAATATTTTAGCTTTGCCTTGAACGGTCATTAAGCAAATTTAGAAAAACTTTGCCATAATGGGTAGGACAAAGATCCAACTAAACAAATTTTCCTTGGCTAACACATTACCCTCTCATGGCAAATTTTTTTATTTGACTGGAGAACCAATAAAGATAAACCCTACGTATGGTATATTTTTATATAATATATTTAACATATACAGGGTGTTCAATTTAAAATAAGGAAGTTGACGTCTAAATTTCACATTTTGACTAACATTTTCAAAATTTTGGTTGAATTTTCTTAAAACTTGTGAAAAAATAAGCAACTTTTGTATTTAAACTATTTTTCTATCTCTAATAATAAATGAGCTATGTAGTTATGAAATTATGGTAAATCACCCCATCCAACTTCTACACAATTATGTATAGATTTATTGGGGCTGTGCGTTTTTGTTCTTCCTGGTCGTTCAATTTTGCTATTGTTTTTTTCATACGGTTAATAGTTTTTCTTAAAGAAAAACAAAAAACCATGTTGGCCAAAAGGCCATCAGCTCGAAAAGCGAAATATATTTATATACAAAACTTTTTGGGAAAGAGCCACATTTTTGACAAAACTTTAATCCTGGTAGCGCGATAGCGTAGCGAATGCTGGTTTCGCCTTTTTCCAGAAAGATGACACCAAGAGAATGGAACGAAATTTGGATTTAAAGCAAATATATTGTATTTTCTAATCGCTCAGTTACGGTAATAATGGGTTTAAATAAACCACCTGCCACCTACTCAAAGAAAGAAGAATACTTTTACCTAGTTCACAGTTGCAAAAAGCGAAACTGTGGATCAGGCTTAGCGAAAACTAAACAACAAAACTTCTAATTTTTAATTGGATCAGATGTACAAATCGTATCGCAGTCTATCATAAAACTCTTGGCGCGTAGCGGCCAACATTTCAGGGGTGAGAGAGTTGGCCGCCTCCAAAATTTTGGCCCTTAACTCTTGTTGAAGGTGACTGCTTATAAACTTCCACCTGGGAAACCTTTTCTATTATTATAGTTTAACTTTTTCTTTAAATCACCCGTTACACCTTGTATATTTTTTAAAATTTCGTAATCTTTTTTTTCTGATTTCAAAAATATACCATATATTACCATAGCCTTGAATGGCCATAGAGCATATTTACAAAAAAGTTGCCATAAAACAAATGTGTTGAACAAAGGACCACCTAAACTATAGGGTGGGCCAAAAAATCTTGCACACTTTTAAATTTGCTATAACTTTTGATCGAATAGCTCGATTTTAAATTTTTTAAACTTTTTTGAAAGACATGAGACTTTTCCGATCCGGTTCAAAATTTGACAATTCGCAAAAATCAAAGATGGCGGATCGTTTTGAATATTGGGTAATTGTCACTCCCCCCTGCAAAAAAAATACGTGCGGCACTGGAGAAAATCTAGTCATTGCGACAAAAGCCTTATGTATGCTTTCTATACCAAGGTATTACTTAATTAAATCGGTTGAGAGATAAGAAAACTATTAAACCTCTGAAATTGTCATTTGAGAAAAATTGCAGTTTTTGCATTTTTGACCCATTTTTTTGACATTTTTTCTTTTTGGGCGTAACCAAAAAATACTTGTTTTGGGTTTTGGATTAGACTTGCGATGCCAAAAATGCAATGTTGCCATCCGGCATGCGGCGACGATGTCGCGTCACCATCCCCCAAAAGGGTGCTTTTTTTGAGCAAAATCAACCCATAACGTAACCACTTGATTGAGATGTCAAATTAAAGGTATTGATCTCCTCGAAACGAATATTAAATGGTGCCCCCGGAAGTGCCCGGCACCAATGATTTTATACTCAAAACTCGAGGGCCGTTTACTATAGAGGCGAGTTAGTTATTGCTATGTATCTTCAAGAAAAATATTAGTAGCCACAATTTTTTTTATAAGGATGTTACAAATACCAAACTTAATATACCCTAATAAGCCGTCAAAAATCCGATTAGTACCAATACCGCCATATTGAAAAAATGGTGGAAATAAAATTTTTACTAATTATCTCGAAAACTGTTCGGTCCAGGAAAAAACTTATGGTGCCAAACTAAAAGCGTATAAATTTATCTCTCAAACAGTGTAACAACGTTTAGGCTCAGACTACCAGTGGTGGAGATAGAATATTGTTTCTTTAAATATGTGTTTTTCCTTCTTTCCAAAATATTTCCTAGTACAATAAAAAATATAGGAGTTAAAAAAAAACTAGATTTTTGCCCTCTCTAAAATATGCCATATTACATGTTGATATATAAAAAACAGAGACGCACTTAAAGTTTCTTAAAATAATTTTCTAAACAACAATTTTTGTATTTCAAAACAAACATTTAGTATCTCGGCTTCTAGGAGGTGTAGGTGGATACTTAAACATAATCAAACTACTGACGAAATTTTATCGAACGAGTAGTTCTCGATGAGCCTCTGAATTCGGTTATTTTCTTTTTGTTGCTACTGTTTTAGTGTTGAGTAACCGAAAAAATTAATAACAAAATTACCCGATTACCAAATCTACTAGTAGCGGTTTTGTACAAAAATAGAAAACGTACCTACACAGTAGCATATTAAATGGTCGCGTCGTATTTACGAATAGGGAATATAATAAATATAAACGTTGAAATTTAATTTTGCCGAAAGGAAACTGATCGAACAACAATTTAATCAAATCGTAAAATGATCAAAAATACCAAGCTTAAAAATAATTTTGTCAACCCTAAAATAAATTTTTAATGTGAAATAACCGAAAATACAAAATAAAAAAAAATGATTAAACCCTTCCCCCAAAGGGCTGAATTATGGGATTTATTTGATTTTTTACTAGTGTAGTACTAAGTAAGTAAATATTTAAACATAGGACTATATCCAAAGTCAAACCGTAATGTAATCGAATCGTAATTTTGTCGAATTTAAAATAAGCGAAAATAAAAAGACTATTATATTTTGATCGAACCGTAAAAAATTAAAAATAAATGAATGAAAATTATTTTCTGGAACCGTAAAAATTGAAATAAAGTCGTCACGAAAGAGACCTAAACAATTTGAAGTAACTGTTATTTGATCGGAACGCAGAAAGGTCGCATAAGGCGGGACCTACAAGAAAACGACGTTGCAGAATTGCCAAACTACTTTCAAACACGAATACCTCCTGTACGCTTGCAAAATTGTGCTCCAAAAAGTCGCGATTCCAACGTATGATGATATGATATGATTAATCATTTTTTTTTATATTTTCGGTTATTTCACATTAAAAGTTTTTTTTAGGGTTTGGCGAAATTATTTTTGAGCTTGGTATTTTATCATTTTACGATTCGATTAAATTGTTGTTCGATCAATTTCCTTCCAGCTCTCATTTTATGGACCTCCTATTCGTAAATACGACGCGACCATATAATATGCGACTGTAGGTACGTTGTCTATTTTTGTACAAAACTAGTAGATTTGGTAATAGGGTAATTTTTTTTAATGAATTTTTTCGATTACTAAATACTAAAATAGGTGCAACAAAAAGAAAAGAGCCAAATTTACATGTTCATCGAGAACTACTCGTTCAATAAAATTTGGTAAGTAGTGTCTTTATGTTTAAGCTGTCGTAGGTTGTCATTTGTCAAATTTAAAATTAAAAAACTCATATTAAAAACGTTATGTTTGTTTTGAAAAACAAAAATTGTTGTTGAGAAAATTGTTTTAAGAAACTTCAAGTGCGCCACTTTTTTATATATTAACATGTAATATGTCATGTATATGTTATTTTTTCAACTCGTATATTTTTTATAGTACTAGGAGATATTTTTGAAAGAAGAAGAAACATATATTTAAAGAAAAATATTCTATCTCCGCCACTGGTCGTCTGAGTCTAAAAGTTGTTACACTGTTTGAAAGATAATTTTATACGCTTTTAGTTTGGCACCATAAATTTTTTCGTGGAGCGAACAGTTTTCGAGATAATTAGTAAAAAGTTGGAGACAAACCCAAAAAATTACCTATTTTCACCATTTTTTCAATATGGCGGTGTTGGTACTAGTCGGATTTTTGAGGGCTTATTAGGGAATATTAAGGTTGGTATTTCAAACATTCTTATAAAAAAAAATTATGGAGACTAATGTTTTTCTCGAAGATATATAGCAACGACTAACTCGCCTCTATAGCAAACGGCCCGCGAGTTTTGAGTATAAAATCATTGGTGCCGGGCACTTCCGGCCAGATTTGGAGTGGCACCATTTGATATTCGTATCAAGGAGACCAATACCTTTAATTTGACACCTCAATCAAGTGGTTACGTTATGGGTCGATTTTGCTCAAAAAAAGCACCCCTTCGGGCGATGGTGCCGCGGCAATGCGGCCGGATGCGGGATGGCACCATTGCATTTTTGGCATCGCCTAAGTCTAATCCAAGTCCTTATACAAGTATTTTTTGGTTACGCCCAAAAGGAAAAAATGTCAAAAAATGGGTCAAAAACAATTTTTTTTTTGACATTTCCGGACAAATGCCGACTGGCACCATAAGCTTTCTGGGAATGATGAGTACTAATCTTCAACTTTTGAAATATTTTGAGTGGTTACGCGATCGGTCAAAAAATTTGAAGCCGGTTATTTGGTCGAGCCTAAGCTGACTTTACTTATAAAATTTGTTACACACTTATACCTTTAAATAAAAATAACCATTAGTTAACGTATAATAATCTAGATCGGGCTACTCAGATTGTCTAAGCTGATCCCCATGTGTTATTAAGACAGTACGCAAATCGTTACGCCATATATTAAAAGCATTGGTAATGTTTGTTTGGGGCAAACTTCGATGGGCCTCTGTGATGCCTTGACATAGTTCGTTAATGTTACCGTAGCTGCGGCCATTTCTGTACACTTCTTTTTCTAAATCTCCCTAATAATGACTGCCTACCAGATTTAAATCGGGGCTGTTAACAGATCAGTCAATGGGCCTAATAAAATCTGCGACATTTTCCTATATGCAGAAACAAGCAAATTTTAAGCAAAGGGGCATTCAGTTGATGTCATCATACTTGATGATCAAGTTTTCATTTCTTAACCGATTTAATTTATTGATACCTTAATATAGGCATCAGGGAGGGAACTTTTGTCGCATTAATTTAGATTTTGTTCAGTATAGGTACTAAACACTTTTTTTTTTCGGGGAAGAGGAGGGAGGGAGGGGGGGGTGAAAATTGTTAAATTTTGAACCAAAACTTAAAAGCCTTAAGTCTTGTACTTCTATCTAAAGTTACAGCAAACAACTCCACTCAATATAAAAGCCCGTATTTTTTTTTATTTCTTAACCGATTTAATTAAAAAATGCTTTGGTATAAAGAGAACATATAAGGCTTTTGTCACAACGACTTAGATTTTCTCCAGTGTCGCACATATTTTTTTTGCAGAGGGGTGAAAATTTTTCGTTATTTAAAACGGTCCGCTATCTTGTAATTTTAGAAAATTTTGGACCGGATCGGAAAAGTATCATGTCTTGTCTTCCCAAAAAGTCAAAACATTTTAAAATCAACCGATTCGATCAAAAGTTATTGCAAATTCAAAAGTGTGCAAGATTTTTTGGCCCACCCTTTATTTTTCCCTGCCCTTATAGCAAATTATTTTTGATTTTGCTCGAGAACCGCGAAAGATAAATCCTACATATGACATATTTTTGGAATTAGAAAGAAAGCATGTATCAAAACTTTATAAAATATACAGGATATTCAATTAAAATCAAAACCTGATGGCGACTCAGCGTGTAGAGTGTGATTAAGGAAAAAACTAAAAATGTTGCATAAATCTACCTAATTTCATAAGTCATTCACTTTTTGACTTATCTTCTTGTGACAAAAAAGTTTTTCCAAATGGAACTTTATAAACTATCACTCTGTACAGTCGTAAGCCGAAAGTGGAGATGTTAAAAAATTTTGCCAACAACGCCATAGGAAAAAGTCATTTGGCGCACCGGATATTTGCATACAATATCCACCAACTATCTGACGAAGGTAATTTGTATTCTGCGTAAATTTTGGAATGAATATCCGTCTTGCTGAAACCACAATTCGTCTAAATTTATGTTGATTTCCCTCAGCCGAGCCGTGGTAAAACCTGATGTTGGAGATCAACATATTTTTGGTTATTCAAATTGCCTTAAATGAAAAAAACTCCGATAATGTGATTCCGAACAATGCCGGTCCAAACATTAAATTTAGTTTTTGGGGATGTTGCATTTTTTTCTTAATTATGAGGTCTTTGAAGTTCAAACGTGTTCTCGTCACTAAACAAAATTTGTAAAAGGAAATTTTCGTTCCTCTCACAATAAGTCTTAAATGACATGTATACGTATTTTTTTAAGATCCATTAAAAAGCGCTGTTAAGAATATCTGGTGCCTCTGCAATCGGTTTAGTTGAACATGGTTTATGTGTCTCAACGCAACGTAAGCGTGTACCATTTTGCCTCTGGTTTATGTAATTGACTGAACTATTCTGATAAAGATTTTTTAAATCAACTTCACAATATAAGTTTTTGGTTGAATAAAAGTCAATAAAACATTTTTTACTCTTACATGCATATTTATTATTTGAAAAGTAAAAAAAATTCACAATGTCTCCGACCACAGTTTAACGTATTGCTATCTCAATTAAAACATCAAGCCTGTTCCATTTCACATAACTTTTCGTATTTCGTATTTGATATTCTAGCTCTCATTAAAATAGTACAAATAAAGAAACCAAAACCAGAATGGTTAACGGACCATATAGAAATAACGATGAAGAAAAAAGAAAAAACTTATAATCGTTATAACCCAAATCACTGGGAGTATTACAAACAGATGCGGAATATAACAAATGTTGCTCTATATAACGAAAAAAAGTTATCTGAAATATTGTACGCGAACAAATAAGAATGAGCTTTGGAAACAACTCGACATAATTGGAAGTTCAAAAAACACAAAAAACTTACCAACTAATTTAGATAAATTAGACGAGAATTTGAGTGTGCTGTTTTGTTTCAGAACAGTGACTGTTGGTGACGTGAAGGAGCATCTTTATGGCATAAAATCATTGGCTCTTGGTCCGGATTTGATGAAATACCAAATGTTTGTTTTAAGTTGTTCTAGGATTTTGCAATATCTGACAAATATAATTAACTCCTCTCTTTTAGAGGGAAGGTTTCCATCAGAATGGAAGGTAGCAAAAGTTAAGCCTCTGATAAAGAAGACCAATGCACCGAATTATAGTGATCTACGTCCGGTCAGTATCCCCCCTTGCCTTTCGAAAGTACTGGAAAAAATAATGAACAATCAGATCAGAGAACATGTATTGAAATACAATTTTGTCCCAAATGATGAATACTTGGACAAAAGGTATCAGTACGTAGAAACACAAATTGGACAATCTAGCAGAGGTACATAGCATATTTTAATGTAGAATATTTTAATTTCTTGCTGGAAGTTAAAATTCAAAATGGAGTATTGGCAAAAACCTAAAAGTAGAATGCACCAAATGCACAATAAACCTTAATATTGGTTATTATATATAATATACATATTAAAACCTGATGGAAGGATTTTTGTGTTGGTGGAAAACGAGCATAAGAGAGTAGGTATTCCTTATAAAATAGTTAAACTATAACACCTCCAAAATTTCTAAAACGGTGTTCACAGAGTTCGCCTAAGCTACATATATTCTAAGCTACATAACTTTGTCAAAGATTTTAATTTTTCTATTTAATGACAGCTAGAGGCATTCCTATCTCACAAATATACAGGGTGTTGTATTAAGTGGCCCGCCAGTAATACAAAAATATTTTAAAAAAGCCTCTTCAAAAATGTTTTAGTTAGGGAATATTTCTCCAAGACATGACTTTACCATTGATACATTTAAAGTGGCAAAAACCCCTAATCGCTGAATAGTCTCATAAATAAACAAGGTCAAATAATGACATACATCTATTAAAGTTATGGGATACAGGAATAAATTCGGTAAGCTTCTGCGGCGGGTTGTTAGACTTCCTTATAAATTAAAACAATATCCACTAATTTGCTGTTTAATTTTCCAAGAAATTAATAGTATGTAATTTTTTATAACAAAACAAAACAAAATCACTAAAAAAAAGACAACGCGACGTCACATTCAAAACTGAATCAGCTAATATTGCATAGTTTGTTTACTTTCTGTGGTACGATACGGAGATAAAAGCCGAGCGGGTCACGCACTTGCTTGCTTTATGATTGTTTTTTGTTAGCACTTTGTATATAAGCTTCAAAGTACAGTCGAATGCGAAGGAAATATTTTAGCACATTTTTGGGAAAACGTTTGAACAAATTTAAGGCCGGTATTACACTATAAAATTTATTTGTCAAAGATCTTTACAGTGTACCATATATTATAATATAAAAGAAATATTTTATAAAACTGTAAAATGTTTCAACAAATACCTTTTATAAAAGATCTTTGACAAATTAATTTAATAGTGTAGTACCGGCCTAATCGAAACGAATCTTCATTTCAAACACCCACCAGTACTTATTATTTGAATATGCACTTTATGCTAACTGTATGTTGTTAACTTTAGGATCGACGATGCGGACTTTACCGAATGCGCCCCTTTGCTCTGATCTAGCTAATTAATGCCAGTTTCATCTGACAAATTACAATAACAAAATTTTATAGAAAATTACAATTACCAGTTTTAAAAAAATAAAAAATACATAATTGTCAGTAAGACCTGAAGAATATATTTTTATGTAATAATTTAGTTTTTTGACCCTTCAGCGGCGATTTCGTACTCATTTTGGTTTTGGTTTTGCTGGCATGTGGAGTAGCAGTTTTTAAAAAACCTCCACATTTTTTTATTGCTTTCTTCTAATAACTTATGACAAAACTTATTGCAAAAACCTACCTAGATGAAATTTTCTTTGCAATCAGATGTCTTAATGTTTTTCTAACCACATCAAGTTTATTTCAATCACTCACTGTAGTCATAATTGAGCGCCTGACTTCTACCAAAAAAAAACAATCAAGATATTAGGTGCTTATTTAGAAAACATGGAAATCAAAAAAAAAACATCCGCATCATCTGCGCGCGACCTTCGTAATATTCACTGCTGTTACGTCACCCGGCAAGCCGAACAACGATCAGTCGCGTCGTAAACGCTCGAATAAGTCCGGCTCTGTGGCTCTATTCGGCTCCGAACCGCGGCTCTTTCTGAGGCTCTATGTGTCGCTGCACGTTGCCGCTTTTCTCTGCTCCCGGAGGATGCGGACCTCGAATGCGACGCGTCCTCGGCAGAGCCGCGTCTAGGTCACGCTGGAGGAATGGGGATTCTGTAATACGACATCGACAGAATACTTTAAAGTTAATAATCATTCGACTCGTGATCGTATTCTGTACAGGGTATATTTATAAAGTTTCCCTTGGGAAAAAAACTCATGTTTAACGAAATGAAATGACGGACTTTTTTAAATTCAACACACTGTATATTTTTACATTTTCGAAAGGTTCTCACTAAACCTTTTTTAGAAATATTTTCAACGCTGATCTATCTTAAATAATTTATCGTATATTTATCTATTTCTCATCAATGAAATTTTATTCTTAGTTTTAAAAAAATATTTTTTTTAGGTGTGACCCTGTCTTTTCTGTGTAAAAATCGTTTGATTTCGACAAAATTATAGATTTATTATTATTATTATTATACATCTTAAATGTCAGACAATGACGTTGGAAAAAAATACGGTGACCAGACTTTAGTGATAGTAATGATAAAAAGCTAAATATCTTAGAAATTATTAAAGATCTATAACTGAATTCAGTCAAAAGTAAGGGCAGTTGTGTAAACCGACTTTTTAAAAAATAATATTTTAAATAGGGAATTAAAATACCTTTTAAACAAGGTATCACTCGACCTCACTTTCTATTTAAAATTTTAAAGTAGTTAGTGACCTTATAGTCTTAAGTCAATATTACGCTCACAAAAAATATGTCAAAAAGTAGCAAAAGTATTACCATTAAACATGGTTTTATTTGATGTCAATCTCTCAAGTTGTTCAAAAGTAAGAAAATTATAGTCGAAAATACTCATAACTCTGTAATGGTCGAACAGATTTTTTTTAAATTAATATTTTGAATAGAGAATTAAAATACCTTTTAAACAAGGTATCACTGAACCCCTTTTTCTATTAAAAATTTTAAAGTAGTTAGTGAGCTTAAAGTCCTAAGTCAATATGATTTTACAAAAAATACGTTAAAAACTAGCAAAAGTGTTAAACATGGTTTATTAATAAACAAGCGATTGATTTCACGAGTTTCTAAAAAGTAAATTTGCGACAAAACGATACTAGGGCACTATAACTGGGAGTCAATTTTCGGCTTATACAAAATTATAAATAAAGTTCTACATGAAATTGTAGACAAACTTTCACTTGCTTTTCGTTTTCGGCTACTATCGGTCATTGTTACATACACAATCAGTTGATACACTATCAATTTGATTTGACTAGCTGCGCGCCAGTAGTCTTCGCAGCCTTGATTGATAAAACCCGTAATAAAGCTGGGTTTATACAGGAAAAAATAAAACTAAATTAAAAATAAAATAAATTAAAAATAAGAGTTAAACCTACATATAATGAACATCTGCCGCTATTCTCGTAACTAAATACGCTCGGCGTTTCGTAGCCACTGTCCGTGTGATGACGTAGTATTCGCAATCACGTGACCAAAGTAACAAAAATGGTATTCACGTATATTTAAGGATTAAACGACTTACCTGTAAGGAAGTTCAATCCAAATTATACGAGATTGGTCACATCCTATTAGATATACCTGGTAGTGATACTTCGTAGCACGTCATACGCAAGTTTTGGAGATAAGGATAACATACCGCCCCTGCAGCCTGCCTGATCTCTGCTAGGTACTTCAGTATACTTCTAAAGCTTTCCTGAAATACTAAAATCGTCAAGGGCGGGTTGACTAGTCTAATAGGATGTGACCAATCTCGTATAATTTGGATTAAACTTCCTTACAGGTAAGTCGTTTAATCCTTAATTATAATTCGATTAGGTATACCTGGTAGTTGTTTAGCAAACATGGCGATATTAGTTAAAAAGTTGAATAATAATAAGTAAACCACAAGGTTTATAATTTAAATGTGTTTAAAATATATTTCTTAATATAATTAGCTAAGAAATCTTTTGAAATTAAAGGTTTATTATAAAATCGATTGAACGTTTTCCTTTTTCCGGAACATCCCGCAGCCTTTCTGATACTTTTGATTGATGCACCAACCCTTAATGCTGCGGAAGACGCCCCATGTCCTTTGAAATTTGATTCTATTCTGTTCCTCGAAATGGTTTTGTGTTCTGTATGTAATATACAATGGTAAAACACAAATAGAACTGTAAGTTTTCTTTGAAAAATGGAACCTAAGCAAAGGCTGAATTCTTCTGGGTCCAGATCATTTTAAAATATCTTTAAGAATTATTTCTATGCTCTCTTCGTTAGCTTTGATGTTACTTAACTTATAGAAAATTTCTGAACTCTTTGAGCAGAACAAAGAGTCAAAAGCAGTAGCATTTTTATAGTTATTAACCTAAATGCTAAATTTACCAAAGGGTACAAATTACCTATACTTATAAGGTAACACTGGTTCCGGATACCAAGTTTATATTTCGGAAACTGAGGGCGCAGCTTAAAAATGCCTCTCATAAACCTATCTACTATTTCTGATATTTCTGCATCGCAAATTAAATTTAAGGCAGACCTATATGTGTTTAGAGTTGAATATTTTCCAGTATTTTGAGATTCTGTTTCTAAAAAGGATGCAACTTGAGTTACATTAGCCTGCAAGATAGTATCAATATTATTTTCGCAAAACTTCCATTTGGAAAAAATAAATTTCACCCTCCCGAACGCCCCTTTTACTATAGGCCAACTTGATAAGATTGCTACCCCCAGGGAAAGATTCTTCCATAGTGGGTGGGGTCCCCTAAATGGAGATAAGAGTAAATCACATTTCGCATTTAAAACGATAACTTTTGACAAGGATTCTAATTTTGGATACCATGCTTGAGTTTTCCAGATAGAATAAACCGTCAGACAAATCGCATTATCCTTTTCATTTTTTTTTTAATTTTTGGAAACAGTGAGGAAGGAGGAAATATATTATATAGGAAATACGGTCTTTCTAATTCATTGTAAATGCATCCAATGGAAGCCACGACACAAACCGATGGCATTTTTTGTTCAGATAGCTTGCAAATAAATATACAATTTTTATAAGAGATTTTTTGTCTGCTATATGATTATGCAACGTATTTTACCTGGCAAATAAAAAAATATACCTAAGCTCACTGCCACATCATTCTCGCAACCAGTTTTTTTATATATTAGTTCATTTTGTTTATGACGGCTACAGCGACTATGCTGTCAATTCTTAGTAAAATATGACAATTTTTTTAAATTTTTACAAGGCTTGTTAAGCCATAAAAAGCTCCCTTCATTCTTCACCTTGTTACCAAAAATACTTTTGCTTCCTTTCCGTTCCAACACTCCCCCCATCCCGATTTGTATGCATCGGAGAAAATTTTAATGTTATAATTAGGCTGCAAAATAGTATGTTCGGCTTGTTCTATGTGCTTTAACCACCACTCAGGTTCATTTTTAACTAAGAAACTAACAAGCATTTTTTGTTATAGTTGTTCCTGTTAGCCTTTAAGGCACGATATTTCTCTCGCTCCAGGGTTTTTACGTACAACAAGCCGTACTCTGTAGCATAAAAAACCGAGACTAGCCTTCCTATAATTTGCGAAACCTCTTTAATTGTTATTTTATTTCCTTTTTTTTTCACATAATCTTTTTTGCATTAAGGATAAATCCTAAAAACTGTATCTCTTGAGTCGGTTATGTATGGCTTTTTAATTGTTAATAAAAAACCTAATCTTTTAAATAATGTTAACGTTTCTGACATTTCTTTTTTTTTCTTATTTCTTAGATAAGAGACACAGGCCTGAGTAATTTGGTGAAACCTTAGATTAAAAAGGGTGAAACCAAATGTGCAGTGGCTAGACATTGGAATTGAACTTTTGTTTTGAAAAGAAAATCTGACATATTTTTTATATTCATCAAACATAAAATATGCATCTAAGATCTAATTTCGCAAAGAGGCAGTTTTTAGTAATTAAGTTCTCTAATATTTTCCAGTTGAAAATGAGGTGGGCAAAAGAAATTTATTTAGGCTTTTAGGATTCAAGACAAACCTAAATTCCCCGTTATCGTTCTGTCTTAAACAATAGCTTAACAAAAACTGATCTTGACCGTTATTAACAGTTTTAACTACTCCTACTTATAAATGTTGTATGCTTTTCGAATAAATTTTGAGGTTTTGGGGGTGAAAACTTGAAAAGGTTGGTCCACAAAGGGAATTTTGTAAGCTTTTGTCCAACTCAAAGTTAATTTATTTTAAGTTATTTGATTCCACTATTCCGAAAAAAAATTATTGTTTAGCTCTAATATTTCCTCTCGGCGCCTTTTTTTATATTTTTGCAATTTTCGGCAAAATCTTCGCTAAAACAGAAAAGATCTGGATTTTGCGCAGTAGCAATTTTTTATACTTTTGCATGAAACAATATTGTATTCGATTCGGCAAGACCCAAAAGATCTTCAAGTGCTTCGTCTCTCCCTTTTTTGTTTAGGCCACATTAGAGAAAACCCGCTCTAAGGCCGTCAAACTTTTTGCCAAAATGGTTTACATTTCCAAGATTTACGTCTCTCTTTTTTGCTCTGTGGATGCTAGCATCACTTGAATCTCTGGATTTAATTTGGGTCCTTGAAGAACTTGCCAATTCCCGGAAATTTTGTGCGAGGAAATTATTTTTAGTTTCCTTATCTATATATTCCTTTCCTTTTCCGGTTTCCTCATTTTCTTCTTTAGGTAATCCATTTGGTTTTCACGTTTTCTTTTGTTAGATTTTTCATCGTATATAATATGAAAAATGACGTGCTAATAGTAATTCCTTAAGTAAACATATGCACTGGGATTTACTAAAAGGGTTTAGTCTATTTTAGAACGGTCCTAAGTTTAAGTGAAATTTTTGATTTTAAGCATTTTAGACCAATCCTCCTTGAGTTTTGGACACAATTTAAATTATAAGAAGAATTTTAATAAATTTTTTTATTGAATAATCATCTTCACACAATCTTTTGTTGGTTTTAAGAAGAAAGTTTCAATTTAGAAGAAAAGAAAATTTAAAAATTGAAACCCATGCAGGGTTTAAATAGTAAATACTCTGTAGAACAAATTAAAATTGAGGTTATATGTCACTCTAATTAAAACTTATCCTTGATAATTGATCTTTCCAATTGATACTTGATGTCACACAACGATTTAAATTATTTATGAAATGTATTAAAAAACTTAAATACAAGTTTTTTTTACATTTCTATCACTGTCGAAATGTCAGTTTAAAAATATTAGCGCTGCGTTCAATCACAAACAGCGAGTTCGGATCTTTTACCTCTGCTTGCACCTTGGCTTGCACCGACCTCTAGTGATGAAAGCTACAGCTTTAAAATGAGTGGGCTTTGAGTAACGAAAATTATTTTGACTGAACTTTTAGATAACCTCAATGTTTTACTTTCAGTTTGTAAATAAATTAATATAGTTGTTTTGGGTTTTTTCTTTGGTATATTTTTCGTGCATAACCAGTGACCTTCACTTATGTTTGTTTTACCTCGTAGTGCCCTGATAACTATATTTTTTGTGCTGAAAACGGGTTGAAAATATGGCGTTTTTCTGGACAAAATTGGAGAGTTTTATTGATTAATAAACAACTTGGCATATTAAATAAGGTAAATTACTTCTTGCAAAAACGGTTACTTAGGGAAATTTTAAACAAACTTATTACCAATTGCCACAAAATAATTCTTTCTGGGGGCTATAAATTTAAACCACCCCCCAGAGGTGGTCTAAAAAATCAACAACTTTATAACCTCAAACACAGATGATGAAGCTATTATTTGCCAAATTTTTGGCGTATTCACCATATGCCATTTTGAAGCATGTCAAAAAAAAAATATAATAATAAAATATGGTATATTTTTAGAAAAAAAGCTGTTTTTCAATGGTATTTTGCAATAATAATATAAAATAATTAATAACTTTGTGTATTTTCTGTATGGGTAAGTGTTTTTTTAAATTTGATTTTAAAATATAGGAACCCCCACAGGTGTAAATATTTAGATCCGTGGGGGGTACTATTTTAGATCTTAGTAAATCCCATTGATGGAGTTTTTTTATTGAGACTAATTTAGCGGGCATAAGTCAGAAACTATGCAGGGTTTAAGTTTTTATGAATAATAAAAGCAAATGTGGTTACAGAATAAACAAACCCATGCCAAAAAAAATTAGCCAAACGCATAATATTTATCTCACTCCATTGTTTAAAACTGACAGTTTGCCTATATCTTCCTTACTTGCATCACGAATCTTCCTTTTCATTTCCGTTTCCAGGTTCCTCATTTTCTCCTTTAGGTAATCCATGTGCTTTTCACGTTTTCTTTTGTTAGATTTTTTCTTTAAAAACGTATTTTCACAATTCGCGCGCGCGGTACCGTCTTCACTTGTTGCATGACAGCGCAAGAAGTATACTGAAGTACCTAGCAGAGATCGGGCAGGCTGCAGAGGCGGTATGTTTTTCTTATCTCCAAAACTTGCGTATGACGCGCTACGGAGTATCACTATAGGTACCAGTGTATATCTAATAGGATATGACCAATCGAAGTATAATGAACACCATGCGTAGAACAAATTCGCTCAGCGCGCGGCGATCGTTTGAGAAACACCTACCATTTGGTAACTGTTTTGCCCTCCGCGAGTACGATTTTCCTACCCTATAATACTTTCTATAGTGTTGCAGAATTTTTTTATTTTGTCTTGAGTATTCAGTCCGTTTTTATCAACAATAAAAAAAATATCTCCTAATAAGTCAGTCACGGAAACACCAGTTTCCGTGAGTGCAGAAATTAATTTAACCCGAAACTTTCCCGCACTGAGTGCGGGATTTTTTTCAAGTGTGCGTTTGTCTCGGGGTAAATTTTTCCCGCACACTGTACGGGAACGTGCTACTTAGTTTATAACATAGAGTTAAAGGGCGGGTTTAACTGGGCTAAACGCAATTTTTAAACGGATCAACTTGTGCAAGTAAAAGAAAACTTAATCCATCGAAAATCAGCATTTCTGCATATTAGTTTTAAGCTTTTTGAATTTTGGATCAAAATCAATCACGTAAGGGCCTCTTTCTTACACATAGAAAAAGAAAAGGAACAACAAGGCCAACAAGAAATAAAAATGCAAAATGCGATGATGCCAAGATGTGCTAAGCGAATTTGATTCTATCGGTTCGCAGGGCAGCGCGTTCGGCAAAACGAATACGAAAAGTTGTCGGTCAGCGTGCCGCTGAGTGAGCTGCTCGCTATTCGTTTCGCTTAGCGACTTCAAAACGTTACGTATTACGAGAATAGCGGTCCTGTAACATTGACTTTTTTAAGTATAACCTCACTTTTCTGATTTGTTTTTAGTTTTTTATTTAATTTAAAAGGAGAAGTATAATTTTGGTCGTTTTTTGTAAGGATACTGGGTGTTGGTACCCACAAAAAGGTAAGGAAAGGTTTTCACACTAATTTTTCTGATTAAGATACTTATGTGACTTGGACAACTATTAGCTTCTGAAGGAATACAGCCCAGGTATTAAAACACGACTGTAAAATATATGTATGTTATTTCAGCTGCTAAAGAATTGATGCTGTTTTGAAAATTTTTGATTCAATGCTATTCGCACTTTAATTTTATTTCCTGTATAAACCATCAACAAGTTCTGATTTTGAATTTTATCTTTAATTTAGTTTTATTTTTTCCTATATAAAGCCTGCTTACATCTAATTTAAACCTACTTATTATACCTATGTGTATTTTTTTTTTAAAGGATTAAAAAATAACAAGTGTACATAACATAACGAATATAAAATTGGTAATTTCATATTAAAAGTATTAAAAAAACCGAACGTTCCCTGTTAATAAAACTTTCGTTCAATAAAAAAATTATTCATTAAAGCACAAAGAAACTTTATATTTGAATCCTATTCATTAAAGAATTCCAGAAACGGTAAAAATAGGAATTCCGTCGCTCAGAAAGATGCGATTTTTCAGAAGACAAGGATCGATAGGAGTTAAGGCGCATGCGAGCGCTATCTTGAGGTCGCTTATTCGAGGGATATATGAATGACTTGCCTACGGAGACTGTATTTTGAATAACATGAGCAGAGACAGTGCTTAAATTATTATTTACCCTCGAATGGCAAAGGGGATTCCAAAAGTTGCATCGACACGAAAAATATCCTTAACGTATATTCTTAAGAGTGAATTTGAATCCTAAAAACAGTTCGTTTAGTTAAACAGATAAACCGTACATCAAAATGTAACAAAATTTTGCACAGCGGAGGCTTCAGTTATCCCCCACAGACCATTTGTGTGGTTTTTCAAAAAAATATATATATATATATATATATATCTTGTTTTTATTTAGTTTTTTAAAATATTCGATAATATTTTTACCGTGAATTTTTAGGATACGTAATATTATGTAAAAAACTTAAAATTATGCAAAATCACGTGAACGGTTCCGGGATTATGCTTTAAACTTTTACCGTACAAAATTTGATAAAAATTTGATTAACAGTTTTTTAGTTTTTTCATTCTTAACCTTTCATAATTTGAGATAGTTTGAATCAAAATAAATTAAAATAGATATTCCTACCTAGTATTAGAAGATTATCTTGCCCGCACGCGCCGTTAACCCGAACAAGACAGAGTTAGAGCAAGCCAACAAGCACGGCGGGAAAAATACTTTACGCACGAGTTAGGAGTTATATTCTCTCTACGATCATACGACTTTGCAATCAAACGAACCAAAAAAACCGATAATAAAAATTCCAAACTGCTAAAAGTCAAAGACAGTAGCATTGACATATTTGAAGTGACCCTTATTGAGTACGGGAATGTCACGGGGTAAATTCAAGTGAAATCAAAATGCGCGCCTGAAAGTGGTGTTTCCCGCACAGTCGTAAAAAGATCATATCTTGCTGTCAAAGAACCCCGCACACCGGCCCATGTAACCCAGACATCGGGCGATTTTGGATTTTTTTGATGTGTTGTAGGTTTAGACAAAGGCTTTAAAAAAATGCACCTTAAAAGTTGGTGAGGCATTCAGTTTGGCTACAGTGGCGTATCAAATATGGGATAAAATAACATTTAGAAATGATATCTTCGAAAGAAAACATGCAGGTATTTATTTATTTTTTGAAGGATAGAGGAAATGTTAATTTTTACATTTTTTCGCAATGTTTTCTGACAGGTTAAGTCATTGGCGCACCTTAAAATTATTAAAATACTGTTTATTTTTTCATTAAAAGGCTAATTCAACGATATTAGGTGTGTATGTATTTTGTGCTGTTTTATACTTTTTTTTAGTATATTTTATAAAAAGATAAATCAGTGGTGTAATATCAAAATATTATTTACTATTAGTTTAAACTGCCACAAAGGTTTTCAATTTGATTGGATATCGTCTTGAAGCCTTTTTATAATTTTGATACTTGCTAGCTGTTATTTGTCATAGTTGTCAATTGTGGCGTAGTGGCGTAATGTAAAATATGTTGACATTTTTATTTTGGTCTGTTTTTTTTAATGAATTTAACCCAAGAAATGATGTTGGCTGTTACGAAAACATTTCCTTTTATGTTATGATTCTTTCTTTTTTCTAAACGGATACATCCACCAACTTCTCTCAATTTATTTACCTACAGCACGCATATCTTCGCACGTAAAGTATCTTTCCCGACCTTGATTTCTTTAGGATCATCGACAGTCGCGTGCGAAAAAATACAATTTTCCGCACTAGTTAGAATAAAAACAATTACTTACTTTAGACATTCGTGAAACTTAGCCGCCTTAAGTTTCTTTAAAAAAAAATATTTATGGGTCACTCTACGCCACTGTGTTGGAATATTTATATTGAAGCAAAATAGAAGATAAGTAAGATTTTATTAATAGATTTAATTAATAAGTTCAGTTAACAAATAAAATAGTAAAAGTATAGGTAGTATTTTAATATTTGGATGTTACACCACTGATTTATCATTTTATAAAATATATAAAAAAACTATAAAATAACACAAAATACATACATAATATGGTTGAATTGGTGCTGTTAATAAAAAAATGAACAGTATTTTAAATCGTTTTACGGTGCGCCACTGACCCTGTCAGAAAACATTGCGAAAAAATCTAAAAATTTACATTTACACTATCCTTCAAAAAAGAAATAAATACTTGCATGTTTTCTTCAGAAAATATAATTTTACAATATTTTATCCCACATTTGAGACGCCACTGTAGCCAAACCAAATGTCTCACCAACTTTTAAGTCACATTTTTTTAAAGCCCTCTTCTATGCCTACAACATATAAAAAAAATTATAAAATCGCCCGATTGGGTTACATGGACCGGTGTGCGGGGTTCTTTTGCATTTTCTTTCTGAACAAAATGCCAATATCTAAAAACAAAAAGGTTTGACCCTACATCATAGCAACTTTTTTTCTTATTTTCTCATCGCTAAAATTACGCAATATCTGATATGTTGGCTATAGAAAAATCACTGCATCAGTTACTAATTATACAGACAATTCTTCTAAAAAAAGCAGTGACTTAACTAACTGAAGAAGACAACGTTGCAGCAGTAGCCTTCGAAGATCCCTCACATTTAATTAACATACAAGACTTTGTAAAAAGTAGGATAACTTTTTGTTATGGTGAGGTGATCCAGTTACCCTCGCGCCTCCTGACACTATAACCGGTGGGTGATACTGATGGCGTTTTCAACTTATAGGAACTAATTCTGTGTTTCAGACTTCATTGTCTATATTTTATTTATACACGACGTTTCGATCCGTACCGGTGCACCTGACCATTACAAAAAGTTATCCTAATTTTTACGAAGCCTTGTATGTTAATTAAATGTGGATCAGGTGCACCTGAAGACGATCAGAGATTGTACTAATCGAAACATCGTGTATAAATAAAATATAGACAATGGAAGTCCGAAACACAGATTTAATTTCAAATTCATCATTGTTTCAAACTTTCAAATTATAGGAACTAGTTTCGCACTGGTCAGAACTAATATTATGTGGCTTTTAGTGTTCAACAGTTTTTGGAAGACGTTTTTAGTTTTCCTAAGGTTTTCTGTTCAACTTATAAAAAGTGAGAACATTTCTGTAGTTATGTATGCGACGCATGTTCAAATTTAGGGAACACTCCACTAGTTCGGCACTATTGGCACGAGCTGTTTATGCTCGTGCTGGTTTTTCGGTAAGGCAGATGATATACCCAAGTAGCACAGGACGTCGTCTGGACGTCCCATTTAGGTCCGAATGTCCTGGGTCCGAAGGGGACGTCCTATTGACGTCCAATTACGGACCAGTTGAGGATCAAATTTTTAAGACATCTTTAAAACGTCTTTAGGACTTATATTTTTTTTTTGGTAATTATGCACTATATAGGGTTCCTACTTGCCAGGCTTCGCGCCGCCCTTTCTCTACTACTCCACTATATAGGGGGTTATCCGCCAATTTTTACTTGTAAGGTTAGAAAATTTTTAGCTAGGTTAGTAGTTCCTTGAAAAAAATTTCGAAAAACTCTATACAGACAGACAACCGAAGTTTGCATAAATACTCTTTTTTAATACAAAAATAGAGTTTCGGGATTAGTTCATCAAGACCACGTTCAGATTACACGACGAATGTCGTCAGGTGATATTTCTGTCTCTCTCTCTGTGGATTGCGAAAAAAACGTTATTTTCATCTCATTTAAATGTCATTATTGTGCTTAGTGGAGAGCTAGTTTTAATATTTTGTATGATTTGACTTTTGGAAGGTTCCCTTTATAAATATGTTTATATAAATGTGCTCATACACTTTTTCAATTACAAATTTACTAAATACGTTTTAAATCGTTTAAAATGTCTCTAAAACAATACCAAAAATGTCTTGGAAATGTCTCAGATTTCTCCCTAGGCACGTCTTAAACCGATATCCGTAAGACCTACTGGAACGTACGTCTTATGGACATGTGGTTTTGTAACAAAAGACGTTTTTAAGACGTCGACAGTTCTAAAATGGACGTCCCAATGTCCTGTGCAGACATACTAAGGACGTCTTTGTCTTGGATCCACACCTGCTTAACTAAAAAGCCAGTTAACTCTTTTTCGATTTAGTATCCTTTAGCCTACTATAGCGGTCATGTTGACACCCAACTGACAGAAAATCCATGTTTTACCTGTCAATTTGGTTATAAAAATGGCGGCAATCTTTGGCTAAAGGCGCTGAAGAGGTAAGAGTTAACTGGCTTTTTAGATGAGAACGGTGTTGCTTGGATATACATGAAACAATCCAGAAACTTTTTTTGACGTGTATTTGTTTTGAACGAAATGGGCCACTATAAAAGAACCCGAAACCTTTTCTGGCAGAAACATAATTTGTCAGAATTTAAAAAAAAAATAATTGGTTCGAAAAAAATTGTCTCGAAAATGAAATGCCGAAAAAATCAATCGCTAGAAAATATATGCAGAGAAGTAAATTTAAACAAAACATCTTTTTATAGAAACACAAAATCTTAAAAAATATTTTTTTTTTATACCTTCATCAAAAACATGATTTTAGTAACTGCCTGCAGATAACTAAAGCATGGCTTTTTTGGTTACAGAGGCAAAAAACTTTCTTTTTTGATCACGGGTGCAAAAAAAGATTTCGTTTCGCTTTTTACCGAAAATTAAAGCAAAATAGCGATATAGTAATATTCAAAAAATCTAATTATACTTGCCTAAAAATTAAGCCATTTCTGCCAGTTTTCATCATGTATTTACGAAAAAATAATTTAAAAACATTCTTAAAATATCAAACTGTCAAAGATTAAAATGTCGCAAGAATGAACGTTTCAGAAATGGATGGTGAAAAAAAGTTTCTGAAAGTTCCGTTCTTGTGTACTTCTCCACGCTGGCAGAAAAACTGAAGCTGTCATCATTATGGAGCAAATACAGCATGTTGCGGTCCTGCATTATCTTGAAGGAAAACGTTGACCTAAAATACCCCAAGCTTATTGCCTTTTTGAAGCGCCAATCTCATGGTTTTCATTTAAAGAAAGCCTCCACTTTCACAAGGGACGAAATCAACGCATTGATGAGCCAGGCTTCGGATTAATATTTCTTGCACATGAAGGTAAGCTAGACTAGTTGTTATTTAAGTAAAATGTTTGGCTATAAAATTGCATATTATCGGGAAACTAAAGCCGTGTTCTCACTATATGCAACTTTTCCATGCATCAAATTTTTTGATAAGTTTAAAAGAAGACAATATCTGCCTGTGTCTTCTTTTAACCTGTTATTAACAAATTTAATGCATGGAAATGTTGCATAGTGAGAACAGGGCATAACTCAATGTTCTATTATTTTCAGGTGGCGTTACTTTTTGGAATAGCGGAACCCTGCCATTGCGATGAGTTGATCAACATGATGGTTAGTGACATTGATGATCGTCGTGATATGTTGGTCGTCAGAATAACGAATTCAAAAACCAAGACAAAAAGAACGTTCACGATCACGGATGACACGTTGGGAGGGATTCCTTTGCTGGATCTGTATACGAAATACGCATCACTAAGACCGAAAAATGTGAGTCCCAGGTTATAGGGAAAAATACCATGGTACATATACCTAGTAAAATAGCAGAATTTTTGAAACTGGAGAACAAGGAGAAATATACTGGTTATGCATTTCGCAGAACTTCCGCCACCCCGTTAGTGAATGCAGGTGGAGATTTACTTACAATCAAGCAACACGGAGGCTGGAATTCTTCTACGGAGGTTGGAATTCTTCTACAGTGGCCGAAGGATACATAAGCAAGTCTCTATTGAAAAAATGCGGGGTTGCCAGCCGCGTAATATCAGGGAATATTCCTACCAATTCCACCTGACATGGAAAAATGATATCCCGAGCACATTACAGCAAATGAATAACAAAGTTTAAAATATTTATTATCCTGCAGCATTTAACAGTGCCAATAACAATACTGGTTCAGAATTATCCTTTACTAATTTAACAAACTATGATATTACTTTCAATAGTAGTAAATAATTATTTGAGAAAAAACGACTATTCTTTGTTCTGGGCGGTGCGTGGAGGTAAAGCTGTCACTTTTCCTCCCTCCGGGAGGTAAAATATGTAAAACTCCCTAAGGAGGTAAAGTGACATTTTCGCCCCTCATATGCGGGTCGAAAATGTTATTTTCTGACAAGGTAGTAGATAAAAGAATATGCAAAAAACTTGGTGTCAAAATTTTAAAGAAAACACTTGTCTCTAGGACACCAATTTAAAAAAAATCAAAGTTAAACGGCCCTTTAAAAACTCTTGTTCTTATTTTTTAATTACTCATTAAAATATTTACACCCTGTATATAAGTAGTATAATACAGTTTAAAATGAGTGCACATGATGTACTGAAATAGTTGTTCAAATTTTATTTAACTGTCTAAAAGAATTTAAATCAAAAGTAAGAAGAAAAGTAAAGAAGGAAAGTACAAAATAGTACACCGTAAAAATTCTACATATGGCAAAAATCGCTTAAATACTTTCTAACGTTAAGCCCTACCATTCTGGAAATACTTTGAATGGTATCAAATCCTACGTTGCACTTGTATTTCCTTAAATCCAGCGTGGAATTATCCGAAACTAAAGTTAACAGTTGCAGTTCAGTCAAAGTCGAAACTTGCACCAAAATATGGTTGTTGAATCCAATTTTATTATCTTGCAAGATTGTGTAAAAAATTGCCAAAAGTCTGTCAAGGGTAAATGGCTTGGGGCCCATTTGAGTGCTCAGTTGTTCAGAAACTTTACTTTTTTTCTTGATATCCGCTTTGGTCTTGGTTTTTTTCCCGTGGTTTTTCATAAACAATCGCTTGTCATCTTTGGTTGAATTATAACTCGCCAAGTACGCAGATATAAGTAAATATTTTGCGTAAAATGGCACTTCCAAATTGTGAGCTAAACTTGAGAGACTTTTGGTTGTCGAATCGGAGTATACTCTTAGGTATAAATTTTCTTTGGAGTTTACCAAAATAGGTGAAATGTGTTTCCATAATGCCATAACGTCTTTGGTCGTATGTTCGCCTTTTGCAATTGGTTTACAAAATTCAACAAAATTTTCTTGGGCTTTGAATTCGAGTTCCCTTAAATCTCTACAAGCTCTGTAAAACACTTGTAGAAAAATGTTCATATAGTTTTTGTAAAACTCTAAATCGTAGTTTGTAAGTTCCAAAGCTTCTTTAAATTCTGCACTACAAGTTTCACTGTGCATCTTCTGTACGAGTATTTCTTCCAACTCGCCTTTCGTGTACTGAGGAAAATGAATTTTGATTGGTTCCACAATATTTAATTTAAAATAAAACTTCTCAAAGATGATTTCCGATATTAAAATCACCGTGATAGGAATGTTGGTTATTTCTTCGAGCCTCAAAAATGCCGGCAATAAATTAAAATCCATATTTCTGAGTTCTTCCGCATGGTCCAAAACTATAACAGAATTTTCACACGCTGATTTTTGTAGCTGATCAATAAAATCCATTAGATTTTCACATCTGGCATAAGGGATATAACTATCGCCAACAATCTGAGGTTCGTACTCAACCAAATCATTTAAAATATCTTCAAATAGAGTTTTAGTGTTGAAGACGCGGGTCAAATTGATTAAAGAAAAGTTTATTCCTAAACGGGTTAATGTGTTTTCTATAATTCTGGTTTTTCCGGTTGAAGTTGCTCCATGAATAAACACCGAAGAAACAAAACGTTCCTGTTTGTTGGAAAAAAGATTAAAGATTTCTTCTATCTGGCGATCACGCATGGGAAACGTACTTTTCAGTTCGGAAAGGACATCCATTTCTGTATTTTTCTAAAACAAAAATAAATTATTTTTACTAGAGACCTTTCACACCTCTAGTTTTCATTCCCTTTTATTTTTGGCCACAACCCAACAACAGAAACCTGTCAGGATGATACTTAAAAGGGTTGGAAGGATATTATGTACTTTTAGGAATAACCACTTAATTTAAAAAATAAAACCATTGAAAATTATTTGTAGAATGCAAACTGTCCTGTATTTTATACGAATGTACAATAAGTTTATTTTCGAGGGTAATTACACCATTGCTTAAGCGTGCTTGACATGATGATATTAAACAAGAATTGCATGCAAGTCTCATCTCACCTTACTGCTACACTGAGCAAAAAAATGGGTATCAGAACTCAAAATATGATTTGTTTTAACCCAAAGTAGTGGTTTAAATCACAGAAATTAAAATAAACTAGAAACCGCATAAAAACATTAGAAAAATCACACATCTCCGCAGAAATTCCAGAAATTTAGACCGCGGTTGCCGAGTTTTCATAATTTATTATCCCTTATTTTATTCCCTATAATTAAGTAATATTGCAATAGGTAGCGTAAATATAATACATTATTCTAATAAAGCAGATACAGTGCCGAAAAAGTTTAGTTTAAAATGCATAAGGAAGTTTATTAAATATAATGTTTTGTTTTATCTTCTGGAAACAATTATTGTAATCAGAATTAGTCCCTTACAATCTGACAACCAGGGCAAAAAGGTTATTGGTTGTCGAGGCACGTTTTACCATCTTAGTCCGACCGATACCTCCGACCTTCCGTTTAAGTACCCTTTTATACGTATTCCGTCGCTATTTTCAACACTATTGACAGTTATTACATTAGTTAATTGTCAAAATGGTCGCCACATACGTTCAAAGCTCACTAAAACGCGAGTAGATGAAAGGCCTATTAAATATCGGAGGCATCGGTCCGACCGATCCGACGAGTTCTTGTTAGTTTTTTGTGATTTTTGCAATTGCTATTGTTATATTTTTGTTTTAGAACCTATAAAAATGCATAAGTGTGCGTTAGGTGAAAAAAGTGCCGAAAAGTCGCCGGAATTATCTTTTCACGGGTAAACAAGACATCTGTATGAAACCGCCACATTTTAAATATTGCTTCAGAACCAATCAGAACGCCATAACTGTTCCTCAGCAATTTCCTTAGATTTGGTTACTGATTTTGAAAATTTGCTTCAATATATGGAGTGCGCCTTCTAGTTTATTTTAATTTCTTTGGTTTAAATAAAGGACAGCTTAAACCTTGAATTATAGCAAGTAAAAGTAAAAGTTTCAAAAGCCCATGACTTTGGAGTTACGATAACCTACTTTATGCATTAGTTTTATGAATTATTACAGCTCAATTTTGGGTTTGTGAGAGAAAATCCTGACACAGTGGAACTATTTGCGGCAACGCGTTTAAATGGGCTGGGGTAACGTAAACTAGAGGCCTTGTATACGATTTTTGACAGTTATTGTTTTACCAGTGAAAGAAACTCAAGAAAAGGGGAAAGAAAATATGAATTTATCAAGCTGGAAAATTAATAAAACTAGCCGAATTTGCGAGGTAAGTGAAAGCATTAGGTACAAACATACGCATTTAGCATGTACTTTGTTAATAAATAACATGTTATGTTTCCTTGTTTTATTATTTACCTATATTATTTACATTTTTAATACCTCCGAGTGTATATTCACTGTTTTTTTTGTTAAAACTTGACATATTTTACTAACCAAAAAAAAAACTGTCTGGGGAAATTATATTATAAAAAGAGACAACAAAACATCAGTCCATTTCATAAAATCGCTTTTACATGCAAATATGGAAAAAACTAGAAGGAGAGGGCAATATGAGTTGCCCACCTCTGGTAAAACAATAACTGTCAAATGTATAACGTAACCCATATAAATAGGCTAGGGAAGCTTTTGTTTGGATCTAGATCCAGGCTTTCTGGTTTTTGGCGCATTTACCAAAAATTTTATGACCCGTTGCACAGGCGTACTTAAGGATGCCTAAGTGACCTTTACAAAGGTCCCTACTAAATAAAGTTTTTAAGGGCCTTGAGGGCCATATTCATAATCGTTCCTCAAGGCTCCCTTCTTCCTACACCCGTAAGAATTTACGTTATCCAAAGATGAATGAAGCCTTGACAGCGACTATGAATAAGGCACTAAAGGAGCTCATTCTCGAGGCACTCATTGCGTTGCAAAAAAAACGGTAAGTCGGCACGTAATAATTCGAGAAAATTCAGAACACCCGACAGTACGATACATTCCTATCGGAGATCAATTTGGAAATAAAATACATCGGTTAATTTTGGTGGGTGAGAACAAGACTCACTTCTCGGACACTTTCGGCAAATTCCGTTGTTTTATATGCACATTTGGGGCTTTAACCACTCAAAACTATGATTTGACCTAGCCGAAGGTATTTTGGGAGAATACAGTTAACTATTTTCTGGTTTGGATTAATTCGCAAATGTGCATAGGCATTTCATTGAATTTTACAGCCCAATAAAATCGGCTTGGGACAGTCCTAATATTTTGTTAAACCCAAATGCACGAAGCTCTTGCAAGAGCTTTGCATAAGCCTGGTTTTCTCGGTGTACTACTAAAGGGAGATGAGAAGAGACGAATTGACTTTATGACGTTAAGAATCAAAATGTACCTTAGTTCTATGCTTACGCGTTGTTTATTTATCATGTGCTTATTAATCTTTAAGATGACACTCTGTAAAATGTTTGATAAATAAACTTTAAAGAGGGCTTTAGAAATTTTGAAAATTTTGCATGAAAGCGTATTGTCTAAAAACTACATGAATGGGTTTACATTCTGACGAAATTTACAAAATGTGAAAATAGCCAAATTTGGTTTTGCATGCAAGCAAACTTTTATACATGAATGTATAATTAGGAAGGAAATTACTCTGAAAATATGGGAATATCGCACTGACATATTATTTAAATGGAGGCATTGTTAGGAGGCTAGTGTGTCATAATCTAGCATAACACACAACATAAAAATTTAATTTTTTTCATGTTAAAATTGTATTTTTTATGACAAAACAATAGAACACTACTCTTAGCTAAATGTACGACGATGCCCACTTTTTTGACGGGTGGTTGCGTACGAAGATGTATGTAACGTTACGGACCCACGAACGTACGCAACGATTTCAATCAGCAGTTCTGTCATCGCACCCTTCAAAAAAGCGGGAATCGTTCGAAACATCCCATAAACCAGTCAAAAATGTAGTGTATTTTGGCTTTATTTCGAACGCGTTAGGTATACCGATACCGATGCGTTGAAATATTTATTTTAAGTGTCTAATAAGGAGTAAAGTCACCTAACGGAGTTTTCACAAAAGCTGATAAAAGTCTTTGTTATTTAAATGCCAACCCTATAGAAGATAAGACTGTTGTAAAGCCTTTTAATTTCGGTAATTCGTATTTGAGATATTCGATATAATTTCAATATAAAGGCGCATTTACACAGAAAAACTTTCCTTTGATGTTGAGATGCCGACAAACATTTACACGAGCCTCTTGAGCAAAATGTTCAAAAAAAAGTTCGAGCAAAATCTCGTACAAAAAGACTTTTGAAATTTTGGAGAGAATGTTAAGCAAAATTTGTTTGAAAAAATGTTGGTATAGAAATTTTTTATAAATTTAAATTTTATAGTTTTATGGGAATTCATTGAACTTAACTGAAAATAGAAAGACTTGTTTTAGAACAAGCTATTTTTAATTAAGTGCTTTCCGACGGAAAAACGATTTGATGTCGAAATTGACATTTTACCTCATAAGCAACTTCGATTGACCTGATTTTTATAGGGGATATGCCAGTATACTTGTAACTTTTTTGGGGTTGTAAAAAAACGAGAATAAAAAAATATTAATTGGCACTTATTTATTGCTGTTGCCTGTAAAATGTAATGATAAAAATTTACGTTTAAAAGAATATCTCTTTATTTTACTTCCTAGTTTAAAACACAATACAATAATAATTAAGTCAAATTAAAAAACCTATATACATTTTATTAAATCTCAAATATATGAACAAAAGCGCGTTCGGTCTAAATAATACCCGTTTATTACTACCCACTTTTACAACCCTCCGATCCCAGACCCTTGTCTAAAAAAATATAATTTAGCAGTAATAGACTAGATTTCTGAATCGGAATGTTGCTCCTTTGCATATTGTTTGTTCAGTGTCAGTAATCGACCTTGATTATTACATTAAATTGACAGTAAATATCTATCTTCAGCATTTTCATGAATCTTTTGCTTTTTTAAGCAACCGTTGGGGCCTTAAACTAACTAGGTAAATCTGGTGTGACCATGAAAAAAAACAATCAAAGCTAAAGGTAAAGTAAAGTTACAAAAATATGTTTAAAAAAAAATCCCTACTATCTACATTTTTTTAGAAACCTTAAAGATTTGAAAAAACTACATTGCTTTGGACAAACCACTTCCATCAACCCCTAGAGCAAGGATAGTTCCACCCTTAAATCTTGTTTAGCAAAAATAAGGGTTTGGTAATCACGTTTTCTTTAAAGAAAATCAAACATTGCCATGCTTTACAAACAATTGAACTGAAATTAAAAGTATTAATTTTTTATTTATATTTAATTCGTGAACATTAAAAATATAAACTATAGAATAAAAATAAATGTAAATTTGAAAAAAAAATAAAAAAATAAAAAACAAAAAGGTTTAAATCCTCCTTCAAACTCTGTCCCTCGGGGCTTGTTCCTAGCACCTAGGCAGCATTACCTCTTTGTATGGCAACACTGATCCGCTGAGCGATGAAGCTTTTAAACTTTGGTATTTCAGCTTTTTTACTTGTTTCAGAAATAAGTTTTTTAGCTGCATCTCCCCACGGACCAAATGTCTCCACAGCTAAAGGAACAAATAAGAAACCACGGTCTTCAATTTCTTTGTATTTTGTTCTCTTCTGATCTTCTCCCAGTCTCACTGCCTCCCCTATCTAGTGCACGTCTTTGAAATATAAAGTATTAATTAATTAACAACGAGGAAGATGTAAGAAAATACCCTGTTTGACGATGGGTCACATGGTCTGTTTTTGCTAATCAAAATTTAAGGGTTGAATGAGTTGGAACTACCACGCTTTAGGGCTGATGAGGTAATTCTTCTGAGGACTTGTTTTAGCATTTTCTTCAATTCTTTAGTTTTTGAAAAAATCCAGGTGGACCCTTTGAAATGGACAACTCTGTATTTAGCTCTTGCACCAGTGTATTTGGGATATATCCTAGTAGTATTCCTATACAGGGTGTTCCAAATTTGATGCTCAGCATGGGGATTAAACAGTAACAAACACGAAACAGTTTAAATTGGGGCAAAGTTGCGCAATTTTATGCTTTGCTCAGAACTAGCCCTATTCTGATCCAGAAGACATACTTTTTTAGGATCTACCTGATAGTCGGGTCTTTTTTCGGAATATTCAATTTGTATTGCCGTTTTTTGGTGATTTTGTTCCAACTTGGTACACATATAGACATGACCCCAAGAAACAATAAAAAAATATTTTTTTCTCTTACGTCGGTTTTGGCAGGGCGTCGCAACACTTTGAATTTTGACTGTGACTCTTCTGTCCTTTGACAGTTTTATCTCTGTCGATTCATGATAATTTTAAATTTTGATTGCACCACCTAAAACCAAACTATCAAAAGTTTTTTGTTAATATGAATTGCTTGCTTTAAATTAAGTTCAAAAAATAAAATTTGAAAAAAAATCAAAAAAATTTAAAAAATTTTTGGCGTTGTTGAATTTCTACTAACTAATATTTATCAAAATAAACAATACAATAACAAAAATAAATTAAGTTTGATCTAAGTTTTTTCGAAAAAGTAAAAATTTTTGAATTAATCAAATAGTAAACTCAGAAAAAAAAATAAATTACGAGCCGTATCTCGATTTTTTTCAAATTTTTACTCTTTTGACATTCTGTTTTTATTTAACCATTACTAGGTAAATTTTGGCACTTGGGAAAAATTAAGTACACTTCCTGCATTATTATTCATACACACTTTTACATTCCTGATGTAACGACGTCATTTTTTAACTAGGAATTTACCTTTTTAAAAAATGTGCCACATATTGCCAGGTTTTATTACGTTTTCGAGAAAATAATTTTTTTCTTCTCATGTTTTTTTAACATTCGGCTGCTATAGTACCTCCGTATGGCAAAACTTTGCAAATCAGTTTTGTATCAAGTTTACTGGTCCGATCAACTTGATATTTGGAAAATATAAAAATTTTCGGATTCAGGATATGTTGACGCTTGCTGCAGTTCAAAATTCAAGATGGAGGATTCAAAATGGCAGATTTTTTAACGTATACGCCGATATATCTTTTTTAAGGGTTTTGGAGTTCTTGAGCGTTGTTTTTGAATTTTTAGTCAAATTTAAAAAAAAGATGGCTGAATTAAAATGGCGGTCCCGACCAATTTTTTTTTCTAAAAAAAGTTATCTATGTGTCTTAAATTTGAATAAGAATTTTTTAAAAATATTTAATAATCTCAGTATATTATTAGTGATGTAATTAGCGTTATGTAACAGAAACAGGCTAAAATGGGTTACATAATAAGCCCTTATTGCATGGGTCTTAGTTGCTGGGTTTTTAGAGAAACATACTTTGGGTCTTGAGTCGTAGATAACATGTTGTATATCACACGTACAGTAAGCTTATTACATGGATATCACGACCCGGTCGACCACCTCACCGTGGCAATATTCCACACTCGTTACTGTAATAAGGCTTATACCGTACTAACAATATAAATAGCTATTATGTAAAATATAAAGCTAGGTATAAAATAGGTTGTAGTTGTAGATAGAGAGTAGAAAATATACTTTGTAAAATTAAATTCAATAATAAAATGTAGAAATATTTTTAAACTTTTTTGTATGATTTATTTAAAGAATACATGTATAGATGGTTAATTTACCAAAGTGATTAATCGAATTTATTTAAAGTACACTTAATTTTCCAAGGTCAAAACCACTAGTAAATTTAATTATTTAAAATAAAATATAAGAATGTAAAATACTAAATAATTATTATAGTATTGAAACAGGATGTATTAAAATATTATATATTACATTTTGTGAAATATGTACCTGTAATTTAAGAAATGTTAAACCTTTTTGTTAATATAATTAAAATAGCCATGCAATAATAGGTAAGCTGTAGTCAATTGTTTTCGGTTCTAATAGTTTGAGTGGATTATTGCAACTAACTACCTAAGCAAAATAAAGATTTAAAATAAAAACAATTATTTAGCTTATCAAAATCACTATATTAATTCCGCCATCCGCATTCCGCAATTTGACTGAAAATTTAAAAACAACGCTCTCAAGAACTCCAAAACCCCTAAAAATGATATATCGGCGTATACAAAATATGCCATTTTGAATCCTCCATCTTGAATTTTGAACTGCAGCAAACGTCCAAATATACTGAATCCGAAAATTTTTATATTTTATAAATTTCAAGTTGATCAGACCAGTAGACTTGATCCAAAACTGACTTGCAAGGTTTTGCTATACGGAGTTACTATAAATAAATGTTACAAAATCATGAGAAGAAAAAAATTATTTTCTGGAAAACGTAATAAAACCTGGCAATGTGTAGCAGATTTTTAAAAAGGTGAATTTCTAAGTTAAAAAATTACACAGAGAATGTCAGAAATGTAAAAATTTCAAAAAAATCGAGTTTACTATTTGGTTAATTTAAAAATTTTTAGTTAGATCACACTTAATTTATTTTTGTTATCGTATTGTTTATTTTGATAAATATTAGTCAGTAGGAATTTAACAACGCCAAAAATTTCTTTATTTTTCTTGACTTCTATCTCAAATTTTATTTTTTGAATTTAATTTAAAGCAAGCAATTTATATTAACAAAAAACTGTTATTAGTTTGTCATAAAGCTTATTTATTGCTCTTTTAGGTGGTGCAATCAGAATTTAAAATTATCGGTATTTGACAGAGATAAAAAAGTCAAAGGACCGAAGAGTCACAATCAAAATTAAAAGCGTCACGACGCCGACGCCCAGCGAAAACCGACGTAAAAGAAAAACATATTTTTTTTATTGTTTCTAGGCGTGTTGTCTATATGTGTACCAAGTTGGACCAAAATCACCAAAAAAATGGCAATACAAATTGGATATGCCGAAAAACGACCCGACTATGATGAAAGGTCTTATTTTACATTCCAGATTGACAGGAGCAATGTTAAATTAATTTTTTTATGAACACGAGTTTTTTTGTCTTCCCGTTTGTGACATAGAGGTTGCAAACTTTAGCAATATTTGTGAGCTTACTATAGTTACTAGTGTTCTTTAAATGCGTCGGTCTGAGAGAGATCAAGCTTACCAGAAAATGCTCCCCTTGCACCCCTCTGCCCATAAAATATAACTATCTCCTTGATATAGTTATCATTGACAGATATACAGGCGGGTCTGACAGGCCATTTTACTGCTATATTGTAGTATGCTGGATCTCTCTCAGCCGAATGCTTAATTGATATTAAACTGGACGTTTTCGACTAAATAAATAAAGTTGTTTTTTTTTTCGTAAAGTTGCATTAGCGTTGGACAACGCCCATGTTTTTTTGTTTGGTGGAATTGAGATGTGTTCACATGCGACTAAAAAATGTATTTTTAAACAGTTTTCAAGTTTATTCTTAAAACCATTTATGAAACTGTGAGAGAACTATTACTTTTACTTATTTTAATCGTTTTCTTGTGTTAAATATGGCAAATATTATCAAATTTATCAGAATTCATTAAATTTTATGTCGATCAGTCTTTGTTATTCTGAGTGCCGATTTCAAAAAGAGGTATGTCCGAGACTGTTTTTTGTCGTACTAATGGTAAAGGAAAGAAGCATTTCCCAATCAAAACTTTAAATTTGCGGACATAGTCTAGTGTTGATTATTTCCACCAGCTCTGAAAGTCGGTGGCGTTGCAGTGACTGATAAATTGTTTGGTTAGAATTTTTGTATTTAATTTTACAAGAGCAGTGCCTTACGTGGCCACAATGGTTCAAGTCTTGTCGTCGTCTTGCTCTTTAGAAGATTTTTATTCTGACGGGACATTGAATTTTGATTAAAGGAGCCCAATAATAATCGACGAGGTTTAAAAAGTGAAAAAAGTAACACATCACACAAGGGGTGCATTCAGATTGGCACACTCGGAATACAGCCCGGCGATTCGTCCAATCTGAATGGAGAAGATTATTATCATTATCGCAACCTTAGTCTTAAGATTTTAAAATTCTTTTAAATCACGGAAGAAGTAATAGTAAATGCGTTTATAAATGAAGAACTACTCTATGAAGATGATTCATCTTCTGAAGACGAGGACGTGCTAGTGCTTGCTACCAGTTAAGCGGCACAAGCCAAAGAAAAAAAGGAAAGAAACCACCATTTCTTTAATAGAATAGATGATAATAAGGAACATTATCTAGAACAAAATTGCCTTGCTCGTCCAAAACACAATTATGGGAATGTGTACTGATTCTTTCAATTTCCAAAAATTAGACTTCAAATTTAAAAACCACAAATACAAAAAATATTGTCGCTGAAATAAGGTTATGGTTGTGCATTTGATCTACGCATGCGGGACAAATTTTATCAAGCTATTTCGTGGAGTGCAAATGTGCGCCTTCGGGTAGCGTCCAATAAAAATCTACCGACAATCTGAGGCCAGGTCGCGCTGGAGCGTTACCCGACGGCCAATATGAACGCACCCAAGGAAAAGGAAGCAGTAAAATTGCAGCTCACAAATGGTTTTTCTGTGTTAATTTTGATTTAATTTAAAAAAATCACTTCATTTTTTGTGTTTTTTAATAACGTAAACTCGTATATCTACACACAAACAAATACCGTTTATTCATTTGTTTTTAAATACTTATTAGACCTTAATCCTAAGTAAGTCCAACTCGTCCCAACTAATTCCATATGACAAAGACAGCTATATACACAATAAACAACAAGTCAAACAAAGATAGACAATTCTTTATTTCTGAGATCACAACTACGTTTACATTTGAACCCAAAAACCTTCTGGATCCGTTCGAGAAAGAAAATCGATCGCAAGTACTTTCACGACCTAACCGCCTTTTGCGGTTTCGAGGACGCAATAACACAAAAGCAAAAAGTCAAAATTATAAAAAAAAAGTACACCGATCATTGAGTTTCTAGACAAAAATTCAAACCAGTTTCAACTTGCTGAAACTACATATATAACCGTATTTTTAATAGTTTTCACCATATTTGCAACCATTTATACTTATAAACTTATTATACACGGCATTGCAATGCTTAATGCATCCCCGTGAAAATGTTTGTAAGCAAGATTAATCATGGAGGAGGCTATGAATTTTTGCCCTTCACTCCGATGGCAGATGAATTTCACGTTTCACGTTGTTTATTTTTTTAAAACCAAGTATTGTTCGTTTTTTTATGATCGAAAAATTAATAACACGGAAAAAAAATATTTTAAATTTCAAAAACTAATACATTTTATATTACTATATAGGACACCTATCCAATATTTTAAAAACTAATATAAAAATATACTTTAATAGATTTTACTTCTAAGGATTTAGTATTGTAAAAGTTAATATGTTTTATTTTAACTATATAAGACAGCAGTTAAAAAATTGTCTTTTTGTTTCAAAATTTAAATATTATTTCCACAAATAAACTAATTAAACATAAAAAATTATTTGAAATGAAAACATGCTCTATTAAAAATTTAATAAAAATGTATACGTCTTAAAATAATTTCGTTAAAAGACAAAATAGTAAAAAATACTATGCATTTTTTTTTCCGTGAAGATGTAAATGTGCCAAGGCAGATATTTTCTCTGGATGATATCAAAAATTTTACAGGTATTTGTTTTTCTCTGTATAAATAACTTTATTTTGCTTTCGGGTTACCGATTGCAGAAAGCCGCACCACAAACAAAATAAGCACACGGGTGAAAGTATAAATGCCTGCCATAAACATAGTAGAAGGTAAAGTAAAATCACAGTACACTATAGTGTGTGTACTGTGAGTAAATTTAAAAACCGAAAAAACACACCACTTTCGGAATCAAAAATCCAAAACAAACAAAAATGGCGTCAGGAATAACATCAATCCAACGCACTTGCGCAAAACGGTCGTATATCTTTATTTTCATAGCCTACTTGACTGTGATATGCTGGTAAAAAAACTTCCAGAGGGTGTGTATTTTAAGTTTATAAGTATATGTTTGCAACGTTTGGTCTTGGTTTGGTGGAATTACGTCAAAATTTTCAACGCAACGTTGCGAAAAAAAAACAAACTTAAATATCCGCCTAAATTTGGATTTGAAAATCTCAATTGTCATCAGGTAGGTCTTCAGAAAGTGTCTAACCATTTCTTGGCATAAAAGGGGTTTCCATCAAAATAATAAGTTGTGTTTATTTAGTAGTAGAAATGATCCTAAGCGGTGTGTTACTGATTTTTGGATATCACTTTAAATACCCGAGATTTTGAATTTTTAAAATGAAATCACATCACTATTTCGTTATCAATTTTGGAGCTTTATCACATCTTTTAGGTAATTCTCGGGTAATTCTATAAAATAGTGGCAAACGACCAAGCGTTAGATTCGTAGGTTTAAAAAATATTCTATCTATATGGTGATATATGGTGATCTCAAAAAGTCCAAAGGTGTCAAAACAAAAATTATCTCCCCTACTAGGGGGCATAATTTAACTAAAAAGTCTGTCCGCTCTAATAGCTTGGCCGGACATTTGGGGTCCGGTAGTTCGGCCCAATGTGAGTCCGTTCCATCCCTATCCCCTACCATTAATTTTTGGTGGAGAGCCAAAAACCGTTTTGCAGGCATAATTTGAAAAAATTTTAACTTTTACCCTAATTAGGGAAGAAACTTACTGCGTTTAATAGTAAAATAAAGAAATTTAATTTTGCTTTTTTGAAGGGCCTTAATAATTTTTCTTATTTTTTTTCAACTTTAAAAATATATAAAAGGGCAACCAAACATAATTATTTCATAAACTAGTTGGTCCTTTGTCATTATAATTTAAATCAAGAGTCTTCAAAAAATATTGTACTATTAATTTAAAAAAATGTTTTTAGTGTGCTGATCGAGGAGCTGATTTAGAAAAAAAGCATACATACAAATATATCTAGATATTAGAGATATTTTGGAACGCTTATTTGACACTTTGTAGTGGTTGCGGTAATAAAAGTCATTCCGTTGTGGTAATTAACCACTACCGTAAGCTACGAATCCATTTCGTTGTGGTTGTGGTTATTTTTCTGGTTAATTTTAGAGAATTTTGGCGCAATTAATTTTAAAAATAATAAAATATTACCAGGTTCCAACATATAAAACACTTATTTTGTAAAATAAAGCCAAATTTTGTGTTGGTTTTTCATCTCTAGATTTTTTTACAAGTGACAGTCTTTAACGTGTTCCAAAAACTCTGGTAAAATCGATGCGTGGTAGTGGTTGTTAAACACTACCACAGAGGCTGTCAAAGTTATCAAAATTTTAAGTGTTCCAAGATTTCCCTATTATCAGCATGCTGTATGCTGGTTACAATTTTCATATTTTTAAGATTTTAAGAGTTTTTTACACAATTATTTCTGGAATTAGACCTGTTACAATTTGTGCTCTAACTTTAAACATTTGTTTTAAAAAATATATATTTTTTTTTGGTTCTTTTGATACAATTATGTTAAGTTCTTGCACAATTTGTAACTGGTCCAATGCCAGGAACAATTGTTCAAAAATAGCACAAACATTTTTCTCCGTGTACTTTGACCAGTCCTTGGGAAGCGAGGGGGAGGGATAGGTTAAGTTAAATGGGGAATATGTTCGAATTAGTCGTGTTGTCCCCAATTTAGTCGTATTCCACATTAAACTTAAGTTATACCTCCCTGTCGCGTCGCTCCCCAGTCATAGACACAATTCATCTAATTAAAAAAGGAAAGGAGGGGGATTGGTCACAGTAAATCTTTAAAAGTATAAAAATTATAACCAGCATATAGTAGTTACGCCAGAAATATTTAAATGAAAATAAATTCATTTGAAAAGTTTGGCGCAACGCTGGTAACGTTGCATTTTTTTATACACTCTTTAACAAAATCTATAACAATTTTTCCTTGATTCTAGAATAAAAATTGACTGGAGCATTTTCACTTCGAATATAGTTAAAGATGCTTTTTTTCCAAAAAGAAAAATTAAAATTTGTTTATTTTCCTATTGAAGGCTCACAGAGAGCCTTAAGAAAGTATGAGTTTTAAAAATGTAGCCAAAAACTAATTATTAATTATTTTTCCTGAACGTTTGAACTCTTTGAAAACCCATTTGTAAAATCGTGCCTGATAGAATATGCACATTTTTTCAAGTTTTTGTTTTTTGTAACATTATTTTAAAATTCTATATTAATTGATAGTGTATTATGGCACCACCTATATCTAGCAAGTGGGCTTTGGACATTTAGAATAGCATCTTTTGTTTCCGTTAAAAGTATTTTCACCTGTCAAAACTTAATGATATGCTTACATGTAAATCATGACGAAAATCGTCAAAATTTTTGTGTGGTATGTGGCTAAAAAATACTTTTCGGTAAAACCAAACCCATAAAGTTTCAAAGCTTTACAAGTTTGACAAAAAAGATTCTCGCTATCATTGCTCAATATGTGGTCATTATCGTCCTGCACTATATAATCAAAAAAATTATTTCAAAAAGGTCACTTTCATTAGTAGATCCGTGGTTTGATAAAACTGTGTTACATCCGGAAACCAGACAAACAGCACTCAATTTCGATTGCAGTTGTATTATCTGTATTATAAAAATATGCTAAAGAAAGATACAAAAAATAACAGGTTTCCTAAACTTAAAGGGAAGTATAATATAAGGTCTGTTATAAATGCTTACAGAACATTGGAATAGGAATTCGTTATGTGTGCTCTAAACAAAATACTGTACAAAATTTTATCATCACATATATGAAATCCATCATTGTCATTCATTCATTTAGAGCACAATGACGAATTCCTTTTCCAATGTTGTGTAAGCATTTATAACAGACTTTATACTTCCCTTTAAGTTAAGGGAAGCTGTTATTTTTTGTGGATCATCCTTTAGCAGATTTTTGATATCCTGTATATCTAGAAGTGAAACAGAGAATGCAACTGCATACGAAATTGTCTGCATGTTTCCGGATGCAATACAGTTTTATTAAACCCCGGATCTACTAATGAAAGTGACCTTTTTGAAGTAATTTTTTTCACGATCATGTATATAGAGCAAGACGACAATTACCACATAATGAGCAAGGATAGCCAGAATCATTTTTGTCAACCTTGAAACAATAAATTTGAGTTAAATTGCAGAGCTTATCAGTTATTCGAAACTTTATGGGTTTGTTTTTATCATATAACTATGAGATATATCTTATAGTTATATGGTCTTACCGAAAGGTATTTTTTGGCCACATACCACACTAAATTTTCAACTTTTTTTTATTTTAAACAAACACTTTTCACTCGATTTTTAAAACTGTAAGCATATCATCAAGTTTTGACAGGTGAAAATACTTTTAAGTGAAACAAAAAATGCTATCCTAATTAACATAGAATTTTAAAATAATGTTTTTATTAAAAAAACAAAAACTTGAAAAAAAGTGCATATCCTATCAGGCACGATTTCACAAAAGAGGTTTGCAAAGAGGGCAAAAGTTCAAGAAAAATAATCAATAATTAGTTTTTGACTACATTTTTGAAACTCTCATACTTACTTAAGGCTCTCTGTGTGCTGTCAAGTTTCTTCAAATAATATAATTTCTTTAAAGTCACTACCTGATGCTTAATTAGGGTCAGAGATGGGATTTTTTTTTTAATTTTGCCGGTTTGTGTCTCTCCTCCAAAAATAAACGGTAGGGGGGATGGATAATAAAATATTTTAAAAATCCACCACACCAAGACGCAAAAAAATAAATTTTTTTTTCGCTTATTTCCGGAACTACCCGGATTTTTTCCCCAATTAAAACTGTTTCGTATCCCATGGTGAGAATCGAATTTGGAATTTGGAATGTATGTTGGAGGTTGTCGAGGGTTTTATATTTCACTTCTGTTGAAGAAAGAAAATTCACCAACTTTTTTTGTAATTTTTTTAACCATGTCCAATGGAGCTTCCCCTCAAAAAAAAATAACTTTTTTTGAGGATTATACAAACTTACTTTTTTCCCTGAAAAAGTTAGGTTTTCTGTATGAAACAAAATGTTTTTAACTATGTAAGCTAAAATGGGGTATTACCGGCCTAGTTAAGGAAGTTTTAGGTTTACCTGTTTAAATTAGTATAAAGGTTTATAGTTTGTGTAAATTTATTATTTTACAGGGTAAAGGGCGGAGTTATTGGTCAATTTCAACAAAAATAAAGATTAAATTATACTTTTTGATAGCCAAAAAAAATATTTTCCGTAAAAAGTCACTTTTTTTCTATTACCGGCCCATCAGAAAATCTCTTAATCTAACGCCAGCCTAAGTGTAATCTAATTCCGGCTTATTGAAAAAAATTAAGTTTTCTCGCAAAAAGTAAATAAAATCGACGATTTGGATTTTGGAAAACTTTGCACATTAAAGACAAGTAACAGTAAAAATATGCGTTTTAATTAAAAAATAGTATGAGGCCATTTCCAATGACTTCCAATCTTTCCATTGCTTTTATGTAACACTATTTTTTTTATGTCTTCTGTTAAACCCGGAAAATATTTTTGTTCATATTTATTGTTATAATTATAATTAAACCGCAGGAAAAAGTTAAGTATACAAATTAAATAAATAAGAAAGAAAACGTAAAGGTGTAAACATTTTGTTGAACATTTTTCTTACTTATGGGCATTAGTATTTGATTTAAACTGCCCAAAAAATGCTTTTTATTAACATTTTTTGTTGTAAACACTATCCAAAACATGAAAATAAAGGAGCTGTATTTTTACCTAGAAACTTATGGGCCGGAAAAAGTTTTCCATATTTTTAAAGTGTTTCTCCTAAAATCTGAAACGCAGTTTTTTTTCTCGTTAAAAAATTAATAAAAATATATAAAACATCAATGAGCCGTAATAAGATAGAGATCAAAAATATTAATCTAAATCCGGCCTATTTTATTTTTGCTATTTTCACCGTTTTTTTACAAAAATGTAAAAATTAGGCCTTATTGAATCAGATACATATCCAATCAATCTCAAATCCACAAGTTAGTAGAAGGACTGCTTTCCTCAAAAAAAAAAACTTTTCATTGACTCTCTTTTTGCGAACAGTCTTTGTATGGGTAATATAAAAGGCGTATTTTTCCAATACCTGTAGAGAAACTTCCCAGTAAACGCACTTGTGACTTTAACCTAATATTTATATAAATCTAAGGTTCACATATTTATGTAAAATATGTTACATTATATTTACGTAAATCTCAGAAAAAAATATTTTTATAAAAAAAATTATGTAAACATTACGTCAAAACTTTAACTGTACATTTAAGTCATCATAAGCAATGTTAATTTTACTTAAATAATGTGACTTTATAAATAAATTCTTAAAATTTACGTAAATATTACGTAAATAGTGGGAGCTTAATTTTACATAAAAATATTACATAACTATTACATAAAAAATTATATGTAACATTTAAGTAATCTAATTCACGTAAACGTTACATAAAACTATTTACTTTAAATGGAAGTAATAAAATGTACATAACTATTATCTAACAATTTAGACATTACGTTTACATTTAAAATTTTACATAACTATTATGTAATATTTATATCATCTAAATTACGTAAACTCTCTATAACGTGATTTACGACACATTAAAGTTTTTAAATTTACGTAAATATTAATTTTACATTTAAATTTTTACATAATTGTTACATAACATTTTTTATGTCTTAATTATGTCATTTAAGTTATGTAAATTCCCTGTAAAATTATTTACGTCAAATTAAAGTCATAAATTTTACATAATTATTATATAGTCAATTGAACCGTATGTTTACATTTCAAACGTTACATAACTATTATATAAAACATTTTATTTAATATTTATATCATCTAAATTACCAGTGCTTAATAGTTTCTTCCTAGTAGGTAGAGATGGCGCTAATGTCATTATGTTCCCTGTACAGTGGATGCTCATCTTATATATATAAAGAGCAAAGATATTTCAAAATTAGGATGTGGACTTTGAGGTATTGACAAGATCTCTATAAGAATCACCTCTGCCGCCACTTAAACCAGCCCGTCTGGTTAACTTTGTAGTTTGCCACATGTTTGCCAATGTCGGAGCAACCACCGACGGACCTGAAGGAACTTCCCGTTAGCCCGCCTCAAGCTGCATGCTCATGTCGGACTTAGATAGTTGACTTAAATTTTACCTTATTGATAAATAATTGTGACCTTAAATTTACATAACAAGGTAAACCTATTATGTAAAATATACGTAGTCTTTACTTAACTCTTACGTAACAAGGATGTAATATTTACGTAAAAGGTATGTCATTTTATTTACATCATATTTATGTAAAAATTGGTTGGTCTTTGCGCATGGCATTACGCAGAGTTTTCGCACCTTAATGTGACTTAAATTTTAACTTATTGTGACCTCTGAGTGACCTTAAATTTACATAACAAGGTAAATCTGTTATGTAAATTTTACGTAATATTTACATAACGGTGTTTACTGGGTTGTGGGCCGGAAACAGTTTTATATATTTTTTGAAATACCTATATCAATTCGAAAAAAAAATTCTGTTTTTTGTTAGGCATTAAAAAAAAACGATTAAAAATAATTGCGATTTTGAGCAATTTCGGCCCAATGAGCCGCAATAATATCGAGATTCGAAGTATTAATCCAATACCGGCTATTTATTTTTGCGATTTTGGCCATTTTTTACAAAAAAATATTTTATTAAATGTGAAAATTATGTTTAATGGACCTTATTGAATCAAATAAAATCAAAAACATATTTAATTAATCTCAAATCTACGAATTATTGGGAAAATGCGTGCCTCAGAAAACACTTTCTATTGGCTCTTTTTTTGTGCAAACACTCTTTGTAATTTGATATATAAGAGGCTAATTTTGCAACATCCGTCAAGAAATGTGTGGGCCGGAAATATTTTTATTTATTTTTTAAAGTATATCTCATAACAATGTAAAAACAAAGTTTTAAGTTTTTTGTTGAAAATGATGAGGTTCCAAATATTAATCTAATACGGGCCTTTTTATTTTTACAATTTTTATCATTTTATCTGCAGAAAATAATTTACAAAATGTCAATAATACGTTTAATGGACCTTTATGAAGCAACCAAAATCAAATACATATCTAAACAGCCAAAATTTTACGAGTTATTGGTAAGAATTCCTTAAGACATAAACTTAAGTAACTTACGGAAAAAAACAGAAAATTACAATAAAACTGCACCTTTCACGTCTCTCTCACTTGACATTTTTGGACTGGCCCTTGCATTGGCGCGTGCCAGCATCCCCATTTTTTTTGCATAATTTGATCGGCGGATCATAATCCTATCATAGACTGGGCGCCATCCTAAGAATTTTTAGCGGGAAATAGGAATAAATCAGGCGCAAAATTGATGTACCTATTTGGACTGGAATTACCTTACGGTTTTACATGAGCCGGTAATCACCCATTTTACCTTATATGGCTTTACCAATTTTGAAACCGAATTCGCGAATTTTTGCTTCATTTTGCGTTTATTTTGAAGGTATTTTTGATATAGGTAGATACAATTGTGAGTTGTGTTTAACTGTTATATTTTAGTCCAATCAAATTATAAAAGATAAAAAAAATTATTAATAGCAGTTTGATGAGTGGAAATGGTAAAATGGAGGAGGGGTCTCGGGTGGATTTGCAGGGTGGAAAAGGTAGGGGCGAAAAATGGAATTACTGCGATTTTCGGCAAAACTGAACGTAAAAAAATAAAAATTTTAATAAAAAACTCGTAGATCATCCAAAAATCTACAACTTTTGTAAATGTCACTTTTCAATATAAATAAATAATATAAATAAATAATTGATTATTAAGTACAAAATTTTCAGATAATAAAAAAATTTAAAAAAGTTTAATCCAGCGACTGTTGCAGTACAAAATAAACAAAATTGCCCACTTAAGTTTTACTTGTCGGCAGTGTTTTTTATCTACTCAATATAACAAAAGCATCTAGATCTATACCTACTGATATAAATATAATATAACCTCAAATTTTCGAGGAGAATGCAAAAAATCGTTTTTATTTTTGTTTTTGGTTTTTTGAGGTTATGTTAAAAAGTGAAATCTACAAAAATGGTAGATTTTTGCACGATCTACAACTTTTGTATTGAAGTTTTTATTTTTTGACGTTCATTTTTGCTGTAAGAAATAGCGACGGGAAAAAAATTGTGAGGCACGCGGACAACGACCCTCTTTATATTTTGTCCCATATACCGAACCGATATAAATAAAATTGTTAGAGTAGGCTCGGTCGCTTTTAGGAGGCGGTGCATGACGTCGGCGAGGCCGTTTAGCGATGCAAATCTGCACCCCATTTTCCCGCCAATAATATTTAAGGTTACTAAATAATAAAGGTATATAGAAAGGTTAAATACATCGAAGAACGACGTTCACATTTCAAAAAAATTATAAAATAACATCAGAGTAACTTACCATATTATTTTGTTGTGTATTTCAAAAATAACTATACTAACAACACATAATTAAGTAATGAGAAAAGCATTTATTTACGGCTGCGGCTGTTGTGGTCGTGTGTAGAGCTCGCAGTTGGTAGGTGATTCGTGCTCGAAGCACGGGTGCTCGAAGGTTTGGCGAAATATGTCGAATACAACCGAAAAAATCAACGTATCTGATTGGGGTCAGCACCAAGTCGAATACTTTAAGCCTGATATATTATTACAATTATGGCGGCAATAAAAGTGAAATATTTTTGTAGGTTTAAGCATTGTTTAAAATAGAGAATAGTTTTAATCCCCACAGCAATGTTAAAACTCTACATCCATTGAGCCTTTATTTTTCCCATTAAAAAAGGCTTCTATATAACTTTTATTGTCTTTTCAGAACTGGCGTTTCTTTTGTATATGATTTCCCATAGGGCGAAAACATATTACGTGACCCGGTTTTCAAATTTTTATTTTTAACCGACCAAAAAAGGCGAGGTTGTAAAGTACGACGCGTATATGTTTTTTTTTTTTTAAATTAGATGTTTGTTTCACCATAATTTCCAAATGGCCAAACCGACTTTTATATAGGTAATTCTTGTTTTATTCAATTGGTCCCGTTTTATTAAAAAATAGTTATACCTACTTTATCCACCATTTTCACCACAAAATTGTAAAAATATAAACTAAAACCGAATCAACTTGACCCTCGCAACCGTCCTAACCAATTTTCATAATTATTTTTTAGCCTTCTAGGCATTATGGAGGCTATTGGGATCGCCAAAACCGATTTTTTATTTCCAGTAAAATAAGTTATTTGGGTAAAAAGAGACCTATTTACAAAATTTTGTCATGTTGTCTGTCTCTCTGTCTGTTTGTCTGTAACACGATTACTTAAAAACCGCTCAACTGATTTTCATCAAATTTGGCACAAAAACTCTTTGTCACCAGTCGCAGGTCTGATTAGTTTTTGATGGACGTGGGGCGTTGGCAAGAGGGTAGGAGGGGAGATTAAACTTTTAATAAAAATTGTAACTCGCGAATCATAGCAGCTACCGACACGCGGTTTTAACATTAAGATAGATAGTTGCATTTTCAACCAAAAAAAAAAAATTGGAAAAATTTCAAGAAAATTATGGATGACTATTCGTGCCTACTGGCTCCATTTTTTTATTTGAGATAGGGGAGCGTCTGGTGGTAGTCCTATTTTAATAAACCCACCGCTTTTCAGAAAAAAAACCATTTTAAAAGCCATCATTTTGGGCTTATACGCGTAATATGAAATGATAAGATGAGTTTAGTGCATGCTCTTCAACTTGGATACTTGGGCTGCATCTCCGGGCCTATGGTCTCCCGTAAACGGTTTTATTTTTAGCATAACTCTCAAACGGCTGAACCAATTATCATAATTATTTTTTATTCGATTTAAGAGCTTGCCCCCCTCACCACTTTTACGACAATACTTTATCATTCATTAGAAATGCCTAAGTCATCATTTTGGGCGAAATTAATTTGATGCATGGTGCCATCACTTTATATGCTTGGGTCCCATCTCAGGGCCCATTTTACCCGGTAAAATGCTTTATTTTAAAGCATTTAACTTTTCTTTAAATATTTGATTCAGAAGGCTTTGGCATTTTTTTAAATAAGAAAACATATATACTTCTTCCAGCAAGTATCGGATTACTATAAATGTAAAATATTCAACGTATAAAAGAAGTATAAATTTGATGCTGCACTTTGCGGTGTTATTACTTCATGCCAGAGCAATATTCGCGGTTTTTTGTATTGGTAATTGCTACCTACGCATTGCAGCACAAATTCTACAAATATTGTAAAATGCCAGGTTCCAAATTAGTGCGATTTTTGTACCGAGTGTCGAAAGAGTTTTTGTACTTTGTACGATATGTTTGCAGTGCTCCCACCACTTTTAAGACAAACCTAAACACTAAGGAAAAGCATATAAGCTTGATGTCACTTTGAGCTTAGCAGCATAGGTAATTCAAAAAGACAAAACAAAGTCCGCATGCGCGGGGAGCCCGTGCACCAACCCTAGTTTTAAGTGTGTATATATTTGTAGCTATATTTGTCTAGACAGTAAGGTGTATAGAATTAGATTTTTAGTTTTAGTTTAACTTGTAAATATTTTATTTATTAAGTTTTTCTAGGCTAGTCTATCTGTACATACCTTAGTAATAATAAAAGCCCTTTTAAATCAAATCAAATCAAACAAAGTCAAAGCCCACAGGCAAAATAATGTCCACTGTATATCAACTGGTCAACAATTGAAGTGGCGCATCCGGATTTTTCAAATTTGGGTTTAAATTATGGCTGAACTATTGACCCAATCTTGACAAAACTTTTTTTGTTTGATAGAACCATTCCTCCTTTATAAAGCCCATATTTTGATAAACTTTACTAAAATGTAGTTAACTTGCTGGGAGGGGTAAAACACAAGGATGTCAAAATCGCAAAAGTTTGTATGGCTACCATTTAAAGCATAATTTTTTTTAAATGTCTTAAAATGATCCATGTGAAGAGGTGAAAAAAGTCGTTTCTCATTTTTTTTTTTGTTTTGCCTCTAGTTTTTGAGATATCGTTTTTTTTTTATAAAATAGTACTTTTTTGCTTTAAATGGCTATGGGTGCTGCACAGTTCGATTCAAATTCACCAAATTCGCTCAGATGAAAGCCACATAAGGGCTCTATAAAACCTTATCTTTCATTAATTGTATATGAGCGTAAAGCGGAATGAGAGCTACGTAAAATAAAAAAAATAAAATTTCGTTAAACTCCAATTTGGGCTTCCGCACATTTTCCACTGGACGTCAGTTTTTTTGTATGGTTTTGCAAATACTGTTCCTTTTGCTCGAAACGGTTTTTGATTTTTTTAAAAACTATCATTACTAATGATAAAACTTTCTTGTTTTCCATGATATGTAATTTCCAGTGACAGAACTGCAATCTTTGTTGTTTACGCCAACATAATCAGTTGCTATTGCAAAAAAAGTTGGTTTGCACTCAAGTTGGATACGAGGAGTAAGGCGGGGGTGGTAAAGTGTGGGGGTATTTATTAAGTTGTTGGGTATCAATGGAAAGGTAATTTAAATTCTGATTAGAATTTTTGTGTAAATTTTTTGAGAGGTACAGGATTGGGGGCATTGAAAAAAAAAATATTGATGTATAAAGTATGGGTTGTGGGCTGTCAATGGAAAGGTAATTAAATTTTTGATTAGGAAAACCTGTTTATAATTTTGTGAGGGGTTCAGGACGGGGTATTTAATAAAACACATAATGGCTTTATTAGGGGCTCAATGATTTTTGAATTACCCATATTGCTGCTAAAAATATTGTCACACCCTCTTTGCGTGTAAACACAAAAATTTGTTTCTATTTCTTCTTTATCCAACATTTTCAGTTCGCACTTTTTACTGAAATTTTTTTGATAATTTTTAAAATTAAATGAATAATAAAAAAGTAGCCGTACCTAACTAGCTGTTTAGTAAAATATTTTAATTCTTTCTGCATTAGTGTTTTGGCTTAAAGCATTGAAAAAAATTGAATTTTAAAAACGCCGCATCTCTTTCTCCTGCCGAGCTAAACAACGTGATTCGTTTAACTGTTAGGGGTTTCTCCAATCGGCGGATAGTAAATTAATTGCGCTCTCCGAGGCCATCGTGAACATGGTAAAACGTTCACCCACAACCCATACTTTACACATCAATATGTTTTTTTCCCAATGCCTCTCTGCCAACTTTTGTATCCCTCAAAAAAATTTAAACAAAAAATTCTAATCAGAAATTGAATTACCTTTCCATTGATACCCCACAACCTATACTTTACATGCCAATATTTTTTTTAAATATATACCCCCACTTCTTTACCACCCTTACCTTACTCCTCGCATCCACCTTGAATGTAAACCAACTTTTTTGCAATCGCAGCTGATTATGTGGGGGAAACAACAAAGATTGCAGTTCTCTCACTGGAAATTACATATTATCGAAAACAACAATTCTTATCGTTACTTAAATTCAAACACTCCCATAAAATTCACTCACAGAATAGTTTTTGACATTATTATAGAAAAATGTAACTAACAACTCTGTCTCAGAGTAAGTACTTAGAAACCCTATAAAGTAGTAAATCCAGGGATTTTCCATTTAATGGTCGAATGTTTGCATTCAGTAAGGGCAGATAGGTAATCATTATAATAAGCATGGATCTATAAAACCGAAGCTAACTAAGACTTTTGGAAGGCAGATTGTTAAAAGGTCTAGGAAACATTTTTGCTGCTCGCCAGTGTAATTGGATAAAACCAGGGTAACGGAAAAATGTATGTAAAACAGACGTCTTTTTAAAGAAACAAATGTCAGTAATTTCAAGCGCACAAACTGTAATAAAATTCTTTGGTGAAAGTTTGCTTCACATGCTTTAAAGATATGAGCGTAATAACTTTTTTTTAGTAAAATTGTCGCTTTCGCTACTACGGAATGGCTGAGGAGCTTTTTTGCGCTTTTAAAGTTCTATGAGAGATTTAATATATTGTGCTTCATATCTCCCTTTTTATAACAAAAAAAATTTTATGAGAATTTTCCATACAAACTTAGGATATTAGGATCAAGAAGTTTTTTATTGTTCCTTTGTGGGATTTCACGAACGTTTTTTAAAAGTGTTTTGATGAAAACGGTAAGAATTTTCCCATGCACTGTTAAGACTTTTTATGGTTGTAATTTTTTTATTATCTCTTTTTAAGAGATTTTAAGCGGTATTTTTGCCCCAGCCTTGAAGTGCAACGCCAGTACATGCCAAAATGCCGCTTATTTTGTAATATTGCTTTAACTAATGGCTGTCTGTAGAAATATTGTAAAACGCAAAAACTGTACTTTAATGTGTAAAATGTATATGTTGGGTTAAAAACACGAGTAAAAGAAGCACAGTTTAGCTGCGAGTAGCAACCACAATAAAACAGTGTTTACAACTCGCAGCGTGGGCGGTGCAGGTTGACGTCAAGCCTCACCCTCTCCAAAAGATATTCGAGTTTTGATATGCTTATAATTTTGGACCACTTTTAAAAGTTTTGAACCACACTGCCTCCTGGTTCTTTTTTAGCTTGACGTCAGGCTGCACGTCCCATTTTGAATATTACAAAAACCAGAAAGGAGTGCGGTTCAAATTTTTAAAAAGTGGTTTAAAATTATAAGCATATCAAAACTCGAATATCTTTCGGACGTCTAGTGGGTTTTTGTAAATTATTTTTGGTGATATTAGGAGTTCTAAATTAGTTTTAATGTGACGTTTTTCGACCCAATTTATTTTTACTGGTGTTGGTTCGTCGGAGGGGGGTTTTTTCCTCAGGGCACTAAAATACAATTAATTAATGCAAAATTTGTTGAAAATATTCATATGTTTTAAATTAAATTCTAATTAACTTTTTTTCCTTCATGTTTTAAAATATATAAATAAATAAAAACGTACATAAAGTAAATAGTATCAAATATCACAAACACTATTACGATACTGACATTTTAAAATAATTAAAAAAAAAAAACGTAATGTTTATTGTTACAAGTATAAGTTTTGTTTTCTTAAGAACAGACCAGGATTCCAAAATTCAGATTAGTTGTTAACATTATCATAACAAAAAACATGTTTAAAAAACGTTTCTTTGAAATGTAACAACCTATTTAATAAAAAAAAAAGAAAACACACGTGACAAAATTATGTACAAGTAATATAATTAATAATAATTAACAGTAGTTTTTTTTTGGAATGAACACAAAAAAAAAATGCTTTATGCAAGACACCGGTATTATGGCCCTAGAATATAAAAATAAATGAAATAGCAAATGTATTAGATGTACTTACTGAAAATGCTAGATTCCCTCTGTCAAAATTACTTTTTTATAGGATTCTGATTTTCGAAACATTTTTCGCCTTCTAGACTTTTAATATTATTAAAAATAATAATTTGTTGAAATCTTAAAAACAATAATAATTGACTGTCGAGCGAGATTTATAATAAATATTTTAAGAGTGAAATTATACGGCGGGCGTTTGAACAAAAAACACTGAGACACGTTTTTAGAAAAGAGCTTAATTTTGTACAGGGATGTGTAATAAAACCAACATATAGGATGATCCAAAAAAGTTTTTCTCCCTAGGTAATTGTATCTGTAATGTGTTAAACTATATTTTTGAGTTTGTGTTTTGCACATATTAATTAAATTAAATTAAGATGTGCTTAGATTTTCAGTGTCTGTTTTTTTAGTTATACTGTTCTTTTCCATCTTAATATTTACCATTTCCTGAAAAATTGGTTTTTTGTAGTTAGTTTGATGTTTTACAACTGTAGTTTTGGAAAAGTCAAAGCTGTGTAGGTAATTAAAACTATGTTCGCTAAGTGTAGTTTTGGCTGTAGATGTGTAAAGATTGATTGGCATTACGCTTCTTTGGTGTTCTTTGTCCAATATATACCCCATCATATTCGGCGCAAGGTATTCTGTAAATGACATTACTGACGAGGTCCTGTGGCGTTTTTGTTTTTAATTTTGAAAGCAATCGTCCAATCGTGTTTTGATTTTTAAATGCTATTTGTATGCTGTCAGTTCTTAAGATTTTGCCTACCTTTTCCGAAAGATTCTTGACATTCGGAATCTTTGTATACATTTTCTGATTATTAGTATTATTATTAATGTTAGTTGTTTGTTTGTTCGTTGGGTTTTGAAAAAGAATTTTATTGATTATTTTACGGGGGTAACTATTTTTTAAAAGAAAAGTCTTAATTTTATACAAGTTTTTTTGATGGTGCTTTGGATGAGATAAAGCTAGTGCTCGGTTTTTTAAGTTGGTGATGATATTAGCTTTTTGAGAAAAGGAATGGTGAGATTGAAAATTTAAAAATCTTTCAGAAAAAGTAGGTTTTTGATACCAATCTGTTGTGATTACATTACACTCGCTCCTCTCAAATAAAACATCAAGATAAGGAATACTGTTATTTTGCTCCTCTTCCACAGTAAGTTGAATTTGGGGATGAAAGCGGTTAAAGGTTAGTTTTATTGTTTGAATTTGATCTTTGAGAACATAAGTAAGAATGTTATCAACGTAACGTTTAAAGAAAGGTAGCTGAAACGGTACTTGTGCTACGCATTTAGTTTGTAATTCAGACATGACAATATCGGAGCAAATTGGGGACAAACAATTACCCATACCTAGGCGATAAATTTGTTTGAAGAATGTACCGTCAAAATCAAAAAAACTGTTATCAAATACAAAATCCAAAAGTTCCAAAAATTGATCACGATTTAAGCTACACTGGTTTTCTATCAACGGCCATCGTTCTTTAATAAGGTTTTTTGTTAAATCAATAGGAATGTTGGTAAACAAAGAAACGACACCCAAGGCAATTAGTTCCTAATTTTGGGATAGTTGCTTTTCATTTTTCTCTACGCTTTAAATGAGTGGGGTGTAGCTTGACGTCCGGCTGCACCCCCCATTTTGAAAATTAAAAAAATCAGGAAGGAGTGTGGTTCAAAATTTTTAAAAGTGGTTCAACATTAGTCCCAAATTCGAACGCGTTCGAAACAAAGTCAAAATACACTACATTTTTTACTTTTTTTTTCGATGTTTCGAACGATGCCCGCTTTCTTGAAGGTTGCGATGACAGAACTGCTGATTGAAATCGTTGCGTATGTTCGTGGGTCCGTAACGATACGTATATCCTTCCGTACGCAACAAGATTCTGTCATCACACCCGTCAAAGAAGCAGGCATCGTTCGAAACCTGGCATGAACAAGTGAAAAATGTAGTGTATTTTGACTTTGTTTCGAACGCGTTACGTATACTGATACCGATGCGTTGAAATATTTACTTTAAGTGTCTACTATAAAAAATTGGTGCTACAAAGCACGGATAGTCCATCATACAATCAATTATTTTATGTTGAAAGGAAATGAAAATATCTCGAAAACTGTAGCTTTGAAAGATTTGAACCTTATAACAAAATTTTTGGGTAATATTTACGAAAACCAAAATCTGAAATCCGCATATCAATAGCTGCTTTACTTCTGAAGTAATGTTTTTTTTAATATATTTTAAGTTTTTTTCAAATAACTCGGAAACTAAAGCTCCCACGAAATTGGTCTTTATAACAAAATTTGTAGTCTATATTCTTGGAAACTTAAGTCTGAAAACCGTGTATCGCTACTTACAATACAATACAAAGTTACAATTTTTTTAAATATTTTATTCCCCTTTTCCCCCTTCATTCCCCCACCACACTACCTAAAAGTTAAGCAGTTCATGTTCAGCCGATAGAGGATTCTTATACCAAATTTCGTTAAAATCGAATAAGGCGTTCCTGAGTTATCGTGTATACAGACACACAAGAGACAACAGAACGACAGACTACTTTTTTTTCATCGATTAAGGTGTTTTAGAACCTTAGTAACTCATTTTTGATAAAATTAAGAACACAATTTTACGATTTTAATAGTTCCCCATACCAGGTGGACTAAAAAGAGCATTCCTAACTATTTGCACCAAAAAAATACATTTAGATCCGATGTTCACAACATAAATGTCGGGTTTCGGGGAAGGCTTACTCTCCCAAGACATTTACTTGAGATGTTTAAAAGGTCCTGTTCGTATCGAATCGTTATCAGTCATTAGTCAACTGCCACAATCACTACTAAAGTTAAAAACCAAAGTTTTATTCAAGAACAAATTTTTCGAAATTTTCCTTAAAAAGAACCTACGTAATAAATTTTGTAATTGAAATTAACTCTGTGTTTCGGACTTCCATTGTCTATATTTTATTTATAGACGACGTTTCGATCCGTACAATCTCTGATCGTCTTCAGATGCAAACTACAATCAATTCCTAAGGCTACGTACTTATATACTGTGAGAAATCACTCAACCTTGAAGTTTAATAAGTTGGCTCCGCCCAAGGAGGGGCTTCCAAATATTTGGGATTTCAACACTTGGTTTACTGAAAATACCCTGATTCTGCCCAATAAAGGCAGCTTCAAGGAATTTTCGTTTCTTCCAGTGTGACTCCTTGTGCAAAACCTTTGCTTCTGCCCACTTCATTCGGTGGTGTTTTGACCATGCATGTTCGGCGATTCCTGATTTCGTTGTTTCACCTTTTTGGGTATTCGTCTGATGTTCCTTAAGCCTAACAGATAGTGGTATTTTAGTTTCGCCTATGTATGATTCACCACACTCACAAGGAACTTGGTAAATGCATTCCTTATTTTCTTTTTTCTCCGGTTTTGTTTTACTAAGAAGGCTTCGAATTGTATCACTAGATTTAAAAGCTGTTTTAATATTAAGGTTTTTCGCTACTCTTCGAATTTTCTCTGATACTCCTTTAACGTATGGAATTGTAAGGAATGCATTTGCCATGTTTTTGGTCTTGTGATCTCTGTCCTGTTTGTTGAAATTTACAAATAGTATCTGTTATAAGTTTAAGGCTGTAACCATTCTGCTGCAGATCCTTCTTATGTTTCGTATTTCGATTTCCAAGTCATGAGAATTGTTACAAATTTGAACGGCTCTGTTATACAAAATTTTGATTATGCCTCGTTTGGTTATAGCAGAATGATTTGAACCTTGATTTATATATTGTCTTGTGTGAGTGGGTTTACGATAGACTGTTGTTCTGATGTCGTTTTCTACTCGTGTGAAAAGTACATCAAGAAAAGGAATTATAGTTGTGGTGGGTCTTATGTTATTAAGGTTATTATTATCTCAGCCAGAGCTTAGGTTTATATGTGTGTGAATTTTGGGAACAAAGATGTCTAAATTCCTTTTGAAAATTATTCAACCTCTTGCAGGCAAGACGCCTTCATTTGTAGAAAATTCCAACCACTTTGTTAATATTCTTATATCTTTTATTTTAGGACCCGAGGATAGACTTGTCAGTTTTGATGTCGAAAGTCTATACACCAATGTCCCGATAAAGGAATGGCTAGATATTATTAGAAAGAGACTGGTTTATGACGAATCCCTTTTATGAACGTACCAGCCGACCGCTGGAGTGGGTGATGGAGTTGTTGGAGTGCTGCCTACATAACTCTCATTTTCAAGTGAAAGATAGGTTTTATGCTCAGGATGACGGTCTGTCAATGGGTTCATTGCTTTCGCCAGTGGTGGTCAATATTTACATGGAGTGGTTCGAATCACACACGGTTGATACCGCAACATATAAACTGGTTAAGTACTGGTAAGTAAACTAAGCTCTGGTTGAGATATATTGATGATACTTTTATTGTCTGGACCGGGAATGACCAACAACTTTCAGAATTCCTTCACCACCTTAATAACATACGACCCACCATTAAATTCACAATGGAGTTGGAGCAAAATTGTCTAATTCCTTTTCTTGATGTACTTGTCACACGAGTAGAAAACTACATCAGAACAACAGTCTATCGTAAACCCACTCACACAGGACAATATTTAAATCAAGGTTCAAATCATTCTGCTACAACCAAACGAGGCATAATAAAAACTTTGTATAACAGAGCCGTTCAAATTTGTAACAATACTCCTGACTTGGAAATCAAAATACGAAACATTAAGAAGGATCTGCAGTAGAATGGTTACAGCCTTAAACTTATAACAGATACTATTTGTAAATTGCAACAAACAGGACAGAGATTACAAGATCAAAAACATGGCAAATGCATTCCTTACAATTCCATACGTTAAAGGAGTATCAGAGAAAATTCGAAGAGTAGCGAAAAAACTTAATATTAAAACAGCTTTTAAATCTAGTAATACAATTCGAAGCCGTCTTAGCAAAACAAAACCGGAGAACAAAGAAAATAAGGAATGCATTTTCCAAGTTCCTTGTGAGTGTGGTGAATCATACATAGGCGAAACTAAAATACCACTATCTGTTAGGCTTAAGGAACATCAGACGAATACCCAAAAAGGTGAAACAACGAAATCAGGAATCGCCGAATGAAGTGGGCAGAAGCAAAGGTTTTGCACAAGGAGTCACACTGGAAGAAACGAAAATTCCTTGAAGCTGACTTTATTGGGCAGAATCAGGGTATTTTCAGTAAACCCAGTGTTGAAATCTCAAATATTTGGAAGCCCCTCCTTGGGTGGAGGCAACTTCTTAAACTTCACGGTTGAGTGATTTCTCACAGTATATAGGTACGTAGCCTTAGGAATTGATTGTAGTTTGCACCTGAAGACGATCAGAAATTGTACTGATCGAAACGTCGTGTATAAATAAAATATAGACAATGGAAGTCCGAAACACAGAGTTAATTTCAAACACATCATTGTCTCAAACTTTCAAAGAAATGTTGTAATTTTATTGTTTACTTTGTTTTGTCTTTCTCTTCTTATTACCAACGATATATTTATATTAACATTCCTGCATTAAGTAAACTAATTACAACTCCTGTCATTTACATGAATTATTAGGTATTTCATTTAATTTAAGTTTTTTTTTCTGTATCTCTTTTTCTTTTGGGTTAGGTGGAAGAACAGATACCGATTTTTTTTTTGCAAAAATCGGTAAACTGAATCTTGCCCGATATTGCTATTGTTTTTGTAAAGTGTTGATATTTTTCAGTGGTACTGGTAGTACTTTATTTATGCCCTAAATCCTCAGCCCGCTGCTCTCGCGCCGCATCTTATAAAAACTCCCGTTGACCCGAACGATGCGGAGCGGAGTTCGGGCAAGCAGGCAAGGCCGGAAAAAAATCTTTACGCATGAGTTATAGGATCCACATTGGGTACGTTTTTAAAATCAACGTTTTTTTTGAGTTCGGTGGCATCAATTAATGGCTAGATTAATAGTGACGTCATCACCGATGAATGAAATTAAAACGGCCCGATACAAGTTACTTTTATACACATCTTAACTCTTTCTCGAGATATTCTAAAGTGGGACTTAAAATCCATTAAATTATCGTTAATTTGGCTACGGTTTTGAGTGCTCTACGAAAAAAAAAATTGGGTGGTAGAAAGCACGGATAGTCAACCATACAATCAATTATTTTATGTTGAAAGGAAATGAAAATATCTCGAAAACTGTAGCTTTGAAAGATTTGAACCTTATAACAAAATTTTTGGGTAATATTTACGAAAACCAAAATCTGAAAACCGCATATTAATAGCTGCGTTACTTCTAAAGTTATGATTTTTTGTTATATATTATAACGTTTTTTTTTCAAATTACTCGAAAACTAAAGCTCCCACGAATTTGGACTTCATAACAAAATTTGTAGTCCATATTCATGAAAACTTAAATCTCAAAACCGTATATCGCTACTTGCTTTTGTTCTAAAGTTACAATTTTTTTTTTGTTTTTTATCCCCTTGTCCCCCTTTCAACCCCCCACCACCCTACCCAAAAGTTAATCAGTTCATGGTCAGCTGATTTTTGTACAAAATTTCATTAAAATCGATTAAGGAGTTCTTGAGTTATCGTGTATACAGACAGACAACAGACCGACAGAAAACTTTTCTTTTTCCGTCGATTAAGGTGTTTTGGAAACTTAGTAACATAATTTTGTTAAAATTAAGAAAAGTCAAAATTTCACGCTTTTAATAGTCGCCTATACCACACAAAAAAAAACCTCTACAAAAATTGATTGGTACCAAAGACGTTTAACTAAAATAGACCCATCAAGTCATTCATAAATTGCTTTGAAACGCGATCAGTCGTTAGATTTAGGGAAAACCATTTTCAGTTTCACTGGCAACGCTGCACCAGACATGCTCCTCCTCACACATGCTCCAACCACCTTACGTTTAGCAGCGGCCAAAAGCGGCTCGTTATTTATAAATGTAAAAAGGTATGGTCGTTATTTTCAGACTTTTTTTTTGAAATACAATCTTTAATTTTTTTATACTTAATAATTGATACCGATTGTATGGAGAGGTATTATATTTGTCATTGTGAAAATATTTTTGTAAAGATATAACCTAGAAAATATTAATTTTTTAAATGTTCTCCAGATAGTTATCTGCCTAATTAGTGCGGAAAGTGATACTTTTACGCACGGGAGGAGTTCGGGCGGGAAAGATACTTCCGCAAGGGTTAGGTATAATTTTTTTTTCTACGAGTGTTTATGATAACTTTCTTAATCAAAAAGTAGTTTTTAGAACACACACATTTCAAACTCAAAATTTAAAAATTTGGTCCATAAAGTACCATTTAAAAAGAAATTGCGTACGTTAAACGGTTTTATTTTATGCACGCCGTGCTTATTTTTTTACGCACGGCGTGTGGGAAGTTGAACTTTCCACATTCAAATTGATATGTAACAGTAGACTTTTTCACATGCATTTGCGAAGTAGTTTCTTTACCTATTTAATGTCAAGTGACCTGCAAAACTTTATTAAAAAATTAGCATAGGTAAAAGTATTTTTTAGCATGGCGTGAATTTTAAGTCTAATTGGAGTTTTTAGATGAATTTATAAACTAGATTAAATTAAAAATGGAAACAAAATTATTTTTTGGTTTTAATTTTAAAAAATACCAAATATATATAACCTTAGGCAGAAGCTTTTTATGCAAGTAGGAAATTATTGTACTAAAAACGTGTCAAAAGTGCCTTTTTCGCCCTTAACGGCCATCGTGTGCCGAAAAATATCACTTTCCGCACTGTTTAGGCAAATTACCAAAAAACCAATGTGGAAAAAATAAGCAAATTCGACTAAAAATAGTGGTATTTCGAAAAAGGATGATACCTATATTATAGGTACTATATGATAGTTTTTCGTTGTGTAAAAAAATGGAATTTATACACTCTACTATAATTTTTATTTAATACGTACAAAAATATCTTTACATTTTTAATAAATAAAAAAAAATCTTATGTGGAGTATCTACCTATGTAAATATTATAAATAAAAAGTTGTAACAAACATACATTCTTTATCCTGTGTCTGACATAATGTTTTAAAAATTTATATTTATACCGGGAACGCTTGTACTATTTATAAACAAATCTCAGCAGAAAAAATAAGCTGACTACAGATAGTATCAAAAATACTCATGTATTATATTTAAAAATGTCGCAGCTGGGGTTTGGTTTTCACCTGCAAGCTCCAGTTTTCATCACACTACGCACTTTGTCATATCACTTTTGCCACAAACACTTAAAAACCTATTGAAAAAATATTAAAAAACTCTCGATTAATCTGTAAAAAATACGAAAACCTCGATTATGCTAAAGCTACAACGACGTAGAGAAATTATGAATGGAGCAGCGTACACACGTTTATATGGCTGACCCACCACAAATGTCACATTGTTGTAGGTTTTATTCCCGATATATATTGGGAAATAAAAAGAGTTATTCTTTCGACAAAAATATCAGATATTATAAATTCTTTATTGATGTAAAATTGTGAAGGTTCAAGGAAATTTAAATGCAATTATATAATATACCTAAATTTCTTTATATACTTGAATAATAATAAGGTGTTTCTCCATGTTTAGAAAAACAAACCGGAGAATTTGCAAAATTGCATGTAAATGATAAAGTTATAAAAATAATATGTTTTTAAAAACATTATGTGTAGATATACAACTTTCAGCGCAATCTGGCAATGTCGCCAAATTGTTTACCTTATGTCTGATCGCAACTGTGGTAAACATAATGTCTCGATTTAAGTTATACCTTTATGATTGGTACATATTAAAAAAAATACGTGAAAATAAAAAAATATTATTTTGTTTGGGGTTGGCTGGGTCTAGCTTGAGTTGGGTTGGGTTTGGAGTAGTTATAATATTTTTTTTTGGGGTTCTTTCTCCAAGATTCGTTTTGACTAGATTGGGGACTAACCTTATAATGTCTTTTTCATCTAAACTTAAAGTAAACTCCAGCTCCTCATCATCGTCAGAAGAACTGGTTTCTGGAGAAATCTTTAGGCTGTTTGGGCAGCCAAGGCTCCTTTTAAATGTACTCCCATCTCTGGTTGACAATAATAGATACAATAAAAAATCAACAAACGAGAAAACAGCTGGTATTTTGTGAGGTTAAATAATCCATCAAACCATTCTCCCAACCTCCGAAGTCGGTGGGCATTGTTGGCATCAATCGGTGAATCGGTGGAATCCATCAAGGAATTGGGAACTATTTTGTTGGCACCGGTGGATCCACCGATGGATTGAATGCAAATTTGGTATGCGATTATAGTAGTGACAATACAACAATATGGTATTATTAGGCACCCCTCCACCCCCCTACGAGGGAAATGGGGGGGGGGAAACACCCAAGTTTGTCCGATTTCAATCAAAATTTGAAAAATGGGGGTTTTTGGGGATAAGGAATACAAATTTTTGATCAGATTTTGAAAATTTAGTATGGTGGATTCAAGTTTGAGGTTTTTTGGTCATGTTTTGCTAACCAATTTACGGACTTAGACACATCCGATTGTCTTCAAATTTGGTATGCGTTTATATATATAATATGGTATTATCAGGTACCGACCTCCCTCTAACAAGTGAAGTGGGGGGGGGGGAGAAAGATTTATTTTGTTCGATTTCAATCAAAATTGGCATACAGAAGTTTTTAGTTTAAGCGAACCCTTGTTTATAAGGATGTAATTTTCTTATGGAAACAATACACAAATACTGAATACTGACATACAGGGGTTTTTATGGAAGGGGATTATGAATTTTCTATCAGATTTGAATATTTCAATATAGAGGATTCAAAATGGACGGTTTGGGGTACAATGTCTAAAAATCAAAAATTTATTTTATATCGAAAAAAAGGTTTTCAATACAAGCTTTTATAAAATATAAAGTGCACTAAAAAGTAGAAAATAATTTTTAGCATTCTGATATCATAATAATAAAAGCGATGGGCGCAAATTAAAACTAACAATCCATATATAAGAGAAATGTTAGGGTAGCTTGGGTCGCGGTTGGATTTACTTAACCTTTCATTTATCTGCTTTATAGTGAATTCAGATTCTTGCGAATATTATGATAAAATCAAAACGTAAAATTATCGAGTCAACATGGCCAAACTTACTATGTTATGCACCCATCGCTATCATTATTATGATATCAGAATGATAAAAAATATTTTCTACTTTTTAGTGCACGTTATATTAAAAGCTTGTATTTGAAAAGCCTTTTTTGTATAAAATTATTTTTGTAGGTTTAATTTGTATTTTCTGCTTTAAAATATACTTTCCAATTAGTCTCACAAATCCGACTCATTAGACTTTAGTCCACTATACAGAGCGCTTCAGACTACTGCAAACATAGGCCGGAGGAAGTTCAATTTGCCAGTGTACGTACACGCAGGGACACCGCACACCTATCAGTGGAGTAACCAACACTCAGGCTTGCGATCACCGTTCGCGGCTTGCGTTTAGTATGCATCTAACCACGGTGCTATGTGGAGCGTAGTCAATGAAACCGAAATTTGGTCAATAAATACGCAAATTTTTTTAACGTAATTTTCTTGTTTTTTGTCACTGATAAATTAGAGCGTTTTATTTTCAACTGCTCAGATTTATCACTAACAACGTGTTACAATGAAAATTAAAAGGAGAAACAAAATAAAAGCAAGTTTTCAAAATGAAATAATACATTGTAAAAACCAAAAAGATTCTCCCAGTCAAAAAAAAAATAGAGAAAATGTTTGAAAAGTCCTCCTTTCTCGGCTAAACAATATCCGAACCTATTATAAAAACCCCTTCCAATGTTTCTTCAATTTAATCCGAAACTTTATTTTTGATATAACTCCACAGATAGAAGTCATTAGGAGCAAGATCGGGTGATCGAGCTGGCCATAAAATAGTTCCCCGTATACTTATAACCCGATTAGGGAATACATTATCAAGATATTCCCTAACAAGGCCAATATTGTGAGCGGGGCAATAAAACCATATTTCACCAAATCTCACACCTAACAACTGCCTAGCAGCTGGAATAATATTCTGCTGAAGTAGATCCAAGTATGTAGGACCATTCAAATTGCCGTCAATAAAAAATGGCCCAATTACGTGTTCTGATGCGTTTTTGACGCTTTGAAAGAATGATAACCATTCTTAAGAACACGTAAGACAGTGGCTGAAGATGTATCAACTGCTTCGGCAATTTGGTGGCTAGTTAACTTTCGATTTTCCTCCACTGCAGCGCAAATCATCACATCTCGTACTTCCTGCTCGTTATTCAAAACAGTGGGTTTTTTATGGTTTCTTGACGCTACACAACCAAACTTTTCAAAATTCTGCCCAAACTTATTAATCCTTGATAAACTAGGTTCTGGGCGATTTACAAAATTGTCAAAAAAAAGTTCTTGAATAAGTCTCAATGGTCTGCCAAATGTATTATTTCACTTAAGAACTTACCAATCTGTTTCTCGAGTAAGGCAGAAATAAAACAAAATAATAAAAACAAAATAAATTTCCAAAAGATAACACTGCAACGTGCTTCGAATCCACCTCAGTCGTATGGCACGGAGAGTAAATTAGACTTGATTCCCCTATGTTAAGTACGAAGAAACTAAATGTACAATTTTATGAGTGTAAGTTTTATTATGATTTTCTTTACCCACTCTTAAGAAAGATATTCAAAAATTCTTAAATATTATTATTTATGACTATTCATCTAAAAATGTAAAAAAATATAAAATACCAGGTCAAAATATAAATTACCAGTTAAAAATATAAAATACCAGTTAAAAATATAAAATATCAGTTCAAAATATAAAATTGTCCATTTGCCATAAAATACCACAAAACAAGTCTACAACAAAGTGAAATCGTCACACTGATTATAACGTTTATATATTTTTTTTTAAATTGTAATGGCAGTTATAGAACAGAATTTTGTAATCGTTAGCTCATGTAAACCGTGTTAAAAAAATAAAAATAATTTTACTGAGACCCCATCACAAAAAATGTGTTTTGTCCTTATTAGTTTTGTCCACTTCTCCGGCTCTTCTCTCTTATGCGACAAAAATTAGTGTGCTGGAACAGGAAACAATGCAAAGACAAAAACCTAAAAAAAGTAAAACAGAGGCTATTAGATACTTTAAGCCTATTGTAAATCGATCTGCGCATGTGCAGAATAGATGCGGTAGTTCCCATGCGTTTCGTTGGCCGCATAGTGACGAGCCTACGATCGTATATCAGTGGCGCAGCAAGGGGAAGGGGAGGTCAGGGTTACCACCTCCGAGATGATATTGGGTTACAATCGGCACAATAAAATAACAGCAGAAAGAAAATATATAGAGTAAAATAGAAAAATCCCAATAATAAGAATCCTTCTACTTCAAAAAAATTTATTCTCGCTTCCTTTGAAGATCAGAATCTCATTCTTGCTTCGTGAAACGCGCCACCCGTGGTTACAAAACCCGGTTCCTGTCTACAACTTTTTCGTGCGTGCCCGGGCACGCGTCACATGACTCTCATAATATTGACATCATGTGACGCGTGAGTGGGCACTCACGAAAAAGGCGTAGGTGGGAACCGGGTGTAACAGTGAATTTCACTAACTGTAGCGGTGCAGCGTTATAGGGGAGTCTAAAGCTAGAAACACAAGATGCATCTTTTTTAATAACAGGTTAAAAGCAAATACAATCTGCTTGCGTCTTTTTTTTATCTTGTGAAAACTAAAGTTGATCCAATATAGCCGGTCGCGGTGTAAGGTAAACAAACGGTTTTTCCATAAGACGTAATGTCGAGCGTCATGCTAACTTAAATGAAAAGTTTAGTAAAGTGGAAAAAGGCGAAGATTAAGCAAAGTGACTTTTTTATAGGGTAAACCTTGCTGAATCGGGGAAAAACAAGCATTTTGCCGAAATTTTAACACTAAACGCAAAATTCTCATAATTGCACGTGGAAATGTCCCTCAACCAATCTCTGTCGCACTCGTGTATTTACAGATAACGTCATCTCTCTCAAATCAGATAGCGCAACTGTCTCTCTTCAAGCCGATCTGGGCCGATCTTCAGGCTGAACTATCCACACTGTGCAAGAGCGAGAAAGATAAAAGTACATGAAATTACCTCTTTAACTACGAATTTTGAGTTTATTTCTAAAATTTCGGCAAAATGTTTATTTCTCCTCGGGCTAACTGTGACTAACTTCTCATCAACTCTTAGCGTCTTGTTATTTTTGTTTTCCTACCTTTTCCACAAAGATTTTTTATGTAAACATAATTGTAAAACGATTCCTTTTTGTAGGAAAAAAAAACATGATTCAAAAAATACAAAACAGATCTGTATAATGCATCAAAATGAACAGGCAAGAGTTTTAGACGAAAAATACACTATGATTTTCAAAAAAAGAATATAATCCAAGTCCTATAAAATTCATAGATGAATAAATAATTGAATTACATTTTGAATGCATAGCTATACATTGGACATATCAAAATTAAATTCATGGGTAATTGTCATGTAGCTTTAAAAAAAAAACAAAATTATTTTATGGGGGGATTTTAATATTCATTTTCTGGAATTAGATTCTAAAAAAAAAAATAAAGAACAACTGCCCAACAAATTATCAAGCTTTATATCGAAAATTACTTAAAAAAGCAAAACAAAAATATAACGATTCCTTTATTAAAAAATGTAAAAATAAAAGCGAAGCAGCAAGGAAAATTATTAATTCTGGAAAGAAGAAACAAACCTTAAATTTATTTTTAAAAATTAAAGAAAATGTTATTTCTCGTCAAGAACAAGTTGCGTCAGAATGTAATAAATATTTGGTTGAAATTCCGCAAAAACTATTAGGAAAAAATAAACCGATTCAAATTATTTTAAGTATTCTTCAAAAAGAAAGTTCTATTTTAAAACAATAAAAGTAAAGGTTCTAAAGGCAGTAAAGGAATTAAAAAACTCAAATGCAACAAGGGCTGATGGAATATCCAATAATCTATTAAAAAAATGTATTACAGATATACAAGAAATTTTTACTTATCTCATAAATTGTTCGTTAATCGAAGGTATGAGAAGCTTAAAGTTGCAAAAATTTGTCCAATATTTAATTCAGGAATAGGAAATTACAGACCTGTAGCTATAATAAGTCCGCTCTATAAAGGTGTATGAAAAAATAGTTACAAATCAAATAGTAGTCTTTTGATGAAAATAATCTTTTTAATCACAATCAGTTTGGTTTCAGAAAATCGATGTCGACTTGTACAGCCATAAACAAGTTTTTAAATATTCTACAAAAAAATTTAGATAGTGGGAAAAACCAATAGGTATATTTCTAGACTTATGTGAGTTACTACATCACAAAGTTTTATAGTACGGCTTCAAATATTCTTCGGAGAGATGGATTAAAAGTTATATTAGTTGTAGAAAACAATACACTGACGTTAATGGAGAGAAATCAAAAGGACTAAATGTAAGTATAGGCGTTCCGCAGGAGTCTATGCTAGGGCGTATGTTAGTTCTTATTTATGTAAATGATCTCTTGACAAAAGACCAATTTGCTTTTGCAGATGACAATACCGTTCTTATATATAAATTTAATACAGACGCATCTATAATTACAACCCATCAAACTCTGAAATAATTCGATGAATGGTCAAAAATAATTTAATTTTAAACTCTAAGAAATTAAATTGTGTTCGATTTAATACAAATAGTGTTGAAAATTATAATACCAGTCTTTTACTTAAAAGAAAAAACGGTTCTTTACCACAAAGTAAAACGGCGAAATTTGTAGGTATAAATATAATTCAAAATTGCAAATGGAAGGATGAAATTGATAAGATTCATAAAAAGCTATCATCTGCATGTTACTGCTTGAAAAACTTAAAATATATTACTAAAACAGAAGCTCTTTTAATGTATTACTATGGCCACATCCACTCCAGAATGTTACATGGCATTATTGCTTGGGATGTATCGTCTGAGATAGACTTGATTTTTACACTACAAAAAAAGGCAATTCGAATAATAAAACGTACAAGTTGTAGAGGAATGTTTAAAGAGCTTAAGATTTTAATGCTGCATGGAATCTACATTGAACATTTACTAACATATGCACGAAATGAATTGTCTTTGCCAAAGTTGAATACCAGTTACTATTCTACAAGAAACGAGCATATGTTAGAAATACCCAGGCATCGCCTTAGTTTATATGAAAGTAGCCCAACTTATATGGCAATAAAAACCTAGAATAAGATTCCTCAGAGATTAAAGAGTACCGCCCTGGTTGGTGTCGGGGTACATACCTCGACTTTCAAGCAGGAGAGGTCAGGTTCAAGTCCTGTGTCAGGCAGGTAGTCTACTTGGAGTTTTTCTTATAAAATTACAGAATTTTGTAAGAATAAGGCAAGACACAGTATGAAGCGGAGAAGGACGAGTTAGCTAGAAGAGGACGGTCCCGTGTGATCCATATATTGATAGCGGAGCACGTTAAAGATCCCTAGCCCCGACAAAAAAGTCTAGCTCTAAATCCCTCTAGGAAAAGAAAACTGCCTTCCTAGGGGGTGCTTATCAGACCGGTCTGGTGAGCAGGGGTGGGGGGAAGTCCAGGAAAAATACGCGTAAAAGGTATCTTAGGTCCTACTCTTCCATTCACGCCGGTAACCAGGCCGGATGGGATCGAATATCACGTGGAGGCGGACCTAGTTACACACTCCCTAAGTCGGTAGGCTACTGGAGGACAAAAAAACCTAGGTTCGAAAGTAGTTGATGACCCGCCCGATTAGGTTAATAGTGCCTACGCGACTTGAAAATGTGACGGTAATCAAATGGGAAAAAAAGAGATTAAAGACTTTAGATGATAAGACTTTTCAGAAAGAGACAAAAATATTTTAATTAATAAGGAATATTATTCTCATGAAGAATTTATAAACGAGACCATGTTCTAGTAATTTTATTTGTTTGCTTTTTGTCTATTTTACTGCTTTTTAACTAGGTAGTTATTTTACTATTTTAATTGTGTTCAATAAGTCTCGTTCTTCTTCTTTTACAATCGGCCTATGTATGTATGTTTTATTTATGTTTTGTTTGTTAAGACATTTTACAATGTTTGTTATTATATAACATTTTATTTATAATTATTTTACACTTAGTATAGGTATATAAATATAATTTCTTATTTACAATACTTGTTTGTAAAGATATTGTTTTTATACAAATGGTGCTTATTTTAGGTTGACGCATCTGTGAAAATAAGTTAGAATGTAATATCTATTAATTAAGTAATTAACATTTTTGCAATGACGATTTCTATACTTTAATAACGGTCTACAGACAAATAAAATATTCTATTTTATTCTATTTAATATTTTTTGTTTTTGGAGATGGAGCCTATGAAACATTAGTTCATTCAAGCTAATGACGTACTACGTAACGTCATTGTTTTAAAACTGTTTTGAAATAGTTGCATACGCGAAAACGTCTCAGTAATCCGAAAATTCGAGTTTTTCAGACCTATGATTTTTGACGGTTCTACTTCTTCGCACTGTGCAAGTTCGAGGTTTCTTCGTCCGAGCCCAAAGGCAAGCTAGCACTGTGCAAGTTCTAGTTCAAATTTGACGAGACCTATGAAAATCTGAGCCTATATAGTGAAATGCGCTATAAACTATTGCTGGCGCCATCTGATCAATTGGTGAACCAATCACACATATATATATATATATATATATATACGGGATGTTTCACAACTTATATCAGAAACTTTTAGCGCCTGCAATTAATACAAAAATATATAAAAAAAAGTATGTAAATGATTCTTCGACGTATGATACATATAAAGTGACAAAAACCTCTAATCGCTGAATATTCTCACAACAAAATAAAAAGGTCAAATAATGGGTATGCCATTTAGTAATGTTAGGGGACACAGGAATAAATTCGGTAGCGGCAGGTTGTTTTGCTTCATTATAAATAACAATCTCTACTAATTCGTTGTTAAATTTTTCAAGAAATAAATAGTTGTATATCATTTTCTACAACAAAACACAAAACAAAATCACTAAAAAAGGACGTGACATTCAAAACTTGAGCTAATCTTGCATAGTTTGTAATACTTTCTGTAGAAGGATACGGAGATAAGAGCGGGGCGGGCAATGCACTCGCTTGATTTGTCTCAACAGCAAGTTTAGGTCTTGAAATCTATGACACTGCAGCTTCTTAACTTATTGTATCTCTTGCTGTGTGCCTTCCTAATCTAAGAGGTTTGACGACCTCGCGAGGAGCAGCAGCCCCTTTATTAGGTTTCTCTGGCAGTTAGCTTCTCTGGAGGGTTCGTCCCCCAGGAGGTTTTGTGTTCTGCAGAAGGTTAGTGCTGGGCATTCAAATATGATGTGAGCGGCTGATTCGTCATTCTCATCATATAGTCTGCAGGTGGGTTCGTCTCTATAGATTCCCATCCTGGTATCGATTCTTGAATTTTAGACGGACGTTCGTGTGGTGGATGATCACTTAAAGGATGTGAACACTCCCAGGGAACGATTCCATCCTCGTCAATGGCTGTTCGTATTCTTGAATGCAGCCGAAACACGTCCAATGTTGCCAGTTTGCTTTTTGAGCGATTGAAGTAATTTCAAACTAACATTTAACCAAAAACAGTCATTGAATTGAAGGTGCAAAATAAACGTTTGACAAACTATTAAAAAAAATGCTTTTTGTTGTAAATGGGAATTACATGAAATTATGTAGATTATAAATTTCTATTACAGTTTATTTTGTTTTAATTCCACCTTACACGCAGGCCATAAGGTCGTTTTTTTATATTTTGTAAAACTAATCTTTTCTTCCTGTTTCCAAAAAGGGAGTGTCTAAAGAGCCGACAATTCGGCTGAATAGTCGTGAGGTTAAAGAGGCGACAGTAATTATTTAGTAATTTTTAACTAAATGAACCCAACCCAACTGAAACAGATTTAAACCAACCCTAAAAAAAACACTTTAACCTCCCCTGAACCTTTTTTTTGCATTAAAAAACGCCAGACAAGGATTCAGGGTCCTTTAGAGGCCCTAGAAGGTGACTCCATTGTTTTATGCTAAAAAAAAAGATGTGGAGGTTGCAGTGTTTTTTTGGGTTGTTTTGGCTTTGAACGAGTTGGTTTGAGCCTGTTTAGGTTAGGTTGGTTTAATTTAGTTAAAAAAAAAAACGAAAATATGAAAAACACATAATAAATATAATTACTGTTGGCTCTTTAGCCTCATGGCTAGTCAGCCGAATTGTCGGCTTTTTAGACACTCTCTTATGGCAAATCATTTTAAATTTTACTCGACAACCGCCACAGATAAACCCTGCATGATATATTTTTTGAATCAAACTTTAAAAAATAGGATTCCATTAAAAAAAAGAGACCCTCATGGCTACTCTGCATCTAGTGTGGGAAAAAAACTGAAATTGTGACAGAAATCTACCTAATTTTATGAGTAATTCCCTTTTTGATTGAGCTTTTTGTGACAAATAATAAATTTTTGATTGAGCTTTTTGTGACAAATAATAAAAAATGTTTTCTAAGTGGGACTTTATAAGCGGTCACCTTGTACATGACTGAGTGTTAATGAAAGGTCTCATTTTTAAGAAGAATTCTTTAATTTTTTAATTAATTCTATAACTTTATTTAGATACAGCTAGATAGATTTTTTTTTAAATGGTACTTATGTGGAGATTCTTTTTTTTCTGTGAGTGACCTTAGCTCAGGAAATATCGAAGCGACATTCAAAATGGGTCATGTGAAATCTCTACTTTTTTTTTAATTGGTTGAAAGTTTAAGTGCTTTCTACAGAAAAAATTCTAAATGTAACACTAAAAAAACTTAACACTAAAGTTATTTATTTGTTGTCAAATAAACATCAGAAATGGCTGAACTTTGAATGGAAGGCACTTTTTGTAAAAACTAAAACACACCTCGGAGCACTCAATGTGTGGCATACGTGTTTTCCAACACTTTCTTGGTAGGAACCATGTGTTGTATTGTCAACGTTCTTCTTTCAGTAAATGGTACCATTTCGCAGGTTTCTTTTTTTTTTATCCTGCTCGCAAATTTCATTCTTATTGATATTTGCATCCTTTAACGTTTGGCTTTTCGCTTTATTCCGATAGGCAGCACACTGCATATAGCCATCCAACATCCCACGTTGTTTGACAACGAAAGTTGTTTAAATTCTCTGGGTGTGGTTGTTTATGTTATGCTTCATACGCCAGGTACAGTCCTATGTTGCCCTGATGATTGCTAACAAGGATGAAACAGGTCTGTAGGTTTCTGGACTATCCATTAGATCTTGGAGGCCTAGTCGTAATGAATTGAAAAGCAAAATGTGTGTCTGATATGCCACGAACCTTTCTTTTTATCATGTGATAGAAGGTTTGAAGTTACAATAACCTATAAATAAAAAAAATTAAATAAGAGCGAGGTATTAACTTGCAGCAGGTTTGTGCAGCTGCATCATGCACAATTGACAAACATAATGAACTTTCTATCATCAATCCATGTATATCTATTTTATATGGGTAACATATAGAATGGATACATCACTGGATGTCCATTGAATTTATGTTTCATGCATGATTATAAATGGGATAAAAGTTAAATATCCATTAGAGGCGTTCATGTATGTCCATTAAAAGAATATCATTTGCACATCCAATGGATGTTGGATGAATGTATATATGCCGACGGATATCCATTAATATGAATAAAAAATCAAGCATTTTGTCCTTTCATATATCACACTATTAGTCAGAACAGAGAACATGCTCGATGAAAGAAAAAGAAGACAATCTTTTCAATATGTATTGAGTATAATGTGAAAACATACTATATATTGCACTAGGTATATTAATTTATTGCTTACTTTTGTGTCGATGGACAAGTCTGATGCCCTTCAGTCCTCAACTATAAATGGCCATTATTTCTCTCGCCAGTTTTTTCGAAACTGAAATTTTTCAAGGATCAAATCGTCTTGTATTGGAATCTCGGGGTGACTTGTTGCGCCGGATCCGCCTTGGCCTCCTCTAAATAATATATACCTCTATTCACGAGCCATATTTCTTCTGGCTCCATCATTTTTACGGACAATATTTATATAAAAAAAGCAAACGAAATTAAAAAAACCGAATCACTATAATGAAACAAAGGTTAGGTTACAAATTAACCAACCAAACATTGCATTCTGCGCAATTTTCGTGCGATTACAGCGCCATTCTCCTGCCTCATACCAGTAGAACGTTCACCTGCGAATTTTGGATGGACGGGAACACGCGCGAACAATCCCATATGTGACCATCCCTCGATTCAAGAATCAACAGCCCTGTGTGTTCTCTCAGTGCGCAGTGACCGGTTAATAGCCCCTCACTTGTCGGATTTCTTACCTATTCAGTTTAAGGATTTCACAGGTGAGTGGTGCTGAAGGGATATATGTGTCATTTCAAGCACCGACTAGTATTAGGAATGACGTCTTTAATTTTTATACATGAGTTGTGAAACACCCTGTCTTGGAAGCATTAGATATGTCTAATAAGCTGAACGTTTAAAAAAATTGAAGTAAATAGGAGTTTTCTGCATAAATTGACAAAAATTTCGCCTGCGGCGCTCTAAACCCAATGATTCTTTTATTCTTTTTCTCAAAAATTTTCGCATTTAAGCAAGATTTTGAGAAAAAATCTGGTTAAATCTCCTCAGATTAAAAAATAAAAAGAGATATAACATTACCTCGATCAACGATCCATAAGGTTTATTTTCCCACAAAATGCACGGTTGCCAATTTGCCGAGGGATTTGATGATAACAAAACTAAATACAGATACTGAATCGCTTTTTACGCACTTTTATATAAGTTTCGAAGGCCTAAGTTGGACGACAAAAAACCGTTTTGCCTAAAAAGTTGGTTACAGAACTTTTACAAAATTATTCCAAACTATTGGGGGTGGATGATGATTTACAGAAGCATCAGATGAGAAATTATCATGTTCAAGCTAAATAAAAAGGTAGGTAAAATGAGTGTTATATTTTATTAAAAAATTTACGACAAAAATTAAAACAAAGTGCAAAAAAGTATTAATAAATTTTTAATTATCAGTACAACTGGCAGTCTGACTGTTACTTAATTAATTTTTTTTGCAACTCCACAATGTCCCGATAATTTTGAAAATACTTATAGCAGTTTGGCGCTAACTTAATTACTTTAGTATCTGTTAGTCACCACCAACGGCTCAACTATAGTTGCTTCAGCCGTTGGTGGTGACTAACAGATACTACCTGGGGTCGTATTTTCAAAACCATACGAAATTATTCGCATGCGTTCATCCATCTCTTCCTACACCGTATAAAAAAGGAGGCAAAAGATATGCCGATATGCTGATTCATGGGTAGTACGTGCAAGAATAACCGGTTTTTCATGCGAAACAACACGAATGCCTCCACCCACTCGTGCAATATTGCGTTAAACCAGTCGAATTCGAACGCGGTCCACACATACCGGCTTATCTTTCGCCTCTCATTTCACACGGTATAGAAAGAGACTGACATAAAAATTGTTGATTATTCAGTATACGTATGCGGATATTTTCGTATGGATTCGAAAATCAGACCCCTGATATAACTTTCGTAGTTCGTATACGAACTACGAAATAGGTTAAAACTGTTTGGTTAGTGGGGAGGGTCAGGTCACCACTAATTAACATACCAAGCTAACCAAACCCCCAATGTTCGCCATATTTTCGTAGCCGCTTGAGCCGGCCTACATAAGTTTTATTGCTTGCGCCCCCTCCCCCCTGGTGAAATTGCTGGATCCGCCACTGGTTTAACTAGAATTTATGTAACAAAGTAATCATGTGCTGTAACTTTTACGCAATATTTAAAACGTAACTGTATTGGCTGAGTAACTTAGAGATCAAATTTTAAAATGCATAGTTTTCAAAAAGCCCTTGTAGCTCAAAAACGGGTTCACCTACTGACATGCGGTTTTCATCATTTTTAATTTCTCGAAAGATGCAAAGATATTTTGTGTTTGTCTACATCTGGCTAAAACTGGGCATATATGAATGGAAAGTTCCAGTATAAAAAAAATAGTGTTTTTGCTCCTTTGTAAATACCCAAAACCCTCTGACCCCCTGAGGCTTATTTTCTGAGAGAAGTTTAAAGGTAAAAACTGCATCTTGATATATGTCAAGCCATTTTCAAGCAAGGGGAGCTTTTTGAAAAAAGTCTGCATTTTGTGATGGGGTCTATATAACTTTTTTATTGGTGAAAATTTATGTTTGGTGTAAATGACCCTTTTGTAATTTTTTACAGCAGAATTTGACGGTCAAACTATATGTCCCTTTAGTTTTTGAGATATAACACAAAGTTGGTATTTTGCATATGGGATGACCCTTTTTAAATTTGTTTTTTAAAATCAGCTTTAAATTCCCGTTAGAATGATGTATCACAATATGTGTTTTGTTTTCCATTTTTTTTATTTTCTTTTATAATTTTTTATTTCTTTAATTGCTGGTACTTTAATATTTAAAAAAAATACCTAAGATAGCAATAGAAAAAATTAAAAAATCAATAAATGAGTAAGAGAAAATAAAAAAATACTAAAAATACAAAAAAAAAACACATAAACATTTTAAGGAATATTAACAGAGATATCCGAATATCAAAAGCCTGTACAACCAAAGTACATATTTAAAACTTTTTCGCAAAATGTTTGCTGTAGAAAATTATCTAACCTATAAATATTTACTTTAATTTGTCCGTTGAGTGCAGAGTTCTTGTCCCGAATAAAAAATTATTTTTTAAAATATCTCTACTTTTTTCCAACTTGAATATTTCGGAAAAAAGGGTCACGACCCTCGTACTTTTCGCTGACAATAAAATTGTCAGTCATTGAGTTAAATGGAACGGTCACATCCGATTTCAAATCAGACTTTCTTTTCAGGCAAAATTTCATACAATAGGTTTTTACCCTTTTCTATAGTCTAGAGTAACGGTATTAATCTTGAAAAAGTTAAATAAACGTTTTCCGGTAAAAAAATTGCACCCCTGACCCAAAAACAAAAATTTCCATCGGCAAAAAAAATGCCATGCTTTCGTTATTTGCGAACCTCCAAATCGTGTTATTGATGGAGGCATTAAAAAAAACGAACTACCTAAGGTTCACCCGGAAAAAATCTCATTTAATATCTATTAAGGTATTCCTTAACTGGAAGCAAACTTGAGTTAAGCGATATTGGATTCTTAGGCCAATAGAAATTTTATTATTACATTGAGACTAAAATTCTTAAGGTCAGAGTAAGTTAAACCAGTGGCGGTCGCAGCTTTTCCAAAAGGAGGGACGTGAGATCAAAATTTTGTAAAAGCAAGGAAAAAGTTTTATTTAAAAAATCTAAAATTTTACTGTTTTTATGAAAAACCGGCGATTTTTTAAATAAATTCTCGAAAAAGGGGGGGTTGGCGATCGCCTCCACCGCCCGCTCTCCTCCTGCGACCGCCACTGATTAAACTTAATTTAATAACTACTTTCTTTAATTTAAGTTTAATTTAAATTAAGAATAAAAGATACTTACACGAGTAATTAGTGTAGGGTAGATTAAAAACGCGTGTTAATTTAAATTTATAACAAATAATTATGGAAATAAGTAAAATGTTATACTTCAAAAAAAATAATTCTTATCTTTGCAGCAAAACCGCTTATTCTTCAATTCACACTTTCTTCCTCTATAAAATATGTAATAGAGCGCTAAACTAAATTTAAAAAACACGCCTATCCTAAACTATAACATAAATTACACTATAATGATCTAGCCCGAAATTTATAATAGCACACTTTGGACTCGCATGAGATTTACATATATACAAAATTTTACTCGTATTAGCATATAATTTGCAGTAATTTGCATTGGACCGGGCGAGAGAAATGTTACTCAGATATTTGATTTGATATATTGTTAGTTTGCATGCGTTGCACTTAGAGCACGTGGGTGAGGCCGACAGAGTCTAAATTATTAAAAATTTAAAACAAACAATTATTTACACAAGAGTAATTTTTGTGAGTAAATATTAAACAATATCGAACAAAGATGATAAGTATTCGGCGAAATGTTTGCAAAGTTAAAGACAAACACAAAATATCCATGCACCTAGCCGAGTTTTGAACCCGGGACCTTCCGTGCGGTAGGCAGATACGCTGCCCACTGCGCTACGGCAGCCGGCTCAAGAGAAGTTTATTCTTAGATATAGCATACTATTTAGGAGTCTGGAATTGTTTTGTCGTTTCCAGATTAATTTTGATTGTATTCTATAAGAGTTTATCTCAGGTTAAATAAAAACACTCTTTTTACTTGAAAACGTCATTTTGCTATTAATTTAATATACTTAACCAATATCTTATAAAGTGGAAAAAGGATTAAATTATTGACCCAAAAAGGCAGATTAGTTAGATTTCTGTTTAGTTTTAATTTCTTTGAGCAGACCTACAAACAGAAAATAAAAACAAGAAATTTTCAACTGTTCTATGAACGAATAAAAAAACCCAATAACTTTTTTTTAAAAAACAATCACTAAAGCTTTACTCCTGTTTTAGGAGTACGTAAAAGCACTTTAACTATAAGTTTTGTTTTTTCTTTGGCTCCGGGTGTGAGCGTGGGTTAATTTTGGTAAAACATTAAATGAAAAATATCTCGCGGAAATGGTGCTCGCCTTTTAAAATAAAAAACTAATTTTTTACAATATTATTAAGCGGAGAAAAAAGTTATTTCAGTTTCCTATTCAATGTTTTGATTTGACATAGGCTTTTTTGTATTGTTGCGGCCAAAGACCTTTTAAGTAATACCTTTATGGTTGCGGAACAGTGGAGTAAAAATTGTAGAAATTGGTAAAATGCTGTGTACTGTTTTTATACTTGAGATATGTTTGCTGGGTACCAAAAATAACAAAGAAATTATGATTATCCCGGGAATCCAGATCTCAAAGGCATTGCATGCAATTCTAAGCCATTCCGGGCATTATTGAAGCATCCCAGGCTTACAAGCAAGAATATCCGGTTTATGAATGTTTCAATCATGTCTTTAAATATACAGGGTGTCCCATGTTCGATGGGTCCTTATGAAAAACTTCGTTAATATTGAAGATATCAAGATGCCGTTTACACTTTACTGCCCTACTTTTTCGAGACTTGAAAAATGTTACAAAAAAAAAGAAGTTAAAAAACCTCCAAATCAGTTACTTCAACCGAAAAGGAATTAAAAAACAAAAGATCAAGAGATTTTGGTTGGAAATAACAAAAATTTAAACTTGGGTGAGCATCCCACAAGGAACATACAAAAGACCAAAGCGAAAAGGGAAATGATCAAACGATGTTTCGCCCTAGGCAACCAGCGTGGGCTCATCAGTGGTTGCACACTTTGAATTAAACACCATCATACACTTTGAATGATGTATGGTAGGGGGTGACCAGTGAAACCACTGATGAGCCCACGCGAAACATCGTTTGATCATTTCTCTTTTCACTTTGATCTTTTGTGTGTTCCTTGTGGGATGCTCATCCAAGTATGAATTTTCGTTATTTCCACACAAGATCTCTTGATCTTTTGTTTTTTAGTTTCTTTTCGGTTGAAGTAACTGATTTGGAGGTTTTTTAACTTCTTTTTTTTTGTTTTAATTGCCTTAGGAGCATAATCCTACTGGAAATATTAACACGCCAGAACGAATCCGTATCAGGTAACTTGAATAAGTATCAGTGCGGAACGATGCCTATTTGTGAGTGATTCAAAGTTGGAAATCAAAGTGTATTATGGTGTTTAATGTCGTATGGTAGAGGGGTGACCAGTGAAACCACTGATGAGCCCACGCTGGTTACCCAGGGCGAAAGATCGTTTGATCATTTCTCTTTTCGCTTTGGTCTTTTGTGTGTTCCTTGTGAGCCCACGCTGGTTGCCCACGGCGAAGATGTCTAGGATTAGGGAACATCCTGACACAAGGTACACAAAAATAATTTTAAACCGCCTTATTTTACTAGGAAGCTCTAGCAACAACCGGAAAAATAATTGGTTTTTCCAGATAAAACAATTCATTAAAACTAAATGCAATACAAACTTTGTTTATCAGCAATTTGACATAATTCAAGTTTCAAAATTATTAGAACTTTATGCAAAAAAATCATTTTATCAAGATTTTAATAGTGTACTACTTAGCACTAACCGTCCTTTCTACAAATTTCTGTGTATCGATGACCCTTTTAAAAACAGTATCCACACCAAATACCTTGCACTAAACTGCTGCCTTAAATTTAAGACTTTTTTCCCTAACTTCGTGCTCATGGCCTGATAACTCTAAAGCTTTTTTTAAACGGCCTAACATATGAAATTGACCAAACTAAAAATTGTTCTGTATGCAACCTTAATACACGCGAAACAGTTAATCATTTCCTAGTTAAATGTCAACTTTTAAAACAATTCGTCAAAAATTTAACATTAATCCCATGGAGGATTTGGATTGGATCATTCCATTGAAAATTTAAAAAATGTTTACTTTTTCATTTGTGATTTACTTAAATTAAGATTATTTATCCTGACCGAATAGACTGTGTAATTTCCGTGTGCATGCGAGTTGTGTATGAGTGACAGCACCGTCCTAAGGGAAAAATTGTACTTAAGCTTATATTATCTGTTTTGGCACATTTAAAAACAAAAATAAATTTCCTAGCTCAAGTAGAATCACCTTCTTCTAGCATTGAGTTTGGTGTTTAAAATATCAAATTGTAGATTATTTATTTATTAGTCTTTGGCAGATGCTTTTAAGGACAATAACCGATATTGATATATACCTCTTTAATATCTTTCCATTGTATTAAGGCAGTTCGCCCCCTGGAACTCTTGTTCATGTATTTTTGTATACGTAAGAACAATAAACAAACATTGAACATTTATGAAATGTATTAAAATATATAAAATGTGGAAATTCTGATATTCCAGAGTGTTCTTCAATTAAATATCTTGGAATCCATATAGATAATCATGTGAGATGGGATGTTCATATCAAGAAAGTTTTTCACAAAATAAGGGGATTTTAGTCGAAATTTTCCTTACGGGACTTTCTAACGGCATAATAGGCTGGGGCGGAGTATCCGAATCGCCTTTAAAAAAATTACATTCCCTTCAAAAATGGTTTACAAAAATAATATACAGAAAAACAAAAACATATTCAACAGACCTCTTATATCATGAAAGCGAGTTGTTGAACTTACTAAAATATGTAAAACAAGAAAAAAAAAGTTTGGAGCAAACGCAACATAACATAACATAACATAACATAAATACTCGAAATAGAGGTGCATATTTATCTAATACATTGAAAACCCATGGACAACACTCTGTAAAATAATTTGCTACTAGGATATATAATACCTTGCCAGAATACATAAAACAAATCCAAAACAATCAAACATTTAAAAACACACTAAAGACATGGATTCTTCGAAAAGGACGTTCTTATTTCAATGATTTAATTGACTTAAAATACCTCCGAAACGAAACCTAAAATAATTATGACTATGATCCTGACATTGACCTAACCCCAAACTAGACACAAAAATACCGATTATGACATAAAAACCCGGCCATGCTTACTTACAGTATAGTTAGTATTTACAGTATAAGATCTTACATGTTTTTCTTCTTTTTTGTTAACATTGTGGAAGTTTAAATAAGTCTTTACAATTGAATGTAAAAAATAAATATATCCCACACAAGCATTACCTAAAATGCTTCAGGTAGTAGATTTTTCTTACGTTTATTGCATACGCTTTCTACTGTATACAAATTTATACTTTTGTACATTTAAAAAAAAAACTATATATATATATATATATATATATATATACATTTCTGTCACTGTCGAAATGTAATTTTCAAAATATTAGCTGCGTTCAAATCACAAACAGCGAGTTCGGATTTCTTACCTCTGCTTGTACCTTGAGTTGCACCAACCTCTGTTGATGAAAGCTACAGGTTTGAAATGAGTGAGCTTTGAGTAAGGAAAGTTTTCCTGACTGAGCTTTTCGATAACCTCAATGTTTTAATGTCAGTTTGTATTTCACTTGTTTTGGGTTTTTTTGTTTGGGATATTTTTCGTGCATAATCAGTGACCTTCATTTATATTTGTTTTGCTCGTAGTGCCCTGATAAACATATTTTTTGTGCTGAAAACGTATTCAAAATATGGCGTTTTTCTGGACAAAATTGAATATGATTTATTAGTTAATGAAAAGCATGGGATGTTAATATTTATCTAATACATTGAAAACCCATGGACAACACTCTGTAAAATAATTTGCTCCTAGGATATATAATACCTTGCCAGAATACATAAAACAAATCCAAAACAATCAAACATTTAAAAACACACTAAAGACATGGATTCTTCGAAAAGGACGTTCTTATTTCAATGATTTAATTGACTTAAAATACCTCCGAAACGAAACCTAAAATAATTATGACTATGATCCTGACATTGACCTAACCCCAAACTAGACACAAAAATACCGATTATGACATAAAAACCCGGCCATGCTTACTTACAGTATAGTTAGTATTTACAGTATAAGATCTTACATGTTTTTCTTCTTTTTTGTTAACATTGTGGAAGTTTAAATAAGTCTTTACAATTGAATGTAAAAAATAAATATATCCCACACAAGCATTACCTAAAATGCTTCAGGTAGTAGATTTTTCTTACGTTTATTGCATACGCTTTCTACTGTATACAAATTTATACTTTTGTACATTAAAAAAAAAAACTATATATATATATATATATATATATATACATTTCTGTCACTGTCGAAATGTAATTTTCAAAATATTAGCTGCGTTCAAATCACAAACAGCGAGTTTGGATTTCTTACCTCTGCTTGTACCTTGAGTTGCACCAACCTCTGTTGATGAAAGCTACAGGTTTGAAATGAGTGAGCTTTGAGTAAGGAAAGTTTTCCTGACTGAGCTTTTCGATAACCTCAATGTTTTAATGTCAGTTTGTATTTTACTTGTTTTGGGTTTTTTTGTTTGGGATATTTTTCGTGCATAATCAGTGACCTTCACTTATATTTGTTTTGCTCGTAGTGCCCTGATAAACATATTTTTTGTGCTGAAAACGTATTCAAAATATGGCGTTTTTCTGGACAAAATTGAATATGTTTTATTAGTTAATGAAAAGCATGGGATGTTAAATAAGGTAAATTAATCCTTATAAAATCAGTTACTTAGAGAAATTATAAACGAACTTATTACCAATTGCCACAAAACAATCCTTTCTGGGGCTATAAATTTAAACCACCCCCTAGAGGTATAAAAAAATCACCAACTTTATAACCTCAAACACAGATATTGAAGCTATTACGTGCCAAATTTTTGGCGTATTCACCATTTACCATTTTGAAACCTGTCAAAAAAAATTAGTTTTAGGGCATTTTCTCCTAAAATATGGTATATTTTGAGAAAAAAAGCAGTTCAGTGGTATTTTGCTACAACAATACAAAATAATCAATAACTTTGTTTCTTTGCTGTATGGGTAAGTGTTTTTTGAAAATTGGTTTTAAAATTTAGTACCCCCCACATCAAGTGTAACCTGTGGGGGGTACTATTTTAGATCTTAGTAAATCTCAATGTTAAATTCTAAGTACAACTTTAATATTTTATGTAACGAATATTATTCGGCCAAAAAAAAATATGTTTCGCAATAAGTGGGTTTCGTTAACTTGATTTCCTGAAAACATCTCTAGATTTGCATCGCACTGAAATGTTTAAAAAAATTAATTATGTCCACAAAAATATTCTGATTTTTGATATGAAAAAAATGGTCAACTTGATAAAACGAAGAAGTCTGGTTTAAAATTTTTGAAACAAAAACCTTTCAGTGTTTTTAAAAATTGAATTTTATAGTAAGTACCTTGATTTTTTATTAATGAATGAATGAATGAGTGAATTATATATAGATTTTAGAAGATTCTCGCTTAATTTTCAAACATACTCCTGATGAGCTTTTAGTTTTTATCGTAAGTACACTTACGATATTCTTGCTCTCACCTGCATGTGGAAAGTGCATTTTTGTTCGCGTAATAGTGTATCAACCTTTTCATACGAAATTTCAAAACAGTTGACTTTCTTGGGACTTTTGTACTAACAACCTAGTAAACAATTAGTGGCATTTGGTTAGAAAAGGTTGATACCATTTTTACGTGAACTAAAATGTTCGCCCAGAATACCCAATGGTCAACCTTAACAAAAAATACAAATTATCCACAAGAGTAGTATTGTGCGTGGGAAGAAATAGTAGTTTACACAACAAGCATGTTATGACCGTCATTAAACGCGAAGATGAAGTTTGAGCTTGTAATGACCATAACATGCGAGTTAGTGTACTATACTTTACCTACGATCAATGAAAATGTTATCGTAAATATCATAAATTATTAAAGATATCAAACGCGAACACTCTTAAGTCAACAACCTTCATAACCTAAGGTTTCAATGATTTTCTATCCAAAACGTCAAAACAAATAAGGTAACTAAGGGACTTTTCATATATCTTTTTAAAAACAAGGTTTTTTTTTCTTAAAAATACGTAATCGGGAATTATTTTTGGTTAGGTACTAAAATTATGTTGGATTTATTTACGTTTAATAAATATTTATTGTCTTAAAAATATAGAAAAATAATTCACATTTTTGCGTCAATTGGTGCTCTTATAAAATAAAGTTTCATTGCTTGTCACGCCACCTTGTGGTTTACGGCTAAGCTTTATTATTATCTTAGGACCTTAAGTGATCCATTAAAATCGTGTTGAGAAGGTCGTAAAATTAGTATTATTCGTAGGTCGTAGGTAATAATTATGTATTTTATAAAAAATTAAGAAAAATAATGAATGTAAACTAAGTATTTAACTATTTGTTTGCCTAAAAAAGATCACATAAATAAAAAAGTAATACTATTGTACATGCTGAGTGTTTAGTGAGATCTCGGAAAAAAGAAGAAATTTAATAGAATAAAAATGTAAATTGGATCTAATGCCAGACATATGTTGCAACCAAAATGTTTATATTTAATAAACATTCTTTTCATCAATTAGTGCATATCTCTTCACTTGTGGTACTGTTTAATATAAAGCATTAAATCTTACTTTTAAAATTTGAAATTGTGTCAGTTGTTCTGAAAATATTTACTATTTTACGATACACATTTGAAATAAGACGCGAGCTTTGACGTGAATTGACAGAAATAAATATAAAGAAAACAAAATTAACCACAAAAATAATGTCATTTTGGCGGTAATAAGCACTCCTTGTGGTTAATTAACAACGATTTTCGTAGTTATCTTTATTTTGTTTGTATTTACTTCTGTCAATCCAAATCAAAGAGTTTGTGTTTTTGGCAAATTTTGCAAGCTTAAAATGGTTACTTTTTGATCAAGAAGATGCAGAATATATTGCTAATATAAATAATATTTTTAGTTGATTTAAGTAAAAAATGCGTCTGTAAAAATGAAAAAGTGGTAACAAGGATCTTACCTTTTTGCAAATGTAATCAATGTGATATACCTACGTTTTTAAAACGTCTCTGTGACATCCCACTGAGACTTACGCGACATCCCAGAGACGTCGTCGGTGGCGACGTCCCAGGAACGTCGGTAAAGTCGCAAATATACCGGAGACGTCCCGTGGACATACTTTGTGGACACTTTTTTATATCGTAGGAACGACCCCTAGACCTCCGCTTTTAAGGCAATAAAAGACGTCTTCTGAACGTTTCAAAATGATGCAATGTTGCTAGGGACGTCGATAAAAGTCGCAGTGTACCGCAGACGTCCCCTGGACCCTTTTAACGTCCATGGGGCATCCCTTGGGGATGTTCCACTACGTCGTTTTACAGACGTCCCTGGACCTTTGATTTTACGGTAATAAAAGACATATTTTCCCTGAAAGCAAAGGTTTAGGGACGTCTGTAAAACGACGTGATGACACGTTGCCAGGGGACGTCCCCACGGAGGTTAACAGTGTTCACAAACTTAGTCTACCAAAACCGTTTCGGAACATTCAAAAGACGTCTTTTATTACCTAAAAAAGGGACGTCTGTAAAACGATGTAGTGGAACATGCCCAGGGTACGTCCCATGGACGTTAAGTGTCCACAAACTTTGTTCACGGGACGTCGCCGGTACATTACGACTTTTATCGACGTCCCTTGAATTTCCCAGCTGGACGTAATCCAATGCAATGCAATGCAACCTTACTGTAACGTCCCTTAGACGTTACCTAAACATTCAGAAGAATGTTTTATAAAGTCTCCTCGTTCAAAAGACGTCTTTTATTGCCTCGATGACCTAAAAACTGTCGACAGGAACGTCCCTGGTATATTTGCGATTTTACCGACGTCCCTGGGACGTCAGCACCGACGTTTCTGTGATGTTGCGTAAGTCCCAGTAGGACGTTTAAAATTAAAGGCTCCCACACCAGAAAAACCATCATAGCAAAGAAACGGCTAGCACACTGCGCTAATGCATACAAGTCACTGCAAGTAAAGTGAACCTTGTCTGAGCTCTAGGCTGCCAGCAATCAGTTCTCGGTAGCAATGTTGCCATGTTTCAAAGAAAAAATAAGGCAGTCAAAGTATGGATTAACTTTTTATTGCCTCTGTCTGTGATACTTTTAGATTTAAAAAAAATATAGAACGTATGCCGTTCTATTTAAAAAAACGTTAATCTATAATTTTTGTAACTTCTACTTACTCTACTAAGACACTCAATTTTAAATATATATTTACTGTTCGAAGAAACTTACGGAAGCTTGGCACCATGCCGGCAAGCACTACGCGTACGTGGTCGTTTCAGAGTTAGTGTAACTTCTTCAATCCATTATTTATGTTTTTCTTTTGGTAAAACGAGAAAAAACCCCGGAAAAAACCTCGGAAATAACCACCGCAAAAAATACCCAGGAAAAATATTATTCTGGGATGGTTTAACTTGAGTTGGGTTGGGTATGGGTTAGTTATTATAATTTTTTTTGTGTGTTTATGTTCGAGATTTTTTTCCACTGTCTCATCTCTGATTTATACTCATATATGTATTTTTTCTCAAATGAATATACAAAAAAAGTTACGTCCAAAAAATAACGTAAAAGAGTACGTACCATTGTGTACGTATTTTGTACGTACATTTTTGTACTTACCGACTTAAAATGGACGACCCATTTCGAGAAATGCACGAGAATTGAAAAATCAATGTAAGTGTGTCGACTTGATTTTTTGCCGGTTTTTTAAGTCATTGCATTTGTTTTCCATGGTAACCAGAATATCTTATTTATTTCACTGCCTGGTAGGATACAAGGGTTTTTTTAACATCCTAGCCAAATTTTTTATGAATAAAGCATTTTAATGTTTTGAGCCTTTTTAAACCCGCATTCTAAAGTTTCGAGGTGCAGTCGACCTTAACCCTTAAAAATAGCGAGGTTATGTAGTTGTGTTGATGTTGACGTGTCAAAATACTGATTTTATGGAAAATCGAGAAGAAAACTTTTAAAGTGCTTAGGTTCCATAAAAGTATGAAAAAAGTTAAAAATAGTCCCAGAAGTCTGGAAGATTTTTTAAAGACAAACATGCATGAGGTACGAAAATTTGAATTTTACTCCCATTTCTAAGAAATGAAAACTATGGTAAGTTTAAGTAGTGTCTTAAAGCTCATTTTCCCAAGTTTTAGTGGTCAAATATTTTAAGCCTTAAATTACCATCATGGCAATTTAAGGCTTAAAATATTTTAGCATAATTTAAGGAGTAACGTTTTTAAAGAAGCAATTTGTTACTATGTTCTTCACATTTGTATGCCATGATATTGCTCACATTTTAAAGCTTTCTTTCCAAACTTTCGATTTCTAGAATAAAACACTCAAATTTTTTAAGTTTTCACTGTTTTTTTAGCGTCCAAAAAAATACTGCCAAAAACATTTTTTCTCTGTTAAAATGAAGGTTGTTGGAGAGAGACAGCAGGCTATAAAAAAGTATTTTAGAGAAAGATTGTTATGGGCAAATGTGTACTAAAAATTTCTGTTATGTCATCTTGAGTGGTGTCGTGCATATGATTTTTATTTTGCAATTTTTATCCAAAAAACAGCAAAAATTGTAACTTTTCAAAGTGTAAAGTATGTAAAACATAAGGTGGTATTAATTTCTTTCAATTAAAGTTCTTTACAGTCTTTAATTTTACCAAAAAAACGTGTCCTACTAAAGTGTATTTTAGCACAGCTAAAAATAATTTAACAGCTATTTAAGAAAATTATTTTAAGGTTCATCATGACTTGACCATTATGCATAAACACTAACGGTTTTTTCTTAATAATGTGGGGTTATGGACGCCGAATGTTTCTATATGAATTCCTAGTAATTCCAGCAATCCAGTAAAGTTCTCTTAGTTATTTGATAAACTGGGGGTAATTAGCGTGCAAGGTTAGGCCATTTTCGTCGGGTAACCACATACATAGAGTGGTTTTATATACAGGGTGGATTTTTTAAATGGAACGGTGCTTCTAGAGGTTTTAGGGCAGAGGTTTTAAAAAAAGCTAAAAGCGAATCTTTAATGATTTTTTACAGACTTTCTGCCCATGATAAAAAAAATATTTGGGGTTCCTAACTAAAGGACCAAGGCCAAGCCCAGGGCCAACCAAGTATTTTTTTTAAATGAGAAGGTAACACTTGTGGTACCTTTTTGGAAAGCTTGTTGAAAAAGAAACCTAACGCACTAGTTTTTTTTTTTTTTTGATATCTGTCAACAAATGTGTCAAAAATTAAAAAAAAACTATTTTTTGTCAATTTATTTTTAGCTTCAAAATAAGCTACATATTTTTTTATTTATTCAGTGGGATAAAAAACACTACAAAAGGATATTATTGGCGCAATTTTTAACACATGGGTTGACAGATATCAGAAAAATTTATTTAATGGAATTTCTCTTTTAAAAAGCTTTCCATAAAGGTTGTATGTTGGTAGGCCCCAGGTTTTTAGTGAGGGCCACCAAATGAGCCGCCACTAATGCTCTTGTATGGTATTTTCTTTCTTCCGCTTAGTAAATAAAGAAATATGGAAGTTTTTTTAAATTTTTAACACATTGGTTGACAGATGTAAAAAAACTAATGCGTTAAATTTATTTGTTAACAAGCTTTTTAAAAAGGTGCGACAAGTGGTTCCTTCCCATTAAAAAAAAAAATAGTTGGTAGGTCCCGGGCCTCCAATTGGGGACCTCAATTTTTTTTTTATCATAGGCCCAAGGTCCGTAAAAAATCATTAAAGATTTGCATTTGGCTTTTTTTAATACCTCTTCCCTAAAGTCGCTAGAAGCACCGATCCATTGAAAGAATCCACCCGTCGATGCACCCTGAATATTTTCTTAATATTTTTAAAAACAAATTTTTGTAGATAAACATAACTTCGAACGGTCTTTATCAGAAAACGTAAAATATTTTTCTGTCCCACTGCGGCCCAATCGTGATCTTCGGTCAGTGAATGAATGAATACTTTATTCAAAATCCAAACTAAAAAAATAATTACAGTGGCCGATTACCATAGAAACGGGAGCTTTAGGATAGTTGGGGGCTTTTCATTGGAGGGTGATTTTCTTATTTTGATTTCCCAATACTGCCGTGCAAAGCAAAAACCTAATAAGTCAACTTACTTGAAAATTGAGATTTTTATACCACTACAATCGCAGTAAAAAGCTACACCAGGTAGTTTTCCAAAATATTGCTATATTATAAAATAAGAAAGTTATTAGACTTACTTGATTGTTTTTATAGACGTTTTTAAGAAAAAAATTAATTCTGATTCGGCACTATTTCTGACAGTTTCGCACGAAGGTTGAAAGGTTTCTGACATTTTTGTCATATAAACATTTCATCTAAACATGCTCATATTGTGCCATTCTTAAAGTTTACAAATTAAAGGTAATGCCGTCCTTTATTAAAGGCAGGCACAAACATTATGAAAGTCGACATTATTTTGATAGCAAAGGTGACATATGTAAACAACAACAATGTCAGAATCCTTCTAAACTTCGGGCGGAATTGTCAAAAATAGTGCCGTCTTTATTAAAGTCAGGCTATGCCGACTTTATCTACCGATAAGTCCCTATTATCTTTAAAGTAAAATATTACAATTTAAAAAAAATAAGCAATTTAAGTTACTTTCCACAGGTAGTCTTTATTCAATAAAGCAACTTCACTTGCTTGGTTCCGGCTTTAAACAATTGTCATACAAAAATAAAGTAAGTCCACTTACTTTATCCTATACCTATACTTATTTATTAGTACCTATCTTTAAAAAACTTTCTTTTTTTAACAGACATAGACTGGAAAAGGAACAAAAGACCGGAAAACGATCTTTTCCGGTCTATGTATTATTTTCCGGTCCCATGTTTAGTCAAGTTGTCTGTGTCTTGTGTTGACAGTTTTAAAACATACATTTTTTTTTAAATATTATTATTTATTTTTTTGACTTTTCTTTAATATTTATTTTATTTTTTTTAAATTTTTTTTGAATTAATTTTTTTTGTTATAAGGATAAAAATAGTTGGATATCAGTTGGTCAAAAAAAAATACGATACAATACCAAAAACTCGCTTTACAGGTCTCGCCTACGTGTCCTGTAAACTGTTCTGTAAAGTTCACTTTTCCGGTCTAATAAATCTTCGGTAAAAGATTCCGAGTAATTTTCTTTTGTTTATTACTATCTTACTTAAATTTAAGTGTAAAATTGGCTGCATTTAGTATTAAATTTGAATTAATATTAATTGCTAAATTATAATTTACTGTAAAATAAGCTTTTTTTATATAAAATATACTTTTATTAAATTAATTGGTTGTATTTTTAAATTTAATTAAAAACAGTTGAGAGCAAGTTGACTGACATGGCTTTAGTATTGAAAAAAATTTGATTAAGTGTATGTAGGACTTTCCAGGGCTTAATGCAACAAATTTTCCAATGCACTAACAACTACTGGCTAAAATAGTGCTGTTTTTTACAAGCGTTGGTTTAAATAACGAGCGCAGCGAGGTATTTAAAAACGCGAGTAAAAAAAAGCAAAGTCTAGCCGCGGGTTTCATAAAATCCGAAAAAAACAGCAAAATACTTTTAAAAATCTTCGCAACACACCATCTTTACACTATAAATCAAGGCGATGTGTCGTTTTACTCGGTGACGTTCATTTACTTAGTTTATACGGGTCCGTTAAACCGTTTAAATTTCAGACCGTTTTCCTAAAACGCATGTATAAACACTACCTAAACCGTTTTAAGAGGTCCGATGCGCATTAGCTAAAATCGTTTTAAAAATGCGGATTAGCGTTTGTAAAACCGTTTAAAAGTCCGTATAAACCCTCAAACCGGTTTTGAAGCCAGTGCTGCCAACCGAAAAGTTCAAAATGAGTTCAAGGTCGATTCCGATGTGAAACCAGGTATGTACCCACTGTACTAACCAGTAGGCTTTTGGTTGCGTCAAGGTTGGCAGCACTGGAGCATCTGATCCGAAAGCGTTATTAATTTCACCGTATAAACAGTAGGCGAAATGCGCATTGGCGGTAAACCGCATTAAAATAAAAACGGTTTACGGGCCGCATAAACTAAGTAATTGTTACGAAATTTTAATCTTTGACAATTTGATATTTTGACGATATTTTTAAATGATTTTTTCCTAAATACTTGGTGAAAATTGGCGAAAATGCCTTAATTCTTAGGCAAGAATAATTAGATTTTTTCAATATTACTATTTTCCGCTATTTCTCTTTAACTTTGTGTAAAAAACGGACAGAAATCTTTTTTTACACCCGTGATCAAAAAAAAAAGTTTTTTTTATCTTTAGTTAGTTAGTTATCTGCGGACAGTTACTAAAATCATGTTTTTGATGAAGGCATAAAAAATAGGTCTTTGTACAATGTTGCAATAAAGATAAATTTTAATTTTTTGGCCCCAGTATATTGATTATCGATAATCATAATATTGTCTTCAAAATTAAAAAACCTGTTTATGCTTGCAAACAGGGGCAATATTTCCCCGATAATTCCTGTACCTCTCGGTAAGGAATTCCTAGAACTTTCTAGAAATTCCGGGCACTTCCTGATTATTCCCCTAGCCTGTACACCAAAGGGCATTATTGAGCCACTCTTTGATTTTACACTAGGAAACTTTTATATATGGCAATATTGATCAGAGGAAACGATTTTCGACGAGCGCGCATCCAAATTTTAGCAAAAACCATGACTGCCGCCATTTTGATTCTAACTAACTAAATTTTCTGTTGCTGATTTTTTAATCGCGTTTATTTTGGTTTGCTGTGGCCAGAGGCGTATCCAGCCCAGGCGGGGGGCGGAGAATATGTTATTGTCCGGGGTATGAGTTCGCATTTTATTGGCCAGTCCAACTAAAAAACAACAAACACCTTTGCTGCGATTGTTGGCATGCCGCTTTCCGTAAAAGTCAAAGTGAAACTGGAATACAATCGTCTTATAAAAATGTGTATTGCTTTATCGTTTCTGGAGGGGGCTTGAGATTGGACCAAGCTAGGTAGGGTGGCATCAAGAAGAGGAGAAAATAAAAAATAGCCCGATTCTTTTAAAATAATGTAAAATTATGATTAAAATGCACCGCAGGCAAAATTTTTTGCAAAAAATCGCAAAAAATGTATCTTGTTTGTCCATTATTAAATAAAAATCTTGCAATGGGATTTACTAAGATCTAAAATAGTACTCCCCACAGGTCTAAATATTTACACCTGTGGGGTGTACTAAATTTTAAAACCAATTTTCAAAAAATACTTACCCATACAGACAAGACTCAGAGTTATTGATTATTTTGTATTGTTATTGCAAAACATCACTGAAAAACTGCTTTTTTCTCAAAATACATCATAGTTTAGAAGAAAATGCCCTAAAGCTATTTTTTTTGACAGGTTTCAAAATGGCAAATGGCGAATACGCCAAAAATTTGGCACATAATAGCTTCATTATTTGTGTTTGAGGTTATAAAGTTGGTGATTTTTTAGACCACCTCAGGGGGGTGCTTTAAATTTATAGCCCCCAGAAAGGATTGCTTTGTGGCATTTGGTAATAAGTTCGTTTATAATTTCCCTAAGTAACCGTTTTTAAAAGGATTAATTTACCTTATTTCATATCCCAAGTTGTTCATTACCCAATAAAACACCTCCTATTTTGACCAGAAAAGCACCATATTTTGAACCCGTTTTCAGCACACAAAATATATTTATGAGGGCACTACGAGGCAAAACAAACATAAGTGAAGGTCACTGATTATGCACGAAAAATATACCAAACTAAAAAACCCAAAACAACTATATTAATTTATTTACAAACTGGAAGTAAGACATTGAGGTTATCTAAAAGCTCAGTCAAAAAAACTTTCCTTACTCAAAACCCACTCATTTTAAAGCTGTAGCTTTCATCAGTAGAGGTTAGTGCAAGCCAAGGTGCAAGCAGAGGTAAAAGATCCTAACTCGCTGTTTGTGATTGAACGCAGCGCTAATATTTTTAAACGTAAAAAAACTTGCATTTAAGTTTTTTAATACATTTCATAGATAAAAACACCTTTTAAATAAATACAAAATTAATCTACTCCTTATTTTATTATTACTCATCTAAATCGTTGTGTGACATCAAGTATTAATTGAAAAAATTAATTAACAAGGGTAAGTTTTAATTAGAGTGACATATAACCCCAGTGTTAATTTATTCTACAGATTGTTTACTATTTAAACCCCGAGTGGATTTAAATTTTTTAATTTTCTTTTTTTCTAAATTGAAAATTTCCTCTTAAATCCAACAAAAGATTGTGTTAAGATGATTATTCAATAAACAAATTTATTAAAATTCTTCTTATAAATCAAACTACGTCCAAAAGAGGGTAGACGAACCCTCTTTTGAAATGCTGAAAACCAAAAATTTAACTTAAACTTAGGACCGTTTTAAAATAGACTAAACCGTTTTAGTAAATCTCACTGTTGAGCTTTTAGAAGCTCTTATAGAAAAGTTTTGGGTGTACATTTTTAGTTTGCCTATTTTGCGATGTGATTTTTAATTCAATACCTGGGATCTTGGGGGGGGGGGTAATTACCCTCATTACCCCCCTCCCCTTGTATACGCCGGTAGATTTGGCAACAAACGTGACTCCTATTTTTTGGTTTGTTCTGCGATTTTCTTTACTTTTCATCTGTTTTTTTTTGACGATTTTTCACTTTATTTTTAGTTAGCACGTGTTGTGTTATACATAGGATTATGTTTTTGACACTCCGTTTTTTAAATGATATTTTGTTCCATTAATGAGTGCGAGAGCTTAAGAGGTGGAAAAATGTCGTTTCTAGAGAAGTTGGTTTTGTTATTTTCTTGTAAATGAACTGCGGAAAATAAAAAAAAGAAACATTAAAATCAACAGCTGTTTGCACTTAACAAAAGTAAGGTTAAGTTGCGCATTGTAACGTACCTACCATCAAAATGGTCGCCTGACAATATCAATATTCGCGCAGGTAGAAAGCGTCATTTATTTCCATATAATTATAAGATGCTATAATAAACTTTGAAAAACAAAAAAATATGTAAAAATCAAGTTTGGCCCTGGGCAAGACCAAAGACGAAAAATCTACAGCGCAATTCCAACATCATAAGCAAACAAGACCATACAATCAGACTGTATGTGTTGGGGAAGATCATTAGTAAAAATATTAAAAATTAAAGGACCAAGAACTGATCCTTGAGGTACCCCCAAGTTTATTTCTTGTAAACCGGAATGACAGTTATCTATACTTACAAACATTTTTCTGTCTACTAAGTAGGATCTTATTAAATTATCAATTTTACCCCTAAAACCTACAGCGCACATTTTCCTAAATACAAATTCAAAGTTAATACTATCAAACGCTTTCGTCATGTCAACGAAAATTCCTGCGGTTTTCTCAACTCAAGAAACCATGGCATGCCGACTCGGTGTTCTTGTTTTGACGAAATCCATGTTAATTTTCAGTTAATAAGTTAAATTTACACAGGTGATCAATAATTTGTTCATAAAAGATTTTTTCAAACACTTTTGACAATACGTTAAGAATTGAGATTGGTCTGAAATGACCTATGCTTTTTGGGTTCCCCCCCCCCTTTAATATTGGAATTACTTTGAATATTTTCAATTCTTCTGGAAAAGTACCTTGTTCATCATTAAAGCTAGTGGCGCAGATATCATCAGGGCAGTTTCTAAGGCTTTGAATAATTTTGAATACCATTCCAGGGGTCACAAATTTAAATTCGAATATGTTTGATTGATAGTCTGATGTTGTACATATACTGCTAGTATTGGAAAAATTTTCGTCGATTAATTTTCTGGGAGCATTTACAAAATAGTTGGCAAAACTTGCAGATACCTTATTATTATTATTTATTTTTTCCATTTTTTTCACATTACTTTTTTGCTTATTTTTATTTACAATTCTCCATATTTCTTTTATTTTGTTGTTTGAGTTTTCTATTTTATTTTTAAAAAAATTTTATTTTGTTTCTCTTACAAGTTGTTTATATTGTTTTTTTTCTCCTTATATTGTTGGCTTAAATTTAAGTTGTTGTATTTAATATCTTTATGCATTTGTTTTAAAATTTTTGAACATTCTATAATATCATCATTTAACCATTCTGGCCTACTTTTATTTGTACTTCGAATTTTTTTTAGTGGGAAAAAGAAATCTACACCTAATTTGAAATCGTATAAAAAATCTGAAAAAAATTTATTAACACTTTTGGTTGAGTCATAGATATCTAAGACTTTTCGCTTCAAAAAGTTATTTAATTGTGATACATTTTCACAGCTGATAATCCGTACTTCTTTATTTACATGACTTTGTTTTCTTCGATTCTTTTGCTTTCAATTTTTAGAGATATGTTGTGAAAAATGATCCCCAAGAGAATAATCTATAACAGAAGACTGGATCCCCTGGCCACTAACGATGTTGGTAACTATATAATCGATTTTTGTTTTTGAACTTCGTCCATTTTTATCTGTAAAAACTCTCGTGAATTCGGTACTTGTAGTATGCAAGTCAAAGATATTTAAAAAGTCTGTGAGCACTGCTTTTTCTATGGACTTATACCAGTCAAGGTTGAAGTCTAAGAAAATTATTATTTTATCACTCATTTCAACGCATTTACCAAGAATTGTTGTCAAGCTGTTAAAAAATATTTCTATATCTCCATTTAGTCCACATATTAGAACAGTTATATACTAACAATAGTTCTTCCCGATTTATAAACTTGATTAATCGACGTGGGTCATCTGATGATCTTCTCTTTTACTTTCTCCTTTGCTGCTAAACAAAAAGCACAAAAACTAGGTAGGTATGTTTTTTTTTGGCCACTCAATAATAACAATATATTTTAAGCGCATGTCATGCAAAAATAAAAACTATGATAATTTTTCCCTAAACTTGATAATTTTTCGAACTGCAAATGATACTTTTTTTCAACACTGTGTGAGAGACAGCATTCAGTTTGGATGTACACGAGTGTGTACACGAATGTGGTGTCGACAATCAGACAAAAGGTTTTTCCGTGACATTAAGTTTTTCAGATTTCCAAAAGACAAGGAAATGAAAGGTATATGGAAGCATTTTTGTGGACGGGATGATAACTTTAACGTGAATAATGCTTAAATTTTCTCAACATATTTTAGTGATAATGATTATGAGCGAAACCTTACACACGAGTTGCTTGGTTATACGCCAAAAAAGTAGCGGGGCCTTCTAATTTGAAAAAAAAAGTTGTACGTGGAATAATGTCGATAGACCCCTTTCTGAGGGTTTGTGCCGAAAATTTCAGCTACTAAAAATCGGTAGATGTATTTTTGAATTTTTATAAAAAACAAATTTCTAACCCACTAGGGCCAATATTCCATTCAAAGTCTCCCACCCTGTAATTTATTTCCCTTGCGTCGAACCTCGTAATACCGCTTACCTTATGGACTTCTGAATCCATCTTCACTCCCTCATAATCCGCCACCCCTTCGTTGTTTTTCAGACTGCATTTCGTTTAATTTAAAACCTTGTAGTGCTTTTTGATGGAAAACCATTCCTACCTGCAATCCCCTTCCCCACCCTAAAATGTTACTTTTGAAAAAAAAAACATTGTTTTAGATTTCTGACTTTGTTTCCTTTAGTTTGATACCCCACAACCCATACTTTGACAGATAAAAATATTTATCGGATACAGGGAGGTGGTTGCAACCACCCGTTCAAATTTTCCAAAAATTCAAAAACACCTATTCGTTAACTTTTCAAGAAGAATGTAAATGCAATTTGTAGCTCTACATTGATTTAGAACTCTAAGTAATTGTGAGCTCTTTGTACCCTCTTCAAAACAGATTCACCTTTATTTGTCAACCCCCTGTCTAAATTTTAAAAACTGTCGAAGTACGTGTTTACCTATTTTATTAGTAGAGTCTACATACCACCTTTCAAACTTATGTTGCTTTTCGCTTTTGAGATACAGAAAATCCTTTTAAAATTTCAACCCCTATTTTTTCCCCTAGGAATAAAATAATAAAAAATATTTTCTTTGTGAGCTCCTCTGTTATCAACCCATTTCATATTTGTGGGTGAACTGGTATCAGCTGTGCGTAGGTAGTTCCCTGTTCGCGCCACAAAAATCTCACCAGGTGACGTCATGCGCGGATCAAGATGAATTTTGAACCGCTACGTATCATACCTTTCTTTTATTGTATCATGCAGGGTCGTTATAGTATATTGTCGGATATAGAAATTAACTAACTGATTTTGAGTTGTAAAAATACATATAGAAATTTATTAATTAATTTTGAACTGTAAAATACTTAAATTAGGTTTTGAAAAACAAAGTAGTTCCTCTTAATAAACGGGACTGTGTAAGCTGCTCTTAATAGATGCAACAATGTAAGAAACTGCCGAGATAAGTATAAAAAAAGGTTAACTGAACTAAATATTCACGGTCTATAGACAGAGATAAAATTTGTAAAGCCTTACTCAGGGAAGAGCAAGAGAGCAACTCATCAACTCATCCATATTGCCTATAAAAGCACGACATTCGTTTGGGAGAGGGAAAAGTTTCATAAACGCGGTTGCAAGGTGTCCTTATGCCCGAATGGGTATCGCTCTTACTTTTCCTCCAAGTAAAATTTAAGTAATTATTTTTTAAAAATGTAATAATAAAAGTCGTATTTTTAGTAGTCCAATTAAAGTGTAGAAATGGTAAGTTTTATAAAAGGGAATTATTTTCTAAAATGTTTATAAAGAACTTGCTTGATTTAAATTATATTTTTGGGTTTTTGTAATTTAACATCATTTTGTCTTTGTCAAAATAAATGTTTAAAACATCTTTGTGATTTTAAATTATTATCAAACTAAAATGAAATCGTTTTCATTCTAGAGAAATATAGAGTAAATTTGGGAAAGTCGAGTTAGAGAAAAGTTTATAAAAAACTTGAGTCGTGCGGCCCTTTTATTTATTCAAATTTAAGGGAGTTTACTTAAGTCGAGGATAAACCCCGACCCGACAATATCTATAATTCGAACAGAAGGAAAATACTTGTTTTTCTTACCTAGATGGATCTAAATTTTTGTCAAATCCATCAACCTCGACGACGTTAAACTTTGTTTTAGATCTCTTGAAGCTCAATGATATCTAAAATTAAAACAAATTAATAAGTTTAGCAATACAGTTTAGTCTCTTAAAAACAAAGGCGGAATTTATGAATCAGAACAAAATTTTTATAATGATAATAACTGATCAGAAATCTTTTAAAAAATGTAGGTATTGTTTTTTATTCTGGATATTTGTTTAAATTTTAAATTGCTTTTTTTGGATCGTATAAAATGTTTTGTTTTCATTTCATATGCATTGATTTAATTTAAAATCCTGGTCTTGAAAGAACTTCGTGTTATTCTTCTCCCCCCAACATGTTTGCGTCCTACTCTCACTGGTACTTTCTTATATTAACGAGTGTTGACAGTGAGTAAACCACAAATTCGGTATTTTTGTTCTACCATGATATCCACTTTTTTAACTTTAAAAAGAAATTCTCATTAGGATCTTCCGCTTTAAAAATTATTCTTACAGGATTAAATGTGGCTATACAAAGAGTAATTACACAATGGGGCTCTAAAACAAACGAAACTCGGGTGCAGTTCAAAGATTAAATTAAAATTAAAAAAAAAATCCTAGAACAAATTGATTAAAAGAGAGCTTATTTATCACTCCGACAACTTAAGTTTAATCCCTCATATAAGGAAAGGAGGACATTCGCAGAGTAAGTGTTGGTCCAGTTTGCGATTTAGGTGATATTTTACTAGACTATCCTAATATCTTTTCTGTTCATATTTAGAAGCTGTTAGCTGTTTCTGCTTTTGGGGTTGCTTAGTCTGATGCTGTATAGATATATGTTTTCTTTTGAGGCTTTGTTTGAGACCCTCTTCTTGTTCACTCATGTTGATTGCAAGTAATTCAGCTTACAATAGTGTTGAATATCTTAAGGCGCATTTACCATTTACACAGAGCCAATAGGTTCGTACAAAAATTCGGGACAAATCTGACGAACCTCTTTCGACGAACGTTTGCCCGAACACTCGAACATTTGCAACGAACATTTGCAGCGAACATTTGCCACGAAAATTCGGAAAAATTTTCGCAAGATTTTTTTAAAATATATTTTTGAAAGTGGGAATAGATAATATTTTTGGTCTTACATCACTGACCTCAATTCTTGAAATTAAATTGGAGCACCAAAAATATTTTATTTTATTTTTCGATTAAATAGTAAAAGCCGACGGAAAGCGAAACACTATTATTTGCGGGGTGGTAGGTTGTGAGGTTGGTAAATATCTACTAAATAAGTTTGTACCTAATTGTTGCTATGCTTTATCACTTTTTTGGAAGTGTAAACTCATCAAACCCCACCACCAAACCCCATCACCAAACCCCACCACCAAAACCCCACAAATTGAAATAAAGTAATCCTCATTATTTTCTGTCAAGTGACTCAAATCGTTCTTCCATCGGAAAGGTTTTAAAATTTAATTTTTATATTACAATTCAGTTCAATGATTTACGGTAAATAATTTTTCTAATTTTTATTTTATTCGAAATATTTCTTTCAGCAAATTTTGTCCGAACACCATGAACCTTTTTAACCGAACCCAGAACCTTTTGGCCACAACCTTTTGCGCGACTCTTAAAATAAATAATTCGCGCGAATGTTTGTCGGCATTTCGAACATCAAAGGAATATTCGCCTGTGTAAATGCTACTTTAAAGTTTGAAGCCGTTTGTGTATCACAACGAGGCGTTCTCTTGTGGTAGTTCTGTATTCTTCCATGATTGGCTGTCGATCGTTAACACTGGGAATGGAAAATCTAGGTCTAACGTAACCGTTGTTTAATCAGATGCTTTAATAGCTTTTTCCAGTCTTATTTCAATCAAGGTGTGCAAGAGACACCTGGCCTGGGATCTCCAGCTTGAGTTTGAATAGCCTGGGTAAAGTAAAGGCACTTCCACTGATCAATGATTCACCTGATGACGATTGCAGATACATACGCATTCCAAACGTTGTGAAAAAGTGAAAAATAAAGACAATGGAAGTTCGAAACTCTAGTTTACTCTCAAGTTCAACATTTAGTATGTTTTCATATTGTACTTAATACGTATCGAAAATCAAGCATCTTGCTCTTTCATATATAATGTTCTTTGTCAGTACAGACAACATGATCTATAAAAGAAAAATTTTTATTAAAAAAAACTTTTAAAGAACAAGCTTTTATTAAATGCACTCAAAAGAAGAAAATAATTTTTTATCTTTCTTATACCATAATAAAAGCGATGGGCGCAAATTAAAAAAAACAGTTGTATTACTCTATAACTATAATAATAATAAATTTAGTTCTTCTTTTGTAGTTCTTTTCTTGTCAGCGTAGAGTTAAAATTTCTAATTTGCACCCATCGCTTTTATTATGGTATAAGAAAGATAAAAAATATTTTCTACTTTTGACTACATAATAAAAGCTTGTTCTTTAAAAGTTTTCAATAAAAATTAATTTTTTAATTTAATAAAAATAGTAGCAACGAAAAGAAAATAGGCAAATTCACAGGCTCATCTACTCGTTCGATAAAATTTGGTAAGTAGTTTGTTTAAGCTGTCGTATATGGTAATTTGTCATTTCATTTATAAATTATTATTGTCCAACTCCACCTCCCACAAGCCGAGAAAGGAAATGTGGATAACTTAGGGCACTGGCGCACGCTGTTTATGGTCAATATTTTACTTCAAATTATTTTTTTTAAATTATTTATCCTTAACCCCCCTCCCCCTGAAGTCAATTCCTAGGTGCGCTAATGACTTAGGTCAATCAGAGATAACATGTTAATCACTAAACATAAAATATAAAATTAAAAAACTCAGATTAAGAACAGTATGGTTCAAAAAAGAAGTTAAAAAACCTCCAAATCAGTTACTTCAACCGAAAAGAAACTAAAAAACAAAAGATCAAAAGATCTTGGGTGGAAATAACACACAATGAACACACAAAAGATCAAAGCGCAAAGAGAAATGATTAAACGATGTTTCGCCCTGGGTAACCAGCGTGGGCTTATCAGTAGTTTCACTAGTCACCCTCCACTATACATCATTAAACACCATCATACACTTTGATTTCCAACCTTGAACTTTCGTTATTTTCATCCAAGATCTTTTGATCTTTTGTTTTTTAGTTTCTTCTCGGTTGAAGTAACTGATTTGGAGGTTTTTTTTAACTTCTTTTTTGTTTTAAATACCTTAGGAGCATAATCCTACTGGAAATATTAACACGCCAGGACGAATTCGTATCAAGTAACTTGGATAAGTGCCAGTGCGGAACGATGCCTATTTGTGAGTGGTTCAAGGCTGGAAATCAAAGTGTATGAGGGTGACCAGTGAAACTACTGATGAGTTGACGCTGGTTACCCAGGGCGAAACATCGTTTAGTCATTTCGCTTTGATCTTTTCATCCAAGTTTGAATTTTCGTTATTTCCACCCAAGATCTTTTGATCTTTTGTTTTTTAGTTTCTTTTCGGTTGAAGTAACTGATTTGGAGGTTTTTTAACTTCTTTTTTGTTTTAATTGCCTTAGGAGCATAATCCTACTAGAAATATTAACACGCCAGGACGAATTCGTATCAGGTAACTTGGATAAGTGCCAGTGCGGAACGATGCCTATTTGTGAGTGGTTCAAGGTTGGAAATCAAAGTTTATGATGGTGTTTAATGATGTATAGTGGTGGGTGACCAGTGAAACTACTGATGAGCCCACGCTGGTTACCCAGGGCGAAACATCGTTTAATCATTCCTCTTTTCGCTTTGATCTTTTGTGTGTTTCTTGTGGGATGCTCATCCAAGTTTGAATTTTCGTTATTTCCACCCAAGATCTTCTGATCTTTTGTTTATTAACATTATGTTTGTTTTGAAAAACGAAAATTATTTTAAGAAACTTCAAGTGCGCCTCTCATATTTTAGAGAGAGCAAAAAACTAGTTATTTTTTCAACTCCTACATTTTTTATTGTACTAGGAGATATTTTGGAAAGAGGGAAAAACACATATTTGAAGAAAAAATATTCTATCTCCGCCACTGGTGGTCTGAGCCTAAAAGTTGTTACACTGTTTGAGAGATAATTTTATACGCTTTTCGCTTGACTCCAAAAGTTTTTTGTCGATCGTACAGTTTTCGAGATAATTAGTAAAAAGCTCGAGACAAAACAAAAAAATTACCTATTTCTGCAATTTTTTCAATATGGCGGTGTTGGTACCAGTCGGATTTTTGAGGGCTTATTAGGAAATATTAAGGTTGGTATTCCTAACATCTTTATAAAAAAAAATGTGGCTACTAATGTTTTTCTCGAAGATATATAGCAATAACTAACTTGCCGCTATAGTAAACGGCCCGCGAGTTTTTAGTACAAAAGCATTGGTGCCGGGCACTTCCGGCCAGATTTGGAGTGGCACCATTTGATATTCGTATCAAGGAGATCAATACCTTTAATTTGACACCTCAATCAAGTGGTTACGTTATGGGTCGATTTTGCTTTAAAAAAGCACCCCCTCGGGCGATGGAGCCGCGGCAACGCGGCCGGATGCGGGATGCCACCATTGCATTTTTGGCATCGCCTAAGTCTAATCCAAGTTTCAATACAAGTATTTTTTGGTTACGCCCAAAAAGAAAAAATGTCAAAAAAATGGGTCAAAAACAATTTTTTTTTTGACATTTCCGGCCAAATGCCAACTGGCACCATAAGCTTTCTACGAATGGTGAGTACTAATCTTCCACTTTTTAGTGGTTTTTTGAGTGGTTACGCGATTGGTCAAAAAGTTTGCAGCCGAAAAATAAGCTACACCTTATTTTATTATAACCCATCTAAATCGTTATGTGATATCAAGTATTAATTGGAAAAATTAATTAACAAGGGTAAGGTTTAATTAGAGTGACATATAATCCCAACTTTAATTTGTTCTACAGAGTGTTTACTATTTAAACCCCGCGTTGGTTTAAATTTTTAAATTTTCTTTTCTTCTAAATTGAAACTTTCTTTTTAAATCCAGCAAAAGACTGTATTAAGATGATTATTTAATAAACAAATTTATTAAAATTCTTCGTATAAATCAAACTATGTCCAAAACTCAAGGAGGATTGGTTTCTAATGCTTAAAACCAAAAATTTAATTTAAACTTAGAAGGTTCTAAATTGACTAAACCCTTTTAGTATATCCCACCGTTATGTTTTAAGCATTTTAGACCAAGTTTCCATGAGTTTTGGGTATAGTTTGATTTCGAAGAAGAATTTTAATTAGTTTGTTTAGTGAATAATCATTTTAACACAATCTTTTGTTGGATTTATGAAGAAGTTTTCAATTTAAAAGAAAAAATAATAAAAAATTTAAAGCAACACGAGGTCCAAATGGTATACACTCTGTAAAACAAATTAAAATTGGGGTTATATGTGACTCTAATCCAAACTTACCCTTGTTAATTGATTTCCTCGATTAATACCTTATGTCACACAACGATCTAAATGTGTAATAGTAAAAAAGGGATTAGATTAACTTCGTATTTATTTAAAAAGTGTTTTTATTTATGAAAAGTATATAACAACTTAAACGCAAGTTTTCTTTACATTTCTGTCACTGTCGAAATATCAGTTTTAAAATATTAGGAGCGTTCAGATCACAAACTTTTCGAAAACAGCGAGCTCGGATCTCTTACCTCTGCTTGCACCTTGGCTTTCACCACCCTGTACTTATGAATGCTGCAACTTTGAAATGAGTGAATTTTCTTGATTGAGCTTTTAGATAACCTCAATGTTTTAATTTCAGTTTATAAATAAATTAATACAGTTGTTTTCGGATTTTTTCTTTTATATAGTTTTCGTTCATAATCCGTGACCTTCATTTATGTTTGTTTTGCCTGTGGAGGTCCTCATAAATATATGTTTTGTTCTGGAAACAGGTTCAATATACGGCGTTTTTCTGGACAAAATTGGAGGTGTTATATTGGTTAATGAACAACTTGGGATATTATGTAAGGTAAATTATATAAAAAATGCAAAAAGATTTATCAACTCTAGAGCTTAGGATATCTGTAAAGATAATTATATCTGTCTCCGTAGAGACGCTTAATTTTCCTTCAAATTGAAGGTACATCTGTCGATTCTGCAATTTGACAGATGGTTGTTTTTTACATGAATCCTGTTTCAGATTTTTTCATCATTTCATCTCCTAATTCCTAGCACCGTACTGATGAGTACTACAAGTGCGAAACCCGGGTCTACGGTTACCCTTACCTTTTCTGACGGAAAGCTCGCTATTCTTTGTTTTTTGTTAAAACAAATAACGTTAAAAAGCAAGGTTAGCACATTAATGTCAAAATAGGTTAGAAAAACCCAACGAAAATTAGGTGAAACGTAAAGTAGGTCAATGGAATACAACAGGTTGTTTTTTGTACAGTCTAGCCAAGTTTTCTTGCGAAGTTAAAAACAAATACAAAATTTCCATGCACCTAGCCACGATTCCAACCAGAGACCTTCCGCGCGGCTGGTCGATATGCTACCCACTAAAAGTAATCGATTCCGACGACGATTGGCCGTTGGGCGTGACAACTAATTTAACGCTACAGAAACTGACATAAGACCAACGTTGGAAAATCAATAGAAAGTTCTGTCGTAGTATACGATAGATACTAATGTGAGCACGACGTTGAGAAATCTGTAGAAAGTTGCGTCACGGTATGCGACGTCGAAGGGTCGTTCAATACACTTACTTACGCCTAACAACGTAGGTTTTGATATAAAACCGACGTCGTTTCGCAAATAACGAAGTGGTGACCTAACTTTTGACTTTAAATAACGTCGCATTATTCTGCTTGGGGCAAAGGTGTGATTACTGTCCATTATATAAAAGAACCCACCGTATTGGGTACCTCAGCCTATCATCTTAAGGTCAGGTGCAAAATAGTTTAGCCTATTTATTAATTTTGAAACCAGAAAGTGGTCGGGTAACGGTGAATGATTTAACTACCTGATTTTGTAGCATATCCTTCTGAATAAGCTTCAGGACTTCGTGATGGGAGTGAAATTGGTCCACCACTGTCAAAGGTATCTTCATCAAATATACTAAAAGAAAAATAAAATAATATGTTTGAAAATGTAATTGTATCTTTAGTGAACTCAACCTTGGTGACAAAAAATTTTAACAATTTTTTTTCTGCCGTCATAATCATTAGTAAAGGGAGGTGGAAATAAATGAGACTCTCTGTCTCTTATAAGCGTGTTTTTTTTTATAATTTAGAAATGCCAGTCTTTTCGAAATTAGCGATACTTATTTGTTGCCTTTGAAACTGCTGGAGTCGTTTTTGAGTTATCACGGTTCTGTTTGGCCTTGATCTTAAAATTTGCAAAGGGCGTAAGCAGAGGAAGAAGTCCTCGTTTGTTTAAGATTTTATAATATTTAATTACATATTTAAATTTGTATATTTTTCAAAAATTCCGGGGCTTTTGAATCCCAATTTAATTTTCAGACAACTATTGACATGAGCAGAAGAAATGGTTGTTGTTGATAGCGGATCCTGCGATAGCCCATGCTTAAATTAAGGTTAAAATCGTAACCAGATTTTGGTGCTTGCTGAAAACGGTTACGATTCATAAGTACGGATCTAATCAATATCTTAATAAATCTTGTATTCATGTGAAAATACAAGTTGAGATTTGAACGACCCCAAAATTCATAAAAATAAAAGAATTTTGATTACCTATACATATTTATATTTAAACAAATATCTGTAAAGCTAAACAATAATCCAACATATTCTGCAATCGAGGTCTCCTTCTTCTTCTTTTTAAACAAAAACTGACTAATCGAAAACGACTCTGACGAAAGTCTGCTCGAGCACCACGAAACTTTATCCCAGGGGCTCAATCTTGAAATAAATCCGTATAAGAATTGCTTGGAAGGCTTTCTTGTTCGCACTGAAACTGAAAGTACTTTAAGTAAGGAGATTTATTTTGAGAATTGAGCCCAGTCAACCAATATTTGGGCGGCTTTTACACAGAAAACCTTTGTTTAACCTTTAGAAAGAGTCAAGATCCTTCATTTGATATTTCATTTATGTGCCCACCTCATGACTACATACAGTTAAGACAAAAAATCGACTCTCTTAATCCAGGCTGCAGGTGTACCCGACAGTGTGGGGCTAGGCAACCCTATAAAGATTTATACGTCTCACTTTCCACCGTTTTTTTTTCAAGGGTATCTGGGAGAAATCTTGCATAAGACGCCTGAACTACTTTCCTGCCAGAGTCATTTCTCCTCTACCAGGAGAGCCCGGGTAGTGTCGGATTCCTACCGACTAAAACCCCCCGATTGTGGCTCCGACCAGCCTGATGGTTGACCAGAGTCACTGCACTGCAGCCATTACTGGCTTATTGTGCACCCTTTGATCCTAGTTTAACCACTCCACTCCCCTGTACGAGTTTGTAAAGGTCCTTAATGGAACAGTCCCTAGTCGTTACTGGGTCTAGTTCAACTTCCCCATAGGGCTATACCGGCCATATTCGGTCGCCAGAGCCTCGTCTGTTTTAGACAGGGAGCACCACGAGAAGGTGAGGTTGGCATTTGGATATGAGAGGCTAGATGCATTCGCATCATACCGATCGAAAACCTCTGGTCCCATGCCCACGTGCACTGGCCTAAGCTTGGTCTCCAACTGTTCCGAGCAAATATGAAGGTTACATTATATTCGCATCACTATCCCTTACGCCCCCACTTTTCACAATAAAAAAAATAAGGGAATAATTTGTTTCTCAGCTGTTCGTTAAAAATAAAAAAAAAAGTTGGTTTTATACTTTGTTTAAATATATGGGTGTTCCAAAAAAAGCCGGAGTTTTTGGATTGCCTACAACTTTCACAATCATTTTTAGAATTTTAAAATTTAAAAAAGGAAACTTTAAAATTTATGCGACCAATATCAAAACTGACATTTATTTAAAATTCAAGATGGCGGACAGATTTAAGAAATGGGTATTTTTGACCCCCCTGCAAAAAAATTGTGTGCGCCACTGCCTTATCATTAAAAGGTGTATAACCGTTTTGTTTTTTTTTTTAAATCGGTTAAGAAATTTCTGCAGTGTTAAACTTGATGGTGTTTGTATGGTAGAAAACTTTCTTCCTATAAGTCATCTTTTTATTCGACGTTATACAATTTGATTGAAATTTATCAGAATTTAATGATTTTAAAGTTCCTTAAAAGCTGAAAGTCTAAATTTTACACGCCGGGTATAAAAACTGACATGTCTTTAAAATTCAAGATGGCGGACAGATTAAGAAAATAATACCTCCTGAAAAAAAAGTGTGCGCCACTGTAACAAAATTAAGTTATGTGCTAAATATCCTTATTCTTTTAACGTCAACGCACGTTACGTTTATTTAAATCGGGTAAGAAAGAAGAAAGTTATGAAGTTTTCTTACTTTAAGTCATCTTTTATTCGACGGTGTACAGTTTGGTTAAAAATTAGCAGAATCTAAAAATTTTAAGCTTTATGAATAGCTAAAAGTAAAAACTTTATGCGCCTAATGTCAAAATTAATATTTCTTTAAAATTCAAGATGGACAGATTTGAAAAATGGGTATTTTTTATTCCCTCTGGAAAAAGAATGTGTGCGCCAGTGTAATAAAATGAAAATGTGCATTTAATAGCCCTATTTTTTTACGTATATTTACATAGCGATTACTAAAGTCGGTAAAGAAATAAGAAAATTTTGCAGTTTTACATTCGATATTCTTTTAGTAATAAAAATTATCTTTTTTACTTGATGGGACCAATTTTATAAGGCAACTGGAAACGAGAGAAAAAATTATCATCTTTTAAAAATTCAAGATGGCAGACGGCTTTATGGGCTGAGTATTTTTGACCCCTCAAAAAAATAACATCCGGCACCACTGTAATTAAATTAAGATATGTGATAATAGCCCAATTGCTTTGGTCTTAATTGAGTATTGTTTTTTTTGTGAACAAATAAAAAAATTAATAGACAGAAAAGATTTGTGGCGTAGAGGGCAAAGGGTGAGGGAATATATCGGAAAAAAATTTTTCCTCTAACTGAGCTACCGCACTTCATTTTGACAAAAAAATATTTTTTCTTTTAATAGTAGGTTTTTTTTTGTTTATCCTGGAACTTTCCATCCATACAAAGATCAATCGCCCAGTCTTGCCAAGATAAGTTTTTTTTTTTATTTAATTTAATTGCAGGGTTTCTTATTTTACATCATCTATAGTAATGAATTATCTTCGTCTTAATAGGGAAATTTTGGAACACATAAAATTTTGTCAACTTTGATAGCCGCTGTGGTAGTGTTTAATACCCACTACCACTACCACGCATCGATTTTACCAGAGTTTTTGGAACACCTTAAAAACTGTCACTTGTAAAGAATTTAGAGATGAAAAAAAATAAAAAAATTTGGCTTAATTTTACAAAATAAGTGTTTTATATGTTGGAACCTGGTAATAATTTATTATTTTTAAAATTAATTGCGCCAAAATTCTCTAAAATGAACCAGAAAAATAACCACAACCACAACGAAATGGATTCGTAACTTACGGCAGTGGTAGTGGTTAATTACCAGAACGGAATGATGTTTAGTTATTGCGCAAACGCAGTAATTGCCACAATCACTACGAAGTGTCAAATAAGCGTTCCAAAATATCCCTAATATTTGAGGCACTGTAAATCCACTTTCAAACAGATTTTTTACAAAGTGCTTATGTTCTCCGTGAAACACCATTTTGATTTAATAACATATTTAGTTATTAAAGTTTTTTTTTTCATGACCTACTAAGTCGTAATTCCACTTTGCAACACCTAATGACTTAAATTAATAGATATGTAATTGTTACAAGTAAAACTTCAGATTTTTTTGACTTTTTAACCGACTTTAATCGGTCACGTTAAAAAAAAAGGCAGTGGCACACACGTTCTTTTTTCAGGAAAACTAAAAAATACCCACTTTCCAAATCGATCCGCTATCTTAAATTTTCAAGAAATGCCAGCTTTGACATTAGCCGCATAAAATTTGGACTTTTAGTTCGCCAGCTTAAAAAGATAACTCATAGTAATGAAACTTCATAACTTTCTTATTTCTTAACTGATTTAAATAAACAAAACATGTATACGTTAAAAGAATAAGGCTATTTAGCGCACAACTTAATTTTGTTACAGTGGTGCCCAATTTTTTTTTCAGGAAGGTAAAAAAGGGCACTTTTCAGATTTGTCCGCCATCTTGAATTTTAAAGAAATGGCAGTTTTGACATAAACTACATAAAATTTGGACTTTTAGCTTTTAAGAAAGCTTAAAATCTTTAAATTCTTATTATTTTTGATCAAACCATATACCGTAGAAAAGATGATAACTTTTAGTGAAACAGTCTTTTACCACACAAACAGCATTAAACGTAACACTGCAGAACTTTCTTATTTCTTAACCGATTTAAAAAATCAAAATACGTATATACCTTTAAAGGATACGGCTATTTAGAGCACATCATAATTTTGTTACAGTGGCGCACACAATTTTTTCGCAGGGGGGGTCAAAAATACCCATTTTTTAAATCTGTCCGCCATCTTGAACTCTAAAGAAGTATCAGTTTCAATATTAAGCGCCTAAATTTTAAAGCTTTCTTTTTCAAATAAGCTTTAAATTTTAAATTTCGGATAATTATTATGGAAGTTTTAGGCAATCCAAAAAGTCCGGTGTTTTTGGAACACCCTATATATACTTTGTTTAAATGTTGAATATGTATTACGCGATGTCTTTAATACATAGACCAGTTTGTCCTTCTCTTTATTATAAATGTAAGTGCCTAAAAACAAAAATTTTTTTTAAAATAAGAACCTTTTTTACTCTCTTTTCAGTTAATTGTTCAGTCCTTGAAAATGGTTATTGTATAACCGAAACCGAAGTTTTTTTAATAAATAATTATTGTGTAGAAACCTGGATCTTATTCAAATCAAATAAATCCTTATCTACATCGTGGAAACTCAATTCAAAAATTTCAAAAGGGAATAATAAAGCATCAAGTTTTTTTCAGAGGACTTCCAACCAAAGAACCACTAAAGTATTTCTCAACCTACAAGTTAACCTTTTTGAGGTGGAATTGGATGAAACATGGAATATGCAAATTAAACACTTTTTTATTTTTTAAGATAATTATTTTTATGATCGGTTAGTAAATGCTTTTCCTATCTCCAGAATTGTTATAAATTCCAAATCTATGTTTTTTCCTTTTAAAAAATATGCGCGGTATTTTGACAGATCCGTGTGCAAAGTTTTATAAATAAAGCTTTTTAATTGGTTTCCCATGTGCAAGTTCTACCGTTGACCTAAAATTGTTCGGCAAAACATCTACCTACACAGGAACTTAAAATAGAATTTAATTAAAGTTTAGATAATTAATGTAAATTAAATAAGAAATTCAAAGCGACAGAGTTGCAGGATATAGTTACGATGTCAAGTTAACAGTTGTTAGTTAAAGTGAAACAATAAAACTAAGAAAATTCATAAAACTTGTAACAAACTTAAGTTTAATTTTTGTGTTTTTCTAGTGAACATTTTTAAATTAGGTAAAGATAAGGTTTCAACTCTTTGGAAATTAGTACCTATATTTATTTGGGTAACTTAATGAAAAGTAGATTTAAATTTTACTTTTTTTTAGTTTTACGAACAATCCTCCTGAAAAAAGCAAGGGGATTTTCACCCATAAAATACATTATGCAAAGTTATAGCTCGTGCGCTACCAAACCAAATGAAAAAAAAACTCACCGCTAGTCAGAAAAGGTGGGCGCGGGTGGGACACAATACACAATAAGTTTTTCTAGGTGTAACCCGAGTATAACATTAGTTATACTCGGGTGTAACCGCAATACTACAAATTTTATCTATGTCTTCTTAAACAATTGTGTAGCAAAGCCATTAATATACAAGGTCACAACTTTGAAATTTACAATTGCTATAATCTCTAAACTAAATGAGTACTTAACACTTATCATACTTATGTCCGTATGCACCAATTTACACGTTTTTTATAATTAACTTATTGTCGACTAGCTAGTTAATCAAGACAATGATATTTTGGTATGCACCAAAATATTGTCAGCAACAATTAGTTAATTGAGCGAGGCTGAAGAAAAAAACATGCTTTACTCTCAAAAAGAATTGGCAACGTTGTAGACTGGAAAATCAGCGTGTTCGACGGTTACGTTCAAACTGCACGCCGGACGTCTTTGTGTTTTCTTCTTTGTCCATTAACAAAGGCAAAAAAACACGGCAATACTTTTTGAACGCGCTCGAAGTTTATCTGAACACATGAGTTCGTTTGACATTCGTGTATTTTTTTGTGGAAGCAACGTAAAGTAAAAACCCAAAAAAGCTGAATAATTTGTGATAAAAATCCACTAACACAAATGTTGTAGAAAGGTTTAAATAAAGGCGATCAGTGTCGGTTTAGTTTATTCACGCCTGTATAGGTTGGGGGTGACCTAACATCGCCATAAATTGAACCTGTGTGGAAAAATATAATTTACATCATAAAATTGCTATAGTTTTTGGAGTTGACCATAATTTCCCACCCATGGATGCTACCTACTATCATAAACTGAAGATTTGAAACAGAATCCAAAAGATACACATAAGGATATTATTTATGTCAAGATGTATCTTGAATACAAGCCCTCAAGGCTTGGTTTACCCAGCAACGTAATGCACAATTCTTAAATTTAGAGCTTAATTTTTTATCTCTCTCATTTTCTACCATACTATGTTGGAAAAATGATATCAGTGGATCCTAACACCCTCAAGTTTATATATCATGCGTCTGTATTTGATCTAGCTTCTTTTAAAATGTGTGTCTCCCATGTCGAACATTTTGAGTTTTACAGAGGTGTCAGAGCGGCATCAATCGGATTCATAAAATGTACATCTTGACCAATTAAAATCAAATAAAAAACTTAAATTAGTCAACCACGTAAATTTATGTAGTCCATTTTTATGTGTTCATTTTTAAAAATGATTACTTTTAAAACTGCTTTTAGGACTCCTCTAAGAATTTTTTTAATCACATAAATGCAAAACGGGAACCTAAAACCCCCAGAATTGATGTATCAGATGCCTGTATTTTGTTTTATTTTTTTAATTATTTATTTTTGAAAAATGGCCACAATCTTAAATATCTGGAGCTTCCTAAGGATGCCAGAGTTGCCAGATTTGAAAAATATGCAGCCTTAGCTACCAAAATCAGTCAGAAAAATCTCTTTTATTTTATTGTTTTCTCTTGAAGAAAATATTTTTTCACTGCTTTAATGAAAAACATTCACAAACCTGTTTTTTTTTTATTTTAGAACCTAACCACGTGAAGCCTAATATTTGAACTACATGCAGCTACTAGTTTGTGGTACCAAAGAAGGAATAAATAATGCATAGTTTGATGTAATTTTTGTATTTTTTTAAAGTTAGATTTAATTTAAATGATTAGTAATAAGCATTTTAAAATAAGTTTTTAAATTCATTCATTCAATTGCATATAGGTGTTTACAATGCCATAGTCAACTCAACACGTTGAGCCATCACTGGTGGAAACTAATCATCCGCTATTTCATGACCATCGTAAGCACACGGTCCTGAGACGTAAAAAAGAAATGACCGCCTGTGGGCATGTGGAGCTCAACGTGTTAATAGTAAGGTGTCATAATACTACATAAATTTAACTAAATTTTACGTTGAAATATAAATATATGTTATACGTATTTGCAATTTTAGAGGTTCTAGGTGTAAAAAAAATAATTTTTCTGCATATTTTTTAACATGTTATTAAATAATTGTTAATAAAAATTGCTAAAAATATTTCCACCACACAAAAATGCTACAGTATTCTACGCATATACAACTCATTCCAAATCCTCTGGTCCAATTTCAATATGGTGGCTGACCTTTAAATAGAAGCTAAATGGAAATTTCATTGTCAAAAAATTAGTCTGCAGCAATTTGGATTGGAGTGATTGTTCTGTGAATAACTAAAATGTATATTGCTCAGTAGTTTCCTTGCCTAAATTCCAAAATCTGAAAATAAAAAAAAATTAGAGGAAAAAGTTTGTCTAATTTAGATACAACGCTTTTTTCAGTACTAGTAAGGAGGGCTTTACTAAATGTTCACTTAAAACCAAAACAGAAATCCAAAAAAGAGCAAGTATTTCTACAACCCCATCTTTGCCACAACCTTCTCTTATGCATTTTTTAACTAAAGTTGGGGGGATATTGGTAATTAGTGTTTTAATTAAAGGATCTTTTATTAGGAAAATATAAATATTTTTGAACCTATAGGTATCTCTCTTTCAGAAGATAAACATTTAAAATTTTTCCATAATAAATGATTCACTGACAAAAAACACAAGTTTACATAACATATTTATGGAAAGAGTTTTAATATTTTAAGAACAGAAAAGGTAATTATCTCATCACTAGGAAAATAATTTTAAAAAAATAAAGGTTTCATTTTCACTTGCCTTTTTACATTAATTCCCCAATACAGGTAGTTGCTCAAGCAGTTTGTTATTTTTCTTTTCTAAAGACGTTCAGTGCAAGGAGTCACATTGCACATTTTTATTCCGTTTGATTTTCTGTGTAGTGTAGTGGTTGTGGGCGACTCTGCCTTGCTAGATATAAATTCAACCATATTCTCTAAAATATTATTATCAACTTGGCACAAGAGCCTCTGGCCTTTGGCTCATTTAAGGTCAATTCATGCTCGTACCTTGGATCAACATATGTCAAAGTGTGCAAGTTTTTATAGAGTAAAAAATCTGCGCACTTTGTCTTTAAGTTGATCCAAGTTGCGAGCATGAATTGACCTTTATCCAAGCTTCTTTTAACTAAGAAAAAAACCGCTCATACCTTTCATTCTAACCCCTTGGAAAGCCTTCAAGGATGATATCCTGAATGTCCCGGTCTTCATCCAGCAATATATCCTCAACCTCCATTTATCGTCGGCTCTTTTACTTTTTTAAATAACAATCATTCACACATAACCTCACTTGTTAGTTAGTCGTCAATTATCTTTTATTAATTGGCCAAATTCGGCCGATTAGTTAAAACAGTCGATTAGTAAAAAAAATTGCTTGGTGCATACGAAATAATTAAAAATTCTTTAGTAATCGATGATTAAGTGTATTGTTGAAATTCAGCTTTGGTGCATACGGACATTAGAGGTTTACAAAAATTATCTTTTTGAATGCTGGTCGGGCCGACAGGCATTATGTGGGCAAAGCTAGAACAACGATGTTACCTTTTTAAGTAGGACGTCACCCTGTATGTTTTGGCAATTCTAAATAGAGATTTTATTTCTGATTCCAAAAATATATGTTACCTTTTTTTTTGAAGGTTTAGGTTTTTGGGTTGAAGGATCTTGTTAATGAAACATCCTTTTTTTGAAATGCCAACGTTTCGCAAAATTTATTTTCTTCTTCAGAGCTATTCAAGACGGTCATTCCATGTGTCGATTTTATTGCCAATAGACGTCATCCTTGGGTAAAGAGGCATTATTTTTACAGAAGTACCGTAAAATTTTGATTAAAACTTAAAGAAAAAAACAAAAACATTAAAATAACATTACTACGGCGAGTACTTCGTTCGCATTTAATTTTTACAGTGTAAAAACCTATTTTTTTTCAGTGTAAAAACTTGAATAGCCCTGAAGAAGCAAATAAATTTTGCCAAACGTTGGCATTTCAAAAAAAGGACGTTTCGTTAACAAGATCCCTCAACCCATAAATCTACACCATCAAAAAAAATTAAAAACAGGATCGTTAAACCATTCTACAAATATATGTTACTTTTTTGTAAGCCATCTAATGTATGAGAAATTTAACTTATTTATTTTAGTTTTCAAGTTGACACCATGTATATTAAATGCAGCTTAAAAGGTAGGTTGCCAAATTTAGGGTTATTATATTTTTTTGACCGACCACTTTTTTCACTTTACAGGACAAATGTAAAATTTTAATTTATCGAGGCTTTATTGATGCTTATCTACAGTGGAACACCAGAGATTTTTTTGCACTGGGTCAAAAATTTGGGGTTAGTTTAATTATTTTGACTTCGCATTTCACGCCGCTAAAGCACATACGTTTTTTTTACTTTCGCTTTTTTCGTAAAGTGTGTGTGTTTAGCGCTAAAAAGTTTATAAACGGTATGATGGCATTTCAATAATTGATCTTCCACCGATAACAGCAACCTCGCCGTTCTGGCTCTAAATGGAGCTTTACTGACCTGTTTTTTTAGTACTCAAGTATCCGTGTGTTGTTTTGGAAACTGAGGATGGGATCTAAAATCTATTAAAAAACAAACGATCAAAAGATCTTGGGCAAATAACGAAAATTCAAACTTGGATGAGCATCCCACAAGGAACACACAAAGGACCAAATCGAAAAGAGAAATGATTAAACGACGTTTCGCTCTGGGTAACCAGCGTGAGCTCATCAGTGGTTTCGCTGGTCACCCTCCCCATACAACCTTGAATCACTCACAAATAGGCATCGTTCCGCACTGGTACTTATCCAAGTTACCTGATATGGATTCTTCCTGGCATGTTAATATTTCCAATAGGATTATGCTCCTAAGGCAATTAAAACAAAAAAAAAATCAAAACCTCCAAATCAGTTACAACCGAAAAGAAACCAAAAAATAAAAGATCGAAAGATCTTGGGTGGAAATAACGAAAATTCAAACTTGGATGAGCATCACGCAAGGGACACACAGAGCGAAACATCGTTTAATCATTTCTCTTTTCGCTTTTGTCCTTTGTGTGTTCCTTGTGGGATGCTCATCCAAGTTTGCATTTTCGTTATTTCCACCCAAGATCTTTTGATCTTTTGTTTTTTGGTTTCTTTTCGGTTGAAGTAACTGGTTTGGAGGTTTTGAACTTATTTTTTGTTTCAATTGCCTTAGGAGCACAATCCTATTGGAAATATTAACAGGCCAGGACGAATCCGTATCAGGTAACTTGGATAATTACCAGTGCGGAACGATGCCTATTTGTGAGTGATTCAATTCATGATTCATTGGAAATCAAAGTGTATGATGGTGTTTAATGATGTATGGGGAGGGTGACCAGTGAAACCACTGATGAGCTCACGCTGGTTACCCAGAGCGAAACATCGTTTAATCATTTCTCTTTTCGCTTTGGTCCTTTGTCTGTTCCTTGTGGGCTGCTCATCCAAGCTTGAATTTTCGTTATTTCCACCCAAGTCTTTTGTTTTTTGGTTTCTTTTCGGTTGAAGTAACTGATTTGGAGGTTTTGAACTTCTTTTTTTGCTAAAATCTATCCTTTGCACTCCAAGATTTCACTAGTGCACTTGCACATAACTATGCCGCAATAATTTAAATTTTAAAAAATGATTGAATCCAAATAAAAACAAAATTATGTGGGGTTATAGGCGCCGTCTGTGTCTATGCGAATTCCTAGTAATCTCAGCGATCCAGTAAAGTTCTCTTGGTTCTTTGGTAGACTCGAGGTAATGCCCGCGCAACGCTAGGCCTTTTTTGGCGGGCGACCGCACACGAGTAGTGGTTTCATATTTGTTTTAGAACAATGTTTTTGAAAACACATTTTTGAAAGATAAACATAACCTCGAATGGTTTTCTGTCCGAAAACGTAAAAATACTTTTCTGTCCCACTGCGACCTGATTTAAAGTTTGTTAACAAAACACCTGCAGTTACCATGGAATCGTATAAATTCTGCGATCTATCGGCCAACACTTGAACTGCGTGTGTCTCCCAAATTCAATGAAATGTCATTGATTGATCGGTTTTCTTTTCCGGAGTACACAGGCTTTCAGAAAAAATTAAACTTAGTTTTTATTTTCGCTAAAGCAAGGAAGTATAAAAAGAAAAAATGTAATCCAGAGGAATTTGTGAGTATTTCTCTATATTTTTTTTGTAAATCGGGTTTGTTCTTTTCAATAAGAGGTAATATTGGAAGTGAACTGCATCAACCAACCCGACAGCGTCGGCTTCCCTGATTTGTATCAGTTTTTATAAGGTAAGCTTTTGTGTATGTCTTAGATTTTTGTAAGAATTTATATGGTTTCATATGTGTGTTTTATATCTGATCCTATAATCAGACAAACTTATGAATGTTTATAAAATTTTGATAAGTGCAAATATTTTTTTAAACATATTTCCTGGTTTTATAAAAGCACCATTTTCTAAGGGATTTTATAATGAAACCGACACATCAACTTTTATGGGTTTCTATAATTACATTCTTTTTCTTTTATAATGTATTATGGAATTCTATAAAACGATGTTTTTATGAGTTTTCTGAGGGAACAACTCATAACATTTTATAGTTTTCTATGATTACACCCGGGCCTTGTTCTTTTTTTTGTTTTGTTTGTAAAAAAACGTTTTTTCGTGAGATTTTGGAATACTAATGATCAGACCAACTCATAGAATGTGACGAATTTCTATGAAAATTTATAATTTTTTATGAGTACAAACCGTTGGAAAATGTACGTCATCGGTACGTACATAGTACGTACCATTACATACGTGTACGTACCGTGGAGGTGTGGGGAAATCTTAAAAAATATTACAAAATCTCATAGAAACTTATCAAAGTAATCAGATTTTATCTGCCCTAACCTAAATGCTTGCATGCCCTGTGAAACAAATATATTAAGTCGTCGCCTACCGGAACTTACAAAATCTTATAAAAACTATAATCACATCATGTGTCGTAAATACTTTTACAATAAAAAAATAGTTTTTGGCTTATAAAATCGCATAGAATTTTATCAAAGTAACATCTCTCCCACAGCTCCTGGCGATAAATAAGTACTTATACAAGAACAATTTTCTATCAGATATGTAGATATTGTGCAAGCACAAGGAATGTTATTATATCATAGTGGGTTAGGTCGTCGTATTTTATAGTTTAGATTAGGTTATAGTTTAATTTGACTGTATATTAATCTGTATTACATTACTTCTACTACTACTACTACTATAAATTCTAAAGTTGTAGATCTTATAAAATCTTTTAAACCTTTATGAGGAATTGTCATATTAAAAATCATAAAATATTGTATACTTTTATAAGCCAACTGGCTGGTGAAATATGATGAACTCCTATGCGGGATTTGTGTTTCACTTTCACTAGTCAAAAATTATAAAATTTCATAAGTTTATATGAGCATAGATTATGAAAACTTATAATGTTTTATCTGTTATTTGCTATGATCTATTATAAGGTTTTTTTGGCAGGGTTTAGTAATCGCAAGTATTAGCAACAAATTAGGTCAGCAAAAACATATGTTACTGCATGAAGCATCTAGAGGTGCAATGAACTAAAAGGAGCCATCCATAAAATATTTTACACTATTTTGGCCATATTTTTCCCACTCTCCACTTTTCAGAAATCGTAGTTTCTGATGACGTGTGTCACACAATTAAAACACCTTATTAAAAAGGCGCTGAAAAAGTTTAAAACAATTTTTTTAGAGGTCAAAAAGTATGCTACCACCGACGGACGGTGTCTCCTCCATACTAAAGATCATTAATTATTATAATTAAAAATAGGTACCTAGCTACTAACTAACTAATTACTTAACAATACCAAAATTGGAGAAGTTAAATTTTGTATATTGAGGAAGAATTTTATTTGTGACAGGGGGGGGGGGTCAAGAATTAGAAAAAATGGTATTGCCATAAATCATCACGTTTCTGATGACTGTCTTCACTAAAGTTACGTCCGAAAATAAAATCCACGCCCCCTTATTTTTATTCCAGTTTTGGTATTGTTAAATAACAGTGTCCATTTGATCAATCGGATCGGTGGTAGCGTGGCATCACAATACTTTTTCGGTCTTTTATTTCTTACGGCCAAGAAAAATGTGTCAATATTTTGACCGCTCTTTTTTTAGAATTGAAGGGGAAGATATGTTTTTTGTAACGTAATCTTAATGGGGTCAAAATTTGTCCACAATGATGTGACTTAATTTATGGCTGGCCCCCTTACCTTATTTCACCTGGCTCAGAACCAAGCGTTAATTAAAATCTATTCACGTATCTTTATTATTTACCTACTGTTTGTTTGGTAATAAGAGAGGTGCATGTGGAATTCGATTGGTAATAAGCCATACGTGTTGATTCAGGCAGGCTTTTTATATTATTGTTGAAAAGTAGGTATTAATAAATAAGACTCCAGTTTTTTTTTAAGTTTAAAAAAATACAGACAGTGTTAAATTATACATCTAGTGTAAGTGAAAAAAAAACTAAAAAAATATGAACACGGTACTGCCAGAAGGAATTGATCGCGTTCTGTTAATGTGAATGTTGTCAATTGATAAAAAAAAGTGAAAATCATAAAAAAATAAGTGGAAAAACGGGCTGTTGAGGATAAATTTGGATACCTAAGCGATAAAGGTAGATGGGTGAAAATATAATAAAAGTAGTAAAAAGGCCATTATTTTGGTACAGGCCAACATGACCTTGTAGATTGCACATTCGCATTCTCTTAGAATGCAACAAGCAATTGTGAATAAAATCGGATACCAGAAGAAATTTTACAAAACGGTTAGCGAAGTCAAATTTCAACGTAATTTTGATGGTTATGTAGGTTTCGTTATGTATTGCAATAACCTTATAATTTGCCTACCTATAATGTATCCCATCGTAATGTCATCAGGCTTTCTAATTTTCTTTGCAATGCTCCTAAATTTGCCATTTCTGAAAAAAAACAAAATTGAAAATAGATGGATATTTGCAGTTTATTGAAATTTATCGGATCACTTTTTAACAGGTGGGTATATTCGTGCATCAAAAAAAAAGTATTGACATATTTCTTTTATTATACAGGGTACGGGTGTAAACGATTGCTCTGCCAAACTTTTAATGGAAAACGTTAAAATAAGAAACAAAACATGGCGTTCACAAATCCTTTGTTTTCGGGGTACAATATGCACGATTTCTTAGTTTTATTTTCTTATACCTTGTTTAGAATGTACAGGAAAAATGTTTATTACACGAAAAGTCATTTAATTTTTCCAGTGTAGTGGGTTCTAGGCAGTGGCGGATCCAGCAATTTCACCAGAGAGGAGCGCAAGCAATAAAACTGATGTGGTCTACATCTCAAGCGACAACGAAAAACTAAAAAGTTCTTTTTTATGGTTATCATTATTTTTGGGGATTTGGTTAGATTGGTATATTGGTTAGTGGTGGCCTGACCCTCCCCACTAACCAAACAGTTTCGACCTACATATTATGTTCGTAGCTGCTTGAGCCGTTGGTGGTGACTATAACAGATACTACCAGATAAAACCAAATTATTTTGGCAAAGTTATTTGTTATAATACAAATCCTTAATTCTAAAAAACAATACATTCAGTAATAAGTAATAATAATAAAATTAAGTTTTGTTTTTTGCTTTGCAAACCTATCTAAGATAGATTCTAAATCCAGATTTATTAAAAGATATATATACAAAAGCGCCAAGGCAATAAGTATCTTTTCTCCTACCGTGAACTGAAGATAAATTTTCATAAGTCTTAAAGTAGAGAAACTTCTTTCGGCGGTAGCAACCGGAAAAGGAAGAGAAGAACCAATTTTTAATGCTTTGTAGATATTGGGGTAATCATGTTTACTATACAGTGTCAACGCTGTTAAGGCATCATCGCATTTACTATTTAAAGTTCCGTTTTTAAATAATGTTAACTCTGCCATTAACACTGTGTGAGAAGGGTTATTTAAAACTGCGCCAAATTTTTCTATAATTTTTGTTACGATATCTGATATTTTTTCTGCGTCGCATCTTTGAATGGTCGTTGAAATGCATCAATTTAATGGACAGATATCTTGAATCGCCCCCTGTATGCAATTCAAATATGACATTTGGCAGACAGTTGCACTCGGCTGCTCACAAAATATTGTGAACCCGATTTAGCTACCTAATATGTCATTTTTTTAGCCAAGAGGAATACTCTAATCTTAAAACATAAATTTTCTTATGAACTCCTTTGACTTACCCAAGCCAAACCTATTTTTCTTACCTAGAAATAATTGAAATTATAATATTATGGCTCAAAAAAACCTTGAAACAGAAATTCGAAAATTAGCAAAAATGCCTTATTTTTGACTGGCCGCCGTATAAAAACTAGGCATCCGCCAACAATAACAATAGACTCTTGCGTACAGCTTGTGTTCTGTTTAGCAATTTTAGCCACTTTTTTTCATTTATTCTAGAGAGACCCGAACACTTTGATAGCGAATATATCAAAAACTGGTCATAGAAACGAAATAAAAATTACCCATTTTCTTAACTAGCACTAGTTATAAAACATATTGAAAATAAGTTGAAATCGACCAAGATATGTTTTATAGGAGTTTCCAGTGCGTGGTTCTTCAATGTTTTTAAAACTTTGATAATATTCGGGGGGGGGGCGCCCACCCCCTGGATCCGCAACTGGTTTTAGGATAGGTTAGGTTAACTAAAATAAAATATCAATTGCTTTACACCGAGCTTTACATGAACTACTAAACTAACCAATTAACCCGCTCGACCCCTCCCCCCACCCATCCTCGAGAAATCTTCCGCTCATACCGGGTTATGCGTTTACCTCCCCAACCCGGATATTATTACTTGTAAAAAAAAATTCGTAATGTATCTTGATAAACAATAAAACCAGTCAAAATGGAAATCACTGATATTGTCAAATTTTGTCAATTTTTTGTTGTCAGGAAAATTTTATCTAAAAATGAACCACTTCAGAAAAAAGAATGAAGCAGACCTTTTCGCAGCCGCGTTTCGCCATCGCTCAATCCCAAGAGCTTCAAAATGATTCGAAAAATTACCATAAAATCACATTGTATGGGAAGAAACGTCTTTAAAAAGTACAGGGAAAAAGTACACTCCTGGCGAAAAGAAAGTAGGACACGGAATTGAAATATTGACACGTGTGGTTAACGAACCCTGTTATTCAGATTTTTACCATGTCTATTCTTGATTTTAATAATGTTATTGTTATGCGAGTGTTGATTTCCAGGTACTTCACCTTTGGCGGAAGTTGTACAAAATCATGGCGGACAAGGCACGTTTTGCAACTTCAGCTAATTAGGCGAGTATCAAGAAATCAACAATTATGGCTGCGAAGTAGGTGGGATTTAACAAATCATAACGAGAAAACCACGTTGATCCTAATGTTCATTTATCCTACTCTAAAGACCACCCACGGACCGCCCGAAAATGGTACGAAAGGGGAATCGCGCCGCCTGAAAATGTTGCAAAAGTGGGATTACAACTCTAATGCAGTATTGCCATGATTTTGGCTTTCTCGTCAATAAAAAGACAATTTTCGCGAGCACATCAATAGACTGTGACTATGTGCAAGTCGACAGTCAGCCTGTCTGGCCGTCTGGCTAGTAGGTAGTAGGTTAACGCTGGGCTAGATAGGTATTCTCCAGAAAGCATGACCGTGAAAATTTTTATACGTAGGCAGATCAATTGACTTATATTTTATTTCGATTGTGTCATTCATAATAAAGTTGGAAATTTATAAAAGCTATCATTTCACTTTACCTGAATGTATGTAGTAGTAGCTTGCTTTTTTAAAAAGAAAATTTTGAAAAATCAATACGCTGGATATATTTTCATGAGATATTCAGGATATAGTTTGACCCAAATAGGAGTTTGGCCATAATTGAATGCAGGGGCAGTGCTAAGGAAAGTTTATTTTTTTTAGATCACACACTGTAGAAAATAGAGTGAAGTTTCACTTAAGAATATTACATTCTCAAATTATCTTACTCGGTTTAAAACGACATAATTTTATTTTAATTTTACGGCTTCACCTTATTCTTAAAATAATATTTTTTGAAGTGAAATATTAAAAATTTCAATTTTGTTGTTTTTTAATTTTGTTTTGAAAACACTAATCTTTAATACATGTATTACAAAGTTTTAAGCGACACCTAGTTATTTTTCTATTTGAACATATGCCTTTCTTAAACAGAAAATTCTTATTCGCATCTTAAATCAAATATGTATTATTTCATATTTAAGATATATACTTGGCTTTATATGCTTATTTTGAAAATAGTATTTATATTATATTTTAAAATTAATTATGCGTGTAACCTAACAGCAAAAATATAATTTTTAAAACAAAAAAAGGAATTTATATTGTTATTTTCAAATAATAGTCCTGAACCGCTATTCTTGCACAGAAAAAACATTGTAGCCTTCAGGTCAGTTAAGCTGCGCCCCACTTTAAAAAAAAATAAATTTTGCGCAAACACTTTTATCTTTTGCGAAGCAACCGTATCGAACCTATGGATAAAAGCATGAAGTTGACTCCCCACTTAATTTTTTTTAAAACCAAATAATGTATCTACTAGTATTCCGTGTGCGTAGCATTGCGCAGCCAATAAAAGTTTTTACGCAGCAACTCCAAAAAAGTTTGTCTGTTTTAGTGATTGCGAAGTAAGTATGCTAATTCAACCTTGCAAAATAATATACACACCTGACATTTGCCTTAGTGGGACGAAACGTTCTCTGAGGCACAGATGAGTTGAGATTTGATTGTTTAAAGTAAAAAAGGGGGAGGGGGCGTGGGAAAAATGTAAAAACTATTAAAAGTTGAACACAGGTAATGGCGTGGATTTTGTATGATTTAAGGTCAAGAAATTCAAAAAACTGTATTTTTTGACAAAATGTGCGATAATGAAGCTGTGGTTTGGAAAATTTATATAGTGGATATTAAAAGTTGAATACAGGTAAAATGTCAGATGTAAATATTATTTTGCCAGGTATTAAAAATTAACATACTTACTGCACACCCACTAAAAAAGATGTAGCTTTTTTGGAGTTGCTGCGCAAAAATTCTTATTGGCTGCCCAATGCTGAGTAAAAGGAATACTATAGTGAATACACTATTTGATATTGAAAAATTTTTAAGTGAAGGGGCCAACTTCACGCTATTCCAATAGCTATATCTTTTGAGGGGTTTCTGCGCAATGCTGCGCAAAGCTGCGCAAAACGTGTTCAATCTCATTGAGTGATAAAAATTTAAAAAAATTCTAGCTTAAAGTTGGCCTCACCCACAAAGAAATGCCTACAGTTTTCAGACGGTTGCTGCGGAAATGATAAAAGTGGTTGCGCGATATTGCGAAAAAAGTGCGCAATCAATTCCAATAATTTTTTTTTAATTTTAAGTGGGGGTTCACTAATGTGTTACCATCCATATTCCTAAATGGAAACTGGAAAGTGTTTTATATGTCGAATTTAATAATAAAATTACTACGGACAAAAAAATATACAAGTATATAAAAAATAAAAAATATATTGTCTACCTCCAATTTCTACAAGAAATTCTTACGTTTTAGAAAAGAAACAAAATATAGATATGTATAACGTCACGCAGTCATAATTTTTTATATTGGAAGTAGTAGGAGACCTTAGCTCTTTCATTTAACAAATTTAGTAAAAAAAATATAAAAAATTATGACTTTAAAAAATTCTTATTTTATTATCTAGTATAAAATCCAGTGAAAAGCGGGGACCTTTTTATATAAGGCAGTAGCAGTGGCGTATCAAAGAGTTTTGGTACTTTTTGAAATTTTCTAGTTAGTCCACTTAATCGGAATTTTAAAAAAACTAAAACAAAATAACGAAAAATAAAGAGTTCCAATACTGTTGCCTATTTGCACCACCAAACCCGCGTTTTTCTATTTCTGGCAAAATGTGCAAAAATTAAATTTTCTGATATAATTTAGTAGTCCATTTATATATTTAAAAGGTATTCGTTTTTGTTTAAAAGTAAATGGTACGAAAACAGTAGCGGCTCGTTTTGGAAAAATGTTAAAATTTCAGCTTTTTCAACTTCACAAGTTACGTTCCTTTGTTCTTAGGTTTGAAATCCGAAATTATATTTATTAACTTTAAAAATTGACACATTATTTTTTACCTTTCTTTTGCTGCTTTTTAAAATATTTTCTGGTACAGATTACGCTACTCGTGGCTTTTTTAGCGCAAAGGGTACCGAAATAATTGTTTTTTTTTTTTTAAATATACAGTATCAGGGTCTTTATTTTTTTTTGCCTATAGATATGTTGCCATTTTTATTGCTATGTATATTTTTCGAGTAACTTTTAGATATGCCTTTTAATCTTGTCATAGTTTGTTCAATTTTTTTTCAGTAGCGTCCTCGGCAACGGTTAAATTTTAAAAATCCGCTAATTCAAAATTGTAGAAATTTTCTTCAAAAAATAACAACGCAATATCTCTCGCTGGCATTTCTACAAACTTTGTAGGAATTTGATAAGGCTGTATTTTTTTGTAGCTCTATTAATTCCCTTTTAGGCCTGCTAGTTCATATGCAAAAACATTGGGGTCGGGCTATGCTGAAGAGGTTTTTCTATACCCATGATAGTCAGAAGATGAGAAGTTTAATTAAGAAAAAATAATAATTCAGCAGTGAAACTTGGCATGCATAATAAGTAGACTCTTAGATAATTTTTGATAAATGTTGCTAATGTAAAGTTTTCTGAAAATAACACAAAAATTGTTAAAGAAATTATGGTTGACCCCGCAATTTTTTTTGTCGTATTCGAGGTATTATAGGAAAATATTAATAACAGCCATCCGAAAAGTGATAGAACTATCAGATTGAGAACAAATATTTGTCGGTATATTAGCTTAAATTAAAGAATAAAAAGTTTTATGTAGAGGGCCCCAGTTCTTCAAGTTTCAAGATTACTTAATCCCGAAGTTAATTTAAAAAATGTACTTTTAACGCCAAAAAGCTGCAAACTAACAGATCATGTTTTAGTAGAACAGGGGCCCATATTTTTAAAAGTAAAACAACTTTTGTATTATTGTCGGGTTTATTTAAAAATTAGTTTTAAAATTACTAGACATTCTGCTCATCTAGTTTACCTAGACGCCTAGTACTTTATCTTAAGAGAAAAGAGTATTTTTCTCTCTAGGGACGAAATATTTCTCTAGAAAAATATTTTCTTCTCTAGAACGGAAAATATATGAAATAGAGAATAAATTATTTTTGTATCTATACTCTATATCTATCTAATCGTGTATAAAAAGAAAAATCGTGCGCAAAAGTAAAAATTGAGCGGAAAAGTAAAATCGCACGGAAAAGTACTAATTTCCGCACGCTCATATAAAAAAGTGACTTTGTGCAATCGAAATAGTCTGGAAAATACGATTTTCCGCACGCTCCTAGGAAATAGTTATTTACCTAACAAGTACGGACGAACGACGAACGACGAAGAAAGGAAATGTTTTTAATACGTAAAGATTTTATAATAATGCGACAAAATGACGCACAAGATAGAATAGTTACATAAATCATTTAATTGGTCTTGAATATCTTCATTTTTAACAATACAAAAATCGTGAGGAAAAGTAACTTTTCAGCAGTAGCAAGAAAAAGTTCAACTTTCAAAATGAAAAATCGTGCAGAAAAGTAATTTTTCCGCACGCTTGTAGGAAAACATATTTACAAAACGGTATATATACATAACAAAAAATTAAATTACATTTTTTGTCAAAATGAATAAATTTAACCCTTAAAATAAAAATAACATTACCCCCATAGTTGTCTGTATAACCCATATAACTATGTGATGATATAACGGCCCTGCCCTTGCATTTCACAAGAAAAATGGGGCAAGAAATGGGGCCCTCTACATAAAACATTTTTTAATTTAAGCCAATATAGCGGCAAATATTTGTTCTTAATCTGATAGTTATAGCACTTTTTGGATAGCTGTTATTAATATTTTCCTATTTTTTGTTTAATGTCGAGAATTGGGTTCCTAGGCAAGAGACCTCGAATAAGTAACACACGACAAAAAAGAATTGCGGGGTCAATGACCATTTGTGCCATATTTCATTAGTCCACCATAATTTCTAAACCTTTAACAATTTTTGTGTTATTTTCGGAAATAGGGGCGCTTTTCAGAAAACTTTATGTTAGCAACATTTATCAAAAATTATCTAAGAGTCTACTTATTATGCATGCAAGTTTCACCTATGCGATTTTCGTACAAACTTTTGACTAGCATGGGTATAGATGAACCTCTCTAGCATAGCATCATCCCAATTTAATAGCAGCCCTAAAAGGGAATGAAAAGAGCTAAAAAAAATATAGCCTTATCAAAATCTCACAAATTTTGTAGAAATGGCAGCGAGAGATATTGCGTTGTTATTTTTCGAAGAAAATTTTCACAATTTTGAATTAGTGGATTTCTCAAATTTAACCGTTGCTGAGGACGCTACTGAAAAAAACAACAAACTGTGACAAGATTAAAAGGCATATTTAAACTTTATTCGAAAAATATATATAACAACAAAAATGGCAACATATCTATAGGCGAAAAAAAAGGCTCTGAGGTTGCAGATTTAAAAAAAAAAAACAATGATTTCGGTACCCTTTGTGCTAAAAAGCGTAGCGTAATCTGTACCAGAAAATATTTTTAAAAGCAGCAAAAGAAAGGTATAAATATAATTTCGGAATTCAAACCTAAAAACTAGAACAAAGGAAAATAACTTGCAAAGAGGTCGAAAAAGCTGTAATTTTAAAATGTTTCCAAAACGAGTCGCTACTGTTTTCGTACCACTTACTTTTAAACAAAAACGAATACCTTTTTAAATAAACCAATGATTTGGCTTTCTGGAAATGAAAACCGTTCTTAAGTGGGTGTCTTAGTTTTTGAGAATTTCCTCTTTTCCATTAAAAATTCGGTAACCGCCCCCCCAAGGGACGTAGGCCGAAATTATTTGACTTTTGATTGTAATATAGTCAAGGTGTTATGTCATAAAAGTTTAAACAATCTTATACATTTTTTTTTTAATTTTAAAGAAATAAACGTACTATAGATCATTGCTCTTAAATCAACCCTGCCAAGTTTGGTACTCATAAGTTAAGAAATCTTCATGGAATAGCTAAAGAGGAATATGCAAGAAATTGTTCAAATGGGCTTCATTTCGCTTGGGCTTTTTCAATTTTTCTGGTAGGAGTGGTTTAAGCTACACTATCCCTGGTAACTTATTGATAGAGAATTAAATTTGCAACATTTTTCCCATATGTCACTTTTGACAGTCTGTCACCGTTTAGGAGTTATCCAAGAAAAACGATAGATTCTTTTGGAGGTAAGAAATAACAGTTCCCGAAGGGGTAGGAATGGGGACTTTTAGTGCCGGTTTCTCAATAGCGGGTTACCAGAGAGTTCAATTACTTCAGGCTATAAATACCAGTTCTTTGCTGTTTTAAGACAATATTTTTTTAGATCAAACCTGAGATAAGTAACTTACCCTCGCCTTGAAGCCGTGGTTACCCTGGAGTTAATTTTAACCTGCTTTTTAAAGATTTTTGACAAGGTTATGTGGCTCGAGTTAACGCTAACTCGCTATTGAGAAACCGGCCCTTAGTATTTTAAATGGTGGACCTTCCTAAGCTTGTTAATAAAAAAAAAATTTGGGTTCTAATTTTTTCCTCTATTTTTCCTCCGTAGCTTAACTTACTAATTTTTTGGTTCAAATTTATCAGTGTACATACATTCTTAATACGAACACTTAGATTAGCGCGAATAATCGTTTTTCTCGACGGTGAGCTAAAAAAGGGGTTTATCGTTTAATTTTTTGTCAAAACTACAAAATATCTCACCCTGTAGCCGTAGCCTTATGCTATTCGCGTTTAAAGATTTGCAACTCACACATTTTTACGAAATTTCATAAGTGTCAATTTTTTAAACTAAATTTCCTTAAAAAAGTATAGTTTTTAAATTTAAGTTTTTTTATTTCGTAAAAATGTGTGAATTCACGAGTATTTTTTAAATATTTAAATAAAAAAAGTCGGTGGTGGCAATTCTACGCTTTTAGGTTCTCTTATCCAAAATAAGGTTTATACTAAGATTGCGTTGTAATTCGTAAAAATCATTCAATGAAAAAAACATTTTTAGATTTTTGGCGCTTTTATATGATAGACTATCCATGATTCCTAGCATCCATTTTTATAGTAAAGTAAGGCATGGTCTAAATTAAGCCAAAACCTGTGAAAACTCTTACTTAAAGACTTCCTTTTGGGCTCTTTTGTGAGGCACTATTTTAATAAAAAAATGCTGGTTTTTTATTTTTTCTTTAATAATATAAGAACTTGAATAATATACTTACCAGAAAAAAATAGCTCCACAAAATATTTTCTCGAATAATATTCGACAAAACTATTTCAGAGGAAAAACAAGTCAAAACGTTAACTAAAAAGTAAGTGAATGAAATCAAAATCTTTAACATTATTAAAAAAAATGCACCCTTATTGCTAGTGGGGGGGGGGTAGATACTTGCGATGCATATTTTAATAGCCAACGCTGCTGAAACACTATTGATAGTCAAGCCACAGATGAACGTAAATATCTTGCAGTGAGATCTTGTACTATTCAGTTGTCTTATAAAATACCATGTGTTTGCTGTGCGTTATCTTCCTTGCAAGCCTTAGCATTTATAAAAATCACATAAACACAGTGTCATATTACAAAACATCTCGAGTGACCCTTTTAATTTCATTCGATTCTCAGAACAATTTCAAACTGCTCACACACACGAAGTAAAATTTTGACCAATGTTAATATTAGTAATCCGAAAAAAATTTTCCGGACAAAAACCCTCTCGGAAAGAAAATTTCAGATAAAAAACCCCAGGAAAAAATTGAGTGTACCATATTAAAAAATTCGTCAAAAATAGTAATTTACGTAAAAATGCCGGGAAATGCTCTATTAAAATACACGGATTAAATTAAAATTGAAAGTAACACTCGTGGCATATCGGACAAAGCATTTTTGTTTCTCACTTCATTACGACGAGGCCTCCAATGTCTAATGGAGAATCCAGACACTTACAGACCTGTTTCATCCTTATTAGGAATCATGAGGGAGTCATAGGATTATACCTGGCAGTTGAAGCTACACAGTGACCATGCACACCTCTAGAATTTAAAACAAAAAGTTTGTAATCCTTGGGGACGTAGTAGCTGTGTGCGCCACCTGTCGAATAAACCGAGAAAAGTGCAGGACACCGTAAATACAGAATCCTGTACCGTTCAGCAGGTTATAAAGTAGAAACCTGTAAAAGTATAAGGTCACTGTAACATGACTCTTAATAAGAGGTAACGTTCGCAGCAGCACCGCCCCCAATTGGAGCTTCATACTACGTGGCCCTAATTTTAAGAGATCAGCAAGCAATCGCTCCGGAGGAGGCTTGTTGCGCAGAACTAAAAAGACAAAATATTTAAAGAACAACAAAATGAATCTCGTGTCCGCTCCGTTCATTTTGTTGTTTTTTACATATTTTGGCTTTTTCTGCTCAACAAGCCTCCTCCGGAGTGATTGCTTGCTGATGTCTTAAAATTAGGGCCACGTAGTATGAAGCTCCAATTGGGGGCGGTGCTGCCGCGAACGTTACCTCTTTTTAAGAGTCATGTTACAGTGACCTTATACTTTTACAGGTCTCTACTTTATAACCTGCTGAACGGTACAGGATTCTGTATTTACGGTGTCCTGCACTTTTCAATTTTGATGTTTTTGTTTCTCGGTTTATTCGACAGGTGGCGCACACAGTTACTACGTCCCCAAGGATTACAAACTTTTTGTTTTAAATTCTAGAGGTGTGCATGGTCACTGTGTAGCTTCAACTGCCAGGTATAATAATCCTATGACTCCCTCATGATTCCTAATAAGGATGAAACAGGTCTGTAGGTGTCTGGATTCTCCATTAGACATTGGAGGCCTGGTCGTAATGAAGTGAGAAACAAAAACGCTTTGTCCGATATGCCACGAGTGTTACTTTCATTTTTATTTGGGGACACGAGATTCATTTTGTTCTTTTTTAAATTAAAATTTATGGACAGGGCGACGAAGGAGCCGAGTCCGGAATTCTAGACGAGTACTTTCATGACATTTCACGGCCGTGTATCGTACAACGTTTTATTTCATACTGTAAGTGGGAAATCCATTATTATTTTTCCGGACTAGTGATGTAATCTATCATTTCCCGGACTGAAACCGATAACGTAATGGAGTATGAAATAAAAATTATTTTGGGTTGGGTTCGGTAGCTTCAGTGGGTTTGGGTTAGTTATTATAAAAAAATTTTCTTGGAGAGCATTTTCCGGTTTTTTTTCGGTTTTTTTTTCAGTTTGTTTTTCCTAGTTAAATATGGAAATATATGGTACCGTAAAGGTTAAAAATAATAGACACTTAACGTAAATATTTCAAGGCATCGGTATCGGTATACCTAGCGCGTCCAAAACAAAGTCAAAATAGAGTACATTTTTTTTGGACTTGTTCATGCCATGTTTCGAACGATTCCCGCTTTTTTGATGGGTGCGTACGGAGAGTGTACGTACCGTTACGGACCCACGAACGTACGCAATGATTTTAATTGACATATGTCAGTTTTGGGAAAAAATTTGATATTGTTAAAACCGTTTTATGTGCAAAAAAGTTTGGTTCAAACTAATGAAGATCAATATGGCCGACTATTTAAGTAATATTAGAAAACCTTAAAATGTATAAAAAATTATGCTTAAATCGGGCAAAATATAACAAAGTTCAATATGGCCCTTGTAAGATGGCTACTGACATATGTGAATTTTGAATTGTTGAAAACGCTTTATGGGCCACAAAAGTTTTGTTTAAATCGGACAAAAAATAACGAACTTCAATATGGACGACGAAAGATGGCTACTGACACATGGCAAATTTGCGTCCTATTTAAGTAATATTAGAAAACCTTAAAATGTATAAATAGTTATATTTAAATCGGGCAAAATATAACAAAGTTCTATATGACCCTTGTAAGATGGCTATTGACATATGTCAATTTTGAATTGTTGAAAACGCTTTATGGGCCACAAAAGTTTTGTTTAAAACGGACAAAAAATAACGAAGTTCAATATGGCCGATGCAAGATTGAGACTGACATCTGTCAGTTTTCTATCACAGTTAGGTGTCTTGGAAACGTTTTATAATTTAGAGAAAGTTTCGTTTAAATTAGATAAGAAATAAAAAAGTTTAATATGGCGGATCCAAGATGGCAGTACAATTTTATATTTTGATGGGTTTGCAAATAAGGTCAGTACAATAATTCAAAAATTGCTTAAAAGTGCGAAATCGACGACTTTGACGTTACTTTTCGGGTACTTCTGGGAGGGGTAGAGAGTACTTCAACATATAACAAAGTCAGGTAATTCTACCGAATACAAATTTCCATTTAAAATCCTTATGTAATAAAATATGAAGTTTTACATAAGATTACATTACCTACCCATATTTTTTGCATACCTAAGCACCTTTTTAAAATGGAGCCGTTATATAGCCATCCACTAAGAACAACCTATATATTTTTTTAAACCTTTATCAAAAACACGATTTTACCTATACCCCGCAAAGTAATAAAAACCATGGCTTTTTGACTTGCCGATGCAAAACTTTTTTATCACGGGTGCAAAAAAAGATTCTAATCCATTTGTTATAACCAAATTTAAAACAACAGCGCAAAATGATAACATTGAGAAATGCTCATTATTCCTTACTAAAAATTGGACCTTTTCCTCAACAGGGTGCCCACCAAAACTTAAGATTGAAAAATCAGGACTTCTCAGGACTTCACAGGCCCAAGTGAAAAAGTGCTCCTGACCAATTAAAAATGAAAATAAAACACATGTATTAATTCACTTCTCCGGCAGGGGCAGCGGTCGCGGAATTCCCAAAAGAGGGTGGGAGCGAAAAGAAATATTTTTGTGGAAATTATAATATGCAACCTTGTCTTAAAATCTTGACTGAAAAAGGAATCTGCAGGAAAATAGTGTTTATTTTTAAAAAATGAATAAAAACAGGGCCAGGACGAAAATTTGGGACACGAATGATAAATTTACGAAACCAAAATTTTTCCTTATTTTCTCTCTCGCGCCGCAGGCAAAAAATTGCAGAAAAATAATGTTAAGCTTTAAAAAAATTATCGAAAATGGCGCAGCAGGGGAAAATTTGCGGAAAAGGAATTACTAAAATATATCTAAAATAAATGCTGCTGCAGGCAACCGAATCGCCACTTTAGTATCGTTTCTCAGGACTTTTTTGGGGTTTCAACTGTTTCTCAGGAGTTGTCATGGCTTACTGAGTCTTAATGTGAAAATCATAACTTTCCAGAAATCAGGTCTTGGTGGGCTCATGCTATTGTCGTTTTCATAAAAACACGAGTAAATAAGAAACGTAAAAAAAATAAAATCGGACAGTGCCGTAAGGTCACTGACTGAAAATAAACGCGTTTACAGAACCATTTCTTTTTTCCCGCCTCCAGGACAATTTTTTTTTTCGTTAACAGTTTACACAAATATGTATAGATATTATTGTTTTCCTTTCGTTCTGCAATAGAGCCGAAATTTAATCAAATCGAAGTATTTGTTGCAATTTACGATCGCCCTTTCCTTCTTGATTTTAAAAATACAATTTTTTTTGGCAGGTAAATCTAAAATCACTTAAAAAATTATAAAACGTTTGCAAAGTTTTTTTCGATCTCTCGTAATAAGCAAGTTAACAGAAGATTTAACAAGGGCGTAGACACGATTTTTACTTGGGGGGAAGGGCAGTATAAAAAATTTAATTCAACTCATAAAAAAAACTGGGTATGGATCTGGTTCTGATCCTAGATTTGTTGGTAAAATCATGTCATAAATGTGTCGTAGGTGAAAATTTAGTAAAAATATACTTTTGTATCATAGCGCCGCAGGCAAAATTTTTGGCAGTTTAAGAAGAAAGTTCTTCAGAAATTTTGATCTTTTATAAGTTTTTTTATGAAATAAAAAAAAACTGGATTGGCATCTGTAATAATGTCATTAATGTACCACAAATTAAAATTTTGTAAAAATATAATATTTTTTTAGTTAATCAATCAATCAATGTAGCGCCGCAGGCAAAATTTGCTGTGAAACCGGATATAAACTAAAATTATAACAATCAAACTTAAGATGCAAATTTTATATTTTTTCGTATTTTTTTGAAAATTATTTAAAAAAATGTGGGTTGACTCAGCGCTACAAAGAGGGGAAAACAGAACGCGCGAAAGCTACCCTGCAAACGTCGGGAGAGTAACGGATACGGACACCGGTTTGGGGAGGCCATTACTCCCTTGTGAATCTAGTAAAAAACTGCCGAAAAAAGAAAACCAGAAGAAAACCCCCAAAAAAAAATCAAGAAAAAGTTAGTATTAATTACTAACCCAAACCGAACCAATTCAAGCTAGACCCATCCAACTCAGCCGAACTCAAAGTAATATTTTCAGATTTTTTTATATGTAACTATCAATTTTTCCTGTTTTTTTTTTCAGGGGCTAGTTAGGTATTTTTCACTTTTAGAGTTTTTTTCCGTTTATTTGAAAAAATAGGTAGGTGTAAGTAAAACACCGACTTTGAAAAATAGGCTATAACGGTATATAGCCACCAAAGATGCCTTAAAACTATCAGTAGGAATACTGGGATCTTAATTTTTATTCTTTACAATACAAATACCATACGAATTAATTCCCGTGGCCGTATGACATCATCTTATTGAAATAAGTGCCGGATTAACGCTTAAAACAGAGCAGTCTTAGTTGTGACCTCTACAAAATCTCGACTTTAAATGAATTTGCGACGTTTCAAATATTCGCGGCCTTTAGATATTATTCCATAAAAAATTGTGGGCGACGTTACCCGAAAGTCGACGTATGCCGCCGAACTGGAGTAGGATGAATGCACAATAGGATACTTGAACTTTAGGTTCCGTGCGCATTAGGACCCGCGAAGCCATCTCGTTATGATGAGATGGCTTCGCGGGTCCTAATGCGCACGGAACCTAAAGTTCAAGTATCCTATTGTGCATTCATTGATGGATGATAGTTAATTATTGTATTTATTTTTCCTACAGGAATTGTTGTGAAGTTTATTTTTTGTTTGATTTGATATGGACCGCTAATAATGTGTGAAAAGGTGTTATTTTCATTTATTTTGGGAGTAGAATTCATTCTACGTCTATTTTTTAATTGATAGTATTTTTTTGTTGAAACACTATCTTGGTGAACTATATTTTTCTGTGAATAGTTCGGCCTATGCAGGAATTATTTTCTGTGTAGCCCGCGGCTAGCTAGAGAAATATAGATACATTCCCAAATAAAAATATAGGCCTGTTAGTGAAAACCTGCAGGTAAATATTCTTATTGGATATCACCAAGAAAGTCTGAACAATATTGCCCGTCGGAACAGTTCTATACATAAAATGTTATGGTAATTCCATTTGTTATGCCAGGCTACATATAAGGCAATATTGTTCGAAGTTCTCTAAAAATATCGAAGAGCGGTTAAAAAAAATAAAGAATTAATTTTTGAATGGGGCGCCGAAATCTAAATAGGCGCCAAAGAAGGCCAAAAAGAGCCCAAAAGACAATTCAAATTTTGAAAATTAGAAAACAATTTGAGTTTCCCACTGGAAACAGCGAGGGCATATAATTTGCAAATATGAACAAAAATAAATGATTTTTATTAGAAAAATTGGTAATGTTTATCTAAAAGATAGAGTTTAATAGTTAAATAAAATATTCAGGGTAAACATTTTTCCATTTATAAAGCTCTTACCGAATACTTGCACTGCAGAGTGTCCTACCTGAAAAAAAATTGAGTAAATTCATAAATCTACTTTTTTTTGGTAAGCAATATAAAAAACTATTTTAAAATATCTTCAGCAAATACAAGAAAATGATTATATAAAGTACTTTAGTTTTAAAAAAAATTGATTATCTATATTTTTTTTTAATGTTAGCGAATGCTTTTAAAACCAAACTTAAATAATACGGAATAAAACATAGCGTGAAGCGATTTAACCGTTTTTACAAACCAAAAAATTGGGTAATGTCTGAAAGAAACATAAAAAATGTAAAATTAACAATTAAGCCTCATATTGATGAGAAAAATAACGTGGAGAAGGAAGAAATTTTTGGAAGGAAACCACGGCTTTCCAGAAGTCCCGGACAGGGTCAACCTTTTGCAACGCCTAACTTGCAGCAACTAAAAAATAGAGCGTCAACTAGCACACCTAACCCAGAAACTCCCAGCAGGACTAGATCACAAACGAGAACATTACAAACACAATCTGCGGAAATAAATAAAACAAAGCAAGATTTTGAGGATTCACTTATAGACAATACTATAATACAAATAAAGGATATTAAGGAAAAGAGGCTCGTAAAAGAAATCCTTAGCAAAATCGTGGACGCGTCGACTGCACCACAAGAGCCAATAAAAGAATGCTTGGCAAAGACAAATTAAATTTTACCTAACTTAAGCGGGCAAAAAAGGAGCGAAAGCTCTTCAGACATAAATTCGTCAGATAGAGACTCGGCAAGGAAATTACCCCCACTATCCAAACCAAAGAAATTCAGGAAAAAACAGACAACCAAGAAAGTAGTGACCGATTTTTCTAGCGAATCGGAGACCGGGTACAACGTTTCGTTTCCGAGATATAAAAATTTACAGATTTATACAGCGATTCCTGCTTTCATAAGTCCAGACATATTCATCGGGCCAACAGTCGGCATCAAATTTTATTAACAATTTTGAGAGGTGTTCAACTGCCAATGCATGAACAGACGAATTAAAACTTTTTTATTTTGGAACATTTTTACAGAGTGCCGCGCTTAAATGGTACAAATTATACGCCCAAAAGGAGGAAAATTTGGATAATAATTGGGAAAGAGTTAAAAAAGATTTTGTCAAAGAATGGGGGAAGCAAAATAGCAAAAGAGAGGCAAAAAGAAATATAGAGAGCATAAGACAAGGACGGACCGAGACCACTTTAGAGTATTTTCACGAAATTTTATATTTATTCAGCATATATGACCCGCAGATGATTTTCGAGAATTTTTTGGATTTTTTTAAAGAAGGGTTATCCAAGGAGACTGCTAGACAGTATTATTATTTTACAAACCCAAATAGAGCGCCGAGGGACTTTGAAGAAGTGAAAAATATCGCCAAGGCAATTGACAGAGCTCCACAGACAGAAGTACAGAGAAGCCCCTCACCGAGGAACAACTCCTTTGGCCCCACGCAGTTAGCACATCAAGCGAGAACAAATTATAACAACAGACAACCTTTTACGATAAATGGTCAATATTCTAACACTAATAGACAACATTCTAACCCCAATAGACAACAGTTTAACACAAATAGACAACAGATTAACCCTAGACAAAATTTCACGCCGGGATTGAATGGGGAAACTTTTAATTCATCTAGAAATTACAACGGGGGAAACAACACCCCTAGAAACAACCAATACAACACAAATCGGAACTTTAATAGAAACTTTAACCCAAGCTTCACACCAAGAAGTTCGGCTGTGACGCAGCATCAAGACGGACAAAATGTCCGGGAAAATGTGTTTGAATCTAGAGGAAATCTAGGAATAAACCAATTATAAATAGAAATCAACACAGCTTCATATCACAGACTGGCGGTCAAAATACGGCAAGACCAACAAGAGTTTTTGGAAATAGCCATTTACCGAACACACGCACAGCAAATAATCGACCGAGATGCTATCCGTGCGATAGAATGGGACATTACGCGTCACCATGCCCAAATGGGTCGGGGCGGCAAAATTAAGTCTACCGGTCGCCTTGCCTAATGGGGGGAGGTGCCGCTTTAAAGATGGTCACCTAACAACTATTATTATAAGACTAAAAATAAATAATAAATACTCAAAGGCACTAATAGACACTGGAAGTGTAAAAAACGTTATAAGAAAACATACGTTAGAAAATTTTCGAGAAAGTACTAGCTCTAAATCAAATTTAATTAGAGCTGGAGGATATAGAATCCCGATTTTGGGAAAAGAGAAAATATTTTTAGAAATAGGAACATTGAAAACGTCTTGCGAAGCGGAGATAATCGGGACTTCACCCTACCCTCTTATTTGGGCGACTTTTTAAACAGATTTTAGTCAATAATTGATTTAAAAAATAACGAAATAAGTTTGTTTTACCAAGATAAAACATTTAATATTTTATTGAAGGAACAAAAACCATTAATTAATACCATAGGGCTGTCAGAAGGGGAAAACTTTTATAAAACGTTGTATCAGCAGGAGGTGCTAAAAAATTTGAAAAAACTATATGCCAGGACGAATATTTGAACACCTAGGGATTGCATACAAAAATATAACAATTTTTGGGATTTATTTCAAAATAAGGGGTATTTAAGTTTTAAAGGAAACCTGACAGGAAAATATATAGACTTATTTAGCGTTCCAGAAGAGTATGCCCTCTGCCATTGCGTAGACAAAACCTTGCGTATGGGGAGAGGCATAGCGGTCGAATTTCGAGAAAAATTTGATAACGTAGAAAAATTATTGGCTCAAAACCCAAAAGTTGGGAGTTTTGTATTATTAAATTTAGGACACAGGTTTTTATACTACCTCGTAACAAAACCATACGCTCACTGAAAGCCAAAATACGAAGACTTTTTTTCGAGTTTATTGGAAATGAAAGCTCATATTTTAAGTCACAAAATTAAAAAATTGGCAATGCCGAAAATAGGATGTGGACTTGATAATTTGCAGTGGGAAATCGTTTCAGATATGATAAGATTTATTTTTTCCGATGTGGACATTGAAATATTGGTGTGCACATGGAACCCCATAAAAATTAGGCTCGAAAATAGGAAAAAAATAAAACAGTTAGATAAATGTTATTCAGACACCCTAGTAAGTAAAAATTAAATGCTAGCAGATAGAAAAAATCAGGGAAAAAATAATATTCGTGAATTAAAGTATAAACACGAACACAAAGATAAAAGCGAAGAAATTGTATCTATGGAGGACTCCGAGGAGCCTATGTTAGAGTGGTTAATTTCGGACAGCCCTAGAAATCCTAGCACTACAGAACATAGCAGTAGAGAGACAGGAAATGACAAATTGCAACAAAATATTGAGTGGCCTTTGATAAATGAGGAGTTAGGCACGAGAGAAAATAGAATTAAGCTACAATTATCAGAATCTTACGTTATTCAACCATTCGAGGACGAAACGCTTGATTTAAAAATAAAGCATTTTAAAGATAAGGTTGGAATACAAGACTTTACCAATTTTGTATATAATGACCATTTTTTTTGCTCTAAAAAATTAGTCACTAGCTCTGCACCCTACATATGTGCGTCAAAAATTAAAATTAATGTACAGTAGGTTATATCGAAAAAAATCTAAGTCAGCAAGAATTTACATGTTTTACGATAATAACAGAGCAGATAGAGGGCGATGAAGAAAAAGTGACAATTAGGGACCACAGAATCCAGCACATCCAGGATAATAAAATTAGAGACAGCTTAGTGGACCTACTAGAGGAATATAATGATGTTTTTGCGAAATCTACAAAGTATATGGGGCGCACTCACCTTACAGAGCACAAAATTGAACTTCTGGATAAGACTCCTATAAACGGCAGACCGTATAGAGTTAGCCATAAGGAAAGAGAGATTATTATGGAGCAAATAGAAGAAATGGAAAGGCACAACATTATTTCACCTTGTCACTCACCTTGGGCCTCGCCTATAGTTTTGGTAAAAAAGAAGGATGGCAAATCAAGGTTTTGTCTTGACTATCGACTCCTTAATGAAAAGACTATAAAGAGCACGTATCCTTTAACAAATTTGGAAGACATATCAAGTTACTTAGGAGGGAGCAAATATTTCTCCACCCTAGACCTTCTAAGTGGATACTGGCAAGTCGAGATGGACGAATCCAGTAAAGACTATACTGCATTCGTAGCACAAGGACTAAAACAATATCGTTTTGAAGTTCTTCCATTTGGATTATGTACAACACCCAATACATTTCAAGAATTGGCAGATAAAGTTTTTGAGGGTATGAAATGGAAAACCGTTCTGATATATCTCGACGATATTATAATTTTCTCAAAATCCAAGGAAGAACATTTAGAGAAGATTGCAGCAGTATTTCAAAGACTACGAGAGGCAGGTCTCACACTGAGTCCAAAAAAATGCGAATACATGAAAGAGAAAATAGAAATACTAGGTCACTTAGTCAGTGAGGCAGGCATGTCTCCGGATCCTGATAAATGTAAGGCGATATCCGAAATACCCACACCAAAAAAGCTAAAGGACGCTTAATCGTTTTTAGGAGTTTCAGGATTTTATCGCAAACTCATAAAAGACTATTCCAAAATCGCCAGACCCTTACACGATCTCACAAAGAAAAATATTAAATTTTTCTGGGGACCGGATCAACAAAGAGCTTTTAATACACTAAAAGAAAAATTGACGTCAGCTCCTGTACTACAACATTTTAATCCCGGAAAAGACACACTTTTATATGTAGACGGAGGCCAAACCGGAATAGGGGGCATACTTTTACAGGAAGACGATAATGGTGTCCCCCATCCTATCGTGTATGTAAGCAGGAGCTTAAGCAGAAATGAGAAAAAATACACTATTTCAGAAATAGAAGGGCCTTGCAGTAGTATACTTTTTGGAATATTTAAGGCATAACATTTTGGACGCAAAGTTAAAATAATTAGTGACCATTCAGCACTGTGCTGGTTCAATAAAATTAAAAACTCGGGTCGATTAATAAGGTAGACTTTAAAATTGTCGGAGTTTGATTGTGTTATAGAACACAGGAAAGGCTGCGAAAATCGAGACGCTGATTGCCTGTCAAGATATCCGTTACTAAAAGTAGAAGAGACTAAAAGGACTGTTGACATAGACGAGCTACCAACTTTCACCTTAGAGTTAGAAGATCTCCTTAGACCTACTTTTCCCGAATTGAACCCTGGTTCACTTGTATTAAAACCAGAAGATGTAAAGGAGCTACAGCTTAAAGACAGTAAAGTAAGAGAGCTGATAAACTCAATAAAAAATAGTGACAGCCTATCAATAGCTATGTCAAAGAGAATAAAACAATTTAAAATTAAAAATTGAGTACTCTACAAAACGAATCTGTCAAGCAGCGGTATACAGGATCTTTTAATCATACCCAGACAATTAATCGGTGAGGTTATGTTTCAGCTACACTGCGACCCCACAGCAGGTCACTTAGGAATAACAAAGACGCTGTATAAAATAAAAATAGATTTTATTGAGAAACGCTTCTTAAAGATGTTACAAAATTTATAAAAGGCTGCAAAGAATGCCAAGTCAGGAAGGGCACTAAGGCAAAAGCCGCAGGAAATTTGCAACCGATTAAAATTGGCCTACCATTTCAAAAGATAGACATTGATTTGGCTGGACCACTAAAAATTAGTGATCAAAAAAATGTAATGATCGTAGTGGCTACTTGCTATGCGACAAGATACGTAGAGTGCAAAGTCCTCCCAAATGGTAGCTAAGTTTTTGCTTGAAAACATAATTTTGAGACATGGATGTTTTGAAGTAATGGTAAGCGACCAGGGCCAAGTTTTTAAATCGAAATTAATCCAAGAAATTTTAAAACTAATGGGGTCCTATAGCAGATTTACCACAAGTTACCATCCGGAATGTAATGGATTAACAGAAAGATTTAATAAAACTTTAATGGATATGATTGCAATGTACACAAATACTCAGCAAACCGACTGGTGTTCATATGTACCTTGTGTACAATTTGCCTATAATATAAGTATACAAGACTCGTCTAGGTTCTCACCATTTGAACTGGTATATGGGAGACACCCAATTTTGCCGATTGAAGCACAATTACTAAATAACACGTGCAAAACGTCCGCAGAAGAAATTAGACAACGTGCCCTAGCCGTACAGAGCTTGGCGGTAAAAAATATTTCGAAGCGACAAGAGAAAGACAAAAAGATTTATGACGAAAAACATACCCAATTAAAGTTTAACGTGGGGGATAAGGTTAAAATTTTTATCCCTATACGAAAGAAAGGAAAAAGCGAAAAACTTTTATTAAGATATTTTGGACCATACTTAATTGAAGAAAAAGTCACCGAGGTTGACTATATAATAAAAAAGGGATCGGGGGCAAAAGTCAAATTTGACGGAGTGCATATAAGCAGAATCTTGCCTTATTATGACCCGTGGATGGATTAGAAGAAGAAGAGAAAGTCATACAGGAAATGCAGAAAAACAAGCTAGATATGTCGTTAAATATAAAAGAAAAAGATACTCCAGATCATGGAGAAAATACAATTTTAGCGACTTTAGATGATGGTCAAAGTAGCTGTAATTTTACAATTAAAGAAGAAAAGGCACAAGAGGTGTATGAAGTAGACGCAGCGCATGACTGCACGATTTCGTCCTTATTGAAGAAAAAGGCTGAGCCGAAAAGATATTTTTTTAGTTACGTTTTTCCCAATGTTCCCAACGATCAGCCACGTACGAAGGATAAAGCTGGTGGATTCTTTGTATAAAAACTACAATTAATTATATACTTGTATATAATCATAAACGAAGGAGTAGGAGCTTTAGGTGTAATTAGTTTATAAAGATAGATTTAGTGAAAATTGTATTTTTATTAGTCAGGAAAGCCTCTATTAGAATTGAAAAATATAAATATAAACACTAGTTAGTAAATACAAAGAAACAGTAAACGTATAAATGACAAGTACTTTTGTTCTAGGCTGCTCATTTTATTTCTGATGGTGGTCTGCTATGGCCAGGACATCGAAATAACGGCAGAGGCATACTGGAAAACACTGCCGGAAACGGTAACATACGAGGCTAGTATACCGATAACATACCCAATGGACTAGTTCGAAGGGCAGATTCCACCCAAAATGAACAGAAACTATTGTAAAGGTAACGGATTCGTGGAACAACAATATTTTACAATTATTAAAGGACTAGACGAAATGTCAAGTTTTATAGATGAGGAACTTCTTTTACTTAATACTAATTTGAATACTGGGATGTTAAAAAAAAAACTTTGAGTTACAATAGGAAGAGAGTTATAAGAAGTATTGATTCAATTAGAATTTTTTTTTCTTGCAAGATAACATTAATAGGGTGAACACGGGCCTCGAACAGTCATTAAAACTAATCTCAGATACATCAGGTACTCTTAAAAAAATGAATGATGAATATGGTAAGTCTTCTAAAGAGGCAGAAACACAAATTAAAAACCAAGAAGAATTTTTGATTCGCTTTAAATCATCAAATTCAAATAATGAGCTTTTTAAACTCGCCCAAATTTTATTATCTTACCAACACTACGATAATATTAGATTTCTTCAACTTTCAAGACAATTTATAAAGCAGGATATTTTGGGGGACTGCAAAAATAATTTAGTTCCATCCGCGATTATTAGTGCCGATCTTTTACATACTGACTTAATAAAATTGGAAACACAACTAAATAAAGTTAACCAAAGCTTAGCAATACCGTTAAGTGACTTATCAAAAATATACCAACTTCTCCTGTGTGAGTGCACGTTGTCAGCAGGAAAAATTATTATTCATATTAAAGTACCCGTTAAACAAAATTCAGTAAATTGGCTACTTTATGAGTTGGCAATGGCACCTTTTAAGTGGGAAAATGAAACATGTATAATTGATCATGTAAATATTTATATTGCCGTTGATAAGAAATCCACTAATAATGATAAAATTAGGGTAGTAAGTGGTGTGGGTTTGCACCATTGCAAACCATACAACGATAGATTATGTTTTTTTACCTAGATATTCTGCTGACACGAAGCACGGTCCGACTTGCGCTAAAAAAGTATATACCGGTAGCACGGTACAGAATATTGCCAAACATTGTACGTTACGGTGTCACAAATCGACTTTTACGCTTATTTCCGAGGTCGACGAGTCTGTCTTTATTATAGCACATCCTAAACCCCAAACATCCATATCCTGTCCGTCAATAAAACAAGACCTCCCAGAAAAAATTTATAATGCTCCCGGAGCAGTCAAAATCAATTTGCCATGCAATTGTGCACTTTTGGAAGGCAAAACTCAGCTAATCCCGCAACGTTATCCATGTCCAATCGAGAATCAACTACCTATAACAATAACACACGTACTGCCAGCCGTGTGGACCAACCTTAAAGGTTTTAAATTAAACCCCACCTTTAAAGAAAACGTCCCAACCTACGCTAACGTTGAAGAAATCCTAACCCCAAACTGAACGCTAAATACCCCGCATATTAACATAAGTTCTACACAGGAAACCGTCCAAGAAGTAATTCAATTCATACAGCAAATTCCAACAAAAATTACATATAGTGACAAATATGGATACCATACAGATATCGTTATGATAATCTGAAACTCCATAATTTCAATTCTATTAATTTACCTTTTTTTGAAGTAGGGCAGAGCCCTACTGTGACAATATGGGTACATATAACACCCTATATTAATGCAAATTTATATTGTTAGTCATTTGTTAGTTAACCTCTCGTTATTTACCTTGATACATTTGACACTTCTGTTTGTCATGGTTTGTGAATGGTGGCCAAACCAATAAATATCTGACCGTATAGTGTGACATACTAAAAAAAAATACGTCCTACTTTTTTTTCGCCAGATCTGTACATATCCCTGTGTTGCGGAGGTAAAGGCATAACCTGGTATATTTTATTGTCGGTATAAGGTAAAAAGCAGTAAAATATATATACATTTTCTAAAATCTCACCAGAGCATTTTTTTAAATTAAATTAAAGTAAAAATATGGGAGTTTCGTTTTGGTTTAAAATCTCATTTTTATGTCTCCGAAGTTTAAAAATAATTTGTAGGTTGATTCTGAATCTTTTTATTAGCATAAGAACAGGAAACTGGTTTCTTTTATTAAAATCCATTAAAAAAAAAAACTACCAAAAAGATAAAAAAAAACTCTTAAAACAGTAAATGTCCGCGTCTGTAACGTATCTCCCCAAGACTTTTCATTTCCAAATATTTATAAATCTTAAAACTCATACGAATTCGTATATAAGTAAGTAGCTTTTTTAAAACCTTGAAGGTAACGACAAAAAATGTGTTTCATGTCCACGTCTGCAAAGGGCAATTTGCTACTAATAAAATTCTCCAGATGTGACAATACCGTTTTTTGGTCGAAAAAGTGTATTGCGGGTGAAGTGTATGAATCCCAAAGCTGGGAGAATTTTACTTTTTATGTATTATTTTTCGTTCTTTGAGGTCGTAGTTACAACCCGGAGAATAGTTTTTAGCAACACTGTACGGGAAATCAATTTAACTATGCCGACCTGATTTATTTGCTAAATTTTACGTCATTGAATTTGTGTGAAAAATAATTAAGAATTTTGAAATTTTTTGTTAAGCATTTAAAAATGATCACCCCTGCGAAATTTCAGCTATTTCTGATTTTTAGTTTTCTCTGTGCACTCTGGCAAAATGTTAAAAAATTAAAGAACAAAGCGTTGCCAGTTTTACTTTTTTTACTTAAAATCTGGGGAGAAACTATAGCCTAAACAAAAACAAAAAAAAATCTTGTTTTTTCCGTCATGGCAACGCGCAGACTTCATTTATGTTTATCCACAGTGGGACACCAGAAATTTTTTAGAACCGGTTCAAAAATTTGGGGTTGGGTTACTTATTTTAACTTTTCGCGTTGTGCGCCGCTAAAAAACCAAGTAAAATACTAAAATAAAAGAAAACCATTTATTGCAGAATTACCTGATAAAAAAACGCTACCCAACTACGTATTAAAGTAACTGGGTGTAATGTTTAAGGTTGCATTAACAGGTGCATTTATAATTGAATTGGAAACACTCCCGCTAGTTGATACCGACAACAGGTTAACTTAAAAGCATACAGATTTAAAAATCGGCTACTGGCGCTAGACGAAAAAATCGTATTCTATTTTAAACAGGAGCGTCAACGACTAGCAAGAGTCTTTCCAACCTCTAAATGGAGCTTTACTGACTTGTTTTGTTAGTAATCAAGTATCCGTGTGTTTTTGGAACTGAGGTTCTAAAATCTATTCTCTTGGTTCTTTGATAGACTCGGGGTAATGCCCGCGCAGCGCTAGGCCCTTTTCGGCGGGCGACCGCACACGCGGATTGGTTTCATATTTGTTTTAGAACAATGTTTTTCAAAACACATTTTTGAAAGATAAACATAACCTCGAATTGTTTTCTGTCAGAAAAAGTAAAAATACTCTTCTGTCCCACTGCGGCCCGATTTAAAATTTGTTGACAAAACAGCTGCAGTTATCATAGAATCGTATAAATTCTGAGATCTATCGGCCAATACTTGAACTGCGTGTGTCTCCCAAATTCAATGAAGTGTGATTGATTGATTGGTTTTCTTTTCCGGAGTTCACAGGCTTTTAGAAAAAAGGAAACTTAGTTTTTATTTTCGCTAAAGCAAGGAAATATGAAAAGGAAAAATGTAATCTAGAGGAAATTGTGAGTTATTTCTCTATTTTTTTTATAAATCGGGTTTGTTCTAAACCGCAATTATTTTGAGGCTTTTGGAATAGATGACAGCATCAGAGCTTTTATTTTGAAAAAAAAAATAATTAAGAATTTTGAAATTTTTTGTTAAGCATTTAAAAATCATCACCCCTGCGAAATTTCAGCTATTTCTGATTTTTAGTTTTCTCTGTGCACTCTGGCAAAATGTTAAAAAATTAAAGAACAAGGCGTTGCCAGTTTTACTTTTTTTACTTAAAATCTGGGGAGAAACTATAGCCTAAACAAAAACAAAAAAAAATCTTGTTTTTTTCCGTAATACTCAAATAAGGCTTCATCAATGTTTTACTAGACACTTAAAGTAAATATTTCAACGCATCGGTGCAGTAAACCTAATGCGTTCAAAACAAAGCCAAATTACACTACATTTTTTACTTGTTTATGCCATGTTTCGAACGATGCTCACTTTTTTGACGGGTGCGATGACAGACCAGCTGATTCCACTCGTTGCGTACGGAGGGATGTACGTAACGTTACGAACCCACGAACGTACGCAACGATTTCAATAAGCAGTTCTGCGTCCCACCCGAAACGTCGCATAAACAAGTAAAAAATGTAGTGTATTTCGGCTTTATTTCGAAGGCATTAGGTAAACGGATACTTACTTTAAGTGTCTATTTTATGCTTTATATAACATTATTATCATTTTCCAGGTTTTTGTCGATTTTCATAAAATTCCCTGAATTTTCTAGATTTTTTTTAGAACATTTTTAATTCCCTGACTTTTCCTGGTTTTCCAGGTCGCTATGAACTCTGTTAAAAAAAGTTAATAATAAAAGCATTTATCCTAATATTTCTGAATTATTTACATGCTTACGTGCAAATATCTCAAACAGTATTTTTTTAAATCTTAAAACAAATATTATATTGAATGTTCGATTTAAAAATAGTAGTTTTCACAACTAGTGGGTAAAATAGTGCTTTTTTTTTATAAGCGTTGGTTTAAATAACTAGCGCAGCGAGGTATTTAAAACGCGAGTAAAAAAAGCACAGTTTAGCCGCGAGTTGTTAACACTATTTTTTTAATACCTTCATCAAAAAATCTAAGAAAAACAGGTGAATACTTTTAAAAATCTCGAACGAAGAACTTCCCGCAACACACCATCTTTTTACTATAAATCATCGACTGGTAAATGAAATAACAATGGTTTCCACAGCGATGTGCCTTTTTACTCGGTGACGTTCATTGTTGTGACATTTTAATCTTTGACTGTTTAATATTTTGGCGATGTTTTTAAATGATTTTTTCGTAAATACTTGGTGAAAACTGGCGGAAATGGCTTCATTTTTAGGCAAGAATAATTAGATTTTTTCACTATTACTATTTTCCTCTATTTCTCTTTAATTTTGGGTAAAAAACGGACAGAAATCTTCGTTTGCACCCGTGATAAAAAAAAGTTTTTTTGGCACTGTAACTAAAAAAGCCATGCTTTAGGTATCTGCAGACAGTTACTACATGTTTTTGATGAATGAATAAAAAAATACATATATGTTGCTCCCTGTTGACAGCTGTTAAATAAAAAAGAATGTACAGTCCATTCCATTTTTATTTAGACAAAACATGACCTCACTTTCCATAGAATCAAAACCAGATTTTTAAGTTGCCAAAATCAAACGCCCCCACGGCATTATAACTACACTGCTAACTTTAAATCACTCCGAATAACCCCTTATATTACCCTTTCATATCAATTAAATGCACCAGAGAGAAACAGCAAGATGCCAGAGATACTTTATGGATGAAAAATATATTATTATGTAATATGCCTGTTAAGGCGGCCATGATATCCGTTTTTATTTGTACACCGAACATAACAAAGAAAACGCGATGCTGACCCAATATGCCTGAGAGAGAACCAGACTGGTGAGCGAAGTCACCCAAAAATTAATGAATTCAAATTCAATTTAGAGGTTTAAAAATGCTGGACCGGCTTTATATTTTGCGTATTTTTTATTACAAGCTTTTATTTAACTTTACCTCTATGTATTGTATGTTTATATGTTCGGGTCAAATCTTGCAACTCAATTTTGGCTAACCTCTAAATGTCCGATTGAATTCAAATTTGGTATGCGATTATAGTTTCGGTGACAATACAATAATATTGTATTATTAGGCACCCCCTGGAGGGGGGAAAACGGCGAAGTTTTTCCGATTTCAACCAAAATTGGTATTCGGGGGTTTTTAGGGATAAGGAATACGAAGTTTTGATCAGATTTTGAAAATTCAATATGGTGGATTCAAGATGGACGATTTTTGGTCATGTTTTGCTAACCAACCCTAACGAGGGAAGTGGAGGGGGAAAAAGATTTAGTTTGTTCGATTTTAATCAAAATTGGCGTACAGGGGTTCTAAGAGAAAAGGATTATGAATTTTTGATCAGATTTGAAAATATCAATATGGGTTTAAAATGGACGATTTAGAGTACAAATCTAAAAATTAAAAAATTATTTTATTTAAAAAAAAGCTTTTCAAATCCAAGCTTTTATACAAAAATATAAAGTTCACTATCATAATAATAAAAGCCATGGGCGCATTATAGAAAGTTTGGCCATGTTGACTCGAAAAATTTATGTTATTGATTATATGATTGTTCGCAAGATTCTCATTATAATGCAGAGAAATGCAAGGGTAAGTAAATTCAACCCAACTCGAACTAATTTACGGCCATCGCTTTTATTATTATGATATCAGAATGCTAAAAATTATTTTCTACTTTTTAGTGAACCTTATATTATATAAAAGCTTGTATTTGAAAAGATTTTTTTATATAAAATTATTTTTTAATATTTACATTTGTACCCTGAATTGTCCATTTTGAATCCGCCACATTGAAATTTTTAAATCTGATAATAACTCATAATCCTCTTCCCTAAAAACCCCTGTATGTCAATTTTGATTGAAATCGAACAAACTAAATCTTTTTCCCTCTTCACTTCCCTCGTTAGGGGAGGTGGGTACCTGGTAATACCATATTACTGTATTGTCACCGGAACTATAAACGCATACCAAATTTGAAGACAATCAGATGTGTATAAGTCAGTTAAAATTGGTTAGCAAAACATGAGCAAAAATCGTCCATCTTGAATTCGCCATGTTAAGTTTTAAAAATATGATCAAAAATTCGTATACTTTATCCCCAAAAACCCCCGTATGCCAATTTGGTTGAAGTCGGACAAGCTAAATATTTTCCCCCTCCAGTTTCCTGGTTAGGGGGGAGGTGGGTACCTGAGAATACCATAGTATTGTATTGTCACCGGAACTATAAACGCATACCAAATTTGAAGACAATCGGATGGGTATAAGTCAGTTAAAATTGGTAAGCAAAACATGACCAAAAATTGTCCTTCTTTGAAAATCTGATCAAAAATTTGTATTACTTATCCCCAAAAACCCACGTATACCAATTTTGGGTGAAATCGGACAAACTTAGGCGTTTTCTTCCCTCCAGGGAATGCCTAACATTATCACATTATTGTAATGTCACCGGAACTATAATCGCGTACAAAGTTTGAATTCAATCGGACTACAAGTTAGTCAAAATTGAGTTGCAAGATTTTTACCCGAACATAGAAACATATATAGATAATAGAGGTGAAGTTAAATAAAAGCTTATTGTAATAATAAACTTAATGTTTTCTAATTTTGAGCCTTAAGGCTGCTACGAATTTGCAGTTTTTAGATTTAAAATAACAAATTACTTCCTAATATTAGAGGGAATTGTGACGAAACAGATTTCTATCGATCTTTCGGCTATATGTCTACATATTGTGCCCCTGAAAATGAACAATGGGTGGGTGCGTCCACCATGCCTGTGCCCCAAACAATATCTATAATAAGCTTCATTCATTTGAGATTTCATAACCAGTCCCTTCTATTGTAGAGTTCGCACTTCAATCAATTGTCTTTCGATAACAATAACAAAATGGCAAAAAAATGGTTCAAAAACTTTCTATTACAATCAACTCATGATAAAATTTAAACTAAACGAAATCAAAAATTTTCTGAATGAGGTCCTGTCCATACTGTGATCAGTGTGGCCAAAAATCTAGGGAGAAACAAAAAATAAACGTCAGACTGAAAATTCTCGTTGACAGTTGACGACAATCAATGTGGATAAATTTCGGGTGGCATATACTGTACAATGATCTAATAATAAATACAGTGTTTTGTTTTGTAAAAAGTTGTGGAGAGATACTTCCGCTTTTCTTAACTTGGGGGAATAGTCGAATATATTGAACCATACAAATCATCGTGCGGAAAAGAAGCAAGCCAGGTTTTTGCTCTAAACTATTCACTACAAGAAGAAGAATTTTGGCAAGAGATGGTCTTCACGGATAGAAAAATCTTTCAGTCCCACAATAACAGCAAACAAATTTTGGTATATCGCCCGCCACTAACACGCTATCTCGAAAATTTATTGCTGGGAACGAAGACCGGGCTGGAAGATATTCCGTGACTGTGTGGAGTTGGATATCGGCGAGAGGCGATATGATGAGAAATGTTGTGCTTCCAGAAGCAACCATTCTTCATCCAGAAGGTTTTGTGTATCACGCATTTTTAAACAGTGGTTCCAGCAAATCAAAATCTGCCATGGCCGGCAAAATCTCCTGACTGGCGTCAGGAAAATATGTGGGACCTTATAGCAAAAAAGTGAACACCAATGAATATTGTTCCCAGAAATTCCAGCCACTTAATGGAGCTCAAAGTCAGAGGGTACGACGAAGTCATTGTTTCAAATCCAAATTTATTTCAAAATTTAGCAGATTCCATGCCACGAAGACTGGCAAACCTTATCGAGGCTGACGGGGCAATGACACGCTACTGAAGAAACGTTTTCTTGTTTTTTTAATTTACATAGTGTTTTTTTAATCATTTCTTTTTGATTGTGAACATTTTTGGTTATCTGCAATTGGGTTACTCAAACTTACCGATCCTGCAGATGCGCTGACTATGATTAAGTTATTGCTTTCCGTTCGCCAAACAGTTACTTCTTGATACTTTTTTCTTATTCGCACAATTGTGGGTTTGTTTTGTTCACAATGAGAATAAGTTTTTATAGGAAAATGTTAAATAATTTTACAAACATAGTTTTATTCATTAGTATAATAGTCTTATAGGAAAGTGTGGCCAGTCTCCTTATTTTTGTGTTTACAATGTCAAAAGATCTAACCTGTAATTCGAAAACTTCAAAGTCAGTTACAATAAGCAACGCAATTAGCAAAACTTAAATTCAACAGACCTGCAGCTAACTTCTGCTGTACGTATTTTATGTGGCCGGAAGTGTAGCTCCCGAACCAGTGATTGATGCAGTTTTTTTAGTTTAGAGCCTATTCTTCAGGAAACGTTCTTAGCTGTGTTTGATAAAAATAGCACAGTAGTTCCAGAGATAATACGATTTCTACAGCCAGATGTCTAGGAATTTTAGATAATATACACGATTTTGTTTTAAGTTTGGTGATAGTTCCAGGGTGCAGATAATCCATAATTGAATAAGTGAAGAAAGGCCCTTTTTTCTGCACAATATTTTTATTTTTAAATATTAAATAGTAGTAAATGCGTCATTTCCATTTAACAACAATAAAGACAATCACACACACGCATATACGTCTAAAAAATGGACATGTTATAATAAAATTGTTTAAAATAATTATTTGAAAAGACGAAAAATGTTTTTGTAAAAATTAAAAAAACACATATGGTTTTTGTAGGTTGGAAAATGGCTTTTACTTATAAAACCCCCCAAAATTTTGTTCCCACTTTAAACATCAGTTTAAGATCCACTAGCGAATACCACCACCTATCATCACTCAACGAAAGCGAATTTATATGTACCTACTTTACCAAAAGCCATTTTCCAACCTACAAAAACCGTATCTGTTTTTTTAATTTTTACAATTACTAATAAATAAGAAGCCCGAAACTGGCAGGCGTAGGCTATTTAAATTTAAAAATAAAAATATTGTGCAGAAAAAAGGGCCTTTTTTCACTTATTCAAATACACGATTCTACAAAAACCTTCAGAAAATCTCGCCTTTACAAAAAATATGACGATTTTTAAACACAAGTTTACACTAACTGCTTTTTTGTCAGTGCGTCTATTCTTGAATCGAGAGAAAATTTGCTCCCAGGGAGTCAAATTCTTTCGCTACTATGCATCTCATTGGTCCAAATCTTCGGTTTAAATCGGTTTCTCTCAATTTTGATCGAAAGTAATTCTATTGGTCTTGACTAAGAGAATTACTTTCGATCAATAGCGGGCAAAAGTGAGGAAAACCGATTTAAGCCGAAGATTTGGACCAATGAGATGCATAGTAGCAAGAGAATTTAACTCCCTGTGAGCAAATTTCCTCTCGATTCAAGAATAGAGGCATGAGGTAATTTGCTAATAATTCTTAAAATTTAGTATCTTAATACTGTACCAGTAAATAAAAAATATGTCAAATATTTTTTTAGACAGTTTTTCTGCAAAACCATTTTTTTATTTAAAAATGTATGTTGTTAAGCTTATTTTTGGGTGTAAACAAACCTTTAAAACTTTTACAGTGGGATTTACTAAGATCTAAAATAGTACCCCCCACAGGACTAAATATTTACACTTGTGGGGGGTACTAAATTTTAAAACCCATTTTCAAAAAACACTTACCCATACCGAAACTACACAAAGTTATTGATTATTTTTTATTGTTATTGCAAAATACCACTGAAAAACTGCTTTTTTCTCAAATTCTACCCTATTCTAAGAGAAAATGCCCTAAAACTAATTTTTTTTGACAGGCTTCAAAATGGCAAATGGTGAATACGCTAAAAATTTGGCACATAGTATCTTCATTATCTGTGTATGAGGTTAGAAAGTTGGTGATTTTTTAGACCACCTCTGGGGGGTGGTTTAAATTTATAGCCCCCAGAAAGGATTGTTTTGTAGCAATTGGTAATAAGTTCATTTATAATTTCCCTAAGCGACCGTTTTTACAAGGATCAATTTACCTTATTTAATATCCCAATTTGTTCATTGACCTATAAAACACCTCCAATTTTGTCCAGAAAAACGCCATATTTTTTTCAGCACAAAAATATATCTATGAGGGCACTACTAGGCAAAACAAACATAAGTGAAGGTCACTGATTATGCACGAAAAATATACCAAACAAGAAAATCCAAAACAACTATATTAATTCATTTACAAACTGAAATTAAAACATTGAGGTTATCTAAAAGCGCACTCAAGAAAACTTTTCTTACTGGAAGCCCACCCATTTCAAAGCTGTAGAGCTTTCATCAGTAGAGGTTGGTGCAAGCCAAGAAACTGACATTTCGACAGTGACAGAAATGTAGACAAAACTTGTATTTAAGTTTTTTAATACATTTCATAAATAGAAACACCTCTTAAATAAATACAAAATTAATCTACTCCTTATTTTATTATTACCCATCTAAATCGTAGTGTGACATCAAGTATTAATTGGAAAAATTAATGAACGAGGGTAAGTTTTAATTAGAATGACATATAACCCCAATTTTAATTTGTTCTACAGATTGTTTACTGTTTAAAATCCGCGTAGGTTTAAATTTTTTAATTTTCTTTTCTTCTAAATTGAAACTTTCTTCTTAAATCCAACAAAAGATTGTGTTAAGATGATTATTCAATAAACAAATTTACTCATATTCTCCTTATAAATCAGATTATGTCTAAAATTCAAGAAGGGGTTGGTTTAAAATGCTTAAAACCAAAAATTTCACTTAAACTTAGGACCGTTCTACAATAGACTAAACCCTTTTAGTAAATCCCACCGTTAAGTTCTGTCATTCCTTTTACATGATGAACATTTTTGACAATTTTTGACGTTTATTGGTATGCTAGTAGCAATTTAGCTTCGCCGTAAAACAACTCCTGCAAAATTTCTTTAAAATATTAAATTTACAAAATGTTATCAAAAAAATTACGAAGTTTTATACAACGATAGGACAACCCTGCCAAAAAACCGCGTCAAATCTTTTAGAAAAATTTGACAACATTTTGCAATTATTTGTCACATTTCATATGTTTTCTATGCGGTATGTGCAACCAACTTGTAAAAACCTAGACAAACCTCGTCAAGTACAGATCTTTTTTGTCAGATTTTACAAGGAAGACAGCTCGACTCGTAGAATTTTGTAAAACTCTATGAAACAATATAAAAACTTCCGTTTTTTTACCTGGGACATATTCAGGACGATGTGTTTTTATTTAAAATAAGACGATAATTAAAAATCCACTTTGTTGTTGTGACGGGTAAGATTTTTTGTCATTTCTGAAGAATCGCGGCCATTATGACAAATATAATGAGGTGTAACTTCTGAACCGTTCATCCGATTATGACGAAATTTGGTGTGTAGATCTATATTAGGCACTGGTTCTACGAGATAAAAAAATTTCAATTTTCAAAATTAAACAAAAGTCAAAATTTTTGTATCTATCATATTTTTTTTAAAATTTATTGATGGTCTATGAATTTTATGTATTTTTTCAAGAAATACAAACCCCTCACTTAAATAAACTTTTTTTTTTATACCTTTATCAAAAACATGATTTTAGTAACTGTCTGCAGATAACTAAAGCATGGCTTTTTTCGTTACCGATGCAAAAAAAAACTTTTTTTTTGGATCACGGGTGCAAAAAAGATTTCTGTTCGTTTTCTAGTTAAAGAGAAATAGCGGAAAATAGTAATATTGAAAAAATCTAATTATTCTTGCCCAAGAATTAAGCCATTTCCAACAGTTTTCACCAAGTATTTACGAAAAAATCATATAAAAATATCGTCAAAATATCAAATTTTCAAATATTAAAATATCTCAACAATGAACGTCACCGAGTAAAAAGACACATCTCTATGGAAGCAATTGTTATTTCATTTACCAGCCGCCTTGGTTCGAGATTTTTAAAAGGATTTTCCTGTTTTTCTTGGATTTTTTGATAAAGGTATTAAAAAAAATAGCGTTAACAACTCGCGGATAAACTGTTCTTTTTTTTACTCGTGTTTTTAAATACCTCGCTGCGCTCGATATTTAAACCAACGCTTGTAAAAAAAGCACTATTTTAGCCACAAGTTGTTAAAACTACTATTAACATGTATTAAGAGGTCATCACAAAATAGAATAGAAAACAAAAAGTTCCATCGTGAAGAGTAATTTTCAAATAAACACTACTTTTGCTGAATATTTTTCACTTACGTAAGAAAATTGGTATTTTTTCAGTTTGATGCATCTTCTGATCTAATAAGTTTTTAAAGATAAAATATATTTCCAGTGTAACTGTAACTGTAATCCAGTCTTTTAAACTTACGAAACGAACAAAAAAATTACACGCTCCTAAATAAATGTCAAAAAAACCCAGAGTGACAAAGACGTGTCCCAGCAATTATAATTTTTGCAAAGTTACAAAGTAGAAACTTTAATAAATCGATCCATCCATGTATAAATTATTACCTCGAATATTACCCCTTTAACAAAAAAATTAATTTAAACCGATTTTTTGAAATTAAGTAAAGACAAAAAACTCCCAATAATTTACTGCTCTTTATCTTATAAGGGCAATGTAATTAGGGTATCAGCATCATGCACCTGTGTACTTGTGGCGTTCTGAGTATGTCCCTATTCCAACCTATAGGTATAATAAATAATAGACTTATTTTAAACACGGACGTGCCTTAATAAGAGAATAAGGGAAGACCTTCTTTAATCTGTAAAACTTGCCATAAATAATAAGCTTAGCAGTAGATGGCGCATTTTTTATTAATGAATATTTATCACGCTTAATTGATAAATTATTGTCGATGCTTAAAAATAATATAGACCAAATTCCTATTAAAAATATTTAACAAAAATTATAATTTTAAATTTGATGGGTTGACAATTTGCACCATAGCTACTTAAGAAAAACCTAAATAACATTTCTTTACTTCATTACTATAATACAGAATACACCATAATAAATTTTTCCGTGGGTTAACATTGTGTTTACTATTCTTGACAAAATGTCAACTAACAAATTTGATTTTTGGTATTTTTTATTAATATAGATAGTTATTTAGTACCACCATTCTTTTTATTATTGTGACGTGAATGTGATTGAATTTGGAATAAAGTATATTAAATTCGTATACCTATTTGCTTAAATATACGCCCTTCCAATGCTTTCAGCATGCACGAAGTTGTAAGCAAGACGTCTTTTAGCTTTCTCTCTTATTTATCTCTCCCTTTCTATCTCTGTTATCACTTTTGGCTTAGTAACGCTGTTCTGCACATGCGCCGCGGCAGCGCCATCGGCTAAGGCCCTAAGGCAGCCGATCATTAAACTTCAATTTCAATTTATTTTACGCTACATTTGCACAGGTTAAGTACATTATAGCTAGTCAAAAAATTATACAATAAAAAAAAATTAACCAAGAGTATGTCTGTTAAGTTCTACATCAAATCAAAATCTTGCCATGATCGTTTAATGAACCTCCCAACGTAGATAAAATAAAAAAGGTAAGCAAGAAGCGAGCAATCAGTACAAGTAATTTCTTAAAATGATAACAACAATGTTGTTGATATTAAGGTATGACCTTAAATAATCATCATGCTGCAAAAGCAATTTAATAAAAGATATTTTTTAATCGTGGTTTTAAATTTTTTGAAACTTGAGTTTTGGACTGTTTTGGTAGTTTATTAAAAATATTTAAGTTAAAATAATTTTTCTTGCTTTTTGTTAATTTAAATTTTGTTATTTCTAAACGACAGCTCCTCATATTATAATTGTGCAAATTTAAATTTAGATGAAAGGCAGGGCAGCGGCATGATTTTGTATTTAAGAAAAAGCGGTCGGCAATGATCTCTATAGCCTAGTCCAGCCAGAACTCTAATGGCTCGTTTTTGCATAATAATTGCACTTTCTGCAGCAGAACTGCGTCTCCAAAGTGATATTCCATATGACAGCTTTAAGTGGAAAAGACCAAAGTAACAAATTCTCATCGTTTCAAAATTAATAAAAGATTTTAGTCTACGAAACAAGAAAATAAGACTTGCAAGCTCAGAGAATAAAACGTCTACGTGTGCAGTCCAATTCAAACTATCATCAATCGTTATGCCTAGTAGTTTGACACTTTTTCCTTTAGAAAGAAGATTGTCTGTAGGAATGAGTAAAGTTTGATTCTTATCAGCATTTAGTAGAAGAGAGAACCACTTCTGAGCTTTGAGAACCTTTCAATTGGAAATTTCATCTAAAGCAGCTAATATCTTGCTATAAGAGACAAAGGTTGTGTCATCAGCAAAGTCGGCAATTGGTGTGTTGGTCATGTAATAACAAAGATCGTTAATAAATACTATGAATAATAATGGTCCTAAAATAAAGCCATGAGGAACTCCATTTTTAATCATTTTAATGTCCGAAGTTTGACTGTTTTTTTCGACATATTGGTGATGGATACTAAGATAAGATTCAACCAGTTTAAGAAGAATTCCCCTTACTCTATAACAAAATAATTTATTTAACAAACACAGAGACAATGCAAAATGCTCTCCTCTCTCCAGGCCATCGATCACGTCCATCAAGATCCTATGCACAGCCTTTGTTGTTGAGCATCCCCTACGAGAACCGAATTGTTAACCTGTCTTTTAAGATGCGCTCTATAAGTTTTCCAAACAGAGGAAATATGCTTATCGGACGGTAATTATCAAGAATATTTTTGTCTCCTTTTTTGTGAAGAGGAACGATTTTAGTTGTTTTAAAACATTGGGGAAAAATTCCAGTTTGAAAGTATTTACATACATATCTTGTGACGCAGTGTTGTTCATTTTAGAGAAAGCTTCCGTAATTTCTTCTTTGTTAAAGGGTAGTTAAAGGGTCTATATTAAAATTGTCTAAAGGTAAGCGTTTTATAACCTCAGTCGCTACTTTCGAAAAGAAATTATTAATATCATCCGGTGTTGAGTTCGTATTTAAGAAATTGACAAGGTTGTTTTTATTTCGATTATAGTTGATTAGTCTCCAAGGCGCCTTGGACTTATTTTTTGAATTTAATAGATATGAGTCGCAGGAATCTCTTTTGGCCTTTTTAAAATCTTTAAGTTTGTTTTTGTAAATTTACGTAAAAAGTGAAGTTCTTTTGGCAAAACTAATAGTAAGTAATGCAGATACCTGATTCTGCAATTCTACGTACCTACCTACCCCCCTAAAATCCGCGCTTGAGTAACTACGTATAATTTTTTCAGTTATAAAAATATACATAACAAACCAACCACAAACAAAATCCAAATGGCTAAGTACTTTTTTGAGATCTAAAAAACTTTTTAAGTTGAAACATTAAATTTTACATTGCATATCTCAAAAAAAGTTTGTTTCCAGTTTTTTTGGGTAAATCGGTCATTAACTCGCTCAATGTCAATTTCAATATGTCTGTTGATATGCAGCAACGCTAAGCACATTAGACGAATTTCCGTCATAGTGTTTTTAAGTACTTATATTTTCAATCTTCCAAGACAGGAGAAGCTTCTTTCTGATTAAGCATTACTAACTGACAAACATTCAAGAATTTTTGCCTACTTGTGATCAATATTCTTTCCAAATAATGACTTATCTCAATAAAAGTTCAAGAATTTGTGTTTTGTATTAATCAAACAGTTTAGAGTCTTTGGAAACGACATTAGCTAATTTTGCCCTGATTTTGGCTTCACGTTGTATAAAACTTGGTATGAATATGTTCAGGTTAAAAATGCTTAGAGTCTCGCTATTGAACCTTGATTTTATGTCCGAAATGGTTTTGTCGAAAACTGATTTATAAATTGAAACTCTATACTGTTCTGTATTTCTAAATAATGTGGAGGGATTCTAGAATGTCTTTAAAGGAACGTTCTGCAATTTCTCGTTTTTTCTCCAAAGACTTCAGGTTTTTACCACCAACATCTTTGTTGTCTACTTTTTTATGGAGCAATCTCCCCCCCGCTCCCCGCCCCCGAGACCGCCACTGATTTATTGCATTGTTTCAACCCCGAGTTCAACCCTACTTTTACGGAGATAGCGATTTTATTTAAAATCGTCCCTATTATAAAACCGGTTTAGACGCGTATAAACGTAGTAAATGTCACTGTTCAGAGAAATCACATAAATTCTGTCATTCCTTTTACACTGTGAATATTTTTTTTTTCGTTGTCTGATGTTCTCTATAAATACTGCATATCTTTTTTACGCAGCGGCATCATTTAACTTACTTTTTTTAATTTTTAACAGTCAAAAAGACGCGCAGCACAGATGAAAACACGGAAAAAAAAATGACGTAGGTCGCGAGGCCGGACGAAACTGACCGAGATCCCTCGAATCGATAAATTTTCGGGCACCCAATATCTTTTGTTTTGGTATTTCCATGGCCTGGGTAAGTCGTATATAAATGACTAATGTTATGAAAATAGCACATTTTGCTGAATAAACAAGCCATTCCTTTAAAGGCACGACCGCGTCCAATAAGTCCCTAATACACCAAACAACAACCGCATGACTTGCATGCTTATCAATTCGACCCTATTATGGCGTTGCCTTATTTGCTCCAAATTTGATATCCAAGACGGCTATTGAGACAAATGATGGACCTATAAGATGGAAGCCAAGCAGTCCGGAGCAAACATCAGAATAAATAAACGTATAATGGAAATAGTATATTAGGAAGGAAGAAAAGTATACATAATATTATTATTCATTATTTGACTTACAGGCAAATAATTTATAATCGAATTTATGATTATTTCTTCACGTCAGCGTCATATTCATATATATGTTTAAAATTAATAGATTGACATAATATAACCAAAAAAAGGGAGAGAGAGAGAACTATGTCAGTTAATGACGTTCTATATAAAAGAAGTCTTTACAGAATTTTTTTATATCATTTCTGTTTGGCAATTTTTGGAAGTATGAAACTTTGTCGTGGTCTGTATGATTTCTTAATAAAATTTTTATCGATTATTTTTCCGCCTTTGTACTAACCCCTACGCGTGCAAATTTTAGTTTTTAAAGCATTTTTTTATGTTAGGAAAATGTTGCTTTTTGTCTTCGTGATGACCCGGATTATTTTCAGTGTTACTAGTGTTTGCGAGGTAAAAAATAAATTTTACTTGCTCTTTAAGCTTTGTAATATATAGATAAATATGCATTAATTGTAATTTGCTCATCACATCACTGCAATAATTTTTTTTTCCCTGATATGCATAATAATATTTTTTTATTAAAATTGTGAAACCGAATTAATTTAATTTTTTGTTTTACTCTTGCTCAGCAGTTCGGTTAATCAAAGACACCTTAGGCGATATTTACTAAGCACTATAATTTAATAGTTTAGTAGGCTGACATAAGCCGAACCATACCGCAATTGATAAGATATTTTTTCGTGGATAGACGACAAATTGCACTGGAATGAGACGCGTAAAAGCATGTTTTCTTAAAACAGTTCAAATAATCCGTAAAAATTAATAAAATCTGGGTAAACAAGAAATCTCAAAACTGTTAAGGTGACATGGGTTGTCGAATTTCGAGCAAAATCATCGTATGTTGTAGACCACCGCCAAGACGTGGTTTATGTGCTTCAATTAAATTTTAAAACAAATACGATTTTGTTGATTATTTTTTTTCAAAATGTAAATTTTCAAGTATTTTATTTAGAAACAAATAAAATTTCCGGCATTTTTCTGCTTTAATTGGTTATTCCGGCCCGTTCTTTAAGTCAATATAAGTTCAAATAAATTTTAAGTAATTGAAAGAAGAAAAATTCGTGGTTATTGGTTTGTACTGTATATACTAGCGTGGTAAAAAATCGTGCTGTAAAAAAATTGAGGTAATATTTTTGCGGTGCTCACCATTACTGTTTGGGAAGCAAAAACCGCGCATGTCATTACAGCACAAACGTGACCGTCTCCGCCGAAATAATTTAGGGTACATAACGATTACAGCGCAAATTAAAGAAAAATGCATGTAAAAAATACGTATAGTAAAAGACCCGCGGCTTTAACCGTGGTGGTCCTGCGAGGTAAAAGTGTTGTGGTAAATTCTTGCGTTCTATGTAGGGGTCAGAAAAGTACCGGGTTTTTTTGTTCGTTCTTTACCCATTTTAACGAGTGATAGATCTATTAAAAGCGCATGAAATTTCCCTTCGACAAATTTTAAAAAGTTGGCGGCATCTTAAAATCAAAGATGGTGGACATTGTCAAAATGAAGCATATATTTCAACTCGTTTTTTTTAAGGAATCCACATAAACGAAATTAAAAAACTAACACTATTCAAGAGTCTAGTCTCTACCAAGGCGACCGACATATCGCTTATTAAAATCGTTTAAGTTCTTTAGGATTTACACTCAAAAATTTGGGAGAAGCTACAGTGCTCTATATGTAAATAATTTTATATATTCATATCGCCGCAACTTTTTTATTTCTTAACCGATTTTTATGAGTGATAGTACGTTTAATCAAGAATTAAGTTTTCCTGCGACGAAAAAAAAAATTGTCGATCGTTTTTAATTCAAGATGGCGGATCTTATATGAGATAATCATAATAAATCTCGTTTATTTTTATGGAACCCACTCAAGCAAAGTATCGAGAATAAGACTATTCAGAAGCCTAGTCTCTGCCAAAGAGATCGACATATCGCTTATTAAAATCGGTTAAGTACTTTAGGATCTACACCTAAAAATTTGGGAGAAGTTCTAGTGTTCTATGCATATATTCATATCACCGCAACTTTTGTACTTCTTAACCGATTTTAATGAGTGATAGCTCGTTTATTCGAAAACTAAATTTTCCTGTAGCGACAGAAAAAGTGTGCGGGTATTTTTGAATTTAAGACAGCGGATTTTATAGGTGTAAATCCTAAAATACTTAACCGATTTTAATGAGCGATATGTCGATCGCCTTGGCAAAGGCTAGGCTGTTGGGCGGTTTTATTACTCGTTACTTCGCTTAAGTTGTTTCCAAAAAAATAAACTAGATTAAATATGCTTTATCGCCATCTTGAATTCAAAAATAACCGCCATTTTTTTTTTGTCGCTACAGGAAAATGTAATTCTCGAATAAGCAAGCTATTACTCATTAATATCATTAAGAAGTACAAAAGTTGTGGTGATATGAATATATACATTATTCACATAAAGACCACTGGAACTTCTCCCAAATTTTTAGGTGTAAATCCCAAAGTACTTAACCAATTTTAATGAGCGATATGTCGATCACCTCAGTTTTATTTTCGATACTTTGCTTGAGTGGGTTCCATACAAATAAACGAGATTAATTATGATCCGCCATCTTGAGTTGAAAAATTATCGACAATTTTTTTTGTCGTCGCAGACAAATTTAATTCTTGATCAAACAAGCTATTACCTATTAAAATCGGTTAAGAAATAAAAAAGTTGCGGCGATATGAATATATTCATTATTTACATATAGAACATTGGAACTTCTCCTAAGTTTTGGGTATAAATTCTAAACTACTTAAACGATTTTAATAAGCGATATGTCGATCACCTTGATAGAGAGTAGGATTTTGAATAGTGTTAACATTTTAATTTTATTTAAGTAGATTCCCTAAAAAGAAACAAAATGAAATATATGATTCACTTTGACACTATCCACCATCTTTGATTTTACGATGGCCGCCAACTATTTTAAATTTATCGAAGGGAAATTTTATGCGGTTTTAATAGAGCTATTACTCGTTAAAATCGGTAAAGAAATAACAAAAACATAGCCATTTAAACTCATTCCGGTTTTCTTGTGGGCAACCCGGTAACTTGTTTTTTTAACAATTTTACTAAAATTTTATAAAAGTTCGGTGTTTTTTTGCAAAAGCCCTAAAAGAAGGAGAGCAATCACTCTACTCCCTTCCTGCATTTCTTCCAGACTTTGCCTTATGCCTATAGATTGCGACTTGTTGGTGGCATTCATAAATTACATAACGCGGCGTGGGAAAGTAGGTAAAGTACGAGGAGAGGGGGGGGGGGAGAAGTTTGCAACTGTGTTCCGTTAACATTTTTATCTGAAGGATGATAAAGAAAAGATTAAAATAACTAATACTTCAAAATATTTGGTACCTGAGTAAGGGAAGTTTCGAAAATGTTACAAAGGAAAAGAGAGGAGGAGAAAAAGAGGCAATTTGGTAATTTGACAAAATTGGGTTTAGACTTGTTACTGAGATGTAAAAGGCTTTTTTTTATTTAAGAAGGTGGAGTTCTCATTCAAAACATCAGCGAGCGAAACTTTAGTTTGTTTTGGCGCTTTTTAGTTATTCTTCGATAAAAATATATGAATTAAAAATTTAAATTTTCGATTCTCATCAATTTAAATAAGTGTGTGTATGGATGTTTTTTCTTATATGATATTCTGTAAATTTAGGAATAAAAAGTGATACAAAAATCCACGATACACGGTATGACAATGCACATCTCGGCGTAACGTGGCTGTGTGACTCCGATGGAAAAGGTATTAATTTTAATTTTGGGCCTCCGCGTCGCACGTTTAATGCGTTTTTTGGTTGGTGTGTGTTGACTTGCGTTTTTCGTTCATTTCTCTTTTCGCTTTGGTCCTTTGTGGTCCTTTGTGTGTTCCTTGTGGGATACGCATCCAATATTGAATTTTCATTTTTTCGCGGATCGAGAATATTTCTGTTCCTTGAGACAAATATATCAACGCAGTGAACTTATTGTCTCAATCGAGCAAGCTAATAAAACTTTGAATGTTGACGTCAGTGTGTGATGCGCGAAAACCGACGGAATTGGTCATAAATACTAGAATAACGGGTTAACTGTATTCGGGCAAAAATCTGAGTAAGTTACCCCATCAACAGAGCATTTTTAGTTAAAAGGCCTAATATATAGGGAAAAACTTAACGACAATCTCTTTTTTTTTCATTTTCTGCCCGAAATACTGGGAAAACCTGTGTTTTTCCCTTCCACTTATATGATTATGGTAAGTTCAAAATTCCAACAAGTTTCTCTTAAGTTTAAAGAAAAAATCGAACAATTAGATTAAACACGGAATGCGAGCCATAGTCCTAAACCTTAGTCCCTTGTGTTTTAAACTGTGCTTTTATTTTGGTAAAAAAACAGCACAGGTATTTACCAAGATTCTAAATGGGGCTTTCTCATAAAAAAAAGTTACCTTTTTTTTGGAATATACATAAACATAAAGGTCCAAGAAATCCATCTAAAAACTTTTTTCCCCAAAAAATTTTGGATTTCTATGTGAAAAATAATGTTTTAAATCGTCGATTCAGTGGCCTTAGGAATTTTCAAAACGAATATAGATGACGTCATAATTAATACAGGTGACGTCATTTTTGGCTGGTCCATTGCAATTTATCAAGTGCAGTTTTTATTTGGACCACTGGGTTGCGAACTGCGGCCTGCGGCTAACTTTAAGTCATACTGTTAAATCGTTTTTTATGTGTTTTGCTTTTTTGGTTGTGATTCTTTTGAAGCTAATTTATAAAATTATAAACATTTAGTAGTGCGGAAGTTTATGTTTGTTTGTCGTTTAGAAAGCCTACAAGTAATATACAACTATATATGTAGTGACTGTTATAACAAACAGTACGGTTCCTGTCCACCATAGCCCTAAATGCTAAGAACATTTAAACTGGGTTTATACAGCTGGGTTTATAAGCTTAATTCGGAGAGACACGAAGAAGAAGAACTTTTGATTGCGATTTTGAACAGGGTGTGCGCATACAAATTTTGATATTTGGTAAGTTTTTTTAAAGTAATTTTATATAAGGGAGTGTCTATAAAGAGCCGACAATTCGGCTAAATAGACGTGAGGGTAAAGAGCCGACAATAATTATTGATTATGTGTTTTTCATATTTTCATATTTTTTTAAACTAAATCAACCCAACCTAACCTAAACAGATTCAAACCAACTTATTAAAAGCCAAAACAACCCAAACATTTTTTTTATGCCAAAAAAGATGTAGGGGTTGTAGGGTGTGTTTTTGGGCTGTTTTGGCTTTGAATAAGTGGGTTTGTTTAGGTTAGGTTGGATGAATTTAGTTGGTTTGAGTCTATTTAGGTGGGGTTAATTTAGTTTAAAGTGTGTTTTTTTGGGTTGTTTTGGATTTTAATAAGTTGGATTGAGTCTGTTTAGATTAGGTTGGGGTAATTTAGTTTGAAAGAAATCGAAAATATGAAAACCACATAATAAATTGTCGGCTCTTTAGACACTCTCTTTATATAAAGCCGCTTTCTGACGCATTGTCAAAAACCACCATAAAAACTCAACCCCAGATCCAACAATTTTCATGCTTGCTACATGTCTATTAGAAGACAGAATTTTCTCCTAAAATCTATATCTTTTGATAGCTTTTCTTATTTGCTTGCAAAAGTGTAGATTTATACTAGTAACATTATAAAAACTTCGTTCTGCTATTGTTTAAAATCTATATATTGGTACAGCCAAGGGGTGAAATGATCCCATATTTTGTACATCTCCTGGAAAAAGTGTCCATATTCCAGTTCCTCCTGTGTTTAGGATAAAATGAAACTCATAATATAGCAGGCCTGCAAGTGCTAAAATATAGGTCCTGCCAAATATTTTGTGCACTTGCTGGATTGGTTCATCCCTTGGGTACAGCCATGATGTTATTTTCAGACTTAAAATATAGCTATCTATTCTAAAGCGATAATATTCTGTTCTTTTAATTTTTTTGCACTTATTTTAAAGGTTTCACTATTAAAAAAAGTATTGATAAAAAGATTTTTAAAGAGAGCTGTAGGTAAGTAGTTTTTTAACTTTTTGAATTTTGTTAAGATTTTTTCTCGGATTTTTTTTAGAGAATATGGCTCAGAATATGGAGAAGGGATTTGTGAAGGGTGATTTTAACAACTTACCCAAAGTGGATCATGAGATGATTAATTTATATTATTTGGATAATATGGATTTCTTTAGCGCTGAGATGAAGAATGTTAAGACTGGAAAGTGAGTATGGTTGAACTGAGCAATTAAAAATCCAAATTGTGTCAAAAGATATAAGTAAGACTGTTAAGCATTTGTTATAAAAAACCTTGTCAAGTGACTTGAACTATGATTGTTGGACACCCTGTACATATTTTTTTTTTTTAACTTTTTTTTCCTTGATTGCAAAAATACAAACCTTGGTACTTTTTTTGCCAAGTAAGAAGAAGCAAGGTAACTTTTTGAGAAAGGACCCCAGCACAAGTAATTTCATTTATTTATTTATATTTATAGAGAACGGAAACCCCATTAAAATCAATACCTTGTCAAAAGAAATTTTTTTTACATAGTCAACACTGAATACTAATTAATAAATAAAGACAAGAAATATAGTATAGTAGGAGTTATAGTATGAATAACGCAAAATATTTGAAAACAGACACACAACAGTATAAAATTTAACTAAAAAAAATATTTAGTCTGGTAAGATTCTTTTTGTTAGTGTTTTTAAGGAGTTAACAGATACATTAAAAACATTAATAACTGGTTACTAAGTTAAGCAATAAAGTTCTTTCAATAAATTATTTTTTTTGTCTATAGTCAGTTGTATGAAAAGTAATGTGAAAAGTATGATGATGTCTAACAGTCAGTTAGATCGTTAATTAATATATGCATGAAGCAAATGTCAGTAATTTTTTATGCCTCTCTAAACTGTCAAGATTGAGATAAATTCTGACATGATGATAATTTAGTGCTACATTACCATCAAATTTCTTTACTAACACATTAGGCTTATGACGGTAAAGTTTTGTCAGAAAAATGCAATGTTAATTTCGAGGTTAATTTATATACTTAGGTATTAAATCCATTTATTTAGCAAAAGCTAGTTAAAAAAAAATACAAAAGAATGTCAATAAAGTAAAAAAACTAAACTAAAAATAAATATTTAAAATTAGGGTTTATACATATATATAAAAATGTTTATAGATTTTTTTTAAATTAAATATAAACCGATAAAACCTGATGACTAGCTTATTAAATCATTCAAGTATCTTTCAAAGAAAATCCCAAACATTTATTTAAAATGACTTTTAAAACAAAACATTATATAATAGTCAATTAATTTGTTGTGAAGAGGGTGGAACTGTAGCAGCTAGCAATTACATTTACGTTGAAGTCAGATCTGTAGTTCTTGAAATATTCAAGGAAAATAAAAATATACATATAGCAGCTAGCAACACACGGTTTTAATATTTAGATGGATAATTACAATTCCAACAAAAACTATATCAGATTTGTAGTTTTTCAGATATTCAAGGAAACATTGGACTCAACAGGATTTCTTACTAGTTTTGACCAAGATTTTTTTGTAACAGTAAAAAGCTGCAAAATATGAAGATAATAAAAAAGTCATTTGTAGGTACACCTAAAATTTTGCTATAAAATTTAAAACAAAATGTTAGAAAAGCTTTATCGGAAATAATTAACCACAGCTGTAAAACAGATTTGTCTCGAGATTTGTAAAAATATAAAAAAAATTGTATTTTTTTTATCTTATATTTTTAATCTCAAAGAAGTTCCAAATTTAATTCATGTTATGAAAAATTAACAGCTAATGAAGTGTCACATGCCATTCAGTGCATTACAAAAAAAATATGATTTCTAAACTTTTGCCATACCTAGAGGACTCATGGTATGTAAACTGGACATAGGAAGTTTTATCTATCTATATGTCATATGAGAGTTGCAATTCTATGTGGATATGAAATTATTTTTACTTTGTTGACCTTAAAAATGTACATGGTCTGGTTGATTTGGTGTTAAAAGTGAGATGATTGAAGGCTTAAGTGTTATTGTTTATTTTAGAGTTACGAAGGAGGTATATGGTGACAATGCTGTGGGCTATGTCCAACTTAAGAGAAAAGGAGATGTTTGCACAGTCGAGGCGAAAATAACTCCGGAGCACAGAGTGAAATACTCCTTATACTGTGGAAATTTCTGTTAATGAGGAGAAAAAAGTGCTGCATTCTGAGTGCAAAGATTGTTTTGCTTCTGCAGGTAGTTTTAAAAACTTTTGAAACTATACACATTTTACATTGCATTAAAAAAAAATATTTGATTAATCTCTTTTTAAAGTCTTCTTAAAATTACTTAATAAAAATTATTATTTACAATTTTTTGAGAAAAAGAGGTAAAATTATAATTTACAGAATAGCAGCTGCCACTGTTTTGCAATTACACCTGGTGGGAAAATTATATCTTTAAGATATCCAAACTTACAGAATATTAGGCGCTGCTATTTTTTGTACATATCTGGGTGGGGGGGGAATCCAAGTAAAACTGCTTTAAATTTTTTAAAAGTTGACCTTTATGCATAGAGTTTTTAGAGCATACCAACACAAAAAGTTACGTTTGTTAGGACAAAATGAGGAGATGAACATTGGAATCATTTTTTTAGACATTAAAACGTTGTATCCCCAAACCATCTCCAAGACTTGTTTAATTATCAAATTTTTAGTGTGTGGGCAGGGGCGTCATTTCACATTTCTCTGGTGGGGGGCATTCCTAACTTCAAGAACAAAAATATGAACAAAAAAAAAACACTTTATTTATGCCAAAATAACTCAAATAAACATCAAAGACCTAAATACAAAATTTCTTAATAGGTGCCTGCCTGTCTGTCTGGACAACGATGACTCAAAAGCCACTAAAGTTAACCGATGTTGATGAAATTTGGCACAAAAATTCTTTGCAACCCAAGAATGAGCTGAGTTTTTGATGGGGGTGAGGGTTATAAAGAGGGTAAGAAAGGGGGTTGAAAATCATAACTCACAAACCATATCAGCTAGCAACACACAGTTTTCACATTAAAAGAAATAATTATATTTTCAACAAAAATTAGCAGATCAGTAATTTTTGAGATATTGAAGAAAAATAAAATTTATGCGTGCCTGCTGGTGCCATTTTTTAAAAAATTTTCTGACTGTGATGTATTTTTTGTACCACTTTCTGTGAAGCTAGGAACAAACGATGCAAATTTAGTTTTCAAAAGATAAAAAAAGACGCAAGCAGAATGTGTCTCCTTTTAACCTGTTATTAGAAAATTGTTAACTGTTTTTAACTTTTCTTTTTTGATACTTACAGGGGGCTGCAAGCATGCCATTGCTGTCCTTTTTTGGCTTCACAGAAGAAGTGAAGAACCAGCCTGAACTGTGTGTCGAAGCTGAAACGGATACCCGACTTCAAGCCAATTCTCCATTATGGCACAAATTGCGATTTGGCAGAATAACGTTAACTGAGGCTATTTTTGGCGCTTCTAAACACCTGGGCACTGAAGTTAGAACGTCGATGGTACTGAGGCAGTGGAGAGGGGGAAAAAGTTAAAGATGAAGTCTTGAAGGAAATTCAAAAAATTAAAATTTAAAAATCAGGCTTGTACCTGAAAAGCCATTACCCATTTTTTGGTGTGGTGTCTTTTTGTTACATTAGTGGAGAGCTGCTAAATCGATTTTTATAAAAAATTTTACAAAATAACTTTGGCATCAAGCGATGAGTTTTTAATGGTGGTGGGAGGTTGAAAAGAGGGTTGAACTTCTAAAAACATCCTTACTTACTGTAGCTGCTGGCTATAGATATTCAAGAAAAGGTTCTTTGGGCGATATATGTGTCTGCTAAAGCACTTAAAAAAATCCGTGTTTGTTTAATTAATTTCTGCGTTTTTTTTTCGGTTTTTTAATGTTTATATTTTTTTTAAAGTCTCATTCGTTGAATATATATCTGGTCATAAAACAAAAATTTAATATCTAAGTGCCATAAAAATGTAGATATCTCAAAACCCGCATACTGACAGTAATACCAAAAGCATTGAGTTGTTTAATAAAACGCGGAAATTATTGATAAAACATGGATTCTTTTTGTGAAAATCACAAAAATATATGATAAACTCCAAAAATTGTTGTTAGCCTGAATTTTTTTTATTTCTGTAGAAACTTCAAAGTGATAGATCACAAATGACCCCAAAGTGAAGTACCGTTTTTTATCAAATCTTGCAGTGTTCTATGTGAAACATTGTTTTTCGCCAATTTGAAATTATGATTTCTGTATTGTGTATTTTGACCACGACAATAACACTAAACATTTATCCAAATTGGTGGAGCACAATTTTTTACAGAGGATGACAGGACCATCAAAAACTTAAAAAAACTGTTAGAGATGAAACCTCAATGTAAGGTACTGCCAAATAAATTATAGGTTTTTGGTATTGCGAAAAAGGTCTTTTGACAAAGATTTTGAAAGAAAAAAATCTTGCCTGATTGATGTTAATGCATTGTTTTGATTCCCTGTACAAATCTTGGCATAATAAAAACCGAAGACAGGCTTTTAGGATAAAAAATTGTCTCTCTGAAGAGATATTAGTGAGGTCTGGAGTACCACAAGGGGGACCTATGTCTACAGTTCTTTTCATTTGTTTTATTAATGATATTTCAGACTGTTTATGTAGCTGTTTAATCCTTCTATATGCAGACGATTAAAAGATTTTTAGAATTGTTAAAGATTTTAGGGATTGTGAAAGAGTGCAGAATGATCTCAACACATTTTCACAAAATTTAAAGACTTGGGGTATTATTTGACCCAACCTTAAGCTTTAAAAATCACTATAACTTTATCTGTAACAAAGGTTTTAAACCACTAGGTTTCTTAAAAAGGAGCCTATCTGAATTTAACAATATAATCTGTTCTCTTGTTAGATCAACTATATTACAATATTGTAGTTCCATATGGTCCCCATTCTATAAATGTCATGTAGAAAATCTGGAAAGGGTACTGAAGAAATTCTTACGTTTTGTAGCTTTTAAACTTAAAATTCCATCTGGGGAAATAGTTTATTGTGATATTTTAAAATTACTAAAGGTCACAACTCTTGAAAACCGTCGAGTAATGCTTGATCTAGCTTTTCTTTTCAAGATTTTAAATGCAATGATTGATTCTCCTCAATTAAAACATAGAATTGGCTTAAGGGTTCCACAGTGAAGTACAAGAAATATGAATATTTTTAACTTAGAATATTATAATACAAATTACAACCTTAAAAGACCTATACGAACAATGTGTAGCTCTGCTAATAATGTGGATATTTTTTTCCACCTCTGGATTCCTTCAGATATAAAATTAAAGTTTTGTATATTTAGAATAATAAAAAATTGTATAAATAAAATAGTGTGTTTTTAATACATTGCTATATCTTCACCTTATCTCTTTAGCTAAGATATATTATTGTAAAAATGGATTTCCGTCAATATACATTTATTTATTTTGTTTTATTAATAATTTGCTATTTTTCTGTGTAACTAACACTCCATTTTTTTTTAAATAGTACGTATTTTTGACCATATTATTTAATAAAAGTATTTAACTTTAGTCTTGATATTTTTTTGTCTGTCTTTAAAAGCTTGAGTTTTAGGATACATAAAACATGGAAAACGTTCTACAGTAGATATATTTATTTCTTACAAAACAAAAGAACAGGCAATGATTTTATTTCACTTCACTTATTAAAAATAAAAATTATATGAAACTATTGTAATATTAAAAATGACAATTTTTTCCATTGAAGGGCCCAAAATGAATCTTATTTACAAAACATACTTCTCAAAAAAGATTGACACAATTTCATTAAAGTCATTTTAAAGGGTGTTCAAACAATAATATTCAAATAAAAAATTTACTTGTAACAAAAGTTTCCATACAGTATAAAACCACTAATCGCCCTCCCCAAACATCATTTTGTATCACTTACAAATAGGCATCATTCCGCACTTGTACTTTATTATAAGTCATCTGATACGGGTTCGTCCTGGCGATGGCGTGTTAATATTTCCAGTAGCAATATGCTCCTAAGGCTGAGAAAAAAAGTCTTCTTGGGTGTTTGCCAGACATCCGTTATTTGACGGCTCATATCTCCTATCATATACGATCCTCATAGAATTTCACTATTTTGACCTTTGGTACAATACTTTCAATACATTAAAATATGGTTACGTTTTGCAAGTTTCCGTGCAGGGGTTCTTTCAAAAATTTTGCCTATGGCTCTATAATGGCATTAACAAATGTGAAAATAATGTCATTTTTAATATCATTTTTCACAAATTTTCGTCTGCGATGCATTAGTAACTTGATTTTCCCAACATCTAAAATTAAGACGAGATTCGACCCCAACCCAGTTCTTGGCAGGTAAACTAACCCAGAAGTTTTTGGTTTAAGAAGAATTTGGGAAGAAACATTGACTCTTGCTAATCAATGCATCTCTCTAAATTACTTGGTATGAACTTCAAAAAATTTAACTCTGAGGCAATAAATTTAAATATAAGTTTAAAAAAATTCCACTAAACTTGAAGAAAAAATATTAGAAAAAATAACTTAAAGTGATTTACCATATTTTTTCACTCCCATCACTGGAGCTAGAAAAAAGTTTTCCAGAAGTTTTATACGTCCCTAGATTCCCATAAAGGTGGGGAGGACTGTCCTTATCAGACTTTTCTATGTCATAAGTGGGAAGTTTGGCTCGGTTAATTTTAAATAAATCTTGTCTTTCCAGTTTTTAAGCAAATCGACAAAAGTCTTATTACAGAACGAGAAGATTATTTTAAGAACGAAAACAAATAATTACTGTTATATTTTAATTATAAAAAACTGATATCTTATGTGTATGAAATTTTTCAGTGTTTTCAGTGTTGATAGGCTTTCTATGTATTTTAATATCTTTCCTTTTTCTGTATTTCTTAGCAGGTTAATATTATTAATTTTTATGTTTTAATTATGGATTTAGAAAAAATTCATCAACTTTTACTTCAATTTTATTTGTAATACGTGTATGTATGAAAAAATATTTAATCTAAAGGTAATACAGAAAAGATTTTTTCTTAACATTAATAGAGTGAAGTTTTTAAATATATATTTCTTTCTTTTTGCTCATTTTTTTAAATATTTTTTGAAGCATGAGATGAGGGTTACTATGATGAATTAGCTATCTTATCTCTGTTTACGCGTTTCTATTGCGATTTTTAATTTGACTTGACTATTTTTTTTTCTTATCATTTACATTCATTTTTCATTTTCTACTCCTATCAAATTTTTCCATGTTTTTATGTGGACATATAAATGTTCGTTCGCTGCTTAACAAATTCGCTACATCACAAGATTATATAGCATTGCATAACTACGATGTTCTAGGAATCTCTGAGAGCTGGCTAAGATCTGATGTTGATGATAATGTCACGCAGATAAATAATTATTCCTTTGTAAGGCTTGACAGGGCAACACATGCAGCTGGGGTTGGGATCTATGTAAAAAATGGAATTGAATTTCGAGTAATCCATAGGGAGTGTAATGCTTACATAGAGCATATTTGGATCAAGTTAAAAAATTTTAATAAAATCATAATAATAGGTAATATTTACAGGCCACCAGATGGCTCTGTGGAGAATTTTTTCATTGACCTTGAGGATATTTTGACAGAAATGTATACAAATTTTGACAACATTTTATGCTTGGGTGACTTTAACATAAATTTTTACAACGTGTTTTCAAACAACACCACCAGGTTAAACAATATTATGGATACCTTTGATTTTAAACAATTAATTAATCAACCGACGAGAATCACGCAATACACAGAAACTTTAATTGACTTAATATTTTACAATCAAAATGATTTTTTAGACTTTGGTGCCCTTGATATTCAAGTATATGACCACCACTTAATTTACTGTCAGATAGATTTTCAAAGAAATGTTCAGGTAACACATAGTTTTTCTTACAGGGCTTTAAAAAATATAAATTTTCAAAATTTTAATTATGACCTTTCTCGGCAGACTTTATATTTACTAGACTCGGCTGACGCAAAAGTTAGTTTTTTAAATGACAACCTTTTGATTTTGTTTGAGAAGCACGCTCCTGTCAAAACTATTTTAAACAAAAAAAGACCTTATGCTCCCTGGTTAACTGAGAATGTTAAGTTTATGTTAAAACTAAGAAATCAGGCCCTAGAAAGATTTCCATTAACAAAAAATCCCGCCCATTGGGACTATTATAAACAGCTCCAGAATTATGTAACTTCTGCAATAAGATTTGAAAAATAAGCGTATCTTAATCATAAATTTCAAAATTGTTCCCAAAAAGAAAAATGGAGAGACTTGAAAAAAAATAACATTGCTCTGAAAAAACAAAGTATTATTCCTGATAATCTTGGCAATGTTAATGAATTAAATAATTTTTTTACCCAAGTAGATCAAAATAACCTCACAGCAGATCGAGAAACCTTGAACTTTTATGAAAATCATACTTGCACAAACAGCACTTTTGAATTTACTCCTACCAATGAGACTGAAGTATATGAAACCCTAAGAAATATTAAATCAAAAGCAATTGGCGCTGATGCCATAAATATAACCCTTTTACTTCTTTGTTGCCTACCATTATTCCTTTTATTACGCACATTGTTAATTATTGTATTGAGCACTCTCTTTTCCCAACTTCATGGAAACTTGCGCTTGTACGCCCCATACCTAAAAAATCCAACCCAGAAAATTTTTCTCATCTTCGGTGTATTTCAGTGTTGCCAACTCTATCTAAAGTCCTTGAAAAAATCATAGAAAACAAATTAATTTATATTTACATCAAAATAACCTGCTTCCTGAAAAACAATCCGGGTTTCGAGCCGGTCATAGTTGTGTAACGGCTTTATCTGAAGTTTCAAATAATATCTATCAATGCTTAGATGATAGTAAAGCAGTGGTGCTTATTCTCCTAGACTACACCAAGGCATTTGATATGCTAAAAAATAAAACTCTTTTATCTATCTTAAAATTTATTGGTTTTAGTTTAAAATCTATTAATTTAAGCTGCTCTTTTTTGACAGGCCGGACACAGTCTGTGGTTTTGGGCAAAAATACGTCAGAAAAACGCAATATAGAACAAGTACTAACAAGTACCCCAAGGGAGCATATTAGGTCCTTTGTTTTACTCAATTTACACCAAAAACTTTTATAAATGTCTACGTTTTTGTGACTATCACATTTACTGTGACGATACACAATTATTATTTTCATTTAAACCTTCCGATGTTGTCAACGCTGTTAATTGTATAAATCAGGACTTGGCTAGGTTATTTAGAGAGTCTCGGGCACATCGTTTAAAATTAAATCCCACCAAGTCAACTGCAATTCTCTTTTGCAGTGATACTATTCGTACCCATCTTCTTCATAACTTAAAAATTTCAGTTAATACCACACCTATCATTTTTCAAAATTCGGCAAAAACTTTGGTGGTTATCTTTGACTATAAACTTAGATTTAGCGAACATATTTCCGCCAAACTTAAGAACGCTTATTCTGCATTAAAATCATTATACCCACACCGGCATTATCTTAATCAAAGTACCAAAAAAATGTTATGTGAAAGTCTTTGTCTCTCACAATTGAACTTCTGTGATAGTCTTTATGGTCTAGCGTTAGACTCTATAAATACCAGAAGAATACAAAAAGTTCAGAATTCATGTTTAAGATTTATATATGGAATTCGTCGCCGTCAAAGAATATTCCACAAACTTATTGACGCTAATTGGCTTAACATGTTTAACAGACGCCTACACCATTCCTTGTCCTTTTTCTACAAAATTATTAAAACTAAAACCCCATCTTATCTTTTCACAAAAATACATTTTCGTTCTCAATCTCATGATCGCAACTTAAGATTCTCTGTTCCGTTCTCAATTCCAAGGCATCATAAAGAGCTTTTTAAACGCTCCTTTTTTTATAATGCACCAACTCTTCTTAACAAATACAAAATTACTAATTTTTCCTACACAATAAACAGTTTTAAATTAAAATTGAAATCAATAATTTTTGATAAACAGCGAACGAACTTATAATTTAAAATACAGCTAAATTTATAATATAATATAGCTAAAAATGACTCTATTTCTATCACTTTATCCTCCGGATAGTTTTATTTTATTTTTAAATGTCTAAAATCATGTTTTCTTTTTTTGTCAAATTTGTGATTTACTTTTTTTAATCTTTAAAATTTGTTGAAAATAGTACGAAATTTTTATTTTCTAAGGCTTACACTTATGTAGTTGTAGTAGTAGTAGAAAAACTCATATTGTAAAATTCTAGCTTTAAGTGCTTGTCATTAGATTAAGAAGTGCTTAAGTTAAGAACAAAATGTTTGAAAATATGGTTCTAACGGCTTAAACAGCACCTAGGTTGTAAAGCCCGGGAGGCTGCCATAATAGCCAATTAATCTATTGTATTTCTTTTGGATTAATAAACGTCTTTAAATTAAATAAATTAAATATAAATTCCCAATGTCTATATTGGAGTTAAATCTAAATAAAAAAAAGAGTTTTACCAACAGAAAACTATTGGATTTTTGGCTTCCTCCACTAGTTCTACCACTGACTGGTTTCAAACAAATTCCCACTATCCATAGTAGCCATCATTTATCATTCTGTTATCTATAATATTTTGCCGAGCATTTGTTCATGACTTGTTGATTTGATCATTCGTATTATTTGTCTATAAAACCTTATGGCGTACCGATGATCCCTAACAAGGGTGAAACACATGTTTGCGTTTATTCTCCAAGTCGCACCCGGTATGTATTCTTGTGGTATTCCGGTGTATTTTGTAAAGTTCGTTTTTTTTGTTATCGATTCGTTATAGTTGAAGGGCCGACTGGTGGATGAACTGTGTCTGAAACCAGTGGTGATTGGTAAAACTCTTTTTTATTTACTTTTTTATTTAAAAGCTTGCCATAAGAATAATGGGTTAAACAAGAAGTGACCTAAATTTTACTTGTCTTAACAGATTGTACGGGGGTTATTTTACACGAGAACCATAGGTAAACCTATATTTTTTTTACATGATCGTGAAATCTTTTTCTGTAAAGAAAAATTTTTCCTTTGGGTGGCGATGTCTCTAATGGGGTTGTATTTGAATTTCAGCTGTGATCTTCACACACTATTGCGCCCAGCGGTGGATAATTTTTTCAGCTTTAGTGCCTCTAGAGCCACAATTTTCTTCTTGATCCTAAAGGGAATGGCAAAAATATCTTAAATTTCCAGGGGAATTCTCACATTTAACACTTTTAACAGGTTGTTTACTAAACAGAAATGACATTTAGTGACAGATAAGCATTAAACTGAAGTTAGGAAGAGGCTGAGAAAAAGGTCACCACCCGCTACTTTTCTCGTAAAGTTAGTTGGCTAAAAAATTTTTTTGAGCGAATTCCAATTTAAAAAATTTCTTTTACAAAACCAAGAGTTTTTCAGAAGAAATAATAAATGCCTTTTGGATAACTCACTCTAAGGTACCAAATTCCGTTGCTTCCCAAAAATGTGGGAAAACCCCATTGTATGTCTGTCTCTTCAGTACACATCTGAGAGTGTTTATTTTATAATCAAAAACATACCATAGCTTTTGCGTTATTTTTTCCACTTTTTTATATCTAAATAATCATAATGGACCTCTATCTTATCTATCAATAATGATCTTATCCCCATAAAAGTCATTTAAGTAGTTTCCTTTGGCGACAGTATTGAGACACCTCTTTACAGTGCGGTCGCCAACGTGTTAATGAAACGAACAGCCGAGCCGGCCTAGTTAATAAAATTTAAATTAGTATCATCCCTATAGCAAGAGCTTAGATACACCAAGTCCTGTTTGACAGATTTCCATCAGTGCTTGTAACCTATGTACCCCAACATCACCTTTGCCCAATCTATCCTTTGATCTATTAGATATTAAATCCTTAATGAAATGCGGATGGATAGGTATCGATAAAACATGATCTTGTTTCCCATGTTGGAAACTTAACGAAAGCAGCTATTCGCTATTTCAAAACCTGTTTAGTTTAGTAATAATAATAGAAATAAAACTCTGCATCGCTACGTTTCATTAAAAAACATTAAAAATCATTGGCAAACATGGGTCGATCAAGTTTTCATCCCCCATAGACGGCGTTAAAAAAAATTGATGTCAAAAGTCATTCAAAAGGTATAATTTTGCACACCTACCACAAGCCTCAGTATAGTGTTCAAGTAACCAGGTTAGCCAGCCCCCACAATTTTGCATATCCATTTTCAGTTCAAATTTTTAAATTATAAAAAAATAGTAGTTTTAACAACGAGTGCTTTTTTACAAGCGTTGGTTTAAATAACGAGCGCAGCCGAGGTATTTAAAAACGCAAGTAAAAAAAAGCACAGATTAGCCGCGAGTAATTAACACTATTTTTTAAAAAATATCTTTATCAAAAAATCCAAGAAAAACAGGAAAATACTTTTAAAAATCTCGAACGAAAAACACTTTTCGCAACACGCCATCTTTACACTATAAATCAAGGCGGCTGGTAAATGAAATAACAATCGTTTCCATAGCGATGTGCCTGTTTACTGGCTGATGTTCATTGTTGCGACATTTTAATCTTTGACAGTTTGATATTTTGACGATGTTTTTAAATTAGTTTTTTGTAAATACTTTTTCTTTAATTTTGGGTAAAAAACGGACAGAAATATTTTTTTGCACCCGTGATTTAAAAATAATTTTTTTTTTCATTGGTAACCAAAAAAGCCATGCTTTAGTTATCTGCACATAGTTACTAAAATCACGTTTTTGATGAAGGTATAAAAAACCTTTTTGCAAATCTTGTTAACATTTTATTGGAACCCAAACTGTATGTATATAAACGATTTGCGGCCAGCACGTTGCAAAATTTTTAGCGCGATCAAGTTCCGCGTGACCAATTTCGCCGCAAAAACTTTTAGCGCAAGACAAAAATATCGCGAACATTTTCGGCGCAGTTGAAAATCTCCGCAAGGATATTTCAGCGCGAATATTTTCGACGCGAAATTTTTGCGCGCAGAGCCGTTTTCGCGCGGTTTTTCTTAGCAAAAGACACTTTTCTCGCAAAACACTTTCAGCGCGAACATTTTTGGCGTAAATGTTTTGCGCGCGGAGTCATAGCCACGCGGTTTTTTTTAGCGGAAGACACTTTTCGCGCAAATTACGGCGGCGGGATTTGCGAAGTAATGGAATAGGCAGGGGTTCGTTTACTTGCGAAGGGGGCGGGGTATTAGGGAACCGTGTAGACTAAGCAGGTGATGCCCTTTCTCCACCCACCCCCGCATACTAAAACTAACCCCTGCCTATCCCATTACGTCGCGAACCCCGCCACTAATTCCACCAAACCCTAGCATGGCCCTTTTGTCGCGTCGAACTTTTGTGTTAATTGCTGAGGTTTGGTGGGGTTGGCAGGGGGGTTCGCAGTCTGTTGCGGTAGACTGGGGTTCGTTTTATTGCAAAAAAAAGGGGAGGTAGGGAAGAGACAGGACGTGTCAATGCGCGTGTGGGCGCCCTCGCCAACATTATCCCTTTAAATTAACGAACCTCCATAGCGCGCTTTTGTCAAAAACATTTATTGCGCTAAAAAAATTTGCACGAAACCTAGGTATGCGCGCAAACATTCTGCGCTAAAATGCCTTCGCGCTGAAAAAGTTTTCGAGTAAATAGAGGTGCGCGCAAAAATGTTGCGATAAAAATGGTTTCGCTGGATACCTTGTTTTGAAGGTATTTCAAATGTCTTTTCACAAAAGTTTTAAAATTTTACAAATCTAGCGATTTGTTTCCGATATACTTACTTTTAAAGTTGCATGGGCCAATGCAGAAATCGGTCTTTTTAAAGAAATTAAAATTTGATGTTTTAGAAATCCTGTGACACGTCGGTTTTGTTTTCGTTAATGGGTGGATCTGTGAAAAGTGGGTCTTTTGGATTCAATTTTTTGATTAAAAATAAAATACCCTTAGAACCAAAAAACTTACGGTGGGATTTACTAAAAAGATTTAGTCTATTTTAGAACGGTCCTAAGTTTGAGTGAAATTTTTGGTTTTAAGCATTTTAAACCAACCCTCCTTGAGTTTTGGACATAGCTTGATTTATAAGAAGAATTTTAATAAATATGTTTATTGAATAATCATCTTAACACAATCTTTTGTTGGATTTAAGAAGAAATTTTCAATTTAGAAGAAAAGGATATTAAAAAATTTAAACCCACGCGGGGCTTAAATAGTAAACACTCTGTAGAATAAATTAACATTGAGGTTATATGTCACTATAATTAAAACTTACCCTTGTTAATTCATTTTTCCAATTAATACTTGATGTCACACAACGATTTAGATGGGTAATAATAAAATAAGGAGTAGATTAATTTTGTATTTATTTAGAAGGTGTTTTTATTTATGAAATGTATTAAAAACTTAAATGCATGTTTTTTTTACATTTCTGTCACTGTCAAAATATCAGTTTAAAAATATTAGCACTGCGATCAATCACAAACAGCAAATTCGGATCTTTTACCTCTGCTTACACCTTGGCTTGCACAAACCTCTACTGATAAAAGCTACAGCTTTGAAATGAGTGTGCTTTGAGTAAGGAAAGTTTTTTTGACTGAGGTTTTAGATAACCTCAATGTTTTAGTTTCAGTTTGTAAATAAATTATTAGATTTTTTGGGTTTTTTGTTTGGTATATTTTTCTTGCATAATCAGTGACCTTCACTTATGTTTGTTTTTCCTCGTAGTCCCTCATAAATATATTTTTTGTGTGAAAACGAATTCAAACTATGGCTTTTTTCTTGATAAAATAGGAGTTGTTTTATTGGGTAATGAACAACTGATATTAAATAAGGTAAATTAATCCTTTTAAAAACGGTTACTTAGGAAAATTATAAAATAACTTATTACCAAATGTCACAAAACAATCCTTTCTGGGGGCTATAAATTTAAACCACCCCCCTGAGGTGGTCTAAAAAATCACCAAATTTATAATCTCAAACACAAATAATGAAGCTATTATGTGCCAAATTTTTGGCGTATTCCCATTTGCCATTTTGAAACCTGTAAAAAAAATAGTTTCAGGGCATTTTCTATTAAAATATGGTGTATTTTGAGAAAAAAAGCAGTGGTATTTTGCAATAATAATTCAAAATAATCAATAAATTTGTGTCTTTTCTGTGTGGGTAAGTGTTTTTTTAAAATTGGTTTTAAAATTTAGTAGCCCCCACAGGTGTAAATATTTAGATCTGTAGGGAGCACTATTTTAGATCTTAGTAAATCCCACCGTTAGTTTTCTTGATTGGTACTACCCTATATAAATAAATTCTGATAATATTTTTAGAAATACAACAATTTTTTAGAAAATCCATGACAGCATAATGACAATAGATGCCAGGAGAACGATAAAAATGCAATTTTTTTAATTTATATAATTACTAAAATATATTTTTTAGCAAACAACAAAATTGAACAAACTCGTTTATACTCGAGGCAACTCGTTTGTACTCTTCCTGATTTTGGATTCTTTTTGCTTAAATATTCTACTCCTTTTTCGTCTTTCTTCCTCTGGTTTTATTGGATCTTTTTTAATTTTTTTAATTCTTTCTTTTTCTAGATCCCTATTTATTTTTAACAAGGCTTGCTTGGCCTCTTCAGTCTTTTTTTTCGGCTATTATAATGTGGCATCAGTATAATGAGAATTTGACCATTATTTTCTTAATATCTAAAACTAAATAGTAAAAAAATAAAAAAACTAAAGTCACAAAATGATTCCCGTTTATAGCTAACAAAAGCACCTTACATGTTTAAACAAAATAATAAGATTAAAAAATATATTTCTTAACATAACAATGAGAATGGTCCTCGGATAGATTTTTTATAGACAAATAGGTACATTCGCGGTCAGAAGTAATGAAATATTTTTAGAGCATTTCATTATGTTTTATTGTCTGTTAGTATATATAATTAGGCCCAAATAGTAAAAATCTTTAAATTTTTGCCCTAAAAATATTGAATCAACATTTAAAAACGTGCTTGCCGCAAGCAGCATAATGAGAATTTTGGCTATTTTTGAAACTTCAAATCCTTTTTATTCGAAAACTTTACCTCTGAGAAAAAATCTGCACTGTAAACCTTCCTAACTTAAAGAACTTAACTAAAAAATATAATTTTTTCCAATACAGCTCTTCTGTACAAGGAGATACAGATTGTCCATCCCAAAAGTACTACTTGAGCTTACTTTGTAAATTGTAAAGACATTCAACAGACCGTCTAAACAAGGTAACACTCGAAACACTTTGCCCATTTAAAATATAAGGTTAAAGTTTACCCCTCGAAGGAGGTGGGTGCTAGAAAATATCAAAACAGTTTCCTCCTCGAAAAATAACAGGATTTCTCCAAATCCAGTTTCAGATGTTTTCATCATCACATCGTTCTCCTAATTCCTAGCACCGTTCTGATGAGCACCACAAGTGCGAAACCCGGGTCTATGGTTAACATTACCAAACAACAATTAACATTAACAAACCCTTTTTAAATATTTCAAAAAATATAATTTATAAAATTCTTTTCCCCTTCTTTTTTCCCTTTTTAAATTTTTCAAAAAATATCATTTATAAAATTCCTTTCCTTTTTCTTTTTTCCTTTTAAAATTTTTTAAAAAATATAATTTATAAAATTCCTTCCGAGTAAGGTTGGTAAATTTTTCATCGGAGAAACTTCAAAGCCTCTTGAGACTGGGAGAGATCTAGAATTTGCCAAGATTCTTTTGAAAATGATCATAAAGTAATGTGGGATGAAACCAGTATATTACAAAAAGAATCTGATAAAATAAATGAAAGACACAGCTTGCATGTATCTAAATAAGAAGGAATGCTAGCTGGCATATCAGTTGATATAATAAATACAATTTAAAAAAAAATATTTTTAAAAAGGTTTTTTTTGAAATAAGTTAAAAATAGCGGTCATTTTGTTTTCTAATTTATTTTTTCTTAAAGTCAGGCAAAATATAACTTTAAACTTTATATTTAAAATAAAAATAAAATATTTTGAATTTCTATGAAGTAATCTAAAATTTAAAAAATTTAAAAAATGCAAAAGGATATCTTTTTTGATTTTTCTTACACCACGTTCCCACCTACGACTTTTTCGTAAGTGCCCACTTACGCGTCACATGATGTCAATATCAAATGTTATAACAGTCACGTGACGCGTGCGCGGGCACGCACGAAAGAGTCGTAGATGGGAACCGGGTTTTACCTAATATCTTGTTGGCTACTATCGAAAAACCAAACTGTCAAATGTTTGGATTGCATTGTATGACAGCAGACAGATGTTTTAAAAAAAAATCTAAAAAAGTTTTTAAAAGAGTAATTTCTCTGATAACGGCTGTAGAATTTCTGCTGAAACGTCAGATAACAGTATTTTTAATTGTTTTAAAAGTATTAGGCTAGGTATCCTTTGTTTTTGTTAAAACCACAGACAAACGAAGTACATAATTATTTTTTTGCACTTTAGGGACTAAAAATGTATTTTAATCTAACTAACTAAACTAAAATATTCTAGTCCCCTGGACTAAAATATTTTAGTCCCGCTCCTTATTATCAGGCTATATAAATTAACTCTTCCGCAATCAGCTTCGATTTAATCATGGAATAATGACACCAAACTGTTGAAGCCTTGAGGTTTTTGGCATGATGAAAGAAATATGCCAGAAGCACTTTTTCCTGGGTTACATCATAGAGATTGACATTAATGAAGGAAATGGTTGTACTATTTTTCGTATTTTTTTCTGATTTGGCAGGCAGCAGCGCTTTTATTGCCTCTGCGACAGCTTCGTCGATGTCCATTTTTGCCACTTTTGGATACACTATCACTTATCACTCAATTTAAGCCATATTTAAGAAATTATATGTGTAATTTTTAAACACAAAATTTACTGAATACAAGAGTTTTGGCCAATTTTATTGGCCAATATATTACCAGAGACGAAAACTTAAAAACAATCGCGTCTTCACATTTTTTAAAAAAATATAACAAGCTTTTTTGTCTTAAAACATTTTTGTTTTGGTATATTTTAAAAAACCCTAATTTGGAAAGAATTGTTCATATAAATCTGCTATTTTTTCGGGGGTACCTTAAAGCCTTCCATAAAGCATCAAATTCGTGCTACACAACAAACTTAACGAACACGAGATTTTATAGGTCAATCAAGCCACACCCCCCTCCCCCCCGAAAGATATTCGAGTTTTGATATGCTTATAATTTGGAACCAATTTCGAACTAATTATGAGCCACTTTTAAAAATTTTGAACCACACTCCTTCCTGTTTTTTTTTTTTTTAAATATTGAAAATGGGGGGTGCAGCCGGACGTCAAGCTACACCCCCCTCATTTAAAGCGTAGCGAAAAATGAAAAGCAACTATCCCAAAATTAAGAATTAATTTCGAACTCCTAATATTAACAAAAAGAATTTCGAAAAACCCACCTGTAACCCTGTTTTTAAAAAAATATATGGCGGGGCGTGAAGGTTGACGTCAAGCAACACCCCCCCCCCCTCCGAAAGTGTATTCGAGTTTTTATATGCTTATAATTATGAACTAATTTCGAACTAATTTTGAACCACTTTTAAAAATTTTGAAACACACTCTTTCCTGTTTTTTTTTAGCTTGACGTCCGGCTGCACCTCCCATTTTGAATATTAAAAAAAAATAGAAAGGAGTGTGGTTCAAAATTTTTAAAAGTGGTTCAAAATTAGTTCGAAATTAGTTCAAAATTATAAGCATATCAAAACTCGAATATCTTTAGGGGGGGGGGGTGTGGCTTGATGTCAACCTGCACCCCCCACTATATTTTCTAAAAAAAACAGGGATACTAATGGGTTTTTGGAATTTTTTTTTGGTGATGTTAGGAGTTTGAAATTAGTTCTTAATTTTGGGATAGTTGCTTTTCATTTTTCTCTATGCTTTAAATGAGGGGGGTGTAGCTTGACGTCCGGCTGCACCCCCCATTTTGAATATTAAAAAAAACAGGAAGGAGTGTGGTTCAAAATGAGTTCGAAATTGGTTCGAAATTATACGCACATAAAAACTCAAATCTCTTTCGGGGGGGGGGGGGGTGGCTTGACTGACCTGATTTTACCCAATTGTGTTTATTGAAAATTTTAATTGTAAAAAGGATACAGTATGAAAACTTTAATTCGTTGACAGTAGTTTATGCACCTAGATCAAAAAGTACAGCTCCAACACCCGCAGTGCGAAAATACCAGCTTGAGGCTTTAGCCGAGGACTGACAAACGATTCAACGGGAGAACTAGTTATTTTCGAACTTTAAGGCCTACAGGCATAAAACACGCCCTAGGGCGTTAAAGTACCACTTTACGCTTGAAAATGCGGGTGTTAAAGTGCAATTTTACGCCCGTTTGTGCATAAACCTATTTTTCATCCGAAGTTTAATTTTTCATGCCCATTCAATATCAAATTTGAAATGTGTAAAACCTGTTTTTAGCTTAAATTTTAGATTTTTAGATTTTTCATCAAATTGATTTGATTTAACTTTACCCATTCAAACATAGAAATATAAAGCTAATCCGTATCAATCCGGTTTGATTAAAAATAGTCACTTAAAGTAAATATTTCAACGCATCGGTATCGGTATACCTAACGCGTTCAAAAAAAAACCAAAAGACACTACATTTTTACAAGCTTTTATTTAACTGGCAATGTATGTATGTTGGTTCGGGTGGAATCTTTCAACTTAATTTTGACCAACTTACCGATATCCGATCCGCTTCAAATTTGGCATGCTAATATAGTTGCGGTGACAACACAAGAATATAATGTGATGAAATTGACAGCTCTTCCCTACTCGAAGGGCGTGCAGGGGGGTACAGTTGAAGTACGCCCGATTTCGTGGAAATTTGGTTGTTCACTTGGGGATAGAAGAATTTCTAATTAGATTTTGAAAATTCAATATTGCAGATTCAAGATGGACGATTTTTGGTCATGTTTTGCTAACCAATTTTAACTGACTTATCCACATCCGATTGTATTCAAATTTGGTATGCGTTTATAGTTCCGGTGAAAATACAATAATATGGTATTCTCAGGTACCCACCTTCCTCTAACGATGGAAGTAGAGGGGGAAAAAGATCTAGTTTGTTCGATTTCAATCAAAATTGGCATGCAGGGGTTTTTAAGGAGGTGGATTATGAATTTTTGATCAGATTTGAAAATTTCAATATGGCGGATTCAAAATGGACGATTAGGGGTACAAATCTAAAAATTAACGGTGTGTGTTCAAATTTGGTATGCATTTATAGTTCCGGCGAAAATACGATAATATAGTATTATTAGTTACACACTTCCCTCTAACGAGGGAAGTGGAAGGGTGAAAATATTTAGTTTGTTCCGGGTTTGTTCGGGAAGGAGATATGAATTTTTGATCAAATTTGAAAATTTCAATATGGCTAATTCAAACGGGACGATTTAGGGTACAAATCTAAAAACTCATAAATAAAAATTTTAACTTTACGGTGACAAAAGAAGAAATAAATTATTTTGCTATTCGAATGATAAACATAATGCTTTTATTTAAAGATGCTGAGAACGGGTGAGATTGCCGTGCTTGCCAAGCCTTTGAAAATGTCCTTGGTTTATAGAGTAATACAACTGTTTCTTAGGTGAATCGTCAATGTGACCGATATACGATACCTAAAGTTAAAATTTTTAATTTGAGCCCCTCGCTTTTATTATGGTACGAGAACGATAGAAAATTATTTTCTACTTTTTAGTGCATTTAATAAAAGCTCTTTCCTTAAAAGTTTTTTTTTATTAAAAATTTATTTATGGCATGTTTCGAACGAGGTCTGCTTTTATGTACGTTGCGTATGAACCTACCAACGTCTCGCATCCAGCATAAAAGAGGGCCGGCCTCCTTGAAAACAATAGCATAGACAAGTAAAAAATGCAGTCCTTTTTGGCTTTGTCTTGAACGCGTTAGGTATATTGATCGCGATACCGATGCGTTGAAATATGTACTTTAAGTGTCGAATGACTGTTACAAGTTTGATTTTGAATGAATTTCAGAAACATTAATAAGACTTTTATAAATTCCCAGTTTAATCCGAGAACAAAATCTGATACCCACTATTAATACCTAAGATACGAAATTAACACAAATTTTAACTTAAATTTACTTTTGAAAAACCTATTTTTTAAGGATTCAGTAAATGAAAGGAGTTTTGGGTAATATCTTTTTTTGGGACCCCCTCTATAAAAGAGATTATTTTTTTTAAATGGCGTTTTTTATCTTAATAAATTAGACTCACAAATACCAATCAAAACGCATTATTTGAAGCCAATGCTTATTATTCGCAAAAACTACCAATACGCAACAAAAATACAATGCGCAAAAAAACTACGCACTTCAAAACAATACAACTCAAAATTATCCACTTCAAAATATCACGCCTCAAAGTTTGCGTTCCCAAAATAAGCATGATGTCAAAATTCTAATAACAGTGATTTTTATCAAAATCAAACGCACTTTCGTTTTACGTCTTCACAATCGCAAACTTTATTGTACACTCTTTTTTCAGAGAGCAATTAATCTAATAAAATATTATCGATCTGAAAACTTCTTTAATAGAATGGTTGAGCGTTTTTAATACTTTAATATTTTCTAAAAAAATATCCAAAAGCGAGCGAAATGGTTCTGTATTATCATCCTTTACAGCGAGAAAATTGTTTAACAAGCGCTAATATAATAGGTTAAAGCTAATAAGCGAGGGTCATGATAGCATTTAATAAGCGCATTAAAGCGATTAAGATAGGACACTAGCAAACTAAAAATGCATATTTCGGTATGAGAGCTTCACCATTATCAAAATTACACTTCATTGCAAATCCAATCGGACCAATTTTTTGACAATAACAGTTCCATTTACTTTCTGTGCTTAAATGTCAGCCATCGTATCAAAATTTGTCACGAGAACACAGTGTTTAATTTTTGAGACGTTTAAAGTGGATGACGTTTCTTATATTTATGGTATTTGTTTTTTTTTTATTTATATTTATTCGACAGGTGGCGCACACAGTTACTACGTCCCCAAGGATTACAAAGTTTTTGTTTTAAATTCTAGAGGTGTGCATGGTCACTGTGTAGCTTCAACTGCCAGGTATAATCCTATGACTTCTTGATGATTCCTAATAAGGATGAAACAGGTCTGTAGGTGTCTGGATTCTCCATTAGGCATTGGAGGCCTGGTCGTAATGAAGTGAGAAACAAAAACGCTTTGTCCGATATACCACGAGTTTTACTTTCATTTGTTTTTTTTGTCTATTTTTTATGATTTGGTGCAAGTATGCTTCGATTATTGGATTGAACTTATATTATCTTTAGGATCGATCCATAACATTAAACTGCATCTATTGGTTTCATCGCCCACAAGCTAGCGTGTAAATGTTATTCATATTCTAAATAAAATCTGTATGTTTGTGGCAGATTCGTAATGTCGAAACTACTTTTTTTGGGTTTTTCGCCACTAAGTTAAGGAAATTTTTTCAAAAATATGTTAAAACCCATTGCGTAAATTCCTAAAAAAAAAATTGTTCGTTTGTCAGTGGTTTTTAAATAAGATAAAAAATTTGCTTATCCACACACGCAAATCCTAACTAGAATCTAAGTACCTATCTGAAGTTTCGGCAGAAATTCTACTGCCGTTTTCAAAGGAGTTTACTCGTTTCAATTTTTTTTTTGATTCTTTTTTTAAATATCTGTGTGTTGTCATACAACTGACTGACTTTGACTGATCTATATTTCAAATATTAACTTGACAGTTTGGTGCGTCGCCGTCGATAGTAGCCAACAAGGTATTGGGTGAATTCAGTAAAATTTAAAATCAAAATTATATTTGTTTGAGTATTTTCGATTTTAGATTACATTATAAAAATACAAATTTTTTATTTTAAAATATCAAGTATTAAGATTATCTTTTGACTGACTTTAAGAAAAAATACATTAGAAACCCAATGAACATCAATGCTATTTTTTAATTTATTTTAAAAAAACCTTTATTTATATCAACTGATATGCTAGCTATGCATTCATCTTCATTAAGATAGATGCAAGCTGCTTCTTTGATTTTTCTTTATTGGTCCAATTGGATTTGCAATGAAGTGTAATTTATTTATAATTGTAATAAAAAAAAAACATTAAATGCTGAGCAAAACTAAAAAAATATCGTTTATAAAATTCCTTGCGAGTGTGGTAAATTTTATATTGGAGAAACTTTAAGGCCTCTTAAAGTTAGAATGAATGACCATAAGGGGTACCTCAGAAGGGGAGACTGGGAGAGGTCTAAAATTTGCCAACATTCTTTTGAAAATGATCATAGAGTAATGTGGGGAGAAAATTAGACGAAAAATCAAAGAAGCAGCTTGCATCTATCTTAATGAAGATGAATGCATAGCTAGCATATCAGAAACAAAAACAAGATTTTCAAAAAGGTTTTTTTTTTAAATAAATTAAAAAATAGCATTGATGTTCTTTGGGTTTCTAATGTATTTTTTCTTAAAGTCAGTCAAAAGATAATCTTAATACTTGATATTTTAAAATAAAAAATTTGTATTTTTATAATCTAATCTAAAATCGCAAACACTCAAACAAATATAATTTTGATTTTAAATTTTACTAAATTCATCCAATACCTTGTTGGCTACTATCGACGCACCAAACTGTCAAGTTAATATTTGAAATATACATCAGTCAAAGTCAGTCAGTTGTATGACAACAGACAGATATTTAAAAAAAAATCGAAAAAAATTTTAAAAAGAATAAACTCCTTTGATAACGGCAGTAGAATTTCTGCCGAAACGTCAGATAAGTACTTAGATTCTAGTTAGGATTTGCGTGGGTGTAGGCATCTTATTTAAAAACCACTGACAAACGAACAATTTTTTCTTTAGGAATTTATGCAGTGGGTTTTAACATATTTTAGAAAAAATTTTCTTAACTTAGTGGCGAAAAACCCAAAAAAAGCAGTTTCGAGATTATTCATATTCTGTCATCGGCAGCGCTTAAATCTTTGTTTTACGAGTGAATGCAATAAGCTACTTTGCGCTGACTTTTGCTCATGCAATAGCTATGGGCGAGTTTGTTAATCTGCCATTTCATGTCGTTGTGTTTGATGAGCCATTTAAATTAAAAAAATGCGATAAAAGCCTAGATTTTTTGAATTTTTTTTTCCAATTGAGAAATTTGTGCTTTTTCGAAAAAATCCCATGTATTACACAATAAAAACGAACGAAAAATCCTCGTAGAGCTTCAGGAGGATATGTCGAGGATAAAACATATGTCGATCTTATACCAGCACAAATTGAAGATTTATTTATCTGCTTATACTGGGTTTACACATCGAATAAAATGAAACAAGAAATAAGAATTATAATTATTAAATAATCATAATTATAATTATTATTTTAATTGGCATTATTAGTAACACCAATATTTTTTTATATAATTTACTTATTTTAAATTTTATTTAAAGGAAATACCTGATTGTAGTATTATAAAGTAACTGATTTAATTATCTAAGACAGCTGGATATTATTTCAAAAAATATGGTTTACAAATACATATTAACTATCTAAAGCGTGGTATGCTGCTCAAGTGATTCCCCTTTAAAAACAAAGTATTTTGCTCATTATTTGTGTGTGTCTGTGATTCGTTAAACGTGATCATGTGATCAACACAAATATGGTTTTTTATGGGTTTTAACGCAATTTCTTATCAATCTTTATTAAAAAAACTTCAAAACATGTGAAAACAAAATAATAACAACAAAAAACAGCTGATTAAATGACGTTAATGGCATCCATCGGGCAGGCTCAAAAGTCCCAAAGTCGGTGAGCATCGATGCCATCAATTAATTGGTAAATTGGTGGAATCAATCGGGTAATTTAAGAACCCGATGAATATCAACAAGAATCATAGATAAATTTACAAACTCGATTGTTTTAATCGCTGAGCTCATCGGTGAATTTACAAACTCGACCTAGTTGTGTATTAACGGCGCAAGAACAATTCAGAGATAATATAAATTTGTCAATCGATTTCAATACGTCATCTACCACTCATTATCTATCTCTGGTTTCTTTACTGTATTCTCCTGTTCACAGATTGCGCCGCGAATCATTGGGGATTAGGGTCACTGGATCCTAAAACCTGCGGCTGAGACCGCAGGTCTCACGATCCAGTGACCCTATGGGGGATTGTTTATTTATCACCTAGGTGATCGAATTGAGAGCAGTGACAACTAGTCAAATGGCCATACACACAGATCACTTAAGGGTTCTAAAAAGTAGCTTTTCACCAAAGGAAAAATTATTAAATAAAACACAAAAACCAGGCCGACGAACTCCAAAACAAAACGACAAAACTAAGGTTATGAAGAATGTCAGGCAGACACACTGACATTGGTTAGTTGCAAATACAGTGAGTCGACCAATTTCGATGTTTGCATGGCATACATTTTTTTTCCTGGTAAGGGGTGTTACCTAGGTATATATGCTAGATCTCTCTTAGCCGAATATATTTAGGAAAGGAGAACACTAGAAACTATGCCTAGGGTAAGCTCACAAAAAAAAGACGTGGGTGGTTAATTTTGATGGTGGCGGTATCTATAATATAACCATTTAAGTACTTTTTGATGCTAGGCATATAACTAATATTGATAGCTAACCAGTATAGTCCATGTTTTTACATTTCCGCATGTTTTAGCTTTAGAGGAAAATAATACTCAATTTGTTTTTTATTAGAGGAAGAGGATTACAAAGCTTATTAATACAATCTAAAGAGTTTTTGAAATTAGGTGTCCATTATTTGGAAAATTACAAATATTTCCAATTTAGTTTTACAGGTCTCTATAAAGGGTATTTCTGACTGTTTCTGACGTAATATGGGCGCGCCAATTTTGAAACACCACAAAAGCTAAAACAGTTTTTTTCAAAAAATAAACAAAATTTTAAAAAAGTACCAAGATTTGATGGAAAAACATAGTCCAATAAACAATTTAGGCAAAATTTCAGGCCATTTGGAAGTCCCGTTTCCGAGAAACATGCGGAAAAAGAATTGCCTAATAAACGGACCCAACAGCGTTGCCGGTTTAACGATGTAATTGGGCCGTTAAGCGCGCAAAGTAACACTTTGCCGCTTGAGAAAAAAATTTGACGCGCAACGCGAAGTGGAACGCGGCGATGTTTTGAAAGCGTCAAAGTTTTTGCGCTCGAATTACACAAAAGATTTTTACTACAACCGAGCGAAAAGTAGTTGCAGGAGTGAGTATTTTTTACTTTGTCGCTCTTTTAATTGCAGTTTTTGCGCAGTGTTAGGAAGACCACTATTTAAATTGTTTCGTCTAAATCCACCGAATAATTCTTCTTCAATTTTTTTAAATTCTAAATATACACATATAAGTGCTTATTAGAAAGTTATCGGAACGCTTTCGAATTTGCATAAGCGAAATCGGCACTATTTTTGACACTAACGACAGATAAGCAAGCGCGGTTAATACGCCAGAGTTGCCGCTCTGTATAAAAGTGTTATAAATTATGTTTGAAGTTAGGAACCTTAGATTAAAAAAAGAAAAGATATCTGGTCCAACGAAAACTCCTTGGCAAATAATAACCACTGTTTATTTACAAAATTTGGCAACTCCTGACAAAACCAAAACATTGAATTAAAATAAATTCGATATCGTTCTAAACGTAAAGGTGCGTATTCACCAAAAAAGCGAGCAAGAGTAAGCATTTGTTTTTGTTCGTGAATGTTTGCTTGTGCTCGCTCGACAAGTTTAAATCTGATCCACACTAGAGCGAATTTGTTTATCAGGTTCGCGGTTAATCCATTCATTTTTCGCGAGCATTTCAATATGGCTTACTCAGAAATTGTGGTTAGCCAATGCCGCTTTCATTGTATTGAGTTTATCAAAAAAGAAAAAACAGAAAAAAAACCGGTTTGACAAGCAACCTTATTCAAAAACCGACACATCTATAGTGGCAGTAGCCTATTGCGTGATTTAAATGTAATAAGGCATGTTCCAGAATTTTTGCAGAATAACTTCTGAAGATTTTATTATTTCTTTTTTTTTGTTTTTATTTTTGTAAAATGGGTCGTGGGAATTCCATAAAACCGGCCGAATTTGATCAGTTATCAGTTTCAAAACACTGTCATTAAACCACTCCATTTTTTAACTCCACAAACTGAACGGGCAAATAACCCGATTAATCGCAGCGAAATGAAACCCCGTCCACACCGAACTAGCAAGAACAGGCATTTCCTTTGATGTACCGCCTTGCTATCGACCTTTTTTGAGCACGAACAAACCAACGTTTGCTCGCTCTTTATCCCGTAGTCACCGGACGATTATGGGTGCAGAATGCTCGCTCGCTCGTGCTCGCTCTTGCTTGTTTTTTGGTGAATACGCACCTTTAGAGAGAGAAAGTGGCGGAGATATGTAGGGTGTGATGCAATCGCGAAAACAAGCCTAAATGAACAGGCGAATGGCAGAGCGAGCATCGGTTTTGCTGCGGTCATCCGTGAACTGTGAGCATGCATTTGATGATTAGTGAAGGGGTATATGTAAGTCCGTGAGATTTTTTATGAAGGAGTTTTGTGACTATGTGTGATTGATAGCTTTTTAGTCACATATTCAAGTATTAACGGGTGTTTTGTTCGCATTCGTGTAGAAGGGGTTGATATGACGACATCTTTTAAGATGGCGTCCAAAAATCATAAAAAATACAACTTTCGCAACCGGGGCATGATTATACTTGATTCCATATAATTCAAGGACGAAGATTCCACAAAAAAAAATCAATTTCAAGGTCATCCGACCTTTAATGACCTTGAAAATCGCAAAAAACAAGATTTTTGCCATTTTCGCTTCAAAGAATCTTAATAATTCGACGTTTTGTCAGACCACTATTACCTCAAACTATTAGGAATGTATGCACAATTGGATCCTTAGAGTTTGATGCAGTTTGAAGCTTTATGATTTTGAAAAATACCCCAGTAAAATTAACAAATTACAAAAAAAAACATACTAAAGGGCGCTATTCATCAACTATTAAAGCGAAGAGGACCAAATTTGGTAACAAAGAAAAAAAATTTTGATCAGCTATAACGCGTTTGAATATGGCGGTTGATATATCAAAATGGCGATCTATAACCACGTTTTATTTTATCCAATTTGGTAAAAAAGCAAAAATGACAAGGTGGCTATCAATTCTTGTTTACTTTTTGCCGGTTACTATGAAAAAAATAGTTAAGTTGATGCATGACCTTGATTGACCTGGAACAAACCATATACAATTGTAGTGTTTTTATCAATTTACCACTACCCAAAAACTTTAAGTGCCGTTGATGAAATTAACATCTTAGGCATAGATAAATACTTCATTTTAAACCTCACTACTATTTTTTTTGATCTGACGCCCAGATGTTTATGCTATACCCCGGTAAATATGACCTATATGCCTGTCGTTTTTATTAGGTTTCGGAACTGTGAATTTTATGTTCTACTCACTTGTCAAGTCAACAAAGTCATTCAAATTACCGATAAGAGAGTTACCAGACATTAGATATACATTATCATATACTGGACCAGGTGTTTTAGATGCAATTTTCGAAAGTGGCGGTCGAAAAAAAATTCTAATTATGCTAGTAGGGTATGACTATACTTGTTTATTAACATTCATAATAAAATTCAAAGATAAAGATTTAACAGCTACTTAGTCACACATTCATGTGCCACCGGGTGTTTTGTTCGGATCCGTGTATAAGGGATGGATATGATATGGATAAAAAGGATAGGCATATAGGCCATTTTTACCGGGTTATAGCATAAACATCTAGAACGCCGGATTCAAATAAAAATGGTAGGGATGTTTAAAATGAAGTGTTTGTCTATGGCTAAGATGTTAATTTCATCTACGGCCGTTAAAGTTTTTGCGTAGTGATAAATTAGAAAAAGCACTACAAAAAGCTTGTTTTTCAATTGTACATGGTATGTTCAAGGTCAATCAAGATCGTGCATCAACTTAACTTTTTTTTTCATAGAAGGCGATAATAAGTAAACAAGAATTGATGGCCATCTTGCCATTTTTGCTTCTTTACGAAACTGGATAAAATAAAATGTGGTTATAGGTAGAAAATTTGGCATATCAGCCGCCATATTGAAACGTGTCATAGCTGAACAAAATTTTTTTAACAAAATTGTTGGACTTGACCTTCTAATCTTTGTTGCCAAATTTGGTCCTCTTTTTTACTGGGGTATTTTTCAAGGTCATGAAGCCTTAAACTGCATCAAATCCTAAGGATCGAATTTGGCATACATGTCTAAAAGTTTGAGGTACATTTGAAGTTGGCCTGACAAAACGTTGAATTATTAAGATTTTTTGAAGAGAAAATTGCAAAAATATTGTTTTTTGCCATTTTCAAGGTCATTTAATATATGGAATCGAGTATAATCATTGCGAAACTCCTTCATAAAAAATCCCCGGGATAGAAATTATCGACAGATGTCCCTACACTAATAGTGCTTTGGCTGTTGAGTGAACGATTCCTCTCGCGCCTTCAAAAATTATGTTCCAAGATTTCTCAGATAATAATATGACCAAATTTAAGTCTCCCTAAGCATCGGGTATCTTTAAGTAGTTCATAGAGAGAATTTTTTCCCATTGAGAAATTTGTGCTTTTTCGAAAAAATCCCATGTATTACACAATAAATACGAACGAAAAATCCTCGTAGGGCTTCAGGAGGGTATGTTGAGGATAAAACTTATGTCGATCTTATACAAGCCCAAATTAAAGATTTATTTTTCTCCTTATGTTGGGTTTATGGATGCGCGGCGTTCGCTTGTTGTCTCTGTTTGAGGCAGGGCCGAACACTGTGGCAGGGGCGTAGGTATAGTCACTGCCGTTTAAAATAAATGACTAAGTTGAAGAATTATAAAATTATAAAAACATATTATTTGCAAGCCGTTATTTTGAATTTGGTTAGTTGATTCTTTAGTTAGTTCTCAAATAATTTATTTACATACTATACATTTCAATACTGAATTGGGTTAGTTCATGTTTTATTGAGTTCTCTAATAAAATGATAATATTATGAATAATAACTTGTTTAATTTTTGACCTTTCCTCCTTTTTGCAGAAAAATAATTATACTTATTTAAGAGGATACCGATACCGATAGGTGTAAAATGCGGAACAAAACTGCGCTGTTCTTAATAATTCTTATTCAAAAAATGCCTCAAATAATATTTGTAGAAAATTACTTTATATTTAGTAGAGTCATTCATTTTTTGACATTTCTAGTTTAAAAAAAAATCGCTTTCCATTTTTTGTAAAAATCAGGGACTTTCCAATTAATTTTAATGGATTTAATAGGTATTGTACTCGAAACATTTTTTGAAAAAATTTCTCATTTTTTCTCAAAATTGTTTCTAGTTTTCAGACACAAAGTGCAATACACATATTAGAGCGTCTACGCCTATGACTCCATACGGCAAACCAATCGCAAGCCAAGTGGGCGGGGTTAAGATGAAAATGGGTTTCTACGCACATTCCTTAGCTGACCCATTTACTTCTTAACCGGACTCTACAAGTTAGGAACACATCAGTCTGGCCTGCCAGCCAGGTGGCATTTCGACATTAATGACATGAGTGCACATGCGCAGTGTATGCAAAAATAAAGTTTGAATTAATAAAAGTAGTGCCTGCTTTTAACAAAAGATGACTTTATTCACAGCCTTATATTTTGACATTTAGTTACTTTGTGTTTTTTTATGTAAACAACGACAAAGGTTCGCGTTAACAGGAAGTTATTTGTTTTTATTTTATTTGCATCCTTTTTTGTTGTTCATTCTGTTTCCTGTTTCATTATAACAAGATCACTGATCATACTTTTGGGCTCAAATGCTGTCAATTAAGGTAGAGTTTTTTTTTCTTCTTGCACCTAATCCTGTCGTGTTCACTATAAAATGATTATAGTGGCCAAATTGTGCATGACCTATGCTCAGCTAAAAACATTATTTTATAAAAGTTTAAGTTGAATTACAGTTTTATGGTGGTTTATTATTATCTGCGCCCAATTTCTATCAGTTTGATTTTATTGTTAACACAAAGAGAAGTTGTTAAAAATAAGATAATATAGGGACTTTAGCAGGTGCATAGAATATCACTAACAAAAAAAAAAGATATTGTAAGGAGGTTCTAAATTAGCACAAAAATATTCGAAGCACATGCTAAAAACATTCCTAGAACATCCTATGTCAGATATTCTGAAAATGCAAATGTTTATTATATACATTGCATATTCAAAAGTTATACTAAAAATATTCTTCCTTAATGGTTTATTCTTTGCATGTGTTATGCACGTCTTTATAAATACATTCTTAAGTGCTATGTAGCAGCATATGCCAAAGAGTTAATTTAAAGAACATCCTGTGAAGAAGGTCTGACCCATATTCTTCTCATGTAAGCGTTTTTTTAATGCTAATAAATTCGGCACTATTTTTGACAGTTCCGCACGAAGTTTAAAATGTTTCTGACATTATTGTCATGTAAACATGTCATGTAGACATAAAGTTGACATAATTCTTTTATTAGGTACTTATCGGACATCAAAGGCTGACTTTAATAAAGTCGACACTATTTTTGACAGTTCCACACAAAGTTAAAAAATTACTGCATATTTTTAGGCCTTTACACATCTGTTACGGGACGGCGATGGCTCGGCGCTCTTCTTGGCTGCTGGGGCTATACAAAACCTACGTTTGAACTATCCAGCCAGAGCTTTTTTGATGATGGGGCTGTGAAAATAATGTTAACTTAACATAATGTTTGTGCCTGTTTTTAATAAAAGACGGCAATAACTTTAATTTGTCAACTTTATGGATCGCACCAATATAAGCATGTTTAGGTGACATGTTTATATGACAAAAATGTCAGAAACCTTTTAACCTTCTCGCGGAAATGTCAAAAATAGTGCCTAGTCAACACCGTTCTCAACTAAAAATCCAGTTAACTTTTATCTCTTCAGTAGCCTTTAGCCAAAGATTGCCGCCATTTTTATAACCAAATTGACAGGTAAAACACGGATTTTCTGTCAGTTGGGTGCCAATATGACCGCTATAGTAGGCTAAAGGATACTAAATCGAAAAATAGTTAACTGGCTTTTTAGTTAAGCAGGTGTTGGCCTAGTCAGGCTATGGCGACTTTATGTAGCGATAAGTCCCTATTAAAGGTAGGCACAAACATTATGAAAGGTGACATTATTTAGCACCGCGCATAAGAACGCACTGCCCTAAGACAGGTGTCGGGTAGCCCCAGCAACCAAGAAGATCGCCGTCTAATAACAGTGCCTAAAAGTGTAGTAGTCGTCGGGACTTTATTATTGCACATCTCTCTTAGGTAAATTTATGAGTTATTAGGGACTTATTGGGCGTACATTTTCGCGTTCCCTGCGTTTTTATTAAGGGAACCGTAATAAAATACGGTGTTCCCTTAATTCGGTACAGTTACTGTACGTCCTTTATCTTTAAACATAACCTCAATCAGCACGGATAATAGTGATGGTTGGTTTGTTTTTCGACACGACTTTTTAATATTCTTTGTATTTTTAGTTTTTGGTTTATAAACAATCTTGTGGATTTTTAATATTTATGTGAAAAAATTAATAAATTGGAGAAACCTGCAAGGTTTGAGGTTCAGCTATACTGACGATATAATTCTTTTGCGAGAATTTATCAGGGAAAATCCCTACAAGGTTAGAAATTTTAGGTTAGGAATAAGAAAAAGTAATACGACTTGCAAAAACACTTTTTTTAAAAGTATGGTTAAGGTTCAACCTAAATAAAATACGGTTTTCCCTTATTATGGTAACAGTATAGTATATGGTATAGAGTAACGCCCAATAAGTCCCTATTCTTCTAATATGTCTAAATAAACAAAGATTAAGTTAAACTTCCAAATCAGTTACATCAACCGAAAAGAATCTAAAAAAGGGAAGATCAAAAGATCTTGGGAGGAAAGAACGAAAATTCAAAATTGGATGAGTTTCCCACAAGGAACACAAAAGACCAAAGCGAAAGGAGAAACAATTAAACGATGTTTCGCCCGGGGTGACCAGCGTGGGCTCGTCAGTGGATTTACTAGTCACCCTCAATCCAGACATCCTTTAACACCATCGCACACTCTGACTTCCAACTCTGAATCACTCACAAATAGGCATCGTTCCGCATGGTACTTATTATAAGTCACCTGATACGGGTTCGTCCTGGCGTGTTAATCTTTCCAGTAGGAATATGCTCCAAAGACAATTAAAACAAGAAGTTAAAGTTCCAAATCAGTTACATCAACCGAAAAGAATCTAAAAAAGGGAAGATCAAAAGATCTTTTGATCTCACTAGAGTGTGCGATGGTGTTAAAGGATGTCTGGATTGAGGGTGACTAGTGAATCCACTGACGATCCCACGCTTGTCACCCCGGGCGAAACATTGTTTAATTGTTTCTCCTTTCGCTTTGGTCTTTTGTGTGTTCCTTGTGGGACACTCATCCAATTTTGAATTTTCGTTCTTTCATCCCAAGATCTTTTGATCTCCCCTTTTTTAAGCAAATATTACTTAATGAGGTTAGCTCGTTTGACATGATTTATTTTCTTTTTACTATCAATATAAACAAAACACATAGACTACAATATCTGGTTATATTGTGTTATTTAAAAGTGTGCCAGTATGACACTCGGCACTGCAACCACCAGCGGGTCTATTAATTGTGGCGCAGTTTTGACACGGATCACCTAGTCTGTTCGGTACTCTGTGGTTTTGATATTGTTCTTCACTTAAGTATTTTTAGCTTCTTAAAGATCCACTGCGTAGAACAATCGCTTGCCAAACTGACAGCTGACGTGCAATCGTCGGAAATTCACACAGTAAATGTTCGGCCGTCTGGTCGTCCTACATAAACAGCCTACATCCTATGCAATGGCCCATCTTAGCTTGCAATGTCCGGTATATAGATAAATCGTTGTCCGTATCTCTTTGTCAATAGTACTCCTAATCCGTATAATTTTGTTTCAAATAAAGATAATTAAATATGGAGACATCAGCTCTATTAAAGGCAGTGGGCCCTCTATACCACGTTGGAATGATCTATATTTTGTCGAATTAAATTTTTTGTAACCGTTCACTGTTATTTTCGAAAAGTAATTTTAATTTAACCTTGAGACATGACAATCGCTGAGGAAGCAAAAGAAAAAAGAAAAGCCTCCCCCTTAATTTGGCCCATCTGACAGGCCAAGCTCAATTTATTTTCGTTAAAACTTTAGACGTTTATTGTTGGAATTGCTTCAAGACGAACAATAGAGCACTAGCAATTTCGTAAATTTTCTAGCTCGAGTTTTCACAATTGTTAGCTATTGTATACAGCAAAGCCTTGTCAACGTACATAGGAGGAAATTTAAAATGTTCCACTCTAGAGTTATTCCATTGTATAATATTCCAAAGGCCAACTAACTATTTGGTTTTAAATTTAATAATTTTATTAATTTTGCTTTACCATCAACAAAAAAACCGATTTGAATCACTGTTACAAATTAAGGTAAGGGTAAGATTTTTACTAGCCTTCACAAGGTTTATAACTCTTTACTCGGCAAAAAATAGTGTCTTGTAAGATTGTATTGATTTAGAATTTTTTATAAAAATTTAATTATTATACAAGATTTTACTGGAAGGATTTACAGAAAGAAGTGCATATATTTTTACTTTTTAATTTTTAAGAGATATTACAAGGCAAATTTTTACAAGTTTTTAATAGAAACGAAAAATTTTAAGAAGACATTAGAAGGCAAGATTTGTACAAGTTTTTCTATAATGGACCGATAAGTCCCTAATAGACACTTAAAGTAAATATTTCATCGCATCGGTATTGTTATACCTAATGCGTTCCAAATAAAGCTAAAATAAACTACATTTTTGACTTGTTTATGCGATGTTTCGAACGATACCTGCTTTTTTAAGGGATGCGATGACAGAACTGCTGATTGAAATCGTTGCGTACGTTCGTGGGTCAGTAACGCAACGAGTGGAATCAGCTGTTCTGTCATCGTAGCCGTCATTAGAAACATGGCATGTTTCAAACGCGTTAGGTATACCGATACCGATGCGATGAAATATTTACTTTAAGTGTCTAATATCTCAAACTTTACGCCTTTACCAGCACCGCCCTATAACTTTATTACTATATTGCTCATCTCTCTTAGGTAAATTTATGAGTTATTTTTCTATTTTGTCTAAATAAGCAAAGATTACTTGATAAGGTATAACCCGATTTAAATCACTCACAAATTGGTAAGATTTTTACTAGTCTTTAGAAGGTTTACAAGTCTTTACTCGGCAAGTGTCTTGTAAGATTGTACTGATTTAGTATTTTTTATAAAAATTTAATTATTATATGAGATTTTACTGGGTCTAAATTTTTATAAGATTTTGTAAGCTAAAAGTGCCCATATTTTTACACATTTTTAATAGAATTGACTAGCATGATTTTTAAAAGATGTTACAAGGCAAATTTTTACAAGTTTTTAATAGAATTAAAACGAGTTTTTATGGGAATTAACACGTATAATTTTAATAAGACTTTACAAGGCATGAGTTTTACATGTGGCCGAAACTATAAATATTATCAGAAAAACTCGCCGCACCAAGACATCAACGTCTTTTCTTTACGGGTAAGTGACTTTTTATGTATATCAATTTTTTTTGGTGGTCGATTCCCTTGATATCACGTTTTAGTGCATTTTGTATTTTATTTCTGCCATACATTATTTTCTTCTTTTTTAAAATCTGTTTTGGTTTAGGCGGGCGCTGCTTTATCTAAGGTTAATTTGATGATCGGTTTGGCTCAAATAGGTCGCGATTCTTCAGAAACGACAGAAAATCTCACCCGTTACAATTCTAGAAAGTGGAAATTTTTACTTATTGCCTCATTTAAAATAAAAACTAACGTTGTAAGAGAAACTGGGTCATTTTTTAAGGAACATTTTGTAAATTTAATATTTTAAAGATATTCTGCAGGAATAGTTTTACGGCGGAGCTAAACTGTTACTACGCATACCAATAGACGTCAAAATGTGTCAAAAATTTTCAGCATGTAAAAGGAAAGACAGAATTTCTGTGACTTTTCGGAACAGTGACTTCGAGATATTTCATGGCTATCTATGGTTTTGTATGTTAAAAGTTTTAACGGTTTGTTTAAACACAAAAATGTGGTGTCTACAAAAATTGAAATTTTTTAAGAAACTAAATTTTAAGGAATATTAGCAAATAATAGTTAGTGTAAACTTGTGTTTAAAAATCGTCAGATTTTTTGTAAGTGCGGGATTTTCTGACGGTTTCGGAAAAATCGCGACCATAGTGTCATTATCTGACTAGTTTATAGAGCTGAAAATTAGCAATTTGCCTCTTAGTTAGGCGATAAGTGTTTATTAGTTTTCGGAAAATTTGAACAGGGAGGGTAAAAGCTCCCCCATATGCGATATGGGTTGTGGGATATCAAACTAATAGAAATAGATTTTGAAATCTAAAACAATGTTGTTTTTAAGTTTTTTCAAAAGTATTTTTTTAGTGTGGGGGAAGAGGATTGGAATTATGCCTGTGAAAATATGGGTTGGGTATCAAAATAAAAATTGACATAATATTTTTTTTCATTTTTTTTAAGTCATAATTTAGGGTGCGGAAAGGGGATTGGGTCGAGTGGCAGCTGCAAGATGTGAAACCATAAATCCGGCATTATAAATATAATATTTACTGTTACATGTCAAACTTGAAACACCTATTGAAACCGACCTACCCTTCACACATCTTCGCAACCCTAGACTCTCTTTCTCATGAAAAAAACATTTCTTATTCTTTTATACTTATAAAATCTTGTAAAATCTCATAAAAATCCTGCTTGCTAAACCTCAAAAAATCTCCTGTGTTTGGTACATAAACTTATAAAATCTTGTAAACCGCCTAAACATTAAATTTTAATGATCAGGTATAAATTTTACAAGATTCTATAAGAAGAAACTTGAAAAGTATTCATGAGGTTGTACTTATTATTAAATGCTATTCAATTTTCCGCAACTTATATATGTTTACCAGTTTTTGCAATATTCCAATGTCAGTCTTCTAAAATTATATGTGTCAATTCCAATCAAAACTTGCCTTGGGAAGTCTTCTAAAAATTATGCATATCATATCACGTTGATTTCTTTGCGCGGTGAGTTTTTCTGTGGCCATCGCGAACTATTCCTTATTACTATTTTTATATGGGCAACACTTTTGTTTTTTTTATTTTCACAGTCCCTTGAGTATTTCTAAATAGGAAGGCTATCACAAAACTACCGAAAGAATACATTCTACCACTTAAATTTTTATCACATAACCTCACTTTTTCAAACACACAAAAATATGGTGTCTTTGTTGTTTGCCTTTCTGTCCCTAAAGGACCTTGTTTCTTCTTTTTCTGCATTCAAAAAAAAACGTCACAATTTCCCATCACTTACACAATTTCAAGCATTAACGTTGACAGAAACTTAAAAACTTCAATAACAGGACAGACCGACATTAGTTTCTAGTAAGTACACAATAATAATAAAGGCCTATTTACTGGTTAGTTACTAATGGATAGTGTTTAATGCACAATAGGGGTGATTACTTAAGTTTTTATGCACAATGGTTAATGACAATTTTATACAAGGAATAATGTTTTCTTTAATTTTGTTAACCTAAATTTTGGTGTAAAAGGCCATTGTAGAAAAACTTGCATCAGATTGTACCCCTTACAAGAAGAAGAAAAGGTAATACGCCATTGTGTATTGCGTTTTACGAATTCAGCACATATTGTTTTAAAAAGCTCTTCAAGTAAAATGTCACATCCTCGCCATCAAATTTCAAGTAAAGATCCATTATAGCAATATTAAAACAATCGACCAGAAATTCTGCTCGCTCGGCATCCCCATCCCTGATTGCAGCTGACTTAGCAATTTTGTTTCTGATTGCGTTTTTATGTTATTTAGTTTTTCTTCGTTTTTCTTTGCTTCGCTCTGCTCTGCTTTATTAAAATTAATGGATTCGGTGTCGGTTTTTGACAAATTAAATCTTTTAAGTGTTTACTTTGTGACTCGTCTATTTTGCTATTTTATAATTATACAGGGTGCACTGAATAAAAAGTATTGCTTGAATGCCATGTTGTCTTCGAACGTTGGCTATCAACAGCGCGATCTGCACACTGTCAACTGCTTTTTTGAAAAGTGTTGTACTACTAACACCATATATACCATTAGCTGCTTTCGGTATTTACGTCAGATTGATCTTTCTAATCTGAATCTTATGAATGAATGAAACTTAGCTCCGACCAGTTAGACGTACACATCATTCCAAATTCTCCGGACCAATTTTAAAATGGCGGTTGACAATTAAACACAGAAGCTAAATGAAACTGTCATTGTCAGTGTCAAAAAACTGATCCGCAGCAATTTGGAATGGAGTGTAAATCGGTGGTTTTTGGCCGATGAAACAGATTAATTTGCGATTGTGAGATTAAAGTGTGGTCAATTTTTGAATCTATAAGGTTACATTTTTTAAAGTGAATTAGATTCGAAGTTAAATTCATATAGATAATAATGACCACCTAAATTACCTAAAAAATCGACATTGATTGCGCGTATAAGAAAAATTACGTTTCTAATAAGAAACAAGGAAATTGATCGAGCGCGTCCGTTAATTAAAATAAATCTAGATTGATCAAAAATCCGTCGCGTCCACAACGCAAATACCAAACGCAGCTCTTGTCTTATGCCTTAATGCACCAACTTACACGTTTTTTGTAATAACTAATTGTTGATTAGCTAATTTAAATCAAGACAGTGATATTTTGCTACGCATCAAAATATTTTTAACAGCAACCCTAACAACACACAACGTTCTCGGAATGTTTCAGGATCCCGTTGGACGGGAACGTTTCCACTCTAATTAGAACGTTCCAGAAAAAAAATGTTACACCGAGGAACGTTCTTCAAACGCCCAGAAAAAAGTAGACAACAACAACAAAGATGCTGGTGGTAATAACCTTGAAGAAGAAAAAAACGAGAAATTGCAGAAAGTTCCTTTAAATACATTCTAGAATCCCTCCACAATATTTTGGGACAGTTTGGCCTTTAATCCGTCAGACCAAGAATATACAAACGCATGACGAACTTACCGCGAAAACCATTGAAAATACAGAATACTATTATAGAGTTTCTATTTGTAAACAAGTTTTCGACAAAATCAATTAGGACATAAAAAAGTATTTTTGACCTGAACATATTCATACCAGGTTTAACATGAAGCCAAAATCAAGGTAAAATTAACTAAAGTTGTTTCTAAATACTATAAACTGTTTTATTAATCCACAACACAAATTCTTGAACTTTTATTGGGAGAAGTCAGTATTTGGAAACAATATTGGCCAGAAGTAGGCAAAAGCTTAAATCAAAATATACCTGATAAAGTGTGGCAATATTTTTCTGTTGCCTCTTCAGAAAGAAGCTTCTTATGCCTCAGAAGATTGAAAACATAAGTACTTAAAAACACTATGACGGAAATTCATCTGACGGCTTAGCGTTGTTGCATATCAACAGACATATTGAAATTGACATTGAGCGAGTCATTGACAGGTTTGCCCAAAAAACTGGAAATTATTTTTTTTTTTGAGATGGACATATTATGTTTGAGATATGCGATATAAAAGATAATGTTTCAACAAAAAGCTTTTTAGACCTCAAAAAAAAAGTATTTAGTTATTAAGTTTTGTTTGTTATCAATGTTTCTTATAACTAAAAAAATTAAACGTAGTTACTCAAGCGCGATTTTCAGGAGGATAGGGGGCTAGTTAACCCCCCCTACCCTGGCTTTAAATTTTTTATGAAAACATTTAGAAAATCAAAAGTAGGGCATAAATTGCGGCGCTATAACACCTTTGATATTTACGATATTAGTTTAATTTTGTGTTAAAAATGGCATTTGTAGTGTCATTTTCTTAAAAATTTTCGCCTGCTGCGCTTTGAAACCATTGATGATACATTTACAATTTTATTTTAATTTCAAATCAAAAAACGCATTTTTTAGAGCAATTTTACTAAGAATTTTCGCCTGCGGCGCTATAATGTCGTTGATATTTACGATTTTAGCTTATTTCGACTGAAAAATTACTGAGTACGCCCCCCTCCTAGATTTGAGACCAAATCCTCGCTTGTAGTTACTAAGTTTTGTTTGCATATATTGATATGTTCCTCATAAAAGCTATGCTTTTATTCTATTTTTTTTTTCGTATCGGAACCGCCCCCCCCCCTTTTCAAATGGTTGGAACCGCCACTGTCAAACGTTTGACCAACGTCCAATATTTAGATCGGCTACTGATCATTTCGGGAGGTTCAAAGAGGAGGGGATTGTAATATTTTTTAATTGTGGCTTTGGTAGTATCTCATGTTAAGGAAAAAGTTAAATTACGTTGTGGTAAGCATTAACATCTATGTTTTGTTAGGGAATTAGTTAATTGAGCGAGGCTGGAGAAAGAAACAGGTTTTACTTGAAAAAAGCAACGGCAACGTTGTAGAACTACAGGCCGAACGTCGTCGGGTGATACTTCTGTCACAGTCTATTGACGAAGGCAAACAAACAACGCCATATTTTTTGCGTTTTATCTAAACAAACCCTGAGGTCGTCACTGATTTTTTTATTTTATTGTGAGGAGAAAAATTCAGTTTTCAAAATCACCCTTAAAAAAAACACTATTTTAGCCATGCACCAGTTGTCGAAACCACTACTGCATGCAGCTTAGGCAAAAATATAAAATAACTACCGTGGTTACTATTTTATATTCAATCCTATTTGTCACATTAACGTACTTTAAAATGTTTATTTCCTTACGGAGTAGTAAAATAAAAATAACCTTACCCAGCGATAGGAAGCATTTTTAGAGTCAAAGCTTGACTAAGGCAAAAGCCAGCTCCTCCTGTGGCAAACCAAAACTTGATTTTTCCCTGAAACAAACGACAAATATTGTTAAGCTAGTCCTATAAGATAAGATAATCAAAACAACGGAATTTATACCAATAAAATTTTAAACCACTCTCAAAAAAATCCTTTTCTGTAAGGGGGATGTATAAAAATGAAAGTCTGTTATTTAAAATACATTTCCTTAAGCTAAAGAGAGAATTAAAGTTTGCATGGAAGGTTTTTAAAATTATGCAACTTTGTGGTATATTTTACAAACTAATAAATTTTGAACAAAATCAATCAATAGCGAGCTTTTCCTCAAAAAAGGTAATGGTAACCGTAGATCTGGATTTCGCACTTGTGGTGTTCATCAGTACGGTGCTAGGAATTAGGGGATGAAATGATGAAAAAATATGACACAGGATTCATGTAAAAGACAACCATCTGTCAAATTGCAGAATCAGCAGATGTACCTTCAATTTCTCCTAATTCCTAGCACCGTACTGATGATCACCACAAGTGCGAAATCCGGATCTACGGTTACCATTACCTTTTTTGAGGGAAAGCTCGCTATTCATTGATTTTGTTATTTATTCACCCTCGCTATATCCCTTTTTAATAAATTTTGATTTGACAAAAACATGTAATTTTTTACAATAAAAGCACGTTTTTACAAACTCCAAAACCCTGTTACTAAAAACGCCTCTTCAAAGTCAAGCCCTATAGCAGGGTCGCGGCCGGCCCTAGGGTTTTTGTAGTCCCAGCAAACCTTAAGTGTCGCCCCCAACCTTCAAAATTACAAAAATAATATTCATACCATTTTTTTAAATTAAAAGCATTTAATTAAAATTAGTCTTAATACCTACTACTTTTAAAATAACAAAGAAAGATAATACCATGCACCGTTTCTTTATAAATCATGAAGATTTCTACAAATATTTAAAAAACAACAAAGTGAATCTCGTGTCGTATTGGACAAAGCGTTTTTGTTTCTCACTTCATTACGACCAGGCCTCCAATTTCTAATGGAGAACCTAGACACCTACAGACCTGTTTCAACCTTATTAGGAATCATCAGGGAGTCATAGGATTGTACCTGGCATTTGAAGCTACACAGGCAATCATACACACCTCTCGAATTTAAAACAAAAAGTTTCTAATCCGCGGAGACGTGGTACCTGTGTGCGCTACCTGTCGAATAAACTGAGAAACAATCTAAAGAAGGCCGTAAATACAGAATCCTGTACCTCTTAGCAGGTTATAGGAAGAAACCTGTAAAAGTATAAGGTCACTGTAACACTTAAAAAGAGGTAACGTTCGCAGCATCACCACCCCCAATTGGAGCTTCATACTACGTGACCCTAATTTTAAGGCATCAGCAAGCAATCGCTCCTGAGGAAGCTTGTTACGCAGAAATAAAAAGTCAAAATATTTAAAAAAGAACAAAGTGAATCTCGTGTCCGCAAATAAAAATTAAATTAACACTCGTGGCATATCGGACAAAGCGTTTTTGTTTTATTTTCTGCGCAACAATCCCCCTCCGGAGCGATTGATTGCTGATGCCTTTAAATTAGGGCCACGTAGTATGAAGCTCCAATTGGGGCCGGTGCTGCTGCGATCGTTATAAGGCTATGGTTTCTTCTCACATATTTAAGAAAAAAAACTGGCATCGTTTCTTTCCATAACTTTGAAATGGCGCCCAGAATCAGAATTAGCTGAAATTTTACACGGTTTTTTTAATATTTTTTTATACACCCAGTTTGTGCCCCTTCTCCTCGCAGAGAAGAGCCGCCTAGAGGAGAGAGAGAGAGAGGAGGCAGCCCGGTAAAAAGCCGAACGCGACAAAAATTGTAAAAATCCTCTAATTAACCAGGGGCGTTCCTTAAGGATCAGTCCTTGGTCCTCTTTTGTTTTCAATTTATATGAAAGACCTTTCAGAACTACCTATTCGTTGCAAACTTACGCGTTTTGCAGACGATACCACCGCTCTTTGGCGCGGTCCTAACGCTAATTTGAATAACATAATAGGGATTTATCGGTACATAAAGTCGGCATAGCACTATTTCTGACAGTTCCGCACGAAAGTCGAAAGGTTTCTGACATTTTTGTCATGTAAACATGTCATCTAAACATGCTCATATTGTGCCATTCTTAAAGTTGACAAATTAAAGTTAATACTGTCCTTTATTAAAGGCAGGCACAAACATTATGAAAGTCGACATTATTTTGATAGCAAAGATGACATATTTAGACAACAACATTGTCAGAATCCCTTTAAACTTTGTGCGGAATGGTCAAAAATAGTGCCGTCTTTATTAAAGACAGGCTATGCCGACTTTATCTACCGATAATAATAATAATAAAAAACTGGTGTGAAAACAACCGCTTATGCTTCAACATTTTTAAAACAAATATTTTGCCATTCAAACTTTCTATGGAGTCAATAGCTCTAAAAAATCACGTTTTGGATTACATACCTCAGGTAAAATTTTTAGGCCTAATAGCTGACAAAAATTTAAAGCTTACTGAACATGTTGATAAACTAAAATCCAAATTAGCAGCTGGCTTCTTTGAAGTTAGGACTACAGCTTCATACCAAGAGTTGGACTACTCATCTGCCAGGATGGTATATTTTTCCCATGTCGATTCGTTGCTGCGTTATGGGTTGGTGTTTTGGGATTCATGTGCCAAATACGTGTTTGATTCAGTTTTCAGTTAAGATACTTACTCTTCCCTCACTTTTTGTCTTAGCCATGTTCGTAAAAAGTACGGGAATTATAAAGATGAAAACAGAATCATCAGACATGCCAGAAATCTGCTACTATACTAATTCTCCGCTTGTCCCTAACAAAAAGTTATCTAATTTATGAGAGCCTTAAAATTTAAAACCATTTTCCAATAAATCTCAGAAATATGGAGGGTCTAAAGCTTTTTAGAAGGTCTCTTATAGGGTTGTTGGAGAACAAGGCATATTACAATGTAAGCGAGTTTCTAGATGACCAACTACTATAGGATTATTTTGTATTTTTTATTCTGTGATGATTAATCTCACGCCTTTTGGTTATTTTTTTTCGTTTGTATTTGTACTGTTTTCTTTTTTTAGTTATTTAACTGTTATACTAATTTTTTCTACTTAATTTTAAAAATTTACTATTATTAGTTTTTTTATTCAGTCTCAGTATTTTTGTATAGTTATAATATGATAATCATAGGCTTTGTCTCCGCGATTAGTACACTGTTAGCAATCTTACATGATAATAAAGTACATTCCAGTTCAATTCAATTCAATTATCAATATTTTGTCACATTCAGAGCTAAAATGCCGCCCCTTAGTTCACCTTTTTCTGGGATCGTATCGGAATCTATCTGTCGAAAAAACGCGGATCGTATCGGAAACGAATGAAAGTTTGAACCAGATTGGATTTGACAGAAAAAAACGCTACCTACAATACGAAAAAATAAATCAAGTAAAGGTTTACTCTAAAACTTCCCTCGCTCAAAAACATATATAAAAAACCACTACTCGTATACACATGGGTTAGATTGGGGCGGTCAGATTTTTCCAATTTATCTATATCCAGACTTTTTTTGAGTGTATCCACACTATTCAGGGGGTATTCAGCCTTTTCCATGGTGTACTTGGACATTTTCAGAGTGTATTCAGGTTTTTCCAGAGTGTAGCCAGAGTCTTTCCAGACTTTTCCAGGATGTATCTAGACATTTCCTGGATGTATCCAAACTTTTCCAGGATATATCCAGACTTTTTCTAGGTGTATCCAGACTTTCCAGCTTGTATTCAGACTTTTCCCGGGTGTATCCAGACTTTTCCAGAATGCGTCCAGACTTTTCCAGGGTGTATTCAGAGTTTTCTAGGGTGTATCCAGACTTTTCCAGAATGCGTACAGACTTTTCCAGGGTGTATTCAGAGTTTTCTAGGGTTTGTCCAGACTTTTCCAGGGTCTTTCCAGACTTTTCCAGAGTGTATGTAGACTTTTCCAGGTTCTTTCCAGAGTAAAGTCAGACTTTTCTAGGGTCTTTCCAGATTTTTCCAGAGTGTATCCAGACTTTTCGAAAGTCTTTCCAGACTTTTCCAGAGTGTATCTAAAATTTCTTTGGAGTAGACAAACTGTTCCAATACATTTTATATATATATATATATATATATATATATATCCAGTCACGACTACCCGTAAAATATATATATATAAATACACCTGGTGTCCCAAGGTGATTAACCTATTAGAATATTTTGGAAACTATACAATGGAAACTTTTCAAACTTTCTATTCCAACATAAGTCCATGTAAACTATCTTTATGAAATACTCTCATATCTGCAGTGTTGCCATTTGCAGGAAAACTTGGCAACAACTTTCATATTTTAAATTGAACACGCTGTATATTTTTGCATTTTTGGATTCTACAAAATATTTTAGGTACATTTTATGTATATTGTCCTATACCAATGTTCAACTGTTTTTAAAATATTGACAGGTGAAAATTGACATTTTTTAACTATTAGGGGAGAAAGACGCTATCGTTTAAGACCAACGTCCATCATAACTCTGCTAATATTAAAGAGATAATAGATGCTGGGTTCTAAAATGCAACATAATACCAACCAAAAGTGCTAAATAACAAACTAGCATAGAGTGTGCAATAGTGCCAGGGGATGGATAACTCAATCGATATGACGCAACCCAAAACCTACCAAAAGTCTTCTTCATGAGTGTATAATAGGTTCCAGGGGAGAAAGACACAATCGCCATTAACAATATCCTAACACCTACCCTACTACTAGCCCGGAACCGTTCACAGTTCTTAAATAAATCACAATAAATACTACTGAGGGGAGAATGACGAGCCTTAAAAGTACATCAATCATAGTTTATGCATAAACCTTGGTACCATAAAAATATGTCAAAATCATTATAATTGATAATAATTAGAAATTTTAATTAGGTAAAAAGTTAAACTAAATTGCCCTGTGAGATTTACCCACCAATATACCTCCAAAATGTCACAAACACACTAAACAGAACTATCTTTTTAACTTGCACGAATAACCAAAACTATACTAAAATAACTTTTCAAGAATGCCCATATAGCTCTAATTTGCTTTTAAAAGATAAGTGTACCCAAGTGTACCAAGTATTTTGTCGGCCTGGTTTTGTCAACACTTCTTTATCCTAGCGTCTCGTCGTATTACCTCAAATTATTACCATTATTACTAAAAATTAATTATAGAAAAACTCACTTTTTACAGTGTTAATTTCTAAATCAACAATAACTCAATATGCCTCACAAACTTATAAAACAAAGGGGTGTATACACGCACGTGTTTTAGAAGTTAACCACCCACCTATGATTGAGGTAGTGATTACCCAATTGAGTTTACAGTAAAATGAATGTAATACGTCACTGAACTTCTCTTTGAAAACGAATTTACCGGTAAATTGTTCAGTATATGAACATTTATGAGCTTAACAAGGAGTAAGTAACCATTCTACCCAATTGCTTTGTATTTAACCGCGTAAAACCGTTTTTAACACACCATTAAGAACTAGTTCATTGAACACCCTTTAAATAGTAACCCCATGACGGTTGAAAATTTCAATGATGGGTGGGTCATTCTACAGATTAGAGGATAAAATTTCCTAACATTTTATTGAAAGTACCTGATAAGTTTAAAATTTAGTTTTCGGGCCATTCCAAGCGGTTGGACGGTTTTTTTTTACTATACGCTTAAAAATATGGGTCGGTCAATTTTTCCCCTTCCCTCTCAGGCAGCATTTTAAATAAATTTGAATGCCAATATTTTGAACATATTTCGCACACCAAAAATTAAATTTTTCACACAAAAAATTAAATTTTGCACACCAAAAATTAAATTTTACACAACAGAAATTAAATTTTGCACACCAAAAATTAAATTTTGCAATGGGGAGGAGCTAACTTGACCGGACCCTATATAGGGCTTCTGAATGAGGTATAGGTCAAATAAAAATAAGTACAAAAACTAATTGCACTTTTTGAATAAGGGCTCTTCCATGACAACAAAACCGTATTCATTAGTATCCCAGCTAAAGCTGTTTTTTTTTAAGAGAAAATGTTTCCAGCACATTTTGATAAAATCTTAATATGTTAGTGGCGTGGCAAAAATACACAATTTTTGGTTTGCGATAGTCCTTTCAATATGTTCAAAGTGAACTAGACATCGTAATCAAAGGGTGAGTAACAGGACTGTCGTTCTTTTTCAAGTCATTTTGATGACATTTTAATCGCCTCCGCTGCTCCGCTGCGTGTCATTGCGTCAACGGCAGTTGCGTGCGAAAAAACCGATTTTCCGCACTTGTTAGGAAAATAACTATTCTTGAAAAACTGTGTGCAAAACTTCAAAAACAGCTTCAGCTGGAATTTTCATAAACACGGTTTTGTGGTCACGGAAGAATCCTTATTCAAAAACTACAATCAGTTTTTGGTGTTATTTGACCTATACCCGTTTTAGGAGCACTGTGCCTACGCGATGTATTTTCAAAATATTTATGTTATTGAAAAAGTGTAATTTTGCACACTTTTGCACACCTATTTTCAACACACAACCCCTAGGAACCCACTCGAGTAACCGACGTAGCCCACCCCCCCCCCCCAAACTATATTATTTCAAAATTTTTATGTCATTCGAAAAGTGTAATTTTGCAGAGCCAATTCCACATTTTTTGAACCCCTCAGGAACTTTCAGGAGACGATATTTTATTTTTATGACGGATGTAGTTTTACACAATTTTGCACACCTATTTTCAAACGTCCCATATCTTTTAGGAACCCCTCCCCTCGAAGACATTATGTTTTAAAAACAACTTTGACCAATTTTGCAGACCAATTTTTAAATTTTCCTAACTAAGGGATTAAAATACGCACAATAAGCCAATAATGGCTGCAGTCCATGACTCTGGTCAGCCATCAGGCTGGTCGGAGCCACAATCGGGGGGTTTTAGTCGGTAGGAATCCGTCACTACCCGGGTTGTCCTGACAGAGGGATGAGACTCTGTCGGGGGAACGGGTTGGACCGGGAGTCTTATGCAAGATTTGCGATAAATTTAATTATAATTTTCCAAGGATTATTTTTTTTAATCCTTAGGCTGAGGGATTAAATTTACTTTCAATCCTTTAGATATTAAATTTATTTTTAATCCTTTAGGGATTAAAAGTGCCACTTTAGTCCCTAAAAAGAGGGATTGGACGTACCTGTTTAATCCCTAAAGTGCATAAAATAACTTTAAATCCCCGAGATTTAAAGTACAACTTCAATACCTGAAAAGATCGATTTAAAGTACAACTTTAATCCGTAAAAGATGAAAGTACTTTTAAAATCTCTAAAGTACATAAAAGCATTTACTTCGCCACCGAATAACAAAAATAATTTTTTTTTATACCTTCATCAAAAACATGATTTTGGTAATTTTGTGCAGATCATCATGGCTTTTTTGGTTACCGATGCAAAAAAACTTTTTTTTTGATCACGGGTGCAAAAAAAGATTTCTGTCCGTTTTTTACCCAAAATTAAAAAGAAATAGCGGAAAATAGCAATATTGAAAATATCTAATTATTCTTGCCTAAAAATTAAGCCATTTCCGCCAGTTTTCACCAAGTATTTCCGAAAATATCATTTAAAACATCGTCAAAATATCAAACTGTCAAAGATTAAAATGTCACCGAGTAAAAAGGCACCTCTATGGAAACCATTGTTATTTCATTTACCAGCCGCCTTGATTTATATTGTAAAGATGGTGAGTTGCGAGAATTGCTCTTCGTTCGAGATTTTTAAAAGTATATCCTATTAAAAAAAAATAGTGTTAACAACTCGCGGCTAAACTGTGCTTTTTTTTACTCGCGTCTTTAAATACGTCGCTGCGCTCGTTATTTAAACCAAAGCTTGTGAAAACTACTATTTTGGACCCTGAACAACAAAAATGTTTTGCATTGGCATTGGTAAACAGTGAGTAAAATCGTGTTATTTATGAAGGTATAAAAAAAATGTTTGACACAAAACTGTGCCTTTTTACTCGAATTTTACAGTCACTCGCTGCGCTCGTTATTTCAACCACTGCATGTAAAAAAACTGCTATTTAGTTAGATTGCAAATATAAATTTTTCAGAGGCCCAAGGCAGCTGTATGGGCGGGGTTCATTTTTAAGGATTAAGATACGTAAATGAGTTTTTTTCAAAATAAAAAAGAATCTATGTTATTTTTTGCAATTTTTATTTCTCAGTGCAGTATGACTTGTTGTCCTACTGTTACGCAAACGGCAGTTATGGGGTGGTCCCCCTAACTTAAAGGTTAAGTTAGAAGGGTCTCAGTTTTCTCGGTAACGGCTGTCGCTACAAATATTATTCTTCGGTAACAAATTAGCAACGTATTTTTGTGGCCTTTTATTTTAGTGACCAATAAAACAGGAATTAGTTTCGTAAATAACTCTTTTGGAAATAAAAAAAATCTAGTTATTCTTTGCTATTTTTATTTTTGAGTGCAGATGTACCCTTCGAGCTACAAATTATGGTGTATGACTTATTGTCCTACTTGTTACCCAAACGGCAGCTATGGAGTGATCCCCCTAGCTTAATGGTTAAGTTAGAGGGGTCCCATTTTCTTGGTAACGGCTGCAGCTACAAATTTTATTCTTTGGTAACAAATTAGCTACAAATTATGGCATTGGTATTTATGTGACGCTCTATGATGGTCCCCCCAACTTAATGAACGTGTGCGGTGGAATTAAAAGAAGAGTTTAAATTTAATCTAATTTTGCATGCAGGGCTTCAGCCCGCTGGGTAAATTAACACAGCATTATTTCTCTGTTCCGTAGGTAGTTTCTGTGTGCTACAGGTTAATATACCCTATTTATAGATTTTTTGTGGAGATACAATAGTTTCCCATAAATAAAAAGAATCCATAAAATAAAAGGCCATTTAGCGGACTATTATCGAAATATTCGTCTGATTAAAGGCCGAATCGATTAATTAAGAGCTATAAAGGGACTGAAAAGGTGAAATAAATCTGTTTTGTGCTCGAAACTTCCCCGGATTTCAACAAAAAAAGCCGTTAAAAGTTTCAATACAAAGCACGATTTAGATTGCGTCGATCCATCAGAAATTAAAACAACTACACAAAACGTGGTCTAAATAAATGGAATAAAAATTTACGCCAAAAATTCCTTCGTTCCGTCTATTACCATTATGAAAAATATTTTATATGTATTGGGAACAGGGTGAGTCAAAAAATAAGCTTAAAGTTCAAAAATTTACTATTTTCTACCTAAGCATTAAATCCTTGTTTTTACGGAAACTAAGAAATGGAGAAAAGTGAGTAAAGCACAGCTAACATTTTCCGTTATTTTGCAAAATATTTTTGATGGTCTTTAAAGCAATAAAACATTAATAAATGCTTATCATGTGAAATATCCCAGCAAACATCGGATTACTAAAAATGTAGAATATTCACTGTACGAAAGAAGTACAAATTTGGAACATGGCATTTTACTATTTTTGTACATTTAATGCTGCACTTTGCGGTGCCATTACAAATAAAGCAATATTTTAGTACTCTAATTAAAGGACTTTATGCCGGTGCAATATTAACGCTTTTTTTGTATTGTTGCTACGCATTTTAGCACAAATTATACAAATATTGTAAAATTCCGTGTTCCAAGTACTATTTAGTACTTGCGATATATTTGCTGGGATATGAATAGTCAATTTTTGAACTTTAACCTTATTTTCTGGCTCACCCTGTACCCATTGGGAGGAGTGACAATAATACAAAATATTTGTCGAAATAACATATTAAAATTTGAAAAACATTAACGGGTACCCCCGCTATATAAGAAATTGGCGGGCGGGCAAGGCGCATTGATTATTATTCTTATTATTTACTAAGCTTGATTTATATATGTTGATGCTTAAAAATATTATAAATGTCAAAATAAACAACTTTCTATCAACAAAACATAAGAAAAATAATAATTTTGAATTTAATTGGTTGACATGTTACCGAGAGTAGTCAAAAGAATATACGTCGCCCTAAGTTAGGGAAACTTTAATAAAGTGTTTTGACTTTTTTACTGCATAACTGTACAGAACTAACCATATTATTTTTTTATTAATTAACACCAGAAAGAACAAATATTTTTAAAGTAATTAATTTATATATTAATACATTAGGATACTCTTAGTATTTGATAACATTTCCAAGAAGATCCCTCCATGATAATCATCAAAAAATTAATAATGAGTGGCTTCTCCATAATAACTTATGCACTCGTTTGTTCCATTGGGCATTGACAAAATAAGATGGTATATATCATATTGAGGAACACTCATCCAAATCCTCCTTACGGCATGCCAGAGTTCATCCAAGTTTCCAGGGGGACGTGGTAATCGACTAAGATTGCGCCCTATCATATCCCATACTTGTTCGATATGCGACAAGTCAGGCGATCTTGCTGGCCATTCCAAAGTCTCTATGCCAAGTTCATGTAAGAAGTTCATTGTTTCACGAGCAATATGCGGTCTGGCATTTTCTTGTTGAAAGATCGCATTTGGGATAGTTTGTAGATAGGGATGTAAAACTGGCTGCAGCACTTCATTGATATGATATATCGCCGAGCAGTCAGATTGCCGTTGATGAGGCCTAGAGTTGATCTGCTTCCTAAACATATAGCATCCCATACCATGATACTTTGCTGTCTTGCTGCATCACGTTCAACAGCAAAGTCTACATTTCGTCTCTCACCTCGAAATCGTCTAACCCTATGGTATTCGATTCGTCATTCCAGTTTTCCCGAGCTCTGCACCACTCCAAGCAGCGAGCTTTATGTTGTGGGGTCAAAGGTAGCACCAAAAGCGGACGGTAAGCCCTCAGCCCCATACCAAGCAATCTTCGAATAACTATCATCCTTGAAAACACTCGTCCTGTAGTTGCAACTAGAACATCTCTTACTTGGCGTATACTGTTCTGTCGATTTCTAAGAGCAAGAAGTCTGAGATGCCGTAAATCACGACCTAAGTGTCATCATTGGACCACTTTCTCCAAACTCTTAACACTGTTGATGGATTGGCATTAACTATTCTTGCAATTTCCCGTACACCATTTTTATTTTTTAAGTAAACTCTCTCTAGAAGTAATTATACAGGATAGAGTAGTGTGGTCAGGACAAAACAACCCGCTGCCACAGGAAGGACTGATCTGGTCCACAGACGGATCAAAAACTGACGAACGCAGTGGGGCAGGAATATTCGGGGAAAGACCTAGGAGAGACCTGTATTTCTCACTGGGATCGTACCCCACAGTATTCCAAACAGAAATCTTTGCCATCCTAGAATGTGCAAGAGAGAATAATAGAATGGGTTACTTCGGTCAGACCATATCTATATACTCGGATAGTCAGGCAGCTCTTAGAGTGCTTATGTGCCTGAAGGTAACGTCAAAGCTAGTGTGGGAATGCCTTGATGAACTACTGAGACTAGCGGAACATAATAAAATTAAATTAGTATGGGTGCCGAGACATAGAGGTAACCAAGACAATGAAAAAGCTGACGAACTTGCAAGACATGAAAATGAAAGCCACTCGCTGGGAAGACAAGGGCTAAGACATAGCCGAGCCTTTATCAAAGGCCTAAATGCTAAGCTCACCAAAGACCTGCTAAAGTATAGTAGGATGCAAGTGAGAACTATAATAGGAATTATGACCGGCCATATGGCGGTTAAATTTCACCTAAACAACATGGGCCTGTATCACGAAGACCTGAGCTGCAGACTATGCAATCAGGAACCAGAAACAGTGCCAATGCGAGGCACTGAAACGCAAAAGGCATCTAATATTTGGGGTAGTTAAACTAGACCCAATATTGACTGGGGACTACTCCATTAAGGACCTGTACAAACTTGCGCAGGGGATAAAATTAATGGAGTGGTTAGCCTAGGAACTAAGAGGGTGCACAATAAGCCAGTAATGGCTGCAGTGCAGTGACTGTGGCTTGCCACCTGGCAGGTTGGAGTCACAATCGAGAAATAACTCTGCAGGAAAGTAGTTCGGGCGTCCGATGCAAGATTTCCCCTTGATACCCTTGACAAAAAAAAACTACGAGAAAAATGATTTAAAAGTTTCAGATTATGTGTTGGTTATTTTTGAGAATGAATAGAAAAAATCTGTGAAAAAAGGAAAGATTAGAAGACAAAGAATTTATCAAATATTTCTTTTGAGATAAGGTATACACACAAATAATTTTCATTCAAATAATTATCCATTTTAGATTCGAAATCTAATAAAGAACTTTTTTAAAAAAAACTATACTTTATTTTGGAACCGTTTATAATGGTACTTAACACTACAAAGACTAGCTATTGAATGCCTCCGAATTTCTTACTGTTGTTTACAACAAATCCTATTTATATTAAATTAGTGCTGACGCTTAATTCTAGAACAAAGTCAAATAAAAGTTAAACGTGACTAAAAGTGCTTACACATTTCCTTCTAGAAGATCTCTTGTTAAAAACAAATATATCAAATTACATTAAAACAATAGTGAATAACAAAAGTATCAAATTACATTAAGATAAGGAACTTAGAATAATAACACTTACACCTACGTATTGTTTACTCATATAACAGCTCCCCCCTTATTTAAAAAGTTAGTGCTACTCATTGCAGTAACTTTTGAAATTACATTTTTGTTTTCAAAGAAAAACAAAATTTTGAAAAGAAAATAATTTTTACACTATATTTTTCCGTAAAGAACTGTTAGTGTTTAATTCAAATTCTTCTTTAATATCTTCACCTAATCTAATAGAAGGTCTTCGCTTTGGTAAAATGTTTGAAAATCTTTTCCCAAAAACTGAAACATTTGGTTTATAAGGCCTGTCGTCATTATTGCTATTTTCTATACCTATTTGTAACATCCTTTTTCGCTTTCTGCATTTACAATACAAATATGCACTAATTATGATTATAATTAAAGATAATGTAAAATAGGTAAACCAAGAATAATATTTTTGAACTGTTGGTTCCTTGATTAAATCATCTAATTCTATTGAGTATTGATCCAATTTGTGTTTGGCAATTTCCAAATCCTCCAAATTTAATTTATTGATTTTTAAAGGTTTTAATTTCGGAAAATTATTAACATTATCTGGATATTTATCACAACAATTAAAAGGAATTTGTACAGTATTGGAATAATTATAATTATAAAAAACAGTTTTTAAACTGGTTGCTTGAATTTTTGATGTTCCAACAAAACCGGAACATCTTGAGGTTAAAGTTAAAACAGTATTTTTATTAACAATTTTCGATTTTAGATCTATACCCTCACATTTTATAGTTATTGGTAATTGATTGGTTACACTTATTAGCCAAGCATTATTTTCTAATAATTGAATATTGTAATCTTCAGCCAAAATCAAAACCATTTCACATGTTTTTGGTAAAGTAAGAATCTTTTGTGTTTTTAACAGTTGTGCTTCACAAATAGCATTTGAATCTATTGGTAAAGGATACAAATTTTTACAAAGATAAAGACGGTTCGTTAATTCTTTACATTTATTGATATCAGATAATGAGATATAATTTTCGTTATCATCGTCTTTAGCAATGTATTTGTTTCCAACAGGTAGAATATGATGTAGCATAGTTCTATTATCATAAATAGGTATTGGATACATTCTATAAACTGTATAGATTTCTGATTCGGTTAAAGGTACTTCCAAAACAAAAACTAATTTTTTATCGATTATAAAAGCATGTAAATCAATTATGTTAAGGTAGGTTGGGATTTGAGATTTTCGCGGAGTTAAAGGCAAATTGCTCTTATCCAGATTTTTACTTATTGATTCTAGAGCATCCAATAAATCATTGGGAAGAATTATTGAAGCCTGAATAATATTTAATCTTGCAAAAGTTATTGAATTTAAAATGTCTTCAGCCTGTGACTGAAGGTAAGTATAGGATTCGAGTAGTTGTTCACAAATATTGATTAAATAAAATTTAAGATCAACAAGTTCAATTTCATCCCGAATCATATAAATTGATTTTTCAATTTCTTTAATATTTGAATTGAAAGTTTCTTCGTCGATTTGAAGTTTTCTCAGTGTAGAATTAAATTGTTTAATAACGGATGTAGTCACGCTTATTTGTTTTTTCATTAATATTTCCAATTCTTTATCGTCTTTTTCAATTTTATTGATACATTCATTAAAATATTGACCGTCAGCAGCGTCTAAATTTCCCGTGATATATTTCCAAACCGTACCTACAGCATCAAATAGTCCTCTTTTAGGTCTAATTACTTGTTTAGTTGTAGTATCAGAATCGATTTCATCAAATTTATTACCAATATCTTTTGAAATTTGTTTTAACAAAGTTACATGAGATCTAATATCAAAGTGTACATTTTTCATAGTTCCTGTTTTTTGCGAAAGCATAAGCTCTAAGTTATCTAAGATATGATTATTATTAATAAAAGCGTTTTGCAAAGCCTCTAGATTTTTATATACTAATATGGTCCACTTATCATTAGATACCTTAATACTGGCCTCTCTATGATAGTAAACACCTACTGTGTTATTGATTTCAGTTAGACTATACTGTTGACCATAACGTTCTTGTCCGAATCCGAGTAGCACGGACATAAATAATCTGAAACAATATGTTTTAATCATTTTCATCATCTTGTTTAACATAACATGGTTTTAGTACATCAAAATTAAATTTAGATGTTTGTTTAGTTATTGAATTATAAACAGCAGCTGAATTTTTGAAAATTTCTTTAATTTCAAATTTCGGTGAAAGTTTTCCTTTTATTTGGGTTTCTTTAACGTATACCCTATCTCCGACTTTAAATTCATAGTTTGGAGTTACGTGTTTATCAAATCTTGCTTTTGCTTTTTGTTTAGAAAGAATTGTTCTGTTTCGTGCTATTTCATAAAAGTGTTTGATTTTTGCATTTAAATCGCGAACATATTTTGAGATTAACTCTTGCTCATTATAAAGAACTTCAGCGGGTCGCGATGACGTATGTCCAAATATTAATTCATAAGGTGTGAAACCATGAGTTTTACATGTTGAGTTATTATAACATATAACCGTATATGGGAGAAGTTGATGAGGGTGTTCGTTAGGATTTTCTGTAGTACACACTCTTATCATTTCCAAAAGAGTTGCGTGGAATCGTTCTAAACTTCCATTGGATTGTGGATGACCTGTACTTGAAAAAGTTAACTTTATATCGTACATCTTACACAAATCTTTTAATAACTGATTATTAAATTCTTTGCCCCTATCAGTATGAATCCTTAAAGAAAAACTCACATTTATCAGGTTGTATCTTTAAATTTGCTTTTCTTAATCTTGAAAATACTTCTGATAATCTTTTTATATGTTCGTGTATTGTAGCTGAATAGACTATTATATCGTCCATATAAACAAGACATCTTTCATTTTGAATTCCCACTAAAATATTGTCCATTACCCTTTGAAATGTTGAAGGAGCATTTTTGAGTCCGAATGGCATTCTAATATACTCATAATGTCCATTCTCAACTGAAAAAGCAGTTTTTTGTATATCTTTTGGATCTACCTCAATCTGATGAAAACCTGACGCTAAGTCTAACGTAGTAAAATATTCACAATTACCAAGTTGATCTAACAAGTCTGATATGTTGGGTAGAGGATATTTGTCATCTACTGTTACTTCGTTAAGTTTCCTATAGTCAATGACAACACGCCATTTTTGTTTTCCTGAGGCGTCTAATTTCTTTGGGACCACCCACACTGGGCTGGACCAGAGCGAAACAGATGGTTGTATGATACCTTGATCTAACATTTTTGAAATTTGATTTTTTACTTCTTGTTTATGGATTTGCGGATATCTATATGATTTTGTAAAAATTGGTTTACTTTCTTTAGTAGTAATCGAATGTTTAATTTCACTGGTAAATGTTAAATTATCCCCCTCTAAATAAAATATATCTGAAAAGTCAAGACATAACGACATAATCATTTCTTTTTCCTCTTCGTTTAAATGTGTCAAACGTAATTGTTCCATAATATCATTCTCACGATTTGCTGGATGTCTTTCCGTTAAATTAAAACAGACTTCTGAAGAAGAAGGATCAATAATCGGTTCAAATTCAAATTTTTCAAAATTAATTATTTTTGTAACTGGTCGCGCATTTATAACCGTTGTGCAAAATTCCCCATTATTATTTATTTTTACCAAGCAATTAGGGATGTAACACTTGTCTATCTGTTGTGCTAATAAAATAGCTTCAGGGTTTTTTAATTTATCCGTTCTAAATTTAAAAGCTCTTTCTGTACGACCTTCAATTTTTATCGTATTATTAATAGGTTTTATGTCAGCTGATTGTTGTTCTGACTGCATTGGATCATTTTCCGAATTACTCCGATAAAGTGGTACTGTTTTAAAATTTGTAATCAATTGATTATTTTTGTAATCAATAACACAATCATAATGTTTTAAAAAGTCTGAACCTAGTAAACCGTCAAACTGTATATCCAAATTATAAACTAAAACTTTATGTGGGTCTTTAATATTAAAAGGAATTAATGCTGATTCTGTTATATTGATGGGTACGTTAGTGATACCCCTAATAGTAACATTTTCTGGAAATCTAATTTTATATTTTTCACATGTTTTAGGTTTAAAAACAGATTTACTTGCACCTGTATCTATTAATAATTTAAATTGTTTTGAAACATCGGTAATATAGTACAATTCTTCTGAACAGGTAAAAATTTCAAAATTTACATGATTTGATCTTGAGTTTGGATGAAGGGATTGTGATCGTCCTCTAAAGTTATTTCTGAAATTTGACTTATTAAATTTTGATCTGTTTCCGAGGCTGATATCTGAAAATTTACAGAATCTTGAGAATAATTTTCAAAATTACTTATTTCAAAGTCATTTCCAAAATTTTCATTTTCGTAATTGACATTTTCAAAATTTTGATCTGTGAAATTATAATTCTCAAAATTTTCACTAAAAAAAATTTCATTTGCAAAATTTTCATTATTTTCAAAATTTTTATTATTTTCAAAATTTTCAAATTTTTCTGAATTAATAAAATGCATTGGTTTGTATGTAGGATTAGGCTGTATTACACTTGGCCTATTTTGATAGTTTTGATTTGGTCTAAAGTTGCCATTATTTTGTTGTGGACGCTGTATTACATTTGATCTTTGTTGGAAATTATTTGGTCTTGTATTTTGAAAATTCTGATTTTGATAAGATGTAGATGGTTGAGGATTTTGATTCCTATTTTGAAAATTGTTTGAGTTATAAAAATTTTGTGGTCTCGATTGCGACACTTGTCTAGTTCTACACTCATTTATTAAGTGACCTTGTTTTTTACAAAACGTACATATTTTTGGTTGTATTTTGAGTTTTTGAATTGAATTTTGTGATTTAGAGAATTTTTGATTTTCGAAATAAAAAAGTTGAAGCTCACGTTTAATAAAAGAAATAGCTTCAATCATGTCTTTCGGATTGTTAGCACGAACTATATGCCCAATTTTTGAGTCTAATCCGGTTAATAAAGTATTTAAAGCCATAGTCTCAATAAGTTTACCCTGAGCAAATTTTTGATCTCTTGTAAGGGTTTGCCTATTGATTGCTGAATTCATTTTCGCACAGTGAACTTGTAAACGCGAAATAAAAGTCAGTGGATTCTCAGATGGTAACTGATGTAACCTCTGGAGATCCTGAATTAAAGCAGTAAGGTCTCTTTGATCGCCAAAATGCGTATTTAGAAGTTGTGAAACTTCTGCCCAAGAACTTATATCTCTAGAATTAATAAGCTGAGAAGCTTTACCTTTTAACTGATTTTTGATTTTAACAAGCAAAAATTGTTTTTGATTTTGAACACACATGGCTTCTGCCAAGTCGCATGCATTACAAAATGTGTTGAGATTAATAGCATCTCCATCATATTCTGGAATTAATGAAAATATTTCAGAAAGTTTATAAGGTTCAACTTCTTGTTCTTCCGCCATTATTTACTTTTTTTTAAAAAATTTTCTTAAAACTAAAACTTAAAATTTAAAAATTTCTGACTAGTGAAGAAATTCGGGCAAACAATAAATATTTAAAACTAACTTACAGTATTAAAATCTTCATATCCTGAAGCAAAGGAAGTTCGGAAGTTCTCTGTATCCTGAAGCAAAGGAAGTTCGGAAGTTCTCTGAAATCGCTTTTGAAATTAAGCGGCTGGATTCAGTTCCTCTTCAAAGCTGGATCGGATTTGACCAGATGAATCTTCTTTCTTCTATAACTTTTCTTCTGTAACTTTTCTTCTATAACTTTTCTTCTATAACTTTTCTTCTATAGCTTTTTTATTTTTCGGTTCTTTTTTATTGCTAGTTTTAAGGCTAAAACTACTAAACCTGTTTTTATGCTGGTTTTAAGGCTTAAACCACTAAACCTGTAATTGTGCTGATTTTAAGGCGAAAACCACTAAACCTGTTTTTAAGAAGCAAGTAAGTTCTTCTTGTAAAACACTAACGTGTACCGTACTGACAAGTCTCTTGGGTGCACTACCGCGGACGGTGAACTACGAATAGCTTTTTTCGTACACTGGGCCTCGAGCTGTAGTACGTCGAAGAAATCCGCACGACTGCGCCACTTTTTAGATTCGAAATCTAATAAAGAACTTTTTAAAAAAAAACTATACTTTATTTTGGAACCGTTTATAATGGTACTTAACACTACAAAGACTAGCTATTGAATGCCTCCGAATTTCTTACTGTTGTTTACAACAAATCCTATTTATATTAAATTAGTGCTGACGCTTAATTCTAGAACAAAGTCAAATAAAAGTTAAACGTGACTAAAAGTGCTTACACATTTCCTTCTAGAAGATCTCTTGTTAAAAACAAATATATCAAATTACATTAAAACAATAGTGAATAACAAAAGTATCAAATTACATTAAGATAAGGAACTTAGAATAATAACACTTACACCTACGTATTGTTTACTCATATAACATCCATATACATGTTGTTGCAGTTTTTTTGTCCTCCAGTATATAATATAATAGAACTTTTCTAGCTTTTTACGAAATAAATTAATATTAATAGTTGACTGTCCTCTATGTTTTCTACAAACTACCAGATTTAATAAAATTATGATTTTTTTGTATTTATTGTCATTTGGAAGTTACTAAATAACTTTTTATTATTTTAAGGCATCAACAACACAAGTGTACTTTTTATTGTAAATTGCAAATTTTACTTATTAAATAAGGTATTCCCTTATTTAGGTACGAAGGCGTGAAATAGTAGTAGCAGAAATAAGGTGGCTCGTTCGCTGGCAAGTAGGCCTCAATGGACTATTTTTACCCTATCCCGTGCCTTCTCACTATCGCCACTTCGACGACTCTTGCATTCTCTCCTGGATGACCCGTTCTTTTTACGAAGGTCTCCGTTTGTCAAAAACTACACTTCTCGCTTATATTTTCTTAAAAACTTTTAATTAGCGACTACCTTGCAACTTGTATTTTTTATATGCTTTTACCTACGACCAACGAATAATACTAAGTTCACGATCAACTCAACACGATTTTAATCGCTCATTTACGTTCCTAGGATAATAATAAAGCTTAGACGCAAACCACAAGAACGCGCGACAAGCGATGAAACTTTATTTTATAAGAGCACTAATTGACGCAAAAATGTGAATTACGTTTCTATATTTTTAAGAAGAAACGTAAATAAATCCAATATAATTTTAATACCTACCTTGACGTTTTAGATAGAACATCATTAAAACTTTAGGTTATGAAGTTTGTTGACTTAACCCTTTCGTTCATGGCGTCCGCATATCAAAAAATTAATGTTTTGTAACGCTTTACTTATGAAAATTCACTCTGGGAACTTATGCGACACATCTATAATATGCATTGTTGTTTTGTTACAGTTTTTTAGTTTTTTTTTTGTAAAAAGAAGGGTAAGTTTATTTGACATTTATGTATACAATGTACGTATGTATACATAATGTCTACGAATAAAACAGAATGTCCTCATGTGACGACTTTGTGAACAACTGGTTACAAAGAAAAAGTGTAAGTGAATTTGCATTTTTGGATTTTATTTGTGTATTTTTTTTTATTTTGCAGAAAATTAGTACAAAAAGAGGGCTGAATGACGACGAACTTCTTTGTTTGATAGATCAGGGATATTAAGTGTCTATCTGATAATGACGATAATGGCTGGGAAAGCCAAAGTGATGTAGATGATGTTTCTGAAAGCTCAATCGAGGGAGGTATGGCATGATTTTGGTAGTAAATACTATATATTAAATATGAAATCAAATTTTGAACTTTATTGTATTTATTTTTTATTTTTTTTAGAAGGCAACGCCAGCAGCGATCATGACCTAAGCGACAACGAACTTGTTGTTAAAGAGACAACTATTTTGTCAGCAAACGAGACGTCCGAAGAAATTGAAGAATTTGTTTCTTTCAATACAACACAAAATAATTTGATTTTTGTAATGAAAGAATAAAACTTTTAAAAATATTAAATAAAATCTTTAAAAATTTTTATGACACACAATGTCCTCTTATGAGGATATTTCCTAACTCATAAACGGCGGGTTTTTTTTTAGTGGTTCTCTTTTTAAAAATCCTAGAAAAATGAAAATAACAAGATACCAAGAAATTAAATTTATGGTTTGGAAACAAAGTCATTAACGAAAGGGTTAAGAGTGTTCGCCATTAATACTATTAATATATCCTCTTAATTACTTTAATAGGGAAAAAATGTTGCACGTGTCTCTTCATTTTATTTATCACTGCCCCAGTTTACCACCTACTTTCACTCCTGTTTTTTTTTTAGGGCGGACAAGTTTATCTGGCGCGACTTTTGTGTCTAGCGCATTTCGAAAACTAAGAGAGAAATAAACTAAACTAAAGGCAATAAAATTACGATACAAAACTTTGGTTTCATTGACGCGCTGAAACTTCTCAAACTGTTCCAATTTCAATTTATTAAGAGAGATACAAACTAAACTAAAGGCAGTTACGATAGAAAACTTTGGTTTCATTAAGTCGTTGAAACTTGTCGAAATGTTCTAATTGCAATTTATTTTAATCTCATATTTTCTTAAAAAAACGTTTTAGACCTATATAATACACATATATATAAAAATACATATACATATATAAATATATATATCTATATAAAACACTTTTAAACACACTTTTGGGAATAACCTAAGCCATTTATAAGCGGATAACCAAAATATCTTTGTTCAACCAATTGGCTATCCTTGGTTTGTCAAATGTCATTTCCACCGCCATCAAATAATACTAATAACCATTAAATTCGCTAATATGGGTTGGTTATCACGTTTTTAAAGTTATGGATTTTTCATAATAATAAAGCCGTGTTTATTATCAAATAATATTTTGTTTATGAGAATTGCGTGAAAATCTGTCCAGCGGTTCAAAAGTCTCACCTAGCCCAACAGCCAGTCCAATCTTAAAAATTAACATAAACTGCCTTAAAAATATATAAACAAGCCAAAGAAATGCCATCCCTTATGATATTTCTAAAACAAGCCATTAACCCTACTTAAAAAAGAAATATAAAAAATAATATCTTACGACACTGCCGGAAATGCAGCCACGGCAGTAAGCAGTACGTTTTACATTACATACCTATTTTGTTTCACACAAGATTCGGTTAAAAAAATCTAACCCCAAACAACAATGTTCTGTCAAGTTAACCAAAGGTAACCCTGCTCCGGAGCTGGGTGTTTTTTGGTTTGAAACAAAAGTGAAACAGCTGATTATTGACAGCAAAATTTCCCCTACTTTGGTTCAAACCGAGATCGCTAATATGCTCGGGTCAAAATTGGTTAAAATTGCTTATCCGCTAATAAATGACTCTAATCTTCTTAATACTCATGACAATTTACTAAAAAATATTTCTCAAAACATAACAAATTGTAAATTTCACGACAAAACTTGGTCATTTTGTAAATTACTTTCTGGACAGCTCTTTTATCGAAGCAAAACATTTTTGGTCTAATTTATGCTATAACAAATATTCCCCTGATGATTTTTCGAAACAAAAACTTTTAGATGAAAAATTATGCAGTTTTTTTATTGAAAATTGTTTGTCAGATTCAGTCGATAAAGTCGAAAAAGCACGCCTTCTAGTTTTACAAGAAAAAGAAAGTGGAGCATGGCTTAATGCACTACCGTCACCGTCAGCTTCCTTAGGTACTCATATAGCTCTTCGTAAGTACTGGACAGCCTGTATGCGTGGCCCATACCTGCTCCTGCGGCGAATCTGTTTAACCTAACGGGCTTCACGGTCTCTTAATGATATTATTAAAAGAGCACTCGTTTCCGCTTCAGTTCCTGCAGTCCTAGAACCACCGAGAATTTGCAGAGATCACGGGAAACGAGCAAATGTACTTTCCTTGATTCCATGAAAGAGAGGTAGACCATTGTTTTGGCATGCAACCTGCTCCCATACATGACTGCAAGGGGGAATTTGGGAAATTTCAAAAACCAGTAAATATTTAGAGTTTTTACAAAATTATGTTTTTGTTCCTTTTTGTGTAGAAACTTTTGGTCATTGGGATTAAAAAAGCAAAATTATTTTTTAAAGATTTAGGTGCCAAAATCCAGTCTGCTTGCCATAAACCCAGAGTCGCATCGTTCTGGATGATGAGGATTACTATAGCTATCCAAAGGGGAAACGCAGCTTCTGTGTTGGGTACTTCACCCGAAATGCAGCCATTGGACGAAGTTTACCTTCTTTAATTTTTTAGTTAATTTACTTTTTATTATTTTATAAGAAATAGTATTATTTAGTAATATTAAAAATAAGAATGAGATATTACCTAAAAGAAATATGTATAACCGTTTAATATATCTTATTTTAAGATTAAAAAAGAAAACGTTTCTATTTAATCTCTCCCTAATCATTCATTATTTCGTTCACCAACCTCTACCCTACAAACACCCCCCTCCCTACCCCATTATTTCCACCCCACTAATCCCTCTAGGAGTTCTCAATAACGTTCACACATTGAAAGGTCTTTCGTTCTATACAAACCAGTCATTATGCAGCTTTTAGACACAAAAAGGCACACACACAATAACATCCAGGTCTTTTAATCCCTTCTTAAATTGTTTCTTTTCCTCTCCCTACCACCATCATCAAGATACAATGTAATACTAATAATCCAATAGAATAGTCAGAAAATCGCGATTTATCTACAAAACTGACTTAACAGCCAAATTTTTTACAGCAAGTAGAAGGTCATATGCGACTCTTAAAACCACATTTTTCCAATAAAATTTCTCTCTAGGTTCGCCGCCATCTTAAATTTATGCGTAATTCGGGTTAACTCGGTTTTACTCCGATATCTCATTGACCATTGGTAAAAACAAATTGTTTTGTTTTATAAAAAAGTGGTTTTTCTAAAATATTTGATCTAATATTGTTTTTTGCTATATGTCTCGGATAAAAAGTTCATTCACATCTACCGCCGAAAATAATGATTAATCAAGGTAGCATATATATATATTGACATATAATTCGTTACCATTATTGTTCCTATAAAAAATTTAGTGGGTTAAATTTCCTTTAAATTTTGATAATAAAATATAACAGTTATGTTAAAAATAACGGAGATAGTGGGCGCCACAAATGTGTATTTTTTATAAAAAAAGAAAGAAATGGAAACGCAGGCAAGAATTTTTAAAATACTCTTTCATTTTATAGGCACCAAAGCCTTCACAATCCCTGTTTAAATAGGTTTCAATTAATACTCCACATGCCAAATTCATAAAAGTCCCTTCCATTATCTCCGCCACTAGGGGTAATTTTAATGTTCTTCAAAATGGGATCATCTGGAGCACAAACTAAGTCTACGTACCTACTAAATTTCATCAAAATCGGACAAGTGGTTCTCGAGTTGGTGACAGACAGACGAACAGAGAGACATTACATGCAAAAAATGTTCTAAAAAATGTTGGAAAAAAAATGCCGGTTATTTAATAAGAATCTTATTCAGATTTGAGTAGCACTGGGTAACCACAACGTCCCCTCTCCCCTTGGGTACGCCACTGTATATCCGGCAAAACTCAAAGTTGTTGAAAATTACGTGATCTTCTATAGAAGCGTCAAAAACATAGAAAAAGCAAGTCTCGTTTTATTTCTATCTTAAAAACCGTAGAAAACATTTCTAAAAAGCGCCGAAGGCGAAAATTTTCTCAATGGGACTTTTAACATCTTTATTCTTTAGGTAGGTTATTGGTCAATAAGTACTTAATTCCAGATATCATTATTTGCTTACCTTTCTTTTTTACGAAGTGATTTTAATTTTCGTATAATGTTTTGTTGTAAAGCAAACAATTCATTTCCTCGTTTTCCTCGAAATACATAAAAACGAATATCGAATTACACTCAAAAAATTTAAATTTTAAAAGTAGCTACGCAGAATATTATCTAATATTCCAATACTCCAAAATGGAAAAACACTCACTACCGACAGTTGTCAATAATAGGTAAGTAGGTACTTTTGTTTTGTCTTGGCGAACGTCCACGGTTTATCAGAATGTGCAAAATCAAACCCGTTAAATAAAAAAAAGTAATTCATTATTATAAAATCATTCACTATAGAAACTGCAATTCGTTAAACCAATTTTTTGTCAGAACCTTATTTCTTCAAACCCATTCAATAACAAATTCAAAATTTATAAGACCCGTTCGAACCATTGTTCATCAAACTCATTTAATATCAAACTCGTAATTTGTAAAACCCATTTTTCATAAAACCCGAAATTTGTCGAACCATTAATTTTCAAAACCGGAATTCGTAAGAATCGTTGTTTATCAGAAATTTCTGCGAAATTGATTGCGCATTTCCCAATAATACATGAACGGGAGGCGTACACGCAGGTGGCGCAGCAGCGCGGCGTTTCGATGCATTTGTCGCTGCTACGCGCGCATACTTGTACAAGTAGCGTTCAATGTTCAATAGTTTGTGTATAGATGTCACTTGCATTCCAGTTAAGAACAAATTTCTGATAAACAACGGGTCTTCCTAATTCCGGTTTTGAAAAATAATGGTTTGACAAATACCGGATTTGAATAAAAATGGGTTTTACAAATTACGAGTTTAATATTAATTGAGTTTGACAAACCATAGGCGTTCGTCATGGCCAACCTGACACAATAAGGGAGTTAAATCTTACCTCAAGAATTTGTAGTGTGAACTTTGCAGCACTCTATCTCAGTTATTTTTTACTATATAGAAAAAATGTTTAAAAAAATTATAGGGAATTTTGATATCTACAATTTATATTTGAACACTTTTCTTCTCAAATCTACACAAAGAAAAATATTGGCTAGTAAGTAATCACATGTCACCATTTTCTGGAGTCTTTTAGGCACAAAACAAAATCCAAGATGGCGGCGAACCTTGAGAGAAAATTTGTTGGAAAAATACATATATATATATATATATATATATATAAAACACTTTTAAACACAATAATAACCTAAGCCATTTATAAGCGGATAACCAAAATATCTTGGTTCAACCAATTGGCTATCCTTGGTTTGTTATATTGTTTGTCGCTAATATGGGTTGGTTATCACGTTTTTAAAGTTATGGATTTTTCCGTGTTTATTATCAAATACTATTTTGTTTATGACAATTGAGTGAAAATCTGTCCAGCGGTTCAGAAGTCTCACCTAGTCCAACAGCCAGTCCAATCTTAAAAATTAACATAAACTGCCTTAAAAATATATAAGCAGGCCAAAGAAATTCCATTCTTATAATATTTCTCAAACAAGCCATTAACCCTACTTAAAAAAAAATATAAAAAATAATATTTCACGACACTGCCGGAAATGCAGCCACGGCAGTAAGCAGTACCTTTTACATTACATACCTATTTTGTTTCACACAAGATTCGGTTAAAAAACTCTAACCCCAAACAACAATATTCTGTCAAGTTAACCAAAGGTAACCCTGCTCCGGAGCTGTGTGTTTTTTGGTTTGAAACAAAAGTGAAACAGCTGATTATTGACAGCAAAATTTCCCCTACTTTGGTTCAAACCGTGATCGCTAATATGCTCGGGTCAAAATTGGTTAAAATTGCTTATCCGCTAATAAATGGCTCTAATCTTCTTAATACTCATGATAATTTACTAAAAAATATTTCTAAAAACATAACAAATTGTAAATTTCACGACAAAACTCGGTCATTTTGTAAATTACTTTCCTGACAGCTCTTTTATCGAAGCAAAACATTTTTGGTCTAATTTATGCTATAACAAATATTCCCCTGATGATTTTTCGAAACAAAAACTTTTAGATTAAAAATTATGCAGTTTTTTTATTGAAAATTATTTGTCAGATTCAGTCGATAAAGTCGAAAAAGCACGCCTTCTAGTTTTACAAGAAAAATAAAGTGGAGCATGGCTTAATGCACTACCGTCACCGTCAGCTTCCTTAGGTACTCATATAGCTCTTCGTAAGTACTGGACAGCCTGTATGCGTGGCCCATACCTGCTCCTGCGGCGAATCTGTTTAACCTAACGGGCTTCACGGTCTTTTAATGATATTATTAAAAGAGCACTCGTTTCCGCTTCAGTTCCTGCAGTCCTAGAACCACCGGGAATTTGCAGAGATCACGGGAAACGAGCAGATGTACTTTCCTTGATTCCATGAAAGACAGGTAGACCATTGGTTTGGCATGCAACCTGCTCCCATACATGACTGCAAAGAGGAATTTGGGAAATTTCAAAAACCAGTAAATATTTAGAGTTTTTACAAAATTATGTTTTTGTTCCTATTTGTGTAGAAACTTTTGGTCATTGGGATTAAAAAAGCAAAATAATTTTTTAAAGATTTAGGTGCCAAAATCCAGTCTGCTTGCCATAAACCCAGAGTCGCATCGTTCTGGATGATGAGGATTACTATAGCTATCCAAAGGGGAAACGCAGCTTCTGTGTTGGGTACTTCACCCGAAATGCGGCCATTGGACGAAGTTTACCTTCTTTAATTTTTTAGTTAATTTACTTTTTATTATTTTATAAGAAATAGTATTATTTAGTAATATTAAAACTAAGAATGAGATATTACCTAAAAGAAATATGTATAACCGTTTAATATATCTTATTTTAAGATTAAAAAAGAAAACGTTTCTATTTAATCTCTCCCTAATCATTCATTATTTCGTTCACCAACCTCTACCCTACAAACACCCCCCTCCCTACCCCATTATTTCCACCCCACTAATCCCTCTAGGAGTTCTCAATAACGTTCATCAAGTTTAGGTAACGCAATTTTGAGACACACATTGAAAGGTCGTTCGTTCTATACAAACCAGTCATTATGCAGCTTTGAGACACAAAAAGGCACACACAATAACATCCAGGTCTTTTAATCCCTTCTTAAATTGTTTCTTTTCCTCCCCCTTCCACCATCATCAAGATACAATGTAATACTAATAATCCAATAGAATCGTCAGAAAATCGCGATTTATCTACAAAACTGACTTAACAGCCAAATTTTTTACAGCAAGTAGAAGGTCATATGCGACTCTTAAAACCACATTTTTTCAATAAAATTTCTTTCTAGGTTCGCCGCCATCTTGAATTTATGCGTAATTCGGGTTAACTCGGTTTTACTCCGATATCTCATTGACCATTGGTAAAAACAAATTGTTTTGTTTTATAAAAAAGTGGTTTTTCTAAAATATTTGATCTAATATTGTTTTTTGCTATATTTCTCGGATAAAAAGTTCATTCACATCTACCGCCGAAAATAATGATTAATCAAGGTAGCATATATATATATATATATATATATATATATATATTGACATATAATTCGTTACCATTATTGTTCCTATAAAAAATTTAGTGGGTTAAATTTCCTTTAAATTTTGGTAATAAAATATAACAGTTATGTTAAAAATAACGGAGATAGTGGGCGCCACAAATGTGTATTTTTTTTATAGAAAAAGAAAGAAATGGAAACGCAGGCAAGAATGTTTAAAATACTCTTTCATTTTATAAGCACCAAAGCCTTCACAATCCCTGTTTAAATAAGTTTCAATTAATACTCCACATGCCAGATTCATAAAAGTCCCTTCCATTATCTCCGCCCCTAGGGGCAATTTTAATGTTCTTCAAAATGGGAACATCTGGAGCACAAACTAAGTCTACGTACCTACTAAATTTCATCAAAATCGGACAAGTGGTTCTCGAGTGGGTGACAGACAGACGGACAGAGAGACATTAAGGCAAAAAATGTTCTAAAAAATTTTGGAGAAAAAATGCCGGTTATTTAATAAGAAACTTATTCAGATTTGAGTAGCACTGGGTAACCACAACGCACCCTCTCCCCTTGGGTACGCCACTGTATATCCAGCAAAACTCAAATTTGTTGAAAATCACGTGATCTGCTATAGAAGCGTCAAAAACATAGAAAAAGCAAGTCTCGTTTTATTTCTATCTTAAAAACCGTAGAAAAGAAGAAGTATGACTACCTTCCGGAACACTCTGTAAAAAACGTCAAACATACTTATAACATTTCTAAAAAGCGCCGAAGGCGAAAATTTTCTCAATGGGACTTTTAACATCTTTATTCTTTAGGTAGGTTATTGGTCAATAAGTACTTAATTCCAGATATCATTATTTGCTTACCTTTCTTTTTTACGAAGTGATTTTAATTTTCGTATAATGTTTTGTTGTAAAGCAAACAATTCATTTCCTCGTTTTCCTCGAAATACATAAGGACGAATATCGAATTACACTCAAAAAGTTTTAATTTTAAAAGTAGCTACGCAGAATATTATCTAATATTCCAATACTCCAAAATGGAAAAACACTCACTAACGACAGTTGTCAATAATAGGTGAGTAGGTACTTTTTTGTTGTTTTGTCTTGGCGAACGTCCACGGTTTATCAGAATGTGCAAAATCAAACCCGTTAAATAAAAAAAAGTAATTCATTATTATAAAATCATTCACTATAGAAACTGCAATTCGTTAAACCAATTTTTTGTCCGAACCTTATTTCTTCAAACCCATTCAATAACAAATTCAAAATTTATAAGACCCGTTCGAACCATTGTTCATCAAACTCATTTAATATCAAACTCGTAATTTGTAAAACCCATTTTTCATAAAACCCGAAATTTGTCGAACCATTAATTTTCAAAACCGGAATTCGTAAGAATCGTTGTTTATCAGAAATTTCTGCGAAATTGATTGCGCATTTCCCAATAATACATGAACGGGAGGCGTACACGCAGGTGGCACGGCAGCGCGGCGTTTCGATGCATTTGTCGCTGCTACGCGCGCATACTTGTACAAGTAGCGTTCAATGTTCAATAGTTTGTGTATAGATGTCACTTGCATTCCAGTTAAGAACAAATTTCTGATAAACAACGGGTCTTCCTAATTCCGGTTTTGAAAAATAATGGTTTGACAAATACCGGATTTGAATAAAAATGGGTTTTACAAATTACGAGTTTAATATTAATTGAGTTTGAAAAACCATAGGCGTTCGTCATGGCCAACCTGACACAATAAGGGAGTTAAATCTTACCTCAAGAATTTGTAGTGTGAACTTTGCAGCACTCTATCTCAGTTATTTTTTACTATATAGAAAAAATATTTAAAAAAATTATAGGGAATTTTGATATCTACAATTTATATTTGAACACTTTTCTTCTCAAGTCTACACAAAGAAAAATATTGGCTAGTAAGTAATCACATGTCACCATTTTCTGGAGTCTTTTAGGCACAAAACAAAATCCAAGATGGCGGCGAACCTTGAGAGAAAATTTGTTGGAAAAATGTGGTTTTAGGTTTCTAGCATGATCCCCTATTAGCCCTGAAAAGCGTGGCTGTGTAGTCAGTTTTGCCTAAAGTACTATTCTATTGGGCTATAAGTACTTTACAATTAAAGAAAGGGTATGCTATATACAAACTCGTGAATCAGGCTAAGTCATAATTTAATAAAAACAATTACAGCGGATTTAGAATTAAGCAAGCAAGCACGCACGCAAGCACCAAGCGGACAAATTTCAATGTCAAATTTCCTGGCTGTGCGTTTAAAACATTTCTAGGTGTTTATTATAAGTTCGAAAAGATCAAAAATTTTTTGATTTTCCTGGAAGAATTTTAAGAAATTCAAAAATAAAGAAAACCTTACCTCGCAAGTCGACACGTAGCTTCGCAGGCTGCGTGAGGCACCACTTGCGAGGTTAGGTATTCTTTATTTTTAAATTTCATAAAATTATCCGAAGAAAATCAAAAAAATGTTGATGTTTTCGAAGTTCTAATTACCTAGAAATGTTTTAAACGCACTCTTTTCGAAAATAATTTGTATTTTTCGAGAAAATTAGAAAAGCCGGGAAATTTGACATTGACATTTGTCCGCTTGCTTGCTTGCGTGCTTGCTTAATTGTATATCCGCCTTTAAAGTTTTTAAAATGAGTATAATGTTAAATTAGAAACATAAGCGACATCACAATACTTTTAGCTTTTATTTAATCGTATCCATATACTCATACTTAACGCGTTCAAAACCAACCCAAAACGGACTATATTTTTGACCTCTTTATCCCACGTTTCGAACGAGGCCCGACTTTATGGTGGATGCACTAGTAGAACAGCTGACTGCAATCGTTGCGTACGTTGGAAAGAACATAACGTTGCGATCACAGCAACGCACGCATCGAATTCAGTCAGCTGTTCGGTCTTCGCCTCCACCATAAAATCGGGCCGCGTTCGAAAAATGGCATAAGTGTATTGTCATTTGGCTATGATGCGTTAAAAAATAACTAAAAGAACCTAATATTCAACATTTATCCCTATCCGTATAAGTATCCGAAGAAGATAAGTGAACTATCAAAAAAAGGTATAAAGCACAGCCCAACTAATAATTTTTATGTACTACAGGGCAGTTCTGACATGTAAGTGCCTTATAAATGTCACCAGATTACCAGTTTTCCGGGTTACGGTTTCGAAAAACTCAGCTAGGTGTTAAATGATTATATTGTTGTAAGAATGTTCTTAGAGCAACAATTTACAGGAATATCCTATGAGAGCTCTGCTTCTTTCTGTAAGAACGTTTATTTGGTGCTCTATAGAGCAGAATTGCCGCAAAGTACTTTAGACTCCTAAAGTATTGTATAAGAGATTTTCAGGCCCAATAATACAACAATTTTAAATCAAAAGGGTTCTATAAGGTTTTACCTGTAATTTTGCTCTCTGTAAGAATGTTGTAATGTGTGTGTAATGTACAGCGACAATTAATTAAAGAAATGTCCTATAAAAGGTCTGCTAGAGCAGAATGGCTGAAAAGTCCTTTAGGCTCTTGAAGTATTGTATAAGGCTCTTTCAGCGCTAATAATACAACTATTTTAAATCAAAGAGGCTCTATAATTAGTAATTTTGCTTTATGAAGATACATTACAACAGCAAAAAGGTGATAAACATCATATCCGATGTCTCTAATAAAACAAAAATGCACTTGCACGGTGGTTGATGGTGGATGAAAATATTTAGCTACTTGTCTAATTCTTTCTTGCTTTTGTGTTATCTTCATAGTTGGCCAACTGCCCAATTGAAATTAAACCTCATTTCTTAGTCTTACATAACCTTAAACAACAAACTGTAAACAGAAAGTTTAAGTTTATAGATCCGCCTTAAAGAAAGGACCTGAAAGTATTAACATGGACTACTCAAATTGGAAAAGATGCGGATAATGGAAAATTAAGGCAGACGGGAATCTCTACAACTAAAAATTACTGTATGGTTATTGTACTTGCTATATATATATATATTATATATATATATAGTATATATAGGCGGATATACAATTAAGCAAGCACGCAAGCAAGCAAGCGGACAAATGTCAATGTCAAATTTCCCGGCTTTTCTAATTTTCTCGAAAAATACAAATTATTTTCGAAAAGAGTGCGTTTAAAACATTTCTAGGTAATTAGAACTTCGAAAACATCAACATTTTTTTGATTTTCTTCGGATAATTTTATGAAATTTAAAAATAAAGAATACCTAACCTCGCAAGTGGTGCCTCACGCAGCCTGCGAAGCTACGTGTCGACTTGCGAGGTAAGGTTTTCTTTATTTTTGAATTTCTTAAAATTCTTCCAGGAAAATCAAAAAATTTTTGATCTTTTCGAACTTATAATAAACACCTAGAAATGTTTTAAACGCACAGCCAGGAAATTTGACATTGAAATTTGTCCGCTTGGTGCTTGCGTGCGTGCTTGCTTGCTTAATTCTAAATCCGCTGTAATTGTTTTTATTAAATTATGACTTAGCCTGATTCACGAGTTTGTATATAGCATACCCTTTCTTTAATTGTAAAGTACTTATAGCCCAATAGAATAGTACTTTAGGCAAAACTGACTACACAGCCACGCTTTTCAGGGCTAATAGGGGATCATGCTAGAAACCTAAAACCACATTTTTCCAACAAATTTTCTCTCAAGGTTCGCCGCCATCTTGGATTTTGTTTTGTGCCTAAAAGACTCCAGAAAATGGTGACATGTGATTACTTACTAGCCAATATTTTTCTTTGTGTAGACTTGAGAAGAAAAGTGTTCAAATATAAATTGTAGATATCAAAATTCCCTATAATTTTTTTAAATATTTTTTCTATATAGTAAAAAATAACTGAGATAGAGTGCTGCAAAGTTCACACTACAAATTCTTGAGGTAAGATTTAACTCCCTTATTGTGTCAGGTTGGCCATGACGAACGCCTATGGTTTTTCAAACTCAATTAATATTAAACTCGTAATTTGTAAAACCCATTTTTATTCAAATCCGGTATTTGTCAAACCATTATTTTTCAAAACCGGAATTAGGAAGACCCGTTGTTTATCAGAAATTTGTTCTTAACTGGAATGCAAGTGACATCTATACACAAACTATTGAACATTGAACGCTACTTGTACAAGTATGCGCGCGTAGCAGCGACAAATGCATCGAAACGCCGCGCTGCCGCGCCACCTGCGTGTACGCCTCCCGTTCATGTATTATTGGGAAATGCGCAATCAATTTCGCAGAAATTTCTGATAAACAACGATTCTTACGAATTCCGGTTTTGAAAATTAATGGTTCGACAAATTTCGGGTTTTATGAAAAATGGGTTTTACAAATTACGAGTTTGATATTAAATGAGTTTGATGAACAATGGTTCGAACGGGTCTTATAAATTTTGAATTTGTTATTGAATGGGTTTGAAGAAATAAGGTTCTGACAAAAAATTGGTTTAACGAATTGCAGTTTCTATAGTGAATGATTTTATAATAATGAATTACTTTTTTTTATTTAACGGGTTTGATTTTGCACATTCTGATAAACCGTGGACGTTCGCCAACAACTAAAAATTACTGTATGGTTATTGTACTTGCTATATATATATATATATTATATATATATATATATATTATAAATATTTACAACAAGACTTCCATCTTAGAAATGTTCTGTCATTCTATGAATTTAACAATCTATCCCAAAACCAACAAAAACCTCAATAACACGAAGGTATAATTCATAAAAGTACATAGAAACGATAAATCATGCACCAATATTGCATCATTTGCTTAAAAAAACGTCTTCCGTATATATTTTGTGACTTTTTATTTTTAGTCAGACAGTATTTTAAGCTCCAAACAAAGATATTTCAATGGCGCGTAAAAATTTTCTTAAATAAATGATAGGGATATTAGGGATATTTTGGAAGGCTTATTTGGCACTTCGTAGTGGTTGTGGTAATTACTGAGTCATTAACCACTACCACTGCCGTAAGCTACGAATCCATTTCGTTGTGGTTGTGGTTATTTTTCTGGTTAATTTTAGAGAATTTTGGCTTAATTAATTACAATATTACAAGGTTCCAACATATAAAATACTTATTTTGTAAAATTAAGTCAAATTTTTAATTTTTCCTCATCTTTAAATTATCTTAAAAGTGATAGTTTTTAATGTGTTCCAAAAACCTTGGTAAAATCGATGAGTGGTAGTGGTTGTTAAACACTACCACAACGGCTGTCAAAGTTGTCAAAATTTTAAGCGTTCCAAAATATCCCTATTAGCAGTAAAGTGGTGTTTGTTAATAAAATTGTGGTGTACGTGTTTCAAAATAGGTAAAGTTTTCGCGTAATATTTATTTATTGTCAAGATAGTTTTGGTGTCGCCATTAATACCTACTGTGGAAGAAAAATCAGTCATAGTTAAAAGCCCATTTTGTTATTTAAATATTTATTCATTCTTGTCTTACTTTGGAATTCAAGTTATATCAATAGAAATAAAATACTGTATAATTGTTTCCAGAAGAACCCCCTTATAGTATAGATAGGTGTTGAAACTATTCTATAAATACCACATAAGAGTTACGTAGATCTTTTATATAGTTATAATGGGTTTATCAACAGCAGTAATTTGCTCTATATGGTGGTGCCCATTTTGCACTTATAACCGGCCTAGTAGCGTCTTACAGAACCCTTATATAAGCAAATTATACAGGCATTTATTCCTGCAGTTTTTGCTGTCAGAATGTTCTTTCGGCTCTTACAGAGAAAAAAATGCTGGTTGGGAGTCTAAATGCATACGTAACTAGTGGAATCACAAATTGGGACCAAATAAAAATAAATTGGTTTAGATACGTCACGGATCGCGATACGATAGGTGCATCGATCGATACGGATGCGGATAAGTGATGTTTGTAAATAGACACTTAAAGTAAATATTTTAACGGATCGGTATCGGTATACCTAACGCGTTCAAAACAAAGTCAAAATACACTACATTTTTGACTTGTACATGCCATGTTTCGAACGATGCCTGCTTCTTTGACGGGTGTAATGACAGAATCTTGTTGCGTACGGAAGGATGTACGTATCGTTACGGACCCACGAACATACGCAACGATTTCAATTAGCAGTTCTGTCATCGCACCCTTCAAAAAAGCTGGCATCGTTCGAAACATCGCATAAACAAGTAAAAAATATGTGTATTTGGCTTTATTTCGAACGCGTTGAAATATTAGAGACATAAGGCTATTTGTAACTCATCGCGTTATACGTATCCGCATCTAGCGAGAACCAAGCACAATAATTGGTCAGAAACTTGTACCACGTTCGAAAAGAGCAGATATATGCTAATCTAAGGTGTTCTTGAACGCGATAGGTGTTGAGATGCCTTAGGTTTCACGTATCGTTACGGCACACGTATCGTATCTCAGCAACTATTGCGTTCAGAAACACCTTAAATTAGCATATATCTGCTCTTTTCGAACATGCTACAAGTTTCTAACCAATCAATGTGCTTGGTTCTCGCTAGATGCGGATATGTATACCGCGATGAGTTACAAATACTTTTTTTTTTGAAGGTGTAGGTTTATGAGTTGGGGGATCTTATTAATGAAACGTCCATTTTTTGAAATGCCAACGTTTCGCAAAATCTAGTTGCTTCTTTAGGGCTATTCAAGACGGCCGTTCCAAATGTCGATTCTATTGGCAATAGACGTCATCCTTCGGTAAAAAGGCGTTATTTTTGTACCGTACAATTTTGATTAAAAACGTTTAAAAAGACATAAACAAACACATTAAAATATTATTACTACGGCAAGTATTTCGTTCGCATTTAATTTTTATACACTAAAAATAAGATGGTGAAACCATTTTATAAGTACTTATTGTAAAAACTGTTTTATGTCTCTATTATCAATAAAGAAGACGTCTTCTTCTTCAGGTTAACTTGGACTTCGGGCTGTTAAGCTCCAGCATCCATGTCTCCACTTGAAGGTGTGAACTTATCATCCACGTCTAGGATAAACCTATCCCTCCAAGAAGTATAGCAATTATACTGTAACTAATTTTTCACCACACACGTGGTTCCTATCTAGGCCAATTTAATTTACGGCGACATCCGGTCGCCCTCGGCCTTTAACCGGCGTGAATAAAAGAAACCGACACTGGCGATTATTTAACACTTTGTCCATGCCAATTTCATTTACGGGAATATCCGATTCCCTCCGGCCTGGTTACCGGCGTGAATAAAAGAAACTGACATTGGCGATTGTTAAAACTTGTTTTACAACATGGACCGGTACCAAATTAATTTATTTTATATCAATAATTTTTCTTTTAGTCTTTAATTTTGTTAATATATTTTTAATTTAATTTTTTTTTTAATTTATTTTTTTTTAACTTTACTATTTCACTGTATTCGCTATATTTAGGATGTAAAGTGTTTAATTTTATCACAAAAAAACTGTAACTGACGATCTTTTTTCTTTTTTTTTAAAGTACCACATGGGCCGATATCATTTTGATTTTAAATCCATTATCATCCAGTAAATAAACCGTTTAATGCACTAGAAACTTAGCGTAAAACACTTATTAAGTTATAAATTATTAATTTTGACAAGAATTTATTAATTTAAATTATTTGTAAGGGCTTTCAATCTCCCAAACTTATCGCTTGCGCTATTTGGCGGGAAGAAGGGCGAAGCACACGTCTGCCATGTTCAACCATCACGATAGAACCCCCAAAGAAGACGTGTTCCTTAAAACGACGATAGCCGAAAACCAGAATTTTAGACTTTTTCGATTCTTCTCGTGTATCCTTCAATTTAAATAGGTACATACTGCAGCCAGGCTGGAATTTTTAACGTTTTGGAATTCAAAGTGAAATGCCACTATATAATAAGGAAAATATTTTACATTGTCAAGACAGTGTTTTATCAAGTGCAGTATATAATACGAGATTGTTTAAAGTTCATGATGCATACTTGAGGCTCAGGTGTTTTTATTTTCTGCCCTCTCCGTTTTGTTAAAAAATCCCTCTAAAAGTTCTACAAGAAGACAAATATAATAGGTATAGGCACTTGTTTAAAAAAGGATACGATTTTGTACAATTTATGTAATTCGGCCTATTTTTGTATTGCTGTTTCTTTTAATATTGTAACCAGCAGCGGCTGGTGCCGGGGGCGCAGGATGTCGCTCTCTCCAAATAAAATAAAATAGACACTTACGGTGGGATTTACTAAAAAGGTTTAGTCTATTTTAGAATGGTCCTAGGTTTAAGTGAAATTTTTGGTTTTAAGCATTTTAAACCAAACCTCTTGAGTTTTGGACATAGTTTGACTTTTAAACAGAAATTTAATAAATTTGTTTATTGAATAATCATCTTAACACAATCTTTTGTTGGATTTAAGAAGAAAGTTTCAATTTAGAAGAAAAGAAAATTTAAACCCACATGGGGTTTGAATAGTAAACACTCTGTAGGACAAACTAAAATTGGGGTTATATGTCACTCTAATTAAAACTTACCTTTGATAATTATTTTTTCCAATTAATACTTGATGTCACAAAACGATTTAAATGGATAATAATAAAATAAAGAGTAGTAATTTTGGATTTATTTAAAAGGTGTTTTTATTTATGAAATGTATTAAAAAACTTAAATGAAAGATTTTTTACATTTCTCTCACTGTCGAAATGTCATCTTAAAAATATTAGCGCTGCGTTCAATCACAAACAACGGGTTTGGATCTTTTACGTCTGCTTGCACCTTGGTTTGCACTAACCTCTACTGATGAAAGCTACAGCTTTAAAATTAGTGGGCTTTGAGTAAGGAAAGTTTTTTTGACTGTGCTTTTAGATAACCTCAATGTTTTACTTTCAGTTTGTAAATAAATTAATATAGTTGTTTTGGCCTTTTTTGTTTGGTATATTTTTCGTGCATAATCAGTGACCTTCATTTATGTGTGTTTTGCCTCGTAGTGCCCTCATAAATATATTTTTTGTGGTGAAAACGCGTTCAAAATATGGCGTTTTTCTGGACAAAAATAGGTCTTGTTTTATTGGGTAATGAACAATATAGGAAAAAAAGGTAAATTAATCCTTGTAAAAATAGTTACTTAGGAAAATTATAAACGAACTTATTACGAAATACCACAAAACAATCCTTTCTGGGGGCTATAAATTTAAACCACCCCCCTAAGGTGGTTTAAAAAAATCACCAACTTTATAACCTCAAACACAAATAATGAAGCTATTATGTTCCAAATTTTTAGCGTATTCACCATTTGCCATTTTGAAACCTGTCAAAAAAAAATTAGTTTTAGGGCATTTTCTTCTAAAATATGGTGTATTTTGAGAAAAAAGCAGTTCTTCAGTGGTATTTTGCAATAACAATACAAAATAATCAATAACTTTGTGTCTTTTCTGTATGAGTAAATGTATTTTAAAAATTGGTTTTAAAATTTAGTATCCCCCACAGGTGTAAATATTTAGACCTGTGGGGGGTACTATTTTACATCTTAGTAAATCTCACTTCAAAAGTTGGCAAACCGCGTAAACGTAACGTAGCTCTGAAATCCAGCGCTCTCATTGGTGGAAACCGGCAGAGGTGGCCGTTTCCACCTGCACTAACGCGATTTTAGCTACCGGGTCAGGTGACGCGACGTAACGGTATAAAACCTAGCGCGCGCTAGCGGCCCTATATCATGAAAAGCAGTCTCGCTCGACGTTCGATTGACAACTTCTGTCGGATCTGACCAATGAGGTTGCTGTAAGTCGGCGTACGATATGTTCAAGTAGAGTGGCGAGGCTTTTAGTGTCTGGCCGCCCGCGACTTCATTCGCATGTTTAAAATTGTAGATTCCCCCTACTTCTCAACCTTACCTCACTTTCATACCCTCAAACCTTTAGCCCCTTAAACCCTTCTATCAACTCGAGTATCTGCTTTGCCTGAAGTCTTTTTCCCGTTTTTTTGCTTTCAAGGGGAACCGATTTTAACAAAATACTTCCCAGAAATCCAAATAATGCAGCAAAATTCTTCCAGCAGTTTTTTTTCAAAAAGACACTTTCTTTAGTTGCGGTTTTATAGGTAAATTATTTTTTAACACTTCATTGTTTTTATCGAACATGGCGGGGGAGGGGGGGAGAGGAGAGGGGTAAAAAAAATCGCAAAAATAATAGAAGAAGCTCTTTTCTCGATTCCGAACTTTTTTTCCTTTAGTTTGATACCACACAACCCATATTTTAATCGGTCAATATTTTCAGGGGAGACAGGCAATAAAAAATTGCATTTTCTTTAGCAACAACCCAATCCCCCCAATTAACAGGGGGTTGATAGAAATACGCTGATACACGTGTCCATTTATTTTATTAGTAGAGTCTATAATACTAATTTCTAAACCTCTGTGACTTTCTTCTTCTGAGATACAGGAAATCACTTTACCCCCTTCAAAACTGAATTACACCTATTTCTCCATCCCTAGTTCAAATTCCGAAAAGCGCCAAAACATTTGTCTAGTTATTTTATCAGTAGAATCTACATACCTCTGCGGCTTTTCGTTACGAATGATATAGAAAACCTCCTTAAAATTTCAACCCCTATTTTTACCCCCTTAGGATTAATATTTTCAAAAATCCTTTCTTAGCGAGCGCCTACGTCACAAACCCCATATGTTCTTAAATTTTCATAACTGTTTTCAGCTGCCTTGATCTGGCATATGCATCACACTCTGCTATCAAGTGCTGCGCCGATTCCTCTTCAAGCACGCAAGCGGGACACACAGGATCTCCTGCTACTCTTATTTGCGTCAGATGTTTGTCCATCCGATTGTGTCCAGTCAGCATCCCTGTCAGCAGTCCAATGTCCTTTCGGGTCTTGCCTAAGAGCCATTTAGTTCTGGCTGCATTCGGACCATCCATGAATAGCTTGGACTGTCTGCACTTTGACACTTGTCTCCAGGAAGTCTTCAGTTCATTGTTCGCCCATTTGTTGAGCTCACTCTGTACCTGTTTCCTTGTTATTTCCAGAAGAGGTTCCGGTCCACTTTATTGGGTTTCAGCCCCTACTCTGGCCAGTTCGTCCGCTTCCTGGTATTCCTTCCTGACCTGGGACCCACATCACCCTTTTGTCTTGAGTCAGTGTTTGCAGTGCTTCAGCGCATTCCTTCACCAGACTACTGACTATTTTGGGTGCATTTAGAGCCTTGAGGGATGTCGGAGCATATGTATATGTCCCTCCTGCCATTTCTGACCTCGGGTAGGGTTGCTGCCATGATAATGGCCTCCGCCTGAAACACCGTAGCGTGTTCTCCAAGTGGACAACTCTTTTGAACTTCTTGGCTTTCCGCGTACACTTCTGCGCCTTTTGTCTGCCTGGCTGACAGTTTAGAGCCATCCGTGTAGCAGACCGTCTCCTCCCTGCTTAATTCCGTTCGGAATTCTTCCCTTTTCCACTTATTCCGTTCTGGTATTGTGACCTTGTACTGTTTATCGAACCTCTATGGTATAAGCGGTGCTTTCACTGGCAGTCTTCGGAGGGGCAACTCTTTCGACCGCCAGATGGCCCTCTCTTTCCTCCCTGCCCTTCCACAGTCCCTGGCCCTTAATCGCAGGTGCGTCGCCATCGCCTCCTTCTTGATCCAAGTTGGAAGCGAGGGGAGACCCAAGATTGTTTCCAGGACGTGGTTGGGGGTTGTCCTCATTGCGCCAGTTATCCCTCTGCAGAAAAGCCCTTGCAGGCTCGTAAGCTTTTTAGGTGTGGTCAGCTTCTCTACAGCGGGCCACCAGACCACTGATCCGTATTGCATCCTTGGTCTTATGATGGCTGTGTATATCCTGTGTAGAATCCTCGGGCTAATGCCCCAGGTTCGACCGACCACTCGGCGCAACTGCCACAATGTTGCTTAGACTTTAACAGTAATTCTGGCAACATGCTTCGCTCCACTTGAGTCCCTCATCCAGGGTCCCCCCAAATACTTAAGTTGTGATACCAAAGTTAGGATCATCTAGGTCTTTTCAGGATTCTAATATAGATTAACAAAGTATAAAAAGTATATTATTATTGTTATAGTAGAGATGAACTATTTAACCTCCTCCTAGCGTAAATCAGTGCGCAGAATTCACATTATATAATCCAGACTGAAAAACATCCGTTAGATCATCAACCAAAGCCTATTAGACGTGTTTGCAGCCGCTTTGAAATGTGCTGAAGTCTGTAGGCTGTGGTTGGTCTGTCAGCTATGAATTTTTTACTAATTCTGTAGATTTGAATGAACTCTGTAAAATATATTTAAAAAAATAGAACCGTTTCATTCGAAAAAAGAGATTTAGAAATAAAATCGACGGCGGTAGTTATTTAAAACAAGAATGGATTTTATCCTAAAAAAAATCTTGTTTGGTATGTCCAATGGCTGTTTACTCAATCTTTAATGCATTATTCTTAAATTCAATGTGTAAGGGATAATTGATTTAACTTTGTGCTTTGTGCGAGCTTTGTGCAATAAATTTAATCAAAATAATAAAATGCACGTGCGCGATCCGTCACAAGCAAAGCGATTTTAAATAATTTATTTATTGTTTATTTATTAAAAAAACAAATAAAACCCAACCAACCCAAACATTATTCCTTGAATAAAATTGTGATTAACCGTTGTGCATAAAAACTTGAGTAAACACCCCTATTAAACGCTATCCATTACATTTATCAACTACGCATTAAGCATAAAAATTCGACTAAACAAGCTTGAACTTTTAATTTTATTTTTCTTAATAATGTTTTGAAAAAAAATGAGGACTTTTCTGCGTCCCGCCCCCTTGCCACAACTTTGCACCGTCCCATATTTAGAACCCAAGAACCCACGGGCCGTCGCTAATTGTAACGTTAGTCCACTTTAAATATATAGTATGTTTCACATCGTATTCAATACGTATTGAAAAAGTTGTTTTTTCTTTCTTTCATAGAGCATGTTCTCTGTTCTGACAAAGATATATGCAAGAACAAGATGCTTGATTTTCGATACGTATTGAGTGTGATATGAAAACCTACTAATAGTATTTAAAGATTTTTGATAATTTAGATTTAGAAAGCTACGGAATCAATAAGAACGATTGGACATACTATTTCTATCTAGAAACAACTTTTATCTTGCGGATACGTGAACCCACAAAAAAGCCGAATTTACAAAAACCGAAAGAAAATTGAACAGAAAATAAAACGTCCCAAACGAAATATGAACAAAGTAAAACACCCAGAAAATAATGGATACCACTATTATTTTATAAAATTTTAATTTACTCGCTCCTTAAAAGACACGAATATAATTTAACCGCTTATAATTTTCCCGAACCTTAAAATATCAGAATTACAAAAGTATCGAAAATAATTTTCTACATAGAAACGAAAAACAACCGAACAACAAATTGATAAAAAATAATATGCCCGATCCATAAATGAGCAGAACCACAAGCCATCCGAATCGCTATTGGGCATGCGTCAAATTTAAATCTCTAAAGCGCCGTAGGCCCTGGGTTGCGGCGTTGACAAGTTTATCTGTTTGGAAGATGACGCGAGGATTTTTTTTTTGTATTAAACGATGTTATTTAACTTCACAGTTTCTGACCGTCCAACTGTCTATCAAATCTTGCTATTCATTTTTGACTTCCCGTGAACCGATTTGAATATTATGAAAAAATTTGGGGGTAGGAGCTGGTTGAGGGATGTAAAGGGGGTAAATTAATACAATATCACAACTTACTTCGAATCTTCCCTGCCGTAAGCCTGGCAACGTAGCAATTTAATTCGTGGCTATATATCGGTTCAAATCATTTTCGGACAGATTGGGGTTCGTGGATTTTGAGGTTCGTCATTATTAGCTTTCTATTAAATTATTTTCGTTAAAAATAAATTTTCTATAAAAATATGTTTCGTTTAAATTTAATTCTATGAATATATTTTCTAGCGATTTGATTTTTCCGTCATTTCACTTTCGAGACAATTTTTTTCGGAGCAGTTATTTTCTTTTCTTTTAAATTCTGGCAAATTATGTTCCTGCCAAATTTGGCTTCGGGTTTTTTATAGGGACCCACGGATACAGTATCAGTGTCCAAATATTACTTGGCAGGCAGATCATAATGATTGTTCCGAACCCCAAACAAATTTTAAATCACTTTTTTACAAAGTTTTAAAAATGAAATCGACTTATCGACTTTATTAAATTTTATAATTAATTCTCTATTTCCGTCCATTTCTATTTCTCAAAATCATTAAAGTTTTAACTTCGGATAGTGGCAATCTTGATTTGACATCAGTTACTGGAGACTAGTAGATACTGCGAGGATTCAGCACTAAGCGCGCTTTTGATAAATCCCATTTATGGGGCGATGTAAAAGACAGCAACGTCCGATTTCTTGTGTAGGAAAAGGGTTTTTTAGCTACGTAGCACTTTTTATTGCAATGACACAAGTACCACTTGATCAATAAAAAATGTTCTTAAAAAATTAGGAATTTTTACATAATTAAGAATAAAAATTGGTGCTAGAAATCACGGATAGTCCACCATACAATCAATTATTTTATGTAGAAAAGAAATGAAAATATCTCGAAAACTGTGGCTTTGAAAGATTTGAACCTTATAACAGAATTTTTGGGTAATATTTACTAAATCCCAAATCTGAAAACCGCATATCAATAGCTGCTTTACTTCTAAAGTTATGATTTTTTTAAATATATTTTAATGAAGCTCCCACGAATTTGGACTTTATAACAAAATTTGTAGTCCATATTCATGAAAAGTTAAATCTGAAAACCGTATATATCGCTACTTGCTTTTGTTCCAAAGTTACAATTTTTTAAAATATTTTATTCCCCTTTTCCCCTCTTCAACCCCCCACCATCTACCCAAAAGTTAGTCGGTTCATGGTCAGCCGATAGAGGATTTTTGTACCAAATTTCGTCAAAATCGATTAAGGCGTTCTTGAGTTATCGTATATACAGACAGACAACAGACCGACCGACAGACAACTTTTTTTTCGTCGATTAAGGTGTTTTTGAACCTTAGTAACCCATTTTTGATAAAATTAAGAAAAGTCAAAATATCACGATTTTAATAGTCCATCCCCCATACCATATTGGTATGGTGGACTAAAAAATTAAGTGTGCTTGTTTGTTGTTAGTATGTTAGTTACCACCTGAAAAATTTTAAGAATATGGCTTTTCAAAATGGTCACTATTACTAAAATCAGGCAAATACTTCCGAAAGCATAGCAGAGCAAAAATTTACGAGTGTGCAGATTCCCCATGCATGCGCCTGTTGTACATGTCTTTTTAGTCCACCATACCAATATGGTATGGTGGACTAAAAAACTAAACTAAACTAAAGAAAGAAATTTTGACTTTTCTTAATTTTATAAAAAATGAGTTACTAGGGTTCCAAAACAGAATAATCGACGAAAAGAAAAGTTGTCCCTCGGTCTGTTGTCTATTTTCTGTCTGTATACACGATAACTCAAGAGCGCCTTAATCGATTTTAACGAAATTTGGTACAAAAATTCTCTATCGGCTGACCATGAACTGATTAACCTTTTAACAAAAGCAAGTACCGATATAAGGTTATATACGGAACAGTACTTTAGAAGTAAAGCAGCTATTGATATGAGGTTTTCAGAGTTTGGTTTTCGTAAATATTACCCAAAAATTTTGTAATAAGGTTCAAATCTTTTAAAGCTACAGTTTTCGGGATATTTTCATTGAAGGTGGTAGGCAATGTTGAACTTGAGAGTAAACTAGAGTTTCGAACTTCCATTGTCTTTGCAATGCAATCGTCATCAGGTGAATACTAACAAAAAGACTACCTAAGCTTATATACTAGCATGTGTCCGTGAATCATAAAACTACTGGTTGGCTCCGCCCTTTCACAGTTTAAATCTGTTACCTCCGAAAAGTGTGGGTTTCCAAATATCCTTGACGGTGACGCTACTCAAATACAAAAATACATTCTGGTTCCTCAGGATGAATGCCGTTTTTTTTTGAGTTTTCGCTTGAATAGGTTTTCCTTCTTGGCGACGATCTTTCCCAGCAATATTGAGCTATTTTCGATCCAGTTGTGTTCCCTTGTCGAGTTTCACGTTTGTGTTTGGTAAGTCGAACTGGTTGTGGTCGTTTTGAAGATAGTCCGAAGATTCAAATTCAGATTTATTTATTGCCCAACAGAATTATTTCAATTACAGGACAAAGTACAAAAACAATGTAACTAATATAATCTACCTAATAAGGTACAAAAAACGAAATGAATTAAATAAATAACAAATTCTTAAATTTACCTAACTTGAGTATTTAAAAAAAAGAGAATATTAATCGGCACTAATTTTTCCAATAAAAAACTATGTGAAACTTCATTATGCTTTCTGCACACTCCGTTTAAAACACTGTTAAGACCCAGGTTAGAAAAGGATCTTGCATAGTAGAAATTTTCCACATACCTTCTTCCAAGATGTGGTATTTTAGAGTTTATTTTTGATAGCAAAAATGGGCAGTCAGTTAAGTAATTTACTAATTTGTACTGCTTCGAGAGATTTTTTATGATTAGCGTAAACAACACACGCGTATTCCAACCTGGACCTAACCAACGCAAAATAATGTAATTTTAGAGCATTAATTGATGTAAATGACTTTGTGTTTCTGGTTAAGTTTATTGTTTATGCACCATTCTGCTCATATATTTATTTGATCCTGCATCGTAACACAATCTTGAATTGATTCTATTTTAGAGAATTTCTTACCATCATCAGCAAAAATCAAGTGATCAGGATCAATACATTCAGTTAAGTTATCAATAAATATGTCAAATAAAAGGGGTGCCAAATTTGACCCTTGGGGTACGCCGGATGTATAAATATAAGAATTACAGAACAGACTGTTGCCGAAAATCCAAGTAGGAAGCAAAAAGTTTACTAAGTTGCTTCCTCAAGTGATGGAAAGTTGTTTATAGTCTCGATTCTAGCAAAAAAGCTAATATTTAAGGCAGGGTGTTTTGAATCTTTTACAACAAATGGTAAGGTGTCTTTTGTGACAGTGCAAGTAACATCTGATAAAACTAAATCAAGTAATCTATTATCCTCATTAGGGATAAAATTAAATTGACTAACACTTAACGAGTTGGAAATGGAGTCAATTTTATCGCAGTTAATATTTGTGAGGTTAAAATCTCCCAGAATTAAAATTTTATTAAAGTTTATTTCACTACAATGCTGCTCAAAAAACTCCAAAAATAACTCTAAGTTTTTGAACATTGACTTTTGGTGAGATATAAACAACATATATCGAAAGTAAAAAATAATTATTAAAGAAACACTTACATCCAACCAAGTCGACTAGAGGAGCAGCTTTTGAGATCATTGAAGTATTTATTTCTTCACAAAAATACTCACTTTTTACTGCCAATATCACACCCCCTCCTGTATTTTTGTTGGTAGCTTTCCTATCGCGATCACATCGCAAAACTGTGTAAACACCTGTAAAGTATTCACTACTAAAAACTGCTTCTTAAAGCCATGTCTCCACTAACGCTATTATTGAAAACTCCTCTCTACAAACACTGCTATATACCTAGTCGACATTAATGTTCATACCTCTTAGATTTTGATAATAACACAACAATTCAGAAGATTTGTAATTAATACTGTTGGGCTCAGCTAGTTTGACGCTGCTGAAGCAGTTACTATGGTGGGAATGCCATTGTGGTATTTAATTATTAAGTTGCTCTCACCCTTACTTTTTCTAGCTTCAAGTTCCTTTTTCACTGTTTTGTATAACTTTATTTGTCTAGAAGTACAGTCGTAAGAGATGGAGATATGCTTTAATTGAGGGATACTTTGAAGTTTTGTGGCATATTTTATGATTTTATGGGTCGTGACATCGTTGGCTTGGTAAGTAAGTAAGTAATCCTTTATTTAGTTTTTTAACTAATATGTACAACAACAGTTTAAGTAAGTTGCAATTAACAACGAAATTATTAAAATTAAAAAAATATATATATTAAATAATATTCAATTAATCAGTTATACACACAAAGCTTATAAAATTAGGATATAATATGTTATAGTTAATTATGTGTAAGGCGATCAAATTTAAAGTACACAAAACTCTTCCTTAAAAATAAAAAAACACAATATTATATTATGCCACGCTACTGGTTAAAATATGGCAACAAGAGGACAACATAATATACACAAGAAAAATTATCTCACAGAACACACACAACACGAAAATATGGGTCGGGTTAAAAGTTATATTTATTTAGTCAGTCTTGCTTTTTAAGAATACTTTGGTTTTAGTTTTAAAGTTACTTAATGTAGTACTATTTTTTTTAAATAAAATACCGAGTTCTGTGTTGAGGATCTCGTATATCGCGGTAGATAGAAATTTGGTCGATTTCTGGTGTTGTGGTGATGAATTTGGTGATTATATTCGACTTGCTCAAGTAAATATATGGGAGCTTTTTCTATTTTGAGTTTACAAATGAATATAAGAGTTTGATATACAAAGAAATCTCTTACAGGTAGCCAATCGAGCTGGTTTAGCATATTCTTTACTGATGTTCTTTTAGGACAACTTAAAATGCATCTCATCGCTTTGTTTTGAATTTGTAATCGATCCAATTCGTTCTTTTGAAGCAAAAACAAGACAGTTGCGCAGTATATGTAATGCGGTAATATTAGCGAGTTGTACACTACTAATTTTGTCCATTTCTTCAAGAAATGAAAGGTTCTATAAAAGTATGACAGCTTAAAAGATATTTTATGAATAATATACTCAGCATGATTCTTAAAAGTTAAGTTAAGTAATCTATAATGACCCCAAGATATTTAAACGTTTTAACCTTTTCGAACTCTTCTATCCCTATTTTTATGCTCAACTTGTTTACTTCAAAATCTTTTAGATATTTTCTATTTCCAAACATCATACATTTTGATTTTTTAACGTTAACTTTTAGTGAGTTTACCTCACACCATTTTTGGATATTAACTAGGTCATTATTTATTGCTTCCAGGACCTCAATTATATTTTTTCCAGCATAAACTATATATATATATATATATATATATATATATATATAATAGATCATCGTCAGCAAATAAATAGATAATACATTGAGCAACAACGTCAGATATATCGTTGATATAAATAAGAAATAGAATCGAATAGATTCCACATCCCTGTGGAACTCCGTGGTCATTAGCTATTTTGGCATAATGTTTCTCATTAACTTTTACCTTTTGCAATCTACCGCTCAACAGACTTACAAAAAGATCCAATGCTGAGTCCATAATTCTTATTTTCAGCAGCTTTTTTACTAACCTAGGTCTATTAAAAGTTTCAAACGCTCACTGTAGGTCAAGGAATACTGTAACTTCATTTTTATCAATTGGTTTGATCGTATGTTCTCAGCCTTCCAATGTGAGTAACTGAACTAAGTTTGTAATTCAATTACGGTAGCGGTATTTGCCCTCGGAGTAGTTGTTTTAGTTAGTTCCCTGTATAGTATTAACTCTACACGGAGCTCTCGCCTGGATCCACCTGATAAGATTCAATAAAATTGAAACCAGAAGACACTCGTGTCTTTGCAAAATACGTTGGCTAATACGTGAACACAATTGTTTTAACCTCTGCTTGTATTGAAATTACTTTAAGTATTTCTCCTGCAGTGATAGTGACTATCTATTCTTCTTATCTTTTCTGAGGTGCCTTTGACGTATGGAATTATAAGTGTCGCCTGACAACCAGTTTGCTAGTTTTTACGTCGAAAGTTTGTACACTAACGTACCACTGGAAGAATCACCCCAAATCAATGACAGCCACCTCTCTGACAGAACCAATCTACCAAGCAATGCCATTATGGATTTGTTGAAGTGCTGCCTGCCGAATTCTTATTTCCAGGAAAAGGACAGGGATCTCCACTTTCGCCGGTAGTGGCCAATATCTTTATGGAATCCTTTGAAGAAGAAGCTCTGCGAACATCATGTCAGAAACCCAAACTATGGCTAAGATACATGGACGACATATTCATTATTTGGGAAAATTACCACAACACACTAGAACTATTCTTCAATCATGTTGCCAGCATAAGAAACTGCATCAAAATCACTCTGGAAAAAGAAGAAAGTTGTTAGCTGCCTTTTCTCGATGTTCTAGTCACCAAAAATATTTCAACCATAATCACTTCCGTATGTCGCAAACCAACGCACACTGGTCAATATCTGAATTTCAAATCAAACCACTCAACATCAACCAAACTAGGAATTGCAAAATCTCTCATGGATCGGGCCACCTACATCTGCAATACAGAAGGAGCTTTAAATAAAGAAAGTCAATAAAATTCTTCAGGCCACAGCAACACCAAAGCCTACAGACGTAAATACTGAAAAAAAGCCGACACTTATAATATCATACCTCAAAGGCATCTCAGAAAAGATAAGAAGAATAGGCAACCAATACCATCTTCGGACTGTCTTCAAAACGACCAAAACAATAAGAAGTCAATTGACAAGAACTAAATCACAACGCCACGACACCAAGAACTGCATCTACCAGGTACCATGTGAATATGGAGATATCTATATTGGAGAAACCAGCCGACCTTACGACTTACAGAACACAAATACAAAACTCGACAAGGGGACACAACTGGATTGAAAATATGGAATGGAAAGAGGTAAAGATCATCGCCAAGGAGGAAAACCTATTCAAGCGAAAATTCAAAGAAACAGCATTCATCCTGAGGAACCAGAATGTATTTTCTCAAACAAGCGTCACCATCAAGGATATTTGGAAACCCACACTTTTCGGAGGTAACAGATTTCAACTGTGAAAGGGCGGAGACAACCAGTAGTATGGTATGTTATGTATGGTAGTTAGTTAGTCTTTTTTGTTAGTATTCACCTGATGACGATAGCAGTTACATAAGCATTCGAAACGTTCTGAAAAAGTAAAAATAAAGACAATGGAAGTTAGAAACTCTAGTTTGCTCTATCCGTGCTTTCTAGCACCAATTTTTTGATAGTACTTCTACGAACCAAATTTGGTCAAAATCTTATTGTAGTTGACCAAGCATGCATCTTTTACACAAAACATCTTTTACACAAAACATAGTTTTGGATACTACACTATGTACCAAATTTGGTTAACTGTTTTTCGAAACAGTGTCAAAAAAATTAAATTTCCAACTTGTTAATTTTTAATATACTGGCATAAAAATAATTGCAAAACGTACAAACATTGGAAAAACTAATGATGTCAATAAATAAAGTAAACCTCTTTTTAAATTAAAAATAAATATTTATGCACAACCGTGATTTAAAAAAGCGGTTTATCGCTTAAAAACCCAGTTTAGGGTAGTTATAATAGTTATTTATGGTACTAGTGTATTGGTTATTAGTTATAAATTATCAAGTGACTTAGGAAACATAACACACGAGGTCACGAGTGGCATACAATGTTTGATACAACAAGTGGAAGAAATCGTTTTTTTATGAGATAATAATTAATAAGCTTTGTGATCAAATCAAAGCTACTGTACTACTACTGCGTCTCAGTACTCTATCAATGTCAGAATGACTTGACAGTGACTTTTTTACATTTTGGTCAAAGTAGGTTGTTTGTTTGGTTGCCACAAGCATGATACATTGTTAGCAAATGTTTAAATAAATTTTAACACTTCAAAATGTTTGAGTCTTGGATGAATTCACGGAAGATAAAAAGTATCGATGAAAATAGCCCCGCTATGGACCAAATACTCGATGCTTCGCTCACCATTATAAAAAAATCGACATTTCAAAATATGGCAAACTAACGAGCTTTTTGAAAAGCAAATCACAGGGACACAAACCAAAGAAGTCCAAGACACTAGAACGAACTGAAATAGTTAAGTTTTTGAACGAAGCTCCCGAAGACGAGTACCTGTTGATAAAAGTGGCTTTGATAATAGGGATTAGCGGTGCTTGTAGATATGATGAATTGGTCAATTTAAAAATAGAAAATATTTAAGAGAAAGGGAAATATTTTCACGTAGTTTTGCCAGACAATAAAACCAAGAAATCGAGAAGTTTCACCATACTTGACGAAGGATTTCCAGTCAACCCGATCACGCTTTAGTGCCATTTCATATGGAATCAACCAAAAAAAAGGGAGGTTTGGCAGACCATCTCCTCAATTTCGATAATTTTTGGTACATTTATACTACCCATAAAGGGGATCAAAAATCTCAAATTTTAAATTTTTTTGACCATTGGTTTTTTAAATTAATTCTTGAAAATCACAAAAACTACCAAATTTGCTCAAACATGTACTTAAAGAAATTGAAATAACTCGATAACTACTTAAACTTGGACAGTGGTTTATAGCTCGTTTTAAATACCTTTCGAATGATATATCACATGATATACTTTTTGTTTAAAAAAAAAATCAATAATTTTTTTTTTAATTTCATAAAAACAGCATCTTTTACTTTTTTATAAAAATATATTTGGTTTGTTTGTTGACTTCACTTCTCTATATTTTACCTGAAGACGATCAGAGATTGTACTAATCGAAACGTCGTGTTTAAATAAAATATAGACAGTGGAAGTCCGAAACACAGAGTTAATTTCAAAACCTAATTTGTTTTGAAAAATTATTTTCAAAACAAATTTTGTTTGATGAACCCACCAAGTCTCCATCTTAAAATGTTTTAAAAAGTATGGCAAAATATCCTGAAACAAAATATATATATTTTTTTTAAATAAGAAATGCTGTTTTTCAAAAATAAAAAAAGTTTTTTTTTTATTTAAATGTGATGTGATACATCATTCGAAAGGTATTTAAAATAATTTTAAAACGTGATATAAACCACTGTCATAGTTTAAGTAGTTATCGAGATATTTTCATTTCTTTAGGTACATGTGTGAGCAAAGTTTGTTTTGATTTTCAAGACTTAATTAAAATTTGGGATTTTTTATTCCCTCTATGGGTACAAGAAATGTATTAAAAATTATCGAAATCGGGGAGATGGTCTGCCAAAACTTTGGTTGATTTGACTTGAAATGACCCTTTAGCCCATTTCTTCCTACCTAAAGATATATTCAACCCTGGTTTTCCGAAAAATCTGTTGTTAACTAAGTTGTTTTATTTGATTTTTCTTTAAAAAACCTTAGGAGAAAGCGACTTTATTTAAAACCATCCTTATATAAAATCGCTTTTAGGTGCGTATAAACGTAGCAACTGACTAGTTTGGGTTGGTTCTGGTTGAGAGACAATAATAACTTTGAAAAACAAAGAAACTGATTGAAAAATCATGGTTGGCTTTGTGCAAGGCCAAAAGCGAAAAATATACTGCGCATGCCTGATACAGTGTACACGAGCTCGGAAGAGTTTTGGCTCTGTATATTTTCCAGGCTTGCCTTGATTGGCAGAGTTATTATCGATACGACTTTTTTTCGAAAAATGCAAGGGCACGGCCGTTATAGTATCTCATAGTTATATGGGTATTAGTTAGTTGGGTACAAAAACGTTTGGGGGTTTTTCCAAAGATTTATTTTCCAGGGTTTTATTTCCAGGGAGTACTTGTATAAGTTGACATTTCGTTTTTAAACTTCATTATATATTGAAAACATTACTTTTGCACCCAATTGGTCTTGCGCCCAACTAGTCCTGCGCCCCCTTGACCGCGCCCACTTGTCCTAGACCGGTTACCAAGAGTATTCTTAGTTTGAATAGAAAGTGAAAAATAATTTAGCCTTTGTTCTAATTGGTCATTACGGTAAAATTTGAACCAAGTTCTCGACCGGTCGCAGAGAAACTGGAAACTCAAATAATCCGAGATAGAGCCCTAAAAGGATAGATAATTGGGTAAAAAATAAGTTTTGTGGAGACATATGATAACTCCAGAACTTGTTTGTTATCTCCATCACCATCCTTATTTTTTTATATATTAAATGAATAATCACTTTTTTTAATTTCTATAATAGTATAATTATTTTCCTTACATTTAGTAAATTTATCTATAGTTTTTACAGGGCTAAAAAACGTATTAACTTTAAAAAAATATCCATTTAAAATAACGTAATTGGAATGACGCTAACAACAATTTGTATTTAAACTTCCAAATCAGTTACATCAACCGAAAAGAATCTAAAAAAGAGAAAATCAAAAGATCTTGGGAGGAAAGAACAATTTGTATTGTTGTTTGAAGGTGGTTAGATATTTTTCATTTTGGTTTGGTTTGGGATATGCAGATGTGATTACGGTAGAATTATTTTGGGTTACCAGAACGTCGATCCATAGTGAATTTGATTCAGTTTCTTAATGTTGTCCTTCTTCCAAATGATAAATATGTCGTCCATGTATGGTACTCAAAGTTTGAGTCAATTTTAAAGGTACCTTAGCTTGATCTTGTATAGAAAATATATTCGGTTTTACCGTTGCACGCTGTACAATCACTGATCATACAACGGTTTTCGTTTACTTTGGCCCTATTATTATTTATTAATACAAAGCTAAATAATTCAGTATTTGTTCTAATTGGCCATTATGGCAATATTTGAACCAGGTTCTCGAGCGGCAGAAAGACTGCAAACTCAAATAATCCGAGATAAAGTCCTAAAAGGATAGATAATTTGGTAAGACATAAGATACACTTGTATGTTATCTCTACCATCATGCCATTTTTTTCGAATTTTAAATGAATAATTACTTTTTGGTCCGCCGTAACAACATGGTATGGGGAACTATTAAAATCGTGAAATTTTGACTTTTCTTAATTTTATCAAAAATGAGTTACTAAGGTTCCAAAACAAAAAAAAGTTGTCTGTCGGTCAGTTGTCTGTCTGTATACACGCTAAATCAAGAACGCCTTAATCTATTTTAATTAAATTTGGTACAAAAATCCTCTATCGACGGTAGGGTGGTGGGGGGTTGAAGGCGGAAACAGAGGGATAAAATATTTTAAAAAATTGTAACTTTGGAACAAAAGCAAGTAGCGATATACGGTTTTCAGATTTAAGTTTCTATGAATATGGACTACAAATCTTGTTATAAAGCTCAAACTCGTGGGAGCTTCAGTTTCTGAGTTATTTGAAAAAACGTTAAAATATATTAAAAAAAATCATAACATTAGAAGTAAAGCAGTTATTGAAATCCGGTTTTCAGATTTTGGTTTTCGTAAATATTACCCAAAAATTTAGTTATAAGGTTCAAATCTTTTAAAGCTACAGTTTTCGAGATATTGTCATTTCCTTTTAACATAAAATAATTGATTGTATGGTGGACTATCCGTGCTTCCCAGCACCAATTTTTTAATTTTAATAATATTGTTCTCGTAATTTTACGACCGACTTATATGTAGTAAATTTATATTTAGTTTTTGTAGCGTTTCATCATTATTCATAGATATAATAAGTTTAATGTAGTATTCATTTGATAAATATTTAGCTTTGTCTTCATTTTTTTTAAGTCTTTGGTTTAAGTCCAAGGTTTAGCATTACAAATAATAACCTCTTGTAATTTTGAGCTAAAGAGAAAGGCCAGGCGATTAGTCTTTTGCCCTCTATTATGAAAACCGCATCTCTTGCCGGAGGTAACCCCGCTAAGTTTTAATCAAGTCAGTGGCAGTCCCAGCCATTTGAAAAGGGGGAGGCGGTTTCGATACGATAAAAAACTAGAATAAAAGCATAGCTTTTATGAGGAACATATCAATATATGCAAACAAAACTACAAGCGCGGATTTGGCCTTAACTCTAGGGGGGGGACTCAGATTTTAAGTTGTTTATTTTATACATTTCTTATTTTAAAAAATATTTAAATGAGCCGACAGTTTTTGAGAAAATGATATTAAACATGCAAGTTTTGAGTCAAATTAAACTATAATCGTAAATATCAACGGTATCAGAGCGCCGCAAAATTTTTTTTTAAAGATTATTTAAAATTAAACTAAAATTGTAAATACATCAATGGTTTGAAAGGCTTAAGAAAATGACTTTACAAATACCATTTTTAACAGAAAATTAAACTGATACCGTATCAAAGGTGTTATAGCGCCGCAGTTTATGCCCTACTTTTGATTTTCTAAATATTTTCGTAAAAAATTTAAATCCAGGGTGTGGAGGGGATAATTACCCCCTACCGCACTGAACTCCGCGATTGAGTAAATATGTATCATTTTTTCAGTTTCAAAAAACATAGATAACCAACAAATTACAAACAAAACCTAATAGCAAAATACTTTTTATGCACTTTAGGGATAAAAGAGACACTTTTAATCCCTCAGGGATTACAAATAAATTTAATCCCTGGGGGATTTAGAATAAATTTTTCCAAATTATATAATAATTTTATTGAAATTTTATTTATTTGATAAAATATATGAACGAAAAAAATAATTAGCATATGCATTACTTAAATCTAGTTCGGTCATTCTGTCTCTTTAGAAATGCCGTGAGTTTACTTTATTTGCTGATGTCGACGTTTGCTTCAGATATTATCGTGGCTTACACAGAATACAGAAGATGCCTTGAGATTCTTAAGGCGCAATTACACAGACAAACATGCTCAAATAAAAGCTCGTGCAAAAAATCTAAAATTTTTTGCGTGAACATTTTTGTGAGCTTTTCTTTGAACATTTTGTTCGGGTAAATTTTTGAGCAAATTAGTGCTATCTACTTTAGAAACATATTTTTAAAGATGAGAATAAATAAAATTTCACATCAGTGATCAGTGACCTCAATTCTTTAAAAAAAGGGAACACCAACTTTTATTTAAAATTTTTGTGAAAAAAAACCGACGGCAAGCGAAACATTATTATTGGCCCTACTACCAGTTTTGTCACATGGATTAGGGTTACTTATAATATTTTTTTGTTAGGGTTTTTCCCGGATTTTTTTTCCCGGGGTTTTTTTTGGGATTTTCTTGCGAGTTTTTTTTATTTCCGAGGGTTTTTTTCCTAAAGTCAAAAAAAAAACCCAGGAAAATTTTTATTTTCCAAAAAAAATTTGAGTTTTTCAAATATCGGCAAAAAAAATTGCACTTTTAAGCGGTAATCCGCACCTCACGAGTATGAGGGAGGGTGATTTTTTTTAAACATATTTGTGTAACTTTACTTTACCTTTAGCTTTTATTGATGTTTTCTAATTCCTCACACTAGATTTACCTAGTTAGTTTAAGGTCCCAAGGGTTGCCTAAAAAAGCAAAAGGTTCATGAAAATGCTGAAGATATAGATATTTACTGTCAATTTAATGTAATAATCAAGGTCGATTACTGACACTGAACCAACAATATGCAAAGGGCAACATTGCGATTCAAAAGGGCCACCCTACTAACTGCGAAATCCAAAACGCGGGATGATAGATCGGTGACAGTCTACTAAATTACTGCTAAAATATATTTTTTAGACAAGGGTCGGGTTCCTAGGGTTGTAAAAGTGGGTAATAAACGGGTTTTATTTAAACCGAACGTGCTTTTGTTCATATATTTGAGATTTAATAAAATGAATATAGGTTTTTTAATTTGACTTAATTATTATTGTAAAAGACTAAACTAGGAAGTAAAATAAAGGGATATTCTTTTAAATGTAAATTTTTATCATTATATTTTACAGGCAACAACAATAAATAAGTGCCAATTATTATTGTTTTTATTCTCGTTTTTTTACAACCCCAAAAAAGTTACAAGTATACTGGCATATCCCCTATAAAAATCAGATCAATCGAAGGAGCTTATGAGGTAAAATGTGCATTTCGGCATCAAATCGTTTTTCCGTCGGAAAGCACTTGATTAAAAATACCTTATTTCAAAACTTTGTTTTTCTATTTTTATTTAAGTTCAATGAATTCCGATAACAATATATATTTTCATTTGTAAAGAAATTTTTATACCCCCAATTCTTCAAACAAATTTTGCTCAACATTCTGTCCAAAATTTACGTGTGTTTTTTTATACGAGATTTTGCTCGAACATTTCTTTGAACATTTTGCTCAAGAGGCTCGTGTAAATGTTTGTCGGCATTTCAACATCAAAGGAAAGTTTGTCTGTGTAAATGCGCCTTTAGACTTCTGTAGGAAGTATGCCAGGAGCACCTATTCATCCGTTAAAATTCTCTGCAAGCTGTTCAGCGCACCATTTTCGGTAATCACGAAACTGTTTCTTGTAAACCTCGCGAGATTTTTGTGGAAGAAGGCTAGCGATGGCCTCTTCCGCGGCCCCTTCAATGTTCATTTTCAAAAAAAATGCTGTACGATTTTTCTGGACTCACCGTTTCGTGACGCCGCCGTTTGATAACAACAACTGACTGACATTTGTTTTGTGCCATAGCAACAGTTCCATGCCACAATAAATTTTGAGTGAATCGACCATACCAACAACAATCAATGACAACTATCAGTAATACGAGCTGTCAATCTTGAAACTAGAGTACCGTTAAGTGATTTTTGGTTTTTAGTTTCTCGCATTCTAAAGTGCATAAAATAGTATACAACCTCGTGACTAAAGTGTATTTTAATCCCTTGGCGAATTGTAGCCCGACCGTAGGGATTAAAAGAGGCATTTTAGTCCCTAGGTTTATAATGTACTATTTTTTGAGGTTTAACTTGAAACATTAGCTTTTATATTGCAATATCTCAAATATAAGATGCCTATCTCAAAAACAAGTTCGTTTCCGGTTTTTTTGGACACACCGGTCAATGGCTCGCTCAATGTCAATTTTAATATGTCTGTTGATATGAAGCAACGCTAAGCCCCACAGACGAATTTCCGTCATAGTGTTTTTAAGTACTTATGTTTTCAATCTTTTGTAGCAGAAGAAGCTTCTTTCTGACGAAGCATTACTTACTGGCAAACATCCAGGAAAACGTGTGATATAAGATTTCACCCTCAGTGCAGACATATGTCGGCAGAATTTGCTGAGCAAGAAATTGCAAAAAGCAAAATCTGGTTATGCCATAAATGTACAGCAAAAACTTCTCGTGTGCGCTCTGCAAGCAACAGCAGTCAGAATATTACTTTAAATGACATTATGAAAGAGTTACGTGAAATTAGAAATGAACAAAAACAAATGATCGAGACGCAACAAAACTTGATCAACACATTAGAAAGCTATAAAGAGGAGATTACTGACCTACAGCAGAATTTTAAAAGGTTGGAATGGGATTTTACAAAACAGGACAGTAAGGTTGACGATCTTGTAACCAGGATCATTCAACAGGAGAAAAAGAATCAAGAGCTTGAGTCTTTTACAAATTATCAAGAACAGTAGCTTAAAATTAATTGTTTGGAAATCGCTGGTGTACCTGAACCACCCGGGGAAAATTTGTATTCTACGTTATTATTTATAAGCACAGCGATTGGATTTAAACTGAATGTAGACATACTTCATTGTTTCTACCGCAAAGGTGGGGGATCCACAACGACACGGGGGGGTCCGGTGCAGAATTCGGATGCTAACAACACCACGCAGCCTAAAGTAATAGTGGTAAAGTTAATTCGACGTTCTCACAGGAAAGTAAAGCGAGAATTTACAACTAAAGATTTAGACCAATCCATAGCGGTACTTGTAAAAAAACACAACACTATTTACATAAACGAATCCCTTACTAAGCAGAATAGAATTTTGTTATCTAAGGCAAAAACAATCAGAAACGAGAAAAGTCTAAAATATCTTTGGACTAAGAACGGGCAGATATTCCTGCGAAAGTCAGACAACAGTAAGGTTTTCTTAATTAAAACAGAAGCAGAACTTTTAAATTTCCATTAGAATATCAGATATTACATTCTATTATCAAAATGTTGGGGGACTAAAAACGGAAACTTCAATTTTTTATACCAGTCTGTTGTCTGAAAACTATGACGTCATTGTGCTGACAGAGCGCTGGCTAAATAGAAGCATTTCAGACCGAGAACTTTTCGACGAAAGATACGTAGTGTTTAGAAGGGATCGAGACCTAGAAAAGAGCAATAAAGGACGGCGGAGGTGTCCTTATCGCGGTTAAATGCCACATAAACTGTCAATGTTTGACTGGCCTAAATAATCACACATCGAAAGATTCCGTTGAGTACATTTGGATATCTATTATTATAGAGGGATTTAAGAAAATATATTTATGTGCGGTTTACATCCCTCCAGAGTCCAACCCGGGCAGATATAATTGTTTTTATGAATGTGTAGAGACTATTGTACCGTTAGATATAGATATAATTATTTTAGGCAATTTTAATATACCTGGAATTTATGCAAATTATAATTCACCCACAAATGTGATTGAAAGAGAGTTTATTAGGTTTATAAATATATCTTCCCTTAGCCAGCGGAATACTGTTCTGAATAGAAACAATAGATTATTGGATTTAGCTCTAAGTAACCTAAATTTTACTGTATCTCTATGTGATTCACCTTTAATAGCAGTAAATGAAAATTCACATCACCCCGCTCTTCAATTTAACGTAAAGTGTAATAAATACAAGCAAAAGCCTCATTTTTCTGGTCCAAAATATAATTTTAAAAAAGCAGATTTTATCAAATTTTATAGGTTGCTAAAAAGTATAGACTGGGACTTCTTAAACAATATCTTTCGTTATATCAATTACACAGTTTTGGATCAATGTGTTCCCAAAAATCAACCGTTTAAAAATGAGTATCCTGTTTGGTTTACCAAAGATATAATAAAAAATATTAAAGTTAAATCAAATTTACACAAAAAAATTAAAAATAATTTGCATGATATTTACATTAAAAATTAATTTAAAAGGATACGTGCACAAATAAAACAGGATATCAAAATAGCATATAAAGATTACATCGAACAATCAGAAAATAATATATATTTAAATCCAGAAAACTTTTGTTCATTCATCAAACAAAATAAGAAACAGTCAGCAACACAAAATTTTGATATTAATGGACAATCCGTTAAAGATGGCCAGAGAATTGTGGACGCTTTTGCAGGATATTTTAGTTCGGTTTATGTGGCACCCAGCAAATCATTCGACACCACTTTCGGAAGTAATCCCTATATGGACCCACTGGTCGTCAAAACTATATCCAACAGCGATATATTCTCGGCTATAAAGCAAATGAAAAGAAAAAAGTGTTGGAATAGATGAAATACCGGCATATATAATAAAGGGATGTCAGGAACTATTAATTTATCCACTTTGTATTATTTTTAACAAAATAATCATGACAAAACAATATCCCGATATGTGGAAAACAGCGAAAGTGGTGCCGATTTTCAAGGGTGGTGCGATGTCAGATATACAGAATTATAGGCCAATTTCAATCATGTGTGCATGCTCCAAGGTTTTCGAAATAATTATATACAATAAAATCTTTTTACACGTCAAAAACCTAATAAGTCCGAACCAGCACGGTTTTATGCAAGGACGGTCCACGATTACTAATATGTTAATTTACACTCAAGAAATAGCAAGTTCTCTAGATCAAAACATACAAGTAGATTCTGTATATATTGACTTTGACTTTGACAAGGTTCCACATGAAATACTTCTAAAAAAATTAGTCTCGTTTAATTTTGACAACGACATTATTAGCATACTAGAATCTTATCTTACCGGAAGGAAACAATACGTAGTTTTTGATAGTAATGAGTCTTCTAAATATGATGTCTTATCAGGGGTGCCGCAGGGTGCAAACTTGGGTCCCTTACTGTTTCTTCTATTTATAAACGACCTCCATAATGTTATATTATATAGTAAATGTGTGTCTTTTGCAGATGATTTTAAATTTTACATTCGAATATATAAAATTGAAGATTGTTATAAATTGCAACAAGATATTAACAATAATTAAACTGGAGTAAAGAAAATCAAATAAAATTCAACGTAAAAAAATGCACTGTTGTCACATTTTCAAATAAACAAAACCCAATAGTACATCCTTACAAAATGAAGGGTAACATTTTGGAAAGAAAGGAATCAGTGAGGGATTTAGGTTTGCATCTCGACTCCAAAGTTAGTTTTAATGAGCACCTGGAAAAAACTATAAACCAAACTTACCAAATGTTAGGTTTTATAATAAGAAATTCTAAACAGCTAAGAAACCCTAGTGTCATAAAAATATTGTACTACTCCTTTGTAAGATCCAATTTAGAGTATTGTAGTTCAATATGGGTCAAAAACTATGAATATTTTAAAGAACAAATTGAACGGATTCAAAATAAATTTGTCCGATTCTTACAATACAAAATGAGCGGGGTATATCCAACCTTCTCACCATACACTGACTTGTTACGTATTCACAATATAGCAACTCTAGAGCAGAGGCGTTTAGAGCAGTATTGCATTCTAGTATATAAAATTATACAAGGCCAAATCGATCACAACTTGCAACTAATTAAACAACTTTCTTTTTGCGGTGCCTAGGACCATTCCTAGGTACAATCGGAACTTTTCTTTTTATTTACCGAAGGCTCGAACCAATATTATGCTTTTTTCAACAATGTATAGGATGCAGCAGGTTGTGAACTATATCTTCAATTACATTGACCTTTCGGATCGTAACATCGGAACTTTTCGTAGAAATGTTAAATTGGCTATATCCTTTTTGTAAAATACCTAATCTTATTTTAGATAATGCGCTAAAATAGCATTAATTAATTTATCATTAATTTTTATTTTTTTGGCCTATTTCATAAAATTAACACTTAATGTTGTTTGCAGGGTTTTTTTTCTCTGTTTTTTCTCTCTTTCTTTTTCATTATTATTAGATACGCAGTATGTAGTTTGTTAACTTTTATAAACTTAATTATTATTTACTTTTGATCTGTAATTGGTACATTGTACTGTTGATCAATAAACGTATAAAATAAAAATAAAAAAATGTTTTTATCAACGGAAAAATATCGCCACACTTGTTCATTGCCTCGAAAACGTTATCATATATGTTTTCATTTAAGCTTTTGTTTCTGACCAATATTGTTTCCAAATACTGACTTCTCCCAATAAAAGTTCAAGAATTTGTGTTTTGGATTAGTCAAACAGTTTACAGTATTCGGAAACGACATTAGATAATTTTTCCTTGATTTTGGCTTCTTCTTCTTCAAGTGCCATGCTCTCTTCGAACGTTGGCTATCATCAGCGCACCCTGTCCACTGCTTACACCTTACACCATACCATTGTCTAAGATTTTTAAGCCATGATATCCATCTACGACCCGGACCTCTTATGCCTTCAATTTTGCCTTCTATTATCAATTTTAAAAGTTTATAGTTGTCATTTTTAATTTTTTTTTGGCTTCACGTGGTATAAAACTTGGTATGAATATGTTCAGGTGAAAAATACTTAGAGTCTCGTTATTGACCCTTGATTTTATGTCCGAAATGATTTTGTCTAAAATTAGTTTATAAATTTTTAATATCGTGGTTTTCGCGGTAAGTACGTCATACGTTTATTTATTCTTGGTGTGACGAATTGAAGGTCAAACTGTGGAGCGATTCTAGAATGTTTTTAAAGGAACGTTCTGCAATTTCTCGTTTTTTCTCCAAAGACTTCAGGGTTACCACCAGCATCTCTGTTGTCTACTTTTTTCTGGATCAAAGGGGGGAGCGATCACCCCCCCCCCCCCCCCGCTCTTCCTTTGGGACCACCACTGATCAAGTTGCTAATTAAGTGCTGTTTGATTTAAAAACCGGCGAAATAAATTGTGCAAATAAATCGGCAGTGGCCCAGGAAATTAAAACTTTTTGTAGGATACTAGGGAATTATCGGCGCATAAAGTCGGCACAGCCTGGCTCCGCACTATTTTTGACATTTTTGTCATATAAACATGTCATCTAAACATGCTCATATTGTGCTATCCCTAAAGTTGACAAATTAAAGTTAATGCCGTCCTTTATTAAAGGTAGCGATCAAAAAAGCTCCGACTGGATATCCCAAACGTAGGTTTTGGATAGCCCCAGCAACCAAGGAGATCGCCGCTCCGCCGCCGCGCCGTCTCATAATAAATATGTAAGTGACAGAATAAGAAATAAATTCCTAATGTTCATAGTGGAGTTAAATATAAATAAAAAAGAGAGTTTTACCAACAAAACACTATTGGATTTTTGGCCTCCTTCACCAGTTCTACCACTGACTGGTTTCAGACAAAGTTCATCCATCCATCCATGACTCTTTTTTATTTATATTTAACTCCACTATGGACATTAGGAATTTATTTCTCATTCCGTTATCTAATGTTTTGTCCAGCATTTGTCCATGACTTGTTGATTTAATCGTTCATATTATTCGATTATAAAAACTCATGTCGCACTGATGATCCCTAACAAAGGTGAAACACGTGTCTGCGTCTAGTTACCAAGTCGCACCCAGTATGTATCCTTGTGGTACTCCGGTGTATTTTGTAAAGTTCGTTTTTTGCTATCGATTCGTCATAGTAAAAAGCCTGACTGGTGGATGGACTGTGTCTGAAACCAGTCAGTGGTAGAACTGGTAGAGGAGAACAAAAATCCAATAGTTTTCTGATAGTAAAACTCTCTTTTTCATTTATATTTAACTCCACTATGGATATTAGGAATTTATTTCTAATTCCGTTATCTAATATTTTGCCGAGCATTTATCCATGACTTGTTGAGTTGATAAAACTCATGTCGCATTGATGATCTCTAACAGAGGTAAAACACGTGTCTGCGTCTAGTCTCCAAGTCTCACCCGGTATGTATCCTTGTGGCACTCCGACGTATTTTGTAAAGTTCGTTTTTTGCTATTGATTCGTCATAGTAAAAAGCTCGATTAGTGGATGGACTGTGTGTGAAACCAGTTAGGGGTAGAACTGGTGGTGGAGGCCAAAAAACCAATAGTTTTCTGTTGGGAAAACTCTCTTTTTTATTTAAATATGTAAGTGCCTAAAAATATGTAGTAATTGTTTACCTTTGAGTGGAACTGCCAAAAATAGTGCCATTATTTTGACAGCGCCGCGATCAAAAAAGCTCTGACTGGATAGCCCAAACGTAGGTTTTGGATAGCCTCAGCAACCAAGAAGAGCGCCGTGCCTCACTTATAACAGATGTGTAAGTGCTTAAAAATATGTAATTGTTTACCTTGCTGTTTCTGCTGACCTTGATAATGTCAGTCTATAATGTCCGATAAGTCCATATTTTCTCGTTACTTATCTTTTTCTAAAACTTCCTGGTGATAAAATAATAGCAAATTTCCTTTTAAAGTAAGAACAAAGGAATGTTCAATTTTGCTTTCCCCTCCAAGCACACTACAACAAAACTTAATTAAATTAACCCTTTTGTGGTATAACATAATGCCTTCCATATGACATAAACTATTTGAACTGGTTCGGCACGACTTCATCCTGATATCCAGAGATTGAATGTTTAACACTGTGCGGCCCTTATCGCCTTTATGTTACCAACTATTATTAGTTAATTAAGAGTTTAGAATGTGTAGGAAAGCTACGTAACAACTGAGAAATTTGCCGCTTGTGACGTCAGAGTACGAAATGAGAAGTGATTTGGCAGATAGGGACCCCCGTAATGTCCAGCTCCTCTAAAACGACCGGTAGTCATAAAAAAAATGTCCCGCAAGCGAAAATTTTCAGTAGTAATATGACCAGTGCATGTCAGATTTCCAGGAAATCTAACATGCACCCGGTATATAGGGTGGTCCAAAAAACTTTGCACACTTCTAATTTTGAATCACGGCAAATTTTTACCCCCTCCCCCTCTGCAAAAAAAATTGTGTGTGACATTGGAGAAAATTTAACTAATTGCGACAAAAGGTCCGTCCCTTCTCTTAATACAAAGGTAATATTTATTTAAATCAGTTAAGAAATAAAAAAATTATGGACTTTTGAATATTGACTGGTGTTACTTTAAAATCGTAGTTGATATAACTTTAGATAGTTGTGCTTAAAATTTAACATTTCTCGAAAATCCATGATGAAGGACATCTTTAAATGAATCTAGGAAAGAAAAACCTCGGAAAAAAATCCCCGGAAAAGAAAACCCCCAGAAAAAAAAAACTCGAAAAATAAAACCCTGAAAAAAAGACTCCCTAGATAAACTTATTATAACTAACCCAAATCTCACCCAACTCAAGCTAGACCTACCCAACCTAACTCAAAATAATATGTTTTTTATTTTATCTTATTTTTAATAGATAAAAATCAATTTCTTCAGGATAGTTTTTTTTTCCGTTTTCCGGGTTTTTTTCCGGTTTTTTTTTCTGGGGTTTCTTCCGTTTTCGAATCCAGGAAAAAAAAACCCCGTGAAATAAAACCCTCCTATCTATTACAATAAGTGAAAATAAAAGAATATTATTTTGTGTTACGTTGTGGGTCTAGCTATAATAATATTACCTCGGGAGTTTTTTTCCAGGGTTTTTTTTTCCTGGGTTTTCTTTCCCGCGAGTTTTTTTTTCTAGGTTTTTTTCCTAGATTCATTTAAAAATGTTGAGAAATGTTAAATTTTCAACCACAACTATTCGAAGTTACAGCAAACGCAATAAATGCGAAATGCTATATCAACTACAGTTTTAAAGTAACACCAGTCAATATTCAGAAGCCCATAATTTTTTTTATTTCTGAACCAATTTAAATAAATAATACCTTTACATTAAGAGAAGGGACGGACCTTTTATTGCAATGCGTTGAATTTTCTCCACTGTGGCATATTACTTTTTTGCAGGGGGGAGTGAAATTACTCGTTATTCAAAACGATCCGCCATTTTGGATTTTCGCCAAATGTCAAATTTAGAGCCGGTTCGGAAAAGGCTCATGTCTTGTATTTCCATGCGCTCATGTTATAGCAAATTTAAAAGTGTGCAAGGTTATTTGGCCCACCCTATATTTTGATACAGAACATACCGAGTGAAACTGCATATTTCCATCAGAGGACAAATTTTATTTAAAACATTAGAAAATCTAATATAAATATATAAGAATTTTTGACACATGTCATGCGATTTCCAAAGATTTCCACTTATTAATCCAGAAAAAAAAATCCAGTTTTTTAATATGCACAAAGCATATCCTCACTAGTAATACCCCAAGAGGTTAAATTATTTCTGCTCATGAATATTTTGAAAAGACGAGCCACCAACTAAACAAAAAGTTTTTATGATTGAAAGTTTGATTGACTTTGTTATTTAGTTGCCAGGGTACGTTAAATCTTAACCTAAAAAGTATTTGAGTTCCGAAGTTGTCAGTTACTCGTTTATACGCACCTAAAAGCGCTTTTATATAAGGGCGGTTTTAAATAGTGCTTTCTCCGCACCAGTATCGACCGAGACATTAAAGACGCATTTTTAATTTTAAATAAATTTGTGTGAAAAGAAAAGCATGTTTTTGGTTACAAATAAGTGGATAAAATGTTGTTAACTTTTAAGGATTATGACATTGCTTTGACAGCCTGAAGAAGGAAATAAATTTTCCGAAACCGTAGCTTTAAAAAACAAAACCTTTTTGGTTCTTTTCACGGTCCACAAAACCCAAGAAACCGCCAAAAAAATCCGAGGGTTTATACGTTCTTTATTAAATGTCATTAAATATGTCAGTTTAAAGAAAAAACGAATAAAATAACTTAGTTAACAACAGATAACCACCAGGGTTGAGTATTTCTTTATGATGGAAGAGATGCGCTAAAGCGTTTTTAAAATGAGTTTTAACGCCATATATCGCTTTCTTAAATCGCTTTAAAATAAAATCGATTTAGTGCCTAAAGAGGTTTTAGTGGTGTTTATACGACAACATTTTCAAACCGTCCTTATATGTATAAAAGCGCTTTAAGAGGCCCGTATAAACAAAGTAATTGTCAGCTTCATGGCTAATTTATGTAAGTAAAAAGTTCAACTGCATTTTTGCGAAGTGTAAACACGTTTAAATAAAAAATATAAACTAACAAGTAGCAAAAAATATTCTGTCATTACGTCAAAAAATTTCACAAAAATACGTTTGTTGACATGTCAGAAAAACCATTTTGATGGTTTAAAGTACTGGTGTGGAATTTTCAAGAAAACATCAATTTAGTAAAATATGTCTAGTACGGGTATATCTGGAGGGTAAGAGAGAAAGGTAATATATTAGGTATAGACCGGTCACCGTATTTCTCGCCGACGCTGACAGTTTGTGACATACCAAATATAAAAACCTAGAACCTTTTATTTGCTTACTAAACGTTGTTGGCAATCAAAAAAGCAGAGCCAGATCTTAAAATTTTTTGATTTTTTTTCTATTTAGGATGTCATATATCACAAAAAGTTTTAAGGGCACAAAAAACCTTATGAGGATGTGAATGTTTGTAGGTAGTTAAGGATGCAAAATTTTTTGATGATGTCTGTGTCTCCCAATCAAATAGAAGGGTTAAAAAAAATGGGGTTAAGCCTGCGCAACAGGACCAACAACAAGCTATTTACAACCACGATACACTTATGCAACTACACCGAAAAAAAATAGTTGGTTGGCTTATTTCCTAATTATACTGTTTACATTACATTTACAATAATTTAAAAGGTGAATTCTATTCGAACTTCGTTTGCATGTTCTGTCTGCTTATTTACTTATTTGATTTAAACATAAACGGTGTTTTTTACTGGTACAATAGCATATTATATTTCTATTTTCTTTTCCAAACCAAAAAGTCCGTTATTTTTTAATCTTGTTAAAAGAAACAAGCTTGTAAAGGCTTAAAAAACTGAATAAAACAATATTTCTCTAAAAATATACCTTAGAATTTGAAAATAATTAGTCTTTAAAAGCCATTCCTTTTTATTATATTTTAATTGCAGTTACGAAGAGCCTGTTGTTCACTGTGTACTTCTTTTCTATAGTTCATGGTGAATGCGCTGGTAAAAATATCTTCCTTTTATGCATTTTATTCTGGTGGGTTTTTAAACTTAAATATTTCAAGTAAAATCACATTGAAACCCCCCTTGCAAACAACTAGATTTAATTACTATATTAAACCAAATGTTCTGATTACAAATAAAATCATAAAAAGTAAACTTGTTCACAGAGATTTGGATTCATACGGTGTTTAATTCCGCGTAGGTTAGTATTTGCGTTCCGATAACTCGAGCTAAATGTGTTTTTACAGATTTTATTCCTGCTTCATGTAAACCGCCTTAATGGGGGCTATTTCGGGGTAAAAATACCCATTCAATTTTTTCTTCAGCGGCGGCGTCTTGAATAATGTCTAATAGGTAGCTATTAGCGCCGATAAAATTCGTCGCGTTATCGGATATTATTTTAGATAGTAGTCCACGGCGGGCGATAAAACGGCGTAACGCACACAAAAAATTTTGAGAAGAAAGCTCAGTGCACAATTCAATGTGAATTGCTTTGGTTGCAGTGCAAACCAAAACTAAAATGTAACATTTAACCTTTTTAACGCCTCTATGTTTTCCAAGGGTGATCCAAAAGGGACCTCCAAAATCTATTGAAACTACGGAGAAAGCTTTAGCTTGTGTAACGCGAAATGTTGGTAAACTAGACATAGGTGGGGTTAAAGAAGTTGGGTTTAGTCTCCAGCATTTTATGCAACTAGATAAGATCTTTTTTATAGCGCGACGTGATGATAAAATCCAATAGTTCTGTGCTAGAAGAAACTGTAAAGTAAGGAGACCAGGGTGAAAGTGTTTTTTATGCGTATCTTCGATAATTAAGTCTGTTAAGGGGCATGAACGGAGTAAAATTATGGGAGATTTTTTATCGTACTCTAATAAGGAGTTCCGTAGGCGACCTCCTACGCGTAAGATGCCGTTTTTATCTAAAAATGCACCCAATTTTCAAAATTGTTTTGAAGGTAATTTTTTATCAATTAATTTTTGAATATCAGTATTAAAAAATAAACTTTGCGTGCGTTTAATAATTAAGAATAAGGCGTTTTGATAATGAGATTGCGTTTGAACATAGCAAATTATTCTGGTAACTTTATCTAAGGAAGAATATTTTTGTAAAATGAAATCAATGGAATCTAAAGTGCTAAATGTAGCCAAAATAAATTTACGTTCTTCATTTTTTATTGATTCAATAGGAACTTCTGGCGTTTTATTTGTAGGCCACTGAGAAACAGGTAATTTAAGAAATTCCGGACCAGTCCACCACACCAAATTTTGCACAAATTTTTCAGGAAACCTCTGCTTGCGCAGTCACTTACGTTTAAATGAGTAGGGACATGGTTCCAAATAGCGGTGGGTACCTTTTCCTGAATTAAGGATATGCGGTTACCTACAAATGTCCTCCATTTATTAGGAGTTGAATTTAACCAATGTAAGACTGTGGTAGAATCAGAAAACAAGAAAATATTTTTGAATTCAATTCGATTGGCGTATGTATTTTTAATAAAATCAATTAATTTGGTAAGTAGGTAGGCGGAACATAATTCAATTCTTGGGACAGTAAGTCCTTTAAGAGGGACAAGTTTTGATTTAGCAGAAAGTAAATAGGTTTCGATTTTATCTTCAAAAATAATGCGGATATAAGCACAAGCTGCTACGGCTTTCAAGCTTCCGTCACTGAAACCACATAAATCAAAATATTTTGCGTTTTTTGTGTTTAAATATCTCGGAATCTGAACGTTGATAATTTGTGGTAATTGAGTTTTAAAATCTTCCCATTGAGACGCTATATTATGCGGGACTGGTTCGTTCCAGTCAATTTTAAGTTTCCAGAGATGCTGGATTAATAATTTAGCTACAACAGTGACAGGCGTAAGATAGCCTAGCGGGTCGAAATTTTTTGCCAGATCACTTAACATATTTCTTTTAGTACAAATCGTATGTAAAGGAGTCACCGAATAGAAGAAAGTGTCAGAATTAGGATTCCACTTTAAACCTAAAATTTTTACGGTGCTGTTGGAATCTAAATCAAAAACGTAGGCTTCATCTTGTACATGTTCTTTCGGTAAATACTATAGAAATTCTTTGCTATTGCTAGCCCATTTTCTTAATTCAAACTGTCCGTTACCTAATAAGGAGATTAATTATTTTTGAAGGGCAATAGCAGTAGAGATATCTTTACAAGAAGTGGCTAGGTCATCTATATACACGTCTGAGGATAAAACTTGCGCAGCAAGTTCGTGATCTTGTTGTTCATCAATAGCTAATTTCTGCAAAGTACGCAAAGCTAAGAAAGGTGAAGAATTAACGCCAAAAATTACTGTTTTTAAAATATACTGTCTCAATGGTTCACTTGGAGAAAATCTCCATAAGATTCTTTGGAATTTTTGAGCTTGGGCGGGGTTTAGTAAGATTCTTAAATACATGCTTTTGATATCTGCGGTAATAGCTATAGGATTAACTCGAAAATTAAGTAATATGCTTGAAAGATCTTTTTGGAGTTTAGGCCCTACTAACAGATTACTATTAAGCGAGGTAAAATTGCTGTCCATTGAGCCAGCGTCAAAAACAATGCGTATTTTTGTAGTTACGACATTAGGGCGTAAAATGCAATGATGTGGGAGAAAAAAAGCAGAATCATCTTCTGTAGATGCGAGTTCCATGTAATTATTGTTATAATAGTCGCGCATAAAATCGCAATATTGGTTTTGTACATCGGGATTATTTATCAGTCTTTTTTCAAGTGAATAAAATCGTTTTGAAGCGGGTAATTTTGAATTTACAAATTTTGGCGTATTATTGATATCTTTGAACGGGAGCGAGACCATGTAGCGGCCAGAATCGGTGCGGTAAGTGGTGCTTGTGAATATTTCATTGCATTTTGTTTCGTCAGGAGATAACAGTGTTTTTATTGGCACTTCTTCAAGTGTCCAAAATTTAGATATTGTTTCGTTTAAAGTATCATAAAAACTGGTAGTGAAATAAGTATTTATTGTAGAGGGTTCCCTGTTGATTGTTGATTTATACTGCCCATAACTAAGTAGCCAAACGTAGAATTAATAAACGTAGGTAAGTTTTCATGTATAGTGATTTTTCCATCCAACAAAATTTTATGAAATGGGTTGGCTCCTAACAGTAAATCAATTGGGCTTGAAATATTAAAATCTTTATCGGCTAAGCTCAAATTTGACAAGAAAGTCCAATCACTTGTGTCAATATTGCACCTTGGTAAATTAGAGGTCAGATTTTCCATGATTATGGCATCAAATTCATAAGTTGGATTTGATTTATTTATTGGTTTTATAGTGCAGCATACAAAGCCATTACTCGAGAGAGTTTGCATGCCCCCCACGCCTTGAATATTTACGGAGAATTTGTTTTTGTTCAAGCAAAGTTTTTTAGCTAATATTTTACTAATGTAGCAAGATTCACTTCCAGAATCAAGTACAGCGCGGGCTACTTGAAAATTTAGAAAACTATTTTGGATATGAACTTTTAATGTAGATAAAAGAACTCCTGAAGAACAAGCTACATTGCAAACAGTAGAAGTAATATTTGATGGAATATGTAAAGCGCGTAAATTATTGGTAGAAGATTGAGAGCTTTCATTTTGTGAAGTGGTTTGTGCGTTTGAGTGCGATTTTGATTATTTTGTAGCATATTGCGAGTGAGGTAAGAATTTTGTGCATTATTATTGCTGTTCATAGATTGAAAAACAAAATTATTATCATGCAATAAGGTATGGTGTTTTTTCATGCATGCGCGGCACGTAAATGTAGAATTGCATGACTGCGCATTATGATTTTGTAAACAATTTGTACATAAACGGTTTTGTTTTATTAAATTATATCTTTCTTTTGGATTTTTACTGAGAAAAACTGTGCATTTGTATATATTATGATTATCTGTATTTTTGCATATGGGACAAGGGCGTGTATTATTATTACTATTTTCATTTTTTGCGGTAAAATATGTATTAGAGCGGCTCTGTGAATTAAATTGCTGTTTTTTCGAAGAGTGTGAGCGGGTTTCCATAGTGGAATTTACGTTTTCTAATGCAATGCATTGTTTTTTGAGGAACTCTATGATATCTTCGTAAGTAGGAGGTTCTGTTGATGCGTAACTATTTTCAAAGCGGGTTAATAAATCAGTATTTAAGCGTTTTTGGAGCTCTTCTGCCAATATAAAAGACCATTGGTCCACGGGAAAACCTAGATTTTGTAGCACGGCGAGATTTTCTACAAAGGTATCTACTAATTTTCGTAGCATTTGCGGGTTATCTTCTGTTAATCGCGGGGTTTTCATAATTTCTCTCCAGTGTTGGGAAGAAATTGCCCTTTTATTTTATTTATATTCTTTGTTTTAGCGCGTTGTATGCTATTATGTAATTAGAAGTAGATAGGGGATGACATTGTACCAAGTTTTTTGGCGGACCTTCCAGTGAATTAATTAAATGGGAAAATTTTCAAATATTTGATAGTTTGGAATTATTATGTACCAGAACATCGAAAACATCAATATATGTATTAAACTCTTTAAAATCACCCCGAAAAATTCTCAATTTTAGCGAGGGTTCTAGCGGTACCGTGTGGTTAGAGGTATTTTGATTGGAATTCGCGGCAGTGTTTATTACCTGTTAACTGTAAATAGATTGATTTAATTTCATAATAATTGTTATCAAAAGATTTTCTGACTACATCTTGAGCGGTTAAATCAGCATCTTCAGATATCAGTTGCATAATTTTATTATGTAACTCATAAAACTCCTCGTAAATAGTGTTAATATGTTCGTATCTACCAAAAAAGTTATTTTGGAAAGACTGAGTTACCATAGCCTTTTTTCCGACATCTAACATTTCTTCAATCCTGTTGTAAATTAAATTTTGAGGGACCTGGATAAAAATGGAGATAAATAGGATTTTAATTTTAAATAAAGGACTTCAAAAAAGAATTCGTGGTCAAAGGACCATTTTATTTTTTATGTACAAAAATAAACAAAAAATACCTTTCGATAAAGGCTGGTTCCACGAACCTTAATTTTGAAACCTAATTTGAATTAAAGAAAAACGAATGTTCGCCTACCTTGTTCACGTGCTCCTGCGTATTCCAAAATTGGTGGGTGATTTTCTGGCGAGTTTCACTGGATCCAATAATTTCTTATGATGTAGTTGATGCACAATATCACTTAATTTAGTTTAAGGGTAATAGTTTTTAGTAAATTGCGGTAATTGCGGGTTATATTAATTTTTTTATGTGATCGTGAATATGGCGCTTCTATCTAATAATTTTTCCATTCTGTCTTTTTCGCGAAGCATGCGCGCGCATCTTGAAAACACCTCTTTTTGGCAGGGCGAACATATTGGCGCGGCAATAATTATTTGAATTTAAAAAAGCTAACGTATTTTTGTACATACAAATAAAATGGTCTAGGTAAACCCTTTTAATTATTACTAAGAAAAATTAAATAAATGGTATTCTGAACACATGGGCTTTGCACACTCTAAGAAAAAAATTAATTCTCTTGACAAAACTGAAACCTTTTGTGGGTCATACGTAAAATATTTCATGTATAATTCGCTCAAATATGCACATTTTTTAATTGTCTTATTGATAAATTTTTAACTGTTTTACTTACAAGATGGTTTCGTCCAATGCCAAAGGTTTTAATCTAAGTTGACTCTTAACTAAAAAAATTATTATATTAAAGCGATTTACTGAACTATTTGGTTAAAAGTATAGTCGAAATTCAGTTCAAATACTGATTTCATAAAAAGCTTAGGACGTCTGTGGGATTTGTAATCCTTGAAAAAATAATTATCATGAAAAAAATCTTGTGATATGAGCTTTTTTACATACTAGGTATCAGGGTTTTCAGAAATTTGAGTTTTTTGTGGCACTAGTATGTTTTATTTAGAAATCCATAAAATACATGGGTAACCTACCTAATAAAAAAAGCTTATATCTTTTTTCACAAAAACTTCTCTTAACAGCAATTTTGACAAATCAGTTTTCAGCTCACATTTGGAATTAGGTAACTGCGAATAAATTTTGCATTGCAATAAAATAAGTTTTTACCTGTTTCTGGGGATACAGGCTTAAAAGTCTTGTTATAACTTAGCCTTTTAAGTGGGTTGGGTTGGGCTGAGTCCATCTTCTACTTCGTAGGTACTAATCTAAAGAAAACAAATTATTTTAAGATAATAACAGATACAACAAAAACTGTTATATAAATAAAAGTGCATACTTTTTAGGAAAAAAAATCCCTGACTTTTCCTGATCATTTGGATAAAAATTCCTGACAAACATTTTTAAGAAGGCCATAAAACAAAATGTTTGCAATAAATTGTAATAAGTCAAATACTAGCACCACAGGCAATTAAAAAAACTTATGTGTATAAATTAAATAGAAACTAACCCAGGAATCGGAAAATATTTATTTTTTTTATTTAAGAAACCAGGGAAGTAATTTTTTTTATGAGGCCTACCAAAAATCCTTTATAAATTGGCTTCCTTGTAAGAGCAGGGGGCGATTACATAAGCTATAATAAGCCCAAAAAACAAATATATTTATAGCTAGATAATAAGTATATTAAAACCGAGATCAAAGTTAATGATCAGGTTATGCCTTACAAATATGTTTATGCATTACAAAGTTGGGAATAAGCCTGCCTTTAGTTTTAAAATAATATTCATTACAATTATAAAAAGTGTGTAGACACTGAAAAAGTCCATCTTTTTTAATCGAAAAACGACACCATAATTATTTATTAAAAGACCCTTAAAACTTTACCCCTCTCAGGTAAAGCTCACTTTAAAATGGAAAAAAAGAGTAGATTTTTAACCCCAAGTCTCAAACTACTATTAAAACTAATGATTTACTTAACTCTTTAACTGAAGTAAACTCCAAAATCCAAAAAAATTAACTGTAAAAACTCCAAAACACAACGCGGAGGTCAATCTACAAAATAAATATGGCTGCCAAGTTGACGGAGGCGTGACGTTCGCTGCAACAATTGAATGGGTATGTTCAAAAATACAATTTTTTGCTACGGGTCTGTTAAGATCGCAGTACCGTTTGGTTTTGAAAGTTGCCACCCCTGAGCAAGCTAGCAATTGCTTTGGCGATCGTCTTTTGCGATAGAATTAGTGTGATCAGACTATACCTATATTTAAAAATAGAAGGAAAGGCTTTATTCCAAATATCTTTAGTTTTATGGCTTACCATACATGTAAAATTAAAAATGTTTAAACCCCCAGGCTATGCTTTTCTTCTATAACAAAATTGTAACAACAACCTTGCGACAACTCCAGCTGGTCTGAGTGAAGAGAAACCGATAGTTTCTTCTGGACTTGTAAAGTAGGTTTATATTAAAAATATTAAAAATGAAAAGGTTTTTAAACGTTCAGAAAAACCTTATTTTCTCTTTTGAAAACCTAAAAACAACCCCAATGTGAATCACCTATTTTTAATAATAGTTCACTTGTAAACAATAGTTTATACATTGTGGAAACTTTAACTGGAATAAATTCTCTATAACCTCAGGATAAAATATGTGGATAAAATGCAAAACCACGTCGATTGAGATTTTTTATGGACTTTCCAGTCAAAGAATGTTTACCTTTTTTAAAGAGTAGAACCTAACCCAACTTATTTATTTTAAATGGTATGCTACTACTTGTAGCATCTTTCATCTTTTTTTAATTAAAAAATCAGAAATTAAAAAATTGTCAAAAAAATTAATTGGCCCCATTATCATAAAAACTTACTTAACGTTTAACCTACCTAAAGAGTACCGGCGTATGCAGAGGGGTTAGAGGCTCAAGATCCCCCCCTCCCAGAGGCACTAAAAATCGACTCCTAAAGGTTGAATTTTCCTACAGAGTTGGGTGTTCTTGGGTTTAGGACAGGAGGTGCTTCAATAAGACACTTGAATTAAGCTTACGTTTCGAGTATATTTTTACTCTTCTTCAGAGCTACAAAGAAAAAGTTTTAGTACACGAATTTTCCTCAGAAAGTACCAATAAAATGGTGATCTGATACTATTGTGTTACTCAAGTCCCCACCCCCATAAACAATTTCTGCGTACGCCACTGCTAAAGAAATAACTACCCGCAGCTAAACCAAATTTGCTTCGCGAAAGTTTATTACAGAAAAACCGAATAATAATTTGATTTTTATAAAGGTTTTTTAAATTAAAAATTAATTATTACATTTAAATTAAAAAAAATCACGGTTAATTTTTTTTAAAGGGGCTATCCACCAAAGTGCCACAAGTAGTATCATCCCGTAGAAGAAAATATAATAAAATAGCATAAGATCCAGTGAAAAGCAGGGGCTTTTTAAATATGTCAGTAACAGTGGCGTATCAAAGAGTTTTGGTACAGTTTGAAATTTTCTAGTTAAGAAAATCGGACTACGCCACTGGAAAAATTTAATTCTATGATATAATTTAGTTCATTGCTCTTAGATCAACCCTGCCAGGTTTGGTTCTCGTAGGTTAAGACATCTTAATGAAAATGCTAAGAAGGAATATGCAAGAAATTGTTCAAATTGGCATCATTTTTGATAGGGTTTTTTCAATTTTTCTGGTAGAAGGAGTGGTCTACGCTACACACTACACTATTTACTTATTAATAGAAAATTAATTTTTGAACATTTTTCCCATTTGTCAATTTTTACAGTCTGTCACCGTTTAGGAGTCATCCAAAAAAAACGCTTTTTTTGAAGGAGGTTAGAAATGACAGTTACCGAGGGGGTAAGATGGGGACTTTTAATATGTTAAACGGTAGACTTCCTAAGCTTGTTAGTGAAAAAAAAATTTGGGTTCTAATATTTTTCTCTGTTCAGAAAATGTGTATCTAAATTGCCTAAACTATATGTGTTAAACTTATAACGCCCCTCGTTTTTCGCATTCGAGTCGAGGGTTAAGAGGATACATTTTAACAAATTTTGTAATAATATACCTTATAGCACTTTACGAACTCAACAGTTTTAACAAAAACACATACTTACCTACTCCTTGTTGTGCAAAATATCTGCAGCTTCTGGAATTCTACTTTATATGCAAATGCCTAATTACATTTATGTCAAACAAAACTCTTCCCACAAAGTAAATACCTACGGAACAGAGCTGTAATGCTTAACGAACCGAAATGGATCGCAGGCCTTAAGATGTACGTGCTCGCAAGTTTTAGTATCGGTGTAACAGTAACGTTCTTAAAAAGAAGTTAAAAAAAAAACCTCCGAATCAGTTACTTCAACCGAAAAGAATCTAAAAACAAAAGTTCTTGGGTGGAAAAAACGAAAATTTAAACTTGGATGGGTATCCCACAAGGAACACACAAAGGTCCAAAGCGAAAAGATCAAATGATGTTTCGCCCTGGGCAACCAGCGTGGACTCATCAGTGGTTTCACTGGTCACCCTCCCCAAACATCATTCAACATCACTGATGAGCCCACGTTGGTTGCCTAGGGCAAAATATCATTTGACCATTTCTCTTTGGTCCTTTGTGGGATACTCATTCAAGTTCGAATTTTCGTTTTTTTTTCCACCCAAGATCTTTTGTAGTAACGCTCTTAAAATTAATTCTGTGTTTAGGACTTCCATTGTCTATATTTTATTTATACACGACGTTTCGATCAGTATAATCTCTGATCGTCTTCAGGTGCAAACTACAATCTATTCCTAAGGCTACGTACTTATATACTATGAGAATTACTCAACCGTGAAGTTTAAGAAGTTGGCTCCGCCCAAGGAGACGCTTCGAAATATTTGGAATTTCAACACTTATTTTACTGAAAATACCCAATAAAGGCAGCCTCAAGAAATTTTCGTTTCTTCCAGTGTGAATACTTGTGCAAAACCTTTACTTCTGTCCACTTCATTCGGTGCTGTTTTGGTATTCGTCTGATGTTCCTTAAGCCTAACAGATAGTGGTCTTTTTGTTTCGCCTATGTATGATTCACCACACTCACAAGGAACTTGGTAAATGTATTCCTTATTTTGTTTGTTCTCCGGTTTTGGTTTACTAAGAAGGCTTCAAATTGTATTATTAGATTTAAAAGCTGTTTTAATATTAAAGTTGTTCGCTACTTTTCACATTTTCTCTGATATTCCTTTAATGTATGGACTTGAAGGAATGCATTTTCCTGGTTTTGGTCTTGTAATATCTGTCTTGTTTGCTGAAATTTAGAAATAGTATCTGTTATAAGTTTAAGGCTGTAACCATTCTACTGCAAATCCTTCTTAATGTTTCTTATTTCGATCAGAATTGTTACAAATTTAAGCGGCTCTGTTATAGAAAGTTCTTGTTATGCCTCGTTTGGTTGTAGCAGAATGATTTGAACCTTGATTTAAATATCGTCCTGTGTGAGTGGGTTTACGATAGACTCTTGTTCTGATGTCGCTTTCTACTCGTTTGACAATTAAGCATAAAACCTTTCAACTGAGAGTAAGAGTAATGTAGACAGCACTTAAACAACTGCATCACTCCCTCCAGCGGCAAGCTGGTACGTTCATAAAGGGATTCGTCATCAACCAGTCTCTGTCTAATAATATCTAGCGATTCCTTTTGCGGGACATTGGTGTATAGACTTTCGATATCAAAACTGACAAATCTATCCTTGGGTCCTAAAACAAAAGATTTAAGAATATTAACAAAATGGTTGAAATTTTTGGAGTTGGAAGAGGTTGAATAATTTTGAAAAGAAATATAGACAGATTGCTTGTTGGAGAATTTCCTGGAACTTGTGATTGGGCGTATAGATGAGGATTTAGAGTACTATAAACCTTACTTTCGATTGATTGCGTCAGGTCTTTTAGAAGAAGTTTATAGTTTCCTTTGGCAAGAACCTCTTAAACTTTCTGGTCATAGGTTTTCATGTCCAAAATCACTGTGGCATTGCCCTGTCTGCTAGTAATATTTTAACTGATTTGTCCTTTTGAAGATTCTTCAACGCGATTTCCTCTGTTTTGCTTATGTTAGAGGTATAGTTAATAGGTTTGTAAATGTTAATTTCAAACACATCATTGCCTCATACTTTCAAACAATAATGTTCTTACAAATATGTCCTGTTAAAAAGTGTCTAAAAGTCTTTTAAAATGTTTAAATGCAAAAAAAAAACTTATTTGTTGTTTTTTAATTTTTATTTTTTTCTTCAAAAATGTCTAAACTACGTGTTTTAAAGGCTACTACTACTACTACTACTACGTGTTTTTTGAAGACAAAGTATTGACGTTTATCAGAAAAATTTGTTTGCCAGCTGAATCTGTGTGGGGTTGGGGGGGTCCTTTAATTATTATGTGTTGTCAAATTATATTAGGTAGCCATTATTCTTTACAAGATTATTTTAGTAAAATATCGTTGCCCTATTTTTTTATATTGACCTGTCTGGATATCTACCTACTGTGACCTATTTTGGAGGAAAATTTTACGTCAGTTTTGTCCCTACTTGGGTAGAATAGTGGGATTTCTTTTTAGGAATCCCTATTTGGAAGCCCTATATTATGTTAGGGATATACTTAATACCTAAGTTCTGGCCAGAAATGCTACTTGAGTTCCACCTCTGTTTCACAGGTATTTACTTTATAATCTTCCTAATTACCATTAAAACCACATCAAAATTAAATATCTGCTTCTTCGATGTATAAAACAGTTATTTTAAACTAAGGACCCTTTTGTATTTTTAAACCAGCCTTGCACCCAGTTAATTAGATTATAATCTCGTCAAGCGAAAAAAAATCCGGGTCTCGCAGTTGACTTAAACTTAACTCCCAACTCAGCATTTTTAGCTAAACTTATTAAGTCGCGTTGAAATTACCAGTTCAAAAGAAAAAGTTTAAAAGAATCCGTTTTTTCGGCTTTTTTAACAGGAGAGATTAACCCTTTTTAAATCAGAGGACACCCTAATTTTTGCGCAACTTGGTTCATTTTAATTTTAGTTAAATCACTTTAATGGCTTTAAAAATCTAGTTTTTTATTCCAATCAAGTCGGCACTATATTTTTAAGTAAGCGCAATTAGTATCATATTTTTCGCCGACGCCGGACTTTTTTGGCATTTAAAATATTAAAATCCAGAATATTTTGTTTGACAAGGAAACGGTGTTGGCAACTAAAAAGACAGTACCTTACCTTAAAAAGGCGTTTTGCTTTGCGCAGTGGTTTTTTAATTATTTTGAGTAAAAAAAATACGATCCTGGATCTCACTCACCTTTGTTATCCAATGGTTGTTGCCAGGCCTGGAAATATGGTCAAAATTCGCACAGTAGAGTTACACTTAAAAGTCTGTAAAAAATTATATATATTTTGTGTTGATTCACACACGGGTTTTCAACGAATCTCTCGAGTTGTTCCTAATCAGATCAGATCTCAAGACGCGCCGCGATAATTGCGCGCGCATTCACGATAAAAGAGCTCGATCTAGGGCTACTTTCGCGGGAATTAAAGTAAAGTAAAATAAAAGAAAAACATCCTTTTTCCCATACATAAAATGCTCAAATATTTGAATTATCACAAAATATTATTCAAAACTGAACATGCCTCCTACTAAAATGCGCATTGCATTTTCTGGTTATTAAAAAAAAAACAAAAAATAAAATTCTACTTGAGTATTCCCCATTAACCTATAAACTTAAGAATTACTAAAAAAAACTTATTGTGTTGGCAACGGACAGAGTTTGACCACTGGCCGTTTTAAGGTGCGTTTTTAATATTACAACTTGAACAATATTGTCAGGACCTGGATGACATTCAATGATTTTCGCTAAACCAAGGAACCTACTATATCATTATGATTTCATTAGTTTTTCTGGATTAAATCATGTAAATATTCATCACGCCAACATTTCCAGAAGTGCTGTTGGAGCTGGATAATAAGTTAATTAATAACTTAGGTACAAATTAAATCTGGATCTGGAATAGCAGATAAAGGGGCTAATGTCAAGAAATGTCCCGGAGTAAGACATGACAAGTCACCCTTGTTGAATTGTTGACTAAGTGGGCTCAAGATACTTGGCTGCAGCAATGAAGTTAGTACCACAATCACTATGCAGGGTACTGACCCGTCCTCTGCGACTTATAAAGCGTCTTAGGGCAGCCCAAAAAGCATCACCGGTTAAGTCAGAGCATAACTCTAAATGTAATGCCTTTATAGCACAGCAAACAAAAAGACTTATGTACGCTTTTTGTGACTTCGAATCTCTATTCTTAGCCATTGTGATAAGACTGGGCCTGCGAAATCAATAGAGGAGCATAAAAAAGGCTTGCATGCGTTGATGCGATAGGCAGGTAAGATCCCTGTAGGAGGTTGGAAAGAAATTGGGTTAACACGGAAGCATTGAAAGCATTTAGATACACACGTGGATTGTGGATTCAGATACTTAATATGATAGTGAATGATGATTAGCGGGATGTTTTTGTCAATAAACAAAGACAGTTTACGGAGAGATTTGGAGAGCGGTAGATATTTTGACAAATGGTTAATTTCTTCACTAAAACACTTTTTTGTACCATTTTTTATTAAAATTAGCAGAGCGTCGTGAGATTCACTGTACTGTAAAAGCATTAGGAAATAGAATATTTCCCTTTTTTATTTTATAATAGAAGCGAAGAAAATAAACAAGTACTCGTAAAATCTTAGTTAAAGTTGAATATTGCGTTAACACACAGTAGTCGTAAGAACACTTAAAGCTCTCATTTCAGATTGCACTATAGGATCATCTGAGCTGACTTCTATTTTAAGATTTGGCCACTTATCAGCTGGATACTGCAAAAACTGCGGACCATTCCACCACATATCAGAATCTATAAGTTTAACAGGTAGTAGGCCACGGCAGGCCACATCTGCGGGATTTTCCTTTGTGGGTACACAAAGGTTTTCCATTTGTAAGCAGGGACTTAATCCACTGTAAGGTAACCATCGAATCATTGATGTTATAAAATTTGATTTTAGAATAAATTTTTAGTACCAGAGAAATTAAATTTGCGACTAGCATGGCTCCGAAAAGTTCCAATTTTGGTATAGACTTTTTCTGAAGAGGAGCGACCTTTGTTTTAGCACATATCAAACGAGTAAGCACGTTATCTCATGAATCTGTCAAGCGAAAATATAAACAGGCACTAAAACAAAGCTCAGAGGCATCTCCAAAACAATGTATTTCCAGGGAAATGTAGTTGTCAATAAAACCTTGACGAGGAATTTGTACAAAAGATATAAGATGAAGCTCATTTTTGTATTGATTCCAAATTGAAACAATGTCCTGCTTTGGAGTTTGATTCCATCCCATTCCTCTAGTCCATAAAAGTTGCATGAAATATTTGCAAAGAAGGTAAGAGGGGCAAGATACCCGATGGGGTCAAAAATGCGACTAATTTCACTAGGTATAACACGTTTTGTGCATTCTTGGTTCAAAATATTTAGCTTATAACTAAAAATATCAATGAAAGGGCACCATTGTAGACCCAAAACCTTAAAAGAATTAATAGATTCATCCAATGAAACTGGAGACTGCTGGATGGAAGAAGGAATAGAGGCTAAAAACTGTGAGTTATTACTCGCCTACTTTCGCAGTTCAAAACCGCCTTTCATTAAAAGTGTTATAAGTTCGTTTTTTAAAACAAGACCTTCCTCTAACAAATTAACGCCAAAACAGCAGTCGTCAACATATATGTTGGATTGTAGCTCCTTAAAGGCTAAAGGAAATTTATCCTTTTGGACGCATGAGGGTTAGGCGATTTCGAGGTGAGAGACGAAATGTAGACTTTGCTGTTCAACGTGATACAGCAAGACAGGGTGCTATATGTTTAGGAAGCAGCTCACTTCTAGTCCTCATCAAGGGCACTGCTCGGCGATATATCGATGAAGTGCTGCAGCCAGTTTTACATCCCTACCTACAAACTATCCCAAATGCGATCTTTCAACAAGATAATGCCAGACCGCATATTGCTCGTGAAACAATGGACTTCTTACATGTACTTGGCATAAAGACTTTGGAATGGCCAGCAACATCATCTGATTTGTCGCCTATCGAACACGTATGGGATATGATAGGGCGAAATCTTAGTCGATTACCACGTCCCCCTGGAAACTTAGATGAACTCTTGCATGCCGTAAGGAGGATTTGGATGAGTGTTCCTCAATATGATATAGACCATCTAATTTTAACAATGCCAACAGAACAAACGAGTGCATAAATATATATAATAAAGGAGAAGCTACTTATTATTAATTTTTTGATGATTATCATGGAGGAATATTCTTGGAAATGTAATCAATTACTAAGATCATCCTAATGTATTAATATATAAATAAATTATTTTAAAAATATTTGTCCCTTCTGGTGTTGCATTTTTTTTTGTTCTCCAGTATATGACATGTTCCATTTACTTTCCCATAAGTATAATGTGTCAGACAAGTAAATATAGTTTAGGCGGTTCCATACAAGACAAATTCAATATATTATATATTTTTGGAATCAGGAAAAAATGGCCATTCTAAATTTAAAAAAATATATGGGGCATTCCATTTAAAATAAAGAAGTTAATATAAAAATTTGTCAGTTGCGATGACAGCTGCTACTTTTTAGGGACGTCACTGGAAAGTTTCCAAAAAATTATGCAACCTCTGTACAGGGTGGTCCAAATTCGAGGGGCCTCTATAGCTTTGGGCTTTTGCAGCATAGTTAGCCCAAAACTAATATACATGTTACGGGCTCGATTTTCAAGAGAAGTCGAAAACTAAAAACCGCAATGCGATATGTCAAAGCGTTTCTGAGCTACAGGATGATTCTCAAAAATGTGCGCTTCTAAAAACCCTCTACAACTTGTTATTTGTAATGATAGAGATTTTCATTAAAAACATTTTTTGAAGATTTTTTACGGAAAAATCTACCTGTTTCACCGATTTTGTCTTAGAGCCTTTAGTTCACGAGTTATAACACAAAGTTACATTTTTTTAAATGGAATACCCCAATTTTCTTTTAAAAATTAGTTTTGTAATAAAATTTCCTGTTAAACGATGTGTCATGCACCTATTTTTATTAAGTAGTTAAACAGATATCTGCAATTTTTAATAGGCTGTGTTTAACTCTGACCTATGCAGTTTTAGGGTATCTATCTAGGTAGCTATGATCAAATTAAAACAATTGCCATGATAAACGAGCCCAAGTGTCAAAAGTCAAAAGATTTAAAAATGTTTGAAAACTTTGAAAAGTACGACATAATAAAATGTTATATTGAAAGTAACGAAAATCGACAGACGGCGTTAAATCTATATTTCCAGAGATATCCGGAAAGAAGGCAACCTAGCTCAAAAATATTTTTGAAGTTAAAACGTCATCTACAAGAATACAGATCCTTTACAAAACCGCGGCCTAGGACGTATAGAATCCTAGCCAGAGATAGAGAGTTGGAAGAACTAACGGTTCTACGTCGTACCTAAATAAAAGCCAAGAAGACCCCGATTTTGCCAGAAAAGTTATTTGGACGGATGAGGCAACGATTTCTAGTGACGGAATATTCACCAGAAATAACTGCTATTACTGGAAACAGCAAAATCCCCATATTATGGTAGAACAAGCGAATCAGGGAAGGTTCAGTTTTAAGGTATGGGTAGGCATCTACAGAGGACAAATTATTGAGCCATATATTTTTGACGGAAATTTAAATGCCGAAAGATACCAACAAATTTTAGAAGAGCAGGTGATTCCGTTTATCGAAAATTTGCCACTCCAGCAAAATAATGAGCTATACTTTCAACATGACGGTGCACCTCCTTACAATGCACGAGACATTACTAATTTGCTAAATATTGTGTTTGCCGAAAACTGGATCGGAAATAAAGGTCCTATATATTAGCCCCCCAGGTCTCCAGACCTGACCCCTTGCGACTTCTTTTTGTGGGGAAGAGTCAAAGACCTTGTATTTGGAAATCGCCCAACTACTAGAAGGGAATTGGAAGAGGCACTTCGTACTGCATTCAGGCAGCTTCGTGCGGTAGAACTTCTTAATGCAGAAAATAGCGTCAAGAGAAGATGTAGGATATGTCTACAAGAAAACGGCCGTCAATTTGATCATTTGTTTAGAATTAAAGAAAATTGTTAGATGTAGATTTTAGGTGTTACATAGTTTAATTAGTAAAAATTTTAAATAAAAACTTTTAATAATTTTATTTTTGTTTATTATTTTAGGGTTGGTAATTATAGTAAACTAGAAGTTAAAGTTCGAGGTTGCTGTGTCCCCTCGTGTCGTAGCCAACTTGATTTTGTATGAAAAAAAAAACAATAAAAATATAAAAATATGCAAATATCTTTTAAACTATTTAATAAAAATAGGTGTATGGCACATCGTTCGACAGGAAATTTTATTAGAAAACTGATTTTTTAGAAAAATTGGGGGTATCCCATTTAAAGAAATATAACTTTGTGTGATATCTCGGGAACTAAAGGCTTTAAGAGAAAATCGGTGAAACAGGTAGATTTTTCTTTCAAAAATCTTCAAAAAATGTTTTTAATGAAAATCTCTATCTTTACAAATAAAAAAGTTGTAGAAGGCCTTTAAAGTCGCACATTTTTGAGAATCACACTGTAGCTCAGAAACGCTTTGACATATCGCAATGCGGTTTTTAGTTTTCGACTTCTCTTGAAAATCGAGCCCGTAACATGTATATTAGTTTTGGGCTAACTATGCTGCAAAAGCCCAACGCTATAGAGGCCCCTCGAATTTGGACCACCCTGTACATAAAACTTTTTTCCAGCAATAATAATAAGGGAGGTAAGGGGGTGGGGTGAAAATATGGTAAATCACCCTGCAAATAGCCATACGCGTATTTTTTATATTCCGACACATGGAGTTTCTAACAAAAGCAAATTAAATATGTTTTTAGTTTTATTGGAAAGGGAAAATCCGCTTCATTCAAAGAATTTTTTTAATTTGATTTTCAAATTATTATAAATTTGTTTGACAGATATCTACATAACCTTTCCGCTTGTAACCAGCCTGGTTTAAAAAGAAAAACTGTTAACAATTTTAAAATAAGGCACCCTGCCAAATTTTAGCATTTTTCGATGCCCCTTTCTTTTGTTAGGTGCCGGAAAAGAATATTCCAATTATACCGAACAGTGTTGCCGGTGGTAACCAATTTTCTTTAAAAAGACGACGAAATCTGTAGCCTTAATATCGTTTTTAATCAAAGTTAAGGCCAGATCATTGGAATAGGGATTTCACGACTTTTTGTAGCAAAACTCTGCCGAGAAATATTTGTTGTTTCAAAAAAATGACCTATCGAAACTGCGGTATTGTTTGGTTTTGAAAATTGTCTTTCTACCTGCAAAGGCTACAGAAATGGTTTTTGCAAGCGAATTTTGAACGATAAGTAATGCTTCTGTGACGAGAACTATTTTTAGCTGAAAATTAAGCCACTCCCTCAAGTTTTCCTCAAGCATTACAAAGACAGTATGACCTTTGATGACCTTGATAAACACGATTCAAGTTTAGGAAGAATGTAATTTTTGTTATGAATTTAGCATTTTTTTTACAACATTAGCTATTAGGTCATTATTTTACTCAATCTTATGAGGATTTGAAAAATATATATTCAAGCTGATACTACCTCCGGTTACCTTAATATCAGTGGTAAAATATTAATAAAACAGCATTTTCGATATATTAAAAATTGATTAAAATTTTAATACCAATAGAGTCGTGATTATAGTAGATTTAATATATTTCGGGAAAAGGATTTTAAAAAAATGTTTCAAGTCATTTCTTTTGTTTGTACGGCCCTTTTAAAGCGCTTTTATATGAAAATGCTTTAAAAATTATAATAAAAATAAAAATATTATTTATCGCTTTAAAAGCCACTTTAGGGCCGGTATTAACACTTTAAAAACTTAATTCTGATTTTACTGAAAAAACTGTTTTAAACTTAGTTGTTTTATTAGCTTTCTTTTTAAACTGAACGAAGAAAGGGATTCTATTTTAAATAGTTCTTACATAAAAGTTGCTTTAGGTGCGTATAAATGTAGTAACTGTGACATTGGACGACCTTAAAAAACGCAAAAAACTAAAATGAGATCTTTCGTAAACCTGTAGCACATTTTTCAAATCCCGCTTTCCAAAATAGATTAAATTAAACTGACTATTCCTGTGCTCATTTTGCAAAAAAAAATAGTTCCTGTCACAAATGACATTTTTTACCTTAAATTGTATTTTTTAAGGTCACCGACAGTCACAGTAAATTAAAACATTTTTTTAATTCCTCGTCCTTGAAATACATAAAATCGACTATATTCACGACCTTATAGATAACACAAAGATTTTAATCAATTTTTACATGGCATCGAAAATGACGTGTTATTTAACTTGCACCGCTGATTATATATTATTATTATTATCAAAATAAAAAAAATCGTTTTCAATATATCGAAAGTCACAATGATCACTGAAATATATAATGCCCTTATTCGAAAAAAATTGCCCTTATTATGATTTTTTTTTTACCTTAAATTGCATTTTTTAGGTTAACTGAAGGTCATAGCGACTTGAAAGATTTTTTTTAATCTCTCGTAAAAAATATATATACAATCGACTATAATCATGACCCAATAACCATAGTAAACATTTTAATAAATTAATTGTTGGCCGCCATTTTGAGAAAATGGCGATAGAGCTATTCCGATTCTGGTCTAATCGTGTCAAATCTTGTAAAATATGCTTCATAACAATCTTACCAAATCTCATGCTTTCAGAAAAATTTGGCACTTTTTTTCTTGTAGGAAATGAACTATTACACAAAACCATTCTTGCGTTATCCATGATTTACAGTGTAAAAATGGTGTTCCTAGTTTCTTGTAAGTATTTACGTGTTTTTTAGTATTTTTTGATAAATATTTGTGCTTTTTTTTACTCGCATTTTTGATCACTCCCTGGCGTCATTATTTAAACCAACGCTTTTTTTTTTAAAAAAAACGCTATTTTAGCTCGTAGTTGTGAAAACTACTGTTCCAAAAATGTATGACCTATGCTACCAATGAAAGTTTAAAAATGTCCGGGCAAAAAAACGATGTTAGATTGATCAGTGTTTTTTCGTAAGCAAAAATTTTAAAAATTATATACTTAACTATACATATATAAAAATCTGCACGAGAAACTAATCTAATGTCGCAATAACCCAATGCACAAGACCAAGTTCTTTGCGTTTTGGCCACTCTCTTGAAATTTTAAATATATGTGAAAATGTGTGAATAACTTAAAGTGGAATGCAAACTTACCATTCTGCCGTCTTCATTGTCGATCTCCAGAGGTGTTTGCAAACTCGGCTTTCCCAAATACCAATCCTCACGTGGATCGTAGTTACCTAAGAACTGGACTAGACGGGGCACGTTCACATAATTATCATCATCAAAGTGACAGAACCATCTGAAAAGAAAGAAAATAGTTATTTACCTATCTAAAAAGTGCGGATAGTGATACATTAAGGATTTTCGATTTACAATTTGTCCTGGTTCTGATTGAACCAGAACCGGAACCGGTCCTTTCGCGCGTCTTAAAACAATGACGTCACAGTTGTAACCCGGTTATGAAATTTTAGAACCAGCCTGGGAGGTTGGTTCGGCTCTTTAATTGTAAACATAAACCCTAAAATTTTGCAAAATTATGTCTTTTTTTGAGTAAAATCAAAGATATCTTCACAATATTTTAAATGACGTCATTATTTTAGAACCGCTGTCAAAATTTATGTCAAAATAATGTCAACCAGAACCAAGACCAATCCTTAAATCGAAAATCCCTATTGACACATGCGGTGGTAGTTGCACGAACAACTTAAGGTTCCTAGGTCTTTTTCTAGGTATGTAATTTACTTGCTAATTTTTTTTATAAATAATGGTAGCGAAAACTGCTTACTGCCGTGGCTGCATTTCCGACAGTGTTATGAGATATTATTTTCCTTTTTTTTTTCAAGTAAATGTAATGGTTTGTTTTAGAAATATCATAAATCATAAATGACAAACCCAGGTTAACCAATAGGTTGAACCAAGATATTTTGGTTATCCGACCTTAGCTCTCAATCATTTAAAAATCAACTAAAAGGAACTATGCAGGATCGAACGTAGGATCTAGTTTCCTTGTTTTTTCTTTTTGAGGTTTTCACATTAATTTTAGTTTATACTGTACTCTTAATTCACAACTTTGTAAAATGTAATTATGTGCTACCTTATAATAGGATATTTACTTAGAATAGGGACTTATTGGGCGTATATTTTCGCGTTCCCTTAATAAGGAAAATTGACATTTGACATCTGAGCATGCGCGTGAACTGCGTTTTTATTAAGGGAACCATAATAAAATACGGAATTCTCTTAATTCGGTACAGTTACCGTACGTTGGTTTGTTTTTAGACACGACTTTTTAATATTCTTTGCATTTTTAGTTTATGTGTTTAAAAAAACAGTCTTGTGGATTTTAAAAATTTATGTGAAAAAATTAATAAACTGGAGAAACCTACAAGGTTGAGGTTGAGCTACACTGACGATATAATTCTTTTGCGAGAATTTATTAGGGAAAATCCCTACAAGGTTAGAAATTTTAGGTTAGGAATAAGGAAAAGTAATGCAACTTAGAATAACACTTTTTTTTAATGTATGGTTAAGGTTCAACCTAAATAAAATACGGTTTGCCCTGATTATGTTAAAACCTTATAGAGTAACGCCCAATAAGTCCCTAATATCTGTAAGGTAGCCTGTTTGGTAAAATAAATATAAAATAAAAGGTCGGTTTTTGCAAGGTTAATTCAGCAGCGGTATTTATGGTAAAGTCGGTGAGCTGTATGAAGTCCGATATTGGATTAAATCTCGAAAAGATGTTATCGCTTTTTGAAAAGTAAGTCAGTTAAGTTAGAATGCCCTCGCTGTACTTGATCGTACCAGATATCCCACTGGTTCACTGTATTCTAGTGGACTAAATCAGCGGTCTTGAAACAAAATTATTTAAGAATTACGCGTTATACTTATACCACGATAAATATTTCTATGTTATTTTATTTTTCACTTATACTTTTGAAAAACTTTTTGCGTCAATAACTTAAATATTTGGACAGGTATTTTTTCCGAGAATTTAATTATTTTGCGGTCATTGTAGGTAAATCTGAAGCTGTCGTCAATGACAATAATCACTATTTTCCAAGAAATAATTAAAATTTGCTCCAGTTGGGGATGGTATGTTCTATTTTAAATAAGTAGGTATGCTTTTATTTGCTTTTGGTTTGTTTCTTATTGTGTGTGAATTGCGGAATTTAAAGCAGTTATAAAGCAAAGTTATGGAAAATGTTCAGCAAGGTGACACAACGCCTAGAAGGTGTTTATCTTCAGGTGAACGCCGTTTGGTATTACAAGTGGAACGTTATTTTACTTTAGAAAAATATAACTCGGGCCCGTTAGTGTCTGTTTTGGCAGTGCAAAAACGAACGTCTGATGCTTGCGGCATTTCAGATAAGACCTTAAGAAGACTTCAAAAAAAAGAGTGAAGAGGAATTGGACAGACCATATAAAAGGGTTCAGCAGCATTCAAAAACCTTTGATCTATCCCAGGGGATTAAACTATTGATTAGAAATATTGTTTATGATATGTATAAGTCAAAGGAATATAAATAAAAATCAAAAGATCAAAAGATCCTGGGTGGAAATAACGAAGATTCAAACTTGGATGAGCATCCTACAAGGAACACACAAAGGACCAAAGTGAAAAGAGAAATTATTAAACGGCTCATCAGTGATTTCACTGGTAACCCGCCCCATACATCATTAAACACCTTCATACACTTTGATTTTCAACCTTGAATTACTCACAAATAGGTTTATTTATAATAATACATGTAGGCTATGAAGAAGGGTTTATTTCAAATGCCAGTTTAATATTTGCATCAACAAAAAACAGTGACGATCACGGAAATATGGATGCTAAAATTTTTGAGCATTGGTATGAGGAAAAACTTTTAAAAAGTTTATAAAACCCTTCCTTAATTGTTTTGGGCAATGCGTCTTACCATATGAGACTCGAAGAGAAATTTCCTACAAGCAGCTGGAAAAAAGAGGAAATAAGAGAGTGGTTGTCAAAGAAAAACATAAACCTTGAAAAGCAAGTGTAAAGAGCAGCCATTTAACAGCAAGCAAAGTGGGCAAAGAAGAATGGCGGAAATGCATTGAACACAGGGAAAAAATTATTTTTGAATCTTATGACACAGAACAGGTTATAGACGTAATTATTACGGATGATGATAATGATTCTGAAGGCATGGATGATATTTCAGATGCATAGGAAGAGTATTTTTAGTATGCATTTATAAGTAGGTGCGTTCTATCGCAAGACTGCAATATCGGTTCTTTCTAGAACCAAAACTTTATAAAAAAGAATTCGTAAAACTAATTTGCCTAATTACGAATGTCCAACCCACGACTTTCCTAATTACCGATGCAAAAAAAATATTTTTTTCTGCGCATGTTATAACCAACGCTTGTAAAAAAGCACTATTTTAGACACTAGATGTAAAAACTACTCTTATTTAGAAAATGTAATTCGTCATGTTCCAAAGATATAATTTATTGTTTGAGAACCACCGACTTATCTTATATTTCTTATAACGAATGCACTTTAACAGGGCGACCGGTATATTTGCGAGTAAATATACCTTACCATGACGTCACATTTAACTTCGGTTTGCAAGACTGAATATAAAAACAATGTAAACAATATTTTGTAGATTTTTGGTGGATTTTTGTTAAATGTTTGAAGTTTTGTGGTGAAAACACAGCCTTAAGTTAAATAGGACATATGTCTGCCTCACTTATGCAAAAAGTAAAGTGCGACGATGAAGTCGGCCAAACCTGTTGTATAAACTACAGAAAATATGGAACTTATTACAGGCTAAAAAAGCACACAGACATGTGAAACGTACGCTTCAAATTTGGTGTGGCAAAGCTCTAAAAAAGTTCTTTGAGAAAGTTGAGGACACTTGGTCCTCAAACAGGTGGGTGTTTTGTCAACTGACAACAAAGGTGGAGCAATTTTGTGTAATGAATATCATATGGTTTGTGATAAAGTTGATTCTGGTATACAGGACGTAAATAGAGGACCCTTGAGCACTACACACACAGAGAATGTAAAACTTCCAAGATTATTGAGGACAGCAATTAAAAAACTCAAGTCTTTTTTTCTGATAGGTACTTTATAAATATATTTTTGTCGTTTTAGTTGACCGGATTTCTGTTTGTTATAATATAAGGGCAGATTTATGCAGCAACTTAGATTAGGTACTTAATTTTTCATCTCTGTCTTTTTTCATGCTATGTTAGAAAAAGATAAGAGATATAAACTTAGCCACACTGCCTTTAGTCTATAACTAAAAAAGCGTTTTACTCTACTAAATTAATAAGTTGTGGATTTGAATTATGAGAGAGGTATGTTGTTTTTTTGTTTATTTTAGGTTACTGCAGAGTCCAGAAAGACCTTTTCGCCTAAAAAGTTGACTACTGGATAAATTTACTTGTTAATGATTTGCAGTTGTTGTAAATGTAGAGTCGCTTGATGCATTTTTTGAATCTGGGTCTGGGTTATACAACGAAAAATACCAGTGTTTCACTTAACTGTAGGATTACACCTGGTTCTCACGTCTATGCGTGCTGACCCAGACTCAAAAAATGCATCAAGCGACGATATTTACAACAACTGCAAATCCATGTCCCGTTACGTGGTGCGTTTTTGAGTCAAGGTGAAGGCGCATAGGTGGGAACCAGGCGAAATGGTAAAGCCATGATGGAAATTTAAGGCTTAAAATATTTTAGCATAATTTAAGGAGTAACATTTTTGTTTAAGCATTTTTTACTATGTTTTTCACATTTGTATGCCATGATTTTGTTAACATTTTAAAGCTTTCTTTCCAAGCTTTAGTTTTATAAAATAAAACACTGCCTTTTTTCAAGTTTTCACTGTTTTTTTAGCGTTCAAAAAAAAACATTTTTTTTTCTGTTAAAATGAAAAATATTTAGAGATAGAGGGCGGAATTTTAAAGGTAGATGGAGAGATAATTTAGTGAAGTGCAAAAATATTTAAAGTGTAAGAATTGTAGGGAAAGATGAAAATAATTTAAGGCAATTGTTTACTGAAAATTTCTGTTATGTCATCTGTCTGTAATCTTGAGTGGTGTCGTGCATATGATTTTTATTTTGCCATTTTTATACAAAAAACAGCAAAAATTGTAATTTTTCAAAGCATAAAGTAAGTGAGACATAAGGTATTAATTTCTTTCAATCAAAGTTCTTTACAGTCTTTAAATTTATCAAAAAATTTGTCCTATTATAAGTGTATTTAAGCAAATATAAAAATCATTTAACAGGTATTTAACTAAATTATTTTAAGGGTCATTATGGCTTTACCATTAGGTATTATAACATTAATTAGAAAAAGTTCGACTTTGTAATAAAGTTAATTATACACATGGTTTATTAGGTATAGACATTAATTTTAGTGTTATTTTAGAGTTTTAATGATTTTTTCTTTAAAGTATATAAGTTTATTTAAAAATTTAACTAGAAAAAGTAAAAAGTAAAAGAAAAAAATGAACATCGTGCTCTAGAATCATGTAATCAAACGGATCATTTACAAGGGTATAATAATAGTTTTCAGAGATTAATCTAAAATTCTGAAACATGGAAAATTTTGAACCATACATAGGGAAAAATTATTCCTTATCCTATGATTTTAAACCGGTAGGAGGCGCTGGCGGACGGGCGAAGTTTGGATAATGAGAAAGGGTGGTCGTGCGGAAATTTTCTCGGTCACGTGACCTAGTTTAAAAATTAATAAGTGATAATTTCCCTGGCTTGACAGCTGTCACGTGCAGATGTCAGAATAACAACAGAGGGGTAGGTACAATTTTCTATTAATTTTATGATATTTTCTTGGCGACAACAAAATTTAATATGACGAATAATAATTAATACACAAAACCAAAAGATATTGGTAGAACCTCATTCCACAGCAAACTTCGCAGATTTTATGTTTCCTACGTAAATACTTACCGCGTTAAATTGTCATCGACTTTGCAAGAGAATAATTAATTTTCCCTTCTCTCTAGTAGTATAAGATTATTAGAGTATGAAGAAATGTGTTCATTTCAGGATTTTGAAAATCGTTTTTTTACTAGGACAAAGGAAAAGTGAAAAAAAAAACAAATTCAAACTATTTGAAATACAAAACACCTAGCGTCCAATACAACACATGTGCCTATACACCTATTTTTCCCTATCCTCTAGTACTATAATACTGTGTGATTTAAATAGAATATAATCAACTTGATACAAAGATGCAAACCATAATTTCATATCACGGTCACGTGACTTTCCCTCTTTTTTAATTTTTGAGAACCTTTCATCATTATTATATTATTCATTTAATATTTTATTAATTGTACTCGTGTTGTCCCACAAGAGGTCTAACAAGTAAAATAAACGGAAATTATAACAAACCACGAGCATCTAACTACCTTCGAAAGGTAGTTAGATGGTATGGTATGTAAAACGTCATACTTGACGTCATGGTATGCGTGGTTACTAATACGATAAAAAATGTATATTCTTAAGGTTCAGTATGTTTCGTGTTTTTGCCAAAAAAATTTGTTTCTTGGTATTTCCTCTTTAAAATAAAATATAAAGTAATACGTTTTTACTTACAAACTGCGTGACATTTAAAAAAAAATCTGTTTTTTGTTTGTTTTTAGGTTGGCAACAAACCAAATATGTCACGTGAATGCTATAACTGAATTTATGGTTTTAAAATTAACCTTGCAGATGTAAAACAAACGTGTAAAATTGAAACTATAGGCCAACTTTTTTTAAAATTAAAGCACATTTTATTGAAAACAGTTTGTGATATCCACGTTTTTATTGTGCAATGTGGCAACAAGGCGAATTAAGTTTGACAACAACATAAAGTGACGTCATTAATTTTGCCATACCGGTATCCTGTATTTACCCCGCAAAAACAGGCCTAAAGAAAGTAAGCGTCTCAAAAATGTTTTTTGTTACGTTTGGGGTTTCTTAATAGAAAAAGTGTGGGTTAAAGTTGAAATCATACCCAGATGCGCCGCATAAAAAAAAATAAAAAGAAGTTTTAGTGCTGAAGCGCTGACTTAAATAAACTTTTAAAATTGGAATAAACGATATATAGCTCCTCTAAAGAGAAAACCATTTCCACTGGTGTCGACATATACGACACGGAATCCGATTACAATTTAAAGGGAATTTTCACCACATTCGTCCTGCCAGATAAACCTCCGGGGCACGTTCAGACCTCATTTCAGATTCTTTGTTTGAATGCAGGTTGATGCTATAAATATTATCCCCTTTAGTTTTCTGTGGAGTGCAATAATGCAGTGTTAAAACAAAAGGTTGTTTTTATACTTTCATGAGACGATTTTACACATTCTTCGCTTATAACAATAACATGCACACAAATATCAAAAACTTAAATGGATCATCACGAATCAAAAACGGAGTAGGATAGCAAAGCAGATGCTGTAACGCCCAGTCGCCCTTGAATTATAGGATAAAAATGGTGACCTGTCATTGGTTTTTGTGTGTTTTCCGCTTTACTTGTTTCTTAAAGTTTTTAATGAAAATTTTATACCAGTTGTTTTAAGCCAATCAGATGCCTTGTTTTTGACAGGTTGCTATGGCAACAATCCGAATTTTTCGGTTACGTGACCTAGTTGAAAAATTAATAATTGATAATTTCCCTGACTTGACAGCTGTCACGTGCAGATGTCAGAATAACAACAGAGGTGTACTATAATATTGTGTGATTTAAATACAGTATAATCAACTTGATACAAAGAATCAAACCATATTTTACTAGAGTACCAGGGAATTGTCAAAATAATAGATGAATAAGTGTCATAGCCACAATATAGGTAACAAAGACATTCAAAGTGTCAAAAAAGTAATTAAATATTGTCAAAAACTTTAATAATTTTTGGTATAAAATTTTCGTATTAATCTCCGTAAATTTTTTCTCTGTTGAGAATTTTTATAAGAAAATTCGCACCTCGAAAAAATTTTCCAAAATAATTCAAGCTCTAGGGAGATTATAAGTAAAAATTAAAAAAAAAATTGTGTTTGCAACTTACGGCTAAACTGTGTCTTTTTAACCGATTTCATTTAGCTTCACGTGATCTGTCTAACGGTCTGTCTAACTATCTGTCAAATCCTCGGTCAAATCTTGTAATTATTGTATTTTTTACTCGTTCAGTCGCTGCACATTTTAGTCATTAGTGCTAAAAACTAGTTACACTTAACGTTAATTTAATTGAATTTAACTTAATTTAACCTAACTTAAGGAAAATTTAGGGTGTTCACACATCAACTTTCTTAAATAGCTGCAAATTATTGCTGCTATTTACCAAGAATTTTGTCCGCAAAGCAACAGATTGTAATAAATTGGTGGTCATGTTTGTTTGAGCATTAATTCATCTCAAGGAAATTTAAAAACGAATAAAAGGGTCTCGCGTGACTTTCCTACACCGCATGTGATTCTTGACCTGATTTTTTTTTAAATTTGATAAGCTTTAAATTATTTATCAATAATTGTGGGAAAACGAGTACATAAAAAAACCTCGTGTTGTAAAAAGAGACGTAACGTAACAGTAGTAGAAATAAATAACAATAAAATATATCTAAAACCTATTAAAATCAATCAAAGCTTATTTTTTGTTTTAATGTCAAAAATATAGACATGAAGGGTCGTGCGCGGAATTTCAATCCACAACCTCAGACGTTTGTTATTACTTTGAGTTGTCAATGCATACCTATATGTGGAAATAGTTAGCGCAACTCCTAAAGGGTTAAGTTACGCCTGTATGAACGCAATCATTGAATCTCATTGAAGCACGTACCTGTTAGATTAAATTAAGTTGAGATAAATTAAATTACGTTAAGTGCTGTTTGAATTCACCTTTTGTAAACTCTTCCATTTGTTAACTCAAAATTTTAGAGTTGACTTGTTTCTCAGCCTACTTTGACATTAAAGAAAATTTTAATAAAACCATTTTTTAATAAGGAAAGTAACACAACTTTATGGAGTTAGTTGACAACTTTTTGCACCAAATCATTGGATACTTTAGACCAAATGAGTTGCGCACGTAATAACAGATATTTTAGTAGAATTAGTACAGGAGTACCACCTCAGTACCGTCCCCAGGAAATATCATCATCATGACTGGAAAACCAAAAGCCTAGGCCCTCAGTCCCCGGTAGGTCTTAAGTGACTAGAGGGTGCTAAGAATCTCCGGACCAGTCGTGAAGAAGATTGCTACATGGAATGTACAAAGTATGTTTCAAGCTGGAAAAGTTTACAATGTCACCAGAAAAATGGAACGATTAGACATAGAGATCTTAGGAATTAGCGAGGTGAGATGGCCTAACTCAGGTAAATTCCAGATAGACGACTATCATGTCTACTACGCAGGCACTGACGGCCAAAACCACTATAACGGCGCAGCAGTCATTTTGAAAAAAGAAATTTAAAAATCCGTTATCTCTTTTGTTCCTGTGTCGGATCGAGTCATATTTCTTCAGCTAAACTCTAAGCCTTTCAATGTCTCAAGTATATGCTCCAACCAGTTTTACAAAAAAGACAGAAATCACCGTTTTTATGGGGGACTTCAACGCAAAACTGGGAAACACCCCAAGAAAAGACATTGTTGGAAGGTACAGTCTTGGTACATCAAATGAACGTGGAGATCGCCTTTTCCAGTTCTGTCAGGAAAGGTATTTTGTCATGTCAAATAATTTCTTTAAACTTCCAGCCACTCCGACAATCCTGAGAGTATCATTAGAAAGCAAATAGACTTTATATTAATTAATAAACTATTTAGAAACTGTATTAAATCTGCACAAACTCTCGGATCATAATCCAGTTGTGGCGAAAATTAAATTTACCCTCAAGAAAACAAACCCAGACTTCAAGATAACATCATGGCAACTAAACTTAAATCCGAACTTCATAAAAAGCTTAAAGATATTATTAAGTCTATCGAGTAAGATGCAGAAATGGTTCGGACAAAGGTTGAAAGTGCCATAGTCGAAAGCACAACACTCTTAGGTAAGAATGAAACAAGAAATAAAAAGAAAATTTGGATGACCGATGAAATCCTCAAGTCAATGGATAAAAGACGTAGTAAAAAAGGCAGCGATTAATACCACGAAATTAATAGAGAAATAAAAAACAAGATAAGGTCAGCAAACGCATAAAGGAAGCAGCCGAATTATTTAATAAAAGACAAGCTGGGCAAAATCATACCGGACACCAAAGAAAAACTAAAAGACTGATGTAGCTATATAGAACATCTCTTTACCGATAACCGATCCGAACAGCCAGAAGAATTCTCAAACCAAGGCATAGATATAACATCAGAGGAAGTACAATACGCAATATATTCAGCTGAAAACAGAAAAGCGGTAGGGCAAGACGAAGTACACACTGAGGTTTTAAAGATAATAAAAAATGAAGATTCGGTAAATATTCTCGTCAAACTTTTTAACTTGATGTATCGCGGCGGTAAAATCCCTGATGACTGGCTAAAATCAACCTTTGTTACACTGCCTAAAAAACATTCAGCAAAGACGTGTAGTGATAATCAGCATAATCAGCCTAATAAGCCATTTTTTTAAAAAATTTCCAAAAATTATTCATAAAAGAATTTATGGAAAATGTGAATCCTTTATGGGCGATACGCAGTTTGGATTTCGTGGTGGGTTTGGGACAAGTCTAAGTTCAGCGGTCTAGGGATGTGTCGGTGCCAGTATATGCATGTTTCACAGGTTATGAGAAAGCGTTTGATCGAGTCCAACACGAAAAGCTCATAGAATCGCTAAAAGAAGTTGGTCTAGATGACCGAGGTCTAAAGATATAATCGCTAATCTATACTGGGATCAGACTGCTCAAATAAAGGTTGATGACCAACTGTCCGAAAAGGTCCAAATAAGAAGAGGTGTGTGCCAATGTTGTATATTGTGTCCGCTGTTGTTTAATATCTATCGTAACAAAAATCAACAACCTACGGTATGCCGACGACACTGTCATAATAGCAGATATGCTGGAAGGCCTGCAAGAGTTGTTGAATCAAATTGCTGCCAAAAGTTCGCAATTCGGGATTAACTTAAACGTTGGAAAAACAAAATGGATGGTCATATCCAAGGAAAAGAACATCAGAGACATGTTAGAAGTAAATGGGCAGCAAGTCGAATGCGTGGATTCATACAAATACTTGCGTTGCCTCCTCAATGAGAATTGGGACAACATTCAAGAAGTTCGTGCAAGAATTGAACAGGCCAGATCATCTTTTATCAAAATGAAATCAGTGTTGTGTAGTCGCGATATTAATACCGCTATCCGAATTCGTGGACTTCGGTGTTATGTTTTAGCATCTTATATTATGTCATGGAAGCATGAACACTGACGGACGCCATGGCAGCAAAATGTTAGAGGCATTCGAGATGTGGTGTTATCGTAGAATACTAAGGATATCTTGGATGGACACAGTAACTAATGTGGATGCTTTGCTTAAAATAAGTAAAGATCTTAAAGTTTTGTTTACCCCCAAAAAACGAAAACTTGAATATTTTGGCCATATTTTGAGAAGTGACAAATATAAACGTTTAAAATTGATAATAGAAGGCAAAATTGAAGGCAGAAAAGGTCCGGGTCGTAGATGGATATCATGGCTTAAAAAGCTTAGACAATGGTAAGGTGTTAGTACTACGACACTTTTCCTAAAAGTAGCGGACATCGCGCTGATGATAGCCAACGTTCGGAGAGAGCATGACACTTGAAGAAGAAAAAAGCGTCTTCAACAATATCCAATTTTGATCCAAAATTCACATATCTCAGTAGCCATCTTATATTAAACTTCGTTATATTTTGCCCGATTTAAACATAACTTTTTCAATCCTCACTACCTAGTTTCTTTTTAAAATAGGTATACACTAACAATAAATATCGAAGAGGTCATGCAAATGAGGCAAAATTTTTTTTTATATATCTTTCGTAATAAGCCATACAATCCACTGCAAAGAAGTATGGTTTTTAAAAAGAAATGCTGAGTTGTAAACAACTAATGAGGATAAAATCAACTTTATTTCTTAGCCATCCCATATACTAATAGGACGCATCAAAATTGAATACTGGTAAAACCACTTTATATCTAAATGGGTTTTATTTAAATCGGACAAAACATAACGAAGGCCATTTTTGCCACAGTTATCTGTCTAGAAAACGCTTCATAATTTAGAAAAATTTTTGTTTATATCAAAAAAAAAACAATGAAGATGGTTACTACCATATGCCAATTTTGAGATAAAATTATATATTGTTAAAAACGCTTTATGTGCAAAAAAGTTCGGTTTAAATCGGACTAAAATTAACGAAGTTCAATATAGACATATGTCAACATTGGAACACCTTAAAATTTTTGTTTAAAAAAATACCGTCTCCTATGTATTTTTTCCGTACAACTATGGTGAAATCGGTTGTTGATTTTTTTTTTAATTGAAAGAAATTATCAACAATTGCTGAAAAATGAATTGTTGCCAAAGCCATTATTTGTTTTTTTGCATTTCTGAGCATGTTTTTTAATTGTAACTATAATTTTTTATTATCCCACCAGAAAGTATATGTCAAAGCAAAAAAAATGAGTAACGTCAAAAAATACTACGATAATTTTCCTGAGTAGAATTTTTGATTGAAAAAAAGAGTGATTTGGAACGAAAAAAATTAATTTCTCAAAAAATGTTTAACTTTTTACCTAAAAAAAATTAAGGACACAGAGAGGTGTATTTTGACCAAGTTTCGTGCAAATGCATTTATTTTTGCGGAAATGAAAAATAAAAAACGAAAAAATAAAAATATTACGATTTTTTGCATTTTTCTCGAAAATTTTGATATAATGATACAATTTTTCTCCCCCTTTCTCCCCACCAAATCCACCCCGCAAGTGCCCCACTCACGCATCTTTTTTTTAAACGTTGCAGTTAAAAATTTTTTAGTTTTTTTCTTGCTAAATGAGTTAATCCGGTCGGTTTATTTTGCTTTACTAAATTTACTTTGCTATTTTACAAGGGATAAAAATTACTTAGAAACAATATAAATGCTAAAAAATATAGACGTTTATTTAATATACGTAACGCCACCTATAACTAATATTTGGAAGTTTTGGATAATATTCCTTTTGAATTTTTGCTCCTCATATGTCAAATTTGGATCAAAAATGGATATTGTTGAACAAAAGTTTTGTTTAAATCGGCCAAAAAAAACCGAAGTTAAATATCGCCGACGCAAGATGGATACTGACATCTGTCAGTTTTCTGTCACAGCTAGGTGTCTTGAAAACGTTTTATTAGAAAAAGTTTAGTTTATATCAGATAAATAAAAAATTCAATATGGCGGATTTTAAAAAAGACAGTCATGGCAAACTTAAAAAAGAAAATTAGATTCTGGTCGATTTGCAAATAAGGTCAGTACAATCATTAAAAAATTGCTCAAAAGTGCGATTTCGACAAATTTTACGTCACTTTTCGGGTACTTCTGGGAGGGGTAAATAGTTGGCGAAATGAAACAAAAATATTCTTATGACGAATACTTCAACACCCCCAATTTTAGTTTAATTTTCAGCAATTTTTAAAACTTTTTTTTTCGCCTGCGGCTCATTTATGACAAGATTTTGGCAAAAAATCCAAAATAAATTCAAGATCCCACCGCAACTTAGCTCCCCTTGGTATCTAACCCCACCCACTTTTCTCAATCATTAATTTTCACAATTTTGGTTTACTTTTTATCAATATTTGTCAACAGAATTAAAATGTATAAAAAAATGTATTTTTAGCATCATTTTCTCTAAATTTTCGACTGCGGCACATCAATGACAAAATTTTGGCAAAAAATCTTAAAGTGAATATAGATTCTCCCCCAACTTAGCTCTCTTTGGTAGGTAATCCATTTTTAATAATTAATTGTCAAAATTTGAATTTAATTTTAAGCAATTTTTCTCAACAACATTTATAAAATGTAAAAAAATTAAATTTCTAGTATAATTTTCTCCAAATTTTGGACTGCAGCGTATTGACAACAAATCTAAAATTGATACTAGATTCGCGAAAAAATTCACGCCCAATCTTTTACATATAACCAATCCAACGTCTACAAAAAGAGCTGCAACCGCTCCTCGGCAATTAAGCAATTTGTCCGGGAAGGCCAAAACTCTGAAGGCGCCCCTAGGAGTACACATACTTAGGAAAGTTAACCCCTATTGACAAAGCTAACCCTTAAGTCTGAATATCAATGTTCAATATTATTTAATTATACTTAATTAATTTAAAAAAAACTAAAAACTGAACTGAAATGGGGAAAAACTATTGTTCTCTGAAGTGTGGTGATTTAAGTACCTATTATTATTTATCACATATACATATTCTTTCGTTCTGATTGAACTAATTATAGGACGTGAAAGTGATTTTATATCAGATCAGTTTGCTAACTTCAATCACATTGAAAGAAGAAGAATTTAACAGCTAATTCTGTCATTGCGTTTTTTCTTTACATTTTTTTGGGATTTCCGAAATTTTGAAAATTTTTAAATTTCTCTAGTATTAATAATATAATATTTAAAAGTTACATAAAACAAATTTTTGTAAAATTTTCTACTTTCCCGTATTTTTTCTTACTTACTTGGTCGCAACGTTCTCAATCCGCTGGGCTTAAAAAACCGAGTACGTTATTATTTTAAAAGCCGGTCCTGCATTTTTAAACGCCTAAATTGAATTTGAACAGGCATATTCATTTTTCATTCATAAAGTATCCCTGGGATCATATTGTTTCACTGTGTTGCATTTGACTCATATAAAAGAGTAATATGCGGGGTTATTTGGTGTGATTTAAATTTAGTAGTGCAGTTATAAGTCGATTTTTGGCGTAGAACACGGTGCTTGCCTGATTTCGATGTGCGACGTCACCGGTTCAACCAAAACGTCATAGGTTCTTCCTATCGCCAAAATGTACTTCCCAGTCACAGTTTTACAAAACTTAATCTAACCTATTGCTTTTCTATTGGGTGTGTTTATTTCTTATCCCAAGTTTATAAATCCGAGTTTATTTTGTTATTTTGATGTATAAATCCACCATTAACTAAGTTACATGACGAAAGCTGCCTGCCAGTGTCCGAATCTACCTATAAGGAAATTCCCCAATTGAATTCGGCACATTACCAAATCAGACTCCATCATTTTATTATTGAAAAAACAAAAAAAATAGCCGCGTTCCATAACCCGACACTACCCGCGTATTTTGACAAGTGACACCTTCCGCCATATTGAAATCGTGATTGAAGCGCTTTCGAAACAGTCCAAGGAGCGGTTTTGAAATTCTTTGAAATGTGTTGAACTGTGGCGTCACCAGTTCAACGCCAAAATGACAAAAAACGACTATAATGCCGATTACGAAAGTAGAGGCGTTTATGTTGGCAACTTAAAAATCTGGTTTTATGTTCTGTGAGACACTGACGTTATGTTTTGCCTAAATAAAAATGGAATGTACTGTATATTATTGCAAAAATTGTGATTTATTTAAAAGATCAAGGTAGAGCATTGCAACGTTAAGCAAGACATAACATGACATAACAAAACATAAGGAAAATGGCTGTTTATACAGGAAATAACATGACATAATATAGCTGAGCCCCAATTTACTGCAAAGTTAATGAAGAGCCTACCCTACCTAGCTAAATGTCAATATCCGGTGTTTTGCTTAACTTTTTTGCGTAAAACTCGTTTTTTTTTAACAAAAATAACATCCACACTATTAAAAAAAAAGCAGGGTTATGGTGGAAACTCATAAAAAATGGCTTCGTGGTCATGCGCGAAATGTGATTTCACATGACATAACCTAACATAAAAAGATAAAAGTTGGGCATCGTTTTATTCTCATGTTATTTTATGTTATGTTATTTTTCAGTATAAACACCAACAGGGTTTGTCATAAGCTCAACTCTTATTTCATTTTATGTTATGTCTTATTTTATCTCTTATCTTATTTTTCTGTATAAACCCGAAGACGAACTATCTAATTGCATTACAAACACACTGCTGTCAAAAGTGGTCTGTAGAGGCAGTGCTGCACCGACGGGGAAGGGGTAGGATGTTGCCGTCCGCTTCTCAGAGGAGTCCGAAGTCAAAAAAAAATTAAAATTAAGTTTGTTTGGGAATCTGCAACAATAAAGTTATCACAGAGTAAAATGGCCAAAACGACAAAAAAAACTCCCTTCAGAACAAATTCCTGGGTCTAGATCCGGTGCTGACTAGGGCTGTTGGCACAAGAAATTTTCAGTTAGGTGCAATAATTTTTGCGTTAAAGACCCAGTTAATGAGGATACATAATCTCCAAATTATTTTCAGTTTACGTTCAGGCAGCTACAAGTCATCAATCAAAAGTCAGGTTAGTCGAAATAGCAAATTTATTACGGCTTCTCGGATGTACATTTGTATCGATCTGGTAATTTATTTTGAAGAAAATAGATAGCTCTACTAGCTTTGTTTGTAGATTGATATTATGTACCTATCGCTTTATAAATGGATGTTATTTAACTAGTGACAAAGTACACATCTTTTGTGATGCAAAAGCAACTCCTAAAAAAATACTACTTAATTATACAGAGCGCTTCAGGGTACTGCGAACATAGGCAGGAAAAAGTCCAATTTGCCAGTGTACGTACACGCAGGGACACCGCACACCTATCAGTGGAGCAACCAACACTCAGGCTTGCGATCACCGTTCACGGCTTGCGTTTAGTATGCCTCTAACCACGGTGCAATGTGAAGTGTAGTCCATGAAACCGGAATTTGGTCAATAAATACGCAAATTTTGATAACTTAATTTTCTTGTTTTTTGTCACTGATAAATTAGAGCGTTTTATTTTCAACTGCTCAGATTTATACTAACAACGTGTTACAATGAAAATAATAAGGAGAAACGAAATAAAAGCAAGGTCTCAAAATAAAATAATACATTCTAAAAACCAAAAAGATTCTCCCAGTCAAAAAAAAAAATAGAGCAAATGTTCCAGAAGTCCTCCTTGCTCGGTTAGACAATATCCGAGCCTATTATAAAAACCCCTTCTAACGTTTCCAAGCATGTTAGGGATGATAGTTTGAAAAGCTTCTTTAATTTTAATCTTTCCAATTATTAGCCCTTTCATGCCCGTAAACTTTATTTTTGATATAACTCCACAGATAGAAGTCATTAGGAGCAAGATCGGGTGATCAAGCTGGCCATAAAATATTTCCCCCTGTACTTATAACCCGATTAGGAAATACATTAAATACATTATCAAGATATTCCTTAACAAGGCGAACATTGTGAGCGGCACAACCATCTTGTTGAAACCATGTTTCTCCAAATCTCATGTCTAAAAACTGCCTAGCAGTTGGAATAATATGCTGCTGTAGTAGATCCAAGTATATAGGACCATTCAAATTGCCGTCAATAAAAAATGGCCCAATTACAGGTTCCCCTGCAATACCCCCCCCCCAAAAATTTAGTTTTTGGGGATACTGGGTTCTTACCTCCAAATACAAATGCAAATTTTCCCTCGACCAATATCGAACGTGTGTAGGGTTATGACGATTAAATAATGGAAAAGTGCTTTCATCTGTCCAAAGAATAGATCTCAGAAAGTTTTCATCACGATTAGCCCTTTCCATCATTGTTTCGCAAAATTCCATACGACGATAGTTGTCCTCCGAAAAAATTTGATGCGTTTTTGACGTTTTGTAAGAATGATAACCATTCTTTTTAAGAACACATAAGACAGTGGCTGAAGACGTATCAACTGCTTTGGCAATTTGGTGGCTAGTTAACGATTTTCCTACACTGCAGCGCAAATTATCACATCTCGTACTTCCTGCTCGTCATTCAAAACAGTAGGTTTTTTATGGTTCCTTGGAGCTACACAACCGAATTTTTCAAAATTCTGCACAAACCTATGAATCGTTGATAAACTAGGTTCTGGGCGATTTACAAAATTCTCCAAAAAAAGTTCTTGAATAAGTCTCAATGGTCTGCCTTGATAATACTATTTGATTATCTGCACTTTTTCGGCAACTTCGTAGACATCCGTTTTTAGTTTTAAAAATATATTATTTTACTTAAGAACTTACCAATCTATTTCTCGAGCAAGGCAGAAATAAAACAAAATAATAAAAACAAAATAAATTTCAAAAAGATAACACTGCAGCGTGCTTCGACCCCACCTCGGTCGTACGGCACGGAGAGTAAATTGGACTTGATTCCCCCTATGTTCGCAGTAGCCTATAAGTATATAAGTATAATTAATAAGTATAGTTAAAAGGGTGATTTTGGTCAGACAATTTAATGTCAAATACCTTTACCGTAAATAAAGGTAATTTCAAGAGGTTAAAAATAGTGCTTTTAAACGAACGCAAAAATAACATTTTGTTGTTTTTTTGTGTTTTAGCGAACTTCCATTAAATTCCGCGCACATTTGAGACAGGATGCGTTGCGCCCAGTTTACCCAAGATATACCCTAGCGTGTTTTTCTGTTTAAGGGTTTTTTAATGAATAATTGAATACCCCAGTAACATTTTAAATTCTTAAAAAGTTTTTATTAATAAAAAGGTTTCCAATTTTTATCTGATCTCCTGGTTTTGTTGCATTAAATAAGTTCGATATTGTAATACGTAAACGTTACGTTTATAACTTGGCCACTTGCAAAAATATTATGGTGATTTATAGATCAAAAACATAATTTATAAAAAATATGGTAACAAAAGTTTTATATTTAGTACCCTACAGATTCAAAGGTAAACTTTTATTATTTTTAAATACGAAATACTTAGTTTGTTTTTAAGCCTGCTTGAAATGGTGCAATAAATCATGATTTGGATGCAAGTCATTTTTCTCAGCTAGGATTCTAGTGAGAAAAAAATACTGTCATACAATTTTGACAATTTATTGCACCAATAAAGCTTTTTTTAAAGGTTGTACGGCAAAAAAAGTTATATTTAGCCTCTTACAGATATTAGCATAACTTGATCACCTATAGAAATATAATGGAATATTATGCAGCAAAAACATAATTTATAAATATAGCCCACATACCTCTTATATGGCTTATAATTTACCCTTAGAACACTGTGGCAATCCATAATTTTTAAAGGATATTTTTATTTTTATTTTTTATAACTTGACCTCCTATACATATTATGGAACCAAAAACAAAAACGTGTCGGGTTGGCCACCACAAGGTGGAACTTTCTACCCACCCGGCGGGTACCACAGCCAGCATGGTTTTGCCCTTTTCGACCGTTTCCACAATGTAGAACATTGTTTTTTTTTAAATCATTTTTTTCTCACTCGCTTCTTGCCGACAACCGCACAAAATGTCATTCTCTTCTTTTAATGATGGCCAGTTGACCAAGGGTTTTAAGCCGGTTTCTCAATAGCGGGTTACCAGAGAGTTAAATTAACTCGAGCTATTTGCTGTTTTAAGCCAATATGTTTTAAGGTTAACCCTGAGGTTAGGTACCTTACCCTCGCCTTAAAGCCCTGATTACCCAGGAGTTAATTTTAAACCACTTTTTAAAGGTTTTTACAAGGTTATGTTGCTCGAGTTAACGCTAACTCGCTATTGAGAAACCGGCCCTTAGTAAATTATATAATTATATATTATATATTATATATTATAACAATCATGGCGTTAATTTAAATCAAAAATATTTCACATTTTTGTTTTAACTTTAATTTTAAACGATCTTATTTTTCAAATAACGTATTTTTTCTTCTGTTTCCAAGGTTTCCAACGACATTATGCATTTTTTTTAACTTAAAAAAACAAAATTCATGGTGCATATAAATTTGATAAAAAAAAGAAAAGTGATTATTTCCAAGGCGCGTCTGTTTTTTAAGTTTTTTACATATGGTTTTATCAGACAACTTTCGTTGGCATGTCTGTTTTGGTAGGGACAAAGCTTTTATTTCCGTTTTTGAGTTATGCATGTTGTGCAGCTAGATTATTTATATGACCATTGTTTTTTATGAACTAAAAGTATATATGGAACCCAAAAGACCAGATAAACTATTGTGGTTCAGTAGATAGTATTAGAATATATCTGGGTCTTTTTTATAAACAAATCAGGTTTCCTTGTGTATTATATTGGTGTGCCAAAAGTTATAAAAAAATGTTTATGCACTTCAGGGATTAAATAGGCACTTTTAATCCCTCTTTTTAGGTACTAAAGTGACACCTTTAATCCCTAAGGGATTCAAAGAAAATTTAAACCCTAAGAGACTAAAAATAAATTTAATCCCTCAGCTACAGCTTACAGCACTTGCTCTTGGCCAAGATTTCATTCTCAGCACCCTTTCTTGTAGTTGACGAACCATTTGGCGTAGAAATAACGTCTTTTTAACAAAGATCTTTTCCTAAAGTGCATAAAATAGTATATAAACTTTGGGACTAAAGTGTCGTTTAATCCCTTAGCGAATTGCAGCCCTCCATACAGTCGGGCTACAAACCTTTTGCCGCGGGATTAAATGTGGCACTTTAGTCCCTAGGTTTATAATGTACTATTAGATTCTGTAAAGGGTTTTTATAAAAAGGTGGTCGCAACCTGTATGGGCTTTTTCATTTAAGAGGTTTAGGGGGTATATTCTGGTAATAGGAAAGTTCTGGGAATTAAATTTTAAAACTTAAGGTTAGCAATGTTTGGTGGTGGGAATCTTGCCATTACTATTATAAATAAATATATGTTACTTGGGTAGGTACCTGTTTTAGAACGCATTTAAATAAAACCAATAAATTTAGGTAGTTTTTCTCCTCTACTTTCTCGAAACTTAATTAAGAAGGTTTAAATTTTGGCTTCGAATGGAAAATTACAGTAAATTAATTTTACTTTCAAAATTAAAGACAAAAACTAAATCCCAAACGTCAAACAACCGGACCGGATATTTTGAACTGTCAAATAGTGTTAAAGTTATCGTTGGCAGGGAAGTTATCCGGCTGTAAATTGGCACGACCAAAAACTAACTAGTAGCGCCTGTGGCTACCTTTAAAAATAAAGGTAAGGGTAACAAACTGACCAAAAACCTGACCAAAATCACCCTTTTACTAGTTGGTTATCTCAGACTTATAACTAAACAAGAGACCAAACATTGGGAAATTCTCTAACGTTTACAATCCAACACCCTTCTAGATAAATACATGAGGAGAAAAGAGATGGACGAATAAAATGGCAACACTGTTTAAAGTCGCTTTTCCCATCACTAGTAGCGGCGACTTTTACGTGCGTCAACCCACTTCCCTTCAAATCATAAAATAAAATAAGTTTGTAGCCAAAATTAAAATACTAGCCACCTAATTAGGGTTAAATTTATAGTGGGTGTTCAAGGCTTCCAACTTCGTTACTCACGGAAGAAGGAAGCCTTACAACAGCACAGCACTACAAATACAACGTATTCGCCGAGGTGTCAACTGTAGGGTGCTGTTCCTTGTATCTGCTTAATTACCTACTCTACTTGGGATCTTGAGTTTACCAACGCATTCGCCAGAATTATAATATAGGTGCTGGTGTTGTGACTTAAAATAATTTGATTTAAAACAGTTTGAAGTTCTAGGCCTTAGATTAAAAAATACCTAAAACCGATCCCATGAGTCGAAGATTTTTATATTTTTTGGGTTTCTTGCAACTAACTTCTCTCCAACAACTTTTGAATACGTATGAAATAATTGCGAGCGCATTTTAAAAACAAGTGGGAAAAGTTTAACTACCATATTTAAAAAAAAAAAGAAAAAAAACAAACCATTCTTTGGTGGGAATCGAACCCAAGACCTCCAGCTCTGGGGCTCGATTCTGGGCGTAATAGAACGATCATACCTTGAGAAGTGATCCATCGCACAAAAATCACGCGAACAACGCACGGTGGTCGATTTTCAGAAAAACGCGGACATAACTTGAAAAATTAAAAAATTTAAAATGTGTCTAAATTTGCCCTTATATGGTTGTCAAGACACTAGGCGAATAGTTGGCCAAAGAATAAACTATGCTTTTGACGAGTTTGATATTACGCATCAGTATTCAACATCAAATTTCAAATAGAAGAGTCAGAGTATGACAGTATTCAACTATTGACATCTCGAAAACAGGTGAAGATCGACATAAAGTATGTTATATAAAAATGCTTAGAATTTCAAAACACTATATACATAAAAAATATACTAGTATACTGTAACACTTATATATTGTGTCAATTACTTTAAAGTAAATGCGATTGTTCCAAACTAACATTTTTAGTTTAATTTAGCCAATTAATAAATATGTATCTTTTACCTTCTTAAAAATGTCTTAAAGTAAATGTGAAAATTCACACGATCATCCTGTGTATCCGTTAAAAAAGAATAAATGCTTACTTATTCAAATATTGTAAACGACATAGCGTATGTTATATAAAAATGCTTAGAATTTCAAAACACTATATACATAATAAATATACTAGTATATTGTGTCAATTACTTTAAAGTAAATTTGATTGTTCTAAACTAACATTTTTAGTTTAATTTAGCCAATTAATAAATACTATCTTCTTAAAAATGTCTTAAGGTAAATGTGAAAATTCACACGATCATCCTGTGTCTCAGCTAAAAAAGAATAAATGCTTACTTATTTAAATATTGTAAACTATTTATTTTTTTATTAAAACTAAATATTTTGTCCGATTAAATTACCATGTGGAACAAGGGCGTCGATAAGGGAGGGGGGGGGTAATGGAGGTAATTACCCCCACCCAAGACTTTCGACGAAAGAAAAAGTTTTTTGCCTACACTTGACGAAAGAAAACAAAAGTGCGTTATGCTAGTTTCTGTTGCATCAGCCGAACGCAGTTTTTCAACTTTAAAACGATTGAAGACTTGGCTTCGGGCTTCTACAGGTCAAGAAAGACTGATAGGATTGGCATTGCTACATGTACATAGGGATGCAGAAATAAATATTGAAAAAGTTTTAGATAACTTTGCAAAAATGAAAAAAAGACATTCTGATTTTATAATTTGATTAGTATTAAGATGTTCGTATGTTATTGTTTGGTTGTGCAACTTATTTCTATGAGCCGTTCAGAGGAAAAGTGTTATAACTGAAAAAAGTTGTATTACTAAATTATTCTAGTATTTTCGTTCCTAGGTGTATGATATATTCACCTCGATATTCACTAAAACAGTGGTATAAGTTAGTTTAATAACAATTTTACTTGCTATTAAAATTTGACTTATACAACTTATTTAATGAATCATATTATACACCTAGGAAGGAAAATACTTTTCCTCATATATAAAAATATACATTTTATCCTTATGTAAAAATATATATTATTTTTTAGTTCAAAGCTTTTTTAAAAAAGGTTACTTTAGGAAGAATACCAGAATTATGTTTATTTTGTTACCTTATAATTCTTTTCCTCAATATGCCAAGGAGCAAAGGCATACAAACAATAAAAGTGTTTTGAAAATTTATCTTGTTAATATTTAACCCCCCCCCCCAAAAAGAGAAAAAATTATCGACGCCCTTGATGTGGAAGTTTTTTTTAATATCCGCGTTTTTACAAAAATCGACCGCTGTGCGACGTCGTACTTTACGAGACAGTCAAGTTGGCCATAGCATGCGCATTAGCGAGATCTTTCACGTGATGGTTTCTTCCAATTTCGCTCAAAAATTGTTGTTCGAGGCAACTCTGCGCGTGCCCATAATAGATTGGTGATTCTTCGATCGTCTCGTCACTGCTTTTAAGCGCGTTTATTGGTTGACACTGCTTCCCTTCTCGCAGGCGAACGATCACTTCCTATGACTTCCAGAATCGTTACCCTGGTGGCAAGCACACTACCCACCACACCATAATGACATATAAAAATAAAGTATAAATTGCGGCTATTGTAGTTCGACGAGACACCAAGGCCAGTAGGTACGAATTTAAGTTAATTCTTTAGATATTAGCTGAGTTCTCGGCAGCACACTACAAAGTTGTTTTAAAATACACCGTGCACAAAGAGATTATAATTTTAGATTTAAAATATATAAGCTATAAAACTAAGCCAATGACCAAGCCAAAACGACACAATGTCTCTTAACTCCGAAATAAAAATTCCAGGTCGAAATATTCTGGTTTTTTTTTGCATATCACACATTGTGCTGGTCCTCAAAAGCACTTTATGTAGTTCTTTTTTCTTAAATAGTCAAAATAAGAATCAAAAATCACAAAAAACACCAACTCCCGTTAAAAACCGCACGTTTTTAAAATCAACGCTTTTTCGAGTTCAGTGGCATCGGCTGATGTACTGATGAATAGTAACGTTATCACCGATGAATGTCAGATTGGCCATCAAACGCCGAATAAAGAAACGCCTCGGTGTACATGACATTCAAAGTTCCGGAAAGTAAGCGGTATGAGGTATTCGGTAAGACGCAAAGAAAATGAAAAAACTCTTACTGCTCTTACTGCTTGCGGCTCACTGAATACTATGAACAGGAGCATGCATTTGCGAAGGTTTAATTTTCCTTACGTCTTACCGCAGACCTCATACCGCTTACCTTACGGAACTCTGAATCAGCCTTTAGAATAAATAAGTCTCAAAGATTTTTAGTGCTCATAAAGCACGAGGGAAGGTCACTTCGGGTTGATGTAACGGCTCAATAAATTTAGGAGATCTCTAGCAGTATGTAGATGCTCATTTTACCCATTAAAATTAGTTCAAGCGCAGCTCCAAATAACTGTCTTTATTTTAAAAAAATTTTAATAATACTTTTTATAAGGTTATGTTAATCCATCACAACCGGTCCACCGACTCTACAGTCGGGGCCGATAGGTACCAAATATTTTAGAAACACGTTTGTTGCCATCGGTGAATCCACCGATGAATTTAAAAACATGGCCAAACACTGCCGAGTCTGTTGTGAAAGGAAAAGACTTGTCATAATTTAATCGCCGCTTATCTTTCATCCAGCGTTGCCGGTTTGAAGTTTTTTAAAGCAATACCTTATTGTAATTCTAGCAATTATACTCATTTAAAATTTAATTATAGTAATTACTCAAATTAAAAAATTTGGTTATTAGTCTGAGGCTAATTACCTACCTAAAAACTGTATTTAGTTTTGTTCTTATCAAACTCTGCATCAAATTTTATGTGAAAATTAATCTTATGGATGGTTGATCGAGGTAGTATTGTTTAGAAATTTAGAATCTGTATATCGTAGTTTTGGAAAGAAAAACATTAAAAGATAGTTCGGTCACATGAGTAATTTTAAAATTTCATGCACAAAAATTAAAATAATTTACAATAACTTAACAAAAAAGCATTCTGATATGTTCAACTACCTAATAATATGTTAAATCTGTAAAAAGACCTACCTAAAAAATTGGAGCCCCCAATTTTTTTCGAAAACTCTTTCGGAAACAAAATTATTTGAAAGGATTTTTTTACAATGGTTTGAATGGATTTTTTTTCGAAAAACGAACATAACACCAACCAAAAATACATTAATCCAACGTAATTGAGTAAAAAAATTAATATTACGTTTACTTCGCACAAGTTGAACTATTTATTCATAATAATTTTTCTTCTTTATCTTAGTCACGTAACATCTTTCATTAGGGCAAAGGGCAAAGCCGTTTTTGTTACATTTACATTTTAAGCCCTTGAAGTTTCTCCATATTTCATATTTTAATATAATGACTGGAATAATCCGGGAGATTGTGCCGGATGAATTTCGACGGGATTAGCGCGTTTCTTTGCGCCCTAGTTGCTTTGAATGGTGCGAAAATTTCATTCCGATTTTTCGCCTTATTTACATCCGATTATACAGCTAACTTTTAGCGAATATTAATTTAAACAAAGAAAATGTCAATCAGAACATTAGGTATAATACCTAAGATATTTAAGGAATAAAATTTTTAATTACAAATCACAAAAAATTGGCAATAAAAAGTCAAATAAATAAACAATTTGTGTGGAATTTAATTGCATAGAATTTTCTTAATTTTTTTTTGTAAGTTATATTATATTTATTATTTAATGTTATTAAGATATTTTCTTTTTTTAACCACTTTCCTCTTAGGCGAGCTGTATTCAGGAGGAACTTTTAGGAGGAGACTTGTAAAATAAAGCAATCATATACAAGTTCAAGTACTACACTATCATAAAAAATACTAACCTGGCTTACCCCCAATGATAAGTTTTGTTTTTTAAATCCTCTTATAGTGTTTGATACTCAAATATTTAAATACACTAACCAAATGTACGGATAAACTTGGCAAATAACCGATAGCAACAATTTTGTGTCCCAGATGAAATGTGCAGATGAACGAATGTAGAAGTGCGAGCCGGACAATTTCCATGTACGTAGGTCACCTTGCTGAGCCCGTTGCACGCCCTCTATCCATGGTTTAGCCCTGGAAGCCTGCCTCTTTCGCAAAAGAACAGATTTTTCTGGGCTGCAAGCTTCTTACATCGCCTGAGACTAACAGATAGTTCCCAAGGTGCGACTCTCTCACTATAGAAGGACATGCAAGGACGATTCTTCATCCTCCATGCACCATCGACTCTCTCGGTGATATTTACTAAAAGAGTTTAGTCTATTTTAGAACGGTCCTAAGTTTAAATTAAATTTTTGATTTTAAGCATTTTAAACCAACCCTCCTTGAGTTTTGACCATAGTTTGATTTATAAGAAGAATTTTAATAAATTTGTTTATTGAATAATCATCTTAACGCAATCTTTTGTTGGATTTAGGAAGAAAGTTTCAATTTATAAGAAAAGAAAATTAAAAATTTTAAACCCACGCGGGGTTTAAATAGTCAACACTCTGTAGAAAAAATTAAAATTGGGGTTATATATCACTCTAATTAAAACTTACCCTTGTTAATTAATTTTTCCAGTTAAACTTGATGTCACACAACCATTTAGATGGGTAACAATAAAATAAAGAGTAGATTAATTTTGTATTTATTTAAAAGGTTTTCTTATTTATGAAATGTATTAAAAAACTTAAATGCAAGTTTTGTTTATATTTCTGTCACTGTCGAAATGTCAGTTTCAAAATATTAGCTGCGTTTAAATCTCAATCAGCAAGTTCGGATATCTTACTTCTGCTTGTACCTTAATTAATTATATATTAATTAAAAATTTTAAAACCACGCGGGGTTTAAATAGTCAACACTTTGTAAAAAAAATTAAAATTGGGGTTATATGTCACTCTAATTAAAACTTAGCCTTGTTAATTAATTTTTCCAGTTAAACTTGATGTCACACAACCATTTAGATGGGTAATAATAAAATAAAGAGTAGATTAATTTTGTATTTATTTAAAAGGTGTTCTTATTTATGAAATGCATTAAAAAACTTAAATGCAAGTTTTGTTTATATTTCTGTCACTGTCAAAATGTCAGTTACCAAAATATTAGCTGCGTTGAAATCTCAAACCTCTACTTGCACCAACCTCTACTAATGAAAGCTACAGCTTTGAAATGAGTGGGCTTTGAGTAAGGAAAGTTTTCTTGTCAGTTTGTAAATAAATTAATGTAGTTGTTTTGGTTTTCTTTGTTTCGTATATTTTTCGTGCATAATCAGTGCCCTTCACTTATGTTTTTTTTTTGCCTCGTAGTGCCATCATAAATATATTTTTTGTGCTGAAAACTAGTTCAAAATATGGCGTTTTTCTGGACAAAATTAGAGGTGTTTTATTGGGTAATGAACTACTTAGGATATTAAATAAGGTAAATTAATCCTTGTAAAAACGGTTATTTACCACAAAACAATCCTTTCTGGGGGCTATAAATTTAAACTACTCCTGGTCTAAAAAATCACCAAATTTATAACCTCAAACAAAGATAATGAAGCTATTATATTCCAAATTTATGGCGTATACTCCATTGGCCATTTTGAAACCTGTCAAAAAAATTAGTTTTAGAAAAAAAAGCAGTTTTTCAGTGGTATTTTGCAATAACAATACAAAATAATCAATAACTTTGTGTCTTTTCTGTACGGGTAAGTGTTTTTTGAAAATTGGTTTTAAAATTTAATACCCCCCACAGGTGTAAATATTTAGACCTGTGAGGGGTACTATTTTAGATCTTAGTAAATCTCACTGTCTGAGTCTCCGGCGATTCCCAGCGTCTCTAGGTGCTTGTTGAGGCAACAGTGTCCTGTTAGGAGCCCTGTTGCTGATCTCACATCCTTCCTGCCTAGGTGGAGCAAGAACTTCGAGCAGTTGCTCTTGGACCTGGAGCTTCCTGAGCGGCGTCCGTAGGCACCCCTGATGTGTTTGTAGAGTGTCCAATGGGTACACGAAAAAAAATTTGCACCAAGAACAATTTTGTGAAGATATAATCAACAAATTGTTCGAAAAAAGTACATTTTTGTTGATAATATTTTTGGCATTGGCTACAATTTTTACACAAATTGTTTTTGGTGCAAATTTAAGAACAATTTGTATAAAAATTTTACACAATTGTAAACAATAAATCCACACATTTTTCCCAGTGTACTTGTGCAGTTCCCTGTCGGGCCTCTTGTGTTGAAATGTGCAGATAAACAGTAAATTAAAAACGGGTGCCCATACGAATGCCGACTGAGTAATTCCCGAAATGTAATTTTTCCGAAAATAAATCAACCGAAACGTATTTCTGTCAAAACTAAAATAGCTCAAAGACATTTTCTGAGAAAATAATTGTGCAAATTTGCCTGTTATATGCTTTTCTATAGCAGGGTTAGCAAGGGGTCGTTCATTTTTTTTGTTGAGATTGTGGTGTTTGATAAAAAGAATTTTAAATGTCGGGATTTAAAGTATTAACAAAAATTAACCGTACAACCCAACTGACGTATATTTTTTACCACATCTTATATATTTTAGCCACTGGGAAAATTCTTATTATTTACACTGTATTAGATACTTAAAGTTACATATAAAAAGAGTGCTTATTCCTTTCCTATTTCAGTACGCATGCTCAAAACGCCATACGACGTTAGGTCTCACCCATAAACATTTAAAGTTCCACGTAAAAAGGGTGCTTAGTAGGTGTCGTATCTCAGTGCGCATGCTTAGAACGGATACGCCGTACAACAGCGACTACGCCTCACCTATCTCTACGACCATCCATGCAGTATCGGTTTGTATCGGTCCTGAGCATGCGCACTGAGATACGACAACGACTAAGCACCCTTTTTATGTGCAACTCTAAATGTTTATGGGTGAGACGTAACGCCGTATGGCGTTTTCAACATGGGCACTGAGATACGACAAGGAATAAGCACTCTTTTTATATGTAACTTTAAGTGTCTATTAAGCTCGCGCCTACGCCATTTGAGCGGTCGGTTTCTGTTCAATCGGGATTTGTTCGGTCTGCTAAATTTAGTTTCGGCGGTTTTATTTTCGGAATTTGTATAGGGAACATTTTTATTATAAATATACACTCAAAGCATAACTAACTTTTTAGTCCACCATACCAATATGGTATGGGGGACTATTGAAATCGCAAAATTTTGACTTTTCTTAATTTTATGAAAAATGAGTTACTAGGGTTCCAAAACACCTTAAACCACGAAAAAAAAGTTGTCTGTCGGTCTGTTGTCTGTCTGTATACACGATAACTCAAGAAGGCCTTAATCGATTTAAACGAAATTTGGTACAAGAATCCTCTATCGACTGGTCATGAACTGATTAACTTTTGGGTAGGGTAATGGGGGGTAAGGGTGAAAAGAGGGATAAAATAATTGAAAAAATTGTAACTTTAGAACAAAAGCAAATAGCGATATACGGTTTTCAGACTTATGTTTCAATGAATATGGTTTACAAATTTTATTATAAAGTCCAAATTCGTGGGAGCTTTAGTTTCCGAGTTATTTGAAAAAACGTTACAATATATAAAAAATCATAACTTTAGAAGTAAAGCGGCTATTGATATGCGGTTTTCAGATTTTGGTTTTTGTAAATATTACCCAAAAATTTAGTTATAAGGTTCAAATTTTTCAAAGCTACAGTTTTCGAGATATTGTCATTTCCTTTCAACATAAAACAATTGATTGTATGGTGGAATATCCGTGCTTTCTAGCACCAATTTTTTATTTCTGGTTTGAATTAGGCAAAACTACAACATTGCCTAACATTTTTGAAATTGCGTTATTAATTGACAGTAAAAACAGAAGATCAAAAAGATCTCGGGTAAAAAAAAAACGAAAATTCAAACTTGGATGAGTATTACACAAGGAACACACAAAAGACCAAAGCGAAAAAAGAAATGATCAAATGATGTTTTGCCCTAGCAACCAGCGTGGGCTCATCATTAGTTCCACTGGTCACCCTCCCCATTCAACGCCATCATACACTTTGATTTCCAACCTTGAATCACTTGCTTCTTTTTGTTTTAATCGCCTTAGTAGCGTAACCCTAGCTATTGGAAAGATTAACACGCCAGGACGAACCCATATCAGGTGACTTAGATAAGTGCCTGTGAGGAACGATGCCTATTTGTGAGTGATTCATGATTGGGGAGGGTGACCAGTGGAACCACTGATGAGCCCACGCTGATTGCCCAGGGCGAAACATCATTTGATCATTTATTTTTTCGCCTTGGTCCTTTGTGTGTTCTTTGTGGGATACTCATCCAAGTTTGAATTTTCGTTTTTTCCACCCAAGATCTTTTTGATCTTTTGTTTTTAGATTATTTTCGGTTGAAGTAACTGATTCGGAGGTTTTTTAACTTCATTGCTTTTTTTTATTAACAGTTTTATACATATATATAGTGTGCCAAAAAATACGTACTCTTTTAAATGACTATTACTAAACAAAAAAACATACGATGTTAATAATATTAAGCTTTTTAGAAAGTTAAGGCATCAAAATTTACATACAATCTAAAATTTGACATTTCCTAAAAATTCGAAGATAGCGAAACTATTTCAAAAGTAGATATTTTTGACCCTACTAATGTTTTTTTATGTGTGACACTATATTAAATCTCAAAGAACGGTTACAAAGCCACATACTTTCTAAGCCCATCAATATAACATTATAAAAATTTGGCTAAGAAATAAGGAAGTTTAAAATGTTTAAATATACCAGAGTTTGCCCGCAAAATCAAGCTTATTAAGAAAAAAAAGTACTTGTTTGAATAGCAATAACTTTTCCAAAAATTTTGATAAACTTAAGACTTTTTCAAAAGCACAGGCTTCGGAATTTATAGAACTAGTGTTGGCCTATTTAAAAAATAGGCATTTTTGACCCTCTATAAAAAAACATTATGCGCAACACAGTAAACTGACCTTAGAGTTCACCTCCATTAACCTAGCGACCCACCCCAAGAAAATCAAAATTTAGTTATGCCATAATTGTGCTAATTTCGACCCCAATCAAAAAATTTTGTGCTCCTCTGGTTTCCGAGAAAATCGAAAAAGAAAATGGGGTAGCTAGATTAATAATAACTTAGCAACCCCACCAGGAAATATGGCGCCAAACTAAAAATTTTTGGTTTTAAAATTATGTGCTAATTATGTACTCTTATTTATTATCTGCAAATTATGTGCTGATTTCGTCCATGATCAGAAAATTTTCTACTTGTTTGGTTTCCAAGAGAATCAATAAAAAGGATATTAGATTACATAATTTGCAATAATTTAGAATTCGCAATCTGAATTATGATTCCAAAGTAAAGATATATTATTACAAATTTATGTGCTCCATGAATATGTGTGAGACATAATTTTAAAACCAATAATTTTTAGTTTGGTGCCATATTTCCTGGTGGGGTTTCTAAGTTAATATTAACCTAGCTAACCCACTTTCTTTTTTGATTTTCTCTGAAACTCTACGAGTACAAAATTTTTGACCATGGACGAAATTAGCACATAATATTTAGATAATACTGGTTTTGGAAATGTTTAAATTCCGTGATACCAAAACTTGTGGGGTCGCTAAGTTAATATTAACCTAGCTACCCCACCCTTTTTTTTAAAAAAAAAAACGTAATTTAAAATAAAATTCCAACTTTTTCTTACATATTCATGGAGCATATAATAAGCACATAATTTTAAAATAAAAAATTTTTAGTTTTGCGCCATATTTCCTGGTGGGGTTGCTAAGTTAATATTAAACTAGCTACCCCATTTTCTTTTTCGATTTTCTCAGATACCAGAGAAGCACAAAATGTTTTAATTAGGGACGAAATTAACACATAATTAGCACATAGGTGTGGTTAAATTTTTATTTTCTTGAGGTGGGGTCGCTAGGTTAATGGAGGTTTAGAGTTCTTCGGAAAAACCCTCTACTCTGGATGGCCTGCTTTGAGAATTATCGTGTTTTTTGAAAACTGCACGAGTTTATTTTTTCCGTTGTGTCAAAGCAGAAATTTTTTGATACAACGGAAAAAATAACCGAGTGCTATTTTCAACAAAAACACGTATTTCCAGAATTAATTCTCGAAGCACGAATGGTATTCGGTAGAAAATTTCAAGAATATAGAAATGAGACTATTTATTGTCCGCGTCAGAGCAGTGGAATTATCACCTACTGGGGAATTATCACTTATTCATTCAGCGATAATTCCACACCTCTTATGGACAGTTTTACATATGAGGGAAATTTTCTGTGTAACTTTTTTAATTCAGTTGTGTAACTAAAAATTGTGTGGATTTATTACACAATTGTGTATAAAAGATACACCACTGTGTGAAAATATACAATAAAATGTAATTTTGTTACACAGTTTTATGACAAGTTAGACGAAGAAATGACCAAAATGTGAGAACCTAAAATACAGTTTAGTACTGTATTAGTATTTAGCTTGTAAAATTAATTTCCAAAGGGAAAGTGCCATGCCATAGAGCATGTTAGTAGATACGCGAAACTACTATACTGTGGATTTTAAATAAAATGCGAATGTTAAAGTTAGATTTAAATACACATTTGTAATAATGTCATTCTGGTACCAATGTGTATAAATGTGACTATAAGATGTCTGACCGATTTCCAAACTAATTTCCAGTAATGCCTTATCCTGAGTTTATACAGCAAAATAAAATATAAGATAAAAAATAAGAACACCCAATAAAAAAGCGTATTTGTAATGACATGATCACATTTGATCAAACACAGATTGTTAATTCCTATTTTATTGTATTTACTGTATAACCTCAGCATTAGCTAAAATCAGTCAAGGTTATCCAGGAGAACGCCTATGGTTTATCAAACCAGGAATTTATCAGACCGTATTTAATAAAAAAAAATCATCGTAAGAACGATTCACCATAGAAACTGCAATTCGTCAAACCAATTTTTTATCCAAACCTCATTTCATCAAACCCATTCAATAACAAATTCGAAATTTAACAGACCTGTTTTTAATCGAACCATTGTTCATCAAACTCATTCCATATCAAACTCGGAATTCGTAAAACCCGTAATTTATCAGAAAATTTTTGCTAAATACATGAATGCAAGACGGGTGAATGCAAGTGACATCTATACGCAAACTATTGAACGCAATCTCTGCAAGTATGTGTGCGTGACAAATGCATCAAAACGCCGCGCCACCTACGTGTACGCCTCCGGTTCATGTGGTATTGGGAAATGCGCAATTAAGTTAGCAAAAATTTTCTGATAAATTACGGGTTTTACGAAGTAAGGGTTTAATATTGAATGATTTTGATGAACAATGGTTTGATTAAAAACGAATTTGTTATTGAAAGGGTTTGAAGAAATAAGGTTCGGATAAAAAATTCAGAGCTTAGGATATATGTAAAGATAATCATATCTGTCTCCGTAGAGACGCTTAATTTTCCTTCAAATTGAAGGTACATCTGCCGATTCTGCAATTTGACAGATGGTTGTCTTTTACATGAGTACCACAAATGCGAAATCCGGATCTACGGTTACCATTACCTTTTTTTGAGGAAAAGATCGCTATTAATTGATTTTTTTATTTATTCACCCTCACTAAATCTTTTTTTTAATTTATCAACTTCAGAACTTAGGATATCTGTAAAGATAATTATATCTGTCTCCGTAGAGACGCTTAATTTTCCTTCAAATTAAAGGTACATCTGCCGATTCTGCAATTTGACAGATGGTTGTGAAATGAATAAATCCTGTGTCAGATTTTTTATCATCTTTTCATCTCCTAATTCCTAACACCGTACTGATGAGCACCACAAGTGCGAAATCCAGATCTACGGTTACCATGACCTTTTTTGAGGGAAGGCTCGCTATTCATTGATTTTTTTATTTATTCACCCTCACTAAATCCCTTTTTTAATGTAATTATCAACTTCAGAGCTTATGATATCTGTAAAGATAATTATATCTGTCTCCGTAGAGACGCTTAATTTTCCTTCAAATTGAAGGTACATCAGCCGATTCTGCAATTTGACAGATGGTTGTCTTTCACATGAATCCTATGTCAGATTTTTTTATTATCATTTCATCTCCTACCAACATAATAATTAAACATTCCTGTAATTAATAGTCATATACTTAAAGAACAAAGAATCTGATAGAAATGTTACATTTTACCATTGGGAATATTACTAACACATGCCGGCAATAAGTTACGTTCTAGCTCATACAGGTGATATAAATGTGATAGAAACGTGACGAGAAACATGACTATAATACGACAAGAACATTTTTTTAAAAGAATTATAGTAATATACCTGGACACCATAATTTATAATTGCATGGATATGATTTTGTAATTCAAAACATGTCCAGATGGCCACGGGATGGTCCAGATATGGAGTGGATATATATCCACATGAATATCTACCAAATATGCATTAGTCTTGCACTAAGATGCAATTACGGAGTAGCCTATGGATTTAGGTATTATGTTAATATACTACTTGAGATTAGTTATCAAAAGATTAGCTAAATAACTTTTTGATGTCTTATATGTATAATAATATTACCTGCTACATAGAGAACATATTGATTCCAGTGCCATCTACCTAAAAGATAGTAATATTTTCAGCAAACATGCCAAATTCCTGACAAAAATATCCTTTTTGGGAAAATAATATAAAAAATAACTTTATTATCAGGTTATCATGGGCATATTATTATCTTATTACCAAATAAATATAACTATCACAAATATTCAACAAAACATAGGTCTGCAACATTCCTGTCATACTCGCAATAGAATATTTCCAAACTCACTTTGAGGGAATATTTCTATAACATGAGTATTCCTCCAATGTTATGTGGTTAATTCCTAGCACCTTACTGATGAGCACCACAAGTGCGAAATCCGGATCTACGGTTACTATTACCTTTTTTGAGGGAAAGCTCGCTATTCATTGATTTTTTAAATTATTATTTCTCACACACTATTTTTTCAGTTTTTTTGACAAATATTTCTAATCAAAAAACCAAACAACCACACTAATTAACTAGTCGCGTTACTGGTTCTTAGTTCTAGGCCATCGGGCGATTAAAGTTAATTGCTTATTCGAAGAAAAAAACGCTTGGTGCATCAGAAAAATATTATGTCACTGCTAAAGCCTTAATCAGAGAAATTGTACAATGGTGCATACCAGCATAAGACATTAAAATGAATAGTAAACAAATATAAAAAGTTGGCGTGCGTAAAAGTATTTTTTTCGCACCCATGTGTAACAGTATTTTTTACAGTACAGTAACACTTAAAATTTTTTTTAAAGAAGTAAAGTAGTTTTAAATGTTTAAATAGACCATATATGCCTCTTTACCTGCGGAAATCTACTAGTTTAAAGGCAAACCGAGCCAAAATCTGGGATCTTTAAACATTTAAAACTACTTTATTTCTTAACCGAATATATTAAGTGTAGGACTTCACTACTGGATTATTTGGACTCCTGGACAGGACATAGAGGTTTTATTTTATCAATATGGGTTCACGGGAACAAAAGTTATACACATTTAAAGATAAAACCGCAGGCGAAGCTATAGGATCACTATTAATTGGCGTTTGAGAAGACCGTAATTTTTAAAGTAGGTAGATAGAGGCTGATTGCATATGGTTTAAAGGCTGCGCTAGACCATTTTTAAATATTTTTCCTAATCCCCCCCCCCTCTTTGGTTTAGTAGGTGTTGGGTTGGACTTGTGTGGGCGAAAAAATAGAAACGTACTTATATTTAAAAGCGAATCTAGTGTTGCAATATTTCCTAGCCACTACCGTCATGTAAATATTACGTAAAAGTTACAACACATGATTACTCTGTTACATAAATTCTAGGTAAACTGGAAGTCACAACAAGGTAAAAAGTAGCTTCCATGTTCTGCATAATGCCATGCACAAAGTTCCCTACTTTTTACGTAAATAATATGTAATTAAAATATCGTTAATAATACATGGAAACAAAAAATTGGGAAACGGCAGATATCGATTAACTGGTAACTAGAATTTAAATCGAAAAATAAAATTGCGAAAATTTTTTACATAATATTGACGTCACGTAAATAATGTACTCTACTAAATAAATTTATAACATAAATGTTATATGAATATTACGTATTGGAATGTAACGTTTATGTAAATTTCGTTCTGCATAATGCCATGCACAAATTTCCCTTCTTATTACGTAAATATAATGTAGTTAAAGAAACATAAGTTATGTTATGTAAATATTACTTAAATTTTATGAAAACGTATTTATATTACATTATGTAAATTTTTTGACTTGACGCCGCAGGTGAAAAATAAACTAAAAATGCTATTTTAAACATTTCAACTTTTTTATAGTTTTGGAAAAAAATTTTGAACTTCAAGATTTTAATTTAAAAAAAAGTAATTTGGATTACCTGCCAAAAGGGACTGGGTTGGGGACGAATCTAGTCTCAATTCTAGATTTGTTGAGAAAATCATATTATGAATGCGCCGCAGGCAAAAATTTTAATTAAACTATACTGAACATACTAACACCTTTTATATGCTGCTGAAAAAAAAACCTTAAAATTTAGCTAAAATTGTTGCAAAAAATTGACCTTTACATTTATAATGAAATATTTTTTAAAAAGTGGGTTGGGTAAGATGCCAAAATTTTTAAAACTTGAGACAAATTTCTTCAAAAATTAATTTTTTTCTTTTTCTGAAATATATATATATATATACATATATATATATATATATATATATATATATATATATATATATATATCTATATGAAAAAAAGGAGAGTTGGGTAAGCTGCAAAGAAGCGATTTGTTTGTTTTTGTTAGAGAAAAGAGCAAACTACAAAGGAGACTTTTTCGCCCAGCTCAAACTTCACTTTGCAGTACCAGGAGGTTTTGCTTGTGTTATCAAATAATTAAACAGTATGTCAATACCTAAGTTGTAAAGTTAAAACTCTGAATTGGGAAAAACTTTTTTATAAAGTAGCCATTTTTATATAGTTCTGTTGTTTTTGTACTTCAAGAAATTTACTGTAAACATTTTTTAATTATGTTTTTTAAAATTCTAAAATTTTGTCGAAATTCCCTGACCGTCGAAATTCCCTGATTTTCCACAACATGGCCACATTCCTTTTTTTAAGGTATTTTGACTTCTTGACATACAAGTTAGATTCCTAGAGTTGGTTGTTTTTCGATATTTTTGTAAACATGTTTTTGATTTACATTTTTTTGTGGTTTGTTAAATATAAAATTTTGTGAGACAAGTTTAAACCACACCAGGCAGAACGGAATTTTTAAAACCGTCAGATTTTCTAAGGTTAATTGAGTGAGATTTCCGGTTATTTTATGTACAGGGTGTCCTAAAAATCCGAGCTCACCCCAATATCTCCAGAACCAAAAGAGACAGAGAAGTACAATTTCAAATAATTAGATGATAATTGTGCCGCCATTCATTCAGGAGGCGGACCTAGGGCGGAGACAATACTTTTTTTAAATGAGTATATTTTCTAAAATTTGAATAGAGCTTTTCATTCTGTTTCCAAAAATACCTAATATATTATCTTTTTCTCCGACGGTTTTTAAAATGACAAAAACTTCGAAATAAGATCAATGAGTTACACAAAGAATATCTGTTTTCTTGTTTAACTCATTGCATAGAGATGTTTTCCCATTTTATTTAAAAACCATTAGAGAAAAAAGCAACACATTAGGTGTTTGTGGAAATAGAAGAAAAAGCTCTTTTTATATTTTCCAAAATATACAGGGTATCTCATTTAAAAAAAAGTATCGTCGTCGCCCTAGCTCCGCCTTTTTAATTAGGAGTGTGATGATTAGCATCCAAAAAGATACTTTTTTATAAACCATTCAATTATGTGAAATTTTACTTCTCTGCCTCTTTTGGTTTTGGAGATACTAGGGTGGACTCGAACTTTTGGGACACTCTGTATGTAGATATGTTTACCTCCATCGTATACTATAAACAATCGCAACTAAAATACAAAACCTCAAGAAGATATAAAGATATGAATAAAAAAAGACTAAACCCGACTTCAGAAATACTTATCTATCCGTACTTACTTCCCACCCAGGAATTTGATGATAAAGTAAAAGTAATTGTTTAATTTGTTTACAGTGTAATACAATTCTAAAATAGCATTCAGTTGTGTTTATAGATTGAAACAGGTAAGTGTTGTATTTTTACGAGCATCGAATATTAAAATATGCACGAATTTATAAGGGTTAGGTAGTTTAAACTATGTGAAGCAGTCACTTTTGTATTCTATAACGTAACATTTTCTAAAAATATTTAAAAATTAAATTCAAAGGAATTCTAACAATAATTGACGATTTTCCGAGTTTGACAAGCTGGGTAGCAAAAAGGTTTGCCACTAAACTAAAACAAAATGACCAACAAAAAAAAAATGACCGGTAAATTTGGGTGAGAACCCTGATTTTCAACATAACCAATCTTTTTTGTGTTTAATTTACGAAAATTAATAAACGGACACTTCAGTGAATTTAAGTTAAAATTTACATAAAAACTAAAGGTATAGAGTAATAAAACCCCCGCGGGATTACTGCTGCAGAGTGAGAATCATAAAAAGATGGTTTAAAGATCAGCTCATGCTCCAAAACATGTTCAAAAACGAGTTTTAAGGATTTGGCTTCTATAAACACCTAGTTAGAAATGGATAGCATACAGGACTTTTTACTGCTTTGATGAGGAATCCAGCCAGTTACTACTGCTCTGATGAAGGAATCCAGAATTAATTTTAAGGTTAACTCTTAGCTGGCTACAAGAACCGCCGCACTTCGGGGTTTATTCCATTTATAATTCGCAGAATTGGGGTTTTCAACCCACCATAGAAATAAAAGGGTTTAAAGAATGGGCTTTAACCTGCGCAGCAGGATCAATGAGGAGGGCAGCCATTTGCAACTATGAGAGAAAACAGTTCAATGGGTGTATAATAAAATTAAGAATATACAAATGATTCAATAAACGAAGTTTTTAAGGTGTCGCCTTATTATAAAAAATGATAAACTTTTATAATTTGTTCTTTAAAGCTTTAATTAAAAGTTAGATTTTACAATGTTTACTTTAATTTATGTAGTTAATTTACAGGTTGAATTGTATTTGAACTTAATTTGTAAACAAGGGTAGGCCTGCTTGACAGGCAGAAAATTTAAATAAGTATGCAATGGTTTTTTACAGGTAAAACACCAAATTATATTTATATTCTCTTTTCCAAACTAACCCTGCCAAAAAAACTGCATAAAATTTCTTAGAAAAGCTTTACAAGATTTTATAATGTTTTGCCAGGTTTTATACCTTTTCTATGCGGTATGTGAAACAAACTTGTAATAACCTAATCCAATTTCATGAAGTACACACAGAAAGACAGCTTGGCAGTAGAATCCTATAAAACCCTATCAAACATCATAAAAACTCACCAACTTTCATAAGAACCTATGCGGTTTTTTTACCTGGGAAAGAAAAAGTTATTATTTTGGAGTTTATTATTCGAAACAATTTTTTGGAGGTTTTCATAGATTGAATAAAACAAATTTCCTTAAAAATATTTTTTTTTCACATTTGACTAGAATGTCGTTCATTTTGTGGTTACTTTCTACGTATCATGGTGCATGTGCTGTTATTGAGATTGAATCTTATTCTAAAACTATGGTTATTGTAAATGGGTCCATTTTCTTCTAATAAACTTTTAAAATAATCCTAAATATTTCAAATAAAACAACATTGAAACCTTCCTACTAAACAAATTAACATGGTTGCTTGATCCTGTACAAAGTAGCTATTTAAACCAACAAAAAGTCAAAAATCTATTGATATGAATGTCCTGGATTTTAATTCTCATTAAAAACGACAAACGAAAAAAAATAATATGCGCAGGTCACGTAGGTGGTTTTTTACCTACGTGGCGTAAATACAAGACTTCTGCAGGAAAAAGTAGACAACAAAGATGCTGACAGTCAAACCCTGAAGTCTTTGGAGAAAAAACGAGAAATTGCAGAACGTTCCTTTAAAGACATTCTAGAATCCCTCCACAGTATTTTAAGACAATTTGAAACAGACGAAAACCACGATATTCGAAATACAGAACAGTATTATAGAGTTTCAGTTTATAAATAAGTTTTAGACAAAATCATTTCGGACATAAAGTCAAGGTTCAATAACGAGTATTTTTGACCTGAACATATTTATACCAAGTTTTATACAACGTCAAGCCAAAATCAGGGCCAAATTAACTAGTGTCGTTTCCAAATACTATAAACTATTTGATTAATACAAAACACAAATTCTTGAACTTTTATTGGGAGAAGTCAGTATTTCGATACAAAATTGGTCACAAGTAGGCAAAAGCTTAAATCAAAACATATATGATAACATTTTCGAGGTAATGAAGAAGTGTGGCGATATTTTTCCGTTCATAAAAACATTCTTGGATGTTTGTCAGTAAGTAATGCTTCGTCAGAAAGAAGCTTCTCCTGCCTCAGAAGATTGAAAATATAAGTACTTAAAAACACTACGACGGAAATTCTTCTGAGGGGCTTAGCGTTGCTGCATATCAACAGACATATTGAAATTGACATTGAGCGAGTCTTTGACCGGTTTACCAAAAAAAAACTGAATACGATTTTTTTTTTGAGATAGGCATCTTATATTTGAGATATGCAATATAAAAGGTAATTTTTCTACTTAAAAAGCTTTTTAGATCTCAAAAAAAGTATTTATCTATTAGGTTTTGTTTACTCAAGCGAGCATTTCAGGGGGATAGGTACGAAAATATTTAGAAAATCAAAAGTAGGGCATAAATTGCGGCGCCTTTGATATTTACGATATTAGTTTAATTTTGTGTTAACAATGGCATTTGCAGTGTCTGCAATTTTCAACTGCGGCGCTATGATACGTTGATATTTACGGGTCTAGTTTAATTTGACTCAAAAATTGCATTTTTAATGTAATTTTCGAAAATTTTCCGCGCATTTAAACATTTTCTAAAATAAAAAAAATTAAAATCTGAGTACCCCCCCCCCCTTAGATTTGAGCAGTTACTAAGTTTTGTTTGTATATATTGATATGTTCCTCATAAAAGCTATGCTTTTATTCTAGTTTTTTTTCGCATCGAAACCGCCCCCCCCCCCTTTTCAAATGATTGGGACCGCCACTGCATCATGGATAAGATTTTTAAGTCATGATATTCGCCTGTAACTTGGATCTTATCTGTTTTTAATTTTCAGTTCTTATTTAAAATTTCTCAAAATATAGCAAAAAATATTTAAGTTTACGTCATTTGACGTTATATAAAACTTCAAGATGTCTAGTGTCTGTCCGTTCAAGATATGCTCAACATTCTACAGTAGCACCACATATCAAATGCCACCAATTTTCCCTGCCAAAAAAAACGCATTAAATCTCATAAAAAACACATCTGATTTTTATCAGTATAAAGTTTATAAGCTTTTATGAAATAAAGTTTTAGATTTATTAAAATTTGTAATAATTTATGAGTTATGATAGTATATTGTCTTTCGGGCTGTTGGTCCGTCGTTCTGTAGAAGTTTGTCTTCTCAACGTTTCGCCGATTCGAGTGCTCGGCATCTTCAGGAGATCTGTCCCCACAATTGGCTGAACGTGAACTGATTAAAAAAAAATTTTTTGACTCATGAACTATTATAAAATATTATAAACAAAGCCTCAAAAAATATCATAAAAACTTATCAAAGTAATAAGATCCCAACTGCCCTAACCTATATATGCCCTTTGAAAAAAATATTATGTCGTAAAAAATTTTTTCGCCCAGCTGAACTTATAAAATCTTATAAAAAAAACTAAAATCACATCAACTGTCGTAAATACTTCTACAACAAAACAAAATTTTTGGCTTATAAAACCTTGTAGGATCAAACAATCAAACAATATCATAGAAACTTATCAAAGTAACATCTTTCCCACAGCTTCTGGCGACAAATAAGTATTTATACGAGAACAATTTTCTATTTTATATGTAGTTTATAGTTTAGATTAGGTTATAGTATAGTTTGATTGTATTAATCCATATTATAGTAATTCTACTGCTATACTATTACTACTACTGCTAAAGTTGTGCCGTCATTTTTTATTTTAGAATATTAGTGGTAGATCTTCTAGAATCTTTTAAATCTTTATGAGGAATTGTCATATTAAAAATAATAAAATATTGTAAACTTTTATAAACTAAAATGATGATGAAATATGATAAAATGTTATAGTTTATAGTCAGACCCTTTTCGCAGTTGTCAAGAGTATTCTCTATTATTTTATACCTGTAGATTTTAAGCAACCCTGAAAACATTTATTATACATTGGCAAACACCTCTCCTTATTCGGACATCAGCGGCTGGGCAGTTAGCCATCGACTTTTATTTACTTTTTTCACAAAAAGGAAAAACACCGGGACCTATTTCCTGAATCTTAAGAGAAGGGACGATCCCGGGGAATGATTCCATCCCCCGGGAAAAACATGCTGTTTCTTGAAACCTCTTCGAAATTTTAGATCGATCGACCGATCCTCGGCTTTGGAGTCGGGAGCGCGAACACTAGAATGGGATGGGCGATCACCGCTCAAGAATATAAAATGCGTTCGATTTGGGATCATTTGACACAAATCTATGTCTTGCACTGCTTAAAAATTAGGGTCCAGTAGATTTGTAAGAGTAGTTTCTACATTTGCATTCTTTAGAAAAGGTACACAAGCCTAACAAACTTATGGACAAAATAGTTGACATAACTTGGACAAAATGAGTCCAATACTTTTCATTTCATAAAGATTTTAACTCATTTTGGATCAAAAAAAGTCTCAATTGTTTTGACTGTTTGACTGTCCTAAATACTAGACAATGTTATAATTGATTAAAATGCCTATACAAAACAAAAGTTATTCTATTATAATTTTTAGTTTTTTCTTGAAATAAAACATGTCCACGAAATACCAACAAATTGACGGGGTCGAGCTAGAAGAGGATGAATTTGATACTTACACGGACCAAAAAAATGGAGAAATAATTTCCGTTCGAAAATTTACTTGGAGAAATTCATTTGGGGTTTCGGTACAAGTCATCACTTATGGCGCTGTAATAACTTCTATAAAAATACCTGATAAGAATGGGTCGGTTGACGATATTGTAATGGGATATGATGATATGAAAGGTAGGCTTATAATATAATTATTCAGCAAGTATATAAAAGAAGGTCTAACTACCATAATTAATCTAAGCGTAAGTTGTGTGCTGCATTTTATCGACGACCAATGGGGGGAAGGGCGGCCATTGCTTTTTTAATCAAAAACCTACCACCACAAAAATTATGGGCCTACGCGCAATCTATAAAATCTATTACACCGTCGAAACAAATGAATAAAAATTTTATAAATGGTTTTCATGTTATCCAGGTAGTCTTACATTTGTAAAAACGCACGTTTTAACGTTTAGTGAAATTTTCAAAATCAAACCCGCTATATAAGTTTCGGTAAACCGCAGTCCGTCAATTCCGTTGTTTGTCAACACAAATTTCTGTTAAATTTATTGCGCATTCGCCAATAAAGCATGAATATGACGGGTGTTCTATTTAGGTCTGTATTAGTGGCGATGGCGCAAATTGATTTGACATAAATTTGGTTTAATAAGAAACGGTTTAATAAATTGCGGGTTTACTAGACACTGGCTTGATTAAATTCTTAAAATGAAAAGTTTTATTAAAAACGGTTTAATAAATTCTTGGTGTTCAATACTGCTATAAGTAGTTGTCGATAAAAATCTTAATATGATTTTTGGCGATAATAAAGAAAATAGTTTTCTAACGAACGGTAGGTGTTAGAACTAATTTTCATAAAAATTTGATTTTTGCAGGATATATTACAAATCCGCCATATTTTGGAGCCACAGTCGGTAGAGTAGCAAATAGGATTGGTTATGCCAAGATAAATATAGATGGCGTCATTTACAAAGTCAGCAACAATTTGGGAGAACATACTTTACATGGAGGCTTCAAAGGATTTGATAAGGTAACAAACATATTAACAAACTTGTATGAATCCCGCTCGCCTGTAGAAGCCGAAGAGCTGTTTTGGTTTAATTCGACTTCTTACCAGAAATACTGCCTTTTAAAATGATTTAAAAAAAGCCAAAGCTGTGAGATAATCGTCGCACTCAAAATATTAAACCTGGGAAATGTTTGTCCATCAGTTATCGAAAGTTGGCAATCTTAAAGTACTGTGAAGCAGTATTTCACCATTTTAGATTTGTGACCACGTCAATACACTTGAGATGCTCGTGAGGAAAAAATTTGCATTAAGTGCAACAACTCGGTTTGTTAGAATTTCAATCAATGAAACACGAACACCTACTCCGACCTTGCTAATAAAATTAGTAGTGCACTTATTTTTTCAATTGAAAACGTTATTAATTTGTAGGCAAACTGGAACCACCATGTACACGGTACTAAAGTAACACTAAGTTACCTTTCAAAAGATTTAGAAGAGGGATTTCCTGGTGATGTGATAACCAGTGTTACCTATGAATTATCTAGGGATAACAGGTAAGAAATAGATAAATATATTACCAAATATAATCACCGAACATTAACAAGATAAGAAGGGTCACTCTAAGCTCCTCCCATTGATATGCATATCTCACTCGAACATAGGATGCTACTCTTTCTCGGTCCGTCGAAGTCGCCGCTGGGCGAAATCCATAAACCGGCTGTCCTTCGCGTCGCACTGTGGTCGATTTTCAGAAAAACACGGACAAAAAGGGAAAAATTTAAAATGTATCTAAATTTGCTCCTTTATTGTTGTCAATTCTGGTACCATAAAAAGACATAAAAACAATGATCTTCTAAGTATTTTCTTGGCATATGCTAAGCATATACCACTAAAGAAGGTAATTATTAAAATATCTTTATCATATGCAAAGTTTATTTCACTTATTGAAACATTATTATGTGGTCCTTTTAGCTCACATGCTATTCTAGTTCTGCAAAAGAACATCAAAAGAATGCGCTTCTAGTATTTCCTTAGCATATGCTAAGGAAATAACATTAAAGAAGTTAACTTTCAGAACATCTTTAGCATATACAAAGTATATATCACTTGTTGTTACTTGTTATTATTTGGTCCTTTTAGCGTACAAGCTATTCTGGTTTCTTTAGCGTATATTATATAAAGAAATACCATTAAAGAAGGTTACTTTTACGACATCTTTAGCATATGCAAAGTATATACCAATTATGGTGCAATATTAAGTACATCTATATGCATGGTACAATAAAATCATGAGCGTATAATTCAATGCACTCAGAAAACCATCCCACGTGAAGTGTCTACTTCCACCAAATGCGAAAATTCTCTGATTAAGTCGACCAATAAGCTTAAATTCCGCGGTTTCGACCTATTTCTTTATAAGCGCATGGTACAGTGGATAAAGATTTGGTCTCTCAACCTGTAGGTTGTGAGTTCGAACCCCGTCGGCGTGTCGCACTTTTTTTTTTTATTAGGGTGTATTGTGATAGGACATGGTTTTTATAGCTCAAAAAAATATTTTTTATTTTATTTAAAGCCATATTTTAGGACATGGTTTTCATAACTCAAAAATATATTTTTTACTTTATTTAAAGCCATTTTTTAGGAGTTAGCGGTGCTAAGGATGACCAGTTGCTATATGTGCTAAGCGCATGGCAATCATCTAATAAGAATATCTATTATACCACATCCTAAGAACCTGCATAGCATGTGATTAGGGCGGAACGTAATCCTTAGCATATCCTTTTTCTTCTTCAGGATATTCTATGCACATGCTAGAGATGACAAATTGCTATGTCGGTATCGTAAATAAATATTTTGTATTTATTATAAAATATTGGCCTGTAAAGTTTCTTATCTCCATAAAGTCAGTTTGTTTATTATTTGTGTGATTGTCTGATATAAATACTTTTGAGTGTACCTTAACTTTTGACAGGTAAGTTTGTTTTAAATATAACTTTGAGTAAATGAATGTTTTATTCAAAAGTTTATACTTGGGTTTTCTAAGTGTATTTTCGACGAGTCTTTTTTTGATTAACTTTTTCTTGATGAATAAGCCTTGATTCGTTCACCTTTCGTAAAAACATTATAATCTGCCAGTATTATATTTAATAATATAAAAATAAAAAGTTGCGCATATTTGCATTTTTAAGAAATATGAGAAATAGTATTTTTTATGTATATCAAAATTTTTCTGTTAGCTGCAGGGTTTTCTAGTATATCTCTCTGTACCCCGCCTAGCGAGTTAATTTGAATAGATATGCAAATATGGTAAATACAAAAGTTTGACATATTTTATAAACCTTAAGAATTTTTTGCAATAATATACTGGGTGTTCCATTTGAAATTTTGCAAGTTTCGGTTGTCATTCTTTTTAATATACCCTATATACATAAACATATACTAGGATATATACTGTAACATTTATATATATTATGTTAATTACTTTAAAGTAAATTTGATTGTTCTATATTTGCATTTTAACTTTAGTTTAGCCAATTAATATATATGTATCTTAACTCTTAAAAGTTTTGTTAGATAAATGTGAAAATTCATACGATCATCCTGTATATTACCTAAATAAGAATAAATGCATAAAACAAAATATTTACTTTTTTATTAAAACTAAATATTTTGTAGGATTAAATTACAATGTATAGTAGTTTTTATTTTAATGTCCACGTTTTTACAAAAATGGATCACCGTGCATCGTAGAGAAATCCACACCGCACGGCTGCATATTTCTCGGAATCGTCGGTGCGTTTTCGTGAGCACAACATCAAAGTTCCGACGGACTGTGAATCTTCTTGTCTTGTTAATGTTCGATGATATAATGTAACATAGGGTGTCCCATTTAAAACTTACCACCCAGGATTTCTCGAGAATCGCTAAAAATTTAGAAAAACCTCGAAACCTGTCGATTTAGTTTTCGATGAGGACTCTTTTCGACTATCATCAAATTTTTATGGCACGCACCCCATTCGAGGGGTAAACTTTAGTCCTATATTTTAAATAGGGAAAGTGGGTATCTTTGAAGCAAAAATTACAATAGAGCCAAAAGGTTTCCCCACTCGAATAAAAATAAGACGTGTTCGAGGGTTTTTCGTCTTCGTCGGAACACACTTTGTAATAAAGTGTGGAAGGTTTAAGGTTAGTATTATTTGTGGCTCATAAATAAAGATTAAATATATGGTCATTTTTTATTTTAGATTTTTAGTAGAATTCCAAGCAACTTCAAGCAAACCAACCTTTGTGAACTTAACAAATCATTCCTATTTCAATCTCGCTGGTCATAATACTGGTGCCGAAGAAGTATATAAGCATGTTATTTCTATAAATGCTGACCAAACGACGGATGTTGACCAGAATTCTATTCCATCCGGTAATAAAAAACTTTTTCTAAAATTAAAAGGATTTCATGCCCGTAGTTCGTTTTTTGGGGACCTCATATTATAAACACCTAATCCACTATTGGCCATGGATTTCTTGTGCACCCTCACCTTAGAATGGGCTGGGAGAAGGATCCCATAGTCAGACGGCGTAGGTTCCGGAACTTAATGCCACGGAGCCAATAGACGAGGCTGACTTACCTTTGAGTGAGACTGTTGACTCAACTAAATCCCCAGTTTTAAAAATGCATAAATTATCGAAATCCCTACTGATCCTTTTTAAAATGTTGGTTTAAATTTTATGAAAAATAGTGTTTGACCGATATTTGTTATTGGGGCGGCCAAAACTCTATATGTTTTGGGAGATTTTTCTCAATTTCCAAAATTCAAAAACCAATTTTAAAATATTTTTACGTCCATTAAGTAAGTTTGTTACACAAATGAAGTTCTAGAAAAAAAAAATTGGATTAGCCAAATCAATAATTATGACATTTTTTTTCAGGAAAATTACTTCCAGTGGCAAACACAATATTTGATTTACGGATCCCAAAAATACTTGGCGATGTAATCCATAAAATACCCGGATATGATGGATATGACCACAACTTTTGTGTGAACAAAGCTTCAGCACAAGACAACACTTTTATCGCAAGAGCAGTCCATCCTCCTACAGGGAGGGTTATGGAGGTGAGTGAATAACCAAGATAAATAATGCGTAGTGCACAGTTCGCCTAGACCAAAGTTTCAACAATAAATATATATAAACGAAGTACTGCATATTTTCCAACAGTCCATATTCCTGCCTTGTAAAAAAATATATTTTCAAAATCGGCTACCTAGCTATGCGCTTTTTACAGGGTGTTGTATATTTTAGTATATTTACGCCAATGAAATATACCATAACCTTGCTTTAATTAACGAAAATGTAAAATGAGTTAATTTTACTGACTAATAGAGACCTTTTCCACCTATATAATTTTGAAGCCTTTTTACTTCATTGCTTTTTCGAGCATGCGCAGTTACGAGGTAATAACGGAATCCCTAACCGATAAAGATTGACGTTACCTGCGGGTGAATACCGTATCCCTAATAATTGACATGGTTGCCGACAGTAAAACGTTAAGCAGAAAAACAAAATATTTAAATTGATTTTTGGATGCAAATATGTTCTGTATTCTTTTTAATTGTAAAAATAAGTGTAAATTATTGTTTATCATTTTTTTGGATAGGATTTTGTAAGAAATCTAAAACGTTGACTTGCACTGGCAACTGTGACAAGTGATTCCGATCTGTTTGTCATAACCTCCCTTTTCTCTATTGTGTTTTCTAGTTTCTAAAGATTATTAATAATTAAAATTTACTGCAAAAAACACAAGAATAACATATTTTAAATGAAAAATATTATTATACAAATTACTTTTGTAAATTCTTGATAATAAATAATAAATACCGTATAAAGTTGTTTATAAACAAACCAAAGGCGGCGTGCAAAAACTAAAAATGTTGTCTTAAAAATAACGTGACGCTAGCTACGTCACAACGCGTTCTTAAGCGATAAAGTCACCTTAAGGGGATTTTTCATAAGAGGTACAAAAAGGTCTCTAATGTTTAATAAATAATGTAAAATTTGTTACTCTTTTTCTACTTTTTGATGTAAAACAATAATTTTTCATAGCTTTAATTAGTCTTTCAAGGTAAAATAAGTTAATTTTACTGACTAATATTTAATAAATAACGTGAAATTTGTTACTCTTTTCCTACTTTTTGATGTAGAACAACAATTTTTCATAGCTTTAATTAGTCTTTATTTAAACGAAAATAACTTATTTTGTTGTTTTACATAAAAACGTAGAAAAAAAGTAACATATTTCAGATTATTTATTAAATAGTAGTCAGCAAAATTAACTCATTTTACATTTTCGTTAATTAAAGCAAGGTTATAGTATATTTCATTGGCGTAAATATACTAAAATATACAACACCCTGTAAAAAAACCAATAGCTACGTAGCCGATTTTAAAAAAATATTTTTTTACATGGCAGGAATATAGACTGTTGGAAAATATGCAGTACTTCGTTTATATATTTTTATTGTTGAAACTTTGGTCTAGGCGAACTGTGTGGTGTAGACTGTCAAAGTAAAAAATTAAAGATACACATATTACAAGCCTATAGTCCTACAGGGAGGATTATGGAGGTGGGTGAATAAGCAAGATAAATAATGCGTAATGTAGACTGTCAAAGTCAAAATTAAAGATACACATATCAAAAAATACAAAAAATTAAAAATTCTTTTTTTTTGCAATGTGTTGCAATAAATTTTTCTAAAATGTTAATTAAAATATATATTTTAGTAAGTTTACCAAGGAGTTTCAGTGAATAAACATGAACTGAACTTCTCGTTTAATTTTTTTGTGAAAAAGTGGAAAAAAATAAGTTTTTTATAAATAATATAATGATAATAATATATACCGGGTGGGCCATAAAAAACCGGACAAAATATTTTCCGTTATAACTTTCGAATCATACCACCGATTTTAATGCAACAAACTGCTCTTTGCAGGGAATTGAGCAAGACTTTGAGTAGGAATATTTCTTTGTCCGCCATCTTAAAATCTAAGATGGCGAAAAGAAACAAACTTTACCCTTCAAAGAGCCACGTTTATTCTTATTTTACGGAAGATTTCAATTCGTAAAAAAGCTCTGTTTCTGACACGCAGAACGAGGTGCGAATCATTAAAATCGGTTAAGTGGTTCCCAAAAAAATTTCAATCAGTGTTTTACGGATTATGCGATTGCCGTCTCAATTCTGTCTGCATACATTTTCTCATAAATTCATTATTAGAAATCCGATTTCAATGAAATAAAAGGTATCAGTGCGAAAATCGATTGTTTTTTAACCAGTGCTATTACAATTTGCCGCAATCTTGAAATCCAAGATGGCGGACAGAATCAAACTTGACCCTTCAAAGAGGCTCGTTTATTCATATTTTCTAAAAACTTGAAAAAAAAATTTATTCGTAGAAAAGTTCTGCCTTTTCAATTTCGCCTGCATTAATTTCCTCATAAATCCGTAACTACTGAAGCGATTTTAATTTAATAAAAAGTATTATGACAAAGATCGATTGAACTTTTAAGACCACTATTGAAATTTGTCGTAATTTGTAACCCCAAGACTGCAGAAAAAATCAAGTTTGACCCTTCAAAGACGCTCCATTATTCTCGAGTTTCAAGAACCTTTTCGACTTTTTTTAAATTCGTAAAAAAGCTCTGTCTCCGCGGCGTATAACTAACATTTTTCTTCCCTGATTTTTGTGAGCGATCGGTTGTTACCATGATGCTTTGTATTTCATTAAAATCGGTTTAGTGATAATGATTTTATGAAGAAATCAATGCAGAGATGAAAGAGTCTAAAATGCGAACAATCGTTAAAGAAAACACTGATATCTTAAGAACTACTAAGGCGATTTTCATTATGCATGGCGCGGGACGTGCCAAACTTAAAAAAATAATATAAATTCAAAAAAGAGTAAAAAAATTACTCGCAACAAAAAAAGATCGGCTTTTTTAAATGGTGGCAAATTTCAACGTTGACGTTTTTTATTTTACAAAAATCAATTCAGTAATAATGAGTTTATGAGGAAACAATGATTAAAACAAGAACTAATTTTTTGAGAACCACTAAACCGATTTTAATGATTCGTACCTGGCTATGCGCGTTGGAGAAAAAGCATTATTAGGTTCTTGAAACCTAAGAATAAACGAGCTCCTTTGAAGAGATAAATTTAATTGTGTCCGCCATCTTGGGTTTCAAAATGGCGACAAATGTCGACAGTGACCTTTTAAGAGTTTTTGATCTTCGCCATGATGCTTTTTATTCTATTGAAATCGGTTGACTATCAATTTGAGAAGGCAATCGTATAATCTGGAAAACAGTAATGGAAACAAAAATTAATTTTTGGAGAACCACTAAACCGACTTTGATGATTTATACTTCGTTTTTGTATAAAAGCAGAACTTTTGTAGAAATTAAAAAATATATTTAAAGGTTTACAGAACATATAAATAAACGAGCCTCTTTAAAGGAAGAAGTTTGATTTTGTCCGTCATCTTGGATTTCAAGATGACCACAAATTTCAATAGCAGTGGTTAAAAAACAATCGATTTTCGCACTGATACCTTTTATTTCATTAAAATCGGTTTTCTAATAATGAACTTATGAGAAAATGTATGCTGACAGAATTGAGACGGCAATCGCATAATCCGTAAAACACTGATTGAATTTTTTGATTGGGAACTACTTAACCGATTTTAATGATTCGTACCTCGTACTGCGTGGCAGAAACAAAGCTTTTTTACGACTTTATAAAAAAATCCAAAAAATTTTCGTAACATAAGAATAAACGAGGGTCTTTAAAGGGTGAAGTTTGTTTCTGTCTGCCATCTTAGATTTTAAGACGGCGGAAAAAAAATATCTCTAATCAAAGTCTTGCTCAATTCCCTGCAAAGAACAGTTTGTTGCAATAAAATCGGCGGTATGGTTTAAAAGTTATAACGGAAAACATCTTGTCCGGTTTTTTATGACCCACCCGGTATTAAGAAAAACATCGTTTGTAGGCTTTCCCCCACTACTCCCTTGGAAGCAACTCCCACATATCTATGCCACATATTTTTTTCCTACTTTGTGATTTTTTAAAAACTTATAAAAAATCTTATTTTATTGCCATCAAAATTTTCGTCTCATTCAAATGGGTAACTTAACGTTGTAAAAGAAACTGCGTCCTTTTTTTAATAACATTTTGAAAATTTAATATTTTAAAGATATTCTGTAGGACTACGCACACCAATTAACGTTAGAAAGTGTTGAAAATTCTCACCATGTAAAAGGAAAGACAGAATTTGAGTTACTTTTCTGAACAATGACATCGACATATTCCATGACTATCTATGGTTTTGTATGTTAAAAGTTTTAAAGGTTTGTTTCCACACAAAAATAAGCTTAATAACATACTACCTACGAAAATTAAAATTGACTTATTTTTAGTTTAAAGTCCTGACAAAAAAAGCAGTTAGTGTACACTTGAGTTTAAAAATTGGGGCGAGATTTTCAGACGATTTCTAAAGAATCCCGACATTACTGTATCATTAGCGATAACATGTAGGATCAATTAAAAAAAAAATTAAATAATTGGAATGAATAGAATAGAATAATAAAATAGCATCCCACAAGGAACACACAAAGTCCCTGGGTAACCAGCGTAGGCTCATCAGTGGTTTCACTGGTCACCCTCTTCATACATCATTAAACACCATCATACTCTTTGATTTCGGCATCGTTCCGCACTGGTACTTCTCCAAGTTACCTGATACGGATTCGTCCCGACGTGTTAATATTACCAATAGGATGATGCTCCTAAGGTAATTAAAACAAAAAAAGAAATTAAAAAACCTCCAAATCAGTTACTTCAACCGAAAAAAAACTAAAAAACAAAATATCAAAAGATCTTGGGTGAAAATAACGAAAATTAAATCTTGGATGTGCATCCCACAAGGAACACACAAAGGACCAAACCGAAAAGAGAAATGATTAAATGATGTTTCGCCCTGGGTAATCAGTAGCTTCCCTGGTCACCCTTCCCATACATCATTAAACACCATCATACACTTTGATTTCCAACTTTGAATCATTCACAAATAGGCATCGTTCCGCACTGTTACTTATCCAAGTTACCTGATACGTATTCGTCCCGGCGTGTTAATTTTTCCAATAGGATTATGCTCCTAAGGCAATTAAAACAAAAAAAAAAAGTTAAAAAATCTCCAAATCAGTTACTTCAACCGAAAATAAACTAAAAAAACAAAAGATCAAAAAATTTTGGTCCTTTGTGTGTTCCTTGTGGGATGCTCATTCAAGTTTGAATTTTCGTTATTTCCACCAAAGATCTTTCGATCTTTTGTTTTTTAGTTTCTTTCTAAAGTTAATGTTGAATGTAAATAGTCTTTCCGTGAGTACCACTTTTTTCTTTCTTCTTTAACCATCTTGTGTTTAAGCGTTTCTAAACGTTTTTCCATGTAGTAAGGTAGTTCAGTTCTTTTAAATTTGTTTTCAATAAAATTCGGTAGCAGTCTGTGACGTATGCATTGTCCGGTAAACCATATATGACCATCAGCTTTGTTTTTCTTATATGACAGATTTGTGTGTTTCTGGAGGAGTAGCTTTGGATTAGCATCTCTAAGTTGAGTGAGGTCTCCAGAGTGAAGATTATTCATAGTAAGACGGCAAGGAAAAGTCCTATTAATTAGACAAATTTACAGACAGCAAACAGACCCTACATACGACAAAGATGATATCCCGCCCTGGCAACCTTCTCCTTACATATGTTTAACATTTTTAGGATCAATATCTTTAAAAATTGCCAATGTTATTCAGAGCATGGAAAAGAATATTAGAATTACCTGTAGACCTTACTGCTCTTTTTCGACAATTTTTTGTCGTACTAAAGATAAGAGAGAGCCGCTGGATGGCACTGGCGTCTACAAACTTTTGTGTAATGATTGCAATTCGCAATATGTAGGTCAAACAGGCAGAAGTTTTAAAAAAGGATTAGTGAACATCTAACTACCCTTAGATCTCCTAACAATAATAAATCAGCTTTTGGTCTACATTTGAGAGAGCAGTCACATAACTTTGAAATAAAAAACAACCTAAATATTTTACACAAAACCTCAAAAGGCTCTAAACATAATGCTCTTGAAAATATTGAGATTGCCAGACTTGAGATTGCACGGGATGTTGTTTCTCTTAACGACCCCATACAAAGTCATTTTAAAGAGGCGGCATACATAGCAAATCTTTTTAAGCCCTAAATTGTTCTTTTGTTGTTTTTTTTTTTAATTTGTCTTGGTCCCTTCTTTTGGATGTGTTTCCTCTTGTTTTTTTTGTTAGGGTGATTTGTTTCAGTCGTAATATTTTTTTTTTAATCCTTTTTAATATCCCAGTTTTCCCAGTTTGATTTTTAAAACCCTCACACAAAAATGAGCATTTTATTGTTGTTGTTTAGTCTATTTTATTTATAATTATCGCGCCTGTATAAAAAAGTTTTGTTATTTTTTATCACAAGCAGTACTTTGTCGACGATACCAATTGATTCGCATTCAGTTTTGTTTTGTTTTTAACACGTAAATATTTTAATTTGAATAGTCCTGTAATGTTAGGAAATTTCTGTTTTAAAAATGTGTGTATGTTACTGTGTTATATACCGCACTTTGTAAATGTGTTAGGTAAGTTTTTTTTCAGTTTTACTTTGACAGATTTGTGATCCAACTCCCCCCTTGACAATGACGTTTTAGTCGAAACCGGTCGGTGATTTCAAATAAAATTTGTGAAGAATTAACAGGACTTTTCCTTGCCGTCTTACTTTTAAAAAGTCAACAGCTTTTGAGAAAACTACCTGGGACATCAATTATTTTAAGCAGGTTTTTATAATTAGTTTCCAGTAAATACTATGTAATCCATCGACTTTCAACTTTTTTAAATATTCATAAGTATTAAAATAAGACATCTTAATTAATAAGGATAAGCTAGGGTTGCTATCTCTAAAATTGTAAAACTAGGACAAAAACACACAAAAATTTATTTAGCACTTTTTAAAATAACCAACTTAATGGTTCAATTAAATCACGTCTTAAATCCGCTGTAGGCGAAAATTTTAAGAAAATTACATTAAAAATGTAATAATTGAAATGTTTTTGACAAAAAAATTGTAACAAGCAATAATGTTATAATTTAAACAAATATGTAGTTCTCGAAAATTTAAATTTTTTGTAAAATATTTATTAAAAAGTGGGTTGGGTTACATATAGTTTCAAATATAGATTTGTCGCCAAAATCACGTCATAAATAGGCCGCAGCCGCAAATTTTGAGAACACTGTACCTATAAAAAATGTAATTTCTTCTTGAACAAAAATTAAACTAAAATTACAAAAATCAATTTTATATAGGGTTTTCCAGGTTCCAGACCTTGCCAGGTTTCTCCTGACCAAAATTAAAAAATCCAGCCTATTTTACAAGCTCCAATAGCACATTAAAAAAAAAAACATTTTTTTTTAATTTTTACGTCCTGAAAATGTTTTAAAGGAAAGGAAATCACAAGCTTATTAACCTATAAATACTTTGCAATTTTTCTGCAATATAAGCAGAACACAAAAGTTTACATATTGAAAAAAAAGTGGGTTGGAGTCGTATCGTCTCAATTCCTGAAAAATTCAGTCTACAACAAAAATATTTTGTTGTTGATTGAACAGTTCAGAACATGTTTAATGTGTGTTTATAGTTAAATTTGGTAAAAAATCCTATATTTTATGGTTTCAAAATGATTTTTGAAGGCACAGAAATTGCTGTGCTGCCTGTCGCAAAAACTCCGGACAATTTTCAAAAACACGCCCGGACGTTCCCGGACGCCTCCAAAACCCGAACATGTCCGGGGAAATCCGGAAATACTATTCATTCCTCAAACATTTGAAAGTCAATTAAAAATAGAACAAAAATCAAGCACGTGTACATAGAAAACAACTTTAAGAATTGATTGTCTTTGGAGAACAAATTAAATTTCTGGAGCAGATTTAAGTTGTGGGACGGCCCCGTACTAATGATTTTGGGGACAAGCAAAATAATTTTTGGTGTGTAGTTCTAGGGATCCCTGCCCAAAAATAAAGACTTTAGAAGTAAAATAGAAACACGTAGAAATAAATCTGTTTTAATATTCCGTATCACTTTTCTTAAACAAACTACGGCTCAGTGCACTCGCAAAACTAGTGGGGACAGAGGACGGCCCACATATTTCAGGTACATTTTTTTAGGAATAATGACATGAAAAATCTATATTGGCACTATTTGACATATAATTGGATTTTTTTCTCTTAGTTGATGCAAGAAAATTATTTTAAATCGTATGGGTATATTTGGGTTTACAAAGTCCTTTTTAATAAACTATGGGCACCAAACTAAAATAGCTAATTTGACCTTTTATGCTCCTAGATATACAGCAACCAACCAGGAGTCCAATTTTATACGGCAAATGGACTACCGGAAGACCCTACAAAATCAAATGGAGATAAAATGAAACTGGATCCTACAATTGGAAAGGCGGGTGTTCATTATTACAAACATGGTTCATTCTGTTTTGAAACTCAAAACTATCCTGATGCTGTAAATCAAGTGAGTATTAGTTTACATCCCACCGACTTTTAAATAAAAATAAACGATCTACCAATCTAGCAAATAAAGTCAAACTTCGAAAGACTTTTAAGATCAATTAACTTAAATCGGTATACTTCTATACATATACAAGTCACCTTCCCATATTAATGTGTTGGTTCATCTAAGACCCACTAATCTTCTTAAATCCAACAATCTTGGTTTAAACAATGCTTTCGTCAGCAATCTGCAATTCCGTCTACTTTTCGCATTCCAAAATCAAATTTTGAACGAAGATATTTTGTACCAACCATCAGTACAGAAAAATCTTTTAATTGTAGAATTCCTTCGTCAGGAGCATTTAACCAAATTAACCCTTTAGCAGATTCACTTGCTGTTACAATTTCTGCTCTTGTAGTGGAAATTGCAACTGAATTTTGACTTTAACTACAACATGACACTGCTCCATGCACAGAACTTCAGTCGTTGATCGATTTGCGCCTAAATGCTCCATATCTACTTAATCGCGAGCTATATCATTCATTCATTATCTTTTTTGCGGTGGATGTATGGGGTGTAAATCCTTTTAGGTATTTAACTTTGTGTTTGTGCTTGTAGATAATGTAAATATTCAAAGTTCCTTTTATATATATGAAAATCCTTTTTACTCGCATATAGTTTTATTTGCTGGCATGGATTTTCAAGACTTCTTGAACTAAATCACTCATGGAATAGCTAGTTGTGCTTACAAATAGTGAAAATATCCAAAGTTCCTTTTATGCATATCACAAAATCCTTTTCGTGGAAAGTTCGACACAAGGGAAGTCTCATTTGGTATTGAAATCTTAAGAGTAAACTAAAGTTTAGAACTTCCATTGTCTTTATTTTTTACTTTTTCACAATGTTTCTAATGCTTATGTATCTACAATCGTCATTAAAAAAAATACTACCTGCAGTTTTTGGTGCCGTGGCGTTGTGGCTTAGTTTTTGTTAATTGCCACGACACCCATGGAAGTTCGCCTTATAGAACACAGACACAACTCGGCAAGGGAACACAACTGGATCGAAAATAGCTCAACATTGCTGAACAAATCAACATCATATGGAATGGAATGGAGATCGTCGCCATAGAAGAAAATTTATTCAAGCAGAAATTCAAAGAGACAGCATTCATCACGCATTTTCTCAAGAAAACCTTACCTTAAGGATATTTGGAAAGCCATACTTTTTGGAGTTCAATTGCGAGACAGCGGAACCAACTAAGACTTCATAGTTCACTGAACACAAATAGATAAGATTAGGTAGTCTTAGTATTTGTTAGTATTCACCTGCTGACGTTTGCAGATACATAAACACTGTGAAAAAGTAAAAAATAAAGACAATGAAGGTTCGAAACTCTATTTTAACTTCAACTTCAACATTGTCTACCACCTCCAAACAACAATTGAAATCTTAGTTCAACGATCTAGAGATGTTTTTGTGTCAGTATATAGGGTGGTCCAGTAAGAATAACTTGGAGTTTCTCTGGATGATCAAGAACTGATAATTTCAAGTCTTTCCAATATCTAATGTAAAAAAATAATAGAAAATACACTTTACAGCAGCTGCAATCATAATTGCAGATTTGCGAGAAAGGCTGCAAGAGTTATTCAATCAAGATGCAATCAAAAACTCGCATCTTGTGCTTAATTTAAAGGACCCCACTCACTTAGCGTTGATATGTTGTAGATCTGTTCTCCTGATCAACCCACGGTTTCAGAGATATAGGTGTTGAAAGTTGGAGGTTCCAGATTTTAGAAATTTTTCACTAAAATCAGTGTGTTGCCTATTTTGTTGTATTTGAGTAACTGGCTACTTCCAGTACACCAGGTTTTAGGCAGAGAACCAGGCTATGAAATGCAGTTGAAAAAAAAATGATATATTTCAATTACGTCACTCTCAGTGGCGGCACAAACTTGAAAAATGTAAAAAACCTTTTTTTCAAAATGCAATTTTTCGTAAAATCGCTAATTAAAAAAGAACAAACGGTGATATATTTTGTATTTTTTGATATGTTATAGAAAAATCTTCAGAGAAAAAAAAAGATAAGCTACATATGTATAAGCTCATCACACTTTATGAAAAATGCCCATGAATCTGGAAAATGCTCGGGATATTGTCCCCACTTCTGCAATGTATACGTAGTACCGCTGGCATACTCTGAGTCTCAGAAGTAGTACATGCTATATATTATTCAAGAAGAAAATCAATATGGCAGATACGAGCCGTCATTCTGTCATTTTTTTATACTTTTGAGATATAACTTACAAAAATATAAGGCTATCTGATAATATAAATGTTTTTTCTTTGGTTTCTTTAGAGAGATCACCCAATCCCGTTTCTCCTGATTCAGACCCCCCCCTCAGGTGACCCGCTTAAAAATATGTAATGCAAGGTGTCAATTTAAATAACTTAAAACGTATAATCCTATTCCGCCCAAATAAACTCACCGCCCCCTTCTCAGCCCAGGTCACCCCTTAAGAAATGAGTATAATGTACACAAACTACATACATAATATAACCCCCTACCAAAAAGTGTCCCCCTCGCGAACAAAATCATATGCATATACATATTAGAAATGGGGACAATAACCCGAGCATTTTCCAGGTTCACGGGTGTTTTTCACATAAGTGTGATGAACTTAAACATATGTAGCTTATCTTTTTTTTCTGAAGAATTTTCTATAAAATATCAAAAAATAAAAAATATTTCACCGTTTACTCTTTTTTAATCAGCAATTTTACGAAAAATTGCATTTTAAAAACAATTTTTTTTTTTTTTTCAAGTTTGTGCCGCCACTGAGAGTGACGTAAATTAAATATGAAGTATTAGCCTGGTTTTCTACTTAAAAACTGGTGTACTGAAAGTAGCAAGTTAACTACACGAATACAACAAAATAGGAAAAAAAAACTAATTTTAGTGAAAAATCACTAATATTTGAAACCTCCAACTTTCAACACCTATATCTCTTAAACCGTGGCGTGGGTCGGATCAATAAGAGGTCCATTTAAAGGTTGATCAGCGAGAACAGATCTACAACATATTAAACGACCAGCATATTCCAACCGAAAGCGGATAAACAAAATAAATTGTTATGACCAAAAGAATATAACATTAGAGGTATATTAAGGCGCAATTACACAGACGAACATGCTCAAACAAAAGCTCGTGCAAAAGATCTAAAATTTTTTGCGTGAATATTTTTGTGAGCTTTTCTTTGAACATTTTGTTCGGGTAAATTTTTGAGCAAATTATTGCTATCTGTTTTGGAAACATATTTTTAAAGATGAGAATAAATAAAATTTCACATCAGTGATCAGTGATCTCAATTCTTTAAAAAAATGGAACACCAACTTTTATTTTAAATTTTTGTGAAAAAAAATCGACGGCAAGCGAAACATTATTCTTGGCTATCAGTTTTGTCACATGGATTAGGGTTACTTATAATATTTTTTTCTTAGGGAAAATTTTTATTTTCCAAAAAATTTGACTTTTTCAAATATCGGCAAAAAACTCAAAAATTGCACTTTTAAGCGGTAATTCGCGCCTCACGACTGTGAGGAGTGGTGGGGATGAGATTTTTTTTAAACATATTTTTGTAACTTTACTTTACCCTTAGCTTTGTTTGTTTTTTTTTAATTTCTCACACCAGATTTACCTAGTTAGTTTAAGGCCCCAACGGTTGCTTAAAAAAGCAAAAGGTTCATGAAAATGCTGAAGATAGATATTTACTGTCAATTTAATGTAATAATCAAGATTGATTACTGACACTGAACAAACAATATGCAAAGGAGCAACATTCCGATTCAGAAGTCTAGTCTATTACTGCTAAATTATATTTTTTTTAGACAAGGGTCGGGATCGAAGGGTTGTAAAAGTGGGTAATAAACGGGTATTATTTAGACCGAACGTGCTTTTGTTCATATATTTGAGATTTAATAAAATGTATATAGGTTTTTTTAATTTGACTTAATTATTATTGTATTGTGTTTTAAACTAGAAAGTAAAATAAAGATATTCTTTTAAACGTAAATTTTTATCATTACATTTTACAGGCAACAGCAATAAATAAGTGCCAATTATTATTTTTTTATTCTCGTTTTTTTACAACCCCAAAAAAAGTACAAGTATACTGGCATATCCCCTATAAAAATCAGGTCAATCGAAGTTGCTCATGAGGTAAAATGTGAATTTCGACATCAAATCGTTTTTCCGTCGGAAAGCACTTAATTAAAAATACCTTGTTTTAAAACTTAGTCTTTCTATTTTCAGTTAAGTTCAGTGAATTCCCATAAAACTATAAAATTTAAATTTGTAAGAAATTTTTATACCAACATTTCTTCAAACAAATTTTGCTTAACATTCTCTCCAAAATTTCCGTGAGTCTTTTTGTACGAGATTTTGCTCGAACTTTTTTTTGAACATTCTGCACAAGAGGCTCGTGTAAATGTTTGTCGGCATTTCAACATCAAAGGAAAGTTTGTCTGTGGAAATGCGCCTTTAGAAGTAAGTGACCAACAAGTCGAACGCGAACGTCAGAATCCTTCCGAGCGCAGTTACTTATAACAGAGTGTGCAAAATTTATTTTTTACTGTAAACGCAGTTATGGCATATTGTTTTTAAAGTTTTCTCGGGGTGAAATTTTGACTGACCGAACTTAATTTGTTTTTGAATCGACCGATTTTTGTGTGTATCAAAATTCTTGACATTTCCAGTTTTCCAGTGGTGTATAACCCTGGTGGACAGGTACTTATTTTGATGAAAGAGAGATGCGACAACCCCATCAAAGTCAAATTTATTAAAAAGGATGAAAATATCGGTCCTTGTTTAGAGAGGGACTTACTTTTGTCCTTGTTTATTCATAAGCGTCGAAAAATTACAAAAAAACGAAATTGTTTCCTCTTTTGAAAAAGTGTAAATTATTGATGTTCGATGTCACTGTCAGGGTTAATACATAACAGTTTTTTAACATATTATTATTCTATATTGTGGACTTTTCGTATATAGAATCGGTAAACCTTTTAATATAAGGTTTTTTGTTGTAACACAAATGCACTTCTGCCATTTTCACAATAAAATAACTTACCCAAATATGTGTTAGCTTCAGTGATTTTCAAGGGATTATTGCATCTCTTTTTCTTCAATAAATATGATATTGACATTGAATTTTGCTATTGAAATAAATTTTATCTCAGTAAATCTTTCTATCACATACATTTCCTAATATTATTATACCATATATCTTATTAATTTTTTTTCACTTGTTTTCATAGTTGAGCGAAAAATTTACCGGTTGCCATGACAACCTGTCAAAATAACCGCGCCCAGTAGTTGATCGAAAAATAGTAGTACAAAATGTTCTACATAATAATTTATTTTCTTTTTTCCTTTCAGAAAAACTTTCCTCCGGCTGTGTTGTATCCAGGAAAGTTCTATCATCATACGGTCGAGTACAGATTTTTCGTAGACAAATGATTTTATTTCAAATTGAAGCACATTTATTGTACTTATACATCTAAAAAATATTTAATATATGAATCTTATTTACGTTATGTATTAAAGGAAAAAATATATATCAAAACTAGATAATATTTAATTTTTTATGATATCTAGTTTTTATTATTTTTTGACCCTGACTCAAGGTTATCAATTCTATAATTATAATCATTAAATTCAGTGTCGGACATAAATATTACAATTGTAATATTCGGTTACAAGATTTGAAAACGATCGACACAGTTTGGTGGATCGAGGTCTTCACTAAATATTCAATAAGACACCTTAAAGAGTAGAGATTCGTTTTTAGTGTTAGTGACCTTAGCTCTGGAAATGTCGAATTGACGTTCAAAACGGGTCATGTGATATCCATACTTTTCGGAGTCAAATAAACATAAGAATTGGCTGAACTTTGAATAGAAAGCACATTTTGTGCTTATTCGGCAAAAAATTAAAAAATTGCTCTGAGCCGTGTCTTAGCTTTTACAAAATCTGCCTTCCATTCGAAGTTCATCCAATTCGGATGTTTATTTGACTCCAAAAACTATGAATATCACATTTCCTGAGCCAATGTCACTGAGAAGAAAAAAAAACAAATTTATTTTTTAGATCCTTAAAAAATAAGAATTTTAAGAATTAATTAGGGGTCCCTATAATATTGCTGAAAATTATTCGGCCGAATTTAATCTGCCCGAAAATAAAAAAATTAAAAATCTGAAAATAAGTTGTCTGAAACGTAATTAATTCCGACCCGTAATTTAGCCGACCGAACAAATAACGACTGAACCAAAGCGGACCTCTCCAATGGCGGGGAGCCGGTTTAATATCTAATGCAGCACTGCCAAGTGTTACAAGTAAATAATAAGAAGTTTTCCTGTGACTAAAATATATAAGGTGCTGAATTTTTAAATTTTATTTTATCAAACACCACAACCCCATAAAAAAAAAAGAGCGACAGTTTGGTAACCCGGCTATAGAAAAAAATTTATAACCGGCCAATTCGCACCTTTAAGCACCGCGATATACCGACATGCAGCTTGATGCAAGCGGATTATCGATCGAGTCGGGATTTGTTCAGTCGGCGAAATTACGGGTCGGGTAAATTTGGTTTCGGCGAAATTATTTTCGCATAAAATATTTTCAAGCTATTATAGTTTCGACAAAAATAGCTTTCGGGTGATTTTTTTTCGGGAAAATTACGTTTCGGGAATTGTTGAGTCTGCATTTCTTTGGGAACCCTTATAATTAATGTTTGTATGTATGTATCTATACAGCATTATCTCTTATCTTGGAAAAGATAAACTAAATTATATGGTATTTTTAAAATTAATATTTTTTGAAAATGCAAAAAATAACATAATATATAAATAGGTGACCCATTAAAAATTTTAAATTTAGTTTTAGGATTTAATATACAGGATTAGTACCCTTGATTCCAAACGTCGCCGCCATTGTGGCATTAAACCACGGATTTATGTCAAGATGGCAACAGCACTTTCTATAAGAACTTGGATGCCTTTAACAGTGGCGCACCCAGGAATTGGCTTCAGGGGGGGGGTTAAGGATAAATAATAAAAAAAACTTAATTTTAAGTAAAAATGTTACCATAATTGATACAAGGAAACAGGTGCAACATTTTTTGAGAGCATAACATTTAAAATGCAATTTTTGACTTAAAGTTGAGAAAAATGAGAATTGTAAATATTATGGGGTTTTGGGAACTTGAGTTATTTTTTTTCGAAAATAACACTTAAAATGCCATTTTTGACACCAAATCGCAGGCAAAATGTTTTGATAAAATTACATTAAAAAGAGCATTTTGATGGCGATCCAAATTGAAATCAACGAACGAACGAAATCGTAAAAATGAAAGATGTTCTAGCGCCGCAGGCAAAAAACTTTGCAATTTATGATTTTTTAAAAGATTTTAGTTAAAAATTAAAGTCCAGGTTTTTGTATTTTATTCCCTATATATTTTATGTCTGCTGTTATTCGATTGTGCCAATTGTATATAACCAGGTTTCTCGGGGGGGTTTTAACCCCAAAAGTCGTTTTTTTAAAAATTTTAGTTAAAAATTAAAGTCCAGGCTTTTGTATTTTATTCCCTATATATTTTATTTCTGTTGTTATTCGATTGTGCCAATTGTATATAACCAGGTTTCTCGGGGGGATTTTAACCCCAAAAGTCGGTGCGCCACTGCCTTTAAGTTCGTAAGTATCGCTCAGAACTTACAAAATTTATCTATGATAAACCAACACCGTTCTCAACTAAAAAGCCAGTAACTCATTTTCATTTTAGTATTCTTGGGCCTATGATCGGTGCCATATTGACACCAAACTGACAGAAAATCCATGCTTTACTTGTCAATTTGGTTATAAAAATGGCAGCCACATTAGGCTAAAGGGCACTGAGGCGGTAGGAGCTAACAGGCTTTTTAGTTAAGAACGGTGTTGGATAAGTCAATAGCGATCTCAAGTAAAAACCAGTTAACTCCTATCTATCCAGTGCCCTTTAGCCTACTGTTTCGGCCATTTTTATAATCAAATTGACAGGTAAAACATAGATTTTCTGTCAGTTTGGTGCCAATATTGCCGCTATAGTAGGCTAAAAGATACTAAATCGAAAAAGAGTTCACTGGCTTTTTAGTTAAGAAGGTGTTGTATTGTCAAAAACACTGTCAAAAACGTCAAAAAACTAAAAAAAGTCATTGTGGTTGAGTTTATAGGTAGTTATATTAAAAACAACCCCTTTCTATACCCCACCGACACATTGAGATCTTCAAGAAAAAAACAAGTATTTATGACACGCCTCTGTTACTGATATTTTAAAAACTAATTCGCAAATTTACAAATCAAACTTAAAATAAACCCAGTTTGACAACGTATTGCCACAACATGTTACGTCAAAAACCAAATTCTTGTATTAAAAATGCAGTTACACTAACGGATGAAAATATCGGTATTTTAAAAACTAATTCCGGCGAAACAAAAACCTTAAATAAATTCATATGGAAAAACATCCAAACCAATGTGTCAGTCGAAGTAATTAACTATGGAGGAACTATAACAAAAATAAATGTGCCTGACAGAAACGGAAAAATTGCAGATATTGCCATGGGATTCGATAACGTGGAAGAATACCAAAGTGACATGAACGCTTATTTTGGGTGCACGGTTGGTAGGGTGGCGAATAGGATATCTAAAGGAAAAATGGTATGTAAACTTTATTCCAAATTCAATCGGACCACTTTTTTGACAACGACAGGTTCATTTAGTTTCTGTGTCAGTAGTAGGAATAGGATTAGTCGGAATATTACTAATTGAGTAACCTTCATTAAACCCGGTTCCCACCTACGACTTTTTCGTGCGTGACCGCGCACGCGTCACATAACTGTCATGACATGTAACGCGTGAGTGGGAGGAAAAGGATTTTCGATTATAAAAATTGGTCCCGATTCTGGTTGACAACTTTGACATTGTATTTGACAGCGGTTCTAAAATAATGACGCCATTTATAATATTGTGAAGATATCTTTGATATTACTCAAAAAAAGGCTACCTATAATTTTGAAAAACTGTAGGGATTATGTTTGCAACCAAAGGGCCGAACCAACCTCCCAGGTTGGTTCTAAAATTTCATAACCGGGTTGCAACTGTGACGTTATTGTTTTAAATCGAAAGGACCGGTTCTGGATCTGGTTCAACCAAAACCAGGACCAACTGTAAATCCTTGAATAAGTCGTAGGAAACTATATAACTGTTTATTAATACCGGCGGCCCGGTCCAGAATTATTTGGGCTTGACCACGGATCTGTTTCGATACTCTGGGCTGCATGACCTCACGGATCTTGTCTGTTTCAGTACCCGACCCAAGCCACGGTGCAATCAGCTTGGCGTATTTCACTGGACTCGAGCTTCCCGTGTCCAGTTCGATTTCATATTTCAGTAGCTGCTCCGGAAGCCTGAAAATTAGAGCTTTTCAGCACTGTGGTTTTTGACGGTTCTCCTTCGTCACATTTTGCAAGTTCGAATTTTCTCCGTTCGAGACTGAGGCCAAACTAACACCGTACAAGCTATAGTTCAAATTTGAACGATGGCTACTAAAATTTGAGCCGAGTGCGGTATAGTGAAATGCGCTATAATTGAAACTGATCATACGTCCGCCTTTTGAACCATTCGTCTTTTAAAAGACGCGTTCGTTCGTTAGAAATAGGGACTAAAAGGCAAATCACTGTACAAACGTGTTTGAAATCCAGCGCTCTCATTGGTGAAAACCGGCAGAGGACCAGGTGGGCACCACCCTAGCGCCCGTATCTCTTGATAATCAGTCTCGCTCGACGTGCGATTGACAACTTCTGTCGGATCTGACCAATGAGAGCGCTGGATTTCAGAGCTATATTACGTAGCTTTTAGTCCCTAATGTCTGTCTAAACGTCCGTCATTTCGAGTACTTTTTACTGGTAATATTAACCCTCTTTTAAAAAAATGCGTTGGTTTCTTTACTTTTTTTTCTATTCACAAAAACAAACTGTTTTTTCTTCGATTTACTTTATAACTACCTAATTTGTTGCTTTGAAGACAAAGCTCTCGGAAAGGCCATTTCTGTACATTAGATATTTTTTTAATTCCTCGTGTGAGCTTCTAACTAAACTATATAGGTAGCAAAAGTCCAGTTTTGTCTGTCTGTCTGTCTGAATCCGGTATTTGTCATGTATTTGTTTACTTTTCTTAAGAACCCTGGATTTTTGTATTTTTTTCGAAAAAAATATTTATTTACCTGACAAGTGCGGAAAGTGGTACTTTTCCGAACGCGACGGTAGTTGCATTTCGGGCAAGCCGTCAAGGGTGGAAAAGGCATTTTCCGCAAAAGTTAGGTACAATGTTTTTCCTACGAGTGTTTTTGTCCATCTTATTTATAAAAAAAAATGTTTTTAATACGCAAATATTTTATAATAATGCTACAAAATGATAAATAAGATAGAATAGTTACATACATTACTTAATTAGTCCTAAATATCTTCATTTTTAATAATACAAAAATCGTGCGAAAGTTAGCTTTCAGCACTAGTGCACGATTTTTTTAGTAAATTGCCTGTATGTGACTTTTTAAGTTAATGGTTAAGGTTATGAATTTTCTGAATGAAAAATAGTACCCATAGATAATAATTTGATTTAAAGAATATCTTGAATTAAAATATTGTCTTTTGAAGTGAAAATCGTGCGTTACATTTTTATAATGAAGAATCTTAAGGAAAAGTAACTTTTGCGCACGCTAGTAGGAAAAGTATAAATGTGTGCCAATGACGAAAAAACATAGTCCCATCGAAGCAGCTTTCCAAAACAAAAAAAGCTACCACAAGTGGACGAAACTGTATTGTGACGTCATCCTAAATCGGATAGTCGAAAAAGTAGCGCGAGTGTGACGACTCCGAGTTGTGGCTGGAATGGAGAGGTTTTAAGGGAGTGCCGAAAGTGCTTCCATAAAGTGGAACACTTAAGTAGACGTTTTTTACTGTTGTTTTTATGTAATCTTAAGCTAGGCCGTTGCAAGTGTAGGATTAGTTCAGCGAAAGTCTGATTAGGCTATTTAGTTTTTTCTGAGGTTGTACCTTGTTGTATCTTTTGGGTAAACAAATAAATATTAGTAGTAAAAGTAATTCTTAAACTGGGTAGGCAACTAATTTCCTCGATAGCTGCACTGAACATAATTTTGTTAATTTTTAGTACCCCTAGTGGAGCTATCTGAGCGGAGGACATTAGTTTAACCTCCTTGCGTCACAAGTTAATTGTTAACACCTTTTGAGCTATACCCCTAAGAGTAGAAAATTGTCGTAAGGTGATCTATTCTTTCAAATAACTAATTGAGCTTAGGTTTGGTACTCTCCTTTTGTGCGAAAGCCAAGGGACAGTAGGTTCAGTTTTCAAAAGAATAAAATAAGTCACGACAAAAGTGTGTGTGTGTTAGCCTAAAGGTGCGTTTACACGGGTCGATTTCCGTCGTGCGGCTGGTTGCTTCGATAACGCCTTACACACAAAAGCGGCGGAAATCGACCCATGTAAACGCCGCATTACTGCTGACCACGAGTGAGCGTGGTTCGACCAAACCCAGGGAACCATTGTAGAGATATGAGTTGGGACAATTGAACACAATGGACCATTTGGACATAATCGATTGCAATTTTTTTTATGACGAATGTTGGTAAAAATGTTAAAAACATTAAATGGCCCCAACCAGTCGAAAGCGTCGTTTCGTACGACTACCTGAGCTATCAGCTGAATTGAACAGACCAGATCATCTTTGATGCTGTTTGGGATATTTTGGATTGTCAAAGATCGTAATAAAGATCTTGAGGTCTTTTTCACATTTTAAGAAATGATAAATATGAACTCTTACAATTAATAAAAGAGGAAAAAATTAAAGGCAGAAGAGGTTCGGGTAGCAGACGTATATCATGATAAAAATCCTATGAGATTCTATAAAGGCCCTGCCTGTGTATTTCCATATGATAAAAAGCGTAGCCGAAAACCCTGCGAAATATCAAGTTGGCCGGGGCCAATCGAATAATGACGGGCTCTAATGCGCACTTGTCAACTGGAAGCATATAACTATGAGATACTATAAAGGCCCTGCCCGTGTATTTCCCTATGATAAAAAGCGTCGCGGAAACCCCTGCGAAATACCAAGTTGGCCATTGCCAATGGATTAAAGACGGGCTACAATGCGCATGCGTCAGCTGGAAGTGCGCTGAACGAGAAATGAGGTGATTTGACGTTACAAACTCGCGCAGGCTCAGATCGAGCCGTCTTTAGCCCATTGGCCATATCATAACAATCTAGATTTTGACCGTTGCCTCGACGATTTTCTCGCATCCTAGTCCTTTATATATCTAATATTTATATGACTGGAAGTGAGGTGATTCGACGTTATAAACTAGCGCAGGCTCAGATCGAGCCGTCTTTATCCCATTGGCCATGTCATGGCAATCTAGAATTTGACAGTTGCCGCTACGATTTATACTAGCTCGAAGCCTTTTATACGATTTTTGACAGTTGTTGTTTTACCAGAGGTAAGTAACTGGATTTGACAGTTGTTAGGGAAATGTTTAAAAACAAATTGTGTATGTGTATAATGATAGTTGGTAACCCCTGACAATAAATAATTTTGTCACTGTCATATTTTTGATTAAGAAACGTCCGCTGCTCTATCCAAAACTGTAAAAACACGTGCCTCGACGAATTTGTATTGCTCCATTGTCCAACGGAGAAAGAAACTGAGGAAAAGTGGAAAGAAAACATGCATTTACCAAGCTGGAAAATTAATAAAAATAGCTGAATTTGCGAGATAAGTGAGCTACAAGTTAATAAATAAATAACACATTATGTTTCCGTATTTTATTGTAAGAAAAAGAGTACCAAAAATAAGATCAATAGGAGTCTTTATATTTTACCTATTATTTACATTTTTAATATGTACCGCGTGTACATTCACTATTTATTTTGTTTTTTTTTTGTTAAAGCTTGACATATTTTATTAACCAAAAAAAATCAATCTTTCAAAAACTGTGGGAAATTATAAAAAGAGAGAACAAAACATCAGTCGATTTCATAAAATCCGTTCTACATGCAAATATGAGAAAAACTAGAAAGAGAGGAAAATATGAGCTGCCCACCTCTAGTAAAGCAATAACTGTCAAAAATCGTATACTAATACTAGTTATATGTCAAAATCTTAGACAATGGCATGGTGTTAGTACTACGACATGTTCGAAAAGAGCATGACACTTAAAGAAGAAATGTTGGTTGATACTTGTTTTTTTTTTCTACGAAGTCATACTAATAGGTACTTTAAGCGATTTTTTTAACGCATCCGTATACATATAACTAACGCATTCAAAACAAAGCCCACAGCTGACTGCAATCGTTGCATGCGTCCGTCATAAATAAGCGCCACTGACCGGGAGGATGCTCAATATCAAGTTCCTGCAGTAAACCATCGATATCAGTACATGCACACAACGAATTTTCCGTACCGTAGAATGCAGAAAACGTAGCAATTTTTTTCCTGAAAGTTGTAATTTTAGTTTCTTTGGCTAACAAGTTCCATTCCTTAAGAAGGGAACCAAGAAGTTCTGACTGTTGCTTTAATAACCCCAAATCACGTGCTAAATCATTTAACTCACTTGTGGCTCACCAGAAGTGGGACCAGGAGTAAAAATAGGGTCGGTACACTGTTCCTCGGAGCTGCCTGATAATGCGTTGTCTCCAATATCTTCCAAAACAATATTTTGCGGATCTAAAGGCGCAATGGGCACTGGTAAATCTACATTATGAGGAAGAGGTCGTGTGGCAGACTGCAAATTTGGATAGTCAATCTTATGCTTTCCCTTTTTGGAATAACCTTCAGTCTTCGTCAGGCAAAAATAGCAATCGTCAAAATGATTAGTGGGTTTTCGCCATACCATTGGAACTGCAAAAGACATGCTTTTTCTCTTTCCCTTCATCCACTCCACCAATGAAACACTACAACTAACACAGCACACATGGGGGCCCCCTCCTTCTTTTGATTTCCAATTAAAACACCAAAATATTTGAAGTAGGCTTTTTTAACATTTTCCGAAAATGGCCTAGCTTGGGATTTCACCATAAATTCTCCACAAATGTAGCAAAATCTGTCAGGAGAAGTTTTGTAATTCCGGCGCGTTTGACTCGACATTTTCTTTCTTAAAAATACTTTTTTATCTATACACAGAGAGCCACTCCCTTCGAAACTCAACAGAAGACTAATATTTAATGTTGATTTTATGTATAGTATTCAAACAATACAGTTCAGGTAATTTTCCTGTTATAAAATGGATCTAATTTTAACCTTTTCCTAATAAAATTAACTACCTGCTAATGTAAAATGGTGTAATTAAGCTATTGAAAAACGGTACGTGTTACCTTTTAAAAATAATGAAATGACCTGTGTTAGAAAAATCTTATTGACCAGTATAGTAGTCGCTCGTAAAATGAGAGCCGCAAAAATAAGTTTTTTCGAAAAAAATCTAAGGTAAGAATAATCTTCGTTAGTAATAGGCAATTGTTTACTATGATTTCAATGTAATAAATTGCAAATTATGACATCTTCGTTTGTATATTGTTTATATTTCTAATTTTTTTACTAAAAAAGTTGGCGGGGGCAAAATGACGCATAAACAAGAGCTTGAAAATAAGATCATTGAAAAAATTGATCAAGAAGATAGAAATAAAACGCATGTTAAAGTCTTAAAAGTAAAAAAGAAAGTTTTTAAAGATGTAAATCGAAACCTACCAGGAAAAGAATAAGAATGAAAATATTTTCTGTCTGGGGTTCCAGGAACCCTACACTGAACCTCCAATTGGGGACTGGATTCAATGTGGAGAGAGCGAGTGATTGTGACATGAGGCGTGCACATCATACGGGAAGAATGAGACGTTAATTTGAGATTTTTGCGCTTAGTCGTCATATTGTTCCAATTCGTCAACTGGTAGTAGGCAAAGAAGGCGAAATTGCATTTTTTTGTTTTTTCTAGTTTTCTAAGGATTAAGGTTGTGTTAATTTATGTTAAGCACAACGTTGCTAATATATAATAAAAAAAAGTGGACCGTTGGGCATTCACACGATGTGTTTTGAACATTCAGAATGTTCCAAGAATATTCACACAATATACCCATATTCTTGCTATATGTGGGTGACACTTGGAGAAGGGGTGAAGAACCGTATGTCTTGGCAGTCAAATTTGTCCATACACTTTAGTAAGTGTCCGCCAGTTATATATACTGCATTTTCATTCTTTCTAGGTAATAAATCACAATTTCAAGTTTTGCAACTATCCCTTCAATGGTTTTTTTTATAAAAATACTTCTAAGAATAGGATAAAGGAAAATGACAAATCTTAGACGTTTTATCCCACACTCCGATCACACATGTACAAAATCTTTGTTGAAGTGTTCTTGAGTTATAAGCCGTCCATTAAAATAATAACCAAATTTATTTTTTTTAATTTATATATTCTCGTTTGGGCTGCTTTTAATTTCTTCACCATTTAAACTCCACTCCATGGAAAATGGGTTTGTCTTCAACCAGACTGTAAAAATCTGAATATATGTTGGGAATTTCCCACACATATATTTTTTTGTTCCTATTGTTATCTGGTTTCAGATTTTACTTATTTGCTAGTTGTCAATTACGGCGTATATTTAGTGAGTCGGAGGGAAAATGTTACTACCCAAAGTTAACGGAAACTACTTTTGTTCAAAAAGTCGCTCATAAAAATATCGGTTTATAAGTTTCCGACATATGGGCGTTCTCTTTTCAACAGATACCCAGCGTCTATCATGGGCGGCTATTTCCCTCTTTGTCTAAAGACGAAAACAGAGATACTTGTCGCCTAGAAGTTGGATTTTTCCTACTTTTTCAGCTTACTCTTTTAAGTACACTGAATATTTTTCTCTAATTTCATTGAGTTGTGTTAACTTCGATGTCGATCCACTTTTTGTTTACTCAATACACTTAAGTGTATCACATTTAAAATCAAATTTACCAATTAGAAAATTTAATTGGTTCATTTGCGACATTTTTCAGAAAAACAACGTGTGACTTTTTTGTGAAAATGATATCATGACTGAAAAGTATAAACATTTACAAACAAGAACGAGTCTCCTTTGTTTAAATGTTTTTTATTTTTATTTTTTAAACTTTTGTAATGTTCTTTAAATGTTAATCTCTACCGTGACGTTTTATATACCAGGTCTGAAGATGCCTATGTAGGCGAAACACGTGTAACCTACCAAACTTTGAATAAATTTTGTATTTTGAGACTTTATGACTTTGTAGAATGAGTCTTCTTTGTTTAAATGTTTTTTATTTTTATTTCTTAAACTTGTGTAATGTTCTTTAAATGTTAATCTCTACCGTGACATTTTCTATACCAGGTCTGAAGATGCTTATGTAGGCGAAACACGCGTAACCTACCGAATTTTAAATAAATTTTGTGTTTTGAGACTTTATGACTTTGACTTTCCCAAGTTAAATGTAGCATTTGTTTTTGTTTGTAAAATGTAGAATGGGTCTCCTTTGTTTAAATGCTTTTTATTTTTATTTTTTAAACTTGTGTAATGATCTTTAAATGTTAATCTCTACCGTGACGTTTTATATACCAGGTCTGAAGATGCCTATGTAGGCGAAACACGTGTAACCTACCAAACTTTGAATAAATTTTATATTTTGAGACTTTATGACTTTGTAGAATGAGTCTCCTTTGTTTAAATGTTTTTTATTTTTATTTCTTAAACTTGTGTAATGTTCTTTAAATGTTAATCTCTACCGTGACATTTTATATACCAGGTCTGAAGATGCTTATGTAGGCAAAACACGCGTAACCTACCGAATTTTAAATAAATTTTGTGTTTTGAGACTTTATGACTTTGACTTTCCCAAGTTAAATGTAGCATTTGTTTTTGTTTGTAAAATGTAGAATGAGTCTTCTTTGTTTAAATGCTTATTTTTATTTTTTAAACTTGTGTAATGTTCTTTAAATGTTAATCTCTACCGTGACGTTTTATATACCAGGTCTGAAGATGCCTATGTAGGCGAAACACATGTAACCTACCAAATTTTGAATAAATTTTGTATTTTGAGACTTTATGACTTTGAAGCATTTGAAATTCAAGTCTCTTTGAGGAATGGATGTCCCTTTTCAATTCGAAAAAGTGATTAATGTTTGGCAGGAAGGAGGGAAAAATATCAAAGTTTCAAAACCATGAGCCATTATATATTTTAATAAAATTTCAAATTTGACAGATAGCGTATATAAGATAGCCTTAGCTTTCCGCAGAGCTCAAAATCTAATGAATTGGACAAAATATAACAAATCCCTAGTAGAACAAAAACTAGAGGTTTTTAGACCTATGTTTCACAAAGGGTTAAAAACACCACTTACTTCGTTGACGTTGAGCTTTATTACTTCTTATCCGATTTTTAGAAGTGATACTTCTCTGTGCACCACAAAGACGTGTCTTTATGGCAAATGTTTAATATCCATTATAGTGGCGCACAAAAAATTTTGGCGGGGGGTGTTAAAAATGGGGAATTTTAAAAACATGCTCCATCTTGGATTTTAACGAAATGTCAATTTTGAGAAAAGTTTCCTATTGTCTGAAGCTTTAGCTTTTCGCATAAGCTACAATCACAAAAATCAAACTTACGGTACCAAAACTACAGCCGAAAAAATCGGTACGGTTTTTCTTGGCCCACCTTATATAATTTAAATTTCTCAAAACGAGTACCTACTTATGTAATGAGACACCTTAAAATTACATCATACATTAATCACATTTTTGCACTTGGTTTAAAACAGAAACCCTCATATCTTTTTTATAGAATCAATAAGATGTTCTGATAAAAATTAAGTTTCGGCAAACAAACAATGATATATAAAACCAAAACATAGGTACTTATTCACTAGTTTAATTTCGACCACTTTATAGCAAAAATAAAATGAGCTGCTGTGCCAAAAAATCAGCTCACGCTTGTGAAAAGAGCGTCGTAGTTTTATCTCCAGATGATTTCGGTGCAGTTCAAACCAGCTCCGGTGATGTTAAACCAGTAAAACGGTTCACATGGAAAAATTCCAGAAATAACGCTGAAATACAAGTGATTTCTTATGGTGCTACCATAACTACGATCAAGCTTCCCGATAAAAATGGATTTATTGAAGACATTGTCACAGGCTTTGATACTGTAGATGAATATTTAACTATTAAAAACAGGTTTTATGGCGCTACCATTGGTAGAGTAGCTAATAGAACTGTCAAAGGGAAAATGGTAAGCTATGCATAGATTGTGTGAAATATATTACTTACGAAATGCTTAGTTTTTAAAATCTTAAAGGATAAAAAAGCAATACGAATAAAAACGGGTAATTTTTTTAAAATAAAAACTGGCTTTCGTAATATACCAATGAATAAGAATGGATAATTTCATTTAATATCGGGGTATTTTAATTTTTTTAAACCTTTAATAGACAGCCACAACATGTCCAAAAGATCACAGAAAAAGGTTTCGTCGCTGAAAAAGCAAAGAGGCGAAAGCAACAATTTGTTAATTTTACAGAAGAATTATAGCAAGATAATTAAAACTTAAACTTATTTAAAAATTATTCTGTTCCAAATACGACATATTTTCTTTACAACGCTCTTCTGAAAAATTAACAACTACTTTACTTTCGCTCCTTTGCTTTTTCAGCAACGGTTTAATTGTGCCAAATTAATATTTGTTTTCCATGGTCCAAACAAGTATTTATATGAATCAAATAAATATTTATTTCTATCAAGCAAGAGTTATTTGATTTAATCAAAAGCGGTTCTAGCTTTCATTTTATAGGTAAATTATTCTATAGTAGAGGATTATTTCTTAGAGTAAACTACCATTCTCCTGCGATTTGATATTCCACAAGTCGCTTTTCGAATATAATTGACTATATATTGTTTTAAATCTTTCGTCTGGAAATATCTCTCTTTGTCCAAAGTAGCACCATTTCCGTTAGTTTATTGATTAAAACCCATGAAAACTCCTAAGTATTTTACAAAATGACTCGTGTTATATGTTAGGTCAGTTTTAAAATTTTGTGGATGTAATTGTATTACTGGTGCTAATATTTTGGAATTTTGGTTGTTACAAAGTTGGTTATTCAATTCTTATTAATCCACTAATTGCTTATATTATTCATATCACATCCAGCTAGCAGAAATCTTCAACAACCAAACAAATGACCTTTGCATATTTTGTTTAGTTATTTTACTTAAACATATGGTAAATATAACCGAACCGATCACTATGCCCGAATGCTAAAGTCTCGTCATACTACTTCTCGTGCAGGTGAGCCATCTTTCAAAATCAAACGATACCGCAATTTTAAATCACTAAGAACCGCAATTGAATCACTAAGGGAGTGTTTAGGTCTCCCCTGTTGTGGTTTAAGTGTAAATCAGTGTCAAATGCCTTGGTCCAGTCTAAGAAGATGCCTAGGATTTGATGACAATCAACTTTTTAAAAGTTTAAATGATGATGACTCATTGACCTCTCAGATCCTATTAATTTCTATTCTAATTATACTATTCTGATTATATATTTTTACTTATTTAAAACTCTTTTAAAGGAAGTGGAAGGCAAGGAATACCAACTAGCGATCAACAACGGCCCCAACCACCTTCATGGAGGTATTCAAGGTTTCGACAAAGTCGTCTGGGATCATTATACAAAAGGAAACAAACTATGGTTGACCTACCACTCGGCCGACATGGAAGAAGGTTATCCTGGTGACCTCATTGCCACTGTTAGTTTTGAATTGACGACAAACAACGAATTTTTCGTAGATTATAAGTATGTAAAAAGCAGATACTATTACTAGTGATTTATTATCCGCTCCCTCCACATTCTTAGGATACTTTTAAACAATGCCCATCAATCTTTTTTTCGTAAAAATCATTCTGGAGAGCGGTTGTGAAAAAAAAGTTAATAAATCCACCACTTCTCTTAGAAGAACGACACCATTGCCATGGCTCGTAATTCAAGAATTTTCATGCATTTTCTCTGAAAATTTATGATTTTTTTCACTTTTTCGCCTATATACGTCTATGGTTACCTTCGGTTATAATATTTCATTGCAATTATTTTATTCAATCGAATAATATTTTACCTTTTTGTTCGATCTTCCTTTTGTCAGTGATTGTCCAAACGGGTGTGATTTTACTTGTGTTGACTTTGTTATTGTAAATTGTTTTAGTTGCTCACTTATTGTTTTTTACATTAATTACGTTTATAAAAAATTTGTATTTGTCTACTTTTATATATATTTTATTAAAATAGTTCCTACAGCATTACTTGGCTATAGTACAGTTTCTTTAAGAGTTATGAGAACAATATAAGGAGATTGTTATTAGGGTCTCCGTCATCGGCAACTTATTTAATAGACTTCATTTGCATGTGCTTACTTCTAACTCAGTGAAGTGGTCAAACTATATTTTTATTAAGTGTTTTGGCAGGTATATAAAGTACTTTTAACTATTTTTTAAACACATCCGTATACTCATACATAACGCGTTCAAAACAAATCCAAAAGGCACTGTATTATTGCCTTATTTCTGCAATCGTGCGTTGATGTGGTCGCAACGTTACGTCCATTCTGACGTACGCAATGAGTGCAGTCATAGGGATAAGTGTTGAAATGTATGATGTTGCGTTATGTCTCTAATATGTGAAAAAAAAGGAAAAAAAGTTAAAAATAACCTTCACCTTCGACTCAGTTAGATCCTTCAACTAAAAAGAATCTTAGAAGGAAAGTTCAAAAGCGAAAAGAGAAATACATTCATTCATCAGAATTTTAAGTTTTTTTTTCTTTTTTTTTAAATGCCGTAGGAGCATAATCCCATTGGAAATATTAATATGCTAGGACGGATTCGTATCTAGTGAATTAGGTACAAGTGCGAAGTGATGCCTATTTGTAAGTGAAATTAAAATGGTGTTTTGGGAGGGTAACCAGTGTCCTGGGCGAAAACATTGTTTAATTATTTCTTTCGCTTTGGTCCATTGAGTTTTACTTGTGGGATACCGATCCAATTTTAAATATTCTTTATTCCACCCAAGTAAAGACCTCTTGGTCTTTCCTATTTATATTAATATATATTTATTTTAGAGCTGTAGTAAGCAAACCTTGTCCAGTCAACCTAACCAATCATTCCTATTTTAACTTGGCCGGCCATGGAAAGGGCGCTGAAGAGCTTTACAAACACGAGATCACGATTAATGCTGATAGGATTACCGAAGTTGATGAGAACGGGACACCATCAGGTATTTTCACAAGAAAAGGGATAATTCCGTGTAGGGACGATAATTTAATTTTCCCAAAAGTTTCACACTGATAAAAAAAATTGAACCCACGCTGGATTCTGCTTGGAATTCTTGATATTTTCAGCCCCTTGACATTTTTTGTAAACCTTACACCTAAAAAACATACAAAAAGGGTAAGTTGAGACAAAAAAGCTGTATTGTTCACAATTCATACCTGGGGTTTTCGGACTTTGCTGTCTAATTATTTGGGTTTTCTAGCTTCTTCTAAAGCAAACAGCTTATTTTGAAAGTTATGCCGCAATCAGTTTTTTACAATAATAAAAGTATGGTTTAGTTATATATCACCCCAGTGTTGCAAGCCACTAAATTATGTTTTTATAATAATAAAAGTATAGTTTAGTTATAGATCACCCTAGTGTTGCAAAACACACAAAACACGCCGTAAAATCAAACAGCAACACCGCTGGAAGCGTGAACATATTATTTTACTACGCCGCTCGCCTTAAGTCGAGCGATTCTTGCATTAATATTATGGCTCACCACTCCATTAAGCATCCTGTACTGTACCTTGCATTAACCAAAATGCATAAAAAAATATCTTGGTTTGAATAAGTTATAAAAAAACTGGAAAAAATAAATAACCATAAGTAGGGTTATGTTTAATCCAACGGCGATTTTTCACCGACTCCCGAAGCCGGCGACGATCGGTGCCAAAATTTGTTGCATTGGTGAAATCCATCGAAAAATTTAGAAAACTTTATTGTTGGACTGGTAAAATACATCTAAAATTTATGAATTCTTTGGTGGCACCGGTGAATCCACAAACTCGCCCGTCGGTCTAATATCTACTTTGTACTTATAGTGTATGAGAGTGAGAGAGTAGCAAACTCAAAATGAGAGAATAAGAGGGGTGGGTTCAATTATTTTAATAGCGTTTTCGATTATTGCTCGAAACTTGATCTAGAGCTCTCCCGGATCAATCGGAAAAAGATTTGCGTGTTCGATTATTATTGATCGCTGCCTCAAGCGGGATTGCTCGAACTTGATCTGAGAAATTCTAATATCAAGCCCGAGCACGGAAATCCCGCGTAAAATTAACATAACCTAATTCAAATTGTGTTATATTTTGGTTTTGTTGTTATGCTGGAAAATGAGTACAAAAAGGAAAATTGTAGAAGTAGAATCACTACGATTATATACATATTACATATATATTATATACGAGTTGGACAAGAATTTGGTACATACTGTTACAGGTTTCTTCTTTATAACCTGCTGAAAGGTACAGGATTCTGTATTTACGGTCTTCTGCACTTTTAAATTTTGATGTTTTTGTTTCTCATTTTATTCGACAGGTGGCGCAGACAGGTACTACGTCTCCGCAGATTACAAACTTTTTGTTTAAAATTCGAGAGGTGTGCATGGTGCCTGTGTAGCTTCAACTGCCAGGTACAATCCTATGACTCCCTGATGATTCGTAATAAGGATGAAACAGGTCTGTAGGTGTCTGGATTCTTCATTAAACATTGGAGGCCTGGTCGTAATGAAGTGAGAAACAAAAACGCTTTGTCCGATATGCCACGAGTGTTACTTTAAGAATTTGGTTGTTCGTGTCAATGCACGGATTGCCCAGCTCATCAAAAAATTGTATTATAGTTCCTGTGGTGGGGTTCCGTTTCCACTCATTTTCTTTAAGAAATATACTTTTAAAAAAATCCTTTGTAAACAATTCTAACCTTTAAAACGGACTAAAGAACAAATCGAACGTGTGTTTGAACTAATCGTTGACCGAGCACACGTGACAGCTCGAGCGATTTGCGAGGATAATGGAAAACGCTATAAGTGTATATCTGGACCTTATCATATTTTCTTCTTCTTCTAATTTATGTTTGTTAACAAAGACAATACTTCTGTATACAGGGTAATCGGTTATAAGTGTTCCCTGGGATAACTTTTTTTCTAATAGCCGCAGAAGAACCGAAGAAAAACTGGGTGAAAGGGTATTTTGTAGGGACCTCAAAATCATTAATAAAAATTAATTAGTTTAAATAGTATACAGGATGTGCCAAAAAGTTTTTTTTCTTATGGAACACCCTACATATTTTGACATTTTTTAATTCTCATGTAACCGTTTTCGAGATATTTGAATTTGAGTTAGATATTAATTAATTTGTATTATTGTATTATAATAAAACCTAAGTAGGCCATGACATGAACTATCACAATAATCAAATAGCTGTCAATCTAAAACTTACTTAACTTTCTAAATAAATAGTTGGCTGTGAAAAACAAAAATAGCGGCGTTTTGACAAAAGGGCGTCATAAATTAATAGATTGTTTAGGTATTTTAAATAAAATGATATTTTTTTCGGAGGAAGAAAAGAGAGACATTTTAATTATTTATATCGAAAATAACAAAGGGTTTACAGATATAAATTTCCAAACAGATTAACCCCTGCCAGACCAACCTTTGGAAGAATTTATCAAAAATTTCAACAGACATCTTCTGTAAAGAGACATTAGGGAATTATTGAAATGAAGTTAGGGCCCGTCACTAATAAGGTCAGGCACTATTTTGACGCTGTTGACAGATACGCATGCGCAACCTGCCCTTATTTGTGGAGGAATTATACTGGGCCGCATCTTGGCTGTGTCTAGCCGTATTTGACGTTTTTGACAACTATTCGCCATTTTTTTTACCTTAACCCTACTTTCGGAAATTTTTTGTATTGTGACGGCCAAAAAAGCAAAAATTAGGACAAAATAGTTATATTTTTATGAAATCGGATGACATAGCACAAGAAAATTAAAAAAAAACAGACCTCAAATACTTCGTTTTACCGATGAAGACAATATTTGTTTGCTACGAGAAGTAGTTCAACAAAATCCCTTCAGAACTCTAAATGGTCCTTCTCTCCACCCTCCACAAAGACCTCTGCTTCCAACACATCACCCATGCTTTTGATCACTCAAAATATAAAAAAAAACAACACAGAATTTCGAAAACAGGCAGCATATATTTGTAGGTTAGTAATAAAGTCGTATCGTCACCGTTCTGCTAGAGACGCGTTCAATAATTCTATAATTTGCACCTTTTAGAGCCAGGTACAGCTTGTGTTAAGGTCGGCGCTAAGTAGGCACTATCCAGTGCGGCCGTATTTCAATAATTCCCTATTACCAGGAAAATCCAAGACTGTCCATACGAGGGATTTTCATAATACTTCGCCAAGAGGGACAAATTGCTGCAAGATTACAAAATCGCTGAAAATCTTGATTTTTAAAAAAAAGTTTTTTTTTTCGACTAGTGGTGAGCCAAATCGACAAAACACCAGATACTGGGCACCTGAGATGCCAGAAAACTTTGTTTTTTAACTTCAACGTCAAGGTTGGGTATCAGTCAACGTATGGTGCGGTATTCTCAGAACCCGTATTATTAGCCCCATCTTTTTTGAAAACCACTTGACTGGAGAAAAATACCTACATTTTTTGGAAACTGAGCTTTTGGGTCTAATTGAATATAGTTCGGCTAACCATTTAAGGCAAATAATATTTCAACAAGATGGCGCAGGGCCACATAATATTGCACCAGTGCGGGAATTTTTAAATATTTTTTTTAATGAGTGAATGGGCAAAAATGGATCAATACGGTGTCCAGTCAGTAGCCCAGACCAAACACCACCCGATACTTGGTTGTGGTCCTACATAAATTTTTCTTGGCCGATTGAAAATGCTAATCAGTTAAAAGATCTCATACGAATAGAAATAAATAGATTAAATGAAGATCACCCCGATTTTATTGAAAATGCTGTTTAAAATATCAACGATAGACTGCATTTATGTGTTGAAAAGCGGGAAGACCGATTTGAATAAAATGTTTACCATCAAAATAATATTTTAGACACATAAATTAGTTCAGTTTTGCTTTTATAAACTTGGTGTTAGTTAAAATAAAATTGATAATTTTTAATAAAAATAAAAAAATTTACTACGCTGACTAACTATTTACTGAATATTTCAAGTTTTCCAGACCATTTTAAATATGGCGGCTTGACATAAACACAGCAAGTTAAGTAAATTTTAGATTGACAGCTATTTGATTGTTCTGATTATGCATATTATCATGTCATTATCTAATTAAAATTGAAATATCTCGAAAAAGGTTACATGCAGACCTATACTATGTGGAATTTTTAAAAAGCTAATTTTCTGTACAATTCAAAAATCTTAAAATATATAGGGTGTTCCATAAGAAAAAAAAACTTTTTAGAACACCCTGTATAATATTTGAAATGATTAATTATTATTATTAATTTTGGGGTCACTATTACCCTTTTAACCAGTTTTTGTTTGGTTCTTCTGCGGCTATTAGAAAAAAAGTATTCCCAGGGAACACTTATAACCGACCACCCTGTACAAACAAGTTGGTCAATAGCTTTTCCTTTATGGGTGGTTACAAAGTTCAAGTCAACCGCATAATTTCAAGTTACTTCATGAATATTCTCTATATATCCTTAAAATAATTGATCAAATTTGATAAAGTGCCAAAGTTTGAACACCCTTTTAATAGCATGAATTCTAACTCATACGTATATCCCATGAAAGTTAATGCTTAGGGTATTCAAAAGTTACAAGTTTATATAAAATGTTCGATTGAAGTTTGATCTAGATGCTGGATGCGAGTTTTCCATATAAACAAATCAATTCAAATATGGACCGGAGGCGGCTGGTGCCAGGGGGCAGCACAGGGTCACGCACCAACCAAACAAAATAAAATAAATATTTTATTGTTGATTAAAAAGTAACTTATTATATAGTTTACAGTAGAAACGAATAATTTTGACTCCCCTCCTAACGTAAATCAATTAAAACGCCAATCTTAACTTGAGTCTCGCCGCGAAAACACCCGCCTGATCATTTCGACCGATCGATGCTGGCATCTTCCGTATCAATTCTGGAAGTCATAGGAAGTTATCGTTCGCCTGAGAGAAGAAAATTAGTTTCAACCAATAAACGCGCTTAAAAGCAGTGACGAGACGATCGAATAATCACCAAACTATTATGGGCACGCGCAGAGCTGCCTCGAAAAACAATTTTTGAGCGATGCCGTTCTCTCGACTAGACCCAGTAGTTGGGAGTTGTAGGAAAGCGCGTGTGAAAAACGTCACTCGTATTATTTCAGAGCACGCTATTGGACGAAACCATCACGTGACCGAACTCGCTAATGCGCATGCTACGGCAAACTTGACCGTCTTTTAGAGTAGGACTCGCACAGTGGTCGATCGTAAAAACGCGGATATTAAAAAAAACTTCCACTTTGTAATTTAATCCTACAAAATATTTAGTTTTAATAAAAAGATAAATTTATTCTTATTTAGCTGATACACAGGATGATCGTGTGAATTTTCACATTTATCTTAAGACATTTTTAAGAGGTAAAAGATATATATTTATTAATAAGCTAAATTTGTGATGGTGGTGTGAGGGGGGATCTACGAAGGACATGTAGATCCAAAGGCGATTGGAGCTTGAATGGATTTTATTTAGCCAAAAATGCTGGGATGTCAAATACAGTTTGAATATAGCACTGATGGTCACGTGTCTATTTAAAACTGTCCAGTCACGTGATAATTTTGGTTACAGTTAAAGTCACATGATATTTTAATTTTAAGCTCACTTCACAAAATTAAACTAAAAATGTTAGTTTAGAAGAATCAAATTTACTTTAAAGTAATTGACACAATACATAAATGTTACAGTATACTAGAATATTTTTATGTATATAGGGTATATTAAAAAGAACGCCAACCGAAACTTTCAAATGAAACACCTAGTATATTATTGCATTTTTGCATTCTATTTTGAAATTCTAAGCATTTTTATATAACGTACCCTATGTCGATCTTCAACTGTTTTCGAGATATTAACAGTTGAATACTGTCACACTCTGGGTCTTCTATTTGAAATTTGATGTTGAATACTGATACGTAATGTCAAACTCGTAAAAAGCATAGGTTATTCTTTGGCCAACTATTGGACTAATGGACTGATGTATTGTTGTCTGTTTTTATAATTTCCACAGACAGTTTTTCAATGATGATGACTTTTTTGGTTAGTAAAATATGTCAAACTTTCACAAGGTAGATACACAGATATTAAAAAAAATGTTAATAGTAGGTAAAATAAATTGGAGAACAAAAAAAATGCAACACCAGAAAGGACAAAAATATTTTTAAAGTAATTTATTTATATATTAATACATTAGGATGCTCTTAGTAATTGATTATATTTCCAAGAAAATTATCATGATTATCATCAAAAAAATTAGTGGCTCCTCCATGGTTATTTATGCACTCATTTGTTCTATTGGGCATTGACAAAATAAGATGGTCTATATCATAAAGAGGAACACTCATCCAAATCTTCATTACGGCAACTTCAAACTCTGTTGATGGATTGTCATTAACCCTTCTTGCAATTCCCCGTAAACCAAAACCAGCCTCTTTCATGCCCAAGATACGTCCTTTCTCGAAGTCGTTTAAATGATGAAATTGTTGGCGACCGCGAACTCTTGGCATTTTTATTTTTTAGGTAAACTGTACGCAATCCAAAAAGACCAAAAAGTAGGAGAAAAATTATTTAAAATTTTCAGAAAAGGTCTTTTATGAGTTGGTTGTTTTTAAAAATGAATAGAAAAAATCGGTGAAAAAAGGAAAGATTGGAAGACAAATATTTATCATATATTCCTTTTGAGATAAGGTATACAAACAAATACCTTTTATTCAAATAATTATCCATATGCATTTTTTTTTGTTCTCCAGTATATAAACATTTTATTCTACAGTATATAAACATTTTATTGATCTGTCTTCTTGTTACTAATTTTCTTAAAATAATAATAATAATATACAATTTTATTTAAATTTAACTAATCCTAATGGTAAAGCCATGATGACTCTTAAAATAATTTTCTTAAATACCTGTTAAATTATTTTTAGATATGCTAAAATACACTTTAGTAGGACACGTTTTTTGGTAAATTTAAAGACTGTAAAGAACTTTGATTGAAAGATATTAATACCACCTTATTTTTTACACACTTTACGCTTTGAAAAATTACAAATTTTACTGTTTATTAAATAACAGTTGCAAAATAAAAATCATATGCAGGAAACCACTCAAGATGACATAACATAAATTTTTAGTAAACATTTGCCTTAAATTATGTCCATCTTTCTCTAAAATACTTTTTTATAGCCTGCTGTCTCTCTTCAACAACCTTTAAAATTTTTGCACCTCACTAAATTATCTCTCCATCTACCTCTAAAATTCTGCCCTCTCTCTCTCTAAGTATTTTTCATTTTAACAGAGAAAAATGTTCTTTGGCAGTACTTTTTTTGAACGCTAAAAAAACAGTGAAAACTTGAAAAGTTTGAGTATGTTATTCTAGAAATCGAAACTTTGGAAAGAAAGTCTTAAATTATCATCATGGCTTGACCATTATACCGCAATATTCGATTTTTAAACCGCATCAAATTTAAAATTTCATTTACCTAGGTTTATTAATCAAAAATGTGACACCGACAAAATCATGCCAGGACATACCCTATAGAGGCCCTGTATACAACTTTTGACAGTTATTGTTTTGGTGGGCAACTCATATTTTCCTCGCTTTCTAGTTTTTTTCATATTTGCATGTAAAATAGATTTTATGAAATGGACTGATGTTTTGTTGTCTCTTTTTATAATTTCCCCAGACAGTTTTTGAAAGATTGATTTTTTTTGGTTAGTAAAATATATCACGCTTTGACAAAAAAAAAACAAAAACAAATAGTGAAAGTACACGGTAGATATTAAAAATGTAAATAATAGGTAAAATATAAATTAATCTATATTTTTCTTACTCCTTTTCTTACAATAAAACACGGAAATATAATGTGTTATTTATTAACAAAGTACATGCTAAATGCATGTGTACCTACTGCTTGTAGCTCACTTACCTCGCAAATTCGGCTGAGTTTCTTTCTCCATTGGACAACGGAACAATACAAATTCGTCAAGGCACGTGTTTTTACAGCTTTTGATACAGCAAAATTAAACTGGACGATTCTTAATCCAAAATGTGACAGTGACAAAATTATTTATTGTCAGGGAGACTTTGGTTATATTATTATATGGAACAATGTTTACCTTTCTATTGTTTACAGTAAACATACCAGTGGCGTACCTACTTAAATATAAATTTAAACATGGATTATAAAATTAAAATTTTACTATAATATGAAATCTGCAAAATAATTTCAAAAACATGTAAAAAATAATTCTGCCAATTTGAGCTTTGGAAGCTTTCTGACCATAAATTTTTGTAGTATAATTTTATACAAAATAAATTTGTTACAAAGTTTGTATATGATTTATAGCAATTTCAATTTTCAACACAATAAAATTATGCCAAATATTAAAACAAAGAAACACAGTTCGTAGCACCTGGAACATCAAGAAAAAAAAATAATATTACCTACTAGCTAAAAATTATGTTATTGTTAATTTTGTTATTTTTTCTGGTCATTAGCAGAAACTTACTTATACTGACTTCTTCAGTAAGTACACAATAAAATCAATAATGCTTAGGGTATATAGAGACATCTAGAATAGACAAAAAGATTTAAATATCAATTATAAAGCATATAAATCAACCTTAATATTCTGATAAGAGGTAAGAATTCAATATTCTTACAAACCTGAACACATGTAAATTAACTTCTATCGTTGTTTGCAAGTTGGCTTAAGGACTTTACCTACCTTCGAAAATATCTTATTTGCGCATTAACTACTTTATCAAAAATATGCTTTATTTTATCGTCTTTATAAAAAAAATCTCGAAAAAAACCTTATAAAAACGTTCGAAAATATCTCATTTGACGCATTGGGAATTAACTACTTCATCAAAAAAAAACTTGTTTGTGGATATTTTAATCTAAGGATCTACTAATTTAAGTATATTTCATAACCTTTTTTTTATTTTCTGTATACCTACAAGCATGTACCGCCACTGAATGATTTCACTTGCTCTCCCTTTGTTTTCAAAACATTGGACGATTTGTTCCAAAATATCACTTTAAATGCACTGAAATATTCTCCTACTGGTAAAAAAACACACTATAAACGTTTTTTGACAAAATTTGGTTTTAAAACGACTTATAAACTGCTTAAAACATCCTGAAATTTTAAAATAAATAGCACGAAAAAGCTTATGTCAATAAAAATATCATCTGGCCGTCTGTGCTCTGCCGACTTTCCCCACCCACAAGCCAATCACGACCTGGAGTGGTCGAGACAGAATTCTCTGTCGCTATCGTTCTAACGTCGTTTAAAGGGATAGAAAAATAATCGCCATTTCTCACCTTTGTTTTGTTGTGATTTTATTAGTAAATAAACAGTGGTTATTATTTGTCAAGAAGTTTTCGTTGGACCAGATATCTTGTCTCTTTTTAATCTAAGATCATTGCCAACGCACAATTTGTTTTTAAACATTTCCCTAACAACTGTTATATCCAATTGCTCACCTCTGGTAAAACAATAATTGGCCTCTAACATACCCTACATGTAAACCTAATTCCAAATTCAATTGGGCCAGTTTTTTCAGTATAAAAATGTCAGTCGCCATATTGAAATTGAAAACTTGTTACAAAACTTTTACAAACTTGTACCTTCACTTAGAAACGCGCTGGAATAGCCAACTGAAGCAGAAAAAAGTCTGCAATTTGCTTTTTTATTATTAAAATGCTTCGAAATTTACATTACAAAACTAAGAATCAACAAAATCGTGATTGTTAAAAAATAAAAAATAAATAAACCACCTTTTAAGAATGGTTTAAAATTAACTCTGATTTAACCCAAATATTACTCGGAATCCCGTTCCCGGTCCACTTTGAGAGTTTTCAAGTTTCTTCTTTATACAGATTTCATTAATGTTCATGAATTATTTAGACTATTTTGAGAAAAAATGGTCCTATGCGTCTCATTCCAGTACATTTTGACGTCTATCCATTACCTTATCAATTGTGCTGTGGTTCGGCTTAAAATACATTTTTCAGCCTTCAAACCAAACTTTCAATAAACTATAGTCCTTAGTAAATACCGACCATAAATTTTATTTACAATTGGTTATATTTTGTTTTTTTTTTATAGATATATGAAAAATTTTAATATTCTGTAAGCAATTTACTCCGCCGCAATTTTATCAACATGAAAAAAGTTTTTCTGCATTTATAGAGCTTCATTCGTTCCATTTTAGTTTTAAACTCGCTTTTTACAAACTTCGAAACTAGAAAATTAAATATTTGCAGGTAATTTTAACTTTGCCGCCACGAATTTTTTTAATATTAAGTGCTCCCTTCGAACGTTGGCTATCAACAAAAAACGCAATTTACAGTATTTGCACCTTATCGAGTTGCGCACCTAGGAGAGGGTGTTTGAAGTTGAGCCCCCCCCACCAGGTTGAGCCCCCCCCCCCCCCCCAAGAGGACTAAAAAAATAAATTTACGTTTGTTTGCCAAGGACATATGACTATTACATTACAGGAATCTTTAATTGTTATGTGGGTAAGCATATCAAAGTTCGAAATTTTTTTGAGGGAGATGTGGCTTGACGTCAACTTGCACCCCCTCCCATATTTAAAAAAAAAACAGGGGTACTAGTGGATTTTTCGAAATTCTTTTTGGTGATATTAGGAGTTTGAAATAAGTTCTTAATTTTGGGATATTTACTTTTCATTTTTCTCTACGCTTAAAATGAGGAGCGTGTAGATTGATGTCCGGCTGCACCCCCCCATTTTGTATATAAAAAAACCAGGAAGGAGTGTGGTTCAAAATTAGTTCGAAATTATAAGCATATCAAAACTCGAATATCTTTTGGGGGGGGGGATGGCAGTCACCTTATTATTCCCCCAGAACGAATTCCTGATAGTCGTCTGTGACCCGGACCTTTTCTGCCTTCAATTTTTCCTTTTATTATCAACTAGCTGAAGATCTCGCCTGCGTTTTTCTTGCTTTAAATGATCATAACTTTGGTTCCCGTGAACCGACTATAAGGAATCCAGCAGTGAAAACTACCATCAAAATCCGTTTAGTAGTTTTTTCGTGACGCTGGAACAAACAGACAAACAAACAGGCAAAACTTCTAAAAACTGGATTTTAGATACCGGGTGTAACAAGGATACACCCGCAACTTAGCGCCTTCATTTTTAAGAATGGATATCTGAAAGTTTGAAATTTTACAGAACTGTTAAAAGCTCAAAACTGTGTCCTATTGACACTAAAACTCTTTCAGTTTCTATAAAACTATCTACCTATGGCAAATTTTCAAAAATTGGATAGTTGCCTATTGCTCGACCTCTTGAACTGAAAGGAGGGGAGAGGGGCGGTTTATTATAGGTGTGTGTATTTTTTAAAAAGTAACCCTTAAATGCGCCGCAGGCAAAATTTTTGAAAAAATTACAATAAAATGTTATTTTCTACACCTTTCAAATGTTGTTGGCAAAAAAATATTAAACCAAATTGTAATCATATTTGATATTGGTATAGCCCCGCAGGCGAAAACTTTGACAAAACACAAAAAAAAATTCTTTAAAAATTTTGATCTCTTAGGTTTTTTGGAAAAATAGATTGGGTTAGATGCCAAATCATAAGTGCGCCGCAGATGAAAATTTTAAGAAAAATTACACTAAGAAAGCCATTTTTTTGAATGCTGGTGAGAAAAATTCCTTAGTATTAAACTAAAATGGCAAAGTTTTTAAAATTTAAGACATCACACCAAATACACGTCACAAACCCGAGTAAAGAGTCAAAAAAGTCGGGAGCTATAGCTCTCCCTGGGGTCCTTAAACATGCTTAATTTATTGCAGATTGGGTTGGACCTCCTGGGTGGTTAACCCCCAGAACCCCCCCCCTACTACTACGTTTATACGCACCTAAAAGCGATTTTATATAAGGAAGGTTTTAAATAAAATCGCTTTCTGCGAGGGTTTATCCTTCATTAAATGTCATTAAATATGTCAGTTTAAAGAAAAAAAAAATAAAACAACTTAGTTAACAATCATACAAGTGTTTAAAGTATTTATAACGACCCTAAAATGGATTTTTAAGCGATAAACCGTGGTGATAAATCGCTTTAAAATAAAATCGACTTAGTGCTTAAATCGGTTTTAGTGGTCTTTTATACGACAGCATTTTCAAAACCTACCTTACATTAAAGCGCTTTAAGAGGTCCGTGTAAACAAAGTAAGTGAAATCGAAAATCAATTAAACAAATACATTTTTCCAAAAAAGAGCCAATTTCGTTTTTTTTTAAATTTTCCAACGCTTAAAAATAAACAAGGACAATGGTTCTCTCTAAAGAATGTTAGAGTATAGTAGACCGATATCTCCATCCTTTTTAATAAATTTTCATCACAATATGACATACATACAGGGTCTCGACGTAAGTCAATCTGAAGTTAAATAAACGACACTCTTAACCAGATAAAAGTAAATAGTTACACTTCCGGCCACATAAAATGCGTACGCCGATTTTATATAGTGTATTATGAGCCTGGCAACTCAGTAACCTTTACAACTACGCACAGACGGATAAGCTGTTCTAGACTTAGATGTCGCGTTGCTGCCAAGAAAATCTTACTTAGTGAGGAAAAGAAGCAAGCCAGGTTAATTTTTGCACTAAACTATTCACGACAAGAAGAAGAATTTTGGCAACAAGTGGTCTTCACGGATGAAAAAATCTTTCAGTTCCACAATGACAGCAAACAAATTTTGGTATATCGCCCGCCACGAACACGATATCTCGAAAAATATATTGCTGGGAACGAAGACCGGGCTGGAAGATTTTCTGTGAATGTGTAGAGTTGGATATCGTCGAGAGGACATGGGGCTCATTTTAGAATCCATGGAAGCAAGCATTCTTCATCCAGAAGGTTTTGTGTAGGATAACTGTCCTATCCATACCACACGTATTTCAAATCCCACGGAAAATGTGTGGGGCCTCATAGCAAAAAAGTTAAAACAAATTAATATTGTTCCCAGAAATTCCAACCACTTAGTGGAGCTCATAGTCAGAGGGTACGACGAAGTCATTCAAGTCAAGAACATTAACGAGGGTGACGGGGCAATGACACGCTCCTGAAGAAACGTTTTCTTGTTTTTTTTTTAAAATTTACGTTGTGTTTTAATAATTTATTTTTGATTTTGAATATTTTTGATTGTCTGCAAAGACTTAGATTACTCAAATTTACTGATCCTGGAGAGGTGCGCTGACTATGATTAAGTTATTGCTTTCCTTTTGCCAAACAGTTCCTTCTTCTCGATACTTTTTTCTTATTCGCACAATTGTGGTCTTGTTTTGTCCATAATGAGCTTTAAGAATAATTTTTTATAATAAAATGTTGAATAATTTTTAAAAAATGTTTTATTCGTTAGTATATTAGTTTTTTAGTAAAGTGTGGCCAGTCTCCTTATGTTTGTGTTTACAATGTCAAAAGATCTAACCTGTAATTTGAAAACATCAAAGTCAGTTACAATAAGCAACGCAATTAGCAAAACTTAAATTCAGCCGACCTGCAGCTAACTTCTGCTGTACGCATTTTATGTGGCCGGAAGTATACCTGCAAATACTTTATATATTCTATTTTTTTTCAGGAAAACTTCTTTCAGTAAATGGAACGATTTTTGATTTGAGGATTCCCAAAACTTTAGGTGACGTTATTCACAAAATTCCCAATTGCAAAGGATACGATCATAATTTCTGTATTGTGAAAGCCTCTTGTCAGGTAAAAACTTTTTTTATTTTTTTTAATTTTAAATTTTTTAAAACTTAATTTAATTAAAAAAAAAACGAAATATGTTACTTTATATTTATATGTAATACTGTCCTGCAATACAAATGTAACGATAGTAGTTTTTCCTCAGAGATTAAGATAATTTATAGAACGACTTTTACAAATTTCGCTGCTCATCTTTTCGGTCAACACACGCGCCATAAAAATTGACCTCGTTTAAAACACCACCTGCGTTCGGTATTTACGTCAGATTGATCTGTCTAATCTGAATCATTCGTTTATTACGTCTGGGAAGGTAAATCCGAACCATGCTTTTTGGCCGACGAAACAGATTAATTGTGAGGTTAGGTGTCTTTATTTTTTAAAATTTTCAGGTATCATTTTCAAATAGAAGAAAACCGAAAGTATGTTCTCAATATAGATTCCTTCATCGTCTAAAAGTAATTTGTTAGCCATAAATTCCCACCAAAAATCGACGTTGATGCGCGCGTCCCTATAAAATAAATTATGTTTTAAACAAAAAACTTGAAATGGGGAATCAATCCAGAGCATTCGTTAATTGCAACCAATCTAGATTAATCTGTGATCACGTCACAAATCCGTCGCGACGGCACACTACAACTTCATACAGTCCACGGTCCGTAGAATAGATACGGTCTAGTAATTTTGCCCCACTCTTCGACCTGATGACGACACAAAGAGAGCAGCTGATTTTTGTCGGCCATTTAAAAACTGTAAGAAAACTTGGCAAATTAAATTAAATTTTCGGATTTTTCTTTTGTTTAAATGATTGATGCCAGGGCTATTTTTTGCTTTCATCTTGTATTATAACTTTTTGTGAACAAGTAAACAAAATTTATTTTTGGCCTGCATGAGTTGATCTTGCAGTAAATAGAAATTAAGATCAATAGATGGTAATCGATGCCGTCAAGAAACCCATCGAATGAGTTTGGGTTACTTCGAACTCGTCATTTTTCCTGTTTTGGAAGCTATTTTTTTGTATTTGTGTTTTGCCAGGGATTTATAAGGAAAGTGATTATTTTATTATTCCAAAGGCCAGACTTGTGAATACTATAGGCAAAAAATCTGATGGCAAATTTAAAACTAAGGTACCTTGTTTTTTATTTATTTTTTCATTGATGATGGAGCCTTCTCACTAAAAAAATGCATAAATGCAGCTACCTACGACCAAAATAATGTAAATGATATCGTTGGGTACTTAGTTTGGACCAAATAAAGAAAAGAAATGATGAAAAAATAAATCTTTTATTACAAAAACTTCTGCAAAAATAAAATAACCCCAAATGTCAACAACAAAAATCAATTAAAAGAAAGCAGGCTTATATCTTTGTGTCGTCATCAGGTGGGCGGAGCATAAAAATAGCGTGCATACAGTTTACACGTGATTTTGTTCGACTTTAACTTCTTCAACCAATATAAGAAATCGAAAAACTCTCACAAGTTTTGTTTTACTTTTTTAACCAATAATAGTGTCTATTTATGGGCTAAACAATATAAAATATATACGCAAATAATGTTACTAAACAATAACAGCTGATTCAAAAGATGTGTGTATTCCCATGTAAACAAAAGCCCTCAATGCGCTGTTGTTGATAGAAGCAACCTTACCAAATATTTTCTCTAGAATTATTTTATAATCTATATCTAATATTCCGTTTACCACCCCCTCTTCTCAAGTCTAGTTATAAGTCTCCCGCCAAATTAAAACTCTTTAAATAGCATTTAAATAAAAGGTTCAAGCAAAAAAAGCTTAAATCATAATTAATTACATGTAGTTTTGTTTTTAAAATGTCTACACTTAGGACTAAAAACAGTTAAATAAAGTAGTCCAGAGGATAAGGAGTCCAGTCTCGCAAAACATGACTTAGCAATAAAACTTAGCACGCAGATGAGCCATAGTTAACTTTTCAGATATGCAGGCATCATGAAGTTTCCTGCAGAGGACCTGTATTCTCGAAAGTTAAACAGAAAATCGTAAAATTTTAAGATGTTCATTAAAGTTCCAGCAACATTTTAACATCTGTTACTTTGTTAGAGTCCTTCGCTGAGGGTCTCAACTATTGACGTTAAACAAAAAAAAATCGGACATATTTATTGAAACTCCAGAAAGCAATAGAGCAATCAGATTTAATCTCAATAACGCGCAATAAAAGAATAATCAAATTTAGCAGAAATGTTCTTTGGGCCCTTGGATTTTGACAGAGGACCCCTATTTCCAAAGTTAATTAACAAAAAAGGACTTTTAACGCAAAAAAAAAACACTAAACTTAAAGACCGTAGTTAGCCGAATCAGTAAATATTATTTCTAGAATTTTGTTATTTTAAAGCCTTCTACAAAGAGCCCCTATTCTCAATAAAGCACAAATGTTTATTGAGTACTAGTGTTTTTTGTATATAACTTCGAGAATTGGGGCACTCTGCATAGAAAGGACTACGGACTAGTTTTTTGACACTGACAAGCCGCTGCGCCGTATTGAAATTGGTCCGAAGAATTTGGAATGAGGTGTAGATATTAGTTCATGAGCCAATAAATATTTGTGCTAAATTTAGTATCTCTATCGCTTTTTGCAGTGTTGTTACTGATATTTTCTTGAGTAAATAACAGATGCTATGCCATCATAATTTCTTAAAATTATATATATTATTATTATATACGAATGTTATGTTTTACTTTCGAGAATAGGGTGGTGCCAAATTTCATCGCAAATCATTTTTTGCAAGGTTGGCTTGATTTGTGCCCATTATCCGCCATACCAAAGGGTAAACCGTAATCATCAAAAACTAACAATCTTTTGGACAACAATTGCTCTTAATACTCCCTAGGTGCTGATCGCTTGGTTTTAATTTTGTATTGCTTTTATTTGTTTTATTTATATCCTCAAATCCACCGCTTCGTATAGTGCAACACTGTTATTCTAGAGATTCTGAGTTCAAATCCCTTCAAGTTAATACTTATTTACCTAACAAGGGAGAAAAGTGATACCTTTGCGCACGCAGTGGCAAAAGATTTTTTTTTCACTAAAAATCTTATATTAGACCGATCGGATTAACTCATTTAGCGAGATAAAATAAAAAAATTTTAACAGCAGTTTGATGACTGGAAATGGTAAAGGGGCTTCTAATAAACGGTGTGAATTTGGTGGGGGGAAAGGAGGAGAAAAATGGTATTATTGCAATTTCCGGCAAAACTGAACGTCATAGAGTAAAAACTTCAATACAAAAGTTGTAGACGGTGCAAAGGTCTAATTTTGTAAATGTCACTTTTTAACAGAACCTCAAAATTTTAGAGAAAAATGCAAAAAATCGTAATATTTTTATTTTTTCATTTTTTATTTTGCATTTCCCCAAAAATAATTGGATTTTCACAAAACTTGGTGAAAATATACCTGTCTGTGTCCTTAATGCCTACAATTTTTTTTAGATAAAAAGGTTAAAAAATTATTTAGATATTAATTTTTTTCGGTCGAAATCACTTTTTTTTTCAATCAAAAATTCTACTCAGGAAAATTTTCATAGTATTTTTTGACGTTGCTCATTTTTTTTGCTTTGACATATACTTTTTGGTGGGATAACAAAAAATTATAGCAACAAATAGTATAGTAAAAAACAAATAATGGCTTTTGCAACAAGGAATTTTTCATTTCATTGTTGATAATTTCTTTCAGTTTAAAAAAAAAATCAACAACCGATTACACCATCTATTTCTACCAAAAAAATACAAAGTATTTCATTTACTACGTTTATACTATACTATATATATTGTTATATTAAAAAAAATCTTATATTGCATTTTTTTTAACCACAAATAAAACAAGTAAGTGAACAATTTTTTTCCGGTTTAAAATAAAATTGATTTAGTATTTAAAATTGTTCTGATGATATGCCTCGGACAAACATTTTCAAACCGTCATTTGTCTAAAACTTTATTTTTGTGCAGTATTGCTACAAACATCTTATTTCGATTAATAAAGTGTCATACATAAACAAAAAGTTGTTTGTCGTAGAATCGATTGGTGCACTTATTTTTTACTTTATTTTAACAATTAAAATATATTATTTAAAATTATTTTTTTTTACCTTCTAAATAAATTTGGATAAAATGGATATTTATATTACTGGCTCACGAAAAATCGTTAGGTAATCGATTAGAGAGTTTATTAAGCCGGAATTGCAAAATCGATTGTCGTTTTCAATATTTATTTATTTTTTAATTTTAACGAGAGTTTTTTGACATTATTATTTTTTTTTTGTTTTGACATATACTTTTTGGTGAGATAATAAAAAATTATAGTAACAATTAACAAACATGCATTACGAACATTTAATTTTTCAGTAATTGTTTATAATTTATTTCAATTTAAAAAAAATCAAGAATCGATTACACCATTCAGTTGTACGGAAAAAATGCAAAAATTTTTTTTGATCATTTTGCAAACTGCTTTTCTTAAAAAAATACTTTTTATTACCTTTTTTGGTAAACTCTGTTTAAATCAGGATAATATGAGAGACGTATTTTTTCTATTTCTATCGAAATAATTGTTGGACGGAAATAGCTCAAAATTTTAGCTTCTTGTTGGAAATTAAAAATAAATGAATTAAAAATTATTTCTTTAATTAATTTAACTAATTAATTAAAAATTCCAGCTTAATAAACTTCAATAGATTATCTTACGATTTTTCGTGAGCCAGTAATATAAATATCCATTGTAAAAATTTAGAAAAATATACTATTTTTGAAAACATAAAAATTACAATTTAGATTCAAATTTAACTATAAGGTAAATAATGCACCAATAGATTCCACAACAAACAATTTTTTTATGTATGACACTTTACTGCAAAAGAATAAAGTTTTAGGTCAAACAATTACTTTGTTTATACGGTACTCTTAAAGCGCTTTTAAACAAAGGACGGTTTAAAAATGCTTGTCCTAAACATACCATTAGAACAATTTTAAATACTAAATCAATTTTATTTTAAACCGGGAAAAAAATTGTTAACTTAGTTGTTTTATTTGCGTTTAAAAAAATGTAATATAAGGATTTTTTAACATAAGAATATATATGTTTTAATTTGTGAGAAACTGTAAGGTAAGAGGATTGACAGTACATCGACCAGCTGTTAGAAAACAATTTTAATGAAGGAGAAAGCGACTTGATTTAAAATTGTTCTTATATAAAACCGGTTTTAGGCGCGTATAAACGTAGTAAATTAAATAACGTCTCCTTTATATTTTTTATGTATAAATAGATGTTGTAATCGATTGTTGTTTTTTTTTTAATTGAAAGAAATTATCAACAATTGCTGAAAAATTCATTGTTGCAAAAGCCATTATTTGTTTTTTGCAATTCTGAGCATGTTTTTTAATTGTAACTATAATATTTTATTATCCTACCAAAAAGTATATGTCATTTGTGATTTGGACAGAAAAAAATTCATATTCATTCATATAATGTTAAACTTTTTTAACAAAAAAAAATTGCAGGCATTAAAGACACAGAGGGGTATATTTTGGCAAAGTTTCCTGAAAATACAATTATTTTTGCGGAAATGAAAAATAAGAAACGAAAAATAAAAATATTACGATTTTTCGCATTTTTCTCGAAGATTTTGAGGTTATGTGAAAAAGTGACATTTACAAAAGTTGTAGAACTTTGCACCGTCTAAAATTTTTTTGTTGCTGTTTTTAGTCTATGACGTTCAGTTTGGCCGGAAACTACAATAATACCATTTTTCTCCCCCTTTCCCCCCACCAAATCCACCCCGCAAAAGTCCCACTCACGCATTTTTTTTTAAAACGTTTATCAAAAGCCCCTTTATCATGTCCAGTCATCAAACTTAATTTGGTTGGACTATATACTTACCTACATATGATAAAAAGTCATATGGATAATACAGCACAGTAAATTATTAGATGTGTTATAGGAACACTTTTTTTCTGAATTTTGGAAATTATGGTAATCTTCTGTTATAAAAATTCCAGAGTAATGAGTCCCAGACAAGTTAGTTTTTTAATGATTTTTTAAATTTAAACCTAAATCTATTTAGACTACTCAAATAAAGTTTCTATATTTATAATTTTAAAACAATCAACAAAAAAAGTATGTCAATGATATCAATCGAATACTTACTTACCAGAGGGATGATAATTAAAGCGTTTCCTTATTTTTTTTTCCTTTTTTTCGAATTTTTTTTTTTTCAGTTTAGGCGTTTACACAGCAAAAATTAAAATAAGAAATTTGCGGAAAAACGGATTTGCGCATGCGCCATTGATGCACATAGATTCACTTTCATTTGTTGTTGGTATCTAAGTGGGTGTTTTTCAGGTTTTTTGCATTTTTTGGTTTGTTTTTGGCAGATATTATTTAAGACAACACTATGATGGAGTTCAATTTAATTAATTCAATTATTGGTATCACTTACTTTTGTTTACATATGCAGTAGCTATTTGCTGATTGGTTGGTGGAAGTTATTTTTATTCCCATTTTTATTTGGCTGTATAAAGAAAAATTATTTCTTCTTTTTCATTTGCCTGTATAAACGCAGCTTAAACTGACCAAAAATGCTACTTGGGACTCCCTCTATAGAAGAACTTGAAATGTATTGTTTTCAAAAATATACATTTTTATTACAATCAAGTTCTGCTTATTCTATACAGGGTGTCTAAATAAAAAAACATAAATTTTTTACATCCTTCTAAAATGTTCACAAGAAAGGGCAAAATTAGCAATTCTACCAACCTTTTAAATTGCTTTATTTTATCTCTAAGTTGAGGGGGAGACTTATAACTCATCGCCTGTACAATTTAGAAAAAAGCAAAATCATGTTTATAGCTACAAAAAAATTAGCTTGCAAAATTCTACTCTTAGATCGAACCTGTACCTATACACTAATATGGTTTGAAAATTTGGTTATTCCAGGGAATGACCTTCGCGGCCAAGGCCTACCATCCACCAAGCGGTAGGGCAATGGAAGTGTACACCAACCAACCAGGTGTGCAGTTTTACACGGGCAACTTTCTGCCCGAAGACGACAAGAGTCGTGGCAAGGGATCCGTTTACAAAAAACACAGTGCTTTCTGTTTGGAGACTCAGATTTGGCCGGATTCTGTCAACCACGTAAGTAAGACACACAAAATAAAAAATGAGCGGAAGGGGAGAGGAACTTTTGGCTACTGGTATATAGTGCGGTTAAAAATTCGCGATTTCCACTTTTGCTGGCAGAAAACTTCCAGGCCAACGAATTTTTGTACACAGCTAAAGTAGACTCTGGCGCATTTTTAATGATAGTTAAAATCAATCAAAAATTCCCCTCTGGATCCAGAAGCGCAGGCAAAAGATCATTTTTAGAAAATTAGCATGACACACTCCAATGTACATCATCCGTGTGTCAAAATTTGACATCTTACAAAGTTCTTTTATACCTTAACCGAGAGTTAAGAAATCTATCTACTCGTCGGTGTAAGGAAAATTTTTGTGGAACTTAGCTGAGTATTTCTTCCGCAGGTCAAAATAAAAAATTGAAAAAAAAATTATTGTCCCTTTTTTTACATATTTTGAATACAAAATTTTTTATGCCTTGCGTGTTTGTACGATTCTGAGTTTGAATATTTAAAAAATATCTGGAACGTTTTGTGAATTCTATAAAACCACAATTTTAGTTCAGGCCAACCCCATAAAGCTGAAATAATTTTTTGAAAATCGATCTTAGACGTTTTTTAAGGAATTTTCGATTTTGGTAGTTGACTGACAATTTCCATAATAGTTCGTAGAAATCCGTACACAGGAAAATAATTTTTATTTTATGATATTCTGCAAAAACCCACCTTTCCAAAAAGTCTAAAGTGAATCATAGTCATGATCAATTTTGAAGAGCGTTTATCAAAAATCATGGAAGAGTGAAAATACTAAATATTGCACCTTTTGAAAAAGTCATCCATTTTTCACTCTTTTGCATATTGCCAAATTACTGAAAGGATAATTTTGTTAAAACTGCCCCAAAATAATCTACATAGTATTCTCTAAAAGGTTGCCCTGCACGCTGTGTTCGAGTAGATGGAGTTTGGACAAATTTCGACATAACGACACATTCTTGTATTGCAAAAATATTTTGGTTGTATTGCATAAAATTTGGATTACTGAAATTTTACTGATTTTTGTAGAATCGGCTTTCCTTAACGTATAATACGATTCTTGATTTGATTTCATTTATAGAAAGGGCATTTTATATCGATTCTAAAAATGTACAATGTACGATGTTAGCTTAACCGGATGTCAGGTTTTGGTTTCACTTTTCTGTAAGGCACACTTTGAAACTCCGACACCTCAAGATTGGAGAATAAGCATGTGCATAAGCTGACGACTGATTTAATTATTCCTTTAACCGACCTAACGCACAAATATGAGCGCATAAAACTTTTTTTGTACTATTTTGAATATAGCTCTCCAACAAGTAGGCACAGTGCTCAAAAATTCAAATGGTTAATGATGTTTCTTACATTTTTTCTACTGTAACTACCTGCATAATAACAATTTTGGAGCATATTGTGATCTAGTTTTGAATGTATATATACACTGCTTGGAAACTGTTCATAGGATGCAGAACAAGCGAGCGCACAGTGGTCCAGAAAGCGAATGATACAATTATGGAAATGAAAGACCGTTAAACTATAATTTACCTAATCAGAGGAATTGTCTGTACCTAATCAGAGGAATTGTTATACACGAGTGCCGAAAATATTTTAATTTTAATTGATTTTATGTGTAAAAGCAACTAGTTTTAAATTTTAACGAAATCGCCCTACTTATTTCAAAGAAAACTGGAAAATTTTTACGCATCAAGTGTAAATTATGAAAAAAATAACTCAAATAAATAGTAAATAACTTTAACTTTATTTATAACCGTCAAAAATGGTAATTTTCTATGTCAATAAAAACCAATAAAAGGCTAAAACAAGTTAGAGTGTAATTTTTGGTAGCAAGAGGTACATGATCACTTTTAGGTAATAACGGTACACTTGTCGTTCGTTTCTGGATCCTAATTTTAAAAATATAGTGATTTTCATAATTGTATCAATCACGTTCTGCATCCTGTTAACAGTTTACAAGCAGTGTATATATTTAGTATATAACTAGATCACAATATGCTCTAAAATTGTTATTACGCAGTCAGTTACAGTAGAAAAAATGTAAGAAACACCATTAACCATTTGAATTTTTGGGCACTGTGCCGCCTAATTGTTGGAGAGCTATATTCAAAATAGTACAAAAGATCGTTTTATGTGCTCATATTTGCGTTGGGTCGGTTAAAGGAATAATTAAATTCAGTCGTGCAGCTTACGCACATGCTTATTCTCCAATCTTGAGGTATCGGAGTTTCAAAGTGTGCCTTACAGCAAATTGAAACCAAAAGCTGACATCCGGTTAAGCCCACATCGTACATTGTACATTTTTAGAATCGATATGAAAAGCCCTTTCCATAAATGAAATCAAATCAAGAATAGTATTATACATTAAGGAAAGACGATCGTTCAGTAAATTTTGAGATTTTTCTCCGAAAATTTACAAAATTAAATACTGTGTTTAGAGAGGCATTACTCAGAAACTGAAAAAGTTATCCAAATTTTACCAAAACACAAAGATTTACCGATAATTTCTCTTAAAGAACGAACTCCAACAATTTTTAAAAGGTGGCCGAAATATTTTTGCAATACAAGAATGTGTCGTTATGTCGAAATTCGTCCAAATTCCATGTACTCGAACACAGCGTGCAGGGCAACCTTCGTGTCGGCTTCATGGATAAGAACTGAACAACATTGTGACAGAATCTTTTATTAGAGAATATTATGTAGATTATTTTGGTACAGCTTTAACAAAATTATCCTCTCAGTAATTTTGCAATATGCAAAAGAGTGAAAAATGGATGACTTTTTCAAAAGGTGCAATTTTTAGTATTTTCACTGTTCCATGATTTTTGATAAACGCTCTTCAAAATTGATCATGACTATGATTCAATTTGGACTCTTTGGAAAGTTTTGTTTCTGCCCAATATCATAAATAAAACTTAATTGTCAAAAACGGCTAAGATCGATTTTCAAAAAAATATTTCAGCTTTATGGGGCAAGCCTGAACTAAAATTGTGGTTTTAATCGCATAAATACGCAAGGCATAAATTTTTTTTTCAAAATATATAAAAAAAAATTACAATATTTTTTTTTCAATTTTTTATTTTGACCTGCGGAAGAAATACTCAGCTAAGTCCCACAAAATTTTTCTTACACCGACGAGTAGATAGATTTCTTGGCTCTCCATTGAGCTATAAACGAACTCTGTAGGATGTCAAATGTTGACACACGGATGATGTACATTGGAGCGTGTCATGCTAATTTTCTAAAAATGATCGTTTACCTGCACCTCTGGATCCAGATCCAGATCCAGATCATTAAATATGCGCGTCTACTTTAGCTGTACACGAAAATTCTTTGCCCTAGAATTTTTCTGCCAGCAAAAATGGAAGTCGTGAGTTTTTAACCGTACTAATATATAAATTCCGAATACGTAACTATAACTAAAATTAGGGCAGTCGGAAACGAGTTTGACTTGCATGCGGGCTGTCGGTCGGGTTCGATTTCCGACCAGAGAAAAAAAATCTGGTGACTGGTTGTTTGTGAATGTCTCAATAATTAGCAACTTATCCTATCTTGCTCGGTATCTTGGCAACACTGGAGCGAATGATCCTAGGATGAACGGAAAAAATCCCAGCAAAAAAAGGTGCATATTCATCTTGAACGCATAAAAATAACGCAAATATTTAGATTTTGTATGGATCTTCCCATTATTTAACTGACCCTATGCTTTGGTCTTACAACCCACCAGTTCATTTGTAGTATGTATATCACAGAACAACACTCCGACAAAAATTGCAGAAAAAATTTGTTAGGAATGTGAGATTTAACAAAATTAAATTTAATGAAGGGAAAATTTAGTGCCCTAATAAATTTACAGAAAAGATTTGTGGCGTAGAGGGCAAAGGGTGACGGAATAAATCGAAAAAGTTTTTCCTCGGCCAGGATTTGAACCCGGGACCTCTAGAATACCAGCCTAATGCTCTACCAACTGAGCTACCGAGGAACTGGCGTTTTAACTGGCTATTCGGAAATACTTTCCTCCTAGAGATACCGAGTTCAAATCCTGGTCGAGGAAAAACTATTATTAGTTGGAAATTTGCCACCTCCAATAAAACGATATATGTCGTCTATCGTTGGTTGATAGATAAATATAAATTTCGTACCAGTACCTCCTTCTCTTTATAACATCTCTAGGTTTTTAAATGCGCAGTAGGCTTCAAAGATCTCCCCCACTACTAAAAAATGAATCGGACAAAAGGATTTCCGAATAGCTAGTCAAACCCCAGTTCCTCGGTAGCTCAGTTGGTAGAGCATTAGACTGGTATTCTAGAGGCCCCGGGTTCAAATCCTGGTCGAGTAAAAACTTTTTTCCGATTTATTCTCTCAGCCTTTGCCCTCTATAATTTTTTCAATTTTATTGTTATTAAAAATAAATAAAGTAACTTTCGTATGTAAAAAAATATTTTAAATGAAAAGTCTCGTTAATTACGCAATATTATATTTTTAAACCTAAAAAATTTAACAAAAGTATAACATGAATTAATTTTTGGCATTTATGCAAAAAAATAGCTATTTCCAATGTCAATTGGCACACCTCGTTTTACAGTGTTACTCTAAAATTATAGAATTTCGCAAAAACTTCCATTGAAATAAACGTTTAAAATTCATGTGATGTTCCCCGTATATTTTTATGGCTTTTTGTACTTTTGGTATTCCACGTGGATTAAACATCTCACATCAAACACATGCAGGTCGAAGAAAAATGTTTATTGGTCACCAAAAGGGTGTACAGGGTTCCGATTGCTAATGGGGTATTACGTTTGTGTTCGTATATTGTAGTTAGTGCCGTGACAAGTTTCTGGTGAATTGAAATAAATTTTAGTAAAAGCGTTCTTGAATGATTTTGCGATTAAACATGGCGTTGTGGAGACCTTGGAGTGATGACTTTCAGGTCTGTGGAAGTAGAATCTCCCGAATTTACAAATAAAGACATACATGTTCAGACTCAAAGACTTATTTTGAACATTACAGATGTTTAATAGAAGAAAACTATAACTCTTCAGGTATCAAATTGTAAATCGAATTTCTGAACTGACAAGACTTAGTCGTACCAGTGTTAACAGGATTATTAGAGCAGGAGATGTGCTCGATCAATCTGTACAGCGTAAGAGTTGGCTCCTCAAGAAACTTGATGCCGGTGATCAGGATTTTATTAGGCAAAGTGTTTATGGATATTATAGCGAAAATGAGGTGCCAACGTTAGAAATGATTCGAAATAAGTTACAGGAATATCCAAATTATACATACAAATCTTTAAATTCATTACGCGAAGCGTTAATCAAATCAAAAAATCAAAATCAAAAACTTTATTCATTACTTTGGCCTATAAATGATAGGATGTAGCAAGTGATAAAAACATACAAAATTACAATATAAAACTCGCCCTAACAAAAGCTAGAACAAGTCAAGAACCTAAAGGCGCAATTACACAGACGAACATGCTCAAACAAAAGCTCGTGCAAAAGATTAAAAAATTTTTGCGTGAACATTTTTGTGAACTTTTCTTTGAACATTTTGTTCGGGTAAATTTTTGAGCAAATTATTGCTATCTATTTTGGAAACATATTTTTAAAGATGAGAATAAATAAAATTTCACATCGGTAATCAGTAATTTTGTTAAAAAATGGAACACCAACTTTTATTTAAAATTTTTGTGAAGAAAAGCCGACGGCAAGCGAAACATTATTACTGGCTCTACTATCAGTTTTGTCACATGGATTAGGGTTACTTATAATATTTTTTTCTTTTGGTTTTTCCCGGATTTTTTTGCCCGGGGTTTTTTTTGGGATTTTCAAGGGTCTTTTTCCTAAAGCCAAAAAAAACCAGGAAAATTTTTCTTTTCCATCAAATATCGCCAAAAAACTCAAAAATTGCACTTTTAAGCGGTAATCCGCGCCTCACGACTATGAGGAGTGGTCGGGAGTGGGATCTTTTTTAAACATATTTTTTTAACTTTACTTTACCTTTAGATTTTATTGTTGTTTTTTAATTCTTCACACCAGATTTACCTAGTTAGTTTAAGGTCCCAAGGGTTGCTTAAAAAAGCAAAAGGTTCATGAAAATGCTGAAGATATAGATATTTACTGTCAATTTAATGTTAATAATCAAGGTCGATTACTGACACTGAACCAACAATATGCAAAGGGAAATATTGCGATTCAAAAGGGTGACCGGCCTACTACCTGCGAAATCCAAAACGCGGGATGATAGATCGGCGACACAGTCTACTAAATTACTGCTAAATTATATTTTTTAGACAAGGGTCGGGTTGTAAAAGTGGGTAATAAACGGGTATTATTTAAACCGAAGGTGCTTTTGTTCATATATTTGAGATTTAATAAAATATATATAGATTTTTTAATTTGACTTAATTATTATTGTAAAAGACTAAACTAGGAAGTAAAATAAAGGGATATTCTTTTAAACGTAAATTTTTATAATTATATTTTACAGGCAACAACAATAAATAGGTGCCAATTATTATTTTTTTTATTCTCGTTTTTTTACAACCCCAAAAAAGTTGCAAGTATACTGGCATATCCCCTATAAAAATCAGATCAATCGAAGCTGCTTATGAGGTAAAATGTGAATTTCGGCATCAAATCGTTTTTTCGTCGGAAAGCACTTGATTAAAAATACCTTATTTCAAAACTTTGTTTTTCTATTTTCAGTTTAATTCAATGAATTCCGATAACAATATATATTTTGAATTTGTAAAGAAATTTTAGACCCCCAATTCTTCAGACAAATTTTGCTCAACATTCTCTCCAAAATTCACGTGTGTTTTTTTGTACGAGATTTTGCTCGAACATTTCTTTGAACATTTTGCTCAAGAGGCTCGTGTAAATGTTTGTCGGCATTTCAACATCAAAGGAAAGTTTGTCTGTGTAAATGCGCCTTAAGAATAAATAAAAATATATCTAAGTAAATTTGATTGACAGATATGCAATTGAACAGAGAGACGAGTAATTTTGATACAAAACTTCTAGAATAGACAAGTTAACAGCTAATATAACATTAAGCTTAAAAGTATAATTATTTAGTATAACCTAAGAATAAACAAAAAATATATCTAAGTAAATTTGATTCACAGATGTGCAATTGAACAGAGAGACGAGTAATTTTGATACAAAACTACTAGAATAAATAAATTAACAGCTAATATAACATTAAGTTTCAAAGTATAATTATTTAGTATAAAGGTATAAACACAGACAGACAAGGGATATATTGTCTGTTGTGGTGCGTATGTGTAAAAAACTATTAAAAATAAATAAATAAATATGATGCAAAACAAATTATTAACATTTAATTGAATGTATAGTCAAAAACAATTTGATTTCATTAAGGCTGTAAAATAACTCTACGCACAGTAGCTTTTTTAGATATTTTTTGAACGTGTTCAGCGATAATCCAGTGCGGTTTTCATTATAAAAAATTAGGCAAACGGATGGTAATAATGGAGTCGCTAAGAATTATTTCACAGCGCTCCGAGTACTAGCGGACTATTAAGAAATATAGACAAGAAAAAATAAATATTATATACCTGGATGAGACGTGGTGTGACACGCCTTATGTTGTGCAGTACGGTTGGGTGATAACAGCAAAAAGTGTACGTTAAGTGGTCCGTGTTCTCGGGGAAAACGAGTAATCATGTTACATGTTGGAAGTGAATTGGGTTTTGTTCCAAATGCGCTGCTGAAATTTGCAAAAAAATATTAAACAACTTATACTAAATATTCCGCAAAATTCGAAACTACTAATAGAAATGTGATGGACCAAATAGGCGAAGCAGACCTATGGAAAAATTATTTAAGCCATTGTACATGAAATGATTTTCAGCTTTTTGGACAGTTTTTATTAAGTCACTAAATCAATAGCCAACGTTTCCACACCATCCGTGTCATTATCAAGGCCAGATTATTAGTTTTTGTCAAATTGCATATTTTGCGATCTATTTTGAAGTTTTTTCCAAGTTATCACTTTATAATATTTATTTGAATTTGACAAGGCTTGCACGTAATACAGCCGCTTTTTAAATACATTTTGAGAGGGGCGTCTTTTAAATCATAAGTTTATTATGTATTTAAAGTGTTCTGTATTATTCTGCATTCTTCGATATTATTTACCTGCCTTCGCCTCTGTCTCACAAAGACGATGCAGACGTTTTATGAGGTTTCGGTGTTCAGACCGTGCCAACTGACATTGGAAGCACTATAAATAGATTTTGTGCACAAGCGGGCGATAAAGTGCACTTTACCGCCCCCATTTGCGAACGTAAAGTGGCACTTTATCGCCCTCGGGAGGTAAAATGGCACTTTATGGACCTGAGCGGTAAAGTAACATTTTAACGTGTTTGGCTGACAGAATGAATTTAACCCTTTTTTATAATTTTTTTTAATTTTTTAAATTTTTATTGGAAAAAATAAATGAATGTCATTTTAAATAAAGAAACTCAAAAATCCCTAATCTCCTTTGTCCCTGTGTCAGATCGAGTCATTTTCCTTCAACTAAACTCAAAGCCTTTTAACGTCAATATTATTCAGGTGTACGCTCTAACCGGAGAATCTCCATATGATGCTGTAGAGGTATTCTACAATGAAGTTCAGACTGCCCTTGATTTTGCTAAAAAATCAGAATTACCATTCTTATGGGGGACTTCAACGCAAAAATTGGAAACGCTCCAAGATAAGATATTGTTGGAAAGCACGGTCTTGGTATACCAAATGATCGTGGAGATCGCCTTTTCATATTTTGCCAGGAAAGGGATTTTGTCGTGTCGAATACTTTCTTTAAACTTCCCAACAGGTGCCTATACACCTGGACGTCTTCTGCTGACACTCCAGAGAGGATCGTTAGGAATCAAATAGACTACATATTAATTAATAAACGATACCAAAACCGCATTAAATCAGCAAATACCTAACCTGGCGCAGACGTAAATTCAGATCATAATCCAGTTGTAGCCAAAATTAGATTTACCCTAAAGAAAAATCGCCCAACAAATAACAAACCCAGACTCAGGACTGACAAACTTTAAGATATCATGGAAGCAGCTGAACTAAGAGTCGAACTGAACAAAAAACTTAGAGATATTGATACATTACCAAACAAGATGCAGAAATGGTCTGCACAGATGTCAAAAGCGCCATAGTCGAAAGCACAGCACGTCTATGCAAGGGTGAATCAAGGAAAAAAAAAGAAAGTTTGGATGACTGATGAAATCCTGGACCTAATGGATAAAAGGCGCAATAAAAAAGGCAACGCTCAGTACAAGAAATTCATAGAGAAATAAAAAACAAAATCAATTCAGCAAAACAAGAATGGCTAACACAACAATGACAAGAAATAGAAGATCTGGATGCTAAACATGACACTTTTAATTTACACAAACGTATAAAGGAAGCGGCCGGTTTAGTTAATAAGAGACAAACAGGAATCCTTGTTGACAATGAAGGAAAAATCTTACCTGATACCAAAGAAAAACTAAAAGAATGGTGTAACTAAATAGAAGAAGAATTCTCAAGTCAAGGCTTAGATATAACACCGGAAGAACTACAACATGCAATATCTTTAGCTAAAAACAGAAAAGCAGTAAGGCAAGACGAAGTATACACGGAAGTTTTAAAACTTATCAAAAACGAAGAGTCGCTGAATATTCTTGTCAAACTTTTTAATCTGATTTAACGCAGTAGTAAAATCCCAGCTGATTGGCTAAAATCAACATTTGTTACATTACCTAAAAAACATTCAGCAAAGAAGTGTAGTGATTACCGTCTAATTAGCCTAATGAGCCATATGCTAAATATATTTTTAAAGATTATTCATAAGAGAATTTATAAAAAATGCGAATCCTTTATGGGCGATACGCAGTTCGGATTTCGTGGAGGCTTCGGGACAAGAGAGGCGTTATTTGGAATTCAAGTATTGGTTCAACAGTCTAGAGATGTGTCAGTGCCAGTATATGCCTGTTTTATAGATTATGAGAAGGCTTTCGACCGAGTCCAGCACGAAAAGCTTATGGAATCTCTTAAAGAAGTTGGCCTAGATGATCGAGATCTAAAAATAATTGCCAACCTATACTGGAGCCAGACAGCTCAAATAAAAGTTGATGGTCAACTGTCCGGAGAAGTCCGAATAAAAAGGGGTGTTCGCCAAGGCTGCATATTGTCTCCGCTGCTATTTAATATCTATAGTAATAAAATCGTCGAGAATGCACTTCACAAGTGCGAGAAGGGTCTAACTATAAACGGCATAAAACTTAACAATTTGAGATATGTTGACGACACCGTCATAATTGCGGATACGTTGGGGGGCCTGCAAGAGCTGATAAATCGAGTCGCAGCCGAAAGTTCGCAATTTGGGCTTGACTTGAATGTTGGAAAAACAAAATGGATGTTTATAGCCAAGCAAAAAAACATAAGAGGCATACTGGAAGTAAATGGCGAACAAGTCGAATGCGTAGAATCGTATAAATACCTGGGCTGTCAGCTCAATGAAAACTGGGACAACATGCAAGAAGTCCGTGCAAGAATTGAACAGGCTAGATCATCCTTTATCAAAATGAAATCAATGTTGTGTAGTCGCGATCTTAATACTACTCTCCGAATTCGCATGCTTCGTTGTTATGTGTTTAGCATTTTGTATTACGGCGTAGAGGCATGGACACCGACTGATTGGAGGCATTCGAGATGTATTGCTATCGTAGAATGCTCAGGATATCTTGGGTGAGCAGTACGTAACGTGGATGTTCTTTTTAGATTTAATAAGAATCTTGAAGTTTTATTTACCATCAAAAGACGTAAACTTGAATATTTTGGCCATATTTTGAGAAATGATAAATATGAACTCTTAAAATTAATAATAGAAGGAAAAAATATACGGGGAACATCACATGAATTTTAAACGTTTATTTCAATGGAAACTTTTGCGAAATTCTATAATTTTAGAGTAACACTGCAAAACGAGGTGTGCCAACTGACATTAAGCACTATAACTGTGTGCAAAATTTGCGTTCTAGTGCGGAAAATTAATTATTAAAATTATATTTATTGACTCTTCTATATTATTTTCCTCACGTATATTATTTTCCTCACGCCGCGCTGTTCCTAATGCTTGCGGAAATCATTTTTTTCGCACTTGACTGCTTGACAATGATGCAATCTCGTGTGGAAAAAAAAATGGATTTTCCGAACATGTTAGAAAAATAGCTATTTTTGAGTAAGGTAGTTATTTACAGGCTTTTTAACAAATAAAATTAATGCCAAAAGAGGTAAGTTAAAATTTAATTTATTTAGTGATTCTATTATAATTTAGGTTTTTAGTACTAGTTTTATACCACCAACAACTATCAATTACTCCCCTCCGTAAGTTTAATGTTTTCTTTTGCGCTAAATGTGGAATAGGGGCCTTTGTTAAAATCCGTATAAATATGTCGTTTGGTACTATGGTCGCGATTCTTCAGAAACGACAGAAAATCTCTTAATATTTATTCTAACGTTGTAAGAGAAACTATGTAATTTTTTTAATAACATTTTGTAACTTTTATATTTTAAAGATATTGTGCAGAACTAGTTTTTCGGCGGAGCTAAATTGCTACTACGCGTACCAATAGACGTCAAAAATTATCACCAAGTAAAAGGAAAGATAGAATTTGTGTGACTTTTTCAAAGAATGACAGCGACATATTCCATGGCTATCTATGGTTTTGTACGTTAAAATTTTTAAAGGTTTGTTTACACATAGTCCTGGAGCCTGTGTTAAAAATCATGTGTCCCGTGTGCACGTATGTTTAGACGCATTGAGACATCCTTTTTTTGTAGAAAATGCTTCCAGAATCAATAATTTCCATGGTATAGTAACGGCATTTTGTGCAAAGAATGTCTATAACGTAATCAAAAATGGCCGTCGTTTTAACCACAAATTAATGGTGTTGAAATGGGTTTTTGGCAATAACTCCGCATTCGTATATTCTAGAGAGACAAAACTTGGCGCAGCTTTGTTACATACATTGGAGACAAAGTAAACGAACTTTAAAAATAATGCGTCTCATTTTGTTAAAACCAGAGGCGTACTAATTCAAGAAATATTTTGAAGAAAATTTTGGAACACATTATTTTTAAACCTTTCTGACTGCCAGCAGCTTCGACATATGTCAACATTATTTACGTTTTTGCGTTAACATTACTTCCAAATTTAAGAATTTCGATGGTGGAGTTGTGAGGTATTATGCAGAGAGTACCTATAGCGTCATTTAATTTTACTGATCAAAAAATCTTGTGTGATTTCATTTATGAATCGTTTTATTTTATGATCTACTCGCCGAAATGACCAACTGCCACAAGATTTGCTACAGTTTTACTAGATAGCCAGAGGATACTTCGTTAAAAGATTTAATACAAATCTCTTGTTATTTTTAGTACCAGTGGCGTACAAAGATACTAGTTTTTATTAATAAATCCATTTTACCTTATATATTCAAATATTACTCACTGACAGTCCTTTTGACATATGTCAATACAACTAATATTTTTGCATTGAAAATAAGTTGAAATTCAAAAAAGTTTTGGCTGAAGTAAAAAAATATTCATTTTGTTAGAGCCAGGGACCCCCAAACTTAAAAATTTTTTTTTTATTATTTTTTCACTACGCTTTATTTCAATATAGATTTTTTTTTTAGATTCAAATATTATCCAGCTTTAAAAATTTGTGTGGTTGAGTCACAAACTATTCGTACCAGTGACGTAGAAATTTATGGAAAGATTTGTGTACCTCCATGTACCAATTATTTTTTAAATATCCCTGGATGACAGCGGTTTTGACATATGTCATCCAGATTGATACTCTTGAATTAGAATTACTTTCAAATGAAATAATTAATATGCTGGAGCAGCAATATAATAACAGTGTTATTGTCAGTGGCGTTAGAATTTACAGTTATAATATTTCCAAATTCAAAATTCATTTTTAGTATACCTCCTTTGCACAAAATATTCCTGATCGAGCTATTTTTGATAGATGTTTGCACGGTTGGTATTTTTAAATTCAGAGTGTTCCTAAATTAAAAAAAAATATGGTGGATTGGCAAGGTCTTATCACTAACAGTACCAGAGGCGTAGAAATTGGTATAAATATTTTTTAAGGTATTCTAATTTCAAAAATATCGGACTGGCAGCGTTTATGATATACAGACCGCTTCAAGCTACTGCGAACATAGGGCGGAAGAAGTCTAATTTGCCAGTGTACGTACATGCAGAGACACCGCACGCCTATCAGTGAAGCAACCAATACTCAGGCTTGCGATCACCACTTGCATGACTTTCCTTTGGTATTTAGTACGCCTCTAACCACGGTGCTGTGTGGAGCGTAGTCAATGAAACCGGAATTTGGTCAATAAATACGCAAATTTTTATAACGTAATTTTCTTATTTTTTGTCACTGATAAATAAGAGCGTTTTATTGTCAACTGCTCAGATTTATCAGTGACGACGTGTTACAATGAAAATAATAAGGAGAAACAAAATAAAAGCAAGTTCTCAAAATAAAATAATACATTCTAAAAACCAAAAAGATTCTCCCAGTCAAAAAAAAATTAAAGCAAATGTTCGAAAAGTTCTCCTTGCTTGGCTAGACAATATCCGAGCCTACTATAAAAACCCCTTCTAACGTTTCCAAGCATGTAAGGGGTGATCATTTGAAAAGCTTCTTCAAAAACAGATAGAAGTCATTAGGAGCAAGATCGGGAGATCGAGCTGGCCATAAAATAGTTCCCCGTGTACTTATAACCCGATTAGGAAATACATTATCAAGATATTCCCTAACAAGGCCAACATTGTGAGCGGAACAACCATCTTGTTGAAACCATGTTTCACCAAATCTTACACCTAACAACTGCCTAGCAGTTGGAATAATGTGCTGCTGCAGTAGATCCAAGTATCTAGGACCATTCAAATTGCAATTGCCGTTAATAAAAAATGGCCCAATTACGTGTTCCCCTATAATACCCCCCCCCCAAACATTTAGTTTTTGGGGATACTGTGTTCTTACGTCAAAATACAAATGCAAATTTTCCCTCGACCAATATCGAACGTGTGTTGGGTTATGACGATTTGACCATTTGACCATCTGCACTTTTTCGGCAACTTCGTAGACATCCATTTTTGGTTTTAAAAATGTATTATTTCAATTAAGAACTTACCCATCTGTTTCTCGAGCAAGGCAGAAATAAAACAAAATAATAAAATCAAAATGAATTTCCAAAAGATAACACTGCAGCGTGCTTCGAATCCACCTCGGTCGTACGGCACGGAGAGTAAATTGGACTTGATTCCCCCTATGTTCGCAGTAGCTTGAAGCGCTCTGTATGTCATCCAAAAGGAAATTTTTGTATTAAAATTACTTTTTACTCTAAAAATTGGAGTGGTAAGATACAAGTATTGTTATATGCCGGTGGAATCAGAAACAGTTATATTTTATAAATTTTGTCATTACACTCTATTAAAAATTAATTCTGATCGACGTATTTTTGACAGAAGTTTGCACAATGGTCATTTTTGTACTCGGTTGGAACCTAGATTACAAAATTTTAAAAATCGAGTAACAAGGTATAAATATTCTTACTACCAGTGGCGTAGTAATTACAGAAATATATTTTAAATTTTACCTTACAATATATTTTTTAAATCGCTGACCGACCTCGATTGTACCAAGCACCAATCAGAGTGACATTTTTATTGAGATTACTTTAAAACATAAGATTTTTTAAGGTGGACTTAATGCCAGTGGCGCCAGACTATAACTTTTTAAATATAATCTATACTCCATTTGAAATTTATCCGGACCAATTTTTTGACACTGACAGTGACATTTTCATTTAACTTCATTGTTTAAATATCAGCCGCCATATTAAAGTTAACCCGGAACATTCTGAGCAAACCATATAGATACCAAAAATACAATTGTAGTAGTGATTAGTGATTGCGATGATGAATAAATAACTGAAAGTAATGTGGTGTGTGTGTGGTTTGGTCTTTTTTGAATTTATACCTTCAGAAAGAAAGAAAAAAGTTCTCGATCAACTTTCAAGAATCGTTTCAGTAGTTAATTAAGATTTCAAAACCGCGAGTGTTCTAAAAGGTTCCGTAGATTTGCTATTGGCGACACACTGTTGCCTTGGAGTTTTTTTTCTGTATTTTCCAAATGAACTCACAGGGTCGGACACCTTTCCCAGTAACACTTTATGTTCACTTTTGTGACACCAATAACTATTAGACATTTGACATGTCGACTAAGTTTTTTGATAAACGTATTGGTTACAAAAATTAAGTTGAAATGGTCGATACAAAATCTGATGCCAAATTTGCTCAAATAAAATATGTTTGTCAAAACTGTTGGTATTTTTCCGATTGTCAAACTTTTAAATAAAATCTGATTGACAAATTCATAAGTTTTTAGAGTATTGGTCAACTTATTACCTGATTGACAATAATTTAAGTTATTTCCTCATGAGTTTTTTCCCGAACACGTTCCGTTTAGCTCCCTTGTGAAAACACTAGTCGCATCAGCGTTCCACACACTGTAATTTGACGAATGGAAACTTTTGAAACAGGAAATAATGTTCCTAACATTCCGGGATAGGTGTTCTTTCTTGTGATCATTCTGTTAAAATTAGTTTTAAGTTAAGTTTAGTATACCTACCCTAGTTCCAAACCTTGTGTATATAGTGTTATTTAGATTTTGCAATGAGAGTACCTATATAGAAATATCTTGGAGAAAATAAGAGAACTTATTTGGTTTCTTGGTTTCTTTGGTTTATGCCTGTGTTTCGCCGAAAGGACTAAACCATTTCTATGGAGTGATGTACTTAAAGTGGAGACTTTAAAGTTTAAGTTATTTAGCTCACACATAATCAAAGATGACTAAATGCCATAAGTTAACTTAAGTTAGTGATTGTACATAGTTAGGTCTAGGGTGAACAATAATGGCTAACTGTAAATATTGTAAATATGAAAGTCAGCTCACACTAGGCGTACCAGCCAGAAAGTAAGTAATTCGGGCTAATAAAGTATCAGTATCAGAGTTTAAAACCTAGCTCTTGTCGGTGATGACTCCACTGTAAAAGTTTAGAACCTTTTATCTGAGTATAATTCAGTGATAGATTCTGAAATCTGATACTTGTGATAAAGTGTCAATAAAGTTTTTTTTGAAATTAACTCTGTGTTTCGGACTTCCATTGTCTATATTTTATTTATACACGATGTTTCGATCAGTACAATCTCTGATCGTCTTCAGGTGCAAACTACTCCGTCCGAAACACAGAGTTAATTTCAAACACATCATTGTCTCAAACTTTCAAACAAAGTTTTTTTTGTTTTTTTTTTTAATTCGTTGAGGCGGTCAGTGGGGTCTGATCGGGATGGAGATAGGGGATCTCTGCCGTCCTAGCTGGGACGTACAGAATTTGAATTTGAAAGTAGCTGAGTCGATAGGATGATCAGATGAATGGCAATATATTCTTTGAGATGCTGGGGAACTTAGAACACTCTCTACCAACCGCTAACAACAAGGATATTTAACGAAAAGGGGGCAAACCACTTCAGCAACTTAAACAAGTTTTGATTGTCCATTTAAAGTCATAAGAATAAAATTACGCCCTAATACAGGCTATCCAAATTTTTGTCAAAAATACTGTAGAAATTATGTTAGCATATGCTCGGCGTTTTAATGTAAACCTTATGTTACTACACAGTAAAAGGTATACTCCGCTTTTAAAGCAAAATATTCGCTTGACGCCAGTTTTATTTCTCCTTAGAGTTTATTAGGGAGGTAAATAAAGTTGGAAAGAATATATAAATGAATAGCTACGGTATAAAATTTTAAAACTGTAATTCTATATTCTGACGCCACTGGTATTGACAGTATTGATATATTTTAGGAAATTTAAATCTAGTTTTCACTTGTTACAATCGCTGTCGGTTAGCAATTTAATTACTACGCCACTGGTAGTAACAATATTTATACTTTGTTAACCCACTATAAAAATCCTAAAGTTTGGGTTCTAGGTTCTATCTGAGAACACGATTAATTTTAATGAAGAGTAATAATAAAATTTATACAATATAACTGTACCACTATGCCACTGGCATATCGCAATACTTATATCTTACCACTCCAATTTTTAAAATAAGAAGTACTTTTAATACAAAAATGTCCTTTTGGATGACATATGTCATAACTGCTGCCAGTCCGAAATTTTTGAAATTAGAATGCCTTAACAAGTATTTATACCAATTTCTACGCCTCTGGTACTCTTAGTAATATGACCTTGCTACTCCACCATATTTTTTTTTTAATTTAGGAATATAATACTCGGAATCCAAAAATACCAACCGTGCAAACATCTGTCAAAAATAACTCGATCCGGAATATTTTATGCAAAGGTGTTATAATAAAAACGAAATAATATAACTGTCAATTGTGACGCCACTGGCAATATATATTGCCACTTTACCATATTAATTCTTTTATTTGAAAGTTTTCAGAGGATATTGAAAAAAGGATAGGTACATGAAATTAAACAAATATTCCATACATTCCTACGCCGCTGATACGAATAATTTGTGACTCTACCACAAATTTTTTAAATCTGGATAATATTTGAATCTAAAAAGTTCAATCGTGCAGACATCTGCTAAAACAGCGTCAATCACAAATATTTTTAAATAAAGGGTATTGAAAAAATAGTAAAAAACGTATTTTTAACTTTGGGGGTTATTGGCTCTAAAAAAATGAGTATTTTTTGAAACTGTCAAAAATTTGTTCAAATTTCAACTTATTTTCAATGCAAAAATATTAGCTTTATTGACATATGTGAAAAGGGCTATGAGTGAGAAATATTTGAATAAATACGATAGAATGAACTTATTAATAAAAAATGGTATTTTTGTACGCCACTGGCACTAAAAATACCAAGAGATTTTTAACATAACTTTAACCGAAGTATCCCTGGTCAATCTAGTACTACTGTAGAAATTCTTGTGTCACTTGGTCATTTCGTCAAGAAGATAATAAAATAAATCGATTAATAGGTGAAATCATAAGATTTTTTGAACCGTAAAATTAATTGACGATTTAGGTACTCTTTGCATAATATCTCACAACTCCACCACGAAAATTCTTAAATTTGGAATTAATGTTAATACAAAAACGTAAATACTGTTGACATATGTCAAAGCGGCTGTCAGTCAGAAACATTTAAAAATAATGTGTCCCAACATTTTTTAAAAAATATTTCTTGAATTTGTACGCCTCTGGTTTTAACAACATGAGTCGCATTATTTTGAAACTCTATAATCTAGTAAAGTATCTAGTAAAGCTGTGCCAAGTTTTGTGTCTCTAGATTACACAAGTGCGGAGTTATTGTCAAAAACCCGTCTTAACACCATTAATTAGTGGTTAAAACGACGGCCATCTTTGACGACGTCATAGACACCCTTTGCACAAAATGTCGTTACTCCACCATGGAAATTATTAATTGTGGAAGCATTTCCTACAAAAAAAAAGTATGTCACAATGCATCTAAACATACGTGCACACGGGAAGACATAGGCTGCAGGACTAACACAAATATAAGCATACATTTTTAAATATAAAAAAGGAGTTTCTTTCAGAAAAACTGCCTAGAAAAATTAAAATTGACATATTTTCTATTTACTAGAACAGTATTAACAAACTAAATTTTAAGGAATCCCAGCAAATAAGTCCGGACAAAAAAGCAGTTAGTGTAAACTTGTGTTTAAAAATCGTCAGATTTTTTGTAAGGGAGAGATTCTCTGACGATTTTTGAAGAATCGCGACTTAAGGGTCCCAATGAACATTTCTACCAAATTTGATTATTCTATCATTTGATATATTCAGTACATGTTGAGTTTTTCTGTATAACTCCGGGAATGAGGACAGTCTCTATAAAATTTTTTGGTGGCTACATATCTTAGAGGCGCAAATATTTGTGACCAATCTGATAGCTCGATTTCTTTTTGAAGTTGCTATTGATAATTTGTTTTTTTTTTTGTGTTTTAATTAACGTCAATAGTTAGGCCCCTTAGCAAAAGACCTTGAGCAAGGAACAGATGTTAAAATTTTGCTGCGGCTATAATGTTCTTAAAATGTTACGAATTTTGTGTTTTACTTTCGGTAACAGGGGTCCCAGTTTCATTGTTTAATTATTTTTTACACCGTTTTTTACACTAATTTTTATTATTTTAGGCTCACTTTCCAACGGTTATTCTTTACCCAGGACAAGAATATCATCATTCAACGATCTTCAAATTTTTTGTTCAAGATTAAAAACTGATACTAATAAATTTTTAAGTATATTTGTGGATTATTAATATAGTCAGGAGGAAATCAAAAAAAGGTGGAAATGAATGGTACAAGAAATTTTTTCACTGATTTGGTTAGCCCAGATGCTCTATTTTAAGAATCCGATTGATACCACTCTGGCACCCTTGGGCATTTTAAAAAATCCGAGATGGCAGCCATTTTTAAGTGAAAAAAATAGAGAAAAAATGTCTGAACATAATATAGGTAAGTGGCGCATCATTTTAGTCGACTTTGAGTCGCCTAAATTCAACTCCGGTATTATTTTTGTTCTGGGGGGTACCCCAACGGAGGGGGGGTAAGGTCACTACGACACCAGGCATAAATTTGTTAGTGCATGCGCAGTAGAATTTTGGTTTATGACCTGGTGGCCCAAACAGTTTCAAAGCCAACCGCGATTTTGAATTTTCTTCTTTGTTTTTCAAAGTTATTTTCGTTACACACTTTGCGGCACTTGGGCTGTTATAGTATCTCATAGTTATATGGGCACCCCCCTTATTTATGACAATTTTACAGTACTACGAGTCCTACGAAAATTCCAATATACCAAAAAGTGTCCCCCTTGAAGAACAAATCGACGTGTTCGAGAGTCTCTGTTTCGTTTTCGTTGGGACACCCTGTATAACTCTCTGCATGCAAAGAAGGGTAAAATGAGAATTTTACATACATCTCAAATATGAAAGAGATTTTTATATGTTTATCTTCCATTAAAATATATTGATTGATTGATTCGTTTGTGAGTGTGTCAGTATGGCACTGTCCACTGCGACCACTATTGCTTCTTAAAGAGGCTCGCAACTTGCTTTGGTGAAGAATCATTCAGATCCAGTCCGTCGATCTGTGGTTTACCGAAGATACGTTGACGCAGACGTGCAATGGCCGGACATTCACACAGCACGTCTGGCCGTCTCATCATACTCCACACAGAGCCTACATTCGGTGTCCTCACTTAGACCCATTCTGTGTAATGGTACTTTCAGCCTGCAGTGTCCAGTGTATAGATCAACCATTGTCCGGATGTCCCGCCTGGTACGCTCAATGAGTTTCCCGGCCCTCTTCCTGCAGGGTTCTGTAATGAACTCTTTGGAATGTGCCAGTCCCGGCAATTCTCTCCAGTATTGGTGGAACTTGTTTTCCATCCAGCCTAAGAGAGTAGTGTTGATTGTGTTGTATGCTATTCCAAGGGCTGGTTCGGGGCCAATAAAGAAGGCAGAGGCTGCTTCACGCGCCAGCTGGTCGGCAGTCTCATTTCCCCGATGTCCAGAATGTCCCGGAATCCATACCAGCGACACAGTGTTTATTCGGCCTGGTGTTCAGTGTGTCCTGGCAGCTCCTAACGGTTCTCGATGAGCACCTATAGGATTCAAGAGCCTTAAGGGCCGCTTGACTGTCGGAAAGTATCTTTATTGATCTGTTCCGCCTGGAAAATTGTAGCCATTCGTCCAAGACTATGTATAATCCTGATATTTTCCCGGCTGCAATAAGCTCCGGAGCCAACGCCTGAAGGCATTTTGGATCCGTCAGTGTACCAGCAGCTATCTTCACTTGAGAAACTTATTCTGTTTGTCGTCCAGTCCTCCCTATGTGGGAGAATAGCGTTGTATAGCTTTTTGCTGTTTACTGTTACGGGCATTAGATCCGGTAGCAGCCCGAGAATGGAGTGGCTCTCAATTGCCCGCGTTAAAGGCTTTGGTACTACTTGACTTGCCCTGCCAGCCCATTAGTTGGCTATGATTCTGTAGGTTGTCTTCATAGCCTCTTTCTCCAAGACATGGTGTAGAGGAGGAAGGTTTAGGAGGCATTCAAATTATTAAAATAGATTACTACAGATAATATAATTACGTTAATAGCAGCAAGAGTAAACAATAAAACAAAAGCAACAAATCTAAACTTAAAGACAGACACTATCGCCGAATATCAATACAAACGAGTACTCTATTTCAAGTTTTATTTTAAAGCTTTCTAAGTAACTAAAATCTTTACCGAGCTAAAAGTTTGCAACACTCAAAACTAATAAATATCTGTCTCAAAGTTTTTCAGAATTTTGCGCTCTCGTGCAAAACTTTTTAAATTATTTTCGAAATGACACATCAGCGAATAAAGCTACAAAAGCACTTCGAACTTCTGAGCTCAGGTGTTTTGTAAAAATTAGATTGATTAAAAATCGATGAAAACTTTAACTAGAATTTTGAGGTAAGTAGAAGTGCATTGGCGTTACACTCAAACATTTACATAAATAGGCTTACCTCGATTTTAGATCTAAAAAGTCCGCAAATATAGAAAAAATAATATGTTAAAAAACGACTCTCTATTTAAGCTGACAGATATCTTTAAATAGTATTTTTTCGTTAATTGGGTGTAGTTAAACCCAAAAAATTAGTTTTTGTTCAAGAAACAAAAAAAAAAGTTGGAAATTGTTCTTTAGTGTAATTTTCTCAAGTGATCAGTGCGACTTGACCACGGTCCTCAATATTAGGATAATAGCGGCTGAGGGTTTTCAAAAAGATGAAGCAAACATTTATTTTGTTGTAATTCTATAACGAATTTATAAACTTAAGATAAACTTAAATCAGACGAAAAACGGCGGAAATATGGGGCAAGAGAAAAGGGATAAATATATTTTGGTTTTTCTGAATACTGGTTGACATGGAACGAGAGTTCCTTGGAAGAAAGAACTCAATTTGTAAAATATAGCTCAAACCACTCAAGTGAAATAAAGGTGCCTTCTGGACAGGGCTCACACTCTGGCCCAATTCTTTTTAACCTATTTTTATTAGATCTTCCTGAGGTCATCGCTAACAGCAAAAGCCTTTGTTTTGCAGATGATGTAAAGTTTTTCCGCATCATCAAATCAATCATCGACTGCCTACTTCTACAACAAGATATCGAAAACTTTCACTCTTGGTGCATAAGAAAGTGCATGGACCTAAATGTAGGGAAATGCAAACAAATTTCCTTCTATAGGACTCTCAATTCAGTGAAATTCAACTGTCTGAATAAAAATGAAAACATAAAAGTATATGATGAAATTAAAGATTTGGGGATATGTATTTCTTGATACTACGCTATCATTCAATCTCCAGATAGAGAAAACTGCAATCAAAACTTTAAAAATATTGGGTTATATTAGAAGAATATCTAGAGATCTCTCAGGAGGGATCTTCAGTGCACTCCATTTTGGAATATGGTGTAGTGGTGTGGGGTCTCCAGTATGAAATACTTGAAAGAGTTCAGAAAAATTTTTTAAGATCTGTTACAAACTTAAGCTTGATATCAAAGGCGATTCAAGCACGACCTGACTTTCTTTTATAAATTGATGAACGGGCAAATTGACTGCCCAGAACTTTTAGCTATGGTGGGGTTGCATGCTCCCATCCGTCGGGATAGATTCACTGAGGTTTTCCATTGTGAATTTCACAGGACTAACTATGGTTCCAATGAACTTATTTCAAGAATGCTGGTAGAAGAAAACCTGGTGTCAGGCTCTATCAACTTCTTTTAATCAAATGTCAATAAATTCAAATCTAAGCTGAAAAAAAATTAAATATGTACCTGCTACCTAACCTTTTGTGATTAATTGTAATTTTAATTTGTAGGAATAGCTTAGACCAAACTAAATACCAACGGTCGTTATCCATTAAAGAAATGTAATTTTAATTTGTGATCATTACCTACTTGTTTTTCGTTGTTTTTTTTTAGTGATTTTATTTTTTTTTAACTTAAAAACCTGATATCTTTATATTGCAATTAATTATATTTTTGAAGATGACATGACCGTAGATAAATAAATAAATGAACGAACTTAGCTGAGACCATATACCTATGAGATAATAAAACGTCCCTGCCCTTGCATTTTTCAAAAAAGAAAACCGTAGCGTCAGGGAGCAATAGATTTTTCGCCTTTGGCCTTGCCCATGGTCGACCCTGATTTTTACATTATGTTCTTTGTTTTTCAAAGTTATTAATTACTTTGTTTATACGGGCCTTTTAAAGCGCTTTTATATACAAGACGGTCTGAAAATGTTGTCGTATAAACACCACTAAAACCGTTTTAAGCACTAAATCCACTGTATTTTAAAGCGATTTAAGAAAGCGGTTTATCGCTTTAAAATACTTTATAAATACTTTAAAAAAGCTTAAGCTCCAACCTAAAGAAATACTCAACCCTGGTTTTCCGAAAAATATGTTGTTAACTAAGTTGTTTTATTTGTTTTTCTTTAAACTGACATATTTAATGACATTTAATAAAGGACGTATAAACCCTTGGAGAAAGAGATTTTATTTAACCGTCCTTATATAAAAGCGCTTTTAGGTGGGTATAAACGTAGTCATTGTTAAACATTTTGCGACACTTTGGCCATTATAGTATCTCAGTTATATGGCTTAGACAGTTGTTTAAAAGTAATAGACAGTGTCTTAGACAGATTGCTGCTCTCTAGAGGCCCTGTATACGATTTTTGACAGTTATTGTTCTATCAGAGGTGAGCAACTGGATTTGACAGTTGTTAGAGAAGTGTTTGAAATTGTGGCAGCGCCACCTAGAGGAAAAATTTTTCTCGGGCACTTCCGTTTGACAGTGAATCCACTCTTCACAGCTGATCGATGTCAAAATCGAAATCTAAACTTCGTTCTTCGTTTGGATTTTTTATTTAAAAATTCGTTTTTTCGGCAATTTTAAGAATTTTTCGATTTGGTTTTTACCTCGTCTCTTTCCAAAAATGTTTGTATCCTGTTTTATGTGTACGTATCATCGCCGACAAGTTCTCTTCCATACATCTTGAGTCCATGCATCTGTTTTGGGAAAAATACTTGGTACATGGGCAAAAAACCATAGTGAGAACAGGGCTTAAATTCACCTCGTGGGCTTTTTATACATAGGTATATAGCTCTAATTGCTCAATATTTTAAAGTGACAAAAATAATGTACCTCTGCCGACCTCTTATCGGGCAAAATAAATGTATTTTTTTATTCCAGTCTTTCTTTTTTTCTTTTTATGGCTATTTAGGCAACTTTTCGGTGAATGGTAATTAACAGATCCATGCTTTAGACACTATAAACCATAAAATAGGGCACAAACATATTTGGAATGGAACGAGCCAAAAACCATCTCGAAAAAGTTCTTAAAATTGCCGAAAAAACGAATTTTTAACTAAAAAATACAAAGGAAAACATTTAACTGACACTGCCAATGTTTGGATTTTGATTTTGACATCGATCAGCTGTGAAGAGTGGATTCACTGTCAAACTTGAGTGCCCAGGCTAGTACAAGAAAAAAATTTATCCTCTAGATGGCGCTGATTGTGGCAATGATAGTTGGTAACCCCTGACAATAAATAACTTTGTCACTGTCAGATTTTTGAATAAGAAAAGTCAGGTTTAAAAATGGAGTTTTGCTGTATCTTATGGTCAAGCCATGACCCTTAAAATAATTTGCTTAAATACCTGTTAAATTATTTTTAGAGGTGCTAAAAGATACTTTAGTAGGACATGTTTTTTGGTAAATTTAAAGACTTTCAAGAGCTTTGATTGAAAGAAATTAATACAACCTTAAGTTTTACACACTTTAAAAATTGCAAAATAGAAATCAGATGTACGACACCACTCAAGATGACAGACAGATGACATAAAAGAAATTTTGAGTAAACATTTGCCTTAAATTATGTCCATCTTTCTCTAAATTCTGCACTCTCTCTCTAAATGTTTCATTTTAACAGTGAGAAAATGTTTTTTGGCAGTACTTTTTTTGAACGCCTAAAAAACAGTGAAAACTTGAAAAATTTGAGTGTTTTATTCTAGAAATCGAAACTTTGCAAAGAAAGGTTTAAAATGTGAGCAATCAAAAGAAAAACGTAGTAAAAAATTGCTTCATCAAAAAGTTTACTCCTTAAATCATGCTAAAATATTTTAAGCCTTAAATTACCATCATGGCTTGACCAAAAAACTGTAAAAAGTGCCTCGACGAATATGTATTGTTCCGTCGTCCAACGGAGAAAGAAACTCAGGAAAAGTGAAAAGGAAACATGCGTTTACCAAGCTGTAAAATTAATAAAAATAGTCGAATTTTCGAGGTAAGTGAGCTACAAGCGGTAGTTACAAACATACGCGGTTAGCATGAACTTCGTTAATAAATAACACATTATGTTTCCATGTTTTATTGTAAGAAAAAGAGTAACAAAAATATAGATCACAGGAGTGTTTATATTTTACCTATTATTTATATTTTTAATATCTACCGTGTGTATTCAGTTTGTTTTTGTTTTTTTTTTGTGAAGCTTAACATATTTTCCTAACCAAAAAAAAAACAATCTTTCAAAAACTGTCTGGGGAAATTATAAAAAGAGACAACAAAACATCAGTAGTAGAAAGAGAGGGCAATAAGTTGCCCACCTCTGGTAAAACAACAACTGTCAAATGTGTAGAGGGCGTCTACTACTCTCCTCTCTCAACCACAGTTAAACAAGCAGCTTGCCGAATACCCCGCAGTAAACCTCGTAATTTTCAGTTTATTGTTGAATATTATCATGAGTGATTTTGGTCTTTTTATATATTTAAAGAATCTATATAAAAATTGTGGTAACCTACTCTCCGAGAATCATAGAGAGAGTATCCACCCTGCAGCTGTAACTTGCAGCACTCTTTAAAAAAAAAATAAGAACTAAAAAAAATAATTTTTTAATTGTGATCACCAAAAATCTGATACCAATCTCAAAAATATTGATTCAAAAATAAGCAAGATATACATAATCCGAACCTAACCCAAACGTCGCGACGGTTTAATTTAGTTGGACAGTTCTTTTGATAAACTTATTTGGCAAAAGCTGATTTTTTATTAAAAACTTCCACTTGTATTCATTTTTTCAATTAAAGCCAGGCTTATAGATCAAAGCAGAAAACATTTATAGCTCAAAGTCAGTCTCTAACGAATGGGACTAAAAACTTTACTTTCCAATAAAATCAAACGATTTTTCAACTCTAAACTGAGCAGTTTACCAGTTTTGATGGCCAATTAAATATACTTTTGTTTCTAGTTTGATTTCGAAGTTTATTGGTGCGTACACGGTGTAAAAGGTTTGAGTGAATTTAAGGGTCAAAACAGATAAAAAGTTCATACAACATAAATGCCGGAACTTTATGGTTTATGAGATAGAGACCTCTATTTAAAAATTTTGAAAAATTTGCAAACAATTGTTTTTCAAAATCTTCAATTGGACGAGCTTAAGGTTGTTGGGTTATCTTTTCTCGAAAGAAAGATGTCGAAGCCGTTCAAAATGCGTCTTCTTGAGGAGCACGGACTCTGTATTTAATTTAAGTAAATTATAAAAAGGTCAACGCAGGTGACGCCGGAACATTTTTTTTTCATTGGCGCTACCTGACAGAAGATGCCAATACTTATTGTGTACCTACGACTTTCTATCCAAACTTGTCAAAAAGACAGTTTCCACACTTAAAGCAACACTGTTCTCAACTAAAAAGCCAGTTAACTCATTTTCGTTTTAGTATCCCTTGACCTATGATCGGTGCCATATTGACACCAAACTGACAGAAAATCCATGTTTTACTTGTCAATTTGGTTATAAAAATGTCACATACAATAGACTAAAGGACACTGAGGCGGTAGGAGTTACCTGGCTTTTTAGTTGAGAACGGTGTTGCTTAAAGCCACAAAATCCTAAAAACTCAAAAGTTTTGACATCTGTCAATTACTTTTGCGGTGACGATTATTGCATTTTGTCTTTTGCTGTTTTGAAACTAACGAACTTTTTTTGCGCCAATAAAACGGAAAACACGCAAAATTAAAAAAATAAGTAATATTAATGACACTGCCATTGCTTCAATCAATTGTTATTATTAATAATGGTTGACATATGTCCATTAATACTAACTTAAGATCACTGACTGAACTGAAAAAATGTCGAAACATCTGTCATTTAGTTTTAATGCAGCTCTACTGTTTCATCTTATAGGCAATAGTTATATCGACCCCATTAATCACCTCTATGCATGCGGGTGCATGAAATAGTCCACATATAACAAAAATGTTTACATTCTTTAATAATAATAATTAATATTACATCCGAGGGGGTAATCACTAGATCAAATGGTCAGTGATTGCCGGGGACTGTCGAAGAATTTCCAAAGACTCCCAGGGTCTCTTAGGGTCTGCAAGCCAGGGTTTGGCGGGGTTTGTTCAGGTTAAGGCAGTCCAACACCTGCTTAACTAAAAAGCCAGTTAACTTTTTTTCGATTTAGTATCCTTTAGCCTACTCTAGCGGTCATATTGACACCCAAATGACAGAAAATCCATGTTTTACACAAAAAATCTATGTTTTACCTGTCAATTTGGCTATAAAAATAGCGGCAATCTTTGGCTAAACGGCAGTGATGAGGTAAGAGTTAACTGGCTTTTTAGTTGAGAACGGTGTTGGGCAGTCGCAGGCACTGCGAATGGGTAAAATTTGTGACATGGTTGCCAACAGTGGTTACCCCCTCGATTACATCCTACCATAATTAAAACATTGACAGTGACATTTGTCATTTTTTGGTTTTACTAGCTCAAAAGAAGTTACTTTGAAAACAGCTAATTACAAAGTACTACAATCGTCAACTGAAAATTTATTGACACATGTCAACATTTTTCACTTTTTTAAATATTCTGTATCAAAATTGCTGTGTTTCTCAAAAATCAACTGAAATGGTGTGATAACTGTCAATTTTGTCAATTTGAACAGAAAGTCGTCAAAAAAGTACACACTATGCTATATAAGTATTGGCATTATTAAATTATACAAATTTAAAAAAAGCCGACGATGTAATTTTGACATATGTCGAAATAATTGATATTTTCGAAACCAGCGTTGCAGAATAAGCTGGTTCTTAAGTGCCTTAGGTCATACCAAACTTTGACAGCAATTGTTGGCTCTTCTGACAGGTATTGGCGGTCGGGTCAATGAGAAGAACCAGAGCAATATAGTCTACAACTTTGCCACGACAGCATTATTATCGATGCAAAGTCCAGTTTTCATTTAAAAACTGCTTTGTCTATTAAATTTAAATACCTTTGCGTGTAAAATTTAAAAGTAATTTTTTCCAAAACCTACATACGTTAAAATTCAGTCAGGTTTTTCTGTACATCTTCAAACCAAAAAAAAATATTAAAAAGCCCTTAAGACGAAGATTCAACGCTTGTAAAACGAGTTCAGTGATGGAGTTCAAACGAAGTGTGCTAGAGAAACGAAATAAAAGCTTCGCTACTTTCCTATAGTAGTAGTGTGGCCGTCAGAGCAACAATTAGGGACTTACAGGTTTGGAATACTCTCTAGTGTGGCGTAAAGTACACCTTACTTAATAATTACCCTCAGAAATACCTTCTTAGTCGTATTCTTTTATAATGTCGTTTGAAAGTATTCCTTACCAACATGGGACAATACCAAGTTCCCGTCCCTCCAAGGTTCCTTCTCATTCGTAATTTCTAGTAGCCCCGACTTTTATTCGTTACTTATTTGCCTCAATAAATTTAAACGTCATTGAAGTACCGACGTTGAATGCCAGAACTAGAAAATTACTTTAAATTTCACTGCAAAAGTTTGCGACATCATAGTTGCATAATATTGTAGCAGTGTGGAGAAAATAACTTTTTATGACCACTTCTAAGTCGCAACTCTTTAAAAGTAACACTTTCTGCTTACAGGGAATCATTCTCGGTCGGCCATGGTTTTTCATGAGGCAGAAAATCTGCCTCCTTTTACTTTCTTTTTTTGAGCCCTAATATTAAAAATAGTACATTATAAAGCTACGGACTAAAGTTCCTCTTTTAATCCCGCGGAAAAAGGTTTGTACAATTCGCCAAGGGATTAAAATACACTTTAGTCACGAGGTTTATATACTATTTTAAGCACTTTAGAATGCGAGAAACTAAAAACAAAAAATCACAATACTAACAGTAGACCATTTAACGGTACTCTAGTTTCAAGATTGACAGCTCATATTACTGATAGTTGTCATTGATTGTTGTTGGCATGGTGGATTCGCCCAAAATTTATTGTGCCATGAAAGTGTTGCTATAGCACAAATGTCAGTCAGTTGTTGTTATCAAACGGCGTCACCAAACGGCGAGTCCAGAAAAATCGTACAGCATTTTTTTTGAAAATGAACATTGAAGATGCCGCGTAAGAGGCAATCGCTAGCCTTCTTCCACAAAAATCTCGCGAGGTTTACAAGAAACAGTTTCGTGATTGCCGACAATGGTGCGCTGAACAGCATGCAGAGATATAACCAGTTTCAGTGACGCCGTGCATATAACCAGTTTCAGTGACGCCGTGCATGGCCTACTTGACGCGAAAGAGTCACGTGGTACATCGAAAGTTTTTTTGGACCAACCAACCAAAAGTTTAAGCTGTGGTTTGTTATGACAACACATTTTGACATCTGAACATTTTAAGGTTAGAAATCCACAAAAATTTCTAACCTGAAAATGTATGTTTAGATGTCAAATGTTTTGTCAAAACAAACCATAGTTTAGACTTTTGGTTGGTTGACTCAAAAAAACTTTCGATGTACCACGTAACCCGATGCTCAATTGTTTTGCGTGTGACGTCAATTGAAAGTGGCTTATTTTACCGATGAAAAGGTGCTCCTGGCATACTTCCTACAGAAGTCTAAGAATCTCAAGGCATCTTCTGTATGGAGCCGATATTCCATGATCAAAGCCACGATAATATCTGAAGCAAATGTCGACATCAGCAAATATAGTAAACTCACGGCATTTCTAAAGAGACAGAATAACCGAACTAGATTTAATAAATAAAATTTCAATAAAATTATTGTTTAAGGGATTAAAATTATTTTCAATCCCTGAGGGATTAAAAGTGCCCCTTTTATCCCTAAAATGAGGGACTAAAAGTGCACTTTTCATAAATTGTTTTATCCCCAAGTTAAATTATGATCAGCAAACGTCGATATCACATTTTGAGAGGCCCAGCTGCTGGTTGTAGAAACATAACACCAAAAACCAAAACGGTATAGTACACAGGCACGTAGCGGGGGCAAGTTGCGGTTACTTTCACGAAATTTTACATGGGGACGGTTACGTCGTGTCAACTTTAGTTATTTGGGTAACTATATTTGCATAATATCAATCCGCTAATTAGCATTTAGCGTTACCCTGCCGAAAAAAACCGCATAAATCCTCATAAACAACACACCTGAATTTAATCAGTTTTTATAAGGTCTATGAGCTTTTGTGAGGCAGAATTTTAGGATTATAAAAGTTTGTAAGAATTTATGAGGTATGTCTTTGATTTTGGTAAGAATTTATGTGGTGTGCGAGAGAATATTTTCAAGTGAAAATTCTCTTGAACACTTCCATTTGCTCACAAATAATAAATTCACTATATCTTTTCCTATCGTAAATATCAAACAAAAAAAAAGAAGTCCCTGGTTTACTCCAGGTCTTAGAAAATCAGGTCCTTGCACTACATTAAGAAATTTTCTGGTGACAATTCAGAATTTTTGAATTATTATAAAAAATATAAAAGCATCTATAAAATTGAAAAATCTACAAATAAAAATAAGGAAGCATGGAAAATCGTAAATAGATTTAAGAGGAAAAAAACTTATTTCAACTGATTCAGAGCTAAAAGCGAGTGATTTAAATTCGTTTTATTGCAGTATAGCCTTTCTTTCTAGTAAAATTAATTCGAAAAAAGATCCATTAGATTATATGTCCCATGTTTCAGTGACAGAAACTTTTTTCCTTTCACCAACTAATATTCCAGAACTTAAATATGTATTCAAGCAATTAAAAAATCAAAATGCATCAGGTTGGCATAAAATTTCTCTTCGTATTTTTGAAGCCCTTCCGGAATCTGTGCTAGGTGTCTTAGCCAAATCAATAAATATTTCTTTTTGTACAGGAACATGTCCAACATGCCTTAAAAAAGCAGTGATTGTACCTCTATATAAGGGAGGAAACCACAACCTTCCATGTAACTTCCGCCCCATTGCTCTATTGCCCACTCCCTCCAAAATTATAGAGAAACTAGTCCATTTGAAGCTCACATCTTTCCTAACCAAACACAACCAATTTGGGTTTCAGTAAAAAAAAATAGTAACGATGCAATATTCAACTTTTTGGAACATTTATACATTAAGCTAAACTCTGGAGAAAAGGCTGCAGCAGTATTCTGTGATCTATGTGCGTGGATCACGGAATATTGCAAAAAAAGCTGGAGGTTTATGGAGTCAGCTTTGGAGTGGATTCGTTCATACTCATCTGGTCGAACACAATCGGTAATTTTTAATGACAAAAATTCTGCACCTGAAGCTATGGATATTGGTGTACCGCAGGGATCCATATTGGGACCGCTTTTATTTTTGATTTATATTAATGATATAACTCAACTACCCATTAGTAGAAGATTTACTGCTTTTGCTGATGATCAGACAGTCCTGTGGCGTGGTCCTGATATTGATATACTAAACACAAACATACAGAGGGATGTGACTCGGATTAAGGAATGGTGTGATGCAAATCTCTTGTCATTTAATATTTCAAAAACCAAGATTTTACATTTTAAATGTGAACTCAATAATATACAGCTGGAAAATAGCAACCTTTCAAATCCAGATTCCAACAAATTTCTGGGTTTAATAATAGACAAAAACCTTAAATATAATCTCCACATAAAAAGCCTTAATAGTAAGATTGCCTCCAGCTGTTATGCTATTAGAGTTATAGCGGATAGTCTTGGGTTGGAAATAGCAAGAGTAGCATATTTCTCATTGGTTCAGTCCCATCTATCTTATGGGATTTGCTTTTGGGGATCGTGTAGTAATTATCTTTTTAGGTCAATTTTTACTTTACAAAAGAGAGCTCTAAGGAATTTGTGCAGAGTCAGAAGGAGATGCCCGTGTAAGCCTTTATTCTTAGAACAAAAAATTTTAACTCTGTGTTGTCTTTATATTCTGGAAACTGTATGTATAGTTTTTAAGAAATACCAAAGAAACCTAGTCATATCTGGTCGTTATAGCATGCGTCGCCCTTTTAGTCTTCCATTACCTGCACCACACTCAACTTTGATCAAAAATTCATTTATATACATTGGAAGAAAAATGTTTAATTATCTGCCAGTAGAAATAAGAAAAAAAACATGTTATAAACAGTTTAGAAAGCATACAAAACATTCTTGATTTCCAAAGCATATTACAGTGTAGAAGAATTTTTTGAAAATTGAGTTTTTTTTTATTCAATAACCTTCTTTTACTTACTATAAATTTGTGTTTGTTGAATATTGTTTTTTATTATTATGTAGCTGTTATTCTTTTTTTGTTTTGAAATCAATTATTCTTTATATATAGACATTTTTATTTTTTATGTATTTTTTATTTTTTATTTTTTTTTATGTAACCATCAGGTTAAACAACACTCTGATCACTTTAGAATTATCACTTGTTGTATTTTTTGTTTGATAGTTTTTGTGGTACTTACTAGGATAAGCAAGGCTTTGTCGATGTATGATTATTACTGGAACAATAAAGCTACTTTTTGAATTGAATTGAATTGTTTCATATGTAGTTTTTTATCTGATCCTATAATCAGTCAGGCTTATAAATATTTATAAAATTTGATAAGTGCAGACATTTTTTAACATATTTTACGGTTTTATAAAAGCTAAGAGATTTAATAATCGAACCGACACATCAACTTTTATGGGTTTCTTTAATTATATTCTTTTTCTTTTGTCATGTATTATGGGATTATATAAACCGATGTTTTTATAGTTTTCTGACAGATTTTGTAGTCAAACCAACTCATAACATTTTATGGGTTTCTATGATTACACGCTTGTTTTTTATAATGCTTTAAGAGTTTGTAGAAAAACGTTTTTTCATGAGATTTTGGGATATTTTATGATAAGACCAACTGATAGAATTTGACAGATTTCTAGGAACATTTTTACTTATAAGTCTTTAAATAGATTTTATAGTCAGACAAACTTACAACAATTTCTAGATTTCGATGAGTCTACCCCGCCAAAAAAACCTCATTAATTCTCATTTCAAAAAACAACTGATTATAATCGGTTTTTTCGACCACATTAAAAGTAATTAAAAAAATATATACTTAATATACTAATAAATAAATAAATTTAAATTTATTTGCATAAAAAAAAAGGTACAATGATCTTCTATTACTAAAATATGTGAATGCAAAAAGGAGTTGAAAACAATTTGGTAATTGATCTAAGTTCAACCCCTTTTAGGTATTTTACCTATAAATTTAGTATTAAATTATATAAATAAAAAATATTAAAGAAAAAACAATAACAAAATTAAAAAAAATACACAGTTATAATAACATAACATCTATAAGAATTATATAAAATATGGTCCCTACAGATTTTTGATAGAATTAAGTCGAAAAAGTATACTAAAATTAAAAAAAAAAAAATAATAAATTTGACGAGTTAAGAGTTTTTTTTCCGAGGATTTTTTTTATTAGTTTTGATTGGTTCGAGTCCATACAGATTTTTTACTGAATTAAGAACAAAAAAATACAAGAAAAAAAAAACAAAAAATATCAATTTGTAGAGTTAAGGAGTTCTGTCTTCAAAAATTTCTTGAATTGTGAGAGATTCAGAGATTTTGGCTTTTTTGGAATCGAGTTGTATAACTTACATATGTTGTAGCTAAAACATCTTTCAAAGAGTGTTGTACGATGTTGAGGCGTGACAATGTACGTTTGCAGTCTATAGCCGAGAGAGTATTTGTTAGATCGAAATTTAATTTTTTTATATAAATATGTTGGCTTTTTTGATTTAATAATGTTGTGAAATAAACATAATGAATGAAGATTTCTTCTCTGTTTCATTGACAACCATTTGGCTTCCTTTAATTTATGTGAGATTCTTTCGAATTTGCGTATTCCATAGACATATCTTAGGCAAGACTTTTGTACTTTTTGAATACGTTCTGTATCCACTGCGTCCAGACAGGGACCGTACACAGTGTCACAATAGTTGAAGTGACTTAGGACAAGCGTGTCTGTTAGTTTTATTTTAAGGCTCCTGGGTAAGGTATGTCTGCTGGGGTATAGCATCTTCAGACTATAGTAGGCTCGTTGGAGACATTTTTTTATGTGCGGTTTGAATCTTAGTTTATCATCGAAGTGTAATCCTAAATTTTTTGCGTCATTTGTTGTACTAATTATTTCATTATTTATTTTAATTTGAATGGGATCTTTAACTTTCTTTCCAAATACTATTACCTTTGATTTTGTTGGATTAATCATTAGGTTGTGGGCTTCTGACGCTTTCATTAGTCTATGTAGGTCTTCATTTATTTCCGTTTCTGCCACTCTTTGATTTTCGTTTCTAAATGATTTTTTGATTTGTGTATCATCACAATATCTTGCTGATGAGCATTTTTCCAGACAGTTAGTCAACTCCGCAGTATATATATTGAAGAGAATGGGAGATAATATCGAGCCTTGTGGTACTCCGCTGCTAATTTTGGCACAACCAGATCTCCCCTCTGACGTCTCAACAAATTGCGACCTTCCTTGTAATTGACTTTTCATTAACTCTATTGCTTTGTTCGAAAAGCCCGCAAAATGTAGGACGGCAAAGAGCAGTTCGTGGTTTAATCTGTCGAATGCTTTTGAGTAGTCTAGCAGAATCAAAGCCGTAGTTTTTCCACTGTCTGACGCTTGAATTATATCGTCTGTGATATTTAGTAGTGCTGTTGTGCAACTGTGGTTTGAACGGAATCCTGACTGATCTGGTGGAATTATTTCATATTGATCTAGGTGTTGTTTTATTTGCTCGTTCATAATTTTTTCAAGAATTTTGGACATGACTGGTAAGATGCTGATGGGGCGTAGATCATTAAAGCTTTTAGGTTGTGTTATTTTTGGTAGTGGTATTACCCTAGTCACTTTCCAAGCGCTAGGAAAGAATCCTTCAAGAATACATGAGTTAACGATGTTGGTTATGAAAGGTAGGATTCGATTGCAGCTTAACAGGAGCATGTTTAGGTTTATTGAATCCACGCCCGTAGATAAAGATTTAATGGATAAAAGGTGTTCTTTGACTTTGGACTCTGCTACAGTGTGAAATTCAAAGGTATGTTGGAAATTAGTTTTAAGATTATTTTTGTAAAAGTTTATTTGGTTAGTGTCTACGGTTGAATTCGATAGAGAAGCCTGTAGAAAGTAGTTGTTTATATCGCTAGGTTTTTTTAAATTATGTGGTATGTCACTTGTCTTTTTCTTAGGATAGATGTCGTATTCTTTCAGTTTGTTCCACAAATATTTTTGGTTTTTGTTTGTTCTTATAATTTGTTCAAAAAAGCTCTTTTTTTCATTGGATATAGCAATGTTGACTTGGTTACGAAGCTGTTTATAGTAATTCCAGTTTTGCTCAGTATTTCTAGTCTTGCACTTCTGAAACGCTCTATTTTTAAGCTTGATCATCTCTTTTATCGTGGGCGTAAGCCATCCAGGATTTTTATTTGATTGTTTTTTTGTTTTTTCTGGAGCCAGAACATCAAAAATATTTAAAATAAGTTTATTAAAACAAGAGACCTTTTCATCAACGTTCCGTATATGAATAATGTTTTCAAAGGGTGCCTGGTCTAGGAATTGTTGCAGCAGTTCCTTATCCAAGTTTTTGTAGTCTCTAAATGTTACTTTTTCTGAGTCATTTTTTGTTATATTATATGGTAACGTACATTGTACAAGCGAGTGATCCGCAATGAATGCACAATCTTTTACAGCGCTGCCAAACTTATCCTGATCTTTGGGTATTAGGATATGGTCAATAAGTGTGCTTGATTTCGAGGTAACCCTTGTTGGTTCTGTGATTATTTGTTTTAAGTTAAATATGTCAGTTAATTCATTGTATTTATCTGTATAATTTGTTTGTCTGAACAGGTCTATGTTAATGTCACCTCCACAAATTATCTGATATCCCGAGAATTTTTCGAGTAGTGATTCAAAGTTGTTAAAAAATTCGTTAAAGTTGCCTTTTGGTGATCTATATAATGCGCATACGTTTCCTTAAGGACTTTTATTTTTATCCAGAGCTGTTCTAGACATTCAATATGACCTGTATCAAGTACTTCAAAATTAATTTTTTTATCCACGTACATTGCCAAACCGGAACATCGTCTCCCTACATCTTTCCGGATGAGTGAGTAATTAGGGATGGTTAATATGTTGTCTGGAATATTATTGGTTAAAAAGCTTTCAGAGATTCCAAAAATGTCGTATTTTTCATTTTCTAGAACGTTCTTAACGCTTGCGAAGTGAGAAGGCAAAGATTTTACATTTAAGAATGCAACTTTTAAATTATTCATCTTACTTTAAAAAATTCAATTGGGCAACTATGTAAATGAAAATAAAATAAGTATGTATTTTAAAGTATGGAAAGGTTTTGCTTAAAATTTATTTGCTAAAAAAGGTATCTATACTACAAAAAAAAAGACACAATGATGATAAAAGGACTAGGAATTGTACAGGTATTACATTTAATATATGACAAAAAAGATAAAACTGTACTATAAGTAATTACTGACAAAAACAAATATAAAACGGTATTATAAAAAATTATTATATAAAAAAAAGAGCGTGCAGAATCTTCGGTAGAAAGCACAAAAATCAAAAACAAACAAAAAAGGAAGAAAAAGAAAATAGTAGAAGATCTAGTGTTTTTTTGTTATTTCCTGAGTTTTAATTCTTGAAGAGCTTCTTATCGGTTCTTTATTTGAGGGAGAGTTACTGCTGAGGCTTCCACCTTTACACCGAGAGGCTGGCTTAGTAACGTTCTTGAAAAAGTTTGTTACAATACTTTTCTCGAGTTCTGTCTCTTTATCCGATCTTTGCACTTTTGGCGTCTTGTTCTCGTAGAGTTTGTTTTGTTTGGTGGGGAATTGAACCTGCGCGTTGCTGATTACTTCTATCTCGCTTGGTGGATCAGTTTCGGCGTCAAGCTGGCTGCTAGGTATATTTGGCGTACCTGGTGCGCTCATAGATTTCTTATTATTAATGGGAGATGGACTTGGTAAATCGTTATTTCCGTTATCAGTGAGTTGCTCGTATGTGTATATTTCGTCGCCAATATGCAGCTTTCTGGCCTTAATGTATGCTTTCAGGTTCTGTTTTCTTGCCTCTTTAAGATTGCTGACAAGCACTTTGTTAATTTTCTGGTCTTCTATAGAGAGATCCGCTTGAATTGAAACTCCCGTATCTTTCAGCTTGTAACCCTTTTCCAGCAAATTGTCTCTTATAAACGTGTTCGTGAGTTCGATTACAAGAGGCTTAATCTCAGATTTGCCTTTGAAGTAAATATTGGCAATTTGATCGAGTCTTAAGCCAACTCCTAGCAGTGAGTTAACTTTTATTACAGCCCAATTGGCCAGTTCAATGCTTTTTAGGGATGATGTTAAACCAAAGAATATCACGTTCTTCCTTCTGTGGGACTTTTCCAAATATTCAACTCGTAATTTTAATGTCACGTTTTCCTTTTCCAGTTCTTTGATTTTCGTTTTGGTTTGACTGACGTGTTCTTTGAGGTCTTCTCGTAGATTATCAATTGATGTATTTAATGCTGTTGTACATTTAAGCAGAAGTTTCTCGATTTCTTGCAGTTGTTTGGCATTACTGATATCACCCATGTTCAATAACTTCTATCCGACCTATACTTGTGTTGTCTACGCTCGCTTATCATTCATTATAGTATATAGCCCAATTTTTAAATTTATTAATCAAATATCTAGGTGTGAGATTAAAATTAGTGACTGTTTTTACTCACAGTGTGTTCCTTTAGTAATTGGCTTCTTGCTGGCACTAATTTCATCAATTAAACTGCTATTTTATTTGCTATTTACACTATTTTACTGTGGAGACAAGCGAAATGCGTGCTGTTAAGTATATTGACTTTTTCACTCCATGTTACTTACTTCTACAAAAAATATTATTTAACTCAGGACGAACAAAAATTCATAATCCCCCTCCTTAAAAACCCCTGTATGCCAATTTTAATTGAAATCGAACAAACTACTTTTTTTGGGTTTTTCGCCACTAAGTTAAGGAAATTTTTTCAAAAATATGTTAAAACCCACTGCGTAAATTCCTAAAGAAAAAAATTTGTTCGTTTGTCAATGGTTTTTAAATAAGATAAAAAATTTGCCTACACACACGCAAATCCTAACTAGAATTTAAGTACTTATCTGACGTTTCGGCAGAAATTCTACTGCCGTTATCAAAGAATTTTAACCTTTTCAAAAACTTTTTTCTATTCTTTTTTAAAATATCTGTCTGTTGTTATACAGCTGACTGACTTTCACTGATATATATTTCAAATATTAACTTGACAGTTTGTTGCGTCGATAGTAGCCAACAAGGTATTGGGTGAATTTAGTAAAATTTAAAATCAAAATTATATTTGTTTGAGTGTTTTCTATTTTAGATTACATTATAAAAATACAAATTTTTTTATTATAAATATCAATTATAAAAATTATCTTTTGACTAAATTTAAGAAAAAATACATTAGAAACCCAAAGAACATCAATGCTATTTTTTTAATTTATTTAAAAAAAAAAACCTTTTTGAAAATCTTGTTTTAAAATTGGAAGCCAGACTGTATTTATATCAACTGATATGCTAGCTATGCATTCATCTTCATTAAGATAGATGCAAGCTGCTTCTTTGATTTTTCGCTGAATTTTGTCTGGTTCTTTTTGTAATATACTGGTTTCTCCCCACATTACTCTATGATCATTTTTAAAAGAATGTTGGCAAATTTTAGACCTCTCCCAGTCTCCCCTTCTGAGGTACCTCTTATGGTCATTTATTCTAACTTCAAAAGACCTTGAAGTTTCTCCAATATAAAATTTACCACACTCGCAAGGAATTTTATAAACGATATTTTTTGAGTTTTGCTCAGCATTTAATGGTTTTGTTTTGGTTAGAATTGATCTAAGAGTATTTGATTTTTTTAAAATTGTTCTAATATTATAATTATTAGCGATTCGTTTAATTTTTTCCGAAATACCTGGTACAAAAGGAATTATTAAATTTTTTGGTTGTACATTATTATGTCTACGTTCGCGTTGTCTTGGAAATTCGATTTGTCTAAAAGAATTTTCGATGAAGTTATTTGGATACGATTTTTTAATTAAGACCTCTTTTATTATTTGTTTTTCTTGTAAAAATGTGTTATTGTCCGAACAAATAGTTTTAGTTCTATCGTATAGACTTTTTATTACTGCTTTTTTGACCGATGAGCAATGATTTGAGTTAAAATTTAGATATCTATTTGTATGTGTTGGTTTTCTATAAACTGAGGTTTGTAATGTATTTTGTTTGTTTATTAAAACATCTAGAAATGAAATTTTGTTATCTTTTTCTACTTCTAAAGTAAATTTTATTGTTGGTTCTTTACCACTTATGAAATTAAGAAAATCATTAAGTTTATTTAAATCGTGTGGCCAAATACTAAAAATATCATCTATATAGCGAAACCAAATGACCGGTTTAAAATTAAATTCCTCTAAAATTTTATTTTCAAAATCTTCCATAAAAATACTACTCATTAGAGGAGAAAGTGGAGAGCCCATTGCCATCCCAAAATCATGTTGAAAAAAATCACTTTCCCACTGAAAATATGTGGTTTTTATGCATAATGTGAGAAGTTCCAGAATAGCATTGACGCTCAGTGTAGTTATTTCGCCTAAATTTTGATCATTTTCTAATCGATGTCTTACTATAGAAAGGCTTTTATCTACAGGTACATTTTTGAAAAAGCTCACCACATCAAAACTCACCATCAAGTGATTGTTATTAAAATTGACCTCGGATAATTTTTCTAAAAAGTGTTGAGAATTTTTTATAAATGAATTTGTATTTCCTACTAAGGGATTTAAAATTTTAAGTAAATATTTTGCGAGTTTATGACATGGAGAATTAATGCTACTAACTATTGGTCTAAAAATAATTTTTAATTTATGAATTTTGGGCAAGCCGTAAAAATGGGGAGGTTTACTATAATGTGGGGTTAGCTCTGAACGTTCTAGATCGTTAAAAAATCTTTTGTGTTTATATAAAGTTGAATAAATTTTTCTTTCAATTGTTTTTGTTGGGTCTTTGTTTAATTTTGAATATGATTCTTCATTTAATAATGCTTCAATTTTTTCATTATAAGTGTTTTATCAATAATTACAGTGGCATTGCCGGTAAAATTTTAATTGAGTTGTCATTTTTTAGAGAAATTAAAGCGTTTTTTTCCTCTCTAGTAATATTAGATTTGATTTTTAAAGGTTTTTGTAAAATAAGTTTAGATCGAATTCTAAATTCGTTTACAATCTCTTGATGTAAGGTTCGTGTGGGAAAAATTTAAACCTTTTCATAGAATTGATTTTTCTGGAATAGTTAAAAAAAATTTTGATATATTAACAACAGTTCGTTCTATTAAATTATTATTGATATTAAAATTAAGTTCTTGTTCCAGTTTTTCGTTAACTAAATTTTGAAATTTGTTCATGTGAATCACTTTTTGGTTATTGAAATGAAATAAATAACTATTATACGCACAATTACTAATATGATTGTAGTAAAAAAATGATACATTTTGATAAATCTCGTTCTTTAAATTCTGAATTTCTTGAGTTAAATTTTGTTTTTCATATCTATGATACTGAATTCTTTCCCTTAATAAAGCTAAACTTGTTCTATTTAAAATTCTTTCAGTCCTCAAACTTCTAAAAGGGGCTCTTAATCGAAAACCTTTGGGAACAATATCTTGTTGTCTATATCTGCACAAAAATGTCAAGCTCTTTTCAGCATGTTGGAGCTTTTTGTATTTAAGAACCAGACAAAATTCAACGAAAAATCAAAGAAGCAGCTTGCATCTATCTTAATGAAGATGAATGCATAGCTAGCATATCAGTTGATATAAATATAGTCTGGCTTCCAATTTTAAAACAAGATTTTCAAAAAGGTTTTTTTAAAATAAATTAAAAAAATAGCATTGATGTTATTTGGGTTTTTAATGTATTTTTTCTTAAAGTTAGTCAAAAGATAATTTTTATAATTGATATTTTAAAATAAAAAATTTTGTATTTTTATAATGTAATCTAAAATCGAAAACACTCAAACAAATATAATTTTGATTTTAAATTTTACTAAATTCACCCAATACCTTGTTGGCTACTATCGACGCACCAAACTGTCAAGTTAATATTTGAAATATATATCAGTGAAAGTCAGTCAGTTGTATAACAACAGACAGATATTTTCAAAAAGAATAGAAAAAAGTTTTTGAAAAGGATAAAATTCTTTGATAACGGCAGTAGAATTTCTGCCGAAACGTCAGATAAGTACTTAGATTCTAGTTAGGATTTGCGTGTGTTAGGCAAATTTTTTATTTTATTTAAAAACCACTGACAAACGAACACATTTTTTTCTTTAGGAATTTACGCAGTGGGTTTTAACATATTTTTGAAAAAAATTCCTTAACTTATTGGCGAAAAACCCAAAAAAAGTAGTTTCGACATTATGAATCTGCCACAAACAAAGATTTTATTTAAAACTAAATCTTTTCCCCCTCCACTTCCCTCGTTAGAGGGAGATGGGTACCTAAGAATACCATATTATTGTATTTTCACCGGAACTATAAACGCATACCAAATTTGAATACCATCGGATGTGTCAGTTAAAATTGGTTAGCAAAACATGACCGAAAATCGTCCATCTTGAATCCGCCATATTGAATTTTCAAAATCTGATCAAAAATTCGTATTCCTTATTCCCAAAAGCCCCCGTATACCAATTTTGGTTGAAATCGGACAAACTTAGGTGTTTTCCCCCATCCACTCTCCTCGTAGGGGGAGAGGCACCCCTCCCCCTATAATGTTATATTATTGTATTGTCACCGGAGCTATAAATGCATACCAAATTTGAAAGCAATCGGATGTGTATAAATTAGTTAAAATTGGGTAGCAAAAGATGACCAAAAATCGTCTATCTTAAATCCGCCATATTGAATTCTTAAAATCTGATTAGAAATTCGTGATCTCCCAAGTAAACCGACACACCTAATTTCAACGAAATCGGGCGTACTTCAACTGTACCCCCCTCCACACCCTTCGAGTAGGGGGGAGCTGTCAAGTTCATCACACTATATTCTTGTCTTGTCATCGTAACTATATAAGCAAGCCAAATTTGAAGCCGATCTGATGTCGGGAACTTGGTCAAAATTAAGTTACAAGATTCCACCCGAACAAACGTATCTTGTTAAATAAAAGCTTGTAAAAAAAATAGTTTTTGGCTTATGAAATCTCATAGAAATTTATCCAAGTAACATCTCTCCCACAGCTCCTGGCGATAAATAAGTACTTATACGAGAACAATTTTCTATTAGATATGTAGATATTGTGCAAGCACAAGGAGTGTTATTGCATTATAGTGGGTTAGGTTGTCGTAGTTTATAGTTAAGGTTAGGTTATAGTTTAGTTTGACTGTATATTAGTCTCTTAAATTACTTCTACTACTATTACTACTACTATAACTGCTAAAGTTGAGCTGTAATTTTTTATTTGTGAATATTACAGATAGATCTTATAAAATCTTATAAACCTTGAGGAATTCTCATATTAAGAAATCATAAAATATTGTAAACTTTTATAAGCCAACTGGCTGATAAAATATGATGAACTCCTATGCGGGATTTGTGTTTCAGTTTCACTAGTCAAAAATTATAAAATATCATAAGTTTATATGAGCATAGATTATAAAAACTTATGATGTTTTATCTGTTATTTGCTATGATCTTTTATGAGGTTTTTTTGGCAGGGTAGGATGATATAGTATTCGTTGAGATTGCTGGATTCTGCTCATCTATCAACCACTGACTTTCTCTCGTAACAAAATTGTGTGGTGCCGCATTGATAAAATACAAAAAATTGCCATCGCATTTTAAATTTTCTCACAGACTGAAGTAAAGCGCCATGTTACTTTAAATGAAAACTTCACTGACTTTTTAACAAGGTTATTCGTGTGATTACGCGAGAAACACATATCAAAAAATTTATTGAAATATAAAAACAGTTTGGTTTTTACGCGACCACCCTATACTTATGGTAAATTTGTGTTTTTCCTTAGTTCAAGGACGGGCGAGAGTCAAAATACATAATGAAGGTGTACTTACTTTTTATTGGTACTTAGATAAGTGTCAAATTCCACAGACAACTTGCAAGCGAGAGCGTCAGAAGCGTGCGATGACGGACAGTCTGTTTTTATCATGTGACCATCTTTAAAACAAAACAAAAAAATATTGGCGTCTGAAATATTGAAGTTGATTTGATAATATTTTGGTTAGTATTATTAAAGAAATACAAGGTCGGATAAAAATAAAGAGTACTATGGCTTACTTGTTTTCCGTTGAAGATCTGGATCTTTAATGTCAGTGAAGAACCACGTCTAAAAAATAACGAAAAAAAATAGGTGGACAATTAATAAACTATTACGTAATCATTATGTTAGACCCTTTCAATTAAATGTGAAACCATTTAAAAGTTTATACTGTGGTTAATTTAATGATTTTTGAATAATTTTCGCAATATTTTAAGTTTTGATGGGTTTTTCCCAAAAACTTATTATAGGTCAAGTTGGCTACTGCCCACATAGAAAGAAAATTGGTATATTGCGTGAATATTCTTGGAACATTCGGAATTTCCAAAACACATCCTGTGAATGTCCAACGCTTCACTTCTTTATTATTCACTTAAAATTACTTTTTTGTACATGTAGACGGTTTATGTATTTAAAAATGTAATGTTCAGATTACATCCATTCTGAATATTCAGTGACTAATAAAAATTACACCATTGGATATTCACAGGATGTGTTTTGAACATTCCGAATTTTTGAAGAATATTCATGCAATGTGCCAATGTTCTTGCTATGTGGGTGAATTGTGAACTACTACTACTGAATATACTAGGAATATTGTTGTTATTTTTTTAAGTACTCTTGTTTAATTCCATTATGTATTCGTCAAACTAATTTTGACAATAACTTTCAAAATCAAAAATGCCGCAAATTACAAAATTTACGAAAGACGGCTGTCCAGGCGTTTGCAGAGCGTTATTGAAAAGAATGCTAAGTAATATTTAATATTTAGTTGTTTCCATTCCGTTGTGTTATTTTGCATACATCGTTTTTTTTCATTTTATTATCGTCATGTTATCAACGCCAAAATGAGTGGTCGCTCTCCTTATAGACCAGCCGACTTCTGTAACTCGAGTGATAATTACTCTTTTGCAATTAATAAAGACTGTTTTTAAATATATTTATGTGCTGTTTAAAAGGCGATTTTTGGTATCATTAATTAAATAATTATATCCGAGATTAAAACATGATTTTAGAAACAAGAAACTAAACTCAACTAAACTTTGAGTTGCATAGTCGGGTGATAAGGGTATTTTCCTTAAAATAAGGCATTTTTTTATTTTTATCAATATGCCATCGTTATACCGAATTTAATGCTGTCAGATATTACAAGCTGGTGGTTGAAACAATACTAATACTTTTATTGTACATACAATTTTAAAAACTTCTCAAACTTATACTAAAAAATAAAAAATCTAACGTTTTACTTTTAAAGTTTTGCTGGTTGTATAATAACATTTTTTAACAAAAATTCTTTAAAATCCACACTATTTTTATTGTACATTCAATTTTTAGAGCCCTGAAGAAGCAAATAAATTTTGCGAAACGTTGGCATTCCAAAAAAAGGACGTTTCATTAATAAGATCCCTCAACCCATAAACCTACACCTCCAAAAAAACAATAGTACCTACTAGAAAATAGTAGTAGTTTATTTTATTAGGAAGCGAATTAGAACTTTGTCTGCGAGATAGCACTTAGACAGCCGAGCTGAAAACGAGACTGGCTTGATGGCGAGCAAGGCAAAGTTTTTTGCCTCCGAATAGAAACGCTATTTTTTTTTTGTCAAACGAAGAAGTGTTCTGACATTCCCTTATTATTTTTTTTATATAAGATTTTGTGGCAGCTATGTTTTTTTAATTTTCTAAATCTAAATTACTTGAACAAACAGAACGGTATGCCATGAGTTTTTAAAAGAAAGTTAATAGCCAAATTTAATTAAAATCAAAATGGGCGCGTGCATTCTACTTATTATTATGAATTTCCTTCGAAAACAATAAATTTTGTAAAATTGGGAAGTTTTTTAGAATTTTATTCATTTGACGATTTTTTTCGTTATTTTATATGAAACTCTAAAAACCAAGGGTAGCCGACTGTTTTGCTGCTACTCAAGTAAACAATCAAGTTGGCAGGCATTCACTATTCCTAAAAAAATTGCAATCAAGAACGCCATGAAATTGATTTTAGATCTCTGGATAGGTACACTTCTCTCCACATAAAACTGGTACAGCATAAGTTAGCAGCCTATTTAATTGTTAAAATTTTTATAGTACGGCATTGTCTTCCTATAAGAGACAATGTCACAGACTCCTGACAACATTATGTTTTGCATGTCAGTGTCATGCAAATTTTAAAAAATGCCGCCGCATCTTTCCGAATTTGATAAAGCTCAAATCTTAGCAAAACTAGACTGTGGTTGGTCTATTCGGCAAGTAGCTGTTCATTATTAAGCAAGTCTACAATAGTAAACATAAAAAACCAATTTCAAGAGGAGGGAACTATCAACCGAAAAGAAGGCACCGGTTTGATGAAAGTTACTAGCCCCGAGGAAGACCAAGAAGCAATCAATTTTCTGGAAAATCAGCCGTTTTCCAAAGCGAAAAATTTTCCAGGGTCCATAATAACTTTAGGCAGAAGGATTAAACGTTCGACGCTAAGGTGTCGCATTGCGGCAAAAAAAAACTAAGTGAGGAAAAGAAGCAGTCTCGATTAGTTTTTGCGTTGAATTATTCTCTGAGGAACGAAGAAATTTGGCAGCAGGTGGATGGTTTTCACAGATGAGAAGATTTTTAGGTCCAACAGCGATAAAAAAAATCTGTTTGATCGACCGCCAATAACCCGATATGAAGAACGATATATTGCTGGAAACGAGGACCGGGCAGAAAATTTTCGGTAAATGTTTGGAGCTGGATATCGGCTAGAGGACATGGCGCTCTATTTAGAATTAATGGGCGATTTACAGTCGAAGTTTACGTTAATATGCTAGAAAATGTAATGCTTTCAGAGGTGAGAGTCCCTTATCCAGATCACTTTGTATTCCAACAAGATAACTGTCCAGTTCATACGGCCAGAATTCCTCAGCGATGGTTCCAGGATAATAATATCGAAGTTTGACCTTGGCCTGCAAAAACCCCTGATGCGAATCCAATAGAGAACGTTTGGGGACTTATCGCAAAGAAATTAGAAAGTTTTAATATCATTCCCAGGAATTCAGAACATCTAATGGAACTCGTCGTAAGGGCATATAGGGAAATTATTTCTAAAAATCCAAACTTATTTGAGAATTTAGCCAATTCAATTCCCAGAAAACTTCAAAATATCATTGCAGCCAACGGTGCAACGACGCTCTATTAAAAATAAGTATTTTTTCATACGTTTTTAATTTTGTTATTTTTTTTTAATTTTTGTTTATTTTGTTTTTTGTTGTTTGTTGTTCTTTTAATTGTTTTAGGCTAGTAACTTTCGTTAAACCTGTGCCTTCCTTTCGAGGGACAGTTCCTTCTTCTTGAAATCGATTTATTATGGTTACTATCGTAGAGTTGCTTCTTTCATAATCAGCTGATTATCATAGCTAGTCGAATAGATCAATTACTGTCTGTAGCTTTTGTTTAGTCAATAAAACATTTTTGCTTTTTTGAAATAAGGTTTTTATTTTTAGTGGTCTTACATTTTGAATTAGTAGAAAATAAACAAGCCGTCTCCTTATAAAAAGTTTATATATGCCAAAAATATAACCTAAAATGACAAAGTCAAAAAGTCAGTGTTGCACATAAGAAAACATAAACAACAACGAAAACAGTTTTATGTGGAGAGAAGTGTATATCCATATAACTATAAGATAATATAACGGCCCTGCCTTTGCATTTTCCGAAGAAAAAGCCGTAGCGATAATAACTCTCCCAATCAAGTTAGCCTGAAAAAAACGCAGACCCCAAAAATCCTCTGGGCGCGAGCAGTCTGCATCAGGCATGCGCAGTAGATTTTTCGCCGATGGCCTTGCCCATGGCCAACCCTGATTTGTACATTATTTTCTTTGTTTTTCAAACTTATTATTGTTACACATTTTGCGACACTTGGACCATTATAGTATCTCATAGTTATATGGGTATATCTCTCCAACACCTACAGGCAAAGGACTTTATGCACTTTAGGGATTAAATAGGTACGTTTAATCCCTCTTTTTAGGGACCAATGTGGCACTGTGAATCCCAAAAGGATTTAAGAAAATTGAATCCCTAAGGGATAAAAAATAAAGGACGATGCACTTTCCTTATGAAAACTGGATTTCGGAGGGATTTCGCTCAAAATTGCATATGTTGTAGATCTCGTCGTCCTAATGAAAATCTATCATTGCTCCACAGCCATATGGCTTATAGTTTTCGAGATAATGTATTTATTTGACTGTTTGACTGACAAATAATGTTTATGTGCCACCTTGTAGATAAGGAGCAAGTCTAAGATTAAGTAGTAGAAAAATATAGTCAGCTTCAGCTTTTGCCATGCAGTGGCGTCGCAAACATAAAAAATATTTAATGCATATGACCAAAAAATCATCTTTTTACTAAAAGGCGGATTGGATTAAAAAAAAAGAAACGGTGGAAAGTTTTTTAATTTTTGTTATGTTGTTGCTTTTAATAGTATTTAACGAACGTGCTTCAAAACAAAAACGTTTGTAACAATTTAAATTATAATTAAATTTATCAAGTCAATCAAGCCACAACCCTCCCCCCCCCCCCGAAAGATATTCGAGTTTTGATATGCTTATAATTTCGAAATAATTTTGAACCACTTTTAAAAATTTTGAACCACACTCCTTCCTGTTTTTTTCTAATATTGAAAATGGGGGGTGCAGCCGGACGTCAAGCTACACCCCCCTCATTTAAAGCGTAGAGAAAAATGAAAAGCAACTATCCCAAAATTAAGAACTAATTTCAAACTCCTAATATCACCAAAAAGAATTTCGAAAATCCCACTAGTAACCATGTTTAAAAAAAAATGTGGCGGGGGGTGCAGGTTGACGTCAATCCAACCCCCCCCCCCCCCGAAAGATATTCGAGTTTTGATATGCTTATAATTTTGAACTAATTTCGAACTAATTTTGAACCACTTTTAAAAATTTTGAACCACTCTTTCCTGGTTTTTTTTAGCTTGACGTCCGGCTGCACCTCCCATTTTGAATATAAAAAAAAACCAGGACGGAGTGTGGTTAAAAATTTTTAAAAGTGGTTCAAAAATAATTCGAAATTAGTTCAAAATTATAAGAATATCAAAACTCGAATATCTTTCGGGGGATGGGTGTGGCTTGACGTCAACCTGCACCCCCCGCCATATTTTCTAAAAAAAACAGGGTTACTAATGGGTTTTCGGAGATTTTTTTTGGTCATATTAGGAGTTCGAAATTAGTTCTTAATTTTGGGATTGTTGCTTTTCATTTTTCTCTACGCTTTAAATGAGGGGGGTGTAGCTTGACGTCCGGCTGCACCCCCCATTTTGAATATTAAAAAAACCAGGAAGGACTGTGGTTCAAAATTTTTAAAAGTGGTTCAAAATTAGTTCGAAATTGGTTCGAAATTATAAGCATATAAAAACTCGAATATCTTTCGGGGGGTGTGTGGCTTGATTGACCTAATTTATCGCAAGATTTCATTCTTAGCACCCTTTCTTGTAGTCGACGATTTTAACAATAATCTTTTCCTAAAATGCATAAAATAGTATATAGACCTTGGGAATAAAGCGTCTTTTAATCCCTTAGCGAATTGTAGCCCTTCCTACGGTCGGGCTACAAACCCTTCGCCGTGGGATTAAAAGTAGCACTTTAGTCCCTAGGTTTATAATGTACTATTATTGCCTGCCGCCGAAAAGTCCATATGTTGGCAATGTTAAAAAAAACAAAGTGGCCAATTACGCGTTTGAAAAAAAAATATATTTTTGTTTATTTATTTTATAAAGCCTTAGAACATATAAGAAGCTTACAAAGTCTGTGCTTTGAATGCCTGGCCAAGCAAGAGAAGTTTAATAAGACGACTTGAAAGTTCTAAGCCCTTTCAGCTTTTTGACGAAACTTTCTTAGCTTGCCAAAGATACTGTGGACGGTATAGAAGACATATAATACAGTTATAAAATAGAGAGACAAAAGGCATCCTTTTTATAAGTTTTTATTTCCCTAGAGGCCACAATAAAACAAAAAGTAATAAAAAGTAAAGAAGAAAAATTATGTCCTAAATCAGCCGAGGGAAATAAAATCAGTCATAACATAAAATAATTGAAACAAGAGCATGATGAAAGTATTGGTAATTTTGACATGGAGTGGAGAAGGAAAAAGCAAATGACGGCCTGTTTTTCTCCCTTGCAAAACCGACAAATATGAGGATAAAGGCGGATTTACGCAAGTAAGCAAGTAATTCGGAAAGGTTTATCTTATGGCATTACCAGCGTCCATACTCAGTTTCATCACTTTTATTATGTAAATATGTAAATAAGATTTATAAATATGTAATAATTTTTACGTGGTTTTTTATGCAGTGTTGGATACAGCTAGTCTAAAAGAAAGGGGGGGGAGGACAATAAAAAATTTCGACGCTTTAATATTCTTAGAATTTTCACATACAATAGCGCCACAGCTGCGCAGACGAAAATTTTAGAAAAAATAACATATATATATTTAAGTTTTTATGACAAATCGGAGATATTTTAGAGGATCCAACACAGGAAAAGGCCAGCATACTTTGCACCATGCCTAGTATTCGCGCTTGTCTTTAAAAAGTTAAAAAATATATATTAACCCCAGCTTAGCCGGCAATTCAATTGGGATTGCAACTCAATATTTTACAATGCTCATCGATTTACTAACGAACTCGATGAAAACGCTTAATCACTACTTTTGATAAATGTCAAATTATACTCTTTTCTTTTAGTTTATAGTGTACGCTGAGCAAATAACATTTTTGATACATCTACAAATATTATAATTTTTTCTCAACCAAGAAAAATAAATAAATATCCTAAGCCCTTATTAGCGCTCATTTCAAATTCTCTAGACCAATTGCAATATGGCGGCTGACATTTATTAAAACAGAAACTAAATGAAACTGTCATTGCCAAAAAAACTGGTCTGATTGAATTCGGAATGGAATGAATTAAATAAAAGTGAATGTTACTTGCTTGTGTTATCTACAACTTCATGTTGATTAAAGAATAAGCAGATTTTTTAGTCTTAAGTTAATGTAATAAGTAGGAGCGAATACAGCTCTCTCAGAAAAAAGGGGCGTCAACACAAAAGAATACGCCGCAGGCAAAATTTTCGAGAAAACTAACAGTGTAATTCAGCTTAAAAATTCGTTAAAATTCCGTCAATATAAATCGAAATATTGTCACATTTCCAAACAAACATAAATTTTGTAAATATGTAGGAAAAACTGAAAAAGTAGATCAATATGTAAGGGAGTAAAATAGTTTGGTCAAATATGTAAATATGTTTCGATTATGGACGCTGCAATACACATAATCGTTTTCAACATAACCTTAAATTTTCCGAAAAATTTAAAAATTCTGTTTTGATTTTTAACAATGCCCTTTTTTCGAACGAAAAATACTTTAAAAAGAGATTTAGCGAGGGAGAATAAATAACAAAATCAATGAATAGCGAGCTTTCCCTCAAAAAAGGTAATGGTAACCGTAGATCCGGATTTTGCACTTGTGGTGCTCATCAGTACGGTGCTAAGAATTAGGAGATGAAATGATGATGATTTATTCACCCTCGCTAAATCCCTTTTCAGATTTATCAACTCCAGAGCTTAGGATATCTGTAAAGATAATTATATCTGTCTCCGTAGAGACTCTTAATTTTCCTTCAAATTGAAGGTACATCTGCCGATTCTGCAATTTGACAGATGGTTGTCTTTTACATGAATCCTGTGTCACATTTTTTCATCATCATTTCATCTCATAATTTTTAGCACCGTACTGATGAGCACCACAAGTGCGAAATCCGGATCTACGGGTACCCTTACCTTTTTCGAGGAAAAGCTCTCTATTCATTAATTTTGAAAAATACTTTGGCTTGTGAATGACGAAATGAATCCGTTGGAAGATAAGGAGCATAATCAGCAATTTCTTTTCTAAGTAAAAATAAAAAATCAGCGTAAATCCGCCTTTATTAGATGCTTGCAATCATCATAGGCAATCACTCGATACCGAGTATGATTTTCCTCTATTCTGTATCGACGCTATCTGTTGTGCGTTTTTTGATGGCTATGCCAATTCTCGAGCCGCACACCCTTCCACAGTCCTGGCACACTCAGTCTCCGGCAGCAGCCGGGTGTTGTTGGTCATCCATTCTTCCATTTTGTCGCTCCTTTCTACGTTCTCTGTTTTCCGTTTCCAGTCTACGTCGTTGCTCTTCAAAAGTTTGTGCTCCCTCATGGACTGTTCAGCGCCATGTAGCCCTATCGTTTGCCGTGGTCTCGAAGTTGTTTATATCGATGTGACCCTTCATCATATTGCCTTTGAGAACGTCCTTGTACCTTTTTTGTTGACCAGTTGTCCATAAAATATCCCGTCCAACGAAGCTGGTGCTTGAAGATAAGGGCTTCTATACTAGTTGTTCTAGCTTCTTTTAAAACACTTATGTTTGTTCGTCGGTCTTGCCATTTGATTCTCAGTATTCGTCTTAAACAACTTTGGTGATATTTTTCTAGTCGTTTGATATGCCTTCTGTAGGTGATCCACGTTTCGCATCCGTAGGTTAGAGTTGGTATTATAACTGTGTGGTAGACACGAAGCTTGGTCTCCGCATTTATGTCGTGAATGTTGAAGACTCTCTCCGAAAGCCGTCCGAACGCTGCGCTAGCACATTTTAGGCGATGCTGTGTTTCTGCGTCAATAGTTGCATTTGATGATAGGTGGCTCCCAAGGTATGGGTAATGTTCCACGTTCTGCAGAGGACGGCCATTTATGGAAATGTTTGGAGCTTGGGGATTCAAACCTGGTTCTGGTTTGTGAAGAATTTGCGTTTTGGCAAGATTGACCTCTAGGCCAATGCTTTTGTAGGCTTGGTTAAATGCGTTGATTACCAGCTGTATCGGCCATTACGACGTTGTCATCGGCGTACTGCAGTTCGATTACCGAGGTTGTCGAGATCTTAGGTTTTGCTCGCAGTCTGCCTAGGTTAAGTAGGCCACCGTCGAATTTATATAGAATTTCCACTCCCGGCGGTAGATGTTCCTCAACAAGGTGAAGCATGGCACCTAAAAATATAGAGAATAGGGTGGGCGCAATAACACACCCTTGTTTAACGCCTGTCGTAATCTGGAATGACTCTCCTGGTCCATCGTTGCTCAGGACTATTGCATTCATATTGTGGTGTAGTAGTCTAAAAATTTGAATATATTTTTGAGGGCATCCAGCTTTTGCCAAAGCTTCTCTGTTGACTGAATCAAATGCTTTGACTAGATCTATGAAGGCCATGAAGAGAGGGCGATTTTGTTCTCTAGATTTCTCTTGCATTTGTCTGGAACTGAAGATCATGTCAGCTGTGCCTCGATTGGGCCTAAATCCACACTGTGTCTCTAGCAGATTTTGTTCAGCAATCGGAATTAATCCGTTTGATAGTATCCGTGCAAGTATCTTTCCAGCAACAGAAAGCAGAGATATACCTCTGTAGTTTCCACATTGGGCCTTATCGCCTTTTTTGAAAATGGTAACTATAGAGGCGTCTCTGAGTTCGGCAGGAATGGTCTCAGTGGTCCATATTTTACTTATTAGAATGTGCATTTGGGAATTAAGTGAGGGACCCCCTTGTTTGTCAACTTCAGCAGCGATACCATCTGTGCCTGCTGACTTGTTATTCTTTAGCTGTGTGATTGCCTTTTCGACCTCCTCTAATCTCGGAATCTCACTTAGGTGTTGTTGTGTAGTTTTCTCCGGAATTTTGTCGAAGATGTCATTATCGACCTGAGACTCTCTGTTGAGTAGTTCTTGTAAGTGTTCCTTCCATCGTGAATTGATAGAGGATCTGTCTTTAAGCAGCCTTGTTCCATCTTTGGATCGTAGGGGATTGATACCTTGTGTAGTGGGACCATATATCATCTTAGTAGCTTGAAAGAAGACTCTGGTGTTGTTGGACTCAGCTAGATGTTGCATTTCATGTGATTTTGTTGTCCACCATTGGTTTTTTAATCTACGTGTTTGCCTTTGTACTTCTGCTTTGGCTTCTTGATATTGCCTTTTCTTTTCGTTAGAGTTAGGGTAGCTTTTCCAAGCATTATGGGCTTTTCTCTTCCTCTCAATAAGGTTTTGAATTTCTTTGTCGTGCTCATCAAACCAGTCTTGATGTTTTCTTTGTGTGTAGCCGACCGTTTCTTCGGAGGCAGATGTTATTGCTGTCTTCAAAATTCTCCAGTGATCGTCAATATTCTCCGGGTATTCTAAAGTAGTTGAAATTTTGTTCTGGTTTGATCATCTTTAAGGCGTTCTACATTGAATCTTCTTTTGATTTGCTTTTTTTGACGGCTACTTCTTGGTGGAATGTGCAAGTTCATTTTGGCTCGTATCAGGCGATGGTCTGTCCAGCAGTCGTCTGCACTCGTTATTGCTCTTGTAATGTTTACGTCTTTTTGATCTCTGGAACGTGCAATAATGTAATCAATCAGATGCCAGTGTTTGGACCTCGGGTGTTGCCAGGTGGTCTTAAATTTGTCTTTTTGTCGGAAAATTGTATTTGAGATTGTGAGGTCATATTCCGAACCTAAGGTTAATAGGCGCAGTCCGTTTGAGTTCATGTTTCCAACACCTTCCTTGCCAAGGACGCCCTTCCATAGGTTTGAATTCGTACCAACTCGAGCATTGAAATCACCTAGGATGATAAGTTTATCAGATTTAAGTACAGATGTTACGGCTTCACTAAGTTGAGAAAAAAATTCATCTTTTTGGTTTTCATCAGCTGTAAGAGTTGGAGCGTAGGCGCTGATTATAGTAGCGTGTTGGTGGTTGCTAAGGTTTACGCGCAATGTCATCAAACCCACTCCGTGAATACGTGGTTTATCTTCTTCTTTTCCTTTCCAGAAAAATATGTAGCCTCCTCCATGTTCTTTAAGTTGGCCTTCGCCTGCTCTTCTAGTTTCACTGAGAGCAGCGATATCGATGTTATATTTCCTTAGTTCACGTGCCACTATTGCCGTTCTTCTTTGTGGTCTTGTGGTTGTGTCTGTATCCATAAGTGTACGGATATTCCATGTGGCAAAGTTCATTGGATTTCTTTTTCTTTTGTTTTGACCGCATGTGGTGTACCCTCTGGATGCGGTCGTCCAGTCGGGCAGTTGTTGGCTGGCTATGTTTAGGGCACCTTTTATAGCCCCTTCCCTTTCAGGGTGAGCAGAGTGGGTCCTAAATAGGGCTGCTCAGTCACAGATGCAGCACACGAGTTGCTCTACAGCCAATCCTTGAGGAAAACGGCGATCACACTTCCGCCGCTTTCGTGCCGGTTTGTCACTAAGAGCTTCCAGACTACACTGTCCTGCTCCCGTCGCAACTTGCCGATCGCCGAAAGACTTTGGTGTGCGTGGACTTCATGGTCTTATGTGTCCTAGAAAGTATAGGATCTCAGAGTAGAGAATGCCTGTGCGAGACTTTTATTAACGTGGACATGCTGATGCACAGTCAGCAACGGTCCCTAATAACGAGTGACGATCCAATGGCGTAAGGAATACGACGATTGGATCCGTCGAGATTAGGCCAGCTGATTGCACGACTGAGCACTAGACTCGAATCGTGGGCGGGGGGTCACCAGATCCCCCATGCCTACAGGCTACAAGCAGTCAACTGGTTCAATAAAGAAATAAGATTGTTATCGCGATCGTTTATTCATTCAAGAAGCGAAGCGGGTAGAGTTTCAGCAGAGGTAAGCTGATTATTGAGCTTACATAAAAAACGAACGTATTTGGAAGCTTCTTTTGCATGAAGTAGCGTAGAAGAGCTTTCCGTGACGCCGACGCACGTCGCCTTAAGTAGTGTGGAATATCGAATTGGGGACCTTTGGTCCACTAGTGCGCGCATATTCCCTTAAGAAGGGGGGAGCGCATGCTTGCATGCATGCTCCCTATCCCCGCCTCTCTGAGCCTTTACTCTAGCCACTGCTAGTAGGGAGGGGAGATCCCTGCCATCTGGAGTTTATACAGGTGCAATACAGTCAGGTTGCTCCCAGCGGATGAGGAGCCGGTCATCCACCATACGGGCTTATTCCGGAGGATCAGGTTGAGGATCGCGGGGCTGTCAGCGCCGGGTGTATTGGAAGTCGACGTACTTACCTCATGACCCACTAGCTGCCTACTGTATGAAGTACAACTCACTGTACCTTTGTAACCGGCTAAAAGTTCGGCGGTTTCGTATGGGAAGTAACATCAGGCCGTGTGCTGGGAAACGTCCGCTGACACATCGAGGGGTTCCAGAACTCGCCTCGCGAGTTTACCTATGGCGGTGGTGACTATGACTCTCTTTAGAAAATAAAGAAATTTTCCAATTTAGAACGCACAGCACAATGCCATCCCAGCGAAAGGTTGTCGACGTCACGCATGTCCTGATTCTTTTGTTTGCATTCCATAAATATATATTTTTTTAAATGGCTTGTCTTTATTTATTAGAAATATTTCTTCTTAAGAGTAGAGATTCTTTTTCTCCTGTTAGTGATCTTAGCTCAGGACGTCGAAGTGACGTTCAAAACGGGTCATTGATATCCATACATTTTGGAGTCAGTTAAACATCAGAACTGGCTGAACTTTGAATGGAAGGGACATTTTGTAAAAACTAATACACGACTCGGAGCACTTTTTTTGATTTTTTGCAGAATAAGCTAAAACTTCAAAAAAGAAGTTAAAAAAACAAAAGATCAAAAGATCTTGGGACAAATAGGCATCGTTATCCGTATCAAGTAACTTGGATAAGTACCAGTGCGGAACGATGCCTATTTGTGAGTGATTCAAAGTTGGAAATCAAAGTGTATGGTGGTATTTAATGATATATGGGGAGGGTGGAACCACTGACGAGCTCACGCTGGTTACCTAGAGCGAAACATCGTTTAATCATTTCTCTTTTCGCTTTGGTCGTTTGTGTTCCTTGTGGGATGCTCATCCAGGTTTGAATTTTCGTTATTTCCACCCAAGATCTTTTGATCTTTTGTTTTCAGATTCTTTTCGGTTGATGTTTAACTGATTTGAAGTTTTTTTAACTTTTTTGATTTTTAATTGCCTTAGGAGCATAATCCTATTGGAAATATTAACACGACAGGACGAATCCGTATCAGGTAACTTGGATAAGTATCAGTGCGGAACGATGCCTATTTGTGAGTGATTCAAAGTTGGAAATCAACGTGTATGATGGTGTTTAATGATGTATGGGGAGGGTGACCAGTGGAACCACTGACGAGCTCACGTTGGTTAACCAGAGCGAATTTTCTCTTCGCTTTGGTTCTTTGTGTGTTCCGAGTCGTTTTGATCTTTTGTTTTTAGAAGCTGAAACTTCTTTCGAAGGCCACCGATTCAAATGTTTGAATATTTGGAATTTTAGCTTATTCGGAAAAAAATCAAAATGTACCTTCCATTGAAACTTCAGCTAATTTTGATGTTTATTTAATCCCAAAAAGTATGGATATCATATGAAACGTTTTAAACTTCACTTCGATATTTTCTGAGCTAAGGTCACTGACAGAAAAAAAAATCTCTAGTCTGGTCTTTTGTTTAAACATAAAATTTGTCAAAAGATCTCATAGGGCTTTTATGCATAAACAAATATTACTGTACATTGATAGCAATAAAACCTGTCAAATTGGAAACCACTAATATTGTGGAGTTTTGTAAAATTTTTACTGTCAAGGAATTGTCACGAAAATATCAACTATAGTTATTTTTATAGCTTCGTTTTTCGACCGCCCAATCCCACAAGGTTCAAATGAATCAAAAACTACATAACCCGGTATAACCTTAAAATTTAAAATTTGGCAACGGCATGGGGATACTAAATTTCGTATGGGTATGTAGTGGTGCATATCAACTTTTAGCACGTGCGCCATGCCAGGAACTTTTGAGATTTTTGCTGTCTATATGCTAACTACTTACTTGATTATTTGCCAGTGGAAACCAAGTTTTTAAAATAACAAGCAATCTACCGTAATGGTTTTTCCCCGTGGTTTTTACACTGATAAACACATCATCCAAGACCGTAGTCGATTGCATCCCAGAAGTCGAATTTTTCGGTGGAAAATGTATATTTTCGAAGTCTTGAGTAATAATTTCATAGCTGTATTTTTTAAAAGTCTGTCCAGTTATGGAAATCTGTAAAACAAAAAATATGTCATTTAAAAAAATATTGTCTCTTTTTTTGTGTGGCCTATTTTAAAGCTAAAACCTAGATTGAAATTCTCGAAACAATACCCGGAATGTTATTTAAAAAAAATGCAATGCGCAGAAATCTACGAGGATTGTGAAAATCGCAATTATAGGGTTGCCCAAAAAAACATAACTTTTTTGACTGTCCATTACTTAAAAAGTTCTTGTCCGATTTCAAAATAACCATTTTAAAAAGACTTCAAAGTTTAAGAATTCAATACCAAAAGACAATTTTAATAGGTATATTTGACCAACACCTGCTTAAATAAAAAGCCAGTTAACTCTTTTTCGATTTAGTATCCTTTAGCCTACCATAGTGGCCATATTGACACCCAACTGACAGAAAATTCATGTTTTACCTGTCAATTTGGTTATAAAAATGGCGGCAATCTTTGGCTAAAGGGCACTGAAGAGATAATAGTTAACTGGCTTTTTAGTTGAGAACGTTGTTGATTTGACCCCCTCTGAAAATTTTTTATGGGCGCCATTGGTGAAAAGGCTTACTTTTGCGTTTAGAGCTCTATCTTTCCTGTGTGTACTGATGTATCAGTTGTTAATATCGGGTAAGAAATAAGAAAGTTAAAGCTATTCAAATGAGCGCGTTTGGTAAACCAAATTCAGCCATACCAAATAAAATCATTTTTGCTTGACTATGCTTTTGGATGTATTTGTCCGATTTCAATAAAGCATGACCATTTTGAAACGCCAAGGTTTTAAAATTTTGCAGATTTATGTCAAAATTGACTTTTTTGAAAAATTCAAGATTATTTTTAAGTCTGACTGAATTTGAATGATTTATAACTTTCTTGTTTCTTACCCGATGTTATATGTTAAGCTTTTTAACAGTGGCGTCCATAAAAAATTTGCAGAGGGGTGGGGGGAGGTCACATATAACTATATTTTAAAATTATTTGGATTTTCACATATTGTCAATTTTGGCATCAAATTCTTAAATTGTAAAGTCTTGGCTTTTTAAAATGGTTAAAATTTATGAAATTCGGCAAAAACCTCATAACATATTCCAGTTAGCCCGTCATAACATATTCCAGTTAGATGTAGAAACTGTATAATATAAAGACGAATAATAGGAGACGAGTTCGAATCTTTAAGCATAGTTTTTTATAAAAAAAAGATTTGTGGCGTAGAGGGCAAAGGGTGAGGAAATAAATCTGAAAAAAGTTTTTCCTCGGCCAGGATGTGAACCCAAGACCTCTAGAATACCAGTCTAATGCTCTACCAACTGAGCTACCGAGGAACTGGGGTTTTAACTGGCTATTCGGAAATCCTTTCGTCCGATTTATTTGTTAGTAATGGGGAGATCTTTGAAGCCTACTGCGGTTTTAAAAACCTAGACATGTTACAAAGACAAGGGGGTACACATTCATGATTATTAGTTGTACGAAACTTCTATTTATCTATCAACCAACGATACACGATATATAGCGTTTTATTGGAGGTGTCAGATGGCGAATTTCCAACTAATAATTTCAGCCAAACATATTTATTTATAATTTACAGAAAAGATTTATGGCGTAGAGGGCAAAGGGTGAGGGAATAAATCGGAAAAAAGTTTTTCCTCGACCAGAATTTGAACCCGGGACCTCTAGAATACCAGTCTAATGCTCTACCAACTGAGCTACCAACTGAGCTTTTTATTTTTGTCATTTCTTTTTAATAAAACATTTGTTTTAACATTTTTTTCTGGGGCATTATTTTTAGTCAAAATATTAAAATCCCACATAAGTTTCCTTAAAATTTTCTTTGCTTGTAACACTCATGTCTGCCCCCCCCCTCCCACTCTTTTTAGCAAGCTCTGTTTGACCCTTTTTTATTTATAAACCATACCTACCAAGAGACTTATAAAAAATAACACTTTTTAAACAATCGTACCTTTTTTAGTATTATTCGTTTGATTAAGTATAAATTAAGTTTGATAATATAAAGCCAATCGAATGGAACTTTAACTTAACAAGAATTATTGCCATCCAAAATGAACCAGAAAGCTTTTAAAGGCAAAACTGAGATAAAAATAAAATAAAATTTAAAAAAAGCGATTTTTAACAGTAGTAAACCGACGTAACATAATTTGGTCAAGTACTTAAGAAAAGGAAACAGCTGGCTAATTTGTCGCCGTCCGCCATCTTAAATTTCAAGATGGCGGTCATTTCTGTTGACTTACTTAAAAAGTGTGCCCCATTCACTTTATACTACCGTTTCAAAAGCCTTTGTACACTCGTATATTGTTGTCGAAACGAAACAAATTAATATATGTGGTTTATTTTTATCGTACGTTATTTCAAAATTTAAGATTTTCCGTTTTATAGGCTCTCGTCTTCTACACTCTTTTGATCAATTTCTTTAGCCGTCATGATATTGTAACAAACTTATTAGTACAGTAAATTGTCATAAATAAGGGGGACACCTCGAAAAAAATCTAAAGCTAAAATTTTTATATGTTGTTGAGGGGGGTCTAAAAGTACGATCCCCAAGTTTGTATTTCCCCCACTCCTCGGGAACCATCCGCCATTTTGAAAAAACTATTGGTCGGAGGCGAAAAAGTCTGAGAACAAAAATATTCGGCATAAAATACAGTAGTAGCTAACTTCTGTGAAAAACATATCGCCCGTTCCTTGCCCGAAATGTGCAAAAAATACAATGTAGTGGTGGCTGTGAGAAGTACTTTCACGCCGTGTGTGTTGGATATACAAGAGAACAGCTTTCTGTCCATCCGGTGTGAGAGTGTTCCGGTACTGAGGTTATGTTGACAGATGACACCTCCTCTTTCGAATCGTCGGGTGATGAGGTGTCAGACCCGGTGGACCGACGTCACGATAGCAGAAGATCAAGCAACGTAACTTTCAGGAAAGGAAGCTCGGTGGCGGACAACAAACGTCAATCCATGGCTAATGAGCCAGGCAATCGGGTAAAAAGAAGAACGGCGAACCGAACCTGCCTAAATAAACAAAAATCGGAAAAAACTACTGGGTCAACAAAAGAGATCCTGCAAAAGTTAACAAGTAAGATAGAAGTCATGAAAAAGGCAATTCAGGAGAATAATACAGTATGGCAAAATCTACAGGAATCACTTGAAGATTACCAGCAAACTTAAAAAACAAAATGCCCAATTTTAAGGGAAACTGACATATCTTAAGAACGAAATAGTTAAACTGAAAAAGGAAAACACGGGAAACAAAGAAAACAGATCTCAGAATGTGATTATAATGGGATTATCACCTAACGAAGGCTCTGTAAAAGAGGAGGTCACTGCTGTTTTTACCAAAATAGGGGTGCATGTAACAGAAAATGAAATAAACACAAAAATTATCCCAAGTGGTGGTTACAATAGAATCGGCAGAAGTTCGAAATAAAGTGTTAGAGAACAAAAATAAGTTAAAAGAGATAGATTCCATACAGATGGGCCTTGAGGGACCGTCCCGTAACATCTACAAAAGAAATTCGAGTTTTATTTATCATGCTAGGGAATTAAAAGCTTGTAATTACAAATTTGTTTGGTGCAAATATGGAAAAGTGTACTGTAGGAAAAATGATAAAGATAACTCCAAAGTAATCCGCTTGAAAAACCTACAAGTAGTGGATAACTTGTTGCAAGCAGCTCAAGGAGTTGGTGGGTCGGAGCACCCTAACAACAGGGACTCAAACTGACACTCTTATGTTTGTTGTTTACTCATATGAAACCTTAACTAATTTTAAGCGCCAAAATAACCTAGATTGTAAAGAAAGTCTTAATATATTACACGTAAATGCAAAGTCAGTTCGAGGTATTTTTAAGTAATCTAAACCATAGTGTTGATGTGCTAGCGGTAACAGAAACCCAGTACGCGTAGATGAACAGAAATATTTTAATATTCCTCAATTCACAGCGGTATACTCCAGTCGAGAAAAATCTGGTGGGGGGTGTGCACTATACGTAAAAAATAGACTTAAATTTAAGACAATAAAAACTGGTGTATTCGGTAATGTAACTTATGTCAGAATTCAACTCAATACAGGATTATATATCTCAGTCATTTATAATCCAACTATGTTGGGAATTTGGAACCTTTGGTTGCACTAAAACAAAATTATGATTGTTTTCCACAAACCAAAACTACACTTTTTTGCACTCGACGCGCGTTTCGCTAACAACGTTAGCATCATCAGGAGATGATAAACAATGAACTAAATTAATCTACGCTCTATCTTATATACAATCCTTTAGTGGGCGGAGATAAGACTAATAATTTGTGATTGATCACGATTTTTAATCCTATCTCCCCTCAACCAAAGAATAAAGTGTACTAAACGGGATGGGTCCTCTATCTTTATTTAAACTATTTCTGGATTTAATGATTTCCATACTTTCATATGCATTCATAAGTCTTTTGTTTGGTACAAGTTTTAGGTTATCTAATGTGAATCTATGATTGTTTTCAAAAGCATGCTCGGCCACACTTGACTTTTCTGTTCTTCCGTATTTTAAGTGTGCTAAGTGTTCCTTAAAACGTGTTTAAATAGAGCGTCTCGTTTGGCCAACATATTTTTTGTCACAATCCATGCAACTAATTTCGTAAATTCCACTTTTTTCAAGAACTGTAGTTTTATCTTTGGGATTTCCTAGTAAGCTTCTTATTGTGTTACCGGATTGATATACTAATTTAAGACCGGTGTTATTAAATACTTTTTGTAATCCTTTCGTATAATTAGAATTATAAGGAATTGATACAAATTTTGAGTCGCAGGTATCTTTTTGTCTGAAAAAGGTAGAATTCCGAAAGGTCTTTTGAAAAGAATGTCTATTTATCAGCTTATTTATTAAGCCTTCGTCGTAACCGTTTTCGCCAGCTATATTCCTAATCCTATTCTTTTCTGCTTCAAATCTTTCTTTGTTTAAGGGGAAATTTACTAATCTATATGTTAAAAAGTGCAAACTTGCAAGCTTATGTTGTAAGCAATGAAAAGAGTCATTTGGAATATACCTGTTGGTGGCCGTGCCTTTTCTGTATAGGTCAAAGTCCAATTTATTTTTATTTCTTATAACTAAAGTGTCTAGAAATGGCAGTGTACCGTTGTTCTCTGTTTCATAAGTAAATTTAATACTGGGAAATTTGTTATTTATTTTTTCCATAAAATTTTCAACACTAGTTACTTTAGTGTTGAATACTGCAAACACATCGTCTACATACCTGAACCATACTCTGGGGAAATACTCAAATTCTTTACTTATATTTGATTCAAATTTGCTCATAAATAGGTTTGCGATAAAAGGTGATAAACTATTACCCATTGTGGTTCCTTCTAATTGCTGGTAGTAGTTACTTTTATATTGAAAGTAATTTTGATTCATGCAGAGTTTTGTTAAAGATAGGTATTCTAAAGTCTATTTGTCTTCTAGATTGTTTTTTCTTAGTAGTTCCTCCAGGTATTGTAAGGTATTGGGGATCGGCACACTAGGGAACAACGAACTAACATCAAACGAGATTAAAATTTCACCTTCTTGGAGTAAAATATCTTTAACTTTGTTGATGAATTTTGAACAGGAAAACCTTTTTCCTTTATCGGTAAATTTTCAAACTCGTTTGCTAGCCATTTCGAAATGTTGTAAGTAGGTGATCCTACAGCAGAAACTATAGGTCTAACCGATTTTCCAGGCTTGTGGATTTTCGGAAGACAATACAGTTTCGGCATAATGGAATTGCTTACTTGTAGTTTATATTTAATATTGTCAGTAATAATATTGTTACATTTTTTAATTGTGTTAATCATTTTTGGTAAGGGGTTCTTTGGGACTTGTTTATAGGGTCCCTACAAACAATAGTTTATCACCTTTTATCGCAAACCTATTTATGAGCAAATTTAAATCAGATATAAGTAAAGAATTTGAGTATTTCCCCAGAGTATGGTTCAGGTATGTAGACGATGTGTTTGCAGTATTCAACACTAAAGTAACTAGTGTTGAAAATTTTATGGAAAAAATAAATAACAAATTTCCCACTATTAAATTTACTTATGAAACAGAGAACAACGGTACACTGCCATTTCTATACACTTTAGTTATAAGAAATAAAAATAAATTGGACTTTGACCTATACAGAAAAGGAACGGCCACCAACAGGTATATTCCAAATGACTCTTTTCATTGCTTACAACATAAGCTTGCAAGTTTGCACTTTTTAACATATCGATTAGTAAATTTCCCCTTAAATAAAGAAAGATTTGAAGCAGAAAAGAATAGGATTAGGAATATAGCTGGCGAAAACGGTTACGACGAAGGCTTAATAAATAAGCTGATAAATAGACATTCTTTTCAAAAGACCTTTCGGAATTCTACCTTTTTCAGACAAAAAGATACCAGCGACTCAAAATTTGTATCAATTCCTTATAATCCTAATTGTACGAAAGGATTACAAAAAGTATTTAATAACACCGGTCTTAAATTAGTATATCAATCCGGTAACACAATAAGAAGCTTACTAGGAAATCCCAAAGATAAAACTACAGTTCTTGAAAAAAGTGGAATTTACGAAATTAGTTGCATGGATTGTGCACTTAGCACACTTAAAATACGGAAGAACAGAAAAGTCAAGTGTGGCCGAGCATGCTTTTGAAAACAATCATAGATTCACATTAGATAACCTAAAACTTCTAAAAAGTGTACCAAACAAAAGACTTTTGAATGCGTATGAAAGTATGGAAATCATTAAATCCAGAAATAGTTTAAATAAAGATAGAGGACCCATCCCGTTTAGTACACTTTATTCTTTGGTTGAGGGGATATAGGATTAAAAATCGTGATCAATCACAAATTATTAGTCTTATCTCCGCCCACTCAAGGATTGTATATAAGATAGAGCGTAGATTAATTTAGTTCATTGTTTATCGTCTCCTGATGATGCTAACGTTGTTAGCGAAACGCGCGTCGAGTGCAAAAAAGTGTAGTTTTGGTTTGTGGAAAACAATCATAATTTTGATTTATAATCCAAGTAAAGCCACAAATAATGTAGAAAATACTCTAGGTATTCTAGAAGAAGAGTTTTCCGCAATTGCAAACAAACAAGCAATAATACTTGGAGACTTCAATCTTGGCATACTTACTGACACAGTAAAAGTAAATCAATACAAAAACTTATGCATGTCGTATGGATACAATTTTCTGAATACCACATTGAAAACCAGATTAAATAATAGGCTAATTGATCATGTGATCACGAACTTAGGAGATGTAACAGGGTCTCTAAATGTTATAAAAACTAACTGAGCTGCAGATTGTAGAAAAGAAAATTGTAAACTATGAGGGCCTTAGAAACTCATTAAGGTACCTTAATGAGATAAAAATCACACAAAGTCCTGAAAAAAACTACAAGGACTTGACAACATGTTTTATTGATAACACAATATATAAAACAGTTACTATTAGAACATATACAAAATCAAAGACCTGGTTTAATGCGGAAATTAAAAAACTTATGGAATATAAGGACTACTATTATAAGAAGTCCATACAGTTTCCAGGTAGTCTTCAAATTAAAAACAGGTTAAAAAAATGAAAAAGCTTCTTAAAGAAAAGATAAAAACTTGCAAAAAATTTTACTATGAGAAAGCTTTTAGTGAAGTCAAGGGAAACTCTCGTAAAACCTGACAACTCATGAACTCCATAATTTCTAATAAAGAAACCAAACATAATAAATCAAAAATACCTTCTGTAAAAACAGTAAACAATGAGAAAATCACAAACGGCAAAGCTATAGCAGAAGAGTTTAATAAGTTTTTTATAACCGTTCGACCAAAACTGGCTCAAGTCATTCCGGATAGAGAAATAGACTTAACACTCGAAACTGCTTGTGAAAAAACCTGTTTTGTGACTCCCACAACATTTGAAGAGGTTAATAATGTAATTGGTGCGCTAAACTCAAGAAAAGCCATAGGCTGCGATAAAATTGATGTTGTATCAGTTAAATGTTGTCAAAAAGAGGTTGTTGAAATCCTATGCTATGTTATAAATCAATGCTTGGAATGTGGTGTAGTCCCTGCTTTTATATCCACATCAATATGGCTTTCGCAAGTCCAGCGACACCAGCTCAGCAGCAACAGATACAATCTGTGAGATTCAAATAGGGGTAGACAAAGGTAAAAAATGTGCTGTGGTGTCGCTGGATTTGCGAAAGGCTTTTGATACGGTGGATCATCAGATCTTACTATTTAAATTACAAAAACTAGGCATCAGAGGCTCTTTTTTAAAGCTATTCAAAAATTACCTATCTAACAGAAGCCAGTGTGTATTGGTAGATAATGAGACAAACAGTCCAATGGTGGTCACCTGTGGAGTGCCACAGGGGTCCATTCTTGTACCTACTTTGTTTCTGATATATATTAACTCAATCTCAAATTTAAAGTTGATAGGTAAGCTAAAACTATATGCCGATGATGCCCTGTTAATATACTTTGGTGATGGTTATGATGATCTAAAGCAAGATATTATGTCTGATTTAGGAATCATTACTAACTGGTTAATAACACATAAATTAACTCTAAACTTGGATAAATCAAACTATATATTTATAACATCAAACCTAAAAAACTACAATACAGATCCAATTATCATCAATAACCAATCATTAAAGTGTACTGCTGTAGTAAAGTATCTTGGTTTTTATATTGACGAAAAGCTAAATTGGCATCACCATATAAATAAAATCTAAAAAAAAATTGCTGCACTTGTTGGTATTCTTAAGAGGTTGAGTTATTGCGTTCCAAAACACCTACTAAGGCCTATTTATTTCAGTATGATTCACTGTCACCTGCAGTACTTGCTCCTGATTTGGTTTTCAACACAAAAACAATTTATTCAGCCCCTAAAAACACTCCAAAATAGGGCAATAAAAAATCTATATAACTTACCTCTTAGATATAGTACTATTGCACTCTATTCCAACTTTAATATTGAAAACTTAAAGAATATGTATAAGTTCCAAACAGGTATGTTCCTATTTACGATAAAAAATGAAAAAGTCATTCTAATTTAACATCGTTTATTAGAAATCAAATTCACACTCATAACACAAGACAAACAAATATGAATGCACTGCCAAAAAGTCAAACCAACCTTCTTTGTAACTCCATACTTCATAAAGGGGTAAACCTTTTTAATAAAGTTCCTAATGAAATCAAATCCAGAGACTTAAAAATTTTTAAGAAACAACTAAAAATGTTAATAGCTGCAAATAAAATATAGAATCTAAGAACTATTCAATTATTATTGTACACTAGCTTATTATGCATTAAGTTATGATTAAGCTTATCTTTTAGTTTTGAATTTTTTTAAACAAAACAAAAACTTTGTTAACTATAATATAAGTGAGTACTTTAACTGATTGTGTAGAACCTAAAAATCGATTATCTATGTTAATTAATGTAGAGGACGATCCTTTATAAAAATTGTATGTTTTTTATCGATCAATAAAATTCTTTGAGAACCGCTTTCTGGGCATGTATGAAGTCGCGTGTTGTGGATTATATATTATTATTTATATTAAGAGCAGTACAAATGAGGTATCAAATTAAAGCTTGTGACGTGCGCTACAAAAATGTGGTCAAGCCATGATGGTAATTTAAGACTTAAAATATTTTAGCATAATTTAAGTGGTAACGTTTTTGATGAAGCAATTGTTTACTACGTGTTTCACATTTTTATGCCATGATATTGCTCAAATTTTAAAGTTTCGATTTCTAGAATAAAACACTCGAATTTTTCAAGTTTTCACTGTGTTTTAGGCGTTCAAAAGAAGTACTGCCAAAAAACATTTTCTCTCTGTTAAAATGAAAAATATTTAGAGACAGGGCAGAATTTTAGAGGTAGATGGAGAGATAATTTAGTGTAGTGATATGATTTTTATTTTGCAATTTTTATCCAAAAAACAGCAAAATTGTAATTTTTCAAAGTTTAAAGTGTGTAAAACATAAGGTGATATTAATTTCTTTCAATCAAAGTTCTTTACAGTCTTTAAATTTACCAAAAAACGTGTCCTACTAAAGTGTATTTTAGCACATCTAAAAATAATTTAACAGGTATTTAAGAAAATTGTTTTAATGGTCATCATGGCTTGACCACAAAATTCAATTTTTAAACCTGACGTTTCTTAATCAAAAATTTGACAGTGACAAAGTTATTTATTGTCAGGGGTTACCAACTATCATTGCCAACACACAATTTCAAAAATTTCCCTAGCAACTGTCAAATCCAGTTGATCACGTCTGATAAAACAATAAAAATCATATACAGGGCCTCTAGCTTTACCCAGGGCCAACCCTGATTTTTACATTATTTCCTTTGCATTTTAAAGTTATTGTTACACATCTTGCGACACTTGGGCCATGATAGTATCTCATACTTATTTGATTTACTCTTTAGGCCCTTTAATTTTTAAAAACATCTGTCGACTGTCTAGGTCTCGCAAAAATAAATTTCCCATTAACAAAAGCAACACGTAGGGGCAACTGTAAGAGCTATAACTTCTGTTATTTTATTTACAATTTGGTACGTTCGTATCGGTTTCGAGTTGTAATTCGAATACGAAATTACAGAGCCTTTATTTTTCCGTTTTATGAGATTTCCAAGGAGTTTTCCTTTGTTTATTTGCCATTTGTAGTTGGTCAACATAAAAAAAAGTTTCGCATTATTTCTCGTATATTTGGTTGCACCAAAAGTTTAAAAAAAGATAGTTTTTTTATTTTTTGCTAAGAAGTGCATTCATTGTCATACATTCATTGTCATACATCATAAACATTGGTACCTTCACCTGATTAAATCATGCCTGAATGAAAAAATAAATTAGCTTTTATTGTTTAGTAGGTGACACTATTGTTGGTAAAAAAAATAAAAAAAAAGGTGACTTCTTTTATATTTATTTTTTTCCAGTATACATTACTGTACAATTTGAGCTAAATTTAAAAGTGAATAACTCAAAATGAAATCGATAGATTTTAGAAATTTTTACACGGTTGTAAAGACATTTAAAACACCTTCAAAACAAGGTATTACTCGACTAACTTAAAAAATAAATAAAAATAAATTTATTTATTTTTGATCCGGGATTATGAAATATTCATCTTTAAATTTAATATGGACCGAAAACCAAACCTTTTTTTAATTTTTCCTATGTTTTTAATAAATTTTCCGAGAATTTTCCTTATTGTTTGTTCAGCCTAATTTTTCATTTTTCCACCTTTCGAGTAATGCACCCTCGTGGATTCGAGAGCATAAATTAACCCTTAAAATTTTGATAGGGGACCTGTGTCGTGTCTTTTTGTTTTGAAGTTCTGTAAATTGTCCTTTTAAACGACTAATTTAGAAAATTAGCATTTTGCACATTGATGCAGGCTGTCCACAGAATTTAACTCGTTCAACATTTTTTATCCCTTTTTTGAAGGTACTTGCTTCGTTACATTTTCTGTCTATTTCAAACAGCGATACGAAAATAATGATTAAAATGCGCCGCAGGCAAAAATCTTGAGGACATTATTCTAAAAATTATGCAGAAAATTCTTCGAAATGATTTTCTGACGATTTATGTAAAATATATTTTGGATTGGTATCTATATAGGGTCACGATTCTCCAGAAACGACAGAAAATCTCACCCGTCACAATTCGGGAAAGTGGCGATTTTTACTTATTGCCTCACTTAAAATAAAAACACAGCGTCCTTAATACTTATCCTAACGTTTTAAGAGACACTGCGTAATTTTTTTAATAACATTTTGTAAATTTAATATTTTAAAGATATTCTGGAGGACTAGTTTTACGGCGGAGCTAAATTGCTACTACGCGTACCAATAAACGTCAAGTCGAAAATTCTCACCATGTAAAAGGAAAGACAGAATTTGTTTGACTCATACTCATCTAAACAGTGACAGCGACATATTCATTCCATGTCTATCTTTTTTTATGGTTTGTTTACACACAAAAATAAACTTCATAACATACATTTTTAAATAAAAAAAAGGGTTTTTCACATATTATATATATTTCATATATTATATAACTGACATATTTTTTATTTACCAGAATAGTATTAAGAAACTAAATTTTAAGAAATATTAGCAAAAAAGTCCTGACAAAAAACAGTTGGTGTAAAGTTATGTTTACTAATCGTTAGATTTTTTGTAAGGGCGAGATTTTCTGACCGTTTTTGAAGAATCGCGACACTAGTGTCAATTATAGATTGATTGCCAAAATCATGTGATAAATGTTGGATAAACGCGCCGCAGGCGAATTTTTTTTAGAAAATTTGACTAGAAAATTAATTTTCTATACTTTTTGAACGGTGTTCAGAAAGGTTGCTAAAATTAAACAAAAAAAAATTTGATCTTTTTTACGTTTTGATGAAGTAGTAGAAAAAAGTTTGTTTTTTTCCCAACTTTCCATGACTTTCCAGGTTTTTCCAGAATATAGACACTTATGACCTGTCCGATGTGTCAACTTTGCACATATTAAAAAACAAAAAAAAATCATTTGGTTGGTATCGTAAAAAACTTAACCATATCTTTGCACACTCGCTTGACTTGTGGACCTCGCTTTCGGTTCAGTCCACCAACATGTATCGCTTGTTTGCAAAGAGTCGTTTTCAAACCTTGTTTTTTAATATACTAATATCTACAGAGGTGCGGTAAAGTACACTGAAATGGCAATAGATGAATCTTAACTAATTTTTGTTTGTTTCCTGTTTTTTTTTGTTTAACGACAATAATTAGCAGCCTTAACGAGGGAGCTCGAGTAACATATGTCAAAAATTTCTTCTTCAACGAACATTTGTGCCATATTTTATTGCTCTACCAAGTACTAAAATTTTCTGAAATGTGTTGCTTTTAAGTCGAGATAAAGGTGGCAACCTAGCTCAAGCATTACCTAGGAATCTACAGATAATTGCTGCCAAGTCTCATGGCTTAAGAGTAGTCTGGCAGCTTTGTCTTACTCAAGCAAAATGTCGCCTGCAAGGGTATTTTTGGCGCCATATTTTTTTCTATCCAAATACAGAAATTTAATCTCACTTTAAAGATTAAAAAGTACCACTAGAGATCCCTAGATTCAAGATTTTTTTTTAAAAATGAGACTAAAATGTTTGAAAAATTTCTGAATTTTCGAGCAAAATTTTGCGTAAGTAAGAGAAGGAAAGCTTGTCAGCGAAGACTATACTTTTAATCAGTTTTTGCAAGGGTTGGGTTGGGATCCAGTCTCAATTCTAGATTTGTTGCCAAAATCATGCCAAAAAATGTTGAGAAAAGTGTACTAACAATGCCATTTTTACACATTTTAATGATGTTATCGTGCCGCAGGCAGAAATTTTCGCAATATAGCAAAAAATTCTTCAAAAATGTTGATATTTTTCACGTTTTTACGAAATATTATTGACGTGCAGTCGCAGCTTTTTTTAATGTTGCTTAAATCATGTCATCAATGGGACGAACTTTGGAAGGTTGTTGAATTAAACTAAAATTGTAATAATTAATGATGTTATCACGCCGCAGGCAAAAATTTTTTCAATAATACGAAATTTTTCAAAAATATTTTTCACGTTTTTTGCAAAATCTGAAAAAACAACAAATTCTGTGTTTTTGGCATTACATGAAATAGTATCCAAAAAGCATAAAAGGTAAAAACCATAGTGTAAAAATTCCCTGATTTCCATGACCTACGAGCCATTCCCTGACTTTTCCAGGTCACTTTTTAAATTCCCTGACTTTTCCAGGTTTTTCAGGTTTCCCTGACCAGCTTCTACCCTGAAGGTTTGCTAGATTTTTGCCTTATCCTACACACTAGGTGTGTAATGATTTAAATAATATTAAGAAAGTAATAAACAAAATTATGTTCATACCTTATTATCAGTTTCTCCCCCGGAATAAAAGCTCCGATAGTGGTAAACCACAAGACACCAAAAGATCCACAATATAAGAATTAAAAAAGTCAGCAACAATCTTTTGTTGATTGTCCAGTTCATGTCTTTTTAGAGTAACGTTTACCGAAGGCAGCAATAATGTGGGTCATGACCTGTTTTGTGTTTAAAAATATTCCTAAAATAAAGAAAAAAATTCATTGGCATCGTAAAGTTACTAGTATAAAGAGAGCAATGTAAATATTTAGATATGTCATCTTTATAAGCTCAGTTATGGCTAATTAAATGCCTCAATTCCAAATTAAATGCACTAAACTTTTCATATTGATAATTTATAAACTAAGCACAATTTTATTCATAGTCATAATGTTAAATACATTATTCTTAATAGAAGTGTTTACACAAGTTTGCATAGTTTTAATTCACAATTCATAAGCACAGTGCATAATTTAAAAGTTGGATAATTTTAACTTTATGCACTATCAATATGAAAAAAGCAAAGAAATTATTTTGGTTGTTTGATTTCAAAATGGGAGTGATTGATTTTAGCTGATACTAGAAAACAGAAATTTAGCAAGAAGGAAGAATACCTAACCTGTTGAGGTTAGGTAAAGAAAAACATTTTTTTTATTCTTCTTTTTTGTCAATTTGGTACGTCAATTTTCAAAATTTATCCTAATGTTAATGATAAACTCTTGGATAAACAGGTGCTCTAAAATTATTTATTAACACTAAAATTGTGCTTATACACTATGAATTAAAGTGATGAATTATCAATATGAAAAGTTGGGTAAACCTGCCTTTACTAGTACAATGTGAGCCATGCAAATATTTTGATATGTCATCTTTATAAACTTAGTTATGGCTAATTAAATGCATCAGTCCCAAATTAAATGCACTTACTCAAGTAGCAATTTTTAGTTGTTAAAATTAGAATTACACCAACTTCAGTTGTTTTATAGGTAAACGTTGATCGCAACTATAATCACAGTCACAACTATTTATTAACAGCGTGAGAAATAAATTCCCAATGTCCATAGTGGAGTTAAATATAAATAAAAAGAGTTTTACCAACAGAAAACTGTTGGATTTTTCGCCTTCTCTAACAGTTCTACCACTGACTGGTTTCAGACACAGTCCATCCACCAGTCGGGCTTTCTACTATGACGAATCGATAGCAAAAAAATGAACTTTATAAAATACACCGGAGTACCAAAAGAATACATACCGGGTGCGACCTGCAGAATAGACGCAGACACGTGTTTCACTCTTGTTAGAGATCATCAGTGCGACATAAGTTTTTATAGTCGAATAATATGAATGATCTAATAATATGAACTGGTGGAGAAGGCGAAAAATCCAACAGTTTTCTGTTGGTAAAACTCTCTTTTTATTTATATTTAACTCCACTATGGACATTGGGAATTTATTTCTCACGCTGTTAACTAATGTTGTGCCGAACATTTGCCCATGACTTGTTGATTAGATCGTTCATATTATTCGACTATAAAAACTTATGTCGCACTGATGATCTCTAACAAGAGTGAAACACGTGTCTATGTCTAGTCTCCAGGTCGCACCCGGTATGTATTCTTGTGGTACTCCAGTGTATTTTATAAAGTTCGTTTTTTTGCTATCGATTCGTCATAGTAGAAAGCCCGACTGGTGGATGGACTGTGTCTGAAACCAGTCAGTGGTAGAACTGGTGGAGAAGGCGAAAAATCCAACAGTTTTCTGTTGGTAAAACTCTCTTTTTATTTATTTTTATTTACAACTATTTATGACCGTCTATTTTGCTAACAATTTTTTCAGCCGTTTCTTAGTTGTGAAGGCGACTACTACAAAGCGAAGTGTACTAAATTAAAATAGATTCATTTGCTAAACGTCTTCTGGCCGGCATGTTGAAGACGTGGGCGCGACTATTTTTATCTAACCAATTTTCATCTTATGTTTACAACAATTTCGGAGTACTGCTCTGTGTCAATTTCCATAGGGCAGTCTAACAAAAATAATATGGCCGATCCAATATGGCCGGTGTAGGGTAAACAAACCATTTTTTCATAAGCCGTAATGCTAACTTAAATCAAAAGTTTGGCAAAGTGGATAGAGTAACCCTTTTGGAATCGGAGAAAAACAAACATTTTGCCGAAATTTTAACAATAAAATCAAAATTCGCAATTAAACGTAGAAATATCCCTCTACTTTACTTTGTCGCACCCCTGTAATTACAGATAACGTCATCTCTCTCAAATCAGATAGCGCAACTGTCTCTCTTCAAGCCGATCTGTCCCGATCTTCAGGCTGAACTGAGAGAGACAATGCCTATCCACACTGTGCAAGTGCGAGAGAGATAGTACATGACATTGCCTCTTTAAACTGCGAATTTTGAGTTTAGTTCAGTTCAGTTGAAATATATCTTTATTTATATAAAATACAAAAGTATTCATTTACATAAGCCATTCTTACAATAAAATATTATTAAATCTAACAGTAATTAAACAATTAATCGTACATAATCGTACACCTAAAAAATAAACATTAAAAGATTACACTTATGTTTTGACAGGCACAAATAGTTATAAACAAACTCAGTCGAATATTTAAAATATATATATATATATATATGTAAAGAAAAAAAAGCACAAATAATCAAAATACAACCTAACACTGGACTGGAACAAATATTGCAGAAACAATCAAACACAATCCTCCCTCCTCAGTTATGTTGTGTTAACGTACAAGCCTGCCGCTGGAGGGAGTGATGGAGTTGTTGGAGTGCTGTCTACATAACTCTTATTTTCAGGTGAAAGATAGGTTTTATGCTCAGAATGACGGTCTGCCAATGGGTTCATCGCTTTCGCCAGTGGTGGCCAATATTTACATGGAGTGGTTTAAATCACACGCGGTTGATACCGCAACCTATAAACCTAAGCTCTGGCTAAGATATGTGGATTTTCAGGTGAAAGATAGGTTTTATGCTCAGAATGATGTTCTGCCAATGGGTTCATCGCTTTCGCCAGTGGTGACCAATATTTACATGGAGTGGTTTGAATCACACGCGGTTGATACCGCAACCTATAAACCTAAGCTCTGGCTAAGATATGTGGATGATACTTTTATTTTCTGGACCGGGAATGACCAACAACTTTCAGAATTTCTTGACCACCCAAATAATATAAGACCCACCATTAAATTCACAATGGAGTTGGAGCAAAATTGTCAAATTCCTTTTCTTGATGTACTTGTCAAACGAGTAGAAAGCGACATCAGAACAACAGTCTATCGTAAACCCACTCACACAGGACAATATTTCAATCAAGGTTCAAATCATTCTGCTACAAACGAGGCATAATAAGAACTTTATATAATCGAGTCATTCAAATTTGTAACAATTCTCATGACTTGGAAATCGAAATAAGAAACATTAAGAAGGATCTGCAGCAGAATGGTTACAGCCTTAAACTTATAACAGATACTATTTCTAAATTTCAGCGAACAGGACAGATATTACAAGACCAAAACCAGGCAAATGCATTCCTTACAATTCCATACATTAAAGGAGTATCAGAGAAAATTCGAAGAGTAGCGAACAACTCTAATATTAAAACAGCTTTTAAATCTAATAATACAATTCGAAGCCTTCTTACTAAAACAAAACCGGAGAACAAACAAAATAAGGAATGTTCCTTGTGAGTGTGGTGAATCATACATAGGTGAAACAAAAAGACCACTATCTGTTAGGCTTAAAGAACATCAGACGAATACCCAAAGAGGTGAAACAACGATATCAGGAATCGCCGAATACGCATGGTCAAAACAACACCGAATAAAGTGGACAGAAGCAAATGTTTTGCACAAGGAGTCACACTGGAAGAAACGAAAATTCCTTGAAGCTGCCTTTACTGGGCAGATTCAGGGTGTTTTCCGTAAGCCAAGTGTTGAAATTCCAAATATTTAGAAGCCCCTCCTTGGGCGGAGCCAACTTCTTAAACTTCACGATTGAGTGATGTCCCATAGTATATAAGTACGTAGCCTTAGGAATAGATTGTAGTTTGCACCTGAAGACGATCAAAGATTGTACTGATCGAAACGTCGTGTATAAATAAAATATAGACAATGGAAGTCCGAAACACAGAGTTAATTTCACCTTTTAGATTGTTGCATTTCATTTTTATATTTTTTTAAAACCATACAGGATGTCTCAAATATGTATAACAACAGAATGTTATATCTAATAAATAACGAACGAAATGTTTATCTTGATCTTACATAGCATATATTTCTCACGGCTCTCTTTTGAATTTTAAAAATAGTATGAAATAAATTTTTATTACAAGAGCCTCAGAAACAGATGCCAAAGCGTAGGTGTGATTCTATCAATGAATAGCAACAAGTTTTAGTTAGAGAGAGTCCCAAGTTTTCAGAGATAACCCTCAGGGCATAACAGCCAAATGAGAGTCTACCAGTTAAATGCTGTATGTGTTTATTAAACTTTAGCGAGCTGTCTATAAAACTTCCCAAAAAGCGATTTTCGACTGAAGATGGTAGCAATTGATTTTCTAAAAGAACGTCACCCAGTGTACACTCAAAGTGCAAAATCTTTGTTTTAGAGAAATTAAAGCTTAAGCGATCCGCATTACACCATTCTTTGATTTTACTTATATCCCTCTGAACTATGTCTGTAAGAGACTCAACATCTGTGTCATCCCACACAATAGTAACATCATCACAAAATACAACAAAGTGACCAGAAATAGCCAAATTAAGTACAAACGAAATAGCATGGGACCCAAGACTGACCCTTGAGGAACTCCAGTAGTAATTAACTGTTAAGTGGAACATGTTCCTAGGAATTGTACACTTTGAGTCCTCTCTTCCAGCATTGAGCAAAACCATATCAATTCAGCTTCCCGGATGCCGTAATAATACATTTTCTGCCGCAGTATTTCGTGATCTACGCAATCGAAAACTTTGGAGAGATCACAAAGCACTGCTGCACATTTTTCTCCAGAGTTAAGTTTAAAAAAAAGTTGTTCCAAAAAGCTAAAAATGGGATCACCCGTGCTTCGAGAGGCTCTGAACCCTAATTGTTGCTCAGATAAAATGTCCTCTGATTGCAAAAAGGATTCCAGCTGCAACTGGACAAGTTTTTTCAGTATTTTGGACAGTATTGGAAGCAAGGATATTGGACGATAGTTTGCTGGAATATCTGTGTCTCTGCCTTTGTGAAGTGGAATAATAATTGCCTTTTTAAGAAAGCTAAGAAATGATCCAGATTTAAATGATTGGTTTGTGGCAAATACTAGCGCGTTTAACACCTCTCTGGGAAGATTTAGGAATATTTTAAGAGATAAATTGTCATTTTCTCTATAAAATAGTCACTTTGCTTAATCTGCATCATTTTCCACTTTCCCAAAAGTTTCATTTTTTTTAGCATTGGAAAATCGCTTTGTTTTACCCAGGGGGGCCATCACGTGATTAATGGCTGACTTTGACAATTTGTTAGACAGCCCCATTGGGTAAAAATGAATCGTGTTCGCGTCTGTTAAGCCCCGTTCTCAGAGCTTCGACGTGTCCTGAACGACAGTCCCCTCCACTCTCGCCGGTGGAATTCAGCCACATCAACTGAATGTCGTCCAGTGTCGCTGGGTGTCGCGTTTTTTGAGGTTAGATTTTTGTTTAAATAATTTAACACCATTTAACGATAAACCGTAATACGTTATTTGCATTTATCTTTGACGCAAAGCAAAACAAGAAACAAAAAAAAAGTACATGCAGAAGGTACGACTTGGTATTATTTTATTTTTTTGGAACAGAACAAAATAACTGAAAATGTCAAAAATTCTAAAAACACGAAACAATTTGGAACGAAAATATGGAAAAGCTCTCTAAATATGGCAACTGTCGCGGCTACAGGAGAAAAAGTTGAAATAAATTTATCTCTGCCAGCGGCAGCCAGTGACAGATGAGTGGGGGAAATAGGAGAAAAGCTGCTTAATTGCTATTGGTCAGCCAAGTGTAGCTTCAAAATACTAGTTCATCAAAGGAATGTTTTGGTTAATTGTCATAGAAACTGACACGTACCGCCATGAATTATTCGATAAAATTGACTTACTAGATGAGAGATTTATATTTACACAAAATTCGGAAGTTTTTCCATGGAAAAGTCGATATTTGTCCCTTAGGAAGCTTAAACAACATCTCTAAAGCTTTTTTGATAATTCAATATATTTTTTTTTCTTTCATAAAATTATCTTAAATCAAAAGCAGGTGTGTTTTTAGGGATAAAATCTGCATATTTGACAGTGAACTACGTACGGATTGTTTATAAATATGGGCATTGGCTTGCGTGTATTGGTGATGTGAAATATCTTATTATACAGGGTGTAAACGATATGATAGTCATTATTTAAATGGGTGATAGGGTGGGGCAAAACAAGCAAAAAATATGGGCGTCAAAACTTCGTGGTTTCGGAGATATACGACTTTTAATTTAAACACAGTTTGTCAACAATGCGCTTTTAGGTGCCAAAAAATTAAAGGAGATCTCATGATAGAGTGGCACGGCGCGGCGGGCTGAAACGTAAATATCAAGACAGCTTTAAGATGGTTTTTCTTCACATCTTAGAAATTATTAATTATTTAAAAATAGTAAAATGCAAAACAATAAATGTATGACAGAATATAATAAAATTTTTTAAATAGTTTATTTATCGGTTTAGAGAATAAATATAATTTTTAAAAAAATAACTGCATTTCAAAAATCATCCACCACTAGTGCAAAAGAGGGTTCTGTTTGAATAAAAGTAAACGTTGTGACTCGTCGTTGAGGAGAGACTAAAACCCACTTTGCGTTATACGTTTTCATTGGCCGACTCAAGGTTACATGTTTGTGAGGCTTTTGTGTTTTCGTCTTATCAAAGTAGTTTTTTCTGGCGCGAGTCCACTGAAGAGAAAAAAATTGGGAAAAACCGCAAGCAAAGCTGCTAGTAAAAAATATGTTGTTAGGTACGACTTTGAGAAACGTTGTTGACGCTAAGAGTCGTTCTATTTTGTTGTATTTTTAAATAACATTTAAGATCATCTGGTTTTAAAAATTACCAAACATAGGTCCTTTAACAGTTTTTGAGTAGAATTACAAAAAAGTTTCTACCTATAATCTCAACGAGCACGACAAAGAACCACCTCAAAGTGGTCATCAGAACGTGCAATTTAAAAATACAATTAAATGTATGGCAAAAAAGTGGTCGTTTCTATATGATAATTTAAAAAATATTAGATTTTTTAACGCGACATTTTCCGAAAAAACAAAATCATATAACCTCACATTCATGTAACCTTGAGTGGACCAATGAAAACGTGGAACGCAGTGTCTTTCGTCATAGTTGGTACCCGGTGCATAATGCTGAGTCGTTGACAAATTGCTAGGTGGGTACGTTTTTGAGATATAAGCCGCGCTGCCAATTAACCGGTTAACTAGTAAAGTTATAAGCAATATCTACAGTATACGAGTACATAAAAAACTATTTAAAAAATAAGATTCTAAAATAGAGAGGGTTGCCAACAAAAGAACAATTTAAAATTCTCTGACTTTTGAACAACTGACTGACTGAAAAAAAAAACATTACAGGGTTGCCATCCGTCCGGGTGGTTTGTTATCGAGGTTTTTATGATCTATCCGGATTTTAGTCAAAACATTCAATCAATGTGGGGAAATTAAACTAAAAATACAATTTTTTTGTTTAAATGCCTTTCCGTTGTGGTAATTAACCACTACCACTGCCGTAAGCTACGAATCCATTTTGTTGTGGTTATTTTTCTGGTTAATTTTAGAGAATTTTGGCGCAATTAATTTTAAAAATAATAAAATATTACCAGATTCTTACATATAAAACACTTATTTTATAAAATTGAGCCAAATTTTTTAGCATCTCTAATTTTTTTTACAAGTGACAGTTTCTAATGTGTTCCAAAAACTCTGAAGGTGGTAGACAATGTTGAACTTGAGAGTAAACTAGAGTTTCTTGTCTTTATTTTTACTTTTTCACAACGTTTCGAATACTTATGTATCTGCAACCGTGTGTAATAAGTATCAGGTGAATACTAACGAAAACCTAAGACTACCTAAGCTTATATACTAGCATGTGTTTATTGAACCATAAAACTACTGGTTGGCTCCGCCCTTTCACAGTTAAAATCTGTTACCTTCGAAAAGTGTGGGTTTCCAAATATCCTTGACGGTGACGCTTGTTTGAGAAAATACATTCTGGTTCCTCAGGATGAATGATTTTTCTTTGAATTTTCGCTTGAATAGGTTTTCCTCCTTGGCAACGATCTTTGCCTCTTTCCATTCAATATAATGTTGATTTTCCCAGCAATTTTGAGCTATTTTCGATCCAGTTTTGTCCCCTTGTCGAGTTTTGCGTTTGTGTTCGGTAAGTCGAACTTCCATAGGTCTACTGGTTTCTCCGATGTAGATTTCTGTACGATACACTTAACACGGTATTCTACTATTCATGCCAGATTCCGTCGCCTTTCGCGCAATTATACACTGATGTCAACACGAAGTTTTATTAGCGTGCTCGATTGAGAGAATGAGTTCACTGCGTTGATATATTTGTCTCATGTTTTATTTAAAACCATAAGGAACAGAAATATTCCCGTTGCGCTTGCCCTCCCAAATAAATACAATTTGATTGAGAGACTGCCTTCTACGATGTTCTATGATACCAACACACAACTTGTGCAAGTACCACTTTGTTGTTTGATCATGATTATTTCAGTGTCAAAATTTATTTATAATTATTTACAATGACAAAGTGCGCTGTTTTTGGATGTTAAAATTATGACAGGATTGCCAAAAACATTAAATACTTCAGATTACCAAGGGAAAAAGATTTAGAAATAAAATGAATAATTGCCTGCGAAGTAAACAACAAAATAAAGTCAATCTCATTTTGGTCGAAAATTGACTTACTCCAGTTTACCCCTGTGGTGCAGATATATAATTCTTGAGATATCTGAATTTGAAAATCTAAATAGGTAGGTACCCTTTGTGTAAAGACTGTACATAAATAAGTACCTTACAGTGCCATTTTTTTAAACTGTCATAATATAATTTACACTGCGCCCATGTACGCAGTGGGTAGCGTATCTGTCTGCACCACGGTAAGTTCTGGGTTTGAATCTTGTCTAGGTGCGTAAATATTTTGTGTTTGTCTTTAAGTTTGCAAACCACTTGGCTATAAAAAGTACACTTACCACATTTTATAATAATTATATTTGGTAATTATTTAGTATACGGTTTTCTGCCATTTTTGATTTGTTTATAAAAAATTAGGGGCCTTAAGACTCCAAATCCGCGTCCGCCATTTTTTTTTAACCAACCAAATCCAACTTAAACAAACGCAAGTTAACCCATGCTAACCAGAAATAGTATCTTACCTAACTAGTGCGGAAAGTGCCACTTTTCCGCAAGCGATTTCAGATGGACAAACGACGCGTCAGCGGAGTCAGGTGGACATGAAAAAAAAAGCCAATAATTAAAAATCCTAGTGCGGAAAAGTATGGGGGTAAACTCATTTCCGCACTCAGTTACATTAAGGACACTTAATACCTTTTCCATCCACAACTGTTGGTATCGGAGTCACAAAGTGACGTCACGGCATTGTCATACCGTGTTAAGTGTATCGTGGATATCTCCACATTCGCATGGTACCTGGTAGATGCAGTTCTTGGCGTGGTGGCGTTATGGTTTAGTTTTTGTCAAAAACTTCTTATTGTTGTGGTCGTTTTGAAGACAGTCCGAAGATGGTATTGGTTGCCTATTCTTCTTATCTTTTCTGAGATGCCTTTGACGTATGGAATTATAAGTGTCGCCTTTCTTTTAGTATTTACGCCTGTAAGCTTTGGTGTTAGTGTGGCCTGAAGAGTTTTATTGATCGTGTAGTTGGAGAAACCATTCTTTCGCAGATCGGATCGAATTTTTGACTTTTCTTTATTTACAGTTCTTCTGTATTGCACATGTAGGTGGCTAGATTTATGAGAGATTTTGCAATTCCCAGTTTGGTTGCGGTTGAGTGGTTTGATTTAAGACTTCAAATCAATTGAAACCATTCCTTCGCAGATCGAATCGAATTTTTCACTTCTCTTTATTTAAAGCTTCTTCTGTATTGCAGATGTAGGTTGCTCGATCTAAACATTGTGAAAAAGTAAAAATAAAGACAATGGAAGTTCAAAACTCTAGTTTACTCACAAATATATAGTGTAACTTGATACCTCTAACAAACCCCGCCTAAATCTGGAGATATTCCTTAGCTCCACTCTTTAGTGAATTTGATGATCCCACTTCGGTATTTTCAAAATAATGTTAGGTATGAAGACTGCATTTATGACTTCAAAAAAGCAGATTTTTATTCCATGAATTTTTATCTATCTGAACTTGATTCGAGTAACCTATACTTCAGCAACAATGTAGAGGCTGCTGCCAAATTGTTTTATGGTACCATTATTTAGACTCTTTGGTTTAAACTTGTTTGTTCCTAAGAAGACTGTCAAGTACTCCTACCGGTATCCCATCTAGTTCTCGCTAAAATTAAAAAAAAAAAACATTTATCAAAAAAAGAGCTTTCCATAAGCAATACAAATTATCCAATGATGATAATGAAATTATCAGCACTTTTTTCTGGGGTTACATTGGCAGACTTCGAAAATCTACAAAAAAATGTACTTTGGGGGTAGAAAGGTACAGGGAAACGCAGCCATAGCTAATCTTTTAGCAGTTTATCTCAACAGTATTCGAGGAGGACGGAGTGCGCGCTGTTCCAGATTTTGAGAATCACACGGCTTTTAGCACGTGTAAAATGCCAAAAAAGGGAAAAAACGTAATTGCTTACTTTTCTAAACATCTCTTGGAAGGAAACTTATCTTTGGTTTTAAATATTTTTTTTATACCTTCATCAAAAAAATGATTTTAGCAAATGTCTGCAGATAACTAAAGCATGGCGTTTTTGGTTACCAATGCAAAAAACTTTTTTTTTGATCACGGTTGCAAAAAAATATTTCTGTCCGTTTTTTACCCAAAATTAAAGAGAAATAGCGGAAAATAGTAATATTGAAAAAATATAATTGTTCTTACTTAAAAATTAAGCCATTTCCGCCAGTTTTCACAAAGTATTTACGAAAAAATTATTTAAAAATTGTTATTTCATTTATCAGCCGCCTTAATTTATAGTGTAAAGATGGTGCGTTGCGAGAAGTGCTCTTAGGTCGAGATTTTTAAAAGTATTTTCCTGTTTTTCTTGGATTTTTTGATAAAGGTATTAAAAAAAATAGTGTTAACAACTCGCGGTTAAACTGTGCTTTTTTTACTCGCGTTTTTAAATACCTCGCTGCGCTCCTTATTTGAACCAACGCTTGTAAAAAAAAAGCACTATTTTAGCCACTAATTGTGAAAACTATTATTTGCCTATTGCCAATGGTTTATGTGGTCAATTTTTTTTGTATGTTTTCCCAATCCTTAAAAAAATGGTGTTTGCAGCTTAAGGCTAAACTGTGCCTTGACTTTCCTAAATCACTAACTGCGCTCGTTTCTTTAAAACCTAAAACCACGGTTGAAAAAAACCACCCTAGTTGTAATACAATAAATAAAGAATGTTTTTAAGTAAAACGATTTTAAAAGTTAAAAAATATTTTTTACCAATGTATTCTACTAAATAGAGTGCTTATAAATGTATAATAATAGGACATAAAATCGTGGGGCGCTATCATATAACTAGTACTTTTTCACAGCGTACTAAATACGTATTCAAAAGATTGTCTTCTTTTTCTTTCATAGAGCATGTTCTCTGTTCCGACAAAGAGCGTGATATATGAAAGAACAAGATGCTTGATTTTCGATACGTATTGAATACGATATAAGATATAATGAGGTAATATAACGGCCCTGCCCTTGCATTTTCCGAAAAAAAAAGCCGTAGCGATAATAATTCTCCCAATCAAGTTAGCCTGGAAAAAACACAGAGCCACAAAATCACGTATGTAGTAAATAATTACCGTACGCGCACAAAATCACCTGGGCGCGGGCAGACTGCGCATGCGCAGTAGATTTTTCGCCTTTGGCCTTGTTCATGGCCGACCCTGGTTTTTACATTATTCTCTTTTGTTTCTTAAAGTTATTATTGTTACCCATTTTGCGAGACTTGAGCCATTATAGCACAATAAACCTTTCCGTAGGTAGGTTTTTTGTGATTGTAGTATCTCATAGTTATATGGGCGCTATATACTAGCTGAAAATCATAGACAAAATAAACTCACTATCGCTTTTGCTGGAACTGAGGAGCAGACCTAAAAAACACTCCTTATGCACATATGTCAGCGCCTCACAGTTTTATGTCATATTATTATATAAGAACTCTATTTAGTGAAATACATTGGTAAAATTATTTTTTACCTTTTAGTGCAGAAATAATAAAATTGAACTTTTTTTATTTATTTTAAACTACATCCACATACAGAGTGACAAAAAATATTTCCTTTTCAGTGAGGGTGGGTAAGGACGTTGGTAAGGGCGTCAGTTTTTTTTATAATATTGTACGTATTCTCATGGGATTCACATATATATATACCAAATTTCATCCAAATTGGTAAAGGGTGGGGGTTAAATGTTTAATAAATTTTACCCCCTTATCACCCTGGATCTCACCCCCTTAATTACTTCTCAACATTTGTTTTTCTCTAAAACTATAAATATTTGGTAGAAATCAAATCTAAAAACTACATACTCATAGAAGCTTTGATTTAAAATTTAACGAATTTTTGAAAAAAATAATCCCCTATCATCTCCCAAACTACCTCCCACCACATTAGTTTTACCTCTAAAATTATGAAGCCTAAGTAAAACTTAAAATCTGAAAATTCCAAATACATCAATTTGGCAAGAGAAAGGAAGCACTCATCAGGTACCTCCTCGACAAGAAAACACCACATTTTGGTATAGTTTTTTTCGTCTAATAAATTAATAATTATAATATTAATATTATATAATTAATTTAGAAATCTGCCCTTCCCTAATAAAACATTGGAGATTTACAGGTTCCTAGAAAAAGTGTAGGTTCAAAAAAGAAAAGATTTATATTCGCTTTTATTTAACAAAAAAGCTGAAAACCACCTCAGTTTTACATCGGAATTTTGGAAATATTTCAAAAAGCTTCTTTCTTTATAAAAAAAAGGGACTTAAGGGACCAAATCCTAAAAAAAAGGGACCCTAAGAGATCTTCGAAAAAAAAAGGAAAAAAGGGCGGTTTTTGATAAAGCTCGTGGTGAATTTAGTGGGCTCCCACATAAAACGTCAGCAGGACGATGGTATCCCACCTATATGTTATTGCTTTAGTGCCGTGGTTCACACCTGTACACACTGTATATATAATCTTTCTCTTTATAGAAGAATAGCTTTCTTGTGCCTATTTTTAAACCTAGCGAAAGCGAAAATGTAGAAAAATAAATAGATAAACTAGTCACTTCTTATTTATCTCAATACAGTAGCAAAATTATCATACCCCAACATGTTTCTATGCCCTCGCTTATGCCTGGAAGGAGCACTATGCCGAATTTGGTACAATAACATGAAAACATGTTGAGCGTCTTCCCTAAGAGAAAAAATCAAGCAGACACCAATAAATTCATTTTTCGAAGGCATTTGGTAAAGTTAACTATAAGCTTTTGCTGAAGAATCTTGAAGCTATTGCCGTAGTGGGTGGCTAAATATTGGGCGGCATGCTAAATATTAGAGAATATTATACTAATATAATAAATATTTTATTGTTGGTGGATATTAAAGGATCGTAGTAGACATTTTTGTATACTATTCTAGTATATTTCAATAACTTTTACAAGGTTTTTTTAATTTCCCGAGGAATTCCCTGACTTACTAAAAATGACATATTTTTCCATGACTTTAAGAGAAAAATTTACCAATTCCCTAAATTTTTTCTAAACTTTTTAAAAATTTAGAATTCTCTGACTTTGCCAGTTTCTCCCGGTTTTCCAGGTTGGTGGCAACCCTGATGTAGTAGGTTGTAACAAAAAGTACGCCCAAAGAAATCCAGCTACAAGGTTTTTAAAGTAAAAATACCAATGGTAACCCCCTTTAAACAGTTACTGGACACACTCCCAACTTTACTAGGGACCCTAGGAAATAGCAGTACAACTAGAGCGTTAAATTATGGTAGCTCATTAAATGCTCTAGCCGAGACGTTAACTCTAAACTAAATGCTTTTTTAGTGTTCAAGAAATGCTACATGTGTAAAAATTGAGGGTAAAAATATGAACATCTTCATTTTAGGGTCCAACATGATTATATATTAAAACTTTTCCCTAAAAGCGACTTTTATTAGTGTAAGGTCGGCACTTATAATGACAGTATTTCAAGAATTTCCTAGTATTTTTAATTATTAACAACTGTTATTCATTAGGTACATGTAGGGTGGTCATGTGATCCTCTTTTTTAAACGGAACACCCTGTAAAACTTAAAAAAATTAGATTAACCTTTTTTTCCTTCAGATTATTGAACTGATATTTCTGAGTAAAATTCTGAAAAAACTTTGCAATAGAGTGGCAATAATCTGCAAGATAATCAATCGAGAGAACACACGACAAAAAAGGCTCTGTGTTATACCGGTTTTTCAATAATAATAAACAAAAATCAAATGTGCAAACAAAGTTCAATGTAGTGACAATTTAGTAGCTGGAAATAAGTGTGAAATCTAGAATATAATAGTAAATAAAGAGTAAGATTTTAAGTGATGAGTATAAATATTTAATTAATAAACAGTGTTCGTTTTTAATAAAAATGAGTTAGAGTAACTGATCTCAGGTTATCTCACTTCAAAACAAATCCTTATTAGTATTTAATTGTTACACTTTTTCTCCTTTTTTTGTCAATATGTGCATTTATGAGTGTTATTTTTAAATTTTAAATACAATTAAATATAGAGTGGGAATAAAAAGTCACAACTAAAAATGTCTGATAGATTTACAGAGCTAATATGTTTTGCGAGACATGTATATTTAAGGACAGGCCAACAAAAAATTAACTGTTTGGAGCAACTCTTGTGACTGTTGCAAGTTTGCTTATTGCAAAAAAATGGCGGGCATTAGCACCTCAGAAGCTCAAACCTTAACTCTTGAAAAAATAATTTTTTTATTGCGAAGGCTGTAAAGAAAACCTAAGAAATATACACAACAATGAAAATGTAGAAAAAATATTTAAAAAAAACTCAAAACGTAAACAATTCACAATAAAAAAGAGTCACCATAAAATTCAGTCAAGGAGTAGTAAGCTTTTTTGTTTTAATGAGGTAGCGTTTCTAACTTCAACTGGTACATGATTAAATATTTTACGTCCTTCGTAAATAAGAGACTTTTGAGTTAGACTGGTTTTTGGTATTGGCAATGGTAAGCTCGATTTTCATCTCGAATCGTGCTTAGATTTTAAAAAAATTTCACCTCTGTTATTCTTAAAAATCAAACTTGCTGTCTCAAGAATATACAGCGACGTTAACGTTAAGATTTTTTTTTTATAAATTGAGGCTTACAGGTATCTCGTTGGTGAATTTTATCTATAAATCGCGCAGCCACTCAAACAAAGAAAAATATGCATTTCTTGCCATATCTTGCCCCAACTCACCCCTTACACACCTAATGGCAAAACACCCAGAAGACAGTCTCTTACCCAGCTTGAATATGTGTAATCGTCGTAATTTGATTCTGAACAAGACTTTCTCCCAAAATAACAGCCTGCATCTCACATTTGAAACCCAATATATTTGTTTTACCAATGTTAAGGCAGAGTTGATTTGCATCACACCATTTCTTAATTAGTAGAAGGTCTCGTAAAATGGTTGTTCTTAAAACATTGATATCTTTGTGGTGCCACAGAACAGAGGTATCATCTGCAAATAACGTGAAAACTCCAGATATTTCCAAACGAACAGTATCATTAATATATATTAAAAATAACAGCGGTCCTAATACCGAACCCTGTGGCACACCACAATTTACATTTAGAGGCGAAGACCTTGAACCAGAGATAACAACTTGACTTCGATGACTTAAATATGATTCAAACCACGACAACATCGACCCTCTAAAACCATATCGTTCTAACTTTTTCACAGAACACTGCTGCCACATCCTCACCTCTATTAAGATTTGAAAACACCCCCTCCAGAAAATCGAATATAGCGTCATGGGTGCTCCTCTCCCCCTGGAATCCATACTGTTTAGGTGTTATTAACCCAAATTTATGCAAATATCCCAACATTCGTTTTTTAACAATCTTCTCAACGACCTTTGACAAGGTTGACAAAAGAGATATAGGCCGAAAATTGGAAGGAATGCTAGGATCACCATCCTTATGGAGAGGAATTACAACTGATGATTTCAGGCAGAGAGAAAACGAACCATTTGTAACAGACTCATCCACAGCCCTACTCAAGGCAATGAGTGCACTATTAGGAAGTTTTAACAAAATATTTGCAGACATTTCATCCATTCCTGAGGATTTTTTGTTCTTTATATCGTGAAGGGCCTCAAATATTTCATTAGGTTCCACAGAGTAAAACTGAGAAGAACTAGTCACTGATAAATAAGTCATTGGATCTATATCAGAAGGGAGATTCTGTGTTAAGGTACCAGCAATGTTACAAAAAAATTAATTTAATGTATTAGCATCAACATTAACTTCTTTATTTCCTGCAGGCTTGTGACGAATATCATTAACGATAGACCAACTTTCTTTTATCTTATTTTTTGATTTTAAAATTCGATTTTTATAATATTTTTCCTTAGCTATGTATATGAGTTTATTATGAAGCTTCCGATACGATTTACAATAATCGAAAAACCAATCCTGTTTAAAAAACTTTTTTAGATAATTCAAAGAGCGCAGATTATTAGAAGATATTTTTAGGCCCACAGTCAGCCAACTTTTATGGTTAAGTTTATGTTTGATCCATTTTAAGGGAAATGCACGAGCAATATTGTCCACAAGAACCTTACGAAATGTAGCAAGAGGATCTGGAGCTTTATTAATATCATTCCAATTAACACAATTGCACAAATTTTTAAAATCATTGAAAGCTTTTTTACTAAATATTCTTCCTTGTCTTCATTGCTTTCTTACAGGAAGGAACTAAAGACTAAAAACAGAACAGACGCCCTCATGATCCGACAATCCAGAATGAACAACACAACAAGAAACATTGTCAAACCTGGAGCACACATAATCTAACAACGTGGCGCCAGAATTTGTTACCCTCGTAGGGCAATCAACATGGATGCTCAAACCATAAGCCGCCAACAAATTCGATAATATATTTGTGTTGACGTGGTCCACAGCACAGAAGTCAACATTAAAGTCTCCTGCCAGGATTACATTGGTATTAGTCGAAATTTCACATAATAAAGAATCTAGTCTATTAATAAACTCTTTAAAATTAGAAGATGGAGAACGATAAAAACAAATAACATAAAGATTAAACTGACAACAATACGACACAGATAGCTCGAATAGCTCTTCTTTTGAAAGATGGTTAAAACGATCAACATTTAAAAAATCAAAGGTTCCCTTTGATAATATTAGGGTTCCTCCATGGAGGGAGATTTCTCTACATGTTAATGAAATAGTTTTGTAATTAGGAATGTAAAAACTCTCTTCAGGGTGCAGCCAGTGTTCTGTAACTAAAACTAAATCAGGAAAACGACATGATTCTAAAAATAAAAACAAATCATTAGTTTTGTTTCTTAGAGATCTAATATTTTGCAGTAAAACAGTTAAACTATCCTTACGTATTAAGTTATTATTAAAACTTCAAAAAACTGAGAAGCAGATCACTAAATTAAATATAAAAATAAAATGTAAGACAAGTACCAGTAGCTTCACAACAGCAAAAGTTGAGGAAATGGATAAGCAACTAATTGAATTATCTCAAACACGAACTTGGAAGAATGTTTAAAGAAAGAACTGAAAAAAGCTAAAGAAAAAAACCAAGAAATAGAAGGGGTAAAGCCTAGACATTTCACAGCGAAATCAGTGATCAGGAAATACTCAGATAATCTTGTAAGTTTCGACAGTAAAAATACCAAGTATAAAGCAGAAATTGTACAATTAATGCAAATTAACAAAGACATGGTAAGTACAGTAAGATTACATGAGAAAGAAAATAAAAAGGATGAGATAGAGGTAAATGAATTGAAACAATATGAAAGAAAAATGTCGGGGTGAAAAAACATGAGACAAAACAATAATAAACCTCAATAGGAACAAAATAACTTTCAAATTTAAAACAGATAAAGTAGCATCTAACAAAGTTAAGAAAATTCTTGTGTTATTATGTGATGAGTACAGAAAATATTTATATCCCTACTTAAGAAAAAAAATTTCTTCAAACTATTATAAGTTGCAGGTAATCTGCAAACCGCATGCATTATTTAAATAAGGACGTGGTAAGTGGGTTAAGTACTACTTTATCAAGTTTCACCAGTGATGACGTTGTTTTGGTGCTTGCATAATTGCACATAAAATCAATAATTTAAATATAAAATTAAATATTTCTTTTATCGCGAATCAGTGTTTCTATACAAATTTAGTTTTATGCTCCATACCTGCAAAACGCGAAGGCGACATAGCGTATAAAAATGTTAAGAAAATTAAGGAAAAATTAAATTTAAGTGTTGCCAATTTAAGAAAGTTTACTTTTAACATAATTTTTCTTCATCTATATAAAAAGTTTAGATATTCAGACTATTCGACAAACAGTATATTTTTAAACAATGGTTTGGAAAAAATGGCATCTTATATGCAGGATATGGTTTTAAATTTTAACAATACTCCTTTGTTGTCACGTTTAAGACAAATCTTTTTACAAACAAATATTGAAAATTTTCCCGCTGTGTCCTGTCCAAATGTTTATGTGAATAATAGTTTAATAGACAACATAAGCAAGAGTAGGGACCGAGGTGCAGACCAAGAACGTTTTTTAGAAACAACAAATTGAGACGTATTGGCATGGTGATATTGGAAAATTTATTTATTATTTCAATTGTTAGCTCTAAAAAATTTGTTACACTTATATATCTTGTTTATGTTTGTTAACTCCCCTACAAGAGTAACCGAAGAATCGGCAACTATAATTGATTGCTTCTGTACAAATTTAAGGCAAGATCTCGTAAACTGCTATATAATTTCTACTCCAAGTCTTTCAGATCATGAGGCATTGTTAACCAGCTTTTCTTTATTTCACAAACAAGATAAAATACCATCTAAATATGGAAGGATATTTTGAAATAAGAATTTTGTAAAATTAAAATATATTTGCTCTTTGGTTGATTGGGAATGTGTAATGAATTCAGAAACGCCACTTAAAACCTTTCATACAACACTACATAATATTTTTTACCAAAGCTTTCCATTGCACAAAATGAGGGCTAAAAAAATAACAAAAGGAATCAAACAATTGTGCAAAAACTTAAAAATTTCTAAGCCATATTAAAAAGATTACTTATAGCCCTTTTTTCATAACTTACTTTAAAAGATATCATAAAATCTATAAACAGGTAATTACAGTGTCTAAGCGTAGATATAACGAAAACCAAATTTTAAATGCAAAAAATGCAATGCAAAATGACCTTAAGGGAAAAAACAGCCATACGAGAAAGCCAGCCGAAATAGAAGCCAATATTCTTACTTAGATTGCCATTTCTATTGTAATACTTTATCCTATTTGAGCGATTCATATGTTGAGGAAACAAATGAAAATGAACTCAAAAATATATTCTATAGAGTTAAAAACTCAAACTCTGCTGGTATTGACCAAATCCCTATTAAAGTATTTCGTAATTTAAATGAGAATATTTTGTTTATATTGGCCCATGCTATCAACTTTTATTTTACAACTGGTGAGTTTCCTGATTTCTTAAAAACAGCTTTAGTAAGACTGCTTCACAAAGCAGGATCATACACCGATCCAGCAAATTTTAGACCTATTTCCCTGCTCAGCACATTATCTAAAATAATTGAAAAGTTGTCAAAAAAAGATTGATAAATTTTTTGAACAACCATAATACTATTAATGAATGTCAGTATGGTTTCCAAACTTGTAAAAATACAAAGGATTTCATTTTCTCCTTCCTTGAAAGTTTTTAATTAAAATTAAATGATAAAGAACTAGTGGCTGCAGTATTCTATGACTTTTCTAAAGCATTCAATTGTGTTCGGCAGGTATACTTTTGAGAAAAATGTTTGTTCATGGTATTAGAGACATCTCATCAATATTTTTTAATTCATATTTGACAAAAATATCTCAAATGGTAAAAAACAATAACCATACATTGTTTAAGTATTGATACATGCATCCCTCAAGGTTCCATCGTAGGACCTATTTTATTTTTAATTTATGTTGAAGATTTATTAAAATTACCAATTAGGGGAAAATTTACCGCATTCGCTGATGATGTAGGGCCTTTATAGCACCATAAGGATCCTAATGTTTAAAAAAAAAAAATTATTAAATTAATAAAAATTCTTAGTTTTAAGTTTAAGTGAATCAGTAAATTCTCAGTATACATATTGATAGTAATCTGAGATTTACTGAGTATGTCATTTATTTCAATAAAAAGAAAGCAATTGGTGGATATGCAGTATGTCAAGTCTTGGGAATTGGGGCAGGCTATGATTGAGTTGAGTCTCACTTGCATTATAGAATAGCCTTCTGGGGAAACTGTAGCCAATATTTGTTTCAAGCTGATTTTAGCCTTCAAAAAAGATGAGTTACATTTGTGAAGCAAATATCAGAGACCATTGTAAACCCCTATTTAAAAAAGAGAAAGTTTTCTTTAATAATAGGTGTGTTAGCACAAAAAAATAACCTTATTTACTTTGTGGTGCTAGGTACATTTGTGAAGCAAGTAAAGGAGACCATTGTCAACCACTATTTAAAAAAGAGAAAAATTTAGCTTTAATACTTATGCTTGTACTTATGTCTGTATATCTTGGAAACAGTATGCCTCATACACAAAAAAATACAATGGTTTTACACATACACATCCATATTCAACGAGAAATTCCAATAAAATTCCATTACAGATACCAAGATATTCATTGACACAAAATTCTATTATTAACAAAAGTATTAAAATGTATAATAAACTACCAATTCACTTAAAAGACATTGAGAATTATACTAGTAGTAGTAGTAACTAGGGGGCGGCCCAAGACCTGGCAAGTAGGCCCAATCAGTCCCTTTTTACCTTACCCCAGCCCAACCCCTAATCCACCACCTGTACCGCTTGTACGGTAGTGGGCTCTCCGGGCCTTCCTGTACTTTGGCCCACTTGAGAGAATTATACTAAGTTTAGACAGAAAGTAAAACACATGCTGGCTGACCAGGCCTATTATACTTTGGATGAATATTTTATTGAAACTTTTTAATAACTGTGTTTTTTTTAAACAAAAAAAATTAGCATTTTTGTACATACAAAAAATATTTTATGTGTGTTAAACTATTTCATTAACTATTTTACCTATAATGCTTTAGGATTCGATGTTCGAATAGTGGTTTTTAAACTAGTGTGTTTATTTTTGATTTTATTTGGATTAATACTTTAAATAAACTGATTCTTTTATTCAATATATGTTTTGTTTGGTCCTAAATTTTATCTAGTGATGTTATGTTGTATGTTACATAATTTAGGTTTTTCGCCACTAATTTAAGGAAATTTCTTTAAAAATAATTATTCTCTACACACTCGCAAATCCTAACGACGAATCTAAGTACTTATCTGAAGTTTATAAAAAAGAATTATTATTATTTTTAAAAAAATTTCCTTAAATTAGTGGCGAAAAATATAATATGTTAAAAATATAAACCAGTAATATGTAAACTCTTTACAAATTTCACCTTTAATAAGTTTTAAGTCTTGCCAGAGAAATGTTTTGACAGGATGTTTTGGTTTGTGGTTTTACTAAATTTGTATGCTAAAACACTATTTTATGCACTTATAAATGTTTTTTTTTTAAATTCTTTTATGTAGCGTTAAGAAACCTACTTTGTAGATGATTTTTGGGGTAAAGAAGAAGTTAAAAAACCTCCAAATCAGTTACTTCAACCGAAAAAAAAAACTAATAAACAAAAGATCAAAAGATCTTGGGTGGAAATAACGAAAATTCAAACTTGGATGAGTATTCCACAAGGAACACACAAAAGATCAAAGCGAAAAGAGAAATGAATAAACGATGTTTCGCCCTGGGTAACCAGCGTGGGCTCATCAGTAGTTTCACTGGTCACCCTCCACTATACATCATTAAACACCATCATACAATTAGATTTCCAACCTTGAACCACTCACAAACAGGCATCGTTCCGCACTGGTACTTACTTATCCAAGGGTCAGTCCATATCAAGTCAACCAGGGTATTTTACCACACCATCTCCGATGTTGATGATTTTTAGTATACATGTTTTTCCTACCAAAAAACTGGAAAATCCAAAATTTCAGACTTTTTTGACCAGTTGTTTATTTTGAATTAATTTTTGAAAATCGAAAAAGTCACTTATTTGTCCTTAACATGTGCGCACAAAATTAGGAATATCCAAAGAACCACTTATAATAGAAAAGTAGGTGAAGGTTCATTTTAAAGCTCTTATAAAGACCTTTCATATGAGAATATTGCATAACATATATTGAAAAAAAAATAAAAAAAAAATTTTTGTTTTTTTTTTTGAAAAATTTCAAAAAGGCCATTTTTAATTTTTTTCAAAAAATTATATTATTTTCTTTAAAGTGTTATTAAACTATTCACAAAATTTTGAGATGGACAAATCATGGGTTCAATGTGAAAAAATTTATTAAAAATGTCACATGCATGAAAAATCGCCTATAAATAGACAATGCATTTTGGTAATTAGAAGAATATAATGGGGTTTAAAGCGATATTATAAAAATATTTGACAATATTTTATTTAATAAAAAATTATATCCTACGTTTCATTCTGTATCAGTAATCAGATTAACATTGCCCCCCATTGTAATATTTACTTACAAAACCTCTTTTCCACCGGAGACGTACTATTGGATGTTCCAATTCTTAGGAAAATATGCCTGTATAAACCTGCCAATACTTTTGTGAAATACTGCCTGTTTATTCCTGTTTAACATTAAGGACACACCTCCTTCATTTTATTGGTCTGTTTAGGTACATTGTGGGGATTTGCTGACATGAAAATTCCTGCATAAATTGATTTTAAATTTTTGGCAAGTATCTTCCTGATACAGCTCCAAATAATCGATACATAATAGTTCGACTGAAGGTTTATCAGAAGTCATCTCTGTGTAATTTTAAAAGTTTCAACTATGGGTGAGGCAAGTGGATGGACTAAATATAAAGTAAAGTGCTGTGATCCACTAGAGTTAAAAATCAAGCATTTTGGGAAATTAAGAAATGTGACCAAGTGGATGTGCAGTTACAAAAATGTCAAAATGGGAATGAAAATCTGTGATGGTTGTAGACTAAAGCTTTCAAAGGAGTTTAAGGCATCTGAAGAAGATGAGGCAGGGTAAGTAACAAATAGTATTTTTTAATATAAAATTAATAAACTAAACCAATTGCGTCAAGTACGGAGTGGAAAAATCTCATGGCATTATTTTGCATGGCATTTTGAAAATACAGACATTATGTACAAATTTTTTGGCATTATGTACACATTTTGGGTCAGCTGTTACCCCCTTTTTAAGTTCTTATAAAAAACTAACTTTTTAAATTTTTTTAGACCCAGTCAAGTTCCAGAAAATGATCCAGATTTTCAAGATCCTGCTGAATCATTTACTCTTTTAAACAAGTCATTGGAGCTTCTTGGTGTGTCGCCGATTAAAAGAAAAAATGTATACAAAGAAAAAATTGATATTGTACAGCATACAATTGCGAAAGCATTTACAAAGGAATCAGATTCAACGCTAGTAAAGGAATGCCAGAGTGACGAAAGTGAAATGATTAAGCAGTTAAAGGACAAATTTTTAAAAACCGAAAAGAGGAGTGAGAAAATACTAGTTTTATCATGTTTACCTCAAAGTTGGAGTAGAAAGAAGATTGAAGAAGACTTTGGAGTTTCTCAATATTTGGCCAGAGCTGTAAAACAGTTAGTTAAGGACAATGGGATATTATGTTCTTCTAACCCCAAACCGGGAAAGACCCTTAGTGATAGAGTGGCCCAAATAGTGGTAGATTTTTACCAAAGGGATGACATTAGCAGGACCATGCCAGGTAACAAAGATTATGTTGTTATCAGAAAATATGGAGCTGAAAAAGAATATGTACAAAAAAAATTAGTCTTAGCTAATTTAAAAGAAATTTATGCATTGTTTAAAACTGAGTACCCCAATGAAAAAATTGGGTTTTCAAAATTTTGTGAACAGCGACCCAAAAACTGTATACTGGCAGGAAAAAGTGGGACTCATACTGTATGTGTATGTACTATACATCAAAATATAAAACTAATGCTCAATGGCTCCAAATTAAATAAGCTATATGATGAAAATAACAGGCCTCTTGCAATATCTTATCATGATTGCCTTTATAAACTAATGTGTAATCCACCTTCAGTGGACTGTTTTTTAAGCAATAGATGCAAGCAATGTCCTGGAGTAGAACAGTTTAAAAATACGTTAATAGAAAAATTTGAGGAAGAATTAATTGATGAGGTCTCATTTAAAAAGTGGGTCTCAGTAGATAGGTGTACTATGGAAACCGTTGTTAAGAAAAGTGATGATTTTGTCCAGGAATTTACTGATGATCTTGTAAAACTTAAATCACATTCTTTTATTGCAAAAATGCAAAAAGATAGATACAATGAAATAAAAATTAACCTTAAACCCGGAGAGTCTTTGATCACTTGCGACTTTGCGGAAAATTATTCCTTTGTTATGCAAGATGAAGTCCAGTCTTATCATTGGAATAACAGCCAGGCAACCCTCCACCCTTTTGCCATTTATTTTCTAAGTGATGGTAAACTGCACAACCTGAATTATGTGTTTATTTCGGAAAGCTTGACACATAATATAATTGCATTTCATTTATTTTTTAAAAAATACCAGGACTTAACAAAATTTTTTATTTTTCGGATGGATGTGCTGCGCAGTACAAAAACAAAAAGAATTTTCTGAATATATGCCTGCATAAAAAAGCTTTTGGTGTTGAAGCAGAGTGGCATTATTTTGCCACCTCGCATGGCAAAAGTGCCTGCGATGGCTTGGGAGGAACTGTTAAAAGACTTGCTGCCAAAGCCAGTTTGCAGAGGCCCTATGACAATCAAATAATGACACCTCTACAATTGTTTACTTGGTGTGAAGAAAACATATCTGGCATTGATTTTAAATATTGCACAGAAGCAGATTATACAAATCATGAAATAATTTTGAATAAAAGATTTGCGGAAGTCTTAACAATACCGGGGACACAAAAAATTCATGCTGTAATTCCTCTTACAGAAAGCACGTTTTTGGCAAAACAGTTTTCTACATGCTTAGAGGTCGAAACACATAATCTTTAGCATTATTTTGCAAAATATCGAGTCAGGGTTTGTCACTGTAGAATATGACAGTGCTTGGTGGCTGGCTTGTGTCTTGGGGAAAAATAATGAGAGCGGAGAACTGAAAGTAAGCTTTCTTCATCCACGAGGACCTGCCTCATCATTTTTTTACCCAACACCTCAAGATATTTTAATTATTAAACCAGAAAGTCTTATAAAAAAAGTTGAACCCAACACTGCTACTGGCAGAACTTACAATGTCAGCAAAAAAGAAATGTCAGATTCATCAGAAATTCTTAAAAGAAAGTTAAAAAAATAAATTTAAGGTATATAGTTAGTCTTAGTGTTTTCTGTCTAATTTTTATCAACGAAGTAGAAAAGTTTGTTTATTTCTTTTGCGAGTTTAAAATAAAATAATTTGTGGATAAAGCCTCTGGGTATTTTTTAAAACCTGTATCCATCCAACAAATTTATTTATTTTAATATCCAGTGCACTATTGGTGCTCCTAAAATATGTTTATTTTTTTAAATGCATGATTTTTAATGTACTTAATATTTTTGATATTTTTTTTGACATTGAACCCATCATTTCTCCATCATAAAATTTTGTGGATAATTAAGTAACACTTTGACCAAAATTATATATTTTTTTCAAAAAAATTAAAAATGGCCTTTTTGAATTTTTCAATTTTTTTTTTTCAATTTTTTATTTTCAATTTTTTTTTTTGTTAAAATTATGTTGTGATATTTCATAAAAAAGAGCTTCAAAATGACTTTAAAATGAGCCATTTATTACTTTCCTAGTGTAAGTGGTTCTCGAGATATTGCTAGTTTTGTACATTCTTGTTAAGGTCAAAATGCTGACTTTTTTATTTTGAAAAATTAAAAAAAAAAACTATGAATCAAAAAAATCTAAAAATTTGCATTTTCAACTTTTATGGTAAGAAGAAAATATATAGCAAAAATCATCAAAATTGGAATTGGTCGCGTAAAATTTTTGTGATTTTTTGGTTGATTTGATATGGAATGACCCCCAAGTTACCTAATACGAATTCGTCCTGGCGTGTTAATATTTCCAGTAGGATTATGCTCCTAAGGCAATTAAAACAAAGAAGAATTTAAAAAACCTCCAAATCAGTTACTTCAACCGAAAAAAAAAACTAATAAACAAAAGATCAAAAGATCTTGGGTGGAAATAACAAAACAGGGCGCAGGCGGATTTTTGTTTATTTTCCTGAGAATAAAGCTTATTTTGAATAGAATTGAATAGTTCAATTCAAATAATACTTTGCAATAGTCCACAATACCTATAGGATTATTATTATGCACTATATGTATGTACAAAAATCAGGTGAGTGAAATATCCTCACTGGTCAAATACTAGGGGTGCCCCAGTTACCCATATTATAAAAAGTGTCCTGAATTTTTTTAGCGCAAGTGCACATACCTACAACACTGAATAACCCACCGTACAAAACATACAATTTTTTCCCGCCATTCCACAAACAAAAACAAAAAAATTATTTAAAAATTTCAACATAAACAAAAACAAATCTTTTGGGGTTAGAAAAACATAAATATGAGAACGATGCTGTTGGGACAGGAACGATTGCCGCTATGCGACACCTACCGACAGCTGCTTTAAGGATTTTCGATTTACAATTGATCCTGATTCTGGCTGAACCAGAGTCTCGTTCGAGCCAAGGCAATCACGCTCTTTTTAGGCAAGGACACAACCCCCTTAAATGGAGTAGGCCTTTTACATATAAATTAAAGTAATTTAAATAAAAAGTTAGGAATTTCTTACATTTTTGTAATCTGCATTGCACCAATTACCTTTTTTAACTATTTTATAGACAAAATTCATGACAAATAATAAGAAAAAACATTATTTTGATCGCGGTGAAAAACGCCATATGTCTGAGACATGCAGTAGACGTCCGTCTTTGATCAATCTTTAATAACGCGCGCGGAAACATGTGCCACAGTTACTTCCGCCTGTTCACCGGCCCCGCAACTGCCCCAACCAAATTTTTGGAGGAAACCGGTGTTTTCCCACCAGTTATTATTATTAAACAATGTTTTAAAGATCGCGAATATTTGGTCTCTTCCGTGCTGCTTTTTTTAAAAAGCTTAGATCGCCGTCACACTCAATGCGTGCCAATGTACCCTAATTTAAAATAGACTGTTTTTGGCAGAGTACTGACGATAAAATAATTTATCTATATTTTCATTAGTGAGAGGTCACTGAACTGGGGTTAGGTTAGTTCATAAAGAATTTTTTATAAAAAATCAAAAAGGGCAGAAAATTTGGTGGTAATTCTGAGGATGGCTCTGTCAATGTTGCCATTTTTTTAGGTGATCAACAGTAGTGACAGCCATAGTGACGATGACAATGATTATGGTGATAGTGATGGTGTCTCAGATGTGAGCTCGGATGTTAATGTAGATTCTGAACCTGACATGCCCGAGGATGTATTGTATTGTACCAGCGTTGAGCACGCTACTGGCAGGACTTACTGAATGTGGCATTCCAGGATCACCCAAAGACCCCAGGACTTTCCACTCGTTCATACCATTGATATGTTTTAATTAATGGTTTTTTATTTATAAATTTATATTAAATTAAAAAAAATATGCTTTTTTTACAAAAATGTCTTTTATTGAGTTCTATCCTCCATTTCACGACTGTTCTAACATTATACATTGGGTAAAAATTGAGGTGTGTTCGAGTCTTTTAAGTTAGGGAATCCGTTCAAAACACAGTTAAGTAGTTAAATCTGTCCCGAACTCCTTTGGTTGTCATATAAACTAATAAGTGCCGCCATGATTGATTGTAAAAATCATTGTATGCTAATTTTTAAACAAACATTAAAAATTATTTTTTTACTTTTCTGTACAATAAACTAAGATCTTTTTGCATGTAAAAATCCGTATTTTGTTCTTAGGAATCCTAAGCAACATCTTCAGAAGTTTTTGTAAATCTTAATTTTCCTTTTGACAACTTATAGAAAAATGGACATCAAAAATATTCATCAAGTCAATAAAATTAATTATGCAAATGAAATTTTTTAATTTGTTTTTTAAATAACGTTATTGATTCAGCACATGTTATTTCAGGTGGCAACTTGGAAAATATTCTGATACTGAGGTTATTTGGCAACATCATACCTATGTTGCTATTTCTAAGTGGGACTAAAAGTCTGCCTGATGTCTTGTATTTCTATTGTGTATATAAAAATGTCTAAGATAATTTTTCTTGTGTTTATAAAAAAGCGTAACATGATTGTGATTGTGGCACCCCGACTCCTGAGTACTCTTTTTTGAGCGATGAAAACCTCTTTTGGTGTAGGTGATGTACCCCAAAAACATATTCCATATATTAACATACTATCAACTTTGCCATAATAGATATATACGTATTAGCTGCTGAGTTGTAAGAACATATTTTAAATTATATACTGATTTAACTTTTTTACATTTATCTTGCCAATTTAAGTGTTGGTCAACTATAACACCAAAAAAAACTAACATAATTTACTTTGTTAACACTGTTACCAATAAATTTAATATCTAAATCCAAATTATTTCGGTTTTGAGGGTGAGAAACAAAGAATTATTCGAGAACCAATTTGATAAATTCGACATAATATTATTGCGCTTCTGCTCCAGACAGAATGTATTAGTGCCACTAGTTACAAAGCCAGAATCATCTGCGAATTTTGGTAATTTAAATTTATCAAAGCACTTATTTATATTATTGCTAATCGTTTCAAGGTAAAGAATAAAGAAAATTGGACCCACAACTGTTCCTTACGGAACTCCTAAATCTACGGTGACATACTCTGAGCTACCAACCGTTCATAGACACCATATTGTTTCCTTTTCCCTAAAAATGATTCTGTCCATCCTAATGGAATTCCTCTAATGCCAATTCTTTCAAATTTATCTAAAAGTAAAATTTGATCTATGCAGTCAAATGAACGACTGAGATCGCAAAATACACCAGCCGGGCATTCACTGTTTTCCATGTGCGTAAAAATTTCAGCTATAACAAAATCTAGGGCATCTTGAGTTGATATATTTGATCTGAAGCCAAATTAATCATTGGTTATTAAATTATATTTTGCTATAAATTTATCAAACTGATGCAAGAAACAGTATTCAAGAATCTTGGTAAAGGGAGAAGTCTGGTCTATAATTATTTGCATTTTGTTTTTCTCCTTTTTTATATATTGGTACTACTTTATTTATTTTGAGTTTTTCAGGAAACATTACACATTCAAAAGATTTATTTACTAAGAATTTTAGAGGCTTAATTATTTCATGCATACATTTCTTAACAAGAAAACTTGGTATAACATCAAAACTCGTAGAAAACGTAGGTTTTAATTTATTTTAAACAATAGCAAGAATTTCTGTTTCTGTTATTTGATTAAAAAAGAAAACATTGTTATTTGATTTGTATTTTCATATTCTCTATTACACTTTGGGATATTTTTGAGGAGCATCATGAAAAAATTAATTAAAATAATTACTAACTAAAACTTGGTCTTTGACTATCAGCGGTAATTATATATTGGCCTGATGTCGGGCCTATGAAAGTTTAGGCTCTTTTTTTCAACGGCAAGTGAGTTGCTTTTATTTGTGACATCACTGGAAGGTGGTAGTCGTCATCACAAAACGTGACAATTTATGACGGGCGGGTGGCCAAGCAGGTGACCTCCAACTACTCTTGTTATTTTGTCATGAATTTTCATGCCCCTTCCCTTTGGCGTTACATCCCAGCAAACACAGCAGGTCGGTAAATAATCGGACAACTACCCATGTTCGGGTGGGACAAGATGGGCAGTCTTGAATTACTGGAAAATTATATAAGCAAGTGGACTGTAAACTATAGGGAAGCTGATTCGATAAAAAAACGTTCTAAACACTCCCAATTTTGCATGGTAGAAACCTCGATTTCTTATGTAAATGCCAATCTTTGAATAAGCAAAGTTAATATTTATGTCGTATACCATATGCACTCGACTTACCCCTTGGTGTCGTGGAATATGATATCTAGGAAATTCTTTCTTTATTTTTGCTTGCTTTACACCACAAAATCAAAAATAAATTGTTGTAGAAAATGCACGTGTTTTTCAGGGTCGCGCGATGACGTGTATCGTTTCTAATTTTGGAGAACACTGAAGGTCGCCTTGTACGCTTAGTTTTCTGCGCTGCTTCTCCTTTTACTTGGTATTCCCGTTGCTTTAACAGGAAGGTAAAGGGGTAAAAGGGGAAGTAAATGTGGAAAAAAGGAAACAAAGAAAAGTTATAAAATTGGTCTAAATTGTGTGATTATCGAGTGTAAATAAATACTTAATTTAAAATAAATTTAATTATTTGCTTTCTTGCAAATTAAAGAGAAAAATAAAATAAATGTAATTCTTAGTAAATAAAAGAAAAATAAACAAAGCAGTTTCTAAGCCCAAAAATGTGTATCTAAAACTATTTTGAGGTGGTACCGAAACAACCCACTTACATCACCGATCATTCACCATGCACATGAAAAATAATTTGCTTGGCCCGCTGAAAGTCCGATGTAGTATTCTCTCGTCGGTAAATTTCAATTATACGGTATCGGCCCTACCCTCTCATACAGAAATAATACCAACGATTCAAAGCGAACGCGCCGCGCACTCTATCTGCGACACATATAAGCTAACCATATATCCAATAAAATACGTGAGTACGATTTCTCTCAGCCTGTCCCATTCAAAATATCTACTTATACCAGTATAATTTTCTATTAGATATGTGTACGTCTCATGCGAGTCTAATCAACACCGTACTCAACTAAGAAGGTGTTGGTCTAAGATGTGCTATTCTATATATATTAGTGGCTAGGTCATAGTCTAATATAAGTTAAGTTAAAAAATATTGTAGTTCTTCATACGACCTCGAATTATCGTCATGTTTTCGTTGGCATTTGGAAGTCTTCACCGGAGACGTCATCCGACGGTCACCAACTTGGAAGTGATTTCTACTAAAATTTCCGGCGTTTCAGTGTTGTTGGTAGCGACGTTTTCGAGTGAAAAGTAATTTTAAGCAAAAAATTCCGACGTCTGAACGTCGTTGATGTCTTTCCTTGTTCATTTGGTCAATTTTTCTGAACAGATTCCTACCTCGGTTCAACGTCATGCCGCAACGGCAAATTTCGTAAAAAAAAGTGACGAAAGTTGCCTGTTGGGAACCTAACCTCACTTTTAGGTTATGAATTTGGAAATTAAAACAAAAACCGTCTTTGGAATATATGTCTAAAAAGAACTACGGCATACTAACACATTTTATAAAAAAAGGAATAAACTACTTGGATACAAAAAACACAGTGGTAAGTAAAACCAAAGAGGTATTTGCCCAGTCTTGATTTACTTATTTTAAAGATCATTTTTGGCACCTACCTATTGTTGGTAATGTGCACGTGTCATCAGCCAGCGTGTCTTATTGAAATAGATACTTACATTACGTTAAACAGATTTCAGGACTGGGTCAGCGCTCCATCTTAGATTTACTTCATTGTTTTCCACGAAGTTGATCGATTATTATTGTTCTTGTGCAAGTATCTGAATTCTTACCTTAGATATTTTTAGGCATTATCAAAAACGTTAGAGCCAAACGTCGTTCGGTGAGAGAACTTTAGTAGTTCAAATGACTGAAGGTCGCAATTTTGTCGGGCATTGGATTTTGAAACTGCAGACGTCGATGAGACGTATTTTTGTAGGGTTCTGGTTAACCGATGCGGACAAATTAGGTGCATTGAGTAAATATGCCATTTTTTGCCAAACGGACGATGTAACGCTGGCCGTCATTAAAAAAAGTTGCGCTTTTTTTAGATTTTAGCGGTTATTTATGATCAAACAACATAATTTTTGTAATTTTAATGCTAGTTTTTATGGTATGTATTAAAATATGACTTGAAAAACATAGTTTTAAAACTTCTTTTTTTTTGCAAAAAAATACAAAAAACATCAAATTTGCCTTATTTTTGAAGCCCCCGCATTTTTTTTCACCTAACCTTACTATATTTATCAATAAAATACCCGTCGCATGAAAATTTCGATGTGGAACATTCCTTGAAAGTCAATTATTATCAATGTTACTTTGTCAACTTGTCCAATTTTTCTCTACTACATTTCTAGTAAAAAAAATTTAACGTCAGTTTTAATAAACTTTCTTGTTTTATGGTTAGTCGGCAGCCGACGTCGTTACGACCCAAATTCGTATGCTCCATTTAGGTAGAAATTTGGATCGTCAGGTACGATATACGATGTCGGCAGTCGACGTCGGTATTGGGTCCCCATCAAATTGACGCAAAAGCGACTTGCTAGAACGTTGACAAGCCGTTCATGCAACTTTAAGGGGCCTTTGGCAACGTTAAAACGTCGAAAAATGGTTCCTTGAGACGGCTCAGAGCCGCGTTCGATACAACCCCCTTAAATAAAGTAGGCATTTGACACATAAATTAACGTAATTTAAATTAAAAATAACGAATTTCTTACATTTTCGGAATCTCCATTGCACCAATAACTTCTTTAACTATTTTATAAACAAAATTTATGAAAAATAATAAGAAAAATTTTGATTTTGATCGCGGACAGAAACGCCGTATGTCTGGGATTTCGGTTTCTTTCAAAGTAGGGGAAATTGTGACGTTACGAATCAGCCTATTTGCTTTTGGTATTTACCACTTAACAGACTCTGGACTAGGGTTCATCTTTTGATTACCCAAGTACCAATTTGTCGACGTATAAAAACGTTCTAGCAACTCGCTTTTGCACCAATTTGGCGGAGATTTTTTGAGTTGTGTTGACGTTGCCTGCGACTAGAGTCGCTAGAAAAGTTTCCACACCGTCGCCGAAGCGACTACGACTGAAGTGCCCTCTGGATAATATTTTTGATTTGAAATCAAGACTTTCACGTCTCTGCAACCACAAATGGACTAATTTCCAAACACCATCTATCAATAATTCTAAAATACGTAGCTAGGTAACATTCAGTTAATTTATTACATTAAAGTGACTTTTTTAAAGGTTCCCACTAACTAAATTTAACAAAAAACTTTGGTTTTCCGTCAAAAATGAACATTTTAGCTTTAAAAAATAAGGGAGCCTTCAATCCTTCTTACTTTTTTGCTAAATTATTTTTTTATTTAAATACTGAAAATTTTAAAAATGCTTTAAACCTATTTTAAACTTAGCCAATCTAAAAGATAACTTAAAAATTTCCAAAATTAAATAAAAATCATCAAAATCGAGCAAAAAAACAAGATTCTTTTAACGATTTACACAAATGGTGTAGCGGCGCGAATCAGGAAAAGAAAACAGTATGGCGGCAATAATCCTTTCTTGATTTACTGAAAACCTAACCATTTTGCGACTAAAGAGGTGCCCTCTATAGTTGTCTTATATTTTGAAATTGGCCGAAAGTGCTAATAGCTTTTTCCTTTTGCTACAACAATTTGCACTAATTATATCTATCCTTTATATTTATACAAGCTAGAAAAGGACGTAGATACATTTAGTGCACACCAGTGCATCCAAAGAAGAACCCCACAAATGAATTTCAAGGTAGTCTGACTTTTCGTTACTTGGTATCTACAGTCGGTCAGGGACCATAATCTGGGTCACTTGGTGGGCGTTACATAGTTTGTAGGCAGAAAAACAAATCAAAGAATTACAGCTGCTAACAAAATTACGTCGCGATTTTTGATTGTGTGACGTCACAAACGTTTAGGGTCGTGGCCCCTGCATGGTCGGTCAATTATCTATCATCATTTTATCCTAATTTTAACCCCTTTTTCCTTCCTCGTAATACCTTTGCCAATTGTGCAACACTTAATGAATATGGAAAACCCCCCTAAAAATATAAAAAAATATTTTTTATTATTTTTTACATTATGTTTAGAGTAAAACTTTTACGGAGCGCAGTTACTTTATAAAACTTTCACCTTCTTCTACCCCTCGCCGTGTTTTATTTATGGACGCAGCCCTTTTTTAGAGCCGGTTTAACGGCCCTTAGTTTATATTTCAAGCTAGTCTGACTACTGGTCACTTGGAAACTGATTTTTTAAATTTATGTCTCCCTCACCATTCTTTTGTGCCTCTAATATGCCTCTATACATAATAACCCTAGTTAATTAACAACCTTATGGCGTCGTTTTTCCGTCGTTCATTGCGGTCGTTGAAAACCCCACAATATTCCAGTAAAAATAAAAGTTGTTAGAGGGTTGCCAAATTTACTCTAGTTAATAACAACGGTGTGGCGTCGTTTTCTTGTCCATCATAGCGGCCGTTGCACAAATGACTAGTTTTTCTACTTTATACAAGGTTAATTTTAGTGTATTTCTTAGTTATGGCAACTAAGGCAACTAAAAATTGTTACTTACTGTCTCTTTGTCTCACATTTGATTACCGTCACTTTTGAGTCCCGTAGGCACTATTAACTTAATCGGACGGGTCATCGACTACGTTCGTACTCTACCGACTAAGATAGTGTGTAACTAGGTCCGTCTCCACGTAATATCGGATCTCATCCGGCCTGGTTACCGGCGTGAATGGAGGGGTACCCCCCCTACCCACTCACCAGACTGGTCTGATGAGCACCTCCTAGGAAGGCAGTTTTCTTTTCCTAGGAGGATTTAATTTAGCCTTTTGTCGAGGCTAGGGATCTTTAGCGTGCTCCACTATCAATATATGGATAACACGGGACCATCCTCTTAACCCACTCCGAGGGACGGTATGGATTGAATTAGCCTGCCTTCTAGCTAAGTCGGTCTAATCCGCTCCTTAGTGCGTTTTACCTTAGTTTACCAAATTATGTAATTTAATAAGAAATAGTCCAAGTAGACTACCGACTGCCCCGGGGATCGAACCCGGGCCTCCTGGTTGAAAGGTATTGCTGATCACACACAAAATTGCATATTGCATAGCATGGCTGCATAAAAAGTTCAACCTTATGGAAATATATCTATATATATGCAATATGGCGGCTCCAAATCCGTCTCTGATTGGTCGAACTGTTATGCTATGTGTTATGCAAGTTTGGGCCTGATCAGCCTATGTACCCACTACACCAATCAGTGAGGTCACATTTACTGTCAAAGTTGTCAACCATAGGCCCGGGCGAGTTCTTTTAATCAGCTAAAATCCATCCATTGTTGAGTGGGTTGAGAAACTGTTCATCAGGCCAAACCCAATTTTTTTTCTACGTTTCCAGATTCATCCCATCCCAAAAAATGAATTCTAGGTACTATAAATAAGAAAATAACATATACAGCTGATAGAGAGGGGTTATGTATTAGCGATCGGCATTGGCACTTAAAGCCGATGGGACTTGCTGGCTGCTTCCAGCGGAATTTTGCAAGAACGCAATTGATGGCATCGGAACACTATCAAGAACGCAGCAGCGATTGCTCAAGTACTGAGTTTACAAACCCACTCATACCCGCCGTATATAACCGAAGTTAAGGCTGAAAATTGCCTAAACGTCATGACGCATATAACCCTACTTAAAAATAATATTTTTGTTTGGGTGCTAGAGCAATATTTTTGAAAATGTAACAAAAACATTTATTTTTGTGTGATTTCTACTTTAATAAAATGAAGCCGGCAAAAACTGGAGATACCGTTAGGCCATTCAAATTAGGTGGGATATAAAAGTTTTTGAACTTGCACCTAATGGGAGCTTTACTCAACTCATTTTTATTTTCTCCATCCTGCCAAGTACTGGGGTGCATTCAGATTGAAGAGTCCGGGTGAAGTCCGGCGCAGAGCGTTACCCGATAGAGAGTGCACTCCGAGTGTGCCCAAGACGCATTATCATAACCTCGCTCTTAAGATTGAAAAAAAAGTTGTAATTATGTAAGAAGTAACAGTAAATGCGTTTATAAATGAAGAACTACTTGTTAAGGATGATTCACTTTTATCACTTTTTCACTCAGTTCACCACTCTTGATTGTTCCATCTAGAACAAAATTGCCTTTCTCGTCCAACACCAAATTATGGGAATGTGTACTGATTCTTTCCATTGTCAAAAACTAGACTTCAAATTTAAAAAACACAAATACAAAGTTAGGCGTCGTGACTAAAAATTTACAAAAAAAAATTCTTGAGAAAATTCTATTCTCTATTTATGAACGGGATTGTGCAAATTCATTTTGAAGTGACTATAAGAAGGTCCCAGATATTCGTCGACATAAAAAAACTGCAAATTAATTCCACAAAAAAATCACAAAAAAATTGAATATTGATGCATGTTCAGAAAACTTACAATTTTCAATTTTCTGACTTTTTTTGACCCCGGCTACTTAAATTCACATTTTTTAATTCCCTTTACAGACCTGTTAAATATGTTTTTTAAAAGGCTATATAACATGCTAGAATATTAAATGTACAACATACAAAAAAAGCTTTTTGCTATAAACTTCAAAAATTATATCACGCTTTATATTTTGTCGTGTATTTGGAAATTTTTGCAGGGGATTCCTAAAATTTTTACACCTGCTTGGAGGAAATGAATTATCCTTTTAAAAACACCAAACTTTAATCTTGGACGCATTCAAGATTTTTGTCTGTGAGCTGTCAAACATAGATAATTTTTACAAGTCATCCAATTTTAGTTAAAAAACCATTGCTTTTGTTATTTTATTCAGTTTTGAGTAGGTAAGTAAGTAGTTTTATCGGTGTGGGTGCACGTAATTGACAATGTGTACATAAAAATATCATTTTTTACCACCCCCTCTGCATTCATCTCTCCCATTTGATGGTTTAATCCATAATGTATATATAGAAAGGGCCAGAAAATCTTGGACTGATTTAATTATGTTTTTGTTCCTTAGCCAAATTTTATAAAGTTTGACATTTTAGAAAGTTATTTCATTGAAAATGGCGAACATAGTCAAAAATTTAGTCTGGAAAAAAAGATCTGAAACTTTTTTTCGACCTTCCTGTAATTTTTTATTGTCAAAATAGGAAACCTTATGCCTTTTCACATCTAATGAGGTACCACACATAAAATTCGGTTAAGTAGTACAAAAGTTGCATTGCCTCAACATATCGCATAACTTTACCACCAACAAATGATGTCTCTTTTTATTTACCAAGAACTTTCTGACTTCTCATCGGATTTTTACAGGTGTATCCTTTCTGCAAAGGTAAATAAACCAAGCTCGAAACCAAGTCAAAATGTCAAATGTCAAAAACCCAAGATGGCGGACACTCGGACGGACATACCTAGCCAAAAATTTATTTTCCAAAAAAAAGGATAATTTTAACGAAAATGATGGTTCTTTTGCAGCTGTAAAAATTTCAGGAATCCCCTGAAAAAATTTATAAACACTCGACAAAATATAAAGCGTGACATAATTTTTGTTATTTTTGAAGTTTTTAGCAAACAGCTTTTTTTATGTATGTTGTTTAATTTTATTAAAACGTGGGGGCCCATCGTGACATGTTACATTTAATATTCTAGCGTGTTATATAGCCTTTTTAAAAACATATTTGGCAGATCTGTAAAGGGAATGTGAATTAAAAAATTTGAAGTTAGGCAGTCGGGTAAAAAAATTGAGATTTTGTAAATTTTCTGAACATGCTTCAATTTCCGATTTTTTTGTGATTTTTCCGTGGTATGGATTTGCATTTTTTTGATATTGGCGAATAGCTAGGACCTTCTTACCCAATCTTCAAGCTAATGGCCACTTGCACCAACCAGTTGTGGCTCAGTAAGATTTCGTAGTTGTATCAAGTTATATTCTAACTGCTCGACTTAACTTAACCCTCAACTTAACCACAACTTAACTTAGCTGTGACTTAACTGATTGGTGCATTTGGCTGTAAGGTTGTTATATTCAGCTATTTAAAAATTACCCAAGAAAATAAATTATATTTAGTAGTTCAGAACAAAATCACATAACTTTGGCATGGATGAGAAGCATAGTTTTACTTAAACCTGTTGGTACTACTGCATCAAACAGTAACAGTTAGCTCAAGTCTATAACACCAGGATAACTAATACTCGGCCAATATTTGAACAAGTTTTTTTTTTGTTTCAGCTCATCAAATACTCAGTCTTACTGGCATAAGTTTTGAAAGGAAGAGTATCATTGTAAGTGGGACATAACATGTTCACACATTGACTGCCAATGAACAAGGCAAAGATGATGCTGTGAGTTTGGTGTACCTCTGAAGAGGTTCTTAACCTGTTATTGGTAATCAATGTGTTAACAGTATCCATACACTCAGAATTTTTTAAGTTATTATTATGTTAAATTTCTCCCACTTTTGGCCAGGGCCCTTAACAAACTTTAACCTCTTTACATGTTGACTGATGCCCTACAAAAAAAAGCATTCTGAGGCAAAGTGTCAAAAAAACAAATTGAATATTATAAACAGATTTGTCTTTGTTGAGGCCGCGCTGGTCCCTTAAAATTAACAATTGCATTAAACACTCAACCACAAGAGAGATATAAAATGCTTGCCAGAGCCATGGGGCCAGCAAGGAACCAGCCTAGCAGTCAACATGCTAAGTTCTAGGTAATTTTATCACAAGTTGACTACATGTTTTAATTACAGTGTCTGCCTATGGGACCTGTCTGCTTATGAGAGGATATTTTACATAGGAATTTATAATTGGGTTCTAGATATATTTTCTGGTTATGAGAGTTGTCCGCTTATAAGAGCCTCGATAAGAGCTGCTGGTAAAGAGAGTTTTCATTGTAGTTATGTTAAACCTTACATGTTCATTCAATTCTTCCTTAAATTGTTCTGACAACAACCAGGGAAACTGGTAAATAGCCGGGAATTTTACTCTGCATGGAAACTCTAAGAAAAAAACCAACAAAAAAAAATGTGAATAAAAAATAATCGGCACTTTGCAAAGAATTTAAAAAATAAATTTGGTTTAGGTAGGGATTTAATTTTATTATTTTGGAAAGTACTAACATTGAAATTATTTAAAAAATTAACAACAAGCATTTATGTCGCAGGATGCGATCGCTCTCCCCTCTTTGCAATTAACCCTACCCTCTTTATTTTAAATCATTCACAAAAAACATGAAAATTTTTTGGGAAATAAAATCGATCTTGGACTTTCCACAACTTACTTAACTAATCCGGGACAATTTGGATTTGTTAAAGGCACATTTTTAATGCTTTGCAAAAGGATTTCAGGTTAACTATGTTGATTTTTCAAAGGCATTTGACTGAGTAAATCATGATGGCTTGATCCAAAGTAAACCTCACGCATTGGTTATCTTGCATCCATTTCTATCATGAATTTATGATTCTATGACAAGTAGAACCCAAATGGTTAAGATTGGTAGGTTGAGAGTGCCCCAGGGATCCCACCGTGGTCTTGTAAAAATTGTTACTCCTTGCTTTTTGCTGATGATGTGAAATTTTTCAGGGAGATAAAGGGTTTGCTTGATGCTTTTTGTCTTCAAGAGGACTTAAACTCTTTCTTTGAGTGGTGTGCACCCTAAATAAAATGACTTTAAACTTAACAGGTTAAGCGCCACGGCGGACACCGGTGTCCGATGTGTGATAAGTCTCCTGGGCCATAGAGGACACCAATGTCGGCTTGATTTGAAATCTTTGTCATTTGTACCCGGCCGAGAGGACACACTTTTATGCAGTTTAACATGGTAGCGTGTCCGCTGTGGCCCTCCACAGTTAAACAGGGATGTCAGGTTGGGTGTAGCAGAATTTGCGGGTAAAAAATAATTATAAAAAAGTATAGTGCCCAGGGAAATAGTTTAGTCAAATATCCTTGGCGCTTAACCTGTTAGACAAATGTCATAGAATCATGTTTTTGAGACAGAGAGATCCTATAAATTTTGAGTATTCAATTGAATGTTGTTCTGCTGTCTTGTTCGCCCCATTTTGCAATTCTGTTCTGTTTGGTATCCTTCTTACAACTTTACAACTGTTATGTTCAGAAGATTGAGAGAGTCCACAACAAATTTTTAAGGGTAGCTGCATTTAGTATGGGCTATCGCAGATATGAATGTAATATATGCTTTTTGCATAGGGTAATATCAATGCAACTATGGACTGTGCCCAATTGTTGGCTTTGATCGAAGCTTTGGTTAATATAGAGACAATCTGACATTTTTTTTGAATGAACGCCTTATGTGGTTAGTATTCATGCATAACAGCTAGAAAAGCAAATCAATTTTTTTTATTTGAAAATTGCCACATTTAACAAAGAAACTTTTGCAGAATTTTTTCCTGAGGGATATATTGTTACTATTATTCAAATTCGTTCTCTTTTGTAAATGGTTTGCAGTTAATAAATAAATAAATAAATTAAATTTTTACCTAGGGTGCATTTATTACACAACTTTAGCTACAAATTTATTATTGAGACTACATCCTACCTCATCCCAGATTTGATTTCACAATCAAACCTGAAAAAGTTCAAAACGTTCTGCTTAAATTGCAAAAAAATTTGTCGGCGTCGCTGAAACTTTATGGATTGATTTTTGACAACATTTGAAACGTGTAAAAAGTGCTATTTGTATCAAAATTTAGTCAAATTGATCCGTCCCTGCTTTTAAATAGAAAATTTTAGCCATATCTAATGTAAAACTAAATGAAGGAGAGTATTATTTTTCACACACCAACCTAATCCAACACGTATTTTTTCTTATCGGCATCGGCATTCAAAAATTGTCGCAAATGCCAGGTTGTAGAATTTTCTCAAAATAGGGATCATGTGTGTGTGCCTATTATGTAGCAAAAAATAATGTTGAAAATGTCTAAATTGACGATCGGGAAATTTTATATAAAATGACAGAGGAAACCCGGAAAAAACTGGGAATTTATTAATAAATTTTTGCTGGACACCCTGCACAAGAAGTTGCTGAGGTGTGGCAGAGAGAATGGCAGTCTGGCGTAAGAAAAATAATTTGAATCTAAATGTTCCAAAAACTGGAGGGGTAAGTAATCACTTCGCGAAATCGCTTCACATATTGGTTACAAAATCGTAAAATCCCTTTAAATTTGCATTTGAAAACTCGAGGGATAAACCTTAACCCTTAACTGGCGTGGTCAAATTTTTTGACTGCATGGTGGAGCCCCAGGGACTGCCAGGGGTTTTCAATGTTTTTTAAGAGAAATATTTTTTTTTGTTACATAAATGAACAAAGGCAAGAAAACTCTGTTTTGAAATGTATTTGTTTTTGCAAATAACTATTTGTAACAAGCTCTGAACCAAAAATTTTTAAGGAAAAAGTAACACTTTATATAATTTGTGGAAACCAAGGAACTAAAAAATATGATTCATAATTTTTTTAGAACATTGTAAACAAATCGGGTTTTGGTATTGCACGCAAGTATTGAGTTTTTCTTTTTAATTTTACATCACAGATAAAGCAATATTTCCTGTAATTTTTTTGCAAAAATACACTCAAAAAGTTACGTGCGTGGCGGAGTCCTAGGGACTACAAAGGCCTTGTAAAACGCTGCTACTTTAACAAGAGACAAAAGTCGACTAAGCGCCCCATGTATCCTCACACCATAGGAAGGTATTGACGAGTACGCGCTGCCTGATCGAAAAATGCAGAAGTTGTTGAATATTCTATACTGGCTGGAGTCCCTGGGACTTCGCCACGCCAGTTAGGAGTTAATAAAAACGCGAAATCATCCAAAAAACTGAGAAATTATATAAAATTAATTTAGCGAAATTGCGCGAAATCAATAGTGGTCACTCTTTCGAAAGAACTGCTGAAATTTTAAAAAACTGACCTACCTATACTTTCATACACCTGCTTCTGAGCAGTCGGCTTTGCGCGTGCACCATACAAGCTTGGTAGCCTCTGAGCCTTCTTATTGTTCGAAATGAAGAATATGAAAATTTCCGTGCGTCCTTTCCTACGAGATTCAGCGGGACTGCGCGAAGGAGATAATCAAAATCGCTTTAGAGGAGAAGTATATACGTCAGACTGATGACCTCCATAAACCTAGCGGAGCCCAACTCACAAAATGCAAATTTTAATAATTCCAGAATTTTTTATATGGTAATTTCGTCCCCTTTTAAAAAATTTTCTGCTCTTTGAGTTTTTGAGAACATTAAAAAAAAGTGGGCGCTAGCTAGCAAGCTCAACCTTAATAAAATAAAAATTCTAAATTGATGAGTTGATTTTTACTGTTCTGTTGCCTCTAATTTTACCAAAAATATAAATTCATCCAGATATCTCCTTTCATCCATATCTGATATTAACATCTCAAACTCATTCTCCTTATCTCCAACAGACACCATTGAGCTCAGAACTATTTTCCTCCATTCAAAATAAAACTGGTAGTGGAGAGGATGGCCTATCAATAAAAATATTTCAGGAACTGCCTGAAGCAGGTCTAATAGATCTTGCCACCTGCATGAACTTTTCCTTCGAATCGGGGCACTTTCCAGACTGTTTAAAAACTGCCCAGATTATTCCAATCTACAAAGGAGGAGACACCAATAATTCATCTAATTTTCGGCCCATATCTTTATTATCTACACTCTCCAAAATTATAGAACAATTGGTAAAAAAACGAATGGTCACAGTTTTAGATTTAAACGGTATTCTTGACGCAAAACAATTTGGGTTTCAAAAAAACAAAAGTATCTCTGATGCAATATTTTATTTCTTAGAAGAACTATTAGGCGGGGTAAACCGGTATTTTGTTACTTGTTAAAGGCATTTGACTGCGTCAGTCACACAACATTGCTGCAGAAGTTATCTGTTTATGACTTTCGGGGAACTGCAATAAAATGGTTCAATTCTTACCTTTTAAATCGCTTTCAGTCAGTCTGTATTGGGGGCACAAGGGTCTGAAACAAAAGCAACTACTTTGGTGTACCTCAAGGTTCCGTATTGGGGCCTATTCTATTCTTACTTTATATCAATGACCTTATGCGTCTCGACATCACTGGTACTTTTACGGTTTTGGCTGACGACACTACAATCCTGTGGAGAGACAAAGACATTTTACGACTTCACTCTCGTATAAGTTCTGACCTTATCACTGTTTCAACCTGGTGCAGAGCCAATCTTTTAACATTTAATTTTTCTAAGACACATGTAGGGACATTTAAAAATTTCGCTCTTGAGGATATAATAAACAAAGCTCAACACGACAATACTAAATTCCTTGGTCTAAATATTGATTCAAACTTAAACTTTAATTTCTATGTAAACTCGTTGAAAAAGAAACTTTCTTCTGGGGCTTACTGTGTTCGAATAACCTCCTTGGAGTTCGTGCAGTAAGTACTTATTTGAGCAAGGTTCTATTTTACAAAAAAAGAGCCCTTCGATTTTTGTGCAAAGTTTCCCCAAGGACTCATTGTAGATCTCTGTTTATTGCAAACAACATGTTAACTTTACCCGCATTACATATTCTCGAGACAGTCTGTCTCATAAAAAAACATCTTTCAGCTTTTCTTCCAAACCAAACAACTCACTCGACGCGCCAGGGCAATAATCTTAAGTTACCTATTCCCCACTCTGCGTTAGTTTAGCATTCATTTATATATAATAGCATTAAATTCTACAACCACTTACCACTAGATTTTAAAAAAGAAGTCAATCTTACGAGATTTAGAAATAAGTGTAGAGATCTATTGGCAAAGTATGCCTTTTATGAAAGTGAAGAGTACTTCCAACTCTCTCTGTGTGTGTTATAACTTATTTATTTAAATGTAGTATTTGGTTTTAGTTCATATTTTGTGTGTCTTAAAAGTTTTGTTATGTGATAGGTAACTAATTATCTCTTTATGTGTTCTTTTATCCTATATTTTTTAAGGAATATCCTTTTTTTTTAAATGTATCAAAATAGCTTGGTCAACTAAAATTGTATTTATTTTATGGCAATCAAGCATTGCTAACACTATCTAACTAACTTTTATGTGCTCAATGAAAAAAAAACTAAAGATTTTTTTATTTTTTAGTTGGGGGGCATATGGACTTCCGTGGGCTTTTTGATGATGATTTTACGAAACCTGTTTTAACCGGTTAGTAATAGGCCACTTATTATCACCCTGCCTGTGAACAGCCTCAAAAGTGCTGTAGTCAAAAAGTGAGGTTAGGACGACAAAATATTTTTTTAAATCTTAACGTTTTGACCTACGATAATGAAATTTGGTACTCATATTGTCCTTCTGGCCAGATTGTATTATAAAATTTTAAAAATAATATTTAGTGCATCTAGGGGCCGGTAGCGGGCAAAATGTGTTTTTAGATTTCTTCCTGTATCTCTCGAACGACTTATCCTGCACACTTGAAACTGTGGCTTTGTAGTAAAACCTATTAACAATCAGCTTGATATCACAAAAAATTTTTTAGCCTGTGAGCGGAGGCCCCTGAACAGACGCCATTTTTTGAAAATTTCGAAAAAAAAATCTATTTACGAAAACTTCACTTAAGATCATCGAAAATTTATATAAATCGGTTACTTATAGACCATTCAATATTTCTCCACCTATGAATAGCCTCAAAAATGTTGCAGTTCAAAAATGGGGTTAGGGTGACAATATATTTTTTTAAATCTTAACGGTTTGACCTACGATGATGAAATTTGGTACTCATATTGTTCTTCGGGCCAGATTGTATTATAAAAATAAAAAACTAACATTTAGTGCCTCTAGGAGCCGGTAGGGGGCGAAAGTGGTTTTAGATTTTTCCTTGTATCTCCCGAACGACTTATCCTGATCTCTTAAAACTATGTGGTTTTGTAGCACATACTATTACCAATCAGCCCGATATCACAAAAAAATGTTTTAGCCTGTGAGCAGAGGGCCGTGAACAGACGCCATTTTTTTGACAATTTCGAAAAAAAAATCTATTTACGCAAACTTAACTTAAGGGCATCGAAAATTTATAGAAATCGGTTACTTGTAGATCGCTAAATATTACCCCACCTGTGAACAGCTTCAAAAATGTTGCAGTCCAAAAGTGAGGTTAAGGTAATAGTATGTACTACAAAACCACAGTTTCAAGTGTGTTAACACGGAAAAGTCTAAAACCACATTTCGCCCCCTACCTGCTCCTGGAGGCACTAAATGTTATTTTTTTATTTTTATAATACAATCTGGCCCGAAGGCCAATATGATTACCAAATATCAACATCGTAGGTCAAACTGTTACAATTAAAAAAAATATTTTGTCACCCTAACCTCACTTTTGGACTGCAACATTTTTGAGGCTATTCATAGCTGGAGAAATATTGAGTGGTCTATAAGTAAACGATTTATATAAATTTTCGATGCCCTTAAGTTAAATTTGCGTAAATAGATTTTTTTTTTCGAAATTGTCTGTTCAGGGCCCTCCGCTCACAGGCTAAAAATTTTTTTGTGATATCAGGCTGATTGGTAATAGTATTTATTACAAAATCACATAGTTTCAACTGTGCAGGATAAGTCTTTCAGGAGATACAGAGAAAAATCTAAAAACACATTTTGCCCTCTACCGGCCCTTAGATGCACTAAGTGTTATTTTTTAAATTAATCTGGCCAGAAGGCCAATATGTGTACCAAATTTTATCATCGTAGGTCAAAACGTTAAAATTTAAAAAAATATTTTGTCGCCCTAACCTCACTTTTTAACTGAACTACTTTTGAGGCTGTTCACAGGCAAGGTGATGTTAAGTGGTCTATTAGTAACCGATTAAAACAGGTTTCGTAAAATCATCACCAAAAGGCCCACGGAGGCCGAATTTCTACTCTTATGCCCCTCGACTATTTTTAGTGATTTTAAAGAAAAATGTTGGTGACCATCACTTAAAATTGCCAAAAATAGCAGTATAATTTTATCAAAAAATTCGCCGACTAGAGCCGCCCCCTTGCTTTTAATTATATAATTGGGTCATTCCATATCAAATCAACCAAAAAATCACAAAAATTTTACGCGACCAATTCCAATTTTGATGATTTTTGGTATATATTTTCTTCTTACCATAAAAGTTGAAAATGCAAATTTTTAGATTTTTTTGATTCGTAGTTTTTTTTTTAATTTTTCAAAATAAAAAAGTCAGCATTTTGACCTTAACAAGAATGTACAAAACTAGCAATATCTCGAGAACCACTTACACTAGGAAAGTAATAAATGGCTCATTTTAAAGTCATTTTGAAGCTCTTTTTTATGAAATATCACAACATAATTTTAACAAAAAAAAAATTGAAAATAAAAAATTGAAAAAAAAAATTGAAAAATTCAAAAAGGCCATTTTTAATTTTTTTGAAAAAAATATATAATTTTGGTCAAAGTGTTACTTAATTATCCACAAAATTTTATGATGGAGAAATGATGGGTTCAATGTCAAAAAAAATATCAAAAATATTAAGTACATTAAAAATCATGCATTTAAAAAAATAAACATATTTTAGGAGCACCAATAGTGCACTGGATATTAAAATAAATAAATTTGTTGGATGGATACAGGTTTTAAAAAATACTCAGAGGCTTTATCTACAAATTATTTTATTTTAAACTCGCAAAAGAAATAAACAAACTTTTCTACTTCGTTGATAAAAATTAGACAGAAAAACTTTCTTTTAAGAATTTCTGATGAATCTGACATTTCTTTTTTGCTGACATTGTAAGTTCTGCCAGTAGCAGTGTTGGATTCAACTTTTTTTATAAGACTTTCTGGTTTAATAATTAAAATATCTTGAGGTGTTGGGTAAAAAAATGATGAGGCAGGTCCTCGTGGATGAAGAAAGCTTACTTTCAGTTCTCCGCTCTCATTATTTTTCCCCAAGACACAAGCCAGCCACCAAGCACTGTCATATTCTACAGTGACAAACCCTGACTCGATATTTTGCAAAATAATGCTTCCACCTTTAAAAAGATTATGTGTTTCGACCTCTAAGCATGTAGAAAACTGTTTTGCCAAAAACGTGCTTTCTGTAAGAGGAATTACAGCATGAATTTTTTGTGTCCCCGGTATTGTTAAGACTTCCGCAAATCTTTTATTCAAAATTATTTAATGATTTGTATAATCTGCTTCTGTGCAATATTTAAAATCAATGCCAGATATGTTTTCTTCACACCAAGTAAACAATTGTAGAGGTGTCATTATTTGATTGTCATAGGGCCTCTGCAAACTGGCTTTGGCAGCAAGTCTTTTAACAGTTCCTCCCAAGCCATCGCAGGCACTTTTGCCATGCGAGGTGTCAAAATAATGCCACTCTGCTTCAACACCAAAATCTTTTTTATGCAGGCATATATTCAGAAAATTCTTTTTGTTTTTGTACTGCGCAGCACATCCATCCGAAAAATAAAAAAATTTGTTAAGTCCTGGTATTTTGATTTTTAAATCAGGCATTAATTTTTTTAAAAATAAATGAAATGCAATTGTATTATGTGTCAAGCTTTCCGAAATAAACACATAATTCAGGTTGTGCAGTTTACCATCACTTAGAAAATAAATGGCAAAAGGGTGGAGGGTTGCCTGGCTGTTATTCCAATGATAAGACTGGACTTCATCTTGCATAACAAAGGAATAATTTTCCGCAAAGTCGCAAGTGATCAAAGACTCTCCAGGTTTAAGGTTAATTTTTATTTCATTGTATCTATCTTTTTGCATTTTTGCAATAAAAGAATGTGATTTAAGTTTTACAAGATCATCAGTAAATTCCTGGACAAAATCATCACTTTTCTTAACAACGGTTTCCATAGTATACCTATCTACTGAGACCCACTTTTTAAATGAGACCTCATCAATTAATTCTTCCTCAAATTTTTCTATTAACGTATTTTTAAACTGTTCTACTCCAGGACATTGCTTGCATCTATTGCTTAAAAAACAGTCCACTGAAGGTGGATTACACATTAGTTTATAAAGGCAATCATGATAAGATATTGCAAGAGGCCTGTTATTTTCATCATATAGCTTATTTAATTTGGAGCCATTGAGCATTAGTTTTATATTTTGATGTATAGTACATACACATACAGTATGAGTCCCACTTTTTCCTGCCAGTATACAGTTTTTGGGTCGCAGTTCACAAAATTTTGAAAACCCAATTTTTTCATTGGGGTACTCAGTTTTAAACAATGCATAAATTTCTTTTAAATTAGCTAAGACTAATTTTTTTTCTACATATTCTTTTTCAGCTCCATATTTTCTGATAACAACATAATCTTTTTTACCTGGCATGGTCCTGCTAATGTCATCCCTTTGGTAAAAATCTACCACTATTTGGGCCACTCTATCACTAAGGGTCTTTCCCGGTTTGGGGTTAGGAGAACATAATATCCCATTGTCCTTAACTAACTGTTTTACAGCTCTGGCCAAATATTGAGAAACTCCAAATTCTTCTTCAATCTTCTTTCTACTTCAACTTTGAGGTAAACATGATAAAACTAGTATTTTCTCACTCCTCTTTTCGGTTTTTAAAAATTTGTCCTTTAACTGCTTAATCATTTCACTTTCGTCACTCTGGCATTCCTTTACTAGCGTTGAATCTGATTCCTTTGTAAATGCTTTCGCAATTGTATGCTGTACAATATCAATTTTTTCTTTGTATACATTTTTTCTTTTAATCGGCGACACACCAAGAAGCTCCAATGACTTGTTTAAAAGAGTAAATGATTCAGCAGGATCTTGAAAATCTGGATCATTTTCTGGAACTTGACTGGGTCTAAAAAAATTTAAAAAGTTAGTTTTTTATAAGAACTTAAAAAGGAGGTAACAGCTGACCCAAAATGTGTACATAATGCCAAGAAATTTGTACATAATGTCTGTATTCTCAAAATGCCATGCAAAATAATGCCATGCAAAATAATGCCATGAGATTTTTCCACTCCGTACTTGACGCAATTGGTTTAGTTTATTAATTTTATATTAAAAAATACTATTTGTTATTTACCCTGCCTCATCTTCTTCAGATGCCTTAAACTCCTTTGAAAGCTTTAGTCTACAACCATCACAGATTTTCATTCCCATTTTGACATTTTTGTAACTGCACATCCACTTGGTCACATTTCTTAATTTCCCAAAATGCTTGATTTTTTACTCTAGTGGATCACAGCACTTTACTTTATATTTAGTCCATCCACTTGCCTCACCCATAGTTGAAACTTTTAAAATTACACAGAGATGACTTCTGATAAACCTTCAGTCGAACTATTATGTATCGATTATTTGGAGCTGTATCAGGAAGATACTTGCCAAAAATTTAAAATCAATTTATGCAGGAATTTTCATGTCAGCAAATCACCACAATGTACCTAAACAGACCAATAAAATGAAGGAGGTGTGTCCTTAATGTTAAACAGGAATAAACAGGCAGTATTTCACAAAAGTATTGGCAGGTTTATACAGGCATATTTTCCTAAGAATTGGAACATCCAATAGTACGTCTCCGGTGGAAAAGAGGTTTTGTAAGTAAATATTACAATGGGGGGCAATGTTAATCTGATTACTGATACAGAATGAAACGTAGGATATAATTTTTTATTAAATAAAATATTGTTAAATATTTTTATAATATCGCTTTAAACCCCATTATATTCTTCTAATTACCAAAATGCATTGTCTATTTATAGGCGATTTTTCATGCATGTGACATTTTTAATAAATTTTTTCACATTGAACCCATGATTTGTCCATCTCAAAATTTTGTGAATAGTTTAATAACACTTTAAAGAAAATAATATAATTTTTTGAAAAAAATTAAAAATGGCCTTTTTGAAATTTTTCAAAAAAAATATCAAAAAATTTTTTTTAAATTTTTTTTTTCAATATATGTTATGCAATATTCTCATATGAAAGGTCTTTATAAGAGCTTTAAAATGAACCTTCACCTACTTTTCTATTATAAGTGGTCCTTTGGATATTCCTAATTTTGTGCGCACATGTTAAGGACAAATAAGTGACTTTTTCGATTTTCAAAAATTAATTCAAAATAAACAACTGGTCAAAAAAGTCTGAAATTTTGGATTTTCCAGTTTTTTGGTAGGAAAAACATGTATACTAAAAATCATCAACATCGGAGATGGTGTGGTAAAATACCCTGGTTGACTTGATATGGACTGACCCAATTGCACACTAATGCAACATTTAATAAACCACCTCCCTCTTTAAAAAAAAAACTGCGACAATCCCTTACTTATTTATAGAAAATGGAGGCCACGCAGCCATGGACAAAAGTGTCAATGATTGTTAAAACTTCTTTTTGTTTCATTTTTAGGGGTTTGTAGAACTTACTGTGGTTCCAATCAGAGACAACTTACGAATAATCAAACTTAATGCTAAGCAGTGCCGAATTTACAGGGTCATTTTAAATGAGCACTATGAAGCCCACTTTCATTATTTTGATCCTTTTCTTGACGTTTGTCAGTCAGATACAGAAACGTAAGTCAATTTTTTAGCCTCTTGTTTTAACGGACTATGGTTTTATTTATTTTACTTTTTAGATGTATCATAATACAACAAATTTTAAAAAAAATGATTTCGTTAATTAGGATGCACATTTTGTCTCTGTAAATTTGTTGTTCTTTGGACTAGTTAAGATTGCCTTAAAACGTGTTTTAAAGTTCACAAACCCTGACTAATAAAAAAGAAAATGTTTTTGATAGTTCAATTACGTAACCTCTACGTATGACATATTTTGATAAAATAGACACTTAAAGTAAATATTTCAACGCATCATTATCGGTATACCTAACGCGTTCGAAACAAAGTCAAAATACGCTACATTTTTGAATTGCTTATGCCATGTTTCAAACGATGCCTTCTTTGACGGGTGTGACAGAATCTCGTTGCGTACGGAAGGATGTACGTAACGTTACGGTCCCACGAACGTACGCAACGATTTCAATCAGCAGTTCTGTCATCGCACCCTGCAAACAAGCGGGCATAAACACTGACTGACTCAAGAAACGCACCACGTGACTCTGCATTTAAAACAACTGCAAATCCATGTCACGTCACGTGGGTAAGCGCGCATAGGTGGGTACGGAGTGTTGCGGACTTTTTGGATCTATAATCGAGGTAAGCCTATTTATATAAGTGTTTTAGTGTAACACCAATGCGCTTCTGACATTTTCACAAGAAAATAGCATAACCAAAAAATGTCAATTTCAGTGACTTTAAACGGTGGTCGCGTCTCTTTTTCTTCAGTAAATGTCATACGTAAAGGGTCTCTGCGATCCTGTGTAATAACCCTATTGTACCCGTTGTGTACAATCGACCAAACAAAAAAGTGGTACAAGAAGGTTTTGTACCATTTATTTGTTATTTCAAGTGTACCTACTATAAAAACTTTAAAACCGAAGCTTTTTCATTCTTATTCAGGAGGGGCTAGGAAGGTTTGAAGGGGGTTGCAATAAATATTGGCCGATCTTAATTTTTTTTAATCCCAAAAAATTGATTTTTCAAAATTAATTATATCCTAGAAGAAGTCTAGATGTCTTCTCTCAACATCACCAAACAGCTGCTCAAAAAGTCGATCCAGACCATGCCGCAGGTGAACTGGTCATAACCGTACCCCCAGAAGCAGGACATCTAATTGCTGAAGGCACTGCCCTAAGGGTTGGTATTGAGTTCTCTCTAGAGCAACCTCAAGGAGGAATACATTTTGTGGTCCCTCAAAAAGAAGGAACCTATTCTGAGGTAAGTAACATATATTGTTTGAATAAGTTCTCTATCATTTTTGTGACTTTAATACTTACCAAACTGGGTTTTTGGTTTTTAAATTGGTTCTTGTCAAGTTTCATTAAATTGAGTGGTTTTAATAGTTTCAAAAATTCAACGTAATTTTTTCTTTCAAAATTATGTTTTCCTTTTGCAGAGAGGAGTCCATCTTTTTACGTATGGCCACCAAAATTCCTCAAGACTTTGGTTTCCATGTGTAGACAGTTTTGCCGAACCTTGCACTTGGAAATTGGAGTTTACTGTGGATGATGAGATGACAGCTGTATCAAATGGTAAGATGCATAAGACAAGACATAAATATATTTATTTTCTTTATTTTTTGTTAAATTGGCAGTTTTAGCTTGCTGTGTATGTACCCATGGGGCTCTAGGATCAGACTTATTATTCATTTATTTTTGTTACTATAGGCGATCTTCTTGAAGTTGTCTACACGCCAGACATGCGCAGGAAAACCTTCCACTACTCATTGAACATTCCCACATGCGCTCCAAATATTTCCTTGGCGGTGGGGCCCTTTGAAATTTTTGTCGACCCTTATATGCATGAAGTGACGCATTTTTGCTTACCTGGATTATTACCGCTGCTGAAAGTTACTACCAGGTACATTTTCTTTTTTTGTATTATTTGGAATATGTAATAGTTATTTACATGCTGTAGGAGGAAAGAGCCATGTCCCCCCGCGATTTTTCGTTTCGTCAGGTAGAAAACATAACTTCATTCTTACCTCTGTCTCCTTTTATACCGAGCAAAATGGGAGGCAAAAGAGATGCCAATATATTGGCACAAGAAAGCCCGTAGGACGGATGTAGGTGTAAACCACCTCAGTTGCTTTAAACCCATCCGTTGCATTTTGAGCGAAACTGTTCTTTCGCCTCCCATTCTACACGGTATAGAAGAAGGCAGTCGGTAAAACTGACGTTAGTTTTTACTTGTATGCCAACACTTTTTATCTGACTTTAAAGATCCGCTCCCAGGGGCGGAGCAAATGAGGGTAGTTTTTAGAAAAATCGAATGGTTGTCAGGGGTTTTAAAAAATTTTAATTTTACTTATTAATATAATTATATTTTTAGGTATATGCATGAAGCTTTCGAATTTTACGAAGAAACACTATCAAATAGATACCCGTACTCGTGTTATAAGCAGGTTTTTGTAGATGAGGCCTACGAAGACTATCAGTCCTACGCCACCATGAGCATTTTAAGTCTGAATTTGCTTCACAGCGCTGTGATTATTGATCAGGTTAGTAATGTGAAGCTTTCTGAAAAAATGTCAGTTCTGATTAGTAAAGTGAGCATTAAAGTCAGTTTTTTATGGGGGTAGTAGTAGTAGTAGTAGTAGACAGTTCGAAAATCTAGTTTTCTCTCAGGGGGCACACAGTTTGTATGACAAAAAAAGAGATTAAAAGATGGGAAAGTGCAGTGTAAAAATGGTTTGCAATAAAAACAAGCTCCTTTGTTAATATGGGTCGAACTTTTTTATTAAATTAAATGTTTTAATCTTTTTCTCATTGGTTTCTAGTTGGAGGACCAGGACACCATTATATAATTTTTAAGAAATTTGTTAAACGAAATAACCACTACCACAATGAAAGCAAATCCTTTAATTACGAAGATGGTTATAATATATATAATAAACATAACCACAAGACATTTAGCATCTGCACAAACCCAGTATTAACCAAAACCATAACAAAACATCAAAAACACTGACCAAAAATATCCCATTAGCTCGCAAGAACAAATTTCACTAGAGCTGTCCCTCTACTTAAAGACTTTTTTTATACCTTCATCAAAAACACGAGTTCGTTATCTGTTCGCAAATTATCAAATCATTGCTTTTTTCGTTACCGATGCAAAAAAACTTGATTACAGGTGCAAAAAAAAATCTCATTTAACCAGATTTGAAGGAAAATAGCTAAAAATAGTAATATTTAGAAAACAATTATTCTTACCTAAAAACTAAGCCTTGAGGTTTCTCCAAGTATTCACAAAAAAACTCCTTAGAAAATATGACAAAATAACAAACTCAGGAATTAAAATGGCCAACAAATAGAAGGTCACCGGCTGAAAAAAACGCGATTATACAAAACCATTGTTTTGTTATCCATCAGCTCATTTTTAGAATCAATTACCAACTTGGATATCTTAAATTAGAAAATTTATATGTAGTATAATAATATTCAACTTGACAAAATAAATATTTTGTATGCACATCAAACAAGGCAATCCAATATGTAACAAACAATACCGTTTAATGTCCATATCCACCAACGTGAAAATTCTCCGATTAATCTTTAATCATGATTAACACTAATCAGTTTGAAACAAATTTTCAATATAAAACACCACATTCTAAATACCGATTAGTATTTAATCATGATTAAAGCCTAATCGGGGTATTTTTGTTTTGGTGGATATGAGCCTAAAAATAATATTTGCAAAAGCAATTTTATATGATGGAATATTATATTATTACAACAACTCATCAAAATCAATTAAAAACATATCAACAATCCAAAGCTTTAAAACAAATATAAGAAATATTTTTTGTATGAATAATGAACTTTTATTCTATTTACCTATATATTTAAGTATCCGAAAACAGTGATGCATTTTGTAAAATTTTTATCACTATTCACAATCAACACACTGTTCTCAATAATATGATTATAAAAAAAATAATAGTAATGGCTTTTTATTTAATTACATTATATAATTTTTAACCGTTTTATTTATGTTTTTTTATAATTTGAATTTTTTGAAATATCAATTGAAATATATAATTTGGAAAATAAACGTTATTAAAAAAAAGATTTATAGTAGAGAAATGTGCAAAATAAAGATTGTGTTACAAACTCGCGTCTAAACTACTCGCGTTATGTAAACGAACGTTTGTAAAAAAAACACTATTTTAATTTTAGCTGGTATAAAATCTGCTAATTTTCAGGTCTACATAAGTCGAAAAGCAATGGCTTCAGCGATAGCCGAGCAATTTTTCGGCTGTTTCATCTCGATGCAAAACTGGTCGGATTTGTGGTTGGTCAAAGGCATCAGTCAATATTTATGCGGATTATATTCAAAAAAGAGTTTCGGAAATAACGAGTACCGAGAGATGGCGCAAAGTATGCTGTTGGATGTGGTTAAATATGAGGAGGAGTTTGGTGGAATAGTTTTGGGTAAGTCTTTATATGAGTCCACCTTTTAGTTATCCGTTACAAGAGGGAGATTATTTATACTACCCAAGCAGCATTTACCTGACTTCCAAATTTAAGAAACTACTTCTTTATTTGGTAAACGTAAACGTCTCTTTTATATCAAAACCAACGTTGTTAAGCGTAAGTCAGTGTATTGAATGACCCATCGACGTCGCATACTGGGACGTAACTTTCTACTGATTTCCCAACGTTGGGCTCACTTGGTCTCTTTCGTATACTACGACGTTCCATTACGTTTATTTCCCAACGTTTTTTTTTACGTTAAATTAGTTGTCCTGCCCAACGGCCAATCCTCGCTGGACTTGATTACGTTTATGGTGCACTTTTTGACGAATACGATTGTATCGAGGCCAGTTTTGTTTATCTGACCGCGATGATGGATTACACTGTACGTTGCATTTTTATATCTTTTTTTAGCTTGTGGAACCAGCAGATTCCATCCTTTTTCCAATTATGGGGCATAGGCTTCATTTCCTGTATGTTTTTTATATACACAATTTTAAAAAAGTCATCCATATTTTGGGTCAGCCATGGTGTACTAGGAGATGATAATCTGTGGGTCGCAGCACTTACGCGAACCTTTTTCCTGAAAACGCGGAAAATGTTTGGAAAAATACTTTTTCGTTTATTTGCCAAACGTCAATGAAAGTAAGGTTATCTGTGCGACTGACCTCCCAATCGAAGACGTTTGCTGCCCGTCGGGCATTCAGACGTAGGGTTTCCCTACGTCGTTTAAACATAAGAACTTGGTTTTAGTGTAATTTAGTCAATTACTCTACGTTTATACGCACCTAAAAGCGCTTTTATGTAAGGACGGTTTTAAAGAAAATCGCTTTCTCCGAGGGTCTATACGTCCTTCATTATATAAAAAAGAAATAAAACAACTTAGCTAACAACAGATTTTTCGGAAAACCGGGGTTGAATATATCTTTAGGTTGAAAGAAACGAGGGAAGAATTACGCTAAAGCGTTTTTAAAGTATGTATAACGACCCTAAAATGGGTTTTTAAGCAATAAACCGCTTTCTTAAATCGCGTTAAAATAAAATCGATTTAGTCCTTAAATCGGTTTTTGTGGTTTTTATATGACTACATTTTGAAACCATCATTAAATAAAAGCGCCTTAAGAGGTACGTATAAACAAAGTGACTGCTGTATAACGATAGCCCGGTCCGAATTGGTAATATTTTACACTTTAAAACAAATTTAAAAAAAAAATATTTAATTTTTAATTTTTTTGTTCAGTTTATATTAAATAATTGTCGAGGCGATCGCCTTTTTTTTGGAAGCATCTTAATCACATTTTTTAATACTGGCTTATTAAAAGTGTTTCTTATTATCTGTTATTTAAAAAAAAATATAGCTTCAATTCATTGTTGTTCCTCTTTGTTTACCGTCACTTTTCTGAGTACCGTAGGCACTACTAACTTAATCGGACAGGTCATCAACTACCTTCCAGGTATTTTTTTATCTGGTCTGTTTGTCCTTCAGCAGTTCACCAACTTGAGTGTGTAACTAGGGCCGCCTCTACGGAATACCGACCCCATCCGGCCTGGTTACCGGAGTGAATAAAGGGAGTTTTATCCAAGGCCTAAGACTTTTTTAAAAAAAGTGTTTTTAGGACTGCGCGGGGTTTGAACCCATGACACACCAGCCACCAGGGCCGGTACCTTCAATTCATATTTTTGGGTATTTGTAAACAGGTTATATTGTTCTGCAAAATAATATAGTTCATAAGTACAATTTATGTTCATCCGTGTGCAATGGTGAATAATTTTGAGTGGAGGAAGTCAAACGTTAGACAACGTTGGCAATTGGCAAGAGCTCATTCCTAATAAGTTTCATTTACTGACGTCGTACTGGCTTCGAGCCGACGCGACGTGAATCTGTATTCTTATTTAGGCATAAATAATTGTCGGCAGGAAGTTTAAACGACGTTGCTGGCTAACGTCGGGTCATTCATTCGCTACGTCTGCATAACGTAAGATAACGTCCAAATGCTGCTTGGGTACTAACATGTTGTCTTACATTTTTTAGACCAACATAGTAGGTTTTTGCTTTAAAATGTTGCAACGTACGTGTCACATCCGAAATGTGCTGCCAATACAAAAATCTTTGCTCCACAGTTAGGCAACTCTCACTAATTTAAGTTATGGATCTAATAAATTTAGTTTTATAATCTATTCCATTCTGCACCAGCTTATTTTTATTTCGGTAGTTGAACCCGATTTATTAGGGTGTTTTTGGGCCTGTAACATTATTCTGCGTCGACACAGTAGCGATCTGTTCTGCTAAGGATAATAACTACTTATGGAAGATAAAAGTTGTGCTTATCGTTATTTTTTATATATATATATATTTTTTTAAATATCACTTTACTACAGATTTGTAACAAATTATGAAGTTAAGCATAGGCGCTTAGTCTTTTGTAAAACCAATAACCAAAAATAACTAGCGCTTTCCGTTATTTGAGGGCATATCTAAATAAACCGTTTATTAAAGTTTTCATACTTAATACATATGAAATTATAAAAGATGGTTACAATATGGCAAAATTGTATTTCATTAAAACTCTAGATTGCAACTTTTGGACCGTTTGAAACCAGTGTCAGTGCACAATTCGTGGCACAGTCAAATTACCAATGGAATACATTAGGAAGCAGAATTTCTTGTGTGGTCACTATAACAACCATAGAAATAGACTCCATTGCCCTAAACTATAAGAAGTAAGCGCGAATATTGAGATTTGTTTGGCGGCCATTTTGATGGTAGTTACGTCACAATAAGTGCAAAAGCTGTTGACTTGTTTTTTTTTTAATTTTAGTTGTTTTTTGCTGTTCGGTAACAAAATATATATATATATATATATATATATATATATATATATATATACATATATATATATATTAATAATATACTTTCATTATTATTATTATAGTTTTCAACGGAATTAATCATTAATTAATTAAATCCGATGAGACTGTTGAGTCTTTTTTTAAACTAGGAGTTAAAATGTCACACTTTAATTTGTAATATTTTTGTTCGCCTTTAAAAGTATGTTTATCAGTTGTTTTTTCACTGTCATTAAATTTTTACATTATGTCATTACATTTTTACGTTATGTAGAATGATGCATAATAAATGTTAAATTACTGTTTTTTATTTCGTGATCTAGGCGGTTTTTACATTGGTTTTTAAAAGTTGAATCCACAGTGATATTACTTAAGATAGTTTTTCGCAGTAGTTTGTTGCATTTTCCTTTATATAGTTTTTGGTTATGCCCCCTCAAATTTGTGTTGTGATTAAGTTGGTAAATATCTCTTAAATTGCATGAATAATAATTATTAATTACTTTAAATGTTCTACCAGATCTCCCCTAGTTTTTCTGTTTTTTAATGTTGTTAGATTTAATTGTTTTAACCGTTCTTCATAAGGAGGTCCTTTTAGTTACTGTAGTAATTTGGTGACAAGCCTTTGTACTCTCTCTGTCAGTTCTATATCTTTGACATAGTGAGGATTCCAAATGGACTGAACATATTCAAGCTTTGGGCTTACGAATGATTTATGAAGGTGTATGATAATTTCTTTTGAAAGGTTTTTAAAGGATTTTTGTATCATTGAGTTAGCTTTTTTGCTCATCTGGGTAGTTACTCATGCTATCTGTGTGTGTTCAAAAAACTAATTAATTTTGGGTTATTTTGACCAATATGTAGGAGTGTAAATTTGGTGTCATTCAATGGCATTTTAAACAGCTGGGTCTTTTGATGTTGTTGAGGACGGTTTGAGAGCAACATGATCTTTTAGTGGACCAGCAAAAGTATTTTCATCATCAGCATCTAATAATCATCAAGTTATCTTTATTTTACTAAAAATCTTCGTTTGAAGTCCTTGATAGAGATCGCTGAGGTACGCAATAAACAGCAGTGGTCCCAGAACTGACCCTTGAGGGACGCCGCTGTCTACTTGTGTTCTTGTGATAGTGTGGTACCGACTTGTACCTAAAAAATTCGCTCTGTAAGAAACCTTTTACCAATCAATGCTAGGAGCTGCCCTCTGACTCCAAAATGTCTATCTTATCTAACGCTTTCGTTCATGGTTGTCATCACTAAATGTCCACTCATTAAGTCTAAAAAACAAAAGAAATTAAAAAAAAACAGATAAAACGCAAAGAAAAACGCAAAACAAACATAAGCATAACGAGCCCGTTTGTAGCCAAAACAAAAACAAGCAAAAAAATGTCACGCAAGTAAAGTTAGCAACAGAACCACAGGGAAAGGTTGCTTGGTTTAGTTAATGGCGATCAAAATGGTGACACTCGTGATGTTTTGGATGCGCACGTGTTGAAAGTCGTTCTGTTCTCCTAATTTCTATGATACTAACTAATTTTAGACCCGAGCCAACCACCAGCGCCTCTTGTCGGTACCGGCGCCCAAAATCAAACCGCCCAGAAATCAGTAGAAGACAAATTTTACTTTTCTATAAAAAACTTGCATACCATGTCGCCAATGTATATAGAAACTGCTTACAAAAAGGCCATGCTTGTCATGAGGATGCTGGAACATAGGATTGGGTTGGAGCTTTTGCTGCAAGTAAGAAAATAAGACATGATAACAAAAATTTTTGACAGTTTTTAGTTTAGGTGAAAAAACAATTTGTTTTTGCTTTTGTGGTGGCTGAGGGCGCACTAAAAAATTGTTACTGCGTAGGGCTATTTTAAATTTTCGTGGCAGTACAAAAGGTACCTAGCAATATAATCCAAAACTGTGACGTAACGCGAAGAAGAGATCTTACGTGACATACCTAAACCAATGTATAAACTTTTTTCGATTGCATTCTTTGTTGAATGACTTCTCCATCCGAGTATCCACCACTAAAATCAGTCCAGAAATAAAGCAGACGATTTAAAAGGACATTAATTCCAGTTTTTATTGGATTACCCGGTAACAAAAACTCTGTTTTTGTCTAATAACTTTTATAATATCCCAAAAAGTATTATTTTTGTTGTAGTAAAGTAATCTTTATTTTACTACAAAATGCTGTAAAAATACAGAAACAAAAATAAATGTAACTATTTACAACAAACACAAAAAAATACAGATATAAACCGCATTTCAAAATACACGGACAATCTTTACAATAAGTCAAATAGATCAAGTTAAAATAAGAAACATAATAACTGTTAAAATAGGAATATTCTACACTGATTGGAAAAAATAATAACAATACCCACATAGATTGATAAAATGAACATATAAAATTAACTGTTCAAATTGAAATATTTTACATTGAGGGCCCCATTTTACGACATTAAAATAGATGCAAATTTGCCGGTTTTTGTCCCCTTTTTTTCTGATGGTTTCTGAACTGCTGTTTTCTTTAAAAAGGTCCAAAATAATTTCTTAATAAGTTTTGAGTACTCTAAGACATACCATTTTTGAGTTTTAGGGCAAAATATCCAAAAGTACGCAAAAAAATTTTTGAAAAAAAAATTCATTTTTATAAAAATCGCCATATCTCAAAAACGGCAACCTCTAATGTGATGAAAATGGCACAGTTCGCTTTCTTTAAGTTTTTTGCATAAGAATCAGTCAAATGTTTTACCCGTTTTGTAGATAGAGCTGACGTAGTTCACTTAATATTTGCCAAACGGGCTAGAATCATAAAAAAATAAATAAATAAAACAGTTTTGAAATATTTTTTATAATACATATGTCATCATTATCACGTGAATGCAGGCCACATTCCATACATCATTAGAGATTTAAATGAGGCTTATGTAAACAAATGACGAAAAACGGCCATAAAAAGTAGAGAATCCTCGTCATCCAACGATTTTTAAATCGTGCGCAGAGCGACTGCAGGATCGTTGAAGTTTGTTGAACATTTGGCGCGGTGTACAACAAAAAGAATTAGTTAAGGAAAAGAAGTGTTGGAACATGAAATGTAGAGAATTTGGTGCTCTACCATGTTTGTAAAAAAAATTCAATGAGAGTAATAGGAAATTAGAAATAGTGAAAAAGACATTATGCTCATATTGTTTAAATAATGGAATTCTAAGTAAGAACAAAAAAGTTACTATAATTTTGAAATACGTCTTTTGTAGGTATTGTTTTTCCCTACAAAATGCTTGTTTGATTTTTTTTCTACTACAAAATTAACAGAAGTTATGAGCGAAAAACCGATTTAACCCTTTCGATGGCGCCGAAGTTAAGGAGGTGAGAATGGTGCAAATCTATAGTTAAGCTTTCCCAGTGGTACCCTACACCCATGCAAAGTTTAAGCTTGCTCGCTTTCAGTTCCCAGAAAAATGACAATTTGCCTGGATACTTGTTAATTAGTTACGCTTGACAAGGAGCAATAAAACAAGAACTACATGCAAGTTTTCTTTTCTCATCTCGCTTTGGTCCTAAAAAAGAAAGAAAGAAAAAAAGCCATGGGATGCCTTGGAAGCATTAGATATGTGTAATAAGCACACAAGCACATATTTCGGGGAGGGGGGGACTAATTACCCCCCCTCCCACCTGGAGAAACATTTAAAACATTTAAAGAAGTTTTCTGGATAAATTGTAAAAAATTTCGTCTGCGGCGCTATAACACCATTCTTACTTACAATGTTAGTTTAACTTTGTGTCAAAATTGGCATTTTGAGTGTAATTTTGTCAAAAAGTTTCGCGTGAGGCCCTTTTAAGCATGATTTTGACAACCAATTTTGAGTAAATAAACAATTTGTATACCCCCTCCCTCCCCCTAGATTTGAGACCAGGTCCGCGCTTGTAAGCACCTATTTCATTGTATCAATGAAATTTTATCAATTATGGCCACATTGCCGGTTTTACCACCACTTGTACTTGGGAAAGGTCTTTTTCCTCATTAAAGATTTTGAAAACTACCTCAGAAACTGACTGCAGGTAGTCTACTCGGACTTTTTCTTATAAAATTATAGAATTTTGTAAGATTAAGGTAAAACGCAGTATGAAGCGGAGTAGGCCGAGTTAGCTAGAAGGCAGGCTAATTCGATTCCATAACGTCCCTCGGAGAGGACGTTAAGAGGACGGTCCCGTGTGATCCATATATTGATAGTGGAACACGTTAAAGAACCCCAGCCCCGACAAAGGGGTTTAGGTCTAAATCCCTCTAGGAAAAGAAAACTGCCTTCCTAGGGGGTGCTCATCAGACCGGTCTGGTGAGTGGGGTAGGGGGGGAATGAGCCACAATAGATCTCAGGTCGCAGTGGAGGGAGCTGTAAATTGCACCACTCATAACAAACCTAACCTAACTTAACCTACCTCAGAAACTCAATGTCAGAAGATTGGTTAAACCGATTGACTTTAATGATTATTCATTTAAAAATTCCAGTTTCTTTAGACGAATTGCTAAAAAATCTTGCATTAAAAACGTCGTCTGGAGGTTATATTATAATTTTTCTTCATCCCCCCCCCCCAGAAGTAAATTCCTAGGTGCGCCACTCAGTAATGATTTACACTGCTAAAACAAAAAATATTTATTATGACTATCATAACAATAATGTCATCTTATATACCTTCAAATTTTAAAGATTTGGTGTCATTTTTGACAGCTTATTGACATTCGCTGATCATATCGAATTAATACCTGCACACGCTTCAAAAATATATGGGTTCTTGATAAGCTGCACTTAATAATTTCTTTATTGAAAACTTTCAAAATACCCACATTTAAAATCGAAAAATGTTTTAGACTTTTAAAAGTGTGAGATTTCTTTGTTAGGAAAAAGGAGAAATAATTCGCGTTTAATTTTACTACCCCAAAATTTTACATAATAAAATAGACTGTCTCTATATCAATTTTAGTTCCTCGTGGCTCTTTCCTCAAAATATATATGTGATATATGCAATACATTCAATATTGACTACTTCCACATCTCGCTGAATGAATTAAAAAGAATCTTACCAAAAATATAAATAATAAACTTTGTTAGGTTTCCTTTATATAATTATGTATCACTTTTTCCCTTTTTTGCATTTTTATCACTTTTTTAGTTGTTTTTGAAACATATATTTTTTATTATTTTGTTAGGTTTCGTTTTTACGGCACTTATCTTAATTAAACTGTTTTAGTATAGATATTAGTCTTGTTATTCTATACCGCGTAGTAGTCTTGTTATTCTATACTGTACTTTGGCTTTACCTGTTGTGTAGAATTAAATAAAACAAAATAAATAAAAAATTTAAACGTCCTATTTTGACAGGACAGCTAGTTAGAAAAAAAAACTTAATTGTTATATATCTCAAATCAGGGAAAAAGAGGAATCTAAAAACTTAATGGTTTTAAAATAGGAGACTCAAAATTTGACACTTCTGCATACCTATTCTGAAAGGTCGCCAAAAGTTAAGGACCTTTCTGACGATGCGATTTGTGGGAGCGATTTTGGACTTTTACACGGCGCACTTTAATGAAAGTTGCATAAAAATTAGAACATGCTCTATTTAAACGCGACATCGCATCAAAAAATAGTATCGTCAGAAACCGACTTTTTACAACTTTTGAATGTAAAACTTTTTTGAAGCATGCAAAACAACGGATAAACGTAGGGTAGACATTTAATGGTAGAACACCCTGTACCCTTAGGGTAATTTCATATGAAATCAACCAAAAAAAGGGAGGTTTGGCAGACCATCTTGCATTACATGTACCTAAATAAATTGAAATATCTCGATAACCACTTAAACTGGGACAGTGGTTTATAGCTCGTTTTAAAGAGATTTTAAATACCTTTCGAATAATGTATCACATGATATACTTTTTGTTTTAAAGAAAAATTGCAATTAAGAAAATTTTCTTTTCATTTTTGAAAAACAACAGTTTTTATTTTTTTTTATATAAATATATTTTGTTTTTGAGTATTTCGCTAAACTTTTTACAAAATCTCAAGATGCAGGCTTGATGGGTTCATCAAAAGAAAATATTTTAAAAATTTTGATTTTTTTTTCACAAAGAATGAGGTCATGTGATACTTCATTAAAATGACATTTAAAATATCTTTAAAACCAGTTATCACTCGCTTTTGTAGTATGTATGGTTTTCAAGATATTCATATTTTTATAAATGCCTGTAAAGACAGTCAATTTTAACCAAATGTGCAGGTACACAAAAAGTGTAATATCTTGAGAATTGCATACCTTAAAAAAGCGAGTAATACCTTGTTTTATAGATATTTTAAAGCCCATTTTGATAAAGTATCACATAACCAAAGACATTCAACTAAAATAGACTCATCAAGTCATTCATAAATCACTTTGAAACGCGATCAGTCGTTAAACTTAGGGAAAGCAACTTTATCTTCCACTGGCAACGCTGGCCCAGGTAATACCACGTTACGTTTACCAGCGGCCAGAAGCGGCTCGTTATTTATAAATGTAAAAAGGTTTGGTCTTTATTTTTTTTTACTTAATAATTGATACCGAGGTATGGAGAGGTATTATATTTGTCATTGTTTATTTAATTAAATATTAATTTTTTAAATGTTCTCCAGATAGAGCGGAAAGTGATACTTTTACGCACGGGAAGAGTTCGGGAGGGAAAGGCACTTCTGTAAGAGTTAGGTACATTTTTTTTTATACGAGTGTTTATGATGACTTTCTTGATCAAAAATTAGTTTTTAGTGAACACACATTTAAAACTCAAAATTTAAAAATTTGATCTATAAAGTACCATTTAAAAGAAATTGCGTGCGTTAAAAGTTTTTTCCCGCACCGTAGGACAGTTTTTTACGCATGCCGTGCTTATTTTTTTTACGCACAGCGTGAGGGAAGTTGAGCTTTTCACATTAAAATTGGTAGACTTTTTCACATGCATTTGCATTTCCCGCACGCCATACAAAAAAATTTAAAAAAATATTTTTTTTACCCACTTAATGTCAAGTGACACAAAAAAAGTGCCTTTAATTTATAGACTACCTGCAAAACTTTATTTTAAAAAATGGGCATAGGTAAAAGTATTTTTTTTAGCACATCGTGAATTTTAAGTCTAATTGGAGTTTTGAGATGCATTTATTAACTAGATTAAATTAAAAATGGAAACAAAATTCTTTTTTGGTCTTAATTTCCAAAATACCAAATTTATATATCGTAGGAAGAAGCTTTTTATGCAAGTAGGAAATTGTTTGTTTGGAAATTATTGTACTAAAAACGTGCCAAAAGTGCCTTTTTCGCCCTTAACGGCTATTGCATGCAGAAAAGTATAACTTTCCGCACTGTTTAGGCAAATTATTTTTGTGAAAAAATGTAAAAACCAAAAATAGGTATTACATGTAGCTTAGAACATTGAACTACTAGAAGGAGCTTTTTTTCAGACCTAAGGCAGGGTGTTTGAGTTTTTAATATTATTTAAAATACCTTCAATAATTTTTAGTTCCGTTTAATTAAATGGTCTAGATATAATCTATAATAAAAAAATCTATGTTTCTATAAAAAAAAACCTAAAAATGTATTAAAGTAAGATGTACAACTATAAAAATAAGAAAAAGGTGCTATGGAAATCCCTATTTACACTGAAATTAATGAAAAGCCGGCAACACAGATTTCGTGCCTTTGTTTATCAAGAATGGCCAAATATGACGAATTCGAACCTAATATTTAGTTAATATTTTAATTTAACGTACCTGTGATACGAAATACTGGGGTCCCCCGGCTTCTGTTTCAACTTGAATATAATAATACAACTTTTCACAAAAATATCAAAAAAACACTTAACAAGTGCTCAAACATTCACATTCAAAACAATAATGACATTCCAGGAAAAATCTAGAAACCGCAACAAACAATCAATGTTGCCACGTTGACTACAAAAGAAGATGTTTAAGGAAAACACATGTTAAATTTTCAAAAAACGTCGAAAGTTTTAAATAGGTTGTGAGTGTTATATATTATGTATATTAGCTTTTTCAACATATATTTTAAACCTCCTTAATTAATTAATAAATAAGCGTCAAAACTTAATCCAAATTTAATAAATTTTTTGTTGCATAATTTTGTTATTAAAATTGGCAACACAGATTTCTTTCTCCCCTTTACACACTGTAGATGTTGCACTCAAACAACCAGTGTAACCAGACAGACCAGACTCCTTCTAGTAGTTCAATGTTCTAAGTACAAAAGTATAAAAACAAAAAAATCTTATGTGGAGTATCTACTTATGTAACTATTATAAATAAAAAGTTGTAACAAACACACATCCTTTATCCTGTGTTTCATATAAGGTTTTAAAAATTTATATTTATACCGGGAACGCTTGTACTATTTGTAAATAAATCTCGGCAGAAAAAATGAGCTAACTACAGATAGTATTAAAGCTGTGAATGTAGTTATAACTAAATATCATACACACCTCTTAAATTTTTTTGCTACTCTTGTAGGATATTTAAAAATGTTGCAGCTGGGGTTGGTTGATTATACCATATTGTTTTTATCAGAAATTCGCAAGAATACCCCAAAAAAACTTATTTCTTTTGTATATTTATTAATTATATGTTTTAAAAAAACAAACCAGAGAATTTGCAGAATTGCAGGTAAATGATAAAAAAGTTTTAAAAATAGTATGTTTGTAAAAACATTACGTCTAGAGATACAACTTTCAGCGCAATCTGGCATCGTCGCCAAACTGTTTACCTTATGTCTGATCGAAACTGTGGTAAACATAATGTCTCTTTTTAAGTTATACCTTTTTGCACATAACGTATTTTTTTTGAAAAATTGTTTTCAAAATTTTTAAAATAATTTTTTTTTTATGAACCCATCAAGTTTCCATCTTGAAATTTTGTAAATAGTGGGCCAAAATATCCAGAAACAAAATATTAAGAGAAATAAAAAATGCTGTTTTTTTTAAAAAAAAATTTTATAGCAAAGAATAAATCATGTGCTACATCATTGGAAAGGTATTTAAAAATTATCGAAATTTTTTTGGTTGATTTCATATGAAATGACCCTAGAACACCCTGTACCCTTAGTGAATTCCAGCGTTATTATGTTTAGGTATTCAACAAACAACTGTCACTGGCTACAAACGCCGCTCAGCAAAAAATAGGCAGCGGGTTGTGGCATCACATGCTTATAAGTACCAACGTTTTTACCAAGGCAATTTTTACCGTCACCGGCAAAGATATGGTGGTCTTTATTGATCAGTGGGTAAGAACTGGTGGACATGCCAAGTTTCATTTAACTTCGGTTTTTAATAGGAAAAGGTAAGCAGAAACATTTTTTTTATATGGTCATAACTTTTATTTCCGTGAACCGATTTTGATAAAACAAAGCCTATATATTATGTTAAGGAATATATAACAATCACTCGATACCGAGTATGATTTTCCTCTATTCTGTATCGTCGCTATCTGTTGTGCGTTTTTTGATGGCTATGTAAGCCAATTCTCGAGCCGCACACCCTTCCACAGTCCTGGCACACCCAGTCTCCGGCAGCAGCCGGGTGTTGTTGGTCATCCATTCTTTCATTTTGTCGCTCCTTTCTACGTTCTCTCTTTTCCGTTTCTAGTCTACGTCGTTGCTCTTCAAAAGTTTGTGCTCCCTCATGGACTGTTCGGCGCCATGTAGCCCTATCGTTTGCCGTGGTCTCGAAGTTGTTTATATCGATGTGACCCTTCATCATATTGCCTTTGAGAACGTCCTTGTACCTTTTTTGTTGACCACCTTGATTTCTCTTTCCCTCCTTCAGTTGTCCATAAAATATCTGCTTTGGGAGACGTGTTTCAGGCATGCGGATAATGTGACCAGTCCAACGAAGCTGGTGCTTGAAGATAAGGGCTTTTATACTAGTTGTTCTGGCTTCTTCTAAAACACTTATGGTTGTTCGTCGGTCTTGCCATTTGATTCTCAGTATTCGTCTTAAACAACTTTGGTGATATTTTTCTAGTCGTTTGATATGCCTTCTGTAGGTGGTCCACGTTTCGCATCCGTATGTTAGAGTTGGTATTATAACTGTGTTGTAGACACGAAGCTTGGTCTCCGCATTGATGTCGTGATTGTTGAAGACTCTCTCCAAAAGCCGTCCGAACGCTGCGCTAGCACATTTTAGGCGATGCTGTGTTTCTGCATCAATAGTTGCGTTTGATGATAGGTGGCTCCCAAGGTATGGGTAATGTTCCACGTTCTGCGAAGGATGGCCATTTATGGAAATGTTTGGAGCTTGGGGATTCGTACCTGGTTCTGGTTGGTGAAGAATTTGCGTTTTGGCAAGATTGACCTCTAGGCCAATGCTTTTGTAGGCTTGGTTAAATGCGTTGATTACCAGTTGTAGATCTTCCTCTGTATCGGCCATTACGACGTTGTCATCGGCGTACTGCAGTTCGATTACCGAGGTTGTCGAGACCTTAGTTTTTGCTCGCAGTCTGCCTAGGTTAAGTAGGCCACCGTCGAATCTATATAGAATTTCCACTCCCGGCGGTAGATGTTCCTCAACAAGGTGAAGCATGGCACCTAAAAATATAGAGAATAGGGTGGGTGCAATAACACACCCTTGTTTAACGCCTGTCGTAATCTGGAATGACTCCTGGTCCATCGTTGCTAAGGACTATTGCATTCATATTGTCGTGTAGTAGTCTAAGAATTTGAATATATTTTTGAGGGCATCCAGCTTTTGCCAGTATTTTCCACAGAGCTTCTCTGTTGACCGAATCAAATGCTTTGACTAGGTCTATGAAGGCCATGAAGAGAGGGCGATTTTGTTCTCTAGATTTCTCTTGCATTTGTCTGGCACTGAAGATCATGTCAGCTGTGCCTCGATTGGGCCTAAATCCACACTGTGTCTCTGGTAGATTTTGTTCAGCAATCGGAATTAATCGGTTTGATAGTATCCGTGCAAGTATCTTTCCAGCAACAGAAAGCAGAGATATACCTCTGTAGTTTCCACATTGGGCCTTATCGCCTTTTTCGAAAATGGTAACTATAGAGGCGTCTCTGAGTTCGGCAGGAATGGTCTCAGTGGTCCATATTTTACTTATTAGAATGTGCATTTTGGAATTAAGTGCGGGACCCCCTTGTTTGTAGACTTCAGCAGCGATACCATCTGAGCGTGTTGACTTGTTATTCTTTAGCTGTATGATTGCCTTTTCGACCTCCTCTAATCTCGGAATCTCACTTAGGTGTTGTTGTGTAGTTTTCTCCGGAATTTTGTCGAAGATGTCATTATCGACCTGAGACTCTCTGTTGAGTAGTTCTTGGAAGTGTTCTTTCCATCGTGAATTGATAGAGGATCTGTCTTTAAGCAGCCTTGTTCCATCTTTGGATCGTAGGGGATTGATACCTTGTGTAGTGGGATCATATATCATCTTAGTAGCTTGAAAGAAGGCTCTGGTGTTGTTGGACTCAACTAGATGTTGCATTTCATGTGATTTTGTTGTCCACCATTGGTTTTTTAATCTACGTGTTTGCATTTGTACTTCTGCTTTGGCTTCTTGATATTGCCTTTTCCTTTCGTTAGAGTTCTCTCAATAAGGTCTTGAATTTCTTTGTCGTGCTCATCAAACCAGTCTTGATGTTTTCTTTGTGTGTAGCCGACCGTTTCTTCGGAGGCAGATGTTATTGCTGTCTTCAAAATTCTCCAGTGATCGTCAATATTCTCCGGGTATTCTAAAGTACCCAACTTTTGATTCAGAGAAACTTGGAATTTTGTTCTGGTTTGATCATCTTTAAGGCGTTCTACATTGAATCTTCTTTTGATTTGCTTTTTTTGACGGCTACTTCTTGGTGGAATGTGCAAGTTCATTTTGGCTCGTATCAGGCGATGGTCTGTCCAGCAGTCGTCTGCACTCGTTATTGCTCTTGTAATGTTTACGTCTTTTTGATCTCTGGAACGTACAACAATGTAATCAATCAGATGCCAGTGTTTTGACCTCGGGTGTTGCCAGAAGGTCTTGAATTTGTCTTTTTGTCGGAAAATTGTATTTGAGATTGTGAGGTCATATTCCGAACATAAGGTTAATAGGCGCAGTCCGTTTGAGTTCATGTTTCCAACACCTTCCTTGCCAATGACGCCCTTCCATAGGTTTGAATTCGTACCAACTCGAGCATTGAAATCACCTAGGATGATAAGTTTATCAGATTTAGGTACAGATGTTATGGCTTCACTAAGTTGAGAATAAAATTCATCTTTTTGGTTTTCATCAGCTGCAAGAGTTGGAGCGTAGGCGCTGATTATAGTAGCGTGTTGGTGGTTGCTAAGGTTTAGGCGCAATGTCATCAATCTTTCGCTTATTCCGGATGGAATATATAAAAAATATGCAGTAGTGACTTATCAAAATCGGATCAGTAATTTTTGCATGATGCAAACAAACAGATAAACCGTGACAGACAAAAATTCTTAAAGTTGGATTTTTGGTATGTGTATCGTTGGGTTAGAAGGTGAGACGATGCAAAAATTTAAAAATATATTCAATATAAAAAAATGGTCTATCTAAAGATTTACTAGTTAAAAACCTCGTTAAAAACTAGAAAATATATTTGTTTGTACCTTCATAAAAAACACGAGGTTCGCAAATTACAAAACTATTTTATTATCTTTTTGGCCACTGATTCCGCAAAACTTTTTTTTACACACGAGTGCAAAAAAATTGGTTCGAAGTTAGCCACGCACTTGTTTTTTACTTATATACGCTATCTGTCCGCCTTCTTTTGATTTTTTGTATGTTGCTATTAAAAAGATCCGACTGCTTTAAAATTTGCTGTAAATTATGGTATGAGAAGATGTTCTGTCGTGTTTTGAATTTTTTGATGAAGGTATAAAAGACATAGTACTCACAACTCGCCGCTAAAGTGTGCTTTTTTTACTCGCATTTTTAAATTACTCAAAACTTTAAACCAAGGCTTTTACAAAAAAGCACCTATTTTGTCACTAGTTGTAAAAACTCCATTTTAGCTCTTTGATATCATAATAAAATATTTTTAATATTTTAAATTTGATATAAGTAGGCATGTCATGTAAGAATATACAGGGTGTTTCACAACTTATGTCAGAAACTTTTATAGCGTGTTAAGTTGACTGCAAGTAATAGAAAAATATATATCAAAAAAACCCCTAATCGCTGAATAATTTCATAACTAAATGAGAAGCTAACCTAATGACATACCTCTATTAATGTAAGGGGACACAGGAATAAATTCGGTAAGCTTCTGCAGCGGGTTTTTGTGCTTCATTATAAATTAGAACATTACAGTAGACCCACGTTAGTGTGAACACAAAAAAACCGGACGTGTTCATATTCTCGAGATGTTCGCACCATCGAAGGTATATTTATAAATGCAGAATATTAACAAAAATGCCTTCTAAACTTTACTCAAAAAATTTTTTAAGGTACTTACAAACATATTTATCAAGTTAAATTTTCCAGTTTATTGATGAAAATAAAATTTTCTTTTTGTCGGAATCTTTCTAGCTGACCACAGAATATATAATGTAATCATTTTGGCTGTTCATACAATTGGAAGGTTCACATAAGCGTGTGTTCACACTAGCGCGAGTCTACTGTATCCACTAATTCGCTGTTCAATTTCCCAAAAAATGACAGTTGTATCTCATTTATTGCTACAAAACAAAACAAAATCACTAAAAAATCTAATACTCTGCATAATTGGTTCACTTTCTGTGTTACGATACGAAGATAAGTAAAGTCAAAGGCGAAGAAAATGTTGAACAAATTTAAGCGAAATGAATCGTGATTTTAAACACCGACCAGTATTAAGAATCACGTGTTTCCTTTTTATACATAAGTTGTGAATTACTTATAGGTAAGTAGCAAATTCGGGACCAAACATCTTATTTATTATAACTTAATTCTTTATCTTTCGTTATGATGTCAATTTTTTATTTTAATTTGCGCCTATCAATTTTATTATAATATTATACAGCTAAAAATTATTTTCAACGTTTTAGGGCCTTTTATAAAAGCTTGTTCTTACAAAAATTCAGATTCAGATCAGGAGCGCATTATTCTCCTTTTTTTATATATACCTATGTTACCTTACATTTAGTTAAAATGTGGAAATAATAAACGTCTTTATTATTATGCATCTTTGGCACATTTGAATGGATAAAATAAAATTAGAAGTGTTGGATAAACATTGGAGGATATACAGGGTGGATTCTTTAAACGGAACGGTGCTTCTAGCGGGTTAGAATTTGGTCGAATAAAAAAATCCAAAAACACGTGCGAGATTTTTAATTTCCTTTAATCGTGCTATTTTAGTTTACGAGGTATGGCAATTTTTGATTTTTCTTTTTTAAATGGGACACCCTGTATATTTTGCAATTTTTGAAATCTGCAAACAATTCTCTCTTCAGCAATACCACAAAGTAGGATCTATCTTTTACTATAATCAAGATATTTTTATCTAAATCTGTATTGAAAACTTCGATATTCATCCAAATATTCCCCGTAAAACAGGGCATAGACATCAATTCCATGTAAGTTTAAATGCCTCTATCTTGGAAACCATAAGAGATAGAGTATCAGTATGTGGTATTGTCAAAAATATATATTTTTTTATAATTCAAAAATGTCAAACTATACAGGGTGTCCTATTTAAAAAAATATATTTTTTTGCCATTTCTCGTAAAGAAAACGACATAAAAAAAATCCAAGATAGCACGATTAAAGAAAATTAAAAATCTCAGTTGACGTGTTTTTGGATTTTTTTATAAAACCAAATTCTAACCCGCTAGAAGCACCGTTCAGTTTAAAGAATCCACCCTGTATATAAAAAATGATAGGCCATTTTTAATCGGGCGCATTAGATTTTTAACATTAAATCAAAAGATCGTATTGACTTATTTTTTTCAGAAATACCATAGAATTGGAAATTCGCCAAGACGCCACCTCTCAAACTGGTATTAGAAAATACGTTGGCCCCTTGCTGGTTACTCTTCAGGAACTCGATGGCACTTTTAAACACACTTTACAGATCGAGAACATAGTTGTCAAGTCAGATATAACCTGTCACTCAAAAAGCAGAAGGAATAAAAAGAAGAAGATTCCTCTGTGTACTGGGGAAGAGGTGGATATGGATTTAAGTGCCATGGAGTAAGTAATTTTATGCGCTTAATTGTTACCTACATCCTTCTATCATTAACGTGGGCTCAAAATTTGGGGACGGGTCCGGAAAAATCTCAGCAAATCTCGTTTAAAGGTAGGGAGGGGTTAATAAAAATCTCGTGTCAACTTATTATTTAGGGACTACATTATTATGACAGATATGATGATAATAATTTTTCTCCTCTTATTTCACATAGAATTTTTTTTAAATTATTTCAAGTCAGGGAAAATCTGGAAAACATTGAAAACACACGCCGAACTAAGTTTTTACGAATGATTTGTTTAATTAAAATTATTAGGAAGGAAATTAACAAAAATTATTAATATTATTTTAGTGGTCAATTTTGTTTTGTTTATAAATCAGACTTAAAACTAAATTACAGTGTCTTGTTAGTCTAATCAGTATTTTATGCCAGAAGCGGTCACTGCTGCACAAAAAAAAGTAAGGAAATGAAGGAAATTAAAAAAATATATATAATTTTTTGGGGAATTTTCACGACCCACCTTTCGAAATTGCATTACCGTTTAATTTTAACCTAACCTTGTTTTTGCGATCGAGTTTTGGTCGCAAAATTGGGTGAGAGTTTATTATAGTTGTTTCATTTTATTTTGCGTTGTTAAGAAATAATTTTTCTTTTGCCCTGCCAAGAAGCAATTTCTATTTAACCTTAGGAAATAATTTTGCTACCCGCTTCTTGTAGTAATTGCTTTATTTTTTTTAGCGATTCACCAGTTCTTTGGATCCGCCTTGATCCAGACATGACACTGTTAAGATCAGTGGTGATTGAGCAGCCCGATTATCAATGGCAGTATCAATTACGGCATGAGAGAGATGTTACTGCGCAAATGGAGGCTATTGTTGCTCTAGAGAGGTATCTTTAAAGAGCTAAAACTTTTAAGGAGTATCCAATTCCTTCTAGAAACCAATTAACCTTAAACAATTAACATAAGCTTAAGTATCGTTTAGTCACTCTCAATGTCACCCCTTATAAAGGTTTAATCATTTTTCAAATATTCTTTAGGTTGCACTTTTTTTCATTCCAGTGTTATGATATTCTTAAACCAACGCAATCTAAAGGAGAATTTTTTTTCTTGTTCTAGCCCGGGGACCCATTTTGACAGCGGGTCCACTCTTCACTGCTTATCAATCAAAATGTAAACGATGCACCTGCATTTTGAAAAATGTTCATTCCCTGTTTTATTAATCTGCCTATTATCTCAAAATTCATAAATTGCTCCATCTATTTTTATAAAAAAAATAATTACTTAAAAAGAAACATCTTGCTAATATTTTGTGAAAGTGCATGGGTTTTAGATTAACAATATCCTAATCATTAAATACTTTTTTATTATTTTTAATAAGTAACAAAAAAAAATAGAGTCTCATAGAACTAAAACACACAAAATCAATATTTTGGCAAATACTAAAAATCACTTTTTTGTCAACCTCCCTTAAAAAATGGCTTCACGGAGATAACAAATCTTTATTCCACTTGGGAAAACTTTTGTTATTTGCCACAAGAAGATAAATCAAAAAGTGAATGACTTATGAAATTAGGTAGATTTCTGTAACAATCACACTACACGCAGATCAGATACCATGAGGGTCAGTTTTTTTAAATTGAATAACCTGTATACTTTATAAAATTTTGATAGATCTCTTCTTTCTAATTTCAAAAACATATCATATGTAGGATTTATCTTTTTCGGTTCTCGAGTAAAATCAAAAATAATTTGCCATAAGGGCAATGTGTTAGCCAAGGAAAAATAGTTTAGGTGGTTCTTTGTTCAACACATTACTCTTAGGGCAACGTTTTTGTAAATATGCTCAATGATCATTCAAGACAATGGTAACATATGATATGTTTTTAGAATCAGAAAATAAAAGATCTATCGAAATTTTAAAAAATATATATGGTGTTTCATTAAAAAAAAAGGACCTCATGGCCATCCTGCGTGTAACGGATGATTTAAAAAAACGTGAAACTAATAGAAATGTACATAATTTCGTGAGTAATTCACTTTTTTGTTTATCTTTTTGTGACGAATCATAAAAAAAATTTCTTTATACTTTATAAATAGTCACCTTGTAAAAAAAATAACCTCTGAAATGCCTCCGTATATAACCTATCAGTGCTAGAAATAAACTCACATTATAAACAAAAGACTCTTAACAAAATCAATGAATAGCGAGGTTTCGCCCTTGTGGAGCTCATCAGTACGGTGCTAGGAATTAGGAGATGAAATGAGGATCAACCATCACACCATCTGTCAAATTGCAGAATTGGCAGATGTACTCTTGTTTTAAAAAAAAAAACGCATTCATGCATTTTTCCCTATGTCTCAAACTTTGACTTTTTATTAGTGTATACTCAAACAGCCTTAAATTCGGTCATACTGATAAAATCAAAAGTAAAAATAAGGCCTCTAAATCAAAAACTGCCTTTATTTAAAGCAAATAGCCTTATTACTCGACAACGCAACTCAAAGGAGGGTTTTGAGTTTAGATTCTTGTTTCTAAAATCATATTTCAATCTCGGATATAATTATTTAATAATACAGAACATAAATATATCTAAAAACAATCTTTATTAATTGCAAAAGAGTAATTATCACTCGAGTTACAGAAGACGGCTGGTCTATAAGGAGAACGACCACTCATTTGATTGGAATATTTGGAATTTCAACACTTGGTTTACTGAAAATACCCTGATTCTGCCCAATAAAGGCAGCTTCAAGGAATTTTCGTTTCTTCCAGTGTGACTCCTTGTGCAAAACCTTTGCTTCTGCCCACTTCATTCGGTGTTGTTTTGACCATGCATGTTCGGCGATTCCTGATTTTGTGGTTTCACCTTTTTGGGTATTCGTCTGATGTTCCTTAAGCCTAACAGATAGTGGTCTCTTAGTTTCGTCTATGTATGATTCACCGCACTCACAAGGAACTTGGAAAATTCGAAGAGTAGCGAAAAACTTTAATATTAAAACAGCTTTTAAATCTAGTAATACAATTAGAAGCCTTCTTAGTAAAACAAAACCAGAGAACAAACAAAATAAGGAATGCATTTACCAAGTTCCTTGTGAGTGCGGTGAATCATACATAGGTGAAACTAAAAGACCACTATATGTTAGGCTTAAGGAACATCAGACGAATAACTAAAAAGGTGAAACCACGAAATCAGGAATCGCCGAACATGCATGGTCAAAACAACACCGAATGAAGTGGGCAGAAGCAAAGGTTTTGCACAAGGAGTCACACTGGAAGAAACGAAAATTCCTTGAAGCTGCCTTTATTGGGCAGAATCAGGGTATTTTCAGTAAACCAAGTGTTGAAATCCCAAATATTTGGAAGCCCCTCCTTGGGCGGAGTCAACTTCTTAAACTTCAAGGTTGAGTGATTTCTCACAGTATATAAGCACGTAGCCTTAGGAATTGATTGTAGTTTGCACCTGAAGACGATCAGAGATTGTACTGATCGAAACGTCGTGTATAAATAAAATATAGACAATGGAAGTCCGAAACACAGAGTTAATTTCAAACACATCATTGTCTCAAACTTTCAAACAACCGTGGCCTGTTTTTGTTCTTCTGTTAACAAAATCTTTTTGCAGCAACTCGACAGGAAATTTCAGATTTTTTATTCCTTCTGTTAATAGTTGATAAGAGGCTTCAACGGACGTGGCAAAAGGATTTTGATCGATAATCCTTTTATCTTGTATCTCAGAACTTACAGGCTTTCGTCCTGATCCATGTTTTCTATTCATCGAATTATTCTGTATCCAGCGCTTTTTCCATCGTACTATCGTCATTTTATCAACCCCAAAATGAGTGACTGCTCTCCTCGTCTTCTATAACTCGAGTGATAATTTGGGCTTTCGTAAATTTTGTAATTTGAGACATTTTTGACTTTGAAAGTTATTGTCAAAATCAGTTTGACGCATACCGTCCATTTTAAACTGGTGAACGGAATACATACACTATTAGAAAAGTAAATTTTGCGAGATAGGAAAAATGCATGTATACGTTTTTTTAACAAGAGTACCTTCAATTTGAAGGTAAATTAAGCGTCTCTATGGAGACAGATATAATTATCTTTATAGATATCCAAAGCTCTGGAGTTGAAATTTAAAAAGGGATTTAGTGAGTGTGAATAAATAACAAAATCAATGTATAGCGAGCTTTCCCTCCCTTTTAAAAGACTTTTATGTTGACAAAATCCGATTTGTCTATTTTTGTGTCTAGAGCAATATTTAGAATTAATAACTAATCCATCCTTTACAGACTATGAGCAGGTTGCCCACAATCTGGAGAATCAGAGAAATTCAGGGAGAAGTCCCCAATGATAGCAATTTGATGGGGATTTTTAGGTGCTGTAGTCCCCAAACTATTGTAGCACCACCATTTGATTAAAAATATTTCTTCCCGGAAAAAATCAAATATGAATATTTCAGTTTATCGAATATTTGTATTTGCTACTGCATAGACTCAAGAACAAAAGTATCCATTTGATTAAAACTATTTGCAAGCATAGCTGATTTTTCTAACTTTAAATCTTCTGAATCTGGCTTTTCTGGGACACGCTGCTGACGATCCAAAGAGTGCGCATTGCTAAGTTTGTTTTATTAAGAAATTTAAACTTAGTAATATGGATATTCAAAAAAAGAGGAAGAAATGGTGAAGGTTGATGATTGGTCAGCTTAAGGGGTGATGCATGCTGATTTTTTTCCTCTGTTTTATATGTCGTAATATATGTAATTTGTAAATTATCATATTTTTTTTACTTTTTTTTTTAAATTTGGTCAGGGAAAAGTCGGGAAATTTTTGCAAAGAAAAGCTATGGACATCCTGATGAGGATTAATTTGGCAACAAGAGTGTAACAAGCTGGGAATTTTTTAAGATTTTTACCGTTTTTTTAATTTAAAATAAAACGACTTTTTTCTTTTTCATATTAATCAAAGAGTTTTAGATTTGTAATAACTTGGAAGTTTTCGTGAGGGCTAAAAATTATTTCTTGGTGAAAACAACAAACAAACTGTAAAATGAACATTGAGATAAGCAGGCCTCGCTGGTGAGCGAAAAAGTACATTTCATTTACTTTGTCCAGGTATCCCACCCCACCAACCAGATTGACATTGACTGATACTATAGAAAGCGAGCAGTGTTACTACAAAGTAAGGTGTAGAGCTGCGCATTGCCTCACTAAGGTTAGAATAATTTTTAAGGTTTAAAAAAAAACACGAACTGTTTAGAGGACGTTTTATTCAAAAGTCCCCTTTTTTCATATATAGATTTTAAAAGTTTCCTGCAACCAAGTTATAGTAGGGAATTTGAATTTTTGAGGATTTTAAGTTTTAACGTTTTAGACATACGTTATTGTTAAATATGTCTCTAACGCTTTCCATGAAAACTAGATTCCTATTCCATTTTTTGAGTTTTCATGTTTTAAATTCGTTTTTAAATTTTAAACATTGACATGATCTACGATCTTCTTTGTCTGCGGTAAAAAGTCCTTAGACCAGGAAAATATAGGCCGTAAAATAAAAACAGAAAAAAAGGATTGAGCAGAACCAAAATAAAAAAAAACATGTCAAATACCCCAGTTAGCTCAAAAAATGGTCTTTAGGAGAATTTTTTGCAATCGAGGTGAATTTTACTAGATCTAAGTACCTATCACTAGTACTTTGTAACATTTTCCGGCCAGTGTGTAGCGTATCTGCCTCGGTCTCAGGTTCACATCCCGGCTAGGTGCATGCAGCATGGATACTTTTTAAGTAAAGAAAGTTTGCACTTTCGAGACGTTTTAATAATGAATAACGGGCATTGGTTCCACGCTAAGTCTAATGGTTTTTAAGCGATACTTAAAATACCGCAAAATTTGCCTATGGGTACCTCTAGACATAAAAATTTCAATTTTTCACGAAAATCATAAAACACATTAAAAAAACTATACAAATCGAGAGGAGGTATTATTTTGTTATTTAAATCGCTGTATTTATTAACCCCATAGACGTCTTTAAACCACCATAGTAAGCGTACCGTCGACCTTTAGTCGACCTAGTCTTAGTTTATTCAAAATGACACCTCTCGATTGTTTTAGGTTTTTAGAGTTTTATGATTTTTGTAAAAAGTGAAATTTTGCATTTAGTATATGTTATTAAAACGCCTCGGAAGTGCGAGTTTTATGAAATACATTTTTATGGAAAATTTAAAAAAAACAAGAAAATTGGTTCAAGAAAATATATATATATATATTTTAATAAACAAACGTCAAAAACACATGGTATTTGTAATAATTTTAAAAATAAATTAAACTTGGTTTGAGAAAAATCGATTTAAAAATAAGAAATTCAAAAGGGTCGTCCATTTTCTCAAAGAGACTTAAATTTCGAATGCTTCAACTTAGGAAACTCAAAGTCATAAAGTCTCAAAATACAAATTTATTCAAAATTTGGTAGGTTACACATGTTTCGCCTACATAGGCATATTCAGACCTACAAATTACGATGTACTAGTAAGATAATTATAATTGCACGAATCGTCAAAATTTAAGAAATAAAAAAGGAATTACCTGGTATATAAAACGTCACGGTTGAAATTAACATTTAGAGAACATTACAAAACTTAAAAAATAAAAAACATTTAAACAAACAAGAGAGTTCTACATTTTACAAACAAAAACAAATGAACATTTTTAGGTTACGTAAAGGACATAACCACAAAATAATTATAATTATTATAAAGTTATAAAACTTTTTATAACTTTATAGTTATTTTGTGGTTATGTCTTTTACCTAACCTAAAATGTCCACATGTTTTGTTTGTAAAATGTAGAACGATTCTCTTGTTTATTTAAATGTTTTTTTTTTAACTTTTGTAATGTTCTTTAAATGCCAATTTCAACCGTGACGTTTTATATACCAGGTAATTCCTTTTTTCTTTCTTAAATTTTGACGATTCGTGGAATTATAATTATCTTACTAGTACATCGTAATTTTTAGGTCGGAAGATGCCTACGTAGGCGAAACACGTGTAACCTACCAAATTTTGAATAAATTTGTATTTTGAGACTTTGACTTTGAGTGTCCCAAGTTGAAGCATAAATAAGAAAGTACTGATTTTTTGAAGAATACCCTTGTCGACCATCTTTAATCCAAGATGGTGGAGGAAGCAAGGAGTTACTTTTTTCAGGTTAATTGCAAAAAAAATCTTCTATTTTTGGTAACTGCCCTGGTAATTTTTAACTGTATTAACAAAAATTGATGTTAGAATTTTGTTGGTTAGTCAGTAGGTCTTCTATCTAATGACCAGCTTACTTTGACGCAATTGCACAAGCTTTAGTCAATTAACGCTTTTATTTATTTGCTCGAGGAGATGAGCGTATGAAGCTTGAGCAGGGGTCGGCTGATCATCGAGCTAACCTAACGAACTTACAACATAATCATTACTTTTAATTCGACAAATGTTTTTTTGGAACAATGGGTATCTTGTTTTTTTTTTCTGGGTTTCTGATCAAATTAAATATTTTGATGGCTCCTCCCCATTATTTATGGGGATAAATAATTAAAAGAAAAGGCCGTTATTACCGAGGCTATTACTTTTACCAAAGCCGAAAAATGTCAATCAATGCGCGATCATATACATACTGAAGAATTTTTCAATAATTTATAAGCTTGAGAGCGAAAATGTACCACTTTTCTCTCGTCGATATAAAGAAGGAACCGGAAAACGCAGGCCCGATTTTCTCGATTTTGAATGATTTAGATGAATTGATGAAGATTGAATGAATTTAGATAGCTCAGGGCGTCAGAAAAAAAAATGAACGCAGTAAATTCCAATTTAATCGGGATTCAGTTCTCATAAAAACATTCCCATAATTTATGTTTCTTTAAGTGATTTAGCCGGTATTTTTTTTAATGCTTTTATATTTCTGATAATATGATTTTATTAGGTTGCAAATGCGATGGTCGCAAACTGGGCCGGACCCCCAGCGATGTTGACAATCTTCCGAAAACTGTTCGGCTCTTTTGCAGCGCCTCACATTATTAGACAAAACAATTTTCAAAATTTCCAGCATTATTTTCTGCAAAAACACATTCCTTTGGCGATGGCGGGTTTACGGTGAGTACAGCGCGAACAGTTCATAAAAAAATATGAATTTTCAGTAGTAATATACCTAGTACCTGTAGGATTTCCAGGAAATTTTGTTTGAAGCCAATTTTTTAACAAAAGCTTGAGTGCATGCGATCTGAAAAAATCCTGAACCTGTAGGGTGAGGGATTTTTTCTGGAGTCATGCACGATTGCTTTTGTTAAAAAAATTGGCTGAAAACGAAATTTTCAAAAATTTCCGACAAGGAAAACTGCATATATCCATCAGAGGACAAATTTCATTTAAAACACATTAGAAAATCTAATATAGGGTGGGCTTTAAAATTTTGGACTGTTTTGAATTTCTAATAACTTTTTTGTTTCTTTTTTATAAATGTTAGTTTTTTGGAAAGGTAATTAAAGAAATTATATATGTGTCATATATATGTCAAAAATTCAAGATGGCGGAAAAAATTCAAAATTATTTTTTTTTATAAAAGTAAGAAAGCACATGCTATTTCACGTTTAACGAAGTACTACTCATAAAATTCGGTTTACTTATACAAAATTTACGTTTGCTCAAATTTCCTCTAAATCCAGAACCTATTCTAACCATCCAAAAATATTTTTTTATAACTTTTAAATCTTTTATCCGATTTTTATAGAGTAAGCCTTTTTGCAACAACGTTAATTGTTCAAAATTTACGATTTTTAAATAAAAAATGTCAAAAGGCTTAGTCTATAAAAATACGATAAAAAAATAAAAAAAGTATTTTGGTGTTCAGAACAGGTTCTGTATTTTAAGGAAATTTGAGTCAACGAACTTTTGCATAAATTAACCAAATTTTATGAGTAATACTTCGTTAAACGTCGAATGGTAAAGGCTTTCTAATTTGTTAACAGGGTGCTCTCAAAAAAGTTGCAGATCTGTTTTTGAAAATCTTGTTTTATACCCAAGCAGCATTTGGGCGTTATCTTACGTTGCGCATACGTTGCCCTTGAGAAACACGACGTCGGCTAGCAACGTCGTTTCGACTGCCTGACGACCCTCATTTGCACCTAAATGGGTAATACAGATTCGGGTCGCCTCGACGTCATTGATCCTTACTAGCTTTACCAATTTCCAACGTTATCTTACGTTTAATTTCCTAATTAGTTATTAAACAAGAACGTTAATTACGTTTGGTTTTATTTTGACTACCTAAAAATAAAATTTTTGTAAAAGAATAAAAATGGATCCGTTTTTTTTTTAAAGGCGGATCCTGATGTCTATAAGTATACATGAATAATATATAAATCTTTTATTTACTTTTAAAGCACCTTACACATAAAAATGTGTAAACGAAAAGCCGTGTATTAATAAATGGGATTAAGATACTTCGAAAAAAACCGGGCGCCCTGAAAATTTGACAGATCTAAGAAAATAAAATATTAAAAAATAATTGGTTCGATATATTTTTTTTATTAATGTTGTTAGTCTTGTTGTAAAAATGATCTAACATTCGCCCAAAACCTTATTTTATTAATTATACTACAGGGCACTCTCTAATTTTAGACTAAATCTAAAAACAAAAAATTAATTTTCAATGACCGACAGGCACCAACCTGTTCAGGATGGCGAATTTGGTGTCCTACTTAAGTCGTCAAGCATGACTAAAGTTACGAAACCCGTCGGTTCGCAAACGTTTTACGACGATGTAATAAAACCGTACGTTCGCCATGATGTACCAATTTACTGTTGCCATCGGCCTGCGTACGTATTAGAATCGCATGTCTTTCACGGAGTATGTAATATTAACCTAATCTACGTGTTAGAATCTGAAGTTGTGTTTAGTAGGTCAATCACACCCCAAACTGTCAAATGTCGCCCTAACATCACAGTTTTGTTAGTTTTATTTATTCCTGTTTGTGGTTCTGCCTCGTTATCTCAACATGAGTGATTACTTCAAAATTATTTATATTAAAAAATGAGATGAAGCTCATTCCACACATGTGGGAGGAAAATGGGATATGCTGGTTCACTACAGCAAAGAAAGATATCCAATCGAATCTTTGAATGGTCCTTTTGGTTTGGTCCAAGAAAAAAAAATGAAGATAAAATTTTCGAAAAAGTTAAGTTAGAACAAGAGAAATAAAAATAGTTGTTTTAAGTTCGATAAAACGCACGAAAATGAACATGTTTTTAGGTTTTAAATTTCAACGGCAGGCAGACGTCGGTATCCGGCACGTTTAAATTTCCTACGCACTGAAGACGTCGGTCTTGCAGTAAAAACGTACGTCGCTCTTGCCGACGTCGGCATATCGTTGGGTTTTGTAACGCATAACAGAACATCGCTTTTATCTCAAAAACAACGTTGGACATAAATGTCCTTGATCACAACATTAATTCTACCCGAAATTGACGTCATATTAAGACGCATTTGGTTGGAAGTCAGATTTTTGCTGCTTGGGTACTATTTCCCGAGGGGTTATCCACCAATCCAAAATAGGTACACCTACTACTAAAATTATAGGTATTTATTGTCAGTATTTCTACATACTGGCAGTACTGCAGTAGTGTCAGTGCTGCCAAATACTGCCAGTACTGCCAAAAATTTGTACACCTACTGCCAAGGTGGACAACCCCTCGCTATTTGCGCCATCTTGAACTCTTGACATTTGACATTTTTTATATAAAAATCGTAAATTTTAAACAATTGTTGTTGCAGAAAGGCTTAATCTATAAAAATCCGGTAAAAAATTAGAAAGTTATTTAAAAAACATTTTTTGGTATTTAGAATAGGTTCTGTATTTAGAGGAAATTTGAACACACGTAACTTTTGTATAAGTAAACCGAATTTTATGAGTGGTACCTCGTTAAACGTGACATGAAGTCGGCTTTTTTACCTTTATAAAAAAATACAGGGTGGTAAGTGGTTGCAGCTCTTTTTTAAAAAATGTGATTTTTATTTTTTTCCGCCATCTTGGATTTTCGATGTATGATGGTTTTTGTTAAAAAATTCTAAAATTTGGTTAGTTACCTTTCCAAAAAGCTCATTTATAGAAATTGGTTAAGGAACAAAAAAGTTATTAGAAAATCAAAACAGTCCAAAATTTTAAAAACCACCCTATATAAAGATATATGTCATGTCACGCAATTTCCAAAGATTTCCCCTTATTAATCAAAAAAAAAAATGTCCAGTTATGCACAACGTATTGTGACGTGCATTTTGACATAACGGTCGCGATTCTTCAGAAACGACAGAAAATCTCACCCGTCACAATTCTGGAAAGTGACAATTTTTACTTATTGCCTCATTTAAAATAAAAACGCAGCGCTCTTAACGGCCCAATTACATCGTTAAACCGGCAACGCTGTTGGGTCCGTTTATTAGGCAATTCTTTTTCCGCATGTTTCTCGGAAACGGGACTTCCAAATGGCCTGAAATTTTGCCTAAATTGTTTATTGGACTATGTTTTTCCATCAAATCTTGGTACTTTTTTAAAATTTTGTTTATTTTTTGAAAAAAACTGTTTTAGCTTTTGTGGTGTTTCAAAATTGCCGCGTCCATATTACGTCAGAAACAGTCAGAAATACCCTTTATAGAGACCTGTAAAACTAAATTGGAAATATTTGTAATTTTCCAAATAATGGACACCTAATTTCAAAAACTCTCTAGATTGTATTAATAAGCTTTGTAATCCTCTTCCTCTAATAAAAAACAAATTGAGTATTATTTTCCTCTAAAGCTAAAACATGCGGAAATGTAAAAACATGGACTATAAGGGTTACCTATCAATATTAGTTATATGCCTAGCATTAAAAATTACTTAAATGGTTATATTATAGATACCGCCACCATCAAAATTAACCACCCACGTCTTTTTTTTGTGAGCTTACCCTAGGCATAGTTTCTAGTGTTCTCCTTTCCTAAATGTATTCGGCTAAGAGAGGTCTAGCATATATACCTAGGTAACACCCCTTACCAGGAAAAAAAATTTATGCCATGCAAACATCGAAATTGGTCGACTCACTGTATTTGCAACTAACCAATGTCAGTGTGTCTGCCTGACATTCTTCATAACCTTAGTTTTGTCGTTTTGTTTTGGAGTTCGTCGGCCTGGTTTTTGTGTTTTATTTAATAATTTTTCCTTTGGTGAAAAGCTACTTTTTAGAACCCTTAAGTGGTCTGTGTGTATGGCCATTTGACTAGTTGTCACTGCTCTCAATTCGATCACCTAGGTGATAAATAAACAATCCCCCATAGGGTCACTGGATCCTGAGACCTGCGGTCCCAGCCGCAGGTTTTAGGATCCAGTGACCCTAATCCCCAATGATTCGCGGCGCAATCTGTGAACAGGAGAATACAGTAAAGAAACCAGAGATAGATAATGAGTGGTAGATGACGTATTGAAATCGATTGACAAATTTATATTATCTCTGGATTGTTCTTGCGCCGTTAATAGAGACATAAAGCTATTTGTAACTCATCTCGGTATACGTATTTGCATTTAGCACGTTCGAAAAGAGCAGATATATGTTAATTTAAGGTGTTTCTGAACGCAATAGGTGCTGAGATACGATACGTGTGCCGTAACGATACGTGATACCTAACGTATCTCAACACCTATGACATTCAAGAACACCTTAGATTAGCATATATCTGCTCTTTTCGAACGTGGTACAAGTTTCTGACCAATTAATGTGCTTGGTTCTCGCTAGATGCGGATGTGTATACCGCGATGAGTTACAAATAGCTTTATGTCTAATATTTATCCTAACGTTGTAAGAGAAACTACATCATTTTTTTAATAACATTTTGTAAATTTAATATTTTAAAGACGACTAGTTTTACGTCGGAGCTAAATTGCTACTACATCAAAAAGTGTCGAAAATTTTCACCACAGTAAAAAATTTTCGTGATTTTTCTGAACAGTGACAGCGACATACTCCATGGGTATCTATGGTTTTGTATGGTAAAAGTCACTCAAAAATAAGCTTAATAACATAGTTTTTTAAATAAAAAAAAAATGTTTTTTTTTTCACAAAAACTGCCTATAAAAATTAAAATTGACATATTTTCGAGCATATTTTTCATTTCAAATTTTAAGGAATATTAGCAAATAAGCCCTGATAAAAATACAGTTAGTGTAAACTTGTGTTTAAAAATTGTCAGATTTTTTTGTAAGGGCAAGATTTTCTGAAGGCTTTTGAGGAATCGCAACCTATGTGTGAATTTTACAGTCCTAAAATTGCTCGACATATATCTTGATATTTTATTCTTATAGGAATACTCATGGTATTTGCCCTCCGGAAGTTATTCGATTTTTGTTAGATTTGTTTAAGTATAATGACAATTCCAAGAACAGGCATTCTGATAATTACTACAGGGCTGATTTGATTGAAGCTCTAGGTAAGTATGTCTTGTTATTTATATTACTATCGTCTAACCAAAATAGTTATTAATAGTGCGGTATAAGCTTCATTACAGTAAAGAGTTGGGATTATTTAATAAGCCTTACCGCACGTGCAACATACAACGTTTCATCTACTGTTTTTAATTGAAAGTGGTTGCTAGTTTTCCTCGCAATTTGCACAACATATACAGTGACCTGAGGCATAAAAATTACATTTATGCACAACCGGGAGTAAAAGTGCACACTATAACGCCCGCATTTTCAAGCGTGAACGTTAACTCCCTAGGGCGACTTTTATGCCCGTGGACCTTAAGTTCTAAAATAACTAGTGGTCCCATACAATTGTGTGTTGTTGTTGTTTTATGTGACTTGTCAACTTTATATTTTGAAGCATTTTTGACGAATGTCATAATCGAGGACACAAAATTACAAATTATTATTTTTTTAAATAATAAAATGAAAAAAATGCTCATTGTGCATAAAATCTTGTATGTACTTCGGTCAAAAACAGTTTTAACGCCCTCAGCCCTTGGCTTACGCCCCACCCAAGAAGCATTTTAGGTTCAGTAATGGTAAAGCCATGGTGACCCTTAAAATAATTTAGTTAAATGATTTTTAGATGTGCTTAAATACACTTATAGTAGCATACGTTTTTTGATAAATTTAAAGACTGAAAAGAACTTTTATTGAACGAAATTAATACCACCTTGTGTCTCACACACTTTATGCTTTAAAAATTACAATTTTTGGTGTTTTTTGTATAAAATTTTTATTAAACAGTTGCCTTAAATTATTTTCAACTTTCTAAATACTTTTTTATACCTTTATCAAAAACATGATTTTAGTAACTGTCTGCAGATAACTAAAGCATTTTTTTTATCAAGGGTGTAAAAAAAGGTTTCTGTCCGATTTTTATCTAAAATTAAGGAGAATCTTATTATTCTTGCCTAAAAATTAAGTCAACTTAAATATTTTTTTATACACTCATCAAAAATATGATTTTAGTAATTGCAGATAACTGAAGTATGGCTTTTTTGGTTACCGATGCAAAAAAAACCTTTGATCACGGGTGCAAAAAAAGATTTCTGTCAAAATATCAAACTGTCAAAGATTAAAATGTCGCAAGAATGAACGTCACCGAGTAAAAAGGCACATCGCTACGGAAACCATTGTTATTTCATTTACCAGCTGCCTTGATTTATAATGGAAAGATGGTGTGTTGCGGAGAAGTGCTCTTCTTTCGAAATCGTGTTAAAAAAAATAGTGTTAACAATTCGCGGCTAAACTGTGTGTTTTTTACTCTCGTTTTTAAATACCTCGCTGCGCTCGATGTAAATCAACGCTTGTAAAAAAGCAATATTTTAGCCACTAGTTGTGAAAACTACTATTGAACTTCACTAAATTCTAAGATTCCATTCACCTCTAAAATTCTGCCCTCTCCAAATATTTTTTATATTAACAGAGAAAAAATGTTTTTTGGTTAGTACTTTTTTTGAAAGCTTAAAAAACAGTGAAAACTTGAAAAATCTGTTTCTGTAAACACTTTGTTTTAGACGTTCGGATAGAGGCCTTAGAATGCTTTATTCTATAAATCGAAAGTTTCGAAAGAAAGCTTTAAAATGTGAGCAAAATCATGGCATAAAAATGTGAAAAACAGTAAAAATTGCTTAAATAAATACGTTACCCCTTAAATTATGCTAAAATATTTTAAGCCTTAAATTACCATCATGGCTTTACCATAAACCAGTACTAAAGGAATCCTTTAAGGAAAAATTTGTACCGTTTTTTACTTAGATTCAGTGACAGTAGTTCTTTTTTTACCAAGTAGTTTGTCTTTATAGTCAGTTTAACGACTAAATGTCAGTCTGTCAGATACTTTCGTTATTTTTCATGTCGACAGACTGAGTCATTTTTATAGCTTACGTCACAAGCTTTAATTTGATACCTGATTTGTACCGCTCTTACTATAAATATTAATATATAATCCACAACACGCGACTTCATGCATGCCCAGAAAGCGGTTCTCAAAGAATTTTACCGACTTTCAGTCGCTGTAGTTCAGAGACTGTTTAATTAATTATAAATAATATGCATATTTTTATAGGATTTTTCTACAACGTTTTAATGTGCAGTTTAAAAGAAAAATCACTTTTTGTTGGTGAAAATACGTTAAAATTGATTTTTTGTAACTTTGACCCTTTGGCGATTCTTTTGGAAACTAACTACAAAAATATTGAATATTTTTTTCCGAATCTTTTTGTTCTCAGAAAAGTCGGTTACAAAGATTTTTCAAAATGGCGGATGGTTATTGGGGTCTGATTTTCGAATCCATCTCTTTCTATACCGTGTGCAGTGAGAGGCGAAAGATAAGTCGGTATGTGTGGACCGTGTTCGAATTCGACTGGTTTAACGCAATATGGCAGTTTCAAAAATAGGATGACAGAGGAGTGGGTGAAACACAAACTTGGGAGGTTTACTTTCAGACCCCCCCGAAAGAACATACCAAAAACTCAGCCTTTACGGTTTTTTTTCGACCTCAGATGACAATTTTACTGTAATATAAGGGATTAAAATGAAAAAAGTAATGTTTCTTGAACCATGGCATCTCTCAAAGTAAGATTTTCGGGTTATTATTGAGAGGCTGGTTCCAAACAAATATTTTCTGATCCCAAGGTTTATCAAAGCTTTAGTTTTCGACATATAGGAAAAAAACCGTTGAGGTTGTTTTTGCTTTTTAGGAAACACAATCACCCCAGTGGTTTCGGTGGTTGCTCAAGGCACAATTACCCCCGACACTCTGAGCGCCGATACAAAGCTGATTCTAGAAGAAATCACGAGACTGCTAAACTTAGAAAAAGCTCTGCCATGTTACAAATATACAGTTTCTGTGGCTTGTTTGAAAGCGATCAGAAAGTTGCAGAAATTCGGACATTTGCCAAGTAAACCTGCCTTGTTTAAAAGTTATGCACAGTACGGACATTTTATTGGTAAGCTAGAATCGCTTATTTTATCTAAATAAATAACAGCATTTTGCTCTTACACGATTAGTTTTTTAAACTAAAAAAACTATGTTGAAGGAAATCAATTATTAAAAGTTACAAAAGTCACAAAAATATCTTTCTGAAAAATGTAGGTGATCCGATAATGATGTTTCCGTAAACACTTTGTTTTAGATGTTCGGATAGCGGCCTTAGAATGCCTGGTAGACTTTGTCCGAGTAGACGGAAAATTCGCAGACCTTGTAGAAATTCTAGAACTTCTAGAAAACGATCCCGATCCGGGATTAAAGCACAGATTGGCCGTGATTTTGGTCCAAAATCCGCCTTTCAAGAAAGCCCATAGGTCTAGGTTGGACGTGCCTGAGTTGGTGGACAGGATATGGACCAATATTAAGTAAGTTGTCCAAAAAATTGAGACAGAACAATGCATGGGAAGGAGACAAAAAATAAAATAAGTTAAGTACAATTGAGCCACTGACATAATATTAGTGTTTCATTGAGCAAGCGGAGAACTGACTGAGTGGTTTTTGTCCCCATCAGCTTATAGAGGTCATGCGGGACTTAGTAAGTACCATTTTTTTAATTCGAAAAGGCACGAGTTTAGTGGGTTAAATCCATGCATACAGACAATTGTTTCTTAGCAAATGAAGCCAACATACTAGGCCATGGTTACAGGCCCTAGCTCGTTATGCACAGGCGAGCGGTAATTTTCACCGGGGTAAAAATTCTGCCGGTCTGCACATAATAAGCTGAAAAACATAACAAAAATAATTACCGCAAAATGTTTTATCACTCATATGAGATCCACAAAAGTTTTTTAAAAGTACACTTTGATGCAAATGCGCAAAAAGGTAGTACCTACGATCTGCGTTCTTATTAAATTTTCGACAAGATCTCAAAAAAGCCGGGAACTTTATCTGAAAGTGTTTGAAATAATAAAATATTAGGAGTTTTCATGAAGTTTTATTATTGATTTGTTTTTGAAACCCGATTTAATCCGGTTGGGTAGACACGCCCTCTTACCGAGATTCTAGGATTGGTTTGAGATATAAATTTTACGAATGGAGATAAAAATTTTACGAAATTTTATGTCAAAACCAAAAAAAAATGTTTTGAATTTGTTTTACGTGTAGAAATGAAAAATAATGCAGTGGGATTTTTTTAGTGGAATGTTATCCAACGACCCACGACTCCGGTGTCATTTCGTAGATCTCTACTACATCCTTTATGGTACAAAACGTCCAGTTTGTCTACCTCTGCCAGAACTGTCTGGTCTTATGCATTTAAAACCTCCTCCAGAGAAGAAGATGAAACCCATTCCGAAATTGGTGACCCAAAATCAACAAGGTGAAGTGATTGAGGTAAGAAAACTTCCAGAAGTTGTTTCTCACGGCCAAAATATTACGTTAGTCGCGGTTTATTACACCATATTTTTATTTCACTCTCACTCACAGACAGGCTTTTGATAAAAGTGATGAAGCAGTTCAAAACACAATAAAATCTAACAAAACCAATCGTCTATATTTTTTCAATATATTCTTATTAGATGATATTTCAAAACAATCAATCTATGATAATTTGTTTTAAAATATAATTGGCTTTGCTTCTTATACGGTTTAGGCCTAAATCCCTCTAGAAAAAGAAAACTGCCTTCCTAGGGGGTGCTCATTAGACCAGTCATACCGTTGTAGGGTATGATCGCACAAATTAGCGAAAACGTAGTATGTATTCAAAACTGGTGGTCAGCTCTCTATCGAAGGCTGAACCATGCACTGCGGCCTCAAATGGGCCTATTGTGCCCAGGTATCTACTGAGATTCTACCCGAACTCGTGGGCTTGACGTACCAGTTTGTTACTATTGAGCCATCAGGTTTATGGTAAACCAGGGTATCTAAGAATGGGATTTTTTTATCTTTTTCAGTTTCCATTGTAAATTGCAAGGATTGATGAAAGCTATTAAAATGTTGTAAAACAGTGTTAACTTTATCTTTTGGTGCTGATAAGATTGTGTCGTCAACAAAAACCCATAGAAAAGGGATAGAAATTTGTAAAGAATGAAGAGTTTTTGTTATGAGGTGGTCCATGACTATATTGGCAAGCACTGGACTAGCAGGGTTTCCCATTGCACTCCCATTTTTTTGTATATATATCTTATTGTTGAATGAAAAATAGCTTGTTTCAAAGCAAAATTCTATAAGTTCCATCAATGTTTTTTTAGGGACGTCAGTATAATAGGAAATGAACTTGTAATCTTTATTTATTATATCCAGTACCAAGTTTTTTGGTATATTAGTAAAAAGACTAACTACATCAACTGAAATGAATCCTTAACATTATGGTTAAAGGTAGTTGTATAAGGATTAAGGATGTTATGTAAATACCTAGCAATATTGTACCCAGGTGAGTTCAAGCAGCTTACAACTGGTCTTAGGTGTATTCCTGGCTTGTGGGGTTTTCTTAAACAATACAGTTTTGGTGAAACGCTGTTTGATGTTTTCATTTGTTTTCCTTGAGTAATAGATATTAAGCCTTGTTTTTTAAGGTTTGTTATGATTAAATTAGCCCTAGACTGGAATTTGAATGTGGGGTCTTTGCTGCTTAGTTCATACGTGTTGACATCTTGAAGCATCTCTAAAACTTTGTTCTCATATTCTTGTTTCATCATGATGATGGTAGAGTTTCCTTTATCTGCCCTACTGACAATAATTTCAGGGTGTTCTTTAAGGAATTGTTTTGTAACCATCGTATTGTGTATTAAGTTATTATTTTTTTGTTGTATTTGGAAATTGTTATTTTTATTATAATGATTTGTAATTATGTTGGTAGTCTGTGCTCTTAAGTGATTTTTTTCCTCATCAGAGATTTGTTGTGATGCTATACAATATTCCAAGTCCTTGATTATTGTGGGTATTGGTAACTGTTGGTTTTTTACTGGCAGTCCAAATTTTGGTCCCAAGCCCAGGATAGTCTTGACCTCATGCGGCAATTCTAAGTCAGTATAATTAAAAATATATTTGTTTTGAGTAGAAATGCAGATTTCATTTTGTTCAACTTTCAATGACATAAATTTTTTTATGTTAGTCAGTTTAACTTTTTAGAACTCTTTGTTGTACCTACGATTGTTTTCATTTAAACAATGTAACTTCTGTAACTATGTCCTTATAGTTGGTTTTATTCATGTTTATGTCTTGTTGTATTTTATTCAATTTCCGAATAGTTATATCTATTTCAACATTTAACAGAGAGTATTTAAACTTTGATATGATTTTATCTGTTTGTTTTATGAAGGGATGATTCTCTGTGTATATTGGGTAAGTACATTTAATTTCCCCATTTAGGTGTTTAGGTAGTAAGTTACTTGATCTGCATTTCAATAAGAAAATTCTTCGATTTTTTAAATTAGCCATTTTTATTACATCATTTGACCAATGCTTGAGAAGTTTGTGTGCTTGTTCCCCGTACCTATTTAAGATGATGCTGAAGAAACCCTCATTTACTAAATTTTGATAGGATTCGTCCCCTTGCATTTTAAACTGATTTGACTTTGTGGGTTATAGGGGTGCGGATTATCAAGAAAACACTTTGGTTTTTGGCGACGTTATTTTACAGTGTTAGATAAAAAATGATTAAGTTCTTCAAGGAAATTTTATACGAACGATCGTATGACTTGCATTGACTGTATTGGCTGTGAAGTGATCGACCCCCTCTTGATATTCAAGAAAGACCCCTGGTGGTCAAATTTAGATCTGATCTAATTATTTTTTTATTTAGTTAGCCCGCAGAACACGGTAATTTGAAATCTGTAAACTCGATTATCTGACTATTAATATTTAGTTTTAATACAATTTCACTTTGCAAAGGAAACGAATACATTTCACATTTTAAAGAAGAGTTTGATTATCAAAGCGTCCAAAATTTAAAAGTTTAATTGATCATTTTTGTAGATTAAAGATGAAGCAGACGACGTCAAACCGCCAGTACCACCATTAGTACAAGCAAGTACGTCAAAAGATGCGGTCGTTCAACAACAAGTTCTAATAGATAGTGCCGTAGATAGTACTATGACACCTGAAGTCCCGGCCAAGGAAGAAAGTATTATCAAGGTAAAACAATGGCGAATACAAAGAGGGGGGGCGAGCGTCCTCATTATCCTTTGTAGCTGACCCAAACACAAAAAGTCCTTGATAGTTGAAGCTTACAAATTATCAATTAAAAAAAAATATATAAAAAATTAAATATTTGTTTAATTACTGATTTTTTTATTGAAAATGATACCTTATTAAGTAAGTATTTTTTCTGATTGAAAAAATGGGGTATTTTCATTTTACATTACGTTACAAAGCGTTTTTTGTTTTTGTTAAATTAATTGAAATCGAAATATTAATTTTTGATCCATTATGGCCACCTAGATCGAAAATAAATATTTATTTTTCTAAAGCTGTCAAAATTTTACATATTGTGTACTGTCCTAATGAGCATTTTTGTCTATATAGAAGTTACAGCAAATAATATAAAACCTTCATAAAATAACCAAAAGTTATATTATTTAGTGTTGGTGATAATTTTATAACTCTAATATATCTCTTAAATGAGTAAAAAAGACTTGAAAAACAACGGACCAACACCAGCTTATAAAAATTTATGGTACATAGTAATGGATAGAAAAACGACATATAGATTTTATAAAAATTCCTTATGAACCCTCAAGTCTAGATATTATTATAAAAAGGTTTTACAACTGTTCTAACAACACTACATAACAAATTAAAGGTTTTTATCGATTTAAAAATATAAACATTTTCCATCTTTCTTCCCTTTGCGTATTATGTATTATTCTTTTTCTTTTTAAAATAAAAAATTTATAAAATGGTGTTTACCAATCTTCTAAAATAAATTAAAATGGAAGTGAGATAAGTTGAAGCAGGAATATGAATATTTATATACTATAGGTTAAATAAAAGCTGTTTTCCCAGTCATCCTACTCTGATAATCAGCTGCGGTCCCGTGTGTGCTGTATAGTTTTCGAATACACTCACAAAATTTTCATGGACTCCAAAAATACTTGAGAAAACGGGGAAAAAAATATTCATTTAAATAATATTTTTTTTTCACATATGTTTTTGGCTTTCTGGGAGAAATATTTAATTTTGTATTTTGTTTTTAACCCTAAAAAAGCAATATTTCGATTAAAACACATGTTGAAACCCCATAAATAACGTTTTTATTTTGGTCAAAAAACTATTGTTGGAATCCAAAATGGCGAAAATTTACGAAAATTCTATAAAAAAAAAACAATACAATTATACCACTGTTTACCTCTTTCAACACTATTTTATCAACGTTTTAAAACATGATGCTAGTTGGAACAAAAGGCTGCAGATGGCGCAGTGTTGAACACTGAAGGTCCGTTTCTGCGAGCTTAACATAAGTTACCATTGTTCTCTTTTCCTAAATGTATTCGTCTGAGAGAGATCCAGCATACTACACATACCAGGAAAAATACCCGCCTGCACACCCTTCAACCCCGCATAACTGTCAGAGGTAACTATCTCAAGATGATAGTTAGATTGCGGGGTCGAAGGGTGTACAGGCAGGTATTTCCCTGGTATGCTGGATCTCTCTCAGACGAATGCATTTAGAAAAAGGATAATAGTAACTATGTCAAACTCGCAGAAACGGACCTTGAGGCTGCGTTCCGTCGCGTCGTAAGGTGATGTATTAACAATTGCCGCCGACCAGCCGTGCGCACTGTATGCACTCGAAGTTTCACGGTGCATTTTTGCGAACTTAACACGGTTACTATATTGTTCTCTTTTTCTAAAACCCGGTTCCCATCTATGGGTTTCTTATGCGTGGGCTCCCCGAATCAAAACACGGATCACGTAGTCTAAGCGAGATTTGCCTATACAAGTTCATGTCGGTCCACGTGATGAGTTTTTTAAGTCAGGGTGGCCGCGCATGGGAAACGCTGGTCGGAATCAGCTGTAGAATGCATTCGATCCCGATATCTGTCATCGAAAACTATCTCAAGAAGATTTGGATCTCTTATCTCTCTCAGATTGATGTAATTAAAACCAGATAATGATGGTATGGTATCTCGCAAAAACGCGCCTTTTGATGTCGCAAAAACGCACCTTTTAAAGTCTCAAAACGAGCCTTTTGATGTCACAAAATTAACCTAAAAAATCTTGTTTGTTTTGTTATAAATTAAAATTGTTTTTTTGTTGTAAAAACAGTGGTATTATAACCACTATACAAAGAAATTAATAAAAACATTATAGAAAGAATGGGCAAAAAAGGTTTATGAATGAGTTCATAAGAATATTACAGGCACCAATTTATATAATTACCTATTGTGTGTGAGTTCCCAAGTTTTTATAAGTGTCTCTTTGTTGTTGGTTAATTAAGTTTTTATAAGTGAGTTGATAGCAACATTTTAAAAACCAATCTATATATATTTAATTGATAGGTACTTATAGATGGGTTAACAGAAAGATTTCAAAAACCAATTTATATAACTTTTGTCACTGATGACTTATATTTTTATAAATATGTTGGTGGAAACATTGTTAACACCAATTTATATAACATTTGTTACAGATGCCTTTAATTTTTTAATTTTTATAAAGATGTCCGTGGAAATATTGTTAACACCAGTTTTATGTTACCTTAGGGTACCATCAATTTAGAACTTTTAATAAAACAAATATACAAACTGAATTCCTTTGGAAACCTCTAAATACCTTAGGGCTTTAATGGAACCCTCTTTATAATAATTATATAAATTTTTGTCACCAGAGGTTTCTGAAAATGCTCATTGAGGTTGAACGCAGAATGTTCCCAAAAATCCAAAAATGTAAAAATATACAGTGTGTTATGTTTAAAAATCAAAAGTTAGGTCGATTTCCGGTAAAACCGGAAGCGACCAAAAGTCACGTGACCTGTCAGAAAACGTCAAATTTGATATAATATGTTATTTTTTGCAGCACACACCATTGATGCTTGTGTTGTTTAGCAAGCAAAAACCGCGCATGCCATTACAGCGCAAACGTGACCACCTCCGCCTAAATAATTTAGGGTACATAAAGATTACTGCTACAATAAAAGGTTCGCGGCTTTAACTTTAATTTTTGAGTTGTTACGGATTTGCCTCATTTGTTTGGGTGGTCCTGCGCGATAAAAGTCTTTTGCGGTAAATTCTTGCGCACTAAGGGCCCGAAAAGTATCATGTGATTTTAGCAATTTTACTAAAATTTTATGAAATTTCGGAGATTTTTTGCAGAAGCCATAACCTTGCCTTATGCCTATAGATTACAACTTGTTGGTGGCGCTCTTAAATTATGTAACGCGGCGTCGGGAAGTAAGTGAAGTGTTACGAGGGGGAGGGGGCGAACATGTTACAAGGAAAAAGAGAGGGTTGAATTGAAAATTTGCAAAAATTGGTGGTAGACTTATTTATCGAGATGTAAAAGGCTTTTTTTTAATTAAGAAGGTAGGGTCCAAACGTCAGCGAGCGAAACGTCAGTTAAGTTTGATTTGACAGTGTTTAATTATTTTTCGATAAAAATATATGAATTCAAAATTTCAATTTTCGTTTGGAGAAGTGTGTGTATGGATATTTTTTTACATATGGACCTACGCAAATTTAGGAATAAAAAGGAATACAAAAATCTGAGTACGTCACCCAATTAACGGATCATTTTTAGTTAAAAGGCCTACTATAGAGGGATAAACCCGCCGCCAATCTCCTTTTTTCCATTTTTTTCTAGAAATGTTTTCCTTTGCGAAAACACTTATATAATTATAGTAAATCCAAAAAAAAACCCGCATAATTAGATTAAAAACAACATAAATTATGTAGTCCTAAAACTTAGTTCATCTGAGTAAATATCACCCTCAATACTGTGTCCTAGGTAGTGACACATGTCAAACGAGGTCAATTATTGAGATTCAAAGGGAACACCCTGTCATCTTGCATAAAAAGACTTGAAGGCATTCTGAATACGTCTTTGTTATTTATAGGTCATTGTAACTTTTTTTATAGTTTGTTTTTATATTTTGTTAGCGGCAGTGGAAAAACCTATGGCTTTGGATGAATCCTTAAAAAATAAATTTAAGCATGGTCACTGGGGTAAATATTTGAAAGAATTACATTGCAAACATTATCCAGTAAAATGAAGAACATTTTTAGCACCCTATATAAATCATTTGCGGTGTAGAGTGCTTTATAACACACTGTAGGTTTTTCAAGCAGCCGGTGCCGCGCTGTAGGTTTTAGAAATAGCCCCACTGCTAGAAAATAAATCGGCGAAAAAGATTCAAAATAGCTGGTCAAAACCTGCGGCCTCGATAGTTCAGTTGGCAGAGCTTTAGACTGGCATTCGAGAAATGCCGGGATTAAATCCCGGTCGAGGAAAACTTTTTTTCCGATTTATTTCGTTAACCCTCGTCCTATCGCCACAAATCATTTTTCGTTATATTATCCAGTAATTCTTTTATTTACAACCGGCAACCCAACCTTAATTTTTTAGGTTTCCTGAACTAATAAAAATTTTAACATGGATGCCTGTAACATTTTTTTAAAAATAATTTAATACCGCCTTTAATTTTTAGGAAGAACCAGCTGAAGTAAAACAAGAAATTCCCGTAGCCCAACCTTCAGTCGTTTCCAAGCAAGAGTACTTTTCTGATAATTCAGTATCGTTACCAGGAATGGGCGGTCAAACGGGTATGGTATTCTTATTTCTTAGTTAATAAAAAGCGAGGGGTAACAAGTGAACTGCGATTTCCGAAATCGCGCAATTTCCAGGAAATCGCGGGATTTCTTGCGATTTTCAAGTTATTTCCAGAAATAGATCGATTTCCTGAGAAAAATGCGATTTTTCTGGGATTTCCGGAAATCCATTGAGATTACATGATATTCCTTACATTAAGTTTTTACCGAGGTTTTTACTAAATTATCTTACTTTTCTAATTAACCCCCATTTGCACCGACTTTTTTTGTACCCTTAAACCAAAACTCTCTTTAACAATGGATGAGAAAAGAATGGGTAGTTTTTTTCCTTGTCGCTCCTGCTGTTAAAAAGGGTCGCATAAAAATCTTCTAAACCAGTAGGTTGCTGGAGGTCGAGTTTTAACAATAAAAAATTTAGTCCATCTAAATAACAATAGTCTTTATCTCTTGTTCAGTATTAATTTATTAAATAATAAAAAAAATATTACTTATGAGAATTTGAGTTTTCTGTTTCACTTTCCGATATGTACTCTGTTTTAGTCGTGTCAGTCTCAGTGTCCAGTTCCATGTTCTTTCGTTTTTCTCAGTATTATTTTTTATTGCTTTCGTATATTTATTGTTTTTAAGACCTTGGGTTCTTTTTTTGGTTGGCAATGTTGCAGGAGGTGCTTTAACGTTCATAAATTTACATGTTTGTAATCTGTCATTTGGTATTCTTCCCTTTCTAGACGTTATAGCCAACAAAGCGTTAATAGCGCAACAAATTTTTAATAATGCCTTGTCTTTTTTTTTTATTAAAATCTTGGAATGCTTTTCTTCTTAATTTATTTCTATGGATTCATCATCTTATTCATTTTCTTCAATAATCTGTAATTTCCGATGTGAACCTCTAGAAGTTCATATGTTATGTTGAATCGTAATTTTATACAGTCTACCACTGCCGATCTTCTAGCTTTCGAAGCTAGGCATTTCGCTGTATATTACTTCGTTTCGTCCTAGTTTCTTTTTCTCCTCTCTGGGAAATACGAATTTGTCTCCTAAAATAATAGCTAGTATAAATAAGAAAGATAAAAAACCGCAACACTATATACATTTTTTTTGTATTTTTGACACATTGGTTGACAGATGTCAAAAAAGAATATATTTTTTAACAAATTTTCCAAATAGGTGCCACATTTAGAGAAAAAATAGTTGGTGGGCCTCCAAAATCATTAAATATTCACCTTTAATTTCCTATTCCGGTTAAAGAATCCATCTGTGTAATTGTCCTAGTTTGTTCATTTTTTTCGGAATTAAATTTTCATTGTTTTACTTATTAGTATTAGTAGGGTAGGGGCGGCCCGTGGGCCTGGAAATGAGGTCTCTTCATGGGTCCTTTCTGCCATACCCCGTTCCTTACCTCTATGCCCCTACTTCCGCTGCACCTCTCTCTCCGGGCCACCCTGTCTTCGAAGTTCAGTATGTCGCCCCATTTGAGCGAGTGCAGCTCTTCTTCCTCTATCGTGGGAAATCTCCTCTTCAGCTGCCTTGATCTGGCATATGCATCACACTCTGCTATCAAGTGCTGCGCCGATTCCTCTTCGAGCCCGCATGCGGGACACACGGGATCTCCTGCTACTCTTATTTGCGTCAGATGTTTGTTCAGCCGATTGTGCAGCAGTCCTTTCGGGTTTGCCTAAGAGCCATTTAGTTCTGGCCACATTCGGACCATCCACGAATAGCTTGGACTGTCTGCACTTTGTCTCTTGCGTCCAGGACGTCTTCATTTCTTTGTTCGCCCATTTGCTGAGCTGACTCTGTACCTGTTTCCTTGTTATTCCCAGAAGAGGTTCCGGTCCAATGTATTGGGTTTCGGCTCCTAGTCTAGCAAGTTCGCCTGCTTTCTCGTTCCCTGGTATTTCTTCATGACCTGGGACCCACATCAGTGTCACCCTTTTGTCTTGAGCGAGTGTTTGCAGTGCTTCAGCGCACTCCTCCACCAGACTACTGGCTATTTTATATGAGCATATGTATATGTCCCTCTTGCCATTTCTGACCTCGGGTACGGTTGCTGCCATGATAATGGCATACACCTCCGCCTGAAACACCGTAGCGTGTTCTCCAAGTGGATAACTCTTCTGAACTGCTAGGCTTTCCGCGTACACTCCTGCACCTCTTGTCTGCCTGTCTGACAGTTTAGAGCCATCCGTGTAGCATACCGTCGCCTCTCTGCTTAATTCCGTTCGGAATTCTTCCCTTTGCCACTCGTTCCGTTCTGGTATTGTGACCTTGTACTTTATATCGAGCCTCCATGGTTTAAGCGGTGCCTTCACTGGCAGTCTTTCATCGCCAGTCCCTCGACCGCTAGATGGCCCTCTGTTTCCTCCCTGCCCTTTCACAGTCCCTGGTCCCTTAATCGCAGGTGCGTCGCCATCGCCTCCTTCTTGATCCAAGTTGGAAGCGAGGTGAGACCCAAGATTGTTTCCAGGGCGTGGATGGGGGGTCGTCCTCATTGCGCCGGTCATCCCTCTGCTGAGCAGGTTGGGGTTCTTGAGCTTTTTGGATATGGTCAGCTTCTCTACAGCGGGCCACCAAACCACTGATCCGTATTGGATCCTTGGTCTTATGATGGCCGTGTATATCCAGTGTAGGATCCTCGGCCTAATGCCCCAGGTTCGACCGACCACTCGGCGCAACTGCCACAATGTTGCCTGGACTTTGTCAGTCATTCTGGCAACATGCTCGCTCCACTTGAGTCCCTTGTCCAGGGTCACCCCCAAATACTTATTGTTTTACTTAATCGGTACCTTCCTTTTAAACAGCACTTTTAACAAAACAACGCTAAAATACCATAATTTTTCTATTTGAACTTCAAAAAATATAAACTAAAAAAGCGGAATCGTTATGCCAGCTTTTAACACGTGCCTTTCTAAAATTCTAGCCAAAATTTTGCCATCCGAATACGATCGGATCGAATCGATAGATCGGAAGTCTTTGCCATTTGTTGTGAGTAAGACGCAGACATTCGCTCGAAGCCTCATCGCAGATCGAATTGTACCACTGAACTTTACCTTTTTTTCTGTTCGTGATTGGATAATAATAATGTGCGATGACCAATGACGTTACACGACCACAAGGCGGACTTGCAACTTTTATAAGTATTTTGGTAGCAACTCAATAAAAAATACTTGCGTAAATAATTAATTTCTTGGATATTAAACCAGCAATTTCCGGAAATCGATGCGATTTCCAGAGCGATTTCCCGATTTCCTTAGGGATTTCCAATTTCTGATGGGATTTCCGAAAATCCTTTATCAATATCCGTATTTCCTAAGGATTTCTGCGATTTCCAAAGGATTTCTCAGCAAGTGAGTGTGGAAAGTGAGACACCCCTCGATAAAAACTTAACGTTAAACTAAATAATTCTGGACTTTAGACCTTTTTACAGGAAAAAAAATCAAAATAAATACAGTTTTTTTATCAAACTTAACAGACAGATGCGCAAGTGAATATCTAACAAACTAAAGAATATTATATGGGGTGATTATCATTCTTTTTGGTGATTTCATAGGCAAACTGTTAGTTTCTAGTCAAAATCAAAACAAAATATGTCCTAATTTTGGATTCTCCTAAAAAATCCTTTGATTCGTTCCCAACAATTTATATGTTTATGGGTTTAAGTTCAATTTTAATTATAAATAAAATAAAATTCCAAATTCAAAATATTTATTGTGTGTACAATTATGAAAATAAACAATGACAAAAAAAGTATAATATTTATAATAATAACTAATGCAATGCCTAATTCTAATGAACAAATATTAGAAAAGCCAACTTAAGCTTAAAACTTGTTTAGCTGGATTATACTGATTTTAAATCACATTCACTAACATAAGCAACTACGTGCTATGTGCTATAGTAAAATAGAAATAAAATACAATAATAGAAGAACAAAAACAAAATAATAGAAACCAGTTAGTTATTTTTAAACTCTTTATTATTTTTTGAATTTCTAGCCTAGTTTTCCCTTTTTTAATTTTCTTTTGAACATACTCGAGCTATTGATCTCCTTTAGTTCGGCGGGAAGCGCATTGTAGAGTTCCAGGCGACAGATAACAAAAACTTCTTTAAGTCACTGTTTTTGCAGCGTGGGGAATTTTTAATTGATTTTGATTTGATCTTGTAACCCGAGAGACTGTTCTGTAGTCTTTGGTACTAAATGGTACTTTTACAAGCATCGCATAGCAAAATAACTGTCTAAGATCAAACAATCCTGACTCACTAAATAAGTTTTATGTAGGATAGCGATCATACGTACTAATACCTAAATAAAAAAAAGAGATAAGAGAGGATTACATTTTCGTGTTCTAGCCTACGGTAAAAATGACGGGAAGAAAAGGAGCACAACAAAAAGGACAGGGACGGCGAGAGTTTGCATTGTGTGGCATGCAATAAATTTACATCAATCGCTTTAATTAATTATTATTTATTTAATTTGGAAAGATTAGGAAGCAATACAAAAAAATTTGGATATATTACAACAACAACATCAGTGGCATGAGGAGAAGAAGGAGGAAAAAAACATTATTTTACAGGTGTTGCTGCTCCTGAAGTAGCCTCAATTTTCCCAATTTTGAAAAACATTTAATTGCGAGATGTGCTAAAGATTTTTGTAAAGCTATTGTCCTGTGCCTAGGTATCAAAAATTATTGGTCCTATATCCTCAATTCCCACTTTTTATTAATCCATAAATCAAATTTTTCATGTAATGCTTCCTAAACCATGTTTAAAGCGGCCCTCACATGATCAGTATTACTAACAGTCTTTTGAAATACTGTCAGTATTACTGATCGTCTGAGGGCAAATACTGATGGACTGTCAGTCATTTGCCTGTGACTGATGTGACTTGATAAAGTTTAGGAAGCAATACAAAAAAATTTGGATATATTACAACAACAACATCAGTGGGATGAGGGGAAGAAAGAGGAAAAAAACATTATTTTACAGTTGTTGCTGCTCTTGAAGCAGCCTCAATTTTGCCAATTTTGAAAAACATTTAATTGCGAGATATGCTAAAGATTTTTGTAAAGCTAGTATCCTGTCCCTAGGTATTAAAAATTATTAGTCATATATATCCTCAGTTCCCACTTTTTATTAATCCATAAATCAAATTTTACATGTAATGCTTCCTAAACCATGTTTAAAGCGGCCCTCACATGATCAGTATGCTGTGCCTAGGTATCAAAAATTATTAGTCATATATATCCTCAATTCCCACTTTTTATTAATCCATAAATCAAATTTTACATGTAATGCTTCCTAAACCATGTTTAAAGCGGCCCTCACATGATCAGTATTACTGACAGTGTTTTGAAATACTGTCAGTATTTCTGATCGTCTGAGGGCAAATACTGATGGACTGTCAGTCATTTACCTGTGACTGATGTGACTTGATAAAGTTTAGGAAGCGATACAAAAAAAATTTGGATATATTACAACAACAACATCAGTGGCATGAGGGGAAGAAAGAGGAAAAAAACATTATTTTACAGGTGTTGCTGCTCTTGAAGCAGCCTCAATTTTGCCAATTTTGAAAAACATTTAATTGCGAGATATGCTAAAGATTTTTGTAAAGCTAGTATCCTGTCCCTAGGTATCAAAAATTATTAGTCATATATATCCTCAGTTCCCACTTTTTATTAATCCATAAATCAAATTTTACATGTAATGCTTCCTAAACCATGTTTAAAGCGGCCCTCACATGATCAGTATTACTGACAGTCTTTTGAAATACTGTCAGTATTACTGATCGTCTGAGGGCAAATACTGATGGACTGTCAGTCATTTACCTGTGACTGATGTGACTTGATAAAGTTTAGGAAGCAATACAAAAAAACTTGTATATATTACAACAACAACATCAGTGTTATGAGGGGAAGTAAGAGGAAAAAAACATTATTTTACAGGTGTTGCTGCTCTTGAAGCAGCCTCAATTTTGCCAATTTTGAAAAACATTTAATTGCGAGATATGCTAAAGATTTTTGTAAAGCTATTGTCCTGTGCCTAGGTATCAAAAATTGTTAGTCATATATATCCTCAATTCCCACTTTTTATTAATCCATAAATCAAATTTTACATGTAATGCTTCCTAAACCATGTTTAAAGCGGCCCTCACATGATCAGTATTACTGATCGTCTGAGGGAAAATACTGATGGACTGTCAGTCATTTACCTGTGACTGATGTGACTTGATAAAGTTTAGAAAGCAATACAAAAGAATTATTTTACAGGTGTTTGTGTGTGTTTAAAGCGGCCCTCACATGATCAGTATTACTGAAAGTCTTTTGAAATACTGTCAGTATTACTGATCGTCTGAGGGCAAATACTGATGGACTGTCAGTCATTTACCTGTGACTGATGTGATTTTAGGAATCCTGAAGTGTGAGGGCGTGACTGATAGTCAACTCGTCAGTAAACTAGAAACTGTACAATGGACGCGTCCGCGTTGTCTCCGGTGACTTCACCTGAACTAGAAGACTTATGCTTATATTTATTGAGGCATACAGGTCTTCTGGGTTTGTGTCTCTAATAATATTTAATAAATTCAGATGGTTGTATTTTTCACGTTCACTAATTCATTGTTTCATCCAGCGTCTTTTTTTTTGCAATGCAAGCTTTTCGTTTGTTATCCATCGCGCTTTAAAAAAGAAAATAGAAACATAAAGCAACATCATCAACTTAAAACACTTACCCCTATCCATATACGTATCGGAAGTAGATAAGTGACCTATTAAAAGAGGTATAAAGCACAGCCTAAATGGATATTTAACGTATCCACTTTATTTCACCGACTAAATATTTTGAATGAGACCATAGATCACAAATTGGGACCAAAGAATAGGTAAAATGGTTTGGATACGTCACGGATCATGATACGATACGTGTACCGGATCGATAAGTTTCATATAACGTATCGAAGCAGACGCATCGTGTTTGCATATGCGCATTTCGTTGCGGATGCAGATAAGTGATAATTTTGAATACTGCTTTATGTCTCTACTGACTACGAAAGCGCGGCGGCCGGCGGCGCACGGTGGTTGAGGCCTATGAAAAAATACCTAAATTTAATTGCAATAAAGGAATAAAATTATATGCCGTTTTAGCAAAGAACTGTTCCCTGAGGTTGGAACATAAAAAAAATTTCCTAAATTATCATCACTATTGGAGAGATGGAAAGGTAAACTGAAAATGTATTATTTTTTTTTAATTTTCTGTCAATAAAAGGACTATATTTTCAAGTGTGTTTGCTCCGGAACCCTTTAATATTGGAAAACAGTTCACGTTTGTGAAAAATAGAAGAATTGTACTTTTTGATTAAAACAAAAGAATTGAAAAGTTGTCGGAAATTAGGGCACAAATTATTATCAAATAAAAAAAAGACCCGCTTTCTTGTTTAAAATATTTTTTATTGGAGTAAAAACTATCTTGCCCCAACTTGCCTCAAATAGTTACTGATATTTTTGTATTCGTCAGGATCTTCCCTTTTTGTTCATACCAAATATAGCTGCCCCTTTTTGCCCCTTTGGCTTTAATTCCTATTAAAGTGGGGGGATGTATGCAAAATTTTAAAAATTCATAGTATACTCTTAATGATAATTCAACTTGATATTTGAAGCTTAAATTATAATATCACAGTTGTAGTTAGTAAAACGATTTAAACGTTCAATAAAAGCCCTCCCCCGCCTTATCAACCGCCACTGTGTCTATTTTAGGTTCTCTTTTGTGCAAAAAATGGTAGATAAGCGTAGTTTTGCATCCCACCAGATTTTCGATAATCCTCACTACCCTCAATTCGAATAAGTCGATCGAAGCCGAACTTTTTGTTTCCTTATATGGGTGGTATTATATGCCCAACACAGTCCACAAGGTTTTAGTTCATGGCAAAGACATGATTTCGGCTGCCACGTTGCCTATTGGATTCTTAACTGAGGAGGCCCAGGAGGCCAGAAATAAAGATTATCCGAAATTCAGATTGGACCATTCTAGAAAGTGTTCCAGAACATCTACAAATGAAGATGTATTCAACATGTGTGCTTCTTTAGATCCATATATATATGGACTTAGGACTGAGCCAAGTTTCAAAGTTCAGGATTAACTGGAAGATGTGAAATTATTATTATTAGATGAATAAAAACTTATTTCTATTATAAACATATATAAGGAATATCTAATTCTTAGGTTTTAGAGTTTGTTCAAATTCTGTTTCTTTATGAATAAGTACTTGTTTTTTATTTACTTTTATTGTTTAATGTGCTTGATTTGTTAATTAAATTTTTTAAGGGCTGTGTGAACATGTACATCTTTTTTTTTGTTAAACCTGTATATACCTAATCAGAAATATCGTTGATATCTATAATTATTATGATTATTTTTTATTTTGAAAACAACTGATTCCTTATCCACAGTCTAGAATTTTCATTCTCAAAAAAAAAACAGACAATAAATGTCCAAAATGTAACAAATGGCGCCATTAGTTAGTGAAACAATCTTAGGTTATGAGACTCTGTTTTATTGATAAGGCTGATAAAATTCCTCGAAATTCACAAATTTTTTTAAACAGATACTAATTTGTGCTGAAATAAATAACTTTTGTAAATAAATGCTCCTAAAAAGGCAGATTAGGGGTGAGGGTAAAAACTATTATAATCAAATATTGTCTTATACTTTACAGAAATTATGTGCAAAGTTTCAGGAAATTCGGTATATTATCTTCAGAGATACATATTATTTTCCGAAAATGGACCAGTTTCAACCACTGTGCGGCGGCTTGACACGTAATACTGACCGTGTGAGGTGGCGTGAAAAAAATTGACGAAGACTGTCAGTAATACTGATCGTCTGAGGGCCGCTTAATATTTTGTGACTGTTTAAATGTGGGGTAATATGATTTCGGCATGGGTTTTGAAACGAAATTAAATGGACATTTTTGTCTGCCTTGATAAAGAGACAACATGATCATAGTCAAACAAACAGAGAACCAAACTATCGCATAAATATAATTTTTGTGTAAGGGTAGAAACTTTTTTATGTATATTTTTAAATCTCAAATATGCGGAAATTATTTTTTTTTATTTTTTTTTGAATAAGCTAAGAGTTTTTTCTAAGGCCACCAATTCAAAAGTTTAATTATTTCCAATTAGTGCAAGCCTTAAAAAGAAATTTTAGCTTATTAGCATAAAATCAAAAAAGTGCTCCGAGTCGTGTCTTAGTTTTTATAAAATGTGCATTCCATTCAAAGTTCAGCTAATTTTGATGTTAATTTGACTTCAAAAAGTATGGATATCACCTGACCCGTTTTGAACGTCCCTTCGAAATTTTCTGAGCTAAGGTCACTGATAGAAAAAAAGAATCTCTACTCTTGAATTAAAAATATCTAAAATATATTTTAGTCTTTGTGAGTATGTTGTGTCAACCAATAAATTTATGTTAAAATCCTCAAGCAAAATAATATATTACTATACGATATTGCTCGATAGAGGACATTTCTTAAAACTACAATGGTTTCGGGTTTAAAGATTTGTTTTTAAATAATATTTTTGCTAACTGAAAAAAAACCCCGATAAAATCAAATTGCTAGAATATTTGCGTGCGTAGATAAATTAAAGTTTTGATCATTGTGTTTTAGGTCCTGTCGGTTTTGAACCAGGAATGTTCAAGCAAGAGGGAGAGAGTAGCAAAGACAAGACTGACGCACCTGGAGTGAAGGTATGAATACCAGAATTTCTAAACAAACCCTGTTTTAAGGTTTTCAGAGTTTGTTGCCTTGCTTTATCTGAAATTTCCAATTAAAGTGGGTTGACGGACGGCAAGCTACTTAAAACTACCTATCTGACTAATATCCAGATATTCGCGGGTATTTTTTAGATAATAAAACAAATAGTAGATCTGCAAGAAAATTAACACATTTTTAATTGATTTTTATTTTAATTCGTCAACTTTCACAGATAGCACTAGCGAGTCTATAGTCACTCACTTTTGAGATTTTCATTCACTTTGGTATGCTTAGTTTCTCGAAGAGGGCTACAACTTATTTAGATGAGAAACCATTCAGATCTCGAGTCAGTCTGGAGCTTGCCGAAACAAGCTGACGCTGACGTGTAATCGCCGGACATTTGGCGCATCTTCCATACCATCGATATAGTACGTCGATGATCTACAATGAGCTTCAGGCTACTGCGAACATAGGGGGAATCAAGTCCAATTTACTCTCCGTGTCGTACGACCGAGGTGGATTCGAAGCACGCGTTATCTTTTGGAAATTAATTTTGTTTTATTTCTGCCTTGTTCGAGAAACAGATTGCAGGGTTCTTAAGTGAAATAATACATTTAAAAAAATAAAAATGGATGTCTACGAAGTTGCCGAGAAAGTGCAGATGGTTAAATGGTACTATCAAGGCAGACCATTGAGACTTATTCAAGAACTTTTTTTGGAGAATTTTGTAAATCGCCCAGAACCTAGTTTATCAACGATTTCTAGGTTTGTGCAGAATTTTGAAAAGTTTGGTTGTGTAGCGCCAAGAAACCATCAAAAACCCACTGTTTTGAATGACGAGCAGGAAGTACGAGATGTGATGATTTGCGCAGCAATGGAGGAAAATCGAAAGTTAACTAGCCACCAAATTGCCGAAGCAGTTGATACGTCTTCAGCCACTGTCTTACATGTTCTCAAAAAGAATCGTTATCATTCTTACAAAGCGTCAAAAACGCATCAAATTTTTCCGGAGGACAACTATCGTCGTATGGAATTTTGCGAAACAATGATGGAAAGGGCTAATCGTGATGAAAACTTTCTAGAGAGATCTAGTCTTTTCACAGATGAAAGCACTTTTCCATTATTAAATCGTCATAACCCAACACACGTTCGATATTGGTCGAGGGAAAATTTGCATTTGTATTTTGACGTAAGAACACAGTATTCCCAAAAACTAAAAACAAAATTTGGGGGGGTATTGTAGGGGAACACGTAATTGATACTTGGATCTACTGCAGCAGCATATTATTCCAACTGCTAGGCAGTTGTTAGGTGTAAGATTTGGTGAAATATGGTTTCAACAAGATGGTTGTCCCACTCACAATGTTGGCCTTATTAGGGAATATTTTGATAATGTATTTCCTAATCGGGTTATTAGTACACGGGGAACTATTTTATGGCCAGCTCGATCACCCGATCTTGCTCCTAATGACTTCTGTTTGTGGAGTTATATCAAAAATAAAGTTTACGGGCATGAAAGGGCTAATAATTTGGAAGAACTTCGGATTAAAATTGAAGAACCTTTTCAAACTATCACCCCTAACATGCTTGGAAACGTTAGAAGGGGTTTTTATAATAGGCTCTAGTCCAGCCGAGCAAGGAGGACTTTTTAAACATTTGCTCTAATTTTTTTTTGACTGGGAGAATCTTTTTGGGTTTTAGAATGTATTATTTTATTTTTAGAACTTGCTTTTATTTTGTTTCTCCTTATTATTTTCATTGTAACACGTTGTCAGTGATAAATCTGAGCAGTTGACAATAAAACGCTCTTATTTATCAGTGACAAAAAATAAGAAAATTACGTTATAAAAATTTGCGTATTTATTGACCAAATTCCGGTTTCGTTGACTACGCTCCACACAGCACCGTGGTTAGAGGCGTACTAAACACTAAACGCAAGTCAGGCAAGTGGTGATCGCAAGCCTGAGTATTGGTTGCTTCACTGATAGGTGTGCGGTGTCCTTGCATGTACGTACACTGGCAAATTGGACTTCTTCCGGCCTATGTTCGCAGTAGGCTGAAGCGGTCTGTATACCGAGTCTTCATTAGGTGTCCTTGGTTAAACCCAGATAACTGTGAGATACTATAATGGCCTAAGGGTTGCAAAATATCTCGCAAAATATGTATCAATAATAACTTTAAAATACAAAGAAAATAATTTAAAAATCGGGGTTAGCCATGGGCAACGCCATAGGCGAAAAATGACTGCGCATGCCTGACGCCGTGGACTTGTACACAGAAGATGAGTTTTTGCCTCTGCATTTTTTCCAGGCTAACTTGATCAGGTACGACTTCTTTTCGGAGACTGCAATGGCGGGGCGGTTATAGTATCTCATACAGGTTTGAAATTGGTCAGGGAAACTTGGAAAACCTGGAAAAGTCAGGAATTGGATCTCAAGTCATGGAAATCAGGGAATTTATCTTTTATGCTTTGTTCCTCATATAATGCCAAAAACACAGTATTTTTTCTTTTGTTCTTCAATGTTTATCTTTGTTTTTCTAAATTTTGCAAATGAAAAATATCAAAACTTTTAAGAAGTTATTACAATTTAATTTAGCAGCCTTTCAAAGTTCTTCACATTTATAATATGATTTTAGCAACATAAAAAAAGCTGCGACCGCCCCTGAATAATATATTGCAAAAACGTGAAAAATATCAACATTTTTGAAGAATTTATTGCAAAAAAATTTTGCAAACGTGTCGCAAATGACATTTTCAGCATATTTCTCAAAATCTTTGCCTACGGTACAGCACAAAATCCAGAATTGACACTGGATGCCACCCCGACCCACTTTTTTTCAATACGTAAATTTTTGTGTTCTGCTTAAATCGCAAAAAATTTACAAAGTATTTAAAGTGTGTGTGTGTAGTGGAACTTGTAAAATAACCTGGATTTTTTTATTTTTGGTCAGGGAAAACCTCGAAAATTTAAACCCATTCTGAGCAGTGGTACTCTCAGCCTGCAACGACCGGTAAATCAGGGCTTTTAGCCAAGTCCTTTTTTTCGAAGGTGCACTAAGCTTTCGAGAGTCTCTTAAAGTCCCTTTCTTCAGGATTTGGGCGCTTAAGTACTTTTTTTGTGACAGGAGAAGCTTTCTGTAATATTTGTGGGGAGTGCTCAGCTTTTTTGCTAGTTTAATATAAGCTTCAATAATACAGAGTTTTGAGTACAATTTTGAGAAAACTTTGAACACGTCGATTTTGGCAAACTCTGACATTTTTTCTCTTCTTTGTTTCAAATACCTGTTAAAATTTTTAAAAATCGAGATATATATACACTCTCGAAGTTGCATGAATACAAAATTCGTTTTGTTTTGAATAAATATTTTTTTTGTTTTTCCAGAAGTCCTTGTTCACGTCGATTTATTTCGTTAATCTTCTTCTTTAAGTCCCATGCTCTCTTCGAACGTTGGCTATCATCAGCGTGATTTGCGCGCGATTTTCTACCGGGAACCCACAAAAAACACTAACCGAAACACAATTGAAAAGAAAATAAAACGTCCGAAACGAAATATGAACGAAAGTAAAACACCCAGAAAATAATGGATACGAATATAATTTTATAAAATTTTAATTTACTCGATCCTTTAAAGACACGAATATAATTTAACCGATTATAATTTTCCCGAACCATAAATTATCAGAATTACAAAAGTATCGAAAATAATTTTCTAGAAACGAAAAACACCCGAACCACAAATTGATAGGAAATAATATGACCAATCTTTAAATGAGCTTAACCACAATCCATCCGAATCGCGATTGGGCATGAGTCAAATTTAAATCTCTAGAGCGCCATAGGCCCGGGATTGTGGCGTTGACAAGTTTCTCTATTTTGAAGATGACACGGGGATTTTTTTTATTAAACGATTTTATTTAAATTCACAATTTCTGGCTGTCTAACTGTATCAAATCTTGCGATTCATTTTTGACACACTTCCCGTGAACCAATTTTAATATTATAAAAAAATTTTGGGGTTAGGGGGTGGTTGAGGGATGTAAAGGGGGTAAATTAATACAATATCACAACTTACTTCGACTCTTCCCTGCCCTAAGCCTGGCAACGTAGCAATTGAATTCGTGGCTATCGGTTCAAATAATTTTCGGACAGGTTGGGGTTCTTGAATTTTTGTGGTTCGGCATTATTATGTTTCTATTAAATTTATTTTGTTAAAAACATTTTGTGTTTCTATAAAAATATGTTTCGTTTTAATTTAAAGCTATACATATATTTTCTAGCGATTTGATTTGAGTTTCATTTTCGAGACAATTTTTTTCGGACCAATTATTTTCTTTTCTTTTAAATTCTGACAAATTAATTTCAGGTTTTTTATAGGGGCCCTTGCTACCTTTCTGAAAAGTGTTCTAGTTTCATTGTTTAAGATTTTTAAGCCATGATATTCGTCTGTCAGTCGGTCCTCTTCTTTCAATTTTTCCTTCTATTTAAGTTAACGTCTTTTGATGTTGAATCAAACTTCAATTTTCAATTCAATTTCGTTAATAGTACATTTTATCTTTTCATTTTTTTCGTCAATAATACACTCGTACGGGGGATAAAATCTACTCATACAATTTGAACTTATTTGAAAAATAATATCTCGAAAACTATTTTCTTTTTAAATTTTAATATGTTTGTAGAGGCATTTGAAAGATCGTCAGAATAAGATAAAATTCAATCCTCAAGATAAGAGACACCCCTCTTATCTTGAGGATTGTCAAACAAATATTGTCAAGCTGCTGAGTGGATGATACTCAACGCTTGGGAATTAATTTAACTTCGATATTTATTTATTTTTCACGCAGCCTCGTCTAACCAAGAAAGAGCTAGAGGTATGGATGGCTATTTTCTAATTTAGTGCTCATAATATTCGTTTCATTTTCTTTAATTTTTGTAAAATTTGGTTGGTAGGTGTCGTTTATTAATTCAGTTATTTTCTATTTAGTTAAAGAAGAAGAAAAAAGACAAAAAGAAACACAAGCACAAGCACAAACATAAGCACGAACACAAACACAAAAAAGAAAAGGATCCAAATAAGGTAAAGGTGAAGAAAGAAGGTGAAGGGGAAACGACGCCTAAAGAAGAACAATCGAACTTTGGAAAAGAAGAACTGATGATAAAGGAAGAAACAATGGAAACTTTGAGTTCGAATAGCTCGACGCCGAGTCCGAATCCTGAACACCCAATGGATACGTCTAGTTTTGACTGAAATTTAACATTAGGCAACAAGCGAAATATTGCTGGTAACTATGTTATTTTAGTTTTACTCGGTGATTCCAACAAAAAGGAGAATTCACTGCAAAAGCTGAAAAGCGTAGAATATATATCTAAAAAGCGTTTTAAATACAAGTATATAGAGGATCATTTAAGTTGTCTAAATTCTCAGTTTCCTTGTGCCTTGATGATAATCTGGAAAATAGTGTCAGAGGTCAACATAATATTTATGTTGGCGCAGCGATATTCATTAAAAATGCCCCCAAATGCATGGATATCTTTACAAAAATTTAAAAAAATTCTTTTTCGTTCGTTTTGAGTCTGCATGCCAGTTCTAAAGATGCATACAGAAAATGCATAGTGAGAAATGGGCATTACACATTTTGCAAGCAATCCCTGGGTCAGTATAGTATCTACCTATCTAATATAGTTTTATACCCAAAATTAAATCCCTTAGAAAATCGGAGCTACGTTATTTTAACTAGAGGCCCTATATACGATTTTTGACAGTTATTATTTTACTAAAGGTGAGCAACTGGATTTGACAGTTGTTAGGGAAATTTTTGAAATTGTTTGTTAGCAACCTTGGTAAACCCTGACAATAAATAACTTTGTCACTGTCAGATTTTTTATTTAGAAACGTCAGGTTTAAAAATGGAATTTTGCTGTTTTAAAAACTGTAAAAATACGTGCCTTGACGAATTTGTATTTTTCTGTTGTCCAACGGAGAAAGAAACTCAAACCAAGCTGGAAAATTAATAAAAATAGCCAAATTTGCGAGGTAAGTGAGCTACAAGCAGTAGTTACAAACATACGCATTTATCATTTACTTCGTTAATAAATAACAAATTATGTTTCCATGTTTTATTGTAAGAAAAAGAGTAACAAAAATATAAATTATAGGAGTCCCAAGTAACATTTATTTATTTATAATAGTAATGGCAATATTTCCACTACCAAACATTAAAAACCTTAAGTTTTAAAATTTAGTTCCCAGGACTTTCCTATTATCAGAATATACCCCCTAAACCTTTTAAATGAAAAAGCCCAAACAGGTTGCGACCACCTTTTTATAAAACCCTTTACAGAATCTAAACATATTTTTATAACCTTTGGCACACCAATATAAAACACAAGGAAACCTGATTTGTTTGTAAAAAAGAGCCAGATATATTCCACCCAATGAGCATTTATGTCTATATAGAAGTTACAGCAAATAATATAAAACCTTCATAAAATAACCAAAAGTTATATTATTTAGTGTTGGTGATAATTTTATAACTAATATATCTCTTAAATGAGTAAAAAAGACTTGAAAAACAACTGACCAACACCAGCTTATAAAAATTTATGAACCCTCAAGTCTAGATATTATTATAAAAAGGTTTTACAACTGTTCTAACAATACTACATAACAAATTAAAGGTTTTTATCGATTTAGAAATATAAATTTTCCATCTTTCTTCCCTTTGCGTGTTATGTATTATTCTTTTTCTTTTTAAAATAAAAAATTTATAAAATGGTGTTTACCAATCTTCTAAAATAAATTAAAATGGAAGTGAGATAAGTTGAAGCAGGAATATGAATATTTATATACTATAGATTAAATAAAAGCTGTTTTCCCAGTCATCCTACTCTGATAATCAGCTGCGGTCCCGTGTGTACTGTATAGTTTTCGAATACACTCACAAAATTTTCATGGGCTCCAAAAATACATAACGTAACTTATGTTTCTTTACTTACATTATATTTACGTAATAAGAAGGGAACTTGGTGTATAGCATTATGCAGAACATGGAAGTTACTTTTTACCTTGACATTAGAAGTATATAAATATACACAATAGACACTTAAAGTTAATTTTCAGTTCTATCAGCAGTCGTATCACAGAGGAAATACCTACGGAACAGAGGAGTAAACCTTATGGAGCCGAGGGAAACCAAAAGGGATCGCAGGCTTTTGCTGTGGCGCGAAAGTCTGCGATCCACTTCTGATTTATTCGGCGACGTTGCCCTTGCTGCACAAATATTTTAGTTTGCTGTGAAAATAATTCGGCTGTGGCTCCGATAGCCAACCACGTGCGTCCTCGCTTCAATGACCGGCTCTCCGCTTCGCGACAGAGAAGGGGGAATCGAACAAACCCGCATTCATTTTTATATAGATTCTTTAATGTACACTGGTTATAAGTTTGACCGTACGTTTTTTTATTTTTTATTAATTCTTTTTTTTATCGATTCAGGAGACCTTTAGTGTGGTTCCCTGCACTTTCACAGTTCAATATTTGAAAAATCATTGTGATGGCCAAAGCGTATATATATATATATAAGAAATCGTCACTTTTAACTATAATATTATATAATTAATTCGGCGACGCATGCTGAGTTCAATTTGGATACCTGGGTCCATGGGCGTGGCCAGGATATTCCAAAAGGGGGGGGGGGTCAAGCTCTTTGGGAAATAATAAAACTTTAAATATATATGTATACCGACCTATTTTAAATGAAGATATTTTTTAAGTTCTGTTCCTCTTTTCTATCGGTGAGATATTAATTTGTTTAAAAGTATTTCTTTTAAAAATCCCAGGGGGCTATGGCCACCCTCCCTACGTCCATGCCTGTGTCGCTTATTTCTATCATAACTTTTAAACGGCTCAATCGATTTTCATAATTCTTTTTATATTAGATTCAGGAGAGTTTCAGATTGGTCTTTTTTTTATTAAAAAAGCTACTTCCCCACCACTTTCGCGACTAAACTTGAAATTCACTTTCAAACTAAAGTCATTACTTCGGGGTTATATGCATGTTTTGAATAGTCAAGTCGAAGTTGCATGCTGCTTTATATTTGGATACTAGGGCTGATTCTTCGGGTCCACTGTATTATTTGTGTCAAAACCGACCTAAATACAAAATTTTGTTATGGTTGTCTGTCTGTCTGTAACACGATTACTCAAAAACCACTTAACCGATTTTTATTAAATTCGACACAAAAATTATCTGGCATGAGGCGCAGAGCTGATTAGTTTTTGATGGGGGTGAGGTGTTAGCAATAGGGTACGAGGGGGGATTAAACTTTAAAAAAAATTGTAACTCACGCATCGTAGCAGCTAGGGACACGCGGTTTTCACATTAAGATAGACAATTGCATTTTCAACAAAAAAAAAAGATTTTGTTAAATTTTTTTAAAAAGATTTTATAGGCATATGTGCCTGCGGGCGCGATTTTTTTGCGTTGAAAATATCAAATTTTTAATTATAATTGTTTAGAATGCACAACCGGTTCTTAAAAATAATGGCGCCAGCAGGCACGTATAGCGATCGAAAAAATCTTTAAAAAAAATAATTTTTTTTTAATTTTTTGGATTTTTTTTTTCATTTTTACTTCCCTTGCTAAAGTGAAGTAATGTAATCATCGAAAAATCGCACTTCGAGATTCCTTCACTAATCATTCCCTCCTTCACGAATCATAACAAAATTTTACATAGTGATTACTTTTGTTGACGCGCAGACCCCTATTATTTTTGAGCATTCTCCTAGTATACCCTTCGGAGCTACCCCCAAAAAACTTCATCCATAAAAAAAAATATATTTTTTCTTACCGTGTGATACTTTCTTGGAAAGCTTATAAAAATTGTAGTTGAATGGCGAAATTTTTGACTATATATATATATATCACATAAAAAATGCAAAAAACAATTGAAAATTCAATTTTCTGTGCCATATATCTCGAGTTATGAAACGAAATGTTAAATAAAAAGTAGCTTAGGATAAGATCCAGGTCACACCCTATTGTCCTATAAAATTTCATACAAATCGGTTTAGCCGTTATTGCGTGATTAATAGACAAAAATCTTATGTATACGAGGATATATATATATATATATATATATAGCACATGAAAAGTCCGTGCACCCTAGAAAAGTCTGGATACACCCTGGAGAAGTCTGGAAAGACTCTGGAAAAGTTTGGAAAGACCCTGGAAAAGTCTGGATACACTCTGGAAAGTCTAGAAAGACCCTTGAAAAGTCTGGAAAGACCCTGAAAAAGTCTGGATACACTCTGGAGAAGTCTGGAAAGACTCTGGAAAAGTCTGGAAAGACCCTGCAAAATCTGGAAAGACCCTGGAAAAGTCTGGATACACTCTGGAAAAACCTGGGTTCAATCTGAAAATGTCCGAGTACACCATGGAAAAGTCTGAATACACCCCTGAACAGTATAGAAATATATATATATAAAGAAAAGTCCTGATATACTGTGGAAAAGTCTGACCAACCCCATCTAACCCATGTATATATGAGTAGCGGTTTTTTATATAATATATGTTCTTCTGAGCGAGGGAAGTTTTGGAGTAAACCTTTACTCGATTTATTTTTCTTGGTTGAAAATGCAATTATCTACCTTAATGTGAAAACCGCGTGTCGCTAGCTGCTACGGTTCGTGAGTTACAATTTTTTTTATAGTTTAATCTCCCCTCCAACCTCCCACCCCCATCAAAAACTATTCAGCTCTGCGTCTGGTGACAAAGAATGTTTGTGCCAAATTCGATAAAAATCGATCAAGCGATTTTTGAGTAATCATTTTACAGTTAGCATGACAAAATTTTGTATATATATATATATATAGGTCTTTTTTGCCCTAAATAACTTATTTTTAGTGGGAATAAAAAAACTTGTTTTTTGACGATCCCAATACTATGTATGGATGGCTAAGAATAGGAAAACACTAATATTTGTGCTATCGAATGCCAAAGTAAAACAATAAAAATTCTGGACTCGTAGTCCATTCTTTTTAGCCATCCATACATAGTATGGAGGCTATTGGGATCGTCGGTCTGTCTGTAACATAATAATTCAAAAACCGCTAAACCGATTTTTATCAAATTTGTCACAAAAATTCTTTGTCACCACACGCAGAACTGATTAGTTTTTGATGCGGGTGGGGTGTTGCCAAGAGGGTAGGAGGGAAAATAATTGCATTGTCACGAAACTTGGTGAACATATACCTCTCTGTGTCCTTAATGAATACAATTTTTTTTAGATAAAAAGGTTAAAAATTTTTTTAGATATTCATTTTTTTAGTCCAAATCACTTTTTTCGATCAAAAATTCTACTCAGGAAAATTCTCGTAGTATTTTTTGACATTGCTAATTTTTTTTGTTTTGACATATACTTTTTAGTGGGATAATAAAAAAATTATAGGTACAATTAAAAAACATGTCCAGAAATACAAAAAAAAACAAATAATGGCTTTTGCAACAATGAATTTTTCAGCAATTGTTAATAATTTCATTCAATTAAATGTAAACACCTTTTGCAAATATAACTATTTATTAATAGGCAAAGCAAAATTATAATCTTCTATAATATTTCTTAGGAAACATCTTAACAAGTAAAAGAATGAATCTCAACCACCGACTTGTCTCCCCGTTCGCTGCCTAATTATCAGCGTTTTTTTTTTATCTTGTAATCATAAAAAAAGTGCACGCGGCTTTTTCGTGAGCAATTCACTGCAGATATTTGACGAACTTTTGTGCGTTCCCATACTAATTTTGTTTAATATTCTTAAAATCGCTTACATAAAAAAAAATTAACAACCGATTACAACATCTATTTGTACAGAAAAAATAAAAAGGAGACGGTATTTAATTTACTACGTTTATACGCGCCTAAAACCGGTTTTATATAAGAACGGTTTTAAATAAAGTAGCTTTCTCCTTCATTAAAATCGTTTTCTAACAGCTGATCGATGTACTGTCAATCTCTTACCTTACAGTTTCGCACAAATTAAAATATATATTTTGTTATATTAAAAAATCCTTATATTACATTTTAATTAAAACGCGAATAAAACAACTAAGTTAAAGAAAAATTTCCGGTTTAAAATAAAATTGATTTAGTATTGAAAATTGTTCTTATCGTATGTTTAGGACAAGCATTTTCAAACCTTCCTTTGTTTAAAAGCGCTTTAAGAGTACCGTATAAACAAAGTAAATGTTTGACCTAAAACTTTGTTTTTGTGAAGTATTGCTATTAATATCTTATTTCGATTAATAAAGTGTAATACATAAAAAAATTGTTTGTCGTAGAATCGATTGGTGCATATAAATTTCTTGTTTATATGAATGTAATTTTTATGAAAAATAATGAATCCGATTTTTGCTTTCAAAAATAGTATATTTTTCTAAATTTTTACAATGTATATTATATTACCTGCTCACGAAAAATCGTAAGGTAATCTATTAGAGCTTATTAAGCCGGAATTGCAAAAGCGTCGGTTTCAATATTTATTTATTTTTAATTTCCAACAAGAAGCTAAAATTTTGAGCTATTTCCGTACAACAATTATTTCGATAGAAAAAAAAATACGCCTCTCATATTATCTTGATTTAAACAGAGTTTACAAAAAAAGGCAATAAAACAGTTTTTTTTAAGGAAAGCAGTTTAGATGAAAAATACATATCTACTAAAATGATCAAAAAAGTGCATTCTAAGCTTATATCATTAATACACATAAATAACGGTTTTGCATTTTTTCCGTACAACTGAATGACTAATCGATTATTGATTTTTGTGAAATAAATTAAAAACACTTACTGAAAAATGAAATGTTGGAAATGCCATTATTTGTTTTCTTCATTTCTGAGCATGTTTTTTAACTATAATTTTTTATTATTACACCAAAAAGTATATGTCACAGCAAAAAAAATGAGCAGCTACTACGAGAATTTTCCTGAGTAGAATTTTTGATTGAACAAAAAGTGATTTGGACCGAAGAAAATTAATATCTCAAAAAATTTTTAACCTTTTTATCTAAAAAAAAATTGTAGGCATTAAGGACACAGAGAGGTATATTTTGACCAAGTTTCGTGACAATGCAATTATTTTTGGGGAAATGAAAAATAAAAAACGAAAAAAATATATTACGATTTTCTGGATTTTTCTCGAAAATTTTGAGGTTATTATTATTATATTTAATTATAAATTTTTAGACCTTTGCACCATGTACAACTTTTATATCGAAATTTTTACTCTATGACATTCAGTTTTGCCGGAAATTGCACTCACGCATTTTTTTTTTAATGTTTATCAGCTGCCCCTTTATCATTTCCACTCATTTTTTTAATTTTTTTCTCGCTAAATGAGTTCGGATCGGTCTAAATGTCCAAGTAAAAATGTTTTAAAAATCTTATTAATAAACAATATATTTTAAAGGTAATCCCCGTTTATATACCGTTTCAACCCCTTCTGTAATAAAAATTATTATTTTTCCTTTGGAAAATTGTGAAAAATGTATAGGTACTTTGTTTCTTTTTATTTTTCGTGAGTTTTTTATGAGTTATTTTTATTTTTTTTTTAGATATCTCAAAAACTATGAATCTGACAGACTTTATCATAAATATAGTTTTTATAGAAAATATAAATATCCATCTTAGCGTGAAAACCGCGTGTTGCTAACTGCTATACGGTTCGTGAGTTACGAATTTGAAAAAGTTTAACCACCATTTCTACCGCCTGGTGCCAGATAATTTTTGTGCCAAATTTGATAAAAATTGTTTGCGCGGTTTTTATCACACTGAGACAAACTATGACAAAATTTTGTATTTAAGTCTTTTTTTCTACCCAAATAATTTATTTTTAGTGGAAATAACTTTTTTTTTGACGATCCCAATAGCCTCTATATTAGTATTGATGGCACATTAACACACACACGCACCACGTTTCGACTTCCCACAATTAAAAAATACATACATAGTTTATTTCCGGAAGATTTGGTCTGCATTTCTTATCGTCTTAAAAAAATAAAACTCGTCTACCGTTTAAAATGCAAGGAATTCAGCAAGGTCGTAGCTCATCGGACCAAGGTTGCGATTAGCGTGGCGCGCGCCTTATTATGAATGTGTGGGCGGGAATAGGGGGGCTAATTTGTACGAGGAACGAAGAACGTGAGATACCGTCGTGTCGGAACGGCAACAGTGCACGGAGGATTTGCAGGAAAAGCTTAAATTTAATATAATTATGCAGGCAGCGCTCGGAAGGCGCCCGCTAAAAGAACTAACGAAGCTTAACATGGGATTGTCTTTCTGTTCCGTAGGTAGTTATTCTGTGGTCGTATCCTGATCTCTATCGAGTCGACCAATCAAGCAGGTGCACTTAAAATCATGGCGAATGCGTGACAGCTCCAGCTGATTAAATGCACGAAAATCTCGTTAGGTACGATAAGGGAGTCGTAATATTACGACCGTCCGTGCATACGAAATAATGTTTTGACGCATTTGATCTGCTGAAATGTAACTTTAAGTGTCTAATATGACTTTAATATTTATGTTATAAATTTATATATTAGTTACATAAAGAGTACTTTATTTACGTAACTTCAAGTTTGCCTTGATGTTACTTTAAGAGATATAAATATTATGTAAAAAAATTAACCCCAATTTTACCTTTCGATTTACTAGTTAATCGATATCTGCCGTTTCCTAATTTTTTGTTGACATATACTATTTACGTTATTTTAATTACATATTAGACACTTAAAGTAACGCAGTCGGTATCGGTATACCTAACGCGTTCGAAACAAAGCCAAAATACACAACATTTTTGACGTGTTCATGCCATGTTTCGAACGATGCCCGGTTTTTTGACGGGTGCGATGACAGTACAGCTAATTCCACTCGTTGCGTACGGAGGGATGTACGTAACGTTACAGACCCAGGAACGTACGCAACGATTTCAATCATCAGTTCCGTCATCGCACCGTTCAAAACGTATTTTGGCTTTATTTCGAACGCGTTAGGTATACCGAAACCGATGCGTTGAAATATTTACTTTAAGTCTCTTATTTATGTAAAAAGTAGGAAACTTTTTTTTTGTATGTTTTTGTTGTGACTTTCAGTTCACCTAGAATTTATGTAACAAAGTAATCATGTGTTTTAACTTTTACGCAATATTTACGTAACGGTGTTGCCTGGGTAGTATTCCTCATTAAGGGTGTAATAAAATATATTCAATAAAAAACTGTACGATATGAGTAGAATCTATTTATTTTAAATATTAATTATTGATTACATAGTATAATTGGGTGTGCTCGTCTGGATAAAATATTATGTTATATACAATGTAATAGTAGAAACGTAAATTGTAGGTACAAACAAAGATTTTCTTTTAATTAAAGCTCAGGACATTTTTAAATGTACTGTTGATACTTTGTCTTTGTTTCTGTATGATTATATCCTATTTTCGAACACTAAAAACGAAACTAATAAAAACATCGAAATTAACAACATTTCTTATAACATTCGAAATAAAACTAAACAATTCCTGGAAATAAACTTTTATAAAAAAAAATTATTTCTTTTTTTAAGTATCCTTAAAAATTCTAGTCTATACAATTCTTCGAGTTTTTTTACAAACATACTTTACTGTTTAAAACAGCTCCAATATTTTATAGAATAATTTAATAATATGAAAAAACTCAGATCTACTACAATCTGCCCAGCGAGAATTGTTTCTTTAAAAAAGTTGAAAGACGCTGTGCTTGGCTGCGCGCACACAGTATCCTTTTTTATTAAGTTGCTGGGGAAGCATAACACTAATTTACGCTGGGCGGGCTGTATTTTGTGTCTGTTTTAAACAGTCGATTCCTCAAATGTAGACAAGCCAAATTAGACAATACGCGTATTACACTTTTGATTGCGTCTTTTTTTTTCTTGGAAAGAAATCGCATTTTTTTGTCTAATTTGTAGAAGTCTAGTATTTTTAACATTTTTCGATTTTATTCACAAAATGTACACATTTTCCTTCACCATGTATTTAATACTATTAAGGATCATCACGTGATAATGTGGTATAATGGGATGTTTGTTGCTCTTGAAGAACATTTAAATGGCCCAGCACACTCATAATGGAACATTTGTTGCTTTATTAATTTTATATTACCCGACTCTCATTTTTACTTATACAGTTTTACACCGCTGTTACTTTTTGATAAAATACTTGGCAGTTGCATCTTGCCGATTTTTTTAGAAGACCCGTCAGAACCTTTTATTAAGTAGAAGAGTACTAACAACAGTCTACCAAATTTTATCATTATGAATGTCCTTGACAAATGGTATTGTTTTACCCACATTTTCTTAACAAAATTAATAATCATCGGCACAAATGTTAATATATACATCGACGAAAAAGCGTAACTTTGATTGGTCAATGATATAAAAATAATTGTACTACTCGCTAAGTCTCGGGAAGAATCTATGTACAACAAAACATTTATTATTTAACACACATTTTAAAAAAAGTTTGGCTCAACTTTTTTTTATTACAAGTGTATCACAAAATTGATCATTTTTGCCATTTAACAACTGCACAGTCGTCATCTTAATAAATTCAAGTGACTTAAAACTCTAAAACTTCTTCAAAAGCACCTAAGTTGAGAAGATTTGGAGAACAAACGAACTTTCTAATGCTCTGATGATGTTCGCTTCGTTAAACCAAAAGTTTTATTAAATTAAATCACTCTTATCAATTTAGATATAAATTTTCTGAATAGAGGAAAAATTTAGAACCACTCCTCGGGAACTGTCATTTCTAACCTCCAAGAGACTCCAAAAATGAGTTGCAAATTTAATTATCTATCAATAAGTAAATAGTGTGTAAATTGTTGAAGTAGTCCATGATTCTGGAGTTGATAATTAAATCAAACAAATATGGCCTTTCTCCACTAAATTTTATTTCTTAATATCAAAAACCCGACATGTTTCGGCAGTTTAGATTACCATCATCAGGGGGTTCCTGGTTCGAGTATGGCTGAACAAGAATCAAAGAAAATTAAATGGGCCTAATCAACGGGTCGTCAGTACCCTCAGCAATGGAGGAAGAATAACAAAAAAAAACTGGAGGGGAACCCATAGTTGAAAAATAAACAAATATGTATTAAACATCACTTTTTAAAAAACAAATAACGTAACAGGTATATCAAACAAGATCCAGTGAAAAGCGTGGCCTTTTTTTGTATATGTCAGTAACAGTGGCGTATTAAAGAGTTTTGGTACATTTTGACATCTTCTAGTTAAGAAAATCGGCCTACGCCACTGGAAAAATTTAATTTTCTGATATAATTTAGGTCATTGATCTTAGCCAACCCTGCTAACTTTTCTACTCGTAAGTTGAGAAATCTTGATGAAAATGCTAAAAAGGAATATGCAAGAAATTGTTCAAATTGGCATCATTTTTGCTTGGGTTTTTTCAATTTTTCTGGTAGAAGTAGTGGTTTAAGCTACACTATCACTATTTACTTATTGATAGAGAATTAAATTTGCAAGTTTCCCTATTTGTCACTTTTGACAGTCTGTCACCGTTTAGGAGTTATCCAAAAAAAACGCTTTTTTGGAGGTTAGAAATGACAGTTCCCAAGGGGGTAGGAATAGGGACTTTTAGTCAACGGTGGACCTTCCTAAGCTTGTTAATAAAATCAAAATTTGTGTTCTAATTTTACAAGTTTTTTTTTGTTTTGTACAAATTTGAAGACTGTACAGTATGGGACAAAAGTACTATTCGAGGGGATTGTGTGGTTGGGTATTTCTAAGGCAGATAGCGAAAAACTAATAATACATTTATGATAATGGTGAACACCAGTATGTAAACGCTTTTTTGAGCTACGGGGGCCTTTTCAAAAATATGCGTTTTGGAATTTGGCCTATAACTTTTATTAATGAAAATTTATTTTTGGTATCAATTGCTCTTCTATAGAAAATTTAAAGAATAAGCTAAGTTGGTATTTTTCTTATGGAATGACCTATTTTTTACTGAATTTTTGAAATCGGCGTGAAATTTCCTTCATGATGTATATCGCATTTATGATTTTTTATATTTTTATATGTGGATATTCTACCAAAAGTGGGCCAAATGGATATCATATTTGGTGATTGACTTTAAGTGCCTCTTAAAGCGTTTTTATGAAAGGACGGTTGGAAAATTTACTAAACTAAAACTGTTTTAAGCCCTAAATCATCAAGGACTTCCTGTTTCTCTAGAAATGAACCGTTAGGATTTAAAAGATATTATGTAGAAAAAATTGGCACACGTCTAAAATTGCAAAATTGTCGGGAAAAATGTAATTTGGGTTTTTAAAAAAAGGACTTTTAAGTTACGTTTTATTTATTTTTTTATATCATTTTACAATTTCTTTTAATTGAAATTTTTAATGTTTGCTTTGGGACTACGGCAGAGGAATGAGGTTTTCGCTTTGGAATAAAACAAATTATAAACTTGCAATCTTTTTAAATTAAAAACAAATGCTCCATAGTTATATTTGTGTTTGGAAAATATGATTTACCATCCCACAGCACCTTTCTCATTGAATCATCCATGTTTGTTATTTTTTTAATATTTATTTGTGTTTATTGAATAACATTTGTTCGTCGCTTTTCGTAAAAAGTTTAGTAAAAAAATAAATAATTATATAGTTAAAATTAAAATTAAAAAAAAATTAGAAAGAAAAAACTAAGCGTTACAGATAAAATCCAGTTTTATAAATAAATTTCTACTTTAAACTATAGAAGCAAAAAAAAATTTCATTAAAGTTGCAGGTCAAATTCAAAAACGCATTTTTTCAAAATCCCCCCCCCCCCCAATGTATAGTAGTTTTTCGCTATCTTCCTTAGAAATACCCTAAACCCTACAATTCTCTAGAATTTGGATCACCCTATACACCAGACCTTTGAGCCACATTTAAGGGAAATGATAAAATGAATGAATTTTATTTACATTTACAATGTAATTTTACAATTTTTTTAGTTAAAAAAACTGGTAAAAATGGAATGGTTACGTACCTACGAAGGTTTTATGATGTCTCAGGAACTATATTATATCGTAACTCTTGTTATTAACATCAAAAATGCTGTAAATTTCTGATGAAACAATAAAAACTTAAGTCGTATCACATTTCACTAATCCTACGAAAGCAAAATTGCACTAAAAATCAGTTTTGTTGTAACATAAATTCATAAATGACACAATTTCAAAAAACTCCGAAATTTATATAGGATTTATTTAAAGATAAAAACTAATGTTTTGTAATGTTATTATGTACTTTGGACATATCTAACTACAAATTTTTAAAGACTGCATGCATTTACATAGCACAAATTTTAACAATTTATTCATTTTAGTTTTTACATTACAGATCAGAAATTTTTAATTTACGATACTTTATCTAGGTACTTTTTTCTCAAATTTTAACAAGCCCAATTTTTGCAGTTTTATTATAGCAAAAACAAAATTGCACCTCTCGTCTTTTATAATTTATGGCACCTTTTATTAAAATTTGTGCGGTTTTAAAACGGGATGGTTAGCATGACGTCACGCGTAAAAAAACAAACAGCACAACCATCGGCCATTTTCTACAATTCAAAACCAAATTATAACAAATGAGTTTGCTTGCTGTCAAGCGTATAGTTGGGATATCCATTCCCTACATGTTCCATATTCCACATGTTCCATATACCCTGTTGTTTCTCTACACTCCTCTTTGCAAAAACGCTTAGCGAGCAGATTTTGCCAAACTTAGTCCAGTGAGATTTTCTTTAAAACCCTCTTTTAATAATGATTGTCAAAATATTATAGTTTCTGATTCATGACCGCTAAAAAAGTCTGTTCTGCTATGTAAAAACAGTAAATATACAAGGTAATGTAATTATATAACGCTAGGATTACATTTAGTTCCTTTTTTTATTGTATACATAACCTATAGATTAATGAAATCGTATTGCTCCTATTGCTTATGTCAATACAACCTCACCGGGCTTTAACTCCTTTTTTTATCTAAAAATGATTATCATTTTATTTACAATTTTTATTATGTTCTATCCTCTCACTATTACATAATTTAAAAGAATGTGTCTTGACAATACTGAAACATAAATAAGATGACAAATAATAATGTACCAAAAATAACAAAAATAAGTTTGGTTATAGTAAAGACAAATCTAAGGAAGAAATAAGTGTCATAAGTCTAGTCGCTTGGTCCAAGGCGATTTTTTGACGCGAGGCCAAGTCCAGGGATTTAACTTGAAGATATCTAATTTATGATTTTTCTTTATCATAGATAATTTTCTTATTTTTGTTTTTAATTTTTCTGTCATATTTAATCCCAAGTACCGTCAAGTACGCCCCTTTCCAACAACCAAAACAAAGCGCCTTAGCGCAAAAATGCTATATATCGTAACTTCAAAAAAAAAACGCGGTATTGCTATAATCTTAATGATTTATTTTTTGTTATTTCTTTTCGCATCCTAAATTTACGCTAAAATTTTATTTGACCGCAGAAAAATTTTGTTGTTGATTTTTATTGCCGGCCACCCAATTTGAGAAGACGTCCCTGAAAAAAAGAGAAAAATTATGGTATTTAAAAAAAAAATAAAAACGTACTATTTCAGGCATTTTCTTTTTAGAATGGTCTTGGTTATTTATTAGTTATTACAACCGAATCTTTCTTTTATTTCATTCTGCATTGTAATATACTCCATTGCGTTATCAGTTTCAGTCCGGGATATGATACATTACACCACTACTGCGGGAAAGTAATTTTCTCGGACCGAAATCGATATTTCAGTGCAGGGAATGATACATTACATCACTAGTCCGGTAAAGTAACTAAAGAAAAATAGGAATAAAATAATGGATTTCCCACTTTCAGTATGAAATAAAACGATGTACTATACACGGCCGCGAAATGTCATTTAAGTACTCGTCTAGAAATTCCGGACTTTGCTTCTTCGTCGCCTTGTCCGTAAACATCTAGACTTGTACTTTAATTGAGCATTTCCCGGCCTTGTAACGTAAATTACTATTAGTTACAAGGCTCGGAAATGATCTATGAAAGGACAAGTCTGGATGTTTACGGACAAGGCAACGAAGGAGCCGTATCGTAAAACGTTTTATTCATACTGTAAGTGGAAAATCCATTATTTTATTCTTATTTTTTTTTTTAGTTACTTTACCGGACTAGTGATGTAATGTATCATTTTCAAGAGTGAAATATCGATTTCAGTCCGGGAAAATTACTTTCCCGGACTAGTGATGTAATGTATAATTTCCCGAACTGAAACCGATAACGTAATGGAATATATTAAAATACAGTATTAAATAATAGTTATTTTTATACGACTGTCTTGAAAAAGGGGGTTTTGCGAACGGAGAACACGATCTGTTTTGCACACGCTTACGTAATTTTTGCGCACGCTTATTTCATTTTTGCACACTGGTATCCCGTCATTATAATTTTTGTGGTTATCACCTAACAATATAAGTTGGCTGAGTTTCATAGCAAGCGTTACAGTTCCTTTGTTTAGTTGATTAGATACTTCAAATAGAATATTATACATTTTATTAATAAAAAAGAGTTAAATTGAAATTTGATTTTTCTGGTCTCTGTTTATTTGCAGTCGTATAAAAAGTATCCTAAAAAACTCGTATGAAATCCTCTTTGCACACTTCCTCGACCAAACTGTCTCGATCGTGTGAAAAGAGTCGTTTTCCAACCTTGTTGTTTAATAGTTATTTAAAAAACAAGGTTTGAAAACGACTCTTGCATTGCATAAGTCGAGGGAGTGTGCAAAGATGTTTTCAAACGAGTTTTTTACGATACTTTTTATACAACTGCAAATAAACAGACCAGAAAAATCAAATTTCAATTTAACTCGTTTTTAGTAATAAAATGTATAATATTCTATTTGAAGTATCTAATCAACAAAACAAAGGAGCCGTGACGGTTGCTATGGAACTCAGCCAACTTATATTGTTGGGTGACAACAACAAAAACCACAATGACCGGAGACCCGTGTGCAAAAATGACGTAAGCGTGTGCAAAACGTTTTGCACACGGCGTGCGCAAAATGCCATTTTCAGATCGTGTTTTCCGTGCGCAAAACGCCCTTTTTCAAGACAGTCGTATAAAAATTACTATTTCAGGACTTTGTTTATTATATATAATTCCCAAAACGATATTATTTTTTAGAGATGAAATAGGAATTTTTTAACCAATTCTCCAACTTTCTTGTCATATGACTACATCGTCGCAGAACTGCTGTCAAAATTGTTTACAAAATAATGTTAACCAGAACCGCTATAAAAAGAAAATGCATTTTGGTTCACTTTAGAAAAAATAATACTTGGCCGATGCAAAATTTCATAAGGGCAAGACCGAGAAGTTCCTACACATCGCTCGGAGAGAAAGGCAGCCATATTGGAAGATATAGAAAGTGGCAAAAAGAGCATTTGGGTTGATAATAATAATTTACTTTTTGGCTCAGCCTGTATAAATATGTAATAATAATAAATTAAACTTAATACTTAGTTGGAACGTCAAATTTTCAATTTTTATATAATAGCAGGTTCCAAATTTTATGATTTCTGACCCGCCCCTTACAAAAAATTAGGTATTTTGTTCATACTGCAAGACCAAATTAAAATTGTATCCAAATCAGTGAAGCACAATTTTTGAGATAGAACTGTGCAAAATTCCACAAAAAGTATCAGCTAGGCTTTCGAAAATTTAATTTTTAAGATAATGAAACGGTCCTTATTTAAAATAATTTTTTGGCGTTATTTTTATGAGAGGCCTATTAATTTGCCAGGCTTTACTTAGAATACGGGGCTAAATTGTTACCTAGCGGTGTCTGGCTAAGTTGTTCAGAAAGGTCAAAACCCATCGATATCGTGACCGCTACTGTCATTTTTACCCTTAAAATTAGTTGACAAGCGAATTTTCAGGCGTTTAAAATTACCGATAATATTTACAAGTTTACCCATACAACAGCAGTAACACACTTGAATGAAAATGATTTGGTAAATTTTGAGCCACGAGCTAGGGTTTAGGAAGAATATTAGGTTTGCAAAATTGATGCAATTTCCACTTACTAATCAATTATCGGAAATTTACCTGTACAATTTCCAGATGAATTTCCACAAAAAAAAATTTCAGTGTAATTTTCTATAAACAAAAAAGTGCCACGTTTTAATCAATATCGTTTTCATCTTTGGAAAAACGCAAGAGACTATCTTTTAAATGGTGCCAGACATAAAATGGTTAAATATTCTAAAAATCTCGAGGTTCGTATTTATGGGACTGAAGGAAAACTTACGTAAATTTCCAAAGAAGTAGGCGCTGTTGCAGTAGAGGACTCTTAATAACATACGTAAAACCTTTTTTCTATAAGCGTAGACGGATTTATTTAATGTATTAGTGGCGTTAAGAAAAAGAAATAACTAAGATTAAGGGAGGATATACAATGCAATTGCTTACTATTTATAAAGATTAGATGTAGATTAGATTTATTTATTTAGCCCTATTCAGTACATAATATTGCGTTAGCGTTAAAAATTACAATAAAAAAAAGAAATAATAAAAACAGAAGGCATAAACAATTTAAAAAGTAACAAAAGGGCAATATTATAAGGAAGCAAAGGAATTATTTTTGGTCTAGGGTTCTTATTAAAAAAAAAACAAAATAATCAAAGTTATATGCACATAGATTCCACACTTAAAATCACAGAAATAACAAACAGTTTAAAAAGAAGAAAATATGGCAACTAAAAAAAATAACGCACGTATCTAACTGGAACAAAAATCCTATACTATTTATGAAAAAAAATATTAAAAACATTAAATTTTCAAGATACTTACCATCAAAAAAAAACGTAAACTTGAATATTTTGGCCATATTTTTAAAATTAAATTAATAATAGAAGACAACATTGAAGTCAGAAGAGGTCCAGGTCGTAGACGATATCATAGTTTAAAAATTTTAGACAATAGAGTTATGATGTACTACCAGTTTTCCGAAAAGCAGTGGATAGGGTGCAGATCGCGCTGATGATAGCCAAGGTTCGAAGAGGGCGTGGTACTTGAAGAAGAAGAAGATACTCACCTACAGTGACTAACCACGCACTCGTTACTGCAGTACTCGTCTTCCCACTCTGGATTCGTGATGGCGGGATTGTTACACCCGTGACGTATGCACGCGTTACCCGACCTCAGGTGGTTGCCGTTGTTCTGCGGCTGTTGCGGTTGTTGTTGGGAGGAGGGAGCCGAGGGGGGGCCACCACCGGTTTGTTGAGATGCCGGAGGGGAACTTCGAGCCTGCAATGAAAATATTATCTCGCTTTAAAAGGGACACCGTGAAACCCTGTTAAAACCGATACCGGTCCCCACCTGTATACAATTTTTGACAGTTATTGTTTTACCAGGGTGCTTATTCTTGAAAATGAGAGAAAGGAGTGCTCCCATTGAGCATTGATCTTGCAAAAATGTACCTGTCGAAATCTCATTTTTGTGTTATTTCTGCTGGTTTTGGCATTAATTGCTCTCCTACATTATATTAGGGAACAAACTCACGGCAAAATCGCTCACGAATAATGCCATTACTGCCAAAACCGACAGAATAGTGAAAGAAAACTGAGATTTTGACCAATCAGGGGCGTTTTTGTAACAGAAATGCTCCCCGGAAGTACTCCTTTCTCTCACGTTCAAGAATAAGCACCCAGAGGGGAGCAACTCAATTTCGCAGTTGTCAGGGAAATGTTGACAATTTGTGTGCTGGAATTGATAGTTTGCAACTACTAACAATAAATAAGTATGTCGTAAGTACATAAAAAAAAAAAAAAAAAAATACCTGCACCAACGACTTTGTCTTGTTCCATTGACGAATGGAAAAAGAAACGTCTAAACAATTGAGAGAGAGAGCAACTGGAAAATTAATTTAAAAAAAATGTCAAACATCAACATATTTTACTAACCAAAAAAATATCAATCTTTTAAAAACTTTCTGGAGAAATTATAAAAAGAGACAAAAAAACATCAGTTCATTTCATAAAATAGGTTTTACATGCAAATATGAAAAAACTATAAAGAGAGACCAATATCAGTTGCCCACCTCTGGTAAAACAACAATTGTTAACAATTAAAACGCATCACAACGCAGAATCATGTGATATGTTTTTAAGATTCGAGGTAGACACTCGTATTAGGTGGAAACCGGGTGTAAGCAGGCACTGAAAAGAAAATTAATGTTTAAGTATGTTATTCAGAGAGTCCTCTACATTAATTGCGTTTATATACAATTTCACAAAAATCTATTTCTGTTTAAAATATTTTAATAAAAATACGCGGTTATAGGTCAAAGAACCAGACGTCATTGGCGTTGGATATATAAATTTTTATCAAAGCTTTCTCTTTTTACGATTTCCATACGAGTGGGATAGTACTAAGAGCTCTCTGTAGTGTGCCTTTGTAGGACTTAGGAAGGTTGTTAAAAGCCTCATAAAACTGCATTGCTACTTGGGAGGATTAGTTTTGTGTCAATATTCCTCGTAGAAAAATAAATTTGCAATCAAAACTTTAACACTTTTTTACCTATCTGAGAAGAGTTACTTAAAAAGGAAAAATAGGTAAACTAAGGCCAAACAACCGCTAGGTAACTAAGGCCAAACAAACCCTAGGTAATAATTTTTATCCATCTCCTTTAGCCCCCTATACTTTTCTCATATCTTAAAATTGTGACGGCAAACTCGAGAAAAATCAAGTTAGTGTGGGCGATTGCCATTTTTGTTTTTTTTTCTGATTTGCTTTTGGCTTGTTAAATTAAGGTTTTATAACAAAAATATTAACGTCCAGGACAAAATTATTTTCACGAGGGATAATGCTCAACTAATTATATCCATATTAAAATTATTGTTTGGTGTTTTGGAAAGCCGACTAATGCCCGTGTGTACGGGTTTGGCTTGACATGTAAGCCGAGCTTAAGGTTTAGTTTTGGTGTGCAATGGTGTGGAATATCATGTAAGTGACACTTAAGCTGCAGTTAAGATAAGCCGTAGAATTACTTCGGCTTAAGCGCATTTTGAGGTTATGTGAGGTTTTTTTTGATTATGTGTTTAAACAAAAGCCATTAATTTAATCAGATTATAAAACTGTTCGGTGGCCTTAAAATCTTTCTGTGATTATAATAGTGGTCTGTGCTTAAAATGGAACTCCTTTGGGTTGACGAAGAAGATGAAGAATTAGACTTTGTAATGAATTTGAGCGCTAAGCGAATAATTCACCTTTTTTTTTCGAAAATTCGTTGCAAAGAAACTGAAAAATGGGTTGGGTTGGTCTGGTGGTGTAATAATTAGTATGTTTTCACATCGTATTCAATACGTATCGAAAATCAAGCATCTTGTTCTTCATATGTCACGCTCTTTGTCGGAACAGAGAACATGCTCTATGAAAGAAAAAGAACAATCTTTTCAATACATATTGAGTACGATGTGAAAACCTACTAAATAAATAGTCAGGTTTTATAGTTAACCAATTATAGTAGTTTTATTTGCCTTTTCCTCCATACAACCATAAATTACCGATAAAATTTTAAATAATAAAGTTTTTTTAAAACAACCTCACATTTACGTAGGTTTTTGACAGCTGACAGGTAATAATCATGAGCTCAGGCCAAACAAACCCTAGGTAATAATTTTTATCCTTCTCCTTTAGCCCCCTATACTTTTCTCATATCTTAAAATTGTGACGGCAACCTCGCGAAAAATCAAGTTGGTGTGGGCGATTGCCATTTTTGTTTTTTTTTTCTGATTTGCTTTTGGCTTGTTAAATTAAGGTTTTATAACAAAAATATTAACGTCCAGGACAAAATTATTTTCACGAGGGATAATGCTCAACTGATTATATCCATATTAAAATTATTGTTTGGTGTTTTGGAAAGCCGACTAATGCCCGTGTGTACGGGTTTGGCTTGACATGTAAGCCGAGCTTAAGGCTTAGTTTTGGTGTGCAATGGTGTGGAATATCATGTAAGTGACACTTAAGCTGCAGTTAAGATAAGCCGTAGAATTACTTCGGCTTAAAAAAAACAAAAAAAAAAATGCAGATAACTGCCACGTTGTCAATAATTTCCTTACTTTTTGGTGGTGGAAAATATTCGGAACTTTTGCAAACCAAGTAAATCTCAAGGGTCGCCCTCAGTTCAAGCGGCACTTGAACAAGTGGAAGAAGTAAGGGGAAGTGGTGCACACGGGCATAAGGAAATGAAATGGTTTGGAACGAAAGTACATTTCATACATCTTTGATAGAGCAAGTATTTGAATTAATACCACAAGCACAGCAAACTTTTACGGTACTTATCATAAAATCACGAAACTTAACAACGCAAATCAGCATCAGTCGACAATATTGGCCATCAAACGTGTTTCTAAAATATTTGGTGTCCATCGATCCTGTTTCTAAAATTACCGATGGATCCACCATCAATCCACCGACCGAGTGCTATCAGAGTCGGTGGACCGGTTATGATGGATTAAGCATTATTTAAAAAAATGTTAACCATAAAACTAATTAGTGCCCAAACGGCAGTAAAAATAGTCGCTAGTTCTGAAGACAGTCCTTCGGAGATGAGCTTGAACTAATTTTAATATGTAAAATGAGCATCTACATACTGTTGGAGATCTCAATTTTTTAGCCGTTAGATCAACCTGATCTCACTATGGCCGCCGTGCATTGTGGTTGCCATGGAATCGCGGCGAAAGGGTCTCGCGCATTCCATTACCATGACCGGGTTCCCGCGACCTCGGCCAACTTTACCATTTTACTTTTGCAAAGGGCAAAAAGGAATGGAAACAAAATTATATATACTACATACCATATTTGGTGGTGGGCTCATGTTATTGTGCCCCTGCTGCTGCTGCTGCATATGGGACGGCACCTGGCCTTGTTGTTGTTGTTGGTGGGGCGACATAGGCATGTGTTGCTGAGGAACCTAGAAATGAGAAATACTGAATGTTAAAATTAAGGGAACTGTCACTAGCAGTCGATCGGAAAGCACACTTTAAACAGTTAGACCTAATGTTGACTTATTTTAAAAGCATTTTTAGCATTTGGAAAAACCACAAAACTCCGCGGAAGTAGTGTGTAGCGGAGATAGTTTTAAAATGCTTGAAGAAAAACACCTTAGGGCCCCACATACCTCAATCTTCGTTGAAAATAAGAGCAAAGTCGTTTGTTGCATAGCAGCGGCGGCCGCTTTGGCAGTGAAAGAAAAATATCACATTTTTACACTTGTACTACCATACACTTTCATAAACACAAGCATCATAATCAGAGAAATGCTCGCAACGCCATTGCAAAAACTTCCGATCACAAACTGTTGAGAACATGCACACACCTCGTGTTTACCCTAATGGTTGGTCTTGGTTGGAACTAGAGGCCCTGTATAAAATTTTTGAGTTATTGTTTTACCGGAGGTAAGCAACTGGCAGTTGTTAGGGAAATGTTGATAATTTTTTTGTGTGTTGGCAACCATTGGAAATAAATAATTAATAATATTAATAAACGTAGGTACAAGAAATTTTAAATTTCATTATTTATATGCGGTTTCAAAATCTAATATAGCGGTATAAGAAACTGTAAAAATAATCGCGCCTACGACCTTGTATTAGGGACATAAAGCTATTTGTAACTTATCGCGGTATACGTATCTGCATCTAGCGAGAACCAAGCACATTGATTGGTCAGAAACTTGTAGCACGTTCGAAAAGAGCAGATATATGCTAATTTAAGGTGTTTCTGAACGCAATAGGTGCTGAGATACGATACGTGATACCTAACGCATCTCAACAGCTATCGCGTTCAAGAACACCTTAGATTAGCATATATCTGCTCTTTTCGAACGTGGTACAAGTTTCTGACCAATTAATGTGCTTGGTTCTCGCTAGATGCGGATACGTATACGACGATGAGTTACAAATAGCTTTATGTCGCTATTTTTTCATCGTTCAATAGAAAAAGAAACGCAAGAAAAATGGAAAGAGATCATGCATTTGCCAAACTGTAAAATTAATAGAAATAGTCAAATTTGCGAGGTACATAAGATTAGTTAAACTTAAATAATATATATATATTGTTATTATTTTAAGAAAAAGAGGAATAAAAAGATAAATCAACAATATTTTTGTCTATTTTACCTACTATTAACATTTTTAAATCTCCTGTAAACCTTAATAACCAAAAAAGTCATCATCATTGAAAAACTCTCTGGGAAAATTATAAAAAGAGAAAACAAATCATCAGTCCATTTCATAAAATTGGTTTTACATGCAAATATGAAAAAAAAACTAGAAGTTGAGTTGCCCAGCTCTGGTAAAAAAACACAACTGTCAAATGTATAGAGGGTCTCTAGTTGGGACAATAACCGACAAAAATTAAGGTTGAAATATGGATTGCATTTATTTGTACTATTTCACATTTTGCCAAATAATTGAAACATGTGTACAAAAAAAGCCAGTAAGGCAAAACGGCAGGAGCCTCAAATTTGAATCGAAGCGTCCATTTTTTTTCAAATTTTTAATCTATTACCTGTTGCATGTAATTACTATGTGGCGACTGTCCTTGTTGCATGTGTTGCGGCATACCCATAGGATGTGCGCCGGGGTGGGGGCCGCCTGGATGAGGCCCTCCGGAGTGAGGGCCTCCCGAATGGGGGCTCATCGGAGGTGGCATCATGTGGGGTGATTGTTGCTGAGGGCCGTTGGGGGGCATACCTTGACCACCTAAAATAAGAAAAGGAAATTTAATAAACATGCCAAAAAAAAATATTTTTTTTCCATACAGTGAGTTGAAAATCAATAGTTTTTCCGAAAAAATTTCTAGCAAAAATAATATTTCTATATTCTATATACATGGTGTTTCAAATTCGAAGTTCATCATGCGGGGATCTCCTAAACGGAAGGAGATACGAAAAGGTTGAAATTAGTGCAAAGTTGCGAAATTGGATGCCTTACTCAAACCTAAAAAAAATATTACAAAAAAAAACGAATTTTTCATTTTTAGTTTAATTTTTTTGCGCCTTTATTCTTAAAGCTGTTAAAAACTGCTTAAAACTTTCTACAGACATTTTTTTAAGATCTACCTAATGATAGGTCTGTTTTTGAGATTTGACATTACAGTGTGAGAGGAGCACTGTCAAGTTAATTTTTCCTTATGGACATGTGCTTTTTTACTCCTGTCATTTGGTTTATGAAATATGATAGATAATATTTAGCAACGTTATTTTGTCAAGTCACGTGACGTTTTGGGTTAATTGACCATCATCAGTGCAATTTCTGCTTTTGACTTACTAAAGATATTTTGGAAACCCGATTGCAATACCTTTTTTGACATTTTTTGCCTAATATTTTAAACATACTTTTTTTCTTTCCTTTTAACTCTTACATTTATAACTTATCTGATTAAAATGTTGATAATTTAAACATTTTATCATTTTTCATTTTTAAGATGTCAAAAAAGGTACTGCAAGCATGTGTCCAAAATATCTTGAGTAAGGTAAAAGCAAAAATTGAATTTGGGCTGATGATGTTTAATTATCCCAAAACGTCAGGTGACTTGTCCAAATAATGTTGCAAAATGTTATCTGGCATCATTCACCAACAAAACGGCAGGATAAAGAAGAACGTTTCCATAAGAAAAAATGAAATTGGCACTGCCCCTTTCAAACTGAAATGTCAAATCTCAAAAACAGACCTGTCATTACGTAGATCTGAAAAAAGTGCTTCTAGAAAGTTTTAACCGTTTTTTGACAGCCTCATTAATAAAGGCGCAAACAAATAAAAATTAAAAATTAAAATTTCACTTTTTTTCTCCGGAACTACTCGGATTTTATAAACTTTTTTTTGAAAGTTTGCCCTAATTTAAACCTTTTCGTACCTCCTACCGTTCAGGAGAACCCCATGTTGAGCATCGAATTTGGAACACCCTGTATATATTATGTGTAATAAACTGCTAATGTTAACTGTTTTATTTTTCAAAAATTTGTACTTTGTTCTGAATTTTAAATTATGTAGTTAATTTATTACCCATCATCTGGGGCGGTTTCTTTCCAATAGGAGACTGTGAAGTGGGAGTTGGCGCTCCAGAAGTAATTGGAGGTGATGGAATAGTCCCCTGAGGTTGGTACCTAAGTAAAAAAAAAATAACATTGTTAAATTTATTTTGTCTGTTGAGGTCAAAAGAAGGTAAGTCGAGAAGTAATATGATTAAAAGGTTTCAAAACTGTGATTATATTAAGCCGGGAACAAGCTTGCGGAATTTGGTATAAGGCGATTATTGAGCCTCTTTTTCTTTCTTGAAAACAGTGGGCTAAGAAAAAAGAAGAGACGAATGACTCAAGTCTGTTCCCGACTTTACAAAGGTAAGACGTTCATGTAGAAGTTTTTTTTTTAAGTCTTTTGTGAAAAAGAGAAACAGATAAGGTCGGAAAAAGAACTTATTTCCCACGTTTTCCTCTGTTGAGTGGGAAAATAAGCAAAAATAGCACCTCGGTATCATCTCTATGTATGCCGTAAAAGCGAATAAAGGAGTCTCGACCCAGGATAATAGGTAGCCTGGAAACAGACGTGAAGAGTGTCCACCAGTAACGTTAAGCCTTACTGGTTACTTCTGGAATCACACGGAGTGGCAGAGGGAGTGCGTTCACCTGAGGGGTTGCGTATAACACATACAATACAAATAGAGCCCTACAAAAAATAAAAGTTTAAAAAATAAAAACATATTTTATGATTGATTGATTGATTGAAATTTTTTGTAAATTAATAAAAAGTTTAGATTCAGAAATCTTCTCTTTAAAGGTGCCTAATAATAGAGTAGTCCATAAGGAGAGGTTGAAATGTTATTAGAGAAACACAATTTTGGCCATTAAAAAAACTGAGCAAACTTTCTATTCAACTCGGGATAAATGGTAAATACACCAGAAAATTATTGTTATTCCAAACAATTACATATTTCAGTATGGCGTCTTGACAATTAAACACAAAAACTAAATAGAATTTTCAATGTTATTGTAAGTGGTCCAATTTGATTGAGAAACAGATGCGGTAGGGTCAAATTGCCAGTAATTGAAAACTTGCCAAGGAAAGAAAATATTGCTGGAAATTATCAAAAAAAAAAAAAATCCAAAATTAGAGAATGCCAAGGGTATATATCAATTGAGTGATTAGTTGGAATAGTAGAAAAATTGTATTAGTCACGTTTTACTCCCTGGACTGCAATGTTCATTTACTAGTTTTATATTTTTGGATCGTTCTACCAGAACTGTACATAAATGGATTTTTTTTTACTAAATAAAGGATATCGCCCTTTTTAAATGGAAATTTGTATTCGGTAGAATTGCCTGATTTTTTTTATGTTGAAGTACTCGTCCTAATAAGATTTTTGTTTCATTGCGCTAACTCTCTACCCTTCCCAGAAGTACCTGAAAAGTGACATCAAAGTCGTCGATTTCGCACTTTTTAGCAATTTTTGAATTATTGTATTGACCTTATTTGCAAACTGACCAAAATCTAATTTTCTTTTTTGAATTTGTCATAACTGCCTTTTTAAAAATAAAATTTTGAACGTCAAAATTGCATTGTCCTCTTAGATCCGCCATATTAAACTTTTTTATTTCTTATCTGATTTAAACGAAACTCTCTAAATTACAAAACGTTTCCAAGACACCTAACTGTGATAGAAAACTGACAGATGTCAGTCAGCATCGAAGACGATCAGAGATTGTACTGATCGAAACGTCGTGTATAAATAAAATATAGACAATGGAACTCCGAAACACAGAGTTAATTTCATTTAATTTTTTATTTATTATTAAACATCATTTAAAACTGTAATAGTAACTTAAATTTTGTTTATTTGTTATAGATGCATTAGTAAAAAATTATTAGGTTCTTAAATAACAAATAGGTATAAAATTATAGCATAATTACAAAAAATGTACAGTTCTGGTAGAACGACCCTTTTATAAAAAGAAGATATTTCTTAGCTACTTAAACATCTGTGGCTTGTTAATTACTAAAATTTCTTCATGTGTGAATTTTGGCATAACGGATATTAACTAGCAGTTTGACCCTATCTATTATATTATTCATTTTAATATAATTCAATAATTTGAAAATCGAGAAATTCCGATCTACTTAAAAAACAGACCAGTTCCACCTCTGTTTATTTCCTTCTTTTTGCAAAATAAAACGTGGATGAATTTTCTATTTATAATACACTTACCCTCCGTATGGCGAGCCTGAAGGTGGTCCTTGGTAGGTAGGGTAGTTTCCGTACATGGCTCCGTTCTCCCCCTCTCCACCTTTTGACACTAAACTAGCTCTATAGGCTGCTAACGCTTTTAGGTATTCCTTCTTGGCTGCCTCGGTTTTCTTTTTGTATACCTGCAAAAAAAAAGGTTCATGATTTCAAAAACCTTGTATATCCTATTTTTGTATTCTAGTTTTTTGTATGTTGTTCCCGTTTTTTGATGGCGGCAATAAAAAAATAGTGTTCGCAACTCGCGGCCATGGTTTGCTTTGTTTACTCGCGTCTTTTAATCACTCGCTGCGGTCGTTCTTTAGAACCACGTTGGAAAAAAGCACTATCTTAGCTACTTGTTGTAAAAACTACTATATTATTTACTATTTTCACTGCCAGCCCTGATTTTATATGTATGACAGCAGAGGACAAAATACCTGGATAAAAAAAACACCTTTAACTACACTCCATATATATCAAATTCAATAGGACCAATTTTTTGACACTGACAATGACATTTCGGGAATTGGGAGAATTTGAAAGGAACATTACACGATAAAATAAAAAGTTAACCTACATTTTTGTGTTCTGAATCTAACGCATCCCACATGGAAGCGACGATTTTTGATACCTCTCCAAAACTAGCGTTGGGGTTTTGGCCCTTGATTGCCGCCTGGGTATCTCGGAAGAACAGTGCATAAGCTGACACAGGCCTAAAACAAAAATAAGTATTCGATTATTTTATTTATTATTAGAGCCACAAAAATTGTATAATAACCTTGAGTAAAATGGACGCACCCAAACTTTAAAAAAAAACGACATAAGTGTTAAAAACTGTATTTTTACCTATGTAATGTATACAACATAAAATATCTATGTAAGTTAATTTGATTTAGGTTTTTGTCAAAAAATCTTGCGTAACTAAAACCATTTTTGCATTGTATTTTATCGCAAAACAGTTTTTAAATAACATGTTGAACCACTGTATTTAACGAATAAGTAATCTTACTTCTCAAGAGTCTTATTTAATTTTTCCGCGGCAAAAGATTTTACGGTTTTGAAATTATTAGCCATTTTTTATTTTCTTATTTAATAAATTTCTTAACTTCAGTCCATTGTTCATTTTAATCAAATGGCGATGAGTAAGTATATACGAATATAAATTGCTAAAATGTGTACTAAGCAAAAAGTCTCAAGGACAGTTTTTAGATTTAAAAAAATGGATACATCGTAAAATCTAAATATAACAACAAGAAAAAATAGGCACGTGCAAAGTTCATTTTTTTTTAAATTTTTTTACCATTTTTTTTTGGAATATTAAGTTTTAAATTTACTTCTTCATTTCTTTGCCGGTATAATTTTATTTATTATAATCTAATCTTATTAGGCTATAAGATTCTGATACTCCTTTGTGGATTTAGAGACATTTGCACGCACATAGAGTATTTTGTACTTATGTAGAAGTTTGGCTAGCTACAAAGAAGTCAAAATTTATTTCAAAAATTTATCCCAAATTATTGTGTAAAAATACCTAGGTTACTCCTTGGATTAAGCTGGGTAAAACATAAAAATGTTTTTTATATTCTAAAGCCCCGGTCTCACAGCTTTGACGTGCCACGAGCGACAATCCCCTCCTCTTTTGCCGCTTGAATCCAGCGACATCAACATCAACTGACTATCGTCCATTGTCGCCTGGTATCGCAAAACATTTGTTTTTTTAGGTTAAATTTTTGTTTAAATAATGCTTAGATTAAAAAGAGACAAGATATCTGGTCCAACGAAAACTCCTTGGCAAATAATAACCAGTGGAGCAAGTGAAATCAGTCAGTGGCGGTACATGCCGGTAGGTACACATAAAATAAAAATAAATTTTATGAATTATACGTAAATTAGTAGATCCTTAGATTAAAATATCAAAAAACAAGTTTTTTTTAATGAAGTAGTTAATTCCCAATGCGTCACATGAGATATTTTCGAACGTTTTTATAAGGTTTTTTTCATAAACACGATAAAATAAAGCATACTTTTGATGAAGTAGTTAATGCGCAAATAAGATATTTTCGAAGGTTTTTTTTATAAAGACTATAAAATAAAGGTAGTCCTTAAACCAACTTGCAAACAACAATAAAAGTTAATTCACAAGTTTTCAGGTTTGTAAGAATATTGAATTCCTACCTCTTATCAGAATATTAAGGTTGATTTATTTTTGTCTGTCCTAGATGTCTCTATATACTATACCCTAAGCATTATTGACTTTATTGTGTTCTGAAGAAGTCACTATAAGTTTCTGCTAGTGACCAGAAAAAATAACAAAATTAACAAACACAATAACATAATTTTTAGCTAGTAGGTAATATTATTTTTTTTCTCTTGTTGTTCCAGGTACTATGAACTGTGTTTCTTTGTTTTAATGTTTGGCATAAGTTGTTTGTGTTGAAAATTGAAATTGCTATAAATCATATACAAACTTGGTAATAAATTTATTTTGTATAAAATTATACTACAAACATTTATGGTTAGGAAGCTTCCAAAGCTCAAATTGGCAGAATCATTCTTTGCATGTTTGTTTAATTATTTTGCAGATTTCATTTTATAATTAAATTTTAATAATATAATCCATGTGTAAATTTATTGTTCCATATAATAATATAACCAAAGGTATCTTGTCTCTTTTTAATCTAAGAAATAATGACACCATTTAGCCATGAACCGGAATAAGTTAATTGCTTTTCATCTTTTACTACAGTAAAATTGTCATCTGAGGTCGAAAAAAATCCGGAGAGGCTAGGTTTTTGGTATGTTCTTTCGGGGGGTCGTAAAGTAAACCTCCCAAGTTTGTATAGTTTGTATAGTAAATAATAGAACATATTAACGAATTTTTACAAAAAAATTATGGATTACTCTGTCGATTTTTTTTCCTTGCCATAAAATTCCAGCATATCGATCTTTATCTTGTTTATTTTTCTTGTAAGTCACATGCTTCTATTTCTAGGTCAGAGATCTCTTTTGATAAATTTCTTTGCGACCTTAAGAAGCTCCTAGGCCATATTTGCTTCAATAAAATCCGTTTTTTTAAGGCATTGACTAGTTTTATGTTTTCTTCATTTAACAATCCATTCGCAGCATCATATTTATCATTTTTCTGCTTCTCGACGGTCTTAAATTCTTGTTCTAGATTCTTAATATCCTTCTTTGATTGCTCAATTTTTTGGCGTTCTTTTTCTTCAAGTTTTTTTTCTTCTTGTTTCTTTTATTCTGCCTCACACTTTAATCTCTTTACTTCCTCCAAATTTTTGGTGTAATTTTTATGGGAGGTTTTTGCAAGGTTTAATAATTTTTTGGTAAACATGCACCATGTTTTTATTTAATTTACATTTTTATCATTGTAAATTAAAATAAAATCTTTTATGCACAGTAAAGCATCCAACATGGGCTCTGACAGCTTATTCTTATTATTAGTAAGAACTCTGCCGGATGTAGAAAATCCCCTTTCCAGATCCGCATTTCCATGAAGAATGGAAAGGAGGCATTTTAAGAATTGCGTGTATAAACCCAGTTTTAGATTTTTGAAACTTTGAGAAAATTGTTAAAAAAAGTATCATCGACAGGTCTCTACCATTAATTAATTCACGAAACTGTCCTAAGAGCATCTGATTTTTGTCGTATTTCAATTTATACAGATTTTCTTTCTCACCAAAACTCACCAGAAACTAATAGCGTATTTCACTATACCACACTCGGCTCGAATTTTCGTAGCCCTAGTTCAAAGTTGAAGTATAGCTTGCACGGTGCTAGCTTGCTCTGAGTCTCGAACGCAAAAAATTCGAACTTGCACAATGCGACGAGCTAGAACCGTCAAAACCCACAGTTCTGAAAAGCTCGAATTTTCGGGCCTTCGGAGCGGCTAGTGAAATATGAAATCGAACTGTACGCGGGCAACTCGAATCTAGAGAAATACACCCAGCTGATTGCGGATTGAGTCGGGTACTGAAACATGTAAAAGCTCGAGCTTTGACGTCACAGCTCGAATAATTCTGCACCGGGGCAGGTAGTGAAATTCGCAATTAAATGACTTCTAATTTTCATCTCATTTGCCGAGGGTCAACTAAATCTGACAACGATCGCGAGATCGTATTAAAAGCTCAGCGTTCGTAATGGAAATGTGCCGCGCGTACACAGGGGGGTTTCCGATTTTTTTGAGTCAATTAAATTAAAAATATGTAAAATATGCAGAGAAAACTGAAAAAGTGGATGAATATGTAAGGGTGTCAGAAATATGTTTCGAGTATGGACGCTGCAATTTTACTGTACTATTTGGCGTAAAGCAAATAAAACGAACAAAAAAGAGAAATACTCGCAGAAGGTCTTGATATTATTTTACTTTTTTAGAACAAAGGACCATGAAAAATAACTAAAAATGTCCAAAAGTCTAAAAAAACGAAACAATTTGGAACAAAAACATGGAAACTCTCTAATATTGCGACTGTCACGGCTACAGGAGAAAAAGTTGAAACAAATTTATGCGCAATTTTACAACTCATAGTTAAACGCCAAACCTCAGTTTAAACGACAGATGTCGACTTTTTTACGTTTTATAAGTGCAGTTTACCAACAAACTTCGGTTTAACCGTTACCGGCAGTGGGGGTGGGTTAAACTTCAGTTTAATAATTACCGAAAGATTCTAACCTCAAAAATTATTAAAAATGTATTTACAATTTGTTTTTGGTAAAAAAAAACTGTGAATATTTAGTGAAATCGCTGTGATCGATGACTTAGAATTTATTTTTGATTAACTGGATAAAGATGATGACAAAATTATTGACATTTTCGAAGCACCAAGAAGACCAAAAATTATTCGTCCCAGAATATATTCTTTAGATGAGTATAACGATGTAGCTTTTGAAAAAGAGGTTTAGATTATCTAAAGAGACATGCAAAATTGTACACGACAAGAGTTGGAACATTCCACAGACCAAGTTTTTGGCGTCTGGCTGTATGCTTGTCTGTAACCAACGCTGATATCTAAAAAACTACTTGACTGATTTTTATCAAATTTGGTGACCACGATGTGTTTGGCTCTAGTTGGTGCCATTTTAAAGATATGGTTAAAATAATCAGAAAAAGTAGTCTTTTTAAACTAGAAAAGAACTTATTAGGCTCCTAATCCAACAGCTCTTCTTTTCTTTCTGGCTATGGTTTGACTGCGACTTATAAAATTGAGCAACTTGTTTACCAATGCTTTAATCCAAAGATTAAACTGAAGTTTAAACTAAGGTTTAATCTGGAGTTTTACCTTTGGTTGTAAAATTAGCCCTTAATACCGCTTTCGTACGTAATATCAGATCGATCCGGAGTAGAGTCGTGGCGTCACGAACCTACCCGCGAGTGCTCTGAATCCCAACCGGAGTGCTCACTTATTTATTTACGTTTAATATGTTTGAAATTGGACAACCGTTTGAAGAAGACGCAAGTCCACAAAGAAAAAACAGAACGGAATATTAATTAAAAAAGTAAAGTAGTCTAGTCGTTTGTACCTAGCCTTTAAAATTATTTTTATTTTGCTTACTTGCTCCTCAGTATAATCGGGAACCACCTCAGACACATAAGTGCATATTTTGGACCGTTTTTAGAAGAATGTAGAAGAATTGAGGAACAATTCTTCAATTTCAATACTTTCTTTTTAGATCCATTTGCTGTTTGACCCACAAAATGTTTATAAACAGCAAAAAAATAGGATCAAAATGTTGCCAAAAAAGTAGGGTTATGCCATTGTTTTGCTCTAAATCCTCAGCTTTCGCGATTTTGATGGGCCAGAAATATCTGTTTTAAATCCGGAGTAACAGATTCGGAAAAGGGAACACGGCAGCAGTACATATAGTACTTTCGTTTATTACTCTAAAACCACTCTCACGTACTCCAAGATCGATCCGAAAAGGATTTGGATGTTCGATTATGTCCTGCTCCGAGTAGCGTGTTCGGTTTTCCGAATCTGTTACTCCGGATTAGAAACAGATCGATCTTTCTGCTCCCGCAAAATCGCGAGAGTAGAGGATTTAGAGCAAAACAATATCATAACTGCTGTTATATACTTTTTGTGGCTGAAAAATTGTTCCTCAATATTCGTATACTTCATCGGAGGAGGAAGAAATAGGGACTTATTGGTCGTACATTTTCGCGTTCCCTTATCAAGGAAAATTGACATATGACATCTGAGCATGCGCGTGACCTGCGTTTTTATTAAGGGAACCGTAATAAAATACGGTGTTCCCTTAATTCGGTACAGTTACCGTACGTCCCTTATCTTTAAACATAACCTCAATTTGCACGGATAGTAGTGAGGTTTGGTTTGTTTTTCGAAACGACTTATCGACTGACGATATAATTTTTTTACGAGAATTCTTTAGGGAAAATCCCTACAAGGTTAGATATTTTACGTTAGGAATAAGGAAAAGTAATGTGACTTCGAATAAGACTTTTTTTAAAGTATGGTTAAGGTTAAACCTAAATAAAAGACGGGATTCCCTTATTATGGCAAAACCTTATAGAGTAACGCATAATAAGTCCCTAATGTTTGTTTAACTTGTACTCGATAGGGGTACCCAACTCATTATACATAAATTTAGCGCTAATATTTGATTTGATTTTAATATGAAGAAGAAAGATAGATATACAGAATTAGCACTAAATTTATGCTTAAGCATAATTATGAGTTGGGTAAACCTGCCTTAAGCAAAATAAAAATAATTTGGAAGGTTACTGTACAAATGACTCTTTTACTTTTTTAATTAATATTCCGTTTTGTTTCCCCTTTGTGGACTCTTTTTCAAACGGCTATCCAAATTCAAAAATTTTGAAACTGAAATAAATAAAAAAGTGAGGTTAAAATGTCATTTTTCGAGCAAATGGCGTATTCGATAATCACTCACTGCGCGAGCACTCCGGTTGGGATTCAGAGTACCCGCGGGTAGATTCGTGACGTCACTACTCTACGCAGGATCGATCTGAGAGTACGTAAACTGAAAGCGCTAATAATCGAACATTCAAATTGTTTTCGGATCGATCTTGGATTACGCCAGAGTGGTTTTAGAGCAATAAACGAAAGCGCTAGATAAACCACGGCATGGCGTAAACGCAACGTATGTTACGCAGGGAGGATACGTCGCATAGTTACGACGAGTTGAAAAAGGCTTAAAGCAACGCTTCTTGCGTATCTTGTAAATTGGTTAATTAGTTGAGCAGAAGGCGCTCTCATTTGCTTCGTTTTTCATAAGATAACCTAAAAATTGTCGTGTTTTATTATTCCTTTTTATATTTCAAAAATGGAAGACATTCTTAATGTATTTATTTTTGATGACGACGATGAAGAAAATTCTCCGTGAAGAGGCTGCTCTCGGGAATAGAGCAGCCCGTTATGCAAGGTTCAACTTTAATGAGGTGGCGGAACCAGAGTGTTTGACGCTATTTAGGTATGAAAAACACCACCTACCGCGCCTCGCTAGATGCCTGGGAATACCAGACATGATTATAATAAACAACTTTCTTTTGATCTGGGGTTACGCATTTACGTACTATACGCAGTGTAACGATACACCGCGCGTAAAGCGTATCGTATGTTTGGAGTTTACTGCACATGCGCACTTGATCAAAACTTACGCTATCCCTATTAGGGGTTATAAGCCACAGCACGTAACTCGACGTAGCGTAAGTTTTGATGATGATAAGATCAAATGAAAGTTGTGTAGTTTCCTACAAATTTCTATTCTATGGCAATCTATGGGTATATGTAAATAGCAGGCTACTCTCTATTCCGCAGCCTCTCCACGGAGATTTCATCCTCATCATCAAAAAAAAACATTATAAGGACTTGCATTTTTGAAATATAAAAAAGTAATAAATCACGACATTGTTTAGGTTGAGAGCGCCCTCTGCTCGACCACTTAATCAATTTACAAGATACGCAAGAAGCGTTGCTTAAAGCCTTTTTTAGCTCGTCGTAATTAGGCGACGTATCCTCTGTGCGTAACGTACGACGCGTTTACGCCATGCAGTGGCTTATAACCCCTATTTACTTTAAGTAGGGGTTATAAGCCACAGCACGTAACTCGACGTAGCGTAAGTTTTGATCAGGTGCGCATGTGCAGTAAACTACAAACGTACGATACGCTTTACGCGCGGTGTATCAATACACCGCGTATCGTACGTAATTATTCCCAGGCATCTAGCGAGGCGAGGTAGGTGGTGTTTTTCATACCTAAATAGCGTCTGGTTCCGCCACCTCAATCAAAGTTGAACCTTCCATAACGGGCTGCTCTATTCCTCTCACGGAGAATTTTCTTCATCGTCGTCATCAGAAATTAAGACATTAAGAATGTTTTCCATGTTCGAAATATAAAAAGGAATAATAAAACACGACAATTTTTAGGTTATATCTTATGAAAACCAAAGCAAATGAGAGCGTCCTCTGCTCAACTACTTAACCAATTTACAACGTAAGCTTTAAGCTTTTTTTAGCTCGTCGTAAACAGGCGACGTATCCTCTCTGCGTAACGTACGTTGCGTTTGCGCCATGCCGTGGCTTATAACCCCTAGTGTCTATTAAGACGTACCTTCCGCGGGTATTTCTTTTTGTCCTTTTTTTTGCTCTACGCTAAAGATAAAAATCAATTCACGTTTCCGGTACGTCGTTAAATGGTGTTATTAATTAAATAAAAATCTAGCCTCAAAAAACAATTTTTTTGCGACACCCAGCCACAGTTGGATTCCACCAGCTTAAGAAACGTCTGAAACCGGTTTATGTTTCAGTCGATTTAAAATAAATCGTGTTTTTTGCCAAAGAAAATATAGTATAAAACTCCATTTTATTTCCAATAAGAAAGGAGGGAATAAAACAGAAAAAGGGACCCTTTAACTCCCTAAAAGGGTCGTAAAAAGTTCACGTTAGATGTTATACTAAAATTTGTTGTCGCGAAGATTTACCGAGGTAATTCTCCCCCAATAGACCCTATTAGAAACAACGGAAAACTTTACTTAATGTTGAACGTCTTTTTCTTTTTCAGGCTGGTAAAAGAAAATGGAATGCAACTGGGTTAAAATGGATAGTTTTCTAGGGATAGGTAATGCAAAGTTTTACTTGGTTTTACTATGTATTTTATTATCTCTAAGCACTAACTTGTGTTAGCTGAATTAATTGGATTTTGTTTTTATTTTTTGTTCATTTTATTAAGAGCAAATAAAAGGTATTTTTATTAAACTAAGTGCATATATTGTAAATGTATAAGTAGTAAAATATTGGTAACCATTCATAACTTGGGAGTTAGACTAAAAAAAAACTTAATTGTAAGTTCTTTTAAGGCAGCGGCTAGTGTATAATTTGTCAAATTTTGTAACTGTTTAAAGTGTTTGATTAACGGCTGTGACTGTGTCATGTAGCAAAACTGTACTACTTACTTATTTATATTACATAGAAAAATAACCAATATTTTAAAGCGGTAATTTTTGGTATTTTTTTACAAATTTAAAAACCTTTAACCGTAACCGTATAATCATAAACCAAAATGTTAACTTCTACTATTGTAAAACAAATTATTAACAATAAAATCAAAAAATTAAGTCATAATAGTAAGGAGTTATTTTAATTAGAATCTTTTTAGCTTTTGCTTTAAAACTATTTAGATTAGTTGTTTGTTTTATTTCGATTGGAAGCGCATTGAAAAGTAAACACCCATTAAAAGACACCTTTTTCATTTAAAGTAGTTGAGTGTTGGTCGCTGCATGGGGCGTTTTTATACCTTTATTCTTTTGAAACAAGAACATACTGATTTTAACAAAGCACAGTAATTCCTAAATATACAAACCTGTGTCAGAAAGCATTGCGACATGTTTCTTCCCTTTTAAACCCTTAATAATGCGGATGGCATATTTTTGTAAAACAAAAACTCGATTGATATTGGTTGCTTTTTCTCAATGAACTATACCAGTTTTAAGTATGTTCTTACTACACTGATTTGCGATGGACCTAAGACAAAAGCAAGTAGATGCAAGTTTTTTGCATAGGTTGTCTATTTTGACAGTTATAGTCCATATGCCGGCCGCCGTAGCGCAGTGCGCAGCGTATCTGCCTGCCGCACAAAAGGTCCCGGGTTCGAATCTCGGCTAGGTGCATCGATATTTTGTGTTTGTCTTTAACTTTGCGAAAACTTCGCTAATACTGGGCATTGATCCTGTAATGGATGGAAAGTCCCAGTAAAAAAAAATTGATTTTCTTTTATTATGAAAACATATCTTTATTTCATTTAGCTACATAAAAAAATTGTAAAAACGTGATATAAAATTGAAAATATTAACAATAAAAAAAAATCAAAATTACAGAAACTGATAAAATTTTCAAATAAATTCAAATTTATAATTTAAAGCCTTAATCAACAATTTGATACAATGCACAAATTTTAAATCTCTCCCCTCCAGGCTTACACCCCCAACCTCCAGATTAGACCTAACTGACCTAAACAACATACACGCGGTTTTATCATGGTTTATTTGTAACTATTTGTTTATTTTTATTACTTTAATTTCATTACGATTTTGCCGCAATGATTTTAGACTTTTTAAGTATCAGAGAAAAACACAAATCAAAATTTTTCACGCAGTTAAGTGCCAAGTAGATGACAAAATCACATTTTTTCCCCTTCCCACAGTCAACACCATTCTCAACTAAAAAGCCAGTTAACTACTACCTCTTCAGTGCCCTTTACTCTACTGTTGGCGCCAGTAAAACATAGATTTTCTGGCAATATGACTGCTATAGTAGGCTAAACTAAACTTAACTGGGTTTTTAGTTGAGGTGTTGCCTGACTATGGGAGTGTCCGCCATCTTGAATTTTGTGTTTTTGTCGATTTACGCGCGTATTTTACATTTTTCGCCGTATAGTGACTGTTTTGTTGCACTACCGAGTGCACTACTCATGATTAACAGTGGATCCATCTCAAATATCGATTTCTGATCATTTCTACGCGCCGAAAACTCTACCTCTGTCGTGCTGTGGAAGTGAGTTACAAGTCGCTTCTGCCGGCCACTTTTGAGCGCGTTGCTAAAGCTGGATTTACAATTAAGCAAGCAAACAGGTGTTTTGGAATTTTCTCAGAAAGTATGCTATTTTAAGATTAAAGGGGCTTAAAACAATGTGGGAGGTCTTAGCTTGCTAACAGCAATTCAATTTTCTAGTTTTATTGGCTCATTCAACACCGTTCTCAACTGCTCATTTCGATGAAATTCGAAAAAACAAAACGACAGCTGTAAGCGGTCATGCACGCTGCTTCCGAAGCTGCGTGCATGACATGACGTTTAGTTTTTTCCAAATTTTATCGAATTGAGCCAACCAAACTAGAAAATAATGCTTGTATTGGCAAGTTTAGGGTTCTCCCATTATTTTAAAAGTATTTTATCGGTATAAAATGTCGTACTTCTTGAGAAAATTGAAAAAGAATAAGTTGGCAAATATCTTGGTAGAACCTCTCACCGTGCTCGTCCCTTACACCAGAGATCTCTTATCCAACGAGATGCGACAGTAGGCGTCGGCACCTTTGAAGTTGGGGGGTCCTGTTTTTCGTGACCTTGATTTCGTATCCATCGCTGTAAATGAGTGTTAGACCCGCTCCGACTGGCTCATCAGATATAGTCCATGAGCCGGAGCCGAAAAACCGGTTTAATTTTTTGATGTATTAATAATTAATTAGCTATACCGATACGTAGATAAAAAAGCAAACGGATTTCTTGGAGAAGGGGAACAGAAAGATATGTCAAATAAATTTCAAATAATTTTTAAATTTGGTATATTACTATCATTATTAAAAATAAAATAACAAATTAACCATAATTAAATATTTTTAAATATATTTTGATATAAAATAATTTAAATAAATTGTACAAATACCAAACATACATTTTTGTACAGGTGAGACAAAATTCTGATTTTTCAATTTTTTTTATTTGACTTACTTGACTATGTTATATTTAACGGTATAAAAAATGTTTAATATAGCAAATAACTTATTAAGATAATTTTTTGGAAAATTGCTACAGGCGTGTTCGAATTCGTTCACTTCCATTAAATATAATAATTGCTGCGATACACCATACGTAAGGCATAAACTTTCAAAATTTTCATTAAAAACGTTTTCTAGAAAATACACGCGCTTGAAAAATTTGTAATTTTCATGGTTTTTGGTAATTATTTTTTAAAAGTTACCTATGTCTGTTATTCTTTAATGTAGCAGAAAAATATAACTTAGAAATACAAAAACAATCAAGGCTGAATTATTTTACGTTTAATTAAGTCAAAAATTTTACCCTATTTACTAATTACCAAAATATTTACGGATCTATATTTTTAAGGGTACAGCAGAGTAATGGCGTCTCGACAGCTATGGTATTATTTACATTTAATAAAGTCAAAAATTTCAACTGATTGAATTTTTGTTAGTATAGCATAATGGCGTCTTGAGAGCTATAGTTATTTAATGTGATAGAAAAATATAACTTGAAAACACAAAATAAGTAATCATGTCTGAATTAATTTGCATTTAGTAAAGTCAAAACCTACAACTGCTTACTTTAATGTACTCATTAAGTTGCCTAAAACTTATTTTATGTATTTGTTATTAGTTTTTCAAACCATCAGAGCAATAACAAAATTTTCTCGTTCCTGTAAAATTAATAAAAATGCACATAGCTGGTTTTAGAGTGTCAATGACGATACATTATTATAAGTAAGTAGGCATTTAAATATGTAAAAGAGCTTAAAAAAATATGTGTCCCTATACTTACCGTTTTGTATCTCTATGAAAAGAGCAAAAACTGATGCCCATACCAGTTTTTGACACACAGCCGCGATAAGCTCACCAAGTGCCCGGCATGAATGAATGAATGAATTTTTACGACATGTTACATAATAGGTTTTAGTAACACGAAACAAGTTGGGCAACCAGGTCTTTATAGTTTTCTGCTTTAGTGTTTCCAAAAAAATGTGTTGCAACCATTTTAAATGCATTCCAAGCGTTTTTTTCCTTGCTTTGAAGTATGGAATTGAATTGCGCATCTCCGAAAAGTTTCCTAATCTGGAGACCCACAGGTCCTAGTTTTATTTGAAGTGGTGGTAGTAAATTTTCTTCCCTGGCTCAAAATATTCTCTTGGTGATCCGATCGTGCTCCATTCACAGAGAAAGCAACAGTATTCCTAATAACCTAGCTGTATTCGAAGCAAAACTACCACAACTTACATTCCCACAAATTTCAAATTGCTATAGGTTTCATTCATATGGACTGCATGACCAACTGGTACTCAAGGCAACTTGTTTCCATTATGGAGTAACACAGCTTGAAGACTTACTTTGTGAGAATCAATGAAAAGTATCCAGTCTTTTGAATCATAATCCAGATTTACAGGCTACCAAATTGTTTTCCATGTTAAAAAATGGTGTTAGGTTTTTTTTTAACGGCAGAGTAATTCCTACCAGTATTATATAAAAATGTAACTAACAATTTAGAATTTATGTTATAAGTATTTAAACACCTTATAAAGTAAATAAATAAATAAAACTTTTATTAATATATAAAAAAGATGTAAATTACATTTTCGATATCGCGCTTTGATGTGGCGAAGTCTAGCTTTAAAGCTATTCTACTTAACCACAAGAACAGAAAAAAAAGAAGAATGAGTATTCATTCATTTTCAAAAAATTTTTTTTTAAATTTGATAATGGACCGGTTTTTAAAACTATTGGGCAACGAATTATACAACATAATAGCATTATAAGTATAACTTCTTTTAAAAAGAGCAGTAAGATATCTAGGAATTGAAAAAAGTTATCATTTCTAAAATTGTTTCGAAGACGGTTATTTTTGCGTATTACAAACTTTTCTTTGAGAGGGGAAAGGTTTTTAACAAGAGATACTTTATTTTTTGTTCCAAAAAAAAGTACATAAGACTTATTGGCATTTAATTTAAGATTATGTTAAAAGGACAGCTTGTGTATGTTATTCAAATCATGGTTTATTTGCAACTCCGCAATTTGAGTATTTATAATATTAAAATGATTATATAGCTGTTTGTCATCAGCATAAGCCTGAGCTCTGCATTGGCGTATAGATTTTAAGATGCTGGTTGTATAAATTAAAAAAAGTAGTGAGCCCAGGACGCTACCCTGAGGAACGCCAGAAAATATACTCATCTGAGAAGAAGTTTTTCCACTATGATTAATACTCTGAAACCTGTCATTTAAATATATTTTTGACAAACATAATGCGAGATCGTCAAATCCATAATATTCAAGTTTGGCTAACATAAGTTTATGATCAATGGTGTCAAACGCCTTGGAAAATTCTAATAATATTAGTGTTGTTTCCTATGTTGTCTATCAAAAAATACAAAATACACGCGCAAATCGACAAAAACACAAAATCCCAGATGGCAGACACTTCCCATATCCAAACTGCTTTTTCTTACATCGAATTGAATTTAAAGTCATTGGGCTATAAATGCTCCAACAAAAAGTTTTGCTTCAAAATTTAACCTATAGCGATAAAAGCTTTTTTGTTCAATAAAAATAATACGAAAAAACATCGTTTTCTTCACTTTTTAACAGCCAAATAACTATAAACGGAGTTTATAAGTTATAATAACTGGTATAAAGCATTCTCCAAACAAAATATTATACTACTATGTATGCAAATAATAACTCGTATAAAATAATGGCGATGCAAATAAAAGTAGCACCCTTAGTGCCTCGTAAAAAATTATGGCAGTTACCCACTTTTAAATCAGCATTTTTACATCTCCCCATGCTGCATTTTACGATCGGGCATAAATAAAAACACTAAATAGATGGTGTATGTTGGCGAAAAAAGGAAAAGTTGGGGTAAAAGCGAAAAAGAAAAACGCGAAAGACAACTAATGTGTCCCTGTTTTTTTTTTTAAAAAAAGAAGAAAAAAACCAACTCTCTAAAAAGTTCGTAAATAAATGACACCTTATTCTCCTAAAGGTATGATAATAGAAGGAATTTGGTTGTCTTTAATTCTGAAATGCTGTCCAACAAAGGTCCATTGTTGAAGTTCATATTTTATCTCCACCGAAAATACATTGAGCGATTATAAACAGTAAGATCTCATCAGGGTCAGTATTCTCGAAATCTCAACCCAAGTATTTCCCGAAATTTGAGTGATAGTAGGAGTGCGCATGCGTTCTTACCCGTGTTAAAGATCTTGGTTGGGCCGGACCAGGGCCCGTATTCTTGACATCCCGTGAGCTGAATGGTCACTGGTGACTACATGCACTTCTACCTTTTCACCGGAGTCAAAGTAGGTAAGAGGTGCGCAATTTGCTCACCCAAGCATCAAGAATACACGCCCATGGCCGGATTCTTGTGAACGGATAATAATTGTGATATACTTGAACCAGTGTTCACCCACATTCATCCAAAAACCGAGATATTCATGTATTTAATATATTTTTGATAATTTTGTTTTTCTTCATATCACTTCACAGAAGCTAGTGAACGTTCGTGCGCTTGAGAATGAAGAATTCAGCGGGTCCGTCAACTTTGCCCCCCCCCCAACTCAAGGCAATCCAACCCAACCCCATTTTGGGGGTTCCCATGGGGTATGCAAAATTTGAAAATAGGTGTGCAAAGTTGTGCAAAATTAGACCTTTCAAATCATACCAAAATTTTCAAAAAATATCATCTGGGGGGGGGGCTAGCCTTGTTACTCGAGAACCCTATTGCGGGTTACCATAGGCTGTGCAAAATTTCAAAATAGGTGTGCAAAATTGTACAAAATTGGACCTTTCAAATGATACCAAAATTTTCAAAAAAACCTTATATGGGGCAGGCTACCATCAAGTTAGCCCCCCCATAGAAAAATGACCATAGTTACTTGTAGGAAGGTCTGCAAAATTTAATTTATGGTGTGCAAAATGTGTGCAAAATTATGACCTAAAAATTTTTCAGAAACCGTATCTGGGGGGGGGGCGTGTGAATTCAGTCCCAGGTGACATGTGAGTTTTCCGAGGAGAACACGTCTACCTTTTGACCCGTAGGTCCTTTAACACACCATATAGACTATTGCCAATCATTAATTGTGAACTATTGCTGGATTATTTCCATTATTGCATGGAATATTGCGAGAATTTCGGGTTTATTGCAAAATTATTGCAGAAGTACCTATTTTCATGGAAAAAAATAAAAATAAAATATGACATCAGTAGAAAATTGCCACCTTTGACCACTGCATTACTATTGCGAAATATTGCACGATTATTGCGGAATATTGCCACATTGCATGACTCTTGCAATTATTGCGAGTAACTGTAAGACTATTGCGGGCTATTGTGGACCACTGTCAGGTAAGTGAGCAATACTGTGCTCAATATTTGTACTTATAATGCAGGCCGTGACATCCCCTCAGGGCCGCTATTGCCAACAAGTGTTATTGTAGGGTCTAAAATTGACAGGAAATCCTAAAGATATGTCAAACCCGGAAATAAAATACATATTCGCCCCCCTTGCGCATGTTTTCAATTCCCTTATTTGTCGCCTGAATTCTAGAAATTTTTCCCTTTGAAATATTTATAGCGCCCTAACCCTGGATTATGTCTGCAACCCCCTTTTTCTATGGACGTGGGTTTCGTTTGATCCTTTATTCCTTTAAAGTTATTATAGGAAGGGAAAAAGGTACTTTCTACTACCCAAAAAAATAAACGATGGGGAAACATCAATTTTTGAGCCTTTTAAATGATGCATGCATAATAGTATTGTAAAATAATGTTGTGTGATCTTCAGTGAAGTGTAACTGATATACAGGGTGATTCATGACGAAATGCAAATAATTTAATGGTAAGTATTACAGGCCAGGGGCAACTCATATCCAATTAAAAAAAAATTGAGTCTTTTTGTAAAATATACAGTGTGATTTGTGAAAATATTGCAAAAATAAAAACGGACATATCTCGGAAAAAAACAGTATACTGTATACTGCAATTTGCAAATTTTCGTATTACCACATAAAATCTAAAGGATGTTGCTATAATACCCTTAGATTGCATTTAAGTCTCAGTGTTTTATTTTAAAAAAAATCAAAAATCCAAATTCCGATTCTGAGATATTGGGGGTTACAAACAATATCACGTTCTAAATTACAAAAAAACGTATTTTTAGGTTAAAACTATTTGACGCATAAATAAGTCAATATAAACCCTACCCAACACACACACACACAAACACACACACACACACAGGTGGATGTTGATTTATTTATGCTTAAATTAGTTTTAACCTACAAAAAACACGTTTTTAGTAATTTAGAATGTGATATTGATTGTAACCCTAATATCTCAAGATCAGAATTAGGATTTTTTATTTTTTTTGTAAAAAAACTTATTAACGCGTTAAATACAATCAAAGGCTTTTATGACACCATTCTTTTGTATTATCAAAATTTGCAAATTGCAGTACACAGGGTGTTGTTTTTACCAAAAATAAATAATACTAATTTTTTGTTAGTCCAGACCTGGAATTTTATTTTTTTTTACATTGATATAAGTGGCTTTTCGGGCTCTTTATGTGTGCCAAATTTAAAGCAAATACGTATATTGGTTTCGGAGATATGCCCGTTTTTATTTTTGCGATATTTTCATAAATCACACTGTCTATTTGACAAAAAGACTCAAAAAAATTTTGCGTTAGATATCACTTCCACCTGAACTTATTATGTTTAGAAGAATTTTGTTAAATATTGATCGATAAACTTCACCAAAACTTTTTCCGTAAAATTCCCAAGGCTCAAAAAACACAATATATAAAGAAAAACGACCAGTAAGAAAAACTTCATAAAAAAAAACTTTCGTTACATAAAGTTTATTTGAAAAATGCAAAATATTGCAAAGCACCCACTTTAAAGATCCAGGAGATTGAATGTAAAAATGAAAATCCTGAAAATAAAAATGCATAATGTTTTCCTGGATTTTGGAGAAGTTTCCTTTCAAGTGGCATACATAATTCAGTGTATATTTTCTTTGAAAAGGTTTTATTGGAAGGTTCTGCAGCTTCAGTAATAGTAGGTAGGTAATACAAATTTTAAATTTTTCTCTGGTGAGATTTATAAAATTATGCGAAATGGAAGTACCCTAAATATTACAACTGCTAAAAACAGGATGTTATTCACAAAATATGATAATACTTAAGGGCAAAAAGAAATTTTCAAATGCTATATATTTTCAATGGCCCTTATTTCAATTGATTTTGCAGTGGCCAAGGCAGTGGCTGACCCTCTCTGCCTTTATTACGCCTAGTTGGCTACTTCGTCAAAAAGAATTTCGCTATACTAAAACTCAAAAGATCATTTTTTAACCTTACCCAAACAGAAGATTTAATCGATCTTGGACTAAAATCGATCTGAATACTAAATTTACATACACATATACAGGGTCACCATTTAAAAACTTTTCACCTCCATTATTTTAGGAAACCAGATGAGGTATGAGGTACACAAAACATATCAGGGCATTTCAGGGGGACACCAGTTTTTTTTAAATTGTAGTCCCCTTCTTGTAATACCTTGGTTAAAAGCGTTTTGCATCTGCTTTACAACAGAATATTTTTTATAATTTGAGTCAGTAGTTTTTCAGACATTAGCAGTTGAAATGTAAAAAATTTTAAATTTTGGGCTTCAATGATTTAAAAAACCAGAATACAAAATAGCAAAGTTAAATAAGGATGAACGCTAGTAATTAATTCAGGGACACACCCATCGACATAACTGGGTTGGGTGGTTCCAATTAAAATAAATGGGCGCGGCCTGCGTCGACGGGTGGATCTCTGACGTGTTCTTACTTATTTATCATTTTGCTATGTATTTGCTCTGGTTTTTAAATTATTTAAGACCAAAAATTAAATTTTTTGCATTTCAACTGCTAATATCTCAAAAACTACTTGCTCTAATTTAAAAAAAAAATACACTTTATAAACAGACTTTATTGAAGAAAAAAATACAAATAAGTAAAACACTTCTCAAAGGATGAAGTTTAGCTAACACAGAGCTAGCTACTGATTGGGTGCACGAGGGGAAGCCTTTGAATAAATCATCAGGGGTGGAAAGTTTTCAAATTGTTACCCTGTATACATAGTATTTAACACATGGTTTGTGGGTGGGACAAAAAGAGTTTTTTAATAAAATCTCTTTAGCCAGAAATGGCCTTTTTGCAAGAATAGCCCACATCAGAATTTATTGGAGTTTCTTTACTTCCCATCATTGTTACAGAATTTACTTTTTAAGTATTTATACACAACTGAAAAACAAACAAATAAAATAATTGTTTAAAAAACACAGAAACTCTAATAAAAGTTTTCAGGTTTTAAATGCACATAATCAGCACGATTTAAACTTTTCTCCTTGGACTCAAGAGAAAGAACTTTTAAATGAGAAACATTGTTAGGTTCTTGAGAGCTTTTGCTAAATTCCTTGTTATAATTTGTATTTAAGAAGTTTTTCTAGTTTACTTTGTTGGAGATTAATGGCATTATGCAGGCTCTAACAAAGGTTTTCAAGTGGAAACTTTTTAATGCAAATCTTTTGCTTTTAAAGTTCTTTAAAAATAATGCCGTCATAAAAGCACCCAGCCTAAAACAACTTAAGAGTTAAACAAGATTTAATTTGTGATAAATGTGTGTAAAGTAATTTTTTTTTGTTACCAGGTAAGAGAAATACTAGGTAAATTTAAGTAATCACATTAAACTCGTTGACACTTAAAGAAGAAACACTATGTTAGATTTAGACATTTGTTCTACAGCTAGCCCTTGAAAATTATGAAAAAAAAACTTACTTTTGTGGTTCATTTGGATCCCGCTTCTTCTTTTTCTTTTGTACTTTTGGTTTCTTCTGTGCCTTTGTTAACGTCTGGTCAGCAGGTTCGGGACTGGGCCGCTTCATTGCATTTACCTGGAAAAAACGCAGATTAGGTAAGTAAGTACTCTCATTTTGTTTTTTTAGATTTGTATTACAACTGAATCTTTTTGAAATGCATTCTGAAAAGACACCTTTTCCTTTTACAACAGTATTAAAGGTCCCAAAATTTTAGTTTTTTAAAATATTCTTGCTCAAGGTATAGTTAATTACAATGTTGCAAAAAAAAACTAAATGAAACACAAAAGATAGGTATACCTCTCTCTCTAATCATATTAAACTGTTTTCTTAGTTTTTTGATGTCTCTTATATTTTAAAAAAACAAAAAAAAAACATTACTTAGTAGGTAATGTTGAAATCTTAGCAGAAAGGTTCTCTTAAATCTAGTCGAAAAAAATTATTTTTATATTCCTGCAAGTTCACATTTTATGGATATTATCAAGAAATCCTGATGTTGTTTTTTTAAAAAATAAATTTTGTCCTCCTAGTTCAATTTTTTCCCTCTTGGATTGGATTATATTTTGTCACACCAACAAACCAATTTTGTGGTCAAGCTGTTAATTTTATTTTGATTTGACCTTATAACAAAAGTGAGATTTTGTTGCATTAACAAACACAACTACCTACTATTAACACAGAAAAAACTAAAGGGATAAAAATTGCACTTTTTTATCCCAAGGTGAAAAGAGTATTTTTCTTATGGTAGCCTAAAAATAATTTAGTTAAATACCTGTTAAATTTGTTTTAGATGTGCAAAAATACATTTATAGTAGGACACGTTTTTTGGTAAATTTAAAGACTGTAAAGAACATTGATTGAAAGAAATTAATACCACCTTATGTCTTACACTTTACGCTTTGAAAAATTACAATTTTTGCTATTTCTTGGATAAAAATGGCAAAATAGAAATCATATGCACGACTAAAGATGACAGAAATTTTTATTATGCAATTGCCTTAAATTAATTATTTCCATCTTTCTTTAAAATACTTTTTTATAGCCTCTGTTTAACAACCTTAAATATTTTTCATTTTAACAAAGAAAAAATGTTTTTTTTGCAGTACTTTTTTTGAATGCTTAAAAAAGTGAAAATCGAAGAAATCGAAAGTTTGGAAAGAAAGCTTTAAAATGTGAGCAAAATCGTGCTAGAAAAATGTGAAAAACATAGTAAAAATTGCTTAAACAAAGATGTTACCCCTTAAATTATGCTAAAATATTTTAAGCCTTAAATTACCATCACGGCTTTACTATTACATTGGCCTTTTTTGTCATAAAATCATTAGAAGTTATAATTTGTGACAGTTAGATGCAACCTACTCTACTAAAAGCAAAAGGTCCAAAAACTGTCTGGTGGCTACCAAGGTGGCCACCTAGTTGGTTGCAATTTACGGAGCAATTTACAAAATAGAACAAGCTTATGAAAAAATACAAAGTAAATTCCTAAAAACAAGGTGTATAGTGACTTAGTCTTAAGCCAGGTGTCTTTTGCAAGACCATTGATCAACAAAGCCATCCTGGCTAAAATGCCAAATAAGTGCTTATAAAATTTAGTGAGTTCCTACAGGATTTTACAATATTCTACAAGCCATGTTTTTGTTGTAAAAGCTATTTATTTTTGTATGTTTTAAAAATAACTGCTTACAAACTACATATATAAAACCTGTGATCAAAATTGCAAAACCTTGTAAAGCTTTTTTAACAGATTTTATGCACCTTTTTTGCTAGGAATGCTCCCCTTTAATTTTAAATTAAATGTTTGGTTAAAACAGGACTGCTAAAAACTAAAATTACCCAACCCAACCTGACCCTCCCCTTGGTAGGCCTATCAGGACCCTTTTTAAAAAAAGTTGAGCTATGAAGTAGAATAACTTAATCCTAAATTTAGTTAAATAGTAAAAGTACGATAAAAAAGACAAACATAGAAAATTAGGAACTAAATTTGATGATTGTGCATTATGTTGCTGGGTAAATGAGCCTTTAAAACAGACTCAAAGTTCTATAAGGTAAGCAGTATGAGGAATGCAGTAAAACTGAGGGGTGGTTTGGTAATGTTCAAGCACTATTGCGAGGCATTTAGAGGCATTTTATGCTTTTGGTGTACACAAAATAACAACTGAGCCATTCCTTGCGTAAAACCCTAAATACTGCTCTTACTGCTTGCAGAACACTATGAACAAAAGCATGTGTTTTCTAAAGTTTATTTTCCTTGTGTCTTATTGCATACCTCATACAGCTTACCTTACAAAACTCTTGATCTTCCTTTACTCAATTATTTATTTATGAGATATCCCCATTAAAGTATATTTTTACAATTACCAAAGGTAGCTAAAAACATTTATTATAAAATAACCCTAGTTTAAATTACCTATGATAAATACTGAAAACTAAATTCAGATAAAATTAAAATAAATTTAAGAAAAAATAACACTATCCAATGATAAGCACGAGGACAAACATAAACTAACTACTAGTAGTTTAAAATTATAATAAAAAGTAAAAAAATATTACATTCTAAAAATGAAATCAGGAGTAAAGTTGGTTTCTTATCATTAACAATATTTTCCAAAAATGAGTTTAGATCCTTATTTTTTCTGTATTTTCCCTTTTTTTTTCTTTTTTGTTAAGGTAAGTACATGTATTGCATTTTTGCATTGTCTTTTAAATTTAGCCAACTCTATTAAGTTAAAAACTTCAATATTAAGAGATATCCATCAAGTGGACTGTTAGCGCCATATGCTATTCGATAAGGAATGTTGAAAATAGATTGATGTATCAGTCCTTAATAATATGGCACATTTAGGTTAACTTGGCTCACAATTAAGTTTTGGGCAATCTAATTCCATTTATAATTTTAAATAAAAATATTAAGCCAGACTGCCTAGTCTGGTTTACATTATGTTTGTCATCTACTTTTGCATACCTACCTACTTGGTTGTACATGTGTAGGTATTTGTACAAAAGCCGGTAACTATGCAGTATACGGTTTTCTGCCATTTTTGATTTTTTATGAAAAATTCTTTATGGGGGCACCTACTAGGGTCCCTAGGACCCCAAATCCGCCTGCGCCTGTTGTTTTTTTTTTATTTTTTTTTTTACTAAAACAACCAAATCCAACACAGTCCCACCCAACCTAATCTAACTCAACCCAAAACAATCAAAACAACCCCCCCCCCGGCACTCTTTTTTCTCTTAAAAAAAAAAATCGGGCGCAGGCGGATTTGGGGTCCTAGGGACCTCATAAAGAATTTTTCATAAAAAATCAAAAAAAGCAGAAAACCCTATACTGCAAAATTACGCAAGCCGATTGATTCAAAGCTACTTACTACTACTTATATTTATATATTTTGTTATATAGATCAGAAATATTTTCTATTTTTATTTGCCTGTAAGCTGCAGTTTTAGTTTCCATCTGGGTTTTGGTATTTCATCCAAAAATCAAGTTATTTTTACGTTTATATTGTAGAATTTGGCATTAAACCTGCAATATAAAAATTGAACGCTATTATGCTTTTGCGAACTTTAAAATCGACAAATAAACATTTTCTGGCAATTTTTTGTTAACTTACATTTTAAGGTTAGTTTTCACGGCCTTCAATCTACACAATGAGCCTCCTTAACAGAAAGCAGACACCTATATTCTGTCGTCGTCAAAAGCCTCTCTTCTCTTACATGTTGAAATCTGGTCATATGTTTCTAGTTTCTTTTCATGCCTTTCTCGTCTTTAGGCCTTCCTTATTAAGGGCAAAGCATTGACGACGGACTATAAATTTGACGGAATTTGACCGCGTGTTGATAAAGTCCGTTTGGAGAAAAATCTTAATATGGCTATCAGGCCAAGAAGCAGCCGTGAAACCTAACCTTAAAACGTAAGTTTGCAAAAAATGGCCAGAAAATGTTTATTTGTCGACTGTCGATTTTAAATTTCTCAACACAGTAAACTAGTCTGTGGTTCTCAAAAGCGGTAATAGCGTACCATTTTTATATTGTAGGTTTAATAATAATAATAATCTTTATTTAACTAGGAATCCTAATACATTAATGCGAAATTCTACAATATAAACCTTAAAATAACTCGATTGTTGGATGAAACACCAGCAGGATACAGGCAAATAAAATTAGCAAAATAATATAAGTAGTAAGTAGTAGTAGTAAGTAGCTTTGAATCAATCCGCTTTTGCACAAGTACCTACACATGTACTGTACAACCAAGTAGGTAGACACAACAGTGGATGACAAAAATAAAGTAATTAAACCAGAATGGTCCGTCTACTTTTCACATTCCTTTTTGTAGAACAGCATAAGACACAAGGAAAATAAACTTTAGAAAACACATGCTTCTGTTTATAGTGTTCTGCAAGCAGTAAGAGCAGCATGCATAATATTTATATTCCTTGAAATTTACCTGAGGGGTGGCTCGGTCCTCATTTTGTGTACACCAAAAGGTATTTATTACCAGATTTTTCTGTTAAAAATGCCTCAGACTGCCATAAGATGCATAGAATGACTCTAAATGCCCCCAAAATGCCTCAAAATCAGTGTACATCAAAGTGCATTACCAAGCCACTCCTTGGTTTTACTGCATTCCTCATACTGCTTACCTTACCAAACTTTGAGTCTGGTTTAAAGGCTCAAAATCAACAGCAAATCTTAACTACTTGATTATAAATAAGGCATTAGACAAAATATAAGGTCACCATAACTAAAAACCCCAGTAAAAACTGAGGTAAAACCGAGTAAAACTAAAACTACATAACTAAAACCTAGAATAAATTTTTGGGAAAATCATCTCCATAAGACCAATGAAAACAACCCCAGACTCCGGAGCTTAGGAATATTTGTAAAGATAATTATATCTGTCCCAGTAGACTCATAATATTCCTCAAATCTGTCGATTCTGTAATTTGACAGGTGGTTGGTTTTTCCCTCGGTTTTTCCATGAATCCTGTTTCATATTTTCTCTCCTAATTCCTAGCACCATACTAATGAGCCCCTATCAATGTACTAATGAGCACCCCACAAGTGCGAAACCCGGGTCTACAGTCATTCCCTTTTTTGAGGAAAAGCTCACTATTCTTCATTTTTTTTAAGAGAAAGTATATTTGGTAAATATTTGTATAACTCATGCATTGCTCTAATTTAAAAGTTTTTGTCATTTTATTTAAAAACCGTTAGAGAAAAAGGTAACACACCTATTAGGAAACAAAAGGATTTTTTTTCAAAATAAGAGGACTCAATAGATGATGCTGTGTGTTTCCTTTACCACAGCTGTCAAATGACATATTTTTTTTCTTCATGGTCAGCCGCGGGTAGACCGCTAGCAATAGGTATGTAGACTCGACTAATAAAATAAGCAAACATGTGTACCTTGCCATAACTTTTTTACTATTTGTTGTAGAAATATAAAATAAAGACAGAATTACCTACTTGTTAGATCATTGCTTATTTTTTTTTTATTTGATAATTTTTTTAACATTTGTCACTAGGTCTGACTTAAAGCAACATGAATGATTTTTTTTGAAATAGAACAACTTATTTTTTTTTAATTTTTAAATTCTATAAAATTTTACCTTTCTAACAATACCTACCAAACACTTTGCATTTTGGGAAGAAGGTTTAACATAATGAAAAAAAATATTGATGATAAGATAGGGGTTAGCGTTGGAGGTATATGTTCGTCAAAATATGGGTTGTTATATCAAACTGGAATCTGAAACCTTGTTTTTCTAATTTGTTTCAAATGTGGGGAAGGGGGTTGGAGGTATATCCGTCAAAATATGGGTTGCGGGGTAGCCAACCAAAGGAAATATCTGAAACAGTGTTTGCTTTAAGATTTGTCAAAGGTAACTTTTTAGGGTGCGGGAAGGAGGTTGAAGGTATGTCCGTCAAAATATGGGTTGTGGGGTATCAAACTAAATGAAATAAGAGGCCAACATTTGAAATAGGTAATGTTTTTTTCGAGTTTTTTAAAAATTTTTTGAAAAGTAATAATTTAGGGTAAGAGAAGGAGAAAAGTCCCTCAAAATATGGGTTGTTGATCAAACCAAAGGAAATGTGGTCTGGAATCTGAAACAGTGTCTTTTTAGTGTTCGAATTAATAATTTGCAGTGGAAGAAGAGGGTTGGAGGTGTATATGTCAAAATATGAGTCGTGGAGTATTAAACCAAAGGAAATAGTTTGAAATTTAAGCGAGGAAGTGGGTTGGGTCGAGTTGCAACTGCAAGGAGCGAAATTGGAACCGGCACTAAATATCGTATGGACTTAAACAGGGTGTCTAGGAGCCTTGAGAACCGGGATTTTCACATAGCCTTTAAAATCTGGGAATTTGACATGAATTTTAAATTAAACCGTTGAATTTTTAGTGAGCTAATAATATATATGTCAAAACTTTTGACTGCACTCGAAACCTGACGTCACATTGTCTCCCAAGCTGTTGTACTTATTTTACAAAAACCATAAAAGAGATCAAGATTTTTGAAGAATTTTCGCTTTATAGTTGAAAATTTGCCAATAAGTAAGGCTGCTAGAATTAAGTCTATCCTACAGAGGATTTGCCCTTACTTTTAAATATTTAAATAAATATTTTTGGTTACACACTAACCCAACCCAACCTAATACTTACTAAATCACCTGTTCAAAAAAAGATACTACTGCCTCTGTATTAATACTTAAATTATTCCGTCATATTTTGTCCTAAAAACTTTATAATGTTTCTTAAAGCAAAACCAGCTAGCAGCTGTTGAAAAACTAGTAAAATTTAAAAATTCATCTTCACAACTCTTGACTATATCTCACAAAGTCTTTTACACACATTCCTTCTTTTAGACTTCTAAATCTTGTAAAATTGTGTCTTCTTTTAACGTGTTATTAGAAAATTTGACGCATGGAAAAGTTGCATAATGAGAACAGGGCTTTAAAATCTCATTAAGTTTTAATCAGTTTTTTAGACTTTTGAAGTAGCTTTTTTGGCAGGGATCAATTTAGGCCATATAAGTTTAATCCATCGGTGACCTATAACTTTTATTTTTAACTTCTGGCTGTTAACGTGTTTAATATCCTTATGTACTTAAACAGTAAAAGTGTTTATTATAATTATTATTTCTATTAAAAGGTACAAAACTAGTAAGGAACCAAGAGAGAAAAAACTAATCATTATTTTTTAAATTCTTTCCTACATTTCCCATATATTTCCCGCATTTCACACAGTTCCCAAATTTTTCCCGCATTTCCTAAATATTTCCCGCATTGCCCAAATATTCGTACTTCCCCCCAAAATGTACGAAAAATTTCCCACTGGCAAGACCCTTGCCCAAAATTAAATCAAGGACAGAACTACAAACTTACCACAAAATTGCAACAACAAATACTTTTTAAATAATAATTTTTAAAATTTTACAGTTATTTTACCACATAGTGTGCGGTAAAGTGAAAATGCAAAAAGAATAATGTACTTACTATAGCAGGATGTGGAGTACTATCATCACTATCATCGCTAGTGGTGTGCTCTTGTCCTGGTGCAGGGGGGCTATTGCCTCTGCCTTGAGGATGCTGGGGAGATGCTCCATATGGTCCCATTGATCCAGGGGGAGGCTGCCCATGACTCATCATCATTTGTTGATGCTGTTGCTGTTGTTGGATCATTAGAAGTTGGTTGTTGTGTTGTTGTTGTTGACTCGGACTCATCTGGTAATTGCTTTGGGGTTGGTGATATGATGGGTTTACCTATCATACATTATTTGATAATAGGTTTCATTTAATTTAACAGGTGTTCAGTTTGGTAGCTTAAGAAAAGAAAATTGCTGCTTTTCCCCCTTTAATAAATCTGCAATTTTAATTTGGAATATGTGTGCCCTGTAAGAAAGAGGGAACTTCAGGGATTATTTACATCATCCATTATAGACGGAGAGCTGTTAAGCTCGAAAATTCAACAATAAGACCTCTGGCTGAAACTTTGTGAGGTGGTTGGGGGAACCATCAGGAAGGATCATCTACAAGGGTTTGGCTCAAAGCCTCTGCATAAGTGGCGTCAAACGCCTCAAAGTTGCAAAAAAATGAGCAAAAAAAACGATGATACCTCTGTCTGACGTTTTGACATATTACTTCGTAGAAAATACTGCTGCGTTCGTCCGCCATGTTGGATCAAACATGGCGGAGAGGGGTATTTTCAAAACGACCTAACATTTTTATTATTTAACCGATTTTTTTCAAATAAACTTTGGTTACCTCGTGCTGAAGTGCACTTTTGTAAACGCTATTAATACTTGGATGTTGCGATGTTTCTATGCCGAAAATTAATTATTTTCTAAAATTCGTTGTTTTTTTTTTTCGATATTTTTTCTGATTTTCTAAAAAACTACGGGTTTTACAAAAACATATTTTATACAAACAACATGCGCATTTTTAAGATGTATTTACACTATGTACTACTTCAGCTCTGGGTTCCGAGGTTCTCGAGTAATACACAAAAAACCGTAAGGGTTTAGGTATAATCTCGCATTGTGTGTGAGCGTCGCTCCATCCATGTCAGTTTGAACATAGACAATCTAGTAGGCCATGCCAAAACTTATCAACAAAAGATTCATTGATAAGTAGTGTCACAACCACCCCCCTAGCTATTAATTGGGGTTTTTATAGAATTAAATTAAATATTTATAAAAAATTATGTTAACTTCCATCGTTATGTATTCTCATAGACGTTTGGTGACTTCTGCCACTTTTGTAAAACATTATTATCTAACTATGAAGAGGGTGTCCATTGATTCTTTTGTAGGCTTTTTGGTACTTCCAGTGGAGAAAAAAAAGGCGACTACTTTTTCGGGTGTTATACTAATTAAATCCTTTTTTTGTGTCATGTCTCAAAAAATGACAGGTAAAAACCGAGTTTGACAGTTGAAATGAAATGAAATGAAATAATATGAAATATTCTTTATTATCCCAAAAAACATTACAATAAATGTATGCTTACGTAGTGAATCTCTTAAAAAATAATAAATTATAGTACTTAATTTTAAAAGAGAAAAAAAAAAATTGACAGGCAGCAGCTTTTTATTTAAAACCTCTATTTATTATTCTAGTTAATTTTAATCTACATTTTGCAAAATAAATAGAAGCTTATTTAAACATATTCACTTAAACTACTTAATATGAATAAAATGAAGTTTTTTGTTTGAGTTGTTGTTTGAATTTTTTAAAATCCAAGCTTGAATTTTTTAAAATCCAAGCTTTTGAGAGTATCGTCTAGTTGGTTATACAAAGATACTCCCTTAAAGTAAATCGAGTTTTTACCGAAATTAGACCGTACTTGAGGCAGGTGAAGTTTTAAAGTTTGTCTAGTTTCATAGGTGTGGACCTCATGTCTATAATAAAATGCCAATGTCTCACTGCTTTGAAAAATTACAATTTTTGCTGTTTATTAATTAAAATCATATGCACGACACCACACAAGATGACAGACAGATGACATTACAGAAATTTTTATTAATTGCCTTAAATTATTTTCATCTTTCTCTAAAATACTACTTTTTATAGCCTGCCGTCTCTCTTCAACAACCTTAAATATTTTTGCACATCACTAAATATCTTTTCCTCTACCTCTAAAATTCTTAGGTTAGGTTAAATATAACTCTGTGCGGGAAAAAGGCGTTCGTTTATTGTTTATCGCACCGTGAGCTCGATCAAGCTCTACGATCTGCTTTTTGAGCAGATAAACGAACACACCAAGAGAAAAAATGTTTTTTGGCAGTACTTTTTTTGAACGCTAAAAAACCAGTGAAAACTTGAAAAAGTGAGTGTTTTATTCTATAAATCGAAAGTTTGGAGAGAAAGCTTTAAAATGTGAGCAAAATCATGGCATAAAAATGTGAAAAACATAATAAAACATGCTTAAACAAAAACGTTACCCCTTAAATTTGTTTTCGTGTTTTAAAATTTTGTGGCGGTATTTTCAGTGATTACGTGCGTTATTTAAATAAATATGCGAAGCACATGGCCTCTACGCGCCAATTAGGCCTCAAAGATCCTGCTTGTTGTTATCTAATCTTGTTTTGTCCGTGTTTAAATCTAGAGGAATCCAATTTTCTATTGATACGAAATTACGGGAAACACTGGAAAACACTTTAATTTTTTTTACGGTAGTGTCCACTCTTTTAATAAATTTTCAAAAAATGAAACAAAAATATTAAACATAAACCTAAATTTTCGATATCAGAAGGTTGTCAGTTGCTTTCCCTATTGACGCCATCGACGCGCCTGCCCATTACACTCCTCGTCTCTGGGATTTTTTCCAGGCCAACTTGATTGGAATCGGTAAGAATTTTTCTCGGGAAAAGCAAGGGAAGGGCCGTTATATTATCTAGTTATATGGTAGGTAGGTATATGTAATATGTTAAAGGGTTACATCGATACCAACAAATTCAAGGCTTGGCTCTTGATACATAAGAGCATCGACGTGGACTAGAGACCCAAAAGTTGGACCCCAGATATCAAAGAAGAAATGACCAGACATATTTCGGCTCCAGAATTGGTCTATTTTAAAACCACTTTTTTGATTGGACAACAAAAAAAGACCAAAACCGCCAAAAAAACAAAAAAAAATTAATTGACATTTTTTTTAAAACAAATTCTATTCTAACTCAATAACCAAGGCAGATATCAGAACACCCTATAAAATCAATTTTGTAAAGAAATCAATTCCCTGCCAAAGGGCGTCTTAATTTTTTTTGTAAGGTGGAAAATAAGCGAGAAATTTAAAAATATTTAAAAATACCCTAAAATCAAGGTGGCGTCGTTTCTGCGGGGGGGGGGGGGAGTAAGATCTCTTCGGTTTAAGTATCATTTACAAAGACGAATATTCCTTTGATCTTCGAAATTATTTATTTTAAGATTCGCGCAAAAGGTTCGGGCCAAAAGGTTCTAGGTTCGGGTAAAAAGGTTCGTGGTGTTCGGACAAAATTTGCTGAAAGAAATATTTGGAATAAAATAAAAATTAGAAAAATTATTTACCGTATATCATTGAACTGAATTTTAATATAAAAATTAAATTTTAAAACTTTTCCGACGGAAAAACGATTTGACTCACTTGATAAAAAATAATGAGGATTACTTTATTTCATTTTGTGGGGTTTTGGTGGTGGGGTTTTGTGGTGGGGTTTGATGAGTTTACACTTAATTAAGGAAAACCAAAAAAGTGATAAAGCATAGCAACAATTAGGTACAAACTTATTTAGTAGATATTTACCAACCTCACAATAATAATTTTTCGCTTTCCGTCGGCTTTTACTATTTAGTCGAAAAATAAAATAAAATATTTTTGCTGCTCCAATTTAATTTCAAGAATTGATGTGATGTGAGACCAAAAATATTATCTATTCCCACTTTCAAAAAATCTTGCGAAAATTTGCCCGAATGTTCGTGGCAAATGTTCGCTGCAAATGTTCGAGTGTTCGGGCAAATGTTCGTCGAAAGAGGTTCGTCAGATTTGGCCCGAATTTTTGGACGAACCTATTCGCTCTGTGTAAATGCGCCTTTAGAGATAGTTTGGGTATACTTTTTAAAAATTCGACACTATTTGCTATCTGCAAATTAATTCGCAGAGCCCTATGAAAAAATATCTAGAGTTATTGGAATAAAAAGTCTTACCATTCCGTGGTCAGGACCAGACAAATATAATGGTTGTTGATATCCCCCAGTGGGATCATGCATCCCCATAGCGTCTTGCTGTTGATTCATTTGTTGGCTCATTTGCTGCATACCCTGAAAATTAAAACAAAACACTATAAGTGTATATTAAAATATTAAAACACAGAATAAACTAAGAAACTTCAAGCCCAATATTGCAATAAGGTCTCAAAGTATTTTTTCTAGGAGGAATTACTTATTCCTACTACCTACACAAAACTACAATTTAAAAAGAAACATCAGCCTGCATTCCAAACATAACCCGGATTACTTACATATTTCATAAAACGATGTGACAGAGGGGATAATTGTGGTATATACTTGTAAAAATAAATCTTTACTAAATTCTCAGGACAGGAAACGTCTTTTATAAATAAAAATAGGAGAGAATTTAATTGTTTTAGTTATACTTATTCACAGCTTACAATTTTCAACTGATCGCGCACAGTAGTAAACTAAAAGCCCAAAGTTAAACTTTATATTTATGTATCGCATCAGGCAAGGTTGAGAGGAAAACATTAAATACAATGAAATGTGTTTTATATTTACCATTTCGACATTGCAAACGTCTCTCGTTTCTCATTACGAGTTCTCTGCATATAAAAGAGTAAGCCATTATTAAATGCTTTGGATGTTTTATTTATAGATGGATATTAATAAGTCAACGTCGGATATAATATAGGGACAAATTAACACAACATAAACACTTAATAAAAAGAAAATTTTGACATGGGACATCAAGCTATCTTTAAAAATAAGAATTGTGGCATATGTTATCAACCATATAATCTGTTTAAAAGGAACACCCAAAAGAACCTTTCACTCTCCCTCTCTCTATTGAAAGTTAAAGAAGGGTAAAAAAGAGAATTTTATCAAAAGAGAAAACTCTTGGATTTTTGACCTACTCCACTAGTTCTACTACTAATCATTTTGGTTCGCGTAAAAGAGTTGTCAACCCTTTTTAACCAATGTTGACTAGTTGGCGTTACAAAAATCCCCAAGAAAGTTGACATTTGTGGCCAACCTTCAGTAACTTATTAGGGATTTTTTTACTGCCAAAATCTAGTAAACAGTTTGGTTAGGAAAGGTTAAGAACACACACACACACACACCCACTCACGCGGACCAAAATAGCAGCCTACAATATTAAATTAATTCAGTATTACTGCCAAAATCTCGGATTTTTGATCACGTATCTGATTGCCTGGAAAAAATCCGTCAGCTTCGCGATATAAATACCGAACTTAGCTATTTTCAATTGGTTTCGGAACCAGTCCAACCACGAGTCAGGCTTTTCATAACGATAAACCTATTGTCATCCGGCCTGGGCACCGGCGTAGATAGCAAAAAACAAACTTAACAAATACATACGAACGCACACACCTGTTTTGCCTTTTTTTATATTTAACTCCATCATGAACATAAGGAATTTATTCCGCATTTTGTTGTTCAAATAAAAGCACACCTACTACAAGATTTGCATATTTGATGAACTCTTAAAACTATATTTTTGTGTCCACTTTAAGTGTCTATAAAAATCTACTGAAAACCATTGCGCAAACAATTTAAACAAAAACAATATAAATCAGCTTTAAAATGATTTCTAATAAATAAAATAAAATTGACAAAATTGAATTTGTTTTGTGTGTGTGCACATCAATGAATGATCAATTACCAATTTTGTGAGTAATAAATTTAATCGGTGTTTTGGTACACATAATGGACCTTTGTGAATTTTGTTTAGTTTTTAAGGTTTAATCGGGTCTAATAGTTTACATAATCGTTAAATATGAGCAGTTTTAAATAGTCGTCCGGCTTAAGTCGCAAATAGCAATCAATCAAAACAAACCATTTTGCTCAAACATGTACCTAAAGAAATAAAAATATATCGATAACTACTTAAGCTAAGACGGTTTGTAGCTTGTTTTAAGGGTATTTTAAATACCTTTCGAATGATGTATCACATGATGTACTTTTTGTTAAAAAAAATTGAAATAAAAAAAAAACTTTTTTTTTAAATTTTGAAAATTTTTTGTGTCTGGATATTTTGCCAAACTGTTTGCAAAATTTCAAGATGGAGACTTGATAGGTTCATCAAAACAAATTAATAAAATACCTATAAAATAAAGTATTACTCGGTTTTTTACGGTATACAGTTCTCAAGATATCACTCTTTTTGTGTTCAAATTGACTGTCTTTACAGGTATGTATAAAAATATGAATATCTTGAGAACCATACATACTACAAAAGCGAGTGATAGCTTAGGTATCTTAAATGCCAGTATCACATGACCTCCTTTTTTTTGAAAAAAAAATCAAAATTTTTAAAATATTTTTTTTTCTTATGAACCCATCAAGTCTCCATCTTGAAATTTTGTAAATAGTTAGCCGAAATACCCAGAAACAAAATATATTTTTATATAAAAAAAGAAAAAATGCTGTTTTTCAAAAATTAAATTTTATTAGTATTTAAAATACCTTTAAAACGAGCTAAGAACCACTGTCCAAGATTAAGTAGTTATCGAGATATTTCAATTTCTTTAAGCACATGTTTGAGCATAATTGGTAGTTTTTGTGATTTTCAAGAATTAATTAAAAAAAAAACTAATGGTAAAAAAAAATTCAAATTTGGGATTTTTTATCCCCTTTATGGGTAAAATAAATGTACCAAAAATTATCGAAATTGGGGAGATGGTCTGCCAAACCTCTTTTTTTTTTTGGTTGATTTCATATGAAATGACCCTAAAGAACGTAAGTTTGCATCTGGTCTGAACGTTATACATGCTAAATACGTGACTGATCTGATGTCTTTTTTTACAGATAAAAGAAAGACGAAATATTGGGCTATATTCAACGTGTACGCGTACATCCTATGACCAACTTAAATTGTCTACTATTTTAGCCGCTAGTGATCTTAGCTTTCATATTTTTTGATAGTTTACCCCATATAACTACGAGACACTATAATTTCCCAAGCGTCGCCAAATGTGTAATAATAACTTTGAAAAACAAAGAAACGAACGCCTATAGTTTGTCAAACCAGAAATTTATCAGACCGTATTTAATAAAAATTTTCATTGTAAGCACGATTCACCATAACTGCAATATATTAAACAATTTTTTTATCCGAACTCATTCAATATCAAACTCGTAATTTGTAAATCCATTTTTAATAAAACCCGGAATTGGTCAAACCATTATTTTTCAAAACCGGAATTCGTAAGACCCGTGGTTTATCAGAAAGAACCCTGCACAAATTACATTGGAAATGGCTTTTGCCTTAATGTCATATTTTTTTATATATTGTAGTACTCGATCAACAAAGCACAAAAATAAAAAAAAACGAGATAGGGAGCAGGATTCCTTTCTGAGATATGGAGCTTTAAAGTTGATGTGTTTTTAGGCTATATTTTTGGACATGGTCCAAGTGTTTTTTCACAACTTTGTTAATTACCGCCGAAATAAAATGTTTCGAATCTTTATTTGTCTGGAATGAAACACCCCTTCCAAACAAATAAAAATGTTTTTTTATACCTTCATCAAAAACATGATTTTAGTAAATGTCTGCAGATAACTAAAGCATGGCTTTTTTGGTTACCGATGCAAAAAAAAACAATTTTTCACGGGTGCAAAAAAAGATTTCTGTCCGTTTTTTAACCAAAATTAAAGAGAAATAGCGGAAAATAGTAATATAGAAAAAATCGAATTATTCTTGTCTAAAAATTAAGCCATTTTCGACAGTTTTCACCAAGTATTTACGAAAAACTCATTTAAAACAATCGGCAAATGTCCAAACTGTCAAAAATTAAAATGTCGCAACAATAAACGTACCGAGTAAAAATGCATATCACTATGGAAACCATATTGTTATTTCATTTACCAGCCGCCTTGATTTATAGTGTAAAGATGGTGTCTTGCGAGAAGTGCTCTTCCTTCGAGATTTTTAAAAGCATTTTCCTGTTTTTCTTAGCCTTAGCCACTAGTTGTGAAAACTACTATTTTATATGGTTTCTTCGGTACCACCAAAAAAGTCACTGTTTTGTAAGTTTTAAAAAAGAAAGAAAACGAATATTTTTAAAAAAATGACAGTTATCATTTTCAGCGAACGGCCAGATTTGAAAATTTTTCACATATATTATTAAAAATAATACCACTTGGCTAAAGAAAAATTTTTTAGCTTGAGTTGTACCATAAATTAAAAAAATGGTAGTCACCTTTAATGTTTTTTTAATATTTTTGATATTAGAAAAATACGAAGTGATTTTAAATATATTATAGGTAGGTTATAAAAACTTTTTATGGACAAATCCAATGCAAAAGCTTAATACCAATATCCTGGTACCAATTAGTACCCATTGGTACCTGTATTTGATCAATCAAATTGCTCGTGTGGTAGAAAAATGTTATCGAATTCCTTACCGGCGACCCCAAATTAGCCTAAAGGCCACACACACCACACGAGCAATTTAATTGGACATACAGGTACAACATATTCTTATCAAGTTTTTAAATCAAGCTTTTAAATTGAATTTGTCCAGAAAAAGTATTGTATAAGCTTCTTTTAAGTTAATTTAAATCACTTTTCGTATTTCAGTAATATTTCAAAAATATTAAAAAGCATTAAAGGTACCTACCATTTTTCCAATTAGTGGTACCACTTAAACAAAAATGTTTTTTTAGCTTGCTAGCATTATTTTTATTAAAATATGTAAAAACTATTAAAATCTGGCCGTTTGTTTTAAAGAAAATAAAAATTGTATTTTTTTTGAAAACGGTCATTTTCTTTCTTTTTAAAACTTACAAATCAGTGACTTTTCTAGTGGTACCAAAGAACCCTAATAGAAATATTTTTACATGGATGGAAAGGGTGTTTAATTCAGGACAGATAGAGAAACGAATCGTTTTATTTTGGCAGTAATCAACAAAGTTGTGGGAAGAAAACTTGGACCATGTCGAAAAATATAGCCTTAAAACACGTCAAATTTAAAGCTCCATATCTCAGAAAGTAATCCTGCTCTCTATCTCGGTTTTTTTTATGCTTTGTTGATCAAGTACTACAACATATAAAAAAAACTGACATTTAGCCGAAAGCCATTCCCAATGTAATTTGTGCAGGGTTCTTTGTTCTTAACTGGACTGCAAGTGACATCTAGATACAAACTATTGAACGCTACCCGTACAAGTATGCGCGCGTAGCAACGACAAATGCATCGAAACGCCGCGCAGTGGATTGAACCCATGTTAAATTAGAGACATAGGCGATTTTAACTAACTTGCAAATCTGGAAACCATTGATGAGTAACTCTTTGGTAAACATCATGTTGTTTCTAAAAAACGATATATTTAGTTTTTTTTTAAAGTTAACTACTGAGTAGAGCATTTCATGTTTGTAGAGTGAAACCATATTAATTTATATGGAGTAAACTAAAACTAAATTTTTTGTCGAAAAAAAAAATAGATAGAGACAGTTTATCAACTTTATCTTATTATCGGTTAATAGGGCCTCTTTACGCTACAAGATAACGGTATTAACTTAACCTAAGTTTTGTGATGTCATGATAATTTTTAAATGAGACGAAATCAAAAGTAATGTGTGAAACAAGCTGGCTTTTGAGCAATAAACCTTTCTTTAGTAGATTGCGCGTAGAAAACGGCTACTACCTTTTGCTACTTTAAGAATTATTAAATATTAAATTCAATACTTGGGGTAGGTCACAAAATACCGCACTTATTAGATTGGCTGTAACTTTTGACCGAATTCCTAAGTTTTCAAAATGTTTGCTTTTTTGGAAAGACAAAATGTGATTATCGATTTATTTTAAAATTTGTCAATTTAAAAAAATTCAAGATGGCCGACGCTTAAAAAAACAAAATGCGCGACACCGAACACAATCTAAGATATGACGAAATATGCAACAGCTCTGTTTATAACTAAGTATCACTTAATTATATCGGTCAAGAAATAAGAAAATTTCAAACCTTTTGGTGTTAAAATTATTTTGAAATATTTCTCTTATCGTTAACAACTTAATATTATATGCCATCCTCTTTGCACAAAAATGATCCATGGAGAGAAAATAGTTAACCTTTTTGTATTTCCAACCGAGGCTTTATCTGAAGAAGGTGAAGAAGGCGGAAATAAACACTTAAGAAATTACAGAGCATGCCACTCTATAAAATAAAGCCGAAAATTCTCAAATGAAGATATTTTGCATCACTTGTTAACCTCTTCAGATCCCTACATTTCAAATTTGCCCAGTAAGCAAAAATATCACACAAAAATGACTGAAAAAGTACTAGACCTGATGTAGGAGAATTAAGGTCTGGGTATACTAGCGAACTGCATTGAAAAACCGCAATGAAAAAAAAAAAAAAACAGAACATAAATGGGTTGTGACTTTTTTAATTTTTACCCTACCCCGATGGAGGGGGGTAGTTTTTCCACAAAAATATATTGTCACCGGATCTATATTAAGTATGTCAAATTTAATTGAAATCGGTTTACGAAGTTTATCAACCCCCTCTCCCGATGAAAAGCGGGATTGTCAGAATGATCAAAATTAATAAAATCGGACTAGTACTTCCAAAGTAACATTCAACTATATTCAATGTCCACACTTCCCTATACTTCGTGCCACTGTGCGCCGCTGCCGCGCCACCTGCGTGTACGCCTCCCGTTCATGTATTATGGGCGAATGCGCAATCAATTTAGCAGAAATTTCTGATAAATAACGGGTCTTACGAATTCCGGTTTTGAAAAATAAGGGTTTGACAAATTACGAGTTTGATATTAAATCAGTTTGATGAACAATGGTTCGATTAGAAACGAATATAAAATTTCAAATTTGTTATGAAATGGATTTGAAGAAATAAAGTTCGGATAAAAAATTAACGAATTGCAGTTTCTATAGTGAACAATTCTATGATTGAACTTTCTTTTATTTAACGGTTTGATTTTGCACATCATGATAATCCGCGGGCGTCCATAGAAACTAATGTAGAAATCAGGGTTGGCCCTGAGCAAGGTCAATGGCAAAAAATCTACTGCGCATGCCTGACGCAGTCTGCTTGCGCTCAGAAGAGTTTTTAGCTCTGCATTTTTTCCAGGCTAACTTGATTGGGCGAGTTACTATAGATACGGCTTTTTTTCGGAAAATGCAAGGGTAGGGCCGTTATAGTATCCCACAGATATTATTATGGTTTACCCTCTCACCTGCATTGGCGGTTGGTAATGTTGTTCCGTGTGTCCTTGTTGACCGTGTTGACCGTGTTGGCCGCCGTGTTGCGGTTGTTGGCCGGGATGGATCGCCGGTATGTCAAACTCCTCGTCACCGAAACTGGGGGTGTGAAATGTCTAAAACAAGAAAGAATGTATTATTTTAATTCGACCGACAAATTATGCTGGTTTTGAACGGGCAATTGTTCGACCGGAGTAAAATCGGATGGTTTAACTTTAAAATATTTAGGCTATTCATTAAAACCGTTGTTTTTTTACAAATAGTAAAAACAAATTTATATAATAATTATTTATAATGTGAGAATAGAGGGATAGCTTGTATAAGGAAGGACACATGGAACAACCCTATAACTGAACAACTCTATATAAGCAGAATTGTTTACTGAAAAACTCGGTGATATGTAGGGTGTTTTAAAATTTAGCATCTAGGGCAAATTTTTCAGGTTAAAATAAGACTTTTTTCCTGTAACATATGTCCGCAAACCATATAACTGTGAGGTACAAAACAGTCCTTGCATTTTCTGAAAAAAAAAGCCGTAGCGATAATAACTAAAACGCCAGGGCCGCGTGGATAACGCACCCCAATAAAAACCTTCCTCAGGGAACCAGGCGCACCCTGTTGTATAAAGCCACCTCTCCGAAGTGCTGGAGAGGTGATTCTAGCCGATTTACTCGTCTGTAAGGGAACTCCAGAAGGACCTTCCGACAACCAGGAGGTAATACAGGGAACCGAACAGGTACCCAGTGGAACCTCTAAAGATAAGAATCAACAAGGAAGTGTTCAAGGACCCAGTAGATCTTCTTCAACATAAGAGGGCCGACAGGGACTGCACAAGTACCCATTGGACACTCTACAAACGCCGCTGATGTAAACAAATTGGCCAAGGAGGTCCAGGTCAAAATCGTGGTCAGCATGGACGGCCCAACCGAAACAGAGCTGACTGAAGAGCACCTGCTCGAAGTCCTGGCTCCACCTAGGCAGGAAGGGTATGAGACCAGCAACAGGGCTCCTAACGGGACACTGTTGCCTCAACAAGCACCTAGAGACGCTGGGAATTGCCGGATACTCAGAGAGTCGATGGTGCATGGACGATGAAGAATCGTCCTTTCATGTCCTGCTGGAGTGTCTGGCTCTGACCAGGTAGTGTAGGGATATATGTCGATAATTTCTATCCCGTGGGATTTTTTATGAAGGAGTTTTGTGACTATGTGGGATTGATAGCTCTTTAGTCACACAATCAAGTGTTACCGGGTGTTTTGTTTACATCCGTGTAGAAGGGGTTGATATGACGACATCTTTCAATATGGCGGCCAAAAATTATAAAAAATACAACTTTCGCAACCCGGGAATGATTATACTCGATTCCATATAATTCGTCGATGAGGATTCCAAAAAACTTACTTTCAAGGTCATCCGACCTTAAATGAGCATAAAAATCGCAAAAAATATCTTAATAATTGGACGTTTTGTCAGACCAAATTCAAATGTACCTCAAACTATTAGGCATGTATGCCAAATTGGGTCCTTAGAGTTTGATGCAGTTTGAAGCTTCATGACCTTGAAACATACCCCAGCAAAATTAACAAATTGCAAAAAAACCATACTAAAGGGCGCTATTCATCAATTACTAAAGCCGAGAAAACCAAATTGGGTAACAAAGATAAGAAAGTCCAGTCCAACAATTTTGTTTAAAAAAATTTTGTTCAGCTATGACACGTTTTAATATGGCGGCTGATATCTCAAAATAGAGACCTATAACCACATTTTATTTTATCCAATTACGTAAAAAAGTAAAAATAACAAGGTGGCAATCAATTCTTGTTCACTTATCCCTGTTTAATATGAAAAAAAAATTTAGTTGATGCATGACCTTGATTGATCTTGAAAATACCATGTAATATTGAAAAACCAGCTTTTTGTAGTGTTTTTACTATTTACAACTAGGCAAAAACTTTAAGTGCCGGAGATGAAATTAACATCTTAGCCATAAACAAACACTTAATGTTAAACCTCTCTACCGTTTATTTTGATCTGGCGTCCCAGATGTTTATGCTATACCTCGGTAAAAATGACCTATATGCCTGTTGTTTTTAGTTTCGGAACTGTGGATTTTATGTTATACCCACTTGTCTAGCCAAGAAAGTCATTTAAATTACCTATAAAAGAGTTAGCAGAAGTTAGATATACATTACCATATTCTGGACCAGGTGTTTTAGATGCCATTTTCCAAAATGGCAGTCGAAAAATCATAAAAAATACAATTTTTGCAACCGGTGCGTGATTATACTCGATTTCATAAAACTCGAAGACGAGAATTCCAAAAAAATCACTTTCGAGGTCATCCGACCTCAAAGGACCTTGAAAATCGCAGCCACCTTGTCATTTTTACTTTTTACGAAATTGGATAAAATAAAATGTGGTTATAGGTCGCCATTTTGATATATCAGCCGCCTTATTGAAACACGTCGTAGCTGAACAATTTTTTTTTTAACAAAATTGTTGGACTTGATCTTCTTATCTTTGTTGTCAAATTTGGTTCTCTTCGCTTGAATAGTTGATGAATAGCGCCCTTTAGTATGTTATTTTTGCAATTTGTTAATTTTACTGGGGTATTTTTCTCTAGGATCGAATTTGGCATACACACATACAGTTTGAGGTACATTTGAAGTTGGTCGGACAAAACGTCGAATTATTAAGATTTTTTGAAGAGAAAATTGTCGGATGACCTTAAAAGTAAATTTTTTGGAATCTTCGTCCTCGAATTATATGGAATCGAGTATAATCATGGCCTGGTTGCGAAAGTTGTATTTTTTATGATTTTTGGCCGCCATCTTGAAAGATGACGTCATATCAACCCCTTCTACACGGATTTGAACAAAACACCCAGTAACACTTGATTTTGTGACTAAAGAGCTATCATTCCCATATAGTCACAAAACTCCTTCATTAAAAATCCCACGGACTTACACATGCCCCTTCACTAAGGTCAAGAAAGTCGCACCTTGGGAAATATCTGTTGGTCCCAGGCGATGTAAGACGGTTGCAGCCCAGAAAAATCTTTTCTTTTGCGTAAGAGGCAGGCGTCCAGGGCTAAACCATGGATAGTGGGCGTGCAACGGGCCCAGCAAGGTGGCCTACGTACATGGGAATTGTCCCGCCCGCACTCCCACTCAAGTTAGTCTGGAAAAAATGCGGAGATAACAACTCTTCTGGGCGCGAGCAGACTAGATTTTCGCCTTTGGCCTTGGCTATTATATCCAACCCTGATTTTTATATTATTTTCTTTGTTATCTCAAAGTTATATGTCGCAAACGCTTCGTTACCTATCTACAGAGCGTTATAATTCCAGAAGAGGTTCCCGCCTTCCGTTAGAAATTGTAATTAAATCTAGCGAATTAAAAAAAATGTATTTAATTTTTTTAGATGCGAAAAAAACACAGAGACAAAAAAGGTTCTAAATAAAACAAAGAATTAATTTCGTATTTCAGAGTCCACGTAGAAAAGGTTTGTGGGGCAAAATCTCTGAAAAAATATTTCTCTGTGAACTCTTGCAATCACTTGACATGCTGGATGATGTAAGCCCTAAAGCGTAGCACACCTGCGCTAAACATGAAAAAAGTCGACCAAAAGTGTCGCACAAATCCTCATTCTAAAACTACCAAAAAGTAAATCGAAGCTGATCGTTTTTGTAAAAAAATCATTTTTTAGTAAAATTAGGAAAAACATGGATAATCCGTTCCACTAGATGGGTATTCAAAAAAAAAGAAGTGATTTATTTAAAAGATTTATGTTAAAAAAATAAAAACCCAAGGCAGTGGTCGATACATAGGTGCCAGATACTTATTAATCCTCAAAAGTAAGCCAATTTTTAGTGGAATTTTGATAAATACATCATTTAATGAGAGCTATAATGTCATTTTTGACACTAAAAATATATCAAAAATATGAGATACCCTGTTAACTAACATAAACATACCCAACTGGCGGGTTTTATTTGTTTGTCTAGAAAATGCTCAGAGAAAACAAGGATTTGCTCAAGCTTTTTTAAGTACAGGTCGATACTTGTGGTTTGTCCGGGTTCCGAATTTTAAAACTATCCTAGGACGTTTTAGAACTGCGCGTGATACTTGCGGAATCGACAGGACTGTTCTTAACAGTTCACAATTTTTGGACGAACCCGAACGCATTTTGCTTGCAGTAAAGTAAAAAAGAAGAAGCAGGGGAAAGCAAAAGAGAAGAACTTGGGCATGGTCAATCCTAACCTCAATTTTTTCGGTGGATTTTCTAAAATTGGGCACCTGAAACACGACTCACGAAATTTTATGATGACGAGGTAGAATCTTGCCTTAATTCTTCCAAAGTGAAATTCTGCAGTTTTTGAAAGAACAGAAATTTAACACTCAAAAATCTGAATTTTTGGGTTAGGTAGGGATTCCTCTTCTTTAGGTCACACCATACAAAACCCTCGACAAAACCATTATAAAAATACACGCGGATAATAATAGAAATAATACAAGATTACACTCTGGCTTTTTATTATTTTTCGTAAAAACCCATTTATTTGGGTATATTTTCAAGGAACAAATTATTTTTTCGCACAAACATGCGTAAATGAATTTGCGCATACGTCAGAAAATAGTTCTAAACAGTTCCATTTAATACCGCCTGGCTTCACGGGACTGTACATAACAGTATTGAACCGGTCCTGGACAAATTTTCGGTAGTAACCCGAACACAAAACTTTTCAATTCAGAACAGTTGTGGTCGAACCAGAACGCGTTTTTTTAAGCGCGCATGCTCCGGACTGTTTAGAACAGGAAATTTTGACGAACCCGAACAAACCATTGATATTGAGTGAATTTTTCTCTAGAAGAACTAGGTACGATTCTGGTGTTTTTTTTGTGGTTCTATTTGCCTCGAATTTGTCACCTTTCGAATTGGATTATGACAAAAAAAAACAATGAATAAAATTGTCAGGGGCTGTTTTTCTTTTAATTCAGTTACTAGGGTATATATACATATCATACTTACAGAAAAATATACAGAATTTTTCAAAAGTTCCTGAAGTAACAGATAGCAGCGAAACATTAAAAATCCATATATTCAAGTCATTTGAACGAGTTCTTGGAATTCTTGGAAGATAACAGTGGATTGGGCGAGTGGTCTGAACAATCAATCGAGAGGGAATTTTTGCAATTTTGGAGTAGATATAAGATAAATAGCGTTAATGATTCACGATTTAAAACTCGATTGGTAAAATGTGATGTTGAATTTAGTTCTAGCCTTTAATATAAGTTTACTTAAAAAATAATTATTGTTGTTGTATTTTTTCTCAAAATATTATATTAGTTACTTGCGAATCTCATATTTTTGATAAATTTCTTGAGTCAGTCACCGAAATGACACTATAACTGTCATTTATATGTTAAATTCGTCAAAATAAGACTAAACGTAAGCTTACTTTTGAAGTGTATAAAGTTTATATCTTTCCTTCATTTTTTAACATAAATCTTTTAATATTTTTGTTCCGCACTAAACATACACATTTTTTTATGAAACTGGCTACCATAAATCACCTAATCATTTTTGAATACCGATCTAGAGGGAATGAATATTCATGTTTTTTATAATTTTACTAAAAAATGTTTTTTTTTTTGCAGAAACGGTCAGCTTCGATTTACTTTTAGGTAGTTTTAGAATGAGGGAAGGGTCTAGAATCCCATGATATGAACAGATTTGTGCGACACTTTTGGTTTTGGTTGACAAATTTGATCTAAATATCTCAACTGCAAAAAAAGAAAAAATCGGTAACGAATATTTTGCGGAGATAATGTTTATAGGAAAAGAAAAAAAGTCTTGTTTCAACTTGAAAAATACGCCCTTTTAATCTTGACACTGAATTTTGAAACACCCTGTATAAGTGGTATCTGACTGATACTCAATTTCATATGTTCGGCTTAAGTTCTGAGTGTCACTTACCTGATCGGTGGCTTACTCTCTTTACTTTTTAAAAGAGGCAAAGTCAAGATGGGAACTCAAGTGGGAGTACTTCTTTGAAAATAAAAGGGATGTGGTTCGGTACCAATTTTCTGTATAGGAAGTTGCTTGGAGTTCCCTCCCAGGGCTCGTATTCTTCAATTTCGGGGAATGGAGCACTCCCGGGAATTAGAAAAGCACCTGATTGACCGAATTTTCACTTTTTTGTCACATTTCTGTCAGTTGTGGCACTAATGGCATTAGTTGTGAGCGATTTTGCTCTCCTGCCTTATACGAGGAGAACAAACTAACGGCAAAACCACTCACGAACATATCATTAGTGTCAATCAAAACAGACAGAATAGTGACAGAAAAATGAGATTTCGACGATCAGTTGCGTTTCTGATTCCCGGGAGCATTCCCTTAAATTGAAGAATACGGGCCCAGGAAACTCCTTCGGGAATACCTCTTATGATTACTAGGCCATGAGTCAAAATAGTCACAACTCTCCTAGCCATTCTCTTAATTCTTAGCAAAGACATCAATAACCAAAAGTAGCACAGGTTGCTGTTAAACAGTTGGCAAAACCTTTTCTCAGCGAAATTCTGCAGCCATATGGTTTGGACTTTTGTCCATTACAACCTCTTTAGAAGATTTTGAAAATATTTTTCTATTTCCGCCCTACATTTTTCGGCTTTTAAAAGGTTTTAAAAACCATATGGCTTTTTCTCCTTTTTTAACTGTGTAAAAGAATAAACCAAATAGTTTTTCAAATAAAAAAAAATGAATGAAATAAAGATAATAATATTATAATTAAGCGCCGAGAGGTTTGCATATGGTAATATTTCCCTGCGGGGGTCACTGTACTCATAAATATTATTAGTTTACCTTGTCAAAATACACGCGCTTAAAAAATTTGCCATTTTTTCAGTTTTTGGTAATGACTTTGTTTAAGGTTATGTTTTATAAATCAGCAAAATATAACTTAAAAATACAAAAGTACTCAAAATATTTACGGATTTTGATATCCATGTAAGGTATATTTCACCAACACCTTACAGTCACGTGGCGTCTTAAGAAACTGACATAACCCGACCCTAGCCGAAAAGGCAAAACCAATTGGTTAATTATTTGCTTTTTGTTGGTTCTAGAGTCTTTCCCAAAGCAAAGCTACAAGTAAATGGCTATACCGGGTGTCCCAAGGTAAGTAACCTATTAGAATATTTTAGAAACTATACAATGGAAAGTTTTCAAACTTTCTATTCTAAAATTAGTTCATGTAAACTTTTTTTATGAAATACTTTCATATTTGCAGTGTTGCCATTTGCAGGAAAACTTGGCAACAACTTTCTTATTTTAAATTCTAATGTCCTATACCTATGCTCAACTGCTTAAAATATTGACAGGTGAAAATTGACATCGAAACGGTTAAGGATAGAGCAAAACGGTTTTTACACTCGTATCTCGGATTTTCACCAGCTATCGTTTTATATCTAAACCCAGGGTTAAAATATTCCAAGCTTAGTTTATGCTTGGGTTAAAAATATTATAAAACGGTAGCTTGTGACAGGAATGTAAAAACCGTTTTGCTCTATCTTTAACGGTTTCGATGTTACGGACTGTCATAGTTAAAAAATGTCAATTTTCACCTGTCAATATTTTAAAAACAGTTGAACATAGGTATAGGACATTATAGTATAATTAAAAAATAATAGTTTCCAAAATATTCTAATAGGTTACTCACCTTGGGACACCCGGTATGGTTTTTCTTAAGGTTTCCTGTGGGTTTATTCTTGAATCGAGAGAAAATTTGCTCCCAGGGAGTCGAATTCTCTCGCTACTATGCATCTCATTGGTCCAAATCTTCGGTTAAAATCGGTTTCTCTCACGTTTGCCCGATATTGATGGAAAGTAATTTTCTTAGTCAAGACCAATAGAATTACTTTCGATCAATATTGGGCAAAATTGAGAGAAACCGATTTAAACCGAAGATTTGGATCAATGAGATGCATAGTAGCGAGATAATTTAACTCCCTGGGAGCAAATTTTCTCTCGATTCAAGAATAGACCCCATGGGGTCAAGTGGTTTTGAAACCGGGTTTTTAAAATGTTTTTTCTAAATACAAATTCTAAACATTTTTCTGTAAATTTCAGTTCAGAAAACGTTTTCGCAACCTCTGGTTGTCTGTAAAACCAAATTGTACGATCTGTGCTACTTGGGTACTGGTTGTGGATTCATTATGCAGTACTCGTGTCGCCTGTAGCGTTTTTAACTTAGACCTTCCTTAATAATAATAACAAAATAAATTATGTTTACACAGAAGTTTTTATTTTTTGTTTTAATATGTAATGTTAACTTTTTTCCTGTGAATATGTAACTAACACACTCATAAACATTGTTTTTTGTTTGCCATAAAGTGACTGTAAATTTGATAAACAATACCTATATCAACAGAACAACCTTTGCCATCTACAGGCACACATTTAAATGGCTAATTATCATTTGCATGGCGATGTTAAACCTGGTTTAAAAATAACCGCTGTTAGAATGCGCTTCCACAAAGAACTTAAAATACCAAGGTCTCACATTCTAAGCATCAGTTAAATTTAAACCAGGTTTGATACAATGATACATATGATACAATTAGCAATAAGTTAAGTAAAATTATAGTTCGATTTTTTATTAGTTGCCCTGACATTGTCATTTTCTTGTATCTTTTTTTTGATGTTTAATGTGCTCACGGAAAAAAAATGCATAGTATTTTTTACTTTTTTCTCTTTTAAAGAAATTATTTTAAGACGTAATACATTTTTTCTAAATTTTTAATAGAGCATGTTTTCATTTCAAATATTTTTTTATGTTTAATTAGGTTATTTTAAAAATTAATACCTGAGATGGTTATTTTTGTGGAAATAATATTTAGATTTTTAAAACAAAAAGACAATTTTTTGAACTGCTGTCTTTAACATACAGATATTTTAGGAAATAAAAGTGCAATATTTTACCATTTTCTTTAAAAATCCGAACATTTCTATGGAGGAAAATACCAGGATTTTAGTTTATAAAACAAGACTTATTCATTTACAAAATTAAAATAAAGTATATTAAGCTTTTCCTTAAAAATAAACAAGATTTTAAGATAAATAAGAGTTAGTCAGTTCTTGTGCAAAGCTCGAAGGGTAAAGACGTGAACGTGCCGCGTCGCTCTTAGTGAAGGGGAGTTCGTGGGATTTTTAATGAAGGAGTTTTGTGACTATGTGGAAATGATAGCTCTTTAGTCACACAATCAAGTGTTACCGGGTGTTTTGTTCGCATCCATGTAGAAGGGAACGTGACGTCATCTTTTAAGATGGCGGCCAAAAATCATAAAAAATACAACTTTCGTAACCAGGCCATGATTATACTCGGTTCCATGTAATTCGAGAACGAGGATTCCAAAAAATTTACTTTTAAGGTCATCCGTCATTAAATGACCTTGAAAATCGCAAAAAACAAGATTTTTGCCATTTTCTCTTCAAAAAATCTTAATAATTCGACGTTTTGTCAGACCAACTTAAAATTTACCTCAAACTATTAGGCATGTATGCCAAATTCGATCCTTAGAGTTTGATGCAGTTTGAAGCTTCATGACCTTGAAAAATACCCCAGTAAAATTAACAAATTGCCAAAATAACATACTAAATAAAGGGCGCTATTCATCAACTATTTAAGCGAAGAGAACCAAATTTGGCAACAAAGATAAGAGGGTCAAGTCCAACACTTTTGTTAAAAAAAAATTGTTCAGCTATTACGTGATTCAATAAGGCGGCTGATATATCAAAATGGACATTTTATTTTATCCAATTTCGTAAAAATTAAAATTAAAAGGTTTTTTAGTGTTTTTTCCAATCTACCACTATGCAAAAATTTTAAGTGCCGAAGATTAAATTAACATCTTATGGCATCTAAAACACCTGGTCCATAATATGGTAATGCATATCTAACTTCTGCTAACTCTTTTATAGCTAATTTAAATGACTTTGTTGGCTAGACAAGTGAGTAGAACATAAAATTTACAGTTCCGAAACTAAAAACCACAGGCATATAGGTCATTTTTACCGGGGTATAGCATAGACATCTGGGACGCCAGATCAAAAAAAATGGTAGAGAGTTTTAAAATTAAGAGTTTATTTATGGCTAAGATGTTAATTTTCTCTCCGGCACTCAAAGTCTTTGCGTAGTTCTAAATTCTAAAAAAAACACTACAAAAAGCTGGTTTTTCAATTTTACATGGTTTTCAATGTCATTCAAGGTCATGAATCAACTATTTTTTTTTTTCATATTAAGCAGAGATAAAACGCGTCACAGATGAACAATTTTTTTTAACACAATGGTGGAACTTGACCTTCTTATCTTTGTTACCCAATTTGGTTCCTTTGGCTTTAATAATTGATGAATAGCGCCCCTTTTTTTTACTGGGGTATTTTTTAAGGTCATGAAGCTTCAAACTGCATCAAACTCTAAGGACCCAATTTGGCATACATGCCTAATAGTTTGAGGTACATTTAAAGTTGGTCTGACAAAACGTCGAATTATTAAGATTTTTTTGAAGAGAAAATGGCAAAAATCTTGTTTTTTTGCGATTTTCATGGTCATTTAAGGTCAGATGACCTTGAACGTCAATTTTTTGGAATCCTCGTCCTCGAATTATATGGAATCGAGTATAATCATTTCCCGGTTGCGAAAGTTGTATTTGTTATAAATTTTGGTTGCTATCTTGAAAGATGTCGTCATATCAACCTTTTCTACACGGATGCGAACAAAACACCCGGTAACACTTGATTGTATGACTAAAGAGTTATCAATCCCACATAGTTACAAAACTCCTTCATGAAAAATCCCACGAGAAATTATCGACGTATGCCCCTACACTATCGAGTAAAACATTTTTTTTTAAGTGCTTTCGCGGCGACGGCGACGGAATGTCTTTCTGGTAAAGTTTTTTATAGATTAGTGGGCCAACTCCATAAAGTAATTTTTACCTGCGGCGAATATAAAAAAAAATGATTATGGATAAATAATTTAAAAAAAACTTAATTTGAAGTAAAAATGTGACCATAATTAATACAAGGAAAGAGGTGCGTGAACCTTCGCCTAAATGTAGAGGCGAGAGGTGTTAAACAAATTTAAAATTGTTTATTTTTTCAAAATTTTATGTCAAACTCATGCTGTTTTTGAGAAAATAACACTTAAAATGCATTTTTTGACTTAAAATTAAACTAAAATAGTAAACATTGATATGGTTTTGGGAATTTGAGTTTTTGTTAAAAATCGAAGTCCAGGATCTTGTATTTTATTCAATATATATTTTATTTCTGCTGTTATTTGATTGTGCCCATTGTATATAACCAGGCTTTTGGGGGGGGGTTAACCCCTACCCCCCCCCCTCGGTGCGACTGTAAATGCAATATTCTACAAACATTTCCCCTGAAAAGAAAATCCAACGAATTACTTGTCCAAAGTTGCAAAAACATGCCTCTAATTTTTCGTTTAAAAAGTCCATTATGAGATAAAGGTAAAAACCGTGAAAACGAGCTTAAAAAGAAAATGAAAATCGAAGAGCCTAGAAAGAGCAGGAAATTTTCAATATAACTTCACAGATTTATAAAGAGAAATTTATAAAAAGGAAAATGGATTTTTAAAAGGACTAGATATATTTTTAAAAGGACTATTTTTATGCCTCAATCAACTAAAAGTCACTATAAGAACAAGACGGAAAAGGGAGAAAGATACGGCCATCTCTTTCTCACCCGTTGTTACTCAGAAAAAAACAGGTCTTTTGATTTACTCAAATTTTTTTTAAACCAAAAAAGTTTGGTATTTTTAAGTAAAACTGACTTGAAAAAAAATTGCACTTACATAGATACATACCTAAAAAAACTCTTGTTGTTTCGTTAAAAAATTTATAGCGGTGTATATTTATTTGAATTCAAAAAATATTTGTTTGAGCATTGCTCAGCAAATATTTAGTACAATCAAGCTTTTTGTAACAAGTAAATGATGTTCCAACCATAAACTTGGCACGTGTGTAATAAGGGGTTTGGTTGGCGACGCAACAACGGTTTTAAACACAAATTAAGGTGGCAATAGGTATGTTAAAATTTTCAAGGTACACTTGATTTAAAAAAAAAATCGCATACAAGTAGTCACAAAATTGAACTTTCTAAAAGTGTATAATATATACGGACTACCAGCTAAAATGCCTAAAAACTTCAAAACGACGACAAATTGCCATATTGTTTAAAAAAGGTCTCTAAAAAAAGGCAACCTTATTTTTATATTAAATTTTGCATAATACTATAAAATCAGCAAAAATAATGTTTTAGTAAAGTCTTTATTGAACAATATCAAATTATCACTGGAGTAACGGACGAAGGCTGTTCTATAAAGAGGGCGGTACCCATTTTGGAGTTGATAAAATAACAATAATACGATGGAAACAGCGCTGGTAAAAACGATGGTAAACTTAATACTAATTATTTTAACTTATAAAAGAACTAAAATAAATAATTTAGTATTTAATAGGATCACCATTTTTCTCTATTACAAGCTGCAAACGTCTGGTCATTGAAAAGGTTAAATTTTGAAAATAATAGCATAGCTTAACTCTTCAGCATTTCTTGGTCTCCAATTCCTTTGGTATATTATTTTAACGATTAGACCCCATGTATTTTCCATTGGGTTAAGGTCAGGGCTGTTGGCTGGCCAAGGAAGTGTTTCTATATTATTATTCTGAAACCATTGGCGAACAACATTAGCCGTGTGTACGGGAGAGTTGTTCTGCTGATAAAAGAAGTCATTGTTTTCATGTAAAGCCTGTACAGATGGCAGCATAACGTTTTCAAGGATTTCAATATATCGGTCACTATTGAATCTTCCTTCGATTCTCCAAAAAAAAACCCCAAATCTCTAGCACTAAACCAGCCCCACATGTTTACAGAAAAATGGCCAGCTTTTTTAATTTGGTTTCTATATTCGGGTTCAAATCTAGAATTTGGTGGACGATAAACTAAAATTCTCCTGCTGCTTGAAGATGATTGAAAAATTTTTTCGTCAGTAAAAACCACCCTCTCCCAGAAGTCATTATCACGAAGAACGTTGTTCAGTGCAAAAATCACTGGCCTGTTTGTGTTCTTCTGTTAGAAAAGGCTTCTTTGCAGCAACTCGAGAAGAGACATCTGATTTCGTTACTATTCTATTTACTGTTGCTAAAGAACCCGGAAATAATGTTACATTAGCTGCTTCAACCGTCGTTGAAAAAGGATTTTCTCTGAGATGGTTAATAAGTCTCTCATCTTTCACTTCAGAACTTACTTTTGGTCGTCCTGATCCATCTTTCCTATCCGTAGAATTATTTTCAATCCAGCGCTTTTTCCATCGCATTATCGTCATTTTATCAACTCCAAAATGGGTGGCCGGTCTTATTATAGACCAGCCGTCTTCTATAACTCGAGTGATAATTTGAACTTTTGTAAATGTTGATATGTGTGGCATTTTTAAGGACGTCACACTGAATTTTAAGCTGTCAGGTATACTAAGCTGGTGGTGCCTTATAATAGTATACACTAATGGAAAGCTAAATTTTGTATGAGTTTTTTTTTTAAATCAAGTGTACCTACCCAACTAACAAATTGTCGACAACTCAACGTGCCAACGTTGCGTCACAACGTTTATACTTTTATTCAAACCCGACCTTCTTTTGCACTAATTTGGTGGATGATTTTTGGTTGAGTCAACGATGCGATCGCGACTAGTCGGGAATCTGTTAAAGTGTCAGTTAGGGGGGTTTAAAGTGCAATTATTTGTTCAAAAATTATATAAACCGATAAATAAACTATTATTATTATTATTTTCTGTCATATAATAAGATTTTTCACATTTTTCACCAATACACGCAAACCAATGCCGAAATGCATAAACAACAGTAGGGTGTAAAAACATATCTGTGCCAACCTTTTTAGAAAATCACAATGGTCTTTCTGAAATTTTAATCCGACGTTTCGTTTCGTAGATATCATCATCAGGATCAAAAAGTTAAATACGGACCAAAATTTTTTACTTCTTTTTCAGTTAATTTCTTAATAACATTTTGAAGTTTCGATCCCGAAAAAAATCATCTTCAGTCCATTTTTTTTAACACAGCTTCACATACAAAACAAAGAATTTAGAAAAAAAGGCAACACATAACAAAAAGGGGTTAAAAAAGGTAGGTAGGGTGATTTTATCCGTCATCTTGGATTTAAATATTGCGGCAAAGTAAATGTATTTTTCAAAAGGCTTATTTGCCTTATCAATCAGGGTGAAATTGGACGGGAATTTTCAAATTAAACCGGGAATTTTTAGTTAGCAAATAATGTATGTATAGCTAAAACTTTTTACTGCATACCTCGTAATCTGAGCGTCACGTTGTCTCCCCTGTATTTCTGCTTGCCTATCAACTATAATTTATTTTGTTTTGTGAATCCCCTACAGTTAGTTTTTTAGGTTATTACCGTTTTTTTTTTCTTGCGGTATCTGGCAGCAAGAACTAATTAAATTGAAGAAGTAGTGTTTTTTATTTGAATTTGTTTTTTTTGTAATAAATGTTTTTAATTCAACGACGAAACTGTACTAATTCACGCAAACCCAACTGGGAAAATGTAAAAATCGACCGAGAAAAACCGGGACGTGGACGGGAATTTGGTTTCCTATTTTTGCTAGACACCCAGCTTGTTCTGTATTTAACTTCTTGATCCTGATGATGGTATCTACGAAACGTCGGATTAAAATTTCAAAAAGCAGACCATTGTGTTTTTGTAAGAAGGTTGCCACAGACATGTTTTTACAGAACTCAATTATCTCGTAAATTAAGGGAGATATCATCAATTGGTAATTCCAACCATTTTTCAACTTTCCCCTCTAGCTCAAAAACTATGGTGAGAATAAATCTATTAACATTTTTAAAGCTCAAAAAGGTAATCCGAAAACCGCATCTCTCTATCTTCAATAACAACGGAGTTTCCCATTGAATCCTATCGAAAATAGGACAATCTGTACTAGTACGTCAATTTTATCGAATCAATCATGGCGGCACGTGTTAGTTTTTATGACAACCAAAACATATCTGTGCCCTGACTAACAGACGCGAAAACGCCTCAATTTTACCCAATGGAAATTGACACCGAAATTGGTTAGTTCCAAACATAACATAAGAGAGAGAATTTACCTTTTATTGACCGCAGCTACCTGGGCTATTTGGTCAGAATTTGCCATCCGGCAATAATTTTTAGACTGATACTTAATGTATGACCCCCCTACCCCACTCACCAGACCGGTCTGATGAGAACCCACTAGGAAGGCAGTTTTCTTTTTCTAGAAGGATATAATTTAGCATAAACCCCTTTATCCGTGCTAGAGATCTTTAACGTGCTCGGGATCTTTAACGTGCTCCACTATCAATATATGGATCACGCGGGACCGTCATCTTAACGTCCTCTCCGAGGGACGGTATGGAATCGAATTAGCCTGCTTCTAGCTAACACGGTCTACTCCGCTTCATACTGCGTTTTACCTTAATCTTACAAAATTCTGTAATTTTATAAGAAAAAGTCCAAGTACCTGCAAGACCCGGGGCTTGAACCCGGCATCTCCGGCTTGAAAGTCGCGGACTAAACCCCGACACCGAGCAGGCAGGTAAACATAACATAAAAATCAGTTAGATAAAAATAGTCGCGCCCGCGTCTAAAACAGCCCGGCCAGAAAACGTTTAGCAAATGAATGATTATTTATTACACATCGCTTTGCGGCAGTTCGCCTTTACAACTAAGAAACCGTTGCAAAAATTGTTTAGTCAAATAAACGGTCATAAATAGTTGTGACTGACTATAGTTGCGATCAACGTTTAGTCGTCGTAACTTCTCGACGCGACTTCAGTTTCGAAGACAACTATTATTTACCTATAAAACAAAGTTTGAAGGTGGTGCAACTCTAATTTTAACAACTTGCACGACTAAAAATTGCTACTTGGGTGCAGTATGTGATGTTGATTTTTATCCAAACGATACATCAAAAATTAAATTTTATAATTTATTTTATCTGTAATTCTGTACTGCATTCCTGGGATGTCTGGGGTTATTATATTAAAATCGGATTGCAAAATCTATTAAATAAACTATTTATTTGCCATTTAATTAAATTTTATCTTAATCAATATCAATTATTTTAATTTTTGATATTTTGAAAAATGTCAGTATTTATAGCCCCCAAGCTGAAGACAATTAAAAATACAAGCTACTATGGAATAAGGCTGCTAAGCTCTTTTAAAAAACAAGTTTTTTTTTCCTAAAACTGCGTAATATGTCAATTTAACTGGACTTATTTTTGGTCAGGTACTAAAATTATATTGGATTTATTTACGTTTAATAAATATTTATTGTCTTAACAATATAGAAAAATAATTTGCATTTTTGCGTCAATTAGAGCTCTTATAAAATAAAGTTTCATCGCTGGTCACGCCATCTTGTGGTTTACGTATAAGCTTCATTTTCATCCTAGGACCGTAAATGAGCCATTACAATCGTGTTGAGAGGGTCGTAAAATTAATATTATTCGTTGGTCGTAGGTAAAAGTTATTATGCGCGCAACCTTAAAGCAGGAAGCAAACTTCCATCAAATAATTTTAATGCAGTACATTTGGCTTGAAAACAAAGAAATTGAACTCAGTCAAGCTACACCCCCATTAAGTATGTACTAATTTAGTTTTAAAAAATTTTGTACTTAATGAATACCGGAGTTATTCGCACTTAAAGGGGAGGGGGTGAGGTTTGGCGCTAAGGTGCACCCTCCCATGCTTAGAAGATAGATTTAATGAAAATTGATATGTCATAATTTTGAATATATGAATACCGGAGTTATTCGCACTTAAAGGGGGGGGGGGAGGTTTGGCGCTAAGGTGCACCCTCCCATGCTTAGAAGATAGATTTAATGAAAATTGATATGTCATAATTTTGTACTAATTATGTACTCTTAAAGAAGGGTACTTTAGTTTAAAAAACCATCGGTTCCTAAGATTTTTGTTTGTTTGTTATAGGGTGTGTAGCTTGATATCAAGGTGCACTCCCCTCTCCTTAGGAAAGAGATTCGACCAAGTGACTATGCCATAATTTGCTACTAATTATGTACTAATTTCGTCCCTTTCTAAAAAATTGCTTACTCTCAAGATAACTTTATTTTTCTTATGAGGTGTTTAGCTAATAATACCATAATTTGCTACTAATTATGTTTGTCCCCTTCGAAAAAATTGCCTACTCTCAAGATAACTTAATTTTGTTTTTATGGGGTATGTAGCTTGATATCCACCCCCCCCCCCTCTGCCTAGGAAAGAGATTTGAAAAAACAACTATGCCATAATTTGCTACTAATTATGTACTTATTTCGTCTCATTCCAAAAAATTGCCTACTCTCAAGATTTTTTTTTTATTTTGTGGGGTGTACCTTGATATCAAGCTACACATGCCATAAAAAACAAAAAAAAGTTATTTTGAGAGCAGGCAATTTTCTAGAAGGGGGCGAAATTAGTACATAATTAATAGCAAGTTATGGCATAATTATTTTTTTTTCAAATCAGAGGAGGGTGTGCCTTGATGTCAAGCTACACACCCCATAAAAACAAAAAAAATTAAGTTATCTTGAGAGTAGGCAATTTCTTGGAAGGAGACGAAATTAGTACCAAATTCTGGCATAGTCACTTTTGGTCGAATCTCTTTCCTAAGTTGAGGGGGGTGTACCTTGATATCAAGCTACATACCCCATAAAAATAAAAAGAAAATTAAGTTATCTTGAGAATAGGCAATTTTCTCGAAAGGGGCAATTTTTTCGAAGGGGACAAACATAATTAGTAGCATATTATGGTATAATTAGTGTCTTGATATCAAGCTAAACCGATGAACATATATGCGTGTCAAGTTTTGATTTCTCGCTAGTCAAAAGCATACAGCTTAATGAATAAATATTGAAAAATTTTATAAAACTCAAACAATGTGGCAAAGACTTGTGTTAAGATGACAGAATGTGTTGGAAAGACCACACAAGACGGTCCAAGGCTGGTTTTGTAAGCAGCAGGACGTCTTAAACACGATAAAACAACAAATTAAGAATGGGTATTATTTTGACATTTTGTTAAATGGTTACCAAAGGATTTAATTGGCAAAACGGTTAAACATGTAACATAATTATTATGTGTTACAAAAACCGGTATTTTATTCGCCCCCTTCTTTTGCCTGCGGCGTCAGCTTCAGTCATTTATTTCAGATTAGAGATTACTTTTCAGTGACAATTCCAAGATAATAAGGTTAAAATTTTTTTCAATTTCAGGACTTTTTTATTTTATTTTTTATTCAAAGTGTACTTTTGGTAAAGCCATCAATTTATTGAATTTTTGATGTTTCTGTGTTAGAAAAAACATTTTTTTCATGATTTTTGCTTTTTAGAGAGTAATTGCGTCGATTCTTCACAAAAATCACACCATAGCAAAAAGTATATTACATAACGAGAGAAGAAAGGGACATATTTTACACGACCGTGAATGTTGTGAACGAGGCGCTAGCCGAGTGAAACAACACGCGAATGTAAGAAAGTTGTGTACGCTATTTTTCCTACGACCACTTTAGGATTTAATTCGTATTTTTTATTATTATGAATTAAAATATACGTTTTTTTTTTTTAAATAAATGTCAGTGGTTTGAAGCCCACAGACCAATTAAATTCTTCTTTGATGGGAGATATGCGTGTAGTAAATATGTCGCATCCGTTACTATGATTTTTGCTTTTTAGAGAGTAATTGCGTCGATTCTTAAAAAAAATCACACGATAGCAAAAAGTATATTACATAACGAGAGAAGAAAGGGACATATTTTACACGACCGTGAATGTTGTGAACGAGGCGCTAGCCGAGTGAAACAACACGCGAATGTAAGAAAGTTACTTTCTATCGAGTTGTGTACGCTATTTTTCCTACGACCACTTTAGGATTTAATTCGTATTTTTTATTATTATTAATTTTTTTTCATTCTCATCTCAAGAGGAAAAAGTATTTTCTTCTCTAGGGACGAAAATGGTTTCGGTCTATTTCCGACGCTACTACAAATCATAGCCTACTAGATACCTACATTGTTTGGATGGGTTGCTGTCATTCATTTTCGTCACTAGAGAAGAAAACATTTTCGTCTCTAGAGACGAAAATAAAATTGATATGCGTGTGAAATATAAAACTTTCTGGGGCGTTATAGAGTGCAGATTTGGTTACTTTCGTGTGTGGTCGTAGGAAAAATATTTATATTAACAATTTGTATCTAGAATATATGGGCGCCATTTTCACTATAGGGTAAAAGGTTTCGGAGTTTAAGTTCAAAAAACTGCGAAAATCGCATGTCGGCCATATGTAAGCCGCCATATTTGATTCAAATGGCCTAGGCCAATTTCGCAGTTTTTTAAGCATGCATAACTTCGGAAACTTTTACCTTATGTTGAAAATGGTACCTATTATGTATACAACTTGGATCGAATGATTTTTTTTCAGAATCGACACTTACTCTAAAAAACAAAAAAAAACGTAAAAAAACAAGAATTTGCAGGATATATTTTTTCTAACACAGAAACATCAAAAATGCAAATTGAAGGGAAAATTTAGCGCCCTAATAAATTAACAGGAAAGATTGGTGGCGTAGAGGGCAAAGGGTGAGGGAATAAATCGGAAAAAAGTTTTTCCTCGACCAGGATTTGAACCCGGGACCTCTAGAATACCAGTCTGTCTTTATAACATCTCTAGGTTTTTATTAAAAAAAGCCGCAGTAGGCTTCAAATATCTCTCCCCAAATGAATCGGACGAAAGGATTTCCAAATAGCCAGTCAAAACCCCAGTTCCTCGGTAGCTCAGTTGGTAGAGCATTAGACTGGTATTCTAGAGGTCTCGGGTTCAAATCCTGGTCGAGGAAAAACTTTTTTCCGATTTATTCTCTCACCCTTTGCCCTCTACGCACCCAAAAAGGCAAATGATTGATGATCGTACTAAAAGTGCACTACATAATTTAAACAAAATAAAGTTCGTTTACAAAAAAAAACGGTTGACAAAGGAAAAAATTGTGAATTTTCCAAAATCGACCTATTTTCCATGTTTGAGCAGCCCATCTTATATTTTAAATATTTTTCTTATAAATACCTTTTATGTTTGTTTTAGTATCGAGTTTTATGATCGTGAGAGATAAAATATTCCTGCATAATCATCGTTCATGTAAACATTATTTAGTAAACTAATAATTTTCCGATACGCCAAAATTTTATTTGAAAATTTAAAAAACTAATTTAACGAAAAATATTCGATGAAATTTGAAGTCTCTATATAACAGTGTTCTCATAAGCAACACCCCCCCCCCCCCCGGACTATTAATAAGCGCGACGAAAAAAAGTAAAACGTTAATTATTACATGATGCACTGTTTCTTTTTAGTTTTTTTTCTGTATACTGGGACTTTGCATCCATTGCTTTGATTGATCAATGCCCAGTTTTAGCAAAGTATTGTGCAAAGTTATAGAGAAACACAAAATATACATACAATTTTAAACCGATAGTTAAATAAGATTATGCAAAATTTATTAATTAAAAGAAAAACAAGGGAAACATAAGATTTGTCATCGAAGAAAAAGTATTTTATAAACAACCAGGCGTTAAAATGCCTTTTACCGCCCGCGTTTTAGAGCGATAAGAAGTACTTTAACGCCCTAGAGCTCACTTAACGCCCTAGAGCTCACTTAACGCCCGCGGGCATTTAAGTGATTTTTGCTGAAATTTGATAGTAATTTTGCTTTTTCTGTTTGGCTTGCATTTTGTTCGTGCAAAACAAAGAGATTTTTTACCTAGATATGTTTATTTTTCTAGTTTTTTCATAGATGTAACAGCAATGACAAGCAAGCTTTTGTTTTAATTTTTCAGTTTTTATTTCAAGAACAACAATAAACAAATTACATAATTATAAGTACAAATTTTAGCCATCCACTTTCAGCAATATTCTTCTCTGAAAACCACAAAAATAGTCCTTCTGTACCTTTTCGTAAAGTTTTCTGGATTTCGTGGGCAAAAGGTTCTTCTTTGCCTCTTCGGCGGCATCCAGGATTTCCCTGTGGAGACGACTTGGTGAACTCTGTTCCTCGATATCCATTGAAATCGCGAAAACAATGCAGTTTGTATGAAAACTTAGAAGAAACTTCTCAAGTGACGCTCAGTTTGTATATTTGGTTGCTACGTGTTGCTAGGAGCATTAATCAATGTTTTTGTCAGATTGCTTGATTAAAAAGTGACATGAATAGCCGCTTACTGACAGTGATTCGTGTGTTGTCAAAATATTAAAGAGCTTAAGACCAACAATTTTTTGTGGAATAATTCATGAAGTCTTTTTTCTCCTAAAAAACACGGTTGTGCATGAAACACTGTATGTATCTCAATCTTAAATTGCGTTTAACGACGTCATCGTGTAAAAACCTTGGCCTACCGGCTCGGGTCTTTATTTTCACGCCGCGGGCGTTAAAAGCTGTCTTTAAGACCTAAAACTGATCTTGCTTTCAATATTATATCTGGCTAATAAGATTTCGTTATCTATTCCCCTCTCAGGATATTGGTTATCGTCCTTCCAAACAAAATATTGCGTCTTTGAACACTCATCTCTTTGTTATATTTATGTAATTTATATATTGGAAACCAAATTAGTGAGCAATTTTCGAGTTTGGAGTGGACAAATTAAAAAAAAAACACAATTTTAGTAAAATCCCGACAGTTCGTGACGATAAAACAATACATTCTAGATGCCTCGGCGCATTTATTGTTAATCAGTCAAACTGAGTTCTGTGTCAAAAGTAACTCCCAGATCAGAAGCGGAATGCACAATTGTAAGGTATTTTTAAATAATTTATTTTTACGAGTCTTCCATAGCTAAAATGTAAACAAATACTCTTTCCTCCAAAATTTCTGTCACAAAAAACCTAACCTAAAAGCTTCAAACATGACAACAACAACAATCTAGGGCGGCCGTTTGGATATCTGTCAACTTTCAAACATGGTTTTGTTCAGTGGGTCAGGTTAGTAGTAGTAGTAGTAGGAGTAGTAGAATAAGGGGGGGTTTCGCCATCCCCCAGAGCTTCCCACTCACGCTCCCACTCCACCATGGTCGAACCTTCCCGTCCTTTGGATAAAGGTCAGGATATCCGACCATTTCAGCGTCGGAAGATGTTCCGGCTCCAACACTTCCTCTCCGAAGATTCCCTCTCTGATTCCTCTGTAGGCCGGACACCTTGCAAGATAGTGCTGTGAGGATTCATCCTCTTGCCAGCACTCTCGGCAAGTTGAGTCCCGCACTACCTTCATCCTTGCCAGATGCTTTAGGTTTTGTCTAAATAAAAATGGAAGGAACAGTCAAATCTCGACTTTGATTGTATTTTCGGTTATACCGGGTTATGCGTTTACCTCCGCAACATAGGGATTTTATGCATTGAAACAATATTCCTACTTTACCTTGATAAAAAGCAGTCATAATGCAAACCACTAATAGGTCGCGATCCTTCAGAAACGACGGAATATCTCACCCGTCACAATTCTGGAAAATGGCGATTTTTACTTATGGCCTCATTTAAAATAAAAACACAGCGTCCTTTGTTCATGTGGGTTTTTTTGAATAGGAAGTTTTAGAGGAGTGAAAATTGCTTCTGGGGTCTTTTCCCACATTATTTATTTCAACGGTAGACCGGTTTCGCCTAAAGAGGCATCTTCAGTACCAAATACGAACATGCATTCGATAAACGCTAATAAAACTTTTCTGAACAGTGATACGGGCATATTCCATTCTATAGTTTTGTATGTTAAAAGTTTTAAAGGTTTGTTTACACACAAAAAAAAATTAATAACATACATTTTTAGATAAAGAAAAAGGTTTTTCACAAAAACTGCCTACAAAAATTAAAATTGACGTATTCTTTATTTACTAGAATAGTATTAAGAAACTAAATTTTAAGGAATATTAGCAAATAAGTCCTGACAAAAAAGCGGTTAGTGTAAACTTGTGTTTATAAATTGTCAGGTTTTTTGAAAGGGCGAGATTTTATGTCGGTTTTCGAAGAATCGCGACCATATTGTCAGATTTTATTAATTTTTTACCGTCAGAAAAATTTCAACTAATAATGAACCATTCCTCCACTCAAGAAAAAATAATGTAGCATAATCCCATGACCTTTGAAATAATTTAAAAAATTACCAGAAAATCATACTGTGTCTGAGAAGAAATGTTTTTAAAAAGTACAGGGAAAAAATACTGTGGTATCCCTATGTTGCGGAGGTGAACGAATAATCAAAGCTATCGGGTTAAGTAAATCCCAAAATTTTTGAAGGTAGTAGCAACCAGAAAATGTGCATTTTTGATAAAAAATGTACTTTAACGCGAAGGTGAACTTAACCGCTATTGATAAACCGGTCCTAATGGTAAAGCCATGATGACCCTTACAATAGATTTGCTTAAATACACTTATTATAGTAGGACACGTTTTTTGGTAATTATAAAGACAGTAAAGAACTTTGATTGAAAGAAATTAATACCACCTTATGTCTCACACACTCTATGCTTTGAAAAATTACAATTTTTGCTGTTTTTTTGCATAAAAATGGCAAAATAAAAATTATATGCACGACACCACTCAAGATGACAGACAGATGATAAAACAGAAATTTTTTATTAAACAATTGCCTTAAATTATTTTCATCTTTCTCTAAAATACTTTTCTTTAATACCTTCATCAAAAACATGATTTTAGTAACTGTTGCAAATAACTAAAACATGGCTTTTTTTCTTACCGATGCAAAAAAGCTTTTTTTTTTATCACGGGTGCAAAAAAAGATTTCTGTCCGTTTTTTACCCAAAGTTAAAAGAGAAATAGCGGAAAATAGTAATATTGAAAAAATCTAATTATCCTTGCCTAAGAATTAAGCCATTTCCGCCAGTTTTCACCAAATATTTACGAAAAAATCATTTAAAAATATCGTCAAAACATCAAATTGTCAAAGATTAAAATGTCGCAACAATGAACGTCACCGAGTAAAAAGACACATCGCTATGGAAACGATTGTTATTTCATTTACCAGCCGCCTTGATTTATAGTGTAAAGATGGTGTGTTGCAAGAAGTACTCTTCGTTCGAGATTTTTAAAAGTATTTTCCTGTTTTTCTTGGATTTTTTTATAAAGGTAATAAAAAAATAGTGTTAACAACTCGCGGCTAAACTGTGTTTTTTTTTACTCGAGTTTTTAAATACCTTGCTGCGCTCGTTATTTTAACCAACGCTTGTAAAAAAAGCACTATTTTAGCCACTAGTTGTTAAAACTAGTATTTTATAGCCTGCTGTCTCTCTTCAACAACCGTAAATAGTTTTGCAGTTCATTAAATTATCTCTCCATCTACCTCTAAAATTCTGCCCCCTGTCTCTAAATATTTTTCATTTTAACAGAGAAAAAATGTTTTTTGGTAGTACTTTTTTTGAACGCTAGAAAAATAGTGAAAACTTGAAAAATTTGAGTGTTTTATTCTAGAAATCGAAAGTTGGAAAGAAAGCTTTACAATGTGAACAAAATCATGGCATAAAAATGTGAAAAAGATAGTAAAAATTGCTTAAACAAAAACGTTACCACTTAAATTATGCTAAAATATTTTAAGTCTTAAATTATCATGATGGCTTGACCATAAGAAAACTTAAAAAAAAACATAATTGTTAACTACAAAATGAGCATGATAACCACGTAAAATTTGAAAGAAAAATATTGATCAGATTAACAATATAAACTGGCTAAAATACACCCTATTCAATAAGTATTCCTTCTTTTTCCTCCCTTTATAACATGCACTTCCCTCTGTCGGTGACCTTTCGAACAAACTTTAATAGAGTCGAGTCTGAATACCCCGTGCACCGTAATTTATTTGGCAGCCAAGAAATATATGACCCATAACTTTGTATGAAAATAAAGAAGAATTATACGGACAGTATAAATCAGCCTTTGCTCATTTTTATGGCCGTTATTCTATGGATTTATTATTTTTGCTTAATTAAATACGATGAATAATTCGAGAAACTCGCGGGAGAAATGCCGAGCTATTTTCGCCGCAGCCTATTATAACCAAATAGCTCTTTAATCTTCACAAAAATGGTTTTTACTGTTTTTCCTTAGTGCAGCAGCAGCAGGAGACATCGCAACCAGTATGCAAATAAAACAAAATTAAACCAAGTAAATGGCGGCCAACCAAAATGTGGGCAAAGCTTACATAACTAAAAATTTTTATTTAAATTATTTATTAAATGCACTCAAAGTAGAAAATAATTTTTTATCCTTCTTATACCATAATAAAAGTGATATAGATAGAGAAGATATTGTATATCGGTCACATCAACGCGACGATTCCCCTAACAAATAGTTGTATTACTCTATAACCTACGGACATTGCTTGGCAAGCACGGTAATCTCACCCGTTCTCAGCTTTAGCATTATGTTTATCATTCGAATAGAAGAAGAATTTAGTTCTTCTTTTATAGTTCTCTCTTTATTAATTTGCGCCCATCGCTTTTATTATGGTATAAGAAAGATAAAAAATTATTTTCTACTTTTGAGTTCATTTAATAAAGGCTTGTTCTTTAAAAGTATTTTATAGTGACTTGAATTTGGTCCTTTAAAGGTTTAAGCTTCAATGTCTGAAAAGTTTTTAAGCTGCGTCTTTTGGCAAAGATTCATGAAAATGGGAAAAAGAAACAAAATAAGACTTGCAATTTCCTTGGGTTGGGAATAAAGTGTGCAGACTTGCTGGCTTTATCGATTTGCGCATGGAAATTGTGCAATATAGCGCCGATGAAAAGAGAAATAACTTTAGAAAACTCTATTTATTAATTTGTTCCCAAAAATAGGCTAAAGACAACAAAGAAACATTTTTAAAAAAAACAGGGCATGTACTTAATCATATTTTTAGAAATATCATGAAAAAGTTAAATTTTCCCCACAAAGTGCTACTTTCCCGCACGCAAAAGCAATTAGACGAATGACGAGCAGCTAGCCGAACCCAATTGTTTAAAAATATTTAACAGAAAAACGTGCAAGAATTTTTTTTTTAGATTGCCTGCGGCACGCGGCGCTATGACAATTTTAGTTAAATTTTAAGCAATTTTTGTCAACAGCATACGAATATTGGTATTGGCACCGATGTTCGAAGGAGGAGAGTGGGGCTTAGGAGCTTACGCCTCCCCCTCGGATTGATTGATTTATTACTCAAGACCCCACTCTCCCCCCGCCACTGGTTTATTTTCAAGCAATTTTTATCATTAGTATTAAAAAGTGTAAAAAATGGTAGCTTAAACATAATTTTGTACAAATTTTAGCATGGTTTTGAAAATAAAATCTACAATTAAGGCTAGATCTGCTCGATAATCCAACATCAAAACAAGTTGCAAAACTATGGGGCTGAACATACTTAAGTCAAAGAGTATCTTAAAGGTGATCCTGTGCTTTAGTGAAGAACAATTTCAAAACTCAATATAACCACTGGTGGTCCCAGTGAAAAGTGCGAGACCGGCACACTCACAAATTAAGCCCCTTTAAAAGTAAATGTAAGACAAAAACTATACGGTCAGATTGAGTGGCGCACCCAGGGATTCGCTTCGGGGGGAGGGGGGATAAATAATTAAAAAAATCGAATTTGAAGTAAAAATGTGACCATAATTGATACAAGGAAACAGGTGATTACAAGCGTGGACCTGGGCTCAAATGTAAAGGAGGGGGGGGGGGTGTTAGCCAAATTTAAAATTGTTTATTTATCCATCCATTTATGGGTCAATGCGCCGCAGCAATTCTTTACTTAAAATTAAACTAAAATAGCAAATATTTTATTTTATTTTATTTTTATTTTTAAACAAAAGGCCCCCAAACAGACACAAAGTGTCCTTTTTAAGGGTGGCACAAAATAACAATAATTTTCTTAAAAACTAAAATCAGTATACCTATATAGCATATATCAGAAATTATTCTTAATTTTATCTGCCTTAGAAAAACTTAAATTACAAAAAGTAAATAGGTAACTCTTCTCAATGGAACAGAAAGGAAAGCATTTAAGTTTGTCTTAATAATATTATTATTGATAGGATTTTGGGAATTTTAATTGTTTACTTACCCTTAATTCGTTTGTAAAAATGCTTAAAATGCACCGCGAAAATCATACTTAAAATGCCATTTTTGACACCAAATCGCAAGCAAAATGTTTTGACAAAGTTACATTAAAAAGACCGTTTTGATGGTGATCCAAATTGAGAACAAATAAAAAAACCAAACATTTTTATAGCGGTCTTAAACAAACGAAATCGTAAAAATGAAAGGTTTTATAGCGCCGCAGACGAAAAATTTTGCAATTTATAATTTTTTAAAGATTTTGTTAAAGGTTCTTGTATATTTATTCCCTATAAATTTTATTTCTGCTGTTATTTGATTGTGCCAATTGTATATAACCAGGCTTCTCGGGGGGGAGGGGAGATTAATCCCAAAATCCTCCCTCTCGGTGCGCCACTGTTGATTGAGATTGACCCCTTGCAACTTTAGTATGCATAAACCCATATTAACCTTTCGTTTGTCGCGTACATGTCTCATGGTTCTTTAAATCTTACATCCTGACCAATAGATGGCATACAATATGTTAGCCTACCGTTTAAATGCTGCTTTTTTATGTACAGTTAATTTCAGATAAAATGCGTACATTGAAATACAAAATACAACGTTTTTTTTTTCGTGTAGATGCGCCATTTCACACTATTCATTTTGCACCCGTCATATACCACGACATATTTTATTTTTCATTTAAGTCAATCATTGTCAATAATTTTTGACTTTAGTCAACATTACTGTTTGAAAATGGTTCCGCAACTTTCGGCCTTTACGAAATCGCAGATAATAAATCGACTGCAAGATGGATGGTCAGTAAGAAGGGTCACCGAAAATTTTGATATTAATAAAGCCACTGTGGCCAGAATTTCGAAACGATCACTGCCAAGAACATCAGTCTTTGGATCAAAAGCGCGGTACCGTTTTGCAAAATAAGGTGAGCACAGAGGAACAGGATGGACAATTACTGAATAATTTGCGAGAAAACCCATTTTCCACAGCTGTGGAAGCCATCAAAACAGATGGTTTTCCAGGTTCCCGATCTACAGCATGCAGACGAGTGAAAAATTCTGAACTTAAACAAAAACAAAAACAAACACGACTGATCTTTGCTCTCAATCACGCTGCAGAGGATGAGGAATATTGGGAAAGGGTGATTTTTACTGATTAAAAAAATTTACAATCTTCTTCGGATAGTATATCACCCACCTCGAAGTCGGTTTATTGAGCGATATACCCACCAGGTTAATAGAGCAGGACACTTCTTAGTGAACATGTGGGGTTGGATGTCTGCTAGAGGGTTAGGTGTTTACTGGCAAATTAAAGGAAAATTTACCGCAGTTAGATATTGGGAAATTTTAGGAAGGGTAATAGTGCCGTCAGTTGATTTTTTGTATCCAAACAATGAAATAATTTTTCAGCAGGACAATTGTCCTGTTCACCCAGCTAATGCTGTGCATCGCTGGTTTCAAGACCAAAATATAGAAGTGCTGCTTTGGTCATCGAACAGTCCCGACCTTAACCTCATCGAAAATATTTGGGGAAGATTAGTCAGAATAATATATGAACATAATTTGGCTTACTCCATGCCACGTCGATTGGAAATGGTTATTGAAACAAATGTAGCCGCCATCAAGTATTAATTTTTCTTTGGTTTTCATCTTAATATTACATGAAATTATAATAATTAAAATAATTTGTTTGTTGTTAAAATAATTTGTTTGAACTCTGTGTAATTTGCTTTTGAGTCCACTAACTTGCCTCGCTCGTGACAAAGAGTTGTTCTTTAGCCTTGTTTCAAATACTATTTTCTATTGCTAAGAAGTTTTAGCTAAATACACTGAAAAAAAAAACGTAGCTGTACCTTTTTCAGTTTTTTCTGGGGCAGTCAAATGTAGTAGTTCTCGCGAGTTACAAAGACATGACTAAACGTGTATGACATAGCTAACCCAAAACTAGGACGACAAAATTAAGCTTCTAGGTATACCATACCGTTAGTGTTTTAGTTGTTTGTTAAATTTTAGTAACATTTTAAGTAACAAGGTAATTTTTTGATATTAGCAGAAAAATGTGTTCCAATAACTTGCTTTGATTTTTTTCTTATATATATGAAAGAAAAGGTTTGGATTTATTATTTTCGAAATGTTTTGATAACTACCCAGCAAACACAAATCGTCGGCATTGAATCGGGCCAATGTCGGCAGTGTGTCGGCATCGGCGACTACACTCTGGCCCGAGGTTGTTCAGATTGCGATTTTCAGTTTTCGGTCAATAATCGGCAACTGACGGAGGTCCACATTACTACAGTCGACTTTATGCCGAAACCACTTTAGGGCCGATGATGGTCTGATAGGAACTTTCTTTAATCAGTCGAGAATCGGCAACTGACGATGACCCGATTTACTATAGTCGACTTTATGCCGACGCCTACTTTATCTGCTTTAGAGCCGACGACGGTCCGATTGGAACTTTGTTTAATCGGACAGGAATCGGCAACCGACGATCGTCCGATTACGTCACCTTAAAATTTTTAAACTGCTTAATAGTTTTTTCCTAGTATGTAGAGATGTTCCCTGTACAGTAGAAGATAATATTATATATATATAATGAACAAAGATATTTCAAAATTAGAATGCAGACTTGACAAGATGGTGGTACTTCTCTACAAGAATCACCTCTTCTGCCACTTAAACCAGCCCGACTGGTTAAGCACCCGCATTATCAAAACTTTGTAGTTTGCCAATGTCGGGCCGCTTTAAGCTACCACCGACGAACCTCCGTCAATCGCCGACATTGGACCGCTTGCCTACGTTAGACCGACCAAATTAAGCAGTTATGGGCGGATGGTCGGTACCATGTGGTTAAACCATATCGGACCTTAATCGTACGGCGACGGTATGCTGATGTCAGCAAAAAGTAAAATTTGCCATTGGTCCGACAGCGGGCTATAGTCTAACGCTGCGTCGGCAAACCTACATTGGGCCTACATCGCAAAGCAGACAAAAAATAGTGCTGGTCCGATGTGATAAATCGACGTCGTGCCGATGACGACAAATTCGGCAATCGACATCGGACCGACGAAGGCCCGAGGGAACCGTGTTTGCTCAATAAGATAGGTATTCTGCTTCTTCCAAAATTTCTGTTTCCTAATATCAGCTGAAATCAATCACTACACTATTTTGAGATCAACCAACCAAAATTTTTTCTTTGCTTTTGACTTAGGCATTTGAGATTTTTACATATTGAACATGTTCCAATAACTTACTTTGATTTTTTTCTTTTATATAGGAAGAAAACGGTTTGGATTTATTATTTTTGAAGTATTTTCATAAACTATGGTGTTTTATTGTTTATATCTTAAAAACTAAAGTTTGGCATTTGAAAAAAAACTAGTTTTAATGGCGGGTTTATCCAAATTTTCATATTGATAATTCATAGTAGATAAGCACAATTTTAGGGTTGATACATAATTTAACAGCACCTTTTTATCCAAAGGTTCATTAGGGTAAATTTTGACAATTGACATACCAAATTTACATTGGTTAAAAAAATGTTTTTCTTTACCTAACCTCAATTCTGCTTCTTCCAAAATTCCTGTTTCCTACTGTTAGCTGAAATCAATCACTACTATTTTGAGATCGACCAACCAAAATTTTTTCTTTGCTTTTGTCTTGGGCATTTGACATTTTTACATATTGATAGTGCATAATGCACTGTTTGCCGAACTGTCTAAACAAAAACAAAATGTTTTTTCAATAGCATAAGAATAAAATTAAAAATTATCAGCAAATCCTCAAAAATAACAAACAAAAGTTTAACATAGAACGCGTCCAATCTTATTTACTTTTAAAATAAACGCCAAAGTCGAAAACTCGACTGGCAAACAAAATGCAATTTGGAAAATGGATGTTTTCTCCGGGGGAAAGTTTCTTTCCATTTTGCATAATAACTTTTCCATTTCCCCCTGTCGAAAGGGACAGACTAAACAAATAGCCCTACCTATAGATTTTATTGGGAAAGATAAAATATTTTTATTTAAAGCATTGCAGTAAGCGTTAGTATGTAGAATCCTCGAGCGTGATCTTAAAATATGCTCAAAGATAAAATAATATACCAGGTGTTGGGGAATTATTAAAAAACTGCAGGTGACAGATTGGGACGCTCACGGTTTATCAGAATGTGCAAAATCAAACCCGATAAATACATATTTTTAGCTCAGTATTGCGCAATAAGCTGGCCCGAAATAGTTTTGGAGTAGCTCGCGATATCCATGTATTAGTGTGGCAATGGTAGTAGTCTGTAGCTTATTTTTCTTTATTTCCGTGGTAATAGTTCGGAATGCCCACAGTCAATATGTAATTTGCAAAAAGCACGCAATACTTCGCAATAAAGCACAATACATGGTTATTGCGCAATATATGTATAAAACACAGGTCAGTGAAACCCCCGTCGCCTCAGGATATTGCTCTGTTATTGTTATTTATTTTTTATTTTAGAAGCTTTTATTTAATTTCCAATGTATCTATGTATGTAACGAACTAGACATGTTTGTTCGGGTGGAATTTTGCAGCTTAATTTTGACCAACTCCCGACATCCGATCGGCTTCAAATTTGGCATGAGTTACGGTGACAACACAAGAATATGATGTGTGGAAATTGACAGCTTCCCCCTACTCGAAGAGGGTGGAGGAGGGTACAGTTGAAGTACGCCCGATTTCGTTGAAATTTGGTGTGTGTGGCACTTGGGATTGAGATAACGAATTTCTAATCAGATTTTGAAAATTCAATATGGCGGATTGTTTTGCTAACCAATTTTAACTGACTTATTCACATCCGATTGTGTTCAAATTTGATATGCGTTTATAGTTCCGGTGAAAATACAATAATTATTCTCAGGTACCCACCTCCCTCTAACGAGGGAAGTGGAGGGGGAAAAAGATTTAGTTTGTTCGATTTCAATCAAAATTGGCATACAGGGGTTTTTAAGGAAGGGGATTATGAAAATGGACGATTAAGGGTACAAATCTAAAAATTAAAGGTGTGTGTTCAAATTTGGTATGCGTTTATAGTTCCGGCGACAATACAATAATATGGTATTATTAGGTACACACTTCCCGCTAACGAGGGAAGGGAAGGGGGGAAAAGGTTTAGTTTGTTCGATTTAAATCAAAATTTTCATACAGGGAAAGGGATATGAATTCTTCTATTCGAATGATAAACATAATGCTTTCATCTAAAGAAGCTAAGAACGGGTGAGATTGCCGTGCTTGCCAAGCCTTTGAAAATGTCCTTAGGTTATAGAGTAAGTAACTGTTTTTTATATGAATCGATGACCGATATACGATACATAATGTTAAAATTTTTAATTTGCGCCCATCGCTTTTATTATGGTATAAGCAAAATAAAAAAATATTTTCTACCTTTGACTGCATTTAATAGAAGCTTGTTCTTTAAAAGTTTTCTTTAATAAAAATTTATTTATATAAGAACCAGACGTTAAAAGTTAAATTCAAAAATTAGGATTTAAGATTTAAGTACCACGTTGAAGGGAAATATCCCTAAATTTACATAATGGGTAAGTTTAATGTAAATTCGACGTCTGAACTCTAATAAAAGGTAATTTAGGGTCTTGGCCAGACCCGTTAATTTAGGATGGCCTTCATGAAGGGGTTTATTTTATAATCTAGTATTATTCTCGTTTATTATGTATAATATTTTGATATGTAAATTTTATTCACATATTTTTGAAAACACTCATTCAAAGAAAGCAACTGTATTCAATGCTGTTTTTCCCGCTTGCAAAAATGTTTTCCTTCCTGTGTAGCTATTCTTGAAATCGGTGAGAAAACCATTATTTACCTGAAACGCACATCTCTTCCGACATCGACCAATAGAAGCCATGCATTTCTGGGGAATTATTTTCTTTTCCATGATCTCAAAAATAGCAACACTAAGTGTTTTTAAGAAAATGTGAAAAGAACCCACTTTCAATTGGCTTAAACTTTCTCCAACTGATGTAGACCATACAACATAAATCTTGGTATCTACACGTAACAGAGTAATAAGAATGAAAAGAATTTGCCATTTCAACCAAGAAATATGCACATTTTTCCTAAAGCCCGCTTGAAATGGAGCAATAAAACATGAATTGTATTAATGAAGCGGGATGCGCAGAGAGGACTTGCTCAATATATCAATTTTGAGCACCGGTCACTTGGGCACCAGCAAACAAAAAATTTGCAAACCAACCAACCGAACCTGGCCATTTATTTTATTAGTTATAACTCACTAAAACAAAGACAAGCGAATCCTTTGCAACCCTGTGATACATTGACATTTTCTTTTTTAAATTTCCTAGATGTTTTCTTTGTTGAGCTTCAAGCAGCGAAGATCAGAAGTACTGATTCGGGATAAAATGCCTATTTTTGTTTTCTACCACCACAAGTTTGAATTAAGAAGACCTAACGAGATCAACCGCTCGAAGGATAAGACTCAAAAACTCCCAAATTGATGCGCCACTTAACTATTGTTTGTTTGCTTTAATATTTAAAATATTTAATGGTGCCAGAGTTCAATCGGGTTATTAAAGTAGAACAAGTAGATTACCATCAGCAACAATAATATTGTCTGATATATTGTTTATCTTTTTAAGAAACTTATGATGCCCAGTGTTCCTTGTGAGATAACCATCCAATTTTGAATGTTCGCTATTCCACCCGAGATCTTTTAATGTCTCTTTTTTAAATTCTTTTCGGTTGAAGCTAAGACATTTCATACACCTTTGGTTGAAATAACTGATTCGGATGTTTTTCAATATATTATGTATCGGCTCCTATTAACTCATTTTATGGTTTCTGTCGTTGCAGTAACACAATTTTAAAGATAAATAAAAGAACTTACCTGATCGTTCATATCGTATCCGTTTTGAAAATTTGAATGTTGTATACTCAATGCCAGATCAACGTTTTCTTGCCTCTGAAACAAAAGAAAAAATATATATTAAAAAAATGCGACCGAACTGTATGGGTTTTTTTATAGATTATTTATCTATTATAAAAACGGGTTGATTTTTAACCTGATTAATAAGCACTCCCTTAAAAACTGATAATTCAAGTATGGTAAACTTCTCGATTTCTTGGCGTTCATATTTAAAGTAGTATTCTATTTATTTATTACTATTACAAACAGAATTCACATTGATATTGAAATTAAAGGAAAACGCTAACGATTTATTCGAATATGAAGTCATTGTAAAATTCGTTGGTTCATTGGAACCAGACGTTCCCATATCGGTACAGCTGCTGATAGTGCTGGAAGACACCGACGCATTAGAACCTTGTTTTTTTTTTTTCTGCAATTTGTATTTTGTTACGCACCGATTCTTCTAGGTATCCTTCTGCTACGGTCGAGGACTTCCATCCTCCGTGACGCTTCAAAGTAGTCATTTTAGCCCCTGCATTGGCCAAAAGAGTCGCCGAAGACCTTCTCAGGCAGTGACGCTGTGAAAGCGCTGGTTCCTCCAATTTCAAAAACATTGCAATTCTTGAAGGTATCTTCGACAAAGTATTTATTTCCACACACTGGCTAGTACACCTCCAATTTAAAAAAAAAAAACAAAAAAGCGGCTAGAACTAGTATTCTTTGGTCTCAAAGACATGTATTTTTTACACAAATTGATCGGGTTGACTGGAAATCCTTCTTCAAGTATGGTAAACTTCTCGATTTCTTGGTTTTAGTGTCTGGCAAAACTACGTGAAAATATTTTCCTTTGTCTTTGACCAATTCATCGCATGTACAAGCACCGCGAATCCCCATTATCAAAGCCACTTTCATCAACAGGTACTCGTTGTCGGGAGCTTCGTTCAAAAACTTTTCTATTTCAGATCATTCTAATGTCTTTGGACTTCTTTGGTTTGTCACAGGGATGTGATTTGCTTTTCAAAAAGCTCGTTAGTTTGCCATATTTTGAAATGTTTATAAAGGTGAATAGTCGAGCGAAGCATCGAGTATTTGGTCCATAGCGACGATGGGGCTAATTTTTTTTGCAAATGTAAAAAATAAGCCAATAGAACATTTTCATCGATACCTTTTATTTTCCGTGAATTCATCCAAGACTCAAACATTTTGAACTCCTTGTCGTAAGCATTTCGAGACTTTTCTTCCGCTTCCGTAAGGATATCCTTAGGAACGTAATTTTCATCGGTTTCCTCCATTTTCTATACGTTTTTTTCTTCAAAAAAGCTTCCCTTTTCTGCAGGGAAAACTGACAAGTGTCAAAATTTATTTAAACATTTGCTAACAATGTATCATGCCCGTGGCAACCAAACAAACAACCTACTTTGACCAAAATGTAAAAAAGTCACTGTCAACTCATTTATAGGGTAGTAAGACGCAAGTAGCTTTGATTTGAGCACAAAGCTTATTAACTATTATCTCATAAAAAAACTATTTCTTCCACTTATTGGATAAAACATTGTATGCCACTTGTGTGTTATGTTTTCTAAGTCATATGAGAATTTATACCACTCGGCCTGACGGCCTCGTAGTATAAATATTTGTCCCGTGACTTATTTTCAACGTTACACACTAGTACCATAAATAAATATTTTCAAAACTAAGTCATTGTCATACTGTTTTTTTTTCTTGAAGTTCAGACGATCTTTTTCCAGGTTTGTTGCAATCAAATTGCTTTCGTGCATTTCGTATAATTTCCTGACTAACTTCAAGAAACAAACCTTCGGGGAAGATTTTCGATAATTTCCCCATCCATTGTTATATTTTAGTATATATGTAAAATGCGTAACATCACTTTTAACACTGTGGAATGAAAGACGAAAGACAAGCAGGTATGTGTAAACCGCGTTCGAATTCGACTGATTTTGATCAGTTTAACTCGAATGGGGTGGAGAGCACTCGATCTGTTTCGCACCCAAAACCGGTGAGACATAAAGCTATTTGTAACTCATCGCGGTATACATATCCGCATCTAGCGAGAACCAAGCACATTGATTGGTCAGAAACTTGTAGCACGTTCGAAAAGATATATGATAATTTAAGGTGTTTCTGAACGCAATAGGTGCTGAGGTACGATACGTGTGCCGTAACGATACGTGATACCTAACGCATCTCTACACCTATCGCGTTGAAGAACACCTTAGATTAGCATATATCTGCTCTTTTCGAACGTGGTACAAGTTTCTGATCAATTAATGTGCTTGGTTCTTGCTAGATGCGGATACGTGTACTGCGATGAGTTACAAATAGCTTTGTGTCTCTATTGTTTAACTCATTACCCACGCATCAGCATATTGGGTTGTCTTGTGCCTATTTTTATGCATGTTATAGAAAGAGACGAAAATGTGAATATTTTCGTATGGTTTCGAAAATTAGAACCCTGAGTAGGAATTTTGGATTTTAGTAGAAGTAGTCACTTCTCAGGGTATGATCGTTTATTACGCCCAGAATCAAGCCTGTGTTGGTGTGGTCGGCTAATAAGAAGAAAATATATGTACTTAATGTATGTAAAAATTAAAATATCAAGTAAGAAGTTTTATGCTGATTTTAAAAATCGAATCTAAAAGGGTCGATTTAAAGGAAAATATCAACTTTGTAAAATATCATAAAAGGTAAAAAATGGTAAATATAATTTAGTTTAACAGTTTAATTACTAATAAAAGTTTTATAAAACACTTTTTACATGAACACGAAATTTTCATGAAAGAAAAATGCTACAGAACTCCTTTCGAATCGCATACTTTTCAAAAGCCCCGTATGTGATTTCAAGTTGTTTATTTACTTAAAAATTTGTTAGCAGAAGCATGTTTAAAATTTTTGAGAAAATTACACTAATGTCCGTGTGCACGGGTTTGGCTTGACATGTAAGCCGAGCTTAAGCTTTAGTTTTGGTGTGCAATGGTGAGGAATATCATGTAAGTTGCACTTAAGCCGCAGTTAAGATAAGCCGTAGATTTTGTTTTTAAACAAAAGCCATTAATTTAATCAGATTATAAAAAATGTTCGGTTGGCTTAAAATCTTTCTGTGATTATAATAGTGGTCTGTGCTTAAAATGGAACTTCTTTGGGATGATGATGAAGATGAAGAATTAGACTTTGTAATTAATGGAATACTTACCAAGAAGGATTTTTCAAAGAATGAGATGAAGATACTTTTTACAAAAGATTTAGAACCTTAACCTTTTTTCCGCAAATGCGTTGCAAAGAAACTGAACAATGGGTTGTGTTGGTCTGGTGGTGTAATAATTAGTATGTTTTCACATCGTATTCAATACGTATCGAAAATCAAGCATGTTGTTCTTCATATATCACGCTCTTTGTCGGAACAGAGAACATGCTCTATGAAAGAAAAAGAAGACAATCTTTTTAATACGTATGGAGTACGATGTGAAAACATATTAAATAAATAGTTAGGTTTTATAGTTAACCAATTATAGTAGTTTTATTTGCCTTTTCCTCCATACAATCATAAATCATTAATAAAATTTAAAAGAACCTCAAATTTTACGTGGTTTTTTTGACAGCTGACAGGTAATAATCATGATCACCACACAAAATACACAAAAAAATGCAGATAACTGCCACGTTTATTTTCCTTACTTTTTCCAAGTGGAACATATTCGGAACTTTTGCAAACCAAGTAAATCTCAAGGTTGTCACCCTCAGTTCAAGCGGCACTTGAACAAGTTGAAGAAGTAAGGGGAAGTGGTGCACACGGGCATAAAAATGCTATTTTGATATAAAATTAAACTAAAATCGTAAATGTCAATGCTGTTATAGCACCTTAGTTGAAGATTTGTGCAATTTATGAAAAAAGTCCTATTAAAATTTTTTATGTTTTTACTGTTTTTCGTGTCAGCGGTGCTGGTGAAAAGTTGTGTGCTATTTGAAATATTTTATCAATCATTAGGTAAAAATTCGTTTTTTTTTTGGAGCAATGCAAAATCAATATCTTACCAAAGCAACGCATGCATATATTGCTAAGTTAATTTTAAAATACACAAGGCCAGAATTCCTTGCTGGCCCAAAATTAAAACTGGTCTAGTAAATTGAAAAACATTAACAGTGGGATTTACTAAAACGGTTTAGTCTATTTTAAAACGGTCCTAAGTTTAAGTGAAATTTTTGGTTTTCAGCATTCTAAACGAACCCTCCTTGAGTTTTGGACGTAGTTTGATTTATAATAAGAATTTTAATAAATTTGTTTATTGAATAATCATCTTAACACAATCTTTTGTTGGATTTAAGAGGAAATTTTCAATTTAGAAGAAAAGAAAATTAAAAAATTTAAACCCACGCGGGGTTTAAATAGTAAACACTCTGTAGAATAAATTAACATTGGGGTTATATGTCACTCTAATTAAAACTTACCCAAATCACAAATAGCGAGTTCGGATCTTTTATCTCTGCTTGCACCTTGGCTTGCACCAACCTCTACTTATGAAAGTTACAGCTTTAAAATGAGAGGGCTTTGAGTAAAGAAAGTTTTTTTGACTGAGCTTTTAGATAACCTTAATGTTTTACTTTCAGTTTGTAAATAAATGAATATAGTTGTTTTGGGTTTTTTGTTTGGTATATTTTTCGTGCATAATCAGTTATGTTAGTTTTGCCTCCTAGTGCCCTCATATATTTTGTGTGCTGAAGACGGGTTCAAAATATGGCATTTTTTTGGACAAAATAGGAGGTGTTTTATTGGATAATGAATAACTTGGGATATTAAATCAGGTAAATTAATCCTTGTAGAAACGGTTACTTAGGGAAATTATAAACGAACTTATTACCAAATGCCACAAAACAATCCTTTCTGGGGGCTATATAACTTTAAACACAAATAATGGAGCTATTATGTGCCAAATTTTTGGCGTATTCGCCATTTGCCATTTTGAAACCTGTCTTTTTCTTTTTTCTTTTAAAATATGGTGTATTTTCAGAAAAAAAGCAGTTTTCAGTGGTATTTTGCAATAACAATACAAAATAATCAATAACTTTGTGTCTTTTCTCTATGGGTAAGTGTTTTTTGAAAATTGGTTTTAAAATTTAGTACCCCCCACAGGTGTAAATCTTTAGACCTGTGGGGGGTACTATTTTAGATCTTAGTAAATCCCACTGCAATTGATTTCTTCCATGGTTTAATGTTTGTTTTAAAATTCCATTATTGTCTTGAAATTTTAGAGTTCAATTTATATACAAGTTGTTTTTTCATACACAGGGCAGATAACTCTGAATCACTTTAATAATTTGTTTTCCACTGTTACTATATCTCAACAATTATACTAAACCTCGAATTTTTAAAAACCTCAAATGATTTTACGCGCTTCTGGCGAATTACAAGCGTAAAAAAAATGTCAAAAAAGAAAATACGGCTCTAACGAACTCGTCTGTCACAATAATTTCTTGTTCAAATTAAAAAAAAAAACTCGCTTTGAACTAAACGAGATTACATATACATATGTTTTTTTTTTATTTTTTAACAACTGTGCTACACGGCTGGGTTTATTTTTATTTTAAATTAACTATTCAATTCAATTGAATTTCAGAGTAAAAACGCTACATTTTTAGATTGAGAATAAATTACTAAAAAAAGAGTTTTTTAGTTCAATAACTAACACCCCAAACAAGGGTAATATTACAAAACGTAATTTTAGGTACAACTAGTCACTAGTGTGTATTTGTTTTGATCACTTGATACATATCCTTGACTCATCTCCAAGAGCAACCATTAATTTTAATAAAAAATTGATTTAAAATGTAGTCCTGTAAATGTAAAATATTTTTGTCATTTGTAGTATACTGAATTTGGTTTGCCTATTCAACAGATGACATAATAATAAAATAAAAAAGGTTTTTATTAATTTTATTTTTTAATAATTAGTGTAAATAAAAAGAAACCAAATTAAAATCGGTCATCGTAAAGAGAGATGCAAAATTTTCCTTCCCAACAGGGGTGGATTCGGAATGTAATTTTTTCATAATAGTGTATTGTAAGCAGACTTAAATAATGTACTAATGTACCAAGTTTAAATCAAATCGATAGAAATCTGTTTCGTCACACTTTTCTCCAAAATTAGGAAATATATAGTGAAATTCAAATCTCCAAACTGCATATTCGTAGCTTCTTTGGTTTAAAAGTTACGAATTTTTAAATGTATTAATCCCATTTCCTTTTACCCCTGCCAACATACTTTATCCTCTATAAGTAAAAATATTACATCCCAAGTTATGAATTTTCAAATATCATTACCCCATCTCACACCCTTAACCAACTGCTCGAAATTAGTTTTTTTAAAACATTAAGCAAAACTCAACGCTGAAAACTGCTTAACGGTAGCAGCTTTGGTTGAAAAGTTATAAACTTTTGAATTTTGAAATATATTATCCCCCGCGCACCCCGTCAACCACCCCCCACCAACGTATTTTTTTCAGAATAATGTATTGTCTCCTCCGGACTTACATAAGTATACCAAATTTCATTGAAATCGGTTAGAGGGAAGTTGGCGAAAAATGCATCACAAGATTTGATAGACAGATAGACGGCAGATCAGGTCCTGTGAAGCTAAGGTCGTAGTTGCAATCTGGGGAATTTTTTTAGCAACACTGTACGGGAAATCAATTTAAATATGTCGACCTGATTTTTTTGCAAAATTTTACGTCATTGAATTTGTTTTCCAGAGCAATGCGGAGACTTTATTTATGTTTATCCACAGTAGGACACCAGAGATTTTTTAGCACTGGGTCAAAAATTTGGGGTTAGGTTATTTATTTTGACCTTTTGCGTTCTGCGCCGCTAAAAAAACAAGTAAAATACTAGAATAAAACATTTATTGCAGAATTACCTGCTCAAAAAACGCTACCCAACTACGTATTAAAGTAACTGCATGGGTGTAATGTTTAAGGTGCATTTATAATTGAATTGCAAAAGTTGGATGCCGACAACAGGTTAACTTAAAAGCATGCGGATTTAAAAATCGGCTACTGGCGCTAGACGAAATAATCGTATTCTATTTTAAACAGGAGCGTCAACGACTAGCAAGTCTTTCCAACCTCTAAATGGATTTTACTGACTTGTTTTGTTAGTACTCAAGTATCCGTGTGTTTTTGAAACTGAGGTTCTAAAATCTATCCTTTGCAGTCCAAGATTTCACTAGTACACTTGCACATAACTATGATAATTCCAGCGAGCCAGTAAAGTTCTCTTGGTTCTTTGATAGACTCGGGATAATGCCCGCGCAGCGCTAGGCTTTTTTCGGCGGAGTGGTTTCATATTTGTTTTAGAATAATGTCTTTGAAAACACATTTTTGAAAGATAAACATAACCTCGAAGGGTTTTTTGTCAGAAAACGTAAGTAAAAATACTCTTCTGTCCCACTGCGGCCCGATTAAAATTTGTTGACAAAACACCTGCAGTTACCATGGAATCGTATAAATTTTGCGATCTATCGACCTACACTTGAAATGAAGTGTGATTGATTGTTCGGTTTTCTTTTCCGGAGTGCACAGGCTTTTAGAGAAAAGGAAACTTACTTTTTATTTTCGCTAAAGCAAGGAAATATAAAAAGGAAAAAGTATTTCTCTATTTTTTTTTGTAAATCGGGTTTGTTCTAAACGGCAATTATTTTGAGGATTTTGGGATAGATGACAGCACTAGAGCTCTTATTATTTTGAAGAAAAAATAATTGAGAATTTTGAATAATCCTTCAGATATTTTTGTTAAGCATTTAAAAATTATCACCCTTGCAAAATTTCAGCTAATTCTGATGTTTAGTTTTCCCTGTGCCTTCGACAAAAGATTAAAAAATTAAAGAATAAGGCGTTGACAGTTGCACTTTTTTTTACTTAAAATCTGGGGAGAAACTATAGCCTTAAGAGTAGATAAGTATTCTTTTTTTCTCAGGAAATGTCCAAGTCGAAGTATCGTTCAAAACGGGTCATGCGATATCGATACTTTTTGGAGTCAAATAAACACCGGAACACATTTTGTAAAAACTAAAACACATCTTACGGCTATAGTTTATCAAAACAGGAATTTATCAGACCGTATTTAATATAAGAACGATTCACCACACGGCAATTTGTTAAACCAAGTTTTTATTCGGACCTTATTTCTTTAAACCCATTCAATAACAAATTCGAAATTTGTAAGACCAGTTTTAGTCAAACCATTGTTTATCAAACTCATTCATTATTAAACTCGTAATTTGTAAATTCCATTTTTAATAAAACCCGAAATTTGTCAAACCATTATTTTTCAAAACCGGAATTCGTAAAATTCGTTGCTTATCAGAAAATTTTTGCTAAATTGATTGCACATTCGTCAATAATACATGAACCTGCGTGGTGGCGCGCCTGCGCGGCAGTTCGATGCATTTGTCTTTCTATGTGCGCACACTTGGCTAAAAGTATTTACAGGTAGTGTTCAATACTTTGTGTATAGATGTCGCCACATGCGTGTACGCCTCCGGTTCATGTATTATTGGCGAATGCGCAATCAATTTAGCGAAAATTTTCTTACAAACGACGAGTTTTACGAATTCCGGTTTTGATGAATAATGGTTTGACAAATTCCGAGTTTGATATTGAATGGTTTGATGAAGAATGGATCGATTAACAACGGTTCTTATTAATTTCGAATTTGTTTATGAATGGGGTTGAAGAAATAAGGTTCGGATAAAAAACTGGTTCAACGAATTGCAGTTCCTATAGTGAATGATTTTATGATTGAACTTTCTTTTATTTAACGAGTTTGATTTTGCACATTCTGATAAACCGTGGGCGTCCAACACAGCTCGGAGCACTTTCTAAGGTCACGAATTCGAAATATTAAAATATTTGAGTATTTTTTGTCAGGACCTATATTTAAGTCAAAAACGGATTTTTGTGTCATTATTAGAACTTTTGTACCAAAATTCTATTGCTGACTCTTGGACTAACGACAACAAAATATTCCTAATAAAATTTGTAGATAATTTAAAAAAGCTTGAATAAAATGGCTGACAGGGTATAAAAAAAGGGTAATTAAAATTGAAAAATTTACGTTTAATTGGATTTTTACGATACCAATTAAATTGGGTAAATGCAAGTTGATTAAATTTTATTACCCGTTTTTACGTAAAGACCAGGATAAAAAGAGCTTGATTTTATGTAGTGACCGGCTGACAATAACATTAAAACCAAGGACTTAACTGAACCTCTTTTAGAAAAGAAAGAAAATGGGTAAAGCGCAAAAAACTTAAAGCAAAATTTATTGCTTAACCCTGCATTCGTTCCGTCAAAAAAAAAAGGTGTGTTAAATATTCGATAAAAATGTCAATTGATTTAATTAATAAGTCTTCAATTTTATATGTAAAGAATAAATGTTCTACCCCCGGTTGCGTTTTCGCTCACAGCATGGAGGATCTCGGGTTCGAATCCCGGCTAGGTGCATGGATTAGTCGAGGAATTCGGTCTTAAAATTGATCCATATTTAAAAAGAACCGCCAAAAGTTAAAAAAAAGAGACTAAAAAAACACTGTGGATAATTAGATAAGTGTATAGACAAAAAAGTCACATTGCAAATGTTAAAGTCAGCTGAACCAAGCATCTTTTGCTGATTTTTCTAAAACAAAAAATACACTAAAGCCTTTAGACTTTTGTAATGCCAAATTAGTAAAAAAATATTATCGCTCATACTCGTCCTAGTAATAATCCATTGATTACTCTTTGTATTTGTATTCCGAATTGTTAGTTTTACTCATAATCTTATTCTAAAAAAGTTCTGAACAAAAAACTTAAAAAATAATTAAATTATTAATTTTTAGGTAGTTCAATCATCATGTAAAATTGCATTGAATTTGTTTCGGGGCTAGAGTTTTAAAATTGCTGATAATTATTAAGAAAATATGCACGAGTGAAAAATTATTTGGTTCATTTTGAAGCTCGGATGGTATTTAGGGGATTATTCTCGAAAGGAAGCACAAATTACAGAAAAAGAAAAATTATCGGGGTAATACCATAAGTCAGAATTATCGATAATTTTGAAAAAAAAACGTGTTTTTTGAAAACTGCAATAATTCCACACCTGAAATTAGCTTTGTGTTTTGGACTTCCATTGTCTATATTTTATTTATACACGACGTTTCCATCAGTACAATCTCTGATCGGTTTACTGAAAACACCCTGATTCTGCCTAATAAAGGCAGCTTCAAGGAATTTCTTCCAGTGCGACTCCTTGTGCAAAACCTTTGCTTCTGTCCACTTCATTCGGTGTTGTTTTGACCATGCGTGTTCGGCGATTCCTGATTTCGTTGTTTCATCTCTAAGCCTAACAGATATTATTGGCGGAGCCAACTTCTTAAACTTCACGGTTGAGTGAGTATATAAGTACGTATCCTTAGGAATAGATTGTAGTTTGCACCTGAAGACGATCAGAGATTGTACTGATCGAAACGCCGTGTATAAATAAAATATAGACAATGGAATTCCAAAACACAAAGTTAATTTGAAATACATCATTGTCTCAAACTTTCAAACAATTTCACACCTCTTATGGAAAGTTTTACATATGAAAGAAATTTTCCGTATAATTCTTTATAAAAGGCACCGCTTTAATTGTCAAAAATGACCCTTGCCTATTATTTCACTCGTGTGTTAAAATTCCCATAAGCCAAGTGTCACTTTTGCCAATTGTAGCAGTACCTTTTATAAAGAAGTACTCTGATAATTTTTCTGTTTGTTGTTTGTTCCCTTTCATGAAATAATGCCCTAAATACTACTCGAGCTTCAAAATTAATCAAAAAATTTTGCACTCCTGCATGTTTTCTCTGCAAATTTCACTCTTCTGAAGTCGTGAAATTATAAAAAAACACGCAAGCATGAAAAATTGTCGGTAATTTTAAAGATCTAGCCTCGAAACAAAGTCAAAGCGATTTTATTGCATAGAAGCATTGGCGTGCGATTAGCGATTAAACTGAAAATTAATAGTTTTTTGCTCAGAACATTTTTAGAATAATTTTATAAGTAAAACTAATAATTCAGGATAAAAACAGAAAAAGTAATAAAGGGCCTAATACTAGGACGATTATAAGCGATATTTTTTTACTAATTTAACGTTTCAAAAGTTTGGAAGCTTTAGTGATGTTTTTATTTTACAAAAATTATCAAAGGATGAATTTTATTTAAAACTTTTTTTGTAGCGTAGGTCGGTACCTATTTTGTTTTCGAGTTATTTAATTTAAAAAAATGCACTTTTAGGGGTGACTATTAGTACTATGATACAAAAAAAATCAGCTTGTTCCTAATTTGTTCCAGCTACTCCATAGGCTTAGTCATAAGTATATGAAAGGAACTCATGCGAGACCACTCGTGTCCGCCATAGCCCTTGACCATTTACAAATTCAAATAAAAATTCCTACATCATTTCCGTTAGGATACTGGGGGCAATTAATAACTTTGTAAAATATTGGACAGGACCGACAGAGCGAAATTTTCGTATTCAAAACTCTGGACCTCTTGTTCGGCAAAAATTAAAAATCTAAATAAAACATAACGATTGCTCTTTGTGTTTTTTTTTGTTAGATGGCATGGCGGACCGGGAGCCATTGTTCCAAAATTTATTGCTTCGATTCTCCCTTACCGGCAACGACCGACAAAATAAATAAAACAAAAATCAAATGATCCAAATAAAAATGTAAAAACGGTTATGAGGAAAAACTGGCTTTTGTGACTGCTTTTTTTATGCCGGTGTTTGGCTTTGCCGAAATTGATATTGTTTTCTACGAAGGAGTTATTGCAGAATTTTAATTCTCCTGATTTGGTTTTAAATTTGTTTTGCTAGTTGTTTGCGTGAATGAATATTTTTATTATATTATTCTCATTTTTTTTGTAGCTACTTTAAGAACCAAAACTGTATATTAGTTTCTAATTTTTATAAGAATTGCAAATTTTAAGAAATAGACATTTTTGAAAATGCCAATTTAGAAAAATAATAAATAAGACACTTCTCCCTGTTTGGGGGCTATAATCGTATCTTAGTCCCTCATTTTGGAGACTAAAATAGCAGTTTTTATTTAAAAAAAATAGACTGAAAGCTACATATTTTAAAACATCAATCCAATTGTTTAAAGGAAGGGTCGGAAAAAATCCGGGAAGCTCGACACGAATTCTTCATTTTTGAAATATATACTTTTTTCCCGCAGAACCTAAATAGAGATAGGTACTGCCGAGTGCTAAAATATCCTTCGGCAGGATTGGTTCATCCCTCGACCTGGACTGAGGTATTCCGCATGTTTAGGTTCCTTTTTTGTAAAAACCATCTACCAAAATGTTTTAAAGGTCAATGGAACTAGACATTTTCTCACGTTAAAGACCATCACTGTGCCCCAGTTCGATCATGAACTTATATTGTTACATTTTCTGAAGTTTGAGTTGATTAGATGGGCGTAAATATCGTCATGCATCGTGTATTTTGCGACAATAGCGGTGCTGCAAAGGTCAAAAGTTGGCTATTCAAATTAGGTTAGACAACAACCCTTCTTTACCCTCTCATCTTCAGTGAGGCCAATTTTAAGGCTAACCAATCTCGGGAATAGTGGTCAACCACTTTTTTTAATGCAAATATTTTTTTGCCAATACAAGTTGAGCGTTTGAAATATGGTAGTTAATCGAAGTAACGTAACGTATCTAAATCATACCATATTAGCTGACACGTATATGGGTAATTCTCTGTAAACTTGGCCAAACAATTTTTAATCAAAGAGTAGCGATATTTTCTAAAGCCATGTTATATAATGTTAAGGCAAATCAGTTTTTTTTAAAACAAGGTCTATTTCGAACCGAAAAACAAGTATTTTTAATTTTCTAACAAATAAGAATTCCTCATTCCCTCACCATGTCTCACAAGACAATTTGTTATTTTGAAATATAATTTTTTTAAAATTTTTAAAAGTATTTTGGTTGATATTTAAAGCCTCAAAGAGCCCTTTTAGTAAAAAGAAAGCCCATTCAGCGCATTGCTTTCTATAAAGTTTAAGGCAACAAGGTTTGTCCGTAAGTATTTTTTCTCGTTTCTCAATCAAAAAGTGCTTTTAGTGTGATTTTGAATGAAGGAGTTTTGAAGGGATTGATAGCTCTTGAGTCACACATTCAAGTGTTACCGGGTGTTTTGTTACCGGCTGTGTAGAAGAAGTCATCATAAAAGATACAACTTTCGCAACCATTATAACTCAAGGGCGAGTATTCCAAAAAATTCACTTTTAAGGTCATCCAATCTTAAATGACCTTGAAAATCTCAAAAAACAAGATTTTTGGCATTTTCTCTTCAAAAATTTTTAATAATTGAAGGTTTTGTCAGAACTACTTCAAATATACCTCAAACTATTAGTCATCTATGCCAAATTCGATCCTTAGATTTAAACTTGAAGTTTCATGACCTTAAAAAATACCCCACTAAAATTAACACATTGCAAAAATAACATACTAAAGAGCGCTATTCATCAACTATTAAAGCGAAGAGGACCAAATTTGATAAGACAGAAAGGAAAGGCAAGTCCAACAATATTGTTAAAAACATTTGGTTCAGCTATGACGCATTTCAATATGTGGGCTGATGTATCAAAATGGCGATCTATAACCACATTTTATTTATATAATTTAATAAAAAAGCAAATATGACAAGGTGGTCATCAATTCTTGTTGAATTGGCGCCGCTTACTACGAAAAGAAAGTTTAGTTGATGCATGACCTTCATTGACTTGGAAAATATCATGTACAAGTAAAAAACCGACTTTTTGTGATGTTTTTTTCAATTTACCACTACGCAAAAACTTTAAGCGCTGGAGCCTCACCTCACTACCATTTTTTTTGATACGGCGTCCGAGATTTTTATGTTATACCCCGGTAAAAATGACCTATATGCCTGTCGTTTTTATTAAGTTTCGGAACTTCTACAGGGATGCGGTGGAACATGAATGTGTGACTAAACAGTTGTAGTCATGCCCTACTGGCATAATTAGAATTTTTATGCTTTTTCGACCGCCATTTTAGAAAATGGCATCTAAAATCACTGGTCTAGTATATGGTGATATATATCTAACTTCTGCTACTCTCTTATGGATTATTTAAATGCCTTTGTTGGCTAGAAAAGTGAGTAGAACATAAAATTCATAGTTCCGAAACTTAATAAAAACGACAGGCATATAGGTAATTTTTACCAGGGAATAGCATAAATATCTGGGACGCCATATCAAAAAAAATGGTAGGGAGGTTTAAAACGAAGTGTTTATTTATGACTCAGATGTTAATTTCATCTTCGGCACTTAAAGTTTCTGCGTAGTGGTGAATTGGAAAAAACATCACCACAAGCTGGTTTTTCACTTGTACATGTTATTTCCAAGGTCAATCAAGTTCATGCTTCAATTAAACTTTTTTTTCATAGTAAGCGGCGATAAGTCAACAAGAATTAATGGGCAACTTGTCGTTTTTACTTTTTTACGAAATTGGATAAAATAAAATGTGGTTATAGGTCGCCATTTTGATATATCAGCCGCCATATTGAAAGGCGTCATAGCTAAACCAAATTTTTTTTTTAACGGTATTGTTGGAATTGACCTTCTTATCTTTCTTACCAAATTTGGTTCTCTCCGTTTTAATAGTTGATGAATAGCGCCCTTTAGTATGTTATTTTTGCTATATGTTAATTTTACTGGGGTATTTTTCAAGGTCATGAAGCTTTAAACTGCATCAAACTCTAAGGATCGAATTTGGCATACATGCCTAATACTTTAAGTTAGATTTGAAGGTGGATTGACCAAACCTCGAATTATTCAGATTTTTTGAAGAGAAAGTGGCAAAAAGCTTGTTTTTTGTTATTTTCAAGGTCATTTAAGGCCGGATGACCTTGAAAGCATTTTTTTTGCATCCTCGTTCCCGAATTATATAGAATCGAGTATAATCATGCCCCGGTTGCGAAAGTTGTATTTTTATGATTTTTGGCCGCGAACTTAAAAGATGACGTCATATCAACCCCTTTTGCACGGATGCGAACAAAACACCCGGTAACAGCTATCAATCCCACATAGTCACAAAACTCCTTCATTCAAAATCCCACGGACTTTTCCCTATTTAGAAACAAATTGAAAATCAGACTAATCAGAAAATATAAAAAAGTAAATTTTAATGTGAAAATTAGGTAAATGTATTTTTTTTTCATTTGCTCATGGTTAAACAAGTTAAGCTTTCGCGGCCTTCGTCTGATAGTATGTTGTCTTTCGGGCTGTTGGGCCGCAGTCAATTGCAATTGTGGGAACAGATCTCCTGAAGATACCGAGCACTCGAATCGGCGAAACGTCGAGAAGACAAACCTCTACAGAACGACGGCCCAACAGCCTGAAAGACAACATACTAACTAGGATGGTTGTTAGATAGTTTTTGAATCTTAAGTAATTGTTGAGGGCTCTTGAGAACATTGAACATAGTCCAATTTTTTGATGAGCGGACTGACGTCATTTTTGCCTCTGAAAACGTATTTCTTTGTTCTTAGCAGTTCGCATTTCAAATAATTTGTTGTTGTCAATTTGAAGTAACAGATGAAACAATCAACGACATGTCTTTTTTCTACATATTTATTGTCGCTGTGTAAAACAATGTATCAAATAGAGATCCAAAAAAATGAAGTCAGTACGCTCATCAAAAAATTGGACTATACTAGAAGGAGCTTTTTTCCAGACCTATAGAGCAGGGTGTTTGAGTTCAACATCTTCATCCCATTGTTGTCATGTTAACCTAATACGTTTTCCCCTGTTTTTGATATTATTTAAAATAACTTCAATAATTTTTAGTTCCGTTTAATTAAATAGTCTAGATATAGTAAAAAAAATCTATGTTTCTATAAAAAAAAACCTAAAAATGTATTCAAGTAGGATGTACAACTATATAAATAGGAAAAAGGTGCTATGGAAATCCCTATGCATACTGAAATTAATGACAGGCCGGCAACACAGATTTCCTGCCTTTGTTTACCAAGAACGGCCAAATATGACGAATTCTAACCTAGTATTTAGTTAATATTTTAATTTAACGTACCTGTGAAACAAAATACTGCGGTCCCCGGCTTCTGTTTCAACTTGTATATAATAATACACTTCGGAACCATTTTTCGTCACAAACTTTTCACAAAAATATAAAAAAAACTCTTTTGACAAGTGCTGAAACTTTCACTTTCAAAACAATAATGACATTCCAGGAAAAATCGAGAAAAAGCAACAAACAATCAATGTTGCCACGTTGACTACAAAAGAATATGTTTAAGGAAAAGACATGTTAAATATTCAAAAAAACGTCGAAAGTTTTAAACAGGTTGTGAGTATTATATATTGTGTATATTAGCTTTTTTAAGATGTATCTTAAACCTCATTAATTAATTAATTAATAAGCGTCAAAACTTAATCCAAATTTAATAAGTTTTTTGTTGCATAATTTTGTTATTAAAATTGGCAACACAGATTTCTTTCTCCTCTTTCCCCACTGTAAATGTTTTGCACTCAAACAACCAGTGTAACCAGACAGACCAGACTCCTTCTAGTAGTTCAATGTTCTAAGGTTGAGAAGCTATGAGGTGATTTTGCATCATGAAAAAGATTTATTTGTATTTTAAATAGGGGAGGATGTGGCTGGTATACCAAAATTTGACATTTATTAAATGAAAATGGCAAATAAAGAAAAAATGTATAGCACCAAAATAAAACTTTAAAATTAACTAAATTAATTTTGCCTGAAATACTGCTAACTTATGCAGATTTCTGTAATATTCAGAAACGTCAGTGTTTACTTTTAATTTCCATTGTTTAAATTTCGAGCAAACGGGCGTTTATTTGTCTTGCTTTTTACAGAATATTAATTAAAATTATAATTGTGAAACAAGAATAAGGGCGCTAAACAAAAAAGCAAATATTTACGTTTCCCATTTCCGCCCACCGCAGCCACATCACTGAGGAATAATTTTTATTTCATTTTAGGTTTTATGTAAACAGGGTGTGGGCTATTTCAAGAATATTTCGTCAGAAATTTTGGTGTAAATTTATTATTGTATTATACGTTATTAATAAATGTCGCGCATTTATTAAATGCCAACACATTTTTGTATTTGCATGTGCTCTTTTACTCTTCAAAAATTTACCTTTCAAATATTGGTGGGTAACATATTTTGACATGATATTCAAATTTCTCTTAAAATATATTAAAATTTAATTTTTAGTCCACCATACCAATATGGTATGGGGAATTATTAAAATCGTGAAATTTTGACTTTTTTTAATTTTATCAAAAATGAGTTACTAAGGTTCCAAAACACCTTAATCGACGAAAAGAAAGTTGTCTGTTGTCTGTCTCTATACACGATAACTCAAGAACGATTTTAACGAAATTTGGTACAAAAATCCTCTATCGGCTGGCCATGAACTGATTAACTTTTGGGTAGGGTGGTGGGGGGTTGTAAGGGGTAAAAAAGGGATAAAATATTTAAAAAATTGTAACTTTGGAAGAAAAGCAAGTAGCGATATACGGTTCTCAGATTTAAGTTTCCATGAATATGGACTACAAATTTCGTTATAAAGTCCAAATTCGTGGGAGCCTTAGTTTCCGAGTTATTTGAAAAAACGTTAAAATATATTCAAAAAATCATAACTTTAGAAGTAAAGCATTGATATACGGTTTTCAGATTTTGGTTTTCGTAAATATTACCCAAAAATTTTGTTATAAGGTTCAAATCTTTCAAATCTACAGTTTTTGAGATATTTTCATTTCCTTTCAACATAAAATATGGTGGACTATACGTGCTTTTTAGCACCAATTTTTTAAATATCATATCTCAAAATTTAAGCACAACTCCCGCCCCTTCTCCCTCACCGTCTGAACTTCCAAAATGACTTGACGACGTAGGAAATTCTTTTGAGTTTTTTGTCGGGACTTTTGCCCTTTGAATAATTGCCTCTAGATTTCAGCGTTAATTATTCAGCCGTAAAGTTTTGTGACAGACGGACAAATTACATTAATTCCACGGACCATTTATTTATTTTAACTCAAAACGACAGAAAGTTATTCCCTTTTATGCCCTGCTGTCCCAAAAACACTCCCCTTTCATAATAAGAAGTGACAAATTGCAGTTTTAAGAGGGATGTTTCTTTTGTCAGGACATCCATGCAATTCGAATGCAAAAAGAGAAGATCGGATGTTATGGAGATTGGTGGAGATGTTTAAAAGATAATTTCAAAAATTCTGAAAATTTTGCAGTGATAATGTTTAAGACTTAAAGTGTGCAAAATTTAATACCAATTTTAAGGACGATTAGTTTTGCAAAGCCACACTTTTTATACAAATCCTCTTTTAAAGGGTTTTTTTGTCATTCTATTCCGCGAGTAAATGTAGTTGTTGAGTTTAAACAGTAAAAAGTTTAAGGTGACTATCAAAACATTTCTAATTAACACTTTTACACTTATGCAGAGTACCTACTTTTAAAGGCAGATTTTTCATGAATTTAAACCTTGACTGCTTTATTTTTATTATGTTTAGGATTAATAATTTAAAAAATTGTTATTTATATTACTTGATTGTTGACTTTTTCTGGTAATGTACCGGAATTTTAACCATTTATAATACCTTAATATTCCCCCATACCAATATGGTATGGGGGACTATTAAAATCGTGAAATTTTGACTTTTCTTAATTTTACAAAAAATGAGTGACTAATGCCCGTTTGCACGGGTTCGGCTTGACATGTAAGCCGAGCTTAAGCCTTACTTTTGGTTTGCAAGAGTGTGGAATATCATATAAGTGGCACTTAAGCTGTAGTTAAGATAAGCCGTAGAATTACTTCGGCTTAAGCGCATTTTTAGGTTATGAGAGATATTTTTTGATAATGTTTTTAAACAAAATCCATTCATTTTATGAGTTTATAAAACTGTTCCGTTGCCTTAAAATCTTCCTGTGATTATAATAGTGGTCTGTGCTTAAAATGGAACTTCTTTGGGATGACGAAGAAGATGAGGAATTAGACTTTGTGATTAATGGAATGCCTACCAAGGATTTTTAAAAGAATGAGACGAAGATACCTTATACGAAAGGTTTAGCTAAGCGAATAATTCACCTTTTTTTTCGCAAATTCGTTGCAAAGAAACTGAAAAATGGGTTGGGTTGTTGGCTTGGTCTGGTGCTGTAATAATTAGTTTTCACATCGTATTCAATACGTATCGAAAATCAAGCATCTTGTATTTCATATGTCACGCTCTTTGTCGGAACAAAATGAAAAAAAAAAGAAGACAATCTTTTCAGTACGTATTGATTACGATGTAAAAACATACTAAATAAATAGCCAGGTTTTATAGTTAACCAATTATAGTAGTTTTAGTTGCCTTTTCCTCCATCCAATCATAAATCACCCCAATAAAATTTATTTTTTTTTAAATATCCTCAAATTTTTTGATAGCTAACAGGTAATAATCATGATCACCACACAAAAAAATGCAGATAACTGCCATGTTGCCAATAATTTCCTTACTTTTTCCAAGTGGAACATATTCGGAACTTTTGCAAACCAAGTAAATTTCAAGGGTCACCCTCAGTTCAAGCGGCACTTGAACAAGTGGAAGAAGTAAGGGGAAGTGGTGCACACGGGCATAAGGTTCCAAAACACCTTAATCGACGAAAAAAAAAAGTTGTCTGTGGTCTATCTGTATACATGATAACTCAATAACGCCTTAATCGATTTTAACAAAATTTGGTACAAAAATCCTCTATCGGCTGACCATGAACTGATTAACTTTTGGGTAGGGAGGTAAGGTGTTAAAGGGGGAAAAGGGGGATAAATTTTTTTTTTAAATAATAACTTTGGAACAAAATCAAGTAGCCACATACGATTTTCAGATTTAAGTTCCCATGAATATGGACTACATATTTTGTTATTCGTGTGTCCAATTTCGTGGAAGCTTTAGTTTCCGAGTTATTTAAAAAAACGTTAAAATATATAAAAAAAACTCATAACTTTAGAAGTAAAGCAGCTATTTTCAGATTTTGGTTTTCGTAAATATTGGCCAAAAATTTTTTTATAGGGTTCAAATCTTTCAAAGCTACAGTTTTTTGAGATATTTTCATTTCTTTTCAACATAAAATAATTGATTGTATGCCTATGTATGTATACTATCCGTGCTTTTTAGCACCGATGTTTTAATTTAAAAGTTAATTTTAAATATTTTATTCTTTTTTTTTAATGGCTAATTTATTTTAAATTAACAGGAAAATATCTGTAACCAATTATTTTTATTTTATCATTATTATTTTGGCATGACATATTTAGCGCCAATAAAGGAATTTGAATAGCCCGACTGTACATAGACTCGATGGAAAACAGAACATCTTTTTCACTTTCACTATATCTTTAGCCATCCATACCTAGTATGAGGGCTATTTCCACTAAATCTTGTAATTGTGGTTGTCTGTCCGGGGCAATATAACTCAAAAGCCGCTTAACCCATTTTATCAATTTGGCACAAAAGTTCTTAGAGACCAGCTAGCGGCACACGATTTTCACACTCGAAATAATGCTTGAAAATGCCTCAAAATGCCGCGTAAACACCAAAGTGCATTACCCAGCCACCCCTCGATTTAGATATATAATTATATTTTTAGCAAATTTTAATTCAATAGTTTTATATATGAGTATTCATTATTCCTCAAGATTTTTGCCTATAAAACAATAAAAAAAAATTTGGAAGTGGATGCAGCCTCTTCTGACCTCAGCCGAGTGTGTGAAGGGGCACATGCGCGAAACTGCAAACAAATTGGGCTTTTGTTAAAGTATATATAGTATAGCAGTAGTCTTTAAGATACGTTCTACTATACTCGTATGCGAATATCTTCGTATGGTTTCGAAAATCAGGGGTCCTATTTTCGAAACCATACGAATTTATTCGCATGCGACTAATTCCGTCTCTTCCTTTACATGGGTAGTACGTCAAAGAATAACCGGTTTTTCATGCGAAACAACACGAATGCTCTTCACCCACTCGTGCAATAAATATTGCACGAGTGGGCAATATTGCGTTAAACCGGTCGAATTCGAACGCGGTCCACCACGGATGTAGAAACCTTGGATTGCTAATATCTATGGTAAATTTTCATAAAAATCACTGCCGCGTGTCTTCCGCTATTTTCGACGCCACGTTGTGGAGATTTAGGTTGGCGACATTGGTTTCCTCAATTTTAAATAGTAGTGTGGGAACACTGACTGTCAACAGTGTCAAAATATGATTGAATTTGACGTTTCTTTGAAAGGTTGTTTTCGTTGTGTTTAATACAAAAACCTAAAAGTAAAGAAACAAGCCATAAACAAATGCTCCAACGGTCACGCCATTTATCTCTCTTATTTGGTCTGGAGTATGTGCAGGTTTTGAACAAATAAATCACAACCTGGAAAAATTGCTCACCAATTTATAAACTCAAAAGGTACTGTTAAGTCACACGTTTGCTGCTGGCGCTCCCGCTGAAGATACACCTTGATTACGTTGATCTGAATCTGCACAGGAACTAAAACAGCTAAGAACAGATGCACCAACGTGATACAGTAATAAAAAATAAATTAATAGAGGGAGATACTGACTTTGATCATAGCATTTATGGATCAGCTGAAAGCCGGCGCCATGGCAAGTCAAGCAACATTTAGCGATTACAAAAAAAGTACATTTTTGGCGCATGGAGTCGAGCATGGAGTTTTACAATATTTGAAGACCTTGGTGGAAAAACCTATTAACTAACATCTGTGTCGATCATACTTCTCTAAGTTAACAAGTTATTACTAAGATATCCTTGAGTTTTGGTAAGTTTTCGGCATTCAACATTTTTTTTGTAGCTCTATTTTTTATAAATGATGTGGGATTTTGCTCAAAACTGCATATGTTGTAGGTCTCATTGTCCTGATAAAAAATCTATCATTGCTCCACAGTGTTCTGGTATGTGGTTTTCGAGATACTGCGGTCAAAGTTAAACATTTTGGTATTCTGGTTTTTTCCTAAAATCAGTTTTTTGCACTTTTTGTGAAAATATAAATAATGTTTTAGAACCAAATTGTAGTCTGAGAATTATCAGCAGAAAAATATAGGTTGCGTCGCACTGGCATCACAAACATAAAAATATGACCAAGAAATGACCTTTTTAACAAAAGGCAAATTTCAATTGTTATGTTGCCGCTTAGTATCTAACAAACATGCTTCAAAACAAAAACTTGAAAAATGAGAATATTAATTACTATGGGGCAATGATAGATTTCCATCAAAACAAGCAAAATCCCACAGAAAGTCAGTTTCCATAAGAAAAGTGTATCATCCTTTATAAAAGACGAATCTACAAAAAAAAATGTCAAATGCTGAAAACTTACCAAAACTCAAGGATATCTTAGTAATAACTTTTTCTGCTGAGGTCTTCAGAATTCAGAATCAGAAAACTTTTATTACAAAAACTGTTAACAAACAAAAAATATTGTCACAATTGAATAAAGAAGCGTCAAAATGTAGTGTTCAAAATTAATATTAAGGTAAGTTTAACCTAAGAATGTCTTTAAAATGTCATTTAGATATTAAACAATGTTAACATTAAGGTTTTGTTAATAAAGATTAAAAAATAGATATTGATTTTTCTTTATTTCTAGTAAGCTGGTAAAACATCGCAAAAAAATACTGGCTACAATATCACAAAAATTGACAATAAAATGTTAAACTGCTTACTTAAAATTACATATAGAAAGTTACAAACACATGGAAATGACAACAAGAAAAGAAAAAAATATACTGATAAAATACATATTAAAATTAATATTAAAATTGGTGGTTTAGGAACTCTTGAATTGTATATGGTAATATCTCTAAAATAATTTTTTTAATGTTCTTTTTAAAACTCATGAAGTATTGCTGTAAATTCGTAAAACTCCACGTGCTAAAGATGTACTTTTTTGTGATCGCTTTTATTTATTTTTCTTGTCTTCTAGACCTATAACAACCTCGGATTTATAAAATGTTGGCGCATATCTGTCCCTAGCCATTTTAGTTCCTGTTTCAGATTCAGATCACCTTAATGAAGGTTTATCTTGAGCGAGAGCGCCCGCAGCAATGGTTGACAGTACTCTTTGAGTTTATAAATTGGGGGTAATGTTTGCATGTAGTAACATATGGAGAAGAACGGTGTTGTATGGAGAAGGTAGGTTACTGATTGTAATTTATTTGTTCAAAACCTGCACATTCCTCAGAACAAATGAGAGAGATTATCATGGCGTGACCGTTCGAGCATTTGTATATCTTTTAAATGGTTTTTATTGCTTGGTTCTTCACTTTTTTCGTTTTTTTTGTTTTTGTGATAAAAAACAACAACAAAAAATAACCTTTCATAGAAACGTCATTTTTTGACACTGTTGATAGTCAGTGTTCCCACACTACTATTTAAAATTAAGGAAACCAATGTCGCCAACTCAAATCTCCAACACATGGCGGCGAAAATTGCGGAAGACACTCGGCAGTGATTTTTCCACAATGGTATTAACAAACCAAGGTTTCTACATCCGTGCGGTCCACACATACCGGCTTATCTTTCGCCTCTCATTTCACACGGTATAGAAAGAGACTGACATAAAAATTATCGATTATTCAGTACACGTATACGGATATTTTTGTACGGATTTGAAAATCAGACCCCAGACCCCTGAACCTCTATTCGAAATATCAAAAATATCGGTACCACCACTATTTAGAAAGGCGGATCTTAGATTAAAACAAAGTAGTGACGAGACTCTTAAACGATCATTGAAAACTAACACACACATATCCAGGAATCATGCTTATGCCGCTTCTCCCCATGACACCCTGCTCATTCTTATATTTATTTTAAAAATTCATTTCAAATATAAGAGCAAAAGCACTTTTTAAGGGTCGAGTCACCAGAATTTTTTTTTCTGCATACGCCACGGACACTAAAAAATCACTTGCCAATATACCAAGAGGCACCCATTTGTTGACTATACGATCTAGCACTAAACTACTTCAAGGCTCGACATTTTGGAGAACGAAATAGTAAAAGGGAACGAGTCCCTATAAAAACCCGAAACCAAATTTGGCAGAATTTAAAAGAAAGAAAAAAAAATTGTCTCGAACATGAAATGACGGGAAAATCAAATCGCTAGAAAATATATGCATAGAATTAAATTTAAACGAAACATATTTTTATAGAAACACAAAATGTTACAAAATATTTTTAACGAAAGTAATTTGATAGAAAGATAAAAATGTCGAACCACAAAATTCAAGAACCTCAATTTGGCCGATTTGAACCGATAGCCACGAATTCAGTTGCTACGTTGCCAGGTTTATGGCAGGGAAGAGTCGAAGTAAGTTGTGATATTGTATTAATTTACCCCCTTTACATTCTTCAACCACCTCCTACCACCAAATGTCTTCATAACATTGATAGACAGTTAGAAATCGTTTAACAAAAAAGAAATCCCCGCGTCATCTTCCAAATAGAGAAACTTGTCATCGCCGCAATCTAGGGCCTACGGCGCTCTAGAGATTGAAATTTGACGCATGCCCAATTGCTCATTTATGGATCGAGCATGCTATTTTCTATCAATTTGTGGGTCGGGTGTTTTTCGTTTCTAGACAATTATTTTCGAACCTTTTATAATTCTGATATTTTAAGGTTCGGGAAAATTATAATCAGTAAAATTATATTTTTTTGTGTAGGTCTTTTAAGATTCGAGTAAATTATAATTCTATAAAGTTATATTCGTATCCATTATTTTACTTTCGTTCATATTTCGTTTGTGAAATTTTATTTTCTGTTCAATTGTATTTCGGTTTTTGTAAATTCGGCTTTTTTGTGGGTGCCCAAGAGAACCAGGTTAGATTTTCAGGTTAGGTTTTAAAAAGTCATTTGACGTTCGCTTCTAGCATGCCTATAAACACGAAAAGCAACATAAGTTTCTAAATTGTTGGAATGGTTTGTGAAACAATATTAAACAAGTTATTTATTTAGTATAATTTGCCCAAAACCCCACGCGTCCATCGCCCAACTCTAAAATTTAATTAAAAAGTTAAAATTAGTTTTTGTTGTAATTCGCCATTTTTAAATACTTTTTCCTTTTGGCAATCAAAACTTTGCCGGGGAATAATTAAATGTCGACCAAGATAAAATCTGCCGAGCTTGAGTTTGTTGGAATCAGTGTTCTCGAACAATTGCGATTATTGTTTCCCTTTTCTATTTTATGCTGGTTTTACCTTAACTTTAACTTAAAAAAGCATTCAAGGTTAATTATTTTGTTTATTTCAATGGTTAAGGGTAACCATTTCCCCACCCGGAATTGAGTGAAAAATTCGCTCAATTTTGAGTTAATTTAATTCAATCTAGAATGAAATCAAGGCAAGACAAAATATTTAACTCATAATTGAACAAATTTTTGACTCATTTCCGGGCGTGGACTCGTTTTAACTCAAAATTTTTTACCGTGTACGTTTGGGCTCGGTTTTTGTTATTTTTTTTTAAAGAGTTTAATTATAATTTTATTTAAACGAACTACATAGTAAACTGTTGTTGTTGTAAAAAAATATGTGAAAATTTTGAAAATTGTGGTGTCCCAAAACGGCTCAACTGGGATCAACAGAAAAAAAAACTTATTAGTGTTGTGCCAAAAAAAATTAACGGAAACCGATTTTTGACATTTAAAAACTCAATTTTTGTTTAGCTTAGCTTTCTAAAAAAATTAAAACATTGGAGTTGCATTTTGTGCGTCAGTTGTTGTCCTATTTCATCCAGTAAACACCTAATTTGAATACTTATTTCATTTTAAAAAATGTAAAAAACTTAATTTAGCTCCCCCAAATGTAAGTATATTTAAACATGCAAATTTCTATTAGACTCTTCCTGTGTATGTTATAATTTCATCGTTATTATTTTGACCCAAACCTTTATTTAATTGGTTAAATTATTATTTATTTAGACCAAACTACTTTAACCCGAAGTTAAGTGAAATTAAACTTTTTTATTTTTTTTTTCAATTGTGACTAATTGAGGCAGTGAATTTTTGTAGCAGTTTAATTAAAAATTTTCTCGATGTTGGCTATTCAGCAAAATGTATTTTTTAAGGCGCAATTACACAGAAAAACTAGTTCGTTCGCGAAAATACTTGCGATCCTTTTTCAACTTTTGTAGAAAATTTTCAACAAACTTTTGCTCGAACTTTTGAACGAACTATTGGACCGACACTTCAACGAACTGTTCCTCGAGCATGATGGTCTTCAAAATATTTAACATAACATGTTCGTATAAAAGCTCGGGCAAAAAATCTGAAATTTGTTTGTTGAACAAAAAATACTTTTTTTTATTTTTATTAAAAAAGTCAACGGTAAGCGAAACCTTATTATTGGTTGTCGGAGGTACTAAATCAGAAGCGTGACCCAGAAACTTCTTCGGGGGAGGGGGGTTTTCAGGATACATTTTTTAAACTTAATTTGAAGTAAAATGTGACCATAATTGATACAAGGAAACAGTTGCTTACAAGCGCGGACCTGGGCTCAAATGTAAAGGCAGGGTTAACCAAATTTAAAATTGTTTGTTTATCCAAAATCATGGTTTAATGCGTGGCAGGCAAAATATTCTGAGAAAAATCGTAAATATTGATGGGGTTTTGGGAATTTGAGTTGTTTATTTACCCTTATATTTGTTTGTAAAAATGATAAAATGCGGCGCAGGCAAAAATTTTTGCGAGAATGACACATAAAGGTCGCGATTTTTCAGAAACGACAGAAAATCTCACCCGTCAGAATTCTGGAAAGTGGCGATTTTTACTTATCGCCTCATTTAAAATAAAATCACAGCAACCTTCATATTTATCCTAAGGTTGTAAGAGAAACTGTGTCATTTTTTTAATTAACATTTTTTTAAATTAAATATTTTAAAGATATTCTGCAGGACTAGTTTATGACGGAGTTAAATTGTTACTACGCGTACCAATAAACGTCTAAAATTCTCACCACGTAAAAGGAAAGACAGAATTTGTGTGACTTTTCTGAACAGTGACAGCGAAACATTCCATGGCTATCTATGGTTTTGTATGTTAAAAGTTTTAAAGATTTGTTTACACATAAAAATATTTAAGGAATATTAGCAAATAGTCCTAACAAAAAAGCATTAAGTGTAAACTTGTAAAATTGTAAGGGCGAGATTTTCTGACGGTTTTTGAAGAATCGCGACCAAAATGCAATTTTTTACAACAAATCGCAGACAAAATGTTTTGATAAAATTACATTAAAAAGACCATATTGATGGTGATCCATATTATTTAAAAAAAATAATTAAAGAAATCAAAACATTTTTGTAGCGGTCATGAACGAACGAAATCTTAAATAAATTTTGCAATTTATGATTTTTTAAATTTTTGTTAAAAATTAAAGTCTCGTGTTTTATTTCCTTTATATTTTATCAACGCTGTTAACCCCAACTCCCCCCCTCCCGGCTCCCCACTGACTAAATACGTTTGTAATTTTTGTCACACCTATTAATAATTTACTACGGAAATAATTACATTATATTCTATTCTATGACTTTTTTGGTTTCATTAAAAAAGGGGACTGTTCTGGAGTTATTTTTTTAAGACCCTTGCGGAAGGTTTAATCCCAAACCCCTCTCCCTCGCTACGCCACTGCAGTACATTATTTTGTGCCAAAATACTTTTCTCGAACGTTTCAAATTTTTTTCTGTTAAGTTTAGAACCCCCTCTCCCCGCACCGTCATTTCTTACAAACCCCTTCTAACGGCATCCAAACGATGGACGATATACGGTCTTATCACCCCAACGCCTCATCCTAAGCATTGTTAGTTGCTTTTGTTAATAATTTGTTATTTTTTTATTATTACTTAAATTCAATGATTTTCGACAACATTTCTTTTAATTATTTTAAAATTTCTATACCAAATGTTTCTCCAAACCAATTTTTGGCGCATGCAGAGAAATATAATCGGGTGTGCATAGATGTGTTTAGTCACTAGTTTATTTCCGTTCTGTCAGATTAAAAAAATCACTTCAGGGGCGCAGAGTCTGTAGTTTTTAGAAAAATTCGCATTTTTGTGAGGTATCAAATCATTGGTAAATATATCTACATATTAATTTGTTAGTCCAGGGGTTTAAAAATTTTACTTATTATGGCAAAATATACCTACGGTTTATGGTGCTTTCACGATGAACAAATATTTTGTTTTATCGGTTTTATCTAGTTATTTTACCAAGTTGTTTTAAAAGTTCACTCCCAACTTACACCAAAGTTTGTAATGGAAATTTTTAGCGTGTCATCGGCTTCTGCTGGCAGGATTCTGTGGTCTACTCATTAATTAATTTGTAAGTCAAACAAAAGAGCAAACATTTAAAAAAAAAGACGAATGCTGCAGACTGTGGAGAAAGTTTCAAGTCGCCGTAATTTATGTATTAGTTATAAAATTATAACTAGCAGTTTATGTAACGGTATATATATGCCGTTGTATAATATGGATTTATTGTTTTAAAAGTTTAATTACATATATACATAAAGCACTCTCTTATATGGTGTTTCCCCTTATCAAATATTAATCTTTTCTTATAGGGATTCAGAGGGATCGCCTAGGGGACTTGGATGTATCAAATTAAATGGAGTTCGAATAAGAGTGGCGACAATCACTAAAAAATCGTTTGAAAGACGTTTATTTTTAAATGCTTAGAAAGGCCAATCAATTAAGGAATTGAGAAAAAAAGATTTCTTCAACACATTTATATTATAGTGAATTGTGCCGTTTTTGGTGCAATTTTTGTATTATTTTGGAAAAACTAATGCAATCTTTGTTTTTTTTTGAGCAACTGACAAGCCCAGTGTTGCCCTCGATTTTTAAGAGAGATATATATTTTTTTATTTGTGTGAGTTTTGCGTTGGTAAAAAAATTAATCCTTCCTTGTAAGTAAATTTGCAAGTGATATTTATTAAGACTTAACCTCGGCGACTTAACCTAACTTATACTCCGTATCTATTGAAGCTGCCCTGCGGCAAATTTTTGACAGCACCAAAATAATTTCAATGTAACACAAACACAACAACAATTGTTAGAGAAAAAAGTTTTGATTTGAGTCAAATTTCGCCACTGATTCAAATGAAGCAATCATAATTCTACATTGACAAGGCCATTACTCATTCTTTTATGGTAATAAATGGAGTTTCTCTCCCCCCATTTATGTACAATCTTATATCTGGAAACGTCACATTCAGATTATGTAGTAATTTACAATCTTCACGTAAAGTATTGGAGGGTGAATTTCTTGCCATAATAGAGACATAAAGCAGTATTTAAAATCATTACTTATTCGCATCCGTATAGAAATGCGCTAGTGCAAACACGAAACGTCTGCGTCCATACGTTACGTGAAACTCGTTTACCCACTCTATGGTCCCAATTTGTGATCTATGGTCTCAATATCAATCTCAAAATATTTGTCCGGTTGAATAAAGTATGATTTACGCTGTGCTTTATACCTTTTTTTACAGTACACTTATCTTCTTCCGATACGTATATTGATGTTGCTTTAATTTTCTAATATTTTACACATAGGTACGTGGATTTTAGGAATATAAATTATATATACAATGTAACAATATAACAAAAGATGCCAATAGTCAAAAGATATATTCTGGAGGTGTTAGTTTAATCTGTATAAAGATGTGGACAGCTCAGCTTAAAGTCTAAACTTAGTAAAATAAGAAGTATTGGGGTTTATTGTGCATTTGATGATATCTATTTTTTATTCTTTTACCAAAACTTCATTTTGCATTTTAATAAAGCAGAAAATTACGTGCAACCTTTGGGGTAAAAGTCCGAACTTGCGGGCTATTACCCCGTATGTGCAAATTCTTTCAACTTTAAAACATTTGGTTCAAAATATCAGTTAGTATCAGTGTGTTACCAACTGGTGTGTAATTACACACTTTTTGTGCATTTTCATCGTTGAGTGTGCGTTTTGGGAACGGTCTCAAAAAGTGTGCGTTTGATGAACATTTTGATAAAAATGCTAAAAACAAATAGCAAGCGTCTGAGAGAGATCCAGCATACAACACCATACCAGATTGATTGATTGATCCATCTCAGACCGATGCAATTAAAAGAAGTAAATATGTTTAGCACCCAAAAAATTGCTGAAAGATTTCGCAACAAAAGTTCTAGCTATACTGATTTCCTGCACTACTAGATAATTAAATAGGTATAATTACGTAAAGCTATTTCTGATTTTCTTGTGGCATTGACTTTAGCGACTTTTTCTTAAAATTAAAACAAAAGTAGTCAACTGACATAAAATTAAATGCTAACAAGCAACACTTAGCTGAAGTCACCCTCAAACTCGCTGGTTTAAAATCTGTGTAAAGGGTGTGCACTCGTTTTACCGACAGTGTGCAAATTTATGCGTTTTTGAGCGTCTTGTGTGTAATTTTATAACATTTTATTTTCAACTCTAAACTTATTAATGTACGGGCGGTTGGTACAACCTGAAGTGCGGACTAAACGGAACTTTTTTGACTATCCATTACTTAGGAACTATTGAAAAATAACTTGCCAGTAGAGCTTCATTTTTCCCGAGTGTACTGATGTATCGCTTGTTCACATAGGGTAAGAAATAAGAAAGTTATGAACTATTCAAATGAGTGCGTTTGGTGAACCAAATTCAATCAGACAAAAAAAAATGATTTTGGAAAATGTCAATATACACATAAAGGTGCAAAATTTTCAAACCTTGGCGTTGTGACGTGCATTCTCGTTTTATTACTACAGATATTAAATACCATCGAAGCTGTCTGGCTCCAATATAGGTTGGCAATTATCTTTGGATCTCAATCATCCAGACCAAATTCTTTTGGAGATTCTGAGCTTTTCGCGTTGAACTCAATCAAAGGCTTTCTCATAATCTATGAAACAGGCACCTATGGAACAGAGAAGCAATAGTTAACGAACCGGCTTTAAGACGTACGATCTCGCAGCCTTTTGTCTTTTAGCCGGTAACGTTACATTGGTAACAAAAATTTCTAAATGTTGTTCTTTTCCTAACATTGTTTCAATTATTTGAAATCTCGGCAAAAGCCTGCTATCCATTTTGGGGTCTATAGGCTTCATAAGCATTGCACCTCTGTTTCGTAGGTATTTGCTTTATGCTGTACCCTCCTAATAGCATAAGAACGAAGTGTTATGCCAAACATAAATACAGTGGCGGTTCCTCCATAGGAGCACATGAGCAAGTGCACCCCCCCTTAGAATAAGGAAGTAATAATAAAATGTCTGATTTATATCATTCTTTGTAATGTTTCCGAAACTTCCTATTATGGGCAGCGGTGGAACATCGGTGCCAAAATTCGGTTGACAGATGGGTTTGACATCCATCTGAGATCTAGCAGTGATGAAATATCGTTGTTCCATCGAATAAAAAAAAGAACCCGTTGCGGTGTAAACAGCTGAGTGCCAATAACCACACTTAAAATAATAAAATCATACCTCAACTTCGGCTCGAGAAAATTGGAAATGTGACTTATAAGGGCCGTATTCATAGTCGCTCCCAAGTCTCCCTTCTTCCTTGGGAAATCTACATTTTTTATGGGCGAAGGAAGGAAGGAGCCTTGAGGAACGACTATGAATACCATCCTTAAAGGCACTTATGCTGTACTTCTGGACAGTTTTTTCAAAATAGTCTTCAATGCAAGTACGTTTTTTGCTCAAATTAAGTATGATGTCTAGCTCATCATCAGAGTCTTCACTTGAACTGTCTTGCATTAATATTATGGCTCACCACTCCATTAAGCATCCTGTATACTGTACCTTGTATTAACCAAAATGCATAAAAAAATATCTTGGTTTGAATAAGTTATAAAAGAACTGGGTAATTATGCAGTATACAGTTTTCTGCCATTTTTGATTTTTTATGAAAAATTCTTTATGGGGCACCTACTAGGGTCCCTAGGACCCCAAATCCGCCTGCGCCGGTTTTTTTTTCATTTTTTTTGTGTTTTTTTAATTTTTTTTTTCACTAAAACAACCCAATCCAACACAGCCCAACCCAACCTATTTCAACCCAACCTATTCCAATTCAACCCAAAACAAACAAAATAACACATTACAACCCCCCCCCCCCCCGGCACCATTTTTTCTCTTAAAAAAAAAAATCGGGCGTAGGCGGATTTGGGGTCCTAGGGACCCCAGTAGGTGCCCCCATAAAGAATTTTTCAAAAAAAATTAAAAATGGCAGAAAACCGTATACTGCATAATTACCAAAAACTGGAATAAATAAATAACCCTAAAGTAGGGTTATGTTTAATCCAACGAAGATTTTCCACCGACTCCCGAAGCCGGTGGCGATCGGTGCCAACATTTGTTGGATTGGTGAAATCCATCGAAAAATTTAGGAACTCTATTGTTGGACTGGTGAAATGCATCTAAAATTTATGAACTCTTTTGTTGGCACCGGTGGATTTACAAACTCGCCCTATTATAAGCGCTGATTATTCTTGCACCGCGTCAAAATTAGATGAGTATTTACAATTTAACATAGCCAGATGTCTTTTCGTCTCGCGTGCTCTCATTACCGCGTCCGTCGTCGGTCTTTTCAACGCAGTTCCTGCTACTAGCTGCTCGATCTCGCCACCGAATGAAATGAACCTCTGCTTGATGACGCGGAACAGTCGCACATGCGATGAAGTAGGTGGAGCCTCGCAGGATATCTGTATGTTTTCAGTGGGAGAGTAGCGAGGGATATCGCGAATTTCAATAGAGAAAGGCGCACACATTTGGTGTGCTCCAGTCCGCTTGTTTTGCCTTGTTGCTGTAATTCGTGATCGTTCGCGATTTTAGCGATTTTATAAGGTCTTTTATTTATACTTTTTCTATTGTATTATTTTAACAATTGTTATAATAAACATTTTCACGGTAGAGTACTTGAAAAATAATTTTAGCTCCTTGAGTATGGAGCAAAATATTGAAATAAAAAATGCCGGTAGACCTAAACCCGAAATTGACTTGGCGTAAACCACTTAGGGCAAATCTAAGGACTTCAACAGAAAATTTAAAATGGGCATAACTTTTACTCGTGCAACCTACAAAAAAAAATCCCTGTCAATTCTTCAAATTTGTGAACCTCCTCTTCATAGATCACGAGCAGCCACTGCATAAATCCTAAATCAACATTGCATTCCCTTTTTTCTACTTACACCCTTTTTAACCCTGCTCCACCACCCTCTTTCTAAATTCAAAATTATTATAACAAGAGCAATCGACAGTCTGTTGTTTGTTTATAATATCCAAAGCAAACAAGACCAACAAAATATACTTATATTAAAACTAAACAATGATGCATAATGGACACCAGGGAATTTTCTCTCTATGTTTTACTTAACAAGGAAACAAGGGCGATGTATAATAGGCATGTGCTTGTCTCTAGTGTTTCATCGATAAAACAATTCTGTCAGAAAATAGTACAAAAGCGAGTAAGCTGTCTGATATTATAAATTTGGAAATTAAGAATTTTATTTGCTCTCTTTGCTATAAAAAGTACCCAAGCAACATGTTTGGTCTAAGATAGGATAGGACTCTTTTCCTATAATCTAAATTTTTAAAAAATCCCACTATTCTACCTAAGTGGTGAAAGAACTGACGTAAATTTTGCCTCCAAAATAGGTCACAGTAATCCGGACAGGTCAATGGAAAAAAAATAAAATAGGGCAACGCTGTTTTAATAAAGTAATAACCTAATATAATACGTATAATAATTAAATTGTTTTAAACGTGCCAATCAAAAAAAAAAAATCACAAATACAACACGGGTTTTTGCACTAAAATGGTTTAAAAAGCCTTGCGACACTTTTAGCAGTGGAAAATTACCAAAAAAAAATACATTGCTTCACTATTTTTTTCTTTTTGTTTTCGTATTTACAAAATTACTAAAAATCAATATAATAGAAAATTTTTACATACTTCGAATATCAAAAGCTACTCGATTATCCAAAATTTAAGTCAAAATTAGGTAATTTGTGACTACCGTGGATATCAAAACTATATAAAGGATGCCCGCGGTTTATCAGAATGTTCAAAATCAAACCCGTTAAATAAACGAAAGTTCAATCATAAAATCATTTACTACAGAAACTGCAATTCGTTAAACCAATTTTTTATCCGAACCTTATTTCGTCAAACCCATTCAATAGCAAATTCGAAATTTATAAAGGCAGCTTTTAATCCAATTATTGTTCACCAAACTCATTCAATATCAAACTCGTAATTTGTAAAACCCATTTTACCAAAATTGATTGCGCATTCACCAATAATACATGAACCGGAGGCGTACAAGCAGTGTTAAGAACAATAGAGTGACATCTATACACAAAGTATTGAACACTACACCTGTGAATACTTTTAGCCAAGTTTTCGCACATAGAACAACAAATGCATCGGAACGCTGCGCCGGCGCGCCACCTGCGTGTGCGCCTCCGATTCATGTATAAACAACGGGTTTTACGAATTCCGGTTTTGAAAAATAATGGTTTGACAAATTCCGGGTTTTACTAAAAATGGGTTTTACAAATTACGAGTTTGATATTGAATGAGTTTGACGAACAATGGTTCGATTAAAAACAGGTCTTACAAATTTGGAATTTTTTATTGAATGTGTTTGAAGAAATAGGGTTCGGATAAAAAATTGGTTTAACAAATTGCAGTTTTTATGGTGAATCGTTCTTATGATGAAAATTTTTATAAAATACGTTCTGATAAATTCCTGGTTTGATAAACCACCAACAAAACACTACAAACTTTGGTTGACAAATTAGTCCAGCATAGTAATACTGCTTATGAAGGATTCTTAAAAGGTTAAAATGATTAACGTCTTTCCTAATTAGGTTAGGATTCCTTTAGTACTGAACCTAAAATGCTGCTTGGCTAGGGTCACCCTCTGTCTTAAAACATTAGTCTAAGCGAAGTTTCAACTAACTTAAGTTGATACTTTGGACCAAGACCAATTATTTCTTTTTGTTCGGTCATAAAAATTAAAATATTTGCTAAATGCATTGAGTTATTTCATGTTTTTATATATAATTCCCCGTAATTACACCCATGCTAATTCCTCAAAAAAACAAGACGCACATCGCAAATTAAATGTCAATCAAAAGGTTCCACCACTACAACTTTTTTTAATTTCAATCAGGTGACTTTCTTAAATAGTTTTTTTACATTTCTTTTTTCCCCAACCAACCATTTTTGGAATTTTTCAGAGTTTTCGTTTTGTTAATAGCACTGCAATTGTTTTTTTATTCTTTGTAATTAGATTAAAAGGTATACCTAATTTATAACCAATTATATCGACCATTTTTTGGGTTTACCTACGACTAACGAATAATACTAATTTTACGACCATCTCAACACGATTTTAATGGCTCACTTACGGTTCTAGGATAATAATAAAGCTTAGACGTAAACCACAAGATGGCGTGACAAGCTATGAAACTTTATTTTATAAGAGCACTAATTGACGCAAAAATGTGAATTATTTTTCTATATTTTTAAGAATATAAATATTTATTAAACGTAAATAAATCCAATTTAATTTTAGTAGCTAACGAAAAAAAAAGTCCGTTAAATTGACATATTACGCATTTTTAAGAAAAAAAAACTTTGTTTTTAAAAAGATAACCCTTAGTAGCCTTATTTGTTTTGACGTTTTAGATAGAACGTCATTGAAACTTCAGGATATGAAGGTTGTTGACTTCGCGTTTGATATTTTTAATAATTTCTGATATTAATGATAACATTTTCATTGGTAGTAAGACTAACTCGCATGTTACGGTCATTATACGTTCGAGTGTAGTAGACTTGTGTTTCGTGAACCTGGTAGGTCTTTAAATATTTAATAATTTTTCAGTACTGCTTGTCCCAACTTCCTCTCCACATTTTCCAATACTTATTGAACTAAACATCCCAAACAATGCCAGAAATACTAATAATTCTGCACCAAGGGAACTCAAGCTAAAATGGGATGAATCCAGCAAGGATCAATTTAGGTCAGCTATTATTTAGCAAAACAACAAGTAAAAGAAAGTGTTAGAGCATGTAAAACAAAAAACTTTAACTCTGATAGCAAGTCAGAATATTTACAAAACAAAAAAGACTATCAGAATTTGCTTTCTAGGAAAAAATATGCACATTATAAATCGGTTTCAGCAATCCTTTCTAATACAAAAAACCACTGTTTATTTTGGAAATGTCGAAAAAAAAAATTAGTGGTCAATTTACAAAACAAAACACGCTCTCTGTTGTCGCATGGGAACAGTTCCTTGTCTCTGTATATCCCCCGCGAACCCCAAACTGCACCATTTTTTTCGGGACCTTTGATCCCATATTAGATTCTCCTATATCTGAAAACGAGCTAACCGGTGCTCTTAAGGGTTGCAAAAACAATAAAGCTTCGGGTCTTGATTTGGTAACTTATTAAACACATTCTTAAGGCGTACCAAAATAAATTATTTGAAACAGACAGTGCCACTGCGTCTGCATCAAACTACACTAACTTTTTTACTTTTATGTCATCCTCCCTTCGTCCTGCTGGATATCTCTCATTAAACCTTCCAATGTTCATTGTCCGATTATTGACACAACTTCGAGTCAGCAATAAATTCTTTTTAAAATTCACAGTTAGAACTATAGTATACCATTTTGACCCAAACGAAAACTGCACAGTTTTCAATCTGCAAGAGAAAGAAACAATTTTTCATATACTTTTCACCACCTTATCGTACACCATGCCTCTCAGATATTCACAGTTTCGTCGAATTTTTAGACAACTTAGGTTCACGTAACGCAAGGGCTTTGGCCTATAATACCCTTATTGGTATACTGACGACAAGACTTTTTTTTCCCCTTTTTTTGCTCTAAATTGCTTGGTATTTTTAACAGTGTTACTACTGTTGTTAACAATTTACTTACGTCGGACTTGAAATTATTTATCTTATTTACAAATTTTTGATAGTAACTCTGATAAGTGGATTTATTAAGTTTTTTCACGGTTAAAGTTGATAGGTTTTTTTATTTCTTTTTTTTTATTTAATTATTTATTTTTCCTTAGGAACTACTTGTTATAGAAAAATTATATTTTTTCTTAGAAACAATAAAGGTTAAGTAAGTAAGTAAAGAAGTACGAATTTTAATTTTTGTTAAGCTACTTGTCAAACTAATAAAATGTGTGTGCTTACACTTTTTCAATTAACTCTTTATCAACTTGATATACTTTGGTCAAAATCATTAGGGAGTATCCATTAAACTACATTACAAGCAACATGCCAGACAAGAGGTCTGGGCGTCCCTTACTTGCTACTTACTGCCAATCAGTTTACAAAGGTTGATGATGAGAAGGAACAGGGGTCGAACATTGTGACTAGGTGTTTAGCGCCCAATTTTATTATTCCTTTAATTTAAGAGGCGCACCTCTATCAGTGGAATACAATACCGAGTAAAGGACTACTTTACTGCGTACTAAACAATTTCCAAAAATCACTCGAAACCTATTTCTGCCGAAACTAAAATATCTCGAAAATATTTATTTCGTAAATAATTCGGCCGAAACGGAATTTACCCGACCGAATAAATCCTGACTCGATCAATAATGCGCTTTCATTAAGCTGCCCATACAAATGACGCCACACCTTATATATTTTAGCAACAGGAAAACTTCTTATTATTTACTTGGCAACGCAGCATTCGGCTTTTGTTAAGTCGGGGATTTGTTCAGTCGGCTAAATTACAGTTCGGGATAATTACGTTTCGGCCAAATTATTTTCGGCTTTTTTATTTTCATATATTTTTAGATATGGGTGTTTTTAGTTTGAGGCGTTTTATTTACGGGCAGATTAAATGTGGCCTTTTTATGTTCGGCAACCGGTCGAATTACGATTCGGGATTTGTATAGGGACCCACTCAAAGGTGCAAAGTTGCCAATTATAAATAAAGTAAAATTTAAAAATTTAAGATTTAATGAAGCATTACAAACAATAAACCAAACAACCAAACAAAAGTATATTTTTTGCCAAACACTATATATTTTAGTCACAGAAACCCTTCCTATTATTTACTTGTGCACTTGGCAACGCAGCATTAGATATTATACTCGCGCCTCCGCCATTTGAGCGGTCGGCTTTAGTTCGGTCAAGTAAATTACGGGTCGGGTTAATTACGTTTCTGCCAAATTATTTTTGCTTTTTTATTTTTTGTATATTTTTAGTTTTGAGTGTTTTTAGTTTCGGGCGTTTTATTTACAAGCAGATTAAATTCGACCGATTTATTTTATTTCGGCAATATTAAGGGACGACCAAATAACGATTTAGGATTTGTATAGGAATCGCTACTTTATCTAAAAAAAATAAGTCAAAAAAAAAGACAAGAAATGGAATATTTTTCATTAGGTAGCAGTGCACTGATGAGCTCCACTAGTACGAAACGCAAGTCTACGGATTCCATTTTTTTTTTTGAGAAAAAGGTCGCTTTTACTTTGTTTCTGTTTTTATTTACTATCACTAAATTCTTTTTGATTTTTTTTTTTAATTTCTCATTTACATACCGAGTAGAAAAGAATTTCAGAATTTTAACCCTCAAAAATAACGTTATATAGTCAAGCAGACCGGGTTCAATTTAACAATGTGGAATATTTCATTAAAGTTTTATGAGAAGAAGTCGCAGAGAATACGGAAATTTGCCTGAATTATTTTCATTCGTGCAGTCCAAAGTATTTTACCTTCCATATAAAATAAGAAAAATAAAGGAGGCAGGAATACTATCCTCTGGATCTAATGTAGGCGTTAATGTAATTATAAACGGGCCAAAATATTCTAGAATCTGTGTAAAAAAAGGTTAGGTAAACTAAAGTCAGGGATCGACGACTTTTTAGCATTTAATAATTATTTTCGCACTTTAGGGACAACAAGTTGAAATTTTAACAGAGATGAATAGTATAAAGAGGGATAACAGGTAAAAATAAAGGTATGAAAAGTAAAAAGAACGAATAAAGAGTAGTAGTAGGGATAAAACATAAAAAACATTACTGAACTATAAATTGGCTACCAGGCAGTTTTTTTGACATATTTCTTTTAGTATATTTTTATATCGTACTCAGTGTGTATCTAAAATCCTATATCATATTCTTTGTCAGAAGAGAGAACATTGCTCTATGAAAGAAAAAGAAGACAATCTTTTCAATATTTATTGAGTAAGATTTGAAAATATAATATTTGGTAGTACCTGACGTACTGCCAATATCTATGTTAAATAGTCAAAATAATATCTTATATGGGTAAAATAAGGACAATAAAACTAAAAAGTGCAAAAACCAACCTATAAATCTCGTGAACTTCTGATGTACTCGGGCTAAAAACTTTTCGGCTAAAAATTTCCACTTTTATCCCTTGTTGTATATCATATTATTTTTTTTTGTAATAAGCACTATGTGAATCTTTTAGTATAGTGTAGGTAAGTAAATGGTACAAAACACAAGGAAATATATGAAACCTTTATTAAAATTGTGTGGTATATTCCAATTCTCACGCGGGCATTTGTCTTAAAACATAAATCTCCGATTCGTTAAAAATATATGGGTACTTACCTTTAAATTATTATAATAAAATTTACTCTGGTTTTATTAATTTAAAATTTAAAAGAAAATTTTGATAGCTAGTCTACGTGGATCAAGATCAAAAACTCAGTTTGATCTCTATTTTAGGATAACTGAATCAACTGCCATTTCACAAAAACTTCAAAATGCAAACATGCAAGCAAACTATATAAAAGTCGTTTATTCAATTAGTCGTGTGTAAAGTCTTGCTGGGTACTTTCGTGTTTAATTAACACCCAGAGAGCCTATACAACTGTGTCTTGCGTGTTCATCTGGATATTGTTTTGTTTTTTTTTTTGCTTTACTTTACTCTTAAATGAAACTTTATTTAACATCTTTTAACTCCTAAAGTGGCAGAGATTAAAATACAACGGTTAATTATGGCTGAGGATGTTTGGACTAAGAGAAGAGTTATATCATCCGCGAAAATGAGCGTTTAAGTTGCGTGATCCTTAGTTTAAAGAAGAAGGGTTAACTTACTTTCCGTCCTTTACCGCCCTTAAAACTTTTGCTTACCTTACTTTCCACCAGAAGTTTTGTTTACTTTATACCTCCCTCAATAGCACGCAGATCTCACAAGCGTGATTTGTCTTCGAGTTACTCACTGTTCATCATTTTATCAGATTTCTTTACTTCATACCTAGTAACAACTTGAAGCAAAAAACCATCAGAGTTACAACGTATTCTTCAATCCGTAGTTCTTATCTCGGACATAAAAAAATCCGCGGGGAAGTAGAGTGGAACTTTCCTCCTTTGGGATTCGAAAGGTGGTTGTCCTTCAGATTGTTACAGAGGTGAAGGTTTGGAATGTAAGTAACTACTTTTTTATGTGACAGAAGTTTCGGCGGGTTCTGCTAAACGTCAAGTATTAAAAAGGCGTATTGTCGTTACATAATTTTCAAAATTACATAGAAAAAGAGTAAACTTTTATAATAAATAAATCAATACAAAAGACTGGTTAAGAACTTGGGGCGTTCAAGAGTGAAGGTTATAACACTGAAGTGTATGTCAAATAAGTGTACAAAGTTTATCGTTGACGCACCATTTTTTTAAGTATATTTTTTATTGATTTTTCAATAGTGAAAAAAATAACCAACATTTTTATAATTAAAAACTTACACATCAAGCTTTAACTGGGCGTTAGTTTTTTCACCTCTCCCTAAAGTATTCTTTAGGGAGAGGTGAAAAAAACAGCAAATTTCCCGAGGACCATTTTACCATTGATATTAATCGCTAAAACGAAATAGATTTTTTACCAGGTAAATTAATTTAAAATGATAAGTCTCGTAAAAGTTTTGTAAAGCTCAGTGTCCAGGCTAACGCTGCACCAACCCGCCCCGTTTCGCCCTTAAAGCCCCGAACAAACCCAACAACTCCATTCTTAATGAGATTTCGCCGGATCCATAAATTTTAGCCTATAGCTCATTCCACCACATTAATTTCATTGCTAAATACTCGCAATAAATTAAAATATAATGAACAAGCCAAATTGCTATATATAGTTTAATTAAAGTCTTAGAAAGATTCAGTGCAAAATTACTGGTTGGGACTACAAAAATTACCCTTGTATAAACATAACATTATAAATAAATATTTGGCCTAGAAGCAACCAAAAGTCCCAAACCTGATTTTGAACCGGAAGTTAAAAGCTATAGAGACAAATTAATTTTTTCGAGCATTTATTTTATTTATGCGGAGCAGTCATTCCTACCAGAGAAATGAGAGGGTGTGTAAAAATTCCTTTAACTTCTGGATATCCTATATTTTCTATCTCAGGCAATTTTAGATTTTTTGAACAAATGGTGACGTGCCAACTTTATCTTACATCCCTGTACGATGTTCTCAAACTAAATTCGTTTTTTTTATTGCTATAATTCTTTCATGAAAAAGTTCGAACTCGGAAGCATTATTTGAAGGTTATGTCAAAATAGCGACCCCCTGTAAAATTGGGCATCTTAAAGTCCTTTTTACCCAACCGCTTATACATCTGATTTGGACGCGGAACCAGAAAAACAAAGTTCACGAAATAAAAAAGGATTTAAGTCAAAGGTTATTAGGTCAAGCAGGCGTTAAATATAACATTTTCGCTATCAACCAACAAATCATTACTCGTCCTTATTGCTGTGGATATTTAAAAAGTATATGATTGCGACTATACCACTGCAAATCAAGTACCCCGAAACCGAGCACACAATGGTAAAAGAACCAAAACTGCGCTACAAAAAATACAAGATCTTTTAGTATTTTTTTTTATATTTTAACAAACAGTTGAACCAAGAAGGTACCAAGAAGAAACATGTTAATCCAAGCATAACTTCGTTTTGATAGTCCTCAATATTAGTGAGTCGTTGGAACAAGTATACAAAAGAAGTTGGATGTATATTTAGGCTTTTATTCTTCTGAATTCGTAATCTTTCTCATGAAATTTTGTAAAATCTTGTAAAAACGTCACTTTTTTAGACTTCTGAAATCTAGTAAAATCTTATACAAATCTTTCTTGCTAAACCTCATGAAATCTGTGTCTGATATAATTCTCGAAAAATCTCTTGCTTTTTTAAAATTTTGTTAATTATAAATCTTTATAATATACTCTTTTTAATTTATTTTTATAGATACTCATAAAGACTTTTAAATTATTATCTTGCTTGTCAAATCTGATTGCGATATATGCATGTATATATTCTATACTTTAATAATTATATAATCTTGTGAAATCTTCACAGCCCTTTACCGTATTTCTCATGAAATCTTGTAAAATCTTTTAAAAACATCCCTTCTTTTAGACTTGTGAAATCTTGTAAAATCTCATAAAAATCTTGCTTGCTAAACCTCATGAAATCTCATGTGTCTGGTGTAACATAATGAATTCTTGTAAAACATCTAAACATAAAATTTTAATGTCTTTAGTATCTTTTGAAATCTTAATTGTGAGTTTTCAATAGTCAGAAATTATTTGAAAATGATTTTCATGAAACATCATAAGAATTTGTTAGTTTTCATGTGGCATAGATTTTTGCCGGGTCAAGTCTCCTCAAACCAATAAAATCTCTTAAAATCTCATTAAGACTTGATCAGTTTTTAAGAGTTTTGAAGTGGTATTTTTGGCAGGGTAAAGAAGTGTTGGTAAATAAAATAATATAAATATACAAAAGTGAAAAAGTGCATATAAACCTTTAGTAACATTGTCAATATTAACTTGTTTTTAGTTTAATAGCTGTACAATATCCAACGAAATCCTACACGCCATTTGTAACACTACCCATTTTCCGCACGGTTAATTTGGCTCTGAGCTTAGACTGTCTCCTCCAGAAAAAAGAAAATTTGCAAAGCGAAACAAACAAAATGATAAAACATAATCAGGGATAGAAATAAAGTGGATTGGAACTATGGTGGTTTTCAACCGAGTCGAACCTCTTTTTACCCATACATACATAAGACGTCTTTTCACGATCGATATTTTCGAAAGCACATTTTGAAAACATACGTCACCGTTTCAACCGCAACGTCACCGTTTTGAACCATCGCCAAAATGACAATTATTGAATGACATTAATCAGCTGTGTTTGTGTGGCTTCTCGTTTTTGTATTTGGAAGTTTTTTTTGTGATTTTTGGAAATGGATGTTCTAGATCCACAAGTGAGCCTTTTTTTTTCGCTGGTAGATAACCAAAATTATATCAATGTTAAAGTCTGTCAGATTCGCAGTTTTTGAGGTATCTAAGAAAAATAAAAATATACTTATAAAAAACTCACGAATCGTAGAAGCTAGCGAAATGCGGTTTTCACATTTAGATAGATAGTTGCATTTTCAACCAAAAAAAAGCGTGCGCCTGATTTTTTTTAAGTTTTCAGTTTAAGAGTTCATTTTGAAATAAAGCTCAAAAGTGTTCAGACTTCGTACATGCACGCAAACAGATACGTTTTTAATGCTTGGTTGCAATAAGTTGTGTTAAGTATAATTTTAAAGTATTTTGTGAATCTATGCTACTGCAAATAAGTAGATTCCGATCTATCTATAACAACAAAAAATTATGCATTTTAAGATACCATGAAAAACAGAGATTAGTTTGTAATTCAGTGGCGTACGCAGGGGGGATAGGCTTAGGGTAATAAAACGCTTATCTGAGGCTATACTGTTACTTAAGTCTCCTACAGGAACCTCAAGCCTACCGAGGAACAATTTCTAGGTACGTCACTGACTAATTTGTAGTTATTTGCCTGATACAACTATAGTACAACGGAGAGTACAACATACATTAATATTTTAAATATAAAGACAATCAACCTTGCTCTTTTTTTTTAAACGCTGTTCGATATGATTGACCACGAAATTAAGGAATGATCAAGTCTGATTCAATATAATATATAAAGTCTAATAAATAAACGGTTTAAATCAGTCTAATTACATGAAGCAGCGAAAGTTTGATGCATATTTTAAATAATTGAGAATTATTTCCTTGTTCGTGTGTTACATGAGATTTTGCTCCAATTTCAAAACGCAATCAGCCACGGTGATCTATCATTGTGAAATTAGGAAACACAAAATCAATTAATAAATTTTACCTATGAATATATTATTTATTACGACATTCAAATCTTATCTCGCGATATAGTCCATAAATTGTGCTTACTATAGCTTTATATTTTTGTTTTTTCTTTAATAATTATTAGTTTTGTCACCTCGTTTGTTCAAATGTAAATAGGCTTAAGCAAAAACGTTCTTTGGATCCAAAAATCTCAAAGTTTTTTATTTTTACTAAAAATAAGTTGTTTGGGTCAAAAAAGACCTAAAAACTAAATTTTTGTCATAATGTCTATAACATGATAAGCTTCACCCATTTTTATCAAATTTCGCATAAAAATTTTTTGTCACAAAAAATTCGATTTTTTTTTAAAGAAAATGCCTACTGGCGCCAAGATTAAAGAGAAATAGCAGAAAAGAGTAATATTGAAAAAATCTAGTTATTTTTGCCTAAAAATTAAGCCATTTTCACCAAGTATTTACGAAAACATAATTTCAAAGTATCGTCAAAAATTGTTAAAGATTAAAATGTCGCAACAATGAACGGCACTTAGTAAAAAGGCACATCGATGTGGCAACCATTGTTATTTCATTTACCAGCCGCCTTGATTTATAGTGTAAAGTGCTGCGAGAAATGCTCTTCCTTCGAGATTTCTAAAATGTTTTTCCTGTTTTTCTTGGATTTTTTGATAATGGTATTTAAAAAAATAGTGTTAACAACTCGCGGCTAAACTGTGCACTATTAAATTAAACAAAAAAGTTAGTAAAGGTTAGGTTATCGAACACCGGTAACGCATTTTCTCCTTGTTAAGTGGTGGAAAACTTTAAATTTCGAGAGTTGCTTCCCAGCCCGAACTTCGCATTTTTTTAAGGCTTTTTCAATTTTTCGGGAACTTTTACTCACATCACGCAAAGGTCCCCTGTCGGATATTCAAGAAGAAGCGTCCTGGGGCCCAATCTTGAACCACATTTTCGACATGCAAAATCACTTAAAAGAATGACGCGCAGCGAATTGAAGATAAGCACTTTGTAGAAGTGTTTAGAACAATAAGTTATTTTTTTGAGTGTCACACATCCTACCCCCAACATTGACTGATATTAGAAATACATATATAACTAGCCATTTATAAAATTTATAAAATAACATGGTATGTTTTAAGTAATTGTAAATAATGCATAAACAAATTATGAGTTTCATTTTTTTGGATAAAAAATAAAACATTTAAATATATACGTTTGATCAAGCCGCGCAAAGTAGGACAAAACAAAGTTTATATTAGACACTTAAAGTAAATATTTCAACGCATCGGTATCGGTATACCTAACGCGGTTCGAAATAACGTCATAATACACTATATTCTTGACTTGTTTATGCGATGTTTCGAACTATGCCCGCTTTTTTAAAGGGTGCGATGACAGAACTGCTGATTGATCCGTAACGTTACGTACATTCCTCTGTCCGCAACGAGTGGCATCGTTCGAAACATGGCATGAACAAGTCAAAAATGTAGTGTATTTGTTTCGAACGCGTTACGTATACCGATACTGATGCTTTGAAGTATTTACTTTAAGTGCCTATTTATTATCTGGTGCATTCACCCATGCAGGCAACCCTTTTAAAGAACAGGCTTAGTAATAAAGTATTTTTTGCTAAGATGCTTCAGTTTCCATGGAAACCACTAATTCGTCAAGTATTAATTTTGCTGGTTACGTTTTCATCGGCCGTTTATTTACAAAACCCGCAAATTAAAATCCCAAACCTCCAATCATCTAGAGCCTATCAAAGTTGCAATGAACCCCGAAGCCTTTTTTAATTTCCCGTTTTTTAGTTTATTTTTGCACAAAAAACTTTAAGGTTTAAGCACCATGATTAACCGTAATCACTGCTCGTGCATCATTTCACAATAGATAATCAAATTTAAATTATAGTTTGAGAATTGCTTTAGAATCCAGGAGTTGATAACTAAATAATATAAAAGGTGCGTCTAAAATCGTTCTTTTATGGTAACCTCAACCAAAAGTACCTACTGGTTTTCTAGGTTTTCACACCATTTTCCAGGTTTTTTTTTCGAATTTTTCTAAAATTTCCTGACTTTTCCAGGTTTTTTTAGGACATTTCTAATTCCTTGACGTTTCCAGGTTGTCCAGGTCGCTATGAACCCTAAATTCTAGCCAAATAACATTTTTCCGTCTTCCGACTAGTTTTGTACGGCATCTAACGTCAGAGGCAGTATAAAATTTAGTCAGTTGACAACTTAATTAGTTCAAGTCAAGGATTATCTTTCGTTGTTACGACGTCTTAGCTTGTGCAGACGGACGTAAGTCTTCGAGATAACGTTTGGAGCCATTCTGTGTAGTCTAGTGCAGATTCCCGACAACACTTTGACGTCGCCGTCGTTAAGGAGAACGTTGGCATGTAGTATAGAGTAAGACGTTAGCCCGACGTCTGAACTTGTAGTACTTGTGATAGTAAAGTTTTCTGACGATGGTCCAACGTCTGTGCTGCCAACGTGGCAATCAGTAAAAACTACGACGTCCGTCCCACGTCCGGTATGCGACAAATGTACCCAATGTATGTGGTGATGATATTTGACCCATATCTGACGGTTTTTTTTAACGTTAAGGTCCCAGCATAAAGAATTTTTCATAAAAAATTAAAAATCTCAGGAACCCGTAAATTAAATAATAACCCAAAGTTTTCAATAATTAATCCTAATTTTACTTGTCTACCCATGCTAGCCGTTTATGTGATCACTTTTTCAGTCGCCTTTGGCAATGAAATAGATAGAAATATTTTTAGGCCCGCTTAACATGACGCAATGAAACTAGAATTGCAGGCAAGATGTGTCATCTCATCTCGCTTTATTGATACCACTAAAGCGAGGGGGGAAGAGACCAATTGCATCCAATTCTCGTTTTATTGCTCCATGTCAAGCGGGCTTAAGAAATACAAAAATGACTTGCTGGGCAATAAATGGTCATTTTCAGCTGAGTCGAATAAAAAAAATCATTATAGCACAGGATCTAGTATAGATAAAGCTTTATGATTAATTTGGGTAGAAGCTCAACTTTAAATTTATCTTAACTAGGCCTTAAAACAGTTTTACCACAAACCGTTGTGTGTTGTGTATCACGTATGTTGATCACTTAGCGTCTTATATAAACGTGGTTGCAAAACATAAAACGGAAGGAAAAATGAAAGGCAGTTGGAAAAGGCACAAAAGGGTCACAAAATTTTGCAGGTTAGAATTTTTGGCATTCCGTTAAAACTCACTGCTGCCACCTTTCTGGGTCTTGTTCCGATGTCGGACAGATGTAGTGGAAGAATCTTTTTTGGAAGTCCTTAAACAAATTAAGTTAACCAAACACCACCAGAGGTCAGACCCACCCAGATCAAGTCAAACTTACACGGCTGATGACCTATAGGATCTTGCAGTGGCGTCACTGTAGATGAAGCCAACGTTTCGCCAGAACGGGGACCGATTAAGTAAACAAAAATTCACTAGGGGTCAGGACCAGTCAGATTTGAAAAATAAAACTGGAGTTTCAGTAGAAATCGGGCAAGTTTACTGGAATTCTCTAACGTAGCCATCTTTTCCTTGCGGTAGTTGTGGATAAATAATAAAGCCGATCGCAAATTTTGTATTTTTGTGAGAAATATCATGAAATCCCATAAACTTTTGCAATGAAATGTTGTTGAAATATCTAAATACATTATTTAGGCATATTTTAAAAAGAATGATCAAGTTTTTTTTTGAATAAAATCTTATATTTTATTGAAAAAGTGAAAATATTTTTGGCGATTCTGTATTTTCGGCCCTGCATTGGTCATGTGTGTCAGTAAAGTAAAGTGCGTTGGTAATTTTTGGTGTTCAGCCTGGTTTTCAAGCTCGCACAAGTTACAAGTCTCAGTAATAATTTTGCCATAAAACACTGACGGCATCTTATTATGTCTGCCAACATGGCAAGTATAAAAATCCAGGAATATTTTTTTGACCTCTGGTCGTTATTTCGAATCAAAGCATTACGTAGGGGTTTCCTAAATTTGGACAAAAATATTAAGTAAGTTTGTTGTCCAGGCGTTGAACTATTTGTACTAAGCACGACTTAGTTTGTAGTACAAATTTCAGTATTCCCTCCATGGAAACCACGTATGGCGACATCGGTAGAACCCGGCGGATTTGTATTCCCCATTTTGGTATAAATTTGAGTCGGTGCGAGATCGATCTGAAGTAACTTCCTAACGTCAGCTTGTCTACGCCAACGTCGAAAGGACGTCCAAATGCTAATTGGGTGATTACACTGATGATGGACAACACGATTTTTATCACCGTCCAAATCATAATTATAACAATATACCTTTCTAATAATAGAAAAAATATTTATAAGGCAATATTATTTCGTATCCTTTAATAACTACAATTTACGAAACGCAAATTTCGGAAATTTTGACCCTTCCCCTAACTCTTTTCTAACGCACCTGTTATGAAGTCAGACCCCTCTATAAAATTACTTAACGCTGGCTACCACTCCCTCCCCCCTTTAGATGAATATGCCAAGTAAAAACAGAAAAAAAAATATTATTTTTAAAACAAAAATACTGTTTATGTCATTATATATGATGTTTTATAAAATTTGACAGTTAAAAAGATCTCTGTTCGGCTGGGTATTACGTAACGCGACACGAGCCATCCCCTTCTAAAGCGTTACGTAATTCATGGGTTTTGTTTAATTTGACAAAAAAACTGAAGCTAATTACACTTTTTTTTAAATTATTTTCGCATACAGATAGGTTCATGCTACCACAATATGCTTTTTAGCTTTAAGATACAACCAAAAAATGTTTTTATGTTGACCAGTGTTATTTTCTCAAAATCTCCATTATCTTAAGACGCTCATGTTAATTTGGCCTCAAATTATCAAAGAATTTTTCAACCATAAAAATATCAAGGGAATAAACTTATTTCGTAATTTATAAAGTTTAATTTGACATTACAAGTTCTTCGGCTGTAGAATATCTTCTTTGTTGTTCGTAATATCTTCAGCTAAAGCTTTTTACGGTTGACTTTTGAACTAAAAAGCAAAGAATTTAAATCACAGATAGCTGTTTAAAAATTATCTTAATTCCATAGTTCCCTGGTAGATCGGGGAAACAAATAACCGGGTACGTACGAAAACAAGAGTAAATCGACGAAGCAATCTTCTGGAATATATAATTTTACTCTGATTTGATAGAAAAAATAATTGGCGCAATATATTATGAAGTCTGCTGGTACTTTATATTATTTTTTGTTTTATTTCCATCTAAAAGGATGATTTTTGTTTTGTTTGCCAACCGAACTTAACATGTTTAAAACTATTATAGACAATTGCATCAACCAGTTAAGTCCGGCGTTTAGACTTGCCACAACTCGCCAAAGTTGGGCAGGTCATATTCTGACCACCCAAATAAACTAAGGCGTTGCGTTGGTGCAACTAGACATTAAACACTTGGGCAGTTTAAGTTATATACATACAACAACGATTATTATTGTTATATAAAAAAGTCAAGAAGTAATTATGTTTGTAATTTTTGTAAAGATTAGTTTGAGTTTACCTTCACTACTTTTTAAATTGTGGATATTCAGCAAAGTTCCACTTACGAAATGTCAACTAAGGGGCTAAAATCTGCCGGGTGCTGAGCTTTGCTTGCAATTATTTTTAGTTTTAGGTATTTATTTTGTTTTTTTAATAAATTCCGGCTATTTAATAAATGTTCAAACACCAAAATTTATTGTATATTATTATGATAGATTTTTTATATGAAATATCACACCTTAATAATAAATTAATATACTTTACCATATACATTTACTTCTTCATCAAAAGCTATCAATGTTTGTCAAGCTTACCTAAAACAAAAGAAAAATATTTATAGCAAAATACATAAATAATAAATAATTTTTTAAAAATATACGGATAGAAAAATTTTAAAATAAAGTTTTGGGAAAAAAACCGAAAACTTTAAAAGGCAAAGTCTTATTTTAGGCGAAATTAAAAATGTATGATTCTTAAAAATCATTTAAGAAATGCCAAAAATTTGTATCATTTTATAGATCTAAATTTTCTACAACATTTAAAGAACTTAAATAAATATTACCTAATAGAATGTAACATTTATGTAAAATTAAAATCATATTGTGTATGTAATATTTATATACTTCTAATGTCACAACAAGATAAAAATTCTGCTACAACCAAACGAGGCATAATAAGAACTTTGTATAATAGAGCCGCTCAAATTTGTAACAATTCTCATGACTTGGAAATCGAAATAAGAAACATTAAGAAGGATCTGCAGCAGAATGGTTACAACCTTAAACTTATAACGAATACTATTTCTAAATTTCAGCAAACACTACAGAGATTACAAGACCAAAACCAGGAAAATGCATTCCTTACAATTCTATACTTTAAAGGATTATCAGAGAGAATTCGAAGAATAGCGAACAACTTTAATATTAAAACAGCTTCTAAATCTAACAATACAATTCGAAGCCTTCTTAGTAAAACAAAACCGGAGAACAAACAAAATAAGGAATGCACAAGTTCCTTGTGAGTGTGGTGAATCATACATATGTGAAACAAAAAGACCACTATCTGTTAGGCTTAAAGAACATCAGACGAATACCCAAAAAGGTGAAACAACGAAATCAGAAATCGCCGCAAGCAAAGGTTTTGCACAAGGAGACACACTGGAAGAACCGAAAATTCCTTGAAGCTGTATTGGGCAGAATCAGGGTGTTTTCACTAAACCAAGTGTTGAAATTTCAAATATTTGGAAGCCCCTCCTTGGGCGGAGCCAACTTCTTAAACTTCACGGTTGAGTGATTTCCCATAGTATAAGCCTTAGGAATAGATTGTAGCTTGCACCTGAAGACGATCAGAGATTGTACTGATCGAAACGTGGTGTATAAATAAACATAGACAATGGAAGTCCGAAACACAGAGTTAATTTCAAATACATCATTGTCTCAAACAAGATAAAAAGTAACTTAAATATAATGTAATTAAAAAACATAAGTTATCTTATGAAAATATTACGTACATTTTATGAAAACTTTTTTTATGTTAATTTTTGGACTTTAGGTTTACGTAAATTCAATGTTAACGTAACAGATTGTTTGCTGGGCAACTTTACGTATAGAAAAATAATATAAAGGTCTAATTTAAGATGATTTCTAAAAGGATATCGCACTGGATATATAGGATCCTGGCGATCTACCGATTTCATTAATTTTTTGGTATGTTGATTTCCCCAGTCAGAGAAGCATTTTTGGTAACTGAAACATTTGTGTGGCTCTTAAAGATAAGCCACAAATCATTCTCAACTATTAACATTTTTTTTATTTAATTTTATTAATGGTTTTGCAACATTTAAGAAACACCCTTAATTTTTTTAACCTGATGAATTGTTAAGATTTTGACTTTGATAAAATTTTGATTGATGAATCCTTTAATCTTCTTTTTCTTAAATTGCCAAAGTCAAGCAGATTTAGGTCACTAAATATTAAAATTTCAACTAAAAGGGTGATTTTAACAGAGTGATTTCCTAAAAACCACTGATGTAAACATCAAAAATGTAAAGAGTTTGAAGACATTTTCTGGCTTACCTGGAAGAGTCACACAAAAGTTTTTATTACCAAAAATGCTTCTTTAAGGGAGGAAAATAACACATTAAAAAATAAAAGTAATCGGTAGATCGCCAGGAGATTGATGAATTTCTCCGGGGTGAAGCATGTTTTAATGGGAAAATAAAAAACCAGTCCTTCTTAACTTCGCAAAAAAACCATTTAATATTATAGCCGACGCGTTTCGGTCATATGACCATTGTCAAGGGTGTACTAAAATGTAAAAAAAAGAGTGTCATAAACTTGAAGAAAAATATAGGCATTTGTAACTTACATTTTAGGAAAACAAATCATCTTCGAAAGTATCTTGACTTTTTGGGACACACACTGATATAAAAAATTTTCATAAAAAATTGATAAAATAGTTAAAATTAAAAACAAAACGATACAAAATAATACACTAATAGGAACGTTGAAGGTTATTAACAGATGGTCAAATTAAAAAAAAAATAATAATAATAAAACAGACGAAACAACGACATCTTATGGCCGATTAAGTAAAATATGGTTGTTGATAAATGATCACTGTGAAAACTTAAATCGAACAGGTACCAAATTAAAATTTATTGATCGAGTTAATAATTTTGGCCTCCCCTTTGTAGTGGGCGGTAATGGGTTTATTCAAACAAACAGAATAAGGGTCGTTTTCCAAATTTGCAATCTCAAAGTTCTCCAATATATTTAATTTTCTACTTTTATTCAAATTATGGAGCATTTTAAAATTGTCATCTATACTAAAAAAGTGATTCGACTTTCTTAAATGTACCCCAAAAGCCGATTTGTCGACATTGGGTGACCTTTGAGACTGCAAACGTTCTTTGATCCGAGTTCCAAAACTCCTACCCGTTTGTCCAACATATTTCGCAGAACAAGAACTACAAGAAAGGAGGTAAACTCCGCTTTTGTCTATTTTATATATTTTTTAAATTTTGATGTGAACTAAAGACAATTTTTAACTGACAAAGAAACGTCCCCAATGACAATTGGTTGACTTTCTGAGTTTGAAAATAGGTTGGTAAAAGCATTTGTTGTACTTTTTCCTAACTAATTTGTCTATTAAAGAAATTTTGTAACCATTATTAAGAGCAATTTGATAAATTGTGTTTAATTCTTTTGTAAAATGGACTGGACTCAGTGGGATTGTGAAAAGTCTATGAAAATAAGCATTAAATGATGCAATTTTGTGACCAAAAAGGTGATTGGAATCTGCCGGAATAACATTGTCTGTTTGAGTTGGCTTACGAAAAATGGAAAATTCAAAATGTTTATTTCTTCTCAATATAGTTAAATCTAAAAAATTTAAACTGGATTCTGATTCAAGTTCCAATGTAAACTTAATATTTGTGTTTAGAGAGTTTAGAAAATTATGAAATTCTTTCAGTTCCCATTGAGTACCGTTCCAGATTAAAAATATATCATCAACATATCATAATCAATATGGAGACAGTCCAGAGCCCATAGGCAACCCATAAGACATTTTATAATAACTGTTATTGAATTAAAAAAAGCCCAATTTCCCATTTCCTAGATCGCCAGGATCCTATATCCAGTACGATGTTCTTTAACTTAAAACAGCGCAACCTTTAATTAAGGTAATGCGGTGACATTCACAAATCCCTTTACGCTTTACGGTTACCGAAAATTAAATGTAGTAAGGCAAATTAGACTCCCAATTTAATATTTGTCCCAACAACGTCGTATTACTTGTGCGGATAAATTTAACCTGAATGGGGTAAATCTCTTGGAATACAATTTGCTAGAACGAAGTTCTCGAAAGTAAAATTCCATATATCAACATCTATGCATTTGCTTTAACTGCAAGCAAACTTAGAACTATTAGGTAACTTTGCGTCAAAGTTTAGTTATGTGTAGCGTATATTTAATACAACTTGCGAAATAGCTTATGTTGTTCTACGGAAGTTGCTTAACAAAAGTTTGAATACCTAGCTAAAACTCTTTTAATTTAAATCTATGTACTTTGAGTTGTAATTTCCCAAACGTATTAAAATTTTATCCGTGTAAGTAATTTCATCCAAAGTGTTTCTTATTTTGTAATTTATAAATTAAAAAAAAAAACAGAAACAGTTAGCCGTTTTAAATGTTTACACAAAAAATTAATTAAATATGCTCATAACCTTCCAGCTACCTATTATACGTCTACGTGGGTGAATTTTTCTTTCCGCAATTTTCGAACAGTTTTGGCGGTAAAAATACTCTATTTCAGAGTAGGTACAATTTTTAGTCCACTATATTGGTATGGGGGACTATTAAAATGGTGAAATTTTGATTAATCGACGAGAAAAAAAAAATCTGTCGGTCTGTGGTATGTTATCTGTCTGTGTACACGATAACTCAAGAACGCCTTAATCGTTTTTAATGAAATTTGGTAAAAAAAATTCTATCGGCTGAATATGAACTGTTTAACTTTTGGGTAGTTTGGTGGGGGGTTGAAGGGGTGAAAACGGGGATAAAATATTTAAAAAAATTTGTAATTTTGGAACAGAAGCAAATATCGATATACGGTTTTCAGATTTAAGTTTCCATGAATATGGACTACAAATCTTGTTATAAAGTCCAAACTCCTGGGAGCTTTAGTTTCCGAGTTATTTGAAAAACGTTGAAATATATTTAAAAAAATTATAACTTTAGAAGTAAAACAGCTATTGATATACACTTTTTAGATTTTGGTTCTCGTAAATATTACCCAAAAATTTTGTTATAAGGTTCAACTCTTTCAAAGCTACAGTTTTCGAGATATTTTCATTTCCTTTCAAAATAAAATAATTGATTGTATGGTGAACTATCCGTGCTTTCTAGCACTAATTCAATTTGTTTCTCTTGTTAACTAAAAAAAAATTCTGATAAATTTAAGGTTTTCTTGTACCCATTCGCCCGCCCCCCTGCAACGGCCGCCGAGACGGCTGCCTTGGTGTGTTAAACCTCTAGGGCCGAACCTGGTAACAGCATTTTCTAATATCATGGACAAAACATCTTTTTGGGCCAAAATCGTGGTCCTACAAACCTTCTCATGGCTGGTCATGTACGTATTTTTAATATTTTTTCGAAGACAATTTTAACAGAAAAACACCAAAAATTATACACGCAAGTTCTGTCAAAACAGCGCCGAACAAAAAAAATAATGCAACGTTGTCACGTCATATTTTTCCCCAAGAATTATGTCCTTCGAGAATCTCCCATAGGAGGACTCAAGTCAATGTCAAATTTTCGTATTTTCTATTTTTCCACTTATAAATGGTTATTAGGATATCTCATGGTTATTAAAGTGCCTACACAGATATTTTGATGTATTCATCGCCAAAGAAGGTCTGAATGAAAATTAGTATCACCATTGAAGTCTACATACTGACCGCGCACTGGCTCAAAGTCTATTCAAAAATTAGGTTTTGTTTTAAAACGTTAGGTACTTACCTATTAAAAATTTATTTAGTGGAAAACTGATAATAAATCTCGACTACTTCGATTTCTGAACATTTTTTGTACATCTTTTTGGACATAAAAACAAGCAAAATTTACCTGGGTTTGTCGTTTGTCTGTCTTTGATGCCCAGATTGTTTAGGTTTATATGGGTTTTATTTAACACAATAAATTTAGAAAAACCACATTTTTTACAATATTAAAAGTAAAATTTCTGAAATAGTCTCACTACCTAATCCTGTTTCTGTATTTTAAGGTTAAAAGCAAAATTGAAACGCCAAATAAATTAAAAAAGCTATTTCAACCTAAATTACGCTGGAGCAGTAGATTCGTTCCCTTTTTGTATAGAAAAAAGGTAAAAAAATGTCTAAATTATAACCAACTCTTTCCATTTTGCCCGGCGGACTCTAGACAGCTATATTAACCGAGTTAGTAATTTAGTCTCATGGAAAATGTAATCCCGAATTCCTTAATTAGATTTGAAACTCTGTCATGTTTATTTCTATTAAATAAATCCCGTTTTTATCGACCGATTCTTCCCCATTTTCCTTTATCCCTTCTTTTCGTCCAACAATCAGAGGTTCCTAAAGTATACTTTAGATTTTAAAGTTTTAAGCTTGCGTTTTTTCTAGACTTCAATGGTACTTTTGGGAAAAAATGGTTTGACAGGAATACTTGCGGTGGAAAAAGGAATTAGAACCAAAAAGTACTCAATAATTTGAAATTTAATAGGCAATCTAATTTGGTGAAACCCGTTACTTGGCGAGTGTCAACGTAGAAAAATTAACCAGAGTAAAAAATGAGAAAAATATTGACAATTTAAATTTTTGTGCATAGACGATTTTCTTGTTTTGATTCTGATATATTCGCTTAACGTTTTCCTTGTAATGATTTATTCAATAACATTTTGACTACCTCTGCATTGGGGCGTAAAAGCCCATTATTTTGCCTTTTCTCTCTGCCCCAAGTTCCACCCCTTGGCTTCCTCCAGCCTCCACCTTTTATATGCAAATTCAATTTATGCCCACAACCGCTATAAGTCACAATGAAAATAGAGATCTTAAGGAAGCATAGAGAAAGTAAAATCAAAAATACCTAAATTACAACAACTGTGAGGTACACGGGCGGTTAGGGAGCACAAGCCGCTCCCCCAGAGCCATTAAATATTGGCTTCTAAAGATTTAATTTTTCCCAAAAATCAAGAATGACATGTGTCGCTATTCTCTACTGACCCCCTGCCCCCTCCACCCCAGGAACGTACGCCACTTACTGTACTGATATCACCAAGTTGATTTTTTTGGTTAAATCTAAGCTTACTTTTATGATTTTCATTCAGTTTTGAAGAGCCCCAAAGAAATTTATAAACTTGATGTTAAAATGACAGCTTATTATTAAGACCGAGCCAGAAAGGAAACGATACGGTAAGTACAAAAAAGCATAACATTAATTAAAGTAAAATTTTGAGTCATGTCGTTAGGCACATTTGTTATTCTAGACAATAACAAATAATCAAATATAAAGTTTCCCGACTGTAAAACAATGTATTTAACTCAATTTCAAAAGGTACAATACAAAACAAACAAAACGCAAGTCTCTAAAACTTACACACTCGCGTTACAATCGCTACATCCAAGCGATACAAAGTGCAACATACACGTGGTAGGGACAGAGATATTCATTATAATTGTTACCCCCTCTTTTTAATGTTCTTATGCATTTTACCAAAAAAAAAAAAAGTTGCATAACTTTTAGGACACTATAAAATTATGTGTGTCAAAATTGCCGAATGCCATCGCATACGTCAAATTTTGACATCAACTTTCTTATTTTCAGTAGAACGCCCTGTATAATATTTTATTTTTTATTTTAAAGTAAACACTTTTTGAGATATGAAACTTATACCTTGTTGTTATGACATGTTTTATTGACTTGCATACATGCAAAACAAACATTGATGACTCGATGAGAAAGTTACTCATTATTTTACATAAGGACATACACTTTTTACATTTTTGAAATCAGCGAAATTAATAGAATTTAAAAATAAAATATTCAAAATAAGAAAGAATTTTATAGTTTATTAAAAGGTATGCAATGCATTTATTAAAAGATAAATAATAACAGCGAAAAGGGCGAGGGGTAACATTTAATTTTATAATGGATATACTTATATACTTGAACACAATAACCCAGCCCCAAATCATAAAAGAAGATATTTCAATGTTGCCAGATCCTATATAACTTCTCACGATCTTGATCTTTAGGGACATAATTAAAAACAGCTTTTGTATAATTGTTTATTTTACACCTTTTATCATGATTATTTAAATAAATGTGATATTTTATCATTTTCCAAAATAACATTTCTCAAATCAATTTAAAATGAATTTTAAGAAGGAAAGAAATTCACTTTTCTCTGAGCGTTTAACGGAATAGTTTGACAGATTGCGATCACGTTATAGAGTTCACTTTTTGGTTAGATAATGATTTAATTCTTCCATCTCCTACTATACTATTTATAGGAAGACTGGGCTGAACTTTGGATTTAGAAAAAAAAAACAAAAAATAAAAGAGTCGAAGGCAAGAATTTTCTTAGGGACTACAAAATAATCTAGATTTTTTTTGTTAATAGGTCTTAGTTTCTTGAAACCCTTCCCTAAGTTTTTTTTTATCAATACTGAAAAGGCTGTTTAATTTTCTTTTTATGTATTATCAACATTTTAAATTAGCACCATTAAGAAAAATAATGACAATTTAGGAAATACCTGTGCATGGATAAAAATAACTTAAAATGTGCAGTGTGCGGCTAGCTAAAAAAGTAGACTAAAAGCAACCCAAGCTTTATAATAATGGGTTCATACGTCACGACAACTTATTACTGTTAACATGACGTTTTAATTAAAACTTTGCAATAACTAAATAATGAATAGGTTGGATCTTTGTGATTAAAATCCGTGAATAATAACGTGTATTTCTAAGTTTTATTAAAAAAGGTATATCAGAAAGGAAACTCCGACTTATATTTTGCGGCCTCAAGACGGTTTAAATACTATTAAATTTCCTATTAAACAATATTTTTGGTAGCTGTTCCACCCAAAATTTGGTTATTTATCTTGGCTTGTTTCAGGACTATAAGGACGCTCAAATGAGCAGAACATTTTCAACAGGATTTATTTATTTTTATTTTTGCTCTAATCAAAGCGATTTTTTTGACTCCCACGTTATGGCTCGGCTTCATTAGCTATCAATCTACAATTCTTAAATTATTTTTCGAGGTCTGGTTTACATGATACGGACAGTATACATTTCTACTTCTGAAAAGTAATTAGTTTGTCTATCTGTCGGTCTGTAACCAACGCTCATAGCTTAAAAAACTATCTGACCGATTTTGACAAAATTTAGTACCTGTGCTGGATTTGGGTGGGGTGGGGGTAGTTGCAAAAAAGTCCATGCGAAAATAGTTTTTGCTCAAAACTTTCGTGCTCTTTCTAGTATTTTTACTGCTCTTTGTTTCCATATTTTATCCAGATTGAGAGGGAACGATCGCACTTCCTGTATAGCTTCAACCGCCAGTTACAATCTTATGACTCCCTGACGATTGCTAATAAGAATGAAACAGGTCTGTAGGTGTCTGGATTTTGCATTAGACATTGCAGGCCTGGTCTTGTTACTTTTGGCAACGTGGCATTCGAGTGACATCATCATTTTTATGGTCCAGTTGTTACTTGGGGCAAACGATAACAATGTATAGGAGAGAGCTTACAAAAAAGGCGAATATCACTATTTTTCCCGGTTTTCCAGGAGCATTTAAAACCCTGTCAAACGCAAACATACGGCAATTTAGGCCAGTTTTGCATTGCCCACAGTTTAATTTTCTTCGCAAGATTCGTTCCACAATTACATAATAAGACATAGCAATGTCACGCTGGTACGCTGGATAAACTGATTATGTGTGTGTGTTGCAATAAACACCGTGAACCATATCATATCCAAAAGAAAAATCCTAATTTCCGAGCAGGAGGCTCGGGGCAATATTAGATTTTATGATTGAGCTTTTAATATTATTATGAAATTATGTTTCGCTTCAGAGAAGTATTTTGTCCCTTTTGGCTTATTCTCCACACAATGCAAGTTGTCATTTTTTCACTACTTATATTATCTAATCTATTTTTAGACATGCATACATAGAACGGGGGCTATTGGGATTATCAAAAAAGTTTTGTTTACTAAAAATTAGTTATTTGAGTCAAATAAGTCCTAAATGCAAATGTTGTGATCTGTCTGTCTGTTTGGCTGTCTGTTTGTCTGGGAACTCAAAAACCGCTAAATCGATTCTTATCAAACGTGGCACAAAAATTCTTTGGCACTGATTAGTTATTTTTGATGGTGGTGAAGAGTTGAAAAGAGGATAAGAAGAAGCGTTAAGCTTTAAAAAAAATCATAATGAACAAGACGGAAATTGATTTTCAACCAATAAAGAAATAAAGAAAAATATATTGTGGCTGGCCATAGGTACCTGCTGAATAAACATTTTCTGCAACCTGTAGGCATTTAACATAAAATACGCACGAGGAAAATTGCCCTGCAAAATATGAGAGCGTTACCGACACCAAACATTTTCCGAACAATTGTCCCCAATGGGTTTAATCTCGCTAAAACCCGTCACCAAAAACGCTGAAATAATTCAGTGCGATATCGCTAATCTCTATACAGGGCATAATTTACTTGGTGTAGTTTATCGGAATCGCAAAATTGGTGACGAAAAACCAACAAATAGACGAGAATTCAGAAAGGTTTGGAACCACTGCTGCTAAAAGCAATGCATTCACCATATATGGCCAACGCTAGAGACTCTGTGTCTATGACATTTATTGAGCAAAATTAGACGCGACAAAAAAGTCGTCTGACATTTTTTGGTCAGGTTATTTTCTTGTCAAAATGTTGGAAGTGCATTGGCGTTACACCAAAAACGTATATAAATAGGCTTACCAAAAAGTCCGCAAATATAGAAAAATAATATGTTCAAAAAATACTTTCTGTTTAAGGTGACATCGAACATCCACAATAAAACAAACCCATGTTTCAAAAGAGGAAACTATTTGTTTTTTTTTAAATTTTCCGCCGTCTATAAATAAACAATGACAGAAGGTGCCCTTCTCTTTCTAAACAATGTATAGAGGACCGATACCTCGATCCTTTTTAATAATTTAAAATTATAATTAAATACAGGTTCATCACAGTAGTACGGAAAAACAATAAATACGCAAAACTGTCACATCACAATCGAAATAGATTATAACGGACTGGCCTAAAACGTTACAAGGGCAAAACCGTATACACGTAAAATAATGTAACATATTCCCGCTAGATGGTGATGCAGTGTAAAACCTATATTGCCGCTAGATGACAGTACATATATTTTCGTGACTGCTTTTGCCGCGCTTGTTTTTTATTGTACAGAATGGGTTGGTTTCGGTCGAATGGATTAGGTTGGCTCCTTCCAAGGGACGACTATGAATACGGCTCCTAGATAGCAACTACCTAATTTCAATTGGCCGACTTTAGGCGAGGCCAGCGTCCTCTGTACCTAAAATACAGAAGGCGCTGTCAGGCTAACAAATCAAACGGTGTCTGTCACACCGCAGCGGCAACATGTAACACTATTTTACGTTTGTACGATTAGTATTGTAAGGTTTTATGCCGGTACGTTCTGACCAATTTCTCTTTTGCCGCAACACATAGTTTTGTAATTTTAGAATTTTTGCCCAGTACTGATTTTTTATTGTAAATTTTGGGAAAGTATACGCTTTTACATTGTATTGTTTTGCTACTTGAATAGAAGAAGCCGTACGAAGGAGATCTGAGCTACAGTCTATACAATCGGTATTGCAAACTAGAAAAGTACGCTTTGAGTCGCATCAGGGCTTTCTTGAACTGCCGGGAGGAGAACTTGCTAGGGAACTGGGCGTGGTTTACAAAAGAGTGAGATGGAGATATGCCAACAGATAAAGATGTGAAGAGGAAAAGAATACTCCCGTGGGAGCATTCCCTTCCCACATACAGCCCCAGGAGAACACTGCTCCAGTTATGATTTTATTTTTATATTTTTATTTTATAATTAAACTGGTAAAGAGACGCGGATATCCTAGATGAAAAGAAATTCGAATATGCACAGTGCATATTAGATTCGGTTTAATATGAGTGGTGCAATGTCGCTACCTTCACTGGGACCTAAGAGATCTATTGTGGCTCATACCTATTTACAAATCACTCAGCCCGATTTCCTTGATAAAGGAAATCAGTCTGTTTGGTGAGACTTCCTCGAAGTCCTTCCTACTCAGTGATATCGGATGTATACTGGCATTTTCTCCTCCTCTCCACAGAATCTACAAATCGGTGTATTGCGCGCTCCAGTCGGCACTGGTCTGGCCTATATAGACCTTTTTATTTTATTTAATAAATTTGACTTAACGGACGGAGTAATAAAAGGAAATCATGCTAAAAACGCAACAAAAGGTTGTAGTTACTTTTTGAAAAATAAATAAATAAATTAGAACTGAGCTCGTATGGTACAAAAGGAAGAGAGAGCCATAATTAAAATTCATGGGGACATAAATATAAATAAATGGATTAAACTGGCACACAAAGTAGACGTAATTAAAAGTGTAATGAATATTAATGCCCGTGGCTCAGTTTGTCTGATGCTGGTCCAAAAGAAAAAATACTAGAAAATATCCGCGGGCTTGGTTTTATTACACAACCTCTGATGTCCTTGTTTCAGAACGAAAACATGTAACTTCTAATTGGGTTATAAAATAATAAATAAACCTAGGAAAATACTTTTGATAAATCGGTAACACAGCTTCCATTATGGCATTAGGTTTATCCTTCGCCATTTCTCAACATAATGGTATATTGTGCAGCAAGCACGGATTCGAGGAAGCGATGGAGGGTAACTACCCCTCTAGACTTTGTGGATTTTTCACAAAAGAAGTAAAAAATATTTGACTAACATACAACATTTTTAAAAAACCTCTTGTTTAAATTCAAAAATATTTGCCTGTTCTAAATAGTTTTTAGTATTTAACAGGATCATTTAAACTATGTAAAAAATGGCAATTTCATTTAAAATTTTCGTCGGTAACGCAATTGAATCATGTTTTTTTTTTTGCAAATTCAAGATAATCAAATAACTCAAAATTTGTAAAAGTTATAGTGTTTTTGCTCAAATACCAACTTTAGTGGTCATTGTTATTTATTTGATAAGCCGTCAAAAACAAAGTTATTTCGGTTTATTTTCTTAACTATTTCTACATTGAAAAAAATGGTATTATGTATATGGGCCATTCCACGGTCACGTACGGGACATTTTTTTGCATTTTTTTCTATTATTTCCATTTTATTATTTTCCCAACACATTAAACTAAATGAAAAGTAGTAAATATTTTCCATTTAGTTTGATGTGTTGGGAAAATAATAAAATGAACCGAAACCCTGCCGGTTTAAGGTAATTTAGTAACAAAATCTAAAAGGCGCGTCACGTACAGGACATTCGTATTTTCCAAAAGTGTCCTGTACAAGAATGGCACTCAAAATTTTGTTACTAAATTACCATTAAACCTGCAGGGTTTCGGTCTATTTTATTATTTTCCCAACACATTAAACTACATGAAATATATTTTATATACGACTTTTATGGGCCACAAGTATTTTAAAAAACACAAAAAGTAGAAAAAAATGCCGAAAAAATGTCCTGTACGTGACGCGGACGGTGGAATGACCCATTTCAGAACAGCCTTACACCTAAACAAATAAACTTAATGCAAGAATATTATTGTTGAAATTAACTCTGTGTTTCGGACTTCCATTGATTTTATTTATACACGACGTTTCGGTCTGTACAATCTCTGATCGTCTTGCATTTACCAAGTTCCTTGTGAGTGTGGTGAATCATACATAGGTGAAACAAAAAGACCACTATCTGTTAGGCTTAAAGAACATCAGGCGAATACCCAAAGAGGTGAAACAACGAAATCAGGAATCGCCGAACACCATGGTCAAAACAACACCGAATGAAGTGGACAGAAGCAAAGGTTTTGGACAGGGAGTCACACTGGAAGAAACGAAAATTCCTTGAGTGATTTCCCATAGAATAGATTGTAGTTTGCACCTGAAGACGATCAGAGATTGTACTGATTGAAAAGTCCGAAACACAGTTAAATTCAAATACATCATTGTCTGAAACTTTCAAACAAATATTATTCTTCTATAAATATTAAGGACTTATTGGTACATATAGTCGGCACAGCCTGATGTTTCCAACAGTTATCTCTAAACTCAAATTTTGGGTGCTCCGTTGCTAATGGTCTTCGGCTAACTTCGATTAAGAGCTGAGTGCGTCGGTGGCGACAACAAGAAGTCTGACTAGTTATTTTTTTAATAAGCTGCCCTATTTCAAAACACAGTAACTAACATTTTTGTCAAAATGGAGTGTTTTAGCTTTTCTGAATCACCATATTTTCCTGAACGTTTGGCTGTATCACACACTAAAATCACTTTATAATTAAGAAAAATAAATACAATTTTTATTTTATTTTTATTTATTTTATTTATTGAATTAAAGTCTTATAAAACACCACATTCTCCAACAGGTAATTAAATTATAAGACTACTAGGAGTACAAGAGATTGATCAGTATTACACAAATACCTAACAAAAAAGAAACAAAAAAGAAAAAAAGAATACACAAAGACAATAAAACATTACAAACAAACTCAAAATTTAAAATCTAAAATTTAAAATTTAAGTGGCAAATCATCAACTTAATTTAAGGTAAAAGTCTCTCTCTAGGCCCTTGCTAAAAAGTAATATTCAAATTGCTTTTTCCCATTATTATAAAAATGTAGTTACTGTGTTTTGAAATAGGGCAGCTGAATATGACTGAGTGTCAACTTTTCGAAATCAGTAGCATTGAACTAATTTTTCTCACAGTCTGACGGTTTGTTTTGAGTTCAGTAATGTACTAGCTAGTAACAAATGAATTTTCAGCATTCCCAAAACAGTTTAAGGATATTATTATTTTGACATCAGTGCCAGGTCTCCCAACACCCGAGGTGCTGACTCTGGAACCTCTTCAAATGATGGAAGTGTAGCCCATTCTAAATATATTAGCCTTTCCAAAACTCTTGCCCGATGTTTTCCCGAGCTAATAGACTAAACGGATGGATAAAAAGGTTCAGTAGAAAAAAATCGCCTTTCTCTTTTGAATTAAAAAAAGAAGATAAAAATCAAAATACCCTCGATAAAGATCACGACAGATTGCAATCACGTCTATTGTTTTCGGAGTCTTTAAACAATAACGCAGCAATAAATCAGTCGACCATAATGTCAATGTTAAACTCGCGTTAAACGCCCATTTCGAGAGGTCGTCAATTTATCAGATTTTCGAGAAAATATTTTGGCGCAAATACGCGTACAATTTTTGGGTGCAGAATATGCAAAATTTTCCAGAAATGTCGATTTTTTTAAAAAAAGCTTACTAGAATATATAGAAGGGAACAATTGGATATGTATGTATATAATAGCACACATGCAGTAATAGGTTTCGCCTACTAGAAAGACTTGCTAGAGTTCATTATAGAGTTTTTGCAATTGCAGCACGAACATAAAAACTAAAACAAATGGGAACCCACAAAAACGCCGATTTTACAAAAACCGACACACAATTGAACAGAAAATAAAACGTCCGAAAGAAAATATGAACGAAAATAAAACACCCAGAAAGTAATGGATACGAATATAATTTTATAGAATTTTAATTTACTCGATCCTTAAAAAGACATAGTATAATTTAACCGATTATAATTTTCCCGAACCTTAAAATATCAGAATTACAAAAGTATCGAAAATAATTTTCTAGAAACGAAAAAAACCCGACCCACAAATTGATAGAAAATAATATGCCCGATCCTTAAGAGAAGTGAACCCCAATATGGCAACGTTTGTTTGAAAATGTCTGCCATATTGGTGATACCTTCAGAAATAAGGATACTTTATTCACAATGTTTCCAGCTACTATCATGTTAAGTAAACTGATAAAACCAAGTAAATTTGAAATAAGAAATTCGCTTAAAAATTGAAGTTTTACATCTAGAAAATAAAATCAAAATTCAGTGTTTTAGATACCTTAAACAGTGGTTGCCATTTATGGAAATCATAGCCAAATGAAGAATATTAGAGAAATTATTTTTGGCATACAAGCCTAAAATGTCACTTCCAAATGCGCTACAGAGAGCTTTTTTAGAAAAAAACTTTATTTAAAAAAGAATAAATTCCAAAATTAAGATTTCGCACATTGGGCTCTGTAGCGCAATTGGGAGTCACATAATTAGTATGTGTGCAAAATTTCAGCCCTCTAGCACTATTGTTTGGCCAGGATTTCCAGAATACGATTTGCCCTGGGGGTCCTGGCTCTTAAATGAGCAGAATCGCTGTTGGGCATGCGTCAAATTTAAATCCCTGGAGCGCTGTAGGCCCTGGATTGCGGCGTTGACAAGTTTCTTTATTTGGAAGATGACACGGGGATTTTTTTTTATTAGACGACTTTATTTAACTTCACTGTTTCTGGCTGTCTAACTGTCTAACAAAACTTGCGATTCATTTTTGTAATACAGGTCCGATGACAATACAATATTATGAAGAAATAGTAGGGGGTGGTTGAAGAATGTGAAGGCTGGCAACGTAGCAATTGAATTCGTGGCTATCGGTTTAAATCATTTTCGGCCAGATTGAGGTTCTTGAATTTTGTGGTTCGGCATTTTTATGTTTCCGTCAGATTATTTTCGGTAAAAATATTTTCTAACATTTTGTGTTTCTATAAAAATATGTTTCGTTTAAATTTAATTCTATGCATATATTTTCTAGCGATTTGATTTTCCCGTCATTTCATTTTCGACACAATTTTTTTCTGACCAATTATTTTCTTTTCTTTTAAATTCTGACAAAGTTTTTTAGGACCCAACCAAATATTCTAGAGTATGAGGGACGACTAGACGCACAGAGATGTGGGAAAGTTCGGCGATAGCACGTCATTGTCAGCATGTATTCCACAAGCTTAAGGTCGACTCTGTAGATCTAACTGATGCTCCACCTAAATAAGAAGCTGCAACATCCTTAAAGAGTTTTGTATGCAGTTTCAGCAAGTTGAAAATAGATTGGAATCTGTATGGTTTTTTGCTTTTGTTGTTGCGCCCTCGAAACCGCAAAAGGCGGTTAGGTCGTTACAGTACTTGCGCGATCGAACTTTTTACTCGAACGGATCCAAAAGGTTTACGCGTTCAAATGTAAACGTAGTTGTAATCGAGACGATTGGATATGCAACTTGTAGTGCTTGTTTTTGTATTGTAGGTTTCAGAAATAAAGGTATAGCTATCTTTGTTTGACTTGTTGTTTATTATGTATTATGGAATTAGTTAGGACGAGTTATACTTAGTTAGGATTGAAGTCTAATATTTTTTAAAAATTGAATAAAAGGTGTGTTTTGTAGATATGAGTTTACCTTGGTAAAAAACACACAAAAATTAAGTGACTTATTTAATAAACCCAAAATCCACGTACAAAGCACATTTGTGAGCTGCAAATGTACTGTTTCCTTTTCTCTTTGCAATGTGTTCCTTTAGCCACTTTTTAAACGTCGGCAATTCTTATTGGGCTTTAATAAAAATTCAATCTCCCGTCAGAACAAAGGCACTGCTCTTGTAAAATAAAAAACAAAAAATTCTAACCGAAAAATTTACCAGCCACCGCAACGCCAACGACTTTCACAGTTGGTGGAAATAATCAACGCTAGAGTATTTCCGTAAATTTAAAATTTTGGTCGGGAAATGCTTTTTCATTACCAATAGAATGACAAAAAAAGACACAATGAGAAACAAACGACGATTTTCCGTAATTCTGGAACATACCTCTTTTTGACATCGGCATCTATAATAACAAAGGCTGATATACATAAAACTTAATGAATTCTGATAAAAAACGATTAAAATAAATAAAAGCTGTGGTTCTATCACGGTTTCACAACTAATTTTAAGAATAAAAATGAAAACTGTTTAAAAATTTTTATGAAAAAGAACTTTTAAAGAACAAGCTTATAATAAATGCAATAAAATTAGAAAATAATTTTTTATCTTTCTTATACCATAATAAAAGCGATGGGCGCAAATTACAAATTTTAATTTTAGGTATCGCCAGTGGCTAGGTATCGTATATCGGTCACATCAACGATTCACCTAAGAAACAGTTGTATTACTTTTTTTGATGAGCGGACTGACGTCATTTTAGCCTCTGAAAACGTATTTCTTTGTTGTCAACAGTTCGCATGTCAAATAATTAGTTGTTGTCAATTTGAAGTAACAGTTGAAACAATCAACGACATGTCTTTTTTTACATATTTATTGTCGCTGTCTAAAACAATGTTTCAAAAAGGGATCCAAAGAAATGACGTCAGTACGCTCATCAAAAAATTAGACTATATAACCTAAGGACATTTTCAAAGGCTTGGCAAGCACGGCAATCTCACCCGTTCTCAGCTTTAGCATTATGTTTATCATTCGAATTGAAGAAGAATTCAGTTCTTCTTTTGTAGTTCTTCCTTTGTCACTGTAAATTTAAAATTTTTAATTTGCGCCTATCGCTTTTATTATGGTATAAGAAAGATAAAAAATGATTTTCTAATTTTTAAGTGCATTTAATAAAAGCTTGTTCTTTAAAAGTTTTTTTTAATAAACATTTATTTTTTAATTTTTAGATTTGTACCCTAAATTGTCCATTTTGTATCCGCCATATCTAAATTTTCAAATCTGATCAAAAATTCATATCCCCTTCCCGAAAAACCCCTGTGTGCCAATTTTGATATAAATAAAAACAAACTCAATCTTTTCCTCCCTCCACTTCCCTCGTTAGAGGGAAGTGTGTACCTAATAATACCATATTATTGTATTGTCGCCGGAACTATAAACGCATATATAAAAACTTGGGCCTTTATCACCGAGACCTGAGCTGCAGACTATGCAGTCAGGAAACAGTAGAACATGTAATACGACAATGCGAGGCGCTGGATCGCAAAAAGCACCTAATATTTGGGGAAGTTGAATTAGACCCAATATCGACTGGGGACTATACTTCATTAAGGACCTGTACAAACTTGCACAGGGGACAAAATTAATGGAGTAGTTAGCCTAGGAACCAAGAGGGTGCACAATAAGCCAGATATGGCTGCAGTGCAGTGACTGTAGCTTGCCACCAGGCAGGTTGGAGTCACAGTCGAGGGGTTTTAGTCGGTAGGAATCCGACAATACCCGGGCTCTCCTGGTAGAGGAGAAATGACTCTGGCAGGAAAGTAGTTCGGGGTCTAATGCAAGATTTCCACCGGAACTATAAACGCATACCAAATTTGAACACAATCGGATGTAGTATAAGTCAGTTAAAATTGGTTAGCAAAACATGACCGAAAATCGTCCACCCTGAATCCGCCATATTGAATTTTGAAAATCTGATCAAAAATTCGTATTAATTATCCCCAAAATCCGCCGTACCAATTTTGGTTGAAATCGGACAAACTTGGGTTTTCCCCCCCTCCACTCTCCTCGTAGGGGGGAGAGTTGCCTAATAATGACATTATTATATTGTCACTGGAACTATAAATGCATGTCAAATTTGAAAACAATCCGATATGTATAAGTTAGCTCAAATTGGTTAGCAAAACATCAAAAATCGTCCATCTTGAATCTGCCATATTGACTTTTTAAAATCTGATTAGAAATTCATTATCTCCATTTCCAAGTGCCCCAACACACCAAATTTCAACGAAATCGAGCCCACTTTAACTGTACACCCCTCCACCCCCTTCGAGTAGGCGGGAGCTGTCAATTTCATCACACTATATTCCTGTATTGTCACCGCAATTATAAAAGCATGATAAATTTGAAGCCGATCGGATGTCGGAAAGTTGGTCAAAATTAAGTTGAAAGATTCCACCCGAACAAACATACCTACATAGTTATTACATATATACATACATTGTAAATTAAATAAAAGCTTGTAAAATATATTTTTTAGTCGCTCGTGAACACATCTTAATACCAAACAAAAAAAAGCATTCGCGTTGTCCAACGCCAACACATCGTTGCGGAAAAAAAACGCAACAATACTTTTAGTTTCGCTTCTGACTTTGCCGATTTATTATGCCAGATTTTGGTTTATTTATTCCATATTTACTCGAAAATTTAACCAATAATTTGTTACAGTGTTAATTTCGACTGGGCCAGCGTATCAAAAACGAAAGTGAAAATACAATTATCGGTCGGATAACGTTTTCGGCAAATTATGGGGTAATTTTGGGAAATAATTTAGTGGACAAAATGGATAAAATAATTGGAAATTATGCCATGATTTTAGTAAATTATGTAGGAAGATTAATGAAATTTGTATTGACGTGCAAAATTAGCGAGCAATAATCTGCCTGCAATAATTTATCCGCACACCAAATTAATGTTTGGTTTGGACAAAAAACAATTGTACAATTACACTCCATTCAATCGGTCCAATTTTTTGACACTTGCTACGTTTATACGCGCCGAAAACCGGTTTTATGTAAAAACTGTTTTAAATAAAATCGCTTTCTCCAAAGGCTCTAGTTTAAATTAAAAAAAATAAGACAACTCAGTTGAGTATTGCTTTAGGTTAGGTTTACAAAGTGTTTATACCGATCCTAAAATAGATTTTAAAGCGATAAACCGCTTTCTCAAATCGCTTTAAAATCAAATCATTTTAATGTTTAAAACGGTTTATGAGGTGTTTATACAACAAAATTTTCAAACGGTCCTTATATAAAAGCGCTTTAAAAGGCCCGTATAAATAAAGTAACTGATAATAGTAGTTCCATTTAGTTTATGTGTTTAAATTTCAGCCGCCATATTGATAAAGGTTTCAAAGTTGGCAAAAATAACCTTACCCACACCAGCAACATACCAACCGCAAAAAAAAATCGGAAAGCAAAACCTATTTATACGCCGAATTTTTACCTAACCACACAAAGGCTAAAGAATTAATTAATTAATGGTTAGTATGATTAACAGGGTCCAATTTAAATGATGATTTCTTCATTAGCACTGCTAAAAATTTGTCAAAATAAACTACTTTGGTCGTTTGTGTGTGCCTTGTGAGATACTCATCCAATTTTGAATTTTCGTGTTTCCACCCAAGATTTTTTGATATTTGCTTTGTAGATTCTGTTCGGTTGAAGTAACTGATTCGGAGGGTTTTTAACTTCTTTGGAAATATTAATACGCTAGGACGAACCCGTATCAGATATCAGATGCCTTATGATAAGTAAAGAAATAAAAGTGTGGAACGATGCCTATTTGTGAGTGATTCAAAGTTAGAAATCAAAGTGTATGACGGTATTGAATAGTGTTTGGCGAGGGTGATCAATGAAACCACTAATTTCTAATTATTTCTCTTTTCGCTTTGTTCTTTTGTGTGTTCCCTGTGGAATACTCATCTAATTTTGATCTTTTGATTTTTTCTTTTTAATATGCTTGCATCTAGTTAGGCAACAACTAAACTGAAACTGAAATTTCCAATTTTTTTAATCTGTTCTATTGGTTATGTCGTCGTCGCGGTTGTAATGAAAAGTGAAAGTGCTCCAGATAATAGTTTATTGGACATGATCGAATAGAAAGCTATGGGTGATATACGAGCAGAAAATATCTCTTGTAATGATTTGTATCTAATCGTACGGGCGTGCGACTTTGTGTTTACATTTTGTCCAATAAAAATAATTGCATTTGCAAAATATTAATCAATAGCCAAGGAAATTTTTCCTTGACGCTATTTAAGTCAAATTATTCGTCGTGATAGGTACAAAGCTTCATGATATAAAGTTACAACTACTAAGATGAAAAGTTTGACAGCAGTTTTATTTTTACATTTTGTAATGGGTATTGAAACTTAACAAAAACAAGCAAAAGATTAACAGCAGGTCTGGAGTTTCAGGAACTCTTTCAAGAATCCGGATAAGATTTTTTAACAAGCTTTGACTTTTTTAATTTATTACAGATTTATTCTTGAAGGTTTTGATTTAAGTTTTTATTAGTGTGTACCTACCGCGTATGCGAGTTAGACCGGATTGTAAATGGTAGTTCAAAATCTGCAGTTTAGTGTATCAACCTGGTTTAAGAAAAATGATGCGTTGCTTAATCTTGATTTAGAACTTGAATGGAGTTTTTCGGCTTTCTTGAAACTGGTTATTCTAAACGCCAATTTTTTATACTTCAAGTGGAAGTTCAGTATCAAAAGCGGTTTTTTATTTTAATTAATTAAGTGTAAAAAACACTTTTTTATTTATCAAACGAGCCTTTTAAAAATTCAAAGGATATAATAAAACATTTCAATACATGAAACTGCAGTAGGTAAATTTTTAAATGTTAGTTTGAGCAAGGAATTTTAATGTTAAAGAAAAGTTATATTTCGGTGTTATGGCTAAGATAATTTTTTAACAAAGGTCAATAATTGTGGTTTGTTTATATAATAAAAATTTTCCTCATATGTAAAAACTGCTCATAAGAGGTGTGGAATTTTCGGTGTAGTAGGTGATAATTCCACTGGTCTGACGCGATCTCAAATTTTTATATTCTTGAAATTTTCTACCGAATACCATTCGTGCTTTGAGAATTAAGTCTGAAAAAACATGTTTTTGTTGAAAACCGCACTCGGTTATTTTTTCCGTTGTATCAAAAAATTGTCCTCCTCCTGCGGAGTCGGGCAATTTTTGCTTTAACACAATGGAAAAAATAAATTCGTGCAGTTTTCAAAAAACAGGTTTTTTCAGAATTATCGATAATTCTCAAAGCACTTATGGTATTATCCTCGAGCATTTGTTATTGAAATATATTGCACAGCTTTTGTGATCATTTTTTGGTATAAAATTATCCTGGCCAAGACTATTACTGGTCCATATAGAATCAAATAATTCGTTAATGTTTTTGTTTATTGGAATATATTTTTTTTTGATCTTACCCTATTTCATTGAATTTATAAGTCTATAAATCTGCAGTGACTAGTTATGTAGGTACCTAAAACAAGAAAAAATAACATAAGATAAACACACAAAATAAATCAAAATATGGTTAAACACAAACAACATAATACTAAAACAATCTACAACATTGTAAGTCAAAACCCTAAACAAATATAATTAAAAACTGAACAATTCTCCCAGAACTTTAGTGGTCTACATTAACTTTATCTTCAACTTTATTATTTTCCAACGAGAATTGCTTGCGACAAACATTATTATAAAAGTTATTATCATTATAACACGATATTAAAATTCGACGAACAGTTACTGTAGCTTAATAGACCTTTTACATTTTGTATTAATTTAAATATTTTAGTTTTTTATTATTTTCCAAGTGGTGTAATTGTTTTCTTTTAAACTTTTCGAAACAGAAAAAATTACGTTAAACTATGAAGCTTTGTTTCCTAAGAGGAGATTATAAAATATAGCAAAAATCGATGGTATGAGCGATTTTTTCAGATTTTGTCAAAAAATCCCAAAAAGTTCTCTCTGTGGTGCAGTACATAGTACGTTCTGTGTTTTTAGTGTTTTTTAAAATTTGGAGAACATTGTTAACGTAATACCAAAGAAATATACACTGTTTGAAAAACAAACTCCAATAGGGTTTCTTAAATTTTTCAATGCGATACATTGTTTTAAAATAAACCATGATGTATTTAACAACATAATGTTTTTTTAGTTGTCATTAATTGAAAAACAGACATTTCAAATCGTTTGAAGAGGGCCTTTTTTTTATTCTTCGCCTATCACTTATATAGGGAGGGTAAAAAGAGGGACGTTGTTTTCGGATATTTCTTTCAAAAGAATAAAATAATTTTCCATTTGAGTACAATATTTTACTAGTTTTTAAGTTTCTGTACTGATATCATTATCATTATATTTATTATTATTTAGATAGTCATGAATGTCTGTCTACCTCTGCGACTGGGAAATTACAACTACTTTGATACAAAGTGTTACATAGTGTTGTAGTTTATAGTCGTATGAATATTCATTTTACCCAGATAACACCTAATTGTTTATATTTTATAAAAGGGACGGCAGATAACAAATAAATTTATTGTTCCTTTAGGTAAATTCCAATGATAAGATGCATTTATTTTTAAACTAATTAAATGCAAAAAGTTTTCATCCCAATTTGAAATGCTGAAATAATTTATGGCTAACTATACAAGGTAGATTGGTCGTTTGCCTCTTGAAGATGTGATTTTTTTTGGAGATATAATTTTTTTAAACTCTGATTCATTGTTTTATTCATTGCCGTTATTGCTAATTGTTCCAGGGCTATAATAAATTAAAAATGACGTCACGCATTTAAATATATAAACTATATCAATTAAGTCTGCTAATGAGCATATAGATAAAATCTAATTAAAGCAGTTTAAGTCCCTTATAAATTTTAAACTGTCCAAGCTTTTTTTATTGTAAATATTTTAGCTCTTAAATGTATAGATAAAGGAATTTTTTAACGGTTTACATTATCGCTTATTTATGCCTTATACAATATCGGTTTATTAAGGCAACTTAAAATTTTGATTTTTAAATATTTTTTTAATAAATATAAAAATACTTTGTCTATAGGTAAATTATATTTTTTTGTGAATTTATTATTATTGAAATATTTATTAAGTTTTTACAAAAATGTGGGAAAAAAGTCTTATTACAAGATTACATTTAATGAAATATTTATTATAGAACACAGACTGGTCTCTGTAAGAATTAACTTGATGGTTCATGCATGTTCAGGCACCCGACTTTTAAAAACATTATTGAAATTATTGAAAACTACATAGAAATTAATAAAGAATTAATAGTATATATATATATATATATATATATATATATATATAATGAGAGGAGAAAGTGACATATTTCACACGAGCGTGAATGTTGTGAACTAGGCGCCAGCCGAGTGAAACAATACGGGAGTGTAAGAAAGTTACTTTCTATCGAGTTGTGTACGATATTTTTCCTACGACCACTTTAGGATTTAATTCGTATTTCTTAATATTATTTTTTTCTTCTTCTTCTTCTTAAATGGTTTCGGTCTATTACCGACGCTTCTACAAATCATAGCCTACTAGATACCTACATTGTTTGGATGGTTTGCTGTCATTAATTTTCGTCACTAGAGAAGAAAACATTTTCGTCTCTAGAGACGAAAATTAAATTGATATGCGTGTGAAATATAAAACTTTCTGAGGGGTTATAAGAGTGCAGATTTGGTTACTTTCGTGTGTGGTCGTAGGAAAAAAAATTTTCGCTGTACAAAATAAACGGTAAAAAGTGACGTCACACAACTACGGATTTTCCCTTCCCTTTAAAAAGCAAAAAAAATAACAGTGTAAAAAATGCAAGCATCTTGTCGATTGCATATGGGCAATCTTCACTGAGTGAATAGGCTAAATTAACGTGTATAGTTAGTGTATTAGATGTAACATAGAATGAAAAAGATTTGAAAGATTTGAACCTTACAACAAAATTTACAATAGCTACTTTACTTCTAAAGTTATGATTTTTTATATATTTTAACGTTTCTTCAAATAACCTGGAAACTAAAGCTTCCATGAATTTAGAATTTATAACAAAATTTGTAGTCCATATTCATGGAAACTTACTGAAAACCTTACATCTCTACGTGCTTTTGTTCCAAAGTTACAATTTTTTTAAATATTTTGTCCCTCTTTTCACCCCTTTTCCCCCCTTCAACTCCCCACCACCCTACCCAAAAGTTAATCAGTTCATGATCAGCCGATAGAGGATTTTTGTACCAAATTTCGTTAAAATCGATTAAGACTTTCTTGAGTTATCGTGTATACAGACAACAGACAACTTTTTTTTTTCGTCGATTAAGGTGTTTTGGAACCTTAGTAACTAATCTTTGACAAAATTAAGAAGTCAAAATTTCACGATTTTAATAGCCCTAAAACAGAGACGAACCAAAGAAGAAATTATCGTGCGTTGCTGCCAAAATCATCGATTTTTCTTGAAAATTATGTTACAATATTTTTGATAAAAAAATATCACAAAAACTAAAATCTTTTTGGATTTTTGGTTGCCAAGAGAGTTTTTAATTGCCAAGAGAGGTCAACTAAAATAAAATAATTTTAATCCGTTCCCTAAATTGTCTTTTTACAGTAAGAAGAAAACCTGAAAAGAAGTTTCAAAGTCCTGGAGTGAAAAAATATGTTACAATTATCGATTATGTTACACATTATCGTTTAACTCAATTTTAAAGAAAAATTATGTTACAATTCCATAATTATGTTACAAGTGGCAACGCTGGTCTAAAGATATAGTTACTTTCATGTTACAATCAAATTGATAAATATTTAGAGCCGTCTTGTTTTTTAAGAGTCCATAGGATCAGGGTTGCCAATTTTTTGAATACGTCAATTCGTAGGAGAATCCAGTAAAATCCGCAGAAATCCGTAGATTTTTATTTTTTCAGAAAATAGTTGAATGAAATATATTTGGTGTAAAGTTTTTAATGGCTTCGTTTCTGTTTTTTAAAATGTCCAAATTAAAAAAAAATACATAATTATCCTATATTTTTTTGAATGCACTAATAAAACCATTAAAATACGAAAGTTATTTTTATTTAGAATATACCTACCTACTACTATAGAGAGCTTAGCTAATAATAAAATATTATCTAATAAAATAAACTAAAATTTAAAGAATCAAAATGAACAAAAAATGTCGACATAAGCATCTGAAGAGGAAAGCACAAATGGGTGTATTTTTTCTGAAGTGTGCGACAAGGGGGTAAATGTAAAACTGGTAGTAATGCCATGGAATTTGTACATGTATTGCCAGTAATGTCATGTTAATTTATATGGGTAATGCCAACTAATGCCATGAGTGGTTTTCTCCTCAGTGTGCGAGCATCGGTAATTTGATTTTTTGGGGGAAAATTATTGCTCCGCATGTTTGTGGGAACTTGTGAAATTAATCTTTCACCCATGTTTATGTGAAGTTGTGAATTTCAAGTCTCAAAAAATCCGTAGATTTGAGACCCATATCCGTATATCGGAGAACAATGTAAAAAATCCGTAGATGTACGGAAAAATGCATAGGATGTACTGGGTGATTCATTTTATTTTGAAACTTAGATATCTCCGTTAATATCAAAGATAGAAGTAAACCCTAAAGACAATATCTGTATGATTTTTATTGGGCTTTAAAAATCTTTTTATTAGTAGTTTTCAAATGTCATTCCAAATTTCAAATTTTGAATGCAACTATCCTATGTTATATATATTATTTAGTTTTTAAATCGACCTGTTGTTCCTTTTTTCAAGAACATTTAGTTTATATAAGTTACGATAAATAGTTTTTGAGATGCAACACTTTGTAAAAATGTGAATGGTAATTTTCGAGGTGCGTGGCTCACATAAATAATAATAGACGGCGATACCATTAATTTGACATATTATAGTTTCTAGTAGGTTTGGAATGTTAAGAAAAGTTTTTAAATAAATAAATCTGACATTTTATTGGTTTTCAATTAAACATAAGCATCAAATATTAAGATAACCATTTCAAAATTGAGAGTCTTAAACTAAAGTATCTAAAAAAACTATTTATGGCAACTTATACAAAATAATATATTTTTGAAATCAGGAATACAAACCCAATTTAAAAATTCAATAATATATTGGGTGTTTCATTTAATATAAGACACTTGTATCAAAATTTAACCTTTGGAACGACATTTGAAAATTACTAATGAAATGATCTCAAAGCCCAGTAAAATCTATAGAAGTTTTGCTTTTACGGTTTATTCCTATCTTTATTAACAGAGTTATCCGAATGTCAAAATTAATGAATCACCCTATACCTACACCAGTGCATAATATAACAATGCAGAAACTTTTTAAGTAAACAGAAATAAATAAGAAAAAAACTTTGAAGCGTGTAATTTGGTCAAATTTATTTTCTCTCGTGTCCATTTTGTTGCTTATTTCATTGCACGGAATGTTAATTTTCCGTGTAATGTTTTAGCCCAAGATTTGTTAGATTACAGCTTAAGCTTGCTAATTTATTTGAAAACGTTTAGAATTCTTTTCGGTTGGATGAGTTATTTGGTTTAAATCGTGACTCCTCAAGTGATTATTAACTAATAATATCTGCACTGTACATCAGACAGGATAGCTTTAAAAATCAAAGGAATCAGTGGGAAATACAGTATCAAAATATATCAAAATTGGTGGAGAAAAGATCAGCTATCGTAAAAATACATGAAATTTCTTAGGAAACTTGTGACCAAACATCTGAAAAAGAAATCATGAAACGTTGATATATGCAAAAAAACAACCAACTGTCAGTTTATAGAATCGGCATATGTACCTTCATTTACTTTGTTTATACGGACTTCTTAAAGCGCTTTTATATAACGATTTTAAAATATACCATTAAAACCGATTTTATTTTGAAGCGATTTAAGAAAGCGGTTTATCGCTTAAAACCATTTTAGGATCGTTATAAACACTTAAACGCTTTAGAGCATTTCTTCCAACCTAAAGAAATACTCAAACCTGGTTGTTTGAAAAATCTGTTGTTAACTAAGTTGTTTTAGGTGTTTTTTCTTTAAACTGACATATTTAATGACATTTAATGAAGGACAAACCCACAAAAAACATTATTTTATTTAAAATATCCTTATATAAAATCGCTTTTAGGTGCGTATAAACGTAGTAAGTGTAAAGGAAAAATAAGTGTCTCTACGGAGACCGATATTAGGTAAAAATATTAAAAACTAAACGCGTATACACTGTTTTATTTAATAATAATAAATAAATAAAACTGTTATCTAAACTTATTTATACATTTTCAAACAACAAAATACAGAAGATACAGTAAAAGCTTTATATTGTATACAACAAAAAATAAAAAATGTTAAACTTTTTCATTTTTGTGTTAGGAAGTATCTTCTCGCATAATCTTCAAACATAGATGCATCCCACCGACCTTGAAAGCATTCCTCCAACCTTTTTATATCGTGATGAAACCGCTCCCCTTGTTCGACACTCACAGTTTCCAAGATTTGAAGGGAAAAAGGAAAAATGGGAATGGAGAATCTAAATTTTTAAAGACGTCCGGCAACCCATCTTTTTATATGCGTTTAACAAATCGGTCACCAACCTAATTATCGAATATCTAACCAAGAAACAAAGAAAGGAACCTGTTTTCTAATTTTTCATTTTTACGTATATAGCCATATAAGGGGCCAACAAAATTCCGCACTTTTTGGGTTGGTTATAACTTTTGATTTGACTACTCGAATTTGAAATATATTGGCTTTTTGGAAAGATAAAACGTGAGAGTTTTTCGATCACTTAAAATTTTTAAACTTCTAAAACTTCTAAAAAATTCAAGATGGCGGACAGTTTTCAAAAATGTGTAATTTTCACCCCCCGCCCCCTGAAAAAAATTTATGTGCGACACTGAACCAACCCTCATTGTTTCTGTGTATATTGAAGTATTACCCTGCCAAAAAAACCACTTCAAAACTCTTAAAAACTAATCAAGTTTTGATGAGATTTTAAGAGATTTTATTGGTTTGAAAAGACTTAACCTGGCAAAAATGTATTCCACATGAAAACTGACAAATTCTTATGATGTTTCATGAGGTTTAGCAAGCAAGATTTTTATGAGATTTTACAAGATTTCCCAAGTTTAAAAGAAGGAGCGTTTTTATGAGATTTTACAAGATTTCACAAGTCTAAAAGAATGGACGTTTTTACAATATTTCATGAGAAATAGGTTTATGAAGATTTGACAAGATTCTATAAGTATTAAAGTCTAGAAAATAGACCAGCACCAACCAGATTTAACAAGAAAGATGAGAATTTAAAATATTTTATGAGTACCTATAAATATAAATTAAAAAGAACTATCGAGATATTTTAAGAGATTGCGTAAGTTTATATTAGATACAGGAGATTTCATGAGATTTAGCAAGCAGGATTTTGATAAGATTTTAAAAGTACAAATGAAGGGATGTTTTAAAAATATTATACAAGATTTCATTTTGGATATCTTTTAAAATAAAATCTGTCTAAACTAAAGTGTTCGACTAATTTTGTCTAAGATATTTAATGATTTGGTCCACGATTTGGCCTCAAAAGTGTCAACTGTTTGGTCTATAAGGTTGTCCAACTTTTGATGATGATGACAATGATAAGATTAATGTCTGTTCCACAGGCTTATCAATGTTAATATGGATTCTTAAAAAAAATCTGAAAATTGGTGAATGTGAATGTTGTTTCTCTTAAAATCTGCTAAAAACATGTGAATTTTTCCATGTAAACTTGTGACAGCTGATGGAGGCTGGGTCTTTTTAAAACTTATGAAAACATGGGCAATCTCATGAAATCTTATTAACTTTATTTTAAATTTCCATGAAAATCTGCTCAAAACTGCTGAAAACATGTAAACTTGTCAAAACCATGATGAAGGGTGGGTCTTTTAAAAACTGCTTTAAACATGTGTATTCTCATAAAACCTTGTGAAATCTTATTAACTTTGATTTAAATTTTTGTTAAAATCTGCTCAAAACAACAAAAACAGTGGAAGCAAAGCCTTTAAAATACTGGTAAAATCTTATCAACTGTTACCAGTTTTTTTTACACTTTTCAAAACTCCTAAAAACGACAGCATGACAACATTGAAAATTCATGAGATTTCACCTGAAAGTGGTGTTTCATAAACCGCATGAAATACCGACCAGAACTCGTGAACTTTCACTAGTTTTTTTTTTACGAGTTTTGACGCGGTATTTTTGGCAGGGTATTTAATTAAATCAGTTGGGAAATAAAAAAGTTATAAGATTTTTGACTACGAGTGTTTTGGCATCGCATTTTAACTTAATTCTTTAATTAAGAAAAACACTAGGAATCTAAATACGCATTACTTTTTTATTTCTTATCCGATTTAATTAGGTGACCTTCATATACGAAGAAAAATGTTGTAAAACCTGACTATTTTTAAAACTGTCGAAAGTCTCATGTTTTGCCTCTTTAAATATTTTTTTTTAAATTAGGTAATCAGGCCAAAAGTTAAATGAAATTGAAAAAATATGTAACTTTGTGATTTTTTCCAATGTTAAGCCCAAAAACTCATATTCTAAAAGAATATCAACTTTTTAATTTCTCAACCGATTTAATTAAATGATACTACGTCAATATACACATAAACAATGAGCGTTTGCAGTGAAAACTTTAGAGTTTGTTCATTGTTCAGGGAAGGTGAAAAATACACATTTTTTAAAACTGTCCGCCATTGAATTTTTTAGAACTTTTAAATTTTCCACTGAATCGAAAAAGAATCACGTTTTATATTTATAAAAAAAACAATATCCTAAAAATCGAGCGCTTATGTCACAAATTATAGCCAATCGAAAAAGTGCGGAATTTTATGGCCCACCCTATCTCTAAATGCTATCTCTCTCTAATTGTTTGTCTGTTTGTTTATTCTAGCATCACGCAAAAACTACCGAAAGGATTTTGATATCAGTTTCACTGCTGGATACTTTGGATTCCTAAACAGGACATAGACTTTACTTCATCAAAATCGGTTTACAGAAATAAAAAGTTATGACAAAAGTCAAACCAGAATATAACAAACCACAGGCAAACCGAGAAAAAAGCGGGCAAAACGGTTATTCGACTGGATCAAAGAGTGAGGTGCAGAAGTTGAAGGAAAAAGGGCGTAAGGGAGAGAGGGAAAGCTACAGTTTTAAACACATAAGTCGCAGACAAGTAGTTAGCTTACTAATATGGACACAATGAGGGTCGTTTTAAAATGGACTGACCATACTGTTTTTTAGAGTATTATACTCTTTTGGGCCTAAAAAAATCGAATACTCTTTTTTCTCCCAAACTACACTAAAAATAATCTTTGATTATCTACTTCCAAAAAAAAAATACCTCAATCAAATAAACAACCTTTTAGATATCTATGATAAGCAATCGCGCAATCGGTGGACAGAGTAGGGGTAGTTCATTTGTTTTGGCTACATGGCCACGGATCACCGTCTGTTCGGTACTCTGTGACATGGTCACACATGTCCCGTGGAAACTGCAGAAATAGCGAACTCTTTGAAGAACAGTACCCATTTATAAAAAAGTTTAAATCAAATGATGTTTTAAAGCATTGGTAACAGTGTAGTATACGTTTTTTTTTTAAAATTTTAGCTTACCGGCGCCAAAAAAACCTTTTTTCAGATTTTTTTCAATTTTTTTAAATTAAAACGAACCCAAACCAACTAAACTAATCCAGACCAACCCAAATTAACCTAAACCAACCCAATTCAACCAATCTGGTACATTTTTTCCGTATATTTCGACACAATGTTCACATTAAAAAGAAAATCGGCAGCGGCAAAATTCAACTCCTTATAGACCATAGTAAGTGTCTACACAAAGTTTTTGTTTTCATAAAATGCCAAAATAAAAAAACCGTTTACTACATAATTACCAAAGCATTTTATATTTTGCAGATTATACTCTTTTGGGGAAAAAAAATCTAGTCAGCCTATTTAAAAATGGTTATCGATAACTAATAGAAAACTATGATAGCAATCAGTTTTTCGGGTAGCGAAATCGTGCCGCACACTGTTAACTTTACAGATATTAATTATAAAATCAAAAACATGATGAGCACAACTAGTACGAATACAAGAATAAGTATTTCAAAAATTGAAAATTTGATTATTCTAGAATATAAGTTTTTTAATTTTACTACTATAAAATACAAAATAAATTAAAACTAGGCATTAATAAATCGAACTAAACTCAATAGATTTTCTATAGGTAGGTATACACTCAAACAATAAATAGTTTTAATTTAATATATATATAAATATTTATAGAACAGGTGGTGCGTTTCAGTTTTACCGTTATTTATATTGTTATTATTGAAAATGAGAAAATGGCATTAGTTTTATTAATTTTATATTAGTGTTACAATATATCGCTATTTATACTATCTACCTTTAATTAACAAAATTCGAAGAGTTATATTGATATTAGCCTTAAGTGCATAACGTAATAAATATAATCAATTTTATCAACAAAATTAATATTATCAGATCAAACGCATATTAATAAAAAATATAAATTACAATAATTTTCTCCCAACATATTTTAAATAGCTTTATATTCGACTCTATTTTACTTCCCCTTTTGTACTACTTTTCCCTTTTTTATATACAAAATCTTTTATTGATCAGGAGGAATTTGCTTACGTATTCAAATTCTAAAGAGGGTGTTCACCCCTACATTTTTTACTTTCATTAAAGGAACAGGGTGTAATAAAATTTGTGTTAGTGCTCCACGCATAAAAAGAAAAACAAAATATGTTTACGATACCTGAATTAAGAGTAAGAGTTTGCATTAAACGTTTCATACATTTTTCTTTACGACAAACTATTCCCTTGTGTTCAGAATCTAGCTCTGGACTTTAATATGTTTTTGATATTATCATTTGTTTTATAATAATATGTGGTATAAGAGAAAAACCGGAAAAATCCTGAAAAAATCCTGAAAAAAGAAAATTTCCCAAATCAATTATTTTATTTTAAAAGAAAATAAAAATATCTCGAAAACTGTAGCTTTGAAAGATTTGAACCTTATAACAAATTTTTTGGGTAATATTTACGAAAATTAAAATCTGAAAATCGCATATCATTAGCTGCTTTACTTCTAAAGTTATTATTGTTTTTGTTCATTTTGTATCCTTAGACTGTTATTTTTACTGTTGTTTTTGTGGGTATAGGATTATAGGCAAAAAAGAAACACTTATTTTTCTTTGGTACGTTTCGGACTTTATTAGTCCTTTTTCAACCTTAGTCAACTAATGTTTCATTGCAGATGTGGATGTGGTCTCTGCTGCCTTGTTACACGCCATGAAACTTGAAATTTTGGTCAAACTTGTTTCAAAAAACCTTTTTTTGTAATATTAATATATTCACGCTTGCCGAAGAATTTTGAGGCAAGCGTGAATATATTAATATTACAAAAAAAGGTTTTTTGAAACAAGTTTGACCAAAATTTCAAGTTTCATGGCGTGTAACAAGGCAGCAGAGACCACATCCACATCTGCAATGAAACATTAGTTGACTAAGGTTGAAAAAGGACTAATAAAGTCCGAAACGTACCAAAGAAAAATAAGTGTTATTATTGTTTTAAATTCATTTTAACGTTTTTTCAAATAACTCGGAAACTAAAGCTCCTACGAATTTGGACTTAATAACAAAATTTGTAGACCATATTCATGGAAACTTAAGTCTGAAAACCGTATGTCGCTACTTGCGTTTGCTCCAAAGTTACAATTTTTTTAAATATTTGAACCCCCTTTTCCCCCTTTCAACCCCCATCACCCTACTCAAAAGTTAATCAGTTCATGGTCAGCAAATAGAGGATTTTTGTACCAAATTTTGTTAAAATCGATTAAGGCGTTCTTGAGTTATCGTGTATACAGACAGAAAACAGACCGATAGACAAATTTTTTTTTTCGTCGGTTTAGGTGTTTTGGAACCTTAGTCAGAAAAGTCAAAATTTCACGATTTTAATAGTCCCCCATACCATATTGGTATGCTGGACTAAAAATAAGTAAAAATGCGTGAAAATAAAAAAAAATAGAGGAGGGTTCCGGGGTTTTTTTTATAGACTCATGAAAGTCTCATCCATCACTTCAGACTGTTTACTTTTGAACGCTTTGGTAAAAAAAGTGTGATGTGTAAATTTTTTTATTTTCGAAAATACAAATTTGAGTTAAATTGCATTTGTTTCGGAATAATTTCATCTTCTTTTACGAAAAACTTTTTAAAGTTTAAATTGGACGACGTAAACCAAACGAAGTTTTATGAGTTCTATATACATTATAAAAGTAGTTACCGAACAAGAATTTTCTTTGCGAAAAGAAAACTTTCTGAAGAAAATCGAAAAAGAAAAAAGGTAAAAGAAAACTTGCTTTTGAAGGAAAATTTTAAATGAAAACAGGTTGGGCTTTTAATAAAACATTTTTAGAAAAATACATTTTCCTTCCTTAAAGATTGTTTTCTTTTGATATTATGTTATCCTATTTTTGACGAGAGAAGGTAATTAAGTAAAACTAAAACATGACATAATAGTTGCTAAGGACGTTTCAAAAATATTTAAAAATTATTTGAACATAAAAAAAAACAGAAATTACGAAACCATAAGCAATGGTTCTGGTATAAATTACAGCCCAATAGGTAATATTTCACAACGGTATTTAATTTATCGGTTTTGAACTTGTACCCTTCGGGTACGAATTAAATAGAAAATAAGTTAAATATCACAAAAATTTTGCGTTTGAATGTATCTGGAAATAATTTATTATTATCTTATAATGAGGGAGCTAAAGCAGGCTTGTAAAATCTATTAGTTAAAAGTTTTTAAATAAGTGCAAGCTTATGAAGTTTCATATTTTTTTAGTCTCAAATGATTATCTACTTTGCAAAACAGAAACTAAAGAAAGTCATTTGGATCTGATTGATATCAGACTCAATGATTTATAATAAAAATATTAGCACAAAATTACTGTTAATAATGATAAAAAATTGAGTAACTAAATATACATGATACAATGGAAAAATACTGAGAAGATAGAAAAGGCAAGTTTTTAAAATACTTGACTGACAAATATTAAATAAAATTATAACAAAAAAAAAGAAAAGGTCAATTTTTTAAACGAAAACTTAACAGTTCATTACTTAACATCCCACAAGAAACAATGCGTGACTGATCTATTTATTTATTTTAAAATATGTACTCTACAGAAAAAATTTCCTAAATGGTACTACATTTAGCAAGCATAAAGGATAAGTACATAATAAAAACTAGGTATATAACTTCAACAACAACATTTTTGTAAGGTATCCATGTGGGTTGTTTTTAAATGAAATGAAAAAGCAACTTTTTACAAAGTGGTATGTCTTTTTTAATTCCCACAGTCAAATTTTCGTAGGGTGACCGGTTTCGAGGCTAATTACATCCTCATCATCAATACAATACAATACAATACAATACAATAAATCTTTATTTTCCGTAGATTACTTTACAAATAATATGGAACACGTCAAAAAAAAAAAATCCTAAAGAGGTAACAAAATTAAAACAAATCGACTAAAATAATATTAAATATTTTTTTTTTTTAAATTCTTACAGTCTCAATTATCCGAAATAGTATCGTCAATAACTCAAGCTAAAAATTATAAACTAAAACTAAAAACTACCTGAAAAATATTCCTGCATGTCATAAAAAGCGTTATGTATCAAAAAAGCCTTTAAATCATTTTTAAACTTATGTCTTTTCTCAATCTCCTGTATTCTCTTTGGCAGTTTCATGAAAACCCTAATTCCTACTGTTAAGGGCAGATTGTTACCTAATTTGGTTTTATGAAAGGGCACCCTATATTGGTTTTTTTGCCTTGTATTTATATTATGTATATTAATATTACGAATTAGGGTTCATTTTTTTGAAAAAACAAAATTACACAATTCATACAAATAGAGACAGCACAAAGTTAAAATTTTGATCTTTTTAAAACTATCACGACATGTTTGCATAGGAGGCAGTCCTAGCATGCATCTTATTATTCTTTTCTGCTTAATAAAAACTTCCTCCCAATTTGTTGATCCACCCCAAAAAATAATGCCATATCTCAAACGTGATTCAACCTGACCATGATATATTACTTTAAGTTTGTTGATATTTAAGACAGTTTTAAGATTTTTAAATAAAAAATATGAGGATCCTAAACTGGTATTTACCTTAGCACAGTGATTTTTCCAATCCAGATTTTCATCCAAATGGACACCCAAAAATTTTACAGTTTCTTTATTTTCCAGTACAGTATCCTTAACTAAGATAGATAGATCCAAATTTCTTCTATTCTGGGGAAAATGAAACCTTAAATAGTGACTTTTGTCTAGATTTATAAACAACGAGCTCCTGTCGAACCAGTCCGTAATACCAGACATCGCCAAGTTGCATTTATACTCTACAATTTGTTCTACTTTGTCACTTACCGTGACTGTGGAATCATCACAAAAAGACACCAGTTGAGTATTTCCCGTAGCTAAATTAATATCTTCCATGTATAAAATAAACAATATTGGCCCCAATACAGATCCTTGTGGGACTCCAGAGGTGACTTCAAGTTTTGTCGACACCACTTCTTTTTTAATTTGGCTTTAAAAATGTTTTAACAAAGTTTAATGGACATTCTTTTATTCCAAAACGTTTATTAATTAATAGGACATGATCAACGCAATCAAACGCCTTACTCAAGTCACAGAAAATCCCTGCTGGACATTCTCCTTTTTCCATGCAAGTTGTTAGGTTTTCTATGAGACTATTAATTGCATCAATCGTAGAAACACCATTCCTGTACCCAAACTGGTTCGAAGAAACTATCTGATGCTTCTCTAGATACGGTTCCAGTCTATATAGAAAATTATACTCAAATACTTTGGAAAACACCGATGTAAGAGACACTGGTCGATAATTATCAGGATTGGCTGAATCACTTTTTTTGAACACTGGTATTATTTTATTTAATTTTAACCTTTCTGGAAACTCTCCCAAATCAAAAGATTTGTTTACCAAACATGTCAGTGGAGAAATAATTAAATCCAAACATTTAACTACCAAATAGCTTGGAACATCATCAAATCCACAAGAAAATTTCGATTTAAGCCTTTTTTTTAGTAAATATAATCTCAATTTCGGTGAAACTCGTTAGGGAAAAAACGTCATTAACAAGTTTTGTTGCATTTTTTTCGTCCGTTCGTAATGTGTGTGGTGTATTTTTTTGTCTATCTGTCTGTCTGTTGATCTTATTTATGATTTGCAAAGGAGCTTCGTTAAAAAATGAGTTAAGATGATTTCCAACTAACTGAGGATTTTCCTCCGTTTCTTCTTTTATTTTTATTTTTAAATTACTTTTACCAGTTTCAATTTTGCCGTTCATTTCTTTAACAATGGACCACACAGTTTTGTTTGTATTTTTTGATTTTGCAATTTTTTGCTCAAAATAACCTTTTTTTGTATTTTTGATGAGATTCATATGCCGTTTTTTTTCTTGTTTATAATTTTCTTTTAATACAGGATATTGTTGAGACATTTGGTACCACTCTTTAACTCTTTTACTTGATTCTTTTATGTTTCCATTTACCCATCCAGTCATCAATGACTACAAGCGAAGATACAAATTAATTATTAACAAAATTACAATATTATCAATTAATCAACCAATCATGCTCTCTACAAGAACTCACCTTAAAAAAGTAATGCTCCAAGAATTGTCCTAATTGATTTAAGTTTTGAATATGATAAAAAAAATAGGTCAATTTCTGAAAAATAACTGTTAAAATTTCCTATCAACCACAAAATTTTGAGCCTAATTTTTTCTCTGAGTTCTTTCAGAAAATAATTGTTAGTTACGAGTCTTCCTAGATGGAATATGAAATTAAATGGCATCTAATAGGTCTCCACAATCAATGAGAAATATTGAATAATTTATCGATAAAGAATAAGAATAAGTCTTCTTTTAACCTCTAAGAGATGCTACATCAGAGAAGTCTGGTATCATATGTTATATCTATGTATGAGGTATTTATAACAAGTATTTTACGAACTTATTTTCTATATGTTCCAGACGTTGAATGTGACAGTTGCGGTATGGAAACTAAATAATAGCTGCATAGAGAGATGGCTTTAGTATCATTCATAAATTTGGTGTTTGTCTTGATAAAACTTAATAATCTTATGCCCTTAGAAGTAATATTTTTAATGTGAGTATCAAAATACAAATTTGTTTTAAATTTTGCATTAAGATCACTGATATACGACCTTAAGAGGCATATATTAATAAAGTAAAATGGGATTCAAACTTTTCGAAAACTTAATCATTTTCCACTTTTTCACACCACGTTCTTAGATTGAAAAGAGCCTGTTGCAGATTCGAGTGGTCGTCAATCTCACAGTAACATTTCAAATCATTAGCATACACATCGAATTCTTATGAAAAAACGCATAATATCATTCAATAACAGCGAAAACACAATCGGACCAATGTTTTGTTCTGATGTCTGACCACAAACCATCACCACTTGTGTTCTGCCGAAGAGGTAAGATTCGATCACATATAAAATTACCGGAGATATTGATTTTATTTATTTTACACCAATAGCCTGTGACAGACACTGTCGAAAGCCTTGGATAAGTCCGTATATACGACGTCAACCTGATGACCACCTTAAACCGAGCGAGTCTACAATATACTCGATGAAGACACTGAGATTTGTCACTGTAGAGCTTTCACATGAATTCACAAAATCCAGATAACAGTCGATCTGTGTTCCAGATGTAAAATATGCCCCACTGACGATGTATTCAGCAGTTCACAACCAGGTTCTGATTCAAAGAGTCTCATAATGAGGAAGATGCTGTATTGGTATAAGTGTGTACTCTCCATATGAGCAATGGCACGTTCATCACGGAACACTTTATTTACTACTACTATTAACACTGATTTAGTGGTGGTAGTTTAGGTAAACCCACGCACTATAAAATAATCTTTCCCTGGGGGTAGCAATCTTAAAAGGGGCGTTAGGAAGGATGCAATTTATTTTTTCCAAATGATGAAAGTTTTGCGACAATAATATTAAGACCATCTTGCAGCCTCATGTAAATCAAGTTGTATCCGTTTTAGAAACAGAATCTCAAAATACTTGGAAATATTGAACTCTTAACACGCATAGGGCTGCTTTAAATTTAATTTGCGAGCAGGAAAATCAGAAATGGTAGATAGGTTTATGAGACGCATTTTTAAAATTGGTATGCGGAACCAGTGTTACCTTATATAGGTAACTTGTACCCTTTTGTAAATTTAACTGGTTATTAACTATAAAAATGGTACTTCTTTTGACATTGGAGTATTCGTTATTGCTGAGGCTGAAATTCAGCCAAGTCTCGGTAATACCAATTGCTATTTTTGAAGGTCTGTGATTGGGTGCGCAGACCTCAGGCATTCTGGTAAAACACAGTATTCAACAACCCTATTTTTATAATAATACGAAGCATTAAGAAACGGTTACTTAACTCTGTGTTTCGGACTTCCATTGTCTATATTTTATTTATACACGACGAGGTGCACTTGAAGACGATCAGAGATTGTACTGATCGAAACGTCGTGTATAAATAAAATATAGACAATGGAAGTTCGAACACATCATTGTCTCAAACTTTCAAACGGTTACTTGTTGCAGACATTTTAACAAAATGGAAAATAGATGACTATAAACAGTCAAGACAGTTCTTTATTATTGCCAATAGATATTGCTGACATCAAAACGATTACAGCGGATAATTTTAACAACCCGCTTGGTAAGACTGTATAGTTTTTTTCCGCCAGCGATTTCCACATTGATGATTTTAAAATCTTGTTCATATAGTTTAAGTATGGATCTAAAATTCTCTTTATTTGCCAAAGTCTGTAAAGCGCATTTTAAAAGCTCTTGTGTTCAATTCGGATTACCTTGAATCTCATTAAGTTTTATTCACTTTACATTAAATCTAACGCGCCCCTTTTTAAAAGCTAAACTCGATAAGAAAAAACTTTTCAAATTTCTCTGCTGACTTGACTGATAAAAAGTGGGTAGGATAATATTATCTGACAGCGTAAAATTTTCCTACCAGTGCTGAAATCCAATTACTGGGGTGATTTATTGCTAATAGGTTCTTTTACATCCCCTCATATTCCCCTTCTTACTCATACACCTACTGCTTTTTTAAAGAGTGAAATCAATTTGGCGGCCGATTTTTTTATAAATTCCATAATGAGATACGAGTTTACCTTACTTGAATAGAATTAGATGCAATTTTGTTCATTATCAAAAGATTTTTCTTGACTGGTTGTAGCAGTTTTGTATCTCCTTAACCTATGTGTAGTACCCGAGAAATTTGTCAAAGATTGATTATTTATGTTTGGTCAATTTTCACATCGTGTTTCCATAAAATGATGTCACTTTACCGCAAACTTGAAGCACTGGCTCAAATATTCCTCAAGTCATTAAATTTTCCAGAATTGTAGCATGTATGCTTAGATAATAAACTTCAGGGAAAATTTGAATTCTTCCAATTACTTAAACTAAAAAACTGTTAATCAAATTTGTATCAAATTTTGTACGGTGAAATTTGAAAGCATTATCCCGGAACCATTTCACGGATTTTGCATAATTTTAAGTTTTTTTACATAATTTTACGTATCCTAAAAATGTTATATTCACGGTAAAAATTATCAATTATTTAAAAAAAAACTAAATAAAAACAAGATATATATTTTTTTTGAAAAACCACACAAATGGTCTGTGGAGGATACCAGATTTTACCAAAATTCACTTGTATACTCGAGAAATTTTCGACCAAAACATAACATGATGCTTAAAATATTTCCTTCAGCCAATTTTTTTTAAATAAAAGTATTCGTGCATAGTACTAAAGAAATTTTTTTTCGAGTAAATGTACAGGGTGTTCCGCTATTTTTGACTTCCCAGTTAGCGCCGTTATAATTAATGTTAGAAAAAAAGGTTAAATGCCAAACTTGTATTACTGTTTGCATACTTTAAGAGTTATCTGTCTAAAGTAGCTAAAGTTAATTGCAAACGTCAAATTTTGACACCAAGTTTGTTATTTGAAATGAAGCACCCTGTATTTAATAAAATTTTTGAATCGCCCGTTCCCTTTTGATTCCAAGTTTTTATTAAAAAATTTGCTTCACAAAAAATTTTCAAGAACTTCCGAAAAGATTTTATGTACTAGTTATATTTTTACTGTAAATAGTTGTTAATACTCGAGTATCACGAGAGTTTTACTCAGGTTTTGCTGGCAATCTAAAATGCTAAAGGCAAAATGTATCTGTCTCCTTACAGAAAATATCGCAACACAAAAAAGTTTTCTACGAAGTCAGCTACATTTTTTTGTGCGACAAATTAAAGGAACTAAAATATTTTTTTTCGATTTCAAATCAGACACATTTTGGCAGTAGCTCTGGTTGGCTAACGAGAAGTAATAAGAAGTCAGGCAAGAGATCCCTTATACAATGTTCTGTTATAAAAAAACTCCTGGGTTTATTTAGGGTTATGGTTAAGCTACTATATTATAGACTTTTTTTTAACAAAGCTAATAATACACGCTATGCTTACTTTAATTTCATAATGTCCGTTTCCCAACCTTCATCAGGTTTATTTTTCATGTTTTCTTTTGAAAAAATATTTGCATACTATACATTGCCATCACTATCAATATACAAGTCATTTTCCTGTATCCCCCTGTGTTCTCCATTTTTATTTCCTCTTATTCTTTTTTCTGCTTTGTTCCCGTCGCGTCGCTGCCCTCTTCCCTCTGACTTTGAAATATAGTAATAAAGCGTTTAGAGGTTAAGGCATTTTTTTCCTTTAAAAAAATTAGGATACTATATTTTAAAGTGTAGTGTAGGAATGTGTAGTGGCCACGCGTCACCTTTAAAATTTTTGTTTGACTTTCTATTTCTGAGTTTGAAACTTCAATATTTTTTTCAAAACAGGCAGGTTTTAGCTAATCTTTTGTTTCATTTATTCCTAGCTTTTTATTTTTGTGGAAGATGTTTCATTTTTAGCTTTTTACGTCCCTCGCTAATTTCGTGGCTCCGAATCCACATAAGCACGTTTCTAGACACTATCGCTCTGTCAGTCGGTCTGTCCATCGCTCACTTTGTAGCCACTGGAACTCAAAAAACCATGCGCCAATCATAACTAAATTTTACATAACGTTTACTTGTGTTGACGCGCAGACCCCTACTGTTTTTGAACTTTCTTCCATTTTATACTTTGAAGCTACCCCCCAAAAAACTTCCTCCCTAAAAATAAATATTTTTTCTTACCTTGTTTGACCTTGTTGGAAAACTCATAAAAATCCTAGTTTAGTGGCGCCAAAATATATAGCACATAAAGAATACAAAAAAAAATCCTAAAATTAAATTTTGTGTGCAATATTGACCGCTGGAAAAGTCCGGATAAACTGTGTAAAAGTGTGGATACATCCTGAAAAAGTCTGAATACCTACACCCTGGAAAAGTCTGGACACACCCCTCTAAAAAAGTTTGGATACTGAGGATACACCCTGAAAAAGTCTGGATATACCTTGTAAAGGTCTGAACAAACTCTAAAAAAGCCTGGATACACACTGTTTAAGTCTTGATACATACTAAAAAAATTCGGATATACCCAGGAAAAGTCTGGACACACCTTGAAAAAGTCTGGAAACCCTTAGAAAAAGTCTGGATACTCTAAAAGAAAACCTCGATACACATTGAAAAAGTCTAGATACACCCCAGAAGTTTGGATACACCTAGGAAGTCTGGAAACACCCTGAAAAAGTATAGATACACGCTGAAAAAGCCTAAATTCACCCTGGAATAGTGTAGACATACCGCGAAAAAATCTGGATACCCCTGGAAAAGTCTGGACTTATTACTGACGTTGTGAAAACGCCTGGATACACCCCAAAAAAATTTGGATACACCTAAGAAAATCGGGATACACCCAGGAAAAGTCTAGATACACCCCGGAAAACTCTAGAAACACCATGGAAAAATCTGACCGACCCAACCCATGCTGGAAAAGTCTGGATACACTCTAAAAAAGTGCAGGTACATCCTGGAAAAGTCCGGAAAAGAAGGTAAGTAAGGTTTCCAGGGAGTGGCATCAATTCTATTTATTTCTGAATCAACCTTCTATCAAGGACAAACCTAACAATAAACAAGATTTTTGCAACAAAAAACAATCTTAAAATAAGTCAACATAGGTTGGTCTACCCAGAATCCCAACGGAAGACCCACACCTCCAACCCAGAAACCCAAATATGGAATATTGTCAACTTTTGCATGTAATATTCAAGAATTACGCATTAAGCATAGGTTGATTTAAACTTTAAGGACTATGAATTAAAGATGCGCATGGCACCATCCATTCTGTCACGGAGCAAAACTCTTATAAACGATAAAATAAAAAATAATGAGAAGGCGAACATCTAGTCCGTCAGATCATTCTTAAAAGTAATACATGGCCAGGCGACATTTAATTTAATACAAATTTGGAGTTTTCTTTTTGTGTGGGCAAACGAAAAAGAAAGAACTTAAATTTAGTGCTGAGGTAAATTCTATTTACCTATTGTACTAGTTTTGGACAAAGATGCTGATTTTTCGATACGTATGTAAATTGATATTTAGAGTTGGTATATTACTTGGAAGAGAGTGCAGGGGTTGTTAAGACGTAGTAGAGGGGGACCGGAGAGGGAGGGGTGTTCTATGAAATTTTTAAGTGTGTGTGTTAGTGAATGTTAGAATGAAAATAGTGTGTTGGTATGTAGGGGTGTGGGGCGTTGAGATTATGGATTGATGGAAAAGCTGCTATGCTCAAAGTTGCGAAGTTCTCTCTAAAAAACACACCCTATAAAAATCTGAATAAACCTCGAAAAAGTCTGGATACATTCCGGAAAAGTCTAGAAATACCCTAGAAAAGTCTGATTGACACAAAACAACTACTCGTATGCACGAGAAGCTGTTTTTTGTGTAGTTTCTTAAGCGAGGAAAGTTTCGGTGTAAATCTTTACTCAATTTCAAAAACGTAATACTTTATTAAAAAGATTCTTCAAAGGTTAAGTTAGATCCGGAGTTTCAAGATTAGATCTGAGAATCCATAAAATATGATAAAAACTCAACTGATTTAATAAGCAGGATATAAAACAACTTTTTCTTTATATATTTCAGAAACCAAGCCAAACAAACTGACAGGATAGTAAAAGTCTAACGCTTCGATTCGTACAAATACTTGGGTTGTATTAAAACTGGAACAAGATGCAGTATTATGCAGTCGCAATCTTAATATCACTCTTCGAATTCGTGTGTTTCCTTTTTCTCTTCTTAGCATGTTATATGCAAAAAGCTTGAGGTATTTGAGATTTGGTGTAATAGAATCGATAATACTCAGGATATCTTGATGGACAGAGTACGTAAAATTAGATAAAGATCTTGAAGTTTTATTCATCATAAAAAAAAAACGTTAATTTGAATATTTTGGCAAGAAAAGCACTAGACAGGGTGATAATCGCGCTGATTATAACCAAAATTCGAATAGTTCGGTACCTAAAGAAGAAGCCAATAAAAAAATTGTTTCAAAGGTCAGTAATTGAAAAAGCAGTTACGATATAGCAACACTGTACAATTAAACTCTGTAATTCGTAATCTTTATGTCCAGATTAAAAACATCCTCAATTTTCTCGGACATAATGTTGATTTTTCAAAATAAAACTATTGACCCTCCATTTAATTTCCATGTGAGCGAGCACAAAAATTATATTAAAAATATAGCTCAAGCGATAACATGACCTGATGTTACCTACTAACATAATAATCATTTTAAATCATATTATCAGCCACAACTCCAAGCAACTTCTTTCTGCAACATCTACGACAGTTTATCATAAGAGCTATAAAAGAAAATTTTCAAATATTTGGTATTGCTTATTATCATGTAGACATTAAAAAATAACGCAGCAATGGACACAGTGCTTATTTAAGAGTCTTGTATAGCATATTTCTTCAGCATGTTTTCAGTGGATAAACCGGATTCTTCTAGGGTTTTGAAGGTCACCAGGGTAAAGCCAGGTGAAGAAGAAGTAGAAGACCGAAGGAAGGGCAATGAAAAAATAAGAGGTTTGTTAAATTAAAGGTAGATGTGTTGTTCTACATGGTAACCTTTTAATATGTGTGGTTAGCAAGTTATCTCTTCGTTCTGTATTTATTCCCATTTACAGAAGCATGACTTATGAGGTCTTTAACTATAGATAATTTTCTGGTGGAAATTTTTTTTGCGGCAAACAAGGTTTAAGGTTTCTATTTTTTTAGTTTTAATTTTAAATCGTCACATTCTACCATGATAATGAAGGTGTCAAAATTATAATTCAAATAGAGTAGCAACTGAAGAGAATCCAAAGCATCAGAATTTTTAAATTTTGCAGAATCATGGTAACCCGTTTTAATAGTAAAGTATCGTAACAAAAGATTCATTAAAACGTATTCTTTACTTACAATAAGTTCATTTGAGAATGATGTTTTTAAAATCTAGTTCCAGGTTAATGTATAAGAAACATTAATCACTATTACTTTGGGAACAAAACTCCCGTTTAATTTAAATCTATCATTATAATAAGTTAATAGACAGTTAATCTCTCTCTCCCTGTTTATCTGTTTGAATCAGCATCAACAAAAACTACTTAACTTATTTCGATGTAGTTTCACTACTTACGTTAGCAAACAGTTTTAATAAAACGCGAGAAAACCTCAGCAAGTACCTACATAATAAAACCGAAAGTTAAAAACAAATTTCCAATTTACTCTCAAACAACTTGAGGCCCAAACCAATTGGGCCTTCTAAAATTAAAACAAATGAAAATACCAAGAATTTCGCGCTTGTTAAAGCCGTTAAAAGGATTACAATCTAATTAAAATTTACATTTAAATTGAAAAGTTACCCCAAAATAATTACCTATAACTGGTGTGGTCCTGATTTTTTGTTGTGCATCAAAATTTTTGTCTGTTGAGTTGATGGTCTAGTCAGTTTAAACAAAATATTATGCAGGATTTTTTTTTAATCGCGCACCATAGGAATTTACACGTTAAAATTTTGAGAAGATATTTAACTTTTGGTGTGGCTTAAATTTCGGATGTACTCTAATTTTAAGTTTATGCCTGGACCAACACCGTCTCAACTAAAAAACCAGTTAACTCCTATCGTCTCAGTGCCCTTTAGCCTACTGTGTCTGCCATTTTTATAAACAAGTTGACAGGTAAAACATGGACTTTCTGTCAGTTAGGTGTCAATATGGCACCGAAAGTAGGCCAAAGGATACTAAAACCAAAATGAGTTAAATGGCTTTTTAGTTTAGAACGGTGTTGCCTGGACAATCATGTAGATGCATGGTACAAGTAAAACAGATATGATATCGCGCAGGAGTAGGCGTGGCTAACTGACGTCACCTGGTGAGAGACCACATTCAGTCGCCATTTTTATTACGAGTTGGTCGTTTGTTTACAATTCATTATAATAATTTTTCAGTGGAAAAATGAACAAGATGAGGTGCTGTGTAGACGAATGTGGTGTCGACAATCAGACAAAAGGTTTTTCGTGTGACATTAAGTTTTTCAGATTTTCAAAAGACAAGGAAATGGAAGTTATATCGAAACATTTTTGTGGACGGGATGATAATCGAATAATGCTAGAATTTGCTCAAAACATTTTAGTGATAATGATTATCAGCGAAACTTGTTGCTTGGTTACACGCCAAAAAAGGAGCGGGGCCTTCTAATTTGAAAAAAAAGTTGTATGTGAATAGACCTGTTTCTGAGGGTCCGTGCCGAAAGTCTTAGCTGCTAAAAATCTTTGTAGATGTGTTATTAGATTTTAAAAAAAAACAAATTTCTAACCCGCTAGGGCCAATATTCCATTTAAAGTCTCCACCCTGTAATTTATTTCCCTTGCGTCTTACCTCGTCATGTCGCTTACCTTATAAAACTCTGAATGCATTTTTACGTTGATTTAGAACTATAAGTAATTGTGAGTTATTTGTACCCCCTTCAAAACAGACTCACCCCTATTTCTCAGTCTACATACCAATTTTCAATCTTCTGTTGCTTTTCGTTTTTAAGATACAGAAAATCCTTTTAAAATTTCAACCCCTATTTTTACCCCTTCAGGGGTAAAATAATACAAAATCTTTTATTGGTGAGCTCCTCCGTTATCAACCCAAACTATCCTGAAATTTTCATGTTTGTAGGTGAACTGGTATCAGCTGTGCGTAGGTAGTTCCCGGTTCGCGCCCCAAAAATCTCACCAGGTGACGTCATGCGCGGATCTAGACAAATTTTGAACCGCTACGTATCATACCTTTCTTTTATTAGACACTTAAAGTAAATATTTCAACGCATCCGTATCGGTATACGTAACGCGTTCGAAAGAAAGTCAAAATACGCTACATTTTTGAGTTGCTCATGCCATGTTTCGAACGATGCCTGCTTCTTTGACGGACGTAATGACAGAATCTCGTTGCGTACGGAAGGATGTACGTATCGTTAGAGACCCACGAACGTACGCAACGCACCCTTCAAAAAAGCGGGCATCGTTCGAAACATCGTAAAAACAAGTCAAAAATCTAGCGTATTTTAACTTTGATTCGAACGCGTTATGTATACCGATATGGATGCGTTGAAATATTTACTTTAAGTGTATATTGTGTCATGATGTGGATGAGTCTTTCTGTTAATTTTAAAAGTTAAAGGGCATGGTGGGTTCGTAAACTCAATGCTTGAGCAATCGCTAACAGTAGTAATGTATTTCGATTCCATTAAACTCGTACTTGAAATTGCTTGTTTAAAGCACTTCGATGCCAGCAACCAGTTAGCGGGTTTAGGAACCGAATATCAGCTGTTTATTACTCTTACTTGCTTATTATTTCGTACCTCTGACGTCACAAGCGAGAAATTTCTCAGTTGCTACGTGCCTCTACGCGCCAGCGCATTTCAGAGTTCTGACTTCCCATTTCTGACGTCACAATCGCGCCTCCCACCTTACAAGTACGAAATATTCTGCTTACTTTACGGAACTATGAATACAGCTTTAGTTACGCAATATCGTGGCTATACTTACCCATGAAGCCCTTTTCAAGTTCCAATGAACAAAATCCCAAAATCCCTCTGTTAAAAATAAAATTTTATTTCTTACCTTTTTTCGAGCCATTTCTTTTTTACATGTATCGTGCAAAAAAAAACTGTTTTTTGTTAATTTTGAGGTTAACGCTCAGCTGGCTACAACAACCGCCACACTTCGGGGTTTACTTCGTTTATAATTTACAGGATTGGTTGTTTCAACCTACCTACCACGTAAAATATATTCTGGATAATATCTGTAAAATCTAAAATCAATTTCTTCAACGATGGTAAATGTTAAATGACATAGATAATTGAAAACATAGTAACTGAGATATTTCATAAACTTGTGACGTCAAAAGCGCGATTGTGGCGCCAGAAAAGAGAAGTGGGAACTGTGAAATTCGCTGGCAGGTAGAGGCACGTAGCAATTGAAAAATTTCCCGTTTGTGACGTCACAAGTGAGAAATGAGAAGTGAGATGGAGGATAGGGGCCACCGTTGTATATGTTAATTGTTTTCCGTCGTTTTTATAACACCAAGCCTGCAGCCTATAAATGAAATAGTTCCGTAAATAGCCGCAAATTTGGTTAGGAATAACGATTCTTCAGGACCCAAAAATCAATTGCGTTCTTATATTTTCGCATGGACTAGTTATATCAAAACAATCTGATCGAATGAAAAGCTACCAGTGCTGCCAGCAATCGCTGAATTTTAACTAATAAAAGAAACTCGCCCACAATAAGCGATTTTTGATCAAAATCTTCAACTAATTAGACACTTAAAGTTAATTTTCAGTTTTATCAGCGTTGCCTCGATAGGGATAAGGCTACGAATGCTGATAAAACTGAAAATTAACTTTAGGTGTCTATTATTATCAATTGTATCTTATCTCTCTATTACAGTTTTCAAGTTTATCTTAGGGTTTATCAATGATTATAACGACATCTACGTTTTGTACATTGAGGTTGTTAATAGTTTCAAGTACATATAAAATTTATTTCAATCGTTGTTTCAAAACAATTCCCTTTCTTAAATATTATAAGTTGTTTCGTTCTTTTTTTTTTGGGTTATTAAAATCTCATAAAGAAACATCATAATATCATGTAAGTAATATTAAACTAGTGTTTTTATCTTCTGTATCACCAACCTCCGGCCTGAATCGTAGGTTTAACCTCATACGAAGAGTTTAAAAATAATTATTTTTTGTAACATATGTTTGAAATGCTATGGGTGAGAGCCACTGGAGCTTTGATTTGTTTGTTATTAATTATTTATACTTACTAAATTTAAATCACTGAATATCACCGAACCTGACCCAAACTGAAAATTACCACGCGACTTAATCGTTTATTTGACACTTCGTAGTGGTTGTGGTAATTACTGCGTCTGCGCAATAGCTAAACGTCATTCCGTTGTGGTAGTTAACCACTACCACGGCCGTAAGCTACGGATCCGTTTCGTTGTGGTTGTGGTTATTTTTCTGATTAGTTTTGGAGAATTTTGGCGTAGTTAATTTTAAAAATAATAAAATATTATCAGATCCCAACATATAAAACACTTATTTTGTAAAATTAAACCAAACTTTTTATTTTTTCTCATCTCTAAATTTTTTACAAGTGACAGTTTTTAATGTGTTCCAAAAACTCTGGTAAAATCGATGAGGGTAGTGGTAGTGGTTGTTAAACACTGGCACAGCGGCTGTCAAAGTTGTCACAATTTGAAGCGTTCCAAAATATCCCTAATGTCGTCGTAGATGTACGATCGATAGTTTAATAGCTTTCTACGTCACTAAACCGGAAAATTTGATTTTACAGGTCGACGCAGGAAATTTATAGAGCGAGGAGCAGGCGAGTCCTGTAAACATACGGAGCCCTGTAAAGATACTTTTCGATCGTGTATCGCACGTACTTTTTTTTAAAACGATCAGAAAAAACATTTTAGTACCTACCACTTTCCTCAGCGCCTAGCCACTTTCCCTACGAAAAATCGTACGGAAAGTGGCTATGTTTCGATCGTTTGAAAAAAAAAAGAATATATGGCAGGAAAATCGATAATTGATTTTAAAACAAACTAGATAACTTTTGGATTTTTATGAAACAAAATATTTCCTTAACTGAGCATAGAGTATTGAAGTTTCAAACTCTTTGTACAAACCAGAAATAGCAAAAAAAAAATAGAAATATCTAAAATACTTTTTATCATAGATAGTATCTTCTTAAATCAGCATTCTCTTAAATTGAGCTCGCTTTTCTAAAACTAAGTGCATTTTCTTTAGTCGCAGAACCTGCTGCATTTTTAGAAAGCTTTGAAATGCTAAAAACTAGTTTATTTTAATATCTAGAATTTATATTATTTTCTTCGTTTTTAATTTGCTTCAAAGCTATAGCTGTGGCCATTACTTTTTATTGCATTTTGTGTTAATTGTTCAATGTTAATTTTTACTAATAGAAAATTAGTACCGGCTACTGGTGAGTAGCCAGCTGACACAAATTGTTTTATTTTATTATTTGGTGAAGCGAATTAGCATATAAAATAAAAGGAATTACCAGTTTCTATCAACGACGACTTTCCAGTTAACTACATATATATTATATATTGGCTGAAATAAGATTTTCTTCTATTTTTTATTCAGTTCTTTTATAAACGCCAAAATGAGTTAACTTATTTAAATAAAATAATATTTTATAATCGGTCCAAAAAGTGTCAACTGTTTTGGGCGACTTTGCTATTATATTAGAGAGTTTTGGTCGTTCCCAAAACGCCCGAAAACTAAAGCTAATTGACACTGTTGACACCTGAACGTATAATTTTCACGTATGAAGGCATTTGTGTTTTGGTTTACTTAATTATTTGCCAATTGCGCCGCAATGTTATACCAGATAAATTTAATTGGTGTTTAGAACATGCTTCCAAAATGAACTTAAAATATAAAGGTATCACGTTCTAAACACCAATTAAATTTAAACCAGGTGTAACAATGCGGTGCAGATGGTAATAAGAAGGTTTAAATTTTGCCTTGGAATGGAAAATCACAGCAAACTAATTTTATTTTGAAAAAAAAAATAAGAAATTATCACAAATGTCAAATAACCGGACCGTTGCGTTGACGTAAAACCTGCTCCAAAAAGGCTATTGTGAACTGTCAACTAGCATTGAAGATATCGTTGTCGGCGGAGTTATCGCGCTGTTAATTGGCACGACAAAAAACTAACTATTATATGAGAAAACATTAGTAATAAAAAAAGTATTTTGTAAATGGGATGATATTTCTTTGGCTTGATATACTTAAAAACAAAACATTATTTGTATTTTTTCTACCTGTAATTATAACTAGTGAACTTCCGGTTTGAAAGATAAAAATGTTTAACATTTGTGGCTTCTCATTAAAAAATTATAATTGTTATTATGTTTAAATAGTGCCTATTTGAATAATAAATTATCTTTTTTAAAAGTAAATACCGTCGAGTTAAAATCGTGGGAAAACAGGAAAATAAAATAATGCCTTGGTACCAAATAAAATACGTAGAGATAACTTTATCCACTTTTTAAAATATTACTTAAGCCTGAAAAAGTTTTTGACCTGAATACAATGCAAGCTAAAAAGGTTAGGTACAGATTTTTATGCGAAGTTCAAACATAACCCGGTTTTCACCTGTGCGTTTCTCATGCAAGGCACCCTGACTCAAAAAACTAAATTTATGTTGGACCACGTGATGCGTTTCTTGAGTCGAGGTGGCCGCGCATGAGAAATGGTTGTATTAGATTGAGTCAGGTCAAACGCCTTAAAATACAACGAAGGTGTACCATCTACAAAGTTGAGCAGATTAGAAGGCCGTAGCTTAATAAAATTTTTAACAATTATTCTTTCGGAAACGTAGTAAGAGTTTATTGGTACCTCAATAACAGTTCTTCAGAAAAGACCAGTCTACACAAACCAAAACTACAAATAAAACATTTAATGGAGCATCTACACAGACAAACTTCCTTTGACGCTGAAATGCTGTCAAAATTGTATTTAAATTTTTATGGCAAAAAGTCTATCAAAAAGTTTGAGCAAAAGTTTGTGCAAAAGTTTCCGAGAAAGTTCGCAAAAAATTGCTTCGGAGAAAAATTTGGTATAGAAATTTTATAAATAATAAAAAGAAACGTCGTTGTCGCAAATCATTGAACTTAAAAATTTAAATATTTATTTATTTAAATAATTATCAACAAAAAAATTAAAAAAAAACTGTGGATTTTTTCAAATTTAATCCGATTTTTCAATATTTGCTTTTAATTCAAAATTTTGTGGAAAGGTCCGAGCAAAATTATGTGGAAAAGTTTCTGCGCCTTAAGATTTTGTAAACGAGCTAGACAGGAATATTTTAAAACTAAATGGTCTGAATCACGACATACCTAACACGATATGCCAGTGCGCAGGGTCTGGCTATCTCTCTTGCTCAATGTGACGTCACGTTGGAATAATAATTTGAAATCGAAATTTTTGCAAACGTAATATGTGATGAAATTACATCTTTTAACAAACTATACACATATTTTTATTCAATTAGGAAGGAAATAATTTACAAGGAAAATAATGCTTACTCTGTTCAGTAAAATCAGATCTTTTAAATATGATTAGAATGATTGGATTTAAAAATATTATTTGAAAGGTCAAACACCCTATCACATGTATACAGGGTGAATTTCGAGTTGAGACATTTTTCTCAACAGCGCAGCGTGTAGAAATCCATAAGACCAACCTAATATTTCCAAATTTATCAATATATAAAAAAAACTAGCAGGAAGACTACTGTGAATCAGTGGCGCATCGAGGGGCCTGGTTATTGTCACATTTTTAGTTCAAATTAATTCCCCCCGAAGTCAGTTTCTGTGTGCGCCATTGTGTGAATTATGACATTTTCCATTGTTCACATTTTTATTTTTGCACAGCTTTAATTATTACTGAGTTTTGATTTTAAAAAAGCTGAAATATTGTTTGTCTATACGATTTGTAGATTGTGTTGAAAAAAATGCCTCAACTTAAAACTCGGCCTATATTTACTTTGTTTTACAACATATAAAGAAAATATCTAGGTAAATAAAAATGCTCTAATTCTATTACCTTGTTATAAGAATCCACAATATAGATAATTTCTATTAGATATATGTGCATCTATTCTTGAATCGAGAGAAAATTTGCTCCTAAGAAGTCAAATTCTCTCGCTACTATGCACCTCACCACAGATACAGGGATCAAATATTATTAATATTATTCATATATTTTCGTATACTTACTTACAGTTAATTATTATTGGTGTATATTATTGTTAACGTTTTTCATTTCTCTTCAACTCCAGTTAAAGAGAAAATTTGCTCCCAGGGTTTTAAATTCTCTCGCTACTATACATCTCATTGCTCTAAATCTTCGGTTTAAATCGGTTTCTCCCACTTTTTCCCGATATTGATCGAAAGTAATTCTCTTAGTCAAGACCAATAGAATTACTTTCGATCAATATCGGGCAAAAGTGAGAGAAACCGATTTTAACCAAAGATTTGGACCAATGAGATGCGTAGTAGCAGGAGAATTCGACTCCCTGGGAGCAAATTTTCTCTCGATTCAAGAATAGACGCACTGAGGGTCTATTCTTGAATCGAGAGAAAATTTTCTCCCAAGGAGTCGCACTGTGGGTCTATTCTTGAATCGAGAGAAAATTTGCACCTAGGGAGTTAAATTCTCTTTAACTGGAGTTGAAGAGAAATGAAAAACGTTAAAAATAATATACACCAATAATAATTATTAATATCAAACTTTATTCAGGAATTAGGTCCGTATATTTAACTGTAAGTAAGTATACGAAAATATATGAATAATATTAATAATATTTGATCCCTGTATCTGTGGTACACCGATTCGTATTTTTGCACGTAGCCACGGCACAACCCGACATTTAGTTAAACTCTATGATAGTCCTGAACAATCATAATTACAAAAATACGACCGAAAAACCAGTGAAATCACAAAATACTTCCAGCTCTCAGTGGTAAACAAACAATTCTGATTCCAGCGTGATGTCATGTGCGGCGCGTGTCGAATCTGTGACGAGAAATTAGCATACCGTGTTAGGTGTATCGTGGACGGAACATGACCAAAGGCGAACGTTGGACGCTCGACATTCGTAGCTCGTAGATTCGAACGTCGGCCCCACGATGCGACGAACTGTCAAGCTTCCAACGTTTAAGGCCACAAAAACGGCATTGATTTGACAACACTGCTTTGCTGTTGTTGGGTCAATCTTTACCGGGCACAATATCGGAAACCAGAAAACGGAATCTGTTGAAATTTGGTAGGAATGTTTATTTTTGAATTTCTCACAACCATTTCCAGACAGTTTTTTGCTGGACTCTTTCATTCCCGAAATAAAATAAACACGGCTAACAATAGTCAAAAATCTTGCCTGGCTTTTTCTTTAGCCTCGTCGATAGTACAGAAATCTGTACCAACAATTTTTGGATTTTTTTAGTTTTTGAAAAAAATACACCAAATTTTCAAAAAATATTTGGATTATAGATTTTTATAAATCCTATTATCTGATATCAAAAAAGTTATGTTTTTTTTCTTTATAAGTGAGATTCTGTCGGAATTCTGAAAATGCCAAGGTCACATAATTTGGCCAAGGAAACTGAGTGAGTTCGATTGGAGTATTGGAATTCAGGTTCCGCATATTCACCGGCGACTTGTCTAATGGAACATTCGGCCAATAAATCTCAAGTGATAAAATAAGAATACGGAAATTTGTTACTTTCCTAATAAGTTATACTTTTCCTCACATATGGTGTTCGCACCGTGTTCTGAACACTGCACGATCTCACTCGAAATGGCATTAGTGATGTCACCTATTGTTGATCTTTTAAAAAAATAGCAAAGCAGTGTTGTCAAATCTATGCCGTTTCTGTGACATTAAGTATAGCGCCGGTTTTAGCTTTTGAGCAAATCTAAAATACCGTGTTAGGTGTATCGTGGTCTGAATCACAAATATGAGCTTGTACACGCGAGATTATAGTAAGTAGATATAGATAGTTATTTTAATTGGTAAACAAATCTTTAGATCATGTTGTTGAACAATGAAAACGTCAAAAAACAAGAACTAATCTAAATGAAGATGCCATAGATGAAGCCGCTAAACGTGTTTTAATTTGCCTTACGAAAGATTTTTTTGAAGTTTTGTTTTACACCCAGTTTTGAAGTGTCTTGGGGCGTGATGTAAATTATAAAAGATTTTAGTATGTAAATGGTGTTTTAGTCAGATTTCGGGCCAATTGGTAAAATACAAATTTTAATCATTCTTTTATAAAGAAACAGAAAAGGTTGATGACACTTTTTGTAGTTGGTTGGTGTGGTCCATGTTAACGACCAAATTATTTTAATTATAAAATATTTATTCAGTAGCTCCAGAGAAGACTCGATTGACCAGTGGGTCAATGTCATCGCGATTTTATAGTTTAGCTAGCTGAATCCCGCAGCTTTGCCTGCGGTTTGACCGAGCGTTTTACCCTTTTTTTTCTTGCTTTCCGTGAACCGATTTTAATTAAGTAAAACCTATGTCCTGCCCAGGAATCCAAGAAATGCAGAAGTGAACGTTCCATCAACATCGGTTCCGTAGTTGCGACGTGACGATGCAACAAACAGACAAAGATTCCAAAAATTGTATTTTTATCGTTTAGTTAAAAGCCAACACCAAAAAATTTTTTTTTAATATATAATGTACAGAAATGGTCTATCTAAAGATTTGTTATATATGTGTAGAATAATAAATTGTTACTATCATCTTATGACGTAGGAATCAATACCAGTCATCTTGAAAGACACTATGAAGATCATGGACATAATATATTACAAAACCCTTGTTGCACCCCAAATGTAATATGTGAAATGGAAGATATAACATCGGGATGGTTTTGAAATGGATTTTCAAGAATTTTGATTTGAATAAAAGTTTGGAAAAACATGTAGGTATTATTATTCAATTTGGCTGAGAAGGATATAATATATAGACATTAGTTTTGTTTCGTATTAAACACAAGAAGTGGCTACGTTTTGGTTCAGTTTTTCAAAATTCAGTTCACGGATATTTATTATTATTTATTCGTAGCATTTTCTCCTTATTTAGAGATATCTCTTAAACCATTTTTTCCAAGTAAGACAGTTTTAGATAACGACGTTTGGTATTTCGAAAGTCCAATAAAATAAACTTTAATTGAATGAAACAATAAAATACTGTCAGTAAATAAAACGGCAATTATTGTTTTAAATGTTGTTAAAATGTTGCTAATGATTTTCTTGATAACGTATGTGAAAGCCAAACACACAATACAAGCTTAAATCACGAGCTATATGTAACAAGTCACAATCTCTGGTTAAAGCTCGCAAGAGTTAGCCCTGTACTAGAGCCATATAACTACGAGATACTATAACGGTTAGTTATGAGTGGTGCAATATTGCACCCTCCACTGCGACCTAAGAGGTCTATTGTGGCTGACACCTGTCTACAAGTCACTTATCTCAACTTTCCTGATAAAGGAAATCAGTCTATTTGGTGAGACTTCCTCGAAATCTTGGGGCACTTTCAACCCAGGGCCAAATATTTACGCCCTTGTTCTCATTAATCCTACGCAGTGGCCTCCACAGAATCTACAAATCGGTTTACTGCTCACTCCAATTCTATTCATGTGTTGGTTGAGTCGGCACTGGCCTCTATACAGACCTGTCCCAGCAAACATCGATCTGCTGGTACTTTACTAATATTGTACTTTAACTGTTGGCAAGTGCTGGCACCGGCAGTGATGTGCATTTTTTAATTATTTTTATATGGTGTAGTTCGCACGATCCCAAACACTGCGAAAAAAGCAACATTTTAGTACTTTGTTTTAAATAAAGCAAGAAATTGTACTTTATTTTTCAAAATTTGTAAGTGCAGTCAGAGTTAATGGCAAAAAACCATTTTCTAAGTATATCCAAACAAGTGACTCAAAAGTATTTTAGCATAAGCAAGAAATAGACAAACTCTTAGATGTAAAAGTAGATTATAAAAAATATGTACAAAAAAAAATACAAAAAATCAACCATATTAGTAGTAGTGCCAAACATGTACAATAGAGGTAAAAATCAGCAAGTATTGTACACAACAATTGCATTTTGTTAGAAAATAGTTACTTTACATCTATGGTAAGTAGATGGCGCTAGTTTCAATATTTTTTCTATATAGAAGATACTATTATTACACATATATTTTCGTAGAAAGCGAGAAGTTCATAAATTATGAACATGAATATTATTATCAAGATGTTTAGGAACATGATGGTGATACTTCTAAGAATCATTATCCTCTTCTGACGTTATTACGACCTAAATTGGACTTTTGTGGGTCATTGAGAACACCCAAATAGGTCATTCTAGGAGTGTCCCCAGGATGTATTGTGCTATTAGGGTGTGAGATTATGTTGTTTTATTTTTTTTTCTGAAACTACATTCTACTTAGTACTTATACGCTGTATTTTTACCATTACTAAAAATGTACAAAGAAAATATTACAGTAAAAGTGCTGCTTTTTCTGTACTAAAAATATAATTGCTGGCCTGATGCTGGCCGTTGTTCCAAATCAATACTAACTAAGTAATTCCTACTTAATACTTTGCCGTTATTGGCAGCTTGGAAAGACAGAACTTAAAAAGTATTATTTTTTTAATTCGTGTTTGCTGGGGTGATTATTCTCAAGCTGTTCCTTGGTAATTGCAGGAGCTGTTTTGCTCTGCGTTTGTCTGGCTTATTCAGAAAGGCTTTGGAGTGCTGTTGTTCCGGAGTTGAGCGCCAGTGCTGCACTCCTTTTCTTTCAACCGACTCGGATAATTCCCTATTGACCGTGGTTTAAGTTGGTCAAAACCAGGACTCTGGTCCCAAGAACGCAGATTCCGCTCCTGCCTTGGCAAGGGAGTCGGTTTTTTCGTTTCCTTCAATTCCTGTGTGGCTTGGGACCCGGGGTGATTTTGTTGGTTCCATAGATCTTTAGCAGAGTTTGAAGGCAAAAAATAGCCGTAGCGATAATAACTCTCCCAATCAAGTTAGCCTGGAAAAAATGCAGAGCCAAAAACTCTTCAGGGCGCGAGCAGACTGCGTCAGGCATACGCAGTAGATTTTGCGCCTTTGGCCTTGCCCCTTAATTTTTACATTATTTTCTTTGTTTTTATTACTGTTACACGTTTTGCGACACTTGGGACATTATAGTATCTCCTGGTTATATGACTAGAGCATACTATAGATAATATAATTGAAATCTGGATCAAAACATATGTTTAGCACAATGGACCAGGACATAAAAATATCTGCAAAAACAAAGAAACGAAAACACTTTCGATGGCTCAAAAACTCCGGGATCATCGAGGCCTCCCGTAAAAAGGACGAACCTAGAAACTTATTTTTGACTTCTTTTCAAAAGAAGTTATTAAAGATATATATATATATATATATTATTAAATATATTTGCCGTTTGGTTTAAACGGAGAATAATTTTTATTTTAATTACTTAGGTTTAAAAAATCGTGGATGTATAAGTGCTATGCGGTTTAAAATGTGTTTTTTGAAAATAAACCCGTACCCTACTTTGGAAAACTTACATTTTACTAGGGATAAACCTAGCACAGGAACTTGTAATAAAATCACTCCAGTTCTCCAATTCTTTGCGCGACGCTTGCTTTGCAGTTTTAAGTTGGGAAAACTTAGCATAGCACTTTGCTGGGCTTATATTTGAATATTAAAGTATTTTGCTAGGATTTTCCAAATTAGAACAAAGGATTTTTTTCGAAACATAACAGGAAAACCATAAGAAAGGTTTCTATATTTTGCCCCACTAAAACCTGAGTAAATTGCGAGATTTATCCTCCAGAATAGCAAGTTGCTGGGTTTTCCAAAATTTGCGACTTACTAGGATTTTCAATTCCCCATAATATTCCCAACATTTAGGACTTTCAAAAAAACGATTGGAAGCTCAAACCTAGTAAGTGAGTTTTCTAGATTTTTCCTTTTGAGAGGAGAGGTACCCACTTACTCACACAAACGATTTAAAATATATTCTATACAGGCAGATGACCATAATATAAAAGCAAGATCAATAATAAAATAATTTGTAACGAGAAAGTTTTGTGCCAATTTTAATTCAAATAATTTTTGGAAAGTTTTCATTATCAATGACGTTAAACCAACCTGTGTTATTCAAAGTTTCGTCACTATAAACCCACTTTAAACAGAACAAAATAATCAAAACCTAAAAAATAACCGATATAAAATTTTATGATCTCAGTTAAGTTTAATTGCTTTCCGTGTTAAAAAGTAATAGAATATTTTTTTCTGTTATTAAATAGTCGCTATAAATAATAATATTAGTTGGGCAAATTATTAAAAAATTTACTGAATAAATCTACCGCAGATACACATGTTTGTTATATATATATATTATAATATACCTACTTCTCCCACCACTCTCAAGACAAAACTGAAAAATTATATAGCATAAAAAAGGTATACCTTCTTTGTAAGTTTTTATAAGCTTGGTGATATATTTAATATAAAATTTGCCGGAAAAAACCTCGAAGAAAAAATTATTATAACCAACCCAAACCAAACCAAGCTGAATTCAGAGTCACCCAACCCGATCCAAAATGAAATGTTTTGATTTTTACGTATTTTAAATTAGTTTTTATTGTGTAACAATCAGTTTTTCGTGGAGTTTCTTTTCCGGGGTTTTTTTTTTCGTCTACCAACCCCTCCCTGCCGATCGACCGAATAGCAAAGCTAAGAGCTGTCGAGTCAATTAAAAATAACCAGACTCACTCAAGTACAGCACATTTTTAGTGAAACTACTCTACTGGGACCAACTAATGGATTCTTGATAGAAAAAGCTGCAATCGAGTGAGCTGTGTCGTGTTTGATCTAGATTTGCGATTAGTCGAAATCAGGGATGGAGTCCTGCGTTTTCTTACTTTCAAGAATAAGCACCCAATAGGAGTTACCGCATCCAGAATATGATCTAGGAATTATGACAACATGAATAACAAAATTTTTACATACACTTACTTCCAACCTATAACTTTGGAGAATAAATCCAATCAATTGCGCAAATTGAAAAAGTACCACGAAACCCAAAACACACTTCCAACAAAACAATCTCACAACTGTAGAAAAGAAGCCTATATTTCAGAGCCCTTCTTTGCATCGCGAAACAGCTTAGGTAGTAAAAGCCGAATAAAAGGCACAAGGTGCACCCCAAGGCCCTGTTCGTGGCCCTTATACCAGTGGAGCTAAGGACCAAAATGGTTTGTCGATCGTTGATCATATGCGCACAGTTTACAGAAAATTAGTAGTGCGTTCACTGTATCCTGTTGGTTGTAAATTTTCAAAGTTGTTTAAAATGAACAATGTAAGGAAATTGTAACAAAATACAAATAATTTAATATATTGTCTTGAGCTGGAGGTCAAACTGTCGCAAAATTTTGATAGATGACCAAAATCGCGCGCCCATTTCGTGCAATTTAAAACCGCGCGAGAACAAAATACCTCAGCTCTTAAATCACGCATTCAAATACCGCGCCGGATAAATATCGCGCAACACTAAAATCGCTCAGAATTATTCAGCGCAGCCCTAAATCGCGCTTTGGTAAAATCGCGCTCGCTTTCCGTGCCAGGTAGAAGAACTGCGCGATTTTAGGCTTGCACGATATTTATCCGGCGCGGTATTTGGATGCGCGATATTAAGGTGCTCAATTTTGATCTCGTGCGATATTGGGGTCCGCGCTCAAAATTGAAAGAGTAGGCTTATGACTAATTCATATCGTGCTTGAATTCAAAGGGGAGAAAGAGACACCCAGAAATTCTCAGACTGATTTAACTGGAAAGTTTTTTTTTTTACTGTGGTTTGGAAGCAAAGCATAAACACTAAAGGAAAGCAACTGGCCTTACAAGAAACGCCATATGGTATAATTTTAAAGAGAACTTTTTTGATTTTAAAAGAAATAGATGAAGAATTAAATTATAATTACTTTTAAAGTAGGGAGTCGCTTATTACTTACCTATATATTCGCTTAGTTTTGTTAGGGTAAACAGAAATCGGAATATGGGCTTACCTGCAAAGAAAAAAATTAAATAAATTTTATGGCACAAGAAAAATAATAATTTAATTATTATTTAATTATTAAATATTAAATAATTTGGGTATACCATCACCGAAGAATAATAAACAAACGGCAAGTCGTTAGTAAAAATTTGTATGCTAATTTCACTGCCAATTCGCCACTACTAGTTCTAGGAAAAGGCATACCATAATTCCATAGAACATATTTGGTTATAACTATACAAGGTGTTTCATAACTTAGGTATAAATGTGTTAAAACATTTTTTCCCCTTTGACTGTACGTTAAAGCTTATCAACACAGCACCTTACAAGAAACAAGCATCAAGCAAGCTATTGCGTTGCCTGCCCCGATCTTATCTCCGTATCGTACCACAGAAAGTAAACAAACTATGCAATTTAATTCAGTTTTGAATATCACATCGCGTAATGTTGTGGTGTGGAGCATTAGTTTTTTTAATTATTTTATTTAGTCTATTATAAAACATGACATACAACTATTTCTTGGGAAATTAAACAGCGAATTAGTGGATATTGTTTTAAAGGTATGTTCTTATTTGGGCTTGTTATTTAGTTAGGAGAATATTCAGCGATTAGTAGTTTTTGTCACTTTATATATGTATCATACTTCAACGAATCATTTGCGTTGTTTTAGTGGTGCAGTTATGTCTTGGAAAAATGTTGCCTAATTAAAACATTTTTGCAGAGACTTTTGAAAAAGTCGAACTCGTTTTTTTATATATATTTTTCTATTACTTGCAGTCAAAGTTGTGAAACACCCTGTATATCTATTAAAACAGATGATGCTCCCATAAGAATCATCGACATAGCTGCTCTCTTATCTCACCGCCTAGTAATCCCCCACATAGCAATTTTTCATCCTTAGCACGTGCATAGAATATCCTCAAGAAGAAAAAGAATATGCTAAGGATGTTCTAAATTAACATTGAAACATCCTAAGCATGTGCTAAGAATAGGTTAGGTTCCGCCCTAATCACATGCTATGCAGGTTCTTAGGATGTGCTAATATATATTCTTATCAAATGATTGGCATGTGCTTAGCACATATAGCAACTGTAGTAGTAGTAGTAGTATATCTATAGTAGCGCAAAACCAGTAGAACTCCTAAATAAAATAAAAAATATATTTTTGAGCTCTAAAAACCATGTTCTATCACAATACACCCTAAGAAAAAAAATAAAAACAAATAACAAAAAAAAAAGTGCGACGCGCCGCGACCGACAACCTACAGGTTGATAGTCCAAATAGGTTGAAACCGCGAAATATAAGCGTTTTGGCGGATTCTTATTGGTCGACTGAAAAGTGTTAATCAGGATTAAAGCTTAATCAGAGAATTTTCGCGTTTGGTGGAACTTTAAGTGAAAGGAAAGTTAAGTACTTGTCGCATATTGGTAAGTAGATAAATCACTAAGGGTTAACAACCTCGGGTCTAAGTAGGTCGTTTTACTTGCAGCTATTGAATTCATCACTTGGGGCCAATAGAAATTTCAGTTACCACTAACAAATAAAGCTAAGTAGCTTCATTTGGGATGGTTTTCTGAGTGCACTAAATTAAACGCTCATGATTTTATTGTATCATGCATATAGATGTACGTAATATTGTACCGTAATTGGTATATACTTTGCATATGTTAAAGATGTCCTAATGTTCTTTAATGGTATTTCATTAGTATATACTAAGGAAATACTAAAATAACATTATTTTGATGTTCTTTTACCGTATTAGAATAGCTTGTGCGCTAAAAGGATCAAATAATAATTTTTCAATAAGTAATATATACTTTGCATACGCTAAAGATGTTCTAATAGTAATCTTCTTTTTCTTTAGTGGTATATCCTTAGCCAAGAAAATATTTAGAAGCTCATTTTTTTATGTTCCTTTATGGTACCAGAATAGCGTGTGCGCTAAACGGACGAAAAAATGTTTTAAAAATTATATATTCTTTGCATGTGTTAAAGATGTACCTGCTTAATAGGTACACTCATAGCATTTCCTATGGATATCCTTAATAGCATATACTTAAATATTATATAGGTACCAAGCATATGCTAAAGATGGGCTCAAAAAGACATCCTCAAAAGGAGGTTAAACGCGTATGTTATCCATGTAAATGTTCTTTCATTGCTGCCTGATTCATAAGTTTTGAGAAAAAATAAAGAAGCGCATTCTTACTTTTTTAAACACACAAAAAATAATGAGATAATAGTATATAGTAATAGGGACTTATCGATATATAAAATCGGCACTACTTTTGACTCGATTTTTGACAGTTCCGCAGAAAGGCTAAAAGGTTTCTGACCTTTTTGTTATATAAACATGTCATTTTAACATGCTCATATTGTGGCATCGATAAAGTTGACAAATTAAAGTTAATGCCGTCCTTATCCATTATTTTGACAGCGCCGCCGCGATCAAAAAAGCTCTGGCTGGATAGCCCAAACGTAGGTTTTGGATAGCCTCAGCAACCAAGAAGAACGCCGCGCCGCGCCGTCCCATAACAGAAGTGCCTAAAAATATATAGTAATTGTTTACCTTTGTATAGAACTGGCAAAAATACTGCCGACTTTATTAAAGTCAGCCTATAATGTCCGATAAGTCCCTAACAGAAGTAACATCCAAGACTTTAGAAAAATACATTTATTATTCCACGTGTAAAATATTAATTAGGAAACGGAACCAACCATTTAAACAATACAATAATGTGTATATCTATCTCGAGCGTTAAGTAATTATTCTTTACACATACACCATGTCATTACATTGACAAATTGTACGCAATCAGTAAAGCAAATAATTGAACGAAAATCATTACGGCCTGTGTTATTCCCGGATTCGGCGTTATTAATTAACAAACCAAACAAGTTAAAATTACAGCGAACACCTGTCCAAACATATTAAATGGGTAAAACAGTGGTACGAAATCATAAATGTAATGCGAAGCTAGACCAATGGTAGAATATGCTTATGCGTGACGTAAAACATTTAGAATCTAAATATTCGGCTAAATCGCAACTGCGAAAATGCTTTGTGCGCATATAACTATGAGATACTAGACACTTTAAGTTGGTCATAGGACGTACGCGCAAACGTACACTGAAAAAAATATCGTACATAGTATTAATAACAGGCGTTTATTAATTTTTTATAGATAATTGTATATCAATAACACGTAACTGTTACAAAAATCGGAGAAAAGTTATAAAAATTGTCACATAAAGTAATGAAATAAATAAACAGGTTATGGAGATGGAGAAAAGAGCATAGGAAATAAATAAAACATGTTGACGATTTTAATCAATGCCTTAAATAAATTTAATAAATGACGATCATTGACTGTCGTTTAAAAGTTGTTATGGAATGGATGTACAAGTTTATAAAAATTATGAACCGGGCATACAAAATACATAAACATGGTTATGACATTTATGTACGTAACAGTCTTTTACTAAATTCATTCTTAGGTGTAACTAAAAGCTATGAAAACATGTCTCTTAATCCTTGATTTCATAGCACCCTTCACAAAAAGCATTCTTAATGACTCTTAATATTGTAACAACTTTTTTTGAAACTGTGCCTTGCAGCAGTAAAATCAATAACTCGTTTTGGCTATAAAATTTATGTAAACTTGATTATGATATTAATAAAACTTTACATCGGAGAAAAAATCATATACAAAATACATTGGCTCAATGTATTTTTTTTAGGAAACGGTGCCTTTTTTGGTTCAGTGTAGAATATAGCGCAAAATTTTATCTTCCTTTTATCTCTACAAAAGCAAAGACTTCCGCTCGAATACAGATATCAAAGTCCAATCTCTGCGATCTATCGTTGAGCTCTTTCATCAATGTCACGTCTTTGGCATGTATAAGGTTCAGACAGGACGCTAACCTACATAGTTACGTATAGCGTCTGCGGCATGTTGCTAACGTGAAGATGTCATCAAATACGCAGCGAGTTTGGCCGACGGGAGCCAAAAATCAATAGACGAGCGGCCGAACCAGAGAAAGCAAGAAAAAGACCGCTGGGCACCTCGTACGTGTCATGATCAACTTAAAGTGTCTAAAATAACGGCCCTGCTCTTGCATATTCCGAAGAAAAGCTGTAGCGTTAATAGGGAATTATTGAAACGCAGTTAGGGCCCGACACTAATAAGGCCAGGCATTATTTAGACGCTGTTGATAGATACGCATGCGCAAAAACGACTGCATTTAGTGCCGACACTAATAGGGTTATGGTTAGGGCCGTATCTTGTTGTTATTTTTTTTATTTGTGTAAATTTTGTGTTTGGTTTTTGCGTCATAACTCGCTTATTTTTTATCCGATTTTTTTCATATTCAGATAGAAACGTACAGGGTACGTACGCCTTTATTATTGATGATAGAAAAAAGTTTAAATAAAAAACTTTTATAGTCTTTTAAAAGCCTTCTAACCCATATGACAGATCTTGTCAAATGTCATTCCATATGCCCAAAATTTGAAATCAACTTTCTTATATTAAATGGAACACCCTGTATATTTTTTAAAACTTCGATAGATCTTTTCTTCCTGTTCTTTGTTCAACACATTGCTCTTATGGCAGCCAATCCAAAATTGCCCACCTTTGGATTGGTGTGCCGAGCCCTTATCCACAATTTTGAGGTACAGGATTGTCCATTTCGTATCCCGGACGAGAAAATGTGCATATTATCAAAAAAATGGCGAGGGTTACCTATCCATCATAATTTTATACCTTGAACTCTTGCTCTAGTACGTACAAGCCAGTTGGGGGGCCGCCGTAGACTAGTGAACAGCGTCTTAGCCTGCAGAACAGAGATCGTAGGATCGGATCTCGGCAAGTACACATTGCTTCACACAACACCGAATACGACTCGAGACGACCGACAGGCAGCAGCTCCGCAGTCAACGTTGTGCATAGAATAACAACAAACGAGGTAGAAGTAGGCGGCCCGGCTGACACTGCACCGAAAACTTTGCAGGACTAAAAGATGGACGGCCGAGGACCCCACCAAAAACTGGGTAGAGGAGATTAGCCGGTGATCCAAAAAAAAGGAAGACCTGGACTTGTCCGAAATCGGGGCTCCATGGGACGCGGCTGGACTCCGAAACCGGGTCTAAACCTCGATTTTCGGGTCAACCTATATGACGGTGGGCCGCCGGAGAGAAAAGTCTACCGTCAACCAAGTTCTGCTGGGACGGTAGCGATGTTAGATAGATGCAAGTCTAACATGTAGCAGGACCACCCTTCGGAGGGTGTGTAAAGCCGGCGGTGCACTGTGCATACTTGCTACGCAGTGCCCTCGACAAAGAGGTGTCAGGAAAAAATTAAATCCTCTTAGAGAAAGAAATTTTACATCCTATGGCAGAAAGGGTCCTTAGTATCGTTGTTTATGAGCGTAACCATCTAAAATTTGGTATATACGTACTCATTATATATATAATCCAAGATGGCGTTCTGCTTCTGGCAAAAATGAATCCGCCATATTAGAAAATACCTTCTCTTATTATATATCTATGGCCTAACTTCCTAATCCGTTAAGCCATGATCGTTAAGTTTGGTAAAAATTGAAGTACAACTGTCATCTGTCAAAAATTACTGCCGCCATCTTACACTAAATGTTGCACATCTAAGTCGGCGATTTTAAATAACCAAATTTATTGGAACATGTTTCTAGTAAAGCCCTTAACAACATACTAAAAATACAGCCTTCTAAGTGCTAACGGGGCGGGCGCCATTTTTAAAAAAACTGTCAGTTTTTCATAATAAAGTTACAGAAATATTTAAAGGATAGATTTTTTTTACAAAAAAAGTTATAATGAAATATGTACAAGCCGATATAAGACTGGTGGCAAATATATTTAGTTTTACCCCTCCCCCTCTCAGTCCCCCCTATTGACGAACTTTTTCTAAACCGTCCTGTGTCCTGAAAATATGCTTTTTAAAAATACCACACGCTATAAATCCATTTTTCTGAGATATGGGCTGTCAAAACTGTCAGAATTCAACTTAACATTTTCGAAATTAAAACATTGAAAAGCATTTTTTAAGAAGATCTTAAAAATACAGCTTGCAGTTAGAATTTACACCTCCCCCCTCCCCTCTTTCCCTCATATTGACCTCATTTTCAAAAAACGTTTTTTATTTCCACTAAAAATAAAACAGAAAGAGACCTAAATACAAAATTTTGTCATGGTGTCTGTCTGTATGGGACACGATTACTCAAAAGCCGCCTTACCGATTTAAAAAAAAATTGGCATGACAATTCTCTGGCACCAGGCGATGAGCTGATTCGGTTTTAATGTGGGGAAAAATTTGTGAAGAGTGTGCAAGGAGGGGGTTAAAATTTTACAAAAATATCAACTCACGAACCGTACTAGCTTTTTTTTCCAAAAACAATAACGTGCTTTTAAGATCTGCTTAAAAAAATGCGTTTTAATGATGTGCAAAATTTAATGTAAGATGGCGGCCGTAATTTTTGACAGATGACAATTGTATCCCAATTTTTAAACGAAGACATTCATGGTTAGTGTGTGTACCAAATTTAACGATCATGGCTTAATTGGTATGGAGGTTTTTGACATGAGCAGAACGACATCTTGAATTTTTATATTAGGATCTGTCATGTTTTCAATATGGCTGACCTTGAATCCAGGGGATTTTAGGGTACTTTTAGTATATTATTTATAAAGCTCTGTGCCAAAAATCAAAAATGCAAGTTAAATTAAAAATGAAAGAAAAGAAAAAAAAATAAAGAAACGCATTTTAAAGCTAAGAACAAAATCACACCTACATCTAAGTAATTAAAAAATAGATAAATGTAATTGTCACACTCCAACCCAACCCTGAGTTTCACATATTTTCTTTGTTTTTCAAAGTTATTAGTGTTACACATTATGCGATCCTTGGGCCGTTATAGTATAGTATAGTATAGATAGTTATATGTTTATGCGCAATGCAACTATGTATGTAAAACGCGCATGGAAATTCTAATAAAATTTGTTTTTCGTTGCTGGGCGACTGTTTTGGCAATATACCATCTTATAGCTAAAAAGTTTAAAAACTTTTTGCTGGTTTCTCATAGAAGAATATTGTAAAATTGCTTGTTTTTTAGATTTACACGAAGTTGGATTTACGCATAGAATTGCACCTGTCAACTAATTGTTTTGCGAAAGAACATAAGATTTCCTCGTAAAAAGTGTTAAACAATTCCTTATTTTAAATGAAAAAAAAAAATTTGAGAAACTTTGACAATCGTAGAAACATGCGTTTAAAAAGCACTTAGAGCTAAAACATTAATAGATGATAGACTATAGATTTTTTATTGAGTAAGGACGAATTTTTATAATTTTTGAAATCAGTCAGTAAGGGGTTAAAATTATTTATGTACAACAAGCTGCTCCCTTTTAAACTTTTTTTAGATTTCCTTCAGTTTATTATGACTGAGGTGCTTCCTTTATCCCGTCTCGTGTTTCACCTTTTTCCCTGGTAAGGTCACTAACAACGAGACGTGTTACAATGAAATAAATAAATATTTTATATTTACAGAAGTATTACAGTGAAATTCATAATTCTATAGTTTACGCCCTCTTTTCCTGTACAGAATAAATAACAATAATCTATAAACCTAATACTTTTCAGACAATGCCTTAATCGTTATTAAATGCACACAAAACGTAAAGAATATTAAACGTTTCGTGATGAATCTAATCTTAATTTAATAATAGATTAATTTCTTAGTCGCCATAAAAGGTGTCTTGGCAACGTAGTGACCTTAGCCTTGTCTGCTGCCAGAGAGCACCTGAAGGGTCTACGACCCGAACATTGTGCTAGGCCACCTTTGACCTCGACATACCGTCTATAAATACCTGTTTTTCTTGACCGGTTACTGCCATGTTTAAGATAAAGAAGTGCACCACAGAAACAGCACCTCCGAGTAAGAATAGAGATTGGTGAAATATGATTTGGTTTGTTTTGAAACCAAAATGTAGTCTAAATGTAAAAATAACACCACCTGTGGTAGTATTGGGTAAGATACCTACGCAGAGGTCAATTCAGACCTCGATCCAGACCGTTTTAAAAAACTTCCCACCTTAAGGAATGTAGTAATTCGAGTTTATTTATTTTAAGAAACTTAACAATGACAAAGCTCAACACAAACTACTTCAAATGACCTTTTGTCTTTTTGGGTTTTTTAAAAATAATTTTACCCGGCAACACAAAATATTTATGTTTTTGTCACATACACTTACACCCGGTTCCCACCTATGCGTTTCCCATGCGCGGCCACCCTGACCAAAAAACTCATCACGTGGTGCGACATGGACTTATCCCAGCAAACACAAATCGTCGGCATTGAATCGGTCCAATGTCGACAACGTCGGCAGTGTGTCGGCATCGGCGACAACACGCTTTCCCGATGTTGGACAGACTGCGATTTTCAGTTTTCGGTCAATAATCGGCAACTGACAGAGGTCCACATTACTACAATCGACTTTATGCCGACACCACTTTAGGACCGACGATGGTCCGATTAGAACTTTGTTTAATCGGTCGAAAATCGGCAACTGATGATGGCCCGATTTACTATAGTCGACTTTATGCCGACGTCCACTTTATCTGCTTTAGGGCCGACGACGGTCCGATTTGAACTTTGTTTAATCGGACGAGAATCGGCAACTGATCATGGCCCGATTTACTATAGTCGACTTTATTCCGACGCCCACTTTATCTGCTTTAGCGCCGACGACGGTCTAATTGGAACTTTGTTTAATCGGACGAGAATCGGCAACTGACGATGGCCCGATTTACTATAGTCGACATTATGCCAACGCAGACCTTATCTGCTTTAGGCCCGATGATAGTCCGATTGGAACTTTGTTTAATCGGTCGAGAATCGGCAACTGACGATGGCCCGATTTACTATATTCCGAAGACCACTTTATCTGTTTTAGGGCCGACGATGGTCCGATTGGAACTTTATTTGATTGGTCGAGAATCGGCAACTGACGATGGTCCGATTACATCACTTTAAAATTTTTAAACTGCTTAATAGTTTCTTTCTTGTATGTAGAGATGGCGCTAATGTCTCTATGTTCCCTGTATAGTGGAAGATAATATTATATAATGAGCAAAGATATTTCAAAACTAGAATGCGGACTTGACAAGATGGTTGTACTTCTCTATAAGAATCACCTCTTCTGCCACTTAAACCAGCCCGACTGGTTAAGTACCCGCATTATCGAAACTTTGTAGTGTGTCAATGTCGGATCGTGTCAAGCAACCACCGACAGACTTTCGTCAATCACCGACGTCGGGCCGCTTTGAGAGGCTGATGTGGGGTCTTATTATCCACCCATTTTCGGACCTTTGTGGTTTTTGATTGTCGGACCGCTTTAAGCTACCACCGACGGACCTTCGTCAATCGCCGACGTTGGACCGCTTTAGAAACCAATGTCGGACTTGAATAGTTTACCGATGTCGGGTCGAGACCAGCTTGCCTACGTTAGACCGACCAAATTAAGCAGCTTTATGGGCGGATGGTCGGTACCATGTGGTTAAACCATATCGGACCTTAATCGTACGGCGACAGTACCATTGGTTCGACGGCGGGCTACAGTCTAACGCTGCGTCGGCAAACATACATTGGGCCTACATCGCAAATCGGACAAAAAATACTGCTGGTTCGATGTCGTAAATCGACGTCGTGCCGATGACACCAAATTCCGCAATCCACATCCGGCCGACGAAGGCCGAGGGAACCATGTTTGCTGGGATATCTATAGGCAAATCTCGCTCGGGGGGCCACGCATAGATGGGAACCGAGTTTTAGACCAACATAAAAGAGTCACACCCCACAATGCATGCGATAGTCAAGTTTGTTAAATTCTGGGACTTTATTCTTGAACTGCCGGGGGAGAACTTGCTAGGGAAGTGGGCGTGTTTTACAAAAAAGTGAGATGGAGATATGCTAACGTATAAAAGTGCGAAGAGGCAAAATTTACTCTCGCGGGAGTATTCCCTTCCCACACTTTCAAGAATTTTGCCCCTGGGAAGAGTCGTGGATGATAAAATAATGTTGCTTCTTTGAGGGCGCATAGGATCGTTGCCATAAAAAACAAGACAAGATCACGTGGGTCCCTAGAAAAAACACGAAACCAAATTTGGCAGAAACATAACTTGTCAGAATTTAAAAGAAAAGAAAATAATTCATCCGAAAACAATTGTCTCGAATATGAAATGACGAGAAAATTAAATTGCTAGAAAATATATGCATAGAATTAAATTTGAACGAAACATATTTTTATAGAAACACAAAATGTCAGAAAATATGTTTAACGAAAATAATTTAATAGAAACATAATAATGCCGAACCACAAAATTCAAGAACCCTAATCTGTCCGAAAATTATTTGAACCGATAGCCACGAATTCAATTGCTACGTTGCTAAGCTTACGGCAGGGAAGAGTCGAAGTATGTTGTGATATTGTATTAATTTACCCCCTTTACATCTCTCAACCACCCCCTAACCCCAATTTTTTTTATAATATTAAAAATTAGTTCACCAGAAGTGTGTCAAAAATGAATCGCAATATTTGATAGACAGAAACTGTAAAGTTAAATAAAATCGTTTAATAAAAAAAAGATCCCGTGTCATCTTTCAAATAGAGAAACTTGCCAACGCCGCAATCCAGGGCCTACGGCGCTCTAGAGATTTAAATTTGACGCATGGATTGTGGTTCGGCTCATTTAAGAATTATTTTCTATCAATTTGTGGTTCGGGTGTTTTTCGTTTCTATAAAATTATTTTCGATACTTTTGTAATTCTGATCCTTTAAGGATCAGGAAAATTATAATCGGTTAAATTATATTCGTGTGTTTTAAGAATCGAGTAAATTAAAATTCTATTTCGTTTTGGACGTTTTACTTTCTGTTCAATTGTGTTTCGGTTTTTGTAAATTCGGCTTTTTTGTGGGTTCCCGATCACGTTGCCATTTTTAAGTACCGGTAAATATTGGAATTTAACATAATCGTTCAAGCCGTCTTTTGAGTGGGGGTTAACGATTTTCTAACCTCAATATTTTGTAAGTATTTTGCTTAGTTGAAAAAACGTGATAAAAATGAGCAAAAATCGCAACATATATGGTGATCTTAGCGACTAAACAGCTTGTTTGCTCCGGTTAGGTACTTTTATTTCTTTTGAAAGCCTCAAATATAATTTGTATGTTATACAGAAAAAATGGTTAAGTGCTCTAATGAAATCTTTAAGTAAAAAAAAAACAACTACTGAAAAGCGCATTTATGTGGTTCACCCTTGGTTAAAACAAAAGGGTCGAAACAGCTAGTTTCAAATGTGAACCAAGGGATAACTGCTGATATTTACTAGTTACCCGCTTAAAAATATCTTTAGGTTTTCAAAAGATGTGTAGTGCTTTAAATTTGAACCAAGTAAGTAATGATATGTCATAGTTTTCTATAGGAAATGGATAGTAATTATTTTCAAAAAAGCAATGTTATTTATCAGAAAGTTAATGGGGTGGTCTAAGACAGCTTAAGAATATTATCGCCGGTTAATAAATGAGAATCGCTTCGTTGTTTAAGTTTTTAAAGACGATTCTGATATTAAGTTTTGGATTTTATTTTAGCTACACTTTCCTACAAGTTTGTAACATGTAGAATAAATATAAACTAGACGAAAAATTACTGATTTTAATTCTATGAACAATACCTATTTGTCGAGTTAAAAGAAGAGCCTCAAAACAACCTTTTGATTTTACTGTTACAGATCAAAATTGCTGACCGTCTCTATTAACAAAATTATTAATCCTTTTTCGGTTTAGTACCCTTGGGTCTACTACTTGGGTCATATTCATAGGTCAATCGATGGGACATTCAATCAACAGGGTGTCGGTAATAGCTGGCTTTTCAATCAAGATCGTATTGCTTAAACTTAAACTTAGGACATTCCTGATACAATCAATAAAAGACTGTTCGTAAAACGGTAAAACATTTAATAGACCATTCTTAACACCTACAAGTACAATAACAGACACAACAATGGTAACATAACAGGTGGGTAATTTCGCACTAACACCTATAGTTTACTATCCACACGCGTTACAAGCATTTCAAATGCTTCAACTCTTATTATAGGAAAGGAAACGGTCTTAAGCGGCGCTTTTATGTACTATTTTACTACTTTTACACCACGTAAAAAGGACATTACTGGTTTATTAACGTAAATTATAACTGTATTCATTTCATTCATTCAAAATTGTCTCCCTGTGAGAAGAATTTACCCTTTACAACAACCCACCAAAACCTAATAAGAATTTTCAAAATAAGTGGAAATACCAATACCTTTTTATTATTTTTTTTTGTGCAAATTTTTCAAAGGAAATCAGATAAATTTCCCATACATTATAATGTTTTGTGCGCTCAATATTCTTTTATGGATCTCCTTAAACTTTTACGCGGCTATAAAAAGCTTTTACGGTTATTTATTTTAAAGTAGAACGCGGAGTACGTCTACAATATCGTTAATTACGTATTAAATTTTGCATAAAGGCTTAGTTTAATGCATAATATAATAACTATATGGAAGTTGACATAAACTGTGTGTGCGAATTAAATTTGAAAGCATCACACTTAGACCGCCATCAAGAAATAAAAGAGCAAAAGCAAAAGCGGATTTAGTTAATAAAAATACTAAAAATTTTACTATTAAGGTTAAAAGAAACAACCAACAAGAGTTGAGTATGTAACAGGACAGTTTGGTGCCAGCAGTGGAAAATATACTATATCTAAGAAGCTCAAGGATCATGCAGATACTTTTTTGCACACATAAGAGGACGGCAACGAAAAATTTGACGGAACCTTACGTGTAATTTTATCGGAGCTCAACAAACGAGTGATCGATGTACTAGTGTTCCAAAGGCAAAGTGAAGACAGGGCATAAAGCGCCGAATTAAGGCAGCGGACTTAGTAAGCAGACCCAGAGAGAGTGCAACAATACGCGCAGCAAGAGTGGGAGACGGTACATTAAAGAAAGTACCTAAAATGCAGTCTTATTGCCAGATCTACAAGACCTCCCTATCTCCACATTCCCATCGAGTGCTTAATAAATTGAGATAAAATTTTAGTTATTGAGGATGATAGCTAATATTACTAAAGAGAAACAACGACAAAACGAACCTAATGTTAAAGTTTTAAACGCCGGATAACTACAAGAAAACTACGATTTAAAGAATGACAGTGGACATAAAGCAAAATTACAAACGTATAAATCTTTGAAATAATCTCGAACTCGATCATGTAGAGCATTAAGACAACACAATGGAGCAACAAAGTACGCTATGATACATAAAGCCTCCCGAGCACATTAATAATTCATAGCTTGGAATGCCATTTAAATATACTTTAAATAAAATACGAAAAAGGAATAAAAATATATTTATGGAAAAAGAATTCAACCGACTGAGACTCCAAGAATTATAATATGCTCTTTGTTTTTATTAAAACAAAAAAATTATTATGAAAAATTACTAAGTAATAGTTTGGTCCAGCAAATACACTCTATTCCAAAATGCTGCGGACCAGTTTTTTGAGACTGACAATTATTTTATTTATATTTGAAAAAAATATTACTAGTTACTATTATAATTTATATATATTATATTTATATATTTATAAATCAAATATTGTTTAACAATATACAAAATAAAAAACTTTAAATAGTAAATTCCAAAGATATTATATTTATATATTTATAAATCAAATATTGTTTAACAATATACAAAATAAAAAACTTTAAATAGTAAATTCCAAAGATATTTATTCATGCATAAAACTCCTTTATTCGTTGGTATGCGTACCAGCTTAAAAGGCAACAAAGGAATTTTTGCTATTTGTTCGATAAAACTTATGGATCTAGTGTAGTAAGATATATGTAAGTATATATTGTCATATATTTTTACTAAAGCATCCTTAGAGGATTGGGTGTGAACAAAATTGAAGAAAAATATGAAACATTTATAAGTTTGGGCTATTTAGAAGGAGAACTCGTACAAAATGTAATGATAGACAGTTCAAACAAATTAAAAACTATAGATTTTTTACTAAAAATAAACATAAAAATATCTTTGGACAAAATTAGTAAAGCAATATTAAAAAAATCTTTATTGGTTATTACAGGCTTTAAGAATGAAGACGAATCGATTGGCCTCAAGATAAGTGGAGAGGACTTAAAAAGCCAGCAAATCAGTGTTATCAAGATGATGGATGATGAAAAACTCAAAACGTATAATTAGAGTGGTTTGCAAAATGGAGAAAAAAGAAGAAGAGATGCATGCAAAAGGAAAGGTGCTCACCAGGGGCGGAGTTAATGTCCGTTTAAATGCACCTGCTAAAGAAGATTAATCATGATTGAATGTAGTTTAAATAAATTAGTTGCTTGCAAATTATTTATTACTTTAATTTTTAAATCGTAATTGAATTTACCTAGCATACAATTAAGATATATATCCCGCTAATAAATATATTTTTTTTTATAATTTGAAACATCTGCATCATACAAAAACTACATGGTAAAAAATTACCGAATAATGTAAAAATTTAATATTGATTTTAGTTTAGTTTACTATGCGTACCATTTTACTCGTGTTTGAGTAAAACATACGTACTGCAAAGAATTAGAAAGTACTGATTTTGAGTACTTCTTTGGCAAATTTACTTCAGTACAGTACACTAGTTATGTAACTGCGGGTTAATTTAAAAGAATTGAAAAAAATGGCAATAATATATATCTAAATTTTCGCTCTGGCAGGTATGTTTTTGTAAGAAATATAAATAATGTATTAATTAATTAATAATATAATAAAACTTAAATTTTTTGGTATACTTTATACTAAATCTCTGGACCGATATAGACCCGCACCAGTCTTTTTAACTTTTATACTCAATTTTTATTGTGCAGAATAGTTTCATTATTTTAAGTGATTTTGCAGTTGCTATTTAAGTTTACTCTGAAATCAAGCCATTAATAATTAGCATGATTTTGATTGTCACTACCTTTTTTTCGTTGCAGATTTCCTCTTAATTTTAGTTCAATATGATCAGATTAGGTTTTTTTTGGAAAAAGTCCAAATAAGTACAACAAAGTGTCACATTTTTGGTGTAGCTTTTTAATAAGTTGGTGTGGAGGAATTTGCAACTAATGTTCACTCCAAATTCTCCGGACCAATTTCAATATGGCCGCTGACAGTTAAGCACAGAAACTTAATGGAAGTGTCATTGTAAAAAAATGGTCCGATTTACTTTGGAATGAAGTGTAAGTCTTTGGTAATCATTAAACAAGAAAATTAGTACGTCACTGGTCAGTGGGTAAAACAAAAAGAAAAAGACAAGAACTGGCTGTTGCCTCCTCCCACCGCAGCCGAGACACGACCATTCAGGGTCAACGGTCATGAAATTATTATTTTCCCATAATAATCTTCCAAGCATACATAACAATTATGAGATATTACAAACATTGTGAAGGAATGTAATAAGGATGCTTTTTTTTCTTTGTTTTTCTTCGCTTACTTTTTTTGAATATTTTTTCGGTTAGTGTCAGTTCTATATCCTAATTAAAATCTGACAATATATACATTTGATTGTTCTGCCATCTATGTAGAACAAATTAGCAGAATACGAAAGGTGATGGTGTTATATGATGCAGAGCTACTCCCTTTTAAATGAGGAGAATTTTCAACGGCGTTAGGAGTCCAAACACTTGCATTTTCTATATTTTGGAACAATTTTTTATTTCCTGTGATGCATGACTCAGCTTACTAGCTTAAACAGTATTTAAACAGAATAGCCTAAAGTTGGAATCATGTAAGGGATTTTTATTTTATTTCCTTTTAGAATATTAGGTAAACGGTTTTCGGAACTATTGTTTTTATTTTATTTTTAATTAAGGGTTGGTAATAAAAGTTTATCAGCTTTAAACTTTTTGACTTATTATTAGTAGAGTAATTGTTTTCCCAGTACAGTTTATGCGTTCATGCGTATTTTTCATTCTTTTCTTAAAAAATCCTCGTAACAAAAATTTAGTTCAAGTTTTAGATGAAAAAAGGATGGGGGTTAATAACAGAGCCTAATAGATGTATCGAAATTTTGACAAGACACTCTAAAATTAATATTCAATTTAACAACAACTTATCCAATGGCAACCCAGGTAAGTGCATATTTGGAGGCGCGGGTTTAATGCATTACTTTACAGTTTAATAACCAAAATATTTTCTTATCTGAACTGAGGGTATTTTGGGTTGAAAATGTAAAAGCATTTAAACAGAAAAACAAGTTCCTAGAAATGTTTAATAACAGAAAACAAAAGATAGCCAGCTTTCTCTCAAAAATGGTAATGATAACCAAAAGATAGCGAGCTTTCCCTCAAAAAAAGGTAATGATAACTGTAGACCCGGGTTTCGTACTTGTGGTGCTCATCAGTAGGGTGCTGGGGATTAATCTGAAACAGGATTCATGTAAAAAACAACCAACTGTCAAATTGCAGAATGTACCTTCAATATAAAGGAAAATTAAGCGTCTCTACGTAGACAGATATAATCATAGAGAAAACAATAACAAGTTTTTTAGGGCCACTGCATCAAGAAAACTACGAAAGAAGACGCAGTTTTCGTGATGCATGCAGAGACCCTATTCTGTTTTAAGAAAAAATGCTTTCCTTAAATCAAACTAAAACTATAAAAATAAAGATATACAATTTAGCTAATAAATTTTTTTACAAAAAAGAAGTTAGGAAACCTCCAAATCGGTTGCTTCAAACGAAAAGAATCTAAAAACAAAAGATCAAAGGATCTTGGGAGGAAACAACGAAAATTCAAACTTGGATGAGCATTCCACAAGATACACCCAAAGGACCAAAGCGAAAAGAGAAAATGATCAAACGATGTTTCGCCTTGTTTTGATCATTTTCTCTTTTCGCTTTGGTCCTTCGGGTGTCACTTGTGGGATGCTCATCCAATTTTCAGAATAAATAACTAGTCTTTTTTGGTACAAAATATCTTTATTCTATAAATAACACAATAAATAACCAAGTAGGTCCACAGCGAAAAATTAGTAAAACTTTGCTCAATTACGAGTTAATTTTCTTCAATTTTAAAATTGAGGTAAACCCGTAATTGAGCAGAGTTTTATTCATTTTTTGCCATGAGAGAAGTGGGGAGGAAAATGACATTGAAAAAAGGATTTTTTTTAAAAGGGTGCCCAGTGCAACCCCCAGAACTTCTTGGTTTAAGGACGGTACCTATTTCTTTGAAACAACGCAAAAACTACTTCTTGCACTAATCACATCTGCTAAACGCTAAAATATTAAATATACTCAGTTTGTACGCTTCTGCACTAAGAAATAACAATATTTTGTTGTAAAAAGCTAGTCAATCGAATATCAAGAAACATTTAACTCTTAAGTTTTCCAAATTCTATAAAACAAAATTAGCCCTTATTGGTTCTTGAGGGCTGTAGGCACTTGCCGAATCTCTTCTTTCTTATCACAAAAACTTATTTTATGACAAACTGAATGATAAAAAGTCAAAAAATCTATGACGTTTTGTTGATTTATATTTTTCGTTCTCCTAGAACTTTTTGAAAACGTTTGACGTCGCGCCTTGTCATTATAGTTTCAAAAACACCAGCGCCTCCATGCACTACATATCGACTCCGTAACATAACGCGCGTGTTTCCCTATACTTTAAACTATCTCTTTATTTTTCTTTTATCTCTGGATATAATTATCTCTAGAGATATTCTAAGCTCTGGAGTTGATAAATTTAAAAAGTATTTCACGCTCACTATCTTTTGTTTTCTATTATTTATTCACCCTCGCTAAATCCTTTTTAAATTTATCAACCCCAGAGCGTAGGTAGGCTGTAAAGATAATTATATCTGTCTCCGTATAGACGCTTAATTTTCCTAATAGTTGTTTTTTACATAATTCCTAGCACCGTATTGATGAGCAGCACAGTAGTAGTAGATGGACCCTTTTTGCCATACCCCCCGTGCACCCCCGACTGATGCACGTTCCCCTTAGGATGCAAATTTTCTTTCTCTAAGAAGACTTAATTTTTGCCTGACGCCTCTTTGTCGAGAGCAGGGATCTTTAGACTCCGTAGCAAGTATACACAGTGGACGGCCGGCTTTACACCCCCTCCGAAGGGTAGATGGTCCTGCTACATGTTAGACTTGCATCTATCTAACATCGCTACCGTCCCAGCAGAACTTGGTTGACGGTAGACTTTTCTCCTCAGCAGCCCGCCGTCATATAGATTGACTCGAAAATCGAAGTCCCGGTTTCGCTGGTCGAGGTCGCCGTCGGAGTCTTCAGACGCATTCATTGGAGTGGTCCTGCTACCCGAAGGTGCTACCGCCTCTTTCCAAGTCACCCTCTGTCGACTCCCGCTACCAAATCTGTCGGAGTCCAGCCGCGTCCCATGGAGTCCCGATCTCGCGGAAGTCCAGGTCGTCCTTTTTGGGTCACCGGCTAGTCTCCTCTACCCAGTTTGGTGGGGTCCTCGGCCGTCCACCTTTGAGTCCCGCAAAGTTTTCGGTGTAGTGTCAACCGTGAAAAAATAAAAAAAACAAGGTACCTTATAGTTTTAAATATACAACCAGATTTTATGTCTATAGTATTCAAAACAAGTCTGGCCAAAAATTCCTGGCAAAACACAAATACAAAAAAATAGCTTCCAAAACAGGAAAAATAACAACTACATAACCTAACTTCTGAACGACGAGTTCGAACTAACCCCAACTCATTCGATGGGTTTCTTGACGGAATCGATTATCAACTATTGATCTTAATTTCTATTTACTGCAAGATCAACTCATGCAGGCCAAAAATAAATGTTGTCTACTTTTTCACTAAAAGTTATAACACAAGATAAAAGCAAAAAATAGCCTTGGCATCAATCATTTAAACAAAAAAAAAAGAAAAATCCGAAAATTTAATTTAATTTGTCAACCTTCTTACAGTTTTTAAATGGCCGACAAAAATCAGCTGCTATCTTTGTGTCGTCATCAGGTCGAAGAGTGGGGCAAAATCACTAGACCGTATCTATTCTAGGGGCCGTGGGGCCGCCCGTCGTTGTCTCGAGTCGCATTCGGTGTTGTGTGAAGCAATGTGTACTTGCCGAGATCCGATCCTGCGATCTCTGTTCTGCAGGCTAAAAGGATTTTCGTTTTACAATTGGTCCTGGTTCTGGTTGAACCAGAACCGCAACCGGTCCTTTCGTTTTAAAACAATGACGTCACAGTTGCAACCCGGTTATGAAATTTTAGAACCAGCCTGGGAGGTTGGTTCGGCCCTTTGGTTGTAAACAAAACCCCTAAAATTTTGCAAAATTATGGATAGTCTTTTTTTGAGTAAAATCAAAGATATCTTAATAATATTTTAAATTACGTCATTATTTTAGAATCGCTATCAAAATTTATGTCAAAATAATGTCAACCAGAACCAGGACCAATTCTTAAATCGAAAATCCTTTAAGACGCTGTTAACTGGTCTACGCCGGCCCCCGATGAGCGCCACAAGTCAGGTCTATGATTATTATTAACTTTTTTGAGGCAAAGCTCGCTATCTTTTGTTTTCTGAGAAGTTTTATGTTTGCATTTTGGAAAATTTCCTACTACGTTACTACCTTACTATAAAACTAACAAAAAATAATTGTTCGTACTATATCGGTTATGTCGATCGCGATGTTACAAACCCCACAAAATTGGCGCCACGCAAAGTCCGAGATTGAAAACTACATTTTAAAGTCGGCCGGATATTTTATTTTACTACCCCTTTACACGAAGGGGTAATAAAACTAACTGAAGTTTTAACGACAGCAAATTAGTAGACTTTTGTGTCCCCCATAAACGATTTGTTTAAAACAATAATTCAATATATATATTTACAATATTTTAATATTTATCAACTATTCCAGGATTTTTGAGTAGAAGTAACATATATTAAAAAGCAACAAAGTGAATCTCGAGTCAGCAAATAAAAATTAATTTTAACACTCGTCGCATATCGGACAAAGCGTTTTTGTTTCTCACTTCATTACGACCAGGCCTCCAATGTCTAATGGAGAGAGAATCCAGACACCTACAGACCTGTTTCATCCTTATTATGAATCATCAGGGAGTCATAGGATTGCACCTGGCAGTTGAAACTACACAGGCAACCATGCATACCTCTCGAATTTAAAACAAAGTTTGTAATCCGCGGAGACGTGGTACCTGTGTGCGCCACCTGTCGAATAAACTGAGAAACAAAAACATCAAAATTGAAAAGTGCAGAAGACCGTAAATACAGAATCCTGTACCAGCATGTTATAGGAAGAAACTTATAAAAGTATAAGGTCACTGTAACGTGACTCTTAAAAAGAGGTAACGTTTGCAGCAGCACCACCCCCAATTGGAGCTTCATACTACGTGGCCCTAATTTTAAGGCATCAGCAAGCAATCGCTGCGGAGGAGGCTTGTTGCGCAGAATCCTGTACCTCTTAGCACCTGCTGAGAGGTACAAGATTCTATATTTACGGTCCTCCTTGATGTTTTTGTTTCTCAGTTTATTCGACAGGTGGCGTACACAGGTACCATGTCTCCGCGGATTACAAACTAATTGTTTAAAATTCGAGAGGTAAGCATGGTGGCCTGTGTAGCTTCAACTGCCAGGTACAATCCTATGACTCCCTAATGATTCCTAATAAAGATGAAACAGGACTGTAGGTGTCTGGATTCTCCATTAGATATTCGAGGCCTGGTCCTAATGAATAGAGAAACAAAAACGCTTTGTCCGATATGACACGAGTTTTAAAAGTAACTTATATTCTCTCTTCGTTTAGGGTAAGTCTGAGAATTAGAAACAGTGTGTAAGGGCCAACACTTTGGATAAAATTAAAATTATGGATGTTCCATCCATCAAAAGTAAAAAACATGATAAATTTAGATACATTAATAAGCTTCGTTAATTTTTATTAACTGAACTGACTATTTACTTTCAAAGTGTGTATAATGCTTAATCCTTCCCTAAAGACAAATATGCCAATTCTAACATAAATCAGACTTTAGCTTTATTTACATGTTACATCATAAAATCTAGTTGACTGGCTGTTGCTTCTGATAAAGTAAGTGCAAATTTAAAAATGATCAGTACCAGTACAAAAAAAGCGCCAGAGATGGCCCACGTCGAATATTAGTGATATTTTGGAACGCTTATTTGACACTTCATAGTGGCTGTGGTAATTACTGCGCCTGCGCAATAGCTAAACGTCATTCCGTTGTGGTAATTAACCACTACCACTGCCGTAAGCTACGAATCCATTTCGTTGTGGTTTTGTGGTTAATTTTAAAGAATTTTGGCTTAATTAATTTTAAAAATAGTAAAATATTATCAGGTTCCAACATATAAAACACTTATTTTTTAAAACTAAGCCAAACTGTTTATTTTTTCTCATCTCTAAATTTTTTTACAAGTGACAGTTTTTAATGTGTTCCAAAAACTCTGGTAAAATCGATGACTGGTAGTGGTAGTGGTTGTTAAACACTACCACAGCGGCTGTCAAAGTTGTCAAAATTTTAAGCGTTCCAAAATATCCCTATTATTAGTAACTTTAAGTTTTTAAATCACGGATTTATTAAAAAAAAAATAAGGCATAATTTAATCCAGAGTTTTATTCTACTTGCGTACTTCCTTACTTCTAAATTATATTTTGGGTGATCTTTGCAGCCATTTAAAATGTCGAAAAAGTTTATTAAAATCTGGCCATCCAACCACGCTCACCCCATGAAACACTCAAAAATCAAACAGGTGTAATTCAACCCGGCTTCGAGAATTAGGCTTTATCTGGGACAATCAACACCTGATCTCTACAAATTCGCGTGTTCCGACCCCTTTAGTTTTTATAAAATGGCTTCGACGATTTCACTCTCCATTTGGCTGAAAGAAATCGCACTTAAATTTTTCGGTGTCTTTTTCTTGTCTTTAGATTTCAGAATTTTGTTTGGGTCGCAGTTGTTCACTAGGATAAGAATTCGAAACGCTTTGGCATTATATACGTTTTCTCTTTAAATTAGTAAAGGACATGGAAAACACATCCCTACTATTCCTTTATAAGTACGAAACACTAACTCTATTAATAGGAATTGGAGATAAGATGTTAAATTAAATATTAGGTACGTTTAGCTATTTTTTAAAAAGCATCCAAATCTTATACCCAACGCGTTCAAAACGAAGCCAAAAGGCACTACATTTTTGACTTATTTATGCCATTTCTCGAATGGGGTCGATTTTATGGTGGAGGCGATGACCGAACAGCTGACTGCAATCGATGCGTGTGTTGCTGTGGTCGCAACGTTAGGTCCATCCCGAGCACAGTGGTCGATTTTCAGAAATACATAAATGGAAAAGTTAAAAAATTCCAAATGTAGGGATACTATGCGAATAGTTGGCCATAGAATAAGCTATGTTTTTGACGAGTTTGACATTACGCAAATGTTTAAAAGATGGATTATCAAAAGTATTGTGTATTTATTATAAAATATTGGTTTGAAAACTTTCTTACCTCCGTAAAGTCCGTTTGTTTTATTATTTGTGTGATTATCTGATATAAATATTTTTAAGTGTATCAGTAACACTTGACAGGTAAGTTTGTTCTAAATACAACTTAATTAACTTTATTCAAAAGTTTATACTTGGGTTTTCTAAGTATATTTTCGACGATTATTTTTTATGGTTAGCTTTTTCTTGATGAATAAACCTTAATTTACCTTACGTAAAAACATTTTTATAATCTGCAAGTATTATATTTGATAATATAAAAATAAAAAGTTACGCATATTTGCATTTTTAAAAAATATGGGAAATAGAATTTTTGATGTATATCAAAATTTACCAGTTTTATTAGGTGCAGGGTTTTCCAGGATATCTTTATACTTCGCAGAGAGAGTTAATTTGAATAGATATGGAAATATGGTAAACAGAAAAGTTTTGTATTTTTTTATGAACCATGAGAATTGTTGGTCTAATATGTCAAGAACATTTTAGTAAACGTCAAATTTTGACAGGCTAATGTTTTTTTTTCAATGGGCAAATCTATATACTACATTGTTCTTTAATCTGCTATAATTTATGTCAAATTTAAATTTTATTATTTTCAAGGTTCTGACAGTTGAAAATCGTATTTTTTTTAATTTGCTGTTCATCAAAAACGGCTTAAAATAGAGCAAAATGAGTGTTATTTTCCTATCTTAAAAATACGGAAAACCCCTGTACATATAAGTAATATCTTTATAGCAAAATTATTTTATGTTTCATTCCCATTCATAGTACATTATAAACCTAGGGACTAAAGTGCTTCTTTTAATCTCGCGGCGCGAAAGGTTTGTAGCCCGACCGTAGGGAGGGGTACAATTCGCCAAGAGATTAAAATACACTTTAGTCACGAGGTTTATATACTATTTTATGCACTCACAAATCACAAAACTAACAGTAGACCACTTAACGGTACCCTAGTTTCAAGATTGACAGCTCGTATTACTGATAGTTGTCATTGATTGTTGTTGGCATGGTGGATTCACTCAAAATTTATGTGTTGCTATGGCACAAAACAAATGTCAGTCAGTTGTTGTTATCAAACGGCGTCACCAAACAGTAAGTCCAGAAAAATCGTACAGCATGTTTTTTGAAAATTAACATTGAATTTACTTTATCTCCCCCAATGATTAAAATTATTTTTAATCCCTGAGGGATTAAAAGTGCCCATTTTAAAATTAGGGATTAAAAGTGCACTTTTAATCCATAAAGTGCATAAAAACAATTATTGCAATATGAAATACTAGAAAAATCATTATTGATTTCTCATAATATATTGACACCCCTCTTTTTGTTTGAAAAGTAATAAAAAAACTTTAAATACAAAAAAATGTATAGCTTTATCTAGACTTTTAGACCGTTTCATTTTTATGTATACAAAAAAAATGGCAACTCAAGCTTGCAAATTTCAAATAGAACACCCAGAATATGACAGTATTCAACTGTTAATATCTCGAAAACAGTTGAAGTTCAACATAGGGTGTGTTATAGTAAGAGACTTAGAATTTCAAAACAGAATTGCAAAAATTCAATAATAGACTTGGCATTTCATTTAAAATTTTGCATGCTTCGGTTGGTACTTTTTAATATACCTATATCCTTACTATATACATAAAAATATACTAGTATATACATGTATATTACCTCTTAAAAATCTCCTGGATAAATGTGAACATTCACACGATCATCCTGTGTATCAGCTAAATAAGAATAAATCTTTATTTAAATATTGTAAACTATTTATTTTTTAATTAAAACTAAATATTTTGTACGATTAAATTACAATGTGGAAGTTTTTTTTTAATGTTCGCATTTTTACAAAAATCGACCACTGTGGGACGTACGCAACGATTGCGGTCAGCTGTTTCACTTCGCATTCACCATAAAATCGAGCTTCGTTCGAAGCATGGTATAAAGAAGTCAAAAATACAGTGCCTTTTGGCTTTGCTTTAAACTCGTTAGGATTAAGTATACGGATGCGTTTAAAAAATAATTAATAGTACCTAATATTTAATTTAACAGCTTATCTTTAACTACTATTATTAGAGTTACTATTCCGTAATTATAAAGCAATACTAATAGGTCTTTTATAGTAGGGATGTGCTTTCCAAGTCCTTTACTAATTTAAAAAGAAAACATATTATACCAAAGAGTTTCGAATTCTTATTCTACCAAACGAGCCAAACAAAATTCCAAAATCTAATGACAAGACAATAATAATAGCTAAATGTCTAAAAGTGTATTTTTTATTAGTATTATTAATCAGGATAATTTTTTATACAAAATAAATTTAAAAAATCTGAAATCTGATGCCCTTAACAACACACCTAATAAACCTCAAAAGACAGATGGGCAGTAGTGGCTTGTGGCTGTCTGTCCGGTCAGATTAAGTCAGAATGATTGAACATAATCGTGACGACTGAGGTCTGTCTAAAAGCTGAGCCACTGTAGGTTAGCGGGTGGCCTACTCGTATTTCTGAGCACGAATTTAAAAAGTGTGTTGTCAGGTGCACTTGATATACGGTCTTGCATAAAGAACTACTTCGTTTTTTAACGCAAACAGTTCTTAATGCAACCCCATCGTTTTATATGGGGTCAAATGTTGTAGTTAATAAAGAACGGTCGACAAGCTAAATAGACACGATTTTTGACACTAATAACAGATACGAAGCGCAGTTTACACTGAAAAAAATATCGTAGATAGTATTAATAACAGGCGTTTATTAATTTTTTATAGATAATTGTACATCAATAACACGACTGTTACAAAAATCGGAGAAAACTTATAAAAATTGGCATATACAGTAATAAAATTAATAAACTAAAGTTACGAAATTAATGAAAAATGTTTCTTGACATTTTATAGAGAGTTGTTATTAATAGTATGTACATGTTATGGACATAATAAAAGAGCATATGAAATAAATATAACATGTTAACGATTTTTGTTGTAATGGAATGTATGTACAAGTTTATGAAAATTATGAAACGGGCTTACAAAATACATAAACATGGTTATGAAACTTATGTACGTACTTTTACTAAATTCATTCACCCTTCACAAAAATCATTCTTAAAGACTCTTTATATTGTAACAACTTTTTTTTGAAACTGTGTCTTGCAGCAGTAAAATCAATAACTCTTTTTGGCTATAAAATTTATGTAAACTTGATTATGATATTAATAAAACTTTACATCGGAGCAAAAATCATATACAAAATACATTGGCTCAATGTATTTTTTTTTAGGAAACGGTGCCTCTTTTGGTTTAGAGTATACGGCAGAGTTGCCGCTCCGTATTAAAGTATTATAAATTATGTTTGAAGTTAGGAATACACAGTCTGGACTGCCAGTAAAATAAAGTTGAAATTAATAAAAGGATGACACAAACTTTATTTCTAACTTCATGTTTTGTCTTCTGATCATTTTTAATGTAAAGAACGATAAAGCTTTGCGTTAAGAGAGCTATTTAATTTTATTTTATTTGCATCCTTTTCTGTTGTTCATTCTATAGTCCAATTTTTTGATGAGCGGACTGACGTCATTTTTTTGGATCCCTATTTGATACATTGCTTTAGACAGCGACAATAAATATGTAAAAAAAAGTCATGTCGTTGACTGTTTCAACTGTTACTTCAAATTGGCAACTACAAATTATTTGACATGCGAACTGTTGATAACAAAGAAATACGTTTTCAGAGGCAAAAATGACGTCAGTTAGTTAGTAGTTAGTTTCTCTAGTTTGCCAATATCAAAGTTTTGTATTTTTTATTTTTGGCCTCTCTGCCAAACTGCCTTTGCCCTAACCTATCCCAATGTTTGGGAATATTTCAAAATGTCACAACAATTTTAAGAGTCAACGAAAACTATGCCCGTGTTCTTTATCTTTTTAAATGTCACCGGATCCATTAAATCAGTTTCTCCTAAGAAATTTTTACAGGCAAACGGTGCATATATAAGATCTTACCTTTAGATTACCTTTTAAATACCGTTATTTGCAAAGCTTTGTATAATTTTAATTGTGACTAGTTTAGCCTATAACTTGCAATGTTCTTGTTAGTTTTGTAAAATTATATTTTATTCGTTTAGTAACTGTAGTATGGAACGCAACCATTTTGAAAGCAAATTCGTATCCTCAGTTTCTGAGATAATACCCATTAAATCTATGATTTGACCGTCACCTATCCAAATTTTTACCACAAGTTATTTTTTGCCTTAAGTAAAACTTTAGTATGCCATTTATGACTTTTCTACTATTTACTCCAAATTCTCTGAACCAATTTGTTCCTCTCAGTGTCAAAAAGTTGCTTCGATTGAATTTGGAAGAAAAAAAAACCTTGGTTGTGTAGCTAAATAATTTATTTTTTATATCCTGTTTGACCATTAGCTTTTGTAAAGGCAATCCAAAATGGACGGTTCGCCCCGCTGGTTCTTGTACAACATGCAGTGTGGACAAAAAAAGAAGTTAAAAAAAACCTCCAAATCAGTTACTTCAACCGAAAAGAAACTAAAGAATAAAAGATGAAAATAACGAAAATTCAAACTTGGATGAGCATCCCACAAGGAACACACAAAAGACCAAAGCGAAAAGAGAAATGATTAAACGATGTTTCGTCCTGGGTAACCAGCGTGGGCTCATAGGTATCGTTCCGCACTGGTACTTATCCAAGTTACCTGATATGAATTCGTTCTGGCGTGTTATTATTTCCAGTAGGATTATGCTCCTAAGGCAATTAAAACAAAAAAAGAAGTTAAAAAAACTCTAAATCAGTCACTTCAAGCGAAAAGAAACTAAAAAACAAAAGATCAAGAGATCTTGGGTGTTTGTTATGCAGTGTGGACTTGGGATTAGAGCTCCTGTTGTCTTCTTTAAGAGCTTAAGAGCATTATTCGTTAAATTTACAACAGGGTACCTACCTATAGTTAGGAATGGACTACATTATTTTTTGGTTTTCTTTTAAGTTTTTTATGAAAAATTCTTTATGTACATAAGCTCTTTCTAGTGTACAGAATAGATTAACTATATCTTCATATAGTTAAAAACTCAATAAATATTAGTTTCAGGCATTGTTCACTTTGGTTCTTTTTTAAAGATCAAAAAGAAATGGCAGGTAAAGGATTAATTATGGTCAGCTCGGGCACTAAATTAAGTATCATTGTGCGATGGATAATATAAAGCTAACTTTTTTAATCTGCATAATTTTGTACAGGGTGACCGTTTATAAAGTTCCACTTGGGAAAACTTTTTTGAAATTTGTCACAAGAAGATAAATAAAAAAGTAAATAACTTATGAAATTAGGTAGATTTCTGTAATATTTTCAGTTTTTACCTCAATACTACACGCAGAGTGGCCATGAGGTTCTGTTTTTTTTTAAAGTGAAAACCCGATATATTTTACAAAATTTTGATAGATCTTTTCTTTCTGATTCCAAAAATATATCATATGTAGGGTTTATCTTTGGCGAGTCTCGAGTAAATTCAAAAATAATTTGCCATTTACGCATTACGCATTTATGGCAACACTTTTGTAAATTTACTCAGTGACCATTCAAGACAATGGTCACATATGGTATATTTTCGGAATCAGAAAAAAGAGATCTATCGTAAAAATATACAGTGTGTAACGGGTGATTTAAAAAAAAAACTGTAATAGAAATCTAAATAAATTTATGGGTAATTCACTTTTTTGCTTATCTTTTTGTTACGAATAATAAAAAAGTTTTTCCAGGTGGAACTTTATAAACAGTCACCCTGTACACTGCGATTTAATAAGAGGTCTCTAGCACACAGCAATGTCTTGTGTCCCTAATCACTTCATCTTTGCCACGGGCACTACTAATGTGAAATAGGTAATTTTCCTCAGATGCAAACTTTCCCTCACCTGTATGAAAAAATTTGAGAAATCCATTAGAATGCCGTTTGAATCCACGTTTTCAATGCTTAAACACTAGATCAGAGTACTCAAATGGCACTAAATAAACACGAAATGCGTACAGTTATATCCAAAAATATTAACAAAAAGACACATTACACACTAGTTAATTATTTGAAACACCAAATAAGCGCGCAAGTTAATTACACGTTAAGAACTAAAAAAATTTAAAACAGAAACTAATTTAGACCAAGCTTATCGGAAAGATAATGTTTCAAGTAGAAACAAACACTGATAAGGCTGTAAAAATAGCGGGCAGAATATTTGCTTGTAAGCCGTGGTATAGGTAATAACTAAAATGATGATAAGATTGCCAATAAAATCGTTGGAAAATTTTATTTGCAAGTGGTAAAAATAATGTTGCCAATGTTTACTAACTTTGTGAAGAGGCACAACCATGCTCGTTGGTTTTTGAGTCCGACAGATAGCACTGAACAATTAATATCCAAAATTTAAACAATATTATCTTTGATCCATTTGTGCATAAACCGAAGTAGCGTGACCTTTTTTTATATTTTAGCTATGCTTTTCGATTATATGATTGATTTCAAATACTTAACACGTTCGCTACCGACTACCAACATACTGGTAGTCCGAAATTTTCCCCAGGGTCCAACTACCAATTGTGTGGACATACCACTTCTAGTCGAAAAGACTATCGCGAAAATAATGGCTAGCCAAATATCAAACAGGTTGGCTTCTGTATAGTTTCTGACATTTTGGCTTTCTCTCTCTGGCATGTATTAAATGAGAGTGACATAAAATTTATTCAAAAAAAGCAGAATTTCTTCGATCAATCGTGTCAGTGTTATTTGTGTCATTTTTTTTACAATAGATAGAATTGTGCAACAATAAACTTTGAATCTAGAGCATCGAAAGCACTCACAACTTGCTACAAACCTATAAAGAAGATAAAGTCCAAATTTTTCCAAAACTAGACTGTGGTGGGTCCGTTCGGCAAGTAGCCGCTTATGATCGAACCAAAGAAAAGTCCACTAGTGTGAATAAAATGAAGGTATCAAGAAAGGAAGGCTTCACTAAAGTCTGCACACCTCAGTAGAATTAGCGAGTATTTTTTTTTTAAATGCGCCGATTTCTCAAGGGCTGACATGCCAAAAAACGAGTAAGTCTTTCTAGATCTCTGACGACACATTTCGGACTGATAGTCGCTCTAGACTAAGATGTCGAGTTGTAGCTAAACACTTGTTTTGTCCATACTGAGCTTTATAAGATTTGGGTCTAGTGACCTTAAATATCATTATTATATTTTTTTTTGTCATTTAGTGAGTTATTATTCAAAAGTGTTTGTTGTTAGACTTAGTGCACTTATAAAATTCACCTGTAATAAGCCAACCAATTGTATAGTTTTAAACAACCAATTGTTGTTAATGAACATTATCCAGTTGATAGTTGTCATAAAACGTCAAATAATATTTACCTATTAGCTTAAATATACGCCTTACCCAGGCCAAACTTGTAGGCAAAATCTATCATCTAGCCAGTCATGGAAATACCAAAACAAAAGACATTACATTAACTCCAGCTTTTTGAACAGATGCGAAAATTCATTGATCCGAGGGGTTTCGGTTAGTTTCGGCCGGATTCGCGGCCTACGTCATAAGTCTTTAATGGAGGCGAAGTCATTTTTGTTGTTTTTTTGTTATGAACTACACTGAATGAATGAAAACGGGGAATGTTTTCATTTGTGCTGCGCGTATTTTTCCTGTTAAAAAATAGATAATAGTAATTTAAAAGATATCGCTGCATAAAAAAAATACTGTATTTATGGAGAACATCAGACAACCAAAGAGGAGCAATACCATCGGAGATATCCAGGGCAGCAAAAAAAATCCAGAGAGAAAAGTAAACAAATACATGACAGATACCGAATTTTTTCTGTCAAACAACGATCGGCTGCCTTCGTGGATTCGGGTCTTAGACGATGACGTTGGCGCGGCACATGTGCAGAACAGTATTACTAAGCTAAACAAGATAATAGAAGGAGAAAGGGAGATAAATTTAATACGAAAGTAAATGGACATCTTGCTTAAAACTTCGTGCATGCTATTATATTTAAGCTAATAGGTATATGTCAAAAAACTTCAAAGGTCAATGTCCTGGATTTAAACACTATTCATTTAAAATCGATAGGAGTCACCCGACTACCAAAACTTTGGTAGATTCTGAATTCTGAATACGTAAAACATTTATTTCTAAAATAGCGAACGTGTTAAGATTTGGTCCAGATTATTCAACGGAATGTCGCACCCAAAAAAGCAAAATGATTTTGACTTTTCATAAAGTTCAGAGATATTGTTAATATCACAATTTGTGTTTGTTAAAACTACTTTTTATAAATTTGCCTTAAAAGCCTTTACATTACCTAATTGTTCCAAATTGCATGTCGCGGCTTAAAAATAACTTTTTTGGTTGTTCCTAATGGCTAAAATATTGCTTTTTTTAACGAGCGCAGCGAGGTATTTAAAAACGCGAGTAAAAAAACGCAGTTTAGCCGTGAGTTCTGAACACTATTTTTTTAATACCTTTATCAAAAAATCCAAGAAAAACAGGAAAATACTTTTAAAAATCTCGAACGAAGAGCACTTCTCGCAACACACCATCTTTACACTATAAATTAAGGCGGCTGGTAAATGAAATAACAATGGCTTCCATAGCGATGTGCCTTTTTATTTGATGACGTTCATTGTTACGACATTTTAATCTTTGACAGTTTGATATTTTGACGATGTTTTTAAATTATTTTTTCGTAAATACTTGATGAAAACTGGCGGAAATGGCTTAAGTTTTAGCCATAATTTAATTATCTGCAGACAGTTTTTCGTTTCCTGAGTAGGGTGCTATTGTATTGGCATGATTTTTGAGACACTCGGTTTAATATAATAAGCACCCTTTAAAGTAAAAGCTCGGAGTAGGCAAGTTACTGATAAGAAACTCAATGGCCCACCGGTGGGCCATCAATAAAGATTAATAATCGCGATTGCTTTACAGCGGTTTTCCATTAATACGGTCATAATGCCGTCGATAACGCTCGGTACCAGACGAAACCATGGAAAAAGCATTTATTTTTCCGTTTGGTGTTTCCTTGAAAATAATACTTTGCACATAATTTAAAGATTCGATGCACTTTTTAGAATTTGCTGAACTATAAGTTTCGAGTTTTGTTTATAAAATAAAAAAAAGAAAATAACTTTTATTTATTAGTGAAAAAACTTTTAGGAAGAAAACCAGTGACACTCAGAAGTGATAAGCAAAGGATTTATATTTCTCTTGTTCCACGCGCTTATAAAATCGGCAATCGTTAAGGCAGTAAATCGTACAATTTACTGTGGGCGATTAAAACACGTTTATGACCACGTAAATTATTAGACATTAGTGGAGACTCCAATCACATCCTACTTTTGGGAGTTAACAGCTTCTGAAGATAATTTTGTAGGTAGTTTATCTGTTCATTTTATTGCGGGGCTTGTTGTCATTTTATTAACCATTGCATATAAACTCGAAATCACCAAATTGGAACTTAGGCGAAGAGGGTTTATAATTCAGACGGGAAGAGGGCGGTTTTGGTAAATTTTGAGTGCCTGATCGGGTTTAAACATCCTTTATCTTAATCTACAATATCTCCGACTATCAGTCGATTAAATTTCTTTCTACTGCGAATGAACCAAGTAGTAGGTTCGTCTAAAAAGGGACAGTCTCGAAAGGTCTGCACGTTCTCAATACATTCTTCTACTCAGATTTAGCATTACTTATGAATTAGATTGATAAGCTCCATACTATTTACATCATCGTTAGTTAAAGATTGCAAACTGAAGTGATTTTTTATAATTAGGAATTCTTGTAAGCCTAATATCAATGTTATAATGTTGGAAAAATAATAAAGATTTACTAAAATAAGTAAAACGTGTCCTTAAGCTATTCTTGAGATCAGGAAAAAGAAAATAATTCACCACAAATGCGCGGTTCCCGTTGGTCGATGTCGGTGATTTCTTTAACAAATGAGAAATTCTTGTTTTTTATTTTTCTCACTACGACCAGTAGAAACAAATTTTATCAAAATTCATATAATTAGTGTCATTTTCGGGGTAATTGTTTTCTACCTAATTTCAACAATAGCTACACTGTATTTTATCCTGATAGTTATAAACATAGTTTTCCAATTGATCTTCTTTATTCCGAAAACCCGCTATAAACAAAAAAGAATCCGCTATTTTGTTCCGCTTTTCCTCAATTTCTTTTTATTGTTTTCCATTTGTCGAGGACGTTAATGACCTCATTAAAATTCATTGTCCATCCCCATCGTCTATATACGAAGAGAAAAAAATATATATCTGATAAACCTGTTATAGGTAGGAACGTTGCCAATATTCAAATATTTATTCTATGTCACCACAAACAAGACTAAAAACAGAACAACAAAATAGAGCGACACAATAAAATGGTGGCAAATTTACCTGGACACGAATCATGGTTATATTATTTTTTTAAATAAATTAAACTATTCATCCATAGGCAAAAAAGTGCGATTAAGAAATGATAGATTAAGACAATGGCCAAGTTTTAAGCAAAAATTAATTTTTTTTTTACTGTAGGAGTTTTGACTTTCCGCGTGGTATGGTTTTCAATTACCGTTTGAGAACAACTTAGTTTGGCTATGCAATACTTTTTAATATAATATTCGGATGATTTTTCTTCAGTTGCAATAGTCTGATGATTAACTAAAATTGGTAGATCCCTTCTAATTTTCAGATAGCTCCCATGTAAAAGCGCAAAAACACTTATAGATCTCTTCTAAATTTTACATTTTCAACTATGTGTATAAAAGTTAACAGTCTTTTATAAGATATTATTATTATTATGGTATTATTGTTACTTCCATCAAACGCGTGAATAGAATAAACAAGAAAAATGGTTTGTTCCTTAAAAATCTACAGATAAACGAATTAGTTTCGTAATAGATATAAATAAATGTGTTAAATTGAGCTCCTGTACCATAAAGCAGGTTTTCCATTTCCCGTTTGTGCTATAATTTCAGCAATCTTTAAACTTTTTTAAGTATTTACCCAATGAGCATTTTCAGAAACTTCTGGTGACAGATATTTATATAATTATTATAAAGAGGGTTCCATTGATACCCTAGGGTATTTAGAATTTTCCTACAAGAATTGAGTTTGTATATTTGTTTTATTAAAGGCTCTAAATTGATAGTACCCTAAAGTAACATAAAACTGGCGTTAACAATATTTCCACGGACATCTTTATAAAAATTGAAGTCATCGGTTCAAATGTTATATAAATTGGTGTTAACAATGTTTCCACCAACATATTTAGAAAAATATAAGTCATCAGTGACAAAAGTTATATAAATTGGTTTTTGAAATCTTTCTGTCAACCCACCTATAAAACCGTAAGTAACTATCAATTAAAGATATATAATAGATTGGTTTTTAAAATGTTGCTATAAACCCACTTATAAAACTTAATTAACCAACAACAAATTTATATAAGATAAGATTGAAAATATTTCGAGAGACACTTATAAAAACTTGGGAACTCACACACAATAGTTATATAAATTGGTGTCTGTAATATTCTTATGAACTCATTCATAAACCTTTTTTGTCCATAAGGTTTTTTCTATAATTTTGTTATTAATTTCTTTATATAGTGATTATAATACACCTGATTTTAGAACAAAAAAAAACAATTTTAATTTATTTTGGCAATTATAAAAACAAAACAAACAAGATTTTTTAAGGTTAATTTTGTGATATCAAAAGGCTCGTTTTTGCGACCTCAAAAGGAGCGTTTTTGCGACATCAAAAGGCACGTTTTTGCGAGATACTATACCATTATTATCTTGTTTTAATTACATCAATCTGAGAGAGATAAGAGATCCAAATCTTTTTGAGATAGTTGCCGTTGACAGATATCGGGATCGAATGCATTTTACACCCGATTCCCACCAGCGTTTCCCATGCGCAGTCACCCTGACTCAAAAAACTCATCACGTGGTCCGACATGAACTTGTATAGGCAAATCTCGCTTAGACCACGTGATACGTGTTTTGATTCGGGGGACCCACGAATGAGAAACGCATAGATGGGAACCGTTTTAGAAAAAGAGAACAATATAGTAACCGTGTTAATGTCGCAAAAACGCACCTTGAAACGTCGAGCGCATACGCTGATACTGCTGGTCGGCGGCAAATGTGAACACCCCGGAAAATACTCGCCTGTACAGCCTTCGACCCCGCAATCTAACTATATTCTTGAGATAGTTACCTCTGATAGTTATGCGGGCTTGAAGTGTGTAGAGGCGGGTATTTTTCCTGGTATGTGTAGTATGCTGGATCTCTAGAGGAATGCATTTAGGAAGAGAACAATGGTAACTATGTTAAGCTCGCAGAAACAGACCATCAGTGTTCAACACTGCGCCATCTGTAGCCCTTTGTTCCAAGTAGCATCATTTTTTAAAAGGGTTATAAAATAGTGTTGACGAGGTTAACAGTGGTATAGTTGTATTGTTTTTTTTATAGAAATGTCGGAAATTTTCGCCATTTTGGATTACAAAAATAGGTCTTTGGCCTAAATAGAAAAGTCATTTATGGGGTTTCAACATGTGTTTCTATCGAAATATTGCTTGTTAGGGTTAAGAACAACATACAAAATTCAATATTTGTCCCAGAAAAAAAAAACGCGTATGAAAAAAAAAACCGATATTTAAATCAATATTTTTTTTCTCGTTTTCTCAAGTATTTTTGGAGCCCATAAAATTTACGTGAGTGTATTCGAAAACTATACAGTACACACGGGACCGCAGCTGATTTTCAGAGTAGGATGACTTGAAAAACAGCTTTTATTTGACTATAGTATATAAATATTCATATTCCTGCTTCAGCTTATCTCACTTTCATTTTTATTTATTTTAGAAGATTGCTAAACACCATTTTATAAATTTTTTTATTGTAAAAAGAAAAAGAATAATACATAACAAGCAAAGGGAAGAAAGATGGAAAATCTATATTTCTAAATCCATAAAAACCTTTAATTTGTTATGTAGTGTTGTTAGAACAGTTATAAAACCTTTTTATAATAATCTTTATACTCGAAGGCTCATAAGGAAGTTTTATAAAATCTATATGTTGTTTTTCTATCCATTACTATGTACCATAAATTTTTATAAGCTGGTGTTGAACAGTTGTTTTTCAAGTCTTTTTTACTCATTTAAGAGATATATTAGAGTTATAAAATTATCACCAACACTAAATAATATAACTTTTGGTTTTATTGAGGTTTTATATTATTTGCTCTAACTTTTATATAGACAAAAATGCTCATTGGGTAAATACATATTTATATATATATAATAATAAAAGTAGAATTTTCTTGAATTTAAATTTGTTTTGTTGTTTCTGAAGAATCTAAATAATTCTTATAACAGGAAGATCCTACAGGTCACTAAAATCTAATTAAGAGTTTCTGTAATTAAAGTAAAAGTAAATAAAATACTTATACCCGCACATAGGGTAATGTACGATCTAGGACAAAATTATAAAACTAGGATTTTAAACTGATTTTATTATGGATTATTTCACTACAACAACAAAACTATGACAGACCCGTCAAAAAGTTGTCTGACGGTACAACTATTATTGTCAGTTTGACAAACGTCATTAAAGCGTCTTTTTTTCTCGTGAAATAGTCTTATCCAATATCATGGGACAGAATTTTTTTTTTGTCTACTGTCAAAATTTCATTCGCGAAAATTGGCAAGCAACAGAATTTCATACCCGACGAAAATCATGCGGGCAAAATTTTCTCTCTTATGATATTATATACGAGAATAGTATAGTCAAATCACCATTGCCTTATGGAACAAACCTTTTCATTTGCAGATTAAAGTTGACATTTCTTTTAATTGAGATACTGCAATATTGCCAGAGGTTTTCACCTCTGTGGTAAGAAAACCAGTTTTTTCTTGATGCAATAATTAATGTCCAAAGTTGGCGTTTTCTTAAATTGGGTCGATGAAATATTAAACGGGCTTACGTGATTGATTTATAAAATGTTTTTTCTGTCTGTCAAAAAATGTTCTATTTTGATTTTAAAGTGTTAATAATTTTGATTTGAAAATATTCATGTATAAAAGCAATAAAATTAATTTTTGAGAAAGTTTTTAATATGCTTTACGAAATAAAAACGAACTCCAATCTTTTTTTTTTGGTTTTTAAGTAGATTATCGAAACATCAATAACTTTACAGAACAAGATGCGTATGCGATTCCTTAAATCCTAAAAATATTTAGAGAATTATAGGAATACTACATATACTAATAGTAGTAGTAGTAGATAGCGGTCCCTTTTTGCCCCACCCCCAACTCACTCCACTAATCAAATACCTGCTCCGCCTGTACGGCGCACAGTGGATCGAACCATAGAGAACATCGGAACATTGATCATAACTTTTCACCCATGTGTTCGACTTTCATAATTTTGTATTTTCTACAAAGAAAGGAAGGCTTTAGCCTTTCAAAGACTGACATTAATTTTGATAGATATATTCAAGACGGCGCATAGCCTAAATTGATTTGATGTGATTTAATTATACAACACTTTACAGATGATAAGAAGAAAAGTCTTAAAAGAATTGACACATACGTATAAGTTAAATTTGAAGGTTATAGCAGTAGTATTAGACGGGGGGGGGGGGTCCAAACTCTGGCAAGTAGGCCCTATAGCGGTCCCTTTTTGCTTCACCCCAAACTGATTCCCCTAATCAACTACCTGTTCCGCTTGCGCGGCGCACAGTGGCTCGAACTATAGGGAAAATCGGGACATCGATCATAACTTTTCACCCATGTGTTCGATTTTTATATTTTTGGATTTTCTGCAAAGCGGAGGCATTAGCCTTTCAAAGACTGACATTAAATTTGATAGATGATATCTATATTCAAGACGGCGCGGCGGACAGCCTAAATTGATTTGATGTGATTTTTAATTATACACCACTTTACAGATGCTAACAAAAAAAGCCTTAGAAGGATAAACACATACGTATAAGTTAAATTTGATGCCAAAACCTTAAAATTTGGTATTATTGAGCCTATCCAATTTAACTTGATGCAAAGCTTTATAAATTAATAATAATATTTTTAAAGTAACACATATCGGACAAAGCGTTTTTGTTTCTCACTTCATTACGACCAGGCTTCCAATGTCTAATGGAGAATCCAGATACCTACAGACCTGTTTCATCCTTGTTGGGAATCATCAGGGAGTCATAGGATTGTACCTGGCAGTTGAAGCTACACAGGCAACCATGCACACCTCTCGAATTTAAAACTAAAAGTTTGTAATCCGCAGAGACGTAGTACCTGTGTGCGCCATCTATCGAATAAACGGAGAAACAAAAACATCAAAGTTGAAAAGTGCAAAAGACCGTAAATACAGAATCCTGTACCTTTCAGCAGACGTATTACTGCAGACTTACTTATATGCAGATATTTAGTTTTTCAATATTTTGTTTGTCTTAAAACCTCAATTAACCAAATTGGTAGAAGCAGGGAGTCAAATAAAATCCAAATAAATTTTAAAGTGGCATGTAGGGGCAGTCAATTCTGATTAATTTATTTATACTAGGGATTGGTTTAAACACCCCATGCAAAAGTAACATTGGACATTTTTGTGAATGTCAAGAAATATTTATTTTTTCTTGTTTTTTCCATTGGAAACATTGTTTTTTAAAATTTCCTGTTAACGTGTTTTTGTTATTAAAGTCTGTTCATAAAGAAGAGAGAGTAATAAAAATGAAAATTTGGATACATTTTGTACTGAGTGATCAATCACTTTTTCTTCTCTTTTAAAAATTTATCAATGTGCCTCAGGTAAAAATCCTTTATTTTTATATACCTCACCCTGTTCGACCGGAGAATACAATAGAACCCAAACCGAGAACAATAGAAGGCAAGTGATAAACTATTCTCATAGGCGCCGCAATTGGGGGAAACTTACATTTTAAGTACCGTGGTATATAGGTATTAGTGAAGCAAATAGTAAATATGTGAAAAGTTCTATGAAATTTAATAAAACAAATTACTTTATTAGAAGAAATGTATAAATTAAATAATAAAGATACATTCTAGGAATAAAAATAATATTATAATATATATATATATACAAAAACATATTTACGTTTTAACTATAATTAATAAGCACACCTAAAAATTATATATATACCTATAATACCAGGAAGAAACAAAAATTGCTAATAATCTAAAATTCTGAAAATCATAAAATTATATTATTACATTGCTATTTAACCCTCACTTAAACTTAATCCTCTAATTATGCACCTGAAACAATTATGGCATTATCTGCATACCTATGTATTATAGAGCAAAAACAGAACACGCGTAATAAACAATTTCTCTATCAGGTTAAAATATAATATATATTTTTAGCTGCTGTCTTTTTTTTATTTTTTTTTAAATTTAATTGTTGGCAAAACACCTACGCCAATGGTACGCTCGAGAAAGTGGGTTTTAAATCGTTTTATTACTCTCTCTACTTTATGAATGGACTGTAAGTGATCACTATTGCAAAACACGATGCATCAAAGTCGGAATTTTATAAGTAGGTTTAGAATTCTAGGTTTCAAAAATATTATTTCTTTAATTTTTTTTGCAGTGCAAAACATAGTCCATAAATATCGGGTCTCCTTCTTTAGAGTGTCTATGTAACGGCTCACTATGTTATTTTTCTACAAATAGAATGTGTTCCGAAAAAAAATGCGTAACAAAATACACAAAATTTGTATGTTGAGAAGAGGACCGCGCGGCGGCTAGCTCTCCGGGCCTCCCTGTTCTCTATACAAAATCCAGTAGATCGCGGTTCGTATATAAATAACAATAATAATAATACTAATACACATAATTTATTCACTAAAGAAAGCTTAATTGCAATCTTTTGTTATTCGTAAATCTTAGATACAGATAAAACATTTTATGTTGCAACCGCGTATAACATAACAAAACAAATTAAACAAACAATTTTGACACATTTAGGTCTCAATAACATAATCTACCCACACAAAATTGAAAACAAACTCGCTTTATATCGCATAAGGCGTTAAATAATATACAGGATCATTAAAGTTTTTTAAACTCCAAAACAATAAACTGAACAGCACTTTGCTATGCCATAATGGCTGTCAATAAACGTGGATGTTTTATAAAGATCTATCAGTGTTGGTCTGGTCAGATAATAGTTACGTAAAAGGTTATTAATTATGGAGTTTTCGATGTGCCCATGGTTATTCATATATTATTTTTATAATGCCTCCGGCAAGAAATATTGCGTAATATGTGTCATGAATATAGCTATTCATAATAATATTTTATGTAATTGTTTGTTGAAGATTGTCGTGAAACCAAATTTGTGTAATTTTAAAAATATAAAGTTGATCAGTCAATAGTAAAGCTTATACAAGTATAGAAACGAATTTCCCTTAATTTTAAGTTTTGTAACAACTTCTTGCTGTGCAACGAAACTGATCTCTCCCAGATTTTTGGTCTTGTTTTGAATTTTTAATTCATTATCCAACAGTGTGAGTGACAAATTTTGCACGAGCGTGTACGTTGTGAACGAGGCGCTAGTCGAGTGAAACAACACGCGAGTGTAAGAAAGTTAGTTTCCATCGAGTTTTGTGTGCTAATTTTTCTAAAAATTGGTCTTTAATTTTGCATAAATCAAATGAAACTGCTTTGCCGTGGAAAAGAACTTTGCAACACATATGCGGAAAAATTTCCGCACACGGATGTAACGTTTTCTAACGATGAACATTGTATGAAATCCATACCTTTCATATGTGGTCGTAGGAAAAGTTATTTGTAGGCACGTCTTTATTTTGTGCAATTTAATCCTATATAATTTTTAAACCCTTAACTCTAATTTCCAAAGTAATTTCAGATAACTTAAAAGCCAAATCAATTGTTTTTGTTTTACCCCAATCGAATCCATAAAAACCACTGTAAAATAACATGTTGATTAGGTACAGCAAATACAAGGTCTCTTCCACTACTAGATTTTTATTCCAGCGTTTTAACTAATATTCACGAAATTTGTCTTCTATTTTAAAATTTAGTTAATTTTGAACCACTGTCCAAACTAAATATTATTTTTAGCATGTCATTAGCCCGTGTACATTTTTCGTCGTACATCGATTTAACTGGCAGTTTAGCAGCGTATAATTGCTAAAAACGGTATTTCTGTTTATTATTGTTGCTGCGTTGTAGTTGAATGGATCGCGTTGAATACTGACACGCCAATATAAATGATTTAAACAACGCACAAACATTCGCACGCGTTTTCATTCATACTTTTGACGGCTCAGGGAATTTGCCACTAAAATTTTGAATTAAATCGATTGGTAATTGTTGTTATCTCAAAATTACAGGTTTATTTTTCGATGATGATAAATATGCAGCCATTTGTACCAACATATTTACTTATTTAGGGGTCACCTAGAATAAGGTCTAGATTTAGGTGACCCCTAAATATGTTGGTGCAAATGGCTGATGGTTACCGTACTTTTATGCATTAAATAATAAATTTTAAATAGTTTATGCTAAATTGTAGAGGTCTACCTACTCCTGTTCCACAAATTTGATCTTTTCTACTCTCTTGTACTGGTACGTTTTAAAGCCTTTTTTATTTATTTATTCTGTTATATGCTATTGATTTTGTAAATTGACAAGATCGATCTCCATAAACCTAGTGAGCCCACCTCATATAATTCGAATTTTAATAATTCCAGAATTATGTGCTTTTTATGTGCTAATTTCGTCCCCTTATAAAAAATTTTATGTGCTCCATGAATATACAAAAAAAAAGAAGATTTTAACTTTTTGAGTTATTTTTTTTTAATGTTGTCGGCTTTCCGGCTTTATATAAACCTAGCAGGCCCAAATTTAAATATCTTATATTTATGTACTTTTTATGTGCTTCATGGAAATAGAAAAAACTAAAGATTTTTTACTTTTTTAGTGATTTAAAAAAAAAATGTCATGGCTTGGTAGGTTTATATAAAGCTAGCGAGCCCAGAACATTTTTTGTTTAAATAACTAAAAAAGTAAAAAATCTTTAGTTTTTTTTTCTATTTTCAATGAAGCACATAAAAAGCATATAATTCTGAGATATTTAACGGATATTTTTAACCTTTATGTAAGGCTGGGCTGGCTAGGTTTATATAAAGCTACCGAGCCCACAACATTTAAAAAAAAATAACTAAAAAATTTTATCTTTTTTATATTTTCATGGAGCACATAAAAAACACATAATTTTGAGATATTTCACGGATATCTTTAACCTTTATTTAAGGTTGGGCTTGCTAGGTTTATATAAAGCTAGCGGGGCCACCTTTTTTTAAATTTTTTTCAAAAACTCAAAGAGCACAAACATTTTTAAAAGGAGACGAAATTAGCACATAGCACATTCATGAATTATTCAAATTTGGATTTTGCGGGGTGGGCCACTAGGTTATGGAGGTCGAAGATCGTCACAAAGTTTTTCCGGATTTGTTTTAGATTGGGCTGTAAGAGTTCTCTGCGCAATAATATTATAATAATATGGCTAGAATTTATAGTCGATCCTCAAGGCCACCTTAAGGCTGAGTAGTCTTTGAGGATCCCTTAATGTCGAAAATGCATTTTAAAGTCGTTGAAGAAGGCCTTAAGTTTGAGTAAACACCAAGGTAGCTCGGGAGCTACCTTAAGGAGTATTGTTGTTGGTGTGATTTTTGAAGATTAGTTTTTTTGTATTCTTTTTTGGTGAATAATGGACGAACTTCAAAATTTCTTGGACTACTTGGAGTAGCAGAATATGGCAGAAGTAGAAGAACCCCTCACACCATATCAGCGAGTTTCACATTGTCCCAGAGTTTTTTCGGCTGTTTTATTGTTCTTGCAGAAAAAATGCTGTTTCAATATTTGTTTATTTCTTCCCATGCTCCTTGTTTCTTTTGAAGTGTTGTGACATCTGTTATTTTGGATTCCAACATGGAAAATTTTGCCACCAGTGAACACATGTACCTACTCATTTTCCCCATTTTAAAAACAAGTTCTGTTCTCCTTTCGTTTTTCCATGGCTTATACCTTTAAAAACTATAACATGCAATTCAACAAAATCAGTAAAACCACACAAACTAAAAAATAACCTAACATTCTTGACAGCCACCATGTTCACCAAACAAAATCCTGTTTTGGCACTTTTGGCTCAAACCTGACAGCGGCCAACAAAAAAAAAAACCGCGTAAATGCAACGTTGTCACATTGCGCAACCTCAGAGTGTCCTTCAGTAAGCTTTTCTCGAGGAAGGTTTTATAAAACGGATTCAATGAGGAGCCTTAAGGAATCCTCACCGAAGAAAGGCCTTAAGGATCGACTGTAAATTCCAGCCTATGAACGGAATAAAGCAGAAGTGCGTCTGTGATTTAGTACCTATCTACTGCTCTTCCAATTGTAAAATTATTTACACACGACCGACCCATAATACTAGTTTAACGAGCGTCCTAACACAACTATAATGGACTATTTACGCTCCTAGGATAATAATGAAGCTTAAACATAAATCGTAGGAGGGCGCACCAAGCGACGAAACTTTCTTTCATTAGAACTGACGCAAAAATGTAAACTATTTTTCTTTATTTTTAACAAAATAATATTTATTAAATGTAAAAATTTTTAAAATTCAAAATAAAAATTAAGTTGTTCTTAATTAACGCTAATATTTATCGATTTAATATGCAAAGAATAATCAAAATACTTCAGTGCCATAATGTGAACATTATGTAAATTTCATTGGGATAAATAAATCATTCAGTGGAATCCATAAACAAACTGGTATAGAGTCGATGGATATAAACCGTTAGAGAATATAGAGAAGGCTTTTCACGGTTAACAATAAATTTTGACAGCATTCAATTGAAATAAATATTTTAGTATAGCTAAATTTACGTTAAATTTTTAATAATTTTGACTACTACGTTACTTAAATTTTTTACTGGTTCACCATACACAATTTGATCATAAACATTTATATTTTAATACCTGCAATATAGAACATTTTTGAGTATTCTGCCTAGCCACAGTGTAATTAGTAGACTGTGGCCTGGCGGTCGGTCGGTTCAGGTGTAATAAAATTTAATAAACAACAAAGTGAATCTCGTGTCCGCGACTAAAAAATTAAAGTAAGACTCGTGGCATATCGGACAAAGCGTTTTTGTTTCTCACTTCATTGTTGTTTTTTAAATATTTTTGCTTTTTAGTTCTGCGCAACAAGCCTCCTCCGAAGCGATTGCTTGCTGTTACCTTAAAATTAGGGCCACCTAGTATGAAGCTCCAATTGGGGGTGGTGCTGCTGCGAACGTTACCTCTTTTTAAGAGTCATGTTGCAGTGACCTTATACTTTTACAGGTTTCTTCTTTATAACCTGCTGAAAAGTACAGGATTCTGTATTTACGGACTACTGCACCTTTCAATTTTGATGTTTTTGTTTCTCGGTTTATTCGACAGGTGGCGCACACAACTTCCACGTCCTCGCGGATTACAAACTTTTTGTTTTAAATTCGAGAGGTGTGCATGGTCACTGTGTAGCTTCAACTGGCAGGTACAATACTATGACTCCCTGATGATTCCTAATAAGAATGAAACAGGTCTGTAGGTGTCTGGATTCTCCATTAGATATTGGAAGTCTGGTCGTAATGAAGTGAGAAACAAAAACGCTTTGTCCGATATGCCACGAGTCTTACTTTAATAAAATTTAATATCTGAAAAAATTTTAACTCGATTTTAATAAAATTAAATCAGATTTAGTAGTAAAAGATGCTCTTTGGGGCCTTAGTATGTGTATCGATTTAACGGGAATTAAAAATTACATTAGGGAGTGACAAAAACGAAAGAGGAAATTTTAGAAAACAAATAACAAACCCAACCCACCCAACATAAAAATACTTTGTAGGTTTCTCATCCTGCTCAATCAATATTTCTGTAGGGTTAATGGGAATAAGGACACCAATTCTGATCACACAACTTTATTTCTTTGCGACGTTTCGACGATTAATTTTCGTCTTCCTCAGGCTAAAACGTATAACATGGAGATGTATTACACAAATTGTTAAAATTTAACATAGAATAGTACGGAAACAAATTATTTGTTATAGTTATGAGATAAAAGTTACAGTAAGAAATGTATGGTGTAAGTATTACTCACACCATACATTTCTTGGGTAAGTCGATGTAGTTCTGAATTTTATTTTCGTTTATTTATTTAGTTTTATTTTTAAACAAGGTACTGTTTTCTACGATCTTTTGGTACTAAATACTGTAAGTTTTTTTGTGTTTTATTTGTTGAATCAGTATTATGTGTAGTGACTAGTGTTTTTTTTTTAAATAGTTTTTGTATAAACAATCAACAAAAATTTTAACAATAATCTTACTGTAAATTTTATCTCATAAGAATATCAGATAATTTTTTTCTGTGTTTCCGTACTATTCTATGTTAAATTTTAACAATTTGTGTAATACATCTCCATGTTATACGTTTTAGCCTGAGGAAGACGAAAATGAATAATCGAAACGTCGCAAAGAAATAAAGTTGTGTGATCAGAATTGGTGTCATTATTCCCATTAACCCTACAGAAATATAAAAATACTTATTTACATTAATGGATGTGGAAAAAGGAGGTTGTAAATCTATTTTTATCTCGCTTAAAACAATTAGAATTATCTATAGACTTATGCTAAAGTGTTAGTGGTAATATGGCAGATACTTTTATATTTGAAGTGCCTATTTAACCCTTAAGTGGTCGCTAAGGCACATAAAGTACGCCAAACGTATTAAAACACGTACGAATTTTAAAGTAACCTCTGACCAAACTCTGTTTGATGCACGCACTGGTTCAGTAGTGATGCGAGAGACGATTTGTGACTACGATACGCCAAGTGACCAAGTTTTATTTTTTTTTATCTTCGTCTAGCTAAAGATCCGCAGCTTTACCTGCGGTTTTATCCGTTTTTTCCCGTTTTCCTCGCCTTAAATGATTATAACTTTTATTGCCGTAAATCGATTTGATGACGTGAAGCTTATGTCCTACCCAATACTCTAAAAAATTCAGCAGTGAATGTCGCATCAAAATTCGTTCATTAGTTTTTGCGTGATGCTGAAATAAACAGACCAACAGTTCATTGCTTTTATCGAACATGGCGGTGGGGGTGGAGGAGAGGGGTAACAAAAAATCGCAAAAATAATAGAAGAAGCACTTTTCTCGATTTCGGACTTTATTTCCTTTAGTTGGATACCAACACACAACACACCCATATTTTAGTCGGTCAATATTTTTATTAAATATGGGGTTCGGAGGGGGGGACGGGTAATAAAAAATTGCAGAAGTGAATAGAAAAACACTTTTTTTGATATGAGGGATAATCCCCCCTATTAATAGGTGGTTGGTAGAAAAACGCTGAAATCAGTGTCTATCTATTTTATTAGTAGAGTCTATAATACCAATTTCTAAACTTCTGTGACTTTTTTCTTCTGAGATACAGAAGATCTCTTTACCCCCTTCGAAATCAAATTACTCCTATTTCTCCACCCCGAATTAAAATTTCTAAAAACGCCAAAACACGTGTTTACTTATTTTATTAGTAGAATCTACATCTATGTTGGGAATTTGGAACATTTGGTTGCACTAAAACAAAGTTATGATTGTTTTCCACAAACCAAAACTACACTTTTTTGCACTCGACGCGCGTTTTGCTAACAACGTTAGCATCATCAGAAGACGATAAACAATGATGATGCTAACGTTGTTAGCGAAACGCGCGTCGAGTGCAAAAAAGTGTAGTTTTGGTTTGTGGAAAACAATCATAACTTTGTTTTAGAATCTACATATCAATTTTCAATCTCAGAATTTTCATAACATTAGGTCAAATGATTTGAATTGTGCGTTTATGGTTGATCTATGGTGTTGACTACCATTCTTTTATTAGTATAGATATAATTAAAGTCATGCATATATGCGTCTTTGCAGGTGTTATGTTATTTTTTTTTACTTAAGATTATTCGGGTCAATTTTTTTTACCTGAATGACATAAAAAAAATCGGAAATGCACCGTTTTGCGTTACAGAAAAAATGAAAACGGTTTTAGTTTCTGGGCCAGTTCAAGCAAATGTAATTTTATTAAAAAAAAGAAAAACGCTTTAACAATCTACTGGTTTTTGTTAAAAATCTTGAAATAACTCCAAATCATAAAACCACTGTAACGCTTTTTCTTGGTATGTAAAACAGTCGAAATATGCAAACAGTTTCGGACATAAAGCGAATAATATTTTTTCAATTATATATTTTGTCCCTTCCAACTCAAAAGAAACGCTTTACTGGTTCATGGTTCACAATAATTTTTAACATAAATGTGAACAACATGTCTTCTCCTTCAATTCCAATGCCTTTTTTTTAGTAAAAAATTGAAATATATAAAAGTAAGAATTTGCTAAAATTAAGTTTTGGTTTTTCTTGTCCCGTCTTTATTGCATAATCTATAGTTTTAGGAAATTATTTATTAGAAAATATAGTCCGACCGCTTGAAACTTCTACACAAGTTCCTATTTTTTAATTTTTCTCGAAAACGGTGCGTTTCCGCAAATTTTTGCTTTTATATTCAAACTCAGGGGGTTCTATAGAAGAGCCCCAATAATTTTTTTTTCAATATCACATTTCATGTAAACGAAAGTTGAGCCGATTATTCCAGTTTAGCCGTACGGCAGACTGAAAGGTGTAGAAAATTCACCAAGCTCTCAATAATTAAAAAATATTAACAAAATGTATAGCATGTTGTTCAAACTATATATAAAACCCAAATAAAACCCAAAATTTTACCTTGTATAGATAATTCAAGTTTTTTTTTCCAATTGGCGTATAAAATTAGCCTAGCGACCACTTAAATCTAAAGTAGCATTTACACAGGCGAAGGCCGACAAACATTCGCGCGAATTATTTATTTAAAGATTCGCGCAAAAGGTTCGGCCCAGAAGATTCGGCGTTCGGGTAAACAGGTTCGTGGAGTTCGGACAAAATTTGCTGAAGGAAATATTTGGAATAAAAGGAAAGTTAGAAAAATTATTTACCGTTAATCATTGAACTGAATTTTAATATAAAAATTAAATTTTAAAACCTTTCCGACGAAAAAACGATTTGATGCACTTGAGAAAAAATAATGAGGATTACTTTATTTCATTTTGTGGGATTTTGGTGGTAGGCTTTGGTGGTGCGGTTTGGTGATGGGGTTTGGTGGTGGGGTTTGCTGAGTTTACACTTAATTAAGGAAAACCAAAAAAGTGATAAAGCATAGCAATAATTAGGTACAAACTTATTTAGTAGATATCTATCAACCTCACTACCTACCACCCAGCAAATAATAATTTTTCGCTTTCCGTCGGCTTTTACTATTTAATCGACAAATAAAATAACATATTTTTGATGTTCTAATTTAATTTCAAGAATTGAGGTCATTGATGTAAGACCAAAAATATTATCTATTCCCACTTTAAAAAATATATTTCCAAAAAATTTTGCGAAAATTTGCCCGAATGTTCGTGGCAAATGTTCGCTGCAAATGTTCGTTGCAAATGTTTTAGTGTTCGGGCAAACGTTCGTCGAAAAAGCTTAGCAGATTTGGCCCGAATTTTTAGACGAACCCATTCGCTCTGTGTAAATGCGCCTTTTGGAATAAAATAAAAATTAGAAAAATTATTTACCGTAAATCATTAAATTGAATTGTAATATAAAAATTAAATTTTAAAACCTTTCCGAACTTGATAAAAAATAATGAGGATTATTTTATTTCATTTTGTGGGGTTTTGGTGCTGGGGTTTGATGGTGGGGTTTGGTGATGGGGTTTGATGAGTTTACACTTAATTAAGGCAAACCAAAAAAGTGATAAAGCATACCAACAATTAGGTAGAAACTTATTTAGTAGATATCTACCAACCTCACAACCTACCACCCAGCAAGTATTTTTCGCTTTTCGTCGGCTTTTACTATTTAATTGAAAAATAAAATAGAATATTATTGGTGTTCCAATTTAATTTCAAGAATGAAGGTTAGTGATGTGAGAACAAAAATATTATCTATTCCCACTTTCAAAAATATATTTCCAAAAAATCCTGCGAAAATTTGCCCGAATGTTCGTGGCAAACCTTCGCTGCAAATGTTCGTTGCAAATGTTCGAGTGTTCGGGCAAACGTTCGTCGAAAAAGGTTCGCCAGATTTGGCCCGAATTTTTGGACGAACCTATTCGCTCTGTGTAAATGCGCCTTAAGGGTTAAGAAAAAATTAAATATTGATTTTGCAATAATTGTAACTAAATTATTTAGAACTCAAGGCTAAAAAAATTAAATAAGCCAATTCCCAGTTAATCCAATCATTTTAAATTGCTTTGCCCTTCGTCAAACTTAAAATAAAGTTGAAAAAAATGTAATTATATCTCTCACAAATTACGCTGTTTAAATTATTGTTCGTAAATTCCTGTGATCATTGGTCTTAAAATGCCAAATCGTTTTTTTACAACGAGAAATATTTTAACATTTTCTATAACAAGCTATAAATTTTATACAGAATGTTTCACAAGAAAACGCTAATTAAAAAAAGAGCTCCAATTGAACTATTGCGAATATAGACCAAATTATCTTGATTTAAAACACCGACAAAAGCTCTTGATTGCAAACTTCTCATTACATTAGTTTAGGTCTTTTGGATTTTTATCAAAAGAATATTAATTGATATTCAAAAACATGTGGACAAAACACAATTACAAAAAATAGGTTTTGTCTGTTTTAATAAACATAATAATATAACGAATAAATAAGGCCGAAGCAAAGTTGATTATTTGTTTTCCATGCATTTATTTATGAATGACGTGACATAAAATTTAAATAATTTTATATCAATAGATAAATAAAAGCTGTTAACAAGTGACATGCATTTTTATGTTTTTCCCACGCGATTTAATTATAATAATTATTGTTGAATCAATTACTCTTTTTTGTGCTAAATAAGAAAATAAAATTTAATCAACTGGCTTTTCTAATAGGAGAGAATACCATAATTAACGGGTCACACATGCTCGTTTTTTATTGTAGGTCTTGTAATTTTGAATTTTGTTTTGCAAAATTTGCAAATATCTAAACATTAAGCACCAAATAATTACTAGCAGTAATGCAAATCCCCCAAATAATTATTAACAGTAATGCAAATTCCATAATATTATTGAGATATTAGGGACTTATCGGTACATAAGGTCGGCATAGCCTGACTCGGCACTATTTCTGACAGTTCCGAACGAAGGTTGAAAGATTTCTGACATTTTTGTCATATAAACATGTCATCTAAACATGCTCATATTGTGCCATTCTTAAAGTTGACATATTAAAGTTAATGCCGTCCTTTATTAAAGGCAGGCACAAACATTATGAAAGTCAACATTATTTTGATAGCAAAGATGACATATTTAGACAACAACAATATCAGAATTGTTAAAAATTATGCCCTCTTTATTTAAGTCAGGTTATGTCGACTTATGTGCCGATAAGTGCCTATTAGACATTTACAGAGGGATTTACTAAGATCTAACATAGTACCCCCACATGTCATGTCACATCTGTGGGGGGTACTAAATTTTAAAACCAATTTTCAAAAAACACTTACCCATACAGAAACGACACAAAGTTATTAATTATTTTGTATTGGTATTGCAAAATACCACTGAAAAACTGCTTTTTATCTCAAAATATACCATATTTTAGGAGAAAAGCCCTAAATCTATTTTTTTTTTGACAGGCTTCAAAACGGCAAATGGTGAATACGCCAAAAATTTGGCACATAATAGCTTCGTTATTTGTGTTTGAGGTTATAAAGTTGGTGATTTTCTAGACCACCTCTGGGGGTGCTTTAAATTTATAGCCCCCAGAAAGGATTGTTTTGTGGCAATTGGTAATGAGTTCGTTTATAATTTCCCTAAGTAACCGTTTTTACGAGGATTAACTTACCTCATTTACTATCCCAAGTTGTTCATTAACCAATAAAACATCTCCAATTTTGTCCAGAAAATCGCCATATTTTGAAACCGTTTCCATCACAAAATATATTCATTCACGATTGTGATCAAATTTGGTATGCGTTTATAGTTCCCGTGAAAATACAATAATATGGTACCCACCTCTCTCTAAAGTGAAAAGGAGGGGAAAAAGATTTAGTTTGTTCGATTTTAATCAAAATTGGCATAAAGGGGTTTTTAAGGAGGGGAATGATGAATTTTTGATCAGATTTGAAAATTTCAATATGGCGCATTCAAAATGGACGATTTAGGGTACAAATATAAAAATTAAGGGTGTGTGTTCAAATTTGGTACCTATGCGTTTATAGTTCCCAGTGCATTACAGTACAGTACAGACTTCCCTCTAACGAGGGAAGTAGAGGGGGGGAAAAGATTTAGTTTGTTCGATTTAAATCAAAATTGGTATACAGGGGTTTTTCGGAAAGGGGATATGAATTTTTGATCAGATTTGAAAATTTCAATATGGCAGATTCAAAATGGACGATCTAGGGTACTTTAAAAAATTAATTTTAATTAAGAAAAACTTTTAAAGAACAAGCTTTTATTAAATGCACTCAAAAGTAGAAAATAATTTTAATAACAAATGATTAATAATCTTTCTTAGACCATAATAAATGCGATCGGCGCAAATTAAAAATTTTAACTTTGGGGTGACAAAGAGAGAACTACAAAAGAAGAACTAAATTATTGTTCTATCCGAATGATAAAAATAATGCTTTCATCTAAAGAAGCTGAGAACGAGTGAGATTGCCGTGCTTGCCAAGCCTTAGGATACAGAGTAATATAACTGTTTCTTAGGTGAATCGTCGATGTGACCGATATACGATACCTAAAGTAAAAATTTTTAATTTGCACCCATCGCTTTTATTGTGGTATCTATAAGAAATATAAAAAATTATTTTCTACTTTTGAGTACATTTAATAAATGCTTGTTCCTTAAAAGTTTTTTTAATAAAAATTTTTCTAAGGATGTTTTTAAAAACCCAGTTTACCAACGTAATTGTTATTACTAAATTATTTAAGAAGAGTCAAACCGCAAGAAATAAACCGGCAACGCCATGAAAAAGTGCAGTGGTCGCGTGCGCGCCGATGTCGACCTCAAGCCAAGCTGAATTTTATGAGACCCGTCAATACGTCTCAGCTTACATCTCATTTCGCACTTCTGACGACACAAGCGGGAAATTTGCTGCAGTTTTCATCGATGCCTCTACTCGCCAGCGCATTTCACAGGTCCCACTTCCTCATTCTGATGTCACAATCACGCTTTTGACCTCACAGATATGAAATTTCTCAGTTACTACGTTTTCCGCTATCTATGTCATATAATATTTACCAGAGATTGTAGATTTTATAGGTATTATCCAGAATATATTATTACTTCAGTAAAATTGTAATTTGAAGTCGAAAAAAACCGGACAGGCTGAGTTTTTTGTATTTTCTTTCGCTGTTCTGAAAGTTAAATTCCCAAGTTTGTGTTTCCCCCACTCCTCGGGATCTATCCGCCATTTTGAAAAAACTTTGGAACCGATTTTCTCCATTTCTGTTAGTCGGAGGCAAATGAAATATCTTTTGTTACAGGTTCAACTCCCTGTAGTTAGTTTTTAAAAAGATAGAGGGCGTTGAAGTTATGAAAAATCAGTTTAACGACTAACTGTCCGTCTGTCAGATACTTTCGGCAATTTTCATGCCGACAGACTGGGTCATTTGTGTAGCGCACGTTACAAGCCTTAATTTGATACCTCATTTGTACTGCTCTATAATCCACAACACGCGACTTCATGCATGCCCAGAAAGCGGCTCTCAAAGAATTTTACCGACTTTCAGTCGCTGTAGCTCACATAGCTCAGAGACTGTTTAATTAATTATAAACAATATACATATTTAATAAGATTTTTACGAGATCTACAACTTTTTTATTTAAAGTTTTTTTTAATCACTTTTTGTTGGTCTGAATACGTTAAAACTGATTTTTTGTAACTTAGGCGCCATTTACCTTCTTGGAAACTAACTACCGAAAGTTAAGCACTTGGACAAAAATGTTTAAAATGTAACAAATTTTTCCAGATTTTTTCGCCTCCGACCAATAAGAATGGAGAAAAGTCGGTTACAAAGTTTTTCAAAATGGCGGATGATTGCCGAGGAATGGAGGAAACACAAACTTGGGGATATTACTTTTAGACCCCCGCCCCCAACGACATATAAAAATTTTAGCCTCCCCGGATTTTTTTCGAGGTACCCCCTTCTATATACTGTTAATTATAAACGGAATAAACCTCGAAGTGCGGCGTTTTTTGTAACCAGCTGAGCATTAACCTCAAAACTAATTAAGTCCAGATACTTTTTTTAAAGTAACACCTCATGTAACTGCAGTTTGTTTTCAAACACGCTTAGCTTTTTAACCTCAAAACATAGAAAAGTGTAACGAAACACGCAATAGGAAAGAAAAGAAATATCATACTTGTGAGGTCAAAGCGCGATTGTGACGTCAGAAATAAGAAGTGAGAACTTAGAAATGTGACGCGGGTAGAGACACAACAACTGAGAGATTTATCGCTTATGACGTCCGATGGGCCAAATGCGAAGTGAGAGTTGAGATGGCGCGAGCGGATAGAAGCCATCGTAGGTCAAAACTCTACATAATGCTTTTTCTGATGCTGTACTTAGAGCATAACTCTATTATCCGCTATCTCGGATCATCAGGTGCTAGGTTAAAACCTCAATAAGTTCTGTTATATTAATTCTCATTCTGAACGGGCGCAGTATCAATTTGTCAATAAATTTAATAGGTATATTTTGAAAAGTTTAAAACTTTGACAATTTTGACAGCTTTTTAACTAGTGTTTAACAACCACTGCCAATACCTTTTTGGAACAAATTAAGCACTGTCTCACACACACAGAAAAAACAAAAGTGGACTTTATTTTACAAAATAAGTGTTTTATATGGACGAACCTGGTAATATTTCATTATTTTTAAAATTACTTGCGTCAAAATTCTCTAAGATTAACCAAAAAAATAACCACAACCACAACGAAATGAATTCGTAGCTTACAGCAGTGGTAGTGTTCAGTTACCACAAGGGTATGACGTTTAGCTATTGCGCAGACGCAGTAATTACAGTAATCGACAGCCACCACTCTCAACCTCCGGGGTTGGGTTAAAAGTCATTGTTCTTCTGTGGTTAAAGCTTTATATCATATGACACATAAAAAAAAAACTACCCGACTGTCACTTCTGAAGGGAGTTCAGCACACTACATTTAGAAGTTTTTCTAGCCCTTTGTTAATAAAAGTTTTAGAGGGACGCAGACGAAAATGTTTGCTGATGCGGATGGGGTTGTCTTATGTCTTTGCTTTGATTCATTGTAAATAATCCCTTTTGAAAATGCTATAGGATAGTAAACATTACACTATGTTTATTATCTATACCCAATGCCCAAAATATGTTTACCGTTTTTATAGAATCGATATCTTTTACATTCCTTTTGCACTATACGTTTAAACTTGAATATCTTGGAAAAGCTAAAAGATAGATCCATGTTTGATATTTTTGAAAAGCGTATTTTTTAAGAACTGAGAAAATTACATACATACAATTTAAAAAAAATTGTATCGAAGCGACTTACCAAATTTTAAAGCTTTGTTTAATTGGCCCAACAACGGTACATACCTAAAAGCAAAAAACAAAATATTAAAATCATCTTTAAATTTTTTCAATATTTGTTAAAGTTAAACATAAATTTGTGCAAACAAAAAACATTGCTTAATGAAGGGGCCAATGTACTCGGTAAAGAAGGCCATGAACTTCGTAAAGAACTCCTGAGGATTTTATTATTATTGAAGTGGCATATCCGGTACTATGATGTTTTATGTTGGAATATTAAAGGTGGCTTCAAAAAATAAAATACTATAGAAAACAAATGCACTACCGATTCTGACATTTATTAAGAAATTTTTGTATACTATTAAATTTAGGAAATGATAATACCTTGCAGCTTCACATCACTACTATAAATAATACAATTAATTGGCGGAGAGAATTTTTAAATAGTCGGTTACAATTTAAAATAAACTACTTAAAGACACATGATGCTAGGTTCGAATCCCGGACGAGTCAAAAACTTGTTTCAATTAAATTCGTGCCTATATTTCCAGCACTCTATAGGCCATAAACATTTTGGTTTTGATTTTGTTGATTTTCTTGCTGCCCCGTTTTTTTAAGGCGGATTTGTAAGAGTCGATAAGACACGATTTGTTATTAACTGTATACATATACCCACCGAGAGTAAAGTGTCGTTTATTTGAATTAATCAGCGGGTGATATTTCGAAAGTCAGTACCATTACAAGTAATATTTTACGTGGTGTGGTATTTTTGAATGTTTGCTAGAAACTGGATTTGCTGAAATAATAGATTTTGGCTTTTTATGAAAAATAACAGTAAACCCAAAAAGGACAGTAAAAAAATCAAATGAAATTATAATTTTTTTAACGTTTTACGGTGTATCCCAAGTCTGGATTAATGGTTTTTTGAGAGAACCGTAGTTTTTTTAAAAACAACTTGTATAGGATTATTTTAAATAAAAAAAGCGCTCACAAAAATAAGATATGCCACAAACCTACGTTTTGTACTATCTTTTATCTTATCCTTAAAAATAAGCTTTTCAAATATACCAAACATTATGGGTCTATCTTTTATTTTTTCCAAGATATTTAAATATAGTTTAAATATGTGATGAAGAGATAGGAAAATAACTATCACAGATATTAATAGAGGGTAGTTAATTTCGTTTTCCCTATCCTTTTCATACAAATTTAAACTTAGATATTTTTTTAGGATTCAGAAAATGATATAACATATAATTTAAAAAAGGTAATTTAAGGGTATCCATTTTTTAAAACCACTTTATTAAATTTATTTATTACATAATGATCATTCCAAACTCTCCGGTCCAATTTCAGTATGGCGGCTGACATTTTTACACAGAAACTAAATGAAACTGTCATTGTCAGTGTCAAAAAACTAATTTGACAAAATTTGGAATAAAGTGTAAGCATTTAAAAAAAACCTATACCTAACCTCATTTTTACATCATAAGATTACAGGATATTATTTACGCCACCTCTTTGGCATATGCTGGCTACATACCATTTAAGGATTTACTTATAAAGACATGCGTAGTACATTTCAAGAATAAAGCATTAATGAAGGATATTGTTACTCTAACTTTTGAATACGTAAAGTATACCAAAATTTATTACAGAAAAGATTTGCGACGTGGTACGGAAATAAATCAGACAAAAAATTTTCCTTAACACATAATTTTGGCTACATTCTTAGCACATGCTAAGTACATAGAATTATTAGAACATTATTCCTTATATTTGGGGGCTATTCTAAGGAGCTACTAAAAAAGAACATCAAGCCTTAGTAGCACCTGACTTCCAAGGATTATTCTATTTAGATCTTGTAAATGTCTAGACGTTCCATCGCATCAACGGAGTATTATAAGAACGTTCCGATTAGAACTTTCCCAGCATATCTTACATAGGATTCCCTAGGGTTATCCTATTTGAGATATTCTCCGAATGTCCTCATTTAGACATTCTGGTCCTGCATTTTAATGCATCTATTCGCCTTTAGAATGAACTATCAACTAGTGTAGGTAGATGGCGCTAGTATGAAGATTTTTTTCCATAGTAGATAATATTATGATACATATAGACAGCATAATTATTTTTTATTTAAACTGTGAAGATGATGGGTGATCCTTCTATGCAAGATTATCTCTTCGGACATCCATATTGTCCTAAAGTTTATTTTAGGGATATTTTCTTGATGTTTTTATTTGGGTATTCTAAGACCTCCCAGGCATGTCCTTTCTGGGCATTCTTGAAATGTTATTTTATGAAATTTCAGGGACGTCTATATAGCGCACACAGGACTTCCTGGAGTCCTCCTAACAGATTGCACAATACATGCAAAGAACTTACTTAGCATAACTTCACGTTTCTGAATATCCCAAGTATATAATAAACATTTAAAATGTCTTTAGCATATTCTATTTTTGCTCAAGGAAATGCTAGGTACCATCTAAGGACATAAGGACAAAGAAGTTACTTAGTATCAATTCACGTTTCTGAATATCCCAAGGAAATGCTACGTACATGCTAAGGACATAAGGACCAATTCTATGTACCTAATGATATCGATGGCAAATGCTAATAATCTACTTCGCATTTAACTTTAAATCATGTTGTAGCGCACATGTTAAGAAAACAATATCTATATAACAATATTCTGTGGACCCTCCCTAGCATGTGATTAGGGCGAAACGTAATATTTTCTTAGAACGTGTTTGGAATAATTTAGTGCGAATTTATAACCTCCTTAGCATATCCTTTTACTTCTTAGGGATATTCTATGCACCCGCTAAGGATGACCTTATTCCAGACTTTTGGGAAGCACTGTATATTTTAGTACTTAAATTTTCCATTGTTTTTTCCTTACTACCAATACACTTGATTTTCTTGTTTCGTTTAATTTCTCACGCAACTGCTGTCATAAAAATATTTGAAAAACTTGTACCTGTCCAAGTAGCATTCTTTAATTCAACAGGATTTCGTTTTAAATTGAATTTTTTGCTCAAAGTTTTAACATTTATGCATGAGGTTTTCTGGTGTATTGGATATAGATTCAATCGTTGTCACATTTTATTTTTTAAACCCAATCGAACAATCCTCTCATTTGCGTAATTTAGGCAGTGTGGTTTTTTTCAAACTTGGCAATGCAAAAAATGTAAACTTAATAATTTATTGCAATTTAGTATAAGATATTTAACTGAAGTTTTACACTTTAGCACCTCTAATATAAAGATTCTGAAAAATTATTGTGGAATTGACATAATTTCAACTAATAGCGTAAAGCGTGAAATTTTAACGTATAAGTACATTTTTTGATACTAATTTTTTAAATCCAAATTTGAATGCCCATGTTTAATTATTTTGCGCAAAAATCTAATTATAACCTTTGAAAACTTTACGATTATTTTAACCTACTTTTAAATAAATTTATAGATTGCTTCGACTCAGATACTAATAATTTCCTAGATAGAAATCACTAATTATACAGCATATTTTTACAACAACCGAAAAAAAAACAGAGTTAATTTTGTAACACCTTATTGATTGAACAACTCTACATAGAAATATGTATCGAATGCTTGCATAACAAGGATACTTAAACGCAATCCCAAATAATGACGTCTACATACCTGTAAAAGGTGCATTTATGATTCTATTTTCTGTAGACCCATAAAAATATCTCGAGAAATAGGAATATAGAAGGAGTGGTAATAACAAATATATTAAAAATTTACTAGAAAAGAAAAAAAAAACTTTTTAAGGTGCAACTGAATTTAGCAAAACTTTTTCCAGTTGGTGTTTATGACAATATTCCTCGCAATATTCTGTTATAATGTTATCTATCTACTTGTCTAGATTAAATAAAAGACTAACTAAATTTATGTTGATCAGGAAAATAAGGACGAAAATAAAATTATTAATATACATTTTGCATGACAACCTTACTAGAAGAGAAAAATTGGGTCATATTTTAATATAAGTCAATGTAATGTACTAGATGATGGTAGTTTTATCAAGGAAACATTTTTATATGTATTTAGGTGCTTGTAAAATATAAAATAATTATATACATGTTGAATCAGCAGACTTTAGAAAAACAGAGACCAAACAAAATCATTTTCAAATCTAAAAATATGGCAACGCTGTCAAAATCTTCCATATACTCAAATACAAAAAAATTAATAAGTTTTTTTCAATTAGCTATCTCCTACCTTTTACTTTGATATTCATGGCTGTTGAACCAACAATTTTCCTTAATAAAATACTTTCTTCTCTAAAAACATCATAGTCAAAACAAATTGCATTTTCCTAGACATTTCCCACCCCCCAAAAGTGGCTATACATATAGCAATAAGAAAATGTCATCGACCTCCAACAGGGAAGCAGGCTGAAAACATTTTCTCTTCACCCCCGTTCAAAAAACTCTACGACATCCTCCGAAAATCTAGTCGGCTTTGTCGTTCACGTAGCATTAAACAAGGACAATGCCTGTTTCAAAGTAACCCTTGGGATGGTGAGTAATGTGAAGTGGTTCACTTGCTATTCTGTCTTTCGCGTTGCCCTCAGCGTATACGTCTGTCTCACTGAAAATTTTGACGTATTGATTTTTTAATATTCATCTGGAAAACATTGGAAACGGCGACGTCATGAAAACTAAACAGAGTATGTGCGCAGGAATTCAAAGAGGGGTGTTGGACCCTTAGCAATATTTTGGTTAGTATAGTTATATGAGCATAAAAAGCCTCTTACTATGTAGTCATTATTATACTGGGTATTATGGGATCGACAGTGTACATATCTAAATGAGGATTCATAGTTCTGTAAGCAGTAAGGAGTAAGAGGCAAAGAAACATGGTGTTAATTATAGTTGACAGTTAGATGTAAGAAATCCATCATTTCTATTTCTTACAGCTTAAGGGTGTGGATTTATGATAGATCTAATCGAGTTATACACAAATCCATAAAGCTATGTTTTTATTACTGTATAATTTATTAAATAGGGAACTTTACTTGCTTTGATTTAAAGTTAATTGTAATTTTATAATTAGTCTTGCCATATTTGTGCTGGTGGTTATCATTTTAAGATTTAAAAAAAAAGTTATTACGTTCTAATAAGTCTACACGTTTTATGTTATCTGACACACAAAATTGGTTTCAATAGATTTTTAGAAATAAAAAATTAGAAAATTCCAAAAATCTCCATCGATCATGGAATTGCCCGGTTGAAATTCTTAAAATAAACAACAATACTTAATAGTTATTTCAAGAACATGGTTTGAAAACGACTCTTTGCACACGATCGAGACAGTTTGGTGGACCGAGCCGAAGGCGAGGTCCACAAGTCGAAGGAGTGTGCAAAGAGGTTTGCAAACGAGTTTTTTACGATACTTTTTATACGACTGCAAATAAACAGAGACCAGAAAAATCAAATTTCAATTTAACTCATTTTTATTAATTTAATGTATAATATTCTATTTGAAGTATCTAATCAACAAAACAAAGCAGCCGTGACGGTTGCTATGGCACTCAGCCAACTTATATTGTTGTGTGACAACAACAAAAATCACAATGACGGGAGACCCGTGTGCAAAAATGACGTAAGCGTGTGCAAAACGTTTTGCGCACGGTGTGCGCAAAATGCCGTTTTCAGATCGTGTTCTCCGTGCACAAAACCCACTTTTTCAAGACAGTCGTATAAAAAATAGATTTCGCATCACAATTCTTTTGTTGTTATCGTTCCTTTTTATCCACATAACATAATCGGATGGGTCATCAACTACCTTGAACCCCAGACCAGGCATTATGTTTATCTAGTCCTTTTGTCCTTCAACAGTCTACCGACTTAGAGAGGGTATAACTATGGCCGCCTTTACGGGATACGATCCCATCCGGCCTGGTTACCGGCGTGAATGGAGGCGTATAGGTCCAATTTACCTTTTACACTCTTCCCTGGTTTTTTAGCATATTAAATTTTATCCAAGGCCGCGCGAACACTTTAGAAAGTGTTTTAGTACTGCGCGGGGTTTAAACCCACGACACATAGACAACCTAGAAACCGAATAGTACAGTAAAATTTTCATTTGAGATCCAAAAAATTCCGGGGAGGCTGAGTTTTTGGTATGTTCTTTCGGGGGGTCTGAAAGTAAACCGTCCAAGTTTGTGTGTCTTCCACTCCTCAGAAAACATCCGCCATATTGAAAAATCTTTGTAACCGACTTTTCTCCATTTCTATTGGCGAATAAGTCTGAAAACAAAAATATTCGGCAAAAAATTTGCAACATTTTTGTCCAAGTGCTGAACTTTCTGTAATTAGTTTCCAAAAAAATAGAGGGCACCAAACGTACAAAAAAATGAGTTTTAACGTATTTGTACCCGAGTAAATGTCAGTCTGTCAGATGCTTCCGGCAATTTCCATGCCTATAGACCATGTCATTTGTGTAGTGCACGTCACAAGCTTTAATTTGATACTTCATTTGTACTGCTCTTAACATAAATATAATAATATATAATCCACAACACGAGACTTCATGCATGCCCAGAAAGCGGTTCTCAAAGAATTTTACCGACTTTCAGTCGCTGTAGCTCAGAGACTGTTTAATTAATTGTAAACAATATACATACTTTTATAAGATTTTTCCGAGATCTACATCTTTTCTATTTAAAGTTTTTTTAAAAAATCACTTTCTGTTGGTCAAAATACGTTAAAACTGTTTTTTGTAACTTGTTGAAAATTTTATGCCGAATATTTTTGTTGTCAGACTTTTTGGCCTCCGACCAAAAGAAATAGAGAAAAGTCGGTTACAAAATTTTTTCAAAATGGAGGATGGTTCCCGAGGAGTCTGGTAAACACAAACTTGGCGATCTTACTTTTAGACACCACCAACAACATATAAAAATTTTAGCCTTCCCGGATTTTTTTCGAGGTACCCCCCCCCCTTATTTATGACAATTTTACTGTACTATAACTTGATCGTGTCAGTCGGCAAACCTACTGAACCACCAGGGCTGGTCACAAGGCTTTTAAAAAACTTTTACTGTTTTGTTGAACAATATTACTCATAGTCATCAAATTATGTAACTTAAGCAATCATCTTTTGTAAGGTGACCAACTCCTATTGTATGTCATGTATGTTTTCTTATATGCACCCCTAATAATATTAAGATGTATTTTCCAAAATACTTATTAAAGAAAAATAATTTAAGTCATCCGCTTTTTTAATTGCAGTGATTTTAAAGTTACAAATTACAGTGGTTTCAAAACCGGGGTGAACCGGAACTTTTGCTGAAAAATCGGGACTATCTGGGACGGATTTTTTCCCCGGGACAAATGGTTAAAAATCGGGACTGTCCCGGCCAAACCGGGACGGTCGGTCAGACTTTTGATATCTAATTTTTGACTAGTTCATGAACGAGCAACATATTAGAGCGTTAATAGACCATCAAAATTGGTGATACCGTAGGCAAAATCGGTTATTTTTCTCCCGTATTCAAAAATAACCGAACAGAAATACGTTACTTACATTGGCAGCTTATATGTGGACAAAAGAATACGGTTACGGTAGATTGTGTTTGTGGTTTAAAAATCCTTTTTGGCATCTCAGTTACGGTAATAAGGTAAGCAAATAAGGAATTAGTGGTCTATTAACTCTCTAGTTCGAAACTCGAGTCTACGCTTACCATTACGCTATTCAGTGTTTGCGTTTTTTATTTACCCTTACTGAATCCTTTTAAATATATCTTTTCGTCTTTATGCATCGACGCAAAGCCAAACAAAAATATATACTGGAGAATAAAAAAAATGCAACACCATAAAGGACAAATATTTTTATAAAGTAATTTATTTATATATTAATACATTAGGATGCTCTTAGTAATTCATTACATTTCCAAGAAGATTCCTTCATGATAATCATCAAAAAATTAATAATGAGTGGCTCCTCCATGGTTATTTATGCACTCGTTTGTTCTATTGGGCATTGACAAAATAAGATGGTCTATATCATATTGAGGAACACTCATCTAAATCCTCCTTACGGCATGCCAGAGTTCATCTAAGTTTCCAAGGGGATGTGGTATCTAAGTTTCCAATATATCCTATTATATCCCATACGTGTTCGATAGGCGACACGTCAAACGATCTTGCTGGCCATTCCAAAGTCTCTATGCCAAGTTCATGTAAAAAGTCCATTGTTTCACGAGCAATATGCGGTCTGGCATTATCTTGTTGAAAAATCACATTTGGGATAGTTTGTAGGTAGGGATGTAAAACTGGCTGCAGCACTTCATCGATATATCGCCGAGCAGTTAGATTGCCGTTGATGAGGACTTGAGGTGATCTGCTTCCTAAACATATAGCACCCCATACTATGGGTTCAACAGCAAAGTCTACATTTCGTCTCTCACCTCGAAATCGCCTAACCCTCATGCGTTCATCATGGCCGCCTAAACAAAACCTGGATTCGTCGCTGAAGCTTATGGTATTCCATTCGTCATTTCAGTTTTGCTGAACTCTGTACCACTCCAAGCGGCGAACCTTATATTGTGGGGTCAAAGGTTGCACCAAAAGCGGACGGTAGGTACTCAGCCCATACCAAGCAATCTTTGATTAACTGTCATCCTTGCAACTAGAACATCTCTTACTTGGCGTATACTCTCCCGTCGATTTCGGAGAGCAAGAAGTCTGAGATGCCGTAGATGATGACCTTGTAATAATCTAGGGGGTCCAGAACCCGCACGACGTCTATAAGTCTCATCATTGAACCACCTTCTCCAAACTCTTAACACTGTTGATGGATTGGCATTAACCCTTCTTGCAATTTCCCGTAAACCACAACCAGCCCCTTTCATGCCCACGATGCGTGCTGTCTCGAAGTCGTTTAAACGATGAAATTGTTGGCGACTGCGAACTCTTGTCATTTTTATTTTTTAAGTAAACTGTAAGCAATCCAAAAAGACCAAAAACTACGAGAAACATGATTTAAAATTTTCAAAAAAGGTCTTTTATCTGTTGGTTGTTTTTGAAAATGAATAGAAAAAATCTATGAAAAAAAGAAAAATTTAAAAGACAAAATATTTTTCAAATATTTCTTTTGAGATAAGGTATGCACACAAATACTTTTCATTCAAATAATTATCCATATACATGGTGTTGCATTTTTTTTGTTCTATCATAAAATTACGTGTGAATCCGGGGACTAAAACCACATAATTTTGTCACACTGCCGTTTGTTTATTCAAACGACATGTTTTAAAATTAAAATCAGGGTAACTGACGCGACATTGGAATGGCTGTCTTTCTAATGAATTCTATTTATTGGTAAACTTATCAAATCAGTAATCAAAAATGTAAAAGATATATCGCACCTGTTACTGTACTTCGTACATTGTACATTTAACATAAATTTCTTTGAAACGCTTATCGGTATCAATTCGAGCACTGTGTTCGCTGGGATTTCGAGTGGCCTTTTCTTCATAAAATCGTTTTACTGCATCTCAGATTTCAAGAGTGCACTCTCGAGAGTGCTCTTCTGCTCGGCCATAAGAGACCATATCAGTAGCAAAGAGTCGAGTTTATAAACATTTAAAGACAATATGTGTCCTGTAACAGCTGATGCTTCTTTTTGTTTAGTAAAATACATATGGATTTTACTGTTGAACGATAATAAAGCTAGTGCTAAACACGGTAACAAGTTACCACTTTGATTAAAAAGAAAACAAATTAAATATTTTTTACGAGTGGTGCAGCAAAACAAAAATTTAAATGAGTAAAACAGTCTTTAAGTGGCAATGCGACTACACTGTTGCACTCTTGAGCCTCGTGTCCACTGGCAAGTAATGACGTCGGTTAACCTGGGGGCTGATTCTTGAAATTCCTAGGAAAGATCGCACGGGAACGGTCTTCTCCCTGATATTGATCAAAATAGGCTTGGAAGCGATCACGAGTTATCCGGAACCTATCCGACGACGACCGAATCTCACCCGATTGCCGTGTATCGAGGGAACTTTCCTACACTTTCATCATACACCTGCCCCCGGACCAGTGCTGCGTTCAGAAAGCCCACACCATGGTGTGAGTGCCCGCACTCGGTGTGTCCGCAAGTGTACACACCACCTATAATCTGTCATTCTTGTCTAATGTCAGCTAATTTACAAAAACAAAACCAGGGGATGTTGGGATAAATGATAAAATAGGCTTTTTGTTTCCTCTTATTTTCGAAAGTGGGGGTTGGTTTCCGAGGTTGCTTTTCTTATGTGACATGATCTTACAAGAAATATTTTCGGATGATGGGTTTTGGGTTGGCATGTTTTTAGACTACAAGTAAGCAGAAAAATGTTGGATAGTTTTTTAAACCGTCTCCACCACTTTTTTATTTCTTAACGGATCATTGAAAAGCTAATACTTATTAGGTGTTATTGGCTTAAAAACGACTCTAGAAAAAAAATAATGAAAAACCATATATTATACAGAGTTAGTTAAAAAAAATTGAATAAAATTAAATTTTTAAAGAGTCTTGTCGTTAAAAATTATCCAAATTACATCATATCATAACCTTATTCTAGCACACTATCATCGCCCAAGTCTGGACTGGGGTGACGGTGTCGTGTGATAAGCTCACTAAAACAGAAATAATTATGTACAATTTTGACCTATATTGCCGCTTATTAGTGGCCTTGCTAATGACGCTATAAACGCACTCGTGGAAACACCACCTTTCCTGAACTAAGAAAATGAGACGCACAGGGTCATTTTCATATTCCTGAACGTCGACACACCAGGCACCGGTGCGTTTTTTACACTAGTGTGGGTATTCTGAACGCAGCCCTGGTGAACGAGCGCTCTTGAAAAACGACAATCCGGTCAGCTTTGCGCGTGCAGCCTTCTTATTGAGAGAAACGAAGGATGTGAACGTTCCCGTGCGACCTTTCCTACGATATTCAAGAATAGGCCCCCTGGGAGGACCATCATAAGGGGCCCAAATATTTTATCAGGAATTTTTTTACGGTTAAATTAATTTTGTAGCTGTAGGCGTTTTAGACGCGACCTCCCTTATCTCTTGCCTGCAAAGGAAAAACCGCATATCTTCAAAAATTTAAAGATATTTTTTTTGCCTTTTTGTTATTTTTGATGCTAGCACCATGATTTTCGGAATCAAGGTAAATTTTATATCGAGGATTACAGTGGCAGTATTGAAACTGACGAAATAGGTAAATTTCATATAATAGGTCACGTCAACGGTTTTACCAGGTATGTTATGTTGGTAATATATAGATGTTGCTATGGAAAAACATATGTTCCATAAGCTGTGTTACCACTGATAAAAATTAAAAGCAATTCTTAAATAAACTAGCTACATATTGCAACTTACGTAAAAAACAATAACAAATATAAAAATTATATAAATAAATTATATTATATATAAATCTTATTCGGTGTTACAATGGTAAAATCAAATAAGAATTCATATGCGGTTGTTTCTTGGGTGACACGATAAAAACATTAATTAGAGATCAAAAGTGAAACAGTTTAGTTGTTTGTTTGATTTTTCCATGGGTTTATTTACTAAAAACGAGATTTTATGCAAAACTTAAACATCATAAGAACGTTATATCGCGTTTTACCTCTGTAAACTCTAAAAAGACCTGACTATATACGATGACATCAATGAATCTCCGTAACTAACAAAGATAGAGATAAACCAAAAATAGCAACAGGTTGAGGATGAAAAAAGCAGTGTTTTGAAAGCTATAAAGCTAAAACCGTATATTTGCTCATATACGGATTTCTCTTTTTAGGCAAGACCTAGCTTAACCTAGAGGCCCTGTATAAAATTTTTGACAGTTATGGTTTTACCAGAGATAAGCAACTCGATTTGGCAGTTATTAGGAAAATGTTGATAATTTTTCTTGTGTGTTGGCAACCATTGGAAATAAATAATTTTGTCAGTGTCACATTTTTTATTAATAAACGAAGGTACATCAAATTTTAAATTTTACTATTTACATGCGAAGAAGAGAAAAAGAAACTGTAAAAATAGTCATGCCTACGACTTTGTATTGTTCCATTGTCCAATGGAAAAAGAAACGCAAGAAGAACGGAAAGAGATCATGCATTTACCAAACTGGAAAACTAATAAAAATAGCCAAATTTGCCAGGTTAGTAAGATTAGTTATATTTAAAAATATTATATATTATTATTATATTAAGAAAATGAGTAACAAAAAGATAGATAAATAAAATTTTTATATCTTTCCTACTACTAACATTTTTAATATCTGTGTTTCTACATCACGTTTTTTTGTGAAAGTTTGACATATTTTACTAACCAAAAAAGTCATCTTCATTCAAAAAATGTCTGGGGAAATTATAAAAAGAGACAAGAAAACATCAGTCCATTTCATAAAATCGCTTTTACATGCAAATATGAAAAAAACTAGAAAGAGAAGGCAATATGAGTTGCACACTGGTAAAACAACAACTGTCAAATGTATAGAGGGCCTCTAGCTTAGCAGTTCAGCTTAGGGGTCACCCCATAACTTTAGTTTTGCTAAAGCTGGAAAGTTGAAATAAACACCACATTTTGTAGCTCGGCTTTTTCGAGGGAATCACATATAAGTTTTCAAAATATTCCTAGATTTTTTTTCAAATTAAGAAAACGTGTTTTTTTTTCTTTAAATATATAGGCCAAATGTACTATATGATATATATTTATTTATTTACCAGGGAGCCCACCCATTTTATGGTTTTTGCTTAGAGCATAGTTTTAGCTCTCATCTGAGGTATTAAAACATTTTGTAGCTGCTGCCGTTTACGAGATATTTTTATTTTATTTTAATGGGCAAAATATATAGGCCAAATGTGCTATGTGATATATTTTTTTCAACTCAACCCAACCGTAGGAATATTTTAAAAACTTTTAATATGTGATCCCCTCGAACAAGCCGAGCTACAAAATGTGGTGCTTATTTGAACTTTCTAGCTTTTAGCTTCCCTCAAAATCGTGAGAGTAGAGAACTTAGAGCCAAACAATGTTATAACCCTCCTTTTTTAACAAAATTTTTATCTTAGTTTTTTTGCTGTTTATGCTAAATGGAAAAACGAAAATTGCACCGTATATTCCTATTATTTCAATAACGCAAAATACCTGAGATTCTGGCAATAAATGTGAGAATTATATTATTATAATTTTTACCCGTTGTTATTTCTTATGAGGTTAAATAGATAAGAAATTGAATGTCATGCAATTACATTTTTTTTAAACTTTTACTTGCGGAGTCGAGCTTTTTCGCGAAAATGTGAAAACTGCAACTTCGTTTTATGCAAAAATTCGGTTAAGAAAAAAATTTCAGTTTGTTATTGAAACATGTACGTATCTAGGCATGTTTTCTTTATTTTTGCAGGATTACCCGCTTTTCCATATAGGTATATCACATGTGAAAATAACTCGAAAAATTTTAAGATATTTTAAAAAGTCTTTTTCAAGATATTTTGGTGATATTTTAATCGAAAACATTGAGTTCTGACGACGAAACGAATAAAAATATCACAGCAGGCATACTTCAAGCTGCAGAATAAGCGGAAAAAAGGTATGCAAAAGAATACGCCTACTTCCTCAAATGGTGCATAAATCTCAAAAAATACCAATTTTCAAATCTCTCCTTCTTTACTTTTCTGAATTGTCAAAATCTTGCCAACCGTCCACACTATGGTCTAATAGTACAGTAAAATTGTCATAAATAAAGGGGGTACCTCGAAAAAAATCCAGTGAGGCTAAAATGTTTATATGTTGTTGGGTGGTGTCTAAAAGTGAGATCCCCAAGTTTGTGTTTCCCCCACTCCTCGGGAACCATCAGTAATTTTGAAAAAACTTTGTAACCGACTTTTCTCCATTTCTACTGGTCGAAGGCAAAAAAATCTGAGAACAAAAATATTCGGCAAAAAATTTTCGACATTTTTATTCCAGTGCTCAACTTTCTGTAGTTAGTTTCCAAAAAGATACAGAGCGCCAAAGCCACAAAAAATCAGTTTGAACTTATTTTTACCAACAAAAATTGATTTAAAAAAAAAAACTTTAAATAAGAAAGTTGTAGATCTCGAAACAATTCTAAACTACAGCGACTGAAAGTCGGTAAAATTCTTTTTAACTGCTTTCTGGGTATGGATGAAGTCGCGTGTTGTGGATTATATATTATTATTTATAGTAAGAGCAGTACAAATGAGATTTCAAATTAAAGCCTGTGACGTGCTCTACAGAACTGATCCAATCTGTGGGCATGAAAATTGCCGAAAGTATCTGACAATAGAAATGGAGAGAGAAAAGTCGGTTACAAAGATTTTTCAAAATGGCGGATGGTTCCCGAGGAGTGGGGACACAAAAACTTGAGAGATTTGCTTTCAGACCCCCCGAAAGAACATACCAAAACTCAGCCTCCCCGAATTTTTTTCGACCTCAAATGACAATTTTACTGTACTATAGATATTCAATGCTAAAAAAAACGTCGACATTGACATGCATTTCAAGCTTATTGCTTTCCTGAAGAAAAAAATGGTCGGCTTTAGACCGAAAAAATCAAAGATTTTGAGTATGGATAACATTGAGAAATTTTTAAACAACGCTCCAGAAAATGTTTACCTCCTAATTAAAGTGACAACAATTTTTGGTCTTGGTAGAGCTTGCAGAAGGGAAGAGTTAACCAATCTGTTATTTGAAAACGTAATACTGGAAGAGTCACTACTTTTGGTTAAAATAGCAGACACAAAACATACACCAGGCGAAGCTTTGTAATTACCGAAAAGGAAAATATGCTTTGTACCAAACTATATTCTTCTTAGACCAAAGCACACTCCAAACCAACGGTTAGCTACAGCTAGCCTCCGCTATAAATTTAAGTGGCGCCAACAATAGCACTTTTACTATTAACTATAATATAAATAATAAGTAAATTAATAAATAATAAAAATTTTGACTGTATTCTCGTCACGCTCAAACAAAAAAAATTGTTCCTAACACGTGCAAAAACCTTTTTTTTCCGCAGTTGTTAGGAAAATAGCTATTTTGATCGGTATGAGTTTGTCGTTATCATTTATAACGGCGGCCAAAGTTGTCGACATTAGAAGCGTTTTAAAATGTCTCTATAGAGTAAAATCTTGGCTAAGATAATTTTCTTTCATGCCAAAAACATTATTACTTCCTCGCATAAATTAAAAAATATATGACCCAGACCGCTAAGTCTTAATTCGATTCTACATCCAACGTCAACAATGAAAATTTATTAGAGTCAAACTCAGATCGAACATAAAAAGAAGACACCATAACTGCTAACATTTTGAAATAAAAAGGGAAGACCCAAAACCAGCTCTAAAACAAAACTTGTTTTCTTAACCCAAGACTAGAAGCAAAAAGCAGCCAAAAAGGCATTCTTTAAACTGGTTACCTTTAAAGGGCATTTAAGAGACAGGGGTCCAGACACAGTGTTGTCAGATTAACAGAATATTTTCACAGAATTAAAGTAATTTGTTCAATGGTGCAACTAATTAAGAAAATAGGGAATTATCGGAACGCCTAGTCGAATTGGCATAAGGTAAATCGGCAGTCTTTTTGACACTAATGACATATGCGCAATAAAAGTGTTACAAATTATGTTTGAAGTGCAAATCAGGTGGTATTTCGTCATTAATTACATGAGTGCACATGCGCAGTGTATGCAAAAATAAATTCGGAATTAATAACCTTATATTTTGGCATTCAGTTACTTTCTGATTTTTTAATGTATAGAACGGCAAAGGTTCGCGTTTAGAGAAAGTTATTTGTTTCTATTTTATTTGCATTCTTTTTTGTTGTTCATTCTGTTTCGTCTTTCATTATAACAAGGTCACTGATCAGACTTTTGGGGTAAAAATAAAAAAATAAGAAAAAATTTGAGTCCTGTTAAGAATTAAAAGCTTTTGCCGATCAATCTCATTCTGTCAATTAAGGCAGAGTATTTCTGGTCTTTCTTTCTTTCTTCTTCACGCGTTAACTATAAAATGATTATCATGGCCATATTATTTGTGACCTATATTCTTCAATTAAATAAATTTATAAAAGTTTTACTTTATTTTTACGGTTTTATGATAGTTTATTATTGTCTGCGCTCAATTTCTATCAGTTTGATTATTATTGGCAACACAGGGAAAATTTTAATTAAAAATTAATGTTACTTATTTTTATTTTCGCAGTGCTCTTAGTTACATTTATGATATTTAAACAAAAAATAATCTATGACTTTAAATAATCTGACGGTATCACTCTTTAAATAAGTTATTTTTTTTTCTTTTTCTTGTCTAAGGTTTATGGCTTTTCTTTATTCTTGAATAAAATTTTAAATTTTTTTCTAAAAATTCGTCTTTTCCTTTATAATCATAACCTCAATATAAAAGAATATTTTTTTTGTTATGTTCATTGAAATTTGTACTGTTCCCTTTCTTTTCCAGAGCGTCGATGTCATTTTAGAAAATAGGTATTTTTAATAAACTAACTAAACTAAATAGAATTAAAAGCATATGATCTCTATGTAAAGTTTTTGGATTGGCAAACATTATTTTTCAAAAAACCTTCGTCGAAGGGTGAAGGTTTGTAATGTTGTGTCTTTCTGCTTTGTGATCAAGGTACCGGATCCAACAGCAAAATTATCTTTGGCAACACCGTAAGAATCCTCAGCTTTTTCTACGAGGGCGGCTTTAAATTTAAAGTTAGTAACAAAACGCTATTTAAGTTTCCTTAAATGGATGATTTTTTTACGATTGTCTTGATAATAAAAGGAATTCATTAAATACAGCTTTTAAGTGGTAACCATTGTTTAAGTTGGTCGCAGTTAGAATTGCATTCGATTGTAGATTTATCTTAGTTTCTGCCGAGTTTTAGGCGTTATCTAGCTTCTTGCCAACTTAAATTTTATGCTTACCAGTTCCTATATTTGGTCATCGGCAATACTTAATTTACATTAAAGTTTTTTGTCAATATTATTCTGTAAAAAAGTCGTAAATTATAATTAAGAAATAACTGGAATCTTATAAACTCTTGAATAAAGGAGTTATATCCCATTTTTTTCGTTAATAGTAGAGATTAATTTTTTCTGTCAGTGACCTTAGCTCATTAAATGTCAAAGTGACGTTCAAAACGGGTCATGTGAAATCCATACTTTTTGGAGTTAATTAAACATCAGAAGAGTGGGCTGAACTTTGAACGGAAGGCACATTTTGTCAAAACTATGACACGGCTCGGAGCACTTTTTAGCTTAGTCCGTAAAAAATCAAAAAAATGCTCCAAGACGTGTCTTAGTTTTTACAAAATATGCCTGCTATTCAAAGTTCAGCCAATTTTGATGTTTATTTGACTCCAAAAAGAACGTCACTAAAACATTTCCTGAGCTAAGGTCACTGACCGAAAAAAAAGAATCTCTTTTTGACGGACTTGAAAGTTTATGGTGACCATCTGGCAACGCCATTTTACACATTAAAAACAGGGTAAAACCTGGCTAAAACCATTTATTCTTTTTTTAATTTATTACCACAGGTCACACTAAATTCATTGATTTGTAATTGTTTCTCAATTTGACACTGACAGGTCCATTTACTTTGCGAATTTTACAATTGAAATTGGTCCGGAAAATATGAAATTCACAGTACAGTACTATCCATTATATGTGGAGACCCCATCCAACAAAAAATTAATAAAATAATACCGCTTTAACATTTTAAGAAACGAAAAGATATTTGCCTAATATCAAAAATAAATCGAGTACAAATAATTTTTTTTTAAATCGGTTAACCAACTTTTAATGGTATTATTAGATTCTTTGAAAACTTATCTTATAACTTAACAAAATATAAAATTTCATAGTTTTTAACATAATAGGCAGTGGCGCACCCAGGAATTGACTTCAGGGTGGCGGGGGTTAAGGATAAATAATTAAAAAAACTTAATTTGAAGTAAAAATGGGGGTCTAACCCCAACCCCTCCCTCGGTGCGCCACTGTATTATTAGCTCTCAAGATTTTGATAAAAATAAAGTCGGTAATCACATAGTATATTTCACGGATATTTGCAAACATTCTACCTATCAAAGCATTCGGACAGGTGTTTTTTTTACTTGACATATTTGTTGTCTGTGCTGAAATCAATTAATTTCGTCAATAAGTCAAAATATCCCTGTATTAGCTTTATATTTTACGTGAAAGTTATATACTTTATGATTATTTTATCTTTTACCAAAATAATAATCTTGAGAACTAATGAATGAAATTTTTTAATTTTAATTGACTTCTTAGGAGAACTTTTTAAATAATCTACACATAAAAACAAAAGTTGTTCCACCAATTTAAAAAAATGGAGAGTATATTTGGTACTTGGTTTCTTTTTGAGAAAAGGCAAAATATTTTTGGGTTCTCCCTCTCATCACCCTCGGTACCTCTAAAGGCCGATCAACTCCTATTATTTAGGCGTTCTTTTATCGAACTCGCTGATATTTTCACAACGAAAAAAGAACACTGAAACGGTAAAAGTTGATTACCCTTTTGTAGAGTCGGTTTTCATCAGGGAAGGTAGACTGAACCAAAAAAGGCACCGTTTTCTAAAAAAAGATACATTGAGCCAATGTATTTCGTATATGATTTTTTCTCCGATGTAAAGTTTGATTAATATCATAATCAAGTTTACATAAATTTTATAGCCAAAACGAGTTATTGATTTTATTGCTACAAGACACAGTTTCAAAAAAAAAGTTGTTACAATATCAAGAGTCATTAAGAATGATTTTTATGAAGGCTGTTATTAAATCAAGAATTAAGAGATATGTTTTCATATCTTTTAGTTACACCTAAGAATGAATTTAGTAAAAGACTGTTACGTACATAAGTTTCATAACCTTATTTATGTATTTTGCATGCCCGGTTCATAATTTTTCTAAACTTGTCCATACATTCCATCAAAACAAAGGAGAAGTTAAAAAACCTCCAAATCAGTTACTTCAACCGAAAAAAAACTAAAAAACAAAAGATCAAAAGATCTTGGGTGGAAATAACGAAAATTCAAACTTGGATGAGCATCCCACAAGGAACACACAAAAGATCAAAGCGAAAATAGAAATGATTAAACGATGTTTCGCCCTGGGTAACCAGCGTGGGCTCATCAGTAGTTTCATTGGTCACCCTCCACTATACATCATTAAACACCATCATACAAATTGATTTCCAACCTTGAACCACTCACAAATAGGCATCGTTCCGCACTGGTACTTACTTATCCAAGTTACCTGATGATGATGATGATGATGGTGTTTAATGATGTATAGTGGAGGGTGACCAGTGAAACTACTGATGAGCCCACGCTGGTTACCCAGGGCGAAACATCGTTTAATCATTTCTCTTTTCGCTTTGATCTTTTGTGTGTTCCTTGTGGGATGCTCATCCAAGTTTGAATTTTCGTTATTTCCACCCAAGATCTTTTGATCTTTTGTTTCATACATTCCATAACAACTTTTAAACGACAGTCAATGATCGCCATTTATTAAATTTATTTAGGGCATTGAGTAAAATCGTTTTCATATTTTATTTATTTCAAATCCTCTTTTATTATCTCCATAACCTGTACATATTATTAATAACAACTCTCTATAAAATGTCAAGAAACATTTTTCATGGATTTCGTAACTTCCGTTTATTAATTTCATTTCTGTACTTGACAATTTTTATAACTTTTCTCCGATTTGTGTAACAGTTGCGTGTTATTGATGTACAAATATCTATAAAAAATTAATAAACGCCTGTTATAAATACTATGTACGATATTTTTTTCAGTGTAACAATAAGATAACATTGATTCGGTGGCACTAGTCGAAATGGTTGAAAACTGGCAAAGATGGGACGTCGTTTTCTATATTTTAACCATGTATAAAAATAAATTTAAAAAGGTCGATTACTTTTCACCTTAAAAGCACTCTGGTTTCCATCTTTAAAAGTAACAGCTGTGGTAGTATATTTCTATATCACAGGTAGAAAAAAATTTAAATGTATCCGGGTCGGCGTCAGGTTGTAATAATATAAAAAGAAGATGATTCGGTAAAAAATAAAATTATGTATGTTGGTGAATTTAACAGCGGTGTCAACTTAACCTTTAATGAAAAAAAAAACATTTCAGTTGTCTAAACTTAAAATGACAAAATAGATGATTAGAGAGTAAGGTTTTTTGATTGATTAACTGGATTGGAAGAAAAATAACAAAGAATTACACTTAATTTGGATAATATCTACCGAAAAACACACACAAAACTTAAAAAAAATGGTTTTTGGGAGAAACAGTTTTTTTTTCAGAGTGTCACAGTTAGTCAAAGCTTTAGTTTTTGAAACATGGGTGTAAAAATTTGCAGCGAGGGCAAAATTATAGTTTGGCGCCCCTCCTCCTATGCAAAAAGTAGACACACAAAAAATATACAAAAAAATTTTAAATATATTTTTATTTAGGAAAAAAACGAAACCGCGGCTTTAAGTGGCCCCTTAAACTGAGCTTCTGAAATAAATGGGGGACGAAAAAAATACTTATTTATTTTTAAAAGCTAGATTGGATTCTCCGTGTAGGTAAAATTTTTTGCGAAAATTTTACCAAAAATGCCTTTTGTGACCCGTTTTAAATGTGACAACAAATTAAACCAAAATTGTAAGTAAGTAAGAATGTTATAGTGCCACACGAGAACATTTTTACAAATTAAACAAACAGCTCTTTACAACCTTTGATCTCTCACGTTTTTTGTAAAATATTTTTGAAAAAATTGGGTTGGCTGCGTTGATATATATATATATATATATATATATATATATATATATATATAGTCTCAATTATAGATTTTTGTCAAAATCATATCATAAATGCGCCGCATTTAAAAAAAACTGACATTTCCTACATACGTTTTAAATGTTGTTAACACAAATTGCTTTTGCCAAATGTTACAATGTTTTACCACAAAAAGTTAAAGATCTAGAACGTTTAAACTTTTTTTGCTTCAACATGCATTTGATACAACCGAACAATTTTTAAATGCAGATTCTTCTTCAACCATGTAATGTTACCTATTTATGTTTCTTGTTATCGGAGAAAATGATACAAAATTTTTAAATGTGGTTAGGATACAATGTGTAATGTTCAACTAGCTTTTACAGATACTTTTTAATGTATGTTATTTTTTTTAATGTGTTTAATCTTGTAGATACATTTTAATTTTTTCTATTTGTGTGTTTTAGTGTTTAATTTTACCATTAATTGTAATGACTGTATATTTGACTTTTTTATTGACTTTGTATACTTTTTTTTTTTGAATGTATAATTGTGTCCGCATATTTAGCACCAATAAAGAAATCTAACCTAATCTAACCTTACAAATAAAGTAAAATTGTGACGAAGACGTTATAGCACCGCAGACAAAATTTTTGAAATTTAAGAAATCACTCTACCAAAAATCGACTTAAGTTAGTACATCGATGGCACAAATCACATTTTACAAACTGAAGTATAGGACTCGGTAAAGGGTTAAAAAAGTGAGAGGGAGCCATAACCCCCCCCCTGTGACGCCTTCGACGTGACGACCCTGAATCAAAACAAATATTTAGATCTAAAAACACTAACTTGGTCTGCCATTTCATAAGATTTAACAATTTCATTAGAATGTTAGATTAAAAAAACTAATTAACTTGTAACATGTTTCCGCATTTTAGGTCTTAATAAGGGCAAAATTGCTATAGCAAATTTTTTTAAATATTAAGGAGTTTTTTAAAAGCAAATTTTTTATTTTATTAAAAAATATAGAGAAGTATTTCGCTTCGACGATTGCACGTAATACCCCCAATTTTTAATACCAAGGCGTTGCACAAGCTTTCATTAAATAAATTATTCCTTAAGATTATGATCTGTTACCCAAAAGCTCGTAAAACCAAGTTTTTTACTGGCTGAGATGTTTAAGTTTTAAATTAAAGACATCCAAACGTGCCAATAATTAGAATGGGTTTTAAGTAAAATTAAACCTAAATTTACAGTTTGAAACTAAACAAATTTTGCGTTTAAATTTAAACACATATAATAACTACTCTAAAGACACTGTAAACAGCGTGAAATAAACACTGTGTCTGAGGAACTCTGCACAGAACAAATATGCAGGTTATTTTTAGATATTTGAACAAAAAATAGATCGTTAAATTCTAAAAATTATCATTAATCTCCCTAGACCAAAAATGTACAATCGTTTGCATTAGTTTACTTAACATGACATTGCTATACCGGGTGTAACAATTAAAGAATAGGTACAGCGACTTTTCAAGGCTCAAAACTGTATCCTACTGACACATGGTAAACTGTTATGGTCTTAGAACATTGAACAACTAGAAGGAGCTTTTTTTCAGACCTAGGGCAGGGTGTTTGGGTTCAACATCTTCATCTCATTGTTTTCATGTTAACCTAATACGTTTTCCCCTGTTTTTAATATTATTTAAAATACCTTCAATAATTTTTAGTTCCGTTTAATTAAATGATCTAGATATAGTAATAAAAATCTATGTTTCTATAAAAAAAACTAAAAATGTATTCAAGTAGGATGTACAATTATAAAAATAAAAAAAGGTGATATAGAAATACCTATTCACACTGAAATTAATGACAAGCCGGCAACACAGATTTCCTGCCTTTGTTTACCAAGAATGGCCAAATATGACGAATTCTAACCTAATATTTATTTAATATTCTAATTTAACGTACCTGTGAAACGAAATACTGTGGTCTACAGGCTTCTGTTTCAACTTGCATATAATAATACACTTCGAAACCATTTTTCACCACAAACTTTTCACAAAAATATCAAAAAAAGACACTATTGAAAAGTGCTGAACCTTTTGCTTTCAAAACAATAATGACATTCCAGGAAAAATCGAGAAACAGCAACAAACAATCAATGTTGCCACGTTGACTGCAAAAGATGTTTAAGAAAAACACATGTTAAATTTTCAAAAAACGTCGAAAGTTTTAAACAGGTTTTAAGTATTATATACTGTGTATATTAGCTTTTTCAACGTATATCTTAAACCTCATTAATTAATTAATAAATAAGCGTCAAAACTTAATCCAAATTTAATAGGTTTTTTGTTGCGTAATTTAGTTATGAAAATTGACAACACAGATTTCTTTCTCCCCTTTCCCCACTGTAGATGTTGCACTCAAACAACCAGTGTAACCAGACAGACCAGACTCCTTCTAGTAGTTCAACGTTCTAAGGTTATAGTTTCTATAAAAACGACGCTAACTTTTTATTTTTAAACACCCCTATATATTTCATCATACCTGAAGACGGGAAGGCATTTTAAATACGTTTGTGTCATCAATCATATCATTTTGACAATTTTAAAAAATATATTTTTTTACGTTCTACAGTTTTTTCAAATATTCTTCGATCGACGGCAGAGCAAAAGCCTACCAAAACCTATTATTTTAAAGGAATCTTTAAAATACGAGATATACTAATAGCATTTTTCTACATCAATACGAATGAAAACCCGTTGGTACGTCAAATTTTTCTGAATTGAAATTTTCTTACACATTAGTTAGAATTTTCCGATTTAAGTAATGATAAGAATAACTTAAGTTATGAAAGGTGAAACATTTAAAGTAACTATCTCTTGTTACACCCGGTATGGACAAACGATTGCCGAAAACTAGGCAAACATAGGCTCTAGAAAAGCAGAGATAAAGTTGAGGACAAAGCACTATCTATGGTAAGGCTAAGGTGCACTCCATTCCAAATTGCTGCAGACCAGTTTTTTGACACTATCAATGAGAGTTCGATTTAGCTTGTGTTTAATTGTCAGCGACCATATTGAAATTGATCTGCTGCTTGATCCTCCCGTTTTTACAAACTTTTATTTAACTTTACACGGGTTTGTTTTGTATGTATGTTTTTGTATGTAAATTTTAAAAATTCATAATTTTTGCTGGATATGCAGTTTTCAGTTATAGGTTCCATAAACATTTTGTAATTTTGGAGCTAAAAAACTACGTTGGAGCGTGTGGAGCTTGATATCAAGGTATACCTCCCTCTGCTTAGGAAAGAGATTCGACCAATTATGTACTAATTTCGACTCCTTATAAAAAAAACTGACTACTCTCGAGATAACTTAATTTTGTTTTTGTTTTTATGGGGTGTGTAACTTGATATTAAGGCGGATCCCCTTCTGCCTACGAGAGAAAATTGCCTACTCTCAAGATTTTTTTTGTTTTTATGGGGTGTGTAACTTCATATCAAGACACACCCCACAAAATAAAAAAAGTGAAGTTATCTTGAGAGCAGGTAAATTTTAAGAAGGGGATGAAATTAGTACATAATTAGTAGCAAATTATGACATAGTTACTTTTTTTCAAATCGCTTTCCTAGGCAGAGGGGGGTGTGCCTTAATATCAAGCCACACACCCCAAAACAAACAAACACACATCTTAGGAACCAATGGTTTTTGTAAACTAAAAGTACCCTTCTTTAAGAGTACATAATTAGTACAAAATTATGACATACCAACTTTCACTAAATCTATCTCCTAAGCATGAGAGAGTGCAACTTAGCGCCAGGCCACACCCGCCCCTCTCCTTTTAAGTGCGAATAACTCCTTTATTCATTGGGTACAAATTTCTTTTTAAAAGGGGAATAAATTGATACATGTACATAATTTTTAGAACATCCAAATTGAGTTTCGTTGAGGGCGGGGGGGTGTAGCTTAACTGAGCTGGAAGTAGAGTACATTTTATTTTTTTTTCTTAAATTGAAGAATATTATCGTATATTGGCTTCGACTAACACAATAACCTCGACAATAACCCTTCCTTTTTTAACCGACTTAAAAAAAGAAGAGGTTATAAGTTCGACGCGTATTTGTTTATGTTTCCCTTAGCATAATTTCCAAACGCCTCCATAATTCTATTTGTATTCGATTTAATAGTTTCGGTTTAAAAAAAAATCTACTTCTCCCACTACTTTTACGGCAATATAAAAATAATATTAGAAATGCCTAAAAGGTATATTAAACGTTGTTACTTTGGGCTAATACTCGTGATGACTGCCTTCTTTAATTTAGATACTTGTGCAGCTTTTCCGGGCCTGTTGCACCCCGTGAGTTTTATTTTTAGCATAACTTCAAAACGGCTTGACCGATTATCGTAATTATTTTTTTATTCGAATTAGAAGAGCTCCGATTTGGTCCCGTTTTACTAAAAATCAAATTTTTCTCTCTGATTCAGAAGAAATTTAGTTTAATCTTTTTTTTTATTAAAAAAGATATTTACCCACCACTTTCACGACAAATCTAGAATATCTTTGAAAAAGTATAAAATTCATCACTAAGCTTTCTAATCGTAATATAAAACACAAGGCAAAGTCTAAGTTGCATGCTGCCTTCCATTTGGATACTTGGGCTGCTTCTCCGGATACATTGTACCCCGTAAAAAAATTATTTCCAGCATAATTTTGAAACGGCTTAACTTAATTTTCACAAGTTTTTCTCTATTCGTCTTAGGATTTGGTCTCATTTTTTTAAAAAATATACTCTTCTCCCCATCAGTATATTTAAAAAACCGAGGTATTATTAAAAAAAACTTTTTAACAAAAAACCGACTTTAAAAAAGTAAACTTTATAAGTAGGTTCAATTTCAAAACTTTCATACAAAATTAGAAACGCTGGTTAGAGAAGTATATATACAGGGTGTTTCAAATGCGATGCTAACCATGGTGATTTCCTAAACGGTAGGAGATACGAAAAGATTTAAATCAGGGCAAAGTTGCGCAATTTGATGCTTTGCTTAAAACTAAAAAAAAAGTTTACAAAATCCGTTTTTATTTTTCTGCGCCCTTATTCTTAAATCTGTCAGAAAACACTTAAAACTTTCTACAGGCACTTTTTTGAGATCTACCTAGTGGGAGGTCCGTTTTTGAGATTTGATATTTTAGTGTGACAGGAACACTGTCTAGTTCATTTTTTCTTTTGGACATTCTCCTGCCGTTTGGTTCATAAAGGATGACAGATAACATTTTTCAAGCTTATTTTGATAAGTCAGCTGACTTACTCAAGATATTTTGGAAACAAATGACTTTACCTAATATTTAACGTCAGATACTTGTCAAAATGAGGTTGTAAAATATCTCTCATCCTTTATGAACCAAACGGCAGGATAAAAAAAGCATGTGTCCATAAAAAAAATGAACTTGACCGTGCTCCTGTCACACTGAAATGTCAAATCCCAAAAACGGATAGATAGCTAGGTAGATCTTAAAAAAAAACTGCTGGTAGAAAGTTTTAAGCGTTTTTTGTCAGCTTTAAGTATAAAGGAACAGAAAAATAAAATCTAAAAATAAAGATTTCGGTTTTTTTCGCCTATCTCCGGAACTACTTAATTTTAAAACTTTTTTTTTGGTTTTGAGAAAAAGCGTTAAATTGCGCAACTTTGCCCTAATTAAAGCCTTTTCGTATCTCCTACTGTTTAAGAAATCCCCATGGTCAGCATCGAATTTGAAACACCCTGTATATAAATAAAATTTCACAGAGCAATCAACTATATTGTTAAATTATTAAAAGAAATAAATTAAACAATTACTTCTGAATGCAACAAAGTGGTAAAACCGTTATATTCTAAGCACCCAGCCAGTATTATTATGTCTAAATATATAAAAATTAATTTAACTTATTGTGGTAATTATTTAGAAGACAATTTTTTGTAAAAATATGTACTTTCTTCTAACCACCCAGCGCAACTAAAAAAATCGGTTTAGCCTTCTTTCGGTTTTTGATATCTTAAGTATAACAACTTATTTTTAATATGGATATTTTTTAAGTTATAGTTGATTTTCTCAATTTTAAAATATCTTAATTTACGAGACAAGTCGCTGCAAATAGACCTATAGAAAAAATATCAAAAATTCCAATTGGCACTGAAACCTGTTTATATGCTAAGTCAACCATCAATATTAAAAATTAAAATTTATTAATAATTTTAATAGTCAAACATTTTTTGATATATTGGCTATAAATAATTTTCTGGCTTGGAGTCAAAATTTTATTCAAAATTTATTTTCGTATTTCAGAGAGACGACCTGTTTTCTAACAAGTTGAACACACTTTAAAACATTTAAGATATTCTAGCAATACATACACAAAGTGAACATTTTTTTAATGTTCCAAGCAGATGTCTTTTCTTTGTGTGTGTGTGTGTGTTTTACCTTGATTCGACATATATCAGTGGCATAGCCAGGGGGGGGGGTGCGTTTTGGGGGTTACAATAAATTAATCATGATGCCCCAGGGAGAGCCATACTTCCCCCACTTTCTTGACCCTTTAGTCAGGTTTGTGACGTGTGTTTGGTGTGATGTCTTAAATTTTTAAAATTTTGCCTACGGTGCTATGACGTCATTAATTGTTACAACTTTAGTTTAATTTTAAGGAATTTTTATCACCAGCATTCAAAACGTGTAATAAATAGCATTCTTAGTATAATATTTTATTAAAATTTTCATCTGTGACGCATTTAAGATTCGGCAACAAATCTATATATGGGTGAATATCAAAAAATTATCTCTTTTTATTGATGAATTTTGTAAAAAACTTAAAATGGCTAAGAAATAAAACAAGCAATTAAATGTGTTGGTAATTTAGTTGGGGTTTTAAAAAATATAGTGGCAATCTAGTTTTCTTAAAAATCTTGTTGTCAAGTGACGTTTATATTTTCGTTCCAGGAGAATGAGAAAGTGACAGAATAATAACGTAACAATAATAATAACAGAATAATAAATAATACATAAATAAATAAAAAATAAATAATAAATAAAGAAAATAATAATTACAAAATAACAGATCATTTATTTCATTATACTGGGAACAAAGTAGCCAGGAGAATGAAATGCCAGGAAAATGATAAATACATCATAAATATTTTTTTTGTAGGTAAATCGTAAAATTAGCATAACTGGTTTACATTACTTGGAAAAATAACACATTACCTTATTTAAGTCATACAAGCGTGTTTTAAATAAAACTTCGTTTTGGTAAAAAATGATCCAGGAGAATGAAAATAATAAATATACTATTTTATGATTTTTCACTTCCTATTTTATTTTGGACAAACTTTTATTTGTTACAAAAGGCAAATTGAAACAAGAGAAATTTAATTTTATTTTGAGTTTTTTAGAACGAAGAAGTTATGAGTTGGATGCAAAAGCAGGGAGCTTTATAGTGCTTAACAGAGCCAGGAGAATGAGAATAAAAGTGGGGGACAATTTTTAAGTTATTCCAGTGCGCATATTTTTTAACATTATATTCTACTGTTTTTGCCAGGTGCAGATGGGATCAATATGAACCTAAACTAAATCAAACTTCCAATCTATGGGAACATTTTATGGTGAAAAAAAAACTTACCCGGAAGAAAGTGAGTTGGGGACATGCCAGGAGAATGAGATTGGGGGCTTTTTTTTACAATCAAATACACCTCTTCCTAACCACCACAGAGGTAATTTTTTGATATTCACCCATATACCACCACAACCGAGACCACAACCCACCCACAATCTACTTTTCCAAAAACATTTCACAAAAAGTCGGAGATCAAATTTTTTTAAAAATGTTTTGTTTTTTTTTTGGCAAAATTTTCGCCTTCGGCGCAATACTAATATTAAATATTGTTACAATTTTATTACAAACAACAATATGAAAAATTGCATTTTAGTGTAATTTTTTCAAATTATTTGCCTACAGATGAGACTTGCTTTTAAAAATAAGCGTTTTTGTTTCGTATCCACTAACTCTACATCCAGAGTCGATTTCTGGCTACGCCACTGGACTGTATATATGGCCAGCGCCCTTACTCTATATTGTTGACGATTACAACGTCAAAATAGTGCCGATCAAGCTTCCTACCAATTCGACATAAGCTTTTTTATTATTCCCTTATATTAAAATATTTTGAATCAGTTATTTTAACCTTTATAACATTTCATCTACACAAACTAAAAATGTAGGCTATTAACTTTCCATGTGTTTCCTAAAATCAATAAAATTATATTGATATTATTTTAATATCTATTGCTATTAAATCGTTAAGAGTTATTTTTATAACCCTACTAACAAGCATAATTAACTACTTTCTTATGATTAGTAATGTTCAAGAAATATTTTCTTAAAATAATTTTTATAAATTATTATCTTCAGCTAGATAGAATAATGCTTAGTTTTTAATTAAATCGTAGTCTTTTAGTTGACACAGAAATGGTTTCTTTGTTATTGAAAACAAGAAAAAATTAATAGTAATTTAAAATAATTTTTTTAATCTTTAAAAATTGTTTATCTAGACTTTTCCAGGTGTATCTAGGCTTTTCCCGAGTGTCTCCAAACATTTTTTAGAGTGTATCCAGACTTTTCCAGGGTGTATCTAGACTTTGGCGGGATATATCTACCTAGTGAGGGGTCCGTTTCTGAGACTTGACATTTCAGTGTAACAGAAGCACTGTCAAGTTCATTTTTTCTTATTGACACAGCCTTTTTTTTCTTCACACAGCTTTAAGAATAAGGGCGCAGAAAAATAAAACTAAAAATAAAGATTTCGGTTTTTTTCGCCCATTACATTTTATATATGTGCAAAAATTTTGGCGCCAAAACTAACATTTTTTGTCAACCAATCACGTAACAACGGCTGAACCGAAAAAAATAGGGTGTAATCCATATCTCGACATAGGCTACTTTTTATTAGACATTTCTCTCAATTATTTGAATTATATGGCACAGAAAGATTTATGCATTTTTTATGTGCTATATACAGGGTGTTTCAAATTCGATGCTCACCACGGGGATCTCCTAAACGGTAGGAGATACGAAAAGGTTTAGGTTAGGGCAAAGTTGCGCAATTTGATGCTTTGCTCAAAACTAAAAAAAAGTTTACAAATTCCGGATAGTTCCGGAGATAGGCGGAAAAATCCGAAATCTTCATTTTCAGTTTTTATTTTTCTGCGCCCTTATTCTTAAAGCTGTCAAAACAACGCTTAAAACTTTCTACAGGCACTTTTTTAAGATCCACCTAGTGAGGGGTCCGTTTCTGAGACTTGACATTTCAGTGTGACAGAAGCACTGTCAAGTTCCTTTTTTCTTATGGACACATCCTTTTTTAATTCACACAGCTTTAAGAATAAGGGCGCAGAAAAATAAAAACTAAAAATGAAGATTTCGGTTTTTTTCGCCTATCTCCGGAACTAACCGTAATTTGTAAACTTTTTTTTTGGTTTTCAGCAAAGCGTCAAATTGCGTAACTTTGTCCTAATTTAAACCTTTTCGTATCTCCTACCGTTTAGGAGATCCCCATGGTGAGCATCGAATTTGGAACACCCTGTATAGGTGGGCCAAAAAAACCGTACTTTTTTATTTCGGCCGTAGTTTTGTTACCCCCCGCCAAAATTTTATGTGCGCCACTGTACTCGATTTTAGAAATTTTCCATAAAGACACTTCTTTGTCGTACAAAGAGACATATCACTTCTAAAAATAGGACAAGAAGTAATAAAGCTCAATGCTAACGAATTAAGTGGTGTTTTAACTCTTTGTAAAACATAGGTCTAAAAACCGCTAGTTTTTGTTCTACTAGGGATTTGTTAAATCTCATCCGATTCTTTAGATTTTGAGCTCTACGGGTAGCTAAGGCTCTGGCCTATAGACATTATCTGTCAAATTGGACATTTTATAAAAATCCGTAACTGCCAAACTTTTTTGTGAGCCAATGTACCTGATTTCATTCAGTGTACAAAGATTTATCATTCGTAAAAATCGGACAAAAACTAAAAAAGCTTTGCTTAAAGAAAGAGTTGCCCTGGTAACTTTTTAACCCTGCACACAGTGCACCTAAGAACACTACTCTAATAAACCCAATCTAGTACGCCATTGCTGTTTTGTCAAAACTACGTTGCCATGTCATTTTAGTTTTCTGGACACTTTGTATAAAATAACAAATTCGGATAAGTTCAAAAAAGTCAGCAAAATAAAAATTTTCTGCATTTTATCTATATTACACAGGTTTAAAAACAGCACTTTTTTCGTTAAGCAAAGCCTTTTTAGTTCTTGTCCGATTTTTACGAGTGATACCTCCTTGTACACTGAAAAGACGTCGCTTTCAGGATCATTATAATGTGATACATTGGTTTACAAAAAACTTTGGCAGGAAGGAGTGAAAAATATCTAAGTTTTAAGAGCATGCGCCATTACGGATTTTCACAAAATGTCAAATTTGACAGATAGAGTATATAGGCCAGAGTCTTAGCTTCCCGCAGAGCTCCAAAAATAAAGAATCGGATGAGATTTAACAAATCCCTAGTAGATAAAATCTAGGGCTGGAATTTATAGTCGAACCTTAAGGCGTTGAGTTGAGTCCGTTTTATAAAGTCTTCCTCGAGAAAGGCTTGCTGAAGGCCACTCTGAGGTCGCGCAATATGTAGCAATATTGCATTTTTTCTGTTTTTTTTTTGTCAGGTTTGAACCAAAACAGAGGCGTATTCTCGCGTTGGAATTGTTTTGAAATATTTTTGAAAACAATTTCAACCACGAGATCATTAGTTCGAAACGCGAGAAAATGAATATTTCAAAACAGTGACGTCGCTGACATTTCTTTCCTTTAACCTCATTTTTTTCTGTTTTAGAATTTTTATTACTTTTGTGCGTGTTTAAATGGATCAAGTTAGTGTTTATTTAACTAAACTAACTTCTCAATCTACAACAGTCTAATCGCTGGTACAAAAGTATAAAAAGTGCTTTAGAAAAATAACAAAATTTAAAAAGGCAAAAGTTCGATGTAACTTCAGCGCACGGGAATGGGTACTGTTTCGAAATATTTTTAACCAGTTTAAATATGACGTCATCGTTGCAACGCGAGGAAATGAATGTGCCAACTTTTTAAAAAAATTTTAAACAATTTCAACGTGAGAAAACGCCTAGGAAGGTTATTTTTTAGTTTTTGTGATTTTACTGATTTTGTTAAATTGCATGTTGTAGTTTTTAAAGCTACATAAGCCATGGAAAAACAAAAGGAGAACAGAACTTCTTTTTCCAATGAGGAAAAGGAGAGTGTTCACTGGTGGTAAAATTTTCCGTATTGGAATCAAAAAAAAAAAGAAAAGAAAACAAAGGGCATGGGAAGAAATCACCAAATATTACAACAGCAATTTTTCTGCATGATTGAATTGAATCATCAGTTCTATCGATAGCCCTCTTCTATTATCTTTTTTTAATTCATGATATACACTTGGGTGTATATATTCTTGAAATATATGTTTAGAAAATCAATATCGTTTTATGAACGTCTTTTCAGAAAACTTCTCAAAAGGGTTGTCAAAATCTCTGAGGTATATTTTTTTAACTCGCTGATATGGCGAGAGGGGTTCTTCTACTTCTACCATATCCTGAGTAGTAGTCCAAGAAATCTTGAAGTTTGTCCATTATTCAGGCAAAAAAGAACCCAAAAAAAACTTCTCTTTAAAAAACACACCAACAACAACACATAAAACTTGAACCTAACCTAAAAAACACGACCCAAGGCCTCCTTAAGGTAGATCCCGAGCTACCTTGGCCTTTACTCAAACTTAATGCTTCCTTCAGCGACTATGGCCGGAATTTATAGTGGATTCTTAAGGACTTCCTTCGGTGAGGATTCCTTGAGGGCTCCTCATTGAGTCCGTTTTATAAAGTCTTCCTCGAGAAAGGCTTGCTGAAGGCCATTCTGAAGTCACGTAATATGTGGCAACGTTGCATTTTTGCTGGTTTTTTTTGTTGGCCGATGTCAGGTTTGAGTCAAAACAGGATTTTGTGTGGTGAACTGTGGTGGTTGTCAAAAATGTTAGGTTATTTTTTTCTCCAATAAGAAAAAGGAGTACTTGTATTCACTGGTGACAAAATTTTCCATATTGGAATTAAAAAAAAATAGATGCATGCCACATCACCTCAAAGAAAACAAAGGGCATGGGAAGAAATAACCAAATATTACAATTGAATCATTGGTTCTATCGGCAGCCCTCTTCTATTATCTTTTTTTAATTCATCATATATAATTGGGTGTATATGATCTTGAAATATATTTTTAGAAAACCAATATCGTTTGTTGAACGTCTTTTCAGAAAACCTCTCAAAAGGGTCGTCAAAATCTCTGAGGTATATTTTTTCAACTCGCTGATATGGTGAGAGGAGTTAATTCTTTCTACTTCTACCATATCCTGAGTAGCAGTCCAAGAAATCTTGAAGTTTGTCCATTATTGAGCAAAAAAGAACCACACATACCTGAACCTAACCTGAAAAACACGACCCAAGGCCTCCTTAAGGTAGCTCCCGAGCTACCTTGGCCTTTACTCAAACTTAAGGCTTCCTTCAGCGACTATGGCTGGAATTTATAGTGGATTCTTAACGACTTCCTTTGGTGAGGATTCCTTGAGGGCTCCTCATTGAGTCGGTTTTATAAAGTCTTCCTCGAGAAAGGCTTGCTGAAGGCCATTCTGAAGTCGCGCAATATGTGGCAAAGTTGCATTTTTGCTGTTTTTTTTTGTTGGCCGCACTGGTGACAAAATTTTCCATATTGGAATCCAAAAAAAAAACAGATGTATGCCACATTACTTCAAAGAAAACAAAGGGCATGGGAAAAAATAACCAAATATTACAATTGAATCATTGGTTCTATCGGCAGCCCTCTTCTATTATCTTTTTTTTTAATTCATCATATATAATTGGGTGTATATGATCTTGAAATCTATTTTTAGAAAACCAATATCGTTTGTTGAACGTCTTTTAAGAAAACCTCTCAAAAGGGTCGTCAAAATCTCTGAGGTATATTTTTTCAACTCGCTGATATGGTGAGAGGGGTTAATTCTTTCTACTTATCCTGAGTAGCAGTCCAAGAAATCTTGAAGTTTGTCCATTATTAAGAAAAAAAGGACCCAAAAAAAACTACTCAAAATCACAAAACCACAACAACCACACATACCTGAACCTAACCTGAAAAACACGACCCAAGGCCTCCTTAAGGTAGCTCCCGAGCTACCTTGGCCTTTGCTCAAACTTAAGGCTTCCTTTAGGGATCCTCAAAGACAACTCAGACAAGGAGGCCTTGAGGATCGACTATAAATTCTAGCCTAGAGGTTTTAGACTTATGTTTTACAAAGGATTAGAACATCACTTAATTCGCTGGTGTTGATCTTCATTACTTGTTGAAGAAATTTAAAAATCATTTTAACGAAATGTCAAATTTGACAAAAGTTTCGTATAGTCTAAAGCTTTATTTTTTTTGGCCCACCTTATATAAATGTTGCCAACAATTTTGGCGACACAAGGTAAGAATTTTTGTTTTAAGATGATGTTTTTTGGGGGTAGTGTTAATGGGTGTAATCGGGGAAGGCTCAAAAACAATAGGAGTCTGCGCCTAAACATCGTTATGTAATATTTCGTTATGGTTAGTGCAAGAGTTTTTGAGTTACAGTGGGTACAAAGTGACCGACGGACAGACCGACGGCGCACAGTGGATCGAAGTATAGGAAAACGTGGACATTAGTTTTAATTACTTTTGTGTCCGTTGACTTTTAATTCTTTATTTTAGTTTAATAGAAAGTTAAAATGTTATTTTTTTACATTTTGTACAGAAATTCTATATAATTAGAGGTATAATTTTACCAATATATGTGAACATTGTTTGTTCGGTGGTAGTATAGTAACAAAATATTCACCTGTCTTTGATAGTAAGTAATGTAGACAAAGCTCGTATATTATATAAGCATAAGAAAATGTTTAAAGGCTTTTTTACGGATATACAGGGTGAGTGTTTTTCGCCAGTTCTGAAATTGATTTTTTTATTATATTTAAATAAAAACAAACAATTTTCGCGTTATTAAGCTAACAATTTAAAGGTTTGTTTGCTTTGTGATAAATATCACAATTTAAAAGCGTTTTGGTATAGGGTACTCCATTTAAATGGTAACAACTATTGTATCTATTTATATGTGAGGTAGAAAAAGTTATGAATAAAGAGCTTTTACAACTTCTAATAAGCGTTAAAAATATTTATCTGCAGGCAAGTGTCATTCTAATTGTGAAGTTTAGACAGCAACTTCTCTATACGTAAGACCCTATATATTTTAATGCATTTTAAAATATCAGGGTGTTCCGGATTTAAAAAATGTATAACTAATTATATATATGCCCCTGTATGATTAGTTTTGAACAATATGGAGTTTTTTCACTTTGACTTACAACTTTATGGGTTTTAGTTGTAGGTCATGTTTTTCTTTACAAAACGGATAAATCATATTGGACTAAACTTTTTTGCATTGCATGTCTAATTAAAATGCCTTAAATTGTAAATCATAGCCACCTAAGTGAAAAAACTGTGTAATCCAAGGCATAAAACACCTAACTATTCAAGGGGAGGGGGACGATTCCTAAAAAGTATTTGTGTACAAAGTGATTGTTTAATAATAATAATTGGATTTTAATGTATTTTAGTGGCATAAAAATACTTTTTCTTTTAATAAAATGGGTGCAGAGTAACTGAAAGTTGGAAGGGGGGTCCAGTAAAAGTAGAGAAAATACAATTTTTGTTCAAATAATTAAGTTCTCATGGAATTTCCCTTGGGTTTTTGTTCAAAATAATGATTTATGGCGGGTAGTTGACTGAAGGGGGGGTGTATAACCTGCCAAAGTAGAATATATATCTTTAATATTAATTATAAGCAGACTTGCACCCTTAATTTATTACACGATTATTTCGAGAGGTCGCAGGTGGTCGCAACCAATCTTTATGGATTTTATTTAGACAAGGTGTGGTTTCATTAAAATACATATTTTCAGTCAGGTCTTTTGAAGTCTTTTTTTTAAGTCAAAAAAATTTGCAAATAAAAAATTATTGATACAAAAAATTAGTATCTCAGAATTAAAAGACAGGTAAAAAACGAATACACCAGAACATACCCAGAACATATGTTTTAGATATACCACAAAGCGGGAATCATAAACTTGGTACAAGTATTTTTTACGTAGGTAAAGCTGGGGGGACCACCATAAGGGGCCACAAAAATTCCCATGCCAGAATTTGGTGCTAATTTGTTGCTAATTTGTTACCGAAGAATTAAATTTGTCGCTGTTGCCGTTTCCGAGAAATCGCGACCCCTGTGACTTTACGGTAAAGCTGAGGGGCCACCCCATAACTCCTGATTGACAAGCTATAGAAGAATAAATCAAACGCCATAATTTGTCGCTCGAAGGCCTTATGTGCATTAACATATAAAAAACAACGAAAATATCGCGGTTTTTTTTAATCTTTAAAAAACTCTATTTTGCTAATAACTTCTCTTGTATTGAACAAAATGATGCAGAACTAAGCCCATTAGGCGTCAATGAGCTTGTTCGAATTGGTTGCTGCCATTTAAATGTCTTACAAGAAAAATTAAAAAAAAAATACATTTTTTTTGGGAAATTGTACCACTGTGCGTCCAATAAATCGTATCTCGGTTATTTTACGAGATATTAGGCTTAAACCAAAAACATAATTTAAGTCATGCTAAGTCCCAATTTGTTCAGGACAATAGCAATACGTCGCTCCTGTGGCGTTCAAGAAAATTTGTTGAAACTATTTTCTGAAATTGACCAAAAAGTCGCAATGATTTGCATACCGTGAAGCTGAGCTCAAAGCGGGCTTTTTAAGTACTCAAACACAACATTTTTCGCCGGTGCCGTTATCGAGAGCGATATTGCGATGAAAGTGGTTCACTATTCCAGAAATCTGCACCCGGATATCCACAAAACTATTTATGGGGCCCCAAAGATTCGTATACCATTTAGCTGGGCCCGAACAGGGCTTTTCAACTATCTAGACCCAGAATTTGTCGCTGGTAACGTTATCGAGATATCGAGATTTAAGGGTTTCACTATTCTACATCTCTGCATCCGGATATTTCCAAAATTAGTTATGGGGCCACCAAGTCTCGTATACCGTTAAGCTGGGTTCAAATAGGGCTTGTTAATGACAAAAACACAGAATTTTTCAATGGTGTCGTTATCGAGATATTGCCATCAAAGTGGTTCACTATTGCACGTCTCTGCACCCGGATATCTCCAAAACTAGTTATGGGGCCACCAAGTTTACTATACCGTTTAGCTAAGTTCGAACAGGACTTTCCAAGTAACCAGACCCAGAATTTGTCGCTGGTGCCGTTACCGAGATATTGCGATTTAAGTGTTTCACTATTCCACATCTCTGCACCCGGATATCTTCAAAACTATTTAGGGGGCCACCAAGATTCGTATACCGTTTAGCTGGGTTCGAACAGGGCTTTTTAATTACCCAAACCCAAAATTTGTCGCTGGTGCCGTTATCGAGATATTGCGATTTAGGTGATTCACACACAGTGATATCTCCAAAACTATTTATGTCGCAACTAAGTTTCAACCTCTTTTTATCTCCTTAGGGGTAACTTTTTTAAAAAACCTTTCTTGGCCGGTGCCTATGTCACACACCCAATATGTCTTCCAATTTTTACGGCTGTAGGTCAAGTGCGTTTATATATACTGTTGTCTGCCGTTCTTTTATTAGTATAGATTAATTATGATAGTAGGTAAATTAAAAAATGGCTATACCATCCATAAAATCTTTTAAAAAAATTTAAAATTTTGTTTTTCAAAAACTTTTTTCATTTTCTTTTTGGTTGAACATGCAATTATCTATCTTAATATAAAAACCGCGGGTCGCTAGCTGCTACGGTTCGTGAGTTAGGTTTTTATAAGTATATTTTTATTTTTATATATCTCAAAAACTACGAATCTGACAGACTAACATTGATATAGTTTTTGTTGAAAATGTAATTATCCGTCTAAATATTAAAACCGTGGCTCTCTAGATCCTACAGTACGTGGGTTAAGATTTTTATAGGTATATTTTTGTTTCTCTTACATATCTCAAAAACTACGAATCTGGCAGGCTTCATCATTGATATAGTTTTTATAGAAAATGTAATTATTCATCTCAGCGTGAAAATCACGTGTTTCAAACTGCTACGGTTCGCAGTTAAGATATTTTAAAAAGTTTATCTCCCATTTCTACCCTCTTCGCAACCCCCCACCAACACCAAAAACTAATCAGCTCACCGCCTGGTGCCAGAAAATTTGATAAGAATTGGTTAAGCGTTTTGTGAGTAATCGTCTTAGGAGAGGACGTTAAGAGGACGGTCCCATGTGATCCATATATTAGAGACCTTTTGCACCTCTTGTAAAAAATCCCCGTTAGGTGACTTTATCGCTTAATAACGCGTTGTGACGTAGCTAACGTCACGTTATTTTTAAGATAGCATTTTTAGTTTTTTCACGCCGCCTTTGATTTGTTTATGGCAGACTTTATACGGTATTTATTATTATAAAGATTTACAAAAAGAATTTAATGTCCAATATATTCTTGTGTTTTTTACGTGAATTTTAATTATAATTAATCTTTAAAAACTCAAAAACACAACGGAGAAAAGGAAGGTTATGATAAACAGATCGGAATCCCTTTTCATAGTTGCCAGTGAAAATCAATATTTTACATTTCTTACGAAATTCTAGCCAAAGAAAATGATTGAACAAAAATTGAAACGTATCCTTGCAACTAAAAAGAATACAGAACATATTTTTGCATTCAAAATCAATTTAAATTTTTTGTTTTTCTACTTAACGTTTTACGATCAGCAACCATGTCAATTATAAGGGATACGGTATTCTTCCGCAAGTAACGTCAAACTTTAACTGCGCATGCCCGAAATAAGCGATAAAGTAAAAATTATAGGTGCAAAAGGTCTCTATTGATAGTGGAGCACGTTAAAGATCCCTAGCAGCCCCGACAAAGTGGTTTAGGTCTAAATCTCTCTAGGAAAAGAAAATTGCCTTCCTAGGGGGTGCTCATCAGAACCATATAAAGTCTGGTGAGTGGGGAAGGGGGGGGGAGGGAATGAGCGACAATAGTTCTCTCAGCTCGCAGTGGAGGGAGCTGTTAATTGCACAAACCTAACCTAACTGAATGTTACTCTGTCAGATTCGTAGAAAAATATAATTAGTTTTGGAGATATCCAGGTACAGAGGTGTGGAATAGTGAATCACTTAAATCGCAATATCTCGTTAACGGCACCAGCGACAAATTCTGAGTCTGGTTACTTGGAAAGCCCTGTTCGAACCCAGCTAAACAGTATACGAAACTCGGTGACCCCATAAATAGTTTTGGAGATATCCGGGTGCAGAAATGTGGAATAGTTTAAGTCATTAAAAAGCCCTGTTCGAACCCAGATAAACGGTGTACGAAACTTGGTGGCCCCAAAATTAGTTTTAGAGATATCCGGGTGCAGAGATGTGGAATAGTGAATCACTTACACACCAGCGACAAATTCTGGGTCTGGTTACTTGGAAAGCCCTGCTCGAACCCAGCCAAACGGTATACGAAACTTGGTGGCTCCATAAATAGTTTTGGAGATATCCGGGTGCAGAAATGTGGAATAGTGAACCACTTAAATGGCAAAAATCTCGATAACGGCACCAGCGACAAATTCTAGGTCTGGTTACTTGGAAAGCCCTGCTCGAACCCAGGCAAACGGTATACGAAACTTGGTGGCCCCATAAATAGTTTCGGAGATATCCGGGTGCAGAAATGTGGAATAGTGAAGCACTTAAATCGCAATATCTCGATAACGGCACCAGCGACAAATTCTGGGTCTGGTTGCTTGGAAAGCCCTGCTCGAACCCAGCTAAACGGTATACGAAACTTGGTGGCCCGATAAATAGTTTTGGAGATATTCGGGTGCAGAAATGTGGAATCGTGAACCACCTAAATGGAAAGCCCTGTTCGAACCCAGATAAACGGTGTACGAAATTTGGTGGCTCCAAAATTAGTTTTGCAGATATCCGGGTGCAGAGATGTGGAATAGTGAATCACTTAAATCGCAATATCTCGATAACGGCACCAGTGACAAATTCTGGGTCTGGTTACTTGGAAAACCCTGTTCGAACACAGCTAAACGGTATACGAAACTTGGAGGCCTCATAAATAGTTTTGGAGATATCCGGGTGCAGAAATCTGGAATAGTGAACCACATAAATGGCAAAATCTCCATAACGGCACCAGCGACAAATTCTGTGTTTGGGTCATTAAAAAGCCCTGTTCGAACCCAGATAAACGGTGTACGAAGCTTGGTGGCCCCATAATTAGTTTTGGAGATATCCGGGTGCAGAAATGTGGAATAGCGAACCACTTAAATGGCAAAATCTCGATAACGGCACCAGCGACAAATTCTGGGTCTGGTTGCTTGGAAAGCCCTGCTCGAACCCAGCTAAACGGTATACGGAACTTGGTGGCCCGATAAATAGTTTTGGAGATATTCGGGTGCAGAAATGTGGAATCGTGAACCACCTAAATGGCAAAATCTCGATAACGGCGCCAGCGACAAATTCTGTGTTTGGGTCATTAAAAAGCCCTGTTCGAACCCAGCTAAACGGTATACGAAACTTGGTGGCCCCATAAATAGTTTTGGAGATATCCGGGGGCAGAAATGTGGAAGTGAGCCACTTAAATGGCAAACATCTCTATAACGGCACCAGCGACAAATTCTAGGTCTGGTTACTTGGAAAGCCCTGCTCGAACCCAGCCAAACGGTATACGAAACTTGGTGGCCCCATAAATAGTTTTGGAGATATCCGGGTGCAGAAATGTGAAATAGTGTTAGTTAGTTGAAAAGCCCTGTTCGAGCCCAGCTAAACGGTATACGAAACTTGGTGGCTTCATAGTTAGTTTTAGAGATATCCAGGTGCAGAAATGTGGAATAGTAAACCACTTAAATGGCAATATCTCGATAACGGCACCAGCGACAAATTCTGTGTTTTGGTCAAATAGTTTTGGAGATATCTGGGTGCAGAAATGTGGAATAGTAAACCACTTAAATGGCAAAATCTCGATAACGGCACCAGCGAGAAATTCTGTGTTTGGTTACTTGGAAAGCCCTGTTGGAACCCGGCTAAACGGTATACGAAACTTGGTGGCCCCATAACTAATTTTGAAAATATCCGGGTACAGATATGTGAAATAGTCAACCACTTAAATCGCAAAATCTTGATAACGGGACCAGCGACAAATTTTGTGTGTGGGTAATTAAAAAGCCCTGTTCGAACCCTGTTAAACGGTATACGAATCTTGGTGGCCCCATAAATAGTTTTGAAGATATCCGGGGCAGAGATGTGAACCCCTTAAATCTCGATATCTGGGTAACATTACCAGCGACAAATTTTGTGTCTAGTTAGTTGAAAAACGCTATTCGAGCCCAGCTAAATGGTATACGAATCTTGGGGGCCCCATAAATAGTTTTGTGGATATCCGGGTGCAGATTTGTGGAATAGTGAACCACTTTCATCGCAATATCTCGCTCGATAACGGCACCGGCGAAAAATGTTTTGTTTGAGTACTTAAAAAGCCCGCTTTGACCTCAGCTTCACGGTATGCAAATCATTGCGACTTTTTGGTCAATTTCAGAAAATAGTTTCAACAAATTTTCTTGAACGCCACAGGAGCGACGTATTGCTATTGTACCGAACAAATTAGTGGTACAATTTCCCAAAAAAAAAATTTTTTTCTTTAATTTTGCTTGTAAGACATTTAAATGGCAGCAACAAATTCGAACAAGCTCATTGACGCCTAATGAGCTTAGTTCTGCATCATTTGGTTCAAAACAAGAGAAGTTATTAGCAAAATAGAGTTTTTTGAAGAACCGCGACATTTTCGTTGTTTTTTATATGTTAATGCACATAAGGCCTTCGAGTGACAAATTATGGCGTTTGATTTATTCTCCTATCGCTTGGCAATCAGAAGTTATGGGGTTGCCCCTCAGCTTTACCGTAAAGTCACAGGGGTCGCGATTTCTCGGAAACGGCAACAGCGACAAATTTAATTCTTCGGTAACGAATTAGCAACAAATAGAATTTTTGTGGCCCCTTATGGTGGTCCCCCCAGCTTTACTTACGTCTATTTTTTTGATAAGCTGAATATCGGCATAATAATAATTGTATAATAATTGTTTTTAACTCATAAATAAATTATTTTCGTCTACAGTATAGACAAACAAGAGCGTTATATGGTAGTTTCTAAAAAGAACAATATATTTTCAATACAAAAAATATAATATTGGTTACATAAAATCATATTTTTGAAAAATCGTCAATGTCCGTCCATTTACATTGCCTCGATGCACTGTGCGGCGCGCGGCATCTGGAAACGTGCTTATCTGGATTCGGAACCGCCAAATTCGTGAAGAATCATCAAAATGTTGTAATTTTTAGATGTTTACATAACTCCCTTAGCGGGGGAAATACGTGGAAAAATTCAAGTTATATAAATTAAAAAAAAAATCTTCAGTTTCAATAATCTCTGGTGTGTGTGTGTCACAATTTCTATTTAAATATTGGTTCTTACAACCAGTGGCTAATTTTCTTTCTTCACTTTAACCGCCAGTTTTAAACACAAGTTCTATTAACACCATTAATTTAATAACTTTTGCATCGGTTACCGAAAAAAACCATGGTTTTGTTATTTTTAATGAAGTTATAGAAAAAAAAATAATTATCGAGTATCATATAAAGATTCTAAATTATAAGTACATAACCAAATAACAATTATTTATTTCCAAACGGTTTAAACACCTAACTTACAACTTTAAATAGCCGACTATTAAATTTAATACCACACTTGAGTCCTGCTGCGTCTATAGTTTGTTTATGTTTGTTTTGAACCACTGCAAAACGGCATCCTGCTAAGAGGAGAATCTTGTCTTTTATTAATATCCCTAAGCAATTCGCTGCATTTGTCATCTTCGCCTTGTCAGATTGTCGTTAGTTTAATGGAATATCTATGCAAAATGGAGCAAGGCATTTTTAAGGAAATCGTGTTAACAATAAGAAGTATAAAGACCTACCAAAATAAAAAGAATTTAATTCTCAAGCATGTCCAAAAAAAAAATTTGGCTAAGAATGCAATTTATTTTCCTGGTAATATGTGTTACAATTACGATCCCCAAAATCTCTGTAGATTCCTGGGCATACAATATGCCCATTTGATGCACGGTCTCTAGAATAAACTCGGTCTAGTAATTTTTTTCTCCGCCCACCTGATGACGACACAAACATCAGCCTGCTTTCTTTATTGATTTTTTTGATGGGTGACATTTAGGGATATATTATTATTTTTGCATAAATTTTTGCAATAAAAATTTTGTTTCTTCATCATTTCTTTTGTTGTGGCCCTAATTAAATACCCTGTGATATTACTTACATTATTTTCGTCATATGTGACTGCATTTATGCGTTTTTTTTAGTGAAAAGGATCATCATAAAATAATGAAAAAAAAACTAAGAAAACAAGGCACCTTATTGTATGCACAACAAGTCTTTCCTTCTAAATAACAAAATAATCACTCTCCTAAAAATGCCTGGCAAAAATCAAATATGAAATAAAATTACTTCCAAATCAGGAAAAATAATAACTACATAACCTAACTGAACTACGAACACGAACTAACTCCAACTCATTCGATAAGTTTCTTGACCGAATCGATTACCAACTAATGATCTTAATTTCTATTTGGTGAAAGATCAACGCATGCGGGGCAAAAATAAATTATATATACTTATACACAAAAAGTTATACTAAAAGATACAAGCAAAAAATAGGTCTTACATGAATCAGTTAAACAAAAAAAAAAGAAAAATTTTTAAATGGCGGACAAAAATCAGCTGCTATCTTTGTGTCGTCATCGGGTCGAAGAGTGGGGCAAAATTACTAGACCTTATCTATTTTCGGGACCGTGCATTTGAGGTTGCACTGCGGTGTACGGTTCGGCTTTTTAAAGATAGCTTTACTTACGCATACCAGTTATAAAAGTATTTTTAAAATTTGAAAAAAATTCAAAACATTTTAATTTCAATACCTATAATAATTTTATTATATTATATATTATACCTATCTAGTTTTCCGAATATAACAAACGCAAATATTTGCAAAATTTATTTAAATTAATAGACCCCTATCGGCAATTAAGTATTTGGTAGATTTTTTTCCGAAAAACGCCTTTCAAATACCTACATAGAACTGAAACTCAATTACGGATTCCCACAGTAGGGTCATTCCATATAAAATCAACCAAAAAATCACAAAAATTTTACGCGACCAATTCCAATTTTGATGATTTTTGGTATATATTTTCTTCTTACCATAAAAGTTTAAAATGCAAATTTTTAGATTTTTTTGATTCGTAGTTTTTTTTTTTTTAATTTTTCAAAATAAAAAAGTCAGCATTTTGACCTTAACAAGAATGTACAAAACTAGCAATATCTCGAGAACCACTTACACTAGGAAAGTAATAAATGGCTCATTTTAAAGTCATTTTGAAGCTCTTTTTTATGAAATATCACAACATAATTTTAACAAAAAAAAAATTGAAAATAAAAAATTTAAAAAAAAAAATTTAAAAATTCAAAAAGGCCATTTTTAATTTTTTTGAAAAAAATATATAATTTTGGTCAAAGTGTTACTTAATTATCCACAAAATTTTATGATGGAGAAATGATGGGTTCAATGTCAAAAAAAATATCAAAAATATTAAGTACATTAAAAATCATGCATTTAAAAAAATAAACATATTTTAGGAGCACCAATAGTGCACTGGATATTAAAATAAATAAATTTGTTGGATGGATACAGGTTTTAAAAAATATCCAGAGGCTTTATCTACAAATTATTTTATTTTAAACTCGCAAAAGAAATAAACAAACTTTTCTACTTCGTTGATAAAAATTAGACAGAAAACACTAAGACTAACTATATACCTTAAATTTATTTTTTTAACTTTCTTTTAAGAATTTCTGATGAATCTGACATTTCTTTTTTGCTGACATTGTAAGTTCTGCCAGTAGCAGTGTTGGGTTCAACTTTTTTTATAAGACTTTCTGATTTAATAATTAAAATATCTTGAGGTGTTGGGTAAAAAAATGATGAGGCAGGTCCTCGTGGATGAAGAAAGCTTACTTTCAGTTCTCCGCTCTCATTATTTTTCCCCAAGACACAAGCCAGCCACCAAGCACTGTCATATTTTACCTGGCATGGTCCTGCTAAGGTCATCCCTTTGGTAAAAATCTACCACTATTTGGGCCACTCTATGACTAAGGGTCTTTCCCGGTTTGGGGTTAGGAGAACATAATATCCCATTGTCCTTAACTAACTGTTTTACAGCTCTGGCCAAATATTGAGAAACTCCAAATTCTTCTTCAATCTTCTTTCTACTCCAACTTTGAGGTAAACATGATAAAACTAGTATTTTCTCACTCCTCTTTTCGGTTTTTAAAAATTTGTCCTTAAACTGCTTAATCATTTCACTTTCGTCACTCTGGCATTCCTTTACTAGCGTTGAATCTGATTCCTTTGTAAATGCTTTCGCAATTGTATGCTGTACAATATCAATTTTTTCTTTGTATACATTTTTTCTTTTAATCGGCGACACACCAAGAAGCTCCAATGACTTGTTTAAAAGAGTAAATGATTCAGCAGGATCTTGAAAATCTGGATCATTTTCTGGAACTTGACTGGGTCTAAAAAAATTTAAAAAGTTAGTTTTTTATAAGAACTTAAAAAGGGGGTAACAGCTGACCCAAAATGTGTACATAATGCCAAGAAATTTGTACATAATGTCTGTATTCTCAAAATGCCATGCAAAATAATGCCATGCAAAATAATGCCATGAGATTTTTCCACTCCGTACTTGACGCAATTGGTTTAGTTTATTAATTTTATATTAAAAAATACTATTTGTTACTTACCCTGCCTCATCTTCTTCAGATGCCTTAAACTCCTTTGAAAGCTTTAGTCTACAACCATCACAGATTTTCATTCCCATTTTGACATTTTTGTAACTGCACATCCACTTGGTCACATTTCTTAATTTCCCAAAATGCTTGATTTTTAACTCTAGTGGATCACAGCACTTTACTTTATATTTAGTCCATCCACTTGCCTCACCCATAGTTGAAACTTTTAAAATTACACAGAGATGACTTCTGATAAACCTTCAGTCGAACTATTATGTATCGATTATTTGGAGCTGTATCAGGAAGATACTTGCCAAAAATTTAAAATCAATTTATGCAGGAATTTTCATGTCAGCAAATCCCCACAATGTACCTAAACAGACCAATAAAATGAAGGAGGTGTGTCCTTAATGTTAAACAGGAATAAACAGGCAGTATTTCACAAAAGTATTGGCAGGTTTATACAGGCATGTTTTCCTAAGAATTGGAACATCCAATAGTACGTCTCCGGTGGAAAAGAGGTTTTGTAAGTAAATATTACAATGGGGGGCAATGTTAATCTGATTACTGATACAGAATGAAACGTAGGATATAATTTTTTATTAAATAAAATATTGTTAAATATTTTTATAATATCGCTTTAAACCCCATTATATTCTTCTAATTACCAAAATGCATTGTCTATTTATAGGCGATTTTTCATGCATGTGACATTTTTAATAAATTTTTTCACATTGAACCCATGATTTGTCCATCTCAAAATTTTGTGAATAGTTTAATAACACTTTAAAGAAAATAATATAATTTTTTGAAAAAAATTAAAAATGGCCTTTTTGAAATTTTTCAAAAAAAAAAATCAAAATTTTTTTTTTTTATTTTTTTTTTCAATATATGTTATGCAATATTCTCATATGAAAGGTCTTTATAAGAGCTTTAAAATGAACCTTCACCTACTTTTCTATTATAAGTGGTTCTTTGGATATTCCTAATTTTGTGCGCACATGTTAAGGACAAATAAGTGACTTTTTCGATTTTCAAAAATTAATTCAAAATAAACAACTGGTCAAAAAAGTCTGAAATTTTGGATTTTCCAGTTTTTTGGTAGGAAAAACATGTATACTAAAAATCATCAACATCGGAGATGGTGTGGTAAAATACCCTGGTTGACTTGATATGGACTGACCCAGTACACAATAAAACCCAACATCGATCGGGGGGTAATTCTCATTCAAATGTGCAACTTTACATTTGAGATTTTTGAGAAAAAAAAAATTTTGAGTATATAATATTTACGAAAACCAAAATCTAATAAATTTGCTTGCTTTACTTATAAAGTTATATTTTTTTTAAATATATTTTAACAATTTTTCAAATAACTCAGAAACTAAAGCTCCTACGAATTTGGACTTTATAACAAAATTTGTAGTACATATTTAAGGAAACTTAAATCTGAAAACCGTATATCGCTACTTGCTTTTGTTCCATAGTTACAATTTTTTAAAATATTTTATCCCCCTTTTCCCCCCTTTAGGCCCCCCCTATCCTACCCAAAAGTTAACCAATTCATGGTCAGCCTACGGCGGATTTTTGTACCAAATTTCGTTAAAATCGATTAAGGCGCTCTTGAATTATCGTGTATACAGACAAACAACAGACCAGCAGACAACTGTTTTATTTCATTGATTAAGGTGTTTTGGAACCTTAGTAACTCATTTTTGATAAAATTAAGAAAAGTCCAATTTTCACGATTTTAGTAGTCCCTCATACCATATTGGTTTGGTGGACTAAAAAATTCTAAAAAATTAACAGCTTATGAATGAGAATGGCCCATAAATAATGCTAAAAGCATAAAATTGAGTATTTAGAGTCACCTGCGTAAAATCTGAAAATTACAGTATTTACCGCAAAGCGTACACTTAAGTTTTTCTATGCCTAATCCGTTTATAAATTCAAAACGGCTCGTGTTCATATCTCCAAGCTAGAAAACTGCATCACCATTTTAACTGGCATGTATTTATGCAAAATAGTCACTTAATGGACACCTTACACAATCTCGTAGGTGAGAAAATTAATTGTTAGATTCTCAATCGACAACATTAACTTATTAAGTCGATAAAGAAAATAGACAGAGAAATTATGATGCACTTGCCGTAATAAATGATTTTTTTATACATTATTAAAAATACTATTGTACTTACTTAGTAACTCTCCGCAAATAACCAAACCAGTGCAAAAAAACGAGCAAAACAACTTAGTTTTGTTTACATATTAAGAAAATCTAATCATGTTGATGATCCGACAAAATACTGATTAAAATCACATCAACTGATTACACGCTCTTCTTTCGATTTCGATCAATTCCCCCCCATGCCCATCAACTGATTGCAATCATTTTACTCATAGCCACAAGGGATGGAAATATTTTTGCGCACACTTTGCTCAGATCAGTTAACCTAACCTCAATCAAGAGAGTAAACAAAAATTGTTTTGGATTTTTAAAAATTCCAAAAATCCATTCTTAAGCCTAGCGGATTCGGAACGTTGTGACACAGGAAAGTAAAAAAAAATCAGGAAAGGAAAATTTCGGAAGAATGTAAGGTCACCTACCAAAAAGACACGCTAATTAATATACAAATGTTTCATTTAATAATGGTGAGCTGTGTTCTAGTAATTTGTTCATATTTTTAAGGATTTTTTGACAAAGATATAAAAATAAATAGTTTTTACAACTCGAGGCAAAACTCCTTTTTCTACTCGTGTTTTTAAATCACTCGATGCGCTCGTTATTTAAGCCAACGTTTGTAAAAAAAAACACTACTGGACACCTCATTCCAAATTAAGAATCTAAATGGAACTGTCATTGTCAGTGTCAAAAACCTGGTCCGCAGCAATTTGGAACGGAGTCGAGTCGCCACTTGTACGACTATTGAAAACAATCATCAATTAAAAACCGCCAATTTGATATAATTTCTTTAGTGGTAACCAGAGCTATTTAAAAATTATATGGAGTAGACTTATTTGATTCAAACGTTGAAAATCAGATCCAACATGAGTTATCCTTTGATAGATGAAAAAAAATGAAACCTTATCCAAAGCTGGTACGTGGAGGTAAACGGCCGGTAAATAGCCACGAAAAATCGTACGGAAAGTTCTACATTACAAGGCATGTTCTTTTGAAATATTTCCACTCTCAAGAAAGGACCTTTTTGTTCAATTTTCAGGTCCCTTGATCCTTTTCCTGTCCCATTTTTGACCAAGTTGGCTATGACTTCTTGTTGACAGCTTTTGTTTTTTTGGACAGTTTTGACACTTCTAAAAAAGCTCTTTTAAATTTATTTCAAAAGTTTTGTTTACAAAAATGGACTCAGATGTAGACAATGAGTTGGATCCGGAGGAAATAATAGAAGCTGCTGCAAGAGTCACATACACCGAAAAATCGACCACATATTTTTAATTCTGAAAGTAAGTATACCATAAATATAGGTAAATAAAGAACAAACCTAGAAATCTGCCTTTTATGAGTCCTTTTATCATTACTTTACTTGATAAGTTGGCCATGGTCGGCCATAACTGGTCGTCAGTCATCACTTAATTATAGCTGTGTGAAGCTAATAGGCACTACACTATAATTTTTCTAATGGTTTTTACAATTTTGCACAAGTTAAAAATACAAAAATCATTTCTAGCCATTAAACTTTACCTGTTTTTCTTTAGTTTTCATCTTAAAAACTACCGGCCTTAGCGGCAATGGCTATCTAGCCAATAAGAAGCAGAAAACATCAGGGGCTCTATTCTTGAATTGAGAAAAAATTTGCTCCCAATGAGATGCATAGAAGCGAGATAATATACTCCCTGGGAGCAAATTTTCTCTCGATTCAAGAATAGACCCACAGTTGACTGTTCATAAATTACGCAACACGGCTAGGCGTTGACGAAAGTGATAGGTAGTAAAATGTTTTTTCTGATCGTTTGAAAAAAAAAGTACGTACGATACACGACCAAAAAGTTTCTTTACAGGTCTCCGCAGGTTTACAGGACTTGCCTGCGGCTCGCCCTGTAAATTTTCTGCGTCGCCCTGTAAAGACGAATTTTCCGGTCTAGTGACGTAGATAACTACCTATTAGTACACATTGGACAAACTTGTAGAGTTGGGAAAATCACTTTGTTACATCTAATTATGGCAACATTAAATGGGTCGGTAAACAAAATGGACAAAACATATGATGATGCAATTGCAGTGATAAAATAATTTTTTAAGAATAGCCAAAGATTCAAGAAAAACAAAGTAAGGTTGATGTTTAAAAATTTACAAAATTTGGGAGACGAGGCGATGCGACATAACACCAAATAATTATCAGAATATATTTAAGAACGAGACCTAAACCAAGCCATCAAAATTACATTTATACGCTCTCTAACAAAATTTAAAATCTGTTAGTATAACCCTAACAAAAAACCGCATTAAAACTCATAAAACACACATCTGATTGTTATCAGTTTTTATAAGGTTTATAAGCTTTTGGGGGGTAAAATTTTAGGTTTATTAAAGTTTGTGATATTTATGTTTTTGATTTTATTAAAATGTTGTTTCATATATTTATTTTTACCTGATTCTAGAATCTAATAGACTTATAAATACATAAAAAATTTTATAGTGAAAACGTTTTATTTTCAAATACTTATTTCATATTTACTGATTTTTATGATTAAAACAATGATTTTATAATAGATTATGGGATTGTTTTAGCTCATTCTCTATAGACCCACTTTAGGGAGATTTTTTGGTTAGTCAGACTAATAAAATTTTAAATGTTTCTATGAACATCTCGTTAATCTCGTTTCAGTTAGTAAAACCAAAAGTCTTCCAATAGATTTTATGGTCAGACAAACCCACAAAATTTTATAAGGTTTTATCTTTAAACAATATATACTATGGGATTAAATATACCCACAATTTTTATCATCAATCAAAATCATAATATTTTGTAGGTTTCTATAATAGATTTAGTATTCTTTTATACTCTTATTTGCTCAAAGCTATGGCCTTTGAAACAGACATTACCACCTTAAACTGTTTTTGTTTGAACCACATGAAAACTTATAAAATATAATTAAAGAAGCTATACTTAGCCTGTCGCAAAAATTTCTACAAAAAAAAAGACTTTTTTTTGACTCATGAAATCCTACGAAATTTTATAAACAATGAGACACGAAAAAAATATTACGATCTTACCTGCCCTAACCTATTATGCCCTTTAAAACAGATATTTAGTAGTAAAAAAAAATTTTGTTCACCTGAAAACTTATAAAATGTAATAAAAAACTATAGTCACATCATCTGTCGTAAATTATACAAAAAAAAATGGCTTAAAACATCTTGTAAGCTTTTACAAACAATGCGTCAAACAATCTTATAGAAACGTCTTAAAGTAACATCTCACCCCTCGTCTCACCCACACCCTCTGACCACAAATAAGTATATATTATCCGTATTATATTATTAAACACGTTTTAGGAAAATATTCAAGAAATGTCAAATGTCAAAGAAAAAAAATTCCAGAGATTACGATTAAAATATCTATTATGAACACAATTTTACATTACTCCAACTAATTTACAATACTAAATATACAATGAATTATTAAATGCTGTTAAATTTTCTATTTTTAACACTCCTCATTAATATTAATAGAGTGAGTTAGTTTTAAATTAACCAGTTTAACCCGTTTAATTTTAAATACAGTGAATTCTCTTTTATTAACACGTTTTTATACATCACTATAATACTTATGTCAGAAAGCCCCACGTTAATAAACCTACGGTAGGTTCAAAAAGTATTACATTTCACGATTTTGATCACAAATGACTAAAAGTTTTTAAAAAATTGCAGAATTGAATGGACCCGCTTAATGATGCTGTTTTATCCACGCAGATATTTTACAGCGTTTTCGATCTACATTGCCTCAGGATCACCATCAGCCTCAGTGATCTGAGGGCGTATGAGGGTGATTCCGAATCCGAATATGAGCACTCGACTTGCGACCGTAAATCAAACGCGTTTACGCTCTAACATTCATTACATAACCCCAGATTTTGTTTGATCCATTTTTAGCTCTTGAGGATATATTTTCGTGGGGCCCCCTAGGTGTTCCTGCAAAGGATGTTTAGTAGTGTAATTCAACACAAAGCTGTTTTACCACACAAATTAATATTTTTTTCCCTTTTTTAAGGCACATTAAAGTCGTAATGTTCATAAACTCAACTTTCTGACCATTTTTTTTTCAAAAAAGATAAACATTTAAAAATAAAATGCACAAAAAAATAACAAAGGAAAGTTATGTCTACTGTTTTGATCCAACTCCTTGATCCATCGTCACGATTGACGGTTCAAGAAAAAGTGGCCCGCCAGAGATTTAGGGCGCAAATCAAACACGCGGATCTCAGCGGGAGCGTGATCTGTTCTTTGAACGCGCAAATCTTTTTTCGAATTGAACTCGGATCGCTCGGGAACGATTTTTGAGCGCGCAATACGAAACTTAATGGTACCGTTAACAAGTACCTATAGGTAATAAATCGGGAAGAAGTTTTTACCTGTGCCGGAATTTGAACCCACAACCTCTAGAACACTGTCCAGCGCTCTACCAATTGCGCCATCGAGGCAATGAAGATCCGATGTCTTTTAATTACATTTATACTATGCTGTTAAGTTAAAACAACTCGTCAAAACAGTAGAAGGGATTTTAGTATGTGCTATAAGGAATCTAATTTTCTAGCATTGTTTACTCAAATTTGTTAATTCTTTCTTCTCAATAAAATTTACAAGGAAAAAAACTATTTACAAAAAAAAGTTTATAGTTTCCATAACAAATTCTAAGAAATCGTATCCCATCCCGATTTCTCTTGGCATTCCGGAGAATGCGGGGGGAAATAATTATCTAGAAGATGTTTTATCAGACAAAACAAAGGATGTGTTTATATCCCCCTAAATCCGGATAGTGATGATGATCTTAAAGATCAGACAGACATTTTGAATCCAAGTAAAAATGACTATCTGACTGAAGAAACATCACACTATTCTGAGTTAAAGTTCAACTGTATCACTGGCACTAGAGTTCCTGATAAACTCCTAGAGTTAATATACCAGGATTTGAGCTCGCGAACTCACACCACAGAACAAGCGTCAGTCATGGAAGAATTACATTGTGGGTACAAAAACCAATATATTGCATTGACTTACATTTTAAATGTTGCGCTACATTATACTCCATAGAAGAGAAAATATATCTAATAATTATATTTTATAGATATCCAAACTCTGGAAACCCCAAAGTGTTTCTGAAGCGCCCCACAAATATTGACATACTAATATGCTGCGATTTTAATTTTGACTCCTTAAAAAATAGAAACTACAAAACTCTGGAAAACTTCTTAAGCAGTTCTTACAATTTTCAGTCATTGGTTAAGTGGCCTACCAGAGTGACAGATTCGGCAAGTACAATACTTGATAAAGTTTTTGTTAATAGTCAAAATGATGGTCTCTGTTGTGTATCTGATAACTATGTTTTGGATCATGGAACTGTAATTGTCGAAGTTTCTAATTTAATTGTAAATTCTAGTCAAACATAAACGATCTCCAGAATAAGAAGAAGTTTTATTGATTTGAACTTGTTTAGATTCAAGACAGATCTTAGCTGTGAATTACGGAAAAATGTTTTGTCTACTAACGATTTTAATACTGCTTTTAATACTGTACTTTTTATAAGTTCCAATATTAGTGATAAAAACAACAAATGGTTAAATAATGATGTAAAAATTTTTAGCGCTAATCTAAAAAATATGTAATTCACAAAATCCTCGTAGCACAGCGTGGAAAATTATCTCAGAGGTATCAAATAAAAATAAGAAAAAAACAACAAAACATCAGTATAAAACAGAACGGACAAATATTAACAGACCCAGAAGCAGTCGCTAACTCACTAAATAACTCATTTATTAGCAATACGCAAAGAATTGTTAAGCTCATACAAAGCAACGTTCATTCTGGTTTTGCGTTTGAGGAGAATGATAGTGTTTTTACGTTGAGTCCTTACACAGAGCAAGAACTGAAGAAGCTTCTCTCATTTAAATTGAAGCAAATAATGAAACCTATATATATATCTCTTTCAGGACAGGAATAATTCCTGAACAACTTCAGTGTGGCAGAGTGGTCCCTGTTTACAAGAAGGGCTGTCACCACACAGCTGAAAATTATCGACCAATCACAATAGCAAATGGTCTATCAAAAATTTTTGAATATGCTAAACCGCCTTATGCCTTTTGTAAATAACAACAACATCTGAATAAAAAAACAACATGGTTTTCGCAATTCTCGCAGTACTAGCACTGCTGCTCAATCATATTTTGAACAAGTCATAACAAAGTTAGATGCGGCCGAGTGTCCTGATGAGGTATGTTGCGACCTTAGCAGGGCATTTGACTGTGTCAATTTTGAAATTATATGCTCCGTTCCGTTCAGAAGTTTTGTAAATAAACGGTCTCAATACGTAAATGTGACTTACACTGAATGAAAAAATACTGTCAAATCCTCTCGAGCATTTGTCAGCATGGACATTCTCCAGGGTTCGGTCTTGGGACCTGTGCTGTTTATTTTATATGTGAATCTAATTTGTCTCCATGTTGGGCGTCAGTGTAACATTGCCACCTGTCATTGGAGAAAGGGACAAGTTATTGTGCTGCACATTATACATCTCAGAGAACATAAGGTTATAACCATCCTACGTTCCGGGTTCATTGAGCCTCTTTGGGGTAACCTTTGTCAAGTAATATTGACTGCAAACCATAATTAAAAATTGACAAAATATAAGAAGTGTTGTTACATCAATGGTCATAGACAAAAGGGTTAGGTAGAAAAAAATTACATTTATACCTTTAATGTACCATTGACCCTAGATAAGTATAAAACAAAGCGGTTTAGAAAAAGCCGCCCTACCTCCTATTAGCTTAAAGCATTAAATATGGACAGTCTAAACACAAGGACATCATACCTCTTAAATACTTAAAATGAACAGATTGCTCCAAAATAAACTACCAATGGTACAAAGACGCTCTTTCACTTCTTTAAAAAGGGCAAGTCAGATACGAGGTCAGATACAGAAAAACAAGTATTATTACCAATTTTTCTTATTTAGGGGAATTATTATAAGAAAGCAAGTGGGGCAAACATGGGGCAAACTTACGTCGATCCAAGTGGAGAAGTGGTTGAGGTGGAAGGAATTGTTGACGTCCCCGAATTTTTCGTTATGTTCGCTGATGTTTTATCATTGCTTTTGTCTGATGAGTGTGAAAATCGCTTACTAGAAAAATGTCACAGTGCGCTAAATAGGCTCTGTGATTGGTATGACTTATATTTTAACTCAAGCAAAACACAAATAATAAGATTTCACAGAGGAAATGTAATGACATTACTTTGAACTTTGGAGTGAAATTAAGAATGATACTTCTGTAAACTTTTTGGGTTTTCAGATTGATGAGAATGTCAATTGGAAGCTGCATTGTCTGCAAACTATTTCCAAGATAAATAGTATCAACTACATGTTTTTGAACTTAAGAGGTATCTTGGCAAGAAAACAGTTGCTCAATTTATTCTATGCTCAGATAGAATCTAGAGTGCGATATGGATTATACCTCTGGGGTGATTCTTCAATGTCAAATGATGTCTTTAGAGCTCAAAAGAAAGTTATCCGAACAATTGAACGAGTGGAGCTACGAGACTCATGTAAAGCATTATTTGAGCGATTAAAAATTCTTACTTTGCCAGGTCTATTTGTCTTGGAAATGGCTATATTGATATTCAAAACTAAATCACAGGTGAAACTTATAAATCACATACATTATATGAATACTAGACAGAGAGAAAATATCTACATACCTTCTCATAAACTAACCATAACTTCAAAATCTCCGAAAATACTGGGCATTAAAATATTTAATCACTTGCCGGCTGAATTTAAAAATCTGACCAATCTGGATATTTAAAAAATATTTAAAAATTGGCACTGACTGGTGATGGGTTTTTTTGTGTTGTAGCTGCTTTGCCTGTGGTTTCTTTCCGTTTTTTTTTGCTTTCAATAAATAAAAAAATAAAATGCCAACATCAAGAATTAAGAAAAATTCAATGTAGATTTTCAAAAGTATTTATGCTTTATTATCCAAATAAGTAATTTTATACGAAAAACTGTAGGTACTAAAACTTGGTACATAAGTACTTAATGTACCCCAAAAGTCTGGAATAATGGATTTTTTGGGAGAACTATGGGTTTAAAAAAAAACCTTATGCAGGATCATTTTAAGTAAAAAAAGCGGTTTCAGAAAATGTATACCCATTTATACAGGGTGTCCCAAAAAATGGCCCAAACTTATCTTTTTATAAATTTGACACCCTGTATATTATCTCATTTTCTGGATACCTTAAAGAATAAGCTTTTCAAAAATACCAAACACTTTGGGTCTATCCCTATAAACAAGGTGTGACGGATTTCTGATGGTTCTTCGTTGGTTGGATGACTGAATGACTTTTGAGTGACTGTGACGGAAATTATTTAGTGGGCCGCTGACGAACATCAGTTAATTTGCCAACAAAGTTGTTTCGCCAATACTAATTCGATGTTGAATCGACGAAGAAGAATCTTCATCTTAAATACAACGGACTTTTTTCTTGAGCCATTGAAGAAAAAACTACATCTCTCCGATATTGGAGCATACATTATTGACTCACTGAATAACTTCAGTTGGTGTTCCAACACAGTTGTTTTGCCCACACCAATTCGATGTTGTATCGACGGAGAAGAATTTTCATCTTAAATACACCGGACTTTTTGTTGAGCCATTGAAGGAAAAACTGCATTTCTTGAATACTGGAGCATACATTATTGGCTCACTGAATAACTTTAGTAATACGATACGACCGGACTTTGTTGTTGGGCCTCTCCGATATTCGTCGACTTTGTTAGGGCATTGAAGGAAAAATTACTGGTTCTCTCCGATATTGGTTTTCTATGGCCGCAATGGTCCAGTGGTTATAGCGTTGGCTTGGTAATCTGGAGGTTAACGGTTCGTCCAACTTTTTTTTATTTTTTGTTAAATTATTTTTTTTTAGGATTTAAGTAAGTAGTTACCGTTACGTCTAAAAGTTGCTGGTTAGACACCACCTACATTGGACCAATGACTTTGCCAATATATTTTTGTTACTGATCCAGCAACGGTTTACCATTGGACCAACGATGTAGTATATCGATTAAGTGACTGATGGGCCAGTATTCCCAAGTTAGACAAAATTTTACCGGATAGACATCTGCTATCGTCAGTGGGTCATTGAAAGAATAACTGAAAATTTATATAGGGCCAATATTTATGCGTCACAAATTGTTTATAGGGATCTTTTATCTTCTCCAAGATATTCAAGTTTAAATTTGTATGAAAGAGATAGCGAAATTGAAATTAACTACCAAATATTAATACCTATGATCCTTATTTTCCCATATCTCTTCCACACAAATTTAAACTTAAATATCTTGAAGAAGATAAAAGTTAGACGCAAACAGCATTTTCGATTTAAGAATTGGTCTTGGTTCTGATTGACATTATTTTGACAGTGCAGCGGTTCTATCTAATATTGTGAAGATATCTTTGATTTTACTCAAAAAAATAATATCTATAATTTTGCAAAATTTTAGGGGTTATGTTTACAACCAAAGGGACAAACCAACCTCCCAGGCTGGTTCTAAAATTTCATAACAACTGTGACGTCATTGTTTTAAATCGAAAAGACCGGTTCTGGTTCAACCAGAAACAGGACCAATTGTAAATCGAAAATCCTTAGTGTTTGGTATTTTTGAAAAGCTCATTTTTTAAAGATTCAGAAAATGGAATAATATACAGGTTATCGAATTTAAAAAAAGGTAGATTGGTGCCGTATTTAGTTTGGCACACTCTGTATAAAAGGTTTTTTGAAACCGCTTTTTTTCCCTAAAATATATGTTTTTTTTTTGAAGAAATTCATAGTTTTCCCAAAAAATTCATTATTCCAGTTTTTTGAGACACACTGTATAAGAAAAAATAATTTTCTCTAGATTGTAATGGTAAGTACCGTACCTTGTATAAGTACTGGTCAAACATGCGATTAACGTCGACGTCAGCACCCATGCAGTAAGTGGCCTCCATGCTATCACAGTTCCCGATGAGCGTAGTGATCGAAGCCACTATCGGCTTTAAATGTTCCAGCGTTGCAGCTATGGTGATACAAGTCCAGCTTCAAAAAAATCTCAATTGTACGATATACAATATTTAATAATCCAAATAAACAGTGTCACATACAAATACCAACAAATCGCACAGTTTGAGATATCATTAAAACGTCACTTTCTGTGTACTCTATATAAAGAGCGTTTAAAAAACCCGGCGCGCAGTGATACAAAATACACTTGACTCCGTTCAAAACAATCGCGAGCAGATGGTATTACGTGAAAGCATGCCGTGTATAAAAGTTGGCTGTGAGTTCCGTATTATGCGTGCGATATACGCGAAAACATAGACAGTCAGTCCGTAACAGAGGCACCGCGAGGAATAAGCGCGCCACGGCACTCTTCGTCTCGACCGCGGAGGCTCCCTTTCCCCTTAGTCCCCCGAAAGCTGGGCTCCCCTATCGGCGCGCGGTCGAAAGCTGCGCCAAGTCGGTCTAGTTTGCGCTGGGGCCCGCGTCGATCCAAATCTCAAAAATCCATGAAAAAGGAATAAATAATAATATAACATCCCCCCTGCTTGACGTCCCCATCGTTTAAAAGTAACGTGTGTCGCCTTACACTTTTGTGGTTTTATTGAGCTTTACAACTACTTTATAAAATATTGATAAAATTGTGGTTGACTTTTAATCTCTTTATTAATTCTTATGCCTATATGCATCAATTTATTTATAATGAACTAATTTTTGATTAGCTAGTTAATCAAGAGAATGATATTTTGCTATTCTTCAAAAATATTTTGGACAACAATTTAGGCTCATTTAGAATAGCACGCAGCAGCTTACGCTGACAGGTATCAAAGTTTTTATTTGGTAAACTATAGGTGAACAGTGCAAATTTTTGGGAGTACTGGCTCTGATTTTAAAGATGCCTTGTAAATAGGGCTTTACTTTCGTTCGATGATTAGATGTATGTACACTTTAAATACTCAAATAAAAACCTGTCAGCTTAAGCGGATAGGCAGTTTTTTCTTCATTGGCCCAACAAAGTGAACGAATATCGGAGACATAGTTTTTGGCCCAACAACAAAGCCCGGTGTATTTAACCAGAAGTTGCTACTTCATCGATTCAACATCATACTTGAGTTGGCCAAACAACTATATTGGCACACCAACTGAAGATAGTCAGGGAGCCACTGATATATGGTCCAGTATCCGCAATTTGCAGTTTTTCCTTCAGTGGCTCGACAAAAAGTCCGTTGTATTTAAGATGAAGATTCTTCTCCGTCGATTCAACATAAAATTAGTATTGGCAAAACAACTGGTTTGGCATACAAACTGAAGTTATTCAGTCAATAACATATGCTCCAGTATGGGAGAAACGTAGTTTTTTCCGTTGTATTTAAGATGAACATTCTTCTCTATTGATTCAACATCGAATTAGTATTGGCAAAACAACTGTGTTGGCACACCAACTGAAGTTATTCGGCGAGCCAATAATGTATGCTCCAATATTGGAGAAATGCCAACAACAACCAAGGTAAAGAATCCTCCTGCTTGAAGTTTTAGCAGCTTAATGCTTTGTGGTCATTTGGATGTTTTCAGCGAGAATATAAATTTTTGGTAGAACTGGGGCAGGTCAAACTTTACTTTTGACGTCCATATTTATTCTAGGCAAGGGTAAACTCCCCGAGCTGCCGTTGGACAGAAAAAAAATAATGTCCTTAATATTACTACAAAAGAAAGAAGAAACAGAAGTGAAAAAACCTCCGAATCAGTCCTGCCCTTCGTTTTTCCACCCAAGATCTTTTGATCCTTTCATAATATTATTGACAGATGATTCTACATTTAAATATTACTCTTCTATTTCTTCATAAGATTTTAAAGAACAATGTGGCCTCAAAACTCACCAAGAGCACACAGCAACTGGATAAAAAAAGTACAAAAATTTTGGAACAATCAACACCATGTGGAATTGAAAGAGACAAAGGACTTCGCCAAAGAAAAAAATCTATTCAAAAAAAAGTTCATACCGAGGAACCCCATTGTATTTTCTCAAGTAAGCATCATTGTCAAGGATATTTGGAAAGCATTACTTTTTGGTGGTAACAGATTTTAACTGCAGAACGAACTAAGTGTAAACTCCACGGGACACAGAAGGCATATTAGTTTAAAAGCTTACTTATCGTGAGTTTTCACCTGATGACGATTGCAGATACAAAAGTTATCGTGGAGTAGACGGTTGTAAATTAGGACACCTTGGAAAGTCTTTAAACACCAATATCGTGAATATCCAGGTCATCATCCAGCAATATATCCTCAACTTACATATATTTTTCGTTTTGATTTTTAATGTTTACAGCGAGTATATCAATTTTTGGTAGAACAGTGGTTGGTCAAACTTTACTTTTTACTTCCATATTTATTCAAGACAAGGTTAAACTCCTCGAGCTCTCGTTGATCAAGAACAAAAATAATGTCCATAATATGACAGCAGTACGATTTGCGTCACATGATTCTACTTCTAAATATTACTTTTCTACTTCTTAATAAGAACTTATACAACAATGTTGCCTCAAAACTCAACAAAGGTATACAGCAACTGGATCACAAAAATCACAAAATTTTTGGAACAAGCTACATCATATTATAGAATTAGGCAAATTGGAGGAACTGGACTTTTAAGAAATTCTTAGCGGAATTACTGAATGACACAAAATTGTGGAAATAGTAACGAAATTAGGAAAATTACTTACGGAATAGGAAGAAGAATTTGTTGTATTTTTAATAGAGTTATTGGAACAAGAGTTAGCTAAACTTAATGTATGAGTTTTATCCGACGGTTAAATTAATGTGTGTGGTTAATTAGGGAAATCAGTTGCGGAATGGGAAGAAGAAATAGTAGGATTGGAGTCGATGAAATTAGTAGTGGAACTTATAAAGTTAGTGAAATTGGTATAGGAGCTGCAATTAGTGTAATGGCTGTCGAGTGATCGATACTTCACGCGATATTTAAAAACTAGGCTCTAGAGAAGTAAAGTATTAATCAAATTGATATAATCCACAATATCTATGGTAATGGTCAAGAAAGCGTCTTTTTCAAGCATATGTAGATTTTCATTACAGATTACAGCGTTGCCATTTCAGGGATCCCCGCGTGATTTATCTTTTAGTAAGATATTCTGAACAAGTAATCCTTTTGACTTTGGTGTTTTCTTTACCTTTGCCAAAAAAATCATTGTTTTCATTGTTAGAAAGATACTGTTTTAAAATATATAACATAAAATACCATTTCATTTTCATATTAACTCCATCTCTGGTGAATCCAGAATTTATATTTAAGTTTAAATCTTCCAAAGTGTTTATGTAGTCGTTTATGATTGTGGTTGGCGATTTTTATTTAACTCCCTTTAACTTTTTAAAACCTAATAGAATTGTTGTGGGTTTTTTATAATAGGTCATTGCATGTTTATTGACTTTAAGCTTCGTGAATTTATTAACCTTTAACTTTTGGATGCTTTCATTTAGAAAGCAGCAGCTTATAATAAATATACATAAGTAAAAAATGGGAGCAAGAATGTCCAATAAAACTTTAAATCTTAGAAAACAACAAATATTTAAGCTAAAGTAATTACACATTAGAATAAAATTTTACTACCTAATGGGGAATACCTAAATGTTGTTTGGGTCCAATAAATATTTATTGGGGCAAATAAATATTTCGAAAGAGAAAAAAATAAAAGAAGTTAAAAAACCTCCGAATCAGTTACTTCAACCAAAAATAATCTAAAAGAAAAGATCAAAAGATCTTGGGTACAAGAATGAAAATTCAAAATTGGATGGGTATCCTACAAGGAACACACAAAGGACCAAAGCGAAATGAGAAATAATTAAACGATATTTTGTCCTGGGCAACCAGTGCGCAGCGTAGGCTTATCATTGATTTCACTGGTCACCCTCCCCAAACATCATTCAACACCATTATACACTTTGACTTTCAACTTTGAGTCATTCACAAATAGGCATCGTTCCGCACTTGTACTTAATATAAACACCTGATACGGGTTCGTCCTGGCGTGTTAATATTCCCAGTAGGAATATCCTTCTAAAGCAATTAAAACAATGGAGAAAAAAAAAACCTCCAAATTAGTTACTTTAACCAAAAACAATCTAAAAGAAAAGATAAAAAAATCTGGGGTGGAAAAACGAAAATTTAAAATTAGATGATTAGAATTAAGCGATGCTGGTTGTCTAGGACGAAACATCTTTTAGTAGAATTGGACTTTTTAGATGCAGATTATAAACTCGATTGAATTAATAAAATTCGTTCTTTGTTTTCATTTTTAAAATACCATATATTTAAGAAGAAGCCTTGCGCGTGCACATATTTTTTTACTAATCATGTATTTAAAAATGTCACAGGTTATAGAAGAATACAAAAAACGACAACAAATTTTGCAAGACGACCTTAAAGAAAGAGAGGATTTTTTTTTGGAGCTAAATAACTGAAAAAACGAACAGAAACTTCCAAAAGCTCTAGTAGTCAAAAAATAGGGATTGCCAAAGAGTGCAACGTATGGAAAACAACATTACTGCGGTAACAATCGCTATCTACCACTAAATTCTCACCATAAAATACTAAAATGTCAAAATTCTACACTGGAAAAGTCATATTTAAAAGAATTTATATGTATGAACTTCAGCACAACTTCGATCCACCTAACTAGAAGATCAGAATATTGAACTGAACCTCTCCTGCAACTTATCTCACATAGGACTGACTTTCAAGGCACTCTAGGCACAGTTGGTTTCATTGGAAGTTGAACAACTGGAGCGCATCTTAGAGTAAACAAGGCAATTAATAAAATACAAAGCAGATTTTACTGGGTTGGGTCGTACTGTCAAGATGTTAAAACGTGGTGCCGTCAATGTGCCACATGTGTAGCCAGTCAAGGACCTAAAACCTGATTAAGAGGTCAAATGAAGCAGTATAATGTTGGACGATCATTTAAACGTAAAGCCATTGATGTTGCTGGATCATTTTCCGAGGCTGAGAAAGGCAATTAATACATTGTTGTCGCCATTAATTACTTCAGTAAGTGAAAAAAAGTGTTTGCCTTACCCAATCAGAAAGCTGTGACGTGAAGTTGTAAGCTGTGGCTGTGAAGTTGTAAGCTGTGGCAGTGGCCGAAATATCAGTAAACAATGTCTTTAGTAGGTTTGGCATCCTATTAGAGCTACACACAGACGAAGGACGAAACTTTGAGTCCAAACTTTAAACTTTGTGACCTTCTTGGGATAAATAAAACCAGCACAACACCTTTACATCCATAGTCCGACGGTATAGTTGAAAGATTTGACAAAACAATAGAAGGACATCTTTCCAAGGTTTTCCACGCACACCAAAAAATTGGGACCAGTACATTCCAGTATTCCTAATGGCATATAGGTCGGCTCTCTACAATATGACAGTTATACCAGCCAATGTGTTATTTGGCAGAGAATTAAGAATACCATGTGACATAATGGCCCACTTTCTAGCTTTGAATTAAGTTATAACTGAGACTTAAGTGCCTGCTGTCTCTTTTTAAAAATCAAAGTGAGAAAAAGACAGATTGTAAGATAGGTGGCACTTAAGTGGACGGTGAGAAAGTGGCCCAATGTTTAGTTCACTTGAAGAGTCAAATCGGGAAGTAGGAGATTATGTGGATGAGCTGCCAAAAAAAGCTGGTGGATATTCACGAGTTATTCAGAGAAAGAATAGAAATCACTAGTTAGCGAGATATAATTTAAAAGCAAACTTTGCGGGACTCCATAAAGATGATGAAGTTTGGTTATATATGGAAGAAGGGCAGGGAAGGACTATAGCGAAGATGATGGTAGTATACCTGGAAATATTGATGAGGACGATCAAAGCTAAAGTGTTACGAGATATATATTTAATTAAATACTAGCCTGTTTAGTTTTGTTGTGTTGTATTTTTATGCACTTTCCTATGTTGGAGTAGTCTAAGTTATACAGGGTGATCCAAAATTCCCTGGAACGACTTTAACTGTAGGTTAAATTTGTTGAGCAAAACAAGAATTAGTAAAATATATTTTTGTAAACTCTTTCGTTTGAGAGATATTTGCGTTTAAAAGTTATTAATATTTTCTGAGAAGTACCCTTTAATACGTGGTAGAAACATTAATTTTTGAGAACAAAACTGTGAAAACTTCAGTCAGCACATGTGGACTTGCTTGGTAAATAATTTAAAAGGCGATTCCCAAAAAAATAATACGAAAATTTAAAAAGGATTTATCGACCGTATTTGCCAAACCTTCGTTTAATTTTGCCTGACACCTCTTTGTCGAGGGCCGGCATCTTTAGAGTAAGTAACAAGTATCCACAGTGGATCGATGACCTTACACCTCCTCCGTCCTGCTACACGTTAAACTTGCATCTATCTAACAACACCAGCAGAACTTGGTTTTTGACAGTAGACTTTTTTCCTCACCAGCCCGCAGTCATATAAGTTGACCCAAATATCGAAGATCGTCAGACGTATCTCTTGTAGTGATTCCACTGCCCAAAAACGCAGGTAATGCCTCTTTTAAGGTGAGTAAGGGATAGTGATGCGAATATAATGTAACCTTCATATTTGCTCGGAACAGTTGGAGACCGTGCTTACACCCACTAAGCGTGGGACCAGAGGTTTTCGATCGGTATGATGCGAATGCATCTAGCCTCTCATATCCAAATGCCAACCTCACCTTCTCGTTGTGCTCCCTGTCTAAAAGAGACGAGGCTCTGGCGACCGAATATGGACGGTATAGCCCTATGGGGAAGTTGAACTAGACCCAATAACCACTAGGAACTGCTCCATTAAGGACCTGTACAAACTCGAACAGGGGATAAATTTAATGGAGTTGTTAAACTAGGATCAAAGGGTGCACAATAAGCCAGTAATGGTTGCAGTGTAGTGACTCTGGCCAGCCAACAGGCTGGTCGGAGCCACAATCGGGGGATTTTAGTCGGTAGGAATCCGACACTACCCGGTCTCTCCTGGTAGAGGTTCGGGCGTCTTATGCAAGATTTCCCTTTGAGACTCTTGAAAAAAAATGACTCTTTTAAGTCACCTTCTTTCGGAGTTCAGCCGCGTCTTATGCATGGAATCACGATCTCGGAGAAGTCCAGGTCTCCTTTTTTGGGTCACCGGCTGTCGTCAGAGTCCTCCACCCAAATTCGCGAAGTCGTCGTTCGTCCACCTTTAAGTTCAGTAATTTTCGATGCAGTGTCAACCGTGCCCCCTACTTCTACTTCCTTTGTTGTTACGTGGAAGCCGCCTTCAATGTTGTGTGAAGCAATGTATGGCTTGCCGAGATGCGATCTTGCAATTCCCTGTTCTGTAGGTAAAGACGCTGTTCACTAGTCTACGGCGGCGGCGGCCCCGGCCGTTAGTTCGGCTAACTCTAATACTAATTTCATGAATTCCATCACCAATTTCAACAATCGGGTTCGGAAAATTCAAACATGTTGCATAAAAGTGCCGGATCGGCATTACCCAAAAACGGTATATTTTTAAACATTCAGTGGACTGAGCTCAAAATTGGAATCAGCGGCGGATCTAGGTGTGGGCACTTGGTCACGACACCAGACGCCAGGGGTGCCAAAATGTAAAATGTGCCCGAAATAAATAGGTAAAAACTCTAATCACGCACCACATCATACAAGCAATGTCTACTAACTTCGAGTTAGTAGACATTGATACAAGTAAAATTTCGTCACAGGGGCGCCAAAATATATTCATCATACAATAAAATAAAGTAAAATTTAGGCAGAAGGAGCTAGAGGCGCGCGGCCCGCGCTTCGCCCAGTGAATTTTCCGTGAATATGTAGTACAGGAAACGCCTTGATTTTTTGATGAATTTACATCTGCTTGCAGCAATGTTGAAAAGATGTCGCTCCTTACGTAGCGTGCCTAAATAATTTAAAACAATAATATTGATTTTATTATGCGCCGAAAGGGGTTGTTTGTTTGTTTACTTTTTAAGTGGAGAAATTTAAAATTTTTATTTTTACGAGTTCTGGTTCAGTTTTTAAGATAAAAACCTAAAAGTTATATATAAATAGGTACCTGTTGTAGTGTTCAAGAGAATAGGTATCGTACTTTTGTGTTTTTTTTGTTAGCATCAGGTAAGTTAATTGTTAGTTGTAGCTCCATAGAGTTGCTTAGCAAGAACGACCCAAAGTTATCTGCTCATGTAGGGTCCATCTCAAAAGGTTCCGTATCATACTTTTCCTATGTAATTCGAGATGAATTAATAAATCTTTTGACTGATACTGTTCACAGGTCAATTTTAGACAGGGTTAAAAAAATGAACATATTATGCCATAGCTTTTGATTGCACACCAGATATCAGTCACAAAGAGCAAATGTCTCAAACTTTGAGATATGTTTACTTAGAAGATTATCAGTGGACTATAAAAGAAAGTTTCTAAGACTTTATAATAGTCAATGATAAGACAGGAGCTGGCTTAGCTGAGCAGATTTTAAATAAAATAGACTCTGACGGCTTGGACTTCATGACCTGCAGAGCTCAGTCATACGATAGTGGAGCCAATATGGCTGGACAATATAGAGATGTCCAAGCAGTCATATCCTAAAAAAATGATCTAGCGAGGTTTTTACTATGAACCAACCACTCTTTAAACCTGGTTGGTGTCCATGCTGCTTCGGTCACTTCAGAAATAACAACGTTTTTTGGGACTGTCAATAGTATTTATAATTTTTTTGCTGCCACAACCGAAAGATGGGATTGCGTTTAGCACTTAAAATTTAAACTAAAAGGTACTGCAGATACTAGGTGGTCCTCCAAATATCAGTCAATTAAATCACTTAGAAACAAACTGCCCGAAATTTGTGGAATTCTTATAGGTATCGCAACGCAACAAGAAAAGAAATTTACAGTTGATGCAGTGTCATTATCCCAAGTACTTACAAAAATGATCAATTTTTCATTCATTTTCCTTTTAGTATTTTGGGAATAAACTTTAAGAAATATTGAAAATGTGAACACATCTTTGCAGAGGTCAACGCTTTCGATCGCGGATACATCTAAATTGCTGAATTCATTACAGAGTTACTTATCTGAGTTCAGAGACAAAGTCGACGATTGCTTTGAAGAAGCAAAGATCCTTGCGGAGGCAACCAACATTGAGCCTGTTCTGGCAGAAAAACGGACAAGGAAAGTGAAAAAGTTTTTTGATGAAAAGGCTGATGACAAAATTGGTACCTTAACCTAAGAAAGACAACTAAAAATTCGAATTTTTCAAGCATTGGATAAAATAAATGAGCATCGTTATCACTAGAAGAAATAAAAAAACATGCTGCAGATTTAGCTATTAAATATAGCAACGATTTGGACGCAACAGAGATGTATCTTGAACTTAAAAATTTCAAGAGTTACGCAAGCTTGTTGCTTTCACACCTGGAAGCAGCTACCTGCTTGGATATTCTTATTATGCTAGAAAAATATTGTTTAATTCCAAATTATCCAAAGTTGCAGACCGCCCTACGAATATTTCTAACTAAACTAATTTCTAAATAAACTAAAATTAATTAAAGATTTTAGGCGATCAGCTATGATACAGGAGAGACTGACTGACCTAGGAATATTTAGCATAGAGTATGAAATAGCGGAAAAAAATAACTTAGATAAAGTTATAGATGAAATGGCTGCAGAAAAGGCTAGAAAAGTCAAATTTTAAGCAATTTTGAGCAATATTTTGTAGTACTTTCGTGCTCTTCGTAGGATTTTTAAGTCCGCATATTAAATACTTTTTTTATTTTTTTTTATTTATTTTTTTAAGTAATAGCAATGCAATATTCGAATTATTTTTTCTTATTTAATTTTTTTTTCGGGTGGGGGGGGGGTAGACATTTTTTTGATCCGTGGGGGCGCCAAATTTTGTCTTTGCCCACGACGTACTTTACCCCAGATCCGCCACTGATGGAACGATAATCGCACTGTACAGTGTCGAAACACCCTGCTATCTTCATTTCAATGCCGATCCAAAGCTACAGAAATTCGGGCTTAGTGAAGTTTAAAGAATGCCAAGTGAAACTGAAAAACGAAATTTGTTGTACAATGTGCTGTTTTTTCACTAAGAACTTTTACTATATTTGTTTACATTGCAATGCATCGCTGCGTTTCCTCGTGATGTAGTGTTACGGCACGCGTCTTTTATTTTAAAATTCTACCACGGACAATTTGTATGAATAATCTGGGCGATAAAAATAATTTTGCAAAAAAATTAATTGTATCCAACATATCAAATTTTTCAAGACTTCCCAGTACTTAGATTAAGACAGTTATATGCAAGTAAAGTCTTACGATATACACAAAAGTATTCTGACACTATACGCATCATAAACTCCAACCAATATAATAAAATATCGCTGAGATACCAAAGAAACATAAAAGATTAACTCAGAAGTGTATAACCTACATGGCACCAAAATTATTTAACCTTTTAACTGCCGATCAAAAAACGTCAATCTGTCAACATTACAAAAATAAAAAATGTATAAAACATTTATTACATCAATTAATTATGCAAGCCTTAAATCCTGTTTTCCGTAAAGGAAACTATTCAAAAATACCAAAAAACTTAAACAAGCAGAGTCACTTATTCTAATTATAATTCGACTAAAACAAATCTATTTTAATTATATTTTCTTTTGGACCGTTTTTTACATATAAACTGAATCTTAAGAAATGATCTAGCATTAGTACGGATATTAGTTATTAAGCATAAATAACATATTTTTATTGCGCTTAAAGTATATATTGAAGAAAGTGGGAAAAGCTACGCGCTGGCAGAAGTACTGCCTTATTAGTAATCCCTTCCTACTTTATTCATATTCCTTAAATTTTTATTTTATTTTTATTTATTTATTTATTTAATCAGATTTTATTTATTTTTAATTATTTTTTAGTTTGGATTTTCAATAAAGTATTCTCTCTCTAGTAGCACATAAGAAATGTTGTTATCAGCTACAGTTCGTTTCAAGGTAAATTTTTAATTTTCGGAGTAATCTTTTACCCGTCGAATTAAACCCGTTATGTATTAGTCCGTTTATTTCTTTTTTTCACAAAATGACACCATGACTCTACTACAATCAAAAGTCAAATAATATCGGGGGGGTCGGTAACCGAATTTTTAATAGAAAAGGGGAAAATCTAAGCATTGCTCTTCATGAATATCTCAAAAACTAAGACACCCAATTAAGAACGGTTTTCATTTCCAGAAAGCCAAATCATTGTTTTTTTAACCAGATGTTTGTTTTTGTTTAAAAGTAAGTAGTACGAAAACAGTAGCGGCTGGTTTTGGAAAAATGCTGAAATTTCAGCTTTTTCAACTTCCTTGAAAGTTACTTTCCTTTGTTCTCGTTTTTAGGTTTGAATTCCCAAATTATATTTATTTACTTTGAAAATTGACCCATTATCTTATTTTTCTTTTGCTGCTTTTTAAAATATTTTTTCGTATAGATTACTCTACCGGTCACACAAAGGGTACCGAAATAATTATTTTAATAACATTTAAATATGCCTTTTAATCTTGTCACAGTTTGTTCAATTTTTTTTAATAGCGTCGTCAGCAACCGTCAAATTTGAAAAATTCACTAATTCAAAATTGTGAAAATTTTCTCAAAAAATAATAATGCAATATCTCTCGCTGGTATGTTTTTTTTTGTAGCTCTATTCATTCCCTTTTAGGACTGCTATTACCTATGCAAAAAAATTGGGCTGGGGCTATGCTAGAGAGGTTCTTCTATACCCATGCTAGTCAATCTTGTTTTGTCCATGTTTAAATCTAGTTAGCTTGCAGCTTTTTGGCGTTAAACCTGCATTTTTTAAAATTAATTTCGGGAGTAAGGATCCTTTGCAAATGGTCTTAGAAAATTTGGTACTAAGGGACCCAGGGATCATTTGCGCCAAATGCCGTGATTCTATCGTTATGCTTTAGGTGATATTTAATGTTGTTTTTTTCAAAAAACTTGAAGAACTGGGGTCCTCTGCATAAAACTTTTTATCTTTTAGTTCTATCATTTTTTGGATGGCTGTGATTAATATTTTCCTATTTTTTTGTTTAACATCGAGAATTGGGGTCCCAGGCAAGAGACCTCGAATAAGTAACTCATGACAAAAAAAAATTGCGAGGTCAATGATTATTTGTGCCAAATATCATCCCTCTACCATAACTTCTAAACTTTTAACAATTTTTTTGTTATTTTCAGAAATGGGGGCTCTTTTTAGAAAACTTTATATTAGCAACATTTATCAAAAATTATCTAAGGATCTGCCTATTATGCATGCCAAGTTTCACTGCTGAATTATTGTAAACTCCTCATCTTCTAGAGTAATATGCGATTTTTGTACGAACTTTTAACTAGCATGGTTATTATAAATTTTTTCGCATATGTAATAGCAGCCCTAAAAGGGAATGAGTAGAACTACCAAAAAAATATAGCCTTATCAAAATCTTAGAAAGTTTGTAGAAATGCCAGCGAGAGATATTGCGTTGTTATTTTTTGAGGAAAACTTCCACAATTTTGAATTAGTGGATTTTTCATATTTAACCGTTGCTGAGGACGCTACTGAAAAAAAATTGGACAAACTGTGACAAGATTAAAAGGCATATTCAAACGTTATTCGAAAAAAGACCCTAATGTTTAGGATTAAAAAAAAAACAATTATTTTGGTATTCTTTGTGATAAAAAGCACACGGGTAGCATAATCTGTACGAGAAAATAATTTAAAAAGCAGCAAAGGAAAGGTAAGATAATGGGTTAATAAATATAATTTCGGAATTCAAACCTAAAAACCAGAGCAAAGGAAAGTAACTTTCAAAGAAGTCGAAAAAGCTGAAATTTTAGCATTTTTTCGAAACGAGCCGCTAATGTTTTCGTACCATTTACTTTTAAACAAAAACTAATAACTTGTTAAATAAGCCATTAACTTGGCTTTTTGGAAGTGAATTGAGTGTCTTAGTTTTTGAGATATTCATGAAAAACTTGAGAAATCTTTAGATTTTCCAAGAGACGTAGTCGGAAATCATTTCACTTTTGATTGTAATATAGTCATGGTATCATGTCATAAAAGTTTAAACATAAACATATACTTCGACCAGGACCTCTTGATAAATATTACAAATCAAATCAAAATCTGCGGAATCGTACTTCACGAGCCAGTTGTAGAGCTCTATTTTTGACCAGTAAAAGAGTATTAAACTTGTGCTAAAATATGCAAGATACACTTTAAAAGTAAATTTTTGAATGCCTGTCAGAAAGTGGAACAGAAGCGCAAGATCCAGGAGGTAAAGCGTACGATGATGAACGAGATCTGGGCAAATCAGACAGAATGGAATCAAAAGAATATAACTCGCATACAGAACAGGAAATTTTACAAAGTGAAAAACTTGTGGAAAAAATATTTATAGGGTTCGTTTTTACTGAAAAAGATAAATCGTCTAAACTAAACTGAAGTCGAAAACTTAATAACTTGTCTTCTGGAATCATAAGATGCAGCAAAAGAGTTAACATTTATTTAATGAGAATTATGTGCGGTGGAATTAATTAATAAATAAAATATTGAAAAACAAATTATTTTGCATTTTTTTTGATAAAGGTATAGAGAAAACAACATCATTAAAAGTAGTAAAATATGTAAGTGAATTCTGATTCCGCTAGGGTATCCATACAAATGCCTGAAACGGAATTTTTCCGAAAATAAATCAGCCGAAACTAAAATAGCTCGAAAATGTTTTATGCAAAAATAATTCGGCTGAAACGGAATTTATCCGACCCGTGATTTTACCGACTGAATAAATCGCACTCAATCGATAATGCCTTGCTTCAAGCTGCATGTACGTATAGTGCGGTGCTCAAAGGTGCGAAGTTTTCAGTTATAAATGTTTTTTATGGCCGGGTTAGCAAGAGGTCGAGAAGAAACGAAAGTATATTTTTTGCCACACCCTATATATTTTAGTCACAGAAAAACTTCTAATTATTTACATGTTTACTTGACAGCAACGTTCAAATAAATCACGGGTCGGGATAATAACGTTTCGGCCAAATTATCTTCGTATATTTTTAGTGTCGGATGTTTTTAGTTTCGGGCGTTTTATTTTCCGGCAGATTAAATTCGCTCGTTTTATTTTTGGCACTATTCGGGGTCAGCCAAATTACGATTCGGGATTTGTATAGGAACCTGTCCGCTGCCGGTAAAAATGGGAAGCGCCAGTTGTGGAATGTAAAATTCAAAATCTTCCATGGAGCCAACTAATTTTTGGCAGCAAGGTATATTAATTTTAAATATTTTGACGTCATTGCTCATATGTCAAGTCACATCATAGTGTTAAAAGTATTATAGATATAATGAAGACTTATAGATTGTTGAAGTACTCTATCTTGGGCAAGAGAATAGAATAGATTTTTATTTGCAAAAGTTTTTTACATTCTTAAGAAAAGGGAAACTATCCCAAAAGTATAACAAATAATTAATCAATTAAAAAACTAGAAAATTTTACATTATTTGTGAATTACTTAGTAGCTTGATAAAATATAAAGCAACAACAATAGATGGAATCTAGCAATTTTTACACAGTACAAACAATACTAAGAATTACGAAGAATTAGTATAAATATGGACAATATGGACAAAATATTTTAAAAAAGTATTGAAATGAGTAAAAATTATTAAAATTATTTAAAATAATAAGAAAGGTTAAAATACTAAAAACATATCAATGACAGCCTTATTAAATTTACAATTTTGTAAGGAAGTACTTGAGGAGACAAGTATTCCACAGTTGATGTCTCTATATTGAGAAGATATTTAAATAAATCCTTTTTTAATTTGTTTAATGCGTTTTCTTGCTCTAACAGTAAAGGAAGTTTATTGTAAAACCTGACACATGCATAGAAGGGACTCCTTCAGAGTAAGTCTTTGATTGGGAAAATACTGTCAAAAAATATTAAGCAACCAACAAAAGGAGCCAGAAAAATCAGATTTTGCATAAAATAATAATTTATTATCCCAAAACTTACTAAAACGACCAAAAAACAACCTTCATTATTTATTGAGCCCTTGTTTTATTTTAAGGTGAGATAACAATCCAGTTTTCATTGTTTTAACCACTCCGTGGTATAATGGCGTGTCGTTGAACTGAGTGAGAACATTTTTAATCACCAGCCCGACCTTGAATGCGGGAGTGGCCCCGAGCAAGATGTATACTGGGCTGTTGTTCTTTGTGGTTCTTTAGTACCCATCTTACCATCAGGAGAATTATTTTGTTTTTAATATTTTTGGTACGTTTGTAAAATTTGTTATTGACATTTGTGACTAACATATATGACGATGTTCTCAATTTTTGGGAGCTAATTACTAACGGATAGACAGAATGCTACTCAAGCAAATAAACAATAAGTTGGCATATATTTACAGTGGTATTTACTAATCTAATCTAAAATAGTAAATCTAAAAAAGTACGGGCCCTCATAGTTCGAAAAATTTAGACGTGTGGAGGGTACTAAACTAAACCAATAAACTAAACCAATTTTCAAGTACCACTAAACAACTACTTTTTTCCTTAAAATATATCATATTTTGGGAGAAAATGCCTTAAACCTAATATTTTTTGACAGGTTTCAAAATGACAATACGCCAAAAATTTGGCACAAAATAGATTAGTTATCTGTACTTCTGGTTATACCTAAAGTTGTTGATTTTTTAAACCACCTCTGGACCGTTATTCTAGAATTTTAGAGAAAGGAGTACTCACGGTGAGCTTACAAAAATGTACCTAATTGGCCGCAATCTCATTATTTTTGTCATATTTCTGATAGTTTCGGCAGTAATGGCAAAACCGCTCTCAAATAATGTCATTACTGCCAAAGCAGATAGAATAGTGACAGAAAACTAACATTTCGACCAATCAAATGCGTTTTTGTAGGAGAAATGCTCCCCGGGAGCACTTCCTTTCCCAAAATTAAAGAATACAGATCCTGGGAAGTTGTTTATAGCCTCTAGGACGAAGAAACGTTTTTTAGAAGGATTAATTAATCTTAATTAATTAACCTTTAATTTCATCCAGAAAAACGCCGTATTGTAAACTTGTTTTCAGAAGAAAATATATATTTATGAGAACATTATGAGGCAAAACAAACATGGATAAAGGTCAATTATTATGCGCCAAAACTATGGCGAAAAACTATAACGAAAAAAGCCCAAACTGAAATTGCAACATTGAGGATATTTAAAGGCTCATGCATTTCAAAACTGCAGCTTTCATCAGTACAGTTTGATGCAAGCCAAGGTGCAAGCAGAGGTAAGAGATCTGAACTCGCTGTTTACGACAAGTTTGTGATCTGAACGCACCTGATATTTTGAAACTCACATTTCGACAGTTACAGAAATGTTAATAAAATTTACATTTAAGTTTTAAATGGTACGACCATAACGATAATTTAAGGCTTAAAATATTTTAGTGGTAACGTTTTTGTTTAACCAGATTTTTCTATTTTTCACATTTTCAAGCCATGATTTTGCTCAAATTTCAAAGTTTTCTTTCCAAACTTTCGATTTCTAGAATAAAACACTAACTTTTTTCAAGTTTTCACTATTTTTTTTTCAACGTTCAAAAAAAGTACTGCCAAAAAACATTTTTTGTCTATTGAAATGAAAAATATTTAAGGTTGTTGGAAAGAGAGAGCAGGCTATAAAAAAGTATTTTAGAGAAATATGAAAATAATTTAAGGCAATTGTTCAATAAAAATATCTTTGATTGGTGTCGTGCATGTAATGTTTATTTTGCCAAAAAAACAGAAAAAATTGTATTTGTTTAAAGCATAAAGTGTGTAAGACATAAAGTGGTATTAATTTTCAATTTCAATCAAAGTTCTTTACAGTCTTTAAAATGACCAAAAAACGTGTCTTACTATAAGTGTATGTAACAAAATTATTTTTAGGTTTATCATGGCCGTACCATAATACTTTTCATAAATAAAAACAACTTTTAAATAAACACAAAGTATCCTTATTTTATTATTATACATCTTAATGGATGTGTGACACTGACATAGAGTTTTAACCGCAAAGAAACTTAACTAAAATAGACCCTTCAAGTCAGAAATCGCTTTGAAACGCGATCAGTCGTTAGATTTAGGGAAAATCATTGTCCTCTCTACTGGCAACGTTGCATCAGGCAATACCAAGCATTTTCACCTCACACATGCTATCCACCTTACGTTTGGTAGTTCGATTCTACTAAAGCGGCAACTCCAACGACAAATAATGAATGAGGCAGCGTAGTTCACGGTTATATAGGTGACCCGCTACAGGTGCGGGGTTGTCACATTGCGTAGGTTTTATTCCCGATATAAATTGGAAAATTAAAACAATTATTTTTTTTTTGGTCAAAATATCAAATATCTATATGACCGAAAAAATAAGGGATATATACAGAGTGGATTCTTTACGGTACGGTGCTTCTAGCAACTTTAGGGAAGAGGTTTTAAAAAAAGCTAAAAGCGAATCTTTAATGATTTTTTACGCACTTTGCGCCCATGATAAAAAAAAATTGGGGCCCCCAACTGGAGGCCCAGGGCCTACCAACTATTTTTTTTAATACCACTTGTCGCACCTTTTTGGAAAGCTTGTTAAAGAAAAAATTTCGCACAGAAGTTTTTTTTTTTTGACATCTGTTAACCAATCTGTGAAAAATTTAAAAAAACTTATTTTTTTGACAATTGTTTTAGCTTCAAAATAAACTACATATTTCTCTATTTACTAAGCGAAATAAAGAAAATAACACACAAGAATATTACTGGCGGCCCATTTAGGAGCTCTCAATGAAGGCCTGGGGCCTACCAATATTTTTTTTCATGAGGAGGTACGATTTGTGCCACTTTTTTGGAAAGCTTGTTAAAAGAGAAATTCGATTAAATAATTTTTTTTTGACATCTGTCAACCCATGTGTCAAAAATTTTACGCCAATAATATTCTTGTGTGGCAGTTTCTTTATTCCACTTAGTAGATAAAGAAAAATGCAGTTTATTTTGAAGCTAAAACAATTGACAACAAATAGGTTGACATGGGTTTAGAATTTCCTTTTTAACAAGCTTTCTAAAAGGGTGCTACAAGTGGTGTCTCCTCATGAAAAAAATGTTGGTAGGCTCTGTGCCTTTAGTGAGGACCCCCAAATGGGCCGCCTATAATATCCTTGTGTGATGTTTTCTTAATTCCTCTTAGTAAATAGAGAAATATGTAGTTTATTTTGAGGCTTAAACAATTGACAAAAAAATATATTTTTTTAATTTTTGACACATTGGTTGACAGATGTCAAAAAAAACTAGTGCGTTAGGTTTCTTTTTTAACAAGCTTTCCAAGAAGGTGCCACAAGTGGTACCTTCTCATTAAAAAAAAAAGTTGTTAGGCTTTGGGCCTCCAATTGGGGGTCCCAAATTTTTTTTTATCATGGGCAGAACGGCCGTTTTATTTAAAGAATCCATCCGGTATATATACCATAATATGTACACTTGTGATAAAAACAAACGGGGCATTACGTACCCAAATGTCAAATACGTGTCCCCATTTTTATGTATGTGTACCAGGTACACGTTAGGAATTATTTATCGAATTAAAATTGTGAAAATTTGTGAATATGTGAATAAAAATCAAGGCGCCTATACTCACAGATGAGCCCAAAATTTACAATATAGCGTTGTGACCTCACGTGAGTACCGATTGAAATTTTATCGTATCCCAGCAAACACAAATCGTCGGCATTGAATCGGGCCAATGTCGACAACGTCGGCAGTGTGTCGGAATCGGTGACTACACGCTGGCCCGATGTTGGACAGATTGCGATTTTCAGTTTTTGGTCAATAATCGGCAACTGACGGAGGTCCACATTACTACAGTCGAGTTTATGCCGACACCACTTTAGGGCCGACGACGGTCCGATTGGAACTTTGTCTAATCGGCCGAGAATCGGCAACTGACGATGGTCCGATTTACTATAGTCGACTTTATGCCGACGTCCACTTTATATGCTTTAGGGCCGATGATGGTCCGATTGGAACTTTGTTTAATCGGTCGAGAATCGGCAACCAACGATGGCCCAATTTACTATAGTCGACTTTATGCCGACGAACACTTTAACTGCTTTAGGGCAGACGATGGTCCGATTGGAACTTTGTTTGATTTGTCGAGAATCGGCAACATTAAAATTTTTAAACTGCTTAATAGTTTCCTCCTAGTATGTAGAGATGGCGTTAATGTCACTATGTTCCCTGTACAGTGGAAGATAATATTATATATATAATGAGCAAAGATATTTCAAAATGGTGGTACTTCTCTACAAGAATCACCTCCTCCGCCACTTAAACCAGCCCGACTCGTTAAGCACCCGCATTATCGAAACTTTGTAGTTTGCCAATGTTGGATCGTGTCAAGCAACCACCGACGAACCTTCGCCAATCACCGATGTCTACCTATTATATCGGACGTTTGTGGTTTGCCATTGTCGGGCCGCTTTAAGCTACCACCGACGAACCTTCGTCAATTGCCGACGGAAACCAATGTCGGACTTGAATAGTTTACCGATGTCGGGCCAAGACCAGCTTGCCTAAGTTAGATCGACCAAATTAAGCAGCTTTATGGGCGGATGGTCGATACCATGTGGTTAAACCATATCGGACCTTAATCGTACGGCGACGGTATGCCGATGTCAGCAAAAAGTAAAATTTACCATTGGTCCGACGCCGACGGCGGGCTATAGTCTAACGTTGCGTCAGCAAACATACATTGGGCCTACATCGCAAAGCGGACAAAAATTACTGCTGGTTCGATGTTGTAAATCGACGTCGTGCCGATAGCGGCAAATTCGGCAATCGACATCGGGCCGACGAAGGCCCGAGGGAACCGTGTTTGCTGGGATGATACTATATCCAGTTTTTTTTTATAGTTTGGTGTTTTTTCTTAGTTTTGAATAGTTTTTTGCAAAACTTTTTTTTAGATTAAAATCGTGACTGTCCAAAAAAAGTACTTGAGCTTCTCTCCGGCACACCCTGCTTAATAAGTTTTTGTAATTTTTATACACAAATCTTAATAAAACAAACAACAACAACAACAAAATTAAAAAAAAAAAACTAAAATGACGCTACCATTTTCTTAATAAAAAAGCGTTTATAGGTGATGTTTCCATATGGCCCATGTGTTAAAGTTATAAAAATAATATGAAGGGAAAATTTAGCGGCCTAATAAATTTACAAAAAAGATTTGTGGCGTAGAGGGCAAAGGGTAAGGGAATAAATCGGAAAAAAGTTTTTCCTCGACCAGGATTTGAACCCTGGACCTCTAGAATACCAGTCTAATGCTCTACTGGGGTTTTTAACTGGCTATTCGGAAATCCTTTCGTCCGATTCATTTGTTAGTAGGGGGGAGATCTTTGAAGCCTACTGCGGCTTTTAAAAACCTAGACATGTTATAAAGACAAGGGTTCAAATCCTGGCCGAGGAAAAACTTTTTTCCGATTTATTCCCTCACCCTTTGCCCTCTACGCCAAAAATCTTTTCTGTAAATTTATTACGGCGCTAAATTTTTCCTTCATTTTGTAAATATGTTTGGCTGAAATTATTAGTTGAAAATTCACCATCTGACACCTCCAATAAAAAAAACGCTATATGTCGTGTATCGTTGGTTGATAGATAAATAGAAATTTCGTACAACTAATAATCGTGAATGTGTATCTCCTAGTCTTTATAACATGTACCCTACGCCGTTTCCAACTTAATCTCAGAAAATATCAAGTTGAAACGTCCCTAAAGTGAGCAGTACAAAGCCGCTAATTAGGCGCTAATTAACTGCCCAATTTCCAAATTTGGCGCTCTAGCCGTTTCCGAGTTATAGTGTGTACTGCTAACTACCCGTTAAAGTTAGCAGTGCACTATGCATTGAATGGTCCACTACAGTAGCAGAGGGGTCCAAACGGGAAATTTTTCAGAATTTTTGCATTTATCTCCTTTTTTAAAATCAGTGTAATGCACTGCTAACTTTAGACATTGCAGGCTCGCGAATAGTCATTAACGGAAGGGTGGGCGATGACTTTGTGTATGCAGTAATTAGGCGTTAATTGGGCGCTAATTAAGTGCCCAATTCCCAAAGGAGGGGGTACACTTAACCTGGGACTTTGGCTGGCATAGGAATTGAACAAAATTTTGGTATGTTGTAGATGTTGAGGTACTGATCACACTTTAAATTGACCAAAAAAAAATCGTACGACTAGTTTTCAGGATACAGGGGTTTATTTAATAGTGCTAATAAATAAACAAAATGTGAATATTAGCAGAAAAAATTGGTTTTTGCTGCTATATTGCTTTCCACTAGAGTTTATATGGTCTAATAAAAATTAAGAGGGCACTTAATTAGCGTCCAATTAGCGCCTAATTACTGCATACACAAAGTCATCGCCAACTCCTCCGCTAATGACTATTCGCGAGTTTGCAATGTCTAAAGTTAGTAGTGCATTACATTGTTTAAAAAAAGGGGATAAATGCAAAAGTTCTGAAAATTTTCGGTGGATTTTGCAGCACTTAATTAGCGCTTAATTTTTTAAACCGTTTGGACCCCTCTACCAGTGTACTGCACCACGCATAGTGCACTGTTAACTTTAACGAGTAGTTAGCAGTACACGCTATAACTCGGAAACGGCTAGAGCGCCAAATTTGGGAATTGGGCGCCTAATTAGCGCCAATTTTTTCAATCATAAAATCTTTGCACTGCGGGCTTTGTACAGCTAACTTTAGGGACGTCAAGTTGAATCAGAAACAGCAGTTTGAAATTCAGAACTTTATGTATTTATATACTTAGTAGATAATTCCGGATATGCAAATGATCCTTTCTAAAATATAACTTTCTGAATTACAGTTAGAAATGGTGTAGAAACCAAAAATGAACTTATAGGTGTTTAAACTATTATTTAACGATAAAAAATAGTATTTAAGTTATCAGCAATTGATCAGCTGCTGCGAACGTTACCTCTTTTTAAGAGTCATTTTACACTGACTTTATACGTTTACAGGTTTCTTCCTATAATCTGTTGAAAGGTACAGGAGGTCTTTACGGTCTTTTGCCCTTTTCAATTTTAATGTGTTTGGTTCTCAGTTTATTCGACAGGTGGCGCACACAGGTACCACGTCTCCGCGGATTACAAATTTTTTCTTTTTAATTTGTGAGGTGTGCATGGTTGCCTGTATAGTATGCCTGTATAATTCCATGACTCCCTGATGATTCCTAATACGGATGAAACAGGTCTGTAGGTGTCTGGATTCTTCATTAGGCATTCAAGGCCCGGTCGTAATGAAGTGAGAAACAAAAACGCTTTCTCTGATATGCTACGAGCGTTACTCAGAGACTAACAGAAAGATAGGGCCGCGCAGAAACTACGTTCCTGTCCGCATTATGGCGGAGAGTGAAAGTAATGCTTGTATTAAGTAAACACCAGTAATTAAGTAAACACCACATTATTTTAATTTTGTATCTGCCGGTTTTTGCCGCCTGTCAAAGTCTGTCAAGCATGGTAAGAAGTTTTTTTAGATTTTCAAAAGTGAGTTATTTTTATCGCTTTTGGTTAGAAATCACACGAGTTTAAGGGATTAGCTATATAGTGGATTAGCAACTTATTGTAAAGTCTAAAATGCCACTCAAATCAGGCTGGATCACAACCATTAAAGCTAGAGAGCATGGGACTCTTTGAAGAGTGCCGAAAATTGGGGTTCAGATTTTTGCGAATCAAATCCTGATGAGAATATTGTGATGATTTACACAGAGTTAAGCAAGAAGATAATAGGTTAAAATACAACAAAAAAAAAGAGATATAAATTAAAACATTTATAAAATCTGTAAGTATACCGGGCTTTTTCCCAATTAATAAAAGAAAATAATTCTCCTCCTGTTTTAGATTTTAGGGTCCAAAAAACTTTTTGTAAGCTAAAGTAAGTTTTTTAGCTGTATGGAACAGTACAAAGCTGCAAATTGCATTGTTTTTTTAACACTAAAAAGCACGGAAAAAAGGCGCCTGTTAAGTTTTTTCATATCTTTTTATTATTAAATAAGTAAGTGTCTGTAAAAGATTAACCAAAAAATATCTGTATTTTATTATGCGTCTGGCTGTACAAGTAGTTCCTTCTTCTAGCCACCGGTTGCGCTCGTGTCGTCGTCAAACAATGTTCCCCAAGTATAACACGGATTGGTCACTCTCGCGTAGCTATTAATTTCTCTATGGTGTTACTTTAATATTATTATTGCAGCTTTTAGTATAGAATGCTCCAGATTTCTCCGAAAAGTATGCCAAAAGTACCTCTCCGTCTGCAAAATTTTTGACATTTTGTCATCCACCATTTTCAATATTCTGAAAACTGTTTTTCATATAGCTTTCGGGATTTCGATGGTGGCAATTGGCTTTTTCAATATCCATTTTCAAAATTGAAATAGCGCGACGTAGGATTTTTTAATAAATTCACTTTGTTAGCATCATAATTGAGGTAATAATGTATTGTTTATTGTGATAGCGACACTTTAACATTAAAGTCTTATAGAGTACCATTAAGTATATCTTTTAAAAAATATATATTTTTTATTTTTATTTTCTTAAAATGCATAATAAAGTATTGTATACTCCTCCTTGGTGTATAATTTACCGTTTTGCACTAAACAACGCAAAGTAAAGATTAATAAGGTTGTGATTAAAAATTATACAATTATTAAAATTTCCTTTGTAAAAAATATAATTCTAGCCTTTTGTTGTAAAAACTACTATTTAAGATTTATTTCTTCTTGCCTTCTACGCCACAAACATTTTTCTGTAACTTCCAGCAGTGTTCGGGCATTTTTAGTTTTTAAAATTATTTAGGTTTTTGCTCTTGTTATTTTTAATTACTTAGAAGATTCAAATTTCTGTGAAAAATAGAAAAACTGTAGCATTTTTATTTTCCACTTAGAAATATCCTAGAAAATGCTACAGTTCTTTTTTCTATTATCTCCTAACGTCCCTCAGTTTTAATTTTTCAAATTAAAACTTCAATCTTTAAAAATATATCTTTAAAAAATATTGAGTTGACCAGCTCATTCACCAAAAAAATTGCAGATTTCGAATTAAATCTAAATAAAATTGGAATTATTAAATTTTAATTTAAATATTTAATAAGCTTCCAAAATATTATTATTAATTTTGGAACATTTTTTAAGTAATTTTTTTTTAACTTTGTAAATAATATTGCACCAAGCAGAAAAATAAAAAGAAAGAAATATTTAAAACCAACAAGTTATAACTAGAAAATTACTATTCTCCTAGAATCAGGAGAACAGCATAACATAATTATGAAAACCTTGTACTTCTTGCAGGAGTTTTCATCTCATTAAGTGTGTGGTTGTTATTGGCTTTCTTTCCATCATGGATGTCCATTTTCCATCTGTTGCGAATTTTCGTTCCTGTTTGAATTTCTAAGATTATGGCGCGCTTTGCGATCGTGAAGTTTGAGTTTGCTTCGCCACGCATCGCTAACTTGGTCGGCTGACCATTTCCGTCTTTCCGGATTTTTCTCACTCGGGTTCAAAAACTCAAGTGAGAAGGCGATCGGTCGAAAAGTTTCTAGGGGCCTCTGTTACCATCTTGGGTCTACCAAGATCCCCCGTTTTCTAACCATTTATGTTAAGCCTTCGTTTTAAATTAATGTAGTGAAGATTTTGGTCAAATTATCTCCATTTTAGTGCCTTTCTGGATGATGACGCAATGTAAGTTACACGTGTCTTAGTGGTAAGAGCTCCCATTTTCTAATGGTTATTTCTGTTTTTAGAGATCTGATTTTGGTCATATCGCTGTTTTTGCCAGTATTTTTCGCTCCTGCCGCCAGTCGATTAGGGGTAAGTTTTATTTTTGTCGTATAAATATTTCCACCAGTTTTTTGTTAAACTTTTTAATAAACTTTCAAGAATCCGTTAGGCCCCTGCTTTTTCCCCTACATTTTGAAGCCACTTTTAAGGCCCGACGTGTTGCCGATATGGTGCCGCTTTGGGGCTCCGATTTTTCTGCTTGTGATGTCACTGTCGTAGGCTGCCGTTCCTGACCCTCGGCGAGACAGGTTTGGTTAGAAATAAGAAATCCCCCGATATAGATATGTTCACACCTCATCATGTAACCTAGTTTTTGTGTGATAAAAAAGAAACTTGTATTTTTTATTTTTAAAAATATATAAAAATTTATTCCACATTTGGTTGCATAATAATACTATTAATATTTTTTAATATGTTGAATTAAGGTCACCATAGTTTCTGGCCTCTAAAAACCCCCTCGAAAATTTTAGAATTTTCCGCAGGTCTTTTCTTTCAGGATTTGTTATAATTTACGTTATTTTTTTATAGACCAAATAGCGCTATGAATTTTGAGGTTACTAGTAGATTAATACTATTCTTCTTTAAGAGTGCACTTTCGTAGGCAAACACCGAGTCTATGATAATTTACCTAGGTACATTGTACAGTGTTTCCATCTGCTTTGGTTATTGTTTTTCGTCATTAAAACTAAATAAATACACTTTTCAGTTTTTGGGAAATTTCCCATTTTTATTTAATAAAATCAGAAAATTTTTATGAGTAAAATTACTAATTAAAACACGATATTAAATAACTAAGTTTTTCTAGATTTTCTTGATTAAATATTAAACATCTATGAGTGCTAAATTTTTAAACAAAATTGTCAAAAAAATGTAGTGGCGTCCAATTGGCAAGGTAAAATATTAGTAAAGGTCAACAATTTTTTTTATCTACGAATTCACCAGACTGCTCCCGATTAACAGCTGCCGTGCTATGTGTTGGTTGTTATTTTTTGTTAGGAAAAATGATTGGTACAAAACACTATATCAGTTTAACAGAAATAGTGTTAAGTTTTCTGTTTATTGCCTAAATAATACTCAAGATTTATCTATGCTGAAAATTTACGACAATTTTTTTTATCAACTTGCCTAAAGATCTGTAATGGCATCTACTAAAGATTAAAAAGCTCTAAATTATTGCTCGTTAAAATACAGTCGTTAAATGTTCTTCTCTTGTTGGTCATCATGGAATTAACCCTAAAGTAAGTCCTTAAATGGCATTTTAATTTACACCACCATAAAAAATGTAATGTTATTCTCAGTTGTCTTGAACACAGTGTGATTTATTTGAAGCTTATGCGATTGGGCGATTAGAAAGCTACTTCCGGAATACCATCTTTGAGTGTCCTGATAATAGTTGCATTTTTTTCCGCAACGTTGCGTTGGTGTTGGACAACGCCGACAGTTTTCAAGTTTATTCTTAAAATAATTTGTAAGGCTGTGATTTTGATTAATTTTAATCGTTTTCGTGTGTTAAATAGCAGTGGCGGTCACAGGGGGGGGGGGGCCTGATGAACAAAAATGCTGTATTTTCAGCTGCCGTAGACGTTGTCACAGGGAAAAAATATTCCTCAAAACAGCTGTGACAACATTTTCATGACGTTTTCAAAACGCTGTGGCAGAAGACAGTTAAGTCATTATTGTTTATGCTGCAGAAGCGTTATCTCAGCTTTTTTACAGCACGCGAAATATCAGGATCTTCTCTTTGACCTTCGCCGAGTTTACCGGGGCTATACAATCAAGCTATTACCAAAACCACTAGCTTGATTGTATAGCCCCAGTAAACTCGGCAAAGGTCAAAGAGAAGATCCTCTCATCTTTTGCTAGCCTGCCGTGATAAGGCTGGCACAATGCAGAAAGTGGTAATCATTGCTTCTGCTTAGAGCACACGATGCGGAACACCATTTCTACCATCGACGTACAAGCAATAGACCCGGCAGTCCATTCATAAATCACTTTTTGTTTTGACCCCAACAGCTCCCACATAGCCAGACAAAGAAATAGCGAGTTTCAGGGTATCTGTGGCAACACCGCGATCGCGCCCCAAAACGTAGGTGTAGTTTTGGTGCAGCGCAAAGCAGTGACCGAGGATATGATACAACATGGATTTAATTTAAATTTAAAAAAATAATACAAAACCTGCATTACATCCACAATATGTATACAGGGTGTCTTAATTACCATGGGCCACTATTGCTACCTTGGTAACTACAAGAACTACAAGCTAAATTATACAAAATGTTCAGTTTTTGGGGTACATTAAAAATCTGGTTTCAGATTTTTTTTTAAATATTCTATCCCGAGCTACGGGGGATTTTAGAAAAATTGCCGAAAACTATTTTATCAAATATCTCAAAAGGTATAAAAAGGAAAAAAAAACACTTTTGACGTTTTTCAATTTGGTAGTTTTTCAGAAAATTTCCTACGTCTAATTTACGGACCTGTATTTTTTGTTCCATTTTTTTTAGGAACTTTTTTTTTCTGATTTTAGTGATGTATTACATGTCCATATTTGTTTGTGGTTTAATGATAAAAAATAAAATTTGTGTGTGGCTTAGAAGACCAAACAATTGCTTGTTTTAATACCATAAACAGATGCATCGACTAATGAAAAAAACTGTTTATTAACTTTTTAAATATTTAAACTGTTTATATCATAATTAAATTAAACTTATTTACCAGTATTTATTATTATTTTAACTTGTTTTTTAAAACTAAATCAATTTACTTATCCAAATGCTGAAAATTTTCACTATTCTGTTGCAAGCAGAGGCGCGCTCTTTTCGTTATTTTATTTTGGATTTTTCTTAGCATCCTAGGGGTGATTTGGTTACAGGCTTGCCTTACTCTATGAATTAGGTCGTCCAAATCTCGAGTGGCAGTTTAATAAACCTTATCTTTGATAAAACACTATATGGAAAAATCTATGGCCTTGTAAAAATTTTTCAATTTGGTACGCGCCTTTCGGGGTACGAATTTTGATATATTTGAAGCGCTCTATCAGCATTTCTAAATGCTTTGCATAAACATCGTTAAAATCAGAAAAAGGAGTGTTTTTAAAAAATGGAATAAAAAATACAGGTCCGTATTTAAAAAAAGTAAGTTGATGTTACCAAATACCAAATTGAAGAAAGTTCTTTAGGAATTTTTTGTAAAAATTATAATTTTTGAGAAATTTGATAAAATAGTTTTCAGCAATTTTTCGAAAAACCCCGTAGCTCGGAATAGAAATTTTTTTTTTAAATCTGAAACCAGATTTTTGACCAACCTTGTAGTTCTTATAGTTACCGAGATAGCAATGGCAATTAAGACACCCTGTATATCCAAAGTTAAGAATGTGCCCCTTTTAAAAAGCATTATTTTTATTATTTGTTTCATATTTCGTTTAAAGGTTTTAATCTCACGACAAAGTGCTCTGCAAAATGTACCCCATTCTTTTTGGGTAGAAAAAATTATAAAAAATATTCAGATAAAATTTCTCTTACTTTTTCCTATCTTTTTAAATTTTGTAAGATTTTTGATCAGAATATTACATATTATTTCTTTTTTAATTTTACATACTTATTCATATACTGGTTAAAGATCCGCAGTTTTGCCTGCGGTTTTACCCGTTTTTCTTGCTTTTGTTCCCGTAAAACGATTTTAATAAAATAAAACCTATATCCTGCCCAGAAACCAAGGAATCCAGCAGTGAATATCGAATCAAAATTCGTTTATTTTAGGTTTTGCTTGATGCTGGAACAAACAGACCAACAAAAGATTTATTATATGTATAGCTTTTTTTAAATTTTGGCCGCAGCACTATTTTCGTTCTTAAACAATAGGATAGGGGCTTATATTAGAATACGGACTTAAATTATAGTTATTTGCAACATGACAGCTATGGAAATAGCGGATTTGCGACCGGCGGCGCGGCATTATTTCTAACCCTAATTTTTTTTTAGAACATATCTTTGTCTTTTTTAGCTTTTTAGTTTTTATTTTATTATACGTATTAAAAAAAAAACACAAAAATTTTATTATGTAAATATTTTGGTAATCAGTTTATTGATTTTATTAATGAGTATAAACTAATTTATGCCTGATTACTGTTCTTTTTTTAAGTTATATTTTTCCAAGTACCCGGACATAATACTGCTCGGGTGTAAAAAATCCCTAATAGGTCGCTATCATTTTTCGTATAATTCCTTATATTTCTACAAAATTGTAGTAGCGATTAAGTAAAAAAGAGGAATATAAGTATATGGCGAATTAGAAGATAACAGCAAAAACAATAATCAAGCTTTATTGCTTAATACTAAAAAACCAATCCGCAAAATAATTACAATTAAATTATATCAATCTACTGTTTATCAAAAACTCACAAAAGCGCTTTGAAATATTCATTCTAATGGTCAGCAAGACTGTAAACAAAAATTACGCACCACTATATGAATGGACGTTCGGGACACCGATTCGTTGAGAGGCGTTGCCGAATGCCCCACGTTGTCGATGTTAACTAAAGAAAAATCGGTAAGAAAACTTTATTAATAAAGGACCTTACCAATAGTGGTAAACTATAATAATGCCTAGTAATTAAAACTGCCTTTTAGTTTACAACAATATCCATAGTATTCCATTATATAACTATGAAAATTTAAAATATTGTATAACTTTTATATATTTTCTAGATTAAGTACATATAATTAGTATAGGGAACACCCTATAAATTTCAAAACAACGGATATTTTTTACAAATCCTGAAATTCGGCGATACTCTTGAAATTAAAAAAAAAACAACATTAAAACGATTTTTTGCAAAATGTGACAAACGCGCTTTTATAATTTCAAATTAGACAAAGACCACCGATTGACAAGGATGGATTTTTTTCTCGAGATTGTGAGATAGCTTTGTTTATGTTGGTGTCAATATATTTTGCACGTTCCCTATCTAAGGTTGGTATATCGATGAAAGGAAAACCCGTGTAAGTTGTAGCCGCGAGACCGCACGTAAGGCCACCCAAAAAAAATAATACTAATTCATTCAATCTATTCACAGGCCTGTCTATTCACATATTACAAGACTTTCCACTTCTTGCTTAAAAATATATACTACTAGAACTTTACAAAATAATTTTTTAATACTTTTTTAAATAAAAGTCTGTTTACTAACTTTCCAACCTGATCCATCAGAAAAGATACCTATTCAAAAATAAAAGAGCTATTTGTGTATTAAGAGCGCAAAGTAATACTTTGCCGCATCGCGTCGCGCGGCAATATTTTGAAAGCGGCAAAGTTTTTGCGCTAAAATTACACACAAGATTTTTTCTGCAACCGAGCGAAAAACGCAACTTTGCGCTTTCTTTTTGAAGCGCAAAAATAGTACTTTTCCTTTACGCTCCGTTGTAGAAAAACTGCTTTATATCACAAGTTATTAGAATAAATTTTTTCCCTAAAAATAGGGCTAAATCCTGAATGAAACTTTGCCTTTACCAGAAGACCTACCAACTGCTGTCACTGTCACAGAGAGCATAACTTCTTGCACTAAAATATTCCAACCATATAACTATGAGATACTTATAATGGCCCAAGCGTCGTAAAATGTGTAACAATAATAACTTTTAAAAACAAAGAAATTAATGTAAAAATCAGGGTTGGCCAAATGCGAAAAATTTCCTGCACATGCCTGCTGCAGTCTGCTCGTGCCCAGAGGATTTTTTTGACTCTGCGCTTTTTCCGGGCTAAGTTGATTAGGAGAGTTATTATCGCTACGACTTTTTTTTTCGGAAAATGCAAGGGCAAGGCCGTTATATTATCTCATACTTATATGATATTTTGAGTGGCAGTTATTGTTCCCACTGTATTGTTCTTCGCCAACCGCGCTGACGTGTTTTCTGATGGACAGCCAGAAAAAAAGTACCCTCCTTGGCCTGATGGTGCGGGTCGGGTCGGGATACAGTGGATATTACTATCTCCTAGAAAGGGACTTTCGTGTGGCCCTACTGAAAGATGGGAATGCAATGACTATGGCGTCTGCCTCCACGTGGCACACCTGGATGTGGCGGTGCCATAGTTTGTCTCCTTGTGACATCTGTGGCAATATCCAACTAAAGACGCCTCACACGTGTTATTGGGGGTTTCGCAGTGACCGTATAGCTTATATCATATTTTTATGATTTGCAGGAGTTTTGACCTCTAGAATGGTATATGTGCTCCAATTACCATGCTAAATAACTTAGTAGATAACTTGGGCACAAAATGTCTAGTAGTGCAAGGCCGGTTCCCGAAAGGGTGCTGACCACTAATTATGCAATCTAACATCTAACATGATATACAGACCGCTTCAAGCTACTGCGAACATAGGGCGGAAGAAGTCTAATTTGCCTATCAGTGAAGCAACCAATACTCAGGCTTGCGATCACCACTTGCATGACTTTCCTTTGGTATTTAGTACGCCTCTAACCACGGTGCTGTGTAATAAATACGCAAATTTTTATAACGTAATTTTCTTATTTTTTGTCACTGATAAATAAGAGCGTTTTATTGTCAACTGCTCAGATTTATCACTGACGACGTGTTACAATGAAAATAATAAGGAGAAACAAAATAAAAGCAAGCTCTCAAAATAAAATAATACATTTTAAAAACCAAAAAGATTCTCCCAGTCAAAAAAAAATTAAAGCAAATGTTCGAAAAGTCCTCCTTGCTCGGCTAGACAATATCCGAGCCTACTATAAAAACCCCTTCTAACGTTTCCAAGCATGTTAGGGGTGATAATTTGAAAAGCTTCTTCAAAAACAGATAGAAGTCATTAGGAGCAAGATCGGGAGATCGAGCTGGCCATAAAATAGTTCCCCGTGTACTTATAACCCGATTAGGAAATACATTATCAAGATATTCCCTAACAAGGCCAACATTGTGAGCGGAACAACCATCTTGTTGAAACCATGTTTCACCAAATCTTACACCTAACAACTGCCTAGCAGTTGGAATAATGTGCTGCTGCAGTAGATCCAAGTATCTAGGACCATTCAAATTGCAATTGCCGTTAATAAAAAATGGCCCAATTACGTGTTCCCCTACAATACCCCCCCCCCCCAAACATTTAGTTTTTGGGGATACTGTGTTCTTACGTCAAAATACAAATGCAAATTTTCCCTCGACCAATATCGAACGTGTGTTGGGTTATGACGATTTTACCATTTGACCATCTGCACTTTTTCGGCAACTTCGTAGACATCCATTTTTGGTTTTAAAAATGTATTATTTCAATTAAAAACTTACCCATCTGTTTCTCGAGCAAGGCAGAAATAAAACAAAACAATAAAAACAAAATGAATTTCCAAAAGATAACACTGCAGCGTGCTTCGAATCCACCTCGGTCGTACGGCACGGAGAGTAAATTGGACTTGATTCCCCCTATGTTCGCAGTAGCTTGAAGCGGTCTGTATGCTACAGCAACATCTTAAAATTTAAACAATATATTTTTAAATACTTTTCAATTAAAAGTCTATTTTACTAACTTTCCAATCTTGCGAATAAATCAAAAAGTTATTTCAAATTAAAAGCAGCATGGTTTTTAGTTTGGTCATTCCAAAGTATCCCGGCACGTAATCATTTTACGTATACAGGGCGTTTCAAATTCGATGTTCACCGTGGGGATCTGCTAAACGGTAGGAGATACGAAAAGGTTTAAACTAGGGCAAAGTGGCGCAATTTGATGTGCCCTTATCCTTAAAGCTGTCAAAAAACGCTTAAAACTTTCTACAGGCCCTTTTTTAGGATCTACCTAGTAAGAAGTCCGTTTTTGAGACTTGACATTTCAGTGTGACAGGAGCACTGTCAAGTTCATTTTTTCTTCTGGCCACCTTTTTTTCTCCTGCCGTTTGGTTCATAAAGGATGACAGATAACATTTTGCAAGCTTATTTTGACAAGTCACCTGACGTTTTGAGTTCGTTGACCATCATCAGCCCAAATTTAATTTTTGCTTTTAACTTACTCAAGATATTTTGAAAACCCGATTGCTGTAGCTTTTTTAATAAAAAAAGGTTCGTGGCATTATTTTTTTTTTATTTATTTTTCACGGAAAAGAAATCTACTTTTCCTAAATTTTTTTAATATTTTAAAAATAACAGTTTTTTGACATTTGTTTTTATAACAAAATAACTTTACCTAATATTTTAAAAATACGTTATTTTCTTTCGTTTTTAATCTTTGAATTTCAGCTGATGATGGTCAATTAACTCAAAACGTCAGGTATTTGTCAAAATGAGGTTGTAAAATATCTGTCATCCTTTATAAACCAAACGGCAGGAGAAAAAGAAGTATCCTTCTGTGACACTGAAATGTCCAATCTCGAAAACGAACTTCTCATTAGGTAGATCTTAAGAAAGTGCCCGCAGAAAGTTTTAACAGTTTTTTTGACAGCTTTGACAATAAAGGTGCAGAAAAATAAAAACTAAAAATAAATATTTTGTTTTTTTTCGCCTATCTCCGGAACTACCCGGAATTTGTAAACTTTTTTTGGTTTTGAGCAAAGCGTCATATTGCGCAACGTTACTATAATTTAAACCTTTTCGTATCTCCTACCGTTTAGGAGATCCCCATGGTAAGCATCGAATTTGGAACACCCTGTATACGCTGTCTTTAAAAGATTCGCAAAAATTACTTTTTATCACAAGTTATCAGGATAAATTTGTCCTCTAAAAATAGGGTGAAAACCTGAATGAAACTTTCCCTTTACCAAAAGAGCTACTAACTGCTGTCATCAGGAAAAGGCGTTTAGTGTACACGGCTGTTGGTTTGTTAAAGTAGACGACGGCGAGACGGTGCTTCGCCTCGGGAGCAAAAAGGCGGGAAAAGTGACAGCGGAAAACGGTCCCAAAGGCCGATAAGCGGCGGCAAGCCGAGCGGGTCAATTTGAAAATAAATAGAGCAATTCTGCAGGGAAGGTTTGGTTTGAGGTTTTTGGTTAGATTCTTATGTCTGTAGAAATACTAAACAAGTAAATAAAATAATTTATAAATTTAAAAAGGATCATTACATAATTCCTGCTTTAAATTAATTCCTAGCACCGTACTAATGAGCACCACAAGTGCGAAACTCGGGTCTACGGTTACCATTACCTTTTTTGAGATAAAGCTCGCTATCTTTTGTTTTTTGTTAAACTTAATATTCACCCGCGTTAAATTCTTTTTAAGAGTGAATTTGAATCCTAAAAACAGTTCGTTTATTTAAACAGAAAAACCGCACATCAAAAATTAACAAAATTTTGCACAGCGGAGGTTTCTAGTATCCCCCACAGACCATTCGCGTGATTTTTCAAAGAAATATCTTGTTTTTATTTAATAGGAACTTTTACAGAAATGAAACAACAAAATTGCTTCCGGGGTCTTTTTCTCACAGTATTTATTTCAACGGTAGACCGGTTTCGCCTAAAGAAGCATCTTCAGTACCAAATACTTTAAAAAATCAACAGCATTGAGTCCATTGTAGGGCGTTTATCGACGGCATGTTCGTCTTTGGGTGAAGGCAAATTAATATTTTTGAAGTGTGGTTGCACTTTTAAAAAGGTTTTTTTTTTTTAAATAATAGCGATGACAAGAAGAATTACACGTCTTTTGTGATTTTTCTAATTTTTTTAAAGCTGAATTTTCTTTTTAAAAGTGCAACCACACTTCAAAATATTAATTTGCCTTCTTCCAAAGACGAACATGCAGTCGATAAACAAGCCCTACAATGGACTCAATGCTGTTGATTTTTTTAAAAGTATTTGGTACTGAAGATGCCTCTTTAGGCGAAACCGGTCTACCGTTGAAATAAATACTGTGGGAAAAAGACCCCGGAAGCAATTTTTTTTGTTTCATTTCTCTAAAAGTTCATATTGAATAAAAACCCTACATGGAGACCCTCCAAGGATGAAGAAATGTTTTTATTTAGTTTTTGAAAATAATATTAATAATAATCATTTTTACCGTACATTTTTACGATACCTAAAATTATGTTAAAAACTTAAAATTATGCAAAATCACGTGAATGGTTTCGGGATAATGCTTTAAACTTTCACCGTACAAAATTTGATGCAAATTTGATTAAAAGTTTTTGGATTAACTAATTGGAAGGGGCGAATTTTTTATTCAAATTAGATAGAAATAGAGACGCTAAATTTTGCTTCAAATTGAAAGTAAATCTGCCGATTCTGCAATTTGACAGATGGTTGTTTTTTACATGATTACTGTTTCAGATTAATTTCTAGCACCGTACTGATGAGCACCACAAGCGCGAAACCCGGGTCTACGGTAATCATTACCTTTTTTGAAGGAAATCTCGCTATCTTTTGTCTTTTTGATACCTATTAGATTCTAATGTCACACACAAAAAAATTTCGGAGTGTTTTCACACAATTGTTACTCGATGTGTACTGGTCATAAAATAGTTGTGTATATTTTATATCCAATTGTGTCAAACGTGTACACAATTTTTAGTTGATGATGATGATTCGTTTGTGAGTGTGCCAAAGAAGCATCTTCTAGATCCAGTTCGTCGATCTGTGGTTTACCGAAAATACGTTGACGCTGACGTGCAATGACCGAACATTCATACAGCACATGTCTGGCCGTCTCGTCATCCTCCATACAGAGCCTAAATTCGGTGTCCTCACTTAGACCCATTCTGTGCAATGGTACTTTCAGCCTGCAGTGTCTGATGTATAGATCAACCATTGTCCGGATCTCCTGTCTGGTGAGCTCAATGAATTTCCCGGCCCTCTTCCTGCAGGGTTCTGTAATGAACTCTTTGGAATGTGCCAGTCCCGGTAATTCTCTCCAGTGTTGGTGAAGCTTATTCTCCATCCAGCTTGAGAGAGCAGTTTTTGTTACACAACTTTAAAAAAATACACAGGAAAATTTTGAGACATTTAAATAAAAATTTGCATTGATAGTGCAATTTAAGAAAGAAACACTTTCGTGCGTGAAGAGTATTTTAACTTCCAAACAATAGCAAAAATATTTTTTTTTAAATATAACACCCTGTATAATTAAATCTGAAATCTTTCAATGCTCGTTATTTTACTTGGGTCAAGATGTTTTCATCTGAATCTGTAACTGTATGGAAAACGTCGTTTTATTGTTTTAGATAAGCCCTCGTAAGTATACGCTTAAAACATGCATCAAACTCTATCCAGAGCAAGCATTAATTAATTCTAAAACATTTTACCATTTTATGAAAACTCTGAATGTTTATTCTCTACGCGGGTTTCGCTAATTAAGCTAACTTTAGGAGAAGCTGAAAACTAAATTCTTAAGTCACACTAGGAACCTGTAAAAATTGTCGGGTTTAACTATCTATTTCTTTAACAAAAAGCAAAATAAATATTTTGCAACAAAAAATAACCTTCCAATTTAATTATATTAAATATTTTTATTTCTGGTCAAGCTTGCAAAGTACAAAATAACAGTTACGACAAAAAATATTTAAAGAGACCCCAAACTTAAAACTCAGTTAACTAACGAAACATGTACTTCTGTATATAATGAGTCAAAACACCAGCCTTTACACCAAAAAATTTTATCACGCGCCTTAACAAACATGTATATAAAACTACGAACAAAAAAACTTACAATCGCCACGTAGCAACCCAATAACAAAGGATTAATAAACTGCAATAAAAGTAAATATAAACTTTCCAAAAAAAAATCAAAAAATGTCCAGAAAATACAACGAGTGTGAAGTTAGCAAAGAAAACTCAGCTACGAATTGGGGACATTGCATGGAACTAGGAAATGCGTTTTTGGTACCTTTGACGGAGTGGAAAGAATTAGGGTTTCGAGGGATGATTCTCCATCGATGGAGGAATCTACTGTATGTTACATCATTTTTGAATAATCTTTTTCGTTGTTTGAATTTTTTACATTATGGAACTAGGAAATGCGTTTTTGGTACCTTCCACGAGGCGGGGGGAATTGAGGTTTTGAGGGATAATTCTCCATCGAAAGAGGAACCTACTGTTTGAGTATTACTTTGATACATTATTGTTATTAAGGGTCACATTGTCATTATGATATTCTGTATCTAAAAGGGGTGTATTTTGAGGTATGGAAAAAGTAGATATTTTTTATTTTTGTTCTAAACTTTTCTTTTAATTTACAGATGTATTAGAAAAACGCTTTAAAGCATGAATGAGTGTTTGGACGTTTAAATTTGAGGCTTTTCAATTTTTGAAACTATGTAATGGTGCAAATGGCAATGTCCCCAATTCGTTGCTGAGTTTTCGTTGCTAACTTCATACACGTATTTATACAATAGTAATGGGTAAAGGTGAAAACGATCCATCAGATACCTTACATAGAGAGTGTGAAAGTTTTATGTCAGATAGCTATATTTCCAAAAAAAAAGATACACTCTCGTACATAAAGCGCCCTCACCACACATGAATTAAAAATCATACAGGGCGCCCACTACAGATTAAACCAACATTAGCTCAACGCTCATTTCTTTATATAAGCCCCAAAATTTACGCCGAACTATCCTCTGAATTTAAGACAATAATTAAACTAAGAACACTAAAAATAAAACTTAAGCTCTGATTATTTAACACTAACAGAAAAAATTAAGTTAACAGAAGACTTCATCTTGATATCAACATTTTCTGATTTATATGCTCTAACCTAATATTGACAATTCACCCGATCTTGAAAATATACCCAATTATCACAATTTACCCGATTTTGACATTTTGCCTGATTCTGACATTTTTGCAATGATTTTTTTAAAAGTAAATATATGTATTTTTTCCATTTTGCAACAGTAGTTGCCAAATAATTACCCTAATATTTTAAGTGTATTATCAGTTAAGAGTTTGATATTAATTCTGATTACTTACTAGTAACAAATTGCTGTTTCTCGGAGCGATGGAAACTTGTTCCATGGAAAATGGGCAGAGAGCTACTCTGGGACGCCACATGCAGTCACTCGTTAGCTACTCATACATAGAAAAAACATCTCAAAATTCAGGCAGGGCTGCATATATTGGAGAGCAAAAAAACATAACAAATACAAAGACCTGAAGGACAGATCCTTTTTAGTTTCATTTGCTGTGGAAACTTTTGGCCTTTGGGGTGATGAAGCAAAGAGCCTGGTTGCTGAAATAGGCGCAAAATTACCGGATAAAACGGCTTGGAGTTTCATTACCTAGAAGATCGGAATTGTCATACAGCGTGGAAATGCTGCGTCTGTCAGAAGAGTTAGGTTTGGAAGACTTTTTCTCATTGTGTAGATAAAGTTATGAAAGTAGAGTGGGTGTGTGCGAGTCGAAAAAAAAACTGGTAACTATATTGTGAAATAAACGAACTGTATATTATGCACTATATATTATACATGATATATTTTTTTATTTTATTATTACATAAGAAACCTTATTGTAGTTTCTGTTTTTTTGTAAAATAATTAAACTGTATTGTGAAAAATTAACTATATTATATTATAAACTATATATTACATATGATATTTTTTTTTATTATAAAATAAATAAACTACATATTGTATATTAAGTGTTTTTGGCCGCCAGTATGACGTCATTATACAAAAGGGTATAAATTAGATAGTTTAACACTTTTCGTTTTAGAGCCTTCCCTGACAAATGTGTTTTGATTGTTATTAAAATATTAATTGACTGATATAAATTGTTGCAATAAATAATCAGCTTTTCATATCTCCGCGATTAATTTAATGTCATCGTCGAAAGTTAAATTCAAGACTTTTTCTGACAAAATTCTGCAACTAAAAATTTGTTAAAAAAGAAAGAGAAGATCAAAAGATCTTGGGAGGAAAGAACGAAAATTCAAAATTGGATGAGTGTCCCACAAGGAACACACAAAAGATCAAAGCGAAAGGAGAAACAATTAAACGATGTTTCGCCCGGGGTGACCAGCGTGGGCTCGTCAGTGGATTCACTAGTCACCCTCAATCCAGACATCATTTAATACCATCGCACACTTTGACTTCCGCATGGTACTTATTAAAAGTCACCTGATACGGGTTCGTCCTGGCGTGTTAATCTTTCCAATAGGAATATGCTCCTAAGACAATTAAAACAAGAAGTTAAACTTCCAAATCAGTTACTTCAACCGAAAAGAATTAAAAAAAGAGAAGATCAAAAGATCTTGGGAGGAAAGAACGAAAATTCAAAATTGGGTGAGTGTCCCACAAGGAACACACAAAAGAACAAAGCGAAAGGAGAAACAATTAAACGTGTGAATCCACTGACGAGCCCACGCTGGTCACCCCGGGCGAAACATCGTTTAATTGTTTCTTCTTTCGCTTTGGTCTTTTGTGTGTTCCTTGTGGGACACTCATCCAATTTTGAATGTTCGTTCTTTCCTCCCAAGATCTTTTGATCTTCTCTTTTTTAAATTCTTTTCGGTTGATGTAACTGATTTGGAAGTTTAACTTCTAAAAATTTGTTGTTCCAAAAAATCAAAATATTTACTTTAGGCCTGTCGAAATTGCCAAATTGTTTGGTTTTGAAAGTTGGCCCACTTGCAAAAGCTAGCAGTTGTTTTCGCGATCGTCTTTTGAACTAGAAGTAGTGTGACGAGACTTTTAACGATTTGAATCACGATGTGGCCCACGGTTTGTCCCAAAATATTGTGTAACTTCCCTATATATTAAACAATGATCTAACCAAGGGAGTTTTACCACTTTTAAGTCTATGGAGTTTAAAGTTAAAGAACTGTGCATTTTATAAAAACTGGTCAATATCTATTTTGTTTGTTCGGGTGCTTGTAATGTGTGCACTAATGTGTGCCCTCAGTTGGTCACGTTGTCCAGAGCGTGATCGTTTGGTCGCCATATGGCCAAATGGCTAAATTTTTTGTTTAAGTATATCTCCGTACACAGGAAATTCGATCTTAATTTTTTTAAACTCATTTTACTCCTCTTTTAAAGTCAAACAAATTTTTTTCTCAGAGATTTTTAGTTAAGGCGGATATACAATTAAGCAAGCAAGCACGCAAGCAAGCAAGCAAGCGGACAAATGTCAATGTTAAATTTCCCGGCTCTTCCAATTTTCTCGAAAAGTACAAATTATTTTCGAAATAGGGTGCATTTAGAACATTTCTAGGTGTTTAGAAGTTCGACAACATCAAAATCAACATAACCTCGCAAGTCGACTCACTTCGCTTGCTGCGTGAGGCCCCACTTGCGAGGTTAGGTTTTCTTTATTCATTTCATTTTCGAACTTCTAAACACCTAGAGATGTTTTAAACGCGCTCTATTTCGAAAATAATTTGTACTTTTCGAGAATATTGTAAAAGCCGGGAAATTTGACATTGACATTTGTCCCCTTGCTTGGTTGCGTGCTTAATTGCATATCCTTCTTTAAATCACGTAATTTCTGAATTTGGCTAGATTTTGGTTTAAGTATATCTCCGTACCCAATGATCCCATTGTAATTCTTTAACGCTCGTTATACTTTTTTTTCAAAGTCAAAGACATCTTGTTCCTAAACAATTTTTGATAAATCCAACAGTTAGTGTATAACTAAAAGTTTTTAATAGTTTCAGTCCGCAAAGGAATTCTGCTTAACAGTACAGTGTTATCCCTTTACTGACGAGCACCACTACTCGAGTCTGCGGTTACCCTTTTTTAGGAATTGCTCGCTATATTCATTGTTTTCAGTTTTCTTTTATTTCAGCATTTTATTAAACAATCTTTATTTATTAGGCACTTAATGCAATCTAAAAGAAACCGCGGAACTCACCGGCGCGAAAACATTGTCCAACGCCTAGACAAATCATACACATATTCGAACCTGAATATTTCAGAAAGAAGAGGCAATAGGCAATTATCCCCCTGTAACTTCAAGCTGTGCTGCACAGTGTGCATAAAAATAGTAGTTCACAAGTCGCGAGTGTACAAAAAGGTTTTAAAACCACTTTTTTACGACACGTTTTTTAGAAAATTAAAAAAACGTGCGCAAAGCTGACACATCAGTGTGCAAAGTTGATGCATCAGTGTGCAAAGTTGACATATCCGTGTGCAAAATGTTTTGCACACGATATGTTCAAAGTATCGATTTCAGATTAAGTTCTCTAGGTGTAAAACGACTTAAGCGTATAAAAAAGCTATTTTCTTAACAAGTGCAGATAATCGATTTTTCTTTATAGTAGAGGGCCATAGGGCATTTCGCTTGCATCAAAATGCTGATGGTTGGCAACCCATATGGTGTTATTCGATATGACTTCGTGTTTATAAAAATCCACTTTGCCACCCCCACTTCCGCGTCGTTCTCCCCGCCCCTCTTATATGGTTAAATCTTTGATTGCCTATATCTCAGCAACGAAATAATATAGAATTAAGAAACTTCACTGCTAGTTAGATGTTATCAAATAGAATAAATGACTATATATAACAACTTTTGCGATATCTCAAAAACTAAATGAGATATCTTCAGCGAAACATATACTTTTTTACTTTTGTAAATGTTTCGTTGATTTTTGCCAAAACTGAGCAGAATCTGGAAAAGATTTTTAAATAAAAAATATTCGCTATCTTTTTCTCTTTCCAAAAAGGTATAACACTATAGTAGCATGAAATTAAGTCTGTGTTTCGGACTTCCATTGTCTATATTTTATTTATACACGACGTTTCGATCAGTACAATCTCTGATCGAAACGTCGTGTATAAATAAAATATAGACAATGGAAGTCCGAAACACAGACTTAATTTCAAATACATCATTGTCTCAAACTTTCAAACTATAGTAGCATGTTATAACTAGCACTCAGAAATGTCATTTTTTGCCGTCAATAATATGTCATCGTTATCGTTTTCCCTATTTTTAAGTCATGTGGAGTAAATTTTATAAATCTCACCAATACAATATTTAGCCAGACAACAAAGTGAAGACATTGCATACTGGTAAATATCTCGGAAACTAAATAGGATATATTCACTAAAATATAGAATTTTAAAAATAACACATAACTTCTTGAACTTGAAAGCTGATTTGGTTTGAATGAAAGCTGATTTGGTTGGAGATACCATCGCAGATCAGTCAAATTATGCATTTTTGCCTTATGTCAATATCTCCCAGGCCAATGAGTGCTTCCAATATTCGTTGGTCAGAGTCCATAAAAGCTTTAAGAAATGTTAATTAACCTACCAAGAAATTCATATGTATACCAATGCTTAATTTATATCAAAGTCTTACCTTTTTTTGCAAGACCTCCTGTAATATCACAACCTGACAAAGCATGTAATGCAGGAAGGAGGGAAATTTTTTGAGTCTCCTTTTGTTTTGTTGAGTTAAAGAAACTTACTTCATGGCCAAAAAAGTCTAAAATATGTTTCTTTAACGGTCTTCGAGCTACAACATGGCTCTCTGGTTCTACTGCACAAATCTCCCGATACCAGTCATGAACCTCACGCAGATCAGTAATCACCTCAACTTTTTAAAAAGCAAATCCAAAGCGTTTTCGATATTTTGCTTCAACTCTTCAAGTCGTTTAGAATCATCTTTTCGCAGCGCATTTCTGATATTACTTGCAAAACAAGATTTGTGATAAACAATATCATTAGCATGCGCAACTCTTCCTGCTATAAATCCAGATTTTGTCTTCAGTTTTAAATCGTTTTTCAAATATACTGCGTCCCTTATATTTTTGCCAATTTCGTCGGTTTTTACTTTATGCAAAATATTATTTTTTTTTGATTCAGGCTCGTCGCAGTAGAAACAAAGCAACTGTGCCTCCTGTATCTTGTTCGTAGATCTCAGACATTTCGGTTCAGAAATACTTTTAATTTCTGTGACATTGTTGTAGCATTCGGCATGCCATTGTTATTTTCAAAATTCTGGATACTTATTTGGTAACAAAAGGAACTAAAATGTCGAAAAACTGGATTTTCAAGTTCTAGGTGAATTTTCATGCACTCCACCAAACGAGCATATTTACGGGTATTTCTCACTAGTTTTTGTTTATTATCAGTCTGGCAAACAGCACCATTTGTGAAATTTAGTTCCAAGCTCATTTTAAGGTTTATTAACAAAACTGGAAAACATTGTAAATTACCAAAGAATTAACAAAATTTGTAATATGTAGCGGGTTGTCCAAATTCAAGGGATTGCGAACGTTGTGGATATCAAAGGTATTATGCATATTATGGGTTTAATTTGAGTAAAAAGTTTTCGAGCTACGAGGGCTTTCTGAAAAGTTTCGATTTTAGGATAAACTGTAGCTTTTTTATTTATGAAATATTTTTTTAGTGTAAATTACATTTTTGTAGATTTTTTCAAGGAACATGTCAAATTTATCTATAGCTTTCCGTTTTTAAGATATAATTCAAATATGTTATTTTTTAATTTATTTATTTATTTCATTTTTGTAATCAGCATAAAATTTCCTGTAAAATGATGTTTCACCCTTGTTATTTTATTTTTGTATTTTTTTAGATATTTTTATCAATTTTACTTTTTATTTTTTTTAATTTATTTTTCTCTTTTAAAACCTTTATATTAATTCTTCATTAAGAATATGGCATAAAAGTAGATAAATAATTATTTATATCTACAAAGAAGTAACTTACCCCAATAAGATATTTTATAAATAAAAATTTTATAGGTCATATCATTAATTGCAGACTTTTTCGAAATTCCCCGTAGCTCGAAAACCGCTTGGCATACCAAAATGCGGTTAACTGCCCTAGAAATACCTAGAAACTTTGAAAATGCGGTTATCACCATTAATTATTTCATAAAAATCTTAAATGACTTCTTGAATGACTCTTAATTGATGATTGACTCTTAAATGATAATCTGTCCTAGAAGTACCTAGAAACATTGCAACTCCTCGATTTTGGACCACCCTGTACATAGTTCCAAACTCATTTTGACTTTTAAAGTTCTTCAACACCGCCAAAAAATACTGAAAATCACAAGAAACGGGTTAATTATTGCCGCTTATACTTAATAAATGTTTATATGTTAAAACTTCCAAATCAAAAACTGAAAAGAATCTAAAAAAGAGAAGATCAAAAGATATTGGGAGGAAAATTTCAAAATTGGATGAGTGTCCCACAAGGAACACATAAAAGACCAAAGGGAAAAGAGAAACAATTAAACGATGTTTCGCCCGGAGTGACCAGCGTGGGCTCGTCAGTGGATTCACTAGTCACCCTCAATCCAGACATCATTTAACACCATCGCACACCCTGACTTCCAACTCTGAAACACTTTTGATTGAGGGTGACTAGTGAATCCACTAACGAGCCCACGCTGGTCACTCCGGGCGAAACATCGTTTAATTGTTTCTCTTTTCGCTTTGGTCTTTTGTGTGTTTCTTGTGGGACACTCATCCAATTTTGAAATTTCGTTCTTTCCTCCCAAGATCTTTTGATCTTCTCTTTCTTAGATTCTTTTCGGTTGATGTAACTGATTTGGAAGTTTTAACTTCTTGTTTTAATTGTCTTAGGAGCATATTCCTATTGGAAAGATTAACACGCCAGGACGAACCCGTATCAGGTGACTTATAATAAGTACCATGCGGAACGATGACTATTTGTGAGTGTTTCAGAGTTGGAAGTCAGGGTCTGCGATGGTGTTAAATGATGTCTGGATTGAGGGTGACTAGTGAATCCACTGACGAGCCCATGCTGGTCACCCCGGGCGAAACATCGTTTAATTGTTTCTCCTTTCGCTTTGGTCTTTTGTGTGTTCCTTGTGGGACACTTATCCAATTTTGAAATTTCGTTCTTTCCTCCCAAGATCATATTTTTATATATTAGACACAACTTTTTTTTATGGAAAAAAAGCGGGGGAGGGGGGCGAGAGGAAAGTGGAAGGAAGAGTTATACAGTATCCACATATCCTTATAATCCTTTCATTGGGATGGCAAAAATACCAATAGAGTGTTAAACAGGATTGACAGGACCTTGAAAAACAATTAAATTTGATCGTACACTGTACATTCATACCTTTTCAGAAAGCTAATAAAAAATGGAAAATCTTTTAGCTTAAGCGTTTTTGACATTTTCCGATTTGTACACCAAAAAAAAGGTCTAAAAAATACACACTGTAAAAAAAAATATTTTTCAGCTTTAGGACGTTTAGTTTTTGAGATATCAAGAAATTCTATATGATGCTTTTTTTGCTATTTGATATCCCCTAGTTGCTGAAGAAAAAACTTTTGTTTTATCTGCTTTCGTTGCTGAGATATAGTCGATTCAATTTTTTACTTAAAATCGGGTGGTGGGGTAGAATGACCAAAAGGAGGGGGTGGCAAAGTGGGTTTTCGTAAATAGGAAGTCACCTGTTATAAGACCATATAGGTTGCCAACCATCAGCGCTTTGATGCAAACGAACCCCTTTTTATCGCCCTATGGCCCTCCACTATTAGGCAACTACCGTTGCCAAAACGACGACGAGCAGATAAGTGCATGCGGTAATAGTAGTCTAAGTAGTCAAGAACTGGAGTGATTTAAAAACGCGAGCAAAAAAAGGCACAGTTTAGCCGCGAGATGTAAACACTATTTTTTTATGCCTTCGTCAAAAAATTCAAAAAACGAAATTTTTGCACAGCATAAAAATCTTTTTTTTTTATGAAAGTATAAAAAAGTCTGCCTCTGACAATCGAGTTTTGCACACGCTAAACAGCCTCTGAAACGGTAGTTTATCACACGCTGGACATCGTGTGAAAAGGTTTTTCGCATGCTGGACACCGGGTCGCACGCTGGACTGGCAACTATACGCATGCCAAATTGGAAGACGATCGGATATCGGGAAGTTGGTCAAAATTAAGTTGCAAGATTCCACTCGAACAAACATATTTACATATATACAAGCAGGTTAAATAAAATCTTGTAAGAAATGAAGAATAGTAGTAGCATCTCTATAGTCCAATTTTTTGATGAGCGGACTGACGTCGTTTTTTCCTCTGAAAACGTATTTCTTTGTTATCAACAGTTTGCAAGTTAAATAACTTGTTGTTGTTAATTTGAAGTAACAGTTGAAACAATCAACGACATGACATATCTTTACATATTTATTGTCGCTGTTCCAAAATAATGTATCAAATAGAGATCCAAAAATTGACATCAGTCCGCTCATCAAAAAATTGGACTATATCCAAATTGTTTAATTTGGTCACAACTTTGTTGTCCATACAACTTAGTTGATTTTTGTGTGAAAACGACACTTTACCGACCAACACGTAATAAATATTCTGCTTTCTTTTATCGATCTTTGCCGCCATATTGACGGAAAACAAATGTCTTTTGTCACTTTTGAGTGAAAATGGCGGTGAAGGTCGATAAAAAGACACTAAATCGGTAGGAGTTGATTGGCCTATGTGGAGAGGATATTGCTCCGTCAACAAAATAATAAAATAAGCAGGAGGCACAAATAACATGTGCGTTGTGATTGGGCGAAATGCTTTAAAACTCACGAATGTTTTAGATGAGTTCCTTTTGTGCAATGTTTCCGTCCGATGAGCTGCAGGAGCTCTGCAATTTCCATTCAAAGTTTGGAATTTGACAACGTTTTGTTGTCGAAATTAAGCAATACACTCAGAAAACCATTCCAAGTGAAGTGTCTACATAGCTTTTTTTGTCAGTGGTAAGTGAAATTTCTATTAGCCTCAAGTGATGAATTCAATAGCTAGCTACTTATACCCGAGTTTGTTAACCTTTAGTGATTCATCTACTTACCAATATGCTTAGTCACTTAACTTTCCCTTCATTTAGGGTTCTGAATTTTTCTACTAGTTTGTTAACCCTTAGTGATTTATCTACTTACCAATATGTGACAACTCACTTAACTTTACCTTATTTACGGTTAGTGAATTTTTCTACTAAGGATAAGCGAATGCATCAAAAATTGAAAAATCATGCGGAAAAAGCCTATAATGATTTGTCAACGTATTGCCATCATAAGAATTCGACAATCCCATTTGCAATAATCATTGTACTATTTATAGGGAGGTTATGATGGTAATAAGTTAAAAAAACTCGAAAAAAAAAATCGATGACCGGAAACGAACCCGGTAACCCTTGGTTTAGAGGTGCTTGTTCATATATATCCACCAAATGCGAAAATTCTCTGATTACGCTTTAATCATAATTAGCACTTTTCAGTCGACCAATAAGAATCCGCCAAAACGCTTATATTCCGCGGCTTTAACCTATTTTTTTATAGGCGCATGGTTCAGTGGATAAAGCATTGGTCTGTCAACCTGTAGTTGTCGGTTCGAACCCCGTCGGTGCGTCGCACTTTTTCTATTTATTTTTTTTTATTTTTTTTTCTTGGGGTATATTGTGATAGGACATGATTTTTAGAGCTCAAAAATATATTTTTTATTTTATTTAGAGCCATATTTTAGGAGTTGTACTGGTTTTGCGCTACTATAGATTTACTAACGGTTAGTATATACTTCATTTAGGGTAAGTGAAGTTTTTACTTATGGTTAATATTTTATTTTATAACCTTAAGTAGATGAGAAAACTTATGGTAAATAGACACTTGTCTCATATTTAAATGAAGTTTCTACTTGGGCATTAGAGCAAAGGACAAATTTGGGGCTAATGAGTTCTTACTTAGGATTAGTGGATATTTTTCTTAGTTTAATTTTTGTAAATTGTCAGTTTTAAGGCCCCTTGTTCTGTTTCCAGTGCAATTTATTTTACAAAGTTTTACAATTAATGGCCTTAAAGGTCGGTTTAACAATTTAAAAAAATAAAAAAGTTCAAAATAACTTGACGTATGGCTTAATATCGACAACAAAACGTTGTCAAATTCGAAACTTTGGATGATAATTACAGAGCGCCTGCCGCCCATCGGAAGATTTGTCCAATTTAATCATTGCACAAGAGGACCTCATATAAAACCATATAGGCACTTATAAACTTAATAAACACTACAAGATTAATCATCTGAATCCTGGGGAGCTATGAAAATTTTTAGAATTCTAGTCGCTTTACGCACGCGATGCCCTTCACTGACCGACGGCATATAAATGTCACATTTCACGTTGACAGAAGTAGTGTTTACTTTTCAAAAACACAGCAGTTTTCGATTTTTTACTTAAAAATATGTGACGCCTAAAATAAAAATGTAATGTAATGTGTAAATTTACAAATATACTGGAGAACAAAAAAATGCAACATCATAAAGAACAAATATTTTTAAAGTAATTTTTTTATATACTAATACATTAGGATGCTCTTAGTGATTGACTACATTTCCAAGAAGATTCCTCCATGATAACCATCAAAAAATTAATAATGAGTGGCTCCTCCATGGTTATTTATGCACTCGTTTGTTCTATTGGGCATTGCCAAAATAACCTGGTCTATATCGTATTGAGGAACACTCATCCAAATCCTCCTTACGGCATGCCAGAGTTCGTCTAAGTTTCCAGGGGGACGTGATAATCGGCTAAGATTGCGTCCTATCATATCCCATAAGTGTTCGATAGGAGACAAGTCAGGCGATCTTGCTAGCCATTCCAAAGTCTCTATGCCAAGTTCATGTCAGAAGTTCATGTAAGAAGTCCATTGTTTCACGAGCAATATGCGATCTGGCATTATCTTGTTGAAAGATCGTATTTGAGATAGTTTGTAGTAGTAAGTGTAAAACTGGCTTTAGCACTTCATCGATATATCGCCGAGCAGTCAGATTGCCGTTGATGGGGATTAGCGGTGATCTGCTGATAATGATACTTTGCTGTCTTGCTGTATCATGTTCAACAGCAAAGCATACATTTCGTCTCTCACCTCGAAATCGTCTAACCCTCATGCGTCCATCATGGCCGCCTAAATAAATCCTGGATACGTCGCTGAAGCTTATAGTATTCCATTCGTCATTCCAGTTTTGCCGACCTCTGCAATACTCCAAGCGGCGAGCCTTATGTTGTGGGGTCAAAGGTAGCACCAAAAGCGGAGGGTAATCCCTCAGCCCCATACCAAGCCATCTTCGATTAACTGACATCCTTGAAAACACTCCTCCTGTAGCTGCAACTAGAACATCTAGAACATCTCTTACTTGGCGTGTCGATTTCTGAGATGCCGTAAATCACGACCTTGTAATAATCTAGGGCGCCGGGCGTCCAGAACCTGCACGACCTCTATAAGTCTCATCATTGGACCACCTTCTCCAAACTCTTAACACTGTTGATGAATTCACATTAACCCTTCTTGCAATTTCCCGTAAACCAAAACCAGCCTCTTTCATGCCCACGATGCGTCCTTTCTCGAAGTCGTTTAAATGATGAAATTGTTGGCGACCGCGAACTCTTGGCATTTTTATTTTTTAAGTAAACTGCAAGTGATCCAAAAAGACCAAACACTACAAGAAAAATGATTTTAAATTTTCAGAAAAGGTTTTTTATGTGTTGGTCGTTTTTGAAAATGAATGAAAAAATTCTGTGAAAAAAGGAAAGATCAGAAGACAAAAAAATTATCAAATATTTATTTTGAGATAAGGTATACAAACAAATAATTTTTATTCAAATAATTATCCATATACATGGTGTTGCATTTTTTTTTCTCCAGTATATATGGTAAAAACCATTTCAAACTTAACTGGGTGTGTACTGTGAGTAAAATTAAAAACCGAAAAAACACCACCTTCGGAATCAAAAATCAAAGCAAACAAAAATGGCATCAGGAATAAAATCACTCCAACGCACTTGCGCAAAATAACCGTAAAATCTTTATTTTCATGGCCAACTTAATTATGATATGTTGCTAACAAAAACTGCCACTTCCAGGGCGTGTATATTAAGTTTATAAGTATGTACGCTCATGTTATTTGTGCCTCCTCCTTTGGGATAGCATGCTTAGAGAGTACCTAATAAAACGACTTATTTGACATATTTTTTTTAAACAAAATTCTAGCCGGCAATCTGCAAACTTCATTCCACATGAATAAAATTATTTCATTTTGCTCACATCTTTTTTTTTAATGGACAGCGGTATTGCAAAGGCACACATGAGTCAACATCACCCCATTTAATTGCGCCAGAAAGTAGGGCAATCACATCCGAACAGAGGCTTATAATAACACAAAAACTAATATTTTTATGGATCGACTAATAGGCTCAGTAAATCCATTAGTCTTGCTTACTTTGCAGAATTTCCTGTTGTACCGGCCAATATAATAATAATCGACTGTCAAGCCCCTGCTTGCTCTAAGCTATTATAAAGCCAAATTCTTTATCTAAGAAAATTAGGTAGGTCAAAACACAAGTTTAACGTTTTATTAAAAAAACACCCCAAGCACAGGGTGTGTCGCCATATACAGGGTGATTCGCGACGAAATGCAAATATTTTAATAGTAGGTATAGGTCAAACATACAGTGTGATGTATGAAAATATTGCAAAAATAAAAACGGACAAATCTCAAAAAGCAATAAACGTATTTACTCTAAATTTGGCACACAAAAGTCACTTCTACCAACGTATAAAAAAAAAATCCAAGCCCGGACTAAAAAAAAATTAGTATTTTATATTTTTGTTAAAAACAACACCCTGTATACTGCAATTTGGAAATTTTGGTATGACCATATAAAAGCTTGAGGATGTTACTATATTACCCTTGGGTTGTATTTAACGCGTTAAGTCTCAGATTTTTATTAAAAAATAAAAAATCCAAATTCCAATTCTGAGATATCAAGTTTACAAACGTTTCACATTACTAAAAACGTATTTTTAGGTTAAAACTAATTTAGGCATAAATAAATCAACACCCACCGTACCCTAGCAAAAAACAGGCTGTTACAGGGCCGGATTAATATTTTTAATTTATTTTGATAAAATATACAAACACATACTTTTAATTTATTAATAAACTACATTTTAATTTAAATTCTGTTTTCGGAATTGATTTGAAGTCGTAGTCAAATTAATAAAATTTCAGGCTCGGACTATTATTTATTTGGTGTTATTTGTCCTTATTGGGAAACATCAATTCTTTGTACTTCATTTGGACATTTTGGTATCACAACACACAAGGCAAAGAATGTTGCTGTAAATATTTTTTTTAATTGATTATTATCTACAAAACCGTCCCAAGATTACAACCAGGGGATAACAAACAGAGTGATCTGCCATAAATGCCACCGCCATTTTTCTCCGTTATTAAGAATGCTATAAAAAAGTTTTAGAAATCAGAAGAAAACGAGGAATTTAAAAATTTGATAAAATAAAGGATGTTTTACTTAAAATAAGAAACCTTATGTCAAAATTTGACATTTCCAATGACACTTGTCAACTTTGGCATGCATATTCTAAAAGACTGGAAAAAGTTATGCAGCTTTTGTACTTTTTAAAGCATGCCTAATAATAAAGAAAAGTGGCGGTGGCATTTATGGTAGATCACCCTGTATATTATCCCCAGGTTGTAATCTTTGGACGGTTTTGTAGATAATGATCAATTTAAAAAAATACTTATAGCAACATACTTGTATATTGTGATATCAAAATCTCAAAATGAAGTATAAAAAAATATTGTTTCCCAATAAGGACAAATAAAATCAAATAAATATTAGTAAGGGCCTGAAATTTTAATGATTTGACTGCGACTTCAAGCCGGTCCCGAAAACGGATATTAAAGTAAAATAGGGTTTATCAATAATTTAAAAGTATGTGTTTCTATATTTTATAAAAATAAATTAAAAAATATTATTCAGGCCCTGTACCTGCCTGTTTTTTGCTTGGGTAGGATGGGTGCTGATTTATTTATGCTTAAATTAGTTTTAATCAAAACTACTTTTTTAGTAATTTAGAATGTGATATTGTTTTTAACCCTAATATCTCAAGATAAGAATTTGGATTTTTTTATTTTTTTTTCTAAAAAACTGAGACTTAACGCGTTAAATACAATCTAAGGGTATTATAGCACCATCCTTTAACTTTTATGTGGTACTACCAAAATTGGCACATTGCAGTATGCAGGGTGTTGCTTTTAACAAAAATATATAATACTACATTTTTTTTAGTCTGGTCGTGGAATTTAATTTTTTTATACATTGGTAAAAGTGACTTTTGGGGCTCCTTATTTGTGCCAAATTTAAAGTAAATACATTTATTGGTTTCCGAAATATGCTCGTTTTAATTATTGCAATACTTTCATAAAGCACACTGTATATTTGACAAAAAGACTCAGAAACAAATTTTAGCATTGGATATGGTTGCCCGTGGCCTATAATACTTAGCATTAAAATATTTGCATTCGTGGATTACCCTGTATACTGAAATAGGTAACACCTCATAATGAACATGTTCGTACAAAAGCTCGAGCAAAAAAAATTTTTGCTCGAATATTTCCGCGAGCTCTTTCACGAGCTTTTCGCATGAACATTTTGTTTGGAAAAATTTTTGTAATCTTTTGGAAACATAGTTTTAAAAGTGAAATAAAATGTTTTTGGTTTAACGTCACTGACGATTCATTACAAAAATGGCACACTAAAATACTTTTTTTGAGGATAAGCACAAATCCAGACGCCGCGCCGTCGCTCTGTCTGTCGGTCTGTCGGTGGGTCTGTTTGTCGCCTACTTTGTAGCCACTCTAACTCGAAAACCCCTGCACCAATCATAACCAAATTTTACACAGTGATCACTTGTGTTGACGCGCAGGCCGCTATTGTTTTTGAGCATTCCTCACCGTTCGGAGCTAGTCCCAAGAAACTTCATCCCCAAAAAAAAAAATTTTTATTCTCACCGTGTGATACCTCATGGGAAAGCTTATAAAAATCTTAGTTGAATAGCGCCAAAATTTTTGACTGCATATATATATATATATATATATATATCACATAAAAAATACAAAAAATGCTTGAAAAATTCAATTTTCTGTGCCATGTGCCTGTCAAAGTCAGGAAACACCCAGGAAAATCAGGATACACTCTGAAAAAGTGTGGAAAGACCCTGGAAAAGTCTGAAAACACCCTGGAAAGTCTGGATACCCTAGAAAAGTCTGGATACACCCTGGAAAAGTCTAGAAAAGTCTGGATACACCCAGAAAAAATAGGGCTACTATCTGCAAAAGTCTGGAAAGACTCTGGAAAAGTCTGGATACACTCTGGAAAAGTCTGAAAAGGCCCTGGAAAAGTCTGGCTACACTCTGAAAAGACCCTGGAAAAGTCTGCCTACACTCTGGAAAGACCCTGGAAAAGTCTGAATACACTCTGGAAAAGTCTGGAAAGACTATGGAAAAGTCTGTCCGACCCAATCTAACCCATGTGTATACGAGTAGTGGTTTTTTATATATGTTCTTGAGCGAGGGAAGTTTTAGAGTAAACCTTTACTCGATTTATTTTTTAATTTTTATTGCTTTCAGAGGTCGGAGGTACTAAATAAGTTTGTAATTTTTCAATGAGTAGCGATCTTTTCCTCAAAAAAGGTAATGGTAACCGTAGTTTATTCTATTTACATTGGCAGTTTGTAAATGGACAAAAGAATACGGTTACGGTAATTTGTGTTTATGGTTTAAAACTCTTTTTATCATCTCAATTACGGTAATACGGTAAGCAAATAAGGTGACGATAAATTAGTGGTCAATTAACTCTCTAATATGATGCGTTTCCCTACTAAACAGCATTCCAGAAAACCACAAAACGTCACCCACTCAGCAAAAAAAAAAGAAGTTTTTTCTAGTTAGATAAACGATAATAACCACCTTTAAATTCGACCACAACAAAACAATCAGGTTTGGTTATGTTCATTTTAAACGACTGTGACGGGTCACGTGACGGTTTATAGTTTTACCCACTTGAGAGTTGGTTAAAACGTTGTTGCTTTGTCTAAAATTAGCGCAGTCGCAAACGGTTGACAGTTTCGCCGTGTGTCGTGTCCCTCGCAACAACCAGATTTTGAATGGGAACAATTTTACTGTGCGTTTTTCATCCTAAATCGAGAACGAACATCCGCCGAACGCCCGGCGTTAACTGTAAACGCACCCCTTAACAATATATGACGTTCAAATGTCAACAGTGTCAAATAGCGTTAGTCGTCGACCGTTTTTGGCGCGACCAAAAACTATCTATTGTTTCTATTTTCGTAAGGGACCTAAATTAAGCGATTACCCAACAAACGATGATAATAAACTTTATGATCCGGGTGATAAAAGCCCGCCCGTAAATATAAATATCGTAACTATATAAACCGCGGAAACGGTTGTTGGTGAATTCAAAACATTATTATGAACACCAGAAGTGCAATAAACGACCTTGGCGTGTGGGTTAACCAAACCAAACGACGCCGCCACTACGCCTCGTAGTACTCGATGCTTCTCCTCGGATATTTTGACACTTTGTAAAATGGTAATGGCGACAATCTGCTTTTGATCTCGGTCGCCGGCTGTAAAGCGATGCGGTGTCTAGCGGGAAATGGCGCACGCCAAGCTTTAGTCCGCGCCACAAATTTAATCTGAAGGGGAAAGTTGCTATTTTTAGCTACTAGAGACATAAAGCAACATCATAAATTTCAACACTTATCCGTTTACGTATCGGAAGAAGATAAGTGAACTTTCACAAAAAGGTATAGAGCACATCAGCCGTAATGCACACGTAACGTATCTGCTTTATTCAAACGACCAAATATTTTGAATGAAATCATAGATCACAAATTGTGACCAAAGAATAGGTAAATTGGTTTGAGTACGTTACGGATAGCGATGTGATATGTATACCTGATTAATAAGTTTCACGTATCTAACGTATTTCGATACGGAGGCGGATAAGTGATGATTTTAAATACTCGCCGATGGAATCCAGCGACCTCAACTGATTGTTGTCCCCCACATTAATTGCTTTTTATCTTTGGTGTAAAGCAAAAGAAGAAATAAAAAAAGAGAAATACCCGCAGTAAAATAAAATTAGAGGTACCTCTAATTTTATTTTACTTTCTTGTAATATATTTTTTTTTCAAACGACCGGAAAATAGCCACTTTCCGTACGATTTTTCGTACGGAAAGTTCTACATTATAAGGCATGTTCTTTCGAAATATTTCCACTCTCAAGGAAGGACCTTTTTGTTCAATTTTCCGGTCCCTTGATCCTTTTCCGTTCACTTGATCCTTTTCCGGTCCCATTTTTGGCCAAGTTGGCTATGACTTCTTGTTGACAGCTTTTAGCTTTTATTTGTTTGGGCAGTTTTGACACTTCTATAAAAGCTCTTTTAAATTTGGTTTAAAAGTTTTGTTTACATAATGGACTCAGATCTAGAAAATGAGTTGAATCCGGAGGAAATAATAGAAGCTTCTGCAAGAGTCACACACATTTTTAATTCTCAAAGTATACTATAAATATAGGTAAATAAATAACAAACCTAGAAATTTGCCTTTTATGAGTTCTTTTATCATTATTTTGCTTGATAAGGTGGCCATGGTCGGCCATAACTGTTCGTCAGTCATCACTGAATTAGCTGTGTGAAGCTAATAGGCCCTACACTATAATTTTTCTAACGTTTTTTACAATTTTGCACAAGTTAAAAATACAAAAATCATTTCTAACCACAAAACTTTACTTGCTATTACAAGCTTTTATTTAACTTGCATTGTATGTATGCGACTACCTATGTTTGTTCCGGTGGAATCTTGCAATTTAATTTTGACCAACTTACCGATATCCGATCGCCTTCAAATTTGGCATGCTTATATACTTGGGGTTAGAATACAAGAACATAGTGTGATGAAATTGACAGCTCCTCCCTACTCAAAGGGAATGGAGGGGGTAAAGTTGAAGTGCGCCCGGTTTCGTTGAAATTTGGTGTGTTTGGACACTTGGGGATGGAGATAACGAATTTCTAATCAGATTTTGAGAATACAATATGGCGGACTCAAGATGGATTTTTGGTCATCTTTTGCTAAGCAATTTTAACTAACTTATACACATCAGATTGACTTCAAATTTGGCATGCGTTTATAGTTCCAGTGATAATACAATAAAATGTCATTATTAGGCACCCCTCCCCCTTACGAGGAGAGCGGAGAGGGGAAAGCACCTAAGTTTGTCCGATTTCAACCAAAATTAATATACGAGGGCTTTTGAAAATAAGGAATACGTATTTTTTATCAGATTTTGAAAATTGAATATGGCGGATTCAAGATGGACGATTTTCGGTAATGTTTTGCAATCCAATTTTAAGTGACTTATCCACATCCGATTGTGTTGAACTTTCGTATGCGTTTATAGTTCCGGTGAAAATACAGTAATATGGTTTTCTCAGGTACCTACCTCCCTCTCACGAGGAAAGTGGAGGGGGAAAAATATTTAGTTTATTCAATTTTAATCGAAATTGGCATATAGGGGTTTTTAAGGAAAGGGATTATGAATTTTTTTGTCAGATTTGAAAATTTCAATATGGCGGATTCAAAATGGACGATTAAGTTTACAAATCTAAAAATTAAGGGTGTGTGTTTAAATTTGGTATGCGTTTATAGTTTCGGTGACAATACAATAATATGGTATTATTAGGTACACAACTTCTCTCTAACGAGGGAAGGGGAAGGGGAAGGGTTTGTTCGATTTCATTCAAAATTGTCATACAGGGGTTTTTTGTGAAGGGGATATTAATTTTTGATCAGATTTGAAAATTTCAATATGGCGGATTTAAAATGGACGATTTAGGGGGCAAATCTAAAAATTAAAAAATAAATATTTATTAAAAAAATTTGTAAAGAACAAGCTTTTATTAAATGCACTCAAAAGTAGAAAATAATTTTTTATTTCTCTTATTCCATTTATTTCTCTTATTCCATAATAAAAGCGATGAAAATTTTTAAAGTAGGATGAAAGCATTATGGTTATCAAAAAAACAAAGTAAATCTCGTGTCCGCAAATAAAAATTAAAGTAACACTCGTGGCATATCGGACAAAGCGTGTCTGTTTCTCACTTCATGTCTAATGGAGAATCCAGACACCTACAGACCTGTTTTATCCTTATTAGGAATCATCAGGGAGTCATATGATTGTACCTGGCAGTTGAAGCTACACGGGCACCATGCACACCTCTCGAATTTAAAACAAAAAGTTTGTAATCCGCGGAGACGTAGTACCTGTGTGCGCCACCTGTCGAATTCAACTTCCTAAAAAGCATGAAACAGGTCTGTAGGTGTCTGGATTCTCCATTAGACATTGGAAGCCTGGTCGTAATGAAGTGAGAAACCAAAACGCTTTGTTCGATATGCCACGAGTGTTACTTTAATTTTTATTTGCGGACACGAGATTTACTTTGTTTTTTTAAATATTTTGGCTTTTTAGTTCTGCGCAACAAGCCTCCTCCGGAGCGATTGCTTGCTGATGCCTTAAAATTAGGGCCACGTAGTATGAAGCTCCAATAGGGGGCGGTGCTGCTGCGAACGTTACTTCTTTTTAAGAGTCAGGTTACAGTGACCTTATACTTTTACAGGTTTCTCCTTTAAAACCTGCTGAAAGGTTCAGGATTCTGTATTTATGGTCCTCTGCACTTTTCAATTTTGATGTTTTTGTTTCTCGGTTTATTCGACACGTAGCGCACACATTTACTACGCCTTCGCGGATTAAAAACTTTTTTTTTTAAATTCGAGAGGTGTGCATGGTTTTTCAACTGACAGGTACAATCCTATGACTCCCTGATGATTCTTAATAAGGATGAAATAGGTCTGTAGGTGTCTCGATTCTCCATTAGACATTGGAGGCCTGGTCGTAATGAAGTGAGAAACAAAAACGCTTTTTCCGATATGCCACGAGTGTTACTTTAATTATTTTTATCATTCGAATAGAAGAAGAATTTAGTTCTTCTTTTGCAGTTCTCTCTTTGTCACCGTAAAGTTAAAATTCTTAATTTACGCCCATCGCTTTCATTATGGTATAAGAGGGATGAAAAATTATTTTCTACTTTTGAGTGCATTTAATAAAAGCTTCTTCTTTATTGTTTTTTTAATAATATTTATTTTTCTTTAGTTTTCATTTTAAAAACTACCATCCGTAGCGACAATGGCTGTAGCCAACAAGAAGCAGAAAACATCAGGGGACTGTTCATAAATTACGCAACACGGCTAGATGTTGACGAAAGTAATAGGTACTAAAATGTTTTTTCTGATCGTTTGAAAAAAAAAGTACGTACGATACACGACCGGAAAGTGTCTTTACAAGTCTGCGCAGGTTTCCAGCGACGGCCTATAAAGACCAATTTTCCGGTCTAGTGACGTAAATACATAATATTGTGTAATATTTATTTAATATGGACTGCGCTTCAGGCTACTGCGAACATAGGCCGGAAGAAGTCCAATTTGCCAGTGTACGTACACGCAGGGACACTGCACACCTATCAGTGGAGCAACTAACACTCAGGCTTGCGATCACCGCTCGCGGCTTGCATTTAGTATGCCTCTAACCACGGTGCAATGTGAAGTGTAGACCATGAAATCAGAATTTGGTCAATAAATACGCAAATTTTGAAAACGTATTTTTCTTGTTTTTTGTCACTGATAAATTAGACAGTTTTATTTTCAACTGCTCAGATTTATCACTAACAACGTGTTACAATGAAAATAATAAGGAGAAATAAAATAAAAGCAAGTTCTCAAAATAAATTAATACATTCTAAAAACGAAAAAGTTTCTCCCAGTCAAAAAAACATTAGAGCAAATGTTCGAAAAGTCCTCCTTGCTCGACTAGACAATATCCGAGCCTATTATAAAAACCCCTTCTAACGTTTCCAAGCATGTTAGGGGGGATATTTTGAAGAGCTTCTTCGATTTTAATCCGAAGTTCTTCCAAATTATTAGCCCTTTCATGCCCTTAAACTTTATTTTTGATATAACACCACAGATAGAAGTCATTAGGAGCAAGATCGGGTGATCGAGCTGGCCATAAAATAGTTCCCCGTGTACTTATAATCCAATTAGGAAATACATTATCAAGATATTCCCTAACAAGGCCAACATTGTGAGCGGGACAACCATCTTGTTGAAACCATGTTTCACCAAATCTCACACCTAACAAATGCCTAGTACTTGGAATAATATGCTGCTGCAGTAGATCCAAGTATCTAGGACCATTCAAATTGGCGTCAATAAAAAATGGCCCAATTACGTGTTCCCTTACAATACATTTAGTTTTTGGGGATACTGTGTTCTTACGTCAAAATACAAATGCAAATTTTCCCTCGACCAATATCGAACGTGTATCGGGTTCAATAATGGAACAGTGCTTTCATCTGTCAACAGACTAGATCTCAGAAAGTTTTTATCACGATTAGCCCTTGCCATCATTGTTTCGCAAAATTCCATACGACGTTGGTTGTCCTCCGGAAAAATTTGTAAGAATGAAAACCATTCTTTTTGAGAACATGTAAGACAGTGGCTGGAGACGTATCAACTGCTTCGGCAATTTGATTGCTAGTTACCTTTCGATTTTCCTCCACTGCAGCGCAAATCATCACATCTCGTACTTCCTGGTCGTCATTCAAAACAGTGGGTTTTTTATGGTTTCTTGGCGCTACACAACCAAACTTTTCAAAATTCTGCACAAACCTGTGAATCGTTGATAAACTAGGTTCTGGGCGATTTATAAAATTCTCTAAAAAAGTTCTTGAATAAGTCTCAATGGTCTGCCTTGGTAGTACCATTTGACCATCTGCATTTTTTCGGCAACTTCGTAGACATCCATTTTTAGTTTTCAAAAACTTAAGAACTTACCAATCTGTTTCTCGAGCAAGGCAGAAATAAAACAAAATAATAAAAACAAAATAAATTTCAAAAAGATAACATTGCAGCGTGCGTCGACCCCACCTCGGTCATACGGCACGGAGAGTAAATTGGACTTGATTCCCCCTATGTTCGCAGTAACCTGAAGCTCATTGTATGGGCCAATTTAGACTATGCCTGGTAATCATGTAAAATTTCTAATATATTATTTAAAATTACATAAAACAAAATTACAATTACCTAAAATAAACAGAAAGTAACAATTAGAACAAAAACATAATAAAACTATTCATCTAAAATATTGCGGCTGTCGCGTCTACAAAAAAAGAAGTTGAAATAAATTGTCAGCTCAACACCGTTCTCAACTAAAAAGACAGGTAAAACCATATACTTATAAACTTAATATACACGGCATTGTAATGCATCCCCGTGAAAATTTTTGTAAGCAAGATTAATCATCTAAATCCAGGAGGCTATGAAAATTTTTTTACGCATGCGCGATGCCCTTCACTGCGATGGCCGATGGCATATGAATCTTACGTTTCACATTGATAGTATTGTTTACTTTTCAGAAACCAAGCAGTTTTTTTTTACGTAAAAATATGTGCCGCCCAAAATCAAAATTTTATCTTATGGCGTTTTTAATCGCATTTTAATAAGATGTGAGAGGGCCAAGGTAGATGTTTTCTCTGGATGATACCAAAAATTTCAAAGGTATTTGTTTTTCTCTAATTAAAAATAAAAAACAAACAAAAATGGCCTCAGGAATAATATCAATCCAACGCACTTGCGCAAAATCAGCCGTTTTGCGCAAGTGCGTTGGATTATATGGATATGGATTATTATATATTTATTTTCCTGAACTACTTATTAATTTATTTGATGGCCATCAGGAATACAACAGATTTACACCCAATAAAGTATCCACAACATTAAATAATAGATAATAAAACAAATGAGCTAATTATCTTATACATAATAAAATTAAAATTAAAAAACCAAAAAAAAAAACAAAAAAAACCATACTTAAAAGACAAACTAATCATTCATTTAACAAAGACAATCTTGCTTTGTGTTTAAAAGAAGTTAGAGACATGTTGAAAAAGTCAACGAGTTGCAAAGTTTATTACCGATTTTAGATAGTCTACATAGAGGCGAGTTTTGGGAACAGTTGGTTCTCCTAGAAGGAACTAAAAATGCTTCGTTTGGCCTCAAGTTAACTTAAGATGTATTAAACTTAATTAAGGCGAGAATTTGAGGGGCGTTGCAGTGAGAATTAGTTATTTTATACAAGAACATTATATTTGACAGTTTTCTTCTATTGGAAAGAGACAAAATAATAAAGTGGTTTCGAGCCAGTTCGAAGTTACCTTTCTGGATTATATATCCACTTTTAAATGAAATAAACTTTAAAAATTTGTTTTGTATATGCTCGATTCATTCTGTATGAAAATCGTATTGTGGATTCCAAATTATTTTACCGAAAGATAGTTTACCAAGAACAAAAGCATTGTAGAGGCATGTTATGAATTTGATATTTTTAAATTCAGAACATTTTCTGAAAACGTAACCTAAGAGCCTGGAAGCTTGGGATGCTACCAGGTCTATGTGGATGTCAAACATTAATCTTGAGTCAATAGTGGTGCCTAAATATCGTATGTGATCGACTTTAGGAAGAGTGATGTTATTTATTTTGTAGTCAAAATTTATTACTTGTTTATTTCTAGCGAATGATATTGATTGACATTTTTTGGTGTTTAAAAAAGGTTCTTTTTGTCACAGAAGAGCTTCAGGCGATCAAGATCACTTCTAAACTTTCGACCATTTTGTAGAATTTCAGATCATCGACGAATTTACCAAGATCACAATATTGAAAACAAGTTTTTATTTTATTGATATATATTACAAATAATCAGATGGGACCCTTGTGGGACACCCGAAGAGGGGGTAAAAGGTTCAGACTGAAAACCCTGAAAAGAAACATGCAATTTCTAATCTTTTATGTAGGATGCAAGCCATTGCAGGAATAAACCACCAACGCCGACTTCAGCGACTTTTATAAGTAAGATATTGTGACTTATTTTATCAAAGGCTTTGCTGAAGACAGTGTAGATGGCATCGACCTGGATCTGCTTGTCCATGTTTTCATGTATATAGTTCGTAAAAGTGAAAAGATTTGGGTCAACTGAACGCCCCGCGCCCTTTAAAAAAACCAAGTTGAATAGGTGTTCGTATATCAGCTTTTCAAATAACTTAGCGACTGCTGATAATTTACTAATGGGCCTGTAATTATCAACTTCTTTTTTGGAGTCACTTTTGAATATTGGAACGACCATGGCTTAGGACAGAGAGGTTCACATATTACATTGTCGGTTTTTTCCAAAAATATTGCAAGATTTTCGTCTGGACCCGCCTCCTTATTAGCGTCTAACGCTAAAAGTGCCTGATTCACTTGAAATTTAGTTAAAGTGATATTGTGAAGGTAATTATTATTTTCAGATAAAGGTACTGAAGTATGATCGAAAGTGTATAGATTGTCAATATTGCAAAGATCTAGGTAAGTATTATTTGGCACTGCCAGTTTGTAAATTCAACATTTTTTTGACAGCGGTGGAACATCGGTGCCAACATTTGGTTGACAGATGGGTTTGACATCCATATGAGATCTAGCAGTTCCATCAAATACAAAAAGAAAGCGTTGCGATGCAAACAGCTAAGTGCCATAACCACAGTTAAAATAATAAAATCATACCTTAACTTCCGCTCGAGAAAATCGGAAATGTGTTTTTGCCTTAAATTTAGTATGATGTCTAGCTCATCATCAGAGTCTTCACTTGAACTGTCTTGCATTAATATTATGGCTCACCACTCCATTAAGCATCCTGTACTGTACCTTGTATTAACCAAAATGCATAAAAAAATATCTTGGTTTGAATAAGTTATAAAAAACTTGGAAAAAATAAATAACCATAAAGTAGGGTTTTGTCTAATCCAACAAATATTTTCCACCGACTCCCGAAGCCGGTGGCGATCGGTGCCAACATTTGTTGGATTGGTGAAATCCATCGAAAAATTTAGGAACTCTATTGTATTGACATCCATCTAAAATTTATGAACTCCTTTGTTGGCACCGGTGGACCACCGGTGGATTTACAAACTCGCCGAAAGCTTCAAACCGACACGTAAGAAGTTGACACATATTGCTATAAAAGAAAACGGGGCCGCAGCCAGAATTTTAAAATGTTGTTTTTTTTGTACTTTTCCTTAATTTTTAAGTAATGGTCTTTTCTAATATCTCGTATTCAAGCTACAGACCAGCTCTTTTATCTCTCAATAAAAAAGTTAAGGTTCATAAGCGGTTACAAAGATGGCGCTTGATATGTCAAAAATATAAAATACCTTATTAACCTATAGACAACATTTTTTTTTTAAATTAGTAGATACCATTAGCATTGAGTTCGTCTCTGCTACAATTTTCAAAAAGTCTTGATTTGACATTTGACATTCAAAATGGCGGCCCAACCAAAAGTAATTTTGCCTTTCTGAATCGAGAACGCTTATTTTTAAAACTGAAAAAAATTACAGATGACAGCTATAGTTTTTGCACAAACAAAAGCAGTTTTAGGATGACCTAAATTAATTTTGAATTTTTGTGTAAAAAATTACATATTAGTAGCTCAGTTATAATGGCAAACAATACGTCAGTTTTAATTTTTATAGGCGGTTTTTTCTGAAAACCCTGTTTTTTATTTAAAAATTTATGTTATTAAGCTTATTTTTATGTGTAAACAAACCTTTAAAACTTTTAACATACAAAACCATAGATAGCCATGGAATATTTCGCTGTCGCTATTCAGAAAATTCACACAAATTCTGTCTGTTCTTTTACATGGTGAGAATTTTAGACACTTTTTGACGTTTATTGGTACGCGTAGTAAGAATTTAGCTCCACCATAAACTAGTCCTGCAGAATCTCTTTAAAATATTAAATTTACAAAATGTTATTAAAAAAATGAAGCAGTTTGTCTTACATAGTTAGGATATATATGAAGGACGCCGTGTTTTTATTTTAAATGAGGCGATAAGTAAAAATCGCCACTTTCCAGAATTCTGACGGGAGATTTTCTGTCGTTTCTGAAGAATCGCGACCCATATGTCAATTTTTGGAATCGCCATGTCTAGTTTAACGAAATCTAATAATTTGCAAGTATTTTTTGTTTAACTTAGGAAAAAAACGAAAAAAAATGGTCTTTAATTAATAATTACGCGTCCATTGCATTGAGCAATTATGTAATTTTTTGGCACAAAAATATAAAACTAATTTAGCTCAGCCTAAAACTGCTCTTGTTTGTGCAAAAATACTAATGCGCCGCCATTTTGATTTGAGAGTGACACATGTAATTTCTTTTGCAATTTTTGAAATAAGCGTCCTCGATTTAGTATAAATTTATATATTGCATGACATTAGTGTAATGTGCCATTTTGAATATGAAATGTCAAATCAAAACTTTTTGAGACGAACTCAATGGTAATGGCTATTTTTTTTAAATGTTGTCTATAGGTTATTTTTCCTAACTTAACAGCCGCCATCTTGGTTTCTGTAAATTTTGGTACCTATTAGATATTACTTTACCAAATAAAAAAAAAAAACTTTTTTTGCAGTTTCTTTTTACGAATTTACTCTACTAGATTCGATAATGGGTACCTAGGTACCATCCAGAGAGACAAGGTTTAGTGTTTTAAGTTTTATTTATTTATTTTAATAATTATATTTGACTTGTTACAGGTACATGTTATTAAACACATCGAGTAATTAGAAAAACACACCAAAGGGAACATATAGTTTTTGTCTTTTGTTCTGGTCGCCCTTATAGCTTATTTTTAAAGTTATTTTAACACTAGACTCTCAAAACATGGCACTTGGCATATCGTTTATTTTCACTGGTTAAAGAAACTATCAGTGAGATGGATTACCAATCAATAAATGTCACTTATCCTTACAATAAAATTATTGTCATCCCTAAGTATTTGTCTCGGACTAAATAATAAAAGATACGGCACGCTTTTCCACAGTTGGGGCCCTGTGGCATCGGGCGTTTCGACCCGAAAACAGCGGGCAGGATAATTCCCGGTAGCATAGCGGCGGCATGCCAGCTCACGCTATAGCGGCCGTCAGCAGGATTACGCCGCCGGGATGCCCCTTTTATATACCCTGATCGTGTTCGATGACACTTCATCTCTCTATAGCCTTTCGTGCAATGCGAGAACGATATCCAACATGTGGTGGATTCACCCTTGAGTCTTGTAAACGTAACCCAGAAAAAGATTTCAAGACGTATTAGTGAATACGCGACCTATCTCAAACAGTTTTAGAAAACGTTTTGGAATTTGTTGTTTACAGTTCTTTTACTTATTAGTTAAAGGTTACTTTTAGATTATTTTAGTCGTGTTCCATAACACTTCATTCCTCTACAGCCTTTCCTGCAATGCAAGAACGATATCCAACATGTGGTTGATTCATCCTTAGGTCTTGTAAATGCAACATTTGAAAATATTTCAAAACGTATAATTGAACACACGATTTCAAACATTAGCTACTTTTATGTCAAAAGTTTTCTTTTTACTTATTAGTCATAGCTAGTTTTATGTTGCTTTGATCGTGTTCGATGGCACCTCATTTCTCTATAGCCTTTCGTGCGATGCAAGAACCAAAACCTAAGCAAACGTTTTAGAAATTTTGTTAAAGGTAGTTTTGTAAATTTTTCATAAAAAGATTTAGAGACGTATTCAAAACACGACCTATCTCAAATAGTTTTGAAAACATTGGTAATATGTTTTGAAACTGTTGTGTTTTTTTATGTAGTGCCCAGTGTTGATCCCAATGCGGGATAGATGCTTTCGGATCTTCTAGGAAGTTGTTATGCGTCAATTAGCTCTTTTGTTAAAGGAGCAAACTCATTAAGTTTTTGAATATGCAAGAATCCAATAATAAGTCTTACCTTCTTGAACTGTATTTTGTTCTTTATTCAGATTTTTCCCCGTTTATGCTTCAGTCGTTAATTTCACATTTATGTCTGCATTTAGCAGTTTGTTCGTAAATGATTATTTATAACTGATTATTATCCGCCGATTTCAGACATTATTCCCTTGCTGTCAGTTGATTTTTCCTTTTAAAGAAAGATTTAAGTTAATCCAGAAAACAACTAGAACATTCGTTTTCTGCAGTATGTTAATACCAACCTAGTTAATTGGCAGAATAAGTTGAAATCTTTAGAAATTGTTCATTTAATTTTGTTTTAGTTATTAATTTTTGATTAGTGTTTTATTGCAAAACCTAATTAATAACTCAGCAGAAGATATTTTAGGCAAATTAAATGAAAAAAACTTGGCTTTTGAGCAAATCTAAAATATTTATATTTAATTCGTCTCTGTCTCTTAGAATTTTACTAAATCTATTTCAAAAAATTTTTGGGAATGAGATTGTGCAGGTTATCACGTTAAAAAAATCAGAGTTAACAGAAAAAAATTCACATCGAAGAAATTCGCTTAATTATGGGTTAATTTACCTCAATTTTGGGTTAACTATTCTTTTTTGTCTTAAGTTTAAGGGAGATTCTAAAATTTCACTCAAAAATGAGGAAAATTACTTTTTACCCATTTTACCATGTAGACTCGATATTTTGGGCGCTAACGTGTAGGGCATCAGCAAAGAAATAATTTAGGAAGTATATTTGCAAAAAGAAACTGTTAATATATCACGGGGTCAGTAAGGATTCCCTTTATTTAAGTGGGTATAGGGTATAATAAAATAGATGGCGAGGCTCGGTTGGTTGCTTCGAAAGTTTTTTCTTTGCTAATGTCAAAATTTTTGGCGCCCAAATGGCGGCGCTTAAAGTCGCGTATTGATTTTTTACGGTGTATATTGCTTAAACAAACCGTTTTAATGAGACTTTTTAATTTATAATATAATATTAATAAACAAATCTTTCAAGTTTGTAAACCAATAGTCCATCATCGGTCTATCAAAGTAAAATCCCCAAAATTCTAAATCTCATTCTCGGCCTGGTGCAAAATCCATTTCATTTTAACTTGACGGCCAAATTGAATGTTTTGTAGTGGGGCGTGGGTGGTTGGGTGCCGCCAAGCTTTTAAGGGGGTCGAAGAGGCGCGCGCCGCGGGCGGGGGGAAAGTGCTCTTGATAAGCGTGATTTAGCAGCCCCGGGGATATTGATTTTTGCGCCCCCCGCTCCTAACCCGCTCTCTCAGTTTTATATGTCTGTTTTCTTACTGTAATAGCTCGACAGGGTGTTGCGCGCGCGGTGCCGGGGGCGGTAAGATGCTTTTCATTGGTGTTGTGTTTCGGCGAGGGGAAAGTCGGTTGGGGGGTGGTGTGTGCCGCCACTGCCGCCGCCGGCTGTACGCAAATACAGCCATTATGCCTGGTGACATCGCGTTGCTGCCAATTGCCGAGATGTCTGAAGGAGCGGGCGGCGGACCGCCAGCGGTTTGGCGGCACGCGCCACCCGACCGGCCACTTTACCTTAATCTTCTTTTTGCCTGTTGCCCGCCGTCATCCACCCGATTTTCTTGTCTTCCGGTCAGGGGTTGAAGGGTCTTTAACGTTTGGAGGGTCAGTAGACGGATCACCTTTGGGTATTAACACTGACTCTTGTTCGTCAAATAGAGCATTGTACTACATTACTAAAAGGATACAAGCCTTGGATAATTTTGTAAAATGGTCCTTTTTAAAACATTGATTTTAGTAAGAAAATTACATTGGTTTAAATAAGAAAGAGACTCATAAATATCATCAAGTGGATTTTAGCATCATTGGGATGGTAAAAGGAGGAAGAAATTTCTTTGAAATTACCCATATCATCAGATTTTTGTGTTTAGAAAGGAGATGAGCTATACAACTGGGTGAAAAAATTTTAGAGATAAAAGTTTGATCATCTTTCCTAAAAGCAAAAGCGTAGATTTTTTTGATAAGATCATTTCTAATAATACTGGTAAACAAAAAAAATGTTTCCTAGACCAAAATACAAAATTTTACTTATTTTATCATACTGTTTAAGAATGTGTCCTGCAAATGTCTTGGTTAGCTTCGGTTTTATAGATCCATGTTAATTATGATAATTACCTATCTGCTCTTAATGTATGGAAAAATTCGACCATTTAATGGGAAATATATCGTCTGAGAAAGTGAATTTTGTTTGTGTATTTGAATTTTAGTAAACCAAGAGAGTCTTTTGAGACATGGAAAAAAATGTAACCAGCGCACCATTAGTTTCCCCACAATAATAGTTTTCACATCTAGTGGTTAAAATATTGCTTTTTTTACAAGCGTTGGTTTAAATAACGAGCGCAGCAAGGTATTTAAAAATGCGAGTAAAAAAAAGCAAAGTTTAGCCGCGAGTTGTTAACACTATTTTTTTTTAATACCATATATTTTTTTAATCCAATAAAAAGAGGAAAATACTTTTAAAAATCTCGAACAAACAGCACGTCTCGCAACACATCATCTTTACACTATAAATCAAGACGGCTGGTAAATGAAATAACAATGGTTTCCATAGTCATGTGCCTTTTTTCTCGGTGACGTTCATTGTTACGACATTTTAATCTTTGACAGTTTAATATTTTAAGGAATTTTGGTAAAAACTGGCGGAAATAGCTTAATTTTTAGGCAAGGATAATTAGATTTTTTCAATATTACTATTTTCCGCTATTTCTCTTTAATTTTGGGTAGAAAATGGACAGAAATCTTTTTTTGCACCCGTGATCAAAAAAAAAAGTTTTTTTTGCATCGTTAACCCAAAAAGCCATGCTTTAGTTATCTGTAGACAGTTGCTAAATCATGTTTTTGATAAAGGTATAAAAAAAAAGATTTCACTACTGCCACTTCTTAAGGCGCAATTACACAGACGAACATGCTCAAACAAAAGCTCGTGCAAAAGATCTAAAATTTTTTGCGTGAACATTTTTGTGAGCTTTTCTTTGAACATTTTGTTCGCGTAAATTTTTGAGCAAATTATTGCTATCTGTTTTGGAAACATATTTTTAAAGATGAGAATAAATAAAATTTCACACCAGTGATCAGTGATCTCAATTCTTTAAAAAAATGGAACACCAACTTTTATTTTAAATTTTTGTGAAAAAAAGGCGACGGCAAGCGAAACATTATTCTTGGATATCAGTTTTGTCAGATGGATTAGGGTTACTTACAATATTTTTTTCTTAGGGTTTTTCCCGGATTTTTTTGCCCGGGTGTTTTTTTGGGATTTTCTTGCAAGTTTTTTTTATTTTTCTTTTTCCTAAATTCAAAAAACAACCCAGGAAAATTTTTCTTTTTCAAAAAAATTTTGCACGCCTCACGACTATGAGGAGTGGTGGGGAAGGGATTTAATTCCTCACACCAGATTTACCTAGTTAGTTTAAAATGAAGATAGATATTTACTGTCAATTTAATGTAATAATCAAGGTCGATTACTGACACTGAGCAAACAATATGCAAAGCATCATTCCGATTCAGAAGTCTAGTCTATTATATTATATTCTCGTTTTTTTACAACCCCAAAAAAGTTACAAGTATACTGGCATATCCCCTATAAAAATCAGGTCAATCGAAGTTGCTTATGAGGTAAAATGTGAATTTCGACATCAAATCGTTTTTCCGTCGGAAAGCACTTAATTAAAAATACCTTGTTTTAAAACTTAGTCTTTCTATTTCCAGTTAAGTTCAATGAATTCCCATAAAACTATAAAATTTAAATTTGCAAGAAATTTCTATACCAACATTTCTTCAAACAAATTTTGCTTAACATTCTCTCCAAAATTTCCGTGAGTCTTTTTGTACGAGATTTTGCTCGAACTTTTTTTTGAACATTTTGCTCAAGAGGCTCGTGTAAATGTTTGTCGGCATTTCAAGATCAAAGGAAAGTTTGTCTGTGTAAATGCGCCTTTAAGCTTCGTACAGACCTGAACATTTATGAGAACAACGAACAGAACAACAAATAGAACACCAAACAGAACGGCGAACGGTCATTTTAATTTTGACGATCCGAACAACGAACGGAACGTTTTGTGTTATTCCCATAAATGTTCTCGGTAGTTGAAACTTGTCAGTTCAAGATAATCGACACTCTCGACATTATTTCGATAATGCAGGTGCTTAACTAGCCGGGCTGGTTTAAGTGGTAGAAGAAGTGATTCTTGAAGAGAAGTACCACCATCTTGTCAAGTCCGCATTCTAGTTTTGAAATATCTTTACTCATTATATATATAATATTATATTCCACTGTACAGGGAACATAGTGACATTAGCGCCATCTCTACATACTAGGAAGAAACTATTAAGCAGTTTAAAAATTTTAAGGTGACGTAATCGGACCATCGTCGGTTGCCGATTCTCGACCAATCAAACAAAGTTCCAATCGGACCATCGTCGGCCCTAAAACAGATAAAGTGGTCGTGGGCATAAAGTTGACTATAGTAAATCGGGCCATCGTCAGTTGCCGATTCGCGACCGATTAAACAAACTTCCAATCAGACCATCATCGGCCCTAAAGCAGATAAGGTTTGCATTGGCATAATGTCGACTAAAATAAATCAGGCCATCGTCAGTTGCTGATTCTCGACCGATTAAACAAAGTTCCAATCGGACCGTCGTCGGTCCTAAAGCAGATAAAGTGGGCGTCGGCATAAAGTCGACTATAGTAAATCGGGCCATCGTCAGTTGTCGATTCTCGGCCGATTAAAGAAAGTTCCAATCGGACCATCGTCGGTCCTAAAGTGGTGTCGGCATAAAGTCGATTGTAGTAATGTGAACCTGCGTCAGTTGCCGATTATTGACCAAAAACTGAAAATCGCAATCTAACCAACATCGGGCCAGAGTGTAGTCGCCAATGCTGACACACTGCCGACGTTGTCGACATTGGCCCGATTCAATGCCGACGATTTGTGTTTTGCTAGGCTATAATTATCTGGGTGTCCAACTTTTTGTGTCATCAAAACCTAGGATGTAACATGTCCTAAAAATTAATTACTTAGATATTTTAAATATGGAAAGAAGGTATTAGGGAAAACGAAACTGTGAGATGTTAGCCGACTACTGCTGGACTATTACGAGACTAAGAGGCTACTTTTAAAAGACAGGCTAAGAAGCACAAATTGAGGTTCTTAACTCTAAATTCAATAATAAAATTGTGCTATTTAATTGCTTTTTAATTAATTAAAAATATAGGTACATTCTTAATAGGTGAGTGACCCTTGCTTGTTACAAATTGTTGAAATTGGTTGGGTTTGTAAAGAAAAAGTTTCTTCAAAATTTTCAACGTTTCGATTTATTTAAAATCATCTTCAGTGCTCTAAAAACAATCGAAAAACCATTATTAAATTTTTATAAGATATTTTTTTAACCTACTTTTAATATCTTCAACCATTATTTTCATAAATTAAATTTAATCTGTTTTTATATTTTATGTTTAATTGCCATTGCCCCCTTTTTTTTCAGCCTATTTTTATGTTTTTTTTTTAAATCTTTAAACATTCATTTTGTTTGTAGTTTTTAAAAATAAAAATCCAGAACTTCTAACTTTATTAACAACAATAAAGCGGTCAAAACCAACAACCACAAAAAACAACAAAACAATAGTTTATCAGTTCTCCTTTACATTTATTTTCATTCTTCAGTCGTAAAGTAAAATCCCATTTGTGCGTGCCTAATTAGTATTATTAGATTTTAATTTTTAAATGTCTCCGATTTTATCTATGTCAGTTATGTGTTTTCTAGTTTTTAGTTTTAATGTTTTGACAAAAGGAAAACGCCTCTAAAGGTTAGTACATACTGTTATTTGCTAATATTCTAGTACATCACATATGTTTTATTAGACACTAAACTTTTCTTTTATCTTTATATATGCATTTTTTTTTCTCTTCCAAACAAGTTTCTGCATAATTTTAAAAAATCTTTATGAAATATTTTTCAGAGAATACTTTTTTTTTATATATATATTGATTCTATTTTGCAAGAAGTATGTCAGTTTGGTTTTTCAATTATTTTTAAAGCCCTGAAGATGATTTTAAATAAATCGAAACGTTGGCAATTTTGAAGAAAGTTTTTCTTTAACTCACTGAGCCAAACCCAACCAATTTCCACAATTTGTAAAAATATAGGGTTATATGTATTTTGTATATTCATTGTATGTCTATAAATTTTGTCACAAATAATATAGTTTTTTTTTACAAGCGTTGGTTGAAATAACAAACGCAGCGGGGTATTTAAAAACGCAAGTAAAAAAAAGCACAGTTTAGCCGCGAGTTTTTAACACTATTTTTTTCAATACCTTTATCAAAAAATCCAAAAAAAACAGGAAAATACTTTTCAAAAATCTCGAACGAAGAGCACTTCTTGTAACACACCATCTTCACACCATTATAAAGTAAGGCGTCTGGTAAATGAAATAACGATGGTTTCCATAGCGATGTGCCTTTTTACTCGGTGACGTTTATTGTTGCGACATTTTAATGATTTGTTCGTAAATACGCAGTCAAAACTGGCAGGAATGGCTTAATTTTTAGGCAAGAATAATTAGATTTTTTCAATATTACTATTTTCCGCTATTTCTTTTTAATTTTGGGTAAATAACGGACAGAAATCTTTTTTTAGCATCGGTAACCAAAAAAGCTATGCTAATGTAATTTAACCCTTAATTTTTGTAACCACATGACTAAATAATATGTTAATTAGTCATGATGTGGCGATATTCTGAGAACATTTTTCATTTAATTAAATAATTTGTTTTTGAGGGATCTTACGAGAACAAAGGCGATTTTTAGGGCTCAGCTTAAAAACTTTTGAGCATGTGTTATTTTATTTTTTATATGACAAACCGCCTATCAATTTTTCGAAACGTTTTTTTTGCTCCTGTGTGTGGGATTAGTTCAAAAGAATTGTTTTAAAAATTTAGGTTTCAAAAACTGAAATAGGAAAAAATTATTTCTAATTAATAGCAGGTATATTATAATTAAAGTCGGACTGATTCCTAAAATCAACCACAAACAATTACAAATGTAGGCCCCATAATAATGAAAAATATATAATAAGTGGCTGTTAAAGGTTAGCTTCTGAATGCAGCACAGTCTCCACATTCCTAATTTACTTGAAAATTATTAGGAAACTTTACCGATACTGATCAATTATTATTTTATAGCAAAATGCAATAAGCCACACCCACTTTAAATATTATTATTTATTACGGAATGCCACGCTAGCCTGAAAGAAGTTGATTGTAAAAATTAAAATTATCTAATAATAAAAGTTTAAATTACCAGTCTGCCGTACAGAAAACTATGCTTTGAAGAGTAGAGGCAGTGGACAGAACGTTCCCAAAAAACAACCCGTCAAAAATTAAAGAAAAAACATCACTAAAGATCCAAGTAAAGAGCATTTTTACAAGCTTTTATTTAACTTGCAATGTATGTAAATATGTTTGTTCGGGTGGAATCTTGCAACTTAATTTTGACCAACTTCCCGACATCCGATCGGCTTTAAATTTGGCATGCTTATATAGTCGCGGTGACAACACAAGAATATAGTGTGATAAAATAGCCAGCTGCCAGCTCCCCACTACTCGAAGGGGGTGGAGGGGGGTACAGTTGAAGTACGCCCGGTTTCGTTGAAATTTGGTGTGTTGGGGCACTTGGGGATGGAGTTATTGAATGAGTGAAATCAGATTTTAAAAATTCAATATGGCGGATTCAAGATGGACGATTTTTGGTCATCCTTTGCTAACCAATTTTAACTAACTTATACACGTCCGATTACGTTTACACACAATTTTGCATGCATTTATAGTTCCGGTGACAATACAATAATATGTCATTATCAGGCACCCCACCCCCTGGAGAGGGGAAAAAACCTAAGTTTGTCCGATTTCAACCAAAATTGGTATACGGGGGCTTTTGGGGATAAGATATACGAATTTTTGATCAGATTTTGAAAATTCAATATGGCGGATTCAAAATGGACGATTAAGGTTACAAATCTAAAAATTAAGGGTGTGTGTTCAAATTTGGTATGCGTTTATAGTTCCGGCGACAATACAATAATATGGTATTATTAGGTACACCCTTCCCTCTAACGAGGGAAGTGGAGAAGGGAAAATATTTGGTTTGTTCAATTTAAATCAAAATTGGCATACAGGGGTTTTTCGGGAAGGGCATATGAATTTTTGATCAGATTTGAAAATTTCAATATAGCGGATTCAAAATGGAGGATTTAGCGTACAAATCTAAAAATTAAAAAATACATTTTTATCAAGAAAATCTTTAAAAGAACAAACTTTTATTAAAAGCACTCTAAAGTATTAAAAATTAAAAATTTGAACTTTACGGTGATGAAGAGAGGACTACAAAAGAAGAACTAAATTCTTCTCCTATTCGAATGATAAACATAATGCTTTCATCTAAAAAGCTGAGAACGGGTGAGTTGAGAAAATTTTTAATTTCCTCCCATCGCTTTTATTAAAGTATAAGAAAGATAATAAAATATTTTCTACTTTTGGGTGCATTTAATAAAAGCTTGTTCTTAAGTTTTTTTTATTAAAAATTTATATTAACCTGTGTCAACTTAGGAGAACAGAGGTGTAGTCGAATAGCAAAAGATTGAGTAGAGTTGTAGACCACCTCCTCAACCGAACAACAGGTCTTCGTCAGACCATTTTGGTTGTAGGCCCTGAGGCGAGGGGTGCACAGTGGAAGATTTGGATGGTCAGTATTGAAGGTGTATCCTGAGAGGAATTGTGAGAGTCTTCAGTGGAAAGTGACAAATTTGGCTGGGTACCTTGTTGCTAGGTGAAACGCACCTAGAGTATTTTTTTTTACTCAAAATGGTTAGATACATGACCTCTGTTCGCCTACAATCTGGACCAGGGGACAACTGGCTTCCACTGAGTACAATAAAGAGAAGGATGATATAATAAGCCTATTAAACTGATGTGTCAGTGGAGACATCGCAGACTTCCATGGAGGTTTAAGTTTAACAAGCAAGAATCTCACACTACCTGACTGTGCGTGTATAGTCACAGAGAAAATAAAAGTAAGTAAGTCCGCAAAGAAAACAAAAGTAAGAAGTACATAAAGCCTACGAAATTACTTATTGCAAAAATAATTTCTATATTCTAAAAAGAGTCAAAAATTATTTAATATTAAAAATCCCGACCTTAATCTGCACGAAAATAAGACGTCCGAAACTAAATCATTCGAAACTAAAAATATGCACAAATTTGAAAAACGCCGAAAATAATTTGGCCAAAACGTAATTTAGCCGACTGAATAACCGGCAGAAATACCTTTCGCGTGATTTATGGTCGGGAATTGTTCAGTCGGACTTTGTATGGGCGCCCCAAGGAAATACTAATTCTTTTAATAAAACCAAAACATTTCAAGTGCATATTTGGTTGTACTTACTTTTTTAAATGTGTCATAATAATTTTTTGTTTATTTACCTGACTGGGGTGTATATATTCTTTATGTTCAGTCGGACAACTTGTTATAAAAGAAAAATCTGGGTAGCGGGGCGCTTTTTTGAGACCCCTTTAAGTTCGTTCGAAAAAAACGCCTTGCTACCAGAATTCTCATATGTAAGAAATTGTCCGACCTGATAAGCGCAGATTTCGGGGAGGGGAGGGGGCAGGGAGGGTTTTACAAAAACATTTAAAAAATCGAAAATTTAAAAAGTTCTGCATACCTTGCAACAAATTTCGCCTTCGCCGCTATAGCACCAATATAATTTTTTCAAGCATTTTGATTGCGGCGCATTAAAATATGTTTTTGCCGACAAATTTACAAAAGACCCCCTCCCAGATAAAGACCACATATAAAATTCTCAACGGTGCACTATGGTCTAGGAGCTCATTATTTTGGCAAAAAAATAAATGTTTTAGGAAAATATTAGAACTAATTAGTCAAATATTTTTTAAAGCTAACTAATGGCTTCGTCAAATTTCAATATGTTTGCGTTCATTACCAAAGTAGGCTTGGAGATAACATCGTCTGAACTTGACGTTTCATAGCGGTAAGGCAATTGGTTTTTAGAAAGTGCAAATAATTGTGATATATTTTGGTAATGGGCCTTTTTACCAAAGGCAAGTAAAGAAATTTGAGATAAACAGTCAACTTAAAAATGTTAAACTGTCTTATTAAATCCAGATAATATCAAAGTCGTACAAAAACTTTATCTAAAAAAAGTGATATCGATATTGCAGTGGACCAACAAAAGGACTTTAGCTAATTTTAGCCATAATTTTTATGATAATATTTTTATTATATTTTCTACTTTTCGGCCTACATATTTTTTTTGCATCTAGTTGCTGCTTTGTTGCAGATTCCGTATTTAACATGATCGGTGCATATCCTGAATAAACAAAAAATAGCTGTTCAGCCAGTTTGATAAATTAATAACTTTTGCTTTAAGAAACTGATTTGTACCAAACAAGGGTTGTATTGTAGGCCATAAACAGAGCTACTCAGTACATAGCGCTAGGATAGTTACATAGTTTAATTTCCAAAAATTCACAATTTGTTACTTTTCGTTTAAATAATTTTTGGAAAAAACCCTATGCCAATAGATAGCTCACTTCCCCTTACTTTTTTCTTATTTGTCTTAGAATAATAAATCACAAACTAAATTGCTCACGAATTCATATAGGTTTATATCACAGATTCTGTATCTTCTTCCTGATTCCAAAAATGTTAATACGTTACTCTTGTTTTTAACTGCCATAATAGTAACGAATTAAACAAAAAATCACCTACACTATTTTTCCTTGTCTAAAATATGGCGCTTAAGAACCACCATACCCATAGACATTCCGTTAGTGTTGGGAAGTTTTCTACATTTTTATCGCTCTAGTTAATGAACAATATTTACAATAAACGAGACCGAAAATGCTGAGAATGGTGGCTCGTGATTTTGAGGCTAAGCACTCACACTTTATTTAGATGGGTACAGATTTGGAAATGAAGAAATGAAGTGTGCCTTAGTGAAATATATTTTGGATAAGATAAAGGCTTTTGAAAATATTGAAATATACCACCAAAAGCTTAAACAAGATTTTTACAGCAAGAGAAGATAAAAAAATCGGAGGGGTACACGCAGGTGGCGCAGCGGCGCGGCGCGGCCTTTTGATGCATTTGTCGCTGTTATGCGCGGCGCATACTTACAGTTTGCGTTCAATAGTTTGTGTATAGATGTCACTTGCATTCACCCGTCTTGCATTCATATGTTATTGGCGAATACGCAATCAATTTAGCAAAAATTTTCTCATAAATTACGGGTTTTACGAATTGCGGGTTTGATTTTGAATGAGTTTGATGAACAATGGTTCGATTAAAAACGGATCTGTTAAATTTCGAATTTGTTATTGAATGGGTTTGACGAAATAAGGTTCGGATAAAAAACTGGTTTGACGAATTGCAGTTTCTATGGTGAATCGTTCTTACGATGAATTTTTTTATTAAATAAGGTCTGATAAATTCCTGGTTTGATAAACCATAGGCGTTCTATGGGAAAGGTGAACTGTCTTTACTTGTAAAGGAATCAACAGAAAGTCCGACAAGACCCACCAAGATCACACAATTCTTATCCTTCAAAAAGCCCATACTCGATAACAATTTGACTAAGCATTATAAATGGAATAAGTAGGGGAAAAGAAAGAGGGGGGGGGGGGAGGGGAGAAGTAAAAATATATTTGTTAAGCAAGTCACGATTTTTTTAGTGTTTTTAGTTTTTTCACGGAGTGATTGGACAGTTTGAAGTTTAAAGTATATCTTTTACCAAAAAAATAACCTTTATACCATAGTGCGGTAAGGTAAACACGATTTAAGTCAACTTTTGGACTTTGCTTTAAAAGTAGAAAATTTCAGAAGGACATCTGAGACCAGTACTCCCCTTGCCGCTACTTCCTTGGTATAGATGCTTCAACCCGATGTAAAGAAAACTGGTTTGTAAAAGGGCTAGCCAGTAAAGCACTCTCTGAGAAAATATTATCTGGTAGACACCAGAAAGAAGTAAAAAATCTCTCGAAAACACATTACACCCGCTGTTTTAATAACGAAGTTGGCTAATGGTAAAACCAATTAAAATTTAATTGATGGCGTGATACTAATAAACACGTTTAAATGGGTTAGAAAATGTACAAAAAATAATAGGAAGTTTAAAGCTTAAAAAACAAAAACATGCTGTAAACTAATCTACAGAGTGTCCCAAAAGTTTAAGTAATCCCTGAAATCTTTAAAACCAAAAGATGCACGGAAGTAAAATTTCATATTTACTTAGTTGGTTCACAGAAAAGTACACAACCTACTAACAAATTTCGTACGTATCAGTAGATACTCTCAAAACCTTTTGTCACATGTCGGACACAACAAAATCATATTGTCGGTCACATGTCGATGGCAAATTTGAATAGAACTTTTCTTCCCGTTTCCAAAAAGATCAAATATGATTTATTTTTCTATAATAGTTTTTAAATAAAAGGACAAAAACTTTGCAATAAGAGCCATGGGTTCCTATTTAATCCATCGGTCTTTTGGAGATGATTTGGCAATTTCACTTTGAAATCATGAAGAGAAAAATAGAGAAAAAAAAAATAAAAATAGTTCGGCCCAAATTTGCCAAAATATAGAGCGTGTCACCTAGTTCCGCCCCTTTAATGAGATGTAAACCTTTCTGGAAACCATCTAGGTAGGTAAAATTTTACTTTGATGATCAGAAAAATTATATCGTGAGGGTATATAACATTTTCATATAAAAAAAAGCTTTTGAAATACAAGCTTCATATTTCTTCAATATGAGGGACTGTGAATATCAATAGCTATAGTTGGGGCAGTCCTACCTGCTGGCTTGGAACAGCCTGAAGTTGGAGCTGGAATGAAGAGCTTATTTTTTGGTGCCCCGTCAATTGGGTTGGTACAACCCAGTTGGGTGGGCTGGAACAGCACAAGTTTGGGGGTGGAATAAGGAGTTTATTTTTTTTGGTACCCTGTCAATTATGTTGGTCCAGTCCAGTTAGGTGGGCTGCAACTGCACAAGTTTGGGGCTGGAAAAAAGAGTTAATTTTTTGGGTACCCCGCCGATTGGTTGGTCCAACCCAGTTAGGTGGGCTGGTACAGTACAAGTTTGGGGCTGGAATAAAGAGTTTTTTTTTTGGGGGCCCCTTCGACTGGGTGGGTTAGCCCAGTTAGCTGGACTGGACCAGCAAGCATTTTAGGGCTGAAATTAAAAGTTTATTATTTCTAACATAGTTGGCCTAAACAAGAATACACACAAAGCTTAGTAAAAAAATTAAAAGCTTTATTGACGTAGCTTTTTTTTGGAGAGGCATTTTGGAGGGAAACCTAATTTTTTTTCTCATAAAGTTTGCTTTTATGCATATTTAGTTTTCGAGAGGTCTGACGCAATAAAAGTCTTAAAATTTCAATTTATGAAAGCAATTACAAATACTAAAATTTTTTAAATAAAGCTTTTGTATCAACAGTTTTTAATAAATTGATTGAAAATTACCAAAAATGGATAAACAGCATATTATGCGTATGTGTGTAATCTCCAAAAGACAAACCATTTCTAAATTCTCCTTAATAATTCCTTAAAAAATCATTTTAAATCACACCCATCATAAGGTATCTTATTTAGTTTTGGCTTTCAACAATTAAAATTTTAATATCTCAAAAACTAGATAAGTTAAAAAAATTATTAGAAATAGACTTTTCCCATAGTGTTATAACGTGCCACACAATCTAAATTTGTAAAAAGTTTCGGCGAAAAACTTTGACATAAAGGCAATTTTCGCGATCTTACCGCTCGACGACGGCGTCAAATGAAGGATTCGCGTTAAACGACCGGGTCCCGGAACGGAACAAACCCGGTGCGGGGCAAAGAGATGTGCATCTTTCGGGTGCTTAAACGATACTGAACTGAACAGGGCCAAATTTAAGCAATAAATCTGATAAAACCGATAGTTGGGTCGGAACAATCCTTAATATAGGTTTAAGCAGCCCCGCGAAGTAGCTAAAACAATTCACGTTTGGTTTGTAACTAACAGTTCTTACTTCCGATGGGTTTGCAATAGTTCATAAAATGTTTACCCATGATTTATGTTTGCCACAACCCACGCACTGGTTTGCGACAGCTATGTAATTTAGTGAAATCAATTTGATTGGTCTAGGCCAGCATTTTAATTCAGAAAAAACAAATTTGTTGTTCCAGATCAGGAAAAATTAAATTAAATAGCTGAAATAACCCACAAAAATGAGTTTTTCCAACCCCAAACGTCTAGCCCACGACTTTTAGCTGGTCTCATTTTCTCGGTGTGGAAAAAAATAACTGTACAATTTTTTAAATCGAGTTGTGCAACTAAAACTGTGTAGCCTTATCGCACCATTATGTATAAACTATATCCAATTGTGTGTAAAATATGTGTGTATAATAAATTGTAATTTTGTTACACATTTAGGGGCCAGTACAAATCCAGTTAAAATTTGTGTAAAAAAAATCCGAACATTTGTTTCGTACTATTAAGTACGGTGCTACCTAATGGAAATAGGAGATGAAGTTATGATGAAAACATCTAAAAAAGGAATCATGAAATGTGGATATATATATAGAAGAAAACCAACTGTCATTTTACAGTTTCTGCATATCCGAGTGTACACGAAAAGAACATTTCTAGAACATTAATATTCCAATAATTCACGTATAATATGATAAAAACGAGATATAAATCGATTATATTGGGGGTTTTTCACGTTCTATTTATATGACAAGGATATTAACATTTTTTAAATATTTCTGTAACATGCTAAAAACCTTGTGTAGATAAAAACTGTAATGTAATATTATGTAATATAATATAGAAGTATTACTTAATAATACACATTTTAGAGTGTTTTTGTCAAAGGTGTGGTAGTTAAAATTTATAAAATTTTATCTAAAGAAGGTTCTTAGCATGTCACAGGAATATTAAAAACAAAAGGATATTCTATTGATATTATTAGTACATGAAAAATCCCCTCTGTAATCGATTTATATCATATATCACATTTATATCATTTAGAAGGAATATTAGAATATTTCCATGTTTACCGGGATATGTACCTTCATTTTAAAGGAAAAATAAGCGTCTCTACGAAGACAGATAAAATTATCTTTAAGCATGCTCGGACTTGATAAAATAAAAAAAAGCATTTCCAGACGTTTTCTTCATCATTTGGTATCCTATTTGCATTAGATAGCACCGTACTGAAAAGCACCAATAAATACGTATCTACAGTTTATTATTACCTTTTTGAGGGAATGCTTGCTAAACATCGTTTTTACTTTATGTTTAACTCAAGAAATAAGAGGAGACCAAACTTAATAAAATTGACAAACTGCGCCATAAACTACAATATTAATTGGAGAAAATTTTAAGGCAAAGTTTGTAATAGAGTAGGATTAAATTATAGGAAAATAATGAGGCAAACAGTTATTCTGTTTTTGCAAGAAAGCAAGATATGTTTTGAAACCTTAACCTTTATTATTCTATAAAGATCATAAGAAGCTCGTTTTTTAATTAACGAGAACTAAAATTGACCGACGTACGCAGGGGCGGGTTTAGGATTTCAAGCTCCCCCCAAGTTACTCCTAAACGTTAAATTTTTCACTAAAATCACCAATAAAATGACAATCTGATACTATGCTTTTGCTCAAGCCCCCTCCCCCCAGAAAAATTTTTTTTCACACGGTACTGGAGAATGAACCACCAAGGAGGTAGCGATGGTTAAACCATAATTTACTCATTTGTTGGTTTTTAGTGTGTGGTTTAAAGGATTGCGTACTTATGCCCTGGATAAGTTTTAAAACAGTGAAGTTTTGCGCTTTTGCACAAGCCATATATACTGTGTCGCAATAGTTGATATGTGATAGCGATCATAGAGTAACTATTTTTTTTTTGTTTAGAAAAGCCCGATGTTGATAATTTTTTTAATTTAAGTACCCACTATGATTACTAATTTTTCCTGTTTTTTTTTATTTTTTAGGCCAGTCAGATTAAGATTTAATATTTTCAAAAATTTTACAATTTTTGGTGCTCCTTTAAATGAAGAAAGCACAAATAATTTGTTGAAAATCAAAATAAACAGTTTAAAATTCCTGGGAAAACGATTACTAATGCTTGAGCCTCATCAAGCTTTTTACCTTTTAAGAAACTGTTTATCTTTGCCACGTCTACAATATTTACTCAGAGTGGCTAATTTCCATGAAAACCCCCTTTTAAGCGAATTTGATGAATCCATTAAACAAATATTCACCTAAATTCTAAACATTCATTTAACATCCGATCAATGGCTTCAAACATCATTGCCAGCGAACTCGGGAGGATTAGGTTTGCGTAGATGTGACGCTCTTGCCTTACCAAGTTTTATTTCTTCATGCCGACAATCAAAAACTTTGATTAAAGACACAATAGATTATTTTGGAAACATTGATATTGATGGCTTTAAACCAGCTATAGAATCTTGGAAAATAATAACCAATAACCTTTTGAAACCTCTGATTTAAAAACGTAAAAAGAATGGACTGTTCCAATCACGGAATTAGCAAAAACACAACTTTTAGAAAGCGCTAAAGATGTGAAGGATTAAGCCAGATTAAAAGCATCATTTTCCAAACTTTCATGTGCGTGGCTGCATGCTTTACCAGTTCCCAACTTGGGTCTTCTTCTTAACAGAGAACTTATTCGAATTGCCATTGGACTTCGCCTAGGATGTCGAATTGTTGATGTCGATGTGGAATTATGTTTGATTGCTCAGGAACTCATGGTTTATCATGCCTTTATAGCAGAGGCCGAGTTTCTAGACATAAGGAATGCAACGAAATTATTAGAAAAGCACTCATTACCCACGCTAGAACCTAGTGGACTAAACGCTAGAGTGGATGGTAAACGACCAGATGGTATGACACTTATTCCATTTGAATGCGGAAAATCTTTGGTTTGGGACGTCACTATCGTAGACACTTTAGCAGAATGCTACTGAATTGGAAAACAATAAAGCCGCAGAAGAAGCAGAAATCAAAAAAATTATTAAATATAGAATGCTGTCTAATAATTATGTTTTTAAGCCATTGGGTTTTGAAATAATAGGTGGGGAAGGGCCTGTATGTAGGCAGTTTTTACATAAAGTCTCCAAAATGCTCATTGAAGCAAAAAAAAAAGAAGATGATTGGCTGTATCAGCGTTTCAGCATAGCTATTCAACGAGGAAACGGAATCAGCGTTTTGGGAACGAAAGATTTTGAGACGGAGGAGCCCAAAGAAAATTAAGTTATATTATACATTTTTATTATTCCATCACTAAATAAAACTCAAGATATTTTAAGAAATTGTAAATATTTGGGCGCCTTATGATGGTTCCCCAGGTTAAACGACGTCGCAAAATGTTATTTTTCACCGAAATGAAAAATTATCCCTGTTGTCAACATTAGATTTCGATTACATCACTAAACCGGATTTGACATTTTTGATGTCATTCGATGCAGAATTTAGTCCTCTGCATTATTGAATAGAACAGTAGTTTTCATTCGACGCATTGTTTTCCAGCTACAAGTAAAAACTAAAAAAAAGTGCAAAAATTTGGCGGTTTTTGGGCTCCCAAAAGTTAAGCTCACCACCTGGGATGGTAAACAATTTCCAGCTCACTGGGAAATACTTCCTCAAAACGGCTTTTTTCGACCTAATTTGACTGGCCTATTTATAACATTAAAATTTTTATTTTGTAGTGAGAATATTTTTACTAAAATTTACATGCATATGGAGAAATAACAGGAGGTATACTAATTAAACATTTGATACTTTTTGAATGAGGTTCAACTTTAAACGCGATTTTCTCGATTAATTCTTTTTTAACAATTGTTACCCTTTCTATAAATCTAGTAGGCTGGGATTATTCTTTTCCATGCACTCTGTACCAAAACCAAAAACGTTTTCTCTACTACAAAATCAAGGACGATATCAAAGCTAACAGAGCCAATAAAACAAGTACCCATTGAGATGGATGCTTCTAATTCGGAATAAAAGTATAATATAAAGTAGCAGAGACTGGCACTTTTTCCCCAGTCGTATATCAAAAATTCAATCACACAATTCTTCCGGTGAATGTATGACAATATTTCATAGATTTTTGCCTGTAACACCAGAAGAACTGGAAATATTGCTACCGTTTCCTTGCATATTTCACCCTCTGGAATGAATTGTGTGTTTGGCTCCGACGGTTTTTCGTTAAATTTTTAATTTTTATTGTGTTCCCGAAAAATATATGTACTTCTTTAAATCCAATTTCAGAGCATGATATGCGGACGCTTGGCCAATTTATTTGGAGCTTTAAGTATTTGTTAGCATCTTTTTAAAAACTTAAATAAAAGGATTTCTTAAAAAAAACGACGAATTAATATTGTGTAATTGGTGTTAAGACATATATTTTAAGGAGTGATAAATACGGGTTAAGCAAAAAATAACTTTTTTAATGATGCATATATACAGGGGGTTTCAAAACTTCCTCCCCTCCGAATATCTCCGAAACCAAAAGAGGCAGGAAATTCAAATTCCAATTCCAATTCCAATTCCAATTCCAATTCCAATTCCAATTCCAATTCCAATTCCAATTCCTACTCCAATTCCAATTCCAATTCCAATTCCAATTCCAATTCCAATTCCAATTCCAATTCCAATTTCAATTTCAATTTCAATTCCAATTCCAATTCCAATTCCAATTCCAATTCCAATTCCAATTCCAATTCCAATTCCAATTCCAATTCCAATTCCAATTCCAATTCCAATTCCAATTCCAATTCCAATTCCAATTCCAATTCCAATTCCAATTCCAATTCCAATTCCAATTCCAATTCCAATTCCAATTCCAATTCCAATTCCAATTCCAATTCCAATTCCAATTCCAATTCCAATTCCAATTCCAATTCCAATTCCAATTCCAATTCCAATTCCAATTCCAATTCCAATTCCAATTCCAATTCCAATTCCAATTCCAATTCCAATTCCAATTCCAATTCCAATTCCAATTCCAATTCCAATTCCAATTCCAATTCCAATTCCAATTCCAATTCCAATTCCAATTCCAATTCCAATTCCAATTCCAATTCCAATTCCAATTCCAATTCCAATTCCAATTCCAATTCCAATTCCAATTCCAATTCCAATTCCAATTCCAATTCCAATTCCAATTCCAATTCCAATTCCAATTCCAATTCCAATTCCAATTCCAATTCCAATTCCAATTCCAATTCCAATTCCAATTCCAATTCCAATTCCAATTCCAATTCCAATTCCAATTCCAATTCCAATTCCAATTCCAATTCCAATTCCAATTCCAATTCCAATTCCAATTCCAATTCCAATTCAAATTCAAATTCAAATTCAAATTCAAATTCAAATTCAAATTCAAATTCAAATTCAAATTCAAATTCAAATTCAAATTCAAATTCAAATTCAAATTCAAATTCAAATTCAAATTCAAATTCAAATTCAAATTCAAATTCAAATTCAAATTCAAATTCAAATTCAAATTCAAATTCAAATTCAAATTCAAATTCAAATTCAAATTCAAATTCAAATTCAAATTCAAATTCAAATTCAAATTCAAATTCAAATTCAAATTCAAATTCAAATTCAAATTCAAATTCAAATTCAAATTCAAATTCAAATTCAAATTCAAATTCAAATTCAAATTCAAATTCAAATTCAAATTCAAATTCAAATTCAAATTCAAATTCAAATTCAAATTCAAATTCAAATTCAAATTCAAATTCAAATTCAAATTCAAATTCAAATTCAAATTCAAATTCAAATTCAAATTCAAATTCAAATTCAAATTCAAATTCAAATTCAAATTCAAATTCAAATTCAAATTCAAATTCAAATTCAAATTCAAATTCAAATTCAAATTCAAATTCAAATTCAAATTCAAATTCAAATTCAAATTCAAATTCAAATTCAAATTCAAATTCAAATTCAAATTCAAATTCAAATTCAAATTCAAATTCAAATTCAAATTCAAATTCAAATTCAAATTCAAATTCAAATTCAAATTCAAATTCAAATTCAAATTCAAATTCAAATTCAAATTCAAATTCAAATTCAAATTCAAATTCAAATTCAAATTCAAATTCAAATTCAAATTCAAATTCAAATTCAAATTCAAATTCAAATTCAAATTCAAATTCAAATTCAAATTCAAATTCAAATTCAAATTCAAATTCAAATTCAAATTCAAATTCAAATTCAAATTCAAATTCAAATTCAAATTCAAATCAAATCAAATCAAAATCTTTTTGGGGTCGGGCGGCAAGTCATTAAAGAGACGGAGCTAGGGCGGCAACTTTGCTTTTTTTAAAATAGACCGTGTATATTCTTTCAAATTTATATATGGCTTTTCTTTCTGATTCCAAAAATACCTAAAGTGTTTTATCTTTTTCTCTAAAGGTTTTTAAATAAAATGACAAACTTTTTAATAAGAACAATTTTTCTTTCAGCCAGACATATTTACAAAATGAAGGAAAAATTTAGCGCCCTAATAAATTTACAGAAAATATTTGTGGCGTAGAGGGCAAAGGGTGAGGGAATGAATCTGGTATTCTAGAGTTCCCGGGTTCAAAAAATCCTGGTCGAGGAAAATTTTTTGCCTTTGCCTTCTACGCCACAAATATTTTCTGCAATTTTTCTTTTTCAAGAGTATCAAGGAAAAATCTTGCATAATCCTTTAACAGAGTCTCATCTCTCTATCAGGACAGCCCGGTAGTTTGTTTGAAAGATGTGTTTGAAATTAACTCTGTGTTTCGAACTTCCATTGTCTATATTTTATTTATACAGAACGTTTCGACCAGTACAATCTCTGATTGCTCAATTTTTTACACCTGAAGACGATCAGAGATTGTACTGATCGAAACGTCGTGTATAAATAAAATATAGACAGTGGAAGTTCGAAACACAGAGCCCGGGTCTAAGAATTAAGCCATTTCCGCCATTTTTTACCAAGTATTTATGAAAAAATCATTTAAAAATATCGTTAAAATATCAAATTGTCAAAGATTAAAATGTCGCAACAATGAACGTCACCGAGTAAAAAGACACATCGCTACGGAAACGATTGTTATTTCATTTACGAGGCGCCTTGATTTATAGTGTAAAGATAGTGTGTTGCGAGAAGTTCTCTTCGTTCGAGATTTTTAAAAGTATTTTCCTGTTTTTCTTGGATTTTATGATAAAGGTATTAAAAGAAATAGTGTTAACAACTCGCGGCTAAATTGTGCTTTTTTTACTCACGTTTTTAAATACCTCGCTGCGCTCGTTATTTAAACCGACGCTTGTAAAAAAAGCACTATTTTAGCCACTGGTTGTTAAAACTACTATTTTTGTGTTTTTGTTATTAAAATATTAGAAAAAAAACTAGCCGAGTGCATAATTCTTCTGTTGTGCATGTTAAGCCAATTGTTAAGTTTTAGAGTATAACTAATTCTATAAAACTTTCTTATGCCGTATGTTAGTTTTAAACACGAGTTCTGAATCTTTTGAGTTTTTGTTAATCCTCTACTTTTAAGCACGGTCCATAGATAGTGTCACAGTAATTTAGTTGAGAGAGTACTAAAGACTCACACTCACTCACTCACTCACTAATAAGTACAGATCTATTTTGATATAATAGTTTTAGGATAATGTAACCGCATTGTAGTTTTTTATTTATGTGCTCACTAAAGCGAAGTTCTTGGTCAAAAATTAATCCTAAATTTTTAAGGGTTTTATACATGGTAATAGACTGATTATTTATTTGTGTTCTATTTTTATAATTCTGTTCAAACTAGGCACGTTTCCCTGCTCCAAACACCATTACAGCAGATTTTTCAGCATTTAATTTTCAGCAGTGCTTTTCGGAAAATTCAAAAAGGTTCTGTAGATCATAATTTATTGCTGTCACTGCTTGTTCGCTTTAATTTATTAAAGAAAGTAAAGGCAAATTTCTGGAATAACTGGGAGTGCCTTGGAAATTTGTGGAAGTACCTAGGTACTGGAAAATTTTGGGTATTACTCCAGATAGTTCTTTTTGGTATACAAAAATCGACAACTAAATGCCTGAAAAAAATAGGTATTTTAAAATATAGAGGCATATAAGTCGGTAACTAAGCACTTTGAATACAAAGTGTGTTCAAAAATTTCAATTTCATGTACTGCTGGTTCTGCCGCCATGCGCCAGTCTAACACATTGCTCTCGCCATTGCTCTAATTAAAGAATTTGTCATTTTATTTTAAAACCTTTAGAGAAAAAGATAAAACATTTTAGGTATATTTGTAAGCCATATTCAAATATGCCAGAATGTACAGGGTCTATTACAAAAACAAAAAGATTTTGATTTGATTCTGGAGAAGGAGGGAACTTTTGGAACACCTTGTATATATGCATCATTAAAAAAATATTTTTTGCCTTACTCGTAGTTATCACCCCTTAAAATATATGTCTTAACACCATTACACATTTATTATTTCGTTGTTTTTTTTTTAATGAAATCCTTTTATTTAAAATAAAAAGTAATATCCTACAAAATTTACTAAAACTTTTTCCTTAATATTTTAGCGTTTAACTCAAATAAACCTCTTTTTACATATCTCCCTGTTCCCTCATTTTCTGATATATCGATTTCAGCGAGCGCTGTGGAGGATGGAAACACTGCAATTTGCATTTTAACACCACTAGTTAACATGAATAAATATTTATCCTACCACGTATATGCATTCTCTACCAAATTGCATTAGCATCAAATTTGGAGCCATCTAATTAAGATCGAAGGAAAACTCGCGTGGCTTGTGTTGTAGGATATTTAAACCCGTTTTTTACCTAGCAAAAACTTGAGTATTGACGCCACAACATGTCTCTGCTCAAGGGCGGATCCAGTTTTTCAGTAAAGGGGGGGGTCACATCAGTGGCGTAAAGGGTTATCGCAGAGCACTTATGAAAGGCAGAAAACTAGTATTTCAGTGGTTTACAACAGCACTGAAGAAATCAAAACAATATATTTTTAGCAAAAACATGCAAAACTTTTGGTTTGGTTCAAACAAGTGTGTGGCTAACAAAAAAAGCAGAAAAATATACATCATCTTTACAGGGGGACTTGAAACCCATCTTAAAATGATATTACTTTACTTTTTCTATTAACAAAAATTTGAAAAAACAAAATTTTAATATATTAAGAAAAATCATGATAAAAAATACCATTTTATGATTGTGGAAAGGCACATCAGAAAAAAAAATAATATCAAGTAGATTCGATTGATGTGACCACATTCTTTTAGGCTCATAACTGTCACCTACATAAGGTGGTCATTTTTGTGAAATTTCTCAGGGGATGTTTGCCCTCTCCCAAGTTGCATGAGAAAAAAAAGATGCAAAAAAGCCAAAAATTTTACATAAAAAATGGACTCAAATTACAAAATAAATTTTTCTCTTCCGGATTTTCGCGAATGGATTAATTACTTCCTCCACTTCCTCAGGAACGTTTTTAGCATTTAGGGTGAAGAAGGACCTGGGTTATAAATGTTACGTCTTTCTTTTTGACTCCACAATAGTTTTTACGTATTTTGTAAGAATTTCACATAAAATTCCGGGAAGTGGCTAGATATCATGTCCAAGTTAAAGTATTTCTGTTATTTAGATATTGACAAAAAAGAGGTGAACCGCCCAGAGGTCATGACCCCCCCGACCCCCTTAGATCGGCCTTTGTGTCTGCTTTTACCAAACTGGGTTCCCCTGGGTTCAATTTTGCTAAAGAGAGGAACCTCTTTCGATGATGTATGTAGGCAAGTTTTTCTGCCTGTCGTCTGTAGCTCCCAAAACGTTCAGGCGATCTTAATTTAGGGTAAATATATCAGGATTTAAAAGAAATATATCAGGATCTAAAAGAAAGAACATGAAAAATAAAAAGAAATTGTAGTGGCCCACAAAATTAAACGCCTTTGTATCAGCCTGATAACATATGAAACGGCTTATCAGTTTCAACTTTCGGTAAGTTAACTTTGGCTTAAAGATAGCTAAAAACTAAAAAATCACTTAATTGCATTATGCAATATTTATTTGAATGATAAATAAGTAAAACAAAGCTAAAAAATCAAATAAAACCCAATAATATCACACAGACGTTTAATTTTTTTAGGTTAACCCAAGAATTCTTTGTTCCATGATCTAGGCTGGGAACAATTTATGGAGCAAGAGTTCAAGGTATAAACTATGATAGATAGGTAACCCTCGCCATTTTTTTGACAATCCTGTACTTCAAAATTCTGGATAAGGGCTCGGCACATTAATCCAAAGGTGGGAATTATAGAGGGGGTAGTACCCCCAGATCAAAAATCAACTGGTGTGCCGAACCCATTAATGGATAAGGGTTCGGCACACCACTCTAAAAATGCCTACTTTTAGAGCGGTTTGCCGAATCCTTATCTATGAATGAGGTCCGGCACACCAGGTGATTTTTGGTCTGATGGTACTACTATATCATATATGTGAAAATGGTGGGGGTTAAATTGGTGTGCCGAATCCTTATCCACAATTTTTAGGTACAGGATTGTCCATTTCGTATTCAGGACGAGAAAAATAAATTAGGGTTAACTTGACCCAGGGTTAAAATTCATAAAACGGCTCTAAGAGATTTTTCCTTCAAATTTCAATCGCCATACCTTGTTTGCCAAACTATGCGTATATTAAACTTTGACAAATCCTCTACCTTGTGCTTTTATTTAACTTTTAATTAGTTTCACAATAACAGCTGGAAAAATGTATTTCGTTTACTTAAACAAAATATAAAACCTTGCTTCGGAATCGCTTTTTTAAACTACAAAAGAAATTATTCTAATTAATTGGGTCAGGTTGGGTAGACAAGTAAATTCAAAATCAATAGACTGGCGAAGAAACTCATAAATTACTCAAAAACAAATCGAAGATCGCTGTGTGTACTGCAAATCTTACCAAAAATAAGTTTATTGTACTTTAGTGCAAAATGAACTTCCTGAATTTCGATTGCTTATACAGAGGGTGTATTAAAAGAAGTTATTGGTTAGTTCATTGTTAACTTGTTATTTTATTTTAAAAAAGAAATTCCTAAAATCCAAATGTATTCGGTCTCAACTAACGTTTATAGTAACAACCACATGGGCAATTTATTTGCAAATTAATTTGTAAATTCAGAGTTAACTTTTCGTTTCAACACACCTCTTTCACCCCACATGGTGGAACACGGGACGGTCTAGTTAAAGCCGTAAAAATTGCTCTTTACTTTTTCTTACCAACAAGAATGCCGAATGATCAAATTCTCCAGAAATGCCTAATAGCTGCAGAATACATCGTAAATTCAAGACTGCATACGTACCTCCCATTGGAAAATGAAACAAACGAAGCTTTAACTTCTTCTTCTTCAAGTGCCATGCTCTTTTCGAACGTTGGCTATCATCAGAGTGGTCTGTACCCTGTCCACTGCTTTTCTGAAAAATGTCTGCCTTCAATTTTGCCTTCTATTATCAATTTTAAAAGTTTTTATTCGCCATTTCTCAAAATATCGCCAAAATATTAAAGTTTTCGTTTTTTGATGGTAAATAAAACTTCAAGATCTTTATTTATTCTAAGCAAAAAATCCACATTAGTTACTCTGTCCATCCAAGATATCCTTAGTATTCCACCATAACGCCACATCTCGAATGGCTCTAACTTTTTGCACATGGCCTCAGTCATTATCCATGCTTCCATGCCATAATATAAGATGCTAAAAACATAACACCGAAACACACGAATTCAGAGAGTATTATTAAGATCGCGACTACAAAAACTGATTTAATTTTGTTAAAAAATTATCTGGCTTGTTGAATTCTTGCGCGAACTTCTTGCATGTTGTCCCAGTTCTCATTGAGGAGGCAACCCAAGTCTTTGTATGAATCCACGCGTTCGACTGGTTGCCCATTTACTTCTAACATGCCTCTGATGTTCTTTTCCGAGGATATGATCATCCATTTTGTTTTTCAACTTTTGGCAGCAATTTGATTCAACAACTCTTGCAGGCCTTCCAGCGTGTCTGCTATTATGACAGTGTCGTCGGCATATCGTAGGTTGTTGATTTTTATGCCGTTTATGGTCAGACCCTCTTCGCAGTTATGAATTGCATTCTCTATTATTTTGTTAATATTATAGATATTAAACAACAGCGGAGATAATATACAACCTTGGCGCACACCTCTTCTTATTTGGACCTCTTCGGACAGTTGGCAATTAACCTTTATTTGAGCAGTCTGATTCCAGTATAGATTAGCGATTTTCTTTAGATTTCGGTCAACTTCTTTTAGCGATTCCATGAGCTTTTTATGTTGGACTCGATCAAACGCTTTCTTATAATCTATGAAACAGGCTTATACTGGCAATGATACATCCCTGGACCGCTGAACTAAGACTTGAATGCCAAACAGGGGCTCTCTTGTCCCGAACCCACTATGAAATCCAATCTGCGTCTCGCCTATAAAGAATTCGCATTTTCCATAAATTCTTTTATGGATACCTTAGGAATATTTTTAATATATTGCTCATTGGGCTGATTAGGCGGTAATCAGTACAATTCTTTGCTGAATGTTTTTTAGGTAGTGTAAAAAATGTTGATTTTATCCAGTCATCAGGGATTTTACCGCTGCGAATCTTCCTTTTTTATTAGCTTTAAAAGCTCAATGTATACTTCGTCTTGCCCTACCGCTTTTCTGTTTTTAGCTGAAGCGTCTGGTGTTATATAAATGCCTTAGATTGAGAATTCTTCTGGCTGTTGTATGGTATCCGGTAAGATTTTGCCCTGATTGTCCACAAGGATTCCAGCTTGTCTTTTAAAAGATATTCCGGATGCTTCCTTTATGCATTTGTGTAAATTGAAAGTGTCATGTTTAGCATCTAGCTCTTTGATTTCTTGACATTGCTGCGTTATTCAATCTTGTTTTGCTGACCTTATCTTGGTTTTTATTTCTCTGTTGATTTCATGGTACTGATCGCTGCCTTTTTTACTGCATCTTTTATCCATCAACTCAGTGATTTCATCGATCATCCAAACTTTTTTTTTATTTCTTCTTTCATCCTTGCCTATGAGTTTGGTGCTTTCGACTATGGTACTTTTATTCTTTGTCCAAACCATTTCTGTATCTTGCTCGGTAGACTTATTAATATCTTTAAGTTTTTTTTATTAAGTTCGACTTTAAGTTTAGTTGCTACCATGTTATCTTGAAGTTCGTCTAACCTGGGTCTGGGTTTGTTATTTGGGGGATGATTTTTCGCGAGGGTAAATTTAATTTTCGCCACAAATTGATTGTAATCGGAGCCTACGTCTGAGCCGTGGTAAGTTTTTGCAGATTTAATACAGTTTCTAAATCACTTATTTATTAGTATAATGCCTATTTGGTTTCTAATAATACTCTCAGGTTTGTCGGATTTAGAACTCCAATTATAAAGGCGTCTACTGGGAAGTTTAAAGAAAGTATTTGAGATGACAAAATCCCTTTCCTGGCGGAACTGGAAAAGGCGATCTCCACGTTCATTTGATGTACCAAGACTGTACCTTCCGACAATGTTATTTCTTGGGGCGTTTCCAAGTTTTGCGTTGAAGTCCTCCATAAAAATGGTGATTTTTTCTTTTTTGTAAAACTAAGGGCAGTTTGAACTTTGTCGTAGAAGGCCTTCACGTCATCATCTAAATATTTACTGGTTGGAGCGTATACTTGAATAATATTGACATTGAAAGGTTTAGAGTCTATCTGGCATTTACCTGAGTTAGGCCATCTCACCTCGCTAACTCCTAAGATCTCTATGTCTAATCGTTTCATTTCTCTGGTGACATTGTGGACTTTTCCATCCTGAAACATACTTTGTACGTTCCATGTAGCAATCTTCTTCATGACTGGTCCGGAGATTCTTAGCACCCTCTGGTCACTTAAGACCTGCCGAGGACTGAGGGCTTGCGCTTTTGGTTTTCCAGTCATGATGATGATATTTCCTGGTCAATCCTTGTCAGGCCTTTAACTATGTAATTTGTTGCCGTTTTTGTTTTTATATCTAGAAATACGCCGAACAATTACTTTTAGTGTTACTGCTTCCCAACACTAATTTTCTCGCCATATCTGCTGAAGCTAAATAACTTTCTCTATAAACAGCAATATGTGACAAAAACCTTCCAAGATGCAACTAGCCGAAGGGCAAAATTATTGTAGTTTTAAGATCTGCTGATCGACAAATACAAAAGACCAAAATTCTAATGAAATATTCCATCGAAGGCAAACAAAAAAAAAACAGTACATCAAAGAATTAACATATGCTGTACGGGTGGGAGCATTAATATAAGTTATTGTTTAGTGTAGTGTTAACTTGTAAGTGTATTTAAAAAGAAATTCCTGAATCCAAAATAATTTAATGAAGAATTGACAGATTTTTAGTTTTAACTTTCAACAACAAAATCAAATCATTGTCGTAAGTAAAAATACAAAAGTATATAATATACGTAATATACGAAGGTAAAAAGAGTTATAACATTTTTTTGAATTTTAGAAATTTAAGCAACCAACAAGAACGTTGTTGCCACAAATGGTTTGTTATTATTATTCATAGTTTTTCACATTAGGGTGAAAATTGGTTCGATCGTTTACACATCGACAGGATTTCCGAAATTGTCTGTCGTTCTGGTACACTTAGCTGATGACTCCCTAATAAGGACGAAACAGCGTCTGCCTAGGTTCCACTCTATGCATTGAAGTACAAAAAACTCTTGTTTTTCCTATTTTCTATATATATTATTTACTTATTCGAAGCTTTTAAAACGATTATATTAAACTTGTAAATAGAAATAAAAGCTTCGAGAATGTTGTGCAAAAGAGTTGGTTCCTTTTTTGTCATTATTTTTTGTTTTTAATTTATTAAAAATTATTATAATTTGATATACTTAATACATCGTTCTCCATTTTCCGAAATATTGGACGTGACGTTTGTCAGATCGGACGTTTCTATCTTTTCGGAAAAACTCACTGCGTTAGCAAGATGCAGCAGACATTAATCAACGTTAGCTTGTCTGGTCTGAACGTATACGTTTGTTTACCCTCTATCTGTATCAAAAACTAATCAGGTCATCGTCTGGTGCAAAATAATAATTGTGCCAAATTGAATAAAAATGGGTTAAGCGGCTTTAGGCTTTAGTGTTCAAGACAAACAGGCCAACAGATAAATGTTTAGAATACCTACTGAAATCCCTACAAATACCAAAATATTTACGTATCATGGAAAAATCCTTATAAAATCTATTTTTTAAAAAATACCAATGTTATTAAAAGTGTTAGGATTTCAATTTATTAGAAACCAAAAATCAGACAGTGGTGTACCCAGCAACTAAGGCTGGTAGGGTGGGAGGTTGAGCAGTTGAAGTGGATAGTTTTAGGGGACTGCTCTGGAGAGTAGTTATTTTTCTAGACTTCTGAGGGTGATATTAATTTAAAAAATGTTACCATTCCTGAATTCCCTTAAAATATTTTTTTAATGACACCCAATATAACAGTAGCATAAAATTTGGTGTAGCCTTCTAAATGTTGAAATTTTAATACTTTAAGATACTATATATCTCGAAAACTATTGAGGTAAATTTTAAGATAAAAAATTTTTGAGCCCATTTCCTCTACCCTGTAAGACAATTGTATCACTGATGCCTTGACCTGATTGTTGCTTGAACCTTTAAACTTTTTACCTTACATAGAAGTTTATTTAAACAAAATTATAATTAATTAGTTTCTAGAAACAAGAACTTTGACTTGTTATTTACCAAAATTCGAAAGCAGAATATTTTCAACAATATTATAACTTTGATGAAGAAGCAAACACAAATAATTGTTTAAATTGCATTTTATGGCTCTTTTTAAATTAACCCAAAAATATTTATGATGTGGCAAGCAATAAGTAAAAAAGAAGTTATGAAACTTCCAAATCAGTTACATTAACCGAAAAGAATCTAAAAACAAAAGATCAAAATATCTTGGCTGGAAATAACGAAAAATTCAAACCTGGATGAGCATCCCACAAGGAACACACAAATAACCAAAGCGAAAAGAGAAATGATTAAACGATGTTTCGCTCTGGATAACCAGCGTAAGCTCGTCAGTAGTTCCACTGGTCACCCTCCCCATAGTTCATTAAACACCATCATACATTTTGATTTCCAACTTTGAATCACTCACAAATAGGCATCCTTCGGCACTGGTACTTATCCAAGTTACCTGATACGGATTCGTCCTGGCGTGTTAATATTTCCAAAAGGATAATGCTCCTAAGGCAATTAAAATTAAAAAAGAAGTTAAGAAACCTCCAAATCAGTTACATCAACCGAAAATAATCTAAAAACAAAAGATCAAAAGATCTTGGGTGGAAATAACGAAAAATTACCCAGAGCGCAACATCGTTTAATCATTTCTCTTTTCGCTTTGTTTCTTTGTGTGTTCCTTGTGGGATGCTCATACAGGTTTGAATTTTTCCTTATTTCCACCAAAGATCTTTTGATCTTTTGTTGTAAGATTCTTTTCGGTTGATGTAACTGATTTGGAGGTTTCTTAACTGCTTTTTTAATTTTAATTGCCTTAGTAGCATTATCCTATTGGAAATATTAACACGCCAAGACGAATCTGTCTCAGGTAACTTGAATAAGTACCAGTGCGGAACGATGTCTATTTGTGAGTGATTCAAAGTTGGAAATCAAAGTGTATGATTGTGTTTAATGATGTATGGGGAGGGTGACCAGTGGAACCACTGACGAGCTCACGCTGGTTACCCAGAGCGAATCATCGTTTAATCATTTCTCTTTTCGCTTTGGTTCTTTGTGTGTTTCTTGTGGGATGCTCATCCAGGTTTGAATTTTTCGTTATTTCCACCTAAGATCTTTTGATCTTTTGTTTTTAAGCAATAAGTTACCTATTGATATGCTTATGACACTGTCATAATTGCAGATATGCAGGAAGGTCTACGCAAACGATGTTGAATGAAGTTGGAAAAACACAATAGATGGTTATAGCGAAAAAAATATTGAAAGTAAAAGGATGGACAACAAGTCTATATGTCAAAAACTTATGAAACAAATGTATTTCCATTTTGACTTGTCTTATAATTTTCAAAGGGTCAATTCCCTATGTTGCGGAGGCAAACGCATAACCCAGTATATCGTCGCTAAAAAATAAATTAAATAAAATATAAAACAGTATGAAATCAAACCTAAATTACTATTTATAGTCTCAACTTTCGTTTACATGGAAAGTGATATTGAAAAAAAAAATTATTGGGGGTCTTCATAAAGCAAAAATTTGCGAAAACCTGCCGTTTTCGAGACAAATTGTAAAATAGAAATTTTGTGTACAAATGCGATAAAGAAAAAATAAAAACGGTTTTAGATTTCACTTTTTCTCTTCAATGCAAATAAGGAAATAAAAATCCGCGGAAATGCATTGTTTTCGAGAAAAAGTGAAAAAAAGCCACTTTTTGTAGAAATGTGATATGAAAATAACTGAAATGGCTCTAGATTTCACTTATTCTCCTCAACGCAAATATGTAAATGAAAATTCTCGAAAATGCATTGTTTTTTGAGAAAAGCACTTTCTATAGAAATCTGACATAAAAAAAAAACTAAAACAATGAATTTCCGCGGATTTTCATTTCCATATTTGCATTGAGGAGAAGAAGTGGCATCAAGAACCATTTTTTTCATATCACCTTCCTATAAAAAGTTGACTTTTTTCACTTTTTCTCGAAAACAAAGCATTTCTGCGGATTTTAATTTCCTTATTTGCATTGAGGAGAAGAAGTGAAATCTAAAACTGTCTCTATTTTTTTCATTTCACATTTCTACAAAATAAAAAGTCGCCTTTTTTCACTTTTTCTCACAAACAATGCATTTCCGCAGATTTTCATTTCCATATTTGCATTGAGGAGAAGAAGTGAAATCTAGAGCTGTTTAAATTTTTTTCATATCACATTTCTACGAGAAGTTCAAAAACGGTACATTTCCGCACATTTTCATACATTCAGGAGAATGTTCAAATTCTAAAATCGTAATATTTTCTTTAAAAACAGATTTCTATAGAAAATTGTCCCTTTTTCAGTTTTTTTCAAAAATACCGCATTTTCGGACATTTTCATTTCTATATTTACATTGAGGAAATCAAGTAGGAACTAAAACCGTTTTTATTTTTTATGTAACACATTTCTACACAAAGTTCCCATTTTTTCCATTTTTCTCAAAAAAGGTACCTTTCCGTAATTTTTTTTATGTCATTCAATTCAGAAGGCCATCTACAAGGCATTCCAAACACAAATTTTTCCTAGATTTCATGTGAAAAAAATTTGAACCTATTTATACCCCAGTAGGTAAGACAAACCTGAATTTTCCACCTTTTTCTAGGGGCCAGACAAAGCTTTAAAAAATTAACCAAATAGCACGAATATTTTTAAATTCCTTGTTAAGAAACCCTCATTATAGTTGTAGCTGTAGTTGCAGAAAATTAAATGCAGTTTGCTAAATTATATTTGGATTATGTTTATGCAGTATGGTACCTACAGGCTTTATTTTTAGTATGCTTATAAAGAAAGTAAATTTTTGCACTTTCAAGTATTTTTAAAAATACACCTTTACCATTTCAGACAATATATTAGACCGTGCATGTGTGTCCCATAATAGATGGAGGAGTGCGTCAGGCCATAACATTAAAGGGAAAAGAAGTGACTCAAAGAAAATAATATTTTTCCATCTTCAGCAGACTTGTTCCGAATACAAAGTGTGCATTATATAGAGGCAAATGGAGAGCGCCATCTTTTTAAAAACCCCTTTTAGCCCCTTGCCTTTCGCTCTTCCCTATTTTCGCCATTTCACTTGTATTTCAATTTACATACTTCACATGACAATGCGGTCTTGTAATATTTAAGAGGTTCTTTCTCTTTTGGATAAAGTAAGTATTCCTAAAGTGCCCCAAACAAGGTTGTTTGGACAAATTGGCACAAAAGTTTCCTCTCTGTTGCATATAAAATTTTAATTAGTTCGGAATATACAAGGGAACTACTTCTTCAGATTTCGTTTCCTATTTTAAATATCTCTAAAAATTACAGTTTAACAAACTTTAAAATTTGCCATTTGATAAGTTCTCCAAGATTTTCAACTATCAAAATTTTATTTAAATTACTCAACGAGCTAAAGCACTAAGTATCTTTTGGTTTGTTGCACATGGTATATACACGGGGTAAAAGCTTTGAATAAAAATTAATAAATAATTAAAAATACAAATAAATAAAAATAAAAATAAATAAAAATAAATTAATAGAAATAAATAAAAATAAATAAAAAAATATTTCTCATTCTGTTAAAACCTTTAAGGATCAAAACTTGGGACTGTTAGCAGAGCCACAAGGTCTCCTAATTTAAGTTCCTTTCTATTTATTCGGTGTCATATTGCCTTCTAAAAATCTTAATCGAAGACATATTTTCAAAATTTACTTCATTTTGACTTGCTACATTATAGCTTTGTATAACCACAAAAGTAATATTTTTTAAAACTCCAGTTTAATCCGCAAATGTAATCCCTTTGAATTTTTTTATGAAATTACGATTCAGAAAAATAAACGAACCAAAATGCATGGGATCCTCCAGAAAAGAAAAGTAAAAAAAACAAACCTCAACGTATTCAATAATCTAATTAGATGAAAGGCTTTCATCTCTGCATAGCAGCGTAACTCAAAGGGTGGTTTTTCATATATGTATACACCTATTCGCTTAAAGCGAAAAGGGGTGAACATTTTTATATAGATTATTTGAAAGTTTATATCATCAGAAAAAGGTTAACCGTAGAAATCGATCTTTGGTGTTCCTCTTGCTGCAGATGGTCGACTTGGACTTGATGTACTAGGATAGTTAAAGTTTGAAATTATGCCAACTTAATGGAGATATACTACTTCTCCTGCGCCTTCTTGTTATTTGCTTTAATTGTTCATAACTATTTTTCCCGTGAACCGACTTTTATAAATTACCCTATGTACTGTCCAAAATTCAATGTACAGAAATGACATATCTAGAAATTTAGATTTGGAATAAATTAAATGCGAACAAAATTTACATTTTATAAACTGTTAACACGGTTAACAGCAATAAACTATAACATTTCAATCAGTTTAAATTCTAAAATAAATCTAAGTAAAAAATGTTTTATAAAAGGCACTAAAAAGTTGCAAATTATTTTTTATCTGTCTGATACCATAATAAAAGCGATGGGCGCTTATTAAAATCTGGTTGCCTTGTAAATGTAGTAAGTATCAAACTCGGTACAAAATTTGTGTGGGATAATAGTACATTATAAACCTAGGGACTAAAGTGCTACTTTTAATCCCGCGACGAAATGTTTGTAGCCTGACCGTAGGGAGATTAAAAGACTCTTTAGTCCTGAGGTTTATATAATATTTTATGCACTTTAAGAAAAGATTATTGTTAAAATCACATTATTACGCCAAATGGTTCGTCGACTACAAAAAAGGGTTCTAAGAATGAAATCTTGGCCAAGAGTAAGTGCTGTTTGACTCGACTTGCGATAAATTTAATTATAATATTACAGGGATTATTTTCTTTAACCCCTGAGGGAACTTCTAATCCCTAGGCTGAGTGATTAAATTTACTTTTAATACCTTGGGGATTATTTTTTTTATCACTTAGGGATTAAAAGTGCCACTTTAGTATCTAAAAAGAGGGAGGATTAAAATTCAATTTTATTATGATATCAGAAAGCTAAAGATTCATTTTTAATTTTTTAGTGAAACTTGTTACTAAATAGTAGTTTTCACAACTAGTGGCTAAAATAGTGCTTTTTTACAAGCATTGCTTTAAATAACGAGAGCAACGAGGTATTTAAAAACGGGAGTAAAAAAAAGAACAGTTTAGCCGCGAGTTGTTAACACTATTTTTTTTAATACTTTTATCAAAAAATCCAAGAAAAACAGGAAATTAATTTTAAAAATCTCGAATGAAGAGCACTTCTCGCAAGAAACCCTCTTTACACTAAAAATCAAGACGACTGGTAAATGAAATAACAATGGTTTCCATAGCTATGTGCCTTTTTACTCGGTGACGTTTATTGTTGCGACATTTTAATTTTTGGCAGTTTGACATTTTGACGATATTTTTAAATGATTACACTTCGATTGGTCACATCCTATTAGATATACCTGGTAGTGATAAGAAAAACATACCGCCCCTACAGCCTGCTTGATCTCTGCTAGGTACTTTAGTATACTTCTTGCGCTTTCACGCGACAAGTGAAGACGCTATCGAAAGTTATTTACGCGCGAATAATACGTTTTTAAAGAAAAACTCTAACAAAAGAAAACGTGAAAAGCAAATGGATTAAAAAGGAAAGGAGAAGGAAGCGTCGTGATTCAAGTAAGGAAGATATAGGCAAACCGACAAATATTATGCCTTTGGCTAATATTTTTTGGCATGGGTTTGTTTATTATGTAAACACACTTTTTTTTATGACTCATAAAAACTTAAACCCTGCATAGTTTTTGACTTATGCCCGCTATATTAGTCTCAAATAAAAAACTCCATATGTTTACTTAAAAAGGTATTATTAGAACGTCGTTTTCTTCATATTATTATATGTGAGGACGGATCTGACAGTTCCTCAAGTTCGTCACTCGTCAGACACTAGTAGTTCCTCGAACTCTGGAATAGAAAGTATATTAGAGGGGACAGATGATAGTACTTTGAGTCCAGACATATCAGCAGAGCTAGCTTGCAAATGAAAGAAGCACCTTTCTATGGGAGCAGATAAGGAAACCAAAAATAATCTCCTCGAAAAATGCAAAATTCCCAGAAATTGCCAAATTCTTCAAGGACCCAAATTAAATCCAGAGGTTCAAGTGAGCAAAAAAGAGATACGTAACTCTTGGAATTGTAAACCATTTTGGGAAAAGGTTTGAGCGGGTTTTTTCTAATTTGGCCTAAACAAAAAAGGGAGAGACGAAGCACTTGATGAAGATCTTTTGGATCTTGCCGAATCGGCGCAGTTGTTTTGTATTGGCCACAATATTGTTTCATGCAAAAGTATAACAAATTGCTACTGTGCAAAATCCAGATTTTTTCTTTTTTAGCGAAGATTTTGCTGAACATTGGAAAAATATAAAAAAGGCGCCGAGAGGAAATATTAGATCTAAACAGGGAAAGAATGTATTCCGCTCGAATAATTTTTTTTTTCAGAAGAGTGGAATTAACTCACTCAAAATAAATTAACTTTGAGTTTGACAAAAGGGTACAAAATTCCCTTTGAGGACAAACTTTTTCAAGGTTTCACCCCAAAAACTCCAAAATTTACCAAAAATGAAATAAAAAATTTATTCGAAAAGCATACAACATTTATAAGTAGGAACAGTTAAAACTGTTAATAACTGTAAAACAGAACGATAACGGGGAATTTAGGTGTATCTTGAATCCTAAAAGCCTAAATAAATTTCTTTCGCCCACCTCATTTTCAACTGGAAGATATTAGAGAACTTAATTACTAAAAACTGCTTCCTTGCGACATTAGATCTTAAAGATGCATATTTTTTAGTTCCAATGTTTGATGAATATAAAAAATATTTAAGATTTTCTTTTCAAAACAAAAGTTGAATTCCAAATTAGGTCTAGCCAATGCAACTTTTTGTTTCACCCTTTTTAATCTATTGTTTCACCACCTTACTCATTATTATTAAAAGATTAGGCTTTTTATAAGCAATTAAAAAGCCATATACAACCGACTTAAGAGACAATTTTTAGTATTTATCCTTAATGCAAAAAAGATGTGGGTATCTATCGCACAAAAAAGAAAAAGAAAAATAAAAACAGCCATTAAGATTATTTGAAAAAAAAAAGGAAATAAAATAACAATTAAAGAGATTTTGAAAATTATAGGAAGGGTAGTCTCGGTTTGTTACCCTACAGAGTACGGCTTGTTGTACGTAAAAACCCTTGAGCGAGAAAAATATCGTGCCTTAAAGACTAACAGGGACAACTATAAAAAATCTCGTAAAGAAATTGTATAGTTACTTGCAAGCTAACTGAACAAAAATTGTCAACATTTTGTTTGGCTTCCAGTGGATGCATTGACAATGAATTAGAAAGACCTTAATTCTTATATAATATATTTACTCCTCCCTCACTGTTTTCCAAAAATTAAAAATAAAAAATTTGAAACGATCATGCGATATGTCTGGTGACTTATCCTATCTGGAAAACTCAAGCATGGTATCCAAAATTAGAATCCATGATTCGCTTAATAGTTATCATTTTAAGTCCGAAATATGATTTACCCTTATCCCCATTTAGGGAATCCCACCCACTATGAAAGAATCTTTCCCCGGGGATAGCATCTTATCAGGGACTATAGTAAAAGGGGCGTTCGGGAGGATGCAATTTATTTTTGCCAAATGATGGAAGTTTTGCGATAATAATATTGAGACTATCTTGCAGCCTAATGTAAATCAAGTTGTATCCTTTTTAGAAACAGAATCTCAAAATACTGGGAAACTCTTAACACACTTAGGTCTGCCTTAAATTTAATTTGCGATGCAGAAAAATCAGAAATAATAGATAGGTTTATGAGAGGCATTTTTAAGCTGCGCCCTCAGTTTCCGAAATATAAACTTGGTATCCGGAACCAGTGTTACCTTATGTAAGTAACTTGTAATTTAACATTCGGGTTATTAACTATAAAAATGGTACTTCTTTTGACTCTTTGTTCTGCTCAAAGAGTTCGGACATTTTCTATAAGTTAAGCAACATCAAAGCTAACGAGGAGGGTATAGAAATAATTCTTAAAGATATTTTAAAAATATCTGGACCCAGAAGAATTCAGCCTTTGCTTAGGTTTCCTTTTTCAAAGAAAATTTAAAGTTATATTTGTTTGAAAATTAATTAAAAAGCCTCATAAGCCCGCTACATCCCAAAGCCTTAGCGGATGGATTGGAAAAGGTCTAAAAAACGCAGGAATAGAATCAAATATTTAAGGACATAGCGCAGGACATGAGGCGTCTTCCGCAGCATTAAGGGTTGGTGCATCAATCAAAAGTATTAGAAAGACTGCGGGATGTTCCGAAAAAAAGAAAACGTTCAGTCGATTTTATAATAAACCTTTAATTTCAAAAGATTTCTTAGCTAATTATATTGAGATATATATTTTAAACACATTTAAATTATAAACCTTGTGGTTTACTTATTATTATTTAACTTTTTAACTAATATCGCCATGTTCTCTAAACTACCAGGTATATCTAAGAATCTGGCGAATCTAAGTATAATTAAGGATTAAACGACTTACCTGTAAGGAAGTTCAATCCAAATTATACGAGATTGGTCACATTCTATTAGATACCCTCCATATTCATGTATTTTTTTCATGCAATTTATTTAAGTATCACTAGTCAACCCGCCCTTGGCGATCTTAGTATTTCAGGAAAGCTTTAGAAGTATACTGAAGTACCTAGCAGAGATCAGGCAGGCTGCAGGGGCGGTATGTTTTTCTTATCTCTAAAACTTGCGTATGACGTGCTACGAAGTATCCCTACCAGGTATATCTAATAGGATGTGACCAATCTCGTATAATTTGGATTGAGCTTTCTTACAGGTAAGTCGTTTAATCCTTAATTTTTTCGTAAATACTTGGTGAAAACTGGCGGAAATTAATATATTATATATTACTATTTTCCGTTATTTCTTTTTAATTTTGAGTAAAAAACGAACAAAAATCTTTTTTTTACACCTGTGATAAAAAAATGATTTTTTTATAGCTTCATCAAAAACATGATTTTAGTAACTGTCTGCAGATAACTGAAGCATGGCTTTTTTGGTTACCGATGCAAAAAATCTTTTTTTTTTTGATCACGGGTGCAAAAAAATATTTCTGTCCGTTTTTTACCCAAAATTAAAGAGAAATAGCGGAAAATAGTAATATAGAAAAAATCTAATTATTCTTGGATAAAATTAAGCCTTTTCCGACAGTTTTTACCAAGTATTTACGAAAAAATCATTTCAAAATATCGGCAAAATATCAAACTGTCACAGATTAAAATGTCGCAACAATAAACGTCACCGAGTAAAAAGGCACATCACTATGGAAACCATATTGTTATTTCATTTATTAAGATGGTGTCTTGCGAGAAGTGCTCTTCGTTCGAGATTTTTAAAAGCATTTTCCTGTTTTTCTTGGATTTTTTGATAAAGGTATTAAAAAAAATAGTGTTCACAACTCGCGGCTAAACTGTGCTTTCTTTTACTCGCGTTTTTAAATACCTCGCTGCGCTCGGTATTTAAACCAACGCTTGTAATAAAAGCACTATTTTAGCCACTAGTTGTGAAAACTACTATTTTTTCATCGGTAACAAAAAAGCCATGCTTTAGTTATCTTCAGGCAGTTACTAAAATCATGTTTTTGATGAAGGTATAAAGAAACATTTTTTGCTTAATTTCTAGTTACCCATCCATTTAGAATAATGTTTTTTTGCATGGGTATCAAATTTAAATTGGACAAATTGGCATTTTAAACGAAATCAGACGTAGGTAGATGATATTACCCTTTACCCCCTCAAAGAGGGGGAAGCTGGCAACTTTATATTTTTTAAAATCTAAATGGAAATCAATCAGACTCGGCTAAATGTTTCGGCCCCATCCCATTCGAAAAGAAAGAGCTATTAACTTTATAATTTTAACACTTTACCATAAATTTGTAATCTTCTACACCAACAACCCTTACCACTCTACACTAATTTAGAACTTATTCTCTTCCTCTACGAAGGGAGGGAAGACAATTTTACACCAAATCGAAGATATTTAGATGGTTCGACTCCATTTACCCCCAATCAAAAAGGACTGTAGTTTTGCTACCGTAAGTTTGAAGCCAAAGCTTCAGAATATATGAAATGTGCGCCACTGTACTCGATTTTAGACATTTGCCATAAAGACACGTTTTTCTCGGGCACAGAAAGGTATCACTTCTAAAAATCGGACAGAAGTAATTGAGCTCAACGCCAACGAAGTAAATGGTGTTTTAACCCTTTGTAAAACCTGGGTCTAAAAACCTCTCATTTTTGTTCTACTAGGGATTTGTTAAGTCTCGTCCGATTCATTAGATTTTGATCTCTGCGAGAAGCTAAGGCTTTGGCCTATACACGCTATCTGTCAAACTAGAGATTTTATCAAATTCCGTAATGGCGCATGCTTTTTAAAATTAGATATTTTTCGTTCCTTCCTGCCAAACTTTTTTGTAAGCCAATGTACACTTGATTTCAAAAAAAACTCATATATGCATTTTTTCCTATGCCACAAAATTTAGCTTTCCATTAGTGTATACTATTATAAGGCACCACCAGCTTAGTATGCCTGACAGCTTAAAATTCAGTGTGACATCCTTAAAAATGCCACAGTTCAATTGTGTGTACACATACATGCAGTCACAAAATTGACTTTTCTAAAAGTGTATAATATATAAGGACTACCAGCTGAAATGCCTAAAGACTTCAAAAGTACGATAATTTGTCATATTGTTTAAAAAAGGTCTCTAAAACTGAAAATATTTTTTTACATAAATTAAAGGCAACCTTATTTTTATATTAAATTTTGCATAATACTAAAAAATCAGCAAAAATAATGTTTTAGTAAAGTTTTTATTGAACAATATCAAATTATCACTTGAGTAACGGACGAAGGCTGTTCTATAAAGAGGGCGGTAACCCATTTTGGAGTTGATAAAATAACAATAATACGATGGAAATAGCGCTAGATTGAAAATAATTCGACGAATACGAAACTTGGATTAGAGCAAAAACGATGGTAAATTTAATACTAATTATTTTAACTTAAAAAAGAACTAAAATAAATCATTTAGTATTTAATGGGATCACCATTTTTCTCTATTGCAAGCTGCAAACGCCTGGGCATTGAAAAGGTTAAATTTTGAAAATACTGATTGTCTTCTGAGACCTGATCCAATGCCCGATAAATAGCATCGCTTAACTCTTCATCATTTTGTGGTCTCCAATTCCTTTGGTATATTATTTTAACGATTCGACCCCATATATTTTCCATTGGGTTAAGGTCAGGGCTGTTGGTTGGCCAAGGAAGTGTTTCTATATTATTATTCTGAAACCATTGGCGAACAACATTAGCCGTGTGTACTGGACAGTTGTCCTGCTGATAAACGAAGTCACTATTTTCATGTAAAGCCTTTACAGATGGCAGCATAACGTTTTCAAACGTGTGTGAAGTTAGCAACGAAAACTCAGCAACGAATTGCTATTTGCATCAATACATATTTTCAAAAATTGAAAAGCCTCAAATTTAAACTTCCAAGGACTCTTTCATGCCTCAAAGCGTTTTTCGAATACATCTGTAAATCTAAAAAAAAAGTTTAGAACAAAAAAAAAATCTACCTTTTCCATAGCACACAATACACCTCTTTTAGATACAGAATATCATAATGATAATGTGACCCTTAAAAATAATGTAACCTCAATTCCTCCCGCCCCGTCGAAGGTACCAAAAACGCATTTCCTAGTTCCAGAATGTAAAAAAATTAAAGAACGAAAAAGATTATTTAAAAATGATGTAACAAAATAAAATTTATACAGTAGATTCCTCCATCGATGGAGAATCATCCCTCGAAACCCTAATTCCTTCCACCCCGTCGAAGGTACCAAAAACGCATTTCGTAGTTCCAGAATGTAAAAAATTCAAACCACGAAAAAGATTATTCAAAAATGATGTAACACAATAAAATTCATACAGTAGATTCCTCCATCGATGGAGAATCATCCCTCGAAAACCTAATTCCTTCCAGCCCGTCGAAGGTACCAAAAAGGCATTTCCTAGTTCCAGAATGTAAGAAATTTAAACAACGAAAAAGATTATTCAAAAATGATGTAACACTATAAAATTCATACAGTAGATTTCTCCATCGATGGAAATTCATCCCTAGAAACCCTAATTCCTTCCACCCAGTCAAAGGTACCTAAAACGCATTTTCTTGTTCCAGAATGTAAAAAATTCAAACAACGAAAAAGATTATTAAAAAATGATGTAACACAATAAAATTCATACAGTAGATTTCTCCATCGATGGAAATTCATCCCTCGAAACCCTAATTTCTTCCACCCCGTCGAAGGTACCAAAAAGGCATTTTCTAGTTCCAGAATGTAAAAAATTCAAACAACGAAAAAGATTATTCAAAAATGATGTAACACAATAAAATTCATACAGTAGATTCCTCTATCGATGGAGAATCATCCCTCGAAACTCTAACTCCTTCCACCCCGTCGAAGGTACCAAAAACGCATTTTCTAGTTCCCGAATGCAAAAAATTCAAACAACAAAAAAGATTATTCAAAAATGATGTAACACAATAAAATTCATACAGTAGATTTCTCCATCGATGGAAATTCATCCCTCGAAACCCTAATTTCTTCCACCCCGTCGAAGGTACCAAAAACGCATTTTCTAGTTCCAGAATGTAAAAAATTCAAACAACGAAAAAGATTATTAAAAAATGATAAAATGCAATAAAATTCCTACAGTAGATTTCCTCGTCGATGGAGATTCATCCCTCGAAACCCTAATTCCTTTCACCCCGTCGAAGGTACCTAAAACGCATTTTCTTGTTTCAGAATGTAAAAAATTCAAACAACGAAAAAGATTATTCAAAAATGATGTAACACAATAAAATTCATACAGTAGATTTCTCCATCGATGGAAATTCATCCCTCGAAACCCTAATTCCTTCCACCCCGTCGAAGGTACCAAAAACGCATTTTCTAGTTCCAGAATGTAAAAAATTCAAACAACGAAAAAGATTATTCAAAAATGATAAAATGCAATAAAATTCCTACAGTAGATTTCCTCGTCGATGGAGATTCATCCCTCGAAACCCTAATTCCTTTCACCCCGTCGAAGGTACCTAAAACGCATTTTCTTGTTTCAGAATGTAAAAAATTCAAACAACGAAAAAGATTATTCAAAAATGATGTAACACAATAAAATTCATACAGTAGATTCCTCTATCGATGGAGAATCATCCCTAGAAACTCTAACTCCTTCCACCCCGTCGAAGGTACCAAAAACGCATTTTCTAGTTCCCGAATGCAAAAAATTCAAACAACAAAAAAGATTATTCAAAAATGATGTAACACAATAAAATTCATACAGTAGATTTCTCCATCGATGGAAATTCATCCCTCGAAACCCTAATTCCTTCCACCCCGTCGAAGGTACCAAAAACGCATTTTCTTGTTCCAGAATGTAAAAAATTCAAACAACGAAAAAAATTATTCAAAAATGATGTTACACAATAAATGCGTTTTTGGTACCTTCGACGGGGTAAAAGGAATTACGGTTTCGAGGGATGAATCTCCATCGATGGAGAAATCTACTGTATGAATTTTATTTTGTTACATCATTTTTGAATAATCTTTTTCGTTCTTTGAATTTTTTACATTGTGGAACTAGAAAATGCGTTTTTGGTACCTTCGACGGGGTGGAAGGAGTTAGGGTTTCGAGGGATGATTCTCCATCGATGGAGGAATCTACTGTATGAATTTTATTGTGTTACATCATTTTTGAATAATCTTTTTTGTTGTTTGAATTTTTGCATTCTGGAACTAGAAAATGCGTTTTTGGTACCTTCGACAGGGTGGAAGGAATTAGGGTTTCGAGGGATGAATCTCCATCGATGGAGAAATCTACTGTAGGAATTTTATTGTGTTACATCATTTTTGAATAATCTTTTTCGTTGTTGGAATTTTTTACATTCTGGAACTAGAAAATGCGTTTTTGGTACCTTCAACGGGGTGGAAGGAATTAGGGTTTCGAGGGATGAATTTCCATCGATGGAGAAATCTACTGTATGAATTTTATTGTGTTATATCATTTTTGAATAATCTTTTTCGTTGTTTGAATTTTTTGCATTCTGGAACTAGAAAATGCGTTTTTGGTACCTTCGACGGGGTGGAAGAAGTTATGGTTTCGAGGGATGAATTTCCGTCGATGGAGAAATCTACTGTATGAATTTTATTGTGTTACATCATTTTTGAATAATCTTTTTCGTTGGTTGAATTTTTTACATTCTGGAACTACGAAATGCGTTTTTGGTACCTTCGACGGGGTGGAAGGAATTAGGACTTCGAGGGATGATTCTCCATTGATAGAGGAATCTACTGTATGAATTTTATTTTGTTACATCATTTTTGAATAATCTTTTTCGTTGTTTGAATTTTTTACATTCTGGAACTAGAAAATGCGTTTTTGGTACCTTCGACGGGGTGGGAGAAATTGAGGTTTTGAGGGATGATTCTCCATCGAGAGAGGAACCTACTGTTTGTGTTTTACTTTGTTACATTATTTTTAAGGGTCACATTATCATTATGATATTCTGTATCTAAAAGAGGTGTATTTTGTGCTATGGAAAAGGTAGATTTTTTTTTGTTCTAAACTTTTTTTTTTACATTTACAGATGTATTCGAAAAACGCTTTGAGGCATGAAAGAGTCCTTGGAAGTTTAAATTTGAGGCTTTTCAATTTTTGAAAATATGTATTGGTGCAAATAGCAATATCCCCAATTCGTTGCTGAGTTTTCGTTGCTAACTTCACACACGTCGTTTTCAAGGATTTCAATATATCGTTCACCATTGAATCTTCCTTCGACTCTCCAAAAAAAAAACACAAACCTCTAGCACTAAACTAGCCCCACATGTTTACAGAAATATGTCCAGCTTTTTTAATTTGGTTTGTATATTCGGGTTCAAATATAGAATTTGGTGGACGATAAACTAAAATTCTCCTGCTGCTTGAAGAAGATTGAAAAATTTTTTCGTCAGTGAAAACCACCCTCTCCTAGAAGTCATTATCACGAAGAACGTTGTTCAGTGCAAAAATCACTGGCCTGTTTGTGTTCTTCTGTTAGAAAAGGCTTCTTTGCAGCAACTCGAGAAGAGACTTCTGATTTCGTTACTCTTCTATTTACTGTTGCTAAAAAACCCGGAAATAATGTTACATTAGCTGCTTCAACCGACGTTGAAAAAGGATTTTGTCTGAGATGGTCAATAAGTCTCTCTTGTACTCTCTCTTGTACTTTAGAACTTACTTTTGGTCGTCCTGATCCATCCAACACTGTTCTCAACTAAAAAGCCAGTTAATTCTTATCTCTTCAGTGCCCTTTAGCCAAGGATTGCCGCCATTTTTATAACCAAATTGACAGGTAAAACATGGATTTTCTGTCAGTTGGGCGTCAATATGACCGCTATAGTAGGCTAAATTATACTAAATCGAAAAAGAGTTGAATGGCTTTTTAGTTAAGCAGATCCATCTTTCCTATCCGTAGAATTATTTTCAATCCAGCGCTTTTTCCATCGCATTATCGTCATTTTATCAACTCCAAAATAGGTGGCCGCTCTTCTTATAGACCAGCCATCTTCTATAACTCGAGTGATAATTTGAACTTTTGTAAATGTTGATATCTGTGGCATTTTAAACTGTCAGGCATACTAAGCTGGTGGTGCCTTATAATAGTATACACTAATGGAAAGCTAAATTTTGTGTCATAGAAAAAAATGCACGTAAGAGTTTTTTTTGAAATCAAGTGTACCTGATTTCAATTATGTGGGAAGCCACATATTTTCAGTGTACAATGAGGTATCATCCGTAAAAATCAGACAAGAACTAAAAAAGCTTTGCCCAACGAAAGAATTGCTTTTTTTAAACCTGTGTAAAATAGATGCAAAAAGTATCTCAAAAAGTTATGTTGCTTTTTATTACAATTTAGGTTTTCTGGACACTGTATAAATTAACAAAATCGGATAACTTAAAAAAAACAGCAAAATAAAAATTTTCTGCAAAAGACGTGGCTTTCCAGATAATTGAATACATTGGTACATTGGCTTACAAATAAGTTTGGCTGGAAGGAGTGAAAAATGTCTGAGCTCCAAAAATATGTGTATAGGCGTGACCTTCAATCACTAATTATAGCCTACCAACTCGGTTGTCAGAATAGATCAGCTGTGGATAGAAGTTTCTTACCTGTACGTATGACGCTGTCACCATAACCGTCGGAAAAATAAAAAATAACAAAATTCTTTTTCATTTTTCAAAGTCACTGTCAAGTCCATCTTTTCTTAAAATTTGTTTAAAAAATGACGAACGTTTGCTGTATTATTAATTGCAAAGGTAATTATAGGTACGAGCCAAAGGTTTCGGTGTTTGCTTTCCCAATGATCCCGATATCTGTGAAAAATGGATCAATGCCATAGAGCAACCACATTTTGTGCCGAGCAAAACTTCTAAGGTAAGTTTTTATTTTTATGTGATACTTATAGATAGATAATTCTTTTTTAGCAATGAAAATTACAACATTACGACAAAATCCATTCCAATAGTAAAAATAATTTATAAACACTACATACTATAACAAAAAATTAATAATATAATTTTAACATTTACTAACAATAGTAACTACCTATTATATTATTTTATATCACAATATATAGGTAGGTATAATATAGGTATATAATCTCTATTTTCTTAGTTCTGTGAGTTGCATTTCAAAGCAAGCAACTTCATAACATCGATGAAGAGTTCTGATGAGAAATCGGGAAAAGTTTTATTAGTACCATTAAGAAGAATCAGACAGAAGAATTAGCTGTTTATTATTATAAGCCACGTAATTACTTTATAACTACTAACTAGATTAAAAGACAGTGATTTTAAAAATCCCTACTTAAATTGTTTCTTTATAATAATACATAGGGATACATATAGGTAAAAAGTATTACTTACTTTATAACTGGATTGAAATGGAAAGATTTTGAAAGTACCTACCTTAAACTGTTTCTTTATAATAATACATAGGTACCTATAGGTAAAAAGTAAAGAATAAATAATGTAAAAACGATTCGCACACTTATAAGCATGTGTCAATGTCTAGTGTCCTTAATTATATACGGACTTCTTATTTTTCATGAAAGGCCAATAAACATGACAATAATATTGGGTAACCTAAAAGAGATAATTTGACTGACATTGACTGGAGAAACCACTATCAACAGCTGAGAGCCTTAGCTACCTGCAGAGCTCAAAATTTAAACAATCGGACGAGATTTAATAAATCCTTAGTAGAACAAAAACTAGAGGTTTTTAGACATATGTTTTATAAAGGGTTAAAACACCACTTACTTCGTTGGCGTTGAGCTCTATTACTTCTTATCCGATTTTTAAAAGTGATACCTCTCTGTGCACGAAAAAGACGTGTCTTTATGAGAAATGCCTAAAATCGAGTACAGTGGCGCACATCATGATGATAAAATCATGCGCCATCTTGGATTTTAACGATATGTCAACTTTCACAAAAGTTTCATATAGTCTGAAGCTTTAGCTTTTCGCAGAAGCTAAAATCACAAAAATCAAACTTACGATACGATTTTTGGCTCACCTTGTAATTTCACTCCCTTACGCATCCCAAAACTGCATAATCGTAGGGGCTCTATTAAATTTATCAACCCCCTCTCATCCCCTTCACCACCCTACACCAACATAGTTTTTACTTCCAAAATTACAAAATGTTTAGTGGAACATAAAACCCGAGTATAACAAACCACAGAGTAGAGACAGCTCGGGTACACTTTCTGAGGGCACATGGGCAAAATAAAGTTCAATAAAAGATTATCTATTTGCTTCGAGAATTTATGTGTTTTTTTTATTTTATAGCAGTCGGACAGAAAACTAGCGTAGTAGGCTGGGAGTTAGGCGTTAATTTACTAATAGGTTTAAATGTAGGTTTTGTTAATTTATATATTTTATGTTTGATTTTATAAAATTTGTTGTTACTTTCTTATTATTGATTTCTTTTTTACTAGTTTATTTTTTGTAGCTTAAAATTTACCAAACGTAAATAAAAAAATAAAGTATCTGACCGAAAAGCTGCTAGAAAATTAAAAGTTTTTATTTGTACTAAGTACATTATTTCTTTCTACTTTTCCTCCTGGGGACATTATTTCTTTTTTTTTTAGTACGACATTTATTTTAAATTTTATCATAAAATGGGCGGTTGGATATAATTTTTTTTAAACGGTATGTTTGTTAAAATATGAAAGTCAACTTTTCTTCCAAAAAACCTATATGGTAAATGGCAAAATCCACTTCCAATGGATGGGAAAAACTAGTCAATAAAAATCTATATGTTTTTGGCGGATTCATAAGGTAACTACTTTTTTTGGGTTTTTCGCCACTTTTAAGTTACACAAGTTAAGGAAATTTCTTCAAAAATTTGTTAAAAACCACTGCCTAAATTCCTAAAGAAAAAAATAATTCGTTTGTCAGTGGTTTTTAAATAAAATAAAAACTATTTTGCCTACACAAACACACAAATCATAACTAGAATAAAGTACTTATCTGACGTTTTGGCAGAAACTCTACTGCCGTTTTCAAAGAAATTATTATCTTCAAAACTTTTTAGATTATTTTTTTAAATTATCTGTCTGTTGTCATACAAGTGACTGACTTTGACTGATGTATATTTCAAATATTTACTTGAGAGTTTGGTATGTCGATAGTGGCCAACAAGATATTGGGTGAGTTTAATAAAATTAAAATTATATTTGTTTGACTGTTTTCGATTTTAGATTAAATTATAAAAATACAAAATTTAAAGTGAAATTAAAAAATAAAGTTTAATATTTTATTTTTCATTTTAAAATATCAAGTGTAAAGATTATCTTTTGACTGACTTTAAGAAAAAATACATTAGAAACCCAAAGAACATCAATGCTACTTTCTAATTTATTAAAAAAAAAAACATCTTCATTTAGATAAATGCAAGCTGCTTCTTTGATTTGTCATTTAATTTTGTCTGGTTCTTTTTGTAGTATACTGGTTTCTCCCCACATTACTCTATAATTCCTTTTATACCAGGTAGTTCGGAAAAAATTAAGCGAATCGCTAATAATTATAATATTAGAACAATTTTTAAAAAATCAAATACTCTTAGATCAATTCTAACAAAAACAAAACCATTAAATGCTGAACAAAAATATCGTTTATAAAATTCCTTGAGAGTGTGGAACATTTAGATTGGAGAAACTTCAAGGCCACTTGAAGTTAGAATAAATAACCATAAGGGGTACCTCAGAAGGGGAGATTGGGAGAGACCTAAAACTTGCCAACATTCTTTTGAAAATGATCATAGAGTAATGTGGGAAGAAACCAGTATATTACAAAAAGAACCAGACAAAACTAAACGAAAAATCAAAGAAGCAGCTTGCATCTTTCTAAATGAAGACGAATGCATAGCTAGCATATCAGTTGATATAAATACAGTTTGGCTTCCAATTTTAAAAGAAGATTTTCAAAAAGGTTTTTTGACTTAATATTTTAAAATGAAAAACAAAATATTAAACTTTATTTTTTAATTTCACTTTAAATTTTGTATTTTTATAATGTAATCTAAAATCGAAAACACTCACACAAATATAATTAATTTTATTAAACTCACCCAATATCTTGTTGGCCACTATCGACCAACACCGTTCTCAACTAAAAAGCCAGTTAACTCATTTTCGTTTTAGTATCCTTTAGCCTATGATCGGTGCCATATTGACACCAAACTGACAGAAAATCCATGTTTTACTTGTCAATTTGGTTATAAAAATGGCAGCCACAATAGGCTAAAGGGCACTGAGGCGGAAAGAGTTAACAGGCTTTTTAGTTAAGAAGGGTGTTGTATCGACACACCAAACTCTCAAGTTAATATTTGAAATATACATATAATCAGTCAAAGTCAGTCACTTGTATGACAACAGACAGATAATTTAAAAAAAGAAAAGTTATAAAAATAATAATTTCTTTGAAAACGGCAGTAGAGTTTCTGCCGAAACGTCAGATAAGTACTTTATTCTAGTTGAGATTTGTGTGTGTGTGTAGGCAAAATAGTTTTTATATTATTTGAAAACCACTGACAAACGAAACATTTTTTTTTTCTTCAGAAATTTGCGCAGTGGTTTTTAACATATTTTTGAAAAAATTTCCTTAATTTAGTGGCGAAAAACCCAAAAAAGTAGTTTCAACAAAAAGCTAGTGAAACACCCTGTACCTAAATAGACGTACCTTAATTGTAGTATGTACGTTTCTTCATAATAATAAAATGCACACCTTTATTAATAATACTTTAATTTTAATAATGTTGAGTGAACCTGTTGATAGTCATTAAGTCGTTAATCGGTTCCAATAAATATTTGTAAAATATAATTTAGTCCATTTATTAAAAACTTTATACCTAATATTTTTAATCTGAAAAAGTTCCTGGAACACAGTCTTAATTTTTCGGAAGTATATATAAATTTTGTCTGTAGCAAATTAAAACGGAATATTCAAATTTGTTCGAGCAGGTTATCTGACCACCAATCATAATTTGAGCAGTATAATGGTGGGAATTCCACTCATATCGCTTGCAAAAATGGTCCCCCAAAACATCAAAGCTATCGCTACTCTGTGATTTGTTATACTCTGATAAAATTAAAACTGTATATTCGATCTGATATCATTCAAAAGTTATAAAAGTATACTTTTCCCCTCTTATTCCCTCTTAACAGCCCCCGACCAACGTAATTTTTTCATAATAATAGGGACATTTTGGAACGCTTAAAATTTTGCCTGTTGACAGAGGTTATGGTAGTGTTTAACAGTCACTACTACTACCACGCCCAGATTTTACCAGAGTTTTTGGAACACTTGAAAAACTGTCACTTGTAAATAAATTTAGAAATTTAAAAAAAATGGAATTTATTTGACAAAATAAGTGTTTTATATGTTGGAACCTGGTCTTATTTTATTATTTTTAAAATTACCGGCGCCAAAATTCTCTAAAATTAACCAAAAAAATAACCACAACCACAACGAAATAGATTTGTAGCTTTAGGCAGTGGTAGTGTAAGCAGCAGTTACCTCAACAACTACTAAGTATCAAATACGCGTTTCAAAATGTCCATATATTGTATTGTCATTGGAACAAACAAAACAAAAACAAATACGTGTGAAGTTAAATAAAACTCAAAAATGACTATTCTAAGGAATTATGCCTAAAAAATAGTTATTTACATACCAAGGGAGGAAATGCACTTTACTCCAGAGGCATGTATTTGATTTTATCTACTACCTTGTCAGAAAACGACATTTTCGACCCACATACCCACTTTACCTCCCTAGGGAGCTTATGCATATTTTACTTTCCGGAGAGAGGTTATGTGACAGCTTTACCTCCCCGTACCGCCCAGAACAAAGAATAGTCGTTTTTTCTCAAATAATTATGACCAACATTATTATTGCCATTGTTGAATGCTGCAGGAGAATAAATATTTAAAACTTTGTAATTTATTTGCTGTGATGCGCTCGGGGTATTATTTTTCCATGGCTCACTGCAGGTGAAATTGGTAGGAATATTAATTAATTGTTAATTACTGTAGAAGAATTCTAGCCTCCGTGTTGCTTGAGTGTAAGTAAATTTCCACCTGCCTTCACTAATAGGGTGGCAGAAGTTCTGCGAAATGCATGACCAGTATAGCTCAAAATTTCTGCTATTTTACTAGGTATTTGTGATCCGTGATCGTGAACGTTCTTTTTGTCTTGGTTTTTGAATTTGGTATTCTGACGACCAACATGTCACGCCTATCTTGAATGTCACTAACCATCATGTTGATCAACTCATCGCAACGGCAGGCTCCCACTATTCCAAAAAGTAACGCCACCTAAAAATAAAAGAACATTGAGTTAGTTTCATTTTCAAAATTTTACGAAAATAAAAACTAGTCTAGCTTACCTTCGTGTGCATGAAATATTAATCCGAAGCCTGGCTCATTAATGCGTTGATTTCGTCCCTGCATGAAAGTAGAGACTTTCTTTGAATGAAAATCATGAGATTGGCGCTTCAAAAAGGCAATAAGCTTGGGGTATATATTTTATATCAAAATTTTCCTTCAAGCTAATGGAGGACCGCAGCTTGCTGTATTTGCTTCATAATGATGACGGCTTCAGTTTTTCTGCCAGCATGGAGAAGTACACAAGAACAGAAACTTTTCTCACGTTATTTTCCCCCATCCATTTCTGAGACAGGCCATATTCCTTTTCATACCTTTCTCTCGATTTTTGAAGTAGCAAATCCAGAACGATAAGCTTCGCTTTTTCTTCCATATCTTGGTTTTCTTGAGAAAATTCAATTTTTTAGAGATCGACGAACTAACACAGACGAATAAACAACGCTCTTCTGTTTCAAATAACAACCATGCGTCCTAGCAACAAGCCTACTAGATTGTATTACTTATTGTCAAACAACAATACTTTACCTCACCGTACCGCGTAGTGATCCTTGTCGAAAAACGAGAATTGAAAAAATCGGCCAGGGGCTCGATTCTGGGCGTAATAGAACGATCACACACTGAGAAGTGACCACTTCTATTAAAATCCAAAATTCCGTATTCTGGGATCGGCCGATCGCACAAAAGTCATTCGAACGACGCACGGTGGTCGATTTTCCGGAAAACGCGGACATAAATGGAAAACTTAAAAAATTCAAAATGTATCTAAATTTGCCCCTATATGGTTGTCAAAATACTAGGCGAATAGTTGGCCAAAGAATAAACTATGCTTTTTACGAGTTTGACATTACGCATCAGTATTCAACATCAAATTTAAAATAGAAGACCCAGAGTATGACAATATTCGACTCTTAATATCTCGAAAACAGTTGAAGATCGACATAGGTTGCGTTATATAAAATTCTTAGAATTTAAAAACAAAATGCAAAAATGCAATGTTATACTGAATGTTTCATTTGAAAGTTTCGGTTGGCATTCTCTTTAATATATTTTCTTTTTCTTTTTCTAAACTAAAATTTTTACTTCAATTTAGCTAATTAATAGATATATATCTTTTTCCTCTTAAAAATGTCTTAAGATAAATGTGAAAATTCACACGATCATCCTGTCTGTTTATTAAAACTAAATATTTTGTACGATTAAATTACAATGTGGAAGTTTTTTTTAATGTCCGGGTTTTTAAGAAAATCGACCACTGTGCTAGTCCTACTCTAAAAGATGGTCAAGTTTGCAGTAGCATGCGCATTAGCGAGTAAAATATCGATCGGTCGTTCGTCCAATAGCGTGCTCTGAAATAATACAAGTGACGTTTTTCACACGAGCTTTCCTACAACTCCCAACTACTGGGTCCAGTCGAGAGAACGGCTTCGCTCAAAAATTGTTAACGTATGATAACGTAATATTCGCATACCACGTGACCAAAGTAACAAAAATGGTATTTACGTATATTGAACGCAAGGCGTCGACGAAATGCGCTCAGCGCGTGGCGACCCTTTGAGAAACACCTACCATTTGCTTGCTGTTTTGCTCTCCGCGCGTACGATTTTCCTACCCTACAATACTTTGTAGAGTGCTGCAGAAAATATAGGAGTTTTTTAGTTTGCGTTTTTATTAATAAGAAAAATAAAAATCTCTTATTAGTAGCTTGGGGACGGGTAGTTAGAGACTCAACATCTCACAAAAGTGGATTCTTAAAGTAATTTTTAAGACCGGCTTTACCCATCAACCTTACTTTTTGATGCTCGATGTAAGACAACTTTTTTCCAAAAAATAGCAACAAAATTTTTTCTTAATAAAATCGACATCGAAATAATTGAGCATCAGTATAATACTAGAAATAGAAGCAATCAAAATTCTGTAAAACCAAGGGTAAAAAAAGTCATTGGTCAGCGGTGCTTTTTGTATCTTTCATCAGCTGTGTACCAAAAAATATCTGGTTTTATTAGGCTCATGCCCATATTGCTTTCTTTTAAAAATAAACTAAAAACTAAAAAAAGCAGACATGAATTAAATATGTGTTTTGGTCTGTATTTTCTTTACTTTTCTGAAAAATCACATTTTTCACACTAATTACCATTTTTATGATTTTTATTTTTTTTCATTTTATTTATTCATAAATGTACTAAAATTTAGTATTTAATTTTTTTAATTCAACACTTCCATAAAAACATACATTTTTCCACGCGCGAGGATTCTCTTGTGGATTCATGAATTCTGTGTTTGTTGTTGAATTGGTTAGGTTATTTTTTGGGTAACAAATACCTTAGAGTTTTATTTTCTGTTTAATTATAAGGTATAACTTACTAGATATATAAGTAACTATAGTGAAACCATTCTAACAATAAATGCTATATAATAAAGTATCAATACTGAGTCCGGAATTTTGTGTGCGGTTAAGTCTCGGGGTAAACTTTTTCCCGCACACTGGGCGGGAACGTGCTACTAGTTTATATCACAGGGTCAAAAGGCGGGTTTAACTGAGCTAAACCAAACCATCAAGTAATTTTTTAAAGGATCAACACTTGTAAAAGTCACCATTTGATTTACCCTTTCTGAACTACGGATCGAAATCGATCACATAATGTCCTCTTTCTTACACATAGAAAAAGAAAAGGAGCGACAAGGCTAACAAGAAATAAAAATGCAAAATTCGGTGATGCAAGATGTGCTAAGCGAATTTGGGTAATAAGTGAGTGAGTCAAATATATTGCTTAATCTTTTGAGTTAGAAAATTTGCTCATTTTTTCCAGAAGGCTCCCTTATTTTGATGAATTTGATTGCTTAACAAATCTATTATTTTGTTATGAGTGCCTAGCTTAAATATCCAAGAATGTTGTTCCCTACTACCTTAACTCAAGTCTAATTTTTTAGGAATTATATAGGAAAGACACACAAAAGTCCAAGACGGGTCAAATTTTCGAAACCATATGAAATTATGCGCATGCGATTACTTCCGTCTCTTCCTATACCCTATAGAACAGGAGGCAAAAGATATGCCGATATGCTGATTCATGGGTAGTATGTGAAAGAATAACCGGTTTTTCATGCGAAACAACACGAATGCCCTCCACCCTCTCGTGCAATATTGATTTAAACCAGTCGAACTCGAACGCGGTCCACACATACTGGCTTATCTTTCGCCTCTCATTTCACACAGCATAGAAAGAGACTGACATAAAAATTGGCTATTATTTAGTACACGTATGCGGATATTTTCGTATGGAGTATGGAGAAAATCAGACTCCTGAGCGATACATCTGGTCACGTATGACGTGTAAATACTTTATTGGATATTAACATCAATAAACTACTTTACTTTACTAATACGACTTAGATTAATGACCATTTACCACTACAACTTGACTTTTACCGTGGTTGAATGAAGATCACATTTTTATTAATTTCCATGCACACACCTTTATTACTGTCAAGTTTTGCTGAAGTCGATGTACACGAAGTCTACTTGTATCCCCGTACAACTATGGCTGACAAAATCACTGACGATCCGAAGGTATTTGATTGGGATGGGGGATAAATGCAACTTTTCCTTTATTTCATTATTTTGATTTGAAGAAATACAAACAAGTTTTATGAAGTGATTAATAAGTGCATGTTGCAGCTACTTAATTTTCCCAACTCAACTACTTGTTCCCAGATTTTTCAGATACTAAAACTATTGTTAAAAGAACTGTGATCTTTTTTTAATGAGATTGTTTTATTTACCATTTTACGACCCATTTTTTGTAAAAGTATTGCACATTTTTTTTTAAATTCCAATTAGTGTAGGAAACAAATATTAACGCAAAATAATGTAAATTACCCTTAGCACTGCCTATCTCTCTCACCCATGAAATAATAAAATAATGCATAAAAATTTCATATCATGTCTTTTTTCCAAAATTTTCATTGTATTTATTCATGTTCATTCATTTGTGAAAGTCAAACGCAATTTCAGTAACCATGGTAAAAAAGACATTTTTTCACTCATTGAATATTGTCGATTTTTTCTAGCAGCAATAGAATTGTAATACAAGAAAAGTTATTGTTTCATTCTGACGTTTTTAAACCAGTATCAAGAAAAATTTTGTAAACTAGTTGTTTTAGTCGTTGGCGTAACTTGGGAAAGTTGTACAATTGATTGTTCTACTTACTGTCATTTTTCAAATAGGTAATGTCATTAATTTATTGTTAAACAATTTATTATTAGGCAAAAAGATTAATATGGCTGTAAGATTTTCTCGGCGACCATACTATTATTTAAATAAAGCAACATGTTGTTATGGTTTTAATGTCTATTATTATGGTACTTATACAGGGTGGAGACTTTAAATGGAATATTGGCCGTAGCGGGTTAAAAAATTGTTTTTTAAAAAAATCCAAAAACACGTCAACTAGCATTTTTATCGATCAAAATTTTCAGCATAAAACTTTTGTGAACGGACCCTCAGAAAAAGGTCTATTCAAATAGAATTTTTTTTTTCAAATGAGAAGACTCCGCTTGTGGCACCTTGTTGGAAAGCTTATCAAAAAAGAAAAACGCTTGTGTACTTTTTTTGACATTGTGTCGGACTTCAAATGACCCAAGCGGTTTGGAAATTTCTTTTTTCCTTTGAAAAGAAAAGTTGTATGTGAATAGACCCCTTTCTGAGGGTAGGTTCACAAAAATTTTAAGCCGAAAGTTTTTATTGCTAAAAATATTAGTTAACGGATTTTTGGATTTTTCTAAAAACAAATTTGTAATCCGCTAGGGCACTGTTCCATTTAAAGCCTTACACAATTATTTTTAGAGGATTTTTGACACATGGACTGATAAATGTTAAAAAAAAGTACATGAGCGTTTTTCTTTTTCCATAAGCTTTCCAACAAGGTACCACAAGCAGGGCCTTCTCATTTGAAAAAAAAAGTTGTTTGTGAATAGAGCCCTTTCTGAGGGTTCGTTCACAAAAATTATATGCCGCAAATTTTGATTGCCAAATTAATTGACGTGTTTTTGGATTTTTCTAAAAAACAAATTTCCAACCCGCTAGGGGTAATGTTACATTTGAACTCCCAAACAATCATTTTTTAAAGATTTTGACACATGGATTGACAAATGTCAAAATAAATTACACGAGCGTTTTTCTTTTTCCATAATCTTTCCAACAAGATGCCACAAGCGGGGTCCTTTCATTTGAAAAAAAAGTTGTAGGTGAATAGACTCCTGTCTGAGGGTCCGTTCACAAAAATTTTTTACCGAAAATTTTTGCTGCTAAAAATCTTAGTTAACATGTTTTTGGATTTTTTGAAAAAACATTTTTTTAACCCGCTACGGCCAATATTCCATTTGAAGTCTCCACCCTGTATATCGACGACTCGACGGTGGAAAAACAAAATGTATTAAAAGCTACTTTTTTCTGTAAATACTATTTTATCAGAAGTTTTAATTTTAGGGTGTTTTAGTGTATTTTAATACCCTTTTAACAGAGTGATTCAAAATTCTGTAGAAAGATTTGAACAGTGGTTAGATATCATCAGGCTGAGAAAAGTTACGTGATTACTTGCTTCAAATTTCACATTTTTTTTCTTTATATTTAGGAGTAAAATTTTCGTATTTTTTTGGAAATTGCCTTTAAAATAATTTTCCTACGACCACACACGAAAGTAACCAATCTGCACGCTATAACGCCTCCGAAAGCTTTATATTTCACACGCATATCAATTTTATTTTCTTCTCTAGTGACGAAAATGAATGACTGCAAACCATCCAAACAATGTAGGTATCTAGTAGGCTATGATTTGTAGAAGCGTCGGAAATAGACCGAAACCCTTTTGGCCCTAGAGAAGAAAATACTTTCTTATCTTGAGATGAAAATGAAAAAAAAATAGTAATGGTAAAAAATACGAATTAAATCCTAAAGTGGTCGTAGGAAAAATAGCGTACACAACTCGATAGAAAGTCACTTTCTTACACTCGCGTGTTGTTAGTGAAACAAACAACAAGAAAGTTACGCGCCTTGTTCACAACATTCACGCTCGTGTGAAATATGTAACTTTCTTCTCTCGTTATGTAATATACTATTTCCAAGCAAGTCTATGTGTGCTGACAATGACATGTTGAGTTTTTGTCAAGCATTTTGAAGTTGTCAAAGTTTTGTTTTCATAAATTGATGTTTCTACCACGTAGCAAAGAGTGCTTCTCAGAAAATATTAACAATTTTGAAATGCAAATATCTGTGAAGCGGAAGAGTTTTAAAAAATATATTATACTAATTCGTGTTCAAAACAAAAAATTCTACCTACAGTTAAAATCTTTCTAGGGAATTTTTTATCACCAGGTATCATTTATTATCAGGTGCAAAATGTGACGGTCGGTATCTCGAAAACTATTGCACCTCATGCAACATAAACCTTTTTTTCTTGTTTTGGCCATGATGTTTTGGTTTTACCAAAGGTTTTACTCTACACAAAAAACATATTTTCTTGCTTTATTTTAAGTAAATAACTAGTTTATATATGAAAAGTTTATGTTCCTGAAATTAATTACTAATCTGTATATATTCTAATTCTAGTGTTTTAAATAATTTATTTAAAAATAACAAATATAACAAAAGTTGCACATGTATAATAAGCCCACAAGATTCCATTTCTACGGTTTTTGTTAAAAAAATTGTACGGAAAGTTTTACTTTACAGAGCATGATTAGGTTTTTATGTTTCCGCTCTTTTTTTCAGTAAAGCAATGAATTTTGAAGGAAGGTTTGCGGTCCAAAATGTGCCCTGCTAATTATTTGATTTAATTTTATACTGCATTGTAATAAACTCCATTACGTTATCGGTAAGTCCAGGAAATGATACATTACATCACTAGTCCGGTAAAGTAAATTTACCCGACTGGAACGGAAATTTAGTGTTTTGACTAACAGAAGGCTTTTTCTGAACAATTTTTATTAATGCAAGTTACAATAGACACTTTTTGGTCGTATATCCAAAACGCTCGACGACTAACGCTATTTGATGATATTGAACGTCGTATATGTTTAAGGACTGCCGTAAAACTCCGCAAACGTATGGAAGATTAACATAAGAATTTTAGGTACGAAGGACAGGCGCATTTGTGTTTCAGCGAGCTTCTATTAAATTCCGCGCTGTTTCCGACAGGTGGGCGCTGCGCTCAGTACTCAAGACACACCCAAGCGTTTATTTCGGTCTGTAAGCTCTTTCATGAATAATTAAATAGGTACCTGCTTTAAAACGCATTTAAATAAAAGCAATAGTTTTGGGTAGTTTAGTCTACTCTGTCTCGGAACTTAACTAAAAAGTATAAATTTTGCCCTCAATGCAAACCCAGAAAACTAATTTTATAATTTAAATTAAACTCAAAAACTAATAAATTATCCCAAATATCAAATAATCCAACCGTCACGTTACGTCGACTTAAAACCTGTACCAAAATGGTAATTTTGAATAGTCAAATACGGTGGGATTTACAAAAAGGGTTTAGTCTATTTTAGAACGGTCCTAAGTTTAAGTGAAATTTTTAGAATTTTATTAAATTTGTTTATTGAATAAAAGAACAAAAGAAAATTAAAAAATATTTTATTTATTTATAATTTTAAATAGCAAACACTCTGTAGACAAAATTAAAATTGTGATTGTATGTCACTCTAATTAAAAGTTATACTTGTTAATTAATTTTTTCAATTAATACTTGATGTCACACAACGATTTAGATGGGTATTAATAAAATAAGGAGTAGATTAATTTTGTATTTATTTAAAAGGTGTTTTTATTTATGAAATCTAATGAAAAAATTAAATGCAAGTTTTGTTTACATTTCTGGGACTGTCGAAATATCAGTTTCAAAATATTAGCTGCGTTCAAATCACAAACAGCGAGTTCGGATTTCTTACCTACCTCTGCTTGTACCTTGGCTTGCACCAACCTCTACTCTGATGAAAGCTACAGCTTTGAAATGGGCTTTGAGTAAGAAAAATTTTCTTGACTGAGCTTTTAGATAACCTCAATGATTTAATTTCAGTTTGTGAATGAATTAATATAGTTGTTTTGGGTTTTTTGTCTGATATATTAATTTCTCCTGCATAATCAGTGACCTTCACTTATGTTTGTTTTGACTCGTGGTGCCCTCATAAATAATTTTTTGTGCTGAAAACGGGTTCAAAATATGGCGCTTTTCTGGACAAAATTGGAGATGTTTTATTGGTTAATAAACAACTTGGGATATTAAATAAGGTAAATTAATCCTTGTAAAAATGGTTACGTAGGGAAATTATAAACTATAAATTCAAACCACCCCCAGCGATGTTCTAAAAAATCACCAACTTTATAACCTCAAACACAGATAATGTCTCTATTATGTGCCAAATTTTTGGGGTATTCACCATTTGCAATTTTGAAACCTGTCAAAAAAAATTAGTTTTAGGGCATTTTCTCCTCAAATATGGTATATTTTGAGAAAAAAAGCAGGTTTTTCAGTGGTATTTTGCAATAACAATAGAAATTAATGAATAACTTTGTGTCTTTTCTGTATGGGTAAGTGTTTTTTGAAAATTAGTTTTCCCCACAGGTGTAAATATTTAGACCTGTGAGGGGTACTATTTTAGATATTATTATCGTGCTGTAAATTGGCACGACCAAAAATTATCTAATACAGTTACTTATAAACGTTAATGGTGATAATGCAGTTTGAATTACTTGAAATATTTTTTTAGGGGCAGCATCAGCCAGTAAACACAAACGGAATATATAAGTATATTCTAAGAATATTACTTAAGTTTCGATTAAATAATATTTGTATATATTCTTGACGTATTCTTGTATTATTCCTGAAATATTCCGTTTTGGATGTTTCTTTGATATATCTTAAGAATATTCGATTTCCGAATATTAATTCCAGTAAAAGTTTCTTTGTAAAAGAATAATCTGTTTGCAATTGTTCTAATATCATTCCAAGTATATTTGGGTAAATAAATATTTTTAATAATCAGAATAATAATATTCTTTTGAGGTGGGAAGTTGCATATTCATGGAACATACTTTCCAGATACTCTTGGAATATATTCTTGGGAACATTATATGCATGCTCCGTAAAAGCCTTTAGAGTATTGAGTGGTTTTGTGTTTGTTAAGTTAAATCGTTAAAGTCGAGATGGCGCCCCGATCGGAACACTTTCAATACTATAGGTAATGTTTTATTTCTAACTATTAGTTAAAAAGCATACCTATTTTTTTTGGTTTACATTCTTTGTGTAAAAATGTTTTCCTAAGAAGTTCCCTTAAGATAGAGGAAAAGAAGACGTTAATAATTAAACTAGAGATTCGTTTCTAGAATGATCGAATCTTTTCAATCGATCATTGAATCAATCATTTGAAATTAAAGAAAATGGTGACCAAAAAAAATACTTTTCTGACCAAAAAATCTATATTTTTCTCATACAGTTTACCCCGCGCGCAGGAATTCGAATCAAAGGAACGAGTGAACGAAATGATCGACCTATTTCCAACTGATTCAGTGTATCGCCACATTGGATCACAATTCATTCTGTCTTCGTCGGTCATTTGACTCATTTGACTGATCGAATCGTATCGAGCAAACACGATTCGATCATTCAATACTCGCAAGTGATTCGATGATAGTGTACGAATCGTTCACGAATCACACATCTCTAAATTAAACGTCGATTCAACTTAGAGAGTTGGGACATCGAAGGATGAACATCGATATTCAGCATCGACGTTAACACATAGTGACAGTAATAGTTACGTGAGAGTGACCGATACTGTGTCATACTTATATTGTTTGACGGCGACACGAGCGCAGCCGGTGGCTACAGGAAGGAACTGTCTGTACAGCCAGACGCATAATAAATACATATATTTCCAGGCTTGAGAGCCATTGACAAGCAGTGGCAAAAACCGGCAGGTACAAAATTGAAATTGTGTGCAATTTATTTCGACATTGAAAAATGTTCTCTCTTTCCTTTATGTTCATATAGAAAGAGATGGACGGGGCAAGGTAGGTTTTTACACAAGCATTACTCTCTGCCGCACAGGAACGTGGTTTCTGTGCGGCCCTATCTTTGTGTTAGTCTCCGTAAGTTATTAAGTTGTCTCTGTGTTAACATCGACACTAGTGATGAGCGTATCAGTGATTTTTAGGTCACGGGTATGCCGGTGATGGTGACTTATAAGTCACTGTTTCTTTTAACAGTGACTGAGATCGCTGTTTTACTGTTGGTGCGTTCTTTTATCTGATGGATGCGCTCCAAAATGGCAAATTCCCGTTGTTTTATTCAAAATCGAGCAAATCGTGAGCGAAAAGAGCTCCCCGATTAGCTCGATGCTTTTTAAGTGAATAAATTTTTGCACCATAATGAAATAAAATATCACGTTTTAGCAGCCAATCTTTTACTCAAAAATTTTTTTTTGCCTTTGTTGTCGGCTCTTGCAATAAAAATAGCACAATAAGTGCGGCTAGTTTTTTTTTCTATTCGTACAAAACATTTTTCACTACATATTCATTGTTCGAATAGCACTGACAACTGACGAAATATTTGTGTGTGCGGTGAAAGCTCAGTTTTCCTTCAGTTCAAAACCTGACAGTTCTAAAACTAAAGGTCGCATCGTTTCAGAAAACTGAATGGTGTGTGGCCTGAGAAAGTTCATGTCATCCGTTCAGATCGTACAGTCTTGGAGCTGAAGGCAAACTGTATGTGAATGGGTAAGTACCTTAATTATTTCTTCGCACGCGTATATGTCAAAAGTGTCCGGACTTAATACTGCCTGCGGCTGTACAAAATCTCCAATAGGTCCCTATTATTTTTCGTATATTTCATTAGGGAAATTTTGGAACGATTCAAATTTTGACAACTTTTACTGCCGCAGCTACGAATCCATTTTGTGCGCAATTAATTTTAAAAATAATAAAATATTACCAGTTTCCAAACATTTATTTTGTAAAATTAAGCCCAATTTTGTATTTTTCCTCATCTCTAAATTTTTTTACAAGTGACAATTTTTAATGTGTTCCCAAAAACTCTGGTAAAATCGATGCATGGTAGTGCTTTTCCTCATCTCTAAATTTTTTTACAAGTGACAATTTTTAATGTGTTCCAAAAACTCTGGTAAAATCGATGCGTGGTAGTGGTTGTTAAACACTTTGCCTTTGAAAACGTATTTCTTTGTTGTCAACAGTTCGCATGTCAAATAATTTGTTGTTGTCAATTTGAAGTAACACTTGAAACAATCAACGACATGACTTTTTTTGACATATTTATTGTCGCTGTTTAAAACAATGTATCAAATAGAGATCCAAAAAATACGTCAGATTATTTACCTTATACATTATAAAAGCAGAAAAGAAAATTTCCGACTCTGGTGAAAATCTCCCTTGTCAAAACTGAATATCTCCCTTGTCAAAACTGATAAATTGTCCTTTTTAAAACTCAAAATCACACGTCTGTACCAACAGTGTCAATGTTTCGTTTGATAATATATAAATAGCGAACATTAACATTTTTGGTAAATAATCTTCAAAACTCATTTAGGGATGGTGACATAATCAGAAAATCATTCTTAGATTTTTTGCAATGAGGAAATCGGTCTTGGGCAAGCCTTTGAGCGGTTTCCATGGCAAAAAATTTTCGACATGATTTTCGATAATTTCCCCATCTCTTAATGAATTACAACAGATAATTGCATTTTCAGCAAAAAAAAATTAAAAAATTTTTGGAAAAAATATTTAGATTTTTTTTTATGTAGATTACGTACTGGTACCATTTTTTTACAATAATTTAACCCTCGCTCCTAATATATCTCGCATTGAAACTAAAAAACTCCGAATTACCTTATTTATCCTTATCGTTGACGATTGCATTCGTCAAGAATCGAGTTTTTTTATCTGTTTTATTTGGTATTGGCAGAAATACCTATTTTAGACATATGGTTTATTTGCGTGGATGGTGCCTCAAAAAAAAATATAAAAAAATCAACTCAAATGAGAAAAGTAGAAGGTACCGGCAAAAATATAAATTAAGGTTTATTGCTTAATGCTTAAGAACCACTTCACAAAAAAATTACAATTAAGTTATATCAATATTCGGCACTGTTTATCAAAACTCACAAAAACGCTTTAAAGTATTCCTTTGAATTGTCAGCAACACTGTAGATAAAAATTACGCACCATGGCACTACGCGAACAACTATATCAATGGACGTTCGGAAAACGATTTTGATGAGGGCTGTTTCCGAATGCTAAACTAAAAAAAAATCAGTAAGAATAATTTATAAAGAAAGAACCATTCCAATAGTGATGAACTATAATGCCTAATAATTAAAACTACCCTTTGCCTGTATAGTATTCCATAATATAGCCATGAAAATTTAAAATGCTGTGTACCTTTTATATACTTTCTACATATTAAATACATATAAGTAGAAAGAGTTTTTTAAATAAATTGCCCTACCTGTTCCCTATGAATTTTAAAATAAAGTAATTTCGCGATAATATCGAAATATAAAAAAATATATTAAAATATAAAAAAATATATTTTGCAAAACGTGACAAAATCGCTTTTATAATTTCAACCACTGCTTGACAAAGGAGGGACTTTTTCCCAAGACATATGTTTTGTAAGATACTTGTTTATGTTGGCGTCAACATATTTTGGACGTTCTTAATTTTTCTACAGATTTATAATATGTATAGATAATAAATCGGGATCTTCACCGCGCAAGGTTCAAATTCAATCAAAAACTCGCGGCGTATTGGTCATGCGCGGAATTGGTTTGCGTGGAGATATAACATTCGGCGGCGATAAAAATCTTTACCGTTTCGAGGTGCCCGGTAATTTTTGCACCGTTAAGACTGTGATTGATAAACAAACAGTAAAATCGTTCGCTAATTTTACGTTATTTTATATGTTTTTTTAACGTAAAAAATTTGTTTGTTTTTCTCAGCTCTGTAATGATTTTTTATTTTATTACCTACCGCAAACCAAAGTAGGGAATTAGCATGGATATTGGAAAAACTTAGGAGAAGAATAAAAGAAATTAGTGGAAAATGAGTAGGGAGCTAAGGGAATTAATGGGAAATTACTATAGATAAGAAGAACTAGAGGAATTAGCAACTATCCGGAGAATTAGTATACACATTTTTTTCTGCGGTTTACCCAAGGGGTAAGTACATGTGCAATATGGTGTACAAACCGGTGGCAATATTGGCAATATTTGGCAATAATGTGCAATATTGGCAATAATGTGCAATATTGGCAATAATGTGCAATATTGGCAATATGTTGCCATATTTGCAACATGTGGCAATATGTTGAAATATTTTGCCATATGTGGCAATATGTTGCAATAAAAGTGCAATAAATTGGAACCGTAGGCTATCCTGATTGATATTTTGGTCATTTTTAATTTTTTGCAAGTAACCTACTAATGTAAATAATAAATATGTAAATAATAATATAAGTAATTTATTTTTAATTTACGTAATTTTGAAGATAGGCTTTTCTTCTTTCAGCCGACAATTTATTTTAATTTAGTTTTGCGCGCCCTCCCGCGAAATTTATCTATTTTAGTTTCTTAGGTATTTGTAGATCCTACAAAATACACTGTGATAAAATATGTATCTCATTTGTTGTCATAGGATGATCTCAGAATATTGATATAGGCTCAAAACAGAAATCCATATCTAGAGTTAGCAGTGCTACCGAGACTACTACGCATTTTGTTCCTTTTTTTTATTAATGTGATTGAAACATACTACTACTACCCAAAATTTCTAACACGTCAATTTATGTCATGTGACAACCAAAATCCAATGACTGTCATTTTCCTTGTGATTTGAAAGAAATTGATGCGATCAAATTTTTTTGGTAGGATCTGTAAAAATCACGCGGTTTAAAAACTCTGATACGTTCAGCCGCAAAGGGATCAAATACAAACTCAATTAAAGGACATTTTATAGAGCCCTTAAAATCATTAAATAAAAAAATATCAGTACGCCAACAAGTTATATTTTTTCTTATGAAACACCCTTTATATTTTTTATTTTGGAATTCTGAAAAAAAATAACTTTTTAAAAATACCACATAGCATAGCTCCGTGTGTAATCGTGTTTGGCCAATTTCAAATTGAATTATTAAAGAAATTGTAGTAAAACTTTAGTAGGCTATTTTTTTTCAAGCCAAGCTTTTATTTGAAAAATATACCAAACTGCACAATATGTGATTGTGATCATATTATTATGTTCTGGTCTCTCGCCTGGCCTACTTAGGCTGTATTTTGAATATTATGATTCAATATTTAATAGAAATTCTTTAATAATTCAATTTTTAATTTTTCGAAAACGGTGACATGAAGACCTGTAATGTATGATATATTTAGTCAGCTAATTTTTTGGTTAATTCAAAACTAAAAAAATATACGGGGTGTTCTATGAAAAAACAACTTGTTGGCACAACCTGTATAATATTTGAACTGATTAATTTTAAATAATGATTTTTAGGTCTCTATAAAATGTCCTTGAATACAGTTTTTATTTGATACCTTTGCGGCTAATAGAAAAAAAGTTATCCTGGGGAACATTTATGACCGATCACCCTGTACATACATAAATACATACATACTTCTAGCCACTGTAACAATAGCTTTTGTTGGATAACCATATGTATAAGTTGCGAGTTTGATGACGTATTTTTAATCAAAAACTGTTACAGTAGATTCCTTTGTCGATGGAAAATCATCTCTCAAAACCCTAATTCCTTTCACTCCATTAAAGGTACCAAAAACGCATTTACTAGTTTCAGAATCTAAAAAATTCAAACAACGAAAAAGAATATTCAAAAATGATGTAATAAAATAAAATACATACAGTAGATTCCTTTGTCGATGGAGAATCATCTCTCGAAACCCTAATTCCGTCCACTCCTTCAAAGGTACCAAAAACGCATTTCCTAGTTTCAGAATGCAAAAAATTCAAACAATGAAAAATAAAATTCATGCAGTAGATTCCTCCATTGATGGAGAATCATCCCTCGAAACCCTAATTCCTTCCACCCTGTCAAAGGTACCAAAAACGCATTTCCTAGTTCCAGAATATAAAAAATTCAAACAACACACATCCCGTCAAGTGTACGAAAAACGCAAAAATGATGTAACAAAATAAAATTCATATAGTGGATTCCTTCATCGATGGAGGATAAAATGCATACAGTAGATTCCTCAATCGATGGAGGAATCTACTATATGAATTTTCTTTTGTTACATCATTTTTGAATAATCTTTTTTGAATAATCTTTTTTGTTTTTTTGAATTTTTTACGTTCTGGAACTAGGAAATGCGTTTTTGGTACCTTTCATGGAGTGGAAGGAATTAGGGTTTCGAGGGATGCTTCTCCATCGATGGAGGAATCTACTGTATGAATTTTATTTTTGTTACATCATTTTTGAATAATCTTTTTCGTTTTTTGAATTTCTCACATTCTGAAACTAGGAAATGCGTTTTTGGTACCTTTGACGGAGTGGAAGGAATTAGGGTTTCGAAGGATGATTCTGCATCGACGCAGGAATCTACTGTATGAATTTTATTTTGTTACATCATTTTTGAAAATTCTTTTTTGTTGTTGGAATTTTTTACCTTCGACGGGGCGGGAGGAATTGAGGTTTCGAGGGATGATTCTCCATCGAGAGAGGAACCTACTGTTTGAGTATTACTTTGTTACATTATTTTTATGGGTCACATTATCATTATGATATTCTGTATCTAAAAGAGGTGTATTTTGTTTTATGGAAAAGGTAGATGCTTTTTATTTTTGTTCTAAACTTTTCTTTTGATTTACAGATGTATTAGAAAAACGCTTTGAAGCATGAATGAGTCCTTGGAAGTTTAAATATGAGGCTTTTCAATTTTTGAAAATAAAATATGTATTGGTGCAAATGGCCATGTCCCCAATTCGTTGCTGAGTTTTCGTTGCTAACTTCACACACGTTCCTGTATTTCCATTTTTTTTATTTACCAACTTCTGCGGTTGCAAAATTTGGGTTTGATGAGAAAAATATTTTTTTACTTGAAAAGTGGTCATTTATTTTGTTCTCGCAGAAGGTGTTTAGGTTTCCAATTAGCTATTTAAGACAGAAAATAAAAATTTTAAATCTAAAATTTTTATGACAAGTACCCACTCAGAAACCACTTTTTTGTTTCTTATTTTCTGTCTCCTTTTAACACGAAATAAAAAAAGAGAAAAATAGGGGTAATATATGAAATATTACAATATCGGGAAATATCGTGCAATAATTGGCATTATTGGCAATGTGGCAATATTTAGCATTATTGTCAATATTTGTAATAATTGGCAGTGTCATGACAATATATTGCAATTTCCTGAATTTTTTGCAATATATTGCATTTGGTGTATTTACAAAAATTGACTATGTATGTACCTACCCCTCGGTACAACTAGTAGCAGCAGGGTCTAAGTAAAATTTTTAGTTTAATTTTTAATTAACTTATTTGAGATTTTTGGGATATTTTTCTATTCTTTTTATAAACTTAGGAAATTATGTTACTATATTTATACCTACTATACAAAATTTAGAAAAGAATAAAATACAGTTTAATGCTTTGTTAGTTGGGTCACGTACGGGACTTAATTTCTAAGTTTGATTTTAATAAGAGGCCAATTATTTTTTTTTACGTTTTTATAGAGTTAGCTTTGATTAAAATACGCCAAAATAAAAAAAAATTACTATATGCAGAAAAAGGCAATTCCTAATACAAAGTTTCATTTCGAATTCAATTACTTTACGTTAGGTTTATAACTCATTTTTATAGTGTCATTCATCCATTCATAACACATAAAAAGACTACGAGAGATGTACAACATTTCGGTATCTATAAAAGCTTTACTGTCATCAATAATAAAATAAGCCGTTTATATTCTTTGAGGCCTGAAGCTCTTTAATATTTGATACACTTTATGGATGTCTATAAAGAAGTCACTTAACAAATTGACTTTTGTGTTATGACCATGATTTTATTTAATATTTAGTCGGAAAATCTGAGAAACGTTTTTACAGCGCCCTATACCTTTACAAAACTCGCTAAACCAATCGTAGCTTGGTTAAGGCAGCATGTATAGTATACATCGACATACTAACTATAGACTAATCACTATTTCTTTTGACCTCAACAGCTCCCACGGTCCCTTGAATAAACATAGTCTAGTAATTTTTTTGCTCCGCCCACCTTCTTCTTTAATGATTTTTGTTGTTGACATTTGGGGTTATGTTATTTTTGCAGAAGTTTTTGTAATAAAAATTATATCCATCATTTATTTTCTTTGTGTGGTCCAAATTAAGTATCCAACGATGTAGCTGCATTTATGCATTTTTTTAGTGAAAAGGATCCCTCATCGTTGAAAAAAAAAACAAGCTACCTTATAGTTTTAAATTTACAATCAGATTTTTTGCCTATAGTATTCAAAACAAGTCTGGCCTCTCGAATAATAAAATAATCACTCTCCCAAAAATCCCTGGCAAAAACACAAATACAAAAAAATAGCTTCCAAAACAGGAAAAATAACAACTACATAACCTAACTTCTGAACGACGAGTTCGAACTAGCCCCAACCCATTCGATGGGTTTCTTGACGGAATCGATTACCAACTATTGATATTAATTTCTTTTTACTGCAAAATCAACTAAGGCAAAAATAAATTTTGCTTACTTTTTCACTAAAGTTAATTATTGGCATTAATTATTTAAACAAAAAAAAAAAGAAAAATCCGAAAATTTCATTTAATTTGTCAAGCCTCCTTACAGTTTTTAAGTGGCCGACAAAATTCAGCTGCTATTTTTTGTCGTCAACAAGTCGAAGAGTGGGGCAAAATTACTAGACCGTATCTATTCTAGGGACCGTGAACAGCTCCCACATAGCCAGAAAAAGAAAGAGCGAGTTTTAGGGTATCTGTGACAACACCGAAAAATACAGCGGGCGCGACCGAAAATGTAGGTGTAGGTTTTGTATTAATTTTTATATCATATTGATTTAATTTGAATTTTTAAAAAATTAATACAAAACCTGCATTACATACATAAAATGTAGATATATCCATAGTTAAGAATGTGGCCCTTTAAAAAAGTATTATTTTAGTATTGCACTTGGTAAAAAGCAGTATTTTTTTGTTTTACGTTACGTTTGAAGGTTTTAGTCTCAGGACAAAAGTGTTCTGCAAAATATACCCCATTTTTTTGGGAAGAAGAACTAGGTTAGGTACCATGTGTATATTTTTATATAAAATATTCCCTTATATTTTTAAAATTTGGACTGGTAAGGTTTTTGATCACAATACTACGCATATTATTTGCTGTTCAATTTTATATACTTATTCATATATTATCGAAAGACCCGTAGTTTTTCATGCGGTTTTACCCGTTTTTTCCCCGTTTTTTTAAATGCTGCCCAGAAACCAATGAATCCAGCAGTGAATATCGCGTCAAAATCCGTTCATTTTAGTTTTTGCTAGATGCTGGAACCAACAGACCAACAAGATATTTAATAAATGTATAGACTTTTTTAAATTTTGGCCGCAGCACTATTTTCGTTCTTAAACAATAGGATATAGGAATACCGGATCTGCAACTTTATTATTTCTAACTTTAATTTTTTTTACCTTTGCCTTTTTTATTTATTTAGTTTTTTTATTACATTTTACTTATTTATCGTCAAACAAAATGTCTATTTAAAAAAAAATAACACAAGCAAAATTTTTATTCTGTAAGTATTTTAGTAATCACTTGAGTTTTTTGACTTTATTGAGTGTAAATTAATTCGGCCCTGTTTACTGTTGGGGTTTTAAGTTAAATTTTTCCAAATTTAAAAATAAGGATGGACTTTATCCGATTTTAACTAAAGGCGGGTATGTAACACTATTACCGCCGGCGTAACTTTGATTATTTCTTCGCACGCGTATATGTCAACAGTGTCAAAATAGTGCCCGGACATAATAATGCCCGGCTGAAAAAAATCTCCAACATGTCCCTATTATTTTTCTTATATTTCCTTATTTTCCTACAAAATTGCAATAACGATTAAGTATTTCTATTATACTTCGATTGGTCACATACTATTAAGGCGCAATTACACAGACGAACATGCTCAAACAAAAGCTCGTGCAGAAGATCTAAAATTTTTTGCGTGAACATTTTTGTGAGCTTTTCTTTGAACATTTTGTTCGGGTAAATTTTTGAGCAAATTATTGCTATCTGTTTTGGAAACATATTTTTAAAGATGAGAATAAATAAAATTTCACATCAGTGATCAGTGATCTCAATTCTTTAAAAAAATGGAACACCAACTTTTATTTTAAATTTTTGTGAAAAAAGCCGACGGCAAGCGAAACATTATTCTTGGCTATCAGTTTTGTCACATGCCCGAGGGTTTTTTTGGGATTTTCTTGCAAGTTTTTTTTATTTCCAAGGGTTTTTCCTAAATTCAAAAAATAACCCAGGAAAATTTTTCTTTTCCAAAATAATTTTGAGTTTTTCAAATATCGGCAAAAAAACTCAAAAGTTGCACTATTAAGCGATAATCCGCGCCTCACGACTATGAGGAGTGGTGGGGAGGGGATTTTTTTTAAAATATATTTTTGTAACTTTACTTTACCTTTAGCTTTGATTGTTTTTTTCATCCTCACACCAGATTTACCTAGTTAGTTTAAGGCCCCAACGGTTGCTTAAAAAAACAAAAGGTTCATGAAAATGCTGAAGATAGATATTTACTGTCAATTTAATGTAATAATCAAGGTCGATTACTGACACTGAACAAACAATATGGAAAGGAGCAACATTCCGATTCAGAAATCTAGTCTATTACTGCTAAATTATATTTTTTAGACAAGGGCTGGGATCGTAGGGTTGTAAAAGTGGGTAATAAACGGGTATCATTTAGACCGAACGTGCTTTTGTTCATATATTTGAGATTTAATAAAATGTATATAGGTTTTTTTTTTTAATTTGACTTAATTATTATTGTATTGTGTTTTAAACTAGGAAGTAAAATAAAGAGATATTCTTTTAAACATAAATTTTTATGATTACATTTTACAGGCAACAGCAATAAATAAGTTCCAATTAATATTTTTTTAATCTCGTTTTTTTACAACCCTAAAAAAGTTACAAGGATACTGGCATATCCCCTATAAAAATTAGGTCAATCGAAGTTGCTTATGAGGTAAAATGTCGGAAAGCACTTAATTAAAAATAGCTTGTTTTAAAACATAGTCTTTCTATTTTCAGTTAAGTTCAATGAATTCCCATAAAACTATAAAATTTAAATTTGTAAGAAATTTATATACCAACATTTCTTCAAACAAATTTTGCTTAACATTCTCTCCAAAATTTCCGTGAGTCTTTTTGTACTAGATTTTGCTCGAACTTTTTTTTGAACATTTTGCTCAAGAGGCTCGTGTAAATGTTTGTCGGCATTTCAACATCAAAGGAAAGTTTTTCTGTGTAAATGCGCCTTTAGATATACCTGGTAGTGATACTTCGTAGCAAGATATACGCAAGTTTTAGAGATAAGAAAAACATACCGCCCCTGCAGTCTGCCTGATCTCTGCTCTTCAGTATACTTCTTGCACTGTCACGTGATAAGTGAAGATGGTATCGCAAGCTATTTACGTGCGCAAATTGTGATAATACGATTTTAAAGAAGAAAATGAGGAAACTGAAAAAGGAAAAGGAAGCGTCGTGATTCAAGTAAGGAAGATAAAAAACTGTCAGTTTTAAACAATAGAGTGAGACAAATATTATGCTTTTGACTAATATTTTTTGGCATGTTTATTCTGTAAACACACATTTGTTTTTATTACTCATAAAAACTTAAACCCTGCCAAAATAGGTGACGACGAAGATGACAGTTAAACGTATAAAATACCGAAAATATCTAACAAAAGAAAACGTGAAAAGCAAATGGATTACTTAAGGAAGAAAGTGAGGAAACTGGAAAAGGAAAGGAAAAGGAAGCGTCGTGATTCAAGTAAGTAAGGCACATTGTCAGTTTTAAACAATTAGGCTTTTGGCTAATATTTTTTGCCATGGGTTTGTTTATTCTGTTAACACACCTTTGGTTTTATGACTTATAAAAACTTAAACCCTCCATATTTTTTGACTTATGCCCGCCAGAATAGTCTCAATAAAAAAACTCCATATGTTTACTTAAAAAATTATTATTAGCACAACTTTTTCATATTATTATATGTGACGGCGAATCTGACAGTTCCTCAAGTTCATCACTCGTCAGACACTAGTAGTTCCTCGAACTCTAGCATAAAGAGGCACCCCTTAAAAAGTATATTAGGGGGACAGATGATAGTACATTGGGTCCAGACATATTAGCAGAGCTATCTTGCAGATGGCAGAAGCACCTTTCTATGGGAACATATAAGGAAAGCAAAAATAATCTCCTCGAAAAATACAAAATTCCCGGAAATTGGCAAATTCTTCCAGGACCCAAATTAAATCCAGGATGCTAGCATCCACAAGAGATACGTATCTCTTGGAATTGTAAACCATTTTGGGAAATGGTTTGACAGCCTTAGAGCGGGTTTTCTCTAATATGGCCTAAAAAAAAGGGAGAGACGAAGCACTTGACGGATATCTTTTGGGTCTTGCCGAATCGGCGCAGTTGTTGCATTGACCACACATGCAAAAGTATACAAAATTGCTACTGCGCAAAATCCAGACCTTTTTTTAGCGAAGATTTTGCCGAAAATTGCAAAAATATAAAAAAGGCGCCGAGAGAAAATATTAGAGCTAAACAGTGAAAGAACGTATTCCGGTAATCCGGTCGAATAATTTTTTTTTGAGAAGAGTGGAATCAAATAACTCAAAATAAATAACTTTGAGTTGGTAAAAGGTTACAAAATGCCCTTTGTGGACAAACCTTTTCAAGTCTTCACTCCCAAAACCTCAAAATTTACCAAAAATGATTTAACATTTATAAGTAGGAGCAGTTAAAACTGTTAATAACTGTCAAGATTAGTTGTTGTTAAGTATATATAAGACAGAGCGATAACGGGGAATTTAGGTTTATCCTTAACTCTAAAAGCCTAAATAAATTTCTTTCGCCCACCTCATTTTCAACTGGAAGATATTAGAGAACTTAATTACAATAAGCTGCTGCCTTGCGACATTATATCTTAAAGATGCATATTTTTTAGTTCCAATGTTTGATGAATATAAAAAATATTTAAGATTTTCTTTTCAAAACAAAAGTTGAATTCCAATGTTTACCATTCGGTCTAGCCACTGCACCTTTTTGTTCCACCCTTTTTAATCTAATAAGGTGTGGAAAAAAAATGTCAGAAACATCACCATTATTTAAAAGATTAGGTTTTTTATTAAAAATTAAAAAGCCATACACTACCGACTCAAGAGATACAATTTTTAGGATTTATCCTTAATGCAAAAAAGATGTGGATATCTATCGCACAAAAAAGAATAACAAAAATAAAAACAGCTATTAAGATTATTTAAAGGAAAAAAACAGAAAATAAAATAACAATTAAAGAGGTTTCGCTAATTATAGGAAGGCTAGTCTCAATTGGTTACACTACAAAGTAAGGCTTGTTGTACGTAAAAACCCTTGAGCGAGAAAAATATTGTGCCTTAAAGGTTAACAGGAACAACTATAAAAAAAGATGCTTGTTAGGTTCTAATTTAAAAATGAACTTGAGTGGTGGTTAAAGCACATAGACCAAGCCAAACATACTATTTTACAGCCTAATTATAACATTAAAATTTTCTTCGATGCATACAAATCGGGATGGGGGGCGTGTTGCAACGGAAAGGAAGCAAAAGTGATTTTTATCAACAAGGTGAACAGGAGAAACACATAAACATTCTTAAAATGAAAGCAGCTTCTTATGGCTTAACAAGCTTTGTAAAAAATTTAATAAATTGTCATACATAAAGACGTCGGATAATTATATAGCGGACAAAAAATCTCGTATAAAAATTGTATATTTACTTGCAAGCTATCTGAACAAAAAATGCCATCGGCTTGTGTCGTGGCTTCCAGTGGATGAATTTACAATGAATTAGAAAGACCTTATTTCTTATATAATATATTTACTCCTTCCTCACTGTTTACAAAAATTTTAAAAAAATTGAAAACGATAATGCAATATGTCTGGTGGTTTATCCTATCTGGAATACTCAAGCATGGTATCCAAAATTAGAATCCATGAATCGCTTAAATGTTATCGTTTTAAATCCGAAATGTGATTTACTCTTATTCCCGTTTAGGGAACCCCAACCACTATGAAAGAATCTTTCCCTGGGGTTAGCAATCTTATCAAGTTGGCCCATAGTAAAAGGGGCGTTCGGGAGGATGCAATTTATTTTTTCTAAATGATGGAAGTTTTGCGACAATATTAACTTGGTACTTCTTTTGACACTTTGTTCTGCTCAAAGGGTTCAGACATTTTCTATAAGTTAAGTAACATCGCAGCTAACCAAGACGGCATAGGAATAACTCTTAAAGACATTTTAAAAATATCTGGACCCAGAAGAATTCAGACTTTGCTTAGGTTCCCTTTTTCAAAGAAAATTTACAGTTCTATTTGTGTTTTACCATTATATTATTACATACAGAAAACACAACCATCTCGAGGAACAGAGGATACACTTATCTTAACAATTAAAAAGCCTCATAAGCCCGCTACATTCCAAAGCATTAGTAGATGGATTAATAAAGGTCTAAAACACGCAGGAATGGAATCAAATTTTAAAGGACATAGCATAGGACATGGGGCGTCTTCCGCAGCATCAATCAAAAGTATCAGAAAGTCTTTAACCGATTTTTATAATAAACCTTTAATTGCAAAAGATTTCTTAGCTAATTATATAAATAAATATATTTTAAACACATTTAAATTATAAACCTTGTGGTTTACTTATTATGATTTAACTTTTTAACTGATATCGCCGATATGTTTTCTAAAAAACTACCAGGTATATCTAATAGGATGTGACCAATCGAAGTATAATTTTGGATTAAACGACTTACCTATTAGACATCCTCTACGTACTACGAAGTATTACTACCAGGTATATCTAATAAGTAAATGGTTTATTTGTGTGGACAAAAAATATAAAAAAATCAACTCAAATGACGAAATAAAAAGGTTACGGCAAAAGTATTAATTAATCTTTATTGCTTAATGTATAAAAATCACTTCACAAAACAATTACAATTAAATTGTATCAATCTACGGCACTGTTTATCAAAACTCACAAAACACTTTAAAATATTGATTTTAATTGTCAGTAACACTGTAAATAAAAATACCACACCACTACGAGAGCAAATTTATGTGGACGTGCGGAAAACCGATTCGTTGAGGGGCGTTATTAAGAAAGAACCATACCAAACTGTAATGCCTAATAATTAAAACCTTTTAGTTCACAACAATATCCATAGTATTCCTTAATATAAACATTAAAATTTAAAATACTATATACCTTTTATATATTTTCTCTCTCTCTATAGAAGATAAATACGTATAAGAAGTACGAGTTTTTTAAATAAATTGCCCTACCTGTTCCCTATGAATTTCAAAAAATTTTTTAGAAATATTGTAATTGAGCGATAATACTAAAATGAAAAAAAAAATATAATAAAATATAAAAAAGATTTTTTGCAAAACGTGACAAACGCGCCTTCATAATTTTAAATTAGGCTAAGCCCACTGGCGTCAACGTATTTTGGACGTTCCCTATCTAAGGTTGGTGTATCGATTGTAGTAAACCTTGATGATTATTTGATCTTGAGCCCTAGCTATGACAAGTGCAAGACAGACGCCTTAGAGGCACTCATATTATTATGGGTTTTTTTAATTATGGTAAAAGCCAAATAAATCGTTTACAGGAATATATACCTATTTACCTCCCTCTGCAAAAACGGGAAAAATGTTTGCAATAAATATCGCACTTGTTAGTAGAAAATTAACATCATCCAATAAGTTGAGCGCAGGTTATAGGCTCACTAGTATCCTCTTGTTCTGCTATTAATTATGGGTGGGTTTATACTAAGATCTTAGAATGTCTTATAACTCAGGCCTTTTAATCTAATCAAGATTTTGAAGATTTTGATTCAAAAATTATTCTTCCTTTAAAGGTCTTACCTGATTTAATATGGATGTGTATTCTTGGACACAGAGCGCAAACATTTTTCTTTCTTTAGAGGTCATACCTGATGTAATATGGATGTATATTTTTGGACACAGAGCGGCAAAATTATTTTTTCTTTAGAGGTCTATGGCAAATGATCACATGGGATGAAACTTTTGTATTCTTGAGCGATAATCCGAACTTAAGGATCTCGTAAAAACCATACGTTCCCGATCGCATAGTCCGAAACCGGGGTTAAACGTCGAATTTAGTGACGCCTGCGCAATAAAGAGGTTTTTTCCTGAAATATATTGTTTCCTAAACTGCTTTTCCACCGCGAAATGTAATAGATTTTATCGCACTGCACGAAAGAAAGAAAGAACTATTACATATTTTTAGGCACTTTACCCATCTGTCATGAATTGATGTCATGAACTGACTGGAACAAATCCTCGCATTTTCAATGAAAGTTTCTCTTTTAAATTTTTACGTTTAAGTGCTCTTATCCAACTATGAGGAAGAAAACACAGTTATTTTTATCGGGACTGCTTACTATAACAAAATTAAAGTTAGAGCGCGCTCTTGGTTGCAGGGGCTATCCAAAACCTATACGTTCGGCAATAAAATTGCGTTCGGGCTATCCGGCCAGAGTTTTTTTAGGCGCGGTGCTGTCAAAATAATGTCGACTTTTATAATATTTGTGTCAAGGTTTTTGACGACCTTTAAAAAAGCCGGCATGAGCATGTTTAGATGACATCAATGTCAGAAATAGAAAACAAGAACCTTAGGTAAGGGGACATCCATAAATAACGTAACGCAGCAAATTGGGGAAGAGGGTAAGGTGTAAGTGTTATAAAGGGGGGAATTCATATGGACAATGCGATTATTTTTTCCAGTAATTTTACAGTGGTGGGTAAAGTGCCTAAAAATATGTTGTAGTTGCGTGCGAAACAGTCAAAAATACTGCTGAATTCTTTAAAGTCAGGCTATTACCAAACTCGACACTATTTTTGACAGCTTCTCACAAAGTTTAAAAGGTTTTTAAAGTAAAGGAGACATTTTTGGACTTTTGTTCAAAAATATTTAATTTTTAGTAATCAGCGGGCACTTTCATATGTTGTTCAGTTTTTTAAAATTTTTTGAATGTTTTAGGTATGCTTAATAGGTTATGTTTTTTCTTTTTTCTCTACTCACTCGTCAGTCACAGGAACATTTCACTGAACGCATATCGACGAGGTACATATAAACATTAAGTAGACGTGCACAATTAAAAGTTATAATTGTGTTTTTCAATTCTGTCGAAATATTGTGTGAAGTTAGTCTGGGACTGGTTGGTCAAATGCTTGCATGTTTGACTAGTTGGATTCTGATAGACCATCTATCTATCTTAGGCTATATTTACAACGACTTGTGTTTTATTAGTTGTTGTTTCAGTTGATTATGGTATTATGGTTGTGCGCTTGTTGTGCTTCCCAAAGTTGCGGTGCTCTTTTTTCTGCTATAAGTGCACCCTCGTGCATTGGGACCCTGGGGGTTATGATGATGTTATGTGTGTGGGTATATAAAGTAGGGAAGTGGGTATACGGAGTGTGTTTGGAGGAAAATGTTTGGTGTGTGATGTGTTATTGGGGTTCTGGGGGTCGATCTATCTATCTTAAATTGTATTTACAACGACTTGTGTTTTCATTAGTTTTTGTTTAAGTTGATGGTGGTATTATGCTTGTGGGTTTGATTGGATGGGGGGAGGGGTTTAATGGTATGGGGTTGGGTTGGGTATACAGTTTCTTAGACATTGGAAGGTGAATGTGTTTCCCAAAGTTGCGATGCTTCTTTTTCTGTTATAAGAGCACCCTCGTGCATTGGGGGTTATTGTGATGTTGTGTGTGTGGTTAGATGTAAGGTGGTTGTGTGCGGTGTGCTTGGTGTAGAATGTTGGGTATGTGGGGTGTTATTGGGGTTCTGAAGATAGGGCTGTTGAGTTGTCTGTGTATTGATGGGAAGTAATTTCTTTTTAGATTCATTTGAACGTTAAGGCAAATGGGGTTTGTTTGTATTTCTTTTACTATATATAGGTCTTCCAAAAAATCGAGGCGTGTGTAGTTTTTTGTGTTAGTGGAGTGTAGAATTTTGGAACTGTGAGTGGGGCTGAAGTTATGTTTGTTTAGGTGGATGTGGTGTCTAAAGGCGGATTTTTCGTGTTTACTAAGGTGTTGTTTTTTACGGGTTCCTAGTTGTCTGCAAGTATGACCTATGCGCGAGGCATTGCAGTTATTGCATTCTAGTTTATATATTCCGCTTTGGTTAAGTTTTGGTATTTTATCTTTGCTATTGGTGAGTTGTTTACTTAAACTATTTATGTTTCTAAAAGTAGTGATGGTGTTTTTATTGGTTTTTCTTATTTCTCGAGCTATTTTATTGGATAAGTGATTGTCAATGAATGGGAGTGATACATAGGTTTTAGTTGTGTTATTAGGTTTGTTGTATGTTACTGTTAGAGAGGTGTCTGTGGGGTAATCGGTAATTTTGCGAAACGTTGGCATTTCAAAATAAGAACTTTTCAATAATAAGATTCTTTAACCCATAAACCTACACCTTCAAAAAAAATTAATATCTGTGTTTTGGAGTTTCTGAATAAGGTCTTAACTATTCTTTACTATTCGGGATGGAGTAAATTGTGTTATTTGGTCGAGTGTTTTAAGGATGAATGATCATAAGGTGTGGGTGGGGTGTTTATGAAACTGCATATTGGTCTTATATGTATGTTTATTTTGTGTAGTTTTGGGAGTCCATAATGTCTTGGTATAGTAGGATTGCTTGATATGAGTAAGTGGTGCTTTAAGTTCGGTGAGTGTTGTTGGACAAGCTTCTTTTGTAATTTTTGTTTTGTTTATATACGTGTTGTGTGGGTTCTTTCTAGTTTCCGTAAGATTATTTTCGTTTAGAAATGTTTGTACTTTTGTTAGGTAGTCGGTTTTTGTTAGAATTACCATAAAAGTACCCTTATCTATCTTAATGAAGATGAATGCATATCAGTTAATATAAATAAAATACAATTTTAAAACATTGATGTCCTTTGGGTTTCTGATATATTTTTTCTAAAAGTCAGTCAAAAGATAATTTTTATACTTGATATTTTAAAATAAAAATTTTCTATTTTTATAATGTAATCTAAATAATTTAAATTTTACTAAATTCACCCAATACCTTGTTGACTACTATCGACGCACCAAACTGTCAAGTTAATATTTGTAATATACATCAGTCAAAGTCAGTCAGTTGTATGACAACAGACAGATATTTCAAAAAAAGAATCCAAAAAAATTTAGAAAAGAATAAACTTCTCTGATAACGGCAGTAGAATTTCTGCCGAAACGTCAGATAAATACTTGGATTCTAGTTAGGATTAACATATGTGTAGGCAAATTTTTTATCTTATTTAGAAACCACTGACAAACGAACACATTTTTTTCTCTAGGAATTTACGCAGTTGGTTTTAACATATTTTTGAAAAAATTTCCTTAACTTAGTGGCGAAAAACCCAAAAAAAAGTAGATTCGACATTATGAATCCGCCACAAATATGTAGATTTTATTCTATGTTTAGTTGTATTTGCTTTTCTATTTTAGTGAGGCGATGTCTAGTGTGAGTTAATTTGACTTGTTTGGTGATGTATGTAAATATTTCATTGCATAGATCAGATTTAAGGTTTGGGTTTATTTTAAGTTGTTCTATTACAATATCCATTTCTATTGTAAGTTCTGAAAGATTTTGTGTTGTGATTTTTGGTTTGGGTGTGTATTTTATTCCTAGCTCCAATATACAGGGTTCCTAAGATTTTCCTTAGGGATAGGATTTCAATAAATCAAACAGAAATGGCATAGAAAGTTCTCCGCGCACAAAAGAAACAGATATATTGAGCAATGGTGCCAGTTTGTTATTATCTCCGGACTGCTTTCATGAGTAAAAATTGTCGCCACTCTTTCATTGTGAGCATAAATCATAGTTGCAATAATAACCGTTGACAAGATGTCTGCAAATTCCGCTAGATGGCGGCCACACATCTAATCTAATTAAAAATTAGATGTTTTCAGGTCCAAACCACAGCTTTTTCTTGCTTAATTTTAAATAAAGCTGGCCCTACACTACATTTGATAATTTCGAGGTATTTTATGACATGATCTCGAAACATGTAGCGAACCAATTCTTCAAAACTAGCGGGAGGGTAAGAGCGAAAAATAAGGGGCTGCCAATATTTGTAACACTCAAAAAGGGGTGAAAAGATTTATTTTGCTCTGTTTCTTTACAAAAAACTTTTTTTTTATACGAAAAACTTGAGCTCTGCCACTTTTTTTATTTTTTTCTTCAACTTTCTCGAAATTTTCGTCATACCGTAGAAAAAAATTATTTTCCCCATGGTCATACTCTACTTTTATTCGAAAAAATTTAGAAACAGAGACGGGATCAGTTTTCCTAAAACGGGGGATCTTGGTTTCGAGTGAGAAGATAAAGGGTGTCGCAGGCAAAAAATTGTCAATTAAATTAGCCGAACGCAAAAATGTTAGAAAAACAAAGCACGAAATCAAAATGGCGCCGCTTACAATTTTTTTTCAAAAATTACGTAATTTCGGGAACGCAAAGAAATAGGTGTAAAGAGTATAATTTTTAAGAAAAAAATATCAATTTTCTCGCCCTCCTCCACTGGGACTACAGGGGCCGTGCACAAATTACGTAATGATCATAGGGGGGAGAGGGGGTTACAAAACGTTACGTAGGGGGGAGGGGCGTTTTCGATAGTGTTTGTATTTGTGTGAAACTAAGAAAATTTGGAATGAAAATATGTAAAAAGTTTTTTTTTTTGGGGGGGGGGTAGTGGTCTTGAAATTGTTACGTAATATTAGGGGAGTGGCGTGCCAAACCATTACAAAACATTACATAGGGAGGGGGTCAAAAATTGGTAAAATCACCGTTACGTAATTTGTGCACGGCCCCATATCTGACTGTTCCTCCTTTTTGATTTCGAATCAAAGTGCAAAACTCGGGTTGGACGTTCGAAGGCGTCAACCCGTCCTAGTTGGTTGATAAAGTTTCTACGGAAATATCTCAGTCGATTTCTCCGGCCGTGTATGAACGCTTTAGGTTAGGCATTTGCATGTATCTCAGTCCCCAGCCTGTAAACAGTGCGTAAGGACAATGGTTACAAAATGAAAAGCCGAAAAATATTTTTTTTTTACGATATCTTTCATCAGTTTGGTATTAAAGTCGAACAAAAACAATTTTTATTCCAGTCCTAAAGGTATGAAAATGGAAAACATTAGAAAACAACAACCTGGAATGGATTTACTACGTGTAAGATATAGTGACAACATCGCCCCATGCCCATCCTTTTCTGCCTAATGTGCTTTTCCGTTTGTCTGCGTCTTATACACGGCTGCTTGGCCCCCTAAGGATTTGCTTAGGAACCCTGTAGATAATTCGTCCGTGGTCAATACAACTGGGGACATGTTTTTGATTCTTATATACGTGAAATACTGAATTTTTTGTTTGAGTTACTTTGTTGTTTGTTACTTAATAATTTATTAAGTTTATTTTTGAGTTTCACAAATTTTATGTTTTTCTGTATTTCGACAAAATCGTTTACATCGTTAAGAAGCTTTTGGAATTCTGTGTATCTAATTTTATCTTTTCAGTTGTCATATAATATTTTAAGTTTTATGTTTAGAATGTTTTTCTTTGTATAATTTTTATCAATAGACACGTAAAGTAAATATTTCAATGCATCCGTATCGGTATACGTAACGCGTTTGAAATAAAGTCCAAATACGCTACATTTTTAACTTTTTTATGCGATGTTTTGAACGATGCCCGCTTTTTGGAAGGGTGCGATGACAGAACTGCTGATTGAAATCGTTGCGTACGTTCGTGGGTCCCTAACGATACGTACATCCTTCCGTACGCAACGAGATTCTGTTATCATACCCGTTAAAGAAACAGGCATCGTTCGAAACATGGCATAAGCAAGTCAAAAATGTAGCGTATTTTGACTTTGTTTCGAACGCGTTACGTTTACCGATATGAATGCGTTGAAATATTTACTTTAAGTGTCTAATATTTTGTTGGGTTATTCGTTGTTCCAGTGCTGTCTTCTCATGTTGTGTTACGTTGCGGGTTGTTTTTACCTTGGCAAAATTTAATTATTTTTTTTTATTTTTGCCTAAAAATTAAGCCATTTCCGCCAGTTTTCACCATGTATTTACGAAAAAATCATTTAAAAACAATGTAACGTTCATTTTGATCGTTACAAGTTTAAAGTAAGACCTTGGGAATAAAATTACAATAACTGCCTAATATCTCGCTCGAATTAGATCTAACCGAAACTGCCTGACTGCCATCTCGTTTTTCTCTCTTTTACGACGAATATCTGTGCATCGCTGTAATGCAGAACCGCCTAATTTAATCTCGTTTTGTTATTGTCATGATATTCCACATGAAAAATCATGCAATTCTTCTTTTAATTTAAACGAAATCTTGGCGTAAGTGATAGAAATCTAGCGTTCAAAGTACCATTTTCAAAAACCCCGCAAGTGTCATTCATCGGCGAGTGCCGGCCTCTGAATTCGTGTCTGCGGCCCCTTCCCCATGCGGAAGTGACGTCGAACATCTTTCATTCGAACATAAAATTCATTGCTGCATGGCAAGACGTCCTTTCCATCTGTAGACGTACATTCCTACGGACCTCCACCGCTAAGTTAACAATCTAGAAAAGTTCTTTGGAACTACGCATTATGCGGAAATAGTGAAACAAAGTTACCTTTGTGATCTTCAGTTTGTTGAGTTTGCTGCTATTTAATTATAGTGGTTAACGATGGCGTGGAGGACTGCTTGAAAAAAGCCGAACACTAGGTATTTTTCCACCATTTTGTTAAACACGTTTTTTTGCATCTTTTATCTATCATTTTCAAGTCACTTCTGTGTATTTTCTTGTACTTTTTTTGGGTTTTTCTCCCATTCAGGCTTTTAATTGCGGAGACGGATTTTCCTTGGGGAGACTTTATTGGTGAAGTGGAAAGACACCAACCTTTTCATGACGTCCTGCCTCATACCTACCTAGCTTTGTTCCAGTGAGGTCAATTCTTTGAGATCTTTTGTCAAACTTCATACTTTTGTGTGGGGAGACCCTTGCTTGGTGTGTGCTGCTGGTCCCTGACGTTTGGAAGCTATACAAAACCTTGCCTGTGGAGCAGACGTGCTGGTCGCTGTAGAATCAAAGCTAAGTACTTTTTTGAGGCTTTCACACATCGTTTTATGCAGTTTCACATGACATATTGCCCATAAATGAGTCTATAAATATGATCCTTAGATCTGAAATCGGCAAAAGCCTACAACATAAATGAGTCTATAAAAAATGTGATCCGTAGATCTGAAATCGGCAAAAGCCTACAGTATAAATGAGTCTATAAAAAAATGATCCTTAGATCTTATGTTCGGCAAAAGCCTACTTCTATCGGGTTATTTGTGTTTTAAAAGCCACAAGAAAACCACCTCCCCCCTTAAAATAACCTCGATAGTATATAACCCCCATTACCCATAAAAATGTGGAAAAAGAACCAAAAAAAAGTGAAACTGCATAAAGTGAAGGGTGAAAGCCTCAAAAAAGTACTTAGCTTTAATTCTACAGCAACCAGCACGTCTGCTCCACAGGTAAGGTTTTGTACAGCTTCCAAACGTCAGGGACCAGCAGCACACGCCAAGCAAAGGTCTCTTCACACAAAGGTATGAAGTCTGACAAAAGATCTCAAAGAATTGGCCTCACTGGAACAAAGCTAGGTAGGTATGGAGCAGGACGTCATGAAAAGGTTGGTGTCTTTCCACTTCACCAATAAAGTCTCCCCAAGGAAAATCCGTCCCCGCAATTAAAAGCCTGAATGAGAGAAAAACCCATTGTAAAAAAAGTGCAAGGAAATACACAGAAGTGACTTGAAAATGATAAATAAAAGATGCAAAAAAACGTGTTTAACAAAATGGTGGAAACATACCTGGTGTTCGGCTTTTTTCAAGCAGTTCTCCACGCCATCGATAAGCACTATAATTAAATAGCAGCAAATTCAACAAACTGAAGATCACAAAGGTAACTTTGTTTCACTATTTCCGCATAATGCGCAGTTCCAAAGAACTTTTCTAGATTGTTAACATGGCGGTGGAGGTCCGTAGGAATGTACGTATACAGATGGAAAGGACGTCTTGGCATGCAGCAATGACTTTTATGGAAAGAAGATATTCGACATCACTTCCGCATGGGAAAGGGGTCGCAGGCACGAATTCACAACGCCGGCACTCGCCGATGAATGACATTCGAGGAGTTTTTGAAAATGGTAGTTTGAACGCTACATTTCTATCATTTACTCCAAGATTTCGTTTCGATTCGACAAAGATATTAGGCAGTTGTTGTAACGATCAAAATGAACGTTACTGCATCGTAATCGTAATCAAACTGTCAAAGATTAAAATCTCGCAGCAATGAACGTCACCGAGTTAAAAGGCACATCGCTATGGCAACCATTGTTATTTCATTTAGCAGCCGCCTTGATTTATGGTGTTAAATGGTGTGTGAGAAGTGCTCTTCGTTCGAGATTTTTAAAAGTATTTTCTTTTTTTTCTTGGATTTTTTGATAAAGCTATTTAAAAAAATAATGTTCACAACTCGTGTCTAAACTGTGCTTTTTTTTACTCGCTGCGCTCGTTATTTAAACCAACGCTTGTAAAAAAAATCACTATTTTAGCCACTAGTTGTGAAAACTACTATTTCAGAACAGAACTTTCAAAAATAGAGCCGTTTTCATTAAAGTCAGCCTATAATGTATCGATAAGCCCCTATTAGTAACTTAATTACCAAAATAAAGGTATTTGCTAGTGTATTAAGTTTCATTTCTGTTTCCTATGTTTTTAGTGCTAAAAACTCCCACGATATTACCAGTAAAATTGCGCAACTTTGAAGCAACTTCGGCGCGTAATAAGGCCCAACATAAACAATTTTAATACATTTTATTAACATTATGCTGGAATAAAGCGCTTTACATAACGACCTCGGCTAGAGAGAATATTGAAATTAAATAAGGGGTAGTAAATATGTTAAAAAGGACATAAAAGACACTTTACGTCGCAACAAACTTTAATAGTTACGACCTCATAATATGTGTGTTACACGTCACATTATTTTATTTACGGTTTTCTTCTTTATATTTCCTTTGCATCTTTATATTGTTGACAATCTTTTTAGAACCTATTTAACCCAACCTATTTTCCTAGCACATCATAACAGTAAAGGTTAAAATTAGAAGCAGACCATTCCGTGCACATCATTAGGATGTATGTACATGGTGTTTTATTATATTTGGTCACCTTTATCTTATTCGTTATTGTGCGATGCGAAATGGAAATAGTAGTTTTAAAAACTAGTGGCTAAAATAGTACTTTTTTTTACAAGCGTTCGTTGGTTTAAATAACGAGTGCAACAAAGTTTTTAAAAACGCGAGTAAAAAAAAGCATAGTTTAGCCGCGGGTTGTTAACAATATTTTTTTTTAATACCTTTATCAAAAAATCCGAGAAAAGAAAGAGAACTTCTAGCAACACACCATCTTTACACTATAAATCAAGGCGGCTGGGAAATGAAATAACAATCGTGTACATAGTGATGTGTGTTTTTACTCGGTGACGTTCATTGTTGCGACATTTTAATCTTTGACAATGTGATATTTTGACGATATTTTTAAATGATTTTTTCGTAAATACTTGGTGAAAACTGGCGGAAATGGCTTAATTCTTAGGCCCGAATAATTAGATTTTTTGAATATTACTATTTTCCGCTATTTCTCTTTAACTATTACTAAAAAACGGAGAAATCTTTTTTTTGCACCCGTGATAAAAAAAAAGTTTTTTGTATCGGTAGCTAAAAAAGCCGTGCTTTAGTTATCTGCAGACAGTTACTAAAATCATGTTTTTGATGAAGGTATTAAAAAATAGTAGTTTTAACAACTAGTGGCTAAAATAGTGCTTTTTTTACAAGCGTTTGTTTAAATAACGGGCGCAGCGAGATATTTAAAAACGCGAGTAAAAAGTTGTTAACACTATTTTCTTTTAATACCTTTATCAAAAAATCCAAGAAAAACGGGAAAATACTTTTAAAAATTTCGAACGAAGAGTACTTCTCACAACACACCATTTTTACACTATAAATCAAGGCGGCTGGTAAATGAAATAACAATGGTCGTTTCCATGGCGATGTGCCTTTTTATTCGGTGACGTTCATTGTTGCGACATTTTAATCGTTGACAGTTTGATATTTTGACGATATTTTTAAAAGATTTTTTTGGCGGATTCAAAATGTTACAAATGTAAAAATTAAAAAATAAATTTTTATTAAAAAAACTTTTAAAGAATAAACTTTTATTAAATGCGCTCAAAAGTAGAAAATAATTTTTTATCTTTTTTATACCGATGGGCACAAATTAAAAATTTTAACTTTACGGTGACAAACAGAGAACTACAAAAGAAGAACTAAATTCTTCTTCTATTCAAATGATAAACATAATGCTTTCATCTAAAGAAGCTGAAAACGGGTGAAATTGCCGTGCTTGCCAAGCCTTTGAAAATATTATAGAGTAATACAACTGTTTCTTAGGTGAATCGTCGATGTGACCGATACGATACCTAAAGTTCAAATTTTTAATTTGCGCCTATCGCTTTTATTATGGTATAAGAAAGATAAAAAATTATTTTCTACTTTTGAGTGCATTTAATAAAAGCTTGTTCTTTAAAAGTTTTTTTTTAATAAAAATTTATTTCTAGCTTATATGATAACGGAAATAATATGGGTGGTCAAATATATATTAATAATAAATGGTACGAGATCCGGCTGCAAATTTTTTGACCGATCGCATAACTACTCAAAATATTTAAAAAGTTGCAGATTAGTACTCGCCATTCCCAGAAAGCTTATGGTGCCAGTCGGCATTTGACCGGAAATGTTAAAAAAAATTGTTTTTGACGCATTTTTTTGACATTTTTTTTGCGTAACCAAAAAATACTTATATTGGGACTTGGACTAGACTTGCTAGCTCTAGGATTAGTGTCCTTACATCCGGCCGCATTGCCGCGGCACCGTCACCCGAAGGGGTATTTCTTTAAGCAAAATCGACCCATAATGCAACCACTTGATTGAGGTGTCAAATCAAAGGTATTGATCTCCTCAATACGAATATCAATGGATGCCACTTTATATCTGTCCGGAAGTGTCCGGAACCAATGATTTTATACTCGCGGGCCGTCTAATATAGAGGAGAGTTAGTTACTATATATCTTCGAAAAAAACATTAGTAGTCACAATTTCTTTTTATAAAAATATTAGGAATACCAGCCTTAATATTCCCTAATAAGTCCAGAAAAATCCGACTGGTACCAACACCGCCCAATTGAAGAAATGGAGAACATAGGTAATTTTTTGGGTTTGTCTCGAGTTTTTACTGTTCAGTCCACAAAAAAAACTTATGGTGTCAAACTAAAAGCCTATAAAATTATCTCTCAAACAGTGTAACCACTTTTAAGCTCAGACCACCAGTGGCGGAGATAGAATATATATATATTTTTAAATATGTGTTTCTCTTTCTTTCTAACATCTCCTAGTACAATAAAAATATAGGAGTTGAAAAAATAACTAGTTTTTTGCCCTCTCTAAAATATGTCATATTTCATGTTAATATATATAAAATGAAGTTTTAAAAAATAATTTTCTAAACAAATATTTTCATTTTTCGAAACAAACATAATGTTCTTAATATCAGTTTTTTATTTAATATAAATATAAAAATGATCACCTATTACAGCTTAAACATAAACTACTTTCCAAATTTTATCGAACGAGTAACTAAGCGATGTCGTGGAAAGAACGAGAAAACATATTTAACGAAAAAATATTCTATCACCGCCACTGGTGTTATGCGCCTAAAAGGTGTTAGTTATACTGTTTGAGAGACAATTTAATATGCTTTTAATTTGACACCACCAAGTTTTTTTGTGGACCGAACAGTTTTCGATATAATTAGTAAAAAGTTCGAGGCAAACCCAAAAAATTACTTATTTCTGCCATTTTTCCAATATGGCGGTACCAGTCGGATTTTTGACTTATTAGAGAATATTAAGGTTGGTATTCCTAACATGTTCATAAAGAATTGTGGCCACTAATGTTTTTCTCGAAGATATATAGCAATAAATAACTCGTCTCTATAGTAAACGGCCCGCGAGTTTTGAGTATAAAATCATTGGTGCCGGGCACTTCCGGCCAGATTTGAAGTGGCGCCATTTTATATTCGTACCTAGGAGATCAATATGTTTAATTTGACACCTCAATCAAGTGGTTACGTAACACCCGGTTCCTCGCGTCACATGACTGTCAAAACACTTCATATGGACATCATGTGACGCGTGAGTGAGAACTCACGAGAAAGTCGTACGTACGTACGTACGAACCTTGTGTTAAACGTCCATTTTGCTTAGAAAAAGCACCTCTTCGGGCGATGATGCTATCCGTTACATTTTTTACCTCCTTGTCTTTATAACATGTCTAGGTTTTTAAAGCCGCTGTAGGCTTCAAAGATCTCCCCACCACTAACAAATAAATCGGACGAAAGAATTTCTGAATAGTTAGTTAAAACCCCGGTTCCTCGGTAGCCTAGTTGGTACAGCATTAGACTGGTATTCTAGGGGTCCCGGATTCAAATCCTTGTCGAGGAAAAACTTTTTTCCGATTTATTCCCTCACCCTTTGCCCTCTACGCCACAAATCATTTCTGTAAATTTATATTTTTTGGCTACGCTCGAAAAAAAATGTCAAAAAAAATTAATTTTTGACATTTCCACCCAAATGCCGACTGGCACCATAAGCTTTCTGGGAATGGTGCGTACTAATCTTCAACTTTTTAAATATTTTGAGTGGTTGCGCGATCGGTCAAAAAATTTGCAGCCGGATCTCCTACAAAATTATTTCTTTCCAACATAAATTGTAAATACGTTGATCGCCACTGTAGAATATAAAATTGATTTAATTAAAATAATAAACACAAACGGTAAGAATAAGACACTTTTTTCTGGTCGTGGCTTAACACGATGCTGAAAGTCACGGCTCCTGCTCCCTATTGGTCCTTTAAATAACGTGGCCTAATGTTAAATACAATTTTTGGGTTTGGTTGAAGGAAACCGAATTCTCAACGATTTTTTTCATAACCAATTTGAATCTGACTCAACCCGACCCGATTCAACCTCACCAAACCCAGCCAAACCTGGTTTTCAGTTTCTTGACAAAATTTAAATTTATACAACAAAAAACTTTAGGTTCATGAAAATTAAACCGAACCATTATATGGATCGCAGAGAAAAACGTTATAGTCAGAATGGAGTTTTAATCAAAATTCTTCTTTCTACTCTCATAAATAAAACAAAAGCCCCGTCGGGTAAACTTGAAATTTATTACAATGAAGGAGAAGAGGAAACCTTATTAAACTGGATCTAAACTAAATTTTCGGAGAGACATGAAGAGGATATTATTTTCTATTACTAAATATATATCATTTTAGTATAAGCCCCTTAACAAACTTATTAAACTATAGCTGACAAACTTTGAAAGGATCCTTATTTAAATCCGGGGTTTTAACTATATACTTGCAAGGGGTTACACAGGATGACTCATTTTATTTCAAACTCTTGCTTGTCTCTATTGTTTTTAGATAAGTTTTAAATGCATTACTTTATTGCCTATTTTGCACTTGCGTGCGCAGAAATTGTTCTTGGGTAGGGGGCTTGAGTAACAGAATAGTCTTGAATTACCATTTTATTGGTGATTTTTGGGGAAAATGTAATCTACATACGTCGATTTTTAGTGGCTCTGGGGGGGGGCTTGGTCCCACAAAAACGTTACGATTTTATTTTTTGACAGGTCATTATTACGATAACGTTAATATTATTGTATTTTCTTAAAGAAAATATTATTTTTTGTGAAAAAAGAAAAACTAAACGCCATAACATTGGTGACCAAAAAAAGCCATTGATTTTTAATTTTCGGACAGTGAACAAAATCATATTTTTAATAAAGTTATATTCTTATTACAAGCTTTGGTATGTTCGGGTCAAATCTTGCAACTCAATTTTGACCAAATTCTAGATGTCCGTTTGAATTCAAATTTGGTATGCGACTATAGTTCCGGTGACCCCCCCCCTTCCCCCTTACAAGGGGTGTGGAGGAGGGATAAGGAATAGGAATTTTTCATCAGATTTGGAAAATTCAATATGGCGGATTCAAGATGGACGATTTTTGGTCATGTTTTGCTAACCAATTTTAACTGACTTATACACATCCGATTGTCTTCAAATTTGGTATGCGTTTATAGTTCCAGTGACAATATAATAATATGATATTATCAGGCACCCCCTCCCCGCCCCTACGAGAGGAGTGGGGGGGGAGGAAACCACTTAAGTTTATCCGATTTCAACCAAAATTGGTATACGGGGATTTTTGGGGATAAGGAATATGAATTTTTTATCAGATTTTGAAAATTCAATATGGCGGATTCAAGATGGACGATTTTTGGTCATGTTTTGGTAACCAATTTTAAGTTAAGACTTATATACATCCGGTTGTCAGGTTGTCTGGTATGGTATTATCACATACCCACCTCCCCCTAACGAGGAAAAAAAAGGGGGAAAAAATTTAGTTTGTTCGATTTCAATTAAAATTGGATACAGGGGTTTTTAGAGAAGGGAACTTTTTGATCAGATTTGAAAGTATTAGTGGCCGATTCAAAATGATCGATTTAGGATACAAACCTAAAAATTAAAAAATAATTTCATATAAAAAAAGCTTTTTAAATACGAGCTTTTATAAAGTATAAATATCATAATAATAAAACCGATGGACGCAAATTAAAACTAACAACGTCTATGCATATATCAGAGAAATGTTAGGGTATCTTGGGTCGAGTTGGGTTGGAGATACTTACCCTTACATTTCTCTGCTTTATGGTAAATTCAAATTTTTGCGAAAAATCATATATTCGAGTCAACATGGCCAAATTTCCTATAATGCGCCAATCGCTTTTATTAATATGATATCAGGATAGTTTGTATCTGAAAAACCTTTTTTTATATAAAATTATATCTGCTTTACACATAAAATGGTTAGGTTTCAAAAAAAATCAATATCGATTAAATTGACAAGACATTTACTTAATTTAAAGAAGGTTAAAGAGACTTCTTACCGAATTTTTAAATAAAATAAATAATTACAGACCCATTAGATTAATAGCCGTTTTAATTTATAGGTGTAGTGTTAACCAGTAACATTTTTGAAAAATTTTAGACTAAATATATCTATAACAAAAAAGGTCAAAGATCAAGTTTAGAATAGGTCAAGAGCTAATTGCATATCATAACACTGAACTTTGCAAAATGTGACAGATGATTGACGGCAGATTGCACCATTATTACAGTAAATTGGACATAGAATACAATTTTAAAAAAGGGCTGTGAAATATTGCCCTATTAAAAAGTCTCTCTCTTAAATTAATACCAAAGTGTGTAGTAATAATAGGTAATAAATTTGACATTTATTTTTACAACATTTTTGATGTATTGAGGGCGTGAAGTACGGTATGTACGCGACTTTTGGGCGCCGGACATTTAAGGGCAGGCAAAGGAGAAATTTAGGGATGAACCAACACACCCTCGTTATTTATTTTATTAAAACTTACCCACCTAACTAAAAAAAATAAGCCAATCCTTACCAATCCGGTGACATATACAGTGTGGTTTAATAATACTGGCCACCGGATTTATAAAAATAAAAATATTTTTAAATAGCTAAAGACCCCGCAGTTTCGGCTGCGGTTTTACCAATTTTTTCCCGTTTTTCTTGCTTTGAATGAATATAACTTTTGTTGGCGTAAACCCATTCTGATGAAATAAGTCCTTCCCAAGGGTTCAAGTAATACAGTAATTATAGTCCCATCACAAATGGTCCAGTAGTGTTTGCATTATTCTGGATAAAAAAAACAGACAGGCAGAAAAAAATTACAAAAGTTATATTTTTGGCATATACACTGCCGGCCACATAAAATGCGTACGCCGATTTTATATAGTAAATTATGGGCCTCGCAACTCAGTAAACTTTATTTCATACTGTATTGTAATGTTCCCTCTTACGGAATTAATTTGAGTCCGGGAAATGACCTATTACATCACTAGTCCGGTAAAATAACATTACCGGACTCAAACTAAATTTCTGAATTTTTATAAGCAAAGTGCTATATTTTTGAACAAATCTTTATTATTAATGAAAAAAATATTTTATACAATAAACTACTAAAAATTACTTATAAATATTCACATTAATTGTGCAATTGGAATTATTTGAAATTATATGAGCTGCAGCCGAGCAATCTTTTTCAGGGTTACCTTTTCGCGAGGAAAAGTAACTTTGGGTTTGTTGTTGTTGGTGTAGAACTTGAACAAAGTTTTCTCCTCCCTGGATCGTTCTAGCTACTTTTGTTTTTGTCTCTAAAGTCTCCTCGACATATTTTTCGGCCACAGATGTGCTCTTTCAGCCGCCAGCGCCGTGACGTTTTAGCACATTAACATCTGCTCCCGCGTTTGCTGGCAGACGTTCTGCGGAAGCAGTGTCCCGTGTTTTTCGAGGCGCTCCTTCAATTGTATGGATGCCCACTCTTTGGCTAATACATTTTCCTTTTCTGAACCCGACAAAAAAACGCTTTTTCGGGAATGTTGGTAGGTCGCAGATGGCGATAACTACGGAATATGCTCAAAAATGATTCTTCAATGACTGTAAACACTCTTTTGATGTAAGTTTTTGTTTGGTTTATGTTAACAATCAACTGTGTCCTTGTATCTTGAATTTCATCGTCATTTAGGTTGTAGAGCTCCTCCCGTCGACACCCTCTGGAAATACCTAGTAGCGCCATAACCTGAAAGAATACAAAAAATAATAATTTAAAAAAGGCAGAAAAGTATAAATACTAACTCCCCCTGTGTAAATTGCCTATTGTGTAAATTTAGTTAAAAAAATATATTTTTATTTAACGGAAACCAAAAAACATACCTTAATTAACAAAAATATCTCGGTTGGAGCTGTTTTCATTAATGACTCCACTTCCTCTCTGGACAGATTCTTTCTTTAAAAATGCTATCAGTTTGTGAAATCTGGATATATCCACGTTCTTATTTACTACCAACATAGATTTCACCATCGAATATTTTGCCCATAGCGTTGAACTGCTGATTTTTTGTGACTGAAAAAGTAAGGAAATTAAAAATTACGAAAAAACGACGTATTTTTACAAAGTAGATATTTAACACATTTTTTTAAATAAAACTAATTTAAGACTTCACATCTAAGAAGTAGGCCAACATAACAATTTCGTTGATGATATTTTCCACATTAAAATTCTTTCTCCATTCGCAGAATGATTCATATTCTTTTTTGTATCTTACTGAAGATTTGGCTGGAATCAGTTTTTCTGTTGCGGCTGAACTTTTTTTCAAAATTGCGTCCATTTTCACTGCTCTACGTGCAACCAATTCAAAAATGACTAGACTTCAAAATTTTGTCAATATAGTATATTACTATTTAGGTATTTCAAAGTGATAAAAAATGTCACCGTCAGGTTTTGTTGTTGTCATATACGCTTGTATTTAAAAATGCCCCAACTAAACGAATTCGAAAAAGCCCATATTTTGGCAAAATTAAACGGTAGTTGGTCGTTTCGAAAACCAGCGGCCCATTATGGACGAAACAAGGCTACAATTGTAACAATAAGAAGAAGAAACTGTTCGACGAAGGCGAGGCACTGGCTTGACCCAAGTCTATACGCCTCAGCAGGATCAGCACCTGATCGACTGCACATTTGCGATGGCCCCAGAGGCGAAAATTGAGGTAAATTTTCCTGGATCCATAAGAACGACGAGCAGACGGATAAGCCGTTCTAAGCTTAGATGTCTCATTGCTGTCAAGAAAATGTTACGTACTACGGAAAAGAAGCAAGCCAGATTAATTTTTGCACTAGACGATTCACACACAAGAAGAAGAATTTTGGCAACAGGTGATCTTCACAGATGAAAAAATCTTTCAGTCCCACAATGACATCAAACAGATTTTGGTATATCGGCCGCCACTAACACACTACCTCGAAAAATATATTGCTGGGAACGAAGAACGAGCTGGAAGATTTTCCGTGAATGTGTGGAGTTAGATATCTGCGAGAGGACATGGGGGTCATGGGGCTCTTTTTATAATCCATGGAAGATGTAGTGCTGAGGTTTATATTGATATGATGAGAAATAAAAAAGAAGTTAAAAACCTCTAAATCAGTTACTTCAACCGAAAAGAAACTAAAAAACAAAAGATCAAAAGATCTTGGGTGGAAATAACGAAAATTCAAACTTGGATGAGCATCCCACAAGAAACACACAAAAGATCAAAGCAAAAAGAGAAATGATTAAATGATGTTTCGCCCTGGGTAACCAGCGTGGGCTCATCAGTAGTTTCACTGGTCACCCTCCACTATACATTATTAAACACCATCATACACTTTGACTTCCAACCTTGAACCACTCACAAATAGGCATCGTTCCGCACTGGTACTTATCCAAGTTAACTGAAAAGAATTCGTCCTGGCGTGTTAATATTTCCAGTAGGATTATGCTCCTAAGGCAATTAAAACAAAAAATAAGTTAAAAAACCTCCAAATATATAGTAATATACCTAGGCGCTGACTATAATATCTCACATAGCAAATATATATCCCTATTGAATATTGCATGGATATGAGTTTGTGATTCAAAACATGTCCAGATGGCAACAAGATGGATATCCTAGATGATATGATATGCAGAAGATATATATCCACATGAATATCCACCAAATATGCATTAGTCTTCCACTAAAGTGCAATTACGGAGTAGCCTATGGATATACATTTTATCACCATTATGTTGATTTACTCCTTGAGGTTAGTTATCAAAAGATTACCTAAATAACTTTTTGCTGTCTTATATTTATAATAATATTATCTGCACAGAGAACATTGATTCTAGTGCCATCTACCTACAATAGATGACATTAAACTAAATTATAACTATAAATCATGTAAATCGCGTTCTTTTCACAAGATAGTAATATTTTCAGCAAACATGTCAAACGTCACAAACTCTTAAAAAATATTCAATAAAAAATAAACCTCGAACGTTGGCAAAAAAATATTAAAAAAATTTGAGGGAATATTCCTATAACACGAATATCCTTCCAATGTTATGTGGGCGCCTTAAACTAGGGAGCAAACTGAAGGCAAAACCACCCACAAATACTGTCATTAATGTCAAAACAGGCAGAATAGTTTTTTAGATGAATAATTACATTTCAACAAAAACTATATACCAATGTTCAAGTCTGTCGGAGTTTAAATTATTCCAGAATATTTTTTCAAGGTTGTACAAAGAGCCAGGGGGCTTTGGGGCTCAAGCTCCTCTCCTACCTGAAAAAAAAACAATATGAAGATCTTAATGTAATGCCTGTATGCACCATTTTCATGTATTTTCGTAGTTAGTTAATCACGGCTAATTATGTAATCACGGCTAAATAGTCATACTATGCACTCATTTTGCACTCAAATTACCAAATTGTGATTTGCTAATCAGGAACAGCAGAAAGGAGCTGGCAACGTCGCAAATTTCCTAGGTATTCATATTAAATAGATTATTTCGTGTCCATGAGAGGCAAAAAAGCCTTAACTCCAACAACTGATTTATAGGGGTAACTGGATTGTTATTGAAAAGTATTTAGCACCGGCGTAGTAGCCTAGTAGTTGTCAGTCATATGATGGGGCTAGGGTAATGTCTGGGAAACATAAGGGCTTACAAGGTTTAATAAGAGAAGAACATCCTTCGGTAATATACATTTATTGTTTGGCACATAAACTGAAAGTTGTTGACGTATGTACAAAAGTTGCACCAGCAGCTTATTTCTTTTTTCGCAACCAGGAAATCATGAAAAACTTGAAAAGGTTGCAGATACCTTGGGTATTAAATTTTTGGATGTATCTAACCTTTCTACTACCGTTGAAGCTGTTGTACTATTAGCATGTATTCAAAAAGCCGAGTTTTGCATTTGCCTGCACATTTTATACACTGTTTTGTTACGTATCAACGTTTTAAGTCAGTAATTTCAGTGTAAAGATTCTACTCTCGGCAATGTAAATTTAATAATAGAAGGCACGCTACAATTTATACAAGAAACTAGAAACAGCTTTGAAAATATTTATTCTGATATCCAAGACTTCGCCGATAAAGTTGATATTTCTTTAGAACTTATCAAAGTATCAAAACGGAGAGGTTTTTAAACTTGCTATTGGCCAAATCGGTAGATGCTTTGTTTAAGTTAAACACCAAAGAAAGTCAAGATTTTATTGACAATTACTTTGGTAGTAAAAAATACGATTATTTGTAAAAATTTAGAAATAAATTTAAAATCTATCAAAGAGTATATTAGACAAGACTTTTGTCCGAACCTCTAAAAATTAATTCAGATTGCTATTTGCCTTCCTATTAGTTCTGCTAGTTGTGAACGAAGCTTTTATGCGATGCGTGGAATAAAAAATTGGACCTGAACTACAATGGGACAAACCCGATTTTCCAATGTATCAATTATTAATATCGATATAATTATTTAATTAAAGACGAGATTACAGCAGACGACGTTTTGGAAATATTTTCACAAGGAAGACAAGGAAGTTGCAGTTAATTTAACTTAATTTATATTAATACTATATTATATATTAAATTATATATTAAACTACAAGTTGTTCATACAACAAGTTAAGGTAATAATAATATTCAACAGTTTTTTCCTTTTCTTTATTCCTCACTATCAAGCATTATCAGCTAGGTCCTTCCCTAGGCCCCCCCAGGTCAGAGAGCTAGTTACGCCGGTGGTATTTAGCTTGTAAAAAAAGGGAAAGTGCCATGCCATAGAGCATGTTAGTATGTGCGTGATACTACCATACTGTGGATTTCAAATAAAATGCGTACAATGTTAAAGGTAGATTTAAATACACATTTGTAATAAAGTAATAATGTAATTCTGGTACAAATGTGTATGCTGGGTTTATACAGCAAAATAAAATGTAAGATAACAAAAAAGAAAACCCAATAAACCCAGCATTAGCTAAAATCAGTCAAGGGCATGTATAGGCATTTTATAGTAGTAGAAAAAGTATAAATCATCGTAAAGTAATCTTCTTCATTCTATTATTATTTCTCACACACTATTTTTTCCTTTTTTTTTTTGACAAATATTTGTAAACAAAGAACAAAACATAACCTCACTAATTTACTAGCCGCGGTTATCTGGTCCTTAATTCCAGGCTATCGGGCGATTAAAGTTAATTGCCGATTAGGAGAAAAAAAAAACGCTTTGTGCATAAGAAAAATATTATGCATTCACGGCTAAAGTCTTAATCAGAGAAATTTTACAATAGTTCATACAAGCATAAGCTTTCTTTAAGTCTTACTAAAAGCAGTGGCGGTCCCAGCCATTTGAAAAGGGGGAGGATGGTTACGATACGAAAAAAAAAAGAATAAAAACATAGCTTTTATGAGGAACATATCAATATATGCAAACAAAACTTAGTAACTACAAGCGAGGATTTGGTCTCAAATCTAGGGAGGGTACTCAGATTTGAAGTAATTTATTTAATATATTTTTTTATTTTAAAAAACGTTTAAGAAAATTTTTGAGAATATTACATTCAAACTCTAATTTTTGAGACGAAATAATGAGGCGAAAATTTTTTATAAAATTGCTCTAAAAAATGCGGTTTTTGATTTGAAATTAAACTAAAATTGTAAATATATCAATGGTTTCAAAGCGCAGCATGCGAAAATTTTTAAGAAAATGACACTACAAATGCCATTTTTAACCCAAAATTAAACTAATAGCGTAAATACCAAAGGTGTTATAGCACCGCAATTTATGTCCTACTTTTGATTTTCTAATGTTTTCATAAAAAATTTAAAGCCAGGGTAGGGGGGGGGGTTAACTACCCCCCTATCCTCCTGAAATCCGCGCTTGAGTAACTACGTATAATTTTATCAGTTATAAAAAACATAGATAACAAAAAAATCACAAACAAAACCTAATAGCTAAATACTTTTTTTTTGAGGTCTAAAAAGCTTTTTGGTGAAACATTACCTTTTATATCGCATATCTCAAACATAAGATGCCCATCTCAAAAAAAAAAATATAAAAAATAATTTCCAGATTTTTGGGCAAACCGGTCAATGACTCGCTCAATGTCAATTTTAATATATCTCTTGATATGAAGCAATGCTAAGCCCGTCAGACAAATTTCCGTCATAGTGTTTTAAGTACTTATGTTTTCAATCTTCTGAGGCATGAGAAGCTTCTTTCTGACGAGGCATTACTTGCTGGCAAATATCCAAGAATGTTCTAATTAACCGAAAAATATTGCTACACTTGTTCATTGCCTCGAAAACTTTATCAGGTATGTTTTGACTTAAGCTTTTGCTTACTTCTGACCAATACTGTTTCCAAATACTGACATCCCCCAATAAAAGTTCAAGAATTTGTATTTTGGATTAATAAAACAGTTTATAGTATTTAGAATCGACTTTAGTTAATTCTGCCTTGATTTTGACTTCATGTTAAACTTGGTATGAATATGTTCAGCTCAAAAATACTTTTTTTATGTCCGAATTGATTTTGTTTAAAACTTGTTTATAAATACGAGTAGAAACTCTATAATACTGTTCTGTATTTTAATTTTTTTTCAAAGTTTTTGCGGTAAGTTCATCATGCGTTTATTTATTCTTGGCCTGACGGCTTGAAGGTCAAACTGCCCAAAATATTGTGGAGGGTTTCTAGAATGTTTTCAAAGGAACTTTCTACAATTTCTCGTTTTTCCTTCCTCAGGGTTATTACCACCAGCATCTTTGTTGTTGTTGTCTACTTTTTTCTGGAGCAAAGGTGGGGGCGATCGCCCCCCCCCCGGGGACCGCCACTGCTAAGGTGCCATTTGACACCCGCTTATATAGGGTGGGCCACCAAATTCTGCACTTTTTGGATTGGCTATAACTTTTGACTTGATTACTCGATTTTGCAATATCGTGGCTTTTTGGAAAGATAAAACGTGAGAGTTTTTCGATTCGGTTACAAGTTTAAAACTTCTAAAAAATTTAAAATGGCGGACAGTTTTAAAAAAAGGGTAAATTTCAGCCCCCCCCTGAAAAAAATGTATGTGCGACACTGAACAAACTCTAAAGTTTTCACTACAAATGCTCATTGTCTCTGTGTACATTGAAGTATCATTTAATTAAATCAGTTGGGAAATAAAAAAGTTATACGTTTTTTGACTTTTGAGTGTTTTGGCATCGCATTGAATATTTAATTAAGAGAATCACTAAGAATTTAAATACCCATTACTTTTTTATCTCTTATATGATTTAATTATGTGATACCTCGATACACAAAAAAAAAATGGAGATTTGGAAATACTAATTTTTATTTTGTCTTACTTAAAAAAAATAAGGCGTGTTAAATCTAACTCTGTTTAAAACTATTTACCATCCTTAATTTTTTTTAATGTCTAATTGTGAACAAACGGACGCAACTCTCATCTTTTGCCTCTTTAAACAATATTTTATAGCAAATTGAAAAAATATGTGATTTTTTGATATTTTCCATTGTTAAGCTTATAACTTTTTCATTTCTCAACCGTTTTAATTAAATTATAAGTCAGTATACACATAAATAATGAGCGTTTCTTTCAGGGGGGTGAAAATTACACATGTTTTAAAACTGTCCGCCATCTTGGATTTTTGAGAAATTTTAAATTTTCAACTAAATCTAAAAATTATCACGTTTTATCTTTCTAAAAAACCGACATCTTTTAAAAATCGAGCACTTATGTCAAAATATTAGAGCCAATCCAAAAAGTGCGGAATTTTATGGCCCATCCTATACAAATCAAAATGCATAAAAAATGGTGTATTTGCAGTTATAGCGTTGGTAAATATGTATGACAATATTAGAAAAAGAATGTTTTTTTATTAGAAAAGTAGTTTCGGCCTTGATAATATCTAATAATGTTTGAATAAAATAAATGAAGTTCTATTATTCTGCATTTCTGTTTCAAACAGAATCGCACACAAATGGAGAAACTGATTACTATTCTTCCCACAATGTGGAACTTGATTAAATTTGATAATATCGACCCTATTTATAGCTCGAGCTTGGGCATGTAGAAACGAAGGTAGAAGGAAAATTGAATTTATTAAATTTCAGACAAAATTTATTGGTCGGAATACATTAAGTTCTGGAAATATTCCACGTTTTCGGGCTGAATCACGTTTTATTGGTCCCGGACATCTTTGCATTATACTTATATAACTCAATCATTTAAATAAATTTTAACGACAATATATTTTTGTCGCTTTTGTTTACTGGTAAATTGACTTGTAACTCGAAATGAAGGTTAGTTAGAGAAATTTTGCTGACCGCATGCGTGCCTACTATCTCGCATATAGAACTATCCCGCATATAGAATTTTACAGAAGAAATAATTTTATATAAAAAAAGCTTTTCAAATACAAGCTTTTATAAAATATAAAGTGCACTAAAATGTAGAAAATAATTTTTAGCATTCTGATATCATAATAAAAGCGATGGCCGCTTTATAGGAAGTTTGGCCACTCGATAAATTTATGTGATTGTTTGCAAGAATTCACTCTAAAGTAGAGAAATGCAAGGGCAAGTAAATCCAACTCATCTCGACCCAAGCTACCCTAACATTTCTCTGACATATGCATGGCCGCTTGCTTTTATTATTATGATATCAGAATGCTAAAACTAATTTTCTACTCTTTAGTTTACTTTATATTTTATAAAAACTTGTATTTCAAAAGATTTTTTTATATAAAATAATTTTTTAATTTTTAGATTTTTTAGAATTCATAATCTCCTTTCCTAAAGATCCCTGTATGCCAATTTTGATTGAAATCAAACAAATTAAATCTTTTATGTACTTGCGGGAATAAATGCACCCATTTAATCCCGCTTTTTCGGGAATAAAGTGGGTCATTTATTCCCTAGGGAAATAAAGTAAAATTTAGTGACATAGCGACGCATATATTTCTGCGTTTCGGCATACTGGATGTTATCGTTTGACATAAAGACAGAGCGAAGGTACATGTGGCGGTTTCTCTACAGAGTGCGAGTTTTTAAAAAATATATAAAAAAATATAATAATTTTTTTACTTTTCTGCTCATTCTAAAGTGCATAAAATAGTATATAAACCTCAGGAGTAAAGTGATGCTTAATACCTCGACAAATTATAGCCCGACGGAAGGGAGGAAATTTCTGCCTCGGGATTAAATGTACCACTTTACTCCCTAGGTTTATAATGTACTATTTCCTCCTCCTGCACTTCCCATACCATATACCACAATACCATATTATTGTATTATCACCGGAACTATAAACGCATACCAAATTTGAAGACCATCAGATATGTATAAGTCAGTTAAAATTGGTTAGCACAACATGATCAAAAATCGTCAATATTGAATTTTTAAAACCTGATCAAAAATTCCTATTCCTTATCCCCAAAAACCCCCTTATACCAATTTTCGTTACTTAGGCGTTTCCACCGTTCACTCCCATCGTAAAGGGGGAAGGGGGTGCCTAATAATACCATATTATTGTATTGTCACCGGACCTATAATCGCATACCAAATTTAAATCTAATTAGACATCCAGAAGTTAGTCAAAATTGAGTTCTAAGATTTGACCCGAACATTCAAACATACATACATTGAGGTGAAGTTAAACAAAAGCTTGTTTAAGAAGTAGGACAGTTAGTTCAGCTGAACTAATTTATGTAATTAATAAATAGTTTCAAAATTTTTAATTTTTATATTTTTATTTAATGTTTTTATTGGATTTTTTTTGTATGTTTTTTGAGTACTTCAAGTGGTTGTGAAGTTAATGTAAAAATTTTAAAATAAATTTTATGTTATTATACATTTTTTTATATTTTATTTATCAATTCAATAACTTGTAATTTTTATCTCCACGCCTGAGGTATCCGTTGTGGGGTAATTCTTTGTATTTATTGTTTAAGGAAAATAATTATAAATTAATGAAGTTGTAAAAACCTTTAAAGACAATAGATTCAAAAAAGATAAACAGATGGATATGTCCAAGGATATGTTGACAAAATAGTGACCGGATTTAATTTTCTAAATTCAAAAAAACTTGGTTATATAAAGTGATATCAAAATAGTACATTATAAACCTAGGGACTAAAGTGCTACTTTTAATCCCGCGGCAAAAGGTTTCCTTACGGTCGGGCTACAATTTGCTAAGGGATTAAAATACGCTTTAGTCCCGAGGTTTATATATTATTTTATGCACTTTAGGAAAAGATTATTGTTAATATCACGTTATTTCTACGCGAAATGGTTCGTCGACTACAAGAAAGGGTGCTAAGAATGAAATCTTGGCCAAGAGCAATTGCTGTTTGGCTTGACTTATTATTTATTATAATTTTCCAGGGATTATTTTTTTTTAATCCCTAAGGGATGTGTCACTTTAGTTCCTAAAAAGAGGGATTAGAAAAAGTAATTTTTTTATTCTAAACGAGCAGTTTAATAAAAACCCAAATGAATTACCGCATTATTGTACTAATATTCTCTCTTCTAAGAAATTTATAAAATTAAAAAAAAATAGTCAAGACCTTAAATAGGTACTTTTTAACCTATCAGACGGTTAAGTTGACCCTGAAGTGGGGAGCTTGACTGAGATAAATATTTAAAGCGATTGATAAATAAAGTAAATACTGCATATACATAATTTAATGTTTTAAAAAGCCACAATATCCTTTTTGGATTTTTGACGATAGTTTAGTAGTTCTGATAATGACCTAACAAGTACAGAAAGTAATAGTGGAATGCGCGCGACAGCAGTCGACTGTACGACGTAGATCAGAGTTTGGTCAATTCGGCAGGGGCGTCCACATTAGGTTATAGGGAAATCCCGTTTAAAGGTTGCTTGTAAAGTAATTAGAAAACAGCGAAAGGGTGTTTTATAAAAAATTTTCCACCTATATTTTGACCACAAATTTTCGTCTTAGAAAAATAGCTGATTGAAGTCTTCTGGGCATTGAATTAGCTAAATTTTCAAATAAGTTTGGATTTTCGACAATAGCTTTCCTATAATATCCTCTTACGATGAGTTCCAGTAAATGTTCTGAATTCCTGAGAATAATATTAAAACTTGCTAATTTCTTTGCTTTAAGTCCCCAAACGTTCTCTATTGGATTCGCATCAGAGGTTTTTGAAGGCCAAGGCAAAACTTCGATATTATTATCCTGGAACCATCGATGCGCAAATGATCTGGATAAGGGACTCTCACCTCTGGAAGCATTACATTTTCCAGCATATTAACCTAAACTTCGTGTGTAAATGAAAAAGCGCCATGTCCTCTAGCTGATATGCAGCTCCAAACATCTACCGAAAATCTTCCCGCCTGGTCTTCGTTTCCAGCAATATATCGTTCTTCGTATTGGGTTCTTGGCGGTCGATAAACCAGAATTTGGTTTTTATCGCTACTGGACTTAAAGAACTTCTCCTCTGTGAAAACCACCTGCTGCCAAAATTCTTCGTCCTTCATAGAATAATTTAACGCACAAATTAATAGAGACTGCTACTTTTTTTGCCGCAATGTGACACCTTAGCCTCGAACGTTTAATCCTCCTACCCAATGTTGTTATGGATCCTGGAAAATTTGATTCAATTTTTACCTCTTTTGCTTTGGCAAACTGATAACTTTCCAGAAAATCGATTGCTTCTTGGTCTTCCTCTGGGCTAGTAACTTTCGTCAAACTGGCGCCTTCCTATTATGTTTACTATCGTAGACATAATGAACAGATACTTTCCGAATAGACCAACCACCGTCTAGTTTTGCTAAGATTTGAGCTTTATCAAATACGGAAAGATGCGGCGGAATTTGTTTAAATTTGGGTGACACTAACATGCAAAACATGATGTTGTCAGGAGTTTGTCACTTTGTCACTTATAGGAAGACAATGCCGTACTATAAAAATTTTAAAAATTAAAAAGGCTGCTAACTTCTGCTGTACCAGTTTTATGTGGTGAGCCATTTAAGATACCGAAAACAATACAAAAATTGTAGAATAAAAAATACTTTCCCATTAGTTTAATATGTGCTAGACATGTCAAAATCTTTGTTGGTTCCTTGCTCAACACATATTGCTCTTATGACAGTGTTTTTTTTCAAAATTTTTTGAAAGTAGTTTAAAGATATTTAGACATATCATAGGTCATTTTGAAATTATAAAAAAAAAAATTGCCTGCTGTTACTAAAAAGAAAAAAAGCCTATTAAAAATTTAGGGCGAAAACCAATGTAGAAAGTTGGTGGGAAAAATATAATGCATCAGCCTGCATAAAAAATAACTAGATATAAACACTAAGTGGACTTCGTTTTGGGGCAAAACATTTAATTTATCACAGAGTACCGAAATGATGATCCGTGATTTAAGGTTCTTAGAAAACTCGATTTGCCTGCCATTTTTTGGATTTTTCTGAATTAGGTTTTACCTGACCATAAAATGATTACGACACTACCTCACATAATAAAAGAATTATTGTTATTGAAAATACTCATTCAAATAAAAAATATCTAAATTTATATATAAATATTATACAAAATTTATTTTGGCGCCGAGACACTGCCTAAACCATCCTTCGTTTCGACCAATAGGAAGACTCAGAAATTGCCGAGCCTACATGGTGCACGCGCAAAGCTGACCGGATTGCCATTTTTCAAAAGCGCTCATTCACCTAGTCTGGGGGCAGGTGTATGAAAGTGTAGGAAAGTTCCTTCGATACGCGGCAATCGGGTGAGGTTCGGTCGTGGTCGGATAGGTTTCGGATAACTCCTGATCGCTTCAAAACCTATTATTGGTCGATATCAGGGAGAAGACCGTTCCTGTGCGATCTTTCCTACGAAATTCAAGAATCAGCCCCCAGGGAGTCAAATTCTCTTGCTACTATGCTTCTCATTGGTCCAAATTTTCGCTTCTTGCTGGGAGCAGATTTTCTATCATTTGAAGAATAGGGACCCTGGTCTGTTTCGATACTCTGTGGTCTCAACTACAAAATAAACACAACTTGTATTTTTGCTGGAGGCCCTCATTAGCACAAAAAATGGCGTCATTTTATTATTTACTGCTACTGTATGTGTTCTTGGGTGTATAAAAACTTCTTAGATTGGGACACCTCTGGCTTATATTGATCACGTGACATGATTAATTAAAAATTGGTATTGGCATCATTTTTTAATTGGTTTCTCGAAGCCTCCTAGCTATTGTTGGCATCTAAATCCTTACATAATTTATTTGGTTTGGTGGTTACAAATGTGGAAATAAGAAACATTAACCACAAATCAGAGTAAATAAAAAAGTGACTAATCATATAAGTTAAAAGGTTGGTAACGACTAATTATTATCAACTACAACACCAAATTATGCTGGAATCTGGTAATAACCAGGAATCTGGCAAGGCTGCCTGCCTTCTTTCTAGCCTCTTTCTGAACAGCAACGATGCATGTGAAGAAAAGGCATAAAAACGCTGCTGATGCTTTTTAGGCCGTTTTATTTTTGGATTCGTTTTACAATACGATCTTATAATACTGTCTATAATTTAAAATTATAAATAAATTGTCATGATGTAAGTACGTTATTGGCTTTACCAACTGGATGCAAAAAAAATTACCCCTCGAATCCGCTTATCCTTCTTATTATCAACTGAAAACTGCCTTTAAAAGTTAAAAAAAAACTTATTACTTAGCCCTAATTTCAGTGTAAAAGCTGCATTTTTATTAAAATTACATTTTGCGCTGATATAATTATGTTAAAAACTTCTTCTTACAGCTGCAATTAAAAAAAAAGTTCAGTCCTGGATTCACCTTTTGACCTATATTTGCAATATTTTCTTCGCTAGGTGTTCCCATTACGAAAATATTGTAAAATTAAATTTTCTTACGCCTCGGAGTAAAAAATAACATGGAGTGTTATTCGACTTAAGATGCTCTCAATTCGGGAAGTACAATTAATATAAAAGTAGTTTGGACTACAAGTATTATAGTATATATATATTATATTTATACAGGGTGGAGACTTTTAATGGAATAATGGAATATTGACCGAAGCGTGTTAAACAATTGTTTTTTCAAAAACTCCAAAAACATGTCAACTAAGATTTTTAGCACCTAAAATTTTCGGCAAAATTTTTGCTTGTAGCACTTTTTTCGAAAGATTATCGAAAAAGAAAAACGCTCGTGTAATTTTTTTTTACATTTGTCAATATATTTGTCAAGATCCTCAAGAAGTCGTTGTGTTGGGCTTCAAATGAAACATTGCCCCGTTTTTCAGGAAAATCCAAACACACGCCAACTAGTATTCTTAGCATCAAAATTTCAGCATAAAACTAGTGAACGGACCGTCAGAAAAAGGCTTATTCAATTATAACCTTTTTTTTCAAATGAGAAGACCCCGCTTGTGGCACCTTGTTAGAAAGCTTATCAAAAAAGAAAAATGCTCGTGTATTTTTTTTTTACATTTGTCATAAATTTTTAAAAAATGATTGCGTCGTACTTGAAATGGAACTACCCCAGGCGGGTTGGAAATTTGTTTTTTCCTTTGAAAAGGAAAGTTGTATGTGAATAGACCCCTTTCTGAAGCTAGGTTCACAACAATTTTAAGTCGAAAATTTTTATTGCTAAAAATATTAGTTAACGGGTTTTGGATTTTTCTAAAAACAAATTTCTAATCCGCTAGGGGCAATGTTCCAATTAAAGCCTCACAATTATTTTTTGAAGATTTTTGACACATGGATTGACAAATGTTAAAACACGAGCCTTTTTCTTTTTCTATAAGCCTTCCAACAATGTGTTGCAAGCGGGGCCCTCTCACCTGAAAAAAAATAGTATGTAAATAAACTCCTTTCTGGGGGTTCGTTCACAAAAATTTTATGCCGAAAATTTTGATTGCTAAAAATATTAATTGACTTGTTTTTGGATTTTTCTAGAAAACAAATTTCCAACCCGATAGGGGCAATGTTACATTTGGAGTCCGAAACAATAAGTTTTTGAGAATTTTGACAAGGATTGACAAATGTCAAAATAAATTACACGAGTTTTTTCTTTTTTTATAATCTTTCCAACAAGGTGCCACAAGCCGGGTCTTCTCATTTGAAAAAAAAAGTTTTATGTAAATAGACCCCTTTCTGATGGTCCGTTCACAAAAAATTTTTGCCAAAAATTTTAGCTGCTAAAAATCTTAGTTGACGTATTTTTGGATTTTTTGAAAAAACAATTTTTTAACCCGCTATGGCCAATATTCCATTTAAAGTCTCCACCCTGTATAGTAGTTATTTTAATGATTTTGCCTTATACGCTAAAAACAAAAAAAAACAACAAACCTCAATCAACAAAAACGATTCCTCATATACATAGGATTTGTAGTTAAATTAAATTGAATTGAAATGTAGTTAAATTCGGGAACTCCAATTAAAATATGCACCTGCAGCAGTTTGGACTGCCATTTAAGTGTATATACAGAACCAAATCCTCTATACCTATCAGGAATGTTGCATTATTCACTAAAGATAAGGATTAACAAAAATTACTCAACGACTGGATTTTTATTTCTAATAGAAATATCTCCAGTACACAAAATTTGTTATATACAGGGGATATCTCACTATTATTTTAACCCCATGTTAACTCGTTTAATAGGAGAGCCTGCCAAAAAAAGTTAATAATTGTCATTGAAACTGTTAAATTAAACATTAACTTTGTATTTTTTAATTAAGCACTCCACGTATTATTGCATTTTTGAATCGACCTTTTTTTCTGATTTTAAAAATAGTAAACAGGTAATTTCTATCTCACGGAAAAAAAATGCATTGTATTTTTTAATAAGTTGTGTTTTAGCAAATTTATTTATTTTCATTATAATTTTATTAGTTTAAAAACGTGGAAGTATTTCTTTCAAATATATTTTTATATTAAACTTAGAGTGCTTCCCAAATATTCGAATCTAAAATTAGATTTATGAGAATTTTACAGTTTTATCATGTGTTTTAAAAATAAATATATATATTTTACAAAATATTTTAAAAATGTGAATGTTTTAAAATTTAATATCAGCTTTTATTAAATTTTAAAAAACAATATATGAAAAGTCTTTTTAATAAGATATATTTTTTTAAATAAAACGTATTAAACCCAAAATAATTTTATTACAATTTTTCTTTTTATTCCCGGGAATAAAATATTTTAGTTCCGATCCTTATTATCAGGCTATATGAATTAACTTAACGTTATTTGTAACATCCGAAAATAGGCATGAACTCAATATGAAAAAGAACTAACCTAACCTATAAATTCTTAAACTATTTGATATTATTGTGCGTCACATTAACATTTACAATGGCCCCACTACAGTCAACTAAATGGACTAATGGTCCCGAATCTGAGGCGGTTTCGCTTCGCTGCTGTATTGGAGTTTGAAAGATTGCCGATTGGGTATGTTAGTGTCGCAATGTTTAATAAATGAATAAATAATAATAAAAACGGTGCCTAAAAGTACAAAAAATAGTATATATAATGTACTATTAAAAATCAAGCTAGTAAAATTTGAAATTAAAAAAAAAGTCTCATTCGATATTCAATCGTGGGACGCGACGGTTGTGTCTGATAAAGGCCGAAACTTGAAATATTAGTTTTAACAACCAGTGGCTAAAATAGTGCTTTTTTTACAAGCGTTGGTTTAAATAACGAGCGCAGCGAGGTATTTAAAAACGCGACTAAAAAAGCACAGTTTAGCCGCGAGTTATTAACACTATTTTTTTTAATACCTTTATCAAAAATCCAACAAAAACAGGAAAATACTTTTAAAAATCTCGGACGAAGAGCACTTCTCACAACACACCATCTTAAACTATAAATCAAGGCGGCTGGTAAATGAAATAACAATTGTTTCCATGGTGATGTGCCTTTTTACTCGGTGACATTCATTGTTGCGACATTTTAATCTTTGACCATTTGATATTTTGACGAAATTTTTAAGTGATTTTTTTTTATAAATACTTGATAAAAACTGGCGGAAATGGCTTAATTCTTAGGCAAAAATAATTAGATTTTTTCAATATTACTATTTTCCGCTATTTCTATTTAATTTTGGATAATAAAGGGACCTAAATCTTTTTTTGCGCCCGTAATCAAAAATTTTTTTTGCATCTGTAACCAAAAAAGCCTTGCTTTAGTTATCTGCAGACAGTTACTAAAATCATGTTTTTGATGAAGGTATAAAAAAAACTTTTTTTGTTATCTGCAGACAGTTACGAAAATCATTTTTTTGATGAACGTATAAAAAAAAATCTTTTATTACAGTAGTTTAGAGTAAGTGCGTGGAAAAAACTAACAGTTTGAGAAGTTATGAGTTATTTGCAAAAACTCTTAGAAGATTGACAAATGCCAGAATTTTTTGTAGAATATCAAGGTAAGTTTTGGAACAGACCGAGGCACAAATAGATTTTTTTTTCTTATTTTTGCCTTTTATGAGGGACCTATATAGGTCCCTGCTTTTATGAAAAATTCTACTGTTTAAAATTTACCACAATCGTACCGTTCGACGACATGGTCAGTGCGAAACTTCATGGGTTAAAATGTGTAGTTTGCGATTTTGTATCGCGTAAGTTAGATCATATTTCTTTTTTCATAATGCAAGTACAGCATGATCCAAATTATATGGAAATAAAATGCCTAAACAAACTATTTCATTTAAATAAAAAATTTAAAGACATTTTACATAGAGGTAACACTCATTTTAAAAAACCAAGAATTCTATATAGAGGAATTATATTATTCTGTCAAAGTATTTTTTAGGACAAAATCTAACCCTGACTTGGTTTACTCTAATTTTTTTTTAATGTGTATTGAAAATTTTTTTTTATACCTTCATCAAAAACATGATTTTAGTAACTGTCTGCAGATAACTAAAGCATGGCTTTTTTGATTACCGATACCGAACTTTTTTTTTGATCACGGGTACAAAAAAAGGTTTCTGTTCATTTTTAACCCAAAATTAAAGAGAAATAGCGGAATTAGTAATATTGAAAAAACTTAATTATTCTTGCCTAAAAATTAAGCCATTTCCGCCAGTTTTCACCAAGTATTTACGAAAAAATCATTTAAAAACATAGTCAAAATATCAAACTGTTAAAGATTAAAATCTAGCAACAATGAACGTAACCGAGTAAAAAGCAGGAAGTGCTCTTCATTCGAGATTTTTAAAAGTATTTTCCTGTTTTTGTTGGATTTTTTGATAAAGGTATTTAAAAAAAATAGTGTTAACAACACGCGGCTAAACTGTGCTTTTTTTACTCGCGTTTTTAAATTCTTTGCTGGGCTCGCTGCGCTCGTTATTTAAACCAACGCTTGCAAAAAAACACTATTGTAGCCTCTAGTTGTTAAAACTACTATTTTAACGTTAGTTTGTAAACTTGCATGTATATAGGAATGGTGTTTTAGCATTAAACTCATTTAATTTACTTTTTCTTTTTGTAAAAATATAAAAGACGTAGTTTTTTATGAATTAATCGCCAGATTTTATATGTATTTCTTGTACTAAATCTGGTATTCTTTTCCAGGAAAGAAGAAGCAGAATGTTTGGCTAAAAAAAAAATACAGGGATAAGCGCAAACGCGAAGAACGAAAAACTTCAAAGCAGGCAAAACTAAATCAAGAGATGTTGGAAATGGATTGGACAGAATAAAGAAAGAGAGAAAAGCCGCCTTCGTAACAATTCAATGTTATGTCTATATAATATCTAATTTTAGTGTAATTGCATATTACTTTTTAAAATATTAGATTTTTGTAACACATATTAATAAATAATAAATTAATTTTATATATATTTATTCCTTGTAGTACAAAAGATTTAAAATTTAAAAATATGAAGTTTAATAAATTAATTTATTAAATATTAATTTTTAAATTAAAGAAATTATTTTTTAATTTTTAATAAAATAAATTTTTAACGTTCAAATACGATAGATTTTTATATGTAATATGCTGAATGATGGCATTTCTTATTGTAATATATTTTTATAATACTTTTTAAAATCTTGGATATTTGCAAATAATTTATTAGATATTTCATATATATTTATATCTGTTTCAAAATCCCTATTATAACCGTAAAGTGTTAGAGAAAAAGAAAAATCTTAGTTTTAATCTTTTTCTCACACATAATGCTTAGGATAAGGACATTCAGCTGTTTTTGGTAGATAAATATAAAAGCACTCAAAAAAATTATAACACTTTTGCCAATAATATTTTTCTTGATTTCTTTTATTAAACGAGTTAACAGGGGGTTCAAAATATGATGAGACAACCGGTACGGTGTAAAAGTACCCAATACCTAACCTAAATCAGAATATTTAGAACACACTTACCCTACAATACGTTGTTCAAGTTAATACCTTGTCATAAGTAGTCTAATGTGAATTTTCTAACCTTTCACCTTCAATCTAAAAATTTGGTCTACTACTACTTAAATATATAAAAATAAGCCTCCAAAAGTAAAAAGTGTTGCATAATAATAGGCAGTTATTAATTGTTAATAGACCCAAGTACGAAAAATCCAGAATGGTGACAAAATGAAAATCCCTAGTTCATTGTCAAGGTTACTACCTTAAGGCTGTAGATAAGTACCTAAAAAATTGCCAAAATTGCACTACTAGTACGGGACATTGACCTGGAAAAGTGTCAAACTACTTAGGTATGTTACCCATCGAGTTTGGTTTTAGTGTTGCCAGGAGCCTGGTAATTTTGGACCAAAATTGGTAATTCCTAATTACCTATTACCAGAGTGAAATCTACGGTAACTTTAGAAGTTCACAAATTTAATGTAAAATAAAAAAAAATCAAAGCAATGCTAAAATCAGCTGATTTTTCTGATTGACGCTTTCTGAAAAGAATGTAATACCAACCGTCAAACTTTGCATTGCCTTTTCTCCCTGGACTTTATTGCATAAATTTCAAGAATATTCGCCACCGGCGCTATAAAACCATTGATAATACTTAAGATTTTCGTTTGTCATAGCATTTGTAGTGTAATTTTCTGAAAATTTTTGCCTGCGGCGCTATTAAGCCATTGGTGTTTACGATTTATTTTAATTTTAAGTCAAAAGTTACATTTTTAGCGTAATGTTCTCAAAAATTTTCGCGTGCGGCACGGCACGTTGATCGTGCTTAACAAATTTTTAAGGAACTTGTTTCTTAGAATTTCATACATTAAAGGGATATCAGAGAAAATTCGAAGAGTAGCGAACAACTTTAATATTAAAATAGCTTTTAAATTTAATAACACATTTCGAAGCCTTCTTAGTAAAATAAAACCGGCGAACACATAAAATAAGGAATGCATTTACCAAGTTCCTTGTAAGTGTGGTGAATTATACATAGGCGAAACAAAAAGACCACTATCTGTTAGGCCTAAGGAACATCAGACGAATATCCAAAGAGGTAAAACAATGAAATCAGCAATCGCCGAACATGCGCGAACATGGTTTTGCGCAAGGAGGCACATTGGAAGAAACGAAAATTCCTTGAAGCTGCCTTTATTGGGCAGAATCAGGGTATTTTCAGTAAAACAAGTGTTGAAATTCCAAATATTTGGAAGCCCCTTCTTGGGCGGAGCCAACTTCTTAAACTTCACGGTTGAGTGATTTTCCATAGTATATAAGTACGTAGCCTTAGGAATAGATTGTAGTTTGCATCTGAAGACGATCAGAGATCGAAACGCCGTTGTTAAATAAAATATAGACAATGGAAGTCCGAAACACAGAGTTAACCGACTTCAGAAAAAGACGAGGTCATAAGTTTGACACGTATTTTTTACATAAAAAAAATCAGGCCCAGAATAGGAGACCGGGGCGCCTAAAATAAGGTGGATCACTGCCAAGGAAGAATGGGAGTGACGGGTTAAGAAAGGATGGTATATACAAGGTGGATTCTTTAAATGGGAAGGTGCTTCTAGCGGCTTTGGGGAAGAGGTTTTTAAAAAAAGGTAAATGCGAATCTTTAATGATTTTTTACGGACTTTCTGCCCGTGATAAAAAAAATTTGTGGACCCAACTAGAGTCCCAGGGCCTACCAAGTTTTTTAATGAGGGATACCACTTATGGCACCTTTTTGGAAAGCTTTTTTTTTAAAAAATGCACTACTTTTTTCTGATATCAGACATCACGGGAGGTACCACTTGTGACACCTTTTTGGAAAACTTTTTTAAAAAAAAATTGACATCTGTAAACCCATGTTTCAAAAAATTAAAACAAACTATTTTTTGTCAATTGTTTTAGCTTAAAGTAAACTACGTATTTCTTTATTTACTAAGTGGAATAAAGAAACTACCACGCAAGAATATTATTGGCGTAAAATTTTTAAAACATGGGTTGACAGATGTCAAAAAATTTTATTTAATCGCATTTCTTTTTTAACAAGCTTTCCAAAAAGTTGCCACAAATGGTACCCCTTCACGAAAAAAAAATTGGTAGGCCTCGGGCTTCAGTAAGGGCCCCCAAATAGGCCGCCAATAATGTTCTTGTGTGGTATTTTCTTTATTCCGCTTAGTAAATAGAGAAATATGTAGTTCACTTTGAAACTAAAACAATTGACAAAAAAATAAGTCGTTTCAAATTTTTGACACCTTCTTCTTTAAAAAAAATAGTTGGTAGGCCCTGGGCCTCCTGTCCGTAAAAAATCATTAAAGATTCGCTTTCAGCTTTTTTTAAAACCTCTTTCCTAAGGTCGCTGGAAGCACTGTTCCATTTAAAGAATCCACCCTTACATTGGTATAGAAATTAATGTTGGCTTCAATTCCCCTTAAATGCATTTGCTTAGTCTGTATTTTTACACCTCCCTCCGAGATATAGGCCACTCAACTACTTACGATTTAATACTCTTTCGGTCCAAAACAGAGGTCATTTTGAACACTGTTTACAGTTGTTACATGGCTTAAATGATGTCACAATCGTCACCGATCTGAACCGAAGGGGGCCTATATCTCGAAGGTGTTGCCTGTATTATATCGCTCCTGACACAGACATCGATGTTTCTGTATACAAAACTGGAGATGCACTCTCCAGTGTAGCCATTCTTGAAATTAGGGAGAAAACAATTATCTCCCTGAAACGCACAGATCCTATTGGTCGACGTCAAAAATAAGTCGTTTTTCCCCCGAAGGGTAAAAAACGACTTATTTTATGCCTTGCCTAAGGCTTGACCTATATGAGATTACGTCATTATATTTTCTTCAATTTTCGTACTAAAAGCTCTCTAAATAATAATTGTCGTCGTCAAGAGTTGGCGCTCCGGCTCAGAATATGATTTAGTTTTTCTAAAATTCAAACCAGCCTGAAAGCAATTTCTTCTTCAGTACTTTCTCATGATGTAAGTCGTCAAGTGCTTACTGGAGTCAAGCCTTGGGCAAGGCCTAAAATAAGTCGTTTTTTACCCTCCGGGGGAAAAACGATTTATATTTTAGTCGTGTGCCGTTAGCTTGACCTCTATAAGAAGTGTTTAGGATCTGACGACGAGAACGCGTACTGTGAATCAAAATAACTAAAAACTTTTTTTTTTATTCATGTTATTGACTGACCTAATAATGTTAAACGGCTACAAAAACAGAATTACAAGGATTATACTTAATTGTTTTTTCTTTATAATAATGCTTAAAGAAATTTGAATGACCTTTCCAATCGGCATTTTTTAAGATAATATCCAATGATATTTCACTATCAAAACGATTGGTAGAAACAGCCGACCTTATACTCCCTGGTGAATAATTAATATTGAAAGCAGACTTAACCAACCCTGCAATAACCGCTCTTGACGTTGGCCCAATTTTACCTCAAGTCGTAATAAAGAGATTGCTTAACCCATCTTTAGTACTTTTTCTTTCAAAAAACAGGATCTAATTCCTTATTTATAATTTGAAGTAATTTCCAACCAGACTGCCCATAATTACATCTGTCAGTTTTAGAACCAAAGGATGGCCAAAACATTATGGAATTCTCTTCGACTGTCATAGAACCATCGTCTATTAAGAGTTAAATCGTAAATTCTCCTTCCTGAAGAAAGTAATAAAATTAGTGTTAATCTTCTGGATACTTGAAACATGCTATTTAAATCCACTATTTCTGAATTTATCCACGATATCAATTGATACTTTTTATTAAATACGGGTTTAGCCACCTCTATAGCTTTTATTACTCTTTTAACCAAAGAGTGACTGGAATAGCAATTATTGATTTATGGACTTTAATTGTGCTTGGGAAAAAATAGGCCAGACAAATAACACATTTAGGATCGGAATCTTTAAGTACAACTCTAGTTATATTGCACCATGCCAACCAATCTTTCCATGGCGACATATATGTTTTCAGAGTGAACTTTTATTATATCAGTCTACCCCGTACAAGCCAGGCCTCCAAACAAAGATTTTGGGCATTCGGCAATGGATGTTGTGTTTGAGCATCTATTAAATGTAGATGTAGATTCTGCAACTTTTTGGCGGTGCCAATTTCCTGGATTGTATTTCCACTTTCCAAAACACTTTGTCCCAATTGGTTACAATTAGGATAGATTTTCCGTTAGCCGAATTCAAATGTTTCAGAACTCTGGGAATCAAAACGGGCGGTGAAGATATCCAAGCTATTTGGTAATTCCAGATTCTGCTGAAGGCGTTCGTGAATTTTGCTTGTTTGTCCTTCATATCTTTTGAAACATAAGTTTCCACTACTTTTGATAAATTTGTGGCGAACGGGTCTATTTGTGGAGTTCCCCACTTATGAAACATAAACTGTGCCAATGTTGGAAGAAGATGCCAGTCTGGTAGTGGTTTGTTTCTCGACAGGTTGTTCGCAATATTGTTGAAAATTGCTGCTATAAATTGAGCTTGAATCGCTATTTCCTATTTTTGGGCCAAGTTTAATAAAGAATAAGTCATCTCCAATAAATTCCTGGATTTCATTCCTCCTTGATTTCCGATAAACGAAACCACCGTTCGATTGTCTATTTGAACCAAAATCATTTTGTTTTTGAGCACTCGCATATTCTTCTTTAATATTGTAATACATTTCTCTGCAATTTTTGTGCCACATTGCTTGACGGTGTCCATGCTCCTTTGAATACTTTGTTCATCAGTTGCATGCCCCATCTTATGTCGCTGGAGTTTGTGAATAAAAATATCTGTGGATTTGAGGGAAAAAGCGGAGAGCTCTTTTCTATATTTTTCATCTACCAATTGGCTTTCGAGAGGACCTGTTTTGGAACTTGAGTTTTTAGTTTTGGATTCTTTTCTGAAAGAGCTAAACTTGCTCGCAGCATTTTTCGTGGGATGACAAAAGATGCGAAATTCATTTTGCCCAATACTCTTTTTGTTAGCTGCCAGCTCCATTTCTGATGAGTCAGTATATATTGTAAATCGAGTTTTATTGACTATTTTTTCTTTACTGGTAATTAAATTCGATTTTTGAATGTGTCCCATATAATTCCTAGAAATTCTATTTTTTTTATACTAAAATTGACTTGTTTTTGTTGACCTGCCAACCAAGAATTTCTAAATAATCTATCACCCATACTGTTTCAATTTTAAGTAACACCAGATTTTGATTTGCTATTAAAAAAATCGTCTAAATATACAATTATCCTGATATTTTCTTTTTGTAGTTGGCCTGCTAACCAGTTGAAAATCCGGGAGAAATCGAGTGGTGCGCTTGATAGGCCAAATGGGATTTGACATTTGATAAACCTGCCCTTTGTAAACCATTGTTTTATTGGGATGTGAAAGTATGTTTGAGAAATATCTATTTTTGTCATGTAATCCTCATTTTGCAAATATAATGGAACTTTTTGATGATATATCAGTTTGAAAGTCTTGCGCGAAAGATACTGATTGAGGCCCTTTAAATTGAATACTGGTCTTTTCGTTCCCCTAGGCTTTGGAACCTAAAACGTTTTTGAAAGGAATCCCGTATCGAAGAAAGGGTGACAATTCCAAAACACCTTGATCTATCATTTGAAAAATTTGCTCTTCCATGCCCATTGTTTAAAATTTTAAGCATTTTTTTTGTAAAAATGGAAGAAAAGGTGACTTTTTCACAAATGGTATTGAGTATTGAGTATCCCGTATGTCGGATCTTTTTATTTTATCCAATGCTGGAGAAACAGTTTTAGTTGCCCTGCCATGAATGTTATATTGTGGTAGTCATTGTCTTTTTGGTCTTTTAAAGGAATTATCTTTACGTTTTCCTGTAATAGGTCGCTTTTCTGTCTTTTCTGTTAAAAGATTTTTTGGGTGACCTAAATAACCCTTGTGTTGAGTTTTTATTAAAAGGTTTTTGTTGATAAGCTGTTGATTGTTTTTTGCAATAAAAGCGAAAAAGAGGTCCTTGGCGTTTCAGCAAATCGGCAAGTTGTTGATTATTAAAGAGGTGAGTAGCAGAAGGGGGTATTGCCTCCAGCAGAAAAGTTAAATGATTATTATTTCTCGGAATAAATTTTTTTCTTCTTTGATCAATCGCTTCTACTTTTTTTCTGAGAAAAATTATAACACATTATCTGAACTCTGCTTAAAAGGTGAATCCAAACTTCCAAAAAGTTTAGAAGCATCCTTCTTAATGTTAGGATGAAGCGCAATCAGAGACTTCATACAGTCAGTAAACGCACTTCTTTGTAACAAAACCCCATGTAGCGCTACACCCCAAGCTAAGTCTGATTTAAAATTTTCGTCAAAATTTGATGAACTTGATTAAAAGAAGGTTGGTATTCAGTGTCTAAGACTGGATCTTAGACACTGAATACCTTGCGCCTCAATAGTAGGTACAGCAGGAGGAATTAACGGTTGTCGTTCTTTTGTTGTTGGTATAAAATTAAAAGATTCATTCAAATTCTAATAATCATCTTGCTCTTCCAAAAGTGGAGGAAAATTTGGTTGCAAGTCTTCCTCCACTTCTTCTTCATCTTTTTCTTCTTCGTCCTGATCATATTCGTTACCAAATACAAGTGGTTTGGATTTCTCTTTGAGCATACTTTTAATTTCTTCGTTTTCTCCAGTCTATTTTTCATAGCTTATGAAGTAGAATCTGAATCAGATTCCAAATCATTTGTCTTTGCAAGAAAACCTGCAGAATTGGATTTCGCTAATACTATTCTCCTTTTATGAGATAACTAAATGTTTGATCTCATGCAGTGTCACCGATACAATTTTATTGTGAACAGCTGAGTTTCGTATTCTACATGCCAAGCTACTTGGGTGTGTAATAAGGCCAACACATAACGGTCATTCTATCGTAATTTATTTAACACTTTGACCGGATCTGAACCTTCAAATAAATCTGGTTTGGTAAAACTGCAAGCTTTCTAAGTTTTCCACTGTGAAGGAAGCTTTTCTTCCAAAATTTTGACAACCCTCTTAAAAATCTCCGAATCACACCGATTCTCAGGAACCTGCTTAGAAAGCTCTTTCAACGTGCTATTTTTCTACAACAAAAACAAAAACGTATTTATTTTTTTGTTTTTTAAGCTGTAGTAATACAACCCCAGTAAAAACACTTTTGACTGTAACCTAATAGTTATATATAAGGTTCATATATTTATGTAAAATATGTTAAATCATATTTACGGAAATCTCACATAAAAATATTTTTATAAAAAAAAATTATGTAAACATTACGTCAAAATTTTGACTGTAAATTTAATTCATGATAAGCAATGTTAATTTTACGTAATAATATGACATTTACGTAAATATTACGTAATCTAGTTTAAGTAAACGTTATATAAAATGATCTACATTAAATGAAAGTAATAAAATTTACATAGCTATCATGTAACAATTTAGATATTACGTTTACATTTCAAATGTTACATAACTATTATACAAAACATTTTATGTAATATTTATATCATCTAAATTACGTAAACGCTCTATTACATGATTTACGTCACATTAAAATTTTGAGAAATTTACGTAGATATTATGAAACAGTGCGAATCTTAAGTTTACATTTAAAATTTTACATAATTGTTATATAATTTTTTTTGTATTAACTATGTCATTTAAGTTATATAAATCCCTGTAAAATAATTCACGTCAAATTAAAGTCCTGAAAAAAAAAGTCCTAAATTTTACGTAATTATTATATAGTCAATTGAAACTTGAGTTTACATTTCAAATGTTAGATAACTATTAAATAAAACATTTTATGTAAAATTTATATCGTCTTAATAAGGTAAACGCTCTGTAACGTGATTTACGTAACATTAAAATTTACAAAAATATTATGAAAATTAAAGAAATTACCTTCCTTTAGGTAGAGACGGCGCTAATTTTACTATGTTCCCTGTACAGTGGATGATAATATTATATATTATTAAAGAGCAAAGATACTTCATTATTAGAATGTGGACTTTGAGGTATTGACAAGATGGTGGTACTTCTCTATCAGAATAACCTCTTCAACCAGAGACAACATAATAACTTACGGAGACTAACAGAAAGATAGGGCCGTGCAGGAACTACGTTCCTGTAGCGCATAGTGCATTGCGGCGTAGAGTGAAAGTAATGCTTGTATTAAGTAAACACCTATCCTGCCCCGTCCATCTCTTTCTATATGATCATAAAAGAAAGACAGAACATTTTTCAATTTCGAAATATATTACAAACAATTTTAATTTTGTACCTGCCGGTTTCTGCCACCGCTTGTCAAAGTCTGTCAAGCCTGGCAAGCGGTTTTTTTAGATTATCAAAAGTAAGTTATTTTAATCAGTTTTGGTTGGAAATCGCGCTAGTTTATGTGATTATCTATATGGTGGATTAACAACTTATTGTTAAGTCTAAAATGCCATTCAAATCAGGCTGGATCACTACCATTAAAGCTAGTGAGAATGGGACGATTTGAAGAGTGCCGAAAATTGGGATTCAAATTATTGCGAACCAAATCCTTGAAGAAAATATTGTAATGATTTATGCAGAGTTAAGCAAGAAGATAATAGGTTAAAATACAACCAATAAAAAGAGATATAGGTTAAAACATTTATAAAATCTGTAAGACTTTTATACTGGGATTTTTTCCCAATTAATAAAAGAAAATAACATAATAAAATGTTGTCATCTTTGATATTTGATAATATTCCTCAACATAGTTATAACCCCCTCCTCCTATTTTAGATTTTTAAAGGGTCCAAAACACTTTGTAAGCTAAAGAAAGTTTTTTAGCTGGTAATTCTTATGTAACATGGATGTAATATTCATGTAAAAGGTAGGTCATTTCATTTACATCACATTTACGTAACAATTAGGTGGGCTTTGCGCATAGCATTATGCAGAGTTTTTGCACCTTAATTTGACTAAAATTTTACATTATTGTGACCTCTCAGTGACTTTAAATTTACGTAACAAGGTAAATCTGTTAGGTAAATTTTATGTCATTTCTACATAACGGTGTTTACTGGGACTTATGATCCGCGCCTGTCAAATTCTAGACCGCACCGACCAAACTATGAGCCGCGCCGGTCAAACTGTGAGCCGCGCCGGTCAAACTGTGAGCCGATTCGGCCAATTTGTGGGCCGCGCCGGTCGAACGAACCGTGCGGACCAAGCAAATCAATCTGCCAGTGCGGCTGAAGCCATTCGAGCCGTACATTAATTAAAAGAAAAGTTTTACCCTTAAATTAAGTAAAAGACTCATTTACCTTGATTGTACATCTTGATAAATGGGTGCTTGAATCGAAAAAATAAAATACAAATTCTTACAATCAAATCAGAAAACGTGCACTATAACACTAAATAAAAGTCTGTTAGCAAAACAAAATTTGTTTATATGAAACGAGAGCTTCGATTATATAACGCGTAATGAACGAAGAAATTGCTTTCAGGCTGGTTTACGAATTTTAGAAAAGATAAATCGTATTCTGAGCCTTATATACGTCAAGCCAACGGCACAGGACTAAAATATTGTCATTAGTGTCATTTGTGGGAGAAATCATCGGCATCGACCAATAAGAGAACAGCGTATTTGTGGGAAATTATTTTCTCTTGCCTGATCTCAAGAATAGCTACATAGGTTTGTTTTTCCTCCAAGGCTGATGCCTAGATAGAATCTCACTTAGTCAATTTACCATTAATTAAAGTTTAATAGTTAATTATTGTAGAGCTTGGTGCTATAAGTCGCTCATTATTTAGGGAATAATTGCATTGGGGAGGAGGCCAATCAATATTTGAGTTTAATTTTCTCGCCCTCTTGTGCAATGGCTGCCAGCCAACTCAGAAAACTCGATAAATCCTGCAAGTAGTGGAAGTTGTAAACATGTTTTGATAAATTTACGAAACTGTTTCGAGAAATAATATAGAGAAGTAAGTACTATAATATCAAGTATTTATGTAAAATCACGTTTTCTATTGACAAAATGAGTGCCACTGCCAAAGGCGCAACTGGGATCGGCCCTCAAATATACTCTGCAAAAAATAACGCTATAAAGTTCTTATAAAAGTTGGTCAGTTATCACAATGTTTTATAGGGTTTTACAAGAGCAATGATAAAAAATATTAGTGAATTACCATGGCTATGGTAGATTCGGTGATAAATTATTTGCTGCGTGTAATTGCACAAAAAGATTGTGAATTTACCGTCCAATTAACATACTTAACAGTGTATATGTACATTTATTTGTGTAGATTTACAATGTTAAGTGTTCTGCTTCTTTTCTACATTAAAAAAAATACATTAGCTATCTGATATGACTTGTCAGACTTTAATTTTGTAAAAATAATTTTATATAAAAAAAAGCTTTTCAAATACAAGCTTTTATAAAATATTAAGTGCACTAAAAAGTAGGAAATAATTATTAATTATATTATGATTGTTCGCAAGAATCTGAATTCACTATAAAGCAGAGCAAGGGTAAGTAAATCCAACCTAACTCGACCCAAGCTACACTAACGTTTCTCTGATATATGGATGAGACGAACGGTCTGTGGTAGCAAACGCCTGGGTAAAGACAGGCCAAACAGTTCATTAAAGAACGTTCACCAAAAGAAGCTTGTCAGACAAATCATGGGAGGTCACTGCAAACTCAATAAGCACTTGTATGCAATGAGATTGGTAAAGGATGCAACATGCCGCTTCTGCAAAAAAGACTCATCACATGTAATATGTCAATGTGAAGTCCTAGTTAGAACTGGGACCTTACTAGGGGACCTAGAATATCCGCGGCCAGAAAGCTATATACAGGGTACACTGGCAAAGCTTCTGGGTTTCATGACAAGGACGGGGCTGCAACTTGTTCTGTAGTTCTAGCAAAGCGGGGAAGAAGAAAGGGGAACCACAATAGATCTGAGAAGGTCGAGGTGGACAGGTGTCTACATCACCCCCACTCTAATCTAATCTAATCTAGTTTTAATTTGCGACCGTCGCTTTTATTATGACATCAGAATGCTAAAGATTATTTTATACTTTTTAGTGCCTTTATATTTCATAAAAGCTTGTATTTGAAAATCTTTTTTTTTATTGAAAATTATTTTTTACTTTATAGATTTGTACACTAAATCGTCTATTTTGAATCCGCCATGTTGAAATTTTGAAATCTGATCAAAAATTCATAGTCTCCTTCCATAAAAACTTCTGTATGCCAATTTTGATTGAAATCGAACCAACTAAATCTTTTTTCCCTCCACTTGCCTCGTTAGGGGAGGTGGATACCTACCTCATAATATCATATTATGCCATTGTCACCAAAACTATAAACGCGTATATTTGAAGACAATGGGATATGTATTAGTCAGTTAAAATTCATTAGCAAAACATGACCATAAATCGTGCATCTTAAATCCGCTATATTGAATTTTCAAAATCTGATCAATAATTCGTATTCCTTATTCCCAAAAACCCCTGTTTAACCAATTTTGGTTGAAATCGGACAATCTTATGTATTTTCTACCCTCCACTCCCCTCGTAGGGAGGAGAGGGGTGCTTAATAATACCATATTATTGTATTGTCACCGGAACTATAAACGCATACCAAATTTGAAGACAATCGAATGTGTATAAGTCAGTTTTGTTAGCAAAAAATGACCAACATAGTCAATCCGCCATATTGAATTTTCAAAATATGATTAAAAATTCGTATTCCTTATCCCCAAAAACCCCCGTATACCAAATGAAATCGGACAAACTTAGGCGATTTCCCCCCTCCACTCCCGTCGTAAGGGGGCGGAGGATGGCTAATAATAACGTATTATTGTATTGTTACCGGAACTATAATTGCATACCAAATTTGAATTCAAACGGACATCTAGAAGTTAGTCAAAATTGAGTTGCAAGATTTGACCCGAACATACAAAGATGCATATCGCATACATAGAGGTGAACTAAAATAAGGGCTGGTAATAAAAAAATCTGATCTGTGTGTGATCAATTTGATTCAACACCTCTTGCAGGCTTTACAGCGTATCTGTTATTATGACAGTGTCGTCGGCATATCGTATGTTGTTGATTTTTATGCCGTTTATGGTCAGACCCTCTACGCAGTTATGAAGTGCATTCTCTATTACTTTGTTACTATAGATATTAAACAATAGCGGATACAATATACAACCTTGGCGTACTCCTCTTCTTATTTGGACCTCTTCGGACAGTTGGCCATCAACCTTTATTTGAGCAGTCTGATTCCAGTATAGATTAGCGGTTATCTTTAGATCTTCTGCTATGAGCTTTTCGTGTTGGACTCGATCAATTGCTTTCTCATAATCTATGATCTCTTGTCCCGAACCCACCACGAAATCCAAACTGCGTGTTGCTTAAAAAGGATTAGCATTTCCCATAAATTCTTCTGTGGATAGCCTTTAGAAATATTTTTAACATATGGCTCACTAGGCTGATTAGGCGGTAATCACTACACTTATTTGTTGAATGTTTTTTAGGCAGCGTAACAAAGGTTGATTTTAGCCAGTCAGCAGGGATTTTACCGCTACGATAAATCAAGTTAAAAAGTTTGACCAGCGTATTTAGCGAATCTTCGTTTTAAAACCTCAATGTATACTTTGTCTTGCCCTACCGCTTTTCTGTTTTAAGCCGAAGATATTGCGTGTTTACTTCCTCTGGTGTTATATCTATGCATTGGTTAAAAAATTGTTCTGGCTCTTCGGATCGGTTATCGGTAAAGAGATGTTCTATGTAGCTACACCATTCTTTTAGTTTTTCTTTGGTATCCGGTATGATTTTACCCTAATTGTCCACAAGGATTCCAGCTTGTCTTTTATTAAATAATCCGGCAGCTTCCTTTATGCGTTTGTGTAAATTGAAAGTGTCATGATGAGCATCTAGATCTTCTATTTCTTGACATTGCTGTGTGATCCAGTCTTGTTTTGCTGACCTTATCTTGTTTTTTATTGCTCTATTGATTTTATATTACTGATCGCTGCCTTTTATCCATCAACTACAGGATTTCATTGGTCATCCAAACTTTCTTTTTATTTCTTATTTTCATATAACTTAACTTTTCTAAATATGTAAAAATAGAATTAATAGTTATCCTGTCCCTAATAACACACTTTCGGTAACGACGCCGAACCAAACAGAACGTGCTAGGAACGTTCCGAACGGGTACACAATTTGGCGGAAAATTCTGAGTTTTAAAATGTACGTTTTGTGAACTTTTCCGCCAGCGGGTCAAGGATCGTTTCAAATAGAACGTTAAGAGAACGTCTGTTTTGGACTTAAAATAAATCTCGCGCGCGACTTTTTTTTACAAAAGTTCAGCTAACTTTTTTAACAATTTGATCGAAAAAGTCCACTTATTTTTTGCATACCTAATTTATGAACGGTCTTGAAATTTTGAATCCTTTTGTTTCAGAGCAAGATGACGTCATAGCATAATCCCTCTAAATAATAAATTCACCCTTCAAGTTCATTGAATATTCGTTTCGTTCGGTTAGTTTTAAAAACGAACATCTCTTTACCGATAACCGATCCGAACAGCCAGAAGAATTCTCAAACCAAAGCATAGATATAACACCAGAGGAAGTAAAACACGCAATATCTTCTGCTAAAAACAGAAAGGCGGTAAAGCAAGACGAAGTATTCATTGAGGTTTTAAAGCTAATAAAAAACGAACATTCGCTAAATACGCTGGTCAAACTTTTGAACTTGATTTATCGTAACGGTAAAATCCCTGTTGATTGGCTAAAGTCAACCTTTGTTACGCTCCCTAAAAAACATTAAGCAAAGAAGTGTAGTGATTATCGCCTAATCAGCCTAATGAGCCATATGTTAAAAATATTTCTAAAGATTATCCACAAGAGAATTTATGGGAAATGCGAATCTTTTATGGGTGACACGCAGTTTAAATTTCGTGGTGGGTTCGGGACAAGAGAGGCCTTGTTTGGCATTCAAGTCTTAGTTCAGCGGTCTAGAGATGTGTCGGTGACAGTATATGCCTGTTTCATAGATTATGAGAAGGCATAGAATCGCTAAAAGAAGTTGGTCTAGATGACCGAGATCTAAAGATAATCGCTAATCTATACTAGAATCATACTGCTCAAATAAAGGTTGATGGCCAACTGTCCGAAGAGCTCCAAATAAGAAGAGAAGTACGCCAAGGTTGTATATTGTCTCCACTGTTGTTTAATATCTATAGTAACAAAATAATAGAGAATGCACTTCATAACTGCGAAGAGGGTTTGACCATAAACGGTATAAAAATCAACAACATACGATATGCCGACGACACTGTCATAATAGAAGACACGCTGGAAGGCCTACAAGAGTTATTGAATCAGATTGCTGCCAAAAGTTCGCAATTCGGGCTTAACTTAAATGTTGAAAAAACAAAATAGATAATCATATCCAAGGAAAAGAATATCCGGGGCATGTTAGAAGTAAATGGGCAGCAAGTCGAACGCGTGGATTCATACAAATACTTAGGTTGTCTCCTTAATGAGAACTGGGACAACATGCAAGAAGTTCGTGCAAGAATTGAACAGGCCAGATCATCTTTTATCAAAATAAAACCAGTGTTGTGTAGTCGCGATCTTACTACCACTCTCCGAATTCGTGTGCTTTGGTGTTATGTTTTTAGCATCCTGTATTATGGCATGGAAGCATGGACACTGACTGAGGTCATGTGCAAAAAGTTGAAGGCATTCGAGATGTGGTGTTATCGTAAAATATTAAGGATATCTTGGATGGATCGAGTAACTAATCTGGATGTTCTGCTTAGAATAAATAAAGAGCTTGAAATTTTTCTTTACTATCAAAAACGAAAACTTGAATATTTTGGCTATATTTTGAGAAATGACAAATATAAACTCTTAAAATTGATATTAGAAGGCAAAATTGAAGGCAGAAGAGGTCCGGGTCGTCGACGGATATCATGGCTTAGAAATCTTAGAAAATGGTATGGTGTTAGTACTACGACACTTTTCCGAAAAGCAGTGGACAGGGTGCAGATTACGCTGATGATAGCTAACGTTCGAAGAGAGCATGGCACTTGAAGAAGAAGACTCGGGACGTTCTCAGGACCTAAAAAGTATTTCCCAGCACACAAAAAAGACGTCCCTTGGGCGTCCCTCAGGGACCTATTAGAGTTTTTAAAAGATGTGTTTAAAACGTTCCAGTCGAACTTACCGGACTCCCCAGGGAGATACTCTTGGGGACCTATATATCTGACAGACGTTTTAACGACGTCTCGGATACGTCCACGTTTCTTATACTTTGAGGTCCACTAAGAACGTTTTTTGCACGTCTTAAAATGGTTTTGGACACGACATTTAGAAACGTTTTCCAAACTGTAACTGTAACTTTCTGGTAATGCAATTTAATTCTAAATAAAAACAACTTTTTTAATTTACTAATACTAAAATATCTTGCCACAAAAATGTCTTGAAAAAATTTTATTTTGTATGCCCATTTTGATCAAATTAAATAAAAAACTTTGAAGTCACACCTTCCAGTGTAAAAATTCTACCTAGAAATTTTTGGTTTATATTATAATATCTATATGACAAACTCTCTGGACAAAAAAAGAACAATTTTAAAACCTTAAAAAAAGAACGTTGTAAAAACGTCCAATACAGTACATTTTAAAGACTTACTTTTTAAGAGTTGTTTAATACGGATCTTTGCTTAAAAATTATATTTTTCAAAATTTTAAAAAGCTTTCTAACACATATTTCATTTTTTTTATTAATATTTTAAATCTTTGGGTCGTAAATTTTACGTTTTTAAGACGTTCGAAAAAGTACGTTTTAAAAACGCACTTTTAAGGTCCCGGGACGCCGGGACCTAATGGGACCTAAAAAGGACGTCCCTGGGACGTCCCTGGGACGTCATGTGTTATAAGGGTTATCTAACACATAACATTTGGTATCTCGTCTTTTCCTACTCATCTGTTGTAGAATCGTTCTGTTATCCGGATTTGGATCGATTTTTTTGTGACATTCACTCTGTGATCGTTTAAACCACTAAAAGTGTGTTATCTTCTTGAGCAAAAAGAGGTCTCCGGGACGTTTAGTAAACGTCCATTAGGACGATTCTAAAAGGTCCGATAGGAGCCTTAACAAGACCGGGGGAGGAAAAAACAGGTCCCAGGGATGTTTCAACAACGTCTATGTAACATCCCAAGGGACGTTCCCGAAACAAAATTTCACTTCTCGTAGGAATGTATCTTAGAAGAAAAAATGCAATGATAAAATGTACTATTAACAAAAGCAAAGTCGACGTGTCCCCAGATTTCTCAAAAAAAAAATCTTTAAAATAATATTTTTGCATTTGTCCATGAAATTGTGAAAGTGAATATCTCAAAAACTAATCGATAGATATTCAAAATTTTTACACGAATGTCAAGACATTTAGGAGACCTTCAAAACAAGGTATCAATCGACCCACTTTTCCTATTCAAAATATAAGGGTAAATTTTCCCTCAAAGGGGATGTGCGCTATAAATGTGTGTTTTAGCATTTTCTCCAATTCTAAACAGTTTTTGACAAAATTCAGGTGAACCATTTTAAATAGCCAATACTCTATAAATTGCCTTTAAAAATTGCAATATCAATATTTCTAAGAAATCTTTTTGACAATAAAAATTTAATTGAATTGAATATCAACCACCGTGAAAATTATCTAATTAAGCAAAAATCACGATTAACAGTAACCGGAGGTTGAAATGAGTCTTGGTAAAACACATTCTAAGTAGCGATTAGTAACTAATCAAAGATTAAAGTCTAATCGGTGAATTTTTGCTTTAGTGGATACGAACAATAAACATTCGTAACCTTATAATTATAGCTCCATTAACACCGATTGATAGTTTTGTTTTAAATCTTTCACGGCAATAGAATGGCTGGGTCAGTCTATAAATTAGTCGCCTTGAGATAAAAAAATGTCAAGGCTGGGTTCGATTGTTGGCTCTCATCAGCGCAATCTGTACCCTGTCCACTGATTTTCGAAAAAGTGTCAAGCATTTTAAACCAACTCTCCTTGAGTTTTGGACATAGTTTGATTGATGGGTAATAATAAAATAAGGAGTAGATGAATTTTGTATTTATCTAAAAGGTGTTTTTATTAAAAAACATAAATGCAAGTTTTTTTTTACATTTCTGTCACTGTCGAAATTTCACTTCTGCTTGCACCTTGACTTGCACCAACCTCTACTGATGAAAGCTACAGCTTTAAAATAAGTGGGCTTTGAGTAAGGAAAGTTTCTTTGACTAACCTTTTAGATAACCTCAATGTTTTAGTTTCAGTTTGTAAATAAATTATTAAAGGTGTTTTGGGTTTTTTTGTTTGGAATTCACTTATGTTTGTTTTGCCTCGTAGTGCCCTCATAAATATATTTTTTTGCTGAAAACGGGTTCAAAATATGGCGGTTTTCTGGACAAAATCGGACGTGTTTTATTGGGTAATGAACAACTTGGGACATTAAATAAGGTAAATTGATCCTTGTAAAAACGGTAACTTTCTGGGGGCTATAAATTTAAACCACCCCCCTCATACACAAATAATGAAGCCATTATGTGCCAAATTTTTGGCGTATTCACCATTTACCATTTTGAAACCTGTCGAAAAAAAATTAGTTTTAGGGCATTTTCTCCTAAAATATGGTGAATTTTGAGAGAAAAAAGCAGTTTTTCAGTGGTATTTTGCAATAACAATACAAAATAATCAATAACTTTATATCTTTTCTCTATGGGTAAGTGTTAGTAATCCCCCCCCACCCAACTTATAGACCTCCGGAGATCTTAGTAAATCTCACTGTAAAACTTACGCGAGACCAAGTTTCTCTGCTCTAAGAAAAACACTAAGGAACTTAAAAAGTAGATAAATAAGAGAAGACATTTCTCACTTTCCATTTTGACCTTGGCGTGATACCAGTCGGTTCTCTTTGGGTCAAGGTCTTGATCGTTGACCTCCTGGGGGATTCCCTTTATATACTTAGCTACCGTCGTTGACGGCAAACGAGGGTTAGCATCTCGTGTTTTCTCCCGCACTCGAAAGCGACAGGCCGCCTGCTGCCATTTTGCACCAAGTCAGGACGTGTATTCCTGAGAGTAGAGCGGTGAAGCAAGTAAAAGTTTCCGGAGATTATGTGTAAGCTATATAGAGGAAAAATAATGGTCAGAAAACTTAGCGAAGCACGTGATAACAAATCCAGAAATTCAGCTGATTATTTTAATCTTTATAATTTTTTGGCAATTAAGCCAACCCTCAAGATTTGGTCTAAAATGATTAAAGCCAAATAATTATTTTACAATAAAAAACCAATGATATAAATATTTGCACATTATTATATTTAGTTGATCTGATTCGCACACAGAAAAACATCATCATATGCTCAATCACAGGTCTAAAATTGTTAAAGCCTTAACTTTATTTTACAAAGGAAATATTTTTTAGTTTAAGAAATTTGATAAAAATATTTAAATAATAATTTTTATTTTCTCAGCTAAAATTTATATCTAAAGACAAAAGTTTGAATTCTAACATTTTCAAAACTGTTGCGTTGTAATTTAGTATTTAAATAATTCTATATTTTCTTCTTAGTTTTTCATGTTCTATATATTCAATTTTCTTTCTGATTAAGTAGCCAGTTTCTTTAATTTAGTCCTATAAACTTATTTTGCTAGAATAAAGTTTTCTTCCAGAAATATATATAAATAAATTTTGGCATAAATCTCAAGGGTCTAAACCGTTTTGGTTTAGGTTAGGAACAGTTATCTATTTTTTTTATAGGTAATCTGCACACTCCTGTAATTATTTTTTTCTCTAATAAAAGTCTTTTATTATTATCTTCTTTTTTGTTGGGTTGGCCTTATCTGCGGTCCCGCGGCTCCGACTTACACGGGTGCAGATAGGCCAGATATTACATTCACCGTTCTACTCCCCACCATCCGCTAGGTTAGTTGAAACGGTGTTCCGCATCGTGTGCTCTGAGCAGATGCAATGATCCGAGGATGACCGCTTTCTGCATTGCGCCAGCAAGGGGTTCTGCCTTGTCACGGCAGGCTGGCAAGGTTTTAAGAGCTGAGAGCAGTGTTTGCCGTGCACCTCCGAGATCTCCAATTCCCAAAACCACTAGCTTGACTGTATAGCCCCGGTACACACGGAGAAGGTCAAAAAAAAGATCCTGATATTTCGTCCATTTCTCTTCCTCCTTCACAATGATGTTTGTCTCGGCAGGTGCCGAGAACTCAATGACATACACAATTTTATCATTCTTGTCAAGAAGTACTATATCCGGCTTGTTAGCGTCTACAAGCCGGAGAGTGAGGAATGCGAAATTGCAATATATTATTATTATTTTTTTATTTTTTTTAGGGTTTGGCCTTATCTGTGGTCCCACGACTCCGACTTACACGGGTGCAGATAGGCTAGGTGTTCCATTCACCGCTCTACTCCCCACCAAACGCGAGGTTAGTAGAAACGGTGTTCCGCATCTTGTGCTCTGAGCAGACGCAATGATCCGAGGATGACCGCTTTCTGTATTACGCCAGCAAGGTGCTTTGCCTTGTCATGGCAGGCTGGCAAGGTTTTGAGAGCTGAGAGCAGTATTTGCCGTGCCCCTCCGAGAGCTCCAATTACCAAAACCACCAGCTTGACTGTATAGCCCCGGTACACACCGCGAAGGTCAAAAAGAAGATCGTGATATTTCGTCCGTTTCTCTCCCTGACAATGATGTTTGTCTCGGCAGGTACCGAGAACTCAATGACATACACAATTTTATCATTCTTGTCAAGAAGTACTATATCCGGCTTGTTAGCGTTTACAAACCGGAGAGTGGGGAATGCGAAGTTGCAGTATATTATTTTTATTATTATTATCACCCTCAATATAAACGAGATTATATATATTATATATCATTCACTTATTAAAATCGGTTAAGAAATAAATGTAAATTTATTTATTATTTGCACATATAGAGCACAAGATCTTGTTCCAAATATTTGGGTACAAATTCTAAGGTGCTTAGCCTATTTTAATGAGCGATACGTCTTTCAATGTAATGTCAGCCATCTGGAATTTTAAGATGACCGCCAACTTTTTTAAATGCGTCGAAGGCGAATTTTATGTTCTATTTAATAGATTTCATTCACTTATAAAAATCGCTTAAAAACTAACAAAGCTGCAGATATTTGAATATATTGGGTATATATTTTAGAAGGTCCTATATTTATTTGCTAAGTTTTTAATTCAATTGGGTGTTTGATAGTCTAGATTTGCTTATTTGAAATGAACTGAGTAAACCAAGGATAACTTCGTTTTCTCTGTCTTTCTCTTTTTTACAGGTGCAAATTTTAAAAATGGACAAAAAACCTTTTTCTAATAACATCTCCTTAAAATGATGAAAAACTTCTATAACAGTTTTCTTGGTTTGGTGGAAACTCAAGGGGACTTGTACGTCTTTCTGGTCCCGTCTTCTTGCCCCTTCTTTTTTAAGAATAAGGGTCCTGCATATATTTGTTTACATCGGATCCTATGATCGTTCCGGATCTAAATTAAAGCCGACATAGTTTTGGGCAAGGCTTTAGCAACAGAACCATAAAACATGTAAGTAAAAGTTACATGGTGATTATTTACTTACGCGCACCGCTACTATATTTTCTATTATTCGTCGTAAAGATATCATCAAATATTTTTTAAAAGGAAAAATTACATATATTCAAAATACCATAATTTAAAATATATCTTAAAGGTGCAATTACACAGATAAACTGGTTCGTCCAAAAGTTTGCAAAAATATTTGCGATCCTTTTCGGCACAAGTTTGCACAAGTTTGTTGACTTTTCAACGAACTTTTCCTCAAGCACGATGGTGTTCAAAATATTTTTGGTCTATCATCACTGATTTCAATTTAATAAAAATTGAAAATCACAAAGATTGAAAAACACTATGTAATATATTTGGTACCTACGGAAAAAAAGTATTTTAAAAATAATAAGTATAAATATAATAAAATTTAATAAATTATTTATTAATATACGTTACGAAAATCCAAGACATAAGAAGTATTATAAAAATATATTACAATTATAGAAATTAAAATCAATTGTATTTTAAAGTTGAAAATTAATTTTATTAAAAATTAAAAAATCATTTTATTTAATTTAAAAAAAATATTTTATACCGTTTAATATCTTTTATTTAAAGATTAAATACATGTTTTATTAAGATTTAATAAATTTTTATTTTCAAATTTAAACTCCTGTTTTACATGGAATTAAAATAAATATATTTAATTAATTAATTAATTAATATATTATTTATTAATATAGGTTCAAATCCAATATTTTATAGAGTAATATACAATTACACTAAAATGAGATATTATATATATATATAACATTAAATTGTTACGAAGGCGGCTTTTCTCTCTTTCTTCATTCTGTCCAAAATTTTCTTTCTTCGCGTTTACGCGTTTCTCTGTATTTTTTTTAGCCAAACATTCTTCTTCTTCTGTCTTGAAAAAGAGTAGCAAGTTTAGTACAAGAAATACATATAAAATCGAGTGAATCATAAAAAAGTGATTATTTTAAATTTTTATAAAAAAATTTACAAAATTAAGTTAAATGTTAAAACACCGTTCCTATGTACATACAAGTTTACATACTAACGTTACTTTTTTTTTAAATTAGACAAAACCAGTCAGAACAATATAATTATAATATATAAAAAAAGGTGTCTGTCGGTCTATCGGTCTGTTGTCTGTTGTGTGTCTGTATACACTATAACTCAAGAGGACCTTAATCGATTTTAACCAAATTTTTGAAAAACTACAAAAAATTTTACTGTTTTTATCAAATACTGGCGATTATACTCCCTCCACTGTAAACCACACATTTTAACCCCTGAAGTTTCCCAATGTCGATGTCGCCGACTGAGGTAAATTTTAAATTAAAAATAAAGAATTTTTTATAAAAGGCAAAAAAAGAAAAAAAAGTATTTCTTCCTCGATCTGTATCCGTACCGTAGACCGAGTATAACGAAAGATTTTTTTCAAGTTTAGGCCTTTGTCGGTCAAGACACATCCGTCGCGTTCCACGATTGAATATCGAATGATTTTTAAAATATATTTTATTAACTTGTAATGTTTTATATTTTACGGAAAAATTGTAATAAAAGTATATTAGGTTTAATAAGTTCGCGTTTTATTTAAAAAAATATTTTATTAGGAAGACTTTTTAATATATTGTTTTAAATATTTTGTAAAATTAGTATATTTATTTTTAAAACATATGATATTTACTGTAAGGAAGTATTCTAAGTCAAACATAAAAATGTTTTTAAAAGAAATACTTCCGATTTTTCAAAAGTAATAAAATTATATTTAAAATAAATATATTTTCTTTAAAACACAATTTATTAAAAAACACAATGCATTTTTATATTTTTATCTAAATTCAAGGATTTTCGACAACGATATTTCTTTTTATTATTTATAAAATTTCTATTCCAAATGTATCTCCAAACCAATTTTCGGCGAAATCTCTCACCACAAACTTTTGCGCAAACTTTTGCACAGATTTTTCCACACACTTTTGCTCGAACTTGGACAGACTTTTTGCCATTTATTGTGGTCTATTTAATTTATTGATTTTAGGCCTGAGAAGTTAATGTCTTGAAATTTTTTTTGCGGCCTAAAATTTTTGATGGCCACAATTCTGCTGTTCAAGAAACAGGTATTTATAAAATAAGTTTTAGTCATCTGGCTATTGATTTTTTAAAACACATTTTTGTACAACAGCGACCCATGTGTAAATATTATGATGTTCAAATAATAATTTTATCGTTTTTAAAATAATATTTAGGCATTTGTTTTGTTAATTTTAAAACTATTGATATTAAAAAAAATGTGGTACGACACTGTATAAAAATTTAAAAACATTACCTTTTTAGGCATAATTTAAAAAACCAATACAGGACGACTAAAAATAATTTTATAATAAAATAAAAATAATTTTCTAACTTACATACAAGAATATTGACCATTAGGGATTTTAAAAAGGTGGTAAGTATACTACACTAAAAAACTTTCAAGACATTCGCTTCTTAGGCTTAAAACCAATAAACGGACTACTACAAATGTTATATTGGAGATAATTGGTATTAAAATTGCAGAATTTTCACATTTAAAAATAAAAAGAAATGGTATGCAACCGCATAAAAATGTCACATTGGATAGTTTTGTATTTTAAAAACCAAGTATTTTTTTCATTTTGTGGGCAAATATCTAATTATAACATGTATTTTAGTGCTTCTTTGATACGCCCTGTTATCCAAACGGTGGGCGGAGGCACATTCTAACCTAGCTTTGTGTGATGATTTTAAATGGGTCTACATTATATTAAAATTTTATGAAAATCTATTGTTGTCGACGCACACCTACAATTGGGTGAAACGAGTTTCTTTATACTTGTAAGAATATTTTTTTCTTTACATTTTATCCAAAAAACGTTTTGATCAAGTTTTTAAATTGTGACTAGCTTTTTTCGTTTTATCAAAAAGTATGTCAAAACAGATAAAAACTCTTTACGATGAATTGCCTAAATAGAATTTGTGATTGAAAAAAAATAATTTTGGACCGGAAAACATCAATATCTCGGAAACTACTTGATATTTTTACATTAGTGTTTATTTTTCTGGTTTTAGAGAATTTTGGCGTAGGTAATTTTAAAAATAATAAATCATTATCTGGTTCGAACATATGACACACTTATTTTGTAAAATTAGGGCAATTTTTTTATTTTTTCTCATCTCTAAATTTTTTTACAAGTGACAGTTTTTAATGTGTTTCAAAAACTCTGGTAAAATCGATGAGTGGTAGTGGTAGTGGTTGTTAAACACTAATATCGGAATAAATCGGAAAAAAGTCTTTCCTCGACCAGGATTTAAACCCGGGACCTCTAGAATACCAGTCTAATGCTCTACCAACTGAGCTACCGAGGAACTGGGGTTTTAACTGGCTATTCGAAAATCTTTGCCCTCTACGCCACAAGTCTTTTCTGTAAATTTATTAGGGCGCTAAATTTTCCCTTCATTTATCATTTCCACTTACCCAACTGCTGGTAAAAAGTTTGTGAAAAAAATAAGAAAATTCGATTAAAAATAGTGGTATTTTGAAAATTAATGGTATTATATGATGGTTTTTCGTTGTGTAAAAAAAATGCAATTTATACACTCTACTATAATTTTTTTTCAATACGTACAAAAGTATCTTTACATTTTTGATAAATACAAAAAAATCTTATGTGGAGTATCAATCTATGTAAATATTATAAATAAAAAGTTGTAACAAAGATACTTTCTTTATCCTGTGTTATATTTATACCAGGAACGCTTGTAATATTTATGAACAAATCTCGGCAGAAAAATAAACTGATTACAGATAGTATCAAAACTGTGAATGTGCACGCTTAACTGTGAATGTGCACGCTTATTAGAATATAGTTTGACTATATATCTTTTTTAAAGAAATTTATTATTTTTAGCATAATTCAACTTCTAATTATGATCTGTGCAACTATTCTTGAGATCAGGGAAAAGAAAATAATTCCTCACAAATGCGCGGTTCTCATTGGTCGATGCCGCTGATTTCTCCCACAAATGACAATATTTTAATAGAAATTGGGATATTTTATTTCTCTCACTAAAAACTAGTAGAAACAAATTTCATGAAAAGTCATGTTACTATTGTAATTTTTGAGGGAATCGGTGGCGTCGACCACGTTTCAGTGGGGTTATTCTTGAATCTAGAGGAAATTTGCTCCCAGGGAGTCGAATTCTCTCGCTACTATGCATCTCATTGGTCCAAATCTTCGGTTAAGATCGGTTTCTCTCACTTTTGCAAGATATTGGTGAAAAGTAATTCTCTTAGTCAAGACCAATAGAATTACTTTCGACTAATATCGGGCAAAAGTGAGAGAAACCGATCTTAGAATTCGACTCACTGGGAGCAAATTTTCTCTAGATTCAAGAATAACCACTCAGAGAGATAATTGTTTTCCCCCTGATTTCAAGAATAGCTACACTGAGATATCAAATAAAGTTATAGCAACTGGCAAGCCTTAACTTTACTCGGCTCTAATTCAAAGGGCGTTGATTTTCTCGCCTTCGAGTTCCCGACAGTCCGAGGCTGGATCGTCTGCCACGTTTCGGAATACAAAAAAAGAAGATAGGGGATTTTCCATTGAGAAAAGCCGCTTGCCGCTAGCACTCCCAAAATGTTGACAAATACTATGCTGTCTTACCGTTCTTATACGAAAGTGAATCCGGATTCTTTAGGTTTTGTCTTTAAACGTGTTTGCCGAGTCATTTTTCGAATATAGTAAGAAAACAAAATCTGTGCATTTTGGGAGAGAATTTAAATTGCATATTGTAAATTAATTCGAGGCTAAATTAAAACTCGATATACGGAACTGAAAAGGTCATGCCTAGGAACGTCCGCTATTTTGATACTTTTAGTAACTTTATCTCAGGCAGGCGACCCGGGTTCGATTTTGGGCTAGTGATTGAGTATTGTCAGTGTACTTTTTCAGCCAACTCATTAACACTTATTATTTACATAGCACACAGCAATTTTCGTCAATTACTTTTAAACTACCTGATTCTATATAGGTAAAAAAATATTTATGTTCATGTCAAAAGAAATTAAGTGCCTCTACCGAAAAGCCTAAGCAATGCAGTGAATATGACTTTGTTTTGTAGTCTACACTAATAGAATATTCTGAAAAGCTTAACAAATTCGAAATAGATTATTTAAATCCAAATATGTCCCTTCGGTATCGCTGATATTCCAAAGTAATATTCTAATTGTTTATTTCAGAATATATAAAGTGAACATTTATCGTATATTTAGCTAATATTTAAAAAATATATCCTTAGTTGACTATTTATAGCATATACCTGGAATATGAATGTACCATGCTTGCTATGTAGGTTGTGAATTTACCTTACAATTTACATATCTGACAGTGTATATTTCTCGGAGCATTGAATAGACTAGAGAAAGCTTTATTAAATATTGCAAAGAGTGCAACATGTGCAGGAAAATATTTAAATTTTTTAATTTTTTATTCTATACTTTTAAAAGCATTTATTGCCAACGCGCTGCCACAAACAACTTAAAATACCACTCTAAAGATCAGTTAAATTTAAACCAGGTTATTATTAGTACAATCTGGCAACGCCGCCAAGCGCGGCTAGTTTTGGCATTTCCTCTTGTTAAAGGTTATGTCAGAGATAAAAGAAAAATAAAGAGATAGTTTTAAGTATGGGGAAAAACGCCCAGAGTTTTAAAGAATATTAAAAATTCATCAGTTTTCAAAAAGTTCTATAAATCAACAAAGCGTCATAGATTTTTTACTTTTTATTATTTAGTTTGTCATAAAATAAGTTTTTGTTATATGGAAGCAGAGATTATGGAAGTGCATACTGCCCTCAAGAATCAATAAAAGCTAAGTTTATTTTATAGAATTTTACAACAAAATATGGTCACTCCTTATTGCAGAGGCGTACAAAATTTAATATTTCATCGTTTAGCAGATGTAATTAGTGCAAGAAGTAGTTTTGGTCTTGTTTCAAAGGACTACCGTCTTTAAACCAAGAAGTCCTGGTGGGGTTGCAACGGGCACCCTTTTGAAAAAAAAAATCCTTTTTCAGAGTAATTTAACTCTCCACTTCTCTTATGTTGTTTGAAAATCTAGTACGCGGTAAAAAATTAGTAAAACTCAATTACGGTTTTACCTCAATTTTAAGTAAAATTTTGCTCAAACTTAAGGCAAAAAAAAATATTTAACTCAAAATTGACTCGTAATTGAGCAAATTTTTGCTAATTTTCTGCTGTGGACCTATTTTGTTATTTATTTTGTTGTATATAGAATAAATGTAAAGATTTTTTGTACCAAAAAAAGACTAGTTCTTTATTCTGATAGCAAATACTGTGGAAAAAATGCCTTTAAGAACCAAACTAAAACTAAATAAAGAGCGCAAAAGCAGTTTTTAAAATAAATACATTTTTTTGCATATTTGTGTACCTTTATTTTTATAGTTTTCGTTTGGTTGAAGGAGGGCATTGTTTCTTAAAACAGAATAGGGTCACTGCATCATAAAAACATCGTCTTCTTTCGCAGTTTTCGTGATGCAGTGACCCTAAAACAAAATTTTAAAAAGCCCACCATAAAAACGACTTTTGTTTTTCTACGCTTTCGGTGGAGGCGCCAGCATCGAGCCAAACTTGTTGCCAGATTCCCACCATTGAATAAAAACCTCTCTTTATTATTGTTTCCTCTATGGGTTACGCTATTATAGTTTCATTTTCGGTTCGATTTTGAAGGTGTGTTTTAAAATGTTGTGAAGTTATTTTTGAACTATTATCATCCGTTATGGTGAAACGATGTGAATTATGCCACAGGGCGTACAACAAAGAAGATAAAATTGCTCTTTTCACAAGTAAGTATCAAAAATATTTAAGGTTGTCAAAGAGAGACAGCAGGCTATAGAAAAGTATTTTAGAAAAAGATGGAAATAATTTAAAGCAATTGTTTAATAAAAATTTCTGTTTTGTCATCTGACTGTTATCTTTAGTGGTGTCGTCGTATGATTTTTATTTTGCTATTTTTATCCGAAAAACAGCAACAATTGTAATTGTTCCAAGTGTAAATTGTGTAAGACATAAAGTGGTAATAATTTCTTTCAATCAAAGTTCTTCACATTCTTTCAATTAACCAAAAAACGTATAAGTATATTTTAGCACATCTAAAAATAATTTACCAGGTATTTAACTAAATTATTTTAAGGTTCATCATGTCTCTACCATAATTAATTTTATTCTTTAATTTGTATTCATTTAAAATAAAGTAGGTAGACAGTTATTGATATATTCAAAATAAAATTCATCCTTCACCCTTCATCCACAACCCTTTCGAAAAAAAGTGATTTTCACCAGAAGAATTTAAACAGAGAAAGTGGTTCAAGTGATATCTTGTTTTTCTTTTAAATGCCTTAGCAAAAGTGTTAAATTTTATGAATCTATTGGTTTTGAGATATTCACTTTTAAAGTGAACTAGCTGAAATTGTACACGTAAATTTCACCCCATCTGAAAAGAAAAAAATAAAAAATGCAATGAAAAATTAACGGAAAAGCACCGGGTCCCGGGATTTCTCAATAAAATAATAATTTAGTAAAATAAAACGATTTTTGCATTAGTCCAAGACACAATAAGTTATCACTTGGCCCATTTTCCCTACTTAAATTCTGGTGTCCCCCTTAGATCGCAAACTGACGTGTTCGAGTTTTTTTTCGAAATCGCACTCCAAATACTCAACGCCTGTTTCGTTTTTGTTGGGGCATCCTGTATACATTTATATGAAACACCCGTTTAAACCTTCTGTAGATAGAGTCGCACAAATAAAAAACAAAATCTTAATAATTATTATTTTTATGGTTTACTTACTTTATTTCTTTAGGCCACCACTGGCGAACATGTGGGCTTTTGTTTACGGATTCTCTTGTTTGCCGTTTCTTTTTATTAGCATAAGCACAACTTTTTAATAATGTTTTAAGCTGACTATCATTGTCTTTTTTAATTGTAGGTAAATTGTTTTAATGGATTAATTTTAGAAGTAAAAAATTGGTGCAGGAAAGCACGGATAGTCCAACATACAATCAATTTTATTTCATGTTGAAAGGAAATGAAAATATCTTGAAAACGAAAGTTATTTTTTAAAATATACTTTAAGGTTTTTTTAAATGACTCCAAAGCTCCCACGAATTTGGACTTTATAATAAAATTTGTAGTCCATATTCATGGAAACATAAATCTAAAAACCGTATATCGCTACTTGCTTTTGTTCCAAAGTTACAATTTTTTAAAATGTTTTATCCCTCTTTCCTCCCCTTTAACCCCCTACCACCCTACCCAAAAGCAAATCAGTTCATGGTTAGCCGATAGAGGACATTTGTATCAAATTTCGTTTAAATCGATTAAGGCGTTCTTGAGTTATCGTGTATACAGACAGACAACAGACCGACGGAGATCTGTTTTTTTCGTCGATTAAGTTGTTTAGTAACTCATTTTGGATAAAATTTGAATAATCCTACATACCATATTGGTATGGTAGACTAAAAATACCATATTTGAGACCATAGGGATATTTTGGAACGCTTATTTGACACTTCGTAGTGGTTGTGGTAATTACTGCGTCTGCGCAATAGCTAAACATCATTCCGTTGTGATAAATAACCACTACCACTGCCGTTAGCTACGAATTCATTTCGTTGTGGTTGTGGTTATTTTTCTAGTTAATTTTAGAGAATTTTGGTGCAATTAATTTTAAAAATAATAAAATATTACCACCTTCCAACATATAAAATAATTATTTTGTAAAATTCAGCCCAGTTTTTTTGCTTTTTCTCATGTCTAAATTTTTTTACAAGTGACTGTTTTTAATGTGTTCCAAAAACTCTGGTAAAATCGAAGCAAGGTAGTGGTAGTGGTTGTTAAACACTACCACAGCGGCTGTCAAAGTTGTCAAAATTCGAAGCGTTCCAAAATATCCCTAATAATATGTGCAAAAACAAAAGTAGATTAAAATAGGAGGCTTGTCTAAGAATATTGACACAGTTGATGAGGCATCATAACGTTGAAGTGTTGGAGACAAACAACCTGCCCATGGTTTGGAACTACACTACTCTATTCTATTCAATGCTCCAAGGTTTATTTACATTTATTTGTGTAGATTTACAATGGTAAGTGTATTGATGCTTACAAGCATTAGGGATTATACTCCTTAGATTGTAAAATGCAATAGTAAATTTTCATACTTTTTATCATTACACCTGTCTAACACCGAACTTGTCCTGTAACAATCGCTTTTTTGAGGCCGTTCAAAATACTATAAAAAATGCGCTTGCTGCGGTTACCCTTGATTTTGGACGCAGTATAAAAAGGGGAATCGTGTTTGCTGCAAGCCCCCAATAAATACCTTTACAGATACGTTATACCAACCAATGCTTTAGCTGACTATTAAAGGAACTAAATTTATGGTGCGTACTAAATTACTGCTAATTTGCTGGGAAGTAATTTATTTGATTTTCTGGCAGGATCCCGCAATAAAACACAAACAAAAATTTGTTTTTTTTTATTTCTGCAAATTTATTTTAGTTTCAAGCTGAAATATTACAAAAATATTTCATGCTATATATCTTCCTACAATATTAAGAGGAGAGTTCAGAACTTTTTTAATAAATTTTAAACTTCTTATCTGGCATTTCGTTTTGTGGTATTCTACCTTCTCATTTAAATACGCAATTTAAAATAACTTGGATTTTATTAGAAATTGTTTTTCCAGTTGAACATTTTTTAATGAAATTACTTTAATTTTCCAGAACAGGTATAATCTGCAGGGTAGTGTACTGCTAAAATTCAGTGTGGTGCCTTGACATTTAAACAGAATAGGTAAGAATTATCAATGTAGGTAACTGTCAAAAAAGTGGTCCGGTTCGATTACGAAACAACTGTATCGTGTTACCAAAATAATATTGCTTTTAGTTTTCTTGTGCTAAAACCGGGTCTAAATCATGTTGATATATTTTAGAATATCAACTTTTAAATTAAGCATTCAAAAAGTGGGAGAGCAAAATATTCAGAGGTACTACATGACATATATTGTTCAAGAATAGAATCAATATGTGTCATTTTTACCTCCCTAGTCCACACAGGCAGGCGTTTTTCACAAAGTGTGATGAGGTTATACATATGTAGCTTATCTTTTTGTTTTCTCCGAAGATTTTTCTATAACATATCAAAAAATAAAAAATATTTCACCGTTTGTTCTTTTTTAATCAGCAATTTTTACGTTTTTCAAGTTTGTGCCGCCACTGAGAGTGACGTAAATAAAATATGTCAATTTCTTCAATTGCATTCAATAGCCTGGTTCTCTACCTAAAAACTGGTGTAATGGACGAGGCAAGTTAGCTACTTGAATACAACAAAATAGGCAAAAAACTGATTTTAGTAAAAGATCCCTAAAATCTGAAACCTCCAACTTTCAACACCTATATCTCTAAAACCGTGAGTCGGATCAAAAAGAGGTCTATTTAAGCATTGATCAGGGAGAACAGATCTACAACATATTAAACATCTAGCCCATTTCAATCGAAAGCCAGTGGCAATGCTAAGTGGGCGGAGTCCTTTTTGTTTCAGCCAGATTACTAAACTACTTTCAACTATGTTTGTCACGTATTTAGATTAATAGCTCATAAGTTTCTTTAAATTGCCTGCTTTTTTCTTTCGTCTTTAATACTACAGTAGAAATTTTATAAAAAACTCTAAGGGATTGGAAATTTTCGTCGTTGTATACCTATACTAGAAAGAAAAGAAAATAAAATTGGGATTTCTACTGTAGTATCTTATTTTAGTTAATTTTGGTTGTTATAATCCATATTTAGATAAATAAATCCCCAAGCCTCTGGAAGCGCATCGACACAGTTTTGCAGACATGTTTGAAGTGAGTTAACTAGACGGTATAAAATTATATTCGCCATGTAAAAGTAACAAGGTTCTATCTCTGAACCACCTTGATTATATTTAAACAATTTGGAAGCAAAAAGTAACAAATTTGTTCTTACCTAACCTGGCGGGTAGGTAGTTGTGCTAAACATTGGACTGGCAAGTAGCTAATTGTCAGCTGTTTTTTTTATTTACACCACTACGCGACAAGTGCGTTCTCCAGTTATCCTTGTGCTCTAAAGCATGGTGCATGGACCAGTAGTAATATAACTAGTGGAGTAGGCCAATTTTCTCTATTTCTTATTTTTCTTGAACTCCAATGATGTCATCGTGGGATAGAATTTGTTTCTTACTATCTATGCCGGTACCCAGGCCGAATATTTGATAACGGATTTGTTGTATATAGTAAAAAGCTCGATTGATAATTTCGAAATCAATATAGTACACATCAGAAAACAAAATAAAATAAATGTTTTGTTTATGCCGGTGTATTACTTTAATTCTGTCACAATTTTTTTTATTAGACAATGTTTAAGGCACCCTACTTATAAATGAGGTTTTCCAAAAATGCAAGGCTTGATATTTTTTAGATTAGTATGCTTCGGCCGAAACGTAATTTTATGCGAAAATAATTCTGCCGAAACGGAATATACGCGACCCGTAATTTTACTGACCGAACAAATCTCTCAAAGGGGCAAAGTTGCCAGTTACAAATGCTTTTTTGTAACCGGGTTAGCAAGGGGTCGCTCAGTTTTTTTAGTAGAGTTAAGTTCTTCAGTCGGGATTTGTTCGGTTAGTTAAATTACGGATCGGGTATACTCCGTTTCGGCAGAATTATTTTCGCAAAAAATTACGTTTTGGCCGAAGCATACTAATTTTAAAAAAAATAAAATATCAGACCTCATTTATATGTAGGGTGCCTTGAAAATTATCTGCCGGTTGTTAATTTAAAGGGAATTTGGGAACTTGGCAACGCATCGTTAGATATTAAGCTCGCGCCTCCGCCATTTAAGCAGTCCGTTTTTGTTCGGTCGGCTAAATTAAGGGCCGGGATAATTAATTATTTTCGGGCAGTTTAAATTCGGCAACTTTATTTTCCGAAATATTCAGGGTCGGCTGAATTACGATTTGAGATTTGTATATGAAACCGCACACATACTGAGAGGAAGGTTTCTTTTTCTTTTTACAAGCTTTTATTTAACTTGCATTTTATGTATGAAATTATGTTTGTTCGGATGGAATCTTGCAACTTAATTTTGACCAACTTACCGACATCCGATCGGCTTCAAATTTGGCATGCTTATATAGTTGCGTTGACAACACAAGAATATAGTGTGATGAAATTGAAAGCTCCCCCCCTACTGGAAGGGGGTGGAGGGGGGTGCAGTTGAAGTATGCCCGATTTCGTTGAAGTTTGGGGTGTAGGGGCACTTGCAAATGGACATAGCGAATTTCTAATCAGATTTTGAAAATTCAATATGGCGGATTATAGATGGACGATATTTGCTCATCTTTTGCTAACCAGTTTTAACTAACTTATACACATCCGATTGCCTTCAAAATTGGCATACATTTATAGTTCCGGTGACAATACAATATTATGTCATTATTAGGCACCCTTCCCCCTACGAGAAGAGTGGAGGGGGGAGAATACCTAAGTTTGTCTGATTTCAACCAAAGTTGGTATACGGGGGCTTTTGGGCATACGGAATACGAATTTTTGATCAGATTTTGAAAATTCAATATGGCGGATTCAAGATGGACCATTTTCAGTCATGTTTTGCTAACTAATTTTAACTGACTTATCCACATTCGATTGTGTTCGGTATGCGTTTATAGTTTTGGTGAAAATGCAATAATATGGTATTCTCAGGTGCCCACCTCCCTCTAACGAGGAAAGTGGAAGGAGAAAGATATTTAGTTTTTTCGATTTCAATAAAAATTGGCATACGGGGGTTTTTAATTAGGGGGATTATGAATTTTTTATCAGATTTGGAAATTTCAATATGGCGGATTCAAAATGACCAATTAAGGTAACAAATCTAAAAATTAATGGTGTGTGTTCAAATTTGGTATGCGTTGTTAGTTCCGGCGACAATACAATAATATGGTATTATTAGGTACACACTTTCCTCTAACGAGGGAAGTGGAGGGGGGAAAAGATTTAGTTTATTCGTTTTAAATCAAAATTGGCACACAGGGGTTTTTCGGGAACGCGATATGAATTTTTGATCAGATTTGAAAATTTCGATATGGCGGATTCAAAATGGACGACTTAGGGTACAAATCTAAAAATTAAAAAATAAATTTTTATTAAAAAACACTTTTAAAGAACAAGCTTTTATTAAATGCACTTAAAAGTAGAAAACAATTTTTTACCTTTCTTACAACATAATAAAAGCGATGGGCGCATATTAAAAATTTTAACTTTTTCCTTGCCCTGTATATCGTTGGAAGCCCATACCAAACATTTTCGAAAAATAGACAGAAATGGTCTATCTACAGATTTTTAATCTGTATAGATAGCCTAAACTTGGAAAAGGTTTGTAAACTTGCAGTCTATAATGTCCTACTTCAAATGTATCTGTTCTTTATATTCTGGGAGCAATCTATATTGAATGGAAAACTGGCAGATGCATACTAAATTTGCAGGACTACAGTCTGAAAACCACACCCACATTTGTTGAATCCTGACCAATTTCAATATGGCGGTTGACAATTAAACACAGAAGCTAAATGAAGCTGTCATTGTCAGTGTCAAAAAACTGGTCCGCAGGAATTTAGAATGGAGTGTATTTTCCAATCGAAAACGTATACCATAAATTTGCACCTAGAACCTTGGTGCCTTGACCTGACGACATGCTTCATATTTCAGTTTAGCCTGGAAAAGGGCTTTTTCCGCGAGGATTGGCCTTTTCACCGCTCAAAAGGTTAATGCGTGGCAAAAGGAAACATCCCATACCGCCACGGTAGGTTAAACACGTTTAGTCCGCTTCATCCGTTTCCAATCCAGAGCTCTTTTGTGGAGGATTTTTTTTCGTTGTTTTTTGCTGTTGTCTTTCCATGCCGAATCCTCTTTGAAGCAAAAAAAAACGTAAAGCTTTGATTAATTTGAATCCCTCTTTTTTTCCGGAGTTTAATTAGGTCTAATCCTGGAAGCGTTAAATACACCGAGTACTTTTGTATTTGAAAATTCCGAAACATTGACTTAAGAGTAAACTTTTTGCTATTATATCATACAGTTATGGGGAAAATCTTAGTTTTTACAACTGGCGGCTAAAATGGTACTGTTTTTACAAGCGTGGTTTTACAGACTGAGCAAAGCGAGTGTTTTAAAAACGCGAGTAAAAAAAGGGCAAAAAAATAATAAAAATGATGTTTTTGCTCCCTTGAACAATAAAATAATATTTTGCATTGCTAACTAACAAACCATGGCTTTGCTAGTGAGTAAAATCGTGTTTTTAATAAAGGTGTTAAAAATAGTAGTTTTCACAACTAGTGGCTAAAATAGAGCTTTTTTTACAAGCGTTGGTTTAAATAACGAGCACAGCGAGGTATTTAGAAACGAGAGTAAAAAAAAGCACAGTTTAGCAGTGAGTTGTTAACACTATTTTTTTAAAATTTTTATCAAAAAATCCAAGAAAAACAGGAAAAACCAAAAAAAACATGCTTTAGTTATCTGTACACAGTTACTAAAATCATGTTTTTCATGAAAGTATAAAAAAATAGTATTTTTTGTTACTGATGCAAAAAACCTTTTTTTTTTTATCACGGGTCCAAAAAACGAATTCTGTCCGTCAAAATTAAAGATAAATAGGGAAAAATAGTAATATTAAAAAAATTTAATTATCCTTGCCTAAAAGTTAAGCCATTTCCAAGTATTTACGAAAAAATCATTTAAAAACATCGTCAAAATATGAAACTGTCAAAGCATAAAATGTCGCAACAATGAACGTCACCGAGTAAAAAGGCACATCGCTATGGAAACTATAGCTTTGATTTATAGTGTAAAGATGGTGTGTTGCGAGAAGTGCTCTTCGTTCGAGATTTTTAAAAGTATGTTCCTGTTTTTCGTGGATTATTTGATAAAGGTATTAAAAAAATTGTGTTAACAACTCGCGGCTAAACTGTGTTTTTTTACTCGTATTTTTAAATACCTAGAACTATTTTAGCTACTAGTTGTAAAAACTACTATTTTTCACACCTATTATTATAACGAGCTTTATTTGAAAACTACCCAATCCTACTATATTTATGTCAACATTATTTGCAGGTAAAGAAGGAGAGAGAAAATTCTGACAACTTCGTAATTTTATTTTGAGTTGCACTGTTGCTGAAACGTAAAGAAAAAAGTAAATGGAATTTTGTTATTTTATGTGAGTTAATTTATTTTCTATCCAACATAAACAAGATAATGGATAGTAATATTGGAAAATAAATATAAGAAAGAAATAGGTAAATATATAAAAACTATAAAAAATGTGAAACCATTTAAATGGTTTCGGCCCAATGTTAAAATTTTGGTATAAATTTAGTGGAATAGTTTTTTTATTAACTTATTGGCAAAGCCACATTTTTATTGGAAGCCTACCTTATGAAATTTATATTAGATGTATTATGCTTAAAGTTATGCTTCTTAAATATTAAAAGGCAACTGTAAAGAGTTTTAGATAAATAAAATAATATTTTTCTGGAAAAAATTACAGCTCCCGATAGTAATAAGTAAAAAATTAAATTTCAATTAGTTTAAGATTATAAATACGAACGTATATTTTTTTGAATTTGAACAGCACATATTCTAGCAGACTTTTTATTCTCTTTAAAATGGATTTAATTATTCTATAATTTTATTTTTTTGCGAAACATTTTATAAAATATATACAAGGTTATGGTTAATTTTTAAATTGGGTTAAACCTCTGTGTTGTCTCTCTTTGGTCCAAAAAAATGGATTCAGGTCAATTTCGGTGCCAGAGGCTTCACTGGTGTAGTGGATTTGTTTTTTTTTATCTTTTACCTGGACTTTCCATTCATTACAGATGCCCAGTGTTAGCCAAGTTTATGCAAAGGTCAAAACAAACACAAAATATCCATGCAACTAGCCGGGATTCGAACCCGGAACGTTTCGTGCGGCAGACAGATAGTGCATTAGGTTATCTCACTTAAAATTTTAGGATCACCTAAAAATGTAATTTTATTAAACCAGAAACATTAAGCGAATCCTTGCAAATCCGGCAATAAAAACCTTGTCTTCTCGTTTTAGTTCAACTTTGGTGAAGGTCTTTTAGTGAATTCAATACTTTCACGATTCGCTGCTTGCTGACAATCTAGCACTAGTTACTAACATTTTAGTACTCAATTGCAAGTTTCATTTCACGTCATACACCAAGCTACTTTTATTATAAATTACCTCTTTACATTACCACATTAATTTCTCAAATTCGATTAAACCACAAAATATTTTGTAAATTTACTTGTGAACAATTTACTTTTAGTATAAACTGCAAAAAGGTCTGTTCTGTTTGTAGTTTAATGGAAACTGTAATTTAAGAAATACTAACTTTGAGAATTTAGAACAATTTGTTAACCGACTAAATAACCTTGCGCCCAAATCTGCCAGAGAAATATATGACACAGTTTCGGCAATTCTAAAACTTAGAGCGTTTTTGAAAAAGTTTGTTCTCCCTCTAGATAGATAATAGTTATTCATATACCAAGGGAGGAAATGCGGTAGAGGGAGGAAAAAAAATAAATAAAAAATATATATCATTTCATATATTCAGATGCGGTACGGGGAGGAAAACTTTTCCTCCCTGCTATCTGAGAGGAAAAAAATTTCCTGCTGTCTCCGGCAAAGCGCCATATTCTTCCCTATTTTTCGGCTCGAAAATGCCATTTTCGAAGGACGTAGTATTATTCCGGTTTTGTTTTGTTTTAAAAAAGCTATGGTTTTTATTTCTGTTATATTTTTTTCCAAAAGGTACCTATTTTCTGCCAAATTGGTAGCTAGAGGTATTTCTTAGGGGGCATAGCGTATTTCGTGGGAGTTTTGATGAAGAATCTTCGAAACCCGTTTTAATCGATTACTAATAGACCCACCAATACTGTTTAACCTATTAACAGCCCCAAAAATGCTGCAATCAAAAACTAGGGGTGTCAATTTTTTTTCTAATTCAGAAGGTTTAAGCTAGACTAATGAAATTTGGTACATATGGGGCCAAAATGTGTTTTTAAACTCTACCTCATACCTTCCATACTAATGGACCTACACATCTGAATCTCAGTCAGTTAGTAGTTCATACTATTATCTTTAAGCCTATTATAACGACAAAAATTTCATGGCTGTTAACAAGGCTCCTAGCTTAGGGACTCAAAATGTTATCGATTTCAACTAAAAAATTATATTACATTTATCTTTTAGCCCATGTGAACAAAAATGCCCCACCAGTGGCAGTGGCCCATTTCTCAATTTTAAATACCCCCAATTTTGCCCCAGCCCATAGGGGCTGTTAGGGGGGCAACATCTAATTTTAATAATTTTCAAATTCCAGAAAACACTATATATGCATATTTAAAACTCACGAATTTGGTGTAACAAATATTATGAAATATAAAAATCTCAAACCTCATGGGCGACTCCTAAGCAAAGGCTAAAAATTTTAAATCTGGAACAATTTGTTTAAAATTTACTATACCAAATCCAAAGGGTGCAAAAATTTTTTCAATTACAAGTTCGAGTCAAAACACTTACAGTAGGATTTACTAAGATCTAAAATAGTACCCCCCCACAAGTCTAAATATTTACACCTGTGAGGGCTATTAAATTTTAAAACCAATTTTCAAAAAACACTTACCCATACAGAAAAGACACAAGGTTATTGATTATTTTGTATTATTATTGCCACATACCATTGAAAAACCGCTTTTTTCTAAAAATATACCTTATTTTAGGAGAAAATTGCCTAAAACTATTTTTTTTTGACAGGCTTCAAAATGGCATATGGTGAATACGCCAGAAATTTGGCACATAATCGCTTCATCATCTGTGTTTAAGGTTATAAAGTTGGTGATTTTTTAAACCACCTCTGGGGGGGTGGTTTAAATTTATAGCCCCCAGAAAGGATTGTTTTGTGGCAATTGGTAATAAGTTTGTTTAAAATTTTCCTAAGTAACCGTTTTTACAAGAAGTAATTTACCTTATTTATTATCTCAAGTTGTTTATTATTCAATAAAACACCTCCAATTTTGTCCATAAAAACGCCATATTTTCAACTCGTTTTCAGCACAAAAATGTATTTATGAGGGCACTACGAGGCAAAACAAACATAAGTGAAGGTCACTGATTATGCACGAAAAATATACTAAACAAAAATACCCAAAACAACTATATTAATTTATTTACAAACTGAAATTAAAACATGGAGGTTATCTGAAAGCTCAGTCAAGAAAACATGCCTTACTCAAAGCCACATTTTAAAGCTGTAGCTTTCATCAGTAGAGGTTGGCTCAAGCCAAGGTGCAAGCAGAGGTAAAAGATCCGAACTTGCTGTTTGTGATTGAACGCAGCGCTAATATTTTTAAACTGACATTTCGACAGTGTCAGAAATGTGAACAAAATTTGCATTTAAGTTTTTTAATACATTTCATAAATAAAAACACCTTTTAAATAAATACAAAATTAATCTACTCCTTATTTTATTATTACCCATCTAAATCTTTGTGTGACATCAGGTATTAATTGGAAAAATTAATTAACAAGGGTAAGTTTTAATCAGAGTGACATATAACCCCAATATTAATTTGTTATACAGAGTGTTTACTATTTAAACCCCGCGTGGGTTTAAATTTTTTAATTTTCTTTTTTTCTAAATTGAAACTTTCTTCTTAAATCCAACAAAAGATTGTGTTAAGATGATTATTCAATAAACAAATTTATTCAAAATATTTTACAAATTAAATTATATCTAAAACTCAAGGATGGTTGGTTTAAAAGTGCTTAAAACCAGAAATTTCACTTAAACTTAGGACCATTCTAAAATAGACTACACCCTTTTAGTAAATCCCACCGATTATGTTAAAATGGTATTGAAAATTTATTTTATTTAATTTACTTTTTTTAAGTTTATATAAAATATAACTTAACCTTTTTGATATCTCTATCTATATCTTTTCATAGACTTGCCAGGTACCTTTATTTAGCTTATCTAAAAAACTAACTTTCTTATATACTTAGGCTTAACAAACTCTTTGCTATGGAATTTAATTTCTTTAGAACAATGAAAGGAAGTAAGTAAGTGTTTTATTATGAGTTCTTCAAGTGAAAATCCAGTTTTAAATTGAGCTGCCTTGCGGTCAATAAGAACAGTTGACTAAAAATACAGAGTATAGGGTGTTTTATTATAAATGTCCCCCTGTTATCTCTGTTAATATCTGAGCTAGAAGAAAATTTTTAACACAGAAATTATCTCTTTTATAAAGATTTTTAAAAAGAAAGTAAAGTGTCATTCAACGTGACAAATATTGATAGCCACACCCTGTAATTTTTTGGATTTTTGAATGCTAGGTTTCTTCTTGATTTCAGAAATGTATAACTTATATGGAGTGAGTTCAGTAAATTTGTTGAGGAGTTGTCCAGGGAGTGGATTTCTAAACATTATTTGAAAAGAAATAGCCAATTTCCACTCAATGTAATATATTTGTTCAAAATTTAAGCATTTTTCTTTATCCTACTCTATCCTATCCTAGTGAAGTCGAAACCGGTAGAATAATTATATATATTCAAACTTATCACCCCAGATGAACGGTTTATACTTGTGTTTAGCCGAGATTTTTTGACACTTGCTTACTGGCAGGTTCAAATCTCTTAAACATTCTCTAAGAGATCTGTTCGAATTTTTAAAAACAAGATGAACAAATAATAATTACTACTCTTAAATATTCATAGTTTTTAGCCAGCGAAATCAAAATTCACGCATAAAAAAATTCTATATTACAAGCAGCAGAATAATGCGAATTTGACAAATTGCCGATGCTCATTTGAAGATGAATTATCATATTAGCGTCAGTTTAATAATACACACTTACCTTCAAGATACAGTTTTACTGTTTACAGTAAACAGTAAAACTGTATCTTGAAGGTAAGTGTGTCAATCTCCATGTTGCGTCGGTCATATTAAACTTCGTTATTTTTTGTCGGATTTAAACATAAAGCGTTTTCAGTAATCTATATTTTAAAAAAAGTTGTGTTTAAATCGGACAAAAATAACGAAGTTCAATATGGCTGATGTAAGATAGTAACTGACATAATTATGATAATTTCTGTCACAGTTAGGTGTCTTGGAAACATTTTGTAATTTAGAAAAAAATTCGTTTAAATCAGATAATAAATCAAAAAGTTTAATATGGCGGATCCAAGATGGCAATGCAATTTTGACGTCTAAAATTTTATTTTTGAAAAGGCAGTTATGTCTAATTTAAAAAGGAAAATTAGATTTTGTTCGGTTTGCAAATAAGGTCAGTAGAAAAATTCAAAAATTGACATCACTTTTCGGGTACTTCTGGGAGGGTTAGAGAGTTGGCGCAGTGAAATAAAAAATCTTCTTACGACAAGTCCTACAACATATTAAAAAATCATACCGAAATTCTACCGAATTCAAATTTCCATTTAAAAAGGGCGATATCCTTTCACTAGCTATTTTCTTGGTTGGCATTTCAAAAATCCCCAACCATTTTGTTATTAAAGGTTGGCAACAAAAGTCAAGTTTTTGGGGACTTTTGTACTAACAAACTAGTTTATTATATTTCTTCTATTAACAGTTTTTTTTTAAAAGAGTTGTTCGCGGCATTTCTCTTACAAAAACGCTCCTGATTGGTCGAAATCTCAGTTTTCTGTCAGCATTCTGTCTGGTTTGGCACTAATGACATTATTCGTGAACAATTTTGCCGTCAGTTTGCTCCATTGTATAAGGTAAGGGATCAAAAGTGCTTACATAATGCCATTACTTCCAAAACTGACAGAAACATGACAAAAATATGAGATTTCGACCAATCAGGTATGTTTTTGTAGGTATACTCCTCGGGAGCACTCCTTTCTCTCACTTTTAAGAATAAGCACCCTGTTCGATCTTTTGCCATCTTGTCACTGATTTTGAGTGTGTTTATTGGTTGAAACTACTTCACTTCTATCAACCGATTGATCACATCCAAGGTGTGCGATACGTGAATGCACCCCAGGTCAAGATATAATTTTTACAAGCTTTTATTTAAGTTCACATGTGTGTCTGTTTGTTTGTTAGTTAGTATGTTTGGCACAAATCTTGCCAGTCAATTTTGACTAACTTCTACATATCCGATCAACTTCAAAGAAACCCGCACGGAATACATGGCATTTTAATAAAATTTTGGTATGTGATTTTGACCTACTGATTAACTATAATCAAATCATATGATTAGTTTCAAAGATACAGGGTAATTTTTTAAGTAGATACTAACAAGTAAAAATATCGTCATGTTTTAATAATAAAATGTTTGTGGGTTTTCTAACAAGATTTAGTTTATTATTAACATTAGTATTTATGCGTACAACCGTTTTTATTCAAAGGTGATATTTGAGTGTACCGAGGTCATCGCAAAAGTATTCTCTTTAGAGAATTTATGTTTATTTGTTAATTGTTATGTTATTATTGTTTGTTTATCCCATATACTTATGGCTTATCCTAAGTATTAGATTAGTACGTTTAGTTAACGAGGCAGAATAATAAAAATCTTCGTACTTTTAGTTACAGGTTACAGCGGAACAACCAAAAGTGTCTAATACTCACTTTTGTAAGTACATCTATAGAAATAGATACATGGAAAAAATGACTGGATGTGGATATCAATAAAATTTTGGTAGATATGTTGTAGATTTTAATTTGCTGATTCTGATCACATACTAAATCACGATGATAATAATGATTGATGATTTGACTTAGCTCATATATATATACCTACCTTTAATGCCCTGAAGCACCTAGGTAAAGAACGGATCATCCCTATACATAGAAAAGTAACTAAGTATAATCAGATAGTGTTGAATTTTAAGTACCTTACTACTGATTAAGGCTATAAATATTGATCACCACCCGGCTCCTTTATTATTTTTATTTTAAAGACGACTCAAGTAAAGCCAGCCACAAGTTTAATTAAAATTATAAAACTTACTTACATTCCACGCCAAATATTATTCAGTAAAAATGTATTTTTAGAACTCTCGGTACTTCACCTGTAACTCAACTGCCTGCTGGTTAGTTTTAATCACTAATCTGTCATTAAAAGACATAGACATAATAAATATGCATATATTCTCTAAGTTTGTAGGAATAACAGGATTTTCGGTCCAAATTTAAAACTAATATATTAAAACTCTTTTATAAAACCAAGCTTTCGGAACGTTTTGTTCCTTCTTCAGGGCTAAAATTAAATAAAACACAAAAATTCATAACTTTTGAACTAAAACTGCTACGAATATGCAGTTTTCAGTTTTATGATCCACTAATATAAGTATTTTAGGAGTAAAAACAGCGTTGGTTAATTTATTGCTTCTCCTGTAACTCAACTGCCTGCTGGTTAGTTTTAATCACTTAATCTGTAATTAAAAGACATGGACATAATAAATATACATATATTCTCCAAGTTTGTACGAATAACAGGATTTTCGTTCCAGATTTAAAACTAATTTATTAAAACTCTTTTATAAAACCAAGCTTTCGGAATGTTTTGTTCCTTCTTCAGGGCTAAAATTAAATAAAACACAAAAATTCATAACTTTTGAACTAAAACTGCCACGAATATGCAGTTTTCAGTTTTATGATCCACTAATATAAGTCCATCATCATAGGTAATCACTCGATACCGAGTATGATTTTCCTCTATTCTAAAAATTCAAAACGTTTCAACCAAAGCTGCTACGAATATGCAGTTGTGAGATTTAAGGGGGAGGTAATTAAGGAAGTGATATTATAAGTTGTCAGTCCCCCCTTCTTTTCGATATGGGGTTGAAGGGGGTCGTACAATCTAAATATATCCGATTTCGTTTAAAATTGGTAACTGATCAAGAACTGTTTTTGTTACTTTTTGCTAGCACCTCTATTTTAAATTTGTAGAACACATTTCTGAAAGAAACACATTTATTATTATTATAACACACATTTTTAATCACATTATAAAAGTTATAATGTTCACAGATCTCTGCTGGAGAGAGAGGGGTAGATTCGAGAATTACGAATTTCTGATAAGATAATTTTTTTTTATATAGTGAGACTTTCCATCCATTATAGGAGCAATGCCCCGTGTTAGCCGGGTTTTTGCAAAGTTAAAGACAACACAAAATATCCATGCACCTAGCCAGGATTCGAACCCGAGACCTTGCGTGCGGTAACATTTACATTGATCCAATTTTAAAAACTTTAAAGTTGCCGGCTCTCCCCTCTTTGAGGCGGCAAAAAAAGAATACGACCTGACTACGTCCGATTTCATTAAAAATAGCAAATTATTCAATATTAATTACCCATCATCGATTCACGATGGTGCTTATACAACGTTATATTATCCAAAAACAAATTAAGTAAAAAATGTTTTTTAAAGGCACTAATAAAAAGTAGAAAATAAGTTTTCACCTTTCTAATCTCATAACAAAAGCGATGGGCGCAAATTAAATTTATATTATAGTAAAAAAAATACGCTCATGAGTTTGGTACCTAGTTTGGTACTTACCAAACTCAAAAGGCACCCAAATTTTAATTAGCGTCCATCGCTTTTATTCGAGCTTTTATTGGAGGGACCGATTGGGCCTACTTGCCAGGTCTTGGGCCGCCCTCTGTTAACTACTACTACTATTATCTACTTTTAAGTGCCTTTTGTAAAAGCTTGTGATTAAAAATTCTAATCTAAACATTTTTTAAACGGTAACAAATACGTGGTAAAAAGCCTATGTTGTTATTCAATACATAGCCACAACAAAGCAAAATATGAAAAAAAGCGATCAAAAGAAGGAACGAAACTTTCCTTTAAAACCGCATTCAGAAAAATAAAAATATTATATACCTTTCATAAAAGCAACTTTCTTCAAAAAAGTTGGGGGAGGTTGGCCAAACTGATATGGCAAGATTTATTGGCATTAGGGTGAATGAGGGGAAAAAAAAGAGGATAAAAAGAATACTGGAATGTATATAGAGAATTAAATTGACTAAAATAAATTGTTATAAGGAAAATATTTCAGTCCAATTTAAATCTTATATTTTTTTTCAGACGGTTTAACAACTTCTCTATCCAGATAAACTTCTCGAGTTTACTAAAAAGTTAGTCTTACCTTAGTACAGCTAAATCAATGTTTTTTAAACATTAGTAATTAAGTAAGTAAGTGAGTAAGTAAATAAAATGTTTATTTATTCCATGATACCTCAATGGGCATGGATCCAGTGAAAATAAATTGTATAATAGTATAACTTTGGCAATTTATTCCAAATTTTTAATATGGTGAACTTAGCATTTCTCTGTATATATGTACTATGCGCAATTTCATCTTTGAGATTTTTTTTATTCCATGTATTATAATTATGCTTTTGTTGCAACCCTTGAAATAAATCTGGGTTTGAAAGAATAAAATTGACACATTCCAGGATATACAAAGAAAACAGCGTAAGGATTTTATCCCTTCTTTTCATTCCAAAAATAATTCTTAGTCCTCTCTAGTGGCTTCAGTTGAGTTACCCAAAAAAATAATTCGATACCTAACTCTTGCTTGTATGTATGCATGGAATTCTGACAGGCAACCTGTTATACCTAAATTATCGCGAATTAATTTTAAATACTGAAATACTGACCCATATTCCCCGCAAAACCATCCACATGAGATTTTCAGCTAAGATATTTGTCAATGTGTAAGTCCAGAAGGACAACCGAGTTTAAGTTTGGCAATTCAACCTCATCAGTTTCAACTTTTGCTTTGTTATTTCTGAAATTTATTACTTGTGTTTTATTGGTGTCTAGTTGTAAATTATTTTGCTTAAAATAAAATCCAAGAGAATTTAGTGATTGAGTTGCCCGCACTCTACATAAGTCCGGTGTCCTCCTGCACTACAACAGTGGCATCGTAGCAAAACTGCGACAAAAAGTCATCGACCATCAAAGTGATGTCGTTTGTAAATATGATGTACATCAGTGGACCCAAAATAGATCCCTGCGGGACTCCTTTGTGTACAGATTTTAATAAAGATTTGACAAGTTCACCATTGTGTTTTTCAACAACACACTGACTTCTATCACTTAAATAAAAAACCAACAACATCAATTCACAACCCCCAATGCCATAAACTTCAAGTTTTCGACACAATGTTTTATGGTCCACGCTGTCAAATGCTTTAGATAAATCTAGGCACACAGCAACCGTTCGTTTGTTTGAGTTTACCCTACCCAAAATTTTGTGTGTGTGTGCTTGGTAGACAGCTCGTATTGTGACCGTTTCTAAAACCGTTTTGAGTATGACTTAAGATGTTGTTACTTTCAAAGAAGTTCATTCGTCTTTCACTCATTGCTTACTCAAAAATTTTAATGATGTTTAGAGTAATAGCGAGATGGGCCTATAATTATTGATTTGATCTTTTTTTCCTTTTTTATGTATTGGCTTCACATATGCTTCTTTGCAAGCTGTAGGAAACACCCTAGTAGCAAAACAACGATTTATTATGTGATTTAGCGGAACAGCAATGCTATATTTTGCCAATTTTAGAGCAGAAATTGAAATTTCATCACTTCCTAATGATTTTTTGTTTTTAAATTTTTCAATTACAGTTATTACTTCACTAGTTGTTGTCAAAGTCATTCAAAGTGTCAATTCTGTTTTTTGTGTGGAAAATGATCGGAAACAGTCACTCGGTTTGTTTGGTTTGGTTTTTTTTTTAAATTAAATTCCTCGTAGCCTTTTCTTATTTTTCACCTTGTCTATTTTCCTAGAGCTATGTATCAGCTTCGCAGCTTTAATGACCTTTTTCAAAACAGTTTTATCACAGTATTTCCTTGAAGTATGACCTGCAATCATCTGTCATCTGGTAGAGTTCGCGTTTTTTTTGGCAGGAAGTCTTAATCCCTTTAGGAACTTATCGGTACATAAAGTTGCATAGTCTGACTTTAATAAAGTTAGTTCTGTTTTTGACAGTTCCACATGAATGAAAGGTTCAATTACTACATGTTTTTAGGCACTTTACCCACCTGCTATGAAATTACTGGAAGAAATCTTTGCATTTTTCGTGTGAATCCCTTTCCTCTGGAACACTTCCAGCTACTCCTCTCCTCCCATCTTGCTGCATTACGTTATTTATGGATGGCCCCCAAGTTGGTTACCTAATCTTCTTGCTACTCCCAAGTAACATTTTAAGCTCTCAGAGTTTTATTAATTAGCTTCCCGGTTTATACCTTGTTCTCCAGTTTTATTAATTTACTTAAGGTCCTATTTAATTATATAAAGAAAAATGTGGCTACCAAATCAAATCAAAAACGTTTATTGTCTCAAAAAAACCAAAGTAATAGTATAGACATTGTCAAATTAAAAAAAATAAATAATTAAAAAATATTAAAAAATAAATAAAAGAAGGCATAATAACAATAAATATTACAAAAACATAAATTCGCAAACATTAAAAAAGACAAAATATGTAATAAAAGTAAGTCAACACAATTAGAGAACAAATCAAAAATTCCTCAGGTTCTTCAAAAAAGCTTCAGATTCTAAGACTGAGTAAAAAGCACTTTAATTTAATTTTTAAACCTTAAAAGAGTCGGAGACTGTTTTATTTTATTAGGCAATAAGTTGGAAAAGCAGATCCCGACATAAAATGGAGATTTTTAAAAACATTCGAGTTTGTGTTTAATAATTAAAATATTGTTTCGGCGACGAGTATTATGTGAATGACCATCACCTACCAACCTGCAACTTATTTTCATTTTTGAAATTGACGATCAGACTTTTAAGAATATAAATTCTTGAGACAGTCAAATTTTTTTCATTTGAAACGTTTCCCTGCAGGATTTCCTATAGGAAATATTAACTATTTTTCTAATAATACGTTTCTGTGCCACAAATACCCTCTCGATTTCGCTTGGTTTTCTCCAAAGAACAATATTATAGCTAATTACGCTGTGTACTGAACTGTGATACACGCTAAGTAGCTCATTTAGTCCCAGTAAATTTTTTTAGTTGGCCCAGTAGAAAGTAACTTTTGCTCAAATTTTTACAAACATTATCTACCTGCCTGGTCCACCCTCATATTTTTGGCCATGGTAATATCCAAAAAACCAACAGTATCCGATGATGATATTTGATGACCTTCAAAGTTGAATGAAAGATCACTGGACATTCTATGACTGTTAAACACTTCTAGACTTTGGGTATGATTAATCATCAATTTATTGGCACTGCACCATTTTGATCTTATCTTAAATCACTGCGGTTGTATTTTCGCAATAAACAAACAGTTTGGCACTTTTTACATAATCCGGTAAGTCATTATTAAAGATTGTAAAAATAACAGGTCCTAAGGCACTCCCTTGAGAAGTTCCTAAGTTCAATAAAAAGTCTTGTGATTTTTCTTCACCAATTTTTACATGAAACGGTCGATCTGACAAAAATGATCTATACATTGTTATTATTACCTCGTTTACCCAACCTGTCTATTTTGGCCGAGACAAATTCAATATCACACTATCAAATGCACAAGTAAGGTAACACAACAATCAACTCATTTTTATCCGTACACTCAAATATGTGCTGCGTTAGATCTACACTTGCTGACTGGGTACAAAACCTTTTCTAAAGCCATGCTGGCTAGAAGATATTATATTATGTGTGTGCAAATAGTTAAATGTTCTTTCATATATAGTTTTCTCAAATATTTTTGAGAAAATGCTTAAAATTGCTATTGGTCTGTAGTTTTTAATATTGGAACGATCTCCTTTTTTAAAAAGAGGCACAATTTTTAATGCCCTGTTTTACAGATTTATTGATCAGGATAGAAAAAATTGAAGACCAGAACGCTTAAAGGAATTTTATAGAACAAAAAGTTAATTTATAAATGGGGAAGTATATAACTATTGCTCCTCTAGTTACAATAGTTACTTATAATCATATAAGGACTCCAAAAGGGTTCTATTTATAAAGTGCGTGACTTACAACGACTTACAACCTCGACACCTTTTTGCTTCTTGGGATAAGGCTCCTGGGTGCCCCAAAAATATAGTTTAACGGCCAGTAAACGGTCCAGCCATCGACCCACCAGAAAGCACAATCGTCAAATAGGACTTTCTCTTTTCAATTGTTTGGACAATGAAAACATATCTACAAGCTACGGTTTGCAATTTTTGCACGAAAAAAAACATACAAAAGAAACTTTTTTGACAACCGTCAACAATTTAACAAGGAGCTCTGTGTTTGAAAGTTTGAGACAATGCTGTATTCGAAATTAACTCTGTGTTTTGGACTTCCATTGTCTATATTTTATTTATACACGACGTTTCGATCAGTACAATCTCTGATCGTCTTCAGGTGCAAACTACAATCTATTCCTAAGGCTACGTATTTATATACTATGGGAAATCACTCAACCGTGAAGTTTAAGAGGTTGGCTCCGCCCAAGGAGGGGCTTTCAAATATTTGGAATTTCAACACTTGGTTTACTGAAAACACCCTGATTCTGCCCAATAAAGGCAGCTTCAAGACATTTTCGTTTCTTCCAGTGTGACTCCTTGTGCAAAACCTTTGCTTCGGTCGTGCGTGTTCGGCGATTCCTGATTTCGTTGTTTCACCTCTTTGGGTATTCGTCTGATGTTCTTTAAGCCTAACAGATCGTGATCTTTTTGTTTCACCTATATATGATTCACCACACTCACAAGGAATTTTTAATTATTAAAGATTGTAAAAATAACAGGTCCTAAGGCACTCCCTTGAGAAGTTCCTAAGTTGAATAAAAAGTCTTGTGATTTTTCTTCACCAATTTTTACATGAAACGGTCGATCTGACAAAAATGATCAATACATTGTTAATATTACCTCGTTTACCCAACCTGTCTATTTTGGCCGAGACAAATTCAACATCACACTATCAAATGCACAAGTAAGGTAACACAACAATCATCTCATTTTTATCCGTACACTTAAATATGTGCTGCGTTAGATCTACACTTGCTGACTGGGTACAAAACCTTTTCTAAAGCCATGCTGGCTAGAAGATATTATATTATGTGTGTGCAAATAGTTAAATGTTCTTTCATATATAGTTTTCTCAATATTTTTGAGAAAATGCTTAAAATTGCTATTGGTCTGTAGTTTTTAATATTGGAACGATCTCCTTTTTTAAAAATAGGCACAATTTTTGATGCCCTGTTTTACAGATTTATTGATCAGGATAGAAAGAATTGAAGACCAGAACGCTTAAAGGAATTTTATAGAACAAAAAGTTAATTTTTAAATGGGGAAGTATATAACTATTGCTCCTCTAGTTACAATAGTTACTTATAATCATATAAGTACTCCAAAAGGGTTCTATTTATAAAGTGCGTGACACTTACAACGACTTACAACCTCGACACCTTTTTGCTTCTTGGGATAAGGCTCCTGGGTGCCCCAAAAATATAGTTCAACGGCCAGTAAACGGTCCAGCCATCGACCCACCAGAAAGCACAATCGTCAAATGCGGCTTTCCCTTTTCAATTGTTTGGACAGTAAAAACACATCTACAAGCTACGGTTTGCAATTTTTGCACGAAAAAAAACATACAAAAGAAACTTTTTTGACAACCGTCAAAAATTTAACAAGGAGCTCTGTGTTTGAAAGTTTGAGACAATGCTGTATTCGAAATTAACTCTGTGTTTTGGACTTCCATTGTCTATATTTTATTTATACACGACGTTTCGATCAGTACAATCTCTGATCGTCTTCAGGTGCAAACTACAATCTATTCCTAAGGCTACGTACTTATATACTATGGGAAATCACTCAACCGTGAAGTTTAAGAAGTTGGCTCCGCCCAAGGAGGGGCTTTCAAATATTTGGAATTTCAACACTTGGTTTACTGAAAACACCCTGATTCTGCCCAATAAAGGCAGCTTCAAGAAACTTTCGTTTCTTCCAGTGTGACTCCTTGTGCAAAACCTTTGCTTCGGTCCACTTCATTGGGTGTTGTTTTGAGCATGCGTGTTCGGCGATTCCTGATTTCGTTGTTTCACCTCTTTGGGTGTTCTGTCTGATGTTCTTTAAGCCTAACAGATCGTGATCTTTTTGTTTCACCTATGTATGATTCACCACACTCACAAGGAACTTTGTTAATGCATTCCTTATTTTGTTTGTTCTCCGGTTTTGTTTTACTAAGAGGGCTGCGAATTGTATTATTAGATTTAAAAGCTGTTTTAATATTAAAGTTCTTCGCTACTCTTCGAATTTTCTTAATGTATGGAATTGTAAGGAATGCATTTGCCTGGTTTTGGTCTTGTAATCTCTATCCTGTTTGCTGAAATTTTGAAATAGTATCTGTTGTAAGTGACCACTATTATAAATAAACAAATGTTACTTGGGCTATTTCTGACATTGTTGTCATCTAAGCAGCCTCCAATCGTGCCACCTATAAAATTGACATAATTAAAATTAACGCTGTTCTTTATTATGCCTCGGTACAAATCATGCACACAGCACCTAAAAAGATCTCCTAATCAGTCCTAATAAGAATAACTTTTTTCTTCTTTATAGCTGGATAAAAGACTTAAACATGAAAATGTTATTAAAACTTTCCTGAAAATGCAAGAATTTTTTCCAGTCATTTCATAACAAATGGGTAAAATCAAGTGATCAAAAGATCTTGGGTGGAAATAACGAAAATTCAAACTTGGATGAGCATCCCACAAGGAACACACAAAGAACCAAAGCGAAAAGAGAAATTATTAAATGATGTTTCGCTCTGGGTAACCAGCGTGAGCTCGTCAGTGGTTCCACTGGTCACCCTCCCCACACATCATTAAACACCATCATACACTTTGATTTTCAACTTTGAATCACTCACAAATAGGCATCGTTCGTGTTAATATTTCCAATAGGATTATGCTCTTAAGGCAAATAAAAATCAAAAAAGAAGTTAAAAAAACCTCCAAATCAGTTAATTCAACCGAAAAGAATCTAAAAACAGGATATCAAAAGATCTTGGGTGGAAATAACGAAAATTCAAACCTGGATGAGCATCCCACAAGGAACACAAAGCGAAAAGAGAAATGATTAAACGATATTTCGCTCTGGGTAACCAGCGTGAGCTCGTCAGTGGTTCCACTGGTCACCCTCCCCATACATCATTAAACACCATCATACACTTTGATTTCTAACTTTGAATCACTCACAAATAGGCATCGTTCCCCACTGGTACTTATCCAAGTTACCTGATACGGCTTTGTGTCCTGGCGTGTTAATATTTCCAATAGGATTATACTCCTAAGGCAATTAAAAATCAAAAAAGTTGAACCACTGACGAGCTTACGCTGGTTACCCAGAGCGAAACATCGTTTAATCATTTCTCTTTTCGCTTTGGTTCTTTGGGTGTTCCTTGTGGGATGCTCATTCAGGTCTGAATTTTCGTTATTTCCACCCAAGATCTTTTGATCTCTTGTTTTTAGATTTTTTTCGGTTGATGTAACTGATTTGCAGGTTGTTTTTTAACTTCTTTTTTGATTTTTAATTGCCTTAGGAGCATAATCCTATTGGAAATATTAACACGCCAGGACGAATCCGTATCCGGTAACTTGGATAGGTACCAGTGCGGAACGATGCCTATTTGTGACTGATTCAAAGTTAGAAATCAAATTGTATGATGGTGTTTAATGATGTTTGGGGAGAGTGACCAGTGGAACCACTGACGAGCTCACGCTAGTTACCCAGAGCGAAATATCGTTTAATCATTTCTCTTTTCGCTTTGTGTTCCTTGTGGGATGCTCATCCAGATTTGAATTTTCGTTATTTCCACCCAAGATCTTTTGATCTCTTGTTTTTAGATTCTTTTCGGTTGATATAACTAATTTGGAGGTTTTTTTTAACTTCTTTTTCTATTTTTAATTGCCTTAGGAGCATAATCCTATCGGAAATATTAAAACGCCAGGACGAATCCGTATCAGGTAACTTGGATAAATACCAGTGCGGAACGATGCCTATTTGTGAGTGATTGAAAGTTGGAAATCAAAGTGTATGATGGTGTTTAATGATGTATGGGGAGGGTGACCAGTGGAAACACTGACGAGCTCACGCTGGTTACCCAGAGCAAAACATCGTTTAATCATTTCTCTTTTAGCTTTGGTTCTTTGTGTTGTTCCTTGTGGGATGCTCATCCAGATTTGAATTTTCATTATTTTCACCCAAGATCTTTTGATCTCTTGTTTTTAGATTCTTTTCGGTAGACGTAACGGATTTGGAGGTAGTTTTTTTAACTTCTTTTTTGAAATGGTAAAGGGTTTGAAATTAACTGTATTTCGGACTTCCATTTTCCTATATTTATGCACGACGTTTCGATCAGTACAATCTCTGTTTTCGTAAAGAGCTAAAAATTTGTAGTAGTTGTTTAACTTTTATGCGGAACTGTCAAAAATAGTTTCGACTTTATTAAAGTCAGGTTATGCCAACTTTATGCTCCTATTTAAGTCCCTATTGTCAATATTTTTAAGATTTATACAGAAAAAAACTGAATTGAATTGAAAAAGAAACGCCAAGTGCATTTACCCAAGATCTTCTTGGCTTGAAGCAGTTTAACTGGAACTGATTATCTCTTCTGTTGTTTGTCCTGACTTGAAGTCGTTTGTCTTCGTCTATATTTTAATTATTTTTTTGGTCCACTGGGTATATACCAGGACTTACTGCGGATATATCTGCGTGTAGTGTTTAAGTGAAAATTTTATTTTGAAATTTAATCTATTATTTTCATAGTTGTACTTTTCTATGAACAATGACAAAATCCGACAGATTGATGGATTCATTTGCGGGACTAGTTAGTGGAACAACTAGTGGATTAGGTCCAAAATAGATTTTTTTCACTTAAGGGAATTAAAAAGTACTTTTAGTCTCTCTTTTTAGGGATTAAAATGGTACTTTAAATCCGTAGGGCTTTAAAATAATTTGTAGTAGGGATTTAAAACGATTTTTGGGGATTTAAAATGATTTAGATCCTCTGGAATTTAATATTATAATATAAACCTAGGAACTAAAGTGCTACTTTTAATCCTGCGACGAAAGGTGTACTTTTAATCTGTAAAGTGCATAAAGTAAATTTGTTCCTTCTGCTAAAAAGAGCGGAACAGCTGAAAAAATGGAGAAAATGGAAAAAATCGAGCGGATGCGGAAAAATGAAGCAGTTCTTTCTGAAAAATGGATAAAATGAAAAACTTCAAATAGAAATATGGCGCGGAATGGCATTAAATTACTTTACCACGTGACTAAAGTGTGTTTTTATCCCTCGACGAATTGCAGCCCTCATTTCGCTCAGATTATAAATTTTTCGACTCGGGATAAAAAGTGCCACTTTAGTCCCCAGGTTTATAATTTACTGTTAGATTTAAAACCCATCTAACCATTTAAGTAGTTATTGATGTCGCTTTAATAGGTTTGAAGTTCACATTTAAAAATATAAATCTTGAAGCATACTTCAGGAGATGCAGCAACAGTAATTCAGCGTCTTGCTGGTGACCAACAAGTTTATGTAAAAAAAATCGCCAAGATTGGTTGGACCGTCAGACCGATAGCAAAGCAACAAAATCTAAAAGAATTTATTAAAACGTCAAAAATCAGATAATTTTTTAACCAAAATAATGCTCTGCGGCGCCTTAGCCTTAGTCAGTGGTTATTGTGTTATAGTTTTTCTTGTATGTATCTTCTATTTTTCCAAATATTTTTTATGAAGCTCCAAAAAAATATTGGCTAACCTGCACTTTTTAGAACTAGTATTTTAAAATTACTCGCTGCGCTCATTCTTAAAATCCAAACTTGTGGAGAAAGCACTATTTTATCCACCATCACTTTAAAATTAGGCTCTAGATAAATGCTTTTTAATAGAAAAAAGTATTTTTAAATGTATTTTTTTTTAACTTTTGCTTGAATTTGTGAGAATTTTATGAATAACAAGAGTCAGTTTTATTATTTCGGTGTCTATATCATAATAGGTTGTCTTTTATTTCGTAAAGATGAAGAATAAATAGGCGAGAAAAAAACAGCGAACCTCGAAAAACACCGCTAAATCGTTTTTTGCTTTTTCTTTCATAGCTTTCTTTATCATGTCCCATTCTGTTAAGAAAAAGGAAATTATTGGAAAAAAGGCTTATAAAAGGTGGTCCAAAAAAAAACAGTATTTTTTTATCTGTAGATTTTTTAAAACTTGTCCTATTTCTATGATTGACAGCTCTTTGGAAAACTAATTCATTAAGCTTTCTTTTAAAACTTGTCCTATTTCTATGGTTGACAGCTCTTTGGAAAACTAATTCATTAAGCATTCTACTCCTCCATGAGAAGATTGCATTTTGTTAAAATACAAGATAGCAAACGCATCTAAAAAATAGGTATTTTTGAAAATACAGCAAATGCGAAACAAAATGATAAAAAGCTTTGAGATAGTGAGCAAGTGAATAAACCCAAGTTAGTTTTTTTTAAGATAACAAAGACTGAATTTAAATGCTAAAAACAGTTTGTTTAATTAAACAGATAAACCGCACATTAAAAATTAACTAAATTTTTTACAGCGGCTGAGGCTTCTGGTATTCCCCACAGACCATTCGCGTGGTTTTTTAAAAAAATATATGTATATATCTTATTTTTATTTAGTTTTCTAAAATAATCAATAATTTTTACCGTTAATTAAACATTTTCAGGATACGTAAAATGATGTAAAAAACACCGTGCAAAATTTGATACAAATTTGATTAACAGTTTTTTAGATTAACTAATTGAAATAAGTACATTTTTTATTCAAATTCATCCTTAAGGAATAAACCTACCCAACTTTAGACATTTTTAGCAATTCTTATGCTGATTGAATCTTTAAAAATAATATGGTCGAATATGAAATTAATATTTTTATACCAAATTTCGGACGTAAAAATTTTATCAATAAGTTACGAAACGCTACGCAAATGACAAAATGTATGAATCAAAATCAAATAATAAATTGGTTAGTGTAAAAGCATAGCCTTTAAAAACAGTCCCCAACAAAGTGATCTCATTAAATGAGCTGTGTAATATTTAGGACTAAAAGGCCCGATAATTTGTAAAATGCGTTGAAAAAATGATTTTTTGTTCGATTTTTAGAAAGTTAAACACGTTATTTAACGCGATTGAGATGGGGGTGATTATTGGCAAATGCTTTTTTGTTCCGAGAAAAATAGGGTTTATACAGTAAATTTGCAGGCTAAAAGGCATTATAATAATGGTTTATCAATATTTTAATGCATGGCCGATATGATATGGAAGAATATGAGGGCATTAAAAAACTAAGGAAGGAAATGACGGCAGTTGACCGAACGAAGCAAAGCGAGTTCGGTCAAGCCGGCAAGGGCGGTAAAGACACTTTACGCATGTGTTAGGTACAAAATTTGACCTATAAGCCTTAAAAATTCCCAAAAAAGAAATATAAATATCTGTATTTTATTTTTCTTTTTATTTTCTGACAGACACACACCTCCCATGGTCTGTCATTTCTTTATAAGGTCAGCCGAAACGGAAGGTTTCCATTTTTTGCTCTTTCCAAAGGAAATAATTAAATAAGATAAGAAAGCGTAGAAGGGCCATAAAGTACTTTTTTTAAAATACCGACTTTGAACTCGGAATTCCGACTTACAACTAGGAATTCAGACTTTAAACTCAGAATTCTGACTTAGTACTCGGAATTCCGACTTTAAACTCGAAATTTCGAGTTATAACTCGGAATTGGACTTTAAACGCTCCCAAAAAAAATATTTTTTTTTTTTAAGAATCAAAAATTCAGCAACGATTAATTAGGTACTAAAATCTGAACATTTCTTATATTTAACTTTTTTTTCTAACTGTTATACAGTTTCAGCTGGAAAAAATTGAGGATTCTTAAACTGTTACAGTTACAAAAAACGATGAAAGTCTTTTCTATGGAGAAAAAAATACGTTTAATAAAAATCATATTCATTATCAGAAATAGTTGTAGATTGCCCGAATCGTATTGAAAATTCCAGTCCTTTTTATATTAAATTTTTTTCTTTATAAAGTTTATAAGGGGGCGGGGGGGGGGGGGGTTAATTTTTTTATGTTTGTTTTTAATCCGGCGACCAAAATATTTTATTAAAAAATTCGAGTATTATGAATCTTTTGCTTTGGTTTCTCCTAAGCAATCTGCGTATTTCGTTTTTCTGGGGGGAAAAATAATCTCTGTCAAATTTAAAATTATTTATAATTATTATAAGCACTTGGTCGATATCAGAGACCACTAAGACGTTCAAATAAGCGCGTGAATCCCTTACGTACCTTCTCTGAAAAACTGGCAGAAGAGGGTCTTTTTCAATCAATCTGAATCTGTTTTGGTTTCGAAAATATTAGAAAAAAAATGATGGGGGGCTACAAGGACACATATGGGCTCCATCAGATTTTTTTTGTATCTTTCCCAACAGTCGTATCCAACGACTTTCGATCATCTCAATCCACTCGCGTACTGACGGGGGGCGGCCACCTTGGGATCCCACATTTATACAATTATCTAAAAATCAATCTACTCTAAGTTATCCCAGGTACAAAAACCGCATAGGTTCCTATGAAAGTTGGTGAGTTTTTATGCTGTTTGAAGGGTTTTATAAGGTTCTACGAGTCAAGCTGCCTTTCAAGACTGATAGAAAAAATTCGTACTTCATTAGATTTTATTAGATTTTTAAGTATGTTTCACATACCGCATAGAAAACATATAAAACCCGTTAAAACATTATAAAAAATCTCGTAAATCTTTTCTAAGAGATTAAATGCGTTTTTTTTTGGCAGGGATAAGATAAAAGCACTAAGTATACATTCAGGGGTGGCCGCTTTCTCGAAAACCGGTAAAAGTCAGAACTTACCATCATTCATGCATAACTAGGTATAAGATAGCTAAAATGATAGAAAAAGATATCCGGTATTCCGGTACGTACAATCTCTCTCTTAGTTATAGTTTAATTTTTGTTTAATAATAATAATGATTCAACTTGGAACTTCCTACACTGAGAAAAATGGTGGGCTACGAAAACTCAAATATGAGTTCTCCTAGATCGAGTCGTGTTGCCAATAGAGGACAGCCCAGACCTCTGGGCTATGAGAACCAAGTCTAAGGGATTGCAGGGAAACACGGTTCGTGTATTGTGGTAGCCCAAAATATGCATAAACACTGAATGTATTTTTTTGGCGATTTGAGCTACCAGAACTCAACATCTAGGTTGTGGTGACTCATGATCTGGCCTGGGAGAACCCTGCCTTAAGGCTATCAGAACTCAGCATCTGGGTTGTCGTAACTCATGATCTGGGCTGGGAGAATCCTGCCTCTGGGCTACCAGAACTCAGGATCTGACTTGTGGTAACTCATGATCTGGGCTAGGAGAACCCTGCTGTTGGGCTTCCAAAACCCAGCGCCTGGGTTGTGGTAACTCATAGTCTGGGCTGGGAGAACCTTACCTTTGGGCTACCAGAACTCAGCATCTGAGTTGTAGTATAGTCAGTCGGGGTAACTTTCAATCTGTATTTTATTTTTATTAAAAACTACAAGGTTGAAAATGTTTTGTCGACGAAATAAATGCGAATGCAAAGAAAAAATCTTGATTTTCATCTCCAGCACGAACGCTACTAAAGATAAAAAAATACCGTCAACTAGGGAGCATTAAAAATGTGGTTCGTGATTTTCTAAAAAAAATAGTAGTTTTTCACAACTAGTGGCTAAAATAATACTTTTTTTACAAGCGTTGGTTTAAATAACAAGCGCAGCGAGGTATTTAAAAAGGCGAGTAAAAAAACACAGTTTAGCCGCGAGTTGTGAACACTATTTTTTTTAATACCTTTTTTTAAAAATCTCGAACGAGGGGCACTTCTCGCAACACACCATCTTTACACTATAAATCAAGGCGGCTGGAAAATGAAATAACAATGCGGTTTCGATAGCGATATGCCTATTTACTCGGTGACGTTCATTGTTGCGACATTTTAATCTTTGACAGTTTCATATTTTGACCATGTTTTTAAATGATTTTTTTGTAAATACTTGGTGAAAACTGGCGGAAATGACTTAATTTTTAGTCAAGAATAACTAGATTGTTTCAATATTATTGTTTTCGGCTACCTCTTTATAATTTTGGGTCAAAAACGGACAGAAATCTTTTTTTGCACCCGTGATCGAAAAAAAAGTTTTTTTTTGCATCGGTAACCAAAAAAGTCATGCTTTAGTTATCTGCAGATATTTACTAAAATCATGTTTTTGATGAAGGTACAAAAAAAAAAGATTTTGTGATTTAAAAATAAAACAAAATCCAACGAAGCCTTAATTTTTAACTCTTGATATAAGATTAAAAGGGCACTCAAAAGAAATCACTTTTTCTGACAAATTTGATATTAGAATACCTAGGCTTTGTACATCTATTTTGTTATTTTAAATGAAACACCCCGTATTTTGTCTAATTTTTAGCTAATCAGGCTTTATCCTTTGCCAACAATGCTAAATAGCTCAAAAACTAAACAATATTTTTAAATTTTTCCTAAATTCAAAAAAAGCACACAATAAACAAGGTGTTACCTTGAAAATAACAAAACATATCTATGCAATTTGTAAATTATAAATTTGAAAATGATGTCAAATTTTACATAAGACGATAAGGTTTATAATGGATAACCTCTAAAAAAAACTTTAAAAAAATCTAAAATATCGCATTTAAAAATGTTTGACTATGGAAAATATAAACAAAATCAAATATTTTAATATAAATATGGCGTGGTAAAACCAAAACCTAAAGGCTGAACTATAACGCTAAACCCGTCCCTAAGTCTAATTTCCTCAGGAAAATGACAGATATATATATAGGTGTGAATTAGGCTTAGGAAAGAGTTAGCGTTAGTAAATCTCAGCCAACCTGTTTAAAATAAAAAACAAACGCTATACATTTCGCACACCCTACTTTCATATTATTTAGAAAATACAATAAAACACATTAATATTTTTCACTTATGAACCTGCCGCTGCACCGGCACTGGAAATGAAGCTCCAACCCGTCCAAAGCAACCCGCAAGCCCGAATATCTGCAAAACTCGATATTCGACAACTACCACAATAGTATAGCTGTGCAGGTTCTGGATGCAATAGTAACATGCCATCCACTTCTCCGAAGTGGATGGCCAGTTTGCTGAAGAAGTGGTGTCCAGTCCCGAAGAAGTGGTCAACCCAAGGTCATTCTGCAAGAAGTGATCAAAAATGACGTCACTTGACCAGTGGCTGTTGAAATTCCAATGACGTCACTTGGCCAGTGGCTGTTGAAGATGTCCAAGAGGGTTGTTAGGGGGTTGCAAGGGAATGCCATAAAGGCTTGTGTGAATAGAGGATGTGATCACGTGACTTATGTTCTACACAGTGAGTCTGCTTGGGGTTTATACAGGGTGCTCTAGTGTGTATGAGTGACATGCACCTGTCATATAGTCATCTGTCATTTGTGATCTCTAGTCAAGCTGTCAAGTGCCACAATACTACTTAGCGCTAAAGTATGCCTGCTGAAATTCTCTAATGGTTGAAACTTCCTAATATTAGTTGCCCATTCTCGGTCACAAGTGCCAACGTATAGAGTAGAAAATGACGTACACCTGTAGCATTGGGGCCTTATTATTTCAAGAGTGGCACTATTTAAAAAATGTCGAGATGAGAGAGATTGCTATCAGCCGGTGTACCAAAAGTACTTTTTCCGCTATGTGCGCACGATTTTCTCCTATGGTTTCTATAAAAGACTAATTTTGGTTTCCTGCGCAGGGGACAAAAGGCCTTATTAGTTTTCTGCGAATATCTCGAGTTGTAAGTGATCGATTTGAAAAATTCTTTTTTTGTTAGATTGCTGTGTTCCAATGCTATTTATTCTTAGAGAGATGGGGAAGCCAAAAGGGCCTTAAGTGGTGAAAGAAAGACCTTAGTAGTTTTCTGCGAATATCTCGAGATCTAAGTGATCGATTTGAAAAATTATTTTTTTACTGGATTTAGAGAGATTAGAGAGATGGGGAAGCCAAAAGGGCATTAGAGTGCTCAAAGAAAGACCTTGGTAGTTTTTGTTGCAAATATCTCGCGTTATAGCGATGGGATTTGAAAAATGTTAGTGTTACAAAGGGGGAGGGCATGACAAAAAGGTTGTATTATGTGTGTAACCCAGCTGTGCAGCTCGAGTTAAAAGGCTTTTATTTTTACGGTAAATAATATTATTATTATATGGATTTTAAAATGATCAAAATGTGTGCTTTTGTGAAGATTAAATCGAGTATACTCAAGATAACCCATAACCCTGTTTATCAAGAATTTAAAATAACATGTTTACGTAAAGCTTATTAATGAGCTAATTTAGAACAAAGACGGATAACCTATGAACTTGTTTTTCATAAATTTATCATGATGTTTTAAAATGCGACAAAAATAGAAACTAAATGGGATACGAGGGTGATTTAAATAAAACAAGAAACTTTCTTTAAATTACATTTTAATGTTAACCCACTTCATCTACACCATCGTATTTACAAACCGTGTTATGAATATATGTCTTCGCAAATTCCCGATAGTTGGGATAAATTTTTGTGTACAACAGCACGGCATCTACAAAGTTAAGCTTCCATTCGTTTGGTAATATAGGATAAATGTGTGTAAATTTTTCCTCAATAACATGTTTACAGGTTTGAATACTGAAACAAATCCAGCCTCTGAGCCATGTGAAAATTTTTCCATAATCTTCTTGTTCCAAGAGGTCATCGAGTTCCCAATCAATTTTATTTAACCAATAATCTGCTGAGAGTTTTCCATAATATTAGAATGTTTTTGTTAATGATGAGACGTGTGTTCTACACCGCTTTAGAAATACAACTGAAATGATTTGAATTATTAAGAAGCTTTTTACCATAATGCTACCAAGGAAAACTAATTGGTTGGTTTTGTTCTGCCAAATGTAGAATTATTATTATGAAAGTCTCTGTTTAAAACACGTTCATCAGTAAGACTTTAAACACTAAAGCATAAAGAAGTAAGAAAAAATGCCAATACCTGTAAAATATATATGTCCTAAATGTAAAGGGAAAACTGGTTTACAAAATTATTTTTATTTTATAATATATTTTTTAAATTAATTTTAAACAACATTAGATTTATCTATCCAACTGTTATGTTTACTATCTAATCCTAACCATTTAACAAACACTTTATTTTTAGAGCGTTTTAAGATTTTTTTCCACCAGGTAGACATCAGGATACGATACTTTTTGCAGCTGAAGTTCATAAAATCCTCCCTTAATTTAATTTTTCTTGTCATCTTCCAATATGTATGTGATGGAATTCGTAAGCTGAATTAAAATTAATTGACCTCTGATCCCCTATCAATATTGAAACGAAAAATAATGATGAAATAAAACAAATAATTGGTAAATCTTTTGATTTATTGAAATACCATTTTATAATCATAATTTTTAAGCAGTAATTTGGCACACAGATTTCTCGTTTCAACGTGTTTGATTGCAAACTCCAACAAGCAGAACTTGCACTTTCTTAAGCTGTGGTTTACGTTTCTACGACAAAAAACACAGTCTTTGTGGATCTAAAATATAAACAAAAATTTATTTTTAGTAAAAATATATTTATTAAATAAAAAATTATGTTAAGGGCATGTCTTCAAAACAAAATAATTTTTTATATTCAGATTTGGCCTCACACATTTCTGTTAAATTTTTATGATGTTCAACTGACTTTTGACAATAACAAAACATTTTAATGCAAACGGGGCAAAATCTTGAACCAACATTAACAAAATTCATATAGTTATGACAAAAACAGTCCTTTCTTTTACAATATACACATACATCTTTCTTGACACTTTGATGTCCTGCACTAGTCTTCAATCGTTTTTCTGTTTGTCCTTGTTCACCAAAACCTCTTTTTTCTTCCATATATTTTAAAGTTGATGGCTGTTCTGATTCTCTTTGCTCACCATAATTTCTTTTTTCTCGATATGTTGAAGTTGAAGGCGATGGTGAATTTTGTTGTAATTTTTTACTCTCCATGGTCAAATCGGACTGAAACAAGAAAAAACTATATTGAAACTGTGTAGTTAGGTGTATAAAAATAATATTTTTAAAATTTATTTTTCCTGTATTAAGGATAATAATTATGTACTTACCTTATATATTTAAAGTCAAATTTTCTAAAAGTTCTCAGTGTGACCATTAGATGCCCAGGACCTTACAAGATGAGCGAAATATGTAGACTGATTAAAAATTTATGAGGAATCTAATTAATTTTATATCCCCAAGGCAAAGTATCAGTGGAGTGGGGCAATAACTTACGTTTATCGTCAAAAGGACTCAACGCGACTGTGAATTTTTTAAATTTTTAAACCCAAACCAATGGCTTGTTTCAAGTTTCGATAATGAATAATGTATCGTTCTTTATCATACAGTGTGGTCATTAGCTTGGGTAACTTACTTTTAGAATTGGGTGGAACTCTATGTTCTGAACAGACAGGAAGGTCTTTATGCATATCAAATAGTTCAGGGGGATAAGAAATATCTGCTTCAAAAATGTACCCTATGTCACTGTCATCAGAAATGTTGCATATTTCTTCCTTAGTGCATGGACCATTTTCAACCCATTCAAAACCACCAAATGGTAATGGTAAACTCATTGCAGTACCATAAAGCGAGTTGACGTCATAATACATCAAATATGACGTTTCCTTGCTTGGATCGTATGAATCACCCATGTACCTGTTGTTGGCTTTGGCATATCTGTTTGAACACTGAGAAACACCGCCTCGTATGCCTTTTTCCACAAACATGATCATATCAACATCCATCAAAAGTTCCAGGTCTACTTTACACTGTTTCAACATGGCCGAAAAAGCCAAACCTGGACTCGTGACGTAATGAAGGGGATCAAGTTTGTAGGTAGAAAGACATATGGAGCGGAAATTTTCCATGACGTCACTTAATAGGATTATGTCTGTACGTATATAAAAAAGGCTGTAGTCCAAAAGCGATTTCATATTAAAGGTACTCCAAATGGTTTGAGCACTTTCATACTCATTATTTGAAATAACCTTTCCTACCAAAGTACTATAAAACGCATCTTTAGGTGGAAGGGCAGTTTCCTTTAGCTTTTCCCAAGAATTGAGATACTCATAGGGTAAGACACCTTTACGAGTAACCAATTTAAACTTTTCCTCTTCCTTATAAAAAATTTTTGTAATACTTTTTTTTCAATCGTCTAAAAATGAAGCCAAGTCGTCCAATTTTGAAGCCATAACAATAAATCTAAATTTAACAGAGGTATTTTCTATATATTTTGTAAACGAAATATATTTTTCTTTATTAACAGGGAGAAGTTGAATTCTACCCTCTATGTCTTTAGCTAAAGATTTTATAAGGAAATGGTTATCATATCCGGACAAGTTATGGAAAAGTACAGGAATGCTGTGTGAATCTGTAAAATTTAAGTTACACCCCGCGTGAGCTGCACCCCGATACATTCCTGTCAAGTGACAATGGTCCAAATGTTTCACTTCATCCTTTTTCAGCGGTTGTTCACAGATATGGCAATGGGTTGCATTTTTAAAATCAAGTTTTTCCTCAGTGGTTAACGGTCTTAAAGGCACAATATTTGAAAAAATTTAATCCAATTTTTCTGCAATAATTTTAAGCTCCTGGACAAAACGTGAAATGCAGTCTTTTCCCACAAACTGATGGTAGTACGAGAGCGAGTCGTCATAAGAACATTTCACATAATATCCAATAGCAAACGGAATATGATGTTGTGTTTTTTGTGTATTTGATAGTGTATTTTCACCTTCCATTTTTTCTAACAAACATTCCAAATCTGCATAAACAACAAATGGAACCGTCTCTTTATTTTTAAATTCTGTAAATTTTAAAATATTGTCCTTTTTCTTTGGCAAAGTTAGTTTAGCAAAATTCAAATTTCTACAATCTAAATAATGCTTCTCCAAAACTGCCTTGGAAACAAACCAATTTAAGCACCTATCACATACCCATTTTTATTCGTTTTACGACCAATCTGTTTGCAAAGTAAACGTGATAGATTTTTTATGAGGGCAAAGTGATAGATGCGTTTTTTAAAGTTAACAATTAATAATAATATAATATCATCAACATCATCATCACATTTTAAAATTTGGAAAAATTTAATTTACTCAAACAGAGAGGCAAAATTTCTCTCTTTTCATAAGTAAAAAGATTAATTGATAAACTATTTAACTTTTCAAACTTGGCAATATCATTTAACCTCAAAGGAAACTCAAACTCCTCATATTTTAACCCCACCTGAGTAAAATGAGGGTACGAAGAAGTTTTATTCACATTACAATCAGCTGGGTAAAGAGCAGCTACAATAGACCAAAGGAAGCAATAATCATCATTATTTTTAATTAAGTGACGTCATGGAAATTTTCCGCTCCATATGTCTTTCTACCTACAAACTTGATCCCCTTCATTACGTCACGAGTCCAGGTTTGGCTTTTTCGGCCATGTTGAAACAGTGTAAAGTAGACCTGGAACTTTTGATGGATGTTGATATGATCATGTTTGTGGAAAAAGGCATACGAGGCGGTGTTTCTCAGTGTTCAAACAGATATGCCAAAGCCAACAACAGGTACATGGGTGATTCATACAATCCAACCAAGGAAACGTCATATTTGATGTATTATGACGTCAACTCGCTTTATGGTACTGCAATGAGTTTACCATTACCATTTGGTGGTTTTGAATGGGTTGAAAATGGTCCATGCACTAAGGAAGAAATATGCAACATTTCTGATGACAGTGACATAGGGTACATTTTTGAGGCAGATATTTCTTATCCCCCTGAACTATTTGATATGCATAAAGACCTTCCTGTCTGTCCAGAACATAGAGTCCCACCCAATTCTAAAAGTAAGTTACCCAAGCTAATGACCACACTGTATGATAAAGAACGATACATTATTCATTATCGAAACTTGAAACAAGCCATTGGTTTGGGTTTAAAAATTTTAAAAATTCACAGAGTCTTTAAATTTAAACAGTCTCCATGGTTAAAGCCTTATATTGACTTAAACATTCACATGCGTCAACAGAGCCAAAACAGTTTTGAAAAAAACTTTTTCAAATTAATGATTAATTCAGTATTCGGTAAGACCATGGAGAATGTTTGAAAATATAAAGAGGTAAAGTTGGTGACTAAATGGTCTGGACGTTATGGGGCGCGTTCCTACATCTCCAAACCAAACTTTCATAGCTTAACCATATTTGATGAAGATATGGTTATAATTGAAATGTCTAAAAACAAAATTACTTTCAATAAGCCCATTTATATCGGATTTGCAATTTTAGATTTATCAAAAACTCGTGTATGATTTTCATTATAATTATATTTAAAAAATGTTTGAAAATAGGGCTAAAATGACATATACAGACACTGACAGTTTAATTTATCATTTACATGTTAACGACATTTATGAAAATATGAAAAATGACATTGACAGATTTGACACATCTGACTACCCACCAGACAATATTTTCAACATGCCGTTAAAAAATAAAAAAGTTTTGGGGCTTATGAAAGATGAAAATAATGGTGCCATAATGACAGAATTTGTAGGTTTGCGCTCCAAAATGTATAGCCTGAAAATTTTGGAAAATGAGGGCGAGTTGATGGGTCATCAAAATAAACTAAGACAGAAAGGTTTTTGTGAACAGGAAATTGAAGAGTGTAGTCTTAATTTTAACATTAGTAAAAGGGCTAAGGGTGTAAAAAAGGCTTCACTCAGAAAAATTACATTTAACCTTGAATGCCTTTTTAAACAAAAAGTCACAGAAGTTCCACAAACTTTAATTAGATCTTATCGACACCAGGTATACACAGTCAAGCAAAAAAAAGTCGCGTTGAGTCCTTTTAACGATAACCGTAAATTATTGCCCCACTTCACCGATACTTTGCCTTGGAGATATAAAATTAATTAGATTCCTCATAAATTTTTAATCAGTCTACATATTTCGCTCATCTTGTAAGGTTCTGGGCATCTAATAGTCACACTGAGAACTTTTAGAAAATTTGACTTTAAATATATAAGGTAAGTACATAATTATTATCCTTAATACAGGAAAAATAAATTTTAAAAGTATTATTTTTATACACCTAACTACACAGTTTCAATATAGTTTTTTTTTGTTTCAGTCCGATTTGACCATGGAGAGTAAAAAATTACAACAAAATTCACCATCGCCTTCAACTTCAACATATCGAGAAAAAAAGAAATTATGGTGAGCAAAGAGAATCAGAACAGCTATCAACTTCAAAATATATGGGAGAAAAAAGAGGTTTTGGTGAACAAGGACAAACAGAAAAACGATTGAAGACTAGTGCAGGACATCAAAGTGTCAAGAAAGATGTATGTGTATATTGTAAAAGAAAGGACTGTTTTTGTCATAACTATATGAATTTTGTTAATGTTGGTTCAAGATTTTACCCCGTTTGCAATAGAATGTTTTGTTATTGTCAAAAGTCAGTTGAACATCATAAAAATTTAACAGAAATGTGTGAGGCCAAATGTGAATATAAAAAATTATTTTGTTTTGAAGACATGTCCTTAACATAATTTTTTATTTAATAAATATATTTTTACTAAAAATAAATTTTTGTTTATATTTTAGATCCACAAAGACTGTGTTTTTTGTCGTAGAAACGTAAACCACAGCTTAAGAATGTGCAAGTTCTGCTTGTTGGAGTTTGCAATCAAACAGGTTGAAACGAGAAATCTGGGTGCCAAATTACTGCTTAAAAATTATGGTTATAAAATGGTATTTCAATAAATCAAAAGATTTACCAATTATTTGTTTTATTTCATCATTATTTTTCGTTTCAATACTGATAGGGGATCAGAGGTCAATTAATTATAATTCAAAAATAAATCAAAGCAAATAAACATGTTATTTTTTTTGTCGCATTTTAAAACATCATGATAAATTTATGAAAAACAAGTTCATAGGTTATCCGTCTTTGTTCTAAATTAGCTCATTAGTAAACTTTACGTAAACATGTTATTTTAAATTCTTGATAAACAGGGTCATGGGTTATCTTGAGTATACTCGATTTTGTCTTCACAAAAGCACACATTTTGATCATTTTAAAATCCATATAATAATAATATTAGTTACCGTAAAAATAAAAGCCTTTTAACTCGAGCTGTACAGCTGGGTCACACACATAATAAAACCTTTTTGTCATGCCCTCCCACTTTCTAACACTAACATTTTTCAAATCCCATCGCTATAACGCGAGATATTTGCAACAAATACTACCAAGATCTTTCTTTGAGCACTCTAATGCCCTTTTGGCTTCACCATCTCTCTAAGAATAAATAGCATTGGAACACAGAAATCCAGTAAAAAAATAATTTTTCAAATCGATCATTTAGATCTCGAGATATTTGCAGAAAACTACTAAGGTCTTTCTTTCACCACTTAAGGCTCTTTTGGCTTCCCCATCTCTCTAAGAATAAATAGCATTGGAACACAGCAATCTAACAAAAAAAGAATTTTTCAAATCGATCACTTACAACTCGAGATATTCGCAGAAAACTACTAAGGCCTTTTGTCCCCTGCGCAGCAAACCAAAATTAGTCTTTTATAGAAACCATAGGAGAAAAACGTGCGCACATAGCGGAAAAAGTACCTTCGGTACACCGGCTGATAGCAATCTCTCTCATCTCGATATTTTTCAAATAGTGCCACTTTTGAAATAATAAGGCCCCAATGCTACAGGTGTACGTCATTTTCTACTCTATACATTGGCACTTGTGACCGAGAATGGGCAACTAATATTAGGAAGTTTCAACCATTAGAAAATTTCAGCAGGCATACTTTAGCGCTAAGTAGTATTGTGGCACTTGACAGCTTGACTAGAGATCACAAATGACAGATGACTATATGACAGGTGCATGTCACTCATACACACTCGAGCACCCTGTATAAACCCTAAGCAGACTCACTCTGTAGAACATAAGTCACGTGATCACATCCCCTATTCACACAAGCCCTTGCAACCCCCTAACAACCCTCTTGGACATCTTCAACAGCCACTGGCCAAGTGACGTCATTGGAATTTCAATAGCCACTGGTCAAGTGACGTCACTGGTGATCACTTCTTGCAGAATGACTTTGGTTTGACCACTTCTTCGGGACTGGACACCACTTCTTCAGCAAACTGGCCATCCACTTCGGAGAGAGAGAAGATGGCATGTTACCATTGTATCCAGAACCTGCACAGCTATACTACTTACCACCTATAAATCGGATTCACATGATCACGAGTTAGAACAATTCAGGCCCTGAGTTATCGTAGCACAGACCGTGAATTACCACAAAGCCAAAAAGTTAATACATGAAACTGAAACACAACTTGCTATGGTTTGAGACAATCATACCGTGTGCTATAGTGACGCACGGTGTGAGTTCTGCCCCAAATTTCCAACCCACGCCCGTCGGTTGATCCCGTTTTCTCAGTGTATGTAAATAATGAAACGCAAAACTAAAAGTAGTACTCACATTATATTTGAAAATGCTATTAGTCGCTCCATTGTAGTTGTGGTCTATGTTCTAACTCAAAAAAACTCTCCTTTTTCTTACTGTTCACTTGTTAAAATCAAAATCCAAACTCACTTTTTTCGAACCACGAAACCCAAAACTCCCTCTTTTGCTTGATCAGCTGTTTTTTTGTTTTTTACCATGCTATAATAACTTTTAAACGAAAACTTTAAACAAAGTTGTTTTATAATTTTATGTTTTTGAACCTGCACTGAGAAAACAAATGGTAGCCATAACCCAAAATATCAGTTAAATCAGCACAGGGCTGCGGATAAAATAGTGGACAGCCCACAACTTGAATTACTCCAACTATTTTTTTAAACTGTCACTAACCTACGGATGTGGGTTAGTTTTTTAATCCAAATTAATGGGTTACAGCAACCCACTATGAGGGAATATGAATGTCAATAGCTATAGTTGGGGCAGCCCTACTTGCTGGGCTGGAAGAGCTTGAAATTGGAGCTGGAATGAAGACCTTATTTTTTGGTGCCCCGTCAATTGGGTTGATACAACCCAGTTGGGTGAGCTGGAACAGCACAAGTTTGGGGCTGGAATAAGGAGTTTATTTTTTTGGTACCCTGTCGATTATGGTGGTCCAGCCCACTTAGGTGGGCTGCAACAGCACAAGTTTGGGGCTGGAATAAAGAGTTTATTTTTTTGGTACCCCGCCGATTGGGTTGATCCAGCCCAGTTAGGTGAGCTGGAATAGCACAAGTTTGGGGCTGGAATAAAGAGTTTTTTTGCGCCCCGTCGACTGGGTTGGTTAGCCCAGTTAGCTGGACTGGACCAGCACATATTTTAAAACTGAAATTAAAAGTTTATTATTTCTGACACAGTTGGCCTAAACTTATACATATTGAAGAAATAAAAATACGAACAAAATTTAATAGAAAAATTAAAAGCTTTATTTAAGTACCTTTTTTTTGGAGGGGCATTTTTGAGGGAAATCCAATTTTTTTCTGATAAAGTTTGCTTTTATGCAAATCTAGTTTTCGAAAGTCCCAAAATTTCAATTTGTGAAAGCAATTATAAATAGCAAAATTTTTTAATTAAAGCGTTTGTATCAACACTTTTTAATAAGTTGATTGAAAATTACCAAAAATAGATAAACAGCGTATTATGCGTATGTGTGTAATCTGCAAAAGACAAACTATTTCTAAATTCTCTTTAGGGTATCTTATTTAGTTTGTGATATAATCGCTTCCAAAAATTGAAATTTTAATATCTCAAAAACCAGATAAGTTAAAGAAATTATTAGAAATAGACTTTCCCCACAGTGTTATAACGTGCCACAAAATTTGAATTTGTAAGAAGTTTCGGCGAAAAACTTTGACAAAAAAGGCAATTTTCGTGATCTTACCGCCCGAAGACGGCGTTAAACGAAGGTTCTGCGTCAAACAACCGGGTCCCGGAACAGAACAAACCCGGTGCGGGGCAAAGAGATGCGCACCTTTAAGCAATAAATCTGATAAAACCGTATAGTTGGGCTGGAACAATCCTTAATAGAGGGTTAAGCAGCCCCGCGAAGTAGCTAAAACAATTCACGTTTGGTTTGTAACTAACAATTTTTACCTCCGATGGGTTTGCAACAGTCCATAAAATGTTTACCCATGATTAATGTTTGCCATAACCCAATAACTGGTTTGCGACAGCTATGTAATTTAGTAAAACCAAGATGGTTGGTCTAGGCCAGCATTTTAATTTAAAAAAAAAACAAATTTTGGCCAATTTTGTGGGCTCCGTTATCCAGAACTGTTCCAGTGTTAAACTAATTTAATGAAACAGCTGGAACAACACACAAAAATGAGTTTTTCTAGCCCCAAACGTCTAACCCACGACTTTTAGCTGGCCTCATTTTCTCGGTGTGGTTAAACTTTGTCAAAATAAAGATGGTTTATAATTTCAGGGATATTTTAACCTCGTTACGATAGACCAAAATAAAGTTGTTTTGTAATTCGCAAAATGTTATGCTTTCTTTCAAGTAATTGTCTTACTTTAAGACTTTCTGGAACTATTAATTTATTTGTCTCATGTTCTATTTGAAACCGTAAGGCAAAGAAATATTCTCGATGAGCTTGCCCTCCCAAATGAATACTATTTGATTGAGAGACTGCCTTCTACGATGTTCTACGATATCAACAAGTACCACTTTGTTGTATGATAATGATAATTTTTGTGTAAAAATGTATTTATAAAATTATTTATTATGACAAAATGCGCTGTTTTTGGATGTAAAAATTAGGACAGAATTAAAAATACATTAAATACATCAGATTAACAAGGGAAAAAGATTTATAAATAAAATGGATAATTGCCTGCCTAATAAACGACAATATAAAGTAAATATTATTTTGGTCGAAAATGGACTTAGTACAGTTTATCTCTGTGGTACAGATATATAGTTGTTGAGATCTCTGAATATTCTGAATTTGAAAACCTAAATAGGTAGGTACTCTTTGTGTAAAGACTCTACCAGTAAGTACCTTACAGAACCATTTTAACTCATGTACGCACTGAGGAGTAGCGTATTTGTCAACAGCATATTTTGTAAATTTTGTAAATACACTTAAAACATTTTTTTATAATTATATAGGGTGCGGGTGGGTCAAAAAATTTGTCACTTTTTGAACGCGCTATAACTTTGAACCGAATCGACCGATTTTCGAAATTTTTGGCTGTTTTTATAGACAAATTAATTATATATAATACTTGTAATTAATTAACATCCAACAGTCTTAATACAGCAGCGTCACAGTTCTATCTTAGGGGTAGGTCGTGGTTCAGCAGTTTATCTTATTTTTGAGAAATACATGACAACTTTCTGACTTAGTGAACTTACTAAACTTACTGACTCCTTCTTGCTGTTCTCGATTGGTTTTATAGGATGTATGTGATAACAAAACGTGAGTTTACAAAAACATCTATTCATTGAACTTAAAACATCATATACTTCCTAATGCTAACTGTTAGGTTCAAAACCTGAGTCGTTAACATTTACAAACCAAGCAAGGGCAAGATAGAATGCCTAAAGGGCATTCACGACAATATGTCAAAAATCCAACATGGCGGAGAGCTTTAAAAAATTGGTAAATTTCACCCCCCTGCAAAAAATTTGTGTGCAATCCTGAACTTGATTTTTGTCAATGAGGCAAAAGCACCATACTTTCTTCGCGTACCGAGGTATCACTTATCTAAATTGGTTATAAGATAAAAAAGTTATATAAATTTTAAATTAGGAGTATTTAGACCGAAAATTGTAATGTCTGTAGGAAGGTGCACTGTTTAGGGCTTGCATATCTTGCGACTTAGTCGTCCGATTTTGAAAATTTTAGGCTTGTTGGTAGAACAAGACATGAGTTCTTGCTAATCTGGCTCAAAATTTGACATATGTCGAAAATCCAAGATGGCGGAGATATTTTAAAAAATGTGTAAATTTCACAGCACTTCGAATTTTTTTAAATTTTTGTCAATGAGGCGAAATCCCCATACATTCTTCGCCTACCGAGGTATTATTTATCTAAATTGGTTATGAGATAAAAAAGTTATAAACATTTGTCATCTTGTCTTGTCTCATAACATGTGCATAGAATATCCTCAAGAAGAAAAAGCATATGCTAAGGATGTTTTCAATTAACATTGGAACATCCTAAGCATATGCTAATAATCACATGCTATGCAGGTTCTTAGGATGTGCTAATAGATAATCTTATCAGATTATTGGCATGTGCTAAATCTATAGTAGCGCAAAACCAGTACAGACCATTGATTTTTCTACTGCGCCATACGCTTATAAAGAAATAGGTTTAAACCGCGTTTTGGCGGATTTTTATAGGTCAATTGAAAAGTGTTAATTATGAATTAAAGCTTAATCAGAGAATTTTCTCGTTTGGTGGATATATATGGACAAGTATCTCTAAACCAATGGTTACCGAGTTCGTTTCCGGTCATCGTTTTTTTTTTCGAGTTTTTTTAAACTTATTTCATAATTGGTATATACTTTGCATATGCTAAAGATGTCCTAAAAGTAACATTTTTTAGAATAACCTTCTTTTGATGTTCTCTTACGGTACCAGAATAGCTTGTGCGAGAAAAGGACCAAATAATGTTTCAGTAAGTGATATATACTTTGCATATGCTAAAGATGTTCTAATAGTAACCTTCTTGAGTGGTATTTCCCTAGCATATGCCAACAAAATACTTAGAAGCTCATTCTTTTGATGTTCTTTTATGGTACCAGAATAGCATGTGCGCTAAAAGATGGGGCAACCATAGCATTTGATATGTATATCCTTAATAGAATATACTTAAATAGTATTTACCAAGCATATGCTAAAGATGTGCTCAAAAGGACATCCTCAAAAGGAGGTTTAATGCATATGCTATGCATTTAAATTTCCTTCCATTACTATGTGGGAATTAACCAAACCTAACGCAAGTCAACCCATACCAACAAAAAAACACATTAAACGCGCGGCGCCCAAAATTACATTAAGGAAAATTAATAACTTTTCCATGCACATTTGTTGGTATCGATGTCACACAGCCACGTCATGCCGAGATGCGCATTGTCATACCGTGTTAAGTGTATCGTGGGGTTTTAATAAGAAAAGGAGTTTTCACAAAAACTGCCTACAAAAACTAATATTGATTTTTTAAACTAAATTTTAAGAAATATTATCAAATTAATCCTGACAAAAAAGCAGTGGTTTAAACTTGTGTTCAAAAATTGCCAAATTATTTTAGTACAAGCATTCGCAGTAAAAATTATGATGGATAGGTAACCCTCGCCATTTCTTGATAAGATGTGCATTTTCTCGTCCTGAATACGAAATGGACAATCCTATACCTCCAAATTGTAGATAAGGGCTCGGCACACCAAAGGTGGGCAATTTTAGAGGTCAAGTGATGGACAGGGTAACCCCCACCATTTTTACATAGTAGTACCACCAGACCAAAAATCACCTGGTGTGCCGGACCTCATTCATGGATAAGGGTTCGACACACCACTCTAAAAGTGGGCATTTTTAGAGTGGTGTGCCGAACCTTTATCCATGAAGGAGGTCCGGTACACCAGTTGATTTTTTGGTCTGGGGGTACTACTACATCATATATATGAAAATGGTGGGGATTACCCTACCCCCTCTAAAATTACCCACCTTTGGATTAGTGTGCCTAGCCTTTATCCACAATTTTGAGGTACAGGATTGTGAATTTCGTATTCAGGACGAGAAAATGCACATCTTATCAAAAAATGGCAAGGGTTACCTATCCATCCTAATTTATACCTTGAACTCTTGCTCTATTTGTAAGGGCGATGTTTTCTGACGGTTTTTGTAGAATCGCATCTATTGTCCTTGAAATACTTGGACTTGTTTATAACTTCCTGTATATTATATATAATAGCGGTCGCTGCGGGTTGCTAGCGATATCCAAAAAGCCTTGGTATCAATCTAGAGATGCCTTATTTGGGATTCAGCTCTTCTTTCAACTAGATCTGTAGATGTGTCAATACCACCTACCTAAGGGCGTCGCCAGAGTTTTAACTGAAAGTTAAAACAATCACGCTCACACGGCTAATTAACGATAACGCTTAGTTTGAAATGGAACTTTCAGAAGCAACGCTCTGTTCTCTGTTATTTGCACTTTGTAGTCTAAGTCAGGTTTAGTTCCGGTTTTTCGGATGTCAAGGGACATAAGCTCAAATGTCTAGGGGGACTAACCCCTGTATTATTTTTTTTTACAAATGACAGAAAAAAAATCAAAAACCGTGAATACCCTTATCAGATTAAATTGTAAAACTTTTCGATTGTTTAATTTTAAACAATTTTTTTTATAAGCAGAATTGAGAACGTATTAAAAATTACATTCTTAGAATTACCTCCCCAAAATTTTGCGGCGCATCTAACTACTTAATAGTTTTAAAAAACTTTCTGCGTAAATTATCAAAGTATTCTCCTGCAGCGCTATGATTATTAATTTTTTATTAACACAATTTAAGTTCTCCTGAATTTATCAAAAAATTTAAAGAACCTCCTGCTTATATTACAAAATTTTTAGACTGCGGCGCTACATAACGGTAAATATTTACCATTTTTTATTAGCGGAATTTAAAACGTATCAAAATATGGCATAATTTGGTATAGTTTTTAAGTATTTTTCTTTCTTTAAATCCACTCTTGCTTTTTTCTTTTGTTCTTATACGCGTGCCCCCCCCCCCCGCTCACCGGCGGGCGACGCGACGTATATGCCTGATTCATAGATTATGAGAAAGCCTTTGATCGAGTCGAACATGAAAAGCTCATAGAATTTCTTTGTTTGTCTGGATGATCGAAATCTAAAGACGATTGCCAACTGTCCGAAGAGGTCCGAATAAGGAGGGGTGGTCGCCAAGGCAGCATATTTTCTCCGCTGCTACTTAATATCTATAGTAATAAAATAATCCAGAATGCACTTTACAACTGCGAAGAGGGTCTGAATATAAAGGGCATAAAAGTTAAAAATCTGAGGACACTGTCATAATTGCCGATAATACTTTGGAAGGACTGCAAGAGTTGTGTCAATTTCTTAAACAAACAAAATTGCCCACTTAAGTTGCCTTGCCTGTGGGATGTTCTTCCTTCAAGCGCAATAACATAAAGTTTCACTTTAGATTCCATAAAGTAAACGCTATAAAACTATTTTCTATAATAAAGAGACTATATACAGGGTGTCCCATTTAAGAAGATGAATCTGAATTTTCTCTAAAACTGATAAAAATTTTAAAAAATTCCAGAACAGGTCGATTTGGCTTGCAAGGTGACATATTTTGGCTATATTCGAATCTCGAGGGGTCAGTTTCACCACCAGAATTTAAATAGAGAAAATGGGGATAGCTTATTTTGAAGGTCTTTCAAATGCCTTTCCAAAAGTGTTAAAATTTAAAAAATCTAGCGACTAACTTTCGAGATATTCACTTACAAAGTTGCATGGACCAATTTTGTTTTAAGAAATCCCAAGACACGTCGATTTTCTTTTCATTAATAGTACTTTTTATCCTTTAATTTTTTCTTCTAGGATACATGCCTACGAGGTGAGGGGGGTAATTTACCTGGGCACTAATTCTTGAGCAGGGAACGACATAGATCTGTGTCGAATGATCCCACGTAGAACGCAGTTCGTATTCTTGGGCGATGATCGCTCATTCCGTTCTATCAAAAATTGGGTGTTTGCGCTCCCCTACTCCAAAGCCAGGGATTGGTCCCATTTCTCGGGAAATCATGCCAAATATATATGTTTCAATCTAAAATTTCGAAGAGGTTCCAAGGAAAAGCATCTTTTTTCTCTTGAGGGATCGTTCCTTCTCTCGAGATTCAAGAATAAGCCCCTGTAAAATTTCAGCTTACTCTGAAAGCGAATATCTCAAGAACAAATCGACAGATTTTTAAAATTTTAAACTTTTTCTATAGGAATTTAAAATACCTAAAAGAATTTAAATTCTGGTATTGAAAGTCACCCCTTAAAAGGGGTATGGGCTGCAAAAATTCCAATATAGCCAAATAGTGACCTCCTTGCAAACAAAATCGACGTGTCTTGGGATTGTTGTGCATCCTTTGAAATGGGACTCCCTGTATAATTCTCAGAACCAAAAATATGAAATTTCCTTCATTTTATTCTCAGGCAACGATCAAGGTTATTCGCGAAAAAAATAAATTTCACAAAAAATGGAAGAGCCACAGTAGCCTTAGGTATTTTAACACTTTTTCCCTATTAAGAAAACGTTCAAGGGCGCTCGTGCAGCAAGAATAGATAGTTGTAGTTCATGACACGTATGAGGTACCTAGCGGTAGACGCGTAGTTTGCCGGATTGGACGTTCTGTCTTTTACATTTTGTTACCATGTATTTCTATCTTGCTTTCTTTGATTCGACCGGTCGTATTACCAAAATCAACTCGTTTTTTTCTCACATTTCTGCGTTAGCAACATAGAGCAGACGTTATAGAAAATAAGCTTAAGTGACCTGACCTTGATGAAAAAGCTCAACTTTGAACCGCAGAGATTCTGATATATGTATCGGAGCGGAAGTCTTTGTTTTTGTTACCGATACAAGGAAGACAGAAAATATTCCGCTATATTCAACGTTTGCGCGTTCGGCCTATGAACAACTTAATTTGTCTATTATAAAAATTACGTTAACCATATTGTGAGTAAATTTAAAAATAATGTAAAAAATTTCTGGCAGTTCGCTTCACGTGGGAAAAGTAATGTGCTATAATAATCTAGTTAATTCATTTCCGAGCACTTCTACCTTGGCAGTTTATTTATCCTAACAAGACCCAAGGAGACACAAGCCCTATCCTGACTCACAACCACCTTCCAAATCTAGTTCCGACTCTGGACGGAATCAGTAAAGCCCTAAATTCTCTAGGTCCACGAAAAAGTGAAACCAGGTAACATACTGCTAAAAAATGCTGCAAAACTTTAGCAATGGTTGTTTTTCCATCTAGATGGAAGACAGCTCTTGTGATTCCCATTTTTAGGCGGTCCAAAAAAAAAGAAATAAAAAACTACCGCCCAATATACAGTATACTCTGTACCTTTGAAAAATTGTTAGAAATATTTGTTTACACATATAATGCAGATACAAACCTAATATGCTATATAGAGTACATCTTAGAAACTATGCACGAAAGGGACGCCATCTACACCGATTTCAGCAAGACCCTTGACAAATTTTGACTCGAAGAGTTTCGGAGATCGGAGTGGGTAGCAGCTTGCTTTCCTGGGTTGAATCGTCTTCTACTAGTCGAGATTAATATGCGGATGTACAGGGTGTCCGAAATTGGACGTTTTTGGGGGGTTTAAGGTACTTCCAGGCGAGATAGAACAAACTGACCCCCACTTGCCTTGCCTTTTTTATAGACTTTTTGACAAATAATTTAACTGTCTCTTCAGACTTTTTCCACCGTCTTTAGTTTCGAAGATATAAGCCAAAGTTAGTATTTTTCTTATGGAACACCCCAAATTTTATTTAATTTTTGATAAAATTTCCTTTTAAACAATATAGCATATGTGATAGTTTGGTTGGGCCGTTTTTGAGATATTTAATATTTTCCATTTCTGTCTAGTGTGCTTTGACTTTATTTTGATAGCTCCACAATGTGTTAATCATTATAAAAATAAAATTTCTGCTAATAGGCTATAACATGAGAAAAGATAAAATTGCTTCCTGTCATGGCCTGCCTTTTAAAACTACAAAGCTTTCATTTGAATGTAACGTTATTATTAGACACTTAAAGTTAATTTTCAGTTTTACCACGAAAACCTCGTTAGGTACGTTAAGGGAGTCATAAAGTTACGACCATCCCTATATACGTTCAGGCATTTGATTAGCTGGAGCTGTCACGCATTCGCCATTAGTACACCTGCTCGATTGCTCGATAGGTCGGCTCGATAGAGATAAGGATACCACCGCTGATAAAACCAAAAATTAACTTTAAGTGTCTATTATATTTTAGAAGCACGTTTCAGTTGTTAGGTAATAACTAAAAAAAAGATATTTAGTTTATCACCTTTTTAAGAAATAAATCATTGAACCTTTTTTGTTAGTTGGTATGTTATCTGTTCTGACAAAGAGCGTGATATTGTACCGTCATCTGGTGGTATATGTAACGGTTTTCTTGTAATAACTTCGTTGTTTTTAGAGAATTAAAAACAAATTTTTTTAGTAACACAGGGGCAGCCTCAATCTATAGAATTTGGCGTAAACAATTTTTTTAAATTATTATCTTCTATTTTTTTTTTTTTTGATCAAAAGTATTCCATATAACCCGTATACATGGAGATATATGAAACGACTACAGATTTTTTTTTTAAATCCCTGTACTCTTCGCAATTTGTTTTATATAACCCCACCGGAAGGGGTGATATAAAACAAATAGAATCAAAAAAATAATTTATCTTGGTTTGGTGATTTTAGGGCTGGAAGTTTTTGAGTAAAAGAAATATTAAATTTAGAGTGTTTTTTTTTATTTCATATAACCCTATTTTTGCAACAAACCATAAAAAAATTTAAATATTAAAAGGTATTTAAAAAAAAATGATTTTGTTTTCAATATTTTTTTAAGGATGTTTTTCAAATTAATTTTTTGTTTTTTTTATAAATTTTTTTAAGGGTATAAAATGACTTGAAAAACTTTTATTTTTTAATAAAAAAAATAGGATTTCTTGCAAACTTTTATTAAAATAACAGAGGAACATGTTTTTTTTGGTCATCAGATTTACTAAAAAACTAGTTATACCTATTTAACAAATTTTGGATAAGTTATTAAATTTTCGTTAGGTTAATGTTGTCCAATTGCACTTAACTTTGTTTTTCAACAAAAAATTTTTACTACATAAAAAAATAAAACTAGTTGCTTATGGAAGGAATATTTTTAAAAGAAGTAGGAATAAAACGTTTAAAGCACATTTCAGAGAATGTGTGAATTCCTCTGCAGATCACAGGTTCGCTGAGAATTGTAAACGAAACTAACGACAACAAAACAACCATTGTGTAGTTTCTCCTTTGAAAATGACTGCTTTATTGTATTCCTATCCTGACTATTGAACGGAACATTTTCAGTGTCAGAATTTTCGCTTTCATGTTTTGATTGTTCATGCTTAGAAGATTGTGGCTCTTCTTCGGCAGTGACAGTTGGTGTTTGGGACGTTGATGCTTCACCTGCATCTGTACAAGGGGCTGGCCTTTCTAAATCTTGTAGAAATACAGACAGTCGACCAGCAGTTTGTGCAGTTTGAACTCTTTGATTCATGATTTCTTTAAAAGTGTGTGCTAATGTACCTTCAGGAATTTTTTTGCTTTCAACAAAAAGTTGCTTCAACACCTTATCCTTATTAACAGGCACTTTGCCGCAGAATGCGGACCTATTGTACCTTGCACCTGTAGGTCCATCCTGCATCCAATCTGGATATACAAACATAATTGAATGGGACATTTTTGAGGAGTCAATTATGCGCCTTGCGTGTTTTGACCCTTTCCTGATTAACACTTTTTGGCATCCTGGATCGTCTTGTTTGTTAGTTTCATCAAAATTCATTATATTTTCTGCAGACACATCTGTCAATGTCTCCTCGAGGTTGGTAAAATATTGGATTATTTTCTCTGGGGTAAGTTCAGCCCTGGCCCTCTTTACGTTCTCACACAGTCTGTGAGAAACCTCAGGGTTTCTTTTTTCAAATCCACAGCACCATTCGTCTCCCGGAATGTTGTCAGTAAAACATGCTACCTGTACCCTTTTTCTATTCAAATAACCTTGAATAAAAAGTTTCAAATCTGCCCGTGTAAATGGGTGTCCATATTTGACAGCGGTGTTTAAGGCCAAGATAATGTTTTGTTCTTCTTGGTCGCTTTGGACGGGAGGTCTTCCTAATCTTTCTCGGGATGGAATGCCCCTGTACTTTCTCCAAATAGTAGTCTTCGGGATATTAAACCGCTCACTTGCTTGAGACAACGAATAGTCGTTAAAGACAGATTCTAGTGCTCTTTCCACATTTGTATCTTCATAATTTCTTCTAAATTTGGTGCCGGGCTTATGAATGTGTTTACGGGGCATCTTTCTGCAAAAAAATGAAAAAATAGGTTAGGTTTAAATGTTTGGCAATTTCTAAAAAAATTACCGATTGGCTAATACAACACTTACAAGTTTTTTGGAAAGAATACTGCATGGCAAATGTCCACAGACAAAAATTTTTATTAAATTTAACAATAATAATAACATAACCTAATTTTGAATCGAGTCTGATAGAAAACGTTTCATATTACCATGAAAAAATATGATTTTTTGATTTTTTAATTTTTTACGCGATACCCCTAATAAAAAAAAATATTTTTTTTGCAAATTATTGGCAATACATTTTCCCCCAACTTTTTTCATAGAACCACTCTACTAGCACTTACCAGGGCAGACCACACTATTTTGTGTTTTTAAAAATCCAAAAAATATCAAATTTTTAAATGAAAAAACAAAAATATTTGGCGATTTTCTTCCACGCAAATTTTCACGCAGCCATAGCCTATTTTTACCAAACAACACGCTACCAACCTAAAAATTGACACTTTTTTGAACCGAACCGTGTCGCGCCAGAAATTCAAAAATAGTGCACGATGTTTGATATAATCCCTGACGTTTCATATATCACCAGATGACGGTAACGACTGGCCGAAATAGGGAATAAGATAAAAGAACATGATGCCTTATTTTCGATACGTATTGAGTAAGATATCAAAACATACTAATTATTACATGGCAGCAATGCAATAAGTCATTGTCAGAATGATTTGACTATGCCATGGCATACTAGACAGATATGCAAATTAGTAAAGATCTCAAAAACGGCTCTACCAAACTATCACATATGCTATATTGATTAAAAATTGGGGTGTTCCGTAGGAAAAATAATAACTTTGGCTTATATCTTGGAAACTAAAGATGGTGGAAAAAAATCTGGAAAAGTAGTTAAATTCTTTGTCAAAAAGTCTTTAAAAAAGATCTTTAAATCAAAACTAAATTTTTTGTAATAACGAAGTTATAGACCCTCTCCCAAAATACAAACTTTTAAAAACCCCCTCGTAGGTAAACGGCTTGACATATCAAAATTCGGTTTTCACCCTCGCACTTCTCTTGAAAATCGAGCCTCACAAGGGGATCAGATTCTTTCTATCTCGCCTGGAAGTATCTTAAACCACCCAAAAGTGCCCAATTTGGGACACCCTGTACACGGATGTTCTTCCACTTTAGTCTCCATCCTTTCTGGGTGCTGATTCTTGAATTTCGTAGAAACGGTCACTTCCCTGATATCGACCAATAACACACTTTAAAACTATCACGAGTTATCCGAAATCTATCCGACCACGGCCGAACTTCACCCGATTGCCGTGTGTCGAAGGAACGTTCCCACACTTTCACACACCTGCCTCTGAGCACCGTACATGCTTGGCAGTTTCTGAGCCTTCTTATTGGTCGAAAAAAATGGTGGGAAGGTTCCCAGGCGCCCATTCTCTCGAAATTCAAGAATCGGCACCCTGGTGTTTCCCAAGGCTCCCACTTAGCATCTCTCTTTTGCAATATTTACATCAACAAAATTAAATTGCGAGTTACTTTTGTTCGCTGATGATTTTAAAGGATACCTTCTGATCAGAAATTTGGCTGAATGCCTAAAAGTTAAGGCTTACCTTATAAGTTTGTCGCAGTCGTGTTAGAGTTTATTTCTGAATATTGGCAAATGCTAAACTATATCATTTACAAGAAATACGAATCCTTTAAATTTTGACTACAAATCAACGTATCTTTAAAACATGTAGACTCAATTCGAGATTTGGTACTAATCATTGACCCAAAATGCTTCTTTGGTTTACATATGTTCAGTAGATGATTTGTTTGTCACTGGCGCACCAAGGGGTGGGAGAAAGTTTTGGGGTTAAAACCCCCTCCCGGAGAAACCTGGTTATGGTCACATTTTTGCTTCAAACTAAGTTTTTTTTTTAAATTATTTATCCTCAAAAATTTCCCCTGAAGTCAATTCCTGGGTGCGCCACTGTGTTTGCTGTATTTTATGCCAACAAAATGAACATTTCCCCTTTGGGCAAAATTAAAACAGTTGCTTTCCATCTACGAAATTTACTTTTGAACAAAAATATAACAGTAAACTTCCGTTTTTGGATACATATACACCCATGCCGATACATAGAAATCCAAGGATTTTGAGATTTTTTATTGTGGCATTTGGTTCAGAAATAGCGATAATAATTTGGAATTTGATATTTATATGTCATATAGATTAAGAAAAAAGCTTTAAAATTTCGCTGCTTCTAAAAAGCGAATAAAAATTCAGAGATGAGAGAACGAAAAAAATTTTTCCTACGACCACATATAAAAATTATGGATTTCACACGATTTGCATCTTTAGAAAACGTAAAATTTCTCCCGTGTGCAGAAATTTTTCCGTACATGTGTGGAATAGTTATTTTCCTACTAGCGTGCGTAAAAGTATACTTTTAAGCATTTATGTGCGGGGAATTGCATTTCTCAAACGCCGTGCGGGAATGGATTTACCATATGTCTTTTTTCTGTTAGTACCTGACACGTGCGAAAAGTGTCTTTTCCGCCCTTTACGCCTTGCCTGAACTCCGCTCCGTCGTAATAGTTATTTACCTAATAAATGCGGAACATGATACTTTATCGCACGTGACAGCAGTTGTACGAACGACGCAGAGCGCTATGCGGAAAAGACAGAGGGTTAATCCATTCCCACATGGCGTGGGTAAAATTGCACATTTTCGCTTGGTAGTAGAAAAAAGTACTTTTCCGTACATACGTGAAAAAGTGTACGATGACGATAATTAGTTTCATTTGATTTGTTTTGTGCAAAACTAAAGACCAATTTTTACGATAAAAAGTAACTTTCTTATTCTCGCGTGTTGTTTTACTCGGCTACCGCCTTGTTCACAACATTCACGCTCGTATGAAATTTGTCACTTTCTCCTCTTGTTATGTAATATATTATAATGATGTTTCGAATTTTTTTGAGATAAAACTAATCCAGATGTAATTCTTGTAGCTGATCGTAACAGGACCTTTTGATTAAATTTGTTATTTCATACTTAATATTTTCTGGTCGCGAACTAAAAAAGAAAAGAAATCATTATGAGATTAGGAAGTACCTATTTTGACTGAACTTTCTTCTTTAAAAACAAAAATTTTTGAAAACTGCATTTAATTAAATTTACTTTTGTATGTTGTCTTTTGAAAAAAATTACAGCAAAAAACCAGAAATAACAACTTTTCCTCTACTTTCTTTGGCTTTCCATTAAAACTTCAGCCTTTTAAGAAAAACAAAGAAAGCATAAAAATTAAATAACATTGTAAGTTTAATCGTTTCAAAGTGTTTCGTTTTGCAACGAAAAAGGAAACTCGGAGGTGTTTAAACTCTTTGCCACATTATATATACAAATTGTTTACCATTGTACAGTAAAGGTAATAAAATGGCGATGTAATATGCCAAGTTTAATCATAGGTTTTAACCCAAGCAGATTAACACAAAATTTTAATAATATACAATATAAATAATTATTTAAATATTTATTATTACTTTTCTTTTTATTATTATTAATTATTGTTCATATAAGTAGTTAAAATTTCTAAATATAATTATCCATATTATCTCTTTATGCGTGTCAATGTCAATATTAATATAATATATTAAGTATACCCTCCAACCAGTAAATATTCAGATGATGAAGTAGAGGCATTCTACGGCCAAGTTCAATCTGCCTGTAGTTTTACAAAAAATATAGAAATCACTATTGTTATGGGGGACTCAATGCTAAACTTGGAAACCCCTCAAGAGAAGACATTGTTGGAAGGTGCAGTCTTGGTACATCAAATGAACATGCGGATCGACTTTTCCATTTCTGCCAGGAAAGGGATTTTGTTGTGTCAAATACTTTCTTTAAACTTCCAGCTAGACGCCTTTATACTTGGACTTCTAAATCCCACAATGCTGAGAGTATCATTAGAAACCAAATAGACTTTATATTAATTAATAAACGATTTAGAAACTGTTGTGGCAAAAATTAAATTAACCCTCAAGAAAAATCGTTCCCAATTAACAAACCCAGACCCAGGTTGGACGAACTTCAAGATAACATGGTAGCAACTGAACTTAAAGTCGAACTTAATAAAAAATTTAAACATATTAATGAGTCTACCGAGCAAGATGCAGAAATGGTTTGGACAAAGGTTAAAAGTACCATAGTCGAGAGTACAACACCCTTAGTCAAGGATGAAACAAGAAATAAAAAGAAAGTTTGGATGACCGATGAAATCCTTGAGTTGATGGATAAAAGACGCAGTAAAAAAGGCAGCGATCAGTACCATAAAATAAACAGAGAAATAAAAAACAAGATAAGGTTAGCAACACAAGAGTGGATAACACAGCAATATCAAGAAATACAAGATCTAGATGCTAAACATGACACTTTCAGTTTACACAAACGTATAAAAAAAACGGCAGAATTATTTAATAAAATACAAGCTGAAATCCTTGTGGACAATCAGGGCAAAATCATAACAATTACCAAAGAAAATTTAAAAGATCGGTGTAGCTACATAGAACATCTCTTTACCGATAACTGATCCGAACAGCCAAAATAATTCTCAATATCTTCAGCCAAAAACAGAAAAGCGGTAGAGCAAGACGAAGTATACACTGAGGTTTTAAAGCTAATAAAAAACGAAGATTCGGTAAATACGCTGGTGAAACTTTTTAACCGAATTTATCGCAGCTAAAATCGTCAACCTTTGTTGACCAAAGAAGTGTAGTGATTACCGCCTAATCAGCCTAATGAGCCATATGTTAAAAATATTTCTAAAGATTATCCATAAAAGAATTTATGGAAAATGCGAATCCTTTATGGGCGACACGCATTTTGGATTTCGTGGTATGTTCGGGACAAGAGAGTCACTGTTTGACATTCAAGTCTTAGTTCAGCGATCTAGGGATGTATCGGTGCCAGTATATGCCTATTTCATAGATTATGAGAAAGCGTTTGATCGAGTCCAACACGAAAAGCTCATATAATCGCTAAAAGAAGTGGGTCTAGATGATCGAGATATAAAGATAATCGCTAATCTATACAGAAACCAGACTGCTCAAATAAAGGTTGATGGTCCAAATAAGAAGAGGTGTGTGCCAAGGTTGTATATTGTCTCAGCTGTTGTTTAATATCTATAGTAACAAAATAGTAGAAGATACACTTCATAACTGCGAAGAGTGTCTGACCTTGTGACTGTCATAATAGCAAACACGTTGAAAGGCCTGCAAGAGTTGTTGAATCAAATTGCTGCCAAAAGTTCGCAATTAGGGCTTAACTTAAATTTTGCAAAAACAAAATGGATGGTCATGTCTAAGGAACAGAACATCAGTGGCATGTTAGAAGTAACTGGGCAGCAAGTCGAACGCGTGGATTCATACAAATACTTGGGTTGCCTCCTCAATGAGAACTGGGACAACATGCAAGAAGTTCGTTCAAGAACTGAACAGGCCAGATCATCTTTTATCAAAATGAAATCAGTGTTGTGTAGTCGCGATCTTAATACCACTCTCCGAATTCGTATGCTTCAGTGTTATCTTTTTAGCATCTTATATTATGGCATGGAAGCATGGACATTGACTGAGGCCATGTGCAAAAAGTAAGAGGCATTTGAGATGTGGTGTTATCGTAGAATACTAAGGATATCTTGGATGGACAGAGTAACTTATGTGGATGTTTTGCTTAGAATGAATAAACATCTTGAAGTTTTATTTATCATTAAAAAAGGGAAACTTGAATATTTTGGCCACATTTTCAGAAATGACAAATATAAACTTTTAAGATTGATAATAGAAGGCAAAATTGAAGGCAGAAGAGGTCCGGGTCGTAGACTGATATCATAGATTAAAAATGTTAGACGGTGGTATGGTGTTAGTACTACGACACTTTTCCGAAAAACAGCGGACAGGGTACAGATCGAGCTGATGATAGCCAACGTTCGAAGGGATCATGACACTTGATGAAGAAGATATCATCTCTAATTTTTTGTTTTCGTTGACCAACCTTAACTCCGTGAGAATATTGCATCATATTATTATTCAGGGATTCGCGGCGTCGACCGCGAAAAATTTACCGCAAAACTCACAACTGCGCGACAAAAATTCGTACAAATTTTTACAGCGCAAACTATTTTCCGCGCCCAAGTAAGTAGGGCGCCTACGAATTCCGTGCAAGTAATAACCGTGCCTACATATATATCACATCAATAATTAGCGCGCAAGCCGAATACAGCGCAATGTATTACAGCGCTAAACAATAACCACGCGCACGGTGACCTAAAACGTAAAAAACTTGTCTCGCTAACCCAAAACTACCTACCCTTTTTCTTAACAAATAAATTTTGAAGGGCCCCCACTTATGATAAACGCCCCCCACTTATGCAAAACACGCCTCGCTTATATTGCGCTTAATATTAGAAAAGGTGCATGTAACAATGGGCTGCGCGGTATTTGTGCAGGCGCGGTTATAGTAAAGCGCAGCAACTACGGTCACGATTTTTGGTCGCGTGATTTTAGTCATTGCGCGTTTAAAGACAAATGCGGCACTCGTAGTCGAGATTTTGTACTGCGCGGTTTTGGCTATAGTTTTCTCTGCGCATTTTTTGCAAAAGGGGTTGTAGAAAAGCGCGATAATTACATGCGCGGATAAAAGCTGCGGCGGAGTTTGTATATACGCAGTTTTAAACAAGCGCGGTAATTACGTACGCGGTTTTAGGCTGCGCGATTCTAGTCATTGCGCGGTTTAAGACAAGCGTGTCGACCGCGAAAAAACAACCGCGATCCGCCGTGCCGTGGCTTACTTAGCGCAGCGTGTCTAACGGATAATATAATTTGTTGATAGTGCATGATATAAATGAATTCCGTAAATAATATTATGAAAATAAATTATGATAGGCAGCCATTAGCCGATAAATTTAAAATTAAAGAACTGCCAGATATAAACTTGTAAACGAAAGGCAAAAACAGGTCTTTTCAAAAAACATTTATAAAAAAGACAACTGGATATGTGGGTGTGTAACAACGAATTTGTTGTACTGTTTTCCGCGCTTGCTTTTTTATAAAGCCGACTCTAGAATGGACGCCAACTGGGCAAGAAAAGAAACCAACCTGAGTAGCATTTTTTAGTTGCGATAGTTGCGGAGTCACGAGGTGACCAGGGTGAAACATTGCGTGGGGTTGAATACTGATTGGTGTGCGATGTACCGACAATTTTACGTTATCTCAACGTTTATATGCGACTATAGTAATAACTCAACTAATAGTAAACCTTTTTGCTACGGTAGTGGGATGAAGCTACTTGGTCCGACCGGACGCAACGGTTACTGAACGTATCTCCAGCGACTATGGGTTTTCTGGCCGGTGCGACAACGTTGCGCCACCTAGATGAGAATTTTGTTATCTAGGTGACGTTGGCTTTTGTACCGTGGGTCCGTCAAATGTCAAATGAATAACAATAAACAACATAACCAAAAAAAAATTTTTTGGATTTGTCATGTAGCGCAATTTCAAGTATTCTAGTACATCGCCGAAAAAGGCAGCGACAGAATATAGCTAGTTGTTCGGCCGATCTTCCAAATGAAGTTAACATGGAATGCGCAAAAGCACGTGACTTGAGCTAACAAATAAGTGCTCTAATAGATGTCGCCACGGTCACTTTGCGCATGTTAAATAATGTAGACTTTTTACACAAATGTGCGATAGCGGAATACTTTCAATTTAGTTACAGGTAAATTAGCCTGATCGTGGAATACGACCCTCCAGTTTTCACCCCAAGCCGCTCAAAATCCTGTGGATTTAGTTGCGTAGTAGTTAGGTTCTTAGTTGCCACACAACTAACAAAGCGCCGCCATTATACAAGTTATTTGTAGTCGTTTTTGTAGAATTATGATCTTGAGTGGGTCTCTTATCAAGTAAGGAACAATTTAAATTCAGTTTTTGCAAGCTTTGCAAAATTTTATTTAAAAAAAAAGAACAGAATATTTTCTTCAAAAATTGTTCCAAAAGACCAACAGTACACTAACGTGTGTTGAGAAATTGTCAATGACGACAGAAAATCACCAAAGAAAATAACATAATATATTCCTGTAAAAATAAAACATGTTGATTTATATTTTTCTCCATTTTCTACAAGTTTGTTTATTTGTCTCTTAATATTATTTGTAGTTATAATTCTACATGCCGACAATAACTCCTACTGTTCACATCTCAGTTGCCCGGCAACGTTTAAGCAACGGTAACGTGTGCCTTCCAAGTCGTGGCGCAACGTTTAAAATTATTGCTAAAATTAGTGTAAATTCGGGTTGTTTAGCCGGTTAAAAATCGTTGTCACGCAACGTTGCGTTGCGTCATGCAACGTCGTTACAACGGAAAATTGTTAGTTGGGAATGATTTACATCTTCTTCCTGAAAAAACGAGTAAACATGAATCATCTCATGACCACATCAATTCTTGTATTGCCTTTGCTGTAAGGTAAGTATTATGTCTCAGTTAAGCTACAGGGAAAGTATTATATCGCATAGTAATAAGGTCCAGAAAAATCGTCATATTTTAAAAAGGTTAATCAGCTGTGTAAAATTTTGTAGTGCTATTGATTTAGGAAGAGGTCATGATGAGAGTAAATCTTGTAAGTATGTTGTTCTTTTATTTCATTTTTTTACTTATAAACAGTGACTACCTACTCAGTAAAGTAATTTTTATAAAAACTATTCCGCTGTTCCAGCTCTTCGTTTTTGAAAACTTGTATTTTAAGGTAGGTGAAATTTTTGTTACTTTTTCGCACCATTCTCAAACCTTACGACACTGAAAGAAACTTTTAGATTATGATTTTTTTTTCACAAAAGACTCTAGCTTTTTAGCAAATTTTCGTCTTTTTGAAAAAAAAAATTAAAAAAATGTCAAGCAAATTTTACATTTTTTTAAAGAGTAAAATTCGCGCCACTATAACTCGGTGGTTGCAGATTCATGTTTTCGTAGGATGTGATTGATCAATTGAAAAAAGTGAAGTGGTTTTGCTTTAAAGGGATATCGGACACTTACTTAGGGGGCATACGTAGAAAATTTGGCTTCCGTGGGCCTTTTGGTGAAGATTTCACGAAACTTATTTTAATCGATTACTAATAGACCCACCAACACTTTCTAACCTGTTACCAGACCCAAACATACCGTTGTATACCGTTGTACCGTGAAAAAGTCGGGCAAGGATGCCAATTTTTTTTAGACGGTTTGAGCCAAAGCAATGCAATTTGGCACATATGTTAGCCTTCCGGCAGCGTTCCTTCGTGTGTCATAAAAAATTACATATATAGCCCCTAGAGAGCAAGAGGGGCCAAAATGTGTTTTTAAACTATCCCTCATACTGCTCATCTAAATCTCATTCAGTTGGTAGTTCATACTAGTACCTACAAGTCTACCACACCAAAAAAATTTTCATAGCTTCTAGATTAGGGGCTAAGAATTTTATTGATTTCAATTAAAAAATTATGTTTCACTTTTCTTTTACCCTATGTCAACAAAAATGCACCACTTGGGGTGGACCATTTCTCAATTTTGAATACCCTTAAGTTTTCTGGAATATGAAAATGGTGAAAATTAGATCTCGTTCCCATACAGGCCCTAGGGGCTGGGGCAATGTTGGGGTATTTAAAATTGAGAAATGGTCCACTGCGCCTCTGGTGCTGGTACAAGATACAGCAAATACATTTTTTTCAGTATAGTAGACTTGTAAGTAATAGTGTGAACTACCGACTGACTAAGATTCAAATGTGCAGGTGCATAAGTGTGGATGGTATGAGGGATAGTTTAAAAAGACATTTTGGCCCCTGTTGCCCCCTAATTTTTTATGACACGCGAGCGTACGTTGCAAGAATATATGTGCCAAACTTTATTGTTCTAGATAACACCATCTGAATTTAACAAAAAAAATGGCACCCTAACTTGGAGCTTTTGACAGGTTAAACAGTGTTGTTGGGTCCATTAGAAATCGATTAAAACAGGTTTCGTAAAATCTTCATCAAAAGTCCCACGGAATACGCTATGCCACCTAAGTAACTCGGGCAAGCGTCGAACATCAGCCGAATGATGTTTTTCACATGATATTTTCTAACAGTTCCGTCTACCTCTAAGCAAGAGAAAAACTCCTCTTAAAAAGCGTTGTTCGCGGAAGCTCTCACGTACCCCGTGAAAGTTTGGTGATTCTTCGGTCGACTCTTGACTTGAAAGCACTTTTTCTCTCAGTCGAGCAATCCCATCCTACCAAACTGAGAATGAGGGCCCCGGTTCAAAAAAGACATTAACAACAGCGATATGTTAAAAGAGCGACAAATTAGGAGAGCGACATTTAAAACACCGATATAATAAAACACCGACATATGAAAAGAGCTACTACTTAAATCGCATCGCTAACTTTATTCGCCTAGATAAAGATATAGATCCATTCAAAGGCTCGGCTCTGCTACAAAATAGCGCTCTACCTGGTTTGGTTGGTTGGTTTTGTTGGTAGGTTTGGTTGGTTGGTTTGGTTTGATTGGTTTTGTTTGGTTGGTTGGTTGGTTTGGTTAGTAGGTTAGGTTGGTTGGTTTGTTTTGGTTTTTTTGGTTGGTTGTGAAAACCAACCAACCAAACCAACCAACCAAACCAACAAACCCACCAAACCAACAAAACTCACTAAACCAACGAAACCTAACAAACCAAGCAAACTAACTAACCAAACCAAAGCCATCAACCCAAAAAATCAAAAATATAATGTTCCTTGTGTTCCTGTTACTATTATAATTTATTTTTGAAAAGCACTATTCTACGAACAGGCGCTAATCTAAACAGGCGCTATTTTAAATATCGCTCTTTTTATGTGTAGCTCTTTTAACATGTCGCTCTTTTGATATCTCGCTCTATCGAATGTCGCTCTTTTAAAGTATCCCGTTTTTCAATGTCGCTAAAATAAGACCGCTCTCTTAAATGTCGCCAAATTAAACATCGCTTGTTTGAACCGTAGCCGGGAATCAGCACCCTGGAAAGATCCTGCGTGGCGTGCAAAATTTAAAAAAAGTGTAACAATTTGAAGCAGAATTATTCTTTTCGCATGGCATATTTAAAAATAAAAATCTTGTACGAATAAACAACTTCTGGTTTCTAGGACGGAGCGAAAATTTTTTAGTGATTTTAAATAAGTGCATAACAAGGAAATTATTTGGGAGGAGGGCCTAGTTAACGTTGTTTATACAAAATGGTGAATGGCCCTTTAATGACATGCGCCGCCCTATTGATAGTAAGATCAATAAATTTTCTGTCAATGTTGCTGTCAAAATGAGTGGGAACATTAAAAGGCGATATTGGATTAAAAAAAAAACAGCCTTTCACTGATACAAAGAGAGTAAGAGAGACAAAAACTGTACGAAATTAATTAGTCTGTACTCATATAAGTGTCTTTTTTGCTGTGTTCTGTGGGGCGACTATCGATTTTTAAACTAAAACGAAATAAAACCAAAATAAGTGCAACTGAGCTGAGCTACTGAAAATTGAGAAGCGAATTCAATATGTATATGGGAAATATCGTTAAGTGAAAGCACTGAGTTGTTTGCAACCAAGGATTTTTTTTATTAGCTCATGCACACGTAAATACTATGACTATAGAAAAGTATGCTCCGATTTATGTATCTATGTATCTTTGTATGTGCCACAACAGAGATCAAACGGCTAATGGTGGAGGTATAAGCGCTTTTGATTTATTTTTTTTGCCTTAATGACACTGACCTCTCAAACTTCTCACCTACCCCTTACCGACTGACACCTCAGCTCCAAGGAGTACGTGGTGGGGTTAGAGCTTTTTATTATGTGACACGTTAAAACCAAAATTAATAAAAAACTACCCTACTGCCAGTTCTAACTCAATACAAAATAGAGAAATGTTTTGCAGTCGCAAATCACCTTTTGCATTTTTTTTTATTTTAATATATTTTTTTTTAATTGCAATATTATTGCTCATTTAGAATATTTCTAAAAACTATACCTTATCTGGAAATTCATAAGCAACAGGTAGTGCAATTTATTTAAAAAACTCGTACTACTTATATCTTTTTAATCTATGGAAAATATATAAAGCGTATAATTAGAGTATTTTAAATTTTCACTGTTATATAATGGAATACTATGGGTATTGTTTTGAACTAAAAGGCAGTTTATATACTATGTGTGAAAGAATAAACCAAATACCTAGTTTCTCAAATAAAAAAAATGAATGATATAAAGATGGTTTAGCGCGCGCATAAAATAAGCACCTAGAGGTTCGCCTATGGTTATATTTTTCTGCGAGGATCACTGTACTGAAAAATATTATAAGTTTACTTTGTCAAAAACTACAAGCTTAAAGAATTTGCCGATTTTGCAGTTTTTGGTAACGATTTGTTTAAGGTTATGTTTCAGAAATCAGAAAAATATAACTTGAAAAACGAAAATAATCAGGTCTGGACTAATACTTTAAATAAAGTCCAAAATTTCAAGTGATTACTAAAAATATTTACTGATTTTGATATATACTTCACCAACAGCCTACAATCAGTCATAGCGTCTCAAGAATCTGGCCTAACCCGACCCTAGCCGAATTGTTTAATTATCTTTTTATTGGTTCTAGAATCTTTCTTAAAGTAAATATACACCTAAATCGCTATATGGTTTTTATTAAGCTCTATTAAGGGCCAAAATTGAAGGTTAGTGTTTCTGGCATTGAATTTTGGTCCAAAAGTAGGTTCACATTACCGAGGGCGTACGTAAGATACACGAATTTATACTTTTTTAATAAAAATGTTTGTTAATGCTTTTTTAAAGTTAAGATATAGTAAATGTCATCTCTAGTTTTTTTGATTGCTCAACAGTACACTGTAGCACTGTACCTGCTTATTATAAAGTAACAATTTAAGCTTTAATCATGATTTTAAACGTAATTACACCAAGTAAGATAAACACAGCGTTGGAACATACTTAGCATACTTAAGTATGACTTCCGACTTTTGGTTTAACCAAAGTGACGTTGCACTAGTTCAATATTTTGTCGAATTTCTTCTCTTCAATTAAAGTTAGGTGACAACGTCTAATCGTTCCTAATAATGCCGACGTCAATAAGTAATAGGTAGCGCACCCAACGATGCTCAAACGTCGGGAAATACAACGTAACATTTAGCAGAACATATGACGTTCGTTGGGGTTCGGCCTACATCTCTAATTTGGTCTTTACAAATTATTTGAATAACTAGCGTAATGGCAACATCCGGGGATACATACCAACAATGTGGTAAAGAAAACTTACCTAAAACGTCACGTCCGGTTGGTCGCCTTTGTTGTATGTAGTATAAAAGAAACCCCCAATTTTTACTAGCTTTTCGGTTATATGCTATTTCTTTTGTTTTTTAAGACGTGCCTTAAAATGATTTTACCTAGTTAATTTAATTATTGACTGATCTTAATAGAGTTGTGTTTTAATAAAGGTTTTAATTTCTTAGAGAAAAATTAATTAAGGCAAAACCTAACTTTATTTTTATAAATTTGCTGCTTTGGTTAAGTTTTAAACTTTTGTTTTATTGTAGAATACTTATTTAACAAATAATATAATATTGGTATTCGACTATATTCTTCAGAAAGTATTATATATTGTTGTCATATACCAAATAACTGTTCATTAACTTAATAGTAAACTAGAGTTTCGAACTTTCATTGTCTATATTTTTTAATTTCCACAACGTTTCAAATGCTTATGCATCTGCAACGTTCATTAGGTGAATAGTTACAAACTGCAGATGCATAAGCACTTATTATTTTTCATCTTAAAACGGTAATGATACTCATAAATTCCTCCTGTTACCACAATAACCATACATATATGAAAGAAAAAAATATTTTCAGACTTCATCCTAGGGTTAGTTGCGTCATGGGAATGTCCAATTGCTGTATGCTCTCCAAAATTTAAAAAAAACTAAAGAAACTCACCATTAAACTCAACCTTAAACCAGTCAAATCAATTGGCATCAGATTACAGCTTTTAATATTTGCTGTTAATTTAGTGTGTCTTACTATACTCGTACTTTGAAGTTGAATACTCTCATATTATGCTTGAAGGTTTAACAAAGCTAGAGTTATTTGCCAATCCCAGCCTCTGTTTATCGCCTAGTTCAGTAGTCGTCATATGAAGAAAATATAGTCTTTCGTAGTTGCTGAGAAGCAGTCTAATGATGTTTACAACTCTAACTCATTTATCTTGTTGACTAATGCTTTGGCTTGACCGAGGTGGACAATGAGCTTTATGTTCTACTAAAAAGGCAAACATTTTTAGTCGAGACTTATTCTAAACATAGAGTATACAGACCGCTTCAAGCTACTGCGAACATAGGGCGAAAGAAGTCTAATTTGCCAGTGTACGTACATGCAGAGACACCGCACGCCTATCAGTGAAGCAACCAACACTCAGGCTCCCGATCGCCATTCGCTGCCGTTCGCCGCCGTTCGCCTTGTATTTAGTACGCCTCTAACCACGGTGCTGTGTGGATCGTAGTCAATGAAACCGGAATTTGGTCAATAAATACGCAAATTTTTATAATGTAATTTTCTTATTTTTTGTCACTGATAAATAAGAGCGTTTTATTGTCAACTGCTCAGATTTATCAGTGACGACGTGTTACAATGAAAATAATAAGGAGAAACAAAATAAAAGCAAGTTCTCAAAATAAAATAATACATTCTAAAAACCAAAAAGATTCTCCCAGTCAAAAAAAAATTAAAGCAAATGTTCGAAAAGTCCTCCTTGCTCGGCTAGACAATATCCGAGCCTACTATAAAAACCCCTTCCAACGTTTCCAAGCATGTTAGGGGTGATAATTTGAAAAGCTTCTTCAAAAACAGATAGAAGTCATTAGGAGCAAGATCGGGAGATCGAGCTGGGCATAAAATAGTTCCCCGTGTACTTATAAACCGATTAGGAAATACATTATCAAGATATTCCCTAACAAGGCCAACATTGTGAGCAGAACAACCATCTTGTTGAAACCATGTTTCACCAAATCTTACACCTAACAACTGCCTAGCAGTTGGAATAATGTGCTGCTGCAGTAGATCCAAGTATCTAGGACCATTCAAATTGCAATTGCCGTTAATAAAAAATGGCCCAATTACGTGTTCCCCTACAATACCCCCCCCCCAAATATTTAGTTTTTGGGGATACTCTGTTCTTACGTCAAAATACAAATGCAAATTTTCCCTCGACCAATATCGAACATGTGTTGGGTTATGACGATTTGACCATTTGACCATCTGCACTTTTTCGGTAACTGCGTAGACATCCATTTTTAGTTTTAAAAATGTATTATTTCAATTAAGAACTTACCCATCTGTTTCTCGAGCAAGGCAGAAATAAAACAAAATAATAAAAACAAAATGAATTTCCAAAAGATAACACTGCAGCGTGCTTCGAATCCACCTCGGTCGTACGGCACGGAGAGTAAATTGGACTTGATTCCCCCTATGTTCGCAGTAGCTTGAAGCAGTCTGTATATTATATTGTCCATTCCAAATCCTCCGGTATAATTTCAAGATGGCTGCTGACAGTTATACAAAGAAACTAAATGGAGCTGTCACTGTCAAAAATCTGGCCCGATTCAATTTGGAATGAAGTGGACTTAATCATATATATCCCGCCCCCTCAACGAAACTCAATTTGGATATTGTAAAAATTATGTACTAATTTAGTCCACTTTTATTTAAAAAATTTTGTACTTAATGAATAACGGAATTATTTGCACTTAAAAGGGAGAGGGGTATGGCTAAGCGCTAAGCTGCACCCCTCCCCTCCATGCTTAGGAGATAGATTTAAAGAAAGTTGATATGTCATCATTTTGTACTAAGAAGGGTACTTTGAGTTTACAAAAACTATCGTTTCCTAAGATTTTTGTTTGTTTGTTATGGGGTGTGTAGCTTGATATCAAGGTACACCCCCTCTGCTTAAGAAACAGATTTGACAGAAAGAAATTATGCCATAATTTGCTACTAATTATGTACTAATATCTTCTTCTTCTTCTTCTTCTCTCTATTTATGTACTAATAACTTCATTGTTTTTGTTCTTATGAGAGAGTAGGCAATTTTTTTAGTATAAAAAAATGAAGGTATCTTGAGCGAAGCCAATTTTTAGAAGGAGGCGAAATTAGTAAATAATTAGTGTTGTGGAAAGTTCCTTTTGAGTATTAATTGCTGATTGCTTCCATCGAAGTACAGTCAACGTTTTACCGTGAAATACTCAAACTGGCGATATATATATATATCTAAAGCAGGATATCTCTTTTTTTCACGTTCAGAAACTCATTTTTCAGGAAAATATCTATCGATGAGAAAACACTACTATTATTTTTCTTTTATCTCTGTCTCTACCTGTTGGCCCCGGACGTCAGGATTTTCATACGTCAAATAGCCGTCTAGCCAACATGTCATAGGTCAATCAAGCCACACCCCCCCCTGAAGATATTCGAGTTTTGATATGCTTATAATTTCGAACCAATTTCGAACTAATTTTAAACCACTTTTAAAAATTTTGAACCACACTCCTTCCTGGTTTTTTTTAATATTGAAAATGGGGGGTGCAGCCGGACTTCAAGCTACACCCCCCTCATTTAAAGCGTAGAGAAAAATGAAAAGCAACTATCCCAAAATTAAGAACTAATTTTGAGCTCCTGATATGACCAAAAAGAATTTATGGCGAGGGGTGCAGGTTGACGTGAAGCTACACCCCCCCCCGAAATATATTCGAGTTTTAATATGCTTATAATTTTGAACTAATTTCGAACTAATTTTGAACCACTTTTAAAAATTTTGAACCACACTTTTTCCTGGTTTTTTTTTAGCTTGACGTCCGGCTGCATCTCTCATTTTGAATATTAGAAAAAACCAGGAAGGAGTGTGTTTTAAAATTTTTAAAAGTGGTTCAAAATTAGTTCGAAATTTGTTCAAAATTATCAGCAAATCAAAACTCGAATATCTTTCAAAGGGCGGGGGTGTGGCTTGACGTCCGTCTGCACCCCCCATTTTGAATATTATAAAAACCAGGAACGAGTGTGATTTAAAATTTTTAAAAGTGGTTCAAAATTAGTACGAAATTGGTTCGAAATTATAAGCATATAAAAACTTGAATATATTTCGGGAGGGGGGGGGTGTGGCTTGACTGACCTCATGTCATGGAAATCATATTCTGTTTCGTGGAAGAGAATGAGGCAACGATGATTTTCGTCAACTTTTGGTAAAGAAATGTCGAAAGTTGTATTTGATCGTAAATAAGTATAGAAAACTGGTGATCCGGTCCAAATTAGTTATTACTTAGTATAGAATAGGTCACCAACTACCATTATGGGACCCGCAGTCTGTCTGCACAAAAACACGATTATTTTTTAGTTTTAATTTTAATGTGTATTTAACTTAATCGTTTTGGACTGAAATTTTTTTTTGGGTAACTTAAATTTATTTTTTTTGGCAAAAATATTATTTATTGCAATTTTTTCAGAATCTTCGCGAAGCGTGCTCTTTTTTAGTGTTTTGTTGGTAAAGCTTTATAATTTTTTTAAAGTGTAGAAAGCAATATTTTTTTATTATAAGTAGGTACTTTAAACTCAATAAAAATAATAGCGACCTTTTGCACATCTTATAAAAACTCCCCGTTAGGTGACTTTATCGCTTAATAACGCGTTGTGACGTAGCTAACGTTACGTTATTTTTAGTACAGCATTTTTAGTTTTTGCATGCCGCCTTTGATTTGTTTATGGCCTACTTTATACGGTATTTATTATTATAATGAATTACAAAAAGAATATGTCCAATAATATTTTTCATTTGGAATATCTTATTTTTGTTTTTTTTTACAATGAACTTTAATTATTATTAATCTTTAAAAATTTCAAAAACACAACAGAGAAAAGGGAGGTTATGATAAACAGATCGGAATCACTTGTCATAGTTGCCAGTGCAAATCAATGTTTTTCATTTCTTACGAAATTCTAGCCAAAGAAAATGATTAAACAAAAATCGACACTTATATTTACAATTAAAAAGAATACAGAACATATTTGAATTCAAAAATCAATTGAAATTTTTGATTTTTCCAACAACCATGTCAATTATAAGGGATACGGTACTCTCCCGCAAGTAACGTCAAACTTTCTCGGTTACTAAGAGATTTCGTTATTACCTCGTAACTGCGCATGCCCGAAATAAGCGATAAAGTAAAAAGCCATCAAAATTATAGGTGCAACTATTAAATAATCACCATAATTAGTTTATTTATTTGTACTCCCGGTGAAAGCTTCTTCCAAAATATAAAATATATAATGTGCCATTAACGCTATTGTTATAGAACTAGACTGTAATAAACAGAGATCTGCCAAATTATTTTTTACTTTTTAGTGCAATTTTTTAATAAAATCGTTAAAAAAATGTTTTATTTATTTTATTTAAATCATAAAATTAAACTGAAAATACCAAAATTTTTAATAAGAAAGTACAGCCATTGCATTGCTGATTCTAATGAAGTGGCTGTAATGATTTGTATATACGTCAGTTATAGTGGTCAAGGTCTGTGTTAGGGAGGGAGGGGGGAGGATGAGTGCTCAAGCGTGTTTTAACTAAAATTATACACAAATAACAATTAACTTTTAAAATAGAAAAAAACACAAGGATGCGCACTTATTAAACCAACTGCAATAATTAAAAAAATAAAAAAATAAACTGCTAGATTTAAATTAACCATGAAAAACTTTATATAGCCTTCTCTTTTGCACTCATTCCGAAATTACACATTTCATTTGGAGAGGACGAGCCAGTGGTATTTACTTATTGAATTCTGAATATCACTTTTCATCCAGAGTAATGACAATAATGTATCTCAAAGTTTGCTACTAAACCGCAATTTCTTCTATAACTTATTGTATTGAATGTTTACTTCTATACTCCTAATTTATAAACTCAAAATATTACCATACATAAAAATGGTACAAATAACAAGTCGCCTTATGTGAACTTTAAACATTTTTTAGTAGATGTAGAATATAATGTTCATGTACTACTCTTTTGTTTCCCCAGGACCATGTTAGGACACACAAATTTATTTTCTTTGATGTCCCTTCCTTCCTATTTCTCAGAAAACAGATAAAAAATGCCCACGATTGGATACGATATCCTTCCGCCTTTATATAGATTGAACATATTATCACTTACAGGATTGTTATTGTCTCTTATGGTAGAGCCATGATGAACATTAAATTAATTTAGCTAAATACCTGTTAAATTATTTTTAGATGTGCTAGCTAAAATATATTTATAGCAGGACACGTTTCTTGTTAAATTTAAAGACTGTAAAGAACTTTGATTGAAAGAAATTAATACCATTTTGTCTTACACTTTGAACAATTACAATTTTTTTAGGATTTTTTGAACTTTCGAAGTTTATAAAATCGAAAATTTTTCAATCATGATACCTCGTAAACTATTCGATGTATGAAAAAAATGTTCAAATAATGAAAGTTGCGTTTTCGTATGAGCTCACCGGAAAAATTTTTGAAATATATTTTTTTTAATTTAACTTATGTATTCTGCAATTCTTATAAACAAATTGAATGTTTTTTAACTTGGACCATTTTTTTTGTTTCTTTTTTGTTTGTAAATATTTAGAATCATGTTGGGAAGATTATGTAAAAATTTCAGAGTGGATCTCGTAAAGTATTCCGAGATTCACTCTGAAATTTTTACTCAATTTTCCCAACAAAAAATACAACTTTTATTATTCGAACATTTTTTTCATACATCGAATATTTTACGAGTTATCAGTGATTGAAAAATGTTTAATTTTATACACTTCGAAAGTTCAAAAAAATCATAATTTGAGAAAAAAAATATATTATTTTGAACAAATAAATATGTGTCGATTATTTTAAAGCTAAATTTTTTAATAAATAATTGCCTTAAATTATTTCCATCTTTTTCTAAAATATTTTTTATAGGCTTCAACAACCTTAAATACTTTTCATGTTAACAGAGAAAATTCTTTTTTTGCCAGTAATATTTTTGAATGCTTAAAAAACAGTGAAAACTTGAAAAATGTAAGTGTTTTATTCTAGAAATCGAAAGCTTGGAAAGAAATCTTTAAAATGTGAGCAAAATCATGTCCTAAAAATATGAAAAACATAGTAAAAATTGCTTAAACAAAAACTTTACCCCCTAAATCATTTTAAAATATTTTAAGCGTTAAATTATTATCATGGCTTTACCATTAGTGACAGACCAACAAAAACTACCTACTGGTTGTTGGAGGCTGACTTCACAGGGGCTGGATCACTACCCTGGCTGAATCCTTAAACTGTGAGCGTGTGATATTTCATACGAACTTTCGTGTCGCTTGCAATTAATTTGCAGTGGCTGAGAAGTAATAAATCCCTTTCTCCATATTCAAAAATTAGACCCCTTTTGGTCTTCAACGAAAAACCAATGGAGGTAGAAACCAGCTTTTCATGGTTCTCACTCGACAGCAGTAACCCCGCAGGGATCTATTATTACACTTTCACTTTTAGTTTTTATGTAAATTTTAACTTAAATTCACTGAGTGTCCATTTGTTTACTTTCTTAAATTAAAAAAAAAAGTTTGGGTATGTCGAAAATCAGGGTTCCTACCAAAATTTATCTATCAATTTTTTTATTTTTTCTGTTGGTCATTTTGTTTTAGTTTGGCGGCAAACCTTTTTGCTACCCAGCCTGTCAAACTCGGAAAATGGTCAATTGACAGGTTATCAATTTATGACACCAGATAAACTGCAGGTATTTTTAGAGCCCGTTCCATTTTTATTTGGACAAACCTAAGCTCAATGACCCACTGAATAAAAAACAGGTTTAAAACTTGACGGAAATTTTGTTGTCAAATTTAAATTCCTCAGGTTACGTTTTTTCTGACAGATCAAAAATATTATTACGACCAGGCCTCCAAGATCAAATGGATTGTCCAGAAACCTACAGACCTGTTTCATCCTTGTTAGGAATCATCCGGGTAACATAGGACTATACCTGGCGTATGAAGCATAACATAAAGAACCACACCCAGCGAACAATTTTCGTCGTCAAACAACGCGGGATGTTGGATGGCTATAGGCAGCACGCCGCCTATCGGAATAACGCGAAAAGAAAAACGTTAAAGGATGCAAATATCAATAGGAATAAAATTTGCGAGCAGGACAAAAAAAAATAAACCTGCAAAACTGTACGGGCTACTGACAGAATACAACGTTCGCAGCAGCTCCACCCCCAATTGGAGTTTACTCAGCAACAATCACTCCGGAGGCTAAGAAAAATTAAAAAAAATGAATTTGTTGTCCGTGAAAAATAAATAAAAAGAAAGGTTCGTGGTTTGACGACGAAAGTTCTTACTGGGAGGATGAAGCAGGCCTGGTCGTAATGAATTAAAAAGCAAAAATGCGTCCGATATGCCACGAACCTTTCTTTTTATTTATTATTCACGGACAATAAATTCCTTTTTTTACATTATTATGTAACTTTAGACGAAGTTATGCTGATGTGTATACTTGATTTAAATAAAACGCATACATGCAGTCACAGCCTACCAGCTAAAATGCCTAAAAACTTCAAAAGTACGACAATTTGTCATATTGTTTAAAAAAGGTCTGTAAAACTGAAAATATTTTTTTACTTAAATTAAAGGCAACCTTATTTTTATATTAAATTTTGCATAATACTAAAAAATCAGCAAAAATAAATGTTTTAGTAAAGTATTTAATAAATAATATCAAATTATCACTCGAGTAACGGACAAAGGCTGTTCTATAAAGAGGGCGGTGACCCATTTTGGAGTTGATAAAATAGGAATAATACGATGGAAACAGCGCTGGATTGAAAACAATTCGATAAATAGGAAACTTGGATTAGGACAAAAACGATGGTAAAATTAATACTAATTATTTTGACTTAAAAAAGAACTAAAATAAAGAATTTAGTATTTAATAGGCTCACCATTTTTCTCTATTACAAACTTCAAACCTCTGGGCATTGAAAAGGTTAAATTTTGAAAATACTGATGGTCTTCTGAGAGCTGATCGTCTCCAATTCCTTTGGTATATTATTTTAACGATTCGACCCCATATATTTTCCATTGGGTTAAGGTCAGGGCTGTTGGCTGGCCAAGGAAGTGTTTCTATATTATTATTCTGAAACCATTGGCGAACAACATTAGCCGTGTGTACTGGACAGTTGTCCTGCTGATAAACGAAGTCATTATTTTCATGTAAAGCCTGTACAGATGGCAGCATAACGTTTTCAAGGATTTCAATATATCGTTCACTATTGAATTTTCCTTCGATTCTCCAAAAAACATTCAAACCTCTAGCACTAAACCAGCCCCACATGTTTACAGAAAAATGTCCAGCTGTTTTAATTTGGTTTGTATATTTGGGTTCAAATCCAGAAACTAAAATTCTCCTGCTGCTTGAAGATGATTGAAAAATGTTTTCGTCAGTCAAAACCACCCTCTCCGAAAAGTCATTATCACGAAGAACGTTGTTCAGTGCAAAATCACTCTGGCCCGTTTTTGTTCTTCTGTTAGAAAAGGCGTCTATGCAGCAACTCGACAAGAGACTTCTGATTTCGTTACTCTTCTATTTACTGTTGCTAAAGAACCCGGAAATAATGTTACATTAGCTGCTTCAACCGACGTTGAAAAAAGATTTTGTCTGAGATGGTCAATAAGTTTCTCATCTTGCACTTCAGAACTTACCTTTGGTCGTCCTGATCCATCTTTCCTATCCGTAGAATTATTTTCAATCCAGCGCTTTGTCCATCGCATTATCTTCATTTTATCAACTCCAAAATGGGTGGCCGCTCTTCTTATAGACCAGCGGTCTTCTATAACTCGAGTGATAATTTGAACTTTTGTAAATGTTGATATCTGTGGCATTTTTAAGGATGTCACACTGAATCACAAAATATGTACCTAGTCCGTAGGTATATGCTTTATGCACTGAATTTTAAGCTGTCAGGCAAACTAAGATGGTGGTGCCTTATAATAGTATACACTAATGGAAAGATAAATTTTGTGGCATAGGAAAAAATGCATGTATGAGTTTTTATTGAAATCAAGTGTACGTAAGTGTTTCAGGTTTAGGATAGATCTACAATATTCCACGACTTTTTCAATCGAGCCTTTTTCAATCGAGCCTTTTTCAAATCGAGCCTAAAACCGGTTTGATCCATTTGATCCCATTTTAACAAAAAGTTTATCAAAAGTAAAAGATATTTTAGCAAACTCTAATAAGGATAAGATTAGCACATTTGTTCGGGTCAGAAACTTACTAATCGGACTAAATTTAAAGACCCGATTGCATCAATTATGGAAGGTCAGATAAGTCTAGTATGGCGGATCATGTTATTAGCAAATCTTGGTTATTTTATAGGAAAAAGAAACTTTAATTGTAAAAATATATAAATAGTAATGAAAAACTGGACACAGTTGAAAGTCTAGAAATTGCCAGGAGTTATAAAACTGTTATAAATAAGGATATGGGTTTTTCCTGCATCCCTACTCCATAGTGATACACACCTGACCCAGATAGTTATAAGTTTGAATTCAGTTTTTTTTCAGTTGCTGAAGATGCTAAGTAAGCAACTCTGCTTGTGTAGAGAGTTTTAAAATTATTTATTCACACCAAAGCTTTTAATCATCTTAGGCATTATTGTGATACTGTTTTTATCTTCTGATTTCTGAAACGTAGAATGTCTTGTATGGTCACCAGACTAGAATAGCACGTTATATAACGGAATAAAAAAATATTATGATTGCTAACACAAAGGACATTTTCCTACGATCACATATGAAAATGATGGATTTCACACGATTTGCATCCTTCGAAAACGTTAAATTTAACCCGTCTGCAGAAACTTTTCCGCACGTATGTGGAAAAGTGGAAGATGACGTTAACTTAACGTTAAGGTTAACGTTAAACGTTAACACCATACTTTTCCGCACATGTGCTGTAAAGTACTTTTCCACACACGTGCGGAAAAGCAATCCAGGTCCCTATACTTAGTGCTTAAAGTTAGTTTAAAATAATTTAATTTTTATTTCCATGAAAACTGAATTCTGCAGGGTCCTCGCGAAATCCAATATATACTCTATCCCGAAAAATATAGAGCAATAATAAACAACACCAACATCTAAACAATCCTTCCAGGAATCATTAAAAATATCCAAGGCTACTTTACAATCAAACATTAACTTTGTGCAAAAAAGGGTAAAAATGGTGAATTTTTCGTGGTCTAATTATACTAAAGAAGAGCGCGCCTCATTTTTTTATTTGATTTTTTCATAAACAAAAATAACTTTGATAATAATTTGAAAATTTTGTCATGTTTTGATAGGAATTTTGAGAGCAATCGCCAATCAATAAACCATTTTTTCGATTTTTTTTTTAAATAAAATTTTAATTGGGAGGAGTTAGTTAACTTAAGGCCACAGAAATGGCATAGATTTGACAACAGTGCTTTGCTGTTTTTGGGCCAATCTTTCCCGGGCAGATTATCGGAAACGAGAAAACGGAATCTGTTGAAATTTGGCAGGAATGTTTATTTTTGAATTCCTCACAACCGTATCCAGAGAGTTTTTTGCTGAACTCTCTCATTTTCTAAATAAAATAAACAAGGCTATCAATAGTCAAAAATCTTACCCGGCTTTTTCTTTAGCCTCGTCGATAATACAGAAATCTGTAACAGCAATTTTTGGATTTTTTATTTTTTGAAAAAAATACACCAAATTTTGAAAAATCCTTTGGATACGGTTTTAGGTTTTTATAAATCCTATTATCTGATAACAAAAAAACTTATGGTTTTTTCTTTGTAAGCAATATTCTGCCGGCATTCTGGAATACCAAGGTCACGTAATTTAATAGGCCCAAGGAAACTGAAGTGAGTTCGATTGGAATATTGGAATTCAGGTTCCTCATAGCCACCGGCCACTTGTCTAATGGAACATTCAGCCAACAAATTGATACATGTCAAGTGATAAAAATAATACGGAAATTTCTTGTTTTCTTTAAGTTGAATAATGTTTTTCTTTTGATTCTTTTTAATTTCGCGACATTGCAATCCATGAAGCATGAAGTCGAGCATCAAAACCTTTTAAAGAAGCGTTAATAAATGGATACGTTCCTAATAAGTTATATTTTTCCTCATATATGTTGTTCGCACCGTGTTCTGAACACTGCCCGATTTCACTCGAAATGGTATTGGCGATGCCACCTATTGTTGATGTTTCAAAAAAATAGCAAAGCAGTGTTGTCAAATCTATGCCGTTTTTGTGGCCTTAAATATAAAATATGTAATCTTGTATTTATATGCCTAAATATGATCCCTTTTTGAACATAAATCTAAATCATAAGGACTTCGTTTAACGCATAAAAACTTCTCGACATTCATTTAACGTATTCCAGATATCTGTAAAGAAATGCGAAAGAGAAAGAAAAACTCTAATTTTAATTAAATAAAGGGTTGAGGTGAAAAACTGAATAACGCTATTAAAGAAAATAATTACCTTCCGAATTAAAATTCGGCTTCTGCCAAAAAGGGTAAGAACTGTTATTCAAAATAAAATCCATTCCCTTTTAACCCCTTGTTTACACAACAGAAAATTCTCTAGAGAAAAGTTTATTAATTAAAAATCTGTTAAGCTACCTTTACATTTAGAGAGTTTACTGGTGGAAAGTACTGGCAGCCACTAAACTTGCCATGAGTAAACTACTGGCAGCCACTAAACTTGCCATGAGTAAACTACAAGAAAGTGCACTTGCTACTCTCTCGCAAGTACTTTCCAAGAGTTAACGGGCCGGCTAGTTTACTTGTTGCTAGGCGGAATTTCTGTTTGTACTTTCCTTGTGTAAACAGGTAGCAAGCGTTCTGTGAGCAAGTGTACACGTTTTTTACAGTGAATAAGTGGGATGGAAATCAGATAATTTCCTTTTTAAACAAATATAAAAATATAATCTAAAAAACTGAAGTATTACATTTCGGTAGTCTGTACAAATACTGCAAGAAAGCAAAAATATCACCAGCGGCCAGATAGCGTAATGTGACTTCCAATTTTATTTTAGGAGAAATAGGACTTCTCATACACGTTTCCGATTTTGACTCATTTCCCTTAAGAGTCATTCTGACGCACCCAGAGTACTGAGTACTTCTACGTCTGATCCAATCTCTAACCCAAACTCGTTTTTTCCTGGTTTTCTTGCGTTCTAACTTATTTATTAAATTATTGGCAATTTCACACACAACAACTTTAACAGCAGCACGCACTGCCACACTTTTGTTTTTTACTTCTTGGCAACTAAACTTGAAAACGTGTAAACACAAAATAATGAACAAGTTTAGTGGTTTAGTGGCTGCCAGTACTTAGCTTTACCCGTGTGGATAAATTTAAAAAAATATTAAAAGTATTTTCAGAATTCTTTTATTTTTCATTAACTGAAAAAAGCCTCTAACGAGGAAGCAGATAATTCTATAAAAATACCACATAAGGTCCCATATAAGTTAGTGAGTTTTTAAAATATTTTATAGAACTTTACAAGATTCTACAAGCCGCGGTTTTCTTTTTAAAAACTAGAAAAAAATAAATCTTGTGAGCAAATTTAAGATTTTAAAAATGCAGCAAAAAATACACTCTCTAAATACGGAACCTTCTCTAAGTTGTTAAAACAGTTTTCATTAAAATCTTAGTGGATCGTTTTTCTAAAGTTTTCCTCAAATGAGTTACACAATATTGTGTTCATGGTAAATCTTTTGATATTTACAGAATGAGCTACAAATCGTGGTAAAAATTTGAAAGACGCTGTTTTTAAAAACATATTGTGGGACTCCAAATTAATGGATTCTTATTATTCTAAAATACGTTATTAGACAGGTGCTCAAGTAGCATTTGGACGTCAAACTACGTCCTCTACTCGTTGGCTTAAAAACCCCCACGTTGGCAAGCGGACTACAAATCTCATTCTATACGCCCCCAATCCGACCTAAATGAGGAATATAAATTCGAGCCGGCACGACGTCGCTAATTGTACTTCAATGGTATAGTAGTTTACCTATGGCGACGTGATAATACGTCCGCCAGCTTACGTAATTTTATATTATTTAATTGATTACTTAATGTGGTACTTGTTTAGTAAATTTTAGGTGAAATATATATTAACGAATTATAACTCACAAAAAATAAGTGACCACCTTTTTATTTCATTAACAATAAAAGTTATGTTATTAAAAAGGGCACTTTACCGAGTAATCTATAGCGAAATATTTCTGCGAGGGCCACTTTACTGACAAAGTTGATCAAGATGAGGTGAAAACTAACTCTCCTCCTTTTTAGCACAAAATAGCAAAACAAATATTTTTTAAAGCACTACTTCGATTGTAATTAATAATAAAATCACTCAAGAAAAATACTAATCGCATCTTTAAGGCATTATTAAGTCTATTTTACTGTTTTTTTTTTTAAATAAAAACAAGAAAAAAATTATTGTCAATAATGGCTGCCTAAGTTTGCAACTCCAAAATGGCCGAATTTGGGCTGGTATAGTACTTTTACCAATTTGGACAAGGACACCGATTACGTAATATGTGCAAACGTTCGGAATCCGCCTCCATTCTTCGTTGGCCATGTAACCAAAATTGACTTAAAAGAAGAGTGACACTTCAGCTGAACATAACCTAGAAAAATATTTTCAGTTTTTCCTTGTTTTTTCCTTAAAAACATGGATTATTTTAAAATTGTATTTATTAAAGCACTGAATGAGCTCGAACCTGTCCCGCAGATGTGGGAGGAGGATAACAACTGTTGGTTCCCCATCAAAAAAAGCGACAGTTTAAACAATATCAGTGTGACCCCACTAATGGTCCAGATAAAGTGGACTGGAAGAAATATAAGTGAGAGCTGAAGGTCCATCAGATTTTCGGTTGGTAGCAAGCCAACAACAATTGTGCAATTTGATGCCCCAGATACAAAATTGTAGGTTAAGTATCCTTCTTTTTCTTCGTTACTTTTTTGGTAGGTATCTAAATAAGGGCTCTGAACTGCAACGTCGATTAAGGTAACAAGGCCGATGATATTTCGTGGTCGATTTAGGTATAGGCGTTAAAACAGTCGGGTTTGAAACGTAAACTGACGTGAATCCGTATGGGCAAATATTTGTGCAAATTACGTTGCCTAATTTGACGTTGTTTAAGGTTCGCATATGCATACCTGGCTACGTAAACGTCGGATTTTATTACCAAAGACGTTTGTCGTGTGACTTACTAGTAGACAACTTTATTTTGTACCTAATACGACGTCGCTTTATGATTGATTAGGTTGGAAGACGGATAAATGCTCTTTATACTTTGCACTTTATCGACTGACTTAATATTTTATTGATTTTTTGGCTTTCTCTGTACAAATATAATGTCAATTACTTATTTAAAAAATGTTTCACTTTTGCAAAAACCTGCTTAAAAATTAAAAATTATAATAAGTTTTAATTAAATTTGATGAAGTTATAGTAGTAGTAGATAAGATGCGGAACAAAGCCTGGCAATTAAGCCTCCCTGGGCCCTTTCTGCCCTACCTCGCCAAAAAATCCGCCACTTGCCCGGTATGGCAGTCTGATCTTTGTGGTCTTAGTATTTTTTGCTCATTTAAAAATATATGCAGTTCCTCTATGTCCAGATGGTGTCTCATCCTATGGTCGCTTGGTTGAACACATGTAACTATGAGATACTATATATAACTTTGAAAAAAAAAGAAAATAATGTAAAATCAGCGTTCATTATGGGCAAGGCAAAAAGCGAAAAATCTACTGCGTGTACCTGACGCAGTCTTCGCGCCCAGAGGATTTTTTGTTTTTTTGGCTCTACGTTTTTTCCAAGCTAAATTTATAGGGAGAGGTATTATAGCGGCTTTTTTTTCGGAAAATGCAAGGGCATGGCCGTTATATTATCTTATAGTTATATGTTTGATGATAATTATTCTTTGTATTAAACATTGCATTGTGCAAAATTTAGTTTTAATAAATACAGTTTTCAAGATGAAAATATGTAATAAGTTCTTGATACATTTTAAAAAAATCTTTCTTACGCTTACTCTCTATTGGTAGCAAAATATATCTTACTTCTTACTAAAAGGGTTTAGCCTATTTTAGACAGGTCCTAAGTTTAAGTGAAATTGTTGGTTTTAAGCATTTTATACCAATTTCAGGAGGTCATGAAAACAAATGCGGCTAAAAACAGATCTGAATCCAATCATTCACTGATGCGTTCACAAAAGAGTCGTGTCGGTTCAGCGAACTGGACGGTGCCCGGTTCTCTCGTGGAACATTTTAAAATGGCCATTAGCGAAGTACCGATGAAAACCGCAGCTTTGTGACTTTTGAGTATGATATTTCAGTGGAAAGTTTTGTTTGATCATTAAGCTTTTAGATAAACGCAATGTTTTAATTTCAGTTTGGAAATAAATGAATAGGTACAATTGTTTTGTATTTTCTTGTTTGGGAACAGTTTTCGTGGATAATCAGTGACCTTCACTTATATTTGTTTTGCCTCGTAGTGCCCTCATAAATATATTTTTTGTGCTGAAAATAGGTGCAAAATATGGCGTTTTCCTGTACAAAATTCATAGTGTTTTATTGATTAATGAATAACGTGGGATATTAAATAAGGGAAATTAATTCTTGTAAAAACGGTTACTTAGGGAAATTATAAACGAACTTATTATTAATTGCCAAAAAAAAATCTTTTCTGGGGGCTATAAGTTTAAACCACCCCCAGAAAAGTGGTTTAAAAAATCACCAACTTCATAACCTTAAACACAGACAATGAAGCTATTATGTGCCAAATTTGTGGCGCATTCACCATTTATCATTTTGAAACCTGTGAAAAAAATTTGGTTTTATGGATTTTTTTGCTAAAATATGGTATATTTTGAGAAAAAAGTAGTTTTTCAGTGGTATTTTGCAATAACAATACAAAATAATCAATAACATTGTGTCTTTTCTATATGAGTAAGTGATTTTTGAAAATTGGTTTTAAAATTTAGTACCCCCCACAGGTGTAAACATTTAGACCTATGGGGGTACTATTTAGATTTTAGTAAATCCCACTGTAAGTATTTCACTTATCTTTATTTTCTACTCACATTTTACAGGCTTTATGTCAAACCTATTTTTGGACCTCAAACTAGTCCCCTGTGCGATATTCTAGAAGCACTTTAGAGATATTTTTTTCCTAAGCTTTATTGCGGATAAGATATTGGACCCTTGGCTACTACTCTTTATGAAAAATACTCGAGTTTAATGTATTGGCATAATATATTGCCAGATTTTTCCATTTGAGCCTCTTTATATATAAAGGCGGTCAATTTAAAGGGAATAATTTGATGTTTAAGCAGACACAAATTTAGCCCATTTTCCTTCAGGAGATACACATGACTAATTAACAATCACTCCCCTAGCTAATGCCATGATAGGTATTGATTTCATTTTTAGTTTTGACTGTTTGGGGTAAAAATGGCGTTACGCCTCTCACTCCATCCAGGTAAAAATATCTTATCAATTGCGGTATGGTTAGGCTTAAAATCAATTTTTAGATACCCAAGTATATGTCAACCTTCAAACCAGACTTTCTTTAAACTCTAGTCATTAGTAAATATCGCTCTAAATGTTTACTTTTAGAATTTGACTAGCGTATATTATTTTTCCTACTAGCGTGCGAGAAATTGCATTTCCCGCACACCGTACGGGAATGGATTTACCCTGTATCTTTCGCACACGCATTTTCTTATTATTTAAAATAATAGTTATTTATGTATCTAGGTCTTAAAGACAGCGTTTAACGCCCGCGGCGTGAAATTAAAGACCCGAGCCGACAGGCGAGGGTTTTTACATGCTGAGGTCGTTAAACGCAATTTAAGAACGGGATACATACAATGTTTTAAACAGGAGAAAAAAGACTTCATGAATTATTCCACAAAAAAATTGTTGGTCTAAAGCTCTCTAATATTTTGACAACACACGATTCACTATCAGCAAGCGGGCAGCCACAGAGACAACGTAATAACCTACGGAGACTAAAAGAAAAATAGGGTCACGCAGGAACTACGTTCCTGTAGCGCATAGCGCATTGCAGCGGAGAGTGAAAGTAATGCTTGTATTAAGTAAACACCTACCTTGCCCTGTCCATCTCTTCTTATATGATTATGAAAGAAAGACAGAACATTTTTCAATGTCGAAATAAATTTCACACAATTTTAATTTAGTACTTGCCGGTTTTTGCCACCGCTTGTCAAAGTCTGTCAAGCCTGGCAAGCGGTTTTTTTAGATTTTAATAAGTGAGTTATTTTAATCAGTTGGGGTTGGAATCGCGCGAATATTGGAGTTCATATTTTTGCGAACCAAATTCCTGAAGAAAATATTGTCATGATTTATACAGAGTTAAGCAAGAAGATAATAGGTTAAAATACAACAAAAAAAAAGAGATATAGGTTAAAACATTTACAAAATCTGTAAGACTTTTATACTGAGATTCTTTTCCAATTAATAAAAGAAAATAATATAATAAAATGTTGTTACCTTTAATATTTCATAATATTTCGCAACATAGATTTTTAAAGGGTCCAAAAAACTTTTTGTAAGCTAAAGAAAGTTTTTTAGCTGCATAGAACGGTACAAAGTTGGTTAAGGTTTGCATAGAGCTAGAACCTTTCACGATTGCATTGCTTTTTTAACACTAAAAAGTACGGAAAAACTGCGCCTGTTAAGTTTTTTCATATCTTTTTATTATTAAATAATTAAGTGTCTGTAAAAAATTAACCAAAAGAATATATGTATTTTATTATGCGCCTGGCTGTACAAGTAGTTCCTTCCTGTAGCCACTGGCTGCGCTCGTGTCGCCGACAAACAATATTCCCCAAGTAAAACACAGTATCGATCACTCTCACGTAGCTACTACTTTTTCTATGGGCAGCCAGTCTATTCATGTCACTTTATAATCAAGCAGTCTGAGAAAAACATTGAGTAATGCCCCTAGCAACACGTAGCAACCAAATAAACAAAAAGAGAGTCACTTGAGAAGTTTCTTCTAAATCATACAAACTGCATTGTTTTCGCGATTGCAATGGATATCGAGGAACAAAGTTCACCAATTCTCCCCAGGGAAATGCTGGATGCCGCCGAAGAGGCAAAGAAGGACTTTTTGCCCGCGAAATCCAGAAAACTTTACGAAAAGATATATAAGGACTATTTTTTGTGGTGTTCAGGGAATAATATTGCTAAAAGTGGATGCCTAAACCTAAAAGAAGACACAAAATCTTGCTTTTCATTGTTGCTAAATCTAAGAAAAAACTGAAAAAAAACATATCTAGGTAAAAAATCTCTTTTTTTTTGAACCGACAAAATGCAAGCCAAACAGAAAAAGCAAAATTACTAAAAATTTTCAGCAAAAATCACTTTAATGCCCGCAGGCGCAAAGTGAGCTCTAGGGCGTTAAAGTGCCACTTAACGCTCTAAAACGCGGGCGGTAAAAGGCATTTTAACGCCTGGTTGTGTATAAAATAATTTAAATAACTATTTTAAGCAAGCAGGAAAAATTTTGTATCTGACACGTGCGTCTACTACCTACTTCGAAAATTGCATTTTTTTTTCTCCCGGCTAGCTGAACATTTTGAATGATATTGATATTTTTGATTTATTTTTTTCCTCCCTCTACCGCAACCGAGTTACTTCGGATAAATTCAAATTCACGTTGTGGATTAAATAATGTAATAACTATTTAAAACCTCAAATATGTTTGCTTAATCAAGTTAAAAATGTAAAAAAATCAGTAGTTTGCAATAATAATACAGTTGAAGTTCAAATTAATTACTACCCAAACATTTAGTATGTTTTCACATTGTACTCGTATGGAAAAGATTGTCTTCTTTTTCTTTAATAAAGCATGTTTTCTGTTCCGACAAAGAATGTGATATATGAAATAACAAGATGCTTGATTTTCGATACGTATTGAATACGATGCAAAAACATACCAATTAACTAAAACATTTTTTGACAAAACACTTACTTTGTTTATACGGGCCCTTAAAAGCGCTTTTATATCTATATAAGTGATATTTAATAAAGGAGGTATGCTAATGCAATTTTTTTAAAACAGCCCTTACATAAAACTGGTTATAGGTGCGTATAAACGTGGTAACTGCGCAGGCTGTAAAACGAGAAAAATGTTATATGTAAAAACAGTAAAAGCCCAATTGAGGTCAAACCTTTAACGATTTTTCTTTCCGTACAATAAACCCCAGTCGAGAATTTTCCATTTCTTACATAGGTTATTAAAGGTATAATATAATTTCAGGTTTTCAGCATTTTTATATTTCCTTGTTATGTTACGAAATTGAATAAGTTGCCTACAATGTTGTTTGTTTTCGTGTAGTCCCTGTAATAAAAATTCCACCCAGCTCTGATATTCTAATATTTTTATATGTGGGCAAATAAATTCTCCCGCTAAAATGAAAAATTTTTATTAAAAAGAACTTCTAAAGAACAAGCTTTTATTAAATGCACTCAAAAGTAGAAAATAATTTTGTATGTTTCTGATACCATAATAAAAGCGATAGGCACAAATTAAAAATTTTAACTTTAGGTATCATGTATCGGAAACAGTTGTATTACTCTATAACTAGTAATGGGAAATTCGGGTCATTTCGGCGAGTCGGGTCACCGGATCTGGATCACTTTAAAGATCCGGATCCCTGATACGGTTCACCGGGTCAGTGGGTCACTGGATCCCTGATTACATTTTGTAACTAAATTAGCCAATGCCAGTAGTCTTTCAAATTTGGATTGGATTGGATCATATCATACCTACTCCTTATGCGTGAAATGCAGAACAGAAAACAAGTATTTCTATTTTACATTTCTTACTTATCCTATGACTGAAAATAGTAAATTTGAACGCATTTTCGTATTTTTACGACTGCGACTTACGAGCTAGGTAAAATTGATCTTGATCATTTGGCGGATCGGAACAGCGCGCGCCATGACAAAAAGCTGCCTTCCGCGGGGTATCTCATTGATGCCAAGAGGTGACGATACTGGTCAAGCATGGCTAATGCTACGGGGATTACCCTTACATTACACTCAGTACATTAATCGCAACTCGTTAATCGCGATTTTTAAGTTGAAATATATAAATTATTTGAACGCCCCGTGCTGATCCGTGACCCGTATTTCGTAATTTTGGGACCCGGTTCAATTCATTCTTTTAAAAGATCCGGATCACTGAACCGGGTCAGATCCGATGCGGATATCTCTATCTATAACCTAAGGACATTTTCAAAGGTAGTTCTCTCTTTGTCATCGTAAAGTTAAAATTTTTAATTTGCGCCCATCGCTTTTATTATGGTTTAAGAAAGATAAAAAATTATTTTTTTTATACCTTCATCAAAAACATGATTCAAAAACATGTAACTGTCTGCAGATAACTAAAGCATGCCTTTTTTGGTTACCGATGCAAAAAAACTTTTTTTTTATCACGGGTGCAAAAAAAGATTTCTGTCCGTTTTTTACCCAAAATTAAATAGGAATAGCGGAAAATAGTAATATAGAAAAAATCTAATTATTCTTGCCTAAAAATTCAGCCATTTTCGCCAGTTTTCACCAAGTATTTACGAAAAAATCGTTTAAAAAAATCGGCAAAATATCAATCTGTCAAAGATTAAAATTTAGCAACAATAAACGTCACCGAGTAAAAAGGCATATCACTATGGAAACCATATTGTTATTTCATTTACCAACCTCCTTGATTTATAGCGTAAGATGGTGTCTAGCGAGAAGTGCTCTTCGTTCGAGATTAGCATTTTCCTGTTTTTCTTGGATTTTTTTATAAAGGTATTAAAAAAATAGCGTTCACAACTCGCGGCTAAGCTGTGCTTTTTTACTCGCGTTTTTAAATACCTCGCTGCGCTCGTTATTTAAACCAACGCTTTTAAAAAAAGCACTATTTTAGTCACTAGTTGTGAAAACTACTATTCTACTTTTGAGTGCATGTAATAAAAGCGTGTTCTCTAAAAGTTTTTTTTTAATAAAAATTTATTTTTAATTTATAGATTTGTATCCTAAATCGTCCATTTTGAATCCGCCATATGGAAATTTTTAAATCTGTTCAAAAATTGATATCCCCTTCCCGAAAAACCTCTGTATTCCAATTTTGATTTAAATCGAACAAACTAAATCTTTTCCCCCCTGCACTTCGCTTGTTAGAGGGAAGTGTGTACCTAATAATACCATATTATTGTATTGTCGCCGGAACTATAAACGCACACCAAATTTAAACACAAACCCTTAATTTTTAGATTTGTACCCTTAATCGTCCATTTTGAATCCGCCATATTGAAATTTTTCAATCTAATCAAAAATTCATAATCCCCCTCCTTAAAAACCCCTATACGTCAATTTTGATTGAAATCGAACAAACTAAATAATTTTTCCCCTCTACTTCCCTCGTTAGAAAGAGGTGGGTACCTGAAAATACCATATTATTGTATTAACAACGGAACTATAAATGCATACCAAATTTGAATGCAATCGGTTGTGTATAAGTTATTTAAAATTGGATAGCAAAAGATGATCAAAAATCGTCCATCTTGAATCTGCCATATTGAATTTTCAAAATCTGATTAAAAATCTCCATCCCCAAGTAACCTAACATACCAAATTTCAACGAAATCGTGCGTACATCAACTGTACCTCCCTCCACTCCCTTCGAGTAAAGGGGAGCTGTCAATTTCATTACACTATATACTTTTGTTGTTACCGCAACTATAAAAGCATGCCAAACTTGAAGCCGATCGGATGTGGGGAAGTTGGTCAAAATTAGGTTTGCAAGATTCCCCCGAATAAATATATCTAGTTACCAGGGCCGGCTCCAGGCGGCAAATACAAAAAGGCGGGAAAAACACGTAATTTTTCTTGAATTTTTTTCTTAAAAAAGGTTAGAGAAATAAGAAGTGTCGTGTCTGACAACGCAAAGCCTACTACTCCCGTGAAATGTCAAACATTTTCTGTCTTCTATTTATTAATTTTGTGTTTATATCTATTAATGTCATTATGGATTTGTTGAAATGCTATCTGCAGAATTCTTACTTCCAGGAAAAGGAAAGGTATTTTCGATAGGAAGATGGTCTACCCATAGGATCTCTACTTTCGCCGGTAGTGACCAACATCTTTATCGAATCCTTTAAAGAAACTATGGCTGAGATACATGGACATATGTATATCATCTGGAAAAAGCAGAACAGTACACTAGAACCATTCTTCAATCATGAAAACAGCACAAGAAACTGCATCACATTAACTCTCGAAAAAGAACAGAATTATCAGATCCCTTTTCTCGACGTTCTAGTCATCAAAAAGAATTCAACCATAATCACTTCGGTATATCGCAAACCAACTCATACTGGACAATATCTAAACTTCAAATCAAACTACTCTACGTCAACCAAACTGGGAATCGCAAAATCTCTTATAGATCGAGCAACCTACATCTGCAATAGAGAAGAAGCTTTAAATTAAAAAAATGCTTTGATCCGATCTGCGAAGGAACAGTTTCTCCAACTACACGATCAATAAAACTCTTCAGACCACACCAACACAAAGGACGACAGACGTGAATACTGATAGGAAGGCGACTCTTATAATTCTTTATATCAAAGGCATCTGAAAAAATATAGGAATAGGCAACCAATACCATCTTCGTACTGTCTTTAAAACGACCTCAACAATAAGAAGTCAACTATCCAAAATTAAACCATATCGCCACAACACCAAGAACTGCATCTACCAAGTACCATGCGAGTGTGAGGATATCTACATCGGAGAAACCAGCCGACCCATGAAAATTCGCCTTAGAGAACACAAACGCAAAAATTCGACAAGGGGAGAGAACCTGATCAAGAATAGCTTAACATAGCTGGAAAAATCAACACCATATGGAATGGAAAGAGGCAAAGATCGTCGCCAAGAAGTTTAAAGAAACAGCATTCATACAGAGGAACCAGAATGTAATTTCTCAACAGAGCGTCACCATCAAGGATATTTGGAAACCCATACTTTTCGGAGGTAACATGGTTCACTGAACACAGGTTACTTTATAATTTATCAAAAGGGCAAAATGTATCTCTCTGCGGCTATTAGGCACAAAGCTATCCTGTCCAGGGAAGAATTATTACCGATAACCCTGTACGGGTCAATTTTCGTATTAATGGAAAAAGTTTATAAAGTTTATTATATAATATAATCAAAACGACCCTGTATATATACAGAGCGCTTCAGGCTACTGCGAACATAGGCCGGAAGAAGTCCAATTGCCAGTGTACGTACACGCAGGGACACCGCACACCTATCAGTGGAGCAACCAACATTCAGGCTTGCGATCACCGGTCGCGGCTTGCATTTAGTACGCCTCTAACTACGGTGCCATGTGAAGCGTAGTCAATGAAACTGGAATTTCGTCAATAAATACGCAAATTTTTATAACGCAATTTTTTTGGGACTGGTAAATTAGAGCGTTTTATTTTCAACTGCTTAGATTTATCACCAAAAACGTGTTAAAATGAAAATAATAAGGAGAAATACATTATCAAGATATTCCCTAACAAGGCCAACATTGTGAGCGGGACAACCATGTTTCACCAAATCTCACACCTAACAACTGCCTAGCAGTTGGAATAATATGCTGCTGCAGAAGATCCAAGTATCTAGGACCATTCAAATTGCCGTCAATAAAAAATGACCCATATTCCCCTACAATACCCCCCAAACATTTAGTTTTAGGGGATACTGTGTTCTTACGTAAAAATACAAATGCAAATTTTCCCTCGACCAATATCGAACATGTGTTGGGTTATGACGATTCAATAATGGAAAAGTGCTTTCATCTGTGAAAATAATAGATCTCAGAAAGTTTTCATCACGATTAGCCCTTTCCATCATTGTTTCGCAAAATTTCATACGACGATAGTTTTCCTTCGGAAAAATTTGATGCGTTTTTGACGCTTTGTAAGAATGATAACCATTCTTTTTGAGAACACGTAAGACAGCGGCTGATGCTTCGGCAATTTGATGGCTAGTTAACTTTCGATTTTTCTCCATTGCAGCACAAATCATCTCATCTCGTACTTTCTGCTCGTCATTCAAAACAGTGGGTTTTCTATGGTTTCTTGGCGCTACACAACCAAACTTTTCAAAATTCTGCACAAACCTATGAATCGTTGATAAATTAGATTATGGGCGATTTACAAAATTCTTCAAAAAGAGTTCTTGAATAAGTCTCAATGGTCTGCCTTGATAGTACCGTTTGACCATCTGCACATTTTCGGCCACTTCGTAGACATCCTTTTTTAGATTTAAAAATGTATTATTTCAGTTAAGACCTTACAAATCTGTTTCTCGAGCAAGGCAGAAATAAAACAAAATAATAAAAACAAAATAAATTTCCAAAAGATAACACTGCAGGCGTGATTCGAATCTACCTCAGTCGTACGGCACGGAGAGTAAATTGGACTTGATTCCCCCTATGTTCGCCTGCGGGGGTACGATATGAAATGTAAGTCTATCAAGTGCGTATGGAAACTCTGGTGGCTGAATATTTAATCAAATTAAAATATCTAATAATAGCAGAAACATCTTTTAATGGCGTAGAGGTCGAGAGGAATAGGAAATAAATAGAAAAAAGGATTAACTTCGATCGAGATTCAAACCCAAAACCTCTAGAGTACCAGTTTAAACGACATCAGTTTAACTATGTTGGGAATTTGGAACCTGTGGTTGCACTAAAACAAAGTTATGATTGTTTTCCACAAACCAAAACTACACTTTTTTGCACTCGACGCGCGTTTCGCTGACAACGTTAGCATTATCAGGAGACGATAAACAATAATTATTTATTGTTTATTGTCTTATATTATTATTACTATTTATCGTCTCCTGATGATGCTAAGGTTGTTAGCGAAACGCGCGTCGAGTGCAAAAAAGTGTAGTTTTGGTTTGTGAAAAACAATCATAACTTTGTTTTGATATCATTTTAGCAGCGTAGATGGGCCATTCTCATTTAAACAGTCAACTTGATGTCCCCGGTACTTTTCTTTAAAGCTTTTTTTCTTTCTTTTTTCTTTAGTCCACCATACCAATATGGGGGACTATTAAAATCGTGAAATTCTGACTTTTCTTAATTTTATTAAAAATGAGTAACTAAGGTTCCAAAACACCTTAATCGACGACAAAAAAAGTTTTCTGTCGGTCTGTCAGTCTGTCGGTCTGTTGTCTGTCTGTATACACGATAACTCAAGAACGCCTTAATCCATTTTAACGTAATTTGGTACAAAAATCTTCTATCGATTGACCATGAACTGATTAACTTTTGGGTAGGGTGGGGTTAAAGGGTGGAAAAGGGGGATAAAATATTTTAAAAAATGGTAACTTTGAAATAAAGCAAGGAGCGATATACAGTTTTCAGATTTAAGTTTCCATGAATATGGATTACAAATTTTGTTATAAGGTTCAAATTCGTGGGAGCTTTAGTTTCCGAGTTATTTCAAAAAACGTTAAAATATATAAAAAAAAATCATAACTTTAGAAGTAAAGCAGCTATTGACATGCGGTTTTCAGATTTTGATTTTCGTAAAAATATTACCCAAAAATTTTGTTATAAGTTTCAAATCTTTCAAGGCTACGGTTTTCGAGATACTTTCGTTTCCTTTCAACATAAAATAATTGATTATATGGTGCACGTGCACTAGTTTTTTAAATTTCTGTCCACCCTCAATTTTTTTATATTTTTTTAACACCAAAATTTCACTACCATGGACTCTCTCTATCCCAGAATTTGATATTTAAAAATATTTTTTAGAGAGAACAAACAAAAATATTTTTTAGAAACCTATTACTTTTCAGTACCATGGACGATCTGGAGCCACCTCGCCACGGGCTTAAGAAAGCATGCAGTTGTCAGACAATTTTGTAACTTGCTTTATCCAGCAAGCCTAGGAAGAAATTAGATTAGAATTAGAAATTAACCTTTTTAAGTTTCTTACTATTTGCTTTTTTTATCAGTTAGTTTATGTCTAGTAGTGCAATTCTATTGATAATCTTGTTTTGGTTTTTATTATTTTGAGAAGTATTTTTTTATTAATGTTAAGTTGTCACTACCATGGTCTTTATAAAATGTCACTATCATAGACATTGTTTCTACTGATTTTTAAAAAAAGTAAAAGTAGCCTAAGTAATGTCGTTTGAATAAGATAATTTCGTATATTTACTTACTTAAAAAATTATATTAAGTCATAAATAAGCTAAAATGTAGTGTTTGAATTTAACAGTGTCGCTAACGTGGACTTTTCTTACTTTGCCTACTTTTGGAAACAATATTATTATCTATTATTTCCTAACTCAAAGATTTTTGATTAAATGAAAATTTAATTTGAATTTTGACATTTATTTCTACATGTCAGTAAATAACAACTTTTAGGCATGACTGATATCCAAACGTTTCTCTCTCACCCATTTAAATGAGAATCGCCTAGATACGAAAGGTATTAAAAAAAAAATTGGTGCCAAAAAGAACGGATAGTCGACCATACATTAAATTATTTTTTTGTTGAAAAATGTAGCTTTGAAAGATTTGAACTTAATGACAAAATTTTTGGGTAATATTTACGAAAACCAAAATCTGAAAATCGCATATTACTAGCTGCTTTACTTCTAAAGTTATGATTTTTTTTATATATTTTAACGTTTTTTTGGAAATTTAAATCTGAAAACCGTATATCACTACCTGCTTTTGTTCCAAAGTTAAAATTTTTTAAAATATTTTATCCCCCTTTTCCCTCCTTCAACGCCCCACCACCCTAACCAAAAGTTAATAAGTCCATGGCCAGCCGATAGAGGATTTTTTTTACCAAATTTCGTTAAATTATCGACAGACAGACAGACAACAGACCGACTGACAACTTTTTTTTTTCGTTGATTAAGGTATTTTGGAACCTTAGTAACTCATTTTTGATAAAATTAAAAAAAGTAAAAATTTCACGATTTTAATAGTCCCCCATACCACATTAGTATTGGTGGAATAATAATAATGTGATCAATATTTTAACAGAATTGTCATTGTCATTGTATTGATAATCCTACAAAGTACTCTAGATTTTGACATTAAAATGTCACAAAATAAGGTTGTTGGCGAAAAAGCAAAGATGACGGTACCTTAATAACCAACTCTCTTATTTCCTATATCCTATAAAACCTGTAAGCAAAATAACTGCTGTAGAATATACAGATTAAAATTATTAACTCTCAACGCAAGAGAGAGGTTTGCAAATAGTCTAAAACCGGTTTATAGGGGCTTTAGAGTTCGATATCCAATCAGCTTTTATAGTTTTTGCATTAATAACAAAGTTTATCCTATTAAGTACTTAAGTATAATGTGTTACATGCGAATCCATTAACCATAATAACATGATTGGTTTAACTCTAGAGGATTTTGATAGTTGTGTTTTTGATTAATCAGTGATTGTTACAAAGGATAATCTACCTGTACTATGAGAAAGGGCAACATCGAAATCGATGCACATAAGCAGGATAACAACGATAAAGTTTTCAATTTAAAGTCGGATAGTACTTATGTTTGTTAAAGGCTTCTTTATTAAACTTTAACAGTGGGATTTACTAAGATCTAAAATAGTACCCCCCACAGGTCTAAATATTTACACCTGTGGGGGGCACTAAATTTTAAAACCAATTTTCAAAAGACACTTACCTACACAGAAAAGACACAAAGTTATTGATTATTTTGTATTTTTATTGCTAATTACCGATGAAAAACTGTTTTTTGTCAAAATAAATACCGTATTTTATAAGAAAATGCCTTAAAACTAATTGTTTTTGACAGGTTTCAAAATGGCAAATGGTGAATACGCCAAAATTTTGGCACATAATAGCTTCATAATCTGTGTTTGAGGTTATAAAATTCGTGATTTTTTAGACCACCTCTGGGGGTGGTTTAAATTTATAACCTCCCGAAAGGATTGTTTTGTAGCAATTGGTAATAAGTTCGTTCATAATTTCCGTAAGTAACCATTTTCACAATGATTAATTTACCTTATTCAATATCCCAACTTGTTCATTAATCAATAAAACACTTCCAATTTTGTCCAGAAAAACGCCATATTTTAAACCCGTTTTCAGCACAAAAAATATATTTATGAGGGCGCTACGAGGCAAAAAAACATAAGTGAAGGTCACTGATTATGCACGAAAAATATACCAAAGAAAAAACTCAAAACAACTATATTAATTTATTTACAAACTGAAATTAAAAAATTGAGGTTATCTAAAAGCGTAGTCAAGAAAACTTTCCTTACTCAAAGCCCACTCATTTTAAAGCTGTAGCTTTTATCAGTAGAGGTTGGTGCAAGCCAAGGTGCAAGCAGAGGTAAAAGATCTGAACTTGCTGTTTGTGATTGAACGCAGCGCTAATACTTTTAAACTGATATTTCGACAGTGACAGAAATGTGAACAAAATTTGCATTTAAGTTTTTTAATACATTTCATAAATAAAAACACGTTTGAAATAAATACAAAATTATTCTACTCCTTATTTTATTATTACCCATCTAAATCTTTGTGTGACATCAGGTATTAATTGGAAAAATTAACTAACACCTACAGAGTGTTTACTATTTAAACCCCGCGTTGGTTTAAATTTTTTAATTTTCTTTTTTTCTAAATTGAAACTTTCTTTTTAAATCTAACAAAAGATTGTGTTAAAATGATTATTCAATAAACAAATTTATTAAAATTTTTTCTATAAATCAAATTATGTCCAAAACTCAAAGATGGTTGGTTTAAAGTGCTTAAAACCAGAAATTTCACTTAAACTTAGGACCGTTCTAAAATAGACTAAACCTCACCGTTAATGCTTAATGCGTAATTCATAAAGTGTAATGGGTAATGCTAAATGCGTAATGTTTAATGCTTATTCAAACGAGGGTACAAACATCGGAATCTAGGCTAAAAGAACCCCGGAAAAGAAACTGCCAGAAAAAACATCTCCGGAAAAAAACCCGGAAAAATTATTGTAACCCAAACCCAACATAACTCAAACTAACACGATCGAGACAGTTTGGTGGACCGAGTCGAATGCGAGTTCCACAAGTCGAGGGAGTGGTCAAAAAATGCAAATAAACAAAGACCAGAAAAATCAAATTTCAATTTAACTGGTTTTTATTAATAAAATGTATAATATTCTATTTGAAGTATCTAATCAACAAAACAAAGGAGATGTGACGGTTGCTATGGAACTCAGCCAACTTATATTGTTGGAGGACAACAACAAAAATCACAATGACGGGAGACCCGTGTGCAAAAATGACGTAAGCGTGCGCAAAAAGCGTGTGCAAAACGCTTTGCACACCCCGTGCGCAAAATTTCTTTTTTCAGATCGTGTTCTCCTTGCGCAAAACCCCCTTTTACAAGACCATCGTATAAAAAATATTTTAGTATAATTTAAACGGTAACGTTTTTGATAAAGCAATTTTTTACTATATTTTTCACATTTTTTTGCCATGATATTGCTCACATTTTAAAGCTTTCTTTCCAAAGTTTCGATTTCTACAATAAAATACTCACGTTTTGAAGTTTTAACTGTTTTTTAGGGGTTCAAAAAAGTACTGGCAAAAAACATTTTTTCTCTATTAAAATGAAAAATATTTAGAGGCAGAGGACTAAATTTAAGGTTATTGAAGAGAGACAGTAGGCTATAAAAATGTATTTTATAGAAAGATGGACATAGTTTAAGGTAATTGTTTAATAAAAATTTCTGTTATGTCATCTGTCTGTCATCTTATGTAGTGTCGTGCATATGATTTTTATTTTGCCATTTTTATCCAAAAAACAGTAAAAATTGTAATTTTTCAAAGCGTAAAGTGTGTAAAACATAAGGTGGTATTAATTTATTTCAATCAAAGTTCTTTACAGTCTTTAAATTTACCAAAAAACGTGTCCTACTAAAGTGTGTTTTAGCACATCTAAAAATAATTTAACAGCTATTTAAATATGCTAAAATACACTTCAGTAGGACACGTTTTTTGGTAAACTTAAAGACTGTAAAAAACATTGATTGAAAGAAATTAATATCACCTTATGTTTTACACACTTTGAAAAATTACAATTTTTGCTGTTTTTTGGATAAAAATTGCAAAATAAAAATCATATGCACGACACCACTTAAGATGACAGACAGATGATATAACAGAAATTTTTAGTAAACATTTGCCTTAAATTATGTTCATCTTTCTCTAAAATACGTTTTTATAGCCTGCTGTCTCTCTCCAACAACCTTAAAAATTTTTGCACGTCACTGAATTATCCCTCCATCTACCTCTAAAATTCTGCCCTCTCTCTCTAAATATTTTTCATTTTAACAGAGACAAAATGTTTTTGGCAGTACTTTTTTTGAACGCCTAAGGAACAGTGAAAACTTGAAAAATTTGAGTATTTTATTCTAGAAATCGAAACTCTGGAAAGAAAGCTTTAAAATGTGAGCAATATCATAACATAAAAATGTAAAAAACGTGGTAAAAAATTGCTTCATCAAAAACGTTACCCCTTAAATTATGCTAAAATATTTTAAGGCTTAAATTACCATCATGGCTTGACAATCACAAGCAATCTGTACAATTTTTTTTGAGAAATATTTAGAAAACCTCTGTAACATGTATATTTTTGTTTGTTTAGGAATATTTTTTCTACTTTGTAAATTTGATTTTTCGTAACCTGCTACTGAATAGAGTAGGCGCTAAAACCGCAACTAAGGGTAAGTTCCTATTTTCTTATCGTGTACGTAACGCGCTAAATCGGAGATTTTCACAAAGAATTTTTCCTTGGCATTGAGTTATCCAAGTAATTAATTTTATCAAGATTTTTATATTTGCTGTTCCGAGGTAATTAAGCCTCCCCCCCCATAGCACAGCCGGTGGATTTATGTGTTTCAAAATTTAGAATATAAATAACTAAATTATTTAGTGTTCTAAATAATTTAGTTAAAGATTTAAACTATAAAACATTTACTTATATAGATTTTTTTTTAACTGGGACTTTTCATTCTTTTAAGTATCAATCGCACAGTGGTTGCCTGGTCCGGCCGGAAATCGAACCCAGGACCCCCGCATACAAATTGACCGCACTACGACTTTTACCACGAGGGCGAACAATTCATATTACTTATAGATATAAAAATTATTATGATAAAGAGATCGGAATCACTTGTCATAGTTGCCAATGCAAGTCAATGTTTTACATTTCTTACGAAGTTCCAGCCACAGAAAGCGATTAAACAAAAATTGCCACTTATCTTCACAATTAAAAATAATACAGAACATATTTGCGCTCAAAAATCAATTTAAATTTTTTGTTTTTCTACTTAACGTCGGCAACGATGTCAATTATAAGGGATACGGTATTCTCCCGCAGGTAACGTCAAACTTTATCGGTTAGTAAGGAATTCCGTTATTACCTGGTAACTGCGCATGCCCGAAATAACCGATAAAGTAAAAAGGCATCAAAATTATATCTGCATTTTTCACACTTTAGGGAAAAGGTAGATATCCGTTCGACTTTATCAGAACATGTCGCGGGCTTTCTGGCATCCGTCTTGTTAAGACTATTTTGTCTGCAAAAAGCCATCTTGTGCAGCTTTTTAAAATTCTTTCGGCCTATAACGAAATATCGAACATATTTTTAAAGTGACTCAGTAATAACTCTCTTTATAAAATCGTGTTCCACCAATAACTGTGAAAAAAAATAAACATCAAAACTTATGTTTATTTTTCTGAAGTATACTGGAGAGTACCTAAGGTAAACTCGGCCATTAATGACCTAGTTAAGAAGACGTTTAGTTTCTTAGTATATATTAGGAAATCTTGTTATTTTAGTAAGCTGTTAAAAATATCTTCTAAATTATTAGGGTTTTATTTTTAAGTACGAAAAATTAGTGTATGTGTTCCCCTAAGAGAAAAAATATTATTTTTGGAGAATACCAATTTTCTATTAACGGACTATACCAAAACAACCGGCGTAGTTAAAGCCTAATACCGGCCAATGTTTAAACAACATTTTATAGAGTTTACAAAACTTAAAATAATAATTATTTTTATGAATATTTTTGTCTCGCAAATATTTACCGTTATATAGTATTATAATTATATATTCATTCTTGAAAAAATATTTTAAGGGTCCTCTTTTTGTACTCTTTGACTGCTTATTTTTTTCTTTTAATATTTTGCAAGCTTCTCTGTTTTGGTTAAAATAGTTTAAAAAAAGTGTGTACGCAAAATAATAAAACAAAAAAAAAACAAAAAATTAAGAAAAAATAGTTAAAGACAATATAGCGACCAAAGAAGAGAAAACAAAAGGAAACAGAAAATAACCCATAAAATATGTTTTTCCATTATTAATATTCTTATTGCATGGTTTTGTAAGTTTTTTTAAGGATTTCTTAGCATAGGCATCACTTTTATTTAATTTATTTAAATTAATTTACAGAATGGAATAGCAAATTTGTTATTTAGTAGGCCGTTGTGGTTATTAACTCCAATCCTTACCCTATAATGGACTTTTGTAGTAGCCTTAAAATTACCAATAATTTTTCAGAATTATGTTTCTTTTTAATTTCACGACTCGTATAAGTGAAATTTGTAAAATGAAACAGGCATGAGTGAAAAATTATTTGGATAATTTTGAAGCTCAAGTGGTATTTAAGTGATTATCTCACGAACGAAAAAAAAAACATAAAGTGAATAATACATTTTTTAAGCGGTTTACTTTTAATAACATTTTTTTGATTTTTCCTCTGTAAAAGCTCTAAAACGATTCATTTTCCAAAATTAAAGAAAAATAAGAAACTGCCAGAATGCCAGAAACAATTCAATGAAAAACCCGGTTGCCAATATCAACTAAGTTTTGTTATAACAAAGTACCACCTGTAACAAACAAAAACCATTTATTAGTATACAAGTGGCTTGTCACAAGTCACAAGAATTATCGCTGTACTGCTCCGAAATCACACTTGTCAAAAAATAATTTGATAAAAAAGGGCTTGTATTGCGTAACAAAAAAGGCTTGGTAATAATTACCTTATTAAACTTTTTTTTCGAAAAATTTGAAATTTTAAAATCAAAACATTATGTAATTATCAAAAAATATTATTGCCGGGCTTATAGTTTATAAGAAATACGTGTTTAAAATTGATATTTTTAGATGTATTTACGGCTTTGGAATAATCTTACATTTTTCTAAAAATTGAAAAACCATACATATAAAAAAAATACCGGTTAACTTTTTTATGACTTTTTTATTGCCAACATGACAGTTTTTGAAAAATATGGTTATGTAGGTGTAAAAAGGTAGAAGTATGGATTCCAACTACAATCTATTTTCAGGTTTAAAATAAGTTAACTGTTATTCAAAGCTTATACTTTTATCAGAAAAAAAAGTTGATCACTCATTGAGTAGAAATGCATATTTGTATTGCGTAATGAGGTAAAGTTTTTGCTTGTGTTGATCATTGGGGTCTTGGAACAACACCGTTCTTAACTAAAAAGCCAGTTAACTCATTTTCGTTTTAGTATCCTTTGGCCTATGATCGGTGCCATATTGACACCAAACTGACAGAAAATCCATGTTATACGTGTCAAATTGGTTATAAAAATGGCAGCCACAATAGGCTAAAGGGCACTGAGGCGGTAGGAGTTAACTGGCTTTTTAGTTGAGTACGGTGTTGCTTGGAAGCCCAATTCTTAGCAGCTTTATTCCTGAACTTAATTATAAGGGTCACTACGCTTTGCATAGTGACTCGAGTTGTAAAGCATAGTGAGCCTCATGACCTGTTTTGGCATGGATTTTTCCAAACGGCTTTTTTAATCAGAATGTGGGTAATATATCTCTAACATAGACATGAATCTTTTTTTATACAAATTAGATAGAGACTAAATTATATAAAAATCCCAGTATTCTACCCAAGTGGGGACAGAACCGAGGTAAAGTTTGCTCCCAAAATAGGTCACAGTCGCTAGTTGTGCAGACAGGTCAATGAACCACAAAATAATTTAATTTAATAAAGTAATCTTGTAAAGAATAATGGCTACCTACCTTTTAAAAATAACTTATTTAAAAAATTCAGCCAAAACCTACCTGCCAAACTAATTTTTCTGATAAACGTCAATATTTTGTCTCCTAAAAACACGTGCGCTCTTAAAACACCTAGGTTTTGGACAATTTAGAAAAAAATTGGTGCTAGAAAGCACGGATAGTCTACCATAAAATCAATTATTTTATGTTGAAAGGAAATGAAAATATCTCGAAAGCTGTAGCTTAAAGATTTAAACTTTATAACAAAATTTTTGAGTAATATTTGCGAAAACCAATATCTGAAAACCGCATATCAATAGCTGCTTTTCTTCTAAAGTTATGATTTTTTTAAAATATATTTTAACGTTTTTTCAAATAACTCGGAAACTAAAGCTCCCACGAATTTGGACTTCATGACAAAATTTGTATTCCATATTCATGGAAACTTAAATCTGAAAACCGTATATCGGTGCTTGCCGTTGTTCCAAAGTTACAATTTTTAAAATTATTTTATCCCCATTTTCCCGGCTTTTCAGCCCGTAGAGAATTTTTGTACCAAATTCCGTTAAAATCGATTAAGGCGTTCTTGAGTTATCGTGTATACAGACAGACAACAGACCGACAGACAACTTTTTTTTTCGTCGATTAAGGTGTTCTGGAACCTAAGTAACTCATTTTTGATAAAATTAAGAAAAGTAAAACAAAAAATCGTGGACTAAGAAGTAGAAATACTGGCTTTTTTGGGCTAAGGCCGGTATTACACTATAAAATTTATTTGTCACAAATCTTTTACAAAAGATATTTAATGAATCATTTTACGGTGTAATATACCATATTTTATAAAATATTTTTTTTATTAAAATGTTTCATCAACATCTTTTATTTAAGATCTTTAACAAATAAATTTTATAGTGGTATACTGGCCTAAAACGTTTTGGGATAACTTTTACCAGTAGGAAATTAAAAGAACATGTTGATTCATTATTGTTTTCTTTTTATTTTCGAATTTACAAAATTACTGAAAATGAATATAATAAAAAATATGACGGATGATCGATGTTTGACCTGACAAAAAGGATTTCACATATTTCTTACCTCAAAAGATAACTCGATCATCCAAAATTTATTTAAAAATGGATAATTTGTAAACGGTACGTTCCCTAATTAGGCAATATTTCATCTATTTTCGGTATAGCACAGCGTCGCACATTGGGGTCTTTGACCCAAAAAGCTGATTAAAAGTAGACCAAATCAATCATGCATTTAAATTTTTATTATTGCATTTTTAGTCACCTGCTTCTTTCCATCCAAGTAGGTCTGGATTTTTAATAATACTGTTTTGGTTAGTTATACACGCCACAACTTAAACAGAATTAAATGCAAAAAGAAGCGGTAAATAATATATAATTAAAATAACGTAAATAATACATGGCAATAAAAAATTGGGAAACGGCAGATATCAATTAACAAGTAAATAGACAGCAAATCGAAAGGTAAAATCGAAGTAAATTTTTTTACATAATATTTATATCTCTTACAAGTAATATCAAGGTAAACTTGACGTCACGTAAATAACGTGCTCTTGAAACTATTATATAAATTTATAACATAAATGTTATATAAATATCACTTATTGAAATATAACATTTATGTAATGTTAGTCATATTGTGTATTTAATATTTATATACTTTTAATATAACAACAAGGTAAAAAGTAACTTGCCATGTTCTGCATAATGCCATGCACAAAGTTCCCTTCTTATTAGGTAAATATAATGTAATTAAAAAAAAGTTATGTTAATATTAAGTAAATTTTATGAAAAATTTTATGTAAATTTTTTCACTTTGGAATTACGCAAATACTTACTGTTAAGGTAATAGATGTGTTTGCTGGGAAGTATTCTAAACATTATAGAGTTCCAAAGTAGACAAACGGCATCTTTTGCAAAGTGTCGGGAGGGGTTTGGTCCCCAAACTAAAGCACGAGCTCTCGACGCACACGAAAAATGCCTGCTTTGGTCTTTTATAGTTTCAGGCTACTGAGAACTTAGCAGCTGGTATAGATTCTATTGGATTTTTCTCGAGTAGTGAAAAGCCGCACGCACACGACACGCGACTTTCTGATGTGACTGTTATTTGCTTGATATAATTTAATAATTTTTAGCATTTTTCATACAATCTAAAGTAATTGTTTCCTATTTCAAAAATTACATTTAAGATGAGTTTTTTTTTTGGGAAGCACTGCTTCTCTTGCTTCCATGGCCCAATTAGCATTTGGACGTAGTTTCGACGTTGGGGTTGAGAACCTGACGTCAGGAAGCTACGTCAGATCGAACGCGGACCGACTCAAATTTATACCAATATGGGGAATACAAATCCGGGTTGTACCGACGTCGCCATACGTGGATTCCATAAAGAGAATACAGAAATTTGTACTACAAACTAAGTCGTGCTTAGTGCAAATAACTCAACGCCTGGACAACACACTTGGTAAATATTTTTGTCCAAATTTAGGAAACCCCTACGTTTTGATTCGAAATAACAACCAAAGGTCAGAAAAATATTCCTAAATTTTTAGCATTTTTCATACAATCTAAAATAATTGTTTCCTATTTCAAAAATTACATTTAAGATGAGTTTTTTTGAGGAAGCACTGCTTCTCTTGCTTCCATGACCCAATTAGCATTTGGACGTAGTTTCAACGTTGGCGTTGACAACCTGACGTCAGGAAGCTACGTCAGATCGACAAACAAACAAATTAGATTTGATTGAAAAAAATCTTCATTATTCTTTTTAAAAAAATGCCTTAACGATGTATTTAGACATCTCAATAATATTTTATTGCAAAGTTCATGGGATTTCATGATATTTTACACAAAAATACAAAATTTCCGATCGGCTTTATTATTTGTCCAAAACTACCGCAAGGAAAAGATGACTACGTCAGAGAATTCTAGTAAACTTGCCCGATTTCTACTGAAACTCCAGTTTTATTTGTTAAATCTGACTGGTCCGTTCTGGCGAAACGTTAGTTTCATCTACAGTGATGCCACTTCAAGATCCTAGAGGTCGCCAGCCGTGTAAGTTTGACTCGATTTGGTGGGTCTGACCTCTGGTGGTGTTTGGTTAACTTAATCTGTTTAGGGAACTCGGCTTCCAAAAAAGATGTCTCCACTACGTCTGTCCGACATCGGAACAAGACCCAGAAATGTTGCAGCAGTGAGTTTTAACGGATGCCAAAAATTCTAACCTGCAAAATTTTGTGACAATTTTTGCGCCTTTTCGAACTGCAATTAATTTTCTCTTCTGTTTTATATTTTGCAACCACGTTTTTTATACGACGCTAGCCGATCAACATAAGTAAAATACAACACACATCACAACAACAGTATATATAAAACACACAACGGTTTGTGGTTAAACTGCTTTAAAGCCTGGTTAAGGTAAGTTTGAAGTTGAGCTTCTACCCATGATGACTGGATGAACATGATTTTTGCGCGAGCAATTTGATGCTTTTCCTGTAGAACGTGGTAAAATATTTGAATTGGTTTTTCTTTGGCCTTACTAGTTATAACAAAAATCACCACATATATTGAGTACAGTTGTCGCATCCCGGACGTGGGAAGGACGTCGTAGTTTTTACTGATTGCAACGTTGGCAGCACAGACGTTGGACCGTCGTCAGAAAACTTTAAAGAAAACATATTCTGTATTGCATGCCAACGTTTTCCTTAATGACGTCGAAGGGTCGAAGGAATCTGCCCTAGACTACACACAACAGTTCTAAACGTTATCTCGACGACTTACGTCCGTGTATACAAGCTAAGACGTCGAAACAACGAAAGATAAAGTATAATCCTTGACTTAAACCACTAAAGTCGTCAACTGTTTATATATTTTATATTCCTTCTGACGTTAGATGCCGTACAAAACTAGTCGGAAGGCAGAAAAATGCTATTTGGGGGACCGCACGGCGTTGCCGCGCTGGTCCAGCATAGTAATACTGCTTCGTAAAAGGTAAAAAAATAACACCTTATTTTAGGTTAATATTACTTTTTTACTGAACCTAAGCTACTGCTTGGGTTGCCCACTCATGTTTCGTGCTCAAGTGAAACGGTTTTAAAGTCAAGTGGGCAAGCAAATATAAAAGTTGTTTAAAGAATCATTTAAGAGCAAAAAAACTGTTACACAAATTCAACATTTTATTAAATACAAACTTAATGCCCGTATACACTCAGAAACGCATCTCCAACGTAGCTTTTTTTAGTGGTAAGTGAAGTTTCTATTAGACGCCAAGTGATGAATTTAATAGCTGGAAGTAAAACGACCTACTTATACCCGAGTTTGTTAACCCTTAGAGATTTATCTTCTTACCAATATGCGACGAGGCACTTAGCTTTCCCTTCACTTAGGGTTAGTGAATTTTTCTACTAGTTTGTTAACCCTTTGTGATTTATCTACTTACCAATATGTGACAACTATCTTAACTTTCCCTTCACTTACGGTAGTGAATTTTTCTACTAAGGACAAGTGAAGGCATCGTATATTGAAAAATCATGCAGAAAAATATAAACATTATAATAATAATGCATGTCTATTACGATTTGTCAAAGTATTGCCATCATAAGAATTCGACAATCCCATTTGCAATGATCGTTGTTCTATTTATAGGGAGATCATGATGAAAATATATTAAAAAAACTCTAAAAGAAATCGATGACCGGAAACGAACCCGGTAACCCTTGGTTTAGAGATGCTTGTTCATATACAGGGTGGATTCTTTAAATGGAACGGTGCTTGTAGCGGGTTAGAATTTGGTTTTATAAAAAAATCCAAAAACACGTCAACTGAGATTGTTAATTTTCTTTAATCGTGCTATCTTGGATTTTTTTATGTCGTTTTGTTTGCGAGGTATGGTAAAAAAATATTTTTTTTTAAATATAATACCCTATATTTTTGAATTCTAAAAAAAATTATCTTTTTGACAATACCACACACTAATACTCTATCTCTTATGGTTTTCATGATAGAGGCATTTAAACTTGCATAGAATTATTGTCTATCCCCTCTGTTTTACGGGGAATATTTGAATGAATATCGAAGATTTCCATACAGATTTAGATAAAAATATCTTGATTATCGTAAAAGATAGGTCCTACTGTGTGGTAGTCCTGAAGAGAGAATTGTTAGCAGATTCCCAAAATTGCAAAATATACAGGGTGTCTTGTTTCAAAAAAAAAAATAATTGCCATACCTCGTAAACTAAATGACATAGACAAAATCCAAGATTGAACGATTAAAGGAAATTTCAGTTGACGTGTTTTTGTATTTTTTTGTTCAACCAAATTCTAACCCGCTAGAAGCACCGTTCCGTTTAAAGAATCCACCCTGTATATCCATTAAACGCGAAAATTCTCTGATTAAGCTTTAATCATGATTAACACTTTTCATTCGATCAATAAGAATCCGCCATAACGCTTATATTCCGCGGCTTTAACCTATTGCATTGGTCTGTCAATCTGTCGTTGTCGGTTCGAATCCCGCCGGTGCGTCGCATTATTTGTTTTTTTTTTCTTAGGGTATATTGTGATAGGACATGTTTTTTAGAGCTCAAAAATATATTTTTTATTTTATTTAAAGCCATACTTGGGGAGTTGTACTGGATTTGCGCTACTATAGATTTACTAACAGGTAGTAGATACTTCGCTTACGGTAAGTGAATTTTTACTTATGGTTAATATGTTTTTTTATAACCTTAAGTAGGTAAAAAACCTATGGTAAGTATACAGTTTACTTGTCTCATGTTTAAATGTAGTTTCTACTTGGGGCTAATGAATTGTTACTTAGGATCAGTGGATATTTTTCTCAGTAATATGCAACAAAGCTGCATTTCGGCAATTAACTTTTAATCGTTATTACCAAAGAATTTCTAATTATTTCGTGTGCACTAAGCAAACATTTTTAATAGTCGACGGTTTTTACTAATCCGCTGAATTTGATCGGATAAATTAAGGTGATTGATGATTAACTAACTTAAGCTTCTATCCTTACACTATTACCAATTTTAAATCAGAACAGTTTTAATACCCACCTACTCTAAAGGCAGTGCCGTAGCCAGAAATCGAATCTGGGGGGGGGGTTTCATCATTTAATAAAAATCAACTACTTACCTATGGCTAATTCTTAAAAATTAGGTAGGTGCATGCATATTGCTTGAGCTCTTGAACTGAAGGGAGGGAAGAGGGGCGTTTAATAGGCGTTAAGTTAGAGTATACGAAATAAAAATACTTATTTTTAAAAGCAAGTCTTATCTAGTCTTAATTGCAGTTTTTCTCAAAATTAGCCCTTAAATGCGCCGCAGGCAAAATTTTTGAAAAGTATCCTGGAATGCTATTTTTTACGCGTTGTTATTGTTGTAAATTATTACAATAATTAATATTGGTATAAAGCCGCAGGCGAAAATTTTGACAAAAAAAAATTCTTTAAAAATTTCTTAGGTTTTTTCTACAATATTTTTGAAAAAGTAGATTTAGGTTTTTTGTAAAATATTTTTGAAGAAGTAGTTTGGGTGAGATGCCAAGAAAGGGTGGGTTGTGGTGGTATAGATTTGTTGCCAAACCATAAATGCGTTTCAGATGAAAAATTTAAGAAATATTATACCACGAATTCATAACACATTTTGAATCCTGCTGAGAAAAGTTCCTCAGAATTAAACTAAAATTGTAACAATTAATGACGTCATAGCACCGCAGACAAAATTTTTAAAATGTGAAACATCACACCAAACACACGTCACAAAACGGAGTAAATGGTCAAAAAAGTGGGGAAGCTTTAGCTCTCCCTGGGACCATTGATCATGATTAATTTATTGTAGATTGGCATTCGACCTCCTGGGGGGGTTTTAACCCCCTGGCTACTGCTAATGGGCCAGTAATTGGTATCGATTTTACATAAGTTAATAGACGAGCTAGGGGTGGCTAGGTCCTCATTTTCTGTAGACCAAAAGACATTTTTTGCCACGTTTTTTTGTTAAATGTTCCCAGAATGCCATAAATTGCCTTGAAAACCAAAAGTTGCCTCTAAATGCCCCCGAAGTAATGCTTCAAAATACCTCAAAATGCCACGCAACCCCATCGGCGTGTACACCAAAGTGCATTACCGAGTCACCCCTCGTAGACGAGTTTATAGTACAAGCGTTGGCAGTAAAAATTATGATGGATAGGTAACCCTCGCCATTTTTTGATAAGATGTGCATTTTCTCGTCATGAATACGAAATGGATAATCCTGTAACTCAAAATTGTGGATAAGGGCTCGGCACACCAATCCATAAGTGAGCAATTTTAGAGGTCACGTGATGGATAGGGTCACCCCCACCATTTTCACATATATGATGTAGTAGTACCACCAGACCAAAAATCACCTAGTGTGCCGAACCCTTATCCATAAATGAGGTCCGGCACACCAGGTGATTTTTGGTCTGGTGGTACCACTACATCATAAATGTGAAAATGGTGGGGGTTAACCTACCCCCTCTAAAATTGCCTACCTTTGGATTGGTGTGACGAGCCCTTATCCACAATTTTGAGGTACAGGATTGTCCATTTCGTATTCAGGACGAGAAAATGCACATCTTATCAAAAAATGGCGAGTGTTACCTATCCATCATATTTATACCTTGAACTCTTGCTCTATTACCTTAATAAGATTTTTTTAGGTTTAGTTTAATTCAGTTTACAGTTTATTGCCATCAAATAGTTAACAAATGCAATCAATTCACCTAATATGTTTATTTTATCCTGCGTATGACGTAATGGTATAACATGGCAAGTTTTTATCACACCGACCGATGCTAAAAGTCTGTCACATTCACTGATACCCCGTAGGGGTGGCGACATGGGCCGCGAGCGCACGTTCGCCCAAAGGGGTCGTCTGCCTTTGACGCCCCCGCGAAACCTCACGATGCTTTCCGAGGATGCAAAAATATCGCCAGCGAACGAAGCGTAAACAATCCTGCCTCAATCAACATACGTTAACTTGGTCATTGTTTAATATCCTGTTTTGGAAAAGGATGAACAATAAATAGGTGAGTTAAGGGAGAAAATTTAGGGGCAATTCAAAGAATTACATCACAGATGAGTTCCAGGTTATTTTGTGTCCCGTTTTTAACGTTAGATTTAAGATAAAGAGCCATAACAAAAGATGAGTAAGAGAGATTATTTGAGCACGCGCCTCAAGGGATCGATGCTGCGATGCTGCGCGACGTCGTTTCCTGATGCAGACGCATTCCTAAGCGTACGTTGACGTAGTAGATTGACAAGTTTGGGCAACGTTGCCGCTGACACGAAACAAAGTTTAGGACACTAACTAGAAAGTGTCGGGGGATCTTAACTTAATTTGTATGCATGGTGCTTTTAAATAATAAAAGGATTCCAAAAATTTATTTATTGATAGGAAGCTATTGAGGGTAAAGTAAATGTGCGTGCAAGAGCCAAGGACGTATATCTCCGTACCATAAAGGAGAGATGCCTAAGCATATGTAATTCATTTAAAGGTGACAAATTAAACGATGATATAATTAGCATTTGGCATATCCAGGGGGAGAGTTACCAGAAAAATACTGTTTTTTAAAACATTTTTCGAGTAGTAGTAGATTTCTTATTTTGTTTAAAGGTCAGTTATTTTAATCAAAGATATTTCGAAGAATCTTCTTATGGACATTAAAATACTATTATACTAATTAGAAAAATATATTTTTTAATAATAAGTTACGAGTCGCGGCTTTATTTAGAAGTTTCTGGAAAAGTCTGGATATACTTTGGAAAAGTCTGGAAAGACCCCAGAAAAGTCTGGCTACACTCTGGAAAGATCTGGAAAGACCCTGGAAGTCTTGATACATCGTGGAAAATTCTGAATACACTTTGAAAGATCTGGATGCACTCTGGAAAAGTCTGAAGAGACTTTGGAAAACTCTGGCTACACTCGGGAAAAACCTGGGTGCCCGTGAACAGTGTAGCTACACCCAAGAACTCTGGATATACCCTGGAAAAGCCTGACCGACTCAATCTAACCCATGTGTATATGAGTAGTGTTTTTTTTATATATCGATTTTTTACTTCAAATAACTCCTATCTACCAATTTTATCAAAAAACAGTTTTTGACATTAACAGATAGCTGCTATGGGTATCTATGGAATGGAAATACCTTTTACTGTAATAACAACATTGTTTCCCGTCAATTCTATAAACCAAAATATCATCAATCTGCGCAGCCTGTGGAGTCTGGAAGAATAATGCATTTTGTTACCGACAAGTTAGCACGTGTGCCGCTGCTTAGAGTTATTTTACAAAATAGTGGTGTTTTTAGAAAAGTTATTAACTTTTTTTAACGGTAAGTAATGTTAACTTATTGTTAATTTAAACTTAATAAACAATCAAATTTTGGCAAGTAGGTAGATAGGAGGTTTATATATATATATATATATATATCTAGTGTCGAGAGGATGCTTGTTTATACCCATTATAATTTCTTTTAATTATTGTTCTTTTTCAGTCATTAATTTGTACTTTTCAAAAAACTAAAAACATTGAAACAAATAAAATGAAATAAAAAATAAGGATTGTTTAAAAACGTTTGTTTTAGATTTTTTTAAACTATTAAACAATACTTTAAACAGTTGCGCAGTGTGGGCTTGGAAAGGCTTAATTTACTGTTTTTTTTATATTCTACAGATCCCAAGACTCTTCTAGCTCCGCCCGTGAACTAAAGTTTTTAAAAAATATTAAATTGTTTTTGCAATACTAATTAGTATGGTAAAAACTAACACTAAAAAATACATACTTCTTTTTTAGAGGTATCTATAAAATAGTTGGAAAATCAGTTCAGTTATTTTCTCTAGAAATCGCGGCTATTTTTTTGTCAAGAATCAATTAAGCCATAAGTAACAAACCCTCATTATAGTCTATTAATTTTTTTTCACACGCACTTATTGTGTCAAATCTTTCTTTTCAGAACTACAACATCAAGGATAGAACAAAAAGAATAATGCAGAACTTGGAAAACAAACATTTTGATCCAGGAGAATGCACCTCAAGCACTTCTAGAATGTTTATTGCTGAAAATGCTACAGGGCCATCTTCTTTATATACTTCATCTCAAGAGATCAAAGACAGTTGCGATAATTTTACCATTATTGATTCGTTTTCACGAAATATTCCTGACATTGATATTTCAGATATTTGACGACAATGACACGTTAAATTTTATTGTTGAGGAAAATGGCCAACTTTCGTTTGTCAATTGTGAAACAGACCTTTTACTAAAAAATAACAATAACCAGTTTACTGAAACAGAGAAATCCACTACCATTACTGAATTCAGTGGGACCGAAACTGCTAGAAGTGAGCAAAGCAACGATAGCAGCTTGGAAGATTCCGGCTTCATTTACGCACCTGATGAAGATGAAGCAGTTGTAAGTGATCTAGATTCCAGCGATAATTTGCAAGAAAATCTCGTCCAGCCAGAAAGCGTGGAGAATGAAGCAATAAATAATGTTAATTACGGAGATATGAATGTAGGGAGAAAAAAAACACGTAAGTGATAAAACTGAATGGAAAAAAATAAAAACAAGAAATTATGAATGGAAGGAAAAGAATACTTGGGACAAAACCAAAATATCAGCTAATGAAACATAATAAAATTAGAGAGGCTAGATCATTAAAACCAGTGTACAACTCTTCTGTTTGCAGAAAATCAAAAAGAAGGATGTGTGAAAAATTCTCAGAGGAAGACAGGTTGTCTATTTTTAACAAATTTTGGTCAGAACCTAATTGGGATCAAAGAAAAGTGTACGTAGTTTCACATGTTTCCAGAGTAAGAACTAAGAGGATAACAGTAGAGAACTCTCGAAGAGGTGAAACTTTAAATTATATATAAAAATTAAATATCCAGTGTGCAGAAGAATGTTTTTAAATAATCTTTCCTTGGGTTCATTTACTGTTCAAAGTTAGATAAAAAAGGAAATCATGCCATGTACACAAATAAAGAGCAAGAAAATGTAGAACGTCCGCCAAAAGCTAATCCAAATGCAGAGAGCATGACTTACCTCAATCATTTCTTAAGCGAACTACCCAAGTTACCATCACACTATAATAGGGCAAACTTCTTAAAGCTTTATCTGGAACCCATCTTTAAGTCATTAAAATATATTTATGACGTTTATGTGAAAAAATGTAAAAAGAAGTGCGCAAAAGTTCTATCTAATAAAACATTTTACAATCAGTTCAACCAAAGTCACTTGACATTGTACCAACCAAAGAAAGACCAGTGTGACATTTGCGTGGGATACAAAGTTGGCAATTATATTGGAAATTTGGAAACTTTGGTTGCACTAAAACAAAGTTATGATTGTTTTCCACAAACCAAAACTATACTTTTTTTGCACTCGACGTGCATTTTGCTAACAACGTTACCATCATCAGGAGACGATAAACATTAGTAGTTTCACTGGTCACCCTCCACTATACATCATTAAACACCATCATACACTTGGCTTTGGAGTGCGGAACGATGCCTATTTGTGAGTGGTTCAAGGTTGAAAATCCAAGTGTATGATGATGTTTAATGATGTATAGTGGAGGGTGACCAGTGAAACTACTGATGAGCCCACGCTGGTTACCCAGGGCGAAACATCGTTTAATCATTTCTCTTTTCGCTTTGATCTTTTTTGTGTTCCTTGTGGGATACTCATCCAAGTTTGGATTTTCGTTATTTCCACCCAAAATCTTTTGATCTTTTGTTTTTTAGTTTCTTTGGGGTTGAAGTAACTGATTTGAAGGTTTTTTAACTTCTTCTTTGTTTTAATTGCTTTAGGAGCATAATCCTACTGGAAATATTAACACGCCAGGACGAATTCGTATCAGGTAACTTGGATAAGTAAGTACCAGTGCGGAACGATGCCTATTTGTGAGTGGTTCAAGGTTGGAAATCCAAGTGTATGATGGTGTTTAATGATGTATAGTGGACGGTGACCAGTGAAACTACTGATGAGCCCACGCTGGTTACCCAGGGCGAAACATCGTTTAATCATTTCTCTTTTCGCTTTGATCTTTTGTGTGTTCCTTGTGGGATACTCATCCAAGTTTGAATTTTCGTTATTTGAGCATAATCCTACCGGAAATATTAACACGCCAGGACGAATTCGTATCAGGTAACTTGGATAAGTAAGTACTAGTGCGGAACGATGCCTATTTGTGAGTGGTTCAAGGTTGGAAATCCAAGCCCACGCTGGTTATTTCCACCCAAGATCTTTTGATCTTTTGTTTTTTAAAACAGCTCCTATTTTGTCCAGAAATATGCCATATTTTGAACCCGTTTTAAGCACAAAAAATATATTTTTGAGGACACTACGAGGCAAAACAAACATAAGTGAAGGTCACTCATTATGCACGAAAAATATACCAAACAAAAAAAAACTCAAAACAACTATAATAATTTATTTACAAACTGAAAGCAAAACATTGAGGTTATCTAAAAACTCAGTCAAAAAAACTTTCCTTACTCAAAGCCCACTTATTTTAAAGCTGTAGCTTTCATCAGTAGAGGTTGGTACAAGCCAAGGTGCAAGTAGAGGTAAAAGATCCGAACTTGATGTTTGTGATTGAACGCAGCGGTAATATTTTTAAACTGACATTTCAACAGTGCCAGAAATGTAAAAAAACTTGCATTTAAGTTTTTTATAACATTTCATAAATAAAAACACCTTTTAAGTAAATACAAAATTAATCTACTCCTTATTTTATTGTTACCCATCTAAATTGTTGTGTGAGATTAAGTATTAATTGGAAAAATTAATTATCAAGGATAAGTTTTAATTAGAGTGGGTTTAAATTTTTAATTTTCTTCTCTTCTAAATTGAAACTTTCTTCTTAAATTCAACAAAAGATTGTGTTAAGATGATTATTCAATAAACAAATTTATTACAATTATTTTTAGTAATTAAACTATGTCCAAAACTCAAGGAGGTTTGGTTTAAAATGATTAAAACCAAAAATTCCATTTAAACCTAGGACCGTTCTAAAATAGACTAAACCTTTTTAGTAAATCCCATCGTTAATTTCTGTCACACAAATTTATATTTATTCGCCTAGCGATTACATTTTAGCAAGTAAAGAAGCCAGATCGAAACCATTTCCGTACAAAGTATCAGACTCAAATTTGATTTTTTTTAAAGACTTCACTCAAGGTACTTACTTAAGGTATTCAAGTATTCGCCCTGACCAAAAACGAAATGAACCAACAGTGACACATCTTCGTGCACTACGTTATAATTTTGTTGATTTTAAACTTAAATTTGATGACGATTGGCAAGAATTACTTTTTAGATCAAAAAAGATTCATATTGAAGATCCCGTTTATCCTCTACTAAATAATTCAAAAATTCCAATGGCGAAATCAAAACTTAAACATCTGCAAGAACTGAAAAAAGTGATTCCAGGTGAGTGCCACGATCTTTATGATACTCTGCCATATAAAAATGAATAATGTAATAATTACTTAATCTTTAATATTTTAACTTACATTAATAAAACTAAAATAAAATGTGTAAAAATTAAAAGATAATTCTTCTTATCATTGTACATATTAAAAACTTGTAGTGTTCTGCAATATTGCCTTTTTTATTTAGTAAGACAGTTTTTTTTGTGTCCCCTGTAAAAAATTGTATTTCTTGGATTTATTTGAAGTAAAAAGTCGATATGTTCTTGAGCGAGGGAAGTTTTAGAGTAAACCTTTACTCGATTTATTTATTTGAGAACTGAGATTGTAATAGTTTCTTTCTTATTTTACATAGCGGCTCGTAACCTGAAGCGACTGCATCCGAGTCAGCGGCTTCATAGTCTGAATCTTTATCTGAACCGTCAAGTTCAATAATATACTCACCCTCTCTTGACACTAAAATAAATAAAATAATAGATTATTAGAAGAATTTATTTTAAATCTTTAAAACATTCCATCGGTTTTTCAAAAATTACCGTTTCTGTAAACTTGGAAGGAGTATTTTTGGATGATTGAGAAACACAACGTATGTATTGTTTTGAAGTACTTGGTTCGTCTATATCAAAATATGTGGGTTATTTAGATGTATTTGTCTCTAGCCTTAAACAAAAATACAAGGAATATTAAATTAAAAAATGAACGTGAGTTTCCCTACCGGTATGGTTCTTGGAAAAAAGGTAATTCCAAGTGGACTTTATCATCATTTGTCATCCAATGAAATGGAATTCAAGATTGTGTCTTCTGCTGTATAAACTTCGAAGATATTTAATCTAATTGCAGTGATTACACTGTCCAACAATTTCTTTTTTTGTTTTCTTCAACTTATGAGTTAATTCCTACCAATTTTGGGTTGCGAAAAACGAATATGACAAAGAAAATTTTTTATTAGCTATAATTTCTGTGATAAAAAATAATGAGTTTTTCATTTAATAAGGATTATGAGGTAACGAAAAATATTAATTATGTATGCTAACAATATTAAAAGGTATATTTTTAGTGACAGTTACACACTATAAATGAAAAAAGAACACTCACCGGTGGTTGAAAATATGAAGAATTAATTGGGAGCTTCATGAGATCGCTGTCTTTTGGCTTTCCTCTTGTAAGTAATTTCTGGAGCATCCCTATACATAAACCAGCAGTATTCCGCGAGCATTGCTTCATTCCAGCGGCCCTGATATCTCCATTCCATGAGAGAAATATCCTGGTGGAATTTTTCCCCATGCTCGTCACTGACAGCTCCACAACTGGGTGGGAAAAAGTCAAGATGGGAGTGGAGAAAATGTATTTTTAGTGCCATATTACATCCGAGTAGATGGTAATTTTCTAGAAGTACTTTTACCAATTGAGTATAATTTTCCTTTCTTCTGTTCCCTAAAAATCCATGCATAACTCCCTTAAGAGCTTCCCAAGCTTCCTTTTCTTTTCCTTTCAGAACTAGGTCGAAAGCAGGATCCTTTACAAGTTCACGTATTTATGGCCCAACGAATATGCCTTCCTTGACTTTTGCATCACTTAGTTTGGGAAATTTTTCTCTCAAATATTTAAAAACATGACCATCTTGTTTTAAGCCTTTCACAAAATTCTTCATTAAACCTAGCTTGATATGTAGGGGTGGAAGAAGAACATCTTTTGGATTCACGAGAGGCTCAGCAACGACACTTTTCTCACTAGGTTTAAGATTCCTTGCAGGCCAATCTACTTGGATATAGTGTGATTTCCTATCTCTACTATCCCACATACATAAAAAGCAACAGTATTTAGTGTACCCTAATTGCATTTCTAATCCTAAGGTCATCACAGATTTTCCACTTATGTTCAACATATTTGATTGAGTTGAGGAGGATTGCCATATTTGCATAAGTCTCCTTCATATGAACTGCGTGACCAACAGGAACAGAAGCTTTTAAACTAAGCTTGGAAGAGTCTATGAATAGCCTCCATTCAGTTGGATTATGCTCCATTTTAAAACTTTTCATCAGACCATTAATATCATAGCAAAAAACAAGATTATTCTCCTTCTTAAAAAAAGTAACAGATTCCGCTGACGCTGTCTGTACTTAGAGACTCTGACATCTGGTTGAAGAAGATTCCAGCTGTAACCTTGATCCTAGAAGTTCTGACTTTTCCTGTGACAAGTCAAGATCTCGAATGAGATCATTTAACTCAGACTGGCTCAATCTGTGTGGCTGATCATCTTTTTCTTCAAAATCAGGGTCGTGTGATATTGAAGGCATGTTTAATTCCTCATCTTACACATTGTCTTTACTCTCTACTTCCAATTCATAGTTTTGAGGTGGAGTAGGAATTGGTAAACTGTCTGAATGTGGTATAGGTCGAATAGCACATGGGAGATTCGGATATTGAACCATGGGCACCCCAAAAGCCATCGATCGTTTTTTATATTTAAGCCATTCTCGTAATAGAACTGAACACGAGTTGCAACATATATGGGGAGCCCATGACTTTTCCTGGTCTCCTACCTTCATTACAAAATAATGTTGGTAAGCAGTCTTCACAAGAGGCGTAAAATTGCGTTTCTGTAAAGAAAACGTAATTTCTCCACAAATATAACAATAATTGTTAACTGAATTTACACATTTACGAGGCATGCTAATACAATAAGTTTTACTTTAAAAACACTCCAAAATAACAAATTTTGCACTAAACAAAACAGAAATATTGTATGTAAAATGTAAACCTTAAATTTACAGCATAAACTCTTTAGTCAGTTTGCGATGATATATTGTGTCTCCGTGTATCTAGTTTTATAACAATACCATACACACTACATTATGCAGTGCAATTATTTTGGAAAGGAGGGAGTCCCCGCTTATATATATCGAGCAAATATCGATAGCTAAATTAAAATTATCGATAGTTCTGTAGTTTTTTCTCTATCGATATTATCGATAGTCAATTTCGATGGTGGCGTACCACTATTTCTAACTCCCCATCCTATCGAGTTCTCTGCCCTTTCTATTATTTTCTCTTTCGATGCTTTTAGGGGATATAAAATGTAATATATCACCTTATCTCCAAAAGTAGAGCTAATCTCTAATTTTTATGGTGTTTTTTGAATTCAGTGGATGAAAATAATTAAGAATTAGCTATTTTTGAGCCCGAAACATTTTCATTATTGGACAGTATTATTATTATTTACGTGACTTTTTATTTTAAACTTGCATAAAATTAAAAAGAAAACAAATAGAAGAAATTGATATAATTAATCACACCCTTCACGATCTTTTTTTAAAAATATACAACTGTTGTAAAAATTGACAGTTTGCATACGAAAAAAAGGCTCTTAAAACGGCTCATGCTAAGAAACAAATAGAGTATGCTATTTTGACATACGCCTTTTCATTTTAATATCTACATAGTTTTACAAAAATTATAATTGCCGTCCTTCGTTTATTCAAATAAAGTCATACATGCACCTATGTAGTTTCTTATATATGCCGACCCAAAATCTCATTCAGGCAAAAATCAAGGAGTTATTTTCGAAACTTGTGGTTCAATATAACTAAAATATAACCCCCCAGTAAACATAAATGGAATATATATTCGAAGAATATTATTTAAGTTTATACTAAGTATACCTACTACATATATATTCTAAGAATATTTGTATGTCATATTTTTGTATCATTCCCTTTCCTAGAGAATTTTCTTCAAAATCTTTTGAAATCGACTTTATTAATGACGACTTTATATACAGATAAGTAAAATATGGATGTATTTTTTATGATCTTGTGGGAGTAGAAAAAATTAAATATTCTTTTGAGGTAGAAAGTTGCAAATTAATGGAACATACTTTAGAAAAACTCTTAGAATATGAATGCTCTGTAAAACTCTTTAAAGTGTTGAATAGTTTGTGTTTGTTAATTTGAATCGTTATCCGTAATGTTTATTATTTATAACTTTTAGTTAAAAAGCATACCTATCTTTAGCGGTTTACATACTTTGTGTAAACCTTCTCTCCTAAAAAGTTCTCTTAGGATAGCGGAGAAGAAGACGTTATTAATAGAGTCTGGTTATTAATTAAACATCAATTCAACTGGAAATGTTCTTAAAATATTCCTTTAGAATGTAATAAGAATATTCAGAAGATTCTTTGGTTACTCAAAATATATGCGGAAAATGTTCTTAGAATACGATTGTTCTATAAATATATTTAGTCGTTTCAGTCGCACATTCTCTAGTAGATTTAAAAAATATTTCAGTCATTTTTCCACTTTTCCAAAAAATATTCTACGTTCTAAGAATGTTCTAATCACGTGAAAACATCTTGCTGTAAGTTATTCCTTTCACGTTCTCTGAATGTGCTATTAATATGTTTGTGTTTACTGGGATAATATTAAAAATAGTTACCGATAGTGGCCTCTTTTTTTACCTTGGATAAAAGTCACTCTTCTAGAATAAGCCATAGCCTCACTTTTTTTTCGGATCGGATAATAATCGCGTTTTTTTTAAACCTGCACCGCAAAACACCTTTTTGTTGACAATAGTAGAATATCAGGAGGTAAATAAACATAACTTTTTATATCACAAAAGTGCATAAAGCAATAATTCAAGAAAACCCTAAACACACTAAGAAATGTAAAAGGCTAAGTAGGATATATCTAGAATATATCTAGGCCTAGTAGGCAATGCGAATCCTGACCTTTGCCACTGCTTACTATTATTTCTAGCTAAAGATAGGATTCTAGCTAATATAAGTAGGATTGTTTATATTGTGTACCCTTTTTGTGGCAATAAAAGCATTTATTATTATTATTTACGTAGTACTTAAATCACTTGTCACAAAAATAAAAAAACCATTTTGGGAGTGTTATATTCATTAATCTCAAAGTGTCCCTAACAAAATAGACTTGGATACCTCTGAAAGCAAGTTATTCCAAAATGCACATTTTTCGACTTATCTTCTTTCTCTCACGCAAAGAGAAATGACGTCGGACTATTTGTCTGGAAATTCAGATTTTTCCCAACAATACGAGAGCAAACATTGATTCTTTCATTATATACCTAACAAAAATTTAGTGGGTAAAAATATGCCGGGCTATATATCATCTCTGTCTCGTTTAGACATGCTTTGTGGCCCGGAAATTTCATTTTAAACATTTTACGTGGCGACCGCACTTTGGAGTTTTTTAGCAATTCCCCGGAGAAATTATTAAAATTATTGAGGATATTATAGATTAATGGCTCATACGGGGAATGAATACGTTGAGCGTTTGTCGACGTTTAGTTGGTCTTAAAATCCATAAAACTTTTTTGTCTTTTCCTTCAAAAATTAAGGTTTTATTTAAAAATGTCTCAACGTTAGTTTCTCAAAAAACTTTTTTTTTGAAAAAAAAAAACCTTAAAAACGTGCCAAAATTTAGCCAAATGGGCAACTTTTTTTCCTTTTATCACTAAATTGCAATATAGTTTTTATGATGTCTTGCGTAAAAAGTATTTGATAAAGTTATGAGCATGGCAACAAAAAATTTTGCTTTTTAAAAATAACAGTACAAAAACTGGTCAGAGATGAAGAGTAACCATTTACTTAAGTCTTCAATTGGCAATCCTAACCGGTCTATAGGAATTTTGTAGTGTGTATTTTTTTAATTATATAGGGTGGGAAATAAAATTCCGCACTTTTTGTATTGGATATAACTTTTGACTTGATAATTATAATATACTGGCTTTTTGGAAAGTTAAAACGTGAGTTTTTCGATTCGGTTAAAAATTTAAAACTTCCAAAACATTCAAGATGGCGGACAGTTTTAAAAAACGCGTAATTTTCACACTCCCTGAAAAAAGTTATGTGCGACACTGAAGAAACTCTAAAGCTTTCACTACATTGTTTCTGTGTATATTGAAGTATGATTTAATTAAATCAGTTAAGAAATAAAAAAGTTACAAGTTTTTTGACTACGAGTGTTTTGGCTTCGCATTGAAAAAAAAAACAAAATTACATACATTTTCCATTTGCTATCTTTTGACCTAATTATTTGATTAAGAAAAACACTAACGGTGGGATTTACTAAAAGGGTTTAGTCTATGTTAGAACGGTCCTAAGTTTAAGTGAAATTTTTGGTTTTAAGCATTTTAAACCAACCCTCCTTGACTTTTAGACATAGTTTGATTTATAAGAAGTTGAATAAATTTATTTATTAAATAATCATCTTAACGCAATCTTTTCTTGGATTTAAAAAAGTTTTAATTTAGTAGAAAAGAAAGCTATAAAATTTAGACCCGAGCGGGGTTTAAATAGTAAACACTTTGTAGAACAAATTATATTATTATATTTCACTCTAATTAAAACTTACCTTTGGTAATTATTTTTTTCAATTAATACTTGATGTCACACAACGATTTAGATGGGTAATAATAAAATAAGGAGTAGATTTATTTTGTATTTATTTAAAAGGTGTTTGTTTTGATTTATGAAATGTATTAAAAAACGTAAATGCAAGTTTTGCTTACATTTCTGTCACTGTCGAAATGTCAGTTGCAAAATATTTGTTGCGTTCAAATCACAAACAGCGAGTTCGGATTTCTTACCGCTGCTTGTACCTTGGCTTTCGCCAACCTCTACTGATGAAAGCTACAGCTTTGAAATTAGTGGCCTTTGAGTAAAGAAAGTTTTCTTGACTGAGCTTTTAGATAACTTCAATGTTTGAATTTCAGTTTGTAAATAAATTATTATAGTTGTTTTGGGTTTTTGGTTTGGTATATTTTTCGAGCATAATCAGTGACCTTAACTTATGTTTGTTTTGCCTTTTGGTGCCCTTATAAATATTATTTTGTGCTGAAAACGGGTTCAAAATATGGTGTTTTTTCTGGACAAAATTGGAAATGTTTTATTGGTTAACAACTTAGGATATTAAATAAGGTAAATTAATCCTTATAAAGACGGTTACTTAGGGAAATTAAAAATGAACTTACCAATTGCCACAAAACGATCCTTTCTGGAGGCTATAAATTTAGAACACCCCTCAGACGTGGTCTAAAAATCACCAACTTTATAACCTCAAACACAGATAATAAAGCTATTATGTGCCAAATTTTTGGAGTATTCACAAGTTGCCATTTTGAAACCTGTCAAAAAAAATTATTCTTAAGCAATTTTTCAGTGTTATTTCGGAATAACAATACAAAATAATCAATAAATTTGTGTCTTTTTTGTATGGGTAAGTGTGGGGGGTACTATTTTAGATCTTAGTAAATGCCCATTGTTTTTTATTTCTTATCGGATTTAATTAGGTGATACCTCGATTTACGAAGAAAAAGTGGAGATTTGGAAATAGTAATTTATATTTTGTCCAGTGTCTTACTTTAAAAAAAATACACATTTTTTAAATCTGTCCGCTATCTTGGATTTTTGAGATATTTTAAATTTTCAACTGAATCCAAAAAGTATCACGCTTTATCCTTCTAAAAAACCAATATCTTTAAAAATCGAGCAGTTACGTCAAAAGTTATAGCCAAACCAAAAAGTGCAGAATTTTGTGGCTCACCCTATATATTTTCTCTTACTCTCTAGAATCCATCGGTTAAACATAAAAAAAAACAATCTAGGCAATTAGGCTAATTTAGGGGCTGTTCTCTCTAACGGCCACGTCCTTATTCATCAGTATGTTGGCCCATCTTAGTGGGTGTTAGCACTTCCTCCTTTATCGCGGGTGCCAACTGCCTTAAGTGCCGCAAAATGTGTAACGAAAATAACTTTGAAAAACAAAGAATAAAATTAAAAATCGCGGTTGGCTTTGAAATTGTTTGGGCCACCAGGCCAACCAAAAATCTACTGCGCATGCACTAACAAATCCATGTCTGGTGTCGTAGTGACCTTACGATAAATTTAATAACAAGGTATTAATTTGAGTGACAGTGACTACTACATCATCTGTCCGAAAACTTTGATTTTATTTAATTGAATTTATTTATTATATTATGGATAGAACATCTCCAACCGCAAGTTTAACCTTACTCGAGGGTTTCAATCCACAAGGTAAACCCGTTACACGAGGACATGTCCCCAAGTGCCGAACCCACTTCCTGAACAAAAACTAGGCATTGTCGAAAAGTTTACATTTTTGACGAGGTTTTGCCATTTTGTTTATGGTATTGTGGAGTTTTTGTGTTTTAAAATTTTGTGGCGGTATTTTCTGTGATTGCGTGCGTTAATATTAAGGAAAACACTAGACAACACTTTTTCAATTTTTTTTACGGTAGTGTCCACTCTTTTAATACATTTTCCAAAAGTAAACAAAAATATTAAATATAAACCTACATTTTTGCTGTCAGATGGTTGTCAGTTGCTTTCACTACTGACGCAATCGACGCGCCGGCCCAATACACTCCTCGTCTATAGGTTTTTTCCAGGTCAACTTGATTGGGAGATTAACTCTCCCAAGTTTCTGTCGAATTGTTTTCAATCCACCGCTGTTTCCATCGTATTATTGTTATTTTATCAACTCCAAAATGGTTTACCGCCCTCTTTATAGAACAGCCTTCGTCCGTTACTCGAGTGATAATTTGATATTGTTCAATAAAGACTTTACTAAAACATTATTTTTACTGATTTTTTAGTATTATTCAAAATTTAATATAAAAATAAGGTTGCCTTTAATTTAAGTAAAAAACTATTTTCAGTTTTAGAGACCTTTTTTAAACAATATGACAAATTATCGTACTTTTGAAGTTTTAAGGCATTTTAGCTCGTAGTCCGTATATATTATACACTTTTAGAAAGATTAATTTTGTGACTGCATGTATGCGTTTTTTTTTTAAATCAAGTGTACGTATCGTTACGGACCTACGAACATACGCAACGATTTCAGTCAGCAGTTCTGTCATCACAACCTTCAAAAAAGCGGGCATCGTTTGAAACATCGCATAAAAAAGTCAAAAATATAGTGTATTTTCACTTTGTTTCGAACGCGTTACGTATACCGATACCGATGCGTTGAAATATTTACCTTACCCTATTATCTTAAGTTATATGGTGGAAACGTTTGATGTATGACGTAACCTCAAAAGTTACCAGCTAAATTTTGTTTTTTTTTTTTTGGTTTTTGATCTAGAGTGTTTATTTTTTTTGTAATCAGGAATGGAACATGGTCATGAAACTCTCTCAAGAAACTAGGCCCTCTAATGATGAGCAACTGGATTTAATTTTAACTTTGCGACTAAAATGATATTCCAAAATTGAGGGTTATGTAGTCAAAACTGTAGCCAAATATAATTTAATGAACTTTAAATCCCACAATCCATGTCGTTTCTTTTTAAATAGAAAAAATCAACTTCTATATAAAAAAGCTGTGGTTATGTTAGTATCTGTCAATTGCGTTCTTAGTTTTTTTGCGATGGAACATTTAACATCTACCGGTGCTGACGTCACTCCACCAATTTCACCAAACTGATGCACTCGAAGTCACCAAGTCGGTGAATTTCAGTGGACTTTAAAAACTTGCCCCCCTTATGAATAGGAATTCGCATCAGTGTCACCCTTTGCGTCGCCGTACTTCTCCACTAACGCTACTGACCATTTTAGGTGCATTAAAGGCGATTGTAGGCCAGCTGGCTGAACAAATGTAAATAGCTTCCCTGCAATTTTTTACCCTCTGTAAGGTAGCTATCATGAAAATTATATACACTTCCCGACAAATAAAACGCATACAGCAGAAGTTAGGCACATGTCTATATATTAAAAATTTTGCTTGCTTATTGTTACCGACTTTTGTAGGTTAACGCTTTTAGGCAAAATAAACAAATTTAGTTAAGGAGACTGAAAGCATTTTTACCGATATTTATTGGTTCTATAGTTTTAAGATTGCTATTACGAAATATAAAAAAAAGATAAAACAATTTTAGGACAAAATTTTTATTATAAATAAAGCAATTGAATCAAATTTTGGCAGAACTAGAAGAAGGTTGGTCTCCTCGTCAAATAGCCGGTCAAAATGGACCAAACAAGTCGACTATAGTGCAAATAAAAGGAAAATACAAAGAAGAAAGACCTGGAAGGATTTGGGTTAAGAAATGTCAATACACATAAACAGGATCAGTTTTATAAATAACAAAATATTAAAAAACAAATGTAAATAAAAATGCTATTTATAAAAAAAAACAAAAATATTAACTTCAGTATCTGGTCATTGCACCATTTGCTTGAATAATTTTTTCTAAAGGCCTTGGCATGGAGTCTGCTGCTAACTTTGGATTTTTTTCAACGATCTCTGCATAAACGCTAACTATTAGCTCCATCAAATGGTTAGCATTCCGTGGACGAATATTAAATTTTGGCAACTTTTTTGCAATAAGCCCCCATACGTTCTCGATGGGATTAAAAATTTTTTCATCGGTTAAGGCTACCTGTCGCCAAAATTCGTTTTTCTGTCTCGAAAAAGTAATCTGGCTTGCTTTTTTCTTTACTTAGCAGTATCTTTTTAGCTGCAACACATCTCAGCCTCGACTTCTTTATTCGTCTTAGTGCAGTTTTTACCGTACCAGGAAAATTGCTTCTCTGTTGGGGTGTGCTGACTATGGTTAAGCCAGTTCCTTCCTTTCGTCGTACAGATCCTTCTTCTTTGTATTTTCTTTTTAGTTTTACTATAGTGGACTTGTCTGGTCCATAATGATCGGCAACCCGACGAATAGACCAACCTCCATCTAATTTTGATAAAATTTAGTTATCTAATTCCGATAGCTCTCTTGACATTTTTGAGTTGGACAAGACTGTGACAACAAAACATGACATTGAATGGACCCTGAAACTTAAAAAAGTACACACAGTAAAAGAACCCTCAAGACAAATGATTCCTTTTTTTTTTGTCAGTGACCTTAGCTCAGGAGATCCCGAAGTGACGTTCAAAATGGGTTATGTGATAGTTTTTACAAAATGTTCAACACGTCGATATTTCCTGAGCTAAGGTTACTGACAGAAAAAAAAAGAATCTCTACTCCTAGTCTTGTGACTTTTTAGATTTGGATAAAAATCGCAATTATGGTTCTAATTTACTTTTTTCGTTATTTTGTAAAGATTTGCATTTCCAAAAAAGATAAACTCAATTAATACAGCACGCTCAGAGGAGCAAAATGTCTCGCACTTTTTTTTTTAAATTTCACAAAGAAAAACATGACAAAGATCAAATTTTTTAAGGAATTTTCTGGTTATAGTCTAAAAATGTTTGCCTGTGGCACTATAACAATTGTTTTTTTATACATTTTTTTTCAGTCATTTCACGAAAAGTGAAACCCGATCCATCACTTAATTTAAAAAGATCTAAAACTCACGTGTTTTGAAGAAACAAACGGCAGTGGTTTTAAGCCTATACAGTGTGACAGTTTCCTTCTTCCGTTAAGAATTCGCAACGTAATATATCGCATCTGGTACTATAAAATGGCTGGTTTTATTTTGAGTATTTATGTCCATAGAATTCAAAACATGTAAAAAATGCTTTATTTACCATAATTTTCGCAATATTTTCGCCTGCGGCGCATTTATGACTTTACTGTGACAGAGAATCTACCTCTCACCACAACCTACCTTTTTAAATATCTTGTAAAAAGCGTTGTAAACATCAAAATTTTTCCTGCTGATTTTTGTTAAAATATTTAAATAAAAAAGTGTAAAAAATTTTGTGGGCACCAAAATTTATTTTTGCCTACACCTTAAAAAACTGTTACATAAAACAAAATATGCAACATTATAAAATGCTATTTATAAAATGAAACAACTTACAACTATCCAGGTAAATACGTTTCTGGCATAAGCCACATATCCCCTATAATACATTTAAAACATTCAAGAGATCTCGGATCTCATTTTCTCTGCATGGAAATTTCATTATTCCTTATGATAAAATATTCTCTTTCTATCTCTTTTTGATGCTTTTCCACCTATCCTTTTTCAGTTTTGTTCAAAGTTATTCAGTGGCGTTTCACAAATTATTAAAAATAACTTTGAGAAGCTTTATACAGGGTAAATTCAAAGTACTGTCATGTCTTTTAACAACATATAAAAACTTGATTCGAGAATTACTTTTTGTCAAATACTTTTTTGAAAAAATGACAAACAAGGGAGAAAAACATATTTAAATAAACAGTAAAAGTATTATGGTTTTTCGGTACGGTTGACTCGAGAGTTATCAACACGGCTAAAAACTTCCGTTGTTATTGTTATTGTGTCGGGTCATAAGTAATAGGTATTTACGTCACTAGACCAAAAAATTGGTCTTTACAGACTGACGCCTCTAAAGAAACTTTTCGATCGGATATCGTACGTACTTTTTTTCAAACGATCAGAAATAGTAGTTTTTACAACTAGTGGCTAAACTAGTGCTTTTTTTTACAAGCGTTGGTTTAAATAACGAGCGCAGCGAGGTATTTAAAAACGCGAGTATCTCATAGTTATATGCAAAGAAATGATTTGTTAGTTCCCGTCACTCCAAGATTTTTATAGGTTTTATGCTCAGGATGACTGTCTGCCAATGTTCATCGCTTTCGCCAGTGAAGGCCAATATTTACATGGAGTGGTTCGAATCACATGCGGTTGATACCGCAACATATAAGCCTAAGCTCTGGCTAAGATAGGTTGATAATACTTTTATTGTCTGCACCGGGAATGACCAACAACTTTTAGAATTTTTTTACCACCTGAATAACATAAGACCCACCATTAAATTCACAATGGAGTTGGAGCAAAATAGTCAAATTCCTTTTATTGATGTACTTGCCAAACGAGTAGAAATCGACATCCGAACAACAGTCTACCGTAAACCCATTCACACATGACAATATTTAAATCAAGGTTCAAATAATTCTGCTACAACCAAACGAGGAATAACAAAAGCTTTGTGTAACAGAGCCGTTCAAATTTGTAACAATTCTCATGACTTGGAAATTAAAATAAGAAACATTAAGAAGGACCTGCAGCAGAACGGTTACAGCCTTAAACTTATAACAGAGACTATTTCTAAATTTAAGCAAACAGGATAGAGATTACAAGACCAAGACCAGGCCATTGCATTCCTTACAATTCCATACATTAAAGGAGGAGAAAATTTGAAGAGTAGCGAACAACTTTAATATTAAAGTAGCTTTTAAATCTAATAATATAAGTAAAGCTAAACCGGAGAACAAACAAAATAAGGATTGCATTTACCAAGTTCCTTGTGAGTGTGGTGAATCATACATAGGTGAAACAAAAAGACCACTATCTTTTAGGCTTAAGGAACATCAGGCGAATAGGCAAAGAGGTGAAACAACGAAATCAGGAATCGCCGAACAAGCATGGTTAAAACAACACCGAATGAAGTGGACATAAGCAAAGGTTTTGCGCAAGGAGTCACACTGGAAGAAACGAAAATTCCTTGAAGCTGCCCTTATTGGGCAGAATCAGGGTATTTTCAGTAAACTAAGTATTGAAATTTCAAATATTTGGAAACCTCTCCTTGGGCGGAGTCAACTTCTTAAACTTCACGGTTGAGTGATTTCCCATAGTATATAAGTAGCCTTAGGAATAGATAGTAGTTTACACCTGAAGACGATCAGAGATTGTACTGATCGAAACGTCGTGTATAATAAAAAATAGACTATGAAAGTCCGAAACATAGAGTTAATTTCAAACTTCCATCTTTTATTTTTAGGAAATATACGGAGCCCTCAAGCCTTCAATAAATGAATGTAGAAATGCGGGCGGGAAAATTCCCATGTACGTACGCCACTTGGCTACTGGGCCCGTTGCACGCCCACTGTCCATGGTTTAGCCATAGAAATAGAAGGGATTAAAGAATGGTCTTTAACCTGCGCAAAGGAATCAACAAAGAGGGCAGCCATTTTCAACTACACCAGAGCAGCATTACACTTTTTACGTCGACACTTAAATAAAATTAAGAACAAACAAATGATTCATTTTAACTAAAGTTTTTACAGTGTTTATTATAAAAATGGTAAACTTTTGTGATTTGATCTTTAAATCATTAATTAAAAGTTAGATTTGACAATTTTACTTTAATGTATGTAGTTAATTTAAAAGTTGAAGTATAGTTGAATTTTGTTTGTAAACAAGAGTAGGCCTCCTTGACAGGCGGGAAATTTAAATTTGCAACAGATGTATTCATTAAATTATATTTCCATTTTCTTTTCCAAACTAAACAAAGTGTATTATTTTGGAGTGCGGTAATGAAAAAAGTTTATGGATGTTTCAATAAATGGAATGAAACTAAAAATTTGAAAATGGTAATCTCGCTGAAACGCGCCTTAAGTCTTTCAAAAGCCATGCAGTTACCCAGGTAAAAGATTCCTATATTTAATTTCTATATTTGACTAGAGTATGTAGTTCATTTTGTGAATGGGATTGCCCTGTTCAAAATATTTGTCTTTTATTGCTGTTAAATTAATACTAAAATCATGATTATTTTAAATGGATGCATTTTATTCTAGTAAACTGTTAAATTAAACTGAAATATTTTCCGAACTTCCATTGTCTATATTTTATTTATACACGACGTTTCGAGCAGTAAAATCTCTGATCGTCTTCAGGTGCAACGATCAGAGATTGTACTGATCGAAACGTCGTGTATAAATAAAATATAGACATTGGAAGTCCGAAACACAGAGTTAATTTCGAATACAACATTGAAATCTTTCTAGCAAACAAGTTAATTTAATTACCAATTTTATTAAATAAAATGTATTATGAAAATAACTATACAAAGTCAAACTTTTTCTAATATTTATTAACTAATCATCCAGTCTAAGTCAAATGGAAATTTATCCAATAGTCAACTTGTTCACATCTCAAAAAGGTTGCTCTGGCCTCCGCAGTATCCTGAAACAAAGAAAAACGATATAACTTAAGACTCTGTCGGTCATCCTAGCTCAAAGTTCAAACCCCAAAACTAGTTAAAAGTTTTTTTTATTCAGACTTACTATGATAAATTCTAACCATGTCAATTCTTAAAACCCAAAAATAAAGAAGATAATAATACATTATAGGAACTTATCGGTACATAAATTCAGCATAGCCCTACTCGGCCAACACCGCTCTCATCTAAAAAGCCTGTTAACTCGTACCGCCTCAGTGCCCTTTAGCCTATTGTGGCTGCTATTTTTATAACCAAATTGACAAGTAAAACATGGATATTCTGTCAGTTTGGTGTCAATATGGCACCGATCATAGGCCAAAGGGTACTAAAACGAAAATGACTTAACTGCCTTTTTAGGTGAGAACGGTGTTGACTCGTCACTATTTATGACGGTTGCGCACGAAGGTTGGAAGGTTTTTGACATTTTCTTCATGTCAACATGTCATCTAAACATGCTCATATAGTGCCATTCTTAAAGTTGACAAATTAAAGTTAATGCCGTCCTTTATTAAAGGCAGGCACAAACATTATGAAAGTCAACATTATTTTGATAGCAAAGATGACATATTTAGACAACAACAATGTCAGAATCCCTTTAAACTTCGTGCAGAATTGTCAAAAATAGTGCCGTATTTATTGAAAACAGGCTATGCCGACTTTATGCACCGATAAGTCCCTAGTGACTTATAAACCGTGTCAAAAAAGGAGACTTATTTTTGTTTTGTAGGTAATTACCGAAACTGGTGTCCGTCCAGTTGTTTGTTGTCACAGAAATAGAAGAGTTTAGCCATTGTTGTTCCTTGAACTTGTATATAGTCAAGGGCTCCTTATATTCACAAACATTTAGGCAGTTTACGAAAATAACAACTTTTGTGGCTATGATTATTTGACAAGCCATCAGGAATAAAGTTATTTCAGTTATTTTTCTACCTATTTCTACACTTACCTATAAAACAATATATTCAGTGTCTCCCTCAATCAAGAACTAACAATTCTAAACATATGTTTTGAAAAAAATTTCCAAAAACACAAAGACTTTGAAACTGATTGACAGAAGAATATGGAAATATGCATAAAAATTGTAGATAAAGATAAACAAGGCGCTTATTAGCCGCAAAATCACGTAATTTTTGGTGTTAACTTTATTTTGTTTATATTCACTTCTGTCAATTCACTGCAAAGTCTTTTGCTATTTTGCTTTATAGGTAAGAATAAAAACAGTTGGGAAAATAAACTGTAATAACATTATTGTTGACTGTTTGTCAAATAACGATAGCCACAAAAGTTGTTATTTTTGTATCCTTATCAAAAAGTCCCTAATATGGTATTGATTATACAAAATGGCTTTCTTTTTGTCGTCAATTGACAAAACAATCACTTGTTAGATCGGTTTGGATGTCAATTGTCAACAGTCCTCGACTTCTCTAAGAAGCATTGTCCACTCACTGAGCTGGGCCAGATTAAGTTTGGAGTGTCTTGCGTCTTTGTGCTTGTTTTCCACTTTCATTTTAATATTTCCTGCTCTATATACTTGGGTTTTTCCCACATCATTGGGTAACATTTTGAAGGTTCTTTGCTTTATTTATCTGGGTGAGGCAACCATCTGCCCATAGAAATAAAAGAGGGAACTTCTTCTATTTCTATGCATCTGCCTTCTTACCACTCGGAACTGACCTAAAAGCACAAGAAATACGAAATAAAGAAGGTTTAAATTAATTTTAAAGAGGTAAACAAACATCAATTTTGAAGTAGGTATTTATCAAAAATCCGTAGGGTAGCTACACCGGTGTAATCTGTGACTTACCTAGATTATTTTTGAAAGCTTTTAGAGCCGGAAGGTGGTCTTTTCTTGGTGAAAATAAGTAAATAATTTTAGGATTTGATTGTTTGTCAAAATAATCTGACAAACTTCAACCAGAGTATAAAAATTGGTTTGTTATACTCGGCGTGGCTAACTGCAAAAATAGGCTATTCGACCAACTTTGTTCTATGGTGTAGTTTAAAATGGCTGACTCCTTTGCGTTCCTCGAAAATTGGACGCGCAGTCGTCTTTGCCCATTCTCAATTTCTTATATTTCTATGGGTTTAGCCCTCGAAGCCTTCCTCTTTCGCAAAATAATAGATTGTTCTGGGCTGCAATCTTCTTACATCGCCTGGGGCCAGCAGATAGTTCCCAAGGTGCGATCCTCTTGACCTGGCCAGAGACAGACACTTCAGCAGGACGTGCAAGAACGATTCCTCGTCCTCCATGCTCCATCTACACTCTGAGTCTTTGGCAATTCTCAGCGTCTCTAGGTGCTTGTTAAGAAGGCAGTGTCTCGTTAGGAGCTCTGTTGCCAGTCTCACATCCTTCTTATCTAGGTGGAGCAAGGACTTTGTTTTTTTGGCGCTCACCAATTAGGAGTTTGGCCTGTCTCATGCCCTGGGTGCTATTCCAGAGCGCCTGTCTAAGTCACTTCAATACCTAGTATGGGTTCCGGACCTACCGGATCGGTTGGTGATCCTCGTCTAGTCAATCTATCGGACTCTTCATTTCCCGATACACCTTCATGTCCCGGGATCCAGAGAAGAATGATCTTGTTGTGCCTTGCTATAGTTGTCAAGACACGTCTGCACTCCAATACAAGGGCAGAGTTAACCCTGTCCGACCTGATAGCAGACAGTGCAGCCCTAATATCTGAGCAAATTTAAATATCCTTGCCTGAAGCGAACATTTCCAGATTTTTATATCCAAATCATAATGGCGTATACCTCAGCCTGAAAAACGGTCGCATATCTTTCTAGGCGGAAGTTTAACTTCGCCTCCGTGGTTTTACAGTACACTCTCGGCCCCGATTTGTCCCCCTTTTTTGAGCCGTCTGTGTACCAGACTGTCCCATTCCGGGGCACAGAACACACCTCCATTCTTTCCAGACTTCTCTATCAGGCTTGTAAAACCTAATTGGAAGCTTCGAACTAGTTTGCATCGGTATTCTGTCCTTGTTCATGCGTAGCATTGGACAGCCCTCCGTTACATTCTTATAGAGTGCTGTGTGACTCTTGGGATCAGAATTGATCCTGAGGTTACAATGTATTTGAAGTTTGTACACTATCGGCATCATAAAAGTGGTACACAATACTTTTTGTTGTAATACCTTGATCTATTTTTACAAACAGAGTCACCCGTTATTGTATTTTTTTTAAACTTAAATAAAAAAAGCCTCCACAAATTTCTTTATTCGATAAAGCCCAACTCCTGACAAAACTGCAACTAGGATGGTCAATTAGGGACGTGGCTAGACATTATGGACGCAGTAAAACCACGGTTTTAAACCTTAAAAAATGATGGGAAGATTAGACAATAGAGAGAAAACAAAGGACTGATGAACAAGATAATGACCTTATCACTTTTATGGAAGAAAACCCTTTTGCATCTGTTGCCCAGGCAAAGAGATTAACTCAATTTCCAGGATGTGTAAGAGTGGCACGAAATCACGTAAGGAAAGGCTCTAATTTAAGATAGCAGCTGCTAAAAAATTTAACTTACGAAGGAAAAAAACAGGCCAGGTTACTTTTTGCCCTCAATTATTCTCTAAAGGAACCAGAGCTTTGGCAAAAGGTAATATTTTCCGATGAAAAACAGAAAACAAATTCGGGTGTATCGTCTACCAAGAACGCGCGATGAGGAAAGATATATTGCTGGTAACAACGATCGCGCTGGAAGATTTTCGGTAAATATGTGTTGGATTTCTGCTAGAGGTCATGGTGCTCTAATTCGAATGAATGGAAGGCTCACAGCACAGCTTTACGTGGACATTTTAGAGAACACCATGCTTCCAGCAGTCACAGAACTTTATCAAGACCAGTTTATTTTTCAACAAGACAACTGCCCTGCTCATACGGCCAGACTTTGCCAAACTTGGTTTCGGGAGCAAAATATTGAAGTTCCTCCTTGGCCCCCCGAAATTTTGGCTGATTCTCTACCAAGAAGATTAAACGGTATAATTGAGGTGAATGGCGCAATGACTAGATAATAAAATTTATATACCTATTAATTTATTTCTATTGTTTTATAATTTTCGTTACAGTTGTGTTTTTTAATTTTTGCTCCAGTTGTTTTATGCGTTAGCGTATTATTGTTATATAAAAATTATTTTTGAAAGCAATCTTTGATGTCAATATTTTCACATTTTAGTACAAGTCTGTTACAAAATATAATCCGGTATTTAAACATACAATTTAAAAAATACCTATGTTTATCACATACCACTTTTATGATGCCGATAGTGTACACTTCGCGACACATAAAAAACATACGCTAATTTTATATGCAATATGTCCTTAACTATTTAGCAACCTGTTCTCCCACAAAGTGTCAGAGTTCACTCATTGTCATGTTTTGCTATCGGAGTTCGATAACTAAATTTTTTCAAGGTTAGATAGAGGTTGGTCTGTTCGTCGAGTTGCCGATCATTATGGACCAGACAAGTCCACTATGGTAAGACTAAAAAGAAAATACAAAGAAGAAGGGACTGTACGACGAAAGGAAGGAACTGGCTTGACCAAAGTCAGCACACCCCAACAGGATCAGCAAGTCACTAATTTCCTGGAAGAACACCCATTTTCCACGGCCAGAGGAGCAAAAATAACAGTTCATTTTCCTGGTACGGTAAGAACTGCACTAAGACGAATAATGAAGTCGAGGCTGAGATGTCGTGTTGCAGCTAAGTAAAGAAAGACATCAAGCCAGATTACTTTTTCGAGACAGAAAAACGAATTTTGGCGATAGGTGGCTTTTACCGAGGAAAAAAAATTTAATCCCATCGAGAACGTATAGGGGCTCATTGCAAAAAAGTTATCAAAATTTAATATTCGTCCACGGAATGCTAACCATTTGATCAAGCTAATAGTTAGAGTTTATGCGGAGATCGTTGAAGAAAATCCAAATTTATTTGAAAAGTTAGCAGCACCCAAGTAACAATTTGTCGACGCAACAACGTTTCCAACAGCAACCACAACGTTGCGATGTGACGTTGTAGGAAATGTTTTTTCAACCCCATTTTACACCAATTTGGTAAATACTTTTCGAGTTGTCTTAACGTTGCTCGCAACCTTTGGTATGCATCCAAGTCAAAAAATGACCGAGATGACAACCTTGTCTGCAGCGCCACCTACAATAAGTTATTTGTTAGAAGTGCGCCAGAGGTGTTTATTATTGCCCAAAATATAACCTTTAGTCAACATTTTATATTTTTTCTCCGCCAAAAACATCTATCATAAGATCAGAGTAATAATAATCAATATTTTTCAAATTAATAATCATGAACAAGATGTATGTTTTTAAGGCGTTCTGTACACTAAAATCGGAAACGCAACTTAGTGTACTGTCAAATATGATATTTTTAGGTCCAAAAAAACCGCGGAACTGAAATATATGGCAGATTTAGAAAAAAAGTTATTTTTTTTTTTTAATTTTATATAAGACAAAAAATTGTTGCAGAACTACTTTTACGTCTGTATACAACTAAAGTAGTGACTTAACAGTAATAACAGCTACGAATTGCTAGGAAATGGCTTCAAATTAAAAAGATGATTGCAAAAAGCAACATGGCGCTTTTTCGTCGTTTCGTACTTACCGTTTGTCAACCAAAAAACGTCCTTTGGTAACAGGTTCGACAGCTGCTTCACCAAAATGCGCCTAATGTCAACGTACCAAAATCTTTTCCTTGGGTGACAGCTGACAGATTGTCAAATTTCATCTGTCCGCGATTTAAAAAAAAAATGTTTTTTGCTGGATGGTTTTTACCAAATATGGACCGGAGCTAGTTTAAAGTGGTCCATATTTTGGAAATTGACAAAGTGGAGCTTGTTCCACATTCATGGAAAACGAGGGTCACCTCTATTCGCCGGCACCTTTGAGGTTGTTGAGAAGACTTCAGACTGATGGTACCGGAGTTCTGCCCATGAAACCAGTACCTACCCGTGTGTTGTAAAAAACCTCAACAAAAAAGGAAGTTACAGATCGAGGCTGCCGGTGGAAGTTACAGAAGCTGCCGGTGTGAATAAAGTTATAAAATCCTAATCTGGACCATCAAAGCAATAGCTGCAAGAAAATCAGATTCATTCCCAGAAAAAGTTGGTAAAAACGGTTGTAGGCTTAACACAGAGACAGAGCCACACGTATGGAATCATTATGCAAAGTTAATGGTCAACAAGCAGAAAGTTCAGAAACACTATATAATGAAGTCCCACACGCACACCTGATGATTGTAACAAAAGTTCAGATGTTCTTGAGAAGCTTAACGAACTTTGCAACCTCTTAGCTACATGTAAGTACCAGAACTTTACTGGTTATCTTTTATTTTTAGTAAACACCCAGTATCCATCTGTTTGATTTTTATTGACGGTAAACTGTAAAGGGTTAAAGGACAGATTCATATGAGATACAGTCATAAAGCTTTAATCATGATTAACACGAATCGGGGTTTAAAATCGGTCTTGACAAATAAAGTTTCAATATAAAACATCAGATTTTAACACCGATTCTCTCAGAATTTTTTCTTTATGAGCATTAAAAGCATAGCTAAGCAGAGCTTGTTCGTTCAGTCATGGAAGTTTTATATTAATTAATTTAATTTAAAAATTCCCTGAGTACTGCTTTTTTGTTTAATTTTACTTAACTTTTCTTTTATTTTCTTAGGTGCAAAGAAATTGACAATATGTATATAAAACTGAACCACCTTAAAGACCTAAATAAAGAGAGATACACTGAAGGCTGCTGAAATATCAATTGGATCTAAAGAGGAAAACAATACTTTGGATGAAGAACTTGAAAAAGGGGATAATCTTTTGATCATTTAAGTAGATACTAGTATTTTTTACATACCTAGTTGAGATTTCTAAATAATAGGTAGATGCACTACCCAAATAAATACTTGCAGAAGTACAATATTCATCCCAGGGCCGGCTCACAATGGGGGCTCAGCCTCTTAGTACTGAATATTGGAGCTATGTTAGTATTTAGGTATTTGTTTGAGTACCTATACTGTGCATACTTAAAATGCTTTGTAATATTTTTTGAAATTCTTTATTTTTGTTTAGGTTAGTTTTATAATTAGATAGATTAAGAAAAAAAAGGTTTTTCTTTCTGCTAGTTTATTCGTTAAAATGTTGTCCCTATTAGTTGTGTTCTGTACTTTTAAAGAAGCTACAATCTAAGTACCTACTTTTTGTTTTTATTATGTTTTGTACTGTTTGTGCAATGTGTATTTTGTATTAAAATTGGTCAGAAGAAAGGTTTTGTTTTTCTTTAATAAATACATATTTTTTAAAAGTTAGACACAAATACAATAGCAATAGTTTCTAGTTTCATTTAAAAAAAAAAGAAATCATAGTTTTTTTTAATATTCAAGTTTTCGTAAGTAATGGCCAATTTACTCAAGTTTTAATGCCTAACGCTTAAATTTCTATTTCTGTCTATTTCCCTTCAAAAAGTAGAAAGAGAGAAGAAAAATTACGCGTTCAGGATTAGCCATTAAAACTTTAGTAAATGGGCCTTATGAAACAAATAAAGTTTACAATAAAAAATTAAATGAAAAATAAAAAAGTGAGGTTGTGTATTGTGTTGATGACAAGACTTGAAATACAAACGATTCTCATTCTCTGAACAGAACGATCAGAAATGATTGGTGCATAAAATAGACCTATTTCCGTGCTCTTACCACATAACGATCAAAAAACGTAAATTTGACGAAGAATTACGTAGGATGTGCGACGTTTACCCTTTAACGTTTGGTGGTCGTTATTTTGACAGCAAACTAATAACGGAAACTCATTAGTCATACGAAAACGTTTACAAAACGTTGCAGTTTAACTTCAGAGTAAAATGAACGTCTAGGCGTCGGTAATTATTTCGTTAACGAAGGTCGTCCCGAAAATAACCAATTTCTCCACCAAATACATTGTTAATATTGGTTAAGTCTTTAGTCATCACAACCAGTAGGTCATACAATTGTTACTTGGGCAGACTCTATGCCAAAGCCTTTAGAAAAAATTATTCAATCAAATGGTGTAATGACCAGATACTGAAGTTAATATGTTTAGTTTTTTTATTTCTATTTGTTTCTTGATATTTTGTTGGTTATAAAACTGATCCTGTTTATGTGTATTGACCTTTCTTAACCGAAATCCTTCCAGTTCTTTCTTCTTTGTGTTTTCCTTTTAGTCGCACTATAGTGGACTTGTTTGGTCCATTTTGACCGGCTGTTTGACGAAGGGGCCAACCTTCTTCTGTCAAAATTTGATTGAATTGCTTTATTTATAATAAAAATTTAGTTTTAAATGTGTTTTATCTTTTTTTATATTACAAAACAGTAAATATCGGTAAACTTACTTAACAAAATTTGTTGTCTAAAAGCGTTAACCTACAAAAGTCGGTAACAATAAGTAAGCAAAATTTTTAATACATAGACATGTGTCTAACTTCTCCTGTATGCGTTTTATGTGTCGAGAAGTGTACATAGTCCTTAAAGCGACATGTTGAATGTCGCAATGAAAAGGTGCAAAGGAGACGGCCATGCGAGGCTTTCAATAGCCCTGGTAGGAGCCTTCCTCATGGTGCATGTTAAGCCCTATGCCCACCAACACGTGCCCATACAGGGTTTTTTGAAGCAAGGGGTTTTTTGAAGCGCGCGTGTCGACCTTGAAAATGAAGGGTGAAAAGTTGCATGCCTTTTCTGTCCACACCTATGCATCTTTTTCACACAGAAAAATAATAGGTTAAATCAATATATGTCTTGGTGTCTGAACTAAAAGAAGTATATTAAATTGTCGCTAGATGGCGCCAGATTACATTTTACTAAAAATGTGAATATTAAAATTTTATAATTATTATTAATATTAAAGGGCTGAAATATTATATTTTGTTCTTTAGTTTTTTAAATATTGTAATAAATAAACGACGTAAAAGAAGACACAAAAAAATCCCAAGTACCTAATTCCTAAATTTTAATTTTTATATTAATTTTTTAGTCGCTAAAATTAAATTTTTTCTAAGATATCTATCTGTAATAATTTAAACCGGTTGTGAATAATTAATTGAATATATTAAAAATTTTCCATATAGAAAAGTCCTAAAAAAATTGGCAAGGCACTATAATTATTTTCTCTATAGCTAAGTGCCGAACTGTATGTAGAAGAATGTATGATAAAGACTTGTGTGACTCACTTAACTTAACTGGCAACTTGTTAATTGTGGTATCTGAAATAAATAAAAAACAAATAAGAGAAAAAATATTTTTGATATAAAATACTGGCCTATTTAGTATACAAACCCAGGCAAAAAACCCCCTAAATTCTCATGAAAGTTGGTGAGTTTTTGTATTGTTTTATAGCTGTAAAACTCATATAGAAACAACAAAATTTATGAGATTTATCTTAGTTTTTTTTACAAGATTGTTCCACATACCACTTAGAAAGCATACAAAACCTGATACTGATTTATGGAAATTTTTATAGATATATCTCAATATATTTAGTTACATCATAATTTAAATAATCTAAAAATGGATAAACTCATCCCATATTAAAGTTCTCTTTTTGTTGTTGACACATTAACACATTAAGGAAGTTGATGAATACTACATCTTTACAGTTGTACAGTTGTTCACTTTCCATACTTCCTGGCTTTTAAGTTGAAGGAAAACGGTTCATTTGCTGAATTTTTTTCAAGTGGGTTTATTTTGATGGCAGGAACCAACACACAATTGTAGTTCTTGGCCTAAAAATAAAAATAAAGTTACAGATCAAGCAGAAAAACTCTAGTGTCAGTACCCAGAGAGTATGTGAGGATATTTTTGGGCAATTAGAATAATTTACATTAATTGACAATAGGTAGGTACACAAGATTTGTCTGTTGTTAGCACCTCGGTGAAATAATTTTTTTAAATGGGATAAAAGGATAATAGACAATATGTTTGCTCATCTCTTGTTTATTCTTTTTGAAACTATAAATCGGAAGGTTTGTTCTAGCTATAGAGCCCCAAGTTGAGATATTGTAACTACCTATATGTGTTAGTTAGTTAGTTAGTACCAGAGGCTAATTAATGATACATATAGACAGTGTTGTTCAATCTCACACTGCAAGCTTTGGCTTAAGTACGACAGTCACCTCCACCTTCGTACTTGGGAGGGGGGGAGAAAGGGCTGAGTGGCTCAAGTCACCGCCAAGAGCCATTCAATATCACAACCTAAAGATTGAATTTCTTTCCAAAATCAAGAAAAAAATGATGTTATCTAGAATATGCTGATGTGCAAGCCCCTCCCAGAAACAATTTCTGCATATGCCACTTGTCCGTATCTTTTTTACACAGGCTTTTGTAGCTTATCACAAATGCTTAGGTTACAACAGTCGGGAAAAACCTGATCTTCTCAATTTTCACAAGAAAACCAACAAAATTGACTGACCTAATCGAACTTACGATGGTCTTGGATCCACAACATTTATTTCTTGTTGAAGCAGCTCTCTCAATCACAAAAACTTTTGCAAAACAAACAAAAAAAAATGGAAATTTGACAAGAGAATGCCAATCTGGAAATAATTTTTAACATTTTTTAAAAAAAGTCCCTAGAATTCCCCAGAAATGCATGCGATTCTAGTGGAAAAATAGAACTTGTTCTATTTTCAATGTTGGCATTCCCGCGTGCATCTAAAAATATATTTTTAATTTTTAACACGTTTTCTCATGATAATTCTGAAAAATAATTTATTTGCTGCACTTTCCTGGTAAAACTATTTAAATTACTCAATTTTCTTTCATTTTATCGAAGTTTTAAAAAAATATTTTAGGTTATCTTAAACGTCAAAAAGATGCGCGAGACACGCACGAGGTGTTGCCAACATAGGTATTTCTAGGAAATTTGGGCAAAAACGCATGCAACTTCATGCATTTCTGGTGAGTTTCGTGGAAACGCGCCGGTGTGAACAGGAAACGCCGAGTGCCCACCCCGCTTCAAAGCACCCTGCATGGGCACGCGTAGGTGTGCACAGGGCTTTATGCCCAAACACGCTAATTGTTTTTGTACCTGGCCCACACCACATTATGGCCCCATACGTCACGATAGGTCTCACGACAGCCGTATAAATCCAGTGTAGATACAACGGTTAAAGTCCCCACGTGGTGCCCTCAAGCCTTACATGTGAAGATTTGAGATCAATCATTCACAAATACTATACAATTGGAATAACGATGACAACAAAGAATTGTTAATGCCCTTTCATTATTCAAAAAAAGATTGCAACACACTCTTCTTTGGTTTGGAGAAGAAACGAAATAAATATAATTTGGTACTGAGCTGTTTAGGGATGCTTTTGGCTATTTTGAAATTATTTTTTTTTTTGAAATAATTCTAGGTAGGTATAAGTGAAACCAGAGGTTGCAAAAATACCAGAATTTTTATTTTGAGGGTTTCAAGATTGTGTGTGTTAAGAGTTTTGTGAATAGTTGTTTAGTTAACAAAGTATGAGTAAATAATTAAAATCTTCCCGACGACTATAAAGTTTAATGTAGGTAACTCATGCACTCTGTTCTTGTAAATAATTATGTTGCAGATGCTCTTGACTGTTTGAAAATGATTTTGGAGAAATGTTGACATTGACACAAAAAATTTAAATGTGATTATTTTGCTGAAAATAAGCTTCTGGTACAACATTTGGAAATTTGGAGAATTAAGAAAAAACTAAAATAATTTTTGGCATAACTTATTTGATTTTTGAGGTGCCAGAATATCAGACCTCTCATTTTAAAGGTTTTAGGATTGTAAAAGAATATGTGTTGAGAGTTTTGTAAATGCCTGTTTAGTTAAAAACTATGTAAAAATTATTAAATCTTTCTATTCTTTCTATCCAACTGTGTTACAGCTGCCTTTGACCGTTCATGTATATATTTATCTCTTCCTCCAAAACAGCTTTATTTAATATACAGGGTGGATTCTTTAAATGGAACGGTGCTTCTATTGGCTTTAGGGAAGAGGTTTAAAAAAAGCTAAAAGCGAATCATTAATGATTTTTTTTATACCTTCATCAAAAAGATGATTTTAGTAACTGTTTGCAGATAACTAAAGCATGGCTTTTTTGATTACCGATGCAAAAAAACTTTTTTTTTGATCACGGGTGCAAAAATATTTCTATCCGTTTTTTAACAAAAATTAAAGGGAAATAGCAAAAAATAGTAGTATTGAAAAAATCTAATTATTCTTGCCTAAAAATTAAGCCATTTAGGCCAGTTTTCATCAAGTATTTACGAAAAAGTTATTTAAAAACATTGTCAAAATATCAAACTGTCAAAGATTAAAATTTCACAACAATGAACGTCACCGAGTAACTACAACTACTATTTGTGCATTTACTAAGCGGAATAATATATCAAAAGGACATTATTGGCGGCTCATTTGGGGGCCCTCACTGAAGGTTCAGGGCCTACCCATATTTTTTTCATGTTGAGGTACTACTTGGGGCACCTTTTTGGAAAACATGTTAAAAAAGAAATTCGACTAAATATCATTGACTTCTATCAACCCATGTGTTAATAATTTTAAAAAATTTTCTCTCGTTAAGGACGGTTCAGTAAAAAGAAAATCGACGTGTGCTTTGAATCTATTTCTCTTTTATCTACTATCTAGTAAATTAAAAAAAAAGGTAATTAGGCTGCGCTCTCAAATAGGGTGCCAATAATATCTTTGTATCGTAGTTTCTTCATTCAACTTAGTAAATAAAGAAATATGTAGTTTATTGTGAAGCTGAAACAATTGACAAAAAATGGGTTTTTTTAAAATTTTTAACACATTAGTTGACAGATGCCAAAAAAAGTTATTTAATCGAATTTCTTTTTTAACAAGATTTCCAAAAAGGTGCCACAAGTGGTACCTCCTCATGAAAAAAATCTTGGTATGTCCTGGGTCTTCAGTGAGGGCCTCCAAATGGGCCGCCAATAATGTCCTTGTGTGGTATTTTCTTTATTGCGCTTAGTAAATAGAGAAATATGTAGTTCATTTTGAAGATAAAACAATTGACAAAAAATATATATTTTTTTAAATTTTTGATACATTGGTTGACAGATGTCTAAAACTAGTGCGTTAAATTTCTTTTCTAACAAGCTTTCCACAAAGGTGCCACAAGTGGTACGTTCTTATTTAAGAAAAAAATAGTTGGTGGGCCCTGAGCCTCCAGTCGGGGGCTCCAAATATTTTTTTATCATGGACCGAAAGTCCGTAAAAAATCATTAGAGATTCGCTTTTAGCTTTTTTTAAAACCTCATCCCGAAAGCCTCTAGAAGCACCGTTCCACTTAAAGAATCCACCCTGTATATATTCACAATTTACGAGATACCTACAATACTTTTTTTACCACGTTTTATGTTACCCTTATCTTAAGTGGTTCTAAGATTAAGAAAAATAATGGAAAATTTAACTTTCTAAGTATGGTTTACTTACACCTAAAATGCTACTTGGGAAGGCATATGTAATGCCTATCTTTTTCTGGTCCTAATTTAAGAACCCATTGGAGTACACAGAAAAAACACTGTGGTAGCATCAATATCCAATTCCATTTTCCTTTAAGTCAGTAACAACAGATTATTAAATAAGAAATGAATAAAACCTAATAATTAATTCATTGGCGCCTGTTATTGATATGTTCTTGCACTCCGATGATAATACCGCAGTGTTTTTTTTTTGTGTAAGGATCATATGAACTTGATTCAATATATTATTATCCTCTTTTTCATTTTTTCCCAATTATTCATAGATTGCATTAAAATTATCTAAAAGATTTCATCGGCGGAGTTGATTTTTTTTTCTATCTTCAGGTGCTATGTTATTCATCCCTATGCTAATATATGAAGATTCCGAAAAGATGTACTGTCAGCAAGTAGATTCCTGTTTCTCTTTAATTATGATGTTTTATGTAATTAGTAGTCAGTCTAGAGCAAGTAGCTATTAAATCATCATTGTAAATCCAAAATAAATAGTTGATTTGGTTGGGAAGCGGTCAATTTAAAATCATCATCAGCGCATCTTTAATTCGCTTTTCCGTTGTCACAAAAGCAGTGGTGAGACAAATACGTAATAGACATAGTCTAACACAAAAACTCTAAAACATTGGCTATTTTTAAAAATTCTTAGATTTAGATTTTAAAAAAAATATTTTTGTGGTTTCGTAAAAGCGATACCGTAGCGTAGTACGGTATCGCTTCTACGAAACCACACGTAGCGTAGTGCGGTATCGCTTCTACGAAACAACACAAATATATATATATATATATATATATATATATTTTAAATATTTATATATTATCGTTTGTTTAAATCTAAGAATTTTTAAAAATAGTCAATGTTTTGAATTTTTTGTGTTAGATTATGTCTATTAAATACTTGTCTCACTACTGCTTTTGTGACAACGGAAAAGCGAATTAAAGATGCGCTGATGATGATTTTAAATAAATCGAAACGTTCGCAAATTAAAAAAAACTTTTCTTGTTTTCTAGTTGACCCCTTCCCAACCAAATGAACGTTTCATTAACATTAGGGTCACGAACTAGCCACCAAAATAAATCTTGTTAAAAACGAGACTTGGTTAGTTCGTTCGTTAAGTCAGGCAAGTGGTAACTGCCACCACTGAGTTTTGCCACGGAGCACCTGGTAGGTGATCCGTGGTTTTGCGTTTCACTTGGCTATTTCTCTTTTTCCATTAAAATTTTTCGTCATTAGTATGCAAAAATTGTACATCACTGTCTCAATAAGATGGAAACGAACATAAAAAGAACACGGCAAAAGTTTATATTAAGTTTCTTATATATTTCGTTCCATATCCTATTTTTGTGCTGTACGTACAAGGAAAATCACTCTATTCAATAAAGTTTAAATTATTAGAAGGAGTAGTAGACCCGATGCACTTTCTTATATTAAACTTTTCTCGAAAATAAGAATGTATAAATTTTTAAATCAGAAAAGTTTGATATCTGTGTGCGCCTGACAGTCCTTATCATGTCGCGTTCTACTTCGCAAACTGCATTATGTTTTGGAAAACCACTGATGCACCAAAAAGTAGGGTTAGAAATAGAAGGACATAAACGGTGGGATTTACTAAAAGGGTTTAGTCTATTTTATAATGGTCCTAAGCTTAAGTGAAATTTTTGGTTTTAAGCATTTTAAATTGAAGTGAATGGCAGTTTTGCACTTTTGTGCAAACATATTTAATTTTTAGTAATAAGCCATCGTCAATCACAGGAACATTTCACTGAACGCATATCGACTAGGTACATATAAACATTGAGCTGACGTGCGCATTTGAAAGTTACAATTTTGTAAATTAGTTAGTTTTTAAAAGATTTAAAAAAAAAATAATTTGTCGAAATATTGTGTTCAAACAAAATTTTTTTAAAGAAATCTTTTAACACAATATTTCGACAGAATCGAAAGACAAAAAATTTTTAAAGAACTCTTTTAAAAAGTAACTAATTTACAAAATTGTAACTTTCAAATGTGCACCTCAACTCAATGTTTATATGTACCTAGTCGATATGCGTTCGGTTGAATGTTCCTGTGACTGACGATAGCAGCCTGAGAATAGGCCAGCGCTCGCTGATTAGCAAAAATGAAATATTTTGCACAAAAGTACAAAACTGCCTTTCACTTCAATTTATACAAATTGAGCACGCAGCCAATAAAGGACCCATTAAGCATTTTAATCCAACCCTCCTTGAGTTATGGACATAGTATGATTTATAAGAAAAATTTTAAGAAATTTATTTATTTAATAATCATCTTAACACAATCTTTTGTTGGATTTATAAAAAAAGTTTTAATTTAGAAGAGAAGACAATTTAAAAAATTTAAACCCATGCGGGGTTTAAATAGTAAACACTGTAGAACTAATTAAAATTGGGGTTATATGTCACTCTAATTAAAACTTACCTTTGTTAATTAATTTTTCCAATTAATACTTGATGTCATACAACGATTTAGATGGGAAATAATAAAATAGTGAGTAGGTTAATTTTGTATTTATTTAAAAGGTGTTTATTAAAAAACTTAAATGCAAGTTTTGTTTATTTTTCTTTCACCGTCAAAATATCGCTTTCAAAATAGTAGGTGTGTTCAAATGACAAACAGCGAGTTCGGACCTCTTACCTCTGCTTGCACCAACCTCTACTGATGAAAGGTAAAACTTTTAAATAAGTGGGCTTTGAGTAAAAGATTTTTCTTAACAGAGCTTTTAGATAACTTCAATGTTTGAATTTCAGTTTCTAAGTAAATTAATATAATTCTTTTGGGTTTTTTGGTATATTTTTCGTGCATAATTAGTGACTTTCCTAGTGCCGTCATAATACATTTTTTGTGCTGAAAGCGGGTTCAAAATATGGTGTTTTTCTGGACAAAATTGGAGGTGTTTTATTGGTTAATGAACAACTTGGGATATTAAATAAAGTAAATTATTCCTTGTAAAAACGGTTACTTAGGGAAATTATAAACGAACTTTTTACCAATTGCCTTTCTGGGAGCTATAAATTTAAACCACCCCCCAGAGGTGGTCTAAAAAATTACCAACTTTATAACTTCAAACACAGATAATGAAGCTATTAGTGCCAAATTTTTGGCGTATTCACCATTTGCCATTTTGAAACCTGTCAAAAATTTAGTGTTAGAGCATTTTCTCCTAAAATTTGATATATTTCGAGAAAAAACGCAGTTTTTCAGTCGTATTTTGCAATAACAATAGAAAATAATCAATAACTTTTGTCTTTTCTGTATGGGTAAGTGTTTTTTGAAAATTGGTTTTAAAATTTAGTAGCCCCTACAGGTGTAAATATTTAGATGTGTTCGGGTACTATTTTAGATCTTAGTAAATCCCACTGAAAAAGTTTAAGCCAGCATCTACTATCATGGAGGCAATTTAGGAAATTATCGCAGTCAGAATTGGAACAGGCTGGATCGGAACTATTGGAACGTTTGCATCATTGTAACTAAGGACACAGATCACTGGTAAAAAAAAAACATTTTTTGGTAATACCTTAAAGCTGAATAGCATATATGGTGGTATCGTGAATCTATTCAATTTATAGTTCAGGTTTTTTTGTCAAATTAAACATAACACATGAGTTACGTAACGCTTTAGGGAGGAGGGGGTCAATGAAACCGTTATTAAGCGTTACAAACCAAATCGCGACCTTTTTACCTGTCAAATGTTATGCTGAAATAAACAGTCTTCTTTTAATATCATTATTATAAAGAGAAGAGGGGGTAGCAGACAACGTGACGTAATTTTAGAGAATTGAACTGTTATATACAAATCATGTTATCCAGCTGGTGTAATATAGCGAAACAGAATTGGGTACTGTAACATTTTATTTTTAACAACTTTTCTTGAGCGCTGATTTAAAACATTAAAAGTAAAGTCTTTCTTTTTACATCAATCTTACTTTAGCCCTTTCTCTCTGGTCAGTTATAATGAGGCAAAAAACAAAATAAATAAAAAAATAGCCAATAAAGTAAAAGAAAATTACTTGAAAAAATATACTCAATTTTATAATTTAAATTTTGCAGACGTTACATTCGATTTTTTTTTTAAAGTAGGCAGGTACTCACTAAAAATTTAAAAAATTAATAAAATTAAGTTGGAATATATTTTGGGTGGATTAATTCGAAAAATGAAAATAACCGAAAATCGTAAAATTGTAATTTTCTCTCTTCTTTATAAGCATTTAAGTATGTATTATTAAATGATTTATTTTCGTTTTAACTAGTGGGGTTTGCTTACTACAGACCACCATGAAGAAATTAGGTAAGTAATTGGATGTAACTTAATGACTTTTTAACAAACCATGCTTCCAAAGCAGTAACGAAACTTGAAATAAACGAACCCCTGACACAATTCAATCTTCTTTTTAAATGATTGTTAACTTTTACAGCCTATCACCACTAAAGTAATAATAATAGATGAGCTATTCATTAAAATAGAAATTTATAATTTCGCAAAACGTATAACTATATTAGTAGATTAATCAATTGCATTCAAACTTTAACACCAAAAGTGTGCCATTTAGAAACATTGCAACAGCCTGGAAGTAGACTTCGGTGATTAGACTCAAAATAAAAAAAAAAGGTTAAAAAGTGACTTATTATTTTTCATAAATGCGACTCTATGACAAAAAATTATAAAAAAAATTGTCGAAACACGTGAAACATTAACAGTGAGATTTACTAAGATCTAAAATAGTACCCCCCACAGGTCTAAATATTTACACCTGTGGGAGGTACTAATTTTTAAATCCAATTTTTAAAAAACACTTACCCATACAGAAAGGACACAAAGTTATTGATTATTTTGTATTGTTATTGCCAAATTCCACTAAAAAACTGCTTTTTTCTCAAAATACACCATATTTTAGAAGAAAATACCCTAAAACTAATTTTTTTTGACAGGTTTCAAAATTTGTGTTTGAGGTTTTTAAGTTGGTTATTTTTAGACCACCTCAAGGGGGTAGTTTAAATTTATAGCCCCCAGAAAGGATTGTTTTGTAGCATTTGGTAATAAGTTCGTTTATAATTTCCCTAAGCAACCGTTTTTACAAGGATTAATTTACCTTTAATATCCCAAGTTGTTCATTACTCAATAAAACACCTCCTATTTTGTCCAGAAAAACGCCATATTTTGAACCTGTTTTCACCACAAAAAATATATTTATGAGGGCACTACGAGGCAAAACAAACATAAGTGAAGGTCACTGATTGTGCACGAAAAATACACTCAACAAAAAAACCCAAAACAACAATATTAATTTAGTTACAAACTGAAAGTAAAAATTGAGGTTATCTAAAAGCACATCAGTCAAAAAAAGGTTCCTTACTCAAATCCCACACATTTTAAAGCTGTAGCTTTCATCATTAGAGGTTGGTGTAAGCCAAGGTGCAAGCAGAGGTAAAAGATTTTTTAAATTTCTTTTCTTCTAAATTGAAAATTTCTTCTTAAATCCAACAAAAGATTGTGTTAAGATGATTATTCACAAAAAAATTATCAAAATTCTTCTTATAAATCAAACTATGTCCAAAACTCAAGGAAAGTTGGTTTAAAATGCTTAAACCCAAAAATTTCACTTAAACTTGGGACCGTTCTAAAATAGACTACACCTTTTTAGTAAATCCCACCGTTAAAGTTTTTTTTGGAAACTAATCAAACGCCTCAACTGTGGTTTACTTATTTTTATAATTTTTGATACACTTACTTTGTTTATAAGGGCCTCTTAAAGCGCTTTTATATAAGGCGGTTTGAAAATTTTGTCGTTAGAACCTCTAAAATCGTTTTAAGTATTAAATCGATTTTATTTTAAAGAAATTTAAGAAAGAGGTTTATCGCTTTAAAATCAGTTTTAGGCTCGGTACAAACACTTCCCAATTAACCAGCTTCGAAAATATAGTCTTAAAAGCGAAGTCAATGCTGCAAAAACGTTAGTGCACCTCTCCTTTTGCTTTAAAATAGCTAGCCTTATTTAATCTGTAAATTTAAATTCAAAATAACTTCAATAGTTATATCACCTAGCTAATAAACTTTTAAAGGTAAAACTTATACCTAAAAATATAATAAAATTTAACTAACAAAATAATACAACTAAAGAAAATGCCAAGATGGCAACGGCAGTTATTTGTATCCTAGTGCAATTTTTATTAAAATGCAGGTGCTTTCAGTGATGTTTTGCATTTGAGAATAAGCGCCCTCTACAACTAGATTTGCTTTTGATTTATATTTATTGTTAAAAAATGCAAAGTTGCTTGGTTGCACAGGCCGGCAAGCGGCCATGTTTTATATTATGACAAAATATAACCTCTTAAAAATTCGTGCAAAAGTAATCTTTTTTTACATAAATATGCTCAAATCTAACTCTAAAAATCTATCTTTCAAAATTCAGTAAATGTGCAAGACATAATGTTTTCCTTTTAATTCTGCATTAAAATTTAAAAAAAATAAAAATATTATGACTAAAAACCCTTATTATCTAAAATTTTTGAAACGCGTGCAGTTTAACGAGGTATCATGACAGGTTTCGTCAACAAACGGGCCTTCGCACAAAGATTTGACTCTTGGGAAGAGGGTTTGTTAAACAACAACTAATATTTTAGTTGACTTCCATCTTCAGTCTTTTACGTTGGCGGACAATTTGGATTTAATTGCTATTTTAAAATACATTTTTGTCAGGGAAGTTGAATTCAAGCAACATTGCTTTCATGTGCAAAAATGCTGTATTTTTAGCTATCGTAGACGTTGCCACAGGCAAAAAATATTCCTCAAAATAGCTGTGACAACATTTCCATGACGTTTTCAAAACGTCATATAAAACCGGTTTTAGGTGCGTATAAATTTACGATTTTTTGGAGCTTAAGGTCGTAGTTACAATCTGGGGAATTGTTTTTAGCAACACTGTACGGGAAATCAATTTAACTATGTCGACCTGACTTTTTTGTAAAATTTTACGTCATTGAATTTGGTTTCCATGGGAACGCGAAGACTTTATTTATGTTTATCCACAGTGGGACACCAGAGATTTTTTAGCACCGGATCAAAAATTTGGGGTTAGGTTACTTATTTTGACTTTTCGCGTTCTGCGCCGCTAAAGAACCAAGTAAAATACTAAAATAAAAGAAAACCATTTATTGCAGAATTATCTGCTAAAAAAACGCTACCCAACTACGTATTAAAGTAACTGGATGTAATATTTAAGGTTGCATTTACAGGTGCATTTATAATTGAATTGGAAACACTCCCGCTAGCTGATACCCAGGTTAACCTACAAGCATGCATATTTAGAAATCGGCTACTGGCGCTAGACGAAATAATCGTATTCTATATTATACTCAAGTATCCGTGTGTTTTTGAAATTAAGGTTCTAAAATCTATCCTTTAAATTCTAAGATTTCAGTAGTACAATTGCACATAACTATGCTGCAATAATTTAAATTTAAAAAAATGGTTGAATCAAAATATAAACAAAATTATGTAGGGTTATGGGCGCAGAATGTTTCTATGCGAATTCCTAGTAATGCCAGCGAGCCAGTAAAATTCTCTTGGTCCTTTGATAGACTCGGGGTAATGCCCGCGCAGTGCTAGGCCTTTTTCGGCGGGCGACCGCACACGCGGAGTGGTTTCATATTTGTTTTAGAACGATGTTTTTGAAAACACATTTTTGAAAGATAAACATAACCTCGAATGGTTTTCTGTCAAAACACCTGCAGTTACCATGGAATCGTATAAATTCTGCGGTCTATCGGCCAACACTTGAACTGCGTGTGTCTCCCAAATTCAATGAAGTGTGATTGATTGATCGGTTTTCTTTTACGGATTGTACAGGCTTTTAGAAAAAAGGAAACTTAGTTTTTATTTTCGCTACATCAAGGAAATATAAAAAGGAATATTTTTTGTAAATCGGGTTTGTTCTAAACCGAAATTATTTTGAGGCTTTAGGAATAGATGGCAGCACCAGAGCTTTTATTTTGAAGAAAAAATAATTGAGAATTTTGAAAAATCCCTCAGATAATTTTATTAAGCATTTAAGAATGATCACCTCTGCAAAATTTCAGCTAATTCTGATGTTTAGTTTTCCATGTGCACTCCGGCAAAAGATTAAAAAAATTAAGAACAAGGCGTTGCCAGTTGTACTTTTTTCTACTTAAAATCTGGGGAGAAACTATAACTATAACTATAACTATAATAGGTGCAAAACTCTGACAAACATTATATAAGCTTACTTTTTAAATGTAACACTATGCGTGTTGAATTTTATTTTCTAAAATATAAAATTATGAATGTGTATGAAAAAAAATAGCGCGTCCATTTATAGAGCAATTTAAAACGGTGCGAAATCAAAATCGCGCAACTCTTACTATACCCCAATATCGCGCATCAAAATACCATGCCGGATAAATATGACACAAAACCAAAATCGCGCGCTATTATTCAGCGCAGCCCTAAATCACGCTTTGGTAAATTCACACAGTATCGCGCTCGCTCTCGTCGGTTAGTGAGTGAGAGGGAGACAGTGCTATCGCTGGATCGAATTACCTTTAGGACTGTCTTTTCCTCTCTACATCTCTCTCTAACACACGGTTTGACAGCGTATGGAGTAATTCATTGAGAAGCAGCGCCACCGGATCGTTTTATTTAAGCATGTGACGACAAAGGCACTGTAATTGGAGGTTAGGTGTATTATCGCTGGTTCGGAATACGGGTAATACATCTCTCTCTCTAACACATGGCTAAACTACCTAAGTAGGTCGATCCTGTGTTGTTTGACCGGTTAGTGAGTGAGAGTGAGACAGTGCTATCGCTGGATCGGATTACCTTTAGGATTGTCTTTTCCTCTTTGCCTCTCTCTAACACACGGTGGAACAGCATATGGAGTGATTTATGGAGTAGTGGTGCTATAAAGGTATCTTTGTCTGACACACTAATTTCTTATTTCTCTAAACCTGCTATGAATTCTACATATGTAAATTCCGCTATGTTGGTGGTGCCGTATTAAGGAGCTTTCTACCGTTAACATTAAATATCAAATACCGGGGTTTACCGTAAACGTTATGAGACATGCAAGTTACCGATTTTTCTAAGATTTTCCGTCCTTTTCTATTGTATACCGTTGAATGCTAAATAAAGAGACCTGTTGATAATAAATTATAAATTATAATAAATCCGCCATGTTGGAAAATTGGTTTTTTTACTCGTGTTACTTAGGTTAAGAATCGAGACAGCTAGACCCCTGGTTTAACCGTCTCCACTGTTTAAAAGCTACCCGACGCTGTGGGCCCTCTACCACATAAATCCAGAGGGTGGCGCCCGAGATGCCTGTTGGATTATCTCTCAGAGGAGTAGTTAATCCAACAGAAACCGATACCTACCGCTTTAAAACGTAAACAACGTTACACTCGCATAACAGTTATGTGCTCGCTCTTCGAGTTAGGTGAAACCTCGAAATATAAAGCTTAAAATAAAGGAGGGATCCGCGGATTGTGTGGGGTTGGCTCGTTATTTTACGTTATTCCTAAAGTCGTTTTTTGGCGTGAGAAAATTTCGAAATAATTTCGAAATCATGCAAGAAATGTCATTTTGGCGTTTAACTGGTGACGTCACGGTTCAATACATTTCAAAGGATTTCAAAACCGCTTCTCGGACTATTTCGAAAGCGTTTCAATCACGATTTCAATATGGTGGGAGCAGGGACGCGTTTAGGATTCGGTCTTGGGGGGAGCGTATCGGTTTCAAATTGTGAATGCGCACTACGAATATTTACGAATACCCTTTGAGCTCAAGAAGTACCCTCAATATTCCAGCGAGCGGTGGAAGAGTTACTTATAAGATATGCATTGTTTCCAAATGGTCATTTTTAGCACCAGCCTTACCAAACATTTGCAAAATTTAAAACTGGTTTTTCAAAAATTTCTTAGTCACATCATAACACCTGGCGGCATGAGAGATATTTGGGTATTATCCTAAATTCATTAAAAATTTTGCAGAATTAATCAAACGGATGACTAACGGCTTAAAGAAAAATTACAGAATGGAACTCACAACAGAATTCATAAAATGTTTTATTACATGCCAAAATATCCTCTGCTCAGAATCCGTCTTTGCCTTCCCTGCTTTCTTAAAACCCTTTTGCATCAAGTGCCTTAAATCCCGCTGATATCAACTACTCGACGATCGAAAAGAAACCATAATTTGGGAATGTAGATATTTCCGTCCTTATTCATTTGGACAAAATTGACTTAAATGCGTTAGAAACCGCATCGGTGGACACTAACGAAGTCATAAAAGAATTTTTAGAATATCCGGAAAAGTTTGATAACCCTCTATATATTGAAAGTCAATAGCCTCAGGAAAGTACGTTCGAAAATATTCCATCAAAATCTTCCAAAATCAATCATACATTTAGCAAAAAGTCCTGTGTTACAACAGTTTTTTAACACGACAAAGACATGTCACAAAGGTACTTCCTTTGTCTGCAAGAAGAATGTTGATTGACTGATCTGATTTAAGATCCTTGATGGCTGATTCTTCTTGCGGTGTTAGGTTTTTCTCCAATTTTGGGTTTTTTATGCAAAATTGTTCTGATCTTCCATCTAAATTCCTGCTGCTTCCTCTTTCATCGATGTTAGTAGATTGGTCATCACAGCTATTGAAACTAAATTAAACCCACAACGCACTACAGAAAAGCACCGCATATGTATGGACTGCCAAAAATTCATAAAGAGAACATGCCACTTCGACCGATAACTAGTTATTGCAATTATCCGAATTATAATCTTGCTATATATCTTCTACTAATCATCCAGTCTCTTCAAGAAAAGTCACCATGATTCGTCAAAAATTCAAAGCACTTGGTGGACCTTCTTACGACTACCACCTCTCTGATAGAATCAATCTACCAATCAATGCCATTATGGATTTGTTGAAATTCCGTCTCATGAGATCTCCACTTTCGCCGGTAGTGACCTACATCTTTATGGAATATCTTGGCAGATACATGGACGACATATTTATCATCTGGAAAAAGGACAACAAGACACTAGAATAATTCTTCCATCACGTCAACAGCCTAAGAAACCGTATCGCATTAACTCTGGAAAAAGAAAAAAATTGGTAGCTCTCTTTTCTCGACGTTCTAGTCACCAAAAATAATTCAACCATAACCACTATATATAACCATAACGTATATCGAAAACCAACTCATACTAAACAATATCTAAACTTCTTTGAAATCTCTTATAGATCGAGTCACCTACATCTGCAATACGGATCCGATCTGCGAAGGAACGAGTTCTCCACCTACAAGATCAAAAAGTTTAAAGAAACAGCATTCATACAGAGGAACCATAATGTATTTTCTCAACAAAACGTCACCATCAAAAATATTTGGAAACCCATACCTTTCGGAGGTAACGTAAGGTAAGATTTCAACTGCGAAAGGTGTAAACTTCATGGTTCACTGAACACAGGTTTTTTGTTGTGAAAAAAAAAGACAAGGGAAGTTCTAAGCTCTATTTTACTCGCGATATGAATACTGTCAATTGTTAAAAAATCATAGAAAATAAGAGGAAAAATCGATTGTTGAGAACAAATTTTGATACCCAAGCGATAAAGTTAGGTGAACAATTTAAAAGCATAGTAAAAAGTCATTAATTTGAACGTAAGCCAACTTAACAGGTAGAAATTGCCTCTGCCTATAATATTACAGTACAGATTACCTCTGATATAATAGATTAAGACTTCAAAAAACAAAACTCCAAGAAGTGCTTAAAGATAAGAATATATAGGTCAAGAATGATTAAAAATATTATCTTATTAATTGTTGGAGAACTTTTCCGTTTGATGACTCTTCTCTAATATTTAAATCCTTTTTTAATGGGCACTAAAACAATAAGCTGAATGATAGGCAGCTTACATGCCACTTACTTTTATCCGCGCTCGTTAATAAAACTTTAAGACTCTCCACGGAAATTATACGGTTTCTTTACGGCCTCGTAAACGTTACGTTACGCAAAATGATAGGTTGTTTAACGTACAAGGTCTACTATTGCCTATTATACCAAATCATGTGTTGTTTAGATGGAAAATATATACAAACGTTAACATGACTTTTTTTAACACGCGATAATGGGACTAAATCTCTATTTAATCGAAGACATATCATCCTTTTCTGAATTATTTCGATACGGATACAATCGTCATATCCCAATACGGAAACCTATCAATTATTTAGAATACCTTAAATAAGTTGCTTCTTGCACTGTAATTGTCATGCTCTCTTTGAATGGTAATCATCATCAGGGCGATCTGCACCCTGTCCACTGATTTTCGGAAAAGTTTCGTATTACTAACACCATACTATTGTCTACGATTTTTAAGGCATGATATTCCTTCTATTAATAATTTTAGGAGGTCATAATTCCATCCAAGATATCCTATCTTTTAGGTTAACATCGCATCAAGAATGACTCCAACTTTTTTCACATGGCATCAGTAAGTGCTGTGTACAAGCTTCCAGGCTATATTATAAGCATTGTCTGATACATAGGATACAAGGGGCGAAAAACCTAAAAACAAGCCTCATAAATTCGGAGAGTGGTATTAAGATCGCGACGACACAACACTGACTTTAAATAATTCGATAAGTTGCCAGATTGTGCAAAACTTATAGCATTTTATAAAGGTATGAGTGCAAATATTTTAATGGGTGATAGCACGGTAAGTAAGTCTATAAGTGTCAACCTTTCCTCGGACAAGCTACGCTTTTGAGGGCTACCCCCTCTGGTGTATACACAACTTTAACCAACCTCGTCAACAAAAACACTATACATACAAATACGAGAAGGAGGGAGAGGACAAAGAAACCCACACAATAAGGAGATAAAACTACTTACTACATCTACTTACCTAAAATAGACGAAGTGTATAGAACTGTAGCGCCTGTACATCAGACTCTTCCCGCTGAAACTGGTAAAGAATGAACCACCTGCAAAATAAAACAAAAATTACTTTAATGATCATCAAAGAGAATAGGAAGAACTAAAAAACTACATAGCAGATAGGAAGCAGACCTTAATAAAAAAGAGGTAGACAAAACAATTACTTCTCTATGTGACACAAAGTAATCTTATGGTGAAAAAGGAAGAATGTACGCAATACCTGACCAGATAATAGAAATGATAAGAAACTACAGAAAATATACTACGTCAAATGCAGGCTATGTGGGGCATAAAAACAGATTATTCGGCAACATGACGACGTTTGTAAAATCATACATTAAGGCCTGTGTAAACTGTAAAGCTTTACTGATAAAACTAACCCATATTACAAATACAAGCCTTACGAATTCTTTGAACACAAGAAAGATACAATATAATGGGATAGAAGAACTATCACTGTCAGGGAAATTACACAAAATAGGCCGCATTACTATTTGTGACAAATCGTAAAACACAGCTAAAATAATAGACAACACAGTCTCATATGACCAAAACCTGAAAGAAAGCAGAAACCAAAATTTACGTTACAAGGCCGGGAAATAGTCTAACTAAGCACAAGTGTAAATGTTTACAAACAAAGCGACGACCGAGCGGAGTCCGGATTTTCTAGACCTGAGGCGTTTTCTCACGTTGAAATTGTTTAAAATATTTTTAAAAAGTTTGAAACATTTGTTTTGTCGCGTTGCAATGGTGACGTCACATCTAAACGGGTTAAAAATATTTTGAAACGGAATCCACTCTAGTTTCAAAACTGACGCGTGCGTAGAAGATACGTCAAAATTCTACATATTTGTTTTAACCTAAGATTTTTTTTGTTTTTGCGTGAAAATGGATGAAAAATCGTATTCTAGATATCTTCATTCTTGATGATTTTCGGGGCTTAAAAGAACAGTAAATAAAAAAACTTCACTATCCATGTGGCTTCCATTGCTTGCCATCCATGCTACTAAAACTGGCCGTACACTCGAAGGTTTTGCTAAATAAACCAGTAGTTGATCCTTTTAATTTTAAACACCAAAAAAATAAACAGAAAAACAAAAAAAGTGAGGTTACACTAAACTACGTCAGCGTTTTGAAATACTCACTTTTTCTCGGTTCTAAATAATGACGTCACATCTAAATAGTTTCAAATAATATTTCAAAATAATTTCAACGCGAGAAAACGCCTCTGAGCCCGTATTCTTGACGGCCGGTGAGGTGAGTAGTCACCGGTGAGTATTTGCCTCTCTCACTTTTCATGTGGTTTAGAGCAGGTGAGAAGTAAGAAATGTATTCACACCCACGGGAACGGGTGTCAAGAATACAGGCCCAGTACTTTGATAACATTTCACGGCTGTGTGTCGTAAAACGTTTTGTTTTATATTGTTTAATATTTCTTTTAGCGACAATAAATATACCAAAAAACGTCATGTTGTTTATAATTGTTAAAACTAGTACTTCAAAATCACATTATTTTAAAAATTTTGAAGTTGTAATTTTAATAATTTAAACAGTGAAAATTGGAGCGAAGCGGTCTTTGAGTTCAGAAAAGAAAAATAGCTGCGGGAATAATATTGTACATGATGACCTGACCACTAAATTTCAGTTTCAGTCCCGTAAAGTTACTTTACCCGACTAGTGATGTAATCTATCATTTTCATTACAATACAGTATGAAATAAAATAACGAAATATAGTGATCTCACCCGTAAAGTTAACTTAAGAAAGTAGGGTGATCTTGGTCAAACAGTTAAAGGGCAAATTTCGTTACTCTTATTGTTATGTTTACTCTAAACAAAGAGGTTAAAAATAATAGAGTGGTTTTCGTTAGGTTTTGGCCAATCTGTTACCGTTGCCTTTATTAGAGGTAACCACAGGCGCTAATTGGCGCCGAAAAGCTACTACCTTTACCGTGACCAAATTTGGTGTGGTTCTGTGATGGGATATTTTAAGGTATTTAAGGATATTTTAAGGTTAGAAAGTTTGTTTTATTTTACAAAAGTTTGTCAATTTTTGATTTTTTTTTATTTTTATGTGATTTGTAGTATTATGGGGAAGATATGATTTAGCACAAACGCAAAAATTTTACAATAAAAACAGCGAAATAAACAAGGGTAAATTTACCGCCAAACTTTTATTTTACGTTAAAGCTAACCGTAAGAGTAACGAAACTTGCCATTTAACTGTCTGACCAAAGTTTAAATGCCATTGTAATGTCAGCCACTGGACAAACAAAAACAAAGACACCTAAAAAAATTACTGAAAAATCTAACAATTACTGATTCCGAAAAAATAATAAGCACTGCCTGGTATTCTAGGGACATGCAGAACTGTACGACGAGCACTTAGGATAGACTAAAATGTTGACTTAGGTCCCCTTCTACTTGACACTATTTGGAAGTTTTGACTTCTTGTTTTAATTGTCTTAGGAGCATATTCCTATTGGAAAGATTAACACGCCAGGACGAACCCGTATCAGGCGACTTATAATAAGTATCATGCGGAACGATGCCTATTTGTGGGTGTTTCAGAGTTGAAAGTCAGAGTGTGCGATGGTGTTAAATGATGTCTGGATTGAGGGTGACTAGTGAATCCACTGACGAGCCCACGCTAGTCACCCCAGGCGAAACATCGTTTAATTGTTTCCCTTTTCGCTTTGGACTTTTGTGTGTTCCTTGTGGGACACTCGTCCAATTTTGAAATTTCGTTCTTTCCTCCCAAGATCTTTTGATCTTTTCTTTTTTAGATTCTTTTCGGTTGATGTAACTGATTTGGAAGTTTTGACTTCTTGTTTTAATTGTCTTAGGAGCATATTCCTATTGGAAAGATTAACACGCCAGGTCAGGACAAACCCGTATCAGGCGCCTTATAATAAGTACCATGCGGAACGATGCCTATTTGTGAGTGTTTCAGAGTTGAATGTCAGAGTGTGCGATGGTGTTAAATCATGTCTGGATTGAGGGTGACTAGTGAATCCACTGACGAGCCCACGCTAGTCGCCCCGGGCGAAACATCGTTTAATTGTTTCCCTTTTCGCTTTGGACTTTTGTGTGTTCCTTGTGGGACACTCGTCCAATTTTGAAATTTCGTTCTTTCCTCCCAAGATCTTTTGATCTCTTCTTTTTTAGGTTCTTTTCGGTTGATGTAACTGATTTGGAAGTTTTGACTTCTTGTTTTAATTTTCTTAGGAGCATATTCCTATTGGAAAGATTAACAAGCCAGGACGAACCCGTATCAGGCGACTTATAATAAGTACCATGCGGAACGATGCCGATTTTTGAGTGTTTCAGAGTTGAAAGTCAGAGTGTGCGATCGTGTTAAATGATGTCTGGATTGAGGGTGACTAGTGAATCCACTGACGAGCCCACGCTAGTCACCCCGGGCGAAACATCGTTTAATTGTTTCCCTTTTCGCTTTGGACTTTTGTGTGTTCCTTGTGGGACACTCGTCCAATTTTGAAATTTCGTTGTTTCCTCCCAAGATCTTTTGATCTTTTCTTTTTTAGATTCTTTTCGGTTGATGTAACTGATTTGGAAGTTTTGACTTCTTGTTTTAATTGTCTTAGGAGCATATTCCTATTAGAAAGATTAACACGCCAGGACGAACCCGTATCAGGTGACTTATAATAAGTACCATGCGGAACGATGCCGATTTTTGAGTGTTTCAGAGTTGAAAGTCAGAGTGTGCGATGGTGTTAAATGATGTCTGGATTGAGGGTGACTAGTGAATCCACTGACGAGCCGACGCTAGTCACCCCGGGCGAAACATCGTTTAATTGTTTCCCTTTTCGCTTTGGACTTTTGTGTTTTCCTTGGGGGACACTCGTCCAATTTTGAAATTTCGTTCTTTCCTCCCAAGATCTTTTGATCTTTTCTTTTTTAGATTCTTTTCGGTTGATGTAACTGATTTGGAAGTTTTGACTTCTTGTTTTACTATTCCAAAAATTATTATTTTATCGCTCTCTCGAATTTAGAATGTGGAATTCTCTTTGACCAACACCGGAAGCAACCAATTATTTTGGGGTGCGATATATGGTTGTCTTTAAATTGCTTCCTCGAGTATGTTGTGCTGTTTTTATTATCACACTTTTCTGTAGAGATATAATATTGTGTGCCTGTTTTAACAAGTGTACAGCATTTGTAGAGTAGAACAAGAGTAAGTTTTCATTAGAGTGACATATAACCCCTTTAATTTGTTCTACAAAGTGTTTACCATTTAGGCCCCTTGTAAGTTTAAATTTTGTATTTTTTCGCTTCTAAATTGAAATTTGAGAAACTAATCAATTAAAATTATTCATATAAATCAAACTCAAACAAAGTTGGTTTAAAATGCTTAAAGCCAAAAATTTTACTTAAACTTAGGACCCTTCTAAAATAGGCTAAACTCTTTTAGTAAATCCCACTTAAATGTCAATGTTTTTAATAAGTATTTCTCAAAGTTCTGTTCTAAGTTCTGGTCTTCTTTAGTGGTCTTATCAGCTCCATTTCGTTGTTTGGAGAAAGTGTTTAATCTCTCTTGGATGGGGGTAATTCAAGTTTTGATATCTAGCATTTGATTGGATGGGTTGTAGAGTGTGTTTTTAGGATTTCGTAAATTATGTAATTAGTCGTTTTCCTTCAGATATTTGCATTTTTTTTTAATGTGGGTCTCCTCACATATTGATACAACAATTTACCATATATAGTAAGCGACAAGGGCAAGTACAGATTCTCAAAGTTGTTTTCTGGAAATATCTCTTTTATTGTAGCTAAGCGATCTAAATTGCTTTGCTCTTCAGACTATCTTTTTGATTATTACTGTGCTTTGCTGGTTAAATAACAATTTGTATTCAATAGCTCTACCAAGATATTTTACAGTACTTTTTGCTTGTATATCGTCGTGTATCAATTCTAATTTTAGGATTTCATGGTGTAGCTTTTTTTATATCGTTTTATTGTATTACTGATTATTGTATTAAAAAAAGGTAATGTAAAGGCGCATTTACAGAGAGCGAATAGGTTCGTCCAAAAATTTGGGCCAAATCTGGCGAACCTTTTTCGACGAACGTTTGCCCGAACACTCAAACATTTGAAACGAACATTTGCAGTGAACATTTGCCACGAACATTCGGGCAGATTTTTTGGAAATAATTTTTGAAAGTGAGAATAGATAATATTTTTGGTCTCAAATCACTGACCTCAATTCTTGAAATTAAATTGCAAAAATATTTTATTTTATTTTTCGAATAAATAGTAAAAGCCGACGGAAAGCGAAAAATTATCATTTGCTGGGTGGTTGTGAGGTTGGTAGATATACTAAATAAGTTTGTACCTAATTGTTGCTATATGCTTTATCACTTTTTTGGTTTTCCTTAATTAAGTGTAAACTCAACAAACCCCACCACCAAAACCCCACAAAATGAAATAAAGTAATCCTCATTATTTTGTATCAAGTGCGTCAAATCATTTTTCCGTCGGAAAGGTTTTAAAATTTAATTTTTATATTACAACTCAGTTTCTAATTTTTATTTTATTCCAAATATTTCTTTCAGCAAATTTTGTCCGAACACCACGAACCTTTTTACCCGAACCTCAAACCTTTTGGCCCGAACCTTTTGCGCGAATCTTTAAATAAATAATTTTCACGAATAATTGACGGCATACTTAACTGTACGATTAAATATTTTATAGCAATTAATATTATATAGTAGAAGTAATAATGGCGATCTTTGCGGGACTGCTTGGTTTGGAAAGAATGGGTTGGATAGCTGATCATTTGTGTAAAGTTCTCGATGCTCCAAGAAATTTTGACAGTATTATGGGAATTTCTAATCAATACATTTTATATAATAGTCCCTTTTACCAAACACTGCCAAAGGTTTTTAAATGTTTAAAAAACATAACTTTATGTTTATGTGTTGAATTTTTTGTATGTTTAAAAGTTATGCTAATAAAGAATGTTGATTTCAAGCCAAATTGTTGGAGTAGAATATGCTTTACAATTGCTGGCAATAATGTTATTTGGCAGTAGCAGTAAAAACTTTTTTTTATGTAAACGCGTTAAAATATACTTAGTTATCAAGTGGACAACATAATTTTTTATGTAATATGTATGTGCGTTTTAAGAAAATAAAATACAAATTGTAATATCACCTAAAGAGCAAGTGTAATTTTTTACTTCGACTTGAATGGGTTAAGTAAGGATATACGTATTATATATTCTTGATAAAGTTCCTAATGTTTTGATACTCATTAAGGTTATCCAAAAGTATGTAGCTGCCACATTTTCTGCTGTTTTGCCAACGTGTTATGCAATGCAACATTTTTAGATTCATTGATCCGCTCACTAATTTCTCACCCTCCATAAAAGTCTCGAATGCTCATATAGGTATTAGTTAAGTTATGAGGATGGTGTATGGGCGTGCATGCAATGGAACCGCCTCAAATCTCTTAGTAAAGTTTTACGAGAATTTATAACATTTTATAAGGTTTTATATATGTAAACGTAATGGGTGTCCATAAAAATCCCGATTTGACAAATCCCAAATCCTAATTTGTTTGAAAATAATTCACTCGAAATGTATTCCTGCCAAAACTAAAATAGCTCGAACATATTTTATACGAAAATAATTCGGCTGAAACGTAACTTATCCGACCGAACAAGAAGCCGACAGAACAATTCCTGACCTGCTCGATAAAGCACTTACGTCAAGATTTAAGTGAAGAGGTAATCAGTTTGAGTGAGAAAACTACAAGAATTAACCCGGCCCAACGGGACCCAGAGCTTCATTCTATGAATCCCACTTGGGTAATTCTCAATAGGTGCGTGAGAACACCCCCCTGGAACGCAATTTTTTGGAGACGGTTTGCCGGAGATAGGGAGCGCTTAGGTGAACCCAACTCTAGCTCGCTCACGACTTCTCTGAGTGGTGGATCGGGAACGGGTGTGGGGGCCTTGGCGTGAACGCCCGGGTCGCCTGGTGAGGCACCACAATAAAAACATTCCTCAGGAGACCAGGCTTATCCTTTTGTATATAGCCCTCTCCCTGAAGCGTTGGGGAGGTAATTCTAGTCAGTTTACTCGCGTGTGAGTGCACAAGTACTCATTGGACACTCTCCGCTGGTTTAAACAAATTGGCCAAGGAGCTCAAGAAGCCCCAGGTCGAAATCGTGGTCAGCATGGACGATCCAACCAAAACAGAGCTAACTGAAGAGCACCTGCTCGAAGTCCTTGCTCCACCTAGATAGGAAGGATGTGCAGAAAAATCTGTTCTTTTACGAAAGAGGCAGGCTTCATAGGCTAAACCATGGATAGTGGCCGTGCAACAGGCTCATTAAGGTGGCCCGCACTCTACATTCATTCATTCATAGGGTCCTAAGGATTTAGAAAAAACGATACATTTTTGATGCCACAAACACGACCCTGCCATACCCAACCCGAACCCCGCTGTAGAATTTCTATAAACAACTTAACTGACTTATTACACGAAATAAGTCCAAACTACAATTTAACCACTTAACGTGGACAACTGACAAATGGCAGCTACTTACCTTTCTCTTTGACCCGTAAAAACCTTCCTTAAACTAACCTAATGATTAACATACCCTTCAGAAAACAAACACTATGGAAAATTTAAAAAGGGATTTAGTGAGGGTGAATAAATAACAAAATCAATGAATAGCGAGCTTTCCCTCAAAAAAGGAATGGTAATCGTTGATCCGGATTTCGCACTTGTGGTGCTCATCAGTACGGTGCCAGGAATTAGGAGATGAAATGATGATGGAAAAATATGACACAGGATTCATGTAAATTAAGCGTCTCTATGGAGACAGATATAATTATCTTTACATCTTTGATTTTGTTATTTATTCACTCTCACTAAATCCCTTTTTAAATTTATCAACTCCAGAGCTTAGGATATCTGTAAAGATAATTATATCTGCCTCCGTAGAGACGCTTAATTTTCCTTCAAATTGAAGGTACATATGCCGATTCTGCAATTTGACAGATGGTTGTCTTTTACATGAATCCTGTGTCATATTTTTCCATCATCATTTCATCTCCTAATTCCTAGCACCGTACTGATGAGCACAACAAGTACGAAATCCGGATCTACGGTTACCATTACCATTTTTGAGGGAAAGCTCGCTATTCATTGATTTTGTTATTTATTCACCCTCACTAAATTAGTAGTAAGTACGGAATAGTAGGATGGGGTGGTAGTTCAGTAGAAATAGCTAAAAAAAACATCAAGATAAATCTGGACTAGCGCTTCCCATCATCCGAACTGTTTCAACTCTCCCAGTTCTTGACCGTTAGACAACTTTTTACAAATCTGCAGTGTTACAAGTACTAAAAAACAACTTTATCATTCCCTTCTCAGTGTCCCATTCATACCCTACTCGAAACCACAACTCACATAACGTAGACGCAACAAAACAAAAGAAAGTAATTGGACAACAAAATTACGTTTAAAAAAAAAAGATCAAAAGATTTTGGTGGAAATAACGAAATTTCAAACCTGGATGAGCATCCCACAAGGAACACACAAAGGACCAAAGCGCTTCGCAGCTTCGCTTCGCTTTGGTCCTTTGTGTGTTCCTTGTGGGATGCTCATCCAGGTTTGATCTTTTGATCTTTTGTGTTTAGATACTTTTTGGTTGATGTAACTGATTTGGAGGTTTTCTAACTCCTTTTTTGTTTTTTAAAACTACGTTTACGACGACCAACAAGTTTACAATAAACTCCCACTCGACTTAAAATATAAAACAAATAAAAAATCATTTAAGCAAATATTAATCAAGTTTTTTATTTCGAATAACTTTCAGCTTCGATTATAATCCAGAAAAAATACACATTTATCTCCTTTTTTAAATAAATTTACCTTTGTCTTCTACTATTATTTCTAAAAATAACCAAGTTTTCTTTTCTTTTTATAGTAAAAATTAATTAAATTAACTATAGGTAGGTACTTAGAAATAATTCATAACTATTCTATTGCCAAATATATACATTTACTATTTTTACTATCCTATGCAAATATTATGTAGGTACTTAATTTTTGGTTCATTTATTAAGTTATTTATTATGGCATTATTTTGCTAGTAATTCATGTGTATCCTATCAACATAGGGGAAAAAGGAAAAATGATAGTGTCATGTGGTCCTGGGTCCTGGGCCCGATCCTGTGAAACATATACTACGATGGTATACTCAGACTCCCGGTACCAAGATCGCTAAAATTGATAGGGTATGCAGATGACTTGGGAGTGGTGGTGATCGAAAAGGACGCGAAAAAGCTGGAAGACACCGCAAATAGAGTCCTGGAAGACATAACGCAGTGGCTTACCACAAAAAAGCTAAGCCTGGCGCCACAAAAAACAGAGGTTGTAATACTCGCACCGTAAAAAACGTGGAGGTAAGGATTGGAGAGGTAATAGTTTCAAGTCTATCTGGACAGAAATATGAGAATAGGACAACACGTAGGACATATAGTAGAAAAAGCTGGAAAAGCTACTGGCAACATAATTAGATTACTACCAAATATCGGAAGCCCTAGAGAAAGAAACCGAAGAATACTCTTAAGTGTAGTCCAGTCGATAATACTCTACGGAGCAAAGATATGAAGAAGAGCCATAAACACGGAAATCTATAAGGACATGCTGCTTAGTGTCCAGAGAAAAGCTGCAATCCGAATCGTCAGCGCATACAGAAGAACCTCGACAAAAGCGCTATTGGTCATCGCGGGAACCCCTCCAATACACTTGCTGGTGGAAGAGAGGTGCGAGATACAAGAAGGAGCAGAAAAGGAAATGAAAAAGGAACTGACACTGGCCAGGTAGGAACGGGAATGGCAGGAAGACACGAACAAAGGGCGCTGGACACAAATGCTAATACCTTATTTGGAACCGTGGATTAAACGGTAACACGGGGAGGTGACATACCACCTTACGCAACTGTTGTCAGGGCATGGCTGCTTTCAAGCATACAGATATAGATTCAGGCTGACAGAAAACGAACAATGTATCTACTGCACCGAACCAGATACAGTGGAGCACACTTTCTTCGGGTGCGCCAGATGGGAAATAGAAAAACCCGTTCTGGAGAATAGTATAGGAAGAATCACCCCAAGAAATATAGTGGGAAAGATGCTCGAAAAAGAAGAAAACTGGAAAGAAGTGAGCAACTTTGCTAAAACGATAGTTACCAGAAAAGAGAAAGACGTAAGACTGTTATAAAGGATAATGAATGAACAACATAATTTATCCCTCCTCCCGAAGTAATGCCCACAGCAGTTGCAGGAGGAGACACAGTGGTGAGCGGGGGGGGGGGGGGGGTTTAGTACGTAGGCTGGCCTCTAGAGAAACTAGAATCTTTATCATCGCACAAAAAAAAAATTACCACTACCATGATACCTTACCAATAACCAATTTGTTTCTATCATAATAAATTGGAAAGATAATGGATCTTCTCGGCAATTAAACACTCAAAGTGTAATCGATCAAGTTTTAAACAAATTGCAATGTTGCTATTTCTTTAGAAGTAAATGACCACCTTAGGTACTGATTAAGATTTATCCCAGGATATCTGAGGGGTAACCATGTACCAGCCCAGTTACTAATACATATATGGTGATATTGCGCATGGATTTTTAAAGCCGGTGTTGATTTTTTATCATTTGGGTGCGCCAATTTTCCTCATTTTTATTTATTTTTATATTAAATCAATAACGCTGTACGTGATTCTCTCTCTGAGCGCGCAAATCTGTCGCCTTTAATGCTTTGCATAAATAAAAGGGTCTATTTTAAAAAATATTTACTTAAAAGGAATGCAAAATAAACGCTAAATGCTTTGCATAAATAAATATTTAATCAAAACATAAGCAAAAGATTCAACGAAAATAACAATAGTAGATTTTACAACTGGTGGTTAAATAGTGTTTTTTTTTACAAAATTGTATTTGTTCATAATTTTTTTTCTTCTTGCCAAAATTAAATAGTTACCCAGTGATATAACTTGCAGCATGTCTATCATTGGTAGCTGCATTTATGCGTTTTTAGTGATAAAATGTTCATCATCATGCAATGAAAAAAACCGAAAGAAGAAGGGATCTTTTAAATTTGCAATCAGATTTGTTACATATAGTTTACACAATAAATTTTTCTCCTAAATAATAAAATAACAATTCTCCCAGATATATCTGGAAAAAAAACAAACACAAAAAAATATCTTTTAAGAAGAAAAATAACCTACACAGCCTAACTCATTAGTTAAAAAAGCGGTAATAAAAAGTTTATACGATAGGGCTAAAATAGTTACACATTTTTACAAGAAAACAATAAAACAGTCTTAATTAAGAACTCCTATCCAAATATCTTTATCGAAAATTATTTTAGACAAATCAGATTAACAAGACAGCGTATAAATATCTTGAAAATAATGTGCAGGCAAAAAACTAATACCTTTTATGCACTGGTCACCCCGGGCGAAACATCGTTTAATTCTTTCTCCTTTCGCTTTGGCCTTTTGCGTGTTCCTTGTGAGACACTCATTCAATTTTGAGTTTTCGTTCTTTCCTCCCAAGATCTTTTGATTTTCTTTTTTTAGACTCTTTTCGGTTGATGGAACTGATTTGGAAGTTTAAATTCTTGTTTTAATTGTCTTAGGAGCATATTCCTATTGGAAAGATTAACACGCCAGGACGAACCCGTATCAGGTGACTTATAATAAGTACCATGCGGAACGATGCCTATTTGTGAGTGATTTAGAGTTGAAAGTTAGAGTGTGCGATAATGTTAAATAATGTCTGGATTGAGGGTGACTGGTGAATCCACTGATGAGCCCACGCTGGTCACCCCGGGTGAAATATCGTTTAATTGTTTCTCCTTTAGCTTTGGCCATTTGCGTGTTCCTTGTGGGACACTCATCCAAGTTTGAGTTTTCGTTCTTTCCTCCTAAGATCTTTTGATCTTCTTTTTTTTAAAATTCGTGATTATATTAATTGACTTTAAAAAACTGCAAAGAAAATGTTCACCTAGTTAAAGCAAAAAATCTTAGATGATCTGAATTGTCGAGAAAAGGCTTATCCTTACTTCCGAAAGCATTATCTTCTCAAGGGCACCTGCACCTGTTCCGGCTGATCGTAAACGGTTCTCCTGACCTCAAGAACAGAGCGTCTAAAAAGCTCTTAGAAAATATAAAGATTATAGAAATGGTCCAAAAATGTAGACATGAACACCATAAGTAAGGACTTCATGCGTCCAATTCAGCTTTTGCTAATTATTTACCACGATAAAAAATTCATCTAATTTATTCATTTAGATTCATTTATACAGTGTGGACGTAAAAAGCCCCCTACCTGCTAACTCTTAAATGTATTGAGGTATCGACCTCAGATAAAAACGATGTTTAATGATAACACTTCTGCTACTTTTTAACGTATTTTTTATAAGCGTCATATTGACGTAAGTCTGTAAGGTCCCTAACTACTTTAAAATTTTAAATAGAAAGGGGGCTCAAGTGATACCTTGTTTCAAAGGTATTTTAATTCCTTATTTAAAATTTTACTTTTTTTAAAAATCGATTTACGACTTACAGAGTTATGAGTTTTTTTGACTATAGTTTACGCACCTCTCCTTACTTTTGTACGAATTGAGATATCGACTTTAATTAGAAAACATGCTTAATGATAACAATTTTACCACTTTTTCATGTATTTTAGATTATTCTCATAATGACTTAAGATTATCAGGTCACTAACGACTTTAAAATTTTAAATAGGAAGGGGGGGTCGAATGATACCTTGTTTAAAAGGTATTTAATTCCCTATTTAAAACTATTTTGTTTTGTTTTGTTTTTTTGTAACTATAGTTTGCGCACCTCTCCTCTTACTGTTGAATGAATTCAGTTGACTTTAAATAAATTTTTTAAGGTAAGACTATAAGGTCACTAGCAACTTAAATTTTTTATTATTATTGAGCAATACTATACGTAATACGTAAACTATAGTCAAAAAACTCATAACCCTTTAAGTAGTAAACCGATTTCTAAAAAAAAATAAAATTTTAAATAGGAAATTAAAATACCTTTTAAACAAGGTATCACTCTACTCCCCTTTCTATTTAAAATTTTAAAGTAGTTAGTAACCTTACAGACTTACATCAATATGACGCTTATAAAAAATACGTCAAAAAGTGGTAAAATTGTTATCATTACGCATGATTTTTATTTACATTCGATATCTCAATTCGTTCAAAAGTAAGGTGAGGTGCGTAAACTATAGTCGAAAAAACCTATAACTCTGTAAGTCGTAAACCGATTTAAAAAAAAATTAAATTTGAAATGGGGAATTAAAATACCTTCTAAAGAAGGTATCACTCGACCCCCCTTTCTATTTAAAATTGTGAAGTAGTTAGATAGACCTACGTCAATATGACTCTTATAAAAATTACGTCAAAAAGTAGCAAAAGTGTTATCATTAAACATGGTTTTTACTTGAAGTCGATACCTCAATCCGTTTAAGAGTTAGCAGGGGGGGGGGACTTTTTACGTCCGCACTGTATGTAAATATCTGATAGATCTTTGCTTTTACACATTTTTTAAATTGTTTCTCTTTTCATAATACTCAAATGACATTAATTTAATCAGCAAAACTACTACTAAACTACCGTTATTAGTGTTGCTTCAGGTTGGTATAGTATCTATAAGTAAACAGAAGAGGAGGGTCGTTCCTCCACAAAAATTTTGAACTGAAATTTTAGATTAAGATTTAATTGTTTTTTTCCCCAAGGCGTTCCGTCACACTGACATTATGTATTGTCCAAATACCATTTGCGCTTGACTATTTCGGTTTTTAAGGCCATACCCATTTTTCATTTATAATTTTATATTTTGTAAACTCCCTTTTTATAAAATTCGGTTCTGAATTATTCCCTATTGCCGCATTTTCTCGCAGCGGCATAGGTATATTGACATAATAATACAACACTTAACACTAAAAAATCTCGTACCTAAATAAATAAATAACTTCTAATGAAATAGTACTAAACCTAGTACTTAATTAAATGTATGACTAGTAATATTGCTCTCCTCTTTAGGTTTAATCGTATCGATCAATAATTTTTCGAAAAAGTTTAAGACTGTCCACGTGTAGTAATTTATTTTTGCTTTAGGACATTTCTGGATTCTGTAAACTACGTCGTTAATGCTCTTAATAATGGTATAGTCCTTCTCAAGGTGGTAGGCGACCTACCCTTCTTCCGTTGGGGTTAGATAGCCAGAATTTATCATCCTTGTGAAATCCTGCAGAATTTTCTTTCAAGACATACCTCCTTCATGCGATCACTACCGATTTCAATCCTTTCTCTGATTAACTCGTGAAAATCTACCAGTTTTTCTCGTAGCTCAACCACATAACCTCCTACTTTCCTGCTTGGCTCTTCAAGTGAACCAAACATAATGTCACATCACTTCTCAGTTCTTTATCAAATAACACATTGGCTGGTGTAACTCCTGTCGTATTGTGAACATCCAATCTAGGAATATTGGAATGTACTGGTCCCAATCTTTTTGGTGTTCGTGGACAACCTTGGAAAGAGGCTCCTCTATTTTGTGTTAAATCTTGCAACCATACCGTCGCCGTTGGCGTTTGAATGTAAAGGTGTTTTCCTGGTTTTATTTATCACAAGGAGGTCAGAGAGTTTCTGGAAAAGTTTCGTTTCTGGTCTGCGTGCAACTCTAATGCAATGCCGAATCCTACTTCTCAGCAGCTCTGCAGTCGACGTTGTGCATAGAATAACAAAAAACGAGGTAGAAGTAGGCAGCACGGTTGACACTGCACCGAAAACTTTGCGGGACTCAAAAGTGGACAGCCGAGGACCCCACCAAACTGGGTAGAGGAGACTAGCTGGTGACCCAAAAAAAAGGAGACCTGGACTTCTCCGAGCTCGGGACTCTATAAGACGCGACTGGACTCCGACAGATTTGGTAGCGGGAGTCGACAGAGAGTGACTTGAAAGAGGCTGTAATCGCGGGTAGCAGGACCACTCCAAGGAATGCGTCTGAAGACTCCGATGGCGACCTCGACCAGCGAAATGGGTACCTCGATTTTCGGGTCAACCTGTATGACGGCGGGGAAGAAAAGTCTACCGTCAACCAAGTTCTGCTGGAGAGAAAAAAAACTTGCATCCTAAGGGGCACGTGCTTCAATCGGGGGTGCATGGAGGGTATGGCACAAAGGGTCCAATATGCGGCCTAATTGCCAGGCCTACGGTCGCCCATCTACTACTACTACTACTACTCAAAGATTCACTTTCCGCCGTGTACTTCGTTCAGTACTTGAGAGATTCTAGCTCTGAGTACTCTACTAACTAGCTGTTTTGTTAATAATGTTCGCGCTTTCCACACTAGTTTAACAAACCACTTTCTACTTCCAATGAATCCCATTGTGCCAAAAGCTCCTTAAAAATCAGTCGTTTGTTAGACATATCTTACCATTTCGCGCTTTCCGTACCGGTTTAACAAACCACTTTCCACTTCCAATGAATCCCATTGTGCCCAAAGTTTCTAAAAGTCAGTTCTTTGTTAGACTCACCATTTTCGCAAGTCGCAAGAGAGGTTCTAAATTCTTATCTTACGTAAGTAAACTTCTTTTTGGTCCAACTTCTTGCAATGCTTGCACCCTTCTTGGCAATATCTTTTTTCCAGATCTGTGCTTTATGACAAAGTTGTATTGCTGTAGCTTTCCTTGCGATTTGTACCTTCGGTTGTTTCATTTTTTAAATTTTTGTGGAAATGATCCTCGGACATCAATATAGCGGCGTTAAAAACTTTATTTATAAAAAAAATTGTTTCTTATTAACTCAAAAACAATTTAAATTTTTAAATTTTAACATTGTACTTTGTATATATTTTTTTTCCAATTCTTACAATATTTGTCATCTAAATTGTATTTTAGTGCCCTGAGGATGGACCAATAAAGGACGGAAACGTCGGAATAGAGACCATAAAGATTTCTTTGTTTTCTTGAGACCTCTCCATTTTTTTATTGTTCAGAGGTGCAAAAAAGGATACAAGGATATGGTGCCAAATTTGACAACGGAGTAGAAGTAAATGTAAATGTGTTTTATTTTTTTATGTTTTTGCGTTTTTACTTGCCTCGCTAAGGGAAGTAATGTAATCATCTAAAAATCGCACTTCGAGATTTTCATGATCCTGCACGTATTTTGAGGTTCCGAATAATAATAAGCACGAATCCAGACGCCGTCGCTCTGTCTGTCTGTCTGTCGGTCGGTCTGTCGTTCTGTCGGTCGGTCTGTCTCAAAACTCAAAAACCCCTGCATCAATCATAACAAAATCTTACACAGTGATTACTTTTTTTGACTCGCAGAACCCTATTGTTTTTGAGCATTCCTCTATTACACCCTTCGGAGCTACCCCCAAAAAACTTCCTCGACAAAAAAGTAATATTTTTTCTCACCGTGTGATAACTCTTTGGAAAGCTTATAAAAATCTTAGTTGAATCAAAATTTTTGACTACATATATATATATATGACATAATAAATGCAAAAAACTCTTGACAAATTCAATTTTCTTTGCCATATATCTCAAGTTATGAAACGAAATGTTAAATAAAAAGTAGCTTAAGTTATCAAATTTTGTACAAATCGGTTTAGCCATTTTTGCGTTATTAATGGACAAAAATCTTAGTTTATCGGCACTAAAGTTTTTGACAACATATATAGATATACCACATATAAAATGTATTGTATAAGTTAGTCTCCTCGAAAGAAATTCTGGATACACTCTGGAAAAGTCTGGATAAACCCCGTAAAGGTCTGGAAACACCCTGGAAAAACCCTGAAAAATTCTGGATACACACTGGAAAGACCCTGGAAAAGTCTGACGGACCCAAACTAACCAATGTGTATACGAGTAGTGGTTTTTTATATATGTTCTTGAGCGAGGGAAGTTTTAGAGTAAACAATTACTCGATTTATTTGATGAAAGTATTAAGAAAATAGTGTTTACAATTGGCGGCTAAACTGTACTTTTTTTACTCGCGTTTTTAAATTACTCGCTGCGCTGGTTCTCTAAACCTTGTTTGAAAACTACTATTTTTCCATGACACTAGGAAACAAGTTAAAACGTTTTTTTTGTTTCCTAAACAAAAACTATTTTTTTTTGGGTTTAACTGCATCCAAGTAACGAAAAAATAACAAAAATACAATGAACATACAAAATACATATAACCATATATTTTTAATTTAACAAAAGCAATTAATTAGCCCACTTTTATTATTTCATTTAGAGCTTAGACACTCATTTGGCACTTCTTAGCCTGCCTTTTCTTCTTTTTTCTTTTTTTTTCTTTCCATGTTTATAATATGTAGGTGGAACCTCCCACTATGCTCATCACTTACAGCACCACAATTTTTGGAAAAGTAATCAAGTGGTAAATGCAAAAAATTAATTTTTAACGGCATGTTACTTACATCCTAGGTTCTGGTAACACAAAACAAGTTGGTGGGCAACCAGGTCTGTATAGTTTTCTGCTCTAGTGTTTCCCAAAAAATTTGTTGCTAACATTTTAAATGTCTCTCAAACGTCTTTTTTCTGGCCTGTTACGGTAAAACTCACGTTTTACGTAACTAGTGTATTACCACTAAAATTTGTAAAAAAAAACTTAAAATCTAATAACTTTAATTTTATAAAATACGCACAAATACGAATATTATATTATAATTCTATTCCAATACCTCTACAGCCATCTAGGGGAAAATCAGTAAACTTTCAAAAAGCAAATGTAAAGATTTTTGTGTTCTCTTTAAACATCACTAGAACTAGATTCCTTATTTTAACGAAAATGTAGAGCGTAAGCCATCAGGAATTTTAAAATTCATATAAAACAGCTTAATAATAATAAAAGACTCATTAAATAATGGAATAAAATATAACTACTTGTTTCATATTTACATAAACAATCTTGATACAAAATATTCCAATATAAACAAATTTTACAAATATACATTGTGGAGCATTTAAATTTATTAATGCTTTACATTTGGTTTTGAAAGAACTCATCTGGTATAACTTCATTGAAAATTGGGTAATTTTCTGTTAGTGTATTGGAAAAAGATAGCTAGAAATTTGTTCTAAACATAGATTCCTATCCTAGAAAAAATGCAGCTAGGAATGTCAAACTAGGTATAAAGAATATTATTGTGTATTTGTGTAAATGGATTGAGTAAAAATTTATTGAAATATTTAACAACCAAAGCAGAAAGTGGATATTTTAAAAATTGTAGAATTACAAAGTATCAGTGCTTTTCCTTAAAACGAATTAACCTTCTACGTCGTGGAGACTCACAAACCCTCAAAAAAATTGGATAAAAAACTGTTTTTCTCTTAAATCTCGACTGCTATTGGTCCAATAATTTTAGGTAGGAAACATCCACCGATTTCTAACTTGAAACGTTCTCTTTTAGGTGCAGAACTTTAAAAGGCAAGTCATTTTATATTATGTTCTAAAAATTTCTAAATTTGACCATTTTTGGTTATTTTTTTTTCTTTAATTCCTTTGGGAATTAATCACAATAATGTTGAAAATATTTTGATGTAGTTTTTTTATTCATTTTTATTTTATCTAGTTATGCTAGAGGACATTTTATGACAACCAATTTTTTTTTGTTAACATGCGTTTTCGGGTATTTTAGACACATTATTTTTTTATAGATAAATTTATAATATTTATTTATTTACCTGAAAGGGCTTTAATGCTTTGCACCCTTTCCTATGGACTGGTTAATTGAAAAACTGTTTCTGCTATGTTTTTTTGAAATTTTTAGCATGGTATTTGGGAACCGTTACTCATAGAGTTTTGCCTTGTGCAGTCTTTGGGTTCATCACACACCAAAACGCTACTTAATCTATATTCATGGTTAGAAAGTTAGATAAACAACCAGCCATAGTACCTACCTACCTTTTGTCTCCCGAAGGGCTTATTTTTACCTACCTTTTGTCTCCCTAAGGGCTTCATTTTTTTTTCTTTATGTGACTAATTGACCACACAAAGTTGATGATCTTGGCATGAAGCTCGACTACTGTTCAAGAGACTCTGATACTGGTACGCCAAATATTTATAATGATATTTATATCAATGTGCGCTATGCATATCTTTGTGTAGTCAGTACAGAGTGTTTTGACGAACCCTGGTGAGTACATTGATTTTTACCTTTTAATGCCAAGAAAAATCCTCATGCCTTGCTTTATCTACCTTGTACCTCTTATTTTTTTCTTTGGTAAATAAGACCTAGATTCGACTTACCTAACAAAAAAATATTTTCGTATTTTTTTTTTTAATAAAAATATCAATTTTTTTTTAACCACTTGCCGATTTTAGTGTGAAATTTTGGTATTATTGTTTAACGACTAGTCCAGAGGAAAGCAAGCAATATCTTAAATTTCTATTTTTTTTTCTCGAAAAGTTGTATATTAATTTTCTGTTATAAGGTTTATTATAGGATATTTCATTATATTAAATGCTAGAGAATGTAAAGGGGATGCATCTTAAAATTATGATTTTTTTTCTTATAGATTTTCTGGCTAAAAAAAATATTTTTGAAGTTGAACACAATGTTGAAGCATTATTTGTTGAATTTTGTCATCTCATGTTTTTTTTTTATTTTGACAAATACAATACATTCTTTATTTCTTTTCCAACCAAAATCTTTTATTTTGCATCACCAAATTTATTTTAAATACCCTATAATTTTTCAGTCATATGTTGTTTCAATTTTGAAACAACAAAATAGTGTGTTTTGATAAAAAGTGAACGACAGTGAAGCCAAGAAAATTTTCCTCAATTGCAAAGAATCTACGACCCATTTAGCCGTGGCAACGGTTTTTTTTTAAAAGATCACCCAACTTTTTGGTCCATAAACAACTTTATTTTAACAAATTGACCAACTAAATAATATAACAAATAAATTATTTTTAACAAATTGGCACCCAACGCTATTATTTTTTTTTGTAACAAAGTATGGAATCGAATTGCACATCTCCGAAAAGTTTCCTAATCCTAATCTGTGGATCTACAAATATTCCCTCTTTAATTTTCTGGGAGAACTAATGGCACGCTGGTTATATTTTTTTCCCTTGCTCAAAAGACTCTCTTGCTGAGCAAATTTTCTTTTTATAGTGACTCGATCGAGCTCGACTGACACATTTGCAGAGAAAGCAACAACATTTCATATAATTAAAGTAACACTTATGGCATATCGGACAAAGCGTTTTTGTTTCTCACTTCATTACGACCACCTACAGACCTGTTTCATCCTTATTAGGAATAATCAGGGAGTCATAAGATTGTACCTGGTAGTTGAAGCTACACAGTGACCATACACACCTCTTGAATTTAAAACAAAAAGTTTGTAATCCATGTAATTTCATATAATCTAGCTGCATTCCAAGCAATCGGCATAATAAATACAGGTATTTCCCATTTAATGGTCGAATTTTTCCATAATTAGCATGGATCTCTAAGACCGGAGCTAAGTGGGACTTTTGTAAGCCACATTGTTAATTAGTACAATAAAATAAGTAAGATTTTGCTATTTTAATCTAGGGAACATTTTTGCCGTACCCTAATGCAGAGTGCATATAAATCTAAATAGAGAGGACACGTAATGGTAATATCCGACTAGCTAGCCAATTCCATTCACCGCGAATTTTTGATTATTAGCTGAATGCGCCAGGATGAACCGGGGTAATATTTATTTAAAATTAAAACGGCAATAATCCCGCGCGTTGAATGAGTATCGATTTATCACTGGCGTACATATTTATACTTAATGCAATTTTAAATGAACTTGTTGCTAATGAAGCTGGCAGAAAGTTTTTATTGTATATATTTTTCAAGCCTTTTTTACCTGCAAGAATTTACGAAAGAGCAGAGAGCATATAATTTATAATATTTTGCTATCTTAGGTTACTTCAATTTTGCTATAAAAAAAACAAAAATTTGCAGCAAACCACCCAAACTACGCTTCTGTACCAAATTTTAACTCCATCATCGTCATTTCCGAATGTTTGCAAAATACATGATTAGGAGATCAGAATGGGTGAGAAGGTATGCGAAAACTGATGATCCCATATGATAAATTTCCTTGGATATTCCTTTAATGATTCTGTTCTCTTAATCCACGTACGTGACGTAACCGTGTCAATTCCCATCATGTAAAGTCTTCTCCAAAAGGGAAAGACAAAGATATTTTTTTCAGAAACTTAACACGTGATTATGTTTTTTTTTTAATTTGACCGCCGAAGACGAAATCTTCCAAAAGAGTAATATTTAATTTAAAATAGAAGAAAAAAACTGATGCCGCATGGCAACATTTTTGGGGAAGTTGGTACCTAATTTCGTCGGAGAGGGGGTCGATTGCCTTCCTCTCTATTCGCCACCTATACCGGCACGGGTCTGTTGTTTTCAGCGCAACGCGAACGATCGATATTACGGATAGTAACCAACGCTGAAGTCGTCCAAAAGAATACGATTTTCCTGTGCGCCGCCACTGCTTTGGATCGATAAAAATAAGCAAGATCGAAAGCGAAAGTGGTGGACCCAGTTTCCAAGCCAAGAACTAAAAAAAAACGATTGCGGCGCCACTTGGTTTTCAAGTCAGTTGAGCGGGGTCGCAAATTTACCATTAGGTGTCCTCTCTATTTAGATTTATATGCTCTCTGCCTATTGTGACCTATAACAAAAATCGCCAAACATTTGTAACCTTCATTTGGTCTTATGCCTGGTGAGTTCGTTCTTCGAACTCTAAGAATACTTTTTATGATACTGGGACTTTCCATCCATTATAGGATCAATGCCCAGTTTAAGTTAAGAATACTTGTCAGTAAAGGCGGCAACCTATTTTACTAAAATTGTACATTTACTTTGGTAAATGCATTTCGCTTACCCAGTTGTCAACGAACACTCAAATAAGTAAAAGTGTTGAGGTCGGTAAAAATAATAACCCAGGATTTTGTAATATCATTATTAGTATATTTCCATACAACAAAATAATATAAAAATGTAAATATAAATTTATGTAAAGCTTGTTTTAAAGAAAAAGTAATTTTCTTTTTTATGAAATATTAAAGGGCTTATCACAGGGTTGTTTGGTAGTAGAAGCTGTAAAATTGTTTAACTTTCTTTTATTATTTGGTAAACAATTGGAAAGTGACTAAAATAATTAGGCGTTTAAGACAACCAGCTAATTCGATTAAAATTTAGATAAAAAGAAACATGGGGGAAAATATAACCAATGCAAAAATTTGCAAAACCTTTATCGTTTGAAATTTGCTTGAAAGCTAAACAGCAATCGGATTTAAGTTTTAAAAGAAAAACTGGACTTTAGCAGCTAAAACAAAAGGAATTTTTAGTGGGATACTATCATAATAAAACAGTTAAACTAGAACCATAGAAAATAAGTGTACACTTAGTAGCTGTTTACAGTATAAAAAAAATGTTGTTAATAAGTACAAACCGATTCTAAGTTAGAAAAAGTTAAAAAAAAATACCTAAGTAAATTTCTTACTCATAGTACCTCAAAAAACAAAATGTTAAAAAGGTTAAATGTTACCTCATCTGGACATCTACTTTCAACATTTGTTCAAGTTGTATTGAACTGGTTATATTACCAATCAGTCTGGCAAAAAGGAAGACGAAGGTTTGTAAGGCAGGTGCATCAGCAACACTCATAAAAAAAACAAGGATCCGTTGAATGCTCTTAACATACGGCCTTGGAGTCGCGACATCCAAAAGAAATAAAGTGAGACTTCATGTCCGCACTTCGGGTAGAGCAGTAGCTCAAAAAATTAAGGCCTAAATAAAAACAAAAGAGGTATCAAAATTTTCAGATAACATGGGCGATAGCGATACGTACCTTGGTTGGCATGTGGCCTAACAGTTTCCAATTCCTAAGATTGGGGTCGCTTTTTTAGCAAAAGCTAACATGCTGGATGGACTTAGATTCGAACAAAGATGATTCCCGCATGCAAAAAATATCCTGTCGTTCAGGCAGGGGCGAAAAACGTGCCACTTGGCTTCACGAAAAATTGGAAAAGGAAATGTCGAAGATTTGACGTGTCAAAAGACGTCCAGTTTTTTCTGGATTTTTATAGCAGGCCGTAAAGAAAACAAAGGCGCCCAGCAACTTATTGACTAGATTAAAGTCAGTTCGAAATCATTTCATTCATACCAACCAACCTACTATTGTTCTCTGTTTAAATGACAGATTTTTAAAATGTTCTGTCATAATATTATGACATAACCTCACAAATATTCGAGTTTAAATTAAATTTTCAACCTGATCTACAATGGATAGCAAATATGTAAAGAATATTCTGGCCAACCGCCCGCATCTCCATAGGGTTAAGTTTTTAGGTGACTTCCATCAAGGGCACTACAAGGTTAGTTTATATTAAACTTTTCCTAGCGGAAAATAAAATTGTTACACATTGATGTCCGGTTTTATGCTTATTCGTTAACCAACATAAAGCATGATCGCAAACGACGACGAAGCCACGCGAAGTCGAGGATAAAGTCGAGAACGACGGGCGTTGCCCCGGGACAGGCGTTTACATAATTAACGCCCGATTTCCGACGCCCGTCCTCTACGAAATTGATACAGTTTGTGAGAGGACAAGACGGCACGAGCCGCAGGAGGGTCAAAGTTATGACTTAAACTGACCACAAAACGATTATGTAAAGCAGACAGTTTAGGAGAGTTTAACGGAAAATGGAGTTGAAGAAATACAAATTTGTTTTTAATATGCTGATTAAGTAGACGCGTAGTATGGTACAGTGTGATCCATTATAAGTGGATCCCCAGGTTTTCGCCTTTTTACTATTTTAAAATTTTGAAACCTAAAATTCATTAAATGGGATATCTCAAAGATTTTTATGACCTGAAAATTTTTTTCGTAGTGTCAACTACCAACGAGTAATCGCAAAGTCGTTAATTTTTTTTTAAATAGGTTGACTAGTTTCCGTCTATATTTCCTCATAGTTTAAAAATTTCTCTAATAGGCTCAATAAAAATTGAGGCAGTTGAACGATTAGTTTTTAAGATATTCTTTTTCAAAAATTTTGGACAAAAAAATTATTGGCACTTTGTATATAAATATAAAAATGAGTTACCTGTCAATCTGTCTAGGTAAATTTTTGTTTTGACATACTCTCGTTTATAGTTGTCAGAAATTAAACGATTAGGTTATCACAGAGACAACGTAATAACTTACGGAGACTAACAGAAATATAGGGCCGCGCAGGAACTACGTTCCTGTAGCGCATTGCGGGGAAGAGTGAAAGTAATGCTTGTATTAAGTAAACACCTACCTTGCCACGTCCATCTCTTCCTATATGATCATGAAAGAAAGACAGAACATTTTTCAATGTCGAAATATATTTCACACAATTTTAATTTATTACCTGCCGGTTTTTGCCACCGCTTGTCAAAGTCTGTCAAGCCTGGCAGGCGGTTTTTTTAGGTTTTAAAAAGTGAGTTATTTTAATCAGTTTTGGTTGGAAATCGCGCGAGTTTATGGGATTAGCTATATAGTGGATTAACAACTTTTTCTAAAGTCTAAAATGCCATTCAAATCAGGCTGGATCACTACCATTAAAGCTAGAGTGCATGGGACTATTTGAAGGGTGCCGAAAATGAGAGTTCAGATTTTTGTGAACAAATCCCTGAAGAAAATATTGTGATGATTTATACAGAGTTAAGCAAGAAGAGGTTAAAACATTTATAAAATCTGTAAGACTTCTATACTGAGATTTTTTCCCAATTAATAAAAGAAAATAACATAATAAAGTGTTGTTACCTTTAATATTTTATAATATTCCTCAATATAGTTATAACCCCCTCCTCCTATTTTAGATTTTTAAAGGGTCCAAAAAACTTTTGTAAGCTAAAGAAAGTTTTTTAGCTGTATAGAACCGTAGTTGGTTAAGGTTTGTATAGAGCTAAAACCTTTCGCGAATGCATTGATTTTTTAACACTACAAAGTATGGAAAAACTGCGCCTGTTAAGTTTTTTCATATCTTTTTATTATTAAATAAGTAAGTGTCTGTAAAATATTTACCAAAAGAAGGTATGTATTTTATTATGCGTCTGGCTGTACAAGTAGTTCCTTCCTGTAGCCACTGGCTGCGCTGGTATCGCCGACAAACCATATTCCCCAAGTATAACACAGTATCGATCACTCTCGCGTAGCTATTACTTTCTCTATGGGTTATCAGTCAATATCGGTCAAAATGGTTTATTCAGACGAAGAAAAACGTGATATTGACTTAAGCTACGTTAGAAACAATCAACAAGCGGCTCTTACGCGCAGAAGACATCGGCAGCTATATCCTGGCAGACTTGTGCCATCAAAATCCACAATAAATAGAATATTCTTAAAATTTCATCAAACAGGATGTATCCAGCGTAAGAAAAAATAAGTTCCATTCAATTATGATAAAAATCTACAAATTCTTTTGATTTTGAGGACCAACCCAACTTATCGATACGACATGTTGTAAAGATCATCAACGAAGAAAGGATGTATTCAACCTGCTTTCCAATAGTTCAGACTTTATTGGAAAAATCATGATACTTTTCTTATAAATCAAGAATCGTTAAAAAATTGACGCTAACTCAAATGCGCAATAGGGTAGAATTCTGCAACTTGATGTTATATATACAAATTTTGTTAAAGAGCTATATACAAATTTTGTTAAAGAGCTAGCTTCTCAAGTACGGAAGACTGTAACTGTTTGGTGCGGAGTCTATCGTAACCAGGTAATAAGACCTCACTTTCTTTAGGAAACATTAAAGCCAACTTCAAAATCTTTTGGACCATTTTCCTGAAAACCAAAGAGCTGAGATCGTATTCTAAGATGGGGCGGGACCCCATAATACAGCAGCAGTCCGAGATTTTTTGAATATGTCATTTCCTGAATGGTTGGGAAGGTTTGGGCCGATTCATTGGCTAGCGAATAGTACGGATTTACCAGATCATTTTTAAGGGGCTACTTGAAAGATAAAATTTATCGATACGACATTACCACAGAGCTTCAAAATAGAATAGGGACGAAAATAAGAATATTGAACGAAAATCATCCAGAGTTTATTACCAACACAATCAGCAATTTAGTACGTAGATTGGAGCTGTGCATAGAGCAAAACGGACACCGTTTTGAACATTTATCATGAATTAATTATTGTTATTTCTTAAATGTTTTTATTACTATATTTTTTCGATGTTTTTGTGCTTTTTGCTAAAATAATGTGGTCTACGGGATTGCAGAATATCCCTGTATTTTTCACCTGCTTATACCATGAAAAAAAAATATTTTTTCCGAAATTTTTTTACTGAGATAATTAGATAAATTTTCAACCTATGATAAAATATAAACGGAAACTAGTCAACCTATTTAAAAAAATTCATGACTTTGCGATTACTCGTTGGTGGTTGACACAACGAAAAAAATTTTTAGCTCATAAAAACTTCGAGCTATCCCATTTAATGAATTTTAGCATTGCACTGTACAATATCCTTTCTTTTATCTATCAAAAAAAACAAAAATTACGTAAGTACGTAAATTTAAAAAATAGAGAAGTTGCAGCAGCAATCTTCTGCGACTTCTCGAAGGCCTTTGATCCTGTTAGGCACCATATTCTTTAAAAAAAAAACTAAACGTTTATGGTAACTCATATATGTCAAATAGATTTTAAATTGTTAAAAGTGGTGATTCTATATCATCATCCTTAGCTATTGATACAGGTATTACTCTAGGTTCCTATTCTCTTTTTAATATTTATTGCTTGAAAATGAACATCGAATTCCTTGGTATTCATAAAAATAGCCACTTAAAATTTACCCATCATATTGAAAATCTACATAAAAAAATTGCTATGGGTGGGTACGCTGCAAATTAGGTTAGTTCATGGCTAAAACTTCCTAATATGCTCATATATAATATCACTTGCGCTATGGAAATTGTACTCATTATTTATTTAATTCAGTTTTTATGCTTCAGAAATGAAGTCTGATATATGTTGGTGGAGGAATTCTCAGAGACCACTGTCGGCCACTTTTTCGAAGGGAAAAAATCCTAACTTTGGTAAGCCTATTTATTCCAGAACAGTGTATTTTACACACCAGAAGATATTGATGAAAATACTGCCGTTGCTTTGTTTGTAGTTTACTTTTTGCTATTTACTTTATCTTTTGATTGTCATTTTAAACTGTTCTTGCCCTTGATTATAATGTTATCTTTTACACAGTTAATTATACATTTTATTAATTAAGGTTTATTAAGTATTATTGTGGTTTGTTTATTTTGTGTTTTTGAACTTATTGTAATTTTAGACTGCATTTATTTATATAATATTTTAGTTACCATTTATAATAAGTTTAACAAGACAAAAAAAATTTTTACCTTTAGAGTTTTAAGTCAATCGCTTTGTCAATGAAAATGTTTATTTTTGTTTTCTGACAACAAAGCTTATTATACTTCGATTGGTCACATCTTATTAGATATACCTGGTAGTGATACTTCATAGCACGTTATATGCAAGTTTTAGAGATAAGAAAAACATACCGCCCTTGCATTAATCCTGATCTCTGCTAGCTACTTCAATATACTTCTTGCGCTGTCACGCGACAAGTGAAGACGGTATCGCAAGTCATTTACGCGCGCGAATTGTGATTAAAGGAAACATCTAACAAAAGAAAATATCTAACAAAAGGAAACATTAAAAAAAAAAACATCTAACAAAAGAAAACATCTAACAAAAGAAAACGTGAAAAGTAAATGTATTAACTAAAGAAGATAATGAGGAAACTGAAAAAGGAAAGGAAAAGGAAGCGTTGTGATTCAAGTAAGGAAGATATAGGCAAACTATCAGTTTTAAACAATGGAGTGAGACAAATATTATGCTTTTGGCTAATATTTTTTGGCATTGGTTTGTTTATTCTGTAAACACACATTTGTTTTTATTACTCATAAAAACTTAAACCCTGCATGTTTGCTTAAAAATTATTATTAGCACGTCGTTTTCCATATTATTAATGTGACGACGAATTTGACAGTTAAACGAATAAAATGCCGAAAAAATCTAACAAAAGAAAGCGTGAAAAGCAAATGGATTACCTAAAGAAAAAAATAAGGGAACTGAAAAAGGAAAGGAAAAGGAAGCCTCGTGATTCAAGTAAGTAAGGCACATTGTCAGTTTTAAACAAAGGAGTGAGATAAATATTAGGCTTGTGGCTAATATTTTTGGCATGGGTTTGTTTATTCTGTAAACGCACATTTGGTTTTATGACTCATACAAACTTAAAACCTTCATAGTTTTTGACTTGTGCTCGCCATATTAGTATCAATAAAAAACTTCATATTATTACTTAAAAAATTTTATTATTATCACGCCATTTTTCATATTATGATATGTGACGACGAATCTGACAGTTCCTTAAGTTTGTCACTCGTCAGACACTAGTAGTTCCTTGAACTCTAGTATAGAGAGGCATCCCTTAGAAAGTATATTAGGGGGGACAGATAGTATATTGGGTCCAGACATATCAGCAGAACTAACTTGCAGATGGAAGAAGCATCTTTTTATGGGAACAGATAAGGAAACCAAAAATAATCTCCTCGAAACATACGAAATTCCTGGCATTTGCCAAATTCTTCAAGGATTCAAATTAAACCCAGGGTGCTAGCATCCACAGAGCAAAAAAGAGATACGTAACTCTTGGAATTGTAAACCATTTTGGGATTTTCTCTAATTTGGCCTAAACAAAAAAGGGAGAGACGAGGCACTTGATAAAGATCTTTTGGGTCTTGCCGAATCGGCGCAGTTGTTTTGCATTGACCACAATATTGTTTCATGTAAAAGTATTAAAAATTGCTACTGCGTAAAATCGAGATCTTTACTTTTTTAGCGAAGATTTTGCCGAAAATTGCAAAAATATAAAAAAGGCGCCGAGAGGAAATATTAGAGCTAAACAGTGAAAGAACGTATTCCGGCTGAATAAAAAAAATTTTCAGAAGAGTGGAAGGAAATAACTCAAAATAAATTAAATTTAAGTTGGACAAAGGTTCCAAAATGCCCTTTGGGGACAAACCTTTTCAAGTTTTCACCCCCAAAACCACAAAATTTACCAAAAATGAGTTAAAAATTTATTCGAAAAGCGTACAACATTTATAAGTAGGAGCTAAAACTGTTAATAACTGTCAAGATCAGTTTTTGCTAAGCTATTTTTTAAGACAGAATGATAACGGGGAATTTATGTTTATCTTTAATCCTAAAAGACTAAATAAATTTCTTTCGTCCACCTCATTTTCATCTGGAAGATGTTAAAGAACTTAATTACTAAAAACTGCTTCCTTGCGACATTAGACCTTAACGATGCACATTTTTTAGTTCCAATGTTTGATGAGTATAAAAAATATTTAAAATTTTCTTTCCAAAACAAAAGTTGAATTCCAATGTTTACCATTCAGTCTAGCCACTGCACCTTTTCGTTCTACTCTTTTTAATCTAAGGTTTCAGCAAATTACTCTTAGGCCTGTTTCTCTTATCTAAGACATAAGGCAGGCAAAAAAATATCAGAAACATCAATATTATTTAAAAGATTAGGTTTTTTATTAACTTATCAATTAAGAAGCCATATACAACCGAATCAAGAGATACAATTTTTAGGATTTATCCTTAATGCAGAAAAGAAGTGGATATCTATCGTACAAAAAAAAAACAAAATAAAAACAGCCATTATGATTATTTAAAGAAAAAAAAAGGAAATAAAATAACAATTAAAGGGATTTCTCTAATTATAGGAAGACTAGTCTCGGTTTGTTACGCTACAGAGTAACGTTTAAAAAAAAAACAAAAGATCAAAAGATCTTGGGTGGAAATAACCAAAATTCAAACTTGGATGAGCATCCCACAAGGAACACACAAAAGATCAAAGCGAAAAGAGAAATGATTGAAAGATGTTTCGCCCTGGGTAACCAGCGTGAGCTCATCAGTAGTTTCACTGGTCACCCTCCACTATACATCATTAAACACCATCATACTCTTTGATTTCCAAACTTGAACCACTCAAAAATAGGCATCGTTTCGCCTGATACGAATTCGTCCTGGCGTGTTAATATTTACAGTAGTATTATGCTCCTAAGGCAATTAAAAAAAAAGAAGTTAAAAAACCTCCAAATCAGTTACTTCAACCGAAAAGAAACTAAAGAAACAAAAGATCAAAATATCTTGGGTGGAAATAACACAAAAGATCAAAGCGAAAAGAGAAATGATTGAAAGATGTTTCGCCCTGGGTAACCAGCGCGGGCTCATAAGTAGTTTCACTGGTCACCCTCCACTATATATCATTAAACACCATCATACACTTTGATTTCCAATCTTGAACCACTCACAAATAGGCTAGAGTACCGCTTGTTGTACGTAAAAACCCTTGAGCGAGAAAAATATCGTGTCTTAAAGGCTAACAGGAACAACTATAACAAAAAGATTGTGGGGGTCTTACTTAAAAATGAACTTAAGTGGTGGTTAAAGCACATAGACCAAGCCAAACATACTATTTTACAGCCTAATTATAACATTAAAATTTTCATTAAAGTAAAACTCCTGGCATATCGGACAAAGCGTTTTTGTTTCTCACTTTATTACGACCAGGCCTCTAATGTCTAATGGAGAATCCAGACACCTACAGACCTGTTTCATCCTTATTAGGAATCATCAGAGAGTCATAGGATTATACCTGGCAGTTGAAGCTACACAGTGACCGTGCACACCTCTCGAATTTAAAACAAAAAGTTTCTAATCCGTGGAGCGTAGTAACTGTGTGCTCCACCTGTCGAATAAACCGAGAAACAAAAACATCACAATTGAAAAGTGCAGAACACCGCAAATACAGAATCCTGTACCTTTCAGTAGGTTATAAAGTAAAAACCTGTAAAAGTATAAGTATATATGACTCTTAAAAAGAGGTAACGTTCGCAGCAGCACCGCCCCCAATTGGAGCTTCATACTACGTGGCCTTAATTTTAAGGCATCACCAAGCAATCGCTCCGGAGGAGGCTTGTTGCGCAGAACTAAGAAGCCAAAATATTTAAAAAACAACAAAATGAATCTCGTGTCCGCAAATTTTTATATAATAGATTTCCTCCTTCCTCACTGTTTCCAAAAATTAAACAAAAATAAAACGATAATTCGATATGTCTGCAGTTTTATCCTATCTGGAAAACTCAAGCATGGCAATATTAGAATCCATGATTCGCTTAAAAGTTATCGTTTTAAATCCGAAATGTGATTTACTCTTATTCTCGTTTAGGGTCTAGAAATCTTATGAAGTTGGTCCATAGTAACAGGAGCGTTCGGGAGGATGCAATTTATTTTTTCCAAATAATGGAAGTTTTGCGACAATAATATTGAGACTATCTTGCAGCCTAATGTAAATCAAGTGTTATCCTTTTTAGAAACAGAATATCAAAATACTGGGAAACATTCAATTCTTAACACACATAGGTTTCCCTTAAATTTAATTTTCCATGCAGAAAAATCAGAAATAGTAGATAGGTTTATGAGAGGCATTTTTAAGCTGCGCCTTCAGTTTCCGAAATATAAAGTTGGTATCCTGAACCACTGTTACCTTATATAGGTAACTTGTACCCTTTAGTAAATTTAACATTCGGGTTATTAACTATAATGGTACTTCTTTTGACTCTTTGATATTTTCTATAAGTTAAGTATAAGTTAAGTAACATCAAAGCTAACCAAGAGGGCATAGAAATAAAAGATATTTTAAAAATATCTTGACCCAGACGAATTCAGCCTTTGCTTAGGTTCCCTTTTTCAAAGAAAATTTACAGTTCTATTTGTGTTTTACCATTATATATTACATACAGAATGATACACTTATTTTAACAATTAAAAAGTCTCATAAGTCCGCTACATCCCAAAGCATTAGCAGGTGGATTAAAAAAAGTCAAAAAAACGCAGAAATAGAATCAAATTTTAAAGAACATAGCACAGGACATAGGTCGTCTTCCGCAGCATTGAGGGTTGGTGCATCAATTAAAAGTATTAGAAAGGCTGCGGGATGTTCCGAAAAAAGGAAAACAGTCAATCAAAAGATTTCTTACCTAATTATATTAAGAAATATATGTTAAACACATTTAAATTATAAACTTTGTGGTTTACTTATTATTATTTAACTTTTTAACTAATATTGCCATGTTCTCTAACCAACTACCAGGTATATCTAATAGGATGTGACCAATCGAGGTATAATTAAGGATTAAACGACTTACCTGTAAGGAAGTTCAATCCAAATTATACGAGATTATTCACATCCTATTAGATACCCTCCCTCCCACCCTTGGCAATCTTAGTATTTCAGGAAAGCTTTAGAAGTATAATGAAGTACCTAGCAGAGATCAGGCAGGCTGCAGGGGCGGTATGTTTTTCTTATCTCTAAAACTTGCGTATGACGTGCTACGAACTATCACTACCAGATATATCTAATAGGATGTGACCAATCTCGTATAATTTGAGATGGGGGGGGGGCGTGTAGCAACGGAAAGGAAGCAAAAGGGTTTTTGGCAACAAGGTGAATAGGAGAAACACATAAATATTATTAAAATGAAGGCAGCTTTTTATGGCTTAACAAGCTTTGTAAAAAATTCAAAAAATTTTCATATTTTACTAAGAATTGACAGCATAGTCGCTATAGCCGTCATAAATAAAAGGAACAGCATAATATATAAAAAACTGATTGCTGTTGCGAGAATGAAGTGGCAGTGAGCTTAGGTATATTTTTATATTTGCCACGTACATAAATACGTTGGATAATCATATGGCAGACAAAAAATCTAGTATAAAAATTTTATATTTATTTGCAAGCTATCTGAACAGAAAATGCCATCGCTTTGTGTCGTGGCTTCCAGTGAATGCATTTACAATTAATTATTCCTTTTTTTTCACTGTTTCCAAAAATTAAAAAAAAAATAAAAACGATAATGCGATATCTCTGGTGGTTTATCCTACCTGGAAAACTCAAGCATGGTATCCAAAATTAGAATCCATGATTTGCTTAAAAGTTATCGTTTTACATCCGAAATGTGATTTAATCTTATCCCCGTTTAGGGAAACCCACCCCTTTAAAAGAATCTTTCCCTCGGGGCAGCAATCTTACCTACTTACCTGTAAGGAAGTTCAATCCAAATTATACGAGATTGGTCACATTCTATTAACACCCTCTCATTTATATATTCATGTATTTTTCATGCAATCTATTTAAGTATCACTAATCAACCCGCCCTAGATCTTAGTATTTCAGGAAAGCTTTAGAAGTATCTGAAGTATCTAGCAGAGATCATGCATATCTAATAGGATGTGACCAATCTCGTATAATTTGGATTGAACTTCCTTACAGGTAATTCGTTTAATCCTTAGTTTTGAATTGAATTGAATTGAAATTGAATACAGATATTAGATTACCCTCTCTGCGGCATACCGTTGGAGTTTTCTATTAAGATCAATAGATTGGGTACATATAACTATGAGATACTATATTGGCCCAAGTGTCGCAAAATGTGTAACAAAAATAAATTTGAAAAACAAGGAAAATAATGTAAAAATCAGTGCTGGCTTTGGACAAAGCAAAATCCTAAAATCTACTGCGCATACCTGACGCAGTCTGCTTACGCACAGAAGAGTTTGTGACTCTGAACTTTGTCCAGGCCAACTTGATTAGAACAGCAGAAATACATGGAACTAAAATGTAAAATCATTGGTGCTAGAAAGCACTGATAGTCCACCATATAATTAATTATTTTATGTTGAAAGGAAATGAAAATATCTCGAAACTGTAGCTTTGAAGGATTTGAAACTTATAACAAAATGTTTGGGGTATTATTTACGAAAATCGAAATCTGGAAACCGCATATCAATAGCTGCTTTACTTCTAATGATTTTTTTCAAATAACTCGGATACTAAAGCTCCCACGAATTTGGACTTCATAACAAAATTTGTAGTCCATATTCATGGAAACTTTAATCTGAAAACCGTATATCGCTACTTGCTTTTGTTCCAAAGTTTTTTAAATATTTTTTCCCCTTTTTCCCTCTTCAACCCCCCCCCCCTAATTTCGTTAAAATCAATTAAGGCGTTCTTGAGTTATCATATATACACACAGATAACTTTTTTTTTTGTTGATTAAGGTGTTTTGGAACCTTAGTAACTCATTTTTGATAAAATTAAGAAAAGTCAAAATTTCAAGATTTTAATATTCCCCCATACCATATTGGTATGGTGGTTTAATTCCACACCTACGCCTGGGCACCTGGTAACTTAAACTACCTATTGTATTTCTTTATTATTATCGCGTTCGTTTATTCAAAATCTAAAAAAACCTATTAGGAAGGCTGACTACAAATAAATTACCAGAGGGTAAAATTTAAAAAATTGGAAAAATATCCGAAATCCATATAGCAGGGGCGTAGCCAGAAATCGACTCTTATCAAAAATCAACTTCCTACCTATGACAAATTTTTAAAAATTAGGTAGATTATTAAGTTCTTGAACTGAAGGGAGGGAAGAGGGGCGGTTTAATAGGTGTTGAGTTAGTGTATATGAAAAAATAGTCTCGTTTGCAGATTTATTTCAAAATTAACCCTTAAATGCGCTGCATGTAGAAATTTTGAAATAATTACACTAAACTGCGATTTTTTACGCGTTTAAAATGTTGTTGACAAAAAAATTAAACAAAATTGTAACGATATTTAATAATAGCGCCCCAGGCAAAAATTTGACAAAAAAAAATCTTTAAAAATTTTGACCTCTTAGGTTTGTAAAATATTTTTGAAAAAGTAGATTGAGTTAGATTCCAAGAAGGGGTGGGTTGCGGTGGTGTATATAGATTTGTTGCCAAATCATAAATGCGCCGCAGATGAAAGAAAAATTATACTAAGAAAGCTATTTATTACACGTTTTGAAAAATTGTAACAATTAATGATGTCGTAGCACCGCAGGCAAAATTTTTCAAATTTAAGATATCACGGGGTCTAAAAAGTGGGGAGCTATACCTCTACTTGGGGCCCTGATCATGATTAATTTATTGTTGATTGGATTGGCCCTCATGGGAAGGTTTTAACCCCCAAAACCGACTGAATATAGCAAATGTACACTTCATTGAAAAAAAAATGAGGAAGTTATTAAATATAGCCGAAGTCATTCTCGGGATTCTCAGCGTTTCAGCGATACCGCTGTTATCAAAATCGGTTCAGCCATTTATAGACATACTTCATCCAACTCGAAAACATTACCCTCGTATCGTAAGCAGTCGGGTAGAAAGAGAAAAATGTTTTAACTTCGTAAAAATAATACGACACAAAACCACATTAAGATTATCCACTCGCGATACACCTCTGAATAAGGCAGTAATATTTAGTGTCTCATTAGGTCCTATCTATGCCAATGAACATGCGTGTTTTGGCCATTTGCGGATTTTCGTAGTTGTGGTAGAATCAAGTGCAAGGAAAAACATACAAAGTGTTTCAGTATTTAGTATCATTTCGTTATCGATCTACAGAGCGTGTAAGTTTCAATTTTGAAACATAAAGGGATATTTACATAGACCAACTTTCCTTTGATGTTGAAATGCCGAAAAACTTTTATTCAAACTTTTATGGCAAAGTCTGTGGAAAAATCCGAGTAAAATTGGTTTGGAAAAACGTTTGGTATAAAAATATTATAAGTAATAAAAATAAATGTTGTTGTCAAAAATCATTCAAATTAACTAAAAAAAAATACAAAAATTAAAAATTATAAATATTTGATTTATTTATTTGAATTACACTGGCCGAGAAATTTGTTTTTTGTAACACAAAGCTGAATAGCTATTATTGTGGTAGAATGGACCTATCCAAATATGAAAATGAAAATATATTGCAATATCTATTAAAATAATAACTTGATAGTTTTTTACAGTTTATAGCGACTTTATTTATAGTTTTGCACCTACTGAACATACCTTGCATCTAAGAAAAACACAAATATTAAAAAAACTAACTGAAAACACTGATTATATTCTATTTTTAGTCTACCATACCAATATGGTATGGGTTACCATTAAAATCGTGATATTTTGGATTTTCTTAATTTTATCAAAAATTAGTTCATCATAGGCAATCACTCGATACCGAGTATGATTTTCCTCTATTCGTATCGTTTTTTAATGGCTATGTAAGCCAATTCTCGAGCCGCACACCCTTCCATAGTCTTGGCACACCCAGACTCCGACAGCAGCCGGGTGTTATTGGTCATCCATTCTTCCATTTTGTCGCTCCTTTCTACGTTCTCTCTTTTCTGTCTCAAGCCCTATCGCTTGCCGTGGTCTCGAAGTTGTTTATATCGATGTGATCCTTCATCATATTGCCTTTGAGAACGTCCTTGTGCCTTTTTTGTTGACCTCCTTGATTTCTCTGTCCCTTCTTCAGTTGTCCATAAAATATCTGCTTTGGGAGACGTGTTTCGGGCATGCGGATAACGTGACGAAGCTGGTGCTTGAAGATAAGGGCTTCTATACTAGTTTTTCTGGCTTCTTCTAAAACACTTATGTTTGTTCATCGGTCGTGCCATTTGATTCTCAGGATTCATCTTAAACAACTTTGGTGATATTTTTCTAGTCGTTTGATATGCCGTCTATAGGTGGTCCACGTTTCGCATCTGTATGTTAGAGTCGGTATTATAACTGTGTTGTAGACACGAAGCTTGGTCTCCGCATTGACGTCGTGATTATTGAAGACTCTCCGAAAGCCGTCCGAAGGCTGCACTAGCACATTTTAGGCGATACTGTATTTCTGCGTCAATAGTTGCATTTGATGATAAGTGGCTCTCAAGGTATGGGTAATGTTCCACGTTCTGCAGAGGATGGCCATTTATGGGAAAGTTTGGAGATTGGGGATTCGTACCTGCTTTTGGTTGGTGAAGAATGTGCGTTTTGATAAGATTGACCTCTGGGCCAATGCTTTTGTAGCGTACTGCAGTTCGATTACCGAGGTCGTCGAGACCTTAGTTTTTGCTCGCAGTCTACCTAGGTAAAGTAGGCCACCGTCGAATCTATATAGAATTTCCACTCCCGGCGGTAGATGTTCCTCAACAAGGTGAAGTATGGCATCTAAAAACATAGAGAAAAGGGTGGGCGCAATAACACACCTTTGTTTAACGCCTGTCGTAATCTGGAATGACTCTCCTGGTCCATTGTTGCTCAGGACTGTTGCATTCATATTGTCGTGTAGTAGTCTAAGAATTTCTGATTTATTTTTGAGGGCATCCAGCTTTTGCCTTTATTTGCAAAGAGTTTCTCTGTTGACCGAGTCAAATGCTTTGACTAGGTCTATGAAGGCCTTAAAAGGCACTAAAGATCATGTCAGCTGTGCCTCGATTGGGCCTAAATCCACACTGTGTCTCTGGCAGATTTTGTGCATCAATCGGAATTAATCGGTTTGATAGTATCCGTCCAAGTATCTTTCCTGCAACAGAAAGCAGAGATATACCTCTGTTGTTTCCATATTAAGCCTTGTCGCCTTTTTTGAAAATGGTAACTATATAGGCTACTAAGGTTCCAAAACACCTTAATCGACGAAAAAAAAAAAGTTAGTCGGTCTGTCGGTCTGTTGTCTATTGTCTGTCTGTATACACGATAACTCAAGAACGCCTTAATCGATTTTAATGAAATTTGGTACAAAAATCTTCTATCGGCTGACCATGAAACAATTAAGTTTTGGGTAGGGTGGTGGGGGTTGAAGAAGGGAAAAAGGAGATAAAATGTTTGAAAAAATTGTAACTTTTGAACAAAAGCAAGTAGCGATATACGGTTTTCAGATTTAAGTTTCCAAGAATACGGACTACAAATTTTGTTATCCAAATTTGTGAGAGCTTAAGTTACTTGAAAAAAGTTAAAATATATAAAAAAATCATAACTTTAGAAGTAAAGCAGCTACTGATATGCGGTTTCCAGATTTCGGTTTTCGTAAATATTACCCAAAAATTTTGTTATAAGGTTCAAATCTTTCAAAGCTACAGTTTTCAAGATATTTTCATTTCCTTTCAACATAAAATAATTGATTGTATGGTGGACAAGCCGTACTTTCTAGCACCAATTTTTTTCTTTTGTGATGAGTCATATCTTCTATCTTCAAAAACCCACAGTAATCACCCATGGCTGGATCCTATCATCCTTGAAAGCGATTGTCCTTGTCCTAATATCCTGGTGGAACCTTTCACACTGCTCATCAAGTGCTCGTAAAAATGCCTTCCTTAAATTTGGCATCGCTTATCTGGGAAAAAAACCTAAACGTATTTGCGTCCATCACCGTCTTTATTCATACCCTTCACAAAGTTTTTCATCAGCCAAAGTTTAATGGGAGGAGGCAAAAGGACATTTGATAAAATTGCCTGACTGCTAATGTAAAATGGTCTTATTAAACTATTGAAAAGTGGTACGTGTTAGGGCTTTAGGAAATTTTTTTCCATTATTAGAAGGGTATTTTTATTTTAAAAATATAGGGCTGACCTGTGCTACAAAAATCTTGTCGGCCAGAAAAAAAAACGGTGCTTAGGTTAACGTGATTAGATCTATGTGGTTAGGGTCAAATAAAGACGTCTTTTCGCGACCGATGTTTTCGAAAGCACATTTTGAAAACATACGTCACCGTTTTAATCGCACCGTCACTGTTTCGAACCATCGCCATTGATCGCCAAAATGACAATTATTGAATGACAATAATCGCCTGTGTTTGTGTGGCATCTCGTTTTTTGGATTTCGAAGTTTTTTTTTGTGATTTTTCGAAATAAGTGTCCTAGATCCACAAGTGAGCCTTTTTTTTGTCGCCGCTAGATAACTTTGGCCTATTTTCATTATTGCTAAAAAATGACAAGTACCGACATATTGAACCGTGTTCGAAACGGCGGCCGAGGCGCTTTCGAAATACTTTGGAATGTTTTGAACCGTGACGTCACCGTTTCGTCGCCAAAATAATATTTTACGCATGTTTTCAAAGCGGTTTCGAAAACATCGGTCGCGAAAAGACGTCTTAAGTTTTGTGTGGATTCTCCTTCTCGTCTGAAAACCAGGAAAACCACACAAATTATAAAAACCCGCCCAGACTGCTCAGGACGTTCCTAAAACCCACACTTGTCCGAGGAAATTCGGACCATCTTTTTGGTTTTCCATTTTTCTTAAATTGAGATCAGTGATGATAGATCAAAAATATTTTAAAGACATTATGCTCGAGGAAAAGTTCGTCGAAAAGTATGTCGAAAATTTTGCCGAAAAAGGATCGAAAATATTTTTGCAAAGTTTTGGACGAACAGATTCTCCGTGTAATTGCGCCTTAAGTTATTTTGTATGATCTACTTACATCATCTCAGTATGCCAAGTGATGATCAGAGGTCAAGCCTTTTTTCGCTCGATAAATTTTTGTTGAGCGCTGGGGTATTTTGAAATAAAAAATGAACTATTTTTGATCATTTGTGATTTTTTCGCAGCTGAGACCATTATTGCAACAAAAATAATATTTTATTGCAAATAGCTACATTTAATTAAAATATTTAATCCTAAACTTGACGACGTATCTATCAGGATACGTTGAATTTAAAACATCTTGGAGGCGACCCGTGTTTATTTAGCTCCCATAGTTTTGCGTTGCATACTAGTGGATATATTGCCCAACCAAACCGCCTAAATTTTGTAAATTGTTACGCGACTGCGTGAAATATCGCAACCGATAGTAAATTTATAACAGATGCTTGGTAAATTTATTAATATTTTTTGTTGTTTGTTATTGGTTTTTCTATGTGTAAAATAAATATTTTTACCTACGACCAACGAATAATACAAATTTTACATCGTTCATTTACTGTCCTAGGATAATAATAAATGCCATTTACGGTCCTAGGATAATAATAAAGCTTCGACGTAAACCGCAAGATGGCGTGACAAGCGATGAAAATTTATCTTATAAGAACACTAATTGACGCAAAAATGTGAATTATTTTTCTATAATTCAGACAATAGATATTTAATAAACGTAAATAATCCAATATAATTTTAGTACCTAACCAAAAACAAGTGCCGTTAAATTATATTACGCATTTTTAAGAAAAAATACTTATTTTTTAAAAAGATATAGGAATAGTCCCTTAGTAACCTTATTTGTTTTAACGTTTTAGATGGAACGTCATTGAAACTTTAGGTCAGGAAGTTTGTTGACTTAAGAGTGTTCGCATTTGATATTTTTAATTATTTCTGATATTTATGATGATATTTTCATTGGTCGTAGGTAAAGTATAGTACACTAACTCGCATGTTATGGTCATCACAAGCTCAGATAAATTAAGACACCCGCCTGCGGCTCGCGTCTTAAACTTCATCTTCGCGTTTAATGAGGTCAATCAAGCCACACTCCCCCCGCCCGAAAGATATTCAAGTTTTGATAGGCTTATTATTTCGAACCAATTTTGAAACTAATTTTGAACCACATTTAAAAATGTTGAACTACACTCCTTCCTGGTTTTTTTTTAATATTCAAAATAAGGGTTGCAGCAAGACGTCAAGCTACACCCCTCCCCCTCATTTAAAGCGTAGAGAAAAATGAAAAGCAACTATCCCAAAATTAGGAACTAATTTCGAACTCCTCCACCAAAAAGAATTTCGAAAAACCCACGAGTAACCCTGTGTTTTAAAAAAAAATATGGCGGGGGGTGCAGGTTGACGTCAAGTCACACCCCCCCCCCGAAAGATATTCGAGTTTTGATATGCTTATAATTCTAAACTAATTTGAAACACTTTTAAAAAATTTTAACCACACTCTTTCCAGGTTTTTTTTAGCTTAACGTCGGGCTGCACCTCCCATTTTAAATATTAAAAAAAACAGGAAGTAGTATGGTTCAAAATTTTTAAAAGTGGTTCAAAATTAGTTCGAATTCGAAATTATAAGCATATCAAAACTCGAATATCTTTCGGGGGGGGGGGGGGCTTGACGTCAACCTGCACCTCCCACGATATTTTCTAAAAAAAACAGGGTTACTAATGGGTTTTTTGGAATTTTTTTTTTGGTGATATTAGGAGTTTGAAATTAGTTCTTAATTTTGGGATAGTTGCTTTTCATTTTTATTTACGCTTTAAATGAGGGGGGTGTATCTTGACGTCCGGCTGCAACCCCCATTTTGAATATTAAAAAAACCAGGAAGGAGTGTGGTTAAAAATTTTTAAAAGTTGTTTAAAATTAGTTCGAAATTGGTTCGAAATTTAATTTTTAGCTTAACGTCGTCGTAATTTAATGTTTAATGACCATGCTTATTATATAAGCTACTATTATCAAGGTTACTGATATTTCAGTAAACAAGTTTCAGTGGGGTACGCAGAAATTATTCATATGAGGGGCTTGAGGTTCCTGAACAGGGGGGGAGGAAGAGGCTTGAGTAACTGAATATAGTGCCAGATTACCATTTTATAGATGATTTTTTGGGAAAATTAAACCTTTATAAGTGGGACTTCAGTGGCTTTGGGGACGTTAAGCCCCTCCTGTTGATATCGAGCTTCATTTAGATGAATAATAACTATACACAAGTAAGTTTTTTAAGCCAGTGACGTACGTGGAACTTATTCCTTGGTGGTAGTGCTTGGGTAACAGAATACCGTTTTATTTTTGAAAGAAGGAGTCGATATTAAATAAATTTAAGGAGACCCCCTTCCCCCTCGGCATACTCTGTGCATAAGATTACCAGGCAATGACAAGTGATTAAAGTTTTATTGAATATTATATCTTAGCAGTGTATCGATCTTCATAGATACAAAAACTAGTTGGTCTAAACCAATTCGCACTCTACTAAAGAAGAATGAAACGTGCAGGAGTGAACCTGTCATTATAGGAGCAATTGTTTTTTAACTTCAAATCGTGGCCAACTTTGGTGAGGTTTTAATATTGGAAGCATAAAGACATTTATAGTTAATGAATAGTATCGAGGGTATCCTTCCTAACAATTCAGCGGGGGAAGGGGGCGCATCGGAACAACCTTTTCTTCTTGCAGTAGTTGGTATATTTTTTTATAAAATTATGTAGTTTAAAATTTTCTGATTATTAAATCAATAAGAACATACTATTTTTTCTATATTCATTATTGATCAGCCGACTGTACACTCAATTCCAATAGACGATTTCAAAAACAAATTTTGTTGATGAAAGCTATTGTGAAGATTATAAAAAAAACGCAAATTTGGAGAATGTATATTTTTTCTTGAAACCTTAAGTTAAGTAAGCTTTGTAAGTGTATCTCATCAGTGCGTCTATTCTTGAATCGAGAGAAAATTGCCCCCAGGGAGTCAAATGATTTCGCTACTATGCATCTCATTGGTGGAAAGTAATTCTCTTAGTCAAGAGCAATAGAATTACTTTCGATCGTGAGACATTTTTTTCTGGCTGCTGGAAGAGGACAGTAGCGCTTGGATTAAGGCTTCTCATTGTTCGTCTCTTGAAACACATCTGGACAATGCCAACGAGGATATAAGCTAAATAGAGGGGACACCTAATGGTAAATTTCAACCCTGCTCAACTGAAGTGAATACTAGATGGCGCAGGCTATCGTGCTTTTAGTACTTAAATCCACAACTTGGTGCGCCACTTTCGTTTTCGAACTTGCTTATTTTTAACGATCGAAAGCATTGGCGGCACACTGGGAAATCGCATTCTTTTGGACGTGTTTCGCGTGGGTTCATTGAACTTCATTTGATTGCCCGCGTCGCGCTGCAGGGGACACAGGCTCGTGCCGGGGCTGGGGGACCCCCGGCCCCGCCGGGGTTTCACAGGTACGTTAGTTTACGATACAGTGCTTTCGTGCTGCTTACTATTTTTATTGAATTGTCTCGTGAATTGTAATCGAAATAAATTCAAAAATGTGGTTGGAACTGCTCCAACCATGAAAATAAAAACAAAGATGTGGCTTTTTTTTATTTTTCAATCAACGACATCGTAAGATTGGAAAAATGGAAGAAACTTTCGGGAAGCTTAAACATTTTTTGTAAAATCGAGCAAGAACTGAAAAATTTCGTGATTTGTGAAAAACATTTTGCCTTTATTCAAATTCTCAATATATTTTTTAGTTTTTTTTTAATCTATGGAAAATTTCGGTTTATCCCTTCTGGTTGAGCTAAAAAAAATTAACGAGTTCTTGCATTTTTATAAATTGTTTGCTAAATTTTATACAAACGCCCGGATTCTTTAAGAAAGCCAAAAAGGTCATTAGGAAAGTCTTTCACTTGGGTGTTGTGATGTGAAAAGCCACAGAAGCTTATACTCTCTAGTTAAAAAGAAGAAGAAAAGCCTTTGACCGCTAAAATTTAAATTATTTTGATGTTTATAATAAAACTTTTTTTAATTTAACTTTAAGGATTATTGTTTCTTGACAACTTCTAAAAACCGTTTTTTTATACCTTCATGAAAAACAGGATTTTACTCAATGTTCGCATAAAACCAAAACATTGCTTTATTGGATACCGATGCAAAACATCAAATTATTTTTTTTATACCTTCATTAAAAACACGATTTTAGCCACTATCTGCAATGTACCCAACCATGGCTTTTTTGGTTACTTTTTTTTTGATCACGGGTGCGAAAAAAAATTCACGTCTTTTTTTACCGAAATTTGGAGAAAAATAGCTTTAAATGTTAATACTAAGAAATTCTTATTATTCTTACCTAGACATTAATTCAAAAGTATTCACAAAAAGAAAATTCAGAAAATACGAGAAAATTACAAACTGTCAAAAATTAAAATATAAGTTTAGCAAGGTTACCATAGAAACCATTGTTTTGTCATGTACGCAGCCACCATTGATCAGTGTTACCAACTGGTGTGTAATTACACACTTTTCGTGCGTTTTCATCGCTAGTGTGCGTTTTGTGAACGGCCTCAAAAAGTGTGCGTTTATTGAACATTTCAATTCACTACTAGATACTTAATACCAGGTTTCCACCTACGACTTTTTCGTGTGTGCCCACTCACGCGACATATGATGTCAATATGAAATGTTATGACTGTCATGTGACGCGTGTGCGGAAACGCACGAAAAAGTCGTAGGTGGGAACCGGGTTTAATAGATGTAATTACTTAAAGTTATATATAATTTTCTTGTGGCATTGACTTACCATTTTCTTGAAATTAACACAAAAATAGTCAATGACATAAATAAAATTAAATGCTAGCAAGCAATACTCAGCGTAAGTCCTCTCAAATAGGCCGGTTTAAAAAGTGTGCACTGGTTTTACCCATTGTGTGTAAAAGTGTGCGTTTTTAAGCTGCTTGTGTGTAATTTTATAAATTTTGTTTGGCAACACTGCCCTTGATGCTAGTATACAAGAATTTTATTTTGTAAGCTTTTTTTTGTTTTTTTTAGAAGTTTGATAAAGGTATTAAAAAAATAGTGTTTAAAACTCGCGGCTAAACTCTGTTTTTTTACTAGGGTTTTTAAATAACAACGCATACAAAAACACTCTTCTAGTGGCCTTAATTTAAATAACGAGCGAAGCAAGCGCGTAAAAAAAGCACAGGTTATCCGCGAGTTGCTTTCAATAACAAAATAATGGTAATTTTTTGCGATTTTTGTACTGCCAACTTAGTAATCATGCAGCTAGTAAAATTTTAAATTTTGTAAGAGAAGGTTGAAAACATTTACGGGAACTGGAATGCCAACATTATTAAAGATACCTACCTATAAAATAGTGTATATGCACCATGATTTTATATCGAACTTAAAAATATATAATGTGCCATTTACGACTGTAGTAAACAGAGATCTGCCAAACTATTTTTTACTTTTTAATGCAGTTTTTTAATAAAATCGTTCAAGTTAAAAAAATTATTTGTTTTATTTTTCACATATTCGTAATCAAAAAGAAACAAAATACAAAATGTATAGGTTGTGCCAAAAAAAAATCGGTCCGATTTTAATAATATTAAGCTTTTTAGAAAGCCAAAGCTTCAAAATTTATAGGACCTATTTCAAACTTGACATTTCCTAAAAATCCAAGGTGTCGGACCAATTTGAAAAATAGACATTTTTAACCCCCCTAGATATTTTTTTGTGTGGGATACTGTAATAAATCTGAAACATCGGTTACGAAGCCACATTCTTTCGAAGCACATCGATGAAACATTTTAAAAATTCGGACAGGAAATAAGATTGAATAAAGTGTCTCAGAAAAAGTTTTTTCTAGGGAATCTTGGATTTTTAGTAAATGTCAGTTTTATCATTATTTCTAGAAATTTTGAAGCTTCTGCCTTTTAAAAAGTTTAAACTTATTAAGACCGATCAATTTTTGATTAAGTTATTGCTATTTAGACAAGTAGATTTTTTCTTAATAAACTTGATTTTGCAGGTAAACTCTGGTCTATTTAAAAATTGCAAACTTCCTTATTTCTTGTTCGAATTTTTAAAATGATATATCGATTCTTCTTCGCTTTCGCTTTAAAAGAATGTGGCTTCGTAACCGATGTTTCAGATTTATTACAGTGTTGCACACAAAAAAATATCTAGGGGGGTTAAAAATGCCTATTTTTTAAATAGTTTCGCCATCCTAGATTTTTAGGAAATGTCAAGTTTGACATTCGACTTATAAATTTTGAAACCTTAGATTTCTAAAAAGTTTAGTGCTAAGTTATAATCATTTTAAAAAGTGCCGTTTTTTTGGCACACCCTATATAATTATTTTTTTGCAACCTTTCCATTTCTAGCAATGCCTTATTATTACAAGGGTTCTTTCCTGTCAATTTTGTACAAGTTCTTTCCCAATTAACTCTGCATAAAAGTCCCAGTATAAAAAAAGTTTTGAATTTACCTTCTTTACACCCCTCACACCCCCCCCCTTCCGATTTTTTTTTCATAAAATTGTATTGTTACTAAATCAAATCGTAAAGCTGAAAACCGCATGTTTGTATCTGTTTTCATTACAAAGTTCTGAATTTACCCCCTTTACAATCCTCACCCACCCACTACCACCGGTTTTTTTTTTTTTATAAAGTTATATTGTCATCAGATCAAATCATAAATCTCATAAAGCTCTGAATTTATCCCCTTAACCACCCCTACCCCCGATTTTGTTTTATAAAATTGTATTGTTACCAGATTCAATAATGAATCTGAAAACCACATGTTCGTATCTGTTTTCATTTCAAAGTTCTGAATTTGCTCGCTTTAGACCACTTTACCCCCTTTACACTCCCCAATCACCCACTTTCCCCCCCCCCATTTTTTCTACTATCTACATTACTGTGCTAAATTTCATTAAAATCGGGTCACGGGAAGTGTGTCAATGAATTGAGCCCCTTATTTTTACCCCTTAACCACCCCCTGCCCACCATTTTTTTTCATAATATTGTATTTAGTATTGTATAATCATCCAACTTGCATTACTGTGCCAAATTTCGTTAAAATCGGTTTACAGGAAGTGTGTCAGCCAGACTGTAAAGTTAAATATAATCGTTTAATAATAATAAAAACTGTCCTGCTTCATTCAGCATGTTCATCAATTTATATTATGATCTCTCTACCAGCTCCCATTCCCTTAGCAACAAGTTCATTCATTTATATTTATTTCATACACGGACGCCACTGATAAACCGGTATGCATTCAACGACGAGTTCAACGCGCTGGATTGTTGGCGTTTTAATTCCAAATAAATATTACTCAGATTCATCCTAGCGCATTCAGCAAAGAATCAAAAACTTGCGGTAATTCCCCTTTCATGGCTTGGCTTGCTGTTCGGGTACCGTTGGCTTGCTGGTGCCAGAATTTCAGAAGCTTTTCCTGGAGGACAAACTATGTGCGAAGTATATCTGTTCCTGTAACATTTAGGGCGATATTTACTAAGGACTAGAGTTTAAGGAACCGCAACAAACCGAACACCTATGGTTTATCAAACCAGGAATTTATCAGACCGTATTTAATAAAAATTTTCATCGTAGGAACGATTTACCATACAAACTGCAATTTGTTGAACCAATTTTTTATCCGAACCAAACTCGTAATTTGTAAAACCCATTTTTAATAAAACCCGGAATTTGTCAAACCGTTATTTTTCAAAACCGGAATTGATAAAACCCGTTGTTTATCAGAAAATTTGCGCTAAATTGATTGCGCATTCGCCAATATTACATGAACCGGAGTCGTACACGCAGGTGGCGCAACAGCGCGCCGTTTCGATGCATTTTCCAATCTATGTGCGTTCACTTGGCTAAAAGTATTAACAGGTAGTGTTCAATACTTTGCGTATAGATGTCACTCTATTGTTTTTAACTGGAATGCAAGTGACATCTATACACAAACTATTGAACGCTAACTGTACAAGTAATGCACAATTAATTTAGCTAAAATTCTTTATAAACAAAGGGTTTTACGAATTCCGGTTTTGAAGAATAATGGCTTGACAAATTCCGAGTTTTATTAAAAATGGGTTTTAGAAACTACGAGTTTATTGAATGAGTTTGATGAATAATGGTTCGATTAAAAATGGGTCTTATAAATTTCGAATTTGTTATTGAATGGGTTTGAAGAAATAAGATTTGGATAAATAATTGGTTTAACGAATTGCAGTCTCTATATTGAACGATTTTATTATTGAACTTTCTTTTATTTAACGGGTTTGATTTTGCACATTCTGATAAACGTCCAAAAAACCAAGTATAAACTTTATGGTTCACTGAACACCAGTTACTTTTATGATTCACGGAACCCATGCTAGTAAATAATATTAGCTAGTCTTAGTTTCTGTAACTAGTCACCTGGTATACATGAATATGACGGTTGCAGATTCATAACCATTCGAAGCGTTGTAAAAAGTAAAATAATAAAGAAAATGGAAGTTCGAAACTCTAGTTTACTATCAAGTTCAAGATTGTCTACCAGTTTCAAACAACATCAAAAGTTAAATTTGACCCTAATACTGTGATTCGCCAAGAAAATTATAGTTAGTATATAAGATTAGGTTTTGCAACTATTCTTCTGATGACGGTTGTAGATTCATAAGCAATCGAAACGTTGTAAAAAGTAAAGAATAAAGAAAATGGAAGTTCGAAACTTTGCTCTCAAGTTCATTATTGTCTACCAGCTTCAAATAACAGCAAAAGGTAAATTTGACCCAACTGTAATTCACCAAGAAAATTATGTGCTCTGGAGTAGGTGTAATTTAATTAAATAACCTTAAATGTTAGTTGGATCTGAAATAGCTTATTTTGGTTTGTATCCTACGTTATTTTAGCGCCTTAAAATACAAATTTTGCATTTTTTTCTGTCTCAAAAATTAATTCCGCTCACAGCAACTCATCCTGTGTGTTTGTCCCGGCTTACTGTGCATTATTCAAAGAGAAAGAGAAAACCTCTTGAATATATGCAAAGTAGGTAAATTATTAACATTCATAAGGAAAATCCTCGAAAGTTTTAATAGTAGACTTTATTTCGTATAAAATTTCCATTCGTTTTAGATTTGTTTGGCACTTTTTGCATAAAAAAAAATTATTTTGTTTTAAATCCAAATAACAGGGTGACAATAATCTTAAACCTAATCTTCCAATAATTTGTTTCCTATTACCAGGTCGGATATTATATCGGTCCCTGGTTCAAACAGATTTTGACAACCAAAACGTGATTTTTGCCTAAAACTTAAGAGGTAAAGTTTTCGAATGATTTTTAGTAACTTCATCGCTTTTTATCTTTTTGGGAACTAACTACAGGGCCGGACTTTTCATTAAGCATTCTGCTTAACATGAAATGTGTATGGATTATTACTACAGTTATAATACATATTTCAAATGCGCCTTTGTCTACTTATGGGTAAAATATTATTGCAGAGCCTTTTTTACTGTCGGAATTATTTTCTTTACAATAGTAGTTGTTTTGACAATATATATTATTGAAATTCTTGAAACAATTTTTTTTTTTAAATAATTAGTTTAATTCAACACTTTAACGATTATCATATCATAAATATCGTCTCCAGAGAGTAGGTTATTTCTTTCTTTCTTTCATGTCATTATAAAATGATTAAAAACAATAACGAAGAAACATATTATTTATTTTGTGGACAACATCAAGACTTAATTATTTTTCAACAATTTAATAAAAAAAATAAGATTTTTGCGAAAACAAAGATTTTATTTTTCAAGTGTTAAGCGAGTTTCTCTTTGAGGCGATTTGTTAGCTGATTGATGCTTATACCAGACCATAAGCTCCGTACTTCACTGGGAACCACTATACTTTCTTTACTGACCGTGAAGACGTGTAAAGGAATAATATTAAATAGGGGAAAGTGGAGGAATCCCGCATTCGGGGCAATATCGCGAATCTATGCAATGAATCTCGAATGGATCAATTCAAAATTTTACCAGTGCAGTCCTCTAGCTGTCAATGCCTTAACAACGCTGTACCAGTGCAGAAAGTGCTAATTTCAACCACGTACCGAAAGGCAGCTCTTGTTTGTTTAGCCTGCGTTTGTTATTACTTATCTTTCTCATGCAATAAGCAATTCAAGTAAATTTGGTTTATTTAAGCATATATTTTTAAATAAAATTATAGCTAACTTTTTTTATATAAGTGATTATTTTTTTGTTATGTATCTGTCTACCCATCATTAAATCATAAGGTAAAATATAATGTGTACTGAAGAAACAAACTATTTGACACAATGCAATACACTTACCTACAATACGTTCATCACTTTGCACTTCCGACACAACCGATGAAGTTCATCCAGTTACATAGTTTTTATATATAGTTTATGGTGAAATTGCCAAATATAAACATTTACGACCGATGACGACCGAAGACTGCCGATCGGTCCGTCACTTTGGCATAAAATGTTCACACTTTATGATAGAATGGACCATTTTTCGAGAATGTATCATTTATTGCGTACCGAAAGGAGTTTTGTTAAACCAAATTTTGATCACATTGGGAGAAATTAAGCGTTACACACACGCGTTTTTCTGCCGCGCGGTGCCGCAGCCGTACCGTAGCGGTCCGTGATACTATAAAATAAATGACGCAATGTACACAGTTGAGCCGCTCAACTGTGCGCATTTTCTGAGACAAATAGACGCTTTCTTGGGCTAAAGTACGTTTTTTTTTAGATAGAAAAAAAAAACACATTTTGTGATAAACTTTAGCTTTTTAGGTAAAATGTCGTCTTTTTTGAGTAAAAGTTGGTTTTAATGAAATGCTCCTATTGTATATGTTAAGAAAATCTGGTTTGCATTGATCAAAGGAGTCTCTGGAATGAAAATAATTTTACATTAATCCGAGAAATAAACTATTTTTGAATTTCAATGAACTAAAAAATTATTTGGCGCTATCAAACTTTTCGTTTTTTTCCTGTACTTTTTGATTTTCAAAAACTAAATAACTTGGAAACGCAGACTATTTTATAAGAACTTTTTTCTTGCTTCTTTAATTTTCTATCACTCATTAAAAGGTTTGCGGAGCGATCGTATACACCCTGTATATATATAAAAAAAATTAAATGTCAACAGCCCTATTTTCTCGCTTTGTTTTGACGTTATCAAGGGCGGCTATTTTAATTAGTTTTTCAAAATATTGCAGTTGTCAGGCAACTTCGGGGTTAACAGGATTAAATTTTTAAAATTAATTATTTTGCAATATGAAATTTTTATCTGGAGAGAAATTTTATAAAAATACCTAATTTTTACAATTTAATTAAGGTTTTTGTGTTTGCCTTTAATTTTTGTGGCTCGATATTAAAAGCAAATGGAATCCATGTTTAGTTTTAATTAAAAAGGTAGGGTTTTTTAAATAACATATTTTTTGTAAATTTTAAATAAACACCAGAGATTTATTTACTTTTCGTATATATGTTATTAAACTATTTTTTGTAATTTTTTTGTCAAAAACGAAATGTGTTAAAAAATCAATCTTTTTTTTGAATTCGAGGAGGGTTATGCATTTTTGCCATTAATATTCAATCCGTTAATTAAATTCGGAGTTAACGAGTGCCCTAAAATAAGCGATAATGTTCGAATAAAACGTGTTTTCTATAATTGCAGGAGTTCATATTCAAAGAAGCGCATTTTCGTATACTATGAAAACAGACGAATGCAATTTGTAAGTAATAGAGAAATATCAGCTAAGGCTAAGTAAAAATTAAAATATGAGGTATATGTATACAAGCGCGGATTTCGGAGGGAGGGGGTAATCTCTCCCTGGTCTTACTTTATTTACAAGAGCCTTCTAAAATATTTTAAGGACTTTTCTGCATAAAATGCAAACATTTTCGCCTTAGGCGCTATGGGGAAATTTCACGGTAACTCATGGGACATGAAAACGACAAATTTAAGACTTTTTTTTAACATAACTTCTTTATTGTTTGTTGATGGAAGGCAACAAATTAAGAAAGCTAAGAGACATCTCCAAACAATTTTTTTCTATCAAAATCACAATTTGCTAGTAAACAACTGGGCGAAATACTAAATAAAAAACGTGGTAACTCATGGGACACGAAAAACTGCTTTAAGAAAAATTTAATTTGTTACCTTCGTTACTCTAAATATTGCAACGTTTTTGAAGTTATTCTTAGCTTAAACAAATTTAATTCCTACATGGCTATTATAATAGCTGTGTTTGCCACATTTAGTTTTTGTTTTTTTTTTCTGAAATATTCATTTATGTGATAACTCATGAGACATAACTCATGGGACACCATATTTTTGAAAAAAACAATTTTTATTAGGAGAGTATTTTAAACAATCTATTTTTAATCAAAACTATAACAAATCGTCGAATTCTCCGAAACTGAGGTTTTTCGAACTTCAAGAGCATTTTCGGGGCATTTAAAATAATAGACACTTACAGTGGGATTTACTAAGATCTAAAATAATACCCCCTAAAGGTCTAAATATTAACACCTGTCGGGGGTATTAAATTTGAAACCCCATTTTCAAAAAACACTGACCCATATAGAAAAGATACAAAGTTATTGATTATTTTGTATTGTTATTGCAAAATACCACAGAAAAATAGTTTTTTTTTCTTAAAATATACCATATTTTAGGAGAAAATGCCCTAAAACTAATTTTTTTTGACAGGTTTCAAAATGGCAAATGGTGAATACGCTAAAAATTTGGCACATAATAGCTTCATTATCTGTGTTTGAGGTTATAAAGTTGGTAATTTTTTAGAGCACCTCTGGGGGGTGGTTTAAATTTATAGTCCCCAGAAAGGATCGTTTTGTGGCAATTAGTAATAAGTTCGCTTATAATTTTCCTAAGTAGCCGTTTTTACAACAACTAGTCTACCTTATTTAATATCAAAAGTCATTAATCAATAAAACGCCTCCAATTTTGTCCAGGAAAACGCCATATTTTGAGCCCATTTTCAGCACAAAAAATATATTTATGAGGGCACTACGAGGCAAAACAAATATAAGTGAATGTCACTGAATATGCACGAAAACTGTTCTCAATGAAGAAAATTTAAAGCAACTGGACCTATTCATTTATTTAAAAACTGAAATTAACTTTCCGGTTGCACTGAAATATCACACTCAAAATTCTCAAAGCTGCAGTTTTCATCGGTACTTCGCTAATGGCCATTTTCTTATGTTCTACCAGAAAACCGGGACCGTCCAGTTCGTTGAGCCGACATGACTCTTTTGCGAACGCATCAATGAATGATTGGATTCAGATCTGTTTTTAGCCGCATTTGTTTTCATGACATCCTTTTATGAAATATTTTTATTTGTGGTTTATGATTGTGATAGGTTTGTGTTTGTAAAGTTTTTTTCATGCTTTCGATAGATAAAAACCCATTTTAAAAAAATACAAATTTAATCTAATCCTTATTTTATGGTTACAAATCAAAATGGTTTTGTGATAGTGAGTATTAATCGCGAAAATCAATAAAGAAGGGTAAGTTTTGATAAGAGTGACATATTGGTCGCGATTCTTTAGAAACGACAGAAAATCTCACCCGTCATAATTCTGGAAAGTGACGATTTTTACTTATCCCCTTATTTAAAATAAAAACACATTGTTCTCTATATTTATTCTAACGTTGTAAGAGAAAATGCGTCATTTTTTAAATAACATTTTATTAATTTAATATTTTAAAGATATTCTGCAGGACTAGTTTATGGCGGAGCTAAATTGTTACTACGCGTACCGGCAAACTTCAAAAAGTGTCGAAAATTCTCACCATGTAAAAGGAAAGACAGAATTTGTGTGACTTTTCTGAACAGTGACAGCGAAATATTCCATGGCTATCTATGGTTTTGTATGTTGAAAGTTTTAAAGGTTTGTTCACATATAAAAATAAGCTTATTAACATAAATTTTTAAATAAAAAACAGGGTTTTCAGAAAAACTACAAAAATTTAAACTGAAATATTGTTTGTCTACTAGAACAGTATTAAGAAACTAAATTTTAAGGAATATTGTGTTTAAAAATCGACAGATTTTTTGTAAGGTCGAGATTTTCTGACGGTTTCTGAAGAATCGCGAACATTAATTTTAATTGGCTCAACAGTGTGTTTACCATTTAGATCCCCCTAGGGTTAAAAATAAACTTCTTTTAAATTGAAATTTTCTTCTTAAATCCAACAAAATGTTGGGTTAAGATGCTTCTTCGCTAAAAAAAAATAATTGAAATTATTCCTATAAATCAAACTATGTCCAAAACTCAAGGAAGTTGATATAAAATACTTAAAACCATCCATTTCACTTAAACTTAGGGCCTGTCTAAAATAGACTAAACCCTTTTAGTAAATCCCACTGTTAAAGTTGCACAAATAGAGTGCTTAATCGTAATCGTATCTCAGTGCGCATGATCAGAACCTATATAATCTCTCGACCACCTTTGCAGTATTCGTAGGCAGCTAGCGTATCCTAACCATTTTGTTATCTGTGGGTTTTTATAAATGGCTAATCCCCTGTTTCACTTCTATTTTACATTCTATTGCTCTCTCACTTTTTTCGACAAGGAAGGAAATAGCGTCATGAAGTAAAATTGCACATCAAACAGCGAACAAGAATTGCTTTGGTTACGTTGTACGTTGTAAACACAATTTTAACTCTTTTTCTAAAGGTTGTAGTTTCAATCTGGGGAACTGTTTTTAGCAACATTGTCCGGGAAATCAATTTAACTATGTCGACCTGATCGTTTTGCAAAATTTTACGTCATTGAATTTGTTTTCCATGGTAACGCGGAGACTTTATTTATGTTTATCCACAGTGGGACTCCAGAAATTTTGGGGTTAGGTTACTTATTTTGACTTTTCGCGTTCTGCGCCGCTAAAAAACCAAGTAAAATACTAAAATAAAAGAAAACCACTTATTGCAGAATTACTTGATAAAAAAAAGCTACCCAACTACGTATTAAAGTAAATGGGTGTAATGTTCAAGGTTGGAAACACTCCCGCTAGCTGATACCGACAACAGGTTAATTTAAAAGCATGCAGATTTAAAAATCGGCTACTGGCGCTAGACGAAATAATCGAATTATATTTTAAACAGGACCGTCAACGACTAGCAAGAGTCTTTCCAACCTCTAAATGGAGCTTTACTGACCTGTTTTGTTAGTACTCAAGTATCCGTGTGTTTTTGAAACTTAGGTTCTAAAATCTATCTTTTGCACTCCAAGATTTCACTGGTACAATTGCACCATAACTATGACGCAATAATTTCAATAAAAAAAAAATGGTTGAATCAAAATAAAAACAAAATCATGTGGGGGGGTTATCGGCGCCGAATGTTTCTATGCGAATTCCTAGTAGTCCCAGCGAGCCAGTAAAGTTCTCTTGGTTCTTTGATTGACTCAGGGTAATGCCCACGCAGCGCAATACAACAATGTTTTTGAAAACACATTTGCGAAAGATAAACATAACCTCAAATGGTTTTCTGTCAGAAAATGTAAAAATACTCTTCTGTCCGACTGCGGCCCGATTTAAAGTTTGTTGACAAAACACCTGCAGTTACCATGAACAAATGTAATCCAGAGGAAATTGTGAGTATTTCTCTATTTTTTTTTGTAAATCGGGTTTCTTCCAAATCGCAATTATTTTGAAACTTTTGGGATAGATGACAGCACCAGAGCTTTTATTTTGAAGAATTAATAATTAATTAATTAATAAAAGATATTTTTGTTGAGCATTTAAAAATGATCACCCCTGCAAAATTTCAGCTAATTCTGATGTTTAGTTTTCCCTGTGCAAAATATTAAAAAAATTAAAGAACAAGGCGTTGCCAGTGGTACTTTTTTTTACTTAAAATCTGGGGAGAAACTATAGCCTTAAGGATGCTTTCACAAACGCATCAAAGATCTGCTAACAACAAGGAATCAAAAATAATAGCTTGCCAACTTTTATGGTCGGATTTTCTAAAAGGGTTTAGTCTATTTTGCTTTTAAGCATTTTAAAGAAATCCTCCTTGAGCTTTGGACATAGTTTGATTTATAATAAGAATTTTAATAAATTTGTTTATTGAATAATCATGTTAATATGATTATCTTTTGTTGGATTTAAGAAGAAAGTTCAATTTAGAAGAAAAGAAAATTAAAAAAATTAAACCCACGCGGGGTTTAAATGGTAAACACTCTGTAGAGCAAATTAAAATTGGGGTTATATGTCACTATAATTAAAACTTACCCTTGTTAATTAATTTTTCCATTTAATACTAGATGTCACACAACGATTTAGATGGGTAATAATAAAATAAGGAATTGATTAATTTTCTATTTATTTAAAAGGTGCTTTTATTTATGAAATGTATTAAAAAAGTTAAGTTTCTGGACAACATTGTGTTCTATTGGTTAATTAACAACTTGAAATATTCAATAAGGTAGATTAATACTTGTAAAAACGGTCACTTGGGGAAATTATAAACGAACTTGACAGCAAACAATCCTTTCTGGGGGCTATAAATTTAAACCATCCCCCAGAGGTGGTCTATAAAATCACCAACTTTATAACCACAAACACAGATAATAAAGCTATTATGTGTCAAATTTTTGGCGTATTCACCATTTACCATTTTGAAACCTGTCAAAAAAAATTAATTTTTGGGGCATTTTCTCCCAAAATATGCTATATTTTGAGAAAAAAAGCAGTTTCTCATTGGTATTTTGCAATAACAATACAAAATAATGAATAAGTTTGTGTCTTTTCTGTATGGGTAAATGTTTTTTAAAAATTGGATTTAAAATTTAGTACCCCCCACAGGTGTAAATATTTAGACCTGTGGAGGGGTACTACTTTAGATCTTAGTAAATCCCACTGTAAGCCTATACTGGTTAAATACCAACTTACTTAGTTTATACGGGCCCGTTAAACCGTATAAATTTCAAACCGTTTTCCTAAAACGCATGTATAAACACTAACTAAACCGTTTTAAGAGGTCCGATCCGCTTTAGCTAAAATCGCTTTAAAAATGCGGATTAGCGTTTGTAAAACCGTGCGTATAAACCCTCAAAGCGTTTTCGAAGCCAGTGCTGCCAACCGAAAAGTTCAAAATAAGTTCAAGGTCGATTCCGATGTGAAACCAGGTATGTACCCGCTATACCAACTAGTCAGGCTTTTGGTTGCGTCAAGGTTGGCAGCGCTTGAGCATCTGATCCGAAAGCGTTTTTAATTTTAACGTATAAACAGTAGGCGAAATGCGCATTGGCGGTAAACCGCATTAAAATAGAAACGGTTTACGGGCCGTATAAACTAAGTAATTGTGGAATAGCCTTGCATTTGTCCCATTTTTCATTCAAAACAATTTTTTTGCACATTATTTCAGCATCATGCACATATTTCTTTTTGAGTCAAGTCTGTGTTTTCATTTCTCTTTTCTTTTTTATTTTTCATTGTAAAATAAACTTTTTTTTATGCCTCTACAAAAAAATGATAGTATTTTGAAGGTACTTAAATAGTATATAAATTCTAAAATGCAGAATTTATGGTAACTCATGGGACATTTCTTTTTTATTAACAAATTTTATTGCTAAATTTAATTTTTGTTATAGTTTTTGCGAGAGAAAATTAGCCACAAAAAGTAAAAATGTAATACCCTGTTTCTTCCATGTGACATAATTATACCAATATAATTTATGTTTTGTGGTAGCTCGTGGGACAAAAAGTGTCTAACTTAATACAATCAACAATTGTGCTTTTACCTACTTTTCTTTAATAAAAAACTGTTCACTAAACTCTGTTGGGATTGCTTCACGTTTTAACACGTAGAATTTTTCAGTGAACAAAACATGTTCATTTGTTTTTAATGTGGCCATTCTGATATGGCATTCCTTGCTTATCATCTGTTATATTGCAAGGGCAAACTAATGCTAGATTTGTGGCATAATTTGATTTTCTTTAATAAAAACAATATTGCTAGTAAAAATAGACTTTTGTTCAACCAATTCAGGTACATTAAACCACCTCCTACTAAAACGAATTTTATACAAAATTTCTCATTACGCGTGAAGTCTATGACACCACTAAAATATTTACGATTTTAGTTTGATTTTGTGTTAATAATTGCATATCTAGTCAAATTTTCTCAATTTTAGTTTAATTTTGTGTCAAAAATAATATTTTTAGTATAACTCTCAAAAATTTTCGACTGCGGTGCATTTTAAGCCTTTTTTGCCAACAAATTTATGTTAAATAAACAACTTAAAATCTGAATACCCCCTCTCCTCCCCCTGAATTTAAGGTCAGGTCCACGATTTTATGTGTAGGTATAAGTATAAAAGGGGCATGCTAAATGTAATACTTATTTTGCTTTTATATCAAAGGAAACACTTTTTTTTAAACATATTTATGGGATAAAGTTAATTATATCCAATTATTCTTGAGTTTAGTAATTAATATTTTAATAATTTAATTTTCGAGATTTTTTTAAATTAAAAGTTAACTTTACGCTGTTGAAAATTGGGATAATTATCGTTTTAATAATTATGCTAAGTTGTTGTTCTAGTTATTTAGGGCTCGGGTTTGGTAAAAAGAGTCTACAAACGCCTACTTGCCTGGCTTAACACTACTACTATTTAAAGCTCATTCTGATGGTTTTCTAAATAATTGTTTTTCGGATGTAGGTATTCTGTTTCTACACCGGCATACGCAGGGGGGGCTTAGGGAGCTGTTATTGTGTAACGCATGACCCCCCCCCCCGGGTCAGGGCTGTTGGCTGGCCAAGGAAGTGTTTCTATATTATTATTCTGAAACCATTGGCGAACAACATTAGCCGTGTGTACTGGACAGTTGTCCTGCTGCTATACAGATGGCAGCATAACGTTTTCAAGGATTTCAATATATCGTTCACTATTGAATCTTCCTTCAATTCTCCAAAAAAAACCCAAACCTCCAGCACTAAACCATCCCCACATGTTTACAGAAAAGTTTCCAGCTTCTTTAATTTGGTTTGTATATTCGGGTTCAAATCTAGAATTTGGTGGACGATAAACTAAAATTCTCCTGCTGCTTGAAGATGATTGAAAAATTTTTTCGTCAGTTAAAACCACCCTCTCCCAGAAGTCATTATCACGAAGAACGTTGTTCAGTGCAAAAATCACTCTGGCCTCTTTTTGTTCTTCTGTTAGAAAAGGCTTCTTTGCAGCAACTCGACAAGAGACTTCTGATTTCGTTACTCTTCTATTTACTGTTGTTAAAGAACCCGGAAATAATGTTACATTAGCTGCTTCAACCGACGTTGAAAAATGATTTTGTCTGAGATGGTCAATAAGTCTCTCATCTTGCACTTCAGAACTTACTTTTGGTCGTCCTCATCCATCTTTCCTATCCGTCATTTTATCAACTCCAAAATGGGTGGCCGCTCTTCTTATAGACCAGCCGTCTTCTATAACTCGAGTAATAATTTGAACTTTTGTAAATGTTGATAACTGTGGCATTTTTAAGGATGTCACACTAAATTTTAAGCTGTCAGGCATACTAAGCTGGTGCAACACCGTTTTCAACTAAAAAGCCAGTTAACTTATTTTCGTTTTAGCATCCTTTGGCCTATGATCGGTGCCATATTGACATCAAACTAACAGGAAATCCATGTTTTACTTGTTAATTTGGTTATAAAAATGGCAGCCACAGTAGGCTAAAGGGCACTGAGGCGGTAGGAGTTAACTGTTTTTTTAGTTGAGAACGGTGTTGGCTGGTGGTGCCTTATAATAGTATACACTAATGGAAAGCTAAATTTTGTGGCATAGGAAAAATGCGTGTATGATTTTTTTTAGAAATCTAATGTACATCTTGCGAAATTGAAACTAATAATCCAGTATGTTTTTTTTGCCAGTCGACAATAACAATACATTTGAAGTGCATGTCATGCAAAAATAAAAACTATGATAGTTTTTCAGTAAAATTGATAATTGCAACCTCCTGGCAACACTGCCCGTGGGACTACTTCGCGATTTACCTACTTGACTGAGCAATGCAATGTTGAATTTATGATTTCTATTGATTTAATCTTTGTGGAATCTGTATGGTTGACTTCAATTTTTGTGAAAATAAAGACGCCTGGGTTCGATATATTTTCTGTCACACATGGACTTGCACCCTGTGCAATGGCATTTTAAGAATCCTAAGTATGAGTGCGCGAAAAACAATAAAAATATCCTTATCTGGTTTACCCATATCTACTTTTGGCTCGCCTTTTGATTTTCTTTTTTATTATTTTGTTTATTCCACTTCAAAAGGTTATAAAATGTTTTTTTTTTACTTAAGTAGGAACTTATATTACTTTTAAATACTTTAGGTCCCTCCTCATATTTTTAGTTAAACTTGTGGTTTATTCAATAAAATCCGACATATAGCCACTTTCAGAATTATACCTAGTTGACGATGACGGTATGATTTTTTTCTCTACCCCATTTTACCTCGATACCCTGTCATACCCAGCTTTCCCCTAAATTGTTTCCTGCGAGTTCACCGGAATAGATTTAATGGGATGTTATTTGACCTTTGTATATTCTGGAAAAAGTTCTTTTAAATTAATTTGAATTGGCCGCAATTCATCTAAAATCCCCAAATTAAAAGGAAATGCAACCAGTGCATTCAGTAAAACAAAAAACATACTTGTATATAGCTAAAATGTTTTTAATTTCATTGAAACATATTATGCATTCTAATTAAAAATTGCCTGACTTTTTATTTTAAATTCAAAAGGCTGTCACTTTAGGCACCCACTCGTCCATTTTTCAAATGAAAATTACCGGGACATGTACATTAAAAAATGCTAAAAGGACATAAAAGATAACGGCGAAAGGAGGGAGGACAAATGAGAGGGTTGATTATTTTGCTGCGCTGCACATAAAAAGGGATTTTATTTAACGTACAAAAGTGTAGGTAAAATGTACAAATATTTACCTTATTTATAAGCCCGAAAGTTCACTTTTTAGTTTACTATACCAATATGGTATGGGGGACTATTAAAATCGTAAAAATTTAACTTTTCCTAATTTTATCAAAAATGAGTTACTAAGGTTCCAAGACACCTTAATCGACGAAAAAAAAATTAGTCTGCCTGTCTGTCGCTCTGTCGTGGTCGGTCTTTTGTCTGTTTTCTGTCTGTATACACGATAAGTCAAGAACGCCTTAATCGATTTTAACGAAATTTGGTACAAATATCCTCTATCGGCTGGCCACGAACTGATTTACTTTTGGGTTGGGTGGTGGGAGCTGAAGGATGAAAAAGGGATAAAATATTTACAAAAATTTTAACTTTGGAACAAAAGCAAATAGTGAAATACGATTTTCAGACTACAAATTTTGTTATAAAGTCCAAATTCGTAGGAGCTTTAGTTTCCGAGTTATTTGAAAAAATGTTAAAATATATAAGAAAAAAAATAATTGATTGAATGGTCCGTGCTTTCCAGCACCAATTTTTCAAAATAATCAAGCGAAAATATACCCCTGCTAAAAACCACGTGGCTTATAAAAATAAAAAAAAGAACCCGGGGATAGGGTGACATCATAATGCACAAGTCTAAAACGAGAAAAAAATTGCCGTAAGCAAACTTTTTATTATTTTCAGGGCTCCAAAACTGAAATAAAAAAAGCATCGATACTTTTTTTATCCCAAATTGTATGTGAAAATTAAAAAAAAAACGATTTTGATACGGTTATTGTGACAACGACTTTTTAATTTATGAAATATGCGCTCGATGATAAAATTATTTGGTAATATTCTGTCGCCTCTATAAGATTTGTCTTTAATGACTCATGGAAATTAACTAACAAAGCCCTAAAACAGAGATAAAAAGATTGAAAAGCCTATTTAAAATTAAAAAAGTAGCTCTATGAAAAAAGAAAAACTAAGTTGTAGGGTGCATAAATCCTCTTAAATTACCTTTTCTCAAATGGCACAAAAGAGAGGCTTAGGATTTCATGTTCCAAATAAAAAAGGGGTGATTTTGTGGTATGTAATTAATTTAACGAGTATAGTAAAAATTAATTAGCAAGGAATTGTGTATGTGGAAAGTGTATAGGAATTTGAGAAAAAAGTAAAAGGTATTTAAATAAAAAAGCTACATAATTAATTATAGGTTTTTGCTTAGCACACTTTGTATTAAATGTTGGTGTTAAAACTTTTAAAGAAAAAAAAATTATTTAAAGGCTTTCTTAGACAATACAGTACAAGGCCGCTTACACTAAAAATGTATTTATTTATTATTAGAATAGACTAACTAATCGATGGTGACCGTTGAGTTCACATTTATTATTCAGGAGCCTCAACTAACACATTTAATTCAAATATCCTTCTTTTCAGCTTCTAAACAGACTGCAAAAGTCATGTTATCTTAATTAACTTCTCATTATGAGATACGTTTGTTATTTTCAATTGTTGAATTTTAAGGCATAATCACCGATGCGGAAGAGGGAGGTTGAACTTGCTATCATCACCTGTTCAGGATAGATAGCGTTGAGAGTCAGAGAAGTGGTATTAACCTTTAAATACTTGTCAGTAAGAAGCGACGTGAAGGTTGCCTAACCTCAAGGTATCTGTCTATGTCCCACTTAAAGGTGAGATTACATGGCCTAAAATAGTAGGCTGGCGGGTAGTAGAAAATTCGTTATTTTTTGAATTTTTTGAATCGTAGTGCTCTGATTGGTCCATTCAAAAATTTTGACCTTTCCGCTAAATTTAAATTTTTAAGCCAATATTTTTCCGTCAAAAAGCGGCGTTTCGGCGTTGTGAGGTTATGTTTTTTATTTAATTTTAAATTTTCTCTGGAATTGTGGTCAAAATATCAGAAATTACGCGAAGAACGCTTATTTGTTATCTAGGGTTCCGCTAAAATAAGAAAAGCGATGATATCAAAATAAAACTAGTTCTGAATGTAGCAATTTGCTTTGACAGCGCGCAACTTGAAGTTAGTAAATAGGCCAGAAATTATCTGCTGGTTTTTAGCATAATAGGTTGAAACGCCAAAACGTCAAAATGCAGCCTACTATCTTAGGCCATGTAATCTCACCTTAAGTGGAGAGTCTTCTGCGAAAACGACAAATATGGCGGTTGAAATTTTTACACAGGAACTAAATGGAACTGTCATTGTTAGTGAAAAACACTGGTCCGATTGAATTTAGAATAAAGTTTACATTATGTTTACCACAGTTGAGGTCAGACATAAGGTAAACAATTGCGCTAAAAGTTGTATTTCTACACGTAATGTTTTTACAAACATACCGTTTTTATAAGTTTTTTATCATTTACCTGCAATTATGCAAATTCTCTGGTTTGTTTTTTAAAATATAGAGAAACACCTTATTTTTATTCACATATATAAAGAAATTTAGGAAAATTATTATAATTGCATTTAAATTTCCATGAATCTTTTTTTTTTTTCATGAAATATTCCCAAAAATATACCTAAATTTTGGGTAGAAATATCAGATAAAATACCTAATATTTTGGCCGAAAGAATATTTTTTTTATTTCCGAATATATATCGAAAATAAAACCTACAACAATGTGACAACCTCGCATTTGTGGCGGGTCAGCCATATAACCGTTTGTACGCTGCTCCATTCATTATTTCTAGTCCGCGTTGTAGCTTTAGTATGATCGAGGTTTTGTTATATTTTATAGATTATTGGACGGTTTTTAATATTTTTTCAATAGATTTTCAAGTGTTTGTGGCAAAACTTATATAAAAAAAAGTGCGTGGTGGGACGAAAACTGGATATTGCAGGTGAAAACTAAACATTTCACAAGTTAGTTATCATATGTTTTTCCGACGCCATCTTGTCATAGGCCGCCATAGGCGTGCAACTAGTGTTGCAATAAATACAAAATATAATTAATAAATGAACAAAAGAAATAAGTTTTTTTGGGATATTTTTACGAATTTCTAATAAAAAAAAGATAGTATAATCAACCAACTCCAGCTTCGACATTTTTAAATATCCTACATGAGTAGCAAAAAAATGTAAGAGATGCGTATGACATAATAAATATTTAAAACATTATATCAGTATGTTTGTTACAACTTTTTATTTATAATATTTACATAGGTAGAATTTTACAAAATATTTTTTTGTATTTATTAAAAATGTAAAGATACTTTTGTACGTTTAAATAAAAATTATCATAAAGTGTATAAATTCCATTTATTTTTACACAATGAAAAACCAACATGTAATACCTATAAAATACCACTATTTTTGGTTTCCACATTTTTTCACAATAGTAATTTACCTAAACAGTGCGGGAAGTAATACTTTTCTGCACGCGATGGTCGTTAAGGGCGAAAAAGGCACTTTTGGCACGTTTTCAGTACAAAAATTTCCTACTTGTATAAATAGTTTCTTCCTAAGGTTATATATATATTTGCTATTTTTGAATTTAAAACCAAAACAGAATTTTGTTTCCATTTTTAATTTAATCTAGTTTATAAATGCATCTCATAACTCCAATTAGACTTAAAATTCACGTCAATTTTTTATTAAAGTTTTGCAGGTACTTATTTTGTGTCACTTTTTTATGTTTTTTGAATGGCGTGCGGGAAATGCGAAAAAGTCTACGATGTGCGTAAAAAAATAAGCACTTCGTGCGTAAAAAACTGTCCTAGCGTACGTGAAAAACTGTAACCGCACGCAATTTTTGTTTAAATGGACTTTATGGACCAAATTAAATTTTGAGTTTATAATGTGTTCACTAAAAACTAATTTTTGATCAAGAAAGTAATCATAAACACTCGTAAGAAGAAAATTGTACCTAACTCTTGCCAAGTGCCTTTCCCTCCCTAACTCCTCCCGACCGTAAAAGTATTACTTTCCGCACTAGTTAGGCAACTAACTATCTGGAGAACATTTAAAAAATATATATTTAATTAAATTTCCATGTTATTTATTTACATAAATACTTTCACAATGACAAATATAATACCTCCATACCTCGGTATCAATTATTAAGTATAAAAAATTAAAGATTGTACTTCCAAAAATATTTAACAATCTGAAAATGAAAACCAAACGAGCCGCTCCTGGCCGCTGGTAAACGTAACGTGGTATTGCCTGAGCCAACGTTGCCAGTGGAAGATAAAATGGTTTTCTCTAAGTCTAACGACTGATCGCGTTTCATGAATGACTTGATGAGTCTATTTTAGTTGAATGTCTTTGATATAGACCACGCGAAGGATTCTAGACCTCTAAAAATACGAGAAGGCTGATCAATCTCCATCAGCCCAATGAAGATGACCTAACAAAGCCCTAAATACTATCCTCATCATACCGGGACTGGCTTTATAAAATGGGAAAGTTGTACTCCTTGAGGATCCCTTAAGGGGCTGCATATTTTACCTTGACACTTGCACATATTTTAAACTATTTCAAATTCTCATTAGAATTACAATTTTCCGTCTCACATAATAATACTCATCATATTTGTTTATCAAACTAACGTAATATTACTCGAAATGTAACGACGGACAGAAATTGGATTGCCATGGAAGTAATCTATGCAGTTTTGACTTCACCCCATTCTGGGGTAAACATATCGATTGACAGACATAGACTATTTGTGTTTGGTAAATTTGAGACAAGGGCAATTTTCCATTTGTTACAAAAAACAAATTCGTGCCAATTTAATAAGTAAGGAAATAAATAAACCCATCCTCAGTTAAAAATAACTTAAACTTAGCAAGTGTTGTAATCAGACGGTACAAATAAGTTGGGTGGATTACTGGGTTGGGTTGTGTTGGTTGTACAATGTAAAATGAAGAATAAATAAAACAAATGAACCGTAAAAAGATTGGAAATAAAAGGAACAAAAATAATTTGTCGAATCATAAAAAGATCGGCAAATAAATAAACAAAAATAGAAACACCGAAAATAATTTTTGTCGGACCGTAATTTAAGCAAAACGTAAAAAGATCGAAAATAATTCAAACGTTTAAGGGGGTGAAGGTTTTTGACAGGAAAGAAAAATAGTACGTTATAAACCTAGGGACTAAAATGCCACTTTTAATCCCACGGCAAAAGGTTTGTGGCCCGACCGTAGGGAGGGCTACAATTCGCCAAGGGATTCAAATACACTTTAGTCACGAGGTTTGTATACTATTTTATGCACTTTAGAAACTAAAAACAAAAAATAACAAAACTAACAGTAGACCACTTAACGGTACTCTAGTTTCAAGATTGACAGCTCGTATTACTGATAGTTGTCATTGATTGTTGTTGGTATGGTGGATTCACTCAAAATTTATTGTGCCATGGAAGTGTTGTTATGGCACAAAACAAATGTCAGTCAGTTGTTGTTATCAAACGGCGTCACCCAACACCGTTCTCAACTAAAAAGCCAGTTAACTCTTATCTCTTCAGTGCCCTTTAGCCAAGGATTGCCGCCATTTTTATAACCAAATTGACAGGTAAAACATGGATTTTCTGTCAGTTGGGTGTCAATATGACCGCTATAGTAGGCTAAAGGATACTAAATCAAAAAAGAGTTAACTGACTTTTTAGATAAGCAGGTGTTGCGTCACTAAACGGTGAGTCCAGAAAAATCATACAGCATTTATTTTGAAAAAGAACATTGAAGAGGCCGCGGAAGAGGCCATCGCTAGCCTTCTTCCACAAAAATCTCGCAAGGATTACAAGAAACAGTTTCGTGATTACCGAAAATGGTGCGTTGAACAGCATGCAGATAATTTTACGGATGAAAAGATGCTCCTGGCATACTTCCTACAGAAGTCTAAGAATCTCAAGGCATCTTCTGTATAGAGCCAATATTCCATGAACAAAGCCATGATAATATCTGAAGCAAACGTCGACATCGGCAAATAGTGTAATGTAAATATATATCATAATAAGAACTAGATTTAACTAATGCATATGCTAATTATTTTTTTCGTTTATACATTTTAACAAATAAATAAAATTTCAATAAAATTATTGTTTAATTTGGAAAAATTTAGTTTAAATCCCCCAGTGATTAAATTTTAGGTAGGTAGATATACAAAAAACAATTTTTACAGGAATCAAATTTACCTCGTAGTGTGTGCCTGATTCTTTCATTTTAGAAAATGTTGGGATTGTAAACTAAAAATTGCTTTTGAAACTTTAATAACATATTTCAGCAGACATAAATGCATATATTCTACCAGTATGCAGACATGCAATTGCAAAGTTAAAACTATTTCAGACATCTCGAAAAATGGTTAATTTAATTACCCGAAACTATTCATTAAAGTTGGGAAATTAAAAGGGGCGGGGACGGCGGTGGAGCAGATGTAATTTTCTAATTTGAGATGAGAGAATCCATTGATAACAACATAAACAAAGTAGACAATTAATAATGATAATTCACATCAAAACCCTTAGTTGACTAATTGCTGAACTGACAAGATGTATCCATTTTTTATTACATTTTTATGACACTAATTTACAACACATTTTTTCGCCACTTAAATATATTTTTTTTGCTTAATTTAAAAAATCTTCGACATTATCCTGCTGTTTCCAATCTACTTATTCTTAGGTTTTCCGTGTTCAGTTTTATTATTAATTATTTTATTTTAATGTTAAAATTGACATTTTATAAAAATCCAAGATGGCGGGCAATTTTAAACAATAGATATTTTTGACCCCCCTGCAAATTTTTGGTGTGCGCCACTGGTGCATAAATAAAAATATTTTTCGAAAGCCATGTTTTTCCATAGTTTGCTCATGTATCGCTTCTTAAAATCGGGTAAGAAATGAGGAAGACATAAATTGTTTAAGTAATTGGGTTTGGTAAGCCTAATTCAGTCAAGACGAAAAAAAACATGATTTTTGATTGGCTCTGCTTTTCGACGTATATGTTCGATTTTTATAAGTGCTGACCATATTAAATAGCCCAGATATCAAAATTTAATAAGTTTTTCGAAAAATTGACATTTTGTAAAAATCAACGATGACGGATGAATTTGAATTTGGTAACTGATTTGAACAATTTATAACTTTCTGACCTCTTAGCCAATCTTAAATCCCGATACATCAGTAGACTTGGAAATTATGAGGCTCTGCAAAATTTAATTTTTGCATCATTGGCGCACAAAAAAAAAATTGCATGGTGGTCAAAAACACCTATTTTTTAAAATTGTCCGCTATCTTGGTTTTTTAAGAAATGTCAATTTTACCCGGAGCCTAATAAATTTTGAAATATTGGCTTTTCAGAATGGTCAGCACTATTAAAATCGGACAAATACATCGATAAGCAGAGCCAAGCAAAAATGATGTTTTTTTCGACTTAAATGAATTAGGATAACTTTCTTACTTCTTACTCGCGTTTAGTCAGCGATACATTAATAAATTGAGGAGAAACATGGCTTTTGAAATATGTTTTTAGTTATGCAACAATGAGGCACATAAAAATTTGTAGGGCGGTCAAAAACATCTATTCTTTAAAATTGTCCGCCATCTTGGATTTTTACAAAATGTCAATCTTGCCAAAACCTGATAAATTTTGAAATCTTGGCTAGTTAAAATGGTCAGCATTTTTAAAATCGAACATATACATCGAGAAGCAGAGCCAATCAAAAATGACGGTTTTTTTCGACTTCACTGAATTGCGCTTATCGAAAACACTTACTTAAACAATTTATATCTTCTTTATTTCTTACCCGGTTTTAATAAGCGATACATGAGTAAACTAAGAAAAATCGTGGCTTTCGAAATATATTCTTAGTTATGCACCAGTTTACTTATTTTTTCCGACCTTATATATTGTTATATTTACATTTGAAAAAGCCACTTTGTGGTGAAACACGTGTTATGTAGACAAAATTTTAATGAAAATTAGAAAACAAGGTTTTTGTTCTTTTATGGTAAACCAAAAAATTCCACAATTCAATGATACTTGCAATTGAATGAAAAGGAAGTAAAACATCAAAAAAGACCGTCGATGGCAGGTTCTTTAAAAAAAAAAAGTCTTCAAGTTTATCACCACACACATTTAAAATATTTATTTTTTAAATGATATGACATTTTAAACAAAGGTATGGTAAAAATCTCAAAAACACAATAAATATAAACATAAAAAAAACAAAAACCTCCAAATCAGTTACTTCAACCTAAAAGAAACTAAAAAACAAAAGATCAAAAGATCTAGGGTGGAAATAATGAAAATTCAAACTTGAATGAACATCCCACAAGGAACACACAAAGGACCAAAGCGAAAAGAGAAATGAATCAACGATGTTTCGCCCTGGGTAACCAGCGTGGGCTCATTAGTGGTTTCACTGGTCACCCTCCACCATCCTCAGTAAACACCATCATACACTTTGATTTCCAACTTTGAATCACTCACAAATAGGCATTGGTCCGCACTGGTACTTATACAAGTTACCTAATACGAATTCATCCTGGCGTGTTAATATTTCCAGTATGATTATGCTCCTAAGGCAATTAAAACAAAAAGAAGTTAAAAACCTCCAAATCAGTTACTTCAACCGAAAAGAAACTAAAAAACAAAAGATCTAGGGTGGAAATAATGAAACTTCAAACTTGGATGAGCATCCCACAAGGAACACACAAAGGACCAAAGCGAAAAGAGAAATGAATAAACGATGTTTCGCCCTGGGTAACCAGCGTGGGCTTGTTAGTGGTTTCACTGGTCACCCTCCACCATCCTCATTAAACACCATCATACACTTTTATTTCCAACTTTGAATCACTCGCATCGTTCTCCACAGGTATTCGTGATTCAAAGTTGGAAATCAAAGTGTATGATGGTGTTTAATGATGTATGCTGGAGGGTGACCAGTGAAACCACTGACGAACCCACGTTGGTTACCCAGGGCGAAACATCGTTCATTTATTTCTCTTTTCGCTTTGGTCCTTTGTGTGTTCGTTGTGGAATGCTAATCCAAGTTTGAATTCTCATTATTTCCACCCTAAACATAAACATGCACTGATACCTCACGTGCTAAGAAAACATGCACTCAGAGCAACATAAACTACACTCGTTTTCAAATTGAATGGCAAAAATCGAGTAGTGCAATCAAATGGAATACGAATATTGCCCTCGGTGCCGACCAGTGCATCAAAAGGAAAACGCTATAAAACAGAAAAATTTATCCGACAAAAAAAACAATTTCAACTGCCAGGTACAATTCTATGACTCCCTGATGATTCCTAATAAGGTCTGTAGGTGTCTGGATTCTCCATTAGATATTGGCGGCCTGGTCGTAATGAAGTGAGAAACAAAAACGCTTTGTCCGATATGCCACGAGTGTTACATTAAAAAAAAAACAATTGTAGACCAATCGTGTGCCCAGGGCCAACACTGATTTGACATTATTTTCTTTGTTTCTCAAAGTTATTAATTGTTACACATTTTGCGATCTTGGGCCATTATAGTATCTCATAGTTCTATGGGTGTTCTCGATAGATGCTGTAGGACGCTCCTGGGTAACCAAAACCTTTTTGAAAATATGGTGGTTAAAATAGGTGTGGTATACGATCGTAGACGACGCGCCTAACGTAGGGGTAATATATAGGGTGGGTCAAAAAAAACGGGACCTTTTAATTGTCTGTTACTTAAAAAGTATTTGTCCGATTTTAAAACCTTTGGTCATTTTAAAAAGCCAGAACATTAAGATTTTGGAATATGATGTTAAAATTGACATTTCGTAAAAATCCAAGATGGCGGAAAATTTTAAAAAATAGTTATTTTTAACCCCCCTGCAAATTTTTGGTGTGCGCCACTGGTGCATAACTAAGAATATATTTCGAAAGCCACGATTTTTCTTAGTTTACTCATGTATCGCTTATTAAAACCGGGTAAGAAATAAAGAAGATATAAATTGTTTAAGTAAGTGTTTTCGATAAGCGCAATTCAGTGAAGTCGAAAAAAACCGTCATTTTTGATTGGCTCTGCTTCTCGATGTATATGTTCGATTTTAAAAATGCTGACCATTTTAACTAGCCAAGATTTCAAAATTTATCAGGTTTTGGCAAGATTGACATTTTGTAAAAATCCAAGATGGCGGACAATTTTAAAGAATAGATGTTTTTGACCGCCCTACAAATTTTTATGTGCCTCATTGTTGCATAACTAAAAACATATTTCAAAAGCCATGTTTCTCCTCAATTTATTAATGTATCGCTGACTAAACGCGAGTAAGAAGTAAGAAAGTTATCCTAATTCATTTAAGTCGAAAAAAACATCATTTTTGCTTGGCTCTGCTTATCGATGTATTTGTCCGATTTTAATAGTGCTGACCATTCTGAAAAGCCAATATTTCAAAATTTATTAGGCTCCGGGTAAAATTGACATTTCTTAAAAAACCAAGATAGCGGACAATTTTAAAAAATAGGTGTTTTTGACCACCATGCAATTTTTTTTTTTGCGCCAATGATGCAAAAATTAAATTTTGCAGAGCCTCATAATTTCCAAGTCTACTGATGTATCGGGATTTAAGATTGGCTAAGAGGTCAGAAAGTTATAAATTGTTCAAATCAGTTACCAAATTCAAATTCATCCGTCATCGTTGATTTTTACAAAATGTCAATTTTTCGAAAAACTTATTAAATTTTGATATCTGGGCTATTTAATATGGTCAGCACTTATAAAATGGAACATATACATCGAAAAGCAGAGCCAATCAAAAATGATGTTTTTTTTCGTCTTGACTGAATTAGGCTTACCAAACCCAATTACTTAAACAATTTATGTCTTCCTCATTTCTTACCCGATTTTAAGAAGCGATACATGAGCAAACTATGGAAAAACATGGCTTTCGAAAAATATTTTTATTTATGCACCAGTGGCGCACACCAAAAATTTGCAGGGGGGTAAAAAATATGTATTTTTTTAAAATTGCCCGCCATCTTGGATTTTTATAAAATGTCAATTTTAACATCACATTAAATAATTAATAATAAAACTGAACACGGAAAACCTAAGAATAAGTAGATTGGAAACAGCAGAATAATTGTACAATAGAGGTATTAAAAAATAATAAGGTTTAACAAACGATTCTCAAAAACTCCAATAAATTAAATTTAAAACTTTTAGGTTGTACGTTTCAAATGTCAAAATTGTCATCAAAATTGTGATATTGTCACAGTTAAATAGGGCAAAGGGATGTCTACTTCCTATCCTGTTTATTTCGTTATAAGTTTTCACTTTTAACTGCTAATAAAATAATGTTCATCGTATATTGAGTGTTTATTATTAATAAAAAATTAGTCTTTATGGTCTTTGATCCTACAGTTACAGGAACGTCCTGTGTTTCCTATGTAGAATTTCGGGCAAGAACCAGAGAATTTAACTAATATACCCCATTTTTGCGGTGTTTTTCTCTGTATTGTTTTTTATAATCTTACCCAACGACTTATTAGTTTTATATGAGATTTGGATGGTTTTATTGTGCGCATAAGATTTAAAAACAGCACTAGGTTTGCCTAGGTAAGTTAAGGGATGGAATTTAGTGCCTCTTTAATAAATGGGTAAACTTCATTAATTGCTTTTTTATGCTCCATTTTTTTATTAATTTTATCTACAATGTTGTGTTACCGTTATTAAGTGATAAATCTTTTATTATATTATATTTTCAAAAAATATTGGCGTCATAGGGACATTAATTGACCGGTGAACCATGCTATTATATGCAGCTAATTTATGTTGTAGTGGGTGATGTAACTATTATTTATTAATTAATGCCATTTCTTCCAGTACAAAAATCTGCTTTGGACTGAGACTTAGACACTTTACATCCTGATGCTTGTCTGTACGATGTTTTAAGTACATCATGTACACAATTAAAAAGTTCGGTTTGCATTTGTCTCCTATTTCCATAAAGTATTTCTTGTGAAAATATATTAACTGCGTGATGCATTTATTCCGCAACAGTAGGTAGAGCGCCTAATTTTTACAGCTTGAGCCTCTTGTAAATATAAGGTTTTTAAATAAAACGGCAAAATCATTTCATTCCATAAGACCAACCCAGTAAATACAAAAAGAACATTCAAAAACATTAACATTCCAAAAATATTGGTATTAGATGAAAAAAATGAGATATAAATTGAATACAGAGGGGGTTTTTCAAAATAGACAAAATATACAGGGTTGGATTGGGTCGGGTTTTATTTAATAAAAGTAACATTGTCGCGCCAGCTCCGCTTTTTAATGACCAGTTTTCAAAAAGATGAGATTTTGTAAGAATCTAAGCATGTAAAATTTGAATTTTCTACCTTTTTTAGTTTTGGAGAGGACTCGAATATTTGAGACACCCTTGAGATTTACGACAAATGAGCCGAGATCCCTTTGGGTACCCGCACTGAACTAAAACTTTAGTTTATCATAGGTTGCGAACGATATATTTTGTGGTCATTATAAAGTTAAGGTTTTTATAAGCTACAATCGATTTTGTTTAACAGAAAAAGCAGTCAATTGCCCTTTTTAAAATATTTTTAACAAATAGATGCAACCCACGTCAAAAAAATCGTTTTGGATAATTTAATTACAGATCTATTTGATAAAATCTATGGGTAGCGGCAAATTCTGGAGGCATTTGGTTAATTATATTAATATGAGATTGAAATTAATTAAAATATTCCACATCGCTGATTTGCTACAGTGAAATAGGTGTTTCGATTAGATTATAATCGCAGAAGCAAAATGATACTTATTTGCCAAAACTTTCCTTAATATCTTCAAAAATAGTTTTTTTACAACTAGTGGCTAAAATATTGCTTTTTTGCAATTTTGGTTTTAAAGAACGAGCGCAGGGAAAAATTCAAAAAAACGGAAAAACATACAACTAGAACACAAAAGCATGTACTTACGACCAACCCATAATACTAATTTAACGAGCGTTCCAACACGACTGTAATGGATCATTTACGCTCCTAGGATAATAGAGACCTTTTGCACCTATAATTTTGATGCCTTTTTACTTTATCGCTTATTTCGGGCATGCGCAGCTACGAGGTAATAACGGAATCCCTTACTAAACGATAAAGTTTGACGTTACCTGCGGGAGAATACCGTATCCTTTATAATTGACATAGTTGCCGATAGTAAAATGTTAAGTGGAACAACAAAAAATTGAAATTGATTTTTGGATGCACATATGTTCTGTATTTTTGTTTAATCATTTTTTTGGCTAGAATTTCGTAAGATATGTAAAACATTGATTTGCACTGGCAACTATGACAAGTGATTCCGATCTTTTTATCATAACCTCCCTTTTCTCTGTTATGTTTTTGAGTTTTTAAAGATTAATAATAATTAAAGTTTACCCTAAAAACACAAGAATAAGATATTTTAAATGAAAAATATTATTGGACAATTTTTTTTTGTAAATCTTTATAATAATAAATACCGTATAAAGTCGGCCATAAACAAGTCAAAAGCGGCGTGCAAAAACTAAAAATGCTTTCTTAAAAATAATGTCACGTTAGCTACGTCACAACGCGTTATTAAGCGATAAAGTCACCTAACGGGGATTTTTTGTAAGAGGGGCAAAAGGTCTCTAATAATGAAGCTGAGACGTAAACCACAAGAGGCATAACAAGCGATAAAACTTTATTTTATAAGGGCACTAATTGACGCAAAAATATGAATTATTTTTCTATATTTTTAAGACAATAAATATTCATTAAACGTAAATAAATCCAATATAATTTTAGTATCTAACCATAAATAAACCGTTAAACTGACATATTACGTACCAAAAAAAAAACCTTGGTTTTAAAAATATATATGAAAAGTCCCTTAGTAACCTTAGTTGTTTTGACGTTTTAGCTAGAAGGTCATTGAAGTTTTAGGCGATACCTCCGACATGGAGGTCAGCCAACACCTTCCGTTTTAGTACTTTTTTACACGTATTCCGCCGCCATTTTTGACGCTGTTGACAGTTATTACATTAGTTAATTGTCAAAATGGCCGCTATATACGTTCAAAGCTCACTAAAACGCTAGTAGATAAAAGGCCTATTAAATATCGTAGGCATCGCTTCGGGTTATGAAGGTTGTTGACTTAAGAGTGTTCGCGTTTAATATTTTTAATAATTTCTGATATTTATGATGACATTCTCGTTGGTCGTAGGTAAAGTATAGTACACTAACTCGCATGTTATGGTCATTACACGCTCAGATAAATTAAGACACTCGCCTGCGGCTCGCGTCTCAAACTTCATCTTCGCGTTTAATGACCATCATAACATGCTTCTTATGTAAACTACTATTACTTCGTTACCGGCTACTCAGTTTTCAAATTTCGGAACAATATCCTTCTGTTGGCTATTTAATTTTTTGACAATTTTTGTGTGCAAAAAAATTATAAAATTATTTTTTTTACAGCCCAGAGGAATAAAAAAGTTGCGGACAGTGAGTAAAATTGTGTTTTTTTATGAAGGTATACGAAAAAATTATTTTTTTCTACGACCTTGCGAGAATTGTTTTTCCTCCGACAACATACGAAAGATGAATTTCCTTGGAAACCGTTAAATTTCACACGTGTGCAGGTATATTTCCGCATATGTGTAGAAAAGTGTGTTGTTAAAGATAGAGAGAATTGTCAACATTACTTTTCGGCACAGGTATTGCAAAGTACTTTTCCACACACGTCTGGAAAAGTACAAAATTTTAAAAAATATAGAAATTAGTGAAAATCTGGAGTGTTTCTAGAAATAATAGCGTAAATAACTCGTAAGAAAGTGACTTTGAAATAGTCGTGGGAATTTTGTCACTTTCTCTACTTGTCATATAACTATTTCCTACGACCATATATGACAATGTTGAATTTCACACACTGTGATTCCGTAGAAACCATTAAATTTCACTGTTGTCAACTGTCAACACTTCCGCACATGTGCGGAGAAATAGTTTCAACCCATTTTGGAGAAAAAACAAAAAATAATTACAGATATTATATAAATCTTGAGTGTGAAACTGACCTTATAACATTCATTTGTTTTTGCACTCGGCTACCACCCGCCGCAAAAATATCCAAAAAAATTTGTCATTTTCAATACTTGTTATGTAACATACTAATTTCCGCATTTAGATTTATCATCGGCTTTTTTTTCTTTTCAGGTGGTTCTATAAAAAATATTTATCCTAACTCATACGTAAACTATCTTTCCCGCCCTTTCCTGCGTCCCCGAACTCCGCTTCGGAACTTTTCGCGTATATAATCACGTAAAACTAAGCTTTTTTTAAAAAAAATAATTACGCATAAAAAAAATTTGCACGTGGAAGTGATTCTTTTTCGCACAAGGTAACAGTTGTGTGTTTGTAAATAAAACTGGTCATAGCACTCTTGAGCTAGGAAGAATCTATGCAACTTTTTCATGCATCTCGTAACAGTTTCATACGTGTGTGCGTGATTTTGCTGACACAACAGGGATTTTCGATTTAGAATTTGGTCTCGGCTCTGGTTGATATTATATTGACAGAAATTTTAACAAAGGTTCTAAAACAATGACGTCATATATAATTTTGTAAAGAAATCTTTGATTTTACTCAAAAGAAAGAATACCTATAATTTTTCAATATTTTATGTTATGTTTACAACCAAAGTACCAAACCAACTTCCCAGGCTGGTTCTAAAATTTCATAACCGGGTTGCAACTGTGACGCCATTATTTTAAATCGAAAGGACTGGTTCCGGTTCTGGTTCAACCAGAACCAGAACCAAATGTAAATCGAAAATCCTTTATGAAACACAGTAACTTTTTTATAGCCAACCGCTTGAAAAAGTAAGGTTGTTATGAACCATTTTTGTTTGACTGAAAAATTAAAAAAAGCAATTTTCGAGATAAATTATTTCCAAAAAAATTGACAGAACTATTGCATAGTCACCCTTAAAATGTCTTGACTTCAAAAAAAAATTAATTTTGGAGGTGGACCCGGACAAAATTAGTTAGTAGATAATTTCTGCTGATTAATTATTGTTCTTTGGGGTCTAAATAGTATCCCCAAAAAAATCTCCCAAAATCAACTGGGTGAAACTCATACAAACCTCCCTCTACATTAAAAAAATAATATTCTGTATATAAGAATAACGCTATACCTAAAAACATATAGTTGGTGGAAAAATATTATAGTACTATATTCATTATTTAAATTTTATAAAAACTTTGCTTATTCTTAAATTTATTCTTTCTTTTTTCAAATTAGTAGTTTAGTAGGCTATCAATAATAAAACAAAATTAGATTTAAGAATACTACGAATATTAAAAAGTTAAAAAGTACTTATCCCTCAATTAAATAGAAGTTTTAGTTTTTGCAATTCTGGCGGCAAATAATATATGTAAAGCTTATGCGAGTCCAAGGTGTCATTATATTAGGGGTTAGGTCGTCATAGTTTAATTTACGTTGTATGTCACGGTTTAGGTTAGGTCATAGTTGTTGCTTTAAGAGTACAATATGGCTACAGTGCAGTGACTCTTGCCAGCCATAATGCTAGTCGGAGTCACAATCGGGGGGTTTTAGTCGGTAAGAATCCGACAGTACCCGAGCTGTCCTGACAGAGGGATGAGATTCTCTTGGGCGGGTGGATTGGACGGTCTTATGCAAGAAAAAAATATGTTTGAATCAAATATATGATTCCTTGATTCAAGGAATCCTTATTCTTAGTTTAAGCCTAAATTGTGTGTTGTATTAAGTATAACAATTATTGTTCGAAGCAGGCAATCTGGTCGAATAAGGTCTAATATCTTTTAATTCACGTAATTGTTGGTTTAAATAATAGTCTCTATACTTTCCTCTAAGTATTAGTTAGATTTGTTTTAAATAACTTATGCTTGCCCTAAGAAAAGCCTAAATATGCAGCCTAGTTTTATTCTTTATTCTAGGTTTATTCTTATCGCGATAACTCACTAATATTGAGGAAGCAAAGATTTGCTTGCATTGAGGAAGCAAAGATTTGCTTGCATTAACATGTATCCTCTTGGTACCAGAATATAATTTTTTCCGTGTACATGTTTTATGCGTTTTCCTCAAAACCTAAGTTTCTAAGGGAAAAATAAGTGTTGCACTTTATTGTAGGTAATGGAATTTCCTTTCCAGTGATGTATAACTTGGTATCGCTTATATTATGGTTAAAAAGTAATGTGGTTAGTGACGTCCGTAAATTGGGGTTATTTTGAAAAAACCACACCATCTTTAATCGTAATTTTTAGTCCATCCTACCAGTATGGTATGAAGAAAAAATAAGTTATCAAGGTTCCAAAACCCCTTAATCAACGAAAAAAAAAGTTGTCTGTAGGTCTGTTGTCTGTTGTCTGTTTGTATACACGATAACTCAAGAACGCCTTAATCGATTGTAATGATATTTGGTACAGAAATTTCTATCGGCTGACCAGGAACTGATTAACTTTTAGGTAGAGTAGTAGAGGGTTGAAGGGGGGAAAAGGGGGATAAAATATTTAAAAAAATGTAACTTTGGAACAAAAGCAAGTAGCGATATACGGTTTTCAGATTTAAGTTTCCATGAATATGGACTAAGAATTTTGTTTTAAATTTCAAATTCGTAGGAGCTTTAGTTTCCGAGTTATTTGAAAAAACGTTAAAATATAATAAGAAAATCATACCTTTAGAAATAAAGCAGCTATTAATATGCGGTTTTCAGATTTTGCTTTTCGTAAATATTACCCAAAAATTTTTTTATAAGGTTCAAATCTCTCAAGCTACAGTTTTCGAGATATTTTCATTTCCTTTCAACATAAAATAATTGATTGTATGGTGGACTATCCGTGCTTTCTAGCACCAATTTTTATTTTATACCTTTTTTGAAGTCGGTTAAATTTATAAATGTTTTTTTTTTTGCTTTGCTTATATACACCTACCTTCTAGGCTTCTTCAATATAGGTACCACAAAGAACATAGCTACGGGTACCAATTTTCTATTATAAATATTTTAGTTTTGTCTGCAGGAAATTAAATTCCTTACGGGAAACAATGGGCTCGGAAAAGGATCCCAAGTATCCAAATTGAAAGCAGTACGCAACTGTCCACTCCGCCTTGTCTTTTCATATTCCGCGTATTAGCTAAGAGCTTAGAACATTGAACTATTAGAAGGAGCTTTTTTTCAGACCTAGGGTAGGGTGTTTGAGTTCAACATCTTCATCCCATTTTTGTCATGTTATCCTAATACGTTTTCCCCTGTTTTTAATATAATTTAAAATACCTTCAATAATTTTTAGTTCCGTTTAATTAAATGATAGATATAGTAATAAAAATCTATGTTTCTATAAAAAAAACCTAAAAATGTATTGAAGTAGGATGTACAACTATAAAAATAAGAAAAAGGTGCTATGGAAATCCATATTCATACTGAAATTAATGACAAGCTGGCAACACAGATTTCCTGCCTCTGTTTACCAAGATTGGTCAAATATGACGAATTCTAACCTAATATTTAGATCAAATTTTAATTTAACGTACTTATGAAACGTAATACTGCGGTCTCCCGGCTTCTATTTCAACTTGCATATAATAATACACTTCGGATCCAATTTTCGCCACAAACTTTTCACAGAAATATCAAAAAAACACTATTGACAAGCGCTGAAACCTTCACTTTCAAAACAATAATGACATTCCAGGAAAAATCGAGAAACCCCAACAAACAATCAATGTTGACGTTGACTACAAAAGATGTTTAAGGAAAACACATGTTAAATTGTTAAAAAACGTCGAAAGTTTTAAATAGGTTGTGAGTATTATATATTGTGTATATTAGCTTTTTCAACATATATTTTAAACCTCATTAATTAATTAATAAATAAGCGTCAAAACTTAATCCAAACTTAATAAGTTTCTTGTTGCATAATTTGGTTATTAAAATTGGCAAAACAGATTTCTTTCTCCCCTTTCCCCACTGTAGATGTTGCACTCAAACAACCAGTCTAACCAGACAGACCAGACTTCTTTTAGTAGTTCAATGTTCCAAGGCCAAGAGTGAAGAAGTTTTGGCTTTTCCAATGAGTATTTAGATTGTCACGAAAGTGGTAGAGATTTTTTTTTAAATAAATCGGAGCTGTCCTGTATTGGTTAGGTCGTTTAAAAGTAATGCTCTAGAAAAATAAACCTTTTGTGGAGTACAATGAGACCAGAGAAGCAGCAAAATTATCCAAATTAAAGACCAAACCGGTTGAGTTGTTAAAAAGTTATGCTAGAAATAAAACTTTCCTCGAGGTGCAATGAGTCCGAAAAAGTGGCCTGGTATTGATCGAAACTGGCAATTTTATATACATACATTCTGGACATTCTAATGATTTTTTGAGTATTGTCTTGAACGTTGAGGTAGAGCAGCGCACATTTTTTATCATGGGCGCAAAGTCCGTAAAAAATCATTAGAGATTCGCCTTTAGCTTTTTTTAAAACCTCTTCCCTAAAGTCGCTAGAAGCACCGTTCCATTTTTAAAAAAAGGGATGAATATAAAAGTGTGAGAAATCTAGATATATAAAGTTTCTTAACGTGCAAAGTTATACTATCTATTTATTTTTGTTTTAATAAATGTTAGTATGATTTTTGATTCCTGAAATTATTTTTATATAGGTTCGGAAGTAGAGGAGTGGCCCGCTTTTCCAATGGTGCTAAGGGCCCGGTAGACCCTGGAATCGGCGCTGGGGAAAGTATATTTTTTACCCAATCGGGATCAAACTGAAGGTCTCCTGTCCCAAGTAAAAAATATTTATAAAACTGGCTTAAGCCATTTGGTTATTCTGGAACAAATATCTAAAAAGTCGGTTAAAAATAGAGCATTTAACCAAAAAGAGCCAGCTAAATTATAGATTACTGCAAAATCATTAGCAGGTTTAAAAAATGTTCGCGTACTTTTTTGTTATTTACCTATTTTTTATGTAAAACTTTAAAAAATAAAATTAAAAAATATATATCTTCATCTTCAATACAACTCGATTTTTCACATTTTTATGGACGGACGCAACTGTGTTCATTGCTATATTTTATTTCTTATAAGATCATGACAATGTGTTACTCAAGGTTAAAAAAGACTTCATCATACACACCAAAGATAGTATTAGCTTGGTTTGAGGCAAATGAGAAAAGCCTCAAATTATTCAGAATGATGATTGCTATGTTTTCATGGGATTGAGTTCGTTTTCAAAACTCATTATATCTTTTTCTTTTGTATAACGTGTTCTTGCTCTTAATAAAGAACACGCTATATATATAAAAAAAAGATACAATGAGTTTTGAAAACGAACTGAATACCCATGAAAACATAGCAAATGCCTAGTGTAGAATGTAATAAAGAACCAAAGTCGAAGGAAATCTTCACAAAGCACGCAAAAATTTTCTACGTATTCCCAAGATCTGCCAATGATTCTGGAGTTATGCACACATCTGTGATCTGGCTCTTCTTGCCCAAATATTGTTTTCTTTTAATATGAAATTACGAACAAAAATGATTTTTTGTAATTTTTAACTTACGGACGCCACTAGACTATCAACTATAATATAAGGGATAACAAACATCTGTCGGGTATTTTATTTCATAAAATAAAGCATACTACACATTTTTCTTTTAATAGCTTAGTTTTTGCGAAAAACGGATAAAACTGCCCCCCAAAAACGGAATTTCTGCAGAAGTTAGCTTGTAACCAATTCTGTCCGAGTTTGACTCTAAAATGGCTCCAAAGGACCGGACTACGGTGTTTATAGCTTTAGAAAGGCTTAACCGTGCACGTCCTTCTCATGTTGGAGTTTGTGCCCAGGAGTATACTGTCAGACAGACCGCTGATAGTTTTATTATTTCTACATTTCTGTTAATTTTAGAATAATAATGTTACATATCCGGTTCCCCCTAAACCCCAATTTTTGAATTGTGAGAGAAGGAACGTTCTCCTAAGCGATGTGATCGATCCCGGGATAGATCACATCGCATGCTATTCGATCGCTGCATTTTTCAACCTGCCCTTGATCGTGTGCATCATTGCCATGTTTACTTTGCTACAAACGAACTACTTTTTCATGTTAAAGGCCTAATCTAACTAACTAGCTATTACGTTTTCTCTGCCGCAGTGCCGAATTAACCTCATTTTCGGGAAAAACTTTTTTTTTGCAGATCACCTCTGTGGTTGGTTTTCTGGGTTTTTTGTAAATAAAAATGAGTGGGGAAGGAGGCTCGGGCATTCCTTTTAAAAGGAAGTCTCCACTTAACACAATCCAAAAAAAAATTATCAAAGAATTTATGACCAAACACCCGAAACTTCGAGCAGGAACTTTTTCCAACTATTTTACCTACAAAACGGGTCAAAAATTAGCATCTCGTTGATTTTCTTACCTTTCATTTCTAGATTTATCCTTTTAAAAAAACGAGTAATAGAGGTTAGAAAATCGTGTGTTCTACGCAGGCGTCTCTCGAAAAAAGCGGTGTTCTCTCATTTGAAACTCGCCGGATCGGATCTCCCACTTTTTGCGAGAATGTGAGCAGGTTTTCATCCTTCAAAAATACATCAAGGGATAGATCCCTAACGACTGGTGATGATTCGCACAAAAAACCACACATTCCCGTTTCAAAAATTGGGGTCCTGGCAGTAAGCATCACAGAATATGAACCTGGGTTTGATCTGGTTAGGTCTTGATAAAAGAGCAACCTGTCAACTTGCCTTTTTCTGGAAAAGTGTGCAAAAGTTGCGTTGATAACAACTCAAATGAAGAAATTTTTATTTTGTTTTATTTCGTGAGTTTGAGTTGGACACCCGGGGCGCCCGAACAACCTCTGCGTTTCCTTACGTTAGTAAGAGAGAGAGACAGAGGCGACCCCGGGGCGCTCAGAGTGTCAACTCAAACTCACCTATTGTCACTATTTTCCATCCGCTACAGGATCAGTGCATAGTGTAGTCAAGTTTTCTGCAAAGTTAAAGACAAGCACAAAAAATCCATGCACCTAGCCGGGATTCAAACCCGAAACCGTCCGTACTAAATCCGTACGAGAAAACGCAAGCAACCAAAGCATGAGCCACGTTTGCTGGACTGGGAGGAGGAACTAAGGGTAATTTCCGCACACATTAGGTGAATAATTACCTATAAATAAATGGTTAGCAGATCCCTATGAAATATGGCTAATCTTTTTTATGGACTCCGTGGTTTACGATAAGTTTGCCCCAATGGATGTTTGTTATGGTTATCTAAATTAACAGCGGAATTCACGGGACGTAATCTGAGTTTTGAGTCAGCGAAACACCCAAACTGGCTGTTATACGTAAAGACAAAATTTGCTCTATATTTGCACAGGGCTGAGTAAACATTTTTACTCCAAGAATAAGTTTTTGTTGCAGTGGTCTAAATTGTTAGATTTTTATATCAGGTCTTATTCAAAGTATGCCTGAACTAGAGAGAGTATTTATAATATTGGGGATCATCGACTGGAATTTAGCTTTTGGTATAAGTTTTATCAAATCTAATATTTTATCAAGTATTTTTTGTTTAACTAAAGAAAAAAACAAATTTTATACTTAATCTTCCATTTTAACTGCCATTTGTCACTTTTTTTTAATTTTTGAAACGGCTACGTCTTACTTAGCGCAACGCAATGTTCTGCCACGTGCTTCGTGTTTAACTTACAGAACAAACATAAAAAAACTTTTTTTACTTAATGATCCGCTATTTTAACTGCATCATTAAAATTTTTTTTTTACGCAAAAATTTAAAACTACTTTAACTCACTCTAAAACTGCTTTGGTTTGTGCAAAATTGCTAACGCGCAGAAAAATATTGACGTTTCTTAATTTTAGTCACGGCCATCTTGATTTGGGACTATTGATTGGGTCATTTGCAATTTTTGAGACAAGCGTCCTCGATTTAGTATAAATTGATATATTGCATGACGCTAGTGTATATACCACACCAAAAGGGCAAAATATATTTTTTCTCCATAGTTTCTTCTTTCTACCAAATTTTTTTTATGTTGTCTATATCTTATATTTTTGACATATCAAGAGCCATCTTTGTATGCGCATATAAACTCCAATCTTTTTTCATGTAGGATTAAGAAGCCGGTCAGTAGCTTTAATATGAGACATCAGAAAAGATCATCACTTAAAAAGTAAAAAGAAAATGAAAGAAAAACTAAATTTTTGAAGTCTGGCCACCATTTTGTTTTAAAGTGATGTATGTCAACTTTCCTTGTATTTTTGAATTAAGTGGGACCCCGTCACTATTACCCAATTCATTTTGATGTGATTTTTTTGAAAACGCCGAAAACACATTTTTTTCTAACTTTGACAGCCGCCATCTTGGTTTCTGGGACCGGAAAATGGGGATCCTCGATTGGAATTTTAGCTCTTGGTATCAAGTATCACTGTGTCAAATATAAAAAAATATACCCTTTTTGCAGCTTTCTCTTGAAAATCGTATTTTGTAAAAATTCAGACGCAGCTTGGATTTTTGATTTATTGCCGAATAACGTAACAGAACCCCGCACGAAATACATTGAAAAATTATTTCGGTGAAATTTGGCGAAATTTTAGTATGTTAGAGTGCGTTATGAAATCAGAAAAATGTGTAAATAAAAATTGATTTCTGTTACTAGTTCCAGAGATATAGACGGTCAAAGTTTAAAAAAACGTCGTTTCGCGGTACATTGGCTACGCTCAAAAAGGCATTTCCTGACCGAAATAAAATAAGTGATCGGCGAATATGGGTTCCCGAGGAACCACACATGGACTTCCTTATTATTTTGTTGGTAAAACATTAACAGGCTTGTCAAAAAAATCATTTTTTGACACATTTTTATTTTCCTCTATACATGAATTACAAAATTATTTTTGAGCAAACATTAATGTTTTAGTATTTTCTAGATTAACTGAACAAGTTTTTCTTCCAAGTAACAGTTACTTCGTCTTACATGTCTTTTTCAATTTTTTGAATATAAAAACTTGACAAAAATTGTTTCCTACTACGAAATAATTATTTTGCAACTTAAAAATCTAAATATTATTTTGCATTCAGTTAAATTGATAAGTAAATAAACTTTAAATAAAATATATTTATTCTAATTTTTTTTCCTAGCTACGAGTTCTATATCATTAATTTTTATAAAAAAGTAGTAACTATTTAATTTCTTTAAAACTGATCAAGGGATTTTCATGTAATTTTGCGTACCGCTTTATCATACTTTTATCTAATACAGGCTACAATTTTTTATCACTTTATGTTTTGCATCTAGGATGATGATTTTTTAAAGGTTTCTCTGGGTACTCTAAACTTACTTTACTTGCTGTTTAACACTTTTGGTGGGGCTAAATTATCAAACAAACAATAAATTACCATAAATTATGACTACGGGTAATTGCTCTCCTAATGTTAATGTATTAGACAAAAGTATGATAAAGGCGTACGCAAAATTAAATGAAAATTCCTCGATCAGTTTTAAAGAAATTAAATATTTACTACTTTTTTAAAAAATTAATGATATAAAACTTTTTGCATGTACCTCGTAGCTACGAAAAAAATAATAAAATAAAATCTGTTTAATTTAAAGTTTATTTACTTATCACTTTAACTGAATGCAAAATAATATTTAGATTTTTAATTTGCAAAATAATTATTTCATAGTAGAAAACAATTTATGTCAAGTTTTTATGGTCAAAAAATTGAAAAAAACATTTAAGACAAAGTACCTATCTACACAGTGACGTAGCCAGAGTGGGGGCTTTGGCGATTAAAACTCCCCAGAGGGCCCAAATTCTGTTTTAATGTAGCAAAATTGTAAGATTCACCATAACAATAATTATGTAACGATGAAAATAACAATAAAAAAAGCTATAGGTAAATTGTAGTAATCGGTGTTTTACCATAACGATGAAAATAACAATAAAAAACTATAAGGAGTAAACTATTAGGTAAATTGTAATAATCGTTGTTTTATCATAACAATTAATGATGAAAAAAAACAAGCACCAAAGGTTTCCCGAAAAATAACAGCACAGCGTTTTACGAATAAAAGAAACCTAATTATTATTTTAATTATTATTAATTGGCCTATTAGCGGGTACATTAAAACAGAATCTGGGCCATCTGGGAGGTTTTAACCCCCAAAACCCCCCTCTGGCTACGACACTGTGTAGGTATAAGGGAGAGCAATTACCCATAATCATAATTTATGGTAATTTATTGTTTGTTTGATAATTCAGCCCCACCAAAAGTGTTAAACAGTAAGTAAAGTAAGTTTAGAGTACCCTGAGAAAACTTTAAAAAATCATCATCCTAGATGCAAAACATAAAGTGATAAAAAAATTGGACTCTGTATTATTCCTCGATCAGTTTTAAAGAAATTAAACATTTACTACTTTTTTAAAAAAATTAATGATATAAAACTTTTTGCATGTACCTCGTAGCTACGAAAAAAATAATAAAATAAAATCTGTTTAATTTAAAGTTTACTTACTTATCACTTTAACTGAATGCAAAATAATATTTAGATTTTTAAGTTGCAAAATAATTATTTCGTAGTAGAAAACAATTTATGTCAAGTTTTTATGGTCAAAAAATTGAAAAAAACATGTAAGACAAAGTACCTATTACTGGGAAGAAAAACTTGTTCAGTTTATCTAAAAAATACTAAAACATTCATGTTTGCTCAAAAATATTTTTTTAATTTTTGTATAAAGGAAAATAAAAATGTGTCAAAAAATGATTTTTTTTTTTACTAGCCCTTGTGTACAACCTGTTAACGTTTTTTCAACAAAATAATAAGGAAGTTCATGTGTGGTTCCTCGGTAACCCATATTCGTCGATCACTTATTTTATTTCGGTCAGGAAATGTCTTTTTGAGCGTACCCAATATACTCCGAAACGACGTTTTTTTAAACTTTGACCATCTATATCTCTGGAACTAGTCATAGAAATCAATTTTTATTAACCCTTTTTTCTGAGCTCATAACGCACTATAACATACTGAAATTTCGGCAAATTTCACCGAAATAATTTTTCAATGTATTTCGTGCGGGGTTCTTTCTTTCTAAGGATACCGATTCAAATGTTTGAATATTTCTATAATGTTTTTGCCAAGGTTAGGACAGCTTTAAATTTAATTATGTCAACTTTAGAAATAGTAGCAAGAACTTTAGGGAACCAACTTAGGGGTCATCCGTTAATTACTTCATGCAGCAAGGTGGGCGGAGAGTTTTTCAAGGGGGGATGGGATTCACATGAAAAATACGAGGATTTGTTCCAGTAATTTCATAGTGGTGTGTAAGTATCTAAAAATATGTAGTAGTTACATGCGGAACTATCAAAAATAGTTCCGACTTTATGTCCCTATTACCTTTTATCAAATTAACACCATCTCAACTAAAACGCCATAATTTTGTTTTTAGTATCCTTTGTCCCCTTATCGCGGCTATATGAACACCAAACTGACAGAAAATCCAGGTTTTTCCTATAAATTTGTTTATAAAAATGGTGGCATTCGTGGGCTAAAGGGCACTGAAAGGCACTAAAGGGGTAGGAGTTAACTGGCTTTTTAGTTCAGATGGTGTTGAGCAAATGCACAATTTTAAAAAGCAATAAACAAACTGTGAATAACATGAGCGTCATTATGTTAATGGCGCTTTTTATTTTATAATTGTCAAAAGCAACCCATGCGAATTTTATGAAAAATCAATATGAGAAAGAGTTAACTAATATTATTTTAGAAAGGCAAGATGCCAAAACGGATCTTGCGTTTTATTAGTCGAAGTGCCGGATCTTAGAATATAGGACCTCTCAAAAAAATGGGCTAACACTTTAAGATTTTCACCATAGGTAGGGGTATGTTTAGAGATACCAAAAATACAAAATTGCCACCTACACAATATGGCAACACTGTAAACATTAAAATTTTAAATGGCTTTGTTTATTCCTAGTCCTAGTTGAAAATTTTTTTCTTGGTATTTAAGCCAAAACTGGCCCCTTTAAACTGAAAATAACAAAATTAAGGATTAAATGACTTACCTGTAAGCAAGTTCAATCCAAATTATACGAGATTGGTCACATCCTATTAGATACACCAGGTAGTGATACTTCGTAGCACGTCATACGCAAGTCTTAAAGATAAGAAAAACATACCGCCATGGCAGCCGTCCTGATCTCTGCTAGGTACTTCAGTATACTTCTAAAGCTTTCCTGAAATACTAAGATCGTCAAAAATACATGAATATCTAATAGGATGTGACCAATCTCGTATAACTTGGATTGAACTTCTATACAGGTAGGTCGTTTAATCCTTAATTATACTTCGATTGGGCACATCCTATTAGATACACCAGGTAGTTGTTTAGAGAATATGGCGATATTAGTTAAAAAGTTAAATAATAATAAGGAAACCCCAAGGTCTAAAATTTAAATGTGTTTAAAATATATTTCTTAATATAATTAGCTAAGAAATCTTTTGAAATTAAAGGTTTATTATAAAATCGATTGAGAGTTTTCCTTTTTTCGGAACAACCCGCAGCCTTTCTAATACTTTTGATTGATGCACCAACCCTTAATGCTGCGGAATACACCCCATGTCCTGTGCTATGTCCTTTAAAATTTGATTCTATTTCTGCGTTTTTTTAGACCTTTTTAAAACCACCTGCTAATGTTTTGGGATGTAGCGGTCTTATGAGGCTTTTTAATTGTTAAAATAAGTGTATCCTCTGTTCATCGAAATAGTGTTGTTTCTGTATAATGGTAAAACACAAATAGAACTGTAAATTTTCTTTAAAACAGGGTACTTAAGCCAAGGCTGAATTCTTCTGTGTCCAGATATTTTAAAAATATCTTTAAGAATTACTTCTATGCACTCTTCGTTAGCCTTGATGTTACTTAACTTATAGAAAATATCTGAACTCTTTGAACAGAATAAACAGTTAAAAGAAGTACCATTTTTATAGTTAATAACCTGAATGTTAAATTTACCAAAGGGTACAAGTTACCTATATAAGGTAACACTGGTTCCGGAGACGAAGTTTATATTTCGGAAACTGAGGGCGCAGCTTAAAAATGCGTCTCATAAACCTATCTACCATTTCTGATTTTTCTGCTCGCAAATTAAATCTAAGGTAGACCTATTTGTGTTAAGAGTTCAATATTTCCCAGTAGTTTGAAATTCTGTTTCTAAAACGGATACAACTTGATTTACATTAGGCTGCAAGATGGTCTAAATATTATTGTCGCAAAACGTCCATCATTTAGAAAAAATAAATTGCATCCTCCCAAACGCCCCTTTTACTATAGGCCACCTTGATAAGATTGCTACCCCCAGGGGAAAGATTCTTTCATAGTGGCTGGGGTTACCTAAACGAGGATAAGAGTGAATCAACTTTCGTATTTAAAACGATAACTTTTAAGCGAATCACGGATTCTAATTTTGTATACCATGCTTGAGTTCTCCAGATAGAATAAACCACCAGACATATTGCATTATCGTTTTCAAGTTTTTGGAAACAGGGAGGAAGGAGGAAATATATAAAAATTAAGGTTTTTCTAATTGATTGTGAATGCATCCACTGGAAGCCACGACACAAACCGGTGGCATTTCTGGTCCGCTATATGATTATCCAACGTATTTGTGTACGTGGCAAATACAAAAAAGTATACCTAAGCTCACTACCACATCATTCTCCCAAAAGAAATCAATTCTTAGTAAAATATGACAATTTTTTAAAGTCTTTTACAAAGCTTGTTAAGCCATAAAAAGCTGCCTTCATTTCAAGAATGTTTATGTGTTTCTCCTGTTTACCTTGTTGCCAAAAAAACCCTTTTGCTTCCTTTCCATTGCAACACGCCCCCATCCCGATTTGTATGCATCGGAGAAAATTTTAATGTTATAATTAGGCTGTAAAATATTATGTGCTTTAACCACCACTCAAGTTCATTTTTAACAAAGAACCTAACAAGCATCTTTTTGTTATAGTTGTTCCTGTTAGCCCTTAAGGCACGATATTTTTCTCGCTCAAGGGTTTTTACGTACAACAAGCCGTACTGTATACAAACCGAGGCTAGCCTTCCTATAATTTGCGAAACCTCTTTAATTGTTATTTTTTTTCTTTGAATAATCTTAATGGCTGTTTTTATTTTTCTTATTCTTTTTTGTGCGATATATATCCACATCTTTTTTGCATTAAGGATAAATGCTAAAAATTGTATCTCTTAAGTCGGTTGTGTATGGTTTTTTAATTGTTAATAAAAAACCTAATCTTTTAGATAAGAGAAACAGGCCTGAAAGGGTGGAACAAAAAAGTGCAGTGGCTAGACCGAATGGTAAACATTGAAATTCAACTTTTGTTTTGAAAAGAAAATCTTAAATATTTTTTATATTCAATAAACATTGGAACTATCTTTAAGATCTAATGTCACAAGGAAGCAATTTTTAGTAATTAAGTTCTCTAATATCTTTCAGTTGAAAATGAGGTGGGCGAAAGAACTTTATGTAGGTTTCTAGGATTAAAGATAAACCTAAAATCCCCTGTTTCGTTCAGTCTTAAAAAATAGCTTAACAAAAACTGATCTTGACAGTCATTAACAGTTGTAACTGCTCCTACTTATAAATGTTGTATGCTTTTCGAATAAATTTTTAACCCATTTTTGGTAAATTTTGAGGTTTTGGGGGTGAAAACTTGAAAAGGTTTGTCCAAAAAGGGAATTTTTTAACCCTTTGTCCAACTCAAGTTAATTTATTTTGAGTTATTTGATTCCACTCTTCTGAAAAAAAAAATTCCGACAGGAATACGTTATTTCACTGTTAAGCTCTAATATTTCCTCTCGGCGCGTTTTTTATATTTTTGCAATTTTCGGCAAAACCTTCGCTAAAGAAGAAAAGATCTGGATTTTGCGCAGTAGCAATTTATTATATTTTTGCATGAAACAATATTGTGACCAATGCAAAACAACTGCGCCGATTCGGCAAGATCCAAAAGATCTTCATCAAGTGCTTCGTCTCTCTCTTTTTTGTTTGAGCCAAATTAGAGAAAACCCGCTCTAAGGCTGTCAAACTTTTTCCCAAAATGGTTTACAATTTCAAGAGTTACGTATCTCTTTTTTGCTTTTTGGATGCTAGCATCCTGGATGAATTTGGGTCCTTGAAGAATTTGGCAATTTTTCCGGGAATTTTGTATTTTTCGAGGAGATTTAGTTTCCTTTCCTTAGAAAGATGCTTCTTCCATCTGCAAGCTAGCTCTGCTGATATATCTGGACGCAATGTACTATTATCTGACTCCCCTAATATAATTTCTAAGGGGTGCCTCTCTATGCTAGAGTTCGAGGAACTACTAGTGTTTGACCAGTTGAGGAACTGTCATATTCGTCGTCACATATAATAATATAAAAAATTATGTGCTAATAATACTTTTTTAAGTAAATATATTAAGTTTTTATTATTTTTTTTACTATAAAATTGTAACTAAAAAAAATCAAAACTAAAATTAATCATAAAAAAAACTATAAATAAGAAACTTCTTCCAATCCTTGTTTTTTGGGTAAAGTCCCCAGCACTGAGGCCGCATTCCCCCTTTGAATGGCGATACTGATCCGCTGGGTGATGAAACTTCTAGCATTTTTTGTTTTAATTTTTTTTTGCTATTTCGGAAATTAATTTTTTAGCTTCATCACCCCATGGACCTAGGATTTCCACTGCAAAAGTATAAAACAAAAATCCTCTGTCTTCTATCTCTTTATATTTTGTCCTTTTTTGTATTTCTCCTATCTTAGCCGCTTCCTCCGATTTATGAGAAGTTTTACCAAGATAGGAGCTGCAAAGCGTGTCTCTGCAGGTGGCATCCCAAACTAAAGTTTTTCCCTTTTTCCAAGGAATCAAAGTGATCCCGTCCACCCGTTTTCCGTGACTCCTACAAATACCGAACGGTTCTAGTTTCGCTGGAAATCCTGCTGAAACCAGAGACCTCTTTATAATGTCATTGATCAAACTGTGACGAGTCCATCGACCTGCACTTTTTTTGCAGCAAGGGCCATGAAGACCCAATTTACTCACTATTTCGCCACAAGTTCAGGTGTGAGACTCGCAAACAGGAAGACCAAGACGAAGAGCGACAGAAATACGAAAAGACGAGTCATCCAATAAATTTCCTAAAGAAGAAGGGGGCAAAGCATTAAGCCACGCATTACTCTCGGGCTCATTAAGAGCTAGAAGACGTGCTTGATCAAGTTGAGATTACACACACATTGCAGTATCGAAATCTCTTTGTGATTTTAAATTAGAAGTATCCGAAATGCTTGTTAAATTTTGATATTTATTTGATGCTGCGATCAAAGCCAAGTCTGGATGCAAAATAATTTCCTCAGGAAGAATTTGTGGAAAAAGATATGATGAATCATTCAAAGACCAAGAAAAGCTGAGTAGCAAAGAGATGAGCTATTTCTGATTCTTAAACCACCTAATTTAATTGGAAGAATGCTCAGTGACCAAGCATTCGAATCAATTTTACAGTTTATAATATTTTCTAAACTAAATTTCAGGAGATCGTCAAATTTTTCTAAACATTCCAGCATCCTCCAACATGGCGCTGTCCGAAGTAAATAAGTGATTCTTGGAATCGAAAATGAATGTTTTAATAAATAATAGGCAGTACCAGAATTTAGAGATAGAAGTTTGTCGGAAAATTTTGTAAAAACATCATTCTTTGAAAAAAAAATTTTGCCAATTTCCTTTTCAAAGAAAGGTACTCCTAAAAGGGTAAGATTTTCAAGATCAACTTTTGATAAACTATCAATATTTGAGTCATAGTCTGTAATATTTAAATTGTGTTCTTTACTTAGATGTGAAAATTCACACTTTGCTAAATTAATTTTTAAGCCAATACTCAAACATTCCGTCCTCAAAAATTCAAAATCTTTGAGTACGCTACAAGGATCCCCAGCTAAAGTTCCGTCATCAAGATACCATAAATTGATATCAGATTTTAAGTTTGAAATTATAGAATGTAAAGATAAACAGAATAGTCTAAAGGATCACCTTGCTGGACTCCTCTTTGTGATAAAATGGTTTTTTCTCCAAATGATAAAAATGAAGGATTTCTGTAACACTGTGAATGAAACTGAAAAATTGTGGTATGTGCTTGTTAAATTGTGATAATACAATTTCTCGATTGATCATATTAAAGGCGTTATAAAAATTTATTTTCAAAATAATTTTTTCTGTAACATGAGCAAAGGACAAAAATCGCCGGACCGAGTGGCTAATTATTTCGCATCCGCTTTTGGTACCAAAACCTAACTGAGTTGGACGAAGCAAATTGCCTAAAATTTCATAAATTGAAAAACACACTAATTTTGCTGCTAATCTACGAAAGCATAAACCGACTGCAATGGGACGTATTCCTCCATATGTTTTATTTAAAGCGCATAGTGAAGCTCCGTAAAAAATGGGTAAAATACTTTCAGGCACGAAGCCATTAAGAATATGTATAAGAAATAGCGACAATGAATTTTGAAGATTTGAAGAAAATGTACCTAGTTCGTCATTCAAAAGGTCTTTTAAATGTTGCGAACTCAGTGCGTCTAGACCTGCCGCAGAACCCGGTTTAAAAGAAAAAACTGATTTTTTAATATTTGAATAAATGAAATCAAAACTGTTGTACTCATTCGGGACATCTTCGGAGAAAATTTGAATATCTTCATGGCGTGGATGTTTTTCTAAAAGTTTGTTGTATGTTTCATCATTTTTCAAAGCCAAGGTATCTTCAGAACAAAACAGACGAATCGCTCCTTTGATATCTCCCTCAGAAACTTTTTTTTCAACTTTCTTTGTGAAGTAATTTGTTTTTAAAAAGTTTTGTTTCTTCTGAACTTGATTCGTTTTAAGGTAATCCATAAATGGTTGTAATGGTAAATGTTTCTTATCTTTCCAAATATTTAAATTGTCCTTTATCAATGTTGTTAGAGATCTCGATGCATTTTGTTTGGATTTTTTCGGTAATCTGAGAACGGCATATGTAAATGTCAAGAGATGAAACCATGCTTGGAAGTTGTTTTTTGAAACACAATATTTTAGGAGTGAAGTGAGTTCTTTCACAACTAATGGGCGGGCACCTTTTGGAATTCGTTTTATTACTGGTACATTCGAATCAGACGATATATCCTGGGAAAAATCATGACCTTCTTGTAAATTATTTTTCTTGTGCTTTGATTTAATGTGTTGATTGAGGCTGCTTTTGCTTGTATAGGATTTGTCACATTGACTGCACTTACTTTTTAATAAATTCTGAGAATTTTCTAAAGATACATCGATGCAAGAAACCACGTTGGGGATGCAGTGAGAATTTTGAGAACAATTTTCGGTATGAATTCTACAGTTGTGAATATTTAATCCAGTCTTGTTTTTGAAAATTTTATCGCATGATAAACAAAAGTTTTCTTGTAATGGTACAATTAAATTATAATGTCCGGAGTCTGGATTGCCAAAAAAAAATTACAAAAATTGATGAGTTAAACTGATTTTTGCTAACACATAACAGTGGCCTATTTTCTGTAACAAATAATTTTTTATTTGAATTTTCCTTTGAAACATACACGTAGAAGTTAATTTTGTATATTTCTGAAATCGCCAAGCATTCAAAATCAGTGCCAAAAGTACCTGATTTAGACATCCTGGATCCATATTCCTCTTTGTTAATAACATTTACTTGAAAATTTTAAAAATCTTGCCAATTTTCTAAAATGTACTGAACAGCTTCCTTTCTTACTTTTAAATGATCATCCTGGCTTCCAAAAACAAACTCGCTTACAGAACGAAACAGGCAGTTTCCATCTCCTTGAATCTAATGCTAATAATACTTTTTTAAGTAAACATATTATAATCTTCTTAGAAAATTGGACACCCGGGAGAGTAAACCATGAGAGTGAGATATGCTAGTATTTGTTTTTACGTCCAGCATATAGGATATAGCGTGCTAGGCAAAAAAACTCTTAGTCATGCTCTGGCTACATGGAAAATTCGATTGAGAATTTTTGTTAAATTACGACGGGTAAAGGGTTTTTGTTATAATAATTATTCTGGAAATTAAAATGTGATATTCTGGTAACGGATTTTATTAACTCTATGGAGTTTTTTATTGAGACTAATATGGCGCGCATAAGTCAAAAACTATGCAGGGTTTAAGTTTCTATGAGTCGAATACGACGCTTCCTTTTCCCTTCCTTTCCCATTTTCCTCATTTTCTTCTTTGGGTAATCCATTTGCTTTTCACGTTTTCTTTTGTTAAGTTTTTTCGGCATTTTATTCGTTCTGTCAGATTCGTCGTCATATATGATATATGAAAAACGACGTGCTAGTAAGTAAACATTTGGAGTTTTTTATTGAGACTAATTTAGCGGGCATAAGTCGGAAACTATGCAGGGTTTAAGTTTTTATGCGTAATAAAAACAAATATGTGTTTACAGAATAAACAAACCCATGCCAAAAAATATTAACCAGAAGCATAATATTTGTCTCACTCCATTGTTTAAAAACTGACAGTTTGACAGTTGTACCTGTATCTATGATAAAAATTTGAAAGTGTTAGCCCATTTTTTTGTGCTCACCTGCTTGGCACTTGGATTATATTGGGTGAAGCGGGTGAACCGTAAAAAATTGAACAAAATCTTTCCTTGATTAACTCTTTTACTGCCAAACCGATTAACTGCATTTGTGTCAAAGATGACTTACATAAAGTTGTGTAGTTCTGAGATACTGAGGTAAAAAAATACTAAAATTTTCATTTTTAGTTTTTATTTTTCTGGGAATTTATTGTTAAATTTATTAAATAAACGCTCAAAATCTTCAACTGACAGGAGCACTGTCGTTTGGTTCATGAAATCCGTGCGGTAAAGTGCCATAACGTTAACTTTACCGCACTGAGTGCGGTAAAGTGCTACTTTCCCCACACAAATGAGTGCTGTAAAGTGCACACAGAATTCTTGAAAGAAAGAGAAAAAAGGTTTTAATTTTAAATTCTGCCAAATTTTCAGGATCGGTCTTCTTGAAACAGCATGTTTGCATTTGCATGCAAAGTAGTAAAAAAAGCAGACAGAAACTACCTTCACGGCCCGGCCCAAGCAAGCAAGAATGATCAATGACATTATCAGGCGTGCTTTGGTACCAGCAGTGTTTCTTCACCGAGAGGATCAGCATTGTAAGGAGATTTTGAATAGTAAGAGAGAGCTTAAGCTATCGGCTGAGGGTAATTATAGGTGTTTGTGTTGGGTGATTTTATTGTTGATTTTTATTTAATATTTTTTAATTTTTTACACATTATTTTTTTTAACAAAATATAACAATATATTAAATTTTCACTGTAGAAAATTTTCCTCTCCTTAGAATAATAAACCGAGCAAAAAAGGCTATTTTTCAAATTTTTGTCTTAAACTGTTTGCAGTGCGAAGATCTTACCAAAGAGCAGTTCACAGTTAATTTTTTACCCATAACAATAATCTGTTATAATATAGTGCATTTTATTATGCCCTTTTCATGTCCTATAATCCTCTAAAATATGTGGCAATCAGCAAAATATTAGCTCTAGTCACAGCTCTCAAGTAAATGTAGCTAAAACTTGATCTAACTTATAGCAAACCTATTTTCCTTGGCATAGAGTAAATTAAGCTCATTAAACGAAATACAAAATATAAATTAATTTTTGAAAATTTATTCAGAAAATTAAATGCAAACTTTCAAGACAGTTAAAATTTGCTAATATTAAATTTTTTTACAGAAGTTTCGAATTTGGTTTAGCAGGCTATTTTTTTCTCTCGAGTTTTTTTGGATTAATTTTTCTGACTTTGAGAGATGTTAGCCATTGGTTTTGAACTCAATTTAACTTTGAACGTCATTGCCAGCGTGAAAAGCAACTGTCAAGTTTATAAAGACCAAGAGCAAGAAGTTTCACTTTTAGTTGTCAAAATTATTTTTCAATGATTTGTATCATACTACGCACATAAACTTCCTAGAGGATCCAAAATCAGACCATTAAAATGACATGTTAGTTATTATAAAGATTTTATTTTACTTATAGTCTTGTTGATTTTGGTCATCTGAATCTTATAATCCTAAATATGGATTTATTACAATTGATTTTTCTAAATTAATTCTAATAGTTCTAAAAGAAGTTATCGCTTCTTCTCTTTAGAACAGCTTTTTCGAAACTTCTAATGTTCAAAAATTATTTTTTTTACTCTCGTGTCAAAAGTACCCATTTTTAAGTGCGGAACGTTGTACTTTTCCGCACTCCTAATCTCAAACAAATTGCTCTTGGTTACTCCATGAATGAAAACGATGTAGAGAGTAGGATCAAAACATTTTTATAACCTCACTTTAAAAATTTAGATGGAAATAACTTAAACAACATGCGCATTATTAGGCAGGTAATTCCGTGGAAGAATGTTGTTACTTATTTAGCGTTTTCTTTTGACTCAAAATTTAAATGGGAATAACAAATTATGTTTATGATATAAAAATGTTCTGGTAGCTTAAATATGATGAGATTTATATGCAGAATTTGGTGAGGTGGTCATCCATAAGCACTCTTTTTACTTTTTAAAAAGTTTTTGGAAGATCTCATTTAGACTATGAATCTATATTTCTAAGTGGTGAAAGGAAGGTCATTTTAGAACTTGATAAAATTCAGTTTGAAGCTTTGAGAATAGCTCTGGGCTTTATGACATCAACTGTGAAACTGATTTAAAACATAGAGAGAAAACTATTACTTCATGCTGCTAGTGTAGAAGCTTTTGAAAGAATTGAATCAAAGTCATTTAACTTACCTTTATAAATTGAACCAATATTTGAGAAATTACAGGCAGCAGCCATTTGGCCATGCTTTTAAAATGATCTAAAAATGTTCATCTGTCTGATTTTAATTTTAAAAAGGAAGAAGAAACTCCAGAAAGGTTATTATAAAAAGTAATCAAAAATCGTCTGAAGATTATTTCTTTTTTACAGACACTTCCAAAGACAAGGAAGGCCAAGGGGGTTTTAATGTGTACTGTTTCTTAGAAGACATCAACAAAAAAGGAAATGACCTCTACATCCAATTATATTACCTTAAAAACTGGATTGGTTGGTTGGATTAAGGACACTTATCCTAGAGCAAGCTCTTGCTATAGGATTAGTGTCCTTAGGATGGATGGATGGGGGTTTCATCTCTTTACGGAGGCAGCCTTCTTGGATCTACTAGTTAGTCACCATTTATAAAGAAGCTTGCCCAATTTCAATAGATGTAGAGGCTAGAGGCACTGTATATGATTTTTGACAGTTATTGTTTTACCAGAGGTGAGCAACTGGATTTGACAGTTGTTAGGGAAATGTTTAAAATTGTGTGTTGGCAATGATAGGTGGTAAATATGTGTCTCGACGAATTTGTATTGTTCCTTTGTCCAACGGAGAAAGAAACTCAGGAAAAGTGAAAAGAAAACATGCATTTACCAAGCCTGAATAGTTATTTACTTAACAAGTGCGGAAAGTGATACTTTTCCGCACGCGACGGCAGTTGCACAAACGACGCGGAGCGGAGTTCGGGCAAGCCGTCAAGGTCGGAAGAGACACTTACCGCAAGTGTTAGGTACAACATTTTTTCTATGAACGTAGAAATCGTCAGTTTTTAGAAAAAAAATAGTTTTCATCGGAAAATTTTTTGGTCCTTTAGGTTGGAACACACTAAACAGCAAAAATATGGAATGAAATTGATGCATTCTCTAAAATAACTTCAAAAAAAAGTTTCAAAAAATGAGTCCGGAAAAGTTACTTTTCGTCTCTAGTTCGGAAAAGTTACTTTGCCGCATTCAAAACTATTTTATGTCATTTTGTATGAAATTAAATAAGAAACTAAAGATATGTTAATATTTTCTTTATTTTAAACTAATAACAGAAAAGTCGGAACACTTTAAACTAATTAAGCTATTTGCTATAAAAATTAAAGTTGAAGCTACAATTTGTAGCGCATTGCAGGTTCACTGCTGATTCAGCTCCTTTCAAATGTCCTTTTTTCCTCAAAATGTCTTCATTTCACTGGCGTTGATGATTTGACCCGTTTTTGAAAGTAAAAACATGAGATTGCTGGATTTCCATGGATTTTATGACACTGGAACTTTCTTCTTGGCCTTGATAAATGGGAGATGGTGCCTCACTATCATTGCGATCCAGCTGCGGATTCTGATACACGTTCTTTAATGGTTTTTTTGACAAAATATTTTCCGCAATTTTTCTCTTATTTTGTAGGGAATCCTCTATATAGGATTCGGGCACAGAAGTGGACTTCCAGCTCCCATGCCTTTTAATATTTTTGATATTGCTTCCTGCATCATCTAGCATTGTGGCCGATGATCGACTGAAGCAATGGCCGGTGTACATTTCAGGATTGTCGAGGCGCAGATATCCAACCCCAGATATCCTGCAATGTTACTTGGCATTTTTCCAAACGTATTATTGCCGACGCATTAATTAACGCACTTTCCAGCTTTGTAGTTTCGGAAAAAAACGATTTGTGGTGAAGTTTAAAGGACGTAACGACTTGTATTTTTTACATAAAGCAACCACAAATTTTCTACATACCTTTGTTTTAGTATATGATATGGTGATCTCGAGAATGTCTTCCCTGCGACACGCCCCAGCTACGCCGAAGATGGTGGCAACTTTCATCATGCGATAAACCGAGTCTGCTTCGCTCAAAAATTTTTCCGTGTCATCCTGTTCAAATATTCTGGATTTTTTTGTTTTAAAGCCTTCATTTTTGCATTTTATAAAGGCTGTCAATTTACAAAAAATTTTTAGATCGATGTTATGCTTGAATTTAAGGACCATTTGAACCATAGAATATTTGGACCATAAAGTAGAAGGCGAGAGTTTTATTGACAAATAATAAAAATAGGCCAATATTACCTCCTCTTTTGAAGCAGCCACTGCTAAGGTCATACTTTTGCTTTTACACCATGATTCCAAAGCTTCGTATTCTTTCTTGTATCTTAGCGAAGATTTCTCGGATATCAGTGATAGTGTGGCCGAATCTGGGTCCATTGTGTCAAAAATATTGGATACTGCCACGACGCTGCAACTCAAAAAGCTATCAAACCAAACCGTTGATTGTAATTTGTTGCTATAGTATCTAAACAGTGATGCTATAATTAACACAGCTACCTTAAAAATATTGACATTTACATGTTAGGCGTCAATTCTATTATTCTGTAAATAGAGTGCTTGACAAAGTAAAAACTGTCATTAAAATATTGAAGGGCAGCTTCTAAAAAACTTCGTGTATGAATAGAGTTACCTATGAGAAACAATAGTAATACCCACATAATAAAAATTGCAAAAAACTGTTTACTGTTATTGCAGTTCCATATTTTCATTGAAATTCATGTAAAAAAAAATTGAGGGGCAGTGCGGCAAAGTAAATTTTCCGCACGCAAAACAGTGCGGAAAGGTACACATTTCCGCACGCTCGTAGGAAAACTTAATAAAAATAGCCGAATTTGCGAGGTAAGTGAGCTACAAGCAGTAGGTACAAACATACGCATTTAGCATGTACTTCGTTAATAAATAACACATTATGTTTCCATATTTTATTGTAAGAAAAAGAGTAACAAAAATATAGATCATAGGAGTCTTTATATTTTACCTATTATTTACATTTTTAATATCTACCATGTGTATCGTGACCTTCGGGAAGGTCACGTGTGTATTCACTGTTTGTTTTTTTTTTTTGTCAAATCTTAACATATTTTACTAACCAAAAAAAAACAACCTTTCAAAAACTGTCTAGGAAAATTATAAAAAAAGATAACAAAACATCAGTCCATTTCATAAAATCCGTTTTACATGCAAATATGAAAAAAATTGATAGCGAGGGAAATATGAGATGCCCCCCTCTGGTAAAACAACAACTGTCAAATGTCTACAGGGCCTCTAGTAGAGGCCATTTAACATAGAAGAACCTCACGTTTTTTGATAAAAATTGATGAACCTCCTACTTTACTGGAAGGTGAGATGAAGTCCGCGCAAATCTTTATGGCAACACCTCAGACTAATATTTATTAATCTGAGGGCAACACCACACAAATATGGCAAAATAAAAACTAAACAGAAAATAATGCTACCTTCATCGATAAAATTACTTCCGACTTTTCATTAACGATTCTTCTATAACTGCCTCTTTGAAGTTAATCTAATCCCTATTATATTATTACACATTTATATCGTTATGTGACAGAGTATTACTCCGGGAAAAGGAATTGCCCATGGTAAATTTTGATTAAAGTGAAATACATAACCCCAAATTTAATATGTTCTACATATTATAAACCATTTAGACCCATTAACACCTTTTCAACCAAAAAGCCAGTTAACTCTTTTTCGATTTAGTATCCTTTAGCCTACTATTGATTATATTGGCACCAAACTGACAGAACATCCATGGTTTGCCTGTCAATTTTGTTGTAAAAATGGCGACAACAATAGGCTAAACAGCACTAAAGAGAAAGAAGTTAACTGGCTTTTTAGTTGAGTACGGTGTTGGACCCAACATTGTTTATTTTTTTTCCTTCTAAGTTAAAACTTTCCTTTTGAATCCAACAAAAGATTATGTTAAGATAATTATTTATCAAAAAAGTTAAATAAAATTATCCTTGTAAATCAAACTCAAGAAAAGTTGATTTTAAGAGGTTAAAACCAATAGGTTCACTTAAACTTGGTACTGTCCCAAAATAGGCTAAATCCTTCTAGTAAATCCCACTGCCCCAGTTTATGAAAACTGTCTAGTGTTCATAAAGATTTAAGACTGGATGTCTTAAAAAATAGACATCACAGCTGATTGAAATATTTTTACCTTTATTTTTAGGCGGTAAAATGTTACCTTCTACAGTAGAAGATATTGTTACAAACGCAGCTGATGGGCAAAAATAAATTTTTTATAGATATTCGAAAAGTTATAAAAACTATATGGTGTATATTGTTTGAGACAATGATGTATGTGAAATTAACTCTGTGCTTCGTACTTCCATTGTCTATATTTTATTTATACACGCCGTTTCGATCAGTACAATCTCTGATCGTGTCAGATGCAAACTACAATCTATTTCTAAGGCTAAGTACTTATATACTATGGGAAATCACTCAGCCGTGAAGTTTAAGAAGTTGGCTCCGCCCAAGGAGGGGCTTTCAAATATTTGGAATTTCAACACTTGGTTTACTGAAAACACCCTGATTATGCCCAATAAAGGAATTTTCGTTTCTTCCAGTGGGACTCCTTGTGCAAAATCTGTGATTCTGTCCACTTCATTCGGTGTTGTTTTGACCATGCGTGTTTGGCGATTCCTGTTTCGTTGTTTCACCTCTTTGAGTATTCGTCTGATGTTCTTTAAGCCTAACAGATAATGGTCTTTTTGTTTCACCCATATATGATTCACGACACTCACAAGGAACTTGGTAAATGCATTGCTTATTTTGTTTGTTCTCCGGTTTTGTTTTACTAAAAAGGCTACGAATTATATTATTAGCTTTAAAAGCTGTTTTAATATTAAAGTTAGTTACTTTTTGAATTTTCTCTGATACTCCTTTAATGTATGGAAGTGTAAGGAATGCATTTGCCTCGTTTTGGTCTTGTAATATCTGTCCTGTTTGCGGAAATTTATAAATTGTTATATGTTTAAGGCCATTCTGCTGCAGATCCATCTTAATGTTCCTTATTTCGATTTCCAAGTCATGAGAATTGTTACAAAATTCTTATTATGCCTCGGTTGGTTGTAGCAGAATGATTTGAATCTTGATTTAAATATTGTCCTGTGTGGGTGAGTTTACGATAAACTGTTGCTCTGATGTCGCTTTCTACTCGTTTGACAAGCACATCAAGAAAATAAATTTGACAATTTTGCTCCATCTCCATTGTGAATTTAATGGTGAGTCTTATGTTGTTTAGGTGGTGAAGAAATTCTGAAAGTTGTTGGTCATTCCCGATCCAGACAATAAAAGTATCATTATCAACCGCGTGTGATACGAACCACTCCATGTAAATATTGGCCACCACTGGCGAAAGCGATAAACCCATTGGTAGACCGTCATTATGAGCATAAAACTAAAACAAGAGTTATATAGACAGCACTCCAAAAACTCCATCACTCCTTCCAGCGGCAGGCTGGTACATTCATGAAGTTGTTTTTTCTTATTCTTTATTTTACTGCACAACATCTAGCTTACTTTACGTTCTGAGTTACGTAAACGGATTAAATTTATAAACTCGTTCGAACTCCGAAGTTTGCAAGTTTCTCCTTTCGTTTCCCCGATTTAAATTTTAATTAATCTTTTATTTGTTTTAATTGGGATAATTTTCGCCATAATTTGTTTTAAAAAACTTCAAATAAAACTCCAATCAACAAAGTTTATTGGGGTTTTTGAATAAATATTTAAATAAATTAAACAGAAAGCCTTCAAAATTAAATTTATTAAATTGATTAACCTGCAAAGTAAATAAATGTAAAATTTTATAGAGGAACAGGTGATTTTTTTAACCAGAAAAAGCCTGTTGATTTTGATGTTTTTGGTTCTCAGTTTATTGGTCAGGTGGCGCACACAGGTACTACGTCTCGGCGGATTACAAACTTTTTGTTTTAAATTCGAGATATGTGCATGGTGCCTGTGTAGCTTCAACTGCCAGGTACAATCTTATGACTCCCTGAAGATTCCTAATAAGGATGAAACAGGTGTGTAGGTGTCTGGATTGTCCATTAGACATTGGAGGTGGTCGTAATGAAGTGAGAAACAAAAACGAGTTGTCCGATATGCCACGAGTGTTACTTTAATTTTTATTGCGGACACGAGATTCACTTTAATGTTTTTTTAAATATTTTGGCTTTTTAGTTCTGCGCAACAAGCCTACTCTGGAGCGATTGCTTGCTGATGCCTTAAAATTAGGGTCACGTAGTATAAAGCTCCAATTGTGGCGGTGCTGCTGCGAACGATACTTTTTTTTAAGAGTCATATTACAGTTACCTTATACTTTTACAGGTATTTTCTTTATAACCTGCTGAAAGGTACAGAATTCTGTATTTACGGTCTTCTGCACTTTTCGATTTTGATGTTTTTGTTTCTCAGTTTATGCGACAGGTAGCGCACACATGTACTACGTCTCCGCGGATTACAAACTTTTTGTTTCAAATTCGAGAGGTGTGCATGTTGCCTGTGTACCGTCAACTGCCAGATACAATCCTATGACTCCCTGAAGATTCCTAATAAGGATGAAATAGGTCTGTAGGTGTCTGGTAGTGATGGGCACATCGAAAAAAAACATCGATGTTGAACATCGTTGTCAACATCGAAACTCAACATCGATGTTTTTTTTTGCTTTCTTTAGAGAGTATTCCGTTATTCAAAGAAACTGTTTTATTTAAAACTTATTGTTAGTTTTACACACAATACTTATGATAATCGGTAGCTGATATACAAAAACTATATTAAATATCTACGCTAAAAAACACAAAAAATATACGTAGTACAGATTAGGTAGCGACACCTATTTGGCGGCAAAGCCGACCGACATCTCAAAAATAAGCAATTCCTGTTTTTTGAGCCGCAGTGGGTATATAGTACAAGTGCAAACTTATTTCCTCTATTTTTTTTGGATCGATGTTCGATGTTCCGATTTTTAAAAAAAGGTATCGATGTTTTAACATCGATGATATTTTATAGACATCGATATTAAAAATATTGATGTTGAACAAAAAACATCGATTTTCTTGAAACTTCGATGTTTTGTGCCCATCATGGTGTCTGGATTCTCCATTAGACATTGGAGGCCTGATCGTAATGAAGTGAGAAACAAAAACGCTTTATCCGATATGCCACGAATGTTACTTTAATTTTTATTGCGGATACGAGATTCACTTTGTTATTCTTTTTTTATTCGATTCAGTGTAGCTGAAAATTAAAACCGTTTTATTTTTCTTCACCACTTTTACCACAAAACTGAAGTGAGTTTCATTTGTTTTTTTTAGTTTTTAATAGGTAGAATTCTGTCGGACATACTTTTGTAAATAAAAAAATGGAAACATATTCAGCATAACCACAGTAAATTTTCCAAAGCTGGTTTGTATATTAAAATTGTAAAATATTTAATATTGTGCTTATAAGGAAGGGGTAACTAAACTTATATCGCATCTACTGAAAGAAAGTGGAAAAAGTCAAAAATTCAAGGTTTTCACTTTCTGTAATAAAACAAATAACCTCGTTTTTTTTATTTATTTATCGATGTAGTTTTTATTAAATGACCACAACATAAAAGTTGTAAAAATTAGAAATTAATAAATAAAGGTAAAAAATTAACTACATAGCAAAAACTTGTACTGCAATGCTGATTCTCTGTTTCAAAAAACTTCGATCTTACCTCGCTTGTTACAGTCTAAATTTGTTTACCTAAGTTTTTGATCAATGATTTTGGCGTCTTTCTCCATGGTCCAATGGTCTCCACGCAAAAAGGTACAAAAATAGATAAATTTGAAATATCCTTATATTTATTGGTTTTCATTTGCGTTGAAATCCTGGCAGCTCCCCCTGATTTTATACTGGTAAAATTTACATACGAAGAGGCGAAAGTATCGCTATTGGGAAATAAAAATACGATACCATGGCAACTGCAGGTGTTTTGTCAACAAGGGCTACAGTGAGGCAGAAGATTATTTTTACGTTTTCTGACAGAAAAAAATTTCAAAAACATCGTTATAAAACAAATATGAAATCACTCCGCGTGTGCGATCACCCGCCGAAAATGGCCTAGCGGCATTACCCCGAGTTTATCAAAGAACCAAGAGAATTTTAGTGGCTCGCTGAAATTACTAATTCGGCGCTCATAACCCCACATATTTTTTTATTTTGATTCCATATTTTTTTTTTTAATTTAAATTATTACGGCACGGTTATGTGCAAGTTTACAGTTATGTGCAAGGTCTTAACAGTAAGTTATGGGCTGTGGAACTTAGTTTGTATGGTACCTAATTCCACATATGTTAATGGTAGTCAACATACTTATTATACAAATATTATGCATAGAATTTGGTTGAATAAAAAAATCCAAAAACACGTCAACTGAGATTTTTAATTTCGTTTAATCGTGCTATCTTGGATTTTGTCTATGTCATTTAGTTTACGAGGTATGGCAATTTAGGACACTCTGTATATTTTGCAATTTTTAAAATCTGCAAACAATTCTATCTTCAGCAATACCACATAGTAGGATCTATCTTATATATATATATATATATATATATATATATATAATAAACGTCATCATCATTATACTATTAAATGTTTATATATGAGGGACTGGTTAAACCATATAACTATAAGATACCATAAGGGCCCTGCCATTGTATTTTCTGAAAAAAAAAATAGCTGTAGCGATAATAACTCTCCCAATCAAGTTAGTCTGAAAAAAATGCAGAGCCAAAAACTATTCTGGGCGTGCGTAGACAGCATCAGGCATGCGCAGTAGATTTTTCGTTTTTTGCCTTTCAGTTATTTTCTTTGTTTTTCATCATTTTCTTACATTTGGCGACACTTGGGCCATTATATAGGGTAAGCCACAAATTTCCGCACTTTTTGGATTGGCTTTTTCTAAAGATAATATCGGTTAAAAATTTAAAAGTTCTAAAAAATTCAAGATGGCAAACAGTTTTAAAATATGAGTAATTTTCAACCCCCCTGAAAAAAATTTATGTGCGACACCAAACAAACTCCAAACCTTTCACTACAAACGCTCATTGTTTCTGTGTATATTAAGGTATCATTTAATTAAATCAGAGAGAAATAGAAAAGATATAAGATTTTTGACTACGAGTGTCTAATTATTTAATTAAGAAAAACACTAAGAATCTAAATACCCATTACTTTTTCATTTTTTATCCGATTTAATTAGGTAATACCTCGATATATTTATATTTTGTATTTTTATATTTTGGCCAGTGTCTTATTTAAAAAAAAATAATGCGTGGAAAACCTAACTTTTTTTTTAAACTATCCTGATTTTTTTGAACAAACGGACGCAACTCTCATGTTTTGTCTCTTTACATTAAGTAATCAGGCCGCAAATTGAAAAAATACGTAATTTTGTGATGTTTTCCAATGCTAAGCCCAAACACTCATAATCTAAAAACTTTTTAATACGTCAAAATATACATAAACAATGAGCGTTTGTAGTGAAAGCTTTGGAGTTTGTTCGTTGTCGCACAAATTTTTTTTTTTTTGGGGGGGAGGGTGAACATTACGCAATTTTTAAGACTGTCCGCCATCTTGGATTTTTGAGAAAGCCCTTTTGTCAAAAGTCATAGCCAATCCAAAAAGTGCGGAATTTTGTGGCTTGCCCTATACTATCTCATAGTTATATGGGTTAAACATAACAAACAAAATATTAGGTTTTAAAGAAAACTTTTTCCGTGCGAGCTACAAGAAATGAAAACACTTTAAAATTCAATTTTATTTACATCAATTTTCATATAATATTTTCATTTCATATTCCTCATCCATTTATATTATGATATTTTCCTATAACTTTAATATCGTGATGTGTCAGAAAAACAGAAATGTTTGCTTGATGGAAATTCTTTTTCCAGGCAAAATGTAAACCCAATATTTTTCAGCGCATATACTGTTTGTTTTTTCTTTATTTTGCCAGGCAAACATAAACATGAGTAGAGAGCTTTTTAAGGGTTCAAAAGATTTTTATTAAAGAAAATGTTTCTTTAAAAAAATACTCAAATATATTTTCAGTCAAATTTTGTTTATACAGGGTACTCCACAGAAAATGAGACTGAGAAAGAATATACTTCATCAAGAACAAGTATCAAAAATAATGTTTTGTAAAAATTTAACACGGTGGAAAATTTTTAAAAGTTCTAATCTCTCACCCCCCATGAAGCATTTTTTTGTGCGACACTGATTCAAAACTTATATTTTTTCTTCAGCTTCATCCAACAAATATAAAATGTGTCACTTACAAAAGTCGGTGATGACATAAAAACGTTAAAAATAATCAAATTACGTCCTATTTTTATTAAAAAAATTAACTTTAATATTAAATGCTTAAGTTTACAATCAGCTTAGTCTCCATCAAACTATAGCCAAAGTAGACTTCTTAAGGCCACAAAAATATCGTAAACGAGAAACGGAATCTAAGAAGTTAAAAAACCTCCAAATCAGTTACTTCAACCGAAAAGAAACTAAAAAACTAAAGATCAAAAGATCTTGGCTGGAAATAACGAAAATTCAAACTTGGATGAGTGTCCCACAAGGAACACACAAAAGATCAAAGCGAAAAGAGAAATGATTAAACGATGTTTCGCCCTGGGTAACCAGCGTGGGCTCATCAGTAGTTTCACTGATCACCCTCCACTATACATCATTAAACACCATCATACACTTAGATTTCCAACCTTGAACCACTCACAAATAGGCATCGTTCCGCACTGGTACTTATTTATCCAAGTTACCTGATACGGATTCGTCCTGGCGTGTTAATATTTCCAGTAGGATTATGCTCCTAAGGCAATTGAAACAAAGCAGTTAAAAAACCTCCAAATCAGTTACTTCAACCGAAAAGAAACTAAAAAACTAAAGATCAAAAGATCTTGGCTGGAAATAACGAAAATTCAAACTTGGATGAGTGTCCCACAAGGAACACACAAAAGATCAAAGCGAAAAAAGAAATGATTAAACGATGTTTCGCCCTGGGTAACCAGCGTGGGCTCATCAGTAGTTTCACTGATCACCCTCCACTTTTACCCAGGGTTACCCAGGGCGAAACATCGTTTAATCATTTCTCTTTTCGCTTTGATCTTTTGTGTGTTCCTTGTGGGACACTCATCCAAGTTTGAATTTTGGTTATTTCCAGCCAAGATCTTTTGATCTTTAGTTTTTTAAAACGGAATCTGTTGAAATTTTGCAGGAATGTCTATTTTTGAATTCTTCACAACCGTACCCAGACAGTTTTTTGCTGGACTCTTTTATTCCCGAAATAAAATATACACGGCTCAAAATAGTCAAAAATCTTACCTGGCTTTTTCTTTAGCCTCGTCGATAATACAGAAATCTGTAACATTAATTTTCGGATTTATTTTTTTGAAAAAAATACACCAAATTTTCAAATATTCTTTGGATAAGGTTGTAGATTTTTATAAATCCTGTTATCTGATAACCTAAAAGTTATTTTTTTTTCTTTATAACGAGATTTTGCCGGAATTCTGAAAACGCCAAGGTCACGTAATTTGGTAGGCCGAAGGAAACTGAGTGAGTTCGATTGGAGTATTGGAATTCAGGTTCCGCATAGCCACCGGCCATTTGTCTAATATAACATTCGGCCAATAAATTGACACATGTCAAGTGAAAAAAATAATAATACGGAAATTTCTTACTTTTCTAATAAGTCCTAGTAAGTAAAACTTTTGCTCACATGGTGTTCGCACCGTGTTCTGAACACTGCACGATCTCACTCGAAACGGCATTAGTAATACCATCTATTGTTGATCTTTCAAAAAAATAGGAAAGCAGTGTTGTCAAATCTATGCCGTTTTTGTGGTCTTAAACGATACCTAGCACAATAGATAGTTTTTGGTCGTGCCCATTTACATTCCGATAACTTCGACGACAACGATAACTTTAACACTATTCGAAAATTCAAAATAGCCTATTTGGTACAGGTTTTACGTCGACGTCCGGTTGTTGTTAAATTTATTGCTTTTATTTAAATGCATTTGAAGCAGTCACCTATTTAATTATACATAAAAGAACGCTCAAACAGAAAAACACTCTTGAGTGTGTCTTTGGTACTCAGGGCAGCGCCACCCGGTCCGAAATGGTGCAGAATTTAATAAAAGCTCGCCACGTACGTCAAAATTCTTTCGTTAACCGTCCGTAGGATTGTGGCGTTTCACGGCAGCCCTTAACCATATATGACGTTCAAATGTCAACAGTGTCAAATAGCGTTAGTCGACGGGCATTTTGGGCACGACCAAAAACTATTTAATATGGCAAAAATACCCCAATTTTTTACCGATTTTTGCAAACGATAAATTTTTGTGTTCGGGAAAAAAACCTCATTTTTGACACTTGTTCTCGAAAATATGTATAAAGTATATTCTTTCCAGTTATACATTTTTTGAAATCGGTCAACTGAAACAGTATCATTTTTGTAACTCACCCATTAAAAAATAAAATTAAAAAAGTTACATACAGTGTAAAATATTTATTTTATAAAATAAATTACTGTCGAATCTGGGAAAGGTTCTCTTTGCTCTGTAAACCACAAAATAACGGTTAAAGCATAAAATAACTGTAGATTTTTACCCTAATTGCAGGCTAGTGTTTCGATGTAGACCCTCAGACAGATATTGCTTTTTTATTTTTTTTTGTGAAAGAATACAAAAGATTTTCATTCGTGTTTTAATGGCAAAAATGCAAAGTCAGTTGGGGTGCAATTAACTTCAGGGTGTTTAAAGTGAGTAGGTTTATCTCTTTGAAATAAATAATAAAATATCAAAGTCTTTTATTATATATGACATCAATCGAATATCACTAGTTTTAAATACTGTCTGATGTGGTTTACAAAAGGCCTATGTATGCCTAATATATCACAGTTATTTAAAAACAAAATACTACATTTATTTTAATGTTTTATGTTACATTATGGTACGCTGAAAAAGTTGACAGCTTGGACAGCCGTTATGGTAGTGTTTAACACCCACTATGCGGATTTTACCAGATTTTTTGGAAAACATTAAAAACTGTTACTTGTAAAAAATTTAGAGATAAGAAAAAACACAAAATTGGGCTTTGTTTTACAAAATAAGTGTTTTATATGTTAGAACCTGGTAATATTTTATTGTTTTTAAAATTAATTGCGCCAAATTTTCTAAAATCAACGAGAAGAATGACCACAACCACAACGAAATGGATTCGTAAGTTACGGCAGTTGTAGAGGTTAATTACCACAACGGAATGACGTTTAGCTAATGCGCAGACGTAATAATTAAAATAACGACTACGAAGTATCAAAAAACTATTCTAAAATTTCCCTATTAATATATTTTTGTTTTTGTTTTGTTTTGTATTGGGACTTTCCAACTATTATAGGATCAATGCCCAGTGTTAGCCGAGTTTTTTGCAAAGGTAAAGGCAACACAAAATATCCATGCACCTAGCCGGGATTCGAACCCGAGACCTTCCGTGCGGCAGGCCGATACGCCACCCACTGCGCTACGGAGGCCGTAAATATAAATAAAATTATCAACACAACTTTCAGTTAAGAAATTCCAAGGAATAGTTTTATTTAAAAATACTCTTGATATAAACCTAGTAACTTAAAAAACAAAGTCTTATTTACTTTATTTATACGGGCATCCTAAAGCGCTTTTATATAAGAACGGGATGAAATTTTTGTCGTATTACGACCATTAAAACCGATTTGGGTGCTAAATCGAATTTATTTTAAAGCGATTTAAGAAAGCGGTTTATACATTTAAAACCGATTTTGAGGGCGGTATAAACACTTTTAAAAGTAAAGCATCCCTGTCACCTTAAAGAAATACTCACCCAACTTTTATGGAAAAGTCTGTTGTTAATTTAGTTGTTTTATTTGCTTTTTTCTTAAATAATGAAAAAAAAAAGTTAATATCAAAATATATATATAGTCTTTAAGTTTTTGTACTGTAGGGTGGGATCATTAGGTTAGCGGATTAGCAGTCCCAAACAGCATTTTAGGTTCAGTAAACCAGTACTAATGGAATCCTAACCTAATTAGGTAAGGTGTTACTTTTTTTACCTTGTCAGTATCCTTCAAAAGGAATACCAAAAACAGGTCAAATATTGGCTAATTTGGCGATAAAATTTGCAACGTTTTCTACTAAGGTTCAGGGACGAATTTGAAGCTTAATGTAGCTCTTTTTTGTTTGTTTATAGTGAGGCATTTTATGGATATCCCCGGTAGTCACAAATTAGCTATTTTTGACCTAAATTTTGGATGCTCGATTTAGTTAGCTTCTGATGTAAGAAACACCCAACTAACAATTTTTATGTACTACAGGGCAGTTCTGGCATGTAAATGCCTTATAATTGTCACCAGATTACCAGTTTGCTGTGTTGCGGTTTAGAAAAACTCATCTAGCTGTTAAAAGCAATTTAGCGACGATTATATTGTTGTAGGAATGTTCTTACAGCTTCCTGCTTCTTTCTGTAATAAAATTTATACGGTTTTTACTATAGAGCAGAATGGCTGCAAAGTACTTTAGGCTCGTAAAGTATTGTATAAGAGTGTTTCAGGCCCAATAATAAAACAATTTTAAATAAAAAAGGCTGTATAATTAGTAATTTTGCTTTATGATGATACATTACAAGAGCAAAAAGGTGATAACCATTATATCAGATCTCTCTAACAAAACAAAAATACACGTAAGTGGTTGATGGTGGATGAAAATATCTAGCTACTTCTCTAATTTTTTCTTGCTTTTGTGTTTGGCCAATTGTCCATTTGAAATTAAACGTCATTTCTCAGTCTCACATAACCTTAAACAACAAAGAGTAAACAGAAAGTTTAAGCTTATAAATCCGCCTTAAAGAAAGGACCTGAGAATATAAACATGGACCGCTCAAATTGGAAAAGATGCGGATAATGGAAAACCAAGGCGGACAGGATTCCCTACAACAAAAAATAGGTTATTGTATACTTGCTATATATATGTTATAAATATCTACAACAAGACGTCCTCAATAACATGAAGGTATAATTCATAAAAATACAAAGAAATGATAAACCATATACAAATATTGCATAATTTGCTTAAAAAAAACGTCTTCTATATATATTTTGTCACTTTTTATTTTTAGTCAGACAGTATTTTAAGCTCCAAACAAAGATATTTCAATGGCGCGTGAAAATTTTCTAATATAAATGATAGTGATGTTAGCAGTAAAGGTGTTCGCTAACAAAATTGTGGTGTACGTGTCTCAAAATACGTAAAGTTTTCGCGTAATATTTATATATTGCCAAGATATTTTTGGTGTCGCCATTACTACCTACTGTGGAAGAAAAATCAGTTGTAGTTAAAAGTTATTTAAATATTTATTCAAACTCCATTAAAAAACATCTCTTTTCCTACTTGAAGTTCCGGTTCAATGAATAGAAGTAAAATACTGTATAACTGTTTCCAGAAGAACCACTTTATAGTATGGATAGGTGTTGAAACTATTCTATAAATACCACATAAGAGTTACGCAGATCTTTTATACAGTTTTTATGGGTTTATCAATAGAAGTAATTTGCTCTATATAGTGGTGTCCATTTTGCACTTATAACCGGCCTAGTAGCGTCTTACAGAACCCTTATAAAAGCAAATTAAACAGGCATTTATTCCTGCAGTTTTTGCTGTCAGAATATTCTTTCGGCTCTTACAGAGAAAAAAATGCTGGTTGGATATGTCAAACCCATCTTGTCAGGTGAAACATCGATCGGCCGCCATATTTTTGTAAATTCGAAAACAATTTAAAAAAAATGTATTCTTTTAACTTTCCAATGTTAAAAAGCTTTTTAAAACGTTTCAATGCAAATGGAACTTGATTTTCTAGATACTGATTTTTTTTTTCAAAATGTCAAAAACCCACGTGTTTCAAAGACGCCTGTGTTTTTAAGAGACAAAATATTGAAGTTTGTCAGAAAGAATTGTCTGGCAAAAGATTTCGGTAGAATTTTATGGATAAGCCCCGTTCACAATCGTTTAATTATTATATGTAGTCAAATTATATTAGGTAGCCATTAGAGACATAAAGTAACATCATGAATTAAGGACATTTAGCTATTATTTGAACGTATCCGTATACTGATACGTAACGCGTTCAAAACAAACATTTTTTACTTTTATATGCCATGTTTCGAAGGAGGCTCGATATTATGGTGGATGCGGTAGTAGAACCGCTGACTGCACTCGTTGCGTACGTCGGGATGGACGTAACGTTGCGACCACAGCCACGCACTCATCGATTGCAGTTAGCTGTTCGGGCATCGCTTCCACCACAAAATCGTTCGAAAAGTGGCGTAAATAAGTCAAAAATGTAGTGCCTTTTGGCTTTGTTTTGAACGTGTTAGGTACAAGTATAAAGATGCTTTTAAAAAATAGCTAAAATTGCCTAAACATCAATACCGTATACGTATCGAAAGAAGATAAGCGACCTATTAAAAAAAGGTACAAAGCACAGCCTAAATGCATACATAACGTATTTACGTTTTTAATACGATTCGCTTTCAAAATTTTTTTTGTTGGCAAGTTCAATACGACTTTTTTTGAGATCGTATCGGAATGCATGAAGACGGGTATCGTATCGAACTGACTGATGACACCAATAATAAGCTGTTAGCACTTAGAATATTTCTCTCTATTCTCTAAAATTCTCTAAAAAAAAACCAAACAAAGAAGTCAAATTGGCAAAAACTAACCTTAAAATGCATCAGGCAAATGTCAAAAACTTAAATCGTGTTCAAAACGCTTCATGAAAACCGAAAAGTGAATCGTATTGAAAACATTCCACGTGAAAACGTAGTATAAGTTTTCCGTAAGGTATTGAAGTAGACCTTTACAGTGGGATTTACTAAGATCTAAAATAGTACCCCCTACAGGTCTAAATATTTACACCTGTGGAGTATAAGTTTTCCGTAACGTATTGAAGTAGACCTTTACAGTGGGATTTACTAAGATCTAAAATAGTACCCCCTACAGGTCTAAATATTTACACCTGTGGAGGTACTAAATTTTAAAACCAATTTTTAAAAAACACTTACCAATACAGAAAAAACAAAAAGTATTGATTATTTTCTGTTGTTATTGCAAAAACCACAGAAAAACTGATTTTTTTTCTCAAAATATACCATATTTGAGGAGAAAATGCCCTAAAACTACTTTTTTTACAGGTTTCAAAATGGCAAATGGTAAATACGCCAAAAATTTGGCACATAATAGCTTCATTATCTGGGTGGTTTAAATTTATAGCTCCGTATAGAATTCTTTTGTGTAAGAAACCGTTTTTACAAATATTAATTACCTTATTTAATATCCCAAGGTGTTCATTAACCAATAAAACACCTCCAATTTGGTCGAGAAAAACGACATATTTCGAACTCGTTTTCAGCACGAAAAATATATTTATGAGGGCACTGCTAGGCAAAACAAACATAAGTAAAAGCACAAAAAATATACCAAACAAAAAACAAATAAAAAACCCAAAACAACTATATTAATTTATTTACAAACAAACAAGGTTATCTAAAAGCTCAGTCAAGAAAACTTTCCTTACTCAAAGCCCACTCATTTCAAAGTTGTAGCTTTTATCCATATATGTATGAGCTTAAATATACGCCCTTGCAAAGCTTTCGGTGTGCACAACTTTGTAAGCAGGATGTCCTATATATATACGTCTATAACTTTCTCTTTTACTCTTTTATGACTCTCATTTTGTCTCTTTCTGGCGTCAAAGCTTAGCGGTTCTACACATGCGCGGCCATCGTCATTGGCTAACCAACCAAAATCCAGAAAGATAGCTGTGCAATTGTCAAAATTTTTCTATTTGTTGACGTTTTTAGAAAATCAGTATTTTCTATTTTTACATAAATAAATATATGAATAGAAATAATTTTTAGGTATTTTCACTTTTTTTCCTTCAAATTTTAAGAAAAAATAGCTACCAACCTGTGAAACTTCACTTTTGTTGTTTGGCGGCATCCACAAACACAGCACGTCTTTTTATGCGGCAACATCTTAAACTCCAAGATATAAATAGTTTTTATTATAACTCCTAAAAACTTCCGCGTAACCAAAGATTAAAAATATTATAATAAAAAAATTTGCATAAACGAAAACGCGGAAAACGACTATGTGTGATCAAAACAAATCAACAAAAATGGCGTCTCGACCGAAGCGCGAAGACGAAGCTCGCGAAAAGAGCCGCCTCGTAAAATTTTCGCGCATGTGCATAGACGCGGAGCTAAAACGGCTCCATGGCCTGCTAGATTTTAGATCTTGCTTACAGGTTTGGCCTGGGAAAGGCCTATATTTAACCTCATACATATATGCTTTTATCAGTAGAGGTTGGTGCAAGCCAAGGTACAAGCAGAGGTAAGAGATCCGAACTCGCTATTTGTGATTTGAACGCAGCTGATATTTTGAAAATGACATTTCGACAGTGACAAAAATATAAATAAATCTTGAATTTAAGTTTTTTAATACATTTCATAGATAAAAACACTTTTTAAATAAATACAAAATCAACCTACTCTTTATTATATTATAGTGATATGTAACCCCAATTTTAATTTGTTCTACATAGTGTTTACTATTTAAACCCCGAGTAGGTTTAAATTTTTTAATTTTCTTTTCTTTTAAATTGAAACTTTCTTCTTAAATCCAACAAAAGATTATTTTAAAATTCTTATTCAATAAACAAATTTATTAAAATTAAACTCAAGGAGGGTGGGTTTAAATTGCTTAAAACTAAAAATTTCACTTAATTCTAGGATAGACTAAACCCTTTTAGTAAATCCCAACATTAGTGTTTTCCAGGTTCATTTCGATACGGATGCGGACAAATTATGATTTTAAATACTGCTTTATATGTCTATTCCTCTTTGCAAGTTTACTTTATTAAAACAGCGTTGCCCTACTTTATTTTGTTGTCCATTGACCTGTCTGGACAACTAACCACTGTGACCTATTTTGAACGGGAAAATTTACGTCACTTCTGTCCCCATGCACTTACTTAGATAGAATAGTGAGATTTTTTACCTAATTTAGTCCCTATTTATATAGTGTAGGAAAAGAGTCCTATCTTATATAAGGGAGATATTACCAACGTTCTGACCAAAAGTGCTGATAGGGGTAACTCGATCATCTGCTAGAAAACGATTTTAATGAAGAGTGTATAAACCATATAACTATGAGATAATATAACGGCCCTCCCCTTGCTTTTTCCGCGAAAAATGCGTACCGATAATAACTCTCCCAATCAAGTTGGCCTGGAAAAACCCCATAGACGAGGAGTGTAATGGGCAGGCGCGTCGATTGCGTCAGAAGTGAAAGCAACTGACAACCATCTGACAGCAATAATGTTGGTTTATGTTTAATATTTTTGTTTACTTTTGGAAAATCTATTACAAGAGTGGACGCTATCGAAAAAAAAATTGAAAAAGTGTTGTCTAGTGTTTTCCGCGTAATAATAACGCAGGCAATCACAGAAATTTTAAAACACAGAAACTGCACAATAACATAATCAAAATGGCAAAACCATACCTCGTCAAAAATGTAAACTTTTTGACAATCCCCAGTTTTCCCAGGAAGTGGGTTCAGCACTTGGGGCCAGGTTAAACTTGCGGTTGGAGATGTTTTTATCCATAATATAATAAATAAATTCAATTAAATAAAATCAAAGTTTTCGGACAGATGGTGTCGTGGTCGTAAGGTCACTACGACACCAGGTATCGATTTGTTAGTGCATGCGCAGTAGATTTTTGGTTTATGGCCTGGTGGCCCAAACAGTTTCAAAGTCAACCGCGATTTTGAATTTTCTTCTTTGTTTTTCAAAGTTATTTTCGTTACACATTGTGTGGCACTTGGGCCGCTATAGTATCTGATAGTGATATGGTCTAAACCATTGGTGCGAAATTTTTTTTATTTTAAAAAAATATAAATCCGCTTTTAGGCGCATATAAACGTAGCAATTCTTTGCAGACAGATGCGTGATGTTAGCCCCTGAGGGCGCATCTCACGTCATATGTTGGTTATTTTGCTGATTTTCCAACCACCTGTTGTTTAGCTTATTAAATCTCACTGTGTAATATTTTGATAGCTTGTTTTTTTAGGGTGCAACAAGTATTTACCCCGCTAGTCCAAATTCTATGGGAAAAAGTTATTGCATATTTTACACACACACAGTAAAACTTGCACACAACTTTAGTTTTACAACTCAATTAAATAAAGTCATCCCCCCCATATAGAAACTGGTTGAAAGAAATATTTTTTTTAAGTTTTCTGATAGTTTACTTAAAATTAACCTTAAGTTATATGATAATGAGACACCCTATATATTCTGCCATTTTTGAATTCTCCAAAATTCAAGTTTAAAATTTAAAAAGATCAATTTTAGAACATTCTTAAGCGGCGATATAAATTTTGCAAAACGACAAAATAGATATTTACAAGTAAAACTCGTGGCATATCGGACAAAGCGTTTTTGTTTCTCACTTCATTACGACCAGGCCTCCAATGTCTAATGGAAAATCCAGACACCTACAGACCTGTTTCACCCTTATTAGGAATCATCAGGGAGTCATAGGATTATACCTGGCAGTTGAAGCTACACAGTAACCATGCACACCTCTAGAATTTAAAACAAAAAATTTTGTAATTCTTGTGGACGTAGTAACTATGTGCGCCACCTGTCGAATAAACCGAGAAACAAAAACATAAAAATTGAAAAGTGCAAGACACCGTAAATACAGAATCCTGCATCGTTCAGCAGGTTATAAAGTAGAAACGTATGGAAAGTAGCTATTTTATTTTTATATTAAATGTCATTATTTATTTGTTTTTGTCATACCATCGCCTATGTACTGCCATACTGCTGCTTTGAGAGAATTCAAGAATGCCAAAATATATATGGTGCCTCATTTACAGAATACATGTTTTTTGTAACAAACTTGGGGAAAATTTGAAGTAAACTTTTAGAGAAAATTTTAAGAAATATTTCTCTTAGTCAGTCTTTGTTTGAACCTCCTATCACTCTTAGTTTAGTCTCTATAAGGGCGGGGAGACTTATAATGAATTTGCTTAGTGGCCTTTGACCCAATGTCGCCTCCATGTTTATAGCCATCAAATTGGCATGCTTTTTATGTTTTTTTTTTATCAATACGGCCATTCAGCCGCGATAGCAGTTCAAAGGGTACTAAAAAGTAAACTGGCTTTTTACTTTAGACGGTTTGTGTGAAATTGGTCTAATGCTAAATCCACATCTCAACTTCTTCCACAATCTTCTTTTTTCTGTTGACGGAAATAGTGAAAAAGTTTAAAAAATAGTGTAACAACGGAGTAATCTCGCAAAGACCTACGTATAGTCAACTAAGTCGCATTATTGATTTCCGCATTTACTTATATATTTTGTAGTTTGGCAGGTACGGGGAATTTATAAGATTTTCTTTCTTCTGTGCGTTCAATTGATATTTTCCGGTACTATTAACATACTTAATTACATTGAACTCATATAAAACATAGAAAGAAATAAAAGTACCTACTTTCCAATTAGTACTAAAAACAAAAAACGCCCAAAAAGAAGGAACACACTGAAAAGTAGCCTCTAAAAATTACTGTCAAAATTTAAAAATGAATTACATATCTGGTCAAAATTAAAAAAACTTAGTCCCTACAAGATAAATATAAATAAATAGAGGGATATGTCATCTGGAAATAAATCAAAAATGAAAAAATGGACACATATTAACTAAGGAAAGCAGAACAACTAACTAAGGACGGCTAAAATAAGGGAGAAAATCTATCATGAACATCTCAAGAATTCCCGGTAGTCCATGAAGCATGAAACAATTGACGCACGCAATCACCGCAAAGACAACTGGCCGACGTACAGCGGCGCCTTCTTTATGAGACGTGCGGCACGCGAGACCACAAAGTCGTGGGAGGCCGTTTATTTACCACACTCATTGCTACTATAAACCATTATTTGGCGTTTCTGTGAATGAATGAATGAGATCATTCACTCTCTTAATTTCAAGGCTTATTTGTTTTGCGAAATAAAATGAAAACGGAAAAATCAAAAAGAGGACAAACCTAGTTATTTTAAAAAAGAGTCTCTGGGTAAACTACTCTACGTATATTCAACCAAGTTTGAAATAATAAAAACTATGTATTTCTGGTTCAGTCCATTTAGGGAAGGTCTATAGATGTTCAAAAACATTTTTTTTTGTTGCCCATTCGATGAAAATCTTAACTCTGTATATGCGCATTATCTAAATTGCCTCCTCCGCCGCCATATTGGATTCTGTTATTTCTTTTTCAATTGCTCCTATCTGGCACTCTAGCACTCTAATCATCCTATAATCAAACCGGCGTTGAACTGAAATAAATTTTTATTAAAAACAGCTTTTAAACAACAGGCTTTTATTAAATGCACTCAAAAGTAGAAAATAATTTTTTATCTTTCTTATACAATAATAAAAGCGATGGTCGCAAATTAAACATTTTAACTTTACGGTAACAAAGGGAGAACTACATTCGAATGAAAAACATAATGCTTTCATCTAAAGAAGCTAAGAACGGGTGAGATTGCCGTGCTTGCCACGCCTTTGAAAATGTCCTTAACTTATAGAGTAATATAATTGTTTAGGTGAATCGTCAATTTGACTGATATACGATACCTAAAGTTCAAATTTTTAATTTGCGCCCATCCCTTTTTTATGAGAAAGTTAAAAAATTATTTTCTACTTTTGAGTAAATTTAACAAAAGCTTAAAACAAAATTATGATTGTTTTCCACAAAACCAAAATTACACATTTTTGCACTCGACGCGGTTTCGCTAACAACGTTAGCATCATCAGGAGACGATAAACAACAAAGCATTGTTTTTGCACTCGACGCGGTTTCGCTAACAACGTTAGCATCATCAGGAGACGATAAACAACAATGCTTTGTTGTTTATCGTCTCCTGATGATGCTAACGTTGTTAGCGAAATCGCGTCGAGTGCAAAAAAGTGTAATTTTGGTTTTGTGGAAAACAATCATAATTTTGTTTTAGTGCAACCAAAGGTTCCAAATTCCCAACATAGTTAACAAAAGCTTGTTTTTAAAAGTTTTATTTAATAAAAATTAATTTTTTAATTTTTAGATTTGTACCCTAAATCGTCTATTTTGAACCCGCCATATTGAAATTTTCAAATCTGATCAAAAATTCATATTCCCTTCCCGAAAAACACCTGTATGCCAATTTTGATTTAAATCGATCAAACAAAATATTTTTTTCCCTCCACTTTCCTCATTAGAGAGAAGTGTGTACCTAATAATGCCATATTATTGTATGGTCGCCGGAACTATAAACGCATACCAAATTTGAACACACACTCCTAATTTCTAGATTTGTACTTTTAATCGTTCATTTTGAATCCGCCATATTGAAATTTTCAAACCTGATGTAAAATTCATAATCTCCCTCCTTAAAAACCCCTGTATGTCAATTTTGATTAAAATCGAACAAACTAAATCTTTTTCCAACTCCACTTCCCTGGTTAGAGTAAGGTGGGTACCTGCGAATACCATATTATTATATTTTCGCCGGAACTATAAACGCATACCAAATTTGAACACAATCGTTTGTGGATAAGTCAGTTAAAATTGGTTAGCAAGTCATGCCCCAAAATCGTCCATTTGAATCCCCCATATTGAATTTTCAAAATCTGATCAAAAATTCGTATTCCTTATCCCCAAAATTTTGGTTGAAATCGGACAAACTTAGGTATTTTCCCCCCTCCACTCCCCTCGTAGGAAGGATACTAATAATGACGTATTATTGTGTTGTCACCGGAACTATAAATGCATGCCAAATTTGAAAACAATCGGATGTGTATAAGTTAGTTAAAATTGCTTAGCAATGGATGAACAAAAATCATCCATCTTGAATCCGCCATATTGAATTTTCAAAATCTGATTGGAAATTCGTTAAAATTTGTAATTTGTGCCCATCGCTTTTATTATGGTATAAGAGAGATACAAAATTATTTCAAGCATACGTCGGACCGGAACCGAACAGATAAAATCTGTCACCAAGGAATGGACACACACAAGAGTAAATCAGGAGTGGCAACACACAGGGGACTACTAGCCAAGGAGCTCATCCAGGGCTTCAGCAAAACAAGAAGGGACTGGTTACTGTGCAGGAAACGAACAGAGATAGTAGTCCTCACTGGACACTGCGCGCTCCAAAAACACCTGGCAAGGATGAAGGTAGTGCGGGACTCGGAGAGACTGCGGAGAGCGCTGGGAAGAGGATGAATCCTTACACTACTATCTTGCAAGGTGTACGGCCTGCAGATACTAACCTTTATCCAAAGAACGGGAATGTTCGACCGTGGTGAAGTACTACTACTACTACTACTACTACTCTACTACTACTACTACTACTACTACTACTACTACTACTACTACTACTACTACTACTACTACTACTACTACTACTACTACTACTACTACTACTACTACTACTACTACTACTACTACTACTACTACTACTACTACTACTACTACTACTACTACTACTACTACTACTACTACTACTACTACTACTACTACTACTACTACTACTACTACTACTACTACTACTACTACTACTACTACTACTACTACTACTACTACTACTACTACTACTACTACTACTACTACTACTACTACTACTACTACTACTACTACTACTACTACTACTACTACTACTACTACTACTACTACTACTACTACTACTACTACTACTACTACTACTACTACTACTACTACTACTACTACTACTACTACTACTACTACTACTACTACTACTACTACTACTACTACTACTACTACTACTACTACTACTACTACTACTACTACTACTACTACTACTACTACTACTACTACTACTACTACTACTACTACTACTACTACTACTACTACTACTACTACTACTACTACTACTACTACTACTACTACTACTACTACTACTACTACTACTACTACTACTACTACTACTACTACTACTACTACTACTACTACTACTACTACTACTACTACTACTACTACTACTACTACTACTACTACTACTACTACTACTACTACTACTACTACTACTACTACTACTACTACTACTACTACTACTACTACTACTACTACTACTACTACTACTACTACTACTACTACTACTACTACTACTACTACTACTACTACTACTACTACTACTACTACTACTACTACTACTACTACTACTACTACTACTACTACTACTACTACTACTACTACTACTACTACTACTACTACTACTACTACTACTACTACTACTACTACTACTACTACTACTACTACTACTACTACTACTACTACTACTACTACTACTACTACTACTACTACTACTACTACTACTACTACTACTACTACTACTACTACTACTACTACTACTACTACTACTACTACTACTACTACTACTACTACTACTACTACTACTACTACTACTACTACTACTACTACTACTACTACTACTACTACTACTACTACTACTACTACTACTACTACTACTACTACTACTACTACTACTACTACTACTACTACTACTACTACTACTACTACTACTACTACTACTACTACTACTACTACTACTACTACTACTACTACTACTACTACTACTACTACTACTACTACTACTACTACTACTACTACTACTACTACTACTACTACTACTACTACTACTACTACTACTACTACTACTACTACTACTACTACTACTACTACTACTACTACTACTACTACTACTACTACTACTACTACTACTACTACTACTACTACTACTACTACTACTACTACTACTACTACTACTACTACTACTACTACTACTACTACTACTACTACTACTACTACTACTACTACTACTACTACTACTACTACTACTACTACTACTACTACTACTACTACTACTACTACTACTACTACTACTACTACTACTACTACTACTACTACTACTACTACTACTACTACTACTACTACTACTACTACTACTACTACTACTACTACTACTATACCATGAGAAAGAGAGAAGAGGAGAAGGAGAAAGTAATCAACGAAAAAGAAAGTAAACTTCAGGAGGAACTTGATGAAGACACTTTAGACACGTTGGTAGAAGAGAAATGGCCCGATGAGATTTTTAAAAGGTGCAAAGCGTCCCTTGATTACAAAGGGGAGGGAGATCATCTTATAATTTTGAGAGAAGACCAACGAGTAGAAGACAGAAATATCAATAAGTGTCTTGAGAAGATCCCGCAACTAACTTCAATGATAGAGAATGGGCAAATCAAAAAGGGAAAAATGGTCTTTGGAAAGACAGCGTGCACTATCGTCAGCGATGAGCAAACGCCTGAAAACAACGAAAGTCATATATACTTAGTAATGACAGAGTCGGGAGGGGAAACAAAGACAGACAAAGGCGAAATGGTAGTCAATTTAAGAAAAGTTTTTAGTAAAGCAAGAGCCCAAGGAAGGGACATGCCAGCCTGTTTCGTCAATGGGAATATTAGTGAAGTAAAGGTGAGGAAGTTAATGGAATACGTATGCAGGAAGGGGGGCTCACAAGCACTTATACGCATGAGCAAATCGCGCAGACCAAGTACCGCTAGAGTGACAGGTAGGTTACAAATGAGAAGGAGTAAGCCCAATGAGGAAACGCTTGTTATAAGACCTGTCAAAGGGAAGTCATACGTAGACATTATAAAAAGCATGAAGAAAGAAGTCAATACCAGGGGAGTACTAGTGGAAAATGTCACCAGAACAAGAAAGGGAGAAGTACAAGTCAAGATTAAAGGAAACGAAGAAAAGACCGAGCTTCTTAAAACAAAAATGCAGACTATAGCAGAAGTAGGGAGTATACAGAAAACGCAAACTGTAATGATCTTGGATATCGACGAAACTACGCATGTGGCCGAAGTCAAGAAAATGGTAAAGAAAGAGCTTGATACAGGAAGGGTTCACAATATGGAGGTAAAAATAAAATTGGGAGACAAGGCGAACTCAAGGGGACTGAAACATGCTTTTTTGATGGTTTCACCAGAAGCAGCTAGATATTTAGTATCCAAAAAAGTGATAGGAGATGGATGGAACAGATGGAAGGTTAAGGAGATGGAGATCCTACCAAAATGTTATAGATGTCACAGGGTCGGACATGTAGCAGCTAAATGTGATAAGAAGGAAACAAGCGAGTACTGCCACAAATGCGGAGAACAAGGCCATTATAGAAACAACTGCAGAAAGGAACAGAAATGTTATCTGTGTAATGTCGAGAAGGCTGTTACAAGAACAGAGGAAGGAGAAAAGGGGGAGGCTCCAAAGCACAGCATGAAGGTCATTCAGGGTAATATAGACAGAGGAAGGGGAGCTATGGATCTCATGTATAAAACCGCAGAGGAAGAAAAGTCCGATGTAATGATCATTGCAGAGCCTAATCGGAAAAAAGCGCTTAAAGGGAAGCTGCTCATGGATAGTAGACTGGACGTGGCACTGGTAATAAAGAATACCCGACTTAAAGTAGGTGAAATGGGCACTGGTAACGGGTACGTATGGATGGAACTGGAAAGTGTGATAATCTTTGGATGCTACATTTCCCCCAATGTAGACTTGCAGGCTTACGTAGATTTCCTAACAGCATTACGTGCAGATATTAGAAAGCAAACCAAGGAAGTAATAGTCGGAGGGGATTTCAACTCCAAATCATACCTATGGGGTTCAAATAAGGAAAATAGTAGAGGAGAAATTCTGTCCGAATGGCTAGCAGAAGACGACCTTGTAGTCCTAAATCAAGGTGGATCACCGACATTCGTAAGAGGAGAGAACGAATCTCATATCGACATAACCTTTTGTACAAAGAACCTGAGCAAAAGAACAGTAAACTGGCAGGTCCTAGACGCAGAAACGCTTAGCTACCATCAGCATATTACATACGAGATAAGTAACGAATACCCAGTAGAGCAAACTAGAAAAGTACGTAACAGAGGCTGGCTTATTGAAAAAGATAAGATCAGCAAGGTGGTACAGGAAGTAGGGGAACAACTGGAGAAGGCAAGCCGGAAGGAAATAGATGCAGGGATGCTTGAGGAAGTGGTTACAAGTGCATGCAACAAGATTATGAGGAAGAAAAGAACCCCTAGTAACAAAAAACCAGTTTACTGGTGGACGCATGAGATCGCGGAAAAGAGGAGCAAATGTCTAAAAGCTAAGAGAACCATGGCCAGAGAAAATAAGAGAAATGAGTTTATAAGAAAAAGAGAGGCTCTTACTAACTATAGAGAAAGTCGAGCAGTACTGAAAAAAGCTATTGCCGAAGAAAAGGAGAAGGCATGGAAGCAAGTAATTGAAGAAGTAGAACATGACCTATGGGGCAAAGGGTATAAAATCGTAATGGACAAGCTGAGAGCTCCCTCCCCTTACCTAAGTGATGAGCAGCAGATTAAAGTTGCGCAAGAACTATTTCCTATACACAAGGTGGACAAATGGCAGAGAATACCAGTAGAAGAGGCAGAAATTCCCACCTTTACTAAAGCAAATTTAATCGCCGCGACTCATAAGCTAAAGGATAGCAAAGCTCCAGGGCCAGACGGCTTGCCACCCGAAGTAGTTAAGGCAGTTGTGAATCGTTACCCGGAAAAAATTTTGGAGATCTTCAACAGGGAGCTAAAAAGAGGTATGTTTCCCAAAACATGGAAAGTCGCGCAGCTTGTTCTCATTCAGAAAAACAAACCGGGGCAGGGCAGTAAAGCATATAGGCCTATCTGTCTACTAAATGTATGGAGTAAACTGATGGAACAGCTCTTGGCGGAAAGAGGGAAATTGAAAGGACTGGAGGCTTCGCCGACGAACAGCATGGATTCCGAGAGGGACGAACAACTGAACATGCCATGCAGAGAGTGCAACAGCTAGCCGATGAAGCCAATGAAAGGGGTGGCAGGAAAAGGTGCATCCTGATAACGGTTGACGTCCGCAATGCTTTCAACTCTGCTCCCTGGCAGGGCATTCTTGAGGTATTGAGGGAGAGACAGATTGCATCCTATCTGTTCAACATGGTTGCTAGTTACCTGGAAGACAGATACCTAAACGTCGGTGAAGAAGGAAGAATGAGCATGTCGTGTGGTGTCCCGCAGGGGTCGGTTTTAGGTCCAATACTGTGGAACATATACTACGACGGCATCCTCAGACTTCCAGTTCCAAGGTCAGTTAAGCTGGTGGGTTACGCCGATGACTTGGGAGTCGTCGTAATAGAAAAAGATGCGACAAAACTAGAAGATACGGCGAACAGAGTTCTAGGAGATATTACCCAATGGCTCGAAAATAAGAAGTTGAGCATAGCACCACAGAAAACTGAGGTTGTGATTCTGGCTGGAAGCCGCACCGTAAAAAATATTGAAGTAATAGTTGGTCAGGTGACAGTTAGAAGTGGAGAGCATCTGAAGTACCTCGGGGTTTACTTCGATAGAAACATGAAAATGGCACAGAACGTCAGACATGTCGTCGAAAAAGCGGGAAAAGCAATTGGTAACATCAGCCGACTGCTACCAAACATCGGGGGCCCCAAAGAAAGAAACAGAAAAATACTCTTCAGTGTGATTCAATCTATCATACTTTATGGTGCAAGAATATGGAGAAGAGCCATAGAGAAGAACATTTATAAGAATATGCTCCTGAGTGTTCAAAGAAAAGCAGCAATACGGATCGCTTGTGCCTATAGAACAACGTCGACCAAGGCACTACTGACCATTGCAGGAACTCCTCCCATATACCTGCTGGTGGAAGAGAGGTGTGAAATACAAGACGGGGTGGAAAAAGAATTGGCAAAGGCAGCGACACTGCGCAGATGGCAGCAAGAGTGGCAGGAAGACAACAATAAAGGACACTGGACACAAAGACTCATACCACAGTTAGAACCATGGATTAAACGTAAGCATGGAGAAGTGACGTACCACCTTACGCAACTCTTATCAGGACATGGATGCTTCCAGGCATACAGACAAAGATTCGTGCTAACAAGATATGACCAGTGCATGTATTGTACGCAAAGAGATACTGTGGAGCACACGTTCTTTGAGTGTGGGAGATGGGAAACACTAAGAAATATTTTGGAAACAAGGATCGGCAGAACAAACCCAGAAAATCTAGTGATAAAAATGCTAGAGAGAAAAGAAAACTGGAAGGCTGTAAGTACATATGCAAAGACGATTGTGGACACAAAAGAGAAAGACGTCAGACGGTCAGAAAGAAGAAATGATTAAAACATCTATTCCTTCCTCCTCCTGAAGTAATGCCCATAGCAGTTCCAGGAGGATGAGACTCGTAGTAGTAGAGACGCGGTGGGGTTTAGTACGTAGGCTGACCTCTAGAGAGGTTAGAATCGTGCATGTTCGGAAAGGACCATACGGCCGGCATCTTTAAAAGATTCCCCATCGCAAAAAAAAAAAACTACTACTACTACTACTGCTACTACTGCTACTACTGCTACTACTGTTACTACTGCTACTACTGCTACTACTGCTACTACTGCTACTACTGCTACTACTGCTACTACTGCTACTACTGCTACTACTGCTGCTACTGCTGCTACTGCTACTACTGCTACTACTGCTACTACTGCTACTACTGCTACTACTGCTACTACTACTACTATTACTATCTCCATCTTGAATCCGCCATATCGGATTTTCAAAATCTGATCAAAAATTCGTATTCCTTATCCCCAAAATTTTGTTGAAATCGGACAAACTTACATATTTCCCCCCCCCCCACTCCCCTTCTAGGAGAGATCCTAATAATGACATATGATTGTATTGTCACCGGTACTATAAATGCATACCAAATTTTAAGGCAATCGGATCTGTATAATTTAGTTAAAATTGGTTAGCAAAGGATGACCAAAAATCGTCTTTCTTGAATCCGCCATATTGAATTTTCAAAATCTGATTACAAATTCGTTATCTCCATCCCATATTGCCGCAACACATCAAATTTCAACGGAATCGGGCGTACTTCAACTGTCCCTGTACCTTCGATTAAGAGAGAGCTATCAATTTGATCACACTATATTCTTCTGTTGTCACCGCAACTATATAAGCATGTCAAATTTAAAGCCGATCGGATGTCGCGAAGTTGGTCAAAATTAAGTGGCAATGTTGCACCCGAACAAACATACATATTTACATAGATACATTGCAAGTTAAATAAAAGCTTGTTAAAATATTTATTAAAAAAAACTTTTACAGAACAAGCTTTTATTAAATGTTTTCAAAAGTAGAAAATAATTTTTAATCTCTCTTATACCATAATAAAAGCGATAGGCGCAAATTAAAAATTTTAAATTTAGTTATCGTATATCGGTCACATCGGCGATTCACCTAAGAAACAGTTGTATTACTCTATAACCTAAGGACATGTTCAAAGGCTTGGCAAGCACGGCAATCTCACCTGTTCTCAGCTACTTTAGATGAAAGGATTATGTTTATATAATAGAATAGAAGAATAATTTAGTTCTTCTTTTGTATTTCTCTCTTTGTCACCGTAAAGTTAAAATTTTTAATTTGTACCCATCGCTTTTATTATGGTAGAAGAGAGATAAAAAATTATTTTCTACTTTTGAGTGCATTTAATAATTTAAAAGCTTTTTTTAATAAATATTTATTTTTTATTTTTGTACCCTAAATCGTCCATTTTGAATCCGCCATATTTAAATTTTCAAATCTGATCAAAAAATCATATCCCCTTCCCGAAAAAACCCCTGTATGCCAATTTTGATTGAAATCGAACAAACTAAATCTTTTTTCCCCCTCCACTTCTCTCGTTAGTGGGAGGTGGGTACCTGAGAATACCATATTATTGTATTTTCACCAGAACTATAAACGCATACCAAATTTGAACACAATCGGATGTGGATAAGTGAGTTAAAATTGGTTAGCAAAACATGACCGAAAATCGTCCATCATGAATCCAACATATTTAATTTTTAAAATCTTCTACCAATTTTGGTTGAAATCGGACAAACTTAGGTTATTTCCCCCTCCACTCCTCTCGTAGGGAGAAAGGGTGCCTAATAATGACATATTATTGTATTGTCACTGGAACTATAAATGCGTGACAAATTTGAAGGCAATCGATTGTGTATAAGTTAGTTAAAATTTAGCAAAAGATGATCAAAAATCGTCCATCTTGAATCCGCTATATTGAATTTTCAAAATCTGATTAGAAATTCTTTTTTTTCTTTTTTCTCAGATGCACTGGAAAAAAGTAACGAGCGGAAAAACCGGGCGGAAGAACTTTCCTGACGAGTTTATCGAAGCCAGTTTGATTGCCGTGGATGGGATGACTAAACGATATGAGCAATTGAATAAAAAACAAAATCTAAGATGGCGGTGGAAGGGTCAATTTGGACAATGAGCCAATTTAGGGTTAAGGTATCCATCAAAGACCCTTCTACATACAACAAAGGAAATGTACTTGAAAGTGTTTGACTTGATTTGCTAAAAAATTGCAACGATGTAAAACGAGCAAAAGTAAAACGAGCAAAAAAATAATTGAAGAGTGCGGCGGTGGCGGCAGGCGGGCAAATTTAAAACTAAATTCACTTAATTATTGGAGAGGATTTTACCAAATAATAAATAATAAAAATCTATTGTGCGAGTGCGGTCCCAGGGGGCGACCGCCCCCCCTTTGCTCCAGAAAAAAGTAGACAATATGTATGCTGGTGATAACCCTGAAGTCTTTGGAGAAAAAACGAGAAATTTCAGAGAGTTCCTTTAAAGACATTCTAGAATCCCTCCACAGTATTGTGGGACAGTTTGACCTTCAATTCGTCACACCAAGAATAAACAAACGCCTGACGTACTTACCGCAAAAACCATTGGAAATACAGAACAGTATTATAGAATTTCTATTTATAGACAAGTTTTAGACGAAATCATTTCGGACATAAAATGTATTTTTGATCTGAACATATGCATAACAAGTTTTATACAACGTGAAACCAAAATCAAACGTCTTTTTCCGTTGATAAAAACATTCTTGGATGTTTGCCAGTAAGTAAAGCTTCGTTAGAAAGAAGCTTCTCAGGCCTCAGAAGATTGAAAACCTAAGTACTTAAAAACACTATGATGCAAATTCGTCTGACGTGCTTAGCATTGCTGCATATCAACAGACATATTGAAATTGACATTGAGCGAGTCATTGACCTGTTGACCTCACCTGACATGTTTGTTATAGCTGAAAAAATTATAAATAGTTACTCAAGCGCGGATTTTAGGGGGACAGGGGGTTAACTACCCCCCTGGGTTTAATTTTTTTATGAAAACCTTTAGAATATCAAAAGTAGGGCATAAATTGCGGCGCTATAACACCTTTGACATTTACCGTATTAGTTTAATTTTGTGTTGAAAATGGCATTTGTATTGTCATTTTCTGAAAAATTTTCGCCTGCGGTACCGTTGATATTTACGATTTTAGTTTAAATCGACTTAAAAATTGCATTTTTACTGTAATTTTCTCAAAAATTTAAACATTTTTTTAAATAAGATATCTATGAAATAAACGACCTAAAATCTGAGTACCCCTCTAGATTTGAGACCAAATCGGCGTTTGTGGTTACTAAGTTTTGTTTGCATATATTGATATGAATTATCATATCAATTATAATACATGTAATAACCTGCTTTACATTTTATTACAAAAATTTAATAATCCTGAAATAAATTTCGCTTAAATTTCGAAGGCACCATATTGTTCTGGAAGAAGTTTTAAGAGAAAAGAAAAAAGCACTTACGGGCAAAGCAAAAGTTATTTGCTTTTATTGCATGGGAAATTTTAGAAATTCATTTTAAATTCTCCTTTGGAGAAAAGTTCGTAATACGCGTTGCAACAATTTCTTTGCAAATTTAACTTCGCCCAGAGTGTATTCCGTTTTAAGAACGTCAATCGACTTATTTTACATATAGAAATGCAATTTTTGATGTACTGTATTTGAAAACTCTAAAATTCCATTACCATCCGTTTTGCGTATAAATTGAATGGAAAATTTGTAATATTTCAAATTACAAGAAGAGACTTGGCTCGACGGCATAAAAGATGTAGGTCGTATGAGATAAAGGATTTTCAAAATTGGGCTTTTATTGAATTAGCTTTATTCGAGAAATTGTCTCTATTTAGTTTAAAATCAATGTTCAAAATAGGCACGCTTAGATTGGGTTTTAATCTTGGATCAGCTGCCCAAGTAGCACAAGATATCCTTAGAACGTCCCATTTAGGTGCAAATGTCCTGGGTCCGAAGCGGACGTCCAAAGATTTTTTTTTTTGGTAATTATGCACAAGCTCTTTTTCGGAAAGCCCAAAAAATTACAAACTCAAAGTTTGACTATGTAAAAGATTACCCAAGGGGTGGCTCGGTCGTCATTTTGTGTACAGGGTGTCCCATTTTCGATGGGATTCAATGGGAAACTCCGTTGTTATTAACGATAGAGACATGCGGTTTTTGCATTACTGTATTTGATTTTTGGAGCTTTAAAAAATGGTAATAACAGATTTATTCTGTTCCTTGTGGTTTTTGAGTGTGGAAAAGTTGAAAAATTTTCGGAATCACCAATTGAGTTCTCTAAAAACATGTCTGTGGGAACCTTTTCCGACGTTTTGTTTCGTAGATAACATCATCAGGATCAAAAAGATAAATACGGACCAAAATGTTTTATTTCATATTTTAGTTTATTTTTAAAATTGTTTGATAATAAAATATAATTTTTTTTTATTTTGAAATTTCGATATTTTTTCTGGTACGGCCCTGTTCAATTTTTTTTTAACACCTGGACAACCAAGACATATCATATGAACATACCGGGTGAACCGAAAAAAATCGAATTTTTTTTTTATTGCTATAACTTTACCAATTTCAATAAAAAATCTGTACTAATAAGAAAAATAAGTAAATTTTCAAACTTGTTTTTTTTGTATTTAGGTATAAATGTTACTTCTCGACATACAAAACAAAACATTTAGAAAAAAAATGGCAGTATAAAACAGGGTTTAAAAAAGGTAGGGTCTCCGCCATCTTGAATTTAAATATGGCAGCAAGCGAATTTTTTTTCAAGAGGCTTATTTATCTTATCAATAGTTTTTTTCATTGAAAGTGATAATTAAAGTTACAGCAAAAAACAATTTGTTCAGTTTTTTGCGGTTCACCCGCTAGGTCTACTATTTAGTAGTTAGATATGAATGGTCTTAAGAAAAAAATAAATTAAAATGGGGCGACATGCACTGAAGATGACTTTTTTCATGAACGAAACTTCAAAATAAAAAAAATATATTTTATCATTAAACAAACCTAAAAAGAAACTAAAATATAAAGTAAAACATTTTGGTCCATATTTAACTTTTTAATCCTAATGATGGTATCTACGAAACGAAACGTCGTTGCCATAGACATGTTTTTACAGAACTCAATTATCTATTAAATTAAGGCAGATATCAGGCTCAGTTAAGTTTGCCCCCCCCAGATCGATTTTATCAAAAATTTTTATGCCAAAATTTTGCACACATTTTGCACAATTTTGCACACCACAAATCAAATTTTGCACACCTTCCTACGAGAAACTACAGCCCATTTTCTGTGTGGGGGGCAAACTTGACGTTGCCCCCCCCCAGTCAATATTTTTCAAAAATTATGATGTCATTTGAAAGGTCTTATTTTGCACAATTTTGCACACTCATTTTAAAATTTTGCACACCTCCCTGTAACCCACACGAGGGTACTGAAAATATCAAGTTTGCCCCCCCCAGTCAATATTTTTCAAAAAGTTTGGGGTCGTTAGAAAGGTCTTATTTTGCACAATTTTGCACACCCATTTTAAAATTTTGCACACCTCCCTGTAACCCACACGAGGGTTCTGAAAATATCAAGCTTGCCCCCCCCCCAGTCAATATATTTCAAAAAGTTTGGTGCCGTTAGAAAGGTCTTATTTTGCACAATTTTGCACACCCATTTTAAAATTTTGCACACCTCCCTGTAACCCACAAGAGGGTTCTGAAAATATCAAGTTTGACACCCCCAGTCAACATTTTTAAAAAAATTTGGTGGCGTTAGAAAGGTCTTGTTTTGCACAATTTTGCACACCCATTTTAAAATTTTGCACACCTCCCTGTAACCCACACGAGAGTTCTGAAAATATCAAGTTTGCCCCCCCCCCCAGTAAATATTTAAAAAAAAGTTTGGTGTCGTTAGAAAGGTCTTATTTTGCACAATTTTGCACACCTATTTTAAAATTTTGCACACCTCCCTGTAACCCACAAGAGGGTTCTGAAAATATCAAGTTTGACACCCCCAGTCAACATTTTTAAAAAAATTTGGTGGCGTTAGAAAGGTCTTATTTTGCACACCTCCCTGTAACCCACACGAGGGTTCTGAAAATATCAAGTTTGGCCCCCCCAGTCAATATTTTTCAAAAAGTTTGGTGTCGTTAGAAAGGTCTTATTTTGCACAATTTTGCACACCCATTTTAAAATTTTGCACACCTCCCTGTAACCCACACGAGGGTTCTGAAAATATCAAGTTTGCCCCCCCCCAGTCAGTATTTTTCAAAAAGTTTGGTGCCGTTAGAAAGGTCTTATTTTGCACAATTTTGCACCCCCTTTTTAAAATTTTGCACACCTCCCTGTAACCCACACGAGGGTTCTGAAAATATCAAGTTTGCCCTCCCCAGTCAATATTTTTCAAAAAGTTTGGTGTCGTTAGAAAGGTCTTATTTTGCACAATTTTGCACACCCATTTTAAAATTTTGCACACCCCCCTGTAACCCACACGAGGGTTCTGAATATATCAAGTTTGCCCCCCCAGTCAACCTTTTTCAAAAATTTTGGTGTCGTTAGAAAGGTCTTATTTTGCATAATTTTGCACACCCATTTTAAAATTTTGCACACCTCCCTGTAACCCACACGAGGGTTCTGAAAATATAAAGTTTGCCCCCCCCCAGTCAATATTTTTCAAAAAGTTTGGTGTCGTTAGAAAGGTCTTATTTTGCACAATTTTGCACAATTTTGCACACCCATTTTAAAATTTTGAACACCTCCCTGTAACCCACACGAGGGTTCTGAAAATGTCAAGTTTGCCCCCCCCCCCAGTCAGTATTTTTCAAAAAGTTTGGTGCCGTTAGAAAGGTCTTATTTTGCACAATTTTGCACACCCATTTTAAAATTTTGCACACCTCCCTGTAACCCACACGAGGGTTCTGAAATTTTCAAGTTTGCACCCCCCAGTCAATATTTTTCAAAAAGTTTGGTGTCGTTAGAAAGGTCTTATTTTGCACAATTTTGCACACCCATTTTAAAATTTTGCACACCTCCCTGTAACCCACACGAGGGTTCTGAAAATATCAAGTTTGCCCCCCAGTCAATATTTTTTAAAAATTTTGAAGTCATTATAAAGGTCTAATTTGGCATCATTTTGTACACCCATTTTAAAATTTTGCACACCTCCCTATAACCCACACGAAGATTCTGAAAATATAAAGTTTGCTCCCCCCCCCCCCACCGTCGATATTTTTCAAAAAATTTTGTGTCATTCGAAAAGTCTATTTTGCGCAATTTTGCACACCCTGCAGTACCCCACAAGAGCGTTCTCAAAAAAGTTTGCCCCCCCCCCGTTAATATTTTTCAAAAAATTTATGTCATTCGAAAAGCCTAATTTTGCACAACTATTTTTAAATTTTGCACACTTCCCATGCCGTTTTCTTTTTGTGGCGTTTATGGTTAAACTTGGTCCTAAAATTTCCCAGAAGTATAAGCAAACGAAGGAGACCTTGATTGTGTAATATCTTTGAATATTGTTTAAATTTACAGATAATTGTTTATGTTTACATTTTTCTATAATCAAAAGTTTTTAATTTTTATGAATTTCCGGATTATACTTAAATTTTCATATGAAAAATGAACAGAAAAAATAGATGTAGACAGCGCATCCTGTCATGTTCGATGCCTTGAGAATCGGAACCAGCCTATTTTGCCGGTTCAGAATGGTTGCGGTTCTCAAGGTATGGATTTTCACAGGATGAAACCCAATTCTTTACTGATTTGTTGTCTGTCTGTCTGTCCGTCGCCTCGATATGCGCCACTGTAACTCAAAAACTCCTGCACCGATCATAACGAAATTTTACACAACGATTACGTGTATTGACGCGCGGAGCCCTATTGTTTTTGAACTTTCCTCCAATTCCAGCTGATCGAAATGACACGTTTTTGTTGATAGAGCAACGTCTTGGGTGAAAAATACGTAACGTCACGTCTTCTTACGTGTTATCCTGACACGTATTGCAGGACAGGGTACCTATTCTTCAGTTTCGAGAGAACACTCCTATAGGAATGCTCACATTAGTGATTTGGACCAATAGGATAGTTTGACTGCTTGCACTAGCCATCCGATATCAGTCGAGCACCGCCGGACAATACCGGGCTACCGCATATCAAGAGAACTCTCCTACAACTTACATCTGCTGGTTATGAGGAAGAGAGCGGGTTCTCCTGCGCGGGCGCCGTGGAGCTTTTCAGCTTATCGAACGTTTCGTAACCGCATTGGGGCTTGCCTAATGGTTGAAATAAAGGATGTGATCGTTCCTACACGAAAGTTTGTCTAGAAACTGAAGAATGGGTATCCAGGGGTACTTTGATCAGCTGGAGCTGTCTCGCATTCCCCATATATTTAAAACTGTACATGGTTGATTGGTCCACTCGACAGAGATACGTCTTAGGATAGTGTTAACTTTGATAATTGGCTTTATGTGTCTAATAAAATAAAAACGTTAATTTTAAGTTCCATAAAAGTCTTTGTCACGCAAGTTAGTTGAAAGTAAGTAAATCGTATTTGCGTGTTGTTGCACTTCTAATAGTAAACTTCGTTGATAGATAAAATAAACACTTTCTTTAAAAAAAAAACGACGCTTTGTTTTCTTTCAGATCTTTCTACTTTCCCGCACGCATATTTTACTTCAATAATAAACCAAAATAAAAGTTATATATTATATATATTATATTATATATATATATATATATATATATATATATATATATATATATTATACTTACGGGACCGTGGAGCTAATAGGAGTACGCCCTAATTCACTCCACGGTTCCGTAAGCTTGTTTTTATACAACCTACACTTTTCTAACCTGTGTTAACTTATAAAAAAAAAACAGAATTTTTTTGACGCCCAGACGTTTCCGTGCTTCTCGTCCATTAAATTCATTTCTTCCACAAATACACACTACAAAGTGTAAAGACAAGATAACCAAGGTCCAAGAAACGTCAAAATTTGGTGCAGAACACCCAAAAATTTAGGTAGGTCCATTTGGGGAGTGAAGGACGAGGAAACTGTCACTTTCTATGAAGCTCTTACCGAAAATGACTAAGAACGCCTATAACGCCGCATTTCTATCTTTCTCTTTTACATGTCAAGAATACCAAAGGCTTATCAAATTTCTAGAGGGCTGCACTTGCCCATTTTGGGGCAAGTTTCACCCGAGGTCGAACGCGAATTCAAAATATATGTCATGTAAATTTGACTTAATTCTCAACCCAAAGACGGAAACAACGGCTGCTGCAAATGGGATGACACCAATAGGTAGAAAGTTAAAGTTCCATTCACACAACAAGGTCTGTGTTTAATTGGTCAATGTTTTTGTCTCTTTCCTTATTATTATTGTTACTTCTGCGACTGCGCAGTTCCATAACCGAGTTCGGAATTTCCGGAGGAATTACTTTATGGTTATCGTTATTTTATTTTTTTCGTATTATTTTTGGAAAATTGATTGATGAGGTACGTATTATCGACTAAAAAAAGTAAAAAGTAAGTAAGAACGTTAGGTTATATTTACCGATAACCACAAAGTAATTGCGTAAACTGAGAGGTAGTGCACTTATTACGTAACCCTTATTTTGCCCAATTTTGACCCCAACCCGCGACCCCCTATATAACGCTTTGTAACGTTTGGGACTACTCCAGTCTAAAATAACAAAACGTTTTGCTGCCAGAGACCTCCTCTTTTTTTTCTTTTTCACTCGAAAAATCCAAAAAGTTGTTTTATTTCACAATAATAATTTAAAAATTGCGTTACGTAACGGAACCGCGAAACCCCGCTCACCCCTACATAACCCCTATAAGCGTTACGCCTAGTTGCCACCTATGCGTGCTCACCCTGACATTAAAAACGCATCACGCGACACTTTTAAAAAATCGGCAAATGCATGGCTGATCACGTGATGCATTTTTAGAGTCAGGGTGGGCACGCATAGGTGAGAACCAGGCGTTACGTAATGTTATGTATTTTAAATAGAGGCGTTCACATTGACTTTCCTGCCGAAATGGAACGCCACCATTTAAAATACACGTTGCAAACTTCGGAAATTTCACCCGAAGTCATTCTGAATCATGAACACAAATAAAACTAGGCATTGCTAAGCGACATTTCAATATATTACATAAAAGGCCTTCGCGCGTGGTAGGTGTAGGTACGCACGCATTCCTCTTTACGGCACGTACAACCTCCCGCCTCCCGCGGATACCTGTCCCGAATTCAGATATAGGTGCATATACTTACCTACTAGTTTCTGGAGCTGTTTTCTTTTTGTAGCGGTTACGGTTAACCTTGGTTCTAAAATTTCCCAGAAGTATAAGCAAAATAAGGAGACCTCGATCTTCGAATATTGTTTAAATTTACATATAATTGCTTATGCTTACATATATGTGTATATAATCAAAAGTTTTTAATTTTTATGAATTTCCGGATTATACTTAATTTTTCACATGCTATGACATCATCTAACAAATGGACGTAGATAGCACATCCTGTGAAGATCCATACCTTGAGAACCGCAACCATTCTGAACCGCCAAAATAGGCTGGTTCCGATTCTCAAGGCATCGAACATGACAGGATGCGCTGTCTACATCGATTTTTTCTGTTCATTTTTGATATGAAAATTTAAGTATAATCCGGAAATTCATAAAAATTAAAAACTTTTGATTATATACAAATGTAAACATAAACAATTATCTGTAAATTTAAACAATATTCAAAGATATTACACAATCGAGGTCTCCTTCGTTTGCTTATACTTCTGGGAAATTTTAGGACCAAGTTTAACCGTAAACGCCACAAAAAGAAAATGGCATGGGAAGTGTGCAAAATTTAAAAATAGTTGTGCAAAATTACGCTTCTCGAATGACATAAATTTTTTGAAAAATATTAACTGGGGGGGGGGGCAAACTTTTTTGAGAACGCTCTTGTGGGGTACTGAAGGGTGTGCAAAATTGCGCAAAATAGACTTTTCGAATGACACAAAATTTTTTGAAAAATATCGACGGTAGGGGGGGGGGGGCAAACTTCATATTTTCAGAATCTTCGTGTGGGTTAGAGGGAGCTGTGCAAAATTAGACCTTTCTAATGACTCCAAAATTTTTAAAAAATATTGACTGAGGGGCAAACTTGATATTTTCAGAACCCTCGTGTAGGTTACAGGGAGGTGTGTAAAATTTTAAAATGGGTGTGCAAAATTGTGCAAAATAAGACCTTTCTAACGACACCAAACTTTTTGAAAAATATTGACTGGGGGGAGCAAACTTGATATTTTCAAAACCCTCGTGTGGGTTACAGGGAGGTGTGCAAAATTTTAAAATGGGTGTGTAAAATTGTGCAAAATAAGACCTTTCGAACGACACCAAATTTTTTGAAAAATATTGACTGGGGGGGGGCAAACTTGATATTTTCAGAACCCTCGTGTGGGTTACGGGGAGGTGTGCAAAATTTTAAAATGGGTGTGCAAAATTGTGCAAAATAAGACCTTTCTAACGACACCAAAATTTTTTAAAAATGTTGACTGGGGGGGGGGGCAAACTTGATATTTTCAGAACCCTCGTGTGGGTTACAGGGGGGTGTGCAAAATTTTAAAATGGGTGTGCAAAATTGTGCAAAATAAGACCTTTCTAACGACACCAAACTTTTTGAAAAATATTGACTGGGGGGGGCAAACTTGATATTTTCAGAACCCTCGTGTGGGTTACAGGGAGGTGTGCAAAATTTTAAAATGGGTGTGCAAAATTGTGCAAAATAAGACCTTTCTAACGACACCAAACTTTTTGAAAAATATTGACTGGGGGGGGCAAACTTGATATTTTCAGAACCCTCGTGTGGGTTACAGGGAGGTGTGCAAAATTTTAAAATGGGTGTGCAAAATTGTGCAAAATAAGACCTTTCAAATGACATCATAATTTTTGAAAAATATTGACTGGGGGGGGCAACGTCAAGTTTGCCCCCCCCACAGAAAATGGGCTGTAGTTTCTCGTAGGAAGGTGTGCAAAATTTGATTTGTGGTGTGCAAAATTGTGCAAAATGTGTGCAAAATTTTGGCATAAAAATTTTTGAGAAAATCGATCTGGGGGGGGCAAACTTAACTGAGCCCAGATATCATCTGTAGCTCAAAAACTACAAGGTGCAGAATAAATCTGTTAACAAAATTCTTTAAAGCTCAAAAAAGTAACCGCATGTCTATATCTTAAATAAAAACGGAGTTTTCCACTGAATCCCATTGAAAATGGGACACCCTGTACACCAAAAGGCAATTTTTACCAGATTGTTTTGTTAAAAATACCTCAGGATGCCATACATTGCACTAAAATGCATAGAATTCCTCCAAATGCCCCCGAAATGCTTCGAAACAATGCTTCAAAATGCCACGTAATGCCATCGGCGTGAACACCAAAGTGCATCACCGAGCCACCCCTCGAGATTACCTTACTTTTTACATGTGCCAAAATTGTTTTTGCTGCTGTTTATGTTTAGATATTTTAACCTATACCAGAACACCACAATAGGCTGAATTAATAGTATCTTTTTAATCTAGTTTTAATATTTTTTATGATTTTACTTTTTATAAGTTCTGTTCATAAATATGTACGCATACAGACCGCTTCAAGCTACTGCGAACATAGGGGGAATCAAGTCCAATTTACTCTCCGTGCCGTACGACCGAGGTGGATTCGAAGCACGCTGCAGTGTTATCTTTTGGAAATTCATTTTGTTTTTATTATTTTGTTTTATTTCTGCCTTGCTCGAGAAACAGATGGGTAAGTTCTTAATTGAAATAATACATTTTTAAAACCAAAAATGGATGTCTACGAAGTTGCCGAAAAAGTGCAGATGGTCAAATGTTCAAATCGTCATAACCCAACACACGTTCGATATTGGTCGAGGGAAAATTTGCATTTGTATTTTGACGTAAGAACACAGTATCCCCAAAAACTAAATGTTTGGGGGGGGTATTATAGGGGAACACGTAATTGGGCCATTTTTTATTAACGGCAATTGCAATTTGAATGGTCCTAGATACTTGGATCTACTGCAGCAGCACATTATTCCAACTGCTAGGCAGTTGTTAGGTGTAAGATTTGGTGAAACATGGTTTCAACAAGATGGTTGTTACGCTCACAATGTTGGCCTTGTTAGGGAATATCTTGATAATGTATTTCCTAATCGGGTTATAAGTACACGGGGAACTATTTTATGGCCAGCTCGATCTCCCGATCTTGCTCCTAATGACTTCTATCTGTTTTTGAAGAAGCTTTTCAAATTATCACCCCCAACATGCTTGGAAACGTTAGAAGGGGTTTTTATATTAGGCTCGGATATTGTCTAGCCGAGCAAGGAGGACTTTTCGAACATTTGCTTTAATTTTTTTTTGACTGGGACAATCTTTTTGGTTTTTAGAATGTATTATTTTATTTTGAGAACTTGCTTTTATTTTGTTTCTCCTTATTATTTTCATTGTAACACGTCGTCACTGATAAATCTGAGCAGTTGACAATAAAACGCTCTTATTTATCAGTGACAAAATTGTTTTTTTTTACGTTATAAAAATTTGCGTATTTATTGACCAAATTCCGGTTTCATTGACTATGCTCCACTCAGCACCGTCGTTAGAGGCGTACTAAATACCAAAGGAAAGTCATGCAAGTGGTGAACGCAAGCCTGAGTATTGGTTGCTTCACTGATAGGCGTGCGGTGTCTCTGCATGTACGTACACTGGCAAATTAGACTTCTTCCGCCCTATGTTCGCAGTAGCTTGAAGCGGTTTGTATAGTTTTACTATTATAATCGTTAGAATATGTTCTGATAATGTCCGATTGAAAATTTACTAAAAACATATAAAACGTTTAAAATGATCTCCAAAAAATTACCAAAAATGTCCAGAAAAGTCTCAGATGTGTGCTAAACCGACAACGTACTGGAACGTACTTGTGCGAAAAATTAAAGTTTAGTTAAGTGTTGGACTCGCAGCAGTCAAGACCTGTTTCTTCTACAGCTCATTATAAATTCTATTAAAAAAAATAACATTACAATAATTTCGCGATTTAGTTTTGGACTCGTGGGATTCTAAAGGTTTAAAATTTGTATTTTCAGCATTATTTGTAATTTTTCTTCCCGTGTTTTTTTTAAAAAAAAGGGGGTGACGAAATTAGCAGCCCCTTAGAAGAATCTGATGAAAATTTCCTCAGTACTGACGAAAATGCCCTCACATAAATAATTTTTAGCTTTTTTTGCAAATAAAAATTTTCAAAAAATAATTAAAAAAATGTAGCATTGATCACGAAATTCGAAATAAAATTCTAAAATTTCAAAAATACAATCGTTTGTTGTTGTTTTACGAGACTTGTAACTTTTTTATTAAAAGCACCTTAATGCCTGCATTTACAAGTGCGAAGTAGTACTTTACCGCCCTAGAGCACCTTTTGTGCCTGCGGATTCTAAAATTTAAAAAATACAATAGTTTGTTGTTGTTTTACGTGACTTGTCAAGTTCATATTTTGAAGTATTTTTGATAAGTTCATTACAAAATTATAAATTATTATTTTAAATATTAAAATGAAAACGTACCAATCGTCAAATACAACTTTAACGCTCCCACTGTGTAACAGCCCTCGGCTCACGACCCAGGCTGTTATTTGACACTGCGGGCGTTAACGCTGTACTTTTTGAATTAGGTATATTTAATACTCTGCAGAATGGTTTAACGATCCTATTATTCACTTTCTTGAAGGTGTAGGTTTATGGGTTGAGGGATCTTGTTAATGAAACGTCCTTCTTTGATATGTCAGGGTTCTAAAATTGAATGCATAATATTGTACAATGTTGTTTTTTTTGTCTTCTTAAGATTATACCAAAAAATTTAACGTTTCACTTTTAGTCTTTTGCTGGTTGTATAATAACATAAAACATTTTATTTTAAATCCACATTTTATTATACATTTAACTTTAGAGCCCTGAAGAAGCAAATCAATTTTGCGAAACGAAAGTAATAATAAGAAAAATATAAATGAAGACGAAACTTGCAAAACGAAGTCCTTAAGCTGACGAAACTACCACCTTTTACCTTATATGAGTTCCATATCGTCTAAACGTTGGATAGCGAAAGAGACCGATATATCTATGCTGTAAACCCCTCGCGAAGGAAAATTAGTTACCGAGCTTATAAATTTGAGCGTTAAATCCCTCTTCCGGCTGTAGCGTTATCCTTTGTTATTTTATTTAAAATTAGGTATTAATTACACTAATCAATAAAAAAATAGTATTTTCATATCACAAATATATGTGTATTACTTGTTTTATTGTCTAAAATTAATGTACACTTCTCTCCACATAAAACTGGTATAGCAGAAGGTGGCTGCAAATACGATTTTTAATATTTTCATATATACAACAATGACTTTATTTTAGGTTATATTTTTGGCATATATAAACTTTTTATAAGGAGCCGGCTTGTTTATTTTTTACTAATTCAAAATATAAGGCCACCAAAAATAAAAACCACATTTCAAAAAAGCAAAAATATTTTATTAACTAAACAAAAGCTGCACAGTAATTGGTCTATTCGACTAGCTGATTATGAAACAAGCACGTCTACGTAGTAACCATAATAAATCGATTTCAAAAAGAAGGAACTGTCCCTGTATGGATTTAATGTTAGCTGGAAGTTATTGGACAATTTTATGCTGATATAGTCAATAAATCTTAAATTATTGGCTTGAGGTGGATTCAAGTTTAAATTGTTTGGTGCTCTGTTTGATACTGACCAGAAGAGGCATTTCATTTAATTTCTTTATTTCTTTCAAAATGGTTTAGAGTAGATAATATAAACATAGTTTGATTATCCCTAAATACATTATTAATAAATAGTTTAGTAGTGGAATTACGCTTCAGTTTTTTGAGGATAATTTTAATAATATATTTTTTATACTATTTTAAGTTTTGCAATGTTTGTTTAGGCAGTGCATAATTAATCAGTGACTTGGTCAAAGCTGCATAGACAGATCATATGGTGTTTTGTCTAGTAATTTTTGTTATTGGTCTTTTCATGTCTTATTTCTTTACTTCTTTGATTAAATGCCACACCATCTTTGAATTACTTTTATTTTCATTAAATTAGTTTTTGGACCTTTAATTTTTTATTCTTTTTTTTTCTGTTTTTACTAGGTTTGTTAATTATTTATATATAGGTTATTTGAATATTCGGTCTATTTCTTAAAAAATCTCTTTTTCAATTTGTCTCTTTCTTTCATTAGCGACTGTTTTCCATGTCTTAGATTTTGTTGTTTCTACTAGATTGTGTTAGATTTAGTTTAGAATTAGACAACTAACAACTAACAACACTGCTACGGAAATAATCCTACAAAATAGACATTTAAAGTAAATATTTCAACGTATCAGTATCAGTATACCTAACGCGTTCGAAATAAAGCCAAATTACACATATTTTTGACTTGTTTATGCGATGTTTCGAACAATGTTCGCTTTTTTGAAGGGTGCGATGACAGAACTGCTGATTGTAATCGTTGCGTACGTTCGTGGGTTCGTTACGATACGTACATCCTTCCGTACGCAACGAGATTCTGTCATCACACCCGTCAAAGAAGCAGGCATCGTTCGAAACATGGCATGAGCAAGTAAAAAATGTAGCGTATTTTGACTTTGTTTCAAACGCGTTAGGTATACCGATACCGATGCGTTGAAATATTTACTTTAAGTGTCTATTAACTAAGGAAACTTTAAACCTAAAAAACGTAATAACTGCCAAATTTCAATCCAGACGTGATGAAACGGTAATATCCCTACAAAATGTACAGGGTGTCCCAGCCTTCTCTGCTTCTGGATTTTGTAGGTTTAATATTGGTTGTGGAATAAAAGTATTGGACTATATTTTACACATAGGTGTCCCAAAAAAGCTACGTAAAAAAACTATTTTACAAAAAAATAAATATTTTTTTATTATTTTTAACCCGGGGTTAAACTAACCTTGAGATATTTTAACCCTGGGTTTATATATAAAACCGTTTTGCTTTATCCTTAACCGTTTCGATGTTATGGGCTGTCAGAGTTAAATAATGTCAATTTTCACCTGTCAATATTTTAAAAACAGTTGAACATCGGTATAGGACATTATACACAAAATATACCTAAACTATTTTGTAGAATCCAAAAATGCAAAGATATACAGGGTGTTTAATTTAAAATAAGGAAGTTGTTACCAAGTTTTTCTGCAAAGGGCAACTCTGCAAATATGAAAGTATTTCAGGAAGATAGTTTACATGGACTTATGTGAGAATAGAAAGTTCAAAAAATTTCCATTGCATAGTTTCCAAAATATCCTAATAGTTTACTTACCTTGGGACACCCAGTATAAAAATTTTTGCTTGCACAGCACTATTTTCAGTTATTATTTAAGGTAACGTTTTATTAGTTTTACAATTTTACCTTATATAATCGAAGTTCTCATAGACGTTGGGTACTTTTAAGTGTTCTTCTAAGGATTTTACAAGCTTTAATTTATTTTTTGTTTGTTTTAAAACAGCTGGCGCCATTTTTGTTTGTTATTTTAATACTTAATTAAATCTATCCAAAAACGTTGATTATATTTACTCTAAGAATTTAAAAACTCATCTACGATACCATCAGCAGCAACTCATGCTTGCAAATATTCATTAAATTAGAAAATTCTTGGCAAATTTCTATTGATATTAATCTTATCGTTATTAAATATCTGAATAACTGAGCAATTTTAAGATGCCTAGATGAATAATAGTTTATAAAAGTTCCGAATTAGACGGAGTGGTGTTTAAAATTAAAATTAAATTAAAATTTTTTTATTGTACAAGAATGTGCTTACCAGGAATGAGCCAACATATTAACAAAATAATAAAAAACGAGGCTTGAGAGTGTGTAACAGAGCTTTATAGGTGCTGTAATGGATTTGATTAATTTTTATGGGAATTCGGCAGAAATTGCTAAACATAACAATGATGATATTGCACGGAATTTCCACAATTAAATTTAAAAACATAAAGGATTACCCAGTGGCCTTATCAACGTGAAATAAAATAAAAAATTAACGATGATCACTGACTGACTGATGTAATGGGTCTACATGATTAGATAAATACGACGTTCAACTTCGGCTCTCGCCTCAAACTTCATCCTCACGTATAATGACCATCCTCACATGGTTGTTTGATAATTACGTCTTTTTGATCATTTTTGACAGTGAAATTAACAGTAAACCTAAAAACATTAACAGTAGGATTTACTAAAACAGTTTAGTCTATTTTTACAACGGTCCTAAGTTTAACCCTCCTTGACTTTTGGACGTAGTTTGATTTATAAGAAGAATTCTAACAAATTTGTTTATTGAATAATCTTTTGTTGGATTTAAGAAAAAATTTTTAATTTAGAACAGAAGAAAATTAAAAAATTTCAACCCACGCGAAGTTTAAATAGTAAACACTCTGTAAAATAAGTTAACATTGGGGTTATATGTCACTTTAATTAAAACTTACCCTTTAATTTTCCAATTAATACTAGATGTCACACAGCGATTTAGATGAGTAATAATAAAATAAGGAGTAGATTAATTTTGTATTTATTTAAAAGGTGTTTTTATTTATGAAATATATTTAAAAACTTAAATGCAAGTTTTTTTTTACATTTCTGTCACTGTCGAAATGTCAGTTTAAAAATATCAGCGCTGCGTTCAATCATAAACAGCGAGTTCGGATCTTTTATCTCTGCTTGCACCTTGGCTTGCACCAACCTCTACTGATGAAAGCTACAGCTTTAAAATGTGTTGGCTTTGAATAAGAAAAGTTTTTTTGACTGAGCTTTTTGATAACCTCAATTTTTTACTTTCAGTTTGTAAATAAATTAATAGTTGTTTTGGATTTTTTTGTTTGGTATATTTCTCGTGCATAATCAATGACCTTCACTTGTGTTTGTTTTGCCTCGTAGTGCCCTCATAAATATATTTTGTGTACTGAAAACAGGTTCAAAATATGGCTTTTCTCTGGACAAAATAGGAGGTGTTTTATTAGGTAATGAACAATTTGGGATATTAAATAAGGTAAATTAATCCTTGTAAAAACGGTTACTTATGGAAATTATTAAGAAACTTGTTACCAAATGCCAGAAAACAATCCTTTCTGGGAGCTATAAATTTAAACCACCCCCCTGAGGTGGTCCAAAAAATCACTATCACTATAACTTTATAATCTCAAACACAAATAATAAAGCTATTATGTGCCAAATTTTTGACGTATTCGCTATTTGCCATTTTGAAACCTGTCAAGTCTAAAAATATGGTGTATTTTGAGAAAAAAAGCAGTTTTTCAGTAGTATTTTGCAATAACAATACAAAATAATCATTAACTTTCTGTCTTTTCTGTATGGCTAACTGTGTTTTGAAAATGGGTTTTAAAATTTAGTACCCTTCACAGGTGTAAATATAAAATAGACCTGTGAGGGGTACTATTTTAGACCTTAGTAAATCCCACTGTAAATGAAACTGTACCACATTTTCAATCTTCAATATTTTTATTTGTTTTTAATTTATTTCTACAGTACATTAAGAACCATTGGTCTGTAGTACAATCAACTTTTTTTATCTGGTACATCGTTGGATATGGGCTACTTTAAATCCATGTAGACAAACTGAACACGATCCTCATTAAAATTCGAAATTCACCGCTTGTCGTCCGCCGCTAGTGGATTAAGGTTACTGATTACAGAAACTTGACCCTTATTATTATAAAAGTAAGAAAACAGAATTGCAATATAAAAATCGTTTTCTGGCCAACTCCAAAAATACTTATTGTAATTTAACAAACCACCGTACAGGAATATTTTTAACCAATTTCCGAATATTGATTTACCCATCAAAAAATTGGTAAAGCCCACAGTAAATCATGGAGTCTTTAAGTTCGTTTGTATTAATAAGGTGAAATTAATGAACTGGGATGTCAAAAATGCAAATGCTCCACCGACCAAATAAAATAATGCAACTAACATAATATAAGACAACTTGATTTTACCGGGTATCTCATTATATTTTGACTCGATTAATACGGTAGATAAAAAAAAACTTTAAAAGCAAAGTTTTATAATTTTTAAAGTGATTATTATTTTGACCTGCCAAAAAAGTTAATTATCATTGGAAACGTCAATTTTAAACATCAAGTTGGTATTTCTAAATTTCATAACCCGAACATCATCACATCACATCACAAGGAAATTTCCATCGCCTGCAAATGTTTTCTTAGTGTACAGTAACCACAACCTCGGCATCTCGTCCGGCCCCACCGCAAGAGTTAGCTGCTTATTGTAGTTCACTAAGGTTAGAAGGAGTTGCAGACACACTAATTTTGAGTTTATCGTTTAACATGCTAGAGATTTTTATTGGTGCTGCGCTGTCTGAAATGATCATAATAATCTTGTTGACATACACTATTGTTTAATATGATGGAAACAATAACAATAATTTCCTAATATGTATTAAGTGTTTCGAGAAGGACCAAACGCAATTCAAGAAAAGATCAAAGTTCTGACTGCTTGTGCTGTAGTACATCAGCATAATTAGAAAGAAAAGTCGAGTAATATAGCTCTGGCAAAATTTGAAAATATTTCATTTGAAAATTAAAAAGAAAACAGAGCTGTCATTGAGTACTCTTCAGTAATATAGATCTATACTATTTTTTAAATCTGTTATGTTAAACATGCTAGAGATTTTTATTGGTGCTGGGCTGTCTGAAATGATCATAATAATCTTGTTGACATACACTATTGTTTAATATGATGGAAACAATGACAATAATTTCCTAGTATGTATTAAGTGTTTCGAAAAGGACCAAACGCAATTCAAGAAAAGATCAAAGTTCTGACTGCTTGTGCTGTAGTACATGAGCATAATTACAGAGAAAAGTCGAGTAATATAGCTCTGACAAAATTTGGAAATATTTCATTTGAAACTTAAAAATGCAAATGGAGTAGGTGAAATACTATAAAGAAAACAGAGCTGTCATTGACTACTCTTTAGTAATAGAGATTTATACTATTTTTTGAATCTGTTATGTTAAACATGCTACAGATTTTTATTGGTGATCGGCTGTCTGAAAAGATCATAATAATCTTGTTGACATACACTAATGTTTAATATGATGGAAACAATGACAATAATTTCCTAATATGTATTAAGTGTTTCGAAAAGGACCAAACGCAATTCAAGAAAAGATCAAAGTTCTGACTGCTTGTGCTGTAGTACATGAGCATAATTAGAGAGAAAAGTCGAGTAATATAGCTCTGACCAAATTTGAAAATATGTCATTTAAAAATTAAAAATACAAATGGAGTAGATGAAATACTATAAAGAAAACAGAGCTGTCATTAAGTACTCTTCAGTAATAGAGATCTCAAAATATTTTTTAAATCTGTTATGTTAAACATGCTAGAGATTTTTATTGGTGCTGGGTTGTCTGAACAGATCATAATAATCTTGACATACACTATTGTTTAATATGATGGAAAAATTGACAATAATTTCCTAATATGTATTAAGTGTTTCGAGAAGGACCAAACGCAATTCAAGAAAAGATCAAAGTTCTGACTGCTTGTGCTGTAGTACATCAGCATAATTAGAGAGAAAAGTCAAGTAATATAGCTCTGACAAAATTTGAAAATATTTCATTTGAAAATTAAAAATACAAATGGAGTAGGTAATATACTATAAAGAAAAGAGAGCTGTTATTTAGTACTCTTCAGTAATAGAGATCTATACTATTTTTTAAATCTGTTATGTTAAACATGCTAGAGATTTTTATTGGTGCTGGGCTGTCTGAAAATATCATAATAATCTTGTTGACATATACTATTGTTTAATATGATGGAAACCAAGACAATAATTTCCTAATATGTATTAAGTGTTTCGAGAAGGACCAAACGCAATTCAAGAAAATATCAAATTTCTGACTGCTTGTGCTAGTACATCAGCATAATTAGAGAGAAAAGTCAAGTAATATAGCTCTGACAAAATTTGAAAATATTTCATTTGAAAATTAAAAATACAAATGGAGTAGGTGAAATACTATAAAGAAAACAGAGCCGTCATTGAGTACTCTTCAGTAATAGAGATCTATACTATTTTTTAAATCTGTTATGTTAAACATGCTAGAGATTTTTATTGGTGCTGGGCTGTCTGAAAAGATCATAATAATCTTGTTGACATACACTATTGTTTAATATGATGGAAACAATGACAATAATTTTTCAATATATAATAAGTGTTTCGAAAAGTACCATACGCAATATAAGAGAAGATCAAAGTTCTGACTGCTTGTGCTGTAGTACATCAGCATAATTAGAGAGAAAAGTCGAGTAATATAGCTCTGACAAAATTTGAAAATATTTCATTTGAAAATTAAAAATACAAATGGAGTAGGTGAAATACTATAAAGAAAACAGAGCTGTCAATGAGTACTCTTCAGTAATAGAGATCTATACTATTTTTTAAATCTGTTATGTTAAACATGCTAGAGATTTTTATTGGTGCTGGGCTGTCTGAAAAGATCATAATAATCTTGTTGACATACACTATTATTTAATATGATGGAAACAATGACAAAAATTTCCCAATATATATTAAGTGTTTCGAAAAGTACCAAACGCAATTCAAGAAATTAATAATTAGAGAGAAAAGTCGAGTAATATAGCTCTGACAAAATTTGAAAATATTTCATTTGAAAATTAAAAATACTAATGAAGTAGGTGAAATACTATAAAGAAAACAGAGCTGTCATTGAGTACTCTTCAGTAGTAGATATCTATACTATTTTTTAGTAGTTAAAACGCTTTAATTTAATAATTTGCTTTCATGCCGTGGCAGGAGACAAGCCCCCTGTACCCAGGCTCGGTCCTGGAGGTGAGGCAATGGGGCAGCCGCCTCAAACGACTTTTTTATGGGGCGGCCAAATTGCTACAATGAAACGCCAATTAATCAGAAAAAAGTTATTAAATTGAGGAGTTTCTAAACTTATTTCTTCAATTTTCATAACAGCATTTTGAGAATTTAAAAACCGTTAAAAAGAGGTGTCAATGACCCACATTCCAATTTATAATTTTTGGTGGAATATGGTAAGTCGCAGGGGTCTAGGACAACTCGACGAGACCGATTCAGTGCAACCGACTCGGCGCGGCCGACTCGGCACCAGTGTACGACTCGACGTGACTGACTCGGCGCGGCCGACTTGGCGCACTAAATATAATTACCACATTTTCTAATAATATACTTCAACAGTATACCATTAGAAAAAGTGCTTGTAGGACAAAACTGCATGTAATGTTTATTCCAAATTCTCCGTTCTCAGACCCAACCTAACCCAACATAAATTTTTTTAAAAATAAATAAATAAAACTGTAAAAATACCTTTAAATTTTTAATATCTACCGTGTGTTTATGTTTTTTTTTGTCAAAGCTTGACATATTTTACTAACCAAAAAAATCAATTTTTCAAAAACTGTCTAGGAAATTATAAAAAGAGACAAAAAACATCAGTCCGTTTCCTAAAATCCGTTTGACATGCAAATATAAAAAAAATAGAAAGAGAGGGCAATATGAGTTGCCTACCTCTGGTAAAACAATAACTGTCAAACGTATTATAGAGGGCCTTTTGGTATACTTGGCTCACTTCCTGCCACAGTATGAAATCAAACTATTAAATTACAGCGTTTTAATATAACAAACTGAAAAAATAGTATGGATCTCTATTATTGAACAATACTCAATGAAAGCTCTATTTATCTATAAACAGTGACTCCATTTGTATTTTTTATTTTCAAATGAATTTTTTTTAAAAGTTCTGTCATAGCTATTATTACTCTTACTACAGCACAATTATCATAATATTTATATAGGGTCAGCACTTTGATCTTTTCTTGAATTGTCTTCTGATCCTTTTTGAAAAACTTAATATAAATTAGGAAATTATTATGATTGTTTATATTATATTAAGCAATAGTATATTTCAATAAGAATATTATCATCTTTGCAGAGAGCCAAGCACCAACATAAACTTTTAGCATGTCAAACTTAAAATTAGTGTGAGACTGCCTGCAACTCTTTCTAACCATAGTGAACTGCAATAAGGAGCTATATCTTGCGGTGGTTGCCGGACGAGGTGCCGGGGTTGGGATTACTGGGGTTGTTATGAGGACGACGAAAACCCTAGTAAAGAGGCTGTAGTACCTGGCGAAGGTGTCAAACCTATTTAAATATAGCAAACTAGCTGCAGTTTCAAGGAAACCTTGTCTTGTTGTATATAACAAATCAATCAATTGTTTAAGTAAAGCGCTTATAAGTTTGGGTGCACTTTGAGTACAATAATACACTTTAAAGCTAAATCTTGTATAAAAATTCTCCCACCTAATTACGAACAAACAAGACATAAAAAACAGACGGCCAACGGAAAATAAGTAAAAGAAGGAGTAGAGGAGAGTGAAGTTACCAAATAAAATTAAACTACATCAACATCAAATAACGTTTCCGGAACTCAAATTTAACGAACCGTTGCATAAAGTAAAGAAGAGCTGCTCTTGAGAAAAAAAAGAAGGAAAATAATGTAGATGTAGAGAGAGTATAAGTAATTTAAAATAACGAATTTAAATTAAATAAAAAACATTATTTGGGGTAGAGATCATGATATAAATTATGATGGATACATAGCAATCATCATTAGTTCAGTAATATTAAATTTTATGTGCATTCGCAGATGGAAAATAGTATCTAATTGCTTAAAAAGTATAACCACGCTATCTTTAAACCGAAGAGATCAACAACGTCATTTTGATTTTAGGTTATTTTTTAATTTTGTTACATTTTGTCGCTTATTTTCTAACCCAAACAAAAATTTAATACGCCGTTTTACAGCGAATTGATTTTTTTTATAACATTACAAAATAAATTTTTATTTGGCATTTTTTCAAAAATTGTCTTCCAACTCAGGTATCAGAACAAATTAAAAAGCTTATAAAAGCACCGTTGTAAAGAAATAAACTCTGCAAAATGCCGCATTAAATTTTTCTCTAGGTTAAAATATAAGCAAGAAATTGGAAAAAAATTAAAAATTACCCTAAATTCTCTACTTTTTGCATTTTCAAAGGATGAATGCTCTCCTAAGACATATGTGATCGTTCCTATCTCATCCGATCACTGTTCCCGGTAGGCTGTTAACAAAATTGACGTATTTTTCTGCCTGAAACCCGCGATCTGCTTCCCTCAGTTAAGGCTGTTGTCCACTAGGAATTAAATTTGCCTAGAGTACTCTCACAAGTCACTTGTAATGCGTGTAAACAGCAGCGCTAGAGAAATTTTGCTGAGAGTTTACTCTCGGGACAAGTACTTTCCGACTTGTTAAAGCTTGTAGTGTACACGGCTAATCTAAGCAAATTAGTTTGCACTTTTTTATTTCGAGACTGTTTCGAAATATTTGCAGCAAGCAGTGAAATTTTGTGAAACTATTTAAAATTTTTATTTAATTTTTTGAATCTTAATTAAAATTCTGATTTTTTTTGCAAAAATGTGTTTGGAATAGGGAAGAAACTCTTCTGTTAATGAACATTTTAAACTGTAAAATGCAGAAAAAAATCAAAATCTTGCTGAATCCCTTTTCTGACCCAAATTTTTCTACGCTTTTTCTTATTTTCCTTTTCTTTTTTTTTAACTGAATATACCCATACAGCACACTTCGTCCCAGGGACGTACATTTTATGTTCATTTTACGTCGGTACGTCCCGGGACTAATTAGGGACGTACTATGTACATACAAAAAAGTATGTACATAGTACGTACACTATGTACGTACATTTCATGTACATTTTAGGGCTACCTCTCAAACATGCAATTACAGAAGTACACTGAACGTACATAAGCTTACGTACTACGGACGTACATAAGCGTACGTACCATGAACGTACCTATTATAAACAATTAAAGGAGCTACACAAAGTTAAACATTCAAACAACTAAATATGGCTTCTGGGGTGACATCTGACATCTCTGGTCCAACATTATACCTCAATATTGCTTGTCTAAAGAACTGCGCGTCCGTTATCTCTTACGCATTTATACTACTGTAGATAACGCCTTCTCTCTCTAGAATTTTAATATATCATCTGCCTGTATATTTTTTAGAATTTTTTGTTAACATTACAGCTCGTGGAAAAACGGTTTGTTTGTTCTATGGCAACACTTCGTCCCAGGGTCGGTACGTCCTGGGACCAATTATAGACGTACTATATACGTACAAAAGTGTACATACATAGTACGTACACTACACATTAGCGTAAACGTTATAAGAGCGAGAAGACAAAGAAAAAACCGTTATAAAGTATATCACAATTTTAGCAGAATTTTCTATGTATAGGCGGTGGTCTAGTGGTAGAGCATTTGTGTCTCTTTTTTTTTAATTACTGGTGAAATATCCTTGCTTGACGCAAGCCCACTTACGGTCAATTTACGTCCAGTTTTAAAAGGTACCAAGTACGTAGCTGGTACGCACTTGGTACAACCGCAGCAGCCACTTGCTGATTCGACATCTCGATATTTTTCTCGAAGTGTGTGTACACGTTACTTAAGCCAACACCGTTCTCAACTAAAAAGCCAGTTAACTCATTTTCGTTTTAGTATCCTTTAGTCTATGATCGGCGCCATATTGACACCAAACTGACAGAAAATCCATGTTTTACTTGTCAATTTGGTTATAAAAATGGCAGCCACATTAGGCTAAAGGGCACTGAGGAGGTAGGAGTTAACAGGCTTTTTAGTTTAGAACGGTGTTGCTTAAGCATACGAACTTGCTACAGTAATTTGCCTCAATAAATTTCAAAACAATTAGACTACAGTGTAGACACGCCGGCAAGTACTTGGTGAAAAAACTTTCGCAAGTTACTTGCGAGTGGACACGAGGCTTTACTGATCGAATAGAAACGAACCGGAAATTTCTCCGAGCGGTGTACATTCATCTAAAACTTCATACGCTCCCAGTTCAAACAACAGCCCCCAGGTGGCGGCGAGTGTGATCTCTTCGGTTTGGAGATAATGTGAATATACTCTTTAACAACTCGACACTATTTGCCATCTGCGAATTTTTTTGCAGAGCCCTATAGAAAAATACCTAGATTTATTGGATTACATTTTTTGGACAGTGGACAGTCTCTACCTTAAAGGTGAACAAAATTTGTAACAACTTTAAAAAACAAAGAAAATAATTAAAAAATTGTTGTTGGCTTTGGACAGGCAAAAATCGACTCGCGCCCAGAAGAGTTTTTGTCTCCGCATTTTTTCCAGGCCAGATTGATTGAGAGAATTATTATCGGTACGGTTTTTTTTTTGGAAAATACACGGGCAGAGCCGTTATAGTATTTCATAGTTATCATAATATGGTAACATCTCATTGAAAATATTTTAATTGGTTTTTTTCAAAACTACTTACGCTAGGACTTTGGGTCAATAACGTATCCCTACTAAAAAATCGGGTCAGTCAAGCCACCCCCCCAAAAGATATTCGAGTTTTGATATGCTTATATTTTCGAACCAATTTCGAACTAATTTTGAACCACTTTTAAAAATTTTGAAGCACACTCCTTTCTGTTTTTTTTTTAAACCAGGAAGAAGTGTGGTTCAAAATTTCTAAAAGCGATTCAAAATTGGTTCGAAATTATAAGCATATTAAAACTCGAATATTTTTCGGGGGGGGGGGTGGCTTGACTGACCTAAAAAATCCCGTTTTACTTCAAAATAGTATAAATAAAATGCATAAAAATATCATAGTCTAAATCTTTGAAAAATGCTACACAATTTGGTCGGACCCTCCACATCTACTCCCAATTTACCCTCTTACGAAGGGGAAGACAAAATGTCACTTTTTATTTAAAAGTTAATTACTTTGAAGTGTTGAGTAAACTTAATTTTTTTCTTTGCTACGATTACGTAAAAATAGATAAAGATTTTCTAGACGAAAATTTTCTATACAAATTTATGTTTTTGCTCCGTTGAAATTTTTAAAAATTACCAAAGCTAAGGGCCTAAATTTAGAAACTTTTTTCTTAATTTACTTTTTAAGATATTTAGAATCACTTTATTCTTTAAAAGTTGACCTTATTTTGTTTCATTTCATCGTTTACCAAAGTACATTTTGTATTTAAAAAGCTTTATTTTGAAGTTTGTTTATTTTGGTTTAATTATCTCTGACAGAAGTACACCTAATTTCCTAAAAATTCTGTCAAAAGTAGCAACAAGTGACAAGTAAAAAATAAGGTCACTCCTTCACTTATGGTACCTTAAAATGCAAATCAAATTTTAACTCTCCGATTTTTAATAACTGCTAACTCAATATCCTTCCATATATTCAAGTAAAAAAATTTATATGTTTCTATTTATAATTTAGAGAAATTTAAGTTTTTAGCGTTAGTAATTTTCAAAAATTTCCACACAGCAAAAAGCATAAATTTGAATGGAAAATCAAAAAGAGTGGCATTTTCAGGCGTTTTTTAATAAAAATCACAGGGAAAAATAAGTTTACCCAAAACATAAAAGTACTTAATTTTTAAATAAAAAGTGACATTTTGTCTTCACTCATGTGAGGGGTCCAAATTGTGTAAAATATTTCAATGAATGCGATTATGATTAAGGATTAAACGACTTACCTGTAAGGAAGTTCAATCCAAATTATACGAGATTGGTTACATCCTATTAGATATACCAGGTAGTGATACTTCGTAGCACGTCATGCGCAAGTTTTAGAGATAAAAAACATACCGCCCCTGCAGCCTGCCTGATCTCTGCTAGGTACTGCTGTATACTTCTAAAGCTTTCCTGAAATACTAAGATCGCCAAGGGCGGGTTGACTGGTACATAAATAGATTGCATGAAAAATACATGAATATGTAAATGAGAGGGTGTCTAATAGGATGTGACCAATCTCGTATAATTTGGATTGAACTTCCTTACAGGTAAGTCGTTTAATCTTTTGAAATTAAAGGTTTGTTATAAAATCATATGAACGTTTTCCTTTTTTCCGAACATCCTGCAGCCTTTCTAATACTTTTGATTGATGCACCAACCCATATTCTGTTCTATGTCCTTTAAAATTTGATTCTATTTCTGCGTTTTTTAGACCTTTTTAAATCCACCTGCTAACGCTTTGGGATGTAGCTTGCTTATGAGGCTTTTTAATTGTTAAAATAAGTGTATCCTCTGTTCCTCGAAATAGTTTTCTTTTCTGTATGCAATATATAATGGTAAAACACAAAGAGAACTGTAAATTTTCTTTGAAAAAGGGAACCTAAGCGAAGACTGAATTCTTCTGGGTCCAGATATTTTTAAAATATCTTTAAGATTTATTTCTATTCCCTCTTCGTTAGCCTTGATGTTACTTAACTTATATAAAATGTCTGAACTCTTTGAGCAGAACAAAGAGTCAAAAGAAGTCCATTTTTATAGTTAATAACCCGAATGTTAAATTTAATAAAGGGTACAAGTTACCTATATAAGGTAACACTGGTTTCGGGGATATAAACTTGGTAGTTTATATTTCGGAATCTGAGGGCGCAGCTTAAAAATACGTCTCATAAACCTATCTACCATTTCTGATTTTTCTGCTCGCAAATTAAATTTAAGCCAGACCTGCGTGTGTTAAGAGTTCACTATTTCCCAGTATTTTCAGATTCGGTTTCTACAACGGATACAACTTGATTTACATTAGGCTGCAAGATGGTCTCAATATTATTGTCGCAAAACTTCTGTCATTTGGAAAGAATAAATTGCATCCTCCCAAACTATACTATACTATAGGCCAAGTTGATAAGATTGCTCCCCCAGGGAAAGATTGTTTCATAGTGGGTGGGGTTCCCTAAACGAGGATAAGAGTAAATCACCTTTCGGATTTAAAACGATAACTTTTAAGCTTTTCATGGATTCTAATTTTGGACACTATGCTTGAGTTCTCCATATATCGCATATCGCATTATCGTTTTAAATTTTTTCTTTATTTTACATTTTTGGAAACAGTGAGGAAGGAGGAAATACATAAGAATTAAGGTTTTTCTAATTCATTGTGAATGCATCCACTGGAAGTCACGTCACAAACCGGTGGCATTTTTTGTTCAGGTAGCTTGCAAGTAAATATACAATTTTTATACAAGATTTCTTGTCCGCTATATGATTATCCAACGTATTTACGTACGTGGCAAAGACAAAAAATATACCTAAGCTCACTGCCACATCATTCTCCCAATAGCAATTAATTCTTAGTAAAATATAACAATGTTAAAAAAGAAATTAAAAAGCTTGTTAAGCCATAAAAAGCTGCCTTCATTTCAAGAATGTTAATGAGTTTCTCCTGTTCACCTTGTTGCCAAAAAAACCCCTTTTTTTTCCTTTCCATTGCAACACGCCCTCATCCCGATTTGTATGCATCGGAGAAAATTTTAATGTTATAATTAGGCTGTAAAATAGTATGTGCTTTAACCACCACTTAAGTTCATTTTTAACTAAGAACCTAACAAGCATCTTTTTGTTATAGTTGTTCCTGTTAGCCCTTAAGGCACGATATTTTTCTCGCTCAAGGGTTTTTACGTACAACAAGCCGTACTCTGTACAAACCGAGGCTTGCCTTCCTATAATTTGCGAAACCTCTTTAATTGTTATTTTATTATTATTTTTTGCTTTGAATAACCTTAATGGTTGTTTTTATTTTTGTTATTTTTTTTGTGCGATATATATCCACATCTTTTTTGCATTAAGGATAAATGCTAAAAATTGTATCTCTTAAGTCTTTTAGATAAGAGAAACAGGCCTGAAAGGGTGGAACAAAAAAGTGCTGTGGCTAGACCGAATGGTAAATATTTCAACTTTTATTTTGAAAAGAAATCTTAAATATTTTTTATATTCATCAAACATTGGAACTAAAAAATATGCCTCTTTAAGATCTAATGTCGCAAGGAAGCAGTTTTTAGTAACTTCTCTAATATCTTCCAGTTGAAAATATGGTGGGCGAAATAAATTTATGTAGGTTTCTAGGATTAAAGATGAACTTAAAATCCCCTGTTATTGTTCTATCTTAAAAAATAGCTTAACAAAAACTGATCTTGACAGTTATTTACAGTTTTAACTGCTCCTACTTATAAATATTGTATGATTTTCGAATAAATTTTTAACTCATTTTTGGTAAATTTTTGAGGTTTTGGGGGTGAAAACTTGAAAAGGTTAGTCCACAAAGGGACTTTTGTAACCTTTTGTTTAACTCAAAGCTAATTTATTTTGAGTTATTTGATTCCACTCTTCTGAAAAAAAAATTTTCGACAGGAATACGTTCTTTCACTGTTTCGCTCTAATATTTCCTCTCGGTGCCTTTTTTATATTTTTGCAATTTTCGGCAAAACTTTCGCTAAAAAGAAAATATCTAGTTTTTGCGCAGTAGCAATTTATTATATTTTTGCATGAAACAATGCAAGACAACTGCGCCGATTCGGCAAGACCCAAAAGATCTTCATCAAGTGCTTCGTCTCTCCCTTTTTTGTTTAGCCCAAAACCCGCTCTAAGGCTGTCAAACCTTTTCCCAAAATGGTTTTCAATTTCAAGAGTTACGTATCTCTTTTTTGCTCTGTGGATGCTGGATTTAATTTGTGTCCTTAAAGAATTTGACAATTTTTCCGGGAATTTTGTATTTTTCGAGATTATTTTTATTTTCTTTATCTATATATTCCCATAGAAAGATGCTTCTTCCATCTGCAAGCTAGCTCTGCTGATATATCTGGACTCAATGTACTATCATCTGTCCCCCCTAATATACTTTCTAAGTGGTGCCTCTCTGTGCTAGAGTTCGAGAAACTACTAGTATCTGACGAGTTAAGGAACTGTCAGATTCGTCGTCACATATAATAATATGAAAAATGATGTGCTAATAATACTTTTTTAGTAAACAAATTATAATCTTCTTAGAAAATTGGACACCCGGGAGAGTAAACCATGAGAGTGAGATATGCTAGTATTTGTTTTTACGTCCAGCATATAGGATATAGCGTGCTAGGAAAAAAAACTGAGTCATGCTCTGGCTACATGGAAAATACGGTTGAGAATTTCTGTTAAATTACGACGGGTGAAGGGTTTTTGTTATAATAATTATTCTGGTAATTAAAATGTGATATTTTGGAAAGGGATTTTATTAATATTATGGTGTTTTTTATTGAGACTAATATGGCGCGCATAAGTCAAAAACTATGCAGGGTTTAAGTTTTTATGACTCATAAAAACAAATGTGTGTTTACAGAATAAACAAACCCATGCCAAAAAATATTAGCCAATAGCCTAATATTTGTCTAACTCCACTGTTTAAAACTGATAATGCGCCTTTCTTACTTGAATCACACGACGCTTCCTTTTCCCTTCCTTTCCCAGTTTCCTCATTTTCTTCTTTGGGTAATCCATTTGATTTTCACGTTTACTTTTGTTAAATTTTTTCGGCATTTTATTCGTTCTGTCAGATTCGTCGTCACATATAATATATGAAAAACGACGTGCTAGTAAGTAAACATACGGAGTTTTTTATTGAGACTAATTTATCGGGCATGAGTCAGAAACTATGCAGGGTTTAAGTTTTTATTTTAATAAAAACAAATGTGTGTTTACAGAATAAACAAACCCCTGCCAAAAAATATTAGCCAAAAGCATAATATTTGTCTCACTCCATTGTTTAAAAACTGACAGTTTGCATATTTTGAACACGATGCTCCCTTTTCATTTTCTTTTTCAGGTTCCTCATCTTCTTCTTTAGGTAATCCATTTGCTTTTCACGTTTTCTTTTGTTACAGTTTTTTTTTAAACGCGTATTTTCACAATTCGCCTGCGCGATACCGTCTTCACTTGTCTCATGAGGGCAAGAAGTATACTGAAGTACCTAGTAGAGATCAGGCAGGCTGCAGGGGTGGTATGTTTTTCTTATCTCTAAAACTTGCGTATGACGTGCTACGAAGTATCACTACCTGGTATATCTAATAGGATGTGCCCAATCGAAGTATAATATATTTTATGCATGTTATTCATGTAATTTTTAAATAAAATAGGACTTTTTTAGCTGGAAGATCTGATTTGTGCCCCCTAGGGGACAACCAAAGAAACTAAAACATTTTTAGTGAATTCGTAAGACCCGATTAATAGTTATAGTTAATAATTAAATAATTGTCTAAAAAATGCAGAGTCAAAAACTCTTCTGAGCGCGAACAGACTTGCCCAGGGCCAACTCTGGTATTCACATTCTTTTCTTCATTTTTTAATGTTGTTATTGTTACATTTTATAATATCTTAACAAACACGGTTCCCTCGGGCCTTCTTCGGCCCGATGTCGATTGCCGAATTTGCCATCATCGGCATGACGTCGATTTACGACATCGAACCAGCAGTATTTTTTGTCCGCTTTGCGATGTAGGCCCAATGTATGTTTGCCGAAGCAAGTATAGACTGTAGCCCGCCGTGGGACCAATGGTAAATTTTACTTTTTGCTGACATCGGCATACCGTCGCCGTAAGATTAAGGTCCGATATGGTTTAATCATATGGTACCGATCATCCACCCATATAGCTGCTTAATTTGGTCGTTCTAATGTAGGCAAGCTGGTTTCGGCCCGACATTGGTAAACTGTTCAATCCGACATTGGTTTCCTAAAGCGGTCCAACGTCGGCGATTGACGAAGGTCCGTCGGTGGTAGCTTAAAGCGGCCCGAAAATGGCAAACCACAGGTCCGATAATGGATGGATAATAATAAGGCCCCACATCGGCCTCTCAAAGCGGGCCGACGTCGGTGATAGGCGAAGGTCCGTCGGTCGTTGCTTAACACGATCCGACATTGGCAAACTACAAAGTTTCGATAATGCTTAACCAGTCGGGGTGGTTTAAGTGGAGGAAGAGGTGATTCTTGTAGAGAAGTACCACCATCTTGTCAAGTCCGCATTATAGTTTTAAAATATCTTTGCTCATTATATATATAATGTTATCTGCCACTGCACAGGGAACATAGTGACATTAGCGCCATTTCTACATACTAGTAAGAAACTATTAAGCAGTTTAAAAATTTTAATGTAACGTACCATCGTCTGTTGCCGGTTAACGACCAATCGAACAAAAATCTTGTCAGGTCATCGTCGGTCCTAAAGCAGATAGAGTGCGGTTCGGCATGAAGTCGACTATAGTAAATCCGGCCATCGTCAGTTGCCGTTTTTGGACCAATCAAACAAAGTTCCAATTGGACCATCGTCGGCCCTAAATCAGATAAAGTCGACTGTAGGAAATCGGGCCATCGTCAGTTGCCGATTCTCAAACGATTAAACAAAGTTCCAATCGGACCATCATCGTCCCTAAAGCAGATAAGGTTTCCGTTGGCATAATGTCGACTATAGTAAATTGGGCCATCGTCAGTTGCTGATTCTCGTCCGATTAAACAAACTTCCAATCGGATCGTCGTCGGCACTAAAACGGATAAAGTGGGCGTCGGCATAAAGTCGACTATAGTAAATCGGGCCATCGTCAGTTGACGATTTTCGACCGATTAAACAAAGTTCCAATCGGACCATCATCGGCCCCAAAGTAGATAAGGTTTGCGTTGGCATAATGTCAACTATAATAAATCAGAACATCGTCAGTTGCCGATTCTCGTACGATTAAACAAAGTTCCAATCGGACCGTCGTGGGCCCTAAAGCAGATAAAGAGGGCGTCGGCATAAAGTCGACTATAGTAAATCGGGCCATCTTCTGATCGACCGATTAAACAAAGTTCCAATCGGAAAATCATCGGCCCTAAAGTAGATAAGGTTTTCGTTGGAATAATGTCGACTATAGTAAATCGGGCCATCGTCAGTTGCCGATTCTCGTCCAATTAAGCAAATATCCAATCGGACCGTCGTCGTCGGCCCTAAAGTAGATAAAGTAGGCGTTGGCATAAAGTCGACTATAGTAAATCGAGCCATCGTCAGTTGCCAATTTTCGACCGATTAAACAAAGTTCCAATCGGACCATCGTCGGTCCTAAAGTGGTGTCGGCATAAAGTCGACTGTAGTAATGTGGACCTCCGTCAGTTGCCGATTATTGACTGAAAACTGAAAATAGCAATCTGTCCAACATCGAGCCAGCGTCGATGCCGATACACTACCGACTTTGTCGACATTGGCCCGATTCAATGCCGACGATTTGTGTTTGCTGGGATCTAACAGTTTTATGGATGAGTGATATACCCGATGCATTACAGGACGTAAAAATGTCTATCTCAGCAAAAATTGGTGAGGGTTGCCTATGCACATTAAGCAAGCTTTGGTATATGGTTTGGTACAGTACGTCGATGTTTGGTACCCTGTCAAATTACATACCGTGGAATGTAGCAAAGTTCTGTGGTTTGGTATAGTGCTATCTCCCTCTATTTTCGTTTTGTCCTGCTTTAGAAATGTCAAAAAATAAGTTGGATTTGAAATATTTTTTGTTTTTCGTTGTAATGGACGACCAATACGGGGTAAGTTTTTTCCTACTTGGAATATCGTTTACTTTTATCGAATACGCTGAGTTAGGGAATAATGGCAAAGAAATTGCATTAGATACTCCCTAGGTGCTATTTAAATAATTTGTAACAAAAACAAAATCTTCTTTAAAACGTCTACGTTTACAAAGCTCACAAATAAGAGCCATAACCACAGCAGCTTTTCTTTTAGCTATAGGAAAATAACCACAAAAAACAAACAAAATAATTTTATTCAGGCTCGTTTCTCGTGGCCTACCGAACGAATTCGGAAGAAAGTGGTATGTTAGGTACACACAGGTACCAATTGGTTAACCAAATTGGATACCAAGGAAAGCTTGCCGAAATCGCCTATTGTAATAACATTTTTAAGTCCTAAACCTTTTCATTCGATGTTGCTTCATATCATTGACTGGATCTAGAATTTTGATAGTTTCGACTTTTACTTGATGAAAATTTTTGATAAACTCACAATAAAACAAGTTTTTTGATTTAATTTTTACTATGTATAATATGTCAACATGACACGTGTTTCGTGTTTCGCTACACACTTGAATTGCTTTTTACAAAACTCAAAATCACACGACTGTACCAACAGGTTTGATAATATATAAATAAAGAACATTGACGTTTCTTGAACCACTGACGAACCTACGCTGGTTGCCCAAGGCGAAACATCGTTTAATCATTCCTCTTTTCGCTTTGTCTTCCTTTTGGGATGTTTGGCTTTTTAGATGAGAACGGTGTTGTTCCACCCAAGATCTTTGATCTTTTGTTTTTAGATTCTTTTCGGTGGATGTAACTGATTTGGAGGTTTTTTAACTTCTTTTTTGTTTTTAAATAATAAAAAGTTTTTAATAATCCAATTCAAAGTTGTAAATCAAAGTGTATGATAACAAAGTTATGATTGTTTTCCACAAACCAGTAGTTTTGGTTTGTGGAAAACAATCAAATAACCTTTAATGCTAACGTTGTTAGCGAAACGCGCTTCGAGTGCAAAAAAGTGTTCTGGTTTGTGGAAAACAATCATAACTTTGTTATAGTGCAACCAAAGGTTCCAAATTCCCAATATAGTAAAGTGTATGATGGTGTTTAATGATGTATGGGAAGGGTGACCAGTGGAACCACTGACGAGCCTACGCTGGTTGCCCAAGGCATCGTTTGTTTTTAGATTCTTTTCGATTGATGTAACTTATTTGGAGGTTTTTTAACTTCTTTTTTGTTTTTAGTTGCCTTAGGAGCATAATCCTATTGGAAATATTAACACGCCATGACGAATCCGTATCAGGTATCTTAGATAAGTACCAGTGCGGAACGATGCCTATTTGTGAATGATTCAAAGTTGTAAATCAAAGTGTATGATGGTGTTTAATGATGTATGGGGAGGGTGACCAGTGGAACCACTGACGAGCTTACGCTGGTTGCCCAAGGCAAAACATCGTTTAATCATTTCTCTTTTCGCTTTGGTTCTTTGTGTTCCTTGTGGGATGCTCATCCAGGTTTGAATTTTCGTTATTTCTACCTACGATCCTTGATCTTTTGTTTTAAGATTCTTTTCGGTTGATGTAACTGATTTGGAGGTTTTTTAACTTCTTTTTTGTTTTTCATTTCTTTAGGAGCATAATCCTATTGGAAATATTAACATGCCAGGACGAATCCGTATCAAGTAACTTGGATAAGTACCAGTGCGGAACGATGCCTATTTGTGAGTGATTCAAAGTTGGAAATCAAAGTGTATGATGGTGTTTAATGATGTATGAGGTGGTGACCAGTATAACTACTGACGAGCCTACGCTGGTTACCCAAGACGAAACATTGTTTAAGCATTTCTCTTTTTGCTTTAAGATTCTTTTCGGTTGATGTAACTGATTTGGAGTTTTTTTAACTTCTTTTTTTAATGTCCTTAGGGTCATAATCCTATTGGAAATATTAACACGCCAGGACGAATCCGTATCAAGTAAGTTGGATAAGTACCAGTGCGGAACGATGCCTATTTGTGAGTGATTCAAAGTTGGAAATCAAACTGTATGATGGTGTTTAATGATGTATGGGGAGGGTGACCAGTGGAACCACTGACGAGCTTACGCTGGTTGCCCAAGGCGAAACATTGTTTAATCATTTCTCTTTTCGCTTTCGTTCTTTGTGTTTCTTGTGGGATGCTCATTCTGGTTTGAATTTTCATTATTTCCACCCAAGATCTTGACGTTTGTTGTTGTGTTGCTCGTTTTTTAATTTGGAATAAAATCTTCAAAATTCATTTCGGGATGTTGAAATAATCAGAAAATCATTCTTAGATTTTTTGCCATGAGAAAAACCGGTTTCCACGGCAAAAAAATTGATGATGATTTTTGATTATTTCCCCATCGCTTAATACATTACTACAGAAAATCAGAACAAAAAAACTTGTTTTGTTGGGATTGGATCTAGAATTCGTTTTCAATGCCAAGTCATAGTTATCCCCAAGGAATGTTTGTGCTCTGGAGCTTGAGTCTTGTTGAATGTGGGGCAATATAATAATTCCTCATGTAAAAACAAAAATCCGCTAATTCCAGTGGGCTTATAATGTAATATTTATTATTCGTAAAAGATGCAATAAAAACTAACTTAACTAATCTATAGAATCTTTTAATGCAAACTTATTTCCAAAACAAATTCGTAACTCTTCCATTGTCAAGAATTTCTATTAAAAACTTAACTCAAGTTAAAATTGTATCCATCTTGTATCCTCTTTTAGATACACGCAGTAAGAATATTGTATTTTAAACTTTATGTGACAATACACAATTCTGAGTAGCCAACAAATGTTTTAATAAAAATCCAGAGGCATCAGTTTATTAGATTCGCCATATGCAATGTCAGTAATAAACTTTGTACTATTCAAAGAAACAAGATGTTATTTCATTCGCTCGAGAGATTTCGTATTTCGTTTAATCTTGGTAAGTACATTCATTATTTGGTACATAAGCCGCCTGGGTAAAATGAGAATTACCTCATTATTTTCTTACAAAAATAAACAGTGGGCTTTACTAAGACTTAAAATAGGACCCCCATAGGTCTAACTATTGAGACCTATGAAGGGTACTAAATTTTAAATTTCTAAAAATGTTTATGAAAAAAACTTTTACAGTGGGATTTACTAACATCTAAAATAGTACCACCCATATGTCTAAATATTTACACTTGTGAGGGGTACTAAATTTTAAAACCAATTTTCAAAAAACACTTACCCATACAGAAAAGACACAAAGTTATTGAATATTTTGTATTGTTATTGCCAAATACCACTGAAAAACTGTCCTAAATCTAATTTTTTTTGAAAGGTCTCAAAATGGCAAATGGCGAATACGCCAAAAATTTCGCACATAATAGCTTCATTATTTGTGTTTGAGGTTATAAAGTTGGTGATTTTTTAGACCACCAGGTGGTTTAAATTTATAGCCCCCAAAAAGGATTATTTGTGGCATTTGGTAATAAGTTCGTTAATAATTGCCCTAAGTAACCGTTTTTACAAGGATTAATTTACCTTATTTAATATCCCAAGTTGTTCATTACCCAATAAAACACCTCCTATTTTATCCAAAAAAACGCCATATTTTGAACCCGTTTTCGGTACAAAAAATATATTTATGAGGGCACTACGAGGCAAAACATACATAATTGAAGGTCACTGATTATGCACGAAAAATATACCAAACAAAAAAACACAAAATAACTATTAATTTATTTACAAACTGAAAGTAAAACATTGAGGTTGTCTAAAAGCTCAGTCAAAAAAACTTTCCCTACTCAAAGCACAATCATTTTAAAGCTGTAGCTTTCATGAGTAGAGGTTGGTGCAAGCCAAGGTGCAAGCAGAGATAAAAGATCTGAACTCGCTGTTTGTGATTGAACGCAGCGCTAATATTTTTAAACTTTCATTTCGACAGTGACAGAAATGTAAAAAAAACTTGCATTAAAGTTTTTTAATACATTTCATAAATAAAAACACCTCTTAAATAAATACAAAATTAATCTACTCCCTAGTTTATTATTACTCATCCAAATCGTTGTGTGACATCAAGTATTAATTGGAAAAATTAATTAACAAGGGTAAGCTTTAATTAAAGTGGCATATAACCTCAATTTTAACTTATTCTACAGAGTGTTTAATATTTAAACCCGGCGTGGGTTTAAATTTTTTAATTTTCTTTTCTTCTAAATTGAAAATTTCTTCTTAAATCCAACAAAAGATTGTGTTAAGATGATTATTCAATAAAAAAATGTATTAAAATTCTTCTTATAAATCAAACTACGTTCAAAACTCAAGGAGAGTTTGATTAAAATGCTGAATCACCAAAAATTTCACTTAAACTTAGGACCGTTTTAAAATAAACTAAACCATTTTAGTAAATCCCACTATTTGAGAATAAGCTTTTACTAAATGCAGTTAAAAGTAGAAAATAATTTTTTATCTTTCTTATACCATAATAAAAGCGATAGACGCAAATTAAAAATTTTAACTTTAGGTATCGTATATCGGTTACATCGACGATTCACCTAAGAAACAGTTGTATTACTCTATAACCTAAGGAATTTTCAAAGGCTTGGCAAGCATGGCAATCTCACCCGTTCTCAGCTTCTTTAGATGAAAGCATTATGAATAGAAGAAGAATTTGGTTTTTCTTTTGTAGTTCTCTCTTTGTCACCATAAAATTAAAATTTTTAATTTATGCCCATTGCTTTTATAATATGATACCAAAGATAACATTTTTTTTTCTACTTTTGATTGCATTTAATAAAAGCTTGTTATTTAAAAGTTGTTTTTAATAAAAATCTATTTTTAAATTTTTAGATTTGTACACTAAATCGTTCATTTTGAATCCGCCATATTGAAATTTTCAAATCTGATCAAAAATTCTTATCCCCTTCCCGACAAACCCCTGTATGCCAATTTTGATTTAAATTAAAAAAAACTAAATATTTTGTCCCCTCCACTTCCTCGTTAGAGGGAAATGCGTACCTAATAATATTATATTATTGTATGGTCGCCGGAACTATAAACGCATACCAAACTTGAACACACACGCTTAATTTTTAGATTTGTACCCTTAATTATTGTACGTCAAATCGTCATTTTGAATCCGCCATATTGAAATTTTTAAATCTGATCAAAAATTCATAATCACCCTCCTTAAAAACTCCTGTATACCAATTTTGATTGAAGTCGAACAAATTAAATCTTTTTCACCCTCCACTTTCCTCGTTAGACGGAGGTGGGTACCTGAGAATACCTTTATTATTGTATTTGCACCGGAACTATAAACGCATACCAAATTCGAACACAATCGGATGTAAATAAGTCAGTTAAAATTGTTTTTGCAAAACATGACCGAAAATGGATCTTAAATCCGCCATATTGAATTTTTAAAATCTGACCAAAAATTCGTATTCCTTATCCCCAAAAGCCGCCGTAGGTGTTTTCCTCACTCCACTCCCCTCTTAGGGAGGAAGGGTGCCTAATAATGACATATTATTATATTGTCACCAGAACTATAAATGCATGCCAAATTTGAAGGCAATCGGATGTCTATAAGTTAGTTAAAATTGGTTAGCAAAAGATGACCAAAAATCGTTTATCTTGAATCCGCCATACTGAATTTTCAAAATCGGATTAGAAATTCGTTATCTTCATCCCCAAGTCTCCAAATACACCAAATTTCAACGAAATCAGACGTACTTCACTCTATCCCCTTCGAGTAGGGGGGAGCTGTCAATTTCATCACACTATATTCATGTGTTGTCACCACAACTATATAAGCATGGCAAATTTGAAGTCGATTTCAGGAAGTTGGTCAAAATTAAGTTGCAAGATTCCACCCGAACAAATATACATTCATTGCAAGTAAAAAACACCCAACCCAACCAAAACCAACCCATATAGAAAATTACCACTGAAAAACTACTTTTTTTTTCAAAATATAGTTATCACAGTGTTTCGTTATGCTTAATCTAGATTATTTTCGAAAATAATTTTAAAATTAATTTAAGACCAAATTACATGAATTATTAACGATTACAAAATATAAAGGCAGACTCTCATAAATAAGTTTTAAAATACATAAAAACATTATACCATAATCCACGTAATCCTATTGTGAAACAGATTTAATAATGACATGAAAGGTCCACACAACAGAGAAAAAGAGTAGCAAAAATTTTACAGGATAGGTATCAAAAAACTATAAAATAAATCATAATAACGACATAAACTTTTAAAACTACAAGAATTGTAACGTACACCAAATTTATACAATTAAACAAACAATATAATGACTTTTAAATATAATTACAAAAAGAAATAAAAAATATAATTTAAAAGCTAATTTAATAGAGGTCTGGAAAAATTGTTTGACACACAATAAAAAGCAGAAAACATTTAATTAGACTAGAAAATTTTTTATGGTGTACGCTCCAATTCGACAGATAAGCGCAAAAGATGCTCTCTTAAACTGCTTAAAATTCTTAATCTCTTTGATGCTTTTTTTAAGTGATTATAAAATTTAATTGCATTATAGAGATGACCCTTTTTCTTTAGTAATTAGCATGTTCAGAATAATTGAAATTTTGTCTTTTGTGCTTGGTGGGATAATTGTGGTTTCGTTTTAGGTGAGAAAAAAATTGGAGGGTTCTTTTTAAGGAATAGTAGACAGAGAAATACATGTATCTCATATTTTAGAAGAAAAGGCCCCAGAAGCTAATATTTTTAACAGATTTCAAAAAGCAAATGGTAAATGCGCTAAAAATTTGGCACAGAATAGCTTCATTCAAACGCAACGTACGTTACGCAGAGAGGATACGTCGCCTAGTTACGACGAGTTAAAAAAGGCTTAAAACAACGCTTCTTGCATGTCTAGTAAATTTGTTAAATAGTCAAACAAAGGGGGTGCTCTGATTTGTTTTGTTTTTCATAAGATAACCTAAACATTGTCGTGTTTTTTATTTCTATTTTTTTTAAATGGATGGATTTTTTGATGATGACAATCAATAAAATGATGACATCGATGGCGGAACCAGAGTGTTTGACACTATTTAGGTTTGAAAAAAACCACTTACTGCGCCTCGCTAGATATCTGGGACTACACACGCTTATAGTAAACAACTTTCTTTTGATTTGGGATTACGCATTTCCGTACGATACGTGGTGTACCAATACACCGCGCGTAAAGCGTATCGTACGTTTGGAGTTTACTGCACGTGCGCACTTGATCAAAACTTACGCTACGTCGAGTTACGTGCTGTGACTTATAACCCCTATTATCTGATCTGTATTTTAGGTAATAAAGTTGTTTAAATAAAGCGGTTTAAATTTATAGCCCCCAGAAAGTACCATTTTTTGGCGATTGGAAGTCAGTTCGTCTATAATTTTTGAAAAAAACCTTTTTTCCCAAGTGGTTCATTAAAGAATGTAACACCTACAATTTTGTTCAAAAATTCGCCGTATTTTGAATCCGTTTTCAGAACAAAATACATAATGAGGGCACTAAGAGGCCATAAAACATAAATTAGGGTCACTGATTATGCAAAAAATAACTATACCAAACGAAACGATCCCAAAACAACTTTATTGATTTATTTACAAACTGATATTAAAACATTGAGGTTATCTAAAGACTCAATCAAGATCAAATTTGTGCAAGCAAACGTATAAGAGATTCGAACTCGCTGTTTTCGATCTGAACGCACCTAATAAGTTGATTCTGACATTTCGACAGTTCCTTTGTTTATACGGGCCTCTTAAAGCGCTTTTATATAAGGACCGTTTGAACACTTTGTTGTATAAACACCACTAAAACCATTTTAAGCACTAAATCTATTTATTTTAAAGCGATTTAAAAAAAATGGTTTATCGCTTTAAAAGCGGTTTAAGTGTCGGTATAAACACTTTAAAAAAGTTTTAGCTCATTGCTTCCAATAAAAAAAAATACTCAACTCTGGATTTACCAAAAAATCTGTTGTTTACTTTTTTAATTTTTTAGGCTCGTATAAACGTAGTAAGTGATAGAAATGCAACAAAATTTGCAACATTTCATAAATAATAACACCTTTAAAATAAATACAATTAACAACGGTACCCAGCAAATATAAATCGTCGGCATTGAATCGGGCCAATATTGACAACGTCGGTAGTGTGTCGGCATCGGCGACTACACTCTGGCCCGATGTTGTTCAGATTGCGATTTTCAGTTTTCGGTCAATATTCGGCAACTGACGGAGGTCCACATTACTACACTCGACTTTATGCCGACACCACTTTAGGACCGACGATGGTCCGATTGGAACTTTGTTTAATCGGACGAGAATTGGCAACTGGCGATGGCCCGATTTACTATAGTCGATTTTATGCCGACGCCTACCTTATCTGCTTTAGGGCCCACGACGGTCCGATTGGAACTTTGTTTAATCGGACGAGAATTGGCAACTGGCGATGGCCCGATTTACTATACTGGACATTATGCCAACGCAAACCTTATTTGCTTTAGGGCCGATGATGGTCCGATAGGAACTTTCTTTAATCGGACGAAAATCGGCAACTGACGATGGCCCGATTTACTATAGTCGACATTATGCCAACGCAAACCTTATCTGCTGTAGAACCGATGATGATCCCATTGGAACTTTGTTTGATTGGTCGAGAATCGGCAACCGACGATGGTCCGATAACGTTACCTTAAAATTTTTAAACTGCTGAATAGTTTCTTCCTAGTATGTAAAGATGGCGCTAATGTCACTATGTTCCCTGTACAGTGGAAAATAATATTATATATATAATGAGCAAAGATATTTCAAAACTAGAATGCGGACTTGATAAGATGGTGGTACTTCTCTACAAGAATCACCACTTCTGCCACTTAAACCAACCCGACTGGTTAAGCACCCGCTTTATCGAAACTTTGTAGTTTGTCAATGTCGGACCGCTTTAAGCTACCACCGACGGACCTCCGTCAATCGCCGACGTTGGACCGCTTTAGGAAACCATTGTCGGACTTGAATAGTTTACCGATGTCGGGCCGAGACCAGCTTGCTTACGTTAGACTAGTGATGGGCACATCGAAAAAAAACATTGATGTTGAACATCGATGTCAACATCGGAACTCAACATCGATGGTGAAAAAACATCGATGTTTCTTAACATTGATGTTTTTTTTTGCTTTTTTTAGAGAGTATTCCGTTATTTAAAGAAACTCTATTATGTAAGACTTATTGTAAATTTTACACACAATATATACTTATAATAAGCTTGCAAATAAGAGATTTATAATAATAATAGGTACATGATATACAAAAGCTATATTAAATATCTACGCTAAAAAACACAAAAAATATGAGTAGACAAATTAGATAGCGACACCTACCCCCAGATGCACCGTAAAAATATTCGGATTAGTTTAGGTAATCCATGTTTCCTCTTTGTTCATTTATGAGAGATTAAGATAGAAAAGGAATCGATTAGATAGGCAATCGCGATTAAGTGCATACGGTGCATTTAGGCGTTATTTGGCGGCACAGCCAACAGACATCTCAAAAATAGGCAGCTCCTGTTTTTTGAGCCGCAGTGGGTATATAGTACAAGTGCAAACTTATTTGCTATATTTTTTTTTGGTCGATGTTCCGATGTTTAAAAGACATCGATGTAAAAAACATCGATGTTGAACAAAAAACATCGATGTTTTTGAAACATCGATGTTTTGTGCCCATCACTACGTTAGACCGACCAAATGAAGCAGTTATGGGCGGATGATTGGTACCATGTGTTAAACCATATCGGACCTTAATCGTACGGCGACGGTATGCCGATGTCAGCAAAAAGTAAAATTTACCATTTGTCCGACGGCGGGCTACAGTCTAACGCTGCGTCGGCAAACATAGATTGGGCCTACATCGCAAAGCGGACAAAATATACTGCTGGTCCGATGTCGTAAATCGGCGTCGTGCCGATGACGACAAATTCGGCAATCGACATCGGACCGACGAAGGCCAGAGGGAGGCATATTTGCTGGGTAAGTTTGCATTAGAGTGATATATAGCCCAAATTTTAATTTGTTCTACAGAGTGTTTACCATTTAGACCCCGCGTAGGTTTAAATTATTTTTTTTTTTATAAACTGAGACTTTCTTCTTAAATTCAGGAGAAGGTTGTCACTAAAAAAATTAATTAAAATTATTCCTATAAATCAATCAATCAATCAAACCTCAATGAAAGTTGGTTTGAAATGCTTAAAACCAAAAATTTTACTTAAATTTATGACCTCTTAGTAAATCCTACTTTAAATGTTTTAATAAACGTTCAGAGGTGGCAGTTTATTAGATTCACCATGTGTAATGTCAGTAATAACCTTTATCCTATTTAAAAATACAAAATGTTATATCATTCGCTAGATTTTGTATTTCGTTTAATCTTAGCACATCCATTATTTGGTACGTACGCCTCCTGGTTAAAAAAAGAAAAAAACTCATAATTTTTGTGAAAAATTAAATGTTGCAAAAGAAATATATAGGGAAGTTACAGAACTTTTTGGACAAAACAGTTAATACTTTTTGGGCGAAATGATGGTCCAAATCATTAAATATCTTGGACAAAATGAGTCAGTCAAGCACTTTTCATTTGAATTATTAAAACCTATACAAAACAAAATCTGTATGAAGTGTAAAGTGTGCGACTCATTTTGTCCAAGCTATTTAATGATTTGGACCAAAGAAAGTGTTAACTGTTTTGTCCAAAAGGTTGGCAGACTTTCTAATATAGACAATGTTTGTACTTATTCTTACAGTATTTAACATTATTTTAGCAGAAAGGTAAATAATACAATACAATTAGTCACTGGATTAGTATATGGTTTTGATATAGTGTTAATTATAGTTTTAGCAGCGGCGTAACAACAGGCCAGCCTTAGAACATTGAACTACTAGAAGGAGCTTTTTTTCAGACCTAGGGCAGGGTTTTTGAGTTCAACATCTTCATCCCATTGTTGTCATCTTAATCTAATACGTTTTCCCCTGTTTTTAATATTATTTAAAATATCTTCAATAATTTTTAGTTCCGTTTAATTAAATGGTGTAGATATAGTAATAAAAACCTATGTTTCTATTAAAAAAAAACCTAAAAATGTATTCAAGTAGGATGTACAACTATAAAAATAAGAAAAAGGTGCTACGGAAATCCCTATTCACACTGAAATTAATGACAAGTCAGCAACACAGATTTTCTGCTTTGTTTACCAAGAATGGCGAAATATGACGAATTCTAACCTAATATTTAGTTAATATTTTAATTTAACGTATCTGTGAAACGAAATACTGCGGTCCCCCGGTTTCTGTTTCAACTTGCATATAACAATACACTTCCGAACCATTTTTCGCCACAAACTTTTCACAAAAATATCAAAAAAACACTATTGGCAAGTGCTGAAACTTTCACTTTCAAAACATTCCAGGAAAAATCGAGAAACCGCAACAAACAATCAATGCTGCCACGTTGACTACAAAAGAAGATGTTTAAGGGAAACAAATGTTAAATTTTCATAAAGCGTCGAAAGTTTTAAATAGGTTGTGAGTATTATATATTGTCTATTTTAGCTTTTTCAACATTTATCTTAAACCTCATTAATTAATTAATAAATAAGCAAATAAAAAAGCTTTGGTCATTCTCCACTGTTTTATTGAAAAATCATCCAACATCTTTCGACAGTATAGACTGTCATCTTGATGTACTGAAAGAACCCAAGAAGACTTATCCATCAGACACAAGCACAGTGCCAACCATCCAATGGGAATATGGAAGTAACGCACAAGGGAAGGCCACCACCGAGCCAGTGACCCAACCAATGGACAGACCAAGCATAACACAAAATTGAAACCCTAAAAACCTTAAAATCTAATCTTTAACAAAACTTACCCTAGGGTGGTGCAACAAGTATGGCGACATCTAGTGTCTATGGGAATTTAAGCAGCTACATGGAGAACTGAAAACAGAGAAAGTGGCCTAAAGAAACAGTCAATAATTATAAAGAGCAAAAAATTTTAAGAAGTAGTAAGACTTATACAAACGTAAGTTTCATTTTTTTTAAGGTGCCACCTTTGTTTTCTCACTTGAACTATCATGACTGTGGCGAGCTGAGCACAGTAGTAGCTTACTTTACGCCTAAGGGCTGTTTCCATCGGACTGGTCGGTTCGGCACCCGGATGTTCTATCCTTGTCACTCCTGTGTGAGGGTAGAGTGTATCATCCTGGATGTGGTGCGGCCCGTCCTGGTGGGAACGACTACGGGGGTTTAAGTTGTTGTTTCGTTGGGCCCGCCCACGATGGGACCATGTTTTCTCTGGGGTTTTCTTTTCCCGTATACAATAGTTGATTCACAAATTTTGGCATCATAGTGGTCTCATCGTGTGTGGGGTACACATGCGACAGGACTTCCCTTACCACCTTTTCGGTATTGTTTCCCAACGGTTATTTAATTTATAGTTAAGGTTATTTATACGATACGGAGGGGCTACTCGATGAGTTTTTCATGATGTAAACTAGGTTGGTGTTTTTTTGAATTTATATTTTAAAAAAGGTTTTAACTTTTATCTGAAATATTGTACTCTGTAGTTTACGGAGGTAGCAAGGTAATAGTGACCTTAGGAAGCAGATACTCATAGTGTCCTGATATTTGGATACAGTTTCCTTCTGTAACACTCTTACATACAACTAACCATTTTTAAAAATTTTTACCTTCCCTGACCCCTGTCATTTGTTCTGGACGCAACACATGGAATTTTAAAGTCTAATTAAATTAAATTATCTAATTATAATTAAAATGAGTCGCCTTTTTTCTAAATTTTCAGGGGATACCTGACCCTCGTTAATGACGAGGTTCAAGTACCCAACCCAATTTTTCTTTAACTAGATTTTACATTGGTTTAAAAAAAAATTCGGTCTTACTACTTCTTCAAATTGTTTGCTCCTAATTTATGATTTTTTGCTCTTTATAATTATTGACTGTTTCCTGAGGCCACTCTCTTTGTTTTCAGTTCTCCATGTAGCTGCTTAAATTCCCACAGACACTAGATGTCGCCATACTTGTAACACCACCCTAGGGTAAGTTTTGTTAAAGATTAGATTTTAAGGTTTTGAGGGTTTCAATGTTGTGTTATGCTTGTTCTATCAATTGGTTAGGTCACTGGCTCCCTTGTGCGTTTCTTCCATCTTCCCATTGGATGGTTGGCACTGTGCTTGTGTCTGATGGATGGGTAGACCAAGCATAACTGTTTTTCACATATAAATTTTACAAATATCAAATATCAATTTTACAATAAGTCTTCTTGGGTTTTTTCAGTACACCCCTGAAGATGACAGTCTATACTGTTGAAACATGTGAGGTGATTTTTTAATAAAACAGTGGAGAATGACCAAAGCTTTTTCATTTATTTGAAATCCCTCCACCAATGGACTAGTTCTTCAATTTAATAAATAAGCGTCAAAACTTAATCCAAATTTAATAAGATTTTTGTTGCATAATTTTGTTATTAAAATTGGCAATACAGATTTCCTTCTCCCCTTTCCCCACTGTAGATTTATTTATTTTCAGACAAGGGTTCTTTACAGATAATAAGTCCAATTACAAAGAACCACATAATATTTATACAAATTTAAATAATTATACATGTATCGCAGATACAATTATATCTAAGTTAAATTTAGTAAGCTTCCTAACTTAACAAATAAAAGAACGGCATTATTAGACCATGCAAGAATAATATCTATTGAAATATTCCTATAGCGGAAGTCCTAACTTTGTTTATAGATGAGTTAAAGATATCTATTTCAAAAAAATGAATGTTATAAAATCGCTGAAGAAGAGCTAGGGGCGAATTAAGAGACGCATTTGTGCTAAAAAATCTAGTGTAAAATAAATTATAAACTCTAGTGGTGTAATGCCTATTAGTATGAAAGTGAAGTTTTGACAAAATCTCGTTACTATCCACAATATTATTAACCAGTTTATAAAGTAAAATTGCATAGGCAATGGAACGTCTGTTACTTAGCTTAATTAGTTTGATTTTACTCAGACTTTCATTGTAGGAAATCGGCCCAAATTGAAATCTAAAATTAACGTTTTTAATATATTTTTCTTGAACTCTTTCGATTATGTCGATATATTTCTGATAATTGGGACAGCAGACTACGCTGGCATATTCTAAATGAGATCTGACAAAAGAATTATACAGGATTATAAGTGAGTTGTACGACTTAAAACCTTTAGACACTCTAAGTATGAAACCCAAGTTACGATACGCCTTTTTTACAATCTTTTCAATGTGAATTTCAAAAGATAATTTTTTGTCTAGGTAGACTCCCAAAACATAGTTAATTTCCGATCTTTTTCGACTAAAAGTAATTTTAACGCATTTGTCTATATTCAATGTAAGCCTATGCTGAGAGCAATAATTAACAAACGAACAAATATCTTGTTGTAACTCAACACAATCCTGAACTTGCTTAATTACCTTGATAATTTTTAAATCATCGGCGAATAAGTAAATTCGACTGTTTTTAAAGCAGCCTGGTAATTCATTAATAAATATGGAAAATAGTAGAGGTCACAAATGGGAACCTTGCGGCACGCCTGATGTACCTTTTTTGAAATTAGACCTAGCATTACCTATTTTAACACACTGTAACCTATCCTCAATATAGGCGGCAATTAATCTGACAAATTACCATGCACACCGAAGTTTCGAAGCCTACGTAGCAATGTAGTATGATGAACTCTATCAAAAGCTTTAGAAAAATCGGTGTACACAGCATCAACTTGTTCTTGCATATCCATAGATTCATAAATTCTTTGTACAAACGGTAAAAGATTTGACACAGTGCAACGACCCCGATAAAAACCATGCAGATTAAATGCTTAACCTTAAAAAACAACTCCTTTGTTACTACCGCCTCCAGTAATTTTCCAAAAATACAGAGTAGGGTAACCCGCCTATAATTCTTTATGTCTTGTTTGGAACCATTTTTAAAGATAGGCGTAACTTCCCCCTGCTTCCAACGTGATGGAAAAACACCATCTCTTAGACATTTATTATATAAAATACACAAAGGATGCACTAACGCACTTGCACATCTTTTTATAAGTATTACAGGTATACCATGGATTCGCGCACTTTTGTTAACGTCAAGCTCATCGATCGCATCTAGTATTTGTTTACCAGTAAACGCTTCAATGGAGATTATTTGAACTAACTGTATCGATTAAGCACGGCGTTGTGTTTGATATGAAAACTGAGGAAAAATATTCACTAAAAGCTTCACAGGCATCTTCTGTTGGTTTTAGATGTGTACCGTTGTATGTCAAATTTGCTGGAAGGCTACTCCGATTTTTTTTACAAGATGTTATAGTATGATGTATGTAGATGTTGCACTCAAACAACCAGTGAAACCAGACAGACCATACTCCTTCTAATAGTTCAATGTTCTAAGAGGGCAGAGCTACGGGCCTTAGTTCGCAGTAATATGGGCGGCCCCCCATCCTGCATTCTTTCCTTTTTTTAACAATTTAATATTTTTTTAAGACTTATTTGCAAATTTCTTTAAAATTAGACGGTTTTCCTAGGAAGAAAAACTAAACGACATTACGACAAAGTATAATTTTAACTAGTATTGTATTTTTATTTTTCGTACCTACATATTGACACAGTAAACCCATAAACTATACTTAAAACTAATAGAACTAAATAAAATATGAAAGTAGTTTATGAACAAACAAGTCAAAAACTAAAAGTGAAAAGGTACAAAAATATAAAAAGTACGTCCAGTAAAAAGCTACTTTTCTAGACTTAGCAGAGACAAATGTTGTAATAATTCTCGAGGGGGCAACTATATTTTCAATGGAGAGCACTGCCAAAGACGATAACCGATTTTGGCATATGGTGTCCCTTAAATATGTTTTTATTAATTCTGCCGATGCGACATTCACAGGAGTTACGAGATACACAAAACAGTGTTATAGTGCATGGGCTACGTGGGAAAAAGCGGCGTTTTGTGATAAAAGCAACAAACTTCGCACAGTTGTTCTTTAGACCAGAACAGTCAATTTGACCCGCAGCTCTTCTTCCAAAACTTGTGCGGGCGCGGTGGGGAGGGGAGTAAAAACTAGAAGGGTTTAAAACGACTGCTTCTTATGAAAGGGTCCAAGCAATGCTTTTGATTACCTGTGCATTGTTGTCAGTTTAGTCACTGTCTATAAGGAAAAGTTGGATCCTGTCAACTTTTATACGCTATTTTTCATTCTTGTCTTTCATTTTGTCATCTTTCAAAAATTATAGAATTGGTTTTTCCATTTTTATTAATAATGAAAAATCAGTTGCGTGTAAATTTCTATGAAAGGAAAGGTTTTCGTCATAGCATCCACCCAGAAGAAAAAAAAACAAGCTATTTTTCTAAAAAAAGCGTTTATTTGGGAAATTAAAAGTAATGGTTATGTTGTAATCTCTATAGGCTCTACAACCCGTTCGTTTTTTATTTTAAATTCGGTGAGCTTGATGATCACCTGACCTCGACTCAAGCTTTACCCGCTTAACTCCTCAGCGAGTAAACAAGCGCGGTAATTGTAAAATAAAAATTGACGTGCCAAGATTTTTAATTAAAATAAGTCGAGGACCACCGTGCCACTTTTTGGTCGATTCCAAGAAAAAAAAATATATTTCTTAAACTATGTGTTTTTGCAAAAATCAGAATCTTCTATATACATCTTAGAGATTAACACCCTATAAACCTGTAAAAAAATGCCCAAATTTCTCAAAGAAAAGAAGAAAAATTAAATTAAAAAAAAAATAGAATACCATACATGAAAGCATTCAATTTAAAGTAAAAAATGTCGAATAAACTTTTTTGTAGCACGTTTACTTTTTTACGGTATTTTTTTAAATTTCAAAATTTGCAAAAATTGACGTTTTAGAATTCTATGATTTATTAAAAAATCAAATTTTTTAAAAACGAATTTTTGAGAGTTGTAAAGAATTTTATGTTGAGCAAAAACTGTTTCATAAAATGTTTTGTAGCATCTACACTTTTCTCACAAAAAAATTGTAGTTTGAAATTCTGTAAAAACGATAATGTTTATTGGTTTTACAAGTAACTTGTCGATGAAAAAATAAAAGACCAAATGCAAAAGATAGCTGCAGCTATGTTTTCGTCTACCAGCTAGCATTAAAAAAATATATAAAATAATATTCATTTTGTCAAAGTGACAGGATTTGTCCATAAAGTTTATTGGGTAAGCCATAAAAACTAAGAAAAAAAATTAATTTTAAATTGACAAAGTGAACATTATTATATAATGAGCTTCAGGCTACTGCGAACGTAGGGGGAATCAAGTCCAATTTACTCTCCGTGCCGTACGACCGAGTTGGATTCGAAGCACGCTGCAGTGTTATCTTTTGGAAATTTATTTTATTTTATTTCTGCCTTGCTCGAGAAACAGATTGGTAAGTTCTTAAGTAAAATAATACATTTTTAAAACTAAAAATGAATGTCTATAAAGTTGCCGAAAAATATGCAGATAGTCAAATATTACTATCAAGGCAGACCATTGAGACTTATTCAAGAACTTTTTTTTGAGAATTTTGTAAATTGCCCAGAACCTAGTTTATCAACGATTCATAGGTTTGTGCAGAATTTTGAAAAGTTTGGTTGTGTAGCGCCAAGAAACCATAAAAAACCCACTGTTTTGAATGACGAGCAGGAAGTACGAGATGTGATGATTTGCGCTGCAGTGGCGAAAAATCGAAAGTTAACTAGCCACCAAATTGCCGAAGCAGTTGATACGTCTTTAGCCACTGTCTTGCGTGTTCTCAAAAAGAATGGTTATCATTCTTACAAAGCATCAAAAACGCATCAAATTTTTCCGGAGAACAACTATCGTCGTATGGAATTTTGCGAAGCAATGATGGAAAGGCAAGGCTAATAGTGATGAAAACTTTCTGAGATCTATTCTTTTCACAGATGAAAGCACTTTTCCATTATTGAATCGTCATAACGTTCGATATTGGTGGAGTGAAAATTTGCATTTGTGTTTTGACGTAAGAACACAGTACCCCCAAAAACTAAATGCTTGGGGGGTATTGTAGGGGAACACGTAATTGGGCCATTTTTTATTGTCGGTAATTTGAATGGTCCTAGATACTTGGATCTGCTGCAGCAGCATATTATTCCAACTGCTAGGCAGTTGTTAGGTGTGAGATTTGGTGAAACATGGTTTTAAGAAGATGGTTGTCTCGCTCACAATGTTGGCCTTGTTAGGGAATATCTTGATAATGTATTTCCTAATCGGGTAATAAGTACACGGAGAACTATTTTATGGCCAGCTCGATCACCCGATCTTGCTCCTACTGACTTCTATCTGTAGAGTTATATCAAAAATGAAGTTTACGAGCATGAAAGGGCTAATAATTTGGATTAAAATTGAAGAAGCTTTTTAAACTATCACCCCTAAGATGCTTGGAAACGTTAGAAGGGGTATTTATAATAGGCTCGGATATTGTCTAGCTGAGCAAGGGGAACTTTTCGAACATTTGCTCTAATTTTTTTTTGACTGGGAGAATCGTTTTTAGAATGTATTATTTTATTTTGAGAACTTGCTTTTATTTTGCTTCTCCTTATTATTTTCATTGTAACGAGTTGTTAGTGATAAATCTGAGCAGTTGAAAATAAAACGCTCTAATTTATCAGTGACAAAAAACAATAAAATTACGTTATAAAAATTTGCGTATTTATTGACCAAATTCTGGTTTCATTGACTACGCACCACATGGCACCGTGGTTAGAGGCGTAATAAATGCAAGCCGCAAACGGTGATCGCAAGCCTGAGAGTTGGTTGCTCCACTGATAGGTGTGCGGTGTCCCTGCAGGTACGTACACTGGCAAATTGGCCTATGTTCGCAGTAGCCTGAACTGCTCTGTATATATTTTTTAATGCGAGCTGACAGACAAAGAACACAGCGATCTTTTGCATTTGGTTTTTCTATTGCCAAATTCATTGGAGCAAAAAAGACCAATAAAATTAACCATTTTTACAGAATTTCCAATTAGATTTTTTTTGTGAGAAAAGTGTAGATGCTACAAAAACTTTATGAAACATTATTTGCTCAACATAACATTCTATTTTAAAAAATTTTTAATGAATAGCGTATAAATTTCTAAAATTCCAATTTTCACATATTCTGTAATATTGTAAAAAAATCCCTAAAAACTAAACGTGCTACAAAAAAGTTTATTTAAAATTTTTTACTTAAAATTGAATGCCTTATTGTATGCTGCTTTTAATTTTTTTTAATATGTATTTTTTTTTGAGAAGTTTTGACTTTTTTTATAGGTTTATAGGGTGTTACTCTCTAAGATGTATATGGAAGATTTTGATTTTTATCCTAACTAATAGTGCTGGATGGCGTAAATCCAAAAACATATACCGGGTGGGCCATAAAAAATCGGACAAAATGTTTTCCGTTAAACCCTTCGAACCATACCACCGATTTTAATACAACCAACTGCTCTTTTCAGGGAATTGAGCAAGTGGTTTCCAAAAAAAAAAATGTTGAATCGGTGTTTTACGGATTATGCGATTAACGGCTCAATTCTGTCTGCATATATTTTCTCATAAATTCATTATTACTAAACCGATTTTGATGAAATAAAAAGCTTCATGGCGAAAATTGATTGTTCTTTAACTACTAATATTGAAATTTGTCGCCATCTTAAAATTCAAAGTGATGGAGAAAATCAAACTTGTCCCTTTAAAGAGGCTCGTTTATTTATATGTTCTATAAACATTTAAATATTCCTTTTAATGTGTATAAAAGTTTTGCTTTCGCCACTGACAACGAGGTATAAATCATCAAAATCGGTTTGGTGGTTCTCCAAAAATTAATTTTTGATTCCATCACTGTTTTCCAGATTATACGATTGCCTTCTCAAATTGATACTCAACCGATTTCAATAAAATAAAAAGCATCATGGCGAAAATTTGTCGCCATTTTGAAACCCAAGATGGCGGACACAACTAAATTTATCTCTTCAAAGAAGTTAAAAATGCCTTTCTCCAACTGAACTGATTTTGATAAAATAAAAAACATCATGGTAAGAATCGATTTCTCTTTACTGGCAACAAAAAACCTAACAATGAACGAGCTTCTTTGAAAAGATAAATTTAATTGTGTCCTCCATCTTGGGTTTCAAAATGGCGACAAATTTTGATAGTGATTTTTTAAGAGTTTTTGATCTTCGCCATGATGCTTTTTATTTTATATAAATCGGTTGAGTATTAATTTGAGAAGGAAATCATATAATCTGGAAAACAGTGATGGAAAGAAAAATTAACTTTTGGAGAATCACCAAACGGATTTTGATGATTTATACGTTGTTGTGCGTGGCGAAAGCAGAACTTTTGTACAAATTAAAAAACGTATTTAAAAGTTTACAGAACATATAAATAAACAAGCCGCTTTAAATGAACAAGTTGGATTTTGTCCGTCATCTTGTGTTTTAAGACGGCGACAAATTTCAATAGCCGTAGTTAAAGAATAATCGATTTTCGCCATGAGAAAGCGTATGCAGACAGAATTGAGACGGCAATCGCATAATCCGTAAAACACTGATTGAAAATTCTTAATTTTTTTTGGGAACCACTTAACCGATTTTAATGATTTGCACCTCGTTCTGCGTGGCAGAAACAAAGCTTTTCTACGACTTATAAAAAAATCAAAAACTTTCCGTAACATTTGAACAAGAATAAACGAGAAGGGTAAAGTTTGTTTCTGACCGCCAAAAAAAATATATCTAGTCAAAGTCTTGCTCAATTCTCTGCAAAGAACGGTTTGTCGCATTAAAATCGGTGGTATGGTTCAAAAGTTATAATTTTGTCCGGTTTTTATGGCCCACCCGGTAATTCAACAAAATATATATTTTTTTTCTCGGAGTCGACCAAAAAGTGAAGTGTGGTGCGTAGCGACATATTTTTGTGTCTAAAATATAGGGCCACTGGCACTGACTTAAAAAGGACGATATAAAATTTCCTTGTGTAAATCGAACTGCAATGTGCAGACTGCAGCAAAAGCTATTCAAGATGACCAATTTATAGGTACAACTCTTGTAAGTTATTGTACACGAACCCGGGGAATATTTATTCCGATTCTCAGTCGAGCATAAAAACGAACGAAATAACAGAGGTAATTACTTTATTCCTTCGCGAAAAGCACGGGAAAAAAATGGTTTACATTTCTCAAATAGTTACAGCTTTCTGCTTATGTTCTTCGTGAGCGCAAGGTGATGTTTTAAATGCTCAATAGAACATGTTATGGCAGGTTTGGAATCTTGTGGCATTTGAATTCTTTGAATCTTACACTAAACGCCTGACTGTTAGTAAGACAGTTTTCTGCCTATTTTTATTTACTTAATAGATATATATATTTGTTACACAGGGTGACTGAGAAAATAAAAACTGTTTGGAGTAAGTTTCTAAGTTTAAACATGCTTCTAGGTTCTAGTAGTGTAGGGTATTTTAGAACATCCTTTATATTTCAATCTAAAGCACACAATTGTTACTATTATTATACAGGGTCGATTCTTTAAATGGAACCGTGTTTCTACCGGCTTTAGGGAAGGTGTTTTGAAAAAAGCCAAAAGCGAATCTTTAACGATTTTTTACGGAATATTTTTAATAAGAAGGTACGACTTGAGGCACCCTTTTAGAAAGCTTGTTAGAAAATAAATTTATGGCACTACTTTTTTTTACATCTGCTATGCAATGTGTCAAAAATTAAAAAAATATATTTTTTTGTCAATTGTTTCGACTTCAAAACAAATTCCATATTTCTCTATTTACTAAGCAGCACATCATTTAACACATCATTTAACACCATCTGTCTGGATTGAGGGTGACTAGTGAATCCACTGACGAGCCCACGCTGGTCACCCCGGGCGAAATATCGTCTGATTTTTTCTCCTTTTGCTTTGGTCTTTTGTGTGTTCCTTGTGGGACACTCATCCAATTTTGAATTTTCGTTCTTTCCTCCCAAGATCTTTTGATCTTCTCTCTTTTGAGGTACCACTTGTGGCACCTTTGTGGAAAGCTTGTTAAAAAAAGAAATTCGAATAAAAACTTTATTTGACATCTGTCAACCCATGTGTTAAAAATTTGTAATTAGGCTGGGCCCCCAAATAGGGCCCCAAAAATATTGTCATAAAGGTAATTTCCATATTTATTTGCGTGTATTATTCGTGTGTAGCTCTAAGAAAAAAAATTGGTCTTTTCCGCCCTTGACGGCTTGCCTGAACTCCACTTCGCGTCGTTTGTGCAACTGCCGTCGTGTGCGGAAAAGTATCACTATCAGGTAAATAACTATATCCTAACTAGTGCGGAAAGGTAAGCTTTCTCGCACGCGACTGCCGTTGACCCGAACGACGCGGAGTGGAGTTCAGGCAAGCAGACACGCGCGAGAAAGATACTTTACTCATGAGGTTATGATCAATATTTTTTCTACGACTTTGTATTTGAACGAAATTCAATAAAAGAAAACGATAATAAAAAGTCCGAGTGCGGGAAAGTCTCGGGGTAAATTCATTCCCGCACACAGTGCGGGAAAGTCTTGCGGTAAATTTGTTCCGGCACTCAGTGCAGGAAAGACATACTTTCTAAATTAGTGCGCGCGGGAAAGTGGTGTTTCCCGCACGCTCGTAGAAAATTTTTGTAAATAAAAGTATCGAAATAAATTGATTTTGAAAATGAATGCCTTTTTATTATCCATCCAAACATAGTATGGAGGATGTTGGGAGCAGTTTTGATAAGTAAAAAAAAACACGTTTTAGCCGCGAGTTATAATCATTATTTTTTTATACGTTTATCAGCAAATTCTAAGAAAACAGAAGAGTCTTACAAAATGCAACTCGAATACAACCCTCCCCGGAGACCACGCTATTTTTATACTATGAATCAAGGGCGAATGTGGATGGTACAACAATGCCCAAGAAACGCCTATGGTTTATCAATCCAGGAATTTATCAGACCGTATTTAATAAAAAAAACTCATCGTAAGAACGATTCATCATAGAAAATGAAATTCGTTAAACCAATTTTTTATCCAAACCTTATTTCAACAAACCCATTCAATAACAAATTCGAAATTTAACAGACCCGTTTTTAATCGAACCATTGTTCATCACTCATTCATCACACCCGGAATTCGTAAAACCCGTAATTTTTCAGAAAACTTTTGCAAAATTGATTGCGCATTTACCAATATCACATGAATGCAAGACGGGTGAATGCAAGTGACATCTATACACAAACTATTGAATACAACCTGTACAAGTATGCGCGCGTAACAGCGACAAATGCATCAAAACGCCGCGCCGCCGCGCCACCTGCGTGTACGCCTCCGAATGTGGTATTGACGAATGCGCAATTAATTTAGTAAAAATTTTCTAATAAATTGACCATTTTCCGAGTTTGACAGGCCGGGTAGCAAAAAGGTTTGCCACCAAACTAAAACAAAATGACCAACAAAAAAAAATAAAAAATTGACAGGTAACTTTGGGTGGGAACCCTGATTTTCGACATAACCAATCTTTTTTGTGTTTAATTTACGATAATAAACAAACGGGCACTTCAGTCATACCATAAAAAGCTGGTTTAAAGATCAGCTCATGCTCCAAAACAAAAAACGAGTTTTAAGGATTTGGGTTCTATAAATAACTAGTTAGCAATGGATAGCATTCAGGGCTTTTTACTGCTTTGATGAGGAACCTAGTCAGTTTCTACTGCTCTGATGAAGGAATCGAGAATTAAGTTTAAGGTTAACTCTCAGCTGGCTACAAGAACCGTCGCACTTCAGGGTTTATTCCATTTATAATTCACAGAATCGGGGTTTTCAACCCACCATAGAAATAAAAGCGCGCAACAGGATCAATGAGGAGGGCAGCCATTTGCAACTATGAGAGAAAACAGTTCAATGGGTGAATAATAAAATTAAGAATATACAAATGATTCATTAAACGAAGTTTTTAAGGTGTCGTCTTATTATAATAAATGGTAAACTTTTGTAATTTGTTCTTTAAAGCTTTAATTAAACGTTAGATTTTACAATTTTTACTTTAATTTATGTAGTTAATTTGAAAGTTGAATTATATTTATATTTTCTTTCCCAAACTAACCCTGCCAAAAAAACTGCATCAAATTTCTTAGAAAAGTTTTACGAGATTTTATAATGTTTTACAAGGTTTTATATCTTTTCTATGCAGTATGTGAAACAAACTTATAAAAACTTAATCCAATTTCATGAAGTACAGATTTTTTTCTATCAGTTTTGACTAGAAAGGACAGCTTGGCCAGTAGAATCTTATAAAACCCTATCAAACATCATAAAAACTCACCAACTTTCATAAGAACCTATGCGGTTTTTTTACCTGGAAAACAAAAATTTATTATTTTGGAGTTTATTATTGGAAACTATTTTTTGGAGGTTTTAATAGATTGAATAAAACAAATTTCCTTAAAAATATATTTTTTTCACATTTGACTAAAATGTCGTTCATTTTGTGGTTAGTTTCTACGGATGATGGTCAATGTGCTGTTATTGAGGTTAATTCTTACTCTAAAACTATGATTATTGTAAATGGATGAATTTTATTCTATTAAACTTTTAAAATAATCCTAAATATTTCTAATAAAACAACATTGAAACCTTCCTACTAAACAAATAAATTTAATTACTAAGTATATTAAATAAAATATATTACAAAAATAACCATATGAAGTCAAACTTTTTCTTGTATTTATTAACTAATTATTCATTTAGTAGTCAACTTGTTCGCAGCAGAAAAAAGGTTGCTCTGGCCTCTGCAGTATCCTGCAATAGAGAAAAACAATAAAGAAAATATAATTCAACTTTTTAACTTTTACCCCGTCAACTACTTAAAGCACAAAAATAAAGTAGATAATAGAGAAATTTTGGAACGCTTATTTGACACTGTAGTCTGTGTATCTGCTCAATAGCTAAATGTTATACCGTTGTGGTAATTAGCCACTACTACTGCTGTAAGATATGAATTCATTTTGTTTTGGTGTTGGTTATTTTTTTTGTTAATGTAAGGAGAATTTTGCTGCATTTAATTTTATTAAATAAAATATTACCACTTATTTCATAAAATAAAATAAAAAGAGTTTTTTGTTTTTCCTCATCTCGAAATTTTCTACAAGTGACAGTTTTTAATGTATTCTATCAACTCTGGTAAAATCGATGCATGGTAGTTGTGGATCTATAAACACTACCACAGCATTTGTCAAAATTTTAAGTGTTCCAAAATTTTCCTAATAATACATAGTCAGTTTTATGAACTGTGGGAAAAAAGGAAACTTAGTTTTCTTGTGTATGTACTTACTAGAAACTATTGTCTGTCCATTTGTTAAAGTTCTTAAGTTCCTCTCATTGTCAGAAAAATAGAAGCGGTTAGTCATCGCTAATCCTTGAAGTTGTGTAGTACCTAGCTCTGTTGTGTAATGGCTCCTTATATTTCCTAAAAATAACAGAAGCAAGTAAATCACAGACAATATGATATTGATTATATAAAATTGCTGTACCTTTGTCATCAGCTGACAAAACACCCACCTGTTAGTGTAGTTTGGAGGTCAACAGTCCTCGACTTCCTCAAGGAGCCTTGTCCACTTACTTATTGCTGGGGCAGATCAAGTTTGGAGCATCTCGCCTGTCTATATATGCTTGTTATTACTTTAAATTTGATATTTCCTGTGCTTTATACATGGATTGTACCCACGCCATCAGGTAACATTTTGAATGTTCTTTACTTTGTTTATTTGGGTGATGCCTTCTTATCACTCGGAACTGATCTAAAAGAACAAGAAATACAAAATGAAGGAGGTTTAAATTCGTTTCAAAAAGTTAAACAAACATCAATTTTGAGTTAAGTATTTGTCAACCGTATGTTAGCTGGTTAGCTACATCAGTGTAATCTACGACCTAACTAGATTATTTTTGAAGGCTTTTAGGGAAAGAAGGTGGTCTTTTCTTTGCGAAAATAATGGATTTTTATTTGGCATTTCATTGTTTTTCCAAAAAAAACTTCAACTAGAGTATAAAAATTGGTTTGTTCTAAGGTATTTTCGATTTAAGAATTGATTCTAAAATAATGACGTCATTTAAAATATTTTGAAGATATCTTGGATTTTACTCAAAAAAAGACCTATATTTTTTAAAATTTTAGAGGTTATGTTTACAAACAAAGGGTCGAACCAACCTCCCAGGTTGGTTCTAAAATTTTATAACCGGGTTGCAACTGTGACGTTATTGTTTTAAAACGAAAGGACTGGTTCCTGTTTTGGTACAACCAGAACCAGGACCAATTGTATATCGAAAATCTTTATATTCGGCTTCAACCGGTAAAAACTGATGTGGCTAACTGCAAAAATGGGCAATTTACCCATTTTCAACTTCTATTTCTATGCAACCCACCTACCATGTTAAAAATTACAATTGCAAAACGCAATAACAAAAAAATTTCGTCAGTAATGGGAAGTGAGATTTATTTATTAATCCTTTATTTAGCAAGAAAGCACTGTGAAGTAAGCACGCGGGTAGAGGCACGTAAGATCCTCAGAACTGAGAAATTGCCCGTTTGTGATGTCAGAAGTGCGAACCGAAAAGTGAGCAGGCGGATAGCAGCCATCGTAGTTTTCTTACTTTACGGAATTCTGACTGCACCTTTAAACTTTTAACTTACATGAGCATACCAACCTGGGCAAAAGCATTTCTACACATTGAACTGCTGAAGAGCAGTAAAAAGTCTGTATGCTAGGTGTATATAGAAGCAGGGACATATAGGTCCCTGATAGAAGCCAAATCTTTACAACTCGTTTTTGAACATGTTTAGGAGCATGAGCTGATCTTTAAACCAGCTTTTCATGGTTCTCACCCCGCAGCAGTAACCCCGCGGGGATTTTATTATACTATATCTTTAGTTTTTATGTAAATTTTAACTTAAATTCACTGAAGTGCCCGTTTGTTTATTTATGCAAATTAAAAAAAAAAGATTGGTTATGTCGAAAATCAGAGTTCCCACCCAAATTTACCTGTCAATTTTTTATTTCTTTTTGTTGGTAATTTTGTTTTAGTTTAGTGGCAAACCTTTTTGCTACCCAGTCTGTCAAACTCGGAAAATGATCAATTACGGGTTTTACGAATTCAGGGTTTGATATTGAATGAGTTTGATGAACAATGGTTTGATTAAAAACGGATCTTATAAATTTCGAATTTGTTATTGAATGGGTTTGAAGAAATAAGGTTTGGATAAGAAATTGGTTTAACGAAATGCTGTTTATATAGTGAATGATTTTATAATTGAACTTTCTTTTATTTAACGGGTTTGATTTTGCACATTCTGATAAATGGTGGGCGTTCTACCCAAGTAGCACAAGCTGCTAAAAACGTTTTACCAGTCAAATTCTGAAGCCATATGATTTTGGCTTTTGCGCATTACAACCTCTTTAATTCAATTCAAAAGTGCTTTATTATCAAGTAGGTAAATTACACAGATAAAGTATGCTATAACTAATAAAAAAAACAAAACTAAAAATACAATAGTTATGGCTATAAAGTTAGTTACCGTGTCCTGCTAGACAGATTTTTTCTAAGTTTTTAACATTTTTATAAATAAACTCTCAGCCCATTTTCCAGAACGGGATTTAACTAAATTTGACGATGATTATTCAGGTCTAATTTCATCTAATTTTATTCAGACTCTAGAAAGTAACACAAATTCAGCTCTTTTAAAAATAAAAAGGTGGTTTAATACAAACGAGCTTTTTTTAAATGTCCAAAAAACAATCTTAATCGTGTTTCATTGTTTTCAAAATAAAAAAAGTCTTAATATTAAGGTTCAGTCAAACGTGGGATTTTTTGGGCATCAGCTAATGAAACACATTCTTGGGAGTTTCAATGCAAAACCCTATCCTCTAAATTAAATAATTACTGCTTTTTCTAATTAAAAATATAAAAAACGTTCTTGGTTGGAAGTATATCATCAATTTTCATTATGCGCAAATTTATCCTAGACTGCTCTAAGGTGTTCTGTTTTGGAGAAACTCAAGCCACATGACATGAAATTAATTTCCAATGAACAACAAAAAATTCCTAAACTTCCAAATCAGTTACATCAACCGAAAAGAATCTGAAAAAGAGAAGATCAAAAGATCTTGGGAGGAAAGAACTAAAATCCAAAATTGGATGAGTGTCCCACAAGGAACACACAAAAGACCAAAGCGAAAGGAAAAACAGTTAATCGATGTTTCGCTAGGGTGACCAGCGTGGGCTCGTCAGTCGATTCACTAGTCACCCTCAATCCAGACATCATTTAATCGCACACTCTGACTTCCAACTCTGAATCACTCACAAATAGGCATCGTTCCGCATGGTACTTATTATAAGTCACCTGATACGGGTTCGTCCTGGCGTGTTAATCTTTCCAATAGGAATGTGCTCCTAAAACAATTAAAACAAGAAGTTAAACTTCCAAAACAGTTACATCAACCGAAAAAAATCTAAAAAAGAGGGGATCAAAAGATTTTGGGAGAAAAAAACGAAAATTCAAAATTGGATGAGTGTCTCACAAGGAACACACAAAAGACCAAAGCGAAAGGAAAGGAGTGACCAGCGTGGGCTCGTCAGTGGATTCACTAGTTACCCTCAATCCAGACAGATGGTGTTAAATGATGTCTGGATTGAGGGTGACTAGTGAATCCACTGCGAGCCCACGCTGGTCACCCCGGGCGAAACATCGTTTAATTGTTTCTCCTCCTTGTGGGACACTCAACCAATTTTGAATTTTCGTTCTTTTTCCCCAAGATCTTTTGATCTTCTCTTTTTTAGATTCTTTGCTGTTGATGTAACTGATTTGGAAGCTTAACTTCTTGTTTTAATTGTCTTAGGAGCATATTCCTATTGGAAAGAATAACACGCCAGGGCGAATCCGTTTCAGGTGAATTATAATAAGTACCATGCGGAACGATGTCTATTTGTGAGTGATTCAGAGTTGGAAGTCAGAGTGTGCGATGGTGTTAAATGATGTCTGGATTGAGTGTGACTAGTGAATCCACTGACGAGCCTACGCTGGTCACCCCGGACGAAACATCGTTTAATTGTTTGTCCTTTCGCTTTGGTCTTTTGTGTGTTCCTTGTGGGACACTCATCCAATTTTGAATTTTCGTACTTTCCTCCCAAGGTATCTTCTCTTTTTAAAAAATTCTTAAATGCATTGCTGGGGTATCGCCCACCAACTCTTACAGACCCTTGTTCAGAAAGTTTAAAATTTTACCTTTGGCATGCATTTTTATTTTAGAAATTTGTCTGTAGGTGTATAAAAATCAATCCAATTTGCAAAGAAATAGGAATTTTTACAACTAAAATTCACGTAATAAAGACTGCTTTGTATTGAAAAAGAATTGAATAGAAATGTCAACAAAATATTTTACCAGTGTGGGCGTTGAAATGTTTAACAAACTTCATTAAATATGAATCTGCCAACATCGCTATTTATAAGAATAAATTAAAAACATTTTTTAACGAAAATGGTTTTTACAATTTAAGGGTGAATTTGAATAAAAAATGCGCTTTTTCCAATTAGTTAATCTAAAAAACTGTTAAAAAAATTTGTATGAAATTTTGTACGGTGAGAGTTTAAAGCATTATCCGGGAACCATTCGCGTAATTTTGTATAATTTTAAGTTTTTACATAATTTTACGTATCCTAAAAATGTTTAATTCACGGTAAAAATTATCGATTGTTTTAAAAAACTAAGTTAAAACAAGATATATATATTTTTTTGAAAAACCACAGAAATGGTCTGTGGGGAATACCAGATGCCTCCGCTGTGCAAAATTTCGTTAAATTTTGATGTGCGGTTTACCTGTTTTACTAAACGAACTGTTCTTAGGATTTAAATTCACTCTTAAATGAGTATTTTGCCTAAAATGTAATCATTCTTAGTTAAGAATTTTGTGTTTTATTTTGAATGGATTCTTAAACATTTTTTTTCTATGTTGTTTGTTTAAAGATGTTGACATGTATTTACGTTTTATTTACATGTGTATACATGTAAAATATTTTGTCAAAAAGAATGAAAGACAAAATAGTACTTCACAAAACCAAAAAACATAATACAGACGACAAGATAAAAGGTAAAAAGAAAACATGAAAATTTACACATATAAACAAGAGAAGATAAAAATGATTAAAGTACAAACAACTGCAAAAAATACTCTAGGTCATACTGTAGGGCTGGCATAAAATTCACTCATGTCATAGTAAGCCTTCACAAGTAGGTGCCTCCTGAAAAGTTTCAATGTTCCTTTAAACCGAATAGCGGCAGGAAGTGTGTTAAATATTTTTCTGCCCTTAAAAATTAACGACTTTTTAATTAGTACAGACTTAAAAATTTGTGAACAAAGGTGATTATTGTGGCGCGTAAATATCTGGGGTTCAGAACTACGAAACTTTTGGTAGTTTTTAAGCATAAGTGAGGTGATTTCCAGAATATATAATGACGTTAATATTTTTTGGGATTTAAAGTAAGTCTTGCATGACTCTCTTTGGTAAACCTTTACTATAAACCGCACTGCTTTTTTTGTAGAACAAATAAAGATTTTAATGGATACTTGCTTGCTGAACCCCAAAATGTCAAATATAAGGGCTTCAAAAATTTTATATCTTTACGTTTTTTGGTAGTTATTGTTTGTTTGAGGTTATGATCCGGAAATCATCAAAGTATTATTTGAGAACAAAAAATTACCTGAACTCATTTACCTTCAATAAAGTCCAAAATTTCATAATTAATAATGGCGTCTTAAGAAACTACACCTGACCCGACCCTATCCGAACTTACCCGACTAGACAAAACCGATTGGTTAAATATTTGCTTTTAATTGGTTCTACAGTCTTACTTAAAGCGAAGCTACAACTAAATGGATGTCCATAAGTATATCCTGCCGGTGTAACCACCCCAAGCCGAGGAGAGACCCTCCCCAGACACAATAACAGTGAACATAGTGCAAAATAACCACACTGTGTTCCGGGTTCATACAGCTCAGTTGGCAGCCCTGGCGTAACCTTGTTCAATAACCGGTATTAAGGTTTCAAGTTCAAGTTCTAAATTTGTTAATTAAGCCAAGAAAACAAATCAGTAGGTCAACAAAATGTAAAAAATTTTATAAAAACCACGTGACCTTAATGGGTTAGCAGGGGGAGGGAAAAGGGGTTAAAAAAAAATCTAGTACCTCAGCACTATAATCCATATACCTAAAGCTAGCTAAGCCATTAAATTTCAGTTGGGAAAACGCTTTTCCAGCCTTTGTTTGGCTATAAAAACCAACATTCTTGGGTGGTTTCTAGGGTAAACTTAAATTGTAGGCCATTTTAATTTCGGAAAGTTTGTTATTTAGTTACGAATTTGGGTCGTTAGCTCTCAAAACAGCTGAAGCTGGATTTTTGACAGATGTTAGTTACCTATACCCTATAGTACTTTGTACACAAATTTTCCCGCTGAGGGCCGACAGGGGTTTTATCAAAAAAATCATTACTTTCTTATTCAAATTCTGATATATTTCTAATACACCAGTCTTTTAAAATTATTATCGATACCTTGTGTTCTTGACGTTTGTAAAATATTTTTTTTCTTGTTTTTCGTGGTGTTCCACGAAACCGTGTACTTTATAAAAAAAACTCTTTAAATAAAAAAGAAGCACTTCTGAGACCTTTTTAGAATGGGCACTCAATGCAATTCTGTACTAGATTTAGTGGTTTCTGAGTAATACTTAAAATACCGCAAAATTTCCCTTCAAGGTTCTTTAAAAAAATGACTAGTGATTGGAACTGAAATCTAAAAAGTGCATATTTGTGATGAATTGTCAAATATATGGTTTGTTCCCCCTATCATCCCCACCCATACTTCTTTGCTTTAAAAGTTCGAAATATCAAATCTAAAAACTGCATGATGGTAGCATCTTTTATTCAAATGTTATGAATTTTTAAACATTTCAACCTCCTCTACCCCCGCAATCAGCTCACACCAACGTTATTTCTTTCAATGACCCCCCCCCTGAGTAGTTTCTTTACTAAAATCAGTTATCAAGAAGTTAGTTTCTAATCGATTGCAAGATTTGTACCGAACAGAGAGAGAAGAAAAGCGAGCCAATAAAAATGTGGAAAAAAGCCCCATATTTAGAAGTGATAAAGAAGATTTAATCAATGATATGCTTTAAACGAGAGTGTAAATTATTTGAGTTTTTTTGGAGACCGTACAACACTAATATTTCTGAGGTGTAATATATACGCATTTTTATCTAAACGATGGTCTTTGGAATGGAAAAGCAGCAGAATGATATTGCATTCGAACGTCCTTAATAGATTTTAATAGGGGCTACTTTATTATTATAACAATTACATTTTTACCGTTTTTCGCGGATATAAAATCAAGCGCTGTATTTTAGATTAGAAGTTTTGGTCATAAAAATCGACATACGAATCATATACAATATGGCCAACTCTTTTTACTAAATAACAGTTAAATTATAGGTTCAAAAATTCAGCTTTTTTGATGAATTAATTAATTAATAATTAATAGTTAACGAGGTACGTTTCGTCTTTTAAGGATAAGAACCAAATTTCAAATCAAGCAGTTGAAAAAGAGCTTATACAGCAAACCAAAACAACCAACCAAAATATTTTAAACAAATCATTTTTTAGAGACAATTTTTTTCAAATATGGTTTTTATTTAATAGGTTTTGACTGCACTCAACAAGTCTTTCAAAGTTATTTTTTATATTTAAATAATCGCATCTCTAAATCAACTCTTGGCTGACTGGTTTGAAATTTTGTTCCTTTGTTTCTCATTATTTATTTCGTCTTCTTTTTGCCTTATTATTCGCCTCTCTTCTTTTTGCTTTGACGACGACATAATGAAACATTCTTGTGTCGATTTTTATTTATTTTATTTTGTGTTTTATACCGAGGTATTTTATTTTGTGTTCGTGATTATCCATCGAGATTATTTTTCCGTATAATGTTATTATGATCAAGGGACTTATTAGGCATATGCTTGTACATTTTTTAAATTTACGTGCACTGTTATAGTTACAGAGCTCGTATTTTACAAAATTATTGGGAAATGTTGATTTGTGCCCCAAATGAACCCCTCCTGAAAAAAACACCTTAAAACGTTCCACGAGCGTGGGCGTAAAATATTATTTTACAGCACTAGTTCGGAACAATTTTCGACTTCTTATTTTTGACATTTTATTTTTGACTTTTTATTGACTATTTTATATTATTTATGTCGAACTTTGGTATTTAGATATAGATTATGAAATAGTTTATTACAGTTCTGTCAGGAAAAAAATGACTTTAGAGGCGGAGCAAATGAGGATGGTTTTTAAAAATATTAACCTAAGAACTTATGTCTTGGAGGGTACCTACCCAATCAATGGTAAATCTATTTAGATATTTAATATCATACTCGCTGCTGTTGAACATTATCGGGGGTTATAAAAAAAATTAATTTAACTTGTGTAAACGCCATTAATGCGCGCTCTCTTTGTAGAACGCTATTTTGTAGTGGGTACCTACACTATAGAATCTTCTAATCATGCTATCTTTTACGTCACCTCGTTGGAACCTCTTTTAAAAATAAAATTGAAGTTATTTTATAAGTATTTTTTACTTTCCCGCTAGGGGAAGTAATGTAAATATCTAAAAATCCCATTTCGAGGTTTTAATGAATAAGATAAGCACGTTTCCAGACGCCGCCGCCGCCGCCGCCGCGCCTTGGTTCTGTCTTTCCGTCGGTTGCTCACTTTGTAGCTACTGTAACTTAGAGACCCATCACCAATCATAATGAAATTTTATATAACGATTACTTGTGTTGACGCGTCCTAGCCCTATTGTATAACCCTTTTTTACATGAGCTTCCCCATTACACCCTTTGAAGCCAACCCGAAAATCTCCATTCCTAAAAAAAAAAGATGTTTATGCAATTCAGGGATTAAATAGGTACTTTTAAGCCCTCCTTTTAGGGTTTAAAGTGACACTTTTAATCCCTAAGAGATTCAAAGAAAATTTAGTCCCTAAGGGATTAAAAAAAAACTAATCCCTGGAAAATTATAATTAAATTTATGGCAAGTCCAGCCAAACAGCACTTGCTCTTGGCCAAGATTTTATTCTTAGCACCCTTTCTTGTAGTTGACGAACCATTTGGCGTAGAAATAACGTAATTTTAATAAAGATCTTTTCCTAAAGTGCATAAAATAGTATATAAACTTCGGGAATAAAGTGTTGTTTAATCCCTTAGCGAATTGTACAAAATCTTTCGCCGTGGGAAAATGTGGCACTTTAGTCCCTAGGTTTATAATGTACTATTTTGTACTTCAGGGACTAAAAACGTGTATTCCTCTCAAATTACAGGTACTAAAATGAAACTTTTTACCCCGGGACTAAAATATTTTAGTCCCGCTCCTAATTATTATTAGGCTATATAAATTCACTTTTCCGCAATCAGCTTCGATTTAATCATTGAATAATGAGACCAAACTGTTGAAGTCTTGAGGTTTTTGGCATGATAATGACAGAAATATGCCAGAAACACTTTTTCTTGGGTTACATCAGCAACATCTGCTGCGCAACTGCTAACAGCAATCGATGCGTGTGTTGGGATGGACGTAACGATACGTTCATCACTCCGTTTTTTGTGTCAAAAAAGCGGGCATAGTTCGAAACATGGCATGAGCAAGTCAAAAATATTTACTTTAAGTGTCTACTAATGAAGGAAATGCTTGTACCGTTTTTCATATATTTTTTCTGATTTTTCGGGCAGCAGCGCTTTCATTGCCTCTGCGGCAGCTTCGTCGATGTCCATTTTTTCCGCTTTTGGATACACTCGCAAAAATCTTGACAGCTATAGGCTTTGTTTGCATCTTACCATTTGTTTTCTAGTACCTTGGCTACACCCTGGCAACTAAGTATTATCAGATAAATATTAATTGACTTAACGTCAGAAAGTAAATGGTAGTTTGGTTGTCACATTTTTATAATGGCATGATAATGACAGAAATATGCCAGAAACACTTTTTCTTGGGTTACATCAGCAACATCTGCTGCGCAACTGCTAACAGCAATCGATGCGTGTGTTGGGATGGACGTAACGATACGTTCATCACTCCGTTTTTTGTGTCAAAAAAGCGGGCATAGTTCGAAACATGGCGTGAGCAAGTCAAAAATATTTACTTTAAGTGTCTACTAATGAAGGAAATGCTTGTACCGTTTTTCATATAGCAGCGCTTTCATTGCCTCTGCGGCAGCTTCGTCGATGTCCTTTTTTTCCGCTTTTGGATACACTCGCAAAAATCTTGACAGCTATAGGCTTTGTTTGCATCTTACCATTTGTTTTCTAGTACCTTGGCTACACCCTGGCAACTAAGTATTATCAGATAAATATTAATTGACTTAACGTCAGAAAGTAAATGGTAGTTTGGTTGTCACATTTTTATAAGCCAGTATAATGAAGATCTGTTTTTTTTTTAAATTCATCAAAATTTTATAAAAACGGTGCCCAAAAGTGCAAAAAATAGTATATATACCATGTGACTAAAGTGTCTTTTTATCCCTCAGCGAATTGTTACCCTCCCTCCGGTCGGGCTACAAAAATTTAGCCTCGGGATAAAAAGTACCACTTTAGTCCGTAGGTATATAATGTACTCTTTTTTCTTAACGCGATACCTCGTTGAAAAACTTAGTTTAAGCGTAGCGATTCTTTTTTTCTGACCTTAACCCAGGAAATATCGAAGTGTCGTTCAAAACGGGTCATAAGACATCCATACTTGACTAAGAGACGGCTCGGTGTACTTTTAACAAGCTTTTATTTAACTTGCAGTGTAATATGTTTGTTCGGGTGGAATCTTGCAACTTAATTTTGACCAACTTCCCGACATCCGATCGTCCTCAAATTTGGCATGCTTATATAGTTGCGGTGACAACACAAGAATGTAGTGTGATGAAATTGACAGGTCCTCCCTACTCCAAGGGGGTGCAGAGGTGTACAGTTGAAGTACGCCCGATTTCGTTGAAATTTTTTATATTCGGGCACTTGGAACGAATTTCTAATTGACTTATCCACACCCGATTGTGTTTAAATTTCCTCCACCTCCCTCTAACGAGGGAAGCGGAGGAGGAAAAAGATTTAGTTTATTCGATTTCAATCAAAATTGGCATACAGGGGTTTTATGAATTTTTGATCATTTGAAAATTTCAATATGGCGGATTCAAAATGGACGATTAAGGGTACAAATCTAAAAATTAAGGGTGTGTGTTCAAATTTGGTATGCGTTTATAGTTCCGACGTTAATACAATAATATGGTATTATTAGGTACACACTTCCCTCTAAAATATTTAGTTTGTTCGATTTAAATCAAAATTGGCATACAGGGGTTTTTAGGGAACAAATCTAAAAATTAAAAAATTAATTTTTTCGAAAAAAACTTTTAAAGAACAAGCTTTTATTAAATGCACTCAAAAGTAGAAAAAAATTTAAATTTTAACTTTACGGTGACAAAGAGAGAACTACAAATGAAGAACTAAATTCTTCTTCTACTCGAATGATAAACATAATATTTTTTTTTCATTTCATCTAAACAAGCTGATAACGGGTGAGATTGCCGTGCTTGCCAAGCCTTTTAAAATGTCCTTATGTTATAGAATAATACAACTGTTTCGTAGGTGAATCGTCGATGTGACCGATCTACGATACCTAAAGTTAAAATTTTTAAGTTGCGGCCATCGCTTTTATTATGATATAACAAGGATAAAAAATTATTTTATATTTTCGAAGCATTTATTAAAAGCTTGTTCTTTAAAAGTTTTTTTTTACAAAAAAAATTATTTTGATTCTTTGTCGCATAAGCTAAGCCTCTAAGACCGCCAATTCGAAATATTCTGCCTTTTAAACTGCTCAGTTTGGTAGCATTATCACATCTTAAAATGATAGTTTCGTTTTTAGATTTAGTTCTAGAGATGCCATGATTTCATAAAATTGTACTAGTACTTATTCTGATTGCAGTTCATGAATTTTTTTTGAAATGTAAGTAATAATGCATGACATTTGCACTAATATTAACTAATCGAGGCTATATCGACTTTATGTAGCTATTCTGGAGATACAAAAATGCCCCATTGGTCGTTGTCGCTAATTTCAGAAACCAGCAAAATTGACCAGTAGAAACAAATTTTATCAAAATTAATGTCATTAGTGTCATTTTCGGGGGATTTGGTGGCGTCGACCAATCGTATCTGTGTGTTTTAGGGAAATAATTTGTTTCTCCCTGATTTCAAGAATAGCTACACTAAAAGAAATTTCCTAAAATCGTTGGTGAAGACTCCATTGACAGGAAATAAGATTTGACACGCTGAAATTTTTTTCAGAACCAAAAAATTATTGCGAGAAATGAAAAAAGCGGGTAAGCGCTATACTGTAAGTTCAAGTGGGCCACTATAAGCCAAAATTAATTGCTACAAATACTTTCAAACTACTCAGGTACTCAAAAATATTAGTGACAGCTGCCATGATGCTGTTAAAGAAGGTTTTACTGAAGTAGAAAAGTTGCTTGTATCTTCTGGAGGAAAGAACATAACGACATTATTTAATTTGTTCTCACAAAACACTCACAACCAGAATCCTTTAAAAAGATTGGCAGATTTTAATAAAGTCAGGCTTAAATTTTATTACTAAAAATGTGTAGTCAATTATGATTAAATGATTAATAACCTTAAAAATACCAGACTCGATAAACCGTTTAAGTGCTTGGTTGTTTTAAAAATGCAAAGAGTTTGGTTGCTAAGGAGGAGAAGGAAATATATCTGGTACCACCAATATACAGGGTGTTTTAAATTCAATGCTCTCCATGAGGATCTCCTAAACGATACGAAAAGGTTTAAATTAGGGCAAAGTTGCGCAATATCATGCTTAGCTCAAAAGTTTACAAATTCCGAAAAGTTCCGGAGATGGGCGAAAGAAACGAAATCTTCATTTTTAGTTTTTATTTTTCTGCGCCCTTATTCTTAAAGCCGTCAAAAAACGCTTAAAACTTTCTACAGGTACTTTTTTAAGATCTACCTAGTAAGAGTTCCGTTTTTGGAACTTGTCATTTCAGTGTGACAGGAGCACTGTCAAGTTCATTTTTTCTTATAGACACATCCTTTTTTTCTTCTGCCGTTTGTTTCATACAGGATGACTGATAACATTTTGCAACCTTATTTTGAAAAGTTAAATTAACTTATACTCAAGATATTTTGGAAACCTGATTGCAGAAATTTTTTTAATATTTTAAAAATTACAGTTTTTTTTACATTTTGTGTAACAAAATAACTTTACCTAATATTTTAAAAATACCATTTTTCTTTGTTTTCTAATCTTTGAATTTGGGCTGTCACACTAAAATATCAAATTTAAAAAAATGGACCTCTAATTAGGTAGATCTTAAAAAAGTGCCTGTAGAAAGTTTTTTAACAGCTTTAAGAATAAGGGCGCAGAAAAATAAAAACTAAAAATAAATATTTCGGTTTTTTCGCCTCTCCCGAACTACCCGGAATTTGTAAACTTTTTTTTGGTTTTAAGCAAAGCGTCAAATTGCTCAACTCTGCCCTAATTTAAACCTTTTCGTATCTTCTACCGTTTAGGAGATCCCCATGGTGAGCATTGAATTTGGAACATCCTGTATTGTTTGTTGGACTTTCCAATGTAAAGAAGTATTTGGATCAACTTTCAATGAGACAAATTTTGAATCAAACATATTAAGGACAAAATGTCATATATGGTGGCTGAAGCGGTGTTACTGAAAATGTAGCTTACGAGGATGTTTTAAAGGATTCCTGACGCAAATTGGGAATTACAGAAAGCAATAATATCTGAGTTCCAACTATCCTTATAAATCTTAAAACTACAAAATATGACGATACGTATGCCTCTGTGCCAAATGATTTACCTTACCTTACGAATGCCAGAAAACAAATTAGGAGTCTAATGGGCAATAGTTACAATAAGACAAATTGGCAGCATAATTTTTCTCTGAAAATATCGAAAAAATTTCTAAAAATGGTTTCCGTAAAAATGTTTAAGTTTTAAGGTTTGTTCATTTATGATACACCAACACTAGATTGGTTGTAATACTTTTTTGAATATTATAGAATTGCCCCGAATTTTTCCGGAAAAATGCGGATCTTCAGAAAAATGTCTGCAAATAATTGAAGCACTATAGGAAGATAATAAATGAAAATTTTATATTATGAGCATTTATCCAATTTAAAGTTATAGTTTTAACAACTAAACAACAAACGGCTATCCACTTATACCAGTTTTTAACCTATTTAGAAGTCATCAATGTTGTGGCTTGCTATTTAAAAATATAATTGCATAAATTACAAAACAGTCAAAATCGTTAAAGTGAAACTCGGAAATGTTTGAATGTGATTGTTATTAACTCTTATGTTCTTTAAGAAGCTATCCCTTAAAAGAAGTGAGTGCGTACAAAAAAAATCAAGTATGGTAAATGCATAAATGGCTCCAACCCTCCCTAAAAATGACGACTATAATCGAACTACGTCATTTCTTTAAAAGTTTTTATTCCTGGACAGATTTTTTTTCGTTACATTGCCACCGTTTTTGCCCTTATCAAAAGGCAAAAAGAGATATTTTCGTTTAACTTGTGGCTTTCTACCCTGATCTAGGTCAATGTTACCCTAGCTCTCAGCTGATGGCTTTGATGTGTACCACAGAGCTCGGCGCCTTTAACTATTAAGTCCCCAAAGTCGAGGCGGCACGCCAACATAGAAAGCGTGTGCCCACTGCCGCCTACGAATAAACGAGGGTAGTTTCTGGCATTAGAGAGAAATGGTTCAACTCCTACCGAATAGAGTCTAACGAATAACGTTAATATTTTATTAAGGTAGTAGTTACAATCTGAGGAATTATTTTTAGCAACACTGTACGGGAAATCTATTTAACTATGCCGACCTGATTTTTTTGCAAAATTTTACGTCATTTACTTATGGTTATCAACAGTGGGACACCAGAGATTTTTTAGCACCGGGTCAAAAATTTGGGGTTAGGTTACTTATTTTGACTTTTCGCGTTCTACGCCGCTAAAAAATCAACTAAAATACTGAAATAAAAGAAAACCATTTATTGCAGAATTACCTGCTAAGAAAACGATACCCAACTACGTAATAAAGTAACTGAGTGTAATGTTTAAGGTTGCATTTGCAGGTGCATTTATAATTGAATTGGAAACAGTACCGCTAGCTGATACCGACAACAGGTTAACTTAAACGCCTGCAGATTTAAAAATTGGCTACTGGCGTTAGACGAAATAATCGTATTCTGTTTTAAACAGGAGCGTGAACGACTATCAAGAGTCTTTCCAACCCTAAATGGAGCTTTATTAACCTGTTTTGTTAGTACTTAAGTATCCTTGTGTTTTTGAAACTGAGGTTCTAAAATCTGTCCTTTGCATTCCAAGATTTCACTAGTACACTTGCACATAACTATGCCGCAATAATTTAAATTTAAAAAAATGGTTGAATCAAAATAAAAACAAAATTATGTGGGGTTATGGGCGGCGAATATTTCTATGCGAGTGCCTAATAAGCCCATCGAGCCAGCAAAGTTCTCTTGGTTCTTTAATAGACTCGGGGTAATGCCCGCGCAGCGCTAGGCCTTTTTCGGCGGGCGACCGCACACGCGGGTGGTTTCATATTTGTTTTAGAACAATGTTTTTAAAACACATTTTTGAAAGATTGTTGACAAATATAATAATATAATATAAATTCTGCGATCTATCGGCCAATACTTGAACTTCGTGTGTCTCCCAAATTCAATGAAGTGTGACTGATTGATCGGTTTTGAAGGAAACTTAGGTTTTATTTTCGCTAAAGCAAGGAAATATAAAAAGGAAAAATTTAATCCAGAGGAATTTTTGAGTATTTCTCTATTTTTTTTTGTAAATCAGGTTTGTTCTAAACCGCAATTATTTGAGGCTTTTGGGATAGATGACAGCACCAGAGCTTTTATTTTAAAGAAAAAATAATTGAGAAGAAAAATCTTTCAGATATTTTTGTTAAGCATTTAAAAATGATCACCCCTGCAAAATTTCAGCTAATTCTGATGTTTAGTTTTTCCTGTGCACTCTGGTAAAAGATTAATGCCTGTATGCACCATTTTCACGTATTTTCGTAGTTAGTCACGGCTAATTATGTAATCACGGTTAAATAGTCAGTACTATGCACCAAAGGATTTTGCACTCAAATTAGCTAATCGTGATTTGGTAATCAGGTCTAGCAGAAAGAATCTGGCAACGTCGCAAATGTCCCAGGTATTCATATTATATAGATTATTTCGTGTCCATTAGAGGCATAAAACCTTATATAACTCCAAACAACTGATTTATAGGGGTAACGGGATTGTTACTGAAAAACGACAAAAAATGTAAGAATCTAAATTACAGTTTAGTACTGTATTAGTTTTTAACTTGTAAAATTCATTACCAAATGGAAAGTGTCATGCCATAGAGCATGTTAGTTGGTGTGCGATACCACTATACTGTGGATTTCAAACAAAATGCGTTAAAGGTAGATTTAAATACATATTTGTAATGACTTATTCTGGGTTTATACAGCAAAATAAAATGTAAAATAACAAATAAGAACACCCAATACAAAACTTATTTTATTTTATTTACCTGTATAAACCCAGCATTAGCTAAAATCAGTCAAAGTTATCCAGGGCATGTAGGCATTTTATAGTAGTAGGAAAAGTATAAATCATCGTCAAGTAATAGGTTTTCCACCTCAATATTGTTATTATTTCTCACAAACTTTTTTTTTCAGTTTTTTTGACAAACATTTGTAAACAAAAAACCAAACATAACCTCACTAATTAACTAGCCGCGGTTATCTGGTCCTTAATTCTAGGCCATCGGGCGATTAAAGATAATTGCCGATTAGGAGAAAAAATCGTTTGGTCCATAAGAAAAATATTATGTAATCACAGCTAAAGTCTTAATCAGAGAAATTGTACAATGGTGCATACCAGCATAAGAAATTAAAGAACAAGGCGTTGCCAGTTGTACTTTTTTTTACTTAAAATCTGGGGAGAAACTATAGCCTTAAAAAAAAAATTTTTAGATACTAGTTCTACTGAAGGCAAATGGACTAAAGATACTTCTGTTACTACTTACTTTACTAGGTCGCTACAAAGTACATTAGGTAGCTGAATCTGCTCTATAAACGGGTGTGGATCTAAACCTTATTCAAGAAAACACCAAGGCCATTTTCTTAAACCCTTTTTTAAAGGAGTCCACAAAAAATTGATTTTTAATCTTCTGCTGACGGAGATTCTAACTTAGTTAGAGAAACGCGTCTAGAGATAAAAAAGTAATGTTTTGGGAAATTGGTTATATAAATGGTTTTGAAATTAATGAAAATCATACAGCTCACATTTTAATAATTCCGCAAAACTTTTCTTTGCAAACTAAGCAGAGAGTTTTCTTGTGGAAAAATGTTATTTCGCCTTCAGGTGGTGCTGGTTTTTGATAATAGAGAGAGCTCTAATTAAAAAATTTGGTTTTTTTGTAGTTAAATATTAATTACATTTTTAAAACAATAGCCTTCGAATCTGCGCGAATTAATTTAAAGTAGCCGTTAGAGCAGGTAAAGGACCTGGTAATTAAAATCGTGCTTTTTTAGTAGTAAAAGTAAGCAATTAAACAAAAATTACTTTTTTTAGAAATTTCGGTACCGTTTGGTTTTAAAAGTTGGGCAACCTACAAAGGGTAGCCGCAATATTTCCGATCTTTTTTTGGTCGCAAGACTGTGTGACGAGAGAATTAAAAAAAAAAAGTGCCCTTAGCCTAAATCTCTCTAATATGTCACTCTGGATAAGGCAGGCAATCCGTGCGGCGGGCACAAAGATCAGATGTTTTCTTCCCATCCGGGGTTACTACGATGGAATGGTGTTACGAAAGGACGATTTTATGGCCAATCGGTCGATCTTTTTGTTGAATGAATGGAAAATATCATGGAATAAAGTTACGATAGAAACAGTTTCTTCCATCAAGTCATAATAGAATTTCAGCCGGCCTCTGTAGCGTGATAGATAGTGCATGGATATTTTGTGTTGGTTCTAAACGCTTGGCACTTACTTTGCAACAGTGGGAATTGATCCTAGAATGGATGGAAAGTCCCAGTATAAAACCAAAAACGTATTAAATTAATATTTTTATAATTGTCTCAGATTCCTATTTTAATTAAACAGTAATTCGACAGTCTGAAACATCTTATAAAACCAGTTCTTTATTCATTAACATATAGAGTTGCCAATCCGTCTCGATTTGTTGGGATGAAAAGTTTTCAGCGAAATCGACACTAAAAGTTTCCAGTTAAAATCCCATATCTATTGCCAGTGGTTAACTATAAATCCTTTCTTTTTTCTTAGCTGCGTTTGAAATATTTGGCTATTGACAATTTAGTGTTAAAAAATCGAAATCAGTTCGTTCAATCAAAGATTAAGGTTACAAATCTAAAAATTAAGGGTGTGTGTTCAAATTTGGTATGCGTTTATAGTTCCGGCAACAATACAATAATATGGTATTATTGGTACACAACTTCCCTCTAACCAGAGATTATCTAACGAGGGAAGTGGAGGGGGAAAGGACGAAAGGAAAATAAACGATTTAGAGTACAAATCTAAAAATTAAATAATAAATATTTATTAAAAAAAACTTTTAAAGAACAAAATGCACTGAAAAGTAGAAAATATTTTTTTATCTTTTTTATACCATAATAAAAGCGATGGACGCAAATTTTGAAGCATGATGAAAGCATTATCTTTATCATTCGAATAGAAGAAGAATTTAGTTATTCTTTTGTAGTTCTCTTTTTGTCACCGAAAACACTAGTGCACCCCGGAATTGACTTCGAGGGGGGGGGGGTAGGAATAAATAATAAAAATTTGAAGTAAAAATGTGACCAAAATTGGGTGAACTTTGAATGGAAGGTATATTTTGTAAAATTAGAGCGGGGCTCGGACAACTTTTTCAATTTTTTGTCGGATAAGCAAAAATTTCTTTCCAAGGCCAACAATTCGAAATATTCAAACATTTGAATCGGTGGCCTTAGAAAGACGACAAAAAAATAAAAAAAGTGCTCTGAGCCGCGTCTTAGTTCTGTCAATTGACCAGTTTACGAGTTTGACAGGCTGGGTAGCAAAAAGTTTTGCCACCAAACTAAACAAAAATTACCATGAAATAAAAATTGATAGGTAAATTTTGGTGGGAACCCTGATTTTCGAGAACTTTTTTGTTTTTAATTTGCGAAAATAAACAAACGAGCACATCAGTTAAAATTGACAAAGAAAAGGTATTAAAAAAAAAGGGTGGAAATAACGCAATTTGGATAAGTACCAGTGCGGAACGATGCCTATATTCAAAATTGGAAATCAAATTGCATCATGATGTTTAATGATGTATGGTAGATGGTGACCAGTGAAACCACTGATGAGCCCACGCTAGTTACCCAGGGCGAAACATCGTTTATTCATTTCTCTTTTCGCTTTGGTCCTTCGTGTGTTCCTTGTGGGGTGTTCCCAAGATCTTTTGATCTTTTGTTTTTTAGTTTCTTTTCGGTTGAAATAACTGGTTTTAGGCGGGGTTACTACTTACTTTACGGAACTCTGACTGCACCGTTAAACTTTTAACTTGGAAAGAGCATTTCCACACATTGTACTACTGCATATCTCGAGGCATATCTGCAGTAAAAAATCTGTACGCTATCCATTTCTAAGTAGGTATGGATAGAAGCTAAAATCCCGCGAGGATTTTATGACACTATACCTTTAATTTTGATGTAAATTTTAACTTAAATTCACTGAAGTACCCGTTTGTTTATTTCCGTAAATTAAAACCAAACAAGTTTAGTTGTCGAAAATCAGGGTTCCCACCAAAATTTACCTGTCAATTTTTTTAATTTTTTCTGTTGGTCATTTTATTTTAGTTTGGTAGCAAACCTTTTTGATACCCAACCTGTCAAACTTAAAAAGTGGTCAATTCTGATATTTATTCGACTCCAAAAAGTATGGATATCACATGAACCGTTTTGAATGACAGACAAAATGAGTCGAACAATTTTAATTTTATGCAGATTTGATTTTAAAATCTATCCAACTTAAATAAATAAATAGATAGATAGATAGATAGATAGATAGATAGATAGATAGATAGATAGATAGATAGATAGATAGATAGATAGATAGATAGATAGATAGATAGATAGATAGATAGATAGATAGATAGATAGATAGATAGATAGATAGATAGATAGATAGATAGATAGATAGATAGATAGATAGATAGATAGATAGATAGATAGATAGATAGATAGATAGATAGATAGATAGATAGATAGATAGATAGATAGATAGATAGATAGATAGATAGATAGATAGATAGATAGATAGATAGATAGATAGATAGATAGATAGATAGATAGATAGATAGATAGATAGATAGATAGATAGATAGATAGATAGATAGATAGATAGATAGATAGATAGATAGATAGATAGATAGATAGATAGATAGATAGATAGATAGATAGATAGATAGATAGATAGATAGATAGATAGATAGATAGATAGATAGATAGATAGATAGATAGATAGATAGATAGATAGATAGATAGATAGATAGATAGATAGATAGATAGATAGATAGATAGATAGATAGATAGATAGATAGATAGATAGATAGATAGATAGATAGATAGATAGATAGATAGATAGATAGATAGATAGATAGATAGATAGATAGATAGATAGATAGATAGATAGATAGATAGATAGATAGATAGATAGATAGATAGATAGATAGATAGATAGATAGATAGATAGATAGATAGATAGATAGATAGATAGATAGATAGATAGATAGATAGATAGATAGATAGATAGATAGATAGATAGATAGATAGATAGATAGATAGATAGATAGATAGATAGATAGATAGATAGATAGATAGATAGATAGATAGATAGATAGATAGATAGATAGATAGATAGATAGATAGATAGATAGATAGATAGACTTTATTAAGAATAAAGCAAATTTTTTGAAACTCTTAAAAGGCGAAATCTAGCAATAAAGTGCTACTCTCATTTAATCTTAAATCTTAAGTTCTGTGTGAATCATTTAATCAAAAAAGTGTCAACTGTTTTGTCTATAAATTTGGCCGACTTCCTATATATTGCACAATGCTTCGATTAACCGATCCATCTCACATTTTAAAAGGCTCGTGACCACGATTTGCCGATTCGTTAAAACGCTACAAATTCTTCGTCAAGGCATCAGCATCATCAGTGATGGTGCCGAAGACATCTTTATTTCGATGGCTTTAAGACCTTGGCTAACAGTTGGAATGTGTTAAGCTTTAATGTAATTTACTGTGAGGCTTAATGTTGTTTATAGCAGTGCGGTTGACGTTATTGGTCTGAAAATGAAAATTTTGATTCCTGTTCTTTCCGTGTTCAATAATAGGATAATTATTATTAATAATTAAATATCAAGTTTTCGATTAATTGGCTAAATTAGACGTTTGGAAGAACTATTAGTCGTCCGGCTTAAGTCCCTAATTGTCCATTTTGTGCAGAAACCGTGAAATTTAACACACTTATTCTTAGGACAATTCTTTAAAATTTTAGTTAAAGAAATCGACGATCGGATGTATAGGAGGCAAGGGGCGACGATTTTTTAGAAATTGGTCTTCTATATATCAATCGTATCTTTTTTATTTTATAACGTATAATTTTCAAATTTGGTACGATTACTATAATTGAATTTTTGTTTTTAAATAGCTTTAGTTTGATATGTCCCTTAGTGATCTACACTTTTTATTGAATATGCATAAGAAACTGCGTTTTCAATGTTTTCTTCAATTCACCGTACGAGTAAAAATTTTGCTGGATATAGAAAAAAATTACTTTTTTTAACTGAAACATCCCCAACAAATTGATTAAGGTATAAAATTCAAAAATGTATTGAGCCGTTTTTACGCAATAGGCTAGTAAAGTTGACCTAACCTGTGTTAACTCTTCCGCCTTGATTCCCAAATAATACACTATTGTACATTTTATACAGAAAGCTCAAAATTTTTACCAGACAAGCTGACAACGATTTTCTTTAAAATGGAGGTCTTTTGTAAAAAAATCGAAGGTTGCCTATAAAAACAAAATAAAACTCGAATCCTAATAGCTTAATTCAGAGGAATTTAAAAACAATAATTAAATTGGCATACGACCTTCAGTGACCTTGTAAAATAATATTTTACCCAAAAAAATTGCATAGGTATAAAAACTTTTTTGAATTTTGGAAACAGCAACAGGTGTGTAATCCAACACATTTTGAGAGACCGAGCTGCTGGTTGTAGAAACATAACCTCAAAAACTATAACAAAAAAATTTCATCAGCTACAAGAAAACAGCAGAATGTGAGAGCGCGCTTGTTTTTTGAAATAGACGTGACGTAAGTATATGTAACACTAAAATTTCCTTCGCAGTTAAATTTTGACCCTCTACTTGTAAAACTTCACACTTTTTGAAAACATATATATTGCATACTAGTCATAATAAACTAACAAATTTGACGACATTGTTTGTTTTGTTAATCACTTTATCATGCATGAATTTATACTAACAAAAAGAACCGAATAGAAATTTTCGAACTAATCCACTCCTTTTCCACACCATCATATAAAAAAGCGCCTCCACGACGTACCAGGAACGTTGTTGCTACATAGCAGTGTGGTATTTGGTACTATGAAGTGGTGGCAACGTAATAGTAACCGGAAAATTATTTCCTACTTAGGGAGTTACTATGTCAAGGTATAGTATACAGGCACGTAACGGAGTCAAATTGCGGTTACTTTCAGTAAATTGTATGTGGTGCCGGTTACGTCGTGACAACTTTAAATGTTTGTTGGGCTATACCTCCAATCATGAATTGCCTCGACGAAAATTTTAAAGAACGACCATTATGTAATGGAGTAAATAACAATTTCGAGTATTTAATTTTCAAAATGATTCGTTTGCTTATTAAAAAAGTTTCTAATCGCTAGCAATTGGATTATATAAATCTTAATAAAGATAAGCAGAACGCTATCGCAATTATGACGACAAGTAGCATTTTTGGTACGAACTTGGATATTATATCCCTAACATAGGATTGGCCTCTCTCCCTATACAAATTAAATAGGGACTAAATTACCTACTTAAAAAATTTGACTATTCTACCTACGTGCGGACAGAACTGATGTTAATTCTCCCTCTGAAACAGATCACAGTAGTTAGTTGTGCAGACAGATCAATATAAAAAAAACCAGGGCAACGCTGTTTTAATAAAGTAATCTTGTAAGGAATAGCGACTACCTACTACTATAATTTGACAACACATAATAATTAAATGTTTCTAAAAGGAACCTATTCACACAATTCAGCCGAAATCCACTTGGATTCTTTTTTTCTGATAAACTTCAATATTTTGTCTTTAAAAAACACAGGCGCTTTAAAACACGTAGATTTTAGAAATTTTTGGAAAAAAAGTCAATATTGAAAAAATAACAAATATAGTTTTTTGGCAATTATAGCTATTTATGTATCTAGGTCATTAAGGAGGCGTTTAACACCCGCGGCGTGGAAATAAAAACACGAGCCGCTAGGCGAGGGATTTTACACGCTGAGGGTGTTAAACACATTTTATATATTTTCAAATATTTTATGCACAACTGGGCGTTAAAATGACTTTTACCGTCCGCATTTTAGAGTGATAAGTGGCACTTTAACGCTTTAGAACTAGAAATTTGATAGTAATTTTACTTTTTCTGTTTGGCTTGCATTTTCTTCGTTCAAAACAAAGAGATTTTGGAACAGCAATGAAAAGCAACCATTTGTTTTATTTTTTAAATTTTTCAAGAACAACAATAAACAAATAACATAATTATAGGTACAAATGTCGAAGTTGTTGTTAAAACTAATAGTGGTCTGAAACATCCTGTAATAGCTCCAAAGGGAAGACGGCTTGTTTTATTTCGCCTTTTCGCTGAAGTACGCAAGCAAAGTGTCTGCTTTTATAGAGGGAAACTTCCCTAATAGCACAAAGATATTCCCCGAACATTCGCCGAATGTTTAGCTAGGATATTGGGAACATTCTCTGAATGTTCCCTTAAATCCTCTAAGCAAACCAGGGATGTTCAGGGAATATTCTGTGTCGGCAGTTTTGATATTCCTATAACATCCTGGTAGAACATTCATAGAATATTTTCGCAGGATTTTTATAGCACATTTATAATATTATAGGTCCTTGCCGAGGAACCTTGAAGGCAGGGAAAAACATATTTTTGAGCTTGAAATTACGTTATTTGTTCAATGCAGGATAACTCGCGAACGGCTCAACAGATTTTCATAACTGTTTTTTTATTGGATAAAAATATTACCCCCTCCTCGAATCCTCCCAAACGATAGTGAAAGGAAATTATGTTATTTGTTCTATGCAGGATAACTCCCTTATTTTTTTATTGGAAATACATATTAGCCTACCCCCACAAGCTTTTTGCATAAAATAAAATCTTAAATTCTGCTGCGTAAGCATGAGCGTGGATAGAAAAATATTATTTTCTTTTATAGCATGATTTGATGATATTTTTGAGGCCAACAAAATGGTTTTTTCTAAAAATAGAGTATAGAGTAGAACATTGGTAGATTATCCTGACTAGAACATTCGCTGAATGTATTACCCAGGATATTCCCAAAATATCTCCTAAATGTGCTATCAATCAAGGACATTTTTAGGACCTTACTAGAACATTCGTGGAATATCGTACTTAGAATATTTTCGTAATGTAGGATCTAGGTTATTCTAAGAATATTTTTTAAACAGGATTTCAATGTGCCAAATCATAGGACATTTTTAGGACCTTAGTAGAATATCCTGCTTGTAATATTTTCTAAATGTACTACCCCGGATATTCTGAGAATGTCTTTTAAATGTGCTATTTATGTGCTAAGTCAAATAATCTTCGTGAGATACATTTAGAAATTTATAGCACAGTGAGGGAATGTTCCTGGAATATCGTGTGCTATTACGCTTGGTGAACTCTGTTCCTCAATATCCATTGAAATCGCGAAAACAATGGAGTTTGTATGAAAATTTAGAAAAAACTTCTCAAGTGACGCTCAGTTTGTTTATTTGGTTGCTACGTGTTGCTAGGAGCATTATTCAATGTTTTTGTCAGATTGCTTGATTAAAAAGTGACATGAATAGACTGGCCGCCCGCTTACTGTCAGAGATTCGTGTGTTGTCAAAATATTAGAGAGCTTTAGACTAACAATTTTTTTTGTGGAATAATTCGTGAAGTCTTTTTTCTCTTAGAAAACACGGTTGTGCATAAAACATTGTATGTATCGCGTTCCTAAATTGCGTTTAACGTTCTCATCGTGTAAAATCCCTCGCCTATTGGCTCGGGTCTTTATTTTCACGCCGCGGGCGTTAAACGCTGTCTTTAAGACCTAGAAACAGAAATAACTATAAAGAGTTCTAGACTAAAAATTAAAAGAACATATGGATTCAATATTATTTCCTAAATTACTGAAAATCGATACTAAAAATGTAAATAAAGGATTTGACACATTTCTTACACCTCATTCCAAATTCTCCGAAGCAATTTCATTATGGCGGCTGACAATTAAACACAGAAGCTAAATGAAACTGTCATTGTCAGTGTCAAAAAAGTAGTCCGCAGCAATTTGGAATGGAATGTACATCATAAGCTAACTAACTCGATCATCCAAAACGTAGGTCAAAAATAAGTAATTTGTGACTACTGCGGTTATCAAAAAGTTTCTAATTTTGTAAATAGTACTTCCAGAGATATTACGCTTTCTACACACCAACTTCACGGAATTTGAGATATGATGACAAGTTCAGTTAGTTAAAAAAAAACACTTTAGGGGCGGAGCAAATGGGGGTGGATTTTAGAAAATTTCGCATGGTTGTTGGGTGTTTTAAAAATTTTTAATTTACTTGTCTACAAAGTAATTTTAGTTTTTTAAAAATCGGTCGGATCAAAAAAATATTTAGAAAAAGATTTTAGACCAAAAAACAAATCAAAACTACGTTACCTCTTTTCAAGAGTCATGTTACAGTGACCTTATACTTTTACAGGGTTCTTCTTTATAACCTGCTGAAAAGTACAGGATTCTGTATTTACGGTCTTCTGCACTTTTCAATTTTGATGTTTTTGTTTCTCGGTTTATTCGACAGCCCAATAAACATTTTTCTGACTTCCGACCAAACTTGCACCAATCGCGACTTCACTTTAGGTAAAAAATATTATAGTTCTTTAAGCGCGACCAAATTTGCATTAATCGCGACGTCACTTTAGGTAAAAAATATTGTAGTTCTTCATACGACCTCGAATTAACGTCGTGATTTCGTTGGCATTTGGAAGTCTTCACCGGAGACGTCATCCGACGATCACCAACTTGGAAGTGATTTCTAGTAAAATTTCCGGCGTTTTAGTGTTGTTTTCGTGCAGAAAGTAATTTTAAATAAAAAATTTCGACGTCTGAACGTCGTTGATGTCTTTCCTTGTTAATTTGGTCAATTTCTCTGAACAGATTCCTACCTCGGTTCAACGTTATGCCACAACGGCCAATTTCGTAAAAAAAGTGACGAAAGTTGTCTGTTGGGAACCTAACCTCACTTTTAGGTGATGAATTTGGAAATTTAAAAAGAAACCGTCTTTTTAAAATATGCCTAAAAAGAACTACGGCATTCTAACACATTTTATAGAAAAAGGAACAAACTTCTTATGGATATAAAAAACACGGTGGTAAGTAAAGCCAAAGAGGTATTTGCCCAGCGCCATGATTTACTTATTTTATTTGGCACCTACCTATTGTTGGTAATGTGTACGTGTCGTCAGCCAGCGTGTCTTATTTAGATAGATACTTACATTAGGTTAAACAGATTTTATGACTGGGTCAGCACTCCATCTTGGATCTATTTCATTGTTTTCCACGAAGTTGATCGATTATTATTGTTCTTGCGCAAGTATCTGAATTCTAACCTTAGATATTTTTAGACATTACCAAAAACGTTAGAGCCAAACGTCGTTCGATGGGAGAATTCTAGTAGTTGCGCGTTTTTTAGATTTTGGCGGTTATTTATGATCAAATAGCATATTTTTTGTAATTTTAATGCTAGTTTTTATGATATGTATTAAAATATGATTTAAAAAACATAGTTTTAAAACTTCTTTTTTTTGCAAAAAAAAAACAAAAAACATCAAATTTGCCTTATTTTTGAAGCCCACGCATTTTTTTCCACCTAACCTTACTATATTTATCAGTCGCATGGAAATTTCGATGTGGAACATTCCTTAAAAATCAATTATTATCAATGTTACTTTGTTAACTTGTTCAATTTTTCTTTACTACATTTCTAGTAAAAAAAATTTAACGTCAGTTTTAATAAACTCTCTTGCTTTATGGTTGGTCGGCAGCCGACGTCGTTATTTTTATTTACTTTTGGGTCGTCAGGTACGACATACGACGTCGGCAGTCGACGTCGGGTCGCCTGAGGCGACGTCGCTGTCACATCCAAATGTTTATAGGGAGGTGGCGCACACTGGTACTACGTCTCCGCGGATTACAAACTTTTGTGGTGTGCATGGTGCCTGTGTAGCTTCAACTTTCAGGTACAATCCTATGACTCCCTGATGATTCCTAATAAGGATGAAACAGGTCTTTAGGTGTCTGGATTCTCCATTAGACATTGAAGGCCTAGTCGTAATGAAGTGAGAAAAAAAAGGCTTTGTCCGATATGCCACGAGTGTTACTTTAATTAATTAATAATTACCTCCGATTGAATTTGGAAAGAAGTGTATTGAGTTTCTTTTTAAATGCACATTGGAATACCTGAGTTCTGTAATATATAGTTGGCAAAAAAATGTATATTAAACCATAAAAAAATCAAAGCCAATTTAAATTACTGACCTTTAAACCGTATGGTATACATACATCCTATAAATTTCATAAATAAAAAGAAGTTCTGCAGGTGGCCCTGCATGTATTTTTTGTCAAAAGAGAGCAGAGTGACATTTACGATTTATATTATGTGCCTGTTGAAATCGTTATTGTGGAAAATCCGAAATTGTTTTCTTTAAATGAACACTTTATAAAGGTCATAGTTTCAGACGACATACGGATCGCAAAATGTGTAACTTGAAAAATAATTTAAAAATTAAGACTCGCCAAGGATTCATATTCTTTCACAAAAGTGAGAAAAATCGTCTTAAACCGAAGATTTGGATTATTATAGTATCGTATAGTTATATGCCACATACCTAATTACTGCGATATGACGACGGTTAAAAACTTGTTTTATTAAAATATGCAGCAACGCTGTTTTACCTGACTGCCTAGGACCGAAATGAAAAATTTAAAATTTTGGACCTTTTATCATCTAAAACTAAAGTCGAATGTCCCATTTTGTTAATCCGTACTAAAAAATTACCAAATCGAACTTATCTGAGACACTGCGCAACCAGCAACCACTGTTTTGTTTGTAAAGTTTAGTTAGTTTAGTTTAGTTGTTGTAATTTATACTTAAAACTATAATCAAAAACAATTGGTACGTGTAATAGATAAACCTTTAGATAAAAAGGCTTTAATCAGCAAAAACATTACGTACATGAATGACAATGAATGACAACTAAAGTCAGCTAGACTGATAACTGACAACATAAATAATAAGGTAGCAAATATATCATATTCGCCCGGATTTAATTTTACTGATAATCTTCAAGATATTTTGGCAATTTCCGAGTTCTTTTGGTCTTTTCCAGTTGTTCTGTTCTAACATCAGTTTCTGTTCTAGCATCAGTATTAGAATCAGAAATGGCATCAAGTGAATCCATTTCAAAATCTTCATTATTTTCTGATGAAGATAAGTCGTCTGAACCATTTAAAAGGGTCGCATCTCCCCTTGGTGCTAAGTGCTTCGATGAAACGGTAGCTTCTTTCCCATCGTTATAGCGTATCCATGCATATTCAGGATTAGCGTCTATAAGATCTGCTTCTTCCACTAAAGGATCATATTTGCTTTTTCTGTTTTGTTTTCTGACGAGTACTTTCTGTGGTATGGACAGCCAAGATGGTATAGAAGTGCCACTTATAGATCTTCTCTGGTAGACAAAAAATCTTTCATGAGGTGTGCAGTTGGTTGCTGTACACAGCAAAGACGAATCGAATGTAATGCATCTGGAAGCACAGTATCCCATTGTTCGATAGGTAAATTTCTTGTTTCAAGAGCTAATGATACTGTATTCCAGATTATACCATTGTATCTTTCCACTTGCCCATTTCCTTGTGGATTATATGGCGTTGTGCGACTATGAGCTATTCCTCGAGATTGCAGATATTCACTGAGCTCTTTAGATACTAGAGTTGATCCATTATCAGAATGTATGTAAGCAGGAAAACCAAAAATGGCAAAAAGTTGATTAAGGCATGCTATAACAGTTGAACTCGTTACGTCTGAACAGGGAAAAGCAAAAGGGAATCTGCTATATTCATCTACAATAGTGAGCATATACTTATATTTATTATTGGAAGGTAATGGTCCTTTAAAATCAATATTAAGACGCTCTAAAAGTTTTGTTGCTTTAATCAGGTGACTGTTTGAATTTTTATGAAATTTTGGTTTAATTCTATTGCACACTGGGCATCCTGTTGTCATTTTTCTAATGTCTTCCAAATAATATGGTAAATTTCTTACCCGGACAAAATGGTATATTCTGGTGACACCCGGATGGCACACATCTTGATGAAGTTGTAATATCTTATCTGTAGTATATACAAGTTGCTGAAACTCTTGAGAATGTATCAGCCACTGTGTTCTGTTTTCCAGGCCGATAAATAATATCGTAGTTATAGCAGGCTAGTTTAAGTTTCCATCTCATGATTTTTTCATTTTTAATTTTACTAGAGTGTCTAGTATTAAACATAAATAAAACTGCCTGTTGATCTGTCACAAGTCTGAAGTGACGTCCCATTAGATAGTGCCTCCACTTCCTCAATGCTTCTACACATGCATAAGCTTCTTTTTCTACAGATGAATGTTTTCTTTCTGATTCAGATAAGGTCCGTGAAAAAAATGCTACGGGTTTTCCTGACTAGCTTAGAGATTCCACAACTAAAGGTTCATTTTCGTTTATAGACCAAAGTGTGCAATGTCTGTCTTAATCATTTCAAAATCAAAGATCTGATTTTCTGATAAAAGAAAATGATTGCAGCTTATGAGACTTCGGATTTTGTCAGAAAAATTCTGTATCCATTTAGAAAAATGAGAGAACATACCTAGAACTCTTTGTAGTTCACTTGAGTTTTTAGGTACTGGTAAGTTCAAAAGTGGTAAAAGTCTTTCTGGATCGGGTTTCACAGATCTGTTTTCTATAGTGTATCCTAAAATACTTATTGATTTTTGATTAAATGAACACTTGTTCTGATTCAATGTAAGTCCATGCTTTTTTACAGCTTCTAGAAATGCTTTTAAATTTTGATCATGACCTTCTTGATTTTTGCCGCAGTCAGTTACATCATCCAAATAAGCATATACACCTATTAAATTTTCTTCTGCAATTATTGAGTCAATTACTCTCTGGAAAGAAGAAACTCCATTTGTTACTCCAAAAGATATTCTTCGGAATTGATACAATCGTCCAGCAGCTTCAAATGCGGTGTATAGTTTATCTTGTTCTTTAATGGGAATCTGATGATAGGCACTTTTTAGGTTGATTGTGCTGAAAACTTCATATTTGGAGATCTTATTGACTAGTGTTTCAATGTTTGGTAGCGTATAGGCATCTAATAGAGTGAACTTGTTTATGGTTTGTGAGTAATCGATGCACATACGTCGTTTACGATTTTCGTTACCAAAACTTGAGCTCGCCATGGAGAATTGTTTTCTTCGATTATGTTTTCTTCCAAAAGTTTTTTAACTTCCTGCTTTACGAACTGCTCATCTTCGGCTGAGTGTTTGCGTGATTTGGTAATGATAGGCCTGCAATTTGTAATCAGGTTTAAAAACAGGGAAGGCGATTCAACTTTGGCTTCCATTAGACAACAAACTGATAAAGGCGGTTTTGCACCTCCAAATTGGACTTACACACGATGGTGTTGTTTCATGATATCGTGGCCAACTACAAAATCAGCACACAGATTTGAAAGTACAGATATTTTGAAATTTTTGTATGTTGTATCTAATAAATCGATATTGGTAAAGCAGTAACCTCTAACAGGTGAAGAACAAGTTGAAGTTGCCATCGAAACTTGACATTTGCTAGGATTAGTTGTATTATTATGACGAATGGCGAAATCGTAGTCTAGAAAACTGTCAGAACTTCCAGTATCGACTAACGCATGAGCACGGTTATTGTTTATGTTTACTTGAACAACTGCGTAAGCATAAAGGCACCGCTGAAGCAGAAGCTATGACATGAGCAGAAGCTGTTGTAGGTTTTGATTTCGAATTCTTAGACTTTAAACAGACTTTTGCGAAATGTCCCAGTTTTTGACAATTTTGACAGGTCGAATTTCGAGCAGGACATTGATTTCTAGGATGTCTCGGATTTCCACAAAAGTAGCATGTCTGTGCAAATGTAGTAGCTGCAGAAGATGGTAATTCCCTACCTATTTCGGAAGAGTAAGAAGGACAGCTTGGTGAACGGTAATGCTGTGTTTGTGTTTTAGCTTCCTCCAGAGTACGTAATTTATTCACAGCTTCTTCTAATGTTGGTGTTAAGTTTTCAAGAAGTCTTTATATCATTTTGAATCAAACCGTCAAAAAAATACGATCATCTCTGTTTTTGTCTGCACTTACTGATTTGAAGTTACAGTTTTTGGCAAGTAGTTTTAGAGATTGAACGTATTGATCGATATTTTCCGATGTCTGTTGCTTTCTAGTGCTTAGAATGTGTCTGGTAAATAATTCATTAACTTGTTTAACATAAATTCCTTCAAGAATTGTGATAGATTTATCGAATTTATCACACTCGCTGATATAATCGAAAACATTATGTGATATAAAGTTATTAATAGTCTGAGTTTCTCACCGTCAGCTAGATTCCTCTCTCTGCTTTTATCAGTTTCGTCCAAAAAGATTTTGAATGTCTGTAGCCAATGTTTCCATTCTTTTTCAGCCGATGGTGAAGTGGATGTCAGCGTGTTTCCTTTGATTTTATTTGCTGATTAAATTGTAATAGATAACTCTTTAGATAAATAGGCTTTAATCAGCAAAAAAAATACGTACATGAATGACAATGAATGACAACTAAAGTCAGCTAGACTGATAACTGACAACATAATTAATAAGGTAGCAAATATATCACAGTACGGCAAGCGAACCTAGAGGTTATTAATTAATCTAGAAATTATGCCTTTGTTACACATACTTCATACTATTTTCAAGATGTTTGGAATATATGTACGAAACCAGCTTTTTCTTAGATAAATATCTTTTTCAGACCTTTAATAAAATAGGTAAAGAGGGTATTTATATATACTTAAAATATTTTTAGTGTATTTGTCCTTAATTGAAGTTGTCCTTAAATGTTAGTGATATTTTGACTTGCATATTTGTTTTTAACCTGTAAAACTTAGATTTTAGTCTATAAACAAACACAACTTCAAAAATATAATGCAAACGAAAGCTTGGGCATTCACCGAGCATTTTTATGTATGAAAATCTAACAAAATTGACAATTAGCTCTGATGATGGCCTAAGGCCGAAAGCGTGCTAAGCTATTTACAGTAACAATTGCATAAACCCTCTTTCAATCCCATTGTTCATAAAAGTGCAATCAGCCAAATAAACAACTATAAAAACTTTAACCATCCAATTGGTGACGAATGGTGGGTACACTTTTGAGGTTATATATTTATAGTGTCTTTTTTTGACAGTTCTGTTTGGTTTTACAGTTTACAAAATCTGCGAGAAATCTTCATGACAAGTTAAGAAAATTGTTTTAAAGTTTGATTTTATAAATAACTCTGTTGTCCATTAACCGCCTCCGTTCGCCGCATTAACAAGTGACATTTTTCAAGTACCAAAAACTCCTTTTCGATTCCATTATGCAACCCAAATATGCAAAACGTTCCATGTGATTATTTTTTGAGCGAGCGCCTTATTTCCTAGTCTAAACACTCACATTAGAAATTATTCGTCATTAACCTATGGACGTTTCCCTAAAAACAAAAACAAAACTATAAGTTCAAACCAAATAAAGAAGTAGTTTAAGTACGACAAAGTTAAAAACGATACATTTTTCAAATCCCAAAATTGCTTGTCCCGTCAGTAAAAACTTTAAACCACTTTGCAGCATTGCAAAATGTCTGGTATTTGATTTATTATGGCTAGAAGTTATGGAATTGCTTGTCTTAACACTGTTTTTTGTTACCAATTGACAGGAGGAATGTTGCTTTAGTTATTTTACTTGTTTTCCTTTAAATTGCTTATTGTAAGAAACTTAATTGCTGTAATTTGCCGTTGTATATTACTAGTACTTTTTTCCTTTTTTTCCTGCAGCTTTTTATGTATCATACCATATCAGGAAAGGCTAATAAACGTATATAAAAACATTATTTAAAAATTTGCCACAAACTGTATATCAGGTGGGCCATAAAAAAATTGCGCAAAATCTTCCTTTTAACATCTTTTTTACTTTCAAACCAATTTTTATGGAACAAACATCACTTTATTAGAAATAAATCCAGCTTTAAGGGCAAATTATGACTATTTTAAAATCTAATATGGCAGTGACGTACAAAGAAGCACGCTAAATTTAAATGGCTTTTTCAGAGTGTTTGTGGCAATTTCTGAGGGAAGAAACTAGGAAGCATTTTTTCTCATAGGCATGACCTCCGATATTTGACAGGTGACCAGATAATTGCTGTTAACGTTAGGAATGGCGTGCCCAATATTATTACAGGCGTATTTTGACCGATTTCAAAGAAAAAATGATCAATTTCAACTAACTAACTGGTGTCCCAGATGTTTATGCTATACGTTTTTATTAAGTTTCGGAACTGTGAATTTTATGTTCTGCTCACTTGTCTAGCCAACAAAGTCATTTTAATTACCGATAAGGGAGTTACCAGAAGTTAGATATACATTACCATATACTGGACCGGGTGATTTAGATTCCATTTTCCAAAGTGGCTGTCGAAAAATCATAAAAAATTCTAATTATGACAGTAGAGCATTAACAGCTATTTAGTCACACATTCATGTGCTCCGAGTGTTTTGTTCGCATCCGTGTAGAAGCATAAACATCTGGAACACCAGATCAAAAAAAATTGTGGGGAGGTTTAAAATAAAGTATTTGTCTATGTCTAAGATGTTAACTTCATCTCGGGCACTTAAAGTTTTTGCGTAGTCGTAAATTGGAAAAAAAACACTACAAAAAGTTTGTTTTTCACTTGTAAATGGTATTTTCAAGGTCACTCAAGGTCGTGCATCAACTTAACTTTTTTTTTTCATAGTAAGCGGTAATAAGTAAATAAAAATTAATAAAATAAAATCTGGTTATATGTCGCCATTTTGATACATCAGCCTTCATAATGAAACGCATCATACCTGAACTAAAATTTTTTTAACAATACTGTTACACTTAATCTTTTTATTTTTCTTACGAAATTTGATCATCTTAGCTTTAATAGTTGATGAATAGCGCCCTTTAGTATGTTGGTTTTGCACTATGTCAATTTTACTGGTGTATTTTTCAAGGTCGTGAAGCTTCAAACTGCATTAAACTCTAAGGATCGAATTTGGCATGCACGCCTTATAGTTTGAGATACATTTGCAGTTGGTCTTACAAAACATCGAATTATTAAGATTTTTTGAGGAGAAAATGACAAAAATCTTGTTCCTAGCGATTTTCAAGGTCATTTCTTGGAATCCTCGTCCTCGAATTATATGGAATCGAGTATAATCATACTCCAGTTGCAAAAGTTGCATTTTTCCTTCTACATGGATGCGAACAAAACACCCAGTAAAACTTAATAGTGTGACCAAAGAGCTATCAATCCCACATAGTCACAAAACTCCTTCATTAAAAATCCCACGGGATAGCAATTATATATATAGTTTGATAGCAAAAAGATATTCAAAGAAAGATATCGTGCAATTTTTTAAGGCCGAGATAATTTTGTAAATCACGTCTCGGCCATATTCAAACCACCACATTTAGCGTACCGTCGACTTCTAGTCAAAACCACTCGACTTACTAGATTTAAAATAACATCGTCTTTCGATTTTTATACCTTTTTTTTCAAACGACCGGAAAATAGCCACTTTCCGTACGATTTTTCATACGGAAAGTTCTACATTACATGGCATGTTCTCTCGAAATATTTCCACTCTCCAGAAAGGACCTTTTTGTTCAATTTTCCGGTCCCTTGATCCTTTTCCGGTCCCATTTTTGGCCAAGTTGGCTATGACTTCTTGTTGACAGCTTTTAGCTTGTTTTTTTTGGGCAGTATTGACGCTTCTAAAAAAGCTGTTTTAAATTTGTTTTAAAAGTTTTGTTTACAAAAATGGACTCAGATCTAGAAAATGAGTTGAATCCGGAGGAAATAATAAAAGCTGCTTCAAGAATCTCATACACCGAAAAATCGACCACACATTTCTAATTCTCAAATTAAGAGTATACTATAAATATAGGTAAATAAAGAACAAACCTAGAAATCTGCCTTTTATGAGCTCTTTTATCATTATTTTGCTTGATAAGTTGGCCATAGTTGGCCATAACTGGTCGTCAGTCATCACTGATTTAGCTGTGTGAAGCTAATAGGCACTACAATATAATTTTTCTAATGTTTTATACAATTTTGAAAATACAAAAGTCATTTCTAACCGCAAAACTTTACTTATTTTTCTTAGTTTTCATCTTAAAAACTACCGGACTTAGCGGCAATGGGTATCTAGCCAACAAGAAGCAGAAAATATCAGGGGACTGTTCATAAATTACGCAACACGGCTAGGCGTCGACGAAAGTGATACATACTAAAATGTTTTTTCTGATCGATTGAAAAAAAAGTACGTACGATACACGACCGGAAAGTGTCTTTACAGGTCTCCGCAGGTTTACAGGACTCGCCTGCGGCTCGCCCTGTAAATTTCCTGCGTCGACCTGTAAAGACCAATTTTTCGGTCTAGTGACGTATATACCTATTTTAGGGACGTGGATAACTTTCGTGAAAAAGTGGAATTTTTCTGTACCGACATGGGCCAATTTTTCAGTTTTTAAAGTATTACTCAGGAACCACTTAAAGTAGCACATAATTAGTTTATTGGTTTTTTTTTAAAGAAAACGCAAAAAATAAGGATTCGAACCTGGAACTTTCCGTGGGGCAAGCAGATACGCTACACACTGCGCTACGGAGACTGACAATAACAACAGACACTTAAAGTAAATAGACACTTAAAGCAAATATTTCAACGCATCAGTATCGGTATACCTAACGCGTTCGAACTAAATCCAAAATACACTACATTATTGACTTGTTTATGCGATGTTTCGAACGATGCTCGCTTTTTTGAAGGGTGCGATAGCAGAACTGCTGATTGAAATCGTTGCGTACATTCGTGGGTCCGTAACGTTACGTACATGCCTCCGTACGCAACGAGTGGAATTAGCCGTTCTGTCATTGTACCCGTCGTTCAAAACATGGCATGAGCAAGTCAAAAATGTAGTGTATTTTGGATTGGTTTCGAACGCGTTAGGTATACCGATACCGATGAGTTGAAATATTTACTTTAACAGTGAGATTTACTAAGATCTAAAATAATACCCTCCACCGGTCTAAATATTTAGACCTGTAGGGGGTATTAAAAGACACACAGTTATTGATTATTTTGTATTGTTATTGCAAAATACCACTGAAAAACTGTTTCTTTTTTCTCAAAATACACCATATTTTAGGAGAAAATGCGCTAAAACTAATTTTTTTTAACAGGTCTCAAAATGGCAAATGGTGAATACGCCAAATATCTGGCACATAATAGCTTCATTATTTCTGTTAGAGGTTATAAAGTTGGTAATTTTTTAGACCACCTCAGAGGGGTGGTTTAAATTTACTAGAAAGGATTGTTTTGTGGCATTTGGTAATAAGTTCTTTTATAATTTCCGTAAGTAACTTATTTTGTTCAGGTCCAGACCATAATTTAAAACTGTTTTCAGCACAAAAAATATATTTATGAGGGCACTACGAGGCAAAACAAACATAAGTAAAGGTCGCTAATTATGGACGAAAAATATACCAAACAAAAAGCCCAAAACAACTATATTAATTTATTTATAAACTGAAACTAAAACATTGATGATATCTAAAAGCTCAGTGAAAAAATCTTTCCTTACTCAAAGTGCACTAATTTCAAAGCTGTAGCTTTCATCAGTAGAGGTTGGTGCAAGCCAAGTTTTGTAATTGAATGCAGCGCTAATATTTTTAAACTAACATTTCGACAGAAACAGAAATGCAAAAAAAACTTGCATTTAAGTTTTTTAATACATTTCATAAATAAAAACACTTTTTAAATAAATACAGAATTAATCTACTCCTTATTTTATTTTAAATTCAATAAAAGATTTTGTTAAGATAATTATTCAATAAACTAATTTATTAAAATTCTTCCTATAAATCAAACTATGTCCCAAACTCAAGGAGGGTTGGTTTAAAATGTTTAAAACAAAAAACTTCACTTAAACTTAGGACCGTTCTAAAATAGACTAACCTTTTTAGTAAATCCTACCGTGTGTCTATTGTCTAATAAATAACGACGCAAAACAGTATTCGGTAAACATTGGCGCAGCCATTATTTTCCTTAGGGGGTTTCGGGAGGTTTTAGCAAAAAATTGTAATAAAATCTCTTGATGACGTTTTTTTAATGCAAGATTATTTAGCCTATCCTTTGACTTTGAATATGTAAGCTAGTTTATCTACCCAATATATACTGTCAAAATTATGCTTAAATTCGCCTCAGGCGAGAATTTTTGAAAAAATTATTCTCAAAATGTCATTTTTGACTTAAAATTAAACGAAAATCGTAAATATAAATATAGCCCGTGAGTGAAACTTTTAGAGAAAATTACACCACTACAAATGCTATTTTTGATATAAAGTTAAACTCAAATTTTAAGTAACAATGGTGTTATAGCGGGGCACGCCAAAATTTTTACAATTTATGCAGAAAGTTTGTTTAAATTTTAAATATTTCTCTAAAAAATTTGAATTTTGAATGGGTGAAAAATCAAAAAAGGGCTCCGAGCCGTATCTTAGTTTTTACAAAATGTGCCTTCTATTTAAAGTTCAGTCAATTATGATGTTTATTTGACTCCAAAAAGTACAGATATCACATGAATCGTTTTAAACGTCACTTTGACATTCTTGAGCTACGATCACTGACAGAAAAAAAAGGATCTCTGCTCTTAATACTTCTCTTAAGACACAACATATTCTTACAACGCTAAAGTCATTTATTAGCGGATAACAAAAGTATCTTAATTCAACCAATTGGTTATCCTTGGTTTGTCATATATCATTACACCTTCCATCAAAATAATAACAATCATTAAATTCGCCAATAATAATAAGAACGCCGTGTTTATTATTAAATACTAATTTTTCTATAACAATTGCATGGAAATTTGTCAAGCGGTTCAGAAGTCTAACCTAGTTCAACAGACAGTCCAATCCCACAAATTAACATAAACTGTCTTAAAAATATAAGTATATAAATAGATCAAAGAAATGTCATCCCTTATAAAATCTCTAAAAACAGATCAAAGAAATGCCATCCCTTATAACATCTCTAAAACGAGCCATTAACCTTACTTTAAAAAAAAAATATAAAAAATAATATCTCACGACACTGTCTGAAATGCAGCCACGGCAGTAAGCCAGTAAGCAGTACGTTTTACATTACATACCTATTTTATTTCACACAAAACTCGGTTAAAAAAATCTAACCCCAAACAACAATGCGCTGTCAAGTTAACCAAAGGTAACCCTGCTCCGCAGCCGGATTATTTTTGGTTTGAACCAAAAGTGAAACAGCTAATTATTGACAGCAAAATTTCCACTACTCACTAAGCAAGGTCTATTACATTACAGATTTTCAACGTTAAAAAAATGTAGAATTGATGTAACTTTGTATACGTTAAGAAAAATGTTTAAAAAAAGTAAAATGTAAGTTCAAAAATAACATTCTATGTGAAAGTATCGCTGATACACGAAAGAAGCGCTAATTTTACGTTAATATTTAACTTGGATTTAACAAGAAATGTGTGTAATAAATGTCAGTCTTGAAACAAATTTTCTTCTTTACAGTTACATGATATTAAACAATATTGTAAGTTTATTTATTTAAAACAAATTTGGTTCTTTGTTATGACACGGCAAAAAACACTATTGTAAGTGTAATAAACATCAAAGTTGAAACAAGTTTAGTTTATTAATGATAGCATGAAAGCAGCAGTATTGTGAACTCAATTAATGTCACAAATGAACAAACTTGGTTGTTTGTTGGAAAATGACCAAATACAATTTTAAGATTTATGCAAAAATTCCAAAATGAATGAAACTTTTAAACCAAATATGGCAAAAATTTTTGAAAAAATGAATCTTGCAATTTTTTTGATAACTTCCCACAAAAGGGAAAATAAGTAGAAATTTATCATTTTATTGATTTTATGATTTGATTTTTTTACGGACCGACGAAATTATATGTATACCTAGGTAGGTATTTTCAGTTTTCTTTTTAATTTTGGCAAATTATGATTCGATCAAATTATTGTGATTCAATATTTGTATAATTATATTTTTTTTATTGCAAATGAAACCTTTTTACATGTATTTTATTTATTAAAAACAATGAATTAAATCAGGTCATCTTTTTGTTTTCAAAGAGATGAACTGAACCTCGCCCGATTTAATCATGTAAAATTGTTGTGATTAATAAAAGACATTTATTAAATATTATTATCATTATTATAATAAAAAAAGCAGTTTCTTATTTTCTGTAAAAATCGTATGACACCACTGCATTAATATACCGTCAATTGGTGACATTTCTTAAAAAATCCGAGAATGGTTTAAAGCGCTAAAACCCTGGTGTATCGTCATTAAAGTGAGGGTTCGAGTCCCGTCAGCGTATATCTTTTGTCTTTTATTTTTGATTATTTGTTTTATTTTATTTAAGATGTAAACATAAAGATCAGAGATTTTAAAGCACAAAAATATATTTTTTATGTTCTTTGAACTAATATTTAACAAGTTAGAGGTAAATTAAAAAAAAATACCTAGCCATACCAAGTTACATTCTGGTTAAAAAAATCGAATGTAACACTGTTACGTAAATGTTTAGGACAATTGATGTACTAGCAATGTAATATTTTCGTTAAGGTTATAAGCTGTGTTAAGTAACAGGTCACCAAAAAACAGGTAATGTAAATGTAATAGGTTTCTGCTTAGTGGGTACTTTGGTTCAAACCGTGCTCATATGCATATGCTCGGATCAAAATTGGTTATCCGCTAACAAATGGCTTAAGTTTCCACAACCACTAGCCTACTTTTCTGACTCATACAATCACAACTTTAATTAGTAAGTGTTAATATCATTGTCAAAAAAGTATTTTTTTATAAAATTCTAATAGGTAATAAGAACAAAAGAAGACAATATACCTGATATAACTTTTCATCAAGTAAAGACATCATTAGCCAATATATACATTCGTATTATTACTTATTGTGATGATACCAAATAAAAGATTCGCAATGCTGACAGAAGAATGAAGTTCAAATTATTACCCTCTCTCTATACTTTTAACGAAACTTCTCATTCCACTTCATATTACTGACATTTTACCTTAAATACTACAAGTAATTTTCTTCGTGCCGGAATATTTTTGATTTCTGAACGTACGAGAGTAAATTACATATCAAAACAGAAACATATGGCTGTTAGGACTACCGGTAATTCTGTGTGCAAACCAAAGACTTAAAAATACGATCTAGCAAAATAATTTTCGACCAGTACGTACTGTTTCCAGTCCGGGGAAACACACTTATTTTGTCTGCTTCTAACACATTGCGATCTCAAGTAATGTTGCCGTCATTTCAATTGCCTTATTTTAAACTAAAGTCTACCCTCGACGTTGTCCGTGATATCCAAAAATAATGTCATTTCACAGCTCTGTCAATGAGCGAATTGTCGAATAAAAACCCCAAACCCAAACTGAAAATCTTATATTCTTACCAAAGAGCAACGCAGTTTTTACATGGAAATTGGGCTTCGCATCGATTTTAATGTTATTATAGTTGTAGATATTATCCTAAAAAAATAATATAATAATAAGTAAAATATCGCACTTAAGGTCTTAGTTACAATATAGGAAAATATCGAAACATCACTTCGATTTATATGAAACCCTTAAACAGGCTTTAATAAATTGGGCACTATTTTTGACAGTTCATCTCAATGTTTAATAGTTTTCTGACATGGTTGTCATATAAAAATTTCATCGAGACATGGTTGTGTTGTGCCACTCATAAAGATGACCTAAATAAAATTAGCCACAAACATTATGAAAGTTGAATTTACTTTGATAGCACGTTTAGAAATGTAAGAATTCTTTTAAACTTCGTGCGGAATTGTCAAAAATAGTGCCGACTTTATATACCGATAAGTCCCTATTGTTGATAATTCTCCAATTTAATCGGCTATGATACCTGCGTAAAATATGTTTATCGAAAAAAAATATTGAAAAATCCTTCAGATATTTTTGTTAAGAATATGAGAATGAAAAACCGTTCAAAATTTTAGCTAAGTCTGATGATTAGTTTTCCTTAGACACCCTGGTAAATAAATGGAAAAAGACGTTGCCAGTTGTAGTTTTTTTTTTCAATATCTAAGAATAAACTATGGCCTTAAGACTCCGCTTATTATGACCCGTTTTAAGGTGCGACTAGCTTCCGACTAAATTGGCAACGCTGATTTCGAAAATGTCAATTATTTTGACACTTGTCAAAAAGTGCCAATACTATGTGACGACTTTCTGTCGCGATTCTTCAAAAACCGTCAGAAAATCTCGCCCTTACAAAAAATCTGACGATTTTTAAACACAAGTTTACACTTTATGCTTTTTTGACAGGGCTATTTGCTAATATTCCTTAAAATTTATTTTATTAATACTGTCCTCGTAAATAAACAATATCTCAGTTTTAATTTTTGTAGGCTGTTCTTCCGAAAAACCCTGTTTTTTATTTAAAAATGAATGTTATTAAGCTTTTTTTTTGTGTAAACAAACCTTTAAAACTTTTAACATACAAAACCATAGGTAGCCATGGAATATGTCGCTGTCGCTGTTCAGAAAAGTCACGCAAATTCTGTCTTTCCTTTTACATGGTGAGAATTTTCGACAATTTTTGACGTTTATTGGTAAGCGTAGTAACAATTTAGCTGCGCCGTAAACTAGTTCTGCAGAATATCTTTAAGTAAAAATCGCCACTTTCCAGAATTGTGACAGGTGAGATTTTTTGTCGTTTCTGAAGAATCGCGACCGATATGTCAAAAATTTTGACATTTCTTAATTTAAGGCCCTTAAGTTAAAACCGAACTTCAATGACCCACTGAATAAAACCAGATTTGAAAGTTGACAGTAATCCAAACGCCCAAGATTGTTGTTGTTGTTAAATTTGAAGTTTTCAGGTTAGGCTTTTTTCTGACAGAAATTTATATCTTACCAATAAACCTAATTTTCTGTGAATTTTTTTTTTTAATGAAATCTCTATACCTAACAATATTGTCAAGAGACATGATAAAAGTAAAATTAAATAAAATTATGCAGCACTGGCCCAACTGTGACCAACTTTCTTTTTAGGGAGATATTAAATTATACAACGTCAGATCAAAAATTCTTGCTGACCTTTGACGTCAATTAAATTTGTATAAATTTCGGGTAGAAAATACTGTAGATATAAAAGACTAAACATAATAATTAATTTTGCCTGTCCAATAATTAAAGGATTTACTGTGACATTTGTCATATTTTTTGTGTAATTTTTCAGTGGCGGTCCCAGGCACTTGAAAACAATAGCTTTTATGAGGAACATATCAATATATGCAAACTAAACTTAGTAACTACAAGCGCGGATTTGACCCCAAATCTAGTGGGGCGGGGACTTTAAGTTGTTTATTTCATACATTTTTTATTTTAAAAAATGTTTAAATGCGCCGAAAAATGTTTGAGAAAATTACATTAAAAATGCAATTTTTGAGTTAAATTAAACTAAAATCGTGATTATCAACGGTATCAGAGCGCCGCAGGCGAAATTTTTAAAGAAAATTGCACTAAGAATGCATTTTTTGATTTAAAATTAAACTCAAATTGTAAATATATCAGTGTTTTCAAAGCGCAGCAGGCGAAATTTTTTAAAGAAAATTACACTACAAATGCCACTTCTAACACAAAATTAAAGTCTAATTTATGCCCTACTTTGGAAAAATATCGCCACACTTATTCATTGCCTCGAAAATGTTATCAGGTATGTTTTGATTTAAGCTTTTGCCTACTTCTGAACAATATTGTTTCCAAATACTGACTTCTCCCAATAAAAGTTGAAAAATTTGTGTTTTGAATTAATCAAACAGTTTATGGTATTTAGAAATGGCTTTAGTTAATTTTGCCTTGATTTTGGCTTCACGTTGTACAAAACTTGGTATGAATATATTCAGGTCAAAAATACTTTTTTATGACCGAAATGATTTTGTCTAAAACTTGTTTATAAATTAAATAGAAACTCTATACTACTGTTCTGTATTTCCAATATCGTGGTTTTCGCGGTAAGTACTTCATGCGTTTGTGTATTCTTGGTGTGACGAATTAAAGGTCAAACTGTCCGAAAATACTGCGGAGGAATTATAAAATGTCTTTAAAGCAGAGTTAGCTGCCCAGTGGATAACCGAGAAAGCCCAGTGGTTTTTTTTTTGGTAAAACCCACTTAAAAAAAAAACACGTAGGGCTAAATAAACATAAAAAAGGTATACTATTACCAGTCGTTTCAATCTGATTGTAAGATTCGATAAACTTGACCAGTTGCAAATCTTTTTCTAATCCCCAACAATTTCTTATTTTATTATTCCAAATAAGACCATGTCCTTCAAGGGATGCTGCAATAAATGGGCAACAATGCAAATTATAAAAAAAAAACTACTTTTATTACTGGATTCTAAAACCCCAGTCCATTCTGAAGCACTCTTTCTAGCGCTACTCTTAGGCATTTTCCTTTTAAAAAATGGTTTAGAGTTAATAACCTCGAAAAAAACGATAACTTAAATCATATACTATCATGTCATACTAAGTAATACAGGTATTTGCAGTGTAGTAAATACACAAACTCCTACAATAATTTTCTTAAGGCTTGTTGATATTAAGTATATAAAAAAGTGCTGGTCAAACTAAACCAAAACTGCTTTGATTTATTAACAAACAAACAAACTCGATGTCTGTATTCCACCTATTTTTATGTCGTATTTTATGGTTGATAAACGATCGCGAGAATAAGTCCTGATTTTAAAGAAGAACTACAATCTGTATATAATTTCAAAATCATAAAAAACCCAATAAATCCCATTTGTAAAACTCAAAAAAGCCCAGTGGGTTGGGTTTTATATAAAAAAACCCGGGTTTTTTCCAACCCTGCTTTAAAGGAACGTTCCACAATTCCTCGTTTTTTCTCCAAAGACTTCAAGGTTACCAGCAGCATGTTTGTTGTCTACTTTTTTCTGGAGCAAAGGGGGTGGGGCAAAATTACAAAATACATTACTTGTCTCCGACAAAGTTATTGGCAGAAGTAAAAATGTTTGTGTTTTTTGAATTCTGTGGCTACGAATTAATAAAAAGTGTTGTTGTGTTTATGAATATAAATCAAAATTACCGTAAGTTTTCCCAAAAATAAAATTTTTTTGACATATTTAATAGAAAGTCGTCAATGAAAATGAAGAAAATCAGTGCCAGTACAATAATAGATGCAATAATAGAGTGCTGTTTGGATCTTGGACTCGTTTGGATTTGCTTGATTGATTTTTTTTCTTCAAAATAAATAAAAATCGTTCCAAAATTTAGGTACTCCACTACATTTACGACTCGTAACACATCACACAAAGGACAAATTAAAATTAAAATGAAAAAAAAGGCGTACTCCATATATTGAAGGCAGTCAAAATGTGGCGGTTTTTTTTTCTACGGACTTGCTATTTTACAGTTTTTTACAATGATAGTTGCTATAAATATAATTTGAATATAAAATTAACGAAAAACAAAAAAAGAGTTATTATCACAAAATATCACAATGATAATGATATTATTACATTGTTTAGATCAATAAAATACTACAAATTACAAACAAAATTCATGTAAATCACAGTGATTTATGAAACAAACTAAAAGTGATCTTTAAGAATATTTTTAAATTTATTGCATGAAATGTTAAAAAAGCCTATGTTTTCAACTTCAATAAGTTCATTTGCATACCTACTAAACCTATCAATGGGTGCATTTAACCCATAATTGGTATGATGTTGCCTTAAGGGAAATAAATTGCGTTGTCTTGTGTTTATAGACGGAATGTGAAATTCTGTCAAAGATAAAAGTTCTAGAGAGTTAATCTCATTATTAATAATTTTAAACAACATGCATAAATCATAGCATTTTCTTGGGTTTTCCAAAGGTGAGAGGTTTAATAATAAATTAAGCATATTGCATATGCATATTCTAAGACAGGTCTGACTAAAGCAACATAGACATCGTAGCAATTTCATTGCCTTGTTTGCAATCAGGTCAATATGGTCTATAAAAGTCAATTCTGAGTCAAAGAAAACACCTAAATCTATCATTATTTTTGGTTTTTCAAGGGTACTATTGTCTAGTTGCTATGAAAAATTTATTGGATTCGTTTTTATATTAAATGCTCTTACATTTACCGATATTAAGGCTATAGTTTCTCCCCAGATTTTAAGAAAAAAAAGTACAACTGGCACCGCCTTGTTCTTTAATTTTGTAATCTTTTGCCAGAGTGCACAGAGAAAACTAAACATCAGAATTAGCTGAAATTTTGCAGAGGTGATTATTTTTAAATGCTTAACAAAAAAAAAAGGGTTTTTCAAAATTCTCAATTATTTTTTCTTCAAAATAAAAGCTCTGGTGCTGTCATCTATCCCAAAAGCCTTAAAATAATTGCGGTTTAGAACAAACCCGATTTACACAAAAAATTGAGAAATACTCACAATTTCCTCTAGATTACATTTTTTCTTTTTATATTTCCTTGCTTTAGAGCAAATAAAAACTAAGTTTCCTTTTTTCTAAAATCCTGTGAACTCCGGAAAAGAAAATCCCTCAATCAATCACACTTCGTTGAATTTGGAAGACAAACGCAGTTCAAGTCTTGGCAGATAGATCGCAGAATTTACAGGATTCCATGGTAACTGCAGGTGTTTTGTCAACAAACTTTAAATCGGGCCGCAGTGGGAGAGAAGAGTATTTTTACGTTTTCTGACAGAAAACTATTCGAGGTTATGTTTATCTTTCAAAAATGTGTTTTCAAAAACACTGTTCTAAAACAAATATAAAACCACTCCGCGTGTGCGTTCGAAAAAGGCCTAGCTGTGCGGGCATTATCCCGAGTCTGTCAAAGAACCAAGAGAACTTTACTGGCTCGCTGGGATTACTAGGAATTCGCATAGAAACATTCGGCGCCCATAACCCCACATAATTTTGTTTTTTTTTATTCAACAATTTTTTTATTTAATTAAAATTATTGCGGCATAGTTATGTGCAAGTGTACTAGTGACATCTTGGAGTGCAAAGGATAGATTTTAGAAGCTCAGTTTCAAAAACACACGGATACTTGAGTACTAACAAAACAGGTCAGTAAAGCTCCATTTAGAGGTTAGAAAGGCTCTTGCTAGTCGTTAATGCTCTGTTTAAAATAGAATACGATTATTTCGTTTAGCGCCAGTATGCGCCAAAAGCTTTTAAGTTAACGTGGTGGTCGGTATCAGCTAACGGAAGTGTTACCCACACCCACTTACTTTAATACGTAGGTGGGTAGCGTTTTTTTAGCAGGTACTTCTGCAATAAATGGTTTTCTTTTATTTTAGTATTTTACTTGGTCTTTTAGCGGCGCAGAACGCGAAAAGTCAAAATAAGTAACCTAACCCGAAATTTTGGACCCGGTTCTAAAAAATATCTGGTGTCCCACTGTGGATAAACATAAATAAAGTCTCGGCGTTGCCATGGAAAACAAATTGGTCTTTACCAAGAGAATTACTTTCCATCAATATCTGGCAAAAGTGAGAGAAACCCATTTTAACTGAAGATTTGGACCAATGAGATGCATAGTAGCGAGAGAATTCGACTCCCTGGGAGCAAATTTTCTCTCGATTCAAGAATAACCCCACTGGTTGTCAGATTTTAAGGTCTAAATTAGAAGATAAAACAAAACAATATGTTAAATAAACTTCCTTATGCATTTTAAACTGAACCTTTTCGGCACTATATCTAGTTTATTAGAACAATGTATTGTATTTACGCTACCTATTGCAATATGACGTAATTATAGGAAATAAAATAAGGAATAATTATGGAAACTCGGCAACCGCGGTCTAAATTTCTGGAATTTTAGCCTAGAATATTTTTTATGCAGTTTCTAGTTTATTTTAATTTCTTTGAGTGTGAGTCGCAATGCCCAACAGATGTTTTTTTTTTTAAATTGAATTGAGGTGGTGAAAAACCTGAAAAAACTTTTCAGTCATTTAGGGGTCCTAAAAATCAAAGACTTTTTTTTTAGTTGTTTGGCGTTCAGCTGTAGGTAAACTTGATCGAACGGTACTGTAACTTAACAAAGTCATATGCTTACTTGCCAACTCGATAGTCTTGTACAGCAAGTCTTGATGTATGATTTATGTTTGTTTTTATTTTAGGTAATTGCTGTAAAGTAAATAAACAGTATGTCACAGTATTTTAGTGCATTTACCAGAGATACTACTTGATAGGCGGTTATTTATTTTTGTTCGGAGATAATTTCTTATTGGTTCGCTGAACTGTTTTGCTTTCTATTGTAATTTGGGTTAATAATTGTTTGGTTACCACGCCTCTGTCTCTGACCTGTTCCTTCCTCACTCATAACTTGAATCATGCTTATCGCACTTGTAATGTAACTATTTCTTTTTTGTTTTCCAATGGCATTATGCAGCGCTTCCCATGTAGATATGCTTCTGTTTGTAAAGTGTCCTGTATCTGTTCTCAGAAATCTTCGAAAACAAGAATTGTTTATTGGCACAGCCATGCACAAATTGTCTTCGTCTTCTATCTGATTTTCAATAAGAAATAAGATACATCTTGCAAATATTTAATATAATTCTACCTAGAGGTCATGTATACAATTTTTGACAATTATTATTGTTTTACCACACACGATTTGGCAGTTGTTAGAGAAATGTTGGCAATTTTTTTGTGTATTGGCCGTGATAGTTGGCAACCACTGACAATAAATAATTTTGTATCTGTCACATTTTTGATTGAACAAAGAATATCGCCCTTTTTAAATAGAAATTTGTATTCGGTAGAATTGCCTGATTTTTTTATATGTTGTAGTACTCGCCTTACGAAGATTTTTGTTTCATTGCGCCAACTCTCTACTTCACTCCTCCCAGAAGTACGCGAATAGTGACGTCGAAGTTGTCGAAATCGCACTTTTGAGCAATTTTTGAATTATTGACATCTGTCAGTTCTCTGTCACAGTTAGGTGTCTTAGAGACGTTTTATAATTTAGAAAAAGTTTCGTTTAAATCAGATAAGAAGTAAAAAAGTCTAATAAAGCGGATCGATGGCAGTGCAATTTTGACCTTTAAAATTTTATTTTTAAAAAGGCAGTTATGGAAAATTCAAAAAAGAAAATTAGATTTTGGTCGGTTTTCAAATAAAGTCAGTATAGTAACTCAAAAATTGCTCAAAAGTGGGAAATCGATGACTTTGACATCACTTTTCGGGCACTTCTGAGAGAGTTTGCGCAATGAAACAAAAATCTTCTTGGGACGAGTACTTCAACATATAAATAAATCTGGCAATTCTACTGAATACAAATTTCCATTTAAAAAGGGCGATATCTTTTTTAATTTGATCATTTATATGCGATTTAAAAATGATAAAAATATTTTAGTTAAATACCTGTTGAATTAGATGCGCTAAAATGCACTTATAGTAGAACATGTTTTTTGGTAATTTTAAAAGAACTTTGATTAAATGAAATGAATAACACCTTATTTATGTCTTACACACTTTACGCTTTGATCAATTACAATTTTTGCTATTTTTTTGTATAAAAATGGCAAAAAATAAAAATCATATGACGACTCAATATGACAGACAGATGACAAAACAGAAATTTTTATTAAGCAATTGCCTTCAACTATTTCCATCTTTCTCTAAAATACTTATATATAGCATGGCTGTCTCTCTTCAAAAACCTAAAATATTTTTCATTTTAATAAAGAATTCAAATTTCAAATTTATTGTCATTAAAAAATTGTCATTTACATACTAAAATACAGTTACAGTACTGTCCCTGAGCTGCCTAGTAGCTCGTCGGGAGGGTACTTGTCAGGTTACCTCTTTTTCATATAAATTTTATAAAATTCTTATAAATATACATTTCAATTTCATCTTATGAATAAAATTTTGTGAATTTTATAATCTAATACTTTTGGCTTAACTTTAAAGAAACTACTGTTTACTTTAATATAAGTAAATTCGCTTATATGATTATTTTTTTTTTTCTTAAATTAACAGGTACTGCAGTTCTTAGCCATGACATTCACACATGTTATAAACTTTCACAAACAGGCATTCAACAATCTGTGACTTCCAGAATACCAGTGCTGCGGCCGTCCAGGAGACACAGTTGCTCTGCTCATTTTTTTATATGACTTTAGTTATATTTTTAGTAGTTTATTTTATAAAATTCTTATATCTTTGTTTGCTTATTAAATATCTTTTCATACAAAATTTAAGTCAAAAATATAAATAGATGAGCTATTATTCTCTTTTTTTATTTTAATAGTGGTATTTTATTGGTAATGTGTTCCAGGTTTTTAGGGATCCATTCAGTGACTTTATCAGCAAAAGTTTTTTGGTTATTAATTATTTTTAGTGTATTTGGTAACAAATTGAAAAGTCTGGGTCCAACATACGCTATATGTCTTTGACATGCAGAGAAATTTGCTCTCTTTAGTGGTAAGTGATTGAGAGTTAATGATCTAGTACAAGTGTTATGGTAGACATGAGTTTTATATTTTTTACTTTTTCTCATGTATTTTAAGATATTTTTATGTAGAGTTCCCTAATTCTTAGAGTTTTACTTTCTAGGAATAATTCATTCGAAGGATGTCTTTTAGGTTTTTTATATATAACTTTAAGAATGTATTTTTGTGCTACTATTAGCTTGTTTAATATTGTGCCACAAGTACTGCCCCAGATTCTGATTCCATAGTTGTGAATAGATTCTACCAAAGACTGATATACTATTTTCAGGAGTTTAATCGATAGAAATTCTGTTAGTTGAAAAAATCTATATATGGTTTTTCTTATTTGTTTTGTGATATATTCAATATGTGCATCATATTTCAGGTTTCGATCAATGACTACTCCAAGATACTTTATTTTTGTAACTTCTTTTATTTTCAGTTCACATTTACAGGAATTATTATTTTGACTGAAGCATTCATAGTCATGTATTTTTATGTCAACTTCTCTTTCAGCATTTTTGTTATTCATGCTGAATGTAATATAGAAAGTTTTTGTTTCATTTAATGTTAATAAGTTTTGATCAAGCCAAAATTTAATTATTGATATGTACTTTTCTGCGAGATTATGAGCCTCTGCCCATGTTTTAGCTTACGGAATCATCTGAATATTGAAAAAAGGATAGGCCTTAGGACTGCACCCTGTGGCACACCAAACTCTACCTTATTTTTGTAACTAGTGCATTCTCCAATTTTTACTTGTTGTGTGCGTTCTTGCTTAAGATATGACTAAAAAAGATTCCATTCTGTGCCTCTTATACCTATATGTTCTAATTTATTAAGCAGAATTTGGTGTGCCACAGTGTCGAATGCTCTGGCAAGATCTATAAATATTCCTATTGTTTTGTACCCCTCATTAAAGTTTTTAGAAATATTTTCTGTTACGAGTTGTATTGCATCTTCAGTACATAGTTTGCTCCTAAAGCCGAATTGATATTCCGATAGAGGAGCATTTTTTTCTATATGCTCATTTAACCTAATTTTTAAGCATTTTTCTACTAACTTGTTAATCGTACTTGTGACTGCGATTGGCCTAAAGTTTTCCTTGTTTTGCATGTCACCATTTTTAAAAACTGGTGTAATTATTGAATTTTTAAGTATTTTTGGATAGATACCTTTACTTATGACAGTGTTTATTATGTGTAGTAATGGTTTTAAGAGAGTCACGTGATTGTCTTTTATTATTTGCGCTGAAATATTGTCTTCAACACAGGAGGCTTTATTTTTTAGGGAGTTTATTTGTAGGATTAATTCATTTTCTGTAAATTTAGCAAATTTAGCATTTTTTTCTGTTCGTGGTTCGTTAAAAATGTACTTGTTTTTTTTAGATTTTTTTACAGAGATTTTTTCCCATATTACAATAATACTGGAGAAAAATATCCGCTATTTCTTTTGAATCTGTTGTTTCTTTAGTATTTTCCACTAATGAACCTATTGTGTTTTTTTTGACGGTGTCGTTAGACGCTTCTCTTATTATTTGCCATGTTTTTTTTGGATCATTTTTGTTGTCATTTATTTTGTTTTTGTAAAATAAATTCTTTGCTTTTTTAATCATTTTGGTTAATGAATTTCTGTAAATTCTAAATTTTAATAATTTATGCTGGTTAAGAGGGTCTTGTAGTGATTCTTTTTTTAATCAGTCACGGGTTTTTATTGAGGCTATTGTGCCAGAGGTTATCCAGTCTTTTTTTAATTTATATTATTTACAGTTTTATAGGTAGTTGCATCTTCAATGATTTTTGTAATTTTATTTATGAGTAATTCCGTACCTAGACTAGGGTCATGGCAATCCATAACCTCCTCCCAGTTGCAAATTTTTAAATAGTTTGTTAGTTTTATATGATCAAGTTTTTTTATTTTAGTTATTTTTTTTGTGCAATGAATTATTTGATTTTTAAATTCTAAACTTAAAATTATTGGAAAATGGTCTGTTAGACCACTTTTTATTACATATGGTTTTGCTATTACATTTTTTTAATTATTTTTAAGAAAGAAGTGGTCAATACAACTTTTAGAAATGCCTACTACCCGTGTGTGTGTGTTTATTTGACTGATATAACCCGACCGGTTCAGACAGAAAAAACAGTACTTTTTTTGAACGCTAGAAAAACAGTGAAAACTTTAAAAAAGTGAGTGTTTTATTCTACAAATCGAAAGTTTTAAAAGAAAGCTTTAAAATGTGAGCAAAATTATGGCGCAAAAATGTGAAAAACTTAGAAAACATTGGTTAAACAAAAACGTTACCCCTTAAATTATGCTAAAATATTTTAAGCCTTACTTGCAAAAATGGAAAGGGAGCATGCATTTTTCAAACTGGAAAATTAATGAAAATAGTCGAATTTGCGAGTTAAGTAAGATTAGTTTACAAACATATTATATTCCTTTGTTTTATTTCAAGAAAAAGAGTAACAAAATATAGATCAGTAAGATTCCTTATATTTTGCCTATTATTAACATTTTTAATATCAACCGTGTAATATACCCATATAACTATGAGATACTATAACGGCCCAAGTACCGCAAAATGTGTAACGAAAATAACTTTGAAAAACAAAGAAGACAATTCAAAATCGCGGTTGGCTTTGAAACTGTTTGGGCCACCAGGCAATAAACAAAAAATCTACTACGCATGCACTAACAAATCCATTCCTGGTGTCATAATGACCTCACGATAATTTAATGACAAGGTATTAATTTGAGTGACAGTGACAACGTTATCATCTGTCCCAAAACTTTAATTTTATTTAATTGAATTTATTTATTATATTATGGATAAACAGGGTTGCCACAAGATTCCCTAGATAAAATTCCCGACTTTTTCTCGGTTTTTCCAGGATTATTCTTAAAAAATCTCGATGTCATAGCGCTGCAGGCAATTTTTTGCAATTTAAGCAGAAAATTTGGGTGTGGATCTGGTCTCAGTTCTAGATTTATTGTGAAAATCCTGTCATAAGTCACAATCAATGATCTTATAGTGCCGCATAAGATGTCTTACAAGTTTTTTGTAATTATTTAAAAAAATTTGGGTTAAGAGACGCTGACTTGGGGTGGGATATACTCTCAGTTCTATATATGTTGGTGAAATGTCATAAATGCCTGCAGGCAAAAATTTTGAAAAAGTTATACTTAAAAAGCTATATTTTACACGTTTTAAATACTGTGGATATACACTGTGAAATAAAATTTTAACAACTAATGACGTTATAGCGAGCGCCAAAAGCAAATTTTGTTGAAACTTTTGGCTTTGGTGAGGTGTAAAGGGGGGACGGGCGATTGCCAACTGAAAAAAATTATCTGATATTGTGTTCGAAAAAAATACCGCAGAGTGTAAAATTTTACAAGAAGTAGTGTGTAATATTGTATATTAGAAATTTAAAAAATCCGTACAATCTTAAATATTTTATAAAAATATATTTTCTATAATTAATAAATCGAAAAATAGCGCTGCAGGAGAAAACTGCATTAAAATTTATATGTTTTTTTTTTTGATACTGGGAATTTTCATCTATAGTAAGATCAATGCACAATAAAGCAAAGTATTTTTGCAGAGTTAAAAACAAATACGAAATATCCATCCTATTCGGGATTCGAACCCGGGGCCTTCCATGCAGCAGGCAAATACGCTACCCGCTGCGCAAAAGTTATATGTAAATTTTATATAGGTACAAGGAAGTCTTAACCAGGTCAAAAGTATCTGAAAAATTCAAGGAATCTTATAGCAAATTTCCCGGATATTTCCCTATCCCATCGAATTCCCGACTTTTCCTCGAATTTCCCGGTTTTCAAGGATTTTGGCAACCCTGATAAAACATATCCAAACGCAAGTTTAACCTTACTCGAGGGTTTCAATCCACAAGGTAAACCCGTTACACGAGGACATGACTCCAAGTGCCGAACCCACTTCTTGAGAAAACTTGGCATTGTCGAAAAGTTAATATTTTTAACGAGGTAGGTTTTGCCATTTTGTTTATTTTATTGTGAAGTTTTTGTGTTTTAAAATTTTGTGGCGGAATTTTCTGTGATTGCGAGCGTTATTATCACGGAAAACTCTAGACAAAACTTTTTCAATCTTTTTTACGGTAGTGTCCACTCTTTTAATAGATTGTCCAAAAGTAAACAAAAATATTAAACATAAACCTACATTTTTGCTGTCAGATGGTTGTCAGTTGCTTTCACTACTGACGCATTCGACGCGCCTGCCCATTACACTCCTCGTCTTTGGGTTTTTTCCCGGCGAACTTGATTGCTCACTGGTTTTTTTATTTTACTAACCAAAAAAAATCAATCTTTCAAAAACTTTTTTAAAAGGGACAACAAAATATTCGATTTTATAAAAATCGATTTTACATGCAAATATGAAAAAAACTAGAAAGCGAGGGCAATATGAGTTGCCCACCTCTGGTAAAACAAGAACTGTCAAATTTACAGAGGGCGTCTAATGCTAATGAATGCAAAGGCTATAATTTAGTATGATATCCAAAATCATTAGGTACTCCTGCTAAAAAAACCTCATAAAAGATTATAGAAAAATATCTCATAAAACATAATTAAGTTCTCGTGATCTATGCTCGTAAGTGAAAAACAAAAGGATTTAATTTGATGATTTTCAATGTGACAATTCATTATAAATGTCTATACCTGCAACATTCTAAAATAAGAAACGTCGGCACAACTCTAGCAGTGGTAGCAGTAGTAAAAGTAATACAGATTCATAAAGAAAAACTAAACTATAACCAATTTAAGCTAAACTATATCTACGATGACCTAACTACTAATATAATAACACAACTTGGACACCACAAGCTTTACATACCTAATAGAAAATTGCTCTCATATAAGTACTTATTTGTAGTCGGGCGCCAGAGTCTGGAACAGATGTTACCTTAAAAAGTTTCTATTAGGTTTGTGAAAAATTATTTTATGACTTAGCTTAATATCTGGTTTAAAGCCATGTTACTTTGATATGTTTCTATGAGATTTTGTGACGCATTAGAAAGTCCCATATAGAAAGCGGACGAACCTGCCAGACTAGGAGCCACAATAGAGGAAGAAGAGCTGCACTCGCTCAAATGGGCCGACATACTGAACTTCGTTATTCGTAATTATTTAATAAGAAATATTTGAAATAGTTTGTGTAACTTACCTTTAAAATAATTAGTTTTATCCCGTCCAAAACCGAAAAAAAAAAATACCACGTGCTTTGCAAGCCAATAGAAGACACGGTCTTGATACAAAAACTTTCAAAAAAAAAAGTTAAAAATTAGCGCAAACAAATTTATGTTTAGTACGTACATATTGAATATTAATACACCTGCATTAATATTTATTTTAGAAGTTTTTATTTAAGTTGCAATGTACCTATCTATGTATATGTGTAACTAGATATGTTTTTTTCGGGTGGAATCTTGCAACTTAATTTTGACCAACTTCCCGACATCCGATCGGCTTCAAATTTGGCATGCTTATATAACAGCTCCTCCCTACTCGAAGGGGGTGGAGGGGGTACAGTTGAAGAAAGCCTGATTTCGTTGAAATTCGGTGTGTTGGGGATGGACATAACGAAGTTTTAATCATATTTTTAGAATTCAATATGGCGGATTCAAGATGGACGATTTTTGGTCATCTTTTGATAACCAATTTTAACTAAATTTACACATCCAATTGCCTTCAAATTTAGCATGCATTTATAGTTCCGATGACAATACAATAATATGTCATTATTTAGCACCCCTCACCCCTACGAGGGGAGAGGAGGGGGGAAAACACCTAAGTTTGTCGGATTTCAGCCAAAATTGATATACGGGGGCTTTTGGGGATAAGGAATACGAATTTTTGAACAGATTTTGAAAATTCAATATGGTGGATTCAAGATGAACGATTTTCGGTCATGTTTTGCTGACCAATTTTAACTGATCTTTCTACATCCGATTGTGTTCAAATTTGCTATGCGTTTATAGTTCCTCTAACGGGGGAAGTGGAGGGGGAAAAGATTTAGTTTGATCGATTTCAATCAAAATTGACATACAGGGTTTTTTAAGGAGGAGGATTATGAATTTTTGATTAGATTTAAATATTTCAATATGACGGATTCTATATGGCCGATTAAGGGTACAAATCTAAAAATTAAGGGTGTGTGTTCAAATTTGGTATACGCCTATAGTTCTGACGACAATACAATAATATGGTATTATTAGTTACACACTTCCCTCTAACGAGGTAACTGGAGAATGGAAAAGATTTAGTTTGTTTTTTTCGAGAGGTATATGAAGTTTTGATTAGATTTGAAAATTTCAATATGGCGGAATCAAAATGGAAAATTTAGGGTACAAATCTAAAAATTAAAAAATACATTTTTATTCAAAAAAACTTTTAAAAAACAAGATTTTATTAAATGTACTCAAAAGTAGAAAATAATTTTTTATCTTTCTTATACCATGATAAAAGCGCAAATTAAAAATTTTAACTTTACGGTGACAAAGCGAGGACTACAAAAGAACAACTAAATTCTTCTTCTATTCGAATGATAAAAATAATGCTTTCATCTAAAGAAGCTGAGAATGGATGAGACTGCTGTGCTTGCCAAGCCTTTGAAAATGTCCTTAAGTAATAGAGAAATACAATTGTTTCTTAGGTGAATCGTCGATGTGACCGATATACGATACCTAAAGTTAAAATTTTTAATTTGCACCCATCGCGTTTATTCTGGTATAAGAAAGATAAAAAATTAAAAAAAATATTTTCTACTTTTGAGTGCATTTTGAGTTTTTTTTTAAACAAATTTATTATTGATTATCTCTAATTCACCTGTACTAGTATCTAACCTATATATATATATACCAAATGGTAAGAACATAATTTACTAATACCAATTTTTATAAGGAATTGCTATATGTACTTATAATTTGTAGCAGCTGTACTAAAATATAATGCTTAAAAGTTTAAATTAAATATTGCGGTATGTTAAGCTTATATTGCCGATAAACACTGTCCAACGATGGATCTTAGTTAGCCATACTAAACTCAAGTACATAGAGAATAAAATCAAATACATTGTACTAAATTTTAATAGATTGACAAATTCTAAAATTGAAAATTCTAGGACATTATTTCTCTCCGTGTACCTAAAATACAGAAGGAGCTCTCAGACTAACAAATGAAACGGTGTCCGTCATTTCGTCATATACAGACCGCTTCAAGCTACTGCGAACATAGGGGGAATCAAGTCCAATTTACTCTCAGTGCCGTACGACCGAGGTGGATTCGAAGCACGCTGCAGTGTTATCTTTTGGAAATTCATTTTGTTTTTATTATTTTGTTTTATTTCTGCCTTGCTCGAGAAACAGATGGGTAAGTTCTTAATTGAAATAATACATTTTTAAAACCAAAAATGGATGTCTACGAAGTTGCCGAAAAAGTGCAGATGGTCAAATCGTCATAACCCAACACACGTTCGATATTGGTCGAGGGAAAATTTGCATTTGTATTTTGACGTAAGAACACAGTATCCCCAAAAACTAAATGTTTGGGGGGGGGGGGTATTATAGGGGAACACGTAATTGGGCCATTTTTTATTAACGGCAATTGCAATTTGAATGGTCCTAGATACTTGGATCTACTGCAGCAGCACATTATTCCAACTGCTAGGCAGTGGTGTAAGATTTGGTGAAACATGGTTTTAACAAGATGGTTGTTCCGCTCACAATGTTGGCCTTGTTAGGGAATATCTTGATAATGTATTTTCTAATCGGGTTATAAGTACACGGGGAACTATTTTATGGCCAGCTCGATCTCCCGATCTTGCTCCTAATGACTTCTATCTGTTTTTGAAGAAGCTTTTCAAATTATCACCCCTAACATGCTTGGAAACGATAGAAGGGTTTTTTATAGTAGGCTCGGATATTGTCTAGCCGAGCAAGGAGGACTTTTCGAACATTTGCTTTAATTTTTTTTTGACTGGGAGAATCTTTTTGGTTTTTAGAATGTATTATTTTATTTTGAGAACTTGCTTTTATTTTGTTTCTCCTTATTATTTTCATTGTAACACGTCGTCACTGATAAATCTGAGCAGTTGACAATAAAACGCTCTTATTTATCAGTGACAAAAAATAAGAAAATTACGTTATAAAAATTTGCGTATTTATTGACTAAATTCCGGTTTCATTAACTACGCTCCACGCAGCACCGTGGTTAGAGGCGTACTAAATACCAAAGGAAAGTCATGCAAGTGGTGATCGCAAGCCTGAGTATTGGTTGCTTCACTGATAGGCGTGCGGTGTCTCTGAATGTACGTACACTGGCAAATTAGACTTCTTCCGCCCTATGTTCGCAGTAGCTTGAAGCGGTCTGTATACTATTATCGGTAACACTTGTTTTAGTACTGTACTGTAAGCTTTGCGGCCAGTACGTTTTGACTAATTTTTGTTTTGCCGCATAGTTTTGTCATTTTAAAACTTTTGTCCAGTACTGATTTGTTATTGAAATTTTGGGAAAGTACGTTTTTACATTGAATTGTTTTGCAAATTATAGACATTCGTTAAAAGTTTCAAAGTTTTTTTTTAACCCAAAAAATAAGCTTACTAACATACATTTTTAAATACAAAAAGGTTTTTCATAAAAACTACCTTCAAAAATTAATTGATATATTTTTTATATGCTGGAACAAACAGTAATAACAAATCAAGTTTTAAAGAATATTAGCAAATAAGTCCTGAAAAAAAAGCAATTAATAATTTTTTGTAAGTCCGAGATTTTTTGACGGATTTTGAAGAATCGCGACCATATGACACAAATTAAATTACTGTAGGTATTGTGAAACGTAAATAAAACCCTTTATAATCAAAATGTATTATTGGAAAAATGTACTGCGTTTCTCACAAAAAAGAAACCTAAGCACTCAACTGATTTATACTGCTACCGCTGGTGTATTATTTTGATGAACTCAATTTCTGATTTTGATAAAAGTTAAACAGAAAAGCATTTCCATTTCTAAAGAAAACCTTATCTTTACAAAGCAGAAAAATGTAATGAGGTACACGGGTACAAAAGAGCAGCCAGAATAATAGAGAAGAATACTACAAATGAGATATTATCAAGTCTTTTCTCTCGATTTTATGTGGCGAAGCAAAATAACTTTTAAATAAAACTTACAAAACTAACGTAAAAAATAAATTTTTATTCCTAAATATAATATATTATATACGCTGATGGATATAAAAAATGGAACTGATTTGTTTACGTCATCGATTTGCACTTAACTTCTTTCAGATCCTGAAGGCTGAAGGAATAGGCTGTGTTTATATGCAGATTCAAGTTAAGAATTTTTTTGACAATATCTGAAAATTGTTGTTACAGCTTGGATTCTTTAAACGGAACGGTGCTTCTAGCGGCTTTAGAGAAGAGGTTTTAGAAAAACTAAAAACGAGTTTTTAATGATTTTTTACGGACTTTCCGCCTATTATAAAAAAAAATTGGGCCCCCAACTGGAGGCCCAGGTCCTACCAACTATTTTTTTTTCAATTAGAAGGTACCAGTTGTGGTACCTTTTTGAAAAGCTTGTTAAAAAAGAAATTTAACGCACTACTTTTTTTTGACATCTGTCAACTAATGTGTAAAAAATTTAAAAAAGCTTCTTTTTAATTTTTTTAGCTGCAAAATAAACTAAATATTTCTCTATTTACTAAGCGGAATAAATAAAATACCACACAAGGACATTATTGACGGCCCATTTGGGGGCCCTCACTGAAGGTCGAGGGCCTACCAACATTTTTTTCATAAGGAGGTACCACTTGTGGCACCTTTTTAGAAAAATTGTTAAAAAAGAAAGGAATTCAGATGTCAAAAAGAGCTAGTGCGTTAAATTTATTTTTTACCAATCTTTCCAAAAAGGTGCCACAAGTGGTGCCTTCTAATTGAAAAAAAAATAGTTGGTAGGCCCTGGGCCTCCAGTTGTGGGCCCCAATTTTTTTTTAATAATAGGCAGATAGTTCGTAAAAAATCATTAAAGATTCGCTTTTAGCTTTTTTAGAACCTATTCCCTAAAGCCGCTAGAAGCACCGTTCCATTTAAAAAATCCACCCTGTATATTAGAAACAAAATATTTAAGTTATTTAAAATCTCAAAACAATTCATTCTATCAAAAAATTCCCAATTACCCCATCCCATGCATAAGAGTTAAATAATAATACAACAATTTTCAGATATTAGGGATATTTTGGAACGCTTATTTGGCACTTCGTAGTGGTTGTGGTAATTACTGCGTCTGCGCAATAGCTAAATGTCATTCCGTTGTGGTAGTTAACCACTACCACTGCCGTAAGCTACGAATCCATTTCGTTGTGGTTATTTTTCTGTTTAATTTTATAGAATTTTGGCTTAATTAATTTTAAAAATAATAAAATATTACAAGGTTCCAACATATAAAACACTTATTTTGTAAAATTAAGCCAAATTTTTTATTTTTCTTCATCTTTAATTTTTTTTAAAAGTGACAGATTTTAATGTGTTCCAAAAACACTGGTAAAATCGATGAGTGGTAGTGGTAGTGGTTGTTTAACACTACCACAGCGGCTGTCAAAGTTGTCAAAATTTTAAGCGTTCCAAAATATCCCTATTGTCAAAAAAATTGTCTTCAATCTACGGATGAAAATTCCTCCCTATATTGATATTTTTTGAATGGGATATTAAAGAATAACGTGTTCGAAGAAAATGTTATTGTTGCATCATATTATAACGAACCTCATTGATTTCCTCTCAAAGCAAAATAACGTCATTTGAGCAACGCCCAACGGTTGTGTTTTAAGCAAAGCAAGCAGAATTTATCGTTGGAAAGCTAGTAGACAAAAGCATTGTCCTGAATGTAATTGCAGCCCGAAACCGTAATAAATAATTCAAGTGTAAACAATGCTGATATCATTTTAATATTACTAAATTTAGAAGGCTTAGAAATTGCACAAAACGGGATTTTTGCAAGAAAATTTTATTTTTAAGCATCGCGATTGTACGACATTCGAAGCGCAAATGACGTCTTCTTGTATAGATAGTCACTGGTAAAAAGATTTCAAATCTACACAATCTCATTGGTTACTTGGAGGATATAGAAGTAGATACTGTAGAATTATCTGCTGTGTGTGATTCTAGAAGAAGATTGAGATTTTATTTCATACTGTATTGTAATATAATCCATTACGTTACCGGTTTTAGTCCGAAAAATAATACCTATCACTTGTATGGTAAAGTTACCTTACCAGGCTGAAACGAAAATTTAGTGTTTTAACTAAAACAGGTTATTTCTGAACAATTTTTATCGATGCAAATTCCAATAAAGTTACTTATAAACGTAAACGTTAACGGTAATTCTGCAGTTTAAATTATTAGAAATATTTACAGGGGCAGCATCAGGTACATTTTCGGATCTTTGGTTACCAATCCATTAAAGAAATAACTTTTTACCACATTCCCAATATCCAGGGAATTCCCGCAGCTATTTGTCTTTTCTGAACTCAAAGACTTGTAATAAATTTAATATTTTTCGCTCGCTTCGCTCCAATATTCACGTTTTACACTGTAAAAAAGACAGCTTCAAAATTTTGACAATAATATGATAAGTAAGTACAAAATAAAACGTTATAGGGGAAATAAGGACAAAATGACGCACTGTTTTTAAAATAATTTAAAAAAAAATTATTTATATAGATATAAAAAATATTACTTAAGCTAAAGAACAACCTATTTCTTAAACGTTAGAAAACAAAAAGTAGTGAGATGAATTTTAACAGTAAATATTAGTTTTAAGGGTTTCTTAAATGTTATGCAATAAACCATTTTAAATCCCTAAAATATTTGTGTTTCTTACTAGTTAATATTTTAAAACTAAGGTTCTTAAATGAGTAATATTAATTCATTATTTCAATTTGTACCCATAAACCAGAATATCAGCGAAATTGCTCAATTTTTTTAATTTTTTTTTCTTAACTATTTAAGTAATTTTTACACTTTAAGTAATATCTCAGGTTCCCTTTTCTTGTGTAATCAAGTTTTTTTCTTTCTTGAAATTATTTCTGTTTTTCTTCAATTTTTTTTGTGAAAATGGTATTATTTACGTATTTTTTCCCCATTTATTTGTAAAACTTAACCTTTAATTAATTTTCATGAAAGACAATAAACGAGTAAGTAAGTAAGTAATTTTCTTTGACATCATTTTTTTTTGTAATGGGCGACGATTTTTTTTTGTGTACATAATTATTAGATTATTGACAAGCCTACTAAACAAATTAACAAAAATAAACAGTACATACCGATTGTTCGATTTAAACGAAAAATCATATCTGTACGTGACCAACCCTCGTTAGACTTACCCTCTTTTATGAAAACAAACAAATCAAAAATCTAAATTACTGATTTACAGTGAAAACATAGCGAAAATATCGCAGCCTTTTGAAAATATTATTTGCACGGTTACATGGAGAGCAATATCCAAAACAGAAGCAGCTAAAATAGTTGTTATATAAGAAACTATGAGCATCCAAATAAGTTCTGGGGTCTTATTTTCGAAACCATATGAAAATATTCGTAGACGAAAACTTTTGTTTTGAAGGTGTAGGTTTATGGGTTGAGGGATCTTATTAATGTAACGTCCTTTGTTTGAAATGCCAACGTTTTGCAAAATTTATTTGCTTCTTTAGGGCTATTCAAGACGGCCGTTTCATATGTCAATTCTATTGCCAACAGACGTCATCCTTCGGTAAAAAGGCATTATTTTTTGTTACACAAGTACCGCAATACCGAAGAATTGCCATATGGAATGGTCATCTTAAATAGCCCTGAAGAAGCAAATAAATTATGCGAAATGTAAGCATTTCAAAAAAAAAAATGTTTCAGTAATAAGATCCCTCAACCCATAAACCTACACCTTCCAAAAAATTAAATTAGTTAAACCATCCTACAAATATTGAGAACTTTTGCGTTCTAAATAATAGGAAATTTTAACGCCAGTCTCTCTCTATACTGTGTAGAATGAGAGGGGAAAGACAAGCCAGTATATGTGCTTCGCGTTCAAATTTAACCTGGTTTTACACTATATATATCAAGTAGGGGGGTATTCGAGTTATTTCGCACGAAAAATCGGTTATTCTTTCACGCACTACCCACGAGTCAGCATATCTTTTGCCTTCTATTCTACACGATATAGGAAGAGACGGAAGTAGTCGTATATTTTCGTATGGGTCGCGTTCAAATATGAATGGATTTGGCAAGATGAATCGGATAGATTTTTTCGCTGTTGGATCACTGAATTAAGGCAGTGTTTTGGTCAGTGGTTGGAGGGGAAATACTTTCTGCACACTAGACGCCACGTGTCCAAAACTGTGAGACTCTCCAGTTGCCTGGAATACCCACTAAAATCCCCCTATCTAGCTACAACCACCCAATTCTGTTTTGTCATTATTCTCAGGTAGTCGCCAGTTGTCTCCTTGTTGCTCTTCTTTGGTCCTTCTGTAGGTTTTGCCTTCTTAATTATTTCTTTTTATTGCATAACTTTTTCCATAAATGTCTTGGTTGCTTTCCAGTTTTCTTTCCTTCCTTTTTCGATTTCAAATCAAGTGCAACTAAACAACATGTATTCCGCTGTAGATATTTGCTTCGCTGTAATACATGCATAAAACATCACTTTCTTTTTAGGTATGCCAAAAACCGACATGCATTTTGCCTCTCATTCTAGACGGTAATAAAAGAGAGAGAAATTAAAATTGACCTAATAGCAATCACTTACCTTTCTGGTGTAATTCGGTTACTTAACAATAACTAAGTAAGATCTATAACAACTTGCTCGCACATTGTGGTCATTTCCAGATAGAACCGTGGACACTTCATTATTAAACGGATCAAAACTGTATGGCACCAAACAATACAAAATAATACCTTTAATTTAGTTAAATAATAAAAACACATCAATCCAGCAATTTTGTAAATGGAAAATATGAGCCCAAATTTGATAAAGTAATTTCAAAATACTGTAAATATATTGGAGCATAAAATTATTGATACAATGTCATATTCGCAATGGAAAATCACACGTTAAAATGTACGTTTCAAAAAAAGTATTTTCAGAGAAAGTTTATTTAAGTAAATAAATATTTTCTAGTAATTACAATTTTAACTTAATCCATAAAAACAGTATTCTCTCGAGAATTACCTTCATAATTTTTTAAGAGTATATACAAATTTATTCATGGAAAAGCCTTATGGAATATTCTTAGAATATGTTCTTGGAGTTGTTAAACACAAAAAATATTAATGTATTTTTCGTAATCTTTTGGCAAAAAACCCAAATTAAATTTTCTTTTGTAGTAGAAAATTGCATGTTTATGGAACATACTCTCCAAAAATTGTTAGAATATATTTTTAGGGATATTGTGTGAATGGTTTGCGTTTGTTAGGTTTCATCGTTAGAATCAAGATGGCGCCTCACTCGGTACACGGAAAAAATTTCCACCATGAACAATTTTGTGAAAATATTATCAACGAATTGTGCGAAAAAACTACATATATGTTGAAAATATTTTTAGAATTGGGTACAACTTTAATACAAATTGGTCTTGGTGCAAATCTAAGAACAATTTGTGTAAAAATTTTACACAATTGTAAACAATAGCTCCACACATTTTTTTCAGTGTACACTTTTCAAAATAATCCGTAAGGTTTTGTTTAAAACTGTTAGTTGAATAGCATATCCCAATCAATATTTTTATTTTAGTGAATTTTACTGGAGCCATTGTCATTGCCACCAAAAATGGGTTAAATGGGTAGCAATACTTTCTAAAAAAAACTATTTATGGGAAAAATGTCATTTTTGTCATTTAGTATGGTCACTATTCAGTGGCCGTCTCAGACATTTGAAAAGGGGGGGGGCGGTTTCGATACGGAAAAAAAAATAGAACTGATGCATTGCTTATATCAATATATGCAAACAAAACTTAGTAAATAAAAGGGCGGATTTGATGTCAAATCTAGGGGTGAGGGGTAATCAGATTTTAAGTCGTTTATTTTATATATTTTTTATTTTAAAAAATGTTAAAATGCGCCTAAAATTTTTGAGAAAATTACATTAAAAATGCTATTTTTGAATCGAATTAAACTAAAATTGTAAATAGCAACGTTATCATGGCGCCGCAAATTTTTAAGAAAATGATATTACAAATGCCATTTTAACATAAAATTAAATTAATACCGTAAATATCAAAGGTGTTATAGCGTCGCAATTAATGCCCTACCGTTGCCCTACTTTTTATTTTCTAAATGTTTTCATAAAAAATTTAAAGCCAAGGTAGGGAGGTTAACTACCCCCCTATCCCCCTGAAATCCGCGCTTGAGGTCTAAAAAGCTTTTTAAGTTGAAACACTTTTATATTGCATATCTCAAACATTATATGCCTATCTCAAAAAAAAATTAGTTTCCGTTTTTTTTTTTGAGACCGGTCAATGATTCGCGTCCGTCCGTCAGACGAATTTCAGTCATAATTTTTTTAAGTACTTATGTTTTCAGTCTTCTGAGGCAGGAGAAGCTTCTTTCTAACGAAGCATTACTTACTCACAAACATCCAAGAATCTTCTTATCATCGGAAAAATATCGCCAAACTTGTTCATTGCCTCGAAAATGTTATCATATATGTTTTGATTTAAGCTTTTGCCTACTTCTGACCAATATTGTTTCCAAATACTGACTCCCAATAAAAGTTCAAGAATTTGTGTTGTGTATTAATCAAACAGTTTATAGTATTTGGAAACGACATTAGTCAATTTTGCCCTGATTTTGGCTTCACCTTGTATAAAACTTAATATGAATATGTTCAGATCAAAAATACTTATAGTCTCGTTATTGAACTTTGATTTTATGTCCGAAATGATTTTGTCTAAAACCTGTTTAAAAATTGAAACTCAATAATACTGTTGTGTATTTCTAATATCGTGGTTTTTGCCTGTTTAAAACTGTCCCAAAATACTGTGGAGGGATTCTAGAATACCTTTAAATAAACATTCTGCAATTTCTCGTTTTTTCTCCAAAGACTTCAGGTTTACCACCAGCATCTTTCTTGTCTACTTTTTTCTGGAGCAAAAGGGGGGGGGGGGATCGCCCCCTTACCCCCCCTGGGACCGCCATTGCACTATTAGTGTTAAAGAATTGCCACAGTGTCGTAAAAATATAATGTTATAGGCGAAAGTTACATATTCCACTATATAACTTCATAGGTGTCACATTTAATTTCTTTAATATTACTTTTAAGAGGTAACTACTCTACTGATATTAATTTGGTTGCAATTGAGTAATGGGGTCTACACGGTCGCCTATCTACCACGTAGCAAGAAATAAATGTGCATATAGTTGCCTACGAGTTATTGCTACTTTACTGATACAGCTGGATGCGCGACGTCGCCATTCTATTAACCATGGAATTCAAATCAAAATTGAAAAATATCTCATTGAATCACTGATTAGTAGTTATTTGTATCAAAATATTAATATTTAGTTAATAAAACCTATTAAAACTGGAAAGATATTTAATTTGGAAATCCTAACCTCAAATAGTTCCGATATTTTATCAACATTTTATATAAAACTTGGTCAAAAATGGAGTGCGCGCGTTTTTTTTTTGTAAAAAAAAAATAACTTAAGAATATTCTGCTAAATGTTATAAAAATATTCAGAAAAATGTGACATGAACATAACGAAAAATGTGCTAGTAACGTACTAAAAAATATCATAGACATATTATTGTATTTAAAATGTTACAGGAATATTATAGAAATATTGTTTTCTCGAAAAAATTATTGATATGTAATGTACCTTGAACGTTATTAGTGTGATGTCGTAACGTTCTCAATATTTTTGTGAAATATTCGAAAAAGCTGTCAAAAAATGTAACAAGAATATTATAAATATATTTTACGTTAATCTCTGTAATCTATTACAAGTATAAAAAAGAATATTCCTGGAATATTTCTTTGTTCTGTAAGAATATTCTTGTCATATTCTAAGAATGATTTTCTGTTTACAGGGTATTATTTATACATTATTTATTGATATCTTGTTAAAATAATGTTATATAATACCGTCCATGGCTATTATGTGAAGCCGATCTTTATGTCCATATTCACCAACTTAAAAATTCACCGATTAAGCATTAATCATGATTAACACTAATCGGAGGTTGGAATGAGTCTTGGTAAACAAATTTTCAGGGTAAAAGACCACATTCTAAACTCTGATTATTAACTAATCACGATTAAGAGTGAATTTAGAATCCTAAAAACAATTCGTTTATTTAAACAGATAAAATGCACATTAAAAATTAAAAAAATTTTGCACAGCGGAGTGTTCTGGTATCCCCCACATAACTTTTCCGTGCTTTTTCAAAAAAATATATACAGGGTGGATTCTTTAAATGGAACGGTGCTTCCAGCAGCTTTAGGGACGAGGTTTTAAAAGAAGTTAAGAGCGAATCTTTAATAATTTTAATTAAGATTTTTTCCGGACTTTCCGCCCATGATAAGAAAGAAATTTTAGGTATCCCAACTGGAAGCCCAGGGCCTACAAACTATTTTTTTTTAAAGAGAAGGCACCTTTTTGGAAAGCTTGTTAAAAAAAAGTGGTACCTTCTTAATAAAAAAAAATAGTTGGTAGGCCCTGGGTGTTCAGTTGGAGGCCCCAAATTTTTTTATCATGGGCGGAAGTCCGTAGAAAATCGTTAAAGAATCGCTTCAAGCTTTTTTTAAAACCTCTTCCCTAAAGCCGCTAGAAGCACCGTTCAATTTAAAGAATCCACTATGTATATTTTGTTTTTATTTAGTTTTTTAAAATAATCGATAATTATTACGTAAAATTATGTAAAAAAATTATGCAAAATCACGTAAATGGATCCGGGATAATAATAATACTTTCATCGTACAAAATTTGATACAAATTTGATTAATGTACAGTTTTTTAGGTTAACTAATTGGAAGAAGCACATTTTTTATTCAAATTCATCCTTAAAACCTAATCGAGGAATTTTTGGTTTGGTCGATTGGAGTTTGTGTTAACTAATCACATTGTAAATAATTAAGAAACGGGGAGCTAACATAATTGGGTATCCTCAAGTCAAACTGCAAACCAAGTAATAGGCATGACCCTCACTTTAATTGGATTTTAGCATTTTAATTCAAGTTATCTCGTTTAAATGTTTAAAAAATCAGCACTTAAATCAGTGCATTATATATTTTTAAAAAACTGAATCTAAATTATTACCAAGAAATCACAATAGGACAATGCCGATGCCAGCAGCTGATTTGCTCTAATAAGTTTCGTTTTGTCTTATTAATAATGTGGAATTAATTGGAAAAAATTAATGGGAACTAGACGCTTAAAGCTGGCAAACATATTGGGAGTATAACGACGATACGTTAACGGAAAAAAAACGAAAAAACAAGTTGATAAAAACTTGACTTGCTCACATAGCCGCATTTAGGCCAGAAAGTAAGATTTGGTTAAGATACTTTTTATTGCTTAAAAGTTTGAGACAATGATGTGTTGGAAATTAAATCTTTGTTTCGGACTTCTATTGTCTATATTTTATTTATACACGACTTTTCGATGAATACAATCTCTGATCGTCTTCGTAGTTTGCACCTTAAGACGATTTCACTGATCGAAACGTCGTGTATAAATAAAATATAGACAATGGAAGTCCGAAACACAGTTAATTTTATACTTATTATTATTTTGCCGATACCAAAGAAGCGGAATTTAAATTTTTTAATCCTTAAACGTTATCACATCTTCGGTGAACACACTGCATTAACGGATCGTATTTTTGTTCAACTTTAAATTTCTAATATCCTATAGGGAGCGTGCAGCTTATTATCGTAAATATAAACACTGAATTTAATGAAAGTGGATAACATAACACAATTTAATTTTGAATCCTGCTCACCTGAGTAGAGCATTTTACGATAGCAACCCATCTTAAATACCTTCAACATTTTGACACTGTATCAGTCAGTGTCCATGTCTCTATCCAAGCAATCTAGGTATTTGTACGATTCAACCTGTTTGACTTGTTGGACAGTTACTTCTAACGTGCCTCTGATTTTTTTTTCTTTGATTATAACCATCAATTCTCTTTTGTCAACCTTTAGATTATGCCAATATTCCAACCCTTTGACTGCAATTTAATAAAACCTCTTGGAGATCTTTCAGTCTATCTGCAATTAAGGGGGGGGGGGCGTTTCGATACAAAAAGAAACTAGAATATTAGCATAGCTTTTATGAGGAAAATATCATTATATGCAGTACTCAGATTTTAAATCGTTTATTTCATACATTTTTTATTTTTAAAAATGTTTAAATGCGCCGAAAATTTTTGAAAAAATACATTAAACTAAAATCGTAAGTATCAACGGCATCATATAGCGCCGCAGGCAACATTTTTTAAGAAAATTGCACTGAAAAATGCATTTTTTTATTTAAAATTAAACTAATTGTAAATATATCAATGGTTTCAAGGCGCAGCAGGCGAAAATTAAAAAAAAATGAAACTACAAATGCCACTTTTAACACAAAATTAAACTAATACCGAAAATATAATAATAATAAAATGTTTTCGTATCCACGCTTGAGAAACTACGTATATTTTTTCAGTTATAAAAAACGCAGATAAAAAACAAATCACAAACGAAACCTAATAGCTAAAAGCTTTTTTTTAAGGTCTAAAGAGCTTTTTAAGTTAAACATTACTTTTTATATTGCATATTTTAAATACAGGGTTCCTAAGCAAATCCTTAGGGGGCCAAGCAGCCGTGTATAAGACGCAGACAAACGGAAAAGCACATTAGGAAGAAAAGGATGGGCATGGGGCGATTTTGTTACTACATCTTACACGTAGTAAATCCATTCCAGGTTGTTGTTTTCTAATGTTTTCCATTTTTGTACCTTTAGGACTGGAATAAAAATTGTTTTTGCTCGACTTTAATACCAAACTGATGAAAGATATCGTAAAAAAAAATTATTTTTCGGCTTTTCATTTTGTAACCATTATCCTTATGCACTGTTTACAGGCTGGGGACTGAGATACATGCAAATGCCTAACCTAAAGCGTTCATACACGGCCGGAGAAATCGACTGAGATATTTCCGTAGAAACTTTTTCAAGCAAATAGGACGGGTTGACGCCTTCGAACGTCCAACCCGGGTTTTGCACTTTGATTCGAAATTAAAAAGGAGGAGCAGTCAGATGTGGGGTCGTGCACAAATTACGTAATGGTGATTTTACCAATTTTTGACCCCCTCCCTGTGTAATGTTTTGTAACGGTTTGGCACGCCACTCCCCTAATATTACGTAACGATTTCAAGGCCACTACCCCCCCCAAAAAAAAATACTTTTTTCTTAGTTTCACACAAATACAAACGCTGTCGAAAACCCCCCTCCCCCCTACGTAACGTTTTGTAACCCCCCTCCCCCCATGACCATTACGTAATTTGTGCACGGCCCCTGTAGTCCCAGTGGAGGAGGGCGAGAAAATTGATATTTTTTTTTTAAAAATTATACTCTTTAGACCTATTTCTTTGCGTTCCCGAAATTACGTAATTTTTGAAAAAAAATTGTAAGCGGCGCCATTTTTATTTCGTGCTTTGTTTTTCTAACATTTTTGCGTTCGGCTAATTTAATTGAAAAATTTTTGCCTGCGGCGCTTTTTATCTTCTCACTCGAAACCAAGATCCCCCGTTTTAGGAAAACTGATTCCGTCTCTGTTTCTAAATTTTTTCGAATAAAAGTAGAGTATGACCATGGGGAAATAATTTTTTTCTACGTTATGACAAAAATTTCGAGAAAGTTGAAGAAAAAAATAAAAAAAGTGGCAGAGCTCAAGTTTTTCGTAAAAAAACGTTTTTTGTAAAGAAACAGAGCAAAATAAATCTTTTCACCCCTTTTTGGGTGTTACAAATATTGGCAGCCCCTTATTTTTCGCTTTTACCATCCCGCTAGTTTTGAAAAATTGATTCGCTACATGTTTCGAGATCATGTCATAAAACACCTCGAAAATATCAAATGTAGTGTAGGGCCGGCTTTATTTAAAATCAATAATATCGCAAGCAAAAAGCTCTGCAGGAAAAACAGCGCCGTTTATTGATTTCTTTGGCTGCTACTGCTATCTGCATGGTTTGGCCATTTCCGGATAGATGTCACAAGTAGAACAGAAATGGTAAGAAATTTAATTAAAAGCGAAGATATTTCTTTCTAATGTTAACAACCTCACGAGTTTATCGCTCAGTATCGTAAATAATGGACCCTGCCGCCTCCTTTAAGCAAGAAAAAGCTGTGGTTCGGACCTGAAAACATCTAATTTTTAATCTCATGGTGTGGCCGCCATCTAGCGGAATTTGCAGACATCTTGTCGACGGTTATTATTGCAACTATGATTTATGCTCACAATGAAGAGTGGCGACAATTTTTTCTCATGAAAGCAGTCCGGAGATAATAACAAAATAACTTTTGTGCGCGCAGAACTTTCTATGCCATTTCTGTTTGATTTATTGAAATCCTATCCCTAAGGAAAATCTTAGGAACCCTGTATAAGATGCCTAGCTCAAAAAAAAAACTTCGTTTCCGGTTTTTCTTGGGCACATCGGTCAATGGCTCTCTCAATGTCAATTTCAATATGTCTGTTGGTGTGCAGCAACGCTAAGCAGCACAGCCGAATTTCCGTCATAGTGTTTTTAATTTATGTTTTCAATCTTCTGAGGCAGGAGAAGCTTCTTTCTGACGAAGCATTACTTACTGGCAAACATCCAAGGATGTTTTTATCAACGAAAAAATATCGCCACACTATTCATTGCCTCGAAAACGTTATCATATATGTTTTCGTTTAAGCTTTTGCCTACTTTTGACCAATATTGTTTCCAAATGCTGACTTCTCCCAATAAAAGTGCAAGGAATTGTGTTTTGGAATAATCAAACAGTTTACAGTATTTGGAAACGACATTAATTAATTTTGCCTTGATTTTGGCTTCACGTTCTATGAAACTTGGTATGAATATGTTCAGGTCAAAAATACTTAGAGTCTCGTTATTAAACCTTGACTTTATGTCCGAAATGATTTTGTCTAAAACTTGTTTATAAATAGAAACTCTATAATGCTGTTCTTCACTTCTGTATTTTCAAAATCGTGGTTTTCGCGTCATGCGTTTGTTTATTCTTGGTGTGACGAATTGAAGGTCAAACTGTCCCAAAATACTGTGGGGCGATTCTAGAATGTCTTTAAAGGAACGTTCTTTAATTTTTCGTTTTTTCTCCAAAGATTTTAGGGTTACCACCAGCATCTTTTTCGTTTACTTTTTTCTGGTGCAAAGGGGGGAGGTGATCTTCCCCCCCCCCTGGGCCCGCCACTTACATACTGGTCTTAGAAAACCTTAAGACTAATCACAGACACGTGTTTCGAACCTATTTTGATCTCATCAGTGTGACACAAGTCAGGTGTTTTAAACATTAAACTTAAAGTAGGCTATCGATCCAGAGCGTTTGTTAATTGCAATAAATCAAAATTAATCCGAACGCAGCTTGTGTGTCGTTCATAAAGAATTTGCATTTCTCATAAATTATTCTCCGAATATAAAAAACATACAGAAATTGTTCTTCGATACTTGACCCAATACTGCAAACAAATTTTTGATATCTAGAGCAGCTGAAGAAGATGGTTTGGAAACTGTAATTTGTAGACTCTAATGAATATAAATAGGTTGAAAATAAGTTTCATTGAAATCCGTAAGGATAAGATTAAAGTAGGATATTATTAATTAAATACTAATGGCCAATTTTCTATTTGAAGAATGGATTTTTTACTAGCCTACCGTGTGTTCAGTTCAGTGCCTATACAAATAGAATATTTGTAAATTTTTTTAGATTTGCTCACAAAGTGTACTAACAATCTAATATCGAATATTTATAATAATAAAATCACGACTTCGGTCCATTAAAGTGACACAATGAGTGCCTTTATAAAAATAATATGGTAAAAGTAGAATTGTAATATTACTAAAATTATAACTAGCTTTTAGTAAGCTTGTAATATTTCAATTAGATAAAAACGTAAAAAATAAAATCCTTACCCAATTGCCCTTCAAAATCTACCTAGGCAGCAACTCCATAAAAATTTTATTATTGATTTGACTTTTCTCATAAAAATATTTTGCCAAAATGTATATTTTCCGTACAAAGACAAATAAAGCGAGTACTCTAATAGACTATACACTTAGAGCAACTGAAACATTTACATTCGCGCGAACGCAACAAACTTTTGTTCTCACTATTTTTTCTGCTTGTTCTTGCGCGCTCAGTCCGTTCGGTTCGTTCAGGTCAACATGTCCAATTAGTATTTTTGCATATTTTAAGGTGGGTCCAGTCTTGAACATTTTAACTCCATAAAGAACTTTTAAAGAAAATGACACTAATACATTTAGATAGAAGAGTCGTTTTCCAAAACCACCCGCCAAGTTTTTATAGTTTATTGACAAATAAAATGACCCTTTCTGACATAAAGGCGGCGTTGGTTAGACTGATTTATGAGCTAATTTATAACGCATCACCCTCCTAACAAAGCCACCATTTTAATAATATGTCAGTCTGCAATTCTCATATTTATTTGAGCAATTTTCTGCTTAACTTACAATACACTCATATTGTTTTTAGACAATATGCTTTCATGCTAAGTTATCGAAATTTTTTATGCAATAGTGTAAATATCCCCGAAAACTGTATATCTTTTTAATTAAGTTTTTTTTGCGTATCACTTTTTTAGTCCACCACACCAATATGGTATGGCGGACTATAAAACTCGTAAAATTTTGACTTTTCTTAATTTTATCAAAAATGGGTTACTAAGGTTCCAAAACACCTTAATCGACGAAAAACAAAAGTTGTCTGTCGGTCTGTTTACTGTCTGTATACACGATAACTCAAGAACTCCTTAATTGATTTTACCGAAATTTGGTTCAAAAATCCTCTATTGGCTGACCATGAACTGATTAACTTTTAGGTATGGTGGTGGGGGGTTGAAGGGGGGAAAATATGGATAAAATATTTAAAAAATTGTAACTTTGGAACAAAAGCAAGTAGCAATATACGGTTTTCAGATTTAGGTTTCCATGAATATGGACTACAAATTTTGTTATAAAGTCGAAATTCGTGGGAGCTTTAGTTTTCGAGTTATTTAAAAAAACGTTAAAATATATTAAAAATTACAATTTTGGGTTTTCGTAAATATTACCCAAAAGTTTTGTTCTAAGGTTCAAATCTTTCTAAGCTGCAGTTTTCAAGATATTTTCATTTTCTTTGAACATAAAATAATTGATTGTATGGTGCACTATCCGTGCTTTTTAGCACCAATTTTTTACAAGCTTTTCTTTAACTTGCATTGTATATAACTATGTTTGTTCGGGTGGAATCTTGCAACTTAATTTTGACCAACTTCCCCCCTACTCGAAGGGGGTGGAGGAGGGTAAGTTGGAGTAAGCTCGATTTCGTTGAAATTTGGTGCGTTGGGGCACTTGGGGATGGAGATAACGAATTTCTAATCAGATTTTCAAAATTCAATATGGCGGATTCAAGATGGACGATTTTTGGTCATCTTTTTCTAACCAATTTTAACTAACTTATTTTTTTTTTCAAGGGTATCAAGGGGAAATCTTGCATAAGACGCCCGAACTACTTTCCTGCCAGAGTCATTTCTCCTCTACCAGAAGAGCCTGGGTAGTGTCGGATTCCTACCGACTAAAACCCCCCGATTATGGCTCCGACCAGCCTGATGGCTGGCCAGAGTCAGTGAACTGCAGCCATTACTAGTTTAACCACTCCACTCCCCTGTACGAGTTTGTACAGGTCCTTAATGGAGCAGTTCCTAGTCGTTACTGGGTCTAGTTCAATTTCCCCATAGGGCTATACCGGCCATATTCGGTCGCCAGAGCCTCGTCTGTTTTAGACAGGGAGCACCACGAGAAGGTGAGGTTGGCATTTGGATATCAGAGGCTAGATGCATTCGCATCATACCGATCGAAAACCTCTGGTCCCAGGCCCACTGCCCTAAGCATGGTCACCAACTGTTCCGAGCAAATATGAAGGTTACATTATATTCGCATCACTATCCCTTACTCCCCAACTAACTTATATCCATCCGATTGCCTTCAAATTTAACACGCGTTTATAGTTCCAGTGAAAATACAATAATATGTTATTAGTAGGCACCCTTCCCCCCTACGAGGGGAGTGGAGGGGGGAAAACACCTAAGTTTGTCCGATTTTAACCAAAATTGGTATACGGGGGCTTTTGGCGATAACAAATACGAATTTTTAATCAAATTTTTGAAAATTCAATAGGCGGATTCAAGATGGGCTATTTTCGGTCATGTTTTGCTAACCAATTTTAACTGACTTATCCACATTCGATTGTGCTCAAATTTGGTATGCGTTTATAGTTCCGGTGAAAATAAAATAATATGGTATTCTCAGGTACCCACCTCCCGCTAACGAGGGAAGTGGAGGGGGAAAAAGATTAAGTTTGTTTCATTTCAATCAAAATTGGCATACAGGGGTTTTGAAGGAGGGGGATTATGAATTTTTGATCACATTTAAAAATTTCAATATAGTGGATTAAAATGGACGATTAAGGTTACAAATCTAAAAATTAAGGCTGTGTGTTCAAATTTGGTATGCGTTTATAGTTCCGTCGAGAATACAATAATATGGTATTATTAGGTACAGGTGGAAGGGGGAAAAGATTTATTTTGTTCGATTTAAATCAAAATTGGCATACAGGGGTTTTTTCGGTAAGGGGATATGAATTTTTGATCAGAAAATAAATTAAAAAATAAATTTTAACGAACAAGCTTTTATTAAATTCACTTAAAAATAGAAAATATTTTTTTCTTTTTAATTTATTATTGGTATAATAGCAGGCCTTGAATTCAGTTAAGAAGCAAAATTTTTTTATTTCTTCGTATCAAATTATTTTTATCATCTCAGATTGACAACCACGGCACTTTAGATTTTTTTAATAATGTGGCGTGCCGCTTATATCACAGCCTACCATATGATTTATGGACAATATTTAATAACTCGACAACTATTTATTGGATTTTCGTAAGGGGAAAATCGTTTTAAACGATATTAAAAAAAAGCATTCAAAATATAAATAAAAAATCGGAGTGTTCCATAAGAAAAATACCAACTTTGTATTATATCTACGTTCTACGGTACGTTCGGGGGACGTAACGTTATGTACAGTTCCACGTATACAGCGAGTGGAATCAGCTGTTGTGTCTCTCTCTCTCTGCGGTTTGCTATGGTCTTGCGTAACTTGACGTCCGATCAGTTATATATTCAATGTAGTGCGTGACTGAATCACGTCTGGACTGTATCCATACCCTACAAGGGACTTTTAGTCTCCTCCCCTACCCCGCTCACCAGACCGGTCTGATGAGCACCCCCTAGGAAGGCAGTTTTCTTTCCCTAGAAGGACTTAATTTAGACCTAAACCCCTTTGTCAAGGCTATCGTGCTCCACTATCAACATATAGAACACACGGGATCGCCCTCTTAACGTCCTCTCCGAGGAACGGTATGGAATCGAATTAGCCTGCCTTCTAGCTAACACGGTCTACTCCACTTCATACTGCGTTTTTACCTTTTTCTTACATAATTCTGTAAGTTAATAAGAACAAGTCCAAGTAGACTACCTGCAAGACCCGGTGCTTGAACCCGGCATCTCCAGCTTGAAAGCTGTTGTGTCATCGCATCCGTCAAAAAAGCGGGCATCGTTCGAAACATGGCATAAGTAAGTCAAAAATGTAGTATATTTTGGCTTTGTTTCGAACGCGTTAGGTATTAGGTTGTATATAGTTAAAGTAAATATTTTAACGCATCGGTATCGGTATACCTAACGCGTTCGAAATAAAGCCAAAATACACTACATTTTTAACTTGGTTATGCGATGTTTCGAACGATGCCCGCTTTTTTTAAGGGTGCGATAACAGACTGCTGATTGAAATCGTTGCGTACGTCCGTGGGTCCGTAACATTACGTACATCTCTCCGTAAGCAACGAATGTCTGTCAAAGAAGCGGGCTTCGTTCGAAACATGGCATGAACAAGTCAAAAATGTAGTATATTATGGCTTTGTTTCGAACGCGTTAGGTATACCGATACTGATGCGTCGAAATATTTACTTTAAGGCCACAAAAACGGCATAGATTTGACAACACTGCTTTGCTATTTTTTTAAAAGATCAACAATAGGTGGATCACTAATACCATTTCGAGTGAGATCGTGCAGTGTGCAGAATACGGTGCGAACATCATATGTGAGGAAAAGTATAACTTATTAGGAACGTAACCATTTATTAATGCTTCTTTAAAAGGTGTTGTCTCGAAATTAAAAAGAATCAAAAGAAAAATCATTATTCAACATCAAAAAAATAACAAATTTCAATCAATCAATTTATTGGCCGAATGTTCCATTAGACAAGTGGCCGGTGGCTATGCGGAACCTGAATTCCAATACTTCAATCGAACTCGCTTCAGTTTCCTTGGGCCTACCAAATTACGTGACCTTGGCGATTCAGAATTCCGGCAGAATATTGCTTACAAATAAAAAAAAACATAACTCTTTTGTTATCAAATAATAGGATTTATAAAAATCTACAACAAATGATTTTTCAAAATTTGGTGTATTTTAAAAAAAAATCCAAAAATTGCTGTTACAGATTTCTGTATTATCGACGAGGATAAAGAAAAAGCCAAGTAAGATTTTTGACTATTGTTAGCCGTGTGTATTTTATTTAGAAAATGAGAGAGTCCAGCAAAAAACTGTCTGGATACGGTTGTGAAGAATTCAAAAATAAAAATTCCTCCCAAATTTCAACAGATTCCGTTTTCTCGTCTCCGATATTCTGCCCGGTAAAGATTGACCCCAAAAAAAAAAGGCAGTGTTGTCAAATCTATGCCGTTCTTGTGGCCTTAATTATCTATTTACTTTAAGTGTCTAGTGTCTAAGGTAACCAAAATCTTAGGTTAAGAAATACCTATCCTTCAATAAAATATAATTTCTAGGTTTTGCAACGAGTCTATGCCATTTTTAGCTTAATTATTGTCCAAATGAGTTATCATATTTGCCAATAAACCACATTAAAACTCATAAAGAAACACCTCTCATACAGACCCTGGCGGCAAATAAGTACCTATACGAGAAAAATTTTCTATTAGATATGCAAGGCTTGTGCGAGTCCAAGGTGTTATTATATTAGTAGTAAAGTCGTCGTAGTTTAACTTAGGTTATAGTCACAGTTTAGGTTAGGTTATAGTTTAGTTTGATTTCTTGGTTTATGGGTAGCTTTCTCACTTCGCTCACTTCGGCTCAAATTTAAAACTAAGCTAAGATAAAACTTAAGTATAAGGTCAACTTATCCTTATTTCTCTTGCAGAGGTGAAACCTTGGCTAAATGGGACCAAAGAATATAAAATTGGGTTGATGCTATAAAATACAATTGGCACCGTCGCATTTTTGTGTTGTTTGGTTGCAGTCTTTAATTTCCGTGTCAATTGTCAAATTTTTTGTTAATTTTTTTGTGGTTTCCAAAATTTGATTGTTTGAAAAAATGGTTGATTTAGAAAAAAGCGAGAGCACAAATTTTTCTTTACTGTCAATTACTGTTGGAAGCAGAGGAGATTCACCAGAGGTTCCCGATTCATCATCCCCAAGACCTGCAGAAAGACAGGAGATAGGTGATTTGGAATCTGTTCTTTGGTAAGATTCTATAAAGCCTGTAGTTAGATAATAAGTTTCTGTTTTATTAATGGTTTAGTCCCAAGAAGTGAATCAGTCTAGCAGGAGGTATAAAAATATTTGGCAGGAGCTATATTTTAAACAACTTGGTCGTGGAAAGTCAGAGATTTTTAAGAAATTCATGCATGGTGTAGGTACCTACTTTCTTTATAATTCAAACTGGGTGTCCAACTAATTTTCAATTCTTTTTAAAACTGTTTTGCTGCAATTCTTTGGAAAATCTTGCTTATTTAAGATGTTGCTCCTCAGAAAAACATTTAAAAATATTGTTTTCCTTTGTTTTAGATTGCAGATAAGGAAGCAAGATGATCATCTTCATAAAAAAGTACATACTAAATAAGAATAACTTATGGTGGAGCTGAATCATCTGGGGATACAAAAAAGGTACTAACACATCTTGGTACAGATATTTTTGCATTATGAATTCACGTTCTTTACATAAGATTTTCCACAGATCAATAAATCCTGATTCATCATTTAAAGATCATGTCAATATTGCCTTTATTTTTAATTTAGTAAATATTTTTTTAAAAATCCAAGAACTATCCATCATTTATTTGCCTTTTTATTTTTTAGAAAGTTCTTCCAAACAACTTCCCTATCCACTCAAAAAAATGCAAAGACCTGAGCTGGCAGAAGACATCCTGCAAAAGAAAAAATAATGAATTGAACAGTGATAGAAAATCCATTAATTTTATGTCAATATGGCAGAGAAAGTCAGGAGAGGAACACTAAATGTTAGGAGTTCATCGGCCTATTTGGAGAGGGTATTGCTTTGCTTTATCCCCAAGTTTGACATTTACTGTTAAATGAATTTTAATTTTGTTGATTATATGTTACTTACTTTTATTATTTTTAAATATTTTAAAATTTAGAAGAAAGAATCACCTACTTACCTTACAAGTTTTTGTTTTTTTTTCAGATTAGCACTATAAAGACCTACAGCTGTAATAAATTCTGACCCCTTTGACAGACAGAAAAAAAAATCTTGATATTTTGACTTATCTGACATTTACGCGTGCAGAATTTATTAGTTTTTAAGATGTTTTGGTAGGCAATAAAAAATAAATAAAACATGATAAAAAGAAACAAAATAAAAATTTGTTTGTTTTAAGAAAATCTTCGAATATATCTTATTTGTTTTTTGGTTTCAAAACAAAGTATTTTATATAAAAAACCTAAATAACTAGGTAACAACTAAAAAAAATTAAAATAGGGAGTTTTTGACCAGCATACAAAAGTAACAACTCTTGTGGTTATCGTGATTTAAAAACCCATTAAGAATAAAGTTATTGCGGTATATATTTGTAACTATCTCCACTGTTACCCATAAAACAATGTATTCTGCATCTTCCTTAATCAAGAATCAATTTTAAACTTTTCCTTTGAAAATTTGCCAAACACAAACATTTTGACATGGATTGACAGCATCACTAAATTAAACAAAATAAAGATATTCACAAAAATAATCTATCTTTATTTGGTTTATATACACTTCTGTCAATCCACGTCAAAGTGTTTGTGTTTTTCGCTAATTTTGCGAAAAGAAAGCTAAAAGTGTTATTTTTTTTTTATAAAGGAAGATGCAAAATACATTGCTTTACATGTAAAAGCGTAAAAATAGTTAGAAAAATAATCCGAAATCACTCTATTCTTGAGACCTTGTCAAATAATGACAACCACAAAGGTTCTTTTCTTTTGTATGTTGACCAGAAGGTCCTTAATATAGCAACACAAAAATTAAACTTTTTGAATTGTCTATAACTTTAAAACCAATTTTCTGATTAAAAATACACAACAATGGCATTTATTCAAAATTCAAGAAGATTCAAGATTCAAGGTAAAAATTTAGAAAAAAACCATGAAACTTTTTTCGGTGTCCCGGTTTTAATAATTTTTCTCTCTAAAAGCTGCGTTTTTTCCAAACACAAAAGTAGAGGGCCCTATTGACTGTTGTCTTCTTCATCGTAACTATTAAAGTACCTAGTTATATCTTTGCCTTGGGTTACTGATGAGCACAAACTGTAGTTCCCCCAGTTCTTCATCATCTCGAACAAATTCTATAGCTAAACTCCAAAGAAAAATTAAATAATTACTTTATTTAAGCTGACTTTATATATCTATGTAACCAGGTACAACTGACTCAAAAAGCGTCTATCTCTAAATATATATAGGGATTGGAAATAATTCTATCTGTCAGACCTGTGCTAGGAGGGCAGAAAAGAAATCCTAGCACCTCATTGCAGATTGTACTTACCCATGGATAATGCAACCAGATGCTCGGATATCATAAGCTGGATGTAGAAAACCTTTAAAGTGTTCAGGCGGTGGATTAGGGGGCTGAGTTAGGGAAAAGGGACCTCTGGGACCTACTACTACCTACCTAACTAAATAGGCGAGTAAGGTACACTTACCACATTCCCAAAATAATATTCCAGCCAGGTCAAGAAATAATTCGAACAACAAAACAATCACTTTGAGGTAAGGTATTTTTATTTTTTTAATTAAATAATTTTTATGCAATTTTTGCTATAATCCATTTGGTGGTGCATAAGAAAGGCTCCAGAATTATAAATAACTGCAACCTATGATTAAAAATTAAAAAATGAACGCTAAATTGTACTTAAGTCGTAAAATTATACCACTTAAGTTAAGGGTCAAAATCGGAGACTTAAGTGCCAGGTTGACAGCACCTGCAAGCGATTAAATTGAGGTAAGTGTAACTTAGGACATAAGTGAAAGGTGAGAAAATGGCTCTAAGAGTACAATCCTGCTTCAAGGGATTCTTATTCTTAGTTCAAGCAAAATCTGAATGTTAGACTTAGTATAACAATTATTGTTTCAAGCAGGCGATCTGATTAAATAAGGGATATTTTGTTTAATTCAAGTAATTATTTTTTATGGGAGTACGAATTGCGTATTGAATTAATATAACCCCTTGTTAATTTAAATAGTTTTACTTGGATTGCTTTAAATAACTTATGATTGCCTTAAGATAAGAAGAGCCTAAACAGTAGCGGTCCCAGCCATTTGAAAAGGGGGGGGGGGCGGTTTCGATACGAAAAAAAAACTTGGAATAAAGCATAGCTTTTATGAGGAAATATCAATATACGGAAACAAAACTTAGTAACTACAAGCGTGGATTTGGCTTTAAATCTAGGGAAGGGGACTACTCAGATTTTAAGTTGTTTATTTTGTACATTTTTTATTTTAAAAAATGTTTAAATGCGTCAAAAACTTTTTAGAAAATGCAATTTTTGAGTCATATTAAACTAAAATGTTGAATATCAACGGTATCATAGCGACGCAGGCGAAATTTTTAAAGAAAATTGCACTACAAAATGCATTTTTTGATTTAAAATTAAACTAAAATTGTAAATATATTAATGGTTTCAAAGCGCAGCAGGCGAAATTTTTTTAAGAAAATGACACTACAGATGCCACTTTTAGCACAAAATTAAACTAATACCGTAAATATCAAAGGTGTTGTAGCGTCGCAATGTATGCCCTACTTTTGAAAAATATCGCCATACTTGTTCATTGCCTCGAAAATGTTATCAGGTATGTTTTGACTTAAGTTTTTGCATACTTCTGAACAATATTGTTTCCAAATACTGACTTCTCCCAATAAATGTTCAGAATTTGTGTTTTGAATTAATCAAACAATTTATGGTATTTGGAAAACGACTTTGGATAATTTTGCCTCGACTTTGGCTTCACATTGTATAAAACTTGGTATGAATATGTTCAGGTCAAAAATACTTGTTTATGTTCGAAATAATTTTCTCTAAAACTTGTTTATAAATAGAAACTCTATAATACTGTTTTGTATTTGCAATATCTTGGTTTTCGCGGTAAGTACGAATTGAAGGTCAAACTGTCCAAAATACTGTAGAGGGATTCCAGATAGAAAGTCTTTAAAGCAGGGTTGGCTGCCCAGTGGATAACCCAAAAAAGACCACTGGGTTTTTTTGGGTAAAACCCACATAAAAAAAAACACATAGGGCTTTTTAAAAGTAGATTTTTCATTATTAGTAAAATAAATAAACGTAAAAAAGGTCCAGTCGTTTGAATCTCATCGTAAGATTCCATAAACTTTGACCAGTTACAAAGCTTTTTCTAATCCCAAACAATTTCTTATTATATTCTTCCAAATAAGACCGTAAGTTGAAATGTCTTTCAATAGATGCTGCACTAGCTGGACAACAATGCAAATTATAAAAAAAAGCTGATTCTGTTTGCAAACTCTACTTTTATTACTGGATTCTAAAATTTCAGTCCATTCTGAAGCACTCTTTCTACCGCTACTCTTAGGCATTTTCGTTTTGAAAAATAGGTTTAGATTTAATAACCTCGAAAAAAACGAAAACTTGAATCGTATACTATCATATCATACTAAGTAAGCAGGTACTTACAGTATAGTAAATACACAAACTCCAAAAATAATTTTCTTTAGGTTTGTTTACATTAAGAAAATATGATACGAACCTTCCATCCGCATAAAGCGCTGGCCAAATTAAACCAAAACTGCTTTGATTCCACCTTTTTGTATTTTGTATTTTACAGTTGATAAACTAACACGAGAATAAGTCCTAATTTTAAAGAAGAACTACATTCTGTATATAATTTAAAAAGAAAATCATAAAAAATCTAATAAAACCCATTTATAAAACCCAAAAAAGCCCAGTGGGTTGGGTTTTATATAAAAAACCCGGGTTTTTCCAACCCTGCTTTAAAGAAACGTTCTGCAATTTCTTGTTTTTTCTCCAAAGACTTCAAGGTTACCACCAGCATCTTATGTTATCTACTTTTTTCTGGAACAAAGGGGGAGGGCGATCGCGCCCCCCCTCTGGGACCGCCATTGGCCTAAATAACCATCCAAATAGTTTTGATCCTTATTTCAACGACTCATTAATATTGTTGGTTATAAGTTGGATCGATATGTATCCTCTTGATACCATTATATCTTTTTTCCATTTATCTAGCAGCATCTTCAGTCGTGTAAGTGCGGCAAGTTTCTATACTCTAAGGTTTCAATAGACAGCACGAATAAAATAACACCCTGTATTAAAGGTTACACTGTTTCCTGTCATAAAAATCGTCATTGCAATATCCGAAGTATGTCCATGAAATTTTATTAATATGGATTCGGCCTGGCATGAAGTGGCTCCCAAAGGAAATAAAAATGTTTTATTCAATCGAATTATGTCCCATGTTTTGATCTTGTACTTTTTTTACTAAATAGGGTCGTTCCGGACAACAATTTTTTATTACTTTGTCTTGCCTTTTCAATAATCAAACTTTTGTCCTAATATTTAGCACACATTTATTATCTCTTTGCAAAAAATTGAAGGCAATAAGTATACTTGGGGCATGGTCCGTATAATTTTGTTGACGGCTGCAAAGGTTTCCTCCAGCCCTCTTTTATATTCAAAAAAGTTAATAAAAATATGGTTTTCTAAACTGGGTCAAACTGCGAGTGAATGAACGGTTAAGCAAAATTTCGCTTAATAAAATCTAGGAAATTGTAGTTTAATATTTATTTACCTTACAAGTGCGGAATGATACTTTACCGCACGCAACGGTAGTTCAATCCGGCAGTCTCCAAAAGACACTTTACGCATGTGTTAGGTACAAGATTTTACCTAAAGCATCAAAAATTTCCCAAAAAAAATATGAATATCTCATGTATTTTAATATTTTCAAGTGAAAATAGTTATTTTACCGCACTAGTGCGGTAAAATCCCATAATGATATATGGAGTTACGGTACACGAAATGCGGTAAAGCACATTTTTTTGCACCCAAATGGGTGCGGTAAAGTGCACTTTATAGAACGCGAGAAGGTAAACTAAACTACAAATGTAAAATGAGTAACAAAAAAAACTACTAAATAAACATTGCAGTTCGGTGAGTGAAACGTGACTTTCTGGACCAGGGATTTTCCTGTTGATATTGAAGATAGAAATAAGCCGTGACAAGAAAATTTGTATAACTTTTACTTGGTCCAAAGAAAATTGATCTTTTTTCTTAGTTTTTAAAAATATATATTTGTATGATGAGTTGCGATAAATACTTTTAAGATATAAAACTTTAAAATTCCTTGAAAAGGTGTCAATATGCATAAATTTATTAATTTATTAATGTAGTAACAAAAATTAATAGATTTTTTTATCATACGTTTAGCAATAAATAAACAACAAAATAAAAAAAATATTTTTTTCTAACTCAATTTGCAATAAACATCTTTCATATGAGATGTTTGCTTTAAACTGTTATATCTCAAAAACTATTTCACGCAACTATAAATTTTTTAAATCAGACAAAAAAATCAATTTAAAAATCAAATAATTCAATCAATAGGCTATTTCATTTAATGTAAGAAAGTAAGAAGTACAAGTTATACAACTTACGTACTTTTAATTTATTTCGATCTCTAAAATTAACAGAGAAATCCGAATGTCAAAATATAATAAATCACCCAATTCTCTAATTTTGGAGAATAAATTTTTTAAATAATTTTTATCATAGCCTGACTTTAATAAAGTCGGAGCTACTTTTGACAGTTTCTCATGCAACTACTACATATTTTTAGACACTTTACCCACCACTATCAAATTACTGATGGCCCCCTTTGAAAGAATCTTTTGAAAGAACCGCTCCCAAAAATGCTCTGGCTAGATAGCTCGAACGTAGGTTTCGGATAGCCCGGGCAACTAAGAGGAGCTAACTTCAGTTCAATTATAGGGTAAGGAACAAGTACGGAAACCCCAAAAATATTTAGGAAGATTAGTTAATAAAAAACAAGTGCTCTACTCTAGGTAACTTTTAACAAAGAATCTAATGGTGACCTTCAACTTGACCTTGAGCCTCAATTTCAAGGTCATTTGACAGTCAACTTCATTTTTTTAAATGAAGACCTCTATTTTTTATCTCGAAATTGAAAAGAGCAGAAAATTCTCAATTAGACACAAGTTCTTTAAGTCACAGGTTTGCGTGACCTCCACCACAGAATCTCATAGAAATCTCCCAGGGTTTCTAATAAAAAAATTGATCGAGAAAGGTTACATTACCGACAAATCTCAACGAGGAAAACAATGGTGACCTTAGAATTGACCTTCAATTCAATGAAAGAAGATTTATTTCATCGTGAGTGTCCTTTTTTAGCGCAACCCAGAAACCACGACGTGGACGTTGAAAGATTTCTTCGGGGTGTTTTTTGGACTGAGATCTCCTTGCTCGTTACTTTTGGTTTACTTTTTGGACTAGACAAAAGAAACCAAACCCAAATTCCTCAAAAGGAATAAAATGCTTCTCATTAAATTGAGGGTCAAATCCAAGGTCGCCATTGTATTTCTCGTTGAGATTTTTCAAAGATGTAACCTTGTCAGTCACTTTTTCATCACAAACACCGCGAGATTTCTGTGAGATTCTGTGCTGGTAGCGTATTTTCACCTTTATTCGTCCGTCAAATGTCACGCAAACCTGTGACTTCAGCTTATACCTAAACGTAGAATTTTCTACTCTTTTCAATTCCGAGATCAAAAATAGAGGTTTCTACTAAAAAAAATAAGCTACCTTAAATAACCTTGAAATTGCGGTTCAAGGTAAAGTCGAAGGATTCCTTGTATAACAATTTCTTTTAAAATTAACTTTGCTTTCATCTTTACAGTTGGATAAGAATACTTAAGAGTAGAGATTCTTTATTCTGTCAGTGACCTTAGCTCAGGAAATGTCGAAGTGACTTTTTTTTATCCATTCTAGAATTAAATACCCAGTGTAGAGAAAGTGAGAGCCCTATATAAAGTTTTTTGGGAAAAACACAAAATATCCGTGCATACAATTGTTAACTACCTATTACCAGACGTGAAATCTACAGGTAGTTCGGAAATTTCATGCAAAATACAAAAAAAAAACAAAATTAAAATTAGCTGATTTTTCTTGTTGACCCTTTTGAGAAAGAATGGCAATCGTCAAAATTTGCTTTGCCTTTTCCCCCTGGACTTCTCGCCATCAATTGCAAAAATATCCGCCTGCGGCGCTATAACAGCATTTGATTTTAGTTTAATTTTGTGTCAAAATGCCATTTTTAGTGAAATTTTCTAAAAAATGTTCGCCTGCAGTGCTATAATGCAATTGATATTTACGATTTTAGTTTCATTTTGAGTCAAATAGTACATTATAAAGGTCAGTCAAGCCGTGTTCGAAGCATATCAAAACTCGAATAGCTTTCGGAGGGAAGGGGGTGACTTGACTGACCTCATTATAAATCTAGGGACTAAAATGCTACTTTTAATACCGCGCCGAAAGATTTTTAGCCCGACCGTATGGAGGGCTACAGTTCGCTAAGGGAAAAAAGACGCTTTACTCCCGAAGTTTATATATTATTTTATGCAATTTAGCAAAAGAATATTGTTAAAATCACGTTATTTCTACGCCAAATAGTTCGTCGACTACAAGAAAGGATGCTAAGAATAAAATCTTGGCCAAGAACAAGTGCTGTTTGCTTGACTTGCGATAAATTTAATTGTAATTTTCCAGTTATTTATTTTTTTTTAAATTCCTGAGGGATTAATTTTTTTTTAATTCCTGAGGAAATAAATTTACTTCTAAGCCCTAGTATTTTTTTAATCCCTTAGGGATTAAAATTGCAACTTTAGTCCCTAAAAAGAGGGATTAAATATACCTATTTAATCCCTAAACTGCATAAGCTATATTTTTAGTGTAATTTTCTCGGCGCGGCGCTTTTAAACATGCTTTTGCTAACAAATTTTAGTTAAATAAACAACTTGATATCTGATTACTCTTTGTTAGCCGGTATCGAGATCGCCAAGATCCAGAATCTGTAATCAAATTTTTTTTTACACTTAGTCCGATGCGGTGATTTTTTTTTGATAGTAAAAATTTAGTCACTTGAAAAAGTACGCTTATTTTCCACCAAATCTGGTAATTTTTCATCCAGAAATTTTTTGTGAACTTACTATAGTATCTATTATTCTCTCCTTATCGGGAAATGCTCTCCTGCACCCCTCTGTCCATAAAAATATAACTTTAAGTAGGTAGTTGTCGTTGACAGATATACGGAGTTGAAGGGTGTACACAGACAGCACAACTCTGTCCCAAGGATGTCCAGTGCAGAGAGTTTTCTGGAAAATGCAGCAGTCCATTAGACAACCAAATCTGTAGGAAATTTTGTCAAAGGCATGTCCATCGCCTAATACAATTGTCCAAACTTTGGACGGCTCTTGGACATTCCAAAAAGTCTAAAAGTTTCAATATTTTGACTATTGTACCCATATATGTATGAGGTTAAATATAGGCCTTTCCCAGGCCAAACTTGTAAGCAAGATCTAAAATCTAGCAGGCCATGGAGCCGTCTTAGCTCCGCGCCTATACACATGCGCGAAAATTTTACGAGGCGGCCGGTTTCGCGACCTTCGTCTTCGACCTTCGGTCGAGACGCCATGTTTGTTAATTTGTTTTGATCACACATAGTCGTTTTCCGCGTTTTCGTTTATGCAAATTTTTTTATTGTTATATTTTTAATCTTTGGTTACGCGAAAGTTTTTAGGAGTTATAATAAAAACTGTTTATATCTTGGAGCCGCATAAAAAAAGCATTGTTTGTGGATGCCGACAAACAATAAAAGTGAAGTTCCACAGGTTGGTAGATATTTTTTCTTAAAATTTGAAGGAAAACAAGGGAAAATACCTAAAAATGATTTCTATTTATATATTTATTTATTTAAAAATAGAAAATACTGATTTTCTAAAAACGTAAACAAATAGAAAAATTTTGAGAACTGCACAGCTATCTTTCTGGATTTTGGTTGGTTAACCGATGACGATGGGCGCGCATGTGCAGAACCGCTAAGCTTTGACGCTAGAAAGAGACAATAAAAGAGTCATAAAAGAGTAAAAGAGAAAGTTTTAGGCATATATATAGGACATCCTGCTTACAAAGTTGTGCACGCCGAAAGCATTGCAAGGGCGTATATTTAATCCATTGGCTATCCAAAAAGTATTTTTATGGTTTACTGTTGGAAAAACTTAATAATTACAATGTATATCCGTTGGTCTAATTTTCTTAGTACACTGGATATACTTATTTGTTCCAATGGATATCCAGTGGACAGTTTTGTCAAAAGCGGCGATATTTTCAATATACAAGTATATAGGTACTTATATATTTGAACCACTCGAACATCATAAGTCTGATTGCATATGGAGTTCCTAGAAAAGGATGGGTATTAAAATACTAAAATACCAATTAATGCAAAATAATGAAAAATACTTCATACCCTAATAAAATAATATAGTATACTCTGTAGTACAACTCCCAAGACACGTTGAAATGCAACAAGTCTAGAAGACACAGACAAGTTCCCAGGAACTTTGTGGAATTTAGACTTCTTAAATTTGTACATGTCATAGGATCAGGATATCAGAATATTTTCCATACTCTTATATATGTTTATTTATATTATAAAAATTAGAACAACATGTTATATAATGTACTGTTATTTAAATAAATATATAACTTGGATAATTACCAGTGCGGAACGATGCCTATTTGTGAGTGATTCAAAGTTATTTAAATAAATATATATTAAAAATAAAAAAAAGTAAAATACTTAAATGATTCGGCTAGATATGAGAGCAATGTTATCGTTGGTAATGAATAAGAAAAAACATGATCCATAAGATATCCAAAACAGTTCGGATAACTGATTATATTTATTAATGTGCCAACTATGCCAAGCCCAAATGACCTAGATTTTTTGATAGATATTCAATGTTGAGTCAATGTATCTAAAATACATCACTTTTGCTGGACACAAAATGAACGTCCGCCGGACAGAGTTTATTTTTGGTTCGATGGATATCCAAAAACTAACTGAAAAAAAAGCAGTTCTTTATGGATCAAAATTGGAAGTCTTTTGGACTCAGTTTTTTTGTCATCCATTTTATCAGGAAAAACCTTTGTCCAATGGATGCGGGTGGTTTTGGACAAAAAATGGCTGTCCGATGGACAATTTGTGCTGTCTGGGTATACGCGGGTCTGATAGGCCATTTTCCTGCTGGATTTCTCTCAGCCGAATGCATTTGGAAAAAGAGAACAATAGTACTTATACTGCCATGTTAAAGAAGAGCGAATGTTACAAATTTGCGATTTTCACATTTCACATATCACAATATTAAAGAAAAATAATTAAATTAAGCGAATGTGCCATGAAATCAACTTTCAGGTCATATTGTTTTTTCGGACAAAATATTAAGTAAGAAGAGCGAATGACACACGTTTTCTGCACATTCGCTGCTTTTCCTTAATATTTTGTCCTATTTTACAATTACATACAATTGCTTGGAGGCGCGCTGGCCCTTACACATTCGCTGGTCTTTTTAAGTGCGCAAGCAAATGTAATGTACTCTTATTCTCTTTTCAGTTTTAATTCGTTCTTCAAAGGGTAAACATTTTTTTTTTAATGTGATGTGAAAGTGCTAAATAATGGGAGAAAAGGAAAGATGCGTGCTACGATACAATAAACAGTAATACTAGTCTAGCCTAACCTTCTTTAATCAGGATATTAAAAATCCCCAAAACCAGTGCCTGGCCACGCCGCCGTTGTCAAATATCTTATTGTTCTTTAAATATAGGATTCAAACTTTTAATTTTTGTTTAACATTCGCTAGATTCTGTACATAGTAATGTTAACAAAGAACGGCGAAAGCGTCACAGCTGTAACAATTGCGCTTCTTTCTTAACAAGTTGCCTTAACAAAAAAAAAACAAAAAAAATTGCACCCAGTCTTTTGTTTTTTAGTTTCTTTTCGGTTGAAGTAATTGATTTGGAGGTTTTTTAAATTCTTTTTTTTTAATTGCCTTAGGAGCATAATCCTGCTGGAAATATTAACACGACAAGACGAATCCGTATCAGGAAACTTGGATAAGTACCAGTGCGGAACGATGCCTATTTGTGAGTTATTCAAAGTTGGAAATCAAAGTGTATGATGGTGTTTAATGATGTGTGGTAGAGGGTGACCAGTGAAATCACTGATGAGCCCGCGCTTGTTACCCAGGGCGAAACATCGTTTTATCATTTCTCTTTTCGCTTTGATCTTTTGTGTGTTCCTAGTGGGATACTCATCCAAGTTTGAATTTTCGTTATTTCCACCCAAGATCTCTTGATCTTTTGTTTTTTAGTTTATTTTCGATTGAAGTAACTGATTTTTTTTTTTAATTTTTTTTGTTTTAATTGCCTTACGCGCATAATCCTACTGGAAATATTAACACGCCAGGACGAATTCGTATCAGGTAACTTGGATAAGTACCAGTACGCAACGATGCCTATTTATGAGTGATTCAAAGTTGGAAATCAAAGTGTATGATGGTGTTTAATGATGTATGGTAAAGGGTGACCAGTGAAACCACTGATGAGCCCACGCTGGTTACCCTGGGCGAAATATCCTTTAATCATTTCTCTTTTCCCTTTAGTCTTTTGTGTGTTCCTTGTGGGATACTCATCCCAGTTTGAATTTTCGTTATTTCTACCCAAGATCTCTTGATCTTTTGTTTTTTAGTTTCTTTTCGGTTGAATTAACTGATTTGGAGGTTTTTTAACTACTTTTTTTTAATTGCTTTAGGAGCATAATCCTACTGGAAATATTAATACGCCAGGACGAATCCGTATCAGGTAACTTGGACAATTACCAGTGCGGAACGATGCCTATTTGTGAGTGATTCAAAGTTGGAAATCAAAGTGTATGTTGGTGTTTAATGATGTATGGTAGAGGGTGATCAATGAAACCACTGATGAGCCTACGCTGGTTACCCAGGGCGAAACATCGTTTAATCGTTTCTCTTTTTTCGCTTTGGTCTTTTGTGTGTTCCTGGTGGGATGCTCATTCAAGTTTGAATTTTCGTTATTTCCACCCAAGATCTCTTGATCTTTTGTTTTTTAGTTTCTTTTCGATTGAAGTAACTGATTTGGAGGTTTTTTAACTTCTTTTTTTTATTTAATGGGCTTAGGAGCATAATCCTACTGGAAATATTAACACGCCAGGACGAATCCGTATCACGTAACTTGGGTAAGTACCAGTGCGGAACGATGCCTATTTGTAAGTGATTCAAAGTTGGAAATCAAAGTGTATGATGATGTTTAATGATGTATGGTAGAGGGTGGCCAACGAAACCACTGATGAGCCCACGCTGGTTAAACAGGGCGAAACATCGTTTAATCATTTCTCTTTCGCTTTGGTCTTTTGCGTTTGTGTTTGTCTAACTGATTTGGAGGTATTTTAACTTCTTTTTTGTTTTTTTTTGTTTTAGTTGCCAGGATGAATCCGTATCAGGTAACTTGGATAAGTACCAGTGCGGAACGATGCCTATTTGTGAGTGATTCAAAGTTGGAAATCAAAGTGTATGATGGTGTTTAATGATGTATGGTAGAGGGTGACCAATGAAACCACTGATGAGCCCACGCTGGTTACCCAGGGCGAAACATCCTTTAATCATTTCTCTTTTTGCTTTGGTCTTTTGTGTGTTCCTTGTGAGATGCTCATCCCAGTTTGAATTTTTTGTTATTTCCACCCAAGATCTCTTGATCTTTGGTTTTTTAAGTTGCCTTAAATTTCAAACTCAGGGAACATTCGTTTTGATTTTATATTAATTTGTAATAAAAAAAGTTAACCAAAAGCAATAATTTTGCAAGATAGTAAGATTTTTTTACGGGAAAGTTAAACAAAAAAAAAATGAAAGAAAATATCAATTTTTGAAATACTTATGAAGTCAAAAACTTCAAATGCGTTTTTCACGAAACTAGATATTTACAAATTCGCTCTATTGCACCAGTGCACCAACTTACCAAATTTTGGATACGAACGTTGAAGATGGACAAAAAGGTCACTTGTTTTGTCGTTCTCTTAACGAAATATGTCGAGTTCAATAAGCCGTAAATAAATTTAATCAGGAAAGAACTTTTAGGGATAAATTGTAGAAAATGTCAAACATTGTAAAATACGACCTCATTAAAAAGTTTTAATTTATTACGGTTTGGAATTCTTGTTGAGAATATAACCAGTTTTTATTCATGAAAAAGAGTAAAAAATAACTCTGGGTAAACTTATTTAAGTTTTTAAGGGTTGTTTTAAGTTGTTTTTCCCTTGATGTTAGCCTTCTGGGCTTTCATTTTAAAATCACTACTCATGAATTAAGCAAAAACGTGACCTCACTTACCTTTTTTCTTTATTCCGCTTATATATATATATATATATATTTTTTAGACGACATTTCGGAAAGGCAATTTTTTGGGGAAGAGCGCAAGGAGTAAAATGTAAATTAGTAATTTAATTAAAATCAGGAGGTAGAAGGGGATTGGGGGCAAAAAAATAATATACATGTTATGGACTCGATTTTTAAGAAATGAATAATTGTGAATACCGCATGTTAGTATACGTTTGAGCTACCAGTGTTTTTTAAAAAATATGCATTTAAATTTTTGGCCTATAGGATTTTTATTAATAAAAATATCTTTTTGGTGTAAATTGTTTGTTTATAGATAGTTTAAAGTAACGTTTAGTTTTTGAGATGGAACACTAATTTCGTTCGTGGGGAGTGATTGAGAGGGCGAGAGAGGGTTAATATATTTGAAAATTCATAACTTTTCAACCAAAGCTGGTAAGAATATGCAGTTTTCAGATTTGGATTTCAAACAAAAAACAGGCGTATATAAGTAACTGTTGCACATGTTTTTGCGCGCGCAATCAATAATTGATCAAAGACGAACGGCGTTTATGATCGCGATCAAAATTATGTTCTTTCTTATTTCTCGCAAATTTTGTTTATAAAATAGTTAGTTGGCAGAGTTGGACAAATGCGCATAAAAAATCAATGGCGGGAGCGGGTAAGGATTTTAAATTTTCGACCAGATTTCAAAAATTATGTTAAAAGCTCCACGAAGAGGGGAGGGAAATACCTGTCTAGTATCGCCGATTTTGTTCAAAATTGGTATATAGCGGTTTTTGGAGTCGAGGATTACGAATTGAACGAATAAACGAACGAATTGAAAAACAATAAAGTTGATAGCTTCTCGCTGAGTTGGGGGGGGGTACTATCTAGATCTTCTAATTCGTTCATTTACTTGATTTTTGAACGCAGTATGAAATTTAATTTTTTATATTTTGTTTCTAATTTGTTTCTGTTTTTTTATTTCTTTATTTTGTTTAATTTTATCCTCGTTTTTTTTTAAAGATATAAATTAAAAATAAATAAGGTATTAAAAACAAAAAACATTGTATTATCATGTGCGATACATCATTTTAATGAAAATTTAATTTATGCTGATTTCAAAAATCGAGTAAGAAATAGGTCATTCCAAAAAATAAAATTTAGGCGTGCATGTTATTTCTTATAATGCACGTTTACATTTTTCTATAGGAACAAGCTTATTTTACCGCAGTACAAAAAACGTTATAGGTACCTAGCAACTGCACCGTGTGCGAAAAGTATTACTACCAAAGTTTGTTATATAGGGGGAAAATGATTTTTCCGCACGCGGTAGCAGTTGCACTGACGACACATGTGGAGTTAGGGTATGGCACCAAGGGTGGAATTTTTTTCCTACTTGTGTAAAATAGTAGTTTTCACAACTAGTGGCTAAAATAGTGCTGTTTATTACAAGCGGTTTAACTAACGAGCTCAGCGAGGTATTTAAAAACGCGAGTAAAAAAAAGCACAGTTTAGCAGTGAGTTGTTAATACTATTTTAGGGATGTGCCTTTTTACACAGTGACGTTCATTGTTGCGACATTTCAATCTTTAACAGTTTGATATTTTCACGATGGTTTTAAATAATTTTTTCGTAAATAATTGGTGAAAACTGGCAGAAATAACTTAATTTTTAGGCAAGAATAATTATAATTAGATTTATTTTAATATTGCTATTTTCCGCTATTTCTCATTAATTTTGGGTAAAAAATGGACAGAAATCTTTTTTTGGCACCCGTGATAAAAAAAAGTATTTTTGCATCGGTATCCAAAAAAGCCATGGTTCAGTTATCTGCAGACAGTTACTAAAATCATGATTATACATTAAATGTCATTAAATATGCCAGTTTAAAGCAAAAAATAAATAAAATAACTTAGTTAACAGATTTTTCCGAAAACCAGGGTTGAGTATTTCTTTATGTTGGAAGAAATGCGTTTTAAAGTGTTTATAACGATTTAAAGCGTTAAACTGCTTTGTTAAATCGCTTTAAAATAAAATCGATTTAGTGCTTGACACGGTTTTACTGGTGTTTATACGACACCGCCCGTATAAACAAAGTATTAGAAACGGACACACAAGATTCGGAAAACGACGGAATTTAATTCTTTAGAATTAACTGACGAAATATGCTTGGTTTCTGCATTTTTAAACTTGAAATGCTTAAATTGATTACCGCTCTTAACATTGAACCAAATTTGAGTATTGTTTTAAGAATTCTGATAACCCTACCAATAAGGAATCATGTCTACTTAAGCATGTTGGCCATTGAAAACGAGTTGAGTAGTAAACTAGATTTAAAATATGTTATTCGTGATTTTGCAGAAAAAGTAGTTTGAAAGAAATTATTTTAATCTTGGTACAAACTTTTGTATGTTTATTATACTAGAAGTGCCGTGAATTTGTAAAACAACAAAATGTTGGAATGGTATGCATGATTACAATAGAAATTATAGCTTTATATTTTTTATACTCCTTTCTAATTCCCCTGGTGGGATCTTGGGCCGTGGAGGGATTGCTGGGTGTTTGTGGGGGTGTCAACCAGACTAGGCTTTATTTACTTTATAAAAACAAATAACTTTTTCAGAAATATTAATTAAAAAATTTTGTTACTTCTACTTCTGTCCAAATTAAAATTTAAATATATTAGAAATAAGTTTTTTTTTGGGTCGACTCCCATAAGTCCTTTTTAGGGCTTAGTGTAAGCGGTTTTCTAATCGAGAGGTGATCCTTTTTATCTGTCAAGTGATTTATAATATTATTAGAAGTATTGTTAAATATGATTTTTTCTGACAAATAAAAATATTAAAAAAAAGGGAATCGTGGAAAACGAATTTCTAGGTTTAACGGTTTACGGTAACAGTTTCTGCTTTTCGCGTTTCTAGGTTTGCCGGCCGCCCTTGTACTGGTATCTATTTTAATTCGTTGCTTTTAATGAACAAATTGTTTGAGTATTATTGTTTTAATTTTGGTTTGCCCTGGTAGGTCTTGGGTTAGATTGGTTGTACGGAAAAAAGAAAATATTTATTTCCAAAATAAGAGACGCAAATTTTTGGTCGGATTTAGTTTTAACTCTGGATTTTTTGCTAAGATGACGTCGTAAATGCGCCTCAGGCGAATATTTTAAGAAAATTTTAAGTAATAAAACTACCCAGTTTTACATGTTTTAAACTCTTGATGAAAAAATTGCTTCAAATTAGACTAGAAGAAGATCTGGGTTGGATTAATTGCTAAGGAGTGGGGCTGAGTTAGTATCTAGTTTCAACTTCGGATTTGAAAAATATTTAAAATTGAAATACACTGGAGAACAAAAGAAATGCAACACCATGTATATGGATAGTTATTTGAATGAAAATTATTTGTGTGTATACCTTATCTCAAAAGAAATACTTGATAAATTTTTTGTCTTTCCTTTTTTCACAGATTTTTTCTATTCAGTTTCAAAAACAACCAACAATTTAAATAATTTTTCTTGCAGATTTTGGTCCTTTTGGATTGCTTACAGTTTACTTAAAAAATAAAAGTGCCAAGTGTTCGAGGTCGCCAACAATTTCATCATTTAGACGACTTCTAGAAAGGACGCATCGTGGGCTTGAAAGAGGCTGGTTTTGGTTTACGGGAAATTGCAAGAAGGGTTAATGGCAATCCATCAACAGTGTTAAGAGTTTGGAGAAGGTGGTCCACCGATGAGACCTATAGACGTCGTGCGGGTTCTGGACGCCCTAGATTATTACAAGGTCATGATTTACGGCATCTGAGACTTCTTGCTCTCAGAAATCTTCGGGACCTTATACGCCAAGTAAGAGATGTTCTAGTTGCAGCTACAGGACGAGTGTTTTTAAGGATGACAGTTAGTCGAAGATTCCTTTGTATGGGGCTGAGGGCTGCTTTTGGTGCTACCTTTGACCCCACAACATAAGGCTCGCCGCTTGGAGTGGTGCAGAGCTCGGCAAAACCGGAATGACGAATGAATTACCATAAGCTTCAGCGACGAATCCAGGTTTTGTTTAGGCGGCCATGATGGACGCATGAGGGTTAGGCGATTTCGAGGTGAGAGACGAAATGTAGACTTTGCTGTTGAACGTGATACAGTAAGACAGCAAAGTATTATGGTATGGGGTGCTATATGTTGAGGGAGCAGATCATCTCTAGTCCTCATCAACTGCTCAGCGATATATCGATGAAGTGCTGCAGCCAGTTTTACATCCCTACCGACAGACTATCCCAAATGCGATCTTTCAACAAGATAATGCCAGACGGCATATTGCTGCATTCTTACATGAACTTGGCATAGAGACTTTAGAATGGACTGACTTCTCGCCTATCGAACACGTATGGGATATCATAGGGCGCAATCTTAGTCGATTACCGCGTCCCCCTGGAAACTTAGATGAACTCTAGCATGCCGTAAGGATTTGGATGAGTGTTCCTTAATATGATATAGAGCATCTTATTTTGTCAATGCCCAATAAAACAAACGAGTGCATAAATAACCATTCATTTTTTGATTATTATTACTACAATTACTAAGAGCATCCTAATGTATTAATATACAGGGTTCCTAAGCAAATCCTTAGGGGGCCAAGCAGCCGTGTATAAGATGCAGACAAACGGAAAAGCACATTAGGCAGAAAAGGATGGGCATGGGGCGATGTTGTCACTACATCTTACACGTAGTAAATCCATTCCAGGTTGTTGTTTTCTAATGTTTTCCATTTTCATACCTTTAGGACTGGAATAAAAATTGTTTTTGCTCGACTTTAATACCAAACTGATGAAAGATATCGTAAAAAAAATATTTTTCGGCTTTTAATTTTGTAACCATTGTCTTTACGCACTGTTTACAGGCTGGGGACTGAGATACATGCAAATGCCTAACCTAAAGCGTTCATACACGGCCGGAGAAATCGACTGAGATATTTCCGTAGAAACTTTATCAAGCAAATAGGACGGGTTGACGTCTTCGAACGTCCAACCCGGGTTTTGCACTTTTATTCGAAATCAAAAAGGAGGAACAGTCAGATGTGGGGCCGTGCACAAATTACGTAACGGTGATTTTACCAATTTTTGACCCCCTCCCTATGTAATGTTTTGTAACGGTTTGGCACGCCACTCCCCTAATATTACGTAATGATTTCAAGACCACTACTCCCCCCCACCAAAACAAAAACTTTTCACTCATTTTCATTCCAAATTTTCTTAGTTTCACACAAATGCAAACGTTGTCGAAAACCCTCCTCCCCCCTACGTAACGGGTTGTAACCCCCCTCCCCCCTATGATCATTACGTAATTTGTGCACGGCTCCTGTAGTCCCAGTGGAGGAGGGCGAGAAAATTGATATTTTTTTCTTAAAAATTATACTCTTTAGACCTATTTCTTTGCGTTCCCGAAATTACGTAATTTTTGAAAAAAAAATTGTAAGCGGCGCCATTTTTATTTCGTGCTTTGTTTTTCTAACATTTTTGCGTTCGGCTAATTTAATTGAAAAATTTTTGCCTGCGGCGCCCTTTATCTTCTCACTCAAAACCAAGATCCCCCGTTTTACGAAAACTGATCCCGTCTCTGTTTCTAAATTTTTTCGAATAAAAGTAGAGTATGAGCATGGGGGAAATAATTTTTTTCTACGGTATGACAAAAATTTCGAGAAAGTTGAAGAAAAAAATGAAAAAAGTGGCAGAGCTCAAGTTTTTCGTAAAGAAACAGAGCAAAATAAATCTTTTGCCCCCTTTTTGGGTGTTACAAAATATTGGCAGCCCCTTATTTTTCGCTTTTACCCTCCCGCTAGTTTTGAAGAATTGGTTCGCTACATGTTTCAAGATCATGTCATGAAACACCTCGAAAATATCAAATGTAGTGTAGGGCCAGCTTTATTTAAAATCAATAATATCGCAAGCAAAAAGCTCTGCAGGAAAAACAGCGACGTTTATTGATTTCTTTGGCTGCTAGTGCTAGCTGCATGGTTTGGCCGTTTCCGGATAGATGTCACTAGTAGAACAGAATGGAAAGAAATTTAATTAAAAGCGAAGATATTTCTTTCTAATGTTAACAACCTCACGAGTTTATTGCTCAGTATCGTAAATAATGGACCCTGCCGCCTCCTTTAAGCAAGAAAAAGCTGTGGTTTGGACCTGAAAACATCTAATTTTTAATTAGATTAGATGTTCAAATCTGTCACCTTCTTGAGCCTCACAATATACCAATCTATTGTAAAACTCTTGGCGTGTAGCAGCCAACATTTCAGGGGTGATAGAGTTGCCCGCCTCCAAAATTTTCGCCCTCAACTCCTGTATAGTCGTAGGCCGTAAGTGAGGGTATTGGAAAATTTTGTCGTGCCAACAACCCCATAGGAAAAAGTCATTTGGCGCAAGATCTGGTGATCGAGGAGGCCATCGGATATTTCCATACGTGGAAATAATTCTATCACCAAATACCTGACGAAGGTAATTTGTAGCCTGGCGTGAATTGTGGGATGAAAAGCTATCTTGCTGAAACCACAATTCGTCCAAATTTATGTTGAGTTCCCTCAACCGTAGTAAAACCTGGTGTTGGAGAAGATCAACATATTTTTGGCTATTCAAATTCCCTTCAATGAAAAAGGGTCCAGTAATGTGATCCCCGACAATACCGCTCCAAAAATTTAATTTTTGAGGATGTTGCGTTCTAACACTTGCGTGCAGATGTTTATTTTCGCGGGACCAATAGCGGCTATTTTGTAGATTGTGAGAGCTATGAAGTTCAAATGTCTTCTCGTCACTAAACAAAACTTTTGATAGGAAATTTTCGTTCCTGTCACATTTATCCCTCATAACCTCACAATATTCTAACCGGCGAAAATAATCACCTGGTTGCAATTCCTGCAACTTCCCAATCTTAAACGACTTGTCGCCGTATTTTTTTAGGATCCATTGGCAAGTACTGTTGGGAATATCCAGTGCCTTAGCAATCGGTTTCGTCGAACATGGTTCATGTGCCTCAACGTAAGCGCATACCATTTCGTCTCGTTCCACCCTGTGTGGAAGAACGGGATGCTCTGGTATTTCGCCGTCGTGGTAACACTTTCTACAACCATTTATGCACCCGTACCTTTCAAAACGATGATAAATGTTGTAGACAGTATGAGCTACAGGAACCGGTTGATCTGGAAACGCAAAAACAAAAAGCCCAATGACCTCGTCCGCACTGTCACTTTTTACGTAGTTTTTAATAATAATAATCTTTTCTTCTCGAGTATACGGCATTTTAAAAACACAAAATTTACGAAACTGAAGCGACTCGAAAGGAAATAAAAATGCAATGCCTGTGAATCCCAGTTTTTCCTCGATCATCTCGTGGTGTGGCCGCCATCTAGCGGAATTTGCAGACATTTTGTCAACGGTTATTATTGCAACTATGATTTATTCTCACAATGAAAAAGTGGCGACAATTTTTTCTCATGAAAGCAGTCCGGAGATAATAACAAACTGGCACCATTGCTCAATATACCTGTTTCTTTTGTGCGCGCAGAACTTTCTATACCATGTCTGTTTGATTTATTGAAATCCTATCCCTAAGAAAAATCTTAGGAACCCTGTATAAATAAATTACTTTAAAAATATTTGTCCTTTCTGGTGTTGCAATTTTTTTTTATTCTCCAGTATTAAATTATTCATGACGTTATAGCACTGCAGGCTAATTGTTTCTGAAATTGAAGCCAATCCAAAATTTTGATCTCCCTAATATTTTTTGTGAAATGTTTAAATAAAAGGTCTGTTAAGTTAGGGGGGAAGGGCCAGATGGCCACTGCATGCTAAAACATGTATTATAATTTTGCAATATTCTCCCTTTTTGTGTACGTAATACGTCCTTATATATTTTTCATATTTAATGTATGTGATATGGCTCTGAGGTGGTAATTACGCCCATTACCTTCCACGTAGAACCGCTTAGCCAAAATTTCTAACAAACCCTTTTAGTGGATCAAAATATCAATCGCATTCAGGATGTCCAACCCTGGAAGTAATTACAATTCAAAAGTGACCCATAAAAACGTAACCACCAAACGCGTCTCTTTTCGACCATATTGTTTCCCGCAATGATTCACGCGTTGCAAACGCGGCGATATTAAAAAGTAATTTATATGTGTGCGCCGATTTTTTACTTGCTTTTTCTGGTTTCGTTTTGTCAAAGTATGCACAAAACGGAGTATACAGTAGCAAGTGAAAAATTTTATGTTATTAGCCTTACTAATTTGTGTCCCTAAGGCAATTTAAGCAGGGTTGCCAACTTTTGAATTTTGAAATACGGGACGCTTACTTATTTCACATATAAATATACTTATATTAACAAAATTCTGTCATAGAATAAAATCTGTATCTGTCGTAAAAAAAAATTACTAAAAAGTTTAGAATATCCATTTTTCCGCACCAAATGCCGTTGACAGAACTCTGATATGCATCGTTCTATAAACAGCATTTGTGTGCGGAAAAGTTGATTTCTGCAATTGTTTTCTACGATCGCTAGCGTGAGGAAAATAAACTGCAAATAGTTTTTTTAACATTTTCAATTAAAATCTTCAGTTACACCATATCAACAAAAAAAAAACTATAATTTAATTTTTAAAATCATATTTATTTTGGCTTTTAGCCCTTTGACTTAACTCAGGTTTTTCATCGATGTAGTCAAGAAACTCTGCACAGGCCGTGTTAAAGTTTACACAAATATTGATCTCTGACTTAATTAGTTTAACCAATGTTACTAGATTTAGTAACCATTGGTTTAATGCTACATCGGTTTCTACTATTTGACTTTTTCAAACTCATCAAAGAGAAAACCTTTTCAACAAAAGCATTAGATGCAGGAATGCTTATAATAAATGAAATTATTCCCTTAAGAAACCATGGCGTGGAACGTGACTTTTGGTCTAAATACGGGACGGTCCCGTAAAAAACGGGACAATTGGTAACTCTGAATTTAAGGGACAGGACACAACGATACACATGTGAAACCCGCACCAAAACAAACTTTACACCTGGTTCCCACGAGAACATCTTCTGTTAACGTAGTAAACTCGCATTTAATGACATTTAGTGAAGGATATATAAAACATCGGAGAAAGTGATTTTATTTAAAACCTTTCTTATATAAACGCGGTTTTAGGTGCGTATAAACGTAGTAAGTGTCACGAGATAGACTCACAGCACGGCCCGACATTACCCAATTGTTTTTTCCTACAAATCCCTGCTACTGGCTATGGGAAGCGAACAATAGCAGCGATTTGTAGAAAAAACAACAATTGGGTGATGTCGGGACGTGCTTAGGAGTCTATCTCGTGACACTTACTACGTTTATATACGCATCTAAAACCTGATCAGCTCTGCTCATGCTCCGAAAGAGCTCGGCAAATCTTCCGTCGTCTCGTGACCGCTTTTGAGCATATTTATTGGTTAAAACCGCTTGTCTTGATACGGTCTCGATTATGTCCAAAACGCAAAATATTTTCTTAAAACTTAAGGCAAAAATCGTTTTCCTCTTTTTCTCGAAACTAGGTTTTCTGACACTCACTTGGATGGCCAATAAGGGATATTACCTGCCCAGCCTGCCATCGGCCAATTTCTCCGACGCCACTGTTATTTCTAATAAAATAGATTCTGAATGTTCCTTTTTGGCAATGGCTTACTTGCTCCTTTTGGTAATAATTTACATATACTTTCTGGTTTTATTATCGTTACTTGCTTCATAAAATAGAATTTATTCGTGGGCCGTTGAGCCGTATTTTACCCTCAAAATGAGAATATTTTTATTTCGCATTTTTGTCCTGGTATAATAATTATTATTATTCCAATTTTTAATGGATTCCTTAAAACGAAATTGCTTTTTGGCTTTATGTAAATTTATTTTTGCAGATCGTTATAAAAATGGATTTTATGTAGTTCGTAATTACCTATGATTCTTTACAAGATAGCTTCGGTATCGGTATACGTATCGCGTTCGAAATAAAGCCAAAATATACTACATTTTTAACTTGTTTATGCGATGTTTCGAACGATGTCCGCTTTTTTGAAAGGTGCGATGACAGAACTGCTAACAGCAATCAATGCGTGCGTTTGGATGGACGTAACGATACGTTCATCACTCCGTACGCATCGATTGCTGTCAGCTTTTGTGTCATCGCACCTGTCAAAAAAGCGGGCATCGCTCGAAACATGGCATGAGCAAGTCAAAAATTTAGTGTATTTTGGCTTTACTTTAAGTGTCTATTAAAACAGCACATCGTGACCGACCCTCATTCGAACCTAATTCTCTCACCTAAAATTAGTTACTAAACAAGAAGATTACTTTTGGTTTTGTTTCGACTACCTACCTAAAATACATAAGGATTTTGTAAAAGAAATTCTTGAATATTTACTTAAATTATAGCCAATAAATACATATTTTGCGGGTTGAATAAAAATGGATGTGTTTTTTAAAAGGCGGATCCTGATAGGTTACTTTTAAAGTATCTAGTACCTTATAATAAAAATTTATAGTTGAAAGGCTGTTTACTGATAAATGTTAATAAGATACTTCGAAAAAAACCAGGAGCCTAAAAATTTTAAAAATCTAAAAAAATAAAATATAATTAAAAAAATGGGTCGCAATATTTTTTTTAAATGATGTTGTTAGTTTTATTGTAAAAATGATCTAACATTCCCCCAAAACCTTATTTTATTAATTATACTACACGGCACTATCTAATTTTAGACTAAATCTAAAAAGCAAATTGATTTACAGCGGCCGACAGACACCAACCTGTTCAAAATGGCTCTACTTAATCTGAACTAACATTATACCAAGTCCGACCGGGTCTCCAAGTTAAGTAGTCAAGCATGACTAAAGTTACGAAATCCGTCGGTTCGCAAACGTATTACGACGTATTGAAACGTTCGCCATGATGTACAAATTTAATGTTTCAAAACCTCTCGTAAAATTTAATTGCCATTTTTCTGCGTACGTATTAGAATTGCACTTGGAGGAAAGTAAGGTGACCAACCGTCCCGGTTTGACCGGGACAGTCCCGATTTTTAACCATTTGTCCCGGGGAAAAAATCCGTCCCGGATAGTCCCGATTTTTCAGCAAAAGTTCCGGTTTGCCCCGGTTTTTCTACCACTGTATTTTGTAACTTTAAAATCGCTGCAATTAAAAAAGCATATGTTCTCTGTCATCTATAAATTTGAATTGAAACCTTACTTAAATTATTTTTCTTTAATAAGTATTTTGGAAAATATATTTTAATATTATTAGGGGTGCCGGTTTTGCCCCTTTAGGAGTTAGTCACCTTAAGGAAAGGAATCGCACGTCTTGCACGGAGTATGTAATATTAACCTAATCTACGTATTAGAATCTGAAGTCGGTTTTAGTATCACCCACCTAACTGTCAAATGTCGCTCTAACCTCACAGTTTTAGCGTTTTTATTTATTCTTGTTTGTGGTCGTCACAAAATATGTAGCTACGGGTATAGAAGGCGATCTGACGCCTTAGGGCCCTGTTATAAGTTTTTTGATACCGTTGCGCCTCTAGTGACTCGGTCTCAAAGCTTGAATTAGGATAGCGGCGATAGCGCCGGGAAATTTGAATTCGGGTATTTTTTAAAGAATTTCAGCTTAGAAACAACATTATTTTGAGAAACCTAATTCATCAATAATTAGTTTTATTTTCCAAAATATTGTTGATTCTAATAACTAAATTTAAGAAATAAACCAAATGCGTCATATTTAATATACATATTGTATTTTTCTTTTAAGAAAATATATACATATTGAAACTATTGGAATTATTATTAAACCATTTATTATGCTTCTCATATCGGCCTCAATAGCAGCAGTTTCTTTTAAGACTTTCGAGTTTTCTTAATTTTCAAAAAATTCGGTGTAACTGGTTACCCATCAGCATTTTTGAACGGAATGGACTCAAAAATATGTAATTAACAAATAGGCTAAATATTAGAGCGTTATCAAAATTGGTGATACCGTAGGCAAATTGGTAATTTTTCTCCCGTATCCAAAAATAACCAAACCGAAATACGTTACACTTACAGAGGCTTAACGGTGCCGCTCGGTTATTTTTTGCAACCAACCAGATTTATTTCTGAGCAAAAGCTGCAGCTGGTAGGTGATAATTTGTTTTTTGTTTATTTAGGCTTTTATTTTTTTTGTGGAAGTTAATTTGCAAAAACAGGAATTGTGGTTTTCTTTTCTATTCTATTTACATTGGCAGTTTGTATGTGGGCAAAAGAATACGGTTACGGTAATTTGTGTTTGTGGTTTAAAAACTCTTTTTCGCGTCTCAATCACGGTAATACGTTAAGGAAATAAGGTGGCGATAAGTTAGTGGTCTATTAACTCTCTATTGAATAGGCTGTTTTTCCTCTGGGTGCCGATTCTTGAATTTCGAGAGAATGGTCGCCTAGGAACGTTCACATCCTTCGTTTCAGCCAATAAGGAGACTAAGAAGCTGCCAAGCTTCTAGGGTGCACGCGCAAAGGTAACTCGATTATCGTTTTTCAAGAGCACCCGTCCTCCTGCTCAGAGGCAGGCATATGAAAGTGTAGGAAAGTTTCTTCGATACACGGCAATCGGGTGAAGTTCGGCCGTGGTCGGATAGGTTTTGGATAACTCGTGATAGCTTTAGCCCGTTATTGGTCGATATCAAGGAGATGACCGTTCCCGTGCGACATTTCCTACGAAATTCCAGAATCGACACCCAGATGTAGAAACCTTGCCCGGTACTTACCCTTAAAGTCTGTTTCTCTGGGACACAACACTTGGATATAGTTTTCCAATTGTACTTATTACAAAAATCCAAGAAATTACAGTTCAAAAAAGGTCAAAAACACACAAAACTAAAAGGCTTCAACAAAAGGACCTCATGAAAAGAACGAATAGACGATGACATTGATGGACATTGATTAAGAAAGATGTCATCGGCGCAATTTGTCGCGTGAGCTTCGAGACCGAGTCCCCAGAGGCGCTGTAACTTGTTTTTTGCGATATCCTTAGTAAGAGTTTTCTCTAAATCCGTAGGTATATGCTTTGTGGTGGTCGTGCCTCAATATCTCGACATGAGTGATTACTTCAAAATTATATATATCAAAAAAACCCATGAGGTGGGGCCCATTCCCCACATGCAGGAGGAAAATGGGATATGCTGGTTCCCTAAAGGAATCTGTTAGTATCTCGAATTTGTCGGAGGTTTTCATCTTCAAAAGTTTAATTTTTTTCTGTAGAAACTATCAATAAGCAGATCTTGGATCCAAAAACTCAAAACAAATTTAGTCCCGATTTAATTTTTGTAGGCAAAGAGGCGATTTCTAACCAAAAATTTTATTTGTGTTGGTCGTCACAATTTCTAGGTTTAGTCTCCTACTAGTTGTTCTAGTCCCACTTTTTTCTCAGTGTAGTAATTTTAAAACAAATAAACGAACTTTAGAAAAGATTTAACAATAATATGTATGTTTGTTACGTCAAGAGTTATAAATGTAACCATACGTTTTTCCAGAGGGCGCTAATATATTTTCCGTCCATTTGAATCGGGCCTTCGTTTTATTTTCATTTCCGGCTCATTTTTCTCTCATTCTTTTTATATTTCGGACGTAGATTTATGCTGCTTGTCAGCCCCCGAAAAACCTTTTCATATTGTATAATATTTTTTCATCTTTGCTTGGGTGCAGAGTAGTTTTAAACAAAACAGAAGGTCAACATTTTTGTCCAATATTTAAATCAGATTTCAGAGGTCATATTAATTTCGAAACCATGCGAAAATATTCGTATACGAATAACCTCCACCCACTCGACTCATATTGATCTTTTCGTGGGGTTTTGAAAATAATACCCCTGGTTTATCAAAATTTTGTTACTTAAAATAATAAAAAATAAGAATCGGTAGTCACGAATAAACAAAACCAAAGCTTGAAACGTCAAAACACGGTTCCCACATACGACTTTTTCGTGAGTGCTCACTCACGCGTCACATGATGTCAATATGAAATGGTATGTGAACGAGCATGCACGAAAAAGTCGTAGGTGTGAACCGGGTGTGAGACAATTTCGTTATAATTAATTGGTAAAATGTGTAAACGCAGATGGACACAATTTCCAAATGAAGGGAGGACGATAAGTGTGGTTATGCCCCCGCCCCATTTATATAATTTATTCCACTTTTTTTATTTGTTTTAAATTCAAATGTTTTATTTGGAAAAAGGTTTCGTGTAGATCTACTATTTTTTAACAGTGCAGAATATGATTATTAATTTAACGGGTACGTATAATTACTTTCACTCAAACCTTTCATAAAAGTTAAGAACCCAGTCCAGACTTTAATGTTTTAGTTGTTTTTGCGTTATTGGTTGCTTCACTGCTCTGTTTTTTAAAAGAAAGCTAGCACTTCAGCATATCATTGGTATTATAACTTTAAAATTTGCCGGGGTTCCCCAAGATTCTAATTGTAGGTAAAATTTCTGGAAGATGTAAAACTATTTGCTTCTACCCATGTTTCATTTCTGCTTCGACGTTGATATGCTGTGATTTTGGGCCTTTAGACACCTCTAAAACTTTATTAAGATTTAGTAATCCTTCCACCTTTTATAGTGCCTTTTTTTGAATTAAATAATAATAAATTGATTTATGCACGGGGTCCGAAAGTAACACAAAATTTATGTTGTTTATTTTATTCGGGAGCGGTGTTATTGTTACTGCGCAGTAAATAACGTTTTATACAAGATTCTGATCTAAAACGTATTTATTTATGCTGTGTACTTTCATAATTTCGGTTTCTGGTTTAATTAATGAAAATCGTGATTAAATGAATTTGTTGTTTGTAGTAAAAATATTATGTGTAATATCTCTGGCGTGGCCGCAAAGGGAGGATGTCACATTTTTGGTAAAAATTGGATTTTTTATAGATTTAAGATAAATTTTACCGTGGAATTTTAATACACTGTATAGTATACTGTATTAAAAGTTAGCAAATTCACAATAGTTGCGTCTCAAGGTAGGTATCATTTGGATCCATAAAGGCATGTTTTTTGGCTCTCCTACACAAATATGATTTTTGTGACATCGGCCCATCTTGAAGCAAGCTACAGATATGTGTTTCAAAATTCTGTGTCACAGGCCAACAAAATTAAAAAAAATTGGTGCCTGAGTATTAAGCACTGATTTTAGATATACTTAATGTGCTGATTCTAAAACTGGCATCAGATTTTCTCTATCGGCTCTAGTTTTTGAGATTGAGACTAATTGAATTGAAATCTAATAAAAGGCAAAAATAAATAAATCAACATCCCTTTAAAATTCAAAATAGAAATTTGCTATTTAAAACTAGGATCTAATTAGCCAAATATACCTGAAATTGTCCGTAAACCAATATTCCTAGACCTGGTTAATCCGCATTACTTAATCCTATTAATTTTATTAGATATTTTAACTATGTTGGGAATTTGGAACCTTTGGTTGCACTAAAACAAAATTATGATTGTTTTCCACAAAACCAAAATTACACTTTTTTGCACTCGACGCGCGTTTCGCTAACAACGTTAGCATCATCAGGAGACGATAAACAATGAACTAAATTAATCTACGCTCTATCTTATATACAATCCTTTAGTGGGCGGAGATAAGACTTAATTGTGTTTTTTACTTCGTTAATCATTTTTGGTAAGGGGTTCTTTGGGACTTGTTTGTAGGGTCCATTTTTTATTAGGTTATCTACCCTTTCGAAATAATCTGTTTTATCTAATAAAATAACTTTATTACCCTTGTCAGCCTTTAGATAGAAAACATCTACAATTAAAAATGTAACAATATTATTACTGACAATATTAAATATAAACTACAAGTAAGCAATCCCACTATGCCGAAACTGTATTGTCTTCCGAAAATCCACAGGCCTGGAAAATCGGTTAGACCTATAGTTTCTGCTGTAGGATCACCTACTTACAACATTTCGAAATGGCTAGCAAACGAGTTTGAAAATTTACCGATAAAGGAAAAAGGTTTTTCTGTTCAAAATTCCCTTGAATTTATCAACAAATTAAAAGATATTTCACTCCAAGAAGGTGAAATTTTAATCTCGTTTGATGTTCGTTCGTTGTTCCCTAGTGCGCCGATCCCCAATACCTTACAATACCTGGAGGAACTACTAAGAAAAAACAATCTAGAAGACAAACAGACTTTAGAATACCTATATTTAACAAAACTCTGCATGAATCAAAATTACTTTCAATATAAAAATAACTACTACCAGCAATTAGAAGGAACCACAATGGGTAATAGTTTATCACCTTTTATCGCAAACCTATTTATGAGCAAATTTGAATCAGATATAAGTAAAGAATTTGAGTATTTCCCCAGAGTATGGTTCAGGTATGTAGACGATGTGTTTGCAGTATTCAACACTAAAGTAACTAGTGTTGAAAAGTTTATGGAAAAAATAAATAACAAATTTTCCACTATTAAATTTACTTATGAAACAGAGAACAACGGTACACTGCCATTTCTAGACACTTTAGTTATAAGAAATAAAAATAAATTGGACTTTGACCTATACAGAAAAGGCACTGCCACCAACAGGTATATTCCAAATGACTCTTTTCATTGCTTACAACATAAGCTTGCAAGTTTGCACTTTTTAACATATAGATTAGTAAATTTCCCCTTAAACAAAGAAAGATTTGAAGCAGAAAAGAATAGGATTAGGAATATAGCTGGCGAAAACGGTTACGACGAAGGCTTAATAAATAAGCTGATAAATAGACATTCTTTTCAAAAGACCTTTCGGAGTTCTGCCCTTTTCAGACAAAAAGATACCTGCGACTCAAAATTTGTATCAATTCCTTATAATCCTAATTATACGAAAGGATTACACAAAGTATTTAATAACACCGGTCTTAAATTAGTATATCAATCCGGTATAAATAAATAAATAAATCCCAAGGATAAAACTGCAGTTCGAAAAAAGTGGAATTTACGAAATTAGTTGCATGGATTGTGACAAAAAATATGTTGGCCAAACGAGACGCTCTATTCAAACACGTTTTAAAGTACACTTAGCACACTTAAAATACGGAAGAACAGAAAAGTCAAGTGTGGCCGAGCATGCTTTTGAAAACAATCATAGATTCACATTAGATAACCTAAAACTTCTAAAAAGTGTACCAAACAAAAGACTTTTGAATGCATATGAAAGTATGGAAATCATTAAATCCAGAAATAGTTTAAATAAATATAGAGGACCCATCCCGTTTAGTACACTTTATTCTTTGGTTGAGGGGAGATAGGATTAAAAATCGTGATCAATCACAAATTATTAGTCTTATCTCCGCCCACTAAAGGATTGTATATAAGATAGAGCGTGGATTAATTTAGTTCATTGTCTCCTGATGATGCTAACGTTGTTAGCGAAACGCACGTCGAGTGCAAAAAAGTGTAATTTTGGTTTTGTGGAAAACAATCATAATTTTGTTTTAGATATTTTATATTTGGAATATAGCTGCTCAACCCCGACTAATTGATTTTGGAAACATAGTACCTCTTGTCTACCTTTATCCTTCTCGACTTAGCATATTGTGTAGTTTTTGCAAATAAAGTTGTGTCATAATTTTTTGTACATTTTTGTCGTTTTATAGTGTTAAAACTAAAACAATGGCATCCACAAGCAGGCGTAGCTGTGTAAACCATCCAGATGTTTTTGTTATGTACATGGCGAATACACTTTGAAAGAAAGGAGAAAAACTATTTCTGAATTTGTGAAAAGGTCTTATCTTGCCTATTTTGACGTTCATTTGAGAGATGAAAATAAATCTTGGGCTCCACATGTGGTGTGTAAAAAATTGGTGGAACATTTGCGACAGTGGACAATTGGAAACAAAAAGTGCCTGAAATTTGGGGTACCAATGGTTTGGAGGGAACTCCGTAACCATTAGGATGACTGCTATTTTGGTCTCGTTAATAGTAAAGGCATAAATAGGAGCAATCGATATAAATGGACATATATCTAGATTCTGCAAGAAAACCTGTACCGCGCTCTAAGGAAATACCCATTCCAACCTTCAGCAGTCTTCCTGAAATCCCAGAAGATGATACAGAAACATCAACGTCTGATGAAGTTCAAAGAATGCAATCAGAAAACGACGGTGAATTTGAAGCAGATTCAACAGCTCCTCAGTATTTTAATCAGGAAGAACTGAACGATCTCGTGAGAGACCTATACCTCTCAAAGGAGTGTACTGAATTACATGAATCCAGATTAAAAGAAAAGAACCTTCTTTATTCAGGCACTAATGTTACATTTTATCATAAGAGAGAAAAGCATCTGCTGCCTTTTTTCACTCAGGAAAATAAGCTCGTATTCTGCAAAGATATAAAAGGACTCTTAGAAAAAATGGGTTTGCCAGAATACACTTCAGGCGATTGGCGCCTTTTTATTGACAGTTCAAAACGTAGTTTAAAATGTATCCTCTTACATAACGGTAACAAATATGTCTCAATTCCTATTGGACATTCTACTTCCACGAAAGAGGAATATAAAACAATAGCACAAGTTTTAAAACAAATTAAATACGAAGAACATCAGTGGGCAATTTGTGTTAATTTGAAAATGGTGAACTTTCTCCTTGGAAAGCAAAGTGGATATACAAAATACCCCTGTTTTTTATGTCTTTGGGACAGCAGAGCTAAAGATCAGCACTGGGTTAAGAGAAATTGTCCTTTAAGAGATACTATGGTTCAAGGAAAACAAAACGTATTTGATGGACTTTTGGTTACGACGACCACCCTTGCATATCAAGTTGGGGCTTATGAAGCAGTTTGGGAAAGCGTTAAATCTAGATGGAAATTGTTTTGGTTACTTTCACGTAAGTTTCTTGAGATTAGCACAGAAAAACTAAAAGCTGGTATATTTGATGGTCCTCAAATAAGGCAACTTATTAAAGATCCACAGTTCACCACATTAATGAATGAGACAGAATCTCACGCTTGGGGTTCATTTGTTCAAGTAGTTAAAAATTTTCTTAGAAATATTAAAATAGACAATTACATAGAATTAGTGCAAACTACGCTTTCAAATTTTCATATTCATATACACTAGTAAACTCCATGCTAGAAAGTCGTATAAAAGAAAATTTGTAGGTGATAGTCACTAATATGAGTATGAAGCTACTTTTTATAATAAATATTAAATTATATGTGTTTTTTTTGTTACTGGCAATAGTCATAGTTATAACGTAAAATATATATAGAGGTTAAAAAAAAGTAAATAATTCCTATTTTAAAAACTAGATCTGATAGACAAAATCTGATGGCTATTTCGGATTTTCCACCCAAAATTTACCCAGGAACAGTTAAAAAATCGCCGGTACCAAAATGTGTGTTGGCTTGTGAATTATCATTTGATATGTATTTTATGCTTTTGTTATGTGGGTTGTTATCGATCTATATAATCAAACTCTTACCGTTTAATTAAATTTAGATTAAACATACAAATAATTAATTTCATATTCCAGAATTCACCGGCACGGCGGCGTGGCGCTCCACAAAAAATAGATTTAAGTTATTTTTATTTTTAGGCGGCCAAGTTGTATATCGCAATTTTTTCTAATAAAAATGGTACTCACGAATTTAAAATTAAAATTTAGGCAAGAATCATGAAAAACAAAAAAAAATCACTTTAAATATTTCTGGCCGCGAATTAAGCAAACATTTAAAAAATGCAATTTAGTCAAAAATTAAAATTCTCGTTTGTTAGCAAAATACAAAAGGTGGTCAGAATTTAATTAATTTCGGAAGAGATCCGGGTTTTTTTCATTTTGCCTCTCCTGATGCAACCCTATAAAATTGGAATTCTATACCAAAAAACTAATTATTAAAAATGTCGAGTCTGTCACAGAAGGAATTTTAATATCGGACGATTAATTTTTAGATTGTGTTTAAAAAATTATACAAGCTTTTACAAACGGTGGCGCACCAAAAGTTGGGAACAGCACCCCAGGATTATAAAAACAAAAGATCAAAAGAAAGGTAGAAAAAACGAAAATTCAAACTTGAATGAGCATCCCACAAGGAACACACAAAAGACCAAAGCGAAAAGAAAAATTATCAAATGATGTTTCGCCCTGGGCAACACTTTTGTTTTTTCCACACAAGATCTTTTGAACTTTTGTTTTTAGATTCTTTTCGGTTGAGGTATCTGATTCGGAGGTTTTTTAACCTCTTTTCCTTTTGTTTTAATTGCCTTAGAAGCATAACCCTATTGGAAAGATTAACACGCCAGGACGAACCCGTATCATGTGACTTAGATAAGTGCCAGTGCGGAACGATGCCTATTTGTAAGTGATTCAAGGTTGGAAATTAAAGTGTATGATGGTGTTGAATGATGTTTGGGCAGAGTGACCAGTAGAACCACTAATGAGCCCAGACTGGTTGCCCAGGGCGAAAGATCATGATCATGTCTCTTTCTCTTTCTCTTCTTGTGTGTTTCTTCTGGGATGCTCATCCAAGTTGGAATTTTCTTTTTTTCCACCCAAGATATTTTGATCTTTTGTTTTTAGATTCTTTTCAGTTGAGGTAACTGATTCGGAGGTTTTTTTAACTTCTTTTCTTTTTGTTTTAATTGCCTCAGGAGCATAACCCAGTGGAAAGATTAACAAGCCAGGACGAACCCGTATCAGGTGACTTAGATAAGTGCCAGTGCGGAACGATGCCTATTTTTGAGTGATTCAAAGTTGGAAATCATAGTGTATTTATGTTACCACACCGGAAAAGTGAACTTTACGGGCAGACAGAAAATTTGCAGGCGTAACGGTGGGGAGTAATATAGCGAAAGAAAAAAAGAGAGAATCTTATGCGAATTATGCAATTGTCCTTTTATGTGTTGCACTGTGCAGAAACGTCACACCTGTAAGCAAAAAAAAACTTTAGGAAGGTACTGGAAACTAAAAAAAAAATGTAAAAAAATTAACAAAAAATGTTTATTCACAATATATTAAAACCTTACATAAACGCGAGTATAAATTTGCTACATCTAATATTGTCAAAAACACTAAAAGGTGTATTTCGCACATGAACGTGAACATTTTTCGCATAGAATTTTTGTTTCTAATTATATCAAAGGGTTTACATCACATTAAAAGAGCAGTAAGTTAATTTTAGCTAATTCTAACAAAAAATCTAGATTGATTAAACAGTTTATAAACAGTATACAAGTATAAAAACTCTGCCACTACAGAACTTGGTTAAAAATTAAAAGTGGGAATAATTTTTATTTTTCGAAAATACATCCAAATTAAGAAAAATGAGGTTATTTTATCTGACAATAATTTTCATTCTAAAAGACTTTCGTTTTTGGCTTTGTTCAACAAAAAGTACACAGCATGAGCATAGTTCTTAAACTAAAATATCGAAAATAGTTAACAATAAAAGTGGGACTTAAGTTTTATCTACCTACATTAAAGTCGGAGAGCTCGTGAACAAAAACTGCAAAAAGTCTGATTTCTTAGCCAGTTCTCATAACAGCAGGTGGTTGGAAGGAGGAGGGGTTCAAAACCGGATACTACACTGTTACCAATGTTTTTAATTGAGTAAGATCAAAATGATTTTGAAAAATACTTCACAATAATTTACTTGACACAGACCTATTTTTTTAAGGTAAGGTGAGCGTTTAAAGAAAAAATGCATGTTCTCTGTTTTATATACTCTCGTCTAGTTTACCCAAGTTTTAATTGCTAGTTCAAAATGGATAATGCATAATTTTTATATGCCTGTCTCTTTTATTTTGAAAGAGTAAAAAGAGACCGACGTATAAAAGTTAGGAATTATCTATTAGCCATTACGCATTAAAATATCGGTAAACGGGGCATAAATTTCTATTCTTTACACTGGAAAGTTCTTATACACATAAAGAATTTTCATAAAAAACTTAAAAAATACCAAAAAATAATAAAGTCCATTCCTAACTTATAGGTAGGTACCCTGTTTTAAATTTAAGAATAATGCTCTTTTTCTTATAGAAGACAACAGGAGCTCTAATCTCAAGTCCACGCAGCATGTTGTAGAAGAACCGGCGGGGCGGACCATCCATTTTGGATTGCCTTTACTAAAGCTAATGGTCAAACAGGATATAAAATAGTACATTATATACCTAGGGACTAAAGTGATACTTTTTATACCGAGGCGAAACGTTTGTTCGCTGAGGAATCAAAAGACACTTTAGTCACAGGGTATATATATCCTATTTATTGCACTTTTGGGCACCGTTTTTATTAATTTTTTGTTATTTTTTAAAAAAAAAAAACAGATCTTCATTATACTGGCCTACAAAAATGTGACAACCAAACTATCATTCACTTTCTGACGTTAAGTCAATTAATACTTAGTTGCCTGGGTGTAGTCAAGGTACTAGAAAACAAATGGTAAGATACAAACAAAGCCTATAGCTGTCAAGATTTTTGCGAGTGTATCCAAGTGGAAAAAATGGACATCGACGAAGCTGCCGCGAAGTAATGAAAGCGCTGCTGCCCGCCAAATCAGAAAAAATATACGAAAAATAGTACAACCATTTTCTTCTGGCATATTTCTTTAATCATGCCAAAAACCTCAAGGCTTCAACAGTTTGGTCTCATTATTCAATGATTAAATCGAAGCTGATTACGGAAAAGTTAATTTATATAGCCTGATAATAAGGAGCGGGACTAAAATATTTTAGTCCCAGGGATAAAAAGTACCATATTAGTCCCTGAAATGAGGGAGTAAAATACGTTTTTAGTCCCTGAAGTGCAAAAAATAAATTATTTAGCTACACAATCAAAAATTTGTGAAATTTACTACACACAAGAGTTCAGGCATGATTGCTCTACCTTGCAAAAGACCGAAAATACATATTTTAAACTGTAAATGGAAAAAATCAGGAAGGCGTACCCTGCATGTTTTCTAGCAACATCGTTTTTAAATTACTCAAAAAATACTACATGCTTACCTCTAAATTTCGGTTCCAAGTGCCCCATGCCCATACACATGTAGCAGTTCTTCCAACCACGGTATTTTTAATGTTCTCACATTACCTATTTTTACAATCAACTGCATATACCACACGTTTGATCTTATCATGGCCGGCATTTGACTAGTTATTATCGATTGACGGCTGGAAATAATTTCTTTTAAATTTGTAACAAGTGTTGAGCATACTCCTCCTGACAGATAAAATAAAACCAAGATATTAGAAATCTTGTTCGGAAAAATCCTAAGTTCTATATTGGAGGAAAAAGATATAATGCTAAAATAAATTCAATTATAACGAAAAAATAAAAAACAAGTTAATTTGGGATCTTGTCTCAAGCGGAGTTTTTTTTCAGTGTGTTTTTTACCGGAGACGTAAAACCTACCTTAAACCGTGCCTCAAACAATAATTTGCTGTAAAAATTAATTTTTGTAAATAAAACATTAAAGTTTGGTTTATACACAAAATAAAATAAAACTAGAAATAAGGATTTTGGCTAAGCTAATACTAATACTGGTCTATAATACAAAATGCAATGGTCTTAATTTTGGGATAAATTGTTTTTTTTGTTACGTATATGTCAAAAATTAGATAAAAAAAGTGGCAAAAATTTAATGCGCGTATCATTTAAACCGCAGGTGTACGCCACTGACCTAAGTAAGCATATATTTTGTGAGCTCAGTATTTTGGAAATTTTTTAAAATTTGATTTACTTCCTAGGACTTTTTGTGTTAAAAAACTCTAAGATGAAGTTTTTAGCAGATTGATGAAAAACTGCTCTTTTTCCAGTTTTTTTACACGTACGAATATGAGAAAGTATGCTGCTTTTTTTTCGAAACTTTTAAATTTAATTTATTTTTGAGATGCGTGCTGGTACATAGTGATAAAAAAGTTTTATGGTGTTTTTGTGTCCTTTTGTGGGATAACTGTCAAACCCGTCGACATATAACTTGTGTCGCGCGCCTTTTTTAAAAGATCCAAGGCTCTGCTCTTACGATCAAGCCATGATGGCAATTTAAGGCTTAAAATATTTTAGCATAATATAAGGGGTAGCGTTTTTGACGAAGCAATTTTTTACTATGTTTTTTACACTTTTATGCCATGATATTGATCACATTTTAAAGCTTTCTTTCTAATCTTTCGATTTCTAGAATAAAACACTCACTTTTTTCAACTTTTTACTTTTTTTTAGCTTTCAAAAAAGATACTGCTAAAAACATTTTTTCTATGTTAAAATAAAAAATATTTAGAGAGAGAGGGCAGAATTTTAGAGGTAGAGTAGAGTTGTTAACACTATTTTTTTTAATACCTTTATCAAAAAATCCAAGAAAAATAGGAAAACACTTTTAAAAATCTCAAACGAAGAGTACTTCTCGCAACACGCCATCTTTACACTATAAATCAAGGCGGCTGGTAAATGAAATAACAGTTTGATATTTTGACCATGTTTTTAAGTGATTTTTAAGTAAATGCTTGGTGAAAACTGGAGGAAATGACTTAATTTAATGTTTTAAGATAATTAGATTTTCTTAAATATTACTATATTCCGCTATTTTTCTTTAATTTTGAGTAAAAAACGGACAGAAATTTTTTTTTCGCGCCCGTGATCAAAAAAATAGTTTCTTTGCATCGGTAAACAAAAAAGCCATACTTTAGTTATTTGCAGACAGTTACCAAAATCGATGAAGGTATAAAAAAAGTATTTTAGAGAAAGATGGATATAATTTAAGGCAAATGCTTACTAAAAATTTCTGTTATGTCATCTGTCTGTTATCTTAACCGGTGTCGTGCATATGATTTTTATTTTGCCATTTTTACCCAAAAAGAGCAAAAATTGTAATTTTTCAAAGCGTAAAGTGTATAAAACATAAGGTGGTAATTTCTTTCAATCAAAGTTCTTTGCAGTCTTTAAATTTACCAAAAAACGTGTCTTAGTGAAGTGTATTTTAGCACATCTAAAAATAATTTAACAGGTATTTAAGAAAATTATTTTAAGGGTCATCATGGTTCAAATTCGAATGCATCCATGTTTGAAGTTTTTTTTATGCCAAGACAGCAGACTCTAATAAAGCCAAACGCTTTCCTTTTAATTATATATTTCGATCAAATAATAAAATATATTTCTTGTTATCAGTGAACATACGGACTTATTATAAATTTGTTTAGTTACCTATATTTTAATTGCATTCGACTGCCTGTGCAGTAGGTAAATAATTATCCAAGATAAACGTATAGGAGCAATCATTTGTTTGTTTTTAAAATAGATAAATCAAGACAATTTTTGAACTAAAAATAGCCATTCTGTTTTTCAAAAGCAATAGAATTTTAAGATAAACCCTATTTAGCTTGTATTAGCAAGAAATGCGAAATGAAAGTCAGATCCTGAAAAGCTATGGATAATTAATTGTAATTTTATTAGTCGATGCCATTATGGGTCCTTTATAGTATACCTACAATGCAATGTGCGGATTTTAGTCCCTAAGGATTTAAATAAAATTTAGGAAGCAAAATAAAATTTTGGGGATTAAAGGGTAAATTTGATGATAAAATTGCAGCTTTTAAGAAAACGCCGTATTCGATCCTTCTTGGTAAAAATTTTTAGATTAGCAGTTATCTGAATTACAAAATATACTACTTACACCACGTCACTAGTGTGACAAAGTATTTCTTTATTTCCAAGCGAATTTTTTACCTCGGGTAAAAAGTGCCACTTTAGTACCTACACATAATATTTGTGTTTATATTATTTTTGGTGCATTTTTTACTTTTATACACAATACAATATCGACATTGGTTAACGTACAGAGGTGGCTTTGGGAGGAGAGTGAGTGGTTTTTGCAAATCAAATATATATTCAACAACTTTAAATTAAGAATTTTCAAATACTTAACTTACTTAACATTTTTTCTGTCTAAAAGTAGAAAATATTTAATAAAACTGAAACTTGAAAATTGCATATTCGTAAGAGCTTTTAATCAAAAAAAGAATCATTATTTTTTTAACCCCCTCCCATGCTCCAAACCACCCCCTAGAAAAGTTGTCTTTTTCTCTATAATTCTGAATTTTAAGTGAAAAATAAACGAGCTGCACACACTAAGAATTTGGTTTTGGCTGGCGCCTATGTTGCCAAACAATTACAGCCATCTTCTGTTTGATTTTTAATATTAAGTACTTAAAATTTAACTCTAAAAAGTGCAATCCATAACAGCTCCTCTAAAACTAGAAAATATTTGGTGGAACTTAAATCTGAAAACTACAAACTAGTAGCAGTTTTGGTTCAAACGTTATGAATTTTCAAAGATATCAACCCCCTCTCATCCTCTAAACCAAAACTTTAAAACCAACAAAATCGTATTAGGTTTTGTAGAAAAGTTACAAATCTTTGAACTTTCAAATGTATTTTCCTCTGCTGAACCCTTAATTAGCTCCTTAACCACCCTCACTAACTTAATCCGAATATCGAAATCTTACCGGTTTCTAATAATTTTAACAAATTTGATTAAAATAAGAAGATTTAAAAGATTGTTAGAGCTATATATAGCTGCTGCAGTCAGATGGTAAAACGCTGTATTGCCGGTTACAGCGTTTTGACCTAACACTACTAATTTAATGTATCTCAAAGCGACCTCCCATCGAATGTAACTTTTAATTTAAACGGAATTAAATTAATTGATTAATTATTTTAGTAAATATCAGCCAGTATATCCAAAAAAATTAAGGCGTAATTTCCAAAAAACAGGTGTTTTCAAGATACAGTATTTTACCATCTGACGGCAGACCCTGTGATTTTTTTTTTAGTTCCCCTCGTGGAGCATAATGGACATTTTTAGAGGGAGGCATGTCCTTTACTCCACAATAAAACGGTTTCGTTGCTATATCAAAAAAAGTATCCATAAGTGGTGGTTTTTTGAAAGAGAAGTTTTATTGATATACAAAATACCCCGGCTGGTTTCTTTCAAGCTCACACTCATTTTTAAGGGTCTTAACTTATTACAATTTTTCCATCTAAAAATAATAACTGAAATATACTCATAAACAATTAACTTAGTTAAGTTAAGTTAATTTGCAACAAACTAACGAAAAAAATGCTTCTTGAAAAAAAAATGTCACCACAAACACAAGTATTTCTCAACAACAACAAAATGACTAAAGATTTTTTAAGGATTTTATCCACAAAGATCGCAAAAATAATTAAAAATTACTACCCTACAACTAACCTCTTGAATCTGTTAGATCTCTGTTTTATAGATTAAATGAGCCTTCTCAACTTTTGGAAAAAAACGGCGTATATAAATTAAAATGGCAAGATTGTAGTGCTCAGTATGTTGCTGAGTCAGGTCGTTCTTTCGAAATTAGAATTAAAAAACATGCACACGACATTAAATATTCTTTCTTTTGAAATCCTACATCTTCATAATAAGGTAAAAAACTCAATACTCTTGAAAATATAGGGATAGGGACGGTTTGAAAATGTTGGCATATAAACACCACTAAAACCGATGTAGGCACTCAGGGCCGTCTTTACCCGGGGGTGCAAGGGGTGCGTGGCACCCGGGCGCAAGGTCTTATCATAAGTATAATTTACTTAAAAAACATGATAAACATGATAAAAATGTACGCGACAATATTTATAAACTAGGCATCAAGGCATTTTCAGCATAAAATTTCATTGGAAATATCAAACTTTTTTTCCATTGTTCAGGAAATATATGTATTTTTTTCGGCATCAACTTCACGTTGTGATATTATTATGAACCAGATACCTACATTAACATTAAAACCTCTTTCAAATACGAGATGGGAAAGTAGAGTTGACGCTGTAAAAGCCCTTCGCTTTAACATGGAAAAAATTTATGATGCATTATATTTTATTTTTATGAATGATAAGTACGATAGTGATACAAGAAACGTAGCTAATTCATTATTGGTAAAACTAAAATCCTACAAATTTGTATGCTCCGGAATTCACCGAAACTGTTCGCCCACGACGCAGAAAATGATATTTTTGCTATGAAGCTAAAGACGAGCCCATATTAGATTCAAAAACAAAATTTAAAAAAAAAAACTTTAATTTTTTTTAGTTGATACTGCTCTCTTACAATTAAACGAAAGGTTTATTTATTAACAGACATAACAACAAATTTTCATTTTTGCATATTAAGAGTTAGAGGTAGCCGAAAAAAAACGCAATGTATGGACTTACAAAAAAACTTATCGTTTCAAAATAGATCGGGTGTTGACGGAGAAGACCTATATAATGAATTGGAAATGTTACCCTTATTTTTTTATAAATAAAGATACAACACCTTTTGATGAGAAAAAGAGAAGATCAAAAGATCTTGGGAGGAAAGAACGAAAATTCAAAATTGGATGAGTGTCCCACAAGGAACACACAAAAGACCAAAGCGAAAGGAGAAACAATTAAACGATGTTTCGCCCGGGGTGACCAGCGTGGGCTCGTCAGTGGATTCACTAGTCACCCTCAATCCAGACATCATTTAACACCATCGCACACTCTGACTTCCAACTCTGAATCACTCACAAATAGGCATCGTTCCGCATGAAACTTATTATAAGTCACCTGATACGGGTTCGTCTTGGGTATCGATTCTGGAAGTCATAGGGAGTGATCGTTCGCCTGAGAGAAGGGGAGCAGGTTCAACCAATAAACGCACTTAAAAGCAGTGACGAGTAGATCGAAGAATCACCAGTCTATTATGGGCACGCACAGAGCTGCCTCGAACAACAATTTTTGAGCGAAGCCGTTCTCTTGACTAGACCCAGTAGTATGAACTTGTAGGAAAGCTCGTGTGAAAAACGTCTCTCGTATGATTTCAGAGCACGCTATTGGATGAAACCATCACGTGACAGATCTCGCTAATGCGCATGCTACGGCCAACTTGACCGTCTCGTAAAGTACGACGTCGCACAGTGGTCGATTTTTGTAAAAACGCGGACATTATAAAAAAACTTCCACATTGTAATGTAATCGTACAAAATATTTAGTTTTAATAAAAAAATAAATAGTTTACAATATTTAAATAAGTAAGCATTTATTTTTTTTAGCTGTTACACAGAATGATCGTGTAGGTATTTACCTTAAGACATTTAAGAAGGTAAAAGTTATATATTTATTAATTGGCTAAATTAAACTAAAAATGTTAGTTTAGAACAATCAAATTTACTTTAAAGTAATTGACACAATATATAAGTGTTACAGTATACTAGTATATTTTTATGTATATAGGGTATATTAAAAAGAATGCCAGCCGAAACTTTCAAATGAAACACCTAGTATATTATTGCATTTTTGCATTCTGTTTTGAAATTCTAAGCATTTTTATATAACATACCCTATGTCGATCTTCACCTGTTTTCGAGATATCAACAGTTGAATACTGTCATACTCTGGGTCTTCTATTTGAAATTTGATGTTGAATACGGATGGGTAATATCAAACTCGTAAAAAGCCAACTATTCGCCTAGTATCTTGACAACCATATAAGAACATTTAGACACATTTTGAATTTTTTAATTTTTCAAGTTATGTCCGCGTTTTTCTGAAAATCGACCACCGTGCGTTGTTCGCATGACTTTCGTGCGATGGATCACTTCTCAGGGTATGATCGTTCTATTACGCCCAGAATCGAGCTCCTGGCGCGTTAATCTTTCCAATAGGAATATGCTCATAAGACAATTAGAACAGGAAGCTAAACTTCCAAATCGGTTAAATCAACCGAAAAGAATCTAAAAAAGAGAAGATCAAAAGATCTTTGGAGAAAAGAACCAAAATTCAAAATTTGATGAGTGTCCCACAAGGAGCACACAAAAGACCAAAGAGAAAAGAGAAACAATTAAACGATGTTTCGCCCGGGGTGACCAGCGTGGGCTCGTCAGTGGATTCACTATTTACCCTCAATCCAGACATCATTTAACACCATCGCACACTTTGTGTGTTTCTTGTAGGACACTCATCCAATTTTGAATTTTCGTTCTTTCCTCCCAAGATCTTTTGATCTTCTCTTTTTTAGATTCTTTTCGGTTGATGTAACTGATTTGGAAGTTTAACCTTTTGATGTATTGAACTATATTTACTCTAATAACTTAATGTCTGTGTTTCCTAATCTTTCAACATCTTTGCGAATATATTTAACGCTTCCCGTAGCAGTAGCAGCAGGCGAAAGGTCATTTTCAAAATTAAAAATAATCAAAAATTATTTACGATCAATGATGACCCAAGATAGATTAACAAATTTGGCCATATAAGTATTGAATCCAAAATAGATTTTAAAATAGAGGATATTATTAAAAATAAAAATTTTGCCAATTTAAAAGCCCGGAGAATTGAATTTAAATAATATACCCAAGTAGTTATTAGAATGTAAAGTTGTCATATTTTGTAATAAAAAAAAAAATGTTGAATTAAAAAATTAAATTAAAAAAAAACAAAAAAACGTGTTTCCCCTAAGGAGCACGAAATCGGTTTTATTTTAAAGCGATTTATGTAAGCGGTCGTTACAAACACTTTAAAAACGCTGTAGCGCATTTCTTTCAACGTAAAGAAATACTCAACCCTGGTTTTCCGAAAAATTAACTAAGTTGTTATACTTGTTTTTTCTTTAAACTGACATATTTAGTAACATTTAATGAAGGACGTATAAACGCTTAGAGAAGGCAATTTTATTTAAAACCGTACCGTAACCGTAACCGTAAACTAATCCCAATATTTTTACGGTGCATCTGGTGGTTAATTGTTTATAATTATGTATTTCTTTTATTTTTTTTTTAGATGTAAAAATTGTAATAAGTTAAGACCTCTGAAAAGTGTAAGCTCGAAACTGATCGGGGTATTTTGTATATCAATAATATTTCATTTAAAAAAATCAATTTTTGGATACTTTTATTGATACTAAAAAGAAACCCTTTTATTGTGGAGTAAAGAACATCCCTTCCTCTAAAGAAAGACCCTATGAAGCTAAATAAAATCTTTTAAAAGTAAAGAAACTTTTCCGTCTTTGTCAGCGAAAAGTTGAGCTTTGTCAGTGTTCTCAAGTCAACCTAGAAGACTTTAAAAAGAACTGATTTAATTCCGAATATGATTAAATCGTATAACACAGTGGTTACACATTTCTGTGCGGAATTGATAGTTACTCAATAGACACTTAAAGTAAATATTTCAACGCATCGGTATCGGTATACGTAACGCGTTCGAAACAAAGTCAAAATACGCTACATTTTTTATTTGTTTCGAACGATGCCTGCTTCTTTCACGGGTGTGATGACAGAATCTCGTTTCATACGGAAGGATGTACGTATCGTTACGTACACACGAACGTACGCAACGATTTCAATCAGCAGCTCTCTCATCGCACCCTTCAAAAAAGCGGGCATCGTTCGAAACATCACATAAACAAGTCAAACATGTAGTATATTTTGGCTTTATTTCGAACGCGTTAGGTATACGGATACTGTTGCGTTGAAATATTTACTTTAAGTGTATAATAAAAATCAAAAAATACGTAAAAAAACACGATGTTGTAGGAAATATTTTTTTCGGTCACTAATACATAAAAAATGCTAGTGGTTGATGGTTTCACTAAAAGTGCATTATGATTCCAACAAAATAAAATTAGTTTAAATAAAATCGGTTCACAAATGAATAAGTTGTATATTTTTCCAAAAATGTCTTGTTTTTCATCTTGTATTTGGTATATGTTTAGTTTTTCTCTATTTCCCAAATTTTCAGTCACTATAATAAGCTCTTTAATAAAACTCAGCATGTCTATACTCAAAGTTGCAAACATACTTGACATTTATTATAATTTAAATCTAAAAGTTCAAGTCAAGGCACAATACTGCCAGATCCCATATGTATGTAAATATGTTAATAAATGAATATTTAAGCAGGCGAATTCCAGGAAAATTTTGTTTGATTTTCGACTCTTGTTCCTGGTATAAAAAAAATTTAGGGGAGGTTTTGTTTAGGAAAGGTTTTGGCAATTACAAATTTAAATAATTATTATGATGAAGACATCTTAATATGTTTTTCATTTGTTTTAATTCTAAGATGCACATGTGTGAGAAAAAGACACATCGTTTCTGTCGTTTATGAGATATATTATTTATATTCTTTTGAGACAGTTAGTGCAACACTGAGATATCTCTGTCTCTTGTTTTTACCTAAAACCGCAAAGGACAGAAAGTGTGCTGCACTGAAAGTTTCAATAGAATATGCTATGTCTTAGCATAAAAAAACTTCAAACATGAACGCATCTAAGATTTTTTTTGTCTAAAAGCACCCTGGAGCTTTAAAACACGCCCGAGACAAAATGTCAACGAGTTTAGCAGTTATGACGTCACAAAAACGGAAATCGCCTTACATCGGACCCTAATAGGGTACCTGAAATATTTTTTGATATTACTGAGTACTAACTGCCATAATTTTTGTATATTTTTACATGTAAAAGATACTGGAAAAGGTGTACTTTTTCACATATCTGCTAGAAACGTCATTTTAGAGTTATCTGACACAAAAAGTGCAAAGGTGTAAATCAAAGCCTAAAAAAATTCTCAAATACTGAGCTAATAAAATATACGCCTTTTGGAGTCAGTGGCGTACCGCGGGTTTTTACATCATATTCGCATTAAAATTTGGTTACTTTTTTTAGTCATTTTTCTTTTGTGCTTTTTTACATACACAATCGCCTGTAGCGCGCCACTGGCTTGAGCTGTCCCCGTGGTTTCTAATTTGTTTTAGAAGTTGGAAATTTGGGGGGGGGTAGTCAAATTCGTGTATTAGTTTTTCCCAAGATCCTTTCGTAAAATAAAATTTAGCTAAAAACCCAAATGAAATTGATTGACAAAATTTAAATTTTATGACGTCATTATGACATCTTGCATATTTTTTTTAACCTTCGTTGCATAAAAAAGGATAAAAATATCTAAGTAAAATATAATATTGATCAGACAATTAAAATTAAACCGCAATATTTGTCTACGAATTTACAAACAATTTTCCGTTTAATACGGTTCTGGAACTTTTACGACAAGCCGAAAAATCACAAGTGCTATAGGGTTTAAAGGGAACTTTTGTTCTTTGTAATGCTTCGTTAGAGTTTTTTCGTAAATTAATAAATTTTCTTGGAAAACAAATAAATCTAAAATTACCGTAGTTTGACGAATATCTGTTAACATTAATCTTTATGACGTCATATCTGGATAACACGGAGCTTGTGTTTCGGGCTTTTTTTAAAGTTTACAGAATCCTCTTTCAGCGAAACTAAAAATCTCAGATGCATCCAAGTTTGAACTTTTTTTTTTGGGGCTAAGACACCGGACTATTAGGAAAAGAAAAACTAAAAAAATGTCAGTGCAAAGTTAAAGTTGATACAGACACCAACTGAAACTGCTTCAATAATAACTTTTATTTCTAGGGACTAAAGTTCCATTTAGTTCACTTTCCATTCAAATTTTTATACTTTATTTAAACACCATTCCACTAATAAACGATGGTCTACTCCCCCACCTCCCCCGTGGGAATTTTCGGCACATAAATTTTGTTCTGCCTCTTGGCGTCTACTGCAAGGTTTTGCTTCGTATAGAGTTAGTTAACTTTATTATAGAAGACCACTTTTTCTTTAAAAAAATGTTAGTGCTAAAGGCGGCATGATAAACTACAGTAACCCAGTTAAAAAATAAAAAAACTAAAAAAAAGAAGGATTTACCCAGTCAAAACATATAAACCTAAGGTCGTAGTTACAATCTGGGGAAATGTTTATCAATTTAACTATGTCGACCTGATTTTTTTGCACCGGATCAAAAATTTGGGGTTAGGTTACTTATTTTGACTTTTCGCGTTCTGCGCCGCTAAAGCACATAAGTATAAAATGTTTAAGGTTGTATTTACAGGTGCATTTATAATTGAAGTGCAAAAACTCCCGCTACTTGATACCGACAACAGGTTAACTTAAAAGCATGCAGATTTAAAAATCGCCTACTGGGACTAGACGAAATAATGGTATTATATTTTAAACAGGAGCGTCAACGACTAGCAAGTTTTTCCAACCTCTAAATGAAGCTTTACTGACCTGTTTTCTTAGTACTCAAGTATGCGTATGTTTTTGAAACTGAGCTTGGGATCTAACATCTACCCTTTGCACTCCAAGATTTCACTAGTATACTTGCACAGAACTATGCCGCAATAATTTAAATTAAAAAAAATAGTTGGATCAAAACAAAAATAAAATTATGTGGGGTTATGGGCGCCGAATGCTTCTTTGCTAATTCCTAGTAATCCCAGCGAGCCAGTAAAGTTCTCTTAGTTCTTTGATAGACTCAGGGTAGTACCCGCGCAGCGCTAGGCCTTTTTCGGCGGGCGACCGAACACGCGGAGTGGTTTCATATTTGTTTTAGAATAATGTTTTTGAAAACACATTTTTGAAAGATAAACATGACCTCTAATGGTTTTCTGTCAGAAAACGTAAACATACTCTTCTGTCTCACTGGGGCCCGATTTAAAGTTACCGTGGAATCGTATAAATTCTGCGATCTATCGGCCAACACTTGAACTGCGTGTGTCTCCCAAATTCAATGAAGTGTGAACGTTTGTGATTGATTGATCGGTTTTCTTTTCCGGAGTGCACAGGCTTTTAGAAAAAAGGAAACTTAGGTTTTATTTTCGCTGAAGCAAAGAAATATAAAAAGGAAAAACGTAATCCAGAGGAAATTGTGAGTATTTATTTATTTTTTTTGTAAATCGGGTTTGTTCTAAACCGCAATTATTCTGAGGCTTTTGGGATAGATGACCAAAGCTTTTATTTTGAAGAAAAAATAATTAAGAATTTTGAAAAATCCTTCAGATATTTCTAATAAGCATTTAAAAATAATCACCTCTGCAAAATTTCAGCTAATTCTGATGTTTAGTTTTCCCTGTGCACTTTGGCAAAAGGTCAAAAAATTCAAGAACAAGGCGTTGCCAGTTGTTTTCTTTACTTAAAATCTGGGGAGAAACTATAGCCTTAAAAGATAGGATTTATATTTTTTTGATACTATTCGAAAAACATTTTTAATTAAAATTGGTACATAGAAGGACTATAAAAAAATTATTTGATTAAAAGACGCAGGCTTGGTAAACTACAATAGAAGAAATACCCAAAACTACGTTTGTCTAATAGCCGCATGCATGGACAACTACAATAACTCAATAATAAAAAAGGATTTGAATTTTTTTGACACTGTTCCGCAAAACAAATTCTAACGAAATCTGGTACATAGAAGTTCTATCCAAAAACACACTTTGTGTGGGTGTGTGAATTTAAAAAACAATTTAAAAAAAAGGATTTAATTTGTTTTTCGATACTCTTCTGCACGACCAAGTTTAAAAATACAAATTAAAGAAAAATGTCTTTATCTACGCTTTTCAGAGTCAGAACCCCCTGGGCATATCGTATTCTGGAAATCCTGGCCAAAAAAAAAAAAGTAAGTGCTGAAATTTTGCACACATACTAATTATGTGACTCCCAATTGCGCTACAGTGCCCAAGGTTCCAAATCTTAATTTTGAAATTTATTTTTTTTTAAATATTTTTTTTTCCTAAAAAAGCTCTCTGTAGCGCATTTGGAAGTTAAATTTTAGGCATGTATGCTAAATCTCATTTCTCTAGTATTCTTCATTTGGCTATAATTTCCATAAAACGAAAATTGCTATTTTGCACAATATGGCAACCACTGTTTAAGGCATCTGAAACACTGAATTTTGATTTTATTTTCTAGATGTAAAACTTTTTTAAGCGAATTTCTTATTTCAAATTCACTTGGTTTATCTACACTTTTATTTCAACCATAAACAAAAATAAATAAAACCCAAATTATCAGTTTACTTAACATGGTAGTGGCTGGAATTTTTGTGATTAAAGTAGCCTTATTTCTGAAGTTGTCACCAATGTGGCAGACATTTTCAGTGCGACTTTGTCAGTGATGGATGAAATAACCTAAATGTTAATTTTTCAAACAAACGTTGCCATATTGTGGTTGTGCTATATAGTGGGGTTCCCTTCTCTTAAACAATAACAGTGACATTTACTAAGATCTAAAATAGTACTCCCACAGGTCTAAATATTCTTCAGAGAACACTTACCCATACAGAAATGACACAAAGTTATTGATTATTTTGTATTGTTATTGCAAAATACCACTGAAAACTGCTTTTTTTCTCAAAATACACCATAAAACTAATTTTTTTTGACAGGTTTCAAAATGGTAAATGGTGAATACGCCAAATATTTGGCACATAATCGCTTGATTATTTGTGTTTGAGATTATAAAGTTGGTGATTTTTTAGTCCACCTCAGGGGGGGTGGTTTAAATTTATAGCCCCCAGAAAGAATTGTTTTTTGGCGTTTGGTAATAAGTTCGTCTATAATTTCCCTAAGTAACCGCTTTTACAAGGATTAATTTACCTTATTTAATATCCCAAGTTGTTCATTACCCAATAAAACACCTCCTATTTTGTCCAGAAAAACGCCATATTTTGAACCCGTTTTGAGCATAAAAAATATATTTATGGGGGCACTACGAAAAAAACAAAACAAAAAAACCCAATAAAACTATATTAATTTATTTACAAACTAAAAGTAAAACATTGAGGTTATCTAAAAGCCCAGTCAAAAAAACTTTCCTTACTCACAAAGAACCAAAGCGAAAAGAGAAATTATTAAACGATGTTTCGCTCTTGGTAACAAGCGTGAGCTCGTCAGTGGTTCCACTGGTCACCCTTCCCATACATCATTAAACACTATCATACACTTTGATGTCCAACTTTGAATTACCCACAAATAGGCATCGTTCCGCACTGACCACTGACGAGCTCACGCTGGTTACCCAGAGCGAAACATCGTTTAATCATTTCTCTTTTCGCTTTGGTTCTTTGTGTGTTCCTTGTGGGATTTCCACCCAAGATCTTTTGATCTTTTGTTTTTAGATTCTTTTCGGTTAATGTAACTGATTTGGAGGTTTTTTTTTAAACTTCTTTTTTGCTTTTTAATTGCCTTAGGAGGATAATGCTATTGGAAATATTAACACGCCAGGACGAATCCGTATCAGGTAACTTGGATAAGTACCAGTGCGGAACGATGCCTATTTGTGAGTGATTCAAAGTTGGAAGTGAAAGTGAATGATGGTGTGTAATGATGTATGGGGAGGTTGACCAGTGGAGCCACTGACGAGCTCACGCTGGTTACCCAGAGCGAAACATCATTTAATCATTTCTCTTTTCGCTTTGGTTCTGTGTGTTCCTTCTGGGATGCCCATCCAGATTTGAATTTTCGTTATTTCCACCCAAGATCTTTTGATCTTTAGTTTTTAGATTCTTTTCGGTTGATGTAACTGATTTGGAGGTTTTTTTTTGTTTCTTTTTAACTTTTTTTTTCAGCCTTAACTTTGTTGAAGTTGCTGCGCAAAAACTTGAATTGGCTGCGCAATACTGCGCAAAAGGTGGGCAAATAAGTTCACTAGATCTTTTAAATTTTAAGTAAGGGGAGGCCAGCTTCACTAACCTCACCTATTGCCTGTTTGAAGAAATGAGCGCGCGTCCCTTTTTTGCTTTCAAAACAATAAAACGCATCACTTCTGATGCGACAAGGATTTTTAAATTCTCCTTAGGGAACTAGACTTCAGTGGAAGGTGGAAAAGTCACCTTTTCATCATCTCCTGAAGATGCAACTTACGTTAGCGAAACACGTATAGAGAGCTTAAATCGAGGCTTAAATACTTGCAAAGTTTCGGTAAAGACGTAAAACAATTTAAAATTAAGCAAATTGTAAGAATATATATAGTTAAAAAGGCCGTGAACCTAGAAGCACTTTATGACCTAATTTTATTTATTAAATTATTTTAAACTCGCAGAAGCTCTTGTCATATTCAATTCATTAATCATTTCAAAAATAATTGAATTTGTGCTAGAATTTTTGCATCAAACCCTTGACGCAATCATTTTAAACAAAATTGAAACTGCCACTTTTATTAATTTTTTAATTTCCCCTTTTAATCTCTCTCTAATATTTATTTGTTTATGAATGCGGATTATTATTATTTTTTATATGGATGACGGCAATTATAAAAAGGGTTCTGACGGTTTACTCTAAGATAGAGTGTACTTAAAACAGGGCCCCCCCAGGAGGTCCAACTAAATCTAAAATAAATTATTCATGATCAAGGGCCCCAGGGAAAGCTATAGCTCCCCTAGTTTTTTGACCCTTTGCTCCGGTTTGTGACGTGTGTTTGGTGTAATGTCTTAAATTTGAAAAATTTTTCCTGCGGTGCTATGAAGTCATTAATTGTTACAATTTTAGTTTAATTCTAAGGAATTTTTATCACCAGCGCTTCAGGCTACTGCGAACATAGACCGGAAGAAGTCAAATTTGCCAGTGTACGTACACGCAGGGGCACCGCATACCTATCAATGGAGCAACCAACACTCAACTCAACCAACACGGTGCCCTGTGGAGCGTAGTCACTGAAACCGGAATTTGGTCAATAAATACGCAAATTTTTATAACGTCATTTTCTACATTTATTACTAACAACGTGTTACAATGAAAGTAATATGGAGAAACAAAATAAAAGCAAGTTCTCAAAATAAAATAATACATTCTAAAAACCAAAAAGATTCTCCCAGTCAAAAAAAAATTAGAGCAAACGTTCGAAAAGTCCTCCTTGCTCGGGTAGACAATATCCGAGCCTATTATAAAATCCCCTTCTAACGTTTGCAAGTATGTTAGGGGTGACACTTTGAAAAGCTTCTTCAATTTTAATCCGAAGTTCTTCCAAATTATTAGCCCTTTCGTGCCCGTAAACTTTATTTTTGATATAACTCCACAGATAGAAGTCATTAGGAGCAAGATCGGGTGATCGAGTTGGCCATAAAATAGTTCCCCGTGTACTTATAACCCGATTAGGAAATACATTATCAAGATATTCCCTAACAAGGCCAACATTGTGAGCGGGACAACCATCTTGTTGAAACCATGTTTTACCAAATCTCGCACCTATCAACTGCCTAGCAGTTGGAATAATATGATGCTGCAGTAGATCCAAGTATCTAGGACCATTCAAATTACCGTCAATAAAAAATGGCCCAATTACCTGTTCCCCTACAATATCCCCCCAAACATTTACGGTGGGATTTACTAAAATGGTTTAGTCTATTTTAGAACGGTCCTAGGTTTAAGTGAAAGTTTTGGTTTTAAGCATTTTAAACCAAACCTCCTTGAGTTTTGGAAAGAGTTTGATTTATAAAAAGACTTTTATTAAACTTGTTTATTGTATAATCATCTTAACCTAATCTTTTGTTGGATTTATGAAGAAAGTTTCAATTTAGAAGAAAAGAAAATCAAAAAATTTAAACCCACGCGGGGTTTAAATAGTAAACACTCTGTAGAACAAATTAAAACTGGGGTTATATATCACTCTAATTAAAACTTACGGACTTAGACGGGTAATAATAAAATAAGAAGTAGATTAAATTTGTATTTATTTAAAAGCTGTTTTTATTTATGAAATGCATTAAAAAACACAAATGCAAGTTTTTTTATATTTCCGTCACTGTCGACATGTCAGTTCAAAAATATTAGCTCTGCGTTCAATAGCGAGTTCGGATCTTTTATCTCTGCGTGCACCTTGACTTTTACCAACCTCTAATGATGAAAGCTACAGCTTTAAAAATGAGTGGGCTTTGAGTAAGGAAAGTTTTTTTGACTGAGCTTTTAGATAACCTCAATGTTTTACTTTTAATTTGTAAATAAATTAATATAGTTGTTTTGGGTTTTTTGTTTGGTATATTTTTCGTGCATAATCAGTGACCTTCACTTACGTTTGTTTTGCCTCGTAATACCCTCATAAATATATTTTTTGTGCTGAAAATGGGTTCAAAATATGGCGTTTTTCTGGACAAAATCGGAGGTGTTTTATTGGGTAATGAACAACTTGGGATATTAAATAAAGTAAATTATTCCTTGTTAACTTATTACCAAACGCCTCAAAATAATCCTTTCTGGGGGCTATAAATTTAAACCACGCCCTAGGTGGTCTTAAAAAGTAAACTTTATAATCTCAAACACAAATAATGAAGCTATTATGTGCCAAATTTTTGGCGTATTCACCATTTTCCATTTTGAAACCTGTCAAAAAAATTAGTTTTAGAGCATTTTCTTCTAAAATATGCTGTATTTTGAGAAAAAAAGTAGTTTTTTAGTGGTATTTTGCAATAACAATACAAAATAATCAATAACTTTGTGTCTTTTCTGTATGAGTAAGTGTTTTTTGAAAATTAGTTTTAAAATTTAGTACCCCCCACAGGTGTAAATATTTAGACCTGTGGGGATTACTATTTTAGATCTTAGTAAATCTCACTCTTAGTTTTTGGCGATACTGTGTTCTTACGTCAAAATACAAATGCAAATTTTCCCTCGACCAATATCGAATATGGCGACTCAATAATGAAAAATTGCTTTCATCTGTGAAAAGAATACATCTCAGAAAGTTTTCAACACGATTAGCCCATTCCATCGTTGTTTCGCAAAATTCCATAACGATAGTTTGTCCTCCGGAAAAATTTGATGCGTTTTTGACGCTTCGTAAGAATGATAACCATTCTTTTTGAGAACACGTAAGACAGTGACTGAAGACGTATCAACTGCTTCGGCAATTTGGTGGCTAGTTAACTTTCGATTTTCCTCCACTGCATCGCAAGTCATCACATCTCGTACTTCCTGCTCGTCATTCAAAACAGTGGGTTTTTTTATGGTTTCTTGGTGGTACACAACCAAACTTTTTAAAATTCTGGTTCTGGGCAATTGACAAAATTCTCCAAAAAAAGTTCTTGAATAACTCTCAATGGTCTGCCTTCATAGTGCCATTTGACTATCTGCACTTTTTCGGCAACTTCGTAGACATCCATTTTTAGTTTTAAAAATTTATTATTTCACTTAAGAACTTACCAATATGTTTCTCGACCAAGACAGAAATAAAACAAAATAATAAAATTAAAATACATTTCCAAAATATAACACTGCACGTGCTTCGAATCCACCTCGGTCGTACGACAAGATGAGTAAATTGGACTTGATTCCTCCTATGTTCGCAGTAGCCTGAAGCTCATTGTATACAGACCGCTTCAAGCTACTGCGAACATAGGGCGGAAGAAGTCTAATTTGCCAGTGTACGTACATGCAGAGACACCGCACGCCTATCAGTGAAGCAACCAATACTCAGGCTTGCGATCACCACTTGCATGACTTTCCTTTGGTATTTAGTACGCCTCTAACCACGGTGCTGTGTGGAGCGTAGTCAATGAAACCGGAATTTGGTCAATAAATACGCAAATTTTTATAACGTAATTTTCTTATTTTTTGTCACTGATAAATAAGAGCGTTTTATTGTCAACTGCTCAGATTTATCAGTGACGACGTGTTACAATGAAAATAATAAGGAGAAACAAAATAAAAGCAAGTTCTCAAAATAAAATAATACATTCTAAAAACCAAAAAGATTCTCCCAGTCAAAAAAAAATTAAAGCAAATGTTCGAAAAGTCCTCCTTGCTCGGCTAGACAATATCCGAGCCTACTATAAAAACCCCTTCTAACGTTTCCAAGCATGTTAGTGGTGGTAATTTGAAAATCTTCTTCAAAAACAGATAGAAGTCATTAGGAGCAAGATCGGGAGATCTAGCTGGCCATAAAATAGTTTCCCGTGTACTTATAACCCGATTAGGAAATACATTATCAAGATATTCCCTAACAAAGCCAACATTGTGAGCGGAACAACCATCTTGTTGAAACCATGTTTCACCAAATCTTACACCTAACTACTGCCTAGCAGTTGGAATAATGTGCTGCTGCAGTAGATCCAAGTACCTAGGACCATTCAAATTGCAATTGCCGTTAATAAAAAATGGCCCAATAACGTGTGCCCCTATAATACCCCCCCCCCCCAAACATTTAGTTTTTGGGGATACTGTGTTCTTACGTCAAAAAACAAATGCAAATTTTCCCTCGACCAATATCGAACGTGTGTTGGGTTATGACGATTTGACCATTTGACCATCTGCACTTTTTCGGCAACTTCGTAGACATCCATTTTTGGTTTTAAAAATGTATTATTTCAATTAAGAACTTACCCATCTGTTTCTCGAAAAAGGCAGAAATAAAACGAAATAATAAAAACAAAATGAATTTCCAAAAGCAGCGTGCTTCGAATCCACCTCGGTCGTACGGTACGGAGAGTAAATTGGACTTGATTCCCCCTATGTTCGCAGTAGCTTGAAGCGGTCTCTATACCACCGCAACCCTTGCCCTTCTTGGCATCTAACCCAATATACTTTTTCAAAAATATTTTACAAAAAACCAAAGAGATCAAAATTTTTAAAGAATTTTTTATTTTAAGATTTTATTTAATTTTAAGTTATTTTTTTGTCAACAACATTTGAAACGCGTAAAAAATAGCATTTTAGTATAATTTTTTCAAAATTTTTGCCTACGACTCATTTAAGGGTTAATTTTGAAGAAAATCTGCAAATGACACTAGATGAGACTTGCTTTTTAAAAATAAGTTATTTTTGTTTTGTATACACTACCTCGATCAACATGAATTACGGCACAAATAATAAAAATTTAAAGTCGATTCTTAATAAATCCTTAAAAATATCTCAAAAACGGTTTAAGTCATTTGTATAAAGCTAATACATGATGTCGCAAACAGAATTCTTGAAAAAATTTGGACTGCAGCAATGTTTTACTGTATTTTTAATAGTCCGAGAGTTAAAAGGCGGAAAGTAAAATATTCAAGGTTGGTTGTTAAGAACCAGATTATATTGGTCATTTAAAACTAAAAAAATAAGGTTTATTTTTAAGCAATATTTGTAAATATATACAGTGTGTCCCAAAAGTCTGAATTTTTTATGAAAACTATTTTTTTTTTCCAAAAAGAAAACTTATGTAGGACCATTTTAGGAAAAAAAGCGGTTTTAAAATATGTATGCCTTTTTATACCGGATGTCATAAAAATTAAATATGACTTACCTTTTCTTAAATTGGACACCCTGTATATTATCTCACTTTATGAATTCTTAAAAAATAGGCTTTTCAAAAATACCAAACACTTTGGATATATCTTTTATCTTCTCCAAGATATTTCGGTTTAAATTTGTATGAAAGAGATAGGAAAATAATATCAAGCTATTACTTTCTCTATGATATCATAGGTATTATTAACATTGGCTAGTTAATTTCGATTTCCCTATCTTCTATACAAATTTAAACTTGAATATCTTTAAGAAGATAAAATATTTGGTATTTTTGAAAAGCTTATTTTTTAAGAATTCAGAAAATGAGATAATATGTAGGGTGTCCAATTTAAAAAAAGGTAAGTTTCAATTATATTTAATTTTTGGGACACCCTGTGTAAAAGGGTATACAGTTTTTAAAACCGCTTTTTTCTTAAAATGGTCCTATATATAAGTTTTTTTTGAAAAAACCCATAGTTCTCCCAAAAAATCCATTATTCCAGACTTTTGGGACACACTCTATATCAAAAACTGTTTTAATCACGTAATAAATGAATTAAGTAAAGATTTCGGGTCCCTATAAAAAACCAGAACTTAAATTTGGCAGAAACATAATTTGTCAGAATTTAAAAGAAAATAAAATAAACGAAACATATTTTGATAGACACAAAATGTTAGAAAATATTTTTAACAAAATTAATTTGATAGAAACATAATAATTCCGAACCACAAAATTCAAGAACCAAATCAAACCAAATCATATCAAAAATATTTTTTTGACAACAACGGTTTGTACAGTTACAATAATTAATAAGTTTAATTTTCCCAAAAAAAGACTGTTTCGCGATTAGCAAACCGTTCTTGCCAAGCCCTTGTTGAACTTGCGTGAAATAGCCCTTTCTTTCCTTAACCTAACCTAAAAAAAACCTATATTTTGTTCGTAATGAAAAATAAATAAATACATTATTATTATAAAGTTTCACTTATCATTGTCATGTTAAACTTGGATAATAATCATGGTTTAAACTAAAATGTTTATGTAAAAAAAACTAAATTAAAAATTAAAATTACCAGATCTCGGTTAGGAAGTTAAAACCATGGCCTTAAAGTGAAGAGGGACAGGGAAGAAAGGCACAGCGGGCGGAGGGAAACCGGCGAAAGAAAAGTTATTTAAAAAAAAATATATTAGCAAACCTGCAAAAAACAATTTTGTTATAAAATTAGCTGTTCAGTTAGTAACTTTTTTCTTAAAAAAATAAAATTTAGCAAACTTATTTAAAGAAGTACTTTTTATATCCATTTCCAGGTCATTCCACAACTTAATAGCAACAAATCTGTGTATATTTCGACAGATAAATTTACGCATAAGATAACCGGGCTTTTCTGTGCTTTCTTCGATTTGTCATATTCAAAATTTTCCTACTATTGAGATGTGGTGTTATTATGTGAGATGATGGTATGGTATTTTAAACGCAAATCTCATAAAGCTGTTTTGTACGTTTTAAATCTTCTTTTTCGTTTGCCAACCGAGGGAGTCCCCATACACCATACCATCCATAATTAAAAAGGGATAAAATAAGACTGACAAAGAGAATATTTTTGATTTGAAGGTAAATAATTTTTTAATTTATATATATTCTTAAGGCGTAGATATGAAGCGGTAATCTTTTTTTTAACGTGAGTTTCAAAGGAGAGGTCGCTATCAAATATCACACCTAAATGTTTGGCTTTTTCAACCAAAGGAACGGGCGAATTTTTAACACGAATGCTAAAATTTTCCTGTATGATCTCTCGTGATGCTTTTATTTATTAATTTAACCCCTTAACATTCTTCAACCACCCTCTACCCACAAATTTCTGCATAACATTGTATTGCCATTGGACCAACATTACAAAAATGAATCGCAAGATTTTGATAGACAGTCAGAAACTGTGAAGTTAAATAAAATCGTTTAATAAAAAAAATCCCTTTGTCATCTTCTAAATAGAGAAACTTGTCAACGCCGCAATGCAGAGCCTACGGCGCTCTAGAGATTTAAATTGGGCGCATGCCCAATAGTGATTCGGCTGGATTGTGGTTCTGCTCATTTAAGGATCGGGCATATTATTTTCTATCAATTTGTGGGTCGGGTGTTTTACGTTTCTAGATAATTATTTTCGATACTTTTGTAATTCTGATATTTTAAGGAGTAAATTAAATCCATTATTTTCTGGGTGTTTTACTTTCGTTCATATTTCGTTTCGGACGTTTTATTTTATATAAAATTGGGTTTCGGTTTTTGTAAATTCGGCTTTTTTGTGGGTTCACAAGATTTTTTTTCAAAACTTTCCTCGCTTAAGAAAATACCGGTGTTTCCAGACTTTTGTTGGGTGTATCCAAACTTTTCCGGGGTGTATCCCGGCTTCACGCAAAAACAGCTGAACCTACTTAGATGACATTTGGTAAGAAAATACGGTGTAACCTGGATCTGAACATAGGCTACTTTTATTTGACATTTTGCATACAAAATAGAATTTTTCAAAAGTTTTTTGCATTTTTTATGTATCATAAATAAAATTTTGGCGCCCATAAATTAAGATTTTTATAAGCTTTCCAACAAGGTATATCACAAGGTAAGAAAAAAATTATTTTTTTAGGAGTAAAATTTTTTGGGGGTACCTTTAAAGGGTGAAATAGGGTGCTCAAAATCAATACGAAAAAAGTTTTAGGTAAAAATAATTGTATGTTCCTAATATTAAGTACCATTTTACGCTGGTTTTCTTTAAATTTAGGAAAAAATTGGATGGTAATTTATTTTTGTATCCGTGTTTAAAAATAGTAGTTATTACAACTAGTTTTTTAAATAGTGATTTTTTATAAGCGTGGTTTTAACGAACAAGCGCAGCGAATGATTTAAAAACGCGCGTATAAAAAAGCATAGTTTAGTCGCGAGTTGTAAACACAATTTTTTTATTTCTTTAATCAAAATTTTTAAAAACTGAAAATACATACAAAATATAGTTTTTGAGATTTTGGAAAAAATGTACTATAGGGAGGTGACTTTACCCCCACCATACAGGGTTCCTAAAATAATCGGGGAGTCACAATGTCTTATGTCTAACTTTAACAATTTTACAATAGGGCCATTTCCAAATAAATAAAAATAAATATTTCCTCTAATTTAAAAAAAAAATAATAAAAAAATTATGATGATATCCTTTGAGTTAAAGATTTAAAAAGCACTTGGCAACAACGCAATTAGCTGACCTCCAATTTTCTGTTCTCTTTACATCACAGTGCATGGTGCATCATCCGCTGTTCTTTGAGAAGGTTGGCAGTCGCGCGAGTCTACCTGACGCCATTATTTTCTCGATTTTTTTGCCGTTTGGTGTGAAATTAAACTAAATTAAAAATTTCTTCAATCAGGAATATGCCGACAAGCTATTAGTATATGGTTAAGCTCGCAAAAACTCAAATCTTGCAGCTCAAATGTATCGCGACAGATTTCCCCAGAGACTTAAGCGAAGTGTTTTTTGCTCGTTTTTTTTAGTGTTTTTCAAAATAAAAAGAGAGTTTATTCAAATTAAAAACTGTGTGACAGGTGCTTTTAAATTAAAAACGAGAATGTGCCCTACAAGTGTACAAACAAATGCTTAAAAGTAGTGTTTTTTGATTGTTTGCCAAAAAAAAATTAATAAAAAAAAGTTTTTACAAATTAAAAAGAGCTTCGAAAAGTGTGTGACAGGTGTCCTACTTTTTTTTATAATAAAAAGGGACCAAGGAAAGCTTTATTTCGGTATCAAAAATAATTTTTAAATAAACTTTTACAACCAAACCAATTTTCGGTAAGTAGACATTTATCGTTTTGCTTTTTACTATTTTTAAATAATTAATTAATTAATTAATTTGTTGATATTTACGTCGCGGCGCGCCGCGCCGCCGCACTCTATCATGAGATCTTTCATTTTCTCGCCTGAAAGCTCATTTTTGCCAAACTGTGTTGAACTTAAAAGTAGTATATCTCCGTTTTCTTTTGACGCCCATATTATATGAACTTTTCTGCTTGTTTTGGTCCCCCCTATCACCTATTTAAATAATGACTATCCTATCGTTTACATACTGCATATAATCATAGAAAGTGTGTTGCTTCTTTCATGAAACGACCAATATGGCTAAAATTTCCGATATAGCGCATCGATGTTTCCAGGAAAATCATAGAAGGCAGAATTTTTCTTTTATAAAGAAGAATTGTCACAAGCGGCAACACCGCCCAGCAAATACAAATTATCAGCATTGAATCGAGCCAGCGTCGACAACGTCAGCAGTGTGTCGCTGGCCCGATGTTGGGCAGATTGCGATTTTAAGTTTTCGGTCAATAATCGGCAACTGTCGGAGGTCCACATTACTACAGTCGACATTATTCCGACACCACTTTAGGACCAACGATAGTCTGATTGGAACTTTGCACTTTATCTGCTTTAGGGTCGACGACGGTCACATTGAAACTTTGTTTAATCGGACGAGAATCGGCAACTGACGATGGCCCGATTTACTATAGTCGACATTATGCCAAGGCAAACCTTATCTGCTTTAGGGCCGATGATGGTCCGATTGTAACTTTGTTTAATCGGTCGAAAATCGGCAACTGTTGATGGCCCGATTTACTATATTCGACTTTATGCCGACGACCACTTTATCTGCTTTAGGGCCGACAATGGTCCGATTGGAACTTTGTTTAATCGGTCGAAAATCGGCAACTGCATGACGATGGTCTGATTTTCTCTAGTCGACTTTATTCAGAAACGCACTCTATCTGCTTTAGGACCGACGATGGCTTGATCAGATTTTTGTTTGATTGGTCGATAACCGGCAACAGACGATGGTACGTCACATTAAAATTTTCAAACTGCTTAACGGTTTCTTCCTAGTATGTAGAGATGGCGCTAATGTCACTATGTTCGATGTACAGTGGAAGATAATATTATATATATAATGAGCAAAGATATTTCAAATTAGAATGCGGATGTGACAAGATGGTGGTACTTCTCTACAAGAATCACCTCTTCTGCCACTTAAACCACCTTGATTGGTTAAGCACCCGCATTATCGAAACTTTGTAGTTTGCCAATGTCAGATCGTGTCAAGTAACCACCGACGGACCCTCGTCAATCACCAACGTCGGACCGCTTTGAGAGGCCGATGTGGGTGCCTTATTATCCACCCATTATCGGACCTTTGTAGTTTGCTATTGTCGGGCCGCTTTAAGCTACCACCGACGGATCTTCATCAATCGCCGACGTTGGACCGCTTTAGGAAACTAATGTTGGACTTGAATAGTTTACCGATGTCGGTCGAGACCAGCTTGCCTACGTTAGACCGACCAAGTTAAGCAGCTATATGGGCGGATGGTCGATACCATGTGGTTAAACCATATCGGACCTTAATTGTACGGCGACAGTATGCCGATGTCAGCAAAAAGTAAAATTTACCATTGGTCCGACGGTGGGCTACAGTCTAACGTTGCGTCGGCAAACATACATTGGGCCTACATTGCAAAGCGGACAAAAAATACTGTTGGTCCGATGTCGTAAATCGACATCATGCCGATAACGGCAAATTCGGCAATCGACATCGGGACGACGCAGACCCGAGGGAACCGTGTTTGCTAGGCGTGTTGTCATACTTAGCACATTATTTTACAGTCTAACAAGAATGGGGTATCAAAAAACAATTTTATTGAGATTTTTCGATCCAGGTCGGATTTTTCTGGGTAGAGGTTCACATCAAACAATCAAAAAAGATATAAAAACAAAGTTGATACGATACCCCCGGTTGCTTTCTGTATAAGTTGTACGCGCCAAAAAAAATTACACCGGTTATGGTACCACGTTTTTATATGGTACAAGTAACGTCCTCCATAAAAAATTGGAAGTAATATTGACTTGTGAAGCAAACCCAACCCAATCTGTAACCTTACGTGAAAATTATTTTCTCCACAACTTTAAAAATTTTCCAGTAAAAACTCACAGCACACAAATGGATGTGTGTGCAAATGACAAGAAAAGTTTATCCGTTTTTACATATTTTTCAATTTAAAAATGAAAAAGCACCTCTTATTTTTCTGTATATTTTTCGATGGCAAGAGCGAAACTCTGCATAAAACGTTGGCCCTACAAAGCCTACTTTTTGTTGGAAACTAGGAAATTTTTTGAAATTTATGTTTAAGTACAATGGCGTAAAATTTTTGTCATAAAATGAATTGCTACACCAGAATAAAAATGTTTGTACCTTTTTTATTACACCCTTAGATTATTAAAATGTTGTTTGAGTGAGATACAATGGCAATTTTTACAACGAGTTGCTAAAATGGAATTTTTTTACGAGCGTTTAAAATACGAGCGTAGCGAGTGATTTAAAAATGCGAATAAAAAAAAACACAGTTTAGTCGCAAGTTTTAAACACTATTTTTTAAATAACTTTATCAACAAAGAACCCAGCACCAAATACATGGGAAAATGGACTTCACCCGAATTTTATGTAACTTTGACATTTGATAGTACTAATCATGTTTTAAGATATATGCAACTTTTATCGACATTGTGGCAGTGGTAACTTTGCTGACAAAAAAGTACTATTTCTCAGCTGAAATAGTGACAGATATAAATGAATTTGTGTTGTAAAAGGATGGTTCATATTCACCAAATAACCACTACTGCTAAAAGATGCAATCAAACATGCACCAGGATTCTTCTATCTGCATCTATTTTAGATAGCTGAATTAGGATTACTTCATTTTTTGTCCATGCTTTTCACAGTACAATTTTTTGAAGTTTGACTGTTTTCCATCGCAAAAACTCAACATGGTCAGATCTTGAGCAATTTTGTCCCACTTTCAAAACCTATTCTAAATCTACTATTTGCCATTGTTAACACGATCTTCATATTAATTTTTAGCATGAAAAGTTGGTTACACAAAGTCTTTGTTTTACTACGGGGTCCATTCCATTTTTTTTTGTTCAACGTTTTTTGAATATTTACTTTTCTTTCAGTGGACAGTGAATGAGCAAGTTAATTTTCACAATATTTTAATCAAGTGATACTATGACAGGAACGTACTATTTGTATGAGTTTAACCAACTTTCTAGGTCTGGTTTTTGTACTATGAATTTCTGTCCGATTTTTACCCAAAATTAAAGAGAAATAGCGGAATATAGTAATATTGAAAAAATCTTGCCTAAAAATTAAGCCATTTTTGCCAGTTTTCACCAAATATTTACAAAAAAAATCATTTAGAAACATCGTCAAAATATCAAACTGTCAAAGATTAACCGAGTAAAAAGGCGCATCGCTATGGAAAGGATTGTTATTTAATTTACCGGCCGCCTTGATTTATAGTGTAAAGATAGTGCGTTGCGAGAAATGCTCTTCGTTCGAAATTTTTAAAAGTATATTCCTGTTTTTCTTTGATTTTTTGATAAGGCATTAAAAAATAGTGTTAACAACTCGCGGCTAAACTGTGCTTTTTTTTACTCGCGTTTTTAAGTACTTCGCTGCGCTCGTTATTTAAACCAACGCTTGTAAAAAAAGCACTATTTTAGCCACTAGTTGTTAAATTACTATCCTTTTAACTTCAAAAATGCATAGTTCAAAAACCAGGCCAGACATAGAATGTTGGTCAAACAATATACAAATAGTACGTACCTGTCATAATATTATTTGAGTAAACTATTGTGTAAATGGACTTGCTCACTCACTGACCAGAGAAAAGAAAAGTAAATATTCAAAATAACGTTAAACAAAAAATTATTTTTGAATGGACCCCGTAGTAAAACAAAGACTTTTGTCATTAATACGAAGATTGTTAACAATGGCAATTAGTACATTTAGAATAGGTTTTGAAAGAGTGACTAAATTGCTCAAAGATCTGAACCATGTCGAGTTTTTGAAGCGATGAGAAACAGTCAAACTTCAAAAATTGTACCGTGAAAAGCATGGGCAAAAAATTAAGTAATCCTATTTCAGCTATCTATAGATGCAGATAGAAGAATCCTGGTGCATGTTTGGTTTTTTTCTTCTAAACTAATGTCAAATGCTTGTGTATTGTAAAATTGCATAAGCAAAAATAAAGTGATCCTATTTGAACTATCTAAAATAGATGCACATAGAAGAATCTTGGAGCATGTTTGGTTTTTTCTTCTAAACTAATGTCAAATGCATGTTCAAAAAATTATATTTTTTTGAACACACCCCGTATAAGAACTAACCATCTTCTAGCAGTAGTGGTTATTTGGTGAATATTAACTATCCTTCAACAATACAAATTCATTTATACCTGTCAATGTCAATGTCAACTATTTCACCTGAGAAATAGTCCTTTTTTGTCAGCAAAGTTACCACTGCAACGCGTTTTTCCAAACTTTGACCCTAAAATATCTCGAGAACTAGATATACAATCTCGACAAACGTTGCATATATATCTTAAACCTCTTAAACCATGATCGGTACTATCAAAATTCAAAGTTACATCAAATTCGGGTAAAGTCCATTTTCCCATGTACCAATTTCGTGCGGGGTTCTTTGAACAGAAAAATCATTGAGAGTAAACTGGAGTTTAGAACTTCCATTTTTTACAACGTTTCGAATGCTTATGTATCTGCAATCGTCATCATGTGAAAACTAACAAAAACTAATGTGTTCAGGAAGCCAAGAAGTTTACACTTTGTTGACTTCGCCCTTCATGGTTCACTGAACAAAGGCTAGTTTTATGGTCCACTGAACACATGCTAGTATATAAGATTAGGTAGTCTTAGTTTTTGTTACTATTTACCTGATGACGATTATTGCAGATACATAAGCATTTGAAACGTTGTCAAACAACAGAAAAATCATTGACAGGTCACCATTTATTTTTTACCGGAAATCTAGGATGGCTTTTGCTTCGCCACCGCACCAAATGATTACTGTGAGCCATTTATTTTTTTATTGCTACGACCAACGAATAATATTAATTTACTCTCATAGGATATTACTAAATCCTAGACTTATTTTTAAGACAATAAATGTTTATTAAACGTAAATAAATCCAATATAATTTTAGTACCTAACCAAAATAATTCCCGTTAAATTGACATTTAACAAAAAACCTAAGATATATGAAAAATCCCTTAGTAACCTTATTTGTTTTGACATTTTAGATAGAACATCATTAAAACTTTAGTTTATCATGGTTGTTGACTTAAGAGAAGGCAACGAAGTTTTTTTTTAACTTCTATTTAAAAAAAACCTTTTTTTAAAAAAGATATATGAAGAGTCCCTTAGTAAACTTATTTGTCTTGAAATTTTAGAGAGAACGTCATTGAAAGTTCAGGTTACGAAGCTTGTTGACTTAAGAGTGTTCGCGTTTGATATTTTTAATAATTTCTGATTTTCATGATGACATTTTTATTGGTCGTAGATAAAGTATAGTGTACACAAACTCGCATGTTATGTTCCCTATACGCTTAGATAAATTAAGACGCTCGCCTGCGGCTTGCGTCTTAAAATTCATCTTCGTGTTTAATGACCATCATAACATGTTTGTTATGTAAACTACTATTTAAAGTGTTGTGGTACAGTAAAATTGTCATCTGAGGTCGAAAACCATCCGAGTTTTGGGGATTTGACAACTGGTCGTAAATTTAAAGTAGCCAGCAGTTGCGATATCCCCATACCGTCGCAAACCATTTCGTCGCAGATCCACTTTGTCGCAAACAATTGGGTCGCTGATCCTCCCCGTCGCATAGGACATTAGCAGATCCACTTCGTCGTAAACAATTGGTTCGCGGATCCTCTCCATCGCACAGGACATTACGATGTGCACACTAGCGTTGCAGACAATTTCGTTGCAAATATATTCCGTCGCATACAACAAAATAGCGTGTTAAATTATCCAGTGGAGAATTTGGGGGTTTCAGGTTACTCCGTCGTAAATTTAAAGTCGCAAGCAGTTGCGACGTTACCAATACCGTCGCCAACAATTTCGTCGCAGACCAACTCCGTCGCGAATATTTGCGTCGCGCATCTTTAACTTCTTTATGTTAATTAAATTAACCTTCACCACACACCTAAATTGAAGTCTTTAATTTGAAGTAAAGTTATTTTTGCATCCATTTTAAAAATGTTTATTTCAAACCACTACTACCACAAAAGAACAACTAAAATCAAACGACAGTTTTCTCAAAAATTAACAATGAAAAAACAAATAATAAGAAAATAATGAAGCAGTAGGTGTCTCTAAAGATTATTAAAAAAATGCGACGCTGTGTCATACACCATGAAAAATTTATCTTATTACCACGTTTTCAATTTACATACAAAATGCTAATGAGCACGTCGCGATGTCCAATGCGACGGAATGTATTCGCGATGTTGTGGATTTGCGAAGAAATTGCCTGCGACGCTAGTGGGCACATCGCAATGTCCTATGCGATGGAGAGGATCCGCGACCCAATTGTTTGCGACGATGTGGATCTGCGACGAAATGGTTTGCGACGCTAGTGGCCACGTCGCAATGTCCTCTGCGGCGAAATGAACCCGCGGCGCAAATGTTTGCGTCGTCTTGACTCTGCGACGAAAGTGTCTGTGATGGTAGTGGGGACGTCGCAACTGTTTGCGACTTTAAATTTACGACCAGTTATCCGCAAACCAGTTTTTGGTATATTCTTTCGAGAGGGGTCTGAAAGTATACCTCCCAAGTTTGTATTTCCCCCACTTCTTGGGAACCATCCGCCATTTTGAAAAATATTTGTAATCAACTTTTCTCCATTTCTATTGGTCAAAGGCGAAACTTTCTCTAATTAGTTTCCAAAAAGATAGAGGGCGCTAAAATGACAAAAAATCAGTCATCAGAATTTTGACCAACAAAAAGTGATTTAAAAAAAAAAACTTTAAATAAGAAAGTTCTTTGAAAACAGCTTTCTGGGCATGCACGAAGTCGCGTGTAGTGGATTATACAGGGTTCCTAAGATTTTCCTTAGGGATAGGATTTCAATAAATCAAACAGAAATGCCATAGAAAGTTCTGCGCGCACAAAAGAAACAGGTATATTGAGCAATGGTGCCAGTTTGTTATTATCTCCGCTGCTTTCATGAGAAAAAATTGTCGCCACTCTTTCATTGTGAGCATAAATCATAGTTGCAATAATAACCGTTGACAAGATGTCTGCAAATTCCGCTAGATGGCGGCTACACCATGAGATGATCGAGGAAAAAATTAGATGTTTTCAGGTCCAAACCACAGCTTTTTCTTGCTTAAAGGATGCGGCAGGGTCCATTATTTACGATACTGGGCGATAAACTCCTGAGGTTCTTAACATTAGAAAGAAATATCTTCGCTTTTAATTAAATTTCTTTTCATTCAGTTCTACTAGTGACATCTATCCGGAAAGGGCCAAACCATGCAGCTAGCACTAGCATCCAAAGAAATCGATAAACGGCGCTGTTTTTCCTGCAGGGCTGCTTTTTGCTTGCGATATTATTGATTTTAAATAAAGCTGGCCCTACACTACATTTGATATTTTCGAGGTGTTTTATGACATGATCTCGAAACATGTAGCGAACCAATTCTTTAAAACTAGCGGGAGGGTAAAAGCGAAAAATAAGGGGCTGCCAATATTTGTAACACCCAAAAAGGGGTGAGAAGATTTATTTTGCTCTGTTTCTTTACAAAAAACGTTTTTTTTTACGAAAAACTTGAGCTCTGCCACTTTTTTTATTTTTTTCTTCAACTCTCTCGAAATTTTCGTCATTCCGTAGAAAAAAATTATTTCCCCCATGGTCATACTCTACTTTTATTCGAAAAAATTTAGAAACAGAGACGGGATCAGTTTTCCTAAAACGGGGGATCTTGGTTTCGAGTGAGAAGATAAAGGGCGCAAAAATTTTTCAATTAAATTAGCCGAACGCAAAAATGTTAGAAAAACAAAGCACGAAATAAATTGGCGCCGCTTACAATTTTTTTTCAAAAATTACGTAATTTCGGGAAAGCAAAGAAATAGGTCTAAAGAGTATAATTTTTAAGAAAAAAATATCAATTTTCTCGCCCTCCTCCACTGGGACTACAGGGGCCGTGCACAAATTACGTAATGGTCATAGGGGGGAGGGGGGTTACAAAACGTTACTTAGGGGGGAGGGGGGTTTTCGACAGCGTTTGCATTTGTGTGAAACTAAGAAAATTTTAAATGAAAATAAGTGAAAAGTTTTTTTTTTGGGGGGGGGGGTAGTGGTCTTGAAATCGTTACGTAATATTAGGGGAGTGGCGTGCCAAACCGTTACAAAACATTACATAGCGAGGGGGTCAAAAATTGGTAAAATCACCGTTACGTAATTTGTGCACGGCCCCACATCTGAATGTTCCTCCTTTTTGATTTCGAATCAAAGTGCAAAATCCGGGTTGGACGTTCGAAGGCGTCAACCCGTCCTATTTGCTTGATAAAGTTTCTACGGAAATATCTCAGTCGATTTCTCTGGCCGTGTATGAACGCTTTAGGTTAGGCATTTGCATGTATCTCAGTCCCCAGCCTGTAAACAGTGCGTAAGGACAATGGTTACAAAATGAAAAGCCGAAAAATATTTTTTTTACGATATCTCTCATAAGTTTGGTATTAAAGTCGAGCAAAAACAATTTTTATTCCAGTCCTAAAGGTATGAAAATGGAAAACATTAGAAAACAACAACCTGGAATGGATTTACTACGTGTAAGATGTAGTGACAACATCGCCCCATGCCCATCCTTTTCTGCCTAATGTGCTTTTCCGTTTGTCTGCGTCTTATACACGGCTGCTTGGCCCCCTAAGGATTTGCTTAGGAACAATGTATATTATTACTTTTAGTAAGAGCAGTACAAATGAGGTATGAAATTAAAGCTTGTGACGTACGCTACACAAGCGACCCAGTATGTCGGCATGAAAATTTCCGAAAGTATCTGACAGACTGACATTTAGTCGGGTACCGAGCGGGGATGGAGGGATAGGTAGAAGTATTGTCGGATATAGAAATTTACTAACTGATCTTGAACTGTAAAAATACACATAGAAATTTACTAATTGATTTTGAACTGAAAAAATACTTAAATTTGTTTAACAGATTTTAAAACACAAAGTATGCTCTTAATAGATGCAACAATGTAAGAAACTGCCGAGAGTTAGGAAAGATAAGTATAAAAAAAAGGTTAACTTAACTAAGTATTCACGGTCTATAGACAGAGAGAAAAGTTGTAAAGCCTTACTCAAGCAAGAGCAAGGGAGCAACTCATCCGTCTTTGTCTGTAAAAGCGCGACATTCAGCAAGGCGTCCTTATGCCCAAAGTCGCATTTTTAGTAGTAGTAGTAGTTTTTAGTTTAATGTTTGCAAAGAACTTGATTGATTTAAATTAGAATTTTTGGTTTTTGTAATTTAACATCATTTTGTCTTTGTCAAAATAAATGTATAAAACCTCTTTGTGATTATAAATTATCATCCAAGTAATATCAAATAATTTTCATTCTAGAGAAAGGTAAAGTAAATTTGGGAAAGTTTATAACAAACTTAAGTCGAGGATAAACCCCGTCCCGATAGTATAGTTAAGTGCTAAATGGGAGGGGGAAGGGGTTGCAACAATGTTATAAAATGTTGCAGGTGGGGAGGGGTCAAAATTGAGAAAAATGGTTTTATATAATTGATGGTAGTACAGTAAAATTATCATTTGAAGTAGAAAAAAAAACGGATCGGATGTTCTTAGAGGGGTCTGAAAGTAATATTCCCAAGTTTGGTTTTCCCCCACTCTTTGTCAACTACGTAGTTATGTTCTTTATGGTTCTATTATTGTAGTATTTTCGTGTTATTCAGGATTATTTAATTTTGCCAAAAAGTCATACCCAAAAAAGCATTTGTTCCTGTCCCACGAATCTTTCTGCATGAGTGTAAAAATGTTTGGCTAAAGTTACAAAAATTGTAACTTTAAGAGCACTTAATGCTTATGAATATGTAGTTTGGAAGTGCCTCGCTAATTCCCGAAATAAAGGCACTCATAAAGATAAAACAACTTTTCCGAAACTTCCTCTATAAATCTACAACTTTGTAAATTAAGCTGCGTAAATAGGACTTTGGTAAAGTCAGATTAATGATGAAAATAAACCTCAAGTATATACTTTGGATCTAAGTTAAGTGCTGCATATAGAGGAAATTATTAGAACTTTACTTAGTGGCTTGCATACAAATTTCTTGACGCGACTGACAAGTTAAAAAAAAAATTAATAACACTATTTTTGACACTCATGATAATGACGGAAGCCGCTCTGTATACAAGTGTTTTAAATTCAATGTGAATTGAAGTTGGGAACTCACCATGATGCCGATTCTGGGTTTCGCAGGATGGGATCGTTCGCCTGAAAGAAAAGAAGTATTTTCAACCAATAAACGCGCTTAAAAGCTGTGACGAGACGATCGAAGAATCACCAAACTATTATGGGCACGCGCACAGCTGCCTCGACCAACGAATTTGATCGAAGCCGTTCTCTTGACTAGACCCAGTCCCAGTAGTTGGGACTTGTAAGAAAGCTCGTGTGAAAAACCGTCATTCGGTGTATTTTTGGCTCTGCTTGTCCGAGTATCGGCTATCTTCGTATTATTTGAGATCACGCTATTGGACGAAACCATCACGTGACCGATCGACATTTTACTCGGTAATGCGCATGCTGTGGCAAACTTTGCCGTCTTTCAGAGTAGGACGTCGCACAGTTGATCGAGGTATAGGGAATCTTGGACACTTACCTTAAGTTTTTAACTTGTAGTTATAAAAATTTCAATTTTGAGAAAAAAATTACACTATGTCAAAATTTGGCATGACAGATCATGTCAAAACTGAATTATATAGGTATACAGGGTGTTTTAAAATTCATTTCAAAGATTTTAGGCACGAATTTTTCAGATCAAAACAAGAACATTTTTTTCGTTTTTTCTTTATAGGTCTTGCAGTTTTTGATATATTTGCACCAAATTTGAAACATAGGCTACAGTTTAGGGCTTACATAATTCAAACATACTGAACGATCGTGAGAATCAATAGAGAGATATTTTTTCAAAGGTAAAGTTCTTCTTTTCCCCTTAAACTTTTACGAAGTGCGCCGCTGGTAGATTCTGAATTAATACATAAATTATCTGTTTAGTTTAAAAACTGTTTCACCTTTGTGACTGTTACCGAAAAACTAAATTATTAAAACCATTATTTGTAACTCGCCAGATTCAATTAGAATTTTTAACAGCAGGGGAGACCACATAGGAATATTTAGTGCTTTTGGCCGTTTTTCTCAAAATATCGCAAAAAATCAATGTGAATTTTAAAAGGTTTGAAATTTTGATGCAGGTATAGAGAAAAAATTAAAAAAAATATTTAAAAAAATATATAAAAAAAACAAAATAAGTAGAGTTTTAGGAGATGCTGTAAAATATAGAAAATAAATAAAACTATTTGAACAAAATGGTAAGTCTAATGGATATTAAGTGTGTAAAACAATGTTCACAAATACAAAGTTTAAATAATTCGTTGTTTATGATTTAATTAAATCGTGGAATATCAGCAATAAATTAAGTACAAAAAAGCAACAAAAATGTTAATTTCATTTTTTTTTCAATGTCCATAAAAAAGCATTGCATCCGTCCACTGTGCGTCGTTCGAATGACTTTTGTGCGATGGGCCGGTCGCAGAATACGGAATTGTAGATTTTAATAGAAGTGGTCCCTTCTCAGTGTATGATCGTTCTATTACGCCAAGAATAGAGCTCCACAGGGGGTGATTCTTGAATATCGTTGGAAAGGTCGCACGGGAACGTTCACATCTTTCATTTCGACTAATAATAAGACTCAGAAACTGCGAAGCTTGTATGGCGCACGCGCGAATCTGACTGGATTTTCGATTTTTAAGAGCGCCCGTTCACCTGCTCAGAGGCAGGTGTATGAAAGTATAGGAAGATTCCTTCGATACACGGCAATCGTATACGGTTCGGTCGTGGTTGGATAACTCGTGATAGCTTCAAAACTTATTATTGGTCGATATCAGGGAGGTGACCGTTCCCGAGGTTCAAGAATCAGCCCCCAGCTTGGTTTGTTCGAATTGATAAAAGTAGTGCCCGGAGATGAGACATTTCGCCGCAGATGGCCGTGACACCCCCCCCCAAATTTTACTACATTGGAAATGCACACCATTAAATTAAATTTACGCGCAGAAATTTTGTTTGCCCATCAACGGTTTTACAAATTCCGGATTTAAATTTGATTTGAACATATTTCAAGTTTAATATTAAATGGGTTTGGACAATTGTGGGCGATATTTACTAAGGACTATAGTTTAACGAAAGTTTGGTTTAAAGGCTGACATATTATAGATGGGCATCCAAAAATTGATTTTACAACGACCCATACCGCAATTGTTAAGATATTTTGACGTGTCGGTGGACGTCAAAATGCAATGGAATGAGACGCGTAAGGCCATTTTTTTATTAAAACAGTTTAAATAATTGGTAAAAAATCATAAAATCTGGGGACACAAGAAATCTGCAAACTCCATAGTTTATTGTAGGCCACCACCAAGAGAAGGTTTATCTAATTTAAATTTTAAAACAATCATGATTTTCTTGTTTTTTCAAAATATAAATTTTGAAATATTTTATTTATACACGGCAATCGTATACGGTTCGGTCGTGGTCGGATAACTCGTGATAGCTTCAAAACTTATTATTGGTCGATATCAGGGAGGTGACCGTTCCCGAGGTTCAAGAATCAGCCCCCAGCTTGGTTTGTTCGAATTGATAAAAGTAGTGCCCGGAGATGAGACGTTTCGCCGCAGATGGCCGTGACACCCCCCCCAAATTTTACTAGATTGGAAATGCACACCATTAAATTAAATTTACGCGCAGAAATTTTGTTTGCCCATCAACGGTTTTACAAATTCCGGGTTTAAATTTGATTTGAACATATTTCAAGTTTAATATTAAATGGGTTTGGACAATTGTGGGCGATATTTACTAAGGACTATAGTTTAACGAAAGTTTGGTTTAAAGGCTGACATATTATAGATGGGCATCCAAAAATTGATTTTACAACGACCCATACCGCAATTGTTAAGATATTTTGACGTGTCGATGGACGTCAAAATGCAATGGAATGAGACGCGTAAGGCCATAAAAAAAGTTTAAATAATCGGTAAAAAATCATAAAATCTGGGGACACAAGAAATCTGCAAACTCCATAGTTTATTGTAGGCCACCACCAAGAGAAGGTTTATCTAATTTAAATTTTAAAACAATCATGATTTTGTTGTTTTTTCAAAATATAAATTTTGAAATATTTTATTTATAGAAAAGTCAAATTTCTGGCTTTCTTGGCTATTCCAGTCTGTTCTTTAAGGTAGTAGTTACAATCTGGGGAATTGTTTTAGCAATACTGTACGGGAAATCAATTTACCTATGTCGACCTGATTTTTTTGCAAAATTGGCAACGCGGAGACTTTATTTATGTTTATCCATAGTGGGACACCAGAGATTTTTTAGCACCGGGTCAAAAATTTGGGGTTAGGTTACTTATTTTGACTTTTCGCATTCTGCGCCGCTAAAGAAACCTAGTAAAATATTAAAATAAAAGAAAACCATTTATTGCAGAATTACGTATTAAAGTAACTGGGTGTAATGTTTAAGGTTGCATTTACAGGTGCATTTATAATTTAATTGGAAACTCTCGCTAGCTGATACCGACAACAGGTTAACTTAAAAGCATGCAGATTTAAAAATCGGCTACTGGCGCTAGACGAAATAATCGTATTCTATTTTAAACAGGATCGTCAACAACTAGCAAGAGTCTTTCAAACCTCTAAATGGAGCTTTACTGACCTGTTTTGTTAGTACTCAAGTATCCATCTGTTTTTGAAACTGAGGTTCTAAAATCTATCCTTTGCACTCCAAGATTTCACTAGTACAATTGTACATAACTATGCCGCAATAATTTAAAAATGGTTGAATCATAACAAAAACAAAATTATGAGGGGTTATGGGCGCCGAATGTTTCTATGCGAATTCCTAGTAATCCCAGCGAGCAAGTAAAGTTCTCTTGGTTCTTTGATAGACTCGAGGTAGTGCCCGCGCAGCCCTAGGGCTTTTTCGGCGGGCGACCGCACACGCAGAGTGGTTTCATATTTGTTTTAGAACAATGTTTTTGAAAACACATTTTTGAAAAAATACTCTTCTGTCCCACTGCGGCCCGATTTAAAGTTTTTTGACAAAACACTTGCAGTTACCATGGAGTTGTATAAATTCTGCGGTCTATCGGCCAACACTTGAACTGCGTGTGTCTCCCAAATTCAATGAAGTGTAATTGATTGATCGGTTTTCTTTTCCGGATCGCACAGGCTTTTAGAAAAAAAGGAAACTTAGTTTTTATTTTCGCTAAAACAAGGAAATACAAAAAGGAAAAATGTAATTCAGAGGAAATTGTGAGTATTTCTCTATTTTTTTTGTGTGTAAATCGGGTTTGTTGTAAACCTCAATTATTTTGAGGCTTTTGGGATAGATGACAGCACCAGAGCTTTCATTTTGAAGAAAAAATAATTGAGAATTTTTAAAAATCCTTCAGATATTTTTGTTAAACATTTAAAAATGATCACCTCTGCAAAATTTCAGATAATTCTGATGTTTAGTTTTCCCTGTGCACTCTTGCAAAATATTAAAAAATTAAAAACCAAGGCGTTGCCAGTTGTACTTTTTTTTACTTAAAATCTGGGGAGAAACTATAGCCTTAAGCCAATGTATAGGAACAATGAGATTAAGGAGATCACTGCCCTCTTAAATCAAGAAAAAGCCTTTTACACATAAGTTTAAAATTAATTTTAATCAAATAAAAGAAGAAAAATTCTCGGTAAATGGTTTGCGCTGTAAAATATCATGTACAAAATTTGCGGTATTTTTTTTGCGTTGCACAACATTAATCATTGTGCTTTTGGTAAGAAAAACCGCGCATGCCATAAGAGCGCAAACGTGACTATCTCCGCTTAAAAGATTTGAGGTACATAAAAATTACAGCCCTAATAAAAGAAAAGCGCGTGTAAAAAATACGTATAATAAAAGGTCTGCGGCTTTAACCGCGCAAGCAAAAGATGAATTTTTGGGGTGTTAGGGATTCGCCTTATTCAAATGTATATTTTTTGGTTCATTTTTTTTATTTTGGGGTTCCTGCACTGTAAAAGGCTTTTGCGGTAAGTTCCTGCACGCTGGAGGCCGGAAAAGTAACGTGTGAATTTAGCAATTTTATTAAAATTTTTTGAAAGTTTGGAGATTTTTTCAGAAGCCGTAAAAATGGAGAGGAATCGCCCACTCCTCTCCTTTCCTGCATTTCTCCCAGACTTATGCATATAATAGCCCCAAATAGCATTTTTCCGTCTTCCGACTACTTTTGTACGGCATCTAACGTCAGATGGAGTATAAAATATAGTCAGTTGACGACTTTAGTGATTTAAGTCAAGGATTGTAATTTAGCTTTCGTTGTTACGATGCCTTAACTTGTATAGACGGACGTGAGTCGTCGAGATAACGTTTGGAGCCGTTGTGTGTAGTCTAGTGCAGATTCCTGACAACGCTGACGTCGTTAAGGAGAACGTTGCCATGTAGTACAGAGTAAGACGTTAGCCCGACGTCTGAACTTATAGTACTTGTGTTAGTAAAGTTTTCTGACGACGGTCCAACGTTTGTGCTGCGAACGTTGCAGCCAGTAAAAACTACGACGTCCGTCCCACGTCCGGGATGCGACAAATATACCCAATATATGTGGTGATGATATTTGACCTACACCTGAAGAAAAATCAATTCAAATATCTTACCACGATCTACAGGAAAAAAATCAAATTGCTCGCGCGAGGAGACCAATTTCATGTAATTCTCGCTTTATTACTCCATGCCAAGCGGGCTTAAGAAATACAAAAATGACTTGCTGGGCTGCAGTTATTGATCATTTTCAGTCGACTAAAAAAATAATTATGAAAAGCTCACAGGAGCTAACAGCAGGTATAGATCAAGCTTTATAATTATTTTGGGTAGAAGCTCAACTTTAAACTTACCTTAACTAGGCCTTAAAGCAGTTTATCACAGAACGTTGTGTGTTGTATATCACTTATGTTGATCACTTAGAGTCTTAGATAAACGTGGTTGAAAAACATAAAACGGAAGAAAAAATGAAAGGTAGTTGGAAAAGGCGTAAAAATTGTCACAAAATTTTGCAGTTTAGAATTTTCGGCATTCCGCTAAAATTCACTTCCGCCTCCTTTCTGGTTCTTGTTCCGATGTCGGACAGACGTAGCGGAGGAATCTGTTTTGGAAGCAATGTTCCCTGAACAGATTAACCAGAGGTCAGACCCACCAGGGAGCTTATTCTTGAATCGAGGAATGATCCTTTCCTAACCATGGTCGCACGAAATTGCTCCGTTCCGTATTCTTGAATGTTCCCCGGTAAGGACCATTCCTACGGAATTGGCTCAGGACCTTACCTATGGTCGATCGCACGAGAATGGCGCTGCTATCGTGAGAAGCATGCGCAGAAAGATCTGTTTTGATGTTTTTAACCACAAAAATTATTGTTAGTTTATGTTTTTTGACTTTTGGTTTGCAATATTTTCATTGTTGTCGTGATCCTTAGACTTTGGTTGAATGTAAGTACCTATTTTTTATTGTAAAAAGAGTTCAATTATTTATTAATTATTGTAAAGTCCATTGAACTATTCATTTTTTAGCTCAAGTAAAATTGAAACCTGCAGATATATTTATGCAGCACGTAGAACAACATTCTAGATTTAAATTACCTATAGGTTGACGAAGCCATTGGTTCAGCAAATGATAGAGATAGTTAAGCCATCAATGGTAGAAAAACCTTTCAATTGAAACAAAAGTAAGCAGATTTTAAGTATGAATAAAAATGATGTTACAGTGATATATTTGTTATTAGGTTTTGGTAACCCTTAATTTTTATGCAAATGGGTCATACCAAGAGGGAATCGGGAGGCACGTGCCACACCAACTCCGAACCCAGTATAAGCAGAGCAATCAATGAATTGACTAATGCATTTTATAAACCAACCCAAAAATGAAAGGGAGCTGGAAGAATTAAGACTTCGGTAAGATAAGTATATAGCTCAAGAGTAAGATTTTTGATCAAAATTGTTATTTTATACAACTACTCGCTTACAAAATGAGGTTTTATTGGATGTCTTTGGGTGATTTTTCTTGCTCGTATGCAAATAGTTAGCATGCTTAGTATATAACTGTCTAGTTTAAAAAATAACTGTTTGTCTAATATTTGTTTGTTGGATAAAGCATGTTCTCTGTTTTGACAAAGAGTATGATATATGAAAGAACAAGATGCTTAATTTTTGATATGTATTGAGTAAAATATGAAAATATACTAATTATTCAATAGTAAAGATACCTAAAAAAACTTAACTTAGCTTTAATATATAACTATTAATTTTAGGTTTTACCAAAAATATCAATTCCTAGGAATATTTGGGTTCATTGACTGCACGCATGTTGCTATTGCCAGACTGAAGAAGAATGAAGACATACCTATATATATGTTAATCACAAAGAATCCAGTTAGCATAAGAAAAAAATTAAATAAAATGTGTAGTTATTTTTATTCAGAAGCAAGGGCCGATTCTCTTGCTAATTGAATTTTCTTAAATAGGAACATGTTTTGAGGTGCCAATCAAGTAGGAAATTGACACTTGTACATGGAGAATTGACCTCCTTATGCTTGACATTTGCAAGCGTTGAACGGTTGTGTGTGTTTCCATAAGATGAACTTTTCCAAATTGCTTGCTTGCTTACCAGTGTAAATCTGCCTTTATATACTGAGTTTTATTTAAAATCGGTTTTCTACTATTTTTTGCAAGAGTGTAATTTTTGCATGTTGTTAAATTTTTGAAAAATTTAGACTTTCCACAAAAAAGCTCAAAAATAAAAATGACCAACATAACCAAGATTACTGCAAAAGCAAAAATGGAAAAAAGGAAAAAAAAGGTGCCTGGGGGGGGTTGTAATGTGTTTTTTTGATGGTTTTGGGTTGGTTTGGATTAGGTTGGGTTGGACTGCGTATGTACAGGTATAATTATGGCATTTTGTGTGAGCATATGCCTGAATTGTGGCACGTTCACAAATTATGGCACCTTACACGCGGTTCCACAATTTTAAAATAAAATTTCTGGGGCCCTACTAGTTGAACGACAGGTTAAATCTCTGTTTCCGAATAATTGTGGTATCTTCTCTATCCCACCTAATTCTGGCATCCATAGAAAAAAAATAGCCATGTTAAAACGTTTTTTTAAAAATAGTGTGTAAGGTGTCACAATTTAGGGTATAGTATGTGTTTTTACCCACGCATTTGTGGCATTCAAGAATCAAACCGTATGGTGGCGCCCTCTATAACTATAATTTTTATCGCTGCGCTGTTGCCGTTTTTGGGATAGCTATGACCTATTTAATTAAACAGTAGTAGATCGTTAGATGCCAAGGGTGCCATAATTTTTATTTTAACAATTTAATAATATATAATGGGGATTTTCCTTGCGCATTTTTAAAATAAAAAATTTTAATTCAACGGCGAATTTAAATAAGTGAAAAATTTTTGAAAAATAATGCATGTTTCAATATTTGTCAAAATAGCTAAAATATTTACTTTCTGTGATTTTTTTTTTAATTAAGCAGGTTCTTCATCCTTTCAATGAGAAAATTATAATTTTCGAGTTGTGACGGGAAAGCTGCGCGGGGTCTTTAGCTAGTATGGAAAAATTTTTTTTTGTGGACTGGCGTAGACTTTATTTCATCAAAATACAAAAGTTTTATATATCCTTTTAGACTTTTACTACTGGATTGGGTTCCTGGGCAGGAGGACATAGGAATTATTGCATCAAAATCGGTTTACCATAACAAAAGTTATGAGCATTTAGAAAGAAAACTGAGTAAAACCGTTTTCTGATTTTAAATGATCATAACTTTTGTTTATGTAAACCGATTTTGATAAAATAAAGCCCATGCCTGTCCAGGAGCCCAAAATAATCTAGCAGTGGAAATGTTACATCATTACATTCACCCCGTTGTTTTGGAACTTTCTTACCTTTAGATAAATATAACTTTGGTTTTATTGAATCGATTTTAATAAAATAAAGCCTATGTTCTGCCCAAAACGAACGAATTCAATTCGAATTCGAAGAAGTTCATTATATTTAAAGTAATATCAATTTTATTTCTTAAAATCGGTCAAATATTAGTAAAGTTACGATATAAAAAAAAATACTTTACAAAAGGCTTGACCGCCACGTTTGAACGGCCAAATTTCTTTTATTATGCTTTTGCCAATAGTCCAATAAGCAGATCATATGTCCTAAGAACCTATATTTTTAGAATATGTGGTCAAATTTCGGCACAACGGGGATTGGTACCTATATAAGCAAAATACTTCCAAAATTACCTTTTTTCCATTTTTTTCAATGTTTCGTCACGAAATATTGTTAGCAAACCTCAAATTCGGATTCAGCACCACAAAAAGAATGGAAAAAATCAAAACTACCCCAAAACTTTCCCGCAAAGGGCCTTTAGGAACACAAATTTACTGTAATAATTGTCCGCTTTGTATTTGTGCATTCGTGATATTCTCTGTAAGAAAGTACGAACAAAAACGGGTATATCACGCAAAAACTACTGGACCGATTTTGTTCTTGTTTTTTTTTAATATTTTTGCGCATTTTGTGTGAGCCTATACCTAAATTATGGCATATTTGCAAATTGTGGCTATAAGAGGTTCCACAATTTTAAAACGTAATTCCTACAGGATATATTCGCACGATTGGATTTCTCATTCGCTTTGATATTTGATATATATTTTTTCGAGTTCGGGTAAGCCGTCAAGAATTTGGCACTAAATATCTTCATTTAACAATAAAAAAATCTTGAGAGTGACCTAGAGTTTCCAACTTCCATTGTCTTTATTTTTTACTTTTTTCTCAACGTTTCGATTGCTAATGTATCTGCAATCTTCATCAGGCAATAGAAGTTCGAAACTCTAGTTCACTCTTAAGTTCAACATTGTCTACCACCTTCAAACAACAATAAAAAAATCGTTTGGAAAAATAACTTTTACCGCACGAATTTTTTAGTAGTTTTTTAATATACAGGTCTAGGTTATTTAAATGAAAAATAGTACCTATAGATAGTAATTTGATTTGAAGTAAAAAATAGTATATATCTTGAATTAAAATGTTGTGCTTTAGAGTGAAAGCTATGGGTAAAAGTAAAAATCGTGCTGAAAAGTAAAAATCGCGCAGAAAAGTAAAAAAAAATCGTGCGAAAAAGTACAACTTTTAAAACAAAAAATATTTTCCGCACGCTCGTGGGAATAAACTTCATTTTTATGTTTTTTAAAATTTTTCTTTAGTTTACGATTTTTTTTCTTCGATATTATTTTGGTTTTTTCAAACTTTGAAAACAAAAGCCATTTTCCATTTATTTTCCTTTTTGTTAGTCAAACCTAATTGTGCTCAATGGCCATCTAGGATTCAATTAGGTACAAGGTTTGAAAATGCCAATAACTGATTTTCCTCTTAGTAAACTTGGTAGCTATAATTCGCAGCTGATAGAAACGTCCAACAAAAAATTACAATTAATAAAAAAAAAATCTCGTAAACAAAAAACCAAAAATCGCCATCTTGGATGGATCTGTTTAAAGTCACAAAAAATACAAATGACAAAAAAATGGTTTAGTGGCGATCGGATGCACATTTTATATTAATGCCCCCATTTGAGCCACACTAGCTGTATTTCCTAACTCCTCGAATTTGGGAAACTCAGTAACTACATTTTGTCTTACAAGTACCCTGTAATCTGTATAATTACAAACGAATTACCTAAAGAACGTAACAAATGTAGTACCTAAATTTTTATTCTAAGGGCGTTGCTGTTACTAGAACTTTATGTGAAGAAGTAACTGCTACAAAATGCCAATTTGGGGCCCGATATAATTTGGCGCCTATGTGACCTAACCTAACTTTTTGTAATTTCCTCGTAAACAAAATAATGCTTTGATCAGTACCCTCTCCAGATAGGCCGATCAACTCATACCGATTTAGTGTCCTTTTATCCATCTTCGCTGCCATTTTCACTCAAAAGTGACAGATAATCCATTAGTTTTCTGTCAAAATGGCGGCGAAGGTGGATAAAAGGACACTAAAACGATAAGAGCTGATCGGCCTATGTGGAGAGGGTAATGCTTTGATCTAAACATAATAACTTAATAATAAGCAGTAATTAAATAAATATAAGTACGTACCTGATACTAATGGATGCTTCTAAATTCTTTTTTTTTTGAAAAAAAACAACTTAACACACAGGAGCGGCCAAGAATCGTAGTGAAAAACCACTAAGTGGTGTATTGTGCACTACTTGGCAACAGTGCAACCTAAACTGTGGCATCGTTCGTGTAAATCACATGTATAAAATCGTAAATTTGTATTATTGCGGCATCTTTTGTTGCACATTACAAAAGATAATAATTGTGGCACAGGTGCCATAACAGATTTTTAAGTATAGATTCCTTCCTATGGAGTGTATCCCAAAACCGAGTATATTTTTAAAATTCTGGTAGATGGCGCAACCAATTTGCGTCGATTTTACCAGATTGCCATAATTTGGGATATAGTTTGGGATGCCACTAATATTGCGGGGCATGTATGGGTGTGTTGGATTGGGTTATTTTAGTGAAAAAAATACCAAAAATTTTTTTTAAAAAAGAACAACCAGCGCAGGCCGATTTGGAGTCCTAGGGACCCTAGTAGGTGCCTCCATAAAGAATTTTTCATAAAAAAACAATAATGGCAGAAAACCGTATACTGCATAATTACTCTTTATAATAATAACAATAACAAAGTTTTGATTGTGTTCCACAAACCAAAACTACACAAAACATTGTTTATCATCTCCTGATGATGCTAACGTTGTTAGTGAAACGTGCGTCGAGTGCAAAAAAGTGTAGTTTTGATTTGTGGAAAACAATAAAAACTTTGTTATAGTGCAACCAAAGGTTCCAAATTCCCAAAATAGTTAATAATAACAATAATTTTGAATAAAACCAGAAATAAACAATTAAGAGGAAAGTAACTTTTATTTAAAAATAGAAACGCATTTAACAAAATTCCAGCCATGTTTGATCCTAGAGTTAAAATACAAAAAGAAAAGTAACAAGAAACGAAACTGACAAAAAAATGCAGCAAATTCACTTTTTTATTTGAAAAGGTTTTGAAAAAAAGCAAGGCTAGAAAACAGAAAAATCGCCAAGGCAATGTAAGAAAGCATAGAAGTTTTAAATAGTTAATTGAAAGTAGTTCGTTTAAAACATATATTACATTTGGCAACGTTGAATGCGGCAGGTGTTCGTTCAAGAATACGGCAATTAAGGAAAGGTGCTCAGCAGAAACCTATAGGAACGGTCACTTCCTAACTATGACCGTTCCCTTGCGACCATTCCTACAAAATTCAAGAATAAGCCCCCAGATCGAGTCAAATTTACACGGCTGGCGACCTCTAGGATCTTGCAGTGGCGTCACTGTAGATGAAACCAACGTTTCGCCAGAACGGGCGACCGATTAAGTAAACAAAAATTCACTAGGGGTCAGGACCAGTCAGATTTGAAATATAAAACTGGAGTTTGAGTAGAAATAGGGCAAGTTTACTGGAATTCTCTGACGTAGCTATCTTTTCCTTACGGTAGTTGTGGATAAATAATAAAGCCGATCGGAAATTTTGTATTTTTGTGTAAAATATCATGAAATCCTTTGAATATATCATTTAGGCATATTTTAAAAAGAATTCTGAAGTCTTTTTTTTCAATAAAATCTTATTTTTTTTTTAAAGTGAGAATATTCGTGGCGATCATGTATTTTTGGCCCTGCATGTGTAGAAGTGTAATCTCGCACTCTCACGCCCTTTCTCTAAAGTTTTTAGGCTTATTTTTGTTAACTATAGGCGAAAAACTTAAACTTAGTTAACAATTATAATATAACATCCTTGTAAACTAAGTTTCTCTTTAACTTATGCGCTATTTATTATTATTTATAGATCTTAGCGAATATTGTTTTTAAATTAATTAATCTTGGGTCCTCTTGCGTAAGCTCTAAATAAAGGGCTTAGGGTTAACAGTTTTTATAACCGAAAAATTATCCAGTTTGAAACGGTTTTATTTAGCTACTTCCGAAAGAGCATTGTCAAAAAATCAAAATAGCGGATTCATAATGCAAACTTTCTTATTTATAAACCGACTTGCCTCAATCTTGAAACTTTGCGATATTTAAGGTCACTTGATTCGATTTGTAACACAAACTTATAAAAATCAATTTTTTTTTATAAACTTTTTTTATATTTTTATAACCGAAAAATTATCCAGTTTGAAACGGTTTTATTTAGCTACTTCCGAAAGAGCATTGTCAAAAAATCAAAATAGCGGATTCATAATGCAAACTTTCTTATTTATAAACCGACTTGCCTCAATCTTGAAACTTTGCGATATTTAAGGTCACTTGATTCGATTTGTAACACAAACTTATAATATATATATTTGTAAACTTATTATATATAATTTGTCTCAAAATTAAAACTTAGCGGTGTATAAGGTCTACCAATACAATTTTGGGCTCAAACTTTAAAAAATCAAAATGGCGGACTTTTTTATTTATAAACCGTTTTGGCTCAAAATGGAAACTTTGCGTTTTTTAGAGTCACTCAATACAGTGTTTGACTAAAACCTAAAAAAACAAAATGGCGGATCAAAATGGCGAATTTTTTTCATTTCTGAACTGATATGTATCAAATTTAAAGGTAAACAGGTGCAATGATAGAGTTGGAAAGAGGAGAAATTTGCGTGATAATATGAGCCAAAAATTATACTAAAAATTGGCAGCCAGCTTTGACCTCGCAGTACCCCAACCGATAGTAAAAATCTTGTCGGGTACTTGCCAACATTTCTGTGGTGGTATTAGCGGCTGCACTCAGGATATTGGCCCTCAACTCTTCAAGAGGCGAAGGCCTCAAATGAGGTAATCCAAAGGTGGCTCTCCCCTCTACATCACAAAAATAAATCATTGGGCACCATATTAGGAGACCTCGCTGGCCAACGGATGGGTCCATGGGTGGACATAATTCGATCTTCGAAATTTTTTCGAAGATAATTTAAAACCTGACGTGAATTATGAGAAGGGCAACCGTCCGTCCTGCTGAAGTCACGTTGTTCCCAAATTTATGTTAAGCGACCTGCGACCTAGGTAATTTGGGCATTGAAATTGCCGTCGCTAAAGTAAGGTCCAATTATGTTATCACCAATGATCCCTTTTAATACATTCAGCTTTTGAGGGTATTGTGTTCTCACATCTGTTTCAAGGTATTTCTGTTCTCTCGACCAATACCGAGTATTTTGCGAGTTGTGCTTTTTATGAAGCAAAAATGTTTTTCCGTCACTAAACAGAACATTTTCCATAAAACTTTCATCCCTGTCACATTTTTCTCTCATAATTTCGCAAAACTGCAATCGTCGGAAACAATCATCTTCAGACAGCTCCTGAAAATACTTTGCCTTGTAAGATTTGTAAATGTACCTCCTTAAAATCCTTTGGCAAGTACGATTCTCAACCCCCACCGCCTCAGCAGAAATTTCCTTAGTGAAGCACGGTTCATGACCCTCAACGTAGGCGCATATCGTCTCATTGGCACAACTATGTGTTTCAAAATAATGGAAATTCTTATAAACAGTTTGTTGAGAAGGAATCGGTAGACCAGGGAATTCAAATGCAAAGCGCCCAATTAACTCATGGACATTTTCGGATTTCACGTCGGATTTTACTATAAAAATCTCCTCTCCTTTCGCAAAGAAAAGCGACTGAAAATTTGTTTGCTGCTAGCCAGTGTTGCCAGGAAGTTCGAAAAAAAGTATCATTTGCAATTCGAAAAATTATCAAGTTTAAGGAAAAATTATCATAGTTTTTATTTTTGCATGACATGCGCTTAAAATGTATTGTTATTGTTGAGTGGCCAAACATAGTGGATTATTAATTTCAATTTCCCAAGATGTACCTACAGTTTGTATGCCTTTTGTTTCACAGTAAAGGAGAAAGTGAGAGAGAAGATGATCAGATGACCGACGTCGATTATCCGAGTTTATAGATCTGAAGTTGATGTCAGCTATTGTTATTACACTTCGATTGGGCACATCCTATTAGATACACCAGGTAGTGATACTTCGTAGCACGTCATACGCAAGTTTTAGAGATAAGAAAAACGTACCGCCATGGCAGCCTGCCTGATCTCTGCTAGGTACTTCAGTATATTTCTTGCGCTGTCATGCGACTAGTGAAGACGGTATCGCGCGCGCAAATTGTAAAAATACGCTTTTAAAGAAAAAAAAATCTAACAAAAAGAAAACATGAAAAGCAAATGGATTACCTAAAGAGGAAAATAAGGAATCTGAAAAGAGAAATGAAGAGGGAGTGTTCAAGATATAGGCAAACTGTCAGATTTTAAACAATGGATATTACGTATAAAAACTTAAACCCTGCATAGTTTCTGACTCATGCCCGCTAAATTAGTCTCAATAAAAAATTCCATATGTTTTCTTACTAGCACGTCGTTTTTCATATATTATATGTGACGATGAATCTGACAGAACGAAAAATGCCGAAAAAATCTAACAAAAGAAAACGTGAAAAGCAAATGGATTACCCAAAGAAGAAAATGAGGAAACTGGGAAAGGAAAGGAAAAAGAAGCGTCCTGATTCAAGTAAGTAAGACGCATTGTCAGTTTTAAACATTGGAGTGAGACAAATATTAGGCTATTGGCTAATATTTTTTGGCATGGGTTTGTTTATTCTGTAAACACACATTTGTTTTTACGACTCATAAAAACTTAAACCCTGCATAGTTTTTGACTTATGCGCACCACATTAATAAAAACTCCATAATGTTAATAAAGTCCCTTTCCAAAATATCACATTTTAATTTCCAGAATAATTATTATAACAAAAAGCCTTCACCCGTCGTAATTTAACATGAAAAATTCTTAACCGAATTTTTCATGTAGCCGGAGCATGACTCAGAATTTTTTTGCCTAGCGCGCTATATCCGCATGCTATATGGCATGCTCCCGATGCATGGTTTACTCTACCGGGTGTCCAACTTTATAAGTAGATTATAATATGTTTACTTAAAAAAGTATTATTAGCACATCGTCTTTCATATTATTATATGTGACGACGAATCTGACAGTTCCTCAACTCGTCAGATACATAGAGAGAATAGAAAGTATATTATGAACAGATGATAGTACATTGAGTCCAGATATATCAGCAGAGCTAGCTTACAGATGAAAGAAGCATCTTTCTATGGGAATGTATAGATAAGGAAACTAAAAATAATCTCCTCGAAAAATACAAAATTCCCGGAAAAATTCTTCAAGGCCTCAAATTAAATTCAGAATGCTAGTATCCACAGAGCAAAAAAGAGATACGTAATTCTTGAAATTGTAAACCAATTTGGGAAAAGGTTTGATAGCCTTAGAGCGGGTTTTCTCTAATTTGGCCTAAACAAAAATGGGAGAGAAGAAGCACTTGATGAAGATCTTTTGGGTCTTGCCGAATTGGCGCAGTTGTTTTGCATTGTCCACAATATTGTTTCATGCAAAAATATAAAAAACTGCTACTGCGCAAAATCCAGATCTTTTCTTTTTTAGCGAACGTTTTGCCGAAAATTTCAAAAATATAAAAAAGGCGCCGAAAGGAAATATTAGAACGAAACAGTAAAAGAACGTATTCCTGTGGAATAATTTTTTTTTTCAGAAGAGTGGAATCAAATAACTCAAAATAAATTAGCTTTAAGTTGGACAAAAGGTTACAAAATTCCCTTTGTGGACATACCTTTTCAAGTTTCACCCCCAAAACATCAAAATTTATTCGAAAAGCATACAACATTTATAAGTTGGAGCAGTTAAAACTGTTAATAACTGTCAAGATCAGTTTTTCTTAAGCTATTTTTTAAGACAGAACGATAACAGGGGATTTTAGGTTTATCTTTAATCCTAGAAACCTACATAAATTTCTTTCGCCCACCTCATTTTCAACTGGAAGATATTAGAGAACTTAATTAATAAAAACTGCTTCCAAAAATATTGAAGATTTTCTTTTCAAAACAAAAGTTGAATTTCACTATTTACCATTCGTTCTAGCCACTGCACTTTTTTGTTCCACCCTTTCAGGCCTATTTCTCTTATCTAAAAGATAAGAAATACAATTTTTAGCATTTATCCTTCATAAAAATAAAAACAGCCAATAAGATTATTCAAAGAAAAAAATAACAATTAAAGAGGTTTCGCAAATTATAGGAAGGCTAGCCTCGGTTTGTACAGAGTACGGCTTGTTGTACGTAAAAACCCTTGAGCGAGAAAAATATCGTGCCTTAAATGCTAACAGGAACAACTATAACAAAAAGATGCTTGTTAGGTTCTTAGTTAAAAATGAACCTGATTGGTGGTTAAAGCACATACTATTTTACAGCCTAATTATAACATTAAAATTTTCTCCGATGCATACAAATCGGGATGGGGGCGTGTTGCAATGGAAAGCAAGCAAAGTAAAAGGGGGTTTTTTGGCAACAAGGTGAACAGGAGAAACACATAAACATTCTTGAAATGAAGGCAGCTTTTTATGGCTTAACAAGCTTTGTAAAAATTTTTAAAATATTGTCATATTTTACTAAGAATATATTCTATTGGGAGAATGATGTGGCAGTGAGCTTAGGTATATTTTTTGTATTTGCCACGTACATAAATACGTTGGATAGTTATATAGCGGACAAGATATCTGGTACAAAAATTGTATATTTATTTGCAAGCTATCTGAACAAAATATGCCACCGGTTGGTGTCGTGGCTTCCAGTGGATGCATTCATAATGAATTAGAAAAACCTTAATTCTTATATATTTCCTCCTTCTTCACTGTTTCCAAAAATGTAAAAAAAAAGAAAAATTGAAATCTGGAGAACTCAAGCATCGTATCCAAAATTAGAATCCTTGATTCGCTTAAAAGTTATCGGTTTAAATCCGAAAGGTGATTTACTCTTATCCTCGTTTAGGGAACCCCACCCACTATGAAAGAATTTTGCCCTGGGGGTAGCAATCTTATCAAGTTGGCCTATAGTAAAAGGGGCGTATGGGAGGATGCAATTTATTTTTTCCAAATGATGGAAGTTTTTCGATAATAATATTGAGACATTCTTGTAGCCTAATGTAAATCAAGTTGTATCCGTTTTAGAAACAGAATCTCAAAATACTGGGAAATATTGAACTTTTAACACACGTAGGTCTGCCTTAAATTTAATTTGCGAGCAGAAAAATCAAAAACGGTAGATAGGTTTATGAGACGCATTTTTAAGCTGCGCCTTCAGTTTCCTTTTTATAAACTTGGTATCCGGAACCAGTGTTACCTTATATAGGTAAATTGTACACTTTGGTAAATTTAACATTCGGGTTATTAACTATAACAATGGAACTTCTTTTAACTCTTTAATCTGCTCAAAGAGTTCAGACATTTTCTATAAGTTAAGTAACATTAAGGCTAACGAAGAGGGCATAGAAATAATTCTTAAAGATATTTTTAAAATATCTGCACCCAGAAGAATTCAGCTTTGGCTTAAGAAACCTGTTTCAAAGAAAATTTACAGTTCTATTCGTGTTTTACCGTTATATATTGCATACCGAAAACAAAACTATTTCGAGGAACAGAGGATGCACTTATTTTAACAATTAAAAAGCCTCATAAGCCCGCTACATCCCAAAGAATTAGCAGGTGGATTTAAAAAGTTCTAAAAAACGCAGAAATATAATCAAATTTTAAACGACATAGCACAGAACATGGGGTGTCTTCCGCAACATTAAGGATTGGTGCACCAATCAAAAATATTAGAAAAGCTGCGGGATGTTCGGAAAAAAGGAAAACATTCAATCGACTTTATAACAAACCTTTAATTTCAAAAGAGCTAATTATATTAAAAAATATATTTTAAACATATTTAAATTTTAAACCTTGTGGTTTCCTTATTATTATTTAACCTTTTAACTAATATCGCCATATTCTCTAAACAACTACCTGGTGTATCTAATAGGATGTGCCCAATCGAAGTATAATTAAGGATTAAACGACTTACCTGTAAGGAAGTTCAATCCAAATTATACGAGATTAGTCACATCCTATTAGACTCCCTCCCATTTATATATTCATGTATTTTTTATGCAATTTATTTAAGTACTAGTCAACCCGCCCTTGGCGATCTTAGTATTTTAGGAAAGCTTTATAAGTATACTGAAGTACCTAGCAGAGATCAGGCAGGCTGCCATTGCGGTATGTTTTTCTTATCTCTAAAACTTGCGTATGACGTGCTACGCAGTATTACTACCTGGTGTATCTAATAGGATGTGACCAATCTCGTATAATTTGGATTGAACTTCCTTACAGGTAAGTCGTTTAATCCTTAAATATATAACTGTTCTTATGTTCAAAAATTAAAAAAAAAATATTGTTCTAACCATAAAAAGCATTCGTTTTTAAATCTGTGGTTGAAGTTGTTTAAAAGTCACGAGCAGAGCAATACTATATAAGTATAAAAGACAGGATGGTTGCCTATTTTAAAATGGTGGATGGGTCAGGCGCACGATGTAATCAGATTACTTTTTGTTATTATTGTATACAGTTTTTTATATCAATCTTAAAAAGAGTCTTTACTGTGTGCGTTGGACGCATTATAAGTATAAATGACGTTTATATGAGGATTTGTTAAATTATCATAGATTTAGGGGTGGATAATAGGTCATTATTATTTATCACGTTTCACCCAAAATTATCATAGATGCTGATAATTATCACGTTCCTGGCAACACTGCTGCAAGCTGTCCATATCCCATGATTGTCTCGCGACAAGTCGCGCTTGCGCTTTTAACGGCAATTGCACTCTGAATGAGAGTGACGCTAGAAAAACCTAGACTGTGCAGCAGTTTTCCTAAACTGTTTGCTTGACAACGTTGCCTAGCTGGCATCTCTCTTCAGCGCATCTGAATTGAATCGCGTTCTGAACCAGACACATGCATTTCGGAGGTCAAGTCTTCTTATTTAAAGCGTAGAGAAAAATGTAAAGCAACTATCCCAAAATTAAGAACTAATTTCGAACTCCTAATATCACCAAAAACAATTTCGAAAACCCAAAACCCTGTTTTTAAAAAATAGTATGGCGGGAGGGTGCAGGTTGACGTCAAGCCACACCCCCCCCCCCCCCCGAAAGATATTCGAGTTTTGATATGCTTATAATTTTGAACTAATTTCGAAAGATATTCAAGTTTTGATATGCTTATAATTTTGAACCACTTTTAAAAATTCACTGGTTTTTTTTAATATTCAAAATGGGAGGTGCAGCCGGACGTCAAGCTAAAAAAAACAGGAAGGAGAGTGGTTCAAAATTTTTAAAAGTGGTTCAAAATTAGTTCGAAATTGGTTCAAAATTATAAGTATATAAAAACTCGAATATCTTTCGGGGGGGGGGGGGGTTGACTGACCTCATTTCGGCACCCTAGATGAGAACTGTCGAACCCTGTATACCTAATCGTTTTATGATTGCAAGGCTTTTGGAAAACGATTTTTCTTACCGTCCAAAACCTGAATTCAGTAACAAAGTTTATCAGAATGCTTATCCTGGATTCGGAATATTTCATTGCGCTGATATTTGTAATGAAGATTCTGGTTAATGTACCAAACTAAAATAGTACCTACTTGTTGACGCGTAAGTGCGAACTCTCACTTGCAATCTTCTTTAATTATGCTTTTAGTTTCTTTGTAGTTTTTTTTTATATTTTTTTATGCTATTCTTTTTTAAGTACCCTACTATTTGGAACATAGGGATGGGTATAAAAGGGAGAGCCAAAACAACGTAATCATAAATATACTTTTTTTATATCTTCATCAAAAACATGATTTTAGTAACTATCTGCAGATAACTAAAGCATGGCTTTTTTGGTTACCGATGCAAAAAAACTTTTTTTTTTGATCACGGGTGCAAAAAAAGATTTCTGTCCGTTTTTTACCCAAAATTAAAGAGAAATAGCGGAAAATAGTAATATTGAAAATATCTAACTATTCTTGCCTAAAAATTAAGCCATTTCCGCTTGTTTTCACCAAGTATTTACGAAAAAATTATTTAAAAATATCGTCCAAATATCAAACTTTCAAAGATTAAAATTTCGCAACAATGGATGTCATCGAGTAAAAAGGCACATCAGCCGCCTTGATTTATAGTGTAAATATGGTGTGTTGCGAGAAGTGCTGTTCGTTCGAGACTTTTAAAGTATTTTCCTGTTTTTCTTGAATTTTTTGATAAAGGTATTAAAACAGATAGTGTTAACAACTTGCGGTTAAAATGTGATTTTTTTGTCGCGTTTTTAAATAGCTCGCTGCGCTCGTTATTTAAACCTACGCTTGCAAAAAAGCAATATTTTAGGCACTAGTTGTGAAAACTACTACTATTTATTAAAGCAAAATATATTATTATTTAAAAAGGGATTTAGCGAGGGTGAATAAATAACAAAATCAACGAATAGCGAGCTTTCTCTCAAAAAAGGTAATGGTAACCGTAGATCCAGATTTCGCATTTGTGGTGCTCATCAGTACGGTGCTAGGAATTAGGAGATGAAATGATGATGAAAAAATATGACACAACCATCTGTTAAATTGCAGAATTGACAGATGTACCAATTTGAAGGAAGCACAGTACTGATGAGCACCGCAAGTGCGAAATCCGGATCTACGGTTACCGGTAGAGGGAAAGCTCGCTATTCATTGATTTTGATATTATTATTGTTTAATGATCTTCTTATTGGAATGGGCTTCTTGCCAAAAAGGACTACCTCATTTTTTTTTCTTATTCGGATGTCGGATTCCAAATATTACCCTCTTTTTTTTGTTTATAATCATCAAATCGGAAAGCTGGTTTCAAAAACCCAAAGAAAGCGGAAGAAATCACTCACAAAATCCCGGTTAGCTAAACGCGTTGGGGTCCGATCATTCAGTCAATTTTTATTTTATTTGCTGTATGAATACAAGCTTTAGGGTATCAAAAACATGACTTTTTTGACTCCAGCTCTTTAGAAAAATTTTCGAATATTCGATGGGCGGATCCGTAGCCACTACCTTATTTTTTTGATGTTTAAAGAAACCTCAGGAAATATTCATACTTACCCCTAATTTACAAACTTGATCGCGCACTATTAACCTTTACAACAACAGAAAACTCACGGAATTATTATAAAGCGTACTACAACAACTATTTAAAACAAAAATTAATCAGCAACAAAAATGGTGATAAACCCACTAGTGCGAAGCTCGAGTCTGCGGTTACCATTATCTGTTTTGAGTCATTGGTTGCGATTCTCTTGTTTTCGTTTGTATGGAGTCTCACAAAATCCTTTATATTAACACAAAATTAGTACATTAAGTTATAGTCGGTATAATCACGATACACTTAACACGGTGTGATAATACGCATCTCGTCGTGACGTCACTTTGCGACCCCGATACCAACACATGTTCATGGAAAAGGTATTAATTTTCCTTAATGTAATTTTGGGCCGCCGCGCGTTTAATGTGTTTTTTGGTTTGTACGGGTTGAGCTGCGTTTGTTTTAGATTTTAACAGAAAAATAATCAAGTCGAACTAAAATAAATCATAGCTCAAAATATACGTATGCTATGCTAAAACATAAGTGTTAAAATAAATAATCAAAACTTACAATTTTTTGACTTTATTCGGCAGGCAATTATCGATTCCATTTCTACACTTTTTCCCTTGGTAATCTAAAGTATTTAATGTTTTTTTACATTCAAAAACATCGCACTCTCACATTGTAAATAATCATTAACAAACAACAAAGTGGTACTTGCACAAGTTGTGTGTTGTTATCGTAGAACATTGTAGAAGGCAGTCTATCTGTCCTTTACACTTTCAAATAAAACATGAGACAAGTATATCAGCGCAGTGAACTCATTCTGTCAATCGAGCACGCTAATAAACCTTCGAATGTTGACGTCAATGTATGATTGCACGAAAATCGACGGAATTGGGTTCAAATAGTAGCATACCATGTTAAGTGTATCGTGGGTATAACTATTTCTTTTTTGTCAACAATTAGCATACCAAATTATTTGTTGATGTTGCAAATCTTAATTTGTTGATAAATTAAGAGTACCTACCAATAGAAACGTTTTTATTTACAAATAAATAATAAAGGTAAAAACAAAGGATTCTTATTAAATTAACCATTGTTTATCGGTATTCTTTTAACTTATAAATAATACCTACCTAAAAAATGTCAAAATTTCACTTTTATAATAAATAAAAAAAGGTTTAAGAACTATTATTTTGCTTTTAATTTCCTCAGCAAATACCAGTTATTCTCATTATTTTCAATATCCAGGGAGAATCCCACAGCTATTTGTTTTTTCTAAACTTAAAGAAGGCTAATAAATTTAACAATATTAATTAATTTTGCCCACTAAATCCCTTCGCTTTCATTTTTGGAAATGTTTGAATTGTAAAAATCCCAACTTCAAGATTTTGACAATAACGTCATAGAAATTTCGAAGTGAAAGTTAAAACAATCAACGAAATGCCTTTTTTGGTATATTTATTGTCGCTGTCTAAACAATGTATTGTATGTATATTAAAAGAACAGACTTTCTGAACCAGTAGTATACAGGGTGAGGACTTTAACTGGAATGAATTCGCTAGAGCAGTGGCGGTCCCAGGGGGCGACGGAAAGATGCTGGTGGAGAAAAAACGATAAATTGCAGAACGTTCCTTTAAAGATATTCTAGAATCCCTTCACAGTATTTTGGGACAGCCACAAAAAACGCATGACGTACTTAGCGCAAAAACCACGATATTGTTTTAGAGAAAATCATTTCGGACATAAAATCAAGGTTAAAACGGGATTTTAAGTATTTTTGACCTCAAGTTTTATACAACGTGAAGCCAAAATCTAGGCAAAATTAACTAATGTCGTTTCCAAATATATTAATATTTAATTGATCCAAAACACAAATTCTTGAACTTTTAATGGGAGAAGTCAGTATTTGGAAACAATATTGATCAGAAGTAGGCAAAAGCTTATATCAAAACATATTTGATAATCACCCCCCAACCCCCACCCCATAACACGTTCGATATTACGGTATTAGTTTTGTGTTAGAAATCGCATTTGTAGTGTGCAAACATGCCAGCGTAGTTTAAAGAGAACTAAATGGCATCCACATAGCAGCAAAAGAAATATCCACGAAAAATATTTCGGGAAAAAACATCTGCATTTACACAGATAGCAGACAAGCACTACTAGCTCTACAAGGATCACGTATTACAGTGGGCTTAGTACTCGAATGCCATGAAACCTTGGTCAAAGTATCAGAAAACAACAACATGGTCACACTAAAATGGATCAAAGGTCATGGCAAATACAAAGGAAACCAAATTGCAGATACGCTGGTCAGGAAGGCAGCGGGACAAACACTCTTTGAACCTTCTGCCAGTATAACAGCATTAACAGTGGCGAACCAAATACGAGAACATTCCCAAAAAGATTTTAGAAAAAGATGGGATGAAACTAGAAACTGCAACCTACGTTACCTTGACCAAGCATCAGCAAAGAAATTCCTATCAATGAACAGACAGAACCTGCGCTTAATCACGAGAGCATTCTGACCGGCCACTGCCAACTAAATATACACCTCAATAGAATGATGTTATCTGAAACACCTGTATGTAGAGGTTGTAAACAAGAAGAGACCATGGAACACATTCTCTGCGACTGTCCAGCGCTGTCATCTACCCGAAAGGCTATTTTCGACGAGTTTTGGCCAACACCAGCCAACATAGGTGAGGCTCCCCTTAACGACGTTATCAACTACGTTCGAAGCGTAGGATGGCTGATGAACTAGGAAGAAGCCCTATAGGAGGACGCACAACGGGTCTAATGAGACCTAGGTACTGTGAGGTTAAATCCCCAGCCTCCCAAATTATCAGATCAGTAAAACAGTTGATTAGTAACAAACTGTAACACTGCTACAAACAATGCAAGTATTTTTTATTATTTTTAATAAATTTTATACTAAATATTTATCTAAAATATCCTTTCCCGCATTCTTAAAGGATTTTTTATTATTTTTTAAAAGGAATTTGTGATTATGATCATAAAAACCATATATTTTTATCCGGAGATTCAGTAACTTTACTAAAAAATTAACCTCAAAGAAACGTTATTATAATGACCATGCGTTAGCGTAATGACAAGTCTGTAACGAATCCCAAAACATTTTTAATGAAAGACAAAAGAAACAATTAAAAAAACTTAACTAAATTTACACTCCTGCAAATAAAAAACTTAAAAATATTTTATAAATATAAAAAGAACTTATGTGTAGGTAAAACTTCTGGTGGTTCATCGTCAAGTGAAGAGATTTCTTCTTTATCTTCACATATGTAGTGGCGTTTAGTGACCGGTTTTGGCGGTTTTATTTTACATAGAATACCCTCTTCTGGAATTGTCTGGCGATGAGCAGATATTGGCCAACAGAATTTACCACCAAAAGGTGTTGGAGGGTTAGATGCATGAAATATACCTTCAGTTGATCGTCCACAACATCTTCGATGAATCCTGCATACCACTGATCGCCATAAACGGCGGCTATCCACTCATTTTTTCTGGTGGTTTGTTTTTGTCAAATATAGCCGTTAAAGAATTCTCCTCACACAGTATTTTCTTTAATATTTTTCTTCGTGCTCTTTTTTATTTCATTTCAAACTTTCTTCCTTCATCTTCTTTAATCTCTCTTGAAGCTCGGCGGCTTTGCTGGCATTGAACATGATCCTAAAACAAAGAAGCAACATGAAATAGTCATTCTCCTAACACACGGTCATTCTCCTAATGCTAAAGATATGTGGAAGAAAATTAGGGTAAAGACCAAGTATACCATTAGGTAAAGGACATCTTCCTTTTCTGGTTAAATTTCGAAAAAATGAGGTTAGATAACTAAAACATCTGTTGCTATGTGTTTGGCCCTACCGCTATGCTATAATATAAAATAAAAATGATAACTTATAAAACAAGAGTTCTATATAGCGTAAAAATTGAAAAAATCTTACCTTTTATCTAGGAATCAAAATCTACACACTGCACACGCGCTCACTCTTGCTGCCGAACTGACAAACTAGATGGTCTTTAGGAACACCATGAAGTTACCCCCACCTTATGTCTCTGCTTTGACGCAGTCGGCAATGAAGACGACGTTAGGTTAAAGACAAAATTTTTTAATGTGACCTTTAACATTTTTTAGAAATTACACTACTTTGTAGAAAAAATATTATTTTTTCATGTATGTACAGAAGAACTTTTAGTTTTTCAAAAACACTATATTATTTTAGAAGAAAATTGCAAAAAAAATTTAATATAATAATGCAAATTTAAAAAGCGGCTCTGGGGACAGTTAGGTAGCAGGACATTTCACCTAGTGTTTCTGCCATATTTTGAAAACTGACGTAAACATTTAAAAAAATTATGCTGGATCTTCAAAGGAAGGAAGTATTTATATATAATAAATATTAAAGCGATCAATAAAAGTTTAAAATAAAAATAAAATTAGCTGGGGACAGCAAATGTACATTTAATGAAAATTCGCCGTTATACCGACCCCAAAATCGGTTTTAGAGCGATAAACCGCTTTCTTAAAACACTTTAAAATAAAATCGATTTAGTGCTTAAAACGGTTTTAGTGGAAGTTTTACCGTTCTTATAATATAAAAGCGCTTTAATCAGTGGCGTAGCCAGGGTGTGTTTTGGGGGTCTAACCCAACTCCAATAAATTAGTGATGATCAAGGGCCCCAGCAAAAGCTGTAGGTCTCACACTTTTTTGACCCTTTACTCTGGTTTATGACATCGGTTGGATGTTAGAGCAAGAGTTCAAGGTATAAATTATGATGGATAGGTAACTCTCGTCATTTTTGATAATATGTGCATTTTCTCGTCCTGAATATGAAATCGGCACACCAATCCAATGGTGAGCAATTTTAGAGGGGATAGGGTAACCCCCAGCATTTTCACATATATGATTTAGTAGTACCCCCAAACCAAAAATTAACCGGACCTCATTCATGGACAAGGGTTCGGCAAACCATTCCAAAAATGCCCACTTATAGAGTGGTGTGCCAAACCTTTATCATTGAGTGAGGTCCGGCACACCAGGTGATTTTTGGTCTGGTGGTACTACTACATCATATATTTGAAAATTGTGGGGGTTACCCTATCCATCACGTGACCCTTAAAATTGCCCACCTTTGGATTGGTGTGCCAAGTCCTTATCCACAATTGAGGTACCGGATTGTCCATTTCGTATTCAGGACGAGAAAATGCACATCTTATCAAAACATGCTGCGAACGCTTGTACTATGTTTTGCCTGCGGTGCTGCGACGTCATTAATTGTAACAATTTTAGTTTAACTCTAAAGAATCACCAGCATTCAAAACGTGTACTAAATGACTTTTTCAGTATAATTTTTCTTAAAATTTTCATCTGCGGCGCATTTATGATTTCGCAACAAATCTATATATAGCACGGCAGCCCACCCCTTCTTGGCATCTAACCTAATCTAATTTTTAAAAAATATTTTACAAAAAACCTACAGAATTTTTTGTTTTTCTTTCAAAATTTTTGCCTGCGGCGGTATACCAATATTAAATATTGTTACAATTTTGTTTAGTTTTAAGTACTTTTTTTATTAACAACATTTGAAAAAACAATGTTTCGTAATTTTCATTTTTCTGGTCTTTTCCATAGTACTTGTGACCATTTTAGTGTAATTTTTTCAAAATTTTTGTCTGCGGCGCATTTAAGAGATAATTTTGAGAAAAATCTGCAAATGAGACTAGATGAGACTTGGTTTTGAAAATAAGTATTTTTGTTTCGTATACACTAACTTAACACCTATTAAATCTCCCCTCTCCCCTCCCATCAGTTTAAGAGCTCAAGCAATAGGCATCTACATAATTTTTAAAAATTTGTTATAGATAGGCAGTTGATTTTTATTAAATGATGAAACCCCCCCAGAGTCCATTTCTGGCTACGCCACTGCTTTAAGACGCCAGTATAAAGAAAGTAAGTAATCAAATTTTGGTGAATTTTTAATATGGAGTGGGTTTGATAATAGAAGGTTATTGTAACACTGTATCTGTATCTGTAGAAGTAAAGGTATACTTGATTTGTGGAAAAATAGAAAAGAAGCTTCGAATTGTAATAAAGTCTCTAAAACGTTCTAGGTGTAATAGAGACAAATGATTTTTTTGGCTACAATAGTTAATAATTGTGCGTTTTGCAGATTAAATAGATCACATACGGTGAAATAACATTTCCTATTCGGGCAGTCCTGCTGGGCAAAAGAGATAAATTATGATAAATAGTAAGAAAGATCACGTAAATCCACAGAATTTACGCACTGGCTATATACGTGGTTATAGCTTAGTAGAGATCATAAAAAAGTTGTAAATACGTGGTTTCATGTATTTTTTTTTCATTTTAATCTGTTTTAAACCAACCAGCAAGTTCAAAAAACCAAAAAAGTCATTTTGGAAAAATTTGTGGGTTCCGGGGTTTCTCCTTCTGACGGCAGTATACTACGAGCTATACCAAAAATGATCAACGCGCGTGTCCGCCATACTTATGCCCGAACCAAAAAAGCCAACAAATAAAACACATTTTTTTGGTTAAATTTTTAGTGCGGATTCCTTCGTATAATAATAATCAACCTAAAAAAACATAGATATTTAAAGGCAAATAAGTTATGACATAAAATCAAAATATAAATCTTATTCGATTATAGCTCCAGCCCATCAAAAAGTCATGTTAGTACAAGAGACAGAGGTTTGAAAGAAACGTTTCAGAACTGGGGTAAAAAAATTAAAAAAGACATTGTAAATAGCAAGCTGATTGATAGATAAATTTCTTACTCAATCGAAAGGAAAATCTTTGTAAAAGAACAGATAAGTTAATGGAAAAGACAAAAACATATCTTTTCCATTAACTTTTCTGTTTCCCAGAATTTTTGGAAACGCATTTTTAACCTAAACTTAATTTTTACGAAAGTTGTTTGTTTTTATTAATATCTATTGTATGTTTTACAAGTCTCTTTCGCGAGAAATAAACACTAACTTTACTCAAAAGTTTATTGTATTAAATATTAAAGAAACATAATTACTTTTGTACGATTTTATTATACCATCTGCACTTATTATATTATTTTTGTTTGGAAGACTTTTAAAAAACTCATTTATTTGACGTAAGATGCCTAAACTATATTGTAAAATAATAGTACATTATAAACCTAGGGAATAAAGTGCTACTTTTAATCCTGCGGCGAAAGGTTTGTACAATTCGTTAAACGATTAAAAGACGCTTTAGTCCCGAGGTTTATATACTATTTTATGGACTTTAGGAAAAGATTATTATTTAAATCACGATATTTCTACGCCAAATGGTTCGTCGACTACAAGAAAGGGTGCTAAAAATTAAATCTTGGCCAAGAGCTATTGCTGTTTGACTTGACTTGCGATAAATTTGATCATAATTTTCCAGGGATTTATTTTTTTTAACCCTGAGGGATTATGTTGGGAATTTAAGGGATTAAAGTTACTTTTAATCCCTTAAAAATGCCACTTTAGTTCCTAAAAAGAGGGATTAAACATACCTATTTAATCCCTTAAGTGCATAAAGATTTTTTTTATATTTCTTTCAGTTCCACCCCAAACAAAACCAACCAACAAACTCAAATACAGCAACATCAACCACAACTATATCCAGAACAACAGCAACCCTAACTCCACCTAGCATGAAGCATGACAAAAGTATTAGATTGCAAAATAAAAAGCGTGTTCTACGTACACTTGATTTAAAAAAAAGCATACATGTAGTCACAAAATACACCTTTGTAAAAGTGTATAATATATACGGAGTACCAGCTAAAATGCCTAAAAACTTCAAAAGTACGACAAATTGTCATATTATTTAAAAAAGGTCTCTAAAACTGAAAATATTTTTTTACTTAAATTAAAGCCAACCTTATCTTTATATTAAATTTTGCATAATACTAAAAAATCAGCAAAAATAATGTTTTAGTAAAGTCTTTATTGAACAATATCAAATTATCATTCGAGTAACGGACGAACGCTGTTCTATAAAGAGGGCGGTAGCCCATTTTGAAGTTGATAAAATAACAATAAAACGATGGAAACAGCGCTGGATTCAAAACAATTCAACGAATAGGAAACTTGGATTAGGAAAAGAACTAAAATACATAATTTTGTATCTAAAAGGATAACCATTTTGTTCTATTACAAGCTGCAAACGTCTGGGCATTGAAAAGGTTAAATTTTGAAAATACTGAAACTCTTCTGAGAGCTGATCCAATGCGCGATAAATAGCATCGCTTAACTCTTCAGCATTTCGTGGTCTCCAATTCCGCTGGTATATTATTTTAATGATACGACCCCATATATTTTCCATTGTCAGGGCTGTTGGCTGGCCAAGGAAGTGTTTCTATATTATTATACTGAAACCATTGGCGAACAACATTAGCCGTGTGTACTGGACAGTTGTCCGGCTGATAAACGACGTCATTATTTTCATGTAGCCTGTACAGATGGCAGCATAACGGTCACTATTGAATCTTCCTGCGATTCTCCAAAAAAAATCCAAACCTCTAGCACTAAACCAGCCTTACATGTTTACAGAAAAATGTCCAGCTTTTTTAATTTGGTTTGTATATTCAAATCTAGAATTTGGTGGACGATAAACTAAAATTTTCCTGCTGCTTGAAGATGATTGAAAAATTTTTTCGTCAGTGAAAACTACCTTCTCCCTGAAGTCATTATCACGAAGAACGTTGTGCAGTGCAAAAATCACTCTGGCCTGTTTGTGTTCTTCTGTTAGAAAAGGCTTCTTTGCGGCAACTCGACAAGAAACTTCTGATTTCGTTACTCTTCTATTTACTGTTGCTAAAGAACTCGGAAATAATGTTACATTAGCTGCTTGAACCGACGTTGAAAAAGCATTTTATCTGAGATGATCAATAAGTCTCTCATCTTGCATTTCGGAACTTACTTTTGGTCGTTCTGATCCATCTTTCCTATCCGTAGAATTATTTTCAATCCAGCGATTTTCCATCGCATTATCGTAATTTTATCAACTCCAAAATGGGTGGCCGCTCTTCTTATAGACCAGCCGTCTTCTATAACTCGAGTGATAATTTGAACTTTTGTAAATGTTGATATCTGTGGCATTTTTAAGGATCTCAGACTGAATTTTAAGCTGCCAAGCATACTAAGCTGGTGGTGCCTTATAATAGTATACACTAATGGAAAGCTAAATTTTATTGAATAGGAAAAAATGCATGTATGAGTTTTTTTGAAATCATGTGTACAAGGTCAATCAGTACCGTCGATTTCAAAAAATTCTTGCGAACATGTCCTGTACCTTTCATAATCACTGTTGGGGGCGGTCCCGCTTATGAGCCTGGACAGTGCTGGCATGTCCGTTTTAAAGGGTTTATAGAAAATTAGCACTGTAATTTATTTTCTGTTTTTTAAATCCCATAAAATATATAGGACATTTATTTTCCCCACTTCGCTACCAATGTACAAGAATTTCTGGATTGGACGCAGAAGGGGACAAAACAGTTAAAACTTTTTTGGACCAAAACTTTAGATTATCTGTACCATATAAGTTGCATTTGAGAAAAAGTTACATTTTGCATCAAGCCAATTCAAAGAAAATTGTTACCCACGAACCTACCATCACCCAAACTGCATGTCGCCAATAAAGGATTTGCATTTTTCACACATGGCTCATTAGGCTGATTAGGCGGTAATCACTACACTTCTTTGCTGAATGTTTTTTAGGCAGTATAAAAAACATTGATTTTAGCCAGTTATCGGGGATTTGGCCACTGCGATAAATCAAGTTAAAAAGTTTAACCAGCGTGTTTACCGAATCTTCGTTTTTTATTAGCTTTAAAACGTCAGTGTAAACTTCGTCTTGCCCTACCGCTTTTCTGTTTTTAGCTGAAGATATTGAGTATTGTATATCCTCTGGTATTATATTTATGCCTTGGTTTGATAATTCTTCTGGATCGGTTATCGGTAAGCTACGGTAGCTACACCATTCATTTAGTTTTTCCTTAGTATCCGCTATGCGTTTGTGTAAATTAAAAGTGTCATGTTTACCATCTAGATCTTCTATTTCTTGACATTGCTGTGTTATCCAGTCTTGTTTTGCTGACCTTTTCTTGTTTTTTATTTCTCTATTGTCTTCATGGTACTGATCGCTGCCTTTTTTACTGCGTCTTTTATCCATCAACTCAAGGATTTGATCGGTCCTCCAAACTTTCTTTTTATTTTTCGTTTCATCCTTGCCTAAGAGTGTTGTGCTTTCGACTATGGCACTTTAAACTTTTGTCCAAACCATTTCTGCATCTTGCTCGAAAGATATTAACTTTAAGCTTTTTATTAACTTTGACCTTAAGTTTATTTGCTACCATGTTATCTTGAAGTTCGTCCACCCTGGGTCTGTTATTTGGGAGATGATTTTTCTTGAGGGTAAATTTGATTAAATCTGCGCTAGGGTAAGTATTTGCAGATTTAATAAAGTTTATAAATCGTTTATTAATTAATATAAAGTCTATTTGGTTTCTAATGATACTCTCAGGATTGGCTGTGAATATAGGTACTGCCAGAAATAGCTATATAGTATCAGAAATAGCTACGGACCAAAATCGAGATGCTTTTGAAACTTAATTATTATCTTAGCTATATGTGGTAATTTGTAGGTTTATAGCGTTTGTGAGGCAATGAACAACGGATTTAGAAGTCCAAGTATAAAGGTGCCTACAGACAGAACTGGAAAAGACGATCTCCACGTTCATTTGATGTAGCAAAACTGTAGTTTTTGTTTTGTGTTGAAAAACAATGATGATTTCTGTCTTTTTTAGAAAACTAAGGACAGTTTGAATTTGGTCGTAGAATGCCTCTATATCATCATCTGAATATTGACTAGTTGGAGAATATACTTGAATAATATAGACATTGAAAGGCTTAGAGTTTAGCTGAAGAAATATTACTCAATCCGAAACAGGAACAAAATAGATAACGTATTTTTGAATTTCTTTTTTCAAAATGACTGCTAAGCCGTTATAGTGGTTTTGGCCGTCATTTCCTGCATAGTAGACATGGTACTCGTCTATCTGGCAGTTACCTGAGTTACTCCATCTCACCTCGCTAACTCCTAAGATATCTATGTCTAATCGTTCCATTTCTCTGGTGACATTGTGGACTTTTCCAGAATGAAACCTACTTTGTACGTTCCATATAGCAATCTTCTTCATGACTGGTCCGGAGATTATTACTACCCTCTGGTTACCTAATACAGTGGCAGTCCCAGGGGAGGGGCGGGATATGCGATCGCCCCCCCCCCTTTGCTCCAGAAGAAAGTAGACAACAAAGATGCTGGTGGTAACCCTGAAATCTTTGGAGAAAAAACGATAAATTGCAGAAAGTTCCTTTAAAGACATTCTAGAATCCCTCCACAGTATGTTGGAACAGTTTTACTTTCAATTCGTTACACCAAGAACAAACCCCCACCGATTCCAAGAAATACTTATTAGTGAGAATTTTAGTATTTCCCTTAATTATTCTTGAGTATTTTGACGATCGAAACGCATTAAAAAAAGTTTGGGCAAGTTCTTTTATTCAGGAAGACGTCCACCGGTTCCACCAAGAGAGTTCTTAATATATTTGGTTGAAAGTTGATGGCAACAAGCGAGTTCATAAATTATTCGGTGGATCCCAGCAATCCAGCAATCGGTGTCTATCAAAAGCACCGGAGGAGGACCTCGGCCAGAGATCTCTTATCCAACGAGATGCGACAGTCGGCGTTGGCACCTTTGAAGTTGGGGTCCCGTTTTTCGTGACCTTGATTTCGTATCCATCGCTGTAAATGAGTGTTAGACCCGCTCCGACTGCCTCGTCAGGTTTAGTCCATGAGCCGGAGCCGAAAAACCGGTTTAATTTTTTGATGTATTAATAATTAATTAGCTATACGTAGATAAAAAAGCAAAGGGATTTCTTGGAGAAGGGGAACAGAAAGATATGTCAAATAAATTTCAAGTAATTTTTTAAATTCGGTATATCATTATTAAAAAGAAATACAAAAAGACTGATTACCAAAATATTTACGGATTTATATTTTTAAGGATACAGTGGAGTAATGGCGTCTCGACAGCTATGGTATTTAATGTGGCACAAAAATATAATTTGAAAACACAAAAGTAATCAGGGCTGACATTATTTACATTTAGTAAAGTCAAAAATTTCAACTGATTACCAAAATATTGATGGATTTGAATTTTTGTTAGTATAGCATAATGGCGTCTTGAGAGCTATAGGTATTTAATGTGATGGAAAAAACCTACAACTGCTTACTTTATTGTACTCATTGGGTTGCCTAAAACTTACTTTATGTATTTGTTATTAGTTTCAAATTATCAGAGCAATAAAAAATTTTTCTCGTTCCTGTAAAATTAATAAAAATGCACATAGCAGGTTTTAGAGTGTCAACGACGATATATTATTATAAGTAAGTAGGCATTTAAATATGTAAAAGAGCTTTAAAAAATATGTGTACCTATACTTACCATTCTGTATCTCTAGGAAAAGAGAAAAAAATTATGCCCATACCAGTTTTTGACACACAGCTGCGATAAACACACCAAATGCCCGGCATGATTCAAAATATTGATAAATAAATCAAAACCAAAATGTGGCAAGAACGATGTCAAAAATAGAAAAACTCTCATGAATAAGCGCACGCCAACAAAAAGCGAAAATCTCTGGGCCTACTCGGACCAATAAATCAAGGAGCGGCTCAGGACGTTTTGAAGCTTAGACCCGCAGTCCCGATCATGCGCATAAAAAAACGGCCTACTGACTGTCGCATCTCGTTGGATAAGAGATCTCTGCCTCGGTTGAGATTTTAACATATGTCATTCCCGTCATATTTATTTGTTTCTTTTTAACTTTTAAACTTTTTTGTTGTTTTTTGTTAGAAACCATTTCTTTTCCTTCCTTAACCTTTTCGAAGATACACACAAATTTCTTGGGTTTTTTGTACTGATAAGTAGACACAAATTGACTCTTCATTGTCTTCATCAGGGTTTTCATCCATAATGTATTTTGTTTTTCAAAAAACATTACAATGACTGTCAGTAGATTTCAACGCGTTTACAAATTATTTTTTGTTGCCCACCGATCCAACGACCGGTAGATGTCAGATGGATGTAGTATGTCATATGTCAAAATCCGGTGGTACACCAATACTGGAAAGCTGCTGAATTAAGGAACTTCCCCTTTAATATGAAGATGTTAATTTTTGGGAATTCCACACTTTTGTCCCGCCAGAGTGGCAAAATACGACACTGTGTGGCGGCTAACATTTAAACATAGAAACTAAATTAATAGAATTTGCAGTGAAGTGAAGGATACCTCGAAAGAATACTACTGTTCAATCCAAATTGTCCGGATAAATTTGAATATGGGAGCAGAAGCCGGTTTCTCACTGTGCAATTTCCTCGTGAATCTTGCAGATGCATCTTTTGCTAGATGCATGAAATTCAAAAGCGTTCACAATGTGCATCAAGAAATGTTATTTTTAGCCAAGAGAAAGAAAAAAATCAGGTAACAAATACTTAAAATTTTGAAAACTAGTACCTAATCTTAGTTTAACAGCTGATAAGTGATAGAGTTGCCAACATAATATTATGTTGTCCCAGCAAAATTCACTAGAAAATTCCCCAAACTACATGCTCCCCTTGACAAAAATTAGTTCTATTCCATGCATCTCAAGTCCATGCATCTGTTTTGCGGAAAATGCATGGTGTGAACACCCAAGATGCATGAAGAAAATACATAGTGAGAAAAAACTGGTCCGATTGAATTTTGAATGAAGTATAGATAGAGGATGAATGAGAATATTCGGTCATCATCACCATCATTCAAGAAAATAACAAAAGGCTGATTGATTAAACTAACAATTGAAAACAATTAAACTACAAAGTTCAGCTCCGTTAACAATACGTCGTATAGAAAAATATTAAACCACAGTCTACTAATGCTAAATATTAGATTATATTACACTGTGATTAAACAAATAAATTATTAGACAAACAAATTCGTTTTCAAATCAAACCTGAAGTGCATTTAACTTTAGCAATGGAAACAATAGGGCTATTATATAGAAGGACAATATTTCGACGTCCGCTGCAGCTAGCCGAAATATATTGAGGAAAGTTGTTAATGCATTTATAAAGTCGCCGGTAATGTATTGCACATTTGCCGGTCTACGATTAAAACAAACTGCCCCTTTGGTGCGGGCTAAATGCTTGGGCAAATGACGTGGTTTATATTGAATTGATTGTCCATAACAATCTATCTATCTATCAGTAAATAGACATTGAATGACTGTTTCATTTCGGCTTGAGTTCCAAATTGTGGTAAACTGATGTTAAGTGATTGCTGGTGCTGTCAAACTGGTAGTTTTGTCCTTTTTGGCACTCAAGTCTAACATTATCATTGCTTTATTTATTATTGCTTTGTCCGTCTTTAAAAAATAAGCTATTGACAGATTTAGAATTAAGTAAAAGAGATTCAAAAATGCGTGCCAAATAAATGAGTTTCCGGCCAAAACAAATAGGTCAGTCAATTTAGATCGAAAAAAACCGTTTTAAAGAATTAAGGTAAACGTCCCAGCTATCGAACAATTAAGGAAATTTTTGACTTTGACATACTGGTAATTTTACATTTTTAAAGGAAACGTCATGAAACTACGCCAGCGCGTAGCTTACTTACTACTCTTTTTGAGAAAATTATGAAAATTCAGTCAGGTGAAAATAAAAAAAACACGATTGTCCCACCTATAGGACATTAAAAAACTGATTCTATTTATCGGCCAAGGTGTGCACTATTTATCGGACATATGATTACTGTATTGCATTTATTAATAAAAAGGGACAAAAAGCAAACTACGAGTAAGTTTAAACTAGTTGAATAAGTGTTTTAACTTATGTTGCGTTTGAAGAAATATCACTGTTCCGGGCTTCCAATTTATTTATTTTTAATAATTATAAGACGTTTCGATCTCTATAAATCTCTGATCTTATACAAATATAAACCTGAAGACGATCACTGATCGAAACGTCCTGTAATTAATGAAATAAAGACAGTGCGAAGCAGTGATATTTCTTTCAAGTCAATAAATATTAATTGTTTATAGGAACTTAAATCTTTTTATTTTTAATAATTTAAACTTTGTATAATATGAACTGGTAGGTACATAATTCAACTTACCAATTTTCTCTAGAAAGGAACGACAACAAATTTTTTAAATTGCTAAGAGTGTAAGTAGATAGACTAATATTATTTTTTAGTCTGGGATATTTACCAGCTAAATTAACTCACTTTTTCAAACTGTTAAAAAAATAACTTCTAAAGTTTGTCAGACAATACAAATCTTGGCATAATAAAAGCCCTACCAACACACAACTTGTGCAAGTACCACTTTGTTGTTTGATAATGATTATTTTTTTGTCAAAATTTATTTATAATTATTTACAATCACCAAGTGCGCTGTTTTTGGATGTTAAAATTATGACAGGATTGGAAAAAACATAAAATACTTCAGATTACCAAGGGGACAGATTTAGAAATAAAATGGATAATTGCCTGCCAAGTAAACGACAAAATAAAGTCAATCCGAGTTCTTGAGATCTCTGAATTTGAAAATCAAAATAGGTAGGTACTCTTTGTGTAAAGACTGTACGTAGATAAGGACCTTACAGCACCATTTTTTTAAACTGTCATAATATAATTTACACTTAACCCATGTACGCAGTGGGTAGCGTATCTGTCTGCACCACGGTAGACTCTTTGAATCTTGGCTAGGTGCGTATAAATTTAGTGTTTGTCTTTAACTTTGCAAACCACTTGGCTATAAAAAAAACTTAACACATTTTATTATAATTATATTTGGTAATTATTTGATATACGGTTTCCTGCCATTTTTGATTTCTTTATAAAAAATTACTAGGGGCCTTAATACTCCAAATCCGCGTCCGCCAATTTTTTTTTAACCAGCTTAAAATAATTTCATAATTTTAATCATAATTTTTAATTTGTTTCTCGCTTGAATACTTGGATTCAGTCTTTGTTATCAAAAATATATATATATATATGTATACGTGTATCGTACTTCCTTCCAGGGTATAGACTGGACGGACCAACCTCCGGGTCTTCTAGGCATATTTTTATAATAAAACTATATATATTTGGGAAGAGGGGAGCCTGCTTTACCAGAATATCAAAAGAGGGGTAGCATTTTTTCTAACAAGATTATCATATATTTCGTATACATATATAGAAAAATGGTCTACCTCGACCCCTCCGCGCTGTTGCCAAATCATTGAAAGGCAGAAAGGCTACTAAATATAATATCTAGTGTTATTTTTATTTAACAGTTAAATTTTTAACTTAATGAACTTTTAAAAAAAAAATCAATAGCTGCCGCAATTATTCCTTTTGTTATCGGTCACTTTCCTTACAATAACTATAGAACAATGGTACCTGCTATATTACTAGTACCGAAAGTAAAGGTTTTTACACAAGTGTGATGATATCGTACGAGTGTTTTACACAAGTTATGAAAATCACATTTTTATGAGTACCTGATATAAATATAAATTTTATAGAACATTCAGCTGGTAAACTAAAACTAAATTACAAGATTTTTGTTATTTTAAGCAGATCCTGTCTCTCAAATCACACTGCACAATTAATCTCTTTAAAAACTAATACAACACAAACACAGGCTAATCAATACAAAAGACATTTTTCAGAAATTAACATACAAACATTTTGTAACAGTCGATCAGAAATTTCTTGGGATACACTGTATTCTAGGAAATACGGTTTTGTTAATGATCTGGGGGAAGCATTTATGAACCTCTTTTTAAAAGTTTTGTTGTTGTTTTCCTCTGAAGAAGTGTAAGCCTCATTCATAAAGGCAAAATTATGGCCAAGCATTATTGGATTACTATTGGATTACTCCCGAACTCTTCAGCTTTAAAGAACAGGTAGTAGCTCTTCAGGTTTTGTCCTTGCAGAATTCTGACTATAAAGAGTTTTTTAAAAAATGTAAATTTTATTACGATCCAGAACTTAATAAAGCAAAAAGTGATCATGTTTTATTAAAAATAAAGTCTAGCGAAAACATAGCAAAAACGACATGAGACGCAGTACGAAAATACTCAAATTGTAAAAAACGGCAAAATTTACTCCCTGAGCATTCAGATCAAGAAGAATTAGCAAATCGGTTTAACGGATACTTTACTGAAGCTGCATCAAACCCTCTTAGAGATAAAGATATCTTGCAACTTGATTTTAACAATACACCAAATTTTGAATCTTGCAAAAACATCAATCCTACGAACGCAGAAGGAATCATTGAAATTTCAAAGACTAAAAAATTAAAGTAGCGCAGGAAACGATGAAATACCATCAAATACCCGTAAAAAATGTATACCTCTTGGAGCAGAGCGTATATTTTTAACGTAAGCGTAACAACTGGAATTTATCCAGAAAGAAGACGATCCCAATAGCTTGGAAAACTATAGGCTAATAGGTTTATTATCCTTTTCTCTAAACTGTTTGAAATGAAAGGCTTCTTAATTTTTTCGTAAGCAATAATCTTTTTAAAAACTTTCAAGATCAAGATGGATTTATACAAAATAAATCTACAGATTCAGCAATTTTAGATTTTAACAAAAATATATTACAAACACTAGAGGAAAAGTCCACGGGCTGTGGAATCCTGCTTGACTTATCAAAAGCATTCGACACAATCAGTCACAATATTTTGCTAAAAAAGTCGAAGCATATAGTGTTTCTGAAACCCCTTTAGATCTTTTTAGATCGTATCTTCATTAAAGAAAACAAAAGACGCTCATTAAGTCAAATGCTTCTACTGCTTCCACAGGGTAGCATGCTGTGACCACTTTTGTTTTGTCATTTATCTAAACAATCTTGATACCATTTTTGAAAATCCCGTTCAAAACAAATATTACGCTGAGGACACGAATGTAGTTCTACCGGTTGAAACAACTGAGCACATTGAGCAAAGGTGTCTAAAAGTACTTCTAAGAAGAAAAAACTGGATGGCTCGTAACCAGCTTCTTCTTAGTGAGAAAACAAAAATTATTTTCAGGAGTAACAAAACTATAAATTTAAATAGAAATCTCTTGTTCAACAATGAACAGGTAGAATTTGTAAATAGCGCTAGGTTTTTGGGTGTTGTAATTTCCAAAAATTTAAATTACCCTGAACATACTCATAATTTGTGCATAAAACTTAGTAGGGTAGGTTATGCAGTGAGAGTTATGGCAAAACTTTTGGCAAACTCTAATGGTCTTCGGTCTATCTATTATGGAATATGATATTTTATTGTGGATTGTGGGGTAGTAGTAGTCATGCGTAAAATGTTTTTATTTCACAAAAAAGAATAGTCAGGATTATGTTTGGGTTGAAATTTGGAGAGAGCTGCAGAAGCATATTTGGCCAACACAGATATTTGATTTATCATCTACTGAAAAGAGTCCTAACTACGTCTCAATTAGGTACCTTAAATTGCCGGACAGAATAAAAAACCCAAGTAGTTACAATGCTTTTAAAAATCTGCTTTTGTGCATAGTTGTAATATTGAGCCCTATACTTTGAAGGAATATCTAAACTATACCACTAATTGCTAGTCACGGTCATCGTAATATTTTCAGATTTTATTATTTTTTCATTACTGTTTTGATTCCTGCATTTTGTTCATCTTTTTCTGTCTGTTCATTTATTTATATATATTTTAATATTTTAAAACCAAATTATGTATGTTTGTTTGTAATCCACTTGCCCTTACGTGTGTTTTGTGTTATTTTTTTGTAAATTTTTATTTTAATTTTTGTATTTTTGTGTATGACTACAATTTACCAACTGTTTTCTCTTGTTTTCCTTTTTTATTTTAGTTTTATTTTATTATATTATACATTAATATTTTTACATATCTTTGTAAAAGAATCTCATTTTCAAAACTTTAAAATTCATAATTTTTAAAAACTATCAAATATGGTACTAAAGTCTATTCTATTCTATTCTATACACTATTTTTAATATGACCGCAAAAACATAACAAAAAAAATTGGCATGTTTTTCCTTGCTTGACTATTCTGAGAGCTAAAAGATGAATGCAGTATTAGTGGCTGTGTCACATTTGACAGATAACTAGTGTAGTGAGGAAAATAAGTTACCCCAAAGTACCAGCCCATGAGTGATTTAGTATTTTCTAGATTAGATTAGATGATGCCTCTGAAGAGTAAAATGATGAAGATTAATTTTTATTTTATTGCGGACACGAAATTCACTTTTCTTATTTTTTTTATATACACATGTCTGTAGACCCAAACAAAAACACTAAATTTAAATAAAAAAAAGGTGTTTGGCAATCAACATGTTTTAAAAAGGTGGTAAATTTTTGCTCCATAGACTCCTTCATTTCGACACCAGATGAATATATTTTCTTTTTTATAAACGATTGAAAACGGTTTCTAATAAGATTTATTTCTTTTGCAGACTAAGCTAAAAAATTAGAATATTAATAAATACTTATAATAAAAGATTTTTTTAATTATTTTTGTTTGTCAATAGAAATACGAAACAGAAATAATCACTCGAAAAAAGTATATACTTAACTCGAAGTTTGTTAATTTTGCAAAAGCGTGAGGTTGGTGGTCAAACACAAATTTGTGGTGAGAAATATCGAAATATTTAAAACTGAGGATTTTGCGGAAACGTGAAGTTGCTCCCTGCAGAGAGAGTTTTAAAAAAACTAAGGGGGTTATGGACTAAAATTTTTGGTGAGCAGATTTGAAAAGGTAGTCAAACGTATGGAGTATTTAAAGTTTGGAATTATTTAAAATTTTTATTGTGGGTGTGAAGTTGACCCCCGTAAAATCATTTTTAATTTTATAAAAAAATAGGAAGTGGGCAAAAAAATCTAAAGGGTGGGCAATCACGGGCAAAAAGTGATTAATCATTCCCTAAAGTTTTTTTCTAAATTTTACTTTTGGAGGCAGTGTAAAGTTGGTGGTAAAGTTACGGTAAGGTTAGGTTTTATTGGCCGGTATGGACAAGTCAAAAAACTAAGATCTAAGTCATAAAAAATGTGTAGATAATAATAATTTTTAAGAAAAATTTTAAGCGGAAAACTGTAAAGAGGCATAATTAATTATTCGAAATCCTCTGTTTATCGAAATAGTTTTGTTTTCTGTATGCAATATATAATGGTAGAACACAAATAGAACTGTAAATTTTCTTTGAAACAGGGTACTTTCTTCTGGGTCCAGATATTTGAAAAATATCTTTAAGAATTATTTATATGCCCTCTTCGTTAGCCTTAATGTTACTTAACTTATAGAAAATGTCTGAACTCTTTGAGCAGAATAAAGAGTCAAAAGAAGTACCATTTTTATAGTTTATAACCCGAATAGTAAATTTACCAAAGGGTACAAGTTACCTATATAAGGTAACACTGGTTCCGCATAACAAGTTTATATTTCGGAAACTGAGCACCATACCTGCCATATCTGATTTTTCTGCTCGCAAATTAAATTTAAGGCAGAACTATGTGTGCTAAGAGTTCAAAATTTCACAGTATTTTGAGATTCTGTTTCTAAAACGGATACAACTTGATTTACATTAGGCTGCAAGATGGTCTCAATATTATTTTCGCAAAACTTCCATCATTTGGAAAAAATAAATTGCGTATTCCCAAACGCCCCTTTAACTATAGGACACCTTGATAAGATTGCTACCCCCAGGGAAAGATTCTTTCATAGTGGGTGGGGTTACCTAAACGAGGATAAGAGTAAATCACCTTTCGGATTCTAATTCATTGTGAATGCATCCACTGGAAGCCAGAACACAAACCGGTGGCATTTTTTGTTCAGGTTTTTCAATTTTTATACCAGATTTCTTGTCCGCTATATGATTATCCAACGTATTTATGTACGTGGCAAATACAAAAAAATATACCTAAGCTCACTGCCACATCATTCTCCCAATAACAATCAATTTTTAGTAAAATATGACAATTTTTTCTCTCTTTTACAAAGCTTGTTAAGCCATAAAAAGCTGCCTTCATTTCAAGAATGTTTATGTGTTTCTCCTGTTAACTTTGTTGCCAAAAATCACCCTTTTGCTTCCTTTCCATTGCAACACGCCCCCATCCCGATTTGTATCCATCGGAGAAAATTTTAATGGTATTATTAGGCTGTAAAATAGTATGTGCTTTAACCACGACTCAAGTTCATTTTTAACTAAGAACCTAACAAGCATCTTTTTGTTATAGTTGTTCCTGTTAGCCTTTAAGGCACGATATTTTTCTCGCTCAAGGGTTTTTACGTACAACAGCCGTACTCTGTACAAACCGAGGCTAGCCTTCCCATAATTTGCGAAACCTCTTTAATTGTTTTTTTTTTCTTTGAATAATCTTAATGGCTGTTTTTATTTTTGTTATTTTTTTTGTGCGATATATATCGACATCTTTTTTGCATTAAGGATAAATGCTAAAAATTGTATTTCTTGAGTCGGTCGTGTATGGTTTTTTAATTGTTAATAAAAAACCTAATCTTTTAGATAAGAGAAATAGGCCTGAAAGGGTGGAACAAAAAATTGCAGTGGCTAGACCGAATGGTAAACAGTGGAGTTCAACTTTTGTTTTGGAAAGAAAATCTTCAATATTTTTGGAAGCAGTTTTTAGTAATTAAGTTCTCTAATATCTTCCAGTTGAAAATGAGGTGGGCGAAAGAAATTTATGTAGGTTTCTAGGATTAAAGATAAACCTAAAATCCCCTGTTATCGTTCTGTCTTAAAAAATAGCTTAACAAAAACTGATCTTGACAGTTATTAACAGTTTTAACTGCTTCTTTCGAATGAATTTTTAACTCATTTTTGGTAAATTTTGATGTTTTGGGGGGAAAACTTGGTTTGTCCACAAAGGGAATTTTGTAACCTTTTGCCCAACTCAAAGCTAATTTTTTTTTTGAGTTATTTGATTCCACTCTTCTGAAAAAAAAATTTTCGACAGGAATACGTTCTTTCACTCTTTAGCTCTAATATTTCCTTTCGGCGCGTTTTTTATATTTTTGCAATTTTCGGCAAAACCTTCGCTAAAAAAGAAAAGATCTGGATTTTGCGCAGTAGCAATTTATTATATTTTTGCATGAAACAATATTGTGGCCAATGCAAAACAACTGCGCCGATTCGGCAAGACCCAAAAGATCTTCATCAAGTGCTTCGTCTCTCCCTTTTTTGTTTAGACCAAATTAGAGAAAACCCGCTCTAAGCCTTTACACAAAATGGTTTACAATTTCAAGAGTTACGTATCTCTTTTTTGCTCTGTGGATGCTAGCATCCTGGATTTAATTTGTGTTCTTGAAGAATTTGACAATTTTTCCGGGAATTTTGTATTTTTCGAGGATATTATTTTTAGTTTCCTTATCTATATATTCCCATAGAAAGATGCTTCTTCCATTTGCAAGCTAGCTCGTCTGATATATCTGGACTCAATGTACTATCATCTGTCCCCCCTAATATACTTTCTAAGGGGTGCCTCTCTATGCTAGAGTTCGAGGAACTACTAGTGTCTGACGAGTTGAGAAACTGTCAGATTCGTCGTCACATAAAATAATATGAAAATCTATGTGGTAATAATACTTTTTTAAGTAAACATATTATAATCTTCTTAGAAAATTGGACACCCGCATGCATCGGGAGCATGGGTGAGATATGATAGTATTTGTTTTTACGTGCAGCATATAGGATATATCATTCTAGTCATGCTCCGTCTACATAGAAAATTCCGTTGAGAATTTTTGTTAAATTACGACGGGTGAAGGGTTTTTGAAATTAACTCTGTGTTTCGGACTTCCATTGTCTATATTTTATTTATACACGACGTTTCGATCAGTACAATCTCTGATCGTCTTCAGGTGCAAAACTTTCTTTACAGTTTTGCACCTGAAGACGATCAGAGATTGTACTGATCGAAACGTCGTGTATAAATAAAATATAGACAATGGAAGTCCGAAACACAGAGTTAATTTCAAACACATCATTGTCTCAAACTTTCAAATGAAGGGTTTTTGTTAAAAATGTGCACATTATGGAGTTTTTTATTGAGAATAATATGGCGCACATAAGTCAAAAACTATGCAGGGTTTAAGTTTCTATGAGTCATATAAACAAATGTGTGTTTACAGAATAAACAAACCCATACCAAAAAATATTAGCCAATAGCCTAATATTTGTCTCACTCCACTGTTTAAAACTGACAATGCGCCTTACTTACTTGAATCACGAAGATTCCTTTTCTCTTCCTTTCCCAGTTTCCTCATTTTCTTCTTTGGGTAATCCATTTGCTTTTCGCGTTTTCTCTTGTTAAATTTTTTCGGGATTTTATTCATTTTGTCAGATTCGTCGTCACATATAATATATGAAAAACGACGTGCTAGTAAGTAAACAATTGGAGTTTTTTATTGAGACTAATTTAGCGGGCATAAGTCAGAAACTATGCAGGGTTTAAGTTTTTATGCGTAATAAAAACAAATTTGTGTTTACAGATTAAACAAACCCATGCCAAAAAATATTAGCCAAAAGCATAATATTTGTAGCACTCCATTGTTTAAAAACTGACAGTTTGCTGCCCTTTTCATTTCCTTTTCCAGGTTCCTCCTTTTCTTCTTTAGGTAATCCATTTGCTTTTCACGTTTTGTTTTCTTAGATTATTTCTTTAAAAGCGTATATTCCCAGTTCGCGCGCGCGATACCGTAACTAGTCGCATGACAGCGCAAGAAGTATACTGAAGTACCTAGCAGAGATCAGGCAGGCTGCCATGGCGGTATGTTTTTCTTATCTCTAAAACTTGCGTATGACGTGCTACGAAGTATCACTATCTGGTGTATCTAATAGGATGTGCCCAATCGAAGTATAATATATTTGAACTTGTTTTAATTAGAAGGTTATCCTTATTGTTTAGTTAAAATATGTTTAAATCATGAAATTGGACATTTTGGCAACAAGTTTTAAAAATTTGCTGAAGGAGGGAAGAAGAACCGCTGCATATCTCTAAGAGTGCAACACTAGCGACAACGGCGAAAGCCAAACTAGGGCTCCCTTTTTCTACATATTTATGGTCAATCTACCCTCCAGGTAAATTTTCGCGTATGAACTCATAAAATTAAATAAACACAAAATTACATGAGGTTCGTTGTGCCCTCCGATTTCGGAGGACAGTCCGTTATATATGAGGGAAGTACGCCGCATTTATATATATTTTGGAGGGAAGTTTGCCTATTTATAAATATATATATTCTTAACGTAAATATATACCTACCTACTGTTCTGACTTTAGTAAAAACGTTAACACTTCTATTTTCTGATTAACCTCCGCGATATTTTTTCTCTATATTTAAAACGTAAACGCTAACATTACTATTTTCTGAATAACTCCCTCGCTTTTTTTTCTCTATACTTTGATTTTTGTATTGTATGTTAACTCCCTATACAGTACTCATAGGAGAGGAAGGCTTATTGTGACAGACTGAGGATTTTAAATTAATTTAACTCTTAATTTATTTCTGTGTATTTTTTTTTAATTTCTACTTTCATTCAGGTTTTTTTTATATTAATTTAATCGGGCCGACTTTTTTTATGACACTGCCAATGGCAGTCCAATTTAAATGTGAGTCGCCACACTGAGGTTGGTCTGGGAAATTTGGAATGAACTGTATATATACCTACGTTCTTTGTGTAGAGGTGAACTAATGATCTAGCTTTCTTTCTTTTTTTCTCTGTCTGCACCTAAACTTTATACAGAAGACTAAATACTTTGAATATACTTTAATCATACAATAAACATTGTATTTAATTTTTGTTAATTACCTATACATTTATATATATAGATTTTTTTATCTTTTTAATTTTAATATCATATTTAGATTTAGAGCACTGTGCATCATTAGGCTTAGCGGAACTCATTGTTATAAACTTTTTTAGTTTTATAAACAATATAGAATTGAATTGAATTGAATTGTTATCGAAAATATTCTTAAATATTTGTTTTCCATAGATTTGTGTATTGTATTTTAAGATTTCTATCACATATAAAAGACTGTACAAAAACAAAAAGTGCGTACTACCATCTTTTATTAACGTAATGTTCTATTGTAAAATATGAGTAAATGTAATTTTAAGAACTTTGACCACAAATATTTTTTAATTATTACATACCCTATGAGAATATTAAGACTTGTAACTTGTGCGAGCTTGAAAATTAGGCTGAACACCAAAAATTACCAACGCACTTCACTTTACTGACACACATGAACAATGCAGGGCCGAAAATACACGATTGTCACGAATATTCTCACTTTTTTAATAAAAAATAACATTTTATTACAAAGTTTGAGCTTTCATGATATTTTACACAAAAATACAAAATTTCCTATCGGCTTTATTATTTGCTCAAAACTACCATAAGGAAAAGATAGCTACGTCAGAGAATTCCAGGAAACTTGCCCGATTTCTACTAAAACTCCAGTTTTATTTTTCAAATCTGACTGATCCTGACCTTAATCGGTCGCCCATTCTGGCGAAACGTTGGCTTCATCTACAGTGACGCCACTGCAAGATCCTTGAGGTCGCCAGCCGTGTAAGTTTGACTCGATCTGGTGAGTCTGACCTCTGGTGGTATTTGGTTAACTTAATCTGTTTAGGAAACTCTGACTACAAAAAAGATGTCTGCACTATGTCTGTCCGACATCGGAATTAGACCCAGAAAGGTGGCAGCACTGAGTTTTAACGGAATGCCAAAAATTCTAACCTGCAAAATTTTGTGACAAGACGCTAAGTGATCAACATAAGTGACACAACAACACACAACAGTTTGTGGTTAAACTGCTTTAAGGCCTAGTTAAGATAAGTTTAAAGTTGAGCTTCTACCCATGCTGACTGGATAAACGTGATTTTTGCGCGAGAAATTTGATTCTTTTCCTGTAGAACGTGGTAAAATATTTGAATTGGTTTTTTTAGCCTTATTAGTTATAACACAAAAATGTACCGCACGTACAAAAATATAATACACTACTTTGTGTTGGATTCCAAACCCTAACGTTGAAAAACCATCATGTGTAGGTCAAATATCATCACCACATACATTGGGTACATTTGTCGCATCCTGGACGTCGTAGTTTTTACTGATTGCAACGTAGGCAGCGCAGACGTTGGACCGTTGTCAGAAAACTTTACTAAGACAAGTACTACAAGGTCAGATGTCGGGCTAACGTCATACTTTATACTGCATGCCAACGTTCTCCTTAACGACGTCGAAGCGTTATCGGGAATCTGCACTAGACTACACATAACGGCTCCAAACCTTATCTCGACGACTTACGTCCATGTATACAAGTTAAGACGTCGTATCAACGAAAGATAAAGTATAATCCTTGACTTAAACCACTAAAGTCTTCAACTGTCTATATTTTATACTCCCTTTGACGTTAGATGCCGGACAAAACTAGTCGGAAGACGGAAAAATGCTATTTAGGTCATTAGGGCGACCTGAAACCTGTCCACTGCTTTTCGAAAAAGTGCCCTAGTATTAACGCCACATACCATTGTCCAAGATTTTTAAGCCACATAGAACAAACTGTCTCTGTTTTAGGCAAGTAAATAATTTAGTTAACATCTGTTTCGTTGACTGAACTATAGCAAGGATCATTTTAAAATTAATACCAAAATTGTGAAACACCTAAAGCAAAATTTTGAAAGGACCCCTACCTCTTTTAGATCTTAGCTATTTTCACAACACCATCAGTAACATCACCCGAAAAGAATCTAAAAAAGAGAAGATCAAAAGATCTTGGGAGGAAAGAACGAAAATTCAAAATTGGGTGAGTGTCCCACAAGAAACACACAAAAGACCAAAGTGAAAGGAGACAAAATTAAACGATTTTTCGGCCGGGGTGACCAGCGTGGGCTCGTCAGTGGATTCCCTAGTCACCCTCAATCCAGACATCATTCAAAACCATCGCACACTCTGACTTCCATTTGGATTTGGAATTTTAACTTCTTTTTTTAATTGTCTTAGGAGCATATTCCTATTGGAAGGATTAACATTCCAGGACGAACCCGTATGAGGTGACTTATAATAAGTACCATGCGGAATGATGCCTATTTGTGAGTGATTCAGAGTTGGAAGTCAGAGTGTGCGATGGTGTTGAATGATGTCTGGATTGAGGGTGACTAGTGAATCCACTGATGAGCCCACGCTGGTCACCCCAGGCGAAACATCGTTCAATTGTTTCTCCTTTCGCTTTGGACTTTTGTGTGTTCCTTGTGGGACACTCACCCAATTTTGAATTTTCGCTCTTTTCTCCCAAGATCTTTTGATCTTCTCTTTTTTAGATTCTTTTTGGTTGATGTAACTGATTTGGAAGTTTCAAAACCAGGTTACTCTGAAGGTAATCGTCAAAGAAATAAATATTTCCTTATTTTTGCAATAAATATTTTTCCATCCAGATTTCTTATATTTAAGGGCAGTGCACTAAAAAATTTGACACAATAGTAGTCAGGACCTCTTTTTGTTCGCTCTAATCTATGGAAGCTGGGAACTATATTATTTCTGTGTCTAGAAACATAAGAGTAAATGTCGCTATGGGTTTGGAATAGAGTTTGATTTTGCTTAATGTAAGTTAGACAATTCAAAACGAAAACACAAGGAAATGTTTCTGCAGCAGTCCCTGTACTTCAACCCAGCAATAATGCGAATGCACCGGCGCTGTAGTTTAAATATTTAAGATGCTCTAGATGCATGCCTCCAGTTAAGAATTGCGTTAGACATATTTGAGCCAAAGTAACCATGGTATGCTGTTAGAAAAGTCGAAATAGACACATTTTTTGCGGGATTTCTAATGAGATATGTAAGTTTTGATTATTTTAAGCTAAGATGGCTGACATGCGTCTCCCAAGTCAATCCAGAATCTATGTGGAAACTAAGGAATTTGACTGGTTCCGCACTTTGCATATTTGTTTGAGTTGTTCTGAGGGTAAAATTCAAGGTTTGAGTTTTGCTGATATTAAGACTAAGTCTATTGGCAAGAAAACAATTTTCGATTTTTTCTTGATTTTGTTGTTGTTATTCTAATAAAGTTGTTTATGGACCAAAAAGTTGGGTGATCTTAAAAAAACCTTTGCCACGGTTAAATGGGTCGTTGATTCTTTGCAATTAAGGAAAATTTTCTTTGCTTACCTATTTCGATGTTTTCTTTCTCACTGTCGTTCACTTTTTATCAAAACACACTATTTTGTTGTTTCAAAATTGAAACAACATATGACTTAAAAATTATAGGGTGTTTAAAATAAATTTGGTGACCAAAATACAAGATTTTGGTTTCAAAACAAATCAACAATGTCTTAATTACCACATTCTCAGTTTTACACATTATAATGACTCAAATAAAAAAAAACAATACAGCTTTTATTTATCCAGAAAATCTAAAAAAGGGATTTTTTTTATAAATAAACAAAAAAACTGTCTATAATTTGTCACAAAAAAAAACTCTTCTTTTTACATTCTCTAGTATTCAATAGGAACCTAATTTGAATAACTAGCTAATGACCAAACAAAATAAGATTCTTTAAATTTTTCTACTAAAGGAATTTTTAAAACTTTATAAGCCAAGGATTAAAAATATACAAAAGTCAAAATTTGGGAAAAAGTCACATTCGGGAGTTATTAAAATTATTCTTTAAATAAATAAAATATTAATTTATTTCTTATTAGAGAAATAAGTAATATTTTGAAAATTTTATAATTTATAAGCAATCATAGAAAGAAAACTAATATATACAATTTTCTGAAGAAAATGGAAAAAAAATTAGATATTGCTCGCTTTCTCTTAGAATAGTCATTAAACAAGAATACTAAAATTCACGAGTAAACCAGAAAGAAAGACAATCAATAAATGATCTAGTGATCACACTGAAATTGGCAAGCAAAAAATAAAAAAATACAGATATTTTATAAAAAGAAAATGTAGGAAAATATTTTTGTTAGATAAGTATTGTTGAGCCAAATCAAGGCCTCATTTATCAAAGATAAAAAAAACGTACCTGTATCAGGGTCTCTTCAACAGTGGTCGAACTTCGTGCCAAGAACATCAACTTTGTGTGGTCAATTAGTCACATAAAAAAATTAAGTTCTTAGGAAGGCAAAAGGTAGGTCAAAATTAGTCCTTCGGGGGACAAACGATAGGTAGTTAGTTTTTGGTAAGTGATGAACCCAAAGACTGCACAAGGCAAAACTCTATGAGTAATGGTTCCCAAATACCATGCCAAAAACTTCAAAGAAAACACAGTAGAAACAGTTTTTCAACTAACCAGTCCAATGGAAAGGGTGCAAAGCTTTAAAGCCCTTTCAGGTAAATAAATAAATTATTTAAACTTATTTATAATAAAAATTAATGTGACTAAAAGACCAGAAAACGCATGTTATCAAAAAAAATTGGTTGCCATAAAAATGTCCTCTAGCATAACTAGATAAAATAAAAATTAATAAAAAAAACACATCAAAATATTTTCCACATTGTGGTGATTAATTCCCAATGGAATTAAAGTAAAAAATTAACCAAAAATGGTCAAATTTAGAAATTTTTAAAACATAATTTAAAATGACTTGCCTTTTTAAGTGCTGCACCAAAAAGAGAGCGTTTCAAGTTAGAAATCGGTGGATGTTTCCTACCTAAAATTGTTGGACCAATAGCAGTTGAGATTTAAGAGAAAAACAGCTTTTTATCCCATTTTTTTGAGAATTTGTGAGTCTCCACGACGTAGAAGGTTAATTCGTTTTAAGGAAAAGCACTGACACTGGATAATTCTACAATTTTTCACTTTCTGCTTTGGTTTTTAAATATTTCACAAAATTTTTACTCAATCTATTTACATAAATACACAATAATATTCTTTATACCTAGTTTGACATTCCTAGCTGCATTTTTTCTAGGTTAGGAATCTATGTTTACAACCAAATTTCTAGCTATCTTTTTCCAATACACTAACAGAAAATTACCCACTTTTCAATGAAGTTATCCCAGATGAGTTCTTTCAAAACCAAATGTAAAGCCTTAATAAATTTAAATGCTCCATAATGTATATTTGTAAAATTTGTTTATATTGGAAAGTTTTCAATCAATATTATTTATTTAAATATGAAACAAGTAGTTATATTTTATTCTATTATTTAATGAGTCTTTTATTATTATTAAGCTGTTTTATATGAATTTTAAAATTCCTGATGGCTCACGCTCTACATTTTCGTTAAAATAAACAATCTAGTTCTAGTGATGTTTAAAGGGAACACAAAAATCTTTACATTTGCTTTTTGAAAGTTTACTGATTTTCCCTAGATGGCTGTAGAGGTATTGGAATAGAATTATAATATAATATTCCCATTTGTACGTATTTTATAAAATGAAAGTTATTAGATTTTAAGTTTTTTTTTTACAAATTTTAGTGGTAATACAGTAGTTACGTAAAACGTGACTTTTACGTAACAATTTATTGCAATGATTTCATGAATAGAATCTGATGGATGATATTGCTGGAGCATTGTTGTGTCATCAGCGAATAACACTAGCAGTAAATTGACAAAGTCACAAAAACATGGGAGGTCGTTGATATATATGAGGAAAAGCAGAGGGCCCAGCACAGAGCCCCGCGGGACGCCGTGCTGGATCCTCAGCTCCTGAGAACTCATATTATTAAAAAAGACATAATGTTCCCTACCGTCCATGTAAGATTCGACAAGGGCTACACTATTCTGATCAAAATTGTAGTATTCAAGTTTTTTAAACAGTATTTCGAAAGTCAGATCCAAAAACGTGGCGAAAGTGTCCAGTTTATTTTCAGACCTACTCGCTACAAATTCAGCAAGTCTGGTAATGGCTAATGAAGTTGATTTTATGTTCCGAAAACCAAACTGAAAAAATATTATTAGTTTCAAAATAGTTGTTTATTTGGTTTTTTAAAATAGAATCAAATATGTTTGATATTATAGGTAATAGCGAAATGGGTCTATAGTTGTTTTTATTCTTATTCTCAGAAGTACCTTTATTTTGAAAAATCGGTACCATCTTTGCTATTTTTATGATGTTGGGAAAATAGCTAAGATCTAAAAGAGTTAGGGGTCCTTTCAAAATTGGCTTTAGGTGTTTCATAATTTTAGTATTAATTTCAAAATGATCCTTGCTATAGTTCAGTCAATGAAACAGATGTTAACTAAATTATTTACTTGCCTAAAACAGAGACAGTTTGTTCTATGTGGCTTAAAAATCTCAGACAATGGTATATGGTGTTAATACTAGGGCACTTTTCCGAAAAGCAGTGGACAGGGTTCTGGTCGCACTAATGACCCAAATAGCATTTTCTTGTCTTTCGACTAGTTTTGTACGGCATCTAACGTCAGAGGGAGTATAAAATATAGACAGTTGACGACTTTAGTAGTTAAAATCAAGGATTATACTTTATCTTTAGTTGTTACGACGTCTTAGCTTGTATAACCAGACGTAAGTCGTCGAGACAACGTTTGGAGCCGTTGTGTCACCCCAGGCGAAACATCGTTTAATTGTTTCTCCTTTCGCTTTGGTCTTTTGTGTGTTCATTGTGGGACACTCACCCATTTTTGAATTTTCGTTCTTTCCTCCCAAGATCTTTTGATCTTCTTTTTTTTAGAACTTTGTTTTTACCTAATTGTTGTCATTGCATTTTATATCAGCGTATGTTCATTTTTATTCTTATATTATTGTCTGTTTTTAACCATTTTTAAAAAACTTTGAAAAATAGAGGGTAGGTTACTAGTAACTAGTAAAATTTTGTTCTATTGTTATTATTACAAAATATTTCATAGTGTATTTAACGAATACTTTTTTTTAGGTATTTATTTATTAAATTTTTGTAAAAACACCGTGTAAAAATTACAAATAAAGATACTAAACTAAACTAAACTGTGTTAATTTAAAACCAGTAAAATTCACTTACCCTAAGTAAAATAGTGTTTTTAACATGTATTTAAGTAGCATTTTGTTAAACCCAAAACTTATATTGTTGAGTTCATTTTAAAATCTTTTATCAGAATACTTCAGTCAAAAACAAACAAACTTTCCATCTTCAAGTATATATATCCTGTATTCATCCTTATTTACTCGTTGCTTTGCTAAGAGGTTTATTTTTATAACATGTGTCGCACCATCTAACCCATTCATATTTATAAAAATTTTAAATTTTTGTAGAATAATTGGTATTGCATAAATTCCCATCCTTCGTCAGAAACTCGTTCCCTAGGGTTCGACCAGCAATGGACGGTTTTCGAGTTTTATAATAACTTGCCGAATTTCACATTCTAACAAACTATTTAACTATGTGGTCACTTAACTCGTAGGTGCTATTACCAGTCAATGCGCTCAACCGAATATAATCTTGTAATAAAAATCCATCCTCTTAAATTACAAACACAATTACTTTACATACCAACTATATTCATAAGTACTTAGCTGAATCATTTTTATTAAGTAGATGGAGTCAACAAAATGTGTAGTTGCTCTGTAACAACAACTTATTTACTTGAGTGAACTATACATTCTTTTAAATTAAGTACCATTTTTCTGTGCATGAAATCCGTCCATGTCCCAGACCTCTTCCGCCTTCTATTTTTAATTTTAAAAGTTTATTTTGTGAATGGTTCGCCATCAAAAATAAAAAAGGTCTTTAAAAATAAAATAAAGATTAAAACTGTTTTACAAGCTTTTTAATTAGCAAAAACAGAACTCCTAATAAATTAAAAGCGCATTTTCATACCTTATAATTAAAGTATGAGAATACAATGTTAGATCTTAATAAAGCTCCGCCCATAAACAATACAGTTTCTCGGCAATAATATTTATTGGCCATTAATATTATTGTAATTAATGATTTTCTGCTGATTTATACCTTTGCTTTTTAAAGACAACAGAAATCATAAATCTTGAGGAAGCTTTACCTTTTCGCCCCTAAGTACCACTTTCCTAAACGCTAATTCATATACTTATGGTGATTATAATTACTTGTTAAAAAGTCGTAACGTCAAGATAGGAAAAAATATTTTTGTAAAGATAACGTTATAAGAGAAGAAAATACCAATAAACTGTTCATCATTTAAGGTGCATTACAGGCTGTATTCTAAAACGGAAAAAACAACCCGGAACAAATTGATTGTTACATATTAAAAAAAAGTTCTATACATGAAAGTCAAAAATATTATTTTGGGTTGGGCTGAGTGGATCTAGCTTAAGTCTGGTTGAGTTTGGGTTAGTTATAATAAGATTTTCTTGGGTTTTTGTTGTTTTTTTTCGGGAATATTTTTCCTAGATTCATCCTTAACGTATCACATCTATTTAATTCTACGTTTGCTAATAAATTAAATTTATACCTGCAATTTTACAATAAAACAAAATACTTAGCATAAACTAAAATAAATTAAATTCGAAAAAAAATAAATATTACATTTACTAAATAACTAAACCAATTTTAAGAAATACGATATTTGACAGAATTGAACAAAAGTATGTACATCCCTGCGTACGCAAGGAGTGCTTTATTTTCTGTGTCCACATATTATGTAAAGCCTGACTTATTTTTTACCTAGTAGAGTTTGTTTCATAAAAAATGATCTTTGGTTAAAAAGTTAGATAAAAAAAACATTTGATGCCAATAGCTCAATTTGTTATGTCACCGCATTCACCATTAAAGCTGGCCTCCATTACAACATAATATTAATATAAAATTTAGTTTAATAACAACATGAAATGATTATAAAATTTAGTTTGGTTTGATCGAAAACATATGGGACCTATTAGAAAACGAAGATTCCTAAATAAAGTCTGAAAATATGTGCGGAAAACAGTGCGGATAATAACAACCCTATAGTTGGGCAGAATTTCCAAAGTTGCCGTGATTTTGATATAAATTGGTATAATCAATAAACCTAAGAAGCTATTCACAAAAAGCTACTTTTTTTGGGCGTCGCATTGTGGTCGGCGCCGCGACGCTTTAGAATATGTCGTGACTTTCATTTAGTTTTTGTAAAATATTAAAATAACCATAATAGCTACAAAATATTTTATTTCACTTTTAGGTAGGCGATGAGTATCCTTTTACAAAGAGGAAAAAAATATTTCAAGTCTTTGCAGAAAAAAGTAATTAAAATGATACTTGCTGAAATGAACAAATTTGTGTTTTCCTTAATTTTGGTTAATGTGATGCACTTAAATTGCTTTAAGGCTGATTTTGGTTTCTTTTAGAAAACAGGGTTCCTTTTGGGTGTATCTACAACAATTTTGTGAAGATATAAGCAGGTTATGTTGTACAAGGTTATTGAAGTTGGTAGAGTCGGCTTTTTTAATAAAATATGGTTTTTCCGTTTAAAATAGGTACATTGACTCTCTCATCCGTTGCTTTTAAACGATTTGTTTTATATTTTTTATAATATTTCTTTAGAATGAAATAGAAAATAAAAAAATAATTATTGAAATAAAGAAAAATTGTCAGGGAGTTTATAATTAAGCTCCAAACGCTAAAAATTATGCTTAAAAAAACTCTGAATTGTAGGTCAATTTTTGCATCTTTTCGTTTATGTCCTTGGGATTATCATATTTTCTGGGTGATTTTGATCCTCCACAAGAATTATGTTTTTTAAGGAACAAGCTTTTAAAAATTGTACGGATTTACAAAAATCAGTTTGCGGTTTTCACTCCGGATAGCTTTTTTTTGAAGAATATACAGAATGCATTAAAAATGTATCATTAGCTCAAATAAACCTTCAGATGCAACTTGTTCTGTATGAAATTATTATTATAAGTAATATATTTATGATTTATGTGTGGTAACCACTCATATTAAAAGTTTAATTTTATTTAATTTGTTCTCTAACGACTTGATTCGAGTTACTATTGCTAAAAAGGGCAACATTTAAGGAGTTGAACAGGCAGTTTCCTCCTACCACATTCTATAATGGTAAATTTGTTTCCGAATAAGTCAACTCTGCCAGTCTTCATTTTTGGTAGACCTTAAAAGAATATAACCATATTTAAACTTTCTTAAATGAATTATTATAATACTCTCGAATCTTTCATCAAAAGAAAATTATAAAATTTTCGTAAAAGTTAGGACATGTCTCAATGTATAACAAAAAAATATCTTTTAAGATAGTATTTTTTTAGAAATCGATAGATAATTTTTTACAGGATTTCCGCACTTGTTTGCGCCAAAGTCGCACTCGTTAATTAATCCATGAATTTCGTTGATACTGGCTACTTAAGCTAGGGGGTGGGTGGTTCGAACCCCCCCATCACATACACCGGAGTGTTAAGCTGGGTCTATACAGAACAAAAGCATAAAATAAGAAATAACATAAAATGAAAGAAGAGTTGACCTCATATGACCCTGGTCTTTATCCAGAAAAATCTTATCTTTTTATGTCATGTTCTGTGACCACGACGCCATTTTGACGATCTTTCACCACAATCCTACCTCTTTTATAATGTTTGGATGGTTTTTATGTTGTTTTTTTACTGTTTTAAAAGAACAAATTGTGCAAAAAATGTAAACACACCGTCGGATATTAATAATACATATGGTAGGCAGTCAGGGTTCAGCCCTGATATGTACTATCTTATGTCATATTATTTCTTGTATAAATAGCCAGTTTCCTTAGATAATGTCTGTCTACGGTTAGGTTACCTAGGACCACCTGTTCACTCCATTTTTTTAAAAGATCTTATTTTCTATCCATCTGTGTACTGTACTACTTTAGGTACATCTGGTTTTACTTTAAAAAGAATCTATCTACAGTTACATACTAAAAATACATTTAGGTATTTTAAAAATTTCTTGTATGTATTGCTACAACTACCTAATATTACATATAACCTCAAATAGATTTTTTTTAAATCTCTGTATATACAAAATAGTGGCAAAAGAGAAAACCGTTGTGCTTGCGAGCGCTCCAAAAGACGCAGTTAGCAGATATATCAGTTTGGGACACAGTTTTAGTTTTTATTTTCAGTGGCGGTCCCAGCCATTTGAGAAGGGGGGGGCGGTTTCGATAAAAAAAAAATAGAATAAAAGCATAGCTTTTATGACGAAGATATCAATACATGCAAACAGAACTTAGTAACTACGCGGATTTGACCTCAAATCTAGTGGGGGGACTCAGATTTTAAGTTATTTATTTCATACATTTTTATTTTTAAAATGTTTATTTAATTACATTAAAAATGCAATTTTTGAGTCGAATTAAACTAAAATCGTAAGTAAGTATGAACGTTATTATAGCGCTGAAAGGTGAAAATAAAAAAAAAATGCCCTGAAAAATAAATTTTTTTATTCAAAATTAAACTAAAAGGGTAAATATATCAATGGTTTCAAAAGGCAGCAGGCGAAAATTTTTAAGAAAATTACACTGCAAATGCCATTATTAACAGAAAATTAAACGAATACCGTAAATATCAAAGGTGCTATTGCGCCGCAATTTAGGCCCTACTTTTGACTTTGTAAATGTTTTCGTAAACAAATTAAATGCAGGGTGGGGGGGGGTAATTACACCCATAACCCCCTGAAATCAGCGCTAGAGTAACTACGTATATGTTTTTCAGTTATAAAAAACATAGATAACAAATAAACCACAAACGAAACCTATTAGCTAAATTCTTTTTTTTTTAAGTGTAGAAAGCTTTTAAGTGGAAACCTTTTAAATTGCAATATTTCAAATATAAGATGCCTATCTCAAACAAACGTTCGGTTCCGGTTTTTTTTGGGTAAACTGGTCAATGTCAATTTCAATATAACTGTTGATATGCAGCAGCGCTAAGCCCCAGAGATGAATTTCCTCTTTTGTTTTCAGTCTTCTGAGGCAGGAGAAGCTTCTTTCAGACGAAGCAATACTTTGATTTATGCTTTTGCCCACTACTGAACAATATTGTTTCCAAATACTGACTTCTCCTATTAAACGTTCAAGAATTTGTGTTTGGATTAATCAAACAGTTTATAGTATTTGGAAACCAAATTAGTTAATTTTTGTTTTACGTTGTATAAAACTTAGTATGAATATGTTCAGGGAAAAAATACTTAGAGTATCGTTATTGAACCTTTATTTTAAGTCCGAAATGATTTTCTTTAAAACTTTTTTATAAATAGAAATTCTATAATACTGTTCTTCATTTGTGTATTTTCAGTATCCTGGTTTTTGCCTTAGGTACGTCATGCGTTTGTTGTGTCGATCCCAAAATATTGTGGAGGGATTCTAGAATGTCTTTAAAGGGACGTTCTGCAATTTCTGTTTTTTTCTCCAAAGACTTACCACCAGCATCTTTGTGGTCTACTTTTTTCTGGAGCAAAGGGGAGGAGGTGATCGCTCTCCCTTCCCCCTGCCCCTGGGATCTATAGATAAACGTCCTTCACATCATCGCAAGTTCAATTTAATATATAGTTTTATTATTATGAGGTATTACGTCATACTGATAAAAAATTATATCCAATAGTTACTTAATTCTTTGTAGTCAGCTCCCCTACTATCTAATATAGAGTAAACTTTTTTAAACCACGTGTAAAAATAAGAGTTTAAGAGCAGCTAGCGTAAAAACGGCAACATAGATTTTTTAAAACGGTACATTTTTTGAAAGCTTGTTTATTATTAATTTTTTACATAACATTTCTTGCGTTTAAATTAATTAATTAGATACCGACTATTTTGATTGACTGGATATATATATATATTTGGTATTCATGTTTAGTTCTTAATAATAGCTTGGCAAAAAATGGCAACGAAAAGGTAGTAGTTGGGTTAAAAAAAATATATTTTATTGTAACTTACATTTTTGTTGTATTTTGTTAAAAATTTGACTTTACGATTTTTTTGCATGTTTCTATGTAAAAATGTAAAATTAATTTTAATATACTATGGTGGCCCAACTCAAAAAAAAAACAATAATTTTCATAAAAACTCAAAATCACCCCTTAAGTGTTTTATGAGGAGCAAAAAAATTTTATATTTGAGAAACATTCTAGTTTCTACAATTCGTAAAAAAAAGTATTGAAAGAGATATTAAGTTAAGATCAAGTTAGCTATGGTTTTGTTCGCGTCTCTTGCATTTATTATCATATGTAGATAAAGTCGGCACAGCCTGACTTTAATAAAGTCGGCACAATTTTTAACAGTTCCGCACGAATGTTAAACAATTACTACATATTTTTAAAGACTTTACGCACTTGTTATGAAATTACTGGAACAAATCATTGTATTTTTCGTGTTAATCCTCCTCCCTCTCCCCTTGTGACACTATAATACTTCGAGCATCCCTTGCCCCCATCTAGCTGCGTAACGTAATTTATAAATGGCCTTTAAGTTGGTTACCTAACGTTCTTGCTACTATTTCTGACATTGTTGTCATCTAAACAATAACTTTATGTACCAATAAGTCCCTACCCTATCTCAATAATTGTTGACCAGTTTATAAAAGATACCCAATAATCACCGGTATAAAGATCTGACATTTTCCAAGCATAAATTAACTTCTTCAACTTTAAATACTATTAAACAGACACTGTATAATTTTAACCTTATAATTTAAGTAAACGTTAATTGTGAGAGTAGCCGATAATTAGCTTTTGTAGGTTTATCTTTATTTCATTGGTGTTAATTTTATTTTTTAAACACGTCAAATAGATATTTTCTTTGGAATATTTCGCGAACTCAAACGTTAGAAAAAATTGTTTTGCTAATGACCTTAGATTTATCTTTCTCTTTTATCTCTTTTTAATTGATTAGCCTGTTACCTAAATCAGCAACCATTATTTGCATTTATTTCTTTGTTGTCTTCATTATCAAATTCACCTGCTAAATTGATTACATGCTTTAGAGGATCATTAGCGAGCACATCTGCTTGTAACAATCAATCTCTTTCTTGAACTTTTTTTCTGCTTTTGTAGCTTTCAACTTGGAAGAATAATTGCAAGATTATGGTCATTTGCTCTAAAAGTGTGGTAAAGGAGAGAATAGCTAAGCGTTCCTTGGGTCACTTTTTCACTCCACACAATTTACAATACAATTTGGGTTGATACCTAGGATCAAATGAATTATACAGTTTAATTCTTAGGTTACTCAGTGGCGGTGCTTCACAAAAAAGTAGACAACAAAGATGCTGGTGGTAACCCTGAAGTCTTTGGAGAAAAAACGAGAAGTAGCATAAAGTTCCTTTAAAGACATTCTAGGATCCCTCCACAGTATTTTGGGACAGTTTGACCTTCAATTCGTCAAACCAAGAATAAACAAAGGCATGACGTACTTACCGCGAAAACCATTAGAAATACAGAACAGTATTATGGAGTTTCTATTTCAAAACAAGTTTTAGACAAAATCATTTCGGACATAAAAAAATTTTTTGGCCTGAAAATATTCATACCAAGTTTTATACAACGTGAAGTCAAAATCAAGGCAAAATTAACTAAAGTCATTTCTAAATACTATAAACTGTTTGATTAATCCAAAACACAAATTCTTAAACTAGTATTAGGAAAAGTCAGTATTTGGAAACAATATTGATCAGAAGTAGGCAAAAGCTTAAATAAAAACATACCTGATAACGTTTTTGAGGCAATGGACAAGTGTGGCGATATTTTTTCGTTGATAAGAACATTCTTGGATGTTTGCCAGTAAGTGGTGTTTGTCATAAAGAAGCTTCTCATGCCTCAGAAAATTGAAAACATGAGTACTTAAAAACACTATGACGGAATTTCGTCTGACGTGCTTAGCGTAGCTGCAAATCAACAGATATATTGAAATTGACATTGAGCGAGTCATTGACCGGTTTGCCCCAAAAAAAACCGCAAACGATTTTTTTTTGGGATATGGAATATAAAAGGTAATGTTTCAACTTCAAAAGCTTTTTAGACCTCAAAACAAAAAGTATTTAGCTATTAGATTTTGTTTGTGGTTTGTTTGTTATCTTTTTATAGCTGAAAAAATTATACCCAGTTACTCAAGCTCGGATTTCAGAATAATAGGGGGGGTAGTTAACCCCTCCTACCCTGGCTTTAAATCATAGTAATCATAAAAAGTAAAAAAGTGCTTACCTGCTTTTGTTTATTATATACGGTTGGTATTGGCAATTTTTGCTGCGTCAAAAATAATTGTTTTTTTAATCTTAAAAATCCAAACACAGCATTTTCCTCCATAATTTACGGTAATCACACTCCCACCATCAATTTTTTTTTTTAATTTGGCGGAGTAACGGGCACTTGGCACATTTTGTATAGAAAAAAACACACTTTTTTATTTAAAATTTCACACCAATACATTTTAATAACACATAATTTTTTCGGATTTGTTTTCTTTGGTACGTAACCAACAGCGAATTAAATCGGAAATATTTAACGTAATCACAGACTTTCTGTCAGTTTTAATTTCTTTATTTAAACGTGTTTACACTTTGCAAAAGGTCATAATTTTTTGTAAAATTTTATTTTTATACATTTAACCTACATAAATTAAGATGTTTTTGTGTGTTTTCTTCCGTTGGCGAAAAAGTTTTTTCTACCGCTTATAGTAACTCAAAGTTTATGTAAAATTGCAGAATATACCTTTTTAGGTCTTAAATTATTATTTCCGTGAAACTTTAGTAATAAATTCTGCTTAATCGAAACGAATAATTTTGCTCACTTCGCGTTACGGAACTTTTGTTGTCTTTAGGTTAAGATTTTACTTAAGGCGATTTCGGCAAGCTTCCTTTGGTATAACATTTGGTTAACCAATTGGTACCTGTGATGTCATAGTAATGATGTAACATAACGCTTTCTTCCGAATTCGTTCGGTATAGGCCAAGGGAAACAAATCTGAACCAAACTTTTTTGTTTGTTAAAGTTGCATATCAGACAAAACATATTTGTTTCTCACTTCATTACGACCAGGCCTCCAATTTATAAGGGAGAATCCAGATACCTACAGACCTGTTTCATCCTTATTAGGAATCATCAGGGAGTCGTAGGATTGTACCTGGCAGTTGAAGCTACACATGCACCATGCACACCTCTCCACCTGAAATCGATTTATTATGGTTACTATCGTAGACTTGCTTCTTTCATAATCAGCTAGTCGAATAGAACAAATACTGTGTAGCTTTTGTTTAGTTAATAAAACATTTTTGCTTTTTTGAAATGTGGTTTTTATTTTTAGTGACCTTATATTTTGAATTAGTAAAAACTAAACAATCCTTATAAAAAGTTTATATACGCCAAAAATATAACCTAAAATGACAAAGTCAAAAAGTCAGTGTTGCACATAGGAAAATATAAAAAATCGTATTTGCAGCTGCCTTCTGCTGTACCAGTTTTATGTGGAGAGAAGTGTACCTGTGTGCTCACATTAGGTCTGTAGGTGTCTGTATTCTCCATTAGACATTGGAGGCCTGGTCGTAATAAAGTGAGAAACAAAAACGCTTTATCCGATATGCCACGAGCTTTACTTTAATTTTTATTTGCGGACACGAGATTCACTTTGTTGTTTTTTTTTCTCTTTTATGGTTATTTTCTTATTATTTTGCTAAAAAAGATTTAACAAATGGCTATAAGAAAAGCTATAAGAAAAGCTGCTGTGGCTATAGCTCTTATTTGTGAACTTTTTAAAAGTAGACGTTTTAAAGAAGATTTTGTTTTGATTACAAATTATTTAAATATCACCTACAGTGTATCTAATGCAATTTCTTGGCCAGAATTCTCTAATTCAGCGTATTCAGTAAAAGTAAATGGTATTCCATTTAGGAAAAAGGTTACTCGGTATCGGTCGTTTAATCCATTATAACTGAAAACAATAAACATTTCAAATGCAACTTATTTGGTTACATTTCTAAAGCAGGACAAATCGAAAATAGAGGGAGATAGCACTATACCAAACCACAGACATCACTATGGAAATACTGGAACAAATCCTCGCATTTTTTGAGTGAATTTCCCCTTCCTCCCTTGCAACACCTTAGAACACTTACACCGACCCTTTCCCCCCCCCCATTGCTGTGTTACGAAATTTATGGATGGCCTCTAAGTTGGTTACCTAACGTTCTTGTTACTATTTCTGACAGTGTTGTCCTCTAAACATGCCCATGCCACCTCTAAAGTTGACATAATTAAAGTTAATGCCATCTTTTGTTAAGGACTTATCGGTGATAAAGTCGGCGTGGCCTAAATTTAACAAAGTTGGTACTATTTTTTACAGTTCTGCACGAAATATAAAAGGGCTCTGACATTGCTGTCATCTAAACATGTCATCTAGACATGCTTAAGGCTATAGTTTCTCCCCAGATTTTAAGTAAAAAAAAGTAAAACTGGCAACGCCTTGTTCTTTAATTTTTTTAATCTTTTGCCAGGGTGCACAGGGAAAACTAAACATCAGAATTAGCTGAAATTTTACATGGGTGATGATTTTTAAATGCTTAACAAAAATATCTGAAGGATTTTTCAAAATTCTCAATTATTTTTTCTTTAAAATAAAAGCTCTGGTGCTGTCATCTATCTCAAAAACCTCAAAATATTTGCGGTTTAGAATCAACCCAATTTACAAAAAAAAAAAGAGAAATACTCACAATTTCCTCTGAATTACATTTTTCCTTTTTATATTTCCTTGCTTTAGCAAAAATAAAAACTAAGTTTTCTTTTTTTCTAAAAGCCTGTGCACTCCGAAAAAGAAAACTGATCGATCAATCACACTTCATTGAATTTGTGAGACACACGCAGTTCAAGTGTTGGCCGATAGACCGCAGAATTTATACGATTCCATGGTAACTGCAGGTGTTTTGTCAACAAACTTTAAATCGGGCCGCAGTGGGACAGAGGAGTATTTTTACGTTTTCTGACAGAAAACCATTCCAGGTTATGTTTATCTTTCAAAAACGTGTTTTCAAAAACGTGTTTTTAAAAACATTGTTCTAAAACAAATCTGAACCTAGTCGCCCGCCGAAGAAGGCCTAGCGCTGCGCAGGCATTACCCCGAGTCTATCAAAGAACCAAGAGAACTTTACTGGCTCGCTGGGATTACTAGGAATTCGCATAGAAACAATCGGCGCCCATAACCCCACATAATTTTGTTTTTATTTTAATTCAACCATTTTTTTTTTTTTTTAATTTAAATTATTGCGGCATACTTTTGTGCAAGTGTACTAGTGAAATCTTGGAGTGCAAAGGATAGATTTTAAAACCTCAGTTTCAAAAACACATGGATACTAGAGTACTAACAAAACAGGTCAGTAAAGCTCCATTTAGAGGTTGGAAAGACTCTTGCTAGTCGTTGACGCTCCTGTTTAAAATATAATACGATTATTTCGTTTAGCGCCAGTAGCCAATTTTTAAATCTACATGCTTTTAAGTTAACCTGATGTCGGTATCAGCAAGCGGGAGTGTTTACAATTCAATTATAAATTTACTTTAATATGTAGTTGGGTAGCGTTTTTTTAGCAGGTGAATCTGTAATAAATGGTTTTCTTTTATTTTTTAGCGGCGCAAAATGCGAAAAGTCAAAATAAGTAACCTAACCCAAAATTTTTGACCCGGTGCTAAAAAATCTCTGGTGTCCCACTGTGGATAAACGTAAATCCGCGTTGCCATGGAAAATAAATTCAATGACGTAAAATTTTGCAAAAAAATCAGGTCGACATAGTTAAATTGATTTCCCGTACAGTGTTGCTAAAATCAATTGCCCAGATTGTAACTACGACCTTAAACTAAGAAATTTTCAACTTTGCCGGCGCCTATGTTGCCAAAAAACTTTTCTAGAACAGAAAATTGTTTTGCTACAACAGCATAGTTTTTTTTTTTTTGAATTTCAGGTTTCCAAATTTTTTTGCTAGGGTTAAAAACTTTGCTGTTCTAGCTGTTCCAAGAAGGTTGTTTGGCAACAAAACAAAGGTGCCAGCCAAAATGACTTTAATAAAAAAATTCTTAGTGTATATTGTACCACCCATAAAGTTGATACAACAAAAGTTAATGCCGTAGTTTATAGGGACTTATCGGATATTATAGGCTGACTTTAATAAAGTCGGAACTGTTTTTAACAAAGGTGAACTTATACTACATATCAGGTAACTTGGATAAGTACCAGTACGGAACGATGCCTATTTGTGGGTGGTTCAAGATTGGAAATCAAAGTGTATGATGGTGTTTAATGATGTATGGGGAGGGTGACCAGTGAAACCCAGAGCGAAACATCGTTTAATCATTTCTCTTTTCGCTTTGGTCCTTTGTGTGTTCCTTGTGGGATACTAATCCAAGTTTGAATTTTCGTTATTTCCACCCAAGATCTTTTGATCTTTTTGTTTTTTTTTATATACTACATATTTTAAGGTACGTACTTACACATCTGTTATGGGACGACGCGGTGCGGTGCTCTTCTTGTTGGCTGAGGCTATCCAAAACCTACGTTTGGGCTATCCATCCAGAGCTTTTTTGATCGCGGCGATATCCAAGTAATTTTGACTTAACATGATATCTGTGTCTACCTTTAAAGATAGGCACAAATGTTATGTTAGGTCAGCATTATTTTGACAGCGCCTCGATCAAAAAAGCTCTGGCTGGATAGCCCAAATGCAAGTTTTAGATAGCCCCAGCAACCGAGAAGAGCGGCTTCTAAATTCAATTTTGTTAAAATAATCAGTCCTGAAAACAATAACAGTGAGATTTACTAAGATCTAAAATAGTACCCCCCACAGTTCCAAATATTTACACCTGTGGGGGGCACTAAATTTTAAAACCAATTTTTTAAAAAACACTTACCCATACAGAAAAGACACAAAGTTTTGATTATTTTGTATTGTTATTGCAAAATAACACTGAAAAACTGTTTTGTTTTCTCAAAATACACCATATTTTAAAAGAAAATGCCCTAAAACTATTTTTTTTTTGACAGGTTTCAAAATGGCAAATGATGAATACGCCAGAAATTTGGCACATAATTGCAACATTATTTGTGTTTGAGGTTATAAAGTTGGTGATTTTTTAGACCTCCTCAGGGGGGTGGTTTAAATTTATAGACCGCAGATAGGATTGTTTTGTGGCATTTGGTAATAAGTTCGTTTATAATTTCCCTAAGTAACCATTTTTATAAGGATTAATTTACCTTATTTAATATCCTAAGTTGTTCATTATCCAATAAAACACCTCCTATTTTGTCCAGAAAACCGCCATATTTTAAACCCGTTTTTAGCACAAAAAATATATTTATGAGGGCACTAACTACGAGGTAAAACAAATATAAGTGAAGGTCACTGATTATGCACGAAAAACATACCAAACAAAAAAACCCAAAACAACTTTATTAATTTATTTACAAACTGAAAGTAAAACATTAAGGTTATCTAAAAGCTCAGTCACAAAAACTTTCCTTACCCCTTAGCCCACTTATTTTAAAGCTGTAGCTTTCATCAGTAGAGGTTGGTACAAGCCAAGGTGCAAGCAGGGGTAAAAGATCCGAACTCGCTGTTTGTGATTGAATGCAGCGCTAATATTTTTAAACTGATATTTCGACAGTGTCAGAAATGTAAAATGTAATGTAATGTAAAATGTTAAGTTTTTTAATACATTTCATAAATAAAAACATCTTTTAAATAAATACAAAATTAATCTATTCCTTATTTTATTATTACCAATCTAAATCGTTGTGTGACATCAAGTATTAATTGGAAAAATTAATTATCAAGGGTAACTTTTAATTAGAGTGACATATAACCTTAATTTTAACTTGTTTTACATGGTTCAATATTTAAACCCCGAGTGGGTTTAAATTTTTGAATTTTCTATTCTTCTAAATTGAAACTTTCTTCTTAAATCCAACAAATGATTATATTAAGATGATTATTCAATAAACAAATTTATTAAAATTATTTTTATAAATCAAACTATGTCCAAAACTCAAGGAGGTTTGGTTTAAAATGCTTAATACCAAAAATTTCACTTAAACCTAGGACCGTTCTAAAATAAACTAAACCTTTTTAGTAAATCCCACAGTGACTGTTCTCTTCCTTATAGCTAGATAAGGGCACTTAAACATGAAAATTAAAGTGAAACTCTCTTAAAAACAGATGGGTTCGCATAGAACTATGAAAAAATGTGCCAACCTTATTAAAGTGAGGATAAGTCCCTATCGTTCAAATAATAGTACATTATAAACCTAGGGACTAAAGTTCCTCTTTTAATCCCGCGGCGAAAGGTTTGTAGCCCGACCGTAGGGAGGGCTACAATTCGCCAAGGCATTAAAATACACTTTAGTCACGAGGTTTTTATACTATTTTATGCACTTTAGAATGCGAGAAACTAAAAACAAAAAATCACAAAACTAACAGTAGACCACTTAACGGTACTCTAGTTTCAAGATTGACAGCTCGTATTACTGATAGTTGTCATTGATTGTTGTTGGCATGCTGGATTCGCTCAAAATTTATTGTGCCATGGAAGTGTTGCTATGGCACAAAACCAATGTAAGTTAGTTGTTGTTATCAACGGTGAGTCCACAAAAATCGTACAGCATTCTTTTTGAAAATGAACATTGAAGAGGCCGCGGAAGAGGCCATCGCTAGCCTTCTTCCACAAAAATCTCGCGAGGTTTCCAAGAAACAGTTTCGTGATTACTGAAAATGGTGCGCTGAAAATATGCAGAGAATTTTACGGATGAAAAGGTGCTCCTATATATCATAATAAGAAATAGATTTAAGTAATGCATATGCTAATAATTTTTTTCGTTCATACAATTTAACAAATAAATAAAATTTCAATGAAATTATTGTTTAATACGGAAAAATTTACTTTAAATCCCCCAGGGGTGTGTACTTTTAATCCCTAAAGTACATAAAAAATATTTAATTTTAAAAATATTTCATTTCAAACACAATTTGGTGCTGAATTTTCTTACCGAATACCGCACAAGGTTAAATTAAATCCTGAAATTTATTCTTGCCCATAATTATCATGTTTATTTCGTGCGTTCTATTCGGATAAAAAGGCGATTGACTTGAAAACGTCGTCGAAATAAACGCCGTTTCTATCCGGATAGAGTTTTCAAGTCGCCGAAATAAACGCTTCGATCTAGATACAGTAGGCTAATTTGAACTACTCTTAACTTCTAGATTTTAAATTAAACTACGGTGTTTCAGGCGGAGCTGTGTGCCATTATCATGGCAGCAACCCTACCCGAGGTCAGAAATGGCAGGAGGGACATATTCATATGCTCCGACAGCCAGGCTGCCTTCAAGGCTCTAAGTGCACCCAAAATAGTCAGTAGTCTGGTGGAGGAGTACGCTAAAGCACTGAAACACTGGCTCAAGACAAAAGGGTGACACTGATGTGGGTCCCAGGGCATGAGGGAATATCAGGGAACAAGAAAGCGGACGAACTTGCCAGACTAGGGGCCAAAACCCAATACATTGGAACCTTTTCTGGGAATAACAAGGAAACAAATGGGCGAACAATGAACTGAAGACGTCCTGGAAGCAAGAGTCAGAGTGCAGACAGTCCAAGCTATTCGTGGATGGTCCGAATGTAGCCAGAACTAAATGGCTCTTAGGCAAGACCCGAAAGGACATTGGACTGCTGACTGGGCACAATCGGCTGAACAAACATCTGACGCAAATAAGAGTAGCAGGAGATCCTGTGTGTCCCGCTTGCGGGCTCGAAGAGGAGTCGGCGCAGCACTTGATAGCACAGTGTGACGCATATGCCAGATCAAGGCAGCTGAAGTGGAGATTTCTCACGATAGAGGAAGAAGAGCTGCACTCGCTCAAATGGGCCGACATACTGAACTTCGTAAAGAAGACAGGGAGGCCCGAAGAGAGAGGTGCAGCGGAAGTAGGGGCACAGGGGTAAGGAACGGGGTATAGCAGAAAGAGCCTATGAAGAGGCCTAATTGCCAGGCCCACAGGACGCCCCTATACTACTACTACTACTTTAAGAATTGTTTATAAATAAATGATTTCTTTTTCTGGCAACAAATTTCTGGATTTCTTTTATTTTTCCTTCTCTTTAAAAAAAACCTCGAAAAAACTTGAATAATTTCATAAAAACATAACCTCTAAATATCCCACTGACAACTTGGCATGAGGTCAAATCAATTTCAATTGAACTGTGAAATAAACGCCTAGGAGTAAGGTTTAAATTTCGAGTGCGATCGAGTTTCTATTCGGATAGAACGCACGACATAAACGTAGTAAATATTCATGAGCTCTTAAAATTTCCGAAAATAATTAAACTTCTTATCGTATCACTAGTGAAAATACTTTTTAAAAATCTAAAAAGTGACCAAAAAAATAACAAATATTTAAAATGTCAGCTAAGTCATAAACGTTCTACCTTAAAGATTAACCCCCAGATGTACCGTAAAAATATTCGGATTAGTTTAGCTAATCCATGGTTCCTCTTTGTTCATTTATGTGGGATCAAGAGAGAAAAAGGATGGATTAGATAGCCAATCGCGATTAGGTGCCTACGGTGCATTTAGAGGAGATTTGGCGGCACCAGACCTGTAAGCCCTTAAATTAAACCAAGTAAAACATCTGACTTGTGCAACTTGAAGGTTAGTTTCGGGGTTCGGTTTGTGGCCGCTTGAATTTTAAACGCTATTTAGTTATTCAGGCAAGAGAATTTGTCGCAAAAAATATTATTTATAAACAATTTATTAGCAAAGTACCTACCAATGCAAATATTAAAGCATTATTGCGTACAACTTGTATAGCAATACCTTCTTCTTCAAGTGTGATGGTCTCTTCAAACATTGGCTATCATCAGCGCGATCTGTAACAGATCCACTGCTTTTCGGGGAAGTGTCGTAGTACTAATAACATACCATCGTCTAAGATTTTTAAGCCATGATATCCGTGTACGACGTGGACCTCTTTTCTGCCTTCAATTTCGCCTTCTATTATCAATTTTAAAAGTTTATATATGTCATTTCTCAAAATCTGGCCAAAATACTCAAGTTTTCATTTTTTTATGGTAAATAAAGCTTCAAAATCTTTATTTATTCTAAGCAAAACATCCACATTAGTTACTCTGTCCATCCAAGATGTCCTTAGTATTCTACGATAACACAACATCTCGAATGCCTCTTTGCACATGGCCTCAGTCAGTGTCCATGCTTCCACGCCATAATATAAGATGCTAAAAACATAACACCGAAGCAAACGAATTCGGAGAGTGGTATTAAGATCGCGACTACACAACACTGATTTCATTTTGATAAAAGATGATCTGGCCTGTTCAATGCTTGCACGAACTTCTTTCACGTTGTCCCAGTTCTCATTAAGGAGGAAACCCAAGTATTTGTATGAATCCACGCGTTCGACTTGCTGCTTATTTACTTCTAACATTCCTCTGATATTCTTTACCTATCGAAAACTATCCATTTTGTTTTTCCAACATTTAAGTTAAGCCCGGATTGCGAACTTTTGGCAGCAATTTGATTTAACACCTCTTGCAGGTCTTCCACCATGTCTGCTATTATGCCAGTGTCGTCGACATATCGTTGGTTGTTGATTTTTATGCCGTTTATGGTCAGACCCTCTTTGCATTTATGAAGTGCATTCTCTATTATTTTTTTCCATCCCTGATATACACCGCTTTTTATTTGGACCTCTTCGGAAAATTTTCCATCAACATTTATTGATTTCAGTATACATTAGCGATTATCTTTAGATCTCGGTCATCTAGACCAACTTCTTTTAGCGATTCTATGAGTTTTTCGTATTGGACTCGCTCAAACGCTTTCTCATATTCTATGAAACAGGCATATACTGGCACCGAGACATCCCTAGACCGCTGAACTAAGACTTGAATGCCAATGCCTCTCTTGTCCCGAACCACCCATAAAGCATTCGCATTTTCCATAAATTCTTTCATGGATAATTTTTAGAAATATTTTTAACATATGGCTCATTAGGCTGATTAGGCGGTAATCACTGCACTTCTTTGATGAATGTTTTTTAGGCAGTGTAAGGTTGATTTTTGCCAGTCATCAGGGATTTTACCGCTGCGATAAATCAAGTTAAAAAGTTTGACCAGCGTATTTACCGAATCTTCGTTTTTAATTATCATTACCAGCGTTACCTATTCAAAATTAACAACAGCCCTTAAATTTTCATACGAGACGTTTTAAGTTATGAATTACAAATCTTAAAATCAAACACTCACAGGCCGATTTAAGTTTCCCTTAACTTTACAAATTAGCGTCAGTTGGTGCAAATGACTATTAACCTCTTTCTTGAGCGTTTTTCTGCTTTTTGTAAATTAATATTAAATCAAGATACCGAATAATTGAAAGTCTAAAACTAGTAGTATCTTAATTAAAGAAAACAGCAGGTGGTTTTAATTTTCCTTTGCACTAAATTAGCAAATGGAAAAAGAATGTCTGCATGATTGTCCATAAAATTTAATTCAGATAAGTTTTTAACAGTTTAGATCGTAAAAATCAGTAGCAGTGGCTGATAATGATGGCTTATAAAAGTAACAAGTAAATCCGTTAAAGATGAACTATAAAGTTGCAAATAAAAATAAATAATATACAGGGTGTTCCAAATTCGATACCCATTATGGGGATCTCCTAAACGATAGCAGATCCGAAAAGTTTAAATTAGGGTAAAGTTGCGCAAATTACTGAATTCCATAAAACCTTAAAAAAATAAACAAAAATATTTTTTTTATATTTTATTTTGTTGAAACCCGCGTGTCGCTAGCTACTATAGTTCGTGATTTGAATTTTTAACAAGTTTAACAAAGAATTTTTTTTCCAAATTTGATAAAAATAGGTTCAGCGGGTTTTAAGTTATCGTGTCCCAGACAGACAGAGAGACCACCATCAAAAAATTTTGTATTCAGTGAAAATTTCAAAAAATACTTATTTATTATTTAATTTAAAAATTATGAAAATTTTGAAAAGTTAGGTTATAAATTAAATAATTAAATACTAAGAAACAAACGTATTTTTCAAATATTAGGCAAAATTATCAACACAGAACGGCATTTTTAAAATGTCAAAAAATGTACTGCAAGCGGGTTTCCCAAATATCTTGAATATAAGTTAAAAGCAAAAATTGAATTTGAGCTGGTGATGGCCAATTATCTCAAAACGTCATGTGACTTGTCAAAATAATGTTGATGCCACTCCAAATTGCTGCGGACTAGTTTTTTGACACTGACAATGACAGTTCCATTTAGCTTCTGTGTTTAATTGTCAGCTGCCATATTGAAATTGGTCCGGAGAATTTGGAATAATTTGGAATAAGGTGTATTATCGGTAATAAACCAAACATCCCTAAGAGAAAATTAACTTAAAAAAGTCACTGAAAAAGTCTGAAGCATTTTTTTGACAGTTTTCAGAATAAAGGCGCAAAAAAAATAAAAACCAAAAATTAAAATTTTGGTTAAATTGGGTAGGAAATAAATCAAAACCGCCTTTTATAATATTTATAAAAAAAAAGTAACTGAACTGGTGGATGGGTTTATAATAATTTTTGCTGATAATACGTCCATAGTTATCACTTATATATAGAAAATTCTCAACAAGTTCAAACAATGTTGTCATTAAAATAATCTTATAGTGAATCTTAAGAAGGCAGTATGTATTAATTTTGGATGTAGAAAAAATTTACAGGCAGGCTCTGTAAATTTTTTGTCGATGTCTGAAAACAATAGACTTTTTAATTTTTTTGTCGACAACTTTCTGAACTGGGACAAACATGTTAAGCATGTACTACAAAAAGTGAGTAAATGGTTGTTTGCCATTCTTAAAATAAAGGAAATAGTACCACATAATATATTAGACCGTGATAGTACGTCTAAGTGGCTTGCTCAATATTTACTTTGCAACTTTTTACGTTCACCTGTCATACTTAGTTGTTCTTTGGGGTGATAGCATGCAAGTTTTGCATTTAATGTTCAATTTACCATAGCGAAAGCTGCCGTCCGTTGCTAAACACAGAATTCTCACTTTCCCATCTATATATATTTTTAAAACTCTACTCCAGATTAGAGCAAACAATCATAACTTTAAAAATAGCTCTGATTATCATACATTTATTACAAGATGTGGTCTGAGATATGAGGTGTGACTGACCGACTGGCCCAGTTCAAAAAGAGTCCTATCTTTGCGAGTATTAGAATGATTAATAAACTATTAAAAGAAATGATGTACAGGGTGATTCAAATTGGGCACTTTTATATGGGCACTTCACGACACATAAATCGCATACGCCGATTTTATATGCAATATATCCCTTACGATTTAGCGACCTTTTCTGTCACAATGTGTCAAAGTCCACTCATTGTCATATTTTGTTGTCACAGTCTTGTCCAACTTAAAAATGCCACAACAGCTATCGGTATTCGATAAATCCCAAATTTTAGCAATATTAGGTGGATGTTGGTCTGTTCGTCGGGTCGTCGATCATTATGAACGAAACAAGTTCACGTGTAAATCTGGATTTCGGCAAGAGAGCATGGTGCGCTTTTCAGAAATCAAGGAAGGTTTACAACGACGGTTTATGTGAACATGATGCAAATTATTATGCTTCTGGAAAATATTAGCTTTATATCCCGATGGTTTCGTGTATCAACAAGACAACTGCCCGGTACACACTGCCAGGATTTCTCAGCAGTGGTTTAGGGAGAATAATATTGAACTTTTGCCATCTCCAGCAAAGACCCCCGATGCCAATCTCATCGAGAACGTATGGGGTCTCATTGCAAAAAAGTTATCAAAATTTAATGTTCTTCCACAGAATGCTGACCATTTGATGGAGCTAATAGTTAGAGCTTATAAAGAGATCATTAAACAAAGTCCAAATTTATTTTAAAATTTACTCTACTAACTAACTCTATGCCAAGGCGTTTAGAAAAAATTATTCAACCAAATGGTGCAATGACCAATACTGAAGTAATTATTTTCGATGTTTGTTTATCGATAGAATTTTTTATTTTTATTTATTTTTTAATATTTTGTTGTTTATAACACTGAGGCTTTTAATGTGTATTGATCTAGCTTGCATAATCCAAAGCCTTTCCAGTTCTTTCTTCTTCGTATTTGACGAAGAGACCAAGGGCCAAATTTATAGTCATCTTTCAAGGCTCCCTTGTTCCTTCAAGGAGGCCTTAGGGCCAATTTGGTATTTATAGTGGTGAAAGGCACCCTTGAAGGAATCCTTAAATCAAGGTTGCTGAAGAGCTACCTTGGGGCTTCCTTGACAAATAATGTGTGGTTAAAAAAACAAAAATATTGTTGGGTTTGTTTTGATAATTGGTTTTTGGTCATTTTGTGGATTGCTTTTTAACCCCTAGATGCACCGTAAAAATATTCGGATTAGTTCAGCTAATCCAGGTTCATTTATGTTTGATCAAGAAAGAAAAAGGGTGGATTAGATAGCCAATCGCGATCAGGTGCCTACGGTGCATTTAGGGGTAAGATATGCTGAAAATAATGGATGATTTTTTGGAATTTATTGATCGGGTGGAAGAAGAAGTCCCTAATCATCATGGTCGTCTTCCAAAGAGATACATACGGGACATGCAAAGTCCCTTTGAGTTCTTTAGGGTTAGAACTTCAATGAGCAAGGGTTTTTATATTTCCCTATTATTATAATATTAACTTATTTCTACCGAGGCCCGACACAGAACCGTAAAAATATTCCTGGGTACCAAAAGTTACATACGAGCATATGCAAAAAGAAAAGGAGATTTTGGTCAGTTATATATTTTCAAAAAAACACCACACTGCACATTATACTAAAACATGATCGAAGATCAATTTAATCACCCAAACAACCGGGGTCCCTTCCAGTGTCCCCAATGTTGGCCTTAATTGATATGTACCCTACGGTATATGGCACTGTAAGGTAGCTAGGTAATGAAAGTAACACGTAGGACACAAAACTAACCTGCTAACACAAAAGACAAACTACACATTTATTCAAAATTCGGTAAAAAACAACATTGTTAAAATCTGGAACGACTTTCTTCAATTGGTCAGAGATTTTCCCGAAAAAACCTACTAATTAAATTTACTTTTTTATCTTTCTGACAGTTTTTTTCTTAATAAGGAAAAGTTACATGATTTGTACTTATATTTTTATTTATATACATATGTATTATAGTTAATTATTTTTTTTTTTTAATTGACAAATTCAACACCTTTGTAAGGTAAATAAGAATAAATAAAATGTATTGTATTGTGTGTATGTATCTTTTATAAAGTTGGATTCATAGTTATGAAAATTATGAAGTATGAAGTAAGACACAAATAAAATAAACTATCTTACATACATTTTTTTGTTGACACGTGAGCTAAACTTATTCTTATATCTTTCAATCAGTTCAGCGAGGAAAACCTCTGGCTAGTGTAGGGTCTTAAAGGGTCTACAGACTACGTGTTTGTTCGACGAGCAAAGCTTGTCGAGTAAAAACGATGCCAGACCGAAGTGTGTGTGCGAAAAGTTGTAATTTTTGCTGGCGTACAAAAACCCCATGCAAATATCTGGCTTCGCCTGATTTTGTCCATCGGAGATGTTCGATTTATTAATATAATAACACTCAACCGAAGTCTGTGTGCAACTCGCATCCGTCTTTTTTGCTCGACCAGATTTGCTCGTCGAACATAACCATCCAAAAAAACGCAGTCTGTGGGCCCTCCTTTTGAATTTTATCTTCATTAATTTTTTTTGTAAAAAAAAACAAAAATGTTAAAAATAAAAAAACCTTAACCACAAAAATTATAACAATGAAGTTATCAGGAGTTTATTTGCACCATTTTTGCGACGTTGCCGATGCAACCCTACCTTGAAATATTCCTTCTGAAGGAAGGGACTATAAATAAGAAATGAAAGGACGCCTTGAGGCTTCCTTCGACGTCGGACTATAAATTTGACCCCAAATTTCTTCCAGTTTTGCCAAACTATAGAACCAGTAAATATTAGTAAAAATACCTTCAGTCTCCTTAACAAAATTTGTTTATGTAGTCTAAAAGTGTTAACCTACAAAAGTCGGTAACAATAAGCAAGCAAAATTTTTAAAATATAGACATGTGCCTAACTTCTACTGTATGCGTTTTATGTGTCGGGAAGTGTACGTACGGGTACTTCTAGCAGAGATAGAGAAAAACCAACCCCCTCCCCCTTTGCGGGGACTTTTCAAAGAGTCTGCATTTTTGGATAGAGCCTGTAACTTTTTTATTTATGAAAATTTCTTTTTGCTGTAAATTGCTCTTTTAAAGCAGAATCCAGATCTCAAACTGGATTTTATTTTTAAAGGTATAACGAAAAGTTTCCTTTTTTTATGGAATACCCTATTTTTTATTTTATTTTTGTATTTAATATTAAATTCTAATCAAAATAGTGTATCATATGTGATATTTTGGTTAAGTAGTTTTTGAGATATTCAACATTTTCTGTTCACAACAAAGGGGCCATGGCCGGATATGGTTCTGACATTAAAAATAAAATCTATTTAGAATATAAAATTTAATAGTCGAATAATATAAATATTTAAAAATATAAGAAAATATAAATATAAACTTTAAATTGAAATTGGTAGAAGCATTCTTCAAAATGAAAAATGTAGTAGGCCATGACATATTTGACCTTATAAGATCATGTCTTTAGTGCATAGCCGACTCAATTTTTATTGTCATATCCATATCCGGCCATGACCATCTTGTTGTGAAAAGAAAATGTTGAATATCTCAAAAACTACATCACCAAAATATCTGAAATTGAAAGTCGCAGATAAAACTCAGTTTGAGATCTGGATTCCGGTTTTAAAGATCTACAAAAAAAAACTATTTACACCAAAAAGAAATTTTCATAAACAAAATAGTTACAGACCCTGTTCCAAACTGCAGACTTTTCAAAAAGCCGCCGTAGCTCAAAGATGAGTGGATATATCAAAATGCGGTTTTCACCAAAAATCTTGTCTTGAAATTTGAGCTTTGAAAGGGGGGGTTGGTTTTCCTATCTCCTCTAGAAGTACCCGTACCCATATAAAAGTGCCCAATTTAAATCACCCTGTACATGCGAACTAAAAGGTTTAAAAGTTAGAATTAAGGAGTTCCTTATTAAAAACGCCTACTATTTTCCCCAGGAGTTCCTATAAATAGGGTTGCCATCTCTAAAATTTTAAAACTAGGACAAAAACACTTAAAAACTCGGACAAAATCCGGACATTGCTGCAAAAATTTATTATTTGGCACTTTTTAAAACTTAATGGTTCGATCAAATCACGTCTTAAATTCGCCGCAAGCGAAAATTTCAAGAAAATTACATTAAAAATGTAATTTTTTACACGTTTTAAATGTTTTTCACGAAAAATTTGTATACATTTGTATAAAAGGTATATACCGGGTGGATTCTTTAAACGGAACGGTGCTTCTAGCGGGTTAGAATTTGGTTCGCGCTATCTTGGATTTTGTCTATGCAATTTAGTTTACGAGGTATGGCAATTTTTAATTTTTTTTAACTAGGACACCCTGTATATTTTGCAATTTTTGAAATCTGCAAACAATTCTCTATTCAGCAATACCACACAGTAGGATCTATCTTTTACGATAATCAAGATATTTTTATCTAAATCTGTATGGAAAACTTCGATATTCATTCAAATATCTCCCGTATAAACAACAATGCCACGAGTGTTACTTTAATAGACAACAACTCTATCTTGGAAACCATAAGAGATAGAGTATTAGTGTGTGATCAAAATGATGTCAAAAAGATAATTTTTTTTAGAATTAAAAAATGTCAAACTATACAGGGTGTCCTATTAAAAAAAAATATATTTTTTTGCCATACCTCGTAAACAAAGCGACATAAAAAAAAAATGATAGCACGATTGAAGAAAATTAAAAATCTCAGTTGGCGTGTTTTTGGATTTTTTTTATAAAACCAAATACTAACCCGCTAGAAGCACCGTTCCGTTTAAAGAATCCACCCTGTATAAAACATATATGTAGTTCTAGAAAAATTTAAGTTTTTTGTAAAATATTTATTAAGAAGTCTGTTAGGTTACGTATAGTTTAAATAATAGATTTGTCGCTAAAATCACGTCATAAATGACCCGCGGACGAAACATTTGAATGCATTAAAAATGCCATTTCTTCGTATTTCTTCTTAAATGCTGTTCCTGACAAAAATTAAACTAAAAGTTTTTCAGGTTCCAGACTTTGCGAGGTTTTTCCTGACCAAAATTAAAAAAATCCAGCTTATTTCATAAGCTCCAATAAGCACATTAAAAAAAATCATTTTTATTTAAGTTTTTACGCTCTGAAAATGTTTTAAAGAAAATATGTATAAGCCGGTCAACTGCCGTCGCGTGCAGGAAAGTATCACTTTTCACACTTGCTAGCAGGTAAATAACTATTAAAGCTAGGTAGCTAAATATAAAATATGCAGTTATGTATAGCTTTAGGATAATTAGATATTTAGCACATTGATCTCGACAAATAAATGGTCTATTAATAGTAGTTTACATAAAAAGCATGTTATGATGGTTATTACACGCGAAGATGAAGTTTGAGGGAGAGTGTCCTAATTCATCTGAGCGTGTAATGACTAAACCAAAGAGTAATATACCAACGGAACAGAGGCGCAAAGCGGACCGTAGTGGATCGCAGCCTCCTGCGAAAATCCTCGCGAAAATCATTTCTGCGCACCAGTCTGCGATCCATTTCGGCCGGCTTGGCGCCTCTGTTCCGTAGGTTTATTACTTTATGCTATAACATGCGAGTTAGTGCACTTATACTTCACCTAGGACCAATGAAAATTTCATTATAAAAATCAAAAATTATTAAAAATACCACATTTAAACAGCCCTAAGTACATACATTTGTATTATTTATGCAACATCACTCTCTCTTAGATAATTAAGACAAAACTGTGACAGTCAAGTTTTTGAAAATTTCATAACATTTTGAAATTTGAAAATAACTGGATTCTGAAATTTGAAAATAATTGGATTTTGAAAATTATTTAAATTTTGAAAATTTTAAGTTTTTTTTGAATTTTGAAAAAATATATATTTAAGCCTATAGTTTCTCCTCAGATTTTAAGTAAAAAAAAAGTACAACTGGCAACGCCTTATTCTTGAATTTTTTAATCCTTTGCTAGAGTGCACAGACAAAACTTAACATCAGAATTAGCTGAAATTTTGCAGGGGTGATCATTTTTAAATGCTTAATAAAAATATCTGAAGGATTTTTCAAAATTCTCAATTATTTTTTTTTCAAAATAAAAGCTCTGGCGCTGTCATCTATCCCAAAAGCCTCAATGTAATTGCGGATTAGAGCAAACCGACTCCGCGTTGCCATGGAAAACAAATTCAATGACGAAAAATTTTGCAAAAAAATCAGGTCGACATAGTTAAACTTATTTCCCATACAGTGTTGCTAAAAACAATTCTCAAGATTATAATTACGACCTTAATAATTAATTATTTATTTTGTTAAAAATATAGAAAATTACTTAATTTACATTTTTGCGTCAAAAACTGTCCTTATGAAAGAAAGTTTCATCGCTTGGCGCGCCCTCTTCCGATTTACAACTAAGCTTCATTATTATCCTATGAGCGTAAATGATTCATTACAGTCGTGTTAGGATCCTCGTGAAAGTAGTATTATGGGTTGGTCGCAAGTAAAATAGATGACACTTGTGCTTACGTTTAATACTGTATATGTATTTAAATTGTTTTTTATTTATTTAATTTATTGACATGTATTGACATGTACATCCATCATTGTATGTCTGCATTTTTTCAAGTATGAAATAAAGAATCTTAAATCTCTACTATTTCCATTAGGTAGCACCTTACTGATTAGCACCAGCGAAATTCTATTGCTTTTCTGGAACTCAATTTTTGAATATTGAGAGAAGGAACGTTCTCCTAAGCGAATCTACCCTTGATCGTGGGCATCGTTGCCATATTTACTTTGGTACACATGAACTACTTTTTCATTTTAAAGGCCTACTCTAACTAAATATAACGTTTTCTCTGCCGCAGTGCCGAATTAACCTCATATTCGAGAAAAACTTCTTTGGGTTTTGCAGTTCATCTCTGTGGTTGGTTTTCTGGGTTTTTGTAATCAAAATGAGTGGGGAAGGAGGCTCGGTCATTCCTTTTAAAAGGAAGGCCTTTAACACAATCCAAAAAAAAATGATCATAGAATTCATGACCAAACACCCGAAACTTCGAGCAGGAACTTTTTCCTACTATTTTACCTACAAAACTGGTCAAAAATTGTGGGAGCATGTCGTTGATTTTCTTACCTTTAATTCTAAATTTATCAATAATATCAAGACCCAAATTTTACAAAAAAACGAGTAATAGAGGTTACAAAATCGTGTGTTCTACGCAGGCGTCTCTCGAAAAAAGCGGTGTTCTCTCACTTAAAACCCGCCGGATCGGATCTCCCACTTTTTACGAGAATTTGAGCAGATATTCATCGTTCAAAAATACATCACGGGATAGATCCCTACCGACTGGTGATCATTCGCACAAAAAAACATACGTTCCCGTTTCAAAAATTGGGGTCCTGAACACAGACAGCCATCTTTTAAAAACCATTGATTTATCCCTAAATTCTATGTTAACTAAAAATATAAAAAAAAGCTTTAAGTAATTATTAATATCATTAAGGCATTCGGGTAAATTAGTCCCTAGGCTATTAGCGTCTCTCTTGTCGAGTCAAACGACGAACATAGCAGCGCGCGCCCTCTCCAATGCAGAATAAGGCCACTAAATCATGAAAAATACTCGACCGAAGGGGTGACAAGGAAAATTATTGGTTTTGCTTTTTCTAAGGTTAAGATTTCGACGAATCTAACCCGCGTAAAACTCTGCCAGGCCGAAAAATGGCTGGTCTATTACGCCGGACTACCCAAGAACATCAAATGCAGACTATATAATCTAATCAGTTAACACCATCTCAACTAAAAAGCCACTAGACTATTTATCGTTTTAGTACCCTTTGACCTACTATCGCGGCCATATTGACACCAAAATGACAAAAAAATCCATGTTTCTTCTGTCAATTTGGCTATAAAAATGGCGGAAACAGTGGGCTAAAGGACACTGAAGAGATAGAAGGTAACTGGCTTTTTAGTTGAGAACGGTGTTGGAACACCAGACGCCACCTTTTGCGTTGTCGAGCAAAAGTATAATTGCACAGTTTTTGAAATGAAATAAACAAAAATATCACAACTGCAATCCTGATGAACGTTCCTCTGCAAGCCCTCCGGATGTTGCTGATGACTTTAGATTTATTTCCAAACGAAGAGAAGTTATTCTAGTTGGTGACCTTAATAGAGATGCAAAAAGTAATACGTTGAATATGTGATGTCGTTTCTGTCGACGTGATTCGCGCGCTCTCCCAAAGACAGAGATGGAAAAGTGGAGAAAAAGCACTGATTTTAATTGACATCACATACAATACGCGCTGATATGCTATAACTTTATAAATTTGTTTTTAAGCTCACCATTAAACTTACTTTCCCCTCTTTTAATATGTTAACACTGGTTACGATTTCTGTTTTGTATATTTAGGTAGGGTTTGCTATCTGTTTCGACGGCAGGCAGTACGGCAATTTTGAAACCCTAAAATAATTTTGAGAAAATTCTACCTATTAAGAATCTTATTTCTTTTTAAATGCTGTCGGTGACAAATATTAAACTCAAATTATAACAAATAATCACATTTTATAGCGGTGGAAGCAAAATTTTCTAAAATTAAACCAAATATTCTTCAAAATTATGAAATTAAAAACAATGTGAAGTGAGTAAAGGATCGTTCATACAAGGCATAGTCTTACTTACTTGATTAGTATTTGGTTTTGTTATTTTGCTAGTTATAGTTTTTAAAAATTGCTCACTGTTCATACTTGTCTTTGTTATAGTCATAACAATCACTAAACAAGTGCATTTAACCTCACTTTTTTGATGTTTTGTTTTATTTGCTTTTACTTTCTGTAGTTTGTTTTTAAAGAAAATAAGGTTTAATAGAAAAATTTTGGAACCTATAAAACACTTTTAATTTGACTAATTGATTTAATTCCTGTCAACATAGATGGCGCCATACTTAAAATTTGGAACTCGCGCATGTGCACTTATATTTGTTATAGTAATACATATAATTTTAGTTATAAAAGTTGAAAGTTGCCAACTTTTCTTTAGGACTGTGACTAAACCTATGACAAAGCATAATCAAAAGCATTGCATAAGAAACAGCGGTTTTAACTTCTTTATGACTAAGACTAACAAAAATTAAACCAAATGCTAAGACTACGCCTTGTATGAACGATACTTAACCTGAAAATTTCAAACTGCTTCGGCAGCAAAAGAAAATCATAAATTGAGATGTTTATAGTTAAATTTCCTTAAATCATATATATGATCATAAAATTCTGATCGTGTATTTATAGTTAAATTTGATATTTTTGATAATTTAACTATAAACACCTTTTATGACTTTCTTGTGCAGAAGGACCAGTTTGTATTTGGCAGGTTATTCAGCCCACATTTTTTTTTAATTTTACAATTTGGAAGAATCTTTGCCCCAAATTTAGAAAATTTTGCATACACGGCTAAAAAATGTTATTATTTGTTATAGTTTTAGTTTAGTTTCTGTCAGCAATAGCATTAAAGAAGAAAGGGCATTTTTAGTAAGTACAATTTTCTCAAAATTTTCGCCTGCGGCGCATTTATGACTAAATACAGGATACAGGTAAGCCCCAATCCACCGCTCCTTGCCAACTAACCCAGCCTACATTTCAATAAATATTTTACAAGACACGTGAAAGAGGTCATATTTTTAATCGAACGTTTTGTTTAAATTGCAAAAATTTTGCGTTCCGCGCTATATCATTTAAAACAGGTAAAAAATTACATTTTAAGTTTAAGTTGGTTATTTTAAAAATAATTAAATACATTTTTGCAGCAATGTTCGGATTTCTAAGGGTACGTTCTACTTTTACAAGTTTAGAAATAGAACGTTAATTTAGTTTGTATTCTTGTTTTTACGATGAACGTTTTCTCCTGCAAAAATTGATTTCACTGGCAAAGACATCGCAAGTGCAAGAGCAGTAAGAGTGAGACGGCAGGGATCGATACGTCATTTGGGTCTGTTTCCATGGCATCACGTGCCTCTTTCCCTACTCATTCGCGGTCCAAGGTCCCCTTGCAGCTTCCCCTTAATAGGGCGGATGCATTTTGCTAAGTGTAATTATTTTTTTTAATCGACTGGAAAAATCCATCTTTTTGGGATAGTTTTTATTTTAAGTGGAAATGTTTTTTTTTTAAGAAAATACAAAAAGATACTAGAAACCTAAAAAAAAACTTTAGGGGTTTGAAGAAAATAATTACTGGGGGCGGATTTTAGAAATGCATACGAGTAAATAGAAACATGGGTCATGTGGCACCTCTTTCGAAAGTTCTTTTGATTATTTAAACAGTAGTGTAATTTTGCATAAAATAAACCTTTTTGAGATAATCTGCAACGCTTCTCAACCCGCCCATTTTTTTAATAAGATTATGGGTCGTGTGATACCTCTTTCGAAAGCTCTTTTGATTCTTTGAACAGAGGTGTAATGAACTGCTTTTTGGATTCAGGTTGTTTCTTTATTCTTATAAAAAAGAAAACAATGTTCTGATTGAAAAAAAATAACCTTTTGAAAGAGGTATCACACGACCCATAATATTATTCAAAAATGTATTTTAAGGGTGGCTATGCCCTAAAGGGTAGGTTGTGGAGGGTTGCAAAGTGTCTCAAAAAGGTTTATTTCATATAAAATGTAATTTGTCTTGCATTTTTCTTTCAAAGATTTTTGTTTTCCAAACACTCACCTTCCAAAACAAATTTTCTTGGAGTTTTAAAAAATAACTGAAAATAAAAAAAAATAATTACACCACTATTTAGAGAATCGAAAGACCTTTTAAAGTGGGGGTACCTACCCCATAAAGGGTAAGTCAGGGCGGGTTGAAAAGTAGCTTGAAATGGTTCTCCCTTGCAACTTTCCAAACCGGTTTTCTATTTTTTTTTAATTCATTTTCATTTTGAAGTTATGTGCAAAAGGAACGCCCTGTAGAATGATTTTATTATATATTTTAATTTTTGTATTTTATTTCATCGTCGTTCTCTGTAAAACGTATACTATAAAGATAAATAATTAAACAAAAATAAAACAATAACAAAAATGAAAATAGGTAATAAAAAAACAAAAAAAAATATCATGTGAAATCCACCATTTTATTTTATAGGAAATTTATTATTGATTTTAAAAATCAAGTAAAATGTAGGTCACTCCATCAGAAAATTACCAAATTTGTATTATATCTCAAAAACTAAACGTTGCATAATTCAGTTTAACAAATAGATTATCTATAAAAAAGCAGTAAACACCAAAACTAAATTTTCATAAGTAAAAAAGTTATAAGCTAATTTCTAAAACGCATATTTATTCAAAAAGGCCCCGTAGCTCCTCAAAAACAAGTTGACATACTGATATGCAGTTTTTAATTTCCCAAAAATCAAGCCCATAAAAATAACATGTACTCATATTATAGGATGGAACAAAAAAATTGTCACTTTTTGAACGCGCTATAACTTTGAAGTCAATCGATCAGATTTTAGAAATTTTTAGATGTTTTTATAGACAAAAGATGAAATTTTACCGACGCGACTCAAAATTTGACATCTGTCAAAAATCCAAGATAGCGGAGAGCTTTGAAAAATGGATAATTTTGACCCCCCCCCCCCTTCCCCTGCGACAAATTTGTGTGCGACCCTGGACTTGACCTTTGTCAATGAGGCAAAAGCGCCATAATTTCTTCGCTTACCGAGGTATCACTTATCTAAATTGGTTATAAGATGAAAAAGTTACACAAATTTTAAATCAGGAGTATTTAGACCAAAAATTGTAATGTCTGTAGGAAGGTGCACTTAAAATGTTTACTTTTTTATCTCATAACCAATTTAGATAATTAATACCTTGGTAGGCGAAGAAAGTATGGGACTTTTGCCTCATTGACAAAAATCAAGTCCAGGGACGCAGACAAATTTTTTGCAGGGGGGTGAAATTTACCTATTTTCTAAAGCTCCCTGTTATCTTGGATTTTTGACATATGTCAAATTTTGAGCCAGTTTAGCAAGAACTCATGTCTTGTCCTATCCAGAAGCCTAAAATTTGCAAAATCATACGAGTAAGTCGCAAGTTATGCTAGCCCTAAACAGTGCACCTTCCTACCGACATCACAATTTTTGGTCTGCATACTTAGATTTAAAATGTGTATAACTTTTTTATCTTATAACCAATTTAGATAAGTGATACCTCTGTAGGTGAATAAAGTATAAGGCTTTTGCTTTATTGACAAGAATCAAGTCCAGGGTCGAAACAAATTTTTCGCAGGGGAGTGAAATTTATCCATTTTTTAAAGCTCTCCGCCATCTTGGAATTTTGATATATGTCAAGTTTTGAGTCGCGTCTATAAAGTTTCACCTTTTGTTTATAAAAACAGCCAAAAATTTCAAAAATAGTTTCTCCCATGGAAATATCCAAACCCACAATCCTCTCGAATCTGGACCACCCTGTATAGGAATGGTCTATCTGGGGATTTATTATATGTATAGGTCGCTAGATTATAGAAACTTTATTTGTCATGGCAAGCCTTAAATAATATAAACACTAGACCGGCTGCCGCTGTCTTAGTGATTTCTAGAAACTGGTGTTTTTGCCAACAGACTAAGTGGTAAAATAAATTGCTTGTTTTCATAATATTTGCAATATTGCCCCTAGCTTACATCATCCAGTCCCCCTTTTAACCGCACCACCCATTACTCCGACCCCTTGGTCCCTCATTTCTCCCCTTCATATTAGTAGGTACTATAGTCAGGGAAATGAATATTTTTTATTTAAGTTTGTCTGTATTTGCTATGTGTTATTGAAGTAAATGATTGTTATGTAAAGGCGGTATAGACAATGGAACTTACGGGGAGTAGACTACTGCTTTTCACAATAGACTCTTAAAGTTAATTTTCATTTTATCAGCATTCGTATCCTTATATCTATCGAGTCGACCAAACAAGCAGGTGCACTTTTAAAATCATGGCTAATGCGTGACAGCTCCAGCTGAGTAAATTCACGAAAACCGCGTTAGGTACAATAAGGGAGTCGTAACGTTGCGTTTTTGGGAATACATCTGGATGACAACCTTAATTGGAGGAACCATTTTGCGAGGATGAGTTCTTTTCTGGGAACATCATACTTCCTTTTTAAAAATCTAAAAACTGTCTTGAACATTGAAAAACTAAAAAAAATATACCATGGTCAGGTTGAATCTCGTTTACGTTACGGTATCATATTTTGGGGAGCATCTTTGGATTGGGAAGAAGTCTTTATTAAACAAAAAAAGCTTTTAAGGTGTATGCTTGGATTGCCTCAAAGACACACTTGTCGTAATAGTTTTATTCAATTTAAAATTCTCTCTTTGTGTAACTTGTATTTGTTCGAATTGTGTAAGTTTGTCTTTTCTAGAAAAAAAACATTTACCTAAAACTTTTCAAGAGATCAAAATATTAAATCATTTTAAAACTCTAGTTAAGTCGTTTTTTATTACGAATTCTTTTTATAGTATAAATGAATATTTTTCTAAAACGTTTTGATCTTAATATTAAATATAAACAGTGTACAAATAAAAATGACGAAACATTTAGTTAAATGTAATATTTAATTACTTGTACTATGTTATTTTGACGTGTTCCATACTATTGTAATTTAATAGTCAAAGGAAAATAAAGATTTATTGTATTGTATTGTATTGTACCGTCCCTGCAAACGAAACGATGTTTTGACGCATTTGATCAGCTGAAGCTGTCACGCATTCTCCATTAGTTTAAAAGTACACCAGCTCCATATGGCGACTCGATAGAGATAAGGATACGAATGCCGATAAACCTGAAAATGAACTTTAAAAGTCTAATATTTCGATTGCTTATGTATCTGCAATTGTCATCAGGTGAATACTAACAAAATATAAAACATAACAAATAAAGAATATTATAATGGTCATTTTGAGATGCGAGCCGCAGGCGAGTGTCTTAATTTAGATGAGGGTGTAATGATCAGAAAACGCGAGTTAGTGTACTATGCTTTACCTACCTCTAATGAAAATGTCATCATAAATATCAGAATTTATTAAAAATCAAATCAAACGCCGACACTCTTAAGTCAACAACCTTCATAACCTGAGGTTTCAATGACGTTCTATCTAAAACGTCAAAACAAATAGGGTTACTAAGGGACTTTTTATATATCTTTTTCAAAAAAAGGTTTTTTTTTCAAAAATGCGTAATATGTCAATTTAACGAAACTTATCTTTGGTTGGGTACTAATATTATATTGGATTTATTTACGATTAATAAATATTTATTGTCTTAAAAATATAGAAGAATAATTCACATTAAAGTTTTATCGCTTGTTACGCCATCTTGTAGTTTACGTCTAACCTTTATTATTATCCTAGGACCATATATGAGCCACTAAAATCGTGTTGAGATGGTCGTAAAATTAGTATTATTCGTTGGTCGTAGGTAAGATCTATTACCTTCGATCCAAATAGCACGAGACATCCCAGGGATATCCCCAGCTCGTCCCACTCAAGATATTACGAACGTCACAGGAATGTCTAGAATAGGCCACATACATCTAAGGGATTCAAAGAAAATTTAATCTCTAAGGGATTAAAAACAAATTTAATCCCTCAGCTTAGGGATTAGAAGTAAATTGAATCCCTCAGGGATTAAAAAAAAAACTAATCCCTGGAACATTATTAATTAACATTATTAAATAACGTCATTTTAACAAAGATCTTTTCCTAAAGTGCATAAAATAGTATAGAAACCTCGGGACTAAAGTGTCGTTTAATCCCTTAGCAAATTGTAGCACGACCTTTCGGCGCGAGATTAAATGTGGCACTTTAGTCCCTGGGTTTATAATGTACTATTTTGTTTTACTTAACGGCATATTTAGAACTTTAATAAGACACAAGGGCCGTTTAGCAGTTTTTTAAGGTGCAAGCAAGAATATATTTTGACGCCCCCATAGAATATGACAAGATCCTAATTGCCCAGTAACCGGACTCCCTCGGTTACATGTATAAAAAATAAACAAAACCCGCTACAATGCAATGCCTTTATTCTCGAACTGATAGAAATTCTGCTCCCAGGAGGTCAAATTCTCTCGCTATTAGACTTCTCATTGGTTCAAATCTTCGGCTTAAATCGGTTTTGATTAAGAGAATTACTTTCGATCAATATCGGGCACTTCAAAGTGATTGAAGGGGAAGAGGCGCGGCTTATTAGATATTAAATTGACAAAAAAAACACTATAAATATTTAAAGGAAGGACGGATCTTAGTATAGGTCTAGTCTCAATTCAAATTATACTTTGAGTTCCATTTTTTACATATTAAACTAAAATTGTAACAGTCAACAATGTTATACTTATTATAGCGTCGGTGGCATTTTTTTGCAATTTGAGGTTTTTTTTGAACACTTTGATCTCTTTCGCGTTTTTTGTGAGATATTTAAAAGTGGGTTGGATGTAGATTTCTTGTCAAAATGAAGTCGAAATACGGCGCAGGCAAAAATTTTAAGATCGCTGCACTAAAACTGGCATTTTATACCCCTATTGCAAAATTGCTCAAAATTGGTGCTAGAAAGAACAACACAATCAAATATTTTATGTTGAAAAGAATCAAAATATCTCGAAAACTGTAGCTTTGAAAGATTTGAATCTTCTACCAAAATTTTTGGGTAATAATTTACGAAAACCAAAATCTGAAACCACATATCAATATTTTTGTAAATATGTTTTAACGTTTTTTCAAATAACTCGGAAACTAAAGCTCCCACAAGTTTGGACTTTATGACAAAATTTGTAGTACATATTCATGGAAACTTAAATCTAAAAACAGTATATCGTTACTTGCTTTTGTTCCAAACTTAAATTTTTTTAAAATATTTCATCCCCCTTTTCCCCCTTTGAACCCCCACCCTATCCAAAGCTAATCAATTTATGGTCAGCCGATACAGGATTTCCGTACCAAATTTAATTAAAATAGATTAAAGCGTTTTTTGAGTTATCGTGTATACAGACAGACAACAGACCGACACTCAACTTTTTTTTTCGTCGATTAATGTGTTTTGGGACCTTAATAACTCATTTTTGAAAAAATTAAGATAAGTTAAAATTTTACGATTTTTTTTGTCAATATTTTACGCTCTGGGGGCACTGCGCCCTAAGCGGTCACTTACCTGCTTACCTCGTTAAGCGGCCCCTGTAGACCCCCTTGAAAAATCCTGTCGGAAGTTCTGACAAGAACATCCTTGGGGTGACCCGCATAAAGAATTTACCATAAGTTTCATACATGTTCAGGTGTCAGGCCGGACAGATCAGGCCACTGTGGCATGAATCTGTCCGCTATGGGAAGTTGGGCGAACCATACTGCCTGTAGCCTGTAGGCGGGGGATCCCCCCGCCCACAATTCGAGTCTAGTGTTCAATCGTGCAATCAGCTGGCCTAATCTCGAGGGATCCAATCGTCGTATTCCTTACGCCATTGGATCGTCACTCGTTATTAGGGACCGTGGGCTTGCTGACTGTGCCTCAGCATGTCCACGTTAATAAAAGTCTCGCACAGGCATTCTCTACTCTGAGATCCTATACTTTCTAGGACACATGAAGTCCACGCACACCAAAGTCTTTCGGCGATCGGCAAGTTGCGACGAGAGCAGGACAGTGTAGTCTGGAAGCTGTAGAGCAACTCGTGTGCTGCATCCGTGACTGAACAGCCCTATTTAGGACTCATTCTGCTCACCCTGAAAGGCAAGGGGCTATAAAAGGTGCCCTAAACATAGCCAGCCAACAACTGCCCGACTGGACAACCGCATCCAGAGGGTACACCACATGCGGTCCAAAAAAAAAAAGAAATCGAATGAACTTTGCCACATGGAATATCCGTACACTTATGGATACAGACACAACCACAACACCACAAAGAAGAACGGCAACAGTGGCACGTGAACTAAGGAAATATAACATCGATATCGCTGCTCTCAGTGAAACTAAAAGAGCAGGCGAAGGCCAACTTAAAGAACACGGAGGAAGCTACACATTTTTCTGGAAAGGACAAGAAGAATATGAACCACGTATTCACGGAGTGGGTTTGGCTATTAAAATGAGATTGTGGACCACCTAACCGAATTTCCATCCGGAATAAGTGAAAGATTGATGACATTGCGGCTAAACCTTAGCAACCACCAACACGCTACTATAATCAGCGCCTACGCTCCAACTCTTACAGCTGATGAAAACCAAAAAAATGAATTTTATTCTCAACTTAGTGAAGCCATAACATCTGTACCTAAATCTGATAAACTTATCATTTTAGGTGATTTCAATGCTCGAGTTGGTAAAAATTCAAACCTATGGAAGGGCGTCATTGGCAAAGAAGGTGTTGGAAACATGAACTCAAACGGACTGCGCCTATTAACCTTATGTTCGGAATATGACCTCACAATCTCAAATACAATTTTCCGACAAAAAGACAAATTCAAGACCTCCTGGCAACACCCGAGGTCAAAACACCGGCATCTGATTGATTGCATTATTGTACGTTCCAGAGATCAAAAAGACGTAAACATTACAAGAGCAATAACGAGTGCAGACGACTGCTGGACAGACCATCGCCTGATACGAGCCAAAATGAACTTGCACATCCACCAAGAAGTAGCCGTCAAAAAAAGCAAATCAAAAGAAGATTTAATGTAGAACGCCTTAAAGATGATCAAACCAGAACAAAATTCCAAGTTTCTCTGAATCAAAAGTTGGGTACTTTAGAATACCCGGAGAATATTGACGATCACTAGAGAATTTTGATGACAGCAATAACATCTGCCTCCGAGGAAACGGTCGGCTACACACAAAGAAAACATCAAGATTGGTTTGATGAGCACGACAAAGAAATTCAAGACCATATTGAGAGGAAGAGAAAAGCCCATAATGCTTGGAAAAGTCACCCTAACTCTAATGAAAAGAAAATCCAATATCAAGAAGCCAAAGCAGAAGTACAAAGGCAAACACGTAGATTAAAAAACCAATGGTGGACAACAAAATCACGTGAAATGCAACATCTAGCTGAGTCCAACAACACCAGAGCCTTCTTTCAAGCTACTAAGATGATATATGGTCGCACTACACAAGGTATCAATCCCGTACGATCCAAAGATGGAACAAGGCTGCTTAAAGACAGATCCTCTATCAATTCACGATGGAATGAACACTTTCAAGAACTACTCAACAGAGAGTCTCAGGTCGATAATGACATCTTCGACAAAATTCCGGAGAAAACTACACAACACCTAAGTGAGATTCCGAGATTAAAGGAGGTCGAAAAGGCAATCACACAGCTAAAGAATAACAAGTCAGCAGGCACAGATGGTATCGCTGCTGAACTCTACAATTCTAATAAGTAAAATATGGACCACTGAGACCATTCCTGCCGAATTCAGAGACGCCTCTATAGTTACCATTTTCAAAAAAGGCGATAAGGCCCAATGTGGAAACTACAGAGGTATATCTCTACTTTCTGTTGCTGGAAAGATACTTGCACGAATACTATAAAACCGATTAATTCCGATTGCTGAATAAAATCTGCCAGAGACACAGTGTGGATTTAGGCCCAGTCGAGGCACAGCTGACATGATCTTCAGTGCCAGACAAATGCAAGAGAAATCTAGAGAACAAAATCGCGCTCTCTTCATGGCCTTCATAGATCAGTCAAAGCATTTGATTCAGTCAACAGAGAAGCTCTTTGGAAAATACTGGCAAAAGCTGGATGCCCTCAAAAATATATTCAAATTTTTAGACTACTACACGACAATATGAATGCAACAGTCCTGAGCAACGATGGACCAGGAGAGTCATTCCAGATTACGACAGGCGTTAAACAAGAGTGTGTTATTGCGCCCACCATATTCTCTATATTTTTTGGTGCCATGCTTCACCTTGTTGAGGAACATCTACCGCCGGGAGTGGAAATTCTATATAGATTCGACGGTGGCCTACTTAACCTAGGCAGACTGCGAGCAAAAACTAAGGTCTCGACAACCTCGGTAATCGAACTGCAGTACGCCGATGACAACGTCGTAATGGCCGATACAAAGGAAGGTCTACAACTGGTAATCAACGCATTTAATCAAGCCTGCAAAAGCATTGGCCTAGAAGTCAATCTTGCCAAAACGCAAATTCTTCACCAACCAGAACCAGGTACGAATCGCCAAGCTCCAAATATTTCCATAAATGGCCATCCTTTGCAGAACGTGGAACATTACCCATACCTTGGGAGCCACCTATCATCAAATGCAACTATTGACGTAGAAACACAGCATCGCCTAAAATGTGCTAGCGCAGCATTCGGACGGCTTTCAAAGAGAGTCTTCAACAATCACGACATCAATGCGGAGACCAAGCTTCGTGTCTACAACACAGTTATAATACCAACTCTAGCAAACGGATGCGAAACGTGGACCACCTATAGAAGGCATATCAAATGACTAGAAAAATATCACCAAAGTTGTTTAAGACGAATACTGAGAATCAAATGGCAAGACCGACGAACAAACATAAGTGTTTTAGAAGAAGCCAGAACAACTAGTATAGAAGCCCTTATCTTCAAGCACCAGCTTCGTTGGACTGGTCACATTATCCGCATGCCTGAAACATATCTCCCAAAGCAGATATTTTATGGACAATTGAAGGAGGGAAAGAGAAATCAAGGAGGTCAACAAAAAAGGTACAAGGACGTTCTCAAAGGCAATATGATGAAGGGTCACATCGATATAAACAACTTCGAGACCACGGCAAACGATAGGGCTACATGGCGCCGAACAGTCCATGAGGGAGCACAAACTTTTGAAGGGCAACGACGTAGACTAGAAACGGAAAAGAGAGAACGTAGAAAGGAGCGACAAAATGGAAGAATGGATGACCAACAACAACCGGCTGCTGCCGGAGACTGGGTGTGCCAGGACTGTGGAAGGGTGTGCGGCTCGAGGCTCGAGAATTGGCTTACATAGCCATCAAAAAACGCACAACAGATAGCGACGATAAAGAATAGAGAAAAATCATACTCGGTATCGAGTGATTGCCTATGATGATGATGATGACATGTTCAGAACTCAGATAGGATGTCAAAACACTTAGGGGTCCTAAATAGGGTGTCTCAAGGATGTCCTGTGCTACTAGGGAAATATCCATAATAATTCCATATGGTCTTGATTATCCCAGCACTATAGTGGTTTCTTTTAAATTTGTTTATATTCCCGTTTTTAAGTTTTGCGTTTCTGTCTTGGAAGACGAAGTTCCATGGGTCGGGTTGTTTCCCCTTACACACCTTATATATATATTCGGAGAAGGGTTTTTTATTTCAAGGATCTCAAGGAGAAATCTTGCATAAGACCCCCGAACTACTTTCCTGTCAGAGTAATTTCTCCTCTACCAGGAAAGCCTGGGTAGTGTCGGATTCCTACCAACTAAAACCCCTCGATTGTGACTCCAACCTGCCTGGTGGCAAACAACAGTTACTGCACTGCAGCCATTACTGGCTTATTGTGCACAGGGAGAGAGTGTAAGGATAAATAAAAAAAACCTAATTTGTGTTATTAATTGGCCATAACCATGCTTCTTGGGAGAGGTTTTAACCCTCAAACCCCCCCCCTCCTCTCGGTGCACCACTGGGAGAACTATAATATGATGGTTTTATTTACAATTTATTTTCACATAGGGTCAAAACACCCAATAACCTGTTATTTATCAGCTTCTCTAGAAGGGAGGACTAAATTAAAAAAAAAGAATATCTAAAGGGTATTTTTTACACGCAAAATAATCAGTAAAGTGATGTGTGATAAGAAATATATTTTTAGATTATCCAGGGGGGATTGGCCATCGGCCACACTGCCCTTTGCCACTCTATACGCCATCATCTTGCTGTAATAAGTATTTACGTCACTAGACCGGAAAATTGGTCTTTACAGGTCGACGCAGGAAATTTACAAACTGAATATATATATGAACGTAAATTGACCGCAAGTGGGCTTAGGTCAGGCAAGGATATTTCACCGGTAATTAAAAAAAAGTGTTGGACACACCGGGAATTGAACCCAAGCCTCCTGGGTGAGACACAAATACTCTACCACTAGACCACCACCTATACATAGAAAACTCTGCTAAAATTGTGATATACTTTATAACGGATTTTACTTGTCTGTCGTCCCGCTCTTATAACGTGTACGCTTATGTATAGTGCACGTACTATGTACGTACATGTTTTTACGTATATAGTACGTCCGTAATTGGTCCCGCGACGTATCGACTTAACAGTGTAGCTCTGTAATTGTATGTTTTAGAGGTAGCTCTAAAATGTACGTAAAATGTACGTACATAGTGTACGTACTATACATAAGCGTACACGTTATAAGAGCGGGATGACAGACAAGTAAAGTTTTTTATGTATAGGTGGTGGTCTAGTGGTAGAGTATTTGTGTCTCACCCAGGAGGCTTGGGTTCAATTCCCGGTGTGTCCAACACTTTTTTTTAATTACCGGTGAAATATCCTTGCCTGACCCAAGCCCACTTGCGGTCAATTTACGTTCAGTTTTGGTCCCGCCCAGGACCTACATTGTACGTACCTGAAATGTACGTACACAGTACGTGCATAATACGTACTGTGGCACATCCCAAGGACGTACTGGGGACGTACAGTACGTACGTGTACGTACCAAGGACGTGACGTTCGTCCCAGCGTCACGTCTCAGGTACGTACATAGTACGTACCGTGGCTGTATGGGTCGTTGTGTAACATCAGGTATTAATTAGAAAAAATAATTAACAAGGGTAAGTTTTAATAAGTGACATATATCACCAATTTTAATTTGTTCTACAGAGTGTTTACTATTTAAACCCCGCGTGGGTTTAAATTTTTTAATTTTTTTTTTTCTAAATTGAAACTTTCTTCTGAAATCCAACAAAAGATTGTATTAACATGATTATTCAATAAACAAATTTATTTAAATTCTTCTTGTAAATCAAACTATGTCCAAAACTCAAGGAGGGTTGGTTTAAAATGCTTAAAACCAAAAATTGCACTTAAACTTAGGACCGTTCTAAAATAGACTAAACCCATTTAGTAAATCTTAGAAATAATACAACTACAAAAGTTGGTACGAACTTAGGCCTAGCACGGCTTTAAATTACAGGAGCTTTTGATTTTAACAGATGGACACTTAGTTAAACCGTATTAATAGTATCAATTAGTAAAAATCTGCATTGTAGGTGAGGCTTATCACTTTATAGGTAAAACTTTTTTTTGCTGCTATTACCATCCGCGTAAAATATAAGCTACAGTGTAAAGTGTAATCTCTTTTAAGTACGATAAGTAAAATAAGTTCATCTATATCTTTTGACAAATAAGTCAAAATTTTACACAACGTACCGCACTAATATGTTAGCTTTAAACCAAGTTGGCGTAATTAATGGTCAGTAAGTGGGTAATTGTAGAAAAGAAAGACTGCCAGGCCTACTGGTTTCCTGTATAGATCGTTTTAATAGACGGTATCGTTTTTCTTGCTTGGGCATTGTTTTTATCTTTCGAGTACCTTCGTGTTTATTAGCTCTACGAATAATAATTTTATTCAGTTATCTTACTATCCTACAGTGAAGCACGAATTTAGAGTCCAATAAAAGTTTTTCCGGCCTGCTATATAGCTATACGCCTACTGTCATCAGCCAAAGCTAACTTTTTAAAAAAATAAAAAGCAACACGAAGAAAGAAGCTCTTGCTTGGCGACGTAGACACCGAAGATTTCTGGTTTTATGGTTTTCGAAAAAAAAAATCAAAAATCATATTGAAGTTGTGCTTTATATATAATATATGATTATTTGTTCGCAAAGAACCTCAGCGACAATCTAGACAAAGCAAAGGCTTTGGAACGGAATAGCCTCTCCATATTGGATCCTTCCCATAAATTGTATCCTAATTTAAACGTAAAGGGTTCGTCTCAGCCCCAGAGGATAAATCGAGGTGTTCAAATTTTTAATTTTTTTTTTCAATTTTAATTTTTAATTTCTTTATTGACGGACATGCCATTAACATTATAAAAAAATAGGTATTACAAAAAAATAAGTATAAATACATTTATATAGAAAATATCACATTTAACTATATCACAAAATTAAAGTTAATGATGACTATAAACAATTTTTAACAGTTTTTTGGTATGAGCTCAAGCTGATGTTAAAAATATCTATGTTTGATAAATTAATAAGTTCATTACCATACCTACTGAATCTATTGATTGGGGAATTTAGTCCATAATTTGTACGGTGATGTTTTACAGCAAACAAATTTGAACTTCTTGTGCTTCTAGCAGGAATATTAAAATTAATTAATGACAAGAGTTCTGGAGAGATAACATTACTATTAATTATTTTAAACAGCATACAAAGATCATAGAATTTTCTACGATTCTCCAAAGTTAGAAAATTTAACAAAGACATTAACTCGTTATAATCAATTGATTCAACCGGTATGTGTAGCTTATAGGCAATAAAGCGTAAAAATTTTCTTTGAACCCTCTCCAAGCGATATTTATGAGTTTCATAATAAGGGGACCAAATGATGCAGGAATACTCTAAAATTGACCTAACGATAGCTATGTATACATTTCTGAGAGTAAAAACATTATTGACATCTTTCAAAGTTCTACAGAGAAACCCTAGTAATTTCAAGGAAGGAAGGATAGGCCAGCATCATTTAAAAAAAATTATATGAATTCTTACATGTCCACAATTGGTCATTTTGACTTTTTGAAGTTTAAAAGTCGTCTTTCCAGTTCTCCGTGAGATTTTCACTCATCTCACCTTCTTATGACCTGTGTATATATCAATAATATTACTACAACACATTCTACACTCTCGTCATTGGGTTTTTTAGTAAATAAAGAAAAAAACCAATTTAGTACCTTCTAAAATGTGCAAATTGCGTAAATTGCGTGAGCAACATTACACAAAATTTTTCAAAAAATATTTCCTGGGGGAGCTACGTCGGCTACTCCCTACCTACTACCCTACTGATGGCTTCTCGGGAGTGTGCAAAATTATACTTTTCAATTGACAAATTTTTGAAAATATATGGTTTGGAAGGGAGACAACCGGCAAGTAAGCCCCCCCTCATATAAAAATGGCACAGTTAGTGGTGGAAAGCTTTGCAAATGTTAATTTTTGGCGTGCTAAATGTGTCCTAAATATTGACATTAATTCTGCTTAGGCAGCCCCAAATACTACATGGATGGGCTGGCTCGTTCTTTAAAATCCTTTTCGTACAAAACCATTATTTTACCCACTAATCGTGCAAACTGCTATTATTGTTGTGTATTTTAAATAAAGCAAATAAAACCCTGTTTTTTAAAGGACAGTCTTTCATTGCATTTTATAAAATAAGACGGTTAATTTAAGATTTGCATCATTTATTTATTTTTAATTCTGCCCTAAGTTTAGACTTAAAATAAACGTAAAGAGATTCATCTCATTTTCCTTACTCCGTAGTAAATTTCAACGTCATGTTCATTACCAACTTGCTCCAATTATTCTAATAGCAAGTAAATTTTGCATGTTGTCAAGGGCCTCGAAACTTATTTTGCCACTTTGCCTAACAACCTCGTTAGCTGGAATTTATTTTAAATTCCCTAAAAAAATATACTTATTTCTCTTCCTAAGTGCATCCTTAATTATTCCTTTAAATAATCCGCCTTAATTATGATTCATTTAGAATTAAGAAAACTTGAAACGCAAATAAAAAGTCTGGAAAACTACATTAATGAAAATGCATTTTAAACTTCTTTGAAAAGATATCTTGCAAAATTATAATTAGATTCATTTGTCTGTGAAAACTTTAAAATAAATGAGATGTCTAACTTTCCGGAAAAGTACATTTTGGGTTAGAAGAGAAAAGACATCTTTGGCAAAATTAAAAGTTAGTCAAATTAAAGTATGCCTTTTTTCAAATATTATATATATATATATTTATAACAGGCATGAAATAGATTATATATAGTGAAGGGGCATGTGTAACTGGGATTGATAGCTCTTTAGTCACATACTCAAGTGTTACCGGGTGTTTTGTTCGCATCCGTGTAGAAGGGGTTGAGACGTCATATTTCAAGATGGCGGCCAAAAATCATAAAAAATACAACTTTCGCGACTCGAGCACGGTTATACTGGATTTTATATAATTCGAGGATTCCAAAAAATTTACTTTCAAGGTCATACGACCTTAAATGATCTTGAAAATCGCAAAAAATAAGATTTTCTCTTCAAAAAATCTTAATAATTTGACGTTTTATCAGACCAACTTCATAGTACCTCAAACTATTAGGCATGTATGACAAATTCAATACTTAGAGTTGGATGCAGTTTGAAGCTTCATGACCTTGAAAAATACCCCAGTAAAATTAACTCATTGCAAAAATAACATACTAAAGGGCGTTATTCATCAACAATTTAAGCGAAAAGGACCAAATTTGGTAAGAAATATAAGAACTTTAAGTGCAACAATAATGTTAAAAAATTTGGTTCAGCTATTATCCGTCTTAATATGGCGGCTGATATATCAAAATGGCGATGTGTAACCACATTTTATTTTATCCAGTTTCGTAAAAAAGCAAAAATGGCAAGGTGGCCATCAATTCTTGTTTACTAATTGCCGTTTACTATGAAAAAAAGAGTTAAGTTGATGCATGACTTTGATTTACCAAACAAGCTTTTTATAGTGTTTTTTCCAATTTACCACTACCCAAAAACTTTGTCGGTGTATATTACCATATACTGGACCAGGAGTTTTAGATGCCATTTTCCAAAGTGGCGATCGAAAAATCCGGGTGTTTTGTTCGCATCCGTATAGAAGGGCTTGATATGGATAAAAACGATAGGCATATAGGTAATTTTTCCCGGGGTATAGCATAAACATCTGGAACGCCAGATCAAAAAAAAAGATGGTGAGGAGGTTTAAAATGAAGTATTTATCTATGACTAAGATGTTAATTTCATCTCCGGCACTTAAATTTTTTGCGTAGTGGTAAATTGGAAAAAACACAACAAGCTTGTTTTTCACTCGTACATGGTATTTTCAATGTCAATCAAAGTGGTGCTTAACTTTTTTGCCTTCTCATTTTTGTTCCTTTTACGAAACTGGATAAAATAAAATGTGGTTATATTGAAACACATCATAGCTGAACCAAATTTTTCTTAACAATATTGTTGTACTTGACCATCTTATCTTTCTTTTAGTATGTTATTTTTGCAATATGTTAATTTTTCTGGGGTATTTTTCAAGGTCATGAAGCTTCAAACATGAATTTGGCGTACATGCCTAATAGTTTGAAGTACATTTGAAGTTGGTCTGACAAAACGTCGAATTATTAAGATTTGTTGAAAACCAAATCGCAAAAATCTTGTTTTTAGCGATTTTCAAGGTAATATTATATATAATATAATTTAAGGTAACTGACCTTGAAAGTAACACCCGTTAGTACTTGATTGTGTGAATAAAGAGCTATCAATCCCATATAGTCAGAAAACTCCTTCATTCAAAATCCCACGGGATAGAAATTATCGACATATGCCCCTACACTAATAGGAGTAGCTATTGCACGCGACTTTTTTCTAGTGTTTGAAGTTGTATCTTCCTTCTTCACCTCACCTCGCTTCTTACTCAACCCCTCCCCGCCTTTTTCCGTGTCTTAAATCCTTCCATCGAATCGAATAGCCGCTTTGCCTGTGGTTTTTCCCGTTTTTTATTTAAATGATCATATTTTTTGCTCCCGTAAATCAATTTAAAACCTGTCCTGCTCATGATTCCACGAAATCCAGTGGTAAAAGTCCCATCAAAATCTATTTAGTAGTTTCTGCGTGACGCTGGAACAAACAACTCTTCCTCGCCTCGTCCTGCCCCTTAAATCTTTCCATCGAGTGTGATTTTTTTCCGATTTTAACGAAATAAAGCCTATGTTCTGCCCAGGTATCCAGTATTAAAAGTTCCATTAAAACAAACAGAGATGGTTGGACCCACCTAAAACATGATTTAAGGGTTCCCTTTTTTTAGGCTAGTATAAGTTTTACCTTGAACAAATTGCAACACGAGTGGTTTTAACGTTATTCAGCTTAGATTTCCCTACTTTTCAACGTACCGAAAATCGGACAAAATCAGATACGCGGAACATTGTCATTTTTAAATTTTTTTCAAAATGGAGGCCAAAAAAATCACAAAAAAGACATCTTTATTAACGAAGACGTGTGATACATGTTTTTAGACTAGTTTTCAATGCTGATTTTGAATCTAAAAAAAATTGGAAAAAGATAGAAATAAGCTCGCTAGTCACGCTTTCTCTCTCTATCCTAAAGAAATATATTTTGAATATGGCGAGCATAAAGCATAAAGTTTAATATCAATGCTAATTTTAAAAGCATAAATATATTTGTAGAAGTCACGTGACAGATCTGGTATTGTTGCCAACCTAAAAACAAAAAAAAAACAATTTTTTTTTTAATGTCAGGCAGTTTTTAAGTAAAAATGTATTAATTTATATTTTATTTTGAAGAGGCAATACCAAGAAATAATTTTTTTGCCAAAAACAGGAAACATACTGAACTTTAAAAATATATATTTTTGTATCGTATTTTTGCGAGTAACCATGAGATACCATGACGTCAGGTACGACGTGTTATATACCATACTATCTAACTACCTTTCGAAGGTAGTTAGATGCTCGTGGTATGTTGTAATTTACTTATGAGACAACACGAATACAATTAATAAAATATTAAATGAATAGTAATGATGAAAGGTTCTCAAAAATTAAAAAAAGGAAAACTCACGTGAACTTCATATCGCACGACCACCCTTTCTCATTATCCAAACTTCGCCAGTCCGCCAGCCCCACCTTTTGGTATAAAATCATAGCACAAATTAACATAGGTTAAGGAATAATTTTTCCATCAAAATTTCAGAATTTAAGAATAATCTGGGAACCATTATTATCCTCTTTTAAAAGATTCGATTGATTAAATGATTTTTGTTTTATTCGAATTATAGTTCCTAGAGCATGATGCTCATTTTGTGGTCTTTTACGTTTTACTGAGGTTAAGAAATAAGGCAGTTACATTAAAATTCATTTTTTCTAGTTAAATTTTTTAAAAAACTGAAATAGTTTAAATAAAACAGCATTAAAACCCTAAAAAAACGAATGAAAAAACAAGAGTTTTTTTACTTTAGTGCAAAATAAACTTCCTATATTTCGATTGCTCACACAAAGAGTGGAATCGAAATACAGGAAGTTCATTTTGCACTAAAATACCATTGCCACAGCCATCTTCCGTTTGTTTTTTACCAAAATTAACTTCTATACTGAATAAACCATGTGTATTTACTTTAATACAAAGTCAAACTTTTTCTAATTAAAGTTATAGTAGCTAACGCCCAGTTTCCACATGCGCGCTCACCCTGACTCAAAAAACGCACCACGTTACAGGACATATATTTGCAGTTGTTGTAAATGTAGAGTCGCTTGAGCGTTTTTTGAGTCTGAGTCAGCACGCATAGGTGGGAACCACATGTAATTCACTGTCAAATGAAGCACTGGTATTTTTCGTTGTATAATTTAACAAGTACATTTATCCAATAGTCAACATTTTAGCCGAAAAGGTTTTTCTGGCCTCTGCAGTAACCTAAAATAAATAAGAAAACATATTTTATTTATTTAATACTCTCTCCATATGATACATTTTGTATAGGTATATTAGATGTGTCAACCCAGCAACTTAATGCACAATTTTTAAATTTAGTGCCTAATTTTATATTTCTATCTTTTTCTAACATAGCATGAGAAAAAAACAGGGATAAAAAATTAAGTACCTAATTTAAGTTGCTGCATAAACCTGCTCTTATATTATATCAAATAGTAACCTGGTCAACTAAAACAACAAAAATAGATTTATAAAGTATCAGAAAAAAAGAGTAAAGGCGGATTCAGAGTTCCGTAAGGTAAGCAGTATGAGGTGTGCGGTAAGACGCAAGTTAAATAAACTATAGCAAACAGATGCTGCTTTTTGTACTGTACTGTAAATGATAAGCGGTAAGAGCAGCATGTGTTTCCCATTGTTTATTTTCCTTGCGTCGGTAATTATGCAGTATACGGTTTTCTGCCATTTTTGGCTTTTTATGTAAAATTCTTTATAGAGGCACCTACTAGGGTCCCTAGGACCCCAAATCCGCCAGCGTCGGTTTTTTTTTTAAGGAAAAGGAGCTGGGGAGGGTTTTAATGTGTTTTTTTTATTGTTTTGGGTTAGTTTGAGTTGGGCTGTGTTGCATTGGGTTGTTTTAATACAAAAAATAAAAAAAAACCAAAAGAAATAAAAAATAAACAATCGGCCTAGCAGGATTTGGGGTCCTAGGGACCCTAGTAGATGCCCCCATAAAGAATTTTTCATAAAAAAATCAAAAATGGCAGAAAACCATATACTGCATAATTACCCTTGCGTCTTACCGCATACCTCATACCACTTACCTTACGGAACTCTGAATCCGCCTTTAGCTGTCTGGTGTACAAACCTACTAGAAACTGGTGTTGGTCCATTTGTTGAGTTTTTAATTCCTGTCCTCATTAATCTTGGAACTTTTACATTCTCTGTAAAAGGTTGGGCTCAAATTTACACACTTAGTGCTCAAGGGCCCCCTATTTATGTCCTGAAAATACCAGAATCAACTTTATCACAAACCATATGATATTCACTACACTAAATCGTTCTACCTTTGTTGTCAGTTGGGAAAACACCCACATGTTTGGACTTCCAAACTCGACTTTCTCAAAGAGTCTTATCGACTTTCTTAGAGCTGGGCCACAGTTTTTTAGTCTGTAAGTTCCATATTTTCAATGGTTTATACTTATCGTCGGGTTACATATATTTTAAATGTAAGTACTTTACTTTGTTTACATAAGCGAGGCAGACATATGTCCTAATTAACTTGAGGTTGTGTGTTTCCACTACAAAACTTTTCAAACATTTAACCAAAATTACAAAATATTGTTTACAATTTATTTTCATATTCAGGATTGCCAACCAAAGAAATAAGCAATGTAACCATGTCGTCACACCTAAGCTAAATGTGACGTCATCGTAAGGTGTAGTTAGTCGCAAAAATACCGGTCACCCCGTTACTATACATACCGGTATGCTGTATTAACCTCGCCAAAACCGACCTTTTGTCTCTCTATCACATAGGAAAAACTACACACATTGCAGCTCATTTAGAGAGGGTCCCGACACATGTTTACTAGAAAAAAGTATTTCTATCCTTTGCAAACAAATAATGTATAAGCACATAAATAAATAGGTACCTACTTACTTACCCTACTTGGAATTTGCGTAAAAAAAGCTATTCTCAGACACATGATACAATAGAAATAAAAATAATAGGTGTTACCATGGTTTCTTTTTCTATGGGGCCAAAAATTTGCAGATAATAAATAGGGGTATGTGGCACATGCTCATGAAAAAAATTTTCAGGATCATAATAACGTTGATTTTGCTGTCACTTTCTGTCCTATACCATAAAATTATACACGCTTGGTGGTACACTTTATATACTGTCTGTTATTTGGGATCGATAGAAACCCAGATTATAGATTTTTATTTCTTCAAATGAAAAAGAATTGAAATTACGTGTTAGTTTGTCTAAATTTGTAAAAGATGACAGTTGTCTCCTTTACGTTGATTTCGTTGTGCGTTTGTTTACTGTCATAGCCGTCTAGAGTTAACCCCCCTTCAGAAGTCAATTTCTGGGTGCACCACTGGCCCTCTATTTCATAATGAAAGTTTAATAGGTAGGTAGTGGGTAGGTATTCAGGTGTAATAGACCCCGTGATATTTGAATGCGGTTTAAGTATGTTATATAGGACAAACTAAGAAACATTTTTTATCACGGGCACAACCTTGGATCTATGACAGGGGAGCCGAAAATAAATGTGAAAGTTGTAAAAGTTGTTGAATGTAATATCCAAAAGCAGGCAAACTATGGCCGATTTTGATTACCAAGGTATTAATTTCTACTAAATTGAGCAAGCTGGATGCAAAAATGCTAACCATTTTGACAGCTGTCAATTCCTATCAAAATGACGGCACCTATTTTATTTAGTTTTTAATATTTTGTATTTTTATACTTTTACTTTTTATACTTTTGTCGGAACCCTGAGTCTAAAAATTGAATTAAAAGTGACAGATGTGGGGACCTGTTATTTGTTTTAACTAAAAAAAGTGTCCAATTTGGCTTTTATTTAATATTAAAATATTTTATTAGCAATAAATACAAGCGAAAATCTATTTAAAATTGTCAGATTTTGACACCTGTCAATGCCTGTTAAAATAACAGCACCCATTTTTTTAGTTTTTTATATTTTGTGACAAGTTATATGACCTCTTATACTTTCGTGGTAACCCTGAGTCCAAAAATTGAAAAAAAAGTGGCAGCTGTGAGGACCTGTCATTTAATTTAACCAAAAAAAATTATCCAATTTAGCCCTTATTTAATTTTAAAACAGTTTATTAGCAATAAGCCCCCTTTTTTTAGTTTTTGATATTTTGTAACATGTTATATGGCCTTTTTCAATTTCGTGATACCCCTGAATACAAAAATTGCAAAAAAAGTTACATCTGTGGGAACCTGTCATTTGTTTTTACTAATTAAGTTGTCCAACTTAGCTATCTTTATTTAAAAACAGTTTATTACGTGTGACAATCTATTAACAAGTGACAGATTTTGACATCAAAACCATAAAAAAATAAAACAAAATAAACTATTAAAATTAAAAATAGAACACTTTGACCAATTGCTGCGGCGTTGCCTCTCTGGATGGCTATGCTAATCCTCTGCACCCAAAAAAGGATGAGGCCCTAAGTTCGTAGCAAACAGACGGGATTTTGGCACCCAACTCTTTAAAAAATGATTTTGCATTTTCACACCAGGGACTAAAAGTATTTATTGATAATAAACTAAATTAAATAAGAAAAAAACTATAAGAGCTGTTAATTTTTTTTCAATTTTTGTATTCAGGGATATAATGAAAGTAAAAAAGTTCATATGACATTTTACAAAATACCAAAAACTAAAAAAGGGAAGCTGTCATTTTGGCAGGCATTGACAGATGTCAAAATCTGTTTTAGAATTAAATAAAAGCTAAATTGGACACTTTTTTTTAGTTAAAATAAATGACAGGTCCCCACAGCTGTTTTTTTTTAATACATTTTTGGGCTCGGGGTTTCGACAAAAGTAAAAAGGGTTATATCACATGTCACAAGATATCAAAAAGTAAGAAAAATAGGTGCCGTCATTTTGACAGAAATTGACAGCTGTCAAAATGGTTAGCATTTTTAGATCCGGCTTGCTTAACGTAGTAGGAATTGACACTTTGTTAATCCAAATCGGCCATGGTTTGCCTGCTTTTGGATATTACATGTCAAACTTTGACAGCTATTTTCGGCCTTGTCATAGATCCAAGATTATGCCCATTGTAAAAAATGTTTCTTAGTGTGTCCTATATATATATATACTAAAACCGCATCCAAATGTCACGGGGAACATTTTTCCATTTAAATACTGCGTGGTCCTTTGCGTTTCCCCCACCCCTTCGATACATTTCGCCATTTTGAAAACGTTTTTTCTCGGTTTCTATTGGTCGCAGGCAGAAAACGGTGGGGACAAAAAATATTTGGTATGAAATTTGCAACATTTTGGGTCATCGTCTAAACTGTTTAGTTGGTACTCAACCAATTAGAGGGCGCCAAAACTATCAAAAATCGGTTTTAACGTATTTTGACCACCAAAAAATTATTTTTACCAAATATTTTAAATTAGGGAGTTGTAGCTGTCAAAAAATCCTATAAAATCGTATATCTCGTTTATAGTTAATTTAACCTTTTTCGAGATCGGCTATTTAGGCGTCTTCCTAATATCTCGGTGCAGTCTGCAAATGTCTGATTTATCGCCGAAAAAAAATTTAGGCAAGGCTAAAATTTTGGTACGTTACGTTCTGCCGATAAGATTTCCAAGTTTGCATTTCCCCCATTCCGCAGGATCCCTTCGCCATTTTAAAGAAACTTTGATTTCTATTGGTCGAAGGCAAAAAAGTGTAGGGAAAAAAATGTTGCAAATTTTATGCCTAACATTTTGCCTACCTATTCGCACTTTTTCGTTTTGGACCAACAGAAATTGAGCAAAACTGGTTCCAAAGTGTTTTTTTTTAACGGCGCACGCTGCTCCAGAACCTGATATTATCGCGCGGAAATTAAAAAAGCTCGTGGCTTCAAAAAGTTAGAAAATATTGTTTTTTAGACTATTTTAAGCGTGTGCCAAAAATAGTTATTTTCTTCTTAATTTGAAATTATTTTAATCAAATTTGGGTTTTCATGCCCCTATAGGTACAGCCCGACAAAAATTGACTAATTTGATGAAAAAAGCACAATTTGTGTAAATTGTGGCGTAGCCAGTGGAAGCGGGTTTTGGGGGTTAAACCCCCCCCCCCCCCAGGAGGTTCAATTCAATCTACAATAAATTAATCATGATCAAGGGACCCAGGGAGAGCTATAGCTCCCCCACTTTTTTACCCTTCCTCCGGTGTGTTTGGTGTAATGTTTTAAATTTTAAAAATTTTGCCTACGGTGCTATGACGTCATCTACTTTTTCAAAAATATTTTACAAAAAACCTAAGAGATCAAACTTTTTAAAAAATTTTTTATTTTTTCGTCAAAATTTTCGACTGCGCCGCTATATCAATGTTAAATATTGTTACAGTTTTGTTTAATTTGAAACAATTTTTTTGTAAAAAACATTTGAAACGCGCAAAAAATAGAATTTTAGTGTAATTTTTATAAAATTTTTACCTGCGGCGCATTTAAGTGTTAATCTTGAAAAAAATCTGCAAATGAGACTAGATGAAACTTGCTTTTAAAAATAAGTATTTTTATTCCGCATACATTAACTCAACACCTTATTATTATACCTTATTTATTGCACACGTAAAACCCCCCGCCAGAGAGAGTGGATTTTTATTAAATGACCCCCCCAGAGTCGATTTCTGGCTACGCCACTGTAAAAAGTTTATTAGATTTAGCAAGATTTATTTAAACGCTGATCTGCAGTACGATCAAGTTTGAACCTTCTTCCAATCACCTAACAAGAAATTGGCTGCTACAACCTGCGTCCAAGAAAATAATTTTTTTTAAAGAAATGTTGTCATTTGCATTAAGACAAGAAACATTACAAAACTTATAAAAAAATATTATTTGTTAGCAGGCTATTTTACTCCCGAAAGACAAAAATTATCTCGAGAATGCCATGAAACAAAAGAAACTGCGATAGTTGCACCAGAAAATAGCAGTGAGGACGAGGACTAATTAATGTGGGTTAAATATAAAATTTGATGAAAATATATATAATTAGTAATTATTAAATATAATAGTCCACAGTTTAAAGTTTATATAAGGGCACAAACCCACAATCATCTGTACTCGAATTCCTAATATTGTGTAAATTTTCAAAATCTTTTATAAAATTCCAATAACCTCTGCTGGTCTCTAATTGTGAGCACCAATATTTTGGTTACTTGTGACCTCTGCACAACTGAAAAATGCGAAAAATTGGGGGGGGGTTGATTGCATATAAAATGTTTATTTAAATCTAATAAATAATTGACTTTCCGCGCGGTAATATCAAATCCTGGACCAGTGTGCGGCGGACAGTTTCCGATGGACGGGGGAAACGCAAACTCGAGGTCTTACTTTCAGACTTCCCCGCATTATACCAAAATCTCAGCTTGTCCAGATTTTTTTCGTTGTCAAATGACACTGTTTTTGGTACCTACATTTTCGTCGCTGTAGCTCGGAAACTGTTACATAAACTATAAGCAATATATATATATATATATTAAAGATAGGATTTTTTGAGGGCTCCATATTTCTCGTTTATGGTTTTTGGCAAAAATCGGTTTTTCTTGGTCAATATAAGTTAAAACTGATTTTTGGTAACTTTACCGCCCTCTATCTATATGACAATTTGACTGAAGGTACTACCGGTGAGTTTACAAACTCGCCCTTTAGAAAAAAGTATTATGTGGTATGCATGTTCTTTGTTAGATGAAAAAATATTAAGCTTTAAAATTCTTATTATTTTAAATATTGTTTTAATGTTACTTGTATTATTTATGATCCTGACAAATTAAACATCACTAAATGCTACAAATTTAAGACTTATCTCTCAATATCAGCGACCAATCTGACTTACCAATACACTTAACAGCAGTACCTTGGACCGAATCAAAAGACAGTTGAAAACTATCGCACCACAAGATCTGAGTACATATTCATGGAGCGTACACCTTAGCTTATTAGCGAATCGATAAGTAATCTGCTATACTGAAACTTAAGTAAACATAATAAAATTAGTCGAGACAGAAAGACGTTTCTTTAGAAACAATCAAAAACAAAACAGAAATATTAAAATTGTAAAACAGAAGACAAGACAAACTTGAACAGATATAGAAAGAGGAAACATTGAAAAGATCCTAAATAACTACTAAGTTCAAGCATGCTTTTTTCTCAATTTTTTTGACGTTGTCAGTTTTTCAATCTAAAAATATCTTGGCTCGGGGACATTCTGATGATGGAAATACGTGTGATAGACACCCTTCTTAAAGCAGTTAGGGGGTGGTTATTATACCAAAATGGGGGCTGGTTACCATATTTTTTATTTTTCTTAAACATCTGGGAACGCCATTTATGTAAAAAAAAAGTTTGGATCATTTCGAAGGGGGGGGGGTCGAAAAACCTTAAAAAAAATATGGAAAGTTGATATTTTTATTAACCAACAATTTTTTTCAAGTTTCTACAATCCCACAGCTTTTTAAAAATAATTAAAATGAGAGTGTTTTAACAAATTTTAGTTAACGGAATGAGAGATAAATTCCCAATATCCATATGGAGTTAAATATAAATAAAAAGAGAGTTTTACCAACAGATAACTGTTGGATTTTTCGCCTTCTCCACCAGTTCTACCACTGACTGGTTTCAGACACAGTCCATCCACCAGTCGGGCTTTCTACTATGACGAATCGATAGCAAAAAAACGAACTTTATAAAATACACCGGAGAAGGCGAAAAATCCAACAGTTATCTGTTGGACTTATCTGCGACTTTAGGATTCGGTCTTGGGGGAGGCGCATCGGTTTCAATTAACTTCCCCCTTCCCCGAAAGTCAAATTTAAACATATCGTAAGCATAAAAAAAGATATTTATTCTAAAAGAGCAAATTTTTCCAATTTTGAAAAGGTTACATATTCATGAATTTAGGCTTAATAAGTGGGGCAGCTTTATAGTAATTGGTACTGGCGAGGCTCAAAAGGAATAATATTATTTACTTTACTTCGCCCTTTCTTATTCATATTGCAGAATTAATAAAACGACACGTCATTCCAAGTGTACTAATCAAATAGTATGTTTTCACATCGTACTCAATATGTATCGAAAAGATTGATTGATTCTTTTCCTTTTTATAGAGCTAAATAAAGAGGGTGATATATGAAAGAACAATAATTTAATGCGGCGGCTCCCGCATGGCAGCACTAATAGTCCGAGAGCTGATACACATAGTAGGCTAGGTCTTTTGGCGACCGTAGAAATTTGTTCAAAAGTCATCAGATCTTCGTTTGTGTATGTATGTATCTAGGCAATACAGAGAAAGTGTTAAATAAACTATGGCCCAATAGAAAAGAGATGTAGATAAGCCGCCACACCTTCTTTGATAAAAATATGTAATGCAATCCAATATTTCGATTCTAAACCTTTGGGGGGGGGAGAGGGCGCGCGCCCCCTCTCTAAAGCTACCACTACTGGCTTAAATCCAAATTGGCTACGTTAAGTAGGTACCTTTTTTTAAGGAAATGCTGCCAGCTTTCATGCAATGGCGGTCCCAGCCATTTAAGCCATAAAAGGCAGTATAGCATAGCATATTTATGAGGAATATATCAATATATGCAAACAAAACTTATTAACTACAAGAGCGGATTTGACCTTAAATCTAGGGAAGGAGTACTCAGACTTTAAGTTGTTTATTTCATACATTTTTTATTTTAAATCTTGCAATCTTTGAGTTAAAGTAAACCAAAATCATAAATATCAACTTATCATAGCGCCGCAGGCGAACATTTTTAAGAAAATTGCACTGAAAAATGCATTTTTTGATTTAAAATTAAACTAAAATTGTAAATATATCTATCAATCGTTTCAAAGCGCAGAAAGTGGCACTACAAATGCCATTGTTGACACAAAATTAAACCAATACCGTAGATATCAAAGGTGTTATAGCGCCGCAATTTATGGCCTCCTTTTGACTTGCTCAATATTTTCGTAAAAAAATTTAAATCCAAATCCTGAAATCCGCGTTTGAGTAACTACGTATAATTTTTTCAGTTATAAAAAACATAGATAACAAACAAACCACAAACCAAACCTAATAGCTAAATACTTTTTATATTGCACATTTCAAATATAAGATGCCTATCTGAAAAAAAAGTTCGTTTAGAGTTTTTGTGAGCAAATCGGTCAATGACTCGCTTAATGTCAATTTCCATATGTTTGTTGATATGCAGCAACGCTAAGCCCGTCAGACGAATTTCTGAGGCAGGAAAAGCTTCTTTCTGATGAAGCGTTACTTACTGACAAACATTCAAGAGTGTTTTTATCGACGGAAAAATATCGCCACACTTGTTCATTGCCTCGAAAACGTTATCATATGTGTTTTGATTTAAGCTTTAGCCTACTTCTGACTAATAATGTTTCCAAATAATGACTTCTCCCAATAAAAGTTCAAGAATTTGTGTTTTGTATTGATCAAACAGTTCATAGTATTTGGAAACGACATTAGTTAATTTTTCCCTTATTTTGGCTTCACGTTGTATAAAACTTGGTATGAATATGTTCAGGTCAAAAATACTCGTTATTGAACCTTGATTTTATGTCCGAAATGATTTTGTCTGAAACTTGTTCATAAATTGAAACTCTATAATACTGTTTTGTGTTTCTAATATCGTGGTTTTCGTCTGTTTCAAACTGTCCCAAAATACTGTGGAGGGGTTCTAGAATGTCTTTAAAGGAACGTTCTGCAACTTCTCGTTTTTTTCTCCAAAGACTTAAGGGTTACCACCAGCATCTTTGTTGTCTACTTTGGGACCGCCACTGTTTCATGTGAAGTATCGTTTTGCTACCTATAACCTGAATGGTCAGCTGTCCAGAGTAAAAATCTTAGATTTATCTTTAAGATTTATTTAAAATATTTTTTTCCTATTTTTAGTAATTCCAAACATAGGGGGATTTTATATAAAAAATTCTTTGTAAATCTATATTTTTTTTTAATCTGTATATGTATTAAAATCGCATACAAAATAGAAAAGCTACGAATTTTTAAAGAAAGACTTGGTCGCCATATTTGACTATTAAAGAATTTTTCGGAATGATAACATGACTTTTGGATATACATGATATATAAGTACTTTCTTTTGGTGTATAAACTTGAGATTCGGTATTAGCATTGTTTCCTTTACTCTAATGCTATTAGTTTCACACGTGGGATGTTTCGTTACTTGACTATTTTTATAAATTTGACGACATTAAATTTGCCGTATTTGAAAATATTAAATAGGAACTCTATATTTTGTAATAAATTTTCATATTATTCGGCACAGTATCATGGCAACTTCATGTTTCGGACATCACAATTTTTTTTGTGACAACTATGTAAATATATATTTTTTTTAATTACTAATAATAACACATAAAAAACAAATACTTACCGGCAAAACTTACCACTCACCTGTTCACATCAAAAGCATTAAGTTAACTAAATGTCAACGTTGCAACTTCAAATTCAATTTCCTTAAAGAAAATTCTGTTGTTTCGGACGATTACAAAAACTTGGTGACAAAATATTTATTTTTATGGTGGAATTAATTTTAAGGCTGCTAGTCAAAAGATGATGTTCTAGGATTCTAGAAACTTTAAGGTTTAATTTAATGTATGCCTCCTTATTGTTACCCTTTTTAATCTTAAAAATATATGCGTTTAAAAACTAAAAATTCCTCGGGTGACACGTTTCGGACGCTCACATTTGAATCTGAGGTTATTTTCGGCTTCCGAAAGAGGAATATTAACCAACCTTTTAAGTGATTCTTATAAAATGGATTATGTTCTCGATTTCTGACCAAAAATTTGAGTTGTAAAATGACCGCAAATATATTTTTTTCTTTAGTGACATGAAAATTCATGTTTTGGTCATTTAAGCAAAAACTCCCTTAAACGCGTTAGATACCCATACGTAGGTATACATTTAACTGTTAGATTGGGGTCTCGCGACTCTTTTTAAGATTGTAAACACCTATTAATTTAAAGTAAGTTACTATCTATATTTCTCCATAATACTCTTTTTAAGATTGTAAACACCTATTAATTTAAAGTAAGTTACTATCTATATTTCTCCATAATACTCAGTAACACGGGTGACTCCCCAAATAAGAGACCTCCTATGATACGAACTCGTTTGTAAAAATATTAAAAAACAGGTTACCTACGGTCTAATTAATTTTATAAATTAAGCATAAAAGGGCTCACAAGTTTTCTGGCAAATAAGTATACATTTTTTATAATATTCATACATATTTGATATCTGTTTTTTTGGTTCTTTTAATTTATTTTTTTATTGTTATTCATATTTTTTAAAAAAATACATTAAAAAGCGCCATATAAAGTGTGGCGGACTCTGCTCCTTCAAAAAAACTTTTTAGCAAAATTTACTTACTAATTACTATTAGTAAAACCCCTATCGGTTTTCTTTTACAGGTAGCATTACTTCTCAGAAACCGCTAGGAAACGGTTTTTTTACTAAAGTGGGAACAGATTTAAGGGTACTATCAATTGCTTAAATTTTACAACAGGGGAACTTACAATTTTACGTCGTTGTACAGTTAAAAACGCCTTTTTCATGCTTTGAAAAAACTAATAAGGAAAAAAAATGTCATGTCAGTACTTATAATAAAATCCCACCAATATTTAAAACTCAATAAATGTGTACAAAAATACACGATTTAAACACGTCTAATGAGCCATAAATTTAAACATAGTTTGGACCCCTAAGATATATAAAAATTCATATATTTAAAAATAGTAGTTTTAGCAACTAGTGGCTAAAATAGTGCTTTGTTTACAAGCGTTGGTTTAAATAACGAGCGCAGCTAGGTATTTAAAAACTCGAGTAAAAAAAGCACAGTTTAGCCGCGAATTGGTAACACTATTTTTTTTAATACCTTTTTCATAAAATCCAAGAAAAACAGGAAAATTCTTTTGAAAATCTCGAACGAAAAGAACTTCTCGCAATACACCATCTTTACACCACAAATCAAGGCAAATGAAATAACAATCGTTTCCATAGCGATGTGTCTTTTTACTCGGTGACGTTCATTGTTGCGACATTTTAGTCTTTGACAATTTGATATTTTGACGATATTTTTAAATGATTTTTTCGTAAATAGTTGGTGAAAACTGGCGAAAATGGCTTAATTCTTAGGCAAGAATAATTACATTTTTTCAATATTACTATTTTCCGCTATTTCCCTTTAACTTTGGGTAAAAACCGGACAGAAATCTTTTTTTGCACCCGTGATAAAAAAAAAACTTTTTTTGCATCGGTACCCAAAAAATCCATGCTTTAGTTATCTGCAGACAGTTACTAAAATCATGTTTTTGATGAAGGTATAAAAAAAAAAAAATTTATCAGAAGTTCGCACACTTCAAAACACTTCAGTCAGAAGGGACACCTGAAACCAAACAATGTTATTTTTACGTTGACTTAGCTACCGAAAGGGTAAAATAGACGCCCTCTATACATTTGACAGATGTTTTTTTACCAGAGGTGGCCAACTCATATTGTCCTCTCTTTCTAGTTCTTTTTTTCATATTCGCATGTAAAACTGATTTTATGAAATAGACTGATGTTTTGTTTTCTCTTTTTATAATTTTCCTGGACAGTTTTTGAATGATGATGACGTTTTTGATTAGTAGAATAAGTCAAGCTTTGGCGTGCATGTGATGGTAAAATAGAAAAAAATATTAGGTATTGATCTATATTTTTATTCCTCTTTTTCTTAAAATAATAAAATAAAAATATGTGAATGTATATTCTTAATCCGTCTCTACTTAAATGACATTACTTACTGTATTGCTCAATTGTCATAAATTTTAATGTACCTAATGACTTATTAAGTAGGTAGATGTGCCTATATGTGCCTGAAATGATTTATAACAGTTTATATAATTTATTCAGATTTTTTTACGTTTGTATTTATGTCATATATTTTTATTGTTTTAATATATGGTTCTGATATTTTTTTTCAGGAGCAGATAAGAAACCACGCGCAAGGAAACTTTTGTGGTGAACTTGTTTGTTTGTTGTAAAATATAATTTCTTTGTACATAAATAAACTATATATTATTATTATTATTATTATACTATCAAATAATATTTAAATTTAACTAATCTTACTTACTTACCTCGCAAATTCGACTTTTTTTTATTAATTTTCCAGTTTGGCAAATACATGATCTCTTTCCATTTTTCTTGCGTTTCTTTTTCCATTGAACAATGAAACAAGTCGTAGGCGCGAGTATTTTTACAGTTTATCATACCGCAATATTATGGTCAAGCCATGATGGTAATTTAAGGCTTAAAATATTTTAGCATAATTTAAGGGGTAACGATATTGCTCACATTTTAAAGCTTTCTTTACAAACTTTCGAATTCTAGAATAAAACCCTGAAATTTTTTAAGTTTTCACTGAAAAAAGAGCAAAAATTGTAATTTTTCTTTACAGTCTTCAAATTTACCAAAAAAGTGTGTTTTAGCACACATCTAAAAATAATTTAACAGATATTTACGAAAATTATTTTAAGGGTCATCATGGCTTTACCATTAGATTTTTAAACCGCATATAAATATTCAAGTTTAAAATTTGATGTATCTACGTTTATTAATCAAAAATGTGACATTGTCAAAATTATTTATTTGCAATGGTTGCAACACACAAAAAAAATATCAAAATTTCCCTATAACAACTTTCAAATCGAATTGCTTACCTCTGGTAAAACAACTGTCAAAAATTGTATACAGGGTCTCCAGGGTAAAGGAACCTTTAAGAAACAAACTCTACCTAACCAGAAAATGCCAGTTACCTAAAATGTAACTGGAATGTATTGTCCCAATTTTATCTTCAAGGTCATCAAATTTATACCCTAGATCTTTATTCATTCTTAGCCGCTAACAACCATATACTGATTATACCTTTCTTTATCCTTAGCGTCACCAGCACAGCTGACTTATAATGTCTGATCCATCGACCCTTGAATTCAAGTCATTGATTGTGCAGCTGATTATTGTTCATTCAACAAAACCTATTAAGAGGTTAACATAAATTTGCTGTTTTCTTAACTTTTCGCATAAATAAGTAACCGCTTCTTAATCAAAAAACGTGTTCTGCCTAAAGATGTTGGAGATTTTAGAACGAGCATTGGACTACTCCCTAACAACACACAACGTTCAAAAAACAAAATATCAAATGATCTTGTGTGGAAATAACGAAAATTCAAGCTTGGATGAGCATCCCACAAGGAACACACAAAGGACCAAAGCGAAAAGAGAAATGATTAAATGATGTTTCGCTCTAAGTAACCAGCGTGAGCTCATCAGCGGTTTCACTGGTCACTCTCCCCATACATCATTAAACACCATCATACACTTTGATTTTCAATTGAATCACTTACAAATAGGCATCGTTCCGCATTGGCACTTATCCAAGTCACCTGATACGGATTCCTCCTGGCGTGTTAATATTTCGAATAGAACTATGCCCCTAAGGCAATTAAAACTAAAAGAGAAGTTAAAAAACCTCGAAATTAGTTAATTCAACCAAAAAGAAACCAAAAAACAAAAGATCAAAAGGTCTTGGGTGGAAATAAAGAAAATTAATTCATCATAATTGCCTTAAGAGTATAATCCTATTGGAAATATTAACACGCCAGGACGAATCCGTATCAGGTGTATAATGGTGTTTAATGATGTATGGGAAGGGTGACGAGTGAAACTACTGATGAGCTCACGCTGGTTACCCAGAGCGAAACATCGTTTAATCATTTCTTTTCGCTTTGGTCCTTTTTTTTTTGGTTGGTTTGGTGGGTGAACCATAGTTTGTTTTACTCGAAGGGGAAAGACAATGGACACAAAGCTCATGGACGTACCGAGTATCCACCTCCAAGCGGTACCCACAGGTTTACAAACACTACACTAACACACACACGACACTCACCCCCACGGGGAGATACACAACACAGCATCGGATGGTTGGAGAGGGGGCATCTCCGCTTCCCCCCACCAGCAACGCCCCGGATATGTAGGTCCACAGTCGGGTCTGATAGTAGCAGAAAAACTACAAGTGGCACAGTTGGGCCACCGGGAAGTATAGGGCCGACGCAGAAGTGCAGCTGGTAACTGGTAGGGGGGCGCTGCGCGTTTAAGGGGGGGATCTCAACTACGGCCGCTGACGACCAAGTGACTGGAACCGGCGAGGCTGGGGAGGCTGCGATGGCGCGTCAGAAGACCCATGGAGCTACACGCAACAATTACCAATTACTTACTTTTACACACCCCTAAATCCACAAAGTTTCTTTTTTTTCTATGTTTCAGAAACAGGTTAAAATGGAGAAGCAAGTGCCAAAAAAAGAGGAGAGTGAGGGAACCCCTAAACCCATAGAAGTGGAACCCGTGGAGGAGGGTGACAAGGAGTCATCGGGTGTCGATGGAGACACTCTCCTGCTGTCAGACGGAGGAATGAACGCCCTACCTGAACCGAAAGGGGATGGGAAGGCCGACCACCCACCGCCTGAAGTCCAAAAGGCCACCACAGAGGAGGTGGTCCAGAGGACGTCGAAGCAGGAGAAAGGTCGGAGGCACAGACAGAGGCAGGCCGAAAAACGCCGTCAAGGAAGGATGCAGATCGCTGCCGGGGGGGGGGGGGAACCGGAGACAAGGGAAACCTTGACTCCCACTCCTCGAGGAGTGAAGCTGCACCTGGAAAGAAGGCTGACCCACCGTCCAGTACGGGCGGCCAAAGCAAGCCGCCAAGTGGTACCCCTGCAAGGGGGAACCCGAAAGCGGCGAGCCGAGGCCAAACGTCTAGGCGCGGGACCGTTTCATCCCGTGGGGGCACCTCAGCTCGCGGCCCACCAAGGCGACATTATGAGAAGGCGGCCAGGGAACTGGCCAAAAAAGTAACAATGGCCAACCTGCCGACAGGGCCAAAAGGAGTGTCGGACAGCACCAGCCAGGAGACCCAAGCAGGGACCTCTGGGTTGCAGTCCGCCAACCCAAAGCGCCCCCGATCTGAGCAGCAGACGCCGCCTGAAAGACTGGGCAAAAAGTCAAGAAGGGACGTAGCCTTGAAAGGCAAGGGAGACCAGAGAGTGGCTCCTTGGTCAGGTGACGACGGTCGGAGACCAGGCTACGGGAGTTCCTGGGTCCCCAGAACCGCGCGCTCGACATGTCGCAGTGGCGGCTTCTGGGGACCGTAGGGGGCTCCGGCGCTTGGCGTCTAACCTGGATGGTAGGAGCGGACGACACCATCAGGTACCTGGAGAGCGTCAATTGGAGACTGGCGTATGAGTTCGTCACCCTCGCCGTGTCGGGTGACAGAACCCATAGCGCCGCTACTCGACGCCCTTCCCGGGGGCCTGGTGGCGACCCTTCCGCCAAAAGGCAGAAGTAGGAGGTTCCCCCCACTCTCCACGATGCACACGGCAACGGGAAAACTGCGGGTGAGTCAAATCAATCTGCATAAAAGTCTGGGCCCTGCGGGGGAACTCGCTAGAACCCTGACTGGCACTAGTGCCAGGCAGATTGTTTTGATACAGGAACCTTATATTTTAACAGGGACCACAAGAGTAGGAGCATTAGGAAGCACCGGCCGATTGGCACAAGAGAGGCAGCACCAAGAAGCTGCATACTGACATCAAAAGACCTGAACGTTGTGGAGCTTCCACAACTAGGAACCCGAGACGTCACAGCAGCTATCCTGGAATTAAAGGTAAGAGATAGGACCATAAAGGTGCAAAATTATGATTGTTTTCCACAAAATAAAAAACAACAGCCCTGCAGAGAAGGGGAGCCGAGTCTCTCAGAGGAAGGATTCGACGCCCACGCATACGCCGACGACGGTGTCGTGGAGGTGGTAGGCCACCACCTAAACACCGTCTGTAATAGAATGCAAAGGGCGGTACGAATCATAGAAGACTGGTGTCAACAAAACGGTCTCTCTGTCAATCCAGGAAAGACAGAGATGATCCTGTTCACAAGAAAGAGGAAAATGGAGAGATTCAGGGCACCCAAGATGTACGGGAGACCCCTGACTTTGGTTTCAGAACTGAAGTACCTAGGGGTCACCCTAGACAAGGGGCTCACCTGGACACCACACGTTGCGAAATTGACCAATAAGGTGCAGACAACGATGTGGCAACTGCGTCGAGCGGTTGGCCGCACCTGGGGTTTGAGCCCCAGAAACCTCCACTAGATGTACACGGCAGTACTAAGACCAAGGATCCAGTACGGATCCATAGTCTGGTGGGCAGCAGTGGAGAAGGTCACTACTACCCTCAAGCTTAGGAGCCTACAGGGAACCATATGCAGGGGGATAACCGGCGCTATGAAGACGGCAACTATACAGGCACTCGAAACCATTCTCGGACTGCCGCCGCTTCCGATCTGTATCAGAAAAGAAGCGATAGCGACCCACCTCCGGCTGAGAGATACAGGTCAATGGAGAGGAAGAGGGGAAGCTGCGGGTCATCTTAGCATTAAAACACAAAGACCAAAAAACCCCTGGAGATTCAACAAGAGGTACAAAGTAGTCATCCCAGACAGGGAACTATGGCAGAGTGAAAACCTCCGCGAACAGTTCGAGGAGAACGCCGTGATTTGCTACACCGACGGGTCGAAACTGTCGGAGAGGCAAACCACAGGACCAAGAGGTTCGAAAGAGCTACCCGGTCGGAGAGCAAGCCACGGTCTTTCAGGCAGAGGTGTATGCCATAATAATGGCAGGCATGTTTATATATGCTCCGACAGCCAATCAGCCCTAAAGGCACTAAGGGCGCCCAAGATCAACAACACCCTGGTGGAGGAATGTGCGGATGCACTAGAATCCTTGGGAGAGGGCAAACAAGTGACACTTATGTGGGTACCGGGACATATGGGGGTGCCAGGTAACGAGATGGCCGACGAGCTCGCCAGGATCGGGGCAAGCACCCAGTATATAGGGCTGGAACCACTCCTAGGAACAACCAAGAGGCAATTGCAAAGTCGACTCAATAAATGGGCCAACGATGCCATGACGACCGCTTGGAGAGGAGGAACAGGATGCAGACAGACCAAGGACTTCGTGAAGGGCCCGGATGTAGCCAGACAAAAATGGCTTCTGGGGAGATCGCGAAGGGACGCTGGTCTGCTGACAGGTATCATAACAGGTCACAACCGACTAAGAAAGCACATGACCCGGATCGCGGTAGAGAATGACTCGATCTGCCGGGCCTGCGGGCAGGCAGAAGAGACATCTCGACACGTTATAGCGAACTGCGGGGCATACCAGAGGACGAGATACCAGGTATTCGGTTTCCCGACCCTGGACTTTGCAAAAAGAACAGTGAAACCAAATGAGCAGACTGCCAGACCAGTGGTGCAGGCGGTGGATTAGGGACAGGCTCGGGGTAGGGCAGAAAGGGCCCAGGGAGGCCTACTGGCCAGGCTTCGCGCCGCCCCTTCTCTACTACTACTACTTTTTTGGTTTCTTTTCGGTTGAAGTAACTGATTTGAAAGTTTTTCTTTTTTTGAACACACAACGTTCCCGTAACGTTTCATTAAGGTTCTCGTTGATTGGGAACGTTCCCGCTCTCATCAGAACGGTCCAGGAACGTTTCTAATGAACCTCCATGGAACATTTCAGGAATGTTTCTAAATGTCCACCAGGGAAACGCTCCTCAAATGTTTCACACATCGTCCCATATTTAGATCGGTTACTGATCAGTTCGGAACTCAGTCGAGCTCAACGAAACTAAATTTCCTAAGCAGAGGAGTGTGTATCTTGATATTATCTACGCACCCCATAACAAACAAACAAAATCTTAGGAATCGATGGTTTTTGTAAACTAAAAGTACCCTTCTTTAAGAGTATATAATAAGTACAAAATTATGACATATCAACTTTCATTAAATGTATCTCCTAAGCATGGGGGGTGCAGCTTAGCGCCAAGCCACACTATCCCCCCCCCTTTGAAGTGCGGATAACCCCGTTATTCATTAAGTACAAAAATTTTTAAAAAAGGACTAAATTAGTAGAAAATTAGTACATAATTTTTACAATATTGAAATTAAGTTTCGTTGAGGGGGGGAGCGTGTAACTTGACTGAGTTTCAGTTCGGAGGGTTCAAAGGGGGAGTATGTTTAAAATTTTTAATTGTGACATTGCTTGTATTTTATATAAAGAAAAAAGTCAAATTGCGTTTTGGTGAGAATTAATAACACAATGATTATGAAGAACCCAAGAAACTTTTACCAAAATATATGTAAATATTTATTTAGCCGCAATGGCCCAGTGGTTATAGCATTGACCTGGCGATCAAGAGGTTCGTCCACTTTTTAGTCCACCAATCGTGAAATTTTTATTTTTCTTAATTTTATCAAAAATGAGTTACTACGGTCCCAAAACACCTTAATCGACAAAACAAAAAAGTTGTCTGTCGGTCTGTTGTCTGTCTGTATACACGATAACTCAAGAACGCCTTAATCGATTTTAACAAAATTTGATACAAAAATCCTCTATCGGCTGACCGTGAACTGATTGACTTTTGGGTAGGGGGTGAGGGGTTAAAGGGGAATAAAATATTTAAAGAAATTGTTTGGCTCAAAAGCAAGTAGCCATATACGGTTTTCACATTTAAATTTCCACGAATATGTACTACACATTTTGTTATAAAGTCCAAATTCGTGGAAGCTTTAGTTTTCGAGTTATTTAGAAAAACGTTAAAATATATAAAACAAATCAAAGCTTTAGAAGTAAAGCAGCTATTGATATGCAGTTTTGAGATATTGGTTTTCGTCGTTATAAGGTTCAAATCTTTCAAAGCTACAGTTTTCCAGATATCGTCATTTCCTTTTAACATAAAATAATTGATTGTATGGTGGACTATCCGTGCTTTCTAGCAACAATTTTTTTAAAATTTCGATTTATTTTTTTTTCTTACTGTATAGGGATAGGATATAGTTTTTAGAACAGAAATTTTTTTTAAATTTTATTTGAAGCCGTATTTTAGGATTTAATTATTTAACGTTACAAGAAAACGTCCAGGAACGTTACAAGGGAACGTTCAGAGAACCTTATATTTAATAACATTTGCCATTCCGGGAACGTTCTAAGAACATTTTGTAACATCTCAAAGTGTTCCTGGAACGTTCCTCAGGTTCGGAAGGAACCTTACTGGAATTTCTTTGGAAATAAGGGATTCGCATCCAAATTTTGTGGGACGCACTAATCGCAGACACTGTGAGACCGACCATAGAAAGTTTTAACTATTAAAACTCTTTTTTGTCACCTAATCCAAACTTATTTTGTTACTAATTACATATTTATTTTTTGTGCCCACTAAATTTTCATCTTTATAAATATTTCTATTAACCCTACAATGTTAAAAATGTTTGTTTACGTTTTATATTGTGTTCAAAAATTCACTCAAGGTTATTGAAATCAGCTGTTTATTCGTATGTTTTGGTATAGATGGCGCCACGGCCTTTAACATAGCTTGTTCTTGCCATTATTTGTGGACAAAAATGTTCATAATTTCTAGTTGATTGACGTTCTAATTTTAAAAACTGAAAGAAAAGAAGTTGAGAATGGGAAAAGACGACTGCGCATCCAATTTTCGAGCGACACAAAGCCATTTTAAACTACACCATAGAACAAAATTGGTCGAATCACCTATTTTTGCAGTTAGCCACGCGGAGTATAACAAACCAATTTTTATACTCTAGTTGAAGTTTCTTATATTATTTTGACAAACAATCAAATGCTAAAATTATTTATTTATTTTCGCCAAGAAAAGACCACCTACCGGCTCTAAAAGTCTTCAAAAATAATCTAGGTAAGTCACAGATTACACCGGTGTAGCTACCGTCCGAATTTTCGATGAATACCTATCTCAAAATTGATGTTTGTTTACATCTTTAAAATTAATTTAAACCTTCTTTATTTCGTATTTCTTGTGCTTTTAGGTCAGTTCCGAGTGGTAAGAAGGCAGATGCATAGAAATAGAAGAAGTTCCTCCTGCTTCTGGTTGCCTCACCCAGATAAATAAAGCAAAGAACATTCAAAATGTTACCCAATGATGTGGGCACAACCCAAGTACATAGATCATGAAATATTAAACTTAAAGTGGAAAACAAGCACAGAAACGCAAGACGCTCCAAACTTAATCTGGCTCAGCTCTAAGTGAGTGGACAATGCTCCTTGGGGAAGTCGAGGATTGTTGACATCCAAACCAATCTAACAGGTGGGTGTTTTGTGACGAAACAAATAAAGCCATTTTGTATAATCAATACCATACAACACCTTCTTGACTAAAAAGCCAATGAACTGGCCACCTAGGTTGGCTGATATTTACAGTAGAATAAATAAAAATCATAACAGCAAAAAATTATTTTTCCTAAAATATAGTAATACTTACCTTTATATACCTTATATACATACATTTATGAATTTTTATGTTTTAGCACACAGAAACTGAACATAATAACTGGTATATAAGTAAATATTTAAAAAAATATATATCTTATACAATGGGATTAAAAAGGTACTTTTGATATTAAGAACATCTCCAATAGCGGTATAAAATTTGGTTGAACGGTCAATTTAATTTTTTCTGAAGTGCACAAACCTTAAAATAAACAATAGAAAATTTTACCTAATAAATGATATTTCAAAATCATAAAACATAATTTAGAGCATGTATAAATGTCTACGTTGAGGTCTAGGTGTTGGGCTGACCCGCAAAATTTTTAAACCATCACCATAAACTATTCCAAGGACTCGCATTGATTAACCGTGATCACCGATATGGATTTTCCTCCTGGCCTGTATGCTTTATTGATGCTCGACTTCTAAACCTTACAACTTCTAAGTGTTGTTCTGAAACACATGTGTTTTTGTTTGAAGGTTTGAGACAATGATGTATTTGAAATGAACTCTGTGTTTCGGACTTTTATTGTTTATATTTTATTTATACACGACGTTTTGATCAGTACAATCTCTGATCGAAACGTCGTGTATAAATAAAATATAGACAATGGAAGTCCGAAACACAGAGTTCATTTCACATATGTTTTTATTGTAATTTTTTAATGTTATACTTCAAATTTTTATCACATATTATAGGTTCCCAACTTTATTATATTATATTTAAAAAAAAATTCACGCTTTTCATATAGTTTTTAGCTATATTCACTTTCCAAGTCATTTTCTGAAAAGAAACCCTACAAAAACGCGGCTAAAAAAATTGGTCTAATACAGTTTAGTATAAAAAAAGGAAAAAACCCAGTAGGTTATGTCTTATAAGCTATAAAATGGATAAATTCTTGCAAATATTACACTGCAATTCTTCGTAATTGCTAAATCCTTCCTTCTTACAGCATACACCCATTTTTTGGATAAATTGGGATCTGATGGGAAGTCGAAAATGGAAAACTTTGGTCCCCCATCGTAATTGCCGCGACACTTTGGCACGCAGCACTTTAACGGCATAATGCTTTTACTAGTTTATTATCTTTTTTAACAATTTATAAATACTAGAAAAACCATATAAAATCAATAACACATCAACACAAATCAAGTGAAAACGTGAGCCAAACCTTGACGCCATATTGACGACGTCAAATCCAGTACAGTGGCTTTTAAGTTGAGTACGCTGTTGTACCATATTAGAACTTTTTGGTAAGGATACAAAAATAACAACTTTTGTGGCTATCATTATTTGACACACAAGAATAAAGTTATTATGGTTTATTTTCCCAACTGTTTTTATGCTTACCTATAAAGCAAAATATTCTGCATCTTCCATAATCTAAAACTAACAATTCTAAAAATTCGTTTTGAAAAAAATTGCCAAAGACTTTGACGTGAATTGACAGAAGTGAATATAAACAAAATAACGTTAACAACCAAAATTCTTCTGTCAATTAATTTCAAAGTATTTGTATTTTTGGCAATTTTTTTCAAAACAAATGTTGTTTTATAGGTAAGCGTAGAAATAGTTAGGAAACCAAAATAACCTTACCCCTGATGGCTTGTCAAATAACGATAGCCACAAAAGTTGTTATATTCGTAAACTGGCCAAAAAGTCCCTATTGTTTGTGATAAACTTGCTTCTGTTATTTTTTTAAAATATAAGTAGCCCTAGAGCCTTACATGTGTAGATTTGAGACCAATAATTCCCAGAGACAATATACTTTTTTGACATGGTTAGAATTTACCATAGTAAGTCAGAATAAAAAACAACTTTTCTAACCAGTTTTGGGGTTTGAACTTTGAGCTAGGATGACCGACCGACCGATGACCGAGTCTTAAGTTATATCGTTTTTCTTTGTTTCAGGATAATGCAGAGGCCAGAGCAACCTTTTTGAGCTGTGAAAAAGATGCCTATTGGATAAATTTTCATTTAACTTAGACTTGATAATTAGTTAATAAATATTAGAAGAAGTTTCAATGTTGTTTTATTTTAAATATTTCAGTTTATTTTAAAAGTTTACTAGAATAAAATGCATCCATTTAAAATAATCATGAGTTTAATATAATTCAACAGCAATAAAAGGTAAATATAAAAAAATATTTAAATATATAGGGATCTTTTACCTGGGTAACTGCATGGCTTTTGAAAGACTTATTATTTTAAAATTTTTAGTTTTATTCAGTTTATTTAAACGTCCACAAACTTCTTTTCATCAACTCACTCCAAAATAATAAAGAGCGTAGTTTGGAAAAGAAAATAGAAATATAATTTGATGAATATATCTGTATACATATGTCTGTACTCCTGTTTACAAACAAAAATAGACCTCAACTTTTAAATTAACTACATAAATTAAAGTAAAATTGTCAAATCTAATTTATTTATTATTAAATTATTATTTAAAGATAAATTACAAATTTTACCATTTTTAGTTAGAATGAATCGTTTGTTTATTCTTAATTTTATTTAAGTTTCGATGTAAACAACACACCCAACCACGTGTTTTTCTCTGTTGTAGTTGAAAATGGCTACCCTCTTTGTTGATTCTTTTGCGCAGGTTAAGGCCCATTCTTTAATCCCTTCTATTTCTATGGGATGAACCAACCAATCTGTTTTCTGTGTCCATCGGGTTTGGACATTTCGCGCATGTTGTTTCCAAGATCTTTGATTCTGCCCAACTCTAAAACCAATCTAGAAAAAGAAAAAAACCAACAGCCAGAAATATGATTCCTAATTAGATTTGTTTTCTATTATATACCTCACCACAAGTGTTTTCGGCATTTTTAGATATAAAAATTTATGTATGCCAAAAAAATAAATACATTTTTTAAAGTTACTACAATTCATATAAAAAAAAGCGAAGTTATTTGTTACAGCTCTTTTGAGAAAAACAAAATCAGCAAATCAAAAATGTCGATTATCTAAAAATGAAAAGTCTGTGTAAAACGTACCGCAAAAAAGGTACCCATTAGTAAAAGTGCTACCAAAAACAAAAGAAAAATTCAAGCAAAAAAGAAAAAGGGATCAAACCACTTTGGATTTCCAAGAAGCGTCGCTTCAAGCACAAAAAAGGGTTTGCAAAATAGAAAATCTAAGAGCGCCATCTCATTACAAGACATTGGAAGAACATAAATCACACTGGTTTTTGTGTGACAAAGATAGCGGTCATTTGGCATCTGCTTTGTTCCTTAATTACCTACTAATCAGTGGTTTAGTTTATGCTAATAAATTCAACAAAAAATACGAAGCCCGTCTTTTTGTACTTCTACACATAATTTTAACTGCAATTGAGATAAAACTATAAATTTAAAAGGATTTTGGAGACTAAGTGTTTTTTGTGACAACAAGTCTGTAATGTGACACTTAAGCAAAATAAATAGAATAAAGTATTGTTTATTAAGTCTTTGCAACAGAAAAATTCAGAGCTACTCTAACAAATTTTCTGGCATGAAATAGGCATTAAATTGCAATCACCAAAATATTAAACATAATTATTTTGCAACCGCGCACGGTGGTTTAGCATTAATTAATACACTAACAATTATTAATTTGCCTTCATTAAAATCATTTAAACAAATATTATCGTATATCCAGAATTATAAAGTCTGTGGTGAAACATTTGATAAGTACAAATATTTTTTCTACAACAGTGCGAAAAAAAAAAGCGAAAAGTTGCACTTTTCCGAGGAGCGAGTGTTTTTTTACCAAATTGCCGCTTGGCGAGCGACAAAGTAAAAAAAGGTTCCTTCTACAACTACTTTTCGCTCGGTTGTAGAAAAAATATTGTGTGTAATTCGAGCGCAAAAAATCTGCCGGTCTCAGAACATTGCCGCGCTTCGCTTCACATCGCGTGTCAAACTTTTTTCGTGAGCCGCAAAGTATTTCTTTGCGTTCTTAAAACTCAAATAGCTATTTCTACAACCGAGCGAAAAGTACCATGTTTGCGCTGCAAAACGAAAGCCCAAAGCTGCACTTTTCCGAGAAGCGAGCGTTTTTTTATTTTGTCGCTCGCCGAGCGGCAAAGTAACCAAATTGCCGCTTGGCGAGCGACAAAGTAAAAATGGCTCCTCCTACACCTACTTTTCGCTCGGTTGTAGAAAAAATCTTGTGTGTAATTCTAACGCAAAAAATCTGTCGATCTCAGAACATTGCCACGCTCCGCTTCGCGTCACGTGTCAAAGTTTTTTCGCAAGCCGCAAAGTATTACTTTGCGTTCTTAACACTCAAATAGCTATTTCTACAACCGAGCGAAAAGTACCATTGTTGCGCTTCAAAACGAAAGCGAAAAGCTGCATTTTCCGAGGAGCGAGCGTTTTTTACTTTGTCGCTCGCCGAGCGGCAAAGTAACCCCATGGCCGCCTAGCGAGCGACAAAGTAAAAAAAGGCTCGCTCCTGAAACTACTTTTCGCTCGGTTGCAGATTTCGCAAGTGGAAACGTATTACTTTGCGTTCTTAACACACTTTGCATTCTTAAGACTTAAATAGCTATTTCTACAACCGAGCGAAAAGTACCATGTTTGCGCTTCGAAACCAAAGCGCAAAGTTGCACTTTTCTGAGGAGCGAGCGTTTTTCTACTTTGTCGCTCGCCGAGCGGCAAAGTAACCAAATTGCCGCTTGGCGAGCGACAAAATAAAAAAAGACTAGCTCTTGAAACTACTTTTCGTTCGGTTGTAGAAAGAATCTTGTGTGTAATTCGAGCGAAAATAATCTGCCGCTCTCAAAACATTGCCGCGCTCCGCTTCGGGTCACGTGTCAAACTTTTTTCGTAAGCGGAAAAGTATTACTTTGCGTTTTTAACACTCAAATAGCTGTTTCTACAACCGAGCCAAAAGTACCATGTTTGCGCTTTAAAACGAAAATGCAAAGTTGCACTTTTCCGAGGAGCAAGTTTTTTACTTTGTCGCTCGCCAAGCAGCAAAATAACCAAATTGACATTAGGCGAGCGACAAAATAAAAAAACGCTCGCTCCTGCAACTACTTTTCGCTCGGTTGTAGAAAACATCTTGTATGTAATTCGAGCGCAAAAACTTTGCCGCTTTCAAAACTTTTTTCTCTGGCGGCAAATTATTACTGACAGCTCGCACAAAATCTTTTCAGGAGAGCGAAAATAAGTAAATCTGCCGTTTGGTTATAATAAAAGTTTTAATATAACTTTTCGCAAACATTTAGTAAATTTTGGACAACAATAATGAACAAGAATAAATCGACAACATTTTTTATTACGTATCTAAAAGACCAGATGAGTTACTACGTATATCCGTGCAGATTTTGGCCTTTAAGGATGAATTTGAATAAAAAATGCGCTTCTGCCATTTACTTAATCTAAAAAATTATCCGGGAACCATTTCACGGATTTTGCATAATTTTGAGTTTTTTACATTATTTTACGTATCTCCTAAAAATGTTTAATTCATGGTAAAAGTTATCGACTATTTTAAAAACTCAATAAAAACAAGATATATATATATATATATATATATATATATATATTTGAAAAACCACGTGAATGATCTGTGACCAGAAGGCTCCGCTGTGCAAAATTTTGTTAATATTTGATGTGCGGTTTATCTCTTTAAATAAACGAACTTTTTTTCGTATTCAAAATTAAAATTTAAAAATGGCGCTAGCAGACACGTATAGCCATAAAATCTTTAAAAAAATTATTTTTTTTAGAATTTTTTCAATTTTTTTTGGTTTAAAATGCAACTATCTATTTTCATGTGAAAACCGCGTGTAGCTAGCTGCTACGGTTCTTGAGTTACAATGGTTTTAAAAGCTTAATCCCTTTATAAAAATTTTTGTGAAAGCCATGGACAAAAAATGCCATGTTTTAGATATTTCAAAGAAGAGTTCCTTAGAATCAATGACGCTAAAATTAAAGGGGGAATATTCGTGAGTTCTCCAGAGTAGGAAACTTTTCGTAGATGCGCAATTCGATTCCATACTTCATAAAACCTCATAAAAAGCATATCTGAGTTTTTATCAGTTTTTATAAGGTATTATTATAAAAGTTTGTAATAATTTATGAGGTATGCCTTTGATTTTGGTAAGAATTTATGTGGTTTCATATGTGTGTATTTTATTTTGATTTTTTTTATTTTTGAATTTGATAGGTGCAGATATTTTTTTTGACATATTTTATGGTTTTATAAACGCATCATTTTCTAAGAGATTTTATAATCAAACCGACACATCACCTTTTATGGGTTTCTATAATTACATTTTTTTTCTTTTATAATGTATTATGGGATTACATAAACCGATGTTTTTATGAGTTTTCTGAGAGATTTTATAATCAAACCAACTCATAACATTTTAGGGGTTTCTATGATTACACCCTTGTTTGTTTAAGAGTTTGTAAAACAACGTGTTTTCCATGAGATTTTGGAATATCTTATGATCAGACCAACCCATAGAATTTGACAGATTTCTATGAACATTTATAATTGTCTATGAGTTGGTAAAAACAATTTGTTTTTATAAGTCTTTAAATAGATTTAGGATATTTTTATCAGTTTTTTCGATCTCCTGAAAACTAATTAAAACAGCTATACTTAGTATACTTACTTACTTCTTACTTACTTCTACAAAAAAATATTTTTTGACTCATGATCCCATGCAGCACTCTTCGTCCCAGGAAACTACATTTTAAATCCATTTTACGTCGGTACCTCCCGGGACCAATTAGGGACGTATATTATGTACGTACAAGAGTGTACGTACATAGTACGTAACAAAGTGTACGTACCTACGACGATTTTACGTCCAATTTTGGTCCTACCTGTCAATTATGTACATAGGACGTAGAAACCATTGGAAAATGTACGTCATCGGTACGTACATAGTAGGTACCATTACGTACGTATAAGTACCGTGGCTGTGTGAAATTTTGAAATTTGTCAAAGTAATCAGATTTTACCTGACCTAACCTATATGCCCTTTGAAACAAATATATTAAGTCGTCGCCCACCGGAACTTATAAAATCCTATAAAAAAAACTATAATCACGTCATCCGTCGTAAATACTTTTACAACAAAAAAATAATTTTTGGCTTATGAAATCTCATAGAAATTTCTCAAAGTAACATCTCTCCCACAACTACTGGCGATAAATAAGTACTTATACGAGAACAATTTCCTAATAGATATGTAGATATTGTGCAAGCACAAGGAGTGTTATTATGTTATAGTGGGTTAGGTCGTCGCAGTTTATAGGTTAGGTTATAGGTTAGTTTGACTATATGTATATTCATCTCTATTACATTACTTCTACTCCTATTACTACTACTACAAATGCTAAAGTTGTGCAGTAATTTTTTATTTTAGAATGTTACTGGTAGATCTTATAAAATCTTTTAAACCTTTACGAAGAATTTATTAAAAATCATAAAATATTGTAAACTTTTATGAGCCAACTGGCTGGTGAAATATGATGAAGTCATATGTGGGATTTGTGTTTCACTTTTACTAGTCAAGAATTATAGAATATCATAAGTCTATATGAGCATAGATTATGAAAACTTATGATGTTTTATCTGTAATTTTCTATAATCTTTTATGAGGTTTTTTTTGCAAGGAAAAGTTGCTTGAAATGCATTTAAAAGGGTTGCAACAAATTTTTTGGGAAGTACCAGAGCAGAAAACTATAAAGACCTGGTTGCCCAACTTCTTTTGTGTTACCAAAACCTAGGATGTAACATGTCGTTAGAAATTCATTTCTGGGATTCTCATCTGGATTACTTTCCGGAAAATTGTGGTGCTGTAAGTGATGAGCACGATGAGAATTTCCACCAAGATATTTCAAACGTGGAAAGAAGGAAAATGGAACTGTGAGATGTTAGCCGATGACTGCTGGACTATTACGAGAGATGCTCCAGAGGATACTTTCGAAGCTCAAAATGATTGGCTAATTAAAATAAATGGTTATATGTATTTTATATATTCACTGTATGCCTATAAGTTTTTTAACAAATAATATAGTTTTTTCTTCGAGGCAACTCAAATCTTTAATTGATGTTTTTTTATTACTTGGGTGTCGTTAAAACAAAAGAAATAGTTTTTGTTCAGGAAACAAAAGAAAAATGGGATTTTGTTCCGTATTGATAATCAAAAAACGTTCCAAAAAATATAAATTCACTAAATCCAAAAATTGAATAAAAATTAAAAAAATAATAACTGGAGTTGCTAGGTTTTATAGAAATTTTCGAAAATAACTGAAAAATAATGCTTTTAAAGTTTTTTCATAAAAATTCTGAGACAAAAAATAGAAATTTGTATGAAAATAACATATCAGTGTTTTTTACGTATTTTCGATAAGCAGAAGGCATACCTAACTTTAAAAAAATATGAAAGAAAAAAAAAACACTTTGTTGATGCCAAAATAACACAAATAAACATAAAAATTAAAACAATTTTTTTGGTAAAACATACACTAAAAGAAAAGAAGTGGGTAACGGCAATGCTTTATTGCAGCAAATTCGTCAACTAGTTTGTCCAGTTCAAACTCATTAACCATGTTTCCTCCAGTTTCTCTCCTGCCCCACCCCAATTGACGTCACTGTTGATAGGGCAGTGTTCTGTAAAATCTCCTCATTTTAACTCATAAGTAGATTTAAACGCATAATTCGGAACGCTTTATTTCTCGAGGTTTTGCCTTTGAAAATTACGACCGCCTTATAAATTTCAGTTTGTACGTAAATAAAGTTGAAATTGATAAAATATTGCTAAAGTTTGTCGGACGAAAATTGCATCTATGCATTATTCATGTTGAACCCAACTGTATGAAGAGTTTTCAAAGTTTGTAAGCCAGACTAGGGGGTCAAAAGGGGCCTGATTTGGGCGCAATCTTAGCGAGAAAATCGAAGAAAAACAGGGGCATAGAACGGAATGTAAAAATGCACTAAGAGATTATTGCTCTTAAATCACTATAAAGACTAGAGAGCGATCTTAAAAATATAGTGTATCCAACGCTTTTAACACTAATATATAGGGTGGACCACAAAAAACCGGACTGTTTTGTTTAAACTACAAATTTTTAATTTATTGTCGAATTTAAACGTAAAAAAGAGTTTTGGAAAGGTAATAATAATAGAAGTTTTGTAAATATGTAAAAAAATTACATTTATCAAAAATTCCAAATGGCGGATGTCCAAAAGTTTAAGCATCTTAAAAAATCGTTAGGTTTTTTTACATGCTTTGTATATTTTTTCCCAACTACAAGAAACTTCTATCTATTGGCCGTAAATCTATCTATCATTTGATCAATTCTATTGAGGAATAAAAAAACTGTGTATTTTTTCGTATATCAACTTCTTGCATAAAATAAAAACTGCTAATAATTTAAGTTAAGCGGATTTCGTTATCTTTTCGCCAATTTTGTTGACAAGGATGCTCTACTGATGCTTACAATAAGACTTCTTTTTCTAAGTGGCAAAAAATTAAATTTTGAGAAAATTACAATTTTATCCATTTTAAAAAACTCGTTGGCTTTTTTTAAATATTTTGAATATTTTTTTGCTATAACAGAAAACTACCAACTCTCATGTATCATTTGGTAAAATCTATTAAGAAATAAGAAAAATATTGGAATTCTAGTGAAAGTATGCATAAAATAAAAAATTAAAGTCAATTTTGTACAAAAAAAACTAGAACATGCATCAAAAAAACTAAAGCAGCACTAAAAATTTGGACGAATGTGGTCACCATTTGCAGCAACAATCAACTGTATTCAAAAAAGGTGTTACACTAGAATCCCAATATTTTCCATATTTCTTAATAGATTTTAAAAAATGATACATGGGTTAACAGATAACAGTTGGCACTTTTCTCTTAAAGAAAAAAACTAGAAAGAAGTTTAAGAAAAAAGCCAAAGGGTTTTTTAAAATACATAAAATTGTAAGGCAGACACTATTGGTAGCAACTTTGGTAACAATCAGTTTGCAATAGTCTATAAGATGTATGCACAGTTTCAAAAATCCTACTATTATCATACTCAAAGCGAACCCTGAGACGTTTTCTCACATTGAACCCGTTTTGAAAAACTTTTTCAATAAATACGTCATTGATTATTGACGTCACAACTCTGATATCTCGTGTAATTAGTGCTTAAAAAGCATTTACAACCTAGAAAATTTTGTATTGCTTCCCAACAATTTAGTAAAATCTGCATAAAATTGAAAAGGTTTTGTTTTTTTTATTATTTATAGAATCAATTTAAATGTGAATTTTTCCCGCTCATTATCAATGACGTCACTTTTCCACCAATTTGAATGGTTTCGAAACGAGCTTTTTGTTCGTTTCACTTTGAAATTTTGTGCCGCTGCCATCTATTGCTTCTCACTCTTTTCGACAAAGAGAGAAATAGAAATCAGTGGCTGTAGACTAGGCATTAGTTAACTGTCAAATACTGTGGCTAACTTCTCGTCAACTTTTATTTTTGTGTTTCCACCTTTTCCACAAAGATTTTTTATATAAATATATTTATGAAAAAATTCCTTCTATATTTTTGGTTTTTTAAGATGGTTTTTGAAATAGTTTTACCCAATGAACTTTAGGTCGGTTTCTGCGACGTTAATACAGCATACCGGTATGTATGGTAACAGAGTTAACATTTAACTTCACATTTTTGCCTCAATTAGTACTCTTATAAGATAAAGTTTCATCGCTTGTCACGCCATCTTGTGGTTTACGTCCAAGCTTTATTATTATCTTAGGACCATAGGTAAACAAAATTATATAATACATTATAGAAATTGAAAACAGGTACTTAAATTTGGCTTCAAAATTGAGAAAATTCAGAGAATTTTTAGGTTTAAATAATCTCCATGGTTAAAGCCTTATGTTGATTTAAACATTAAGTTACGACAACAAAGTAAAAACAAATCTGAAACAGGCTTTTATAAATTCTGTGAGTGGTAAAACCATGGAAAATGAAGACATATAAAGACATGAAATTAGGGCTCGATAATCAGGTCGTTATGCAGTGCTATTTATATTTCAAGACCTAATTACTATAGCTCCACAATATTCGACAAACACATGATAATTCTTTCATAATTCTTTTTATTAGGTTTTTCAATACTGGACGTATCTAAAACATATCTATATGACTTCCAGTATAAAACTATAAAAACAAATTAATTTAAAAACAGAGCTCTTTTGACAAACAAAAAAGTGTTGGGTTGAATAAAGAATGAAAATAATGGAGCTATAAAAACAGAATTCGTAGGCCTGCGCTCTAAAATGTACAATTTGGCAGTATTAGCAGACGAAAACAAAATTAAGCAACATTAAAATAATCTGAGACAGAAAGGTCTTTCTAAGCAAGAAATTGAAGAGCTGCTACAAATTTTTTCTTCATTAAAAAAAATCATTTAACGACTGTTTTAAATGCCTATTTGAGGATAAAAAAAAAGATTTCTCCCAAACTTTAATTCATTCTATTAAGCCTGACATGTGCACAATCAAGCAGAAAAAATGCGTTAAACCCTTTTGATAACAAACAAGAATTACTTGGCAAAACAAACTAATATGTAGGTAAGGTTTTAAAACATACTAACACATACTTTGCTGGTCTCGAACAGTTCAGCCCACAGCTTTGAGAACCACCGCTAAACGTGGTAAACTTCAGCTTTGAGATTAATAAAAAATAAAGTTAGGTTTAGGTTCTTAGAAATATGAATAGGCTGTTGGTAAATGTATATTTTGCACAGCAGAGCTTTGGCACTAAATAATTTGAATTGAAAAATACATACCGTTTTGATTTTTCTTTCAGATACCCATAAAACACAAAATGTTACTACAATAGCAATATGAGTCAGGTAGCACAAAAAATGAAATACTTCAGGAAAACTCTGATCAGTGGTCACTTTTCCCCGTCACCAATTTGTTGCAAATGTCAAAAAAAATTTTGCCTTTGCAAATCTTCATTAGAGTATCATACCATTTCTAATAACTCACCCTGTAAAGACTTCTATTCTAAAGAAAAATGCAACGTAGCGCATACATCTTTTTAATTTAAACTAAAATTTTTTAGGCTGTTGGTAAATGTATGTTTTGCACAGCAGAACTTTGGCGCATGTTTAAAATGGCTAAATATTGTTTACTCAAAAATGCAATTAAGTATTCAGAAACCATAATTTTAGCCACCGGACAGCTAGCAAAAAACTATGACATAAATATTTGTTTCCAGCAAGAAATATAAAAAAGTTGTTAAAAAACACTTGTGATATTTTTTATTTTATTGAGAATTGTTATTGTATTTAAACAAAAAATTTTGAAAACTAAAGTTGTTTTTCTCTTTTAATTGAGAGTATTTACCTGATTGCTAGGCATATTAAAAAAAAAACAAAACTGCAACTTTGTTGGCTGTTTTTAATGTGCTTCACGGTATAGAAATTCTTACTATTTTGTTATAATCTATATAATTTCTATTTATCTTGAAAAAAAAATAAAGCGATTTTTTAATTTTGAGTATATGTTTTTTTTTGTATCCGGTAACTTTTACATATCTACACTAAATACTTACTATTTCCAATAAAATAACTATGTACAGATCTCCTCTTTCACACAAAATGATTTATTTTGGTCCAAAAAGACCTAAATAAAAAATCTTTTTATGGTGTCTGTCTGTTTGTCTGTCTGTCTGTGACACGATTACTTAAGAGTCCCTTGACCGATTTTTATAAAATTTGGCACAAAAAAATCTTTCGGACCCGACAATAAGCTAATTAGTTTTTGATGGGGGTGGAAGGTTGTAAAGAGGGTCGAAAAGGGGGTTAAACTTTTAAAAAAATCCTGTCTCACGAACCGTAACAGCTAGCATTTTACAGAGTTTTGACACAATGAAAGATTATTAAATGTCCACCAAAAATATTTCTATATTAGAGACTGTCAGATAAGTCGTTTTTGACATATTCAAGAAAAATAATAATTATTGCACAAGATTTTTGAAGCTTCTATGGTGGCTATACGGTATACGTGCCTGCTGACGCCATTTATTTAAATCAGTCCAGAAGAGCTCGAGCTTTTGCTAAAAATCAGTTAACGCCCTTTTGACCAGCTACACAGTTCTCATATAGCGACCCTTTGATACTACATGATGTTACGTAGTAGTCGTATAACGTTAAGGAGTCACGTGGCCTCTGGAGAGAAGGCCTAGTTTTTAATTTAAATCGAAGAGCGTTGCGTGTGCTATTATATGCGCTGCGCGTGCTTTTATACACGCTGCGCGAGCTATTTATGATCCGCGTGGTAAGAACTTTTGATTTTCTGTCCGTCTGTCACTTGTCATCTGTGAATCTGACAGATTAATATCAACGCTCCTAATACCAAACCAGCCAATATCGGAGTGCGCAGACGTTCCACACGCAGGGTTTGATATTTGACATCTGTAAATCTGACAGCCGACAGATATAAATTTTTAAACACACCCTGTATACTGCTACTACCCTGTATTTTTATAATACCCTATATATGGTACTTCTTTCTGGTTCAATCTATATCACACCCTGTATCTAGTATTTCTTTCTGATGCAACTCTTACCCCCTCTTTCGCACTCATTAAATGTCCTTGATCCTCTTCGTCATACTCATCTAAACACGATGACGTCAGAGATTTTTTTGATGATAAGCTTCCACGGGGCACTTAGGATGCAGAACCCCTCATTTACCACTACTGACGCGATCGTTATAATCCCACCTTCAGCTAATAACTATCTTTCTTTATTAATCTGAGATCCCACCTGACTTTGCCGGCTGTCGTCTATACACGTCAGTGTCATAATTGTGTGTGTGGGGAACAAGGAACAACAAACAAAACAAAAAACATACATTAATTATAATTATTTCTGTGGACCAGAAAAATGCGTTTAACTCAACGTAACAAAATATGCGAAAACTTTACGAAAGGAAGAGTCGTGAAATCATGGCAAAGAGAGGAGGTAGTATATGGCCCGGTTGTTCAATCAAAGTTCAAGTGTCTCCGGTTGTTCAATCAAAATTTGAACTGAGTTCAGTTGACTGAGGTTTAACTGTCAAACTACTTTATTGAAAACAATAATGAACTGATCAACTGTAATATTTTGGGTCAAATCGTAGATAGAAAATACTTGTCAAATACAACATAATCCTTAATATTTCGTTTTATTTTGTATTGTTTAAAAGAGCGGTTGATTTTTGATATACTGGATATGAAACTTTATTTACTGTCTATTGAAATTCTTACTGTTGAGTTTGGTGTTGGATTCTTTCTCCAATTTGGCCAACGAGAAACCTTACCCTCTCTTTTCGGCTAAATTATACATTTTTATTTTTAAAAGGCTCTTTTAAACTATAAAAACCTTTTCTTATCTATATTTCTCCTTTTTAAACAAAAAGCAACTGATTTGTTTATACTGAACTTCCGCTTGGACGCCTTAAAAATGAGAATTTCCTTTAAATTCTGAACCAACATTGAACAACTCACCATTTTCCTTAAACCAGTTTCAAACACTGAACTGGATTTAAACGGTCATTGAACAAGCGGTCCTCAAGGATGGTTTAGAGAAGTAAGAAGAGTTAGTGTAAAATGGAAGGAGGAGGGGCATAAATGTGACCTGGCAGCAGCCTACGCTGATGACCAGATCCTGGTCATCGACGGCAGATCCGTCCTTATACAAAAGCGCTTTTAAGAAGCACTGGACAAAAGTACATATACCTTGTGAAGGAAATCTGGGTAAAGGTGGAGAGTATGGGAGCGAACTTGTTGGCATTAATTATGAAAGAAAATGGGTTGATAATAGAGATGATTAACAATGCAGTTATTACACCAATAGTTTTACATGGGAGTGAAATTTGGGGTGAAAGGGACACAGACAGCAGGATTAAAAGACACTTAAATGCAGTCGAAAGACCATTACTATAGCCTATAAAATAGCCGCGGGGATACCTCCGTTGCACATTGGTGCTGAAATAAGTAGAGCAGGGAGGGTAAGATACACGGACGAAAGAAGAGAAGAGACTGCCAGCATAGGAAAGGGACCATCGCAAAGTTCTATAATATACACATGTACTTCAGTTGCCAGAGAGAGGATAACTGGGAAATAAGTGGTGTGAGAATATGAATATGATGAATGGGGAGCTAGTATCAATAAAAAACGGTGTTGAGAAGATTCAGGAAATTGGAGATTGGGATAGATAATGACAGATTGCAAAGTAGCCAAGTAAGCCGTGACAAAACTTCAGATAAAAAAAAAGAAAGAGGGTGATATGCCAAACTCGTGGGCCCATGAGAAAGCAAATGAGATTGCAAATGCAGAGGCGAGCAGGGAGGAAGAAAGAATAAACATAACAACGACTGGACGAAAAGAGTCAAGGTGGCGGAAATAATCGGGCATTAACAAAAGAGTAGTAGGAAATGTAACATAAGGAAAGGGAAACAGCTGTAGGTTAAGAATAATTAATTGTAAATAGGTTAGAGAGATTACAAAAAAAAAGAAGGAAAAAATACGAAAAAAGTAAAAAAAGAAGTAGTTGCCAAGGTTTATTAGAAATAAGATGTACATAGGACAACAAGGTTAGGAATAACGGAGCTTAAATTTTCTCAACTACACATAGAAATTTTTTAGGTCAACTAAAATTTTTATAACTTTGAAAACCGTTGTGGATGTTTATGGATAGCTACCACCACTTCGGCCGTTTCGACAAGAATTTTTAGACAGCTTTTCTTTTTTTACACGTTAATAACTATAAATGAACAAAAAATGTAATAAAATAAAACACTTACTAACAAAAAGTCAACGCCAAAGATCCAAAAATGTCCCTAACATGACGGCGTAACGTACGTTGTATTTATTGTTTGCTTTTAACCGTTATTTAATTCAAATCGTATAATTTAACCCGTCAAGTCGGTCTTAAACTCCTCAAAAAGTTTTGGGGGGTGAACTTTAAAGTCTTCCTTTACAAGGATATAGACATAAAATTTATTAGTTTATTAAGTCTTGTATAAGAGACGGCTCTTAATAAAATTCTAGACAGTTTATAATTGAACTTACACAACTTGATTTATGTGAAGCGAATACGTAAACAAAGACTTTTTGGTATTAGAGATAAGTGTAAAGGGAGAATTTATGTGTCTTATGGAATTATTTTTATCGCAATTTTAATGCGACTCTTAAAATAAATCAAAGGATTAAAGAAAATTATTAGGAAATACAAATCTCCAAACGGGGTAGGATGTAACCATAAAAAATTAAGTGTTCGAAAAGGTGCTCGTCCGTTTAAATGAAGTAGTTGGTTGAGCTTTAAATAAGAATTTCCGTTTAACCTTCAACTTTTAATCGAACTTGTATTAGAACATAATTGGATTTACAATATCTTGCTTTGTAAAATAAAACGTTATTAACAAATTTAAAAGGGGATTTAGCAAGGGTGAATAAATAACAAAATCAATGAATAGCGAGCTTTGCCTCAAAAAAGGTAATGGTAACCGAGACCCGAGTTTCGCACTTGTGGTGCTCATCAGTACGGTGCTAGGAATTAGGAGATTAAATGGTGATGAAAAAATCTAAAACATGATTCATGTAAAAGACAACCATCTGCCAAATTGCAGAATAGGCAGATGTACGTTCAATTTGTTAAGTTAAGGAAAACTAAGCGTCTCTACGGAGACAAATATAATTATCTTTGCAGATATCCTAAGCTGTGGAATTAATAAATTTAAAAAGGCATTTTTAAAATTAACTTAGCTCGCTATTCATTGATTTTATTATTAACAAATTAAACGCAATAACTTATTTTATTTCAAGGAAAGAGCAATTTTCTTAACTTTTTAGCAATCTAAAAAAACTTGTATTAGAACATAATTGGATTTACAATATCTTGCTTTGTAAAATAAAACGTTATTAACAAATTTAAAAGGGGATTTAGCAAGGGTGAATAAATAACAAAATCAATGAATAGCGAGCTTTGCCTCAAAAAAGGTAATGGTAACCGTGACCCGAGTTTCGCACTTGTGGTGCTCATCAGTACGGTGCTAGGAATTAGGAGATTAAATGGTAATGAAAAAATCTGAAACATGATTCATGTAAAAGACATCCATCTGTCAAATTGCAGAATAGGCAGATGTACGTTCAATTTGTTAAGTTAAGGAAAACTAAGCGTCTCTACGGAGACAAATATAATTATCTTTGCATATATCCTAAGCTCTGGAATTAATAAATTTAAAAAGGCATTTTTAAAATTAACTTGGCTCGCTATTCATTGATTTTATTATTAACAAATTAAACGCAATAACTTATTTTATTTCAAGGAAAGAGCAATTTTCTTAACTTTTTAGCAATCTAAAAAAATGGATGCAGCTGCAAACAAAGACAGAAAGATTATTTAAATATATATTGATTAACCTTTTAGCTAAGCTGACCTACAGTGGTTTACCCCACAAAACACAAAAAGTAGGCTTACCTATAACGGCAAGGTCTACACCTAACCCTTGGTTAATGATTACTATTATACAGTGCGTTCCTACAAAAACGAAACAGAGGTGTTTTCACGTGTTTAGAGTCCTCGGAAACGTCGATTTCTTATTCAAGGAGATACTTGAAATTTTTGTAGCACGCATCCCCTTCAAGAGATAAATGTTACCCTCGACTTTACCCCTATATTTTGAATAGAGAAAGTGGGTCGAATGATAATTTGTTTTGAAGGTCTATTTAATGTCTTTACAACTGTGTAAAAAGTTCAAATTTTCAGGTAAATTTCACCCCTCGTAGGAATGTATCCTAGAAGATCAAATACAATGATACAATATACTATTCACAGAAGGAAAGTCGATGTGTCCCGGAATTGCTCAAAAAATTTAAATTATTTTCGTAAAAAAAAAATATTTTTAAACGATTTTAAGGACTTTCATGAGACCTTGATAACAAGGTATCACTCGACCCACTTTCCCTATAGGGACAAAGTTTACCCCTCGAAGAAGGTGTGTGCTACAATTTCAAGTCAGCGAAAAAGTGTCCCCTCAAATAAAAAATCGACGTGTGCGAAAATTTTTCCAAAAATACGTAAAAATACCCACGTTTCGTTTTCGTTGGAACACACTGCTCGCTGCAACGCTCTGAGCGCAGTGGGACATTGGAATACAATGATTGTGGCGTCTGCCTCTATGTAGTATACCTGATTGTGGTGGTACTATGTATAGCTTGTCTCCTTGTGTGTCAACTGTGGTGACGCGTAACTAAAAACGTCTCACAAATTGTAATGAATATTTTGTAGTGTTGACCTTCATATTGGGTGGGCCATTGTGGGTTCTCCAGTGGTCAACAGGTCAAATTACGACGGGTTTCATTAACTATGTACTTTTAGCAGTGGTGCAGAGCAAAAATCGATTAGGTACTTCTTTTAAATTGCCATTGAGCCATTCATCAATTGCAGCTGCAATGCAAATATAGCCAGAATATCCGATATTACTTCTTTCAGATGCGTTCCTTATACAACTTCAGACTCCTAAACAGGCCAATAAATCTACCTCACGACTGAAATATTTTAACTTATCTACCATCTAAGTGCAATATTTGATTTGTGAAATCACATGCGTTTCTTTTTGCTTTATCTTTGTGCTGTCGACAGGTAAAGTAAAAGACCAAAAAAAATTTACCGTATAGACTAAGAGGCATTTGACAAATTTGAAAACTGCCAAACAAGGCAAGTCTTATGATAAATCTGAAATGTTTATTGACCAGCGAACGTGTAAAATTTTATAAACCTCTTAAAATCAATATATTTTCGCATCAAGGAACGACTAAAGCCAGGATTCCAACTAGGCGTTCTCCATTCGTGCTCATGCTGACCCTAAAAAGACATGATGCGACGTGAATTAGGGACAGGGCGAGCACTCGGGGAACTCCTAGATGATAACCGGGTCTAAAGCATGATTAAAAATCGATCAATATCCTTAACTCTCATCTTGATCCCGAGACGTCCAGGTCCATCGAAATTTGTGTGGCCTGTCACTCAAGCCACAATCAAGGCGTTGTACTACTACTGTAAGCGTGTATGAGAAGGAAACTGACTTTAGTGATCATCTATTTAAAAAAAAACCTGTTTAATAATACAGTTTTAAAAACTTAAGAACTTGCCATAATGCCATCGAGTTTCTACTTGGTTATCCGCCACCGGTCGTTTAATAATCTGGTAATAAAAAAAATCTCTTGATAACTTGGCATTGGACCTAAACCAAACTGGTAATTATTCTATTATTACTGACGCGGAAGTCCTAACTTTGTTTATAGATGAGTTAAAGATATCTATTTTAAAAAAATTAATGTTATAAAATCGCTGAAGAAGAGCTAGCGGCGAATTAAGAGACGCATTTGTGCTAAAAAACCTAGTGTAAAATAAACTCTTGTTTACTCCCGAGTGATACCTTGATTTCAAAGTCTTTTTAAATGCCATCACAAAAGTGCTGACATTTTAAAAATCTAGCCTTTAGTTTTCGACCTGTTTTAAACTTGTGTAATGTCAAATTGTCTCTTTTTTACAAATTTTTTTTTTTTTTTTAATTCCGTGACTCGACGATTTGTTTTTCTTCTGCATAGGATATTATGATGATTATTCCTACGAGTACGAGTGGGGAAATTTACCTGAACAATTCGAGGTTACTTTGAAAGTGTATACGATGTGTACAACGAATCAATAGGTTTTCGAAATTTGTACACGGTTGTGAAGACATTCCTTTAAAACAAGGTATTACCCGACCCACTTTTCCAATTATAAATATACGGGCAAAGGTTACCCCTTGAAGGGGTTGCGTGCTAAAAAAATTTCAATACTTTTCCAAGATCAGACTCTGTTTCGTTTTCTGTGGAACGCACTCGGTGGCAGTCCCAGGGGGAGGGGGCGATAGGCCCCCCTTTTGCTCCAGAAAAAAGTAGACAACGAAGATTCTGGTGGTGAGAAGTGTTTGGAGAAAAAACGAGAAATTGCAGAAAGTTCCTTCAAAGACATTCTTCAATTTGACACACCAAGAATAAACAAACGCATGACGTACTTACCGCGAACACCATTGGAAAAACAGAACAGTATTATAGAGTTTCTATTTGTAAACAAGTTTTAGACAAAATCATTTCGGATATAAAAAAGTACTTCTGACCTGAACATATTTATACCAACGTGAAGCCAAAATCAAGGCAAAATTAACTAAAGTCGTTTCTAAATAATATAAACTGTTTGATTAAAGTATTTGGAAACAATATTGTGTAGAAGTAGGCAAAATGATGGACAGAAATTCGTCTGACGAGCTTATGTGGCTGCATATTAACAGACATATTGAAATTGACATTGAGCGAGTCATTGACCGGTTTTCCAAAAAAAACCGGAAACAAATTTTTTTTGAGATAGTCATCTTATGTTTAAGATATGCAATATAAAAGGTAATGTTTCAACTTAAAAAGCTTTTTGGACCTCAAAAAAAAAGTATTTAGCTATTAGGTTTTGTTTGTGGTTTGTTTGTTATCTATTTTTTTTAGAACTGAAAAAATTATACGCGGATTTTAGGGGATAGGGGGGTAGTTTTTTATGGAAACATTTAGAAAATCAAAAGTAGAGCATAAATTGCGGCGCTATAACACCTTTGATATTTACGGTATTAGTGTAATTTTATGTTAAAAATGGCACTTGTAGTGTCATTTTCTTAAAAAATTTTCAATTGTTGCGCTTTGACGCATTGATATATTTAAAATTTTAATTTAATTTTAAATCAAAAAATGCATTTTTTTAGTGTAATTTTCTTAAGAATTTTCGCCTGCGGCGCTATGATACCGTTAATATTTACGATTTTAATTTAATTAGACCCAAAAATTGCATTTTTAATGTATTTTCTCAAAAATTTTCGGCACATTTAAACATTTTTTAAAAGAAAAACGAGTATCAAATAACAAACTTAAAATCTGAGTACTCCCGCCCCCCTAGATTTAAGACCAAATCCGCGCTTGGAGTTACTGTTTTGTTTGCATATATTGATATGTTCCTCATAAACGCTATGCTTTTATTCTAGTTTTTTTTTGTATCGAAACCGCCCCCCCCCCCCTTTTTAAATGGCTGGGACCGCCACTGGCACTTTAGACACTTTTTGATTCCTTTACAATGTGATGATGTCTTTCCAAAAATAAGTGGCATCTAAACCAAAATTTTATTGTTTCGGTTGACAAAATGTGTAAAAAGACCACCTTCATCTTTAATCCACGTCTTTTGCTTCTAACAATATAAATCTGCCGAAAATTGGGCTTAAGCAATTTTTCAGTCATAGTCATAATAAATAATAAAAATTTAAGATTAAAAATTAGATATAGATTATTCAAAAATTACTGCAAGCTCCCACTCTATACAAACTTAAAGCTAAAGCAAAAGAGGATAAAATAAAACAAGTAACAGAGTTAACATTGGATTATGGAGAGTTCTGGTTTGTTTTTTTTTTGGCTTTTTCACCTGATTTGGTATTCCTTATACAGACCTATTAGACGCGGTCAAATGAATATATTACCCAGAGTTGATATCACCCACGATATCTAAAAAATAAATTATTTATTATGTAGTAGAATATTTTGCAATAAACGATTCCTAGGGATAAATGATGATGCATGATTTAGTTGTGAGTACCATAGGTGGCATATGATGTTTCATTATATTTGACCACCCCTATTAAAAAATATCCAAAAACAAAAGTTACATGACTTTCTATAGATTTTAAATTTCGAACTTTAACAAAATGTCAGTCTGGTTTTGTGTCGCGTTCGACTTTTTACCAGTTCACCTAAAGACATTCAACTGACCTTTATGAGTTCACTACTCTATATCAGTAGAGAATAATAAATAATTATTTTGCATCATATCATTTTATATTTAGAAATTTTTCCTGCATTGACAATAATAAACCACCATAACACTGAAAAAATAAAGTTTTACTTATTTCAAATAAAAATAAGTCATTTAACTTTTGTTTAAAACTATTTTTATGAAGAATATAGGTTTCGAATAATTTGGCAACGTCGACCATTTTATAGCGAAGACGACAGTAATGTTGGTGAATTTTATGCAAATAAAAAACAGATCAAAAGCTCTGCGTTAGTTGACAGCATTAGAAAGACTGTAAAACACGATTGATTATATTTTATTTTTAGAAAAATTTCTCCATTTTTTTATTTTTACCCAGAAACGCCGATTAGTGACGTTGCTATGGTATAAAGACGAAATAGAATAATAAATCGTTGTTTGCAAAAAAATCAAAATGTAGCTATGTGGCGAAATATAAGGTGCTAACATTTATTAAAAAGAGGTACTATTTTTAAATTCCAACTTTATTTTGGCATCACCATCTGGCTGGCGGACCAGACTGATTTATCTCTAACTTCAAATAGAATTTTATACAGAGCGGAGACGTTTTCATATATGCAACTATTTCAAAAAATTTTCAAAACAATGACGTCACATACTACGTCATAGTTTGACAAGGCGCTTGTGGCTCGAATAAACTAATGTTTCGACGGCACCATCTTAAAAAAAAAGGTGGAAAAACAAAAATAAAGACGCTAAGAGTTGACGAGAAGTTAGCCACAGTATTTGACAGTTAACTAATGCCTTGTCTACAGTCCAACGTTGCCACTGATTTCTATTTCTCTCTTTGTCGAAAAGAGTGAGAAACAATAGATGGCACCGGCACAAAATGTGGAGTCTAGGCAAAAGACGCATGTGCTAGTTCAAAACCAACAAAACGCTCGTTTCAAATTTGTGGAAAAGTGACGTCATTGATAACGAGAGGGGAAAAATTGACTTTTAAATTGATTCTATACATAAAAAAAAATTAAAAACTTTTCAATTTTATGCGGATTTTACTAAATTGTTTGGAAGAAACACAGAATTTTCTAGGTTGTAAATAGGTTTTAAGCTCTAATAACACGAGATAAATAAAATTACCAATTGTAATAAAAATTTCCTGTAGCACAGTACCTGAGTTTTAAAAGCACCATCTCTGTTGGCGTCAAAAGTACGATTTCAGAACGAAAAAAAAAGTATTGAATAAAGACACAGGCTTTTGTAGCATTGACTTTTAACATGTCTTGCGACATATATATGTGATAAATGAAAGGTTATGTAAAGCCTGCTTGTTACGGTTATAAGTCCAAAGTGAGAATTTTATTGATGTTGAAAATGAAGAAGCAACCCAAAAGATGTGAAGGTGGGCCTTTTTGTAAAAGAGTTTCACAAAATAAAGCATTTGAGCATCACCCTGTAAATTGATACTGGTCTAAAAAATTGAACAACCGGGCCTTAGCCTATTCCAATTCGACTTAAGCCTTCGATAATTCTCTACGAATTGAATGGATGCTATTTAATGATATTAATTCTACACTCGACTTAGTTGTAAAATGTACCCGAGGAGTTTTATAATTATTTGAAGAACAACCCTTAAGTTTTTAAAACAAATTGCTCTTTCCAATAAGAAATTAGATAATTTGAAGTGTAAAACATCTAGTTGTCAGCCATTCCATGCCAGCGCACAGTTTTCTATAAGGAAATTCAGATATAGATACCAACGTTTACCACAAATAGTTAACCAAAGAAAAATATTACATTTATTGTGTCATTGTTAAATTATAGTTAAGAGCATTGTGAATTTGCACAACGGAGGTTAGAAAATTTTTTTTTAAAATGTTATACATGTCTTTTTATTGAAACCCTTATTATTTTTACAATTGAAAAAAAATCACAGAACACCACAAGCTTCGGCGACAGAAATAAAAATTAATTGTGCCCGTAAACAAACGCAACTGTCAAATCGCGGCCTCTTAAAATTAATTGTTTTTTTTTTATTTTCACTGTCAATCTTCTGCTTATGTTGGACAAAGATGTAAACTAAAAGGATTTTTACAAATTAAATAATTAAAAAGCAAGGTTTTTTTGATTATTTTTTTTAAAAAACGGCCCTCTTCGAGAGGTTTTGGAACATCAAATTACACTTTAATGCCAAAGATTACACATGATTACAAATCTGGGCAAAAATGAAAAAAAAAATAAACAATGCTCTATACGTTGGAAAAAAAGTTGGTGAGGTAAATGGTATACGTCAGTTTGCTCCCCGGAGCTTTGTTGGAAACTAAATACATACTCTACGTTTTCTTGAGGTTTCTTTATTATGTTGTGGAAATTGTTTGACAACACGTAAACACAAGCGTCTTCGTTTCAAATTTATGATTCCGTTAAACTAATATTTTGAAATATTAGGAATACAGTCAGAATTCCATGTAAATCTAATGGAAACTTTCTGAATCACTGTTTTGAAAAAGGAAAGGGTGCAAAATGAACCTTCGCGAAAAATGCGTGTAGTACTTTATTGTTTTTGCTATCTAGAAAAACAGCTGCTTTTTGTTAGCAACAAATTTTTATGCATTTTGGTGCTTGGTGATTTTTAATGGGTTACTGCAAAAGAAACAACTAGGTATATTAAAATTAACATATTAAATATCCAGCATTCCAACAAACTGCTAAACGTAGGTACTCGTCATATCTCATTCTTTGAATCTTGAAAAGAAAACGTGTACTTATAAAAATACATTTATTACATAAACCTGAACTAGTTGAATTAAAAAAAAAAAACATTAAATCTTACTATAATATGTGTAGTTAAATTAAAGTACAGAACATCCAAGAAAATTTTTTCTTTCCTACATAAAACATTTTAATAGTAACTTCTTTAGAAAATTCAATCTATGTCAGAGCTCATTTGGTTAAAAATTGAGTATAAAACTTAAAACAAAACCAAATATTTAACTAATAAATTTTTTTAAGTACAAAATATTTAAGAAAACATTTTTTTCCTTATAGATAACTAGATAAAACTTTTTAATAGTAACTAGTTTAAATAGATTTAGTTTATATCAAAACTAGCTTAAAGCAAAACTTCCCAAACGCATGCAGGCTTCTTTGTATATTTGTATTTTTGTCGTAGAAAAAATGATATATTTAAGGATCACACATAAAACCACTTTAATTTCGTATGAAGGGACGTATGTAATTTCCAAAAATTACGAGAAAATTACACATGATTACACATGATTGCAACTGGATTACAAGCTTAATACAAGAAAATTACACCTGAATACATCAGATTACATCGGATTACACCTGGATTAAAACTTGCCGGTACACCGAATTACACCACCGAAATCCACCTCGGATGAGTGTTACTCCTAAAAATCTAAGGAAAAAGTCACTCGACTGGTATCTTGTTCCAAAAGTGTTGATTCTCTTTACAAATCTGTTATTTTTTTAAATCCGATCGATTAATTGTTGGGATTTTTACTGTTCAAGTTACCATGTTTCGATAAACAATGGGGTTTTCCCACATTTTTGGGAAGCAACGGAATTTGGTACCTTAGAGTGAGTTATCCAAAACGCATTTATTATTTCTTCTGAAAAACTCTTGGTTTTGTAGAAAAAATTTTTTAAAGTTGGAGTTCTACAAAAACGCTCAAAAAAATTTTTTAGCCAACTAACTTTACGAGAAAAGTAGCGAGTGGTGACCTTTTTCTCAGCCTCTTCCTAACTTCAGTTTAATGCTTAGCTGTCACTAAATGTCATTTCTGTTTAGTAAACAATCTGTTAAAAGTTGTATTTATTTTTTCTCGAGCTTTTTCTGCATCAAAATGAAAAAGTGCGTTTTCCGCGGATGTGAAAATAAATAAATGTCAGAATTCCCCTGGAAATTTAAGATATTTTTGCCCTTCCCTTTGTGACCAAGAAGAAAATTGTGGCTCTAGAGGCACTAATGCTGAAAAAATTATCCACGGCTGGGCGCAATAGTGTGTGAAGATCACAGCTGAAATTCAAATACAACCCCATTAGAGACATCGCCACCCAAAGGAAAACCTTTACCTTTGATGGTTCTCGCGTAAAATAACCCCCATACAATCTGTTAAGACAAGTAAAATTTAGTTCACTTCTTGTTTAACCCATTATTCTTATAGCAATAAAGTTTTTAAATAAAAAAGAGTTTTACCAACCACCACTGGTTTCAGACACAGTCCATCCACCAGTCGGCCCTTCAACTATAACGAATCGATAACAAAAACAATGAACTTTACAAAATGCACTGGAGTACCACAAGAATACATACCGGGTGCGACTTGGAGAATAAACGCAAACATGTGTTTCACCCTTGTTGGGGATCATCGGTATGCCATCATAAACAAATGCTCGGCAAAACATTATAGATAACAGGATGAGAAATGATGGCTACTATGGATAGTGGGAATTTGTTTGAAACCAGTCAGTGGTAGAACTAGTGGAGGAGCCCAAAAATCCAATAGTTTTGTGTTGGTAAAACTCTTTTTTTTATTTATATTTAACTCCACTATAGACATTGGGAATTTATATCTCATTCTGTAATAAGACTTTTGTTGATTTGCTTAAAAACTGGAAAGAAAAGATTTATTTAAAATTGACCGAGCCAAACTTCCCACTTATGACATAGAAAAGTCTGATAAGGTCAGTCCTCCCCACCTTTATAGGAATCTAGGGACGTATAAAACTTCTGTAAAACTTTTTTTTAGTTCCAGTGATGGGAGTGAAAAAATATGGTAAATCACTTCAAGTTATTTTTTTCTAATATTTTTTCTTCAAGTTTAGTGGAATTTTTTTAAACTTATATTTAAATTTATTGCCTCAGGGTTAATTTTTTTGAAGTTTAAGAAGTTCATAGCAAGTAATTTAGAGAGATGCATTGATTAGCAAGAGTCAATGTTTCTTCCCAAATTTTTCTTAAACCAAAAACTTCTGGGTTAGTTTACCTGCCAAGGACTGGGTTGGGGTCGAATCTCGTCTTAATTTTAGATGTTGGGAAAATCAAGTTACTAATGCATTGCAGACGAAAATTTGTGAAAAATGATATTAAAAATGACATTATTTTCACATTTGTTAATGCCATTATAGAGCCACAAGCAAAATTTTTGAAAGAACCCCTGCACAAAAACTTGTAAAATGTAACCGTATTTTAATGTATTGTACCAAAGGTCAAAATAGTGAAATTCTATGAGGATCTTATATGATAGGACATATGAGCCGTCAAATAACAGATCTCTGGCAAACACCCAAGAAGACTTTTTTCTCATAACTTTCAACCGAAAAAAATCTTGGGTGAAAAAACGAAATTCAAAATTGGATGCGTTTTTTTTAACTTCTTTTTTTTATTTCTCTTTTGTTTTAATTGCCTTAGGAGCATATTCCTATTGGAAATATTAACACGCCATCGCCAGGACAAACCCATATTAGATGACTTATAATAAAGTACAAGTGCGGAATGATGCCTATTTGTGAGTGATTCAAAATGATGTTTGGGGTGGGCGCCTAGTGGTTTTATACTGTCTGAAATTGTTTCAATCTTTTTTTAGACTTCAATGGAAAAATAGTTTTATATAATTTTTATTTTTAATAAGTGAAGTGAAATAAAATCATTGCCTGTTCTTTTGTTTTGTAAGAAATAAATATACCTACTGTAGAGCGTTTACCATGTTTTATGTATCCTAAAACTCAAGCTTTTAAAGGCGGACAAAAAAATATCAAGACTAAAGTTAAATAGTTTTATTAAATAATATGGTCAAAAATACGTACTATTTAAACAAAAGGAGTGTTAGATACACAAGAAAATAGTAAATTATTAATAAAACAAAATAAATAAATGTACTATTTTAATTCTACAATTTTTTATTATTCTAAATATACAAAACTTTAATTTTATATCTGAAGGAATCCAGAGAGGTGGAAAAAATATCCACATTATTAGCAGAGCTACACATTCTTCGTATAGGTCTATTAAGGTTGTAATTTGTATTATAATATTCTAAGTTAAAAATATTCCTATTTCTTGTACTCCGCTGTGGAACCCTTAAGCCAATTCTATGTATTAATTGAGGAGAATCAAACATTGCATTTCAAATCTTGAAAAGAAAAGCTAGATCAAGACATTACTCTACGGTTTTCAAGAGTTGTGACCTTTAGAAATTTTAAAACATCACAATAAACTATTTCCCCAGATAGAATTTTAAGTTTGAAAGCTACAAAACGTAAGAATTTCTTCAATACCCTTTCCAGATTTTCTACATGACATTTATAGAATGGGGACCATATGGAACTACAATATTCTAATATTGATCTAACACGAGAACAATAAACATTTTTAAAACAGATTACATTTTTAAATTCAGATAGGCTCCTTTTTAAGAAACCCAGTAGTTTAAAAGCTTTGATACAGATAAAGTTATAGTGATTTTTAAAGCTTAAGCTTGGGTCAAATAATACTCTTAAGTCTTTAAATTTTGTGAAAAAGTGTTGAGATCATTCTGCACTCTTTCACAATCCCTAAAATCTTTAACAATTCTAAAAATATTTTAATCGTCTGCATATAGAAGGATTATACAGCAACAGAAACAGTTTGAAATATCATTAATAAAACAAATGAAAAGAATTGTTGACATAGGTCCCCTTGTGGTACTCCAGACTTCACTAATATCTCTTCAGAGAGACAATTTTTTATCCTAACAGCCTGTCTTCGGTTTTTATTATGCCAAGATTTGTACAGGGAATCAAAACAATGTATTAACATCAATCAGTGAAGATTTTTTTTCTTGCAAAATCTTTGTCAAAAGACCTTTTTAGCAATACCAAAAACCTATAATTTATTTGGCGGTACCTTACATTGAGGTTTTATCTCTTAACAGTTTTTTTAAGTTTTTGATGGTCCTGTCATAAGACTCCTCTGTAAAAAATTGTGCTCCACCAATTTGGATAAAATTTTAGTATGTTATTGTCGTAGTCAAAATACACAATACAGAAATCATAACGAAAATTTCATAAAAGTGTTTTATAACACTATAACACTTATTTTAAGTCTTTAGTAGTAATTTTAATCACGATATCTGATTTACCCTGTACATTATAAATGGTTTACATGAAACAAAAAATTTTATTCAAATTGGCGAAAAACAATGTTTCACATAAAACATTGAAAGATTTGATAAAAAACGGTACTTCACTTTGGGGGTCATTTGTGATCTATCACTTTGAATTTTCTACAGAGATAAAAAAATTCAGGCTGACAACATTTTTTGGAGTTTTTTTGTGATTTTCACAAAAAAAAATCCATGTTTTATAAATAATTTCCGCGTTTTATTAAACAACTCAATGTTTTGCATTAGTTTAGGTAGTAACTATATTTTTGGTATTACTGTAAGTATGCGCGTTTTGAGATATCTACATTTTTTATGGCACTTTGAGATGAAATTTTTGTTTTATGACCAGATATTTAAGTAACGAATGAGACTTTAAAAAAATATAAACATTAAAAAACCAAAAAAAAACCGCAGATATTAATTAAACAAACACGGATTTTTTAAAGTGCTTTAGCAGACACATATATCGCCCAAAGAACCTTTTCTTGAATATCTCTAGCTAGCAGCTACAGTAAGTAAGGATGTTTTTAAAAGTTCAACCCTCTTTCCAACCTCCCACGACCATTAAAAACTCATTGCTTGATGCCATAGATATTTTGTAAATTTTTTTATAAAAATCGGTTTAGCAGCTCTCCACTAATGTAACAAAAAGACACCACACCAAAACATGGGTATTGGCTTCTCAGGTACAAGCCTCCACTGCCTCAGTGCCCAGGTGTTTAGAAGCGCCAAAAATACCCTCAGTTAACGTTATTCTGCCAAATCGCAAGCTGTGCCATAATGGAGAATTGGCTTGAAGTCGAGTATCCGTTTCAGCTTCGACACACAAGGAATCGCTCATATTTGACCGCATGTAATTAATGAACCTGTCAACATTCCATTTGGTCCATTTTCTCTGCAGTTTTAAACTTGAACCAGAGCTGGTATACATCGATATAGGTGTACTTGTCTTCAGATCGCAAAAGGGTATATATTACCCATTGAATTATAAACCAGACTGAGAAGGCGCAACGACGAGTGCGCATCCTATTTTGATGCGACAAGATGCTCGCCGCCATGAGCGGACACCATTGATCAAAATTTGGTTGAACTTAACCAACCAGATGTCGAAAAGTTGAAATTTCTGTGGTTGACGTTTCGACATAACCTCACTTTTTCGCTGTTTTTTGGAGACGATCGTGATTTTTTGCACTCGTTTTTTCCACAGAATTTTTTGTCTGTCGAAGTAATAGAGTGAGATTAAAGTGAACTTCATCCAGTGTGTTTTCTTTTAAAGTTATAAACGATACCAACATTTTAGTTATTTTTGTGTTTTTCTTGCTGCTAGAAGCTAGAAGGGCAACAAGAATGGCTTGTCAAGCCATAGGCTGCTATTCAAGCAAGCGGAAAGATGCAAATACTGGTGTAACATTTCACATGTAAGTCTAATGTAAACCATTTAGCTTGATTTATAGCCATATAGCTGTTGCTGTTTGTGCTCGCCATTTGACATTAGTTTTTGTATATTTTTGATTCTGCCTAGCTGTTTTAGTGTGCGTTAAACATTTAAAATTATTTAATTAGGCAGTTTCAGTGATGCTAAGCACAGACAACTTAACTACATAATAATTTGAAAAACATTGTAAAAAAGTCGAGAACTGATTGAAGGCTTAATTGGTTTCCAAAATAAAACATGTTTCACATGACCTAATGTTCTTTTGTTTGCCTTGTGACATTAATTGATAGTATTAAGGCGGATTCAGAGTGCCTCAAGGTAAGCTGTAAGGAAAATAAACTATATATATAGCAAACACATGCTGCTGTTCATAGTATACTTTGAGCTGCAAGTGGTAAGCATACTATTAACAGCATACATTTGCCCTAGTTTATTTTCTTTATCTCTTACTGCATATGTCATACTGCATACCTCATACCAATTACCTTATTGCACTCTAAATTCCCCTTAAAGTACATATGTAATTGCGAAGAAGGAGTTATTTCTGAGATGTGCCAATGGCAAACAGAAAAGATAGAAAAGTCACCTTAAACAGGAAGCGCAGACAGCAACTGCAAGTACTTATAAATCATATTAAAGATAGAGCGTTAATGAAGTGCTAATTTAAAAATTTGGTGCTTCTTTTAAACAAAAATAAGAGCATGTTCTTGTAGCTTCAGATAAACTGTAGTGCATAATCTGATCAAGAATTTGCTTTGCTGTGCTATACTTGTATCATGGCCACATATAATAATATGGTTTTTATTTACAAAATGTTAAATAATCTTGGGCCTGCATATTTTAATGACTTGATTACTTTTAATTTTAATATTCTACTAACTACCAAACAAGAGCATGAAATAACCATTATATACAACAATCAAATCAAATACTTACTGTTCAAGTGAGTAATTCTCTATTTGTAAAAGTAAAAAAAAAACAGTTTATCTATTGAATCTTTAAAAAAAAATTGGCAAATTATATCAATAACATGTAAGACAGTAATTTTTGGTCTTAACAGTTGAAAGTCATATGTATTTAATTTCTAAAAAGCAAATTGGCTTTTTAGAGGTTTTATTTAACAGGGGAATGAGATCAGTGCTTAAATATGGTTTAAAGTATGACTCTATTTTCTTACTATGATTTTTATTTACAAACTAAAAAACGACCCAGAATCCTTTAGTGAGTTTTTAACATAATTATTTTAAAAGATACAGAATTCAATACCATAAAAATAAATTAAAAAAAATTTAGCTCTACTAAGTATATATGTGAATGTCTGTAGTAAATGTGTAAAAGTATGTACAAGTTGTGTTATTTTATTTTGTTACTATATTTTAGCAACAATGTATTAGGATTTCCTATTTGATTGAATTAAATTTAAAAAAATAATTATGGATTACATCAAACGACGTTTTTTGACTTAATGAGTTTGCACACCAAGCCAATGATTTATACAAATTTTGTCTTTATTTGTAGATTTCCTAAAGAAGATCGAAGGCGTAGATTATGGTTGCAACTGAGTCCTTCATACCTCTCAGCAAATTTTTGAAGACATAGTTGCTTACATGTCTGGGTATGTTTTGAAAATGATTAACAACAGAAATTTGTGCGGCCACTGTTTAGAAGGAATACACTCTGAATTTATAGATGAACAACATCAAAACTTTAAGTTTATACATAGAAGAAATAGAGGTTTGTACTTGACAATTATGCTTTTGGGGCTGACTAAACATTTAGTCAACAATACATGATTGTTAAGACAAGCAATTGGTTAAATTTTAACTAATTTTGTATTATTTTAGGAGGATTGCAGCGTCCTTCACAGGCCGTCATAAAAATATGTTCAGAAGTTGAAAGTTATAAGAAAACTGATGGCAATAACTGAAAATAAAATTCCTGCAGAATCTGGGTTTCAGAAGATATTTGTGTTGAGCATTAGCCAGAAGTTTTACCCTGAAGGAAATCATCTATTTCCAAAATTAGAAGACCATTTTCTGGAAACACACCCCTTTGAGGAAAATCATTGTTTCATTCTTATAAAAAATATCAGGAGGAAACTCACAAAACTTATTTCATTTAGCCATCAATAAATATTTAGAAAAACTAAATATGTAGAGGGTTTCTATGTCTGTAGTGTGCTTATACCGTGTGTTGTGTTTGCCCTTGCAATATAGGATTCCTAATTAAACTTTTGTCGTATCTTTTTCGAATCTGACAATGACTGACACTGAAAGTTTAAACAAAATGTAAAAGAGACGTTTTCCATATTTGCTAGTATTTTGATTGATGTAAATGTTATAGTATGAATAATAATTGGAAATTATGTATTGAAAATGCCTATGTTGTGGAAGTAAATGCAACAGACGGTATGTTATTAATATTGAGTATCAAGCATCCATCCCATGTATATGTATGTATAATATATCTTGTATGTATTTAATGTTAAATAATAAAAAATAGTTTTTTTATATACCTATATATATGCCGATTGTTTTCTTATATACCTATATATATGCCGATTGTTTTTTTAGGGTGGTTACCTATAGCTTTATATTCTGGAACCCTATAAAACTTTACTCTTCAAGCAAAGTTTAATACAGTGGAACTGCTAATACTTAAGTTTTGGAATAAATTATAATTTCTTAAATTAAAACGCATTTTTTAAAAGAAATTCTGTAAAAACAATATAGCAAATATTTTTACTCTGGGTGGGCAAAGTTACTCCCCAATGGGAAAGTTAAGGGAACGATAAAAGTAAACTTTTATTGAGAACCACTCCTTGGACCACTCAAAAAAGAAGAGGAATTTAAAGAGGTTTTACTGTATTAACTATTTGAGCAAATAATTTTCAATTCAAATGTAAAAGAAATAAAAAATCTAATTTGCTTTATTTTCTGTTGTGGTTAAATTTAAAAAATGCTTGTCCTAACAAGAGCTCAAGCATGCATAGGGAAGATAAGTTGGCACTTTACATATCTAGGTATAACTAAAGGCAGATTCAGAGTTTATAATAAGCGCTAAAGCACAAGGTACTGTAGCATATGCATGCTGCTGTTTATAGTATGCTCGAGTATGCTGTAAGTATAAGTGGTAAGTATACTATAAGCAGCAGCATGCATTTGATATATTTTATTTTCCTTGCATCTTACCGCTCACCTTATGGAACTCTGAATCCGTTTTTAGGCTTCCCCGTTTTTATTCTCTCTATGTAAGAAAGAAAGAAGCCTGAACAACAATATTTTTTACTCACACCCGAGGGTCAACAATTTTTTTGTCACTTACGCACATATTTCTATAAAGTTACCCTAATATCTGTTTAATATCCTAATTTTCAAAGTTCTTATTTTTATCAATATTTCCAGCAATTTTCTCCATCCAAAAAAAATCATAAATGTTTTAATTAGTAGACTATTTAATCCAAAAATAAAAAAAATGTTTGTAATAAATTTTCTACCAAATGTAAACAACAACGATTTATTTACAATTTTAAAACGAATTCAAAATATTTCAATGAACATTTTGGGTGGTATGTTGATTAAATCTGCCAAACCTTACATTTTTTTTAATTACTTGACTATACCATAACAATTTTATTTCTAAATTTCAGTTAATTTGCGCGAAATGTCATGATTTCCTTGTTTAAATTTGATTTAAACTTGAAATGCAAACGGCACCACAATGACAAATTCAGTCAACCAATTTATTAACTCTGCTGTGGTCTAATATGGCCGCGCTCACGGTTGGCCCGTTCGCGCAGGTTGTCGCCCCTTCTCAGTCTGGTTTATAATTCAATGATATTACCCCTTTGTTATCTGCGCAGATTTACATCAATTGAGACACATAATTATGACTTTTTGGTCCGAGGGCTGGCACGTCTTCGTTTAAGTGACTGCAAATCCATTTTGGCATTTCCAACATCATTGTAGAGGTGCAGGCTGGTTCTTCACTTCTTCTGTGAAGCCAAAAAAGAACAGCAATGGCATGCTTGCAGCCCCCTGTAAGTATCAAAAAAGAAAAGTTAAAAACAGTTAAAAATTTTCTGATAACAGGTTAAAAGGAGACACATTCTGCTTGCGTCTTTTTTTATCTTGTGAAAACTAAATTTGCATTGTGTGTTCCTAGCTTAACAGAAACTGGTACAAAAAATACATCATAGTTAGAAAATACCAGAAAAATATTTTTTAAAACATGGCACCAGCAGGCATGTATAAATTTTATTTTTCTTCAATATCTCAAAAATTACTGATCTGCTAATTTTTGTTGAAAATATAATTATTTCTTTTAATGTGAAAACTGTATGTGTGTTGCTAGCTGATACGGTTTGTGAGTTATGATTTTCAACCCCCTTTCTTACCCTCTTTACAATCTTCACCCTCATCAAAAACTAATCAGCTCATTCTTTGGTTCCAAAGGATTTTTGTGCCAAATTTCATCAAAATCGGTTAACTTTAGTGGCTTTTCAGTCATCGTTGTCCAGACAGACAGGCAGGCACCAATTAAGAAATTTTGTATTTAGGTCTTTCATGTTTATTTGAGTTATTTTGGTATAAATAAAGTGTTTTTGTTTCGCTCATATTTTTGTTTTTGAAGTTAGGAATGCCCCCCACCAGAGAAATGTGAAATGACGCCGAAATTTGATAATTAAACAAGTCTCGGAGATGGTTTGGGGATACAACCTTTTAATGTCTAAGAAAATTATTCCAATGTTCATAGCTCCTCATTTTGTCCTAACAAACGTAACTTTTTGTGTTGGTATGCTCTAAAAACTCTATGCATAAAGGTCAACTTTTAAAAAATTTTAAGCAGTTTTACTTGGATTTTCCACCAATGATATGTACAAAAAAAAGAGCAGCGCCTAATATTCTGTAAGTTTGGATACCTTAAAGATATAATTTTCCTATCAGGTGTAATTGCAAAACAGTGGCAGCTGCTATTCTGTAAGTTATAATTTTACCTCTTTTTCTCAAAAAATGTAAATAATAACAATTATTAAGTAATTTTAAGAAGACTTTAAAAAGAGATTAACCAAATATTTTTTTTTAAATGTAATGTAAAATATGTATAGTTTCAAAAGTTTTTAAAACTACCTGCAGAAGCAGAACAATCTTTGCACTCAGAATGCAGCACTTTTTCCTCCTTCTCATTAACAGAAATTTCCACAGTATAAGGAGTATTTCTTACTCTGTGCTCCGGAGTTATTTTCGCCTTGACTGTGCAAACATCTCCTTCTCTCTTAACTTGTCACCATAGACCTCCTTCGTAACTCTAAAATAAACAATAACACTTAAGCCTCCAATCATCTCATTTTTAACACCAAATCAACCAGACCATGTACATTTATGTACATTTTTAAGGTACAAACAAAGTAAAAATAATTTCATATACACGTAGAATTGCAACTCTCATATGACACGAGAATAACTGATAGATAGACAAAACTTCATATGTCCAGTTTACATACCATGAGTCCTCTAGGTATGGCAAAAGTTTAGAAATCATATTTTTTTTGTAATGCACTGAATGGCATGTGGTGACACTTAATTAGCTGTTAATTTTTCATGCTATGATATTTTTCATAACATGAATGAAATTTGGAACTTCTTTGAGATTAAAAATATAAGATAAAAAAAATACAATTTTTTTTATATTTTTACAAATCTTGAGACAAATCTGTCTTAGTTATATACCTCAAAATATTTTTCCCAGATTTTACAGCTGTGGTTAATTATTTCTGATAAAGCTTTTCTAAAATTTTCTTTTAAATTTTATAGCAAAATTTTAGGTGTACCTACAAATGACTTTTTTATTATCTTCACATTTTGCAGCTTTTTACTGTTACAAAAAAATCCAGGATGTTTAAAATATAGTAACTGTAATAAATTACTTATTTACTGTCATTTATATTTTGCTTTTAATAAGTTGGTCAAAACCTTGGTCAAAACTAGTAAGAAATCCTGTTGAGTCCAATATTTCCTTGAATATCTGAAAAACTACAAATCTGATATAGTTTTTGTTGGAACTGTAATTATCTATCTAAATATTAAAACCACGTGTTGCTAGCTGCTAAAAGTATATTTTATTTTCCTTGAATATTTCAAGAACTACAGATCTGACTTCAACGTAAATGTAATTGCTAGCTGCTACAATTCCACCCTCTTCACAACAAATTAATTGACTATTATATAATGTTTTGTTTTAAAAGTCATTTTAACTAAATGTTTGGGATTTTCTTTGAAAGATACTTGAATGATTTAATAAGCTAGTCATCAGGTTTTATTAAACCCAAAATCCTAATTTTAAATATTTATTTTTAGTTTAGTTTTTTAATTTATTGACATTCTTTTGTATTTTTTTTAAACTAGCTTTTTCTAAGTATATAAATTAACCTCGAAATTAACATTGCATTTTTCTGAAAAAACTTTACTGTCATAAGCCTAATGTGTTAGTAAAGAAATTTGATGGTAATGTAGCACTAAATTATCATCATGTCAGAATTTAGCTCAATCTTGATAGTTTAGAGATGCATAAAAAATTACTGACATTTGTTTGATGCATAAATTAATTAACGGTCTAACTGACTGTTAGACATCATCATACTTTTCACATTACTTTTCATACAACTGACTATAGACAAAAAAATAATTTATTGAAAGAACTTTATTGCTTAGCTCAGTAACCAGTTATTAATGTTTTTAATGTATCTGTTAACTCCTTAAAAAGACTAACAAAAAGAATCTTATCAGACTAAATATTTTTTTTTAGTTAAATTTTATACTGTTGTGTGTCTGTTTTCAAATATTTTGCGTTGTTCATACTATAACTCCTACTATACTATATTTCATGTCTTTATTTATTAATTAGTATTCAGTGTTGACTATGTAAATTTTTTTTCTTTTGACAAGGTATTGATTTTAATGGGGTTTCTGTTCCCTATAAATATAAATAAATATATTAAATTACTTGTGCTGAGGTCCTTTCTCAAAAAGTTACCTTGCTTCTTCTTACTTGGCATAAAAAAGTAACAAGGTTTGTGTTTTTGTAATCGGGGAAAAAAAAGTTAAATTTAAAAAAATATGCACAGGGTGTCCAAAATCATATTTCAAGTCACTTGACAAGGTTTTTATAACAAATGCTTAACAGTCTACTCATATATTTTGACACAATTTGGATTTTTAATGTGCGCAGTTAAACAATACTCACTTTCCAGTCTTAACATTCTTCATCTCAGCGCTAAAGAAATCCATATTATCCAAATAATATAAATTAATCATCTCATGATCCACTTTGGGTAAGTTGTTAGAATCACCCTTCACAAATCCCTTCTCCATATTCTGAGCCATATTCTCTAAAAAAAAATCAAGAAAAAATCTTAACAAAATTCAAAAAGTTAAAAAACTACTTACCTACAGCTCTCTTTAAAAATCTTTTTATCAATACTTTTTTTAATATAAATATTGAAACCTTTAAAATAAGTGCAAAAAAATTAAAAGAACAAAATATTATCACTTTAGAATAGATAGCTGTATTTGAAGTCTGAAAATACCATCATGGCTGTACCCAAGGGGTGAACCAATCCAGCAAGTGCACAAAATATTTGGCAGGAACTATATTTTAGCACTTGCAGGCCTCCTATATTATGAGTTTCATTTTATCCTAAACCCAGGAAGAACTGGAATATGGACACTTTTTCCAGGAGACGTACAAAATATGGGATCATTTCACCCGTTGGCTGTACCGATATACAGATTTTAAACAATACCAGAACGTAGTTTTTATAATGTTACTAGTATGAATCTACACTTTTGCAAGCAAATAAGAAAAGCTATCATCAGATTTTAGGAGAAAATTCTGTCTTCTAATAGACATGTAGCAAGCATGAAAATTGTTGGATCTGGGGTTGAGTTTTTATGGTGGTTTTTGACGATGCGTCAGAAAGCGGCTTTATATAAAGAGAGTGTCTAAAGAGCCGACAATTTATTATGTATTTTTCGTTTTTTTTAAAAACTAAATTAACCCAACCTAACCTAAACAGTCTCAATCCAACTTATGAAAAGCCAAAACAACCCAAAAAAACACACTTTAAACTAAATTAACCCAACCTAAACAGACTCAAACCAACTAAATTCACCCAACCTAACCTAAACAAACCAACTTATTCAAAGCCAAAACAGCCCAAAAAAACACACTACAACCCCTACATCTTTTTTTGGCATAAAAAAAATGTTTGGGTTGTTTTGGCTTTTAATAAGTTGGTTTGAGTCTGTTTAGGTTAGGTTGGGTTAATTTACTTTAAAAAAATATGAAAATATGAAACACATAATAAATAATTATTGTCGGCTCTTTACCCTCACGACTATTTAGCCAAATTGTCGGCTCTTTATAGACACTCCCTTATATAAAATTACTTAAAAAAACTTACCAAATATCAAAATTTGTATGCGCACACTCTGTTAAAAATCGCAATCAAAAGTTCTTATTCTTCTTGTCTCCGAATTAAGCTTATAAACCCAGCTTAAATTTTCTTAGCAGCTAGGGCTATGGTAGACAGGAACCGTACTGTTTGTAATAACATTCACTACATATATAGTTGTATATTACTTGTAGGCTTTCTAAACAAGAAACAAATATAAACTTCCGCACTACTAAATGTTTATAATTTTATAAATTAACTTCAAAAGAATCACAACCAAAAAAGCAAAACACTTAAAAAAACGAATTGACAGTATGACTTAAAGTTAGCCGCAGGCCGCAGTTCGCAACCCAGTGGTCCAAATAAAAACTGCACTTGACAAATTACAATGGACCAGCCAAAAATGACGTCACCTGTATTGATTATGACGTCACCTATATTCGTTTTGAAAAATCGTAAGGCCACTGAATCGACGATTAAAAACATTATTTTTCACATAGAAAACCAAAATTTTTTGGGGAAAAAAGTTTTTAGATGGATTTCTTGGACCTTTATGTTTATGTATATTCCAAAAAAAAGGTAACTTTTTTTTTATGGGAAAGCCCCATTATGTGAGCAACTTTTCGTAAAAATTTAACTTTTTCCTAGGATACATCAATTTCGTTTATGATTTTTTTTAAGATTAAATTTCTTGTAGGCTGCGCCGAGGGTGCCTGTTACCTTGACAATTTAAATAGGGAAATTGAGTCGAGTGGTACCGGCGATGTCTCACTATATTTTGAACTCGTTTAATACGAGGGATCAAAACAACCTTTCAATGCAAAGGTTTTATAATTTTTTGAGTGCTTTTAGATTTGCCTGCCACAAAAAAGCTAATTAAATTCAGACATCAGCATTGTATTTTTAAACGAAACATTTATATGATTTCCAAAATATAACAAACACGTTATTTCTATCTATAACAGTTTGTGAAAAAAACTGTCAAAAATTTTAACACAAGCATTATGTGCGAAACAGAGAACAATTTTAGTTTTAATCTTTCTCCAACATATTATGCTTATGATAAGGATTTTGAAAATGTTCTCACAAACCCCTACAGGTATTTTTGAAATCAGAATGGAAAGGTCAATTCAATAATGCACTTCATTACAAATTCAATGGCAACAATTTATTGACACTGACAATGGCAGTTTCTTTAGGCTTCTGTTGTTTAAGTGTCAGCCACCATTTTGAAATTAAACCGGACAAAACGACCTCTACTACAGGCGAGATATCGTATGCCTGATGACGTCATAATGGCGGCGGGTGCCGCATACTCAGTGCTTTGTTTACATTCGGTGAAGAAGGTTTTATTTTTTATTTTTAGAGGTTAATTTTTCATCTAAATATTATTAAAACCTTACAAACAGTTTTTCAAATGTTTAAATAACAGGTAACTTATTGTTTTTGTATCAAAATTTGCGAAAAAGTCTGTTTTTTTTGTGGTAAATAGGTTCAGAGATTTTATCAAATGGCCGGTCGGGTTGTGTATTAAGAGGGTTATGAACAATTTTTCGCCGTTATAAATAGGCAATTTGTTCGAAAAAGTGCTTGGGCATATAATTTAGAGATTTTTTGTTTATAGGTACCTATGTGTTATTTTGTAACAAGTGAATTTGGTATAAATATTTTATGTTCTTGCAAGAGCCATTACAAAAATAATGGACTAAGTATATGTGTGTTTCAATTTCCAAATAGTGCTGAACTAACAGAAAATTGGATGAATGCAATTAAACGTGAAAAATTCACCCCAAACAAAAGTTCAAGAGTAAGATAAAGAAGTGACAAAAGTAGTGAAATTTGTGGTAATTTAAAATGTGTTGTACTTGTTAAGTATGTGAATTGCATTTTAAAGAAAATTAAGTTGATTTTTCAAGAAAATTTTTCACAAATTCTGGGGATCTTTTGAATGTTCCGCTTTTAAAGCCCCGACTAAAAAAGGTAGGTATAGGTACCTGCTGTTTTTTGTTTAATTATTACACACAGGTACTACTTATTATAATACTTAAATGGTACCTATTATGAGGCACACTTGGTATACAGGGTGATTCAAAATTTCCTAGAAAGACTTTAACTGTAGGTAGAATTTGTTGTTCTGAACAAGAATTAAAATTAAAATATATTTTTTGGTAAACTCTTTCGTTTCAGAGAAATTTGCATTAAAAAACTGTTAATATTTTCTGAAAAGCAGTCTTTAGTAAGTGGTAGAAACATCAATTTTTGAAAACAAAACTTTCACAACTTCAAAATGCTTGACGAAAACCCTAATACTTGTCATTGTCAGCCACACGTAGACTTGCTTGGTAAATTATTTTAAAAGCAATTCTCAAAAAAATACAAAAATTTAACTCCTAAATTCAGAAAAAAAAATGAAATTTAAACAAAATAATCACGTAACTTTTCTTAGATTAATGATATCTAAGCACTGTTCAAATCTTTCTACGGAATTTTGAATCACCCTGTATATATATATCCCAAAAAAATCAATTAGAAATATGAATTTCATACATTTGTGGCACAGAAGGGATAGGTACATTTAAAGATTTAGAATATTATTATTTAATTTTCAACAAGATGGACTTAACTATGCTATTGTATATTTGCAATATATGTATGCACTGTATAGTACCTATATGATAATTTCAAAAGCTATTTTTACTTAAATCTAGGACTTGGCTAGTGTGACCATTTATAGTATTTTTCAGAGTAGGTACTGTAGTACTCTTTTTTACAGCTTTGTATTCTATTAGCAAATTTTTGTCATCTTACTATAGTTACTATGGTTCTCTTTTTCTAAATGCATTCGGCTGAGAGAGATCCAGCTTACTACAACATACCAGGAAAATGGCCTGTTCGACCCCGTATATCTGTCAACGATAACTATATCATTTTCTGGTAAGCTTGATCTCTCTCAGACCGATGCAATTAAAAGAAGAGAGCAACAGTAACTATAGTAAGCACACAAAAAATTGCTAAATGTCTATTAGCTTAGAACTATACTCTTTTTCCCCATAGCACAGAAAATGACCTCGTAAATGGTCAAACTTTGAAACCAAAATAAAAAATTCACATCCAACGCCAATAGGGCACATGCAAGTCTAAAGATAACATTTTAAAAAATTATAAAATTTTGTGCTATTAAATTATTATTTTATACAATTTTAGTTAAATTTTACACAATTTTTAGCGGCTACCAATAGCCTCGCTCATAACATTAAAATACTCTCCTCGGCAAAATTTTTTGACCCCCTCTTAAAAAAAATTTCACTCTCTCCCAAAACTTTTTTGCTAACCCGCCCTTCCCCCCATTATATCGCATGATATGCCGCATTTTCTCTATTAAAACAGTGAATACTCTAAAAAATACTTAATCAATTCTGGTAAAAGTTTATCAGTGCACAATAATTTTTCTACAAATCTAATATCCGCTAGTGACTAAAGATGATGTTGTATTTTGTGTTGCATTTGCTTATTGAACTGTGGAAAAAATTCTTGCCAAAGAAGAAATCCGGGAAAATTAAACAACAATCACTTTGGGAAATATAAATGGGGCAGACATGACTTCATTTCTAGTTCACAATTGCCAAATACATGAAACCATTTTCATTATTAATAGAATTTTGTTTAAATTTGCAAATTTTCTACTTAAGAATTAAGAAGAAAAGAAAACGACACAATTATTCAAAAAACCTTATTAAGCCCCAACTTAAAAGAATTAAACCCTCAGGATAAAAAAAATAATTATTATTTTTTAATTTAAATTAGTTAGTTTTATAGCAGGACTACATTTAATTTGAAATTGATTTATCATTTTTGTGAACTCTTAAAAAATATTGATAAGTATGCTTTTACTTTAACTTGAAATATTATCGAAATACAAAAATCGTTAACATTTAATTCTGTTTTCTTTTACAACAGATCTAGAAATTGTTAAAAAATAATTTCAATCTCTTAAAATAACAAACATCCCGCCCGTCAAACGTATCGGCTTCATGGGCGGCCATCTTGTTTTCGATAATTGGCTTTCCGTAGAGGTGGTGTTGGACCGGAGAATTCGAAATGAACAGTAGAGCGTTTCATGCAGACATTTGCAATTACAATTAGCTTTTTTCGACAGGTAAATTTAAAATCTCCTAAAGTTTTCTTCATTACCTACATTACCGGTACCTACATTCCAAACCTATCTCAAGATAAATATATATATATATATATATATAGGGTAGGCCAAAAAATTTGTCACTTTTTGAACGCGCTATAACTTTGGACTCAATCGGCCGATTTTCGAAATTTTTGCCTGTTATTATGGACAAAAGTTGAAGCTTTACTAGCGCCACTCAAAATTTGACATATGTCAAAAATCCAAGATGGTGGAGAGCTTTAAAAAATGGGTAAATTTCACCTCCCCAAAAGCCACATACTTTCTTGGCCTATTGAGGTATCACCTATCTAAATTGGTTATAAGATAAAAAAGTTATACAAATTTTAAATCAGGAGTAATTAGACCAAAAATTTAACGGTGGAATTTACTAAAAGGGTTTAGGCTATTTTAGAGCGGTCCTAAGTTTAAATGAAATTTTTTGGTTTAAGCATTTTAAACCAACCCTCCTTGTTAATTAATTTTTCCAATTAATACTTGATGTCAACAACGATTTAGATGGGTATTAATAAAATAAGGAGTAGATTAATTTTGTATTTATTTAAAAGGTGTTTTTATTTATGAAATGTAATAAAAAACTTGAATGCAAGTTTTGTTTACATTTCTGTCACTGTCGAAATGTCAGTTTCAAAATATTAGCTGCGTTCAAATCACAAACAGCAAGTTCGGATCTCTAACCTCTGCTTGTACCTTGGCTTGCACCAACCTCTACTGATGAAAGCTACAACTTTGAAATGAGTGGGCTTTGAGTAAGGAAAGTTTTCTAGTTTGTAAATAAATTAATATAGTTGTTTTGGGTTTTCTTTGTTCTGTATATTTTTCGTGCATAATCAGTGACCTTCGCTTATGTTTATTTTGCCTCGTACTGCCCTCATAAATATATTTTTTGTGCTGAAAACGGGTTCAAAATATGGCGTTTTTCTGGAAAAAATTTGAGGTTTATTTGGTTGGTTGTTTTATTAGTTAATGAACAACTTAGGATATTAAATAGGGTAAATTAATCCTTGGAAAAACGGTTATTTGGGAAATTATAAACGAACTTATTACCAGTTGCCACAAAACAATCCTTTCTGGGGGCTACAAATTTAAACCACCCCCAGAGGTGGACTAAAAATCAACTTTGTAACCTCAAACACAGATAATGAAGCTATTATGTGCCAAATTTTTGGCGTATTCACCATTTGCCATTTTTCTCCTAAAATATGGTATATTTTGAGAAAAAAAGCAGCTTTTCATTGGCACTTTGCAACAACAATACACAATAATCAATAACTTTGTTTCTTTTCTGTATAGATAAGTGTTTTTTGAAAATTGGTTTTAAAATTTAGAACCCCCCGCAGGTTTAATATTTAGACCTGTGAGGGGTACTATTTTAGATCTTAGTAAATCCCACTGGTAATGTCTTGCGACTTAGTCGTCCGATTTTGAAAATTCTAGGTTTGTTGATAAGACAAGACATGAGTTCTTGCTAATCTGACTCAAAATATGACATGTCAAAAATACAAGATGGCGTAGAGCTTTAAAAAATGGGTAAATTTCACCCCTATGCAAAAAATTTGTGTGTTACCCTCGACTTGATTTTTGTAAATGAGGCAAAAGCCTCATATCTCCTTCGCCTAGCGAGGTATTAATTATCTAAATTGGTTATGAGATAAAAAAGTTAAAAACACTTTAAATCAGGAGTATTTAGACCAAAAATTCGTTGCCCCTGGTATATATCCTTGTGGCACTCCGGGTGAGTTCTTTATAGTTGTCTTTGTTATCATCTTTACAAGCCTAACTGGTTTGTTTTGGTTCCATCTGGTTCCCAGCCAGTTCGTGGTACAACATGTGGAGAGGCTTAAGTTTGTGCGAAAGTTTCCTTCCTTTAATTTAGAAAAATTGTAATTTAAATTTTACATATGTCAAAAATTGGGCAACTGGGTCAAAAATTTTAGTGAAAACAAAAGAATTTTTGGTCTAAATACTCCTGGTATAAAAATATTTATAATTTTTCTATCTCATAACCAATTAAGAAAAGTGATTCCTCAGTAAAATCAAGTCCATGGACGCACACAAATTTTTCTCAGGAAGGTGAAATTTACTCATTTTTTAAAGCTCTCCGCCATATTGGATGTTTGACATATGTCAAATTTTGAGCCAGATTAGCAAGAACTTGTTCTACCAAAAGCCTAAAATTTTCAAAATTGGACGACTAAGTCGCAAGTTATGCTAGCCCTAAACCTTCCTAAAGACATTACAATTTTTGGTCTAAATACTCGTGATTTAATTTTTGTGTCACTTTTTTATCTTATAACCAATTTAGATTAGCGATACCTCGGTAAGCGAAGAAAGTATAGAGCTTTTGCCTCATTGACAAAAATAAAGTCCAGGGTTGCGCACAATTTTTTGCGGGGTGAAATTATCCATTTTTTTATAGATCTCCGCCATCTTGGATTTTTGAGATATGTCAAATTTTGAGTCGCGTTAGTAGACTTTTAACTTTTGTAATAAAAACAGCCAAAAATTTTGAAAATCGGCCCATTGGGTACAAAGATATAACGCGTGGGGGGGGTCGGTTTGGGGTTAACCCCCCGAGAAGCCTGATTATATACAATTGGCGCAATCAAATAACAGCAGAAATAAAATATATAGGGAATAAAATACAAGAGAATCTTTTGAATCTTTAAAAAATCATAAATTGCTAAATTTTTCGCCTTGGATCTCCATCAAGATGGTCTTTTTAATATAATTTTATCAAATCATTGTCACCTGCGGCGCATTTTAGCATTTTTACAAACAAATTAAGGGTAAATAAACACTTGAAATTCCCAAAACCCCACCAGTATTTATAATTTTACTTTAATTTTAAGTCAAAAATTGCATTTTAAGTGTTATTTTTCAAAAAATTTTGCCTGTGGCGCATTGGCATCAGATTTTAAGTTTGGTTAACGCCCCCACCCCCCTCTACATTTGAGCACAGGTCCGCCCCACATAACATTGGAGGAATATTTATGTTATAGGAATATTCCTTTAAAGTGATTTTTGGAATATTCTATTGCGAATATGACAGGAATGTTGCAGACCCATTTTTTGTTGAATATTCTTTAAGAGTTTGTGATAGTTATATTTCTTTGGTAATAATATAATAATATGCCCATGATAACCTGATAATCAAGTTATTTTTATGAATATTCCCAAAAAGAATATTTTTGTCAGGATATTGGCATGTTTGTTGAAAATATTACTATTTTGTAAAAAGAACGCGATTTACATTATTTATAATTATAATTTAGTTTAATTTCATATATTGTAGGTAGATGGCACTGGAATCAATATGTTCTCTATGTAGCAGGTTATATTATTATACATATAAGACAGCAAAAAAGTTATTTCGGTAATCTTTTGATAACTAATCTCAAGTGGTACATCAACATAATGATGATATACCTATATCCATAGGATACTCCGTAATTGCACTTTAGTGGAAGACTAATGCATATTTGGTGGATATTCATGAGGATATATATCTCAGGATATCCATCTCGTGGCCATCTGGAAATGTTTTGAATCACAAAATCATATCCTTGCAATTATAGTCGGTGTCGCCTTGCTCCTTTTTTTAATGTATATTTTAAATTACAATTTTTTCAGCGAAAAAGTACTGTTTCGGGCAAAAGCGAGCATTTTACGTTTGATTGTTTATAGAGAAAGGTATATTTTTGTTGGCAATTTTAGTAAGAAATATCGTAATATGCCCGGCTTTTTGATAATAAATTATTATATATTATACGATAGAAAATAAATGGCGCAAGCAGGCACGTATAGCCGTCCACGTCTTTAAAAAAATGTTCTGGTCGTATTATAGTCAAGTTTCACATCATGTTTCAATCACATTTATATCACCTGTATGAGCTAGAACGTAACTTATTGACAGCATGTGTTAGTAATATTCCGAATGGTAAATTGTTCTCTAAGTATATGACTATTACATTACAGGAATGTTTAATTGTTATGTGGGGCGCTTGTATAAGCAGCTGTTTCCCTGTGTCAAATATGGCCACATTTTTACTTCAAATTAAGTTTTTTAATAATTTTTTGTCAGACTACCCCCCCCCCCTCCTGAAGCCAATTCCTGGGTGCGTCATTAATATATATATACATGTTTCAAATCTAACTCCAGTTTGTACCTACTGCTTTAATAAATAATGGGAATCGTACAGAAAACAATACAGTTTTTATATGAATCTTTTCAAAGGAACATTTTCCCCGAGGTTTTCATTAAATTTAGAAACTCATTACGTTTTCAGCCATGTCATCCTTTAAAAAATGAGAAAAATCGACATTTTCCACCCACATATATCTTTTCCGTTATAAAAATTTAACAGAATGGGCGCACGTCAAGGGAATTATAATGAGAGTTCTCCGTTGATATCTTAAAACAAAAATATAAAAAGCATCATCGATGGAAATTTTTAAGGACTCTTGGTTCAAGGGGGAAAGGTAATCGGATTTTAAATTAAAATTTTTGGCTTCTCAAAAACTTGTTGCCACAAATTTACGGGCAAAAATTTTGAGAAATTTAATTTTAAGAAGTTTGAATTCGACTCTCCAAAAATTCATAGAAAACCAATAAAAATGTAATTTTGCGATGTTAACGCTCCGCAACCTTTTTGCCCCAACAAAATTGTGGTGCTATCTTTAGTGAAAATCATTCCTTTTGATATGTGGTTTTAGTGGTGGTTAGCACTTTAGGAAATCTCAACCGTAAACCTTAAATAGGCCTATTGTGCTCAAGAATCTTAGTGGCGCACCGAGTGGGGGGAGGTTGGAGTTAAACCCTTCCCCCGAAAAGCCTGGTTATATACAATTGGCACAATCAAATAACAGCAGAAATAAAATATATAAGGATAAAATACAAGAGAAATGGGACGAATTGCATTTAAGTGTTATTTTCTAAAAAAAAATGAAATATGATCGTAACTACATACGACCTCTAGGAAAAGATTAATGCTCGTATCCATCAACGACAACGCAAAAATTTAGGTTTTAGAAATAATCGGTGCTTAGGATGTAGTGTTTTACATTGAAACTTTGTTTGCCAAGACCCAATCCAATCCGATTAGTGTTAATCCTGATTCAAGCTTAATCGGAGATGTGTCACGTTGGTGAAGACATAAGCTTTAGTGGAAGCCACAACTAGTGACACAATTAGTCAGCAAAGCCTGATTCTCATTCTTTTACTTGTGTGTGTTCCTTTGGAATGACAAAGGTGACCAATTATGTGTTCGAAACCGCTTAAAGGAGAATCCACACGGAACTGACAGGTTCGTACAAGAGCTCGGGCAAAAAATCTGAAATTTTTCGCGCGAACATTTTTGCGAGCTTTCCTTTGAACATTTTTTTTCGGGTGAATGTTCGAGCAAATTTTCGGGCATATTTTTGTAATCTTCTTGGGAAACATTAGTTGAGAATAAAATTTTTCTTTGATGTCACATCACTGATCTCAATTCATGAAAAAATGGAACAGCAAAAAAACTTTTTTAAAATTGTTATCAAAAAAAGCCTATGGTGGTAAGGAAAATATTATTATTGGTTGTCAGAGGTACTAATAAGAACGCTTTATAAAAAGCTTTGTTCTAAAACATTGATAAAATATTGGTGAGAGAAAACACGGATAGTCCATAATACAATATATTATTTTATGTTGAAAGGAAATGAAAATATCTTGAAAACTGTAGTTTTCAAAGATTTGAATCTTATAACAAAATTTTTGGGTAATATTTACGAAAACCCAAATCTGAAAACCGCATATCAATAGCTGCTTTACTTGTAAAGTTAAAAAAAAATTTAAATATTTTATTCCCTTTTCCTCTCTTCAACCCTCCACCAGCCTACCCATAAGTTAATCAGTTAATGGTCAGATGATAGAGAATTTTGGTACCAAATCGATTAAGGCGTTCTTGAGTTATCGTGTATACAGACAGACAACAGACCGACAGACAATTTTTTTTCGTCGATGAAGGTGTTTTGGAACCTTGGAAAAGTAAATTTCGGCATCAAAGCATTTTTCCGCCGGAAAGCAAAACTTAAAATTTAATTTTTAGTTTTCCTATTTTCAGTGAAGTTCAATGATTTCCGATAAAAATGTATATTTTGATTTTTTAATAAATTTCTATACCAACTTTTCTTCAAACATTCTCGCGAGCTTTTCGGCGAGCTTTTTCACAAGCTTTTGCGTGAGCTTTTCCTTGACCGTTTTGCCATATAGGCTCGCGTAAATGTTTGAAAGCTCTTTTGTGATGAAGATGGAGACCACAGGAAAATTTATGCCGCCAGCAGACACGTATAGCTCTTCATACCTTGAAAAAATCGGGAATAATTAATACTTAAGTATAAATAAAATAAACTTACGAATACCTCAAAAACCACGGATTACGATTACATTATAGTACGGAGGATAAAGGTCAAAAATCGAGTCAACCTTATAAGAACTGAAACTTGGGACGCATACTTAGTGGACCCTTAAGTAATTATTGTCTTCTGCAGAGGACCAAATGTTACGTACTCAAGTCTCGTACTCAAAGTCTCTTGCTGAGGGGTCAACTCTTCCCTCCAAAAAGAAATTGAGCTATCAGATTTGGCACAAGTATTTGTCGCTTAATAAGCTGATGTTTAAGATAGGTAGCCACTATACTATATAGTTTTATCCAGAGTGGCCCAATTTCCGAACATATGCAGAAAAAAATAACACTGTCATTAAAAAGAAATGATAGAATATTCAATATTGGTACAAATGTTTATTGGGACCGTTAGTATCAAATGACATATAAGGATTTGGGCAAAGTACCCCTTTTCCAAAATTAAACAGCAAAAATGCACAACGCAAACAACATTAAAATTACTGATCGTTCTTAGGTTTAACAGTAAATATAATTTATTAAATTTTGTCATTTCGAAGTCCTCTACAAAGGGCTGAAAATAAATTCAAAAGACTTAAAAAAGCAACCAAATTAGGCACACAATTTTGTTGAAGTCCTACTAAATTTTAGAATATATTGCCAATACAAAGTGGCTCACTGAAGGCCACAATTACCGACGTTGGTAATAACGGTATCAAATTTCAATATCCTATTATTACGTATTTATTAGATATTCAGGTTTGATGCTTCTTGTTTATCTTTGAGAATTGGGGTACTCTGCATAGAATCCAGGAAAGGAATATTTGTAGCAAATCTGGTAACTCTATCGCTTTTGCTATTGATATTTTGGATTTTTCCGTTTTTTTTGTTTAACGTCAAGTGTTAGACTTTAAGACAATTCCACGCGTGATGAAGGTTTTTGGCATTTTTTTTATTTTCGTATCTAAGAAACTATCACAATCAAAGTAGTGTGTGGGGTATCTTTAAACGTGTAATTAAACTCATTAGAACCCAAGAACTTTTTTCCAAATCATAAAATAATAGTCAATAGCTGAAATATAGGCAAAGAAAATATAAACTTTTCATAAGAATTGTCCTATTAGTTATCAAAAAATGACATTTAACTTAAAATCAAAGCAAGTAAAGAAAAGCAATATCATACCATTTTATTATAACTAGGGAAAAGAAACATATTTTGCCACTACTAATTTTAAACTGCTTTTAGTTTAAGAGAAAAAGCACTTTCTAAATCCATGATTTTTCTCTGCCTGTTTACCACCAATTTTTGGTTATATCCTGGACTTTGGATAAAAAATAACTATGAGTTTATTTTTAAATTGTTCAGATAAACCCTAAAAATTTTAACCCTAAATAATGCATTAAAATATTGTTATTCTGGTATATCTTAAGAGACAGAAAAGTAAGATCAAAAAATTAATTTTATAAGATTTGTCCCATGAGTTATCTTAGAATTGCCCTTTAGTAAACATTTGTGCCAACTTTTACCGCTCCACCATAATTTCTTAAAATCTTACGAATTTATTTTTTTACTTTAGGGGTCCTTTGCAGGGGACTTTATGGTGGCTACATATCTTAAAAATTACCTAAGGCTCCACTTAGTATGCGTGCCAAGTTTCATTGCTTAATAATTTTTTCAAGGTTAGACCCCATATCCTCCGAACTATTAGTTAAGTTTTTGTTTCCTCCTTTACAAAAAACCGTATACCATCAAAGATGTATGTTCATACATCTTTGGTACCATTCTTGCAACTTGTCATGTCCATAAGAAAACTATTCAGCTCATGGCGCCGGGACAAAGAGTTTTAAAATTTGACAAAAATCGGTTAAGCGACTTTTGAATTATCGTGTCCCAGAGAGACACCATCACAAAATTTTGTATTTAGGCCTTCTTGCACTAAAAAAAAAATATTTTAAATTATGATCTTGGATAGGGTCAGCCCCCCCCCCTGAGGTTGTCCTCGAGGAAAAGAAACTTGAACCGTTTTTTTCTGTAGGAAATAGATCCCTTTTCTTAGTTCAATCCCAATATAATAAGTGTGTGATGATTATACCCAAAACATTATCTGTTTCCTGGTAACATATCTTCTTGCCTTTAGCGAATAACGTTGACCTTTAACATCGTTATTTTTTTTGCAAACTCCACTTTAATATTTACGCATATTAATATATAATTAGGGCTCTATGCCGTGTTTTACAAGGGATAGAGTTTGTCGTATGCCATGTCCTTAATAAGGGTTGTTCATACATTACAAAATTTATAAAAAGTTGGGTTTTAATATTATAATTGGAATTTTAACTTTTTGACAAAGCGTGTTTTGTATTATTTCCATTTTGAGAAAAACCAGAAAAAGAGTTTATGCAGGGTGGAGACTTTAAATGGAATATTGGCCGTAGCGGGTTAAAAAACTGTTTTTTAGAAAAATCCAAAAACACGTCAACTAAGATTTTCAGCAACTAATATTAAGGGGTCCGTTCACATACAACTTTTTCTTTAAATGAGAAGACTCCGCTTGTGGCACCTTGTTGGAAAGGAAAAAACGCTCGTGCAATTTTTTTTGACATTTGTCAATCCATGTCTCAAAATCTGCAAAAAATGATTGTGCCGGGCTTTAAATGGAACATTGCCCCTAGCGGGTTGGAAATTTGTTTTTTAGAAAAATCCAAAAACACGTCAACTAATAGTTTTAGCAATAAAATTATTCGGAATAACATTTTTGTGAACGGACCCTCAAAAAAGGGTCTATTCGCACACACCTTTTTTTCAAATGAGAGGACCATGCTTGTGGCATCTTGTTGGAAAGCTTATGGAAAATGAAAAACGCTCGTGTTATTTTTTTTAAGTTTTGCCAATCCATATGTAAAAAGTCCTCAAAAAGTAATTGTGTAAGACTTTAAATGGAACATTGCTCCTAGCGGATTAGAAATTTGTTTTTAGAAAAATCCAAAAATATGTTAACTAGTATTTTTAGCAATTAAAATTTTAGGCCTAAAATTTTTGTGAACCTACCCTCAGAAAGGGGTCTATTCACATACAACTTTTTTTTTTCAAAGAAAAAAACAAATTTCCAACCCGCTAGGGGCAATGTTTCATTTGAAGTCCGACACAATCATTTTTTGAGGATTTTGACACATGGATTGAAAAATGTCAAAAAAAATTACCCGAGCGTTTTTCTTTTTTCATAAGCTTTTCAACAAGGTGCCACAAGTGGGATCTTCTCATTTGAAAAAAAAAGTTGTGTATGAATAGACCCTTTTCTGAGGGCCCGTTCACAAAAAAAATTTGCCGAAAATTTTATCTGCTAAAAATCTTAGTCGACGGTTTTTTGCATTTTTCTAAAAAACACTTTTTTAACCCGCTACGGCCAATATTCCATTTAAAGTTTCCACCCTGTATATATTTTACTTGGGCCTTGATTGTATTGCCATCTCATCACCGATTAATCCTCTGATCGATACCTCCGACATGGAGGCCAGCCAACACATTCCGTTTTAGTACCCTTTTCTACGTATGCCGCCGCCATTTTTGACACTGTTGACAGATATTACATTAGTTAATTGTCAAAATGGCTGCCACATACGTTCAAAGCTCACTAAAACGCGAGTACATGGAAGGCCTATTAAATATCGGAGGCATCGCTCTGATTTATCTTTTTTTCCATAAATTCATGTAAAATTATTATAAGATAGTTGTTCATTGCTAACTGAAATTATAGAGTATAAGTTAATTTGTGGGGAAAGTTCAATATTAAGTGTTTATTTAATGGCTCCGGGGAGGGGGAGGCTTGAGCCTCAAAGTCCTCCCCCCTAACTGGTGGAGGTGAATACGGTTACTTGGGATATTTTTACGAATAAAATATGATTTTTTATAAAAGTAAAGACTCAATTTTAGGAAGAGAGTATGTTTATCTCAGATATGTTGTTGAATTAATTGGATATTACGACAAAGATTTGCTTAAAAATGAAACAAAAAAAGAGTTTCGAAAGTCCATTTTCCTTATTTATTTTTTACTTTTAAGTATGGGTTTCCAAATATTTATATATTTATGGTGACGCTTTGTTGAGAAAATACATTCTGATTCTTTTATATGAATGCCTTTTCTTTGAACTTTAGCTTGAATAGATATTCCTCCTTGGCGACGACCTTTGCCTTTTTCCATTCCATATGATGTTGATTTTCATCTAGTTGTGTCCCCTTGTCGAGTTTTGCGTTTGTGTTCTTTAAGGCAAACCTCCATCGTTCGGCTGGTTTCTCTAATGTAGATACCAAGTAGATGCAGTTCTTGGTGTCGTGGCGTTGTGGTTTAGTTCTTGTTAGTTGACTTTTTATGATTGTGTTCGTTTCGAAGACCTTCCGAAGATGGTACTCGTTGCCTATTCTCTTTATCTTTTCTGAGATTCCTTTGGTGTATGAAATTATAAGTGTCGTCTTCCTTTCAGTATTTACGTCTGTCGTCTTTTTTGTTGGTGTGGTATGAAGAGTTTTATTGATCATGTAATTGGAGAAACCATGTCTTCGAAGATCGGATCGAATTTTTGACATTTCTTTATTTAAATCTTCTTCTGTATTGCAGATGTAGGTGGCTCGATATATAAGAGATTGTGCAACTCCTAGTATGGTTAATATGGAGTGGTCTGATTTAAAGCTTAGATATTGTCCAGTATGAGTTGGTTTGCGATATACGGAAGTGATTATGGCCGAATTCTTTTTGGCAACTAGAACGTCATGAAAAGAAGGCTGACATTTTTCTAGTTCTTTTGGAGTTAATGTGGTATAGTTTCTTATGCTGTTGACATGATTGAAGAATTGTTCTAGTGTATTGCTGTCCTTTTTCCAGATGATAAATATGTCGTCCATGTATCTTAGCCATATTTTGGGTCTCCGCCATGATGTTCGCAGAGTTTCTTGTTTAAAGGATTTCATAAACATGTTGACCACTACCGGCGAAAGTGGATATCCAATGGGTAGACCATCTTCCTCTCGAAAATATCCATAATGGCATTGATTGGTAAATTGGCTCTATCAGAGTTCTGGTTGTCCTTGAGTAGCTTCTGTTCAATGATTTGGAGTGATTGTTCCAGTGGTACGTTAGTGTAGGGGGTATGGCAGAAAGGGCCCATGAAGAGACCTAATTGCCAAGCACACGGGCCGCCTCTATACTATACTACTAGTGTACAAACTTTCGAAATCAAAACTAACAAACTCTAAGGAAGTCCACGAGGTGCAATTTTTGGCGAATGATGGTGACTTTTCTTGAAGAGGCTGAATAATTAGTAGAAGGTATTTAGCAAGACTTATAAGTCGGAAAATTGCGAGATCTGGTTGTCGGTCGAAGAGGCATGTTTTCCTTATACATTTGCGGCAGTCCATACATACGATATCGACACCGGAGAAACCAGCTGACCCATTAAAGTTTGCCTTACAGAACGCAAACGCAAAAACTCGACAAAGGAAAACAACTCAATCAAAAATAGCCCAACATTACTAGGAAAATGAACATCAGATGGAATGAAAAGAGGCAAAGATCGTCGGAGTAAAATGTGTTCAAGCGGAAGTTTAGAGAAACAGCATTCATACATAGGAACCAGAATGTATTTTCTTAACAAAGCATCACCATCAAAGATATTTGGAAACCCAGGTTTCGGAGGTAACATATTTAGGCTGCGAAACAGCAGAACGAGTTAATCGTAAACTTCATGGTTCACTGAACTAAGGTTAGTTTTGTGGTTCACTGAACACATGCTAGTATATAGGATTAGCTAGTCTCAGTTTTTATTAGTATTCACCTGATGACAATTGCAGATAAACGTTGTGAAAAGTAAAAAAAGACAATGGAAGTTCGAAACTCTACTTTACTCTTAAGTTCAACATTGCCTACCACCTTCAAACAACAATAAAAAAAATGTGTCAGTGGTCACTCTCTGGCTCTTTAACTTAAGTTAATCCTAATATACCTAGAACCAATTGACTTAAATAGTTTTATTTGTAAAGAAATTTAACAACACCGCAATACTTATTTTTTTTATCCTTGGACTGTTGATAATGGAAAACTTTACCCCTTTAACCCAACCCACTATTTTTTTTTAATATTTTACAAAAAAAAACGTCAAAATGTTTATAAAAAACTTTCTGCTTAAATTGTAAAAAAAATCTTAGTTTCTTAGGAGCGCGACACATAAAAATCGCGCAACCGACGTCTATAAATAATTCTCGAGATCTTAAAAACTTTTTTTCAGCCATATCCTTAATGTAAACCCGTAATGGAACGCATATTTCACTCTGAAATGTCTCACTTTTAATGCGAAGGTAATTTAGGGACCGCGTCCTTTCCCTCGCTGTCCCTGTCTCTCGTTTTGGATCGGGTGGAATTTTGCAGGATAAACACCATCCACTATACACTTAAGGTCGTAGTTACAATCTGGGGAATTTTTTTTAGCAACACTGTACGGAAAATCAATTTAACTATGTCGACCTGATTTTTTTTGCAAAATTTTACGTCATTGAATTTGTTTTCCATGGCAACGCGGAGACTTTATTTATGTTTATCCACAGTGGGACACCAGAGATTTTTTAGCACCGGGTCAAAAATTTGGGGTTAGATTACTTATTTTGATTGTTCGCTTTCTGCGCCGCTAAAAAAACAAGTAAAATACTAAAATAAAAGAAAACCATTTATTTTGCAGAATTACCTGTTAAAAAAACGCTACGCAACTACGTATTAAAGTAACTGGGTGTAATGTTTAGGATTGCATTTACAGGTGCATTTATAATTGAATTGGAAACACTCCCGCTAGCTGATAATGACAGCAGGTTAACTTAAACTTTAACTTTCCAACCTCTGAATGGAGCTTTACCCACCTGTTTTGTTAGTACTCAAGTATCCGTGTGTCTTTGTAACAGAGGTTCTAAAATCTATCCTTTGCACTCCAAGATTTCACTAGTACACTTGCACATACCTATGCCGCAATAATTTAAATTTTAAAAAAATGGTTGAATCAAAATAAAAACAAAATTATGTGGGGTTATGGGCGCCGAATGTTTCTATGCGAATTCCTAGTAATCCCAGCGAGCCAGTAAAGTTCTTTTGGTTTTTTGATAGACTCGGGGTAATGCCCCCGCAGCGCTAAGCCTTTTTCGGCGGGCGACCGCACACGCGGCGTAGTTTCATATTTGTTTTAGAACAATGTTTTTGAAAACACATTTTTGAAAGATAAACATAACCTCGAATGATTTTCTGTCAGAAAACCTAAAAATACTCTTCTGTCTCACTGCGACCCGAATTAAAGTTTGTTGACAAAACACCTGCAGTTCTGCGATCTATCGGTCAACACTTGAACTACGTATGTCTCCCAAATCTAATGAAGTGTGACTGATTGATCAGTTTTCTTTTCCGGAGTGCACAGGCTTCTAGAAAAAGGGAAACTTCGTTTTTATTTTCGCTAAAGCAAGGAAATATAAAAAGGAAAAATGTAATCCAGAGGAAATTGTGAGTATTTCTCTATTTTTTTTTGTAAATCGGGTTTGATCTAAACCGTAATTATTTTAAGGCTTTTGGGATAGATGACAGCACCAGAGCTTTTATTTTCATGAAAAAATAATTGAGAATTTTGAAGAATCCCTCAGATATTTTTGTTAATCATTTAAAAATGATCATCCCTTAAAGATTTCAGCTAATTCCGATGTTTAGTTTTCCCTGTGCACTCTGGCAAAATATTAAAAAATTAAAGAACAAGGCGTTGCCAATTGTACTTTTTTTTACTTAAAATCTGGGGAGAAACTATAGCCTTAAGGCCATAGTTTCTATAACTTTTTTAAATATTTGCCAGGGTGCCCAGGAAAACAAAACATCAAAAATAACTGAAGGTTTTAAAATATGTATATATGTAACTTTTTTAAAAAGTCGGGAGAATTATCAAAAAATTAGTCTGATTTAAGCATACAAAAAAGAAAATGCTGGGCACTCTGGCAAACGTCTCTATTTAGTTGAATTTAGGAGAGAAATGCGTAGTTAGGGTTGTAATATAAATCGCGGTAGGTACAAGGCCCGTTTTTATGGTGGAGGTGATCACAGATGACTGGCGTACGCAAAGATTGGCCTTGGGGGGAGATAGTTAACGCTATACCTACAAGGTAGCGGTCACAGCCTATATTTAATAGCAAGGGCGGATACTCCGGCGGCTATGGTTTTAACAACTAATGATGGTATAGCGCCGCAGGCAAAATTTTTTTTCAATTTAAACAAAAAAACTCTTTTACGATTTTTGGGAAATATTTTTAAAAAAGTGGATTGGCTCAAGTGCCATTATCTTGTTATAAGAGCACCGCAGGCAAAATTTTTATGCAAGTTATACTTAAAATGTCACTTTTTACACGTTTCAAATGCTGATAATAAGTTTAACCCAAAAATTCTGTAAAGATTTTCATCTCTTTAACGTTTGGTGTAATTCATGGTCCATGGGCAGCGGATTTATCCCCTTCCCGTACGTACGCCCTGTGACAGATCAACTGACTGCAATCGTTGCATACGTTACTGTGCCTATAAAGTCCATAACCGTCGTTTTTGTCAAGTTTAAAAAAAAAATTTAATATTTTGCACACATCTTGCAAAACAAAAATAAAATAAAATAAAATTAGCTGTGACCATTTTTATATAGAAGGGGCTAACTTGACGGTTGCACCCCCAAGACGATATATTTTCAAAATTTGTATGCCATTCGAAAGGTATAATTTTATACAATTTTGCACACCCCCTAGAAGCCCGCAGTAGAATCCTATAGAAAATAGGATAGCCCCCTCAAACAATATATTTTTAAGATTTTTTGCACAATTTTATAACCGATGTGCCCCCCCCCCCCAAAAAAATATTTTTTGAAAATTTTTATGTCATTTGAAAAGAGTGATTTACACCCAATTAATTTTTTTTTCAACCCGCCAGGAACCTGCGGAAGGCTTCTCGAGTAACCAGGTTGGCCTCCACCCATGTTTATGGTGCGCCGCAGGAGGATTCTTCAATAACCAAGTTGGCCACCCCAAGACAATATGTTTTAAAAAATTTTATATTTTTCGAAAGGTCCAATTTTTCACAATTTTGCAGACCAATTTTTAAATTTTGTTAAGGTTGAAAAAATTTGAAATTGAATGTACAAATTTTCAAAAAAAAAAATATTGTTTGGGGGGGGGAGCTACGTCACTTAATCAAGAACTATCCTGTGGGTTCCTACGAAGTCTGCAAAATTTGAAAATGGGTGTGGAAAAATGTGCAAAATTACACCTTTCGAATCACATAAATTAAAAAAAAAAAAACATATATCATCTGAGGGGGCTAACGTGGCTACTAGAGGACCCTACTAAGGGCTTTTGGGGAGCTTTGCAAAAATTGTGCAAAATTATACCTTTCAAATGACATAACAATTTTGAAAATATATCGTTCCTCCATATAAAAATGGCCACAGTTACTCGTCCAAAATTGTGACACTAAAGTTCACAGAAGCTATCTGGAAGAGGCACACTTGACCGACCCCCATATCGCGCATAAGAAATTTTCGACAATTATTAAAGCATTGGAAGTATCTCCAAATCCAATGAATTATTGTTTTTTATGCCCATCCATCTACATTTACACTACATTTCCAAACTTGCTTAATTGGCACTTCCAATATGGAAATTTTTCGTATTCGGCCTTTTTAATTTTTAATATTTTGCTCGGATTTTGGCATGATTAAGCTATAGTTTTGTGGAGTCCTATTGCACAACGTATGTATGCAAAGCACAAAAAATTTCCAAGCACGTTTTTCTCCTTTTTTCGTAATTTCCAATTTAGCATTTTCTAATTTGGCCGGCCGAACAATTTTTCAAATACCTGTGTATTTACACAACGCTTTTAGGTAAAAAAAGCATACCTTTGATGTTTCCCTGATGTACTAGCCAGACTTTTAATCCTGAATAATTTTTTTTTATTTAATTCAATATTTTCGTCAAAAATCTGCTTTGTCCCCGTATTAAAAAAAAAAAATATTTAACATTTTACCTTCCCATGCATATATTCCGCAGGGAGAAGTCCAAGAATGGTAGAATTACTTTGTTTATACGGACCTCTTAAGGTGCTTCTAAACAGTTTTAAGCACCAAATCGATTCTATTTGAAAACGATTTGGGAAAGCGGTTTATCCGCTTTAGAGGGTCGGTATAAATACTTTCAAAACACTTTAGCGAAATTACGCCATCCTAAAGAAATACTCAATTAAAGTGTTGTTAACTGAGTTAATTGTTTCATTTGATTTTTTTTTTAAACGATAAAATATAAGAAAATATAATTTTTTTTTTTCGGAAACCGTACGGTTAGATCATTAGGTTAACGGGATGGCTAGAAAACGATTTTAATGATAGACTTGTAAAATCTGGAAACTGAGTTTGCGCATTAGCTCATCTTTTATCTTTGTTCGTTTGTGTGTTCCTTGTGGGATGCTCATCCACGTTTGAATTTTCGGTATTTCCACCCAAGATCTTTTGATCTTTTGTTTTTAGATTCTTTTTGGTTGATGTAACTGATTTGGAGGTTTTTTAACTTCTTTTTTGTTTTGAATTGCCTTAGGAACATAATCCTATTGGAAATATTAACACGCCAGGCCGAATCTGTATCAGGTAACTTGGATAAGTACCAGTGCGCAACGATGCCTATTTGTGAGTGATTTAAAGTTGGAAATCAAAGTGTATGGCGGTGTTTAATGATGTATGTAGGGTGACCAGTGGAACCACTGACGAGCCTACGCTGCGCTGGTTGCCCCAGGCGAAATATCGTTTAATCATTTCTCTTTTCGTTTTGGTCCTTTGTGTGTTCCTTGTGGGATGCTCATCTAGGTTTGAATTTTTGTTATTTCCATCCAAGATCTTTTGATCTTTTGAGCCCAATGGCATGTCGTTTTGGTTATTAACCAAAACTATATCTGTAATTAAAGGATTTTCGTTCGTTGTGGTAGAGGTTTTTTTTCTATATATATTACAAATTCTCGCTGAAATTTATGTTGGAAATTGTTAAATAAGTATATTACAATGTAACATCTGACAACATAGAGCGTGTGCAAATCCAAGTCTTGGGTGCGCTTTCACTGAGGTGCGCGGCGAGAAAGAATGCAACAAGCTCGCAAAACCTGACAAATAACAGCTGACAAATATAGCCTGCACTAGTGCCCCCCTCCCCTTTTTGCGAGAATTTATTTAAAAAATCACCGGTTTTTCATAAAAACGGTAAAATTTTTGATAATTTTTCAAAAATTTTCGCCTGCGGCGCCCTCTTGTGTCAGAACTTATATTAATTTTTAATTTCAGAACTTTTGCACAAAACTATTTCTTTGCTTTTACAAAATTTTGCACTCACCTCCCCCCCTTTTGCAACAGCCACTGCCTGAACTAGCATGTAGCTCGGGCAGCCATGTCTTCTCCGCTCTTGGACTTGTATAGGGTGTTTGTTTATAACTGGAACACTTAGTACCTTTTTTATTATTGAAAATAAATGGTAGGACTAAATTCAAAAATTTCTTGGCAAACTACAACGAACTTAAGCGCTATAACAACTTTTTTTGTTGCCCTTGATATACATTGTGTGTCAATAAAGACACCCTGTATATTTTTGCATTTTTTCATTTTTGAAAAAATCTTTTGTAGTTCCTGAGATATTTGCGTTTAAGTTTTAATAACTGTCAAAATTAAAATATATTGGAAATGACCAACTTATCAAGCTACCAAGTGGGCCATGAATGTATTTCTTTATTTTAACAATATAAACTTAAAAATCTAGTGGCCTTGAAAGAAAAAACGAGGCAATGTAGTAGTTTGATCAGATGGTCGTTTTTAATGTATTTTATTAAAATTTTAAACGCAAATATCTCAGAAACTACAAAATTTAAAAATGCAAAAATATACTGGGTATTCTGTTTAAAAAGAAATTAGTTTGATTGCCACACCCTGTATACCAAGGGGAACAAAAAAAAGTTGTTATAGCACTTAAGTTCGTTGCAATTTGCCAAGAAATTTTTGAATTCAAACCTACCCTTTATTTTCGTTAATAAAAAAGGTAATGTGTGTTCCAAATACCCTGTGTATTATTGTGCATTTTAATTTCTTCATATTAAATTGAACACTCTGTATATTTTTTGAATCTTCGATAGATCTTTTCTTCCTGATTCAAAAAATATACCATATATAGGATTTATCTTTACCGGTTCTCGATTGAAATAAAAAATAATTTGCCAAAAATGTGTTGTCAAGGAAAAAAAGTAGGTGGTTTTTTGTTCAACACATTGCTCTTATGGCAACGTTTTTCTAAATTTGATCAATGACCGTTCAAGACAAAGGTAACATATGGTATATTTTTGGAATCAGAAAGAAAAGATCTATCGAATTTTTGAAGAATATACAGGGTGTTCAATTTAAAATAATTTGACCAATTTTGACATGCATAATTTTATAGTTTACTTAAAGTTATGCAACTTTTGTTTAAGACTATTTTTTGTAAAATGCATTATAACAGAGAATAGAGGAGGTTACATTTTTAATGGATAACCCTGTACACGCTGTATATTTGGAATAAACTATAATTAGTAAACCGAAGCCCAAAAGTAAAAAAACTTTGGTCAACCAACGTAGTGTTTCTCTACTTTTGAAGTTGCTCTGTTTTGGTTCTTTAATATAAAATTCATTATTATCAGTTCATCAAACACTCTTTTTTCTACGAGTGTGTAGGAAACCCGACCTTCCCGCGTTCATTTTAGTATGGAAAATGTCACTTTTCCTGCAATGACTGCGGGAATTAAAATTCTTTCTTTTCTTCGGTCGTGTCTTTTCCTACGACCACACATAAAAATGATAGATTTCACACGATTTGCATCCTTGGAAAACGTTAAATTTCACCTGCGTGCAGACATTTTTTCTCAAATGTGTGGGAAAGTGTAAGATAACGTTAACTGTCACCATGGTCGCGATTCTTCAAAAACTGTCGGAAAATCTCACCCTTACAAAAAATCTGACGATTTTTAAACAGAGGTTTACACTAGCTGCTTTTTCGTACGGACTTATTTGCTGGGATTCCTTAAAAATGCCTCCAAAAAATAACCATAACGACTGTGAAAATATCTGTAATAATAACATATTGAAAAAGGTAAGTTGTCGAAAAATAATTAAATAGTGGGAACAAAAAAAAATTAGTTAACAAAATTGCGTTTAAAAATTGCCTTACAAAAATTATATAATCTCAAAAGATTAGCTTCGCTAATTTTCATAGCAAAATCCCGATTTGCGAATGTCTATAACTCAAAAACCAAACAACATACACTGAAAAAAAGTGTATTCTGTATTTAAGACTAAGCTTATACTTTAAAAAAATATAGTTACCTAATGCAAGAATTTTACTTTTTTATGAACATTAGTTAAAAATTTTTAACAACTTTCTGGTTATTCTTAATTAAAAAAATAAATCAATAATAACACAAAATTTTATTTAAGAAAACTTGCACAATCACATATAATTTCTAGGTTTGCAGCAACGAATCTATACTCTTAACTTTAGATTAATTATTATCCAAATAATTTCCCTTCACTTCCCTCATAAAGTAATATCTCTCCTACAGACTCTGAAGACAAATAAGTATTTGTACCGGAAAAATTTTCTATTAGATATACAGGGTGATTCACGACCAAATGCAAATATTTTAATGGTGAGTATTTTAACTTTTTGTCAAATATACAATGTGATTTATGAAAATACCGCAAAAAGAAAAATGGCCATATCTCGGAAACCAATGTACTTTAAATTTGGCACACAGAAGGAGCCCGAGCCTATTTCGACCATTGTAAAAAAAATCCAGGTCCGGACAAAAAAAAATAGTAGGTATTATTTATCTTTGTTAAAAATAACACTGTGTATACTGCAATTAGAAAATTTTGGTGTTAACTTATAAAAGCTAAAGGATGATGCTTTAATACCCTTAGATTGCAAAGCTCAAATTCCAATCGTGCTACTAGGGTTACAAAAAATATCAAGTTCTAAATTGCTTAGAAAGTATTTTTACGTTAAAACTAATTTAAGCATAAATAAATCAACACCCCAGCCTACTCAAGCAAGGAACAGGCAGGTACAGGCAGGTACAGGGCCGGATGAATATGTTTTAATTTATTAATAAACTCCATTTTAATTTAAAATCCGTTTTCGGAATTGATTTGGAGTCGTAGCCAAATCATTAAAGTTTCAGGCCCGGACTAATATTTATTAGATTTAATTTGTCCTAATTGGAAAACAACATTTTTTGTGCTTCATTTGCAGATTTTGGTATAACAACATACAAGGCAAAGGATGTTGCTATAAGTATCTTTTAAATTGATCATCATTTACAAAATCAGAGGATAATGTACAGGGTGATCTATCATAAATGCCAACGCCATTTTCCTCCGTTATTATGCATGCTATAAAAAAGTTTTTGAAATCAGAAGAAAAGGAGGAATTCAGAAATTCTGACATTTGCAATAACACTAGTCAACTTTGGCATACATATTCTGAAAAGCTGGAAAAAGTTATACAGCTTTTGTACCAAAAACCTTTTTAAAGTATGCCTTATAACAAAGAAAAGTGGCGATGCTATTTATGGTAGATTATCCTGTACATTATACCCCCCATTTATGTCTTGTAGGTTGTAATATGAAAATATCCGAGTGAAGCACAAAAAAATGTTGTTTTTAAAATACGTTTTTAGTAATTTAGAACGTGATATTGTTTATAACCCTAATATTTCAGAATCGAAATTTGGATTTTTATTTTTTTTTATAAAAAGTATTATAACGCCATTCTTTAGGTTTTATGTGATAATACTAAAATTTGCAAATTGCCGTATACAGGGTGTTGTTTTTAACAAAAATAAATAATACTATTTTTGTTTAGTCCGGTCCTGGAAGTGGCTTACATTGCTTTCCGAGATATGTTCGTTTTTATTTTTGCAATATTTTCATAAATCACACTGTATATTTGACAAAGATACTCAAAAAAAAAATTAACATTTGATATGAGTTGTCCGTAATACTTACCATTAAAATATTAGCATTTCGTCATGAACCATCCTGTATAAAGCTTGTGTGAGTCAAAGATATTATGATATTGGTGGTTAGGTTGTCGTAGTTTAATTTAGGTGGAATGTATATAGTAGTTTAGGTTAGGGGTAATAGTTTATTTCGATTTGTTGATTTTAAGAGTACAATTGAAGGAATTATTAGGCTAGGAACACACCATGCAACTTTTCCATGCATCAAATTTAGTTTTCACAAGATAAAAAAAGACACAAACAGATTGTGTCTCATTTTAACCTGTTATTAGAAAATTTGATGCATGAAAAAGATGCATCGTGTGTTCCTAGCTTTAGTTTAAGCAAAAATTGCATATTGGATTAAGTATAACAATTTATTTTTCCAAGCAGGCAATCTGGTCAAATACAGGGTACTATTTCTTTAATTCAAGTAACTCTTTTTCACGGTTGGAGTATGAATTGTTTTGGATTAATTGTAAAAATTGTTGATTACAATAGTCTCCTTACTTGCGCTAAGTAGTACTTGAAGATGATTTAAATAAGTTATAATTGCCTTAAAAAATATCCATGCAAGTAGTTGTGTATACTTGTTCCAACAACTCACTAATATTCAGGACTATCAAAACGAAGTTAGGTTTGAATCAACATGTATGAACAAATAGGAATAAATAACTAGGTATTGATAATACTATTTCTAACTTAATGTTTACAATCATAGACAAGCCGCATAGTGCAATAAATAAAAAATAGGTAAAATCTAAAACATTCAATAAGATCATAATTAGCCACAATTATCTAATACTATCACTAAAAGAATGGGTTTAAAACACGTTTTTTTTAATGGTTACTAAAATCACAATCAAACATAATAATGACAAATAAGACAAACCAAAAGAGACAAATATAGAGGAACAATAAAACACATAGGTCGGTTGTACTGTAGCTGTTAAAACTTGTATTCTAAAAATGACTCAATTGAGTAAAAAGCCAGTTCAATTAGTTTAGCCTTGCATTTATTTCTAAATTGTTTAAGTTTGAAATATCTTATTTCTAAAGGGAAATGATTATACATTTTTATTCCGTTATGGAATAAAGAGTTCTTCCACAAGGGTAGAGTGAGGTATAGGTAACCTGAGGTCATTTGAATGTCGCGTATTATGAGAAATAATAGAATAATAGTTAGTAGGAAGATGTGGAAGATGTTTGTGAATTAGGCAGAGGGTTTCTAATATGCAGAGACAAGGAAGGGTTAGTATATGATTTTTAATAAAGAAAGGTCTAGAGAGGTCAGTCAAGCCACCCCCCCCCCCGAAAGATATGCTATGTTTTTATGGATATTGAATTCGTTTTCAATATGTTTTGAAAACTTTTTTTTCACGAGTTTTCATGACAGGTTTTCAAATCGATTTTGAATCGATTTGAAAACGGTTTTCAAATTTTGATATTTGGCAGCTGACATATGTCATAGTTGTCAAATATTGATTTTTGAGTTTTGTTACTTTCTTTTAAAATGTATTTTATTCAAAAGATGATGTTAGCCCTTGCCACACATTTTTTTTTATTTTTAATTACTACTCTGTTTGCAAGTGGAAGTGAAGAAAGAAATGCTGGACTGGCATATGTGCATAGCACATATATGCAAAAAGTTACAAAAGTTAAAAAACGTTTACCAAAGAGATGGTGGGCCAAAGAAAGAAGTCATGACTGGTGGGCTAGGCTTGTCCAACATCATTTCACTGATGAGGATTGGCTAGAAAATTTTCGGATGAGCTATGACACTTTCTTATTCATATGTGAGAGATTAAGGCCCTACCTTTCTGCTCAAAAGAATTTTGTTAGGCAGCCTCTAACTGTTGAAAAAAAAGTTGCGATAGCCATATACAAATTGGCCAGCTGTGCAGAATACAGGGTTGTGGCTAACCAGTTTGGCACCAATAAGTGTGTAGTTCACAAGTGTGTGTATGATTTCTGTAATGCAGTGATTGAAGAATTTACCAAAGATAAATTATCTCTACCAAACTGCTATGAAGCGGAAGAAATCTCTATGGCATTTGAGAGTCTATGTGGCATACCGAACATTATTGGAGCCATAGATGGAACGCATATTCCCATCCTAGCACCATTAGATGGATATAGCGATTTTGTAAATCGAAAACAATGGACCTCATATAATGTTCTAGCAGTGGTTGATCATCGACATCGGTAAGCATCATATCAAGTTTTTAAAGAAATAAGAGTTGCCTTTTTTTTCATTTCTGTTGTATTGTTTTTAAAAGATTTAAACCTTGGCTGCCCAAAAAAAGACAAAAACCTATTTAGAAAAAAAGAATGAAAACGTTTTCAGAAATTTTCATTTTTAGTTTTAGATATGCTACTTGTCAACACCTTGGAAGTGCCCATGACGCAAAAGTATTAAAGGACTCAAATTTATTTAAAAACAGTGAAACCTTAATTCCACCTGGAGGAAAAGAAATAAATGGACAAAAGGTACCCTACTTTATCATAGGAGATCCTGCCTATCCACTATTATCTTGGTTACTTAAAGGATACAAGGGAATATTAAGTCCAGAACAAGAATCCTTTAATGCATACCTGAGTTCTGCGAGAGTCGTTGTGGAAAATTCATTTGGCAGACTGAAGGCTCGTTTCAGATGCCTTTTGAAAAGAATTGATATAAATTACAATTTTGTTCCTCGTATTGTATTTACTTGCTTAATTCTACATAATTTAATTGAAGAACGTAAAGACACATTCATTCAGGCATGGATGGAGGATGTTAAAAATGCGGAGATCTTATTCCCGCAGCCAGAAAAAATGCCTAGTAGAGATTATGATAATTTAAATGCTGCCGGAATACGAGACACACTTAAAGAGTACATGTTAAAATTTCCATTAAGAAAATCAAAATTTTAACATGTTAAAGAATCTCTAATGCTTTAATTTGCTGACTCAATGCAATTCTGTGGATTCCTAAGGACAATCTACTGCAGCCTTGGCTTAAACCCAACCCAAAAAAAACTTTAAAAAAAAGTGTCTGTATATACAGAGTGGATTGTTTAAATAGAATGGTGCTTGTAGCGGGTAAGAATTTGGTTGAATAAAAAAAATCCCAAAACATGTCAACTGAGATATTTAATTTCCTTTAATCATGCTATCTTGGATTTTTTTTATGTCACTTTGTTTACGAGGTATGGCAAAAAACAGGACACTCTGTATATTTTGCAATTTTTGAAATCTGCAAACAATTCTCTCTTCAGCAATACTACACTGTAGGATCTATCTTTTACGATAATCCAGATATTTTTATCTAAATCTGTATGGAAAACTTTGATATTCATTCAAATATCCCCTGTAAAATAAGAGTAGTATTAATGTGTAGTATTTTTTGCCATACATCGTAAACAAAATGACATAAAAAAAATCCAAGATAGCACGATTAAAGAAAATTACAAATCTCAGTTGACATGTTTTTGGATTTTTTTGTAAAACCAAATTCTAACGCACTAGAAGCACCATTCCATTTAAAGAATCCAACCTGTATATATATATATATATAGTGGTAACAGGTTTTAAAACAGAAATTTGTTTTAATGAATTATATCATTGGGTCAACAAATTTGGGGGCTTCCCCTGTGTTTTTTTTTAAATTAAATCTGTATGTTTTATTATTTTGCCTCTACATAGTTGGTTTAAGAATAACTGTGAATAACATATTTTTAAGATATTTTCTTTAAAAAGCTTTTTAAAAAAAATAAAGGTAACTAAACATTTTTGTTTACTTTTTATTTATCAAGACTTAGCAATTAAGTCAAGAACATTTAGGTAGGTACAAAAAATTTTTGGTGCAAGCAACTTAAATTCTATCAGTCACATGTTATAGTAAGTCTTTTATAAATACCTATATCATAAGAAATAATAAACTGCTATAAAATATTTGTAACACTTAAATTCAAAAAGTATTTCTTTAAAAACATACTTTTTAATAAAAAACAATTGTTAATCCTGAAATTCAGTAAGAAACTACCTACTTAACAATTAGCACAGGTACTGTTTAAAATCTGTCCTAAGAATATGGTGTTTTTGGATGGCATACAAATATAAAGCTTTTTCAGTTTATTTTCTTAACTATTTCTATGCTCACCCATATAGCAATATATTCTGCATCTTCCTCAATCAAAAAGTAACAATTTTAAGCTTTCTTTTTGAAAAATTCACCAAAAATACAAACACCGATGTTGATTGACAGAACTAAATATATATACATTTACTGATGCTGTCAATTTGTGTCAGTGTTTGTATTTTTTAATAACATTTCAAAAAGAATGCTTAGGATAGTTATTTTTTGATTAAGGAAAATACGGAATATATTTCTTTAAGGGCAAGCCTAAAAAAAGATAGTTAATTCTTGAAGGCTTGTAAAATAACGTTAACACCAAAAGTTGTTAATTTTCTATGCTGTCTAAAAACACTAATGTTTAAAAAATTCTAGTAAAACAACGAATATCTAAACTACAAAAGAAAATATATATGATAACAAAAAAAACTAATCTAAAAGAAAAAATTTTCATAAAAATATTGGATATTAATCACTATCACTGGAGGTATCACCACCTGACTTTTTTTGTGCGCTTTTGGGGGTTGACATATTTTGTGAACTGGTTGAACCTGAAGCAAATGGCATATAAGAGTATGGCATCATAGGGGGCATCTGAGACTTCATTATATTTACCATCGTTTTGCTAAATGTGTTAAGCACTAATTTTAAATCTGATGTTCTTTGCTTAGCAGACCTTTCTTCTATTTCCTTTTGATTTGCAAAAAATTCTTTTAATATTTCTCTTTGGTACTTAAACTGCAAGTCTTCTTTTGATTTTGAAGATTCCCCATACTTTCTCTTACCTCCTTCCTATTTTTATCATTGTTCACTCCCTCTCCAGTCACTTGGGTAACTGAAGCCTCAAGATCCTCCAGTGTGACGCTGGAATCCACTTCAAGCTGAACTTCAACAGCTTGCTCTAAATTTTCTGCCTCAGTCTCATCATCATTATTATACTCTTGATCTGGTCTTTCAGAGTCTATGCCATCTATGGAATAGGCTGGCCTGTCTCCCAAAATTTCATTCAGTTCGTCAAAAAACTCACAAGTTGTTCTTTGTGCTCCACTCTTACTATTATTTTTTTTTGTATTGTTGTAAGAAGTCTTCAAAGCCTTCCAATTATTTTTAATTTGGTCAGCTGACTTGGTGGCGACTCCCAGTTTGATCATTTCTTCATGAACTTTCTTGAAAATTTCATTATTTTTATATTTTTTTCCATCAATTAGCTTGATAATATTTAGCTCTCTAAATACCTCAAGCATCACCCTTACCTCACTTTCGAGCCAAATATTTCTTTTATTTTCCATAATTAATTTTTTTAAAGTCGTTACAAAAAAACAAATCTTTAGTTATTTAAGTAAGGTTATGACATTAATCTTCTTTTTTCTATACACTCCACCAAATTTTAGAATGCCGGTTCTACAGTTTCACTTCTATTTCTCTCTCTCTCTCTCAAAAAGAGTGAGAGCCATAAAGTATATTTTGGCGGCTGTCTGGTAACCCGACGCAATACGCATGTGTACACTCAATCCCCGTTTTCATGGAAAATCGGTATTTCGATCTCAATACGATCTTGATCCAACCCAAAAAATTTTCAGGGTCGGATCTAGATTGAAATCGATTTGAATACTGGAAAAACGGGCGTTTTCATGGACGGTATCGGATTGAAATCGTTTTCAGAACGAACTCAATTCCCATGAAAACGTAGCAATACTCAAGTTTTGATATGCTTATAATTTCGAACCAATTTCGAACTAATTTTGAACCACTTTTAAAAATTTTGAGCCACACTCCTTCCTGGTTTTTTTTTATATTCAAAATGGGGGGTGCAGCCGGACGTCAAGCTACACCCCTCTCATTTAAAGCGTAGTACTAATATCACCAAAAAGAATTTCGAAAATTCCACTATTGATTTGGATGCGCAATAAACATCTCTCTGCTCATATAGTCCGCATCAGCTAAGAAGCCGCATTGGAAAGATCAGATGATTTACACATGCACATATTAGGTACCAAAAGTCTAACAAATAATGAAATAGTTTTTCTTACGTGATTTCTAGTCGTTTCTAGTATATTGCTATGCCTTCCAAACTGAGTGGATTTCAATTGGCTATACCCCCCATTTTGAGTAAATATAAAAAATGACAGAAATTAGGATGGTTAAAATTTTTTTAAAACTGTACAAAATTAGTTCGAAATTAGTTCAAAATCAGCATATCAGAGTTCGAGATTTTTTTGAGAGGGGTGTGGCTTGACGTCAACCTGCACCCCATATTTTTTTTTTAAAACACTAGTGGATTTTTCGAAATTTTTTTTGGTGATGTTAGGAGTTCGAAATTAATTCTTAATTTTGCGATAGTTGCTTTTTATTTTTCTCTACGCTTTAAATGAGGGGGGTGAAGTCCGGCTGCACCCCCCATTTTGAATATAAAATAAAAGCAGGACGGAGTATGTTTCAAAATTTTTAAAAGTAGTTCAAAATTAGTTTGAAATTGTTTCGAAATTATAAGCATATCAAAACTCGAATATCTTTCGGGGAGGGGGGAGTGTGGCTTGAGTGACCTGGTCTACAGTGGGTTCTTGAAGTTGCACTGCACATGAAGCGTATTGCCCGTTTTTGCAGAATAAATCCTGAGTTAAATAGGTATTGCCTGCAGCAGCCCCAAAACGGAAGACAATAACATAAGTGCGATTCCACAAGTGCGAAGTATGCAGTTCAAACCACTGTCTTCCCCAGTTCTCTGGCAGTAACTTGGTACCAGTATATTTTTTTTTCCGTTTAGAGGTATCTTGCTTCGTTTCTGAGATAAGTTTTAAATTTGAAGATTAATATTACGATCGCAAAACGCATGCGGTGAAATATGAATATGCTATATGGAAAAGCGAATATAATTTCAGGAAAAATCTACTTTCTTTTAAAATAATTCCACAGATGGAAACCATAAACCTATATTGCTGGGGAAAGAGTTTTCTATTTCGTTTTTTCCCTTCTTATAAAAATTTAATATTACGTTTGCCGGTAGAACGAAATAAAAGGAAAGGCCTAATATAACACGAATATTTTTCCTTGTTATTTTTTTTTATTTCTTGCAATAACAGAGACTATATTACTCTCTCTTTACATTCGACAATATATTTTATTATAAAAATATTTTATTTCTTTAAAAAAACGCCAGAGCTTCTAATGACCGGTTGCTCAATAGCGAGTAGCGTTAACTCGAGCAACATAACCTTATAAAAATATCTAAAATGCGGGTTAAAATAAACTCCAGGGTAACCATGCATGGCTTAAAGGTGACGGTAAGTTATCTTACCTCAGGGATAACCTAGAGGACCTCTATACATTTGACAGTTGTTGTTTTATCTGAGGTGGGCAACTCATCCAACATAGCAAAAACATATTGCGCGTATATTCAGCGTAATGGTAACCGTAGATCCGGATTTCGCACTTGTGGTGTTCATCAGTACGGTGCTAGGAATTAGGAGATAAAATGATGATGAAAAAATCTGACACAGGATTCATGTAAAAGACAACTATCTGTCAAATTGTAGAATCGGCAGATGTACCTTCAATTTGAAGGAAAATTTAGCGTCTCTACGGAGACAGATATAATTATCTTTACAGATATCCTAAGCTCTGGAGTTGATAAATTTAAAAAGGGATTTAGTGAGGTTGAATAAATAACAATATCAATGAATAGCGAGCTTTCCCTCAAAAAAAAAAGTAATGGTAAACGTAGATCCGGGTTTCGCACTTGTGGTGCTCATCAGTACGGTGCTAAGAATTAGTAGATGAAATGATGATGAAAAAATCTAACACAGAATTCACAGATGGTTGTCTTTTACATGAATGTTTATTTTAAAATATTAAGTATATTGAAACTAATACTATTTTCGCGACGTTAAGATAAACAGCGGTTATAATCGGCTTCCGGAAATCTTCAAATTTAAGATGTTAAAAGTGTTGTTTAATTAACAAATTTGGTACCAGTGTATTCGTAATTAAAAATCCTACATAGTATTGGTGGAATAAAATTAGTAAAACATTAAATAAGTGCAAAATTGCGATATAATGCAAATATAAATAAATAATACGCTACAAAAAACAATAAGCGATAAGGTGATTCGGGGGTCACGGAAGAATAAATGCATAAATGGAAGTAGTATTATAGCAATTTCTTTTTTTAAACAAGTGTTATAAGATTTAAAACTAAAAATGGTTAAAAATCCTGAAAGTGGTAATAAGGAGCACAAAAAACAAGGGGCCAGTACAAAAGTTCTCCCAAAAAAGGCTACCTCTAAAATTTGTGAGAAGTGTAAGAACAACATAACAAAGTCTCAATACAGCATACAGTGCAATCAATGCCGTGGATACTATCATAAAAACTGCTGTGAGCTTACCCAGCAGGAGTTCTCAGCATATGAAAGGAATGAAATAAAGGAGCCATGGGTATGCCCACAATGAAGTATTAATCAAATAAGCTCTAACTCAGACGAGACCTCAGACTCGGAAGATGAGAAAATAGCGGATGTTGTTAATAAGCACTTTAGTCAGCTTTTTTCTAACTCTAAGCAAACTACAAATAAGTCGAGAAAAAGTCAAGTTTTTCCACCGCCAAATAGTTCCTGCTCTCTAACAATCCAAGAACAAAGCGAAGTGAACCCATCAATTCAAGATATTATGAAATTATTTAACGAACGCTTTGAACAATTTGAACTTTCCCTAAACTTCAAATGGGAGATGGTCGAGAACATAAATAAAATAGTGAAAGACATACAGGGTGAGAACAAGCAGCTTAGACGGGAAAACGAGACTATGATAAGAAATTAAATGATGTAGAGAAAAAGGTAGAATTATTAAACTATAAGCAAGAAAAAGAACATCTACAAACTAAAAAGAAAAACCTCATTATGTCAGGACCTACGACAACTGCAGAAAATTTACAAAATACTGGTTTAAAAGTTTTTAACAAGATAAATGTGGACCTGGAAGAAGATAAATTTAATGTAAGCTTACTTCCAGGCAAAAATCAGGATAAACTTATTTTGGTAGAACTGCGTGACGAAGAGACCCGTAGTAAGATTATAGAAGCTAAAAGAAAGTTTAGAAATCTTGATACTTCAATGTGCGACATACCGTCAGAACCCTCTGGTGAAGCAAAGCAAATCTTTATATCAGAGGACCTTGACAAAAGAGTTCGTCAGTTGTTAATGGAATCGAAAAAACCTAAGAAAGATGGTGGCTATGCGTACATATTGGTAAGAAATGGATTTGTGTATACCCGAAAAACAAACAACTCTCATGCCTTGAAAATAAAAAGCTTTGAATAAATTGGGGAGCTACTCGGGGAGTCCTAACCTAAAATAGAAAAGTGCACGATGAAAGGTAACTCTTATTGTCCTAACAATGGAACATAATGACTTATTAGATAATTATGAAGAATGTAATACCATAGTGTGTGAATCTTTGGAAGATGTTGACTTTTTTAGTAGTAGGGAATTTGGTATCAATATTTTTCATGTAAATATCACTAGCAAATATAAAAATTTTGATAACCTATTGGTTTACATTTTTTTGTCTGAAACGCATCCAATCTACTGCAAGAATGATTTTAGAATACCAGGGTTCGAAACTATAACAAATGAAAGCTACAAAAGCCGATGCGATGGATTTGCCGTTCTTGTAAGGGCAAGTTTATTATTAGATCACACTGTTATACACATAACCGAGCAAAGTTTTTTAAAAGTTCTTATAAAAAAGCAAAATTGTAAGATTGAAGTTTTTGGAACTTACAGATCCCCCGCATAAAACCAAAATAATTTTATAGTAAGCTTACAAGATCTATTTGAACGAAATTTGGGGCAAGTTGATGCTACTGTGTTTCTAGGTGATATTAATATTAATATCTTGAATCAACAAAATAGAATACTTGATAACTACTTAAACTGTCTAGCTTCTTTTGATTTTATGTGTAAGGTAAAAGGTATAACAAGGGAGAGAGGTACACAAACAAGTTGCCCAGATCACTGTTTTGTCAGGTGTGTCGGCGATAAAATCTTTGAAACCAAGTCCGCCATAGTGAATGCAAGAGTTACGCACACACACGATCATTATCCATTTGTGTTTAAGCTTAAAATTAATAGTAATATTCCGAAAGATCCTGTTAAAGTGAAAAGTATAGAAAAAATCAATCATACAACTCTTAAATCTTTACGAGGAACAGGAAGCCTGGACTGAGGTTTATGATAAATCAGATTCGGATGAGTATGCAGTGACTTTCTTAAACATTCTGGAGCGAAAAATCAGAGACTCTACGGAAACAAAACTTATAACTAGTAAAACTTCTCGATTAAAGCCTTGGATTAGTAGAGGACTCCTTATGTCGATAAGGAAACGTGATAAACTTAAAAAACTAACAGCAAGAGAGCCTGATAATGTAGAATGCAGAAATTGCTATATCGAATATAGGGATAAACTCTCAAAGCTAATTAAAACAACAAAGAAAAATTATTATAGAAATCTTATTAGTAAATGTCATGGCGATGCGCAAAAAACCTGGAAAACTATTAAAAACATTACAAATTTATTAAAAAGCGCTATGCAAATCAAATCCATAAAAACACAAGAAGACCAACTATTAAATGACCCAAAGGCTATAGCAACTGAATTTAATCAATTTTTTAGGAGAGTTGGGAAACATTTAGCCAAAAAGATTAAACCGCCCACAGCAAGACAAGGCAGTGTTTGGAGAAATGAAAATACTTGTGATTTTAGTCCCATAAAGAGAAATAAACTGTTATTACAAATTAGCTCTTTAAAATCAAACGCTCCCAGCAGTGACTTGATATCACATCATATTATTAAAATATACAACCATATGCTCTTACAGCCTCTGTTACACCTCATTATCATCATCAGAAGCAAAATTTCCTGATATACTTAAAAAGAGTACTATCATACCTATCTATAAATCGGGAAGTAAAGATCAGACAACTAATTATAGACCTATAGTGCTAACACGTATCATAGCCAAGCTTGTTGAGAAGTGTATCAAATTGAGAATAACGACATTTTTAAAAACAAATGCTCTAATATCTGAGGGGCAATATGGGTTTCGAGATGGAGTGGGTACAGAAAATGTACTGTGTCGAGAGATAAAAAACTATGGGAATTTTCTTGGATCTTTCCAAGGCCTTCGACACTTTGTCGCACCGTATCCTGCTGGAGCGACTTGATGATATTGGAATAAGAAATTTATCCTCAAATTTGATCAACTCATTTTTAAGTAAAAGACCACAAGAGGTACAAATAGGTACTGAAAAAAGTGAGTGGCTCTATGCAGAGTTCGGTGTGCCACAGGGTACGGTTCTTGGTCCTATCCTATTCACAATATATGTTATTGAAGTTTTGAAACTGCAGGATGGAGTAACTGTAAAAATTATTTGTTTTTGTGATGACACAGTGATATTGGTAAGCACCGACTCTTGGAACGAAACCTATAGCAAAGCAGAGGAACTAATCAGTAAGCTAAAACTATGGTTGCATGGTAGCCTACTAACACTAAGTTCTCAAAAAAACCATTTTGTCACTTTTTCCTTGTTAGTATCGACACAACCTAGACGCCAGAACTTAACAATCCATAATGAAGAATGCGACTCTGCAGCAAACTGTAGATGTGCGACGAAAATTCTTAAACAAAGTTCTGTAAAATATTTGGGAGTTTACCTCGATCAGCATCTACAGTATGGAACACACATTGATTATGTTACGGAAAGAATTAAGACAAATATTGTCTCGTAACACAGTCAAAATGGTTTACTTTGCTCTTATAGAGTCCATCCTAAGCTATGGATTAGTTGTTTGGGGGCTAACTTCGGCCACAACCTTAAAATCTAGAGGTAATTCAGAAGACCATATTAAAAATAATATTTTTTAAAAATAAAATGTGTCCCACAAACTTGTTATTTTTAGAGGCAAAAATGTTTCCTTGCAACACTTAATTTCAAAAGTTACAATCAGATTTATGATAAAAAATAATTATTATAGGCTAATAAAACCTACCACTCATAATACCAGAGCTGCTGGACATATATTAAGGTGCAGTTAGACTGTGGTAGTGTAGTCGTCGTTGCATTGCAGCTGTAGTGAATTTTTTTCCATAAATAATGCAGAACAGGATATTTTACAGATAAATAGTTAAAAATATTTTTTGATACACACTTTTTAATATAATTTACCTTGTTTAATGTTTTAAACAAATATTGGTGATAATAGACCCCCTTGCAAAATTTTTGAACATGTTAAAAGATCCACCACCATCCAATTACATATTTCTTTTGTATTAACCGAGAAAGTTCCGTTTTTTCTTAATATAAGTTCAAAAATGCTTTAGTTTTAAAATTAGGGTTGATTGGGTACCAAAGATGGACAAAATAAGCATGGGAGTGATTTCGTGGAAATGCAGACCGTCTATATTTTCAGTAAATTAACAAAGTATTATATTTGATTGAACCTGTAACTTGAACCTTTTTTGTATTAATCAGTACTCTTTCATTCCTAGTTTTAAGTTTCAAATACCTACTTAGTTATTAGTTAATAATTATTTAAACAAAATTCTATGGCATACTTACACAAAGGAAAGGGAAAATAAATTCCTTTTTGTAATGTTGATTAATTGAATAAATAAATAAATAAAATAAATAAATAAAATCATGTTTTTTTTTCTAATATATATAAAATATACAAGTAACGTGCAAAACGTATATCCTAATTTTAAATATCTTCGTGATATACAATATCCAAGGCTTGCTATGTGGGATATTGCTCTCTTTTTCTAGTTTTTTTCGTATTTGCATGTAAAGGGATTTTATGAAATTAAAAAAATGTCAAAAATTGCATACAGCTCTAGGTTAACCTAAAAAAAATATTGTCTTGAAACAGCAAAAAACTGAGATTTATAACCCGCGTTAATTTAACTCGCTGGTAACCCGCTATTGAGAAACGGGCCCTAACTTAAACAAAACCTTACCTCGGAGTTAGAGAAAATTAAAAATAAAGTAAAAACCGTGGGATCGTCGCTTTTTTTATGTTATCCTGATTCTAACCACCTGCGTTTCTAACTCCGTTTTTGATTATGCACTCTTAACCCAAAAATATACCTCGTGCGATTCTATCATATAACTATGAGATACTTTAACGACCCTGCTCTTGAATTTTCCGAAAATGGCGTAGCTATAATAACTCTCGTAATCAAGTTTGAAAAAATTCAAAGCCAAAAGCTCCACCGGAAGCGAGCAGACTGCATCAGGCATGCGCAGTAGATTTTTCGCCTTTGACCTTGCCCAGGGCCAAATGTACGGAAAACCCCTGACTTTGGTCTCACAGCTAAAGTACTTGGGCGTCACCCTAGACAAGGGGCTCATCTGGACATCGCATATTGCCAAAATGACCGAGAAAGTCCAGGTAACAATGTGGAAACTGCGTCGGGTGGTAGGTCGGACCTGGGGTATTTCACCCAAGAACCTCCAGTGGATGTACACGCCAATACTAAGACCTAGGGTCCAATATGCATCCATCGTCTCGTGGCCGGGCAAGGGCTCATATGCAGGGGAATAACCGGCGCCATGAGGAAGACACCAATCCAAGCCCTCGAGACCATTCTGGGAATGCCTCCGCTACTGACTTGGATCAAGAAGGAAGCGATGGCGACACATTTGCGTCTAAAGGACTCTGGTCAGTGGAGAAAAAGAGGGGAAGCCATTGGACACCTAAGGGTCGCCCAAATGGCCACCAGGGAGATGCCACTTGCGTCGTTTGAGATAAAAGGCAACCCGAATTCCCTGGAGATTCAATAAGAGTTACAAAGTCGAAATTCCCGATAAGGAATTCTGGCACAGTAAGAACCTCCACCAACAGCTCGAGAGGAACGCTGTGATATGCTACATCGGTGGCTCCAAGCTATCGGAGAGGCAGAAAACAGGGGCGGGAGTCTACGTGCAAGACCGAGAAGTTCGGATGAGCTATCCGCTTGGAGAGCAAGCTACGGTCTTCCAAGCCGAGGTATACACCATTATAATGGCGGCAACACTACAAGAGGTTCACAATGGTCTGGAGGAGCATGTGTACATATGCTTCGACAGCTAAAAATTGCCAATACTCTGATGGAAAAATGCGTCGAAGCCCTGGAAGCCTTGAGTCAAGACAAGAGAGTTACCGTGATGTGGGTACCGGGACACACGGTGTCGGGCACCGAAAAGGTGGATGAACTCGCTCGGATCGGGGTCAGCACTCAATACGTGGGGCCGGAACCACTCTTAGGTATAACAAGGAGACAGTTGCAAAGTCTCATTAAATGCAGACAGTCCAAAGAATTCATCGACGAACCGGACGCGGCCAGACTCAAATGGCTCCTGGGAAGGACACAAAAAGATATTGGACTACTGACCGGCCACAACCCACTCAGTAAGCATCTTACTTGCATCGGGATCGGGAATGAATCTAGTTGCCGGGCCTACGGGAGGGCGGTGGGGACATCCCGCATTGCGAAGTGCGATGCATACCTAAGGATGAGGCATCAGGTACTCGGACAACCGAACCTGGATGCAGACGACCTACGAGCTCTCAACTGGGCCAAAGTACTGGACTTCGTGAAGAGAACAGGAAGAGTAAGGTAAAAAGGGACCGATTGGGCCTACTTGCCAGATCTTGGGCCGCCCCCTATTTACTACTACTTGCCCAGGGCCAACCCTGAGTTTTCAATTAATTTCTTTGTTTTTCAAAGTTATTATTGTTACACATTTTATGATTTTTGGGACATTATAGTATCTGATAATTATATGGTTTGTACTAATTAAAGCAAATATTAAATTGAACTTGTGACTTTCAGGTCTTCCCAAAAACAGTGTATTTTATGTTGGTGCCATATTTGCATAAAACTATCATAAAACACCAATTGAAGTTCTTGCATGACGAGGTAAATATTCAAATAAAAAAATGTATAAAAGCAAGGTATATTTTCTCGACCAACACATAGACCAGTAACTAACTTTTAACAAAAGGTTCTTGCAAAATAAAGTTTAAGTACATGCGGGCGTGACGTAGTACTTTAACGCCCTAGGGCAGCTAAAATGACTTAAGTTTATATTTTGAATTATTTTTGACTAATGTCATTCCAAAATTATAAAATAATATTTTTGAAATATTAAAACAAAAACCTGCTTATCAGCATAAAATGCGCGCCTTCAGCACGTAACAGCCCTTGGCTAGCGCCTCAGGCTGCTATTTACATACTGTGAGCGTTAGAGCTGTACTTTTTGACCTAGGCCCATAAATACCTATTAAATGTACAAATTAAAAGAAAACTTTAGATCACCCACAACTCGACGCATCTTATTATACAAAGAAATAGTAGTTTTCACAACCATCAGTGGCTAAAATGGTACTTTTTTTTACAAGCGTTGGTTTAAACAACGTGCGCAGCGAGGTATTTAAAAACGAGAGTAAAAAAAGCACAGTTTAGCCGCGAGTTGTTAACACTATTTTTTTTAATACCTTAAAACAGGAGAATACTTTTAAAAATCTCGACCGAAGAGCACTTCTCGCAACACACCATCTTTACACTATAAATCAAGACTGCTGGTAAATAAAGTAACAATGGTTTCCATAGCGATGTACCTTTTGACTCGCGGTGACGTTCATTGTTGCTACATTTAATCTTTGACAGTTTGATATTTTGACGATGTTTTAATTTAAAAACGTCTCTTTCGGAAATACTTGGTGAAAACTCGTGGAAATGGCTTAACTTTTAGGCAAGAACAATTAGACTTTTTCAATATCACTATTTTCCGCTACTTCTCTTTAATTTTGGATAGAAAACGGACAGAAATCTTTTTTTGCACCCGTGATTAAAAAAAAAGTTTTTTTTGCATCGGTAACCAAAAAAGCCATGCTGTAGTTATCTGAACACAGTAAGATATCAGTTGGCTCGCAACAAAATAGTAGTTTTCACAACTAGTGGCTAAAATAGTGCTTTTTTACAAGCGTTGATTCAAATAACGAGTGCCGCGAGGTATTTAAAAACGCGAGTAGAAAAAGCACAGTTTAGCTGCGAGTTGTTAACACTATTTTTTTAATACCGTTATCAAAAAATCCAAGAAAAACAGGAAAATACCTTTGAAAATCTTGAACAAAGAGCACTTCTCGCAACACACCATCTTTACACTATAAATTAAGGTGGCTGGTAAATGAATTAACAATAGCAATGTGCCTTTTTACTCGGTGACGTTCATTGTAGCGACATTTTAATTTTTGACAGTTTGATATTTTGACGATGTTTTTAAATTACTTTTTTGTAAATACTTGGCGGAAAGGGCTTAATTTTTAGGCAAGAATAATTAGATTTTTTCAATATTACTATTTTCCGCTATTTCTTTTCACTGTTGGGTAAAAAACGGACAGAAATCTTTTTTTGCGCCCGTGATCAAAACAAAAGTTTTTTTTGCATCGGTAACCAAAAAAGCCATGCTTTAGTTATCTGCATAGGGTTACTTACTATGAATGTATAAAAAAAAAACTATTTTGTTTGTTACAAAATTTATAGGCATATACAATGAATGTACAAAGTACATAAAACCATATATATTTAATTTAGTCTTAATCTAGAGTTTATACACAATCATTTTGCTCTTGTTAGCTTGCCTTTTGAAAGTAACCTCTAGGGCATCTCTCGTAATAGATTTTTTTTGACGGCTGCGATACACAGATACTTTTACTTCGGCTTTTTTCTTGGCAATCCCAAATCCTTTAATTCGCTTTGTCTTATTTTGTAAGGCTTATTACTGAATAGTTCACAGACAAAATCAAAGTCTTGCGAGCTTGATGAACCGGCGACCCTTTCTGGTACACTAGTGTTTGAATCCGTGGAATCATCATCCGAATCAAGGGTGTACTCCTGAGGCAGAATAGGTATAGTTCGTGCAGAGGATTTTAATTTTGGATACTGTATCGCTGATCTTTCATTCTCCAAAAAGCCTTTTTTAATGGGAGGTGTTAAGCAAAAGCATCATTCAGTAACGCGATCTTTCGGTTCTCGCCAGATCATAAGAACAACGAAGAGCAATCCCATCGCTTTTTTCAACTAAATCATATATGGGAAGTGCAATTTTGATCCTGCTCTCCAACTTTGCATCCAAAATACAAGTGGTAAGCTTTTTTGTTAAAGGGCTACGAGCTCGTTTCGGATTGAAAAAAGTCACTTCACTACATATATAACTGAAATGATCCAGCTTATTTACACAAACTCGCGAAATATTCTAGAGGTCTCGGGTTCAAATCCTGGTCGAGAAAAAACTTTTTTCCGATTTATTCCCTCACCTTTTGCTCTTTACGCCACAAATATTTTCTGTAAATACAAATAATTAAAGTAAGACTCTTGGCATATCGGACAAAGCGTTTTTGTTTCTCACTTCATTACGACCAGACCTCCAATATCTAATGGAGAATCCAGACACCTACAGACCTGTTTCATCCTTATTAGTAATCACCAGGGAGTCATAGGATTGTACCTGGCAGTTGAAGCTACACAGGCAACCACGCAGGTGTGCCTCCAAGGCCTGGTCGTAATGAAGTGAGAAACAAAAACGCTTTGTCCGATATGCCACGAGTCTTACTTTAATTTTTATTCGCGGACACGAGATTCACTTTGTTGTTTTTTTTAAATACAAATAATGTTCATATTTGTTTTATAAAGAAAAAACATTTTCCCAGACAAAATTGGTTTTTATTGTTTGGTTGAAAGTCGTAAGAGTTGGTTCACGATCTAATAGACTACAAATCCGAGTGGCTCGTTCTCATAAAGCCTTAATTATTTACTTAGGGAGACTGTAATTAGGGTAAAATTTGTAATTGAAGAAATTATGCCAGACTATCAATTACACGTTCTCTAGGATTACAAGCCAAAAAGCTTTTATTAAATTATTTAATATTCATCGACGTCGTCCCGTCTGGCTGTGACTTTGTGCACGATTTTTAATATACAGACCGCTTCAAGCTACTACGAACATAGGGGGAATCAAGTCCAATTTACTCTCCGTGCCGTACGACCGAGGTGGATTCGAAGCACGCTTCAGTGTTATCTTTTGGAAATTCATTTTGTTTTTATTATTTTGTTTTATTTCTGCCTTGCTCGAGAAACAGATGGGTAAGTTCTTAATTGAAATAATACATTTTTAAAACTAAAAATGGATGTCTACGAAATTGCCGAAAAAGTGCAGATGGTCAAATGGTCAAATCGTCATAACCCAACACACGTTCGATATTGGTCGAGGGAAAATTTGCATTTGTATTTTGACGTAAGAACACAGTATCCCCAAAAATTAAATGTTTGGGGGGGGGGGATATTGTAGGGGAACACGTAATTGGGCCATTTTTTATTAACGGCAATTGCAATTTGAATGGTCCTAGATACTTGGATCTACTGCAGCAGCACATTATTCCAACTGCTAGGCAGTTGTTAGGTGTAAGATTTGGTAAAACATGGTTTCAACAAGATGGTTGTTCCGCTCACAATGTTGGCCTTGTTAGGGAATATCTTGATAATGTATTTCCTAATCGGGTTATAAGTACACGGGGAACTATTTTATAGCCAGCTCGATCTCCCGATCTTGCTCCTAATGACTTCTACCTGTTTTTGAAGAAGCTTTTCAAATTATCACCCCTAACATGCTTGGAAACGGCTCGGATATTGTCTAGCCGAGCAAGGAGGACTTTTCGAACATTTGATTAATTTTTTTTTTGACTGGGAGAATCTTTTTGTTTTTTAGAATGTATTATTGTATTTTGAGAACTTGCTTTTATTTTGTTTCTCCTTATTATTTTCATTGTAAGACGTCGCCACTGATAAATCTGAGCAGTTGACAATAAAACGCTCTTATTTATCAGTGACAAAAAATAAGAAAATTATGTTATAAAAATTTGCGTATTTATTGACCAAATTCCGGTTTCATTGACTACACTCCACACAGCATCGTGGTTAGAGGCGTACCAAATACAAGGCGAAAGGCGGCGAACGGCGATCGGAAGCCTGAGTGTTGGTTGCTTCACTGATAGGCGTGCGGTGTCTCTGCATGTACGTACACTGGCAAATTAGACTTCTTCCGCCCTATGTTTGCAGTAGCTTGAAGCGGTCTGTATGTAGATGTTTATTACAAGAATTATTATTCATCATTTTTTTATTGTAATGATTTCGGTTTTTCAGCCAATTAACTCAAGTTTGAGGAAGAATGCTAATGAAATTTTTTGTACAAGCTATTCGATTTGTTTTAATATATTGAGTATAATAGGAAAGGTTTAACATATTGCATTTTTCACTATATTTTTGTGAAGTTAACCTTTTTTATTTTTCATGATTGAGTTTCCGGTAGACTCTTTTTCTTCTTCTTTAAAGTACTATCAACAGGGGCCTCTCTTTCAAAATATTTATTAAATTATAACGTATAATAAGCAAAAATATTATTTCAGATACATAGTTTGGATTTAGAAAAAATAAATCAACTTAAGATGCTATGTTTCATTTAACATCAAATATTCACAAATTTATAGACAGTAAAAAAGCTTCTTTCTGTATATTTGTGGACTTTACAAAAGCATTTGATACTGTAAGCCACCAAAAATTAATAAAAATACATGAAAGATATGGATTTAGGGGTAGTGCCCTAAATCTTCTAAAAGATTACCTGGAACAAAGAAAGCAATTTGTTAACATCAAGGGAATAAAAAATGGCTTAGAAAATGTTACATGCGGCGTCCCGCAAGGGACGGTATTAGGACCATTTTGTTTACAATATACATAAATAATCTTTTAAATCTGGACAGCCAAAGAATCACTATAAGTTTCACTGACGACATAGCAATATTCTACTTAGCTAAAGCATAAGCTGAACTAAAAATAAAAGTGGAAAGAGATATATACACTTATACACTTTTAAGCACACAATAAACATCAATAATTAGTTTGAATACAATGAATTAACTCTTAATCAATGAAAAACAAAATTTCTTTCTTTTTTACGATTAAATAAAAATCTTCAAAATATCTGGACATTAATATTGATAGTCATTTAAGATGGGATAAACATATTAAGCACCTAATAAACGAAACACGTTTCCTTATAACTCGCTTTTTTCATCTTAAGGAAGTAAGAACATCTTATATAAACAAATTTGCTATGCTCTCTTTCCAAAAGTTATTTAATGCAAAAAAAGAGTGTATCCGACGGAACTTTTATACACTTTTAAGCACCTAATAAACAAAACACGTTTCCTTATAACTCGCTTTTTTCATCTTAAGGAAGTAAGAACATCTTATATAAACAAATTTGCTATGCTCTCTTTCCAAAAGTTATTTAATGCAAAAAAGAGTGTATCCGACGGAACTTTTATACACTTTTAAGCACCTAATAAACAAAACACGTTTCCTTATATCTCGCTTTTTTCATCTTAAGGAAATAAGAACATCTTATATAAACAAATTTGCTATGCTCTCTTTCCAAAAGTTATTTATGGCAAAAAAGAGTGTATCCGACGGAACTTTTATACACTTAAACAAAAATACTTGATATTCGGCAACTCTATTTTCAAAACTTACTGAATTGTAAAAGTCGAAAAAAAAATAAATATAGGTACGATCACTCATCCACATAATACAGGACACAAACAAGATTGTGCAGTGATTCCTTATTGTCGTAAAGAAGTTTGCTATAGATCCTTTCTCAGCTTAGATCCAAAATTTTTTAATTAACTGCCAAAAATACTTAAAGATATTATTTACTCAAAAAAATTTAAGGAAAATCTGAAAAGATAGCTTTACGCAACAAACACATCTGTGATACATGGAATATTTTAGTATTATTGGTTTGCTGTTCACCGGTATATTGGAATAGATAAAAACTGGATATTTCAAGTTACGCCAACGTTTCAATATATTTTAGCCTTGATAAAGGCATTGATTAAGGGAAAAATAAAAAGATGGGCGAAGTCTAAGTAAAATATCGTGGACGCTTTTTGGTCCTGGCGCTGAGATGGCGCTCGTGTTCTCCTGGGACGTGATTCACCGGATGGCTTGTTAGTTCCCCGCGATGCTGTTTTCCTTCGCTTCGAGCTCGAGTTTATACACGTTCGGCAATCCCGTATTGTATTGCATTAAAAAATTATCTTAGAATTTTAAAAATGTCAATTTACTGCTCCTACTGGAACTGTCTCAATCGTAAAGTAAAAAAAAAATATTTTTTGAGTTCAGAGTGGATAACAAAAAAATGGAGTGAGTGTCCTTACGAGTACGCGTGCTAGTAACAAGGCGAGTAGGCGTTTAACTTATCTTTGCTAAACTTGATCTAGTATGTCAAGATTTAAACAAGAGTGTCCATACGAGCACGCGCGCGAGTAACAAGGCGGCTGTAGGCGTTTTATTTATCTGATAATAGAAAAAATCCAATTTGTTTACCTTAAGTTAACCTAGTATGTCCATATTTGACTTAGAGTGTCCATACGACTACGCGTGCGAGCAACAGGGCGGAAAGCCGTTTAACTTATCTGATAATGGGAAAAATCGAATTGGTTTTGCTAAACTTAACCCAGCATGTCAAGATTTAAACAAGAGTGCCCATAAGAGTACACGTGCGAGTAACAAGGCGAGTAGGCGTTTAACTTAACTGATAATGGGAAAAATCCAATTAGTTTTAATAGACTTAACCGACAATGGGAAAAATCCAATTAGTTTTGCTAAACTTAACCTAGCATGTCAGAATTTAAACAAGAGTGCTAGTAACAAGGTTAGTGTAGGCGTTTAACTTATCTGATAATGGAAAAAATTAAATTAGTTTCGCCAAACTTAAACCAAAAGAAACAAGAGGGTCCATACGAGTACGCGTGCGACTAACAAGGCGGGTAGGCGTTTAACTTGTCTGATAATGTCAAAAATAGAATTAGTTTTGCTAAAATTAAAAGACTTAAACGAGCATGTCAAGATTTAAACAAGAGTGTCCATACGAGCACGCGTGCGAGTAACAAGAAGAGTAGGCGTTTAACTTAACTGATAATGGGAAAAATCCAATAAGTTTTGCTAAACTTAACCTAGCATATCAAGATTTAAACAAGAGTGTCCATACGAGCACGCGTGCGCGTAACAAGGCGAGTAGGCGTTGAACTTAACTGATAATTGGGAAAAATTAAATTAGTTTTGCTAAACCTAACCTAGCATGTCAAGATTTAAACAAGAGTGCCAGAAACAAGCGAGTAGGTGTTTCACTTATCTGATAGTGGCTAAAAAAAAAGAATGTCAAGACTTAAACGAATGTCTATAGGAGTACGCGTGAGAGTATCAAGGCGAGTCGGCATTTAACTTATCACAGCATGTCAAGATTTAAAAAAGAATGTCCGAGTAAACGTGCGAGTAACAAGGCGAGTAGGCGTTTATGGACACTCTTGTTTCAGTTTTGACATACTGGGTTAAGTTAAGCAAAAACAATTTGATTTTTTCCATTATCAGATAAGCTAAACGCCTACTCGCCTTGTTACTTGCACGCGTACTCGTATGGCCACTCTTGTTTAAGTCATGACATACTGGGTTAAGTTTAGCAAAATCCATTAGATTTTACCCATTGTCAGATAATTTAAATGGCTACTCGCCTTGTTTCTCGCACGCGTATTCGTCTGGACACTCTTGTTTAAGCCTTGACATACCGGGTTAAGTTTAGCAAAGCTAATTCGATTTTTGCCATTGTTAAACCCCCTACTCGTCTTGTTATTCGCTTGCGTACTCGTATGAACACTCTTCTTCAAATCTTAACATACTGGGTGAAGTTTAGCAAAACTAATTCGCTTTTTCACATTATCAGATAAGTAAAACGCCTACTCGCCTTGTTACTCGTACGCGTACTCGTATGAACACTCTTGTTTAAGTCTTGACATGCTGGGTTAAGTTTAGCAAAACCAATTCGATTTTTTCAATTATCAGATAAGTTAAACGGCTACTCGCCCTGTTACTCGCACGCGTACTCGTATGGACACTCTTGAAGTCTTGATATGCTATGTTAAGTTTAAGGCTTAATGGGACCGCTCGGTTATTTTTTGCAGCAAACCAGATTTATTTCTGTGCAAAAGCTTCAGCTGGTAGGAGATTATTCGTTTTTTTTATTTAGTTAGGTTTTTAATTTTTTTGTGAAAGTGAATTAGCAAAAACAGGAATTGTTGTTTTCTTTTCTATTCTATTTACATTGGCAGTTTATATGTGAGCAAAAAAATACGGTTACAGCAATCTGTGTTTGTGGTTTGAAAACTCTTTTTAGCTTCTCAATTACGGTAATACGGTATTCCCCAATCTTTCAGGGGCGGTCACGCTTCTTTCAAATGACCGTGGATGGGGCGACAAGGAAACTTCTTTTTTAAGAAGAATGTGCTACATATCTATTTTTTGAATATGAACTTTATCTTAAAATGGTGCTAGAGGCCAAAATTTAAAAAATAGTGTAACATTTTTTAAATTAAAAATAAATATAATAATGTTATCTTAGAATTTTCACACAAGAAACTTTTCGAAATATTGTAAACCTTATTTTAAAATTTATAAACTTATACTTTCTTTTTACTGTTTGGTGTTTAAGCTTATGTGAGGTATGACGTTTAATTTGAATTGGGCAGTTGGCCAATTATGAGAATAACACAAAAGCAAGGAAAAATTAGAGAAGTAGCTATTTTCATTCACAATCAACCAAAAAATTGTTGTATTATTGGGCCTGAAACACTCTTATACAATACTTTAAGAGCCTAAAGTACTTTGCAGTCATTCTGCTCCTACAGTAAAACTGTATAAATATTCTTACAGAAAGAAGCAGAGCTTTTATAGGACATTCCTGTAATTGTTGCAGTAAAAAGATTCTTACAGAGAGCAAAATTACAAGTAAAAACGTATAGAACCCTTTTGATTTAAAATTGTTTTATTATTGGGCCTGAGACACTCTTATACAGTACTTTAAGAGCCTAAAGTACTTTGCAGCAATTCTGCTCTATAGTAAGACCGTATAAATGTTCTTACAGAAAGAAGCAGAGCTTTTATAGGCTATTCCTGTAAACTGTAGGGCTGCGTTCAGAAAGCCCATACCATGGTGTGGGTGCGCGCACTCGCTGTGTCCGCAAGTGTGCACTCTACCTATACTGTCTATATCTCTCATTCTTGTCTAATGTCAGCTGATTTACAAAGACAAAACGAAGGTATGTTGGGATTAATGATAAAATAGCCTTTTTGTTTCCTTTAATTTTCGAAAGTTGGGTTGGTTTTCTTGTGTCACATTATACAGACCGCTTCAAGCTACTGCGAACATAGGGGGAATCAAGTCCAATTTACTCTCCGTGCCGTACGACCGAGGTGGATTCGAAGCACGCTGCAGTGTTATCTTTTGGAAATTCATTTTGTTTTTATTATTTTGTTTTATTTCTGCCTTGCTCGAGAAACAGATGGGTAAGTTCTTAATTGAAATAATACATTTTTAAAACCAAAAATGGATGTCTACGAAGTTGGCGAAAAAGTGCAGATGGTCAAATGGTCAAATCGTCATAACCCAACACACGTTCGATATTGGTCAAGGGAAAATTTGCATTTGTATTTTGACGTAAGAACACAGTATCCCCAAAAACTAAATGTTTGGGGGGGGTTATTATAGAGGAACACGTAATTGGGCCATTTTTTATTAACGGCAATTGCAATTTGAATGGTCCTAGATACTTGGATCTACTGCAGCAGCACATTATTCCAACTGCTAGGCAGTTGTTAGGTGTAAGATTTGGTGTAAGCTCCTAATGACTTCTATCTGTTTTTGAAGAAGCTTTTCAAATTATCACCCCTAACATGCTTGGAAACGTTAGAAGGGGTTTTTATAGTAGGCTCGGATATTGTCTAGCCGAGCAAGGAGGACTTTTCGAACATTTGCTTTAATTTTTTTTTAACTGGGAGAATCTTTTTGGTTTTTAGAATGTATTATTTTATTTTGAGAACTTGCTTTTATTTTGGTTCTCCTTATTATTTTCATTGTAACACGTCGTCACTGATAAATCTGAGCAGTTGACAATAAAACGCTCTTATTTATCAGTGACAAAAAATAAGAAAATTACGTTATAAAAATTTGCGTATTTATTGACCAAATTCCGGTTTCATTGACTACGCTCCACACAGCACCGTGGTTAGAGGCGTACTAAATACCAAAGGAAAGTCATGCAAGTGGTGATCGCAAGCCTGAGTATTGGTTGCTTCACTGATAGGCGTGCGGTGTCTCTGCATGTACGTACACTGGCAAATTAGACTTCTTCCGCCCTATGTTTGCAGTAGCTTGAAGCGGTCTGTATAATAAGAAATGATCCAGAAACATATTTTTTTTGGCATTTTGTCCTCTCTTATTTTCGAGTGCTGGATTTTGGGTCGGTTTCCGGGGTTGCTTTTCTTTTGTGACATTATCCAATATGAAATGACCCAAAAAACAAGGCATGTTTTTAGGTTACAAATGAGCAGAAAAATGTTGGATAGTTTTTAAAACTCCAGCACTTTTTTTTGACGGATAATTTAAATATGAGCCCAGCAAACATGAATTAAAAAAATAGTACTTTTTAAGCACTTGCTTTCCGAGCTGACCATAACGGCAAAGTACTAAGTAGGAAGTACTTAGTTAGCATTGATTTGGAACAACGGCCTGCATCAGACCAGTATGTATATATTTAGTACAAAAAAGTTGTACTTTGACTTTAATCTTCTTTTTGTAGTTTTTTAAATAATGGTAAAAACATAACGGATAAGTACTAAGTAGAAAGAAAGTAGTTTCAAAAAAATAACAAACATAATCTCACGCCCTAATAGCACAGTATCACAGAGCCGGTAGGTATTCATAATATCCCAAGGATTGCGTAAATATCCCACAGAAGTCCCATTCGGTTAAATCCCAACCCGCATAACTCCAGAAGGGGATAATGATTCTTAGATATATCACCATCATATCTGCTAATCTCCTTGATTATTTTGAAGTTCACAGTTCTCTCTGTCCATAGAAATATATCTAATAATAGTATCTTCTGTGAAGAAAAAATATTAAAAGTAGCGCCATCTACTCACAATAGATCAAAGCTAACTATTTTGTAACAAGATGTAAGTGTTTTGTACAATATTCGCTGATTTTAGCATCTGTTGTGCTTGATTTTTTGTATTTTTTTTTGTACAATTTTTTATATGATCTACTTTTACTTCAGGAAATTTATTTATTTTTTTCTTTTATCACAATATTTTTAAATGGCTTGTTTGTTTATACTTAGAGAAGGTTTTATTAGCATTAACTCCGGCTGCACTAATATTTTTTTTAAATAAAGTGCCATTTCTTGCTTTATTAAAAACTAAGTACTAGAATGTTGCTATTTTGGTACTTTTTTAAAGTATGCATACTCTGCCATACAAAAATAATAAGAAAAATGCACATTATTACCGGTGCAAGCAGTTGCCAGCGATTAAAGTACAATATTGTTAAAGTACCAGTAGATCGATGTTTTGCTGGAAGGTCACCTTTATCAAAAAAGCCAAGAAAAACAGGAAAATACTTTTAAAAACCTCGAACAAAGAGCACTTCTCGCAACACACTATCTTTACACTATAAATCAAGGCGGCTGGTAAATGAAATGACTATGGTTTCCATAGCAATTTTCCTTTTTACTCGATGACATTCATTCTTGCGACATTTTAATCTTTGACAGTTTAATATTTTGAAGATATTTTGAAATGATTTTTTCGTAAATACTTGGTGAAAACTGGCAGAAATGGCTTTATTTTTAGGCAAGTATAATTAGATTTTTTCAATATTTTTTTGCATCGGTAACCAAAAAAGCCATGCTTTAGTTATTTGCAGACAGTTACTAAAATCATGATTTTGATGAAGCTATAAAAAAAACATATATTATACAGTTAGTTTTGAATAAAATTAAATTTCTAAACAGTCTTGTCGTTAAAAATTATCTAAATTTTACCATATCATAACCTCATTCAAGCACATCAACCATCACCCAAGTCGATACTGGGGTGACGGTGTGGTGTGATAAGCTCACTAAAATAGACATAAATATGTGCAATTTTGACTCTTAGTGCCGCTACTACTGCCGCTATTATCACAAAGAACATAACTACTTTCTTTGTGCTATTATAATTGTGCACACGTTTTTTATTTTTCGTACTTCCCAGCGATGGACTTTGCTACGTCGGCATTTGAGCTGCGGCCACACGTCGACCCGCGGCCAAAAATGCTGATGGTCCGATGTCAGTTACTGACATCGTGCCGATGTCGAGGGACAGTGGCGGATTTAGAGAAGGGCGCCCCCCCCTAAAGGTTTAAAATTAAAATATTTGATTACATGTGCCATAATTTATTCAAGACTTTCTCTGTGTTGCCTGGATACAAAAACGAAGATCTGATGACCTTTGAACAAATTTCTATGGTCACCAAAACATCTAGCCTATGTGTATCAGCTCTTGGACTATTAGTTTAGTTAATTGAAATCGATGCGCCCCCTCCAAGACCAAATCCTAAAGCCGCCACTGTCGAGGGATGCGGCGACTGACGTACGCCCGACAACGGCTCGCGTCCACTTAACACAGTACCGTTGGTAGGTGATCTGTGTCCACTGGGTTTGCTGGGCAATTCTATAAAATGAATCGTTTTGGAGGTGTTATAGAGGAATAAATCAACAGAAATATTATTAAAAATATACCGAAATTTTTGTTTATTGTTTAAACCAATTAATAAATTTATTTTTAACTAGCTAAATTCCCGCAGCTTTGTCTGCGGTTTTACACGTTTTTTTTTTTTTCGTTTTTCTGGCTTTAAATAGTCATTACTTTTGGTCCCATGAGTCGATTTTGATATATGCAGTAGTTTTTGCGTGATGCTGGTACAAACAAACACAGAAAAAAATATAAAAATTGGATTTTTGGTATCCATATGGTTATGGTTTGATTAAAAGCCAACACCAAAAACTTTAAAAAAATATTCAGTGAACAGAAATAGTCTATATAGAGATTTTTCATATGTATATAATATACATTATTATATTTACCATTCGAGCTTCAAAATTAACCAAACAATTTTGCACATTTTGTAAATTTTACTCGACATTATAGAGAACATGCAATAGCGAAAAAATTTTGTTCATTTTAAAGCTCTTGTCTTATTACTCACAAAAATTTAAAGAATGTTAAATATATTTATATTATTTTTGTGTTTTACACACTGTTTAAAAGTTTGCTATCATCTTCTTTTCATGGATCAATCAAATACATATAGGCGAACTGAGCTAAGAAGAAATTATTTGGCCCAATTTTTTAACCATTATACTGGGGAAGATGTTGTTTCGTTTTAAAAGTAAATAAATCAAATTGTCTTTATTAAATATAGTACAGTTGAAAAGTACTTAAGATGTTTTACAAAAGTTAAGACGTATCCTCATAAAAAACTGTTTACGCTTTCTAGGACTTCTGTTGCTACCTTGCACTCGTTGTCTTCTACTGGTACCTGGCGAAAATCTACATACTGGTCCAGACAATGGAACTCTTGATTTATTGTCAACATTTTAATCCGCGACATAATGTCCCATTGATTTGTATCATTGTGCATTTTCGTTGATATTAGAGAGATTTTTTACTTTGTGAAGATATGGAATACCTATACGCTAAATATAAAATATCTCTAAAAACCGCCCCATAATATATTATGGGTGGCAGGGGTCAAAATAAAAAGTAAAAACAAGTGAAAAGGTCCTTAATACTATTGCATAGTGGTCAAAAGGTGTTTTCAATAAAGAATCTGCAAGAGGAAGTGGTGACGGTATCTATAAATTAATAAAAACAAGACAAAAAAATTGTGTCCTAGTCCTGATACTTTAACGGAATTGATATTTATCAGGCCGTTTTTAATAGAAATTTTCATGGTAACAACAATTTACCTTAATAAACGTAATTCGTCAAACCCATTTTCCATCAGAATCGCAATCTGTAGAATCAGTAGAATCGTAATGAAACGACTCCCTTGATGTCATATACAGACCGCTTCAAGCTACTGCGAACATAGGGGGAATCAAGTCGAATTTACTCTCCGTGCCGTACGACCGAGGTGGATTCGAAGCACGCTGCAGTGTTATCTTTTGGAAATTCATTTTGTTTTTATTATTTTGTTTTATTTCTGCCTTGCTCGAGAAACAGATGGGTAAGTTCTTAATTGAAATAATACATTTTTAAAACCAAAAATGGATGTCTACGAAGTTGCCGAAAAAGTGCAGATGGTCAAATGGTCAAATCGTCATAACCCAACACACGTTCGATATTGGTCGAGGGAAAATTTGCATTTGTATTTTAACGTAAGAACACAGTATCCCCAAACACTAAATGTTTGGGGGGGGGGGGGTATTATAGGGGAACACGTAATTGGGCCATTTTTTATTAACGGCAATTGCAATTTAAATGTTCCTAGATACTTGGATCTACTGCAGCAGCACATTATTCCAACTGCTAGGCAGTTGTTAGGTGTAAGATTTGGTGAAACATGGTTTCAACAAGATGGTTGTTCCGCTCACAATGTTGTTAGGGAATATCTTGATAATGTATTTCCTAATCGGGTTATAAGTATACGGGGAACTATTTCATGGCCAGCTCGATCTCCCGACCTTGCTCCTAATGACTTCTATCTGTTTTTGAAGAAGCTTTTCAAATTATCACCCCTAACATGCTTGGAAACGTTAGAAGGGGTTTTTATAGTAGGCTCGGATATTGTCTAGCCGAGCAAGGAGGACTTTTCGAACATTTGCTTTAATTTTTTTTTGACTGGGAGAATCTTTTTGGTTTTTAGAATGTATTATTTTATTTTGAGAACTTGCTTTTATTTTGTTTCTCCTTATTATTTTCATTGTAACACGTCGTCACTGATAAATCTGAGCAGTTGACAATAAAACGCTCTTATTTATCAGTGACAAAAAATAAGAAAATTACGTTATAAAAATTTGCGTATTTATTGACCAAATTCCGGTTTCATAGACTACGCTCCACACAGCACCGTGGTTAGAGGCGTACTAAATACCAAAGGAAAGTCATGCAAGTGGTGATCGCAAGCCTGAGTATTGGTTGCTTCACTGATAGGCGTGCGGTGTCTCTGCATGTACGTACACTGGCAAATTAGACTTCCTCCGCCCTATGTTCGCAGTAGCTTGAAGCGGTCTGTATACGGATAAGTTATACATGTGACCTTTTTTTTTAATAATAAAATTTTAGTGGATATCCTTAATTTTAGGCTGAAACGAAAACGAAATTCTCTAATGTCCTTTTGATTTGTAACTGTGAGTCCACCGATATTATTGAATCATTGCTCGTAAATCACGTCTTTTCGACAAGAAACTGATCATAAAATAGGGACAGACATTTACAAAGAAAAGAAAGAAAAAGCTTAAAAATACAGTCTGCAGGGTCACAACTAGCGGCTAAAATAGTTTTTTTTTACAAGCGTTTGGTTTAAAAACGCGAGTAAAAAAGAGCCCAGTTTAGTCGCAAGCTCGACTCTTATTTTTTATACCTTTATCAACCAATCCTAAAAAACTATAAAAAAACTCGAACGCAACAGCTCAGAATTATATTCTAATGCGGCTAATGGATGACACACACATTTCTATGGTGACCTCGCATTGTTGGCCCATTTTACTTTCTGACAATTTATTATTTTGTCTACTGTCTTTGGCTTAATTTTTGGGTAAGGTTAATTATACTTTCTTAATGTTACCATTTTACGCTATTTTTTAAAATTCAAATCTTTTAATTTCTGTAAAGTGCAATGGTAAATGATTAAAGATCTCAATACTTTCATACATTATTGAATGTTTCGTCAGTGCCGAACGTGGTATATAGGATCGGAGATTGCTAGATTGTCTTACCTACTTAATACTTTTTCTTTTTTTTAATAAAGCAGACCAACACAGTTCTCAACTAAAAAGCCAGTTAACTCATTTTCGTTTTAGTATCCTTTGGCCTATGATCGGTGCCATTGACACCAAACTGACAGAAAATCCATGTTTTACTTGTCAATTTGGTTATAAAAATGGCAGCCACAGTAGGCTAAAGGGCACTGAGGCGGTAGGAGTTAACTGGCTTTTTAGTTGAGAATGGTGTTGAGCAGACTGTTTCAAAAAATAACAGGCACGAAAGTATTTTTAATGAAGTGTTTTTGATGATAAAAAAATTGGTTTAAAATGTTCCACTCTTGGTTTTTTGTTTAAATATCTTAAAGCTCTCTTCTGATTAATATAAAGGTAACCAGAACAGAATCCCCAGAAGGCAACTCCATATCGTAAAATAGAGATTAAATGACATTGTGTGACAGAAAACCCCAAAAATGAATAGTGTCCCAGCAAACACGGTTACTCGGGCCTTCGTCGGCCCGATGTCGATTGCCGAATTTGTCGTCATCGGCAAGACGTCGATTTACGACATCGGACCAGCAGCGTTAGACTGTAGCCCGCCGTCGGACCAATGGTAAATTTTACTTTTTGCTGACATCTTCATACCGTCGCCGTACGATCAAGGTCCGATATGGTTTAACCACATGGTACCGACCATCTGCCCATAAAGCTGCTTAATTTGGTCGGTCTAACGTAGGCAAGCTAGTTTCGGCCCGACATCGGTAAACTATTCAAGTCCGACATTGGTTTCCTAAAGCGGTCTAACGTCGGCGATTGACGAAGGTCCGGCGGTGGTAGCTTAAGGCGGCCCGACAATGGCAAACCACAAAGGTCGGATAATGGGTGGATAATAATAATAATAAGGACCCACATCAGCGTCTCAAAGCGGCCCGACGTCGGTGATTGACGAAGGTCCGTTGGTGGTTGCTTGACACGATCCGACATTGACAAACTACAAAGTTTCGATAATGCGGGTGCTTAACCAGTCGAGCTGGTTTAAGTGGCAGGAGAGGGTGATTCTTGTAGATAAGTACCACCATCTTTTCAAGTTTGCATTCTAGTTTTGAAATATCTTTGCTCATTATATGTATAATATTATCTTTCACTATACAGGGAACATAGTGACATTAGCGCCATTTCTACATACTAGGAAGAAACTATTAAGCAGTTTAAAAATTTTAATTATTAGACAAAGTTCCAATCGGACCGTCATCAGCCCTAAAGCAGATAAAGTGGGCGTCGGTATAAAGTCGACTATAGTAAATCGGGCCATCGTCAGTTGCCGATTTTTGACCGATTTAACAAAGTTCCAATCGGACCATCGTTGGTTCTAAAGTGGTGTCGGAATAAAGTCGATTGTAGTAATGTGGACCTCTGTCAGTTGCCGACTATTGGCCGAAAACTGAAAATTGCAATCTGTCCAACACCGGGCCAGCGTGTAGTCGCCGATACCGACACACTGCTGACGTTGTCGATATTGGCCCGATTCAATTCCGACGATTGGTGTTTGTTGGGGCTATAACCCTTCAGACTAAAATTTTTGCAATTTATGCATTCAAGTCCTTAAATTTTTTTTAATGTGCTTTGTGGAAAATTTAAGTCCAGGTTATTACCTCCCTACCCTCTCCCGAAATCCGCGCTTGAATCCTCAGAAATTATCCTTTCCAACTGATTATTAGTCCGTCGCCACACAACTGTAGCATCATCTGCAAAGAAAGTAAATTTTCCTTCTACTTATATTAAATTTACCCAAATCGTTGATAAATATTAAGAATAACAAAGGTCCAAGAACGGATCCTTGGGGAACTTCTTTTGTATTTTGTTGTTTATTGGAAAACATATTCTATATCTGAACCATCTGGTCACGTTCCGACAGATAGGACTCCACCAACAGTTGAAAATTGCCACGAAATCCGTACAGATTAGCCTTTTGCAGCAGTATTCTGTGATCAACACACGAGTCTTGAAAAAGTCACAGATTAAATTACCATTGCAACGTTCTCTGAACGCCTATGGTTTATCAAACCAGGAATTTATCAGACCGTGTTTAATGAAAAAATTCATCGTAAGAACGATTCACCATAGAAACTACAATTCGTCAAACCAATTTTTTATCTGAACTCAAACCCATTCAATAACAAATTCGAAATTTAACAGACCCGTTTTTAATCGAACCATTGTTGATCAAACTCATTCAATATCAAACCCGTAATTTATCACAAAATTTTTGCTAAATTGATTGCGCATTCGCCAATAACACATGAATGCAAAACGGGTGAATGCAAGTGACATCTATACACAAATTATTGAACGCAACCTGTAAGTATGCGCGCGTAATAGCGACAAATGCATCAAAATGCCACGCCGCTGTGCCACCTGCGTGTACACCTCCGGTTCATGTGGTATTGGCGAATGTGCAATTAATTTATCAAAAATTTTCTGACAAATTACGGGTTTTACGAACTCCGGGTTTGATATTGAATGAGTTTGATGAAAAATGGTTTGATTAAAAACGGCTCTTATACATTTCGAATTTGTTAATAAAACGGTTTGAAGAAATAAGGTTCGGAAAAAAAATTGGTTTAACGAATTGCTGATCATATAGTAAATAATTTTATAATTGAACTTTCATTTATTTAACGGGTTTGATTTTGCACATTCTGATAAACCGTGGACGTCCCGTTCTCTGATCTGGAGTTAAGTTCCAAATAAACATGCCCAAGTAGAGAAAAAATAGCATTGCTTGTTGATTTATTCGTTTGGAATCTAAACTCTTGGCTAGAGAGAATATTGTTTTCGTTGAAAAAGGTGATCATTCTTGAATTAATTGCTTTTTCTACGGCCTTTGATAGTAAGGAAAGCAGAGATATGGGTCGAATATTTGACGGATTATTTTTGCAGCCTTTTTTATGAAGAATGATGATTAGGGCTACCTTAACTCAATAATCATTTGGACGTTATATTACGTTATGGTCACGTAGGGTAAGAAATACCTGACGTTGGCTCCGACGCCCATCAGTCTTCCTTATGACTCGATTTAGCACCTAAGTGGGGAATCAAAATTCGAGTCGTTTCGACGTCGGGTGCTGCACAGTGTTTTGGTAAATATTACGTTAAATTACGTAAACCCACGACCCAAAGTTTTACTGTGCACACCAAGTTTAAAATTATTAGGTAAAAAATTTTTTAATTGCCTAAACAAACACATCCCAATAAAATGTGGATGACAATAATTATTATCTTAGTTATTGTAGGGAACTTAGTGTAGAAAAAAGTTAGTTTTACACATTTATGGATATAAATCTTCCAACGAAGGTCAGTTTACTGATAAATATAATTAAAATAGACATTAAAAAAACAGAAAACCCACAAAAATAATTCAAAAATATTAAAAAATTAATTTAAAAAAATTTACCCCTTATAGTAAAACATTATAGGCATTTAAAAATTACTGATAAATATAATTAAAATAAACATTAAAAAAACAGAAACCGACAACAATAATTCAAAAATATTAAAAAATTAGTTTAAAAAAAATTTACCTCTTATAGTAAAACATTATGGGCATTTAAAAAATGCATTTTAGTTGCCAAAACAAAAAATAAGGGAATTTACATATTAAGCCTTTAAAATGAGAAAATAAAATGTATTGTTGTAATGGCAAATCCTAAACGTTTAAAATGGCGTTTCGGGCGCCGACCAATTTGTAATGATTATTTGCCTATTCGGAGAATTCTGCGACACTTCCATTAACCTAGCGACCCCACCCCATGAAAATCATAATTTAGTTATGCCATAATTATGTGCTAATTATGTGCTAATTTCGTCCCCAATCAAAAAATTTGTGCTTCTCTGGTTTCAGAGACAATCGAAAAAGAAAATGGCGTAGTTAGATTAATATATTAACTTAGCAACCCCAACAGGAAAAATGGCGTCAAACTAAAAATTTTTAAAGTTATGTGCTAATTTTGTGCTCCACAAATATATATAAGAAAAAAATCGAATTTTTCATTTTAAATTATGTTTTAAAAAAAGGGTGGGTTAGGTATCACGGAATTTAAAAATTTCAAAAATCATTATTATCTGCAAATTATGAGAAAATAGATAAAAAGAATATTACATTACATCATTTGTAATAACCTAGCATTCGCAATCTGAGGTACGAGTAAAAATTAATATATTGTTACAAAATTATGTGCTCCATGAAAATGTGTAAGAAAAATCCGAATTATTCATTTTTAGTGCAGTTTTTGCAAGCTACGTTCTACGTGACCGTGAGAAAGGCCCAGAATAACCCAGTCAAAAACTATAACAACAAATTTGATCCTTTTGGTAAAAATACTCCGGACAAAAATACTAATGTAAGGAAATAAGATGTTTAAAAAATCTTTTAAAAAAATATTAACATACACTTTGTGTTAAACGCGCATTACATAGTCAACTCAGCAAAAAAAAATAGTTTTTTTTATACCTTTATCAAAAACATGATTTTAGTAACTGTCTGCAGATAACTAAAGCATGGCTTTTTTCGTTACCGATGCAAAAAAAATATTTTTTTGATTACGGGTGCAAAAAAAGATTTTTGTCCATTTTTTACCCAAAGTTAAAGATAAATAGTAGAAAATAGTAATATTGAAAAAATTTAATTATTCTTTTTCCTAAGAATTAAGCCATTTCCGCCAGTTTTCACCAAGTATTTACAAAAAAATTATTTAAAAACAATAAAATTAAATTAAAATGTCCCAACAATGAACGTCACCGAGTAAAAAGACCCATCGCTATGGAAACGATTGTTATTTCATTTACCAGCCGCCTTGATTTATAGTGTAAAGATGGTGTGTTGCGAGAAGTTCTCTTTGTCCGAGATCATTAAAAGTATTTTCCTGTTTTTCTTGGATTTCATGATAAAGGTATTAAAAGAAAATAGTGTTAACAACTCGCGGCTAAACTGTGCTTTTTTTACTCGCGTTTTTAAATACTTCGCTGCGCTCGTTATTTAAACCAACACTTGTAAAAAAAAGCACTATTTTAGCCACTAGTTGTTAAAACTACTATTTTGATAGTGTTGCACAAAATACATTGAAAAATTACTTCGGTGAAATTTGATAATGTATGTATGTTATAGTGATAAGAAAAATGTGTAAATATAAAATGATTTCTTTGTCTAGTTCCAGAGATATAGATGGTCAAAGTTTAAAAAAACGTCGTTTTGGGGTATATTGAGCACGCTCAAAAAGGCATTTCCTGACCGAAATAAAATAAGTTATCGACTAATGTGGGTAATGGGTTACTGAGGAATCACACATGGACTTTCTTATTACTATGTTGGTAAAATGTTGACAGGTTGTATACAAGGGCTACTCAAAAAAATCATATTTTGTCAATTTTTGATTTTCCCCGATATCAAAATAAAACAATTATTTTTGAGCCGACATTAATCTTTTAGTATTTTCTAGATGAACTGAAAAAGTTTTTCTTCCCAGTAAGAGTTACTTTGTGTTACATTTTTTTTACCATAAAAACTTGACGAAAATTGTTTTCTACCATGAAATAATTATTTTTCAACTTAAAAATCTAAATATTCTTTTGCATTGAGTCAAAGTGATGAGTAAATAAACTTTAGATAAATTGAATTTAATTTTTTTGTTTCTTTTTTGTAGCTACATGCAAAAAGTTCTATATCATTAATTTTTAAAAAAGGGATTTTAATTTAATTTTGTGTATGCCTTTATCATACTTTATATCTAATACATGGTGCAATTTTTTTGCCAGTTCTTTATGTTTTGTATCTAGGATGATGATTTTAAGGTTTTGGTGGGGCTGGATTGTCCAACAATCATATGCCATAAATATGATTATGGGTAATTTCTCTCCCTGCCTTCAATCACACAGTGGCGTAGCCAGAGGGGGGTTTTGGTGGTTAAAACCCCCCCAGAGGGCCTAACCCATAATAATAAAAGTAACCCTGTAACACCATAAAAGCATCCTTAATTCATTACTAAATGACGAAACCCCTCATAGCCAATACCTGGCTACATACTCTATTTAGTACTAGTCAAAGTTAGTTCAAGTTTACCCGCGTGTTATCTTTTTTACTTCGCAAAATAATTCAGCCCCACCAAAAGTTTTATTATTTAGGTTAGTAGTGTAGTAGTGGAGGTTCTGGACCAATTGGTAACATGCCATCCACTTCTCCGAAGTGGATGACCAGTTTGCTGAAGAAGTGGTGTCCAGTCCCGAAGAAGTGGTCAACCCAAGGTCATTCTGCAAGAAGTGATCACCAATGACGTCACTTGACCAGTGGCTGTTGAAATTCCAATGACGTCACTTGGCCAGTGGCTGTTGAAGATGTCCAAGAGGGTTGTTAAGGGGTTGCAAGGGAATGCCATAAAGGCTTGTGTGAATAGGGGATGCGATCACGTGACTTATATTCTACAGAGTGAATCTGCTTGGGGTTTATACAGGGTGCTCTAGTAAAATGCAACTGTCATATAGTCATCTGTCATTTGTGACCTCTAGCCAAGCTGTCAAGTGCCACAAGGTCTTAGACTACTTAGCGTTATCGTGTGCCTGCTGAAATTCTCTAATGGTTGAAACTTCCTAATATTCCTAATATTCTCGGTCACAAGTGCCAATGTATAGAGTAGAAAATGACGCACACCTGTAGCATTGGGGCCTTATTATTTCAAGAGTGTCAAAGGGGCACTATTTGAAAAATGTCGAGATTAGAGAGATTGCTATCAGCCGGTGTACCGAAGGTACTTTTTCCGCTATGTGCGCACGTTTTTCTCCTATGGTTTCTGTAAAAGACTAATTTTGGTTTGCTGCGCAGGGGACAAAAGACCTTAGTAGTTTTCTGCGAATATCTCGAGTTGTAAGTGATCGATTTGAAAAATTATTTTTTTTCTGGATTTCTGTGTTGCAATGCTATTTATTCTTAGAGAGATGGAGAAGCCAAAAGACAAAAGAACATTATTGTGCTTGACCTTAGTAATTTTCTGCGAATATCTAAGTGATCGATTTGCAAAATTCTTTTTTGGTTAGATTGCTGTGTTGTAATGCTATTTATTCTTAGAGAGATGGAGAAGCCAAAAGGGCCTTAAGTGGTGAAAGAAAGACCTTGGTAGTTTTCTGCGAATATCTCGAGATCTAAGTGATCGATTTGAAAAATTATTTTTTTACTGGATTTCTGTGTTGCAATGCTATTTATTCTTAGAGAGATGGAGAAACCAAAAGACAAAAGAGCATTATTGTGCTTGACCTTAGTAATTTTCTGCGAATATCTAAGTGATCGATTTGCAAAATTCTTTTTTGGTTAGATTGCTGTGTTGTAATGCTATTTATTCTTAGAAAGATGGAGAAGCCAAAATGGTATTATTGTGCTTGACCTTGGTAGTTTTTGCCGGATATTTCGCGTTATAGCGATGGGATTTAAAAAATGTTAGTGTTACGCAGCTGTGCAGCTCGAGTTAGAAGGCTTTTATTTTTACGGTAAATAATATTATTATATGGATTTTAAAATGATCAAAATGTGTGCTTTTGTGAAGACAAAATCGAGTATACTCAATATAACCCATGACCCTGTTTATCAAGAATTTAAAATAACATGTTTACGTAAAGCTTACTAATGAGCTAATTTGGAACAAAGACGGATAACCTATGAACTTGTTTTTCATAAATTTATCATGATGTTTTAAAATGCGACAAAAAATAGAAACTAAATGGGATACGAGGGTGATTTAAATAAAACAAGACACTTTTTTTTAATTATATTTTAATGTTAACCCACTTCATCTACACCATCATATTTACAAACCGTGTTATGAATATATGTCTTCGCAAATTCCTGATAGTTGGGATAAATTTTTGTGTACAACAGCACGGCATCTACAAAGTCAAGCTTCCATTTGTTTGGTAATATAGGATAAATGTGTGTAAATTTTTCCTCAATGTTTACAGGTTTGAATACTGAAACAAATTCTGAGCCATGTGAAAATTTTTCCATAATCTTCTTGTTCCAAGAGGTCATCGAGTTCCCAATCAATTTTATTTAACCAATAATTTTCTATCTGCTGAGAGTTTTCCATAATATTAGAATGTTTTTTTTTTAATGATTATTATTATTGAATTCAAATTGTCCTTTTCCAGTCGTCTTTCTTTTATGTATTTTTTTAGGATTTTTTTTATGCTATTGCCTGGGCTAACTTTTACCAAGTCGAGTCTCTGACACTTTTCACACCGAAGGGAATGATATACTTGTGGAACATTGGCATTGCTTCTCATTTCTAAAGAAAAGCAGCAGACGTGTGTTCTACAGCGCTTTAGAACTACAACTGAAATGATTTGAATTATTAAGAAGCTTTTTACCATAATGCAACCCAGGAAAACTAATTGGTTGGTTTTGTTCTGCCAAATGTAGAATTACTATTATTATTTTTATGAAAGTCTCTGTTTAAAACACGTTCATCAGTAAGACTTTAAACACTAAAGCATAAAGAAGTAAGAGAAAATGCCAATACCTGTAAAATATATATGTCCTAAATGTAAAGGGAAAACTGGTTTACAAAACTATTACTGTATACCATGCACATGGGATCGAGATATTACTAAACCTGGTGGATGGAAGCACACGCCCCCCAAATACTTTAGAAACCCAAAAAATGGTGAAAAAACTAAAAAATAAGTAATGCATAATAATAGGTAATAAAAGACAGTTTTTTATTTTTATTGTATAATATATTTTTTAAATTAATTTTAAACAACATTAGATTTATCTATCCAACTGTTATGTTTACTATCTAATCCTAACCATTTAACAACCACTTTATTTTTAGAGCGTTTTAAGATTTTTTCCACCAGGTAGACATCAGGATACGTTACTTTTTGCAGCTGAAGTTCATAAAATCCTCCCTTAATTTCATTTTTCTTATCATCTTCCAATATGTATGTGATGGGATTCGTAAGCTGAATTTTCTTTATAGTAAAGATTTCCGTCGACCAATTAGGCATGTACATTTTATCAAACACACCACGAATTTTTGAAATGCGCACATGATCTCCAATGATATATTTAGGTTTAAAAGTCATTTTTATATGACTATAGGCGGTATTTAACAACATTTGTTCATGTTTTTTCTTCACCTCGACAGGTTTCATGCCGATTGTGCGATGCTTTTGATTATTATATGCGTTTACTATTTTAGATAGTAAATCCAACCACTTGTAGGACCCTTGGTAACTAAATTCTTTCCACATTAACTTTTTTAGTGTTCTGTTTACTCTTTCCACTATTTGTGCTTTTTTTTCGCTATAAGAGCTGTAGTGTTTTACTTAAAATTTTTTTAACACTTTTTCCATGGAAGAATTATAAAATTCTTTACCCAAATCGGTTTGAAGATGTATGGGGGCTTGCACCTTAAAAACTTTTTCCATAGCCTGAGATACTTTATGCCCCGTTTTGGTTTTTAAACGGAAAGCCCAAACGTACTTTGAAAAACAGTTAATTACAACCAAAATATACTTGAATCCCTTATTTTCAGAAGCGTATGGTATCATTTCTACGAGGTCCGCTTGAAATAAATCATTTAATGATTTTAGTATTACTCTGCGTCGGGTGAAATTTTTCCTAGCCGGTTTATGTATCTCATTAACAACCTGACGTTTGACATCTGTAATAAAGTTAACCATCTTTTTTACTCGATAATATCAGCTTCCCTTAGCTCTTCAATAATAGAATTAATTTCGTTTCTGTGACCCGTGTGGCCTGCTGTCTGAGATGCAAATAATAAACGCAAGCGCTCGACAAGTTCATTTGGATCATCCCAGTATATTTATTCCATAGGGTTGTTTGAAAACTCCATTTCCATCCCTGTTTGAGCATCCCGTTTTGTAAATAGTTTTTTAAACTTCTCTGAATCACTGGCCGTTACGATATCCCCTGTAGATTTAAAATTTTTTCTATTCGCATTAGTTCTGGTAATGATATCTCTAAAAGCATCCGCGTCATATTTGGGGCATATTTCTTTGAAATAACAACTTATACAATCCAGGAGTACCTTTATAACTTAGGTCCTTAATCACCAAATTAGATCCATCAAAATTTATTTTTGAGTCACCAATATAAAAGTTATCAATTTCATCTCGTCTAAATTGAAATTTTGAAAGGGTTTTAGGGTCCATGGTTAATGGGTTTGTTAAGGGATCCTCCATAAAGTCTCTAATATATCGAGCAGGTAAAGGATCAAACTGATTATAGAAATCCTGTAAGGATTTATTCAAGAGTTTTTGTCTTTTCCTCCTCATATTCACGCTGTTTTTCATCTTCTCCTATTATATGGCTCTGAGTGATGTCTTTTAGTAGAGCTTTTCTCAAATTATAACTGTGCCCAGGATGTTCTTTTGGAATTTTTCCAGCACTTTGAGAAAAATCAAGCTGTTTTCTGGAGCGTTTTGAGGGGGTGATTAGTTCTGAACTGCGAGGGGTTGATTTAAATAGCTCTAATACAGGTGTGTATTTAGGGATATTTTCTTCCTCCTCTTCCTCCTCCTCTTTTTCCTCTTCCTCCTCCTTCTCTTTTTTTATAGTTTTAAGAGTTTGTAGTTTTTTCTGTGGAGCTTTATTTTTTCCTCATTTTTTAAACTGCTCTCAATGTTCTCCAAATGTTTTGTAACCGGTAGAAATAGGTTAGCGTGTGAAATTTGTCCTTGTTTTAATAAATTTAGCTTTTCTCGTATAATTTTTCTTTTTGAAATTAATTTTTTCTTCAATTTCTTTTCACCGGAAAGAGCCTCCGACATGTTTATGTTATCTGTTTGAGTAAACAATAGCAAATAAAATAAAAAGCTTTCCACTGTTGTAGATATATGAAATTATCGTACCTGTTACGATATCTGCCTTCATCAATTTTGCTATCTTTGAAGACAGTCATAGGGATTTTTCCAGCAGTATGAACATATGTTTTTAAATTCGTCAAATGTCATATCAGTACCCACATGGTCCGTGTAAACATGTTTTAAATTCAAATCATCCTGTTTAAATAATATTAAAACGTTAGCGTTATCCCTTACCAAGTGTTTTGGAATCTTTGCATATGTCTAAGAGAGGTAGAAACAATCAATGTTAATATGTCGACCCATGCTAAAGTACTCACGTATCACGTTTTGTTTATCACAGGCCACGTCATCAAATATAAACAATGAATATGGTTTTGCCTGAGACGGGGCTATAATGCTTTCTCCGCTGTTAAAAGCATAGTATCCTACCCCTTTAAGAGGTTTCAGAAGATCTTCGAGATATAAATATTTCGGTTGATAAAGACTTTTTGAATACAGGTAGACGTTTTCAAATCTCAACCCATTTGAGTGTTCTAAAAGACTAAGCATAACGTTGGTTTTTCCGCAGTTGGATGGTCCTACTATAAGACACCGAATAGAAGATGGTAGCAAGAAACCATGCCTAGATTGAATTTTTGCGTTAACATCATGATTGTCCACATTTAAACGAACTTTTTGTCTTACAACTTTTTTCATTTTTCAAAAGAAACATGTCATTTCAACTCAACCATCAAGAACCTAATGAATAAAAAATGTAATCACTTATAGGTATTTTTATTCAGTTTTAGTTATAACATTGAAATATGAAGTACTATGGTATTCCACGGTATAAAGGCAATGGGGTGTTGAATACTTTAATAAATAAACTGCCCTTTGAGCTACATTTACCAGGGTTTAATTTTTGTGGTCCTGGAACTAAGCTACAAGAGCGTTTAGCTAGGGGAGATAAGGGCATTAATCAGTTGGATGAAGCCTGTAAAGAACACGACATCTCCTATTCAAATTACAAGGACTTAAACAATCGACACATAGCCGATAGGATATTAATAAGGAAAGCTTTACAGAGAACGCAAGCATCCGATGCAAATTGGAAGGAAAAGTTGGCTTCCATGGGTGTAGCCGCAGCTATGAATACCAAACTTAAATTAGGCATGGGGTCAACACGTAAGTAAATTTGTTATATATATATATATATATATATATATATAATTCTTAATGGATATAATTTTCTTTTCATTCACACCCAAACCGTGGTATAAGACACACCGTTAAATTTCAAAGAAAAGAAAAAAAAATGTCTAACAGTTTATCTAAATATAAAAAATTGATTTCAGAGAAAAATAAGAAGAGAAGGCAAACTAAGAAAAAACTGAAACACATTAGAAAAACAGTGGGTTTCAGGGAGGTGGTAAGAAATATAAAGAAAAATCTAACACAACACAAGCCCCAGGATTTTGGTAATGCAGTAAAACTTGCACTAAAGACAAACCCAAAAGAAAGGTAAGAGTCATAAAAATCCCAAAGAATGGGGGGCTGTTACCAATTTTACCAATCATGGCTGCATTAAACGCCTTGGGAGCCCTGAGCGGAGGAGCAGCAGGTGTGGCCAAAGCTGTAAATGATGCCAAGGCTGCCAATCAACAACTTGATGAAGCGCGACGTCACAATCAAACAATGGAGTCGATAGCCATAGCCAAAGGACTGTTTCTAAAACCCTATAAAACAGGATTGGGCCTTTTTTTAGGCAAAAGCAAGTGTCCACTAGAAAAGACTTAGATTTATTTAAAAAACCATTACCAATTAGACTACCAGACATTGCCTTATCTAACGTGGACTTGGAAAAATATGCAAAATTAATTAAAATTAAAAATATTAATATTATGTTTATATGAAAAATGAATTACCATTAAAAATACACAAGTTCGAGTCGGGTATAATTAATTTGGATGACAGCACCGGCCCAGGAACGCACGTAGTACGTAGGGTGGGTGCGCCGGTTACCCGACCAGAGCCGGTTTTCGACTATTTTCAGGGTTTTTGCCCAAAAATAAGAAACCAGGAACCATATCTTCCGCGAATCATTTCCACGCATTCTTTAATGCGCTCTTCACCACCCAAATAAAAATGACGGTCCTCCCTCCTAAAATAACATCAGTATAGGCTGTTTTCTCGAGACGTGTAGACGCTAATTTGAAAAATTCGATTTTAGTAGTTTTTTACTAGTGTGCAGTGTCGGTGAAAATAGCGGGTAAGTAATAGAGATTAGTATTTTATTATAATTTTTTTTGTTTTTTGTATACAAACATGTTTTTTTAATCAGATACACATATTTTTTTGGTGAATTTGAATTTTTTTTTTGAAAAATAAAGGTAGTCGGATAACCGGAATATGAAACAATCCAAAATCCGTTTTTCGACCAAATGGTCGAAAAAGGGAAAAATGACGATTATGTTTTGAGCTCTCTCACGCCCATAATATTTTAGATATGCAATCCCTTTTTAGCACAATTAGATCTTCTGGTTGCGAAGAATCTTAAGTCCGGTTTCCGACTACCCTTTTTTGACGTAGTTTAAGAAATAAGAAGCTTTAAAATATGGTAAATTTTAGGTGGTCGAAAAACCGGCCTATTGTTCGACTACTTTTGAGTTAGGTGTTCGAGAAATGACCTGTTTCTTGTCCCCTAATATTTTAAAGATTATTTCACTAGTCGAGAAATAAGTCTGCTCCTCGTCCATATTATTTTATTTGCTATTTTGGTGGTCGAGAAAGTAGCCTGTTTTCAGACAACAGCAACTTTGAATAAATTATGTATTATGACAAGGATAACAGTACATTATATACCTAGGGACTAAAGTGGTACTTTTAATCCCGAGACAAAGAGTTTATAGCCCGACCACGACGGGAAGTCTATAATTTGTTGAGGGACTAAAAAACACCCCTGTTTACACTATTTTTAAAAAAAATTAGGGATTAAATTTTTAATTTATTTCCCTAAGGATTACATTTTTTCAAAGCAAAACTCGCGTTTTTGTTTTTCGATCGTCAGAAGGCACCCAAAAAAAAAGGAGAGATCCAGAAGAAATTTGTCCTTCGACAAAAGATGACCATTCTAATGGTAAGCAAATGTGGTTACTTTTTTAAATAAAAAATACGCGTCATAAATTTTGGTTTTCTACAAACCTGTTATTCCAAACACCACTTGTGGTACATTATTGTAGTGGCACCCCTATAAACAGACACTTAAGCAGTTACCAGCTTAGATTAAAAAGCAGCAACCCACCCCGTTCCAATTTAAACTGATGAAAATGCATCATAACAACATTAGACTTCCAATTTACATTTTAAAGTAGAAAAAATAATCTACTCGTCTCGGTACTCGTGAAAAACCACAGAAATCTTTATACTCGGTTGAACTTTTTCAATTTCTTCCCTTGATGCCTAGTTATCTACTATATTATTAACGTTTTTTTCAGGTACCCCAAAAAAGAAAAAAGGAACTAAAGAGAAGAAAAAGACAGCAACGAAAAGAAAATTTTTTCAATACAGCTCAATGCAATTTAAATAAATCGATTTGTACCTGGTTTTTAGATACCTATTAGTACCTATAGGTATTTTTCATTTGGAATATATTGTTTTAGTTTGTAAGACTTAAAAAACTGTTTTTAGTACCTTTACGTACTGTTTGCAATCTAACCAGAGCATGAGTTATTTAAGTACCTTATATTTAGAGTTCCTTAAATTAAATTAATCTATGTGCAGTACTTGGTCTATAAAACTTATCATAGAATCGAGGGGGTAACCACTCCGCGAAATCGCGTCACATTTTGTGTGCGAAATCCTTGCTAAATTGCGCGAAATCCTTGCGAAATCACGCGAAATCCCGCAAGTCTTTGCGAAATCGCGCGAAATCATAGGAAAAATATGTTAAACGTGAAATCGCGTCACAAATTTCACACAAGTGAATACCCCCTCGCATAGAATAGATAATGGTTGTGTAACTTTTGGTTTGTAAGATTTAAAAAAAAGCAGTTTTAGTTCTTCTAAGTACCGTTTGTTAACCTATAAGTATTAGTTATGTACCTTAAAACTAAAACTATTAAAAAAAAAATCTATTTGTGCTGCCTGGCTAGAAGACTTATTTATAAAATACATGTTATCTATTTGGAGTTTTTTGTTAAACTTTTGGTTGTTTTCACTTAAAACACACAGTTTTTAATACGAATCTAATCAGTATTTTATTTACGTATATAACCTACTTTATTTTTCGTTAAAATTATCTACCTATAGGTATGTGGTACCTCTATACCTAAGACGTTTTATAAAACACCTAGTTACCTAGGTATTTTTCTTGAGTTTATTTGTTAAATTTTTAGGTATAAAGTAGAATTTTTTACCAACCTTGTAAACTTAACAAATGCTTTTTTTAATAAACGGTAGGTTATTTACTGTTTTTAGTAGTAAATTAAATGGTCGACGATGTCCCAGTTTTTCGACCTATAATTTTGTTAATAAATTTAAGAAGGTCGAATGATACCCAGTTTCTCGACCTAGGCTAAAGTCTCGGTTTTTTCGTTAGTCAAAAACGGGTCTATTTTCGACACCCCCCAGTCGAAAAGTGGGATATTGGCGGTCGGTTCGAGGGAAGTGCTGGTCGAAAAGGGGTAAAAATGACATTTGTTAAGTTTTTCTTAGTTAACTTCTTAACTTTATAACGGAAAAAATTAAAAATATTTTTTCTGAAATCTCGATTAAATTCAGAATCGATCGGTATCCATATTATTGCCTCAAATAGCCGAGAAGCCCAAAAATTTTGCTTCTAAAATCAAAATTTTCGTTAATTGGTCGAAAACCGGCGCACCCACCCTATAAGAAAAGTGGAAAAAATGTACACTATTTTGACAGTTAACCTGAAACCACCTGTGGAGGTTGTAAAATACTTCAACCCCTATCAGACCTATAATTCTGTAAACTGTGGACATTTATGTTTAAAATTTCTGTTTTTTACTCTAAAATAAAAAATAAATGTATAGAATAAAGTGACTATTGTTTTATTTATAAGCGAACCTTCAAAGTGTAAAGATCATGTCTTTTACTTTTATACTGTCAGGTAAAACGTCACCCTCTTCACCATACCTTTCAACGAGTATTTATCCCCCTATAGTTTTGGATGATAAAAAGCAGTATGATTTGGGGCTTTTGAATTTCGAATGCTACAACTCTATACCAAACGTAGACAGCTCTAATAATATTTTCTGTTATAATAACACAAAAATCATTAAGATTCCAGAAGGGTCCTACGAGATAGAGGATATAAACAATTTTTTACAAAAATTCTTAAAGGAAAATTTGAAAGAAGACCAATTTGAAATAAGCATAGCTGCCAACCGCAATACCTTACAGTGCGAAATTTTCTGCAATAAAAAGATTAATTTTGAGAAGAAAAATTCCATCGGGCAATTACTAGGATTTAGTGGACGGACTCTTCAACCGGACAAGAAGCATATATCTAAAATACCCGTCGACATATTTAAGGTGAACGCCATCTGTGTGGAATGTAATCTAACTATAAATTCCTATAATAATGAAAATCCTGTTCATATACTACACATGTTTTACCCCAATGTTGAACCGGGGTTTAAAATAGTAGTACCAATCAACACGCACTATATTGATGAAATTCTACTTAAAATAACAGACCAGGACGGTAAACCAATCAATTTTCGTGGAGAGCTGATCACGGTTAGACTGCATCTAAGACAATTTTAAAATGGTGTTTTTATATAATCATGATTCGTTTAGTGCCCCTTATGACAAACTGTTCATGGGTGAGGAAGTGGGTTATAAGAAGATACCATACCGTGAAAAACAATTTAGTCGCAGAGAGATAGTGAAAGAGCTAACACCGCAAAGTAAAACAATTTTAACCTATTTGGGATTTAAATTAAAAAAGCAGCATTCATCATAGGAAAAAAACTAAGAAAATTTTGGTATATTTTAAGACTACGTGTAAGCTGTAACCTAAGAAGATTATTTTTATCACTAAGGTGTAGTTTAAGGTGTTTTTCTACAACAACAACAACAACAACAAAATGAGTCGTAATATTCTAAAAGTGACTGAAAATGTGATTTTGGACGATTCTATAGTGAGCTATCAACTACATACCCATCAGCCTTACGCTTCCACAACGCTAAACAACAACGACGAAATTAGAATTCCAATACAAACTCAAGACCTCTATACCTTGCCTAGCCAAAGTGTTCTTTACCTTGAGGGTAAGGTACTAAAAGATGATAATACTGCCAGCACAAATGTGCACTTTGTAAACAACGGTTTGGCACACCTGTTCGATAAGATTCGTTACGAGTTGGGAGGGGTGATTGTGGACCGTGTGAGAAATCCTGGTATTACATCAACAATGAAGGGTTACTGCTCATTTAAGGAGAGTGATAATAATGCTCTTTTAAACGCCGGCTGGTTAGTTAAAGACAATCCAGCACTTTTAGATGGTTCTGGTAATTTTAACACATGTTTACCACTTAAAGCCATTATGGGTGTATTTGAAGACCATCACAAAATTATTTTAAACGTGCGCCAAGAACTGGTACTAATAAGAAGCAACTCTGACTTGAACGCTCTCATTGTTAATGAGGATAAAAAAGAAACCTACAAGGTGGTTTTGAATAAAGTTTTATGGAAAGTGCCCTATGTTAGAGTGTCCGATAATCAAAAAGTAAAACTCTACAATTATCTAGAAGGAGATAGGGACCTTAATCTTGCCTTTAGAAGCTGGGAGCTGCATGAATATCCTCAACTTCAAACCACTACTAGTCACACTTGGGCTGTCAAATCATCGAATCAACTAGAAAAACCGCGGTTTATTATCATCGGTTTTCAGACCAATAGAAAAAATATGCTAGATAAAAATATGAGTCGTTTCGATCACTTGCATCTAACAAATCTAAAAGTTTACCTAAACTTTGAGGTTTTTCCCTATGATAATTTAAACCTGGACTTTGATAGCAATCAATATGCCATACTCTATGAAATGTATGCGCAGTTTCAAAAATCCTACTACTATCGCGAGCAGAGCGAACCCTGTCTCTACCCAATAAACTTTAAGAAAAATGCTCCACTGATAGTTATCGATTGTTCACGACAGAGTGAAGACGTGCTTAAAGGTGGCGCAATCGATATCAGAATTGAGTTTGAAACGAAAAAAGCTGTGCCTGACAAAACTGTAGCATACTGCTTAATACTGCACGATCGATTGGTTAAATACAACCCCTTAACCAGCACCGTAAGAGTTGTTTAAAAATGTTTATTCTGGACGTGCAAGGCTTTCAATATAAAGATAGTGACTTTATATGCAAAGAAATTGCTATACTCAACAGCGAGACCAATGAAATTTCTCACCATATGGTTAATGTACCCATGAAGTCTACCTGGCTCCACGAGGACTTTAGACGTCAAGCCCAATGGAACACAGACAATCTACATGGGTTGGAATGGGACACTTTTGACTTTAGTTATTTACCATTAGAAAATATTACTCATTTTATAAAAAATATTATTCAAAATGAAACAGTTTTTGTTAAAGGAGTGGATAAAAAAATTTGGTTATCTAATTTAATAAGTAATAATGTTGTAGATATGTTCGAATTGGGTTGCCCCAATTTTAAAAAGTTAAAAAGAGCCAATATTAGTTTTCACTGTTTTACACATTTCAATCATTTTTTAGGCTGTGCAAAAGATATGTGCTATGTTTTCATGGGTATTGAGTTCGTTTTCAAAACTCATTGTATCTTTAGATAGAATGAGTTTTGAAAACGAACTCAATACCCATGAAAACATAGCAAATGTATTATTGTTAAATAATTGGTTTAAAAATAAAAAAACTATAATTGTATACAGGTGTTTTATTATTATTGTTATTATACAATATATTGTGATTCTTGATCACTATCATTATCTATTATAGAAATTGGTTCCATCACTCTAACATCCGATAAGATGTTTATCTTCCTCTTTCTTTTTGGGGCTGGTGGTTGTGGTAGTAGAGCCTGTCGTGTGGACGTTTCTACCGTATTTACATCCTGCTGATTGAATGTAAACCTCCGACATGCGTCCTCCAAAATTTTTAGTTCATCATTATTCTCCACGTTGACCCTCACATAGCTCACCGGTAGATTTCCCAGCTTCCGTCGAATCATTTCCGATGTGGGAAAGAAATTAAGGTCCACATGGACCTTATCCCCTTTAAGGGATACATTTTGCACCTTATATCTGTAACAAAAATTAAAAATTAGAATAGTTATCTATATTAGTAGTAGTATATTAGTCAGACTATGACGAGTTTATATACAGATAAGTCCCTATTATTATATAATAATAATAAACACAAAAAATATGGATGTATTTTTTATAATCTTATGGGAGTAGAAAAAATGAAATATTTTTTTTTGTAGAAAGTTGCATACTCATGGAACATGCATTCCAAATACTCTTAGAATATATTCTTGTTAATATTTTATGAATGCTTTCTAAAAGTCTTTAAAGTGTCGAGCTGTTGGTGTTTGTTAAGTTGAATCGTTAGAGTCGACATGGCGCATGCCGCCTCACTCAGAACACTTTCTACTATCCGTGATGTTTTATTTATAATTTATAAATATAACTGTTAGTTAAAAAGCATATACCTATTTTTAGTGGTTTACATTCTTTGTGTAAACATTCTCTCTAAGAAGTTCTGTTAGCATATAGGGGAGAAGAAGACGTTATTAATTAAAAAAGAATATTCATAAGATTCTTTGGTTACTCAGAATATACGCATGCGGGAAATGTTCTTAGAAAATTCTCTGTGTGCTACGATTATTCTATAAATATATTTAACCGTTTCAGTCTAGTAGATTTACGGAATATTTCAGTCATTTTTCCAAAAAATATTATTTTCATGTTCGAAGAATGTTTATTTTACATTCTAAGAACGTTCTAATTCCGTGAAAACGCCTTTCCTGTAAGCTATTCCTTTCACGTTCTGTGAATGTGCGTAGAACCTTTGCAGACTATTCCAAAAAATATTATTTTCATGTTCGAAGAATGTTTATTTTACATTCTAAGAACGTTCTAATCCCGTGAAAACGCCTTTCCTGTAAGCTATTCCTTTCACGTTCTGTGAATGTGCGTAGAACCTTTGCGGACTATTCTAAGAATGTTCCAACCTTCCCAAAGAATATTCTTAGAATGTCACTATGAATATATTTTTGTTTACTGGGTTTAAGCTGATTAAAAAAACTTAATAGATGCAAATTTGCCGGAATTTTTGCCGTTTTTTAAAATATATCAGACCATTACTCGAGAAGTAGTCCAAAAAAAATTTTTGAAAAAAATACATTTTTACACAAAAACGGCGAGCTCTAATGTGATAAAAACTGCACAGTTCGCTTTCTTGAAGTTTTCTACATAAGAATCAATCAAAGATTTAGCCGTTTTGTAGATGGCGCTGACGTAGTTCACTTAATATTTGTCAAAACGGGCTAGAATCATAAGAAAAAAAAAATAATGAAGAAATTTTAAAATATTTTTTTAAATACTTACATATGTCAAGATAAAGAAAAAAAATGCGTAAAATGACACCTGCCACTATATGATCAGTGCCGTACGTTTGTCATTATAACGTAAAAATTGTGTCAAAACGGGACAAAATTATATAGATTAATAGAAAACTGCATTAATTTTTCAAACATAAAAGGTACTGTTTAGAAAATTAGTTTTGTTTTACAGATTTGGCAAAATTTTATTCATTGTCATAGCAGATTTAAAAAAGTGGCGAAACTTGCAATCTTTATATAAAGCAGCACATAAAACTGGTCAAATTAATTTAAAAACAGTTTCGATTGGGAGGTTATACTTATCGCAAATATTATAATATTACACGTTTCAGGCTTTAGTAAGTAGTAGTCCCATTTTATTTTAAAAGTTGTTTGAGATTCCAAAGCAACGCAAACTAATTTTAATTGCTAAGAATAAATAATTTCAATCACGTCAAAAAGCTGAACCGATTTGGATGAAATTTGTACGGCTGAACCGATTTGGATGAAATTTGGTGACGTACGCGATTCACTATAACGTAAAAATTGTGCAAAAACGGACAAAATTTTATAAAAATTAACGCATTTTAGATAACAGATTGAATTGGAAACTTTAACAGAACAACTTTATATTCGGTGACTTTGTCAAGTCGAAACTTGCAGGATTTTTGGTTTTAACCTCTCGGTTTTCACAGACAGAAAAAAAAAGAATCTTCACTCTTAATGTAGAGAAATGGTCTATCCAGAGATTTATTATATGTATAGATTCTTGAAAATTTACCATTTTGGCAGTTCGTGTGTCAAAAAATGCCCACCATTTTGACAGGTGCCAAAAAATGTCAACCAAACCCATATTTTGTTCTTTAAAATTACCCATAGTCTGGTTTTGAAGACAATTAAATTTCAGTATCACAGGTAACGAATTTCAATTTAAATATTGACAAAGGTCGTTTTATTTAACTATTGGCTTAAATAAAACAATTAAACTATTTAATAAAATTTTAGTAATAAATGTCATGTCCATGCTTTTCCCCTTCTCCTCTTTTGAATTCCTCTCTCCCCTGCCTGACCTCTTCCTCTCTCCCCTCTGGCTAACCTCTTCCTCTCACCCCTGACTGACCTCTTCCTCTCCCCCTTGATGTTCTTCTTCTCTATTCCTGCCCCCTTCTTGATCCCTTCTCTCAACACCTTCAACTGCCTCCTCCTCCTCATTCTCGTGCGGGCCGACATCAACGCCCCTAAAAAAAATCATTAAACCATTTTACTTTTAAAAATTTTCTTTGATTATGTAGACTATATCCATATATTATATCGACTCTATCGATTTTTAGGATTTTTTAAAAACTTTTCACAAAATTGACATTTTGTTAAAATCCAAGATGGCCCAGAATTTTTAAATGTTCCCACTTTTAACACCGCCCGCCAAAATTTTCAGTGCGCCACTGTACTCGAATTGGGGAATCTTTAGGAGTCAATTTTTAGTGGCACTAAAGGAGCTTGAGCCCCTGAACCCCCTCCCCCTCCCTGCATATGCCGGTAACAAAATTCGCCAAATGACACATGTCACTATATGATCAGTGCCGTAAAAATTTTGGCAAAGTGGAAAAAATTTTATAAAAAATAAAATAAAATTCACTGGCGCACCCAGGAACAGGGCCGTTTCCAGGGTGTGGCGGTGTGGACCACTGCCCACACTGTTTTGGTTCTGGGGCGGCAAAATGAATAAAAAAATTATTATAAAACAAGAACAAAAAGTGGCGAAAATCGAGAAAACCCAACGCAGCCGAAGCGGCAAAAATCTTCTAAAATAGTTTTTCTACGAGCGTACGGAAAATCGCATTTTCCACACTATTTTTAGTGCGGAAAATTCGTTTTTCCGCAAGGTGTGGAAAAAATTTTCCACACCAATATGCCAAATTTCGGAAAACCTGTACTGATTCCAAGTTTCTGTTCATCATATTGCCTATGAAATGCCTTGGTTGCTATGGTGTGACTAACCAGTTGTTTATGCATTTACTTGTCAGTGGCAAAAAACTATTTTCAGTGTATTTTCCTCACGCTCGTAAAAAAACAATTGTTCCTAACACGTGTGAAAACCTTTTTTTTCGCAATTAACTGCTTGACAGAACTCCGCTGCGCGTCGTTCCGTCAACGGCAGTTACGTGCGGAAAAATCGATTTTCCCCACTTATTAGGAAAATAGCTATTTAAAACTCTAAGACATCGGGTTTGGCGACAGAAAAAAAAAATTGATTATGAGGCTAACGACGAACCAATTTCGGATGCCAGAAAAAATATAAAATCGAATTCTTTTATCACTCACTCGATACTGCAATAAATTCTTTGGAACATCGATTTACGCAGCTGGACCACCACAATGAATATTTAGTTTTTTGTATAACATACCACTTAAAAAAACAGAAATCAAAATGATATTTTAAAATATTGCAGACAAAGAATCATCCGATTTAAGCGATATCAAGCTAGCAGATGAAATAGATGTTGTAAGTTCTCTTTTGCAGAAAGAGAGCACTCCTCAGGAAGTGCTACAATTTATAGCTCACGTTAATTGCGCTCCAAATTTGGGAATTTTATTAACGCTTCCTGTGACTGTTGCTTCAGGGGAACGAACGTACCTTTTTTAAATAATATAATAATTAAAAATTATTTAAGGATAACGACGTCACAAAAGAGATTAACAGATCTAACTTTATTATCCATTGAGTACGAGGTCAGTAATAAATTAAAAGTTTCGGAAATAATTCCACAATTTGCCGAGTTAAAGGTGCGTAAGAAAGTTTTTGTATATTAATTTTTTGATTTTTTGTTTTCTTCTAATTATTAAGCTTGTCTTTTTATTTTCTTATTATATAGGTATTTAAAAAAAAGTGATAATCATTATCCGCTAGTAAACTCTATTTTGGTAAAAAATTAAAGCATTATAGTGTAACATTCTTGATTAAAAATTGTGTTTGTACTAAAAACTTTAAATATCTATATAATAAAAATAAAAATACCTTACCAAAAAGCAATTGCCAAGTATTAAAAATTGTTTTAGGTTTATCACAAATTAAAAATGAGAAATCGTGTCGTGAGAGAGAAAAATTGCAAACCAGTGTGTCAAGGGGGAGGGGGGCGGAATTTTATACTTTTGCCCACAGTCGTAAAAAAACTTAAAACAGCCCTGCCAGGAATTTACTCCCCTTCCATAATCACTCCCTCATCCTCTTACCCTTCTCCTCTTTTGAATTCCTCTCTCCCCTGGCTGACCTCTTCATCTCTCCTCTGGCCGACCTCTTCCTCTCTCCCCTGGCTGCCCTCTTCCTCTCCCCCCTGGCTGATATTCTCCTTCCCTATTCTTGCCCCCTTTTTGATCGCTTCTCTCAACACCTTCTCTCGCGCGGAACATAGTGCGGGCCGACATCAACGCCCCTAAAACAAATCATTAAACCATTTTACTTGTGTTTTCGGGGGGAGGTTAACCCCAAATCCCCCCTCCATGCACCAAACATAGAAGATAAAGTAAAATCATAGTACACTATAGTATGTGTACTGTAAGTAAAACTAAAAACCGAAAAAACACACCACTTTCGAAATCAAAAATCAAAATAATCAAAAATAGCGTCAGAAATAACATCAATCCAACGCACTTGCGCAAAACGGCCTTAAAATATTTATTTTCGTGGCCTACTTAGAAACAGGTGCTTACAAGCGCAGACCTGGGCTCAAATGTAGAGAGGGAGGGCGGTTAACCAAATTTAAAATTGTTTACTTATCGAAAATTTGATGTCAAGATCACAAAATTATGGTTCAATGTGCCGCAGGCAAAATTTTATGCATTTTAAAAAACCCGTTGGCTTTTTTTTGAACACTTTTATGCTTTAAATAAAAAAATGATATTTTTCTTATTTCTTAATAGATTTTAACAAATGATACATGGATTAAAAGGTAATAGTTGGTACTTTTCTATTATAGCAAAAAAGGGGGCGCACCCAGGAATTGGCTTCGGGAGGGAGGGGGGTTTAAGGATAAATAATTAAAAAAAAACTGAGATTGAAGTAAACATGTGACTATAATTGATACAAGGAAACAGGTGCTTACAAGCGCAGACCTGGGCTCAAATGTAGAGAGGGGGGGGGGGTTAACCAAATTTAAAATTGTTTACTTATCGAAAATTTGATGTCAAGATTACAAAATTATGGTTCAATGCGCCGCATGCAAAATTTTATGCATTTTAAAAAACCCGTTGGCTTTTTTTTGAACACTTTTATGCTTAAAATAAAAAAATGATATTTTTCTTATTTCTTAATAGATTTTAACAAATGATACATGGATTAAAAGATAATAGTTGGTACTTTTCTGTTATAGCAAAAAAGGGGGCGTACCCAGGAATTGGCTTCGGGAGGGAGGGGGATTTAAGGATAAATAATAAAAAAAAACTGAGATTGAAGTAAACATGTGACTATAATTGATACAAGGAAACAGGTGCTTACAAGCGCAGACCTGGGCTCAAATGTAGAGAGGGGGGGGGTTAACCAAATTTAAAATTGTTTACTTATCGAAAATTTGATGTCAAGATCACAAAATTATGGTTCAATGCGCCGCAGGCAAAATTTTATGCATTTTAAAAAACCCGTTGGCTTTTTTTTAACACTTTTATGCTTAAAATAAAAAAATGATATTTTTCTTATTTCTTAATAGATTTTAACAAATGATACATGGATTAAAAGATAATAGTTGGTACTTTTCTGTTATAGCAAAAAATAGACCTACAAAGTGTCTCAAAAAAGGCGAACAACAAAATGTAATTTTATGACATTTAGAAAAAGAAGCCTTATTGTCAGCATCTGTAAAGTGTCCTTGTCAACAAAATTGGCGAAAAGATAACGAAATCCGGTTAACTTAAATTATGGGCAGTTTTTATTTTAGGCGGGAAGTTGGTATACGAAAAAACCCAAAGTTTTTTTTATTTCTTAATAGAATTTATCAAATGATAAATCTGTTTATAAACAATAAATAAAGTTTTTTGTAGCAGCAAAAAAAAATATACAAAGTGTCTCAAAAAAACCCAACGGTTTTTTAAGATGTCTACTTCAGTACCTTTCGAAAACTCTTTTTTGCGTTAAAATCCGACAATAAATAAAAAATTGGCAATTAAAACAAAACAGCCCGGTTAGCTTAAATTAAATAGCACTTTTTATTTTATGCAAGAAGTGTTGGCATTCGAAAATATCCAGTTTTTTTATTTCTTAATAGAATTTAGCAAGTGATACATCGGCTTGGAGACAATAGATAGAAGTTTTTTGCGGTTGCAAAAAAAATATACAAAGTGTCTCAAAAAAAACCTAACGGTTTTTCAAGATGCAAAAAGTCTATTTCATTGCCTTTCGAAAAATCTTTTTTGCGTTAAAATCCGACAATAAATAAAAAATTGGTAGTTAAAACAAAACAGTCCGGTTTTTTGTGGTCCGCCCTATAATATAGTTACTTCAAGTGTGATGGGAGCGTTTAACAATACTTTGGCACTATTGTAATTTTTTGGTACTATCTATGACAACAAAGGCAGAGTATTTTTTTGCTTATGTGATTTTGTAGAAAAATAAAGAGGTATAATATGTGTTTATAAAAAGTTACCTTATAGAAAAATAAAGTTTTGTAAGTAAAATAATTTTTAAACGATTTTATTATTTTTAAAGTAACACTCGTGGCATTCTTGTTTCTCACTTCATTACGCCCAAGCCTCCAATGTCTGATGGAGAATCCAGACACCTACGGATCTGTTTCATCCTTATTAGGAATTATCAGGGGGAGTCATAGGATTGTACCTGGCAGTTGAAGCTACACAGGCACCATGCACACCTCTCGAATTTAAAACAAAAAGGCCCAGTATAAAAAAAATATATATATTAAAAATTTGGCGACTGTACATACTTTGTATGCGACACTTTTCGGTGGACTGTACTTTTCTTCCTGCTTTCTCCATAATATAGGATTTAAACGATACTTTTCCACTGTTGATTTAAATACCTTCTTTTGCCTGGTTTTATAGCCCTCTTAGGGGATTGTTCTGTTTCAATTTCCCCGGCCACGTTAGGTATATATCTACATGCTTCAGTTGTTCTTTGTAATTTCCTTAAATTTTGCAAAGAATTGCCTACCTTGGGTTAAAGAATATGGTTTATCTTTAAGACAGAGACGGACAGAACGATTTTTTTATTGTCGCATTTTTCAGCATCGGATGCTAAATAGGGAATCTACCCAGCAAACACTCGGCCAATGTCGACAAAGTCGGCAGTGTGTCGGCATCGGCGACTACACCTTGGCCCGATATTGGACAGATTGCGATTTTCAGTTTTCGGTCGATAATCGGCAACTGAAAGAGGTCCACATTACTACAGTCGACTTTATGCCACACCAATTTAGGACTGGTCCGATTGGAACTTTGTTTAATCGGTCGAAAATCGGCAACTGATGATGGCCCGATTTACTATAGTTGACTTTATGCCGACGCCCACTTTATCTGTTTTAGGGCCAACGACGGTCCGATTGAAACTTTGTTTAATCGGACGAGAATCGGCAACTGACGATGGCCCGATTTACTATAGTCAACTTTATGCCGACGCCTACTTTATCTGCTTTAAGGCCGTCGACGGTCCGATTGGAACTTTGTTTAATCGGACGAGAATCGGCAACTGACGATGGCCCGATTTACTATAGTCGACATTATGCCAACGCAAACCTTATCTGCTTTAGGGCCGATGATGGTCCTATTGGAACTTTGTTTAATCGGTCGAGAATCGGCAACTGACGATGGCCCGATTTACTAAAGAAGACTTTATGCCGACAACCACTTTATCTGCTTTAGGACCGACGATGGTCCGATTGGAACTTTGTTTGATTGGTCGAGAATCGGCAACTGCAGACGATGGTCCTATTAAGCCACCTAAAAATTTTTAAACTGCCTAAGTTTCTTTCTAGTATGTAGAGATGGCGCTAATGTTCTATGTTCCCTGTACAGTGGAAGATAATATTATATATATAATGAGCAAAGATCACCTCTTCTGCCACTTAAACCAGCCCGACTGGTTAAGCACCCGCATTATGGAAACTTTATAGTTTGCCAATGTCGGATCGTGTCAAGCAACCACCGACGGCCCTTCGTCAATCACCGACGTCGGGCCGCTTTGAGAGGCTGATGTGGAGCCTTATTATCCACCCATTATCGGACCTTTGTGGTTTGCCATTGTCGGGCCGCTTTAAGCTACCACCGATGGACCTTCGTCAATCGCCGACGTTGGACCGCTTTAAGAAACTAACGTCGGACTTGAATAGTTTACCGATGTCGGACCGAAACCAGCTTGCCTGCGTTAGACCGACCAAATTAGGCAGCTTTATGGGCGGATGGTCGGTACCATGTGGGTAAACCATATCGGACCTTAATCGTACGGCGACGATATGCCGATGTCAGCAAAAAGTAAAACTTACCATTGGTCCGACGGCGGGCTACAGTCTAACGCTGCGTCGGCACACATACATTGGGCCTATATCGCAAAGCGGACAAAAAATACTGCTGGTCCGATGTCGTAAATACACGTCGTGCCGATGACGGCAAATTCGGCATTCGACATCGGACCGACGAAGGCCCGAGAGAACCGTGTTTGCTGGGTAGGCACTGAATAATGACACGAGGCGACTGGACGGTGCGTTATTTAGGGGGGAGATCAGTACTTTTTGTACGCCAAATTACACTTTGATGCCAAAGATTATACATGATTCCAACATATTACACATGATTACAACATGATTAAAAAATATTACAACGCATTTTTAAAAACCATTAACAACATTTTTTGAAAAGTTGGTGGGGTAATAGTCGGGTCGTTTTTCAGAATATTCAATTTGTATTGCCGTTTTTTGGTGATTTTGTTTCAACTTGGTACACATATAGACATGACCCCAAGAAACAATAAAAAAATATTTTTTTCTCTTACGTCGGTTTTGATAATGTAAAAATAATGATATTTTTAAATTCTGAGTGCACCACTAAAAGAGCAAATAAATAAGCTTTATGACAAACCATTAAAAGTTTTTTGTTATTAGTTACTTACTTTAAGGTGCTAGAAAGCACGGATAGTCCACCGTACAATCAATTATTTTATGTTGAAAGGAAATGAAAATATCTCGAAAACTGTAGCTTTGAAAGATTTGAACCTTGTAACAAAATTTTTGGGTAATATTTACGGAAACCAAAATATGAAAATCGCTGCTTTGCTTCTAAAGTTATGACTTTTTTTTATATATTTTAACGTTTTTTCATATAACTCGGAAACTAAACCTCCCACGAATTTGGACTTCATAACAACATTTTTAGTCCATATTCATGGAAACCTAAATCTGAAAAGCGTATATCGCTATTTGCTTTTGTTCCAAAGTTACATTTTTTTTAAATATTTTATCCCCCTTTTGCCCCTTCAACCCCCACCACCCTACCCAAAATAATCAGTTCATGGTCACCGATAGAGGATTTTTCTACCAAATTTCGTTAAAATCGATTAAAGCGTTCTTGAGTTATCGTGTATACAGATAGACAACAGACCGACAGACAACTTTTTTTTTTCGTCGATTAAGGTGTTTTGGAACCTTAGTAACTCATTTTTGATAAAATTAAGAGAAGTCAAAATTTCACGATTTTAATATTGGTACGCTGGAATAAAAAATCATAACTTTAGAAGTAAAGCAGTTGGTTATCGTAAATATTACCCAAAAATTTTGTTATAAGGTTCAAATCTTTCAAGGCTACAGTTTTCGAGATATTTTCGTTTCCTTTCAGCATAAAATAATTGATTGTATGTTGTACTATCTGTAGTTTCTTGAGCCAATTTTTTTAGATAATCCTGGAATGGCTGAATTTTCAAAACATCCAAGAAAACATTTTGTTCTTACCTAGATAAAACTACTTAATAATAACTTAAAGGAAATGCAGTCTACGTCAGAGCTCATTTGGCTAAAAATCAAGTAAAAAACTTTAAACAAAATTAAATCTTTAACTAATAAATTTTTTATAATACAAAACATTTCGGAGTATTTTTTTCCTTATAGATACCCAGACAAAATTTTTACAAACAAACAAAAAACTATTTTAGTTTTTTAGTCCACCATAGCAATATGGTATGGGGATTATTAAAATCGCGAAATTTTGACTTTTCTTAATTTTATTAAAAATGCGTTACTAAGGTTCTAAATCACCATAATCGACGAAAAAAAAAGTGGTCTGTCGGTCTATTGTCTGTCTCTATACACGATAACTCAAGAACGATTTTAACAAAATTTGGTACAAAAATCCTCTATCCGCTGACCATAAACTAATTTAATTTTGGGTAAGGTGGTGGAGGGTTGAATGGGGGAAAATGGGGATAAAATATTTTAAAAAATTGTAACTTTCGACCAAAAGCAAGTAGCGATATACGGTTTTCAGATTTAAGTTTCCATGAATAAGTACTACAAATTTTGTTATAAAGTCCAAATTCGTGGGAGCTTTAGTTTCGGAGTTATTTGAAAAAACGTTAACATATATTAAAAAATCATAACTTTAGAAGTAAAGCAGCTATATATATGCGGTTTTCAGATTTTGGTTTTCGTAAATGTTACACAAAAATTTTGTTATAAAGTTCAAATATTTCAAAGCTACAGTTTTCGAGATATCTTCATTTTCTTTCAAAATAAAATAATTGATTGTATGGTGGACTATCCGTGGTTACTAGCATCATTTTTTATTCTAATGTTCCTTGTTCCTGTTAACTGCACGCATGCGTAAATACCAAAATTTACAACAATTACGACGAAATTACACATGGTTATAACGTAAAAAGAAGTTAAAAAACCTCCAAATCAGTTACATCAACCGAAAAAATCTAAAAACAAAAGATGAAAAGTTCTTGGGTGGAAATAACGAAAATTCAAACTTGGATGAGCATCCCACAAGGACCACACAAAGGACTAAAGTAAAAAGAGAAATGATTAAACGATGTTTCGCCTTGGGCAACCAGAGTAGGCTCGTCATACACTTTGATTTCCAACTTTGAATCACTCACAAATAGGCATCGTTCCGCACTGGGACTTATCCAAGTTAACTGATACGGATTCGTCCTGGCATGTTAATATTTGCAATAGGATTATGCTTCTAAGGCAATTAAAAACAAAAAAGAAGTTAAAAAACCTCCAAAGATCTTTTGATCTTTTGTTTTTAGATTCTTTTCGGTTGATGTAACTGATTTGTCTGTCTGTATACACGATAACTCAAGAACGATTTTAACGAAATTTGGTACAAAAATCCTCTATGCGCTGACCATAAACTAATTAAATTTTGGGTAAGGTGGTGGAGGGTTGAAGGGGGGAAAATGGGGATAAAATATTTTAAAAAATTGTAACTTTGGACCAAAAGCAAGTAGCTATATACGGTTTTCAGATTTAAGTTTCCATGAATAAGTACTACAAATTTTGTTATAAAGTTCAAATTCATGGGAGCTTTAGTTTCGGAGTTATTTGAAAAAACGTTAACATATATTAAAAAATCATAACTTTAGAAGTAAAGCAGCTATATATATGCGGTTTTCAGATTTTGGTTTTCGTAAATGTTACCCAAAAATTTTGTTATAAAGTTCAAATCTTTCAAAGCTACAGTTTTCGAGATATTTTCATTTTCTTTCAAAATAAAATAATTGATTGTATGGTGGACTATCCGTGGTTTCTAGCATCATTTTTTATTCTAATGTTCCTTGTTCCTGTTAACTGCACGCATGCATAAAAACCAAAATTTACAACAATTACGACGAAATTACACATGATTATAACGTAAAAAGAAGTTAAAAAACCTCCAAATCAGTTACATCAACCGAAAAAATCTAAAAACAAAAGATCAAAAGTTCTTGGGTGGAAATAACGAAAATTCAAACCTGGATGAGCATCCCACAAGGACCACACAAAGGACTAAAGTAAAAAGAGAAATGATTAAAGGATGTTTCGCCTTGGGCAACCAGCGTAGGCTCGTCAGTGGTTCCACTGGTCATCCTCCCCATACATCATTAAAGACCATCATACACTTTGATTTCCAACTTTGAATCACTCACAAATAGGCATCGTTCCGCACTGGGACTTATCCAAATTAACTGATACGGATTCGTCCTGGCATGTTAATATTTCCAATAGGATTATGCTTCTAGGGCAACTAAAAATAAAAAAGAAGTTAAAAAACCTCCAAAGATCTTTTGATCTTTTGTTTTTAGATTCTTTTCGGTTGATGTAACTGATTTGGAGGTTTTTTAACTTCTTTTTTTTATTTTTGATTGCCTTAGGAGCATAATCCTATTGGAAATATTAATACGCCACGACGAATCCATATCAGGTAACTTGGATAAGTACCAGTGCGGAACGATGTCTATTTATGAGTGATTCAAAGTTGGAAATTAAAGTATATGATGGTGTTTAATGATGTATGGGGAAGGTGACCAGTGGAACCACTGACGAGCCTACGCTGGTTGCCCAAGGCGAAACATCGTTTAATCATTTCTCTTTTCGCTTTGGTCCTTTGTGTGTTCCTTGTGGGAAGCTCATCCAGGTTTGAATTTTCGTTATTTCCACCCAACATCTTTTGTTTTTATGATTACAACGTATTACAACTGAATTACACCTGAATACAACGTATTACAACTGAATTACACCTGAATACAACGTATTACAACTGATTCAAACTTATTTCACATTGGATTGGTACTATCAGCGCCGGCCGGCCGGGGGTGCCAAAATAACTGAAAACAACCCAATTAGAGGCGATAAAATTTATTTTGTGGGAAATTTAATCAAATCGTTTTTAAACCATTGCCGAACATCGTTATCGAACATACCTTCTGCCACCCATGCTTTAAGAATTTAAGAAATATTGAACTTTAATTTAATTTTTGTAATTTTTAGGCTCAAGTTTGCGCAAAATTTACAAATAACAGAAAAAAAAATCAAAAACTCCTGCTTAAACTCCAATAATTGACTCCTGCGGCACTATAACACCGTTAATACTTACTTTTAATCAATTTTTAGCAGCGGCATTTAAAACTTTCCGAAAATAACATTTTTAGTTTAATTTTCTCAAAATTTTCGCTTGCGGCATTATGACACCATTAATATTTACGAATGTAGTACGAATTTGAAACAATTTTTATTAGCAGCATTTAAAACATCGTAAAAGTAAATTTTTTCCAAAATTTTCGCTTGCAGCTACCTATAGCACAAATTTTCGCCTGCGGACCTACAGTCGGGCCTAAAGTATTAAAAAATTCTAAAAACTTCCTGCTTAAATTGCAGAAATTTACATACGTAGCATTTTAGTTTAATATTAAACAATGTTTTGTCAGCTGTATTCAAAACCATTCCAAAATGGCATGTTTACCCGCCTCTCATCCCAAGTAACATTTATTTTTTTATAATGGCCATCAATACCTTCTGGCAACTACTTAGTAAAACAAAAAGTTGTATTAGGTTCTCTTTAAAACCTTTTCAGGACTCTTATAAACCCCGTATACGTCTTAAGTGTCAGTTTTTATAAAGGGATACATTACTATTTTCACGTAAGTTTTAGTTTTAAAAAATATCCTTAAAAACATTCTCTAACCCTTTATAAAATCTCAAGCCAACTACAAATGCTAAATCAGAGGGTTTTAGCACGTCCAATTTGACCCCGCCCCTTATTGATTTAACCATATAATATATATGGTATTTGCATTCCTTTTTTAAAAGTTACAATGCTTGCGTTTTTTTATAATTTCATCTTTGTCTAAATGCATCAAGTAAAATGTTTACAGAAATGACGAAATTTTGATGGATATTAATTTCGACAAATATTTATAGGTTATATTATTACAATATTTTATTGATGTTCATATCGATTCTCTACGAGAAATCCTATAAGCCACGTCGTCTTTATCGTGTAGAATTCATTTCTGCCTTCTAAAAACATGCGCGCAAAAAACCGTAATTTAAAGAATTTTTAACCAAATTTATAGAGAAAAAAGTAAGGTTAGTTTTCTTAAAGTTCTTGTAATTCAAACAATAGTGAACAAATAACAAAATGCAGGTCGAACGATTAATAAATCAACTATTATTACATAACTTACTATACTGTTTGGAATCTAAAGTCAAAAATACAAAATTTTTGAATTATGAAACAGTCAGATATTTTACGTCAAGTTTTATAAGGGTTATCAAAACCCTTATAGAATCCCAAGAAGTTGTAATTACCATTATACTGGTCTCCCTCGATAGTGATTAATTATTTGGTAAACTGTAGTCCTAGTGGCCACTTAGCCATTTTAACTAACCAAAATGTTTTCTTTGATATTTGACAGCATCTTTCGTCATTGTCAGTGCGCGGGGATAATTTCGCCAGAAAAATGTGTTTTTTTAAAAAAATAAAATCCATAAAATGTATGGCTTTAAAATCATGCACACGCGCGAACAACATAAAAATATTCAGGCCCCTTATGTATTGGGCACTTGCCTTTTTGCGCGTCTGCTGCATGGCTAATTTACCTAGTCACGTGATTTTGGCTTTCTCTTTAAAGCGAAGGTTTTATATCAAAATTATTGAAAAGGCTTTGGTTACTATCTAACAACTTAAAAAACTCTTACACATGAAAAGCTTAGGGTAAGTCTTCAGAAAGTTTTCCTTGCTATCTTATAAAAGCTTGTGCAGTTATGGACACCAACAGTTTTGTAGTAATTATCTTTAAAAAGTTTTTATTCCTATCTTATAAAACTTAAATGAATTTAAACCAAAAGTTTTATAAGAATTTTTTAAAATGTTTTGTTAACTATTTTATAAAACTTGAATCACTTTAAGCTAAAAGTTTTCTTAGAAAAGTTTTTAAAAGGTTTTGATTAAGATCTTATAAAACTTGTCAACTTTACACTAAAATTTTTATAAAAATGTCGTCAAAAGGTTTTGATGGCTAAATTATAAAACCCAAAAACCAAAAGTTTTATAGGGAGGCTTTTTAAAATGTTTTGTTTGCTATATTATAAAACCTAAGACAAAAGTTTTATAAATATAGTAATAATAATATTCTGATTGCTAATTTTGGAAGAATAATGCTTGTTTGATTTTTCCATTACCTTTATAAACATTAACATGTTAAAGTTTTCTTATAAATATTGCTATAAACCCCTTATAAAAAAGTTTAAAAATAATAAAACTATGTAGCAACCTAAAATGTTACTTGGGATCTGTGATTACTTCCCTCAGAGCAATTGCCCCTATCTACGCTACGCCCGTTTTTCTTATTGTTAAAAAAATCTAGTTATATTAGCTTTGTGCAATTTTCGAACCACTCGAAACTGGATCCAAAAATAAAATCGTTTTTTTTTCAGCACACCTCAGCAAGTGATCAATTTCCTAGAAGGGAACCCATTTGCCATGGTGCTGGGCTCAAGAAGCCAAAATAAAAGTAAGTTTTCCTGGACTTGTAACAACGATTTGCAGACGGAGTCGGTCTAGGTCAAGATGTCGCGTTGCAGATAAGAAGATAAAACCAAGTTAAGAAAAGCGAAATGGTGGACTTGTTTCATCCATGACTTTTGTAAGATTTTTTTCTATAATAAAATTGTTGAACATGTTTAAATATTTTCGTTTTATTCATTGTTAACTATAACAGTTTAAATATACTATCAGTTCCCTTATGATATTATGTTTATGTTGTCAAAAAATAAAACCTAAAATTGGAAAACCTCAGTTACAATAAGCCCCGCAATTAGCAAAATTTAAATGCAACAGACCCACAGCTAACTTTTGCTGTACGCTTTTTATGTGGCGCCAAGTGTATATTTGCCTGTTTATTATTAAGGGCCGGTTTCTCAGTAGCGAGTTAGCGTTAACTCGAGGAACATAGTTTTGTAAGTCTTTAAAAAGCATCTTCAAATGAACTCCAGGGTCACCAGGGCGTCTAACCTAAAAAATATTGGCTTAAAACTACAAAAAACTGGGATTTATAGCCCGAGTTAATTTAACTCTCTGGTAACCCGCTATTGAGAAACCGGCCCTAACACCCGGTTCCCACCTACGACTCACGACTTTTTCGTGCGTGTCCGTTCACGCGTCACATGACTGTCATAACATTTCATATTGACATCATGTGACGCGCGAGTGAGCATTCACGAGAAAGTCGTAGGTGGGAACCGGGTGTTAGAAACAAGATATTTAGCCCAAGATATTTAGACCAAGACCCAAGCATTTTTATGAAAATTTTTCCAGATGAACCTGGATTTTTGACAGATGGTAAAGTTTCTAAAAAAGTTTTCCTCTGAAGGATGCTTGGTTCCTCCGCCATCTGGGATTAAAGATGGCCGACAGAGGTATTATTCAAAAAATCGTAACTTTCTTATTTTGTTTATTTTATTTTTTTTATACTGGGACTTTCCATCCATTATAGGGTCAATGCCCAGTTTCAGACAAGTTTTTGCAAAGTTAAAGACAAGCACAAAATATCCATGCACCTAGCCGGGATTCGAACCCAGAACCTTCCGTGCGGCAGGTAGATGCGCTGCCCACTGCGCTACAGCGGCCGTCTATTTTGTTATATTTGTTATAGAGCGGTCTTTTGAAATAATTATCAATACTTTGTATTTTTGACGTTAATGCACTAAGAAATTTTTTTCTGGATATCATTTCTGTTCTTGAGTGTTTTTTGAGGTTTTTTATGAAACTGTATACAAGAAACTCTTAAAAAATAAAAAATGCGCACTTTTGAAATGTATTTAGAATGGGCACTAACTCTGTGCTAGAGAGGGATAACCAGCGCTATGAGGACGGCACCTATACAGGCAGTCGAAACCATTCTGGGATTGCCGCCGCTTCCGATCTGTATCAGAAAAGAAGCGATGGTGACACACCTCCGGCTGAGAGATACAGGTCAATGGAGAGGAAGAGGGGAAACTGCAGGGCATCTTAGGATTGCCCAAATCGCCGAGAGAGAAATTTCAATGCCAGCGATTAAAACACAAAGACCAAAAAACCCCTGGAGATTCAACAAGAGGTACAAAGTAGTCATCCCAGACAGGGAACTATGGCAGAGTGAAAACCTCCGCGAACAGTTCGAGGAGAACGCCGTGATTTGCTACACCGACGGGTGTCGGAGAAGCAAACCACAGGATCGGGGGTTTACGTAGAAGACCAGGAGGTTCGAAAGAGCTACCCGCTCGGAGAGCAAGCCACGGTCTTTCAGGCAGAGGTGTATGCCATAATAATGGCTGCAACTATGGAGGAAATAAAGAACGGTACGGAGGAGCATGTTTATATATGCTCCGACAGCCAATCGGCCCTAAAGGCACTAAGGGCGCCCAAGATCAACAACACCCTGATGGAGGAATGTGCGGATGCACTAGAATCCTTGGGAGAGGGCAAACAAGTGGGAGTGCCCGGGAACGAGAAGGCCGACGAGCTCGCCAGGATCGGGGCAAGCACCCAGTATGTATGGCCGGAATCACTCCTAGGAACAACCAAGAGGTAATTGCAAAGTTGACTCAATAACTGGGCCAACGATGCCATGGCGACCGCTTGGAGAGGAGGAACAGGATGCAGACCAGGGACTTCGTGAAGGGCCCGGATGTAGCCAGACAAAAATGGCTTCTGGGGAGATCACGAAGGGATGCTGGTCTACTGACAGGAATCATAACAGGTCACAACCGGATCGCAGTGGAAAATGACTCGACCTGCCGGGCCTGCGGGAGGGCAGAAGAGACATCTCGACATGTTATAGCAAACTATGAGGCATACCAGAGGACGAGATACCAGGTATTCGGTTCCCCGACCCTGGATGAGGAGGACCTGCACACGCTCAAATGGGATAAAATACTGGACTTTGCAAAAAGAACAGTAAAACCAGATTAGCAGACTGCCAGACCAGTGGTGCAGCCGGCGGATTAGGGGCAGGCTCGGGGTAAGGCAGAAAGGGCCCAAGGAGGCCTACTTGACAGGCTTCGCGCCGCCCCTTCTACTACTACTACTACTACTGCTACTACTAACTCTGTGCTAGGTTTAGTGGTTCCTGAGTTAATACTTAAAAAACCGCAAAATTGGGCTATGGGCACAGAGTGATTCACCATATTCTCCATCCCCCTCCCCCTTACTCTCCTTATTACTAGAATTGGAAAACGTAACTTCTTTATTTTAAATAGAACCCCCTGGGCAGTTTTCGGGAAAAAAGAAAAATACTTTCCCATAAGTATGTATTAGGCAAGTATACATAGTTTAGGTGGTCTACGTTCAACAGATTTACTTTTATGAGAAATAATTTTTTTTATACCTTATATTAAACTGTCGAAGATTAAAATGTCGCAACAATGAACCGAGTAAAATATCACATCGCTATGGAAACGATTGTTATTTCATTTGCCACCCGCCTTGATTTATAGTGTAAAGATGGTGTGTTGCGAGAAGTGCTCTCGTTCGAGATTTTTAAAATTATTTTTCTCTTTTTCTTGAGTTTCTAGATAAAGGTATTAAAAAAAATAGTGTTAACAACTCGCGGCTAAACTGTGCTTTTTTTTACTCGCGTTTTTAAATACCTCGCTGAGCTCGTTATTTAAACCAACGCTTGTAAAAAAAGCACTATTTTAGCCACTAGTTGTTAAAACTACTATTTCCAGTTACTCGACGTATTATATATTTTTGAAATTAGGAAAAAAGGCCATTCCAAATTTCAAAAAATATAGACGGCTATTTAAAATAAAAAGTTAACGTTGAAATTTGAGAGTTGTGAAACCTGCTGTCATTTAAAAGTAGATATACAAAAAATTATACAACTTCTGCATGTAAAACTTTTTTCCAGCTCTAAGTGAACTAGGAGGGGGGGAGGTGGAAAATATGTAGAATCACTCTGTACCCCTAGACTCCCTCGACACAAAAATTTCACTTTTTCACGAAAGTCATCAAGGTCCTTAAAAAACCATAAAAATCAAAAGGCGATTTTGAATAAATAAGACTAGGGGTTCTGACTAAAAAAAAATAAAAGATGGTACGCTAAATATGGCGGAACAAAGATGGCCGCCTGCGATTTGCGAAATTTTTCTTGGGAGTGTATTTTTCCTATAATACCAGACCTTCTGCAGTTAAGAGATACATCGATTTAAAGGTCAGTTTATACCGTATAAAGAAGTGCTTAGCAATTTTTTTCACAAAAGTAATATTTTTATTTAAAAAAGGAATATTGCAACCGTCCGCCATCTTAGATTAAAGATGACCGACAAAGGTATTATTTCAAAAATCATGGCCACTTTTCCGTGGCATCGACTCCCTTCTTGCAAATGGTTTTTGTTTTTTTTTGAGAAAAACCGTTAGCTCTGCAAAAAAATTGTTAAGCACTTTTTATAGGGTATTAAATTACCCTTAAATCGCTGTATCTCTCAACCCCATGGGAGCTGTCTTTATACGGATACCGTCGACTTTTAGTCAGAACCACTAGTCTTATCTTATTCAAAATTAGGTACATTTTCATAGGCTTTAGGAGCTTTGACGGCTTTCGTAAAAAAGTTAAATTTTTATTTTTAGGGGTACTCATAGGCCAATTTTGCAGTTTTTTAAGTATTACTCATCAGAATCAGAATCAGAACTGTGCTTTATTGTCGAACTCAGTATATAACTTTTTGACAAAGCTTAAAAATCTTAAAAGTAAGCAACTTATAAACTAAAATATAAATCAAATAAAACACAACACATGAAAAATTCATCAATGCTATAGTATGGTGTCTCCAAAAGAAATTTTTTAGGTTTTCGCCTGAATTCTTTTAAGCATTTTATATTGATATTCCTTATGATGCCTAAATAAGAGTTTTTTGTGAGTGTATTTTGGTATTGAAAGAGGTAATATATTATCCTCAGTTTGACGGGTTAGATAGTAATTTTCCCGAGCATAATTATTTTTATTTTTATGAACTAAAGAGGCAGTCTCCAAAATAAAGACACAAGTTAATGTTAATATTCCTTGCTCAATAAAAAGTGATCTACAAGAGGTTCTCAGACTCAGACGAAATGCCTTTTTATGCAACAAAAAAATCAGACCAAAAAGGTACGCACTACAAAATCCCCAAAACGCAACACCATCGGTGAACATTGTTCAGTGACACCATATCTTATTCTTGAATCAAACAAAGCAAAGTAAACGTTTCGAGCTACGGCGGCCCCAAGTTCCTTTCTTGTAGAACGTATTGCATCACACCCTGATGACAATGTCTTGCTCAAAGTAAAAATATGATTTTCAAATTTTAAGGCACAATCAAGTGTTAGTCCTAAAAGCTTAATAGATTGTCTTTGTTCTAAAAGATTGTCACCGATATGTATATTATCTAGGATACACTTAAATTTTACTATATTTGTTTTGTCAACATTAAAAACCAGTTCGTTTGCGTCACACCACTGTTTTATCTTTTCTAAATCTTTGCTGACCATAATCTGAAGCATATTTACATCTCTATGATGACATAAAACCGTATTATCGTCAGCAAAAGTGACCATTTTCCCCTCTATATTCAGTTTCAACAAATCATTTATGTAAATCAAAAACAACATAGGCCCCAATACCGATCCATGTGGCACGCCACAAGCAATGCCCTTCTCTCCAGAAAACAAATCAGACAGAAAAACAGACTGTCTCCGGCCAGACAAATAAAACCGATGCCAATCATTTGCCACATTTCTAACACCATACCTATCCAGCCAGCAGTACTCTGTGATCAACACAGTCGAAGGCCTTAGAAAGGTTGCAGAATACTGCGGCAGCCACTACTTTTTTATTAAGGTTTATATAAAGCAATTCCAAAAAAGAGAAAACTGCATCCTGCGTACTTAAGCCTTCCTTAAAACCAAATTGAGAATTTATAATAATATTATAAGTGTTTAGATGCTCAAGTATTCTCCCCTTTGCTCATTTCTCAAAGATTTTGGAAAGTGTTGGTAAAATTGAAATTGACCTGTAGTTGGAAGTTTCCACGCATGATCCTCCGTTGTGCAGCGGAATAACCTTAGCAAATTTAAGACTATCAGGAAAAGATTTTGTTTCCCAACTTTTGTTAAACGCTTTTGCTAATTCTTTTAAGGCACAATCCGGTAAGTTTTGAAATTTTTTTATTTTTTATTGGTGAAAAAATTAACTTTAGTTCCGCTGAGGAGGTCGGGCGAAAAAAGAAGTCTGGAATGTCTACACCAGAAAGATAATCCAACGGATCTTTACCTGAGGAAATCCTATCAGTCAGGGTGCTAGCCACACTAACAAAAAAAGCATTAAGTTCATCAGGGTCAATTTCTATATCTGATAATTTTTTATTTCTAATCTCGTTAACAATAGACCTTTCGGCCTGTTTTCCTATTCAAAGATTCTTTCTTTATAATATATGTCTTTAGCGGCTTTAATAGTAGATCGGTAAACTTTTTCGTAAGATTTACAGCAAGCTAGGAAAAAACCGTAAATTATCTGCTGATGTCTTTAAACCTCTGGTAAGTTTTAAAGCACAGTAAAATGAGTGAAGTGGATCATTTTGGTATAAAGTACTTTGCCAGTCAACATTCAAGCAACTAGTAGTATATTTTCAAATGTTTTTCTTGGTAAAGGTCCGACCCAGATATTTTACACCCTACATTTACACTACAGTAATTTATGTCAAAATTAGTACATAGATAGTCAATTGTCGATCGTAACTTTTTAAAGCATTACATATTTCCACTGTATTCCGCGAGGATAAATCGGCGTAATCTATATTAAAGTCACCGCCAAGTAAAATTTTTGAGTTGACAGGTAATTGACTTAATAGCATATTTAGTTGATCTAAAAAATGCGAACTGAAAATGACGGTGTACGATAGATACAGATAACAAAAAAATTTAATTTTTACATTTACAAATTGAAAATTCAAAATTAAAGACTATCAAAAGATCATTAAACATAGTAACTTCTATAATAGCATTTAATTTTAAAAAACATTTGTTAGCGAGAATCAAAGAACCCCCGCGAATTGCATCCTTCCTGCAAAAAATTGATACCAGTGTATAATCACGTATGTAGAAGAACTAGTCAATGTTCAGTGAGTAAAACAACTGTTGGATTTTTTAATTTGTCCAAAAATAACACCAAATCATCGCATTTGTTTTTTAATGATTTAATATTTAAATCCGCAACCGAGAGCGACTCTTCCTCATCGTCATTAATATTAATCAAGGTTTTGTCCAGCTGTTCACACCTTTCGATAAAAAAAGCCTCTGAACTGCTATTTTTTAAAAATGCCGCAATATGGGTTGGTAATGCCTTTGCAATGAATTTCTTCCCAACTAATGATATTTTACCATCCCAGGAATAGTTGGTCTTACGCAAATACGTATTTGAATCAAATACATGATAGGTATTTAGTTTTCTTAGTATAATTTATTTAAATAAAATAAGGTTGTCTAGGTAGATGCCTTTATTTTTTTAATATGTATCTTAAAAGCTGTTATGCCGATATGATTGTGACATAATAATAGCGTTTGTGTATTTTAATTTATTTATTTTATTTAATAAGGCCACATGTGGTTTATTCGGCCATAAAACTACAACGTCTGATTTTGTGAAGTCTCTAGTTAAGTTCAGGGCTGTATCTACCAACTCAACATCAATGGAAGATGGGTTAATAATTGATTAGACATTCATATCTTCCATGCAATTTCTTAAATATGCCGCCATCCTCCGACCAAGAGAACAGCATACGAGCAATACTCTCTTTTGTAACAATATTTTATCAGGTAAGAAAGCGTGAGAACTATTTTCAGACGCAAACCTAAAGTCTTCAAGCTCTTTTTGGATCTGATTTAACTCTAGCATGTAATGTTTATTTTCATTTTCAAGTATGTCAATAGAAGATATAATTTTTTTATTTAAAATTAGTAATTCTTGATATTTTACTTCAGGAATGTTAAGTTTTTCAGTTATATCACAAACAATTTTATTGTTCTGTTGTTCATCTAACTCCCTAAGGTTAGACGCCAAGCAACAATCGTCCAGGTTTTTTCTTAGATTTAGAATTTCTTGTTTAAGCTCAGAAATAATTTATTTGTGTGATTTTAATTTATCTTTTAAATCACTCTTTTCCAGGTTACTAAATTATCTGCCCATGCCTTTATTTTTTCGTTCTTTTTTTCTAGACTTTTTAAAAGAACTTCTAGTGTTTGGCATTTTTTTTCTGATTCCTTCAGTTCATTTTCAGTGGAAAACATTCCTTCTTTATGATTTTTTAGTTCTTTATTTAGCCCTTCAATGATTCTGATCTGAGTTTCCATCTTTTTCTGTAATTCCTCTTCAATGTCAAAAGCCAAGCTTTCAAAACTTTTTGACCCCCTTTGTAATCTAGTAATATACGATTCTTTTTCTGTTGATATATTCTGTAATTTTATTTTTTCAGTTTCCAAAGTCTCACATTGTAGTTGCCACTTTTTCAGTTGTCCATCCTTATTTCTTGACTTCTCTTTGACTCTGTCATATGTTTTACTCAAATGAAAATAATTTTCTTTGCAATTTATTATTTCTGGTTTACAATCAGAACACAAGAACACAATATTTCTTTGTGTTAAAACAAGACAATCTGTTTCTGTCACTGTCACCCCTGAGCAGTTTTTGCAATACACTTGTTTACAGAGATCACAAGAGGTACCAAATATATCGCCACTTTCTGCCCTAGGCCTCCTCTTGTCTAAATTTATTTGACTTTAAATTTATAAGTCCTATACTCCTTTTTTTACAATATCCTGTATATTTATTTTATACCAAACACACCAGTTTTACATCATGAACCACTAAAACCTATCACAAAGTTAGTGCCCATTCCAAAAGCGTATAAATTAAACGATTTCGTGGAAAATCTCAAAAAACACCAGGGTGACAACCGACAAAACCGTTATAAATTTGTGACATTATTTCAGAAAAATTATGACATTTTTATGACATATTTTTAAAAAATATATGTAAATTTTTACTTGCATACACCAAAGGAAGACCAAAAAATAAACCATCAAATAAACAGTACATATATAAAGAACTATTCAGTCAACACTTAAACTACTACCTATGTTATATTATAAATCACTAATATAACATTCTAATATAAAAGACTTGACCAATGTCACTTCCATCAATTTTAAAATTTTTGCCTTGCCATAAGCAGAATAAGAATCATTTTTATCCTGTATTAGCCAGTTTGTGTATACCAAAAGGCATTTTTTACCAGATTTTGCATCTTAATGTCCCCGAAATGCCTCGAAATAATGCTTCAAATTGCCTCAAATTGCCACGAAATACCATCGGCGCGTACACCAAAGTGCATTACCGAGCCACCCCTCGGGATCATATTTTATTTCTCTTCCACTCATGTTTTTGTTTTACATTTTTTTTTAAACAACACCGGTACTGCACACAATTTGTTAGGTTAGGTGCCAAAAATAAAGAATTCAGATTATAAAATTAAAACCAAAGTATTCTGCATCTCTTTTCAAAAGAATAAAACAAAAAAGATCATGGAATAGCAAAATTCAGTCACTAGAATAGACCATATACATAAATTTAATGGGACCAACTAGTCCAAAATGTTTATTTCCCTTTCCAATATGACACATCCATTGACATACTTTGGTACATTGATGGACACATCTCTAGAGAGAAAAAGGTTAAATATGACCTAGTATTTCTTGCAGCTAATCATTTTAAATAGACCAAATCAATGTATACAGGGGCTATTTGCAAAATAAAATAAAACTGTCTTAAAAAAATAGTGATTCGCAAGGGGTAGATTATCAAATTTTATGATTTTTATGACATTTAGCCAATTTTAGGACGGTTTTAGGAAACATCTTCAAAAAATATGACAAATTATGATTTTATGACAAGTGGTCACCCTGAAACACGTAAAAGAAGTAAACTTCAAAAATCCAAGGTACTGATAATAATTTTAAAAAATCATCATTTCATAAATACATTCAAATTTGTTTGAGCAACATCGGTTAATAAATGAGAGAAATACCCCTGTCGGCCATCTTTAATCCAAAATGCAGAAAAAAAGAAAACCACAAACCATTCTACAATATCTCTCCAAAATCCAGCTTCATCCGGAAAAAATCCCTTATAGCTAACGCTTTTGGCTAACTAAGGATTGGTTTAGGTCAGATCGTGTGCATAAATTTCAGAACTCTCCTTTTAAAATTACGTTTTTTATTAAGAAAAATCTCCGAGAAATCCTTCCCTGTCTATGTATCATTTTCTGCAGTTTCGTTTTGATGTATCTATCACATTTAATATAAATGAAAAAAGGTAAAAAATTAAACAAAGAAAGAGAGAAAAGGAAATCCATTTGGAATATAAGAGTATCCAATCTCTTTTAATCTGTATCAAGTGATTCTCTCAGGTCTACTTGAGCAAAAATGAGAAGGCATTCCAAAATAAATGAATTTTTTTCCCGCGAGACCTTCTTCACCTTCCTATACATTATTAAGTGGGCATTTCCAGAAAACTACGAATTTGTTTGGTTATTTGGTAGTCGAATGCCCAATCCAAATAAATTGACCTTTACATTGCTTCTGGAATTAAGTACTGAATTGTTTTTTTCTGCCTGAATTAACATTTTTATAGTAATTATAGTAAACATACAGTTTAAATTAAACTAATACAGTTTTGGCAAAAACTATGATTTCCTACACATGCCCCACTAGTCCGTTTGTTTCTTTAAAATTTTCAAAAAATGTGTAACATTGTTTAAACTTTTATGACATGACACCATGACTATATTACAATCAAAAGTCAAATAATTTCGGCCTACGTCTCTTAGAGGGAGCGGTAACCGAGTTTTTAATAGAAAGGGAGAAAATCTAAGCATTGCTCAAGTTTTTCATGAATATATCAAAAACTAAGAGACCCACGTTCGTTTTTGTTTAAAAGTAAGTGGTACGAAAGCAGTAGCGACTCGTTTTGGAAAAATTTTAAAATTTCAGCTTTTTCAACTTCTTTGCAAGTTACTTTCCTTTGTTCTGGTTTTTAGGTTTGAATTCCGAAATTATATTTATTGATTTTTAAAACTAACACATTATCTTACCTTTCTTCTGCTGCTTTTAAAAATATTTTCTGGTACAGATTACACTACCCGTGGCCTTTTTAGCACAAAAAGTACCGAAATAATTGTTTTTTTTTAATCTGCAGTATCAGGGTCTTTATTTTTGTTTGCCTATAGATATGTTGCCATTTTTGTTTTGTTTTGTTGTTATGTATACTTTCGAATAACATTTAAATGTGCCTTTTAATCGTGTCTCAGTTTTCAATTTTTTTTTTCAGTTGCGTCCTCAGCAACTGTTAAATTTGAAAAATCCACTAATTCGAAATTGTGGAAATTTTCCTCAAAAAAATAACAAATAAAGCTGTTTTTAATTTATCGCCGTATACCTATCCGCATCTAGCGAGAACCAAGCACATTAATGGTCAGAAACTTGCAGATAGCAGATATATGCTAATCTAAGGTGTTCTTAAACGCGATAGGTGTTGAGATGCGTTAGGTATCACGTATCGGTACGGCACACGTATCGTATCTCAGCACCTATTGCGTTCAGAAACACCTTAAATTAGCATATATCTGCTCTTTTCGAAAGTGCTATAAGTTTATGACCAATCAAAGTGCTTGGTTCTCGCTAGATGCGGATACGTATACCGCGATGAGTTACAAATAGCTCTGTCTCTAATATCTCTCGCTGGCATTTCTACAAACTTGTGAGATTTTGATAAGGCTATTTTTTTGTAGCTCTATTCATTCCCTTTTAGAGCTGCTTTTACATATGCAAAAAAATTGGGGTGGGACCATGCTAGAGAGGTTCTTCTATACCCATGTTAGTGAAAAGTTCGTACGAAAATCGCATATTAGTCTGGAGGATGAGGAGTTTAATTAAGAAAAAATAATAATTCAGCAGTGAAATTTGGTATGCAAAATAAGTAGATCCTCAGATAATTTTTGATAAATGTTGCTAACATAAAGTTTTCTGAAAAGGGCACCTATTTCTGAAAATAACACAAAAATTAGCTTTATAAATTATGGTACAGCGATGAAATTTGGCACAAATGGTCATTGACCCTGCAATTTTTTTTTTCGTGAATTACTTGTTCGAGGTGTCTTGCCTAGGATCCCAATTCTCGACGTTAAACAAAAAATAGAAAATTATTAAGAACAGTCATCCAAAAAGTGATAGAACTATCAGATTGAGAACAAATATTTGTCGCCATATCAGCTTAAATTACAAAATAAAAAGTTTTATGTAAAGGGCCCCAATTCTTGAAGTTTTTTGAAAAAAAAACAACATTAAATATCACCTAAAGCCGCCTAAAGCATAACGATAGAATCATGGAATTTGGCACAAATGATCACTGGGTCCCTGGGTACCAAATATTCTAAGATCATTGGCAAAGGGCCTTACTCCCGAAGTTACTTTTAACGCCAAAAAGCTGCAAACTAACAGATCGTGTTTTAGTAGAACAGAGGACCCGTATTTTTAAAAGTAAAACAACTTTTGAATTATTGATGGGTTTATTTATTTAACAATAAGTTTTAAAATTACTAGACATTCTGCTCATCTAGTTTACCTACAAGCCTAGCGCTTTACCTTAAGAGAAAAAGAGTATTTTTCTTTTCTAGGGACAAAATATTTTTCTAGAAGAGTATTTTCTTCTCTAGAAAGGAAAAAGTATGAAATAGAGAAGAAATTATTTTTTTATCTATTATTTGATATATCTAATCGGGTATAAAAGGAAAAATCGTGCGGAAAAGTAAAATCGCACTGAAAAGTACTAATTTCCGCGCGATAAAAAAGTCACTTTGCGCACTATAAATAGTCTGGAAAACACGAAATAGTTATTTATCTAACAAGTGCGGAAAGTGGTACTTTTCCGCACGCAACGGCAGTTCAAGGGTGGAAAAGGCATTTTCCACAAGAGCTAAGTACAATGTTTTTCCTACGAGTGTTTTTGTCCATCTTATTTAAAATGTTTTTTATACGCAAAGATTTTATAATAATGCTACAAAATGACACACAAGTTAGAATAGTTACATAAATCATTTAAGTAGTCTTAAATATCATTTTCAAAAATACAAAAATCGTGCGGAAAAGTAACTTTTAGCACTAGTGCGGAAAAGTTACCTTTCCGCCCGATTTTTTCCGTAATTTTGTATCAATAGAAAATTATCCTCTAGATTCAAACATGGACAAAGCAAGATTAGAAAACAAAAAGCAGGATCTCTGAGGCTTAATTCAAACTTCTTTCAAAAATAGGAAACCTTTGTAGAGGACTCTAAAATGACAGTATACAACAAATAATATTTATGTTCTACTGAAACAAAACCTGTTAGTTTGCCATTTATTGAAAGTACATTTTTTCAAATTAACTTCGGGAGTAAGGGTCCTTTGCAAATGGTCTTAGAACATTTGGTACGAAGGGACACAGTGATCATTTGCGCCAAATTCCATTATTTTATCATTATGCTTGAGGTGATATTTAATGTTGTTTTTTTGAAAAACCTTCAAGAATTGGGGTCAATATAGCGACAAAATTTGTTCTTAATCTGATAGTTCTATTACTTTTTGGATGGCTGTTAATAATATTTTCCTATTTTTTGTTTAATGTCGAGAATTTTTGGTCCTAAGCAAGAGATCTCAAATAAGTAACACACGAAAAAAGAAATTGCAGGGTCAATGACCATTTGTGCCAAATTTCATTGCTCCACCATAACTTCTAAACCTTTAACAATTTTTGTGTTATTTTCGGAAATAGGGGCCCTTTTCAGAAAACTTTACGTTAGCAACATTTATCAAAAATGTTCTAAGAGTCTACTTATTATGCATGCCAAGTTTCACTGCTTAATTATTATTTTTTCTTAATTAAACTCCTCATCTTCCAGACTAATATGCGATTTTTGTACGAACTTTTGGCTAACATGGTTGGTTATAGAAGAACCTCTCTAGCATGGCTTCACCCCAATTTTTTTGCATATGTAATAGCAGCCCTAAAAGAGAATGAATAGAGCTACAAAAAAAATACCCTTATCAAAATCTCACAAAGTTTATAGAAATGCCAGCGAGATATATTGCGTCATTTTTTGAGAAAGATTTTCACAATTTTGAATTAGTGGATTTTTCAAATTTAACCTTTGCTGAGGATGCTACTGAAAAAAAAATGAGAATACTGTTTCAAGATTAAAAGGCATATTTAAATGTTATTCGAAAAATATACATAACAACAAAAATGGCAACATATCTATACCCTTTGTGCTAAAAAGGCCACGAGTAGCGTAATCGGTACCAAAAAATATTTTAAAAAGCAGCAAACAAAGGTAAGATAATGAGTCAATTTTTAAAGTCAATAAATATAATTTCGGAATTAAAACCTAAAAACCAGAACAAAGGAAAGTAACTTGCAAAGAAGTTGAAAAAGCTGAAATTTTAACATTTTTCCAAAACGAGCCTAATAAAACTGAAATCACATTCATTTATTGCTAATATGCAAAAAGAAAAATATAACGACATTAAAAATAATCTAAAACCTGGAGAAGCCCTCATTACATTTTGCCTACTTGTTTGTTATGCAGTATCAGGTTCACTCTTACTACTGGAACAACAGCCAGGCAATCCTCCATCTGTTTGCAATTTATTTTAAAACTGATGGCAAACTTCAAAACTTAAATTTTGTTTGTATCTCGGAAAGCCTTACTCACAATACTGTGGCATTTCATTTGCTTTTATCGAAATTAATGCCTGATTTAAAAAAAAAGATTTTAGGACTTAAAAAAATATTTTATTTTTCTGATGGTAGTGCCCGGGTAGTGCAACTCAATATAAAAATAAAAAAAATTTCTTAATGTGTGTCTCCATAAAAAAGATTTTGGAATCGAAGCAGAATGGCATTATATTGCCACTTCTCATGGCAAGAATGACTGTGACGGCTTAGGAGGCATGACAGTTAAAAGGCTTGCAGCAAAGGCTAGTCTTCAGAGGCCATACAGTGACCAAATAATGACACCCCTTCAGTTGTTTACTTGGTGCCAAGAAAACATTACTGGCATTAATTTTAAATACACTGAGGATGAATATGTCAACCATGAAAAATTTTTGAATAAAAGGTTCACTGATGTACTAACAATACCTGGTACTCAAAAAATTCACACTGTAATTCCCTATACAGAAAGCTTTTTTATAGCAAAATTTTTTTTTTAAGTTTAGAAACAGAAAATCATCACTTTATGCCAGGGGGGGATATTATTTCTGAAATACAAAATGTTGAGTCAGGTTTTGTTACTGTGGAATATGATAAAAAATGGTGGTTAGCATGTATTTTGGGAAAAAATATTGAGACTGGAGAGCTAAAAGTAAGCTTCCTTCATCCAAAAGGCCCCACCCTCGTTTTTCTAGCCAAGGAATCCGGATATTTTAGTAGTAAAACCCGAAAGTCTGGTAAAAAAAGTCGAACCTATTACTGCTACCGGTAGAACATATAAACCTGACAAAAAAGAAATGATGAAGTCCTCACAAGTTCTTAAAAGATAATTAGACAAAAGGATGTAGTTGTATAGTATAATATTTTGTATTTCTTATTTGAAGTTGTATACATTGTATATATATTTATTGTGTATATTTTTATTTTACTTGTTTAATGTGTTTACTATACGAAAAATTTTAATGTTATGTTTTAATTATTAAATAAGCAAATACAGAGATCTAAATTAAATTCATAGCCATATAAAACAAAATTTTAGTAATTTTGAGGTAACAACATTTTAAATTTGTTTCTTGCCAATGACCCCCTTATTTCTCCATCATGAAATTTTTGGATAACTAGGTAAAGGTCTGAATAAAATAATATATTTTTTTTTAAATAATTAAAAATGGCCTTTTTGAGATTTTTCATAAAAATTTGCATTGTGCAAGATCATTCGAAAGGTATTTTAAATACCTTTAAAACGACCCATCACTTATTTTGCTAGCTTAAGTGGTTCCTAACATATAAAATTTTTTGTATATACATATCAAGACTAAATTTATTACAAAAAAAGTACTGGTAAAAAAATATAAAATTTTGGCAATTTGAGCTGTTTGGTAGGTAGAAAATGTGTACCAAAAATCATCAAAATTGGAGAGGGTCAAGTAAATTTGTATTATTTTTTGGTTGATTTGATATGGAATGACCCTTTCTTTCTTTGTTTGTTTTATTTTAATCTGTGACACTCAACATTTTTTTACTACAATTTTCTTTTGTAAAAAACATATATTTTTAAAATTATTAAAAAACTTATATTTATAAATTTATATATATATATAGGGAAAACGAATTCAAAACATGTACAAATTCCTTGCCATTACAACCAGATTTAAGGCATTACTGGCCATAGGTTAAGGTGGTTCCTTAATCTATGTTACTGGCCATAGATTTACAAATTTTGCTGTTTCCCTCTTGCACAAAGGTTATATACAAAGACTAGACTGGACTAGACAGACAAGTAATTTGAATGAAAAAATATAATTTACTTACTATATGTATCACCCTCGGTAACTATTTCAGTGGCTGGCTTGTCTCAAAGTTCACGCACCGTAAATCTCCGAACGTAAAATATACTTTTTTTTATCAACTCTAGGCATTTGTTTAAAAAAAGGAAAAACAGATAAGAAATTGCCGATTTTGCTTACGGTTTTGTTTAAGCCATAGGTTAACCTAGAGGTTAACGAGCTGTTTAAGCCGTCTATGGTAAAAGCATTTGGCAACATTTTCAGCCTCCTCTAGTGAAAGTCAGAGAGATTAGGCCCGTTTTTGCGGGGTTAATACAGTATACCTGTATGGCAAAAAAATGCCATAAAAACGGGGTCCCTATAATTATTCCAAAAGATACATTTTACAAACGTATTTTAAACAAATATACATCGCACAAACAATACTTTATGCAAATCATAAAATAGCATAACGATACATCACACAAAGCATACTTTTTGCAAACCGTACATCGTACAACTCGTACTTTCTACAAATAATACATCTTACAAATCGTATATATTAGAATCCGTCCAACATACAAATTGTGTTCTGTGCTCGACCGACAGCTGTTTAAATCTGAGCTCAGAATAAAAAGAATGTTAGAGGATGTTTTTGTTGTCTATATCAATATCTACTACCAGTTTGACTCTAAAAACCACGGATGTAGAAACTTAAAACCGCATCACGTGACGCGTCCTGGTTTTGGAGCTTCTAAATGGGTACGTGTCACGATCAAAGAAAAAACTGTTCTAGGCAGTTTTTTGTCGGGTATAAAACTTTAAATCGCTGTATCTCTCTATCCCTTAGGGGTTGTTTTCATATGAAATACCTATGCCAAAATAAAGCAATCTCGTCATATACCTAGGCACCTACAGGTTTATTCATAAATTAGGGGTAAAAGTTAGGAAAATTGCCGTTTTTAGTCCAATATACCAATATGGTATGGGGTACTATTAAAATCGTGAAATTTTGACTTTTCTTAATTTTATCAAAAATGATCGAGTTATTAAAAGGTTCCAAAACACCTTAATCGACGAAAAAAAAAGTTGTCTGTTGGTCTGGTGTCTGCTGACGATAAACTGATTAACTTTTGGGTAGGGAGGTGGGGGGTTGAAGGGGGGAAAAGGGGGATAAAGTATTGTAAAAAATTGTAACTTTGGAACAAGTGCAAGTAGCGATATACGGTTTTCAGATTTAAGTTTTTACGAATATGGACTACAAATTTTGTCATTAAGTCCAAATTCGTGGGAGGTTTAGTTTTCGAGTTATTTGAAAAAACGTTGAAATATATAAAAAAATCATAACTTTAGAAGTAAAGCAGCTATTGATATGCGGTTTTCAGATTTTGGTTTTCGTAAATATTAACCAAAAATTTTGTTAAATATATCGCTATCGTATATCGCTACTTGCTTTTGTTCCAAAGTTACAATTTTTTTAAATAATTTATCCCTTTTTCCCACCTTCAATCCCCCACCACCCTACCCAAAAGTCAATCAGTTCATGGTCAGCCGATAGAGGATTTTTGTACAAAATTTCGTTAAAATCGATTAAGGCGTTCTTGAGTTATCGTTTACAGACAATCGTCAATTAAGGTGTTTTGGAACCGTAATATCTCAGTCCAGTATCAAAGTCAAAATTTCACGATTTTAATAGTCCCCTAGAAAGCACGGATAGTTCACCATACAATCAATTATTTTATGTTGAAAGAAAATGAAAATATTTTGAAAATTGTAGCTTTGAAAGATTTGAACCTTATAACAAAATTTTTGGGTAATATTTACGAAAACCAAAATCTGAAAACCGCATATCAATAGCTGCTTTACTTCTGCAGTTATGATTTTGACATACTTTAACGTTTTTTCAAATAACTCGGAAACTAAAGCTCCCACGAATTTGGATTTTATAACAAAATTTGTAGTTCATATTCATGGAAACTTAAATCTGAGAACCGTATGTCGCTACTGCTTGCTTTTGTTCCAAAGTTACAATTTTTAAAAATATTTTATTCCCCTTTTCCCCCCTTTAACCACGTACCACACCACACTACCCAAAAGTTCATCAGTTCATGGTCAGCCGATAAAGGATTTTGATACCAAATTTCGTTAAAATCGAATAAGACCTTCTTGAGTTATCGTGTAATACAGACAAACAACTTTTTTTTTTCGTTGGTTAAGGTGTTTTGAAACCTTAGTAACTCATTTTTTATAAAATTAAGAAAAGTCAAAATTTCACGATTTTAATAGTTCTCCATACCATATTGGTGTGGTGGACTAAAAAAAGGTTCAAAACCCGCAAAATTCACTTTTTTGTCGTTTTTAACTCTTTATCTTATTAAAAACACACTACTTAAGGAGGAGTTATTATTTACTTAAATGATTCGATAGAGCCGACAACAAACAATTTTACATTTGGGACTACTCATCGCGTACAGGGGGTCATCCATTTTAAATGTCCTCCCCCCTTTTTCAGGTTATTATGCATTTTACAAAAAAATAGTCTTTTAGAAAATTTGCATAAGTAGCTTTTAGCACAGTATAAAAATAAAAATGTCAATATTGTCAAATGTCATCGCAGCATATGCAGTGGCGCACCCAGAAATTGACTTGGGGGGGAGGGTTAAGGATAAATAATTAAAAAAAACTTAATCTTAAGTAAAAATCTGACCATAATTGATACAAGGGAACCGGGGCGGACCTGAGCTTCATAGTTAACCAAATTTAAAATTGTTTATTTGCCCAAAATTTGATGTAAAAATCATGCTCCAGCAGGCAAAATTTTTTAAGAAAATACCGCTTAAAATGCAATTTTTGACTTAAAATTAAAGTAAAATCGTAAATATTGATGGGGTTTTGGGAATTTGAGTTGTTTTACCCTTAATATAGACACTTAAAGTAAATATCAACGCATCGGTATCGGTAAACCTAACCCAGTGGCGTAGCCTGGGGGGGTTGGAGGTTAAAACCCCCCAGAAGGTCCAACCCAATCTACAATAAATTAATCAAGATCAAGGGCCCCAGGGAGAGCTATAGTTCCCTTACATTTTTGACCCTTTACTCCAGTTTGTGACGTGTGTTTGGTGTGATGTCCTAAATTTTAAAAATTTTGCATGTGGTGCTATGTCGTCATTAATTTTTATCATTTTAGTTTAATTCTCAGGAATTTATCAGCATTTAAAACGTGTAATAAATGGTATATTAGTATAATTTCTCTTAAAATTTTCATCTGCGGCGCATTTATGATTTGGCAACAAATCTATACCACCGCAATCCACCCCTTCTTGGCATCCAACCCAATCTAGTTTTTCAAAAATATTTTACAAAAAACCTAAGAGATCAAAATTATTCAAGAAATTTTTGTTTTTTTTTGTAAATTTTCGCCTGCGGTCCTATACCAATATTCAATATTGTTCCAATTTTATATATTTTAGGCAATTTTTTTGTCAACAACATTTGAGACGCGTGAAAAATAGCATTTTAATGTAATTTTTTCAAAAAATTTGCCTGCGGCGCATTTAAGGGTTAATTCTAAAAAAAATATACGCAAATGAGACTAGAGGAGACTTACCTTCAAAATTAATATTCTTCCCTCCCTTCAGTTCAATTGAACTAAGAGCTCAAGCAATAGGAACCTACCTAATTTTTAAAAATTTGCCATAGGTAGGTAGTTGATTGGTAGGTTAGATAGGAACCCCAGAGTCGATTTTTTGCTACGCCACTGCCTAACGCGCTCGAAACAAATCCAAAATTCACTTCATTTTTGACTTGTTCATGCTACATGTTTTGAACGATGCCCGCTTTTTTGACGGGTGGGGTGATAGAACAGCTGATTCCACTCGTTGCGTATGGATCGAGGGATGTACGTAACGTTACGAACCCACGAACCATAGAAAAAAAAATGGGTTCGGTCTGAAGTAGTTTGTCTATGCCACGAACGTACACTGAGAATTTTTTCAGTAAAGTGGTTTTAGCTGGCGCCTATGTTGCTAGACAATCTTGCTGGAACATCAAAGTTTCTGCTACAACAGAGCAGAGTTTCTTGCTAGAACTCGGATAGAAATATAATATGTTTAGTAGCCCCAGCGAAAAAAATAGTTACGCCAGCAAACAAATTTTGTAACCTAACATTCTAGCAAAAAACTTTGAAAATTTCTCAGTGTTCTGTCAACGCACCCTTATTCAAAAAAGCGGTCATCGTTCGAAACATGGTCTAAACAAGTCTTGTTGGCCTTATTTCAAACGCGTTTGGCATACCGATACCGATACGTTGAAATATTTAAATGTCTGATTTTTTGTTTGTAAAAATGGTAAAATGCGCCGCAGGCGAAAATGACTCTTAAGATGCGATTTTTGACATCAAATCGGAGGCAGAATGTTTTGATAAAATTACATTAAAAAGACCATTTGGATAAGAAATCGTAAAAATGAAAGGTGCCGCAGCCGAAAAATTTTGCAATTTATGATTTTTTCAATATTTTTAATTGTTAAAAATTAAAGTCTAGGCTCTTGTATTTTGTTCTCTATATACTTATCTATTTTATTTCTGCTGTCATTTGATTGTGCCAACTGTAACCAGGCATCTCGGGAGGGAGGGGTTGACGCTAAATCCCCCCTCTCCCTCGGTGCGCCACTGGCATATGTCAAATTTTGAAATCGACTTTCTTATTTTATATAGAATCCCCTGCATAAATTTCATTTTTAAATGTTATTACTTATTTTGCTGATTTCAAAAATGTATACCATGTATGTGTTAAAGTAAGTACTCTTTGAGATTCTTATACCTATATATAACTATATTGTTCCTAAAGGATGTTAAAAAAGTATATATTTCGCGAGTTTTAAACCTCTTTTTCTTTGGCGCACAATTCTATGGCTTACCCTCTATAGTAGTAGTAGTAGTATAGGGGCGGCCCGTGGGTCTGGCAATTAGGCCTGTTCATTGGCCCTTTCTGCCATACCCCATTCCTTACCCCTTCCGCTGCACCTCTCTCTCCGGGCCCCCCTGTCTTCCTTACGAAGTTCAGTATGTCGTCCCATTTGAGCGAGTGCAGCTCTTCTTCCTCTATCGTCACACTGTGCTATCAAGTGCTGCACCGATTCCTCTTCGAGCCCGCAAGCGGGACACACGGGATCTCCTGCTACTCTTATTTGCGTCAGATGTTTGTTCAGCCGATTGTGCCAAGTCAGCATCCCTGTCATCAGTCCAATGTCCTTTCGGGTCTTGCCTAAGAGCCATTTAGTTCTGGCAACATTCGGACCATCCACGAATAGCTTGGACTGTCTGCACTTTGACTCTTGCCTCCAGGACGTTTTCAGTTCATTGTTCGCCCATTTGTTGAGCTCACTCTGTACCTGTTTCCTTGTTATTCCCAGAAGAGGTTCCGTTCTAATGTATTGGGTTTCGGCCCCTAGTCTGGCAAGTTCGTCCGCTTTCTCGTTCCCTGGTATTCCCTCATGACCTGGGACCCACATCAGTGTCACTCTTTTGTCTTGAGCCAGTGTCTGCAGTGCTTCAGCGCACTCCTCCACCAGACTGCTGACTATTTTGGGTGCACTTAGAGCCTTGAGAGCAGCCTGGCTGTCAGAGCATATGTATATGTCCCTCCTGCCACTTTTGACCTCGGATAGGGTTGCTGCCATGATAATGGCATACACATCCGCCTAAAACACCGTAGCGTGTTTTCCAAGTGGTTAACTCTTCTGAACTTCTAGGCTTTCCGCGTACACTCCTGCGCCTATTGTCTGCCTGGCTGACAGTTTAGAGCCATTCGTGTAGCAGACCGTCGCCTTTCTGCTTAATTCCGTTCGGAATTCTTCCCTTTGCCACTCACTCCGTTCCGGTATTGTGAACTTGTACTTTTTATCGAACCTCCATGGTTTAAGCGGTGCTTTTACTGGCAGTCTTAGGAGGGGCAACTCTTTCGTCACCTCGACCGCCAGATGGCCCTCTTTTTCCACCGTGCATTTCCACAGTCCCTGGTCCCTTAATCGCAGGTTCGTCGCCATCGCCTCCTTCTTGATCCAAGTTGGAAGCGAGGGGAGAGCCAAGATTGTTTCCAGAGCGTGGATGGGGGTCGTCCTCATTGCGCCGTTCATCCCTCTGCCGAAGAGGCCTTGCAGGCTCGTAAGCTTTTTGGATATGGTCAGCTTCTCTACAGCGGGCAACCAGACCACTGATCCGTATTGGATCCTTGTTCTTATGATGGCCATGTATATTCAGTGTAGGATCCTCGGGCTAATGCCCCAGATTCGACCGTCCACTCGGCGCAACTGCCACAATGGTGCCTGGACTTTAACAGTCATTCTGGCAACATGCTCGCTCCGCTTGAGTCTCTTGTCAAGCGTCACTCCCAAATACTTAAGTTGTGATACGAAAGTTAGGGGTCTGCCATGCATTATGGGAGCTCTGAATCCCTCTAGTTTCCTCTTTCTGGTGAATAGGAGCATCTCGGTTTTTTGAGGATTCACTGAAAGACCATTCTGCCTACACCAGTCTTCTATGATTCTTACCGTCCTTTGCATTCTTTCGCAGACTGTGGCTAGAAAGCGGCACTACACGGTCGTCCACATATGCTTGTTCGTCGAACTCCTCCTGCGTCAGGAAAATTAGTAGATCATCCATTATTAGGCACCACAAGTGGGGAGACAATAACAGCTACCCTGGGGGCAGCCTCCCGTCACATCAACCTTCACCCTTACCCTCTATACATATACGGGTATTATAGTACTAACATCAAAAATGTAAGACCCATAGTTTTCGTGTAAGCGAAGAAAGTTTAGTAAGAAACGGCCTAATATCTGCTCAGCGTAAATATAAAAAAATTAGCCGAATCATGCACATAAGAAAAAAGCAGCTTTTTTAAATCGCATGTCGACCATCTTTGAACCGCCATATTTAGCTAACACTATCTCAAGTAAAAAGCCAGTTAAAACTCTTTATAGTTTTAGTATCCTTAAATTTGGCTTAATGTCGCGGCCATATTGATACCAAACTGACAGAAATTCCATGTTTTACCTGTCAATTTGGTTAAAATGAGGGCAGCAGTAGGCTAAAGGGCATGCACAAGCGAGATAGGAGTTAACTGGCTTTTTAATTCATAACGGTGTTGATGTAGCGTAGTAGGTACTGTCGACTTTTTTTGATGACTAATTTTTCGGTTTTTTATAATTACTCAAAAACCACAAAACCTAGTAAAGAATTCGTGGCCATTCTAAAATCGTCTTAAAAGTGCCCATTTTTTTATATTTAAAGGGTTAGTTTTTTATAAAGTACACTCAAAAAACCCATCAAAATAGTTATTTTGTATAACCAGTGCGGAAAGTTAATCTTTCCCGCACGCGAATGCCGTTGACATAAATTTGGCGCCTCCTCACCGATATTTTTCTGAATGTCATGTTCACAGAAATCCAAGAAAATTACAAAAACATAATGAAAAAGAACGATTTTATGTTGTTAGATCCTGTTTGTGTTTCAAAAATTGTAGAATTTTTGTAAAGCCGATTTCAAAGGAGAGGGGCGCTTTAGTAGGTGTTGGGGTTGGGTTTGCAGGGGTGGAAACCTCCGTTGGGTCTAGTTTTAATTCTAAATCTGCTTGTATAAATACGCCGAACGCGCAAATTTTAAAAATTATTCTAATTTTTTACGAGTGTTAAATAATGGTGCTGATAAAAATTGTTTAAAATTACTTAACTAAAATTGTAACAACCAATGATGTTATAGCGCCGCTGACGATTTTTTTTAAGTATAAACAGAAAATATGATATTTTTCAGGTATTTTGTAAAATGTTTTCACAAGCTTTTGTCAAAGTTGTGGCAAATAAAATTTATAAAATTTTATCTAAAGAAGGTTCTTAGCATATGTTACGGGAATACTACTTATAATAAGTACCATGCGGAACGACGCCTATTTGTGAGTGTTTCAGAGGGTGACTAGTGAATCCACTGACGAGCCCACGCTGGTCACCCCGGGCGAAACATCGTTTAATTGTTCCTCTTTTCGCCTTGGTCTTTTGTGTGTTCCTTGTGGGACACTCATCCAATTTTGAATTTTCGTTCTTTCCTCCCAAGATCTTTTGATCTTCTCTTTTTTAAAAACAACTTGTTGCTTTGCATAATTTTGTAAAAAAAATATGCACGCGGAAAAGCCATTTTTTCTGTACGAGACTGCCTCATTGGCCGAAGGACTTAGAAGTTCGGTCAAGCAGTCGACTGCGGAAGAAATTATTTCTGCAAGCATTAGGAACAATTGTTCTTCTAAGAGCGTAAGGAAAAGTAGCATAAAATAGTCAATAAAAAATGTGTTTCATAAAAATGTTATTATAACATTAAAATAAAGTGGTTTTGCACACTAGTGTGGCATAGTAACGTAACACCCAATGCGCAAAATTATATTTTCCTCAAACTCGTAGATATTTCTTTTTGCGCAAGTGATATTTTTTTCGCAAACAAAATTTTTTCGTGCACGCTGTGCGGGAAACTGCTACTTTCCACACGCAAATGACTGCGGAAAAGGCGTAAAAACTAAATAAGGTACCCTAGGATGTTCAGTGTCATTTTAAAGGATTTTTTAAGGAAAATTCAGAAATGGTAGAATTTGGGCGATTACACATTTAACAAATGCAATTTATCCATTTTTGGTCATTTTTATGTCATTTGTTAAAAAATGTTGATAAAGGGGCTTAATTTTATAAATGTTACTATCTGTCTGTCTGTCTGTCTATTTAGTTTGTGAAATAATCGCTTTCAAAAATTTAAATAAAATGTATGAAAACTAGATACAAGGCATTTTAAAGCCTACTGACGTATGCTCTGAGAATGCGAAGAAATGGTTTTGACATTACGATTACAGTGTGCAAAGTTATATTTTGCACACTGTTAACAATGCGCAAAATCTGAAAATTATAGTTTTTATCTTACATAACTTGTGCGAAAATTTAATCTTCCCCACACGGGACATTCGTTTGTCTGAGAACGAACGCGGACCGGAGTTCGGGTTCGGGAAAGTAGCAAGGATGGGAAAGAAACTTGACACATGAGTTAGGATAAATATTTTTTGTACTCAGTGTGGGAAAGTGATACTTTCCAAACTAAAAAACACCCCTTTCCCGCACGGTCGTACAAATAAATAGCAGTTTATCTAACAATTCCGGAAAGTGTCACTTTTCCGCAAGCGATTGCAGCAATTATGTGCGGATTTATCCTGACTAAAACGTTTACTAACACAAAAAAGAAAATTTTTAAAAATATAGCAATATATTTATATTTTATTTTTGGTTGAGTGCGGAAAAGTACCATAAAGGGCCATTTCAAGCAAATGTAATTTTATTAAAAAAAGGAAAAAAGCTTTAACGATCTATTGGTTTTTGTTAAAAATCTTGAAATAACTCCAAATCATAAAACGACTGTAACACTCTTTTTTGGTTTACAAACAGTTTCGTACCTAAAGCAAATAATATTTTTTCGATTATTCTATTTTTTGTCCCGTCCAACCCAAAAGAAAAGCTTTACTGGTTCATGCTTCAAAATAATTTTTAACATAATTGTTAACAACTTATTGCTTTCTCCTTTAATTCCAATGCCTTTTGTTTAGTTTGGAAAAACCATGATAAAGCGTTTTTCTACAAAATTGAAATATATAGGGTGTTCCAAAAAAAACCGGACGTTTTAGATTGCTTATAATTTTCACATTAATTCTCCGAAATTTGAATTTTAATGTTTTTCTGAAAAAGAAAATTTACGATTTAATGCGCTTCACATCAAAATTGACATTTTTCTTAAAATTTAAGATGGCGGGCAGTTTTGAAAAATGGGTATTTTTGACCCCCCTGAAAATTTTGTATGTACGCCACTGTAATAGAACTGAGACGTGCGCTAGATAGCCTTATTCTTACATGTAACGTTTCTTTAAATCGGTTAAAAAATAAGAAAGTTTGGCAGTTTTACATTTGATGCCTCTTTCTGACCATAGGTCGTTTTTTAGTCGACGGGATACAGTTTTGCCAAAAATTTAAAACTTTCTGACAAGCTAAAAGCCTAACTTTAATGTGCCTGATGTCAAAATGACATCTCTTTAAATTTCAAGATGGCGGACGGCTTCATGGAAAGTCTTATTTCTTAACCGATTTAAACAAGCGTTACATGTGTATGCGTTGAAAGAATAATACTATTTAGTGCACATATCAATTTTATTACGGCAGCGTACACATTTTATTTTCCAATAAGGGTTAAAAATACCAAAGAGACTGTAGAACTTTTTTATTCTTAACCGATTTAAACAAATGTTACGTACGTAAGAATAAGGCTATTTAGAGAACATCTCAGTTTTATTACAGTGGCGAGCATAAATTTTTTTTTTCAATGGGTCAAAATTAACCATTTTTCAAAACTGTCCGCCATCTTAAATTTTAAGGAAATGTCAGTTTCGACATTAGTTGCATAAAATATTAAGTCCTCTTTTTCAAAAAAATGCTAAATTTCGAATTTCGGATAATTAACGTGAAAGTTATAGGCAATCCAAAAAGTCGGTTTTTTTTTGGAACACCCTATATGAAAGTAAGAATTTCCTAAAATTAGGTTTTGTTTTTTTTTGTCCCGTCCAACCCAAAGTTTAAAGATTCCCCTATAAGCTCTTGTTAAAACTTATTGTTCTAAACTATTTTATTGCATAACCCAAGGTTTTAGGAAATTATTTATTAGAAAATGTAGTCATAATTTTAATCATCTAGAAGTCACAGCTGGTTTTTCTAGTAATGGGTTACTTTTTTGTCCCGTCCAACCGCTCGAAATGGCCGTTAAAGTTAACTTTTCGGCACTAGTGCAGAAAAGTATGTTTTCCGCACGCTAGTAGAAAAAATATTATACAGAGTCAATTCCAAAATAGTGATTTTTACTTTAATTTTAATATTTAAGAAAAAATCATCCTGTACAGGTAAATAGTAAATAATTTGTGTCTGTTTCGGTTTCCTTTATTTGCCTTGATGCTTCGTCTGTATAACTTTTTAATCAATCAGTCATCGAAATTTTCAACTTTGGTGTCTTATTACATAATAATCTACATTTATATACCAATTTAGCTTGATCCTCACTTCTGGGAACTGAAATGATTATTCTAATTATTTTGTCGAAAGATAAATGTTTGGATTTTATGTAGACACAATAATTAATGATGGTCAAGTAACCCAAAAATTCAGGTGACTTGTCAAAATAAGGTTGCAAAATATTATCTGTCATCCTTTATGAACCAAAAATGAACTTGCCAGAGCTCCCCTCTCACACTGCAATGTCAAATCTAAAAAACGAACCTGTCAGGTAGATTTCAAAAAACTGCCTGTTAAATAAGTTTTAAGCGTTTTTTGACAGCTTTAAAAGAGTAAGGGCGCAGAAAAATAAAGACTAAAATTAAAGATTACGGTTTTTTCTCCAGAACTATCCGGAATTTGTAAACTTTTCCTAGTTTTCAGCAAGCATCAAATTTGCGCAAATTTGCCCTAATTTAAACCTTTTCGTATCTCCTACCGTTTAGAAGATATTTATGGTGAGCAGCGAATTTGACATCATAGGTTTCACTTTTTTGGACCATGCAGTCTGTGTGATTACAAATCGTAATCGAGTGAACCGATTTCTATGCAGGATAAAAAAACGAACTGTCAACGTCCCTCTCGTGGGAATAAATAAGTTACACTCTTGGCTGTCAGCTTTGGAGGAGAAGTTTTCATATACTATCAGAATATCCTTGGGCCCTTCTATATGGTGGGAACTTTAAATGGAATAATTTCGCTAGAGCCTCAGGATAACCCTAAAAACACATATAACCGACATAAAATCGGGCCAAAGCATCGCTAACTCACTGCTGACGTTATACCGACGTTGGCACGATTTTATGAGTTATTCGACGATTTGTGTTTATAGAAAAAATATGCGGATAAAACGCAAAAACACGACAACTGAGATTTTTTATGGGCTTTCCAGTTATATAAAAAATTCCCCTTTTAAAGCGTGAAACCTCTCTAACCCACTTAATTTTCTTAAAAGGATTATAATACTTTTGAAGTTACAATTTTATTAAAAGCTTAATCCCCTCCTCCTCTTGCCAAGCGACACGCGGTTTTCATATTAACTTAGATAATTGGATGTTCAACCAAAAAAAAATATTTTTAAATTTTTGGTTGAAAATGTAATTATCTAACCTATATTGTGAAAATAGCGTGTCGCTAGCTGCTATACGGTTAGTGAGTTAAGTTTAATCGCCCCTAATATCGTCTTGCCAACCCCCCCCACCCCCACCAGAACCTAATCAACTCTGCGTAGGGTGACAAATAATTTTGGTGTCAAATTTTATAAGAATTGGTTTAGCAGTTTTTGAGTAGTCGTGTTACCGACAGACAGACAGACAGACAGACAGACAGACACCATGACGAAATTTTGTATTTAGGTATTTTTGACGATCCCAATAGCCTCCATAGGTACTATGAAAATGCGCAACGGGTCAAATGAGGCCTAGGTGCTGTGAGGTTAAATCCCCACCCTCCCAAATTATCAGATCAGGTACTATGAATGCATGGATGGCTCAAAATAGATAGATAGATAACTATGGGTTTTTGAAAAAAAAACTTATGTAGGATCATTTTAAAGTAGAAAAAGCGGTTTCTAAAAATATATACCATTTTATACAGGGTGTCCCAAAAATAAAATACGTCACCTTATCTCTTTTTTAAATTGGAATACCCAACACTACTCAATACAAGGTGTCCACCGTGTATAAAAAAGAGTATACATTTTTCGAAACCGCTATTTTTCCTAAAATGATCCTATACCTATATAAGTTTTTTTTTGAAAAAAGCGTTCTCCCAAAAAATCCATTATTCCAGACTTTTGAGACACACTGTATAAAGAGTTGTAAAACAACCTACAGCTAAAAAAAATCTATTTTGCCGAAGTTTATTAAAGAAAAAAGCAATAGTAATTTCATTTTTATATCTAAAGGTTTTTTTTTAAATTAAAAATTAACTCACATAAAAAAACCATTGCAGTCAAGGTGTCACAAAATAGTTTACCTATAGGTATATCATCACATTTTAAAAAAATTTCAATAATCAGTGGCGCACTCAGAAATTGACTTCGGGGGGGGGGGTTAAGGATAAGTAATAAAAAAATTTAATTTGAAGTCAAAATGTGACCATAACCAGACTTCTAAGGGGGGGGGGGTTGCGTATATTTTATCCTGAGGCTCTAGAGGATTTGATTCCGCTAAAGTCCCCACACTGCATATTAATGTCTCGATTTTTTTGGATTCTATATACCTATATTTATTTAAACCTATATTTTTTATAAAATTCAAAAAAAAGAATATATCTTCTCCTTCTAAGATTGGATGTTTATTCTGAGCTTAAATTAAAACAGCAGAGAACAAAAATTGTATGTCGGACGGATTCTACACTGTACGATTTGTAAGATGTATTGTTTGTAGAAAGTACGAGTTGTACGATGTACGGTTTGCAAAAAGTATCGTTTGTGCGAAGTATCGTTATGCTATTTTACGATTTGCGGAAAGTATTGTTTGCGCAATGTACGTTTGTGTTAAATACGCTTTGTAAAATGTATTTTTGTACAAACTATGGGACCCCTAAACACGTGGTTATTACAAACTGTTTTCAATGAAACACGTTTTAAAAAAAAGTCGGCCTTTACTTTAAATTTGACATGTTTATTTTACATCTGCAAGGTTAATTTTAAAACCATATTTATAGTTACAGCAGCCACGTGACATATTTGGTACCGCCCCTGGTTGGTGTCGGGGTTTATTCCGCAGCTAGGAGACGCCGGGTTCAAGTTCTTGTAGGTAGTCTGCTTGGACTTTTTCTTATAAAATTACAGAATTTTTTAAGATTAAGTAAAACGCAGTATGAAGCGGAGTAGGCCGTGTTAGCTAGAAGGCAGTCCCTCGGAGATGACGTTAAGAGGACGGTCTCGTGTGATCCATTTATTGATAGTGGAGCACGTTAAAGATCCCTAGCCCGGAAAAAGGGGTTTAGGTCTAAATTAAATCCTTCTAGGGAAAGAAAACTGCCATCCTAGGGGGTGCTCATCAGACCAGTCTGGCAAGTGAAGTTTTAAAATTTCAGAATTTCAAATATTGCAATTGCGGTCAGTATTGGCACTGTGGGCGGGGTTATCTGTTGCGCTACTCATCAATAACGAATTCGTTTTAAACTAGGGTTTCCCCTTATGGATCCTTCATTGATGAGTTAGAAAATGGTATAAATTCATCTTACGGATCCTTGTGTATTTTTCTGATTGAAGGCCTTAAGACTTTATAGGCCTTTAATAGTGAATGGTACCGTGTAATACAAAATTAAATATTAAACTATTAAATTAAAACTGCGTGCGAAAATTGTGCGTTTCGATTCCTAAGACCGTGCAAAATCGCAACACTGACCAGTATGCTGTATTAACCTCGCAAAAACCGACCTATTATGGATTTCCCCGTCGGTAGTGAGCACTGTCCCTACAATAGATATCATAAATTAAGGAAGGTAAGGTGACCAACCGTCCCGGTTTGGCCGGGACAGTCCCGATTTTTAACCATTTGTCCAAGGGAAAAAATCCGTCCCGGATAGTCCCGATTTTTCAGCAAAAGTTCCGGTTCGCCCAAGTTTTGATACTACTGTATTTTGTAACTTTAAAATCACTGCAATTAAAAAAGCGGAATATTCTCTGCCATCTATAAATTTTAATTCACTTACTTAAATTATTTTTCTTTAATAAGTATTTTGGAGAATCCATCTTAATATTATTAGGGGTACATATAAGAAAAAATACATGATATACAATCACGGATGTAGAAACCTTTTTTACATCGTGTATACAATAAATTGAATGACCAGAGTGTCCCGGTTTTGCCCCTTTAAGAGTTGGTCACCTTAATAGTTATTACCAACATAGTTAAGCGGGGTTTAATTTATGATAGATATCTAGAAACCGTGGGCGGTGAGCACCTGGAATGCAAAAATTTCGTACTTTGTAGCGTTTATAAATATTTCGTTGCGCTCGTTATGTAAAAAGTTATTTGAAAAATCTATTATTAATCCAAAACGTTGAAAATTTTCTTTTTTTATTGGCCTAAAATACCTCCCTTGTAGAAAGCACCAAGCAGAATATGTTAACCTTAACCTTTCTTTTGATTTGTTTTGGTTGTTAATTTTAAAATTTAAGTGAATTTTTTGCTGTGCTGCTTTTAAATTATTTGTTATGCTTACTAAAACCCTTATAAGGGCCTTCAATAACAGTAGAAATGTGAAAAGAAATATAAAATCATTGACTTCTTATAGAAAGTCTTCCACTAGTCATGAAAAGCATAAATATTCCACTGCTGGAGTACTTGGTGGGTTTTTAGACTGGTTTCTGTAATATTCATCCTTTAAGACTCTCCACTGCGCTGTTACCCTATGGCACCATATAGCTAAGGGCAGGTTTATGCAGCAATTTAACACACAAATTTTAAATTTAGTGTCTAATTTTTCATCTCCTGTCTTTTTCTACCATAGTATGTTGGAAAAAGCTAGAGATTTAAAATGAAGCACTAAATTTAATAATTGTGTGTTATGTTGCTGGATAAACCTGGCTTAAGTTCACAAGGCCTTGCATTTTTGTTGCACCTATGGGGTGCATTTACATTGAAGAGTTCGGGTGAAGTCTGGTGCGGAGCGTTACCCGATAGAGAGTGCACACACAAGTGAACGCACAAGATGCATTATCATAAGCTCACTCTTAATTTTTTTGTAATTATGGAAGAAGTAATAGTAAATGCGTTTAAATGAAGAACTACTTGTTAAAGATGATTCACCTTCACCACTTTTTCACTCACTTCACCACTTTTGATTGTTCCATCTAGAACCAAATTGCTGAGAAAATTGCCTTCCTCGTCCAAAACCAAATTAAGGGAATGTGTACTAATTCTTTCTATTGCCAAAAACTAGACTTCAAATTTAAAAAACAAATACAATAAATAGTATCTGAAATAAGGTTAGAAATAGTTGTGTAATTTTTTATTTCGTGGGGTGTGAAAGTGCACATTTGGGTAGCATCCGGTAAAAATCTACCGACAATCTGAACAGCTGGGTAAATTTTAAACAGAGCAATCTGAACAGCCAGGGCACGCCCTGGCATCACCCAAAATTCAATCTGAATGCACCTCTGATAGGAGGGTGGTGACCAGGTCTTAATAAAAATGGGGTATGGCCAAAAGATCCCATGAAGCAGCGTAATTATCAGGTCTACAGGCTGCCCTTCTTCTATGCACTTTGGTAAAATTATGCATAATCCATTTTATTCTTGAGTACATTTCCCAAGCATTTCCTATAAAAATTATTTTCTTTCAGTGATTGGAGATGAAATATTAAAAGGTGAAGTAACTGATACAAACTCAAGGTTCCTGGCACAAGAATTACACAAATTAGGAGTGAAGCTAAAGAAGGTACAATACTTTAATTAAATTTTAATTTTGATGATTTTAATAAAAATTATAGATTTCTGTTGTAGAGGACAATTTGAAAATAATTAGTGATGAAGTTAAACATTTTTCAAAAAACTTTGATTATGTCATAACTACAGGGGGTATTGGACCAACCCATGATGATGTGACTTATGAAGGCAGGTACCTAAATACAAAAGAAACCATAGCGGGATGAACCAGTCTCTAAATTTTGTCCATCTGCTAAAAGGGCCCATATTCTAGGTCCTGCCGGGTTCTGATTCTGATTCTGCCAGATCTTGTCAGGGCTCAGCAAGACTGAAATATGCATGTTTTTCAGTTGGCACTGGTTCTCCTTTCTAGAAATCGCTTATAATGACACTGATTAATTGACATATTGCATACCTATTATGACCAAATCTTGAGGTTAGTTTCCATAAAAACCCAAGTAAAAACCAATGCATTGAAAAATTGACTATAATGACATCATTCGAGTTTTGGGGCAAAAATATCATGTATAATGATGTAACAGAGTGTAACTGCAATGCTCTGGCTGCCTACTAGGGGGTGAATTGTGTGTCTGGGGAGAGGAAGATTACCATGGGGATCCCGCAAGGGAGCGTTATTGGCCCTATTTCATTATCTTGTATGTAAATGACTTACCTTATGTTACAAATAGTAAAAACTCTCAAACCAGAAACTATGCTGATGAAACAAACTTACAAATCTGGGCAAAAACCTTACTAGAACTGGAGAAACTAGCAGGCCAACGTCTGGGCAAGGCACAGGACTGGTTTAACAATAATAGATTGCTTCTTAACCCAGAAAAGACAGTTTTTATAAATTTCCATACTATACAATCAACAAACACTCAACCTACAACTATAAATATGTTATCTCAAAATGTCAAATTCAAAACAAGTGTAAAATTTCTGAGTGTCCATGTTGATCAGCACTTGAAAAGGGTTGTACACATTGAAAAGCTTACAGGTAAACTTAGCAGCATATCATATTCATTTTGAGTACTCGGAAGATATCTAGATCAAAAATCATTGCTCTCTATATACTATGCCACTTTCTACTCAGTGCTAAAATATGGAGTAATTTTCTGGGGAAGAGCGGGCTGTCAGGACGGACCGTTCCTTGCGCAGAAGTGTGTTTTGAGGCAGATTTTAGGACTTAAATTTAGCAAGTCATGTCGGGGCAGATTTCGGCAAGTCAACGTTCTTACATTACCAGCTATTTATGTTTTTGAATGTCTCATATTTATGCACAAAAACTACTAAAATTTCCTAAACTACCTACCGGGTCATTCCATATCAAATCAACCAAAAAATCACAAAAATTTTACGCGACCAATTCCAATTTTGATGATTTTTGGTATATATTTTCTTCTTACCATAAAAGTTGAAAATGCAAATTTTTAGATTTTTTTGATTCGTAGTTTTTTTTTTTTTAATTTTTCAAAATAAAAAAGTCAGCATTTTGACCTTAACAAAAATGTACAAAACTAGCAATATCTCGAGAACCACTTACACTAGGAAAGTAATAAATGGCTCATTTTAAAGTCATTTTGAAGCTCTTTTTTATGAAATATCACAACATAATTTTAACAAAAAAAAAATTGAAAATAAAAAATTGAAAAAAAAAAATTGAAAAATTCAAAAAGGCCATTTTTAATTTTTTTGAAAAAAATATATAATTTTGGTCAAAGTGTTACTTAATTATCCACAAAATTTTATGATGGAGAAATGATGGGTTCAATGTCAAAAAAAATATCAAAAATATTAGGTACATTAAAAATCATGCATTTAAAAAAATAAACATATTTTAGGAGCACCAATAGTGCACTGGATATTAAAATAAATAAATTTGTTGGATGGATACAGGTTTTAAAAAATACCCAGAGGCTTTATCTACAAATTATTTTATTTTAAACTCGCAAAAGAAATAAACAAACTTTTCTACTTCGTTGATAAAAATTAGACAGAAAACACTAAGACTAACTATATACCTTAAATTTATTTTTTTAACTTTCTTTTAAGAATTTCTGATGAATCTGACATTTCTTTTTTGCTGACATTGTAAGTTCTGCCAGTAGCAGTGTTGGGTTCAACTTTTTTTATAAGACTTTCTGGTTTAATAATTAAAATATCTTGAGGTGTTGGGTAAAAAAATGATGAGGCAGGTCCTCGTGGATGAAGAAAGCTTACTTTCAGTTCTCCGCTCTCATTATTTTTCCCCAAGACACAAGCCAGCCACCAAGCACTGTCATATTCTACAGTGACAAACCCTGACTCGATATTTTGCAAAATAATGCTTCCACCTTTAAAAAGATTATGTGTTTCGACCTCTAAGCATGTAGAAAACTGTTTTGCCAAAAACGTGCTTTCTGTAAGAGGAATTACAGCATGAATTTTTTGTGTCCCCGGTATTGTTAAGACTTCCGCAAATCTTTTATTCAAAATTATTTCATGATTTGTATAATCTGCTTCTGTGCAATATTTAAAATCAATGCCAGATATGTTTTCTTCACACCAAGTAAACAATTGTAGAGGTGTCATTATTTGATTGTCATAGGACCTCTGCAAACTGGCTTTGGCAGCAAGTCTTTTAACAGTTCCTCCCAAGCCATCGCAGGCACTTTTGCCATGCGAGGTGGCAAAATAATGCCACTCTGCTTCAACACCAAAATCTTTTTTATGCAGGCATATATTCAGAAAATTCTTTTTGTTTTTTGTACTGCGCAGCACATCCATCCGAAAAATAAAAAATTTTGTTAAGTCCTGGTATTTTGATTTTTAAATCAGGCATTAATTTTTTTAAAAATAAATGAAATGCAATTGTATTATGTGTCAAGCTTTCCGAAATAAACACATAATTCAGGTTGTGCAGTTTACCATCACTTAGAAAATAAATGGCAAAAGGGTGGAGGGTTGCCTGGCTGTTATTCCAATGATAAGACTGGACTTCATCTTGCATAACAAAGGAATAATTTTCCGCAAAGTCGCAAGTGATCAAAGACTCTCCAGGTTTAAGGTTAATTTTTATTTCATTGTATCTATCTTTTTGCATTTTTGCAATAAAAGAATGTGATTTAAATTTTACAAGATCATCAGTAAATTCCTGGACAAAATCATCACTTTTCTTAACAACGGTTTCCATAGTACACCTATCTACTGAGACCCACTTTTTAAATGAGATCTCATCAATTAATTCTTCCTCAAATTTTTCTATTAACGTATTTTTAAACTGTTCTACTCCAGGACATTGCTTGCATCTATTGCTTAAAAAACAGTCCACTGAAGGTGGATTACACATTAGTTTATAAAGGCAATCATGATAAGATATTGCAAGAGGCCTGTTATTTTCATCATATAGCTTATTTAATTTGGAGCCATTGAGCATTAGTTTTATATTTTGATGTATAGTACATACACATACAGTATGAGTCCCACTTTTTCCTGCCAGTATACAGTTTTTGGGTCGCAGTTCACAAAATTTTGAAAACCCAATTTTTTCATTGGGGTACTCAGTTTTAAACAATGCATAAATTTCTTTTAAATTAGCTAAGACTATTTTTTTTTGTACATATTCTTTTTCAGCTCCATATTTTCTGATAACAACATAATCTTTTTTACCTGGCATGGTCCTGCTAATGTCATCCCTTTGGTAAAAATCTACCACTATTTGGGCCACTCTATCACTAAGGGTCTTTCCCGGTTTGGGGTTAGGAGAACATAATATCCCATTGTCCTTAACTAACTGTTTTACAGCTCTGGCCAAATATTGAGAAACTCCAAATTCTTCTTCAATCTTCTTTCTACTCCAACTTTGAGGTAAACATGATAAAACTAGTATTTTCTCACTCCTCTTTTCGGTTTTTAAAAATTTGTCCTTTAACTGCTTAATCATTTCACTTTCGTCACTCTGGCATTCCTTTACTAGCGTTGAATCTGATTCCTTTGTAAATGCTTTCGCAATTGTATGCTGTACAATATCAATTTTTTCTTTGTATACATTTTTTTTTTTAATCGGCGACACACCAAGAAGCTCCAATGACTTGTTTAAAAGAGTAAATGATTCAGCAGGATCTTGAAAATCTGGATCATTTTCTGGAACTTGACTGGGTCTAAAAAAATTTAAAAAGTTAGTTTTTTATAAGAACTTAAAAAGGGGGTAACAGCTGACCCAAAATGTGTACATAATGCCAAGAAATTTGTACATAAGGTCTGTATTCTCAAAATGCCATGCAAAATAATGCCATGCAAAATAATGCCATGAGATTTTTCCACTCCGTACTTGACGCAATTGGTTTAGTTTATTAATTTTATATTAAAAAATACTATTTGTTACTTACCCTGCCTCATCTTCTTCAGATGCCTTAAACTCCTTTGAAAGCTTTAGTCTACAACCATCACAGATTTTCATTCCCATTTTGACATTTTTGTAACTGCACATCCACTTGGTCACATTTCTTAATTTCCCAAAATGCTTGATTTTTAACTCTAGTGGATCACAGCGCTTTACTTTATATTTAGTCCATCCACTTGCCTCACCCATAGTTGAAACTTTTAAAATTACACAGAGATGACTTCTGATAAACCTTCAGTCGAACTATTATGTATCGATTATTTGGAGCTGTATCAGGAAGATACTTGCCAAAAATTTAAAATCAATTTATGCAGGAATTTTCATGTCAGCAAATCCCCACAATGTACCTAAACAGACCAATAAAATGAAGGAGGTGTGTCCTTAATGTTAAACAGGAATAAACAGGCAGTATTTCACAAAAGTATTGGCAGGTTTATACAGGCATATTTTCCTAAGAATTGGAAAATCCAATAGTACGTCTCCGGTGGAAAAGAGGTTTTGTAAGTAAATATTACAATGGGGGGCAATGTTAATCTGATTACTGATACAGAATGAAACGTAGGATATAATTTTTTATTAAATAAAATATTGTTAAATATTTTTATAATATCGCTTTAAACCCCATTATATTCTTCTAGTTACCAAAATGCATTGTCTATTTATAGGCGATTTTTCATGCATGTGACATTTTTAATAAATTTTTTCACATTGAACCCATGATTTGTCCATCTCAAAATTTTGTGAATAGTTTAATAACACTTTAAAGAAAATAATATAATTTTTTGAAAAAAATTAAAAATGGCCTTTTTGAAATTAAAAAAAAAAAAAAATCAAAAAATTTTTTTTTTATTTTTTTTTTTTAATATATGTTATGCAATATTCTCATATGAAAGGTCTTTATAAGAGCTTTAAAATGAACCTTCACCTACTTTTCTATTATAAGTGGTTCTTTGGATATTCCTAATTTTGTGCGCACATGTTAAGGACAAATAAGTGACTTTTTCGATTTTCAAAAATTAATTCAAAATAAACAACTGGTCAAAAAAGTCTGAAATTTTGGATTTTCCAGTTTTTTGGTAGGAAAAACATGTATACTCAACATCGGAGATGGTGTGGTAAAATACCCTGGTTGACTTGATATGGACTGACCCTACCTCAACATGGTCACAACACAAGATCGAGTGACTTCAATTATCCCAAACATAGATTGACACTTACAGAATCAAGCCCAGTTTATGCATCCTTAAAGTTTTTCAATAATTTACTGGATTGCCTCAAAACAGACATAAGAAACAAAAATTTCAAAAAAGATATATTTCAATATCTATGCAATATAGAACCATATTCAATAATTGAATTTTTAAACTTTAATAAATACCAGTAGTCCTCTGGATCCTACTATACTTACCTTTCTTTTTCTATTTTAACTTGTATGTTTATTAGTCTTATTCTCAAAACCATAAATTTTAAACTGTTTAATTTAACTAAATTTTGACTTAAATTTATGTATAACTTTTAACTTTGTGTTTGTAAACCATGTCAAAACAAGTATTTCGTATTTTTCATATAAAAGTCTGTAGCTGCTTTTGTTTTAAGGTCAAATTTGAAAATATGTTTTAAATGTTTAGTATTGCATATATATAACTTCAGTTTTAAATGGAATTGTAGGTAACATAACATAAAATTCAGTTAAAAAAAAATGCACTTACTGATTCCATCAAACAATATTTTTTTTAATAAAAAACAGTTATAGTTATAAAATTTGTTACAATAATTAGGTTTCTTATCAAAACTGATTATATTATGTATTGATTTTTTGCTCAGTTAGGTAAGTGTATTATTCTTTTAAATTTAAATTTTGACGCTATTCATTCAAAGTGACAATTTATTTATTGATTGTATGCTTTTTTTAAAATAAAGATATTCTGATTCTGATACTCTTTATAATCTTAATATCAAATTTAGTTAACATTTGGTCATCATGCAATGTTAAGATTTATGCGATTTTGCGTTTCTTCTCAGTTAAAGAAAGTTTGTAATATTTGGTCAAGATTTAGGCAACAATCAAAAGCAAAAGCCATTTTAAAAACAAAATAAAAGAAATGGAGAATTCAATTCAACTCAAAAAGTAGCTTTATTGTTCCAGTAATAATCATACATTGACAAAGAAGGAATATGAAGTCAAATACAAGAAATAGAAGAAAATAACACATTTGTTAAATCATCCCCCCGATCGTCCCTAATAGTAACTAGCGTTATTGTCAAATGTTTTTACGTCTATGTATGCTTCAGTATTCAGTATTTCCAAAAAAAATTACATTCTTATAAACAAGGCTTTGCTTGCGATAAAAAAATCCAAAAACACTAGTACACACAGTATTAAACTAAACTAAAATATCTACCTATTGCCTCACCTATAGCTAAACTTGTTGCATTTTTATTTTCCACTTAGAAATATCCTAGAAAATGCTACAGTTTTTGCACTTTCTCCTAACCTTCCCTTAATTTAATTTTTAAATATTTAACTTTCCCTTAATTTAAATTTTTTAAATAATTAAAATCCCCCATTCTCAAAAATCATCTATTGAGCCGCATTTAAATATACCTTTTGGAAATATTAAGTTAGCCCTAGATCGTATTTCTTGCATAAGTAGTCATCTGATAAATTGCATTGTGTTTACGCATTTCTTTATAGAATGGATATCCATTTTCCATGTTTGGTGGCAATCCATTCCTGTTTGAATTTCCAGAATATTGGCGCTATTTGCAATCGTTTGGTTTCCGCTTAATTCAACACGCTTTGTTTCGTTGTTCAGCTGAACATTTCCGCCTTGCAGGATTAGGCTCACTTGCACTAGAAAGTTTCACGACGAAGGTGAGGGGTCACAAAATTAAGGGGTCTCCTCAACTCTCCCCGTTTTTAACGCTTTTTCTGGAAACAGGATTTGTAAAATTGGCGTAGGCTGATATCTCCCTCAGTGAAGTCGGTTTTTTGTGTGGTTTTTCGCCAAATTATGAGTTTTTCTGGATGATGACGTCACGTAAGTTACGCTTGTACTGGGGTAACATTTTCCATGTTCTAATGGTCACTTTCCTCTTTATAGATCCATTTATGGTCGTTTCGTTGCTGTTTTTGTCGCTGCTGTGTTGTGCCGCTGCTGCATCAAATATTTCCCGATGGAAATCTATTAGGGGCGGGTAAGTTCGATTTAATTTGCTAAATATTTTCTGTTTTTTCGTAAATTTTAATCAAAGAAAAATCTCTGTAAATCCAACCAGAGTTGCTTGAGCAATCTTTCTTTCTTAGGGTTCAAAGTTTTCAAAGTTCCCAAACTCTCCGAAGTTTCACAGATTTATGAGGTTTGCACCTCTCACAAACTCCATGATTTTCCTGCCTTTTTTTGGGGCTAGTTTCCGGCCTCTTTTGACCCATTGGTCAATGTCCAATATTGATGGACTGGACCACCGACAAGTGCGATTCCTGACGGATTGGTTGCCACGAGGGGTAAACCACTTGTGAAATTTGGTGTATAAGCTATGTGAAATCCGTGAAATTTTTTGAAATTCTATGAAATTTTGAGAAATTTTGTGAAATTCATTGATATTTTGTGAAATTCTTTGAAATGTTGTAATATTTTGTGAAATTTTGCGAAATTCTGTGAAATTTTTGATAATTTCCACTCCAAAGTTTTAGAAAATTTCAGATACATACTGTAGATATCCTTACCTCGGCAAAAGTGCATTATTTTTTGACTTTACATTTACCACAAATTGAAAAAATACATTTTACTACGACCTTGTAGAAAACACCCCTTTTCCGCACACATTTTAGTCTGAAAAGTATCACTTTCCCGCACTGAGTGCGCGAATGAATTTACCTCGATACTCGATTTTTCATTTTTGGCTTTTTTTCTTTTTGACTTGTAGAAAAAATATTTATCCTAGCTCATGCGTAAAGTATCTTTCCCGCCCTTTGCCTGGTTGCCCAAACTCCGCTCCGCGTCGTTCGGATCAACGGCATTTCCGCACTATAACTATTTGCCTTAATTTTAAGGTCTATTTCTTTTTATTGTATTGGGATCACAATATTGACAAATCAAAAATATATCCTTTTTGATTCAGCAGAAAAAGGGGAGATTTTAAATACAACCTTAAAAAAGAAAAGGTGGTTTTTACAAACAAATATAGGATTTTCTGAACAACATTAAGTCTATATATAAAGTAATGCAAACTTCTTTATTTTCGCTCTCCTGTGAAGTGAAATGTTTTGTAATTTAAATAATAGACTTTTGCTGAATTTCACAAAATTTCACAGAATTTCACAAAATTTCGTTGCGTTTTGTTCCCGTATTTCCTTTTGATAATTTGCTCTGTCGTAAACACCTCGTCTTCGAAATCGACAGTGTGTCGTTTCATACACTCTTCCAGTTCGTTTCTTTCTAGCTTTAGTGCGTTATTTTTTGCAGTCAATGTCTCAATTTCATTTTTCTGGTCTATTTGAATGTTTTCCATTTTTTCCATTTGTAGTCTTATGTCCTTGTTTTCTGTGCATAGTTTTTCAAGTTGTTTTATACCAGTTTTTTTCTTTGGTACATTCATTACAAAAGTAAGCAATTTTCCGTGATATAGTCTGTATAAATCTTAGCAGTGGGGACTGCTCACAATTTCGGCTTAAAACTGTTTTACATCCATCACAGGGGTATCCAAATAGTTCTTCGTCTGCTTTCTCTGCTTTACTTCTAAATGTACAAGACATATTACACCTATCACATATTCCACTAGTTGGCTGCTTTTGCGACATATTTTTCAATTTTCTATTCAACTTGTTGAACCCTGTATATAAGATTTACCCAGCTCCTTTTTTAATTAAAAATAAAACCCAGAATGTATGTTAAAATCGGAATTTAGACAAGCAAAAAAAGGTGAGTGATCCACTTTATAGGACAAGCAAAAGCATCACAGTTTACACATAGTTAGTTAACTAGCATCACTAGTTTTCCACACTTAGAGTAGATTTTTTGTTCACACTAAGATATACACGTTCAAAAACATCTGTCACTACTTTTGAGAATTTCTCTTTTTCACTAAAAATTTTAACATTTTTCAAGAACACATTTCAATTGTAATTCTGTCAGTCTAAACTTTATTTTACTTTACTTTTATAGACTTAATACTAATTATATAATATTTTTGCGATATTTTAATCGGCGATTCAAAACCGTTTTTTTGTACTATTTTTCCTTACTTGAGAAAATCGAATAAACCCATTTTCTATTTTCGAGTAGACCAAGTGCTTTTATTTGCTAGAATCTTCAAATGTAAAAAGTAAACAAAAATTTTTCTAAATTGAACAGATTAAATGATCTAACTCTATACTTACTTATTAAAAAAAAAGGAATAGAACATCCATTTCTTATTTATAAAAATATATTTAAGTTTTTCTGAATTTTCTACCTACTTAGTAAAAAGTCAATAAGTGAAGTGCTTCAGTAAGAATTATAAAAAATTCAGTGGCGTACACTTAGCGAAAAATACCAGTAATAGTAAACATTACCATTTTTTATTAATCTATGAATCCAACTTTGTACAAGAAAAATAATTGCTACAAACTAATTTATGCAATTAACGGCAATAAGATAACCTAATGTAAAAGAATAATAATATCTATGCCTCCTCAAACAAAGCAGAAAGAAAGATGTCATTGAGAATAAAAACATTACCTATTATAATAATAATTACCTATAATATAATATATATTATATGGAAAAAAAGGGTAGCAGTCCAACATTAAGTTACTCTATGTTGGGAATTTGGAACCTTTGGTTGTAATAAAACAAAGTTATATTGTTTTCCACAAACCAAAACTACACTTTTTTGCACTCGACGCGCGTTTCGCTAACAACTTTAGCATCATCAGGAGACGATAAACAATGAACTAAATTAATCTACGCTCTATCTTATATACAATCCTCAAGTGGGCGGAGATAGAACTAATAATTTGTGATTGATCACGATTTTTAATCCTATCTCCCCTCAACCAAAGAATAAAGTGTACTAAACGGGATGGGTCCTCTATCTTTATTTAAACTATTTCTGGATTTAATGATTTCCATACTTTCATATGCATTCAAAAGTCTTTTGTTTGGTACACTTTTTAGAAGTTTTAGGTTATCTAATGTGAATCTATGATTGTTTTCAAAAGCATGATCGGCCACACTTGACTTTTCTGTTCTTCCGTATTTTAAGTGTGCTAAGTGTTCTTTAAAACGTGTTTGAATAGAGCGTCTCGTTTGGCCAAGATATTTTTTGTCACAATCCATGCAACTAATTTCGTAAATTCCACTTTTTTCTAGAACTGTAGTTTTATCCTTGGGATTTCCTAGTAAGCTTCCGGTGTTATTAAATACTTTTTGTAATCCTTTCGTATAATTAGGATTATAAGGAATTGATACAAATTCTGAGTCGCAGGTATCTTTTTGTCTGCTTTGCTTATTTATTAAGCCTTCGTCGTAACCGTTTTCCTCAGCTATATTCCTAATCCTATTCTTTTCTGCTTCAAATCTTTCTTTGTTTAAGGGGAAATTTACTAATCTATATGTTAAAAAGTGCAAACTTGCAAGCTTATGTTGTAAGCAATGAACAGAGTCATTTGGAATATACCTGTTGCTGGCCGTTACTTTTCTGTATAGGTCAAAGTCCAATTTATTTTTATATCTTATAACTAAAGTGTCTAGAAATGGCAGTGTACCGTTGTTCTCTGTTTCATAAGTAAATTTAATTGTGGGAAATTTGTTATTTATTTTTTCCATAAAATTTTCAACACTAGTTACTTTAATGTTGAATACTGCAAACACATCGTCTACATACGTGAACCATACTCTGGGGAAATACTCAAATTCTTTACTTATATCTTATTCAAATTTGCTCATAAATAGATTTGCGATAAAAGGTGATAAACTATTACCCATTGTGGTTCCTTCTAATTGCTGGTAGAAGGAACCACAATGGGTAATAGTTTATCACCTTTTATCGCAAACCTATTTATTAGCAAATTTGAATCAGATATAAGTAAAGAATTTGAGTATTTCCCCAGAGTATGGTTCACGTATGTAGACGATGTGTTTGCAGTATTCGACATTAAAGTAACTAGTGTTGGAAATTTTATGGAAAAAATAAATAACAAATTTCCCACAATTAAATTTACTTATGAAACAGAGAACAACGGTACACTGGCATTTCTAGACACTTTAGTTATAGTAGTTATTCCTTCTAATTGCTGGTAGAAGGAACCACAATGGGTAATAGTTTATCACCTTTTATCGCAAACCTATTTATGAGCAAATTTGAATTAGATATAAGTAAAGAATTTGAGTATTTCCCCAGAGTATGGTTCACGTATGTAGACGATGTGTTTGCAGTATTCAACATTAAAGTAACTAGTGTTGAAAATTTTATGGAAAAAATAAATAACAAATTTCCCACAATTAAATTTACTTATGAAACAGAGAACAACGGTACACTGCCATTTCTAGACACTTTAGTTATAAGAAATAAAAATAAATTGGACTTTGACCTATACAGAAAAGGAACGGCCACCAACAGGTATATTCCAAATGACTCTTTTCATTGCTTACAACATAAGCTTGCAAGTTTGCACTTTTTAACATATAGATTAGTAAATTTCCCCTTAAACAAAGAAAGATTTGAAGCAGAAAAGAATAGGATTAGTTAGTAGTCTTATCTCCGCCCACTTAAGGATTGTATATAAGATAGAGCGTAGATTAATTCAGTTCATTGTTTATCGTCTCCTGATGATGCTAACGTTGTTAGCGAAACGCTCGTCGAGTGCAAAAAGGTGTAGTTTTGGTTTGTGGAAAACAATCATAACTTTGTTTTTGATTAAGTTACTCATTTCTCAGAAAGCCCTTAATTTTAGAATATTTGATACAGAAAAGATTTCTTTCATTGACATTGGTACAAGGTTATTTATTAAGGGCATATAAATTGGTTAAAGCGGTCTAGGTATTCTAATAAAAATAATATTTTTTGAGATTGATAACAATAAAATATTGTTAAAATTTTTTGTACTTTTTTTCTGTAAATCAAATTTAACGGCTTTTGTATATAATTACGAAAATATACAGTCCCTTGAAGTTCCTTATAAACGATTTCTAGTGTATTTTTGAATCGAATTTTGTTCTTTATCAGATATTTTGATTTTATAACTAGTTAATTTTTAAATTTTTGTTTTAGCTGTAGCAATTGCGTTCAACGAATCATTGTATCTAAACCCTGATTTAAAAGAAATTGTTAAAAACTTTTACAAAACTGAAGACCCTTTGTATGTTGGAATGAAACTAGCCTATGTAAGAATGTGTATATATTTTAGGTGTGTGTTTTTTTGCGAGGGCAAATTCAAATTTTTTTGAGTAAGGAAATGGCTTAGGGGTAATTACTAGAATTAAATTTTGTGCATGCAGGATCTTCAGTTTTTTCCAAGACTTTTTCTGATGAGCATAAGTGGTTACACCATATAACTATGAGATACTAGGAAAAAAAGTTAAAATTTTGACAACTTGGACAGGTAGACATGGTAGTGTTTAACAACCACCACCACTACCATATGTAGAAAACTTTAGAGATGAGAAAAAACACAAAATTGGGCTTTATTTTACAAAATAAGTGTTTTATATGTTGGAACCTCGTAATTAATAATTAACCAACAAAATTACCACAACCAGAACGAAATGGATTCGTAGCTTACAGAAGTGGTAGTGGTTAATTACCACAACAGAATGACATTGAACTATTGCACAGACTCAGGAATTATCCCATATCCTAACTACTACAAAGTGTCAAATAAGTGTTGCCCTTGCATTCTCCGAAAGAAAGCTGTGCTCAGTGTAGTAGATTTTTTTCGCCCTCGGTCTTACCCCGGGCCAACCCTGATTTTCAAATTATTTTCTTTGTTTTTCAAAGTTATTAATGTTACACGTTTTGCGATCCTTGGGCCATTATAGTATCTCGTAGTTATATGGGTCACAACATATAACTATAAAGTAAGTAATTACTTCCCACTAAGCAGAAACCTGTTACATTTACATTACCTTAATGTATTTTTGTGACCTGTTACTTAACACGGCTTGTATTGTCCTAACCATTTACGTAACATTCGATTTTTTTAACAGGTTTTTTTTTTTTAATTTACCTCTAACTAACTAAAAATATTGGTTCAAACAACATAAAAAATATATTTTTGTGCTTTAAAATCCCTGATCTTCGTGATTACATCTTCAACAAATAAATATGCTCTGTCGGGACTCGAACCACTATTCTAAAGATGATACACACATGATAAGTACTTAAAAACACTATAACGGAAATTCGTCTGACGGGCTTAGCGTTGCTGCATATCAACAGACATATTGAAATTCACTTTGAGCTGGTTTGCCCAAAAAAAAACCGGAAACGATTTTTTTTATAAAATAGGTAAAGGTAAAAATGTATTAAATAAACTACTTAAAATCTGAGTACCCCCCCCTTGATTTGAGAACAAATCCGCGCTTGTAGTTACTAAGTTTGCATATATTAATATGGTCCTCATAAAAGCTATGCTTTTATTCTAGTTTTTTTCGTATCGAAACCGCCCCCCCCCCCTTTTCAAATGGCTGGGGCCGCCACTGATTAACTTACTGACTTATTAGTTTGTGTCTCTGATTGTAACATTTTAGTCAAGTTGGCCTAGATTTCTGTCAGGATTTTTGCCTTTAAGAGGGAATTTGAATCCTAAAACCAGTTCGTTTAGTTAAACAGATAAATCGTACATCAAAAATTTACAAAATTTTAGACAGCGGAGGCTTCTGGTATCCCCCACAGACCATTCGCGTGGTTTTAAAAAAAAATATGTATGCATATCTTGTTTTTATTTAGTTTTTTAAAATAATCGATAATTTTTACCGTGAATTAAACATTTTTAGGATACGTAAAATTATGTAAAATCCTTAAAATTATGCAAAATCACGTGAATGGTTCCGGGATAATGCTTTAAACTTTTACTTTGATTAACAGTTTTTTAGATTAACTAACTAAACGCATTTTTTATTCAAATTCACCCTTGATCTCTCAATAGATAAGCAACTATACAAAAATGTAATTTTTTTTTCTGTGCTTTTAGATCCCAAAATCAGCAAAATTGTTTTATAAATCTGTGCAAGGAAATGAAATGGTGTACCCCAATGTTTCTGTCAAAAATGTATTTATGTTTCCAGGAATACCAGAACTGCTAAAAAAGCAGTTTATTTGTTGTGGACCATTACTGTTTAAGTCTGACAGAAAGTTTTACACGAAATGTGAGTTCTATTTGCTGGTTAAATTATACATAAAATTTTATCTGCTTCAGGGTGTCCTGCAACCGGGAAGTTCGTGGAATCGGGAAAAGGCCGAGAATTTTATCAAACCGGGAATTTTACCCATATATTATTTACAATTACAACAAGTTGACACGAAATGTATTAAAAAGGGATAAAAGAGACAGTGTGCAAATTTTACTTTTCCTTTTTAATCGGAAAATTAAAACTATTCCCAAAATAATGATCAAATTGGCTCATTTAAAGTTTTAAAGTAGCTTGGCCACTAATAATAATACAAGTTGCATCCACCCTTGGAATTTCTAACGAAGAGTAGGTAAACTAAAAAAATTAATAAATTGTATTGCAAACGATAGAGAAACTTAATAATATTCATTTGTTTTTAGTGCCTAGGGGAGGATGTAAAAAAATGGCATTTTTAGTCTATTTATTTAAAACTTCGCCTGCGGCGCAATTGTGGGCTGATTTTGGCTACAAATTTGTAATTGAGATTAGATTCTACCCCCCCCCCCAGCTTTAATTGCCAGCTATTCACTTAAAAAAAATATTTTACTGAAAAACGTGAAACAGATATCAAGCCTTTTAAAAAATGTTCTGTTGTAAATACAAAAAAAATTGCCTGCGGCACTATAATATTGATTGATAAAATTTTAGCTTAATTTTATGCAATTTTTGTTTAACTTTAACATATTTTTTTTACACGCATGATTTTTTCAACAAGTCCTGGCTCAATCAAACTACACCCCCCCCCTCAACGAAACTCAATTTGGATATTGTAAAAATTATGTACAATTATGTACTAATTTAGCACTCTTTTAAACATCTTTTTACTTAATGAATAACGGAGTTATTCGCACTTAAAAGGAGGGGAGTGTGGCTTGGCGCTAAGCTGCACCCCCCATGCTTAGGAGACAGATTTAATTAAAGTTGATATGTCATAATTTTGTACTAATTATGTACTCTTAAAGAAGGGTACTTTTAGTTTACAAAAACTATCGGTTCCTAAGATTTTTGTTTGTGACTGCCAGAATTTGGTACTAATTATGTACTAATTTTGGTCCCCTTCTAGAAATTATGTACTAATTTCGTCCACTTCTAGAAAATTGCCTACTCTTAAGATAACTTTTATTTTTTATTTTTATGGTGTGTGTAGCTTGATATCAAGGCACACCCCTCTCTGCCTAGGAAAGATTTTTGAAAAAAAATAATTATGCCATAATTTGCTGCTAATTATGTATTTATTTCGTTCCCTTGTAAAAAATTGGCTACTCTCAAGATAACTTCATTTTTTATTCTTTTTATGGGGTGTGTAGCATGATATCAAGGCGCACCCCCCTCTGCCTAACAAAGAGATTTCAAAAAAGTAATTGTACCATAATTTACTACTAGTTATGTACTAATTTCGCCCACTTCTAGAAAATTTCCTACTCTCAAGATAACTTAATTTTTTTTTGTTTTTATGGGGTATGTACCCCACAAAATAAAAAAAACAAGTTATCTTGAGAACAGGCAATTTTTTAGAAGGGGACGAAATAAGTACATAATTAGTAGCAAATTATGGCATAATTGCTTTTTTTCAAATCTATTTCTGAAGCAGAGAGAGTAATTATACCATAATTTGTTCCTAATTATGTACTAATTTCGTCCACTTCTAGAAAATTTCCTACTCTCAAGATAACTTAATTTTTGTTTTTTTTAGGAGGGTGTTCCTAAATATCAAGCTACACACCCCATAACAACAACAAAAATGAAATTATCTTGATAGTAGGCAATTGTCTAGAAGGGCACAAAATTAGTACGTAATGAGTAGCAAATTATGGTATAATTACTATTTTGAAATTTCTGTCTCAGGCAGAGGAGGGTTGCCTTGATATCAAGTTACACACCCCATAAAAACAAAAAAAAATAAAGTTATCTTGAGAGTAGGCAACTTTCTAGAAGGGGACGAAATTAGTACATAGTTAGTAGCAAATTCTGGCATAGTCACTTTTGGTCGAATCTCTTTTCTAAGCAGAGGGGGGTGTACCTTGATATCAAGCTACACACCCGTTAACAAACAAACAAAAATCTTAGGAACCGATGGTTTTTGTAAACTAAAAGTAACCTTCTTTAAGAGTACATAATTAGTACAAAATTATGACATTATCAACTTTCATTAAATCTGTCTCCTAAGCATAGGGGGTGCAGCTTAGCGCCAAGCCACAGCCCCCCCCCCCTTTTATGTGCGAATAACTCCGTTATTCATTAAGTACAAAATTTTTTAAAAGGGAACTAAATTAGTACATAATTACATAATTAGTTCATCATTTTGGAGTTGAGTTGTGTGAGGGGGGGGGGTGTAGCTTTATTGAGCCAACAAATCTAGAATTGAGACTAGATCCGGACGAAGATCCACCCTTACCTTTATACACAAATACGTATTTTTTTTGTGTACACTAGCTCAACCCAACACCTATATTATACTAAATCACCTTCCCCCCTTCAAAAAAGTTGAGACGGCTACTGGTTTTTATATCCATATTATTTTCCGTGCGGCGTTTTTAAAGCATGTTGTTGAAAAAAAAAAAATAGGGTAAATCAACAACAACAACTCAAAATCTCATTAGCAAGCACCCCCCCCCCCCCCTAGATTTTAGACTAGATCCGCCGGACGAGGAAATAGTATAAAATGACCGGAAAAAACCTAGAATTTGTTAATGATTTTTTGCTAGACATCCTGTGCTTTTACGAAATAACTACGAGGTACTATTATAATGGTCCTACCCCTGCCATAACGATAATAACTCTCTCACTATCAAGTTAGCTTGGTAAAAATGCAGAGGCAAAAACTTCTGGGCGCGAGTCGACTGCATCAGGCATGCCCGATAGATTTTTCGCCGTTGCCCTTGCCCAGAGCCAAACCTGATTTTGAAATTATTTTGTTTTTTAAATGTTATTATTGCTACACATTTTGCAATCCCTGGGCCTTTAAAGTTTCTCATAGGTATATTGCTTGTACTTATAGCACAGCCCAGAGGTTAACCACTAGGGAAAAATTTTTAACAAATGATTCGCTGGATTTCGTAAAATTTCTTTTTTTCTGGTGCTTTTACATGACTTCCTATGCAATTTAAAAGGGAATTCGCCGAATTTCGCAAAGGATTTCGCAATTTTGCCACAGTTTGTGACGCGATTTATCGGATTTGAGTAGGGGCGAAATTCGTTTTGCAATGTAAATAAATGTTGGCAGATATTAGATTTTATCTGTAAGTAATTATACTACAACTTCCATATTAATTATCCAAAATTTGATATTTAAAGATTTCCTGAAAGAGAAAACTTCAAACTTTGTACTCCCAATTTCAAAAATAACGTTTTCCTACGAGCGTGCGGAAAAAACGCTTTTCTCGCACTCATTTCCGTGCGGAAAGTGCCACTTTTCCGCACGCCGTGCTTGAAAAAAATTTCCGCACACCGTGCGCAAAAAAATTCACGCACGCTGTTGAGCAAAAAAAAATTTTACGCACGCTGTTGAGCACGCTTGTTGTTGTGCACGCTGTTGCTCAGTGATGAATCCGGAAGACTTGAAGTCGACGATGGCATTAAGCAACATGAGCAGTGGTACTTTCAATGGTACCGTGATTAATAATTACCATAAAATAGTAGTTTTAACAACTAGTGGCTAAAATAGTGCTTTTTTTTACAAGCGTCGCGTTGGTTTAAATATCGATTACGCGATTTAAAAAAAGCACAGTTTAGCCGCGAGTTGTTAACACTATTTTTTTTAATACCTTTATTAAAAAATCCAAGAAAGACAGAAAAATACTTTTAAAAATCTCGAACGAAGAGAATTTCTCGCAACACACCATCTTTACACTCAAAAACAAGGCGGCTGGTAAATGAAATATCGTTTCCATAGCGATGTGTCTTTTTACTCGGTGACGTTCATTGTTGCGACATTTTAATCTTTGACAATTTGATATTTTGACGATATTTTTAAATAATTTTTTCGTAAATACTTGGTGAAAACCGGCGAAAATGGCTTAATTCTAAGGCAAGAATAATTAGATGTTTTTAATATTACCATTTTCCGCTATTTCTCTTTAATTTTGGGTAAGAAACGGACTGCAATCTTTTTTTGCACCCGTGATAAAAAAAAGTTTTTTGCATCGGTAACCAAAAAAGACATACTTTAGATATCTGCAGACACTTACTAAAATCATGTTTTTGATAAAGGTATAAAAAAGTTAATTTTTTAAGCCTGTTAAAGTTTAGTTCTGAATAAAACATAAAATTCGTAGTTTTGACTATTTTTTTCATTTTTAGTCTGCTAGGTTTAACTAAAATAATGACAATATTTTGATATTCCGCAGGCTCGTAGGAAAAATGTTTTACCTAACGCGTGCGGAAAGTATTTTCCGAACTTACGGCTTGCCCGAACTCCGCTGGTGCATCGTTCGTGCAAACACCGGTGCGTGCGGAAAAGTATAACTTTCCGCACTTGCTAGGTAAATAACTATTCTTTAAGATACAAGTTAACGAACAAATTTGAAAAATTTGTCCGCCATGTTAAATTTTAAAGAAATCTCAGTTTTGACATTGGGCGCATAAAAATTTCAGATTTTTTCGAGGTTCTCTTTTACAAAACGACTTTAAATTTCAAATTTTGGATTATATATGTACAGAGTGTCCCACCCTTCTCTGCTTCTAGATTTAGTGGGTTTACTATTGGTTGTAGAGCAAAAGTGTTAAAATAAGATTTGTAGGACAAAAATCTGCGCGTATTTTAAATGGACCACATTTTGCATGTAAGGAGTTCCAAAAAATTTACATAAAAAAAAACTATTTTTCAAAAAAATTATTTTTTTTATTTTTTTTTGGAATTAAATATGATAGCACTTAAAGATAAAAAATTGTTTATGTATCCTTCCTAATTTTGACATTTGCAAATGTGAAAAATTGACATAAACTTTTTTATTTTTTCACCCATCTTGTAGATTTTTTAAGAAGTTGATAAATATATTTTTTTTAATCCAACAATGCCGTACACTCTATATCCACATTTATAGTTTTAGAGATATTGACAAAAAACTGTTCCATAATTTTAAAATAATTAATTAGTAATCCAGCAGAAGCAGAAAGGCAGATATAGCCTATCTGCCTTTTTTGAATGGCAACCTAATTCATAAGCAGGGTCCCAATTCTTGAATCACTCGACTTTCAGTCCTATAGCATATTTTGGCAAAACTTTCACGAAAGAAGGGTTATATATTATTTAATCCACTATTAGCGCTCACACAAAACCAAAATTATATTGAAATTGTATAATATTTAGTTTAATTCGCCCTAAAATTACAATTTAACATTTTTATTTTGCTAATATTCGAAAGTTTTGGCATTCCTCTGTCATAATCGTTCGGATCTGCGGCGGTTGCTTTTATCCAGTCGATGCAAATTCGAGTGGAAATGATATCTAAGCGTCAACAATCATTCTATTTTGTCCGTCAGAAACACAAATGTGCATACAAGTTCAAATGTGTTTTTGTGTTAGGTATCTTAATCAGTGAAAAATAACCCTCTTTGATGAAATTTTTGCGAAAATGTGATCCGGATACGATTGAAATTCGAGTGCTTCAAGTATTGGGTCCCAGAACAGCAGATATAAAAATCACTTTTTTGTTTCCAAAGCCACCTATATGATACCGTATGTTCGATGTTTTATTTATCATACTTAAATACTACTTTTTTTAAATATTTCTGTATGAAACAGTTTTTTGTCAATATCCCCAAAACTATAAATATGGATACAGAGTGTAGGGTATTGTTGGATTCAGAAAAAAAAAATCCTATCAACTTCTTAAAAAATCTACAGGATGGTTCAAAAAATAAAAAAGTTTAGGTCAATTTGTGACATAATTTGTAAATGTCAAAATTAGGAAGGATATATATATTTTTTATCTTTAACTGCTAACACATTTAATTCCACAAAAAAATAAAAAAATATTTTTTTTTGCAAAATGGTTTTTTTTTAAGTAACTTTGCAAAATGTAGTCCATTTAAAGTACGCACTGAGTTTTTTCCTATAAATCTAACTTCAACACTTGCGCTTACCTTCTTTGAAAACTTTTTTGTTGAAATTATTGCTAATCCTAAAAGAAGCATTTTAATTTTAAATAGTTAAACGAAGTCAAAGAATGGCTATAACTTAAGATAAAATTTACTTTGTGCCAATAACTGTCAGATAGGCCAGTAGCGGATCTAGAAAATTATTTGTTGGTAGAAGGAATATATGGAGAAATGTGGTATTAGCTTCGGTCCCTAAAATAAGGGATAAAATGCACTTTGTGTGGAAAAACACTTTTAAAAATGTACTATTTTACAGTTATTCCATGAGATAAGTATTTTTTTATTTTGTAGCTATTTATTGTAATGTGCCAGAAATAGAGATAATTATGGAGTTGGAACAACTTGTGGATGAGTTTCCTGATGTTCAGTTTGGTTGCTATCCGAAAGTTTCCAGCAGGTAAGTTTTTTAAGAGGGTAATTAACAGCTCCACCTTTTTATTTATTTTTTAAATTTACATCCTTTTTCAAGTGGTCACAAAATTTGTTTTTTTAGCTTATACAAAGTCAAAGTAACAATAGAATCTCCAGATGAACATTCAACATTAAAAGCGTATCACAGATTATTGTCTCTAATACCCAAAAGCTTTATAGTCAATTTGGATCATTTGACTAAGGATTTATGACAAAAGAAATGCAAAAATAGCTTATAATTATTTTGTAAATACCCTATATAAACAAACAATAAAGCAGTATTTTAAGTTAGAAAGCTGGTGTTTATCAGTAGAGTAGCTGCGACAGGGATTACCCTAACTCAGGGTGGCGGAAAATATCTAAAACTTCAAGTAAAAAGGCAATGGCAATTGTTAATATAAAATTATTTACCCTCTGTTGTTGATATGGATGATTCATATTTTCAGAGTAGGTAACTTATCTAAGGACTGTACCTACAGGTGTTAAATATTAATGCTTCCTTTTGGCCGTCAGTCAGTGATGAGAATGTTAACAGTTATATTAACTGTACTAAAAGCAATGCCAATTTTTCTCAAAATAATCACTCAAGTTTGTCAATATGACCAGTGCGTCTATTCTTGAATCGAGAGAAAATTTTCTTCCAGGGAGTCCCATTCTCTCGCTACTATGCATCTCATTGGTCCAAATCTTCGGTTTAAATCGGGTTCTCTCACTTTTGCCCGATATTGATCGAAAGTAATTATAATCACTCAAGTTTGTCAACAACGTAAAATCCTTCATGTGTTTAAAAAAAGGTGGGATTCTTAATCAGTACCTACCTACAATAATCCTTTATGCCTTTGTCAACATTTTTTATTAATTTTTTTCACAAGTAAAATATTCCGTAGCGGTAGCCATATCGTAAAACACAGGGTATTAAGGCAATACAGCCCTGCAGAAAAAGTCTCCTCAAATCTCCTAGTGATTCTCATGGAATCTCATACGTGTTTTAAGAAGATCTAAGGAGTTTTGATCTCTGATTTCGCAACATTCCATGGAAGACTGTAAAATCTTCTCGATTGTTTAAAATCAATATAGGAGAATCGATCAGGTTTTAAAATAAAAATTATCCGTCTTCTTAAATCTCCTCAAACTTCTAAAAACTGCTCAAAACTCATAAAATATAGTAGTAGCTTGTTAACTGCAATATTTTTTACATTTTGTTTGTTATAAATAATTTATCAATAACCCTGCGATAGAAATAAACATCCAATTAAAAACAGTTTGTAATTTGTCCGATGTTGATATGAATTTTATTTATACCAATATTCTTTCCAGTTTATTTGCGTTAACACAATTTTTAGTGTCTTAATCATTATAACTGCTTGTGATAATCCCAAGTTGTAAAACTAATAAAGCTGGAAATTAGACGTTAATAGTTTATAAAAGGCGCAACAATGGCCCCATGCAGTTTTACATGGCGACAAAACGTTTAGAATTACTGGGGTGTCATCAAATTCTAAAAATAGCTACCATGAAGTTTCCACTGTTAAGAAACATATGTACTAGACCTCCTCTTAAAACAGTGGTCATGACAGTGTTTGCGATATTTAGTGTTTTGGTCGTAATTATTAGTGTTTCTTATTATTATTTATTTATGCAGAGGACGGTTAGTAAATTTGACACAGTCTTTCAGTGGAATTATATTAATTTTACATGGGAATCTCAGCGACAACAGGAAGAAATTGGATATTTACCCGGTGAGTTACTATACTTATTGAGGTCTTTTTGGTCAGTGACAGGAGTGTTTTTAACTTTTTATCATTGAAGAATCTAGTTTTTATTTAGTAAAGCGCAAAAGCAAGATACGAAAATTAAAATCGTAAAATATTTGTAAACCTATGTTATTATTACAATTATTTCAGAGATTACAGAAACTAACACCGTTGTTTTAATTATACCCAATAATTTATACCGGGTGCACCTCTGCGCTCATCTACATTTAAATTTAGCTTTCCACTGTTTGCTTTTTCTTAGTATTGATGGTGGGAGAGTGGTGGGAAGAGGTAGAGTGGTGAGGGGGAAGCGAGCAGGAGACGGATGGAAGGGGGCCCGTGAGATGAAGAGAAATGGAAAAGCTACAATTTTATACACGCGAACAAAGTCGCGGGAAATAGGTAGTCTACAATAACCTGGTAAATTTATTTGTGCAACCCGAAAGCCTCCCTTTTAATTTCTTCAGTGGTGTAGCCAGAAATCGAGTCTGGGGGTTTCTTCACTTAATAAAAATCAACTATCTATCTATGGAAAACTTAAAAATTAGATGGGTGCCTATTGCTTGAGCTCTTGAACTGAAGGGAGGCGAGGGGTGAGGGGCAGTTTAATAGGTGTTGAGTTGGTGTATATGAAATAAAAATATATATTTTTAAAAGCAGTACTCATCTAGTCTCATTTGCATTTTTTTTCAAAATTAACCCTTAAATGCGCCGCAGACAAAAATTTTGAAAAAATTGCACTAAAATGCTATTTTCAACGCTTCAAATGTTGTTGACAAAAAGTTAAACAAAATTGTAACAATATTTAATATTGGTATACCGCCGCAAATAACAAAAAAAAAAAACAAAAAATTCTTTGAAAATTTTGATCTCTTAGGATTTGTGTAAAATATTTTCGAAAAAGTAGATTGGGATTGGATTAGATGTCAAGAAGGAGAGGGTTGCGGTGGTATATATAGATTTGTTGCCAAATCATAAATGCGCCGCAGATGAAAATTTTAAGAAACCTTTTACTATAAGAATGCCATTTATTACACGTTTTGAACGCTGGTAATAAAAATTTTTTAGAATTAAACTAAAATTGTAACAATTAATGACGTCATAGCTCTGCAGGCAAAATTTTTAAAATTTAAGGCATCACACCAAACACACGTCACAAACCGGAGTAAAGGGTCAAAAAAGTGGCGAAGCTATAGCTCTCCCTGGGGCCCTTGATCATGATTAATTTCCTGGGAGGGGTTTTAACCCGCAACCCCCTCTGACTGCGCCACTGATTTCTTGTAACACCTTTTTTGGCATGCTTCTTATGACAAAAATTAATATGATGATACTCCCTGTAACAAAATAAATAACCTTCATGTCTCCATAAAAACTAACCACACGGCAATTGTAATTTAATGCAAGAAAAGTCATGTCATACTGTCGGTCGTTCAGATTTTATGCAACAAACAAAAATTATTTGCATTTACCGTCAGAAAACAAATCCATTATTATTTTACCTAGATTTTAGTGTCACCAAATATTTAAAATAATTATGAGAACCTTATCGTATACAGTAACTTTAACAATTTACGTTTCCAGTTTACTAGTAGGAGTTTTTATTTCAAATTATTTTAAAGTTTCAGATAAGTTTGAGTTAATTTTTGAGTGGAATTATGTGAATTTTACTTGGGCATCCCAAAAACAGATGGGATTAGTGCGATTTAAACCAGGTAATCAATGTTTTTTTTTCCTAACATTATTTTTTGCCTTGGTAACTTTACAACAACTATTCTTCAAAAAATCCTATAAATTAAAAAACCGCATAAATATGTTGAGCATAATATAAGTTTTTATGCGGAAAAATTATGTTATTTAATGCACATGCTTTTTAGCTAGAAAATTAATGAATTAATTACTAAACCTGACGAATTTTTTCAAACATCTTGTTACATATATAAATTGGTGTGTATAATATAATGGTAGGTAACCTCATCATTTTTTCTCAGATGTAATGTCTTTTTTCATCCTCAATATGAAATGGACAGTCGTGAACTTCAAAATTGTGGCAAAGGCATATAACTAGGTCAGTCAAGCCATACCCCCTTCCCAAAGATATTCGAATTTTGATATGCTTATAATTTCGAACCTATTTCAAACTAGTTTTGAACCACTTTTAAAAATTTTGAACCACACTCCTTCCTGCTTTTTTTTTATATTCAAAATGGGGGGGGGGGTGCAGCCGGACGTCATTTAAAGCGTAGAGAAAAATGAAAAGCAACTATCCCAAAACTAAGAACTAATCTCGAACTCCAAATATCACCAAAAAGAACTTCGAAAAATCCTATTCTTGTTTTTCTGTTTCCGTGCGAGAAGTACCTACTTCTCGCACGCATTTTAGTTCGCGAAGTGTATCATTCCCGCACTGAGTGCGAGAATGAATTTACCCCGAGACATTCGCGCACTTACTTTTTATTTGGCAGCCTGAAAAATCATAACAAGAAATAAAAATAAGCCTCTACCTTGTCAAAACCAATTTCGTTGTCGCATTTTGTCTTTAGTTTTTTAAAAATTAAATTTAAATAAAAATTTTACCCTAGTAAAAAAAATTTTGTTCCTAACACGTGCAAGAAGGGTTATTACCGCACCTAAAGCTTATCCGAACTCCGTTCCGTGTCGTTCGTCTAACTGATTTTGCGTGCGGGAATGTATCACTTCTCGCACTTGCTAGGGAATATACTATTAACAATTTTTTGGGCAGATGTCCGGTTTTTTTTTTGGATTTTTCGAAATTCTTTTTGGTGATATTAGGAGTATACCCAAGCAGGAGTGTGGTTTAAAATTTTTAAAAGTAGTTCAAAATTGGTTCGAAATTATAAGCATATCAAAACTCGAATATCCTTTGGGGGGTGGGGGGGACCTATGTAACAGATTCTATAACGGCCCTGCCCTTGCATTTTCCGCAGAGCCAAAAACTTCTGGGCCCTAATACGTCGAACGCAATTCGTATTTTTGAGCCCAGTTTTTAATAAAATGGAATGAGCGATTCATTCCCTTCTATCAAAAATTGGGTGTTCGCGCTCCCCCACTCAGGGAAAGCCAGGGATCGGTCCCATTTCTTGGGCATGCATGCGCGTAAAATGTATATTTTTAAATTTAAAATTTCGCAGAGATTTAAAATTTCGCAAGATTGGCGAAAATTTTATATTACTGTTAACATTTTGCCACTCTTCGGCCATTATAGTATCTCATAGTTATATGGGCGAAAGGCTAGGCAAACCATCCTAGAGGGCGAAGGGGTGAATTAAAGATAGTTTTATTGGTTTTTTAATTCAAGCTTTTAGGCACGAATGAAGTCATGTACACCAGCTTAAATTTTGGTCTTGAAACTGTGCTACTACATTATCTGCCAAATGCACCGCACTCTTAAACCTAATTTAAATTTAATGAGTGTTTAGAATGTGCTTCCACAATTAATTTAAAATACCGATGTTTCACTCTAGGTTTTAAGAGTACGGTGCAATTGTCCCTATATATTTGAAAATGATGAGGTTACAAAGTACCTACAAAATTGCCTACCTTTAGGGTGATGGGTCGAGCCCTTAATCACAATTTTGAGGCACAAGACTGACTTACTACGTTTATAGGCACCTAAAACCGGTTTTATATAAGGACGGTTTTAAATAAAATCGTTTTCTCCGAGGGTTTATAATTCATTAAAAGTTTATATATTCATTGAAAGTCAATAAGTGTCAGTTTAAAAAGAAAACAAATAAAACAACTAAGTTAATGACAGATTTTTTGGTAAAAACTGAATTTCTTTAGGTTGGAAGCAATGGGCTAAAATGTTTTATGATGACTCTAAAAGCAGTTTTGAAGAGATAAACCCCTTTCTTAAATCGCTTTAAAATAAAATGAATTTAGTACTTAAAGGGGTTTTAGTATTATCTATACGACAAAATGTTGCTATAAAAGCCCTTTAAGAGGCCCGTATAAACAAAGTACCCGACTGACTGACTGACTGACATCTGCACATCTATCAAAATATGATGATAACTATGAGATTCTATAACGACCCTACCCCAAAGAAATTGTTTTTTTAATATCTTTACCCTGTCCTTGCATTTTCTTTAAAAAAAGCCGTAGCGATTATAACTTCTAATCAAGTTAGCATGGCTAAAAAATGAAGAGTCAAAATCTCTTCGAGCCTTGTTTTTCAAAGTTATTATTGTTACACGTTTTACGATTCTATGGTATCTCATAGTTATATAGGGTTACCTATAAATCTCTTAACTTGACAGTTTAGGGCTAAGAGAAAATGTTACAAGAATTTCAAAGATAAGAATCCTAGCAGATTTCAGAATGGATTCTACCGTTTTTTAGCGCTGTAAGTTTTAAAAAATGCCAAAAATCTGACTGTCTTTATTTTTGATAGGTGAGGATGTCATTACAGGCATAAAAGTTTTTGAAGATGTAGTCTATCTCACCTTGATGAGGAACAAGACCTCTGCAAGAGTAACAGTGGCTTCTCTACCTTTAAATGATAAAAAACTCAATCCCCTGCTGAGTCCCTATCCAAGTTGGGTGATGAACACAGGGGAGGATTGCCTTCATTTACAGGTAAACAAACCATTCTCATATAAACTTTTGAAAAAATATCTACCAGAACTTAAATAAGCTAAATGTTAACTTATTAATTATCTGACGGTTATAATATTTAGGCCTCTAAATTTAACTGAGGGCTTAGATAAAAAAAAGAGTACGCAGTTGAATGTAAAAAATATAATAAAATACACAAATGGAAAGAATTTGTTTTTTTTTTCTGAGAGGTTAGGCATTGTAATTGCAGCAACAAGGACCTCTTTTTTTTAAAGTAACCAAATAACATTTACAGAAATCGGTTTAGGATTTGGGAAGATACAATGCAAAATATATAACTTACGTATTATTTTCTTGCTCATGTTTAACTGATTTTTTTGTTTTTGTTAAAGAAAATTCAATTTTATTTTTAAGTAAATAATTAAATGCCTAGATATATTACTCTATTTTCGAAAATATTGCATGAAATTTTGTCAGCGTGCGCCATCTTGATTATCAAAATGGCTGTAATTTAATTTTTTATTTAGTTTAAAAAAATTACTGGCTTACCAACAAGTTTAAACTCTTAACTATTACCCACCCAAAACTGTTACCCTGAGACTATCCACGGGTCAAAGTGACCCAAAACTTGTAAACTATTTTAAAAAAATTTAAAGCAAAAATAAGTTTACTGACTTATTTGACAAAAAATACTTTATTCAAAACGCAGAAACTACAAGAAATATTTAAAAACAATTTGGACATATTTTTTTGAAGCATTGTTGGCATATTGGTATTTTGCACGAATCACAAAATGAGTTTGTTTTCCGGTCACTTTTGGGCGGACCAAATGCACATCTCTTTCTTTTCGATGCTGGTTGACGTTCTTGAACATTTTATGGTTCCCGTATGATAATCCCAAGTATATCAGCTGTCAAATTTCTTAGTTTGCGTGGGATTTTGTTGCTATAGACTTGCATAGTCATATGAGGCTTACATAGATCACGTCCAATTTCTTTGAGAAAATTTAGTTTAGAAATGTCAGTACCATGCATTTCAAATTGGTACAAAATCCTACTGTTAATTGCACATACGATGTGAGGAATCAATTTCACGTTTTTACATGGAAGGAATTAGGGGCGAATAAATCTTTTATTTCTCTTCAATGTACAAACATAAGTTAAATTTCGCTGTAAAAGTTCTTTGCTCAATTCCAACGAGGAATACCAATTATCCCCTGTCATATTCCTTCCTGTACCACTTACAGGTTCAGCAAGGCGAAGAACGGTTTCGGTTGGTACTGAAAATTTACTAGTAGTAGTAGTAGTAGTAGTAGTAGTAGTAGTAAACATGCTTTATTGTCCAAGGTAATCCTTATTGACAAAGCTTTGTACCTTAAGTCTAATTAACAATTTAAACTAAAATATTAATGAATCACAAATAATAATTTCACGTATTGACTAGGTAAACTCTCTTTGAGGAGTTTGATTACACTATATAGTGACTAGGTTTAAATTAAAAAGTTATATGTTAAAAGATTTTAAATTGAAAAAAATTAATAGATTTGTTATTTTGTTTTCCACAATATATTTCAGAATTAACTATGTAGTGTGTTTTTGAATCTGCTAAAATCTCAACTTTTACACGGTACCTCGCCGGCTTATTTCGTATATACATCCTAAAGCCGCAGCGGTGTCGAAAATATACCAACATTTCGTCTACAGTTAAGAATTCTCCAGGCGAGTAACTATTCTTTGAATTTTCAACAAATTCGTTATAAATTGCTGAAATCGCCACCAACTCATCTTCTTTTATTCGTTCTCATCGACTTCCTTCGTTATCAAACCTGAGACAGCATACCAAAAACGAAAAACGCGCCAAGGACATAGTGCATCGAAAATGTCTCGTCCCGTTCCACAGAAGCCCAAATGGACTTCAGGTCTTCATGCCCAGACTTAAAACAACCCAGTAAATATAAAACGCCTAAAACGGCCTCCAACTCTTCTTTGTTGGTTTCCTGAATAAACGTCGGAGAAAAAAGCAACCTACTATTCCTTCGTTTTTTCTTTTTTTTGTATCGACTTTGCATATTTCGTATCTTTGCGTTTGTGTGGGTTACTGTTTGCTCAATAATGGAATTGGGTATTATTAGCCTCCGAGACTCTAATACACTGTTAGGAGGATTTTGACACGCTGAACCTTTTAAACCTGGAAGAACTTTTATAATATTTTTTGACTCTGCTTTTCTTTTTCTCTCTGGGGCAATTTTTGACCATTTAGTCCTATCCTTGCCATACCACGATGGTATTTCCCTTACTAGTAGCCGCACTAAAGGTGTGTCCTCACTTTCATCAGGCGAGCTAACTCTTCAAAATCTCTCTCTTCATTATCGCTTTCGTTTCCGCTCCTAAAGATTTGACAACACGGATTTCGTTTATCTTCTTTTTCATCCTGAATGCCCGTTGATGTGGAGAACTTTTTTGTCTCTAATTTAACCTACTAAGCGAAGAAGCCTAAATTTTTCTTTTTTTATTTTTAAAGCAAATATATTTTTGGGTATTTCAGGATGTCCTTAGCATCGAAATCGACCCAAACGGCATTTTATGGGCTTTAGATGGTACTAGACGTTCCAACCTCACCCAGTGCCCTGGCAAACTCGTACTTTTTGACACAAGAAACGAAGGAAATGTTGTACAAAGTTTCGATTTTCCAGAAACCATATGCTCAGTGCAGAACAATTGTTTTTTGGATGACATTGTGCTCGATGGAGATTGGGCCTTTATTACTGACACCACTAAGAGCGATCCAGGTAGGTTGAGTTTCTAGTTGTTCAGTTATTTATCATTTAATTTGATATCACCACATGCATGCTATTGCTTTTAAAAAGTCTTCAGTAATGATGAAAAAATCATAATACACACAAGCATGATATATATAAAATATTACGTCTTAGTTTTTTGTTCTAGTTCGACTTAACAATGAATTAACAATGCTCAGGCATTAAGGTCTGGTATCAAACAACAAACTAAATAAAATTATAATATAAGGCAATTCTTATTTAATTTAAACCAATAAAGTAAAATTAACTTTTTTAAATGTAATTAATTAAATACTTTAAATAAAACCACCTACGATTTATGAAAATGACGTCAACCGCTTCCCTGAATATGGTGCCTCATATACACTTGATTACAACACTTACACATCGTCTGTCATCGCGATTAACAGAAGACCGATAGTCAATAAGAAGAAAGAGGAGTAGGTGACCATTATAGTGTAAACAAAGCTACAGTATGCAGAGTTAGGAGTCGTTGGGTAGCTACTCATAGGCTCGAAATAAACCAAGACTCCCTGGCAAGTTCTAAGGTGAAGGAAGATGAAGCCCTGTTCAATTATTTAAGGAAAAACACTTTTGAAACTACCACGGACGCAGTAAACATAACACGTTTTCCTTCACCTCGCTTCGCCGCAAGCAGAAGACAGAAGAGTAAAGGCTTCTGAGTTGAGTTGCTGTATTGCGGCTAAAAAACCTAAACTTATAGAGAAGCAGAAGCAACCAAAAATAATTTTTGCTCTTAATCATTACCTTGGGGAGGATTACTGGGCTAGAGTAACATTTACTGACGAAAAAATATTTCAATCCTGCTCCGACAGAAAAATAAAAGTATATCGCCCTCCTTATGAGCGATACACCAATCATATCACGAGGTTTAGGAGTCTGTTGGCAAATTGAGAGCAGGTTTACTACACAACGTAATGTCTATCTAGAGAATGAGTACATTTTTCAACAGGATATTGCCCCGTGCATACCGCTAATATTTGTAAAGTGTGGATCCGAACACAAACCATAGTACAGTAAAATTGTCATCTGAGGTCGAAAAAAATCCGGGGAGGCTGAGTTTTTGGTATGTTTTTTCGGGGGGTCTGAAAGTAAATCTCCCAAGTTTGTGTTTCTTTCACTCCTCGGGAACCATCCGCCATTTTGAAAAATTTCGGTGACCGACTTTTTTCCATTTCTATTGGTCGGAGGCGAAAAAGTCTGAGAACAAATATATTCGCCAAAAAATTTGCCACATTTTGTCCAAGTGCTCAACAAGTTTTAACGTATTTTGACCAACAAAAAGTGAATTAAAAAAAATTAAATAAGAATGTTGTACATCTCGGACAAAGCCTATAAAAATATGTATATTATTTATGATTAAGTTAACAGTCTCTAAACAACAGCGACTGGAAGTCGGTAAAATTCTTTGAGACCCGCTTTCTGGACATGCATGAAGTCGCGTGTTGTGGATTATACATTATTATTTATGATAAAAACAATGCAAATGAGGTACAAAATTAAAGCTTGTGATATACCCTACACAAATAACTTAGTCTGTCGGCATGAAAATTGCCGAATCTGACAGACTCACATTTAGTCGGATCACGATAGTCGAGTCCTTTTGGGTAATTGGCCATCCATCGCTTACATAAACGCGACAAGAGGGGTTGAAGGGGTAGGTAGAAGTATTATTAAGTGCTAAAAGGCGCAGGGAAGGAGTTGCAAAAATGTTATAAAGTGTTGCAAGGGGGAGAGGGGTCAAAATTTGGGGGGTCTAAAAGTAAAATTCCCAAGTTTGTGTTTCCCCCACTCCTCGGGAACTCTCTGACATTTTTAAAAATCTTCGGAAATTTTTTTTATTTATGACCTTGTGATACCTCCCTGGAAAGCTTATAAAAATGTTAGTTGAATGACCCAAAATTTTTTGACTACATATATCTCACAAAAAATGCAAAAAACTCTTGAAAAATACAATTTTCTGTGCCATATATCTCAAGTTATGGAACCAAATGTCAAATAAAAAGTATCTTAAGTTAAGATACAAGTCTTGGCATGTCTGGCAACTCACACCCTATTGTCTTACCAAATTTCATACAAATCTGTTTGGCGTTTTTGCGTGATTAATGGACAAAAATCTTAGTTTATCGGCACTAAAATTTTTGACAACATGTATTGGAAAAGTCCGTCTACTCGAAAGAAATTCTGGATAAACCCTGGAAAAGTCTTGATTAACCCTGGAAATGCCTACACACATCCTGGAAAAGTCTGGAAACACCCAGGAAAAGTTAGGATACAGTCTGAAAAAGTCTAGAAAGACCCTGGAAAATCTGGATACACCCTGTAAAGTCTGGATACATCCAGTCAAAGTCTGGATACACGCTAGAAAAGTGGATACACCCTGGAAAACTCTGGAAAGAAAAAAAGTCTGGATGTATTCTGGAAAAGTCTCGATGCATTCTGGAAAAGTCTGGATACATCTTGAAAAAGTCTAAATGCAAGCTGCAAAGTCTGTATAGACCCAGAAAATTCTGGATACATCCTAGAAAAGTCTGGATATACCCAGGAAAAGTCTGGAATCATCCTGGAAAATTATAAATACACTCTGGAAAAGTCTGGATACACTCTGCAAAAGTCTGGAAAGTCCCTGCAAAAGTCTGGCTACACTCTGAAAACGCCTGGATACACTCTGAAAATGTCCGAGTACACCATGGAAAAGTCTGAATACACTCCTGAATAGTGTGGATATACCCAAGAAAAGTCTGGATATACTCTGGAATAGTCTGACCGACTCAATCCAACCCATGTGTATACGAGTAGTGGATTTTTATATATGTTGTTGAGCGAGGGAAGTTTTAGAGTAAATATTTATTCGATTTATTTTCAATGGGTGGCATTATAAAATTGACTAAAATATTTTAAACCATGTTTAGGTCTTGTGGTCTACAACAGAGTAACAAACTCTGTCTGGAAAGCGAGAGACTCCAATACAATGGAAGCTGATCCTGCCGCATTTAATTTTACAGCTCAAGAGGTCCAAAATACCATGATGGGAAATATTAATGGTAAGCACCTTCAGGTACTTACCCACTTAATAGATTCACCATAATTTTATTTACAGTAAGTAGTAAGGTAAAACGCCAGACCAAAAATAGCATGTACGAAAAAAAAACCTGAAAATATTGAAGTTAGCAATTCGTTTTACTTTAAATCTATTTTTGCCGCCTAGAATTCAGTCGTTTCTCCACTTTTTCTAACTGCATATATCCCGAAAATCGTCAAAGGTAAAGTTTTTTTTTCGCTTATACTTTTTATTTCGGCAACTAAAACTGGCAACGCCTTTTTTCATAATTTTTTTAATCGTTGCCAGAGTAGACAGGGAAAAGAGAATGCCTGTAATTTAGCAAAATAATACAATATAAAAACGTACTTTCTCAAAATTTACAATAACAAAAATTTTAAAGTGACAATACTATGTAGTGGCAAACCTACTGGTCTAAAAGCTTACAATACTAAAACGTTACAAAGGCAAACACCGTACAAAAGTAAAATAGTGTAACATATTGCCGTTAGATGGCGCTGCGGTATGACAGACACCGTTTGATTTGTTAGCCTGACAGCGGCCAGTCAGTTATGATCTATTTCGATTTTGTGATAGTACAGTTTTGCGTATTTATTGTTTTTACGTAGTAACGTTATAAACCTGTACTTTATTACGATTTTCCTTTTTCTAATGAACTTTTTGATACATGCGCACTCCTAAAAGATTTATTCTTCTTCTTCTCGAGGATTTTTATTCATTATAAGTGCCCAGTGTTTAAAGTTACCTGGAGATCCTGAAAAACATGGAAATGTCATGGTGAATTTTTTGGGTCTCAAACAGTCATAGAACAGTCATTGAATGCCTAGACAAAACTTATTTTTATTGAAAAAGTTGTCGGCTAACCAAGTTCACTTTTTTAAAAATATTTCATAAAACGTGAAAGAGATTAAAATTTTTGAAGTATTTTTTGCTTAACTTTTAAAATCTATTTGCCTTTGGCGCTAGAACTATATTATTCAGCATTCAAAGAATATAAAAAATGACATTTTTAGTGTAATATTCCATCATCAAGATCATCTTTCCCACAGTTTTCAATGTGTAAAGTTAGAAAATAGTATCTCTTCCGCAAGAGTTCTCAGCACAGGCGTCCCTCAAGGATCTATCCTTGGACCGCTTTTATATATTATTTACACACACAGAATGCCTGAAATATTTGAAAACCTGAAATAAATTCAATATTGTGATGATACTCAGCTTAGATATTCCTTCTCACCTAAGGATTCTAGCAATAGTGCTTCGTTCTTAAATACTATTCCGTCAGATATCCTACAAAAATCTTTAGCACTTGACACTAAATCTTATCCTTAACAAAAAATGTTGGGACTCAGATGGTCTCCTGAGAAGAATATTTTCTCCTATGATATACAGATTTTTAATTCCGTTTGTGCAAAGAAGGCTATACTTTCTGAAATCTCTAGAATATTTGATCCTATTGGGCTACTCTGTCCTATAACTCTTTTAGTTAAGCAGCTCATGCAGTCTCTATGGGCTCGTGGCATCGATTGGGACAGTGACGTGCCCGCCGATATTGTCGAAAAGTGGACCGGCTATAAAAATGATTTGACAAGTTTGTCCACACTAGAGATACCCCGTTCTTGTTTATTCTTATCTTATATTAGCTTGAAGTTTCATGCCTTTGGAGACGCCTCCGAACTAGGCTATGGAAGTTGTATTTATTCTCGTCTAGTGGCGTCAGATGCTCAAATTTCTACATACCTTCTTTATGCTAAGAGTAAAGTATCTCCACTAAAATGGCTTAGTCTTCCCAAGTTGGAGTTAAGTGCCACCTTAATGGCTTCTAAATTACTTAAATATGTACTGAATGTTTATAATATACCCGATGTGCACAAAATCTATGCTTGGTCTGACTCAACTATTGTCTTAGGTTGGATAAAGTCATCGCCTCACCGCTGGTGTACCTTTGTGTCAAACAGAGTAAGTCAGATCCAAGACCATGTTGCTCGTGATTGTTGGTTTCACATTAAATCCGATGATAACGCAGCTGACCTTGCCAGTCGTCCCATTTTTCCCCATTGTTCCCTATGGTGGGTGGGGCCGTCGTGGTTGTCTCGCCCTTCCGAAGAATGGCCTAAAACTGAGCTTTTTGAGCTTGATTGCCGAAAGAAAGGGCGACCATTTCATGGTGACAAAGGGTCATAATACAATTAGCGAGATTCTAAATAAATATTCATTCCTGCAGAAAATACTCCGTATACTTACCTATTGGCGGCGATTTCTTAGCTTCTATTTTAAAATAATGCCAATAGTTAAAAAAAAGTTCGTTTACCGACTATGAATTGTTTCAAACACTTCTTTGTGCTGTAAAACAAGTGCAAAATAAAGTTTTTAATGAAAATATCTGTAACCTTTTGCAAAATCGTCCTCCAAACCCTTAAGAAAGCTCGATCCCTTTATCGATAAGGGTGGACAATGGGTAGGTGGACGCCTTATTCATTCTCAGCTTCACATTTATAACGGATTAAACTATGTAGGCTGCGCTAATTATTTGTCTGAACATATGGCTAATGCAGGTACTGAAGAGCTAATCGAGTGACAATTTATGCCCCCCTCTGCTCCTCACTTAGGCGGGCTTCACGAGGCTGGCATAAAAAGCGTAAAAACTCACGTCACTAAAATTATCGCAAGACAACTTCTCACTTATGAGGAATTTTATACCGTCCTCACTCAAATTGCAGCAGCGATCTAAATGACCTCTCTAGCTGAACATCCGGACACTTTTTGTCCCTCGCCCCCTTATCAACCGTCCCTGATCCATACATTACTTCTATTCCTATAAATAGACTTGACAGATGGCAGCTAGTGACGCAAATGCACCAAACATTTTGGAAAAGGTGGCATAAAGAATACCTCCATTGCTTACAGCAAAGACTCCTGGGGCTCTGGTTGTGCTGAAGGAAGATAACTTACCGCCCCTCCAATGAAGAGATTCTGGTACATCAACCGAAAAGAATCTAAAAACAAAAGATCTTGGGTGGAAATAACGAAAATTCAAACCTGGATAAGCATCCTACAAGGAACACACAAAGAACCAAAGCGAAAAGAGAAATGATTAAACGGTGTTTCGCTCTGGGTAACCAGCGTGAGCTCGTCAGTGGTTCCACTGGTCACCCTCTCCATACATCATTAAACACCATCATACACTTTGATTTCCAACTTTGAATCACTCACAAAGAGGCATCGTTCCGCACTGGTACTTATCCAAGTTATCTGACACAGATTCCTCCTGTCGTGTTAAGATTAACTCTTTGGAGTGTGCCAGTTTTCGTTTTTTGATGGTAAATTAAACTTCAATATCTTTATTTATTCTGAGCAAAACATCCACATTAGTTATTCTGTCCGTCCAAGATATCCTTAGTATCCTACGATAACACACCTCGAATGCCTGTAATTTTTGGCACATGGCCTCAATCAGTGTCCATGCTTCCATAATATAAGATGCTAAAAACATAACACCAAAGCACACGAATTTGGAGAGTGGTATTAAGATCGCGACTAGACAACACTGATTTAATTTTGATAAAAGATGATCTGGCCTGTTCAGTTCTTGCACGAACTTCTTGCATGTTGTCCCAGTTCTCATTGAGGAGGCATCCCAAGTATTTGTATGAATCCTCGCGTTCAAATTGCTGCCCATTTACTTCTAACATGCCTCTGATATTCTTTTCCTTCATTTAAGTTAAGCCCGAATTGCGAACTTTTTACAGCAATTTGATCAACAACTCTTGCAGGCCTTCCAGCGTGTCTGCTATTATGACAGTATCGTCGGCATATCGTAGGTTGTTGATTTTTATGCCGTTTATGGTCAGACCCTCTTCGCAGTTATGTAGTGCATTCTCTATTATTTAGATATTAAATAACAGCGGAGACAATATACAACGTTGGCTCACACCTCTTCGTATTTGGATTTCTTCGGACAGTTGGCCATCAACCTTTATTTGAGCAGTCTGATTCCAGCATAGATTAGCGATTACTTTAGATCTTGATCATCTAGACCAACTTCTTTTAACGATTCTATGAGCTTTTCGTGTTGGACTCAATCAAACGCTTTCTCATAATCTATGAAACAGGCATATACTGGCACCGACACATCCCTAGACCGCTAAATTAACACTTGAATGCCAAACAGGGCCTCTCTTGTCCCGAACCCACCACGAAATCCAAACTGCGTGTCACTCTTAAAGGATTCGCATTTTTCATAAATTCTTTTATGGATAATCTTTAGAAATATTTTTAACATATAGCTGATTAGGCTGTAATCACTACACTTCTTGGCTGAATGTTCGTTAGGCAGTGTAACAAAGGTTGATTTTAGCTAGTCATCGGGTATTTTACCGCTGTGCTAAATCAAGTTAAAAAGTTTGACCAGCGTATTTACCGAATCTTCATTTTTTATTAGCTTTAAAACCTCAGTGTATACTTCGTCTTGCCCTACCGCTTTTCTGTTTTTAGCTGAAGATATTTCGTGTTGTACTTCCTCTGGTGTTATATCTATGACTTGGTTTGAGAATTCTTCTGGCTGTTCGGATCGGTTATCGGTAAAGAGATGTTCTATGTAGCTACACACTTCTTTTAGTTTTTCTTTGGTATCCTGTATGATTTTGCCCTGATTGTTCACAAGAATTCTAGCTTGTCTTTTATTAAATAATCCGGCTGCTTCCTTTATGCTTTTGTGTAAATTGAAAGTGTCATGTTTACCATCTAGTTCTTCTATTTCTTGACATTGCTGTGTTATCCAGTCTTGTTTTGCTGACCTTAGCTTGACTGTCGGACGTATCTTTATAGATCTTGCGACAGTTATGATATATTATCCATCGTGCACTCATTTCAATGGCGAAGAGTTTGTAGCCATCTGTCCAAGACTATGCATAATCCTGAAATTTGCCCAGCTACCATAAGCTCCGCATCCAACACCTGTAGGCATTTTAGATCCAGAGTACCAGCAGCTATCTTCACTTCTCCACTGTCACTGTAAGTATGAGAAACACTACAGAAAATATAGTTGAGGTTTTTTCTTTTCGTTGGCGTTGGACAACGCGAATGTTTTTTTTTCTTTGGTGGAATTAAGATGTGGAATGTTTTTTTTTATTTGGTGGAATTAAGATCTGTTCACATGCGACGAAAGAAACGTATTTTTAAACAGTTTTCAAGTTTATTTTTAACATCATTTCTGAGATTGTGTTCCTGCTATAGCTATATAGTGGATTACCAACTTATTGTAAAGTCTTAAATGTTATTCAAATCAGGCTGGATCACTACCATTAAAGCGAGAGAGTTGGAGAGTATCGAAAATTGGGGTTCAAATTTTTGCGAACCAAGGGCTGCTTTCTCATTTATCACTTAAGTTTTACTCTTAGCTAAGGTTCACCTTATCTTAAGTTAGTACTTAAGTTAATTTCGTTTGCATGGGTGTAACCTTAGCTTAGTGCAAGCATAGAAAAGAAAGTTGTTTAGGTATTATAAATTTTGACTAATTTGACACTGAAATTGTTATTTTCGAAAAAGTTTTGTTTGTGATTTTTTTCTGTTTCGGGTGCGCGAATATTTTTAAAATTTGAAAAATGGATAGAGAGGATGGATAAAAAAGAGCTCCAAATTTCACTTTTACCGAAAAGGATTTGTTGTTAACAATTGTTGAGGATTTTAAAGACATTGTGGAATGTAAAAGGAGGGATGGGGCTAACTGGCGACAAAAAGACGAGGCATGGAATAAAATCCAGTATTTATTTAGTATTATATTATATTATATTATATATATTATATTATATTTAGTATTATTCCAGTGTTTTGACGTCCCATTTACTTGCCTGTGTATTCTTGTTTTTCTATCAATTTTCGTATAATTTCACAACCCTATGCACAGCAAATGTCTCTAAAACAAACACAAATTTCACAGTTCCGCCATGACAGAACCACAATCTACCATTTTTCAATCTTGGCGAAATAAGTACAAATTCAACTTTCCAGGTGAAAAAAAACCTTTTCCTGTTGAAAGTCTTTTTAAACAACCATGAAAAGTGTCTAAAACAATAATAAATTATTGAAAAATATCAGCCTACGTTGTAAAAATTGTACCTCTTAACTTAAGTGAAACAAATGTCAACTTCAGTGGAACTTTGACAGCACCCGCAAGCTCTTAAGTTAAACTAAGTGAAGCTTGGACTTAAGTGGAAGGTAAGAAAATGGCTCCAAATCCCTGAAGAAAGTATTGTGATGATTTATACAGAGTTAAGCAAGAAGATAATATGTTGGGAATTTGGAACCTTTGGTTGCACTAAAACAAACTTATGATTGTTTTCCACAAACCAAAACTACACTTTTTTGCACTCGACGCGCGTTTCGCTAACAACTTTAGCATCATCAGGAGACCATAAACAATGAACTAAATTAATCTACTCTCTATCCTTTAGTGGGCGGAGATAAGACTAATAATTTGGGATTGATCACGATTTTTAATCCTATCTCCCCTCAACCAAAGAATAAAGTGTACTAAACGGGATGGGTCCTCTATCTTTATTTAAACTATTTCTGGATTTAATGATTTCCATACTTTCATATGCATTCAAAAGTCTTTTGTTTGGTACACTTTTTAGAAGTTTTAGGTTATCTAATGTGAATCTATGATTGTTTTCAAAAGCATGCTCGGCCACACTTGACTTTTCTGTTCTTCCGTATTTTAAGTGTGCTAAGTGTTCTTTAAAACGTGTTTGAATAGAGCGTCTCGTTTGGCCAACATATTTTTTGTCACAATCAATGTAACTAATTTCGTAAATTCCACTTTTTTCTAGAACCGTAGTTTTATCCTTGGGATTTACTAGTAAGCTTCTTATTGTGTTACCGGATTGATATACTAATTTAAGACCGGTGTTATTAAATACTTTTTGTAATCCTTTCGTATAATTAGGATTATAGGGAATTGATACAAATTTTGAGTCGCAGGTATCTTTTTGTCTGAAAAAAGTGGAATTCCGAAAGGTCTTTTGAAAAGAATGTCTATTTATCAGTTTATTTATTAAGCCTTTGTCGTAACGGTTTTCACTTTACACTGCCATTTCTAGACACTTTAGTTATAAGAAATAAAAATAAATTGGACTTTGACCTATACAGAAAAGGAACGGCCACCAACAGGTATATTCCAAATGATTCTTTTCATTGTTTACAACATAAGCTTGCAAGTTTGCACTTTTTAACATATAGATTAGTAAATTTTCCCTTAAACAAAGAAAGATTTGAAGCAGAAAAGAATAGGATTAGGAATATAGCTAGCGAAAAAGGTGGAATTTACGAAATTAGTTGCATGGATTGTGACAAAAAATATGTTGGCCAAACGAGACGCTCTATTCAAACATGTTTTAAAGAACACTTAGCACACTTAAAATACGGAAGAACAGAAAAATCAAGTGTGGCCGAGCATGCTTTTGAAAACAATCATAGATTCACATTAGATTACCTAAAACTTCTAAAAAGTGTACCAAACAAAAGACTTTTGAATGCATATGAAAGTATGGAAATCATTAAATCCAGAAATAGTTTAAATAAAGATAGAGGACCCATCCCGTTTAGTACACTTTATTCTTTGTTTGAGGGGAGATAGGATTAAAAATCGTGATCAATCCCAAATTATTAGTCTTATCTCCGCCCACTAAAGGATTTTATATAAGATAGAGCGTAGAATAATTTAGTTCATTGTTTATTGTCTCCTGATGATGCTAACGTTGTTAGCGAAACGCGCGTCGAGTGCAAAAAAGTGTAGTTTTGGTTTGTGGAAAACAATCATAAGTTTGTTTTTTTTGTTGAAGAAGAAAATAGGTTAAAATACAACCGAAAAAAAGAGATATAGGTTAAAACATTTATAAAATCTGTAATAAATCAATCAATGAAAGAAAATAACATAATAAAATGTCGTTACCTTTAATATTTGATAATATTCCTCAAGATAGTTTTAACCCCCTCCTCCTATTTTAGATTTTTAAAGGGTCCGAAAAATGTTTTGTAAGCTAAAACCTTTCGCGAATATCTTTATATATCTTTTTATTACTAAATTAATAAGTGTCTGCAAAAAATTAAACAAATGAATTTTTTATTATGTGTCTGGCTGTACAAGTAGTTCCTTCCTGTAGCCACCGGCTGCGCTCGTGTCGCCGATAAACAATGTATAACACAGTATCGGTCACTCTCGCGTAGCTATTACTTTCTCTATAGATAGAACTATTACTTTTATTTATTTTAATGGTTTTGGTATGTTAAATAGGGCAAATGTGGTCAAATTTATTAGAATTCATTAAATTTTATATAGATCAGAAGAGGTGTATCCTAGAATTACGGAAAATAGTCGTTGTTTTCATTCTGTCTCTTTTTTGTCATGCTAAAACTTTCGGACATACTCTAGTCTTGATTATTTCAACCATGTCTTAAAGTCGTTGGCGGTGGCTGGTGTATTTTTTGGTGAGAATTTTTTGGTTTTAATTTTACAACAGCGCCTTATGTGGCCAAAATTCGTCGTCGGCTTGTTCTTTAGAATATTTTTATTTTGATGGGACATTGAATTTGTATTAAAGAAGCCCAATAAGAATCGCCGACGTTTAAAAAGTGGAGAAAGGTACACATCACAAAGGGAAACGGAAGCAGTAAAATTGCAGATCACAAATAGGCTTTGTGTGTTGATTTTGGTTTTATTTAAATAAATCACTTTATTTTTTTCTGTTTTTAAATAAAGTAAACTAACTCATACCTACAAACAAATACCTTAAATATTAGACCGTAATTCTAACTTAAGTACAACTCACATCCTAACTAATTCCATATGTCAAAGATAAACTCTACATAATAAACAACAACTCAAACAAACATAGCCATATCTTCATTTCTGAAACCTACAATACACAAACAAGCACTGCAAGTTGCATATCCACTTGTCTCGATTACAATTAGGTTTACATTTGAACGCATAAATCTTTTGGATCCGTTCGAAAAAAAAGTTTGATCGCGCAAGTACTGTCACGATCTAACCGCTCGCCTGTTTGTAGACATAACAACAAAAGCAAAAATCCATAATTACATACAAAGTACGTCGACCATTGTGTTTTTAGATAAAAATTCGAACTTATTTTGAACTTGCCGAAACTGCATATATAAACGTATTTTTAAATAATTTCACCATATTTGCAACGTTTGGTTTAACAATAAACAACATAACCAAAAAATGTCAGTTTCAGTTACTTTGATGGGGTTGTCGCGTCTCTTTTTCTTCAAGAAATGTGAAATGTAAATATGTCATTGATTAGTGACGTCACAACTCTGAAATCTCAACCTAGAAAATTCTGTATTTCTTCCCAACAATTTAGTAAAATCCGCATAAAATTGAAAAGGCTCGTTATCAATGACGTCACTTTTCCATCAATTTGAATGGTTTCGAAACGCGCTTTTTGTTCGTTTCGAACTAGCGCATGCGTCTTTTGCCTAGACTCCACATTGAAATTTTGTGCCGCTGCCATCTATTGCTTCTCACTCTTTTCGACGAAGAGAGAAATATAAATCAGTGGCAAGACTGTTGACTGTTGGACTGTAGACTAGGCATTAGTTAACTTTCAAATACTGTGGATAATAATAGGGAAATTTTGGAACGCTTAAAATTTTGACAACTTTGACAGCCGCTGTGGTAGTGTTGGACAACCACTACCAAGCATCGATTTTACCAGAGTTTTTGGAACACATTAGAAACTGTCACTCATAAAAAAATATAGATATGCGAAAAAATGCAAAATTGGACTTTTATTTTACAAAATAAGTGTTTCATATGATGGAACCTGGTAAAATTTTATTATTTTTAAAATTAATTGTGCCAAAATTCTATAAAATTAACCATAAAAATAACCACAACGAAATGGATACGTAGCTTACGGCAGTGGTAGTGGTTAATTACCACAACCACTACGACGTGTCAAATAAGCGTTCCAAAAAATCCCTAGTATCGTATCAGTGATTCTTAGGTCACCGGTATACCGGTGATGGTGACTTATAAGTCACTGTTTCTTTTAACAGTGGCTGAGGTCTCTGTTTTACTGTGTTTATGGCTAACTTCTCGTCAACTCTTAGCGTCTTTATTTTTGTTATTCCACCTTTTCCACAAAGATTTTTTATATAAATATATTTGTGAAAAGATTCCTTCTATATTTTTGTTTTTTTTTAAGATGGTGCCGATGAAACATTAGTTTATTCAAGCCACAAGCGCCTTGTCAAAGTATGACGTAGTATGTGACGTCATTTTTTTGAAACTTTTTTGAAGTAGTTGCATATGAGAAAACGCCTAGGGTATCCAGAGACAACATAATAACTTACGTATACTAACAGAAAGATAGGGCCGCACAGAAACTACGTTCCTGTAGCACATAGCACATTGCGGCGGACAGTGAAAGTAATGCTTGCCCCGTCCATCTCTTTTTATATGAACATAAAAGAAAGACAGGACATTTTGCAATGTCGAAATATATTTCAACAATTTTAATTTTTTACCTACCGGTTTTTGCCACCGCTTGTCAAAACCTGTCAAGCGGCTTTTTTAGATTTTCAAAAAAAATTTGATTTATTTTAATTAGGTTTGGTTGGAAATCGCGAGTTTATGGGATTGGCTTTGTAGTGGATTAACAACTTATTAGGGATATTTTGGAACGCTTATTTGACACTTCGTAGTGGTTGTGGTAATTACTGCGTCTGCGCAATAGCTAAACGTCATTCCGTTGTGGTAACTAACCACTACCACTGCCGTAAGCTACGAATCCATTTCGTTGTGGTTGTGGTTATTTTTCTGGTTAATTTTAATAATAATAAAATATTACCAGGCTCCAACATATAAAACACTTATTTTGTAAAATTAAGCCAAATTTTTTACTTTTTATCATCTCTAAATTTTTTTACAAGTGACAGTTTTTAATGTGTTCCAAAAATTCTGATATCACAGCGGCTGTCAAAGCTGTCAAAATTTTAAGCGTTCCAAAATATCCCTATTGGAAAGTCTAAAATGCTATTCAAATCAGGCTGGATCACTACCATTAAAGCTAGCATGGGACTATTTGAAGAGTAAAATTAACTCTGTGTTTCGGACATCCATTGTTTATATTTTATTTATACACGACGTTTCGATCAGAGATTGTACTAATCGAAACGTCGTGTATAAATAAAATATAGACAATGGAAGTCCGAAACACAGTTAATTTCAAATACATCATGGTCAAACAAATGTTTGAAGAGTGCCGAGAATTGGGGTTCAGATTTTTGCGAACCAAATCCCTTAAGAAGATTAAAATACAACCCAAAAAAAACAGATAGGTTAAAAAAGTTATAAAATCTGGGATTTTTTCCCAATTGATATTAAAATTTATTTTATTAAATGATTAAATTTTGTTACCTTTAATATTTCATAATATTTCTTAGCATAGTTATAACCCCCTCCTCCTATTTTAGATTTTTGATTGATGATGATTTGACACTTCGTAGTGGTTGTGGTAATTACTGCGTCTGCGCAATAGCTAAACGTCATTCCGTTGTGGTAACTAACCACTACCACTGCCGTAAGCTACGAATCCATTTCGTTGTGGTTGTGGTTATTTTTCTGGTTAATTTTAATAATAATAAAATATTACCATGCTCCAACATATAAAACACTTATTTTGTAAAATTAAGCCAAATTTTTTACTTTTTATCATCTCTAAATTTTTTTACAAGTGACAGTTTTTAATGTGTTCCAAAAATTCTGATATCACAGCGGCTGTCAAAGCTGTCAAAATTTTAAGCGTTCCAAAATATCCCTATTGGAAAGTCTAAAATGCTATTCAAATCAGGCTGGATCACTACCATTAAAGCTAGCATGGGACTATTTGAAGAGTAAAATTAACTCTGTGTTTCGGACATCCATTGTTTATATTTTATTTATACACGACGTTTCGATCAGAGATTGTACTAATCGAAACGTCGTGTATAAATAAAATATAGACAATGGAAGTCCGAAACACAGTTAATTTCAAATACATCATGGTCAAACAAATGTTTGAAGAGTGCCGAGAATTGGGGTTCAGATTTTTGCGAACCAAATCCCTTAAGAAGATTAAAATACAACCCAAAAAAAACAGATAGGTTAAAAAAGTTATAAAATCTGGGATTTTTTCCCAATTGATATTAAAATTTATTTTATTAAATTATTAAATTTTGTTACCTTTAATATTTCATAATATTTCTCAGCATAGTTATAACCCCCTCCTCCTATTTTAGATTTTTAAAGGGTCCAAAGAACTTTTTGTAAACTAAAGAAAGTTTTTTAGCTGCATGGAACACTACAAAGTTTGCTTTTTAACACTAAAAAGTATGGAAAAACGGCGCCTGTTAAGTTTTTTCATATCTTTTTATTATTAAATATATATATTATTATGCATCTGGCTGTACACGTAGTTCCTTCCTGTAGCCACCGACTGCGCTCGTGTGGTCGTTAAACCATGTTCCCCAAGTATAACACAGTATCGGTCACTCTCGCGTAGCTAGTACTTTCTCTATAAGGGTTTCTAGATTGCAGTAGTGATCTGGTTATTGGTTGAGGACATTGGTGGGTTTATTGACGAGCAGTGTTGCTAAAAACTTTTTCCCTAGATCGTAACCATGACCTTAAGATATTTGTTGAATTTTTTAGGCATTGCCATGAGCTCAGCCTCTCAAAAGGACAGGAGAGTGTTTTACACTCCTCAGATGTCATTTCATATTTACTCGGTTCCTGTTGATGTGCTGAAAGATGAAAAAAAAGCTACTGGGAATATTAGTCACTATATTGTTGATCATGGACGGAAGCTAGCAGCAACAGGTATTATTACAATATCTGTAATAAATAGTACGTTTCGACGTGGAAATGAATACGTTCATTTCATGAAGCGATTTGAACGCGTTTTGAACACGATTTGTGCTTTTGACATATGCCTGTGTATTGTGGTTAGTTTTTTTTTCAATTTTACTTGTTTGCTTTTTTAGAGCCAATAAGCTTACAGCACAATATTATAATTCAAATAAAGGTATATATCTACTTTTTGCAAGAATATTGGAAGTGCTAACAGCGTATTGGTGGTTTCCTAAGTCAGTCCAGTTCAGTCAGAAGTACAAAAACATGCTGATAAGAATGTAGCGGAAAGTCTTACTAAGAGTAGCCTGCGGCTACCGAACCATATCAACGGAAGCTATTCAGGTTATAACAGGAATCCCGCCACAGTGAAGAAAACAAAGAAACTGTAAAAGAGAAAACACTGGAATCCTGTCAAGCAAGATGGGACCGAAATACAGAAAAAGGGCAATGGACGAAAATAATTATTCCACACCTGTTCAAAATAGCGTCTTACAAAATAGCGCCTGCCTCAAAAAAGCGCCTTACGAAATAGCGCCTACTCAAAATATCGTCTTACAAAAGAGCGCCTGATCAAAAGTGGGAAATTTTAGAGGGAGTAGGGTAACCCTTTTCACATATATGATATAGTAGTACCCCCAGACCAAAAATCAACTGGCGTGCCGGACCTTATTCATGGATAAGGGTTCGGCACACCACTCTAAAAATGCCCACTACTAGAGTGGGTACCCCCAGACCAAAAATCAACTCAGTTGCCGGACCTCTTCCATGGATAAAGGTTCGGCACACCACTCTAAAAGTGGGCATTTTTAGAGTGTACGGTCTGGCACGCCAGTTGATTTTTGGTCTGGGGGTACCCACTCTAAAAGTGGGCATTTTTAGAGTGGTGTGCCGATCCCTTATCCATGAATGAGGTCCGGCACACTAGTTGATTTTTGGTCTGAGGGTACTACTACATCATATATGTGAAAATGGTGGGGATTGGTGTGCCGAGCCCTTATCCACAAGTTTGAGGTACAGGATGGTCCATTTCGTATTCAGGGCGGGAAAATGCACATATTATCAAAAAATGGCGAGGGTTACCTATCCATCATATTTTATACCTTAAACTCTTGCTCTAGTACCAAGGTTTGGTTCGATTTGATTGGTTTGTTGGATTTGAGTTTAGCGCTTTTACGAACAGGTGCTATTATAAACAGGCGCTTTTTTGAAAGACGCTATTCTGAACAGTCTGTATTTTGGAAGGCGCTATTTTGATGCGCGCTTTTTTGTAAGCGCTGTTTTGTAGGGCGCTATTTTGTAGCAGAGCCACAAAAATAGATCACTATATGACACAAGCTCTAACGAGACATGGATCTTTTAGGACATACACAAAGCGAATAGGGAAAACGGACGACATATGTCGGTACTGTCAAAGAATAGATGACACAGAATATACAAACAACAAGACACGATCTACAGATAGAGAATATGACCATACGGAGCCTCTCCAAAGAAATGTTACAACACGTAGATAAATGGAACCAGGGACATGCTATGATAAGAACGATTTTAAAAATTAAACATGAAGACGAACACACCTAAGAGACCAAAATAATGAACGTCTATTTCGCCGTTATATTCCTGAGAATGGTGATTCCGCTATTTCGAACAAATCATTCGGCAGGCCACCGGTGTCTATGAAGATTTCTCATCGCTATTTAAAAAAAAAGTATCCCGATACGATGCCAAAAAAGCGGTATTGAACTTGAGCGGGATCAACGAAAAAAAATACGATTCTCCGCGTTTTCATGGGAGGTATAAAAGTAAATCGTATTGAAAACGTATTCAGATCCACGTAAAAACGTAGCAAAAACTTATTAATGACTGTAGATTCCATTATCGTTTAATATTATTTAAAATCTCATTTTAAAAATAACTGTATAAATTAATGGAAATTAATTGCTTCGGTTGCCATCGAAGTGTTTTCGAAAATATATAATTTAGTTTTGGTACATCCAATTAACAAAGAATCACTAACAGGCTGGCCGGACTTTTTGACTTAATTAAGCACAGTAAGTAATTACCGCCTAAGTAGCCAAGAAAAGCCTTATTTGGTATTCCAGCCTTAGTTAAATGGTCTTGGGTGTCAGTTTATATGCATGTTTCATAGATTACAATGTCCAACAAATTTTTTTTTTATTTCCTTCAACTTATGAGTTAATTCCTACCAATTTTGAGTTGCGAAAAACGAATATTTTTTATTAGCTCTAGTTTCTGTGATAAGGATTATGAGGTAACGAAAAATATTAATTATGTATGCTAACAATATATATAAAGGTGTATTTTTAATGACAGTTACACACTATAAATGCCAAAAGAACACTCACCGGTGGTTGAATATATGAAGAATTAATTGGGGGCTTCATGAGATCGCTGTCTTTTGGCTTTCCTCTTGTAAGTAATTTCTGGAGTATCCCTATACATAAACCAGCCGTAATCCGCGAGCATTGCTTCATTCCAGCGGCCCTGATATCTCCGTTCCATGAGAGAAATATCCTGGTGGAATCTTTCCCCTTGCTCGTCACTGACAGCTCCACAACTGGGTGGGAAAAAATCAAGATGGGAGTGGAGAAAATGTATTTTTAGTGACATATTACATCCGAGTTGATGGTACTTTTCTAGAAGTACTTTCACCAATTGAGTGTAATTTTCCTCCCTTCTGTTCCCTAAAAATCCATGCGTAACTCCCTTAAGAGCTTCCCAAGCTTCCTTTTCTTTTCCTTTCAGAACTAGGTCGAAAGCAGGATCCTTTACGAGTTCACGTATTTGTGGTCCAACGAAGATGAAAGCATCTTCGTTGGACTTTTGACTTTGACTTTTGACTTGACTTTTGCATGACTTAGTTTGGAAAATTTTTCTCTCAAATATTTAAGAGCCTGACCATCTTAGTTTAAGCCTTTGACAAAATTCTTCATTAAACCGAGCTTGATATGTAGGGGTTGAAGAAGAACATCTTTTGGATTCACGAGAGGCTCAGCGACGACATTTTTCTCACTAAGTTTAAGATTCCTTGCAGGCCAATCTACTTGGATATAGTGTGATTATCTATCTCTACTATCCTACATACATAAAAAGCAACAGTATTTAGTGTACCCTAATTGCATTCCTAATAGTATAGCAATGATTTTTAGGTCGCCTCAGATTTTCCACTTATGTTCAGCATATTTGATTAAGTTGAGGAGGGTTGCCATATTTGCATAAGCCTCCTTCATATGAACTGCGTGACCAACAGGAACAGAAGGAAGACGATTGCCATTATGAAGCAATACAGCTTTTAAACTAAGCTTGGAAGAGTCTATGAATAGCCTCCATTCAGTTGGATTATGCTCCAATTTTCCAACTTTTCATCAGACCATTAATATCACAGCAAAAAACAAGATTATTCTTCTTTTTAAAAAAAGGGTAACAGATTCCGCTGACGCTGTCTATACTTAGAGACCCTGACATGTGGTTGAAGAAGATTCCATTGCTGTAATCTTGATCCTAGAAGTTCTGACTTCTCGTGTGACAAGTCAAGATCTCGAATGAGATCATTTAACTCAGGCTGGCTCAATCTGTGTGGCCGATCATCTTTTTCTTCAAAATCAGGGTTGTGTGATATTGAAGGCATGTTTAATTCCTCATCTTCCTCATTGTCTTCACTCTCTACTTCCAATTCATAGTTTTGAGGTGGAGTAGGAATTGGTAAACTGAATGTGGTATAGGTCGAATAGCAGATGGGAGATTCGGATATTGAACTGTTCCTCTTTTTTTCATTGACAATCCTGCATTGATAGGCGGAGTCAAGCCAAAATAGCAGTCATTTATGTGGTTTTTAGGCTCTCGCCAAACCATGGGCACCCCAAAAGCCATCGATCGTTTTTTATTTTTAAGCCATTCTCGTAATAGAACTGAACACGAGTTGCAACATATATGTGGAGCCTATGACTTATTCTGGTCTCCTACCTTCATTCCAAAATAATGTTGGTAAGCAGTCTTCACAAGAGGCGTCAAATTGCATTTCTTTGAAGAAAACGTTATTTCTCCACAAATATAACAATTGTTAACTGAATTTACACATTTACGAGACATGTTAATACAATAAGTTTTACTTTAAAAACACTCCAAAACAACAAATTTTGCACTAAACAAACAGAAATATTGTAAAATGTAAAATGTAAACCTTAGATTTACAGCATAAACACTATAGTCAGTTTGCGATGATATATTGTGTCTCCGTGTATCTAGTTTTATAACAATACCATACACACTACATTAACTGTGCGTTCGATTAGAAATATGAAACTGAACTGTAAGGTATCGGTCGCCCTGAATAAAAAGACTCGCAAATACGCAATATATCGAGAATAGTATGAAAATATCGATAGCTAAATTAAAACTATCGATAGTTCTGTAGTTTTATCTCTATCGATATTATCGATAGTCATTTTCGATGGTGGCGTACCACTATTTCTAACTCCCCGCCCTATCCAGTTCTCTGCCCTTTATATTATTTTCTCTTTCGATGCTTTTAGAGGATATAAAATGTAAAATATCACCTTATCTCCAAAACTAGAGCTAATCTCTAATTTTTATGACGATTTTTAAATTCAGTGGATCAAAATACTTAAGATTTAGCTATTTTTGAGCCGAAACATTTTCATTGTTGGACAGTGTTATTAAAGCTTTTAATTGAATCAAACGCGAAAAACTAATAGAATCTCAGAAGTTGGTCTCCAACATCGAGATCTAAAGCTCAAAAAAAGTTGATGGGCAACTGTTCGAAAGGTCCAAAGAAGGAAAGGTGTTTAATATCTACAGTAAGCAAATATTGCCGTTGAAAGTTCGTAATTTGGGCTTAACTTGAATGTTGGACAAAAATAGATGGTTATAGCCAAAAAATCAGGCATATTAGAAGTAAATGGCCAATACGACGATTTGTACCTCAGACTAATAACTAAAGAAGAGACCAAACATTCCCTTTGGAAATTCTCTAATGTTTACAATCCAAAACCCTTCTAGACGAATACGTGAGGAGAAAAGAGATAGACGAATAAAACGGCAAAACTGTTTAAAGTCGCTTTTCCCATCACTAGCGGCGACTTTTGCGTGCGTCAACTCACTTCGCTTCAAATCATAAAATAAAATAAGTTTGAAGCCAAAATAAAAATACTAACCACCTAATCAGAGTTAAATTTATAGTGGTGTCCAATGCCTCCTACTTCGTTACTCACGGAAGAAGGAAGCCTTGCATGGACAGCTCTACAAGGCCCTTAAACTGCGATGAATACTAACATCGCTCCACAGCAATAGTTTAAAATTCGTTTTCTTAAATAGTTCAAAATTCAAGTTGAGTTGTTCCTTGTATCTGCTTAATTACAATACTCTACTTGGGATCTTGAGTTTAACAACGCATTCGCCAGAATTCTATTATACGTACTGGTAAAAAACAAAAGATCAAAAGATCTTGGGTAGAAATAACGAAAATTCAAACTTGGGTTAGCATCCCACAAGGAACACACAAAGGACCAAAGCGAAAAGAGAAATGATTAAACGATGTTTCGCCCTGGGTAACCAACGTGGGCTCATCAGTGGTTTCACTGGTCACCCTCCACCATACATCATTAAACACCATCATACACTTTGATTTCCAACTTTGAATCGATCACAAATAGGCATCGTTCCTCACTGGTACTTATCTAAGTTACCTGATACGGATTCGTCCTGGCGTGTTAATATTTCCAGTAGGATCATGCTCCTAAGGCAATTAAAACAAAAAAGAAGTTAAAAAACCTCCAAATCAGTTACTTCAACTGAAAAGAAACTAAAAAACAAAAGATCAAAAGATCTTGGCTGGAAATAACGAAAATTCAAACTGGGATGTTCCTTGTGGGATGCTTATCTTTGATTCAACGTTGCCGGTTTGTATTTTTTAAGACAATACTTTTAATCGTAATTACTCAATTTAAAACTTTAGTTATTAGTCTGAGACTAATTACCTTGTATAAAAATACGTAACAGTAAATAATTAAAAAGTGATTCAAAAACTGTATTTAGTTTTGTTCTTACCAAATCCCGCGGCAAATTGGCAACCGTGCATTTTATGGGAAAACTAACCTTACGGATAGTTGATCGGTATAGTATTGTTTACTGTTATATCTCTTTATTTTTTAATCGGAGATTCGTACAAATATCTGGACCGGTATTCTGGTAAAACGTAAGATTTTAAAGTCTCTAAGCGAAACGAACGGCGAGCAGCTCGCTCAGCATGCTGACCGAGAGTTTTTCTTAAATAATCAAACTTTATTTTTAAGAGTACAGTCTTCGCTGACAGCTTTTCTTGTCTTACTTATGCAAAATTTCGCTGCAAGGGTTTTTTGGCCTCATAGTTTTCTATCTAAATACAGACAGTCTTATTTTAGAGATAAATCTTGATTAAATCTAGGGTTCTCTAGTGATAGTTTTTTTGCTAATATTTGCAAAACTAGGCAAAAAGTACCACTTGAGAACCCTAGATTTAAGCTTTATTTTTAAAACGATACTAAAATGTTTGAAAAATGTTTGTTTTAGATAGGACAATGTAAGGCTAAAAATACCCTTGCATGCAAAATTTTGCATGAGTTAGACAAGGAAAGCTGCCAGCGAAGACTATACTCTTTAAGTGTTACAATTGTCTATCTCATTTGTCTTTTGAAGAACATCTCATTCTTTTAAAGAGAGTTGTCCAGGGCCAGTATTCCGTGTGAGAAGGGAGTACCGTAAAATGGGGTTACTTTGAAACTTCTTTTTATTTTTTGTTGACTAGCATTATAACTCTTTTATAAAACAAAAATTTTAAAAATGTAAAGTAATGAGGGTAACTCCAGAAATAAAGTACGTTTGTCAAAAAAAAAATTTGTGTAAATTTAGTTCGAAAAAAAAATTAAAATCAACTTCAAACGCATTATGGGGCTACTTTGAACGCCCCATTTTAAACACCTTTAACATGTTGCATTCTTGCCTACTTCGTTCTTATCCGCCCCGTTTCAAAATCGGTGTGATACTTTTTTAAATATTTGTGTTTTTCTTTTCGGGGCGACTTTGAAATATGGGGTTACTTTGATGGTTCTAATTATAATTCTTTTTAAAACTTGTAATCGTAAGAAACACACTTTGCTAAAACTAAATAAAAAATACAAATAGCTTATAGTAATAGTAACTTTTGAGCTAAAATGATACCAGACTAAAAATAAATTTTGCTTATATATCCAACACTTGAGCCGTCGTTCCAATTAACAATTTTTTGGTTGTGAACGTTGCTTGGATTGGGCAAAATAGCACAAAAGTCAGCAAATGCCACATACGTCTTTCGGAACAAGTTTAAATACAGTTTTTTCCTGGTTGGTTGATTTGTATCCGATCACCGTATATTCCACATCTGAAAGATTTTTACAGGTTTTACACCTTCTAATGTAGTCTGCAGATTTGTAAAATATTCTCGAAGAACTTGCCTTGATACACTTGCCCGGCCTCTATTTATGTTTGAGCTAAGGCTAAGCGTTGAGACACCAAATTTTTGTGACGTTTAAGAAGGATGAGAGTCCAGTCTCTACCAGGAACATTATTCTTAAGTTTGGTTACAACACGTCCACTTTTGCCCAAAAAGGCCTTTGAGAGCATTCTTATATCCAACATAGTAAGAGGAAACCCCCAGTCAGAACACTTTACAGCAGCATTGATAATGGCAACTTCTTCCTCATCTGAGAATAACTTCTGGCCCGCACAGCGCCCATGTTTCCCATGAAATTTGTTGTAAAGGGTTCCCAAGGGTACGTTATATTGAACAGCGGCAGCCCTTAATGTTATACTTCCCTAAGCAATGTTTTGCACAGATTCTTCAAGTTGTTCTTTAGTATCGTTTTTGTAGTTGCGTGTCCCCAACTTTTTTTTTTATAGGTTTGAACCATCTGCAACTGAAAAAAAAGCGATATTACGGGTGGGAAATTTTAATTTTAAGAATATGTATTGCCAGAATAATAAACAATTGGGACTTATCGGTACATAAATTCGTCTGACTTTAATAAAGACGGCACTATTTTTGGCAATTCCGCACGAAGTTTAAAAGGATTCTGACATTGTTGTTGTCTAAATATGTCATCTTTGCTATCAAAATAATGTCGACTTTCATAAAGTTTGTCCCTGCCTTTAATAAAGAACAGCATTAACTTTAATTTGTCAACTTTAAGAATGGTACAATATGAGCATTTTTAGATGACATGTTTATATGACAAAAATGTCAGAAACTTTTTAACCTTCGTGCGGAACTGTCAGAAATAGTGCCGAGTCAGGCTATGCCGACTTTATGTACCGATAAGTCCCTAATATAAAACTACTCTTAAAATAAAATTTAACTTTCTTTGCGGGACTTGAAGGTATCCAAATCTAAAATTTTTAGAGTATTTACCCACTTTCAAATTAGTATTTTTTTCGTTAAAACACGTTTTTTTTTTCGCGACACACACGCGGACACTCTTTTTCAAAGATGCTTGGCTACTAACCTAACCTATTAAAAAACACGTTCATTAAAAAGCATTGTGGGAAAATCAAAATTTAAATTAAGTGGGGCGAGTTTCAAAGACGTCCTGTGATTTAAAAGTAACCCCATCTTACGGTACTCGTAATACGGGTGAAAACGTGCGCATGCGTTTTCACCCGTATTACTACTCACCTAAATTTCGGGGAGTACTTTCTAGGTGACATTTTAGAACTTGCGCTTTTCTGTTTAGCTATTTAAAAAAAAAACGGCTAGTTGTGCAAAATCTCAAATAAATGTTTAGTAGGTACTTAGACGACAGGTGCATTGCTGGAGACCCAGAAACAATGTTAGAAGATCTAAGGAACATCGTTCCTTCCTTCAAAAAATTAAGTACAAATTTTATATTGGCTTTCAAAACAGTCGCTTCAAAAAAACACCGAAATAGATGCGGTTATTAGGTTATACCATTTTTTCGAATAATATCAGCAAAAATCGCATTCTTAAGACACAAACCTAATTTCACATACTAGCTTTTTTCTATAGATATAGCGCATCTTCTGGCCCAACAGTCTCCCTAAAGCAACTCTAAGTTAACCTCTCTTTCTTCAGATTCTCTGGGGAACCACTTAAAGAAATTCGCTTTTATATTTCAGTCGCTTTAGCTGTTTTTCTATAGATATAGCGCATCTTCTGGCTCAACAGTTTCCCTAAAACAACTCTAAGTTAACCTCCCTTTCTTCAGCTTCTCTGGGGAACCACTTAAAGAAATCAGTTTTTACGTTTCTGTCGCTTGGTTGGTTTGGTTAGTTCCCAGGACTACAGAAAAGAGTTTAGTTTGCTGATCCATATACAGGATGTTTCACAACTTATGTATAAAAATTAAAAAGTAATTCCTAATACTGGCCGGTGTTTGAAACGATGATTTTCGATTAAATTTTTTCAAAAGTTTTTCCAAAAAAAAATACCAAAAGTGTGCTAAAACATTTTCTTCGCCTTTGACTTTGCATTGAAGCTTATCAACAAATCACCTAACAAGAAACAAGCATCAAGCAAGCAAGTGGGTTGCAATATTAGCTAATTCACTTTTCATGGGACAGCATAGCAGAGCTCAACATGGCCATATAGGACCTCAGCAAAATAAAAAATGCTTTTAAACTTTTTATCATTAATACACAGGGGTTGGGAAATAAAATAAACAGTCTTGAGGTCCTAACCAATCAAGAAAATTCTGACATAATTGGCATCCAGGACCATTAGTGTAAAATTAATGCAAATATTTAATTGACTTAATGCAGGTAAATGGTTATGAAAACCAAACAAATTTGTCCAGATTCCAATACATTCATGGAGGGACACTAATCTATGTGAAAAATTAAATAGATAATTCATTTATTGATGTTGGTCGTTTCTGTGATGAGATTAATTTTGAGTGGGGCGCAGTGAAAATTACATTGGGTAATTATATAATATATATATACTATTAAGTGTGTATAGATCCACTGATGGAAACTTGAACATATTTTTTGACCATATTTTCGCGGTGGTAAATTACTGTTTAGGCTTAGGGTCTCAGATAAATATATGTGGAGATTTAAATATTCACTATTTTGTAGAATCTCCAGAAAAGAATAGGTTGCTAGATTTCTTGGAATCGTTTGAGCTTTCTATAATAGAAAAAGACCCTACAAGCATATATATTAATAAAAATAATGAAACTGTTTATTCGAAAATTGATTACATTTTAACAAATAACGTAGACAATAAGGTAAATTCATACACACTGCAATCTCACATTGGAGATAACCTAGCATTAGTTTATATTTATAAGTTAGAATTCTTTGTCGAATCAGACTGTTCCAAACAATTTTTTTTAATATACATAAATACAGCTAGGCAACAGTTATTAAATATGAATTTCAACTCTACATATAGTAGCGAATGTCCTACAGTTGCTTACAAAGAGCTGACCAATATAATACAGTATGCGGTTACATCAAACTACCTTCAAAGGTCAAAAGACAAAATAAATTTAAAAAAAGTCCTGGATAAATTGCAAAATAATCAACAAAAGTAAAGAATTAAAAAATCTTTGCCGTTTCCCAAAAAGTCAAAACAACCCGGCTTTATTCAATCAATATAAAGACTTAAAAAAGAGTACTCTCATCTAGTTGCCAAGACAAAAAGGAACACATAGCACAGAAAACAAAAAAAAACGACAATAATCCAAAAACAATATTCCCATATGTAAAAAACAAAGATGATCAAATTATGACAAATTATCAAGAAATAACCAACTATTTCGAATCTTTTTATGAAACAAAAACCCACCATTTATTAGCAACTAGTGGAAATGTCAGATCTAACGAGTGTAGCATCTCTAAAATTAAAATAAACACCAACTTTTACTTAAAACCTGTGAACAGCAGTGAAATAAAAATTATCATAGGGACCTTAAAAAATAAAACTAGTTACGGATTGGACAATATTCCCATAAAATTGTCGAAACAAGCAGTGGATATTATAAATGGACCGCTGGCACATATTATAAATTTATGTTTTGAAAAGGGCGACTTTCAACAAATTTTTACTTAATAAACTGAATGTATATGGAACAAAATCAGCAAAAATTATAAGAGGCGTACCCGAACTAAAAAAGTCTAGTGAAAATCAAGAAATATAAATCTAAGTTTTTTACAAATAACATCGGCGTGCCTCAAGGTTCAGTTTTATCTCATCTAATGTTTAGTTTGTTTGTTAATGAAATGCCTGAGTGTGTGTAAATTTTTCCGATGATAACTCCGTGGTAGTGACAGGAGACACAGTAAATGAACTGGAAAACATGTCCTTGGTTCTAGATCAATTTAGATCATGGTGCCAAAGAAATAATTTAATTTTAAACCTAAATAAATCACTTGTTATAAACTTCAGATGTAGAGAAAATTCCCCATCAGCACAGATAAATGATCACATTAGAATAACTAAAGATACTAAATTTCTGTGAGTATTCGTCGATCAGTTTATGACATGGGAATCGCATATAAACCATGTACTGGGCATGCATGCAATAATTCAAATTAAAATTAAAGAAATCTTGGATAAAAGGAATTAATAAATATCTATTTGCTAAGCAAAAACAGATTATTAGATTGATATTCTCGTTGCACTATAGGGAAAGCTGTCGTCCAATCTTTTGTAGATATAGCATACTAATCTTTTCTTGTATATTTATTTACAGATCTCTAATCTTGAACAATCCAGATAAATTTGAAACAAACCCAAATAAAAATTATTCAACCCGTTTTACTAGCAACTACAAGCCCATAAAACATAATTTAAAAAAATTTGCACAAAGTCCAAATTACTCATCCGCAAAGCTCTACAACAGTGCCTATAAATAAATTTAAGAATAAAATTAAACAATTTCTGATTAAAAAAAGTTATTACTCTATCACAGAATTTATAAACGATAGACTCCTGACAACTGATTTTTAGCAACTTATTTTTAAACTGTCTTCTTCACTTTTTTAATTCAAATTGTACTGTGAAGTTAGGGATCCTGTCAAGTTTTGTTTGCGTCATGATTATGTATAAAAGAGAAATTGAATCTGTAATAATAACTTATTGCTTGAATGTTAGTTAATAATTTGTAAAAATGTATATTTTTACTTACCTGTTTGTTTTGTAATTTAAATTTTTTTAAAGCGAAACCGTTTCTTTGATTTGGATCTTTTATAAAACATGTTAGATATATACAGTTTATAATTATGAATGGGTTAGATAGATATTATTGCTTGTATGTACTAAAACTGTAATTCTTTTACGTTTACAATCGCCTAGGGGGCTTCTTTTGAAAGTACAAATAAAAAACCTGAAACTTAAATTTAAATAGAGTGTGATATTAGGATTAGCGATATATATTTTAAAAATGTTTAACTTTGTCTTATTCAACTTATTGTATATTTTTTTTAACTTAAAAATTCTTATAAAAAAAAATCTGCCGAGAGTTAAGAGAAATTTGACCATATATTATATATATGAGTATTTATTTTTTCTTTATGTATGACTTATTATTATTGACATGCACATCCACTTTTAGTGGCTCCTTTTGGAAGTACGTAATAAAAAACTTGAACTTGAATATCACGTCGCGTCGCCTTGAGGTGGCAGAGATTTAGTTTTTTTAGTGATTTTGTTGTAAAAATTGACATACAACTTTTTATTTCTTGCGAAACTAAACAGCGAATTGGCGGATATGGTTTTAATTTATAACGAAGCACAACAACCCGCCGCGGAAGCTTTCTGAGTTTATTCTTGTGTCCCATTACATTAATTTAATTAATTAATTATTTAGTTATAAGAAATCAGCGATTAGGGGTTTTTGTCACTTTTTAGGTATCATACTTCAACGAATCATTTGCGTACTGTTAATGGTACAGTCATATCTTTGAAAAATGTTCCTAATTGAAATATTTTTAAAGGGACTTGAAAACGGCGTACTCTTTTTTTTATATATATTTTGTATTAGTTGCGATCAAGACTTTAAAAAAAGCGGGAGTGGCAAATAGGTAGAATTGAAAGGCCCCTATATCTTTTTTTCCTCTGCCTTAGAGACGCCTTGAGGTATAAAAAATCGCTGGAATTAAAAGCAAGTGTTTCTTTTTCTTAAAGAGTTTTTTAAAGAAAATCCACAAATAGTAACATTTTTGAAATTAAGCATTAAATTGGCAGTGGGGCACCGAAGGGGAAAGTTTTATGTTTAAACCCCCCCCCCACCCTGAGAAGCCTGGTTCTGGTCACATTTTTACTTCAAATTAAGTTTTTTGATCATTTATCTTTAGCCCCACCCCCGAAATAAATTTCTGTGAGTATTCGTGCGCTACTGCATTGGTATCAACACCTTTTATTAAATGAGGTCAAAGTTACCAAAAATGGATAAATTGCATGTGTAAATATGTAAAAACCCTTAAAATGACAGCCAACAGCCTAGGGTACTTTATTTAGTTTGTGAGATAATCGCTTTTAAAAATTGAAATTTAAAGATATATCTCGAAAACTAGATATTCGAACCCTATGATATGTGGTATCTTTAAAAAGCAACTTTTATAAGAATTTTAAATTTTGTATTAAAAACAGGAGATCGCACAAAAAAATAGGATTGGCCCCAAAAATACCCCCTCAAGAAATAGCTACATCAAAGATTTTAATTTTCCTATTTAATTACAGCTAGGCCCGGGGTATCTCTATCTCAAAAATATATAGTTCAAAGTAAATATATTTTTTTTCTTGAATGTCTAGTGTTTAGCCAACAGTTTATTAATTTTACATATTTTTTAGATAATTCAAGTTCTTTAAATTTTAAGTAATAGTCAGATATTTATAAATTTACTTAAACAATAATTAATCTTAGAATCAAGGTTTTTTTTTACAACAGCAAGTTATAAAAAAAAGGCGAACTGTGGTCAATAAGATTTTGGGCTCCCAAAAACTATTTAAAACTAACTGTCACATAAAATTCATTTATATAATAGCGAGGTTTATTTCTTCTGTACCACTGGTAACACAACAAACAGTTTGTTGTTATGCCTATTTCATTTACCTCCCCTGTTTTTGCTTAGTACGCAGTCGCACAAGATATACATGAGCACAGAAAATGTTATTTTAGCTGGATCAAACAGTCTAGTATAACTATGAGATACTATAATGTCCCAAGAATTGCAAAATTTGTAGCAATAATAACTTTGAAAAACAACGAAAATAATGTAAAAATCAAGGTTGGCCCTGGGCAGGACCAAAGAAAAAAAAATTACTGCGCATGCCTGACGCAATCTGCTCCTACCCGGAACAGTTTTTGATCTTGCATTTTTTCCAGAGTAACTTAAGAGAGTTATTATCGCTACCGCTTTTTTTCGGAAAATGCAAGGGCAGGACGGTTATAGTATCTCATATTTATATGCTATTAGCTAAAAAAGTATTTTTTGCAGATGGAATGATCGGGGATTCCCGCGGCGACGTGTACTTTGGCCTTTTACCTTTGGACCAGGTGAACAAATGGGACACCTCAAAACCCTTGGATTTCTCACAAAAGGTCGAACAGAACCACCTAACTTTAAGATGGCCCGACGGCTTTAGCGTAAACAATGGATACGTTTACGTTGTGACCAATAGCATGTTGAGGTTCAAAGAGGTGGGGGTTAGTGAAAACTTGCATAATATTAATTTTCGAGTTTTAAGGTATTTTTCGGGAACAGAAAACTACCAGTATACTGATAATTCGATGTGATTTAGAAGTGATCTGTGCCAATAATAAGTACCAGGGTTTGTACTCTACTGGAAATCCTGGAAAACACTGCAAAAAAGTAAGAAAACGTGGAAAAATCTGGAAAAACTTCCATTATGTATGTATCAGCTGGAAAAATGATTAGGATAAAAACCCTTATTTTATTCAACACCTAATTTCAAATTTTGGAGAATTCTGCTTTAAATATCGAAAATTTCTGCTTGCGGCGCTTTAACATCGACAGATACAATTTTAGTTTAATTTTAAGATATTTTTTTCAACGGTATTTCCAGCGAATATGGCCTTTTTAGTATAATTTTCAGGACAGGATAGGATTTTGGCATAGGCCTATAAATCGCTCCAAAAGCCAACCCTCTTTGGCAGCTAACCCAATCTACTTTTTTTTAGAATATTTCACAAAAAACGTGAAAGAGATTGCTTAAACTGCAAAAAAAAATCCTAATGGCATTTTTTACGCGCGCATTTAAGGCCTGCTTTTGGCACGAAATCTAAAAATGAGACTAGATCTGTCCAAGAATAAATAACTAAAGTCTGTTGATAAAGAAGAGAGAGTAATAAAAATGCAAATTTGGATAAATTTTGTACTGAGTGATTAATTACTTTTTCTTCTCTTTTAAAAATTTTCTAATGTACCTCAGATAAAAATCCTTTATTTTTATATACTTCACCCTGTTCGACCGGAGAATACAATAGAACCCAAAACCAAGAACAATAGAAGACAAGCGATAAACTATTCTCATAAGGCCCGCAATTGAGGGAAACTTACATTTTAAGCACTGTGGTATTAATGAAGAAAATAGTAAATATGTGAAAAGTTCTATGAAATTTAATAAATGAAATTATTTTATAAAAAAAAATTATAAATTAAATAATAAAAATACATTTTAGGAATAAAAATAATATTATAATATATATACAAAAAACGGATTGGCGTTTTAACTATAATTAATAAGCACACCTAAAAATTAAATTAACGCTAAACAAATGGTTGGTACATAAAAAAAATGTTACGGTTGTCAATTATTATAACTACAAAAATAATCAAAATTAAATGGAGGTAGATATGTTTTTTTTTAAACCAGTCAAAAATAAAATAGGAATAAATTACTCAGATTCAGAAGAACAATAAATGCTCTCATCATCAATCTCATTTTCTTCCAAAGAAATAATTAACGGTTCCACAGTTTCTTCGATTAAACAATCAAGTTTCCACATTTTTTCTTCTACTTTTAAAACATGTTGTACACATTTATACCAATTATCTGGAGTTATTTTTTAACTGATTCTTGAAAAAGCACCTCCACATCCTTTAATTTATAGGTAGTATTATTCCTTGCTACTTACCCTTTCATTTGAGCCCATATTAATTCTATTGGATTAAGTTCACAATGGTAAGGCGGCAGTCTTAATACTGTTATGTTTCGTTTTTCAGCCATATCATCGACAACTTTCTTATTGAATTTTTCTTTGTGACTATTTACCAGTGATAGTAGTTCTTTTTTACCATATGTGCCTCAAAATTTATGTTTTTTATTTCTATAAGCCACTTACAAATATCAGCTTTTGTCCATGCTGTGGATGGTACTTTTTCAAGGTTTCTGGAATGGTAACTGGCGTTTTCCATTACTATTACTGAACCAGGAGGTATTAGGTCTAACAGTTGCTGAAAGTATTCTTCAAATGTATCGCCATTCATGTCCTCATGATAATCGCCAGTATGGTTTGACGGAAAGACCAAAAGACCTTCTTTTACAAACCCTTTTTCATTGCCAGTATGGACAATTGTCAAACGTTTTTCCTTTCTTGACGGCGGCTTTATCCCTGTCGACCAACCTTTCATGAATGCCTGTCGGGCACTTTTCACATTTTTGTCTTGCCAGTGTTTGCCAAGTTTCATCAAGAAATATTTTTGCCCTCCCTTCGAAATTGCCTAATTTGCCTTAAATATTTTCTTCTCCAGCAAACTATCTCGTAACTTTCTATTAAAACCGCCTTTCTGTTATGTTTTTCCTAAGAAAAATTAATTTCTCTTAAAGTTTTCCATAATTTCGTTCTTCCAATATTTGGAAACCCACTATCTTTTTTTATTGAAGCATAAACTTTATCAACAGTGGAAATTTCCTTTTTAAAATAAAAGGAATGAACTAACCGCCTTAACGCATTTTTGGTTTTCTCCCAGACCTTGATAGCGGCGATTTTAATGATTCTAATTTTCTTTCATGTAGTATTCTATAAATAGTTGATTTTCCAAATTGGGTAAAATTAGAACACTTCGTTATCAACTTATCCACTGTCAATATTTTATAGTCTTTTTGCAGATTATCGAACACACTAAGAACTGTTTGTTTTCTTCTAAGCGTTAAATGCACATGACTTTCTGCATACCTACGTATTATAGTGCAAAAACAGAACACGCATAATAAACAATTTCTCTATCAGGTTAAAATATAATATATATTTTTAACTGCTGTCTTTTCTCTTTTTTTTAAATTTAAATGTTGGCAAAACACCTACGCCAATGGTACGCTCGAGAAAATGGTTTTTAAATCGTTTTACTACTCTCTCTTCTTTATGAATGGACTATACATATTTTTTTTTCGTACACACTAATTCAACCAACACCTACTAAACCGCCTCCTTTAAAAAGAGCTTTGATTGGCCATGTTTATAATTAAAAAAAAAATTTATGTGGCCCTTTCTGTCAGAAAATGGGATTGTTTGTTTTTTTAGCAGTTTGTTTAAATTTTTTTTTTTATTTTTTGTTTCCTTTGGCTACCATGAAAAACTAAAAAAATATTTTTCAGTTTTTCAGAAATTGCATTTATTTACAAACTATGTTTTAAAGAATTAGTGTATAGTGATTTTTTTTTAAACTGCGAGTAAAAAAAGCTCTCAACTTTGTTTCGTATTTTTGTCTTGCCTTTATTTTTTATCAGATATTTAAATTTGTTACTTCTTAAATTTTTCTCTGGATCTGCTGTTTCATTCTTTTTTATTTTTTTTCCTGGAATACTGTGTACGAACCCTGTCTAAACATTTTATTTCTGTGATTTTGATATAGGAATATTAAGCTGTAATAGTTTGCTTTAAGCACATTAAATACTTCCATAAAAAGTCAAAACCTACGTTTTTGATTTGTTCGTAATATTTAGGGATGTGCTTTAGCAAAAAGGAATTGCCTAACCATCACGAACCAACCCAACCCAACTCAACCTAACCTAATCCAATATGCGCGGTATTGGTCTTGCGAGGTAAACGTTATGCGCGGTTTTGGTTTGCACGATAAAGACCGCAAACCAGCAAAAGTTCGTATTTTATTGCCCCGGCAAAATATTTTTTGCATGTTTTGTCAGAGAATCACTTTTTTCCTTTTCGGACAAAATTGGAGATTAATTATTTTTTTCTGTAAATTTTTCTCTTCAAAAATTTTTTAAAAAGGGTTGTAGACCCAGTCTCAAAAAATTTGATTCAAAATAATCGTTTTTGTTTATATATAGTGTATAACTAACTTTGCATTTGGCGCAAAAGCTACCTACAAAATAGGCATTGTTATTATATTCAGGAGCATATTGTAATGTCAGTAAATTTCTACAATTGATTGATTGTGACCATATTTTATTCAAAAATCACTTGCCTTGGAAGATTTTTTCTGCAGGATCTCATTATACGCTCTTATATATTGAAAGGGCCTCTTAAGGCGGATTCAGAGTTCCGTAAGGTAAGTGGTATGAGGTATGCAGTAAGACGCAAGGAAAATAAGCAATAGCAAATGCATGCTGTTCTTACCGTTTACCTCTTGCGGCTTACAGAACAATTTGAACAGAAGCATGCGTTCGCTACATTTTCCTTGCGTCTTACCGCATACCTCGTATAGCTTACCTTACGGAACTCTGAATCGGCCTTTGTATAACTCCTTATTAAAAAAAAATCAAATATTATAAATGTTTTAGGTTAGGTTAAAAAAGATTTATTATAATTGCTCAAAATATTTTTAAAAGTGCTTGTTAAAACATAAAAGGCTTCGTTACACATTTTGAAACTCTTGAAAGCACTTAAATTGAAAATTAAATAATTTTATTTAGTGGCCCCCAAAGTTACATGTTTCTTCCATAATGAACCACGAAGAATATGTGACAATTAGGGACCAGGTCAAAGTTTCTCTCATATTTGAAACTCTAAGGAAATATTTCCAAAAAATGTCTTTAAATTAAGACGACTTCCATTTCACACATTTTGAAATTTTTACTAAAATTTCACTATTATTTTAAAAGTAAAAATTTGGTTGAAAAAGTTATAACATAGTTACCGGTTAATATCCGCCTGTAGACCCTTTAAGGCTACAGTTTCTCCCCAGATTTTAAGTAAAAAAAAGTACAACTGCCAACGCTTTTTCCTTTAATTTTTGATGTTTTAACAGAGTGCACAGGAAAAACTAAACATCAGAATTAGCTGAAATTTGCAGGGGAGATCATTTTTAAACGCTTAACAAGAATATCTGAAGAATTTTTCAAAATTCTCAATTATTTTTTCTTCAAAATAAAAGCTCTGTTGCTGTCATCTATTCCAAAAGCCTCAAAATAATTGCGGTTTAGAACAAACCTGATTTAATTTTAAAAAAATAGAGAAATACTCACAATTTACTCTGGATTACATTTTTCCTTTTTATATTTCCTTGCTTTAGCGAAAATAAAAACTAAGTTTCCTTTTTTCTAAAAGCCTGTGCACTCCGGAAAAGAAAACCGATCAATCAATCATAAACGTTTACACTTTATTGAATTTAGGAGACACACGCAGTTCAAGTGGCCGATAGATCGCAGAATTTATACGATTCCATGGTAACTGCAGGTGTTTTGTCAACAAACTTTAAATCGGGCCGCAGTGGGACAGAAGAGTATTTTTACGTTTTCTGACAGAAAACCATTCGAGGTTATGTTTATCTTTAAAAAATGTGTTTTCAAAAACAAAAAATATGAAAACACTCCACGTGTGCGGTCGCCCGCCGAAAAAAGCCTAGCGCTGCGCGGGCATTACCCCGAGTCTATCAAAGAACTAAGAGAACTTTACTGACTCTCTGGGATTACTAGGAATTCGCATAGAAACATTTGGCGCCCATAACTTCACATAATTTTGTTTTTATTATGATTCAACCATTTTTTTTTTAAATTTAAATAATTGAGGCATAGTTATGTGCAAGTGTACTAGTGTAATCTTAGAGTGCAAAGGATAGATTTTAGGTCCCAACCTCAGTTTCAAAAACACACGGATACTTGAGTACTAACAAAGCAGGTCAGTAAAGCTCCATTTAGAGATTGGAAAGACTCTTGCTAGTCGTTGACGCTCCTGTTTAAAATAGAATACGATTATTTCGTCTAGCGCCAGTAGCCGATTTTTTGTTTTAACCTGATGTCGGTATCAGCTATCGGGATTGCATCCAATTCCAATTTCCAATTAAACATTATTTTTTAGAAGGTAATTCTGCAATAAATGGTATTCTTTTATTTTAGTATTTTACGCGAAAAGTCAAAATAAGTAACCTAACCCCAAATTTTTGACCCGGTGCTAAAAAATCTCTGGTGTCCCACTGTGGATAAACATAAATAAAGTCCCACGTTGCCATGGAAAACAAATTCCATGACGTAGAATGTTGCAAAAAAAATCAGGTCGACATAGTTAAATTGATTTCCCATACAATGTTGCTAGAAACAATTCTCCAGATTGTAACTACGACCTTAACTTAATATCTATCAGCGACGATAGGTCGATGACAAATATGCGGGGTCGAAGGGTGTACAGGCGGCTATTTTCCTGGTATGGTGTGGTATATTTTAGATAAAGAGAATGATAGTAACTATGTTACACCTGATCCATAGTTTCACTTCTTGGAGGTCACTTCTATTCCCCTCTTCGTCGTTTAGAGAAAGAGTGAAATATATTTTCTATTGCCATCTCATTCTTTTTGATAAAGAGAGAAATAGAAATAGCGGCTAGAAGTGAAACTGTGGATCAGGCATTAAGCTCGCAAAAGCACTCCTAAAGCCACTTATACAGAGTTTTCCGTTTATTGCTTCAGTAAACAGGCGATTCAGTAAAGCCCGGTTCCCATTTTTGCGTTCGCCATGCGCGCTCACCCTGACTCTAAAAACGCATCACGGACATGGATATAATCAAATCCATGTCACACCACGTGATGCGTTTTTATACTCGAGCGCGCATGGGGAATGCGTAGTTGGGAACCGGGTTTAAAGCCCGATGTCCACCAAGGCGTTCCCTGAAGCTAAGCTGTGTTCTCATCTAGGCGTTCTCTATGCCGACACAAGTTCATATTTTTTCTTGTTGATCGCTACCATTTTGTGATATCACGCGACCAACGAGCTCCCCCTTTTCACCCGGTTCTTACCTATGCACGCTCACCCTGACTCAAAAAACGCACCACGTGACTGCAAATCCATGTCACGTGGTCCGTGTTTTAAGTCTGGATAAGCGCGCGTATATGGGTGGGAACCGGATTTTTCAGTCAAATTTTGTGACGGATACTCCCGATTAGAGCCTGTTAGAGTCTGACATAATTTGTGGATGGCTCCTTTGGAGGGGCAGATACAGTCCCTCACAAAGGAAGAGGCAGTGCCGAAAACTGCAAATTACAAAAATATCATTTTAGTTAAGTTTTTATAGTTCGATGATATTGGAAAGTGTATCGTTACGACCGAATTTTGGTTTTACTTTTGCTTTTAGGAATTTTTCTCACTTTCGTTAAATAGCACGACAACACAAAACTAGACAAATAAATTTAAAGTTTTAGGTTATGTAATTAAGACCATTTATAAACGTTCCATGAATAAAGTCCTAAAAATTTTAGGTTATGTTATTAAGACCATTTCTAAACGTTCCATCCATCCTAAAAAAAGGTGCTCAAAGGATTTTTATACTTGCAGGACAAAGAACCTGGACAGTTTGACCAAAAATTTAATATAACTTTCTTTAGGGCTTAAAAGAAAAGGATTTTTGTCTTCGAGGGCGTGTCTTAGGTCGTTGGGTGGGACTACTTGGTGCCTAAAAATATCCCATAATTTAAGGGCTGTAAAGTTGTTAAATTTTCCAAAAATGCCGGTGTGTTTACCCAAAATTTTTCTAAATCATAAATAACAAATATAAGGCTAAAATTTCGTAATTTGAACTACAAATGAGTATCAAAAATTGCCTTCTCATCTAAGTATATGTCTTATTATTTTTTCTACAATATGTCTTCAACCCGGAAGTCCTACAAAATAATAAACGCATCCTGACAGAACAGGAATTGACCAGACAAGAGTATTTTTACTAAATGCATTGGTTTATGTGGCTAGAAATGTTGCTTGGGTGGTGCATCCAGGGCAATTTTATTACCGCGCTGTGAAAGTAAAACTGCTCGAATACAATGAGATATTACTAAAAATACAGAAAATATTGAAAAAAAGTTCATAATATATAGTTTTTAACCAATTAAGTAGCTACTTTCAAATTATGCCAAATAGTAAATAAGCCACTTAACATTAAAACTTTGACATAATGGGTGCGTTCGCGTAGAAACCCCAAGAGCTCGAAGGTCCACTTTTCCGTTATAACTTTCGAACCATACCATCGATTTTAGTACAACAAACTGCTCTTTGCAGGGAATTGAGAAAGACTTTGAGTAAAAATATTTGTTTGTCCCCCATCTTAAAATCTAAGAGGCGGACAGAAACAAACTTTACCCTACTACTACGTTTATTCCTATGTTTTCTCCGGTTTTGTTTTACTAAGAAGGCTTCGAATTGTGTTAATAGATTTAAAAGCTTTTTTAAAATTAAAGTTGTTTACCACTCTTCGAATTTTCTCTGATACTCCTTTAATGTATGGAATTTTAAGGAATGCATTTGCCTGGTTTTAGTCTTGTAATCGCTGTCCTGTTTGCTGAAATTTAGAAATGGTGTCTGTTATAAGTTTAAGGCTGTAACCATTCTGCTGCAGATCCTTCTTAATGTTTCTTATTTCGATTTCAAAGTCATGAGAATTGTTACAAATTTGAACGGCTCTGTTATACAAAGTTCTTATTATGCCTCGTTTGGTTGTAGTAGAATGATTTGGTCATTCCCGGTCAGAGCTTAGGTTTATATGTTGCGGTATCAAGCACGTGTGATTTGAACCACTCCATGTAAATATTGGCCACCACTGGCAAAAGCGATGAACCCATTGGCAGACCATCATCCTGAGCATAAAACCTATCTTTCACCTGAAAATAATAGTTATGTAGACAGCACTCCAACAACTCCATCACTCCCTCCTGCTGCAGGCTAGTACGTCCATACAGGAATTCGTCATCAACCAGTCTCTGTCTAATAATATCTAGCGAATCCTTTCTCGGGATATTGGTGCATAGACTTTCGACATCAAAAGACTCTACGCAATTAATCGACAGTAAGGTTTATAGAATTTAAAAAAAGTATTCTAGATCTATTCCGGACAACACAAGGTCTCACTTACACCACATTATAGCAAGTCTCCTCATCTATACGGACTTCCCGAAATTCACAAAGAATGCCCTTCCGCCCAATTACAAGTTCCAGAAATTCTCCAACAAGAAATCTGTCTAAATTCCTTTTGAAAATTATTCAACCTTTTGCAGGCAAGACCGCTTCATTTGTAGAAAATTCCAACCATTTTATTAATATTCTTAAATCTTTTGTTTTAGAACCCGAGGATAGGTTTGTCAGTTTCTTCACCACCTAAATAACAAAAATTGTCCAATCCCTTTTCTTGATGTACTTGTCAAACAAGTAGAAAGCGACATCAGAACGACAGTCTGTCGTAAACCCACTCGCACAGGACAATATTTAAATCAAGGTTCAAATCATTCTGCTGGAAGCAAACGAGGCATAGTGAGAACTTTGTATAATAGAGCCGTTCAAATTTGTAACAATTCTCATGACTTGGAAATCGAAATAAGAAACATTAAGAAGTTAAACTTATACCAGACACTATTTCTAAATTTCAGCAAATAGGACAGAGATTACAAAACCAAAACCAGGCAAATTAATTTCTTACAATACCATACATTAAAGGAGTATCAGAGAAAATTCGAAGAACAGCAAACAACTTTACTATTAAAACCGCTTTTAAAACTAATAACACAATTCGAAGCCTTCTTAGTAAAACAAAATCGGAGAAGAAACAAAATAAGGAATGCATTTACAAAGTTCCTTGTGAGTGTGGTGGATTATACATAGGCGAAACAAAAAGACCACTATCTATTAGGCTTAAGGAACATCAGACGAATACCCAAAGAGATGAAACAACGAAATCAGGAATCGCGGAATACGCATGTTCAAAACAACACCGAATGAAGCGGACAGAAGCAAAGGTTTTGCACAAGGAGTCACACTGGAAGAAACGAAAATTCCTTGAAGCTGCCTTTATTGCGCGGCATCAGGATATATCCAGTAAACCAAGTATTGAAATTCCAAATATTTGGAAGCCCCCTCCTTGGGCGTAGCCAACTTCTTAAACTTCAGGGTTGAATGATTTCCCATAGTATATAAGTACGTAGCCTTAGGAATAGATTGTGGTTTGCACCTGAAGACGATCAGAGATTGTACTGATCGAATCGTCGTGTATAAATAAAATATAGAGACACAGAGTTAATTTCAAACACATCATTGTCTCAAACTTTCAATATTTTGTTTTTGTTGCGGTCTTAATAAATTGAAAAGGAAAATATTGGTTCAACAGCCACTAAACCACTATTTTTAACAAAGTCGAGAATGAAGTAAATATAGCAAAAGTAAGGACTTCATTTTACTTAATTTAAACAATACCTAGCGAAATATGGCAAAAATACACCAAGAACAAAGGCTCCTTGCATTGTTAATTCTTTTTTGATTTTCGCAATTGATACCTATTTGTTTTCGGCAAAAAACCATCTTTCAGAAAGAAATAGTAGGTTTTACAACTAGTTGCTAAAATAGTGCTTTTTTATACAAGCGTGGTTTTAATGAACGAGCGCAGCGAGTGATTTTAAAACGCGAGTATAAAAAAGCACAGTTTAGCCAGGAGTTGTTTTGTTTAATACCTTCATCAAAAAAATCAAAAAAACTTAAAAAATATACAAAAAACTAAAACACAAAAGCATACGGCTACTCGGTTTTCAAATTTCGCAACATAGCCTTCTGTTAGCCATTTATTTTTTTCACATTATTTGTGTGCAAAAAAATTATAAAAATATATTTTTTACGCCCTTGGGCAATAAAAAAATGTTTTGTATCGGTAAGCAAAAAAGCTATGTTTTTGCTATGTGTGGACAGTGAGGGAAATCTCGTTTTTGACGAAGGTGTTAAAAAAAAATTAGGATCGTATGACTCACTGATGAGTCCTAATAAGGATGAAACAGGTCTGTAGGTGTCTGGATTCTCCATTAGACATTGGAGGCCTGGTCGAAATGAAGTGAGAAACAAAAACGCTTTGTCTGATATGCCACGAGTGTTACTTTAATTTTTATTGGCGGACACGAGATTCATTTTGTTGTTTTAGAAAAAAAATGGTCACCATCTTTAATTTTTAAGAAGTGACATTTTTGACACTTGTTTTAAAAAATATTAAGTTTTTAATTAGTATTATTGATTTTAACATATTTAATTTTTACTCGGATATAATATCGCCTTTGTTTCAAAGTAAAAAATAGTATATAAAAAGGTCCGAAAATATACCACTGAAGAATATCAATCAAATTAATGGCCGAGCGCCATCTTAATTTTTTCGAATGTAAATTTTTGACATTGGCTTTCAAAAACCTCTAATTAATATCCAATGAAAAATTAAAGTTACAGAAAAAAAATCAATCATAGATCTTCTTCTTCTTCAAGTGTCATGCTCTCTTCGAACGTTGGCTATCATCAGCGCGATCTGCACCCTGTCAACTGCTTTTCGGAAAAGTGTCGGAGTACTAACACCATACCATTGTCTCAACATTTTTAAGACATGATATCCGTCTACGACCCGGGCCTCTTCTGCCTTCAATTTTGCCTTCTATTATCAATTTTAAAAGTTTATATTTGTCATTTCTTAAAATATGGTCAAAATATTCAAGTTTTCGTTTTTTGACGGTAAATAAAACTTCAAGATCTTTATTTATTCTAAGCAGAACATCCACATTAGTTACTTCGTCCATCCAAGATATCCTTAGTATTCTACGATAACACCACATCTGAAATGCCTCCAACTTTTTGCACATGGCTTCAGTCAGTATCCATGCTTCCATGCCATAATATAAGATGCCAAAAACATAGCAACGAAGCATACGAATTCGAAGAGTGGTATTAAGATCGCGACTACACAACTCTGATTTCGTTTTCATAAAAGATGATCTGGCCTGTTCACGAACTTCTTGCATGTTGTCCCAGTTCTCATTGAGATAGATCAGCCTAAATTAATGGCCATTTTAACAATTAAGTCATATATTTGCAGTCAACAGTTACTTTGTTTATACGGGCCCTTTAAAGCGCTTTTATATAAGGACAGTTTAGAAATTTTATCTTATAAACACTACTAAAACCGTTTTAAGCACTACATCGATTTTAATTTAAAGCGATTCAGAAAAGCTGTTTATTGCTTTGAAACCGATTTTGCTGGTTTTACCAAAAATTCTATTGAAAACTTAGTTGTTTTATTTGTTTGTTTAAACCGACACATTTAATGACTCGAAAAAGCAATTTTATTTAAAACCGTCCTTATATTAAACTGGTTTTAGCCGCGTATAAACGTAATAAGTGTCAAAAATAACGGCTGGGTAACCAACAGGTTACTTAATCGGCAGTATAATTGACATGAACTCAGGAACTCATGAGAAACCTTTCATCCAAATTCAATCTAAATGCCATCCGCCATATTGAAATTGGTTCGGAGACTAGAATGAACAGTACACGTTAGTAATAAAATCCCAGTAGTCATTTACATAATTTATTATTATTATTCGATAAATACTACATAATCTTACTTAAAAACTATATAATATTGAGCATCCATAATATACAGGGTTTAATCTAACCGTTCAAGCAACAGAAAAGTGTTTTTTTTATTATAATAAAGTTACTTAAAGCTATTTGTCGCACACACTCGGTATACTACTTTTATAATTAATTTTTGGGATTGGGACGATTTTAAATATAATTTATTGTAAACAGAAATAGTCTATGTAGTCTTCCTTGAAGGGTAAATATTGGGGGAAAATGTATATTTTTTTCTCAGATCTTATTTTAGAAAATATAGATGATTGTCAAAAAGTTACCCTTTCCATCACAAAAAATACAATGAAGATTTTAGTTCTTACGGTAAACTATGGTTGATAATTAATAAAAAGAACATTTAAAAAATGTCTTTATTGATGAAAACTATATTTAACTCAAATTTTAGTTACTACCACTATTCGGGGCTCATCTTGTAATATTTCTTTTTGATAATGTGCAGTATACAGAGTGTGCACTTTTATAAATAATAAACACAACTATTTCAGTTTTCTGCCGGTCAAACAACTTAGATTTTCTTAAGCGGGACACGCAACACAAAATTTAAAAATATTGTCGAAAAATTAAGAAAAAGCAACAAAATCTTCTAAAATTGTAACAAATCCAATATAGTTCGAAAATATGAAAGTTTGTCTCTTAAAATTTTTCGACTCGTGTAAAATTATTTCTAGCCCGATCAAATACACCTATTATTACTTTTTTTGCTTATAAAAATGACACGATCTAAATGTTTAGCAAAAATGTACAAAAGTGTAAAACAATTCATTCAGTCATATGATAATTATCATAGGGTAATAGTTATATTATCTATACAAAATATGTTGTTGAAAAAATACAAATTACCAAAAATTTTAAATTTAGCCCTGGTCTCCCTACGCAGAAATTTTTTAACGTGTGAACCTGCTGTTCTGTTGTGCGAGTGGTGGAATATATAGATTACGACCGAGATTATGCTACAATTTAAAAAGCAATGGAAATTGATTTTCTTCAACTGTGTAATTAAGTATAAAATATTATAAAAATTGCATCGCTTGCCCTAAATTGTCGCGTCCTATACATACAGGGTATAAACAAAAATAGATAATCCAAACCTTATTTTCCACAAGAATATTGCTGTTAAGTATGTTAAAAAGTGTGTGTTAAAAAACTTTTTTAATAGTTGAAAATGTATGTAGGAACTGCGGCGTAGCATTAAGATAAGTCAATCGATCCAACTCTAATGTAAGATCCTCAAAGGACTTAAATGATTAAAATTGTGCATCCTCAAGTTTGGCGTCTCCGATGTAAAGGAACATAAAATAAAAAAAAATTAGGGATATTTTGGAACGCTTATTTGACACTTCGTAGGGGTTGTGGTAATTACTGCGTCTGCGCAATAGCTAAAGGTCATTCCGTTGTAGTTGAACACTACCACTGCCGTAAGCTACGAATCCATTTCGTTATGGATCGTCATTTTTAGAGAATTTGGGCTTGATTAATTTTAAAAATAATAAAATATTACAAGGTTCCAACATATAAAAAACATTTTGTAAAATTAAGCCAAATTTTTTATTGTTTCTCATCTTTAAATTTTTTTACAAGTGACAGTTTTTAATGTGTTCCAAAAACTCTGGTTAAATCGATTAGTGGTAGTGGTAGTGGTTGTTAAACACTACCACAGCGGCTGTCAAAGTTGTCAAAATTTTAAGCGTTCCAAAATATCCCTATTAATTAATTGAAAAATTAGTAAGGAACATTGTCATAAGAATATTTTATTAGTATTAAATACGATTCTTGCGGATATAATAAAGTTTGGCCTTTTATTTATTAAACTCTGTATTTTGGAAAACTTTGGTTTTCCTTAAGTACGTCTTTGTTTATGTACTATAGAGATTGTCAGTCCAAGAGTATTAGGTAAATAGGTAAAAACCAACGCTTTTTTACCATTTAATTAATATTCAGGACTTTTTTTAAATTTACACTGTACAGGGTGACAAAAATATTCTGGCATAACAAATTACATCTTGAGAAATTTGTGGATTCTTTGTATATAAAAGATTATATCTCCTAGGGGTTTTTTAAAATATGAGATTAAAATGACGTGGATTGAGTTGGTTTTAATTTTTATTAAATATCTAAGAATTTTTTTGCGCTTTAGTGGTGGGAATGTTTTAAAAACTGTAGTTTTATAATATTAATTTTAATACTAGTGTCTGTATAAACATCGTTTTCTTTGCGTGCCGAACCATTTTTGTCAGACCTGCAGTATACACTGCTCATGAATAAATCCGATGACTGTTAGATTCAAAATTGAGCAGTGTATATCCTAAATTAAAATTAGAGAATCTCCACGAACATAATATTTACAAGTATTCCAAAAGGCACATATACCTACAAAACATTGTCCTTTGTTTTTTCATTTTTATGTTATTTTTTGGCACCCAATAATGCGATCATCCTTCTTTTTCTCTAAGTTTAAATAAAATTAAAAATTAGTCCGTTTCATATCACTTTGCACGTTAAAATTTTTAATTCGTTGACTGGTGCAGAATTTTTTATGTCACTAATTTACATGGGTTTCGATGGCTCATCTTCGTCTCTTGGACGCTGCCGCTGCGATCATTTGCCTGAGCATTGGTTCGGGACTGCAAGCTTTGGGATCGCATTGCATTTGACCGTCTCCACCGCACCTGGAAAAAATTATGAGAAATTAGAGAATTTAATTAATGCCATTAAGTCAAAGGACAGATCGCTATCAACCATTGTTAGACACACTCGTTATTAGGACACGAGGAATTGGCAGATTGGCTTCCTAAAAAAGAATCATCGATTGGTTCGGTGAGAGAGCTCTGCCAAGAATACAAGGGATGGCATAGGGAAAAACGCTCATCGAAGAGGCAAGCGCCTCCAAATCTCTCCCTCTCCTCCTTGACAGCCTGGGAATCTTTGAAAACTCAGAGCAGCACCCTCGCAAATTAAGAAGGTTTAGGAAATTCCCTTCTTTTGTGGAAAATGTAGGTTTCCAAGGACGCTGTAGGTAGTGGGCGCGCCATCATGGACCTATTTTTTAAACGCACAAAAAATTTACGTCATAAAGAAGTGCGCTTTACTTCAAAAAAGCGAAATGCAATAGTCAGAATTTTAATAAGTGTAAGTTGATTTCTGACAAAATGTACTGTAACACCATGTTGTTTTTAAAAAGCTAATGAAAAATATACAGCTGTCTCATTAAAAAAAACTGACCTCATTATGTCGCCTTACGTATTTAGGGCGATTTAAAAAAAACTGAAAAACAAAAACCTTCTACCTCTCTTTTCTTTTGTAACTCACCTAATTGACACATGACCACTAAACATAACCAAAATCATACAAGGGATCTTACCCAGTTGCAGACCGAGTCGTAAGTTTCTTCGCTTGAGCATTTATTAAAGGAAAAAATCACTACGGTCAACTTTTCCCCCCTCCTCGATACGATTTCTAAAAAAAAAATTGCTACGAGTAACTGTGGTCATTTTTCTATGGGGGGGGGGGGCTAAGTTGATGGTGGCCCCCTCATCTAAGGTTTTTTGAAAATGTTGATATCATTCGAAAGGTCCAATGGGAACCCGCAATAGGGTTCTTGAGTAACAAGGCTGCCCCCCCCAGATGATATTTTTTTTTTAAATTTTGTTGTCATTTGAAAGGTTTGCACAATTTTCGAATTATACCAAAATTAAAAGGGGGGGGGGTTACCATCAAGTTAGCCCCCCCATAGGAAAATGACCACAGGTACTCGTAGGAAGGTGTGCAAAATTTAATTTATGGTGTGCAAAATTTTGCAAAATGTGTGAAAAATTATGATTTAAAAAATTTTTCAGGAACCATATCTGGGGGGGCAAAGTGGACGGACCCGGAAAAATCTAATGGCTTGAGGTATTAGGGAGTTATTGGTACATAAAGTTGGCATAGCCTGACTTTAATAAATTAGGCACTATTTTTGACAGTTCAGGTTAAACAACTACTATGCATTTACTTATTTTTAAGCACTTTACCCATCTATTATGAAATAATAAATAAGTGCTTTTATCCAACTATAAAGAGAAAAACGCAGTTATCCTTATCAGGACTAATTATTATGATAAGATTGAGGTTAGACGGCGCTCTTCTTCTTATTGTTTGTGCCGACCTTTAGGGCCTTATTCATGTTCTTTCCAAAGGTCCCCTTCTTCCTTGGCCAATATAAATTCTTATGGGTAAAGGAAGGACAAAGCCTTCAGGAACGTATATGAATACTGCCCTTAATAAAGGAGCGTATTAAGTTTAATTATGTCAACTTTATAGGTGGCACGATATGAGCATGTAGCAAATAGTAGCAAAAATATTAGGTAACCAACTTAGGGGTCATCCAAAAATTATATGTAATGCATCAAGCTGTGGGGAGCGGAGTAGCTGGAAGTGTTATAAAGTGTAAGAAGGGAGGGAGGGGGTATTAACTGAAAAAATGCGAGGATTTGTTCCAGTAATTTAATAGCAGATGGGTAAATTTTCTAAAAATATGTAATAGTCATTTAACCTCCATGCGGAAATGTCAAAAGTAGTGAAGACTTTGTTAAAGTCAAACTATGTCGACTTTATATACCGATAAGTCCCTATTTTTAGTCAAGGTACTTACGTGCAATGCAGACACGGTCCAGACGTCGACCTGATCACCTCGCCGACCTTGTAGGCCTTGCCCTGAATCTGGCAACCAGTTTTTGTCGCTCTACCCTTGTACGCGTGCGAGAAGAAGTGAGGCGGCAGCGTCGTAGTGGTGGTAGTAGTCGACGTTGTCAAATTCAACGACGTTGCCATCGATACGGGGCACTCGTACCTCGGGCAACAGAACCCTCTGATTGGTTCCTCGTGACACCTGGAAAAGATGAAAGAATTGTTTGTCGATCATGCGATCTTATTAAATTACGTAAATATCAAACATAACAAAAACAGTAGAATTTCGAGCATTCCCTCAAAAAAGGTAGTGGTAAACGTAGACACGTGTTTCGCAATACTGGTGCTCATCAGTACGGTGCCAGCATATGGAAATAGAAGATGAAATCGAGTAGCACTAGTGCGAAACAAGTGTCTACGGTTACCATTAAGTTTTCACTTAAAAAAAGACGAGTTTATTAGTTCGACGCGCATTTTTTTTTTAAATGAGTGTTTTAGCATAATTTCAAAACGCCTCTACCGATTTTTTTAATTCTAATTTGTTTCACTCACCACTTTGACGGCAATATTAAAAAATCAGTAGACATAAGAATATCGTTACTTGAGCTATTTTCATAATTATTTTTATAATTATTTTTTTATTATATTTAATTTAAGTTTTTTTTTCTTTATAATCATTATACTTTTTTCACCATTTTCACGACAAACCTAAAAAATCATTGAAAAAGCATAAAACTTGTCACTGGGTTTATACGCATAATATTAAAAGACAAGTACTCCCTTCATTTTCGATACTTGAACCAATTTTCATAATTCTTTTGAATTGATTTAGAAGAGACCTAATTTTATTAAAAAACATACTACCACTGTTACGACAAATCTAACAAAATCTATAGGTATTATAAAAGAGTTAATTAAAAAAGCCACTAAAAATTGAAAAATAGAAAGTTTTTAACAAAAAATTGAAGCGACTTCAAAAACGTACACTAAAAATTTATTTTATACATCTTAGTATACTTTTTTGAAAACGGTTTAATTTTTTTGTTAAAAAATTTTTATTCTTAATTTGTACCCTGGTAAAATCCTTTCTAAATTTGGCAAACTTAATTTTGTTTAACTAACCTTGGAATAGGTGGCGGACAGCTCTGTTGCAAGCAAATAATGTCACTTCTAAAGCAAAAACAAAAATCGCAGGGGTCGTCTCTTGGAATCTGCTGTGCGGAAACGTACACCTTTCCACCGTATCGGCAAGTTCCGGGACCAAATGCCTGTGGGGACTCTTCTTCGTAGTCCTCCTCTTCACCTCCACCTGTGGGATAAATTCCTGGCATTTCTGGCTCACCAGGAATGTGAGCGTAACTCGGGTAGCTACTGGTCGTAGCTGGCAAGATACTAGTCGAGGATTCACTAGATAATGGCACTGAAGTGGATAATTCACCTTCGATGGATTGTTTCGTGGTGAACTCCTCGCTTGGACCTGAAGTGTATGGCTCCCCAATTCTATCGGGTAACGATATGTTAACTCTTTCGAATAATGGTGTTGTTGTAGCAATGGTTTCTGGTGGCGAGGTAAAGGCCGTTTGTCCTGTTGGTTTTACTTTCTTAATTGTCTGCTCTGTCTCGGGTGATAATTGTTCTACCTCTGTAACTCTCTCGGTTGGTGCAGTTGTATTAAGTCCCTCAAATTCTGCAGGTATTTTATGTGACCTAACAGTAGTTGGCGTTTCTTGTTCTTTTGTCGGTTCGGTCAGTTCTTCTTCTGGCTGAGATTCTTCGCTTTCAGAGGTTACACTTTCTTGTCCTGATTCCGTAACGGCGGGTATTTCTTTTTCAGGTAATTCTGATAATGTTGTATCATTTGGTTTTTCAGTAAATTGAACTTCTCCTGATTCAGTTAGAGACTCTGCGTTTTCAGTTGCATTTTCTGAGGCATTAGTTTGTTCCGGTCTTTGGGTTTCTTTGCTAGATACTAATTCTGTTACTGCCAGTTGGTCTATGTCTTGTGAAGCCTTCTCCGTCACTTCTAAAGGTTTTTCAGCGGGTTGAGTGAGTTTGGTCCCTTCTATATTTTTTTCTGTTGGTTCTTCCGAAATTGTTGGTTGTTCGGTGTAAGGCACTCCTTCCTCAACTTCACTGTGTTTTTCAGTTTCCGGTTGCTTAGTACGTTCTTCAACTTGTTCTGCTGGCTGTTTTGTTTGTTCATCTTGTTCAAATTTTTCTGTTGATATATGTTCTGTGTCGGGTCCTTCGGAAGCTACTTTAGTTATTACTGATGTTATTGCTGGTTGTTCGGTATTTTCCTCTGGTCTTTCACTACTTTCTGCGTCTTCCTGTTGCTTAGCAGGTGGTAACTCTGTTTCAGGCTGTGTTGTACTTTTACTTTCGGACGGTTCTTTTTCCTTCGATTGTTTATTTGGTTGACCGGCCTTTTCAGCCTTTATAGAAGGCAAATAAGTTGTTGTCATCTCAGCATGAGCGGATTCAACTGGTGTTTGAGTAGCACTTGGTTGTTCTGATGTTACGATATCTTTAGACACTTCCTCAGTTGGTTTTGGGCTTTCCGTTCCTGGTATATTTGTTGACTGAGAATCTTCTGGTTGTACGGGTTGTTTGATTGGTCTTTCTAACTCTGTCGGTTCTTTTTCTGGTTGAATATCAATCCTGGTGATTGGCATTTTAGTAATCATTTCTTGGGCCCCTTCTATTGATTTTTCTGTGCCCTCTTCTGGTTTGTACGTTAATAAAGGTTTTTCTTCTGGTGCACTAACTGTTACGTGAGAGTCAGATTCAATTGGTCGCATCTCTTCACTTGGAGTTACGTAAATCATTTCTGTCGTTGCCGTCTCTGCAGAAGGAGATATACTTTGTTCTCGTTCTTCTTCATGTGGTCGCTTGTTTTTTTCTTTATCATCTTGAGTTGTGTGTACATTTTCCTTCTCCAGAGAAGGTGTACTTTGATCGGGTTGATCTTTTTCGACAGTGGTTGGTTGATGAATTTGTTCTTTTTCATCCGGAATTACATTGTCCTTTTCTTCCGTGAACTCTTCTGCTGGTGTACTTTGATCTGCTTCTTTTGGCGGGGTGGTTTGGTTTTCTTCACTTGGAGTCCTATCTGTTACTTCAACATCATAAAAAGATGTACTATGATCTTTTTCAGAAACAAATGGTAGTTCCGACGTTGGTTGTTTATTTTCTCCTGGTAGTTTTTCTTCAGGCGTAGTGTGTTCTGGTTGTTCTGTTTCAGAAATTATTGGCTGATCAGTTTGTTCCGCTTCACTTGCCACACTTATGAATGACGTTTCCTCTGTTAATTTTTGTTCTGAAGAAGCCGTATTATGTTCTGATTGTTCCGTGTTGTCCGAAATTATGATATGTTTTTCCGGACTTTCTGTGCTTTCTTTGGGAGTTGCAGTACTGTCTTCTTTAGGCATCCCTTCCCCTTCTTTGGATGGTACTTCAGATTTTTCTTTTTCTTCTTCAGATGCTGTGTGACCGTATTCTTTGCTAGGTTTAGTTACTTCCATTCCTTCAGACTCTGGTTGTTTTGTAACTTCATGTTTCTTTTCAGATTCAACTTCTGTTATCATAACTGACTCAGTAGTTAAAGCAACAGAAAGTTCAGTAAAAACTTCTGGTTGTGGCGTTGTGTCGGTACCTTGTGGTTCAATTGGTTCCAAACCTTCGCCGGGAATTCCAGGTAGTTCCGGTTCTTTAGTAATAGGTACTTCAGTTTTATATGGCACTTCAGACTCCGAAAATTCAATTGGTAGCTGTGGCTGTTCAGTTATTTGCTCTTGTTGCTCGGTGGTACCGTCTTGCGTTGGTATTCTGACTACCAGTTCAGGTGTGGTAGCGGGCGTTTCAAATGGTTTTATATCTTCTTTTAGTGACATTTCAGAGGAGAGTTCGGGTTGCACTGTTGTGATGTCTACTTTTTCCAGTGGTTCTTCAGGTTTAGATGAAGGAGAAACTGTGGTTTCGGGGTATTGAGCTGTAATTTCTGTAACTCCTTCAGTTTGTTTTCCAGTTTCTGGCGTTTTAGTTATAATTGCTACTTCTACAGGTTCCGTACTCTCAACATCACTTTCTTCGCTGCTTGCTTCAGGTTCTTCCGTATTTTCAAATTCTTTAGTCTTTGTAGTAACCGGTAAATAAACCTTTGAAGGTTCAGTAGTTCCAATTTCGGGCTCTTTTGTTTCACTTTCAGGCGTCTCTGTTAGTATTTCTGGTTGTGCCGCGTGAGACATGGGCTCTACAATTATAGGTATTTCAGTATTTTCTCCTTTAATCTCCATTTCTTTTTCTGATGTAATGGTAATGCTTTCTTCTGGAGTCTTGGGTGGCTGAAGTTCTTCTTGAGGAGCAGTTGTCTCTACTTGTTGCTTTCGGTTTGCTACTACGGGTTCCTGTGAAGTGATCAGGGCCATTATGGTGGTTTCCGCTTCTTGCTGTGGTATTGTCGTCGTTTCAACTAAAAAAAATACATTGTTAAAAAAATAGTTAACGTAATGTTATTTAGATTGTCTTTGTTTTCTTTTCATCGGCAAAAGAAAAAAATTAAGCAATACATTTTTTTAGCCGTATACCCGATTAATCATCAAAGTCAAATTTTAAGAAAACTTGAAACAAGTAAAACGGAAGAAAATTAAAAATAGAATATAAGCAATGAGTTAAGTGATAATATTTAATAATAAATACGGTCCCAGATGAATTTGCACTTACCACAATTGTACTCAGGACAGCAGCTCTCTGGACTTGCAAATATTGGAGTACATCTTTGACCTTCTGGTGGAGGAGGACAGTCTGTTTCACACTTCAACTCTGAGTTGAAACATTTGCAAGAAGTATGGCATCGATTGATTGGAGGTACCTCACTGTTGTTATCATAGGTCTTTCCGTTGTGCAAGCAGCTACCTTCTCCAGGAATTTCTCTTGATGGTGGTTTGGTTGTAATTATTTCTTCCTGAGTTTTACCTGTTTCAGTAACTAGAGAGGCAGGGTGTTCTTCAGTGGCAGCTGGTAATTCAGTAGCCACAGCAGCGCCACTGCCTTCAATTGGTTCGCCTCCAGAACCTTCTTCAGCCGTAAATGTTTCAGTTGGTGTTTCTTCTGAGTTTTCCTCTTTTCCAGATTCAGTTACTGAAGTGACTTGTACAATACTCGGAGCTGTAGCGTCTTTGGATGATTCGGGGATAGCATTACTTTCTGTGATGTCTGCTACCTTTTCAGTTTCAGATTCTGGAATTTTGTTGGTTTCAGTTGTGCCTTGAGTAGCGGCAGTTTTTGCTTCACTTGGTTTTTCTGTCTCAGATACAGGTTCTTTTGGTGCTTTGTCTGTATTTCCTTCAGTTGGAGGCAAGACTGGAGTACATTCAGTTTCTGAAGTGCAAACTTCAGGCACTACAGATTTTTCAGTTTCAGGTTGGCTTTCTGGTACAGGAGATTCTGTTTGAGAAACTGTGGCTGGTTCATCAATTGTTTCTGTGGCTGTTGGTATTTCAGACCCTTCTGCAGGTTGGGGTTGAACTTCAGGTACTGAGTGGCCAACTGTGTTTTGTTCACCAGTCGGTTCTGTTACTGTAGATAATTTAGATATTTCCTCAGACTGTAGTTGAACTTTGGGTGAAGTTGTTTCTGATTCATGGGTCTCAATTTCATTTTCTTCTGGCCTTGGTTCTTCCGTAGTAATTGCTGACGTTTCTGTCGATATTTCCAGTTTTATGTGGTTTTCTGGAAGTTTAGTTTGTTGTTCTGCTAAATCTGTATCTTCAGTGGTATCTGGTTCTTTATGCGTTTCTAATGATTTATCGGTGATAGCTTCATCTGTCTTAGGTTGTTCTGCTGTTATTGTAACAGGTTCTTCTTTTTCGACTTTCGTTTCTTCTGTTGTATAACTTGGTTGTTCTGGCTGTTCAGTTGGTTGCTCGGGTGTCTGGCTTTCCAACTCAGATTTTTTATTCTCAGCTGTTTTTGGTATTGATTCAGTTACACTTGGTAACTTAGCGTCAGTACCATTATCAACTGGTTTTTCTGACGATATTACAGCTGGCAAGCTCTCTGTTGGTTTTTCTTCAGATTTCTCAGTTCCAGAGGCAGTTTCTTCTGGCGTTTGAGTATCTAGAGTGTGCTCTGTTGGTTTATGCTGCTCATCTTGAGGATGTTTTTCGGCAATGTGGTCCATTGCTTCCAGAGTTTCAGTCTTTTTAGGCATTTCTGTTACAATTACTACTTCCGGCGTTGTTGTTTCAATACCTGCTTTTTCAGTAACCTCTGGTTCTTCTTGTGGGGTCAAAGTTACACTCTCTGATTTTTTAGTAACATCTTCCTTGCGTTCATCAGCAGAAGGACGAGCGCAATTTTGTTCTTTACATTTTTCTGGAAGGATTTCTTCTTCAGTAACCGATTCTGGCTTGCTTGCTTCTATTGAAACAACTTCAGACACTTCCGTAGTTTCAGATTGTATGGGTGGTTCTGGTACTTCAGGTAATTTATCTGTGGGTCCACCACTTGACAGTGTGGTAGATTCGGGTTGCGTTTCAATTTCAGTTTGTGGTGCTTTGGTTTCAGCTCCGGATAATGGTTTTTTAGTTGCATTCTCATCTTTTTCTTGAGTGTCAATTTCAGAAGCAACAGTGGTTGGTTGCAGAACTTCAGATTGCTGTTCCGAAATTGCAGTCAATTCTGTACTGGGCTGTGATTGTTCTGTTTTTTTAAAAACTGTTTCTGTGGTATTTGGTCCTTCTGTGTCTTCAAATACACTTTCTGTCTGTTTTTCATTAACCTCTTCTGACTCAGTTGCTGGTTCTTGTTTAGGACCTTGCTGGGTTTCACTTGATTGAGTTGAGAATTCGGGTAACTCAGTCAAGGGCTCTTCTGTTTCAACTTCTGTGTCACCATCTGTTGATTCTTCCTTTTCTTCACTTGGTTTACCCGTCATAGTTTCAGTGATAGTTTCAATGGCTTGACTAATGCCTTTAGTGATTGTTTCCAATATTCCTGCCGTTGTTGTTTCAGTATAAGATAGAGTAGGTTGTTGTTCAGGTTTTTCTTTTTCTTGTTCTTGGTCTTTTTGAATTAGTTCGCCTTCTTTTTGTGGCTGTTTAGTTGTGATTTCTTCTAGGCTGGCGACGCCTTCTGTAGTTAACAGTTCTTTTGTAGTATTACTTTCCTCTTTAACTTTTTCTTTGTCGTATTCAATTGGTTTAATTTCTTCTTGCGGTTGTTCAGTTGTTATAGCTTCAAGCTCTGTTATTTCTTCTTGACTAATTGATTGCAAAGTAAAGTCCTCAGTTGGTTGTTCCTTCGGTACTTCTTCTGTTGAGCTTGGTACTAGTATTTTGGATGTTGTAGCATCTGGTTGTTCTGTTACAGATTGTTGTTCTGTGACAGTTTGCTGTTGTGCAAGATCGTGTTGTTCTGTAACAGTTGGTTGTTCGGATGTTGCAAATTCTTCGTGTTCTTTAGTGACTTTCTGAGCATATTCGGTAGTAGTGGGTAATTGAGCAGTTTCCGGTTTAAATCTTTGTTCGACTTCTTGTGGTTTTTTGGTTTCTTCTTCCAGTATAGGAAGTGCCGTCGTTGTACCCTCGTACGAAGAAATTGTTGTCAGTTCTTCTTCGTTAAGACTGGCGCAATCATAAGTATCCGGGCAACATTGACCTTCTTTGATTGGCAAGGCTGTGCAGTTGACTTTGTCTAGTGGCGTAGGACCGCATTCTTGTACTGCGCATACTACGTCGCCTCTCATGCAGTAGCATTTCTCGCACGGTAGATCTTTCTTAATTAAAGCGCCGTCTCCGTAAAGTTCGCCATTATAAATGCAGCCTTGTGGCAACATGGTGGTAGTTGGTGCTTGGGTTGTGGTGGTTGTGGTTGAGGTTGTCGTGGTTAGCAATGGAGTGGTTGGACCTTCGAGGTATTCAGGATGTTCTAAAAAAATAAGAACGTGTATTATATATATCTAGATAGATTTTCAAGTTATTGCGGACATAATGTTAAAAAAAGTTGTATTGAAAAACTTAAAAACTGCATATAAAATTCTATACATTTGGTTGAATAGCTGCGTGGGGCAGATGTCCTAACTACTTTTAAGTATTTTTTACGAATAAAAATTTCTCTTCTTAAGTATAACTTACCACAATTGTATCGAACTGGACAGCACGCCCCCTCTTGATAGACGGGCTGACAACCATCCACTTTAAGAGTACATTCCTGCATAACGCAGGCAGTTTTATTCCTGATGCAATAGCACAATTCGCAAGGGTTGTTGGGACTGGAGGGAACGCGAGCACCATCAGAGTAAAATAGACCGCTGATTGAGCATCCGTATTCGTTGGGGTGACCTAAGGCTGTTGACGGGACTGTTGAAGTGACTAGTTGAACTGGAACTAAAAAAAAAAATAGACAAATAAAGTCAGTATCAAAACTGTACTTACTATATTCTACTTTCGGATAACGCGTAATCTTCATCTACACACCAAATTTCATCATAATCGGATGAACGGTTCAGAAGTTGCACTCGATTATATTTCTAATTATAACAAGATAAGGGTTAGCGTTCTTGAATTTCATACGTTGTTGGATTATTAGCGGGAATAAAGGACCGTGCTTATTGTTGTACCTTTTTTATTTCATTATTTCAACGGAAACATTTCGGTGGTATAACGAAACGTTGCCGTTGAAATAAAAAATGTACAACAATAAGCACAGTCCTTTATTCCCGCTAATAACCCAACAACATTTTTGTAATTATATCTCAACTCGACATGGTGTGATGTGCACCATACGTGGTACAAACGTAACATATCTCGTTAACGGAGCTTCATAAAAAAAAAGGGTTTTTCGCGTGGCCCTACTGTAAGATGGGAATACAATGACTGTGGCGTCTGCCCCCACGTGGATGTGGCGGTGCCATAGTTTGTCTCCTTGTGACATCTGTGGCAACATCTAACCAAAGACGCCTCACAAGTGTTAGGGGGGATTTCGCATTGACCTTCACGTTGGTTTGGCGGTTATTGTGATACCTCAAGTGGTACTTGGCAAACAAATGAGGCATCAAGTTGAATAACTTGATGCCGTATAATGTTTTTTATGAGATTTAATGCGGTGTTTTTGGCAGGGATGCTTAACACCGTTTCAAGTAATTTTAAACTATCTAGTATCCTACCTTCTGGGCAAGTGATTACAGGACAGCACTGATCGGACCTTTTCTCGACTTTGCAGTCCGCGCCAATGGCTTTAGTAAAGGGGCAAACCCTCAGATAACACATGAGCATCTTGTTGTGGCACGTACAGTTCAGACATGGTTCGTTGGTGATTATTCTGTCGCCTTCGTCGTAGTGTTGAAAATTGTAGTAGCAACCGGTTGCGTCTGCAACTACAATAAAAATAATGGAAACGTTATGGGTGCAAATTTGCTTTATCGCACTGGTGAAACAACTGTTTTTTCTCCTTAAATGCCGATTTTTCGGTCATTCAATGATAATGATTTTTTATAGGGGAAACTGGGGTAAAAAGAACACGGGGCAATAAGAACGAAGGCAGTTATTTTTTTTATCTCAAAACATGCCTAAAAGATATCAAAAACTAATTATTGGATCTATACCGGCACATTTATCTTCAAAATAATTTATATCTCCACATTATAAGAGTTTAGGTTCTTATCAGGAAGACAAACTTTGAATTTCTAGTTCCTGTACATAAAGCTTATATTAAAAGGTTTTGATAATGATAAAAGGGAATTATTGAGTTTTTATTTTTAAAGATTCCAAGTTACTATTACCTCCAGTTTTTGCGGATTAGGGATAATAAGAATATGAGCATGTGCGTAATAGGAACCTTAAAAAATTAAATGAAATGATTGTTTTTCTTTGGTGTGGATTGTTAAAAAATTGCTGCTAGAAAGCACGGATAGTCCACCATACAATCAATTATTTTATGTTGAAAGGAAATGAAAATATCTCAAAAATGTAGCTTTGAAAGATTTGAACTTTATAACAAAATTTTTGGGCAATATTTACGAAAACCAAAATCTGAAAACCGCATATCAATAGCTGCTTTATTTCTAAAGTTATGATTTTTTTAAATATATTTTAACGTTTTTTGAAATAACTCGGAAACCTAACTCTCCAACGAATTTGGATTTTATAACAAAATTTGTAGTCCATATTCATGGAAACTTAAATCTGTTGTTTCAAAGTTACAATTTTTTTAAATATTTTATCCCCCTTTTCCCCTTTTGAACCCCCCACCTACCTACCCAAAAGTTAATCAGTTCGTGGTCAGCCGATAGAGGATTTTTTTTCTAAATTTCGTTAAAATCGATTAAGGCATTCTTGAGTTATCATACAGACAACAGACCGACAGAGATCTTTTAACCTTGGGCAACTCATTTTGATAAAATTAAGAAAAGTCAAAATTTCACAATTTTAATAGTCCCCCATACCATATTGGTATGGTTGACTAAAAAATTATGATATCTATATTTTTTTAACCTTTAGCTCGAAAATAAATTCATTCTCCATTATAATTTTTTATTAGACTCTGGCACATTCAAATAGTAAACGTACAGGCCAATATTGATGATATTTATATTACCTCACCCAAGAACTTTCTGGTGTTACAATAAGAACTTGACCTATTTTTAGTCCACCATACGAATATCGTAAGGGGGATTATTAAAATCGTTAAATTTTTACTTTTTTTAATTTTATCAAAAATAAGTTACTAACCCAGCAAACACGGTTCTCTCGGGCCTTCGTCGTTCCGATGTCGATTGCCGAATTCGCCGTCATCGGCACGACGTCGATTTACGACATCGGATCAGCAGTATTTTTTGTCTGCTTTGCGATGTAGGCCCAATGTATGTTTGCCGACGCAGCGTTAGACTGTAGCCTACCGTCGGACCAATGGTAAATTTTACTTTTTGCTGACATCGGCATACCGTCGCCGTACGATTAAGGTGCGATATGGTTTAACCATATGGTACCGACCATCCGCCCATAAAACTGCTTAATTTGGTTGGTCTAACGTAGGCAAGCTGGTCTCGGCCCGACATCGGTAAACTATTCAAGTCCGACATTGGTTTCCTAAAGCGGTCCAACGTCGGCGATTGACGAAGGTCCGTCGGTGATAGCTTAAAGCGGCCCGACAATGGCAAATCACAATTTTTTGGATAATAAGGCTCCACATCAGCCTTTCAAAGCGGCCCGACATCATGATTGACGAAGGTCCGTCAGTGGTTGCTTGACACGACACCGGCAAACTACAAAGTTTTCATAATGCGGGTGCTTAATCAGTCGGGCTGGTTTAAGTGGCAGAAGAGGTGATTCTTGTAGAAAAGTACCACCATCTTGTCAAGTCCGCATTCTAGTTTTGAAATATCTTTGTTCATTATATATATATATAATATTATCTTCCACTGTACAGGGAACAGTGACATTAGCGCCATCTCTACGTACTGGGAAGAAACTATTAAGCAGTTTAAAAATTTTAAGATGACGTAATCGGACCATCGTCAGTTGCCGATTCTCGACCAATCAAACAAACTTCCAACAGGACAGAAATTACAAGACCAAAACCGGGCAAATGCATTCCTTACAATTCCATACGTTAAAGGAGTATCAGAGAAAATTCGAAGACTAGCGAAAAATTTTAACATTAAAACTTCTTAGTAAAACAAAACCGGAGAAAAAACAAAATAAGGATTGCATTTACCAAGTTCCTTGTGAGTGCGGTGAATCATACATAGGCGAAACTAAAAGACCACTATCTGTTAGGCTTAAGGAACATCAGACGAATACCTAAAAAGGTGAAACAACGAAATCAGGAATCGCCGAACATGCATGGTCAAAACAACACCGAATGAAGTGGGCAGAAGCAAAGGTTTTGCACAAGGAGTCACACTGGAAGAAACGAAAATACCTTGAAGCTGCCTTTATTGGGCAGAATCAGGGTATTTTCAGTAAACCAAGTGTTTAAATCCGAAATATTTGGAAGTCCCTCCTTGGGCGGAACCAACTTCTTAAACTTCAAGGTTGAGTGATTTCTCACAGTATATAAGTAGGTAGCCTTAAGAATTGATTGAAGTTTGCACCTGAAGACGTGTATAAATAAAATATAGTGGAATGGAAGTCCGAAACACAGAGTTAATTGTGTTTCTTTGTGTGGAAAAAAAGGTTTACCTGGATAGTACTCGATTTCTGTGGTATGCTGGTCTGAGACTGTACTACTAGGAGCTGAAACAAAAGAAAAAGCGTTAGTTTGAATTTGGAATTAAGTGCAAAAAATGAGGACATTTGCGGATTCCTCACAAGTTGTGAGTGTTTGTGTAATAACAAGCAAATGAGGATAATCATACTAGCGGAAATTAAGCTTTTATCACATGATGTATAGGTAACTGCAGTTTGATGAAAAATATTTAGTTTCTACAATATGCTTTTTTTACCAGCGCCGAATTTCTTATGCAGTGATTTTTAAACATTGGCCTTTTAAAAAGGTATACTTCTTGTACTGATAAATGTTTCTAGACTGCCATAGCTCGCCACTTTTCAAAATTTCTTCATTGCCCCACATAGTTTTTGTTTCTCAGGAATGCCTACTTTTGCTTATTGCAAATATCTATAATTTCTTTAAAAAAATGGTCCGACGACACCAGACGAACAGCACAAAAACTAAAAACATATTGAACCAATTTGTCGCAAGTGGAGAAAACCGCCATTAATTGCTTATAACGAAGATTTTCCGCATTTCGAATAGAAATAAAAATCAAATAATTAAAATTCTCACTTTGCAATTTCAAGATTCTCAATCGGTAGACAAGATCGCAAACTGAATAATTAGTCACTTCATGTTAAAGTTTACTAATTAAGGAGAAGACATTTCTTCGTAACTTGTACAGCAAGTAAGGATTTTGCTACAAAACCATCAGTAGTAAGAATAGTTTATGTAAACCATCGGAAAAGATATGTTAAAACTGAAGTAAAAATGACTACACAGATGGTTTTTCACATGAAAATTTTTGTCCGGTGTCTATTTTGAGTAACTTTATCTATAATTTTTTGACTTGTAAGTGACTAAAGGGAGCCCAAACAATTGACGAAAATAATTCGTTGGTCCAAAGTTAACTTCTCAGACATCCATGATGAACGCGATGTATACATTTGAACAAAGAAATGTTTTATGGATTTAATGAACAAATAATGATCGGGATTACAAATACTAAGAACTTATACTTGTATTGTTCCTTTTAACTTAAGCTTGTATAAAGTTAGGGACGTGATTTAAGTTTATAATATTCTTTGAAAAACTTTTTGAAAGTTTTTAAGCCCCACGACAAGATCAGTCGCTACATAGTTGTTGCCACAAAAACTCTTACTTACTTCTTGAATTTGCTGTAACCTGAAAACATTTTTTTAAATGATTTAAGTTTTCTATCCAATTTTAAAATAGGGTTAAGTGGTGTAAACCGAGGGGTGACTTTAGTGTACAGTGTCCCATTTTCGATGGGATTTAATGGGAAAATCCGTTGTTATTGAAGATCGAGACATGCGGTTTTCGCATTACTTTCTTACTTTTTTGAGATTTAAAAAATGGCATTAACAGATTTATTCTGTCCCTTGTAGTTTTTGAGCTACAGGGAAAAGTTGAAAAATGGTCGGAATTACCAATTGATGATATCTCCCTTAATTTAAGAGATAATTAAGTTCTATAAAAACATGTTTGTGGCAACCTTTTTAGAAAAACACAATGGTCTATTCGAAATTTTTTAATCCGACGTTTCGTTTCGTAAACACCATCATCAGGATCAAAAAGTTAAATATGGACCAAAATGTTTTATTTCATATCTTAGTTTTTTTGATAATAAAATATATATTTTTTTTTATTTTGTAGTTTCGATCCCGAAAAAAAAATCTTCAGAGTATTTTTTTCTGGTACGTCCCTGGCCCATTTTAATTTATTTTTTATTAGACCATTTATAACTACTATATGGTAGACCTGGACAAGCAATATATATTATATGAACATACCGGGTGGACCGAAAAAAAACCGGAAAAATTGTTTTTTGCTATAACTTTACCAATTTCAATAAAAAAAAACTGTATTGATTAGACAAATAAGCCTTTTGATATAAACATTCGCTTTGCCTAATTATTATTACTGTTCGATGGATTGGACCCATACTGATAGTAATCAGAATGTTTCATTTTTTTGATTTCCGAGGGATCTGGCGAGGTAAGTATAACGTATAAAGTATAATATAACTTTTTTTTTTAAATAGGTTTCATAAACACTAGTAATCCAATATGCAGCAGTATTAAATACGTTGTTATTTTTGATATTTGTGCAGTTAGCGCATCTCTTAATATATTTTTAATATTGCTTTTTTCCGAAAAAAAACAGAGCGTTGGTATAAACCGTCAGAAGTGTAAAACCGTTTGCGTTTTTTCGAGATGTGTTAATTTTGATTTGGCTTAAGCACGACTTGAGGTTAATTTCAAAAAAAATATAGAAAAAGACTTTTAATAGAAAATAGTTAAAAAAATTAAACTAATTAATTTTTAAACTTTTAATACAATAATTTAATATAATAAAAACAGATTTTTTACCATTACATAAACATAATTATAATAACCTTTTTGTTATTTTTATAGGTGTCAACACTGGAAGGACATTTTCGGTTTTGCTGCACACCATAAATATGCTGCTTTCACACGTGAAGAATGCTACAACCGCATCAAACTTTGCAGTTTCTATTTTAAGAAAGAAACGTTTGAAAATGGATGCCGCACCTAAAAAAATACAGCTCCAATCTGTAGTTATCTTATAGTCAAGCCCTTCCAAAAACCCAACGCGGTCATCTGAACACGCAAAATCTTTTAAAGATGCCTTAACGCAGAGTAGCCTTCTACAAGAAAACATTTTGGACGGCCGTTATACACTCTACTCTTATACCGGGCGCATGCGATCAGATACCACGATGCCACAATCAAAGTTACCATGGCGATTTTACAAGTTTTACATGCACAAAACGTCATGTTATAATATAAAATTATTAACTCGCTAAAATTTAAGTACCTACCCAGTAGTTATGTAAAATTTACGTAACAGATTTATTTTGTTATCTAAATTTAAGGTCACTCAGAGGTCACAATAAGGTAAAATTTAAGTCACATTAAGGTGCGAGAACTTTGCATATTGTCATGCGCAAAGCCCACATAAATGTGATGTAAATAAAATGACATACCTTTTACATAAATATTACATCTATGTTACGTAAGAGTTAAGTTAAAATTACGTATATTTTACATAACAGGTTTACCTTAATAAGGTAAAATTTAATTTACATTAATATGCATGACATGCGCAAAGCGTCAACTATCTAAGTCCGACATGATCATGAGGCGGGCCAACGGAAGGTCCATCCAGGTCCGTCGATGGTTGCTTGACACAGTTCGACATTAGCAAACATGTGGCAAACTACAAAGTTAACCAGACGAGCTGGTTTAAGTGGCGGAAGAGGTGATTCTTATAGAGATCTTCTCAATATCTCAAAGTCCGCATCCTAATTTTGAAATATCTTTGCTCTTTATATATATAATATTATCATCCACTGTACAGGGAACATAGTGCAGTGGTAATTTCATATTCATAATATTTTTGTAAATTTTAATGTGACGTAAATCGCGTTATAGAGCGTTTACCTCATTTAGAAGATATAAATATTACATAAAATGTTTTATATAATAGTTATGTAACATTTCAAATGTAAACTTACGGTTCAATTGAATATATATAATTTTGTAAAATTTGGGACTTTAATTTGAGGTAAATCATTTTATGTAACAAATATGTAAAATTGTAAATGTAAAGTTAGGGTGCAAACTGATTCATAATATTTATGTAAATTTTAAAATTTTAATATGACGTAAATCATGTTATAATGCGTTTACATAATTAAGATGATATAAATCCTACGTAAAATGCTTATCTGACATTTCAATTGTAAACCTACGGTTCAATTGATTATATAATAATTATGTAAAATTTAGGACTTTAATTTGACGTAAATAATTTTACATATTTATGTAAATTAAAAATTTTAAAATTACATAAAATGTTTTACGTTATAGTTATGAAAAATTTTAAATGTAAACGTAATGTCTAAATTGTTACATAATAGTGATATACATTTTATTACTTTCATTTAAAGTAAATAATTTCATGTAACGTTTACGTAAATTTGATATTACATATAATTTTTAATATAATAGTTGTGTAATATTTTTTATGTAAAATTAAGGTCCCACTATTTACGTAATATTTACGTAAATTTTAAGAATTTATTTATAAAGTCATATTATTTACGTAAAATTAACATTGCTTATGATGACTTAAGTGTAGTAAAATATTTTTATGTGAGATTTACGTAAATATGATATAATATATTTTACATAAATATATAAACCTTAGATTTATATAAATATTAGGTTAAATTCACAAGTGTGTTTACTGGGTAGTTTACGAGCATATACGCTTTGAGTTTTTACACCATATAGGTATTGTTATGGTCTATTTTCGTTTAAATGAAATCAGTTTAAGTAAGAAAAAAGTGACTCTCTCATTTTTACCAGACATTTTTGCACCATTTGACCCTATATAAATTACTATTATGTTTCTGGGTCTTACAGAGCCCAATCTGCCAAACCTTAATTTTGGAATTTATTTGTTTTAAATAAAGTGTTTGTCTAAAAAAGCTCTCTGAAGCGCATTTGGAAGTGAAATTTTAGGCTTGTATGCAAAATCTCCTTTCTCTAGCATTCTTCATTTGGCTATGATTTCCATAAAACGAAAATTGCTATTTTGAATAATATTGGCAACCACTGTTTAAGGTATTTGAAACACTGAGCTTTGATTTTATTTTCTAGATGTAAAACTTCAATTTTTAAGCGCATTTCTTATTTCAAATTCACTTGGTTGGTCTACACTTTTATTTCAAGCATGAACAAAAAAAAATAAAACCCAGATTATCAGTTTACTTAACCAACACCGTTCTCAACTAAAGAGCCAGTTAACTCATTTTGGTTTTAGTATCCTTTATCCTTATATTGATACCAAACTGACAGTAAATCCATGTTTTACTTGTCAATTTGGTTATAAAAATGGCAGCCTCATTAGGCTAAAGGGCACTGAGACGGTGAGCCAGTTAACTCATTTTCGTTTTAGTATCCTTTGGCCTATGATCGGCGCCATATTGACACCAAACTGACAGAAAATCCATGTTTTACTTGTCAATTTGGTTATAAAAATGGCAGCCACATTATGCTAAAGGGCACTGAGGCGGTAGGAGTTAACAGGCTTTTTAGTTAAGAACGGTGTCGACCTAACGTGATAGTGGCTGGAAACTTTGCGAATAAAGAATCCTTATTTATGAAGGTGTCACCGATGTGGCAGACATTTTCAATGCGACTTTATCAGTAATGGACCGGAATCGAAATATTACCCCAAAACGCATTTATTCGTCTTCAAAAAAGAGCGTAAGGCTCCGGTGCAAGAGAGCAAGATAAGTTCTAAATAACAGCTACAAAAATATGTAGAATAATTATATACATGACCTTTTCTTAGGAATTTTTTTCCGTGATTAAAAGTGAAAACCAAGTGGAATCTTCCAGAAGCCATGGCGCTCTTTGCTAAAATAATACTGATATACCGGAGTACTCAAGCACGAAGTACTTTGGAGTAGTCATGGGAATTTAATGGAAAAGATACAATAATCCCATCTTTTAAAAAAATATGATTTCAGTATTTTTATTATTTTTTACAGATTTCCAGGGATAGGGAGTTTTGGGCCAGGTGTGTGGAAAATTTACTGCCTGAACTGGTTGACCCACTACATCCAAAAGGCCTTGATAGAAGGAAAAACTGTGAAAATAAAAACGAATTATTAGCGAGCTACTTTTTATTTGACATTTCACTCAATGACAGCTGGCAAATATCATTATTTTTGGAAATCGCGGGCAACGCCGCGGGTCGACCGCTAGTTTATATAAAAGCAAATCTATGCAATTCCTAACATCGCTTTTATGAACCGTTTAAGCCCATGTACGTCTCGTAAATCAGATTCAGATACGGCCAGAAGGCGAAAGGGTAAAACCAAAAAAGAGTAAAAGACCTGCAAAATATATGGCGGTCAATGTCTTTGGCGGATCAGGCTGGCTTAGACATATGGCGTGGGAGACTGACTGGGAGGTCAGGGGACCAACCTGTTTATTCATAGATTTTTTATTGATCTTTAAGACAGCCGTGCGCCGCGCGGCCGCATCAAAATATCAACAATACATATACCTCATGCATATAAATAAATCTGATTTAGTTTTTCGAAATAGGTATTTAATTTATTAGACTGGAAAAGTTTACAAGGCGAGTCGTAGGCGAGACCTGTAAAGTGAGTTTCCGGTCGTATATCTTACTTTCTTTAACAAACTAATATTTGCCCGTTTTTACATCTAGAAGTCATTAAAAAACTTTTTGGTTTAAAAATAAAACAAAATATTAAAAAAATAAAAAGAATTAAAGAAAAACCAAACAAAAAATAAAAACAAAAAAAAAATAAAAAATATTTTAGACACCTGTTAAAATATCGTTTTCTTTCCAATTCGTAAAATTGAGCTCACTGACTACAAAATGACTAAAAACGGCTTATTATAGGCTCACTTTTACCCCGGGTCACAATAAACCAAGTTGAGATTTAACCTCGGTTTAAAATACCTACCCAATAACTTAAGCGAATCTAAAACTGAAAGAGGATTTACTTCCTGGTATTAAGTTAACTGGGCTTAAACGTTGGCCATAAAAGTAATTAACACCAAATAAGTAGGATGGGTTACAATAATCTTAATAATTAATATGCGTGTTGAGCCTCTAATGTTATTAATAAACAAGAGGTTGGCGCTTTGTTTATTAATGTTGTTACGGTCGATTATCTGGTAATTGAGAGGCGTTTAGAAACGATTATGCGGTTATTTGGCGGCAAAATTGTAAATTAAAATAAATTATTAAAAATGCTGCTATAAGGTTAAAGTTGGACTTTTGTAGGCGGTTGCACGAGTTTGCTTTAAAATAGTTATTTACCTAGCAAGTGCGGAAAGTGGTACTTTACCGCACGAAACGGCAGTTCACCGACCGAGGCGGAGCAAGTTCGAGTAGTAGTAATAGTATTAGATGTAATATAATATGGATTTATTAAGGCGAATGAAACTATATCCTAAACTAAACTATAAATTACGAGTTGCACAAGGTCGATATATCTAATAAAAAATTGTTCTCGTATAAGTACTTATTTATGGCCAGAAGATGTGGGAAGGATGTTTCTTTGATAAGTTTCTATGAGATTGTTTTAGACATTGTTTATAACAGCCAACACAAGCCCAGAAATATGTTTTTTATAAGATAAAATATTTTTTTATAAGATTTTATTAGTTCAGGTAGGTGAAAAAAAATTTACAGCTCAATATCTGATTCAAACGGCAGGTAAGGCTTTGTTTATAATATTTTATAAGATTTCATAGGAGACAAAAATATTTTTGTGGAAGTATTACTTTGAAAGGTTATAAATCTTATAAAAACTGATAAAAATCAGGTGTGTTTTTTATGAGATGTAATTCGGTTTTTTTGACGGGGATGTCAAATTATTTCGTAAAAGTTTCCTAATTATTTAATGCTTATATACGTTTCTTACTGCGTTGATTTTTATTTGTAGAGAAATATGGAGTGTTCTTCATTTCCTAGAGGTAAAGAGTACTATAATACAATTGCCCCAGTATTTTTCGTTCTCATGAAAGGTATACTGTTTAAAATCCACAATACCTACATTCATTCTAATTCTCTGTTATCAGGAAGTCGGGCAGATATTTATACGTTTATGCCTTTTCTGCCATTTCCTACCTTAGTTATTCGTTATGTTTTTGTTTGTTCTTTCGTTTAAAGTTTTAATGGGCGGTTAGAAAAAGGAAGCATATTGAAGCATCCCGTGAACTCTATGCTCGCCAACTTGTAATTGTATTCGAAAATTATACGACGCGAAACGGTTTACAAGAGTGGAAACATCAGGTTCGTGATGCGTGAAAACGGCTTTACTTGTTGATTTTTCGTGTTATACTATCATCTTGGCTTTTTGTACCACCTCAATATTCTCAACCTGTTCATGTTATAAGTATATAAACTAAAAATTTATTAAAACAAACCTTATTTTTGAGTCTTTGAAATTTATCAAAATTTACGTTATAAAAGGAAGTACAGCAGTGGCGTAGCCAGGGGGGTTTTGGGGGTTAAACCCCCCCAGAAGGTCCAACTCAATCTTCAGTAAATTACATACATGATCAAGGGCCCCAGGGAGAGTTATAGCTGAACTTTTACTACGGTTTGTGACGTGTGTTTGGTGTGATGTCTTAAATTTTAAAAATTTTGCCTGCGGTGCTATGACGTCATTAATTGTTACAATTTTAGTTTCATTCTAAGGAATTTTTTCTTCTTTATCTAATTTTTCTAAAAAATTTTCATCTGCGGCCCATTTATGATTTGGAAACAAATCTATATATACTACCGCAACCCACCCATTTTGGCATCTAACCCAATCTACTTTTTTAAAAATATTTTACAAGATCAAAATTTTAAAAGAAATTTTTGTTTTTTTTTGTAAAAATTTTCGCCTGCGGCGCTATACCAATTTTAAGTATTGTTACAATTTTCTTTAATTTGAAACGCTTAAAAAATGGCATTTTAGTGTAATTTTTTCACAATTTTTGCCTGCGCCGCCTTTAAGTGTTAACTTTGAAAAAAATCTGCGGAAGAGACTAGATGAGAGTTTTTTTTAAAAATAAGTATAAGTATTTATTTTTGTTTCGTATACACAAACTCAACATATATTAAACCGCCCCTCACCTTTCCCTTCATTATTCCATAATTTTTAAAAATTTGCCATAGGTAGGTAGTTGATTTTTATTAAATGATGAAACCCCCCAGAGTCAATTTCTGGCTACGCCACTGAGCACAGAATTTATAAAAACTTTTCAGTACCTACTCTCACTTATAATATACTTTTCAACAACAAGATTGTTTTCACCGTTGGATAATTCATTCTTTGGAGGAATGCAAATAGTCTGAGAACTCCCAACCACTCTCCTAGTGGGAAAGCACTAAACAGCCAGCATAACGGACGGGACACGATTGCATGATTTTTTTAATTAACGCTGTTAACAAAAAATAAATACATTAATTGTACTCAAATAATTCAAATGTAAACTTATTTTTTATCTACTTTAGTAAGTTGGTAAAAAGTCTTTTAATATGCGTAACGGACGGACCAGCAAAAAGAAGCATATCTTCATTCATTTTTGCATTGTTTATTTATCTGCCCATAGGACCTCAAAAGATGCCATAACTTAATATAACCGAAAAGTTAAAATCACACTTAAATAATATTTGTCACTATTTTACCAAAAGACGAAAGAGTTAAGAATTTAACTTAAAATATGTTTCATAACGGACGGAACACTATTTCCACTCAAAATAGAAACAATATTTAAATTACAAGAAAATTGATTTACGCAAAATTAATAAATCTTGGTAATACTAGCAAACCTACTTTATTTATTTTTTACAAAGTGTGCAAAATATTTGAGAGTAAAAAGTTTAAGCTTATCTTTCAATACAAAAAACACCCAAATTAAATGTTTTTGGCATTTTTTTGATGCAAAGAAACAATTTAAATTTATTTTTTAATAGAAACAGCTTTAGCCTCTGTACATCTATTCTTGAATCGAGAGAAAATTTGCTCCAAGGGAGTCAAATTGTCTCGCTACTATGCATCTCATTGGTCCAAATCTTCGACTTAAATCGGGTTTTCTCACTTTTGCCCGATAGTGATCGAAAGTAATTCTATTGGTCTTGACTAAGAGAACAACCTTTGGTTGCACTAAAACAAAATTATGATTGTTTTCCACAAACCAAAACTACACTTTTTTGCACTCGACGCGCGTTTCGCTAACAACGTTAGCATCATCAGGAGACGATAAACATTGTTTATCGTCTCCTGATGACAATGTTTATCGTCTCCTGATGATGCTAACGTTGTTAGCGAAACGCGCGTCGAGTGCAAAAAAGTGTAGTTTTGGTTTGTGGAAAACAATCATAATTTTGTTTTAGTGCAACCAAAGGTTCCAAATTCCCAACATAGTTGGGTACTCTTTGTGTCCACTTATATATTTTTTAATTTGCCTTGCGGGGGTCTATTATTGAATCGCGAGAAAATTTGCACCCAGGGGGTTATTCTTGAATCAAGAGAAAAATTGCTCCCAGGGAGTTAAATATTGATGAAAAGCAATTCTCTTAGTCAAGACCAATAGAATTACTTGTTTAGAAAACATTGTTTATCGTCTCCTGATGATGCTAACGTTGTTAGCGAAACGCGCGTCGAGTGCAAAAAAGTGTAGTTTTGGTTTGTGGAAAACAATCATAATTTTGTTTTAAAGAGTACCCAGCAAACACAAATCGTCGGCGCTCAATCGGGCCAATGTCGACAACGTCAGTAGTGTGTCGGCATCGGCGACTACACTGCATTGCGCGTTTCAGTTTTCGGTCAATAATCGGCAACTGACGGAGGTCCACATTACTATAGTCAACTTTATGCCGACCCCACGTTATAGGACCGACGATGGTCCGATTGGAACTTTGTTTAATTGGTCGAAAATCGACAACTGATGATGGCCCGATTTACTATAGTCGACTTTATGTAGACTCCCAGTTTATCTGCTTTAGGGCCGACGACGGTCCGATTGGAACTTTGTTTAAGCGGACAAGAATCGGCAAGTGACGATGGCCCGATTTACTATGGTCGACATTATGCCAACGCAAACTTTATCTACTTTAGGGCCGATGGTGGTCCGATTGGAACTTTATTTAATTGGTCGAAAATCGGCAACTGACGATGGCCCGATTTACTAAAGTCGACTTTATGCCGATGTCCACTTTATCTGCTTTAGGGCCGACAACGATCCGATTGGAACTTTGTTGAATCGGACAAGAATTGACAACTGACGATGGCCCGATTTACTATGGTCGACATTATGCTAACGCAAACCTTATCTGCTTTAGGGCCGATGATGATCCGATTGGAACTTTGTTTAATCGGTCGAGAATCAGCAACTGTTGATGACCCGATTTACTATAGTCGACTTTATGCCGAAACGCACTCTATCTGCTTTAGAACCTACGATGGCCTGATCAGATTTTTGTTCGTTTGGTCGATAACCGGCAACAGACGATGGTACGTCACATTAAAATTTTTAAACTGCTTAATAGTTTCTTCCTAGTATGTAGACATGGCAGTAATGTCACTATATTCCCTGTACTGTGGAAGATAATATTATATATACAATGAGCAAAGATATTTCAAAACTAGAATGCGGACTTGACGAGATGGTAGTACTTCTCTACAAGAATCACCTCTTCCGCCACTTAAACCACCCCGACTGGTTAAGCCCCCGCATTATCGAAACTTTATAGTTTGCGAATGTCGGATCGTGTCAAGCAACCACCGACGGACCTTCGTCAATCACCGACGTCGGCCCGCTTTGAGAGGCCGATGTGGGGCGACGGTATGCCGATGTCAGCAAAAAGTAAAATTTACCATTGGTCCGACGGCGGGCTACAGTCTAACGCTAAAAGCGAAGAAAAAAATACTGCTGTTCCGATGTCGTAAATCGACGTCATGCCGATGACGGTCCGAGGGAACCGTGTTTGCTGGGTAGTTTTAGACTTTAAGCTGGAATGGCTATAAAGTTGACACCCCCTTTACATGCAAAAAATAGTAATGCAAAACCTGACCGAAAACTTATCGGATAACTTGACGAATAAATCTTCATAGATATTAAGATCTGATACGACTGCATATTGTTTGAAAGCGGCTTCGATTGCGCAAATTTCAAACGTTTATTAATATTTTTTGTTTTTTGACGGCGATGGTTCGTGACTAAGGATTTAATTGGTTTATGGGTCTACACTTAAGGTTATTTTGACAAAGGGGCCTGTTGACTAATACTGTAACTGAACGACTGCATTTTAACCGAACACAATTTAAGAACAAAGGAAACTTACAACTATGGTGCATTTAGCAACAAAAAAATAAGCATTTAGAATAACGAGCATAGTTTATGTAAATACCTATAACGTTTAAAAAAAAATCATAATTTTTTAACCCAAAATTTTAGTAAAAAACTACTAAATATAAAAACACGATTAAATTAAAAAAAAAATATATTTTTAAGCTTTAAACCACTTTCTTGATTTTTTCTGCAAAATTGTCAAATATTTTATCATACTTTAAACTCTGTAATATCATGCTCAATTGAGATTGTTGATAAGGAGCTTAACCGATTTGGTAACATACCCCATCGCTCATGATCTTTTCTTATTTCAAGAGTGGTTACAGCTCAATAAGTGGGGAGGGGGGCAATGTGCTATCTATTTATTTTTTTATCTAAGTTATTATCAGTTTATTTTAAACTTTTTTTTTAAAAGAGCGTCGCAGGAAAAATCTGAGAAACCTTTAGCTTAAAAGTAGCACTTTAGTCCCTAGGTTTATAATGTACTATTTACTTTGAAGCGGCGGTAAAAGCTACCCTTTAACACTTTGCACTCTTTAAAATACGCAAGAAATAAATAATATTTCAACAAATAAAGCTACCGAGGCGACGCACCGGAAAGCGTTGAGCATTCATCAGAAACCGCATGGGGTCTTCTAATGCTGCAAATTTGCTTTTAATACAACTTCTAAATTTACCTTTGACACCCATTAGACTTGCTGAACTAAGTTATTGATGGATCGAACGATAAATCTGCCATGATATCCGGAAATCATGATGCAGGCGCTACTTGAGCTACGTTTGCGTTAACTCTAACTCGAAAAAGTTGGTTAGAATTTACAGCACTAATCTGTAGAAAATTTCCAAGTTTCTCGCAAACGGATATTAGAAGATTATCGAAACGCCAAGTCAAATTAGATTTACCTTTTAAAATCAGCTAATTTTAACCCATAATATGCCTCGATATATATATAGATAGAAAAACTTATTCGTCAAACAAATGCTCTTTTAGATATGCCCGAACGAATATGTTTTTGTCACAAAAGAAAATTTTTTTAGGACAAATTTGTCCTGTTTAAGACAATAATTAAAACTTAAAGTAACCGCTTGCAGTTTTCAATTTTGATCTTTTTGTTTCTCAGTTTATTCGACAGGTGGCACACACAGTTACCGCGTCTCCGCGGATTACAAACTTTTTGTTTTAAATTCGAGAGGCGTGTATGTTTGCCTTTGTAGCTTCAACTGCCAGGTGCAATCTAATGACTTCCTGATGATTCCTAATAAGGATGAAACAGATCTGTAGATTCTCCATTAGACATTGGAGGCCTGGTCGTAATGAAGTGAGAAACAAAAACGCTTTGTCGGAAATGCCACGAGTGTAACTTTAATTTTTATTTGCGGAAACGAGATTCATTTTGTTGTTTTTTAATAATTCAAACTTTTGCCAAATTGATGCAATTTCGGGCAAAAAATATTTCAATATGCATAATACCACCCGACTGGCACGCCAGATTGATAAACTTTAAACATATTTTTTACAGGGCAGCCCTACTCTATATAGTGCGCCTGCGTATAAATAGTCTCGAATATAGTGCCGGCTTAGACTATATGTCAATTTGACTTAGCCTTCCGAGAATTCTCTAATAAATTACGTTTCGCTTTTATTCCCAATGCAGGCGCTACAATCTCACCTTGGTGGCTTAATTCCCATCCATATTTATGAATTTCAATTAGGCATTGTGTCAATAACAATCCCTTTAAATCAATGACAACAAGTCAGTGAATAAAATAAATAAAAGCTAATTAATTATTAATTTAATGCTGCCTGTGTTATTAATATGTCGCGAATATGTTTTGGAAAGGTGACCGCTGCTTAACTCTCTGCTGGAATTGGTAGATACCCAGCAAACACGGTTCCCTTGGGACTTCGTCAGCCCGATGTCGATTGCCGAATTTGCCGTCATCGGCATGACGTCGATTTACGACATCGAACCAGCAGTATTTTTTGCCGCTTTGCGATGTAGGCCCAATGTATGTTTTTCCGACGCAACGTTAGACTGTAGCCCGCCGTCGGACCAATGGTAAATTTTACTTTTTGCTGACATCAGCATACCGTCGCCGTACGATTAAGGTCCGATACGGTTTAACCACATGGTACCGACCATCCACCCATATAGCTGCTTAATTTGGTCGGTCTAACGTAGGCAAGCTGGTCTCGGCCCGACATCGGTAAACTATGCAAGTCCTTCCTAAAGCGGTCCAACGTCGGCGATTGACGAAGGTCCGTCGGTGGTAGCTTAAAGCGGACCGACAATGGCAAACCACAAAGGTCCGATAATGGATGGACAACAATAAGGCTCCACATTGGCCTCTCAAAGCGGGCCGACGTCGGTGATTGACGAAGATCCGTCGGTGCTTGCTTGATACGATCCGACTTTGGAAAACTACAAAGTTTCGATAATGCGGGGGCTTAACCGGTCGGGGTGGTTTAAGTGGCGGAAGAGGTGATCCTTGTAGAGAAGGATCACCATCTTGTCAAGTCCGCATTCTAGTTTTGAAATATCTGCTCATTATATATATAATATTATCTTCCGCTGTACAGGGAACATAGTGACATTAGCGCCATCTCTACACACTAGAAAGAAACTATTAAGCAGTTTAAAAATTTTAACGGTTCTAAAGCAGATAGAGTGCGTTTCGGCATAAAGTCGACTATAGTAGATCGGACCATCGACAGTTGCCGATTCTCGACCGATTAAACAAAGTTCCAACCGGACCATCATCGGCCCTAAAGCAGATAAAGTGGGCGTCGGCATAAAGTCGACTATAGTCAGTTGCCGATTTTCGACCGATTAAACAAAGTTCCAATCGGACCATCGTCGTTCCTAAAGTGGTGTCGGCATAAAGTCGACTCTAATAATGTGGACCTCCATCAGTTGCCGATTATTGACCGAAAACTGAAAATCGCAATCTGTCCAACATCGGGCCAGCGTGTAGTCACCGATGCCGACACACTGGCGACGTTATCGACATCGGCCCGATTTAATACCGACGATTTGTGTTTGCTGATAGGTGGTGATAAGTTTTTGGATTTTTTTATCATCTTGAGGAAAGACCAAAAATTTATATCAGCAGCTAGCACCGTTGAGCTAGTAGGTAAAAACAGAGATACCATTTTTTTTTGATAATAACTATAAAATCTGATACTTATTATTACCATAGTAGTCAGCTAGTACTAGTTCTTACACCTTTGATGGATGAGTCAAGAAACGTATGTAAAAGCAATAAGACAAGAATAAATCCCAATATAGAAAATAACATTTTCTCATTGATCTTCTTAATATTCGATCTTCGAGATGCAAATGGTTCTTCAAACGGTCAGTGAACCAGAATTCTTGTGCAGAATCTTTTAAAATAAACACAAATACTAGTTCCGATTCTACCTTCTATAATACTAGCTCCGTGCTTTAGAGTAGTTATAGGTACCTACTGCTACATTATTATTGGAGAATAAGTCACAAGTTTAACTGTGTAGGCTGATGAAAATAATACTGTTCGGAATTACCTTAAATTATGCATTAGCGCCAAAAATTATGCATAAAATATCATAACAAGCTCATAAGATCCAGTGGCGGTCGCAGGGATCTTATGTTTGTATGGTTTTTTATAAAAACACTAAAGTTTTTATGAGTTTTTCAAAAATTTTCGCCTGCGGTGCCCTGTTCGGTCGAAAGTTACATTAATTTTAGAACTTGCATAAAACTTTTTCTTTGCTTTTAAAAAATATTTTGACCTCACGCTCCCCCTTTTGGGAAAGCTGCGACCGCCACTGATAAGATCTTATCATCAAGGCCGGCTATAGCTAGTTTGGGTAAGTTTTAAATGCTTGAATCGAGTTTGATGCTTGATATATAGTTTCTTTGAATGCCACCCAGACAACCAAAACACGACTATATCACATTGAGAAGACGTCAAAAATTCGACCAATCACGTGATTTTTACGACGTCTCTTCGACGTCTAGATCACGTGGGTTTGACCCGCTTTTTGACGTGACTTTAGTCACGTAAATTTGACGTAACAATAGTGAAATTTTGCTCTAAACAGGAGATTTAAAATATATATACAGTACCGGAAATTTAGGCGTAAAATGATACTTTTACGCCCTTGTGCCAAACAGTTATACTTCGAATACTTCCAATAGATACCCCCAATTATTTCAGAAGAGTGAAAAATACTTACACAAAATATTGCGTCAGATGTAAGAAAATTGTTACTTGCGTATCTCTGGTTGCCTGAGAGCTTAAAATTCGACGTCATTTATGTCGCATCAAATGTTCATCCCAAAAAACACATCAAATTCGTGTGACTTGTGTCTTTGGTTTCCTGAAACCCAAATTTCGACGTGGGTTCGACGTCACTTACGTCACGTTGAATGATAGTCCCAAATAACACGTCAAATACACTTGACGTTACGTGACTGGTTGCCTGGGCACTGAAATTTCGCCAGAAAAACTTAAAATTTAAGCAGACGCCAACCAACTTTTGGCATTTTTTACACAAGAATATTCAGTATGGCCCCTAACACAACGTAAATAACTGTCATCTCGTTCCCAACATGACCTCGCGGCGGCAGCACTTAATATCGGTTAAGTGCTTTAAGTCATAACCATAAAATATAATTTGCGAGGTTTACATTACTAAAAAGTAGTGCTGGAACTTTAGAAAGCAGCTCGGGAATTATTCTCGAAAAAAAGAAGGCCTATAGATAAAATCATCAAAAATATGACCAAATAACTTGGGCAACTTGCGATCTCCTTATTCAACAATATGAGAAACAGTTTTGACATTAATTTTCTTTTGAACTTCTCAGAATATCCGTCTGGCCCTGAAACTTAAAAAAATGTCTACCTATTATGCTATTAATAGGTTTTGGGTTATTTTTATTTATGTATATCTTTGTCTACCTAACCCTAACACTATAAAACTAAGAGGCATAGGATTATTAAAGACTTACTGACCCTGTGACTTCAAAAAACAACTCAATTAAAGTAGGTTCAAAAAATGTGATTTTGACGAAAATTGTTTTCACTGTCTTATGCCCTGTTCTCACTATGCAACTTTTCCATGCATCAAATTTTCTAATAACAGGTTAAAAGAAGACCCCAAGCAGATTGTGTCTTCTTTTAACCTGTTATTAGAAATCTTAATGTATGGAAAAGTTGCATAGTGAGAACAGGGCTTTATATTATCTTCAAACCTCTTAAAAAGCCGACTGACAATGATCCGTTTATAAGAAATATAATGAAATTACAATTCAAAGTGCCTCAACTACACGGGTGTTTCCGTCGCCCTCGTAATGTCACAAAAGTGTTAATGTCAGTCTAACTGGATTTATTAAAAATATTTTAATTCAAATTAAAATAAAAGACTATTCATCCTCATGACGACAAATTTTTTCTTAGAAAAGTAGAGATTCTTTTTTTTCTGTCAGTGACCCAATATAAGCTAAAATTTCTTTCTAAGGCCACCGATTCAAATTCTCTAATATTCCAAATTGTTGCCCTTAGAAAGAAATTTTGGCTTATTCGTCAAAAAATCAAAAAATTGCTCCGAGCGGGGTCTTAGTTTTTGCAAAATATGGCTCATAAGACCAGCCAGTTTTGATATTTATTTGACTCCAAAAAGTATGGATATCAAATGACCCGTTTTCAACGTCGAGCTAAGGTCACTGAGAGAAAAAAGAGAATCTGTACTCAGAAGGTCTAAGCACATATTTAGGAATAGAATGTTTCTCTCTTTCTCACTTTGAATTTATAAAGAGCCAAAGTCAAGTTAAGTATGCACCACTTAGTACTTTAATAATGGAAGATGGGAAAGTGGACAAATTTAGAAAGCAAATTTGAAAGAAAAAAATTACAATATATCACCGGGTTGTTAGTTTCCACTTCGATATAAAATTTACAATAATATCTAAATTTTTAGAAATTTGCTGCATATGAGTAAATCTCTGTTGCTATAATATTTTGCCATCTTCTGCGTCTGCGACCACCCCGACGAACACTCAAAAAAAATCCTTTACCCCATGCCCAGTCTGGCCATTTCATGAAGCGTACCATATGTTATCGGCAGGTAAAGTAGATAACTGTAAAAGCAGTTAAACACACACGATCCTCAACTGCGTGGTATATATCGTAATTCTTGTTTGGGACTGGGATGTCTCTTAAGAAAATGGCATGTGAACGACGGTATTCCGATTGTTTTTGAAAATTTATGGTTACTAAGATTTGTCGTTTGGCAATTTAGATGTTAGAAATGGTCCGTTATTAACTGTACCAGTAGTAAGGATAGTTTTAAAAATATTTGCAGGATTTGCATATACCAAGGAGTGGTTTAAATATATATGCATATGTCAATTTTGTATAGTTCTTTTTAGACACACAATTTGAGAATAGAGGGAAAGGCGATCAGTCCCTCCCTTTGTAGCTGACCCAACCCACATTTCCTTCAGTAATCTACAGAAAACACTAAAACGATAAAAATGTTTAAAGTTTTAAAAATCTTTGCCTGCGGCGGTGTTATAAAATATATTTTTGTTATACAGTGTTAGTCTATTTTTGAAAAATTTTCTGCTTGTACAGCAAAAAATTTTGCCTATGGCGGGCGCTATAACACATTGATTGTTACAATGTTAATTTAATTTTAAGCAATTTTAGTCAACGGCATTTACCTATAAAAAACGGCATTTTTAGTATATTTTTGCAAAATTTTTGCCTGCGGACAACAAATCTAGAATTGTCCAGCTAACCTAATGTTTCTTTAATATTTTATAAATCACGCGAAAAATAATTTTTAGTTTAATTTTAAACAGTGTTTGTCAAAGGCATCAAACGTGTAAAAACTGCATTTTAAGCATAATTGTTTTCAAATTTTCGCCTGCGGCTCATTTAGAACATAATTTAAGCAACAATTCTAGAACTAAGATAAGATTTCAACCCAGTTTTTTTTATATTTTATAAAACACTCAAAAAAATCAAAATTTTTGAAAAATTTTCTGCTTAAACTGCAAAAAATGTTGATTGTGGTGCTATAATATCAATGATTGTCACAGTGGAGTAGCCAGGGGGTGGGGGTTTTGGGAATTAAACCCCCCTCCAGTAGGTCTAACACAATCTACATAGCTCCTACACTTTTTTGACTGTTTAATCCGGTTTGTGATGTGTGATGTTTTAAATTTTAAAAATTTTTCCTGCGGTGCTATGACGTCATAAATTGTTACAATTTTAGTTTAATTCTAAGGAATTTTTATCACCAGCATTCAAAACGTGTAATAAATGGGATTCTTAGTATAATTTTTTTTTAATTTTCTTATGCGGCGCATTTATCATGTGGCAACAAATCTATATATATACCACCGCAACCCACCCCTTCTTCGCATTTAACCCAATCCACTTTTCTAAAAATATTTTACAAAAAACCTAAGAGAGATGAAAATTTTTTAAAGATTTTCTTGTTTTTTTGTCAAAATTTTCGCCTGCGGAGCTATATCAATATAAAATATTTTAACAATTTTGTTTAATTTTAAGCAATTTTTTATCAACAATAGCATTTAAGTGTAATTTTTTCAAAATTTTTGCCTGCGGCGCATTTAAGAGTTAATTTTGAAAAAAATGTGCAAATGAAACTATATGAGACTTTCTTTTAAACGTAAGTATTTTTGTTTCATATACACTAACTCAACCCCTATTAAACCGCCCCTCTCCCCTCCCTTCAGTTCAAGAGCTCAAGCAATAGGCACCTACCTAATTTTTAAAAGTGCCATAGGTAGGTAGTTGATTTTTATTAAATGATGAACCCCCCCCCCAGAGTCGATTTCTGGCTACGCCGCTGATTGTCATAACCAAAGTTTAATTTTGATGAATATTTGTCAACATTTTTTAGAATGTCATGAAAATGTTAATTTTAGAATTATTTTCAGAAAATTTTCGCTTTGACGCATTTTTTGGCAACTAATTTGCCTTAAGCGACCCTGATTGAGCTCAACACCTAAACTAAACTGCCTCCCCCCCTTTTGCAATCGGCTGTATCCGCTCCTGGCTATTGCTTCTAGAAACTTACAGGATTTGGAATTGATACAAAAAGGTCTTAGATACAAAGTTTTTTCTAACTCCACAAAGTTAAAACTTTAGTCGGCAAACCAATAAATCCTTATGGAGTTCAAAAGCGTATTATCAGGATTTTAATATTCATTAAAAAATTATTAAAAATGCAAATCACAACACCACATCCGAGTATAACAAATGGTTTATTATACTCGGACCACATCTCAAACTAAATTAATTCATTACAAATTTTGCAGGTAGTACTATCGAAGGAAACGTTATGTAAATGAAATCGACAAAAGAAGTAGCAATTCGAGGAGTCGGTAACTGTAAATTCGATTTAGATTAGATTGGAAATATTTTAACAGATTTAGCTGAATCGTTTGAAATGCTCTAAAACAGTGTTTATTTATAATAATTAAACCTAAGAAAAGAAGGTGTATGCGTGGGGCGCAGAACTTTTGGTTCTATATTAATTTACTCACTAAGATAATAGTGCAGACGTAAAAAGCCCCCCCCCCCCTCTGCTAACTCTTGAACGAAAGTTTTTTCGACTATAGTTTACGTACCTCACTTTACTTTTAAACGAATTGAGATACAGACATTTCTAAAAAAGTCAGTAGACCCGGAAAGAGTGTAGTAGGAGTGTTAGGGACGGGGTATTGCAAGAGGCGGCCTAATTGCAAGATCTGCATGCTACCCTTTTCTACCGTTTACATGCAATAGTGATGGTGTAAGAGAAAACCAAAAATGTCTATTTTCAAATTGAACATTTAATTTTGTCGAGACAAAGATTTTTATCCGGTACGCAATATAGTTAGAGAGGTGGTGGCAGTAAAAAATTAATCATTTTATCCCATTTGAGGTTTATGGTTTTGAAAAAGAAACAGCAAAGATAACAAAAAAATATTTTCATAGGTCTAGCAATTATTTTTTGCAACTTTTGAGGCCTCCCTGTAAAAAAACCCACCCAGAGGTGTGTAATCATTTGTTTTGTTATCTTATAAAATAGATGAAATAAGAGAAAATTTATACAAGTTTTGAGGCCTCCCTGTAAAAAAAAGTCCCCACCTAGAGAGGGGCAATAATTTTTTTTTTTATCTTGATGTGGCCCTTAACATATTAGCCCTAATCAGAAAAGAGATGAAATGACTTCATATAGCTATTATTTTTTTAAACTTTTAAGGCCTACCTGTAAGAAAAGCCCCCACCTAGGGATGTGCAATATATTTTTTTTGGTATATTGGTGTGGTCCTTAACACAATCGGACTAATCAGAAAAGAGATGAAATGACTTGATAGACCTATTATTTTTTGCAAGTTTTAGCACCTCCCTGTAAAAAAAGCCCCACCACCTGAGCATCATAATATTTTTAATTAATTCGTATTGATGCAAACCATAGTTTTATACTAGTTATAATGTGGATGAAATCATACTCCTCAATTACCACCACCTGTCTATCTAATATCCTTGCTACTATTTTGCTCAAGAACACGGTGATTCTTTCCGAGTTTGAGTATAAAATTTTTTCGACTGAAAACAGGTCTGGAGAAAAAAGTTGCACAGTTTTAGGGGGAAGGAATGTGACTCCTTGTTGAATTTTTGTTCTCTCTGATTTTTTTAGCATTGTAATAACATTTTCCTGAATTGCCTGTTTTAACTTCTGCTTTTGCATAATTTGCCTATTAAATACAAGTCAAAACCTTTTACTGCATTAATGACTTCAGTATTTGTCTCACTCAATGCTACCTCCATATCTGACAACAAAAAGGTTATTCCCTTTTGGTCTAAACCTATATTGGGGCTGTATTTAAGTATTTTTTCCCAAAGAACATTTCCCTTTTAGTTTCCTACATTTCAAAACGTCTGCTGATTATCTCGCATTTTTCTTACTCTCACGGACACACTTATGACAAATTGGTCTTTCTTCTGAGGAAATAACCTTATTTGATACTAGCGTAACCAAAAAAAAAGCCAAGTGGAAGTGGAGGGGGGGGGGAATAATCAAAAAAATAATTTGCAAGGCGTACTTAAATTTTCCCTATTTCTTTTTAAATAGATACGGAGGTCTGTTAAACAACTACTCGCCCTGCTTACATACTTTATTAATAAATTACAAAATTAGAAAATCTGTTGAATCCCCGCCACACCCTGGTGGTTTTTGATCGTCCTTTTGAATTTTTTTACAGGACGGTGTTGGAAAAATGTTTGTTTAGAAGTAGCTCATGAAATGCACCCATAAAAAATTAATTTTGATTACGAAAAACCCTTAGGCACTCTCTGTAAACTTTTAATCGATATAAACTTAAAAATAACCAAAACAATAGAATAACGAGATGGTCAATCAGTACGGTTCTACGTAATGGAAATAGCAAAATCATTTTCTAAGTGTATCTACTTCGGAGCTTGGGATATAATCCTTAATTCAAAAGGCACTTTTAGCACGTTTCAAAATTCACATCGACTTTCCATAGACGTATCTCCGATTCGGATACGGATAAGTGAACCAATTTGGAACAAGCTAAAAGTACATAATATCAATATATTTTCCTGTTCAGTCACCAGCAAATTGATGGTCGTATTTAACGGATTTTTAAGAGTCAAACCATGTTAATTGATTTTATATCGGCCAGCAACTTTGATATGATTTAACTATGTGTCACCTGAGGTGAATAATAACATCAATATGGAAATCAAATCAAGTAAATCTTTTGGCATCTGTTAAAGCCTGATAAAATTCGCATAAAAAAAGTAGGTAAATGTGTGTTAAATAAGTTGAATTTTTTGTTTGCCTATAATTTTGCAACTATACTTATTAATTCCAAATTCTCCGGACAAATTTTAATGTGGCGGCTTACGTTTAAACACATAAACGAAATGAAAGTGTCATTGTCAAAAAATTGGCCCGATTGAAATGAAGGGTGGTGATCCCATTTTACTAAATGGACATTTTGAAATTATATTATATATTAAAAGTTACCTATATCTAATATTCTCTTAATTTTCGCAGATTTGGTTTAAACTAAACTGGGAGAAAGTCTAATGTCACTAATCAGCTGTTTGTCTTTTGCTAAGTTACGACAAGTAACCGCATTGTGCACCTAGTTAAAGAAATTGACTCTATAAAACCAAACATCATGTGTTCGATTAGCGACTAATCGGCATTGGCATTGCTGACTATTGAAGATCAGAAAATGCCTATACACTCCATTTCAAATTGGTGTGGACTAGTTTATGGAACCATATGGAAATTGGACCTGAGAATTTGGAATGAGGTGCTTTCTATTGTAAGTAATATTATGACCGAGCGGTTGACTGCGCTGGACGTGTATTTTTGAAAGTCATACGATCCGGTCTTTGTCTCGTTCGACGGGATCTATCGCATGGGATATATCATCTACCACGATCGAAAAGCAGTTTAGGAAGCAATACATTCCAAAAAAGAATACACGTCCTTATGACAATATATATAGGTAACTACCACCACAAAAATAAATCTGATAATCTGAAAAGTACTTAGGTATAACCAGACGATTTTAGCGAAATTGAGCTTTTTTGGTTATGGTTCATGGGTTGTGACCTCGGTTGTTATGTTACGTTAAATCTGTGAAACTTGTCATCCAAATAAATAACCACCATAACCGCAAATTACAAACCATCTTATTAGGCAAACTTGCTGTAGAGAAGCTAACCATATCCAAAAATCTTACGAGCCTGCAAGGGCTCTTCTGCAGAGGGATGACCGGCGCAATGAGGACGACCCCTCGCTTCCAACTTGGATCAAGAAGGAGGCGATGGTGACGCAGATGCGATTAAGGAACCAGGGACTGTGGAAGGGCAGGGAGGAAAGAGAGGGCCATGTGGCGGTCGAGGGACTGGCGACGAAAGAGTTGCCTCTCCTAAGACTGCCAGTGAAAGCACCGCTTCAACCATGGAGGTGCGATAAAAAGTACAAGGTCAGAACGGAATGAGTGGCAAAGGGAAGAATTCCGAACGGAATTAAGCAGATAGACGACGGTCTGCTACACGGATGGCTCTAAACAGTCAGCCACGCAGACAACAGGCGCTGGAGTGTACGCGGAAAGCCTAGAAGTTCAAAAGAGTTATCCACTTGGAGAACACGCTACGGTGTTTCAGGCGGAGGTGTATGCCATTATCATGGCAGCAACCCTACCCGAGGTCAGAAATGGCAGGAGGGACATATACATATGCTCCGTCAGCCAGGCTGCCCTCAAGGCTCTAAGTGCACCCAAAATAGTCAGTAGTCTGATGGAGGAGTGCGCTGAAGCACTGCAAACACTGGTTCAAGACAAAAGGGTGACACTGATGTGGGTCCCAGGTCATGAGAGAATACCAGGGAACGAGAAAGCGGACGAACTTGCCAGACTCGGGGCCGAAACCCAATACATTTGACCGAAACCTCTTCTGAGAATAACAAGGAAACAGATACAGAGTGAGCTCAAAAAGTGGGCCAACAATGAACTGAAGACGTCCTGGAGGCAAGAGTTAAAGTGCAGACAGTCCAAGTTATTCGTGGATGGTCCGAATGTAGCCAGAACTAAATGGCTCTTAGACAAGACCTGAAAGGACATTAGACTCGTCTGAACAAACATCTGACGCAAATAAGTGTAGCAGGAGATCCCGTGTGTCCCGCTTGCGGGCTCGAAGAGGAATCGGCGCAGAACTTGATAGCAGACTGTGATGCATATGCCAGATCAAGGCAGCTGAAGTGGGGATTTCCCACGATAGAGGAAGAAGAGCTGCAATCGCTCAAATGGGCGACATACTGAACTTCGTAAAGAAGACAGGGAGGCCCGGAGAGAGAGGTGCAGCGGAAGTACGGGCATAGGGGTAAGGAACGGGGTATGGCAGAAAAGGCCCATGAAGAGGACTAATTGCCAGGCCCACGGGCCGCCCCTATACTACTACTACTACTATTATAAGGCAAACTGCCCAACTCCTTCCCAACCCAACCCAACCCAACTCCTTCGCGGGCACTTGGTAACAAACTATACCGATCTTCATATCTTTGACGAGTGAATGAATAAATGAATCGATCGATCAATTTATCAAAAGTGTTACTTATGACCGATTCTCACAACAAATTGTCATTAAAATTCGCGACTTGTGCGCCTCGAACTGATCAACAATTCACTCGAAGCTTTCGAAGCATTACATCTATTACATTGTATACCGACAACGACTTAATGTAATTTAGTAGTCCAAAAAGTGTGGTCGGGTGATTAAAGAAATTAGGTAGAAAAAGCATTTCATTTCAACGTATCCGTATATCTAACGCATTCAAAACAAAGCCAAAATGCTGTTGACTATTATGCTATGAACGTGGCTCGCTTTTATGGGAAATTTCATAACAGAACAGCAGATCTCGTTCAAAACATAACAGAATCTGGTGAACTTTTACAAAATTTATGATTATCAACACAGTGCTCTTATGGCAACGTTTTTCTAAATTTGTTCAATGTCCGTTGAAGAAAAAGGTAGCATATAGCATATTTTTGGAATCAGAAGGAAAAGATCTATCGAAGATTTAAAAAATATACAGGGTGTTCAATTTAAAATAAGAAAGTTGCAGTGGGATTTACTAACATCTAAAATAGCACCCCCCACAGGTCTAAATATTTACACCTGTGGGGGATAATAAATTTTAAAACCTATTTTCAAAAAACACTTATCCATACAGAAAAGACACAAAGTTATTCATCAGTTTGTATTGTTATTGCAAAATACCACTGAAAAACTGCTTTTTCTCTCAAAATATACCATATTTTAGGAGACAATGCCCTAAAACTAATTTTTTTTACAAGTTTCAAAATGGCAAATGGTGAATACGTCAAAAATTTGGCACATAATAGTTTCATTATCTATGTTTGAGGTTATAAAGTAACTTTTTAGACCACCTCTGGGGGGTGGTTTAAATTTATAGCTTCTAGAAAAGATTGTTTTGTGGCAATTGGTAATACGTTCGTCTATAATTTGCCTAAGTAACCATTTTTACAAGGATTAATTTACCTCATTTAATATCCCAAGTTGTTCATTAACCAAAAAAACACCTTCAATTTTTTTCAGAAAAACGCCATATTTTGAACCCGTTTTCAGCAGAAAAAATATATTTATGAGGGCACTACAAGGCAAAACAAACACAAGAGAAGGTCACTGACTATGCACGAAAAATATACCAAACAAAAAACCCAAAGCAACTATAATAATTTATTTAAAAACTGAAATTAAAATATTAAGGTTATAGTGTAGGGGCATATGTCGATAATTTCTATCCCGTGGGATTTTTTATGAAGAAGTTTTATGACTATCTTTCTTACCAAATTTGGTCCTCTTCGCTTTAATAGTTAATGAATAGAGCTCTTTAGTGTGTTATTTTTGCAATATCCTAATTTTACTGGGTTATTTTTCAAGGTCATGAAGCTTCAAACTGCATCAAACTGTAAGTATCGAATTTAGCATACATGCCTAATAGTTTGAGGCGCATTTGAAGTTGCTCTGACAAAACGTCGAATTATTAAGATTTTTTGAAGATAAAATAGCAAAAATCTGGTTTTTTGCAATTTTTAAGGTCATTTAAGGTCGGATGACCTTGAAAGACAATCCTTGGCCTCGAATTAAATGGAATCAAATATAATCATGCCCCGGTTGCGAAAGGTGTATTTTTTATGATTTTTGACCGCCATCTTGAAAGATGTCGTCATATCGACCCCTTCTACACGAATGCGAACAAAACACCCGGTAACACTTGATTGTGTGACTAAAGAGCTATCAATCCCACATAGTCACAAAACTCCTTCATAAAAAATCCCACGGACTTACACTTGCCCCTTTACTATTATCTAAAAGCTCAGTCAAGAAAACTTTCCTTACTCAAAGCCCACTCATTTCAAAGCAGTAGCTTTCATCAGTAGAGATTGGTGCAAGCCAAGGTAAAAGCAGAGGTAACAGATCCGAACTCGCTGTTAATTATGATTTAAACGCAGCTAATATTTTCAAACTGACATTTCGACAGTGAACGAAATGTAAACAAAAGTTGCATTTAAGTTTTTTAATATATTTCATAAATAAAAAGACCTTTTGAATAAATACAAAATTGATCTACTTTTTTTATTATTACCCATCTAAATCGCTGTGTGGCATCAAGTATTAATTTCAAAAATTAATTAACAAGGGTAAATTTTAATTAGAGTGGCATATAATCCCAATTTTTATTTGTTCCTCCGAGTGTTTACTATTTAAAGCCTGCGTGGGTTTAAATTTTTTAATTTTCTTTTCTTCTAAATTGAAACTTTCTTCTTAAATCCAACAAAAGACTGTGCTAAGATGATTATTAAATAAACAAATTTATTAATATTCTTCTTATAAATCAAACTATTTCGAAAACTCAAGGTTTAAAATGCTAAAAACCAAAAATTTCACTTAAACCTAGCACCGCTTTAAAATAGACTAAATCCTTTTAGTAAATTCCACCGTTGATGTCTAAATTTTATAGTTTGCTTTAAGTTTAAGTAAAATGCAGAATAACAAAGAAAAGTACAGAACAACGACATATACAAAATGCACACCAAATCAGCGACATTCAAAAGAGCGACAATTTTGTTTAGGATCTCTCCCAGTTCCTATGTGTACCTTACGTGTTGTGTTCTTGTTTGGCCCAGAGATTTGGTTGTTTTACCGTAGGGGTATTTTATATCTACGGTTTTACAAACAACCGGGTAGAACCGGGTCCGCAAGGGTTCGCTCCGAGAAACATTATTTTTTGTTTTAGTGGGTTGGGTTTAATAAAATAGCATTTTTTGGCAGAATAAAAGTCAGGATGTGGGTTCCACTAAAACCAAACAAAAAATCAGCGAAATCTTATTGACCCGCCTTAAATAAGCATAATTGCTGTTTTGATATGTCGCTGTTCTGAATGTGGCCGTTTTTATTGGCGCTCTTTTGATATATCGCTGATTTTATTGTTGATATTTCGAATATAGTTTTGATAGATTTAATTTTATAAACTGGGGGGTTGGTTGTGTCGCTTGATATAAAACGTGCTTTACATAACCTCCAAATAAAAAAAAAATAAATAATAGCTTAAACTAACAATAACCTTTATTTTTCCATTAGGGATGAATAAAATCTGTTATAGACACAAATTTTATAGAATTTGCGATATAAATTACTGAGCATGAAAGGTCACTTTGTTATTTGACCGATTGAATATTTTAACATTTTAATTTCAACATTTAGGTAACTTTAGGGCTTTACGTCTACTTTTCGAAGCAGTTGCCTAAATCTCTCTACTTTAATATGACAATAGTTCTATTATACTTTTGCATGTCTACTAACCTCATAATCATAACATGTTGTTCTGCTTTTGATCTAGAAACTAAAGTTTAAAATTCATTTGGCACTTTTTTATGATCTAGTTTGGGCATATATTGACTAAATGACCCGGTATGGTCAGATTCTCGTCTAGGTCGAGGTTGGGAAAAGTAAAAATAGAATATCCTACATTGTGGGCAATATAAAGTGAAATTTATATCCAAAAACTAATTCAGGCTAAAAATGGTGTTTGCAGAGGTCATCGGACATGATTTCTCCAAATGTGTAATGGCTTTTTTTTATCAAACTTGACATATGAAATTTGTTTGCATTTAACTGCTAAGATGTTAAACAGGATAGTGAATATTCAAATTTCTTAAGCAGTAGCGCACAGAGAAGCACATTTTTACTTCAAATTAAGTTTTTTTTATCCTTAACCCCCCCCCCCCACAATATTTAACGAATCTTTTCGGTGGCTTTTCAGTGGCAACTTCGGGTTTGTTTTGAATAATCGGAAAGAATTACAAAAGCAAACGAAAAAAATTGTAGGTCGCATGTCAGTGTAGATTTAAACGTAAAACTTTGACAAGTTATCAAAAAAACAAAATGGTGCACGAGAAAAATTAAATTAGTTTGAATAATTTAGTCGTGCACTACCTCCAGGAAAAGAAATTCTTACAAAAAAAAATTTGTTTTATAGCTTCACCAAAAACATGATTTTAGTAACTGTCTTCAGATAACTAAAGCATGGCTTTTTTGGTTACAGATGCAAAAAAACTTTTTTTTTTCCATCACGGTTGCAAAAAAAGGTTTCTGTCCGTTTCTTACCCAAAGATAAAGAGAAATAGCGGAAAATAGTAATATTGAAAAAATCTAATTATTCTTGCCTAAGAATTAAGCCATTTCCGCCAGTTTTCGCCAAGTATTTACGAAAAAATGTCGCAACAATGAACGTCACACAGAGAGAAATGATATTAGCCTGTATACATCAGTTGTATACTATTTGGGACAATGCAACTTATTTCATAGTGGGTATACAGAAATTGTGTAGCCAATATAGAAAATCTTATATGCAGTATAAAAAAATTTGTATTGTCCCAAATAGTATACAACTGTTGTATACAGGCTAATATCATTTCTCTTAGTGCACCGAGTAAAAAGACACATCGCTATGGAAACGATTGTTATTTCATTTATTAGCCGCCTGATTTATAGTGTAAAGATTTGTTGCGAGAAGTTCTCTTCGTTCGAGATTTTTAAAATATTTTGCTGTTTTTCTTGGATTTTTTGATAAAGCTATTAACAAAAATAGTGCTAACAACTCGCGGCTAAACTGTGCTTTCTTTTACTCGCATTTTTAAATACCTCGCTGCGCTCGATATTTAAACCAACGCTTGTAAAAAAGCACTATTTTAGCCACTAGTTGTTAAAAGCACTATTTTTTTATATTTTCAACAAAAACATGATTTTAGTAACTGTCTGCAGATAACTAAAGCATGGCTTTTTTAGTTACCAATGCAAAAAAACTTTTTTTTTGATCACAGGTGCAAAAAAAGATTTCTGTCCGTTTTTTACCAAAAATTAAAGCGAAATAGCGGAATATAGTAATATTGAAAAAATCTAATTATTCTTGCCTAAAAATTAAGCCATTTCTTCCAGTTTTCACCAAGTATTCACGAAAAAAATCAATTAAAAACATCATCGAAATATCAAACTGTCAAAGATTAAAATATCGCAACAATGAACGTCACCGAGTGAAAAGGCACATCGCTATAGAAACGATTGTTATTTCATTTACTAGTCGCCTTGATTTATAGTGTGGTGTGTTGCGAGAAGTGCTCTTCGTTTGAGATTTTTAAAAGCATTTTCCTGTTTTTCTTGTATTTTTTGATAAATGTATTTAAAAAAATAGTGTTAACAACTCGCGGCTAAACTGAGCTTTTTTTACTCGCTACGCTCGTTATTTAAACCAACGCTTGTAAAAAAAAACTTTTTTACCAACTAGTTTTTAAAAGTACTATTGTTTGATGACTTTTCCTCTAATTTTACTTTTTTTTATATGTTGGTTTTGATTGCGTTATAAATATATTAAAAGCTTTTGATTTTATTTGTGTATTGCATTTAAATAGCATCTATTATATCATTAAAACTAGTTGTTAGACCAAATGTGATACTATTTTTGATTTCAGCTTATCCAAATTAGCCGAAATTGCAAAAAAACTCAAGCACCAAATTGTGTGAGTAAACTAGAGATTCGTACTCCCATTGTCTATATTTCTTACTTTCACGACGTTTCGCATGCTTATGTATCTGCAATCGTCATCTCTACTCAGTATTCCCCTGATGACGATTACACTCGAAACGTTGCACATTATGAAAAATTAAAAACTAAACACAATGGAAGTCCGAAACTCTAGTTTAGTCTCAAGTTCAACATTGTCTACCACCTTCAAACAACAACCAAATTGTATGTTGACCACTGTACGTAATTGTTATTACTAAATCCTTTATTTATCTCAGACTAGTTTATAAAGTATATAAATTGCAATTACATAAAAACTGGAATAACAAATAATAATGAATAAATATAAACAATAAATAAAATAAATCCAGTAATAAAAATTGTTAAGAAACAAATAAACAGGATTGTCAAAAATAAAATTACAAATTTCTGGGACTAATCAACAAACAAAATAACAATTAAATAAAAATAAAAAACAAACATTGCTGATAATTAAAAGAAACACAAGTAAAAGACAAATTAAGATAAAATGAACAAAACCATTAAAAATATCCAAAACATCACAAATATTTATACTGAATATTTTCTTAGATATAGACATCACACTTTGCCAGTAAATATACTTGTGTGTCTTTTTAAAAGATGTTAAAGTTTAGAACTTTTTTACTTTATTTACATATTTAGAAAATACAGAATTAACTGCAACTCTCGTATTTCTCGCTGGTATATGGAAATTATTTTGTTGTCTCGTGTTGTATTCATGAATTTGATAATGAAATGTTATTTTATTCCTCCGTGTAAAATAAATATTAAATTTTATTATTAGAATCCTTTAAATAAAAACAGCCAACATGCGACATCCTATGCTACTTGACAGTCCCCAATTGACACTTTTTTATCATTCCAACATGCTCACGTTTTACCGCGTCAATTCAAAGAATCTGTCTATTTTTGCTTTTTGCATTTTACGGTAACCGCCGCGCCGGGCAAATAAATTTTATAGTTGTCTGTAACGAAAATAGCTTCCTTTAAAGATTGCTTATTGTTTATTTTGTAATGTGCGAGAGCAATTGCAGGCAGCTATTTCAAGGTTGGTTCAAATTCAACATTTTGTCGTTTTCCCAAAACTAAGAAATGGTGGTATTTTAAAGTTTGTAGGTAATGATTTTTGAAGTTTAAGTTTTTTATGTTATGCCTAAGTAAAATTCGATTTGATTAGGAAATTACATTTTAAACCGCTGGTCTTCTTGGAATTTTTACCAAAAAACTCGCAATAATGTTATTCTGCCACACTTCATACTAAAAACCGAATTAACTTCTCTTTTGTTATTCGTATGGATGCATGTTGTTTACTCAGTCAACCATGAGTTTTCTGACATCTTCATCATGTACAACAAAAGAATTAATTAATTTTAATTTCGCGCCTTTGTTTGCTTGCGTCTTTTTTGCATTACAGGAAAAATGTAAGCTTTGTAAGAAACAAAGTTGAATGTTTTTGCTGTTTGCATGTTTTTGATTCTTTTAATTAATCTATAAATTGTATAATATATCTCTATATAGCATTATGATACATTATATATTTTAACAAAATTTTGTCTTTTAACCAAACAATATAGCAAAGATACAATTCTTAGAATTTTTGTCTGTCTTTGCTAGAGGGACGTGGAAGTTGAAGATGGATGAAAGGGATAAGAGGCGTGAGGTGGAGGGGTAAAGGGTGGGGGAGTGATGGAAGAGAAAGGGTGGAAGGTAGGTAGGCTTGAGGTAAGAGGAATGGTATGGGAAGTGTTGGGGCAGAGAAGAAGCCACAAACACGAACGAAGTGGCGGGCAATAGCTTTATCCGTGGTTACACTGTGATTTCACGCAAATTTTGGTTTACGAATTATTTCCGATAGAACCCGGACACTGCACTCACTCATAATTATATTTGTAAACTAATTAATTATGGATCTTCTACTTTAGAATTTACCTACCTTTTTACCGAATTTTTTTGTCCCTGTTTGTTGGTCGAAAACAATTTATTATAAATTATTCTCATGGAGTTACTTATTATGTAAATAATTTAAACACATATTAAAAAAGCTCAAAAGTCATAATAGTTCTTGTGCACATTAGGGAAAATCATACTTTTCGTCCCTCTGGACTAAAATGGTTTTTTTCGTTCCTACGGATTAAATATAATATCCATAAAGATATATTGCATCTTACTTTATGTGGGTACCATTCCACAATTAATGAAACGTAAAAATCAACAATTTTTTTTAAGGAAAAAGCAAAACAGATCCCAAAATTGCCAAAAATATTAGCTATATAAACAAAAGTATATTTTTATCCCTCAGCGAATTATAGCCCTCCCTGCAGTCGGGAAAAACTTTTAATCTCGGGATTGAAACTACCACTTTAGTCCCTAGGTGTATAACGTACTAATATACCTATTGGCGTTTGAATATATGAAAAATCTATACGTATAATAAATCTTTAGATACACCATTTCTGAACGCTAAATATATTTTAAAAATTTGTGATTTCGGCTCATAACCGAGCCTCTTACATAACCATATAGAAAAACTACTAAACTGATTTTAATGGAAGTTTCACTACTGTATTCCTTTGAACCCTGGACAGGACATATGCTTTTTGATTAAAATCGGTTCACGAAGCAAAAGTTATGATAATTTAAATAAAAAACGGCTCGATGGAAGGGTTAAAGATGCGGAAGAAGCCTGGTAAGGTGGAGGGGGAGGTGGAAGCTACAGTTTTAAACACGAGAACGAAATCGCGAACAATAGCTAATATTATAATAAAATAAAATCGATTTCGACATATACATTAAAACAAATATAAGGTCTAAAATAGTTTAATTTGAGGCACGAGGTTTAAGGCCACAAAAACGGCATAGATTTGACAACACTGCTTTGCTATTTTTTTGAAAGATCAACAATAGGTAGCATCACTAATGCCGTTTCGAGTGAGATCGTGCAGTGTTCAGAACACGGTGCGAACACCATGTGACGAAAAGTATAACTTATTAGAACTTATTATTAACAAATTTCCGTATTCTTATTTTTATTGGCCGAATGTTCTATTAGACAAGTGGCCGGTGGCTATGCGGAACCTGAATTCCAATACTCCAATCGAAATCACTCAGTTTCCTTCGGCCTACCAAATTACGTGACCTTGGCGTTTTTAGAATTCCAGCAGAATCTCGCTTATAAAGAGAAGAAAACATAACTTTTTTGTTATAAGATAATAGGATTTATAAAAATCTACAACCATATCCAAAGAATTTTTCAAAACTTTGTGTATTTTTTTCAAAAAATAAAAAAATCCAAAAATTGTTGTCACAGATTTCTGTATTATCGACGAGGCTAAAGAAAGAGCCAGGTAAGATTTTTTACTATTGTTAGCTGTGTTTATTTTATTTCGGGAATGAAAGAGTCCAGTAAAAACTGTCTGGATACGGTTGTGAGGAATCCAAAAATAAACATTCCTGTCAAATTTCAACAGATTCCGTTTTCTCGTTTCTGATATAGTAAAGATTGGCTAAAAAACAATTGTCAGTTGTCAAATCTATGCCGTTTTTGTGGTCTTAAAGAGAAATCTTGGTGGGCGCCCGGGCGGGGGTACATGTCAAGGTTGCTTTATTATTTTCTATTTCATTTATATATAATAAAGGGATAAATACAGCTTGCTTAAACAAATACAAATTGATATTTGAACACTTACCAGCATTAACATTTGTTGAAAGGACTAGAAGAAAACATATCGAAGCTAAAGCCGGCCCTGGCTCTAGCAGTTGAGTCCACGCCTTCATGGCGCGTCCTGAAACAAATACAAACTCAATTTAGAAATAGCTGATTTCAAATTTCAACCATATGGAGATGACTAAAGATTTAAATTATGACAATAATTTAAATCTCCCAAAAATTTAAGTCCCCTTTAAAATATTTCCAAACCCAAAAGTGTCCCTATAAAAAACCCGAAACCAAATTTGGCAGAAACATAATTTGTCAGAATTTAAAAGAAAAGAAAATAATTGGTCCCAAAAAAATTGTCTCGAAAATGAAATAACGGGAAAATTAAATCGCTAGAAAATATATGCATAGAATTAAATTTACTAAACATATTTTTATAGAAACACAAAATGTTAGAAAACATCTTCAACGAAAATAAGTTGATAGAAACATAGTAATGCCGAACCACAAAATTCACGCCTATTCTGGCCGAAAATGATTTGAACCGATGGTTACGAATTCAATTGCTACGTTGCCAGGCTTACAGCACGGAAGAGTCGAAGTAAGTTGTGATATTGTATTAATTTACCCCCCTTACATCCCTCAACCACCCTTTACCCCCAATTTTCTTCATAATATTAAAATCGATTCACGTTAAGTGTGTCAAAAATGAATCGCTAGATTTGAGAGACAGTTAGACAGCCAGAAACTGATAAAAAAATACCCTTGCCATCTTCCGAATCCAGGGCCTACGCCGCTTTAGAGATTTAAATTTGACGCATGCCCAATAGCGATTCGGATGACTTGTGGTTCGGTTCATTTAAGGATCGGGCATATTATTTTCTATCAATTTGTGGTTCGGGTGTTTTTCGTTTCTAGAAAATTATTTTCGATAATTTTGTAATTCTGATATTTTAAGGTTTGTTTAAATTACAATCGGTTAAATTATATACGCCTCTTTTAAGGATCGAGTAAATTCTGAGTGTTTTACTTTCGTTCATAATTCGTTTCGGACGTTTTATTTTCTGTTCAATTGGGTTTCGGTTTTTATAAATTCGGCTTTTATTGTGGGTTCCCACCCAAAAGGGGCACTAGTGTCAAATTTAACATACTACTTACAAAAAAAGCATTTTTTTGAATGCTGGCCGTTCTGTCAGTCATTAAGGGTGCGGACCTTTCATTCTGGTTCCAGAAATGCGTAATATGTTTGGTTTTTAAATAAAATGATATTTAAGTAAGTACGAGAAATTTGATTTTTCTACTCCATTCAATTTGGGAGAAATAAGGACTTTTCGGACACACAGATTAATTTTTTATATAAGCGAGATAAAGCAAAACTCCTTTCTCGTTTCTGATAAATTTTATTCATCTGAGACTTTAACCAAAGCAAAGGTGTCTTATGGGAATTAAACGAGATTTTCAGTTGCATAATCAACCTGACTTCAATGGGTCTTAATGTTACTGGTTCACTGCCATTGTCAAGGTGTTCTTCGCTGGCGTTATTATTTGTTGCCAATGGAATTTTAACAATTTTAACAAGATATTTAATGGATTCTCGCGTCGTACGGTAATCCAAAAGGATAAAAAAGAAAATAAAAGTTGCCGGTAGTAGATTTTGTTAAATTACGTTATTAGGTAAATATTTGAACTCTTAAGGCCATAGTTTCTCCCCAGATTTTTTACGCCTTTTCACATATTTTTTAGCTGAAACATTTTGGTTTTTTTTGGATAAAAAAAAGGTCTGGTGCTGTCATCCTCCTCGAAACTTTTAAAATAGGTTTAAAACAAACCCAAAAACTACTTTAGCGAAAAAAAAACTAGGTTTTCTTTCAAAGAAAATCAAGGCTAGACAATAATTATTGCTTTCTAGTCCTTTATATTCCATTGAATTTATGTACTTATTTTTTTTAAGGAGCAAGAAAATATCTTTAAAAATTAAATAGTACCTATGACATTACCTACTATCTTGTTTAGCTATATTTATAGGGTGGACCACAAAAAGCCAGACTGTTTTGTTTTAACTGCCAATTTTTTATTTATTCTCGGATTTTAACGCAACAAAGAGTTTTGGAAAGATACTAAAATAGACCTTTTGCAAATATGCCGAAAAATGACATTTATCCAAAATTCAAAAAAGCGGAACGTTGGGTTTTTTTTGAGATACTGTATATTTTTTTTTGCAACCACAAAAATCTTCTATCTATTATCTCTATACCGATGTATCACTTGAATATTATAAAACTATGGGTTTTTTCTAAATGTTAAAAAAATAAAATTTTGTGACAATCCAAGATGGCGGATGCCTTAAAATTTTATGCATTTTAAAAAACCAGTTGCCTTTTTTCTTAAACCACTTTGTATATCTTCTTGCTATAAAAGAAAGGTAGCAACTATTATCTGTTAACCCATGTATCATTTGTTAAAATTTATTGAGAAATAAGAAAAATGTTGGGGTTCTACTGTAACACCTTTCATGCATAAAATAAATGATTTTGTCTAAAACTGTATAATACTGTTTTGCATTTCTAATGTCGTCTGTTTGAAACTGTCCCAAAATACTGTGGAGGGATTCTAGAATGTCTTTAAAAAAGTTCTGCAATTTCTCGTTTTTTCTGCAAAGCCTTCAGGGTTACCGCCAGCATCTTTGTTGTCTACTTTTTTCTGGAACGAAGGGGGGGCGATGGCCCCCCCTCCGCCCCCTCCTCTGAGACCGCCACTAAAAGTATCTAAAAAAACACAATAGTTTTCTGAGATGCATAAAACTTTTGGCCATCTGCCATTTTAAATTTTTGATAAATGTCAACTTTTCTTTGGGTTAAAATCCGAAAATAAATAAAAAATTCACAGTTAAAACAAAACACTTTGGTATGGTTTTGGTATTCTTTGACAGAAATCCATGTATAACCTGTCAATGTGGTTATAAAAATAGCTGTAATAGTAGACTCAAGGGCACTGAAGAGGTAAGACTTAACTGGCTTTTTAATTGAGATGGTGTTCGCTGAGTAAGCAGCGCGCACGTCAAAACCGTGAATTCGAGAACGTTATACTTTTTTAGAAAATTTTAGTTGGTACCTTTAACATCGGGTGGATAAGAATTATTTTCAACTTTTTTTGTTCTAGCGAAAAATTATATGATTGTGGTAATGTTAAGGTGTTTGATCCTGGATTCAATCGTCACACACTCATTTCCATCGAACACATTATTGTTATTCCATTATGGAATACGAAAGTATGACCGTATAACATATAAATTAAAAGAAGCGCACTGGCTTAACATAAAACAACACCGTAAATTACATTCCCTGTGTCTTTTCCACACAGTGATCTCAAATAAAAATCCACCTTACATATGTAATAAAATTAAATTTAGAACAGGAGCTTACAACCTCAGTTCTAGACTAAAAAATTATATTACAACACCTGCTCATCGCACATCTTATTTCGAAAGATCATTCTCTTATAATGTATCAAAACTCTACAATAGTGTCCCCCGAAATATCAAAAATTTAAAACCTCTTCAATTTAAACAAGCAATTAAAGCTCAGCTTTTATCCACATAAATTTATGGTTAAACTTGCGGTGATGATTCATTTTGCATTCCCGTGTTATTTTATTTTAATTTTATTATATCTTAAACAAAATCTGTTCCTATTTTTTGTTGTTTTTTGTTATTTTTGTGTTTTTTGTTGTTTTTTCTGTGAATAATATGTGTATCATGTGTGTCTGACAAGGTATGTGTTATTTTTATTTTTTGTAATATTAAGATATTATCCATACGTACACTTTTTGGGGGTCAAACTAGATCAGTTTTAAATTGTTTTTGTTGTATCCTATATATTATTTTTTTTTGCAAATAAATCTATATATTATTATATTATATTATTAAACAGTTTAAAAAACCAATAAAAGTACATTTTTTACTCAATGAACAAGCAATAAATAATATCGATCTAGTCAAACCCCTGTGATGTATATTACAATTGGTATATATATTATTCTATGATTATATATATATATATATATATATATATATATATTTCTTTTTACTTTGTTCTTATTTGTTAGTCTATATTCTATATTTTGTTTGTATTATGTCTGCCCAAATTTTACATTTTATTCTATTTTACCCTTTAGTACTTATTTAATTTATAGGTTTCTTGTGTTTTGTTGTTATGTCAGCGCAAATTTTAAATTTTAAACTTTAATTTTAGTCTATTTTACTTTTTACTATTTATTTAATTTATAGATTTCTTTTTATTTTTCTTTCAAGCTTTAAATAAGTAAAACGTGGTCCAGTATATTATATAATAGACCGTCAGTTAATATTATTTTTTAGGGGTCAAACTAGATCAGTTTTAAATTGTTTTTTGACTTCCTTTTTGCAAACTCATGTATTTTTTTTGATACCAACAATATTTTGTAGTTATATTTTTTTTTTGCAAATAAATGTATTTTATTATTATTATTATTATTATTATTATTATTATTATTATTATTATTATTATTATTATTATTATTATTATTATTATTATTATTATTATTATTATTATTATTATTATTATTATTATTATTATTATTATTATTATTATTATTATTATTATTATTATTATTATTATTATTATTATTATTATTATTATTATTATTATTATTATTATTATTATTATTATTATTATTATTATTATTATTATTATTATTATTATTATTATTATTATCGAATGACATTTTCATCGAAATCACATTTATCGAATGACATTTTCATCAAAATCACTTTTATCGAATGACATTTCCATCGAAAACACTTTCATCCAATGAACTTGGATGGTAGGTTTGGTTGGTTGGTTTGATTGCTTGGTTGGTTGGTTTGGTTGATAGGCTTGGTTGGTTTGATTGGTTGGTTTTCAAACCAACCAATCAAATCAACCAATCAAACCAACCCCCCAAGCCAACCAACCAACCAACCAACCAACCAACCAAATCCACAAAACCAACCAACCAAACCTACCGTCATTTGATGAAAGTGTTGTCGATAAAAATATCATTCGATGAAAATTTCATTCGATGAAAATGCTTTCGATGAGAATGTCGTCGATGAAAATGTTTTGAATGAGTGTGTTTTCGATGAACGGACAGTGACCCTTTTGGGCCCTGTGCACAATCGGTTCGCGCTCAAGTGTCCTACACCAGTTAATTCCATTTCGATATTTTGTCGACGTCATTCTCAAAATCATCTTTCCCTTGATGCTGGTCATGATTAAATCGTTTCTATTTGCCGGATGTGGTATGTTAAATTGGCCGGGTCAAGACTTAACGACCTACCTCATCTAACAAATCCGAAAATAAACGATTCAGAAAAAATACTTGCGGTTTTATTTTATTCTTAAGATGCGGTTAAATGAGGCGTTTCTAATAAATTGCTTAAATTTGGCTACACTTTAAAAGGTTGGCGTTTTTGCATTGGTTGACTTGATGAAAAAAACTTCATTTTGTTAGGAGGTAAAATAGGACTTTTTCTAGTGAAGCAGCCAAACTGAAAACGGCTAATAGCAAGATTAGGTAACTGGCCGGCCACCGTAGCGCAGTGGGCAGCGTATCTGCTTGCCGTACGGAAGGTCCCGAGTTCGAATCCTGGCTTGTTGCATGGATATTTTGTGTTTGTATTTAACTTTGCAAAAACTTCGCTAACACTGGGCATTGATCCTGTAATAGATGGAAAGTCCCAGTATAAAAAAAATTAGGTAACTATAACGGAGAAGAGTTATTTTCTACAAGCCGGCAAAAATTAGTGACCCGCGCTGATTACTTTATAGACTAAGTACTCTTTTTAGTCCACCATAACACTATGGTCTAGGGGACTATTAAAATCGTGAAATTTTAACTTTTCTTAATTTTCAAATTGCTGAAGTAATCCATGATGGTGGAGTTGATAATTAAATTAAACAAATATGGTCTTTTTCTACTAAATTTAGTGGAGAAAGACCATATTTGTTTGATTTAATTTTCTTAATTTTATCAAAAATGAGTTACTAAGGTTCCAAAACACCGTAATCGACGAACAAAAAAGTTGTCTGTCGGTCTGTTGTCTGTCTGTATACACGACAATTCAAAAACGCCTTAATCGATTTTAACGAAATTTGGTACCAAAATCCTCTATCGGCTGAACATGAACTGATTAACTTTTGGGTAGGTTGGTAGGGGGTTGAAGGGGGGAAAAGGGGATAAAATATTTAATAATAATAATAAATATTAAAATTTATATGGACTACAAAATTTGTTATAAAGTCAAAATTCGTGGGAGCTTTAGTTTCCGAGTTATTTGAAAAAACGTTAAAATATATAAAAAAAAAATCATAACTTTAGTAGTAAAGCAGCTAATGATTGCGGTTTTCAGATTACGGTTTTCTTAAATATTACCCAAAAATATTGTTATAAGGTTCAAATCTTTCAAAGCTAGAGTTTTCGAGATATTTCCATTTCCTTTTAACATAAAATAATTGATTTTATGGTGGACTATCCGTGCTTTCTAGCACCAATTTTTCTAGATATTATGAGAAAAACTGATGACGCAAAAACTGTCCAACTCAATCTCCTGATTTTTGTGGATTTTAAACTGCATTTATAATTTTTCGTCACATTTTTACCAAACGCTCGAACACTGTTAAGCTTGGGCAAATTTCAAATAATCAGTGAGGCGAGTTAGGGAGAGTTTGTAAATTCACCGATGAGCTCACCGATGAAAACAATCGAGTTTGTAAATTCATCTATGATTCTTACCCGATTGATTCTCTCTCTGAGGACCGGTGAGCCTTCTCGATGAATGTCATTAACGTCATTTAATCAGCTGTTTTTTGTTGTTATTATTTTGTCTTCAAATTTTTTGATGTTTTTTTAATAAACATTGCCAACTTGATAAAACTATTTGAAAGACAGTTTTCGAAAACTAATGCTGGGTTTATACAGAAAAATAAAATAATATAATCATAGGAACACCCAATAAAAACCATACTTGTGATCACATGATCACGTTTGACCAATCGTTTGACCTAATTTGTATTTCTTGTTTTATTTTATTTTCTGTATGGACCCAGCACAAGGAGATAAATAGATCTTCAATTTGGGCTGGTATAAGATGGACATAAGCACATATTTCTCAATTGAAAAAAAAAAACATAGAAAATCTAGGCTATAGCTAAATTCTGACTGATTTTTATCGTGTTTTTTTAATTTTCGATGGCTCATCGAACTCAACGACATGTCAAAAAAAATTGATGAATTTACAAACTCGCTCCTTGTATAAGGCATATAAAAAGTTTAATGACCCTTATTTTTTTTTGAGCAGCAGTGTCTGCTAAAGTTTGTCGATCACATAAGTTTGCTTTTAAACTAATTGTTAACCAAAAAATGCATGTAACCACAAGTTGCGAAATTTTTTAATCGTTATTATAATAATATTCCGTTCGCAAGAATGTCTGCCCTGCAGTTGCCCGATTTGTTATGCGCATACCGTAATAAGCCGGTCAGACTACATTACAAGGCTACGTTTATAATACGTATAGCATCCATATATGCCCATGTGACCAGATAACCCAACCGACGAACGGTTTCATGCATCGACATTCTTCCGAGAAGAAAACCTGCGAAAAAGAAAACATTCAATTGATGCCTACTAAGATCGTATTAGGCTTGTTTGTCAAACAGATTTGCTATTAAAGTGACGAAAACGCGAAGAAGTCACCACACGTCAAGACCACCTGGGTGACGAACGTGAGACTGCTTTAAGTATCTCTATATTTAGGCGAGATGGAAAAAGTTGATTACGCAATTTTAAAAGTTTTAAACACTTTAGAGAAGCCAGATGAGCTACGTGGTTTAGACGCAAAACGTTGATTACCTACGATGAAATCAATGGCAAAAGATTTAATAATGTTGTCTCGTAGTTTATGTATAGAGTAGGGACTACCTGATATTGGTCTAACCCTTCAAGAATCCACAATTGTTAAATTTCATATAAATTAAATCTATCGTAAAAGTTTTATAACATGTCAAACTTAATTGAAACTCAATCGACGAAAGTATTAAATTGTATGTTTGATTCTTAAAGTTGATAAAACACAGAAGAGTTAATAGATACTTAAAGTTGCACAAATAGATAGTGCTTAATCGTAGTTGCATCACAGTGCGCATGCTCAGAAGGGATACGTCGTACTACAGCGACTACGTCTCACCTATCTCTATGACCACAGCAGTATTCGTAGCTAGCGTATCCTAACCATTTTGTTATCTATCCATTCCATTGCCCTCTCACTTTTTTCGACAAGAAGGGGAATAGAAGTGAGCGGCATAAAGTAAAACTGTGCATCAAGCACTGAACAAGAATTGGTTTGGTTACGTTGTAAGCACAACTTTAACCCTTAACGATGCTTTCACAAACGCATCAAAGATTTCGGTTCAAAGTTTAAGTTAAATTTTTGGTTTTAATCATTTTAAACCAAACCTCCTTGAGTTTTAGACATAGCTTGCTTTATAAGAACAGTTTTAATAAATTTGTTTATTGAATAATCATCTTAAGACAATCTTTTTTTGGATTTAAGATGAAAGTTTCAATTTAGAAGAAAAGATAATTAAAAGATTAACCCACGCGGGGTTTAAATACTAAACACTCCGTAGAACAAATTAAAATTGGGGTTATATGTCACTCTAATTAAGTTACACGTGTTAATTAATTTTTCCAATTAATACTTGATGTCACACAACGATTTAGATGGGTAATAATAAAATAAGGAGTAGATTAATTTTGTATTTATTTAAAAGGTGTTTTTATTTATAAAATGTATTAAAGAAACTTAAATGCAAGATTTGTTTACATTTATGTCACTGTCGAAATGTCAGTTTTAAAATATTAACTGCGTTCAAATCACAAACATCAAGTTCGGATGTCTTACCTCTGCTGGTACTTTGGCTTGCACCAACCTCTACTGATGAAAGCTACATCTTTTAAATGAGTGGGCTGTGAGTAAGGCAAGTTTTATTGACTAAACTTTTAGATAACCTCAATGTTTTAATTTCAGTTTGTAAATAAATTAATATAGGTTTTTTGGGTTATTTTGTTTATTATATTTTTTGTGCATAATCAGTGACCTTCACTTATGTTTGTTTGGCCTCGTAGTGCCCTCATAAATATAATTTTTGTGCTGAAAACGGGTTCAAAATACGCCGTTTTTCTGGACAAAATGGAGGTGTTTTATTGGTTAATGAACTACTTGGGATACTTAATAAGGTAAATTAATCCTTTTAAAAACAGTTACTTCTGGAAATTATAAACGAAAATATCACCAACTTTATAACCTCAAACACAGATAATGAAGATATTGCCAAATTTTTGGCGTATTCACCATGTTCCATTTTGAAACCTGTTAAAAAAAATAGTTTTAGGGCATTTTGTCCTAAAATATGGTATATTTTGAGAAAAAAATCAGTTTTTTAGTGGTATTTTGCAATAACAATACAACATAATGAATAATTTTGTGTCTTTCTTGTATGGGTAAGTGTTTTTTGAAAATTGGTTTTAAAATTTGGTAACCCCCACATGTGTAAATATTTAGACCTGTGGGGGGTACTATTTTAGATCTTAGTAAATCCAACTGTAAGTGTCTAATAATTGATTTATTTATAGTTATTATTTATTATTATTATTTGCTTTATTTTTTCAAAAGAATCTACAAAGAAAATTCTTATAACAAGAAGATCGTACAAGTATCTAAATATTAATTATCAATTTCTTTAAATAGAGTTAAACTAAATATAAAGAAAACAAGAAAGAAAAGCTCTGGTTTTGAAAATATTGAAATGTTTAATGTAATGCCTACTAAGACAGAGAAAAAAAAAATAGTTAGTTACGAATAAAGTAAAAAAATGTATTCCCCAAAAACAACGAAAGTTTCTCTTGAATGAATGTAAATCTGTAATTATTTTATGCTGAACCGTACAAAATTTAGTACCTAAAAATTTGAAGACGTTTTTTTTTATTAACTCATTTGCCAAAACGCTCTTAACGAATAAAGCTGCAGAAAAATACCTCAAACCCTTTAAATTATGAACGCATTAATCTGGCCTACTAGCAACTTCATTCTAAGGCAAATTTTTTCTATTTACGTGGTTACCTCTTGATTTCTTTAATGTAATGTGCGACAAGAGTAATTTATTTGTGTAAATTTTAATTATACAGTTTTTTGTGGTTCATTTTTTTTTCGTCTTGGTCAAAACTTAATTTTTGCAACTTTTTAATGCTAATCCAACTCAAAATAAATTTCTAATTTGTAAAACCTTGGTGCTTTTTTTCTTTTCCTAAAAATAAGAAAACTTGTGGACAGAACCAGATTAAATCGTGCCTTGCATTGGTAATCCTCTATTGCAATCAAAAAAACTTTACAGCATAGTGTAAAATCTTGCTAAAGAAAACCAATCTAAAAAAACAAGAAATTCTTGGATGCGCTAATGCTTATTCTTCTTAAGACTTCTTCCGCCAAGAAGAAAAACGGGACCGTTTTAAAAGAATGATCAGCTTGTTTTTGTAGGTTTGTGATTTACTTTGGTTTGAACAACGGAAAGTTCTTTGATTGTGATTTCGGGTGTAGCATTTTTGTGCGATGTTTCGCAACAAACAAATAAAATTCTTGCTTTTCAAGCGTCAGAAATTTAGGTAGAGATAGTATACATGATGCTCCATACTTCCTAAATTATGACAGGGGACAAACGTTTATGATTTTTTATACCAAAACCGACTTTACCAAGGCCGATCAATTCCTACCTAAAAATGGCGGCGAAGTTTGAAAAGAACACTAAAACGGTAGGCCTCTAGTAAAGTCGGTGCTGCTCATACTTAATCAAAGGATAATTTTATAAAAGAAGTTTAGCTCATTTTACACTATTCGCTTGCTGATGACCAAAGAACTATTGTAAATACTCTTCTGTTTGGCAACATATGCTTTACTGAAGAGCTTTTTCTTTAATTATCTGGGGTAGATTAATTTGTTTTTTGAAAAATTGTTACATTTTTATTACTATGTCCGACTTTTTATTATTCAAAGAGCCTTTCTTCGTGTATTTTAAAATAATACCTCCCTACTTTGATCACGGTTTACAAGATCGTCCTCATGCTCAGATAGTCTGCTATCTGCGTATGAAATCTATACGTATTGAACTTTCTGGCTTTGCGTGAAGTCAGGCCGTTGAAGTAGTATCTAATCTCACGTCTTGTCTAATTTGCTGTAAATTGTAATCGAAAGAGTAAATAATACAGCACAGATCCTCAATACTTTGGTAAGTAAGGAGTTTGACATTTTTTTTGTAATATTAAACGCTTTATGCTGAGTCCACACCAAATCAACAAAACAATAACAAAACAGTAACTCAATGTTTCCCAACATTTTTGAAGCAAAACAAGAAAAATGCGGCAACATTTTGTTTTTTTGGTGTTTTCAGCAACTTTTTATTTTCCAGTCGCCTATAATTAAATAAATATTTTATTTGCCTCAAATATAAATACAACAATAGATATTTAAAGTCAATTTTTAGTTTTATCAGCATTCGTATCCTTATTTCTATCGAGTCGAAAAATCAAGCAGGCGACCTTTTAAAATCATGGCGAATGCGTGACCTCGTTAGGTACGATAAGGGAGTCGTAACGTTATGACCGTCCCTGCATACGAAACAATGGTTTGACGCATTTGAACAGCTGGAGCTGTCACGCAGTCGCCATTAATTTAAAAGTACACTTGCTCGATAGGTCGACTCGATAGAGATAAGGATACGAATGCCGATAAACCCAAAAATTAACTTTAAGTGTCTAATAACAATGAAATTATATGTATCTGCTTTTAGAAATTTATGGCAAATAAAATAAAATTAACCCACTAAAGGCATTGCTAGTGCATGAGGTCTCTTCATAGTACTTCCCAAATCTCTTCAGTCAGATTGGAAACTATCTATAAATTGTTAGTATAAATTATAATTCGAATGTAACGAAGGTTAGATTTAAAGAGAATTCATAAAATATTTTTTTTGTTTTTTTTTTGACAGAAGCGTGTCAGATTTTTCCGAGGCCCCCCAGCAAAAGTTTTTTAGGGTGTCCCCCTGTTCTATTCGATATTTTTTTTCAACAACAAGGAAGATAATGCATTAATGCGGAGGCCATCTTTAATGTGAAACTCTGATATTTTAGCCTATATTTTATTATTACAAATATTTATAATATATAGGGTGGGCCACAAAATTCCGCACTTTTGGATTGGCAATAACTTTTGAAATAAGTGCTCGATTTTAAAGATATGTTTTTTTAGAAAGATAAAACGTGATACTTTTTCGATTCAGTTGAAAATTTAAAATTTCTTAAAAATCCACCCCCCCCCCTGAAAAAAATTTATGTGCAATAATGAACAAACTCTAAAGCTTTCACTACAAACACTCATTGCTTGTGTGTATATTGACGTATCATTTAATTAAATCGGTTGAGAAATGAAAAAGTTATAAGCTTTTAGATTATGAGTATGGGCTTAACATTGAAAAAAAAATCACAAAATTGTAAATTTTTTTCAATTGGCTATAACTTTTGATCTAATTAATTTCGAAAAAAAATAATGTTTAAAGAGACAAAACATGAGAGTTTTGTCCGTTTATTCAAAATTTGACATTAAAACAATTCAGGATGGCGGATGGTTTTTCTTAATTAAATAATAAGGTTAAAAGATAATACAGCAAATGGAAACTGCATGAAATTTTGTGATATTTTTTTAATGCTAAGCCAAAACACTTGTAGTCAAAAACTTAGGTATAACTGTTTTATTTCCGAACTGATTTAATTAAGTGATACTTCAATATACACAGAAACAATGAGCGTTTGCAGTAAAAGCTTTAAAGTTTGTTCAGTGTCGCACATATTTTTTTTCGGAGGGGGGGGGTGAAAATTTCAAATTTTTTAAAAATTGTCCGCCATCTTGAATTTTTTAAGTTTTAAATTTTTAACTCTCACGTTTTATCTTTGCAAAAAGACAATATATTTCAAAATCGAGTAATCAAGTCACAAGTTATATCCAAAAAGTGCGGAATTTTGTGGCCCATCCTTTATAATAAAACTAAATATAAAGAAAACCAACAAACTAAGCCTCTGTATATTAGTATTCAATATTTAAGCAATTTTAAAGGAGCCGAAAGGTATTTGTGTGCGTATTTGTTTTTATGTATTATATTCTTTCTTTTTTGCTTTTTTCAAGGAAAGGCGGTTAAGAGGCACCCAATATGCGTAGGAGGCGGGGGCGTTTGACACGCCCCTGTTTTTTGAGCTTATGCAAAATTTCATTACTAAAACTTTATTGTTTTTAGGGATTAAATACACCATAAAAGTAAAAAATAATAAATAATAAAAATATTATAACAAACATAAATTGTCGGTATATTTGAAACAATTTGATTTTGTTTCCGTTTTATTTTTTTGTTTTTATTTTTTGTTTTTTGTATACCTACATACGGAATCAACCTGTTTAAAATATTGACCTGAAAAACTCTTTTTTTTTTTGTTTTTAGACTTCTTTTTTGCGAAATATAATTCGGTAAAGATCAAAGTGTTGATGTTTTGTTTACGTTTCGGCCAACTTTGTTGGTCTAGTCTGTACGCGTTTGCGTTGCCCCCTACGCCACAAATCTTTTCTGTAAAAATAAATTCGTGGTTCACTTTGTATAGTTGCTGTGTGCAAAAAAAATGAAATGGAGTGTTGGAAATACATGTAAATTAATTGAGCTTTATCGAGAAGTTATCGGACGCCGACACCCTTTTTATAAATATCGGTATAAAAAGGCAGACGCCTTAAAGGAATCAGGAATATTGTGTGATGCTTCTTCAGAGGAAGTGAAGAGAAAAATAAAAAACATAGGGATCTCAAAGTTGACTAATTGTTTTCCTATATGTGGACAGCAGTTGACAATGTGTTCCTGTTTTCGAAAACATGCTGTTTTATTTTGTTGGCGTTTTGTTGATGTTTTTTTTTTGGTTGGTTTGGTGTGGACCCAGCCTTAGGGCATAATACAGGAAGAAATAATCTCTCCCTTGTGACGTTCCCCAAGGAAAAATTTGTCGACGTTTTAACGTTACCAAAGGTGACTTAACGTTGCGTGAAAACAGCGTATAAACGTTCTAGCAACTCGCTTTTGCACCAATTTGGCGGAGTTTTTTTGAAATGTGTTAACGTTGCCTGCGACTAGAGTCGTGTGCAACGTTTCCACACCGTCGCCGACGCAACCACAAATAAGGTAATTTCCAAAAACCAATGTTATTAATAATTCTAAAATATGTAGCTAGGAAACTTACAGTTAACTTGTACCATGGAAGTGGCTTAGTTTTACGTCAAAAATGAATATTTTAGCTTTAAAAGAATAATCGGGCCTTTAATCCTTCTTATATTTTTGCTAAATTATTTTTTTATTTAAATATTAATTTTAAACTGTAGCCAGTCTAAAAAAAAATAAAAAATTACTAAAACTAACTCAAAAATCATCAAAATCCAGCAAAAAAAATTAGATTTTTTAACGATTTACACAAATGGCGTAATGGCGCAAATGAGAAAAAAAAAAAACAATATGGTGGCAATCATCATTTCTTGGTTTACTGAAAACCTAACCGTTTTGCGACTAAGGCGGTGCCCTCTATAGTTGTCAGATACAGTTATATTTTGAAATTGGCCGCCACCGCATTGATTATTTTGCCACAATTGTCTCGTAAAGAGAAACGTTTAAAGAAAGTAAATTAATTAACTCTAGTTAATTATCAACGTTTTGGCGTCGTTGAACTGTCGTTCGGTGCGGTCTTTGAAAACCCCACAATATAAGCTGTTAGAGGGTTGCCAAATTTACAATAGTTAATAACAATGCTGTGGCGTCGTGTTCTCGTCCATCATAGCGGCCGTTGCAAAAATGACTAGTTTTTGTACTTAATGCAACGTTAATTTTATTGTATATCTTAGTTATGGCAACTAAGGTAATTTTTACTTGGGTCATCACTTTCGTTAATACATCATTAGTTTTAGGCCAGACATTCGGTTTTAGAGATTAGAAGAGCAGTGGTAGATGAGAGGTTCTGTAACCTCCGTGCCACGGGCCTGCGGGAGCTTATTATCAAAAAATCTCTGACGTCATCAGGTTTAGATGAGTATGACGACAATAAACCGCTTTTAAACGGGTCTGTTCTCAAATAAACAGCTTTTAAACCTGTTTGTTCCCAAATAAAATGGGTTTATTCCCATATAAAAAGCTTTTAAACAGGTCTGTTCCCAAATAAACAGCTTTTAAATGGATCTCTTTGCAAATAAACAGCTTTGGAATGAGTTTGTACCGAAATAAACAGCTTTTAAACAGATCTCTTCCCAAATGAACAGCTTTTAAACAGACCCGTTCCGGAGTTGGGAAGAGATCAATTCAAAAGCTGTTTATTTGGGAACAGACCTGTTTAAAGCTGTTTATTTGGGAACAGACCCGTTTAAAAAATATTTTTATTGTCAAAACGCGGGAGTTTGGAAAATTTATATCTTATTTAATTTTGATTTTCAGAAGAACCAATAGCGCAACTTGCTTTTTTTACCCTTTTATACTTTATGTTTTGCAGTTCCCAGGCAACCAGATATGTCACCACACGTGTATTTGGCGTCTAATTTGATACCAAGATTTGACGTGATCAATATCACGTCGAAGTAGCGTGAAATTTTGGCATCAAATTGACTAAAAACATACCTCTCGTTAATTTGACGTAATATTGAAAACTAAAATATGTTGTGTAATATAAATACAACTTGGTTTTCTCAATCTCCGATATTTTATTATCATCAGCCCAATTATTTTTCAAAATTTTATTTAAGAAAGTAGTGCTCTTGCCTGAAAAGTGCACCAGTTTGAAAGCACCTCTTCGTACGCCCTAAAAAAATGCCGGGTTTGATACGTGCCCCATATTCTGAGTATATAATGATTCACTTTTTGCATAATATTTTATATTCATAGTAGTTGATACATTAACAATATTTTTTTAAATTACACATACACATTTTTAATCTTTATACCAAAAAAACTTTTTTTATAGTTACGTGACTAGAAAAAAAATTGGTGCTTCTTAAGATGTTTTTAATTCGTCATATTGAGATGTTAGAAAAACGTCTGTTTTAATACGTCTTATTGACGTCATAAAATGTGACGTCAAATTCACGTCCTTAAAATGACGTGAATTTTTGAGACAAACCCACGTGATTTTCACGTTAAAAACAAGTGGCAAAATAGACGTCATAGTGATAAAATTTTTGACGTCTATTCGACGTATAATTAACGTCTTTTGGTTGCCTGGGTTTTAACCCACAATAAAAACACTAAGCCTTGACTAAACGCAAAGTATTAAAAACATTTCTTCTTCACCATTTAAAAATAATAAAAAATCTCGTTAAAATATCTTGCGCATTCACCATTATTTACCATAAAAATCTGAAAACTGCTCAGAGCCGGACTTCAGTGCAAGTGAAATAGAATATGTATAGTCAAACAAAAAAATAATATATTTAGAAAATAAATTAAAAAACTGTATACTATGTACAGAAATTTGTTATTACTGTAAACAAAAAACTAAAAAAAACTAAATTTAAAAGAATTTTTCGCTAAATTTAACTGTTTCAAAAAGAGCTTTATCTTCATTTTTTAAATATTTGACAAATTCGGGACAAGTACATTTGCAATTATATTTGATCATGAGTTCTTGTTCCAGTGTTTCAATACTTAACTTATTCCTCTCTTTTCGTCAATGCCAAACCATCAATGAGGGGCCTTGAATTGTTTAAAGAATAAAACCCAGTGCCCATCAACAGGTTTCTCCTCTAAGTCTGAATCGGAAAAAAAATCTTTTAAAAGTATGTATTCATTAAATAATAGCTAGGTCTTCATTAACGGGAACATGGAATTGCGTGGATATATTCAAAAATTCTTTCAATGGACAGCACACGTCTTCGGTATGGATATTAGCATCTTTTTTACATTATGTGATAAAGAGTGAGAGCATTATTAAATTTCTGAAAACGACTCAGAGATCAAAGAAAGTGTAAAAGACTACGTTTCAAACTTATAATGCAAGAAGAGGATGTGTTTGGGTATTAAGAATATTCAAAAATGAGAAGCCATCTCGCATAATTTAAAAATTGGGAGATTTTTTGCAACAGGCGGGAGGCGGGAGGAAATTCAAAAAAGCGCATTTAAACTCCCGCCTAAATCGGGAGGGTTGGCAACCCTACTAGAACCCTTGCTGCATATTTACTTAAAAGATCATTTATTTGGAATTGAAAGGCCATTCATTTAGAGTTTAACAGTTTCCAGTTACTTATTTTGCGGCAACTAGAAGCTAATTTTTAAGTCTTTTACTAAACTTATTCCTATAGTTTTTTGCTATATACGCAGTTTGTGCCTTACTCCAAAGACCCCCTAATAATCATGCACGTTGGTGCCTCAATGCTGTAAAATTCTACCAAACTGATCTAGGCATGTACAGGGTTCCTAAGATTTTCCTTACGGATAGGATTTCAATAAATCAAACAGAAATGGCATAGAAAGTTCTGCGCGCACAAAAGAAACAGGTATATTGAGCAATGGTGCCAGTTTGTTATTATCTCCGGACTGCTTTCATGAGAAAAAATTGTCGCCACTCTTTCATTGTGAGCATAAATCATAGTTGCAATAATAACCGTTGACAAGATGTCTGCAAATTCCGCTAGATGGCGGCCACACATCTAAACTAATTAAAAATTAGATGTTTTAAGGTCCAAACCACAGCTTTTTCTTGCTTAACGGAGGCGGCAGGGTCCATTATTTACGATACTGAGTGATAAACTCGTGAGGTTGTTAACATTAGAAAGAAATATCTTCGCTTTTAATTAATTTTCTTTCCATTATGTTCTACTAGTGACATCTATCCGGAAACGGACAAACCATGCAGCTAGCACTAGCAGCCAAAGAAATCAATAAACGGCGCTGTTTTTTCTGCAGAGCTTTTTGCTTGCGATAATATAGATTTTAAATAAAGCTGGCCCTACACTACATTTGATATTTTCGAGGTGTTTTATGACATGATCTCGAAACATGTAGCGAACCAATTCTTCAAAACTAGTGGGAGGGTAAAAGCGAAAAATAAGGGGCTGCCAATATTTGTAACACCCAAAAAGGGGTGAAAAGATTTATTTTGCTCTGTTTCTTTACAAAAAACTTTTTTTTTTACGAAAAACTTGAACAACCACTTTTTTTATTTTTTTCTTCAACTTTCTCAAAATTTTCGTCATACCGTAGAAAAAAATTATTTCTCCCATGGACATACTCTACTTTTATTCGAAAAAATTTAGAAACAGAGACGGGATCAGTTTTCCTAAAACGGGGGATCTTGGTTTCGAGTGAGAAGATAAAGGGCGCGGCAGGCAAAAATTCTTCAATTAAATTAGCCGAACGCAAAAATGTTAGAAAAACAAAGCACGAAATAAAAATGGCGTCGCTTACAATTTTTTTTCAAAAATTAGGTAATTTCGGGAACGCATAGAAATAGGTCTAAAGAGTATAATTTTTAAGAAAAAAATATCAATTTTCTCGCCCTCCTCCACTGGGACTATAGGGGCCGTGCACAAATTACGTAATGGTCATAGGGGGGAGGGGGGGTTACAAAACATTACGTAGGGGGGAGGGGCGTTTTCGACAGCGTTTGCATTTGTGTGAAACTAAGAAAATTGGGAATGAAAATAAGTGAAGTTAAAAAACATTACATAGGGAGGGGGTCAAAAATTGGTAAAATCACCGGTACGTAATTTGTGCACGGCCCCACATCTGACTGTTCCTCCTTTTTGATTTCGAATCAAAGTGCAAAACCCGGGTTGGACGTTCGAAGGCGTCAACCCGTCCTATTTGCTTGATAAAGTTTCTACGGAAATATCTCAGTCGATTTCTCCGGCCGTGTATGAACGCTTTAGGTTAGGCATTTGCATGTATCTCAGTCCCCAATAGTGCGTAAGGACAATGGTTACAAAATGAAAAGCCGAAAAATATTTTTTTACGATATCTTTCATCAGTTTGGTATTAAAGTCGAGCAAAAACAATTTTTATTTCAGTCCTAAAGGTATGAAAATGGAAAACATTAGAAAACAACAACCTGGAATAGATTTACTACGTGTAAGATGTAGTGACAACATCGCCCCATGCCCATCCTTTTCTGCCTAATGTGCTTTTCCGTTTGTCTGCGACTTATACACGGCTGCTTGGCCCCCTAAGGATTTGCTTAGGAACCCTGTATATTATTAACTATATATTTACAGAGCGAACGAATAAAGTGTTTTTGTATAAAAGAGGCTGGATAATTACCCCCTTGACAATATATGCTCAGTTAAATAAAAAAACAAATATTTTTTATACTGGGATAGTGGGACTTCCATCAATCGCTCAGTGTAAGTAATAACTTACCTTGATTCTACATCTTTTTTGCCTGATTGAACTAACAGGCAGTTATTTTCGATGGACACTTTTCATTAATCCACCCTGTACATAAAATTGACATCTCTATACCACGGTCCTTTTAACGAAGTTCCTAACGTAAGATCATCCAAGCAGAGTTCTGTAGTAATATTGCTTTATTAATAATGCCATAATGGAACCATAGCACGTACTTACAGACGAAATTAGATGTTATTAGGTAAATATAGCTTTATACAAAGCTGAAGATGGTATATTAATTGGGACTAGTTTGGGCACTACTTCCGCCAATCTAAAACGTGTAATAATGGCCGATTAAACTTGCTGTTAATTATGGATTTGCCTAATGAACTGTATCAGATGATGGATTTAAACTGTTTTATATTGGCTTGAAATTCATTTATAATAAGAATAGGATGCTCTTAATTTGAATCATTTTCACATGCATTGAATAAAATATTTATAGTTATAAAATATATGCATATGTAAAATCACTAGGAAGAACATAGATGGTTAGAGAGAAAAAAAAATTGTTTTTTTAAAACCTTCCTCAAAAACTTACTCTGTACACAAATAACAAAATAATTCAGATTTTTTGGTTACCGATGCCAACAAAAATGTGAGGAGTGCAAAAAAATTTCGCGCCGAATATACGATTGATTAAAATAAAAGAAAAATTTGGATAAAAACCGGATGGATACTTTAGTAGGCGCTGTAGTATTTTTGTCGATTTTTTGTTGAATATTTTTTTTTAATAAGAATAAATAATTAACAATTGGAAAGAATTATGTAACCTTGCCAGAAAGGATTTAAATTAGAGGTTTGCCAGGTTCTTCTAGATAACTTCCAGTAAGGAAGATATTGACAAGGCACATCTTCTAGCTCTGTCACCAAATGAGAGCGGTAGTTGGCTTAGTGCACTGCCTTCCGTTTCTTTGGAAAACCGTTAAGATGATTCGTCTTCCCAAATTTCCATTGCTCTAAGACTCGGTGAACCTGTGTATGGACAACATCTCGGCACTTGCGGTGAACTAACCGATGTTTACGGCCTTCACGGGCTAAGCTGCTCTAAAAGCGTAGGTAGGTTATCTAGATACAGGGAAATAAATGACATCATTAAGCATGCTCTGAAATCTGCTGATTTCCCATCGGTTTTGGAGCCATCGAATGTTTTTCGGAGTGATGCGAAGAGGGCGGATCTTGGTTTCCTTGGAGGAGCGGAAAACATTTGATTTGGGACGCTACTTGCAAGCACTCTTTAGGTGACTCTTATTTAAAACAAACAGCTAAAAAAGCAGAAATGGCCGCTAGGATAGCCAAAATAGAAAAATATAAAAAATACGCAGAACTAGAAGACCGTTTTATTTTTATTTCTTTTGCTGCGGAGACTTTCGGAACATGGAGGAGGAAGCACTTAAATTTAGTTCAGATTTAAGTTTCTTGATTTCCTCCAGGAGTTCAACGAGTTTCCTCAAGCAAAGAATAAGTCTAGCAATAAAGCGTGGAAATGCGGCTTTGGTGATAGGGAGCCTTCCTGATGAGTTAGGTCTAAAAGAATTTTTTTATTCATAATTTTATCATTGACTAAATAAAAAAAACAACTTAAAATAATAAACTAACGTTTTTAAATTATAATATAGTTCAATTGATTTGTCCTGTTGGTTTTTCGGCGGAATATTCAGGTCGATAAGAATTTTTAGATTTACTAAACTAAAACGTTCTTAGAGAAATCAAAGAACACGTAAACTATACTAAAAACCTAAAATAAAGAATCCCGCACGGATAACATGGAAAAGTGGACTTCAGGAAAAGTTGACCATATTCAGATATTTTGAAGCTATCGGCCCTTGGATTAAAATAGTGAAATTGTTAGAAGATCGTATGTCTGTGATAGAAGATATGGGTCGTCAAAAACGTACGTCTGAAAATGCATCTAATTCCATTTTTCCTTATAACTAGAAAATCTTTTAACCAATTTTCATAATTTTGGTCTTGGTCGAAAGAATATCGAATGCTCTAAAAGCTATCATTTTTCTGAAGTTTGACCAGAGGCGTAGCTAGGGGGGTGCTTTTGAAATGTAAATACTTATATAAATCATAAGAATATGGATTTTGAAAGCATAGGTGCGTTATTCGACCGACTTTTTTTAGAGGGGGAAGGGCGTAAGAATCAAATTATTACTAGAAGATAGCATGTCTGAGATATGAGCCGTCTTATAACTAGAAATCTTTTAACCAATTCTCGTAATTTTTGTTTCAGTCGGAAGAAATTTGAATGCTCTACATAGAGGCACCTGTCATTTTTTGAAGTTTGACTTTAGGCGTACCTAGAAGGGTTATAAACGTCGTATTTCGTTACCTATGTGGGGTGCATCGTCCATGATAAGTGACCTTAGTAGTAGTAGGTTCTTCTTTGGAATGTTATAAAAACCATCACGCAGGCCATGATATAAAAAAAAATTGTCATCACATCAACATAAATGTCACTCACATTCTAAGAGATTACTTATATTTTTACTCAGCTTGTTAAAAAGCTATTTATATAAGTAATGGCTTTTCGTTTGCGTTGTTATATTTGCAATGATAATTTTCGCATATATCTTTTGAGGCATTTGAATGGCGATCGGAAGATTGAAATTGAAGTAGTGTGCTGATGTCATGACAATTGTTTTTTTATATCATGGCCTTCTTCATGTTTTTTGTAACATTCCGAAGAAAAACCTACTACTACTAAGGTCACTTATCATGGAAGATGCGGTCCACATAGGTAACGAAGCACGACGTTTATAACGTCAATTTTTCTCCAAGAATCCAATGATCGGCTCATGTCATTAAAAAATCAAATCATAAAAAAAATATTTGTATACAGGTACTTCATAATTTACTTTACTAATAATTTAGAAGATACCTACCCCACTGCCCATATCCCTGACTTATTGAAATATACTTTATCACTATTCCCTCATTATGACTTTCATGCAGACACGTTGGTGTAAACCTAAATGAGAGTATGACAAGAATGAAGAGAATACATTAAAAAGCAATATTTTAATTTATAAAATGATACCAAACTTATACCTACATTATATTCTCCTTTGAACTACATGGTTACTATTTAATTGAATTATTAGGTCCTTCCCTGTCCCCCCCCCCTCACCCTAGTAAAATCGTTGGACAAATAATGCACATATACTTTCAAAAACCATTTTTACATTATAAAAATAAGTGCTTAGATTGCTAGGTACGCCTCTAGTCAAACTTCAAAAAAAATTACAGATGCCTCTATCTAGAGCATTCAATTTTCTTTCGATTGAAATAAAAATTACGAGAATTGGAATTACATGCATTTTCGCAAACATACTATCTTCTAATAGTAATTTAGTTCTTACGCTCTTCGCCCCCTTCCCCCCTTTAAAAAAAGTCGGTCGAATAACGCACCTATGCTTCAAAATTTATGTTCTTATGATTTATATATTTTAAAAGCACCCCCCCTAGATCAAAAAACTGACAGGTGCCTTTAGATCATTCAATATTCTTTCGATCGAGCCCAAAATAATGAAAATTGGTTAAAACTTTTCTAGTTATAAGGAAAAATGGAATTAGGTGCATTTTCAGAAATACTTTACGGCCCATATCTTCTATCACAGACATACGATCTCCTAATAATTTAACTATTTTAATCCAAGCTTCAAAATATCTGAATATGGTCAACTTTTACGGAAGTCCACTTTCCCATGTTATCCGTGCGGGATTCTTTAAGCAGAAATTGGGGATTTCGGGACTCTAGATTCAAATTTTCCTAAAAGCTTTAAAAAAAATAAAACCCTTATGATTCGTCCGATACTTATCATAAAATTCGAGTTCTATTTTTAATTCACACTATTTTCTAATAAAATATTTCATGAAATTTTGGTAACATATTTTAACTACTTTAAAAGCTTCTTGCATTTCTAAATGTCAAATAATCCTCTTTTATATGCGTGTAGAAGGAAATCATTTTAAATAATTAATATTGTACAGTATAAAAAATGTTATTTTGAGAAGACTATTTTTCTTCGCCCACCGTTTTACTGTGAGCTGACGGTAAAAATAGTGATTTACATTCACGAACACAATAAGGACACATAGTCATCATTAATACGTAAAGGTGATGGGTGTTCTAAGATTATTATTAAATATAAGACATGAAAAATAATAGGGACAACATGAGTAAGAGCAATGAAACACTTACACAAAATTTAAGCCCAAATACTCCAGCGAGTTTATTCATTTTTCGATGTGTGACTATATAAGAGTAAAGATAGGATAGCCTTCACACAAAAAATCGTAAAGAAATTCTATGAAACGCAATCACACTGCAATCCTGAGGAATTTTGCTCTATGCCGTATCTTAACTTGGCATTTTTAAATGTAAAACAGGAATTTTCGTTTGAAAGTTCTCTCTCGTCTTCAGGTAGTTTGCACCTGAAGACGATCAGAGATTGTACTGATCGAAACGTCCTGTATAAATAAAATATAGTGAACTTAACCCTACGAGCTATAAGAGACGCGAATATAAAGTTAAACAGGATTTAATGGAATGGAAGAATAGAATATCTTCCATGTCAGCAATGTCACTGTGATCGATATAAGCTATTTATTAGCGGATAACCAAATTATCCTAGTTCAACCAATTGGTTTTCCTTGGTTTGTCATATGTCATTACTGCCTTCATCAAAATACTAATAACCATTAAATTCACCAATATGGGTTGGTTATCGCGTTTTTAAAGTTATGGTTTTTCATAATAATGGTAAAGCCGTATTTATTATAAAATACTATTTTTTTTATGACAATTGCATGAAAATCTGTTCAACGGTTCAGAAGTCTAACCTAATCCAACAGACAGTCCCACAAATTAACAAAACATTATGATATTTCTAAAACAAGCCATTAACCCTACTTAAAAAGTTATAAAAAAATTTGGAGCTATAAAGCACGGATAGTCCCCCATAAAATCAATTATTTTATGTTGAAAGGAAATGAAAATATCTCGAAAACCGTAGCTTTGAAAGATTTGAACCTTATAACAAAATTTTTGGGTAATATTTACGAAAACCAAAATCTGAAAACCGCAAATGCTTTACTTCTAAAGTTATGATTTTTTTTTATATTTCAATGTTTTTTTCAAATAACTCGAAAACTAAAGCTCCCACGAATTTCGAGTTTAAAACAAAATTTGTAGTCTATATTCATGGAAACTTAAATCTGAAAACCGTGTATCGCTTCGTGCTTTTGTCCCAAAGTTACAATTTTTTGAAATATTTTATTCCTCTTTTCCCCCCTTTAACCCCCCATCACCCTACCCAAAAGGTAATCAGTTCATGGTCGTTCTTGAGTTATCGTGTATACAGGCAGGCAACAGACAACAGACCGACAGAAAACTTTTTTTTTCGTCGATTAAGGTTTTTTGTTGGTAACTCATTTTTGATAAAATTGGTGCACATAATATCTCACGACACTCGGAAATGCAGCCACGGCAGTAAGCAGTACGTTTTACATTACATGCCTATGTTGTTTCACACAAAACCCGGTTAAAGAATCTAAACCCAAACAACAATGTGCTGTCAAGATAACCAAAGGTAACCCTGCTACGGGTTTGGTTAAAATTGGTTATTCGCTAACAAATGGCTATAGTGTGTCAAAGCCAAAAGATAGATAAGAGTTTTAGGTAGCAAAAGCATTTTATTTAAACTTATCTAACCTGGTCCGTATACCTAAAGCGTTCAAAACGTGCAATCCTAATGTCAAGCAGAAGTGCAATTCAATTTAAAATTTCGAGAAGTTTTCTTTCAATTGTATATTCTCGGTGATAAAATGAATATGATTCAACATAAGAAGTATCAAGTTTATCCTTGCTTAATTGCTTGCTGGCGTACCAGCGTAAATCTGCCTAGAAAACACTACATTTTTGACTTGGAGTTTCGATTGACTCTAGTCGTTCCTAAAATTACCCAGAATTATCAGCAAAAGAACAAGACTTTGATTGTGTAATATCAAGCTAGTTCAAATCTCAAGGCATGGAACATCACAGGATGCTCTATTTATGTCCATATTTTCATGATAGTTGATAGGTGTCATCATAGCAATATGATGTGAAAATTGAAATACCATCCTGAAATGTATTTAATTATCTGTAAATTTAAACAATATTATATAGAAAAGTTGTAGGATCCCTGTGTACCAGGACCAGGATGCTTATTCTTGACAGTTCGTGAGGTGAGGGGAAATTAATACGAGGGAGTTTTTGTGCCGTTTGTAACCTTACTTTATTTGGTTGTCAGTTTTTTTGGGACCTTGTTTTTAAGTGTTTCGCAGTTTGTTAAAATTAAAAAACCTCGAAACTATCAAACTCCTTTTTGTCAGTTAAACTCATATCTATATGACTAATTAGCTGATGATCACTTCTTTATTACCTACTTATAAGATTGGTACTGACAGCGTTCTGTTATATAGCAGCATAAGAAACAAAATCAATTAGTAGATTGACGATTCCACGAACTATCATTATACCCTGGAATTAGTAGGTATTAAAGATCCACCAGATATAAACGACCCAAGGACGTATTTATTTAATGAAGATGACGGTGGCGATATATTTTCATATTGCTATAAAAAAATTCTTTGGCGAGTAGAAAATTATTTGATTAGGTATTATTATAGAAATATTAGTGTCACTGAAAGAAAATATGGTACAAGGTCGATCATAGTGAAAAGTAAAGTCCGTTGTCCGTGAGAAAATTGTTATGCAATTTTCAGAAACTAATGCCAATATATCTTCATATTTAATATGAAAAGTAATAAATGCCTCTTGGTAATGGTAAGGTGTATTAACTTCGAAGTAATTAATAATATTATTAAAAAACTTTTAAAGATAACATCTCCCAAAACTTTTAGCCTTACTTGCTTATTCGAGAATAGAGAGAGAAACTAACGCTAACGCTTCCTGAGACCAAATACAGAACGAAAAGGGTATTAAAATCAACATAAATAACTACATATCAAGCTAGATTCTAATTCCCAGCTAAGATCCCTAATATTGGACCAGGATAACCTTGCATTTGCTCAACATATCTCTTTAATGTCTCCTCGGAAGAAGGATACTCCTGTGTAGTACGAGGCAGTTTTTACATTCACGCGAAGACAACAAATACTTGCATAATTATAAGAAAAGAATTTTTTTTTTATACCTTCATCAAAAAAATTATTTTAGTAACTGTCTGCAGATAACTAAAGTATGGCTTTTTTGGTTACCCAAAATTAAAGAGAAATAGCGGAAAATAGTAATATTGAAAAAATCTAATTATTCTTGCCTAAAAATTAAGCCATTTCCGCCAGTTTTCACCAAATATTTACGAAAAAATTCTTTAAAAACATCGTCAAAATATGAAACTGTCAAAGATTAAAATGTCGCAACAATGAACGTCACCGAGTAAAATAGCACATCGCTATGGAAACGATTGTTATTTCATTTACCAGCCGCCTTTATTTATAGTGTAAAGATGGTGTGTTGAGAGAAGTGCTCTTTGTTCGAGATTTTTAAAAGTATTTTTCTGTTTTTCTTGGATTTCTTGATAAAGGTATTAAAAAAAATAGTGTTAACAACTCGCACCTAAACTGTGCTTTTTTTACTCGCGTTTTTAAATACCTCGCTGCGCTCGTTATTTAAACCAACGCTTGTAAAAAAAGCACTATTTTAGCCAACTAGTGTCTAAAATAGTGCTTTTTTTGAACTACTTTTAAAACTACTATTGTGTATGTACATTTTAGGGGTTTTTAGATTTTCTATAAAAAAGGAAGCCCAAATAAAATTGCGGAAATTCCGATATTTGTTGCATCTTTCTTTTAAATAAATTGGTTTTTAATTCAACTTTAAAATGAAACACAAAAGGTAGTAATTTATTATCGCAATAATTTGCTATAAATCACGTATACTGTAATCCATAAGACGCCATTTAAAAATAGTTATTTGACTAAGAGAAGACGTTACATCCGTGATGTTGTTAAAAACATCTTGATTTGATCAAGAGAGGTAATTGTTTAGTTTTCATCGGGTTTCGCATTGTGATCTCATAGTAATCGATCATTTTAAAATTATTACTTATATTTGTTAAATACATGTTTGTTTTGTAGCAGCATTTTTTAATAAATAGGGAAGTGAAACAGATAAAACATTTAACACTTTTTGGGTCAAACCGTGATCAAAATCGTTAACAATGGAATAATAATAATATCGTCTTTTATTGCCATAAACAATGTAAATATAAATTACATATTCTTAGTGCCTAAAAAAAAAGAAAAAAAAGCTTATGACAAAAAGGGCAATGTGTCGCTCTAAGAGCGTTTTTTAATTTAACCTAAGATCTTAAAAATATTAAAAAATTTAAATAATGAATAAATACCATTTTATAAAAATTTATATATATATAAATAGTACAGGGGGTAAATATTTAAAACTGTGGCGGGTACTAAATTTTAAAACCGATTCTCAAAAAACACACAAGATTATTAAATTTATTATGGAAACCTATAAAATATTATGACATTTTCAGATTAAAAAATTGCCCTAGAAAACTCATCAAAATTGTGGATATATTCAAACCCATAGTATACATTTTTTTAATGATGAAGATATGAAATTTTGTGGGCTTGTCTGACTATAAAATCTATTGGAACACTTATAAAATCTTGTGTTTTTAGTTTTTATCAGCCCATAGCAAACTATTAACGAAATTTTCATAAAAACCTTTAAAACTTAATGAGGCTGGCTGATCATAAAATCTCGCGAAAGTCTCATATCTGTGCTTACAAAAACCGATAATACAATATAAAAAATTGGTGCTAGAAAGCACGGATAGTCCACCATAAAGTCGTTTCTTTTATGATGAAAGGAAATGAAAATATTTCGAAAACGGTAGCTTTAAAAGATTTGAACCTAATAACAAAATTTTTGGGTAATATTTACGAAAACGAAAATCTGAAAACCGCTTATCAATAGCTGTTTTACTTCTAAACGTATGATTTTTTTATATATTTTAACGTTTTTTCAAATAACTCGGAAACTAAAGCTCACACGAATTTGGACTTTATAACAAAATTTATATTCCATGCTCATGGAAAATTAAATCTTACATCGCTACTTGCTTTTCTTCCAAAGTTACAATTTTTTTAAATATTTTAACCCCCATTTCCACCCTTCAACCCCCCACCAACCTATCCACAAGTTAATCTGGTTATGGACAGCTAATAAAGGATTTGTTTACCAAATTTCGTTAAAATCGATTAAGGTGTTTTTGAACCTTAGTAACTCATTTTTGATAAAATTAAGAAAAGACAAAATTTGACGATTTCAATAGCCCCCATACCATATTGGAATGGTGGACTAAAAAGAAGGGTAATTAGTCGGTTTGATAATTTAACCTAATAGGAAACGGTCCTTTCATAAATGTTTGTACTATTTGAAAGGTAAAACGTTCGTGGAACTATAAAATTGTAAATATATTTATAAATCTGTCAGATCAGACTGTAGAATGAGGTAAAAAAGATATATATAAAACCACACAAAATCAAAGACATAACTCATAAATTATTACAAACTTTAATAACTTAAAATTTTACATTACAAAATCTCATACACCTTATAAAAATCAGGTTTGTTTTTTATGAGGTTTAATGTGTTTTTTTTGGCAAGGTCATTAAATACTTTGGTGACACTAATTCTCGTCCAAAAGACGATCGCGAAAACAGCAAGACCGGACTTTACCTACATAGGTACTTACAAGAGTGAAATTCCCATCAAATTTACCTTTTATATTATTTTAACGGTAAATATCTCACCATTGCATATTGGTTGAAATTTTCGTAACGGTCACTAAACTCCAAGAGTATCAAATATTACTGAACTGGAAACCACTTTTTATGCCCAATTTAACAAAAGCAAGATTTTAACAGCGGCGGTCGTTTTGAATATAGGGGGGGGGTGCAAAGTTGTGGCAGGTTCGTTTTTTTTTTCAACACATTAATAAGAAAAATAAAATTTAAACTTACCAAACAAGATTTGTTATTAGTTTATATAAAATCCATTTTTCTTAGTAACGTATAGACGAAAGACCGAATACAGCTTACAGACTGTAACGTATTCAGTGTTTCCAACCAAAAATTGTAAATTTACACACAAGCCGCTCAGAAACGCACGCTATCCGAAAACCACTGCACACTTTTCACACACTTTTTTAAACCAACGTATTTGAGGGTGACTTACGTTGACTATTGCTTGTTTACTTTTAATGTTATGTTATTTTTGACTATTGTTGTTTTAAAACAGAAAAAGAAGTTAAAAAACCTCTAAATCAGTTACTTCAACCAAAACGAAACTAAAAAAACAAAAGATCAAAAGGAGTAAAAAATGTGGTGTCTTTTGACTTTATTTTAACGTATCGGTATACCTAACGCATTCAAAACAAACTCAAAAGACACTACATTTTTTACTGGTTTACGGCATGTTTTGAACGAAACCTGCTTTTATGGTGAATACGATGAGAGAACAGCTGATTCCACTCGTTACGGACCTACCAACGTACGCTATGATTGGGGGGGGTCTCCTATAAAACATGGCATAGACAAGTGCAAAATTCAGTGTTTTTTAGCTTTGTTTTGAACGCGTTAGGTTTAGCGATACCGATTTAAGTTTCTATTATCTAGCAGTGTAGGAAATGAGGTTAATCAGGATTACGTCTTTTGCCAAATCTTTGTTTTTAGCATTTTTGAGACAGTTCACAAAACGTACGCTCGACCATTAAAAGGCACGAGAAGTGTGTAATTCCAAACCAGTTGACAACCCTGAACGTATTTTAAAGCGGCTGCAGTCGTCCTGTGACCCAAACATGTGTAATACGCTTCCCAGACAGCAAAGTTAAGTACCTCGTAACCAAGGCTCAGACGAAGAGTACGTACATAATACGTACGGTAACTCCATTGTACGTACTAGGGACGTACATATTACGTGCACTTTCCAACGCTACGTACGTCTTAGGTACGTTCTTGGGAAATGCAAAATACGTACCATGTACGTACATTTGTGTACGTACCAAGTACGTACTTTGTAGGTCCTGCGGTGGACCAATAAAAGACGTGAATTGGCCGTAAAATGTACGATGTACGTACGAGGTACGTACAGGAGACGTTTTTGGTACGTACCTTGAGGGACGTAAATAAGTAAAACACAAAATATTTTCTTATGTTTAGGGGGGGGCGGCGATTTTAAAGCCCCAAAAACTTCTCAGTGTTTCTCTCTCCTGGTTGACTCTTCCTAACGGAGGATGAGTATTCATAAAATATCAATTATTTTAAGAGAATGAAAAATACTTATACAAAAGTTTGCTTTACAAGTGAAAGAAATGTTACCTAAATGAGCTACGTACAAGTCATGACAACTTAATCGTAGTAAGTACGTACAAGAAAAGACCTAAATATAACGTAAAAATATGTTTTTACTGTACGTACGTTTTACGTACACTTTTGTACGTACATCGTACAGACCTAGTAGGTCCCGGGACGTAAAGACGTAAAATGGATGTTAAATGTCTGGGTTATCGTTGTCATAGCAACTAAAATAATCTGTCGGGTTTTTTCGAAGTGGAAATAGGGATTGACTACGCACTTGATCCACCGTTTGGATCATGGATTATAACATGAACACTTGCCTACGTTACGTGTTTATGATTAAAAAAAAACAAACGGTTTGGTATAGGTATCCAAAACCGACCTTAAACTAAAATTAGCATAAACAATGATTTTAGTGAAGGGGTAAAGGAATAATTACTCCTTTTTCGGAGCCACATCACATTTTTTTTGTGAAGGGGAACTCCTCATGGACACCTGATCTATATAACTCACTAAACCTCCACAGGATTCTCCAGCGACACGTCAGCCTAAAAGCTTTTTGTATCATTCCTGTCTTCATTATACCCTTTTTTGAATGCCTTTTCCTATATACCTACGCTACTGTTTATAGGTTGTATGGATCTGTTCAAAATAATGCGCATTCAAAAAACAATTTCAATTTCGGCTCTTTTTGTTCTAGCTAATATACTGAAGGTAACGACCACCTTGTAAGAATATCCAAACGTTTTATTTTCTTAAGCTAAACTAACTGAAAAGCCATAAATTTTAAAGTGGGTACCGAAACGTACCGAGATTCTTTAGCTTAATACTACCAATGGTACCGCAGCAGCCAGCAGTACGATGTACCATATGACCACATAAAATATTTTCTCAGCAATGCAGTATCAAAGGAACTTTCTTCGTCTACTCTATCCACCCGGAGACAGAACCTTACCAACTGGCAACGATTCAACCCTAAACAATGTACAAATTTGTTCCTTTATAGACTCTTAAAACGCATCACGTGACGCGACATGGGTTTGCAGTTTTTTCAACGCAGATTAAGGAGAAAGTTTTTAGAGTTAGAGTGGACATCCCTAGGCATATCCTATGGCATAAACCTGCACATATCCTATTTAACTGAACAGCAGGCTATTTGGTACCCCTCCGTTTATTCTCAGTTGTTAATATGGATCGGCCTTTTTTGCTATTTTTTAGGTGGGACTTGATTTTAAATACATAAGCTATGACATTATTAATAATGAGATTTTTTTGATCGGTAAAATTTTTCGGTCTTACCCTCAAGTAAATAGGGCACGTTTCTAAATTCAACGCTTTTTCGACTTCAGTGGCATTGACTGATAAACAAAAGATGACTAGTGACGTCATCACCGATGAATATCAGATTGGCCATCAAACGCCAAACAAAAAAGCGCTCCGGTACATGACTTTTAAGATAACCGCCTTAATTGCTTTTGTAGTTTTTTCGTAAACGAAACTATTGAATCAAGTAAGATAAAATACATAAATCAAGTTTGTTTACATGTTGTGACTTATACTTAATTAACTCAACTCTCACTTTAGATATTGTAAAGTGGAACTTAAAATACCGGCGCATGCAGGGGATCAAGTTCCCCCCTCCCCCAGAGCCACTAAAATTTAAATTTTCCCCAAAAATCACCAATACAATGATTCTTTCATCATAATTATAATGCGTTAAACGCACCCAGTGAAGACTTTTTTTTTTAAATTGAGATAAAAAACTGTACAAAAATAATAATAAGTAAACTGACTCACTTTCCCCTTTACTGCGAAACAAAAAGCACAAAAATTTTAGGTACCTACATCTTGCGAAATTGAAATTAATAATCCAGTATGTTTTTTTTGCCACTCGACAATAATAATACATTTTAATCGCATGTAATCCAAAAGTAAAAACTATGATAATTTTTCCCTAAATTTGATAATTTTTTCAATAGCAAATGATACTCTTTTTAAAACCTCCTGGCAACACTGGCGCAGATGAACTGCCGATGTGGCAAAGTTCATCTCCGGGAAGTACGAAAAATAACAAATATTCGCACAGAATTATAATAGCGGCAGAAGTAGTAGTTATATGTATTTGTATTTTGTATTCACAAACTCAATTTAAACTACACCTAAGTATTCTAAACTTAACCTAAATTAAACTATGAACCAGCCACCTTAAACTCGCATGAGCCATACACATATCTAATAGAAAATTATACTGGTATAAGTAGATATTTTGCATGAGACAGGGTGAGACCAATCTTACTCACGTATTTTATTTGATATATGGTTAGCTTGCATGTGTCGCACATAGAGTGCGCGACGCGTCGCTTTAAATCGTCGGTATTATTCCTGTATGAGAGGGTAGGGCGACACCGTATAATTGCGATGAGAATACTACATCGGACTTTCGTCGGGCTAAGCAAATTATTTTTCATGTGCAAGGCGCATGATCAGTGAATGTGAATAACAGGTTAAAAGAAGACAGACAGATTGTTGCATAGTGAGGGCTTAAGTCGGTAGATGGTCCGACATCGGCCCACTTTCAACTGCCGATGCCGACATTGAGGACGTCGCGTCGCGTCTGTCCGATTATTTACCGCCCTTTTGGGTTTGCTCGGTCACGCCAAGGGGGAGAGGAATGAAGATTCATGATAAAATGTAACAGTAGTAGTTGGGGGTGACCTGCATGAGCCCCTCTGCCCATCACAAATTGTCACGTTTTTTGATGACGACCCACCTTCTAGTTCCAGTGATGTCACAAATAAAAGCAACCCCCTTTCCAAGAACAAACGAAATGTTTAGTTACTTCAGGATGGTCGCTCACGTGATTTTCCGCCGACCTTCTGTGTTTGCTGGGCAGTGGTTTACAATAGAAACAAAAGATTCGATAAAAAAAACAACGAACGAAAAAACAGCTTATATTTTGTGAGGTTAAATAATCCATCAAAATCATTCCCACTGACCTTCGGAGTCGGCGGGCACTGTTTTGACATCAATCGGTGAATCGGTGGAATCCATGAAGGATTTTTTAACTCTACCGATGGACATGGACAACATACGCTTTTGCGAACTCCTATGTTGGCACCGGTGCATTCACCGGTGGATTTAAAAGCTCGGCCCTATATTTTATCCATGGTTTAATAAATAAGGTTAATTATAAATAGTTTATTTGTCAAAAAAATAACATGCCAATTAGGTAACTACTATCAATTATTTTATTTCTGATTTGTTCTCCAACTCTAAATTAAAATATTTCATTCAAATTATAATACGTTTTAATAATCTAAGTATATTTCTAAGTCTTAGTGTCAATTATAAGTGCCATTCACACATATTTTAACGGTTTATTCTTCAGTTAATAAAAAAAATGTTCTAAAGGATATGTTAATCTGTCATTTAAATACTTTGTGATTTAAAACATTTTGGACATTTTAAATTTTAATTGATAAAACTAGTTATCTTGACAAAATTGCAAGAATTTTGGAATGCTGTCGTCACAACGAGCGCATTATGTGACACGAGGTGTTTTCAGTGGCGTAGCCCTCCAGGAGATATAACCCAATTTACAATAAATTAATCATGATCAAAAGCCCCAGAGAGAGATATAGCTCCCCCACTTTTTTGACCCTTTACTCCGGTTTGTGACCTGTGTTTGGTGTGATATCTTAAATATTAAAATTTTGCATGTGGTGCTATTATGTCTTTAATTGTTACAATTTTAGTTTAATTCTAAGGAATTTTTATCACCAGCATTCAAAACGTGTAATAAATGGCGTTCTTAATTTAATTTTTCTTAAAATTTTCATCTGCGGTGCAACCTACCCCTTCTTGGCATCTAATCCAATTTGCTTTTTCAAAAATTATTTATAAAAAACCTAAAAGATCAAAATTTTTAAATAATTTCTTGTGTTTTTTGCCCAAATTTTCGCCTGCGGCGCTATACCAATATTAAATATTGCTAGAATTTTGGTTAATATTAAGCATTTTTTTTAACAACATTTGAGACGCGTAAAAAATAGCATTTTATCACTAGGTGAGACTTGCTTTTAAAAATAAGTGTTTTTGTTTCAAGCAACAGGCACCTACCTAATTTTTAAAAATTGGCCATAGGTAGGTATTTGATTTTTATTAAATGATGAACCCCCCCCCCCAGAGTCGCCACTGGTATTTTAGAAAATTTTAATCTTGTTTTTAACAAAAACTTATAAACAATAAATAACGTAATGAACTCTAAACATATAAATCGTAGATAAAAATTATGCATTCTATATGTTTCTTTGGTCTTTCTTTAAAAAAGAATCGGTATTAAGAATATTAAATGCTATGTTTATCAATTAACCAAGTTAATAATTTTATTGTAACAACTTCTTGATATGTTTGCGTTTTTTTCACAAAAGAACAATAATACATAAAATAATTATAATTTAATTAATTTTATTCTTAATGATTTATCCATGTTTATAACTGTTTAAGTTGCATTGGAGAAAAGAATGTTATATTATTATAATTTTTTTAGCTAAATATGAAGAAATGTCATATTAGTCAAAGTAATCAATTTTATAACTGTTTAAGTTGCATTGGAGAAAAGAATGTTATATTATTATAATTTTTTTAGCTAAATATGAAGAAATGTCATATTAGTCAAAGTAACCAACAAAGTCACAACAAAGTACCTACATTGTTTAACTATTTAGATTAAATAATCAGAGCTTTATGAATCATATGAACAATGCCGCCGAACCATGGGACAGACTTGGGGGGTTATCCACTAGGATAGCCTTATGGATTTACACAGCAATCACAAGACCTTTGCTAGCATATGGCGCTGTCGTTTGGGGTCCAAAAGCACAATAAATAACAGTAATCCGAAAAATAGAACAAATCCAAAGAAAAGCATGTCTCTATACAACGGGAGCTATGAAAACCACGTCAACCAGAGCTATGGAGGTGATTCTTGTTCTCACCCCCCTTGAAATTCACCTCAAGGAGGTTGTTTTAATGACTATGTACCGTTTCCGCATGGTTGGCATAGAACCAGAAGTAGAAGCTGATGAAACCAGACGACGTTTATGGCGCGAAGAGCACCTCGCTTTGTTTTTCACAAGCTCTACAAAATAATCATATCCAACACAGCAGAAGAACCGATCATGGGAGGTACTATCTGTATCTACACAGACGGTTCCAAAACTGAACACGGTTCTGGATGTGGAACATCACTAAACCTCAAAATTAAATGAGCTATGGGTAAACACGCCAGCGTAGTTCAAACATAACTGAATGGCATCAACATAGCAGCAAAATAAATATTCACGAAAAATATTTCGGGAAAAAACATCTGCATTTACACAGATAGCAGACAAGCACTATTAGCCCTACAACGATCACGTATTACAATGGGCTCAGTACTAGACAGAAAACAGCAACATGGTCACACTAAAATGGATCAAAGGTAAATACAAAGGAAACCACATTGCACATACGCTGGCCAGGAAGGCAACGGGACAAAAACTCTTTAAACCTGCCCCTTCTACCAATATAACAGCATTAACAGTAGCGAACCAAATACGAGAATATTCCCAAAAAGACTTTAGAAAAAAATGGGATAAAACTAGAAACTGCAACCTTGCCAGGCAATTACTACGTTACCCTGACCAAGCATCAGCAAAAAAATTCCTATCAATGACCAGACTGAACCTGCGCTTTGTCACGGGCATTCTGACCGAATAATGTTATCTGAAACACCTCTATGTCGAGGTTGTAAACAAGAAGATGAAACCATGGGACACACTTCTCTGCGACTGGCCAGCGCTGTCATCCACCCGAAAGGATATTTTCGACGAGTTTTAGCCAACACCAGCCAACATACGGGAGACGTTATCAACTACGTTCAAAGCGTAGGATGGCTGAAGAACTAGGAGGAAGCCCTATAGGATGGGTCTAATGAGGCCTAGGTGCTGTGAGGTTAAATCCACACCCTCCCAAATTATCAGATGAGAGAAGAGCTCTAAAAATACTTATGTCCCTACAATACGATTTAATTGACATTTAAACGGAATTATCAATTATCAATTATTACGTTTTCACATGGAACTAAATACGTATACGGGTATCTTATCGAACTGACTGATGACACCAATAATAAGCTGTTAGCACTTCGAATATTCCTGTAAAAAGTAGGTGGCTTTTGGCTCTAAAAAAACTAAAAAAAGTAAAATTGGCAAAAACTAACCTTAAAATATATGAGGAAAATGTCAAAAGCTCAAATCGTATTCAGAACGCGTTCAAATCGTAAACTTTATAGTTTAAAAAAAATCAATGAATAGCTAGCTTTCCCTCAAAAAAGGTAATGGTAACCGTAGATCTGGATTTCGCACTTGTGGTGCTCATCAGTACGGTACTAGGAACTAGGAGATGAAATGATGATGAAAAAGTCTGACACAGGATTCATGTAAAAGACAACCATCTGGCAAATTGCAGAATCGTCAGATGTACCTTCCATTTGAAGGAAAATTAAGCGTCTCTACGGAGACAGATATAATTATCTTTTTCAGATAACCTAAGCTCTGGAGTTGATAAATTTAAAAAGGGATTTAGTGAGGGTGAATAAATGAATCCTGTGTCAGATTTTTTCATAATCATTTCATCTCCTAATTCCTAGCACCGTACTGATGAGCACCACAAGTGCGAAATCCGGATCTACGGTTACCATTACTGATCAGAAGAGAAAAGCATGTCTCTATACAACGGGAGCTATGAAAACCACGTCAACCAGAGCTATGGAGGTGATTCTTGGTCTCACCCCCCTTGAAATTTACCATTAAGTTACATTACATTAAGTTACCATTACCTTTCTTGAGGGAAAGCTCGCTATTCATTGATTTTGTTATTTATTCACCCTCACTAAATCTCTTTTTAAATTCATAATTTTTATTTACTAACCCAGAGCCCCATAAGCTGTATGGTTGAGAAAGAGATTGGTGGAGTTTTCGTCTTTTTTGCTTAAAAGTTTTGTTTAAAGGACACATAAAAATCAGTGCAATCGGAATTAAGGCACCCAACAAGGGATTAAGGGGATGTATTCAATCTGAAATTTTCTCTTCACCAACAGAAGCTTCTCTAGAAAATTATCTTCACGTCTAAAGCAACAATCGGAAAACGATATGAATCAAATTCGTACTTCAAACAGTACTAACAACTTAGGTAAATGGTGGCCAACACGCCCCGTTTTTCCCACAATAAAAAAATGATCGCTCTTAAGGTACATTCTTTCACACAAAACAACTGTAAACAAAACCAAACACAATACGCACATAACTTATGATGGGAAACCTCTTAAAAGATGATGCCTTATTGGTTTAATGTTTGCTGAGTAAAGATGCATAATTAACTTGTGTACTATTTGGGTACATAATACAAAAATATCACACCATCAACTAATACGTTATACGCCTGTGTTAGTCCGTTTGCAGTCGCCATTAGATAGTTTTTGGTCGTGCGCAAAACGGCCGATAACTAACGCTACTTGACACTGTTGACATTGGAACGTCATATAAGGTGCCTTGAAACGGCGCAAACTTTACGTACGGTTAACATAACAATTCCGACGAACGAAAGACAAGCGCATTTGTGTTTTGGCGAGCCTATATTAAATTCCGCGCTATTTCGGAAAGGGTAGCGCTGCCCTCAGTACTCGTACTCAAGACCATTGAATTAGGGTGTGTTCGTAAAGTTAACTGAAATTCACCGATTTGTTGAGTTTGATTCCATTAATATGATGGTATGACATCATTACCGATGATTTTCCGGTGGAATTGCAAAAATACACGAACATGATGAAATTTATTTAGCTTGTCAAAACTTACCACTACATTCTAAAGTTCGCTTATAAAGTTGTGAATTCGATCATGTTTTTGTTTTAAAACAAATAAGTTCAATTCCTTCTCATCAGAGGCAAAACTTGATTATTCATAACTAGTTAATAACTTATTTAATTATTTTTAAGAAAATATTACTGTTAAAACTTTGCGGACGCAATCGATTCCACCGATGGATTAATTGGTGACTTTACGAACGCGCTCTAATTAAAAGTCTTTTTAATAATTCCATGCCCAAAAACTCATTATTTATGTGTATCAAGCCTCAAAATTGGATATGAGTGAAACAAATTCTTGTTTAGCCTAAGTAAAAATTTATTTAAAATAAATAAATTAGGTATTTAACATAAATACCGATGTATTCGATTTGATGTCAAAATTTATGAAGTCAAATTCACGAAATATTTAAACTAAATCAAACTGTGCATTGAAAACAAAATTCTCTACCCATTCCTTCGATTCCACTATCAACAACATAACAGTATTATACTGATCAGTGGTTATCATATTCCCAGAGTAGTCTAATAGTATCATCAATAACTCGATACATACATGATTAGGAACGGAGCACGTTAAAGATCCCTAGCCTCGACAAAGGGGTTTGCTAAATTAAATCCTCCTAAGAAAAGAAAACTGTCTAGGGGGGTGCTCATCAGAACGGTCTGGTTAGTGGGGAAGGGGGGTAATACCCCTCCATTCACGCCGGTAACCAGGCCGGATGGGCTCGGATATCACGAGGAGGCGGACCTAGTTACACACTCCCTAAGTCGGTAGGGCTGCGAAAGTTATCGATGACCCGTACGATCAAAGAGAGTGCCTACGGAACCCAAAAAGTGACGGTAATCAAATGTGAGAGAGAGATCAGGGAACTCATTATAAATCCTAATCCCACACCCTAATAATTATCTATTGTTTAGGGTGTGAATAAAAACAAATTACAAGTGCAGATTTAAGTAAAAATGGCTAAATTAAAATATCAAATTTATGCCTAATGCACCTTATATGTAAGCGAAATCATTTATTAGACCGAACCGTCAACAAAACATATTATCTTCTGTTGCGACGTTGACTTTTTTTTAACTTTTGTTAGTATTTTAATAGTCTGAAATATATATTCCTGTACTTTTATAATTTTATTGTTATATTCTAAAATCCTTTTGAAACCTAAATACTTGAGTTACAATATTTATTGCTTACGGGGCAGGCAGTCAGGCAATAGAAAGGTTAAGATTTGTTTTTAGAAGACAGTTGAGTTCTGGTCTTAGACGAGAAAAGAGTTTTCAGTTAAACATGTGGTGATTTGAGAGTCCATCATAGAGTTTGGGGTAATAAAGAGAGAATAATAATGAGTTGATATTTAGAAAGTGAAATGATGTGATAGTGACTAGTGTAGGCAAAATGGCGGGCCACTATATACTAATGGAAAAATCCTGGGGCCATAGGTGCCCGCCGGTGTTCCTTCAGATTGGTACTTGTAAGTTTGAGGGGTTCTTACATGCTTTCTGAATGACACATCAAGGTGAAAGGGTTACTATAACGAGCAACCGTATCACTTGGATGTTGGGGTGCTAATTGTTTAGTGGCAATGAAGCGTCCGGGGGAAGCCCCTTTACTAATTTTAGGGTGACATGTCGAAGAAAGAATAATTAGCTAATAACAACTAAACACCGGTATTAAATTGAAAAAAAAAACATGTTTTTGTTGGTTGATCAAGCAGTAAACTCTTGATATATTGTCAAGACTAGTAAAAGTAATAAAATTATTAAACCAGACGAGTGATTAAAAAATGCAAAAGCAGTGACGATGATACCTTGGTAAATATTTAGCGCTCAAAATGTGAGTTTTATAATTAAAACTTTACCTATTTATACTATACAACTTTCACTGATCTTTAACCAACACTAAGTACGCCCCTGCTTTCATTCGATCACCCGCTGAGTCGCAACAAACGCTTGTCGGCAATGAATAATAATGAGTCCCTTATATCTCTTATTTGATCGTTTTTAGATACCTAACAATATATTTATATATCGGTAGCGTCACGAGTTCTGTATTACTCCACAAGGTAAAGATCGTCAAAAACTCTCTAGCTTAATTGACAGATGGAACTCTCTAATAGCGGCAAATATATAAAGAACCCGTAAAGTTTGCTTGTAAATTTGATCAATTATATAAAGCAAAGAATAAAGTGTATGAGAGTAACACCTCAGTAATTCTCTCAGGAGGGACATTAACTTATTGGTGAGTAACCGGTATTAGAGACCAAACTTACTTGCCTAAACAAACTGTGTGTTATTACCATTTTTAGAAAACAGGAATATGTAACGGTTAATGATATTTTGCAGCGTAAAAGAATATATCGAAATAACTGATTATTACGATAATGGTACGAAAGTATTGACCAAACTATATTGACCTCAAAAAGCGAATTGTTTGCTGAAATTATAGAAGCCTTGAGTATTTTTTACATAAAAGATAAGGTAGTTCTGAATTGATTATCCTCATGATTATTTTTGAGGATATAAGATTTTGGGCACAAATAAATTAAATGTAATAAGAAAATAATGCTCTAGGATAGTTTTAATAAAACTCAACTTGAATAGGACTAACCTCCCCCCCCCCTGGGTTCTGAAATTAAGACTATCATGCTTTCCAGAACACGTTATTACAAGCATGTTTCACTTGTTATGTTATGTTATGTTAATTAAATAAATAAATTCAGAAAGCACGCATGGTCCGTTTGCTTTTTGGGCAGACGATTTTTTTTTAGATGAACCGTAAGAATTAGAGCAACTAGTGAAAGAAAAAAAGAAAGAAATCAATTATCGCCTTGATAATAATGTATTCAATCAAGAATATGATATTTCCTAATTTATCTTAAATGAGAATGAAAAAGTTTTGATATTTTTCACAACTAGTGGCTAAAATAGTGATTTCTGCAATCGTTGGTTTTTAAAAACGCGAGTAAAAAAAGCAAAAACCCGAAAAATACTTTTTTTATATCTTCATCAATAAAATGATTTTAGTAACTGTCTGCAGATAACTAAAGCATAGCGTTTTTTGTTTGCCGATGCAAAAAAACTTTTTTTTGATCACGGATGCAAAAAAGAGATTCTGTCCCTTTTTTACCCAAAATTAAAAAGATATAGGAGAAAATAGAAATATTGAGAAAATCTAATTATTCTTGCCTAAAAATTAAGCGATTTCCGCCGGTATTCACCATGTATTTACCAAAAAATTATTTAAAAATATCGTGAAAATATCAAACTGTCAAAGATTTAAATATCGCAACAATGAACGTCACCGAGTTAAAAGGCACATCGCTATGGAAACCATTGTTATTTCATTTACCAGTCGCCTTGATTTATAGTGTACAGATGATGTGTTGCGAGAAGTGGTCTTGGTTCGAGATTTTAAAAAGTATTTTGCTGTTTTTCTTGGATTTTTTGATAAAGGTATTCAAAAAAAATAGTGTTATAGATCAAGGTTGCTGGTAAATTAAATAACAATGGTTTCCATAGCGATGTGCCTTTTTACTCGGTGACGATCATTGTTGCGAAATTTTAATCTTTGACAGTTTGCTATATTGACGATGTTTTTAAATGATTCTTTCGTAAATACTTGGTTTTTTTTGCATCGGTAGCCAAAAAAAAATATATTTTTTTTATACCTTTATCAAAAACATGATGTTAACAACTCGCGGCTAAACTGTGCTTTTTTCTACTAGAGTTTTTAAATACCTCGCTGTGCTCGTTATTTAAACCAACGCTTGTAAAAAAAGCACTATTGTAGCCACTAGTTGTTAAAACTACTATTTTTTATGTAGCTATTTTTAGCGATTCTGTTCATTCTCAAATAATGTTATATATTAAACTTTATTCGGCTCGCAGGACTCAAAAATCAAAGAGGCGGTTCCATACCTATTGATAAAAAAAAACAATTTAAACCGACTTTGATAATCGGGGCCCATTTAAACCATGAAATTTGTCTCAATCAAAATCGAACGGTTTCTTTTTAAGAACCCGTTACTATAGGCGAGGAATCTTCTATTCTGGTTCCACGTCAGATACGTGATCAATAGGTGTAATATTGTTAAGGTCATTAGAAAAAATCATTTTTCTTCTCGGTGCACCAGCCGGCACCAGTGGTCAACAAATAAATTGGAGCAACGCCAACGATTGATATTGTAATTTTTGAAACAGTAAAAATGTTTGTGATGTAAGAGTAAGTGAGACAAATATCTCTGATGCACTAGAGGAGCTATGGCAACTTAAAATTAAAACATTGAGTTTTTTTCTGTCAAGTTAATAGCATATAAGCTGTCACCTAAAGAGCTCAGTCAAGCTACACCCACTCAAAGAAACTAAATTTGGATATTGTAAAAATTATGTATTAATTTAGTCCCCCTTTAAAAAAATGTTGTACTTAATGAATAACGGAGTTATTCGCCCTTCAAAGAGGGGGGGGGTGTGGCTTGACGCTAAACTGCACCCCCCCATGCTTAGAAGATAGATTTAATGAAAATTAGTAAAGTAAAAAAGTAATTATACCATAATTTGCTACTAATTATGTACTAATTTCGTCCCTTTCTAGAAAATTGCCTACTCTCAAGATAACTTTTTTTTTTGTTTTTATTTATGGGATGTGGCACATATCGCACTGCCTAGAAAAGAGATTAAAAAAAGTAAGTATACCATAAGTTGCTACCAATTATGTACTAATTTCGTCCCCTTCTAGAAAATTGCCTACTCTCAGCTTGATTTTAAGGCACACTCCCCTCCGCCTAGGAAAGAGATTTAAAAAAAAGCAATTATGCCATAATTTGCTACTAATTATGTACTAATTTCGCCCTCTTCTAAAAAGTTGGCTACTCTAAAGATAATAAGGTGTGTATCTTGATATCAAGGCACACCACATATAAACAAAAGAAAATCTAGTTATCTTAAGAGTAAACAATTGTTTAGAAAGAGACGAAATTAGCATATACATAATTAGTAGCAAATTATAGCATAATTGCTTTCTTTCAAATCTATTTCTTAAGCAGAGGAGGGTGTGCCTTAATATCAAGCTACACATCCACATAGAAATAAAAAAAAAATTAAGTTATCTTGAGAGTAGGCAATTTTTTAGAGGGACAAAATTAGAACATAATTAGTAGCAAATTATGGCAAAATTATTTTTTTCAAATTTCTTTCCTAGGCAGAGGGGGGAGTGCTTTGATATTAAGCTGCACACCCCATACAGAAAAAAATTAAATTATCCTGAGAGTAGGCAATTTTTTTAAAGTAGGCGAAATTAGTACATAGTTAGTACCAAATTCTGGCATAGTCACTTTTGGTCGAATCTCTTTTCTAGGTAGAAGGGGTGTACCTTGATATCAAGCTACACACCCCATAACAGACAAACAAAAATCTTAGGAACCGATAGTTTTTGTAAACTTCTTTACCCTTCTTTAAGAGTAAATAATTAGTACAAATCGTTAAATCTATCTCTTATGCATGGGGTACAAAATTTTTTAAAAGGGGACTAAATTAGTAGATAATCAGTACATAATTTTTACAATATCCAAATTGAGTTTCGTTGAGGGGGATATGTAGCTTGACTGTAAAATATTTTTAAATTTGTACCCCCATCCCTTCTTTCTGCGGTGACTTTCACAAGCCGTTTTTTTTTGTCTCAAGGTTGGCAAGTGATACCTCATTATAAAGGTCTTAAAGAGCAGATTTTTGTTTTTTACTTTAAATCCTCCTTCCCCCTTTGTCTTAAAATGGTCTAAAATAACATCTCTAAAAATTAATATCTCGAGATGTAAAATATTTTTTTATATGGTGGAGGATAGATATGGAATTAATCAGGTAAAGTTTTATAAAAAAATTGACCGAGTCGTTTAAAAAAAAAATAAATTAGAAGCCATGTACGGGTAAAAAGTTTTTTTTTTTATAGACCCTGTATATGAACCAAAGGCTACACAACAATTTTTTGGGAGAATTATTTTAATCCAGTATAACTAAAAAAATCACTATTGTTATTCACAAAATAGTTTATTACAGGTACAATCAAATGTTGTCGATTTTATTTGGCACAAAATTGACCTATGAAATAAAAATCATTTTCTAAGAAAGAAGAAGCTACTAAAAAATCAAACTTATTTTTTTCTTTAAAAATGGGTTAAAACTATTATTTTCTGCTCAAATACAACATTGTTTCGAAAATTCGGTGGTATTAGAAGTATAAAAAAGTTTTTGACTAGCCCCTGTATGTTACCTAGTAAACTTTCATAAATGACATCATCATAGGGTTTGTCTACAAGCTTTTGCCACTTTAATTTTATTGTAACTTACCTTTTTTTAGATAAGTGTTACGAGTTTTTATTGATAAAACATACCGAAAACAGCCTTTTATATCTCAATAACTAGACACACAAAAACTTTTATAATTTCTCATTTTTTTAGGTATAGGAGGTCCCTCTACAACATATCATAATTATAGCGAATTTCACCCAAAGAAAACTTCTCATATAATCCTGTATAACCGGGTGCGGGGTCCTTTGAGAAGTTTTAATGCCTTACTTGATTAAGAAGATATAAATTTTGTCATAAAATTGACCTACATCAGTAAATTAATTTTATTTAGAAATTAAAGACACAAACGAATAAATTATCCCAAACGTCAAACAACTACCGCACCGTCGCGTCGTTGACGTAAAACTTGTACAGGGTGTTTGTTTATAACTGGAACACTTAGTATCTTTTTTATTAATGAAAATAAAAGGTAGGTTTGATTTCAAAAATTTCTTGGTAAATTACAACGAAATTAAGCGCTATAACAACTTTTTTTTTTGTTCCCCTTGGTATACAGGGTGTGGCAATAAAGCTAAGTTTTTTAAATAGAATACCCAGTACATTTTTGCATTTTTGAATTTTTCAAAATATTAGCTTTACAAAAATACCAAACACTATTGAAATATCTTTTGTAGTTTCCGAGATATTTGCGTTTAAAATTTTAATAAAACACATTAGAAACGACCATCTGATCAAACTACATTGCGTTCAATCGTTTTTTTTTCAAGGCCACTAGATTTTTAAGTTTACTTTTTTAAAATAAAGAAATACAATTCATGGCTTATTTGGTAGCTTGATCAGTTGGTCATTTCAAATATCTCAGGAACTACAAAAGATATTCAAATAGTGATTAAAAGTGTATTTAAAAAAATTATTGCCACACACTGTATACCAAGTGCAACAAAAAAAAAGTTGTTATAGCGTTTAAGTAAGTTGTAATTTGACAAGGAATTTTTAAATTTGGACCTACCCTTTATTTTCAATAATAAAAAAGATACTGAGCGTTCCAGTTATAAAGAAACACCCTGTATGTGTGTATTTTAAACTATCATATAGTCTTAAAGTTATCGTTGTCGGCGACGTTATCTTTCTGTAAACCGGCACGACCAAAAACTATCTATTATTTAAAAATACAAACGCATAAGATAAAAATCAAGAATTTTTAAATAATAAGTGTTAAATTTTTACCATTAACAATGAAGAACAACTTGTGGTCAGACAAATTAAAAAAGAAGATTTTCATCTTAATTTTAGTTTAACTAGACAGACAGACAGACAATAGTTTTTATAAAGTTGTTAAAAGAACGGGACGAAAAAAAATGGGACTTTCAAAAATCCATTTAACTTGGCAGAACAAAGAGTTAAAGTATGTTGCTGTTAAAAAAATAACGTACCGCTGGCAATAGGTTGTTAGAGGTGAGTCGGACGTGGTTGAAGTTTACCTGAAAAATAAAGAAACATAAATTAATGAAAATTATGAATGAATAAATGATAAACTAACACCTTATTCAATAAAGGAGTCCAAATAAAGTAGGAAGGTATAATACTAAGACAGTAGAGTACTGGCAGCACGTAGCTTCTACTCCATCGAAAAATGCGCTTAATAGCTTAAGTTTTAGTTTAAAATTTGGTTAAAACACGATTACTGTTAGTATATAATAGAAAATAAAAATGGTCTATTAACATCGAATCAAATACTAAAGTTTAACTAAATTTTTAAAAAGGAAAAATAAAATTAAAAAACATTACATAATACTTTTCCTATATATTGAATATTTTTTCAAAATTTTTGGTGTCGGCTCCTAAACAAACTGTATCCAATAATTAGAATTTTTGTCTGTTTGTTTGTTTGTCTGCTCCAACATCATGCAAAAATTACTGACGGACACCTGGACAGGATGTAGGTTTTATTTCATCACAATCGGTTTACGGGAGCAAAAGTTATGATTATTTAAAGTAAGAAAAATGGGAAAAAACGGATAAACCCGCAGGAAAAATTATGGGGTATTCAGCAAGTTTTTAGACATAATTGCAAACCTGGTGTTGAATAAGATAGTTTGGCATAACGGATAGAAAAACTTTTAGGTATTAATTCTAGAGGCGGAGTGTGTTTTTAGTTTTGTTCTACTTGGCCATTTATGTTATCCCGAGTTTTGAACGCAAACGATATTTTGATGACACAAAGACTCCTAATGTATGTCCCGTATATTTGGGTAAACCAAATTATAAAAATTGGTGCTAGAAAGCATGGATAGTCCACCATACAATCAATTGTTTTATGTTGAAAGGAAATGAAAACTGTGGCTTTGAAAGATCTGGTTCTTATAACAAAATGTTTCTTTTACTTCTAAAGTTATGTTCTTTTTAATATATTTTAACGTTTTTTCAAATAACTCGGAAACTAAAGCTCTCACGAATTTGGAGTTTATAACAAAATGTGAAGTCCATATTCATAGAAACTTAAATCTGAAAACCGTTAACCGTTAAAAAAGTTAATCAGTTCGTTTTTCGATTAAGGCGTTCTTGAGTTATCGTGTATACAGACAGACAACAGACAACTTTTTTTTTCGTCGATTAAGATGTTTTGGATTTAATAATGAATTAATTGATTAATAATAATAGTGCCATATTGGCATGGTGGACCAAAAAAGCATGATCTTTAAATCCATATTGTAGGCAGGCAATATGGAATTTCAAAAACCTCTCTAACTGTTCGCCGTTACAAACCACATTGACCAAACGAATATATAATTATTTCCCCATTCATATAGCACAGATATGCATAGACTCTTCTATAAGACACCTGGTTTGCTTTGCACATTTTGTTTACATTGTTAAAAGATTTTAAGGCAGCTTGAGCTATCTCAAATAAGCCGATGATGATGAAGAAGGGCATTATTAAATTGGCATGTGCCAAATTCTTTTGTATAAGAAAAAAGGTAAGGCTGCTGGTCATGCCATGCTTTATATCTACACACGACAAAAAGGCCGGGTGTTATTATAGTACATTATAAACCTGGAGACTAAAGTGGCTCTATTTATCCCGAGGCATTATATATATCGTCGAGAGAAAAAAAAACATTTTAGTCACGTGCTTTACATGCTATACTTTGGAATAGGAAAAACCTAAGTTAAAAAAATTTACAAAACGTCAAAAATTATAATATACTTTAAATTCCTCCCGTCGGGGACTAAAGTAGTACTTTAAATCTCTAAGGAATTTAATAGAGTATTATTAACCTAGTGTGCTACTTTTAATCCCGCGGCGAAAGGTTTGTAGCCCGACCTTAGGAAGGGCTACAATTCGCTAAGGGATTAAAAGACGCTGTAGTCCCGAGGTTTATATACTATTTTATACACTTTAGAGAAAGATTATTGTTAAAATCACGTTATTTCTACGCCAAATGGTTCGTCGACTACAAGAAAGGGTGCTAAGAATGAAATATTGGCCAAGAGCAAGTGCTGTTTGCCTTAACTTAACTTAACTTTTTTATCCCTGAGGGATTGAATTTAGTTCTAATCCCTAGGCTGAGGTTTACATTTATTTTTAATCCCTTAGGGATTAAAAGTGCCACTTTAGTCTCTAAAAAGAGAGGATTAAATCCCTGGGGATTTCCAATACTACTTTAATTTATCTTTTATCTATTCTATCTAGAGTGAGCTACATTACTTTACCATGGATTGTATTTTTGTTATTTTATTGGCAACAATAATTTTATAAATAATAATAAATAGTGACTAGATCTGGTATTTATGGATGTGTCTAATGGATGTGTCTAATAACTGTAAATTTTAGGAAGTTGCCATTGCTATTATTATCGGCAGAAAACCACAATAAGGGACAATTATTAAAAATAGAAAAATCGAAATGAAAGATTAGACAAAGATGTAAAAAGTGGTGGCCTACAAAAAGAATAGAGTGTTTGAATTTTACTCAATTTTGTAAGTGTATATGCTCAAGAGGATTTATAGAGTGGCTTTAGTTTTACAGTGGGATTTACTAAAAAGGTTTAGTCTATTTTAAAACGGTGCTAAGTTGAAGTAAAATTTTTGGTTTTTAACATTTTAGACGAACCCTCCTTGGGTTTTGGACGTAGTTTGATTTATAAGAAGAATTTGAATAAATTTTTATGTTGAATAATCATCTTAACACAATCTTTTGATGGATTTGAGAGAAAATTTTCAATTTAGAAGAAAAGAAAATTAAAAAATTTAAACCCACGCGGAGTATAAATAGTAAACACTAGAGATGTCACTCTAAATAAAATTTACCCTTGTTAACTAATTTTTCCAATTAATACTTGATGTCACACAACGATTTAGATGAGTAATAATAAAATAAGAAGTAGATTAACTTTGTATTTATTTGAAAGTTTTTTTTTACATTTCTGTCACTGTCGAAATGTCAGTTGAAAAATATTAGCGCTGCGTTCAATCACAAACAGCGAGTTCGGACCTTTTACCTCTGCTTGCACCTTGGCTTGCACCAACCTCTACTGATGAAAGCTACAGCTTTAAAATGAGTGAGCTTTGAGTAAGGAAAGTTTTTTTGAGTGAGCTTTTAGATAACCTCAATGTTTTACTTTCAGTTTGAAAATAAATTAATATAGTTGTTTTGAGTTTTTTTTTTGGTATATTTTTCGTGCATAATCAGTGACCCTCACGTTTGTTTTGCTTTGTAGTACCCTCATAAATATATTTTGTCTGCTGAAAACGGGTTCAAAATATGGCGTTTTTCTGGACAAAATAGAAGGTGTTTTATTGGGTAATGAACAACTTGGGATATTAAATAAGGTAAATTAAAAACGGGAAATTATAAACGAACTTATTACCAAATGCCATAAAACAATCCTTTCTGGGGGCTATAAATTGAAACCACCTCCCTGAGGTGGTCTAAAAAATCACCAACTTTATAACTTGAAACACAAATAATGAAGCTATTATGTGCCAAATTTTTGTCGTATTCGCCATTTACCATTTTGAAACCTATCAAAAAAAAAAATAGTTTTAGGGCATTTTCTTCTAAAATATGGTGTATTTTGAGAAAGAAAAAGCAGTTTTTCAGTGGTATTTTGCAATAAGAATACAAAATAATCAATAACTTTGTGTCTTTTCTGTATGGGTAAGTGTTTTTTTGAAAATTGGTTTTAAAATTTAGTACCTTTCACAGGTGTAAATATTTAGACCTGTGGGGGGGTACTATTTTAGATCTTAGTAAATCCCACTGTTAATGTTTAAATAATCGTTAAGTTATTTACACCCCGATAATTTAAAAATAGGTATGGTTATTGGCAAAAATATTTCCTCCCCAATTTGCATATAAATTTATTTCAGAGCTTAAGAGACACACCGCATCTTTTTTGCGGTGAAAATAGATAGTTTGTTGTCGTGCCAATTTACAGCCCGATAACTTCACCGAAAACGATAACTTTAACGTTATTTGGCAGTTCAAAATAGTTTTTTTGGACAGGTTTTACGTTAGCCGTATGGTTAGTTGTCGTTTAAGATATTTTACATTATATTATAGTTTTTGTTTTTAATTTTTAACATAAAATTAGTTTATTGTGATTTTCGATTACCAGCCAAAATTTAAACCTTTCTTAATTAAGAGTTAACTAGAGTTTCGAACTTCCATTATTGTCTTTATTTTTACTTTTTCACAACGGCAGCGTATCGAATGATTATGTATATGCAATCTTCATCAGTTGAATACTTCACAAGTATTCACGAATTCAAGCGAAAACCTAATTTTTTTAATAAAATAAAGGTAAACATAAAAATATAAAAATGAAACCAACCAAAAAGACACCCATTTGCACCGACTTTTTTTATGAGACCTTTTGCTACGTTTTACTGATATGTAGGAGGACTTATGTATGCTTTATTTTGGCCACTTAAAGGTCCATTAACGGTACTCTACTTAAGGTTAAAACAATGTTTGATGGGGATTATTAAACTAGATTTTAAGTAAAAAACCGGTAAAAAGCTTTAAAATTTCACTTATATTATTGCAATAACGCCAAAATCGCTTTTTGAAATTTTTTAAAATTGGTTGATTTAAAAAATTTGTAAGGTACAGGGTAACTCTTTTTCTATGGGATTTAATGGGAAACTTCGTTGTTATTGAAGATATAGACAAAGCGAATGTTTTTTTATTGAAATTAGTAAAATTATAGCAAAAAACAATTTGTTCATATCTACTATATAGTAGTTAAATATAAATGGTCTGAAAAAAAAATTTTAATGGGACCAGGGACGCACCAGAAAAAGAAAATACACTGAACATGATTTTTATCGTGATCAAAACTTCAAATAAAAAAAATTGTATGTTATTATCAAACAAACTTTAAAACAAACTAAAATAGGGAGTAGAATATTTTGGTCTAACTTTCTAATCCTGACGAAACGTCGAGTCAAATTTCGAAAACAACAATGTGTTTTTCTAAAAAAAGGTTACCACCGAAATGTTTTTACAGAACTCAGTTATCTCTCCAAATAAGCGAGATATCATCAATTGGTAATTCCGACCATTTTTCAACTTTTTCCTGTAGCTCGAAAACTACAAGGGACAGAATAAATCTGTTAATACCATTTTTTAAAGCTCCAAAAAGTAAGGTAGTAATGCGAAAACCGCATGTCTCTTTTCTCTCGTATTTTTGTTTTTCAGAGCGGTAAAAAACAACAAATTCTGCCGTATTTTCCTCAGTACTTATTTTTTTAAAGGCGACTAAAAAATCATCTACTCAAAATGAAAAATATACACCATCACCTTTGTGACGTTAAACAACTTTTGACGTCTAGATGGGGGTCCCATATCATATCGCGTTACGGTGACGTAGGTAAAAACCTTGTGAGAGTAAAGCCCGTGATGTCAACAGCGAAATACCACTGCTACACGGACGTTACCCTACTGACACCAGGTTCCCACCTACGACTTTCTCGGGAATGCTCACTCACGCGTCACATGGTGTCAATATGAAACGTTATGACAGTCATGTGCCGCCTGAGCGGGCACGCACGAAAAAGTCGTACGTGCAAATCGGGTCTAACACTCAAATGCAAGTCTGGCCGTTTGTAATTAAGAAGACACATGTCTTTGAGTGTCAGTATGGTGGACGCAAGTCGCAGTGATTTATTCCATGGGTATTACTCGTACAGGGTTTTTAACTACGTGGTTCCTATATCAATGTTCGAGACTATTTTAACAGCGTTGACATATGGAAGCTACATTAAAAGTACCAATAGCTATATGAAGAAGAAATAGAGTCGTTTAAAATTATTTTATAGTTATAGAACCATAAAAGTTATTGGTCTCTCAGTTAACGAAGCGACAAAAAAAAATCGGTGCAAATGTCTGTAAAAAACATTAACAATTAAACTTTCCCCGTTACATTTAAACATTTGTACAATGCATACTCTACCTGCTACGTCTATAGCTCCCAAGCCAGGAACATTTCAACTTTTTGCGGCTGCCTTATGTTTTTTTCCTTGTCGAAATAAGTGAGAGCAAGGTGTTCAATATGATAAAGAGGGAGGCAGAAGTAGCAACAAAGTTGGAATGTTTACTAGACAATAGGATTTTATGGATTTCTTTTCACGCCGGCCAAATGTTCTACAAGAATTGGGTATGCAAAAATAGCAAAACAACCAATTTGCTAAAAGAGCAAAATACTTTATTAAAAACAAAAAGCATTTTTGCTGATGCAGAAAAAAAAGATAATAAAAGTCCTGCAACCTAGTCTTAAGTTTTAATGGCCAAAGCTTTCCTCAAAGCATCAGCCAATAATGTTGAAAGAGTTTTTGTTGCTCAGAAACGAGTTGTCAGACTTATTTTTGATCTTTCGTACAGAGAAACATGTAGAGAAACTTTTATGACCAATAAAATTTTAACTATGGCTGAGATTTTTGTTCTTAAATGTCTCACTATTATTTAAAAAAATTAGAATAGATTAATACTTGTAAAAGACCGCCACAAACATAACACAAGAGGTAAAAACAACATTCTTTGGGAGAAGAACTATGAGTTTAACAAGAGATCACCTTTCTATACTGGAAGACGTCTTTACAACTTACTGCCAAAAGAGATCCGGACATGTTCCACCATCAATAGCTTTAAATCAAAAATAAAATAATTACTTTTTTTTTAAATGTATTTTACACAGCGTTAGTTCCTGCTATATGTTGTGATTGTATGGCCTTTAGTATATATATATATATATATTTTGGCATAATGCGACATATTGTTTTAATTTATTACAGTTTTTATCGATTTGTGCTGTCTTTTAACATACGATTGGTTGTTTTTAAACGTTTTACACTTTTATTATTAATATTATTTTAATCTAATTTATTAATTTACACTGTCCTTGATACTTAATATTTATTTATGTTATTTATCACTTTTTTTACCTTATATATTTCTTTGTATGTGTATAACATTTTTTTTGTTCTTTTATTTTTTTTACACTTTTATTTATTGTATTGCATTATTTTAATTATAATTTTTTATAGCTTAGCTATATTTATTGGGTTGTTGACAATGTCTATACCATTATTTTAGTTTTTTTGAGACAATAAACGATGATTTGATATGAATCTAAAAAGAGTTTTGCTGAAACAAAAAAAAGGTATGGTCATTTTGGAAAAGTCAATTTTGTATTTATAGCAAAGTGGTTTGCTATTGTTGCACTTTTTTTTCTATACACACTAAAGATTTTTCTCTTGTTTCTTTAGCTACGAACATAGCAGATAAATCTATGTAATAAATTTAGCGATCCTATTTTCAATTCATTGAAGGTGTAGATTTGTGGGTAAAAGGATCTTTAAAATGAAATGTCGTTTTCTTGAAAATGGGGGGAGACATTTTATTTTAAAAATCCTTCATTACATAAACCTATACCTTCAAGAGCAGTTAAAGTATGCACTACTTATATAGTGTGACTTAAAAAAATGAGACTTTTTTGGTTGTCCATAACTTAAGTGTTTCCGATTTCAAAAATTTTAACCATTTTGAAATTGTTTATCTAGGTTTTTCAAAAATTTTTGAAATCGGAGGAAAACCTTTTAAGTAATGGACAGTCAAAAAGTCCCGATTTTTGGGATCACCCTATATAATACTTGCAGTTCCTGGTTTCAAAGCTGCGGACTTAGCAGATAAAATACCTATTATATATTAGGTTTAATTTTTTAGGTAGTTTTTGGTATTTCTAGTATGCCATTTTTTAGTTTTTTTTTTTAAATAATTGTATCAAAAATTGTTTTGCGCAATTTATCCTTTGGAAGCTGCAGACATAGCAGTTTTTTTTACTTGTATCTTTTAGGGATAGTTTTTGTCCTTTCTAGAAATGCGAAGAGGTTTAACGAGATAGCATTTTATAGGTTTGTTAAAGGAGAATAAGTGTACCAAAAACTTTGTTGCAGTTCCTGGTTTGGGATCTAAGGGAGATATAGCAGGTAAAGTATGCATTGTAAAAATGTTTAAAAATAACGGGGTAGCTTTCTTTAATGTTGGTTAGGCGATTATATTAAGATATTTTTAGTATTTTTGTTTAGTTTTATATATATATATATATATATATATATATATATATATTGTGCTTATCTTTGTTTTATTAAGAGAATTGGATTTTCCTTTTGGCTGAGCAGTGTATACACAATCGGAGTCATTCGGCTCGGCAATCTGCTATCTCAATCTGCCATCTTCACATCGTTTTCGAGTTACGCTCACAAAAAAAATGTTTTCTATTGATTTTCGAATCCATACGAAAATATTTTACTTTTCTGTTCTAATAGGCAATTTAAACATATTTACCTACCCCTGTAAGTAACTGAAGAATATTTCACAAACTAGTTTACTCATCCCATAAGAAAAAAAAAAATGTTGTCTATGTTTATCCCTACAAAATGTTCCATTCATTTCCTTGTAATGGCCGCTTTTTTATAATAAGTAAAATCAACACCACTTATTACTAAATAAATCTTGGTTTGCTATTGCACTAAAAAACTTTTTTACTTAGATTTGCCTTTTTGCAGTTATAACAAAGCGGTAAAAGACACGGAAGAAAATGTAAATTATATAAGAAAAACTTCTTTGGGTGGAGGAATTTAGGTATTCTAGGATAATTTAACTGTTGCAATGGAAGAATACCCTATTATACTTGACATAAATGGTAGAGAATTAGACTTGATAATAAATTTAAGGTATGTTCTTAAGAATCTCGTTTTCTGTAAATCTACTATTATAATTTTCAGCCAAAATGGGAAAAACCAAGCCAGGTTTTACATTATCTTTCTTGTAATGTGACCCCGATATAATTAATAATAATAATTACAGAATCACTTCAGGAATTTCCAAAATCTTATACTGAATCACTACGGTAATGTGTCGATTTCTTTTTAATTCTTGGTAGCGTATTGACGTTCAACTTCTTTAGAACATGATGCAAACATAAAGGGGTTATATTAAAATTCAGTGAAATTAGCAAATGTATTTAAAACCAGAAAGTTGGTGCTAAATATCTATTGTTTAAACCCTATATATTTGCCACAGATAAAAATTGTCAAACACAATAGCCAGACAAAACAGAATACCAATTAAAACCTTTTTGCAAATTCTTTTTATCAAATTTTTCTCACCTTCACACGGCGTCTCTGAATTGGTAATTTTTATGTCAGCGAAACGAAATTAGGTAACCAGACCAAATTATTTAACAATAACCACTTAATCGGTCAAATCTAATTTGTAGACATAAATAATTCATTTTTTCACTCAAGGCAGCAATTTCTTTTTTGGGCATTCCAAGTTAGGAGACATCTGTTGAATACCAAGAACCAACAGTTCGGTAAATTTTGGTAATTTGTTTGGTTCTGTTCTTTTATTAGCCCACCTAAATGCATGAATTGTATTTACATAATTAAACCATCATACTAAAGCTCCGGTTCATTTGGTTTATGACGTTTTAGTAATTTTTTAGTCTTAGTTTTGTTTAACTTGGCTAGACATATTAGTTAAATCTCAATAGAGAACCCAAACCCGGCAAACCGACCACGTTAGCCTACAAAATTCCCGCATAAAAAAAATCGGTTTATGAAATTGAAATGGATTGTTACATTACATTACAGATGTTCCAAATTCGATGCTCACCATGGGGATCTCCTAAACGGTAGGAGATACGAATACGAATTAGGGCAAAGTTGCAAAATTTGACGCTTTGCTCAAAAAAAAAAAGTTTACAAATTCCGGGTAGTTCCGGAGATAGGCGAAAAAAAGTGAAATCTTTATTTTTAGTTTTTATTTTTCTGCGCCCTTATTCTTAAAGCTGTCAAAAAACGTTTAAAACTTTCTACAGGCACCTTTTCAAGATCTACCTAATGAGAGGTCAGTTTTCGAGATTTGATATTTTAGTGTGACAGGAGCACTGTCAAGTTCATTTTTTCTTATGTACACATGCTTTTTTTCTCCTGCCGTTTGGTTCATGAAGGATGACAGATATTTTACAACCTCATTTTGACAAGTACCTGACATTTTGAGTTAATTGACCATCATCCGCCCAAATTCAAAGATTAAAAAACAAAGAAAAAACCTTATTTTTAAAATATTAGGTAAAGTTATTTTGTTATAACGAAATGCTAAAAAAAACTGTCATTTTTAAAATGTTAAAAAGGTACTGCAATCGGGTTTCCAAAATATCTTGAGTAAGTTAAAAGCAAAACTTAAATTTGAGCTGATGATGATCAGTAAACCCAAAACGTCAGGGGACATGTCAAAATAAAGTTGCAAAATGCTATCTGTCATCCTTTATGAACCAAACGGCAGGAAAAAAAAGCATGTGTCCATAAGAAAAAATGAACTTGACTGTGCTCCTGTCACACTGAATGGCAAGTGAAAAAACGGTCCTCTCCTAGGTAGATCTTTAAAAAGTGCCTGTAGAAAGTTTTAAGCGTTTTTTTTGGCAGCTGTAAGAATAAGGGCGTAGAAAAATAAAAACTAATAATGAAGATTTCGGTTTTTTCCGCCTATTTCCGGAACTATCCGGAATTTGTAAACTTTTGTTTAGTTGTGAGCAAAGCATGAAATTGCGCAACTTTGCCCTAATTTAAACCTTTTCGTATCTCCTACCGTTTAGGAGATCCCCATGGTGGAGCATAGAATTTGAAACACCCTGTATATGTCGATATGTAAAAAACTAAATAGATGAGACAATACCCATGCAATCAATTGTTTTAATGAGCACACATCAAAAATCGTATGGAATTCAATAAACCACCCATTTAAGAGAACTTTTAAGCCTTTTGGCAAGGTGGGTATCTAGTTTATTTTACGTTTCTTTTTTGTACTTTTAGTTTTACATATATATTTCTGTAAATTACTTGCCAAATCGCTGTTTATACCGGGTCATCCGTTTGTCTCCGCAACATAGGGAATTTACCCACTGAAAACATATTCGTACTGTACATTGATAAACAATTATAAAACCAATCATAATCGAAACCACTGAAACTGGGGGCCAAGAAATGGGGAGTAAGGGATAGTGATGCGAATATAATGCAGCCTTTATATCTGCTCAAAACAGTTGGAGACCGTACTCGCATCAAGCGTGGAACCAGAGGTTTTCGATCAATATGATGCGAATACATCTAGCCTCTCATATCCAACTGCCAACGTCAACCTCGTGTCTAAAACAGACGAGGCTCTGGCGACTAAATATGGGCGGTATAACCCTATGGGGAATTTGAACTGGACCCAATAACCACTAGGAAGTGCTCCATTAACAACCTGTAAAAACTCGTACAGGGGATAAATCTAATGGAGTGGTTAAACTAGAATCAAAGGGTGCACAACTGTCAAGAAATTATCAAAAAACTGGTAACTAAAAATGAACTATTACACGACACAAGACAAAATAAATATGAAAAAATGGTATTTTTCCCTAAATAATTTAAGCAATTCTCGAAGACCCAATTCCACAAGTTTCAACTGTGATGTGAATAGTTAATAAGTTTGATGAAACCAGAACTTTGCTGAACACTTTTAAACAGAAAAACGTATTACGAAATGAATAAAGAAATATGCAAAATTGTATGGCTCTTCAAAAAAACTTACAGCAAAATAGCACGGAACTAGCAAGAATTTATGACGTCAATCAGAGCATGGTAGTACGCACCTTTAGTTACAAATCTTACAAGTTCCAATAACATCAAGAACTTCGTCCAGGAGAAACCGTATTAAAGAGCTAATTTCTGTTTAGACATGATGGAACTAGACAAAATTGGTTGGGAAACATTTGTTCCACAGAAGAAATTATGTGTACCAAACCAGGAGAACCAAATGGTCAAAATTTTCGATAGTGGTCTAGAGAAACTCAGCATCGAATTGTGCCTGCAAACATTCCATATCCTGAAAGCGATAATTTTTGGGCAGGAATAATGGGGGAACACATAATTGGATCGTTTTGGATTGAAAACAATTTTAAAGGCCAAAATTTCCTACAAGACTAAGAGGCCTTAGCTGAACAATGGGGTGAAATCATCATAGAAAATCTGCAAAACACTATAAATTAATTTTGAATGATGAATGAATGAATGATAATGATTTATTTGAATATTTAGATTTGTTGCCTCTGGTTGTTTTGTAGATAAAACATTAACATTTATTAGTAATTTTTTTCTGGCGTCGTGTAAAAGTTCATTTTTAGTTAAAACTTCTAAAAATGAACAATATTGACATCATAACGAAATTTTCTCATTTCCCCATTCGGTACCATCGAGAGAACTGAAGTCCGAGGGGTGAGGGAAACTGGGGCCGATCACAACTACTTAAACCAGTCAAATGACTTGTCAAATGGAGCGACGTCAACATCACTTGACATCAGCCGGTGCACGACACATTACTTCGGAGGTGCTGGTCCGCCCCAGTTCCTCACTTTACCTCACCGCGCAAACTTCAATTCCCGGCCTTCAATTTTTCATTAGTATCGCCCCATTTCATTGGTCTTCATTTTAGCTGGTACTTATTATTTTTACTAAATACATTGTGATCCGAATTTACCTAAAGGCCATAATCCATATGACAAAGTAACATATTGCCTAAATACCCCAATTTATCGATTCTAAAAGTAGTTTTTGTTCCTTTTATCGACACATGGCCAATGCGACCTTTAGGATATTAGTTTGCAAATTTTAGGATATTATAGTTTGCAAATTTGAGGTATCTCCTCCACAATTAGCGATATCGGCACCGAGTTTTCCAATTTTTAGATCGTGAAAATTAATCAAAAACTCAAAAAGTAGAAAAAGTATTAAGCAGCAAATAATAATATATAAGTATAACTTGATAGTGACGTACTCCAAAATTGTTTTTTTGGGGAAAATTCAACCATTATGAGTCAATATTCAGTGGCTTCGGGGGGGGGGGGGCTTGAACCATTATGCCCCTTCTTCCTGTGTAGGTCGGTGATATATTATATACCTATTGTTTTCTGTCGATTTCTTTCCTTTACCATCGACTCTTGGACCTCAAAGCACTTCTTATTTCAAATATATGATTCTTAAGGCGGAAAAGTGCCATGGAGGTTTTTTTTGAAGGTTGATCGTTCTGTCCAGACCGACGCCATTTAAAAAGAAATGACAGTAGTTTTAGTAAAATTTGGATATCCAGAGGTAAACATTTCTGAAACAATTAAGAAATACAATACTTGGTCCAATATACATTTTCATATTCTTATAAGAATGTATAGACCACGTTTTGAACATTTACAAGAATAAATTATCGTAGTTTAAAGAAATGGGTCAAAACTTTCAATTTTATGAGTTATGTGACACAGAATTCAAGGAACAACAAGTTGTTTGAATTCCAAAATATTATGAATAAATGATGAGAACACATTCGCAAAATCAACTTCAATTGGGTTTTGCGGTGAATTTTTTTAACACCTGTTTTACTACCTACCTATTAATTATAGATTTGTTTAGTTAACGATTAAGAATGCTTTGTTTAGAAATTGGTTATAGTTTTTAACGCATAATTTATTTTTTCTCGATACTAAATTACTTAAAGCTTACCTATCTCTTATAGCCCAACTAAATACCGTGCTTGGTTTAAAAAGAACCAAATAATTTCTACTCAAAAGTAATTAAAAATTCCACTTGTTCTCTAAACTTGGGCAACCACAATTTGATTTGAAAAAATGTGTAACTTATTATTAATTCGATTTTTTATAATATTGGGCGATTTTTAAACCTTTTAATTAAAAGCCAAAAGCCCGCTTTGCAAGGAATATTTTGAGTTCCAAGATCCAGGCAATTCTACGGGGAGAAATAAGAGCAGGGATTTTCAAAATTATTAAAGATTTTAGAATTTCTATATCCAAGAATATATTTTTTCTAAAAATAGAATTCTGTCTGGCATTACCGTTCCATGCGATGTACTAATTTTTCTCCTGCATTTATCTTGGGCGATGTTTTCAATTTTTTCTTGCAAAGTTAACAAGGTTCTCATGCTAAAGCAAAGCATCATCTTACAATGTTCTTGTACGGCTAGTGTTTATTGTATCGCTATCTGCCCATGTTATCCAAACCCAAAATGGGTAGAAGAGCAAACAAACCGAGCTAGATAAGCATCTGATTGTGTTAGGGATAGCAAAAGGCTTCTTTTCTATTAGGGAAAAGGACAATTTAGTGTAAGTTGGTGCAGGAACAAACATTGTGTCTGAGTACTATTAAAAGTAATGCGAAACGATTAGTTTTTATGGGGCAGATGCATGGTTACTTGAGCAATATAGGATGAATTTATATTTGAGCGAGTTTTTGCACTGTTTTTTCATTTTGTTGGAACACGTTTTATCGTCATTTAGAAGTGTGTCCAGTTTTGTCAAATGGTAACACAAATAAATTAAAAGCGTTAGTTTGCAGAAAATTGAATTTATTTTTTTTTAAATTGGTGCTAGAAAGCACGGAGAGTCCACCATAAAATCAATTATTTTATGTTGAAATGAAATCAAAATATCTCGAAAACTGTAACTTTGAAAAATTTCAACCTTATAACGAAATTTTTGGGTAATATTGACGAAAACCAAAATCTGAAAACCGCATATCAATAGCTGCTTTACTTCTAAAGTTATGATTTTTTTAAATATATTTTAACGTTTTTTCAAATAACTCGAAAACTAAAGCTTTCACGAATTTGGACTTAATAACAAAATTTGTAGTCCATATTCATCGAAACTTAAATCTGAAAACCGTATATCGCTACTTGCTTTTGGTCCTAAGTTACAATTTTTTAAACTATTTTATCCCCCTTTTCCCCCCATTTAACCTCCCACCACCCTACCCAAAAGGTAATCTCGTTAAAATCCATTAGTTTTTTAGGAGCAATTATTTTCTTTTCTTTTAAATTCTGGCAAATTTGGTTTCGGGTCCTCTCTACGCCGCATATTCTTCGTTAATTCTATTTGGCATTTAGCTGCATTTACATTGAAAAATCTCCAATTTTGACAGTTTGGTTTTTGGCAAAAGCATGTTACCATTTATATTGGAATCAATTCAAAGTCCACTTCGAATTTAGTCAAACTGTTTGCCAGTTGCAAACTTTTTATGAATTTATGGGTTAGAAAATTGAATTTTTGGGCAAATATACTACTCTCATTTTGAAGATGCTGCTTTCGAATCTTCGGAATTTGATCGGTAATATATGCTTTGCCGACTATATTGCTTAAAATGCTGAATCTATTTTTTTAACAACGCAAAATCATAACCTTACTTCCCTGCCAAAAAAACCTCATAAAAGATTATAGCACATAACAGTAAAACATCATAAATTTTCATCCTGTATGCTCATATAAACTACTCATAATTTTTGACTAGTGAAAGTGAAATACAAATCCCGCATATAGGATTTCATCATATTTTATCAGCCAGTTTACACTATTTTATGATTTTTAATATGACAATTCCTCATAAAGGTTTAAAAGATTTTATAAGATTTTATAAGATCTACTTGTAACATTCTAAAATAAAAAATTACGGCAAAACTTTAACAGTTGTAGTAGTAGTAATAGTAGTAGAAGTAATGTAATAGAGATTAATATACAGTCAAACTAAATTATAACCTAACATAAACTATAAACTACGACGACAATATCTACACATCTAATAGAAAATTCTCGTATAAGTACTTATTTATCGGCAGGAGCTGTGGGAGAGATGTTACTTTGATAAATTTCAATGAGATTGTTTGAGGCATTGTTCATAAAATCTTACAAGTTCATAAGCCAAAACCTATTTTATGTTGTAAAAGTATTTACGACAGTTGATGTGATTATAGGTTTTTTTTACAAGATTTTATAAGTTCCGATGGGCGACGACTTAATATATTTGTTTCAAAGGGTATATAAGTTAGAGCAGCTAAAATCTTATTACTTTGATAAGTTTCTATGATATTTTATAATATTTTATACGTACACGTATACGTAATGGTATGTCCCTAATTGGTCCCGGGACGTACCGACGTAAAATGGAAATAAAATGTACGTCTCTGGGACGAAGAGCTGCATGGGATTATGAGTCAAAAAATATTCTTTTGTAGAAGTAAGTAAGTATACTAAGTATAGCTTTTTTAATTAGTTTTCAGGTAGTCGAAAAAACTGATAAAAATCAGGTGTGTCTTTTATAAGATTTAATGAGGTTTTTTTGGAAGGGTTTGTAAGTGTTTCTGACTATAAAATCTATTCAAAAACTATTAAAAAAATTGTTTTTACCAACTCATAGAAAATTGTAAATATTCATAGAAATGTTTAAAATTCTATGTGTTGGACTGATCATAAAATATCCCAAAATCTCATGAAAAACGTTTTTTTACAAACTTATCAAATTTTATAAACATTCATAAGTCTGTCTGATTATAGGATCAGATAAAAAATACACATAAAAAGCCCATAAATTCTTACCAAAATCAAAGACATACCTCATAAATTATTACAAATCCTAAAATTTTGCCTCACAAAAGCTTATAGACCTTATAAAAACTGATAAAAATCGGGTGTGTTTTTTATGAGGTTTAATACGGATTTTTTGGCAGGGTATGCCAATTTGAATGTAAATGTAGTTTTAACCTCTACATTCAGTTAAATCAAAACTAAGCTGACCAACTAAACTTAAAAGAAAATTTTCACATGTGTACCTACATAGACATTCCATGGCAACCTCTCGAAAGTAGGAAGTTGAATCAATTATGCCGTGCCAGCAAGACGCTAAGAGCTTCTCGAGCCGACAATTTGCATCTAATGTTATTGATATTTTATGGACATTAACAGTACTAAATCATACTTTAAATAATGCTATAAATCGGCAAGAATTTCTATTGACGATTTTACCGGCGGCAAATATATTGGAAATACGCCTATGCACTTGGTCCGTTAGTTAGGGCATAAAATTTGTGTAAAATCACACGCATCTCTAGTGCCACATACACTACCTACTTCGTATGTATATTAAATATTATTGGATAAGGATAATTGGCAGATATTTAAACAAACATAATATATGAAAAAGTGGGTCAAACACTTTGCAACGTCTAAGAGTTAGAGACTAGAAGCAAAATCTAAAATTGGCCCCATATGATATTTGTATTTAGGTCGGGGTTGAATATTGAAAATTTTGGAAAATCCTTCAGATATTTTTGCTGACAATTTAAAATTGAATAACCTTGCAGAACTAATTCTGATATTTAGTTTTCCCTTGCCACCCTGGCAAAGGACCCCGCACCCGATTACACAGGGCTTATGGAGAATTTTTGCCTCGGTGGAATTTAATATAATTTTAGTATATTGTAGCGGACAACAAGATGATAAAAAAATATTAAGGGTAAAAAAAAGTTCTATGTACAGTTTTTGAGATATTAGGGGTCAAAGTTCAAAAAAAGGCTAAAATGCTGCTGTGCTATTGGCCAAGGAAATGTTAATTGTTACAAAAATGATTTGACAGAAGGTCGTAGGCAAACCTAGTTATGCTGTCATTTTTGACAGATCATCAAGTAATGTATAGGGGGTGGTCAAAAAGTAACATTTTTTATGTTTGCACTACTACCGAATTTTGCAAATAGCAGATTATATTTTGACAAAAACTAGAATATTAAGGCTTGAAAATTCAGTTTTAGTTAATTCTAACATTGATATCTTTAATATTTCTTTAAACCCCTTTAAAAATAAAATAAAATCACTTCATCTCTAGTCTGAAATACATCATTGTAATATATATATTTTTATTAATTTTCACAAATTACTTATAATCCTTTTTAGTTTTATACATTGTAAGTGTTCCTATGTCTGTAATTTATATTATGCTTTGTGATTCATTGTAAAATTGCTTACGCATAAAATTTAATAAAAAGAACCTTTTTACTTTACTTTTAAGCTTGCAAATTCTGTTTTAATTAAATTTAAACTAAATAAAATCAATAAAACTTTAATCTGGAATACATCCTATTAACATGTATTCTTATTAATTTACATTTTATTATTGGTTCACAAATTCTAACATTGCAATTACGTATTTATTAAGATTACTCATTAGGTACCTTTTCTTAGTTATACATTATATATCTGTGATCAAAATTATATATTGTAAAATGACTTGACCGTAAAATAAACATTTATTTGTTTATTTATATATATATAAAGTATAATAGTTAGTTTTCACGCCAAATAGGTAGTGAATATTTACAGATGAACTACTCAACTTACTTTTATTAATGAGAATTATAATGATAAAGCCTTAAAACAATGAAGGAGGAGTAGTGGAAATGGCTCTCTTAATTTTTTGACTCAGTGTCGTAGCTAAGGGGGGTTTTGGAGGTTAACCCCCCCACCCCCCGGAGGTCCAACCCTATCTATAATAAATTAATCATGATTAAGGGCCCCAGGGAGAGCTAAAGCTTCACACTTTTTTTTTATCCCCAGCATTTAACACAGGTAATAAATGGCAATGTTAACCCAATATAATTTTTCAAAAATATTTTACAAAAAACCTAAGAGATCAAATTTTTTAAAGAATTTTTGTTTCTTTTTTACCAAAATTTTCAATACAAAATATTGTTAAAATGTTGTTTAATTTTAAGAAATTTTTTTATTAGCTACATTTCAAACGCCCAAAAAATAGCATTTTATTGAATTTTTTTCAAAATTTTTGCCTGTGGCGTATTTAAGGGATAATTTTGAAAAAAATCTGCAAATGACACTAGATGAGACTTGCTTTTGAAAATAAATATTTTTGTTTCGTATACACTAACTCAACACCTATTAAACCGCCCCTCTCCCTTCCCTTTAGTTCAAGAGCACGAGCAATAGGCACCTATCTAATTTTTAAAAATTTGCCATAGATAGGTAGTTGATTTTTATTAAATTATGAAACCCCTCCCCCAGAGTCGATTTCTGGCTACGCCGCTGTTTGAATTGCATGATATTTTAAAGCAAACCACCAATTAATTTTATAGCTAACGTCGCATCATAGGAATATGTCAATTGATTGTATTTCCATGTGACCCAAATATCCATGTAAGCTTCAAATCAATTAAGGTTTACAGTACGAAAGTACCATCCCACAAGCGTAGGCGACAGGTTTACATATGCACAATTCTCCAAGTCCTTCTTAAAAAAAACTCGAGATTTATTTGAGATTCTTCACACAAGCACCGGACTGCGGATACCGTTACCAGAACTTTTACATTTGCCTAATAAAATAAATTTGCAATTTATCTGGACTGCAAGAGATATCATAGAGATATTAACAAAAAAAAGTCCAAAATACTTACGTGAAATTCGAAACAGGAGTGTAATGTTCGCCCTCCTGTAGAATAATAATTCATTTGCGATAGCAAATGGCCTAAAGCAAATTTACTAACTGTAGCTCTAGTAAATGTTGTTTGAGGATTTAAATTTGCTCCCTACTATAAAAATAAAAATGCGTAAATTGTATTTACATGTTTTAGATCACGTTTGATAAACCCAAGGAACTAATTAACAGAAAATTGATCCATATTTCCTTACTACTTTAGCATGGACATAGCCAGGATATTTCACAGGGGAGGCCAAACTGTTCTTTACCGACCTATTTTAAATGAAGACATTTTTCGGTATCTCTTTTCTATCGGTGAGATATTAATTTGTTTAAAAGCATTTCTTTACCAAATCCATGTCTCCCCTGCCCCCCCCCCCGCCTTACGACTATGAGTATTTGTGAGTTTAAAACGAACATATTGACATTGGTTAAGAAGATCTAAAATGTCTACGTATTGCTAACAAATCTACTTGATGGCAAAACACCAACTACAGAGAAGTAGCTCCACCGGCATAGTTTCGAGAAATCTCGTCTTACCGTTGTATTTTAGCATTGCCTTTTTATCACCTCACTTATTTAGCCATAACCACACACAAATAGAAGCTTAAAGCTTAATGCAGTTAGACCTAAACTTAAATAAATCCAGGTTTGGTTTACGTTATGTTTTAAGAACAAATTCAATATTTTATTGATGGATAAACCTATAACAACTATAGGTATTTACGTTTAAAAGTGGTACTCTTTTACTGAAGATCACTGATCAATGATTTATGGATTTGCTTGAATCATTAACTGTATTTATCTGAATTTAATTTAGTTAGTTAGTAGCATTAATCTACATCCAATAATCCAAAGGAACATCTAAAGTTTTAAGATTGATTATGGTGCATTTTCGTAATTATTTTAGGACGTCTTTTCGCGACCGATGATTTCGAAACCGCTTTGAATACATGCGTAAAATGTTATTTTGGCGACGAAACCGTGACGCCATTTCATTTCAAAGGATTTCGAAAGCGCCTCAGCCGCCGTTTCGAACACGGTTTAATATGGTAGTACTTGTCGGTTTTTGATGTTACATTATTTGAAAACTCCAGAAGGTTTATTATCATTTGAGGAAAGAAAGTGATGTGTTTTGAGTGCAAAACTTCTTTATTTTAAGTCAACCGATGCGTTTCGGGACTACTGTTTCATTTTCAAGGTCTGAATGTCAAACGCCTAACAAAAAAAGAGAAAATATTTGTAAAAAACAAACTAACAATACATACAAACTAACATACATATTAAAAATGTGTGACTATATGTAAACACGATTGGCTGTCAGAGCATATATAAACATGCTCCTCCGTACCGTTCTTTATTTCCTCCATGGTTGCAGCCATTATTATGGCATACATCTCTGCCTGAAAGACCGTGACTTGCTCTCCGAGCGGGTAGCTCTTTCAAACCTCCTGGTCTTCTACGTAAACCCCCGATCCTGTGGTTTGCTTCTCCGACAGTTTGGACCCGTAGGTGTATTGACGTTGCGGTTGAAACGGTGACGTATGTTTTCATAAATGTGCTTTCGAAATCGTCGGTTGTGAAAAGACGTCTCGATTTTATTATATTTTTAGTGCAAAGCTTGTAATAATAAAAGTGTTTTCATGGATACGTACATAGTTGTGTATAAGGTCAGTGGTACATTATGGGTCAGTGGAACCATCACGTCGAGTGTCATTCATACGTGCAGACACACCATTCAATTGTTTTCGGCAACGTCGTCTTGAAAACTTGTCACGCAGGTTCGTCGAGACCATGTTTTGGTTGTAAAAGATTATCTGATTTATTATTCAAATTAAGTAGAACACTTTTTTATTTTATAGTTTAGAAAAGGTCGTTTACGGAATGGATAGAAATGGCTTGGAATGGAACGGAATGGACTAGATTGTTCATTGAGCAAATTTTTCCGTGATTCCGCAGTTTTTCAAAGAATTGTTGACAAAATATTATCTAAATTAAACTAGATGGTTTCTAAAATGATTTCATAAATGCGCCGATGGCAAAATTTTTTACACGTAAATGTCGCTGACAAAAATTGCTTAAAATAAACCAAAATTGTATGTGTTATAGCGATGTAGGCGAAATTGTTTGCTGTGTAACCAACAATTAAAAAAAAATAAAATTGCAACAATCAACGACGTTATAGCGCCGCAGGCGAAATTATTTTAAACGAAAGCTAGAAATTTCATTTCAGGGTCGGGTCAGCTGCAAAGGGAGGGAGAGGAAGCGATCGCTCCTCCCCTGTATTCGCCCATATTTAATACCATCTTTAACTCATGGGGGTGTTTTAACCTCTAACCCCCCCCCCCCTCCAGCGTAACGCGTCTGTCTTGTTTTTGAATATCCCAACATTTTCAATAAATCGTAGAATTTTTCGCTGGACATTCGGAAATATGTACTTCAAAAATTTTTGCTCGCCTCCTAAATGGCCTGGAAACAGATGGTAAAATTTCCCATACACTTGTTTTTTAGGTTAGTTTCATGGACCCATTTGCGGTTTTTAATTTGGTTGCTGTAATTTTCTTCTTCTAAAACTACACAAATTCTTGATGTATCAATTGCAAAAAACAACATACACTAAAAAACTTAATGAAGCTAGAGTCTAAGCTCGCACACAAATAAATTATTCAGTGGAATTTCATTCCGGTCCATTCCGATCCGCGATAACGTTCGACGCGGCATGCTTGAGGGCCAACGTTCGAAGCTATCATGGCACTTAAAGAAAAATAAGATGCTTAAAGAGGTTAAATTCGTCACATAAAGTAAAAAATATAGTTTTTTAATAAAGGCACCCTATATTAGTTTACAGAAAAATACTTTTTCTTTCTATTTAATTAATTTCTTACCTTCGTATTCATTTCAAATTTAATCGTTCTACCTAAGGCTTTAGCTTTTTCATTTGCTTTCTTTGCATCTCGTGCTAGTCTGAGATTGTGCATTTTTGTATTACTTTTTATGTTGTTCATTACTCAACTTTTTCTAGTATCTTAAGGTATTAAAATGCAATGCATTTTAGCGTCACAGTATAAGCACAAATTATATATGTCCTACGGACAAATCTATCAGTCAGACAGAGTAACGAAAATACAACAAGGATCGTCCTAAAACATCTTCGGTATTTACATCGCGGAGCAGACGGATTTGCGCGTGTACCACGTGGTGTATTTTAGCCAATCAGATACTTGATCAAAGATTCGTCTGCTCCGCGACGCAAACACCGAACCCAGCTACAAATACGCGATACCCATTTATTTATCCATTTTATTTTTACTTTGGTATTTGTTGGTGATCAACAGTTTTTCAGAAGCTTTTTTGTTTCTGTAATATTGTTTATACAAAAATTGTAGGAATACTTTTCATAAATGTCAGGGCATTGTAGTAAAAATTAAAAAGATTGGTAAGCAGGCATACTATGACGTTAGTTAAATCTCTACCAATTTAAATCCCTAGAGATTTAAGGTACTATTTTACTCCCTAGAGGTAAAAGACAACATTGTGCTTCACGAAAAATAAATCATTCCGGTAACGTTGCACACAACCCGTTTACATATCTAGGGTCATGGCGGCTTTTGTAGCGAGATTAATCAGTAGTTTATAACGTACTCGTCACAGAACGGCATCTTTTCAAAAATCATTCTCCTTTATAGCCATAAAAATGTGGATTGCAACCGGGGACAAAGAATTTGTCACTTGCGAAATTCAAAATGACTATAAAAAATATGCTTGGTCAAGAACAACTTTGATTGTAGCTTTTAAAAAAATTGTTTTGTTTTTTAATTGATCAGTATAGTAGTTTTAACAACTAGTGGCTAAAATAGTACTTTTGTTACAAGCGTTGGTTTAAATAACGAGCGCAGCGAGGTATTTAAAAACGTGAGTAAAAAAAGCTCAGTTTAGCCGCGAGTTGTTAACACTATTTTTTTTTAATACCTTTAAAAATACTTTTAAAAATCTCGACCGAAGAGCACTTCTCGCAACACACCATTTTTACACTATAAATCAAGGCGGCTGGTAAATGAAATAACAATGGTGGTTTCCATGGCGATGTGCTTTTTCATTCGGTGACGTTCATTGTCATCATACTTGGTGAAAACTGGTTGAAATGGCTTAATTTTTAGGCAAAAAATAATTAGATTTTTTCAATATTACTATTTTCCGCTATTACTCTTTAATTTTGGGTAAAAAACGGACCGAAATCTTTTTTTGCACACGTGATCAAAAAAAAAAGTTTTTTTGCACCCGTGATCAAAAAAAAAGTTTTTTTGCATCGGTAACCAAAAAAGCCATGCTTTAGTTATCTGCAAACAGTTACTAAAATCATGTTTTTGATGAAGGTATAAAAAAATGTGTTTTTTCCCGGTGTCGGAGGTTTGGTGGTCTGCTGTATTGGTACCGCGCGAGTCCCATGTCATAATATAATATTACAAGAACTTTCTTTAGCACTTTTAGTCCTCCACGTACAGCTGAGTTTTATTTTTGGTTCAGTAGCTATTAGTCTAAGCTTGTTTAGTGTATTATTAATTTGCTTGTTTATCTAAATGGTTTTTTTTTTGTGGACACTGTATGTACTATAATTTTTTGTAAAGTTAATTTACGACAAAATAAATGATTTTGTTTGATTTGAAAAATTTTTCTCTTTTCTATACTAGAAGACCAAGAGAAAAAAAGACATTTTAAGGGGTTAAAATTTTCTTTATTATCATACTGATTAAAAACGCTGTTAGAAATACCGACCTTATTACTAATTTAGGAAAAACAAAGGTTTTTACTAAAATGAGTTTTTTATTTTGGATACTTCTTTGTTGGTTTATATATTTGAACTTTCAGATATTCTCTGGTCAATTACAAATATAATTTGGTAAGCAAAAATCCTAGAGATCTCTTTAGAATAGAGTCATTATTTCAACCCAACATGTTTTCATCCTACTTTCACTTTTACGACCATAGCAAGTCGCCCGATCTATTTCGCCTCGATATTTCCTAAAATATCATCCTATTGCAAATACATGCCATACACGCGAACCACCCTTTAGAGAACCTGTATTTTTGTATTGCTTACCCATTACTATAATGAATGAAAAAACAACCAATAGTTGCGTTTTATTTTTACATAACTACCTTATATTCACAACACCATTCTGTTAACTTGTCATAACTGCGTTGAGTACCCAATTATTTGGGATATAGTGGACTAATTTGGATTATTTGCTAAAAGTCACTGTAAGCCACTGCAATAGTAATTATTACGTTGTCTGTACTGTCACTGAATATACTATAATGTGCATATTATAAGTGTTTCACAGTTCGCTGAGCTCCTGATGCCTAAGCTATTACTTTGAAATGATCAACATAATAAAATCTGTAGCAAGCTGTGTTTTACCACTCACGACACTCAGAAAATGTTTTGATAATTTTCAAACAATTAAATCTAATTTGTAACTGCCCATACGAAATAGTACTTTTTCTTGTTTTTAGTAGACACTTGAAGTAAATATTTCAACGCATCAGTATCGATATTCCTAACGTGTTCGAAATAAAGCCAAAATACACATATTTTTGACTTGCTTATGCGATGTTTTGAACGATGCCCGCTGAAGATACACCTTGATTACGTTGATCTGAATCTGCACAGGGACTAAAACAGCTAAGCACAGATGCACCAACATGATACAGTAATAAACAATAAATTAATAGAGAGAGATACTGACTTTGATAATAGCATATATGGCTCAGCTGAAAGCCAGAGCCATGGCAAGTCAAGCAACATTTAGCGATCACAAAAAAAGTACATCTTTGGCACATGGAGTTGAGCATGGAGTTTTACAATATTTGAAGACCTTGGCGGAAAAACCTATTAACAAACAACTGTGTCGACCATCCCTTCCCTAAGTTAACAAGTTATTACTAAGATATCCTTAAGTTTTCAGCATTCAACATTTTTTTTGTAGCTCTATCTTTTATAAAGGATGTGGGATTTTGCTCAAAACTGCATATGTTGTAGGTTTCATTGTCCTGATAAAAATCTATTATTGCTCCATAGTGAACTGGTATGTGGTTTTTGAGATACTGCGTTCAAAGTTAAACATTTTGGTATTCTGGCTTTTCCCTAAAATCAGTTTTTTGCACTTTTTGTGAAAATGTAAATAATATTTATAAACCAAATTGTAGTCTGAAAATAAGTAGCAGAAAAATATAGGTTGCGTCGCACTGGCATCACAAACATAAAAAATATTAAATTCATATGACCAAGAAATGACTTTTAACAAAAGGCAAATTTCAATTGTTATGTTGCCACTTAGTATTTAACAAACATGCTAATAAAAAATAAATTAATAGAGGGAGATACTGACTTTGATAATAGCATATATGGCTCAGCTGAAAGCCAGAGCCATGGCAACTCAAGCAACATTTAGCGATCACAAAAAAAGTACATCTTTGGCACATGGAGTTGAGCATGGAGTTTTACAATATTTGAAGACCTTGGCGGAAAAACTTATTAACAAACAACTGTGTCGACCATCCCTTCCCTAAGTTAACAAGTTATTACTAAGATATCCTTGAGTTTTCAGCATTCAACATTTTTTTTGTAGCTCTATCTTTTATAAAGGATGTGGGATTTTGCTCAAAACTGCATATGTTGTAGGTTTCATTGTCCTGATAAAAATCTATTATTGCTCCATAGTGATCTGGTATGTGGTTTTTGAGATACTGCGTTCAAAGTTAAACATTTTGGTATTCTGGCTTTTCCGTAAAATCAGTTTTTTGCACTTTTTGTGAAAATGTAAATAATATTTATAAACCAGATTGTAGTCTGAAAATAAGTAGCAGAAAAATATAGGTTGCGTCGCACTGGCATCACAAACATAAAAAATATTAAATTCATATGACCAAGAAATGACTTTTAACAAAAGGCAAATTTCAATTGTTATGTTGCCACTTAGTATTTAACAAACATGCTTCAAAACAAAAACTGTAACATTTTTAGCCATTTTTGTTAGTTTTTGCTATGGGGCAATGATAGATTTTCATCAAGATAAGCAAAATCACACAGAAAGCCAGTTTCCATAAGGAAAGTGCATCATCCTTAAAAAACGAATCTACAAAAAAAAATGTCAAATGCTGAAAAATTACCAAAACTTAAGGATATCTTAGTAATAACTTTTTCTGCTGAATTCTTCAGAATCAGAAAACTTTTATTACAAAAATTGTTAACAAAAAACATTGTCACAATTGAATAAATAAATGCCAAAATTTAGTGTTAAAAATTGACATTAAGGTAAATTTAACCTAAGAATATCTTTAAAATGTCATTTAGATATTAAACAATGTTAACATTAAGGTTTTGTTAATAAAGATTAAAAAATAAATATTGATCTTTATTTCTAGTAAACTGGTAAAACATCTTATAATTACTGGTCTTAAAATCTCAAAAAAATGAAATCTTAAACTACTTACTTAAAATTACATATCGAAAGTTACAAACACATGTAAATGACAACAAGAAAAAAAATATACTGATAAAATACATATTAAAATTAATTTTTTGGTAATTATGCAGTATACAGTTTTCTGCCATTTTTGACTTTTTATGAAAAATTCTTTATGGGGGCACCTTCTAGGGTCCCTAGGACCCCAAATCCGCCTGCGTCGGTTGGTTTTTTTTTAGATTTTTTTTTAAATTTTTTTCGCTAAAACAAAACCTCCAACCCAACAATCAAAATCAAAAAAACACATTACAACCCCCCCCCCCCGGCACCCTTTTTTCTCTTAAAAAAAAAATTGGGCGCAGGCTGATTTGGGGTCCTAGAGACCCTATTAGGTGCCCCCATAAAAAAATTTTTTAAAAAAATCAAAAATGGCAGAAAATTCTTTTTAAAACTCATGAAGTATTGTTCTTATTTTGTAAAAGTCGATAACAACCTCGGATTTATAAATTGTTGGCCCATATCTGTCCCTAGACGTTTTAGTTCCTGTTTCAGATTCAGAGATCAACTTAATGAAGGTTTTTCTTGAGGGGGAGCGCCAGCAGCAATGGTTGACAGTACCCCATGTTGTAATTTGTTTGTTCAAAACTTGCACATTCTCCAGACCAAATGAGAGAGATTATTATGGTGTGGCCGTTCAAGCATTTGTCTGTCTTTTAAATGGTTTTTATTGCTTGGTTCTTCACTTTTTTGTTTTTGTATTAAAAAACAACAACAAAAATAACCTTTTCTAGAAACGTCATTTTTGACACTGTTGATAGTCAGTGTTCCCACACTACTATTTAAAATTAAGGAACCAATGTCGCCAACCTAGATCTCCACAACATGGCGGCGAAAATGGCGGAAGACACACGGCAGTGATTTTCCCATAAGGGTATTATCAATCCCTTTCTTTTTTACATCCGTGGTCCGTAACGATACGTACATCCTTCCGTGCGCAACGAGATTCTGTCATCACACCCGTCAAAGAAGCAGGCATCGTTCGATACACTGCATGAGCAGGTCAAAAATGTAGAGTATTTTGACTTTGTTTCGAACGCGTTACGTATACCGATACCGATGCGTTGAAATATTTACTTTAAGTGTCTAGTGTCTATTGAAAGTAACTTATTTTGGCCACAAAAGACCACAAAACCATGTACAAGAAGCTAGCATCGCGATTTTTTTATTAGAACCTATATAACTAATAGGAAATAATTAAATTAATTAGGAGAATTCAGAAAACGAAAGGTACTTACATAATTAGAGCTAATTCAGTGCTCCATGGTTTTATATATTTTTTTAAAATGTATAATGGGAAAATTGTACTGCAAATATTATATTCAGATATAGGGTAATTTTTCCGAAGAGTAGTTTTTTTTTTGGTGAAAGTGATGTAATTCTGTGGTACTAAATGGGTTCTAATGATTCATGTGGATTTTGGTAAAACCTCTTTTAAGTTGCTCGTCATCATTTGAGCAGCTAGCTACCTTAGAAGCTAGCAGCGCAGGCTCTATAGTTTTTTAAGGCGTTAGGAACTTAGTGCCTTAACATATTTTAATAGTTCTTATAGTTTTAATTTAATAAATTGGATATTAAGAATTTTGGGATAACTACATGAGATAGACTTAAAATCTAATGCCTATAGGAGAATTTTCCCGAAAAGCAGTTTTTTTTTTAATAAAAATGCTATAACTCTGTATTACTAAATCGATCGTATGGAGTTAAATTACGTTTCGTTTGCTTACAATCACTTGCACTGCTCGCTTCCGCAGAAGCTAGCAGCGCATACGCTCTTTGTTTAAAAATCGAGGTCTACATTTTTTTATGGAATATAAATTTAGTATTTTGCCTATTTTAATAGTTAGGTTAGTGTCAAGTAACCTTATTGATTCACTGTAAAATAAAAACAATTAATTTTTTTATAAGAAAATGCCATCAGAATATTAATATTTGTAGTATAATTTTTGTATTATGTATTTAAAAAAAATACATGAAACTATGGCGCACTAATTACCTTTAATTATGTAGGTATCGTTTTTTTCTGAACTCTGCTGGGTTCTCACGTAGCAGCGCATGCGCTAACTTTTAAAAAACGCAAGCTCTAAAATTTTTTTTTCAGAACAAAATTAGCTCTAATTCGTTATATAGGTTCTGATAAAAAAAATTGCAATTTACGCTGCTAGCTTCTTGTACATCACAAAACCAGCGTTTTTTTTTTAATTCTTGCTTGCACGATTTCTCAAGCGACTGAACTGATTAAAGCCAAATTTAGCACCAGTGTAAAAAGCTAATTATAACTAAGGGGAAGGAAAGATGGCAACTCACAAAATACGTTTTTAGATTTAAATTGAACTAGATTTATAACCAAATTTAAATTTGGATTTAGATTCGTTATTAACAGCATATGTTCGGTCTGAGAATGTTGGTATAAATAAATTTGACCGGAACTGTGTAGGATGTAACAACTTATTTAATTTTTTTATTTTACCATAATCTTAAAACAAGCCGAACTACAATTCTTAGTATTTTGAAAATAAAAAGTTATAAGTTAACACGCATCCACCCAAAATTATGCTGATAGACCGAGTCGTGGTAACCACATGAGTATTGTAATATCATTTTATCTACGACCCAGATTCAAAAGCACTTTTTTAGTGTCCTAAACGTTCAAAACACAGACCAGATTTTACATTTAACATTTTATTTATGATAAAAAAGCAAATTTTTATAAATAATTTGTACAAAATTGCTATATTTTTTAATAAAAATTAATTACGTAATGAGCTTATTACATCACTATTGATATAATGAGCGTTATTACCGCACTCGTGCTGTAAAGAGATTCATTACATAACGGAAACAATAAGAGACCTAATAGCCACTTATTGTGCAGGTCTTAGTTAAAGTATTTTATGGTCATATTTTTGTGTATTTGAAAACTTTTACGAACTTTTTCTTAAACTAAAGTACACATAGTAACTCGTAAACATTTTGTTCTTTACCACATCAAAAAAATTACTTTTGCATTAAAATGCATATCTAACATATTTTACTATGCATAGTCAGTTGGCAAAGCATAAGAAGAGTTAGAGTCAATGACTTTTTCTAGCAAAAATGAAAAAATTGTGATTTACCAAGGAAAACCACTTAAATGCGAAGTGATGTAAGGGAAACCTGCTGGCTAGCTGCCCAAGGAACTTGTTTTAGTCTCTTTCACTGATGGTACTTAGTTAATTATTCATATACAGGGTGCTTTAAAGTAAGTACCTATCTATGTTAGATTACTTAATGCGTTTCACGAAAAAAAATCAAGAATATTGTTGTGTCTATCTGTGTCTATTCTTGAGATCGAGGAAAAGAAAATAGTCCTTTACAAATGCGAGGTTCATATTGACTGATGTCGCTGATTTCTCTTACAAATGATTCTATATGGACAGTATTTTAACTATAAATTGGTGTCAAATTTCATCAAAAGTGTCATGAGTGTCATTTTCGGGGAAATTGGCGGTGAACCAATAGGATATGTGCGTTTAAGGAAAGTCATTGTTCTCTCTCCGTAATTTCAAGAATAGCTACCCTGGGGGCGAGTTTTGTAATTTCCACGTAGGGAGCATTCTTTCCAAAGAAGTAATTACCTCCTGGGAATGATCACAGGTGATGACTCTAAGATTTGCAGATAAAATACTTGTATAAGAGTTAGTTTGCGCCTTTTTTTAACGTTTTTTTAAATTAGTTTCATTTAAATCCTTTTTTGCAAAAAATAGACAATATGTAGACATTAAAATCCCTTTGTTAGGGTAAGCAGCTACCAACCTGATTAATTCAGGCTTTTTTTGATGGATTGTGACGGCCCAGCTAAAAAATTTAATTTTGGTACTTTAGGTATATAAAATCGTTGAATTTGTAAGAAACTAAGAAATATAATTAGGATCATATGCGACAAAACCGAAAGTTGAATAATAAATATTGTTCACACTGTATTAATAAAATTGACTGAAATTAATTTGATTATGACCTTGATGTAAAATTACCTAATGCTAAAAAATAGCCGGCGTGATTCGAAAAAATGAAGATGAGTCAATTTGAAGGTCTTCCCGAAGCATTGTAGATTTCTTTCTGAAGTAATAGGAAGAGAATTCGGTCTAAGGATGTTTGTATAAATAAATCTGATTGGATAGTTAATGACTTCCTGTAATATTTTTTATTGTATATAGTAGATCGTCCACAATATTGCGAATATTGCTGCACAGTTCAGGGACTGTATTCTTGACACCCGTGACTGTAAGTATGAACAAACTTTTCACCTGGCTGTCAAGAATACGGGCCATTTTTCTTGACGGCCCGTGAACTTACTTTCACCACCTAGAAATAAATCCGCGGGAGTTGTTGTGATGTTTGTAACCTTACTTTATTTAGTTGACAGGTTTTTTGTGAAATTTTTTAAATTGTTGCAAAACACCTAAAAAAAGATTTTACAAAAACTGCCAACCAAATGAAGTAAGGTTACAAACGTCACAACAACTCCCGCAGATTCATTTCCCCGTGGAAATAGCTGGTGAAAGTAAGTTTACGTGGATGTGAAGAATAAGCGTCCTGGGCTCTTATTCTTCAATTTTGGAGAAGAGAATGCTTCCGAAAATTAGAAACGCACTTGATTGGTCGAAATCTCAGTTTTCTGTCACTATTCTGTCTATTTTGGCACTAATGACTTTGTTTGTGAGCGTTTTGCTGTCAGTTTGCTCTCCTCATATAAGGCAGGAGGGCAAAATCCCTCACAACTAATGCTATTACTGTCAAAGCTCACAGAAATATGACAAAAAAACTGAGAATTTATTTATTATTTATATTTATATCCAGCTTTTTTTACGCTGATAACAGTTCTGTTTATACAGAGCTTCTCAAAATTTTGAGTCCCCCTCTTATTAAGTTTTCGTCATTTTATTTAAAAATTGTCAGAAAAAAAGATAAAATATTAGATATTTTTGAAATCAGAAAAAAACTACTTTTCAAATTTGCGAACATCGTCGCCTTAGCTCTACGCACTAAATGACCGGTGGCACGACCAGCATCCAAAAAGATGGTTCTTTGTGAACCATCTAAGTATGTGAAATTTAACATTTCCACCTCTTTTTTGGTTTTAAAGATATATATAGTAATAATGATAAACAAATAAAAAACTCCAGGAAAAAACCGAAAACAAATCGTAAACAAAAAAATCGCAAAAAAAATCTGGAAAAAAATCCCCGGACAAAAGACCCCCAGGAAAAATGAATTGTTACATATTAAAAAATAAGTTTACTACGTGAACTCGAAAAAATATTATTTTGGGTTGGTTTTGCTTGAGTTGGGTTTAGGTTACTTATAATAATCTTTTCTTGAAGGTTTTTCGCCCGGGTTATTTTTCCGGTTTTTTCTCCAGGGATTTTTTTCGGGATAATCGAACTTTTGTACATCCTGTATACAGGTGAGCCTTTTTTCAAAACAAGATGGTTTTTTTATTTTAATTTTTATTTAATTGGCAATAACAAAACGAAGGAATTTTCATTAATAAGAAATTACTTTGTAATCATCATTTTTTTTTGCCAGTCAGTTAATCAAAAACACGTCCTGAGTAATTTAAATAATAGAGGTATTTTTCTATTATTGTCAATCATTTAAAAACTTAATGGCGCTATCAGATACGTACAGGCCTCCATACAACCCTACAATATCTCAAAAACTAAGGCTCTGACGAATGTTGACGTCATTTCAGATTTTGTTGAAAATGTAATTCTTCATTTAAATATGAAAACCGTATGTCGCTAGCTACTTTGCTTCGTGAGTTAAATTTTTTAAACAGTTCAACCCTCTTCCTACACTCTTTTCGAGCCCTCTTTTCAGCTGATTTTTGCAACGAAATTCGTTTAAATTAATAAATGTGCCAAATACAGTTTTATGCTTTTCTGACGATTGCATTGGATTGCATGCATTGCAAAAAGTTGTTAAAAAGTGACTTATCTATCAGAGGGCGTTGTTCACTTTTTTGACAAAATACTACCTTAAAATGTTAATGCCTTAATCTCAACAACTTCTGATGGTATTTCCGGCAATATGCTCCCGTTATTATTTGTATTTGTTTTAGCGCCCTGTGATAACAGTGAAAGAGGCAAAACGCATTTGTATTTTTATTTATAAACTAAGTTGGCGTTCAGTTGGATTTCGCGTTCGCCATCCGAGATAACCAATCAAAATGCAGGGTTTTTGATCACATGATATTGACAACTGTTATCTATCATCAGTCAGCTGTTTTTCCCTCATTCTTCCATGTTTTATTTGACAATTAAGAGACCAATCAAAATTAAGTAGCCAACTGTATTAACATAAATGCTCCCATCTGAAACCTGAGCCGCAGCGAGCGACGAAGGTTTTTTACAAATATTATTTTATTTGGTATTTTAATTTAAAAAGTAAACAAAATTTCTCTTTGTTCAATTTGAACTACACCTGTAATAGTTTTAATTTCTTTTGGTTTTTAACATATTTTTTATTAAGCTTTAAATGATTATGAAATATTTGTTACATTTTTTTTTATATAGGTATACGGTTTATTGGTTTAAGTAATATTACCCTTCTTACGAGAGATGAGCAAATCTCCAAATGTTGTACACCTTTTGCCAAAGGGCTCACATTTTCCTGCCGGCTCCTGATAGGTCCTGCCAAGATCTAACTACTGTACTGCCAATTCCTGCAAAGAATTTTGTACACCTTCTGCCGGATTGCTCTAAGTTAAAATTTAGCCAAAAATGTTTAAAACAAGTCAAACTATTAGTTTTATTATTTAAGTTTACCCGGTATTTTTTAATAAGAAACAAAATTTAACTATACTTATAAAGAATAGCAACTAAATATTTCTCAAAAAAGCCATCCCACGAGATCAGGAATTGCCTTACTCAATAACCCCTTTAAAAATTAAGTCATAAATTTTAAAACCCAAGTAGTTGAGCTACTCAAAAATAATGCACATCCACTTGATACTAATATGCATACTGATATCTTTTTTTAAATTTAAGTTTGACTGTTATTAGTGAATTTTATAGGAAATTCCCCTTGTGGAGCATAATGAAATTTTTTTTGAGGTAGGGAGGAGTAAAGGACATCCTTACCTCAAAAAAAAACTTTAAAGATTACGAGAGGATTTTTCAGTTAGAAAATAATTAAAGTAAATATTTAAATATTTTAACACGTTTTGGAACAGAGTTCTTAACTTGCTTTTCTGGTGTATGTGCATCGCCTACGTAGGGATGAACGTGAAGTTGCGGTCCCAGAAACTTGTGCAACCGTTGTAATCAGCTGTTCTATCACATACGCTATACAAGTGGGCCTAGTTTAAAATCTGACATACCTAAACAATAAGCCAAAAATATAGCGTTTCTAGCTTTGATGTGAAGGCAATACAGATGTGTTGATGATCCTGTTTTTTAAGGCCACAAAAACGGCATAGATTTGACAACACTGCTTTTTGGTTTTTTGAAAGACCAACAATAGGTGACACCACTAATGCCCTTTCGAGTGGGATCGTGCAGTGTTCACAGTAACTAAATATACGTAGGTATTCATAATATTCCATGAAAGTATAATTGCTTATGCCTGACTCATCCAGAATTTCTTTATAGACCTCCCATCTAGTTTGGCAGGTCTTAATTTCAGGTTATGAAACTGGAACCCAACTGTAGGCTAATGACAATAGCGATGTTTAAATCAAGTATCCAGCGACGGCCCCAAAAATCGCAAATAAATTTCCACGTTTTTCTTATCCCAATCACTACTTAATTCACTAGCCATTGTGCTTCATGCTTCATGGATTGCAATGTCTCGAAATTGAAAAGAATCAAAAGAAAAATCATTATTCAACATCCAAAAAATAATAACAAATTTCCATATTATTTTTATCACTTGACATGTGTCAATTTATTGACCAAATGTTCCATTAGACAAGTGGCCGGTGGCTATGCGGAACCTGAATTCCAATACTCCAATCGAACTCACTCAGTTTTCCTGGGCCTACCATATTACGTGACCTTGGTGTTTCAGAATTCCGGCAGAATCTCGCTTATAAAGAAAAAAAACCATAACTTTTTTGTTATCAGATAATAGGATTTATAAAAATCTACAACCGTATCCAAAGGATTTTTCAAAATTTGGTGTATTTTTTCCAAAAAATAAAAAAATCCAAAAATTTTTGTTACAGATTCCTGTATTATCGACGAGGATAAATAAAAAGTCAGCCATGTTTATTTTATTTCGGGAATGAGAGAGTCGAGCAAAAACTGTCTGGATACGGTTCTGAGGAATTAAAATATAAACATTCCCGCCAAATTTCAACAGATTCCGTTTTTTCGTTCCCGATATACTGCTCGGTAAATATTGGCCCAAAAACAGCAAAGCAGTGTTGTCAAATCTATGCCGTTTCTGTGGCCTTAACAGTATAAAGAAGATAAAAAAGTTGTGTGTCACTAGAGAAAATTCTTGAATTTCAAAATAACTAATTAGAGCTTAAGAGTTAATTTTGGACATAAATATCTCATGTTGGATGGAATCAAAGTTTTCATTGATCCATTTACTTAATGACGAATGCGTTGGCAAGGAATAGTAAATATTTACACTTGTGGGGGTACTAAAAACACTTACCCATACAGAAAACTCACAAAGTTATTATGAGTTATTGATGAAAAACTGCTTTTTTTCTCAAAATATACTATAGAAGCAAATGCCCTAAACTAGTTTTTTTTTCAGGTTTCAAAATGGCAACTGGTGAATAAGCCCAAAATTTTGTACATAATAGTTTCATGATCTGTGTTTGAGGTTATAAAATTTAATTAGAGTGACATATAACCCCAATTTTAACTTGTTCTATAGAGTGTTTACTATTTAAACCCCGCGTGGGTATAAATTTCTTTTCTTCTAAATTGAAACTTTCTTCCTAAATCCAACAAAAGATTGTGTGAAGATGATTAGTCAATAAAAAAATTTACTAAAATTCTTCTTATTAAACCCTTTTAGTAAATCGCACCGTAAGTTTTTAATGAAACTTTAGGCATGTCTTGCGTTTAACCGATTTTTTGTTTTCGATTCAGAAAAGCTCCAATTTGGTTCCGTTTTATTCAAAAAACATACATGACCGTCAAAACTGAAAAAAAATATGAGCTTCAAAATGGCTTAACCGATTTAAATCATTCGTTTGTATACCATTCTGTAGGAGAGCGCCAAAAGAATTGACTTAAAAAATAAATTAAAAAGTCCATTAATTTATATTTTCATTTAAAACCCAACTTTTTGAACATTGTGCCACCGTCTGCAAAAGTTGGGTATTATATTAAAATATTTGTTTTTTACTTTTCAGTGGTAGTAGTCGGTTCATTTTTTTTACACTTCTCACCCTCAGGACCTATACTTCTTCAAATTTACAATTTTTTCGCAAAGCTCATACTTTATCTACATAAACCGTGCTGGCTGGTTGAAAATCGTGATTAATTTATATGCTGCGCGGTGTTGTCTCGTTCTAACTTATAATTTGATTCCAATATTTCCCATGGACATTCCGATACGTACTTACTTATACCCACTTATGACTTATGTGTCTAGGGTTCAGGCTATACGCGGTATTCTAGGCTATTTTTAGCGTTTTCTCCGCTAAAGGCTAAAAAAAATCTGCCAATTTGTAAGCAGTTCTCTGTGCAACTCAAAATTTAGCCGATTGGGCTCATTCGTACTCAGTTAGTTACGAAAACAAGTTGGAGTTACAAAACGTGCATTAATCGGAGTACATTTAATGCCAACCATTGTTATGTAATTCAGTATAATCATATCAAAATCAATAACAAGCTTAACAATGACTGACAATGAATTTGGTGACAATAAATCATAAACTTGTTAACAGTGGACTGTTTAATAATAATGGTCAAACATTTCCATTGGCGTTCATTACCTATGGAGCAAGCTTAATTAATCTAAGAGCAAAACCGTGGCCAAGCAAATTCGTTACATGAATGAACACAGACGAGAAGTTACACTTGACATTCGAGTCGTAAACTTGACTGTGAAAAGATTTCTTGACGAGATTTTTGACCCGAGATTCAGGATTGCTGTTAGAAAATATTACATTATTAACCGTTTTTATGGATACTTAAAAAGTTAATATGTTTTTGCTTATAGAATGGATCATTTTATAATTATGATTACATGGTTTAGAAAAATACTTTGGTATAGTTATCGCACTATATAACCAAAAAGTAATGAAATGGAGAACAAAGTACACATAAAAAAATCTTCGATTGAGAAAATCAATGTTTTTTATGTATTATATACCTTCATCAAAAACAAGATTTTAGTAACTTTCCGCAAATAACCAAACTCTAGTTTTTTCTATTATTATCTATTTTTAACCAAATTTAAAAAAAAAAATAATATTGGGAAAATCTATTTTTTTTCCTAAAAATTAAGCCATTTGCTTACGTTATCATCAATTATTTACAAAAAAAATAATTTCAGAAATACAGAAAAAACATCATGTATCAGCCACCCTTGATTTATAATATAAAAATGGTGAGCTGTAAGTGTATGTTGTGTTTGTCTTTTGTAAGTTCTGTTTTTTTTTAAATAAAGGTATAAAAAATACTCGCGTTTGAAATCACTCGCTGCACTCGTTATTTAATCCAATGCTTGTAAAGAAACCCTCAAAAATAGTGTAAAAACTAATATTCTTGATCAGAAGTTACCCAAATTTGAACCAAACTAGCGCAAAATAGTGATAAAGAAAAAAACTATAGGGAAGGAAGGAAGGAAATACCGAGGCTAAATCATAAAAAAACCCTTTTTTTCGCTGTTTGGTAATTTTGTAAACAGTGCTGGGGGCAAGAGTTATAAGACTAGACAGTTTTTTAAAATATACAGATTTTGAAATTTCTTCATTGTTTTTCTTTAGTATATCTTCTTTAACAATAATCATATATATTATTTTGAAAAAAGTTAAGAAATAAAGTTTCGGAGTTACTTTTAAAGCAAAATAGTTGCTCCCATGTTTTCATATTTAAGCATTTCGAATTTTTATTTTCTTTTTAATTCCATCAAAGAAAGTAAATTGTTTTTTTTTACAAAAAATTCTGGTTTCTCAGATTCCTGACAATTAAAAAATATTGTTTAATAGAAAAAATTATATTTGGACCACTAAAGTTTCCTTAGAAATCATTAAGTAACGGAACTTCTTATTTATAGCTATAGCGCTAAATTTAGGCCTTTAAGTTCGCCACCAAATTAACATAAGATCATCATTAAAATGCCTTGATTTCATAAAAATATTTTGCAACCACCAGCATAAATTACCATTTAAAATCTGAGCTTTTTCATCACAATGAAAATCCTCAAACACAGACATATTACCCAACCCCTTTTCATTTTCATGAATATTTTCTTTAATAAGTGACCTTTCGGAAGATTTTTCTGTCTGAGGCATCTTGTAAGTTGTAAGACCAGATAACTATTTGTTTTACCTTAAGTCAATATTTATTTATATTTATAACTCCTCCTGACTCGTTGCTCTCCCTAGTTTAAGATCTATACAGGGTGATATGAAAATAATACTGAAAGGAAAAAAATTCGGTCCAACGCTCCTATTAAGAACTCTAGGCGGTTGGATCTATTTAAGATTTTTCCCACAATTCCAATGATTAAGAATATAGAATTTTTTCGACTCTTCTTTACCCAATTAATTAAAAGTAAAAAAACTTTAAGCAAATAGAGTGAGAATGAGAATACATAAAAAAATTAAAACCTTATATATGTTTCCTTTTCCACTTCTTTTTCCTTGGCTTGCAAATATAATGTTAAAAGGTTAAACAACCCAGCGATACAAAAAGTGTATAAGACCTGTTAAAAATAACCCACCTCTTCAAAGATTTTAAGATTTAGTTTTTTCATATGTTTATGTGGTTTCAATATAGTGGCCGAAAAAAAAACACTTGGTATATGCAAAGGTTTCCCCTTTTAGTGTTCCTTTGTAATCTTCTTTATTGGAAATACATAACGTGATAGGGTAATATAAAAACCGTATAAATCCGTAAAATGTATGTAAGGTTTCATAATATATCTATGTATGTGTAATGAGATTGTGTACTGAACAGAAAACTTACCACAAAATTTTATAAAACTTTTATATGTTATTATGTTAGCATAATTGGGTTTTAATTTTTTTTTCGTATATTATATATTTATTAGAATGTTTCGGATAGTTTATAAAAATTTTATTTTTTAAGTTATAAATCTAACGTGTTTTAATTTTTTCAATATATTAATTTTGTAAATAAAAATTTAATTCAAGACCTAAATTAATTTCGTTCACTTTCTTATTACAGCTAGGGGTAAAAATTATTGTCTTTGTCTGCTTAAAAAATTTTAATTATTTTATTATTACTTAGTTATCACAAAAAACATATAAACATATTTTGTGCAATTTATATTGGTATTTTTTTGTGTAAAAAACCAAACAAATTCTGCTAATATTCGTCCGTAGATCTTATTACAAATTTCTGTTAGAACATGATCAAAGACTATTGGATGTATAATTCATAAATTTATATAGATTCCTAAATAAGACACTCAGCGGTTTTTCCCAAGGCATGTCGTATTTATTTTGTTTTAATAATTCAGTTCTCTGTTTGTTCTTATCTTGAAACCGACAGCTATGTTAATACAATAGATCAAATAGATACATTAATTTTAGACATGTCTTTTACAGATATATTAAAAAGGTGCTTTATAAATGCTAATTTATAACAATTAATTCAAAATTCGTACATTAATTTGTGACCACTCTGTTTTAACAAAAAAACTAAAGCGACGTCTATACAGTTATTTTTTACTCTCAAATGTTTAGTTAGATCCAGTATTTTAAATTTTTTTTCGCTTATTATATTTTGATTGAAATTTTATGTGGTACTAAAATTCTTGGAGTATAAGTTTTCAAATAATGCAGTTTTTTTAATAATAAGGGAGATATCAATAAGGCATTAGAAAAGAAAACTATTCCGAAAAATTATAAGGACATTAAATTTTTTTTAATTTATAATTACTTTCTTACTATTTTGATTTAAACCTTAATGTTATCGATCTCAAGTTTACCCTCAAACACAATTTTTAGCAAAAATGTCGAAAAATACGAAAAGGTGTCTCTTAAATTATTAAACAAAAAATTAAGGCACAAATGAATCTTACCTCTAAAATAAATCTTAGTGGAAAAAAAAAACTAAAAATCCCTGCAGGATTGGGCACAGTCCGTTTGGTCACACAAAAAAAATAAAAATCACCGGTCACTAACTTTTTTCAGTTAAATTAGGTTCGTTTTGTAGTTTATGCAGTTTACTCGACCCAAAATATTTTTGGGGGAGACGAACGCGAATAAAAAGAAAAATCCAAAAAAAAAACAATCTATAAGAGGAGACGCGTTACGTCCCAGAAATGAGCGAATCTTCCTCTAACGAGGGACGGCGAAAGAATGAACTCGCACAGAATAGCGCTCCTCTAGTTTAAATAGTTGGCGAGGCGGGGATAGAACCCAAGTGTACGCTGGACCAACGTCGCGACGCGCTCGATTCGCCTCGGGCTAAAGAAGAGCACAAGAAGAAGAAACGGTCAGCAGGAGCTTAGCGCGAAGGACTGCTGCCGCCATAGATTAACTGGGCCCATGCCATAGACTCTGAATAAAAGCCAATTTCAAAAAGAATCCCTGCCCTAATTAATGCTCGTTGGAATGTATACAGTTTCTTTGAGGATTTATAGGGCAAATTTTGTATTAATTTAAAGTAACATGTCACAAAAATCAATTGTGGCAGACATAAAGTTTTGAGGAGCCTTACTTTTTTTTTACTTAATTAAAAAAAAGATAATGACCAATTTGTATATAAATTATCGAGATAGGATAAAGAGGAGACGAAATTGTTGTTTATAGCGGGTACAAATAACGGTCCTACTGGACGGAACAAGTTTACTACAATAGCACTGTAATTTTAATTTAATTTTATAAAAAACTAGCATATTGAGGTTTACAATTTGTTTTTAATGTCCCAAAATACATAAATGTTTGGAAAAAATACAAAAATCGATTTAGTATAGTATTTTGTACAATCGAAAAAAGGTATTTGGTCCTGTTCGTTGTTTATGCTAACCTATAAAAAGTTATTCCCTTATATTTCTTTTTATCAACACTACTTCTGCTATAAATAATGAAATGCACTACAAAAATAACACGTGGTTTAAGAAAATCTAAACTTCCAGACACAAAAAATATGCAAATTTACGACTGACATTGAATGACATCGACTGACATTCTCGATGACATATAACTGACAATATGGCCGACCTAGTCCGCTTTAGTCACGTAATGTCATCTCCTTTTTTTTCTACCTCAATGATATAAATAAATAATTATTTTCTTTGAGCCGTTGTATTGTATGAACCGGAGTCTATGATGCTAGCATAGTTAATCTTTGAATACGGTCATTCGGGAGTTTCAAAGTTGGCGCGCGAAAACCGAGCGCTTAGTCGGTGGCGCCGCCAAACGGCGAGCTTTGAATTTTGATGAACAGAATTAGGGACTTATTGGGCGGAGAAGAAAATATTTAAGACAAATTAGGCAATTTCGAAGGGAGGGTAAAAATATATATTTTCTTGATGAAACTTGGGTAAATGTAGGTCAGACTGTTGGCAAGACAAAAATGTGAAAAGTGTCCGACAGGCATTCATGGAAGATTGGTCGACAGGGATAAAGCCGCCATCAGGAAAGGGAAAACGTTTGATAAATATCCATATTGGCAATGAAAAAGGAGGTCTTTTGGTCTTTCCGTCAAACCATACTGGATACATTTGAAGAATACTGTAAAAATGTTAGACCTAATACCTCCTGGTTCAGTAATAGTAATGGACAACGCCAGTTACCATTCCAGGAACCTTGAAAAAGTACCAACCACAGCATGAAAAGCTGATATTTGTGATATGGCTAAAAAACGAAACATAACAGTATTAAGACTGCCGCTTTACCATTGTGAACTTAATCCAATAGAATTAATATGGGCTCAAATGAAAGGGTATGTAGCAAGGAATAACACTACCTATAAATTAAAGGATGTTGTAGGTGCTTTTTCAAGAATCAGTTAAAAAAGCAACTTCAGATAATTGGCATAAATGTGTACAATATGTTTTAAAAGTAGAAGAAAAAATGTGGAAACTCGATTGTTTAATCGAAGAAACTGTGGAACCGCCAATTATTTCTTTGGAAGACAATGAGAGTGATGATGAGATCATTTGCTGTTCTTCTGAATCTGAGTAATTTAGTCTTATTTTATTTTTGACTCGTTCTAAAGAAACGTATCTACCTCCATTTCATTTTAATTATTTTTGTAGTTATAATAATTGACAACCGTAACATTTTTTTTTATGTGCCAACTATTTGTTTAGACTTAATTTCATTTTTAGGTGTGCTTATTAATTATAGTTAAGACGGAAATCCGTTTTTGTATATATATTATAATATTATTTTTATTCCTAAAATGTATTTTTATTATTTAATTTATAAATTTTTTGTAATAAAATAATTTGTTTCATTAAATTTCATAGAACTTTTCACATATTAATACCTATATAACACGGTACTTAAAATGTAAGTTTCCCCCAATTGCGGCGTCTATAAGAATAGTTTGTCGCTTGCCTTCTATTGTTCTCGGTTTTGGGTTCAATTGTATTCTCCGATCAAACAGGGTGAGGTATACAAAAATAAAGGATTTTTACCTGACGTACATTAGAAAATTTTTAAAAGAGAAGAAACAGTGATTGATCACTCAGTACAAAATTTATCCAAGTTTGCATTTTTATTACTCTCTCTTCTTTATGAACAGACTATAGGGCCCGGCACTAATAAGGCCAGGCACTATTTTGACGCTGTAGTGCCGACACTAATAGCGTATTCCATTGTAAAATTTAGTTCCGCACTCGCCTGTTACCAGTTTCGCACTGACACTGGCCCGTGCTGTAAAAAAAATGGCACTGGTGCTGTTTCAATGAAACAGGGCTGGCACTGGTGCAGTTTCAATGGAACACGACTGCCACAGCGGAGCTGTTTTGTTTTTTGTTGCAATTATTTATGAATAGCATTTTTTTGTGAGCTTGCTATAGTTACTATTGTTGTTCTCTTCTTTTAATTGCATCGGTCTGAGAGAGATCAGGCTTACCAGAAAATAGTCCCCCTGCACCCCTCTGCCATGAAAATATAACTCCATGATATAGTTATCGTTGACAGATATACGGGGTCGAAGGGTGTACAGGCGGGTCTGATAGGCCATTTTTCTGTAGTATGCTGGATCTCTCTCAGCCGAATGCATTTAGAAAAAGAGAATACTAGTAACTATAGTAAGGTCACTAAAATTTGCTAAAAATCGTGAGTCGCGACCCTTTTGCTATATTTACACGTTCGTTTGTCAAACGGGGTGTTTCTAACTTCATAAACATTGAAGTACATATTGAATTAAAAAATTGAATTATAATTATATACAGGGTGGATTCTTCAAATGGAACGTTGCTTCTAGCGGCTTTTGGGAAGAGTTTTTAAAAAGAGCTAAAAGCGATTAACTAATGATTTTTTACGGACTTTCCGAACTTAACTGGAGGTCCAGGGCCCACCAACTATTTTTTAAAAAATAAGAGTAAGGTACCACTTGTGGCATCTTTTTGGAAATCTTGCTAAAAAAGAAATTTAACGCACTACTTTTTTGACATCTGTCAACCAATGTGTCAACAATTTAAAAAACTTATTTTTTTGTTAATTGTTTTAGCTTCAAAATAAACTACTTATTTCTCTATTTACTTAGCGAAGTAAACAAAATATCACATAAGGACATTGTGGAGCACTCATTGAAGGCCCAGGTCCTACCAACATTTTTTTCATGAGGAAGTACCACTTGTGGCAAAAATCTATATTTTGTCAATTGTTTTAGCTTTAAAACAAACTACATTTTTCTTTATTTAATAAGTGCAATAAATAAACAACCATAGTTGGGGCGCAGCCTAATTACCTTTTTTTAAATTTACTTAACCATCCTTAACAAAAAAAAATAGATTGTTTAAAATTTTTAACACATGGGTTGATAGATATCAAAAAAAGTTATTTAATCGAATTTCTTTTTTAACAAGCTTTCCAAAAAGGTGCCACAAGTGGTACCTCCTCATAAAAAAAATGTTGGTAGGTCCTGGGCCTTTGGTGAGGACCCCCAAATTGGACGGCAATAATGTCCTCGTCTGTTATTTTCTTTATTCCGTTTATTAAATAGAGAAATATGTAGATTATTTTGAAACTAAAACAATTGACAAAAAAAAATAATTCTTTTAAAATTTTTGTCACATTGGTTGACAGATGTCAAAAAAAGTAGTTTGTTAAATTTATTTTGTAACAAGCTTTCCAAAAATTGCCACAAGTGGTACCTTCCAATTAAAAAAAGTTCCTCCAGTTGGGGGCCCCAAAATTTGGGCGAAAAATCCGTAAAAGATCATTAAAGATTCGCTTTTAGCTTTTTCTAAAACCTCTTCCGTTAAAGCCGCTAGAAGCACCGTTTCATTTAAAGAATCCACCCTGTGTATTAAAAAAAAGCAAAAATTGGGCACAAAATAGTTATTGAAAAGCAAAGCTCAAAGACTTCGTTCTACTGATGAAGACAATATTTGTTTTTCTACAAGAATTTTGATTTTCGTTTCTAATAATAACATTTAAAATCACAAATTCCAGGTCCTCATCTCCAGCAAGCCCACTGATTTCAACACATCTTCCATGCTTTTCAAACACTCAAAACATTTTTTTGATCACGGGTGCAAAAAAAGATTTCTGTCCGTTTTTTACCCAAAATTAAAGAGAAATAGCAAAAAATAGTAATATTGAAAAAATCTAATTATTCTTGCCTAAAAATTAAGCCATTTATGCCAGTTTTCACCAAGTATTTACTAAAAAATCATTTAAAAACATCGTCAAAATATCAAACTGTCAAAGATTAAAATGTCACAACAATGAACGTCACCGAGTAAAATAGCACATCGCTATGGAAACGAATGTTATTTCATTTACCGCAGCCACCTTGATTTATAGTGTAAAGATGGTGTGTTGCGAGAAGTGCTCTTCGTTCGAGATTTTTAAAGTATTTTTCTGTTTTTCTTGGATTTCTTGATAAAGGTATTAAAAAAAATAGTGTTAACAACTCGCGGCTAAACTGTGCTTTTTTTACTCGCGTTTTTAAATAACTCGCTGCGTTCGTTATTTAAACCAACGTTTGTAAAAAAAGCACTATTTTAGCCACTAGTTGTTAAAACTACTATTAAATATGAAAATGTGAAAAAACAACACAGAATTTCGAAAACAGGCAGCGTATATTTGCAGGTCAGAAATAAAGCCGTGTCGTCACCATTTCGCTAGAGCCGCATTCAATAATTCTATAATTTGCACCTTTTAGGGCGAGGCACGGCCTGTGTTAAGGTCGACGCTAACTAGGTACTATCCAGTGCGGCCGTATTTTAATAATTCCCTAATATGGGGGCAAAAAGTAAACACGGGGACTACGTAAGCCATTACGTAGAGGTCCGCAATCGAAAATACGATGACATTGAATTTGCGTAACGGCTTGCGAAGGTTGCTTAAACGTTTCGGTAAAAGTTTATATCTTAAAGTAACACTCGTGGCATATCGGACAAAGCGTTTTTGTTTCTCACTTCATTACGACCAGGCCTCAAATGTCTAATAGAGAATCCACACCACAGACACCTACAGACCTGTTTCATCCTTATTAGAAATCATCAGGGAGTCATAGGATTGTACCTGGCAGTTGAAGCTACACAGGCACCATGCACACATCTCGAATTTAAAACAAAAAGTTTGTAATCCGCGGAGACGTAGTACCTGTGTGCGCCACCTGTCGAATAAACCGAGAATCAAAAACATCAAAATTTAAAAGTGCAGAAGACCGTAAATACAGAATACCGTACCCTTCAGCAGGTTATAAAGAAAAAACCTGTAAAAGTATAAGGTCACTGTAACATGACTCTTAAAAAGAGGTAATTTTAAGGCATTTCGGTTTATTCGAGAGGTTGCGCACACAGGTAATACGTCTCCGCGGATTACAAACTTTTTGTTTTAAATTCGAGAGGTGTGCATGGTGCCTGTGTAGCTTCAACTGCCAGGTACAATCCTATGACTCCCTGATGATTCCTCATAAGGATTAAACAGGTCTGTAGGTGTCTGGATTCTCCATTAGACATTGGAGGCCTGGTCGTAATGAAGTGAGAAACAAAAACGCTTTGTCCGATATGCCACGAGTGTTACTTTAATTTTTATTTGCGGACATGAGATTCACTTTGTTGTTTTTTAAAAGTTTATATCTCCCTCCTCTCCCAAAAAACGCCTTTAAATTTGGCACACTTCTCTATACGAGTAACTGTCGCCATTTATCTATAGGGGGGGGGGGCTAATTTGCTTTAGAATTTTATAATATTTCAAAAGTCTAATTTTGGAAAAGAAATTCTTAGGAAAGTTTTTGAGTAAGCGACGTAACCCCCAGACGATATGCTTTTTAAAATTTTGTTTAAATTGAAACAGAACTTCTGTGGGACATTCCAGACATCTGGTACATTCAGAACATACCTGGATCGTTCTGAATATTTTAAATGAGACGCTCTGGGGATGTCTTGTGCTGTTAGAGCACCATTCAAACTTCAAAACCACGGCAATAAAATGGCTTTTTGGTTTTAACTTATACCCACGCACATAGCGAAAAAAGGATATTCAAGTGTCAAAAACACATTCTATGAATGTCCAATGATTCACTTTCTTATAATTTACTAAATATTCATAATGGATGGAATGTAAAATACATGCATGTATACATACCAAATGTATGTTTAGATTACATGTGGACCATTGTATTTAGAAAGAAATCTTTGATTGTGCATTTGAACCGGGAATGAGTCAGGAAAGACTGCGGACATTCTTAAACATTGCGGAAAGCTGGTTTATTTGTAGTCCATCTGCAGAATTTTTGTTCTTTATAAAAACATTGGTGAATTTATTTTGGATTTCTAATGAATTTAATTATTATTATTTTTCTATTGAACATTCATAGAATATGTTTCGGACATTCTAAATAAATATTGAATAATGAATATTTTTTGCTACATGCTATATGTGGGTTCTGATGTATCTACTAACAGCGGTCATATCCTAGCTTAGGCTAAGGACATAGATGATTTATTGAGATTTTTTCAATTATATCTTTTCTGCATGATTTTACTCATTATTTTAGTGTGGGGGTTTGTGACAAATTACTTTTTTATCAGTAGTTCCTGATCAAACAATGGATGTAGTAATGCAGAAAACAATTGTGAATGGGTAATAATTAAGAACTAGTTAATTGTTACAAATCTGGTTTATCACAATTCAAAATTAAACAGCATGATCTGACCAATAATGTGTTATTAGGCTACCAGGTATATTACGACAGTAGGTTTTTCTGTGGAAATTTACCTTGTGCAACTAATCATTTTACAGGTAAATTGTCGAAAGTTACTAAATGCAAATTTTTGGAAATCTTTCGGGCAAAATTTGTATCAGGAAAACTTGTTATTTTGGTATTTATAAGCTCACACGGATAAAAATCTCATCTAATATCAAGGTGCAACTTCTTGGTCCACGAACAAATTAGAGTCAGTATTCCTCAAGAGAAAGCAAAATTGAGTGAAGCGACATTGGATTGGTTTGCTTTATATTTTTGTTATTCTTGTTCTAAGAACTATACTTACACGATTAATTAGTTTAGGGCAGATTTAAAACACTTCTTATATTGAATCTATAGCAAATAATTATTGAGATAATTGTTATCATATACACAGGCTATAAAAACGGCGTAGATTTGACAACACTGCTTTGCTGTTTTTGGGCCAATCTTTACCGGGTAGAACATCGGAAACGAGAAAACGGAATCTGTTGAAATTTGGCAAAAATGTTTATTTTTGAATTCCTCATAACCGTATCCAGACAGTTTTTTGCTGGACTATCTCATTCCCGAAATAAAATAAATACGGCTATCAATAGTTAAACACCTGGCTTTTTCTTTAGCCTCGTCGATAATACAGAAATCTGTAACAACAATTTTTGGATTTTTTCGAAAAATACATCAAATTTTAAAAAATCCTTTGGATACGGTTGTAGATTTTTATAAATCCTATTATCTGATAACAAAAAATTTATAGTTTTTTTCTTTATAAGCGAGATTCTGCCGGAATTCTAAAACGCCAAGGTCGTAATTTAGTAGATCCAAGGAAACTGAAGTGAGTTCGATTGGAGTACTGGAATTCAGGTTCCACATAGCCACCGGCCACTTGTCTAATGGAACATTCGGCCAATAAATTGACACATGTACAAGTGATAAAATTAATACGGAAATTTATTATTTTTTATATGTTAAATAATGATTTTTCTTTTGATTATTTTTAATTTAAAAACATTGCAATCCATGAAGCAGGAAGCCGAGCATCAAAACCTTTAATAGAAGTATTAGTAAATGGTTACTTTTCTAATAAGTTATACTTTTTCGTACATATGGTGTTCGCACCGTGTTCTGAACATTGCACGATCTCACTCGAAATCGCACTAGTGATGCCACCTATTGTTGATCTTTCAAAAAAATAGCAAAGCAGTATTGTCAAATCTATGCCGTTTTTGTGGACTTAAAAAAAATTATTTCGTCTTTAAAGCAAAATCGCGCGATACTTTAGGTGTGCTGTTATTTCTAAATAATATTTTATTTATTTAATCTCAATATAACTCTAGTTAAATAAATATGCTCTTTCCACTTTCAAACCTAATTGTGTTATTAATTTAAACATAACCAATATCTTAAAAGAGATTAAATTAAAGAATAGCGTGCTGCTACACCTAAAAAGATAGTTAGGTTATTTTAATAAGTAAACTCTTAGAAAAAATAAATTAACATTGGTGTAAGTATATCTTTTAAAGCATATCTTTATAGATGTAGATAATAAACATTTTTATATTCGGGAAATTTTCGACCAAAACATAACACATGCTTAAAATATTTTCTAATGGAAATTTTATGAAAATTTGTGTTTAGATTTTTTTTAACAAAAGCATTCGTGAACAGCACCAAAGAAAAAATTCCTTATCGCTTATATTTCTTGTTCAAGTTTAACTAAAAATTTTGTATGTATTTTAGGTATCTGGAGTGTATTTCTCACGGACGTTTTATTGGGAACGTTTGTTGAACCATCTTTGCACGACGTCTCAGTGATGTGTATTTCACTATTACTGTTGTTACGTATTTTCGGGACCTTACTCGAACATCCCGCTAACATTTCACTAAAATGTCTCGAGAAATTCTGCAAAGATACGTCCCCCGAACGTTTTATTAAGAACGCCTGTAGAACCATCTTTGCATGATGTCTATATTTGTCGACCTTTTTTGTTACGTATTTTAGAGACCTTACTCAAACATTCCAAAAACGTCTCACTAAAACGTCTTTGAAACTTCTTCTATGGAACGTCCTAAGAATATTCCGAAACGACTTCAGTTGTTGGGTACCTGGAGTGTACGTCCAATGAATGTTTTATTGGGAACGTTTGTGGAACCATCTTTGTCGCATCTCTTTTGTTACGTATTTTGAAGACTTTACCCGAACGTCCCGCAAACGTTCCACTAAAATTTCTCGGAGACTTCTCCAAAGTGACGTCCCAGAGATACTCGGAAACGTCCTTGGTCGTTGAGCACCTGAATTGAAAGTCCCATGGTCGTTTTATTGATAATGTCTGTAGGACTATCTTTCCAGGACGTCCCTGAGACGTTTCAGTTACAGACATAATTCAGACGTCCTGGAAATGTCCTGTGGTGTTAGGTTAGGTGCATGAACGAAAATTAATAAGTGGAAATTTCTTGAATTTTATTGGGGAAAATGTTAAAATCTTGGTCAAAATATACAGTGTTATATTATCAAACAATTACTTGTTTACACATCACCTTCTATATTATTTTGAAATTTGAATCAATGATTTTTAGGTCTGTGCCGCTATTAAAAAAATAATCCAGCGAAAAATTATAACCGATCACAATATACTGAGGATGAGTTTTCCTAAGTAAGGCCCGGTTTTTCAATGGCCGTTCAACGCCAGTTCAGTATTTGAACCTGGTTTAAGAAAAAAGGTGAGTTGTTCAACGTTGGTTCAGTACGTAAACGGAATACTTCCGTGCTCTTGAATCTGGTTCACTTGAATGCTCATTTTTGAGGGTTCAAGCGGAAGTTCTGTTTAAAAAAACAGTTTTTTTTTTGGTTAGAAAGGAGAAATATAAATAAAGAAGATATTTTTATAGTTTAAAGGAGCCTTTTGAAAATAAAAAACTATAATTTAGCCGAAATTTTAACGTTCCAAAATATTTGTTATTTCATGTGTTGTTTGACATTTGTGCCAGTCCAAACTGCTGGTTTAGGTGAATTTTTACCTTTTTTAAAATGGACCAACTAACAGACGATGGAGACTTTGTGGAGGTTACGCTTTACGAAAAAGGGGGTGAGGTTTCTCGTTGGTCAACTTGGAGAAATAATTCTACACCAAACTCAGCAGTAAGTATTTCAATAGACAGTAAATAAAGTTACACCGTTTTTTCAGTAAGCCCTGGAGTATAAGCCACTCTGTCAATTTTGTGTAACCTTTTCTGAAATTTGTATGAATGAATTTATGTTTAGTTTTTTGTTTGTAACGACCGTTGGAGGTTTTTTCGACCACTGGAAATTTATAGGGTGTTGGTCAAATGCTTTTTATTGTAAAACTCTTTTACAAAATGGCGGAGCTTTCGCATTTTTTTGTTGCTTCTTCGTTTTCCAACACAATAAAATTCTCACTTTGAACTTATTAAATGGGATGAAACACCTTGTATGCAATTCATAATTCATCCATCGTATATCCCAGCACCCAGGAGGTGGCGGTAAACAGTCAACCGCTAAATGATACCGGTGGATTTCTGACGGAACGTATAGGCACCTGCAATGCAGCCGCTAAAATCGTCCTGTATTTCGGAACTTATTTGGCGCTCGCTAATTCGAATTCATTTCGAGTTTGGTTAAACGCCACCAAAATGCGCTTTCTAACGAGTAGGTTCATTGCTTGTCGAAAAACGCCTGACCGTGTTAAGCGTGTTGTCGCTTCCAGCAATCTCGCGGCGAGATCGCAACGGTTGAAGTTAAAAGGCTGATTTAAAATAGAAGGTTCTTGGCGTAGACGTAGAGTATCAGACTCTCAGGCGGGACGCGCAGGTTCGAATTTCATTTGCTTGCAATACTTTTTTTTTAATTACAGGTAAAATACTCGCGCCCAAGCGGACATGGGCGGTATACATGCCGCGGCGCACCAAGCTGTCGAGCCGCCAGCTGGCTTCCGAAAAATTGTAAGAGTTGCGCTAGCGTCCAGACCACGTTGTGTTTGTTGGGACATATGAAAAGTTAATACCACAAAAGCCTGTGCCTTGTTTAATACCTTTTTTTTTATGAAATCGTGCTTTTGACACCAACAGAGATGGTGCTTTTAAAACTCAGGAAATTTTTTAATCGCAATTGGTAATTTTATAAGCGTATACCAAAGGACAGCCAGCAGAGTAGTGTGAAGAGTCTTTCCAGGAATCTGCTTACTACCACTCTTTTAAACAATACAAAATAAAACAAAATATTTAAGATTATGTTGTGTTCTATCCAAAATATTACAGTTGGCCAGTTCATTCAATAGTAGGTCGACAGTTACACTTCAGTCAACTGAATTCAGTTCAAATTTTGATTGAACAACCAGAGACTAAAGTTGAACCAGGTTCACCCTTGAACCAAGTTCACTTGAACGTTGATTGAAAAACCGGGCCAAGAAATTTTCTACTTGTGAAGTGACCAATAGGAATTTTCAACGTTTTTTTGATGTAATGATCCAATAAGAATTTTATTGGTAGTTTTTTTTAATATTTTTCTTTGGAAAAAGGAATATAATTACAATCTTAAATAAAAATAGAGGGCAATAATTACTAAGAACTATAGTTAAGGAAAGTTTGGTTTGAAGGCTGATATATACAAAGGTTATAAACTAAAATATATAAAAATGACATATACAGGGGTATCTAAAAATTTTTACCTGGATGGACGTCAAAATGCACTGGAATGAGACGGGTAAGGCCATTATTTCTTAAAACAGACCAAATAATCCATAAACAAGGGTAAACAAGAAATCTCAAAACGTTAAAGTGACAGCAAAATTTATAAAAAAAAATAATTTAAAACAATCACGATTTTGTTAATTATTTTATTTTTTGAAAATAATAATATAAGTATTTCACTTACAAAAATTTTCAGGCTTTTTCCTGTTTTCAGTGAATATTCCAGCCCGTTCTTTAAGAGTGGGCATTCTTTTTTTTCTGTCAGTGACCTTAGCTCAGGAATTGTCGAAGTCGAAGTGATGTGAAAACTAAAAGACGGCTCGGAGCACTTTTTTGATTTTAGCTTATTCGGCAAAAAATCAAAAAAATGCAGTAGTTTTTACAAAATGTGCATTCCATTTAAAGTTCAGCCAATTTGTTTCGAACGTCACTTCCTGAGGTAAGGTCACTGACGGAAAAAAAGAATTTCTACTTAAGTCAATGTATAGAATTGTATGAGATCTCACTTTAAGTTGATTCAAGGATATCGCTGCCCTTTTAAATCAAGAAAAAAGTCTGTAACATATAAGTAGTCCAACCAAATTAAAATGAAAGACAAAAAATTTTTAACAGCAGTTTGATGAGTGGAAATGGTAAAGGGGCTTCTGATAATCGTTTAAAAAAAATACGTGAGTGGGCCTCTTGCGGGGTGGATGTGGTGAGGGGGAGAAAAATGGTATTATGGTAATTTCCGGCAAAACTGAACGTCATAGAGTGAAAACTTCAATATAAAACTTGTAGACGGTGCAAAGATCTACAACTTTTGTAACTATCACTTTTTCTCATAACCTCAAAATTTTCGAGAGAAAGGCGAAAAATCATAATATATTTATTTTTTCGTTTCTTATTTTTCATTTTCGCAAAAATAATTATATTTTCACGAAACCCGGCCAAAATATACCTCTTTGTATTTTTAATTCCTACAATTGTTTTTAGGTAAAAAACTTAAACATTTTTTAAGATATGAATTTTTTTCTGTCCAAATTACTTTTTTTCAATCAAAAATTCTAGTCAGAAAAATTCTCGTAGTATTTTTTGACGTTCCTCATTTTTTTTGTTTTGACATATACTTTTTGGTGAGATAAAAAAAAATTATAGTTACAATTAAAAAACATGTCCAGAAATGTAAAAGACAAATAATGGCTTTTGCAACAATGAATTTTTCCAGCAATTGTTGATAATTTCCTTTAATTAAAAAAAATCAACGACCGATTACAACATCTATTTGTACGGAAAAAATTAAAAAAAGACCATATTTAATTTACTACGTTTATACGCATCTAAAACCGGTTTTATATAAGAACGGTTTTAAATAAACTAGCTTTCTCCTTCATTAAAATCGTTTTATAACAGCTGATCGGTGTACTGTCAATTCTCTTATCTTACAGTTTCTGACAAATTAAAACATATATATTGTTATATTAAAAATCCTTATATTACATTTATTTTAAACGCAAATAAAACAACTAAGTTGATTGTTGATTGATTTAGTATTTAAAATTCATTCAAGCATTTTCAAACCTTTGTTTAAAAGCGCTTTAAGAGTACCGTATAAGCAAAGTAATTGTTTGACCCAAAACTTTATTTTTATGCAGTATTGTTATTAATATCTTATTTTGAGTAATAAATTGTCATACATAAAAAAAATTGTTTGTCGTAGAATCGCATCTAAATATCTTGTTTATATGAATGTAATTTTTATATAAAAAAAATTAATTCGATTTTTGTTTTCAAAGATAGTATATTTTTCTAAATAAAAAAATTGTAAGGTAATCTATTAGAGCTTATTAAGCCGAAATTGCAAAAGCAATTGTCGTTCTCAATATTTATTTATTTTTAATTTCCAACAAGAAGCTAAAATTTAGAGCTATTTCCGTCCAACAATTATTTCCATAGAAATAGAAAAAATACGCATCTCATATTATCCTGATTTAAACAGAGTTTAAATAAAAAATGCATATTTACTAAAATGATTTTTGCATTTTTTCCGTACAACTGAATGGTGTAATCGACTCTTGATCTTTTTAAATTTAAATAAATTATAAACAATTACTGAAAAATGAAATGTTGGTAATGTCATTATTTATTTTTTTGCATTTTTGAGCATATTTTTTAATTGTAACTATAATCTTTAATAATCTCACCAAAAAGTTTATTAAAAAAAAATGGATATTGTTAAAAAGGAAAATTCTCGTTAAAATTCAAAAACAGAAAAATATAGAAAACGACCATATCTTTAAAATTCCGGCTTAATAAGCTCCGATAGATTACCTAACGATTTTTTGTGAGCCAGTAATATAAATATTCATTGTAAAAATTTAGAAAAATATACTTTTGAAAGCAAAATTCGGGATTTGAAATAATTTATTAAAAAAATTGCCTATTTATTTCACTTATTAATTTGTTTACATAAAAATTACATTCATATAAACAAGGAATTTGGATTGAAATTTATCTGTAAGGTAAAAAAAATAATTTTAAAAAATATATCAAAAATATATTTTAATTGTTTAAATAAAATAAAAGATAAGTGCACCAATCGATTCTGCGACAAACAATTTTTGTTTATGTATGCACTTTATTAATCGAAATAAGATGTTTATAGCAATACAGCACAAAAATAAAGTTTTATGTCAAACAATTACTTTGTTTATACGGTACTCTTAAACCGCTTTTAAACAAATGACCCATTAGAACAATTTTAAATACTAAATCAATTTTATTTTAAACTGGAAGCATAATTATCAACGTAGATGTTTTATTTGCGTTTAAAAAAATGCAATATAAGGTTTTTCAACAATATATATGTTTTAATTTTTGGGAACCTGTAAGGTAAGAGGATTGACAGTACATCGATCAGCTGTTAGAAAACGATTTTAATGAAGAAGAAAGCGTTTATTTAAAACCGTTCTTATATAAAACCGATTTTAGTCGCGTATAAACGTAGTAAATTAAATACCGTGTACTTTGTATTTTCTCAGTACAAATAGATGGTGCAATCGGTTTTTGATTTTCTTTAAATTGAAAGAAATTATCAACAGTTGCTGAAAAATTCATTGTTGCAAAAGCCATTATTTGTGTTTTGCATTTCTGAGGATGTTTTTTATTTGTAACTATAATTTTTTATTATCGCACCAAAAAGTATATGTCAAAGCAAAAAAAATCAGCAGCGTCAGAAAATACTACGAGAATCTTCCTAAGTAGAATTTTTGAATGAAAAAAAAGTGATTTAAACCGAAAAATTAATATCTCAAAAAATGTTTAACCTTTTTCTCTAAAAAAAAATTGTAGGCATTAAGGACACAGAGAGGTATATTTTCACCAAGTTTCGTGACAATGCAATTATTTTTGGGAAAATGAAAAATAAAAAACCAAAAAAAAATATTACGATTTTTTGCATTTTTCTCTAAAATTTTGAGGTTATGTTAAAAAGTGACATTTACAAAATTTGTAGACCTTTGTACCGTCTACAACTTTTATATTGAAGTTTTTACTCTATGACGTTCAGTTTTGCCGGAAATTGCAATAATACTATTTTTCTCCTCCTGTCCCCCCACCAAATCCACCCCGCAAGAGCCCCACTCACGCATTTTTTTTAAAAACGTTCATCAGAAGCCCCTTTACCTTTTCCACTAGTCAAAATGCTGTTAACATTTTTTTATTTTTTTCTCACTAAATGAGTTAATCCGATTGGTCTAAAGTTAAAAATTTAATAATTAAAACAAGAAAAATTCGCGATAAAAATTTGCGGTAATTTTTTTGTGTGGTACACAGCAATAATGCTTGTACTGTTTATCAAGCAAAAACCGCGCATGCCATTACAGCACAAACGTGACCATCTCCGCCTAAATAATATAATTTAGGCGGAGCCCCCAAATCGGGCGCCTTATTGTGTGAGTAGTAGTTTCTTTATTCCTCTTAGTAAATAAAGAAGTATGTAGTTTATTTTGAAGCTAAAACAACTGACCAAGAAATAATTTTTTTAGATTTTTGACAAATTTGTTGACAGATATCAAAAAAAATAGTGCGTTAAATTTGTTTTTTAACAAGCTTTCCAAAAAGGTGCCACAAGTGGTACGTTCTTATTTTTAAAAAAAAATAGTTGGTGTGACCTGGGCCTCCAGTTGGGGGCCCCAAATTTTTTTTTATCATGGGCGGAAACTTCGTAAAAAATCATTAAATATTCGCTTTTAGCTTTTTTTAAACCTGTTTCCTACAGCCGCTAGAGGCACCATTTAAAGAATCCACCCTGTATAAACAGGGTGTTTCAAATTCGATGCTCACCACGAGAATCTTCTAAACGGTAGGAGATACGAAAAGGTTTAAATTAGGGCAAAGTTGCGCAATTTGATGCTTTACCCAAAACCAAAAATAAAGTTTACAAAATCCGAGTAGTTCCGGAGATAGACGAAAAAAACCGAAATTTTCAATTTTAGTTTTTATTTTTTTCCGCCTTTATTATTGGAGTTGCCAAAAAACACTTTTTTAAGATATACCAGACGAGCTATTCATTTTTAAGATTTGACATTTCAGTTTGACAAGAGCGCTGTCAAGTTCACTTTTTGTTATAAACACATCCTTTTTTTCTGGTTGTTTTGTTTCGGATGCAAGGCAAATATCATTTTGAAACATTATTTTAATAGGGAGCTTGTTGTTTCGGGCTCAGTGACCATCATCAGTTTAAAAAAATCCCGTTATACAAGACGTCTTAAAAAGCACTTGACTGGTTGCAAATGCCAGTATCACGCTTATAAAGTTACCACTAATAATCCGTAGAAGCCACACTTCCGCTATAATGAATATTAAAATTGTGTCACTGCTGCGTCGACTCCGTAAAACAATAACTACTGATATAACTAAAAACAATCTAAAATAAATTCGTACTGTTTCTGTGCCCTAAACGCCATTAAAATGTGTTATCTAACAACGGCGAACGAAAAATGTTAGCCAACGAATAAAATTAACAGTTGTTTATAAGGAAACAATTTGATAGCGTATAGGTATACGTTAAAAAAATATTTTGGAATAACAGAAAACACAAAACTTTAAGAAAATTGGCTACCCTGCTATTTTATGTACCACACAACTTGAGAAAGTTAGTATATAATCAAGTATATGATCTGAAATAACAGACCACCTTTACGAACGACATAACTTTAACCTCCCCAAGGAATTGTCTAACTTTCTTGGAATTAATTAAAACATAACTTAGACGCAACCAGCCTGCACAGAGCTGCCAACATATTGCCAAAAGCGGGCATCTGCTATCTCATTACTTGACATGTATGTTACATATGTTGGCGTGTTGTACAACTTAAGATTAGTGCATGCCTTAAGACTGGAAAAAATTATTAAATACAAACTTATTCTAAAGAAATGACTTAATTGCAACATTTACTTGTTTCCAATTTGCCTTGATTTTTCCTACTGCCATGCAACAAATGCTGGATGGGAAGGGGAGGGTTAGCCGAGGGTTAGCCAGTATTTTAGAATAAATTTAATGGAAAAATTTAAAGAAAAACAAGAAGTAATTTAGTTTAAGTTATGTATACAAAATATTTACAACATAAATAACCCGTAATTATTATTATTTTTTATACATATAACTAGCTATTCCCTACATTATATCCTGTCCGGCGCAGGTATTAATCAAAATCTGTTCAGTAGTTTTCGCGTGATGCTAGAAAAAACAACAAACAGACAAAAGTTCAAAAAAATTGGATTTTTGGTTGTATATCGTTTCATTAGAACTTATTATAATTTGTATTGGATTATTTAGCAAGTACTTTTATAGTAGATATAACGATCCAGTACTATAATTAAAATATAAAAAAAAATAATAGGGTGAATAAACCAGCTTAAAATAAGTTATGAATGATAAAATGCATTGTTGGGCATTGAAGTGGCAGTGTGGGAGAATTGAAGTAAATATTTCAACGCATCATTACACCGACAAAAAATTTCATTAACGGTTAAAAAAAAATCGATTGCCACAATCAAAAACTTTAGCTAAATAGGCGACAGCCAATCTTTTTGATTGCCATAGCTATAGTACTTTGATTATGACCACTAAAAACTTCCTTTACTACAATCAAAAACTTCTATTGGGATTATCTAAGATAAGGTGACCAACCGTCCCGGTTTGGCCGGGACAGTCCCGATTTTTAACCATTTGTCCCGGGGAAAAAATCCCTCCCGGATTGTCCCGATTTTTCAGCAAAAGTTCCGGTTCACTGCAAATTTGAATTGAAACCTTATTTAAATTATTTTTCTTTAATAAGTATTTTGGAAAATACATCTTAAAATACAATACATTGAATGGCCGGAGTGTCCCGGTTCTGCCCCTTTAGGAGTTGGTCACCTTAGATTATCAAATAAATCTATAACCGTTACCAAAAACTTTGATTGTGACAATCAAATAGTTTGGTAACTGCAATCAAAAAATCTAGTAGGTATTCCAAAACTGACCTGATATATCAATCATGTTTTTTGATTATGGTAATCAAATTCTTCTATTACCACAACTAAAAACATCGATTACCATAATCAAAAACTTCGATTGTGGTAATTGAACACAAAAACCACAAATGTAGTATTTTACCTAACTAGTGCGGAAAGTGCCACTTTTCCGAATGCGATTTCAGATGGACAAACGACGGGCAACTTTCCGCACGGAAATGAGTGCGCAAAGTGAGTAGAAAAAAATGTTTAGCAGCCGCAATCAAAGATCTGATTAGCACACTGGGAATCACGGGATCGACGGCAAAAACCAAACCGCGCAAATCAAAACCGCGCACGAGCAAAAACGCGCCAGTACTACTCTACCGCGAAAGCGTGAGATGATTCTACGGCGCGTCGGTTTTTATTTATTTCTATATGTAAAAGTCATTTACAAATTTTTTAGTTTAAAAATACAAAAAATTAATTAAAAAAAAAATTTTTAAAATAAAAAAAACAAGAAAAAAATAAAAAAAAAATAAAAAATTATATTAAAAAAAATAAAAAAGAAATAAAAAATCATAAATAAATGAAAGAAAAATAAAAAACAATGAAAAAAATAAAATAAATAATCAAAAAAACATTAAATAAAAATAAAAATAAATACAAAAAAATAAAAAAAAGTTTATAAAGAATTCAAAAAAATCAAAAAAGTTTTAAAACTGTCAACACAAGTTATATCCAACTCGACTAAAAATGGGACCGGAAAATGATCATTTTCTGGTCTCTCCCTGCCAAAAAAACCGCATTAAAACTCTTAAAATCTGTTCAATTCTTTAACAGATATTAAGAGATTTGACTAGCTTGACGAGATTTCACCAGCCAGATTATTTGCCTCGTGAAAACTTATGAAAACTGATCAGCTTTTACCATATTTCACAAGAAATAATTTTTCACTCTCAAGAATTGACAAGATTTTAAGAGATCCTATGAGGGATGTTTCATAAACCTCATCAAAAACATATTAAACCTGATAAAATCTTCTTAAATGGCTTCTTCATTTTCCGGGCTATGTTTTATTTTCGAATCCCATCTTTGTAAACTTTCCGTACAAAAAATTGTATGGAAAGTGTGTACTTTCTGGTCTGCTGAAAAAATATCTTTAGCAGCCGCAATCAAAGATACTCACTTGAGTATAGTACCTCCACTGCTACCTTTGAGGGGGAGGGAGGTGGAAAACTCTGTTAAAGGCCCAAACTGTCAAATTAAACCCAACCCCAAGACTACGCTGGAACCCCAAACTGTCTTTAAAACTTTGTTGAGGTCCCAAACTATCTTTAGAACTCCGGTGGGGTCCCAAACTGTCTTTAGGACTACGTTGAGATTCCAAACTATCTCTTATATAAAGACCCCATTGAGGTCCCAAACTGTTTTTGACACTCGGTTGGGGCCCCAAGATTACTCTGTAACCTCAAACTTTCTTGAAGACTCCGTTGAGGTCCCAAACTGTCTTTAAGATTTCATTATAGCACCAAGACTACGCTGAGATCCCAGAACTCTGGGTAAGGTCTCAAACTGTTTTTAAGACTCCATTGGGATCCCAAGACTACTATGGAACCTCAACCGTCTTTAGAACTCCAATGGGATCTCAAATTGCCTTTAGGACTCCGCTGAGGTCCCAAACTGTCTTTAAGACTGCGGTGGGGCACCAGGATTATGCTGGGATCATAAACCGTCGTTAAAACTCCGTCAAGGTCCCAAACTGTCTTTAAGATTTCATTATAGCACCAAAACTACGCTGAGATCCCAGAACTCTGGGTAAGGTCCCAAACTGTTTTTGACACTCGGTTGGGGCCCCAAGATTACTCTGTAACCGCAAACTTTCTTGAAGACTCCGTTGAGGTCCCAAACTGTCTTTAAGATTTCATTATAGCACCAAGACTACGCTGAGATCCCAGAACTCTGGGTAAGGTCTCAAACTGTTTTTAAGACTCCATTTGGATCCCAAGACTACTATGGAACCTCAACCGTCTTTAGAACTCCAATGGGATCCCAAATTGCCTTTAGGACTCCGCTGAGGTCCCAAACTGTCTTTAAGACTGCGGTGGGGCACCAGGATTATGCTGGGATCATAAACCGTCGTTAAAACTCCGTCAAGGTCCCAAACTGTCTTTAACACTCGGTTGAGGCCCCAAGATTACTCCCTAACCTCAAACTATCTTGAAGACTCCACTGAGGTACCAAACTGTCTTTAAAATTGGATGAGTTAGGTTATCAGAAACAATAGCAAGTTGTATCTTTTTCTTTATCAATTTTTCAATTTTATTACGAATTAAAAATATTGTTTGGTGCTGTTGGGTATAGATACGCTGTATAAAGTGCAATAATAAAATAAACATAAATTTGGAAGATTGCTGAAATATCTTAAGATATATTTTTGAGGTTATAATAAGTTTGAACATTTGTGGTTTTTGTTCTCTTGATTTGGGCCAAGATGAGAAGCTGATTATTGCGTATGCCAGCTGCAGAACCAAAATACATTTAGTAGAAAAATGTTCTGGTTTATCTAGTTCTGAAATAAGGGCTGTTGTGTTGCAAAAGCGGCTGCTAATGTATTTTTGTAATTCCTGCCGTGATGCTTTTAAAAGTGTGTCAGTTTTTGTGTTAAAAATAATTAAATTAGAGGAAGAAATTCACAACCTCAAGGGAAAAATTCATCCAGCTCTATTTTTTATGAAGTGCAGCAACGTATGGAAAGATCACAAAATCTCATGATTTACAATTTGCCTGAATCTAACTCCAATAATATTAATGACCGCATTGGTCATGATAAGAAGCTGGTGACTGAAGTTTTTCGTAAGCTGGAGTTACAACAGGAGGAAGCTACCATAAATCATGTGCTACGAGTTGGCAGGGTATCTGGTCGTAAAAGACCTATAAAAGTTATATGTAATGCTAACACTGTGAAGTTGGCTCTCAAATATAGAAGTAAGCTACGTGATTCAGGCTATAAAATATCTTGTGACCAAACAAAATCTTGTCATAAAATACCGTAATGGTATACCAGAAGTTGCAGGTTAAACAAAAAAACCCCCATTAACTGTTTTTTACCAAAACGCTGGTGGTCAACGGACTAAAATTGTTGATCTCGTTAATAGTATTTCTTGTTGCTCCTATGACATTATTATTATAGTTGAAAGTAACTTAAAAGAAATCATTACTGATAGTGAACTTAAATGTGAAGGTTTTAACATTTTTCGTTGTGATAGAAATCCTAGCACTAGCAAAAAGTTAAGTGGCGGTGGAGTTCTGATATTTATTAAGGTTGACATACAGTCACAATATATTCATATCAATGAAGATCGAGTTGAACAATTATTTGTTTTGTGTCAGTTTAACCAGTCAAAATTCATTGTGGGTGGTTTATATATCCCTTCTCAATCCTCACGTAATCTATATAACTGGCATTGTCAATCTTTGGAAAGTATTGTGTCTCAATACCAAAAACACAATATCTACATGTTTGGGGATTACAACTTGCCAAACGCAATATGGTCTAATGATGAGCATGGCTTGATGGTCCAATGTCCAGGTGGCGATCCTGCAGTTGATGTTGCACAAGCCTATGGTTATTTAAAATTTTATCAACACAATAACATTCCTAATAGTAGAAACAAATTGTTAGACTTAGTTTTTTCCAATGTAAGAGACATGGGTGTACTAGGAGCAAGCGATTTTTTATTAGAGCTAAGCATACATCATTTTGGTTATGAATGTTGTTTATATGGTTCAGATGTGTCAAAATCAAATGAGTTGGTATATGAAGAGTTATTTTATGATTTTAGAAATGCGAACTTCATTGAGCTTAATAACTTTCTTGCCTCAATCAACTGGCAGAATTCTTTGGATGGTAAGGATATTGATTCTGCAACCTATCAACAGGCATTGCATATTTTGTTCCTTTGAAGAAATTTAAAACTTTGACCTTTCCAGAACTTAGAAGACTGACAAAGGAAAAGAGATATGTTCATTATATGTATATAAAAAGTCCATCCGATTCTCATTATATTAGATTTTCCAATCTTAGAGCACAGTGTAAACAAATATCTGCGATCTATTTTAATAATTACATTAGAGGTATTCATATAGGTTTACAAAATAACCCAAAGTCTTTTTGGAAATATGTCAATGACAAGCGTTCTAGCCATTCCCTCCCTAACTCATTGTATTATAAAGATCAACTAGCATCTAATGCCCAAGATATTGCGAACTTATTTAAGAATTTTTTCCAGTCTGTCTATTCTCCGAGTGATGATAATCTGCAAATTTTGGATACCAATATTGAGTATGATAACATAAATACATTTCTTAGTCTTTCTAAAATTACTGTAACAGATGTTTTTGAAGATATAAGCTCACTTCCTAACAAACTTACAGCTGGACTGGACGGTGTTCCTGATTTTCTTTTGAAGAAGTGCATATGTACCCTTATTAAGTCTCTATTTATTTTGTTTAATTCATCTTTAGAGACTTCTATGTATCCAGAGATCTGGAAGACGAGTTATGTTGTACCTGTTTTTAAAAATAGTTCTAAAGACAACATTGAAAATTATCGCAGTGTATGCATTCAATCTGCCATACCTAAGCTTTTTGATTGTTTGGTGGATAAGCAACTATCTTGGCTCTGTAAAGGCTTAATAACTGAAGCACAACACGGCTTCTGCAAACATAAATCCACCATAACAAATCTAGTTTGCTACCAGTCTGACATTTTATATGAAATGGAAGGTAGAAACCAAGTTGACGCAATAAACACGGATTTTTCCAAAGCGTTTGATGAAATTCCTTTAAATAAATTAATAGCGTTTGGCTTTCATGTAAGTTTTGTCAAGTGGATAAAAAGCTCTTCTTCAGGTCGTAATCAAAGGGTCAAGATTGGTAATCATCTATCTGAATCCATTATTGTTAGCTCTGGTGTGGCCCAGGGCGGACACACGTCACCTATTTTATTTAAAATCTTTGTAAATGATATAGTTAAGTGTTTTCATAACAGTAAATGTTTATTGTTGGCTGATGACCTAAAATGTTGGAGAGTTGTCCTTAGCTTAGTAGATCAGGTTCTGTTGCAGGAAGATCTAGACCGCTTGTCAGATTGGTGTAACCAAAATAAACTTCAATTAAATGTCAAAAAGTGTTGCTTCATTAGTTTCTCTCGTAAGGTTAACAGGATTAATACAAGGTATTTTATAAACAATAGTCCACTTAATTATGTGTCTTCTATTAGGGATCTTGGTGTCATACTGGATGAAAAATTGACATTCATTGAACAAAGTAACTTAATTTCTATAAAAGCAGCTAAACTACTAGGATTTGTTACAAGAAACTGTTGATGCCACTAGGCTAGTTTACTGTAGTTTGGTACGGTCCTTATTGGAATATTGTTCAGTTGTGTGGTCTCCCTACTACCAGTCTCATATCGATACTCTTGAGAGAATACAACATAAATTTTTAAGGCGTTGCGCTTTCCGATTTGGTATTATTATTGAAGACCATGATTACTCGCTTCTTGAAGAACAGATTCATTACCTCCACTCAAGATTCGTCGAGATGTTTCTGGTGCTGTTTTTATATTTAAAAATCATACATGGACTGATAGACTGCACTGACCTGTTGAAACAGATAAAATTTAATATCCCATATCTAGGTCTTCGGCATTATGCAACTTTTAACATCTCTTTTCACAGAACATCTTACGGTGTCTATAATCCAGTGGATAGATATATGTGCCTTTTAAATAATTGCGATAATATTGATTTATTTAATATAAAAATAGGCCAATTAAAAAGATCGATTACGTTACATTAAAATAAAACCATTTAGCTTTAATAACTTGTTATATTCTTCTTTATATTTATGTTTTATATTTTTCTTTATAATTTATTAATTTTCCTTTTAACTTTAGTAGTTACTAATAGCCACTTATTTTTGAATTGTATTTTGGTTTACACTTTCATAGTTTATTTTTAGTTTTTGGTATATTTATTACTTAAATTTTCTTGAGTTATGAGTTACTTGGAACCTAACTATTTATACTTTGTGATTTTGTAACATTTAATGGGGATATCTCGTATATTAAATAAATAAATAAATTAAAAAAAAAAATTCATTGTGGCACCAAGACTACGCTGCAGATAACATGTTATGTGCTACGCTGGGATCTCAAACTGTCTTTAAAACTCCATTAAGCTCTCACACTGTTTTTATATAAGACTACTCTGGTAAGGTCTCAAACTGTTTTTAGGACTACGTTGAGATCCAAAGACTACTATGCAACCTCAAACTGTTTTTAAGAGTTCATTGAAGATCCAAACTGTGTTGGGGCGTCAAGACTACTTCTGTGTAAAATAAGTATCAAGACAGAGAGATTTATAGGTTATGTGCTAATTTGTACATTATGTGTAGCCTGCTTGACTTGGGTGCATCGTTAATTGCATGCAAGCCCCATCTTCTCATCCGGCTGTGCAATAAAGCGAGATGAGAAAGTGAAACTTGCATGTTAAAAGAGAGCTAAAAAATGACGACGAAAAATAGGAAGTTTTTAAGAAGATGTTAACAGCAAAACAAATGCGAAAAAAAAGTGCTTACCTTGGAAAATTTTTATGTAAGCCTTCAGCTCTAATCAACACCGTTCTCAACTAAAAAGCCAGTTAACTCTTATCTCTTCATTGCCCTTTAGCCAAAGATTGGCGTCATTTTTATAACCAAATTGACAGGTAAAACATGGATTTTCTGTCAGTTAGGTGTTAATATGATCGTTACAGTAGGCTAAAGGACACTACATCGAAAAAGAGTTAACTGGCTTTTTAGTTAAGCAGGTGTTGCTCTAATATATATCTTTGTAATCCATTTTAAACAAACTGGCTTTTTAGTTAAGCAGGTGTTCCTCTAATATATATATCTTTGTAATCCATTTTAAACAAACCAAAAAGTAACTGGGAAAAACACACGCCACACTGTACTACACCTATACGCTTCTAAGAATAATTTTGACAGGTAACTAATCGAAGTTGTTTGTAACCGCAATCGAGCAATTTTGTGGGTGGTCCTGGTAATCAAAATATTTAGTAATGACAATCAAGGAAACTTTATAAAATGTCCTATATGATAGTTCTAATCATGTTGTTTTATTGCTGTAATCAAAAAATTTAGTTAATATAAAAGTTCGATTGCTGCAAAAAAATACTTCTATAATGACAAGCTCTTTTAATCAAACGACTTTGATAGCGTTAATCTAGTGGCATCGATTACGATAATTAGAAACTTCAATAACTGTTACAAAAACAGCCCGATCAAACTTTTGGATTGGATCATTTTTCTCGGTGTATCGGTACACCTAACGCGTTCGAAACAAAGCCAAAATACACTACATTTTTGACTTGTTCATCCCATGTTTCGAACGATGTCAGCTTCTTTGACGGGTGCGTTGACAGAACAGCTGATTCCACTAGTTCTGTCATCGTACCCTTCAAAAAAGTGGAAATCGTTCGAAACATTGCATAAACAAGTAAAAAATGTACCGATACCGATGCGCTGAAATATTTACTTCAAGGGTCTATTGTTTGGTCAAAGTTGAAGCGATTTTCCATAAGACGTAATGCTAATAAAAATTCCAAATTTTGGTAAAGTGGTGAAAGATGCAGACTAAACAAATTGAGTGTATTATAGAGTAATCAAGAAAAAAAGGCATTTTGCCAAAATGTGGGCAATAAAATCAAAATTCGCAGTTGATTATGTCCTGTACTTTTAGCTCTCTCGCAGTTATGTTCTGTGGATAGGCATTGTCTGTTTCAGTTCAGCCTAAAGAGCGGGCCAGATCTGTGTAAAGAAAGACAGTTGCGCCAACTGATTTGAGAGGGAGATAGGGTTGCCATCCCTCCCGATTTAGGCGGGAGTTTCCCACTTTTCTGAATTTCCTCCCGATTTTTAAATTATGCGAAATGGTTTTCCATTTTGCAACATTCCCCAGCATTCTTGAAAAGTCTTCTTAATAATCAGACACACCCTCTTCTTGCATTTTAAGTTTGAAATAAAGTAGTTTAGACTGTCTTTGATCTCTGAGTCGTTTTCAGACTTTTACCTTAAATAATGGTGAATGCCCAAGCTATTTTAACAAGATCTTTAAGAAGAAGAATGTTTTTAACACTTTGCCTTTAATCGGGGTTCAGTTTTTTTTATTGTGGTTTAAAACTGCAAAACCCGAAGCATAAAAGGGTAAACAAAGCAAGTTGCGATATTGGATCTTTTAAAAATCATAATTAAGTAAGATATAAATTTTCAAAACTCCCCCTTTTTGAAAATAAAAATATGGCCAGCCTAGAGAGAGATGAAGTTATCTACAGCTCCAGGGGTGGAACAGGAACAGCTCCCTGTTTAATTGCGATTATGGTACTTATTATTAAAACTTTTGGAAAATACACATACTCAACTTTTTGTGACTGGATGAATTAGACAAAATTTTGATTAAAGTTAGCATTATTTTTTATGGACAAACAATTTTTTTACGAGACAGTGGCCATATTGGACCGGTAATATTATTTTGTTGTTATTAGAATTTACTGTCACGCATGCGTATATAAGAAATTGGCGAGTCACTGTTTGTGATTAGCTTGAAGTATTTTGGGGATTTTGGACGCACTTTCTTTGGTGTACAAGATATGACCCTGCTTCTACCTCTCGACTATTACTCATAATAAAAAATTGCAAAAAAATTATATAAAAAAGAACAGTTTAAAAGTGTCCTTAACCAAATTCAATTGCACAAAAGCAGATTCATTTATATACCAATTAGAAGAATAAATAAAAAAAGAGCGGAACAAGTATAAGTAAATAAAATACCCAAATGCCAAATGTATAAAAGATTGTTTACGCAAAATTACCTCTAATAATTTAATTCCTACATATAAAAGAGGATTTTGGTTTTAAGGTAACCTTCACAAGAATAAAGAAGTTTTAAATTAATCTTTTGTGTTATTTTGTGATTACAAGCAATATAGCGTCGTAATAAGGTCGGTTTTAAAAAATGTGTCTGGACAACTGCTCTTTCAGAACACCGAAGAAACCACGTTTGTTCGGCACCGTCACAATAAAATAGTGCAGAAAAAAATTGTAATCCGTACTGATAAATCCTAGAAGCGTCACCACATTTTCTATTCTTTATTCTTGCTTTGATAGAAAATTCGAAAGAAAGGATTAATCTCTTTCGGTACGGGTTACAATCTACAATTTTTTCTGCAATCATTTTATTGTAAATAAAATCTATATGTTTGTGGTGGATTAATAATGTCAAAACTACTACTATAAATTTAAAACCTAAATTAAACTAGGACGACCTAACCACTACTATAATAACACCTTGGACGCGCATGAGCTTCACATATCCAACAGAAAATTGTTCTCTTGTAAGTACTTATTTGTGGCCAGAGTGTGGGAGAGATATTAGGGACTTATAGGTCTGTCTTTAATAATGTCGGCACTATTTTTGACAGTTCCGCACGACTACTTCATATTTTAGGCACTTTATCCATCTGTTATGTAACGTCTCTAGTTTTTTCTGCCGCGCCGGGGCTATTCGAAACCTACGTTGGGGCAGAGCTTTTTTGTGCGCGGTGCTATCAAAATAATGTCGACTTTCATAATGTTTGTGCCCACCTTTAATAAAGGACGGCATTAACCTTAATTATGTCAACTTCCTGAGTGGCACAATATGAGCATGAGCATGTCTAGATGACATGTTTAGATGACAAGAATGTCAGAAACCTTTTTAACTTCGTGCGGAACTTTCAAAAATAGTGCCGAATTTATTAAAGCCAGGATATGACTTTATGTTCCGATATCCGAATGCGGAATTTTTGACAGGACTTCCTAAACTTATTTGGATAATACCTAAGCTAACTTTAAGAGCATAGACTTGTTGTTTCAACATTTAGAAAGTCTATTAATTGAAGGATTATTCTTAACTTAGCCTACAAGGGCTCTTCTGCAGAGGGATAACCGGCGCAATGAGGATAATCCCCATCCACGCCCTGGAAACAATCTTGGGTCTCCCCTCGCTTCCAACTTGGATCAAAAAGGAGGCGATGGCGATACAGCTGCGATTAAGGAACCAGGGACTATGGAAGGGTAGGGAGGAAAGAGAGGGCCATCTGGCGTTCGAGGGACTGGCGACGAAAGAGTTGCCCCTCCTAAGACTGCCAGTGAAAGCACCGCTTAAACCATGGCAAAGGGAAGAATTTCGAACGGCGACGGTCTGCTACACGGATGGCTTTAAACTGTCAGCCTGGCAGACAACAGGCGCAGGAGTATACATGGAAAGCCTAGAAGTTCAGAAAGGTTATCCACTTGGAGAACACGCTTCGGTGTTTCAAGCGGATATACATGCTATTATCATGGCAGCAACCCTATTGGTCGGAGGTCAGGAATGTCAGGAGGACAGCCAGGCTGCCCTCAAAGCTCTCAAAGTGCACCTAAAATAGTCAGGAGTCTGCTGAACCTGAAGCACTGCAAACACTGGCTCAAGACAAGAGGGTAACACTGATGTGGGTCCCAGGTCATGAGGAAATACCAAGGAACGAGAAAGCGGACGAACTTGCCAGAGTAGGGGCCGAAACCCAATACATTGGGCCGGAACCTCTTCTGGGAATAACAAGGAAACAGGTACAGAGTGAGCTCAACAAATGGGCGAACGATGAACTGAAGACGTCTTGGAGGCAAGAGTCAAAGTGCAGACAGTCCAAGCTTTTCGTTGATGGTCCAAATGTAGCCAGAACTAAATAGCTCTTAGGCAAGACCCGAAAGGACATTGGACTGCTGACAGAGATGCTGACTGGGCACAATCGGCTGAACAAATATCTGACGCAAATAAGAGGAGCAGGAGATCCCGTGTGTCGCGCTTGCGGGCTCGAAGGAGAATCAGCGCAGCACTTGATAGCAGAGTGCCACGCATATGCCAGATCAAGGCAGCTGAAGTGGGGATTTTCCACGATAGAGGAAGAAGAGCTGCACTCGCTCCAATGGGCTGACATACCGAAATTCGTAAAGAAGTCAGGGAGACCCGAAGAGAGTTGCAGCGGAAGTAGGGGCATAAGGGTAAGGGACGGGAGATGGCAGAAAGGGCCCATGAAGAGTCCTAATTGTCAGGTCCACGGGCCGCTTCTATACCACTGCTACTACTACTACTATCCTTAACGTAGGATTTGGTTATATTTTTTTTAATAGTGAAAGTTTTCTTTAATCAAATTTTGTATTAATATTGACTTAGGTTTATTAACTACTAATTTAAACACACTTATTTTTCAAATTCAAGGATAACCAAATACTTTTTTTGAGGTATGTAATAATTTTTATAGAAGAATAATCTTGCATTAAATACAGGGTTATTCTTAAATACAGAATGCACTTCTTTGAGTATAGTATAGCAGCATAGTAAAAAATAACTAACATAATTTTTTAGACATTGTTTGGTATTGTTAGAGATTTTAGGGGCCTTGTTTTGTTCGAATTTTATGCATCACACGCGTACACAAAAAATCAGCGGGTCACGTGTTTATGGTTTGCTTGAGGAATTGCAAAGTATTTAAATAACATTTAAAAAAATTGTCTTTAGTAGCGTAAGGGTGGGGCAGGAGTTCTCCTTCGTTTTCCAAACTATAGGGTCGAAGTGTCTAGGTTGACATGTTTTATAATGTGTGGGCCACTTTAACCCAATTTTTATCTTTTATTTAAATAGCACTTCTATACACTTTGTTTGCGCGTTCTGTAAATCTACAAGGAAAAAAAATATTTTTGAAATAAAAAAAAATATATTTAAAATTAATAAATTATTTATTAATATATATGACACCTATCCAACATTTTAAAAAACATTTTAAAAACTAATATCTAAATATATTAACCAGTAAATATTACTTTGTAAAATTTAGGATATTCAATATGAAAATTTAGTTTCATTAAATGTAATAGATTTTAAATAGTAAAATCTTGCTTATTAATTCAAAATACTAAAGACAAAGAAACACATGCATTATAATTAAAATCATTTAATCTTAAACTTAAAAATGTGTTATACTATTCGAAACTATCCGTTTATAACCTTAAAAATCTTGGTATTTTAGAAATTAAAATAATTTTATTCAAAATAAAAAGACAAATAAATTATAATTAAGAACCTCACGTTTTTAATTTAAAAATGTGTTGTATAAAATACTGGAATTGTAAGAACTAAAATAAGCTTTTAAGCTATTATAAGTAAAAAACTTGTGTTTTTAATCCAACAATATATTATATTACTTTTCTGAATTATTTTATTAACTTTTGAAATCTTGATATTTTAGACATAAAAATAAGTGTTTTTAAAGTAAAAATATAGATAAATTATTTCTAATAAATTTGATTTCTAATTTTAGTATCTGCAAACTAATAATTTGTAAAAAACGTTTATTACAATTTAAAATATATTTATTTAAAAAGTATAAAAATGTTCTTTTCATTTTAAAACGCAACGTTTTTAACTTTGGGTAATAATAAGTTTTGCAATTTAAAAAACTATTAATTACATTTTGAAAAACACTTACAAAAAAAAAATATTTTTATAATCCTGAACGATATTTATTCAAAAAACAGCATGTTAAACAAGCACATTTAGCAAAAAACTTATTAAACCTTTGATAATGCTTATTTATAAATAAAAAAGCTGAGTCTAGCTAAGCTTAGTTAAAAAGGCACATTTAACGAAAAACTTTCTAAACCAATGATAATGGATATTATAAAGTAAAACTGTAACACAATGTTAAAACTGCATTTCTTTTAAACTTAGCCTTACAGTAGACAGCACAGTCTAATGAAAAAATCTTATATTCTAAACAATAATAAAAATACAAAACAGTATTAAAAAACTAGCTTAGTATTGTCTATACCTAGGTCTTAAAAAAAAACTACTAAGTGGGTATATAGCTACTCCTTATTTTGAAGCCGTAAAATAGCATTAAAGTTACACTTATTAACGAATAACACAGTCGCATTAAAAAGGACGACACTTTTACCCAGCACTTAGTGCGTTGTAAGTAGTTTCGCGTACTTCCAGTCCACGTTGGGAGCAGTCGTTAAAATCAAAACACATCCGTCGCGTTTCACGATCGACGACTGAAGTGTTTTTAATAATTTGTAATCAATTTTCAAAAATACTTTTTTCTGAAAATTATTATCTTATATTTTAATAAACAAAATAAATAAAATTATATTAGGTCTTAATATAATGACATATTTCTTTTTAAAATGTATTTTATTAAAAATATTTTTTAATATAATTTTTATTGAAATTTAGAAAACGCTAATATTACTTTTTAAAATATTCGTATTTTGAAAATATTTTGTAAAATACGTATCTTTATTTTCAATAAATTGTTTTTTTTTTAATTTTCGCTTATTTTCGGTTTAAGTCGGGGGCAGTCGTTGAACGAATCAAGACTCATCCGTCGCGTTTCACGATCGAAGCTTTTCTAAAGTTTGGAATTAATTTTAAAGAAGCCGTGTAAATTTTAATATATTATATTATAAAAAGGATAATAAATAAAATTATATTAGGTTTTAATATGATGACATTTTTCTTCTTAAAATGTATTTTATTACAATTATTTTTTAATATAATGTTGAATAAAATATTCATATACTCATATTTTGAAAATATTTTGTAAAATACGTATTTTTATTTTTATAAATTATATTTTCGAATTTTTGCGTATTTTCGGTCTTTGTCGAGAGCGAGTGTTGAACAAATCAAGACACCATCCCTCGTGTTCCACGATCGAAATCAGAATGAACCTTCCTCAAAATTTGGAAGTTGTTTTGATTTTTTTTTCTTTTTTAAATATATTTTATGAAACATATTTGTAATACAATATTTATTGCAATTTAAAAAAACGCTCCTATTATATTTTAAAATACTTATTTTAATTTTTAATAAATATTATTTTAAGCAGTAAAATTGTAAAATTTAAATTTTAAGTTTTATATTGATATTAAGAAAAGGTATTTTCAGTTTCTGTCCTTCTAATTTCGCGATCGAAAACAAAATAAAGCTTTTTTAAAATATAAACATTTAAAAAATATTTTTTGTTAAATCTAATATCCTGTTTATAACGAGAAAAAATAATAAATTAATTTTTCTTTTAAATAAACAAACATTTTAGAGCATTAGAATTGAATAAAATGATGTTTAGATTTTATTTCTTAATTGTCAATAAAAGATATTTTACCTTTCAAACGTTAAAAACAACATGAATTTTAAACTGGAAAATATTTATATTTTACATATATTTGTTTCATTTGTCTTAATGAATATATTTTAATTTTTAAAATAATAACCTTAATTATAAAATTTTATTTGAAATAAAAACCTCCAGATTTTTAAACATAATAAATTTATATTTAAAACAAGTATATTTTCTTTAAATTATGATTTATTAAAAATACAATGCACTTTTTTTCCGTGTAATATAGCGCTTTGGAATAAATCTTTTTCAACTTTAACGTCATGAAGCGTTAACTTGAATGATTAAATGCAAATTTCCTGCCATACATAAAGACAGCCAGAATATTTGGACTGTTATTTAATACTTTTTTAAGAGCAGAGTGACGGATTAAGAATTTTAAAATGCTATACTTAAAAAACGAGCGAACCGTTACTCAAAGTGCAGTACCTTAAATTGCACCGATCGCCATAACTTAACGCTTTAAGGATTCTGGGTAAATAACTTTATTTTACAACAAACAAGTTTTTCTGCAGGGAAGACCGGGGTTACTTGGGTCACCTTTAACATAATTTGGCATAAATGCATTACCGCAAAAAAAATACAACAAAAAAGCTGGCAGTGTAGCACATATTAAGTAATTTTCATGTCAAAACTTTTTTTTTATACCTTCATCAAAAACATGATTTTAGTAACTGTCTGCCAATAACTAAAGCATGGCTTTTTTACTTTTGATCACGGGTGCAAACAAATATTTCAGTCCGTTTTTTACTCAAAATTAAAGAAAAATAGCAGAAAATAGTATTATTGAAAACATTTAATTAATCTTGCCTAAAAATTAAGCTATTTCCGCCAGTTTTCAATTAGAATAAAAAATCGTCAAAATATCAAACTGTCAGAAATTAATTAATTAAAATGTCGCATCAATGAACGTCACCGAGTAAAGTAAGTAAATTTACCAGCCGCCTTGATTTATAATGTAAAGATGGTGTTTCAAGTTGGGAAACTCAAAGTCATAAAGTCTCAAAATACTGGTATTTTGAGACTTTGTGACTATGAGTTTCCCAAGTTGAAGCATTTGAAATTCAAGTCTCTTTGAGAAAATGGACGACACTTTTCAATAAAGATGGTGGTTGCGAGATTTTTAATAGTAGTTTTTACAACTAGCAGCTAAAATAGTCGTTTTTTACAAGCGTTTGTTTAAATAACGAGCGCAGCGAGGTATTTAAAAACGCTAGTAAAAAAAGCACAGTTTAGCCGCGAGATGACACTATTTTTTTTTAATAACTTTATCAAAAAATTCAAGAAATACAGGAAAATTCTTTTAAAAATCTCGAACGAAGAGCACTTCTCGCAACACACCATCTTTACACTATAAATCAAGGCGGCTGGTAAACGAAATAACAATGGTTTCCATAGCGATGTGCCTTTTTACTCGGTGATGTTCATTTGGCTGTTTGATATTTTGACGATATTTTTAAATGTTCTTTTCCTAAATACTTGGTGAAAATTGTCGGAAATGGCTTAATTTTTAGGCAAGAATAATTAAATTTTTTCAATATTACTATTTTCCGCTATTTCTCTTTAATTTTGGGTAAAAAACGGACAGAAATATTTTTCTGCACCCGTGATAAAAAAAAAAGTTTTTTGCATCGGTCACCAAAAAAGCCGTGCTTTACTTATCTGCACACAGTTACTAAAATCATGTTTTTGATGAAGGTATAAAAAAAGTATTTTCCTGTTTTTCTTGGATTTTTTGATAAAGATATTAAAAAAATAGTATTGTGCGCTCGTTATTTAAACCAACGCTTGTAAAAAAAGCACTATTTTAGCCACTAGTTGTGAAAACTACTATTATACCTTCCTCAAATACACAAGACATATTTACTCAAAAAAAAGCCAAGAGGTGAAATTTATTTTTTGCACGCAAATGTCAAAAAATAAAATTGCCAACAGTAGTAGCGCTATTTTAGGTCCTAGTTTTGTGTATGTTTTTCCGGTTTTTCCATTAAAACCTATTTCTAACTCCCATAATAATTAAGTTAATGCCATTGAAAGACCTGAATATAATAAATCACCCTGTAGCAAATTTTTAATGAAAATAATTTTTATTCCATAAACGTGTGAATTGAGTTACTAGCTCCGGGTCTCTGCCGTGTTTTCGTGCAGAAAAAGAAATGTATCGTCAAGCAAATTTAGGTATTTTAAGACATTTTGTTCCCTAACCTTATGTAAGAAACAACTTTGATGCAATAACATATAGTTTATGCAAGGGCGCAGCTAAAATGTGGTTTTGGCTAATTGGAGGGGTGGGCGTGAAGAACGCTTAAATCTATTTTTGTATTTAGAAGTTTTTGTAGTTCGGGTTAGGGCTAAAGCCCCTAGCTCATTTTCTCTCATATAAATAAAGAGTCTCTAGTAGTGGCGTACGCAGAAATTGTTCCTGGGGGGGCTTAGGTAGCAAAATATTCTCAGATAATCATTTTATTCTTGATATTTGAGGAAAGCCCCTCTTGTGTACGGTGGTGGTGTAATTGGTTTTCCCAGTTATTTTCCTTATGTTCTATCTCCCGTGCAACTAAAAACCAATGAGACTATACTGGTATAATAAGAATCAGATTGAATAATTTACTATGCTAATAAGTTTATGGGAGTCACATCAGTCTTTATGAAACCGAAAGTATTGAATAATGCGCCTTTGAAATTATCCATCAGTAGATACACAATGGCCAACATTTTGCTACCGATAATGTAATGGTAGTTTCTTTATGCCTTCTTTAGTATGAAAATGCGTACAACAGTTTTATGGGGCAGGCGTTTTAAAAGTTTTTAAACAGAAAAAAAAACTAATTTAAAATCTAATGCGTTTTGTTTTTGCCTTAGCGAAGTTCTTCTCTTTTGCTACGCTTTTTCCAAGAAGAGTTTTCATAAAATATTGGTAAAATTTCTAAAATTAAATGTAACTCCTTCAAAACTTTTTTAATACATCTTAAATGTAAATCTATATATACAATACATCTGTAGAAAAACCATTTCTCTACATTATTTTGTTTTAATTCTTGGTGTTGGCTTCTAACCAAACGATATAGATGTCAAACATCTAGTTTTTAGAATTTTTCTCTGTCTGTCTGCCTGTTTTTTCCAGTATCACGCAATAACTACTAAACCGATTTTGATGGGGCAAAAATTTAATTTGAACTTATAATACAATAGGTATTCTTTTAAATTTTTAAATTTAACTTCACTAGATCTGCCTATCTGTCTAGCTATCTATCAATTCTTGTGATGCATTTTAAGTGAATGCGCAGGTGATATTGCATTTCGAAATTCAAAAATGTATAACTTTTGAACTAAAGCTGCTAAGTGATATGCAGTTTTCAGCGTTGCATTTTGCTTAATGTTTCTAGTTAGGGGGGTGGTTAAAGGGGCGAGAGGGGGCAAGGATATTTGAAAATTCACAAATTTGGATCTGGTAATTAGTTTTTGGTTAAGGGGGTGAATATATTTGTAAATTCATAACTTTTTTTGGAGATTTGAAATTTTAACGAAAAGTGTGAAAAACAGATTTCTATCGATCAACTAATTCACCATCTTCCCTACTACCGATTTGATTAAAACTTGGTATACTTACTTATTAGATATGCAGTGGCGTACGCAGGAATTGGCTTCGGGGGGTTTTTAAGGATAAATAATTAAAAAACTTAATGTGACCATAATTGATACAAGGAAACAGGTGCTTACAAGCGCAGAAATGTAGAGTTATTGGGGGGGGGGGTGTTAACCAAATTTATTTTTATAGTGCTCATGAACGAACGAAGTCGTAAAAATGAAAGGTGGCCGCTGGCGAATAATTTTTAAATTTATGATTTTTTTAAAGATTTTTGTTAAAAATTAAAGTTCAGGCTCTTGTATTTCATTCGCTATATATTTATTTCTGCTTTTATTTGATTGTGCCAATTGTATATAACTTATCTTAATCCACTCCTATTCAGGATGCAAATTTTTGCATCTCTTTTTACGTTGGTCAATGTAGTTTCCTTTTTATTTACACTAAAAGGAAAAAAAAATCAAAAAATAAACTTTTCAAGTAAAACAATTTTATTTAAGAAAACTATATTTCTTGTCCGTGAAAAATAAATAAAAAGAAAGGTTCGTGGCATCAGCCTCCAAGATCTAATGGATAGTCCAGAAACCTACAGGCATGTTTTATTCTTGTTATGAATCATCAGATTTTTGCTGGGCCTTAATATAAGGCGAGGGGGCCGTCGTAGACTAGTGAACAGCGTCTTAGCCTGCAGAACAGATATCGAAGGATCGGATCTCGGCAAGTAGACATTGCTTCACACGTCACTGAATGCGACTCGAGACAACGACACACGGCCCCACCTCTCAGCAGCTCTGCAGTCGACGTTGTGCGTAGAATAACAACAAACGAGATAGAAGTAGGCGGCACTGTTGACATTTCACCGAAAACTTTGCGGGACCAAATGTGGACGGCCGAGGACCCCACCAAACTGGGTAGAGAAGACTAGCCGGTGATCCAAAAAAAAGGAGATTTGGAAGAGGGTGACTTGAAAGAGGCGATGTCACTTTCGGCTAGCAGGATCACTTTAAGAAATGCAGCTGAAGACTCCGACGGCGACCTCGACCAGCGAAACTGGTTCTTCGATTTTCGGGTCAACCTTTATGACGGCGGGCTGCGGGGCAAAAAAGTCAACCAAGTTCTGCTGGGACGGTGTTAGATAGGTGCAAGTCTAACATGTAGCAGGACCATCCTTCGGAGGGGGTGTAAAGCCGGCGGTCCACTGTGTGTACTTGTTACGCAGTCTAAATATCCCTGCCCTCGACAAAGAGGTGTCATGAAAAAATTAAGTTCTCTTAGAAAAAGAAAACTTGCATCCTAAAAGGTACGTGCATCAGTCGGGGGTGCACGGGGGGTATAGCAGAAAGGGTCCATTATGCGGCCTATTTGCCAGGCCTACGGCCGCCCATCTATATACTACTTCTACTAATCTAAGGCGACGTAGTATAAACTTGAATTGCGGGCGGAGTTGCTGCGAACGTTGTGTTTTGAACGGTCTTCTTTTAGTAACCGATACATTTTAGGTTTCCGCTTTTTATGTCCTGCTTGCTTTCATTCTTATTAATATTTCGATCCTTTAAAGTTTTGCTTTTCACTTTATTCCAGCAGGTGGCGCGCTGCATGTTGCCGAGCCAACATCCTGCGTTGTTTGACGACGAAAGTTGTTTAAATTCGCTGGGTGTGGTTGCTTTTGTTATGCCTCATACGCCAGATACAGTCCTATGTTACCCTGATGATTCCTAACAAAGACGAAACAGGCCTGTAGGTTTCTGGACTATCCATTAGATCTTGGAAGCCTAGTCGTAATGAATTGAAAAGAAAAATGTCCGTCCGATGCCACGAAGCTTTCTTTTTATCAATTTAATTTAGTTCCGCACCAAAAGGTAACAAATAATTTTTTTATGGGAAGGGACCGACGATCCAAAAGTGCATTCATCCGAATATTTCAAAAGCATGGGCAATTCTATTCTGGCAGGGTTGTGATTTGAGTTTGGGTTGGGTTGGTTTGAGTTTGGGTTAGGTTAGGTGTGTGGGTTGCGTTTGGATTGAGTTTAGGTTAGATTTGGTTGTGTTTAGTTTGGTCGGTACGCTTTCGAATGAATGAACATTCAGTTCGATGAAGCCATCTCATTATTTTATGTATTTTATACTGAATATAGTGTGTCTATTCAATAAATGACATAAAACTGCGGGATGCTCTAAAATGGAAGTTTAAACTTGAAGCGTGTTTGCTGAAAATTTAGAAAAAAAGAGTTGAACTAAACTTTGTAGCGCCCCATGATTTGTCATCTGGTAAATAGACTCATCATACACAAGATAAAATTATCTTTTACCTTTCGTCTCTATAGCACCCCGTATTTACAGAATCTACTTGCTAACTTACCACGGTATAAATTTAATTATTATATGAGGAATATTTTTCACATTTTAGTATCTTACGACGAAGAGCTTAAGAAACTATATCTGTGAAATTATAGTTTTCGATATAGAACTCATCAGAAATATGTGTATGTATATTCCTATAACCACTTATGAGTCAATCGCAAGCATAGCAAATAAATAATTTTGCGATTACTGCTCTTGCACGATTGAGGAAATCAATTTTTGATTTTTATTTTCTTCTGTATTTTTACTCGAATGCATAACTAATATTTTTTATATACCTATATGTATGTTTATTTTTAAAAACCTTTTTTCAACTTGTAAAAGGTTTTATACAGTTAATTAATCCATATTCCACTCTATCTTGCACCAGTCCATTTTTTTTTTGGTTTTTTTCAAAATACCTCAAAACCGAATATCTTGTTCTTGTCATGCTATGGAAAATTTCTTACGCCCAGTTTACTTATATCTGTAACATTCAGAAAACATCATAAAACATGAGTTTGGATTTTTTACATATTCAAATTGGTTAAAATATTAAAATTTAACTTGATTTTAATTTTGGAAAGACCACATAATAAAATAACATTAACAGTGTAATACTGTTGATTAATAATTAAAAATTAAATATCGGTAACTATCGTTACGCTTGGAATAGGCTATATTTAATTTATATTAGATATTAAATTAACAAGTTTATTTAAGGGGTTTAACTTGCGTTGACAGAAACTACGCTTAAAGACAACTGAGTTGAGTTTTTACAGTTTTAAAATTAGGTTTACTTTTCGCTCATTACCTACGTTTATTATTATTTATTTTATATTATTGATTTTTTGATTTACCTATTTTATTAGCTGAACATGTTCCTTCTTTCAAAATCTGACATCTCCAAATTAGTCCCAAAAAAGTCCTTACTTTTAGCATAGGTACACGCGGTTTTGTAGCAAACGGATATAATGGCCACCTAACAGTAATCCAAAAAGAATGTTTAATACAAAATTAACTTATAATTAAATTACGGGACGCCCAGAAGTCGACAGCAACGCCATATCTTTAGTATTTTCTGAGCCATTATCTTTTAATGGTTATAGTTGGTATAGCAAACCAAAAAAGGAGAATCCTATGGCCTCCTAGGCACCCCAGATGAGCGAAAATGTTTATGTACAAACGTTCCCAGCAAACACAGAAGGTCGGTAAATAATCGGACCGACGCGCGACGTGACGTCGGAAAGATCGGCATTAGGTCGGTATGGGCAGTTAACCGTGGCCCGATATTGGACCAACTACGGACTTCCATCACCGATCATTCGCCATGCACATGAAAAATAACTTACATAGACCGACAAAAGTCCGATTTGGTATCCGATTTAGTATCCATATTAGTATACTCACGTCGGTAAATTGCAAATAAACTGTGTCGCCCCAATCCTCTCAGACAGGAATAACACCGTCGCGTCGATGTGAACGCACCGCGCGATCTATGAGTAACATTTCTCTTATACTTACTGTCCAAAATGCAAAATATATAGTTATACGAGTGTAATTTCCTATTAGATATGTGTATAACTCGTGCGAATCTACGTAGTGCTATTGTATATTAGTGGTTAGGTCATTATAGATTAATTTAGGTTAAGTTTAAGATACTTAGGTATTGTTTAAATTTAGTTAGTGTTAGTTAGTTTGGAAATCTTTAAAATTAAAAAGTTCTTTTTAAAAATGCCAAAGTTTCGCAAAATTTATTCGTAACGTTATGGTTAGGTAAAAAGGCAAAGATTTTGACAAACTTTTACAGTGGGACTTACCAAGATCTAAAATAGTAACCCCACAGGTCTAAATATTTACACTTGTGGGGGGTACTAAATTTTAAAACCAATTTTCAAAAAGCACTTACCCATACAGAAAAGATACAAAGTATTGATTATTTTGTATTGTTAGTGCAAAATACCACTGAAAAACTGCCTTTTTCTCAAAATATACCATACCTAAAACTATTTTTTTTACAGGTTTCAAAATGGCAAATGGTGAATACGCCAAAAATTTGGCACATAATAGCTTCGATTATTCGTGTTTGAAGTTATTAAGTTAGTCATTTTTTAGACCACCTCTGGGGGGTGGTCTAAATTTATAGCCCCCAGAAATGATTGTTGTGTGGCAATTGGTAATAAGTTCGTTTATAATTTCCCTAAGTAACCGTTTTTACAAGGATTAATTTATTTTATTTAATGTCCCAAGTTGTTCATTAACCAATAAAACACCTCCAACCAACAAAGGATTGTAATAAGATGATTATTCAATAAACAAATTTATTAAAATTCTTCTTATAAATCAAACTGTTTTCAAAACTCAAAGAGGGTTGGTTTAAAATGCTTAAAACCAACAATTTCACTAAAACTTAGCACCGTTCTAAAATAGATTAAACCCTTTTAGTAAATCCCACCGTTAATATTTTGTTTACCTCTTCTTAATAATTTTTTAATGTTGTTTTTTATATCAACTTAACTCAACTTTACAAAAACGATGCTTTTTTACCTAACGAAAGCGTCTTTTGACAAAAAAATTGAATTGAATAGCCCAGAAGAAGGGAATACATTTTTAATATTTTGTTTACCTCTTCTTAATAATTTTTTAATGTTGTTTTTTATATCAACTTTACTCAACTTTACAAAAACGATGCTTTTTTACCTAACGATGCGTCTTTTGACAAAAAAATTGAATTGAATAGCCCAGAAGAAGGGAATACATTTTGCGAAACGTCGACATTTACAAAAAAAGGACATTTAAATTTAAAAGATTCCTAAAGCCATAAATCTAAACCTTCAATAAATTGAAGATGGGATCGTTAAAACACTCTGTGCATAGTGCTACTACTACTACTACCGCTATTATATTTGTGCACACATTTTTATTCTTCGTACCGGAGATGGATTTTGCCTAATCATATGCGGTCGCACGTCGGCCGGCCGGCGGCCAAAAATGTTATTGGTCCGATGTCGGTTACTGATATCGTACTGATGTCGAGGGTTGCGGCGACTGACGTACGTCCGACATCGGCCCGCATCCACTGTGTTTGTATTTGGAAAATTTAACCTTTCAGAGTCAATTTTCAGTGGCTCTGGCGGGGTGGGGGGGCTTAGTCCCGTAACCCCCCGCCCCTACGTACGCTGGTGTCTATCGTTTTTAAATTTTAAGTTGACCGCCAAAAGGCGGAGTTGTCTGCGTGCAATAATAATTTCCATCCGTCTTTTCCAAGCTTTTATAACTAAAGAAATTTTTTATGAAAAAACAAATGACAACACTGTGAAACAGGTGACCTCAAGCAAGGCCGATTTTGTAACAATCTCGTAACGCAAAACTCATTTATTATAGTTGAATGGGAATTTTACACATCATTTGCTCGGCTTAAAAAAGCGAATAGAGGTATTACAAGCTCGGATGAAGGCGCGCAGAATATTCTTATTTTAATTCTGATTCATTCGTTTATCTAATTGTTCAGGTTTTGTATTTACTTAATATAAGCATCAAAGATCCTAACTAAGCAAATTTATATGATAATATAGGCAGGCATAATTATTACAATCACTGTATTATTGATTATCATTACATCATAGACAAACTACTTGTAGTTTTGGACCGTTTTCTCTTATGGAGAAGCCTATGTATAATTATTTTGGAGTCTAGTAATTTTTTTTAATAGATAGCGACAGTAGTACAAAAATTCTAAATTTGTCATATCTCTCCCTTATCTCACCCCAGCGCGTAGAGGCACATTTATTGATTTTTAACCAACAACGGCAATAACGTGTTTTTTGAGGTTATTTCTATGATGACGCCTTCGTTTTTCTGAAAAGTAAGGAATTATTATTACATGCCACAGGCTTTTATTACGAATCACCTTTTTATAGTGTACGATAAGTAAAATATTATAAGTAAAAAAAATGAGTTGTATTACAATCGTAGCTACCCAGAAAGAAAGGCAGGTAAGGTTTTTTTTTTTTTAATTTTAGTACGCACCAAAAGTCTTTACAAAAATATTATACCCCTGGTCAAAAAGTATTGAAAAATTTTGTTTTACTTTGTAAAGAGGAATTAATCTTCGGTGTATTTAGTGCTCCTGCCTATTCATTAAAGCGTTGTATGATACGCTGATTATAAAATGATTAAAGTGAGCATATTTTATCTTATAAAATAAAAAAAAACCGACTGAAATGAGACATATCCCAGTACTTATAAGTGTTTAAAGTGCCTACCTTAAGCTGAGGTTTAAACAGAAGTCAGGCTTAGTTTTATTAGTACCCCACGAAGTCTATCCGTATATGGCATAAATAGCTATATTGTATTGCATACTTATATATTTATTTTGTTTTTTAATGGAAGACTGGTCTATTAATTTGGCCTGCTCTCTCTTCAAAAAACTTTGGTAGGTACTTTACCAAAACTGCTATGCTTTAGCTCAAACTATAGTGCCTATGGGGACTCCTGATGATGGCAGCCTGAGCTTCCAAAACATGTCGGGTCTACAATAAGTGGACAAAGCATGGTGACCACCAGTCATAAAATCATAAAAGATCATAAAATTTTGAAAATTTGGTCATAAATTCATAAAAAAAATTACACCCCAGCTGGTGGTTACCCTCAGAAAGACAAATTTGTTTGATTTATTTACATTTTTACAAATATAATGTATTTAAATGTTATTATTTTAACTAATTAGCTAATGTTTGTTTTATTTCTTTTTACAGTTAAAAGAAGGCGCTCTTTAATTCTTAATGAGGTCAAGGTGACCAGACAGGTTAATCTTACACCAAAAGCCCGACATTTCTATAGGAAAGTTATTGATAGTATTAAGAGATTGCATAAAATGAGCAGTTAAGTGCAATCATTCCAGAGGAGATTAGCACTCGCAGGAAATGCTTCTGTTCATTACAAATACATTATAGAGAAGGTAAATAATGCCAGATTAGAGTACAGCAAAAGAAACCTAAAGATTTCCTTTAGAAGAAAAGATTCTTTCCCTCAGTATTTTTAAATCAAGTGGTAAGACTAGACTAGACTAGGCTATTGTCTAAGATTTTTGCTTTGCAAATAAAAGTTTAACAAAACTGTTTGTGAAATTTGCAGGAGTAAACTTATAAGTCATGATAATGATGTTGACAATGAAGTTATTGATGCCTTGCATTATAAAAACTGTAAGTTGACAAAATCAGGAACATACCTACTTTAATTTTTTATTTGGCAAGACACAAACTTTAAGTTTTAGATATATTTTTAGATAGTGAAACGCAAATTATTTTGAAACTATTCCTTGCTTAAATCATCCACAAAAAAAGACCCAACTAATAAAGTTAATTATTAGGTGTTGTTTGTTCTGGTGGTGTAAGCAAGTTAATAAAATCGGGAAAGGGCAGGATGAAAAATTTGTAAGATTTTCTAAAAGTCTAAAAAGAGGAGAATATTGCGATAAATAAAAAAAATCGGCATTTGATAAATGGCAAGCCGTGGCAAGACAAACAAAAAAGATTTGGAAAAAAATAATTGCTTTGTTTTCATGGGTATTGAGTTCCAGTGTGTTCTTTATCAAGAGCAAGAACACGCTATATGAAAGAAAAAAATACAATGAGTTTTGAAAAACAACTCAATACCCATGAAAACATAGCAAATGTTTTCTTGCTTGAGGCTTTATTGAATTTTGTGGACTAAATTATTGCTAAATGCAATTATCCCCGCAATTATCTGCGGAATAATTTTAAAAATAATTATTTCTTGGTAAATTATTTTCTTTTTAAATAATTAATACTACATACTAAGAAAGGAATTCTTGTATTTAACACTCCAATAATAAGTTAAGGAAGTGAAAAATATAATGAACCCTTGGATTGTTTTTAAATCTGTATTGGAAAAATCTACTTCCATTTTTTTTTATTACACATGCTTATTTATTATCTGTCTTTAACTTTTTACTCAATCTTTTATAAGTTAAATTCTCAAAAAGGACCTCATCTATGAAATTGAAAGACAGAATGTCCTTTAATTGTCTTTTAAGTTCAGTGCGCGCAAAGACAAAAATTTTAAAAAAATTCACAAAAACACCAACCTTTGGTTTATCTTTTAAACATTTCTTGTTTTTTAGGCATATTGTGGTCATTTTTGCTATGCCAAGAAAAATCAATATTACATTACATTTTATTTAAAAATCCATATTCATTTGTAGTATCAATTTTTTTGGTTATCGTGTGTGGCCTCCATCTATACGTATTTTACTGAACTATTTCTATGTCAGGCGCCAAGGTCAAAATTAGTTCCGTAGCACAGTACAGCAGATGACCTTCTGGTCTGCCAACCAGACCGAACCCAAGTTTTTTTTCTATGCATTACATGATGGAAAGCTGATTCCTACACAGCATATTTAAAATGCAATTTCTGAAAACTTCTTGTAGAAACTATGATAGGGATTATCTACATATACGCATGCATATTATCAAAAAGGGAAAAATTTTTACCCAGCAATTATAGAGTGCGGTTAAGAAGTAAATGGACCAGCTAACGAATGTGCGTAGAAACCCATTTTCGTCTGAAGCCCGCCCACTTAGCTCGCGATTGGTTTGCCGTATGGAGTCATAGGCGTAGACGCTCTAATCTGTTTTATAAATAAATATCTCTTTTACATAAAGCACCCCTTAACCCCTTAACAGTAACATTACACATAAATAATGCGCATGCGCATACAGTTAGTCTAACCTCTATTAAAAAAAGTAAATTTAAATACTAATACATGAAGAACACACAGGAAAAGGGAAGAATGTCCATTTTTAACTTATCTGAGAAATGGCGTTTTTTAACTTTCAATCTATTGCTACTCAAAAAAATATTTATATTACAGTAGTAGGTAATACTTTTTTTTGTGTTTAATCATCATAATCATATTATCTGTTGATCATGGTGTAATCTGATTTTATTTATGTTTTCATTGTTTAAAAAATATTCTGTTAAGTCGTAGTCAACAGGTGGCGAACGGAAAATGCATGGAAAGGATTGGCAGAAGGCTGAAAACTAGAAACAATTTTGAGAAAAAACAAGACATTATTTCAAAAAATGTTTCGAGTAGAATACCTTTTAAATTCACTAAAATTAATTAATAATAAATGTTAAGTGATTTTCCACATAATTTATTTCAAGCATTTTTTAATTATGTTGATAGGAACCGCTCAGTTTTGTTCCGCGTTTTACACCTGTAAGGTATCCTCTTAAATAAGTACAATTATTTTTCTGCAAAAAGGAGGAAAGGTCAAAAATTCCATTTGAGAACTCAATAACACATCAACTAACCAAATTCAAAATAACCGCTTGCAAATAATACTTTTTTATCATTTTATAATTCTTCAACTTATTCGTCTATTTTAAATGGCAGCGACGATACATACGCCCCTGCCACAGTGTTCGGCCCTGCCTCAAACAGAGACAACAAGCGAACGCTTCACATCGTCCGTGCTTGTCGTGGCCCAATTAATTAATAATCGGACTCTACCCTACGTAAAAACAGGTCAGTGAAGCTGGCCCCAAGACTTAAAATTTTCAAAAAAAACTAGTGAACTTATTTGCGCATCTTTTGCGCAGCAACCGTCTGGAAACTGTGGGCGTTTCTTTGTGGGTGGGTCCAACTTCACGCTAGCCCCCCCCCATTTAATTTTTCTAAGTTTTTATCACTCAATTAGAGTGAACAAGTTTTGCGCAGCAATGCGCAGTCATTAAAACATTTTGCGCAGCAAAGACGCAACGTTAATTTCAAGGGAGTAGCTAAAGTTACCACAGTCGTATCTAGAGTTACGACAGTTGTGTAGAGTTTACTAGGGTTGTGTTGTGTTGGGTGGGGTTCGTTTTCTTGTAAAATGTAAAAAACGGGTTTTTCGCGACTGTCGTAATTTTAGACACGGTATAATTTAAATTCGTTCGTTTTGGATTGGAAACTTGATAAAAGCAGTTTGTTCGCTGATTTTTGGAAGAGAGAAAAAAAAAGGTCAATGACCTGTGTTTTGTTTTTATTATTTTTTTTTGTTTTTTTTTAAAAGATTTGTAAGAATGAAATATAATACCAAAAGTCGCTTGCTGCAAATGTAAATGAGAAAATGCAAGAATTCTGCTAAAATAACTCATATTGTTTTTTTTTCACAGTAAATGGGCTTTCAGATGAGGTGGATAATCTTGCATTCACAGCAGCTTGCAGTGTTGCCAGAGTGTCTGCGTCTTAAAGTTAAATCTGCCTTGGTGCAAACAAATTTTCCTAAATCTGGATTCAAAATTAAATCAGGATTTAGCCAAATCTAGACTTAAGGAATTTGCGGTGCATTTGGACATTTTAGTCTAATTCTTTGATAAATCTATCGTGTAATTCGCCGCGCCTGGCTCTTACATGCTATTGTAAAGGTGAGTGTATAAGAAGCGACATTGGCCGACTCAAGGTTACGTGTTTGTGAGGTTAGGGCTTTTGTGTTTAGATTTTTCTCAACACCACGTTTTATTTTCAAACGCACCTAAGCAGGATTTATTAGGCTCTGGGTTGGGCCGGATTGGTTCGTTGGGTAGGGTTGGTTTTGATTGGGTTGGGTTGGTTATTATTTGTTTTTTTTAAATTTGTATGGGGGAGAACGTTAATAAAATCAAATATATCTATAACTCACATTCATGTAATCTTGAATCGACCAATGAAAGGTGGAACGCAAAGTGGGTTTTAATCTCTCGTAGTCTATGATGCGGTGTTGCCGTGTTTTGAGAAAAACATAGAATTTTAATGCCATTTTTTTAAAAAACTGTAAAGATTTGGTCCCCACGTTATTGGGATTGTTTGTTCAGTATATTTCATATTATCACGCCGGAAGGTTTGGTGCAATTATATTACACCCTGTATAATGTTTCGTAGTTCTATCATAGGGCAGACAAAACTATGTTATTTCAAACAGCTGGCACGCATCCGCCATAAGTTCAAAAGTATACTTGGTTTATATGCGGGTACTGATACCACAGATAGTTTTCTTAATCTCCCTAATATTTATTCTGAGCTACATTGTTGGCCTCTGGGGGCCCAACCAACGATCTACACACTAATGCCTATAGCACATAAGGTTTACCATACCCAAATTATCTATTCATCAGTGTTTTGATTAAACGGTTGATTAGAATTATTAGACGATCAACGGTATGACCCACATTTTTGGCATTTTTCATTTTGTTTTGGCATTTTTTTAATTATCGGTTGGTTCAATCTGGGGCCCAGTGAACTTTCAAAGAATTTGGGCGGTATTCATTTTTTTATACAAACTTGATGAGATTTTTTAATGGGTTAGTGAGGCACGCTAAGAATATTTCTGTTAGGTATATGTTTATTTTTACTTTGTGTTTCTATATAAATAAAAATGTTAATAACGTTATTTTAAAATATACTTAGCTCTTATTTTCTTATTGGAAATATTTAATTTATTTTTAACTCTTGGTTAAAATGCAAGATATTTAAATTGGGCTAAGCTACATAACAATAATAGAGGAAAAAATTAGATCCCAATTATTTTTTTCATTAACAAGCTCAGGAGGGTCTACCGTTAAACATATTAAAAGTCTACTAAACGGTAAGAGACTGTCAAAAGTGACAAATGGGAAATTTTTGCAAATTTAATTCTCTATCAATAAGTAAATAGTGATACTGTAGCTTAAACCACTCCTTCTACCAGAAAAATTCAAAAAAACCCAAGAAAAAATTATGCCAATTTAAACAATTAATTGCATAATTCCTTTTTAGCATTTTCATCAAGATTTCTCGACCTAATTGTACCAAACTTGGCAGGGTTGATTCACGAGCAATGACCTAAACTAAATCAGAAAATTAAATTTTTCCGGGTGCGTAGTCCGATTTTCTTAACTAGAAAATTTCAAAATGTACCAAAACTCTTTGATAATTTTTTATATTTTTTTAGTAAATTAAATTCGTTAAATGAAAGAGCCAAGGTCCCCTACTCTTCTAATAGCAATTATGACACAGTGTTTTGGTAAATTTTGAAATTTTCTAGTTAAGAAAATCGGACTACGCCACTGAAAAAATGTAATTTTCTGATTTAATTTAGGTTATCACTCTTCGATGAAGTTTGGTACTCGTATAGTCGAGACGAGAGCAAACCCACTTTGTACAAAAGTTTCTTGGACCCATACGAAAATTTTAAGAAGGAGAGCCATCTGCCCCCCCTGGCAGGGAGGGGGGGGTTACGTCAAAACTATGTACTTTATCAAAAAAGTGGTGTTATGACTAAAACATAACCTCAAACTTGATCAATATTTTTAAAATACACCAAAAGACGTCTTTTGGATAGGATATTTTTAATAAAACACTACTACATTCACTCAACGAGATGTTTAGGTTATTTAGACATAATTTTGAGAAAACCTTAAGAGAAAAAATGTTTCCCCCTACATTTATGTTAAAACGGGGTTTTGTGATAAGAGCAAGCCAAGAAGCAACGCATTTGGCACACACGTTTGGTGAACCAATATATGAGCATTTTAAAAGAGAAAGTTGTCCCCCTCGTACTCCTCCCCCTTTGAGTGGTGTGGTCCTTGTTAATAATTAGTGTGATAGCAAACAACAAGGAATCACAATATTTCGTGATTTTAAAGTAGGTTAGAGAAGGAAAAATAAAAAAGGTCTTTTTTTATTATTGTTTTAAGCTCTAGAAGTAGTGCTTACCTCAAGGAATTTGTAGACACGTCAAAAATATGCTATAGTTATTTTTTTACTCATAACTTTTTACACTCAAATGATTCATCCTCTTAACCTAAAAAAAAACGTAAGAATAGTTAATTTTAAGTAGGCATTTGCCCACATAATTTTTAGGTACTTACATATAATTAGTGCAGAACTCCTTGCAATTCCTGCATAAAAGCGTACAACTCATATTTGAGGCCTTGCAAGAACATTTTGTAGGAGAACATTCTACCCTACAATTGCATTTTGTCAGCTCTTCTAATGCCTCATACACCTCGGGCTTGGTAGTCCATATCGGCAACCAACGATCACTTACATGCAACGGTTAAGTTGCCCCACAAATGTCCGGCTTGCAAATATGCTCTTTGAGTATGCAAATTTAGAGCATCAGTGTTGGAGGCAGGTTCTAAAGAGGTTTGTTTTTCCTGGTAAATAAGATTTTTCTATTAGTGTCGTCAAGACTGTACCTTTTATTTCCACTGTATAAAATGGTAACATATTTTTCCAAAGCAAATACAATTTCATTCTTGGATTAAACTGGAAGACATAATTTTTTAAAGATATTTGTGAAGCCGCGTAAAGCAAGAATCTTGTCCCATTTTTGCGGCTATGCTGGTATACATTTTTTATGAGTTCCCGAACAATAGCTTATCGAAAGTTCTCAAGCCTTCTCTTTGCAAGGCAAAAAAATGACTAATGCATAATAAAACTACTCTGATCTGAATCAACTGTTTTGACCAAAATGGACCATTTGCCCTGTTTTACTTGGTTGTAAGCATGTATAATAATTCGACCATCGGCTTCTTCCAGAACTGTACTCTTTTCAACTAGGTCGGATTGATCTGTACCAGAACTGAAGATATCCTTGTTTATATGGGTAACCACTTGCATATCAGAATTTTTTAGCACAAATTTTGCAGTAAGGTTAAAAAGCGCTCTTTGTTTTCTGTGAATTTGAAAGTTAGAAGGTAAGTTGGAATTTTCGTTTAGTAAAGGATGTGTTCCAGCACCTCGCTCGGTCTTAACTGCAATTTTAAGGCTATCCTCCAAATAAAGGTCACAAACAAAATCTGCTCTGGACACTTTAATTTTGTGTGTATCATTAATATAGAACTTTTAAATTCAGTTGTAAGATACTGAGAAAAGTTCTTTGAAGTTCAAGGTACAATCATGTGAATCAAAGCCGTCATACACAATTCCTTCGCAAAAATTATAGTAGTAGTCCGGCATATCGGAACAATATTTGTGAAACACAACGTTTACAATTTGGGACTTGTATGTCTTATATTGCCAAATGTAGACAATGATAGTGGGCAGGCTTGATTATCAAATTCAAACAATTTATCAAGATCCAGATTACGATTTTGAGTAGCCATTAGTAGTGGTGAAAACAAAGAGACATGACATTTTAGAGATTGATTTAAATTGTTAAGATTTTTTCTCTTTTTTTAATTTGCGGCGCTATAACAGCTTTGATATTTACGTTACTAGTTTAATTTTGTGTTAAAAAAAGCATTTGTAGTGTCATTTTCTTAAAAATTTTGGCCTGCGGCGCTATGATACCATTAATATTTACGATTTTATTTTAATTCGACTCAAAAGTTGCATTTTTAATGTAATTTTCTGAAAAATTTTCGGCGCATTTAAACATTTTTTTAAATAAAAAATGTATCAAAACTTAAAACCTGAGTACTCACCTCTCTAGATTTGAGACTTAATCCGCACTAATTTTAGTTACTAAGTTTGGTTTGCATATATTGATATGTTCCTCATAAAAGCTATGCTAATGCTCTAGTTTTTTTTTCGTATCGAAACGGCCCTCCCCCTTTTCAAATGGCTGGGACCGCCACTGCATACTCGATTTAACTCGAAAACCATTACTTTCGTACCGTAGGCTGTCGAGAAAAAATCAATCCTCATCCTTTACACAAAAGTGTTTACTTAAACCATGTGTTTCTTTCTCTCTTACATCGCCCTTCTAAAGCTTTTTCGATCCTTAATGAAGTGGCGTAACTTCCTTTATGTTGCAAATTTCGAAAAGCTTACTTCCGGTGCCTTCCGCCCCGATTTGACATATACCTTTGTCTAATTGCAGGCACTCTTGCTCCACAGTCTATTATTTTGCCAGTAAAGGTTTACTTACTCTATAAAATTCAGAAAGTATGGATATCTTTAATAACCTCTAAAATAGTGCTTTTTTACAAGAACGTAACATAACATAAATATATTTTAGTCAACATTTCCTCCCATTATCTCTATCCATTCAAAAAAAACTTCTTCGCTGACTACTGCCAAACAAAACGCATAAAACCTCATAAAAACCACACCTGAATTTTATCAGTTCTTATAAGGTCTATGAGCTTTTGTGAGGCAAAATTTTAGGATTATAAATTTTCTAAGAATTTACGAGGTATGTCTTTGATTTTGGTAAGAATTTATGAGGTTTCATATGTGTGTTTTCTATCTGATCCTATAATCAGTCATGCTTATGAATGTTTATAAAATTTGATAAGTGCAGAAATTTTTTTAAAAATATTTTATGGTTTTATAAAAGCACGTTTATAATTTTCTAGGTGTTAGTAAAAACAATTTTTTTTATAAGTCTTTAAAGGGTGGGTACCTGAGAATACCACATTATTTTATTTTCATTGGAACTATAAACGAATACCAAATTTGAACACAATCGGATGTGAATAAGTCAGTTAAAATTGGTTAGCAAAACATGACCGAAAATCGACCATCTTGAGTCCACCATATTGAATTTTCAAAATCCGATCAAAAATTCGCATTCCTCATCCCCAAAAGCCCCCGTATACCAATTTTGGTTGAAATCGGACAAACTTAGGTGTTTTCCCCCCTCCACAGGGGTGCCTAATAATGACATATTATTGTATTGTCACTAGCACTACAAATGCATGCCAAATTTGAAAGCAATCGGATGTGTAAAATTGGTTAGCAAAAGACGACCAAAAATCGTCCATTTTGAATCCGCCATATTGCATTTTTTAAACTCTGATTAGAAATTCGTTATCTCCATCCCTAAGTGTCCCGACACACTTAATTTTAACGAAAACAGGCGTACTTCAACTCCACCCCCTTCGAGTAGAGCGTAGCTGTCAATTTTATCACACTATATTCTTGTGTTGTCACCGCAACTATATAAGCATGCCAAATTTGAAGCCGATCGGATGTCGGGAAGTTGGTCAAAATTAAGTTGCAAAATTTCACCCGAACAAACATCTTGTTCGTTACATATATAGATACATTGCAAGTTAAATAAAAGCTTGTAAAAAAATAGTTTTTGGCTTATGAAATCTCATAGAAATTTATCAAAGTAATATCTCTCCCACGGCTCCTGGCGATAAATAAGTACTTATACGAGAACACTTTTCCATTAGATATGAAAAATATTGTGCAAGCACAAGGAGTGTTATTGTATTATAGCGGGTTAGGTTCTCGTAGTTTATAGTTTAGGTTAGGTTATAGTTTAGTTTGACAGTTTACTACTACAGCTGCTAAAGTTGAGCTGTAATTTTCTATTTTCGAACGTTACAGATAGATCTTATAAAATCGTATAAACCTTTATGAGGAATTGTCATATTAAAAATCATAAAATATTGTAAATTTTAATAAGCCAGCTGGCTGATAAAATATGATGAACTTCTATGCGGGATTTGTGTTTCACTTTTACTAGTCAAGAACTATAAAACATCATAAGTTTATATGAGTATAAATTATAAAAACTTATGACCTTTTATCTGTTATTTGCTATCATCTTTTATGAGGTTTAAGCTAGAGCAACGAAATTTGACACATATTGTGGCCTTCCGGCAATGTACAGGGTGATTTTTTATGACCGTACCTCGCCATAACTTGGGTACTGTTTGTCGTAGAAGGATGAAACAAAAAGTGAATTATTCGGTAAATTGTTGTGCCTCTTTAGGATTTGACACTTTTATGGCAGCTATCAAAGTATATAACGTAGAGCAAATTTATAAAAAAATTTTAAATCGAACACCCTATATTTTTACATTTTTTAATTCTACAAAAAATTACCTTCCCAAAAATACCACCAACTATAGGTTTGTCATTGACAGTTTTTGAGATATTTGCGATGAAATTTGTAAAATTGCCACAAATCATAAAATAATAAATTTTAAAGTTGGCGTTGGAACTTCCAATTCTAAGTATTCTATTTGAATTCATATACAGGAAAAAAAGAAGATGGCTTAGGCTGACGTAAAAAAAAAGGTCTAAGTCACTGAGATGTCAAAAACGTTGTTGTATGAAAAAAAACAAGATATTTTAATGTGTTTCATAAAAAACAATAATAATCTACAAAATACAATTCGTCAATAACGACAAGAGTATCCGAATAGACCGTGTCCAGCCAAACCGACAATATTGAGAGTTTTTCGTAATTTTCGAAACACGTCATCTATTAAAGGAAAAAAAAAGAGTCGTTCAACGAAATGAATATTCTGCTCCATTTTGCCACAAACGCTCACACCAGTGCAGAAAGTTTAGCGCGTGGAGTTTTGCCAGTTGATATTACGCCGAATAGACGAAGATCCACATTTTTTTTTATTAAGAATCTTATGGTCTGATGAATTTACATTCAGTAATTGTGGTGAACCGAATAGAAAAAACACCTGGCAACCGAAAATACAAATTTTTCAAAACCACTTAGAAGACAGGGACGTCAGTCAGTCAATGTGTGGTAAGTCAATGGGACCATATTTTTTTGTCAGATCTCTAACAGGACCTACATATCTGGAAATTTTAAACCAGTTTCTTTTGGAATATTTAGAAGATATGCCACTAGACGAAAGACAAGAACTAATTTTCCAACAAGACGGGGTATCTCCCCACAATGCTGCTAAAGCTCGGAATTTTCTAAATACTCGTTTTCAAGAATGGATGTGCAAATTTGGTCACATTCGATGGCCTGCCAATAGTTACGACTATTTATGGGGATATCTAAAGAATCTTGTATCTGCAGTAGATACCCCCACCAGAGAGCAAGTTCGCAAGCTAATAACATTACATATACGAAGAACTAACGAAATTTTTCTTCAGCTTATAACAAATGCTATAAATGATCTACGGATCAGATTTCCAAAATGCATAGAAACGGAAGGCTACAGATTTGAGCACCTGTTGTAGTTTTTTTTAGTTAAATAGGTAAATACTGATTAATTAACTTATTATTTAATGGTTTCTATAACTCTAAATATTAATTTTCCTTTATAATTAAATAATATTAAAATGAGTTTTTAACTACAGTGCACTGACTATTATTTGTTTGCATTGTGTGAGTAAATATCTGTGGTGTTTGGGAGACAACTGTCCAAAAAGTCGATTTTATCGCAAATATCTCAAAAACTGTCAATGACCTATAGTGTGTGGTATTTTTGGGAATGTAATTTTCTGTAGACTTCAAAAATTTCAAAAAATTACAGCTGCCAAAAAAGTGTCAAATCATAAAGATGCACAACAATTTACCGAATAATTCACTTTTTGTTTCAAACAGTACCCAAGTTATGGCGAGGTATGGTTATAAAAAATCACCCTGTACCATCGTGTGTTATAATAAATTACATATGTGGCCCTTAGGGGGCAATATGGGCCAAAATGTGTTTTTAAACTATCCCTTATACCTTCCATACTAATGCACCTACACATCTGAGTCTCAGTCACTTGGTAGTTCACACTATTACCTACATGTCTAATATACCAAAAAAATGTGGCTGTTAACAAGGCCCCTAGGTTATGGGCAAAAATCTTTTCGATTTCAATTAAAAAATTATGTTTCACTTATCCTTTAGCCAATGTCAACAAAAATACACCACCAGGGACTGGACCATTTCTAAATTTTAAATACCCCTAACTTTGCTCCAGCTCCTAGGGGCTGGAAGAGGGCGAGATCTAATTTTCACCATTTTCATATACCAGAAAACACTCTGTATGTATATTTAAAACTCATGATTTTGGTGCGACCCCTAAATAGAGGCAAAACATTCCAAATCTCAAAATTTACTATACCAAATTCAATGCAAAATTTTTTGGCAATGACAAGGTTACAAAACACCATTTTAAGAGGCTATATTTTTTACATCCAACTTTTCTCCAGCCACTAGGTGCTGTACGGGGGTAATATTTTTACCATTTCTATATTCCAAAAAACGTGTGCCGATGTGCATATGGAGTTTTTTGTGGAATATGAAAATGGTGAAAATCACATCCTCTCTACAGCCCCTAGGGGCTGGGACAAAGTCGGGGGTATTCGAAATTGAGAAATGGTCCACTGAACCCGCAGTGGTGCATTTTTGTTGACAGGGTGAAAGATAAGTGAAATATAATTTTTCAATTGAAATCGATAAAATGTTTAGCCAGTAACCCAGGGGCATGGTTAACAACTATAAAAAAAAATTCGGTACAGTAGACTTGTAGGTAATCGTATGAGCTACCAAGTGACTAAGATTCAGATATGCAGGGGCATTAGTATAGGAGGTTTAAGTGCTAGTTTAAAAACACGTTTTGGTCCCTGTTGCCCCCTAGGACAAACGAGGGTACGTTTCCGGAAGGCCAATATATGCGCCAAATTTCATTGCTCTAGCACAAACCGTCTGAATTTAGGAACAAAAATTGTCACTCTAACCCTACTTTTTAACTGCAGCATTTTTGGGGCAGTGTTGTTGGGTACATTTTATTAATCGATTAAAATAAGTTTCATAAAATCTTCAATCAAAAGGAATACGGAATCCAAATTTTCTACGTATGCCTCCTAAGTATGATTATTATGGCCCTATATTTTCCTAACTAAATACAGTTATTTTTTAAACGTTTTTGTCTCACGAAGATACAACGTGAATCTGCTTTTTGCAATATTTGTCTAATCTTGCAGGCAAAATACGCCATATTGGGATCCATATTTCACGAAAACAAAAGTAAAAATTAAAAAACTATGACTAGAGTACCCTGGATTTAAGTTTACAGAAAGTTTAAGTAAGACAAGGAAAGCTACCAGCGAAGACTACCCAGACAGCACAAATTGTCCAAAACCGCCCGCATTGTCTATGGACCATTTAGGAATTGGACAAAGGTTTTTCTTGATACAGTGGATGACAAAAAAACTGAATCCAAAGGACTTCCAATTGTTATCCATAAAGAACTGCTTTTTTTCAGTTAGTTTTTGGATATCCAATGGATAACGATGTTTCTTGGTCCATCGGACCAAAAATAAACTATATCCGGCGGACGTCCATTTTGTGTCCTGCAAAAGCGATGAAATGAAAAAAATCTATGTCAATCGGGCTTGGACTGGTTGGCACATTAATAAATATATCTTTTGTCCAAACTGTTTTGGATATCCAATGGATCATGTTTTTTCTTATTTATTACCAACAATAACATTTCTCTCATATTTGGCCGAATTAATTGTATATTATAGTTAAGTATTTTCCATTATTTTAGACTAAAGTCGTATTTTAGTATTTTTAATACCTTAAAACCCATCCTTTGCTAGGAACTCCACCCTCGGGGATCGACCAATCAGACTTATGATGTTGGAGTGGTTTTGACAAAACTGTCCACTGGATATCCATTGAAACAAATATATCGAGTTTACTAAGAAAATTAGACCAACGGATATACGTTGTAATTATTTTTTTTTTTTAGATAGCCAATGGATAACTTTTGGACACAATTTCGTTCCACTGGATGACCATAGTCAAAATATTGAAACTTTTGGACTTTTTTGAGATGTCCAAGAGCCGTCCAATGTTTTGAAAATTGTATTATCCAAGGGATATGCCTTGGACAAAATTTCTTACAGATTTGGTTGTCCAATGGACTGCTGCATTGTCCAGAAAACTCTCTCCACTGGACACCCTTGGGACAGAGTTGTGCTGTCTAAGTATATTTTTGTCTGTTTTATACTTTCTGGGACCGCATGCCAGCCGGTGGCCACGAAACCGCGGTCCTTGAAAAATTAAAAAAAAAACATGTTAAACCAAACTTAACAAAAGGCACCCACAATAAACCAAAATTATAATTAGAATTTTGAGCAATTTGTCAACTTAATCTAATTGGTAAAACACGCAAACTTGAATTAAAAATTTCATAAATTAATCTGCGTTTGGTAATAGTTTGTCCAAAATTATGGGACTCTTTTAGAACAAAAGCAAAATTAGAGTTTTTTGTGTATATTTAAAAAGCAATAAATTATATAGAATGAATGTACTTATTATTATGCTTTTTTTATTTTATGTGAGTTTGAGAGGGGTGGAACCCTCACACGAACCCTCCATATGCTGTAAATAGGACAAGTAATATTTAATTTTTATTTATCTAATGAGCAAAAGGCCCAAAAATTTTATTTTTAGTCAAAATCAGCTTACTGAGAATTCCTGCATTGACTCTATGCCTGTTTAAATTCGCAAAATCAATATTCCGGGTACATAGAGGGAATATTTAACCCCCGGAGCTATCTCAATTATTCATGTGTGCATAGAGGCCACTGAGATTTATTGACACGTTCCTCGAATTCCATTTTGCCTCAATATCTCGATTTCCACCCTCGGTGGTTTTAATCTTAGTTTGATGACGAAGAAAAAAAGTATTTTTTTTGTCAGTATTTTTCAGCAATTTTGGTGGCGAGTTTTAATCTATTTAAGATTTGTGATCGCAAATATTCAGTTGATAAAAGATAATACTTTTGACCCACTTTACCCCATTTTAGTACTTTAACAGCAACGGCAAAAAAAACTAACAAGCTTTTAAAAAAGCACTGAAAAGTTCAAAAGAAAAAACAATAAAAGCGCTAATTAACTAACACATGTAAAGTTAAAAGTTTGTAAAAACGATATTCTTTACCCCCATCCCTAATCTGTACATAGAATAAATCTCAAGATAGATCATTTATTTAGATTGAATATTTTTTTAAAATTTTTGTTGTCGGGTTCCAATCAAGCCATATATACTGGAGAACAAAAAAAAAATGCAAAACCAGAAAGGACAAATATTTTTAAAGTAATTTATTCATATGTCAATTCATTAGGATGCTATTAGTAATTGATTACATTTCTAAGAAGATTCCTCCAGGATAATCATCAAAAAATTAATAATGAGTGGCTCCTTCATGGTTATTTATACACTCGTTTGTTCTATTGGGCATTGACACAATAAGATGGTCTATATCACATTGAGGAAAACTTATCCAAATCCTCCTTACGGCATGCCAGAGTTCATCTAAGTTTCCAGGAGAACGACTAAGATTGCGCCCTATCATATCCCATACGTGTTCGAGGCGACAAGTCAGACGATTTTGCTGGCCATTTCAAAGTCCCTATGCCAAGTTCATGTATGAAGTCCATTGTTTCACGAGCAATATGCGGTCTGGCATTTCGTCTACATTTCGTCTCTCACCTCGAAATCGCCTAACCCTCATGCGTCCATCATGGCCGCCTAAACAAAAACCTGGATTCGTTGCTGAAGCTTATGGTATTCCATTCGTCATTCCAGTTTTGCCGAGCTCTGCACCACTCCAAGCGGCGAGTCTTATGTTGTGGGGTCAAAGGTAGCACTAAAAGCGGACGGTAAGTCCTCAGCCCCATACCAAGCAATCTTCGATTAACTGTCATCCTTGAAAACACTCGTCCTGTAGCTGCAACTAGAACATCTCTTACTTGGCGTATACTCTGCCGTCAATTTCAAGTGCAAGAAGTCTGAGATGCCATAAATCACGACCTTGTAATAATCTAGGGCGTCCAGAAGCCGCACGACGTCTATAAGTATCACTGGACCACCTTCTTCAAACTCTTAATAATGTTAATGGATTGGCATTAACCCTTCTTGCAATTTCCCGTAAACCAAAACCAGCCTCTTTCATCCTCACGATGCGTCCTTTCTCGAAGTCGTTTAAATGATGAAATTGTTGGCGACCGCGAACTCTTGGCATTTTTATTTTTTAAGTAAACTGTAAACAATCCAAAAAGACCAAAAGCTATGAGAAAAATGACTTAAAATTTTCAGAAATGGTCTTTTATATGTTCGTTGTTTTTGAAAATGAAGAGAACAAATCTGTGAAAAAAGGAAAGATTAGAAGACAAAAAAATTTATCAAATATTTCTTTTGAGATAAGGTATACACCCGAATAATATTCATTCAAATAATTATCCATATACAGGGTGTTGCATTTTTTTGTTCTCCAGTATAGATATCAAAAATTCAATTTCTTCCAAATCTGTTTACGGGACAAAAGTTATGACCATTTTAAGCAAGAAAAAAAAACAAATGGGTAAACCGCAGGGGAAGCTGCGGTGTCTTCAGCTAGTTTTAAATAAATTTAAATATACCGTTACCAGTTACATTGCCAGCAATATTTGACACTATTGACACCGCACTAATTGGTGTAGTGGGTACATACCTGAGCTTTTAACTAGGAGACCAGGGTTCGATCCCCGGGGCAGTCGGTAGTTTACTTGGACTTTTTGTTATTAAACTACATAATTTGGTAAGATTAAGGTAAAACGCAGTATGGAGCGGAGTAGGCCGAGAGCTCGGAGAGGACGATAAGAGGACGGTCCCGTGTTATCCATATATTGACAGAGGAGCACATTAAAGATCCCTAGCCTTGACAAAGGAGTTTAGGCTAAATTAAATCCTCCTAGGAAAAGAAAACTGTCTTCCTAAGAGGTGTTTATCAGATCGGTCTGGTGAGTGAGGAACAGGGGGTACCCCAGGGTAAATAAGTGTAAGCGGTATCTAGGTCCTAACTCTCCACTCATGCCGGTACCCAGGCCGGATGGGATCAGATATGGAGGCGGACCTAGTTACACACTCCCCCAGTCGGTAGACTACGAAAGTAGTCGATGACCCGTCCGATTAAGTTAATAGTGCCTACGGGACTCAAAAAAGTGACGGTAATCAAATGTGACAGACAGAAAGAGAGAGAGACACTATTGACAAATACCCTTCGCAGCAGCCATCAGATTTAACGCTGGCCGTAAATTTGTTACGTCTGACCAACACCTTCTACAATTAAAAAGACAATTAACTCATTGTCACACTGAAGCGGTAAGAGTTACCTGACTTTTTAGTTGAAACGGTCGCGATGGTGGTCTGACTTTGTTTGTGGAACTTTTAAAATCGGAAACAGCTCTATTTCCGTAGTCCCACTTTTGATATTTTAAAAAATGTAACTTAAAAACACATTAGTAATCAAGGCTGAAATAATATACATTTCAAAATGTAAAATTTTTTAAAGTTATTTACGGATTTTAATTTTGAATGTGCTCCACAAAATTCCACACTTTTTGGATTGGCTATAACTTTTGACTTGATTACTCGATTTTGAAATATATTGGCTTTTTGGAAAGATAAAACGTGAGAGTTTTTCGATTCGGTTAAAAATTTAAAACTTCTAAACCCCCCTGAAAAAATGTATATGCGTCACTGAACAATCTCTAGAGCTTTCACTACAAACGGTTATTTTTTATGTGTATATTGAAGTATAATTTAATTAAATCGTTTAGGAAATAAAAAAGTTATAAGTTATAAAATCACAAACATACATTTTCCATTTGCTACATCCTTTCACCTAATTATTTAATTTAAAAAAAGTACTAACAACCTAAATACCCGTTACTTTTTTATTTTTTATCCGATTTAATTAGGTGATAACTATACGAAGAAAAAATTGGAGATTTGAAAATATTAATTTATATTTTGTCCAGTATCTTAATTTAAAAAAATAAGGCGTGTAAGACCTAACTCTTTTTAAAACTATCCGCCATCCTGATTTTTTTTTTAATGTCAAATTTTGAACAAACGGACACAACTCTTATGTTTTGTCTCTTTACAACAATATTTATTTAAAATTAAGTAATCAGGTCAAAAGTTATAGCAAATTGAAAAAATATGTAATTTTGCGATTTTTTCCAATGTTATGCCCTAACACTCATAATCTAAATTTTTTTCATTTCTCAACCGATTTAACTAAATGATACGTCAATATACACATAAACAATGAGCGTTTGTAGTGAAAGCTTTAGAGTTTGTTCATAATCGCACATAATTTTTTTTCAGGGTGGGTCAAAATTACATATTCTTTAAAACTGTCCGCCATCTTAGATTTTTGAGATATTTTAAATTTTCAACCGTATCGAAAAAACATCACGTTTCATCTTTCTAAAAAAAAAACAAACGGACACAACTCTTATGTTTTGTCTCTTTACAACAATATTTATTTAAAATTAAGTAATCAGGCCAAAAGTTATAGCAAATTGAAAAAATATGTAATTTTGTGATTTTTTCCAATGTTATGCCCTAACACTCATAATCTAAATCTTTTTCATTTCTCAACCGATTTAACTAAATGATACGTCAATATACACATAAACAATGAGCGTTTGTAGTGAAAGCTTTAGAGTTTGTTCATTGTCGCACATAATTTTTTTTCAGGGTGGGTCAAAATTACATATTCTTTAAAACTGTCCGCCATGTTGGATTTTTGAGATATTTTAAATTTTCAACCGAATCGAAAAAACATCACGTTTCATCTTTCTAAAAAAAAATTTCTTTAAAAATGGAGCACTTATGTCAAAAGTTACAGCCAGTCCAAAAAGTGCGGAATTTTGGAATTTTGAAAAAAATTTTCTTGACAATTTTTTTGTAAAACAATGGATAGTTTATCAAGAAATATATTAAACAAAATAAAAAAGAAAACAGCAAAAAAAAGACGCTATTCCAATAACATTCATTTTGCAAGCAATTTAAAGTCGATCACTATTAGTGTAAGCCCACTTTAATAATAGTAGGTAGCAGGCCGTATTCCAATAAGTCCCTATTTTTTTGAATGATAATAAACGTGACAGGAACGCGACCTTTTTACCAGCGCTTAGTAACGCTAAGGTCGGATCCCCTTGGACGTTACGTAATCTGAAGACAGCCCCTGCGAAAAAACTTTGTGAAGTAGTGACAAACGAATACTTTAATAATGAGAAAACTAGAAAGTTTTTTTAACAATGTACCTAGGTAACTACGTAATTTTTTCAAAATTATTGCTTTAAATTCGTTTAACAATACTTTAATTTTTCTTGCGTACCTACATTTTAATTGATCTCTACGTCACTACTTTTGGACAGGAGTTTTTGCAAAAATTAATTGAAAAGTTAGGTTCCTCCGCCAAATATTAAATTTTGCACAGCAAAAATTAAATTTTGCACACCGGTTATGACAGTTGAAGCAACTATGGAAAGAAGATATTTTTTTAAATTTTTGTTTCATTCGTAAGGTGTATTTTTGCACAAGTTTGCACATCCAATTTTAAATTTTGCTGAAAGGTTTTCGAGCAACCAAGTTAGCTCTTTCTGCAGACAATATTTTTTGAAAATTTTTATGTGATTCAAAGGTGTAATTTTACACACTCAATTACAAATTTTGTATACCCTCCAGAAGTCCCCAGTAGGGTTCTCGAGTTACCAGGTGAGCCCTCAAACGAGAATTTTTTCAAATTTTTATGCAAAATTTTCCACACCTATTTTCGAACTTCGCACACACCCTATAGGAACCCGCAGGAGGGTTCTCGAGTAACTAAGTTATAAATAAAATCTATCAGTGAGATTTACTAAGATCTAAAATAGTACTCCCCACAGGTCTAAATATTTACACCTGTGGGGGGTACTAAATTAAAAAAAAAAATTCAAAACACACTTACCCATACAGAAAAGACACAAAATTATTGATTATTTTGTATTGTTATTGCAAAATACCACTGAAAAACTGCTTTTTTGTCAAAATATACCATATCTTAGGAGAAAATGCCCTATTTTTTTTGACAGGTTTCAAAATGGCAAATGGTGAATACGCCAAAAATTTGGCATGTAATAGCTTTATCTGTGTTTGAGGTTATAAAGTTGGTGATTTTTTAGACCACCTGTGTGGGGGTTGAGAACGGTGTTGTTTGAACTATATTTTGAAACTGACATTTCGACAGTGACAGCATTTTAATACATTTCATAAATAAAAACCCCTTTTAAATAAATACAAAATCAATCTACTCCTTACTTGATTATTACCCATCTAAATCATTGTGTGCATCAAGTATTAACTGGAAAAATTAACTAACAATGGTAAGTTTGAATTAGAGTGCCATATAACCTCAATTTTAATTTGTTCTGCAGAGTGTTTACTATTTAAACCCCGCGTGGGTTTAAATTTTTTAATTTTATTTTCTTCTAAATTGAAACTTTCTTCTTAAATCCGACAAAAGATTGTGTTAAGATGATTATTCAATAAGCAAATTTATTAAAATTATTCTTATAAATCAAACTATGCCCAAAACTCAAGAAGGGTTGGTTTAAAATGCTTAAAACGAAAAATTTCACTACTTAAACTTCTACCGTTCTAAAATAGACTAAACCGTTTTAATAAATCCCACCGTATATGTTTGTGGCGGATACATAATGTCGAAACTATTTTTTTTTTAAATGTTCTTAACTTAGTTGCGAAAAACAAAAAAAAAAGTAGTTTCAACATAACTAAGTTAGCCCCCCCCACCAGAAAATCTTTGAAATTTTTTTATATTATTCGAAGGGTTTTAAAAGGAATTTTGTACAGCAGTTTCCCAGAAACTCGGTTATTTGAGAACTCTCCCGAAAGTCTTTGGACGGTTGTAAAAAACATAAAAATGGTGTTCGGAATTGTACAATATTGAAACTTGCGAATAATATACGGGCACTTAAAGGCGTGCGAAATTTAAAAATGGGTCTGCAAATTTGTGCACAATTGGATATTCCTAACAAGCTTTTAAAAAAAAACGGTTACTCGCGAACCCTACTGAGGGTTTTTGGAGGATGTGCAAAATTTGAAGTTGGTTGTGCAAAATTATCCAAAAGCACCTCCATCAAAGCATATAAAAATTTTAAAAAACTATCTTCTTGGGGGGAGGGGACAACCGGCAAGTTAGCCATCACCCCCATATGAAAATGGCCGCAGTTACTCGTGGGGGTTTGCAAAATTATATTTTTGGTGGGCAAAATTGTGCAAATTATGTGTAAAATTATAGCATTAAAATTTTTTTCTTAAAAACTTGGGGGGGGGGGGGCAAACTTGACCCCTTTAATGACTTTTAGAAATGAAACGTTACCTTGCAGCTTTATTTACTTAACAAAATAAAAACCTGTAAAAAAACGGACGAGACAAAAAAATGTACATCAGTGAATTTTATTTAAAAAAAATGATTTACTTAAATGCTATTGAAATAAAAAAAAAACTAAATTGTGGTAGAACTAGTGCAGGAGGCCACAAATCAAGGCCAAAATTCAATAGTTTTCCTGTTGACAAAACTCTCTTTTTTATTTATATATAACTCCACTATGGACATTGGGAATTTATTTCTCATTCTGTTATCTAGTGTTTGTCGAGCATTTGTCGATGCCCTGTTGATTTAATCGTTCGTATTATTCATCTATAAAACGTATTGCGTACTGAAGATCTCTAACAAATGTGAAACACGTGTTTGCGTCTAGTCTCCAAGTCACACCAGGTATGTATTCTTGTGGTACTCCGATATATTTTGTAAGGTTTGTTTTTTGCTATCAATTCGTCAAAGTAAAAAGCCCGACTGGTGGATGGACTGTGTCTGAAACTGGTCAGTGGTAGAACTAGTGTAGGAGGCCAAAAATCCAATAGTTTTTCCGTTGGTAAAACTCTCTTTTTTATTTAAATTGTTGTATAATTTTGTAAGTATAAGTTATTCTTTTTCTTATTAATTTAAAACCCCTTTCAAACAAAACACTTTTTTTCAGTAAAACATTATAAATATATTTATTTTAAAAAAAGGTAATCAGGAATTTTTTGGGAATAGCAACAAGCTTATATTTTATCGTAGTATGAACAGTTTATCATACAACGATTTTATTTATTTCATCAAAGTATTTTAAAGAACTTGACTACAATAAGTGGTACGCAGTTTTTAGCACAAAGAAAATATTTAAAAAAAAAACAGTTAACTCCTACCATTTTAGTGCCCTTTAGCCTTTAACAGCAAACTTTCATTCACAAAGCACTATGAAACCATATCCTCCGAAACTACCAAAACCTTTGAATATATTGCTAGACTAAGTGAATTTCAAAACATTGACACTCTTATAAATCTATTTTACTCTATTATGAGGTCCAAATTAGAATATGCCTCGGTAGTTTGGCCACCTAAATATAACACACATATTGAAGATCTAGAAAGAGTTCAAAGAAGATTCTTAAAATTACTGTATCTAAAAACTCATGGCACCTATCCCCCTCGAGGTTACCCAGAGGAGAAATTTTCAAATGAAATTTCAATCCCTTGCTGACAGAAAAACATACTTCTCTCAAGTCTTTCTATTCAAGATAATACGTAACCAGATAGATTGTCCTGATATATTAAACAAAATCAACTTTCTTGTTCCACGTCTATATCATCACGTCAAAATCTAACTTTTTCTCTTCCAAGAGCTCGAACAAACAAACTTTTTTCTCCACTCAATGTTGTGTGTAGAAGTCATAATATCCATAACAGGGAAATAGATATATTTAATACCTCAATTGCTAAATTTCGCACATATTTTATTTCAGTGACTCCAGATAGTACATAATTTCCCTCCTATCCTGCCTTTCTCTAATTTGTGATTTTATTTATGGTTTGTCTTCTTTTTAGTGTTAATTTTTGTTTTTTTAGGGTTTTTTTTTGTTTCATTTTATATCTTTTGTATTGTGACTTTTATATACATTTTTTGTAAACTTTGATTAAGTAGGTACCTTAATGTAATTAGTTTTAGCGAATTTTGTACTTTTTCCTGCTTTGTAATTGGGTATTTTGGACCTGTTAAGCAGTGTATCAATAAATAAATAAATAAATACTGTTACCGCCGTTTTTATAACCAAATTGACAGGTAAAATATGGATTTTCAGTCAGTTTGGTGACAATATGACCACGATACTAGAGACGTCTTTTCGCGACCGATGTTTTCGAAAGCACATTTTGAAAACATACGTCACCGTTTCAACCGTAACGTCACCGTTCCGAACCATCGCCACTGATCGCCAAAATGACAATTATTGAATGACATTATTCAGCTGTGTTTGTGTGGCTTCTCGTTTTTTGGATTTGGAAGTTTTTATTTGTGATTTTTCGAAATGGATGTCCTAGATCCACAAGTGAGCCTTTTTTTTGTCGCCGGTAGATGACCTTGGCCTATTTTCATTATTGCTAAAAATTTACAAGTCCCGCCATATTGAACCGTATTCGAAACGGCGGCCGAGGCGCTTTCGAAATCCTTTGAAATGTTTTGAACCATGACGTCACCGTTTCGTCGCCAAAATAACATTTTACGCATGTTTTCAAAGCGGTTTTGAAATCATCAGTCGCGAAAAGACGCCTTAGAATGATAATGACTTAACCGGCATTTTAGTTGAGACGTTGTTTCGTCTAATGCCTAATTTTCTTGAATATTGACTTTTTATTAAAAAAAAAATCAAAAAATGAATAAAAATAACGTCACTAAAAATTATACAAGTCTATCGATATCCAGCATTTTTTCTACTTTATTTTATCTCAAATCGTTTTAAAATAGTTTGACGGCTGTACAAACGTTGTAAAATATCCCCCCTTTTCGTCTCCACCAAACACTGTTCTGTTTTCAATTTTTTCTTGTCTTCTCCTCCCAAACAATTTTTTTTGATACGCTCCATCCACTTTGATTCTCGTAATGCATTTCTCTGTAAAAACATTGGAGACGTAAAGATTTAGGCCAGGAGCACACGGGACTAATTTAATATCATTATTGTAAAGATTATTTTTTTAATTCGGTCAAGAAGCTACATTTCAAAACTTTAACTAAAAGGTGTTTAACTTTAGAGCAAAGATTTCCCAATTTTCGTTGGGAAACATACATTCATTAATTCTTAATACTGTTAAAGTGCAAAGTCCTTTCTAATTTTGAAAATAATAATAACTACAGTATTTTGCTCTCAAAATATTTTATTAAAACTAGCCATTGGTGTTATGGAGATGATTTTGTTTGATTTTATTTTAAAACCGTTAGAGAAAAATAGTACTTTTCACAACTAGTGATTAAAATAGTGCTTTTTTTTAAAAGCGTTGGTTTAAATAACGAGCACAGCGAAGTATTTAAGAACGCGAGTAAAAAAAGCACAGGTTAGCCGCGAGTTGCTAACACTATTTTTTTAATACCATTATAAAAAAATCCAAGAAAAACAGGACAATACTTTAAAAATCTTGAACGAAGAGCACTTTACGCAACACACCATCTTTTCACTATTAATCAAGGCGGCTGGTAAGTGAAATAACAATGATTTCCATGGTGATGTGCGTTTTTACTCGGTGACGTTCATTGTTGCAACATTTTAATTTTTGACAGTTTGATATTTTGACGATGTTCTTAAATGATTTTTTCGTAAATACTCGATGAAAACTGGCGGAAATGGCTTAATTTTTAGGCAAGAATAACTAGATTTTTTTCAATATTACTATTTTCCGGTATTTCTCTTTAATCTTGGGTAAAAAATGGACAGAAATATTTTTTTGCACCCTTGATAATCGGTAACCAAGAACGTTATGCTTTAGTTACCCGCAGATAGTTACTAAAATCATGTTTTGGATGAAGGTAAAAAAAAATATTATGTAATTATCCATTCAATTTCTGAATCCAAAAATATATAATATTTTTTTTTCTCTAACGGTTTGAAAATACACTCAAAAAAATTTATCTCTATAAGACCAATAAGTAATAAAAGAAATATTGGTATTTCTAACAAGTGCGCAAAGCGATACTTTCTCGCAAGAAAAAGCAGTTAGACCAACGACGCGGTTTCGGATAAGCTTTAAGTGCGGGAAAGAAACTTTGCGCGCGTGTTAAGAAGAATATTTTTTCCATGAATGTCAAAAAGTACGAAAGTTAACTTAGATTATGAAACTTTTACATTTTGTTTAACGCAAAACAGAGATAATAATAGACACTTAAAGTAAATTTTCAGTTTTATCAACAGTCGTATCCTTATCTCTATAGAGTCGACCAATCAAGCAGGTACACTTTTAAAATCATGGCAAATGCGTCACAGCTCCAGCTGAATAAATCCACGAAAGTCTCGTTAGGTACGATAAGGGAGTCGTAACATTACGACCGTCCCTGCATACAAAATAATGTTTTGAAGCATTTGATCAGCTGGAGCTGTCACGCATTCGCCATTAGTTTAAAAGTACACCAGCTCGATAGATCAACTCTATAGAGATAAGTGTCTATTACTTTATAACTGAAAAGGTTTTAAGTAGGGTGGCAAGCAGAGTTTTACTGTTGTCTTATTTTACGCTACAAGGGTGGTTGAAATATTTCTTAAATATGCGGTATTTTAGTATTTAGCTTAAATTTTTAAAAACACAGCAAAAAACACAAAAATCGTTGAGAAAAGCACTAAAAATCCAAACAAAAAAATCTTTCGCAAACAGTTTCAGTTTGCAAGTTCAATTTTGTATACGCAAATGAGTGCGCAAAGTAGTTACTTTGCGCACGCGACTAGAAAAAATGACATTCGTCAGACATTCCAGTCATTGATTGGTCTTATTAAAGGTCACTTGACTAGACTTATTTTGCCGCAATAAACTAGTATTAGTCAGTCTCTATCGAATGACATACGAGACGCGTCGTAGCCCCTTGGGGATAATTCTTAAATTTCAAGAGATGGAACGATCCCTCAAGAGAAGGGATCAATTCCGAGGAATGATCCCATCCACCAAAAAAACATGGTTTTTCTTGGAACCTGTTCCTACTTTTGATATCGAAAAAGATACAATTTACGCATGCGTGCATGATTAATGGAATCGATCCCCGGCTTTGCACTCTCAAGAATGCGAATGTCGTTCCCTGCCGTGGGTGGTTAGTTAACGAGAAATTCATCACGTGACCAGGTTTTTTTTACTTTTTCTACCAAACGGCAAGAAATTTTATTCTGCTGCAACAAATTAGTATCATTCATGCTCTAATGACATAAGAAACGTTGTGTGCCTGTGGTTATTAACCGAAGTAGGTTGCTAAAAAGGTCACATGAACAGGTGTTAACTGCTAAAAAACAATTTTTTTTTTATATCTTCATCAAAAACATGATTTTATGACTTTTTTGGTTGCCGATGCAAAAAAAAAACTTTTTTTTTGTTCACGGGTGCAAAAAAAGATTTCTGTTTGTTTTTTACCCAAAATTAAAGAGAAATAGCCGAAAATAGTTATATTAAAAAAATCTAATTATTCTTGCTTAAAAATTATGCCATTTTCGCCAGTTTTCACCTATTATATTTACGAAAAAATATATATAAAAACATCGTCAAAATATCGAACTATCAAAGATTAAAATGTCGCAATAATGAACGGCGCCGAGTAAAAAGGCACATCGCTATGGAAACCATTGTTATTTCGTTTACCTGCCGCCTTGAGTTATAGTGTAAAAGTGTGTTGTGAGAAGTGCTCTTCGTTCGAGATTTTTTTAGTAGTTTTCACAACTAGTGGTTAAAATAGTACTTTTTTTCGCGCAGCGAGGTATTTAAAAACGCGAGTTAAAAAAAGCACACTTTAGCCGCGAGTTTTGAACGCTATTTTTTTAAATATACTAATCAAAAAATCCAAGAAAAACAGGAAAATACTTTTAAAAATCTCGAACACAGAGCACTGGTCGCAACACACGATCTCTATAAATCAAGGCGGCTGGTAAATTAAATAGCAATGGTTTTCATAGCAATGTGCCTTTTTACTCGATGACGTTCGTTGTTGCGACATTTTAATCTTTGAGAGTTTGATATTTTGAAGATGTTTTGAAATGTTTTTTCGTAAATATTTGGTGAAAACTCAATATTACTATATTCCGCTATTTCTCTTCAATTTTGGGTAAAACCTTTCTCTGCATCCGTGATCAAAAAAAAAGTCTTTTGTATCGGTAACCAAAAAAGTCATGCGTTAGTTATCTGCAGTTATCTTTGATGAAGGTATAAAAAAAGTATGATTCTATTTTTCATGGATATTTTATAAAAATATTAAAAAAATAGTGTTAAAAACTCGCGGCTATATTGTGTTTTTTGTACTCGCATTTTTAAATACCTCGCTGCACTCGTTATTTATTTCTATGCTGTTTAAATACCTTTAGATTTTCTTTGGGTCAAAATACAGTTCTTTCTTCATAAAAAAAAAATCATAAAATTTTTTCTTTATTTTTATTCTTGAATACACCCTATGAGCAACAAATTATGGCATATAAATAAACTTTGTCACCTAAACAACCCGGAAGATATCGGATGTCCCCCTAGCAACAGTTTTGTTGGGAGGAACACGTTTTCTCGAGAAACGTTGCAGCAACAATTTGTTTTGGCCCCTTATGGTGGTCCCCCTACCTTAACCGACCTACTTTTCATTACCTTGTCATTCATAGATTATTGAAAATTGAGCCCAGGCAGACAATAAGACAATTGTCCTTGCGACGATGTATATGGCAAAGTTTCTTTTTCCGCCAAATAGCAACCGTTGACAACAATCACGCTCTTAAATTTTTCAGATGGATTTCCGATGCCATCAATCAAGTTTTTAATTTTTTCCGGTGGAATCCACCATTCATCAATCAAGTTACTATATTTTTCTGATGGATTTCCGATGCCATAAATTGATTCTATCTACTGCAACCGGGTCTGGAAGTCGAGGGAAGGTTTTGATGGAGTACATAACCTTACTTTTTTTTCAGTTCCCAACCTAACTTTTTGTTGAATTGAGAGTCGAGGTAAAAAACAGCATGTCTGCAATAAATAGTGCTGCGGCCAAAATTGCGCTAAAGGTATTGGTAGTAGGTCCTCATCTGAGGAATCAGAGGAGAACTAAATATTTTCTCCAATGAGAAACACACTAAGGTGGAGGATTATGTGGAAAAAACTGTTGCAAACAACAATCGATCCGACTTCAAAAGTCACTTCAGAATGTTTAAAGGAGCAGTTGAGGTAAGTGTGTTTATTACTATCCCCTCCATTCGGCACATGCATAGTTTTTATAATTATATCTCTTTCAGCTACTCCCAGTAATACTACCTTGTTTTAATTTCAACTGATAGCTTATCTGATGCAATTGGAAATAATGTCAGATTGATGACATATCTCAGCTGCCAATTAACTGTTGGCAACGCAAATCCACCGATGGACAAAAATAGATGGAAAGAAAACTTCTTTTATGTGCATGGTGTGGCGCTTAATAACAGCTGTCAAAAGAGAGCGGAGAAGTCCGCGATTTCATCGCTAGTTTCCAATATTAGTAGGATGTACACACCATAATTCCTAGCCTAAACAGAAACGCGAAGAATTGTAGTGTATACGGGGATCGCATCATAGCAGGGAATACGCAGCAAAAGGGAGAAAACCACTTACTTCCCGATCACGTCAAAGACGAGATGCTCTAATTTGATTAATGGAGGGTAAAAGATTGGATCGATTTGGCGGTATATCGCGATTGGTGGTTAGGGTCTGTTAACTGGATTGCTGAGTCAATTTATGTAAAGTAAGAGCGAACTATTAAATTTATGTGGCAATGAAGCTAATGACTCTCAAAATGCCATGAGGCATCAAGTAGGGTGAGTTTTTTTAATATGCCTTGAATACTGAAAGACAAACCATGGTAAAAGAGTTACAAACTGTGATTTTTTTTGGTCCCAGGAAAACTTCCTAGATTTGACACAGCTTCTGTAAAATTTGACATTTATAGTCATACTGAAATTGATCCTGAAATTTGGAATGAACAGTAGATACTGTTGTCAAAAAGTGGTCCGATAATATTTTGAATTAACTGTATGTTGGGATATTTTAAATGTAACACTCTGTATATTTTGTAATTTTTAACATTTTTTTACAGTTTTTGAGTTACGGATTACCAACTACGAGTGGGTAGAGCTCACTAGACCGGTATTCTTAACGGTCTGTGAGGTAAGAAATTTGTTTACACTCACGAGAACGGGTGTCAAGAATACAGGTCGAGGGCCCAAACAGTAGGGGCGCTAAAAGCTACTGAAAAAGTCTATGACAATAAGAAACAAAATTCAGTTAAATAAAAAAAATGCATAAGACGCTTTAGATTAATTTTTGGAGGAGGCCAAAGGTCGTGCTTAAGTAGCAGGCATTCAAATTGAGCTGTGAGAAAGAAGACCAAGAAAAGTCAAGAAAATTGGTTATGAGAAAGCTGAAGATGACGTTGGAAGTCTGACATTCGAAAAACTATTAAAGATGGAAGTTTTTCAAGCTTTGGATAAGCCTCGAAGCCCTGTAGACGATTTTTGATAGTTATTGTTTTACCAGAGGTGAGCAACTGGATTTGACAGTTGCTGGGGAAATGTTTGAAATTGTGTGTTGGCAATGATAGTTGGTAACCCCTGACAATAAATAACTTTGTCACTGTCAATTTTTTGATTAAGAAACGTCAGGTTTAAAAATGGAATTTTGCTGTATGCTCAAGCCATGATGGTAATTTAAGGCTTAAAATATTTTAGCATAATTTTAAGGGTAACGTTTTTGATGAAACAATTTTTTCACATTTGTATGCCATAATATTGCTCACAGTTTAAAGCTTTCATAAAACACTCAAATTTTTCAAGTTTTGACTGTTCTTTAGGCGTTCAAAAAAAGTACTGCCAAAAACATTTTTTCTCTGTTAGAATGAAAAATATTTAGAGAGAGAGGGCAGAATTTTAGAGGCAGATGGAGAGATATTTTAGTGACGTGCAAAAATGTTTAGGGTTGTTCAAGAGAGACAGCAGGCTATAAAAAAGTATTTTAAAAAAATATGAAAATAATTTAAGCAAATGTTTACTAAAAATTTCTGTTATGTCATCTGCCTGTCATCTTGAGTGGCGTCGTGCATATGATTTTTATTATGCAATTTTTACCCAAAAAACGCAAAAATTGTAATTTTTCAAAGTGTAAAGTGTGTAAAACATAAGGTGGTATTCATTTCTTTCATTCAAAGTTCTTTACAGTCTTTAAATTTACCAATAAACGTGTCCTACTAAGATGTATTTGAGCACATCTAAAAATAATTTAACAGAGATTTAAAAATATTATTTTTTCATATCAAAAAAATATGTGCCTCGACGAATTTGTGTTGTTCCGTTGTCCAATGGAGAAAGAAACTCAGGAAAAGTGAAAAAAAACATGCATTTACCAAGCTGGAAAACTAATAATGCGCCGAATTTGCGAGGTAAGTGAGTTATAAGCACTAGGTACAAATATACGCATTTAGCATGTACTTCGTTAATAAATAACACACTATGTTTTCATGTTTTATTGTAAGAAAAAAGTAACAAAAATATAGATCATCGGAATCTTTATATTTTGCCAATTATTTACATTTTTAATATCTACCGTGTGTATTCACTGTTTGTTTTTGTTTTCTTTTTGTCAAAGCTTGACATATTTTCGAGCATATTTTACTAATCAAAAAAAATCAATCTTTCAAAAACTGTCTGGGGAAATTATAAAAAGAGACATCAAAACATCAGTCCATTTCATAAAATCCGTTTTACATGCAAATATGAAAAAAAAATGAAAGAGAGGGCAATATGAGTTGCCCACCTCTGGTAACCCAACAACTGTCAAATGTATAGAGGGCCTCTAGATAAGCCTACTGAGCAATTCTCGTGGCGGTTTCAGGTTTTGAAAGGAGTCGCCAAGGATCTCCAGTTTTTTCTCAGGAAAGTTCTTTGCATCCTTATCTTTAGAAGGACAAAAATATTCCAAATACAATTGAAACGTATAATTTAGAAATAATCTACCTTAATTTACAATCAGCTTTAAAAACAGTTTTGACAATGTCAGCGATCTTCTAGCAAATTGTAGTTATTTATGCACCTAGGTCAAAAAGTCCAAAAACGCCCACAGTGTAAAAAAACTGAGGGCATTATTGCTGTTTTTGACATACAACATTTTATGACTGAGGAGTATGTTTTCATTCTAATATTTAAAAAATAATAAATTATAATTTTGTGATGGCGTTAGTTAAAAATCGTTCAAAATTTAAACTTGAGAACTCACTTAAAACAACAACAAACGATTGCAAGGCACAACTAGTCATTTTAGAACTTTAAGGCCCCCGGACATAACTATGAATTAAAAACTTTAAACGTTCATCGATGACATAGGAAAGACTATCAAATTTAGCTACTTTAAGCCTCGTTTTAAGCATAGAGTTAGAAATTGCAAAAACGTGCAGACGGTCAAAAACTTGCACATTTTTCTAATTGAAACGAGTACTACAAGTTTTGCGGGGTTCGGTATAACAAGTAACCATAAAAAAAATAAAATGTTTTTAGAAAATTATATTTTAAGCTTCAATAAAGATCTGAAAACGTGAAATTCACAGTTCTCAGAAATGATTTTGGATAATTACAAAAATAAAATGTCGTTTTTAAAAGCACGCAGGTAAAAAAGGGTACATATACAAGCTGATTAAAAAATCTTTATTCGTTTTATTAACTAAATTTAAAAATTTAATTAAGATGTTTGCAATTTTTTGGATACCTAATAGTCTATTGGACGTAAAAATCATTTTGAAGTGGTATTGCTAATTGACATAAAATACTAAAAGCTCTTATATCTACAGATAAAATTTTTAATTCTCTACAGAATGGAATTTATTCGCGGCCTGGAAAATAATTCCATGTACAAGGTTATCCATTATATTTTTGCCATAGACCTTCCATAAAGATATTTTGTTTATAAATATATATACCAGGAAATTCGAGCAAAAGGCATTGAAAAGAACATCAATTTTCATTAATTTAACACCTTTTTTTATCAAATTTAACCATTATAGTTTACAGGTCATCACACACAGACTCTATCTATAAAAGTTTTTAAGTTATAAATTGCTAGGGGCGGTCACAGCTCCTCCAAAAAGGAAAGATGGGGGTGTGAGCGCGACAAGGATTTTTTTGAAACTTTGAGACAATGATGTGTTTGAAATTAACTCTGTGTTTCAAACTTCCATTTTCTATATTTTATTTATACACGACGTTTGCACATGAAGACGATGAGAGATTGTATTGATCGAAACGTCGTTTGTAAATAAAATATAGACAATGGAAGTCCGAAACACAGCGTTAATTTCAAAGGATTTTTTTTCAGAAATGTGCTATTGAACCCTATTAAATTTTCGTTACCTAAAATTATGACGTTATTTTCACTTCAAATGGCCGCAGAGGCAAATTTTTTAAAAATATTGTAACATTATCTTAAAGTTTTCACTAAATAGCACCCAAGGCGACCAAGGCAAAATTTTCAAAAATTTTGTTTTATTATTTTAAAATTTTTACTTAACCGCCGCCATCGAAAATTTAAAAAATATCGTTATCTTTTCAAAAAATTTACCCTAAATAGCGCGGCAGCCAAAAATTAAAAAAATATTCTTACAATATATTAAAATTTTCACTTTAAATAGTACCGCGCCGCGCCGTAGGCAAATATTTGGATAATATTAAATTGGAAAAAATTGGGGCAACGCAAATTTTTCAAAAATTTTTTGTCCAAAGTTTTACTTAAAATAAACCTTAACTTTCGGTGGGATTTACCAAAAGAGTTTAGTCTATTCTGGAACGGTCCTAAGTTTAAGTGAAATTTTTGGTTTTAAGCATATTAAACCAACCCTCCTTGAATTTTAGACATAGTTTGATTTATAAGAAGAATATGAATAAATTTGTTTATTGAATAAAATCATCTTAACACAATCTTTTGTTGGATTTAAGAAAAAAGTTTCAATTTAGAAGATAAATAATAAATTAAAAAATTTAAACCCACGCGGGTTTTAAATAGTAAACACTCTGTAGAACAAATTAAAATTGGGGTTACATGTCACTCTAATTAAAACTTACTCTTGTCAAATAATTTTTCTAATCAATACTTGATGTCACACAGCTATTTAGATGTATTAAAAAACTTAAATGCAAGTTTTGTCTACATTTCTGTCACTGTCAAAATGTCAGTTTCAAAATATTAGCTGCGTTGAAATCACAAACAGCGAGTTCGGATTTCTTACCTCTGCTTGTACCTTGACTTGCACCAACCTCTACTGATAAAAGCTACAGCTTTGAAATGGGTGGGCTTTGAGTAAGGAAAGTTTTCTTAAGTGCGCTTTTAGATAACCTCAATGTTTAAACTTCAGTTTGTCAATAAATTAATATAGATGTTTTGGGCTTTTTTGTTTGGTATATTTTTCGTGCATAATCAGTGACCTTCACTTGTGTTTGTTTTGCCTCGTAGTTCCCTCATAAATATATTTTTGGTGCTGCAAACGGGTTCAAAATATGGCGTTTTTCTGGACAAAATTGGAGGTGTTTTATTGGTTCATGAACAACTTGGGATATTAAATAAGGTAAATTAATCCTTGTAAAAAGGGTTACTTAGGGAAATTATAAACGAACTTATTACCAATTGACACAAAACAATCCTTTCTGGGGGCAATAAATTTAAACCAACTCCCAGAGGTGGTCTAAAAAATTAGCAACTTTCTAACCTCAAACACAGAAACGAAGCTATTATGTGCCAAATTTTTGGCGTATTAACCATTTGCCATTTTGAAACCTGTCAAACAAAATTAGTTTTAGGGCATTTTCTCCTAAAATATAGTATATTTTAAGGAAAAAAACAGTTTTTCAGTGGTACTTCGCAATAATAATACAATATAATCAATAAGTTTGTGTATTTTCTGTATGGTTAAGTGTTTTTTGATGATTGGTTTTAAAATTTAGTACTTCCCACAGGGGTAACTATTTAGACATGTGGGGGGTACTATTTTAGATCTAGTAAATCCCACTGTTAATGTTTACTTAAAATGTGTATGTTAAATATTATAATAGACTCCTCCTACGGAGTCGTAAAACTATGGAAAATATGCAATCGTGAAAAATAATCGGTAATTTTAGAGCTCTAGTTGTATTATCTCCGATAATTTACGTCAAGTGATAAAAATTACACTGATAATTTTTTTCTTGGTTACCATATTAATTTTTTATACAAACAAAAGGTTTGCGTTTCTCAAACTTGGTACTTTATCATTAAAAAACTTAAATTCCTAAGGAATTGGCAATCAAGTTTTTTATTTAATTCTTTCAGTCAGTAAGATTTTTATCATTGAAGAATTCAACGCAAGGTAAATCGGTTAGTAAATTAATATTATTTTATATTTTTGTTAGTGATATAATCCCCTAAATACCACTCAGGCTTTAAAATTAACCAAATAGTTTTTCACTCATGCGTGTTTTCTTTGCAAATTTCTCTTCTCCCGCGTAAAATTGTAGAAAACACGCCATTTAAAAAAATTATCGATAATTTTAAAGCTCTAGTAGTATTACCCCCGAAAATTTCGAGAATTTTCGGAGAAGTCGTCGCAAAAAGGGGATGATAAAAATGGGGTCCTCTCAAGGGCTTTTGGTAAAGGTCTTTGGGATTTTTCTTTTAAATGAATAGCATTTATCTACAAAGTGTGCTTTTTTTCTAAAAAACCACGCCTCCAAAAAAAAACACTTTTTAGCCACTAGCTATAAAAACTATTATTTAATTGAGGGTGTTGGTTTTAATAATAGGTAGGTATTAAAAACAAATGTCAATTTATAAAACAGTATAGGTAATTTGACTGATACATAGCAATATTTAAGAAAAAGTAATACAAAAGAACAAAACTAACTTACCCTTCACTGGACTTCTTTGTGTAAAAATTATTCCAGAGATTTTGTTCTTTACCCCTTGCGTAATTTCACCGAAAATCAAATAGTATTCACACCCGGCTTTTAGTATTATAAAGCTATACGTTCCTTCAAAACGCCGGCATAGAGTCCGTGATAGAGCGGCCTGGCGATAGAGCTATAATAGACACCACGCGCTTCACCCCGAAACGCGTCGTGAGAGCAACAGATTCAACAGTAAGAGACGGCTCTCTTCTTCGGCGTCGCGACGCCGCGGCCACCAGTATCCCTAAGGTCACTGAATGAATCTCTGACAAATGTACTTAGCAGATGGGTAAATTTCACATAAACAAGATGAGTTTTTTTAGTGAAACCACTCAAAAAGGCTTTGTAGTAGGTGAATATTTATTTTCATTTTTGTAACATTGAAGACTTTCCTTATTTAGTATAAAGGAGCTCAAAAAACATTAAGTGTAACTAAAAATATTAAAAATTTGTAACAGTAATTTACGTTACAAAGTAAAAGTCTAGATGTATACGGACAAGGCGACGAAGGAGCCGAGTCCGGAATTTCTAGACCAGTACTTTAATGACATTTCACGGCCGTGTATCGTACAACGTTTTATTTCATACTGTAAGTGGGAAATCCATTATTTTATTCTTATTTTTTTCCCGGACTAGTGATATAATGAATCATTTCCCGGACTGAAACCGATAACGTAATGGAGTATATTACAATACAGTATGAAATAAAACTATAAAGAAGTCAAAACCTTTTATCACTCTCGTAAGGTCTTTAAGTAAACCATTATAATCGGCTGCAATTTAGAGAAATAAATAAAATTTTGCATTGATACCGATATCGATACAAATATTGATCGTGTGAGTGCTTTTCCATGATATTGAAAAAATATTGTGCACAGAAAAAAGGTTTAATTGAACCAAATAAATAGTTGTTTCCCATCGACCAAACAAATATTTATTTATGACAGAAATAATTATTTATTTGATTCAAATAAATTCTTGTTTGGACTATGGGAAATAAATATTTATTTGGTTCAAATAAACCTTTTTTTCTGTGAGAATATAAAATATTGACTATAATATTCCTGTTCCTTTCCGAAATTCCCAATTTAGCATAAATTTTACCTTTAATTTGTTTGCCCTTCTCTTCAAACGAAAAAATGAAAAAAATAACCATCAAATAGCAATTGAGGCAACGTGCAACGTGACAAGACCTTATTTTGAAAATGTATTTCAAATACTTAAATTTTGTCGCACCTGACTTCAAATTTAGGAGGAGGGGTAATCGAATTTTTAGTTGTTTGTTTTCATTATCTTTGGTTGAAAAATTGAAAAAACATAATGCAAATGCTTCCGCAGGCGAAAATTTGGAGAAGAATATGCTAAAAATGCGATTTTTGACAGGCTTTGAATTGACACATCCACATTTACATCCACCTTTTCTAAACCAAATTTAATTTCCATTTACAAAAGTTACCATTTTGCTTAAAGACTGTCAAGAAATGTCAATTTTTTTGTAGATTTTTGTTTTGTCAAACTAGTAAATAGTTAGTGAAATTTGCAGGTTAGAAAAGGTTGAAAACAATTTTAACCAAAATGTCCGCCCAGAATATTGTCAATTTTTTTTTTATATGGTACTGGGATTGCCCAGTGTTGCCAAATTGAGAGCCAAGTGTAAAGTTTTTTGGGACAAACACAAAATATCCATGTACGTGCCGGGATTCGAACCCGGAACCTTCCGTGCGGAGGCAGATATGCTGCCCACTGTGCTACGGCGCGGCGGCCGGCTCAGAATATTGTCAATTATTCTAATAAAATTCAGGAGAATTCAACAAGAATCGTAAGTTTGGTGTTGTGGCGCGCAGGCGAAAGTTTTCACAGTTTTAGCAGGAATTTTTTTTAAAAATTTTGTTTTGTGTTGAACTTTAGTTGATGGATAAAAGACGCAGTAAGAAACGCAGCGATCAGTACCATGAAATCAATACAAAAATAAAAAAGAAGATAAGCTCAGCAAAACAAGACTGGATAACACAGCAATGTCAAGAAATAGAAGATTTAGATGCTAAACATCACACTTTCAATTTACACAAACGAATAAAGGAAGCAGCCGGATTATGTAATAAAAGACAATCTGGAATCCTTTTGGATAATCAGGGCAAAATCATACCTGAAACTAAAAGAAATGTGTAGCTACATAGAACATTTCTTTACCGATAACCGATCCGAACAGCCAGAAGAATTTTCAAACCAAGGCATAGATATAACACCAGAGGAAGTAGAATATGTAATATCTTCAGCTAAAACAGAAAAGCGGTATTACGAAGTGTACACTGAGTTTTTAAAGCTAATAAAAAACGAAGATTCGGTAAATACGCTGATCAAACGTTTTAACTTGATTTATCGTAGCGGTAAAATCCCTGATGACTGGCTAAAATCAACCTTTGTTACACGGCCTCAAAAACATTCAGAAAAAAGTGTAGTGATTACCGCCTAATCATCCTAATGAGCCATATGTTAAAAATATTTCTAAAGATTATCCATAAAAGAATTTATGGAAAATGCGAATCCTTCATGGGCGACATGCAGTTTGGATTTCGTGGTGGGTTTTGGAAAAGAGACGCCCTATTTGGCATTCAAGTCTTAGTTCAACGGTCTAGGTATGTGTCGGTCCACGGTCATAGATTATGAGAAAGCGTTTGATCGAGTCCAACAAGAAAAGCTCACAGAATCGTTACAAGAAGTTGGTCTAGCTGACCGAGATCTAAAGATATTCGCTAATCTATACTGAAATCAGACTGCTCATAAAAGGCATAAAAATTCACAACCTACGATATGCCGATGACACTGTCATAATAGCAGACACGCTGAAAGGCCCACAAGAGTTGTTAAATCAAATTGCTGCAAGAAGTTCGCAATTCGGGCTTAACTTAAATGTTGGAAAAACAAAATACATGGTCATATCCAAGAAAAAGAATATCAGAGGCAGGTTAGAAGTAAATTGGCAGCAAGTCGAACGCGAGAATTCATAAAAATACTTGGGTTGCGTCCGCAGTGAGAACTGGGATAACATACAAGAAGTTCGTGCAAGAATTGAACAGGCCAGATAATATTTTATCAAAATGAAATCATTGTTGTGTAGTCGCGATCTTAATACCACTCTCCGAATTCATGTGCTTCGGTGTTATGTTTTTTGCATCTTATATTATGGCATGGAAGCATGAACACTGACTAAGGCCATGTGCAGAAGGTAAGAGTCATGCGAGTGTCAGATCAATACTTCATGATGGTAGTTACGTGAATTCAAAAAAGTATTTGATAGTGGTCTGTTTGTTTATATCAGCCTTGAATTTGGTTGTCAAAATGGCCGCCAGTTTGTATCAAAAGTCACTAAAACATGATTTGGTGAAATACATTTTTTGAAGGATGTTGAGCAGATCAATAATTTAAATAAAACTGGCTACCTGCATGATTACTCTGTCAAACTTTTAAATAGCGTTTAGATATTCAATTTTCATAACTAAAGCAATTTCTATAATTTGGTCTGCTGTACCTAAAAAAATGGTGTCTGGAGTAGTTCTACGGAGGCAAACACTCAAATATTCAAGCCATTTTCCCTTTCAGTATCCATTTTTTAAATGACTGGTCTGCTAATTTCAACTATTTTAGTCTAAATTTTCGTGGGGCGCTCACTATATTTTTAAAATCTGGGGTTCTTCTGTGATTTTGTGATTTAGTGACCCTAAGTATCAGACGTCCTAGGGGCAAGAGAACGCTGCGTTTTGCCACCCTGCAGATTTTCTTTTGAAAGGGAGAAATTCAGTAAATTCTGCTTAATTATCTTTCAGAAATAATTAGGTTTGCGTTTTCAGTAGGTAGGTATATAAATGAAATGCTTAAAGGAAAAAGGCGCTTAAATATAGCAAAACTAAAATATGCCACTCAACTCATAGTAATTCAAGTAATTCATATAAGCTAAAGGCTGTTTAAACGTACACAGTGAATTTTTTAAATAGCCGCACAGTGGGGCAGGAATTTAAGAAATGTGGAAAAAACTTGTAGCAGATGTTATGCGCCTAATAAAAACCATTTAAAAAATTTATAAAACCAGTTTTTAAAAGTTTTATTTATTTATTTTTGTTTTTAGTATGCTAGTAAGAAAAAAATTTTCGTTTTCGGATTCAGATGACGGATCTTCCTCGAAATGACTTCCAGCGCTAAACACTTCATTTGGAGCTAATAACAATTCTATGGCTTCTTGCGGTAAATTTCGAAAGTTTTCTTTTTGCAAGTGTCTTTTGTTTGTTATAACCGGGTCCGAAGTATTATAACAAAAATAAATTGAAAATATCTTAATTTAATTTTGTACGACTACATTTCCTAGAAAAATCTTGCCGGTACATTTTAAAGTCTTTATTGCGCGCTTCCTGCGCTTCATCCGCCAAGTGACCAATGAGTAGCAAAGCCGCTGAAATAATTTCAAGTCCATGAATTAGGAATTTATGGACAGTAGGAGGCATGGAGTACCAGGGATATTTTTCTACAAAAGATCTAGCAGTATTTTGTGCGTACGATCTAAATTTTTCCACATTTATTTCATGACCAGAAGCTATTGCTCTTATATTGCATGCATTTTTTTAATTAGGTTTATATCAATTTTGGTTATCTCAGATAAAACTTCGGGATTAGCAAAAAATCGCCTTGCCGTATTTCCGTCATTGGAATTCCCGAAACCTGGTTAAGGTTTGTCAACAATTACTCCAGTCTTTTTAAACTTTTTTTGGATTTCAAGTTTGGTTTTATTAACTATTTCCCTATCATCTGGTCCTCTAGCCTGCTATGTTTGAATTGGAAGTTTGTATGCTAAATGGAGCAGACACTCAAAAAATTGTATCCATCCGTGAAGTACTGATAAACCGAACTGCAAGTTTTAAACTTTTATATCTTAATGACTTCGTCAATGTGGTTAAAACCTTTAGAGGTTGCTTTTAAAAAACGATCTTCAACCTATCTTTCTTTTCGGAGTTTCCGTCAAAAAAGTAATCTGTTCTTCTAAATTACTGTGACCTGAACTCTTCATTATGGCAAACAGTTCTTGTCGACTTATAAAAAAAGTGTTTGATGTAGTAACTAAAAAAAATAAGCCTCGTTACGATAAAGGCCTGTTTAATAGGTTCAAAGGGAGATTCCTGGCTAATTCTACAATTAAAAATTTTTACCATGACCGCTAGCTAGTTTGGTAAAAAAAAGGTTTTAATTAAAGAAAGCAAAGCTTTGTGAAAAATTTTATTTATATTTTGGTGTTTAAAAAAGTAGTAGGTATGCAACAAAAATAAAACTAAAATTATAATGGAAAAACTTCACACTGTGTTTTGAAATAAAAACTATTTATCAAAAAACTCAAGTTTCGCTTTATAAAATTTACGAAGGCCCCCTAAGGATAATTATTCTCGGAAATTAGCCAAAAACCGCTACAGTAGTCGTGTGAAAAAAGAGATTAAAAAATGTCTAAGTTTACATCTAAAAATTATCTCAAATTAAAATATGAACCCTTATTAAAAAAAAGTGGCAAAATGGGGCAAAAAGTAAACATGTGCTCTTACTTTACATTGTTCCGAAAGCAATATTTAAAAACTTATATAACTCGGACGGCCTCGGAACCAAACTAAATGATAAGCTTTTTATGAAACATCCTTAATTGAATCGAAATTTTTAACTGCTTTGGTTTAATTGTTATGTCTATTTACAGCAATATGTAATTAATACGTAAATTTTACTTTAAAATCTAGTACATACCTGAGGTTGAAGGATCCATTATAAAAAATATTTGCCACAGCAGTTATAACAATAAGAAAGCTGTTATAACAATAAGGAAATTAAAAAAGAAATTAAATTTACGTTTACTCATTAAAATTATCTGATTTCAACTGCGCCTGCAGCAATTGTCAACGACTGTAGTGACGTCAAGTTTAATTATTTGTATGCGCGGTTGCCTATACTACATAAAAATCATACAAAAGAATAAACCAGACTGAGTTAGTTTTTTTAGTAAATTCCAACTTTAGTATTTCCTTGCCCCTCTGTGCGCCGTAGGAAATTTTAACATTTACCTTTTTTTTAAGGGAATATTGCGACTTCAAATTACGAATTTATATATTATTTATACACAAACTGCTGCAGTTTTGGTAACATTCCGCACTCTTAATTTTCATTTACACTCTAATACAAGTCGTTTTAAAAATTGACATTGGACGCTTAAAGTTAATTTTTGGGTTTATTGGCATTCGTATCCTTATCTCTATCGCGTCGACCTATCGAGCAGGTGTACTTTTATACTAATGGCGAGTGCGTGACAGCTCCAGCTGATCAAATGCGTCCAAACATTATTTTGTATGCAGGGACGGTCGTAATGTTACGACTCTCTTATCGTACGTAACGAGGTTTTCTTGCATTTAATCAGCTGGAGCTGTCACGCATTCGCCATGATTTTAAAGGTGCACCTGCTGATTGGTCGACTCGATAGAGATAAGGATACGAATGTTGATAAAACTGAAAATTAACTTTAAGTGTCTAATACTTCATGTATACGACGGCTTGGTGCCAAAAGGTTCTGGCAATGTCCAAAAATCACGAATACTTCCAACCGATAACAATTAAATACAACTAAAATGTACAGCTTTAAAGATCAATATGTTGAATATTTAATACCTCGTTAAACCACATTATCCCAGTTTCGTGACAGTCAGCAGGGAATTGACAGCGCAAGTATGTAAACATGTCACCCGCGCTAGCAATGTTTCTGCAATTGCCACTGCTTGGCGCTACCTGTGGTGGAAGTATTTTGAACAAAATCAGGGCCGGCCCCAGAGCTATGGCCGCCATGGGCAAAATCGCAAATGGCCGCCCCCTTTCGAGTCAAAGAAACTAGATATGTACAAAATAAAAGCCTATAATAGCAGCGTACTTTTTATAAATCCAAAATAAATAAAAAATTGCATGTATTAAAAACGAATAAAAGAATAAAATTAGTCCGGTCCTTTTGGAGGTAGACCCGGACAAAATTAGTTACAAGCTAATAATTGTTCTTTCGGGTCTAAATAGTATCCCCAAGAAAATCTTCCAAAATCTGTTGGGAGAAACCCCTCCAATCCCTCCAAAATCTGCATTTTTTCAGTTTTATCAATTTTTCCCAAAAACTAAGCTCCCAAAAGAAAAATGTGTAGTATACTTTATTATAGGTTATAAAAGTTTCTTTCCAACGATGTATCGCTTAGTATCGTTTATTTTATGGTTGACAGTCCCGTATCGTCCGTACAATGGGGTTATTTCAAAAAAATCGCAAAAAATCACACTTATGCGTAATTTTACATAGAAAAAAAAACAAAAAAGAAAATAACACATAAGCAAAAAGTGCCAGGTCAAAAAATTGTGGTTTACTCTAGGTAGAATCATTGGCGAGGTTTGGGCTTGCGTAGAGAATTTTTGCGGACTTTGATTCAGTTCGTTATTAAATACTACACTACACATTCTGAATAATTTGAGACTTTTCCCATTTGCCAATCAAGCAAATACTATATTTCGTGTACACGAAGAAGATTTTAACCTAGCGTAACACATTGCAGTGGCAGCATATTCTGAAAGAACCATTTTATTCTCAATTTTTTGGAAACAGTAAAATTTTTGGAGTTGATATTTAATGGCACTGGGTGAAGGGTGGGAAAGTATGAGCATGCGTACACCACTGCATTGTGCCGTCTGTTTATAAAGATTGTAAACAAATGGAGTTGTATCAAAGATAAAAGATATATTTTTTTACTGATCGTAAAATTAAAAAATATATAAGAAAAAAGTAAAACCAATAAAATTAACCAAACGAAATTATTCTAAAAAATCGTCCTCAACTTTAACCAAATAATTTACATTTTTGCAGTGGAGACCCATACAGTTTTTACAACTCGTAGTGCATTTTAAATTTACTGTATTGCAGCTGCACATTCTGCTTTGACAATCAGATTTGCAACTGTAAAAAAGTAATTTTAGGATGAATTTTGGAGCTATTTCCTTTAAATTATGGACATGTGCGAAATTTACCATCTTTTTAACCCATCCCCAATTCTCAGGATTTAAGCGACGTCCCAACCAAGTTTGTGAATAAATCCTCACCAAATGAGGTTGGACTGCTTCGCTGGTGGGAGGCAAAGACGCCAATTCAAATTCGCTAAACAATTTTTGTCGAGCAACAATTTCATTGTATTTTATATGGTGAAAATTGTTTAAACAACCAGATTTTTCCCCGCTACACCAAGCCAGAATAAATTCTTCGCCTATTTTGGACAACAAATGGCTATCAGCCGTCTCTGTTCATTCTCGGTCTTGGCATGTTCGATAAGCACGACCATTAGGTCTGTATCTTGTGCAACCAAAACAACTAAAGCTTCTTTTCTTTCCGCAATTTTTGTGGCAGTAGTTGCTATGAGAAAATCTGCGTCGGCTTCTGCTTTTTCAACAGATATTCCAGCAGCATTGAATTTTTTTTCCAAAGATTTGATGATTTCCGCTTTAATGGAGCTTATAGCTAAAAAACTCTGTTGGTTTATTGATACACCCTCTGGTGTAACGTTAACGATTTGTCCTTGTACTTAAAGTTCTACGGTGGTGTTCAAAGAATTTTGTATTTTTGTCTTTGTACCCGTCAAACACGACAGTACATTTGGTACCAAAATGATACAGGATATATTTAAGATATTGATCACAAATTGTGCTGTAGGTTTTCCCTGGTTCCCAAACGACCTTTCTTAGCAAGTACCCTCCATCAATTATGTAATATTTCTCTCCATCTGGAAGAACATCGCTTGGGGGTGACTTTTTGCAAAATACTTTAAAAGGCTCGACTTCGTCACTTTTGACCGACAAATTATTCTGTTAAATAACTGTTTTGGATTGATAATTTCCACAGAGTCTTTGATTTTTACAGATCGTGAGATATCGTGACCTGTAGAATTTTGGGATAAATTTATTGTTGACAATAAAACCACCGCTTTTTTGCAAGCTGCATTTTTTTTAACGAACGCCACTGTGCGCTATTATTAGCAGGTATCAGCGGCGTCTGCAAACATTTTCCCTTGGGGGGAGGGCTTGACTGACAGAACACTTTATTGGTGATTTTTGGGCAAAATTCAATCTTTAGGAGACGATTTTTAGTGTCGGTGGAGGGGGGCTTGGTTAAAGACCCCCCCCCCTGCGCTTTACAGTGGCAGGTATGTTAATAAGTGGAACAATAGTCATATTGCGCTTTACTAAAAGTATTTTTGAAACGAAATTTATATCTATTTTAGTTTTTTGGCCTGATTTGGCTAAAAATTGCGGTATATCTTTTGCACGGACGCCACTGAACTGTCAACCATAATATAAATGGCACGGCACAATACATCATTGGAAAGGAAATTTTATTGCCTACAATAAAGTGTATTACATATTTTTCTCTATGAAGCTTGGTTTTTGAGAAAAACGGATAAAACTGAAAAAATGCAGATTTTGGAGGAATTGGAGGTGGGTTTGGAGGGGTTTCCCCCAGCATATTTTGGAAGATTTTCTTGGGGATGCTATTTGGACCCCTAAGAATGGTTTTTCGCAAAAATTAGCTTGTAACTAATTTTGTACGGGTTCGGCTCTAAAATGCCTCTAAATGACTGGAATAAATATTTATTTTAAACATTTAAAACGAAAACCAAAACCCTCTGATGAAAAAAATAAACAAATATTTTATTAGAAAACAGCTTGGACACAGAAAACTCTTAAAACAAATATTCAAAAATGATTTGTTTATTTAGAAGCGCCTTCTTGCTTTTTTTTCGGCGAAGCGGGAAATAATTTCACTCGTCATAACTACCATAAACGAAGCCAGCGAGCTTTCGCCGAAATGCTCAGATAAAAAAATATCAAAACGTATTCAGAATCATTAGGGAAGAAATATACTTTTTTAACTCCACTTTTTTTTTAAATTACAATTTTACAAGTAAATCTTAAGGACTGAGTAGAAAGGTTGTTTTTATTGAAAAAACATTTCCCGCATTAAAATCGGAGCATTCGTTTTTGAGTTATAAGCGTTTAAAATTACACTTGAAAGCTGATAAAAGATTTTTTAACAGTTTAATTCATTGGCTTTAAAAAGTCTCACACAAACGACGTACGATTTCATGTTTTTGTTTTTTTTTTCAATTTTTACAATTTTGGTTTTTTAGCGTTTAGAAATCGAAATAGATAAAAATCAAAACACCAAAAACTAAGGCCTTGCCAATACCTTTCTCATTTCTTAAAATCGGTTCACTGGTTTTTAAGTTATAGCGGTTTTTTCTAAAAAAATGGGCTAAATTCGAAGGCCGATATTTTGGAAACGAAAAATAAATGTGAAAATGTCTCTACGTTTTGACCTATCTATCCGAAACTGTATGCCAGAAATTATTTTCACCTGGTTTGTAGAATAGGTAGTATCTTACAGTAGAAAAGCTTAGGCCTTAGATAGTCACAAAAGTTGAGAAGCGGTGACCCTACAACTAGTTTTTAATCCTAAGTTATCTAAATAATAAGTCGGTTTATGACGTAGACGTCCTTATATAATTTTCGATAGTTTAAAATTTGGAGAAACTCCTTTCACCAGTACCTACAGACACCGGATAAACTAAAAGAATCCTAAGTGCAATAAAAATGTTTGGCATGCTCGTACTAGGTCCACATGAAATAAAGGAGGAAGGGTCGATAGCAAATAAACTACTACTTGCTTAACAACTATAGATATTAGATAAATAAAGAAAATAAATGCACAAAAGCTTTTGGCCCAGCATGCACTCATATGCACCCATTTTTTTGGTGAATCCACCTTTTTTTTGCGGGCAAATGACTCAAAAAGCGATTGCGTCTGTCCCTCTTCTACTACATTGCACTAGACTGCGTATTCTCGCTCCAGGAACACACTTTAATAACTGAAGTAACAGAATGGTTTGCATTTTTTTCTGAGGTGTTTCCCTTTCCCTGGAGCCGGCCCTGCAAAAGTCAAAGCAGTGCAAGTAACAGCCACTGCTCAGAAACTGCCCATCTTGCTCACCTATTATCGAGCGCAAGAGCAAGATAGACATTCGACATTCTTCATTACCGGAAGTTGAAAGGAATAAGTGTGGAACAATGGAGAGCAGAATGTAAATACGCACATCGCTTTGAGACTGCCGCAAGAATTTTGGGCAGGGTAGAGCGAGTAGTATATTAAAAAATAAATTGTTTATTAAAAAAAGTTATTAAATTTCAAGTTTTGGTCGGGAAATGCTCCTTTCCTTTATCAATACCATAACAAAAAAGACGCAGAATGAAAACAATGACGATTTCTTGTAATTCTCGGACATACCTCTTTTTGACATCGATGAGTGCCCATAATAATAAAGGATGATCTAGATAAAATGTAATGAATTCTGATGAATTTGACAATATTTGACCTGAAAGTAAACTAGATTTTCAAACTTCCATTGTCTTTATTTTTACTTTTCAAAACGTTTCGAATGCTTATGTATCTGCAATCGTCATCAGGTGAATACTCACAAAAACCTAAGACTACCTCAGCTTGTATACTAGCATGAGTTCAGTGAACCATAAAACTACTGGTTGGCTACGCCCTTTTACAGTTGAAATCTGTTACCTCCGAAAAGTGTGGGTTTCCGAATATCCTTGATGGTGATGCTTGTTTGAGAAAACACATTCTTGTTCCTCAGGATGAATACTGTTTCTTTGAATTTTCACTTGAATAGGTTTTCCTGTTGATTTTGTCAGCAATGTTGAGTTATTTTCGATCCAGTTGTGTTCTTGTCGATTTCTGCGTTTGTGTTCGGTAAGTCGAACTTCCATAGGTCGGCTGATTTCTCCGATGCAGATATCTCCACATTCGTATGGTACATAGTAAATGCAGTTCTTGGTGTTGTAGCGTTGTGGCTTAGTTTTTGTCAATTGACTTCTTAATGTTGTGGTCGTTTTGAAAACAGATGGTATTCTTCTTACCTTTTCTGAGATACCTTTGACGTATGGAATTATAAGTGTCGCCTTTCTTTCATTATTTACGTCGGTAGGCTTTGATGTTGATGTGGTCTGTGACTTTTCTTTATTTAAAGCTTCTTCTGTGTTTCAGAAATAGGTGGCTCGATCTATGAGAGATTTTGCAATTCCCAGTTTGGTTGATGTTGAGTGGTTTAATTTAAAATTAAGATATTGTCCAGTGTAAGTTGGTTTGAGATATACGGAAGTGATTATGGTTGAATTATTTTTGGTGACTAGAACATTGAGAAAAGGGAGCTGACAACTTTCTTCTTTTTCCAGAGTGAATTTGATGGAGTTTATTATGCTGTTGACATGATTAAAGAATTTTTCTATTGTGTTGTGGTCCTTTTCCCAGATGATGAATATGTCGTCAATGTATCTTAGCCATAGTTTGGGTTTCTGATATGATGTTCGCAGAGCTTCTTCTTCAAAGGATTCCACAAAGATATTGGCCACTATATATCGTCGAAAGTGCAGATCCCATGGGTAGACCATCTTCCTGTCGAAAATATCTGTCCTTTTCCTGGCAATAAGAATTCTGCAGACAGCGCTTCAACAAATCATTGATTGGTAGATTGGCTCTGTCAGAGAGGTGGCTATCATTGAGTACCTTCTGTTCAGTGATATGGAGTTATTCATCCAGTGGTACGTTAGTGTACAAACTTTTGACATCAAAACTAGATTATAAGTCGAAGAATTTCAAGAATTGGTTTTCGCTCGAAGAGGCATGTTTTTCTTATGAATTTTGAAGTATCTTCTGTGTTGGTAGAGAGTTTGATAGATTTTTCTTTGTATGGTAGTGGTTGGGCCTTCTTCTGGTCGTAGGTGATGGTGTCCATTACTACAGTTGCACTCCCTTTGTCTACAGGAAAAATTTTGATCGATTGGTCTGATTTAAGATCTTCTTGCGGTGTTAAGTTGTTCTCCAATTTTGATGTGTTGGCCAAAATTGTTCTGACTTTCCATCTAAATTCCTCTGTTTGTACTCTCTTTCATCGATGTTTGTAGATTCAATGGCAGTGATGATGTCGATTGATGTTATGGTGTTGTGTGCAATGGCTTAGTTAAGTCCTTTGCTGAGTAACGATGATTCAGTCTGTGTAAGTGGTCGGAAAGAGATGTTGATGACAGTATTGGTCTTGGTGATTTGTTGTTCTTTCCTTTGGACTAGGTTTTTCCATTTCTTGTCGTGGGTCTTTTGATGTTCTTCCAGGGCCTTCTGATAACATTTCTCAATTTTTTGGAGGATTGGTCCATAGTCCTCGGCGAGAGATTTTGCAATTCCCAGTTTGGTTAATGTTGATTGGTTTGATTTGAAATTAAGATATTATCCAGTGTGAGTTGGTTTGCGATATACGGAAGTGATTATGGCTGAATTATTTTTAGTGACTATAACATCAAGAAAAAAAAAGTGAACTTTCTTCTTTTCCAGAGTGAATTTTAGTTAGTTTCTTATGCTATTGACATGATTGAAGAAATTTTCTAGAGGGTTGTGGTCTTCTTTAGCCATGGTTTCTTCATATTTCACCTATTTGAGGCACGAAAACGTCTAAAATAAATAACAGTAATAGGTCTATCACAGTCTCACACACGATTTAAGAATAAACTTGAAAACTGTCTCGTTGTCCAACGCTAGATTTTAACATTTCAAATGACACAAAATGTCCAGACTTTAGCTATTGCCCGGTACTTCGTTCGCGTGTTTGAAATTGTGGCTTCCCCCGTTTCCCCGGCACATCATCACTTTTAGGCTCCTCCTTCAACCCTTTAATCCAGTAGAAATCTCTTTGGCTGCGGTTTTTTCTTTTTCTTTCCTTTAAAAGTTCATAACTTTTGTTTCTATAAACCGATTTTGATCAAATAAAGCCTATAAACCGTTCCGGACACAGTTTAATAATTTTTGCGTGATATTGGAAAAAGCAGAGAAATAGAGAAAAATTATAAAAATCGTATCTTTGTTATTCATACACTGGGAAAAATATGTGGAATTATTGTTTACAATTGTGTAAAATTTTTACAAAAATTGCTCTTAGATTTGCACGAAGAACGCACAATTCATTGATAATATTTTCATAAAATTGTTCTTGGTGCAAATTTTTTTCCGTGTAGATATTGTTGGAAGCCAACACAAACAATTTAAAAAAATATTGAACGCACAGTAATAGTCTATTTAGAGATTTTTTATGTTTACTTAGATAAAAAAAAATTCACAAAAAATCCTTGGATAGCTTTTTAATACAAAACTGCCAATTTCTATCAAATAAGTTAAAAGGGGCTCTGCTTAATAGCAAACGGATGCCTGGGGTGCTTAGGGTCTTTATTTTGCGGAAAATTTCCTTTTTCAGCACGTTCCGAAACGCGCGTAAATCTCACTTGAAACTGGGAAAAAACGAGGAAAAACGCAGACCTATAAATTCAACATGCGAGAGGAAAACCAGCCGATTAATCTCATTTTATGGAACTTAATGAAAATAATTGGTTAATGGGTGCGTGACCTAAGAAAAATTTTAAAACATAATCGAACAAAAAGGCCTTAAACATCCGGTCAAAAGAAAGATGTATGCAGTCAGAAAGAATAATGTTAAGTAAATATTTCAACGCATCGGTATCGCTATAACTAACGCGTTCAAAACAAAGCCAAAAGACGCTACATTTCTCACTTGTCTATGCCATGTTTTGAACGAGACCCGCTGTTATGGTGGACGTAAAGCCTGAACAGCTGATTGCAATCGTTGCGTACGTTGGTAGGTCCGTAACGGTACGTACGTCCCTGCGTACGCAACGAGTGGAGTCAGCTGTTCTCTCATCTCATCCACCATAAAAGCAGTCCTCGATCGAAACATGCCGTAAACAAGTGAAAAATGTAGTGTCTTTTGATTTTATTTTGAACGCGTTAGGTATACCGATACCGATGCGTTGAAGTTCTAATATGCACTTAAAGTCTCTCACGTAACAAAACGCTAACTAGGGGACTGGATATATTCATCTTTCGCTCATATTAAACTGGCAGTTACAGTCGAAGAAAGTCTAATAAGTTGCATTTTTGACATTTTTTTATTTTTTCTTTGATCTAAAAGGGTTGGATATAGTGAAGTACGCTAAAAGTAGAAGAAAATATAAATTAAAAGCAGAGAAGAAAGAAAAACGTGTAACCAAACTACAAAAAAAAATTCGAAAATCAGCTCTTTACTGCTAGTAGGTAATAGTAGACACGGTGGGATTTACTAAAAAGGTTTAGTCTATTTTAGAACGGTCCTAAGTTTAAATGATATTTTTGGTTTTAAGCATTTTAAACCAACCCTCTTTGAGTTTTGGACATAGTTTGATTTATAAGAAGAATTTTAATAAATTTGTTTATTGAATAATTATCTTAACACAATCTTTTATTGGATTTAAGAGGAAATTTTCATTTTAGAAGAAAACTAAATTAAAAAATTTAAACCCTCGTGGGGTTTAAATAGTAAACGCTCTGTAGAATAAATTAACATTGGGGCTATATGTCACTCTAATTAAAACTTACCCTTGTTAATTAATTTTTCCAATTAATACTTGATGTCACACAACGATTTAGATGGGTAATAATAAAATAAGGAGTAGATTAATTTTGTATTTATTTAAAAGGTGTTTTTATTTATGAAATGTATTAAAAAACTTAAATGCAAGTTTTTTTTACATTTCTGTCACCGTCGAAATGTCAGTTTAAAAATATTAGCGCTGCGTTCAATCGCAAACAGCGAGTTCGGATCTTTTACCTCTGCTTGCACCTTGGCTTACACGAATGAAAGCTACAGCTTTGAAATGAGTGCGCTTTTAGCAAGGAAAGTTTTTTTGACTGAACTTTTAGATAATCTCAATGTTTTAGTTTCAGTTTGTAAATAAATTAATATAGTGGTTTTGGGTTTTTTGTTTAGTATATTTTAGTGCATAATCAGTGACCTTCACTTATGTTTGTTTTGCCTCGTAGTACCCTCATAAATAATATTTTTTGCGCTGAAAACGGTTTCAAACTATGGCGTTTTTTCTGTACAAAATAGGAGGTATTTTATTAGGTAATGAACAACTTGGGATAATAAATAACATAAATTAATCCTTGTAAAAACAGTTACCTATGGAAATTATAAAAGAACAAAACAATCCTTTCTGGGGGCCACAAATTTAAACCACCCCCCAGAGGTGTTCTAAAAAATCACCAACTTTATAACCTCTAACACAAATAATGAAGCTATTATGTGCCAAATTTTTGGCGTATTCACCATTTGCCATTTTGAATCCTGTCAAAAAAAAATAGTTTTAGGACATTTTGAGAGAAAAAGCAGTTTTTCAGTGGTATTTTGCAATAACAATACAAAATAATCAATAACTTTGTGTCTTTTCTGTATGTGTAAGAGTTTTTTGAAAATTGGTTTTAAAATTTAGTACCCGCACAGGTGTAAATATTTAGATCTATGGGGGTTACTGTTTTAGATCTTCGTAAATCTCACTGTTAAAGTAAATATTTCAACGCATCGGTATCCGTATACCTAACGTTTTCAAAATAAAGCCAAAATACACTACATTTTTGACTTGTTTATGCGATGTTTTGAACGATGCCCGCTTTTTTGAAGGGTGCGAGGAAAGAACTGCTGATTGAAATCGTTGCGTACATTCGTGGGTCCGAAACGATACGTACGTCCTTCCGTACTCAACGAGATTCTATCATCACACCCGTCAAAAAAGCAGGTATCGTTCGAAACATGGCATGAGCAAGTCAAAAATGTAGCGTATTTTGACTTTGTTTCGAACGCGTTACGTATACCGATACCGATGCGTTGAAATATTTACTTTAAGTATCTAGTATATTACGTAACAAGAGAAGAAAGTGAAAAATTCGATACGAGCGTGATTGTTGTGAACGAGGCGCCAGCCGAGTGAAACAACACACGAGCGTAAGAAAGTCGCTTTCTCTCGAGTTGTGTACGCTATTTTTCCAACATTTTGTAAAAATTCGTCTTTAATTCTGCACAAATCAAATTTTCGCACATATCTGGAAAAGAACTTAACACATGTGCAGAAAAGTATGTTGACAGTTAACGTCATCGTACACTTTTCCACACATATGCGGAAAAATTTGTGTACACGGGTGAAATTTAATGTTTTCTAAGGATGCAAACCGTATGAAATCCATCATTTTCATATGTGGTCGTAGGAAGAGAATATTTCATTTATTTATATAACATTAGTTAGGCGTTATAGTTATTTACCTAACAAGTGCGGAAAGTGGTACTTTATCGCACGCGAAGCGAGTTTGGTCAAGCCGGCAAGGGCGGTAAAGACAGTTTACGTATGTGTTAGGTACAAGATTTTACCTATAAGCCTTAAAAATTCCCAAAAAAAAATACAAAAATCAGTATTTTTATTTTCTGAAATAAACGCCTGTATGCTGTAAAGTGACATAAAGTTAACTTTACCGCACAGTATGCGGTAAAGTAGAATCTTCCACATCCAAAAGAGTGTTATAAAGTGCACTTTATCGCACACGAGTAGGTAATAGTTATTTATCTAACAAGTGCGGAAAGTAATACTTTACCGCACGCGAAGGCAGGCCGGCAAGGTCGGTTAAGACACTTTACGCATGTGTTAGGTACACCATTTTAACTACAAGCCTTAAAAATTCCCACAAAAAATAGAAATATCTCTATTTTAATTTTCTGAAATAAACGTAGTCAATCCGTGCGGTAAAGTGCCATAACGTTAACTTTACCGCGATGATTGCGATAAAGTACTACTTTCCGCACGCAAATAAACAGTGTAAATAGAGACAGTGTATTTCCATTGCGAAAGATTTTGAAAACTAATTAACAATTTAATTATTATTTGTCTTCAAACCCTCGCTAATATTTAGCTAAGTAGTCGGTTGTGTCGATCGTCGAAGGGTGCCGTAACAAACACTGTCTCCTAGCTAATATACTGCAATCAGCAAATCCACTGCTCACAAAATTTACTACCGGCTGAGCATCATCAAAACTTTAAAGACCCATAATTTTGTCCCAACACACAATTTTATACGACGAATCGATAGAGCCATAGAGCCAGATTAATTTATTGGGCGGCCAGACCCTCCTAGAAAATTTATCACAATATTGCTATAGCGTAGTTTAAAAAAATAATACTACTAGTATAGTCACTTCAGTGTTTGCTTAAATTTTACATACCTAGTAAAAATAGTTTACATAACAAGCGTGTTATGATGGTCATTAAACGCAAAGACGAGGTTTGAGACGCGAGCCGTAGGTGAGTATCTTAATTTATTTGAGCGTGTAATGACCATAACATGCGAGTTAGTGTAGTATACTTTACCTACGACCAATGAAAATGTCATCACAAATATCAGAAACTATTAAAAATATCAAACGCGAACACTCTTAAGTCAAAAACCTTTATAACCTGAATATTAGTTTTATATAAATGGTCAAAACAAATAAGGTGACTAAGGGACTTTTCATATGTCATTTAAAAACAAGGTTTTTTTTAAAAAAATGCGTAATATGTTAATTTAACCGGACTTATTTTTGGTTAGGTACTAAAATTATATTTGATTTATTTACGTTTAATAAAATGTCTTAAAAATATATAAAAATAATTCACATTTTTTGCGTCAATTAGTGCTCTTATGAAATAAAGTTTCATCGCTTGTCACGCCATTTTGTGGTTTACATCTAAGCTTTATTATTATCCTGGGACCGCAAATGAGACATTGAAATCGTGTTGAGATGGTCGTAAAATTAGCATTATTCGTTAATCGTAGGTAAAATCAATTTTACAGTTTAAAATTACTAATCCACTAAAAGTTTTGACAACTGCCACAACAAAAAAGTTACAATCAGAATCTCAATCTTATCTCATTTATGTCTCAACAACAACGGTGTAAATTTCGGGAAACAAACGCATATAAGTTAAGAATTTTATGGAATATTACTGAGAAAACGTTTTTTAATATTCTTCCAAGAAAGTTTACCCAAAAAGCATTCAAAATGGTTATATATTCTTTAATTTTTAACCTGTAAAATGTCAAAAAAGAAGTTCGCTGCGATATAAAATTTTTTGCCGAACAAACTAAAATTTCTTTCTAAGGCCACTGGTTCAAATGTTTGTATTTTCTATCGAAAACAGCGAGTTCGAATCTCTTACCTCTGCTTGCACCAACCTATACTGATAAAAACTACATGTTTGAAATGACTGAGTTTTTAGTAACGAATGTTTTCTTGATAAAGACTTTAGATAATCCACTGGCTCACCGAGTCGAACCACTCCCCCCCCCCCCCCGAGAAGCCTGGTTATGATCACATTTTTACTTAAAATTAGGTTTTTTTTATTATTTATCCTGAACCTCCCTCCCTCTCCCGAAGTTAATTCCTGGGTTCGCCATTGCATAATCTCAATGTTTTAATTTCAGTTTTTAAATAAATTAACAAAGTTGTTTTAGGTGTTTTTGTTTGGTATAGATTTCGTGCATAATCAGTGACCTTTATTAATGTTTATTTTGCCTTTTAGTGACCTAATAAATATAGTTTTTAAAAAAATCCTATTTTTTTCACAAATATATAATGTTATTTATTTTATCAAAAACTATACCTCCACGCGTTTCGGATTAAGTGCCATTTTCAAGAGGAGTCAATTAACCTAAAAATTATAAACATGCAAATTGTGTAACAATAAACAGATGGAAAAAACTGACTTACAAATTTAGTAAACATTCTGGTCAATGTATCACACATATTCATAGTAGCTATTCTTTAAAAACATCTATAAAACAATACTTTAGATTACATTCACAAATTCAAATTTTTAACAATCCATTTTTACATTTTTATCGTTTTTAAATGAAAATGTGAGGTTAAATCAAATATTTTGCCAATCAGGTACCTTGGTTAATAATAATAAATAGGGTGGGCTAAAAAACCTTGGACTGATATTCTAATTACTTTTTTATTCCTTGGCCGATTTTTACAAAGTTTGTCATTTTAGAAAGGTAAAAGAACATAGTTTACTATTTCTGTATAAAAGATGTAAAACGTCAAAATTTCAAGATGGCGGACAATTTCAGCTCTTTTTTGGAAAAGTAATTTTTGACTATGTCCGCCAACTTAGGTTTTTGACGTTTGACATTTTAAATCAAATTGCAATAAACTTGGTTTATGTAACTTTAGAGAAAGGATACACTTGTAAAAAAGCGATGAGAAATAAGAAAGTTCTTGGTAAAAAAAAAGAGACATAGTTTGTTGGTGGTAACGTTATGCGATATGTTGAGGCAATGCAACTTTTGTACTACTTAACCGAATTTTATGTGTGATACCTCGTTAGACGTAAAAAGGCATAATATTTCCTATTTCGCCAATAAAAAATTACAGGGAGGTCAAAAAAAAGTTCTATGCCATTTTTCCAAGACTAATATTTTGTCCTCCGCAAAAATACTAAACTGCTCCTTTACCTTTCCAAAATTCGAACTAGGAACAAAAAAGTAACTAGATAAGTCTAATATTTTTAAGCCCACCCCGTTATATTTCAGAAGAAAACAGGACTATTTGTTTTTTACAATTATGACCCATCTTCACGCTGATAACCTTTCACAACTTGATAAATATATATTATGTTCTGAAAAGGGGTTCAAAATACGCCATTTTCCTGGACAAAATTTAAGGTGGGTTAATAACAACTTAAGATATCAAATAAGGTAAATTAATCCTTCTAAAAAGTTTCCTTTTCGAAAACACAAAACGGTTCTTTCTGGGGGCTATACATTTAAACCAGCCTCCAGAGGTGGTTTAAAAAAAATCGCTAACTTTACAACCATAATTATAGATAACGAAGCTATTCTATACCAAATTTTTGCCATTGTGAAACCTGTCAAAAAATATTAGTTTTATGGCATTTTCTCCTAAATTATGAAATATTTTAAAGAAAAAAAATAGTTTTTCTGTGGTATTTTGCAATAAAAACAGAAAACAAATCAATAACTTTGTATCCTTTCTGTATACGTAAGAATTTTTTAAAAATAGGTTTTAAAAAGTTCTAAACATTTAGACCAGTGGGGGGAGGGGATACTATTTTAGATCTTAGTAAATCCCACTGTTATAGATTTGCTTCATTGCTGATCTAGAAAATATCTATAACCGATATTAATATTTCACGCACTACCCATGCATTGGCATATCGGCACATATCGGGTGTCCCAATGGAAACTTTTCAAACTTTCTATTCTAACATAAGTCCATGTAAACTGTCTTTATGAAATACTTTCATATTTGCAGTGCTGCCATTTGCAGGAAAACTTGGCAACTGTCTTATTTTAAATTGAGCACCCTGAGCATTTTTAGATTCTACAAAATATTTTAGGCACATTTTACGTATAAAATTGACATTTTTTTGATTTGACAGCACTTAACATCGAAATGGTTAAGGATAGAGCAAAACGGTTTTTACATTCCTATCTTGGTTTTTCCCAAGCTATCGTTTCATATCGAAACCCAGGCTTAAAATATCCCAAGGGTAGTTTAACCCTGGGTTAAAAATAGTATAAAACGATAGCTTGTGCAAAACCAAGATAGGAATGTAAAAACTGTTTTGCTCTATCCTTAACCGTTTCGATGTTACGGGCTGTGAAAGTAAAAAAAAATGTCAAATTTCAACTGTCAATATTTTAAAAACTACTGAACATAGGTATAGCACATTATACATGAAATGTACAGGGTAATTCGCTATATTTTGAACCACTAGTTAGCGCCCTATTATTGATGATAGAAAAAAAGTTTAAATGGAAAAGTTTTATAGTTTTTTGAAATCTTTCTAACCCACATGACAGATGTTGTAAAATGTCACTCCATATGTTAAAATTTGACATCAACTTTCTTCTTCATCTTTTCTTCCTGATTCCAAAAATATACCATATGTTACTTTTGTCTTAAACGGTTATTAAACAAATTTAGAAAAACGTTGCCATAAGGGCAATGTGTTAGCCAAGGAAAAATAGTTTAGGTGGTTCTTTGTTCAACACATTGCTCTTATGGCAAAGTTTTTCTAAATTTATTCAATAACCGTTCAAGACCCAAGTGACATATGGTGTATTTTCGGAATCAGAAAGAAAAGATCTATCGAAGTTTTAAAAAATATACAGGGTGTTCCATTTAATATAAGAAAGTTGAGGTCAAATTTTGAAATGTGGAGTGACATTTGCCAACATCTGTCGTGTGGGTTAGAAGATTTTTAAAAAACTATAAAACTTTTCTTTTTAAACTTTTTTTTATCATCAATAATAAAGGCGCTAACCAGGGGTTCAAAATATAGTGAAATATTCCTGTACCTAAAATATTTTGTAGAATCCAAAAATGCAAAAGTATACAGGGTGTTCAATTTAAAATAAGAAAGTTGTTGCCAAGTTTTCCTGCAAATGGCAACACTGCAAATATGACAGTATTTCATAAAGATAGTTTACCTGGACTTATGTTAGAATAGAAAGTTTGAAATTTCCATGGTATAGTTTCCAAAATATTCTAATAGGTTACTCATCTTGGGACACCCGGTATATAGAAGAGACGGAAGTAGTCGTATGCAAATATTTTCGAAAATACGGATCCTGTGTATTATTTACAGTTTATTGATGTGTTTTTCTTTGTAAAGTAACTGTTATATTATTCTTCTTTAAACTGTGACTTTAGTGTCGAATTTTCTTATTTGCCAAATACTCAATTTTCCAGTCTGTTGAATTTTATGCAGGTTGCAAACTGGATTTATTATTATAAAGGTCGAATAGGAAATCCGATAACTATTGTTAGAAATAAATTTAACGAAGTCTTCAACAACGTAACAGAAAAAACACTATAAATCGTATAGGGTGAATCAGAAATTATTTTAAAATTAGACTGATTTAACGAAGAACGTACACGGGAATAACTACAATAACTTAACTACATAATTGGGTATTTCTTAAGAGAAGGGAACCCCACTATATAGCACAACCACAATATGGCAACGTTTGTTTGAAAAATTAACATTTAGGTTATTTTATCCATCATTGACAGAAGTCACACTGAAAATGTTTGCCACATTGGTGACCTTCACTATCATGTAAAGTAAACTGATAATCTGGGTTTTATTTATTTTTGTTTATGGTTGAAATAAAAGTGTAGACAAACCAGGTGAATTTGAAATAAGATAGAACTCATAGCAAAATGAAGAATACTAGAGAAATGATATTTTGCATACAAGCCTAAAATTTCACTTCCAAAGAGCTTTTTGAGAAAAAAACTTTATTTAAAGAAAAAAAAATCCAAAATTAAGATTTGGCATATTGGCGCAATTGGGAGTCACATAAGTAGTATGTGTGGAAAATTTCAGCACTCTAGCACTTTTTGTTCGGCCAGAATTTCCAGAATACGATTTGTCCTGGCTCTTAATATACAAATTTAATTTGATTTTAAAAGTCCTTTCCAATCTGCAGTCAATGTATACCTTTTCATTCAAAGTTCATATTCAAACCTTTTAGGAAAAAGAGGCGTTTCGTTTTTAGAAACGACAGAAAATCTCACCCGTCACAATTCTGGAAAGTGGCGATTTTTACTTATTGCTTCATTTAAAATAAAAACCGAGATAAAAACACACCGTCCTTAATATTTATCCTAACGTTGTAAGCAGAATCTGCCTCATTTGTTGAATAATATTTTTAAATTTAATATTTTAAAGATACTAGACACTTTAAGTAGGTCACAGGATGTACACTCAAACGTGGAATATAGCGCAATATTCTGTCTTGTTTTTATCTGTACAAAAGCAAAGACTTCCGCTCGAATACAGATATCAAAGTCCAATCTCTGCGGTCTATCGTTGCGCTTTTTCATCAAGGTCACGTCATTTGCATGTATAACGTTCGTACATGACGCTAACCTACGTAGCATAGCGTTTGCGGCATGTTGCTAACGTGAAGATGTCATCAAATACGCAGCGAGTTTTGCCGACGGGAGCCAAAAATCAATAGACGAGCGGCCGAACCAAAGAAAGCAAGATAGAAATACATGGTAATAAAATGTAAAAGACAGAAACATCCGAGCTGGAAAATTTCACTTATACCGCTGGGCACCTCGTACATCAACTCATGACCAACTTAAAGTGTCTATTCTGCATGACTAGTTTTACGGCGGAGCTAAATTGCTACTACGCGTACCAATAAACGTCAAAAAGGGTCGAAAATTCTCACCATGTAAAATGAAAGACAGACTTTGTGTGAATTTTCTGAACAGTGACAGCAACATATTCCAGGGCTATCTATGATTTTGTATAGTCCGATTTTACTGTTTTAGACAACAACAATAAATATGTAAAAAAAGTAGTGTCTTTGATTGTTTCAACTGTTACTTCAAAATGTCAACAGCAAATTATTTTCAGAGGAAAGAATGGCGTCATGCGTCAGTCCCATCATCAAAAAATTGGACCACATGTTAAAAGTGTTTACACACAAAAATGGGCTTTAAAAATAGATTTTTAATTTAAAAAACGTTTTTCTACAAAAACTGAAAAATGACATTGTTTTTATTCACTGGACCAGTATTAAGAAACTAAATTTTATTGAATATTAGCAAATAAGTTCTTACAAAAAAGCAGTTTTGAAATCTTTGTGTTTAAAAATCGTCAGATGTTTTGTAAGGGCGAGATTTTCTGTCGATTTTTGAAGAATCGCGACCCAACTCATCATTATCATTTTGAAATTTTCATTGTGACGTTGATAATGCTCTTTGTTTGCTTTGTAAAACAAAAATTATTCCAGTCAACTCACTTTTTTGTTGTTCTGTGTCAACGTTTTTTAAACGTCATACCAAAGTAGAAAGTTCCAGATTATTTGTTTGATGATTGATGCCTATATTACCTTAAGAGACAATTTAAAAAATCGCAGCAGCCAAAACAGAATAAAATTAAATAAAACCAGTCATCTATCCCTTTTCCAATCAATACATTTTTATTAGATAACGTTTTAAAACCAAAGCTTATGAATGTGTGTCAATGGTATGATCCTCGATTGGACGAAATAAAATTTAACTTTGTTACAACTGAGGATTCGATGCTATCGCATAACTATAACTTTTGTGTTAAATTTTAAGTCTAGAGCTTCCTTTTCAGAGACTGAATAAGGAAGTTATAGATTAGTATTTTTAATACGAAAATAAATCTCATAAACTTGAACTCCTGCAAGGTTTTCTTGGTGCCCGAGTTTCTCAAGCAATAATAATTTTTAATTGTTTTTATCTTGATAAAAATCTGTGGTATAGTATAATAAGAAAAAATACAATACAGACAAAAGTTCACTATGTTAAATCAAATCTTATACTAATTTAGCCTTCTCTTTAAGTAATAGTTAATAATTAAACGAACGGCCGATTTTTCCACATGAGTATAGCATAACTATTTGTGGGAAAAAGTTTTGTGTTTTTTTAAATAGGTTTTTTAACGGTGTTTTCCTGGCACTTCCTAAAATTTATGTTACTGTATAAGGTAGGTATTGTATAGCAGACATAAATAATTACGTCACGCTATTGGCGATTGTTTTGGTGTATTTTTTCCGATTGTTTTTGAAGACAAGCAATGCCAACGTAGTAAGCTCTAACTTTTTTAAATGAAGTTCGTTTCAATCTTGAATCGGGAATGGTTTCAAGCCAACTCGTGGGGAGGTAGGTAATTAATTAACCTTGACATTTTTTAGGCAATTTTTTTTAAACTACATATTTTTTTTATTTTATAGGGAACAGAAGACTTTAATTTTATTAGAAAAAAAACATTCAACCAAAAACATTCCTGTACATTTTGTACCAACCGATTTTAGTGAAAAACAATGCGTCTAAATCTAACATATTGGGTCTTCCCAACAAATAGATCCCTTATCGTAATTCAGCCGCCGAATTTAATCTGCCCGAAAACAAAACGCTTAAAACTAAAAACACCCGATTTTTGTCTTCTGAATCACCAACAATATTTTTTAAATTTTAGTTGTAAAAGAGGCGTTCTTGTTCCTTCATACAGCTATATATGGAACAAGGACGCCCCTTTCATAACCAAAATTTAAAAAAACCAGAAAACTAAAAATATACGGAAATAAAAAAGTCGAATATAACTTGACCGAAACGTAACTATCCCGACCCATAATTTAGCCGAACTAACGAGCCCCGACTGGACAGAAGCCAACCGTGCAAATAGCAGAGGCGCGAGCTTAATATCTACGGTATTTTTCACCCGAAATTTATACACATTGATTGACGTCAACTGCCAAAGAGAATTTTCAGTCTGACGTTTATTTTTTTGTTTCTTCCTACATTCCTCACAGTATGGACAGGGCCTCATTCACAAAGTTTTCGATTTCGTTTAATTTAAATTTTATCATGAGTGTTAATTATAATAGAGGGTTTTTGAACCTTTTTTTGCCATTTTGTTAATGTTATCTTAAGACTAATGACGACAGTGTACTAGATGTGTCCAGGGCCGCAAGTGTTGATCCAATACATAAACGTTAGTACGTACTCTACATCATAGAAGGCGCTGGTTAGGAAATATGAAATAAATAAAGTTCAGACATTGTTTGAGGCATAGGCAAGAGTAGCAAGATCGATAGAAATCTATTTCGTCACAATTCTCTCTAATATTAGGAATTATTTTGTTATTTTAAATCTGCATATTCGCAGCAAACTTAAATTAAACCCACAACTTTGGATTAGAACTTATGAATTTTCACATATATCAACCACCTGCCAAATAATTTTTTTCTCAAAGTTCATTTAAATTTGTAAATTGCAGCGGCTTTGGTTATATCAATACCCTCTCACCCCTTTCACCAAACCCTACTCAATTATTTTTTCTTCCAAAATTAGGAAACAATATAAATCTGAAACTGCATAATCGTAGCAGCTTTGGTTTAAAAGTTATGAATTTTCAAAGACATTATTATAGTATCTTTCAAACCACTCCCCACCAAATTATTTTTTTTTCTCAAATTAGAAAACTTTAAGTTAAAGTTAACCCTGGAAACTGCATATCCTTAGCAGCTTTGGTTAGAAAGCTATACATTCTTGAGTTTTTAAATCTATTATCCCCCGCTCACCCAAACCAACATAATTTTTTCAAAATATTGTATTGTCACCGGACCTACATATTACGAGTTTTTAGTTTCATTTTCGGCTCGTCGTATCACTACCTACGCAAACTTCTCATCCTTTCCAACTATTTCATTGCACCTGATCACCAAATTAGAAATAAATCCATCATAAATGGAAAAATTCCCCATTTTAGATCTGCCATTTAGTTCTTTTGAGTTTGCAGTTAAAACTTGATTGATTTGACTTTAAACACCGCAATTGAAATTTTGAGACAAATCGGATTATAAATAAGAAAATCTGTCATTTTGATTTTTTTAAAGTTTGAGCCAAAAATTGTATTGAGTGACCTTAAACACCACAAACTTTCAAATTTGGGACAAATCGGTTTATAAATAAGAAAGTGCGCTATTTTGGATCTGGCCTTTTGGTAGATTGTATTAGGTGACCCTAAACACCATAAACTTTCAAGTTTGAGACAAACCAGTTCATAAAAAAAGTGCCATTTTGTTTTTTTAGTGCGAGTCCAAAATTGTGTTATTGGACCTTAAACACTGCAAGGTTTAAAGTTTTGAGAGTAATCGGATTACAAACAAAAAAGTCCTTCATTTTGGATCCGCCATTTTGATGTTTTTAAAGTTTAAGTCAAAAATTGTAGTAAGTTACCTTAAACACCGCAAGGTTTTAAGTTTGAGAGAAATCGAATTATAATTAAGAAAGTCCGCCATTTCGATTTCTTTAAAGTTTGAGTCGAAAATTGTATTGAGTGACCTTAAACACCACAAACTTTCAACCATTTTTATTTTTTTTTAATTTGATTTAAAAATTGTATTGAGCGACCTTAAACACCGCAAAGTTTCAAGTTTGAGACAAATATGTTTATAAATAAGAAAGTTCACTATTTTTTTTTAAGTTTCTGTCCAAATTTGTATTGAAGGTATTAAGTACTGGTAGTTTATTTTTTTTCCCATAAAGTTTTTTTTTAATTGTATTGTCACCGAAACACTCTGTACATCTACCAAATTTAAAGTTTCTAGCTCATTGGAAAATAGTTACATGGCAACGATCCGCAACAAGAGAGGCAAAAGCTCGGTAAATAAAAATACGCAAAATTAAAAGCCGGTCCTGCATCTTTAAACGTCTAAATTGAATTTGAATTCGTTATTTTCTGGGTGACTTCCCTCACCAGTCTGGGTCTCCCTCAGGCATATTTGGTGTGCATCGGGTTTTCTTTGTTATGTTCGGTATACAAATAAAAACGAATATCATAGATGCTTTAACAGCCCTGGCATCATGTTAATTCACTCTGGTGCAGCAGTGTAGTTATAATGACGATTACCGAAGCCTAGGGCGTTTTATTTTGTGAAAACTGAGGTTATGTTTTGTCTAAAAAAAAAGTCCTGACTTTTTATATGTTATTTTAACAAGCTGAACCCTACCAAAAAAATTGAGCAATCCCTTGCTGACCCGGTTATAAAAAAGCATTTATAAGTGGCAACATTGAATATTTAAGCATCGCACTATACTTAAATGCAGCTTGATGGAAGCGCATTATTGGTCGAGTCGAATTTGTTCGGTCGGCGAAATTACGAATTATTTTCGCCTTGCATCGCAACAGGTTTCACAATGTGTGAACCCCTTAACTTAAATTTATTATCATCATTTTTATTGATGCATTGACTTTAACCGACCCTTTTTGCGTTGGTTGCTGTAATGCCAAAAACTGAAGAAAAAAATATTTTTTTCTCGGAATTTTAAACGCTGTTTGTTGAGCTTGCAGGGACTCTGTGGTAACATCATTAACAACATTTGACAGGTTATTAAAAATCCCCGACCTTCTTCATCTAAATTTAGAATCGTAAAAAATCATGCTGACTACAACCTGTTCCAAAGGGCCATTGCTAACAAACCTATCTCTTTTGTATGTTGTGTATTGAATAAAGAAAGAAGTTTTACATCAATTAATCTAGATCGTATATACTTTTCGAGAGGACCTTAAATTCCTTAAAATTAGTCTTGCAGAATCGATGCATGGGTGTTACGAATTTAAAGATTGGCCAGGGTTCAAGGATCCTGCAAGGTTCAAAGTACTTAAATCCAATAGTAAGGTTCAATATGTCGAGAAAATTAAAAGGTAAGCTAAGTCAAAATTTAAGAATTGAATAGCTTTATTTTGTACACATTTAAGGGTTAAGCATCAAAGCAATAGAGTAACTAGGGAAACTAGGATGATTACCACGAAAATTTTATAAAGTCGACTATTATTAATCGAACCTCAGTCAGTTTCAGATTATAGTCAGCTAAAATTGCAGTCGGTCCAACATTGGGCCAACAGGTAGTCGTCAATGCAGACGTTACCGTCGCCGCGTCGTTGGACCGATTTTATGCTGACAATTTGCGTGTGTATCGTTATTAATTTTGTGGCGATAAATTGTTGCTAATACAAATCTCAGCGAACGTGGAAATGTATGGGCAAGGTATAAGTTTCCACGAAAAGATCGCACAGATCCTTCTACTACTGACATACCATTTATTGAAGAAAGATTATACCGGATAGAGAAATATTACAGATATTCTCTCGTTCCAATTAAACTGATTAGAGGAAGTCAAAGTGATCTTTATTGTCAGATCAGTTTGCTCACTTCAATAACATTGAAAGAAGAAGAATTTAACAATTTTTGTGTCTCTCTAGTATTAATATAAGAGGACATTTTTTACTAATCCGAAAACTGAGTAAAGTTTATTTTTTTCTGGATCAAACTGATTAACTTTTTGAACAATACAAAATTCAAAAACAATCTCTTTTTACTTTTAATTGAGGTTAGGTTAACTGATCTGAGCAAAGAATCTAATAAGTAACGTTTTTAAAAAGTGCAGGAAAGCAATACAGTAGCATCACTATGTTGCGGAGGTAAACGCATAACCCGGTATATTAATGAATTTACACAACCCACCTCACTATATTCTAGGTTCAAAACAAAATTACTACCCTGGCTCATTCTCTTTGCGCCGTATTTTTTTGGTTTCATGTCATAAACAGAGTTATATTTTTGGAATCATCATCAATCATAATAAAAATAATAATGGCAATCAACATATACGGCTAAACTTACATGATGATAATTTTTTGCGGAGATATATAAAATAATGTCCTCTTCTAGTTTCTTGTATACTTAATGGGGATTATGCGTCAAAAAACTTATATTTCTATGAAAAAAGGTATTAGTAGTAATAGTAATAAGGGGCGGCCATACCCCGTCTCGCACTCTTATCGCCCCACTCCTTCTACATGTTCTGCCTCTTTCTCTCCGGGCCTTCTTGCCATCCTTACGAAGGTCAGCACGTCAACCTATTTTAGATAGTCCAGTCCTCTTCTATTGTGAGGACACCCCACGTCTGCTGCCTCAATCTGACGTATCCGTCACGCTCTCTTATCAGGTGCATCGCTGATTCCTTTGCCCACCCACATTCTGGGCAGGCGAAGTTCCTACTAACATTTCAATTTATTTGCGAGTTTTTCCCAGGAGCCATTTAGTTCTGGCTGCGTCTGGTCTACTCACAAACAGTTTGGACTGTCTGCACTCTCGCTCTTCCCTCCAGGACGACTTTAGTTGATCGCTCGCCCATTTTTTGAGCTCGTTCTGCACCTGCCCTCCTTTGATTCCCAGGAGCGGCTCCGGTCCAATATATTTGGTTTCGGCCTTAGCTTTGGCAAGTTCGTCTGCCTTCTCATTGCCTACTATTCCCCCGTAGCCTGGGACCCACATTAGTGTCACCTTCTTAAGCTACTGACAATTTTTGGTGAACTAAGAGCCTTGAGGGCAGCCTGGTTGTCGGAGCATATGCAAATGTCCCTCCTGCCATTTTTAACTTCTGGTAGGGTTGCCGCCATGATAACGGCGTATACGTATCTCCGCCTGAAAGACCGTGGCGTGCTCTCCAAGTGGGTAGCTTTCTTGAACTTCTAGATCTTCCACATATACTCCTGCGCCTGTTGTCGACCTGGATGACAGTTTTGATCCATCAGTATAGCAGACCGTTGCATCTCTGCTTAATTCGTTTCGGAATTCTTCTCTCTGGCACCCATCCCGTTCAGGTATTGTGACTTTGTACTTTTTGTCGAGCCTCCATGGTTTCGGAGGAGTCCCTATTGACATCTTTAGAAGAGGCAACTCTTTTGTTACCAGTTCTTCGATTGCCAGAGGACCCACTTTTTCCCCTCTGCCCGTCCATGGGCCCTTGTTCCTCAATTGTAGGTGTGTCGACATCGCTTCCTTCTTGATCCAAGTTGGAAGCGAGGGGAGACCTAAGAAGGTTTCTAGGGCTCTAATGGGAGTAGTCCTCATTGCGCCTGTTATTCCCCTAGTCCTGTGTGGAAGTGGTCAGTTTTTCTAAAAAAAAGGTAATAAGTGAGGCTAAATTCAAACAAAATGTAGAATAGTAAGGACTCCCTCAAAGAGGTAATACTAACGACAGACTCAAGTTTAGCAGTGAGGGTAAATATAAATCATAAACAAAAACAATAGCAAGCAAGAATAGCTGTCTCTGTAAAGACGCTTAATATTCTTATACCAGAGGCGTTTTCTCATATGCAACTATTTCAAAAAAGTTTCAAAACAATGACGTCACATACTACGTCATCTCTTTACAAATATATTTATATAAAAAATCTTTGTGGAAAAGGTGGAAAAACAAAAATAAAGACAAGAGTTGACGAGAAATTAGCCATAGTATTTGACAGTTAACTAATGGCTAGTCTACAGTCCAATGTCTTGCCACTGATTTGTATTTCTCTCTTTGTCGAAAAGAGTGAGAAGCAATAGATGGCAGCGGTACAATGTGGAGTCTAGGCAAAACACGCATGCGCTAGTTCATTCAAATTGGTGGAAAAAAAATTGATTCTATAAATAATAAAAAAACAAAAGATTTTCAATTTTATTCAGATTTTACTAAATTGTTGGGAAGAAATACAGAATTTTCTAGGTTGTGCATGGTTTTTAAACACTAATAACACGAGATTTCAGAGTTGTGATGTCACTAATCAAAAGTTTTTTAAAACTGGTTCAATGTAAGAAAACGTGTGTACAAGTAGTGTGTTACTTTTTCAGATATACTAAAAAAGATATAAATTACTCGATAATTAAGAATTAAACGACTTACCTATAAAGAAGTTCAATCCAAACTATACGAGATTGGTCACATTCTATTAGATATACCTGGTAGTGGTACTTCGTAGCAAGTCATACGCAAGTTTTAGAGATAAGAAAAACATACCGCCCCTGCAGCCTGCCTGATCTCTGCTACGTACGTCAGTATACTTCTAAAGCTTTCCTGAAATACTAAGATCGCCAAGAGCGGGTTGACTACTGATACTTAAATAAATTGCATGAAAAATACATGAATATATAAATGGGAGAGTGTCTAATAGGATGTGACCAATTTGGTATAATTTGAATTCCTATTAGATATATCTGGTAGTTGTTTAGAGAATATGGCGATATTAGTTAAAAAGTTAAATAATAATAAGTAAACCACAAGGTTTATAATTTAAATGTGTTTAAAATATATTTCTTAATATAATTAGCTAACAAATATTTTGAAATTAAGGGTTTATTATAAAATCGATTAAATGTTTTCCTTTTTCGGAACATTCCGCAGCCTTTTTAATGCTACGGAAGGCACCCCATGTCCTGTGCTATGTCCTTTAAAATTTGATTCTATTCCTGCGTTTTTTAGACCTTTTTAAATCCACCTGCTAATGCTTGGGGATGTAGCGGGCTTATGAGGCTTTTTAATTGTTAAAATAAGTGTATCCTCTGTTCCTCGAAATAGTTTTGTTTTCTGTATGCAATATATAATGGTAAAACACAAATAGAACTGTTTCTTTGGAAAAGTGAACCTAAGCCAATGCTGAATTCTTCTGGGTACAGATATTTTTTAAAATATCTTTAAGAATTAGTTAGCTTTGATGCTACTTAACTTATAGAAAATGTCTGAACTCTTTGTTTGAGCAGAACAAAGACTCAAAAGAAGTACCATTTTTATAGTTAAATTTACCAAAGGTTACAAGTTACCTATATAAGGTAACACTGGTTCCGAATACCAAGTTTATATTTCGGAAAATTAAAAATGCCTCTCATAAACCTATCTACTATTTCTGATTTTTTTGCTCGCAAATTAAATTTAAGGCAGACCTATGTGTGTTAAGAGTTGAATATTTCCCAGTATTTTGAGATTCTGTTTCTAAAAAGGATACAACTTGATTTACATTAGGCTGCAAGATGGTCTCAATATTATTGTCGCAAAACTTCCATCATTTGGGAAAAATAAATTGCTCCTCCCAAACGTGTCTTTTACTATAGGCCCACTTGATAAGTTTGCTACACCCAGGGAAAGATTCTTTCATAGTGGGTGAGGTTTTCTAAACGGGGATAAGAGTAAATCACCTTTGGGGTTTAAAACGATAATTTTTAAGCGAATCCTGGATTCTATTTTTGGATACCATGCTTGAGTTTTCCAGATAGAATAAACCACCAGACATATCGCATTATCGTTTTCAATTTTTTTTTCGGAAACAGCGAGGAAGGAGGAAATATATTATATTAGAATTAAGGTCTTTCTAATTCATTGTGAATGCAACCACTGGAAGCTACGACACAAACCGGTGGCTTTTTTTGTTCAGATGGCTTGCAAATAAATATGCTATTTTTTATACGATATTTTTTGTCCGCTATATGATTATCCAACGTATTTATGTACGTGGCAAATCCAAAAATATACCTAAGCTCACTGCCACATCATTCTCTCAATAGCAATCAATTCTTAGTAAAATATGACAATTTTTTAAAAATTTTTACAGAGCTTGTTAAGCCCTAAAAAGCTGCTTTCATTTCAAGAATCTTTATGTGTTTCTCCTATTCACCTTGTTGCTAAAAAACCCCTTTTGCTTCCTTGCCATTGCAACACGCCCCCATCCCGATTTGTATGCATCGGAGAAAATTTGAATGTTATAATAATTATTCTGCAAATTAAAATGTGATATTTTGATTTATTAACATTATGGATAATATGGCGGGCATAAGTCAAAAACTATGCAGGGTTTAAGTTTTTATGAGTCATAAAAACAAATGTGTGTTTACCTAGTATTTGGCGCCACTTACTGGAATCACGACGCTTCTTTTTCCCTTTTCATTTCCTTTTTCAGGTTCCTCATTTTCTTCTTTAGGTAATCCATTTGCTTTTCACGTTTTCCTTTGTTAGATTTTTTCTTTAAAAGCATATTTTCATAATTCGCGCGCGCGAAATCGTCTTCACTTGTCGCGTGACAGCGCAAGAAGTATACTGAAGTACGTAGCAGAGATCAGGCATGCTGCAGGGGCGTATGTTTTTTTTTATCTCTAAAACTCGCGTATGACGTGCTACGAAGTATCACTACCAGGTATATCTAATAAGTAAGATGTGACCAATCGAAGTATAATTTTATTTAAAATAATTGTTAACGCCAATACCCTTTTGTTACAAACAGTTCATAATTTTAAAAATTGCATAGCAACTACGGGAACCCATAGAGCTTTAAATTTTAAATAATAAATTTTTCTTTTTCCAGTTCGACAGTATTATTTCCATAATTAGGGATATATATACTTTAGTTACTCATAAATATTGAATAATAATGCTCGTAAATAGTTAATAAATTCATAAATTTATATTATACCATGTAGCGCCATGAGGCATTTTTAAAAGCCTGCTCGTTATGATTTATTAGATGTAAAATTAAATCAAAATTATAACATAGAGGGCCGTATAACTTTTACGCCAGATAAAATTTTTTGAGCTTCATTTTTTTAAATATCTAATTTTCGAACAAAAGCACAAGACTGGTAACTTGTTAGCAGTGTTTTATCTCAGTCTCAATATGGAACACTAAGAAAATTATAACGGAAGGATAAAATGAAAACGTAATGAAAAAATAGTAGTTTTAACAACTAGTGGCTAAAATAGTGCCTTTTTACAGGCGGTGGTCTCAATAACGAACGAAGCGAGATATTTAAAGACGCGAGTTAGAAAAGCACAGTTTAGCCGCGAGTTGCTAACACTATTTTTATTAATACCTTTATTAAAAAATCCAAGAAAAACAGAAAAATACATTTAAAATTCTCGAACGAAGAGCACTTCTCGCAACACACATCTTTACACTATAAAGCAAGGCGGCTGGTAAATGTTGCGACATTTTAAACTTTGACAGTTTGATATTTTGACGATTTTTTAAATGACTTTTTCGTAAATACTTGATGAAAACTGGTGGAAATGGCTTCATTTGTAGGCAAGAATAATTAGATTTTTTCTGTTTAATTTTGAATAATTAGATTTTTTCAATATGACTATTTTCCGCTATTTCTCTTTAATTTTGGGTAAAAAACGGGCAGATATCTTTTTTTACACCCGTGATCAAAAAAAAGTTTTTTACATCTGTAACCAAAAAAGTCATGCTTTAGTTTTCTGATGAAGAAATAAAAAAAGCATTTTTTAAATCTTTATTAAAAACACGATTTGAGTCACTGTCTGCTAACAACCAATTCATGCCTTTGCCTAGTTATCGAAACAAAAAAATTGCTTATCCGTTTTTTAGATATATTTGAAGAAAAAAATATCACCTGAAAAAAATAAGTGTAAAAAATGGAAAATAGTAAAACACAAAATTACATTCTTTTTTTAACTTTCAGAAACGTTCAACGGTCATTCTCCGGAGAGAGGAAAATTTGGTGAAGCCAGCAAGTTTTTCACAAACCCTCTTTTTTTATGCACAGGAGACCTATTTGTATGATATATTCCCCAACTTCGAATTAAAAGAAATCAATTAAACATTTAAAAAAAATAATATATGTTTGGTTCATTCGTAACCTCAACGGTATGTAACCACCCCTACTTACAGATTTAAAATAAATTTTAATAATATTTCCAAATAGATAAGAGCAATTTTTAAGAATATATCAAAGAATCTCAAGTCGTTTTAAATAGCACCTATGTTTTCCAAAGAAAATTGAAATCAAGTTTTACAACACCTCCATGGATCAATAGATTTATCCATTGTTTTCCTATATCGGCAGGTCGTCAAGCCTATACTCGTTAGTGTTCATTGTTACTTTTTAAGAACAATATCTATGCGACGGTTTATCCTCAGGAAATATTGAATGTTTCTAAAGTGCAAGTGTACCTTTTTAATAAATCACTTACTTGCGGAATAATGCTAATACAACAAAGAAACATAAATATTGTCATATATATTTTTTTTTATTTTGTAGGTATGGGCAATTTTATTTTAAAAGTAAATTTTAAGATTAGTTATTTCTATTTATAAATATTTAACAAAAACTGTCCATAGAGGTGATGCATTCTCCATAAAGGTCAGAAAATTAACATAATTGTAACTAAAATGTTCTAAAATATGTTTAAAAAAACGTACTGCAAAAAATATAAAGAGACAGAAGGGGTATGCAAAATAAAGAGACGAGAAATAATTAAAAACGAAGCAGAAGTTTACGAGAAGCAAAAGCCAAGGAAGGAGAACGATAATATAAAAGGAAAGATCAAGGAAAAATTAAGTAAACTGGAGAACTCAGCTCCCGGGGCCAAAGAATGCAGAGAAGTCAATGGACGAAAAAGTCTTCTACGAACAGGGAGAACAAAAAAGCACGAGAAAAAGTAATTCGTCATACGCCGCCGAATTCCGAATCTATATCTGCAAAACTTCGTGACATAAATTCAGACTCGACGAAGAACTCTGGAAGAAAAAACTTCGTATCGAAAATGCATAAAATAGAGCAGGAACTTCAACAATTTAAAGCACAAAATATAAAACTCAATGTTACATAATAATGAAAAAACCGTAAGAAGTTGCCAAAAAAATTCCAAATCCAAATAGCATTATTTACAATATATTGGAAGGAAGCAGCAACTTAGATCAGTTGGTAATAAAAAAACTTTCTGTGGCATTATCGGCTCATTTTTCTCAAAACAATCAGTTTCTAAATTCACTATCCGGCAAAATTGTAAATTGCAAATTGTCATTGATCAAAATGTCAAATAGCCTATGTTTCCTACAAAATGTTTCGGTTTGTGTGATTAAGGAACAAACACACAGACAAACTTTCCCATTTATAATATTAGTACGATTCATAAATAGTTTTTTATATGGTCAGACGAGGATGATATCAAAATCGCCAAGGAAAGTTCCATACAAAAAGTGCTTAGCCCCTCAAAAAAATTAAAAAGAGGACGATTGCAATTTAATAATTTAAAATTTGAATGTTGAAGTCCTTTTGAAGTAACTAGATTTAATTTAATTTCTTTAGTTTATAACTATTTATAATATTTTTATGCTGTTTTAGTGCTTTTAAAACTTTTTAAATACAGGTATGTGTACATTTAAAATAACTACCTACCTAACTTATGATTTAAGAGTAGCTTTTTTAGTTAAAATAATTAACACACAAGTGAAGTTACCATTCTCCAAAGATTTAGGTTAGTAAGTTAAAGTTACAGGATGTCCTATTTAAAAAACAAAATATTTTTTGCCATACCTCGTAAACCAAACGACATAAAAAAAATCCGAGATAGCACGATTAAAGAAAATTAAAAATCTCAGTTGACGTGCTTTTAAATTTTTTTGTAAAACCAAATTCTAACCCGCTAAAAGCACCGTTCTGTTTAGAGAATACACCCTGTATATATTATATTTTCTTTTTTGTTTGAGAAAATTAAACAAATACATCTTTTGGGGGAGTGGTTGCGTGCACTGGTACAAAATAAAACAGGCAAGTTTGTATTTAGTGCAATTTTTTTTTATTTCATTACAGCTGAGCGCTTTCGGCTATAAAGTAGGTTGACCAGATTTTTTGCAGAGCAATGGGGGACATTTAAGGATATTTGTTAATAAATGTTAAATATGTTTGAAAGTTTGAGACAATGATGTATTTGAAATTAACTGTGTTTCGGACTTGTCTATATTTTATTTGTACACGACGCGACGTTCCGATCAGTACAATCTCTGATCGAAACGTCGTGTATAAATAAAATATAGACAATGGAAGTCCGAAACACAGAGTTAATTTTAAATATTTTTGTACTAAGTAGCGGTATGTTATATTACATACAGGGTGTCCCAAAAGTTCCAGCCTAGTATCTCCAGAACCAAAAGAGACAGAGAAGTAAAATTACACATAATTAGATGGTTTGGAAAAAACTATCTTTTTGGACGCTAATTGTGGCGCTATTCATTAAGAGGGCGGAGCTAGGGCGGAGACAATACTTTTTTTAAATGAGATACCCTCTATGCTCTATAAAATTTGAAAAGAGCTTTTTTCCAAAATACCTAACATGTTACCTTTTTCTCTAACGGTTTTTAAATAAAATGGGAAAATCATCGCCCTAAGGCCAATCAGTTAAACAAGAAAACAGATATTCGATTATTCTTTGCCAAATCATCTTATTTAGAAGTTCTTGTCATTTTATTTAAAAACCGTTAGAGAAAAAGATAACATGTTAGGTATTTTTGGAAACAGAATGAAAAGCTCTTTTCAAATTTTGGAAAATATGCAGGGTATCTCATTTAAAAAAAGTATTGTCTCCGCCCTCTTAATGAATAGCAGCACAAGTCGCATCCAAAAATATACTTTTTTATAAACCATGTAATTATATAAAATTTTACCTCTCTGTCTCTTTTGGCACAGGATATAGAGCAACACGACGAAATAATATCATATTATGCATATGTTTAAATCAAGAAACATTTTTTAAAAAGTAACAAATTAATCTAACAAAATTTATGAATATTTTTCTGAACAATTTTTTTTTTTTTAATTTTGAATGTTTAAAATTTTTTAATAGAAGTTTTCGCAAGTATCGCAAATTATGTTTAACTATTAACGCCGCCTTTAAAGATTCTACATTTAATCTACGTTTTTCAGTGGTCCACATATTATTCATATTGCTAAAACCTTTCAGTTACAGCGTTAGTGCCCGGGAGACTGAAAGCGTATTCAGCCATTTTAACAAATTGTCCGCAAACAATTGGCTCGTTTCTAAAATGTTCCCAAAATTTCCATTCATCTTTGGTCTGGGATAATTAATTAAAATAACTTTTTGGATTGGCTGTAACTTTTGACTTGATTACTCGATTTGGAAATATATTGACTTTTTGGAAAGATAAAATGTGAGAGTTTTTCGAATCGGTTAACACTTTAAAACTTATATAAAAAATTCAAGATGGCGGAGAGTTTTAAAAAATGTGTAATTTTCATCCCCCCTGAAAAAAATTTATGTGCGACACTGAACAAACTCTGAAGCTTTCACTACAAACGCTCATTGTTTCTGTGTATATTGAAGTATCATTTAATTAAATCAATAGGAAAATAAAAAAGTTTGCATTGAAAAAATATCACAAAATTACATACATTTTCCATTTGGTATATCTTTTAACCTAATTATTTAATTTAGAAAACATATCTAAATACCTATTCCTTTTTTATTTCTTATCCGATTTAATTAGGTGATACCTCGATATACGAAGAAAAAATGGAGATTTGGAAATACTAATTTATATAGTGTAAAACATAACTCTTTTAAAAACTATCCGCTCTCCTGAATATTTTTTTAATGTCAACTTTTGAACAAACGGACGTAACTCTCATGTTCTGTCTCCTTAAACAATATTTTTTTTTAATTAAGTAATCAGGCCAAAAGTTATAGCAAATTGAAAAAATAAATAATTTTGTGATTTTTTCCAATATTAAGCCCAAACACTCATAATCTAAAAGCTTATAACTTTTTCATTTCTCAACCGATTTGATTAAATGATACGTCAGTATACACATAAATAATGAGCGTTTCTAGTAAAGGCTTAAGAGTTAGTTCATTGTCGCACATAAATTTTTTTCAGGGGGTGTGAAAATTACACATTTTTTAAAACTCCGCCATCTTGGATTTTTAAGAAATTTTAAATTTTCAACTGAATCGAAAAAGTATCACGTTTTATCTTTCTAAAAAACCAACATCTTTAAAAATCGAGGACTTATGTCAAAAATTATAGTTAATCCAAAAAGTGCGGAATTTTGTGGCCCGCCCTATATATCGTTTTGTCATTTTTGTCAAACTGGAGCTTAGTTTTGGTCGGTTTCCATTATTTCAGGTGAATCAAAGAAGGTCTGGAGGGGTGCTGCTTTTTTTTTTATTTCCTGTGGCTATGTGGACAGGAGGTGGGGTGTGCAAAATTTATTTCTTTTATGGTTTTACTTTTCTGTGTTTGGTAGCGTTATACTTTTCAGGTAGTCAGAAATGGTCTGGAGAGATAATTAGTTTGTTTTTTCTGTGGTTATGTGGACAGGTAAGTGGGGTGTTCAAAAATTTTTTGTGTTGTGGTTCAGGTTTCTTTGATTTTCTATGTATTTTCCGGTGAGTAAAAGAAGGTCTAGAGAGATGCTGCTTTTTGGAGAGGTGCTGCTTTCTGGAGAGTTGCTGCTTTGTTTGTTTTTTCTGTAACCTCGCAAAAAATACATATTAATTATTATATTAAGCAAAGAAAAGTCAACAAACATAACCAACCCAAAAAACAAAAAAAATTGCGCTCCACTTACCTGTACACATAGCTACAGAAAAAACAAACAAAGCAGCACCTCTCTAAACCTTTCGTTTACTCACCTGAAAACACACATAAAATCAAAGAAAACTGAACCACAAAACTAAAAAATTTTGAACAAACCACCGCATAACCACAGAAAAAACTAACTAAAGCAGCACCTCTCCAGACCTTCCCTGGCTCATCTGAAAAGTAACGCTACAAAACAAATAAATTTTGCACATCCCATTTACCTGTCCACAAATTCACAGGAAATAACAAACAAAGCAGACACTCTCCAGACCTTCTAAGCTCCAGTTTGACAAAACCATATTTCATAGTTTTGATCGATATACTAGGCCTGTATCTCATATAAAATGATGTTCGCTCTGATGATGGCTTTATAGCCGAAAGCGCTCAGCTGTAATAAAATGAATAATTTTGCACTAAACTAAAAATTGCCCGTTTCAAACAAATACATGACAAATACCGAATTATTTCTGTCAAACAACATTAATAGGCTGCCGTCGTGGCTTAAGGTCTTAGCGGATGACGCCGGCGCGTCGCATGTGCAGAACATCTTGTTTACAACTTCGTGCATACTGAAAGCTTTGGAAGGGCGTACATTTAAATTAATAGGTATATGACTAACCTCAATATTGTAAATGTAACTTTGTTCAGGTTTGCGGTCATGACGGTCTTTACGTATGCAAATTAACAATTAACAAAGAAAGGGAAATGGGGAATTATTATCAGTAGACACTTAACAGGAAATGGTACCTATTACGAAGTTAGAAGTTGCTAAACCAGTAAACCTGTAAACCTATTATCTTAAAATAGCTCAGGACTAAAATGATGTTAAATCTATGAATTATTAATATTGAAAACAGTAGGTAACGGATTGATTTGCGTAGGTGAGCGTGTGATTCTGATTCGCCACGACGGATTTTGAGCTAAAAATACACGGAATAATATTATACGCTTATTAAATCAATTAGATACAATTACATTTTACTTAATATAAATTATTATCTGGTACCCGGAGTCTTCTTACGTTAGCTTAACTCTTTAGGCGCGACAGCTGATCAAATCGAGATAAAGCACTTTACCTTCTTAGTTGGATCGCAAGCACGGGTTATATCTGCCAACAGTTTGAAAGAAATCTAAATCTTCTTTAAATAGTAAACAGAAGGCGATTGCAGATGTACTGTTTCTAAGGTATCTGTCGAAGTATTAACCAAAGGAGTAGTTGTTTAACTGTAGTCTGTATTTAATTGAAGAAAACTTCGTGTCGTCATGTTTTTATATTGCTCAACACTAACCAATATTGTAAAAAAAATATTCTGTGTATGTCATGTCCTCCATGTCAGATCCTAGGTTTTAAGATTTTAGCTAATATAGGTTATAGCATACCACATAATAAGTGTAAAAAGTGACAAATTTAACACGAGTATGAATATTTTTGTGCGAGTACAAAATCACACGAATTTTATAAAGTAACTTTCTTATCAGTTAAATACGCTATTTTTCCTATGAATACTCAAGATCTCAACTAATTTCTTTAATTATTTATTGGTCCTTTATTATATACAAAATGGGTTGAAAGTGTTGAAACTACTTTTCCGCACATGTGTGGAAAAGTGCGTTGTTGAAAGTGACAATATTACTTTTCGGCACATATGTTGCAAAGTAGGTACTTTTTGACACATGTGCAGAAAAGTAGTTTCAACCGATTGTGTACAAAATAAAAAGTGACTTTATAACACTCATGTGTTTTTGGAACTCGACTGCCGCCTCGAGCAAAAATAACCACACACATATGAAATTAGTCTCTTTCTACACAGTTGTTATGAAATACAGTATTACAGTTTTGCGCTTTTGATATTTTATCTTATGTCTAACATTCAATAAATTTGTCTGATTCAATTCCGTTCGTTATTATTTCTAAAATTGCACAAATAGTAATTTTGACATTTAGTACCGAAAGTACTGTTCTTTGGCAAGCGTGGTTTTAAAGAACAAGCGCAGTGAAAATTATAGTATAGCTACAAACTTTATACCTTGTTTTATTTATAGGTACTTTCATAAAAAATTCCAATAACGGAAAATCATACCTAGAAGACAAAAATCTCCCCAAGTAACACAGCATGCTGGAAAAAAGCTGCGATAATGTTTCCACAGCAAAGACAATAACAATAATGCTTTTACTGTGTTCTGATAAAACGTTTTCAAAACGTCATAAAAATGTTGTCAAATCTATTTTGAGGAATATTTTTTTGTCTGTGACAACGTCTGCAGCAGCGTTTTTGCACATCAAGGCAATGTTGTATAAAATTTAACTTCCCTGACTAAAATTGTAGTTAAAAATGGCAATTAAATCAAAATTATCTGTCAACATAAAAGATTGAAGACACCTAAAGTGAATATTATTGATATTTAACAAACTATTAATCAAAAATACGCATTTTGTGGACTTCCCAACAACTAAATTTTTGTGCGCAGAACTGTTTGATGATGAAACCAGTCATGAGACCTTGTTAAACTACACGAGCTTTATTTCTAATTTTCTGTAGATTGTTGAAATAGTCTATGATGGTGAAGTTGGTAATTAAATTTAATTTAAAGTAACACTCGTGGCATATCGGAGAAAGCGTTTTTGTTTCTTACTTCACTAGGACCAGGCCTCCAATGTCTAATGGAGAATCCAGACACCTACAGACCTGTTTCATCCTTATTAGGAGTTAGGAATCATCAAGTCATAGGATAGGATAGGACCTGGCAGTTGAAGATACACAGGCACCATGCACACCTCTCGAATTTAAAACAAAAAGTTTGTCATCCGCGGAGACGTAGTACCTGTGTCCGCCACTTGTCGAATAAATCGAGAAACAAAAACATCAAAATTGAAAAGTGCAGAAGACCGTAAATACAGAATCCAGTACTTTTCAGCAGATTATAAAGAAGAAACCTGTAAAAGTATAAGGTCACTGTAACATGACTTAAAAAGAGGTAACGTTCGCAGCAGCTCCAACTGCCAGGTACAATCCTATGACGCCCAGATGATTCCTAATAATGATGAAACGGGTCTGTAGGTGTCTGGATTCTCCATTAGAAATTGGAGGCCTGGTCGTAATGAAGTGAGAAACAAAAACGCTTTTTCAGATATGCCACGAGTGTTACTTTAATTTATATTTGCGGACACGAGATTCACTTTGTTGTTTATTAAATTTAATTTCTTATCTGTTAAAAACCCGAGATTTTCCGACAGTTTGGACCAATGAAAATTAAAATGGGTCGAATTAACGTACTGAGTAACCCCAGCAATGGAGAAAGGAAAAGGGTAGTGAATGGTTGAAATAAAACAATATCTATATTTCACAAGCCACTTTAAAAATAAACTACTTAACTATATTAACATGATTCCCTTCTGAATATGTGAAAAGAGATCAAATTTTTAATGTTGAAAACTAAAAATGGGACATAATACTAACTTAAATTTAATAGATAAAAAATTAAATTCAGTGGAGTAATGGTAAAGCCATGATGGTAATTTAAGGCTTAAAATATTTTTGCATAATTTAAGGGGTAACGTTTTTGTTTAAGCAATTTTTACTATGTTTTTCACATTTTTATGTGATTATTTTGCTCACATTTTAAAGTTTTATTTCCAAACTTTCGATTTCTAGAATAAAACACTCACATTTTTAAGTTTTCACTGTTTTTTAAGCGTTCTAAAAAACTACTGCCAAAAAACATTTTCTCTGTTAAAATGAAAAATATTTAAGGTTTTTGAAGAGAGACAGCAAGTTATAAAGAAAATATTTTAGACAAAGATTGAAATAATTTAAGGCAATTGTTTAATAAAAATTACTGTTTTGTCATTTTGTCTGTCATCTTTAGTGGTGTAATGCATATGATTCTTATTTAGCCATTTTTATCCAAAAAGCAGCAAAGATTGTAATTGTTCAAAGCGTAAAGTGATGGTATTTATTTCTTTTAATCAAAGTTCTTTACAATATTTAAATTTACCAAAAAACGTGTCCTACTATAAGTGTATTTTAGCACATCTAAAAATAATGTAAAAAGTATTTAATTAAATTATTTTAAGGTTCATCATGGCTCTACCAAACAAAAGACCATATATAGTTGTTTGATTTTGTTCTTTACTTTACTACAGAATGAAAGGAGAAACATAATGTCTTACATATTTAGTTAATTTTGAAAGATTTTCATTTCAGATTTAAATTTAAGCAGATTCTTTTACAAATTTTTGAGAGGGCCATTGGCCCTCCGGCGCAACCAAGCAACTTAACATTTTTTTAAAGAATAAATCTGAAACAAAAGCAACTCTTGGATAAAACAAATAACTGCTGTTGCAATCTTGAAATTTTTTCAATTTTGTTTTAAGAAAAAAAGTTGCTATTTTATTAGCTAAGTTTTAGCATATATTTAGGCATAAGTTTCACCTTTAAAAGTTGATTAGCTATAAAAGTTGTTTTTTTTTTGTGTGGTAAAGTTTTGCAGCATTAACTTGGCTTTAAAGTCTTTATTGTCGATGCTGTGTTACTTGGGTCAGGACATATTTTGCTTTTAATATATTCTAATGATTAATTATTAAAAAATTAACAAAATGAGTAAAAAAAGGGTGCGTGGCTAACTTCTGTTCACATCGACAAACGACGCGATGCGGGTTCGGATAAGGTTTCAGTGCGAGAAAGATACTTTGCTAACTGGAAAATTGATGCATCGACAGAGCTAAAAAATTATACAGTAGATTGGTAACATCAAAATATATATCAACCCATCAGCGACCCCCACAACTGCCTAAAATTTCCAAAAGTGCAAAAAATATATGTAAAATCCAAGTTTTTTTTTCCGTGCATCTAGTTGAACTGGTGAAGTGGCTAACTAACACGTATATTACATATATAAAGAAAAAATAGGACAAAATTATAATACACATATGACTGTTTAAATAAAAACTTTCAGTATGCAAAATTTTGCTCCAGAATCATTGGTGTGTCAAATAATTTCCTCTCTTTTAAGTTTTTACACAATGTCATTGGGTTTAGTACTGTGTTTAGTCTATACATTATAATATATCTCTAGTACTTAAATATGTTTTTAAAATTTTTGATCTCAGCTCCTGAACACACCATATATACCTCATTCCAAATTCTCCGGACCAATTTCAATATGGCGGCTGACAATTAAACACAGAAGCTAAATGGAACTGTCATTGTTAGTGTCAAAATCTGGTCCGTTCTCTGTTTATCGGTTTGTTTGTTTGTTCCAACATCACGCAAAAACTACTGAATGGATTTTTATGAGAGTTTCACTGCTGGACAGGACATAGGCTTTATCATCAAAATCGGTTCACGGGAACAAAAGTTATAGTCACTTAAGCAAGAGAAACGGCAAAAAATTAGTAAACCGGCATGCAAAGCTGCGGGGTCTTCTAGTAGTTAATAAAGCTTATTATTATAAACGAAACTAGCAAACATCAATAATTCCCTTGAAAATTTAAGATTGCTATTTCTTATGCATGGTTGACCTTTCTTGCTCTTACCCTTCGACATTCTTAACAATTACCTAAAATTTGAAATTAATTAGCAGTATTTTATAAAATTAATTAATATTGTTTGTTATACGTACCGCAAGATATAAATTAATATAAAGATTATAACAATTTAAACGTCATCTTTAAAAACAAAGAGTCAGTTCATGTTCAGCAATAAAAGCCTAATTTTTCAAAAACTGGGAAGGTCGAAACATTTAATAAAATTGCTATGACGTAATGCAAAAACATCTTTATTTTACAGAAAAATATTTTTTGATGGCACACGCACGTTTTAATAACCCATGTGATTTATTGACTATAATTTTGACCATTGTATTACATGATTTAAAAAAAATACGTTTTGATAAGAAGTTGCCATTTGAAAACTTTCCAGCCCCGATATTTTGAGAACCAGAAGAAATATGTACATATTCTCAAAAACCTATTGGGGAATTTGAAGAACTTTTTTTGCTATATTTTAATAGGGAAAGTGGGTCGAGTGATACCTTGTTTTGAAGACCTTTCAAATTCCTTTACAAAAGTCTTGAAATTTTAAATATCCAGCGATTAGTTTCCAAGATAGTTAAGTTCACAAAATTTAAATTATATATTAATTAATAATTATTTATTCAAATGTAATTTTATTTACCCAAGATTAAAACTGAATTTAAAAAATAACTGTTTAGTACTTAGTTTTATTTATAGACTTTTATACCATACGAGAATTTGATAATTTTAACAGCAAGCCAAAATATAGGAAATTAAATTAAATATAACTATGGTTCTCTGTAAACAAAACCATTTCCTACTCAATTAAATTTTACAAAATGTAATAACTAAATGCCTCTATATAACTGAAGTATCAACATTATCGACAAAAAGGATTTTCGATTTCGAATTGGTCCTGGTTCTGGTTGACATTATTTTCGGTTCTGGTTCAACCAAACCCAGAACCAACTGTGCATCAGGTAGTCTTGGACTTTTTCTTATAAAATTACAGAATTTTGTAAGATTAAGGCAAAACGCGGTATGAAGCGGGTAGGCCGAGTAAGCTAGAACTTAGGCTAATTCGATTTCATACCGTCGCTCGGAGAGGACGTTAAGAGGACGGTCCCGTGTGATCCATATATTAATAGTGGAGCACGGTAAAGATCCTTAGCACAAGCGACAAAGAGGTTTAGGCTAAATTAAATCCTTCTAGAAAAAGAAAACTGCCTTCCTAGGGGGTGCTCATCAGACCGGTTCGATGAGCGGGGTAAGGGGGGAACCCAGGGAAAATAAGTGTAAAATGTAACTTAGGCCCTAACCCTCTATTCACGCTGGTATCCAGGCCGGATGGGATCGGATATCACGTAGAGGCGGACCTAGATACACACTCCCTAAGTCGGTAGACTACGAACGTAGCTGATGACCCGTCCGATTTAGTTAATAGTGCCTACGGGACTCAAGAAAGTGACGGTAATCAAATGAGGAGAGAGAGAGAATAAGGATTTTCTATTTAAAATTGGTCCTGGTTCTGGTTGACATTATTTTCGGTTCTGGTTCAACCAAACCCAGAACCAACTGTAAATCGAAAATCCTTAATAACACAAACACTTTTAAAAAGCGGCAAAAATTTCTTGAAAACGCTCCGTTATTCTGACACCTTTGGGAAAATTCTGACATTAAGATCTTGTTGTTTGTGTGGCTTCTCGTTTTTTGGATTTGGAAGTTTTTTTTCTGGTTTTTCGAAATAGATGTCCTATATCCACAAGTAAGCTTTTTTTTTGTCGCCGCTAGATAACCTTGGCCTATTTTCTTTATTGACGACGCGTCGGCCGAGGCGCCTTCGAAATCCTTTGAAATGTTTTGAACCGTGACGTCACCGTTTCGTCGCCAAAATAACATTTTACGCATGTTTTCAAAGCGCTTTCGAAATCATCGGTCGCGAAAAGACGTCTCATGTCTGTTATTTTCGACAGTTGCTATGGTTGCCATACACTGCGCTTTTAAATCGATTTAATTTGGTAAAACTTATTTCCATTTTTAGTCCACCATACCAATATGGAATGGGGGATTATTAAAATCGTGAAATTTTGACTTTTCTTAACTTTATCAAAAATGAGTTTCTAAGCTTCCAAAACAGCTTAATCGACGAAAAAAAAAGTTGTCTGTCGGTCTGTTGTCTGCCTAAATCGATTTTAACGAAATTTGGTAGAAAAATCCTCTATCGGCTGACCATGAACTGATTAACTTTTGGGTAGAGTGGTGGGGGGTTGAAAGGGAGAAAACGGGGATAAAATATTTAAAAAAATTGTAACTTTGGAACAAAAGAAAGTAGCGATGTACGGTTTTAAGTTTTTTTAATTTTGTTATAAAGTCAAAATTTGTGGGAGCTTTAGTTTCAGATGTATTTGAAAAAACGTTAAAATATATAAAAAAAAAATAACTTTAGAAGTAAAGCAGCTGTTTTCAGATTTTGGTTTTCGTAAATATTACCCAAAAATTTTGTTATAAGGTTCAAATCTTTCAAAGCTACAGTTTTTGAGATATTTTCATTTCCTTTAAACATAAAATATTTGATTGTATGGTGGACTATCTGTGCTTTCTAGCACCAATTTTTTTATTTGTATGCACAATGTTGAAAGGAATTACCTACCTATTTATTCCCTTGAAAAGAGGACAAACTATACCGAAGTAATAGATAGCTACAGAGTATGTTCCCAATACGGAAGGATGACGAAAGGATTAAGGCATCCAAAATATTATTATTATAAGAGGAAAAGTAACGGTCATTGCCACCTTGTCACCCACATAACAATTAAACATTCCTGTAATGTAATAGTCATATACTTAGACAACAAAGAATGATAGAAATGTAACATTTTACCATTGGGAATATTACTAACACATGCCGGCAATAAGTTACGTTTTAGCTCATACAGGTGATATAAATGTGAAACTTGACGTGAAACATGACTATAATACGACCAGAACGTTTTTTTAAAAGAATGACACTGACTAAAATATCCTACATAGCAAATATATATTGCATGGGATTCAAGCCATGTCCAAATGGCCCCGAGATGGATATGCAGTGGATATATATCCACATTAACATCCACCAAATTTGCATTAGTCTCCAGTAAAGTCAAGCCTATGGATAATATGAATGTATCACCATTATGTTCATGTACTATTTGAGATTAGTTATCAAAAGATTTCCTAAATAACTTTTTGCTGTCTTATCTGTGTAATATTACTTGCTACCTAGAGAACATATTGATTCCAGTGCCATCTACCTACAATAGATGACATTAAACTTAATTAAATTTATAAATCATGTAAATCGCGTTCTTTTCACGAGATAGTAATATTTTCAGCCAACATACCAGAATTCTTACAAAAATATTCTTTTTGGGAATATTCATAAAAATAACTTGACTATCACGTTATCATGAGAATATTATTATCTTATTAACAAACAAACATAACACAAACTCTTAAAGAATATTCAACAAAAAATAGGTCTGGAACATTCCTGTCATATTCGCAATAGAATATTCCAAAAATCACTTTGAGGGAATATTCCTACAATATGAATATTCCTCCAATGTTATGTGGGCACATATTTTTATTTGTATTAATGAAAAGAAAGCTAAGATTACAACTATTTTGTAAGCTGAGTTTTAGAATACTTTTTAGCAAGTTTTACCGTTAACAGCAAGTAAATAATATATAAACAACCAAAATTATAGCTTAAATATAGGTATTTATTTTCAAGCCAAAGCAAATCGTGGGACAAAAAACACCTTTCGGTAAATATGACTTAAATTACACCCACCATATTTTGCAATCATCTTTAAAAGAATTAATATTGTTTTGATTTAAAATCATGTTTATTTTATCTTTATTCTAACTCTCACTTTTTTATAATTCATCCTAAATGGATGTGTGCATCTCAGGTTCCAAATTATTTACACTTTATTTTTTTTTTATCCATTAGGTGCTTACCCATCTGCCACTTAACAAATACGTATCTTTTCTGAGTAAAAATATACCTATGTGACGTTAAAGGTCATTCTTGTTAATTGGTTAATTAAATATTAAAAGTGTGTTTGTAAATTTGGTAAGGTGATATTTCGGTATCCAGTAAACAAACAAACCTTAATTTTTAAAGGGGCGATTCCACGGAAAGGTTTTTTGATTCCGAAAAACTTTTGGATAATTAATTAAATGAAATATGGCTAAATATAATTCTTAGCCTCCCAATTTGATTGTTTTATTATTCACAAAATAAAAACAAATATGGCGGATTTCAGAGAGGAATAGATATATTTTATGTAACAATAATAGTAACTACACGTGGTGCGTTCGTTTATCTGATCAGAGAGCGGAGCATGCAGAGTGTAAAGCTTGATTAAGCGTGGATCGAGCTTACGGTGCGATAAACAAAAAACGAACGCCTTTTTCCCGCACACAGTTTTTTTATTTAACCTAACCTTCAAATTTGTTTTTGAAAAGTTTGTGTTTTCATTTTTCGCTCACAGGCACTAACGTTTTCCATCACGAAGACTGTCTTTACCACATTAATGAGCCAAAAATAATTTGACTTACCTTGTTGCAAAATAATCTTGTAATATTGTTCGGCGTTTACGCTTATGTTGTATAAAACATTTTATTCGTCGAAAATTTGAACGAACGGCATTGTAGAAACTAATCAAACGTTAAAAAAAACTAAACTCGGCACTACTAGGTAAATAAACAAAATTTCTAGGTTAGAATTTCCACAGTTTGACAGACCTCGATATACTCGCTCAAAAAGCATCGAGCTAATCGAGAAGCTCTTTTCGCTGCCTCGCTTTAAAAACGAACGCGAAAAAGTGCATACAGTTTGCTCGATTTTGAATAAAAGAACGGGAATTTGCCATTTTCGAGCGCAAGGTGCGCATCCATCAGATGAAAAAACGCACCAATAGTAAGAAAATTTGAGTTTAAACGATTTCACACCGTAAATTGAGCTATTATGAGTTAACTTCACTCAATTTTGAGGTAAATATTTAGATGGAACTGTCATTGTTTAATAGTAAAGCACTTTCTTATTTCTTTAAAATTATTGTATATTTTCGAGAATCCAAGTCGGCAACCAAGCCAAATGTTAATTTTAATTGACATTAAGAAAAATTCGCTTCACACATACAACTTTCCAGAAAGTCAAGTTTACAAAAACTAAGAAAAATGTGCAGGAAATAGAGATAACTTTTGGCTATTTAAAAGGAAAAGCTGTCCCAAATGTAAGAAAATGTATAGTTACCGCGGAATGACCCGCAAGATTCTTCACCAGGTACTACTGCAATAAATCAACAATATGGGTCTTTGTTTATTTCCTTATACGAATAATTAGCAAGGTTAACTTTAACTATTATTTTTTTCGAAAACATGTTAATAGTTATGTTATAGGTCTACCCCTCGGTCTAACCTATTTCTTGTTGGATGTGGCCCTTAAGATGCATAAACGAAAACCCAAGAAACTCGGTTAGATCAGAAATTCTGTTACCTCCGCAGATAAAAGGGGTGATTTCCCCTTCTCCTCGTTCTCCCCCTTTTCTCCTGAGATGGTTCGCCACTACTGGAATTCCTGAGGGTAGACGGGAGGGAGATAATACACGTCACGATAAATATTTTTTAAGGGCTAAGATTATATACCGGATATAACAACGGATAGGTTCGGCAACTTAGCGCCTTTATTTCTAAGAATGGAATTCTTAAATTTTGAAATTTTACAGTACTGTGTGCTATTGACACATGTCAAACTGTAACAGTTTCTAGGAAAATGAGGATAACTTTTGATTAATAAATGAAACACCTTGTATATGTAATCATACCTAAAGATGTGAAGAGATTCTAAATACGTTTATGCCATCCCTATGTCATTCTGACAAGTTTGAATATTTTTTTTACATTTTATAGTTTATTTTCCAATATGTTTCGATTGACAGCAGTAAAAATATCTACCAATACCTACGACTTAAAAGAATCTTTAAAATACAGGAGATATTAATTAATACCTAAAGGTTTAATTTACGTTTTTCTACTTCAAGACGAATAAAAACCCTTTGGTATATCTACTATTTATGAAAAGACATTTTCTCGCACATCAGATTGAGTTTTTAATTTGAGTTACAATAAAAATTGCTTAAGTTATAAAAGGTAAAATATGTATTATTATTATTATTTATTTTTTAATAAGTAGACAACACGGCACTGTCCCCAAGAAAGAAAGACAGTGACAATTTTTAATTTGTCAACCTAAAGTCATGTCATCTCGAATTCTGACAAGAGAGAGCATCAAGCGACTAAATCTCACTTTGCGTTCCACGATTTCATTGGACGACTCAAGGTTACATGTTTGTGAGGTTAGAGCTTTTTTGTTTAAATATCACCATCACCTTTTATTTTTAAACGGACCCTAGCAGGATTTATTCGGTTGGATTGCAAAAAGGGTTAGGCTCTGGATTTGGCCGGGTTGCTTCGTTGGGTAGGGTTAGTTTTGGTTGAGGGTTGGTTATTATTTGTGTTTTTTAATTGGTATGGGGGAAAAAGTTAATAAAATCAAAATGTATCTATAATCTCATATTCGTGTAACTTTGAGTAGACCAATAAAAACGTGGAACGTGGGTTTTAGTCTCTCGTTTTTTTCTGGTCGACACTGGCGTGCTGTCTACTTATTAAAAATTTAATTAGTTTAAATAATAGACACGTACGGTGGGATTTACTAAAAGGGTTTAGTCTACTTTAGAACGGTCCTAAGTTTAAGTGAAATTTTTGGTTTTAAGCATTTTAAACCAACCCTCCTTGAGTTATAGACATAGTTTGATTTATAAGAAAAATTTTAATAAATTTGTTTATTGAATAATCGTCTTAAAACAATCTTTTGTTGGATTTAAGAAGAAAGTTTCAATTTAGAAGAAAAGAAAAAAAATCTTAGCGCTGCGTTCAATCACAAACAGCGAGTTCGGATCTTTTACTTCTGCTTGCACCTTGGCTTGCACCAACCTCTACTGATGAAAGCTACACAGCTTTAAAATGAGTGGGCTTTGAGTAAGGAAAGTTTTTTTGAATGACCTTTTAGATAACCTCAATGTTTTACTTTCAGTTTGCAAATAAATTAATATAGTTGTTTTGGTTTTTTTTGTTTGGTATATTTTTCGTGCATAATCAGCGACCTTAACTTATATTTGTTTTGCCTCTTAGTGCCCTCATAAATATATTTTTGTGCTGAAAATGGGTTCAAAATATGGCGTTTTTCTGGACAAAATAGAAGGTGTTTTATTGGGTAATGAACAACTTGGGATATTAAATAAAGTAAATTAATCCTTGTAAAAACGGTTACTTAGGGAAATTATAAACGAACTTATTACCAAATGCCACAAAACAATCCTTTCTGCGGGCTATCTATAAATTTAAACCACCCCCTTGAGGTGGTCTAAAAAACACCAACTTTATAACCTCAAACACAAATAATGAAGCTATTATTTGCGAAAATTTTCTCCTAAAATATGGTATATTTTGAGAAAAAAAAAACGCAGTTTTTCAGTGGTATTATGCAATAGCAACCGAAAAAAATCAATAACTTTTTGTCTTTTCTATATGGGTAAGTGTTTTTTTAAAATTGGTTTTAAAATTTAGTACTCCCCACAGGTGTAAATATTTAGACCTGTGGGGGGTACTATTTTAAATCTTAGTAAATCCCACTGTTAAAGTTAATTTTCAGTTTTATCAGCATTCGTATCCTTATCTCTCTTATACGGATGCTGATAAAACCAAAAATAAACTTTAAGTGTCTATTGTATCTTTCAAATATTGAAAACTCTAACTGATGTGTAAGAAAATGTCATTTCATAAAAAGTTAGTGTAACAGAAGGTTTTCATTTGTTAAACTTTTAGCTATTAATATCTCCCGTATTTTAAAGATTATTCTAAAGCCGTAGGTTTTGGTAGGCGTTTGCACTGCCGCCAATCGAAAAAATATTAGAAAAAAACTTTAAAATGTAAAAAAAAATTAAAAAATATATATTTTTTTCAAACTTCTCAAAATGACATATTGATGACAAAAACGTATTAAGAATGCCTTCACGTCTTCAGGCATAATGACATAAACAGAGCGTTTCATTTATTAATCAAAAGTTAACCTCGTTTTCATGGAAACTGTGAGATTTTGACATATATCAACAGGACACAATTTTGTGCTTTTATCAGTTCTGTAAAATTCCAAATTTTCATAATTCTATTCCTAAAAATAAAAACGCTAAGTCGCTGTACCTATCCCTTATTACACCTGGTATACAGGGTGTCTTAATTGCCATGGACCACTATTGCTATCTCGGTAACTGTAAGAACTAAAAGGTGGGTCAAATTAGACAAAATGTGCAGTTTTTGGGAGACATTGAAATTCTGGCATCATATTTAAAAAATATATATTCTATCCCAAGATACGGGGGTTTTTCGAAAAATTACTGAAATTTATTTTATCAAATATCTCAAAAAGTATAATTTTTACAAAAAATTTGTAAAGGAAAACATTTTTGCATTTTTAACGTTCTTCAATGTGGTAGTTTTTTGGAACATTTGTTACGTCTAGTTTTCAAGATATTAACATAAACTTACTCTTTTTAAATACGGACCTGTATTTATTATTCCATTTTTTTAAAGAACTTTTTTTTTTCTGATTTTAACGATGTATCACATGTCCATATTTGTTTAAGGTTTAATGATAAAAAAATCAAATTTAAGTTTTATTGGGTTTAAAAAAAAATTGAATGTCCCAAAAAAACTGCACATTTGGTCTAATTTGACCCACCTTTTAGTTCTTACAGTTACCGAGATAGTGGCCGATGGCAATTAAGACACCTTGCATATATATTGTGATTTTCAGTGGTGGATGCACTCGTCTAAAGAGGCAAAGGCAAAAGAAAGAAAATGGCACCGCTGGCAAAACAATCTATTATTTTAATATTTCAACCGAAATTTTAAGGCGATCCAAACTAATCTCGCTCTACCCTATCCTCTCCCCTCCGTTCCCCTGGTACCTCATACTCTTTTTTTGGGCACCTACTTAATTATATTCGTAACCACAATAAAAACCTTTGGGTATTCTTTTTCATGATTCATTTTAAAAGTATATTTACGTATAAAGGGTATTCTGGGTTATTCTCGAACCGATGGTCAATGAAATGATCTTCCAAGAACCGTGAAGCAAGCTGAATTCCCGAACCGTGTATCATCAACACGCGAAAACTTTTTCAATTGCATCAAACGTAAAACAATAATTAAATTATTATAAGTATTGGATTACTATTGCTTATTTGCATTTTAGAGTAATAAACCGGTTTATCACCTAACCATTTGACATCAGCTGACACTCTCGTATCTTCTTAACAAAATTTCATTCATATCGCTTCAGCCGCTTTTGCGTGATTGAGGAACAAACACACACTCACATACATTTTCGCATTTATAATGTTAGTAGGATAATACTACCCTACCTACCTAGCAATGATGTTTCCGGAAATGTAAGATCTCCTATAATACAACCTTTTTTGTAAAAACACTACAATGCAGATTAGCTACGTTGTAGTGGATTTTATAGATTGAGCATAGACGGCTCACAGGTTTTGTTTTAGGTTTGTTATTCATCAGATACCTTATTTTTAGTCCACCATACTAATATGGTATGGGGGACTATTAAAACGTGAAATTTTCACTTTTCTTAATTTTATCAAAAATGAGTAACTAAGGTTCCAAAACACCTTTTGAGTAGGGTTGGTGGGACGTTGAAGGGGGGATATGCGGTTCTCAAAGGTTTTCGTAAATATTACCCAAAAATTCTGTTATAAGGTTAAAATCTTTGAAAACTACAGTTTTCGAGATATTTTCATTTCCTTTAAACATAAAATAATTGATTCTATGGTGGACTATCCGTGCTTTCTAGCGTCAATTTTTTCTCCGTGCCCGCACAAAAATCACCCTATTAACGATAATAACTCTCATAATCAAGCTTGGAAAAATGAGAAACCAAAATCTCTTTGAGACAGTCAGGCAGGCGCAGTAGGTTTTTCGCCTTTGGCCTTGCCCAGAGCCAACCCTGATTTTTACTGTTTCTTTCAAAGTTATTTTTGTTACACATTTTCCGATCCTTGCCCGTTTCTCACTGTGCATTTTCCCCGTGCAACTTGCAGATGCATCTTTTGCTAGATGCATCATATCCAAAAGTGTTCACACTGTGCATCAAGAAAAGTAATTTTTAAGGGAAAGAAAAAATTAGGAAACAAATAATTACAATTTTAAAAACTGGAACCTAATCTTAGTTTAACAGCCGATAATTGATAGGCTTGCCAACAATATTTATGTTAAAGAAGAGAAGATCAAAAGATCTTGGGAGGAAAGAACGAAAATTCAAAATTAGACGAGTGTCCCACAAGGAACACACAAAAGACCAAAGCGAAAGAAGAAACAATGTGGATTCACTAGTCAACCTCAATCCAGACATCATTTAACACCAATCCAGACACATCATTTGGTTAAATTTTTTAATTAAAAGTTAAAATTTTTAATTTGCGCCCATCGCTTTTATTATGGTACAAGAAAGATAAAAAATTATTTTCTACTTTTGAGTGCATTTAATAAAAGCTTGTTCTTTAAAAGTTTTTTAATAAAAATGTTTTTGCTGTTATTTTAAATGGTCCAAAATATCCCTAACAAAAAGCTAGGACGCCTGGATTTCTGTTAACTTACAAACCCGGTTTTGTTCAGTGAGGTTAGTTTTTGTCTAAATAAAATGAAATGGACTGTAAATCATCCTAGTAAAATATTCGATCAATCGTTAACTACTAAAACTGGTTCTTATAACTTCTAATGAATTAATATTTTTTTAAACATCGATATTTTGTTGATGTCCAAGTGATAAACATAACATTAGCAGCGGGTACCCATCGTTAGTTTTAAATTTCGTATATTGACTCAAGGTTTGAAAATAACTCGCTGATATCACATCAAAGATATTTTTAATATTAAACAAGACTCATGCGAAGACCCTTTTTAATAATAATCCCCATTCCATTACAACAAACACAATTAAAACCATATATGCCTTAGTGTCTTATTACTTTATTGGTAGGCTTTAGCATTGTTTCATACCTACAACCTTCCGGACACAAGAGTTGAAATATCTTTTAGTTAAGGAAATGAAGATATTTATTTTGAGCAAAAATGAATTGATTTGTAAGTCTATAGCTACGCGTTATGTACTTCATTCAATATGGGTGGATGAACGGGCCAAAATCTGAGGCGTTTTCTCGCGTTAAAATTATTTTGAAATATTATTTGAAAATTATTATTTAGATCCAAGAAAAAATGAGTAGTTCAAAACGCTGACGTAGTTTAGTGTAACCTCACTTTTTTGGTGTCTAAAATTAAAATGGATCAACTACTGCTTTATTTAACAAAACCTTCGTGTGTACGAGCAGTTTTAGTAGCATGGATGGCAAGCTACATGGACGTCACACCGGACTTCATTTTTATTATTTTTGATGATGATCACCTTCACGTTCCACGAACTTTTTAAATATAACGTTTTGTTCAAAAAAAATCTTAGAAGAAAACAAAAATGTAGAATTTTGACGTATCTTCTACGCACGCGTCAGTTTTAAAACTAGAGTGGATTTCGTTTCAAAATATTTTTAACCCGTTTAGATGTGACGTCACTGTTGCAACGCGAGAAAACAAATGTATCAATCTTTTGAAAAACATTTTAAACAATTTCAACGCGAGAAAACGCCTCAGACTTTGCAACTATTTCAAAACTAAGGATTTTAGTGAAAAAGCAAAGCAATGCAGCATGCAAAAGCAAAAAGCATGCTATAAAATCGGATTAAAATTAACGAATTTATAGGTACAACCCAACCCGACGTCACTGAGTTCTACTGTAAAATACTAGTAATTAGTTTTTCATTAATTTTAAAACTTTAAACAATTTTGATAGCTTTTGGTGCATACTTTGTATGATACCTGAAGAACCCATATTTGAACATGTAGTGCTTGGCCCCTCTTAGGATTCGGCGCTACACCGATAAAATGAGGCCCGCTAAAAGTCGTGGGCTAGACGTTTGGGGCTAGAAAAACTCATTTTTGTGGGTTATTCCAGCTATTTCACTGAAATACTTCAACACTTTTTTTTTATCTGGAACAGTTATGGCTAAGGGAGCCCACAAAATTGGGCGAAATTTGTTTTTTTTTTAAATTAAAATGCTGGCCTAGACCAACCATCTTGGTTTTGCTAAATTACATAGCTGCCGCAAACCATTTATTGGGTTGGGTACTTCGCGGGGCTGCTTAAACCTCTATTAAGGATTGTTCCAGCCCAACTATACGGTTTTATCAGATTTATTGCTTAATTATTATCATTCATTATCGTTTAAGCACCCGAAAGGTGCACATCTCTTTGCCCCGCACCGGGTTTGTTCTGTTCCGGGACCCGGTCGTTTGACACGAAACCTTCGTTTGACGTCGTCGTCGGGCGGTAAGTTTGTCCCTGAAAATTTTTACAAATTTAGATTTTGTGGCACGTTATCACACTGTGGGGAAAGTCTATTTCTAATAATTTCTTTAACTTATCTAGTTTTTGAGATATTAAAATTTCAATTTTTGAAAGCGATTATATCACAAACTAAATATTTTTTAAGGAGAATTTAGAAATAGTTTGTCTTTTGGAGATTACACACATACGCATAATATGCTGTTTATCAATTTTTGGTAATTTTCAATCAATTTATTAAGAAGAGTTAATACAAACGCTTTATTTAAAAAATTTTGCTTTTTGTAATTGCTTTTTTAAATTGAAATTTCAAGACTTTTATTGCATCAGACCTTTCGAAAACTAGATATGCATAAAAGCAAACTTTATGAGAAAAGAAATTAGGTTTCCCTCAAAAATGCCTCTCCACCGTCAATAAATCTTTAATTGTTCTATTAAATTTTGTTTCTATTTTTGTTTCTTCAATATGTATAAATTTAGGCCAACTGTGTCAGAAATATTAAACTTTTAATTGCAGCTCTAAAATATGTGCTGGTCCAGTCCAGCTAACTGGGCTAACTAACCCAGTCGACGGGGCGCCAAAAAGAAATAAACTCTTTATTCCAGCCCACCTAACTGGGCTGGACCAACCCAATTGACGGGGCACCAAAAAATAAGGTCTTCATTCCAGCTCCAACTTCAGGCTGTTCCAGCCCAGCAGGTAGGACTGTCCCAACTATAGCTATTGAAATTCACAGTCTCTCATAGTGGATTGCTGTATCCCATTAATTAAGATTAAAAAACTAACCCACGCATGTAGGTTGCTTTGAATCAAAAACTGTTGCGACAATTTAAAAAAATAGTTGGAGTAATTCAAGCTGTGGGCTGTCGACTATTTTACCCGCGGCCCTGGGCTGATTTAACCCATATTTTGGGCTATGGCTACCAATTGTTTTCTAAGTGTAGGCGTCGAAACTCACGGTTGTTCAAGAAACGCAACAGACTTCGTAACAACAATGATAGCTTTTTGTTGGGGGGGCTAAAACTATAAATTTAGTGTCATATTGGGGACTTTTTGGGCGGTTTACGAAAGTAACGACTTTTGCTTTGCTTATTTGACGCTACGTCAGGAATAAAGTTATTTCGGTTTATTTTCCCAACCATTTCTACGCTTACCTATAAATAATATATTCAGTGTCTCCCTCACTCAAAAAGTAACAATTCCAAGCATTCCCTTTTTTTACCTAAAACCAAAAACACTTTGAAATTGATTGACAGAAGAATATTTAAATAAGCATAAAAATTGCAGATAAAGATAAACAAGGCGCTTGTTAGAGCATTAATAGATCATCAGAATTGGTGATACCGTAGGTAAAATCTGTTCTTTTTCTCCCGTATATAAAAATAACCGAACCGAAATACATTTCTTACGGAGGCTTAACGGGACCCGCTTGGTTATTTTTTGCAACCAACCAGATTAATTTCTGTGCAAAAGCTGCAGCTGGTAATTGATAATGCATTTTTTTGTTTAGTTCGATTTTTAATTTTTTTGTGAAAGTGAATTTGCCAAAACAGGGATTGTTGTTTTCTTTTCTATTCTATTTACATTGGCAGTTTGTATGTGGGTAAAAAAATACGGTTACGGTAATTTGTGTTTGTGGTTTAAAAATTCTTTTTAGCATCTCAATTACGATAATACGGTAAGCAAATAAGGTGATGATAAATTAGTGGTCCATTAGCTCTCTATTAGCGGCAAAATTACCTAATTTTCGTTTTTAACCTTATTAGGAATATTTTGGAACGCTTATTTGACACTTCGTAGTGGTTGAGGTAATCACTGCGTCTGCGCAATAGCTAAACGTCATTCCGTAGTGGTAATTAACCACTACAACTGCCGTAAGCTACGAATCCATTTCGTTGTGGTTGTGGTTATTTTTCTGGTCAGTTTTAGAGAATTTTGGCGTAGTTAATTTTGAAAATAATAAAATATTATCAGGTTCCAACATATAAATCACTTATTTTGTAAAATTAAGCCAAACTTTTAATTTTTTCTCATCTATAAATTTTTTTACAAGTGACAGTTTTTAATGTGTTCCAAAAACTCTGGTAAAATCGATGAGTGGTAGTGTTAGTGGTTGTTAAGCACTACCACAGCGGCTGTCAAAGTTGTAAAAATTTTAAGCGTTCCAAAATATCCCTATTATCTTCCTATTTACTTCTGTCAATTCACGTCAAAGTGTTTGTATTTTTGGCAATTTTTTCCAAAAGGAATGTTTAAAACTGTTAGGTTTTGATTAAGGAAAATGTCGAATATACAGCTTTATGGGTAAGCGTAAAAAAGTTGGGAAAATAAACCGAAATAACTTTATTCTTGACGGCTTTTAAAATAACGATAGCTACAAAGTTTGGTACTTTTGTATGCTGATCAAAAAAGACGTTAAAATAGTAGCTGAACTGTAATATTTTTTACCTACTCGCGTACGGTAAAGTGCATTTTACAACACTCTTTTGGGTATGAAAGATTGTACTTTACCGCATACTGTGCGGTAAAGTTAACGTTATGGCAGTTTACAACAGACTGTATGGTAAAGTGACTACGCTTATTTCATAAAATTAAAATACAGATATTTATGTTTCTTTTTTGCGAATTTTTAAGGTAAAATCTTGTACCTAACACATGCCTAAAGTGTCTTTACCGGCCGGCTTGACCGAACTAAGCGAAGCGAGTTCGGTCAATTGACGTCGCGTGACTTAAAGTATCACTTTCCGCACTTGTTAAGTATAATAACTATTGTAGCCACCTTAAAAAAATTAATAATTACATAAAAGTTAAGTTTACAGAGTGGGCACAATACATAGCTTTATCGTGCAAATCTATCAGAGAGTCTATCAAAGCTATAGTTATAGAGCCCCAAAAAAAAGTTATCCTCGTTTTCACAAAGCCTTGTCCATTTCTTGGACAGAGCACTATTTGCTCAGATTATATAAGGTATGTACCAAAAACTATTCAAATTCCTTAAAAAAAAAAATAATTATTTTAGGGTTGGATTCTACCCATACCTTCGTTAATTTAAATCCGATTTTATAGCACGATCCCTCATTTGAATGATAATTAGTTTTATCTGCTTTAAAGTACCTAACTTTTTTACTTAGGTTCTTATTTTATGATATATTTGCAAAAGTCTGATTTTGCCCTCCTTTACCTTCCATATTTTCAGAATTACTCGACGCGAATCTAGAGAAACTACAAGGTCTTCACTGAATATCTTGGACCAAAAAAAGCTGTTACTAATTTTTAACTATTTTAAAACTCTTATTGGCTGTACCATTAGAAACAAATCAGATATCCTAAAACAAACGATTTCGTTCCAAAAACTGTCAAATGTTTTTTTTATAAAATTGGCAAGAAGATAGATTATTGTAATATCATTCTATCTTTAAATTTGCTCTGGAGAATTTGATGATAACCCTATATACTCCTTATAAGGGGACTCGTAAGTATATGATTTAACCACAATAAAATAAAACCAAATCAAAGGAATTCTTAGTACAGATATTATACATCTTTAATAAAAGCACGAAAAGCGGATATGGTTTTAAATCTAAATACCTAAAATAAACTTCTTAGCTATCTTCCTAAGCTGCCAAGTGAATAAGGTAAAAAAAAACTTTTTGAATTTTTTTAGCCGATAGCATGCGGAGTAGCGACCTGTCATTTTATTTACCTTTTTCGACCCTTTACTCCGATTTGTAACGTGTGATTTGGTGTGATATTTTAAATTTCAAAAATTTTGCCTGCCGCGCTATAACGTCATTAATAGTTTAATTTTAAACAATTTTTATCAACAGCATTTAAAACGTGTAATACATAATAATAGGTTTTTAGTTTAATTTTTTGGCAGCAATAGGGCGGCGCAGGCGAAAATTTTTGAAAAACTATCAAAAATTTTACTGTTTTATGAAAAACTCGTTTTAAATTAATTCTCGAAAAAAGGGGGAGGCAATCGCTCCTCCTCTGGGACCGCCACTGCTATATATACTACCTCAGCCCACTCCAGTATTTAAACCAGTCTGCTTTTTTAAAAGTAACACATCAATATTTTTAAAAAAAATATTGATGCGTTACTTTTAGAAATTTTTTTGCCAACAATATTTTAGACGCGTACAAAATAGTATTTTATGTAATTTTCTCAACATTTTTGCCTGCGGCGCATTTAAGGCTAATACTAGATCCGCCAGAGGATACAGCCTTGCTTTCCAAAATAGTATTTTTATTTCGTACACACAAACCCGACCCCTTTCTCATTCCTTCAGTTTAAGTGCTCATCTTTTACTTTTAGGGCCCACGTAATGCCGTTAACCTTATCAGTAAAAATAAATAGGTACACTTGATTTTAAAAAAAAACGCATACATGCAGTCACAAAATTGACCTTTCTAAAAGTGTATAATATATACGGACTACCAGCTAAAATGCCTAAAAACTTCAAAAGTACGACAATTTGTCATATTGTTTAAAAAAGGTCTCTAAAACTGAAAATATTTTTTTACTTAAATTAAAGGAAACCTTATTTTTATATTAAATTTTGCATGATACTAAAAAGTCAGCAAAAATAATGTTTTAGTAAAGTCTTTATTGAACAATATTATCACTCGAGCAACGGATGAAGGCTGTTCTAAAAAGAGGGCTGTGAGCCATTTTGGAGTTGATAAAATAACAATAATACGATGGAAACAGCGCTGGATTGAAAACAATTCGACGAATAGGAAATTTGGATTAGGACAAAAACGATGGTAAACTTAACACTAATTATTTTAACTTAAAAGAGAACTAAAATAAATAATTTAGTATTTAAATGGATCAACATTTTTCTCTATTACAAACTGCACACGTCTGGGCATTGAAAAGGTTAAATTTTGAACATATAGATGGTCTTCTGAGAGCTGATCCAATGCACGATAAATAGCATCGCTTAACTCTTCAGCATTTCGTGATCTCCAATTCCTTTGGTATATTATTTTAACGATTCGACCCCATATATTTTCCATTGGGTTAAAGTCAGGGCTGTTGGCTGCCCAAGAAAGTGTTTCTATATTATTATTCTGAAACCATTGGCTAACAACATTAGCCGTGTGTACTGGACAGTTGTCCTGCTGCTAAACGAAGTAATTATTTTCATGCAAAACCTGTACAGATGCCAGCATAACGTTTTCAAGGTTTTCAATTTATCGTTCACTGTTGAATCTTCCTTCGATTCTCCAAAAAAAACCCAAACCTCTAGCATTAAATCAGCCCCACATGTTTACAGAAAAATGAAAAATTAAATTTGGTTTGCATATTCGGGTTCAAATCTAGAATTTTGTGGAAGATAAACTAAAATTCTCCTGCTGCTTGAAGATGATTGAAACATTTTTTCGTCAGTGAAAACCACCCTCTCCCATAAGTGATTACCACGAAGAACGTTGTTCAGTGCAAAAATCACTCTGGCCTGTTTTTTTTCTTCTGTTAGAAAAGGCTCCTTTGCAGCAACTCGACAAGAGACTTCTGATTTCGTTACTCTTCTATTTTCTGTTGCTATAGAACCCGAAAATAATGTTACATTAGCTGCCTTAACCGACGTTGAAAAAGGATTTTGTCTGAGATGGTCAATAAGCCTCTTATCTTGCACTTCAGAACTTACTTTTGGTCGTCCTGATCCATCTTTCCTATACGTAGAATTATTTTCAATCCAGCGCTTTTTTCATCACATTATCGTCATTTTATCAACTCCAAAATGGGTGGCCACTCTTCTTATAGACCAGCCGTCTTCTATAACTCGAGTGATAATTTGAACTTTTGTAAATGTTGATATCTGTGGCATTTTTAAGGATGTCATACTGAATTTTAAGCTGTCAAGCATAATAAGCTGGTGGTGCCTTATAATAGTATACACTAATGGAAAGCTAAATTTTGTAGCATAGTGTACCTAACTAATTTTAAAAATTGGCGATGAGTTGATAAAAAAGTCTGCTAAAAAAAAGGATAACGGTGACTACGCCAAAAAATTAGATCAATTAAGCACACATGCTTATAATTTCGAACCACTTTTAAAAATTCTGAACCACACTCCTTCCTGGTTTTTTGTTATATTCAAAATGGGGTTTGCAGCCGGAAGTCAAGCTACACCCCCCCTCATTTAAAGAGAGAAAAATGAAAAGCAACTATCCCAAAATTAAGAACTAATTATACTCTTAATATTACCAAAAAGAAGTTCGAAAAATCCAGTAGTAACCCTGTTTTTTTTTTTAAATATGGTAGGGGTGCAGGTTGACGTCAAACCACACCCCCCTCGAAAAAAATTCGACCTTTGATATGCTTATAATTTTGAGTTAATTTCGAACTAATTTTGTATAACTATTCTGTAATTTTTTATATTTTTTCAAAAGGAGGGGTTTAACCGATTGGAATCCAGTCAGTTTCCAAGGTCTAGAAATATACTAGTTATCACGTAAGAAAAAGTATTTCCATCTTTGTTAGACATTTATTGGTACCTATGGGCATGTGTAAAGCAGGACCTGATTATTTAAACATAAAAAAACAGAAAGGAGTGTGTTTCAAAATTAGTTCGAAATTAGTTCAAAATTATAAGCATATCAAAGTTCGAATTTTTTTAAAAAAAACAGGGTTACTAGTGGGTTACTCGAAATTCTTTTTGGTGATATTAGGAGTTCGAGATTAGTTCTTAATATTGGGATATTTGCTTTTTATTTTTCTCTACGCTTTAAATGAGGGGGTGTAGCTTAACGTCCTGCTGCACCACCCATTTTTAATATAAAAAAAAAACCACGAAGGAGTGTGGTTCAAAATTAGTCGAAATTGGTTCGACATTATAGGCATATAAAAATTCGAATATCTTCTCTCTCTCTCTCTCGAGGGGGGGGGGTGTGGCTTGAATGACCTAAAAAAATTTGCGTTCAGAGGCGTTTACTATAGAGGGATATCCATTAAAAAAGATTTTTCTGTAATATAGATTTTTTTAATATTGTTGCTAAAGTGTTGATTGAAATATGTTGTTTTAATAAAAAGGGATCAATTTGGAGCTCTCCTGAATCAAATAAAAGAAGACTGATAAAAATCGGTTGAAGTTTTCCATAAAAGTGGGGGGCCAGTATGTTTTTTAATAAAACAAGGACAAGTTGAAGCTCCTTTGATCAAATGAAAAAAAAAATATGAAAATAGGTTAGGTTGTTTGGAAGATACTAAATTTTTTCAGTCTTGTGGTGACACTAGGGAGGGGGGAAGCTATATTTTTTTAAATAAGACGGTTCCAAATTAAAAGAGTGCGTAGCATCGGAGTGTCGAGAAATTATTCCCGCAGGTGTTAGAAACTATATTTTTTCTACGAGCGTACTTGTTAAGAAAAAAATGCAAAATATCTTGGGAAAATTCGTGATTTATATTTTATATATTTATTTAACACACTCCTATATGATAAAGCCATGATGGTAATTTAAGGCTTATAATATTTGTAAAAATAAAAATAAAAAGAGAGTTTTACCAACAGAAAACTGTTGGATTTTTCGCCTTCTCCACCAGTTCTATCACTGACTGGTTTCAGACACAGTCCATCCACCAGTTGGGCTTTCTACTATGACGAATCGATAGCAAAAAACGAACTTTATAAAATACACCGGAGTACCACAAGAATGCATACCGGGTGCGACTTGGAGACTAGGCGAAACATGACTGTAAAAATTTCCTCAAAATTTTTACTCATAGACTTGCTACAGCTTGGCAAATTTGACTGTTTTTTGCAGTTTGACGTGTATTTTTTTGTAACCAAACATCATAAGTTTATATTTTTTTTGAGTCTTTATTTAAAGTGACATATTTTTGCTCTTACAATTGATGGTAAGTACAAAGATTACTCTTTATAATACAATATAGTTTTTCAAATTTCTTTCGCTAATGACAGTGCTTGTAAATTGGATAGAAATTTTTTTTTTAAAAAAAGATGACAAACTTTGAAGAAGAATATAAAAAATATGTCTTGATGTCGCGTCTCAATTTTTTTACAGAAGGTAGCTTAAGCCTTTGTCTTTACAGGGCCACTTTTGCCTTTTTGCGCTAGGTTGCGCTCGCTTATCAAAACAGCTTTAGAAAGTGCCAGGAAAAATTAAAAATACTTCTAATAAAATCAGAAATTTACTATTTGCTGGACTATTAAAAAAAAAAATAGTCTAATATAATTTTTTTAATTTTTTGCACTTACATGTATGTTGTTATACTTATGTACAGGGTGTCCCAAATTCGATTATTTTAAAGGGTTAAGTCTATTCTCGGGTAGATAGAAAAAAAACTTTTGCTTGTGAGGCTCAAATTTCATTAGAAATTGAATGAAAAAAAAACATATTTCCATAATTTTACTTGTTTATGAGTTACAGGGTGTTATTGAAAAGTTTACATTTTGGCCAGGGGCCTACTCCTTTATTTTTTAAAATATCGTCATTTATATAGAGACATTTATGATGAGCATTGTTTAATTAAATACAAGAATTAAAAATATTTTGTACCTTTTAGTGCAGAATGAAAAAAAAATCGTTTTACTTAAAAGGTTTTTTTTATTTATTTTATTTTTTACTTTTTAGTGTTAACGAAAAATTTGGTACATATTGCCAGAGGAGTAGTTGATCGTTAGAGTCCTGTCTCATTTCGCGCTCTTCTATGATTAGAAAATACACAATAAAATTTAAATCTAATAGAAAAATTGCATATTCATAGCAGTTTAAGATTAAAAGTTATACATTTTTAAGAATATTTTTGAATTTACCCCCTTTACACCCCTCACCCACCCCGTAGTCCCATTTTTTGTCATAAAATTGTATTGTCACCAGATGAAATCATAAATATAAAAACCAATGTTCGTATCTGTTATGACTTCAAAGTTATGAATTTACCCCCTTCACACCCCTTACCCACCCCCTAGCACCGTTTTTTTCATAAAATTATATTGTCACCAGAATAAATCATAAATCTGAAAAACGCATATTTGTATCGGTTTTCATTACAAAGTTCTGAATTTACCCCCTTTACACCCCTCACCCACTCCCCCTATCACCAAAATTTTTTCATAATATTGTATTGTCATCGGACTCACATTACTGTGCCAAATTTCATTAAAATCAATTTACGGAAAGTGTGTCAAAAATGAATCGCAAGATTTGATAGACCGACTACAGACAGACAGTCGGCAGACAGACAGTTGACAGCCAGGCTCTGTGAAGTTAGAAAATAGAATTTATTGTAATTCTATACTCTTTAGGCAACCATTTGATTGAATTCAAGTCAATTATTTATGAAATGATGTTGAATCCGAACCAGTGTGTGTCGGTCTGTCGGACTGTCGGTCTGTTGTCTGTCTGTATACACGATAACTCAAGAACGCTTTAATCGATTTTAACGAAATTTGGTACAAAAATGCTCTATGACCTGAACCACTGACCATGAACTGATTAACTTTTGGGTAGGGTGGTGGGGGGTTGAAGGGGGTTAAAGGGGGATCAAATATATAAAAAAATTGTACCTTTGGAACAAAAGCCAGAGGGTAGCGATATACGGTTTTCAGATTTAAGTGAATGTAAGCTACAAATTTTGTTATAAAGTCCAAATTCGTGAAAGCTTTAGTTATTTGAAAAAACGTTAAAATATATAAAAAAATCATAACTTTAGAAGTAAAGCAGCTATTGATAAATGCGTATTTCAGATTTTGGTTTTCGTAAATATTAACCAAAAGTTTTGTTATAAGGTTGAAATCTTTCAAAGCTACAGTTTTCGAGATATTTTCATTTCTTTTGGTGAACTATCCGTGGTTTCTAGCACCAATTTTTTTAAAAAATGCTCGTTAAAAATTGTTTTCACAAAAATCTTAATACTTTCATCAATAACTTATCGCAGAAATTTCTGGATTTGTTTAGTTTAAGTGAAGCTAAGGAAAACTCGTCACAGCAAAAATTCCCTGAATGCAAATTAATGATAATAAGTTGAACAATTCGCTAGGAGACTTTAAGACTAAAATTTAATTCCCTGGATTCAGGTAAATTCGTAAATTTCTCCACGTTCCGCATTGTCGAAATCGAAGTCAAGTTCACTCACCACTGCCAAGTTCAAAGTAATTTGACTCTAAAACGTCGACTCAACTTGACCTCGTTCTTCATATTATACTCTGTCAGGCCATGTTAAACAGAGAAAGCAGAACATTGCCTTATTACGTAATTGGTTACAAAATATATTTTAATTGTTGTTAAAGAAGCAATTAAATATGGAGATTGAAATGTATCTTTTAGGTGCGTGTACATCTTGGTTTACATACAATAGCACCATTTCGAGGGCGACGCTTCGCTGCACTGAGCAGTAAAATACTAATGTTTTTTTTATACCTTTATAAAAAACATGATTTTAGTAACTCTCTGCAGATAACTAAAGCATGGCTTTTTTGGTTACCGATGCAAAAAAACTTTCTTTTATAACGGGTGCAAAAAAAGATTTCTGTCAGTTTTTTACCCAAAAGTAAAGAGAAATAGCGGAAAATAGTAATATTGAAAAAAGTATTTACGAAAAAATCATTTCAAAACATCGTCAAAATATCAAACTGACAAAGATTAATATGAAGTTAAAACTTCCAAATCAGTTACATCAACCGAAAATAATCTAAAAAAGAAAAGATCAAAAGATCTTGGGAGGAAAGAACGAAATTTCAAAATTGGACGAGTGTCCCACAAGGAACACACAAAAGTCCAAAGCGAAAAGGGAAACAATTAAACGATGTTTCGCTCGGGGTGACTAGCGTGGACTCGTCAGTGGATTCACTAGTCACCCTCAATCCAGACATCATTTAACACCATCGCACACTCTGACTTCCAACTCTGAAACACTCACAAATAGGCATCGTTCCGCATGGTACTTATTCTAAGTCGCCTGATACGGGTTCGTCCTGGCGTGTTAATCTTTCCAATAGGAATATGCTCCTAAGACAATTAAAATTAACGCGAGTAAAAAAAGCATGGTATAGCCGCGAGTTTTAAACACTATGTTTTTTAATATATTTATCAAAAAATTGAGAGAAAAAAAACTCGAACACAACAAATACCCACCATTTATATTGTAAAAATTATGTACTAATTATGTACAAATTATGTACTTATTGAATAACGTTATTCGTACTTGATTCGTGCTTAAGAGATAGATTTAATGGAAGTTGATATGTCATAATTTTGTACGAATTATGGACTCTTAAAGAAGGGTTTACAAAAACCATCGGTTCCTAAGATTTTTTTTTTATTGTGATGGGGTGTGTAGCTTGATATCAAGGTACACTCCCCTCTCAAAACTCTCAAGATAACTTGATTTTGTGGGGTGTGTAACTTGATATCAGAGTAGGCAAGTTTTTTAGAAGGGGACGAAATTAGTACATAATTTAATTAGTGCCAAATTATGGCATAATTGCTTTTTTTCAACTCTATTTTCTAAGCAGTGGGGGGGGGTATGCCTTGATATCAAGCTACACACCCCTTAAAAACAAAAAAAAAATAAAGGTATCCTGAGAGTAGGCAATTTTCTAGAAGGGGACGAAATTAGTACATAATTAGCAGCAAATTATGGTATAATAACTTTTTTGAAATCTCTTTCCTAGGCAGAGCGGGTGTGCCTTGATATCAAGCTACACACCCCATAAAAACAAAAAAAAATGAATTTTTCTTGAGAGGTAGTTAGTTAGTAGTAGCAAATTTTGCCATAATTATTTTTTTCAAAGATCTTTTCTGGGCAGAGAGGGGGGTGTGCCTTAATATCAAGCTACACACCCCATATAAACAAAAAAAATTAAGTTATCTTGAGACTTTTTAAAAGAAGGTGAAATCAGTACATAATTAGTAGTAGTAGTAGTAGTAGTAGTAGTAGTAGTAGTAGTAGTAGTAGTAGTAGTAGTAGTAGTAGTAGTAGTAGTAGTAGTAGTAGTAGTAGTAGTAGTAGTAGTAGTAGTAGTAGTAGTAGTAGTAGTAGTAGTAGTAGTAGTAGTAGTAGTAGTAGTAGTAGTAGTAGTAGTAGTAGTAGTAGTAGTAGTAGTAGTAGTAGTAGTAGTAGTAGTAGTAGTAGTAGTAGTAGTAGTAGTAGTAGTAGTAGTAGTAGTAGTAGTAGTAGTAGTAGTAGTAGTAGTAGTAGTAGTAGTAGTAGTAGTAGTAGTAGTAGTAGTAGTAGTAGTAGTAGTAGTAGTAGTAGTAGTAGTAGTAGTAGTAGTAGTAGTAGTAGTAGTAGTAGTAGTAGTAGTAGTAGTAGTAGTAGTAGTAGTAGTAGTAGTAGTAGTAGTAGTAGTAGTAGTAGTAGTAGTAGTAGTAGTAGTAGTAGTAGTAGTAGTAGTAGTAGTAGTAGTAGTAGTAGTAGTAGTAGTAGTAGTAGTAGTAGTAGTAGTAGTAGTAGTAGTAGTAGTAGTAGTAGTAGTAGTAGTAGTAGTAGTAGTAGTAGTAGTAGTAGTAGTAGTAGTAGTAGTAGTAGTAGTAGTAGTAGTAGTAGTAGTAGTAGTAGTAGTAGTAGTAGTAGTAGTAGTAGTAGTAGTAGTAGTAGTAGTAGTAGTAGTAGTAGTAGTAGTAGTAGTAGTAGTAGTAGTAGTAGTAGTAGTAGTAGTAGTAGTAGTAGTAGTAGTAGTAGTAGTAGTAGTAGTAGTAGTAGTAGTAGTAGTAGTAGTAGTAGTAGTAGTAGTAGTAGTAGTAGTAGTAGTAGTAGTAGTAGTAGTAGTAGTAGTAGTAGTAGTAGTAGTAGTAGTAGTAGTAGTAGTAGTAGTAGTAGTAGTAGTAGTAGTAGTAGTAGTAGTAGTAGTAGTAGTAGTAGTAGTAGTAGTAGTAGTAGTAGTAGTAGTAGTAGTAGTAGTAGTAGTAGTAGTAGTAGTAGTAGTAGTAGTAGTAGTAGTAGTAGTAGTAGTAGTAGTAGTAGTAGTAGTAGTAGTAGTAGTAGTAGTAGTAGTAGTAGTAGTAGTAGTAGTAGTAGTAGTAGTAGTAGTAGTAGTAGTAGTAGTAGTAGTAGTAGTAGTAGTAGTAGTAGTAGTAGTAGTAGTAGTAGTAGTAGTAGTAGTAGTAGTAGTAGTAGTAGTAGTAGTAGTAGTAGTAGTAGTAGTAGTAGTAGTAGTAGTAGTAGTAGTAGTAGTAGTAGTAGTAGTAGTAGTAGTAGTAGTAGTAGTAGTAGTAGTAGTAGTAGTAGTAGTAGTAGTAGTAGTAGTAGTAGTAGTAGTAGTAGTAGTAGTAGTAGTAGTAGTAGTAGTAGTAGTAGTAGTAGTAGTAGTAGTAGTAGTAGTAGTAGTAGTAGTAGTAGTAGTAGTAGTAGTAGTAGTAGTAGTAGTAGTAGTAGTAGTAGTAGTAGTAGTAGTAGTAGTAGTAGTAGTAGTAGTAGTAGTAGTAGTAGTAGTAGTAGTAGTAGTAGTAGTAGTAGTAGTAGTAGTAGTAGTAGTAGTAGTAGTAGTAGTAGTAGTAGTAGTAGTAGTAGTAGTAGTAGTAGTAGTAGTAGTAGTAGTAGTAGTAGTAGTAGTAGTAGTAGTAGTAGTAGTAGTAGTAGTAGTAGTAGTAGTAGTAGTAGTTAAAACTTCCAAATCAGTTACATCAACCGAAAATAATCTAAAAAAGAAAAGATCAAAAGATCTTGGGAGGAAAGAACGAAATTTCATTGGACGAGTGTCCCACAAGGAACACACAAAAGTCCAAAGCGAAAAGGGAAACAATTAAACGATGTTTCGCTCGGGGTGACTAGCGTGGACTCGTCAGTGGATTCACTAGTCACCCTCAATCCAGACATCATTTAACACCATCGCACACTCTGACTTCCAACTCTGAAACACTCACAAATAGGCATCGTTCCGCATGGTACTTATTCTAAGTCGCCTGATACGGGTTCGTCCTGGCGTGTTAATCTTTCCAATAGGAATATGCTCCTAAGACAATTAAAATTAACGCGAGTAAAAAAAGCATGGTATAGCCGCGAGTTTTAAACACTATGTTTTTTAATATATTTATCAAAAAATTGAGAGAAAAAAAACTCGAACACAACAAATACCCACCATTTATATTGTAAAAATTATGTACTAATTATGTACAAATTATGTACTTATTGAATAACGTTATTCGTACTTGATTCGTGCTTAAGAGATAGATTTAATGGAAGTTGATATGTCATAATTTTGTACGAATTATGTACTCTTAAAGAAGGGTTTACAAAAACCATCGGTTCCTAAGATTTTTTTTTTATTGTGATGGGGTGTGTAGCTTGATATCAAGGTACACTCCCCTCTCAAAACTCTCAAGATAACTTGATTTTGTGGGGTGTGTAACTTGATATCAGAGTAGGCAAGTTTTTTAGAAGGGGACGAAATTAGTACATAATTTAATTAGTGCCAAATTATGGCATAATTGCTTTTTTTCAACTCTATTTTCTAAGCAGTGGGGGGGGGTATGCCTTGATATCAAGCTACACACCCCTTAAAAACAAAAAAAAAATAAAGGTATCCTGAGAGTAGGCAATTTTCTAGAAGGGGACGAAATTAGTACATAATTAGCAGCAAATTATGGTATAATAACTTTTTTGAAATCTCTTTCCTAGGCAGAGCGGGTGTGCCTTGATATCAAGCTACACACCCCATAAAAACAAAAAAAAATGAATTTTTCTTGAGAGGTAGTTAGTTAGTAGTAGCAAATTTTGCCATAATTATTTTTTTCAAAGATCTTTTCTGGGCAGAGAGGGGGGTGTGCCTTAATATCAAGCTACACACCCCATATAAACAAAAAAAATTAAGTTATCTTGAGACTTTTTAAAAGAAGGTGAAATCAGTACATAATTAGTAGTAGTAGTAGTAGTAGTAGTAGTAGTAGTAGTAGTAGTAGTAGTAGTAGTAGTAGTAGTAGTAGTAGTAGTAGTAGTAGTAGTAGTAGTAGTAGTAGTAGTAGTAGTAGTAGTAGTAGTAGTAGTAGTAGTAGTAGTAGTAGTAGTAGTAGTAGTAGTAGTAGTAGTAGTAGTAGTAGTAGTAGTAGTAGTAGTAGTAGTAGTAGTAGTAGTAGTAGTAGTAGTAGTAGTAGTAGTAGTAGTAGTAGTAGTAGTAGTAGTAGTAGTAGTAGTAGTAGTAGTAGGAGTAGTAGTAGTAGTAGTACCAAATTTTGAATAAATTTTGTATTTTGAGACTTTATGACTTTGAGTTTCCCAAGAAAATGTTAGCGATAAACTCAAAATTCGCAGTTTAAAGAGGGAATAACTTGTACTTTTAGCTCTCTCCTACATGTGTTCTATAGATAGGCATTGTCTCTCTCGGTTCAGCCTGTATATTGGCCCAGATTGGCTTGAAGAGTCTGATTTAAGAGAGATGACGTTACCTAGAACCACAGGGGTGCGATAGAAATAGGTAAATTAACAGATTTCTGTTTAATTGCGATTTTGTACTTCTTTTTAAAACTTTTAAAAAATACCCATTTTTGCCTCAGTCAGGAAAACCTACTCTATAACATCATATTTTTTTTTCTGACTCCATCCTTTTTACTCTACCCAAAATTTTCATTTAGGTTAGCATCAAATCTTATTAAAAACCGGTTTGTTTACCATATAGCGGCCATACTGGACCGCCCATATTGTTGGAAACTCAAGCGGTTATTCTTTACTTTTTTAAATATTTTTTCTTTACTATTTGGGACAAATAGTAATTATATGATTTACAAGTCATATTGGAGTATATTTAAGTTCATTCTGCGGGCAATTTACCTCCTGCCACAAGCTAGCATGTGCGCATAGCCTGCGAGAGCAGCTCCAAAAAAGAGACTTTGATGTCTCTCTCTTCGACCGAATGTTTTCAACGAAGCAACATGTTTTAAAAATATAAAAAATTTTGTCCACAATAATTTACGCGAGTGATTTATACTGCGCAACAATTTATGGACATCATGGAAGGCACTCTATATAATCGTCGGACTTAGATCCCCAATTGTTCATTTTGTGCAGAAAGCATAAAATTTGCTACACTTATTCTTTAGACAACTTTTTAAAATTTTGGTCGAAGAAATCGATGATCGTATGTATAGGAGCCAAGATGGCGGCGATTTTTTCAAAATGGACGTCTATTTTTTTTAAATTGTAGGTTAGCAATCAAAACAAGATTATACACGAATCCATATAATTCGATAGAGAGGAATTGAAAAAAAAATTATTACATTTACGTATGACCTTTCTCGTCCTTGAAAAGTGACATTTTATTTAAAAAAAATGCATTTTAAGATTTTTTTTTATAATTTTTCATAATTTAGTAAGCCGCGACAGGTCTTTTGTTGTAATTTTATAATTTAGAAAGAACATTAAAATAACTTTTCAAATTGACTTTTTGCTTACAGGGTGATTGGTTTAGTTATACCAGGCCAGTCAAAATAAGATATTTAAAAAAAGCTACATTATCATCCGTATCTTTTTTAGTTTTTGAGGAAAAAATGTCAAATTTAGTACGATTATTAAAATTGTTAAGGTGAACTGATATTCTAAAAATTTTTTGGATAGGTAGCGCTGCGGACGACGTGGCACCCAAATTTCCATTTTTAAATTTGATAAAAGTTCATATTTTTTTTAATAGCTTAAATAAGACATGCATATTTAATAAAATAATCGATTATGTATAGCTGAAGTATGCAGATTTTTATAAAGATAATTTTAGTTTGATATGGTCATTAATCGCCTAAATTTTTTTTTGAGTAAAAAAAAACGGGGTTTTCAACTTTTTCTTCAATTCTTCGTAACGCCCAAAAATTTGACTTAATATAAACATTGATGACTTTCGATGAATAAGAAGGCGTCAACAAATCGATTCCGATATGAAATTCCAAATTCTATTGGGCCGTTTTTACGCTATATATAGGGTGATTGGTTTAGTAAGATTTTTAAAAAAAGCCACGTTATCATCTGTTTTTTTACTTTTTAAAGTAGAATTTTCAAATTTGGTACGAATTGTTAATGCTACCTTATCAACAACTTTTTTGGATAGGTGGCGCTGCGGACGTCGCGCCATAGAAACATCCGATATTAAATCTGATAAAATATTTTTTAATTAAATTTAATAAGATTTAATAAGATAAGATAAAAAATATTTTATCAGATTTAAGATCGTGTGTTTCTATAGCACGTCGTCCGCAGCCCCACCTATCCAAAAAAATTTTAGTTGATAAGATAGCATTAACAATTCGTAACAAATTTGAAAATTCTACTTTAAAAAGTAAAAAAAAAACAGATGAAAATGTGGCTTTTTAAAAAATCTTACTAAACCAATCACCTTGTAACCACAAAGTCACTTAGTAGAGATGTGTTGATGTCATGTTAAAATTATAAAACAAGACCTGTCGCCGTTTTCAGAATTATAAAACATTAAAAAAAGGCTCTGGAAAAGTATTTTTTTAGGTCAAATTACATTTGTATTGTCAAATTTCTCTTCATTAACTTCTATAGATTCAGAGTATTTTTTTTTTTTTTTTGATGTGTTTTGATGTGTTACGTTTAAGAACGTCATTTTTGAAGAATTCGCCGCCAAGTTGGTTTCTGTACATCCGATCATAAATTTTCTTGACCACGATGCTAAAAAATTGTTAAAAACGTAAGCGTACCAAATTTGGTGCATTTCACAAAAAATGAACAATAGGCTACATTAGAGTTCTATTCGGGGCGACTAAACACATGTTAGGGCAACTTTACTGGCCTATAGCGTAAAAACGGCCCGATAGAATTTAGAATTTCATATTAGAATCGATTTATTGGGGCCTTCTTATTCATCGAAAGTCATCAACGTGTATATCCAGCCAAATTTTTGGTCGCTAGGAGGAATTGAAGAAAACGTTGAAAAACCCATTTTTTTACATACTCAAAAAAAAATTAGGCGACCAATGACCATATCAAACTAAATTTATTAAATATGCATGTCTTATCTAAGCTATTAAAAAAATATGCAGTTTTATCAAATTTAAAATTGGAAATTTGGGTGCCACGTCGTCCGCTGCATCATCTATCCAAAAATTTTTTAGAATATCAGTTGACGTTGACAGTTGTAATAATCTTAGCAAATTTTAAATATTTTTCTCAAAAACTAAAAAAGATACGGATGATAATGTACTTTTTTTTTTAAATCTTACTTTGACTGGTCTGGTATAACTAAACCAATCAGCCTGTAAGCAAAAAGTCAATTAGAAAAGGTATTTTTATGTTCTTTCTAAATTATAAAATTACAACAAAAGACCTGAAGCGGCTTACTAAATTATGAAAAATTATCAAAAAAATTCTTAAAATGCATTTTTTAAAAATAAAATGTCACTTTTCAAGGACGAGAAAGGTCATACGTCAATGTAATAATTTTTTTTCAATTCCTCTCTATCGCATTATATGGATTCGAGTATAATCCTGTTTTGATGGCGAACCTACAATTTAAAAAAAATAGACGGCCATTTTTAAAAAATCGCCGCCATCTTGGCTCATATACATAAAATCATCGATTTCCTCGACCAAAATTTGAGAGAATTGTCTAAAGAATAAGTGTGCCAAATTTCATGCTTTCTGCACAAAATGAACAATTGATTGCTATTGGGGACTTAAGCCGGACGGCTAATAGAGATGGCAGCGCTACCAAGATCGGCATCACGAAGAACCAAGGTAGGCCCATTTTACATTATAATGTGCGTTTCATAGTTCTCAAAGTAATTCGTAAATCGAAGGGATTTAAATACATTTTTTTCAAAATATTTTAAATCATATAAAATATATACAGTCCGCGTGATAAAAAGTCTTTACAGGACACATATTGTTTTGTTAGATTTCTCTATACCTAGCCATCTCCGGCCCCTTCTCACCGTAAGCCCCCATACTCTACGTTAGGAACTAATAAATTTGAAAAATTTTAATCCGTGTGAGGTTTCGCCTTCAGGTGTTTTCGAGAACAAGATTACCAATTTAGCAACTTTATGAAAGACTGTATACACCAGATGGAAATTAAACTCAGTCGAACACACCCAAAGACGTCAAAAGAACGATCTTAAGTAGATACCAGAGTTATATGATGGTTGGTAGCATGCGCTTCCCGATTTTTTTGGCAGCCCACAATTTATCAAAATGTTCGGTATCAGAATCGTGCAATGAAAGTGTGCTATATATAAATAATTTTTACCTAGAACTATATACCTATTAGCTTCAATATCCGGCTTACCCAGTCCAAACTTGTAAGCAACATCTAAAATCTAGCCAGCCATGGCAATATCAAAACAAAAGACAATGGTTTAGCTCCGACCTTTTGCACAAGCGCGAAAATTTATCGATCCGAGGCCACTTCAGACGTCTTCAATCGAAGCGACGCCATTTTTGTTGTTTAATTGTTTTGATTCCGAGTTTTCATTTCTACCGCGCATTTCTTTTCTGTTAAAAATTTGAAAAAAGTAAGTTAAAAGAGCCCGCTACGTAAAAAAGATAAATAACATCTGAGATATCGTATGGAGAAAGTTTAGAGGTTAGTAGATATTTTTTTGTTTTGGAAATATGCGGCTAAACATCAACGAAATTATGTTTCTTCCTCAGTGGGACATATTTATTTTTTTTTTCGAAAAAAGTACAAAACTCCAGGATTTTTGAGAAAAGTAAACAAATAAATGATAGATGCCGAATTCTTTCTGTCAATCAAAAATGATCGGCTGCCTAAGTGGCTTCGTGTCTTAGCCGATAACGATGGCGAGGCGCATGTGCAGAACAGCGTTACTAAGATAACAGAGAGAGAAAGGGAGATAAATAAGAGAGAAAGTAGAGGGATATCTTGCTTACAAATTCGTGCATGCTAAAAGCATTGGAAGGGCGTATATTTAAGCTAATAGATATATGCCTAGAACCAACGAATAATACTAATTAATAATACGACCATTTCAACACGATTTTAATGGCTCATTTACGGTCCTAAGATAATAATAAAGCTTAGACGTAAAACACAAGATGACGTGACAAACGATGAAACTTTATTTTATAAGAGCTTTAATTGATGCAAAAATGTGACTTATTTTTCTATATTTTTAAGGCAATAAATGTTTATTTAACGTAAATAAATCCAATATAAGTTTAGTATCTAGCCAAAAATAAGTCTCTTAGAACATTGAACTACTAGAATGCGTCTGGTCTGTCTGGTTATAGTGGTTGTTTGAGTGCAACATCTACAATGGGGAAAGGGGAGAATCTGTATTGCCATTTTTAATAACAGAATTATGTAACAAAAAATATATTAAATTTGGATTAAGTTTTGACGCTTATTTATTAATTAACTCATGAGGTTTAAGATATATGTTGAAAAAGCTAATATACACTATATCACTATTTACATATATACTCACAACCTATTTAAAACTTTCGACGTTTTTTGAAAATTTAACATGTGTTTTCCTTAAACATCTTCTTTTGTAGTCAACGTGGCAACATTGATTGTTTATTGCGGTTTCTCGATTTTTCCTGGAATGTCATTATTGTTTTGAAAGTGAAAGTTTCAGAACTTGTCAATAGTGTTTTTTCATATTTTTGTGAAAAGTTTGTTACAAAAAATGGTTCCGAAGTGTATTATTATATGCAAGTTGAAACAGAATCCGGGGGACCGCAGTATTTCGTTTCACAGGTACGTTAAATTAAAATATTAACTAAATATTGGTAAACAAAGGCAGGAAATATGTGTTGCCGGCTTGTCACTAATTTTAGTGTAAATAGAGATTTCCATAGCACCTTTTTCTTATTTTTATAGTTGTACATCCTACTTGAATACATTTTTAGGTTTTTTTTTGGAGAAACATAGATTTTTATTACTATATCTAGACCATTTAGTTAAACGTTAACTGCAAAAAAAATTCCGCGGCGCTAAGACATCAATGATTGTTATGACTCTATGACAGTTTACAAATTTGGTTTAGTTTTGAGAAATTTTTGTCAACAATATTTTCTCAAAATATTTACTTTGCGGCCCACTTAAGACAAAAAATCTTTAAGTTAAGTATGGATCCGCCCAAATTTTGCGCCCTTGCTTTTAAATAAAAATAAGTAGTTGTTTCGTACATACTACACTGGCGCACCGAGGGGAGCGGTTTTTGGGTTTAACCCCCCTCCCCGAGAATCCTGGTTATAGTATCCGTAAACCCCCCCTCCCCCCCAAACTCAATTCCTCCTTTAAAATCGGCGGCATCCGCCTCTGCTTTATGACTAGTCAGACCAACATTTTCTCAACTAAAAAGCCAGTTAACTCTTTTTCGATTTGGTATTTTTTAGGGTACTATAGCGGTCATATAAACTGACAAAAAATTGACTTGTCAATTTCGAATTTAAGAACTGGCTTTTTAATTGAGAAAGGTATTGGTCAGACCTATTCAGTAAATTAATGTCAAATAATGATTTTTATTAAAAAAAAATAACTCTTAGTTTTGCTAACTTGAAACAAAACTTAGTATTGCAATGCTCGAAGGGCCTAATTCTTGAATCTCAAGAGAAGAAACAATCCCTCAAGAGAAGGAAACATACTTTTTCTTAAAATCTCTTCGAAATTTTAGATCGAAAAAGATACAATTGAAGCGTATGCGTGTCTGAAAAATGGGACCGATCCCCGGCTTTGGAGACTTTCGATTGATCTCGATCCTTATTGACAGCGGTCCTAAAATACCCCAGTGTTTTTACCAAAAGCAAAACAGCTGATCAGTGACATCACTTTTGCCCGATATTGATGGAAAGTAATTCCCTTAGTCAAGACCAATAGAATTATTTTCGATCAATATCGGGCAAAAGTGAGAGAAACCGATTTAAACCGAAGACTTGGACCAATGAGATGCATAGCGAGAGAATTTAACTCCCTGAGAGCAAATTTTCTCTCGATTCAAGAATAACCCCACAGAAGTATAAACAAAGGAAGGAAACGTCGATTGTGTAATATCTTTAAATACTGTTTAAATTTAGAGATAGTTGTTTATACTTAAATATGAAAGTAATTGAAAGTTTTTTATTTTTATGAATTTCTGGAATGTAATTCAATTTTCAGATGAATATTGCTATGACGTCACCTATTAGCTGACAAAAACAGACTATGTAGAATAGCGCCTCCTGCGATGTGATGGGAATCGGAACCAGCCTTTTTTGCTAGTTGAGGTGATTTACCGCGATGGAACGATTATTTACAATTGGTAAAAACCGCGGTTTTTCTTCTGGTTGATAACTTTGATAGCTAGGTGTGACGTCATAGCGGAATCGCGGAAAGGAATTGGGTAATTAAATGTTGGGTTATGTATTGTTTTTGTTTTCTGGTGTTTAGTTTTTTAATTCATTTTTGCGATCTCATTAAAATGGAGCCAGTTTTCATTAGTTTTCTCACAGAAGATGTAAATTTTCAAAAACTCTTAGTTAAAATAACTCCTCCTCAAGTCCCTCGCTGGCCATAATCAGCCTTAAATTGACCACACTTTTTTTAAAATCTTCAACTTACCGTTAACATAATTAATGCAGCATCCGTGTTAAGTGATGTTTCTCCATTATTTAATTTTTTGCAACAAAAAACAAACAACATAACCTAAAAAATTATAACCGGAACATTGACACAGGTCCAAAGTGCAGTTATAATTGGTTTTTACCAAAAGCAAAAGAGATGATCAGTGACATGACGATTTTCCCTACTTTGGTTCAAACCGAAGTCGTGGAAATGCATTGGTAAATACCAATTATAAATAATCGTTCGACTACACTCCGAGCAGTGGCGGTCCCGGAGAGGGGGGGCAGGGGGCGATCGTCCCCCTCCTTTGCTCCAGAAAAAAGTAGACAAAAAAGATGCTGGTGGTAATTCTGAAGTCTTTGGAGCAAAAACGAGAAATTGCAGAACGTTCCCTTAAAGACATTCTAGAATCCCTCCACAGTATTTTGGGACAGTTTGAAACAGGCGAAAACCACGATATTAAAAATACAGAACTGTATTATAGAGTTTCAATTTTTAAACAAGTTTTAGACAAAATCACTTCGGATATAAAATCAAGGTTCAATAACGAGACTCTTAAGTATCAAATCAAGTTTTATACAACGTGAAGCCAAAATTAGGGCAAAATTAACTAATGTCGTTTTCAAATACTATAAACTGTTTGATTAATCCAAAACACAAATTCTTGAACTTTTAATGGGAGAAATTAGTATTTGGAAATAATATTGGTCAGAAGTAGGCAAAAGCTTAAATCAAAACATATATAATAACGTTTTCGAGGCAATGAACAAGTGTGGCGATATTTTTCCGTTGATGAGAACATTCTTGGATGTTTGTCAGTAAGTAAAGCTTCTCCTGCTTCAGAAGATTAAAAACATAAGTAGTTAAAAACACTATGACCGAAATTCGTCTGACGGGCTTGACATTAAAGCGAATCATTGACCGGTTTACCCAAAAAAACCGGAAACGAATTTTTTCTTCAGATAGTCATCTAATATTTGAGATGTGCAATATAAAAGGTAATGTTTTAACTTAAAAAGCTTTTTAGACCTCAGAAAAAAAGTATTTAGCTATTAAGTTTTGGTTGGTCGTTTGTTTGTTATCTATGTGTTTACAACTGAAAAAATTATACCCATAGTTATTTAAGCGTGGATTTCAGGGGGACAGGGGGGTAGTTAACCCCCCTAGCTTTTATGAAAGCATTTACAAAATCAAAAGTAGGGCAACGGTGGAGCATAAACTGCGGCGCTATAACACCTTTGATATTTGCGGTATTAGATTAATTTTGTGTTAAAAATGGCATCTGTAGTGTCATTTTCTTAAAAATTTTCGCCTGCTGCACTTTGAAACCATTGATATATTTACAAGTTTAGTTTAATTCTAAATCAAAAATGCATTTTTTGTTGCTATTTTTTTTTAATTTTTGCCTGCGGCGCTATGGTACCATTAATATTTAAGATATTAGTTTAGTTCAACTAAAAAATTGCATTTTTAATGTAATTATCTCAAAAATTTTCGGTGCGTTTTAACATTTTTTCAAATAAAAAATGTATGAAATAAACGACTTAAAATCTGAGTATCCCCCCCCCCAGTTTTGACACCAAATCCGCGCTTGTAGTTACTAAGTTTTGTTTGCATATATATATGTTCCTCATAAAAGCTATGTATTAGTTCTATTTTTTTTCCGTATCGAAACCGCCCCCTTCTTTTCAAATGTCTGGGACCGCCACTGACTCTGAGTGTGCCCGGCGATTCGTCGAATATGAACGGACAAGACGCATTATCATAACCTCACTCTTAAGATTTTACATCTTTTGTAATTATGGAAGAAGTAATAGTAAACGCGTTTATAAATGAAGAACTACTCGTTGATGATGATTCACCTTCACCACTTTTTCACTCACTTCACCACTCTTGATTGTCCCATCTAGAATGTGTACTGATTCTTTCCATTATCAAAAACTAGACTTCAAATTTAAAAAACACAAATACAAAAGATATTGTCTCTGAAATAAGGTTAGAAATGGTTGTGCATTTGATCTGCGCATGTGGGGCAAATTTTATCAACCTATTTCGTGGGGTGCGAAAGTGCGCGTTTGGGTAACGTCCGGTAAAAATCTACCGACAATCTGAACAGCCGGGTAAATTTTAAACAGAGCAATCTGAACGACCAGGACGCGCTCGGGCGTTACCCGACGTTCAATCTGAATGCACCCTTGGACTCGGGAAGCGCGAACACTTAAGGTGATTTACCGCGATGGAACAATTAAATCTGTTTATAACCCACTCATTTTCGCGACTCCTGTTTGAACGAAAAGAAGGAAAATTGTGATGTCATCGATCAGCTGTTTGACTTTTGGTAAATACCTGGAGTAACCGCAGTTTGGATCTTGGTTAATCTTTGGGTTTAAAGTTTATGAAGTTATAAGAGCAGACTGAGGTTACTAATAAGTAATTAGGTGAGTAAACATGAGCCTTTATAGTAAAATTATTTTTGAAACCATAGCTTAAGCAGTGGCGCACCCTCCCCCTCGAAAAAAAATGGTGTTCCATTAACAAGCTAACTTGTGGGAACATTTAAAAAATAAAACAAACCAAACAAAAAATAAAAGTAACCTCCAAAAGTATAACCTAATCATTTCCGTGATCAGTTTTTTCATTTATAATTGTCGTAGAATTTTTGGTAGAATGGGATAGGCCATCACCGCTCAAGAATGCTAACTGCGTTCGACGTGGGATCATTAATCTATGTCGTTTACCGCTCAAGAATTAGGGCCTATCTGGACACCCGTGTCCTCTGACAACTACACCGTGGATGCACAGTAGTAAAGGCGCTCTCTACTTGTCATCTCGCTTCTCTCTTGCAGGTACCAATTTCCTCGAGACCCATGAGCAAAGAAAAGCCATCAAAAGACCGAGACATGCGAGGAGCTTTTTGCCTGCGTTCTTACGTAATGTTATGTAATTTGTGCGGACACGAAGGAGCAAATTAGGTTGTTTACCTTTTGTTTTTACACTTGGCTGCAGAAAAAGTCAAGTGTGCGTGCGTGTATGCTACAATATGTAAAGTTTGCTTTGATTTTGATGGAGAATCGACAATAGCGCCAACTCTGGACAAGTAGTAGCTCTATTTATGTAGGCACTTGGTTACTGGCTGGTGTCTATTGATTATTATTAATAGTATCTTGATGTACACAACTTCAAATACTGTTCGAAAATAATAAAGAAGTAGATTTTTTAAGAATTTGATTATTATTGTTTTCGATATGATTGGCATTACTCTTGTAGACTCTAAACTTCTATGATAGAAGTTTTGTCTTGACTAAGGTATACCGCAAATTTACGTTTTATCAGCGTGAGTCTCTGATGGACAAATGTAATTGGAAGTCGGGTTTTTGTTTTGCTTTATATATGTTCAACATTGTAAAATACATATTAGTGTATAGTTATAATAATCGGTATAAGCAGGTGTAAGATATAAGGCTAGGTATTTATACCGTTAACTCTCAAGGGGGGTGAGCGTTCATCTTCAACGTTACAGAGTGTTAGAAGGAAGGAAGAAGGATCTTACGTAGCTCTAGATAACGTTTTGAAAGAGAGGAATTTTTAGGTTAGTCAAGAGTAGAAATTATTTTTTTCCTACGAGTGTGCGGAAAAACGCTTTTCTCACACTCATTTACGTGCAGAAAGTGCCACTTTTTCGCACGCCGTGCGTACAAAAAAATTTCTGCACGCCGTGCTCGAGAAAAATTTTTCACGCACGCTGTTGAGCAAAAAAATATTTCTCGCACGCTGTGAGCAAAAAAAAATTTTCTCGCACGCTGTTGAACACGCTTGTTGTTGAGCACGCTGTTGCTGGCGCGTCGTTCGTGCAAACGCCGGTACGTGCGGAAAAGTATAACTTTCCGCACTTGTTAGGTAAATAACTATTTTCTGTCCGTGACCTTTACTCAGGAAAAGTCGAAGTAACGTTGAAAACGGGTCATTTGATATCCATAATTTTGGGTGTCAAACAATCATCAAAATTGGCTGTATTTACCAGTTTAATGGATCCTCTCAAATTAGAAAAATTATGAACAATTTTAATTTTTATAAAAATGGTATTATCTACCCAAATATTAATTCTACAAAACAAAAATTGCAGTGGTAACTTTATGAGTTTTAGCTATTCTATAACTCTCTAATTTAAATTTTTATTCCATCTGTCTTACTTTATAGCCATAATTTATTTTTAATTATTTTTTAATATTAAAAAAAAATCTATTGTATCTCACGGACTGTCGTTTACTTACAATTGCAAGATCGTCAACTTTTGTATTCACCAACACTTTAAAAATAAAAAAATTAAATAGAAAATATGAATTTTTATAAAACTGGTAATATCATTCCAAAAAACGACTGTATGGTTTTTGATTAGACAAAGTGCTTATTTTTTTACCATTTGGGCCTTTGGTTAGATTTGCAAATTTCTCTTTTTTTAAAAAAGTAGAAATAGTCCGGGGTTTTTTATATCTTTTTTCCAATGTTTAGGAAGATTTTCGGTGATTTTTTTTAACTGGGTACACGCTCAGATATGACTTCGAGGACCACCAAATGAATATTAGTTTTTCCTGGACGGCGTACGTTAGGCGTCGCGACGCCCTAAACTTTTGTTAGTAAATGTAGTAAACAGGATGTAGTAAACATGATGTAAATGTAGTAAACATGATATTTTACTTCCGGTTAATTGCATAAAAAAATAAAAAAAAATTTAAATTAAAAAAAAAATGTGTTTTTTTTTCTAAAAATTTACAAAAAAAAAATCTATTTTATATTTATGAACGGGATTGTGCAAATTCATTTTGAAGTGATTGTAAGAAGGTCCTAGCTATTCGCCGATATTAAAAAAATGCAAATTAATGCCACGGAAAAATTAAAAATCGGAAATTGACTCAAATTTGCAAAATCTCAATTTTTTGACATAGGCTGCTTAACTTCGAATTTTTTAATTCACATTCACTTTACAGACCTGCCAATATATGTTTTTTTAAAGGCTATATAACACGCTAGAATATTAAATGTAACAAGTCACGATGTGCCCCCAAATTTTAATAAAATTAAACAACATACATAAAAAAGCTTTTTGCTAAAAACGCTTTATATTCTGTCGTGTATTTAGAAATTTTTTCAGGGAATTCCTGAAATTTGTACAGCTGCTTGAAGATAATGAATTATCTAATAAATAAACTGCATGACAAATAATAATTACTGTTTATTTACAAACTTTGCACACACTCGACCAAAATACGAAACGGACCAATGAAATAATAGAACAGGCAATAAGATTTTTAAAAAGGAAAAAATTTGTAACAGCAATTTTTTTGTGCCAGTATGTTTAGAAGACCTTGTGTTTTATGAAACTGCTGAGTCTTTAGCTGCCCACCCTGCCAAGAAAACTGCATTAAATCTCTTAAAAAATACACCTAAGTTTTATTAGTTTTTATCAGGTTTATAAGCTTTTGTGAGGTAAGATTTTAGGTTTATTAAAGTTTGTGAAAATTTATAGGCTATGTTTTTGATTTTGGTGAGCCTTGGCGCGGTTTCATGTATCTGATTTTACCTGATACGATAATCTGACAGACTTATAAATATGTCAAAAAAACTCACAAAAGTTTATATGCTTTTATGTGTCCAGCTTTGAAAAAATTTATACTATAGATTTGATTTTCTAGAGCATTATACACTCTAACAGGCTCATAATATTGCATACGTTTCTGTAATAAATTTACTGTTCTTTCATAATGTTCCTTACTACATGCTTAGGACCGTTAAAACAGACAAATCTCATAAAAACTGTTTATTTCGACCACATCAAAACTAATAATAGGGTTCGGATACTCGTGATCGCTTCAAAGCTTATTATTCCTCGATATCAGGGAGAGGACCGTTCCCCTGCGATCTTTCTTACGAAATTCAAGAATCAGCCAAAGTCATGCGAACAACGCACGCTGGTCGATTTTCAGAAAAACGCGGACATAACTTGAAAAATTAAAAAATTCAAATGTGTCTAAATGTCCTTATATGGTTGTCAAGATACCAGGCGAATAGTTGGCCAAAGAATAAACGATGCTTTTTACGAGTTTGATATTACGCATCAGTATTCAACATCAAATTTCAAATAGAAGACTCAGAGTATGACAGTATTCAACTGTTGATAGGTGAAGATCGACATAGGGTATGTTATATAAAAATGCTTAGAATTTCAAAACAGAATGCAAAAATGCAATAATATGCTAGGTGTTTCATTTGAAAGTTTCGGTTGGCATTCTTTTAATATACCCTATATACATAAAAATATACTAGTATACTGTAACACTTATATATTGTGTCAATTACTTTAAAGTAAATTTGATTGTTCTAAAGTAACATTTTTAGTTTAATTTAGCCAATTAATAAATATGTAACTTTTACCTTCTTAAAAATGTCTTAAGGTAAATATGAAAATTCACACGATCATCCTGTGTATCAGCTAAAAAAAAATAAATCCTTATGCGCATTATGAGATCTGTCACGTGATGGTTTCATCCAATAGCTTGCTGTGAAATCATACGAGAGACGTTTTTCACACAAGCTTTCCTACAAGTTCATACTACTGGGTCTAGTCAAGTTGTTGGAGGCAGCTCTGCGCGTACCCATAATAGATTGGTGATTCTTCGATCGTCTCGTCACTGCTTTTAAGCACGTTTATTGGTTGAACCTGCTTCTTTTCTCTCAGGCGAACGATCACTTCCTATGACTTCCAGAATCGGTACCCTGGTCGTACTTACGGGAGGATCCTTCAACTGTGAACGAGCATTGGCTGTCGAGTGTTTGATCCTTCTCTCGGCTTCAAAAATTAGGTGAAAATAACTATTTCCTTTAACCAAAGTATCCATAAGCATCGGAAATCTTTTAGTAGTTCACCTAAGGTTGGTGCAGGGTGTCCCGCTATATTTTGAACCCCCAGTTAGCGCCGTTATTATTAATGTTAGAAAAAAAGGTTAATAGTGTAGGGGCATATGTCGATAATTTCTATCACGTGGGGTTTTCAATGAAGGAGTTTTGTGACTATGTGAGATTGATAGCTCTTAAGTCACAATCAAGTGTTATCGGATGTTTTGTTCGCATCCGTGTAGAAGGGGTTGATATGACGACATCCTTCAAGATGGCGGCCAAAAATCATAACAAAAACAACTTTGGCAACCGAAGCACGGTTATACTCGACTCCATATAAGTTGAGGACGATAATTCCAAAAAATTCTTTTTCAAGGTCATCCAGCCTTAACTGACCTTAAAAATCGTAAAAAACAAGATTTTTGCTGTTTTCTCTTCAAAAAATCTTAATAATTCAACGTTTTGTCACACTAACTTTAAATGTTTTCGATTCTTCGAGTTTTATGCAGTTTGAAGATTTATGACCTTGAAAAATTACCCAGTAAAATTAACATATTGAAAAAATAACATACTCAAAGGCGCTATTATACTTCGATTGGGCAAATCCTATTAGATACACCAGGTAGTGATACTTCGTAGCACGTCATACGCAAGTTTTAGGGATAAGAAAATATACCGCCATTGCAGCCTGCCTGATCTCTGCTAGGTACTTCAGTATACTTCTTGCGCTCATGCGACAAGCGAAGACGGTATCGCGCGCGCAAATTGTGAAAATACGCGTTTAAAGGAAAAATATAACAAAAGGAAACGTGAAAAGCAAATGGATTACCTAAAGAAGAAAATGGTAGATAGGGTGTTCAAGATATAGGCAAACTGTCAGTTTTTAAACAATGGAGTGAGACAAATATTATGCTTTTGGCTAATATTTTTTGGCATGGGTTTGTTTATTCTGTAAACACACATTTGTTTTTATTACGCATAAAAACTTAAATCCTGCATAGTTTCTGACTTATGCCCGCTAAATTAGTTTCAATAAAAAACTCCATATGTTTACTTACTAGCACGTCGTTTTTCATATATTATATGTGACGACGAATCTGACAGAACAAATAAAATGCCGAAAAAATTTAACAAAAGAAAACGTGAAAAGCAAATGGATTACCCAAAGAAGAAAATGAGGTAACTGAGAAAGGAAGGGAAAAAGAAGCGTCGTGATTCAAGTAAGTAAGGCGCATTGTCAGTTTTAAACAGTGGAGTGAGACAAATATTAGGCATTGGCTAATATTTTTTGGCAAGGGTTTGTTTATTCTGTAAACACACATTTGTTTTTATGACTCATTGAAACTTAAACCCTGCATAGTTTTTGACTTATGCGCGCCATATTAGTCTCAAATAAAAACTCCATAATGTTAATAAAATCTGTTTTCAAAATATCACATTTTAATGTTCAGAATAATTATTATAACAAAAACCCTTCACCCGTCGTAATTTAACAAAAATTCTCAACCGAATTTTCCATGTAGACGGAGCATGACTCTTTATTTTTCCCTAGCACGCTATATCCTATATGATGCACGTAAAAACAAATACTATCATATCTCACCCATGCTCCCGATGCATGGTTTACTCTACCGGGTGTCCAATTTTCTAAGAAGATTATGATATGTTTACTTAAAAATGTATTATTAGCACATCGTTTTTCATATTATTATATGTGACGACGAATCTGACAGTTCCTCAACTCGTCAGACACTAGCATAGAGAGGCACCCCTTAGAAAGTATATTAGGAGGGACAGATGATAGTATATTAAGTCCAGATATATCAGCAGAGCTAAGCTTGCAGATGGAAGAAGCATCTTTCTATGGGAATATATAGATAAGAAAACTAAAATTAATCTCAAAAAATACAAAATTCCCGGAAAAATTGCCAAATTCTTAATGGACCGAAATTAAATCCGGGATGCTAGCATCCACAGAGCAAAAAGAGATACGTAACTCTTGAAATTGTAAACCATTTTTGGAAAAGGTTTAACAGCCTTAGAGCGGGTTTTCTCTAATTTGGCCTAAACAAAAAAGGGAGAGACGAAGCACTTGATGAAGACCTTTTGGGTCTTGCGTATCGGCGCAGTTGTTTTGCATTGGCCACAATATTGTTTCATGCAAAAATATAATAAATTGCTACTGTGCAAAATCCAAATCTTTTCTTTTTTAGGGAAGGTTTTGCCGAAATTTGAAAAATATAAAAAACGCGCCAAAAGGAAATATTAGAGCTAAACAGTGAACGAACGTATTCCTATCGAAAAAATTTTTTTCAGAAGAGTCGAATCAAATAACTCAAAATAAATTAGCTTTGAGTTGGACAAAAGGTTACAAAATTCCCTTTGTGGCCAAACCGTTTCAAGTTTTCACCCCCAAAACCTCAAAATTTACGAAAAATGAGTTAAAAATTTATTCGAAAATCATACAACATTTATAAGTAGGAGCAGTTAAAACTGTTAATAACTGTCAAGATCAGTTTTTGTTAAGCTATTTTTCAAGACGGAACGATAACAGGGGTTTTTAGGTTTATCTTTAATCCTAGAAACCTATGTAAAGTTCTTTCGCCCACCTCATTTTCAACTGGAAGATATTAGAGAACTTAATTACTAAAAACTGCTTCCTTGCGACATTAAATATTTAAGATTTTCTTTTCAAAACAAAAGTTGAATTCCAATGTTTACCATTCGGTCTAGCCCCTGCACTTTTTTGTTCCACCCTTTCAGGCCTGTTCCTCTTATCTAAAAGATAAAACAATTAAAGAACCATACACAACCGACTCAAGAGATACAATTATCCTTAATGCAAAAAAGATGTGGATATATATCGCACAAAAAGAATAACAAAAATAAAAACAGCCATTAAGATTATTCAAAGAAAAATAAAATAACAATCAAAGAGGTTTCGCAAATTATAGGAAGGCTAGCCTCGGTTTGTACAGAGTACGGCTTATTGTACATAAAAACCCTTGAGTGAGAAAAATATCGTGCCTTAAAGGCTAACAGGAACAACTATGACAAAAAGATGCTTGTTAGGTTCTTAGTTAGGACTTGAGTGGTTAAAATTTTCTCCGATGCATACAAATCGGGATGGGGGCGTGTTGCAATGCAAAGGAATCAAAAGGGGTTTTTTTGGCAACAAGGTGAACAGGACAAACACATAAACATTCTTGAAATGAAGGCAGCTTTTTTTTGCTTATCAAGCTTTGTAAAAATTTTTAAAAAATTGTCATATTGTACTAAGAATTAATTGCTATTGGGAGAATGATGTGGCAGTGAGCTTAGGTATATTTTTTGTATTTGCCACGTACATAAATACGTTGGATAATCATATAGCGTACAAGAAATCTGGTATAAAAATTGTATATTTATTTGCAAGCTACCTGAACAAAAAATGCCACCGGTTTGTGTCGTGGCTTCCAGTGGAAGAATTCACAATGAATTACCAAAACCTTAATTCTTATATATTTTCTCCTTCCTCACTGTTTGCAAAAATGTAAAAAAAAGGAAAAATTGAAAACGATAATGTCTGCTGGTTTATTCTATCTGGAGAAGTCAAGCATGGTATCCAAAATTATAATCCGTGATTCGTTTAAAAGTTATCGCTTTAAATCCGAAAGGTGACTCTTATCCTCGTTTAGGTAACCCCACCCACTATGAAAGAATCTTTCCCTGGGGGTACCAATCTTATCAAGGTGGCCTATAGTAAAAGGGGCGTTTGGAAGGATGCAATTTATTTTTACCAAATGATGGAAGTGTTGCGACAATAATATTTAGATCATCTTGCAGCCTAATGTAAATCAAGTTGTATCCGTTTTAGAAACAGAATCTCAAAATACTGGGAAATATTTAACTTTTAATACACATAGGTCTGCCTTAAATTTAATTTGCGAGCAGAAAAATCAGAAATGGTAGATAGGTTTATGAGACGCATTTTTAAGCTGCGCCCTCAGTTTCCGAAATATAAACTTGGTATCCAGAACCAGTGTTACCTTATATAGGTAACTTGTACCCTTTGGTAAATTTAACATTCGGGATATTAACTATAAAAATTCTTTTGACTCTTTGGCCTGCTCAAAGAGTTTAGACATTTTCTATAAGTTAGGTAACATCAAGGCTAACGAAGAGGGCATCAAAATAATTCTTAAATATATTTTTAAAATATCTAGCCCAGAAGAATTTAGGCTTAAGTACCCTGTTTCAAAAAAAATTTACAGTTCTATTTGTGTTTTACCATTATATATTGCATACAGAAAACAAAACTATTTCGATGAACAGAGGATACACTTATTTTAACAATTAAAAAACCACATAAGCCCCCTACATCCCAAAGCATTAGCAGGTGGATTTTAAAAGGTCTAAAAAACGCAGAAATAGAATCAAATTTTAAAGGACATAGCACAGGACATTGTATACATGCCCCGTTTGCAAAAATTGTATTTTTTTATGATTTTTGGCCGCCATCTTAAAAGATGACGTCATATCAACCCCTTTTACACGTCTTCCGCAGCATTAAGGGTTGGTGCATCAATTAAAAGTATTAAAAAGGCTGCGGGATGTTCCGAAAAAAGGAAAACGTTCAATCGATTTTATAATAAACCTTTAATTTCAAAAGATTTCTTAGCTAATTATATTAAGAAATATATTTTAAACGCATTTAAATTTTAAACCTTGTGGTTTCCTTATTATTATTTAATTTTTCAACTAATATCGCCATATTCTCTAAACAACTACCTGGTATAGTTAAGGATTAAACGACTTACCTGTAAGGAAGTTCAATCCAAATTATACGAGATTGGTCACATCCTATTAGACGCCCTCTCATTTATATATTAATGTATTTTTCATGCCATTTATTTAAGTACTACGCAACCCGCCCTTGGCGATCTTAGTATTTCAGGAAACCTTTAGAAGAATACTGAAGTACCTAGCAGAGATCACTAAAACTTGCGTATGACGTGCTACAAAGTATCACTACCTGGTGTATCTAATAGGATGTGACCAATCTCGTATAATTTGGATTGAACTTCCTTACAGGTAAGTCATTTAATCCTTAATTAATTAACTATTAAAACGAAGAGGACCAAATTTTGTTTTATCCAATTTAGTAAAAAACAAAAATAACAAGGTGGCCATCAATTATTGTTGACTTCGCCGCTTACTATGAAAAAAAGTTTAGTTGATATATGACCTTGATTGACTTTAAAAATATCATGTACAAGTAAAAAACCAGGTTTTTGTAGTGTTTTTTCAATTAACCACTACGCAAAAACTTTAAGTGCCGGAGAGGAAATTAACATCTTCGCCATAACTAAACACATCATTTTAAACCTCCCTATCATTTTTTTTTTGATCTGGCGTCCAAGGTATTTATGCTATACCCCAGTAAAAATTACCTATATGTCGTTTTTATTAAGTTTCGGAACTGTGAATTTTATGTCCTACTCACTTGTCTAGCCAACAAAGTCATTTAAATTATCTATAAGAGAGTTAGCAGAAGTTAGATATACATTACCATATACTGCACCCCGTATTTTAGGTGCTATTTTCCAAAATAGCGGTCAAAAAAGCATAAAAAAAATATAATTATGCCAGTAGGGGGCATGTCTATACTTGTTTATTAGCATTCATAATAAAATTTAAGGATGAGGTTACAGCTATTTAATCACACATTCATGTGCCACCGGGTGTTTTGTTCGCATCCGTGTAGAAAGTTCCTAAACTTAATAAAAACAACAGGCATATAGGTAATTTTTACCGGGGTATAACATAAACATCTTGGACACCAGATCAAAAAAAAATTTCAATTCCGGCACCTTAAGTTTTTGCGTAGTTGTAAATTGGAAAAATTACAACAAAAAGCTGGTTTTTCACTTGTACATGGTATTTTCAAAGTCAATCAAGGTCATGCATCAACTGAACTTTTTTTTCTAGTAAGCGGCGATAATTCAACAAGAATTGATGGCCACCTTGTTATTTTTGCTTTTTTACGAAATTGGATAAAATAAAATGTGGCTATAGATCGCCATTTTGATATATCAGCCGCCATATTGAAACGAGTCATAGCTGAACCAAAATTTTTTTTTAACAATATTGTTGGACCTGACAATCTTATCTTCCTTACCAAATTTGATCCTCTTGCCTTTAATAGTTGATGAATAGTTGCCTTTAGTATGTTATTTTTGAAATATGTTAATTTTACTGGGGTATTTTTCACGGTCATGAAGCTTCAAACTACATTAAACTCCAAGGATCGCATTTGGCATATATGCCTAATAGTTTGAGTTACATTTGAACTTAGTCTGACAAAACGTCGAATTATTAAGATTTTTTGTAGAAACAATGGCAAAAATCCTGTTTTTTCAATTTTCAAGGTCATTTAAGCCCGAATGACCTTGAATGTATACATGCCCCGTTTGCAAAAATTGTATTTTTTTATGATTTTTGGCCGCCATCTTAAAAGATGACGTCATATCAACCCCTTTTACACGGATGCGAACCAAATAACCGGTAACACTTGATTATGGGACTAAAGTGCTATCAATCCCACATAGTCACAAAAAACTCCTTCATTCAAAATCCCACGAACTTACACATGCCCCTTCACTATAAGTGCAAAACTTGTTTGACTATTTCCGTACTTTAAGAGTTACCTGTCTAAAATAGCTAAATGTCCTTGCAAATGTGAAATTTTCACAGCAAGTTTGTTATTTTAAATGAAACACCCTGTACTTTATAAAAATTTGAATCGGCCAAATTGATTCCAAATATATTAAATATGTTACCTCTATTTATATTAGTTTGCGAGAAAAATAACCAAATCCTTACCATAAGGCCAATGTGCTAAAGAGAGAATAATCTAAGCTTTAATCTCTCTCTAACGCATTATGCTTATGGTGAGGATTTCTGCGTTTTTCTTGCAAACTAATATAGATAGAGGTAAAGTGTTTGGTAGTTTTAAAATTAAGAAGGAAAGGGCGTTTCAAACATTTAACAATATATAGGGTGTGTCATTTAAAATAACAAACTTGGTGTAAAAATTTGACATTTGCAATGACTTTTAGCTACTTTAGACAGGTAACTCTTAAAGCATGTAAACATATAGCGAGACACCCTATACTACAGACATAATATAAATAATGCGATTGGGGTCTAAACTTCCCAAATCCCATAAATTAAAGTTTCTTTCTATCTACTGTCTTACCTTTGTTTGCTTAAAGAAAAACCACATTTTTCTACTTTTTGTTGCACGTGTTTCATCTATCCTGCGAACATCATCCTTTTGTTTACAGTTTTTAAAATTTGGCGAACCTTTTGTCTCTACTATCATTACTGTCAGCATTAATAACACCAAAATAACAAACTGTTCATAGTTTAGAACCAACAATAAATTTCAAGTTAAATTATGCAAAAATGCTACCAAATTTATACCATTTACCAAAAAAAAACAACAATTTTTCATTTAACATCTAAATTGCGAAAAATCTCAAGTTTTTATAAAAATATATATTTTGAAGAAACTGAATATATTTTTTTAACCGCACAGATTTATGTTTAATACGTGGTACAATAATGGTTGAGTAGAGGTGATTTTTTTTCTGTCAGTGACCTCCATACTTCTTGGGGTCAAATAAACATCAGAATTGGCTGAACTTTGAATAGCAGGCACATTTGGTAAAAACTAAGACACGGCTCAGAGCATTTTTTTAAATTTTTTTGCTGGATAACCTAAAATTCCTTTCTAATGCGACCAACTCGAAATATTCAAACATTTAAATGGTCACTGACAGGAAAAAAAAGAATTTCTTTTCATTAGTTTCTGAACCATTACGAACAAAATTAATTTATTTGAATGAAAAGCCACACATTATCGTTTTACTAAAAAATTTAGATGCTACCTACGCAGCAGGGGTTACCATGGAGCTGTAAATAATAAACAAGAACAGTTACTAAGTAACAGTTATCTTTTTTACCCCTTGTTCTACATGTGACAACCCTTTTTTATACTGGGGGCCGATTTAGCGCATCTAGACAAATATTTGTTGACATTTTTTTTAGCTACTACTTCTTGACTAAGTTTACCTGTTCAGTTTGGACCGACTTTAACCATGATGCTGTGAATGTTTTCCTCGTATTATTTTGAAATTCATCACTGCACTTTTAATATATGTTATTTTCACCTATAATCAGCATTAAATTACTCTTTTAATGATCAAAATGTATCACACGAAGTAACATTCTGTGGGATAGTTTAAAGCTTAGTTTCGTCAATTGAAAAATCTCTCAACTATATACCATATCAGCAATCTGAAAGCAATTGCTCTCCCTCTCTCCCGGTTTACTTTCTTTCATATTACTATTACCCAACTTTGAATAGGTATCCTTTTTGGGTACTTACCCACTTAGCACACAAATGTGGAGTAACATTAGAAATCATAACATTTTTTTTCTTTTTTTTAAATGTGCATGTTATGAACATGTACTTAACACAGACAGATCCTCCTTGTTTTATATATCGAAAAATATGTTTTTTCAGTTTTTTATGAAAAAGCGAGCTATAAAATCCAACCTCAATTTTTAAAAAGTACTTAAAGGGATTTAAAGTAAATTTCTTTGCAATAAAAGCTAAATTTAGAAATTTATTTTTAATAATTTGTTAGAAATATAACATAATATGAATGTAAAAAAATTGTAACGTCTTGATTGATTGATTGTCTTTGATCTTTAGTTTTTTAGTTTCTTTTCGGTTGAAGTCACTGATTTGGAGATTTTTTTTGAACTTCTTTTTTGTTTTTTTTAACTTCTTTTTTGTTTTTTTTTATAAAGTGTAACGTGTTTAGAACAATATTTTGTCGTTTCAAAAAAGCTGTTGGTTTGAAATTGTGACTTTTACCATCGAATATACGTTCCACAGTGACGATGCTTTAGGCTTTTTTGACTTTTCCAAAAAATATGCTAGCAGTACCTTTTCTTCTGTAAATTCTTCTATGTTCCCTTCTTTGCAACATTTAATAAACTCAGATAATTGTTTTTTATATTTTCCTCCAGATTTTCTTGGTAAAAATTGGCCCACAGCCTCTTAAACTGCCTTTTCGATTTGTTCCATCGCGATCAACGTCTTTCAGTTGATGCAACACCGTCTCAACTAAAAGGCCAGTTAACTCCTACCGTCTCAGTGCCCTTTAGCCTACTGTGGTTGCGATTTTTATAAGAAAAGCTCATAGAATCGCTAAAAGAAGTTGGTCTAGATGACCGAGAATTAATGATAATCGCTAATCTATACTGGAATCAGACTGCTCAAATAAAGGTTGATGGCCAATTGTCTGAAGAGGTCCAAATAAGAAGAGGTGTGCGCCAAGGTTGCATATTACCTCCGCTTTTGTTTAATATCTATAGTAACAAAATAATAAAGAATGCACTTCATTACTGCGAAGAGGGTCTGACCATAAACGGCATAAAAATCAACAACCTACGATATGCCGACGATATTGTCATAATAGCAGACACGCTGGAAGGCCTGCAAGAGTTGTTAAATCAAATTGCTGCCAAAAGTTCGCAATTCGGGCTTAACTTAAATGTTGGAAAAACAAAATGGAGCAAGTCGAACGCGTGGATTCATACAAATACTGGGTTTACCTCCTTAATGAGAACTGGGACAACATGCAAGGAGTTCGTGCAAGAATTGAACAGGCCAGATCATCTTTTATCAAAAGGAAATTGGTGTTGTGAAGTCGCGATCTTCATACCACTCTCCGAATTCGCGTGCTTCGATGTTATATTTTTAGCATCTTATATTATGGCATGGAAGCATGGACACTGACTGAGGCCATGTGTAAAAAGTTACAGGCATTCGAAATGTGGTGTTATCGTAGAATACTACGGATATCTTGGATGAACAGAGTAACTAATATGAATGATTTGCTTAGAATAAAGAAAGATTTTGATGTTTTATTTACCATCAAAAAACGAAAACTTGAATGTTTTGGCCATATTTTGAGAAATGACAAATATAAACTTTTAAAATTGATAATAGAAGGCAAAATTGAAGGTAGAAGAGGTTTGGGTCGTAGACGGATATCATGGCTTAAAAATATTAGACAATGGTATGGTGTTAGGACTACGACACTTTTCCGAAAAGCAGTGGACAGGGTACAGATCGTGCTGATGTTAGCCAACGTTCGAAGAGAACATGGCACTTGAAGAAGAAGAAGTTAAGGATATATTGCTGGATGATGACCTGGACATTCAGGATATCATCTTTGAAGGCTTTCCAAGGCGTTGGAATGAAAGGTATGAGCGGTTTTTTCCTTAAAGAACCACGGATAAAGGTCAATTCATGCTCGCAACTTGGATCAACTTAAGAAAAAGTGCGCAGATTTTTAACTCTATAAAAGCTTGCACACGTTGACGTTTATGTTGATCCAAGGTACGAGAATGAATTAACCTTAAATTAGCCAAATACGAGGTCAAATAATAATATTTTAGAGAATGTGGTTAAATTTATAGCTAGCAAGTTGATGGAGATGTACAAAATCTTTGGTCACAAAGGCACAACCGCCTACAGCCATTATAGATATAAAATCAAACGGAATAAAAATGTGCAATGTGACTCCTTGCACTGAGGGTCTTTAGATGAAAAAAGTAATAAACTGCTCGAGCAACTTCTTTATTGGGGAATTAACGTAAAAAGGCAAGTGAAAATTAAACCTTTTTTTTCCTAGTGATGACATGTCTGGAAAAAAGGGCTTGCCGAGGATATATTTTTCATAGGTCTTCATAATTACCTTTTCTGTTCTTAAAATATTTTGGCATAAAACTCTTTCCATAAATCTGTTATGGTATATTTTAAACGTTTAGCTTCTGCAAGAAAGATAGGTACCAATAGGTCCAAAAATATCTATGATTTCCTAATGAGAGATCCTTTAACTATAACACTAATTACCAATTACTCCCAACTTTAGTTAATAAATGCATATAAGGGAAGGTTGGGGCAAAGATGGTGTTGTAGATATACTTGCCCTTTTTTCGAGTTCTGTTTTGCTTTTAAGTGAACATTTAGTAAAGCCCTCCTACTAGTACTACTGCTGTTGAGCACGCTTGTAGTTGAGCACGCTGTTGCTCAGTGATGAATCAGGAAGACTTGAAGTCGAGATGGCAATAAGCAACATGAGCAGTGGTACTTTCAATGTTACCGTGATTAATAATTACCATAAAAATTAATTTTTTAAGCTTGTTAAAGTTTAGTTCTGAATAAAACATAAAATTCGTAGTTTTGACTATTTTAGTCTGCTAAGTTTAACTAAAATAATGACAAAATATTTTGATATTTCGCACGCTCGTAGGAAATGCGCGCGGAAAGTATTTTCCACACTTACGTCTTGACCGAACTCCGCTGGCGCGTCGTTCGTGCAAACGACGGTGCGTGCGGAAAAGTATAACTTTCCGCACTTGTTAGGTAAATAACTATTTCCACACAAATTCAATTTATGGCGATCACCCTCGGCCTATACAGGCGTGAATAAAATAAACCAACACTGATCGCGTTTATTTAAACTCTTCTTACAACAGTTGTGTTCTGTTGTTTTCTTTTTGTGGACTTTTATCACAAATGATGTAGCTTTTGTGTATTTTTCACTTCACATTGCTCCCACAAAAAAAATACAGAATCTCAAAAGAATTCATGTGTTCAGGTAAACGTCGAGCGCGCTCAAAAAATATTGCCTTCTTTGTTTGCCTTTGTTAATGGACAGTGACAGAAATATTACCCAAAGTCGTCCGGGGTGCAGTAACGTGTAGTAACAGCCTCGCTCAAATAACTAATTGTTGTTAAAAAAATTTGGATGCATACCAAAATATCATTCTCTTCAATAACTAGCTAATCGAAAATTAGTTTATTGTAAAAAACGTGTAAATTGGTGCATATAGACATTAGAGGAGTATTTACCACTCTACGACTGTCACACCACTGGTTGCGCGCGCAGTCCATTTCCGATTCATCTATTTATTGACTTGTTTACCTTAATGGTGCGGTGGTGAGTTTGTGCACCGGTGTGAAGTTAGCTGACACAAAGTAATCTGACAAAAACCCGATCTTTGCCGAAGCACATTAAACTTCGGAAATAGTAGTTTTCACAACTGGTGGCTAAAATAGTGCTTTTTTTTATAAGCGTTGGTTTAAATAACGAGCGCAGCGAGGTATTTAGAAACGTTAGTAAAAAAAAGCACAGTTTATCCGCGAGTTGCTAACACTATTTATTTTAATACCTTTTTCAAAAAATCCAAGAAAAACAGGAAAATACTTTTAAAAATCTCAAACGCAGAGCTCTTCTCGCAACACACCGTCCATACTATAAATCAAGGTGGGTGGTAAATGAAATAACAATAACAATGGTTTCCATAGCGATGTGCCTTTTTACTCGGTGACGTTTGGCGACATTTTAATCTTTGACAATTTGATATTTTGACGATGTTTTTAATTTATTTTTTCGTAAATACTTGGTGAAAAGTGGCGGAAATAGCTTAATTTTTAGGCAAGAATAATTAGATTTTTGCCTATTACTATTTTCCGCTATTTCTCTTTAATTTTTGGGTAGAAAACGGACAGAAATCTTTTTTTGCACCCATGATAAAAAAAAAGTTTTTTGCATGTATGGAGAAGGTTTTGCTCTGTATATTTTTTTTCTGCCTATATTGACCGCAGTAAAAAATGCTTGTCACTCAAAAACGACTGCACCGATTTTAATTCGACAAGTGTTTTTTAAATAAGATTTTTTTGCTTCTTAGTACTTTGATTATATTTGCAAAAATAATGATCCCTTAGAAAAAAGTGGGGGATGTACCTTCAAAAAAATAAAACCTAAAAAGGGCCGGAAAGGACTGAACGGGCCGGAAAAGAGGCTAAGACATAATTTCGTCGTTACGCTCTTTTGATCGCAACATGTAAGGCTAAAGGCACAATTGAAAATACAAGCGACTAATTACAGAATACAGAGATGTCTAACCTCAATTTTTTGCGCCATTTTCGTTAATAAGATGCAAATTAAAAGATACAAAATACCAAAATATTAATAGCAATTAAAGGTATTAGCAAGGTCTACAAGACCTTGTTTTTATCTCGATTTTTAAACGCCAAAAAACCCAAAATTGCAGAAATAAAAAAAAAACAAAAACATGAAATCGTACGTCACGCTAATCTCGAAATCGGTACATGCTAGAGGTCTGTTTGTGTGGGACTTTTATTCCCATCTTTCAGTTCTGTTTAGTTTTCAAGATATTGACTTTAATAATAATAAATTTAAACCTTTCTAACTCAAATTATGCGGTAAAGTGTTTTTCAAAAAGAACAAAAATGGTTTAATTCAAAAAATGTATTAACTTTTTTCTTCCCTGATTATTCTGAATACCCGTGTAATAGGTTGGCTTCGTTTATGATAGTATATGAATGACTAGTTTTGGAACTAGTCCATCAACAAGCAGGGCATTTCACTATTATAAAATTCATTGTCATCAGGCCTGGGTACCGGCGTAGATAGCAAAAAAAACCAACCTAAATACAGGTGCGATTTGAAAACTAGATACAGATACGTATTTCGCCCTTATTAGGGAGTCAATCAGTCACGAACAAATGCTACATAATGTTCTTCCTCTCAGGCAACCCTTGAGGATTAACCATCCAAATCTACCATTTTGCACCAGAAAATTCTACCTAACGACCGACAAGACAAATGGTTGATAAGACCATTCCTCCCTCTTAACGTAGAAACCACCTTGTGTGATGACATTTACTTGGATCCATTACTGTTCGTTTGATTTGACTGCCATGTCCGGTTGGATGACCACACAGATTTCTCTCTGGGCGATGGGGTCACCACTTCCCTATGCACCCTGTACGTACATGGGCCGTGCGGGAACCACCTGCGACTACTCATCCTTTTGCCTTTATCGCAACTAGCAACACAGAAGAGAGTCATAGGTACTCCCGCCTGATATAGAGTAAAAAGTGACCATGTATTACAATATTTTGTATGCAGACGCCATCGAGATCTATATCAGATTTATGGGCACCCAAGGTCCTTTAGCGTAAGTACTGCGTACGCCTCTTTGTATCTCGGCATTTTTGCGTCTAAGAAATTCAAAAAATCCCGATCTTATTCAATTTTATACAAATTGTGTCGCTTGTTGTACGGCAAATACGCTTTATTGTATATAGAGGAGGACTGACAGGACAGAGGGAGCTGGCTTAATGGAGCCTTGAACTGAATTTTAAAATTTTCAACTTAAAAAATCATAATAAAAAAATGATAACGTATGAATGTTTAAAAAAAAACAAAACCCTGGCAAAAAAGCGGGTTATTTCTTTAGTCAAACTTTTTTTGGATCCAAACCGAATGAAAGAAAGCAAAGAAGAACAGAAAAAGGAAAATTGTTTAAAAATAATATTACATTTTTGAGTATAGTTTTCAGTTACAAAGTTTCATTACATAAAGATTAATTAATTAACTTACTTTTTTGTCAATTCTTTTAGCTTCAAAATAAACTACATATTTCTCTATTTACTAAGAGGAATAAAGAAAATACCACATAAAGACATTATTGACGGCTCATTTGGGGGCCCTCACTGAAGGCCCAAGGCTTACCAACATTATTTTTATGAGAAGGTACCACTTGTGGCACCTTTTTGGAATGCTTGTTAAAAAAGAAATTTAATTAAATAAAATGTTTTTACATCTGTCAACCCATGTGTTAAAAATTTAAAAAAAAAAACTATTTTTGGTCGTTAAGGACGGTTGAGTGAAGAAGAAAATCGAGGTGTGGTTTGAATCTATATCCCTTTTATCTAATGTCTGGTAAATTTAAAAAAAGGTAAATGGGGCGCCAATAATATCTTTGTGAAGTAGTTTCTTTATTCCACTTAGTAAATAAAGAAATATGTACTTTATTTTGAAGCTAAAACATTTGACAAAAAAATAGTTTTTTAAAAATTTTAACACATGGGTTTAAATATGTCAAAATAGTAGTTTTAACAACTAGTGGCTAGAATTGTGCTTTTTTTACAAGCGTTGGTTTAAATATCGTGCGCAGCGAGGTATTTAAAAACGTGAGTAAAAAAAGCACAGTTTAGCCGCGAGTTGTTAACACTATTTTTTTAATACCTTTATTAAAAAATGCAAGAAAACCAGGAAAATAGTTTTGAGAATCTCGAAGGAAGCGAAATTCTCGCAACACACCATTTTTACACTATAAATCAAGGCGGCTGGTAAATGAAGTAACAATCGTTTCCATAGCGATGTGTTTTTTTACTCGGATATTTGTAAATGATTTTTTCGTAAATACTTGGTGAAAACCGGCAGAAATGGCTTAGTTCTTAGGCAAGAATAATTAGATTTTTTCAGTATTACTATTTTCCGCTATTTCTTTTTAACTTTGGGTAAAAAAGGGACAGAAATCTGTTTTTGCACCCGTGATCAAGAAAAAAGTTTTTTGCATCGGTAACCAAAAAAGCGATGCTTTAGTTATCTCCAGACAGTTACTAAAATCATGTTTTTGATGAAGGTATTTAAGGTGACCAACCGTCCCGGTTTGGCCGGGACAGTCCCGATTTTTAACCATTTGTCCCGGGGAAAAAATCCGTCCCGGATAGTCCCGGTTTTTGGGCAAAAGTTAGGTTCGCCCCGGTTTTGATACCACTGTATTTTGTAACTTTAAAATCACTGCAATTAAAAAAGCGGATGTTCTCTGCCATCTATAAATTTTAATTGAAACCTTACTTAAATTATTTTTCTTTAATTAGTATTTTGGAAAATACACCTTAATATTATTAGGGGTACATATAAGAAAAAATACATGATATACAATACATTGAATGGCAGGAGTGTTCCGGTTTTGCCCCTTTAGGAATTGGTCACCTTAAGGTATTAAATTTTTTTTATTTAATCGAATTTCTTTTTTAACAACAAGTGGTACGTCCTCATGAAAAAAATATCGGTAGCCCCTGGGCCTTCAGTGATGTCCTTGTGTGGTATTTTCTTTATTCCGCTTAGTAAATAGAGAAATATGTAATTTATTTTGAAGCTAAAATAATTAACAGAAAAACTAATGCGTTAAATTTATCTTTTAACAATCTTTCCAAAAAGATGCCACAATTGGTACATTGTCTTTAAAAAAAATAGTAGGTAGGCCCTGGGCCTCCAGTTGGGGGCTCCCAATGTTTTTTTTTTCATGTGCGGAAAATCCGTAAAAAATCATTAAAGTTTCGCTTTTAGCATTTTTTAAAACCTCTTCCCTAAAACCGCTAGAAGCTCCGTTCCATTTAAAGAATCCACCCTGTATATGTCTTCATAGAAACGCTTAATTTTCCTTCAAATTGAAGGTACATCTGTCAATTCTGCAATTTTACAAATGGGTGTTTTTTACGTGAATCCTGTTTCAGATTTTTAATCATAACATCATTATATAAAATCTCCTAGTTGCTAGCGCTGTACTGATGAGCCCCACAAGTGCGAAACCCAGGTCGACGGTTACCATTACCTTTTTTTTATTCATTCACCCTCGCTAAATCCTTTTCAAAAATTTGTATGCCTAGCAGGTTTCGCAACAAGGCTTATTTATTTAAAATATAGTTTCTAATGAGTACCTCCATTTTATATTATAAATAAGCTAAATTGTGGGAGAACAAACGGGCCATCTTCATATATAGGTAGATAGGTAGTTCTTTGGTCGTACCACTTGTGTAATACGGAAGTATTCTTGAGTCTCGCACGGGTGCCGTTAGATCGGTACGTGCGATGTTTATCCGATGACTTGGAATATTGTGATGTGTGTGAGTTCAATAAAAAATTTAGAATATTTACATGGTTCAAATGTTCTGAACCATCTTGGAATAGATCAAGATGATTAGTAACCAAAAGGCGATCGCGTTAACTGATGTTATTTTTGCGAAGTAGATTCTTTTTCGAACAGAAACGCAACTGAGATTTTTGTTACCTTTATGCGCTTTAGGGATTAAAAGTCAAAAGTCCCTGGTAGTAGTAGTAGTTAAGGGGGGGCGACCAGGACCTAGCAAATAGGCCCAATCGGTCCGTTTTTACCTTACCCCTTACGGTACGGGCCTTCCTGTTCTCTTCACGAAGTCCAGTACTTTGGCCCACTTGAGAGCTCGTAGTAGGTCCTCTGCATCCAGGTTCGGCTGTCAGAGTATCTGATGCCTCATCCTTAGGTATGTATCGTACTCCGCAATGAAAAGTCTCTATATTCAGGGGCTAAAGTGGCACTTTTAGTCCCTATGAACTAGGTCATTGAAGCAGTTTCGGTGTGTGTGTGTTGTATCAACTTTAACAACGGCCGTTTCATCATTTTTCTTATTCTCCTTATTTTTGACTTTTTCTTTTTTTAAAGGGCATAAAATAGCGTATAAACCACGGAATTGGAGTGTTTTTTATACTTGGACGAATTAGAGTCCCCCTTCGGGTCGGGCTACAAGCTTTTCACCTCGGGATAAAAAGCGCCACTTTAGTTCTTTGCTATATCATTTATCAAATGTGACAAATTTAAAATATACAGTTATTTCTTTCTAATAATTATAATACCATATAATAATATTGGTTTATATCGCTTTCGACATAGTAGCATTGAATTTGTATGAGAATGCTGCTGCTTATACTTACAAGATTAAAACAATATAGTTTCCCTTCATATTACAGATTCAAATGTTGGTAAAGATAGGGCATATTATCAAAATATACAGTGTCCCGTTAACAGAAAAAGATCATTACCATCTAGTTTAAATAAAATAAAACCAGTGGCGTGCGGGAAAATTTGGGACGAGGTAAGCATTTTGGAAGAAACCTTTTTTAACAAAATAGTAGTTTACATAACAAGCATGTTGTGATAGTCATTCAACGCGGAGAAGAAGTTTGAGACGCGAGCCGCAGGCGAGTGTCTTAATTTATCTGAGCATGTAATGACCATAACATGCGAGTTAGTGTACTTTCTAAACATTCGTTCATACTTTGTATTCTTTATGTAAAATTACTGTTTCTAAGAGAATTAAGAACAAATTGTGACATTCAAGTTTTTGAAAATTTTATAAAATTGACAAAGAAAAAAGTTTTAAGAAAAATCTCCGCATCAAAGAACTAAATCCGCCTAGAAAAGTAAAATTTACAAAATTGCATATGAAGTTTAAAGTTTTGTTTCATCTATAACATTTTCCAGGGCGTAATTAATTTTTATCTCATAGAACTTTTGTAAAAGCTATACTATACTTAAGAGAGACCGTTTATTTTATCTAAACAAGAGCAAGTCAAAGCCGAAATTAAACACATGATTGATTGTTACTCCTATTAGAAAATATATTATTTTTAAAAGGAGAGAAGTGCGCTATGACCAAATGGTGTTGACGTGACAGATGAGATGAAACTGCACGTTTTTAACGAATATACAAGGTGTTCTAAAATTTAAACTTAACTATATGAAGTGTTAATTTGAAAATATTATAATACCAGCAAGTGTAAAAAGTTTATTTTCCTACGACCGCACACAAAAGTCGCCAAATCTGCACTCTATAACGCCTCAGAAAGTTTTATATTTTACACGAATATTAATTTTATTTTCGTCCCTAGAGACGAAAATGTTTTCTTCTCTAGTGACGAAAATGAATGACAGCAAACCATCCAAACAATGTATATAACTATGATTTGTGGAAGCGTCGGAAATAAACCGAAACCATTTTCGTCCCTAGAGAAAAAAATATTTTCTTGAGATGAAAATGAAAAAAATACGAATTAAGTCGTAAAGTGGTCGTAGGAAAAATAGCGTACACAACTCAATAGAAAGTAACTTTCTTACACTCGCGTGTTGTTTCACTCGGCTAGCGCCTCGTTCACAACATTCACGCTCGTGTGAAATATGTGACTTTCTTCTGTGTCGAGTGTCCAAGAATTAGTTTCCGCGTTAGGAACGTGACTTTTTCTACAAGCGTTAAGCAGGGTCCAGCAGGACTATACAACAACTATTTTTCTGTGCGCCACTACCTTAAAAATATATATTATTTAAAGCTTTCTTTACGAATATCACTTTTAAAAATCAGTGATGAAATAAAGACGTAAAAAATAATTTTTAAAAAAAAAATCAAGTTTAATGTGCTTGAAACGAGGAGGCACAAATAACATGGACTTTGGGATTCGGTGAAATGCTTTAAAACTCACGAAGGTTGCAGATGAGCTGTTTAAATTGGACCAATCTTCTTTGACAAATTTTTTTAATTTTTTAAATTCTCGGACTGACCTTTAAGGCCACTAATTGTAAATTATTGGAAACAGTGAAGACATTTTGCTTATGACAACCTTCTCTACATAAATTTTACTAACTGCTTACTAGGTTGATGTTTTGTTTGAATAGAAATTGATTTGGTGCAAATTTAAGTGGAAATTTTACAGGTAAATTTTTGAAAATTCATAAGTGGAAGTTGCACCGATTTTGGAAATTGCATCTGTAAATATCCCGGACTTATATTAGACTTCATAAACTCGGAAAATTTCCAAACAAAACATAACACCCGCATAAAATATTTCCTAATGATTTTTTTTAGTCAATTTTCATGCAATTTTTTGAAAGAAAAGTATTTGTGCGTAGAACCAAAGAAAAAATCCCTCTGCCAGCAGAGGGATTTTTAGGTGCTACGCACTCATGTTTTTCTTTAAAAATTGGCTTCAGACAATATTTCCAAAAAAATTTCCGAAATATTTTATGCACTAGTCATATTTCTACTGGAAATTTTACAGGTAATTTCCGAAAATTATTAGAAATTTTTCAAAATCTCCCCGGGAAATTTCCAGAATTGTTATTTTTGGCAATTACGCTTAGACAATAACTCGAAAAATTTCCTGTCAAAACGCAAGACATGCTTAAAATATTTCCTATAGTACAGTAAAATTGTCATCTAAGGTCTTAAAAAATCCGGAGATGCTGAGTTTCTGGTGTGTTCTTTCGGGGAGCCTGAAAGTATACCTCTCAAGTTTTTGTTTCCCCCACTCCTCGGGAACCATTCGCCATTTTGAAAAATATTTATAACCGACTTTTCTGCATTTCTGTTGTTCGGAAGCGAAAATGTCTGAGAACATAAAATATTTGGCAAAAAATTTGCAATATTTTTGTCCAAGTGTCCAACTGTCTGTAGTTAGTTTCCAAAAAGATAGAGGCCTCCAAAGTTACAAAAAAATCAGTTTTAACGTATTTTGACAAACCAAAAGTTACTTTTTTTTTAAACTTTAACTAGGAAAGTTGTAGGTCTCCGAAGAATCCTATAAAAATATGTAAATTATTTATAATTAATTAATTAAACAATCTCTGAACTACAGCGACTGAAAGTCGGTAAAATTATTTGAGAACCGATTTCTGGACATGCATGAAGTTGTGTGTTGTGGATTATGTATTATTTTATTTATGGCAAGAGCAGTACAAATAAAGTATCAAATTAAATCTGGTAACGGTACACATATGACCCTATCTGACATTTATTCAGGTACCCATAGTCCAGTCCCTTTGGGTAACAGGCCATCTCTTACATAAACGCGAGAAGCTGCAAGAGGGGTTGGAGTGGTAGGTAGAAGTATTATTAAGTGCTAAAAGGGGGGGGGAAAAGGGTTGCAAAAATGTTATAAAGTGTTGCGAGGGGAAGGGTAAAAATTTGGAAAAATGGTTTTACATAATTGATGGTAGTGTACAGGGTGGTCCAAATTCGAGGGGTTCTGAGGGAGTTTGGCATATCCAGTCTAGATAGCCAAAAAAGAGTATACATGTTATGAGCTTGATTTTGGGGAGAAATTGAATAGTGAAAACTGCATCTTGATATATCAATCCGTTTCCGATCTACAGAGTTATTTTGAAAAATTGCCGATTTTAAAATCCTCACATAACTTTTTTGTTTATGAAGAATTTTTGTATTTTATGTATTTACCTGTATAAAGGTGTTTGTCAAAGGGCGTTTAGTTTTAGAGATATAACACAATCATATTTTTTTAAATTAAACACCCACATTTTTTATTTGATTTAATTTTCTTATAAAATTTCCTTTAAAATGATGTGCCACACTGTCTTATCCGTTTAGTATATACCATAGTAGCGTTGCGTGAGCTCTGACAAACATCCCACTGGAAAAATATGTAGGTATATCTAGTGAGCTTTGATTTTAACACAAAGAAGACTTTAAATACGTTTAAGTAGATATTTATTTAACAAATAATAAGCAAATAATTGTGAAAGAAACAACTAAAGAGAAAACTTAAAATAAATGTTCAAACTGACGACCATTCTGGTAAAGGCATACTCGGCATCTTCGTTGAACGCTATTTTCTTAAATTAATAATTCAACCGCCCTGATCTGTCTAAAAGCTGCATGAAGGCCGTCTTCTAATTCTTGTCTACTATTTGGGCAATTTCTATAGGTAAGATCCTTAATTCTTCCCCACAAGAAAAAATTACAAGTGTTGAGATCTGGCGACCTGGGAGACCAATATATAGAAGCTTTATTTCCTATTCAATTTTCAGCAAATAAATCATTTAGTAAATCAGTTATCTCTCTTGCATTGTGTGGTGGTGTACCGTCGCGGCTTCGAGTTGCAAATAGGTTTCAATATTTTGCCGTAATGGCATTATCTGCTCTTCCAGAATCTGTCGGTATCTTGCTGCATTCAAATTACCATCGAAAACGTACGGCTCAATAATTTGTCCCCTATAAATTCTAACCCACACCTTAAAACTGAATCTGCTCTGATTGGCTTTTTCCGCAATAATATGGGGTTTTTTCCTGTTTCCAGTAGTAGCAGCCATATCTTGTGAATATTCCATTGCGTGTGATTGTTGCTTCATCTCTCCTAGCAAAATTGGGATCTTCTTGACATTTATTCAAATACCAGAGGCAAAAAGCACGTCTTGGTGCAAAATCCCTTTGGCGGAGATGATGAAATTTCCGTGGTCTATAAAGCTTATATTTATATTTTTTATGAATGAATGAATTCATCTCTATTTCTCTCAATACCGTTAATTCTTCAAGCTCTCTATATCTCTTGCCAGACTCCTGTTGATCCTGGGCCGTGGCTTCATGAAGGACCCATATTGTTGAAGGTGATGTTTTACCTTTGAAAATGTAATTCAGATGCCAACTGACGATTTTCATTACTTTCGATATAGCAGTTTAACATATCATACTTTTCATACATTTAGTAAAGCCAACGCAAAAACTGTTATTTTTCTATCCATGGCTTACTAGATATATCCAATATTCAAGAGGCAATCTCAATCAACGCTATGCTCCACCACGGTCCCTAGAATTCTACATACCCTGATGCTCCACAGCTTCTGGATTTATCTTTTTTCTTGACAGCCAACTTGATCATTTGCAATAAGTTACTACTATTTATACTACCGACCGAATTTGTCAGAGCTCACGCAGCGCCTACTATGGTATTTTATCTAAAATTGCAAATATTTTCCAAACTACTAAACGGATAAGGTAGTTTGGCCTATCATTTTAAAGGAAATTTTATAAAAAGATTAAAACTTAAGAAAAACGTAGGGTGTTTAATTAAAAAAAAAATATGCTTGTGTTATATATCTAAAACTAAACGTGCTTTGACAAATATTTTTAGATAGGTAAATTCCTCGTCGAAAAATCTGTAACAACTATCTTTACTCAAAAAAAAGTTATTTGAGGTTTTTGAAATTGGCAATTTTTCAAAATCACTCTGTAGATTAATCGAAGTTGCTTTGAATGTGAATTTCGTCGAAATCGTTTTTCCGTCGGAAAGCACTTGATTAAAAATATCTTGTTTTAAAACTTAAAATTTAATTTTTAGTTTTTCTATTTTCAGTTAAGTTCAATGATTCCGATAATAATATATATTTTGAATTTTTAAGAATTTCTATACCAACATTTCTTGAAACAAATTTTGTTCTAACATTCTCTCCAAAATTTCCGTGAGCTTTTTTGTACGAGCTTCTGCTCGAACTTTTCTTTGAACATTTTGTTCACGTAAATATTGTCGGCATTTCAACATCAAAGGAAAGCTCATGTGTGTAATTGCGCTTAACAACTTTGGTACCTAATCACCAACGTAAGTTTAGTTACATGTTAAATTTATTAAAAATAATTTGTATCTAAAGCAGCTTACAAATGTTAACGATTGCTGGGCACTTTCTGCAAACTGATTCCTTAGCCCAACATCTATAAAAAAAAACATCACTTAGATATGCTGGTTTTTAAATTTACATTTCTTGAATTTTTGTACCAAAACAGTCGTTTCAATTCAGTCTGGCCAACAGACTATTGGGGAGCACGTCCACCAACTTCATGAATTTTAATATATCGTTGCTGTTCTTATAATCGTTTTACCTGGTGACCGCGACGACATAATTACTGCGGTATGATGATTAATTATGACACACATTTACATGAAATTACCTAAATTCTTAGATTATTTTTAATGCGCCGCGCCCTAGGAGTTTTTGAAATTTTCGCTCATTTTGATTCTAAAAGCATTTGGAGCAAAATTTAAACAAAAGTTGGATCGAACTTGGCGTACGTCCATGAAGTTAGCATTACCAGTTGCAATTTTTTAAGGTTTGATGTAAACATTAATTGTCGATTTTTTTTCGTAAATTTGTCGTGAAAAAAAAATGTTTGTCGCACTACATTTAAAAAAAATACACTGGTAATGCTAACTTCATACGGAAGTTGGCCCTACCACTCCTGTAACTTGCACTTTTTAAAGATTTGAAATATGAATTAATTGTCGGTTTTTTGTCGTAAAGAACCCCGCACGAAATACATTGAAAAATTATTTCGGTGAAGTTTGATAAAATTTGTAAATATAAAATGATTTTTATAGTTCCAGAGATATAAACGACAAAGTTTTAAAAAAACGTCGTTTTGGGGTATATTGGGCACGCTCAAAATGGCATTTCTTGACCGAAATAAAATAACTTCTCGACGACCTTCTTATTACTATGTCGGTAAAATGTTAACTGGTTGTATATAGGGGCTAGTCAAAATAATAATTAAAAAAATATTTTTGAGCAAACATTAATGTTTTAATATTTTCTAGATACACTGAACAAGTTTTTCTTCACAGTAACAGTTAATTTGTGTTACATGTTTTTTTTATTATTATAAAAACTTGAACTCTACTACGAAATAATTACTTTGCAACTTAAAAATCTAAATAATCTTTTGCATTCGGTTAAAGTGATGAGTTACTTTAAATAAATTGAATTTATTTTTTTGTTTTTTCCTAGCTATGAGATACATGCGCAAAGTTCTATATCATTCATTTTTACAGTAAAGTAATCAGTAATTTTGCGTACGCCCTTATCATACTTTTTTCCAATACAGGGTGCATTTTTTTTATTTTTTTATGTTTTGCATCTAGGATGCTAAATACTTTTATGAGTGAAATATTTTTTTACTGTTCTTTATGATAATAATTCTTCACCCTTCTTCGGAAAAGTTGGCTCTTTTATAGGGTTACAGGGTTACTTTTCTTATTTTGGGTTAGGCTCTCTGGGGTATTTTAACCACCAAAACCCTCCTCTGGCTATGCCACTGTGTATGTATACGGCAGACCAATTATCCGTAATCATAATTTATGGCATATTATTGTTTTTTTGATAATTCAGCCCAACCAAAAGTGTTATTATTTAGTTTAAAGAAACATAAAAGAAGTGATAAAAAAATTGTACCTTGTAGAGAAATTAAATATTGATTACTCTTTTGTAAAAATTAATGATATTGAACTTTTTGTATGTACCTCGTAGGTAGGAAAATAATAACAAAATAAAATTCAATTTATTTAAAGTTTATTTACTTATCATTTTAACTGAATGTAAATGAATATTTAGATTTTTAATTAGTAAAATAATTATTTCGTAATAGAAAACAATTTTCGTCGAGTTTTTATAGTAAAAAAAAATTAAATTTATAGTAAAAAAAAATGTAACAAAAAGTAACTGTTGCTGGGAAGAAAAACTGGTTCGATTTATCTAAAAAATACGTAAACATTACTGTTTGCTCAAAAATAATTTTTTTGTTTTATATCGGGGAAAATAAAAAATTGACCAATAATGATTTTTTTGACTAACCCCTGTATCAAACCTGCTAATAACACATATTCGTTGATAGCTTATTTTATTTCGGTCAGAAAATGCCTTTTTGAGCGAGCCCAATATAAGTACCTCAAAACAACGCTTTTTTAAACTTTGACCGTCTATATCTCTGGAACTAGACATAGAAATCATTTTATATTTACACATTTTTCTTATCTCGTGACCCACTATCACATACTAAACTTTTATCAAATTTCACCAAAATAATTTTTCAATGTATTTCGTGTAAACATTCTTTTTGTCGCACTGCGTTTAAATAGTTATACAGGGATTAATTGTCGTTTTTTTTGTCGTATATTTTTCGTGATAGAAAAAAAAATTGTCGCACTCTGGTAATGCTAACTTCATACGGAAGTTGGCACTACCACTGTATTAATAACTTAAAAACAATACCCTTTACAAATAAGTTTTCAAATAAAATCGTTAGCACCTAAAATTTCGTATTTCACTAAGTCAAAGGTATTTTACTTTGCAAAAGCAGTGGCATACGTGCGATGCCTGCTCTCGTGTAGTGCAGTTTTGTAAGGACAAAAAATATTTAAGTAAAAAAAAACTAAAGTTCTTCTCCAAGTACTATATTCTCTTCGAACTTTGGCTATCATCAACGCTATTTGGACTTTCTCCTCTGCTTTTCTGAAAAGTATCGTTGTACCATACTATTTAAAAAAAAAGGAGGGCGAATTGACGACAAATTTACCACAAAAAAGCTGCACTTAATGCATATTTCAAATATTTCAAAAGTGCCAAAGATGGTAGTGCTTAATTCCGTGTGAAGTTAGCATTACCAGGGTTTTTTTTAAACGCAGCGCGACAAAAATTTTTCTTCACGACAAATTTATGGCAAAAAAATTATTGAAAATTGCAAGTTACAAGGATGGTAGTGCTAACTTTCGCATGAACTTAGCATTACCAAGGGTTTTTTTAAACGAAGACAAAAAAACGACAATTAATGTATACATTAAACATTAAAGTGGTAATGCTAACTTCATAGAGGTACTTGGCGTTTGACAAATGTTCAAACAATAGCATCTGCGGTTTGTTTGAATCATATAATTATGAGATAATATAACTTGCTTTTCCCGAGAAAAATGCGTACCGATAATAACCCTCCCAATCAAGTTGGCCTGGAAAAAATCCATAGACAAGGAGTGTAATGGGCAGGCGCGTCGATTGCGTCAGTAGTGAAAGCAACTGACCACAATCTGAGAGCAAAAATGTATGTTTATGTTTAATATTTTTGTTTACTTTTGGAAAATCTATTAAAAAGTGGACACTACCGTAATAAAAAATAAAGAAGTATTGTCTGGTATTTCTCGTAATAATAACGCACGCAATCACAAAAAATACCGCCAAAAAACTACTACAGTTTATTTTTTAATTTTCTAAAAAACAACAATTTGTCAGGAATACTCAAAATTTTTATAAAAAAAAAGTTAAACACACAGTTTCTTAAGACCAGTTTAAATGAAGAGTTATCCTAACACAGGGGTCATTAGATATTGATAAAGCGGGCATTGGGGCCGATTTAACACATTAATGTCCATATCCACCAACGTGAAAATTCTCCGATTAAGCTTTAATCATGATTAACACTAATCGGAGTTTGGAATGAGTCTTGGCAAACAAAGTTTCAATAAAAAGAACCGCATTCTAAACACATATTAGTATCTAATCATGATTAAAGCCTAATCCGGGAATTTTTGTTTTGGTGGATACGAGCATAAATCGTTCTATCCTAACTTTTTAACCGATGGACCATTTTTTACGAAACAAACTTTGTTAGGTTTAAAATCAACCAGGCTTATTATTTGTTATATTTTATGCAGCCATCTTTTGAGGAGTATTTTATTGTATGTAAAAATTACTAAACTAAAAAAGAAATTGTTTATTAAAATCGATATATCTTAAAAACTACTAAACCGATTTTGGTGATTAATAACGTTTTTACCAGAAAAGAACAAGGCTTTTTCCAGTGATTATTTAATTGTGAAATTTTGTAAAATTAAAGCAACGAGCATGAAAACTGGGCAGTTTTTGATTTTGTCCGCCATCTTGGATTTCATAATGTCGGGGCAACAAATACATAAATATAAAAGCCTCATCGTTACCTACACAATGAAGTTTATTTTACTAAAATTGGCTTAGAATTTCAAAACTTATATTATGAATTATTTTGTACGGTTTTTATGGACCACCTGGTATACCGATTGTGATCATCTTAATTTTGTTTTTTAATTAAGAAAAGTATACGTAAAAAAAAAGCTTTATAAATATATCTGTATTTCAATTAATTCTGGCCGGTAAGACATATTATTTAGCAAGGACTCGCCATCTTATAATCCAAAATATTAAATATTTGAATAAAATGCAGTAAAGACTGTTGCTTAGGCTTTCCAAAAAAGTATAAAACATTAAAATCGGATAAGAAAATTTAATTGAACTGAACTGAATTTTATTTTGAAATGTCCGGATTTCCCTATACCTCGCTCCATTTTGCGCCGCTGGGATACAGAAATAAGTTTAGTATGTATACTGGGATATTTTGCCCCTAAACAAAATTCGTCATTTTTTTACCAGTGGCGTATCCAGGGGGAGGGGGTTATGAGGGTTAACTCCCCCCCCCCCAAGTATGTATACTGGGATATTTTGCCCCTAAACAACATTCGTCATTCTTTTACCAGTGGCGTATCCAGGGGGGAGGGGGTTATGGAGGTTAACTCCCCCCAGGTATGTATACTGGGATATTTTGCCTCTAAACAAAATTCGTCATTCTTTTACCAGTGGCGTATCCAGGGGGGAGGGGGTTATAGGGGTTAACTCCCTCCCCAGGAGGTCCAACCCAATCTACAATAAATTAATCATGATCAAGGGCCCCAGGGGGAGATATAGCTCCCCCACTTTTTTACAAGCTTCTATTTAACTTGCAATGTATGTAAATATGTTTGTTCGGGTGGAATCTTGCAACTTAATTTTGACTAACTTCCCAACATCCAATCGGCTGCAAATTTGGCATGCTTATATAGTTGCGGTGACAACACAAGAATATAGTGTGATGAAATTGACAGCTCCCCCCTACTCGAAGGGGTTGGAGGGGGGTACAGTTGAAGTACGCCCGATTTCGTTGAAATTTGGTGTGTTGGGGCACTTGAGGATTGAGAAATTCAATATGGCGGATTCAAAAACCTTATGGTAATTGTTCAGTGCACGATAGTACTGATATATATATATACTTATGTTTTGCTAACAAATTTTAACTGACTTATCCACATCCGATTGTGTCCAAATTTAGTATGCGTTTATAGTTTCGCTGAAAATACAATAATATAGTATTCTCAGGTACCCACTTCCCTCTGACGAGGGAGAAAAAGATTTAGTTTGTTCGATTTCAATCAAAATTGGCATACAGGGGTTTGTAAGAAGAACCATTATGAATTTTCGATTAGATTTCAAATGGCGGATTCATTACCACGATTAAGAGTACATTTTGGTATGCGTTTATAGTTCCGGCGACAATACAATAATATGGTATTATTAGGTACACACTTTCTTCTAACAAGGGAAGTGGAGAGGAGAAAAGATTTAATTTGTTCGATTTAAATCAAAATTGGCATATAGGGATTTTTTGGGAAGGGGATATGAATTTTTGATCAGATTTGAAAATTTCAATATGGCGGATTCAAAATGGACAACTAAAGAACAAGCTTTTATTAAATGCATTCAAGAGTAGAAAATAATTTTTTATCTTTCTTATACCATAATAAAAGCAATGGGCGCAAATTAAAAATTTTAACTTTACGGTGAAAAAGAGAGAACTACAAAAGAAGAACTAAATTCTTCTTCTGTTCGAGTGATAAACATAATTCTTTCATCTAAAGAAGCTGAGAACGGGTGAGATTGCCGTGCTTGCCAAGCATTTGAAAATGTCCGTAGGTTATAGAGTAATACAACTGTTTCTCAGGTGAATCGTCGATGTGACTGATATACGATACCTAAAGTTAAAATTTTTAATTTGTGCCCATCGCTTTTATTATGGCATAAGAAAGATAAAAAAATATTTTCTACTTTTGAGTGCATTTAATAAAAGCTTGTTCTTTAAAAGTTTTTTTTAATAAAAATTTATTGACCATTAACTCCGGTTTGTGACGTATGCTTGGTGTGGTGTCCTTTAAATTTTAAAAATTTTACCTGTGGTGCTACGATGTCACTAATTGTTAAAATTTTAGTTTAATTCTATAAAGTTATTATGATGTCATTAATTGTTACAATTTTAGTTTAATTCCAAGGTTTTTTTCCCACCAGCATTCAAAACGTGTAACAAATGGCATTTTTAGTGTAAGTTTTAGAAAAGACATTTTTTTATGCTAAATTTCAAGAAGTGGTGGGTTGGTTTGGGTTGCTTTTTTAAGTGTTTTGGATTGATCTGGGTTAGTTTGGGTTGGTTTAAGTTTTTTTTAAGTTAGGAGAAGTCGGGTTGGTTTAGAAAAAAAATAACTTGATCTACACCCTTTCTTATTCTAAGGGCACATACAAACAGCTGTCAGAGAAGGAACAGATTTTCGCCTTACCAATTTTTACGTTTTACTGTTTTTCTGTTTTACGATTTCTGCGATGTATAATTTCTCCGGAGTTCGATTTCTACAAAGTACGATTTTGTCATTGTTCATTTTTATAAAAATATTATAAAACGATAGCTTGTGAAAAACCAAGATAGGAATGTAAAAACCGTCTTTCTCTATTCTTAACCCTTTCGATATTACAGGCTGTCAAAGTTAAAAAATGTCAATTTTCGCCTGTCAATATTTTAAAAACAGTTGACCATAGGTATAGGACATTATACATAAAATGTACCTAAAGTATTTTGTACAATCCAAAAATTAAAAAATATACAGGTTCTTCAATTTAAAATAAGAAAGTTGTTGCCAAGTTTTCCTGCAAATGGCAACACTGCAAATATGAGAGTATTTCATAAAGACAGTTTACATGGACTTATATTAGAAAAGAAAGTTTGAAAAGTTTCCATTGTATAGTTTCCAAAATATTCTAATAGGTTACTCACCTTGGGACACCCGGTATATGTAAACATGACGCTCTAAGTTCTGTATTGGCATTAATTTGATAAATTTTTGCTTACTCTCTATTTTTTTTAAAGCCTGTGTACAAAATCGTAAACCCTATTATTTTTCCATATTGGGTAAAAATCAATAGATTCTCCACTTGCATACATGTCCATGCATAATGACACTTTACACATTCGCTCACAGATGTGGGATTTATTGACAATTTCAATCCTTGGGGGACTTTCGGATGGATGGTCGTTTCCGAACAATGAGAGAAGATTAGCCATTCATTGACAACTCACTTGTTTCCCTGCAAATAAGGAACAATTCAAAATTTAGTTACACGATTACCGAGTTTGTTAAACAGAATAAGGAATTTATTTAAACAATCTGCTTAAGAAGGAGCTAAAACATCTCTGATCAAGACAAAAATTATAAACAAACTTATGAGTCAACCCACAATTTAAAAGTCCTAGTAAGTTACTACTTCTATGGGTACGTTTATTAAAATCGTTTTCTATCAGATGATTGCCAATCCGTTAACCTAATAATTAAACCCTACAGTTTTCCAAAAATTTTTATATTATACACTAATTTTATACATATAAAAAAAATATATATTTCTTTAGGTTGGCATCTATGCGCTAATGCGTTTTTAAAGTGTTTATTGGGTACCCTGCCAAAAAAACCTCATAAAAGATTATAAAAAATAAGACACACAACATCATAAGTTTTCATGATCCATGGTCACATAAATTTATGATATTTTATAATTTTTGACTAGGAAAAGTAAAACACAAATTCCGCAAAGGATTTCATTATGTTTCATCAAAAAGTGATTATGATTTTTAATATAATATGACAATTAATAATAAAGGTTTAACAGATTCTTTAAGTTCTACCTGCAACATTCTGCAAAAATGAGGGGACAACTTAAGCGGTGGTAGTAGTATTAATGGTAGTAGATGTAATATAATATTGATTAATACAGGTAAACTAAACTATAACCTAACCTAAACTATAAACCCCAACTACCTAACCCACTAAAACATAATAACAGATTGGGCTTGCACAAACTCCACATATCTAACAGAAAATTGTTCTCTTATAAGTACTTATTTATCGCAGAAACTCTGGAAGAGATGTTACCTATCATATTGATAAATCACAAGAAAAAAAAAGAAATTTTGTTGAGTCGTGCATTATGAATATGGATAAAAATTTCTTTTTTTTTCTTGTGATTTATCAATATGATGGGTATAATAAAAAAAACAGAAAAAATGGCGCCCATTGACACCTCCCCGAAAACAAAGTTTTGACCCTTATTATGGTATATAAGATTTTTTTCTTTTTGTTGTTGTATTATGCCTTTTACGGTATAGAGGTATAGAAACTATTTGAGATGTTTTACCTTTATTCGAACCTTTTACTAAAATAGAATATCATCATCATTTTCTACTTTGTACGAAGGTTTTTATAACATAAGTATAAACTCTAAGGTTCAGTTTTTGTCTTTAATTTTGGTATGGAAAACACCTAGGGCTAGTAGATAATTGCCGCACTCTTTTTAAACCAGCAAAATAATACTCGTAATTTCACGCCAAATCATTCTGTAATACTTATTTATAATACTAGTAGTGTATGAGCTTCATTACAGTGGGGAATATAGCCACGACTAGACCAAGGGTCTGATTTTCGAATCCATACGAAAATATCCGCATACGTATACTGAATAATCAACAATTTTTATGTCAGTCTCTTTCTATACCGTGTGAAATGAGAGGCGAAAGATAAGCCGGTATGTGTGGACCGCGTTCGAATTCGACTGGTTTAACGCAATATTGCACGAGTGGGTGGAGGCATTCGTGTTGTTTCGCATGAAAAACCGGTTATTCTTGCACTTACTACCCATGAATCAGCATATCGGCATATCTTTTGCCTACTTTTCTATACGGTATAGGAAGAGGCGGAAGTAGTCGCATGCGAATATTTTCGTATGGTTTCGAAAATACGACCCCAAGTCGTCGTAACCATACGAGCGCTGTAATGAGCCTTATCGTACATGTTGTTATGGTTTCGTCCACTAGATTAATTTGAAATTAAAAAGGTTTTAGGTTTTTTGCATGTTGCATGTTACATGTTATATAATGTATAATTATTGCTCAAAAAAGCTAAAATCTTTTTCATTTCAATTCTTATCGTACATGTTATATACAACATTTTATATACGACCCAGATTCAAAAGCACCTTTTTTTATATAAAAAGATTTTACTTTTAATATTTTATTTATAATAAAAAAACATTTTCTTGAATAAATAAATTTAAAAAAATGGCTGTTTTTTAATAATAATCTCTAGTAATATAATAAGTATTACGTTATGAGCTTATTACTGCTGTAGTGTGGTAATCGATTCATTTCCGCACTAGTTCGGTAATGGGACGTATTACATGACGCAAACAGACCAAAATTAGAGACATAATAGCCATACTTATCGGGCAAATCGTAAATAATTGAATAAAACCGAACTTACTGTAACAAAACGGTTTTTTTGCCCACCTTATGTAATGAGAACTTACAAAAATATTTGTAAAGCCTGCTTCAGACTAAATTCAAATATATTACAAATTGCCTATAACTTAAAAACCAAGGATCCAATTTTTTAATTTTTATTTTTTTTTAATAGTGGGACTTTCCATCCATTACAGGACCAATACCCAGTGTTAACGAAGTTTTTGCAAATTTAAAGACAAACACAAAATATCCATGCACCTAGCCGGGATTCGAACCCGGGACCTTCCGTGCGGCAGGCAGACACGCTACCCACTGCGCTACGGCGGCCGGGAGGATCCAATTTAATTTTTAACTTTTCAGAAAAAAATGTTGTGTGCGCCACTGACACGAATATATTTTTTTCTGTAAACGGCATTTTTAAAATATATCACCTGCTAAGATTGGTAAAGAATTTTTGCCATATTTTGTTAGGTATTGTTTACATTAAGTAAAATTAAGTCTTTGCTTTCTTTATAATTTGACAAGTACTAAAACGATTTGAATAAACTTTAAGTAACGTTAAATTTAACACTTTTGTATGGAGGCTCAAATAACATGGGCGTTGGGATTCGGTGAAATGCTATGAAACATGAAACTCACGTATGTTGTAGATGAGGTCGTCTTGTGAATGTTTTAAGGTAAGGGATTTTCTTTTGTTGCTATGCACGAATGCTTTTATTTCAAAAATAAGAACCGCATTTTTCCGTTAGGAAATATTTAAAACACGTGTTTGATTTTATCGAAAATTTTCCCAGTTAATAGAAGTTTATTTTAAATAAATGCCAAAAATGACAATTTTGGAAATTTCCCGGGACGATTTCCTTGCTTGAATTATTTACGAAAATTTTTTCGAGGTGCGAATGTTTTGAAAATTTCCCGAGGCGCAACAGAGAAAAAATTAACGGAGAATTAATTGAAGCTTGCGGGAGATTCGGTACGAATATTTTATATCAACAATTATTTCAAAAAAAAGTACAAATTTTGACAATTTGGCGAGCGTTTATTTTGCGGTTTGGTGTTTTAATATAAGGTGGCTATTTAATTACTTTCTTGACACTTTGAATGTCTGTGTAACCTATATTGTGAGTATACACTTATTCATCTATTATTTTTACAATTCCCTGGTACTCTAGTAAAATAAGGTTTGCATCTTTGTATGAAGCAATACCGTTCTTTATCAAGTTGATTATAATTTATTTAAATCACACAATATTATAGTACTAGAGGATAGGGAAAAATAGGTGTATAGGCACATGTGTTACATTGAACGCTAGGTGTTTTGTATTTCAAATAGTTTGAATTTGTTTTTTTTTCACTTTCCCTTTACCCTAGTAAAAAAAAAATGATTCTCAAAATCCCGAAATGAACACATTTCTTCATACTGTGATAATCTTATACTACTAGGGAGAAGGGAAAATTAATTATTCTCTTACAAAGTCGATGACAATTTAACGCGGTAAGTATTTAGGTAGGAAACATAAAATCTGCGAAGTTGGCTGTGACTGCTGCGGCGCATTGGTGGAATGACGTTTCATCAATATCTTTTTGTTTTGTATATCTCTGTTGTTATTCTGATATCTGAACATGACAGCTGTCAAGCCAGGGAAATTATCACTTATTAATTTTCCAACTAGGTCACGTGACCGAAAACAATTCCGAAAAATTCGGGTTGTTGCCATAGCAACCTGTCAAAAACAAGGCATCTGATTGGCTTAAAACAACTGGTACAAAATTTTCAGTAGAAATATACATTGTTCTCGGAAATTTTTAAAAATTTCGTTTTTAGCCAACTTTTTTTTAACAAAAGCTTTCGTGCATGACGCCAGAACCCGTAGGGTTAGGAATTTTTTCAGATCGCATGCACTCAAGCTTTTGTTAAAAAATTGGCTTCAAACAAAATTTCCTGGAAATCTGACATGCAAATCTGAAACTGCATATTTCCATCAGAGAACAAATTTTATTTAAAACATTTCCGTGAAAATTTTTGGCAAATGTCATGCGACTTCCAAAGATTTCCACTTAATAATATAGAAAAAAAATTCCAGTTATTAATATAAACAAGGTATATTCTCTCCATACCAGAGTCAAAGTCACATAATCGGGTAACATAACATTTTTGTGCTACTTTTTTTGTGTCATCGAGTGTACGTGTAGAATGTGGTGCGGAATTCCGACACACAGCCCGACCCGCACATTAAACAATGAAAAAAACTTTAAAAAGACCAACTTATTGAAGAACTTCTTAATTTGGTTTCTTATTGTACCTACCTATCTTGTGTTTTTCTCGCTCATATTTATAAGCATTAAGCATATAATACTAGTAATCCTACTTCGTACAGTAATCAGCCCATTAAAATTGCATTGATATGACAAGCTCCAGTCAACGAAGGCTTTATTGGAAACTATAAATTATACGGTAAGGTTTATGATCAGGCCTTTATTGTCAGCATGAATGACAGAATACCGATACGATGTCAGTATTTGCAGGAAATCATAATGTTTTGAGCAGAAGAGAATGAAAAAGAGTTATTCAATTATTCCTATGAATATATTTTCTATTCTTTTAGAGCACTTTAAGGTCGTAGTTAGAATGTGGGGAATTGTTTTTAGCATCACTCTACCTGATTTTTTTGCAAAATTTTGCGTCATTGAATTTGTTTTCCTTGGAAACGCGGAGACTTTATTTATGTTTATCCACAGTGGGACACCAGAAATTTTTTAGCACCGGGTCAAAAATTTGAGGTTAGGTTACTTATTTTGCCTTTTCGCGTTCTGCGCCGCTAAAAAACCAAGTAAAATAAAAGAAAACCATTTATTGCAGAATTACCTGCTAAAAAAAAACGCTAACCAAGGTTGTATTTACAGGTGCATTTATAATTGAATTGGAAACACTCCCGCTAGCTGATACCGACAACAGGTTAACTTAAAAGCATGCAGATTTAAAAATCGGCTACTGGCGCTAGACCAAATAATCGTATTCTATTTTAAACAGGAGCGTCAACGATTAGCAAGAGTCTTTCCAACCTTTAAATGGAGCTTTACTGACTTGTATTGTTAGTACTCAAGTATCCGTGTGTTTTTGAAACTGAGGTTCTAAAATCTATCCTTTGCACTCCAAGATTTCACTAGTACAATTGCACATAACTATGCCGCAATAATTTAAATTTAAAAAAAAATGGTTGAATCAAAATAAAAACAAAATTATGTGGGTTTATGGGCGCCGAATGTTTCTATGCGAATTCCTAGTAATCCCAGCGAGCCAGTAAAGTTCTCTTGGTTCTTTGATAGACTCGGGGTAATGCCCGCGCAGCGCTAGGCCTTTTTCGGCGGGCGACCGCACACGCGAAGTGATTTCATATTTGTTTTAGAACCATGTTTTTGAAAACACATTTTTGAACGGTAAATATAACTCGAATGGTTTTCTGTCAGAAAAAGTAAAAATACTCTTCTGTCCCACTGCGGCCCGATTTAAAGTTTGTTGACAAAACACTTGCGGTCTATCGGCCAACACTTGAACTGCGTGTGTCTCCCAAATTCAATGAGTGCACAAGCTTTTAGAAAAAAGGAAACTTAGTTTTTATTTTCGCTAAAGCAAGGAAATATAAAAAGGAAAAATGTAATCCAGAGGAAATTGTGAGTATTTCTCTATTTTTTTTTTTGGTAAATCGGGTTTGTTCTAAACCTCAATTATGTTGAGTCTTTTGGGATAGATGACAGCACCAGAGCTTTTATTTTGAAGAAAAAATAATTGAGAATTTTGAGAAATCCTTCAGATATGTATGTTAAGGATTTAAAAATGATCACCCCTGCAAAATTTCAGCTAATCCTGATGTTTAGTTTTCCCTGTGCACTCTGGCAAAAGAGAGTTGTACTTTTTTATTTAAAATCTGGGGAGAAACTATAGCCTTAAAATTAAAAAAAATGTTTCTGCTCTCGTTCAGATTTACGCTATCAAAAAATGTTTTTTATTAACGAGGGTTGCCATCCGTCCGGATTTTACCGGACATGTTCTGGTTTTGGAGGCGTACAAGGACGTCCGGGCGGGTTTTTCAAAATTTTCTGGAATTTCTGCGGCAATTTTTGTGCCCTCAAAAATTATTTTGAAACAATAAATTATTTGATTTTTTTACCAAATTTAACTATAAACACACATGAATTTTATGATTTATTTTGCAGCCAGAACAGTCTGAACTATTAAACAAAATTCAATCAACAACAAAATATTTTGGTTGTCAACTGAATTTTTTAGGTTACTGCATTTCTTGAAATATTGCACAAAAAAACGAAACATTTTTGAAGAATTGAGGCTGAATCCCACTCCAACCCATTCTTTTTTCAATATGTAAACGTTTGTGTTATAATTGCAAAAAAATTGCAAAGTATTTAAAGGTTCACAGTGATTACCTTTTTTTAAAAACATTTTAGGCGTAAAAAATTAAATAAAAATGCTTATTGGAGCTTGCAAAATAAGCTGGATTTTTTAAATTTTGCTCAGGAAAAACCTGGCAAAGTCTGGAACCCAGAAAATCCTGTATAAAATGTCATTAGTTGTTGAAATTTTAGTTTAATTTTTGTCAGGAACAGCATTCAAGGAGAAATAGCATTTTCAATGCATTCGTGTTCTCAAAATTTGTGATTTTGAATAAATATTTTACAATAAAATTAAATTTTCTAGAACCACATATTTGCCTAATATAACATCATTGCTTATTACAAATTTTGTTTTAAAAACATTTAAAACGCGTAAAAATTACATTTTTAATGTAATTTCCCTATAAACAATTTGTGACGAATAAATATTGACTCGATATAAATTTTCAGTTATTCGTTCAATGGACCAATGAAGGTAGCAGGTGTCTAGCCGGTAACTTTTTGTCTAACTTGGGAATACTGGCCCATCAGTCACTAAACCGATACACCACCGATCATTGGTTCAATGGTAAACCGTTGCTAGATCAGTAGCAAAAATATATTGGCATAATGAACTCATTGTTCCAATTTAGGTGGTCTCCATTTAACTAGTTATTTAAATCCTAAAATATGACCCTAAATAAGAATAAAAATATATTTTTGTGCTCCAAAAACCATGACAATACATCCTAAGAAAAAAAAAATCAGCAAAAAAAAAGTGGAACGATGGCGGGATTCGAACCGGTAACCTCCAGATTACCAGGCCAACGCTATAACTACTGGACCATTGCGGCTATAGGAAAATTTAAATTTTTTTGGTACACTAACTTTTTGGCTGAACCAATGTCGGATTTTTTTAGAAAAAAACGGCCTTTGATGACACAAGCACGAAAATTGGCACAGTTGTTAAGAATAATATTTTAATCGATTTGATCCGAGGCTCCATTGACATTTTGCTTTGGGTGTCGGGGTCACAATCCGCCATTTTTCCAAAATGGAGGCAATAAATTCTGCGATTTTTTTCTTTTGAAGATATCGGCATGATCATGCTCGATTGTATATATTTCAAAGTCGTAAAATTCCAAAAAAATACTTTAAGACTGCTATGACCTTAAATGACCTTGAAATTATGTTATAAAAGAAAAAAGTTTTTTTTTCTCTACAAACATAGAACTAATTTATGCTATAATGGTGTAAAGGTGCAAAATATATTTAAACCCTATTTTATTTAAGGCGCATCCAAAAATTTGCTTTAATAAATCAGATGCCGTCATTTTTTTTAATGGTAGCCTTAACTAAAAAAGATGTTTGTTTTAGTCATTTAGAAGAAATATAGTCGATCATAAAGAAATGACATCCCTATAATTATAACGTTACATGACTTTTCACCAGTTGCCTACGCAGGGAAGGGGGGGCTTAGGGGCTCAAGCCTCCCCCCTTCCTCAAATATCGTGTGAAAGATTAAATTTTCCTAAAAAATTGAAAATTAAATGACTATCTAAAACTATGCTGCTACTCAAGAGCTCCCCAGGAACCTTAATCTCCCCCAAGAACCTTAAGTCACCCCCGGGAACCTTAAGCCCCTATCCTCCCAGATAAACAAAAATGCCACTAAACATATTTAATTATTATATTTATATATTATTATTACCATTATCTACGTTTATTAGCAGCCTCACGCCGGCCCCCGCGCCGGCGCACCTTTAGCAGAACATGAATTGAAATGTATAAACGATTTGTTCAAGAACGTCTTTCAACTAATAAAAAATCTATATTTGATACAATTACAAAAGCCAACTCACGAATATTTCAAATAGTTAAAAAAAAATGACTAAAAATGTTTCCGTATCCAATCTAAAGTCAGATGTGTAGCTTTTCTCGAGGTTGTTTATTATTAATACTACACTAAACTTAAATCTAAAAGAGTTCTTTAAATACGAAATCCAAAATTCACCGCCATCATTGTCTGTTATTGCCGTTTTAAGAACTGGAAACAAAGCGAACTTACTCTCCATTTTGGAGAACTTAAAACCGCAAGAGAATTCATATTCTGAACCTACACATTGAGATGAAGTGGTTTTTGATGGTGCAGCTTTGGTTCAGTTGTTGAAACTAAAAGCAAGGAGATTTGATATACCATGCGATTTGTGTCTTGAAAATAGTCTTAAAAGCTCTTGTCTAGAACAAAGAGGAACCGGCTTAAGACAACACCAGCTACCCGACAAAAGTAATAAATAATTATTAAAGGTAATAACTTCTTCCAGATAAGATTCCAACCATTTGGAAAAAGTACCTTAGAGACGCCAAAAGCAAAGAAAAGTCGTTTACGTATTTGGCAAAATCATTAATGTCTACCGAGAAAATCAATTGTGAAAAAGACAAATATCGTCGAAAAAATGGTCTATTGTGGTTATTATAGGAAACAGCACCTCGGAATTGAACAAAGTTTCATGCAGATCCATGGAAGAGGCCGATGGAAGAATATTATTGAATGTCAAAGACATGGTGGTAGATGGGGCAAAATCTGTGCTAATCGGATGCTCAGATACAGATGTGGTGGTACGTGGAATTTTTTTTTTTTATTTACAGGCTATAGATCTGGAAGAGTTATGGTTTTTAGTTGGAACCGGAAAGAGAGAGATAAGAGCATTGCTGTTCGTGGTTTTCACGTCTGCTAAAAAAAAGGCGAGGATGACCTGGAAAGAGGAAGAGATTACAATAGTATTTAAATATCTGGCCAGTAAAGAGAATAATCATATTTTCCCTTAATATGTACAATATAAACATTGAATCTTCTAGCGTCAACGATACTCGCGAAGCTCTTTTCTGTTCTGGCGAACGACCACTCAGTTCAACAAATCTCTCACAAGTAAGCGTTAAGCAGCCTGGCCAGACGAGCTGCTTATCAAGCTGGGCAAATATGGGGTAGATCGCTTTCCAGTACAGAAAATATTCATACACCTGAAAACTGGGGTTGGACCTTAATAAATAACAAATGGAATATGGACTCCACAATGGAGTGACCTGTCTTGGGTGTGGGAGGAGTTCAGGAGTTGCGGGACATGGAAAAGTGCAACTGCAAAACGGAATGTGATACTTTAAGATGTTCTTGCCACCCTCTTGGTCTCCCTTGTACACCTGCGTGTGGTAATTGCAAAGGGGGATGTAAAAATCAAAATGCATAATTTAAGGTTGTTTGTATTATAGTTTGTATCGAGGTTTATAGACTGAATATATTTTTATATGTACATTATATGGATTTTTTAATAAATAATCCTTAGATATTTTAACTCTACAAAACTAAGCTCACTTAAAATTATATTGATCTAGATTATTTTTTTCGAAATTATTGTCCTCAAATAAATATAATTTTTTTGCAAAATTATATTTTTTACATTAAATCATGATTTTTAAGTTCATTTAAGGTCATGGCAATCTAATTCTACTACAAATCTAATTTTTCGAATTTTGTGACTTCAAAATATATTAAAGAGAGTATGATCATGCCGGTATCTCCAAAAGGAAAAACACGCAGAATTTATTTTCGCCATTTTGAATAAAATGGCGGTATTTCCAGCTTTAAGGCAAAAAGTCGATGGAGCCTCGACTCAAATCAATTAAAATATTATTTTTAACAACTGTGCCAATTTTCATGCTTGTATCAGTAAAGGCCGTTTTTTTTTCGCTGAGCAACCGGGCTAGTAGTCTTTTCTTCAATGGCTCAACAAAGTGAACGAATATCGGAGAGACGTAGTTTTTTCTGCAATGGCCCAACAAAGTGAACAAATATCGGAGCCACGTAATTCTTTCTTCAATGGCTCAACAATTCCGTTGTATTTAAGATGAAGATTCTTCTCCGTCGATTCAACATCAAATTAATATTGGCAAAACAACTGTATTGGCACACCAACTGAAGTTAGTCAATGAGCCAATAATGTATGCTCCCGTATCGAAGAGATGTAGTTTTTTCTTCAATGCCTCAACAACAAAGTCCGTTGTATTTAAGTTGGAGATTCTTCTCCGTCGATTCAACATCGAATTAGTATTGGCGAAACAACTTTGTTGGCAAATTTATGTTCGTCAGCGGCCCACTAAATAATTTTCGTCACAGTCACTCAAAGGTCATTCAGTTATCCAACCAATGAAGAACCATCAGATATCCGTCACATCTTGTTTACTTGATCACCTCTCCATTCAAATCTAACAACTGCATATTCGTAGCAGCTTTGATTGAAAAGTTATGAATTTTTAAATTAATATACCCCCTCTTATCCCCCACCAACATAGTTTTTACCTCCAGAATTAGAAAATATTTAGTGAAACATAAAACTTAAAACGTTATATTCGTAGAAGCTATGATTGAAAAGTTATGAATTTTCAAATATATTAACCCGCTCTCATTCGCTTAGCCACGCCCCAACGTCGTTGGGTTTTGGCGTTTTACAAAATTAGAAAATACTTGATGGATCATAAAACCAAAAACTGTATATTCGTAGCAGCTTTAATTTAAAAGTTATGAGTTTTTTAATCGATTTCGATTCGACCACCCCTAACGTCGTTTTTTAATAATCTCGTGTTGTTACCGGAACTATAAACGCGTACCAAATTTGAAGTTGATCGGATATGTAAAAGTTAGTCAAAATTGACTTGCAAGATTTGTGCGAAACATACTAACTAACAAACAAACAAGCAAACCAACATACATGAAGTTTAATAAAAGCTTCTTAAAATGCGTTAAACCAACGGTTGACTACAGTTCAGATTTTTTCAGTTTTTCATTTTTTTTAATAGTATATTTTGAACATCAAGAACAGATCATTATCCATCTGCTATAGGCAAAAAATTTAAGCGCAAGACAATAATAGTGCAGACATTTTCGGCGCAATTCAAAATCAGCGAAGACGAAATCGGCGAAAGGCTTTTTTATCGCAAACCGTTATAAGACACTTAAAGTAAATATTTCAACGCATCGGTATCGGTATACGTATCGCGTTCGAAATAAAGTCAAAATATGCGGAGTGATGAACGTATCGTTACGTCCATCCCAACGCATGCATCGGTTGCTGTTAGCAGTTCTGTCATCACACCAGTCAAAGAAGCAGGCATCGTTCAAAACATGGCATGAACAAATGAACGCGTTACGTATACCGATACCGATGCGTTGAAATATTTACTTTAAGTGTCTAATAGACACATACATAACGATTTCAATCAGCAGTTCTGTCATCGCAACCTACAAAAAGCGGGCATCGTTCAAAACATCGCATAAAAAAAGTGAAAAATGTACTTTGTTTCGAACGCGTTACGTATACCGATACCGATGCGTTGAAATATTTACTTTAAGTGTCTATTATCGCAACACTTTTGCACGCATCCTTATTTACTCGAAAACTTTTTCAGCGCTACAAATTTTAGCGCAAAACATAATTGTCGTGAAGACATTTTAGCGCAGAATTTTTGCGCGCATACTGGAGGTTTAGTGAGGTTGGTTTTAATTTGAAGGGATAATGGGGGTGAGGGCGCCCACACTCGCATTAACACGTCCTGTCCCTTTCCTACCTCTTCCTTTTTTGCAATAAAACGAACCTCTGTCTACCCCAGCAGGCTGCGAGCCCCCCTGCCAACCCCATCCAACCTCAGCCATTAACACAAAAGTCCGACGCGACAAAAGGGCGATGCTAGGGTTTGGTGGGATTGGCGACGGGGTTCGCGACGTAATGGGATAGACAGGGGTTAGTTTTAGTGTGCGGGGGTGGGTGGAGAAAGTGCTCCACCTGCTAAGCCTATACGATTCGCTATTACCCCGACCCCGTTGCAATTAAACGAACCCCTGCCTATTCCATTACTTCGCAAATCCCTCCGCCATAATTTGCGCGAAAAGTGTCTTCCGCTAAAAAAACCGCGTGGATATGACTCCGCGCGCAAAACATTTACGCCAAAAATGTTCGCGCGAAATTGGTCCCGAGGAACTTGATCGCGTTAAAAATTTTGCGACGTGTTGGCCGCAAATCACCACGGACGTGTATTCTTTCTCTCGTGCGATGGGATCTATGGCATGGGATCTATCACCTCCCACAAATAAAAAGTAGTTTAGGAAGCAAAACATTTTAAAAAAAAAACCTCTTTCTTGCGCAAGCGTCAATAGATTTGACGCTGTTCCCCGGTTTCGTACCATGCGATCGGGAACGTATGATTTTTATGAGATCCGTAAGATCGAATCATCGCTCAAGAATACAGGGTTCCTAAGCAAACCCTTAGGGGGCCAAGCAGCCGTGTATAAGACGCAGACAAACGGAAAAGCACATTAGGCAGAAAAGGATGGGCATGGGGCGATGTTGTCACTACATCTTACACGTAGTAAATCCATTTCAGGTTGTTGTTTTCTAATGTTTTCCATTTTCATACCTTAAGGACTGGAATAAAAATTGTTTTTGCTCGACTTTAATACCAAACTGATGAAAGATATCGTAAAAAAAAATATTTTTCGGCTTTTCATTTTGTAACCATTGTTCTTACGCACTGTTTACAGGCTGGGGACTGAGATACATGCAAATGCCTAACCTGAAGCGTTCATACACGGTCGGAGAAATCGACTGAGATATTTCCGTAGAAACTTTATCAAGCAAATAGGACAGGTTGACGCCTTCGAACGTCCAACCCGGGTTTTGCACTTTGATTTGAAATCAAAAAGGAGGAACAGTCAGATGTGGGGCCGTGCACAAATTACGTAACGGTGATTTTACCAATTTTTGACCCCCTCTTTATGTAATGTTTTGTAACGGTTTGGCAAGCGACTCCCCTAATATTACGTAACGATTTCAAGACCACTACCCCCCCCCCACCAAAAAAAAAACTTTTCACTTATTTTCATTCCAAATTTTCTTAGTTCCACACAAATACAAACGCTGTCGAAAACCCCCCTCCCCCCTACTTAACGTTTTGTAACCCCCCTCCCCCCTATGACCATTACGTAATTTGTGCACGGCCCCTGTCGTCCCAGTGGAGGAGGGCGAGAAAATTGATATTTTTTTCTTACAAATTATACTCTTTAGACCTATTTCTTTGCGTTCCCGAAATTACGTAATTTTTGAAAAAAAATTGTAATTTTTATTTCGTGCTTTGTTTTTCTAACATTTTTGCGTTCGACTAATTTAATTGAAAAATTTTTGCCTGCGGCGCCATTTATCTTCTCACTCGAAACCAAGATCCCCCGTTTTAGGAAAACTGATCCCGTCTCTGTTTCTAAATTTTTTCGAATAAAAGTAGAGTATGATAATGGGAAAAATTTTTTTCTACGGTATGACGAAAATTTCGAGAAAGTTGAAGAAAAAAATAAAAAACGTGGCGGAGCTCAAGTTGTTCGTAAAAAAAACGTTTTTTGTAAAGAAACAGAGCAAAATAAATCTTTTTCACCCCTTTTTGGGTGTTACAAATATTGGCAGACCCTTATTTTTCGCTTTTACCCTCCCGCTAGTTTTGAAGAATTGGTTCGCTACATGTTTCGAGATCATGTCATAAAACACCTCGAAAATATCAAATGTAGTGTAGGGCCAGCTTTATTTAAAAATCAATAATATCGCAAGCAAAAAGCTCTGCAGGAAAAACAGCGCCGTTTATTGATTTCTTTGGCTGCTAGTGCTAGCTGCATGGTTTGGCCGTTTCCGGATAGATGTCACTAGTAGAACAGAATGGAAAGAAATTTAATTAAAAGCGAAGATATTTCTTTCGAATGTTAACAACTTCACGAGTTTATCGCTAGGTATCGTAAATAATGGACTTTGCCGCCTCCTTTCAGCAAGAAAAAGCTGTGGTTTGGACCTGAAAACATCTAATTTTCCTCGATCATCTCATGGTGTGGACGCCATCTAGCGGAATTTGCAGACATATTGTCAACGGTTATTATTGCAACTATGATTTATGCTCACAATGAAAGGGTGGCGACAATTTTTTCTCATGAAAGCAGTCCGGAGATAATAACAAACTGGCACCATTGCTCAATATATCTGTTTCTTTTGTGCGCGCAGAACTTTCTATGCCATTTCTGTTTGATTTATTGAAATGACTCATTGTGGTAGTAGAATAGCGTGGCACGTTGCCTTGCAAGTAGGCACAAACAAGAACAGAGCTTTTGAGTCTTTGAGATTGTTTTATTTTTTAGGATAAAGAAAAAAAATACGTAAAATTTAAGTACTTTTTTAATTTTCTTTTTTTTACTACCGCTAAAAAACCCTTCTTTATAATTCCCATCCATTTATTACCCAAATTTTAAGAAAAATAGCGCAAAAAGGTAATATGAATGAAAAATTGATTATTTTTTCCGAGTATTGACAAAAAAATCATTTTAAAAATACGACAAAATATCAAACTGTCTCTTGTAAGATAAATCGAGTAAAGATTTACTCCAAAACTTACCTCGCTCAAGAAAATAGATAAAAAACCAGTAATTGTATGTATACACATTGTCCTTAAATGAATTATGTATTTCTTTATAGGTTCTCATTTTAAATATTTTTGATAAATTTTGGCTTGGGTTGAGTTGTATGTATATATTGAGTTCACATAGTATATCCAGACTTATTCAGGGTGTATCCTTGCCTTACAGGATGCCTAAATTCTTTTACATGGTATATCCAGACTTTATTAGGGTGTATTCTAGCGTATTCTGCCAGACTTTTTCAAGATGTATCCAGACTTTTTCCGATTATATCTGGAGTTAACGATGACATTTTATATGTGCTATATATATATATATATATGTATGTATATACGTTGTCAAAAATTTTAGCGCCAAGAAACTATAAAATACTTGTCCATCAATCAATTTGATATTTCTCTCAATTGTCGAAAATGTATCACAAGGTAAAAAAAAAATATTTTTGGGATGGAGTTTTTTGGGGGTAGCATCAAAGGGTGCAATAGGGAAAGCTTAAAAATAAGAGGGGTTTGCGCGTCGACATAAGTAATCGTAATGTAAAATTTCGTTGTGAATGGTGCAGGGGTCTTTGAATTATAGTGTCTACAATGTGAGTGTCGGAAAGACCGACAGACTAGAAAAGTGCTTATCTGGATTCTAGATTATCAAATGCATGGAAATTCATCAAAATCTGTGCATTTTTTAGATGATTACATTACTTCTTTTAACAAGGAAACTAAAAACATTATTTTAGCCGCTAGTTGTAAAAACTACTAGTTATTTCTGCTTTCTTAAGTTTACGTATGTTTCGTTTTGAGGTATATATAGATTTAGAATCGGTAATGATTAATTTTAGGCTTACAAGTTAAAATTATTTTGTGTTTACAAGAAAAATAAGAGTATAATAAAGCGAAAAAACCCTCATGGAAAATCAGTTTATGCCAAAACTTTTATGCACCGTCGGTATAAGTTTCAAGTTTCAAGTTTCAAATTTAAAAAGTTCCTGCTACGGGCGACCCGATACAAGTTCACGTATCGTTATACCTTTTGAACATTTTCAAGAAAAAGTTTTAACAAGAGTCTGCCAAGTTTCTTATTTATCAATTTAAAGTTTTCATTTTTTTTTATAATTGTTTATTACAGGCAATTAAAGGCAGATCAATTGATAGCGTTTTTGATTATTCAACTTTTAGGGATCTGTCTCGGGTAATTGAAATTTGAAAATTTGATAAAAGTATTTGATGCCAAAATTGACAAATTATGAAAGAAGGCTGATATTTAAAAAAAAAATTGGTACTAGAAAGCACGGATAGTCCACTATACAATCAATTATTTTATGTTGAAAGGAAATGAAAATATCTCGAAAACTGTAGCTTTGAAACATTTGAAATATTTAGGTAATATTTACGAAAACCAAAATCTGAAAACCGCATATCAATAGCAACTCGGAAACCAAAGCTTCCACGAATTTGGACTTTATAACAAAATTTATAGTCCATATTAATGGAAACTTAAATCTGAAAATTGTATATCGCTACTTGCTTTGGTTCCAAACTTGCAATTTTCTTAAATATTTTATCCCCCTTTTTCCCCCTTCAACCCTCATCATCCTACCCAAAAGTTAACCAGTTCATGGCCAGCCGATAGAGGATGTTTGTACCAAATTTCGTTAAAATCGATTAAGGCGTCCTTCAGTTATCGTGTCTACAGACAGACAACAGACCGACAGACAACTTTATTTTTTCGTCGATTAAGGTGTTTTGGAACCTTAGTAACTCATTTTTGAGAGAACTAAGAAAAGTCAAAATTTCACAATTTTAACCCTTAAACCCCCAAGGGGGGGGGGGGGGCTTAAGGACCCCAAGTCCAAAAATCCTATTGTATATCTTTTATTTGAACACATTGGTAATATTGCCGCTTGGTATGTATTTGTTTCGGCATTGGTAAAAATTCAGGTCAGGCCGAACAGATCAGGCTACTGTGGCATGAATCTGTCCGCTATGGGAAGTTGGGCGAACCATACTGCCTGTAGCCTTAAGGCGGTGGGATGTAGCGACCCACCGACTACGATTCGAGTCTAGTGCTCAATCGTGTAATCAGCTGGCCTAATCTCGAGGGACCCCCGTCACTCGTTATTAGGGACCGTGGGCTTGCTGACTGTGCATCAGCATGTCCACGTTAATAAAAGTTTCGCACAGGCATTCTATAGTCTGAGATCCTATACTTTCTAGGACACATAAAACCATTAAGTCCAAAGTCTTTCGGCGATCAGCAAGTTGCGACGGGATCAGGACAGTGTAGTCTGGAAGCTCTTAGTGACAAACCGACACGAAAGCGGCGGAAGCGTGATCGCCGTTTTGCTCAAGGATTGGCTGTAGAGCAACTGCATCCGTTACTAAGCAGCCCTATTTAGGACCCACTCTGCTCACCCTAAAAGGAAAGGGGCTATAAAAGGTGCCCTAAACATAGCCAGCCAATAACTGCCCGACTGGACAACCGCATCCGGTGGGTACATCACATGCGGTCAAAACAAAAGAAAAATAAATCCCATGAACTTTGCGACATGGAATAGCCGTACACTTATGGATACAGACACAACCACAAAGAAGAACGACAATAGTGGCACGTGAACTAAGGAGATATAACATCGATATCGCTGCTCTCAGTGAAACTAGAAGAGCAGGCGAAGGTCATCTTAAAGAACACGAAGGAGGCTACATATTTTTCTGGAAAGGAAAAGGAGAAGATGAACCACGTATTCATGGAGTGGGTTTGACTATAAAAAATGAGATTATGGACCACCTAACCGAATTTCCATCCAGAATAAGCGAAAGATTGATGACATTGCGCCTAAACCTTAGCAACCACCAACACGCTACTATAATCAGCGCCTACGCTTCAACTCTTGCAGCTGATGAAAACCAAAAAGATGAATTTTATTCTCAACTTAGTGAAGCCATAACATCTGTACCTAAATCTAATAAACTTATCATCCTAGGTGATTTCAATTCTTGAGTTGGTACGAATTCAAACCTATGGAAGAGCGTCATTGGCAAGGAAGGTGTTGGAAACATGAACTCAAGTGGACTGCGCCTATTAACCTTATGTTCGGAATATGACCAACACTCGAGGTCAAAACACTGGCGTCTGATTAATTACATCATTGTACGTTCAAGAGATCAAAAAGACGTAAACATTACAAGCGCAATAACGAGTGCAGACGACTGCTGGACAGACCATCGCCTGATACGAGCCAAAATGAACTTACACATTCCACCAAGAAGTAGCCGTCAAAAAAAGCAAATCAGAAGAAGATTCAATGTAGAACGCCTTAAAGAAGATCCTTACTGACCTGTTTTGTTAGTATTCAAGTATCCGTGTGTTTTTGAAACTGAGGTTCTAAAATCTATCCTTTGCACTCCAAGATTTCACTAGTACACTTGCACAACTATGCCGCAATAATTTAAATGAAAAAAAAATGGTTGAATCAAAATAAAACCAAAATTATGTGGGGTTATGAACGCCGAATGTTTCTATGCGAATTCCTAGTAATCCCAGCGAGCCAGTAAAGTTCTCTTGGTTCTTTGATAGACTCGGGGTAATGCCCGCGCAGCTCTAGGCCTTTTTCGCCGGGCGACCGCACACGCGGAGTGGTTTCATATTTTTTTTAGAACAATGTTTTTGAAAACACATTTTTGAAAGATAAACATAACCTCGAATGGTTTTCTGTTAGAAAATGTAAAAATACTCTTCTGTCCCACTGCGGCCCGATTTAAAGCTTGTTGACAAAACACTTGCAGTTACCATGGAATCGTATAAATTCTGCGATCTATCGGCCAATACTCGAACTGCCTGTATCTCCCAAATTCAATGAAGTGTGATTGATTGATCGGTTTTCTTTTCCGGAGTGCACAGGCTTTTAGAAAAAAAGAAACTTAGTTTTTTATTTTCGCTAAAGCAAGGTAATGTAAAACGGAAAAATGTAATTCAGAGGAAATTGTGAGTATTTGGGTTTGTTCTAAACCGCAATTATTTTGAGGCTTTTGGGATAGATGACAGCACCAGAGCTTTTATTTTGAAGAAAAAACAATTAAGAATTTTGAAAAATCATTTAGATATTTTTGTTAAGCATTTAAAAATGATCATCCCTGCAAAATTTCAGCTAATTCTGACTTTTAGTTTTCCCTGTGCACTCTGGCAAAAGATTGAAAAAATTAAAGAACAAGGCGTTGCAAGTTGTACTTTTTTTTACTTAAAATCTGGGGAGAAACTATAGCCTTAAAATTGTATTTACTTTCCTGGATAGTCCTCTTTATAATGACATACTTTTTATATGTCAAAAGTAAATAGTACAGGAGACATTTGCAAAATCCCAAACATATGTGTTAACGTATTAAAAATATAGAAAATGGGTACGTGGGGCCCTTAAGGGGGGTGCAGTGCTAAACTAACGGAAAAATGTAATTCAGAGGAAATTGTGAGTATTTGGGTTTGTTCTAAACCGCAATTATTTTGAGGCTTTTGGGATAGATGACAGCACCAGAGCTTTTATTTTGAAGAAAAAACAATTAAGAATTTTGAAAAATCATTTAGATATTTTTGTTAAGCATTTAAAAATGATCATCCCTGCAAAATTTCAGCTAATTCTGACTTGTAGTTTTCCCTGTGTACTCTGGCAAAAGATTGAAAAAATTAAAGAACAAGGCGTTACCAGTTGTACTTTTTTTTACTTAAAATCTGGGGAGAAACTATAGCCTTAAAATTGTATTTACTTTCCTGGATAGGGCAATTTGTCCTCTTTATAATGACATACTCTTTATATGTCAAAACTAAATAGTACAGGAGACATTTGTAAAATAACAAACATATGTGTTAACGTATTAAAAATATAGAAAATGGGTACGTGGGGCCCTCAAGGGGGGTGCAGTGCTATAATATTTTGCACAAGTATTCCTCACCATAGTTGCAAATAACCCTGGGACTTTCATAAAAGTTACATAATAATAATAATAATAATATAATAATAAATTTAATTTTCATTCTAAAAGTACATTGCTATAATAACAATATTAACAAAATGATGAAAATATAAGAATACAAAAGGCAGCTAGAAGGCAATTTATAATTGTTCGGGTCTAGCCCCCTCATTTCTCTTTTACATTATTTGATAAACTAAAAATTGAAGAAAAAAAGTAAATGTTTTATAATATTATGTATATCAAAACTATATGTATACCTAAAAATATATATTCTTTTTATTTATATTACTTGAATCTATCTAAATTTTAGAAGTTTGCAACCTTTTTATGTTTGTCTATTTCGCTTATTAAATAAATAGTGTTTTACTTTCTTTTTAAAATATTGTGTTTCGAGAGCCTTAAAATACTTGAAATTTCCACTATACATGCTGTAGACATTATAAGTAAAGCTTCTTTCAAACATACTCGTAGTATGCTATGTCGGCGATATCAACCCCCTAAATCTTAGATTCAGGTTATGGACGTCTGTTCTAAACTTTATTCTTTTAGCCAGATACGGAGGAGTGCCCGACTTTATAATTTTGTGGAAGAAAACTAAGGAATGAAATTGTCTACGCTTTTTCATATCTAACCAATTAGTGTCTTGCAGATTATGTGATACTGGTTGGAATTTTCTGATACCATAGATATATCTAAGACACGATTTTTGGCCTTTTTGCACTCTACTTTGGTCGTTCTGATCGGGACATGGGCCGTAGACTATATCACAAAAGTTAAAGTGGCTAAGAACTAATGTGTCTGTAACTTGTGTTTTTTGTTTTTTATTTTATGTTTAGTGAGTGCCGATGGGGATAGAGAAGTTTTAAAGATAGATACGCTTTTTTATGTTTAAATTTATGTGTTGCCTAAATCTTAAATCTGTATTTAACATTAAACCCAAATTTCTTGCGCAATGAGAAACGAGTAGGGGGTGGTCTTGAAGAGATAAATTCATGGTAATTCCCACCTCGGCTTTATCCCTACCAAAGAAGAGTACCACTGACTTATTGGGGTTTATTTATAGATTGTGTTTTTTCAGAGTTTTCAACCAAAGTTTTAAGGTCTTGGGAAAGAAAGAAAAGCGCAGCTGCGAGTCATCCGCGTATTGGTCTACTTTGCAGTTGGATAGGCACTCTGTCAGATAACAGGTGTAGATAGAAAAAATAATAGGAGATAAGATTCATTTCACTCACATTCATTCACATATTTTTCAAGTTTTTTAAAAAAACTAACGGACTAGATAAAATAGCGTAAAATGTTAATTTTTGATACGTCTAATAATCATTTTTTATTTTTCTTGACAGCAGCGACAAGCATGGCCTCCTAACATGTCCAAACGTAATATCGTAGATCTCAGCATGGAGTATACAGGATTTTTGTATAAAACTTATGTATAAAATAAAAGAGGCATAGACCAAAGTGTAGAGGATTTCATTATCTTGGCTTTCTTTGCAAAATACGCAAGTAGAATGTTTTCTGATATCTTCTTGGTTCCTTATGAATCGCACCATTTACTAAAAATTTCATACTTACATACATACAGTTGCAGGAACGACGCGCAGCAAAGTTAGTACAAGCCGTCAAGGGTGGAGAAGGCATTTTCCGCAAGAGTTACGTACAATGTTTTTCCTACGAGTGTTTTTGTCCATCTTATTTATCAAAAAAAATGTTTTTTTATACCTTCATCAAAAACATGATTTTAGTAACTGTCTGCAGATAACTAAAGCATGGCTTTTTTGGTTACCGATGCAAAAAAACTTTTTTTTTGATCACGGGTGCAAAAAAAGATTTCTGTCCGTTTTTCACGCAAAATTAAAGAGAAATAGCAGAATATAGTAATATTGAAAAAATGTAATTATTCTTGCCTAAAAATTTAGTAGTTTCCGCCAGTTTTCACCAAGAATTTACGAAAAAGTCATTTAAAAAAGCATCGTCAAAATCTCAAACTGTCAAAGATTAAAATATCGCAACAATGAACTTCATCGAGTAAAAAGGCACATCGCTCTGGAAACCACATTGTTATTTCATTTACCTGCCGCCTTGATTTATAGTGTAAAGATGATGTGTTGCGAGAAGTGGTCTTCGTTCGAGATTTTTAAAAGTATTTTCCGGTTTTTCTTGGATTTTTTGATAAAGGTAGTAAAATAAAATAGTGTTAACAACTCGCAGCTAAACTGCAGTGCTTCTTTTTTACTCGCGTTTTTAAATACCTCGCTGCGCTCGTTATTTGAACCAACGCTTGTAAGAAAAGCACTATTTTAGCCACTAGTTCTTAAAACTATTATTTTAATACGCAAAAATTTAATAATAATGCTACAAAATGACACATAAGATAGAATAGTTACAAATATCTTTATTTTTAACAATACAAAAATCGTGCAGAAAATAATTTTTCCGCAAGATTTTTTTAGTAAAGTGCCTTCATGTGACTTTTTAAGTTTAGTGGTTAAGGCTATGAATTTTCTTAAAGAAAAATAGTACCCATAGATAGTAATTTGATTTAAAGTATAGCTTAAATTAAAATATTGCCCTTTAAAGTGAAAGTCATGCGATACATCCAAAATCGTGCGGAAAAGTAAAGAAATCGTACGGAAAAGTAAAATTGTGCGAAAAAGTACAACTTTCAAAACGAAAAATCGTTCAGAAAAGTAACTTTTCCGCACGCTCGTAGGAAAAGTAAAAAAACGCTCGCTCCTAGGAAAAGTGCAACTTTGCGTCTTGTTCTTAAAGCGCAAACTGTTACTTTTCGCTTGGTTGTAGAAAAAAGATATTTCTTGTTTAACTTGTTGACTGGAAAAGGTCTGGTGGCCATACGAAAAACTCTGTAACATACGCTCTTCTTTCATAAAACTATGGCTCAAAAATCGAGTTAATATTCGTTCTTTTTCCAATTTATTTTTTTTTGGAAACTTCAAATTTAAAAATTAAGAAAAAAAGTAGTTTAACATAAACTTTAGTTGTCATTGATTTCAAAAATGCAAGAAAGTAAAAATCGAAAAATAGCAACATTCGCTCTTCTTTATAAAGACGGTAGAATAGGATGGTACAAAGATACAGGCCTTTTATAACCTTCTTGAAAAGCCAAGACAAAATTTAAGAACTTGATGTCAAATCTGAAAATCCAAGTTTGCAGGCATTTTTATGAAATAGATATTTTTTTCCCTCACTGCAATTTTTTTATGTACGCCAGTGGTAAATAACTGAACTATTGCGTGTAGAGCTTTGTCTTTCCTGCATGCAGTGATGTATCTATTGTTTACATCGTTTAAGATATAAGCAAATTATAAATTGTTTAAATGAGTGCGTTCCGTGAACCAAATTCAGTCAGACTAAAAAAAAACTTTAATTTTTTGAAAATTTAATAAAAATTTAGGATTTTCAAAATGGCCAGCATTATTAAAATGAGACAAATTCTAATACACCAGAAAGCATACCCAAGAAATTTTTTTTTTCTGGCACTTATTTGAACAATTCATAACTTTCTTATTTCTTACCTAATATTAGCCCAACACGCACAAGTTACGTTATTCCAGTAGCGCACATAAAAAGAAATGCCTATTTTTAGTCCACCATACCAAATGGTTTGGGGAACTATTAATCCTGGTCGACTCGATAGAGATAAGGATACGATTAAGTACTGATAAAACTGAAAATTAACTTTAAGTGTCTAATATGCCAAACGTATGCGTTAACGTATTAAAAGTATAGAAAATGGGTCCATGGGGCCCTCAAGGGGGCGCAGTCCTATAATATGTTGCACAAGTATTCCTCACCATAGTTGCAAACAACCCTGGGAATATCATAAAATTTACACATTTTTCAAGTTTTTTAAACAAACGAAGATGGGTTAGATGGGTGTATGTTTCATTACTTTATTAAAATTTCTGGAGCGAATTTTTTTTTATTACAAAAAAGATAATACAAAGAAAGACGCAATTTTAACATGAAATCTGCCCTCAGTGTTTTCCAAAGTATGTGAGGCAAAGGGAGGAGCTGGGGAACATTTCTTCTGATGTTGTTCTCCAGGTTCTTCCCTACAACTTTGCCAGCTAATTCTCCTTCTTTTTACTTACTATTCGTCCTCTTTCTTAAAAATGAATATATATAATTCGTAAAAATTATTATAATTTACATTTTACAATACATAATTACATTTTTTATATTAGTATTATTAAGAAAGAACAGCGTAAGATTTCTTTACGAGAAAAGTAGTGAAAATAACTCGAAGAAAAAATATGTATTTTTGAAAACTACTGCTACTACAAAACTACAAATTTGAACATTCGCTCTTCTTTATAAGCACGGCAATATATATAGTCTTTTGACATTGTTATGAACGCGTTAGGACTAAATATACGAATACATTAAAATAACGTTGTTTTTTATTTTTTTTTAAAGAGAATATAATTGGGGTAATGTGGGGAGTCAGTTATAGGAGAAAGGGTTGGCGATGCAATTAAATAAACTCACAAGCATAACAACACTCGATGTAATTTCTCTTAGAAATTGTGTAAAACAGTGTAAAAAATGGCGTCTGTTTTGAAATGAAATGGTACTAAATCGGAAGCATTTAAGCGGCCTATATCTCGGAGGTGTCGCTGTCGGTCCGATGAAATTCAGGATGTTGAATGTACGACGCTATATTTTTATTCCTAAAAATATTTTAATCGATATTTCATTGCACAGGTCCACATAGTATAACTGTAATATTTATCAATGTTGAGGCCAATTTGGAAGCAAAAACAGGCAAAAGTACGTGATCTAATTCAACGTTCAACGAACGATCTAATAAAATCTAACAGGGCATTTATACAGTGTGTCCCAAAATTCTGAAGAACTTTTAAAAAGAACTATAGGTTTATAAACTTACATATAAAACTTATATAAGATCATTTTAGCTAAAAAAGTGGATTTAAAAACTGTATACCTTTTTATACAGGGTATCCAAAAATAATATATTACACAAAAAGTACGATTTTTAAATTGGACACGCAGTATATTACGTCATTTTCTGAATCACTAAAAAAACTTTTCGGAAATACCCGACAATATCTTATTTCCAAGATATTTTGAAATGTTTACCCCAGAATTGGCAATTATACCTATGTAATTTGTTTTCAAATATTCTGAAGACTCGTAGGATTTCTGAGACCTGCTGCCAAATTCAATTTTCTATGCTCCACAAGAAAGGCGATCGTGAGAACCCTGATAATTATAGGTCAATTGCTCTCGTAAATTGCTGTCTTAAGATTTTCACCCAAATTCTAACAAATCGACTTACTATTCAGCTGGACCAGAATCAGGTAATTCCTGAGGTACAATCAGGCTTCAGAAAGGGCCGCGCTTGTTTAGACAATGTATTCATTTCAAAATCGGAAAATATTTGCAGCTTTTATAGATTTCCAACGAGCTTTCGACTCGATATCTCGATTTTGGTGTCAGCTCCTGTTTCATTACTATAATAAAGAGAGATTAAAGCTTCTGAATGTCTGTCTAAAAAGTTCGATATTAATAGTGGCGCTTTGCAGGGAGAAACTTTGAGCCCCTTGCCCTTTAATTTGTTTATGGCGGACATCAAGGATTTCTTTTTGAAGAACAAGGTCTCCGGACTAAGTATCGATGCAAGAACCTTAATTATGTTGCTGTTGTACGCAGATGACCCGATAATTTTTACTGACTCTGAAATAGATCTGCAAAAATACTCACCGTTCTTGAAAAATATGCAAAAATAAACCAACTCACTGTTAACGAGGCAAAGTCCAAGGTTCTTGTAATTTCCAGATCTGGCAGCCCCTATCGTGGAGACTTCTTGTTCAAGATTAACAACGAGCCGTTGTAAGTGGTAAGCCACTTCACATATTTGGGTGTTATATTCTCCTCTTCGCCTTGCTTTCGCAGAATGACGGAAACTACCGTTCTACGTTCGAGACATGCAGCTGGGGCGGTTATTAACGTATTGTCTAACGTAAAACTGGGTGGCCTCTCTTGCTACTTCAAACTATTTCAATCATCTGTACTCAACACATTCACTTCATGTCTACCTGTTTGGGGGCTTGGATATATCGAAATACTTGAAACAATCCAGCTCATCTGCTTTGCTTCGAATAGAAACCAGCTCTCACTATATGGCAGTGTTTGTTTTTAAATGTGCACTAACCTACTTTATCAAGTTACTAAGTATGCCTGAATATAGGCTACCCAAAAAATGTTTGCAACGCCAAATTGCCCTTTTAGACTACGATACCCCATCAAAATTTAACTGGGTCAAGCGACTTAAACTACTTTTTATCGATAACAGTATTTCTCAATTATGGTCCCTTGATCCATATGTTCTAAAAAAAAAATTCAAAACTATTATAGAGAGAACGGAAAGAAATTATTTTAACCATGACCTTGCAATTGCGCAAAATTCTACCTACACTTTTTTCTTTTCCTCGCTCAATCACTCTTCGTTAAGGTCAAATTACTTATCATACAGTATACCTAAGTACGTGTTGAGATGTTTGGCGCAGATTCGCCTGTGCAATAAATTTTTCTGTAAATTTAGCTTTAGGGGAATTACTTATAGACTAAACCAAGAGGAGTTATGTACTGTCCGCAATATGCATGTACCAGAGTCCCTTATCCACCTACTATTTTATTGTCCGTTATACAAAAATCTACGTCCAGCAAACTGGTGTGATCCCGACAATTTTCTCGTCTTGTTGGATGATCTTACACCTAATCTGGCGAATGAGATATGTAGAACAACTCTAAGTATTTTAAAACTACGTGCGTTTCTTAGAAACGAGTAGTATACCCACGGCTACCTTGATATAGTCAATATATTAAATAAATATTGTTTCACTTTTTTTCTCATATTACTTACTATACTTATTTTTTTAACTATAATGTTGTTTTTTTTTTGGTTTTTGTTACTATTAAGTAATCTTTTTAGGTCTAATTATTATCTATATACTTATTTCTTTCTGTAGTGTTCTAAACTGGATTTTCTTGTTATAAAAATGTAATTTTTGATAAACAATAAATGAATTGAATTGAATTAAATTGAATTGAATTAACTTCCAAGATATTAAAGTTTGGATATCGCTCTTTTTCAATGAGAATTTGTATTTGGCAGAATTGCCTGATTTTTTATATGCTAAATTAATCGTCCTAAGAAGATTTTTGTTTCATTGCGCCAAATCTCTACCCCTCCCAGAAGTACCCGAAAAGTGACGTCAAAGTCGTCGATTTCGCACTTTTTAGCAATTTTTAAATTATAGTACTGACCTTATTTGCTAACCGACCAAAATCTATTTTGAATTTGCCATAACTATCTTTTTACAAATAAAATTTTAAACGTCAAAATTACACTGCCATCTTGGATCCGCCATATTGAACTTTTTTATTTCTTATCTAATTTAAACGAAACTTTCTCTAAGTTATAAAATGTTTTCAAGACACCTACCTGTGATTGAAAACTGACAGATGTCAGACTCCATCTTACGTCGGCCATATTGAACTTCGTTATTTTTTGTCCGATTTAAACAAAACTTTTGTTGCACTTAAAGCGTTTTCAAAAATATCCAATTTTGATCCAAAATTGACATATGTCAGTAGCCATCTTACAAGGACCATATTGAACGCAACGACATGTCAATTTTGCGTCCTATTTAAGTTATGTTAGAAAACCTTAAAATGTATAAAGAGTTATGTTTAAATCGGGCAAAATATAACGAAATTTAATATAAGATGAAAATAGGATATTGTAGAAAACGTGCAGCAAAAGTTTTGTTTAAATCGGACAAAAAATACCGAAGTTTAATATGGCCGATATCTGTCAGTTTTCTGTCACAGTTAGGTGTCTTGGAAACGTTTTATAATTTAGAGAAAGTTTCGTTTAAATCAGATAAGAAATAAAAAAGTTTAACATGGCGAATCCGGATCATTTTAGTTTTAAAAAAGACAGTCATGGCAAATTCAAAAAGGAAAAATAGATTCCGGTCGGTTGGCAAATAAAGTCAGAACAATAATTCAAAAATTTGCTAAAAAGTGGGTTTTCGACAAGTTTGACGGCACTTTCGGGGTAAGTACTTCGGGGGGGGGGGTAGATACGACACGTGAAATATTCTTACATTGAAAGCAATGGACGTACCCATACTACACCTGCACGGCACGGTCACGACACCGTTCGCGCCGTCAAGACTTCTCGGCGAGAATATTATACGTGTCGGTGCCTGCCAGTTGCCTGCCGTTGCCGTATAGTGTGAATACGAAACCGCACGACCGACGGTTGCTTATTTTGAGGTTATTTTTTCGTGTATTTGGACATTTTTTTTGTTTGTTTAACATGGAGGAGTTGAATTTCAATGAGCTACTTGTTAGAAGTACATGAAACGCCATCTTTTATTGCAATGGCAAATCATATTTGTTAGGTTGGCAACACTAAGCCTTCATCTTTTAGTTTTAAGAAGTTGGCATAAATATGGCAGAAGTGAAAAATTGTTTTGGTTAAACGTCGATGTTTTTGTTAAAATTTCCAAAATTAAAATAAAAATCATAAAACTACTACTTTAGTTTCTGATTTATTAAAATGCTACGCATAAAAATCCATCAGGTTATGGACCCAGGCCGCGAGTGTAAGGCAAAAAAACGGAACTGAATGTTTGTAGGTTAAAACAACATTAAAAAAAATTGGCGCGATTTTCGTTAAAATAAAAAAAAACTGCCTTAGAAAACATAAAATAACATTAAAAAATAGCTTAAAAAATGAGTGAAAATGCAGGATTACTAAAACTAAATGATGATAACTGGCCGGTGTGGAAATTTCAAATGCAAATAGTACTGAAGGGGCTAGATCCTTTTGGTGTAGTTGACGGCTCCAATTGTAAACCGACGACGGAAGGTGACGATTTAAAAAAATGGTTAAAAGATGATGGCAAAGCACAAGAGTTGCTGGTCACCAGGATCGAGCAAGGCCCCCTTACACATTTATTGTCTTGCGAGACTGCCAAGGATATGTGGACAAAACTAAAAAGAGTTTACGATAATGAATCGGTGGTTAGCGTACATTTGCTACAGCAAAGATTTTTCCAGATGGAATTTGACAGTTCGGTTTCTACATTTATTTCAAAAATCGAAGAAATCTTGTCTGATAAGAAATAAAAATAAAAATGAGGACTCAAAAGATAATAACGAATCAAAAACGAGTGGGAGATACTGCACGGGCTGTAAAAGACAAGGACATTTGATCCAGACGTGTTGGTTTAAAAAGAGTAGAGAAGGAAACAGTGCTAATAATACTGACAAATAAGGAGACAAGGACACAAATGCCTTTATGGTATCTGAAGAGGGCTTAAAAACAAATAATTAGTGTCTTGACTCTGGTGCAAGCGAACATATGTCGTGGAACAGCAACCTTTTTGAAACTCTAAATAAAATAAAGACTACTAAAATGGTACAGGTAGGAAATGGCCAAAAGTTAGAAGTCGAAGGAGTTGGAACAATAATTGTGTGGGCTCACAATGGTTAAAAATTAATTAAAACAACCCTATCAAATGTTTTATATGTATCAAAATTAAAATTTAATGTTTTCTACAGGGTGTGCACTAGATAAAGGGTACTTTTTAGTATCGGATATGAAAAAATGTGAATTACTGGATAAAGATGGAGAAGTAAGAGCTGTAGCATTTAGAGAAGATTAATTGTTCAGAATAAAAGCTGATGAAAATTATTGTGCAAAAATATGTAGTGTGGAACACAATCCTGAAAATAAAAACAAGTTCAATGACCTTGAATATAACTTGATTGAAGAATGCATGAAAATAAAATCGATTGAAACACTAAAGGAAGGGCATTGCAAACTGGCACACCAAAATATAAAGTGTGTTTGAGATTTTTTTAAAATAAACCAGATTGAATATGTGGATTGTTAATCAAACTTTATATGTGAACAGTGTCTTGCCGGGAAACAACATAAGATGTCATTTGAAAACAGTCAATCAAGAGCAACATCTCTATTAGAATTGGTGCGTGCAGATGTATGTGGTCCAATGGAGACCGAGTCATTAGGAGGAGTTCGATATTTTCTTTTGTTTAAAGATGATTATTCAAGCTTTAGATATGTTTACTTCATGAAAAATTAGTCAGAAGTTAAGAAAAATATGGAAAAGTACATATCTTTAGCAGAAAGAGAGACAGGCAGCAACATGAAGGTGTTGCAAACTGACAATGGTTTTGAATTTTTAAATTCTAAGGTTAAAGAGATACTAGAAAGTCGAGGAATACGTCATCAGAGAACAGTTGTCTATACGCCAGAACAAAATGGAAGAGCTGAGCGTGAAAATAGGACATTGGTAGTGGCATGCTAGAACGATGCTAAACGGAGAAGAAAAAAATGGAGAAGATTTTTTGGGCAGAAGCCATAAATGCAGCTACATACATACTAAATAGAACTAGACCAAGTCCTTAAAAACAAAAAACGCCTTATGAACTGTGGTATAAAAAGGAGGTTAACTCGTTAGATTATAAGATTTTTGGATGCAAAGTTTCTATACACATACCAAAAGAAACCAGGCTCAAGTGAGATGCTAAGAATACAATAGGCTATTTTATTGGGTATGGGGAAGATGTAAAAGGATATAGAGTGTATATTCCACAGAAAAACAAGGTGGAAATACATAAAGATGTCATTTTTCTACCCAATAAATGTAAAGCTATAGAAAAAGAAGAAGAAGTAATAATGCCAGAAGAAGAAATTGAAGAAAAAGATGAGGCTGAGAGAGAAGCACCACAAAATGTGGAAAATGGAGATAACTTAAGCGACCAAAATGAAAGTTCTGATTATGAAGAGTATTTTAAGCAGGTATCAATCTTCTGCAAGTTCTCAACTATGGCAGGCTGTAAAACGTGTATTAAGGTATGGTCAAGGTAGTTTGGATTTTTCTTTGGTTTTTCAAAAAGCTGATTTTAAAAATATTATAGAGGGATATGCAGACTCAGACTGGGCTGGGGACAGAGTGGACAGAAAGTCTACTGCAGGATATGTTTTTAAAGTTTTTGGTTGCACTGTGAGCTGGTGTTCTAGAAAACAGGCAACTGTTGGTCTCTCCTCAACTGAAGCCCAGTATGTTGCTTTAAGCCTAGCGGTAAATGAAGCCTGTTTGATTTTAAGTTTTTTGAAAAAGATTGTTTAAGTGTTGTTATATATTAAGATAACGAATCTGCCATCAAAGTATGCAAAAACCCGGAATTTTATAAACGGTTAAAACATATTGACATACATACGTTTTCATTTTATCCGTGATAAAGTAAGGGATAAAATTATTATTTTGAAGTATATTCCAACAAATATGCAAATTTCGGATTTTTTCACCAAACCTCTAGGAAATACTTTGTTTAATAATTTTCGTAGTAAGTGGATTATCTTAAGAAATTTTTTTTTTTAATTAAGATTTTGTTTTAAATAAAATATCTTAAGAGATTTACCATTGAAGGGGGGTGTTAGAGGTACATGAAGCGCCATCTTTTATTGCAATGGAAAATCATATTTATTAGGTTGGCAACACTAAACCTTCATCTTTTAGTTTTAAGAAGTTGGCAGAAGTGAAAAATCGTTTTGTTTAAACGCCGATGTTTTTGTTAAAATTTCCAACATTAAAATAAAAATCATAAAACTACTACTTTAGTTTCTGATTTATTAAAACGCTACGCATAAAAATCCATCACTACTTATAGAAGAAGTTAGAAAACACGAAAACCTCTACAAGATGGCAACTTGATTGAAATATATCATATACCAAAATATTTCGCTTGACCGTTTTTTTTCCATTTTTCGCCATGCTCCATATCCAAAATAATCGCCACACTACACAAGTCTGCTTAAGTAAAATCCAGTTTTTTTAGTAAACTGTCGGTGGCGTGATGTCACGGGACCTGTCGGTATATGTGAATTGCCGTCCAATATGTCGTCAACGATACAGTGACGTAACGGTGCCGGTACCGCGCCTAATACGTACAACGTACAGAAATGTAGCTCTATTATTATCAGCAAGTCCCACATTCCAAAAATTGCCTTAACTATCAACACTGTTATTATATTGGTGAAAAATTATTTCCTAATGGAGATATAAAACGATCTAACACCATTTTAGCAATACCTGAGGCTAATACTCTTGACCTGTGGGAGTTAAAATCGCTTCTTTTATAGCTTGCTAATGATCCTTTAAGCACTATTAAAAATAGCTTACGAATCTCTCTTTTCTAATTTAAAAAAGCAATGGATATGTTATAAACTTTTAAAACCAACGAATTTTTATCCATACAACTTGTGCTGAGTTGCATAAGATAGAACATGACCTTGTCTTATCGGCATAAAGCATTGTTGACAGTGGCGGCTCCTCAATAAGTGCACATGTGCACGTGCACTCCCAAATTTAATGTGTCTCTTCTCAAACACAAATTGAAACTTTATAATTCTTCAGAGAACTTTATCACAAATCAATAATTTAAAAAAAATTGCTTAAACCCATCCTATAAATAAATTACTAACTAACTAGCTAACAAAACTTAATCGCTAGACGTTAAATATGCGTGCAAACGTCCCATCTATTACCAATTAGTCGGGGGTTTATTATATCTTTTTTCCAATGTATAGGAAGATTTTTGGTGATTTTGTTTTAACTCGTTACACACTTAGGTATGACTTCGGGGACCAACAAATGAATATTAGCTTTTTCGGCGACGGCGTACGTTAGGCGTCGCGACGCCCTAAACTTTTTTTAGACATAGGGTCATTTTGACAGGTGTATCTCGGTCAAGTTTCAACATTTTAAAATTTTGGTTCAACCTCTTAAAAGGCTATGAAATGGCCTTTAATATGGTGTGCAAAACATGATAGTTCACTTGATTGCATAAAAAAATAACCAATATGAAATGAAAAAAAATTGTATTATTTATTTCTAAAAATTTACAAAAACAAATTATATTCTCTATTTATGAACGGGATTGTGCAAATTCATTTTAAAGTAACTATAAGAAGGTCCCAGCTATTCGTCGATATAAAAAAAACTGCAAATTCATGCCACGGAAAAATCACAAAAAAACCCCCATTTTTATAACCCCGGCTGCTTAACTTCAAATTTTTTAATCCACATTTCCTTTACAGACCTACCAAATATGTTTTTTAAAAGGTTATATAACACGCTAGAATATTAAATGTAATAAGTCACGATGGGCCCCCAAGTTTTAATAAAATTAAACCAAAGATATTTTACTAAAATAGACCCATCAAGTCATTCATAAATCACTTTGAAACGCGATCAGTCCTTACAGTTAAGGAAAACCATTTTATCTTCTACTGGCAACGCTGCCCCACTCAATACCACGTCACGTTTACCGGTGGCCAGAAGCGGCTCGTTATTTATAAATTTAAAAAGGTGTGGTCTTTATTTTCAGACTTATCAAATATTTTTGGAAATATTATCTTTAATTTTTTTATACTTGATAATTGATACCGAGGTAAGGAGAGGTATTATATTTTTCATTGTGAAAATATTTATGTAAAGAAATAACATAGAAACTATTAATTTTTTAAATGTTCTCCAGATGGTTAGTTGCTTAACTAGTGCGGAAAGTGATACTTTTACGCACGGGAGGAGTTCGGGCGGGAAAGGCACTTCCACAAGAGTTAGGTACAATTTTTTTTCTACGAGTGTTTATGATGACTTTCTTGATCAAAAAATAGTTTTTAGGACACACATTTCAAACTCAAAATTTAAAAATTTGGTCCATAAAGTACCATTAAAAAAAAATCGGAGGAAAGTTTTTAATGCACGCCGTGCTTATTTTTTTACACACGGCGTGTGGAAAGTTAAACTTTCCACATTAAAATTGGTATGTAAAAGGAGACTTTTTCACACGCATTTGCGAAGTTGTTTTTTTACCTATTTAATGTCAAGTGACCGGCAAAACTTTATTATTAAATTAGCATAGGTCAAAGTATTGTTTTAGCACGGCGTAAGTCTTATTGGAGTTTTTAGATGCATTTATAAACTAGATTAAATTAAAAATGGAAACAAAATTATTTTTCGTTTTTAATTTCAAAAATACCAAATATATATAACCTTAGGAAGAAAGTGCCCTTTTCGCCCTTAACGACCATCGTGTGCGGAAAAGTATCACTTTCCGCACTGTTTACGCAAATTACCAAAAAACCAATGTAGAAAAAATAAGCAAATTCAATTAAAAGTAGTGGTATTTTGAAAAAGGAAGATACCTATATCATAGGTATTATATGATGGTTTTTCATTGTTTAAAAATAAATGGAATATAGATACTGTACTATAATCTTTACATTTTTAATAAATACAAAAAAATCTTAGGTGAAGTATCTACCTATGTAAATATTATAAATAAAAAGTTGTAACAAACATACATTCTTTATCCTGTGTCTGATATAATGTTTTAAAACTTTATGTTTATACTGGAAACGCTTGTAGTATTTCTAAACAAATCTCGGCAGAAAAAATGAGCTGACTAGAGATAGTATTAAAACTGTGAATGTAGTTATAAATAAATATCATACGCACCTCTTACATTTTTTTTGCTACTCATATAAAATATTAAAAAATTAATTATAAGTGTTTTTATCAGAAAATATCCCAAAAATACTTATTTATTTCCTATATTTATTAATTACATTTTATATTTATTGCAAAACTAGTTGCACGCCTATGGCGGCCTATGACAAGATGGCGTCGGAAAAATACATGATAACTATCCTGTGAAATATTTAGTTTTCACCTGCAATCTCCAGTTTTCGTTCACTTTTGTCACAAACACTTAAAAATCTATTGACAAAATATTAAAAACTGTCCAATAATCTGTACAATATACCAAAACCTCGATTATGCTAAAGATACAACGCCGACGGGAAATTATGAATGGTTCATGCGTACAAACGGTTATATGGCTGACCCGCCACAAATGCGAGTTTGTCACATTGTTGAAGGTTTTATTCGCGATATGTATTGGGAAATAAAAAGAATTATTTTTTCGGCCAAAAATTAGGTATTTTATCGAAAAAATGAGTTATATTTCAAGTACCATAACATGTACCTGCACATTATAAATTCTTTATTGATTTAAAATTGTGAAGATTCAAGGAAATTTAAATGCAATTATATAATACACCTAAATTTCTTTATATATTTGAATAAAAATAAGGTGTTTCTCCATGTTTTAAAAAACAAACCGCAGAATTTGCGTAATTGCAGGTAAATGTTAAAAAAGTTATAAAAATAATATGTTTTGTAAAAATATTACGTGTAGAGATACAACTTTCAGCGCAATCTGGCATCGTCGCCAAATTGTTTACCTTATATCTGATCGCAACTGTGGTAAACATAATGTCTCTATTTAAGTTATACCTTTATGAATTAAACAATATACATAAAAAAAAAACTTTTTGCTAAAAACTTCAAAAATAACAAAAATTATGTCCAAGATTTGAAGTTAAGGAGCCGGGGTCAAAAAATTGAGATTTTGTAAATTTTCTGAACGTGCGTCAATTTCCAATTTTTTTATGATTTTTCCGTGGCATGAATTTGCAGTTTTTTTTATATCGACGAATAATTAGGACCTTCTTGTAGTCACTTCAAAATGAATTTTCTCAATCCCGTTCATAAATAGAGCATAGAATTTTTTTTTGTAAGTTTTTAGAAAAAAAATACTTTTTTTTAAAATTTTAAATTGATTACATTTTTATGCAATAAACCGGAAGTAAATTATCATGTTTTACCTACCATATTAAAGGCCATTTCATAGCCTTTTAAGAGGTTTAACCAAAATTTTAAAATGTTGACATATGACCAAGATACACCTGTCAAAATGACCTTATGTCCTAAAAAAAAGTTTAGAGCGTCGCGACGCCTAACGTACGCCGTGCATCGCCGAAAAAATGTATATTGGTTTGCTGGTCCTCGGAGTCATGACTAAGTGTGGGCCAAATTAGAACAAAACCACCAAAAATCCTATAGGTTTGAAAAAACCCCCGACTAAATATACAAACGAACTCCAGCGCGTCGCCGTACGGCTTCGTTCACTGCTCATGTGAATTGGTCTATATAATTGGTCGAACCTTTGCCTCCCGCACTCTTTTTTCCCCGCGGCAGTCCTGCGACGTAAGGTGGCCTATGTGCAGTGCTGATGTGCACATAAAATATGTGCACTCGGAGCTCGCTGACGACTCAAAGGAGACGGTTTTTATTTGCGAATATTGGCTGAATTTTCGATGTCTAACGTTAGCATGCAATATTTAAAGACAACAACAATTGTTTGGCGGGACCGAGGTACTCAGCTAGGTAAGTCACTTAATTTCTAATCTTCTTCTGATAAATTAATCTCTAGAAGGATCATTTCTGTAGATTGAAAATTTTATTAATTTTTTTTTGTTGGCTTCTAAACAAACCATATAGATAACAAAAAGCCAATTTTTATAATTATTGTCTGTTTGTTTGATCTGACTGATTTTGATTTGATTACTGCGTCTCCTGTGCAGGGCGTAGCACCAAAATGTTTCGGCTTCGTCACTCGCCCTTTATTCGAAAGTTGTGCACCCCCAAAAATTTAGACCACGCGCCGTCGCTGATTGTTGGAAAGAGGTTTAATTTAGCATCCATAATTGACAAGCAAAAACTGTTGCGCTGCCAATATTCCCAATCTCCTACACTAACAAAGCATAATATTATTATATAAGTTTAATTATATCGGGACGTTTTTTAATTTATAAAAACATTTTTACGCATCTGACCTTGGGTCTTTCAGAGGTATCAAATAACAAGTTTTATGGAGGATTTAATTAGAACTCACACTTCTGCAATAGCAAAAACCTTTAAACGCTTTCTTGCAAAGAAAAAGCCGCCGTCACGCGACTTTTCTCCTCCTTTTCTTACCAATTTTACCAGCGCATCTTTGAAAGATAAATAAAATAAAAGCAAATGGTATGCATGTGTTAAAAATAGTTTAGCAAAACTATAGGACGCTGCTTAGAAAGACTAGAACCATTAAAATGTATGCTTTATGAGCCGTGATTACGACCAAAGATGAATAGATTATTATTCATGTAGGAGTTATTTTTTGCTCACACTTTGCTTACAAGTCTGTGCCAGTATTTAGGAAAAGGTTGGTATACCTAGCTACTATACTTTGTAATTTCGTCAACAATCATGAAGGATCCATCGAATTGTTATGTTTATTCCACTAATGTATCAAAGTCATATATGACAAGTGATATTTTAAAATACTACACAGAAAAAAAGAAAATCTTCCCTACTTTTCTTGAAAATATTGCCTTGACCCAAAAGCAAAAGTCTTCGCCCAAAATATTTTTTTTTATGATTTAAAACAAACTGTCTTTTTCGCCGTTTGTGCGTGCGGGTGGCGTGTCGATGTCGCGAAAATTTTTAGGTTTTTAAGAGTGACTTTGAATCCTAAAAACAGTCCGTTTAGTTAAACACAGTAACCGCACATCAAAAATTTACACTATCTTGTTTTTATTTATTTTTTAAAAATATTCGATAATATTTACCGTAAATAAAACATTTCTAAGATACCTAAAATTATGTGAGAAACTTAAAATTATCCAAATCTCGTGCAATAGTTCCGGGATAGTGCTTTAAACCGTACAAAATTTGATAAAAATTTGATTAACAGTTTTTTTAGATTATCTAATTGGAAGAAGCGCATTTTCTATTCAAATTCACCCTTAAGGAAGATAAAATTATTTACAGCAAAACAAATTTTAATTCGATCAAGAAAACTTATTTAATTAAATTTTCTTCAGATTACCAAATATATTTCAAAACAGGAAAATGATGTTTCTGGTGCGAAACAAAATTTAATTTAATCAAGAAAACATATTTTTCTAATTTTCTTCACATGAGAAAGACTATGTCAAAACAAGAAAATAGCGCAAGATGTTATCGCTAGCCTATTGTTTTAAACAGAGATATTTTTTAAAAACTACTGTCTATGTATAACAAGAGGGTTGCCGCTTTCCTTCAAGACAAATGGATTTTCTTTGGGTAATGCAATATTTATTTTCAAGGAAAATGACTATTTCAAAACAATTAATTTTTTTTGTTAAAAAAATATTGTCTTCGTGCATAGGAAAGCAGATATTTTCTTGAATCAAAGCAATTTGCTTTGACTGAAGTAATTATTTTTTTCTGTGTACAGCGAAAATTTTATACCAGTTGTTTTAAGCCAATCGGATGCCCCGTTTTTGACAGGTTGCTATGGCCCGAATTTTTCGGAAATTTTTTCGGTCACGTGACCTAGTTGAAAAATTAATAAGTGATAATTTCCCTGGCTTGACAGCTGTCACGTGCAGATGTCAGAATAACAACAGAGGCGTAGGTACAATTTTCTATTCATTTTATGATATTTTCTTTGCGACAACAAAATTTAATATGACGAATAATAATTAATAAACAAAACAAAAAGATATTGGTGAAATGTCATTTCACCAATGCGCTGCAGCAGTCACAGCCAACTTCGCAGATTTTATGTTTCCTATCTAAATACTTACCGTCGACTTTGCAAGAGAATAATTAATTTTCCCTTCTCTCTAGTAGTATAAGATTATTAGAGTATGAAGAAATGTGTTCGTTCCGGGACAAAAAACAAATCCAAAGTATTTGAAATACAAAACACCTAGCGTCCCAATATAACACACCTATTTTTCTCTATCTTCTATATAATCAACTTGATACAAAGATGCAAACCTTATTTTACTAGAGTACCAGGAAATTGTAAAAAAATTAGATGAATAAGTGTGTAGCCATAATATAGGTAACACAGACATTCAAAGTGTTAAAAAAGTAATTAAATAGCCACCTTATATTAAACACAAACCTCAAAGCAAAATAAACGCTTGCCAAATTGTCAAAATTTTTATTATTTTTTTAAATAATATTTGGTATAAAATTTTCGTACCGAATCTCACGCAAGCTTGAATCGAGGCTTGAATTAATCTGCGTAAATTTTTTCTCTGTTGCGAATTTTTATAAGAAAATTCGAACCTCGAAAAAATTTTCGGAAATAATTCAAGCTCTAGAGAGATTATAAGTGAAAGTTTTCCTCATATGTAAAACTGTCCATAAGAGGTATGGAATTATCGCTGAATTAATAGGTAATAATTCCCCAGTAGTTGATAATTCCACTGCTCTGACGCGATATCAATAATATATGAAGCGCTGCAGGTCATCCTCCCGCAAAGCATTATATGGATATCGCGATTGCTATGGAACGACTTGCTGCCTTTTAGCAACCCGTTTACGCGTTGACCTGGACTAAACAAATTCGCTGACGCGCTGAGTTTCCGAGTTTTTCAAAAACGAACCGTTTCGGGTCTTTAGAAAAAATAAGAAGTTTGTCTGGAACCAATTTATGGAGTTCTGCAAAGCCAGAAAATATGAATTGAAGCAGAAAACGCCGTTGAGTGACATTGCAAAAATTTTGAAGGATTGGGCACAAAATATGAAGAAAGAAAACGGTAACGGTAATAATTGTACAATTAATTACAATAAATAGTTTAATTTCTATATTCTTGGAATTTTTTCCTTTTTTATCTGTTTTAAATGATTGTTTTCTGAGCAAAAAAAAATTATTTTAGCGCCAAAATCATAAATGTGAAAATTCAATTCAACTGTCAATTTTGCTGTTCATGTTTTATTTCACTACGAAGCATAGGAAGAGGTTTCCAAAGGAGCGGCATGAATATTCTTGGAAAATTCGGATTGTCCAAACACATAACGGTACACTACCTTTTTTATTCACTGAATATTCAAATTGGATGTAGACGCTATACCGGGTGGGCCATAAAAAATGGCACAAAAATGGCATAAAATGTTTTTCCGTATTACTTCTACAGTACTTAACCGATTTAAACAAATGTCCCTCATTTGTTAGGTAATAGACGTAGCTTTACAACAGGTGAAAATTTATATCTACCATTTATAATTCCAAGATGACGGACTCTATCAAAATAGCCTTCCAATGACGCTAGTTATTTCTGGTCATGCGAATCTTTTTTTAAATAAAATCTTAATTCTTAAAAAGCCTTTAACAAGCTATCAACTTCTAAAATCGGATAAGGAAATTTTGAGTTATGCTCTTTTTTCCAAATGAGCATTAAACAACAAGTCCTAACGATTCGTCCAAACTCAGCAATAGTCTTCTTGCTCTTATTTATTGAATTTTTACCCGATTTTAATAAAACAAACACGGTTGTGTTTAAAATGAAGTACGTTCTGATACAAGTAAATACTTTTATCCGCCATTTTAAAATCCAAGATGGCGGAAAACATGATTTTAGTAACTGTCTGCAGATAACTAAAGCATGGCTTTTTTGTTTAACAATGCAAAAAAACTTTTTTTTTGATCACGGGTGCAAAAAAAGATTTCTTTCCGTTTTTTACACAAAGTTAAAGAGAAATAGCGGAAAATAGTAATATTGAAAAAATGTAATTATTCTTGCCCAAGAATTAAGCCATTTCCGTCAGTTTTCACCAAGTATTTACGAAAAAATCATTTAAAAATATCGTCAAAATATCAAATTGTGAAACATTAAAATTTCGCAACAATGAACGTCACCGAGTAAAAAAACATATCGCTATGGAAACGATTGTTATTTCATTTGTCAGCCGCCTTGATTTATAGTGTAAAGATAATGTGTTGCGAAAAGTTCTCTTCGTTCGAGATTTTAATAGAAATTTTAACAACTAGTGGCTAAAATAGTGCTTTTTTTACAAGCGTTGGTTTAAATAACGAGCGCAGCGAGGTATTTAAAACGCGAGTAAAAAAAAGCACAGTTTAACAGGGAGTTTTTAATACTATTTCTTTTAATACCTTTATCAAAATATCCAAGAAAAACAGGAAAATACTTTTAAAAATCTCGAACGAAGAGAACTTCTCGCAACACACCATCTTTACACTATAAATCAAGACGGCTGTTTTCCAGAGCGATGTGTCTTTTTACTCGGTGACGTTCATTCTTGCGACATTTTAATCTTTCACAATTTGATATTTTGACGATATTTTTAAATGATTTTTTCCTAAATACTTGGTGAAAACTGGCGTAAATGGCTTAATTCTTAGGCAAGAATTATTAGATTTTTTCAATATTACTATTTTTCGCTATTTCTCTTTAACTTTGGATAAAAACCGGACAGAAATCTTTTTTTGCACCCGTGATCAAAAAAAGAGTTTTTTTGCATTGGTAACCAAAAAAGCCATGCTTTAATTATCTGCAGATAGTCACTAAAATCATGTTTTTGATGAAGGTATAAAAAAAAGTATTTTCCTGTTTTTCTTGGATTTTTTAATGATGATGTCATTCCATATGATAAAATTTGACATCAACTAACTTATATTAAATAAAACACCCTATATATTTTTTAAAACTTCGATAGATCTTTTCTTCCTGATTCCAAAATATACTATATATTATTTTTGTTTATGACAACGTTTTTCTAAATTTGTTCAATAACCGTTCAACACAAAAGTAACATATCGTATCTTGAATCCGCCATATTGAATTTTTAAAATCTGATTAGAAATTCGTTATTTCCATCCCCAAGTGCCCCAACACACCAAATTTCAACAAAATCAAGCGTACTTCAACTGTACCCCTCTCCACCCCCTTCGAGTAGAGGGGAGCTGTCAATTTCATCACACTATATTCTTGTGTTGTCAGCGCAACTATATAAGCATGCGAAATTTAAAGCCGATCGGATGTCGGAAAGTTGGTCAAAATTAAGTTGCAAGATTCCACCCGAAAAAACATAATATTATCTAGTTCGTTACATAGATACGATAACGATGGATTTAAAATAACACAAACGGATTAGAAACAACTAAATATTACTTAAAACAACAACAAAAATTAGTATTTAGTGGGAGCACAATTCTTGTTCTTTTTGTTTTCTTTATGGTTGGTTTTATTAGTTATTATACAGTGTTCCTAAGCAAATCCTTAGGGGGCCAAGCAGCCGTGTATAAGACGCAGACAAACGGAAAAGCACATTAGGCAGAAAAGGATGGGCACGGGGCGATGTTGTCACTACATCTTACACGTAGTAAATCCATTCCAGGTTGTTGTTTTCTAATGTTTTCCATTTTCATACCCTTAGGACTGGAATAAAAATTGTTTTTGCTCGACTTTAATACCAAACTGATGAAAGATATTTTAAAAAAATATATTTTTCGGCTTTTAATTTTGTAACCATTGCCCTTACGCACTGTTTACAGGCTGGGGACTGAGATACATGGAAATGCCTAACCTAAAGCGTTCATACACGGCCGGAGAAATCGACTGAGATATTTCCGTAGAAACTTTATCAAGCAAATAGGACGGGTTGACGCCTTCGAACGTGCAACCCGGGTTTTGCACTTTGATTCGAAATCAAAAAGGAGGAACAGATGTGGGGCCGTGCACAAATTACGTAACGGTGATTTTACCAATTTTTGACCCCCCTCCCTATGTAATGTTTTGTAACGGTTTGGCACGCCACTCCCCTAATATTACGTAACGATTTCAAGACCACTACCCCCCCCCAAAAAAAAAAACTTTTCATTTATTTTCATTCCAAATTTTCTTAGTTTCACACAAATGCAAACGCTGTCGAAAACCCCCCTCCCCCCTACGTAACGTTTTGTAACCCCCCTCCCGCCTATGACCATTACGTAATTTGTGCACGGCTCCTGTAATCCCAGTGGAGGAGGGCGAGAAAATTTATATTTTTTTCTTAAAAATTATACTCTTTAGACCTATTTCTTTGCGTTCCCGAAATTACGTAATTTTTGAAAAAAAATTGTAAGCGGCACCATTTTTATTTCGTGCTTTGTTTTTCTAACATTTTTACGTTCGGCTAATTTAATTGAAAAATTTTTGCATGCAGCGCCCTTTATCTTCTCACTCGAAACCAAGATCCCCCGTTTTAGGAAAACTGATCCCGTCTCTGTTTCTAAATTTTTTCGAATAAAAGTAGAGTATGACCATGGAGGAAATAATTTTTTTTACGGTATGACGAAAATTTCGAGAAAGTTGAAGAAGCAGCCCCTTATTTTTCGCTTTTACCCTCCCGCTAGTTTTGAAGAATTGGTTCGCTACATGTTTCGAGATCACGTCATAAAACACCTCGAAAATATCAAACGTAGTGTAGGGCCAGCTTTATTTAAAATCAATAATATCGCAAGCAAGAAGCTCTGCAGGAAAAACAGCGCAGTTTATTGATTTCTTTGGCTGCTAGTGCTAGCTGCATGGTTTGACCGTTTCCGGATAGATGTCACTAGTAGAACAGAATGGAAAGAAATTTAATTAAAAGCGAAGATATTTCTTTATAATGTTGACAACCTCACGAGTTTATCGCTCAGTATCGTAAATAATGGACCCTGCCGCCTCCTTTAAGCAAGAAAAAGCTGTGGTTTGGATCTGAATACATCTAATTTTTAATTAGATGAGATGTTCAAATCTGTCCCCTTCTTGAGCCTCACAATATCCCAATCTATTGTAAAACTCTTGGCGCGTAGCACCCAACATTTCAGGGGTGATAGAGTTGACCGCCTCCAAAATTTTCGCCCTCAACTCCTGTATAGTCGAAGGCCGTAAGTGAGGGTGTTGGAAAATTTTGTCGTGCCAACAACCCCATAGGAAAAAGTCATTTGGCGCAAGATCTGGTGATCGAGGAGGCCATCGGATATTTCCAAACGTGGAAATAATTCTATCATCAAATACCTGACGAAGGTAATTTGTAGCCTGACGTGAATTGTGGGATGAACAGCCATCTTGCTGAAACTATAATTCGTCCAAATTTATGTTGAGTTCCCTCAACCGTAGTAAAACCTGGTGTTGGAGAAGATCAACATATTTTTGGCTATTCAAATTCCCTTCAATGAAAAAGGGTCCAATAATGTGATCCCCGACAATACCGCTCCAAACATTTAATTTTTGAGGATGTTGCGTTCTAACACTTGTGTGCAGATGTTTATTTTCGCGCGACCAATAGTGGGTATTTTGTGGATTGTCAGAGCTATGAAGTTCAAATGTCTTCTCGTCACTAAACAAAACTTTTGATAGGAAATTTTCGTTCCTGTCACATTTATCCCTCATAACCTCACAATATTCTAACCGGCGAAAATAATCACCTGGTTGCAATTCCTGCGACATCCCAATCTTAAACGACTTGTAGCCGTATTTTTTTAGGATCCATTGGCAAGTACTGTTGGGAATATCCAGTGCCTCCGCAATCGGTTTCGTCGAACATAGTTCATGTGCCTCAACGTAAGCGCATACCATTTCATCTCGTTCCACCCTGTGTGGAAGAACGGAACTGGTATTTCGCCGTCGTGGTAACACTTTCTACAACCATTTATGCACCCGTACCTTTCAAAACGATGATAAATGTTGTAGACAGTTTGAGCCACAGGAACCGGTCGATCTGGAAACGCAAAAACAAAAAGCCCAATGACCTCGTCCGCACTGTCACTTTTTATGTAGTTTTTAATAATAAAAATCTTTTCTTCTCGAGTATACGGCATTTTAAAAACACAAAATTTACGAAACTGAAGCCACTCGAAAGGAAATAAAAATGCAATGCCTGTGAATCCCAGTTTTTCCTCGATCATCTCATGGTGTGGCCGCCATCTAGCGGAATTTGCAGACATCTTGTCAACGGTTATTATTGCAACTATGATTTATGCTGAGTGGCGACAATTTTTTCTCATGAAAGCAGTCCGGAGATAATAACAAACTGGCACCATTGCTCAATATACCTGTTTCTTTTGTGCGCGCAGAGCTTTATATGCCATTTCTGTTTGATTTATTGAAATCCTATCCCTAAGGAAAATCTTAGGAACCCTGTATATATTTGTAGTAATAAAATGTACTCTAAAACAATAGTTGTAGTTCGATTTTTTTCACTAGCAAATCTCAGGGTTTCTGCGGAGTCGTCAAAATATAGAGAACACGCAATCGTGAAAAATTATCGGTAATTTTAAAGCTTAAAGCAGTGTTTATATATAGGAAAATAAAAATAATAATTAAAAACAAAATAAGAGTTGAGCTTATGGAGAACAGTGTAAAATTATGGGAAACTCTCAACTTTTATTTTTATCTGAAAACGGATTTGCGCATGCCCCATTAACGCGTATAACTGCACTTGTGGTAGATATTATTTAAGAAAATAATATGATGGAGTTTAGTTTAATTATATTATCGGTGTCACTCACTTTTGTTTGCATGTGCAGAAGCTGGGTGCTGATTGTTATTTTTATCCTTATTTTTATTTGGCTCTATGATAAACCAAAATTATTTCTTATTTTTATTTTTATTTTAGTTTTATTTCTTATTTTTATTTTAATTTTGATTTGCCTGTATAAACACAGCTTTAGTAGTATTACCTCCGACAACCTACTAGCAGTCTAGATTATATATTATAGGCAGCAGGTACCTACTGCTAACAGTGGTGGATCTAAAAATAGTTTTTAGGGGAGAGAAATAGACAGGAGGTGTGCTAAGGTGTATTAATTAGAATCGCTAAAAAAGGGAGAAAAACATTATAATATTTTAACCAAAATAAAGAAAATTACCATATATACATTTCTAAATTTTCACAATAATAAGTCTTGCAAGCATAGCGTCACAGGAAAAAATTTGCAAAAATATAATGTATCATTTAAAAATTTCAGATTTTTTGGGAAAAATTAGGTCATACCTGCATTTTTACGAAATAATTTTTTGATTTAAAGAAGGAAATTTCTTCTGTTGCTTTCCTCCCACCCCCTTCCCCAAATTACATATTTTACGAATATGCTTTATGGGTAAGCGTAGAAATAGTTAGAAATATATACCTAAAAAGCTTTATTCTTGACCACTTTGTCAAATAATGATAACCACAAAGGTTGTTACATTTGTATGCTATCCAAAAACTCCCTATTATTATTACTATGTGACTTTAACACTAAATAGGTAGTACTCCGCGAAAAGAAAAACCTCAAAAACATCTGCCTGGTAGCTAATCAACACCTTTCTCAACTAAAAAGCCAGTTAACTCATTTTCGTTTTAGTATCCTTTGGCCTATGATCGGTGCCATATTGACACCAAACTGACAGAAAATCCACGTTTAACTTGTCAATTTGGTTATAAAAATGACTGATAAAATAGGCTAAAGGGCACTGAGGCGGTAGGAGTTACTTGGCTTTTTAGTTGAGACCGGTGTTGAGCTAATTAATAGATTTAAACATTTTTTAAAGTGCGAAAAATCATTGCACAACAATTCACTATACTTTAATATTACTTAATGACAATTTGCGAATGTAAATAAAATCTATATTTAGAAAATTGAAGCATGAAGTTTACAACAAATTTGATATAATTACGGTGTGTGAGTTATGGCTTAGTCCACAAATTGATTCCAAAGTGGTTAGCTTATCAGGGTCCCGCTTATTTAGCTGTGATAGAAAAACTGATACTTGAGGTGGGGGTATTGCAGTCTATGTTAAGAAAAATTTAACAACAAACCAAATGGACTTTTCTGAGCCTCGAAATAGTGAACAATTGTGGATAACGTTAAAGATATCTTGCATAACTGTAGGTATCGGGACTTGGTACAGACCTCCAAAATAGGTTTTTGGAATGTTTTGAGGAATCTTTGAGTATAATTGCGACTGATTGCTTCGGAATAATATATTTGGGTGATATAAATATTAATCAGCTTGATCTTGCTTTATGCGGTACAAAAAAAATGGCTAACCGATAATATAAAACTTTTGATTATACAAAGGTACAGGACATTAACTAGGTTAAAAAAAAAACAATAATCTGGCCACATTTGAGTTTTATAAAATGCCTAAAAATCAGATAAACTATGCTATAAAACGGGAAAAAAAGGCATACCTAGAGTTGATATTATTAGTCGATAGTTTTCTGGGTAGCCGGTTACGAGATGATCTTCCTCAATTCAAATTTTCTTTCACAACAGAGAATGAAATCAATCGTATGCTGCTTTATATTAAATCTAGGGCATTAGGGATTGATCAAATAAGTGTCGAAATGGTTTTAAGATGCTGTCCACAAGTTCTTCCTGTTTTGAGACATATCCTTAATTTTTGTATTTTATTTAATGTTTATCCTTAAATATGGAAGAAAGCTACTGTCATTCCAATTCCAAAAAATTCCCGGAAAAGTTTGAGGACTTGCGCCCAATCAGCATTTTTTGTGCCATATCAAAGATTTTTAAAAAGATCGCTGAAAAGCAAATTTGGATTTTCTTGGACATAAATAGTATACTTCCTGAATGCCAGTGAGGGTTTAGAAAACACTATAGCTGCTCAACGGCTTTAGCTAAGATTACCAACGAGATATTCGAGGGAACTGATGACAACAAGTTGTCCATGCTGGTTATGATTGATTATTCTAAGGCATTTGATAGGATTAACCACACCATTTTTTTTTGGTTGTTAAATTATATTGGCTTTTCCAGTTGTGCGGTTGATCTTATCAGAAGTTATCTATATGGGAGAAGTAAGTCGACCAGAGCTGGATGACTCAGTTCCACGTTTAAAATTCTAACATCAGGGGTATGTGCTGGGTCCTCTTTTCTTTATATTGTATACCTCTCAGTTTTCATTTTGTTGACGACAGTCAAATTCAAAAGTCTTTCCCAGATAAAGACATTGCCACCAGCTGTTATCAAATAAATCAGGATTTGGATAGATTAGTTAATACTTCTTTTAAATATTATCATAAAATCAACCCTAGTAAATCACAAGTAATGTTATTCGGTAGGAAAAAAAATATTTATTTATAACAAAAAGCTAAATATACCTAACAAAACAAAAAACTTAGGATTTATGCTAGATACACGATTAAATTATGAACACCATTTTTCGATGCTATTCCGTCGGGATTTTTTTATTTTTAAAATGATTTATAGTTAAAGAAAATACTTAAATAAAAGCACCAAAATCATACTTTGCGTCTCACTAGTGCTATCACATCTTAATTACGGGGACGTAATATACAACTCAAGTATACGTCAATCAGAAGTCAGAAGGCTCCAACTACTGCAAAATGCTTGCGTGAGAATGATTTGTGGACTCAAAAGAAGAAATCATGTCTCTATACCTCTCCACGATTTAGGATGGTTAAATATGAAACAGAGACGCTTTCTCCATTCTTCAGTTTTTTATCATAAAATTTTAACCTTTAAGCAACCACACTATCTCTACAAAAAAGTTTTATTTAGACGTAACAGTCACAATATTAATACATACCACAAAAGCATAATTGCAGTTTCTCGCGCTAAAACCTTATCTTTTCATAAAGCCTTTTCTACCTCAATCGCAAAGATTTACAACAAAATTCCCAAAAATCATAAAAATGGGAAAAGTATAGCTCTTTTTAAAAAATTAATGAAAAAAGATTGACCTCCAGGGCAAAACGTATTCTGGAAATCCTGGCCAAACAAAAAGCGCTAGAGTGCTAAAATTTTGGACACATACTAATTATTATGTGACTCCCAATTGCGCTACAGAGCCCAATGTGCCAAATCTTAATTTTGGATTTTTTTTTAATAAAGTTTTTTTCTAAAATAGGTCTCTGTAGCGCATTTGGAAGTGAAATTTTAGGCTTGTATGCAAAATCTCATTTGCTATTTTGCACATTATTGCAACACTGTTTAAGGTATCTGAAACACTGAATTTTGATTTTATTGTCTAGATGTAAAACTAAAATTTTAAATTCACTTGGTTTGTATACACTTTTAATTTTCAACCATAAACAGAAAAAAAAAATAAAACCCAGATTATCAGTTTAGTTAACATAATAGTGGCTCTAAACGTTGTGAATAAAGTATCCTTATTTCTGAAGGTGTCACCAATGTGGCAGATATTTTCCAAAACGCATTTATTCATCTTAAAAAAGAGCGTAATGCTCCGGGGCAACAGAGCAAGTTAAGTTCTAAATAACAGCTAAAAAAATATATACAGGGTTCCTAAGCAAATCCTTAGGGGGCCAAGCAGCCGTGTATAAGACGCAGACAAACGAAAAAGCACATTAGGCCGAAAAGGATGGGCATGAGGCGATGTTGTCACTACATCTTACACGTAGTAAATCCATTCCAGGTTGTTGTTTTCTAATGTTTTCCATTTTCATACCTTTAGGACTGGAATAAAAATTGTTTTTGCTCGACTTTAATACCAAACTGATGAAGGATATCGTAAAAAAAATACTTTTCGGCTTTTCATTTTGTAACCATTGTTCTTACGCACTGTTTACAGGCTGGGGACTGAGATACATGCAAATGCCTAACCTAAAGCGTTCATACACGGCCGGAGAAATCGACTGAGATATTTCCGTGGAAACTTTATCAAGCAAATAGGACGGGTTGGCGCCTTCGAACGTCCAACCCGGGTTTTGAACTTTGATTCGAAATCAAAAAGGAGGAACAGTCAGATGTGGGGCCGTGCACAAATGACGTCGGTGATTTTACCAATTTTTGACCCCCCTCCCTATGTAATGTTTTGTAACGGTTTGGCACGCCACTCCCCTAATATTACGTAACGATTTCAAGACCACTACCCCCCCCCAAAAAAAAAACTTTTCACTTATTTTCATTCCAAATTTTCTTAGTTTCCCACAAATGCAAACGCTGTCGAAAACCCCCCCTCCCCGCTACGTAACGTTTTATAACCCCCTCTCTCCTCTATGACCATTACGTAATTTGTGCACGGCCCCTGTAGTCCCAGTGGAGGAGGGCTAGAAAATTGATATTTTTTTCTTAAAAATTATACTCTTTAAACCTATTTCTTTGCGTTCCCGAAATTACGTAATTTTTGAAAAAAAATTGTAAGCGGCGTCATTTTTATTTCGTGCTTTGTTTTTCTAACATTTTTGCGTTCGGCTAATTTAATTGAAAAAATTTTGCCTGCGGCGCCCTTTATCTTCTCACTCGAAACCAAGATCCCCCGTTTTAGGAAAACTGATCCCGTCTTTGTTTCTAAATTTTTTCGAATAAAAGTAGAGTATGACCATGAAGAAAAAAATCAAAAAAGTGGCAGAGCTCAAGCTTTTCGTAAAAAAAAACGTTTTTTGTAAAGAAACAGAGCAAAATAAATCTTTTCACCCCTTTTTGGGTGTTACAAATATTGGCAGCCCCTTATTTTTCGCTTTTACCCTCCCGCTAGTTTTGAAGAATTGGTTCGCTACATGTTTCGAGATCATGTCATAAAACACCTCGAAAATATCAAATGTAGTGTAGGGCCAGCTTTATTTAAAATCAATAATATCCCAAGCATTAAAGCTCTGCAGAAAAAACAGCGCTGTTTATTGATTTCTTTGGCTGCTAGTGCTAGCTGCATGGTTTGGCCGTTTCCGGATAGATGTCACTAGTAGAACAGACTGGAAAGAAATTTAATTAAAAGCGAAGATATTTCTTTCTAATGTTAACAACCTCACGAGTTTATCGCTCAGTATCGTAAATAATGGACACTGCCGCCTCCTTTAAGCAAGAAAAAGCTGTGGTTTGGACCTGAAAACAGCTAATTTTTAATTAGATTAGATGTTCATGGTGTGGCCGCCATCTAGCGGAATTTGCAGACATCTTGTCAACGGTTATTATTGCAACTATGATTTAAGCTCACAATGAAAGAGTGGCGACAACTTTTTCTCATGAAAGCAGTCCGGAGATAATAACAAACTGGCACCATTGCTCAATATACCTGTTTCTTTTGTGCGCGCAGAACTTTCTATGCCATTTCTGTTTGATTTATTGAAATCCTATCCCTAAGGAAAATCTTAGGAACCCTGTAGAATAATTATACACATGACCTTTTCTTAGGAGCAAATTTTTTTCCGTGATTAAAAGTGAAAACCAAGTGGGATCTTTCAGAAACGATAAATAATACTAATATACCGATACCGAACAACGGCAATGTAATAATCGAAGCTTTCGAAGATAGTGAAATGCCAAAGTATGTTACTAAAGCTTATACACTCAAATAAAAATAAGAATAACATACTTTTGAACCAAACAGCACATTGCGCATGCAAACAAAAGTAAACAAAAACCAAATAATGCAAAAAACCTGAAAAGAAAGTGCGTCAATGGGGCATGCCCAAATTTTTTTAAATTTTAAACAAAACTCCCATTGAAGGAATTCGGGATGGAGATATCAAATTTACAAAATTAATAAATGACAGTCAAATGGAGTTGAAACGAAACGACAATTACTGCTACCAAGTTCAAGGGCAACAGGCTCTCAGTAATAGGGAGTTCTGTTCCTTTGTACTTTGGAGTAGTCACGGGATTTTAATAGAAAAGGTGAAATAATACCATCTTTTAAAAAAATATGATTTTTGTATTTTTATTAATTTTTTTACAGATTTCCTGGGCCAGGAGTGTGGAAAAACTGATGTAATTTTTTGTGTGTCATTTACTGCCTGAACTGGTTGACCCACTACATCCAAAAGGTCTTGATATAAGGAAAAACTTTTTTTCAAACAAATGTTGCCATATTGTGGTTCTGCTATGTAGTGGGGTTTCCTTCTCTTAATGGCAAAATTTTACCTTAATTATATTTACTTTACCTAAATTGTCTTATAAATGTTATAGGCATATTATTTTTTTTTAGTTTAGTATTATTTTTTTTCTGTACAGAAATGTAACTGGGATTATAATTTTTTTTGTAGGCATGGGTGGAAGGGAGCGCTCTCTATAAGGTAACTAATAGGCAATGCGAACCGTGACCTTTGCCGCATATAGTATTTCTTTTGTTTTGTTTTATTTTATTTTCACTATGTAATTATTTTATTGTATTAATATGTAGCAAAAAAAGAATGAATTATTGTTAATTATTATTACTATATTTGTGGCGGATTCCTAATATGCTGAAACTATATTTGTAGGGTTTCGCCACTACTTAATGATTTTTTTTTTTAAATATGTTAAAAACTACTTCGTAAATTCCAAATAATTTTTTTTTGTTCGTTTGTCAGTGGGTTTTAAATAAAAATAAATAATGCATTGATGTTCATTGTGTAATCTAATGTATTTTTTCTCAAAGTCAGTCAAAATACTTAATACTTGATATTTTAAAAACCAAAAACAAAATATTAAACTTTATTTTTCTACGACCAACGCCTCAGAAAGTTTTATATTTAACACGCATATCAATTTTATTTTCATCTCTAGAGACGAAAATGTTTCTTCTCTAGTGACGAAAATGAATGACCGCAAACCATCCAAACAATGTAGGTATCTATTAGGCCATGATTTGTAGAAGCGTCAGAAATAGACCGAAACCATTTTCGTTCGTCCTTAATAGGCAGTGTGTAAATTCGGTTACAATTTTATAGTACGATGGTGTGCGATACGTCAAAATTTTCAGAAAAATTAGTAGATTACGGTTTGGTATGGGGCGTATGTCGTAGGGGCGGTGGAAATTTTTTACCCCTTTTTGAAGAGTGGAGGGCGTGATATTTTTACAAATTACAAAAATTAGTATTTTTTTCACTACTGTTTTTAAATATGCATATTTTTGACCTATTTTGCATAAAAATTATTCTTATAGCCCCTCTCGTGGGTGCGTCATTCATTAAAATATTGTTTAAAACATGATTTTTTTATTTTTTTTTAATATGTAATTTTCTTTTCCTACGAGCGTGCGGAAAAATTACTTTTCCGCACGATTTTTCGTTTTGAAAGTTGTACTTTTCCGCACGATTTTACTTTTCCGCACAATTTTTCTTTTCTGCACGATTTTTTAAAGCACAATATTTTAATCCAATATTTACTAGATTTTTACTTCAAATCAAATAATAGGTACTGTTTTTCATTCAGAAAAAAAATCTTGCAAACTACAAAATCTTGTTCCATTATTTTTCCATGCATAAAAAAATTGTGCGGAAAAGGAACTTTTCCGCACTATTTTTGTATTGTTAAAAATGAAGATATTTAGTACTAATTAAATGATTTATGTAACTATTCTATCTTATGTGTCATTTTTTAGCATTATTATAAAACCTTTGCTTATTAAAAAAATGTTTTTTGAAAAATACAATGGAAAAAGACACTCGTAGGAAAAATATTGTACCTAACTCTTGCGGAAAATGTATTTTCCACCCTTGACGGCTTGCCCGGACTTCTATAAAAAAGGTAAATGCTGCATTACATAGAAGGTAGAATTAGCTTTCAACTGATGTGAAACACAATGACTTCCACTTTTTATAAGACATCCCTTTTATCGCCGAAAGTAGAGGTAGTTTAAAAAAATTTTGGCTTTTTTTCTTAAAATAGCATTTTCTGCGAAAACGGTTTTTATATTCAAGGTTTTTTGTACAGATTTCTAGTACCTTTCACACAATGTACAACTCAGCTTCCCAGTGAAGGGTACTACAAATCTGTACAAAAAACCTATCTTACTGTTTCTTGAATTTGAGAACGGTTTTCGCACAAAACGCTATTTTAAGAACAATAGCCGAATTTTCTTTAAATTACCCATATTTTCGGCATGTTTCATATCAGTTGAAAGCTATTTCTCTCTTCTATTTAATGCGTCATTTATCTTTTTTATAAAAACATGCTAGAAAAAAAATTACCCATTTAAAAAAAAAATAAGGGCTGACTCCCCGACCAGACGGGGTAAAAGAATAATTTTTGTCCAAATAGATCACAAATAGGCATACTTAAAAATAGTTATAAAAAAGATACCAATTTTTTTAATTTGTAAAAATATCACCCCCGCCACCCTTCAAAAAGAGGTAAAAAAATTCCACCGCCTCTACGACGTGCGCCTTATCCCAAACCATAACCTAATAATTTTTTTGACAATTTTGACGTATCGCACACCATAGTACCATAAAATTACAAGCGGAATTGACATTTTCGACGTAACAACACTGTCTATAGAGAAGAAAATACTTTTTTTTCTTGAAATGAAAATGCAAAAAATTAAATAACAATAAAAAATACGAACTAAATCCTAAAGTGGTCGTACGAAAAATAGCGTACACAACTCGATAGAAAGTAACTTTCTTACACTCGCGTGTTGTTTCACTCGGCTAACGCCTCGTTTACAACATTGACGCTCGTGTCAAATATGTCACTTTCTTCTCTCGTTATGTAATATACTATTTTTGATTTCATTTTAATTTCAAATCAAATGAATATATTTTTTTATTTATATACTATTTATTATACTCACCCAATACTTTGCTGACAACTATCGACGCACTAAACTGTGAAGTGTTAATTTCATTAATATTTTTAAAAAAATAAAAAAGTTTGGACAGAATAATTTCTTTGATAACGGCAAGAGAGTCTCTGCCGAAACGTCACCTAAGTACTTAGATAGTGTGTAGGCGTTATTTATTTTTATATAAAAACCACTGACACACTTACAAAAAAAAATAAAAATTTACACTGTAGTTTTTAACATATTTAAAAAAAATCCTTAGCTTAGTGGCGAAAAACCCAAATAATTAGTTTCAGAATTTGCTCATAGTTTTTATTACTACCTGGCTATATAAGACTTACTTTTACATACATAAAACTCCTCAGACTATAAAATTACCTTAACTGCCATCAACGTCGCTTCTTTCTTTCTATTAATTGCAACCACTGATTAGTAATTACCTATGCGATGCTTCTTCATCTAGAAAACGACAGTGCTTCTTGCGCCAGGCCATAAAAATTATTAGATTAAAATATACCTCTTAGATTAAGAAAGATATTTTTAATAGAAGGCAAAAGTAAAACATGTCCAGTTGTTTTAAAGTGACTCTCGTTAATTTCCTTGCGTGTTTTGTAGTAAACAAAAAAAATAGCAACCTTAAAAGTAGACATACCCCTATAGTGTAATTTTTTCATGAGCGGACTGACGTCATTTTTGCCTCTGAAAACGTATTTCTTTGTTGTCAACAGTTCGCATGTCAAAAAATGTGTTGTTGTCAATTTGAACTAACAGTTAAAACAATCAACGACATGACTTTTTTTAAATATTTATTGTCGCTGTTGTTGTTAGCTTTTGTTTCCAGTTCCAGTGGTGCCCAATATTTACATGGAGTGGTTCGAATCACACGCGGTTGATACCGGCTACTGGCTAAGATATGTTGATGATAATTTTATTGTCTGGACCGGGAATGACCAACAACTTCAGAATTTCTTCACCACCTAAATATCATAAGACCCACCATTAAATTCACAATGAAGTTGGAGCAAAATCGTCAAATTCCTTTTCTTGATAAACTTGTCAAACGAGTAGAAAACGACATCAGAACAACAGTCTATCGAAAACCCACTCCCACAGAACAACATTTAAACGAAGGTACAAATCACTCTACAACCAAACGAGGCATAATAAGAACTTAGTATAACAGAGCTGCTCAAATTTGTAACAATTCTCATGACTTGTAAATCGAAATAATAAACATTAGGAAGGATCTGCAGCAGAATGGTTACAGGCTTAAACTTATAACAGATACTATTTCTAAATTTCAGCAAACAGGACAGAGATTACCAGACCAAAATCAGGCAAATGCATTCCTTACAATTCCATACATTAAAGGAGAGAAAATTCGAAGAGTAGCAAACAACTTTAATATTAAAACAGCTTTTAAATCTAATAATACAATTCGAAGCCTTACTTCTTAGTAAAACAAAAACGGAGAACAAACAAAATAAGAAATGTATTTACCAAGTTCCTTGTGAGTGTGGTGACTCATACATGGGTGAAACAAAAAGACCACTATCTGTTAGGCTTAAGGAACATCAGACGAATACCCAAAGAGGTAAAACAACGAAACTAGTAATCGCCGAACATGCATGGTCAAAACAACACCGAATGAAGTGGACAGAAGTATAGGTTTTGTACAAGGAGTAACACTGGAAGAAACAAAAATTCCTTAAAGTTGCTTTTATTGGGCATAACCAGAGTATTTTTAGTAAACCAAGTGTTGAAATTCCAAAAATTTGAAAGCCTCTCTTGGGGCAGAGCAACCTTCTTAGACCATCAGAAATTGTACTGATCGAAACATCGTGTATAGTTTGGTCAATAAATGTCAGAACGACATTGTTATAATTTTTATTTTTAATGAGGTGACAGCAGAAAAAAAATTAACTTTGAGGACACTATTACAACCAATATTCTCATATCTTCACATTTTGGATGCTAGTTCTCTGGTTCGAGAAATATTCAAAGATATTATATTCGTGCATAAAATGAACCAGATAATTTTTGTATTCGACGTGTTTTTATTACAAATTAAAACAAAAGAAAAAAATACAATTGTTATACTAATATATGACAGACTATCCTCCTCACAAATGTCAATGTTGAATATTTTTCTTCCGAAATTACACTCTTGCCTATAAATTATAATTAATTTACTGAGATTAATTAATTAATAATATGGGAAATAGCGGAATGTCAGAATGACATATATAATTCCAATTTCAACTACAAAACATGAAAATAAACTCAGTTTTTAGGTATTACGCTTATCTGCAAAATTATTTTAAACAATTATTTGTGTAATTACTCGAAAATTTGTAAAAATAAAGGAAAAAAAATATAACCACTAATATGACACAACCAATGTGAGGGACTCAGTAATAACCAATTACCACTTCTGATTAAAAAAATTAAATTTAATTTATCTGTGGTTCATGTTTCTTCTAAGGTGCAAAAAGTCGGTTGGTAACTCCTAGGTCTACTAATTCTTTTAATTAAACGTCTAGTTGCATTCAAAATAGTCAGATCATTGTCTTCACGACTTGTAACTACAACGGTTTGATGGCTTTTTTGTTATCTCTTTTATATCTTGTCATACTCGACCATACTGGTAAACTCTAAGGCATAACATGTCGAAATTACAGTTCATAAAGGAAACTTTTACTTAGTTACCAAGTACCTTTACTTTGTTTAAGTTTACGTAACTATGGTCGATACTTATTTTATTTCTGAGATATTTCACTTAAAAATCAGAATTATTCTGGAAGTTTCTAGTCTCGAAATGTTATTAAAGGTTTTGGTCCTTGCCCCATTTAATGACTCGCAGATATTTAAACTACAAGTCAATTAAAAAAGTGCTTCTATCTTTGTTATGATTTCGGAATTATCGTCTTTTTTTCTATTATTTTTATATACTCAAAAAAATTCCCCAGATACTGGTAGTTCTTCATTATGTCATAAAAACCGTCTATGTATAGCTTTTACTGTTAAAAAAAAATAAACCTTAGCCTTTTGCTAATTTTTTGCAGAATGTTGAAGTAGAATAAAATTTGTACGATTATTTAACCGTTTTTGTCAAACTTATCTAAAATATTTTTGTTACAATAAATATTCTGGGCGTTCTGGGCATGTAAGTGTCACGTTTCAAGTAACACAGCGTGCTGTAAATAAGCCGGGATAACGTTTCCGCAGCAAAAAAGATAACAATAATGATTTTGCTCTCTTCTGCCACAAAGTTTTGAAAAAGTCATGTTGTCACAGCTATTTTGAGGAATATTTTTGGACTGTGACAACGTCTATGGCAGCTAAAAATACTGCATTTTTGCACATGAAAGCAATGTTGTTTACCATTTAACTTCCCTGACAATAAATTTATTTAAAAATAGCAGTGAAATCAAAATTGTCCGCCAACATAAGAGACTAATGGAAGACAACTAAAATTAATGTTACTGATGTTTAAAAAACTTCTGATCAAAAATGCCCTTTTTGTAGACTTCCCAAGAGTCAAATCTTTGTGCGAAGGTTCGTTTGATGAGGAAACCTGTCATGATACCTCGTTAGACTGCACGCGCTTCAAAAATTTGAGATAATAAGGGTTTTTTTAATCCTAAAATTTTGATTTTTTTAAAATTTTAATCCAGAATTAAAGGAAAAACATCATGTCTTGCATATCTAGCTAATTTTGAAAGATTTTCAGACTTAGATTTGAGCATATTTATGTAAAAAAGGTTATTTTTTACAAATTTTTGAGAGGTTATATTTTGCCATAATATAAAACATGGCCGCTTGCCCGCACATGTAACCAAGCAACTTTGCATTTTTTTAAACAATAAATATAAAACAAAAGCAAATCTTGGCGTTATTCCTGTGGGCTCACGGTCCCGACCTAGCGGTAGAGGGCGCTTGTTCTCAAATGGATAGGATAGGATAGGATATAACAAGTAACTGCCGTTGCCATTTTGGCATTTTTTTCAGTTGTATTTAAAAAAAAAAATGCAACTATTTTGTTAGTTAAGTTTTAGCATATTTTTAGTTTTTACCTTTAAAAGTTGATTAGATAGATGATATAGCTATAGAAGATATTTTTAATGTAAATTAAGTAGTCAAATAATTTTAATAATCAAAATTACAGATTAAATGAAGCTAGCTATTTTAAAGCAAAAGGAAAGCTGTACTAACATTTCTGCAGCATTGACATGGCTTTAAGGTCTATATTGTCGAAGCTTACTTGGGGTGTGGCATAGTTCGAAGGTAGCCTAATTTAAAAAGATAAATTTTAACGTAAAGGTAGTTACTGATATTTTTGCCGACACCTCCGAGATATAAGCCTCCTTCCGATTTGTGCCCTCTCGGTTCATAACAGCCGCCATTTTTGACACTATTGGGAGTTATTACAGGACCAAAGATCATTAAAAATAGAAGTAGATGAGAGGCATATTCTGCCTTCTCGAGATAACACCTCGACTATTTTTGACAATTAGTATGTTTTTACATCGTACTCAATAAGTATCGAAAAATCAAGCATCATGTTCTTTCATATATAATGCTCTTTGTCAAAACAGAGAACATGTTCTATGAAAGAAAAAAAAAAGACAGTCTTTTCAATACGTATTAAGTGCGATGTGAAAACATAATAAATATTACATGACTTAATCCTTCGTCTGTGTGGTGGGGTAACAAATATCCTAGGTGCGTTATACTAATATAGCTATGAGATACTATAATGGCCCAAGGATCGCAAAATATATAGAAAATATATATAGGGTGGGCCAAAAAAAACGGGTTTTTTTTTATTGTCCATTACTTAAAAACTACCTGTCTACCATTTTGAAAAGCCAAGACATGAGAATTTTGGAATCTGACGTTAAAATTGACATTTCAAAAAAATCCAAGATGACGGACAGTTTTACAAAAGTAGGTATTTTTGACCCTCCCTGCAAAATTTTGTGTGCGCCACTGGTGCAAAAGCAAAAATATATTTCGAAAGACATGTTCTTTCTTAGTTTACTGATGTATAGGTTGCTAAAATTGTGTAAGAAATAAGAAATTTGTGAAATGCTTTCGATGTATTTGTCAGTTTTTAATAGTGCTGACGATTTTGAAAAGTCAAGGTTTTAAAATTTATTACTTTTTTAGCAAAATTGACATTTAAGAAAAATCCAAGATTACGGAAAGTTTTAAAAAGTAGGTAGTTTTGACCCCCCTGAGAATTTTTGTGTACGCCACTGGTGCAAAAGTTAAATTGGATTTCTAAAGGCTCATCAGTCCCGAGTCTACTGATGTATTGATTATAAAAATCTGGTAAAAAGTAAGAAAAATATGCATGAAGTTATTTAAGTGCGTTTCGGATCAAATTCAAATGATGTTGTTTTTTGACCTAAATGAATTTAGTAACCAAAAGCACCCATTTGAACAAACTGTAACTTTCTTACTTCTTAGCCGATCTCTATTAACGACACATTAGTAGACTCGGAAATGATGAGGGTCTACACGTAAATTTAACTTTTGACCCAGTGGCGCACCCAAAAATTTGCAGGAGAGTTCAAAACAACCTAACAAACAGCCATAAAAAGTCATAAATTCTGAAACATTGGCTCTTCAAAATGGTTAGCGCTTTTACAATCGGACAAATACATCGAAAAGCATAGCGAAGCAAAAACTTGCTTGCTTTTTTTATTTAGCTAAATTGGGCTTACCAAACAAACTTATTTGAAAAATGTATAACTTTCTTATTTCTTACCCGATTTTAACAAGCAATACATCAGAAAACTAAGGAAGGACATGGCTTTCGAAATATATTTTTACTTTTGCACCAGTGGTGCACACAAAAACTTTGCAGAGGAGGTCAAAAATACCTATTTTTTTAAATTTTCCGCCATCTTGGATTTGTACGAAATGTCAATGACCAAACCTTTTAAAATCAGACAGGTAGTTTTTACATAATAGACAATCATAAAAGTCCCGTTTTTTCTGGCTCACCCTATAACACTGAAAAACAAAGAAAATAATGTAAAAATAAGGATTGGCCCCGGGCAACGCCAAAGGCTAAAAACGCACTGCCCGTGCCTGAGGCAGACTGCTTGAGCTCTCCATTTTTTCCAGGCTAACTTGATTAGGAGAGTTATTATCGCTACTGCTTTTTTTCGGAAAACGAAGGGCAAGGCCGAACAGTATTTCATATACTAGGTTTATACGCGCATAAATCCGTTTTTAAATAAAACCGCTTTCTCCGAGGCTTTACACGTCCTTAATTAAATGTCATTAAATATCGGTTTTAAACAAAAACCAATAAAACTACTCAATTAATCACATATTTTTCGATAAAACCAGAGTTGAGTATTTCTTTGGGTTGGAAGCAATACGCTAAAGCGGTTTTAAAGTCTTTATACCGACCCTTAAATGGTTTTTAAAGTAATAAACCATTCAAGAGTCGGTATAAACACGTTAAAAACGCTTTAACGTATTGCTTCCAACCTAAAGAAATACTGGGACTTTCCATCTATTATATGCTCAACACCTAGTTTTAGCAGTTAAAGACAAACACAAAATATCCATGCACCTAGCCGAGATTCGAGCCTACTGCGCTACGGAGAGCGATTTAGTGCTTAACACGGTTTTAGTGGTGTCAAGGCCGACAAAAAAAAAACAACAGGCCGTAACCATCAAAAAACAGCTGTTAATCTTGGGCCGGTTTTTACATGGAGTTTTATGGGAGCAGCGAGGTTTTTTCGGGATTATTTCTAAACGACTCAATGAATTTTCTTCAAATTCCCATGAAATATTCCTCGATACTATCGTAAAATTTTATAAAAGTTTTCTGGAGATCACAGGGTCTCAAATAATAAAAATTCTAGGAAAAGTATTTTGTGAGGTTAGGTTGATGTAAACAACAACACTTATTTTATTTTTCTTAAAAAAAGGAAATTTTCTCATATTGTTAGCAATAAAATGCACATGAACGGTTTCAAAAGGTGCGCATCCATATCTACACCAGAATAAAAATTGATTTATCAAAAAAATGCAGGAGATTAGTGCTTTTTTGTGATCATTTCACGAATTGGAAATGGTGGATTTATATACCTCAATTAATAATTCCTGTCTTGTTGAGTCGCTAAATAATATTTTAGTCGCCATACATGACATCTGAATATATTTTGTTGTATAGCGAGAAGAGTAGGTATGGTTTAAATGTTGGTTTAGGTTCTTCCACGAGGTCTCCTACCAACCAGGTCCCATCAGAGTGACTACCTTATAGAAGATTGGAGTAATGGTAAAAAGTAAGACAATGGTACAGAATACGGTACAGAGAAGCATCTAATTAATACGTCATTTTGAGTGCAGTTTTTGAGTAATATCTGGGACTTTTGCTGTTTGTGTGATTTTCATCATAAGGGATCTAAATTGAACATTATTTACATAGATAGATAGATAATTCTTTATTAGCAATTAAATATTTTTCATAGGTAGCTGCACTGAGAATCCTATTTATCTAAGACGTCTTGTGGGCGTTTCAACCAGTTAAGATTTTTAATACAAATCTCAGATTAAATTAACATTATGATGACGAACTTAACAAAAATTACTAGAAATGGAAACAGTGATTTCAGTGACATCACAAAGTTTTCTTGCTCTTTTTTGCATTATTTGAGGTGCTATGGAGGTGTATTTATGAGAGGAGGATGACCGACAATCCCTCTGCATAATGTGATCCTTAACTTGTTAGTATTGTTTGTTTGAATGTGGTTATCAAATCGCATTTTTTAATCCCTTGTCTCAGAGGATCTCGGGATTCATCACAAAAAAGTGTGACAGAAAAACGCTATACGATAACCACCCCCAAAACAAGCAACATTGACAAGTTAAGGGTCAAATACTACGAAGGGATTGTGGCTCTCCTTCCACCCACAAAAACATCTTCACATCACCTCAAATAATACAGAAAAAAGTAGACAAACTTCGCAATGTCATGATTTACTGTTTTCATCACCACCATATCTGAGAATTACTGTTAATTTAAACTGGAATTTTAATTAAAAATGTTAACTTGTTGAAATACATAGAATATCTGAGTTACATACTCCAACAAGACATCTTAGTTAAACAGAATTGTCACTGTGTATACCTATTTGTTTTACTTGATATTGACATCGAGTGGACCTTCTACTGAATTCTTTCATTAAAATTCGGTATTCTTCTGCAAATAAGTTTATTTTCTTTAATTAGATTCACACATAAGTAGGTACCTACTTTACAAATCCAAAAAATAATCACTTAGAGATTTCCTAGGACCTTCTCGACTTCATGGTTGTTTGAATATTTCATAAAATGACTATTTCATAAAATAATAATAATAATATATATCTATTAATTTTCAATCTCAAATTAGATTATTAACTCACTGAAGCCTCTATGAGGCTTTTGCTTGGAAGTTTTTTAATTTATTTATGATTACTACTAATAAATAAATTATTAATTTCAAATATAAAGAATAAACATAAACATAAAATCTGTAAATATAAATAAATAATAAAATATAAAGGCAACTTTTGTAAAGAAATATACAAGGATACTAGAAGTTATTAGAAAAAAATTATATTATTTTTAAACACCTAACAACTTAAGAACCTAACATTTGTATAGCCTTTGATAAATAATTTGATCAAAAAATAATCTAGATTCGTTTGGAATCCAAACTTTTATCTCTTTTTTAAATTTTTTCGGATTGTTAACAGTTTTAATTTCGTCCAGTATCAGATGATAGACATAATTAAGGCCCAGGGCTTTCCAGTCACAGTAAAAGGAATATTTTTTTACCCCTTTTAGAAGGTGAAACCCAACCCCACCCTATTTTTTTGAATGGGATGATAGTACTTGTGGCACCTTGCTGGAAAGCTCTTTTAAAAGAAAATTGGCTGCTCATGTTTTATTTCATTCTAACTAGAGAATCTATCTTTTAGCTTCAAAAAACTTTTTAATATCAGAAAATTCCGCAATATTTAAACAGAATGAAGCTGCAATTTTCAGTGGTCTAGTATTATTTTCATTAATTTAGACACAATGTGTATTAACTGCTTTATCGAAATTTTGCACTCTTTATTGCCCAAAATGGATTTTTCTGAATGAAAGTTGAAATACTAAAAAAAAATATAATTTTTTTTTCATTTGTGTGGCAGAATGAAATCAATTATTTTTGCCGAAATATTTTTCAAATATTCTTTATTTACATTAAAAATGCCGACAAATAAGCAAAAACATTAAAAATTTAAATTTTAATGATTGGGTTCAGAGATTTGAAATATGAATTACCTATGAAGTTAAAATAAAACAAAAATTGCACAATTTTCTGATTAAAAGAGCTTTCCAACAAAGTGCCACAAGTGGGGTCAGGTTTCGCCCTCTAAAAGGAGTGAAGCAATATTTTCTTTAGTTTGACTGTAAAGCCCAAATTCTTCGCCCTGAAGCTGCAGAAAATTTGTTTGAGTTAAAGTCCCCACCCTGTATATTCTACAATATTATATAGGCAACTTAACCTAGGAATAGTTTTCAGTGGGTGTCATAAACCAAGATGACCATTGACCATTGCTATCTCCTAGGTAGTATTTGGAGGTATGGTAATCATTTATTTTCAAAAAAGGAATGGACACTTCCGGACCCTTCAACTGGAACAGTATTATTGTGATGCCTTTTTCGTTTACCTCTCTTTCTCCAGTTTTATCTTCTTCATCTCCGCCTACTTCCATTCTAAAAACATTAAAAAATTTACTACCTCAAGGGAATTAAATCAATAAATTCTCCAATATATACGAATTTTAGGTCATTCTATCGCTTTTATTGGCAATGGTAGCATGTGATCCCCAAAAAGTTAATAGCAAACTTCATAGGGGTACCCCTTTTAGTTTTAGAGACATGGGCATTTAAAAGTTACTTAACCTTATGAAACAGATTTCTATTAAAAGTAAATTTTAAGAAGATTGCAAATTTAATATTAAAATGGAACATTTATGTTCAAACCTTCTAAGTTAAACCAAAATTGCCCCCTAAAAAGGAGCTACATAAAAAATTTTAATTTTTACATTAATTTGAAGCTAGGGGCATTTGTTTACCTTAATATTGTTAATAACATGTGCCGAGGTATTATTTTCCATATTCATAGTTCTCTATCTCTCCCAAGATCTCTCCATTATGCAAGTTTCTATTTTCTACTTCTTTTCCTATAAAAAATAATAAAAATTATTAGCAAGAGAACTGGGGACATGTACAAATTATGGAACGCTGATTTTACCAATTTTTGACCCCAGCCCCCTCCCCCATATCACGTTTTGTAACGGTTTGGTGAACCCCCGCCCATAATATTATGTAACGGTTTCAAGACCACCGCTCCCCAAAAAATAATTTTTTCTTATTTTCATTCCAACTCGGTCGCAAACCCCCTACGTAACGTTTTGTAACACTTTGGCTACCCCCCCTCCCCCCCTCTATGACCGTTACATAATTTGTGCACAGCTCCTAGCATATAATCGTAAAATTTTATTCATTAGCTCAGTTCAATACCTATATATGTTTAAATTATCGCTAAGTATGAAAAATGTTCAGTGTTTTATACAAAAACAGTTTTTACAAGTAAATTTAACAAAAAGATAGGAAAGTCAAGTTTCCTACCTCTGATAACATGATGTATGAAGGGCCTCCTAGCAATAGGCAGGTAATATGTGACATTTTACTAGCTTAGTAGAAAAGGGGGCAATTATGCAGTATACATTTTTCTGCCATTTTTTATTTTTTATGAAAAATTCTCTAGGACCCCAAATCCACTGGTTGTTTTTTTTTTTAATTTTGTTGTTTTTTTTTAATTTTTTTTTCACTAAAACAACCCAATCCAACACAGCCCTACCCAACCTAACCCAAAACAATCAAAAAAACACATTACAACCCCCCGTCACCCTTTTTCTCTTAAAAAAAAACCGGCGCCGGCGGATTTGAGGTCCTAGGGACCCTAGTAGGTGCCCCCATAAAGAATTTTTCATAAAAAATCAAAAATGGCAGAAAACCGTATACTGCATATAAAATTACTGAAAAGGAAGGGATCAGTTGGATAGGAAAAGTTTGTTACATATGACTCACCCTTTTTCTGGGCACTTTCTGGTATGCACCATTTTCGACATATTTTCCTGATTTCTATATCAACCACGATACCCATTATTGAATTGTTCCCGATTCAAACATACAAAATCTAGAAAAAATTCAATAAAAGGTGATTTAAACATTTTCAAAGCACAAAATTCACACTGTAAGCAATTGTCCTTTTTTTGGTTTGAAATTCACTTTTTTTACATTAAACGACCAGTCATTCTTTTTAAAACAATACCGGTTTATTTGAAAGTTTGTTTGATTCCAAAATTGGAAAAAAAAAGTTAAAAATTGAGTGAAAATTAAATACACAAATCAAGAATTAGTGAGGTTATGTTTGCGGCCTTGCGCGTCTGGCTGGACGCAACCAACGAAAAAAGAAACCGGCCCAAGATTGTGACGTCACAATTTTGGTTGTGTGAGGCCCGTGTGGAACACATTCTTGTCGGCCCTGGTGGTGTTTATACGAGAAAACCTTCAAACCGTCCCACCCAGGCGAATCTCGAGGAAAAGCTGGTCAAGAATCAAAAATTCCGAATTCAAAATTATTGGAAAAACTAATTATAATTTTATTATATAGTTACCCAGGTATAATAAATCACCACCCTTTTTTTAATTTTCTCGTCCCTCTTAAAAATATTTTAGTTTAAAGTTGACCTTTGATGAGACTTTTGTAAGTATTATTAAAGTGTGTTAAATATTTCGTGAATTGAGTTTTCCATTTATTGAATTGAAATATCCACAAAACTTTTTTAATTTTGATTTATTTAAACTGTAATAGTCCCGTCAAAAATAAAAAAAAGGATTTTTTTTTCCTACTACTACCATAAATTACATTTCCCCGCATTACCCCACGCTCTAATTACGTTAGAACTTTTATCTAAGATCTTCTTGAACTAATCCAACCTTTAGTTCCTGCGGTAATTTGCGGTCTTGCCAAAAATAAATATTTAAAAACATCGGTTCCCTTGAATTTTTAGATTAAATACTTAAATTGGATAAAAAAAACACAAAATATTTTTTTATTATAAGTTTAAAAGTATTAAACGGATTTTTATGAATTAAAAACTGTTTGATGAACAATAAATAAAGCTTTTATATCAGTGAATATTACATTTAAAATGGCGAAATATTTTAGTTAGGGGAGTGTTTTGTTTAAAAGGATTCAGCTTGTTAAATGGCTAAAAAAATGTCAATCCAAAGACAAATAGCAACAATGCCAGTATTTAGCATTTTTTGTTCATCAAACAGTGTTTAATTCATAAAAATCGGAATACTTTTAAAATTATAATAACAAAATTTATTGTGTTTTTATCCAATTTAAGTATTTAATCTAAAAATTCATAAGACCCATTTTTTTTAAATATTTATTTTTGGCAAGACCGCAAATTACAGCTAGGAACTAAAGGACAGATTATTTGAAGGAAATCTTATATAAAAGTTCTAACGTAATTAGAGCGTGGGGTAATACGGGGAAATGTACAAAAAATTCCTAATTTAATTTTTTACGAAACTATATAGTTTAAAAAAATCAAAATTAAGAAAGTTCTGTGGATATTTGAATTTAACCAAATTTTTGAGATTCTACTTATCACCAGCAATAGGCTCCATGACGATATCTTGAAATTTTCTCAATAACTTGTCAAAAACCGGAACATTCAATTCACGAAATACGTGTGCGTACTTATATAAAAGTCTTTTAAGAAGACCGTATAAATAAAGTAATAGTTATATGGTTTTACTCCACTGCCGTTTTTTTTATAAGTACTTTGGATGGCCTATAGCAGCTGCTGAGGCTGGCAAATACAAAATTCTTCTCGAAAATATTGGTGTGGTGTGTCCGAGTGACTAGTTACAATGAATTAAAATCGCTTTGGGCATTACATACCCCATCACGCAGATGGTGTGACAAAAATTAACCTGTATGTTCTTTATGATAAAAAAAAATTGAAACTGTACTTACAAAAGACCAGCCAAATGGATGCTTCCCTCAAAATAATGTTATATGTTATAATTATGATTTTTATTTTGTTTAAGGCCAAAGGTTTCTTTCCGGGGAATATTCTAATAATCAAAATATGATTTACGCAGAATAAAATATATTGCTTGACATAGCACAAAAACATTAGTGCAAACGCCAAAATGGGCACCAACCGAATGGCAGCCGACCAAAAGTTGGCATAACTCTCGCCTCACGGCGGCTATACCAAGCAGCATCTCCAGTCGTGCACGCGCGGCAAGCTACCATACTTCCATACGTTTTTCATCACAATCTTCTACTACTAACAATAACCTATGGATTAGGTACCGCGTCCTTAGCTTAGCTTCGACAAATTGTTGATAAAATCTTTGTTTATACGGGTCCTTTTAGGCGCTTTTATGTAAAGGCCACTAAAAACGTTTTAAGCATCAAATCGATTTTATTTTAAAGCGATTCAAGAAAGCCGTTTATCACTTATAAATCGATTTTGGGTTCGGCATAAACACTTGAAAACCCCTTTAGAGAGAGAAATCTGTTGTAAACTTATTTGTTTTCTTTTTTATATGGACATTTAATGACATTTAATGAAAGATGTATAAATCCTTGGAGATAGCGATTTTATTTAAAACTGTCCCTAAATATTTTGCATTTTATTACCATGGCTTTGGCAAAACTCGATACATTTTTTCTCATACATCTGCGTTAGCAACATAGAGCAGACGTTATAGAACGTAAGTTAGTCTTAACGTCATTCATGTTAAAAACGTGACCTTGATGAAAAAGTACAAGGCTATAATGCAGAAATTGGACTCCGATATGTGTATTTGAGCGAAAATTTTTGTGTCTTTTTATAGGTTAAAGCAAGACAGAAATATGACCAACTTAAACTGTCTAATAACATATGCAACTGTTTAAACACATTTCCAATGTACGTAGGCCACCTTGCTGGGCCCGTTGCAAGCCCACTATTTATGGTTTAGCCCTGGAAGCCTGCCTCTTTCGCAAAAGAACTGATTTTTCTGGGCTGCAACCTTTTTACATCGCCTGGGGCAAACAGATAGTCTCCAAGGTGCGACTCTCTTGTCATAGCCAGAGCCGGACACTCCAGAAGGACATGCAAGGACCATTCTCCGTCCTCCATGCACCATCGACCATGCGATTCCCAGCGTCTCTACGCCTGGTTATCTGATGTAGGTTTTTATTGTGGTGCCTCATTTATGCGGCCCAAGCGTTTAAGCCAAGGCCTCCACACCCGTCCCCGATCCATCACTCAGAGAAGTCGAGAGCGAGTCAGAGTTGGGTTCACCTAAGCGTTCCCGATCTCCAGCTCACCGACCCCAAAGAGCTGCGTTTCAGGGAGTGCGTTATTAAGGACACTAAAGGAAGCGAAGCGTGACATTACTTTGAAAGTTTAAGTTATCATTTTTCATTTGTTTGCCTCGCTTTTGTCATGGGCGGCTCGTTCTTGTTTTAAATATTATAATGAATGATAAATACTATAAGAAAGTATTTCTCGAAAACACGACTAGTCCATTATCATACAGTCGCGAGTTACTAAAGTAAAAATATACGCAAAAATTTCTAACAGATTTTATTCTTCTGAGTCTGGGTCTGGGTTCTCTGTATTTTCATGAAGAAGTAAAACGACAGGCATTCAGAATTACTAAAGTTATGAATAAATTATCAATACGAAGAGTTGGGTAAACCCTGTGTAAAACTGGACAAAATTTTCAGGTAAGTACTATTCACAGGAACTAAAATCTGGAAACGTATATTGATATCTGCTTCTTTGCTTCAAAAATTATGTTTTTAAAAAAAATATTTTAACACCTCTTTTAAATATCTTAAAAATTAAAGCTCTTAGTAATTTGAACCAAACTGCAGAAAAATTTTTATTTCAAAGTTACAATTTTTTCAGCAATTTCACACTTTTCTCTTCCTAAACTGTCATCATTCTATCCAACATTTACTTGGTGTGTGGCCAAAAAAACGCTTTGGTACCAAATTTTAGTTAAACTCGTAATACATAATGCCTTCTCTATCATGTGTGCAGACCGACAGAAAATCCTTTTTTTTTGTAGATGTAGGTGTTTTAGGACCCAAATAGCAACTAAATTTTTGATGAACTACCGCACCATACGTTGGTATGATGATGCTGTACCAATAACACATTTTGTGTCATTGTGTTTCAAGTAAAGTTATCTAAACTATTCAAATGAACTTAAAACTACGTTAGATTTATAATGTTTAAAATCTTTTACCAATACAACGCATTCTTATCACAGTACCTATATGTTACCGTTAAAACCTGGTTTTTCCTAGTAAAAACTAGTTATAACTGTTAACTCTATATTAGATTAGATTAGACCAAATTATATAAGTTTAGATTAGATTTTAATCTGACCTAATCCAACTGACCTAATCTAAACTAGCTTTTCCTAGGAAAACCAAGTTGTAACTGAAACCGGGGTTTTACGGTAACATATATACAGGCGAATACCATACCATAAACTAAATAACTATATATCTATATCTTCAAAAAATGATTTTCTTTACCAAGAATAGCTAAACTCGACTAAAGATCAACTGTCACAACGCCGTAACAATTTTTTAACTAATTTCGGATATAAAATAGGACACACAAGTTCACACTCCAGGCACGCAAATACACCACGAATCAAATTTATACTTTCACTTCTTCACTTCATTAAGCACTATCGTCGGGGCTAAAATGGGTACTGTTATAAAACTTGCCTCACAAATCCTTAAATTTTCGTGCTGCTTAAAGTCTTGTCCGAAGTCTTCCAGCCAAGCTCTCGTTCTATTGCTGTTTGATTTTCCTGATAAAAATACTTCTTCACTCATTATAACTTACCTTTAATAGGTATTTGAAAGAGCTGAACTCCGTCGCAGGACTATTTTTGGCAGCCTGGCACACAACAGGAAAAAAATAATAAAATTAAATCGTTTGATAAAAAAAACTATTTACAATAATAACGAGCGGCCGATGACAAAAGCGAGGGAAACAAATCAAAAATGACAACGCAAGTGTCAAAATAAATATCAGGCTTCGCTTCCTTCAAAGCTTGCTCTAGGATTAGTGTCCGTATGCGGTATAACGTTGCTCCACAGGATTTACCCCCACATGCACCGTAAAAATATTCGGATTAGTTTAGCTAATCCATGCTCCTCTTGGTTCATTTACGTAGAATCAAGAGAGAAAAAGAAGGGATTAGATAGCCAATCGCGATTAAGTGCCTACGGTGCATTTAGGGGTAGTAGGTCACCGACTTATTCAGTCGGGTCCACCCGCGCGACTTGGACGCACCTGTTGAGAATTGCCCAAGTGGGATCCAGAGAAGGGAGCACTGTGTCCCCTTGGTCCGGGTTAATGCTTGTATCTTACTAACCCAACACAAGCAAAGGCAATGCAACTGTTTAGTAATTGATTGTCAGCGATTTCTTCTTATTTCTTTTCTGTAGGCTAGTAGTATCAAAAGGGCAACAGTGTATTTTTAATATTTTAATACCGAGTAAATAGCCTGTAATTACCCACTTATTCTAATTATTTGTAATTATGTAATGAAAAACCTACCTTGCTTCCAACAATATTGTTAAGTATTAATTACCTAGCAGGAAGTTAAATGGGTATTTTTTATGATACACTATTTTCAAGATATTCAGAACTCATTATTTATATTACAATTTGAAATAAGGACGAGCAATATTATAAAGTAAAATAATGGTTATTTATGGTACTAGTGTGTTATGTTGAAAATAAGTTACGCGAGAAAGATTCTCAAGTGACATAAGACACGAATGGCATACAATGTTTTATCCAACAAGTGAAAGAAATAATTTTTTATGAGATAATAATTAAAATTTTGTAACAGTCAACAGTAAAACTATAGTCGAGCAAGACAGTGTTAAACTTCTGGGGATCTATTTAGATTCTACCTTAAACTTTGAGAATCACACTCAATATATATCAGCAAGACTTAACAGCTACTGCAGCTTAATAAGGCGCATTAAGGACCAAGTTTTCCTAGAAACAGTAAGATTGTTTTACTTCTCAAATATTCAGTCAATCATAACATACGGACTCCTAATATGTGGTTCTGGTGGAGATACTCAAGAAGTATTTATTTCACAGAAAAGGATAATACGCTGTATATTTGGTCTTCATCCCAGAGTTTCATGTAAACCATATTTCTCTAGATTGGGTGCTCTAACAGTGCCATCGCTTCATTTTTTGGCTCTAGTTACATTCGTCAGGAAAAATCCACAAAATTTCAGAACAAATCTAGAGGGATACTCTGAAGAAATGACAATTGTTACCAGGAATAGGAACGCTCTTGGTATGCCCTCCCATAAATCTACTTTCTTTGAGAAAGGCCCTGTTTATAGGGCAACCAAGGCCTATAATATGCTACCCATTGAAATACGGCAGACTCAAAGTCTGCAAAGTTTCAAATCAAAACCAAAAATTTTATAGCAGAAAAAATGTTTTTTATTCTTTTAAATTTGACTATTAAACTAATACATATTTCTTCATGTTCAAATTTTGTTCCATTTTACATTATTTTTTGTCTAAATGTTGTCTGTTTATTATTATTTATTGTCATATTTTATACTTTAACCTTTAAGATGTTTTAATGACTTTATTATTTATATAGATTATATAATCTGAAGACTTTGTGCTAAGCTAGTGTTAAGCATTTACATAAATGTAAATTTCAAGTAGGTCATTATGTGTACTAAAAATTTGACGTTGCTTTGTCTGTATAAGATATAGTTGGCAAATAAAGGATATTATTAATAAGCTTTGTGATCAAATAAAAGCTACGGTCGTCTCAGTACGAGCGAGTTTGTAAATCCACCGGTGGTCCACCGATGCCAACAAAAGAGTTCTTAAATTTTAGATGGATTCCACCAGTCCAACAATAGAGTTCCTAAATTTTTTGATGGATTTCACCAATCCAACAAATGTTGGCACCGTTCGCCACCGGCTTCGGGAGTCAATGGAAAATCTTCGTTGGATTTATTTATTTTTCCCAGTTTTTTTACAACTTATTCAAAGCAAGATATTTTTTTATGCATTTTGGTTAATACAAGGTACAGTACAGGATGCTTAATGGAGTGGTGGGCCATAATATTAATGCAAGACAGTTCAAGTGAAGACTCTGATGATGAGCTAGACATCATACTAAATTTGAGCAAAAAACGTACTTGCAATGAAGACTATTTTGAAAAAACTGTCCAGAAATACAGCATAAGTGCCTTTAAGGATGGTATTCATAGTCGTTCCTCAAGGCTCCTTCCTTCCTTTTTTTGCCCATAAAAAATTTACATTTCCCAAGAAAGAAGGGAGACTTGGGGCGACTATAAATACGGCCCTTATAAGTCACATTTCCGATTTTTTCGAGCCGAAGTTGAGGTATGATTTTATTATTTTAAGTGTGGTTATTGACACTCAGCTATTTACACCGCAACGCGTTCTTTTTGTATTCGATGAAACAACGACATTTCATCACTGATAGATGTCAGAATGTTGGCACCGATGTTCCACCGCTGTCAAAAAAATGTTGAATTTACAAACTCGCCCTACCCTATAAATATCAGAATGACTTGACAGTTACTTTTTTACATTTTGGTCAAACTAGGTTGTTTGTTTGGTTGCCGCGGGCATGATAGATTGTTAGCAAATGTTTAGATAAATTTTGACACTTGTCAATTTTCCCCAGAAATGGGAAGCTTTTTGAAAAAAAAAACGTATAGAAAATGGAGGAAAACGATGAAAATTACGTTTCTGAGGATATCCTTACGTAAGCGGAAGCAGCAGCGATGCAGATTTTGCCAGAAAAGTCTCGAGATACTTACGACAAGGAGTTCAAAATGATTGAGTCTTGGATGAATTCACGAAAGATAAAAGGTATCGATGAAAATGTTCCATTGGCTAACCAAATATTCGATGCTTCGCTCGAATATTCATCTTTATAAAAAAATCGACATTTCAAAATATGGCAACTAACGAGCTTTTTAAAAAGCAAATCACAGGGATACAAACCAAAGAAGTCCAAGACATTAGAACGGCATGAAATAGGGAAGTTTTTGAACGAAGCTCCCGACGACGAGTACCTGTTGATGAAAGTGGCTTTGATAATGGGGATTAGCGGTGCTTGTAGATGCGATGAATTGGTCAATTTGAAAATAGAAAATATTCAAGACAAAGGGAAATATTTTCACGTAGTTTTGCCAGACCATAAAACCCAGAAATCGAGAAGTTTCACCATACTTGAGGAAGGATTTCCAGTCAACCCGATCAATTTGTGTAAAAAATACATGTCCTTGAGGCCAAAGAATATTAGTTCTAGCCGCCGGAATAAATACGTTGTCGAAGATACCTTCAAGAATTGCAATGTTTTTGAAATTAGTGGAACCAGCGCTCTACACCGGTCACTGCCTGAGAAGGTTTCTTTTTTTGGCCAATGCAGGGGCTAACATGACTACTTTGAAGTCCACGACCGTAGCAAGCAGATACCTAGAAGAATCGGTGCATAACAAAATACAAATTGCAGAAAAAATACAAGGTTCTAATGCGTCGGCGCACTATCAGCACCGATATGGAAGGGCCTGGTTCCAATGAACCAACGAATTTTACAATGACTTCAAGTTCGAATAAATCGTTAGCATTTTCCCTTAATTTCAATATCAATGTGAATTTTGCTTGTAATAGTAATAAATAAATAGAATAGTACTTTAAATACACATTAATAATAACAGTCATAACTGTCATGTGTGGGATAAAACTAATAATTTACCTATAATTACAATATAATATTTTTGTATTATTTGTGTTTTTAATCGATGTCAGAAAATTTTGGTAGGTAGAAAATTAATTTTTAATTCAATTATCACTACCTTGATAAGAACTTTTTTACAAATTTAGATAGCATGTCAAAGGTTAGGTTATTAAACTATTGCATTTATAATATCACAAATATAAATACTTTAATATGTTTATAAATTTTTCAATTGTTGTTTTTGATGTATTATTATTAAAGCTAAATTCAATGCATGCATAAATACTGTTAATTGTAGTCTCTAAAAATGTTTCATAGCTCGAAAGTTCTTAAATCCCCCGTTCCAAGTACATTTGCATCAAAAAAATTTCGTGAAAAAGTTTTTCAAGAACGAACAATAGCATCCTGGAAAACCAGTAAAGTTTTAGGTAAGACAATTTAGCTTTATTCGAAAAATAGTGCTTTTCTTAGATGACCCCATGGCCTTGTATAAAAAATGGACCCCGCTAGGATCCAGCACTTGACGTGACAAATTTTGGAGAAGATTTAGTGTTTCTTTAATGTACGCGTATTCTTTTTGGGTGTTTATTAGGTAAGTAGCCATGTGATTATTTTTATATGCAATTTTAGTGAGGTCAGTAATACCGCGCCATGCAAAGTTAATTTATATTGCGTTTTATAAATCTGTGTTTGTCATTAGGTTGTGTTTACCCACTGTGCTTATACGGTTATTTTTAAGGTGCATTTAAATTTATGTGAGTACATAAGTGTTTTTATCAAAATCAAATCTTTGTTTAAAACTGATGGTGATTAAATTAGGTACCTACCCATTTATTGGATTTATGCCTAAACCAAAGCACATAAATTAAGCAACAGTTCCATAAAACAAATGCAGTAAAATATTTTTCTAGCCTTAACACCTTTGCTTTAGTTTTACAGTTAAAATCGTCTAAATGTGTGAAAAAAACTTATGTAAAACAAGTATTTTGATAACGTTTATCAAATTTTCACTTTGCAATTTTTTCAAACTTTTGTTGGACTGCTTTTTAGTTACTGAGAAAAGCACATTAAAGGTAAAGGTGCAAAAGAAGATACTTCGCTACAATAGAAAAACTAGAAGTGGATTAAATATGCCATCAGTTTATTAGAAAATTTTTTCTAAAACTGGAAACGAAACGTACAGTTTCGCAAGAATAAATATCGATGCTAATAAAATAAGTGAAACCCTATCGGGCATAAGCATAAGAAGAGTTATGCCAAACGTATTTCATTTAATCGTATTTTAATTTTATTTAAACATTTATAATGAATAATAATAATTTATACCATTAATTAATGATTAATTAAAATAGGTATGTATTTTATCACTTAGTTTGAGCATGGTGTATATTATTACGAATTCCTCATGTTGAATATAATTTAGAAATAAAATTCTTATTACAATTAAACCTATTGCAGTATTTATTTGTACATAACGCAAATGAGATTTATCATTACACTACAAAGACAATTGGTTGTAAACTAAGAAACTGCTGATACTGAAAATCAAAATATTGATTGGCAAAAATTCAAAACGAAATTTGTAATAATATTCTCCTCCTATTAAAATTTACTTCTAAACTCAAATATAGGAATTCACTCCTTTTTTTAATATTTTAAAAAGGAGGGGGCGCACTTAACATAGGACTTTGGTTGGTATAGGAATTGAACCGAATATTGGAATGTTGTAGGTGTTGAAGTCCTGGTCACACTTTAACACAAGAGTTTATGAGACTAAATAAAAATTAAGAGGGCACTAACTTCACCAAAAAGTCATTCGTTATCGAGGAGCCTTAAGAGGTACCAAAAAGTTATTAGTAAAGTATTAATTTGTTTTTCTTGTTTGTATGGTACAAAATATAGGTAAGATTTCAAAATTCAATGAAAAATAATATTTTACGTGGTAAACCATAAGATTTTTTATTACAAGGGTATTGTAAGAAGTTTAATTTTAGAAGAATTTTAATAATTGCACAAAACAAAGTTTTTTGTGGCAATATTCGCAGTCAGAGGAGCTTATGTTACTAAATAAAAACTAATAGTATCAGTTGGTATACTGGGGACACTCAAGAAGTAATACGTTAGAAAATCGAAAATAATGCGAGGGAAAATGTCAAAAACTATACTATAACACTATTAGTTACGCATCATAAGATTTTTAACTACGACCAACCCATAATACTAATTTAACGAGCGTCCCAACACGACTGTAATGGACCAATTACGGCCCTACGATAGTAATGAATCTTAGACGTAAACAACAAGATGCCCTGACAAGCGATGAAACTTTATTTTATAATAGCGCTAATTGACGCAAAAATGTGAATTATTTTTCTATATTTTTAAGACAATAAATATTTATTAAACGTAAATAAATCCTATAACCAAAAATAAGTTCAGTTAAATTGGCATGTTAAGCATTTTTAAGAACAAAAAAAACTTTGATTTTAAAAATATATATGAAAAGTCCCTTAGTAACCTTATTTGTTTTTACGTTTTAGATAGAACGTCATTGAAACTTGAGGTTATAAAGGTTGTTGACTTAAAGTGTTCGCGTTTGAAATTTTTATTAATTTTTGATATTTATGATGATATTTTCATTGGTCGTAGTTAAAGTATAGTACACTAACTCGCATGTTATGGTCATTACACGCTCAGATAAATTAAGACTCTCGTCTCAAACTTCATCTTCGCGTTTAATGACCATCATAACATGCTATATGTAAACTACTATTATTACGGGGGTATTCTAGGAGGTACACCAATTAATCATTATTTTATTATTTGCAAAAAATTGTTTCTTGTGGCAATATTGCTGACGAGAAGAGTTTATGTGATTATGTGACTAAATAAAAATTAATTGTGTCAGTTGGTATAACGGGGATACTTAAGAAGTATACTAGTATACAATTAATATTAATCGTAGTCCCCATTTTTGACAATAGCGAATAATAAGTTCTTCTGCTATAGAGAATATAGTACTTTTTGGGATATTAAAGAGCGGATTGAGCTTCGTTTTAACCACGAGTGCCTTTGTTAAGATGCCATGTCTACTAAGTAGAACAGAACACTTATATCTCATCACAACGCTTGACATTTATTTTTGTCTCTCAAAAAATGGCGTTTTCACTTCGGATTGTTTGTTTTGTCTATATATATCTCTTCTGGTCAGCAATTGCAACAAGAAACAATTTTTTGCAAATATTAAAATAATGATTGATTTATATACCTCCTAGAATACCCCCGTAATAAAAAAACTTATGCGGTGGGATTTACTAAAAGGGTTTACCCTCAGATGCACCGTAAAAATATTGAGATTAGTTTAGCTAATCCATGCTTCCTCTTTGTTCATTTATGTGGGATCAACAGAGAAAAAGAATGGGTTAGATAGCCAATCGCGATTAAGAGCCTACGGTGCATTTAGGGGTTAGTCTATTTAAGAACGGTCCTAAGTTTAAGTAAATTTTTTTATTTTAAGCATTTTAAACCTTCCTTGAGTTTTGGACATAGTTTGATTCATAAGAAAAATTTTAATAAACTTGTTTATTGAATAATCATCTTAACACAATCTTTTGTTGGATTTAAGAAGAAAGTTTTAATTTAGAAGAAGAAAATATTAAAAAATTTAAACCCACGCGGGGTTTAAATAGTAAACACTCTGTAGAACAAATTAAAATTGGGGTATATGTCACTCTAATTAAAACTTACCCTTGTTAATTAATTTTTCCAATTAATACCTGATGTCAAACAACGATTTAGATGGGTAATAATAAAATAAGGAGTTATTTAAAAGGTGTTTTTATTTATGAAATGTATTAAAAACCTTGAATGCAAGTTTTGTTTACATTTCTGTCACTGTCGAAATGTCAGTTTCAAAATATTATCTGCGTTCAAATCTAAAAACAGCGAGTTCGGATCTCTTACCTCTGTTTGCATCTTTGCTTGCACCAACCTCTACTGATGAAAGCTACAGCTTTCAAAATGAGTGGGCTTTGAGTAAGGAAAGTTTTTTTGACTGAGCTTTTAGATAACCTCAATATTTTAATTTCAGTTTGTAAAGAAATTAATATAGTTGTTTTGGGTTTTTTTGTTTGGTATGTTTTTCGTGCATAATCAGTGACTTTCACTTATGTTAGTTTTTGCTCGTAGTGCCCTCATAAATATATTTTTTGTGCCGAAAACGGATTCAAAATATGGCGCTTTTGTGGACAAAATTGGAGGTGTCTTATTGATTAATGAACAACTTGGCATATTAAATAGGGTAAATTAATCCTTGTAAAAACGGTTAGTTAGGGAAATTATGAACGAGATTATTACCAATTGCCACAAAACAATCCTTTCGGGGGGCTATAAACTTAAACCACCCCCCAGACGTGGTCTAAAAAATCACCAAGTTTGTAACCTCAAACACAGGTAATGAAGCTATTATGGTCGCGATTCTTCAATTCTTCAAAAATCGTCACAAAATCTCGCCTTTACAAAAAATATGACGATTTTTGAACACAAGTTTACACTTAACGCTTTTTTGTCAGAACTATTTGCTAATATTCCTTAAATATTTTTATGTGTAAACAAACCTTTAAAACTTTTAACATACAAAACCATAGATAGCCATGAAATATTTCGCTGTCACTGTTTAGAAAAGTCACACAAATTATGTCTTTCTTTTACATGGTCAGAATTTTCGACGTTTATTGGTACGCGTGGTAACAATTTAGCTCTGCCATAAACTAGTCCTGCAGAATATCTTTAAAATATTAAATTTACAAAATGCTAATAAAAAAATGACGCAGTTTCGCTTACAACGTTAGGATAAATATGAAGGTTGCTGTGTTTTTATTTTAAATGATTAAAAATCGCCAATTTCCAGAATTCTGACGGGTCAGATTTTCTGTCGTTTCTGAAGAATCGCGACCATTAATGTGTCAAAATTTTGGCATATTCACCATTTGTCATTTTGAAACCTGTCAAAAAAAATTAGTTTTAGGGAATTTTATCCTAAAATATGGTATATTTTGACCTAATGTATGGTATATTTTGATTTAAAAAAAAGCAGTGTTTCAGTGGTATTTAGCAATAAAAATACAAAATAATCAATAACTTTGTGTCTTTTTTGTATGGGTAAGTGTTTTTTGAAAATTGGTTTCAAAATTTAGTACCCCCCACAGGTGCAAATATTTAGACCTGTGGGGGTACTATTTTAGATCTTTGTAAATCCCACTGATGGTGTTCCACAAATATTATTTTTTATTGTATTTTAACATTTTTTTATTTCGTACCATTACAAAAAACAAAATCCTATTAATATTTTACTAATAGGCTTTTGGTACTTTTTAAGGGTCCCCGGTATAAAAAATAACTTTTTGGAGCACTTATAGCCCTCTTAATTTTTATTTAATCGTACAAACTCTTGCAGAAAGCAATATTGCAGCCAACACCAATTTTTTGTGCTAATATTCACATTTCGTTTATTTATTAGCACTATCAAATAAACCCCTATATCTTCGAAACTAGTCGTATGATTTTTTTTTTTGATCAATTTAAAGTGTAATCAGGAGGTCAACATCTACAGCATAACAAAATTTAGTTTAATTCCTGTGCCAAGCAGTCCCACGTTAAGTGTGCCTTCTCCTTTATTTAACCTGATTTTTACTTTTTCAATCTTTCTCTTTTAAAACCTTGCTTTCCTTATTAGACAAAACCTCAGGATTTCCAACAGCTGGAAATAAATCAGTGTTGAAAAGGGCAAATTTTGTATTTAGTGCAAAATTTTTATTTTTTGTTACAGCTGAGCGCTTTCGGCTATAAAATCATCATCAGAGCGAACATCAGTGTATGGTTTTGTTAATTTTGTAATTTTGTCAAACTGTAGCTTGGTTTTGTCAAACTTACATTATTTCAGGTGAGTCATAAAAGGTCTAGAGGTGCTGCTTTGTTATTTCCTATGGGACTGGTAGATGAGGTATGCAAATATAATTTGTTTTGTTTTGGTTTTCTGTGCGTTTTCAGGTGAGACAGAAAAGGCCTGGAGAGGTGCGGCCTTAGTTTTATTGTTTTCTTGTGGTTATGTGGGCTGGTAGGTGGGGTGTTGTTTGTGGTTCAATTTTCTTTTAAATTTCGATGTATGTGTTTTTTAGGAGGACAAAACAAGTTCTGTAAAGGTGCTGCGTTCTGGAGAAGTGATGCTTAGTTTGTTTTTTCTGGGGCCATGTGGAAAGGTAAATGGGGTAAAATTTTTGTTTTTTGGTCTTCTTTGCTTAAATGCTAATTTACTATTTTGTGCGAGTGCGAATATGAAAAATATTAAAGTGTTTTTTGCAAAAAAACATCTCAAAAAACAAATTTTAACTATTTTTAACGTTTTTGCGTCGTTCTACCAATTTTATATTTTATAATTGCAAACAACACTTTAATATTTTTCATATTCGCACTCGCACTAAATAGTCAAGAAGCATTTAAGCAAAGAAGACCAAAAAACAAAACCACCTACCAGCACACATAACCACAAGAAAAAAACAAAACTAAGGCAGCACCTCTCCAGACCTTTCCTGTCTCACCTGAAAACGCACAGAAAACCAAAAAAAAAAAACAACAAATTAAATTTGCATACCCCACTTACCAGTCCCACAGGAAATAACAAAGCAGCACCTCTCCAGACCTTGTTTTGTCCTCCTAAAAAACATATACATAAAAATTTAAAAGAAAATTGAACCACAAAACAATAAACACCCCACCTACCGTATAACCACAAGAAAAAAACAAAACTAAGGCAGCACCTCTCCAGACCTTTTCTGTCTCACCTGAAAACGCACAGAAAACCAAAACAAAACAAATTATATTTGCATACCCCACCTACCAATTTCACAGGAAATAACAAAGTAGCATCTCTAGATCTTTTATGACTTACCTGAAATAATGAAAGTTTGACCAAACCAAGCTCCAGTTTGACAAAATGACAAAATTGACAAAACCATATATCATAACCTTGATCAATATATTAGACCTTTATCTAATAGACTGATGTTCGTTCTGATGATGGTTTTATAGCCGAAAGCGCTCAACTGTAATAAAAAATAAAAATTTTGTACTAAATACAAAACTTGCCCTTTTCATTTTGTACCAGTGCACGCATCCACTCCCCCAAAAGAAATTTAAATGAGTGTTACCAAATCACTTCTCCACTACCTAAACTTCTCCACCACCTAACATAACCTATTTTAAATTTGCATGTGACCTTTACTATATAGATATCACGCCCTTTGTCGGAACAGAGAACATAAGACGTCTTTTCGCGACCGATCTTTTCGAAAGCACATTTTCAAAACATACGTCACCGTTTCAACCGCAACGTCACCGTTTCGAACCATCGCCACTGATCGCCAAAATGACAATTATTGAATGACATTAATCAGCTGTGTTTTTGTGACTTATTCTGTTTTTTTTTATTTGGAAGTATTTTTTTGTGATTTTTCGAAATGGATGTCGTAGATCCACAAGTGAGCCTTTTTTTTTGTCGCCGCTAGATAACCTTGGCCTATTTTCATTATTGCTAAAAATTGACAAGCACCGCCATATTGAATCGTGTGTGAAAATCCTTTGAAATATTTTGAACCGTGACGTCACTGTTCCGTCGCCAAAATAACATTTTACGCGTGTTTTCAAAGCGGTTTCGAAATCATCGGTCGCGAAAAGATGTCTTATGTTCTCTGTTCCAACAAAGAGCGTGATATATGAAAGAACAAGACGCTTGATTTTTGATACGTATTGAATACGATGTGAAACCACTGTTGTATCAGTTCAGTCATATTTTATATTAATCAGTGAAAGAGTCCAAAAAACAATATTTTAAACACTAATGCCCGTATCGACCAACGCAAAAATTCCCCGATTAGACTTTAATCATGATTAGCTACTAATCGGTGATTAGAATGTGCTGTTTTACATTGAAACTTTGTTCGTTAAGGCTAATTTCAATATCCGATAACTGCTAATCATAATTAAAACTTATTCGGAGGATTTTCAAGTTTGTGGATATGAACATAATACTTCAAATTATTATTAGGTATAAAGCTTTAAAACATAGACAGATAATTTTTTTTGTAAAAAGTTATTCAAACATATGTGGATATTAAATACTTTCGTCTGAGTAGTATACATACTCTTTTAAATAAATAAATATGGTGGAAAAAAATAATCTTTTAGGAAAACCAAATACGAAAACTCCTCAAATCAATGAGTGTCCCGATCGAGCAGATATTGCAATTATTGGTGGAGGACCAGTAGGCAGCTCCATAGCTTATTGGTTAAAAGAAAAAATTGATGGAAAAGCACTTAACGTTGTTGTGATAGAACGAGATGTAACATACAATAGATGTAGTGCAGTTCTGTCAAACGGTGGTTTGAGGCAGCAATTTTCTTTACCTGAGAATATTCAATTGTCATTATTTAGTGCCAAATTTTTACAAAATATAAGACAAAAGTTAGGAGAGGATGCTGATGTAAATTTTAGGCCTCATGGTAAGTGAACAAACTTTTTTATAATATACATAGCCAAGATTAAAAAGTAGAGAAAACTGGATTTGTTACGTTCTTTTATAATTGAATAGCCAAAATAGTTTTTAAAAAAGGCTGGTTCTATTTTATTAATTTTTGCTGGTCCTTCCTGTACATATTTAATTTTTTTGCAGGCTATTTGTATTTGGCAAATGAAAATCAAGCTCCGCAAATTATCGCCAATAGCAAATTACAAAATGAATTAGGAGCTAATAATAAAGTAATCACTAAAAAGCAAATCAAAAAAATATTTCCCTACATAAATCTTAATGGTGTTGACGTTGGATGTTTAGGTCTGGATTTTGAAGGTTGGTTCGATCCTTGGCTTTACCTTCAAGTTATTAAAAATAATGCTATATCAAAAGGGACTCAGTATATAAATGCAGAAGTTGTTGGATTTGGACATGAAAGCACTGAAAATGAAGATAAGCCAGGAAAATTGATAGTTAAATTTGCAAATGGAGAAACAAAATATATTTCATTTAGGTATTGTGTACTAGCTGCCGGGTATGAATCAGGTAAAATAAGCAAATTCCTAAGCATAGGATTAGGAAAAGGTGTACTGTCAACTGCATTGCCCGTAGAACCACGAAAAAGATTTGTATTTGCATTTAATTGCCAAAAAGATGCACCGCCTGTAGCTACTCCATTTGTAATCGATACCAATGGTACCTTTCATCGAAGAGAAGGTTTAGGAACAAATTTTATTGGTGGCTATTCTCCAAAACAGGGAGAGCCCGAACCGAATACAGATAACTTAGATGTAGATTACGATTTATTCAACAACAAAGTGTGGCCAGATCTGGCTCATAGAGTTCCCGCATTTCAAGCAATTAAATTAATAGGTGCTTGGGGTGGTTACTATGATTTTAATTACTTTGACGAAAATGGGATAATTGGTAGACATCCTTACTACAGAAATTTGTATCTGGCCACAGGATTTAGCGGGCATGGTATAATGCAATCCTGTGCTGTTGGTCATTCAATTTCGGAACTACTGTTGGATGGGAAATTTAAGACTATTGATCTCACTAGATTAGGGTTTGAAAGGATCATTAATAATACACCTATGTTGGAGTCTCTTATAATTTAAAATAAAATTTAATAAAGTATAGAGTTTGCTTTAATTTTTTAGACAGGGTGTAAGCATTCACTCTGCAAACTTTCTAACTGGAGACAGGTGAGGTCAAACTAAGGAAAAAAGTGTCATAACATCGGTGTCAACGTGCGCGATTGTATTTTGTTACATCTTGTTTTTAAAAAAAGAGACAAAAAATATCTAAAAAAAAAATGGTCCATGTAGTTCTAAGTTTTAAGGTATGTTTTGTGTACGTCTTTAATCTACTTAAACAAGAGAATTTTCTTTCTGGAGACGCAGTTGATGCAGGTATCGTCATGGCAATATTTGTTGATAAATGAATATTTTAAAAAGTTGGATAAGATTTTTCTAGCAATTTTAAAACTTCTGTAATTTTTTTTATTTCCATTTTTTTGGTAATTAACCTCTTTAAAACAATAGATTCTCCTTTTGGCGTTTCTTTGACCCAATCGGAGCAAATAATATTGTAGTAACCAAAAATTGTGTGTGTCCTGGCTGTAGTGAACTTAATCCATTAAGCAATTTCTTTTTTTCCAAAAAAAAAGTAGGTCAAAATTGACCTGCAAGATTTGTGCCAAACATACTAACAAACAAACAAGCAAACAAACACACGCGTGTGAAGTTAAATAAAAGCTTGTAAAAAGTATTTTTTTATATTAAAAAACGTGTTTTTTAAATATTTCAGTTCCCAAATGTAAATTTTTAACCTAAAAGACATATAGACAAAAAATACCAATCGAAAAAAAAAAACATTCATAACCAGGCATTTATTAGGAGAGTTTATGATGATTTTTACGCCGTTCCCAAAAAAGTATAAAAAAAAAAGTTGTTGTAATCGTTGTTCCCTGGTGTTCGTTCTAAACACTAAGAAAATATGGTCCTTTGAGTTTTTGGATAGCATATTTCGATTGTTTTAGGACATGTGATATTTTTGTTACTTTTTTCAAAGGGCCCTAATGTAACTTACAAACAAAAAAAAAATCTAAATTGGACTTACAGATTTAAAGTGTTAATGTTATCTATTTTTGTTAGTCCTAAACCTACCTCTACCTATGATAAAAATATCAAAGTGCTTGACCCATTTTTTTGTGCTCCGCTATTTAGCAAATAAAGTGGCACACTTGCATGATTTTAAATTAAGTGCCAGTCTATTCCCTTCAATATATTTTTTGATTGCCTATGTTTAACTTAGACTGCAGAGAAAATTAAAATAAATTTGAAGGGGGTTACGTTTGCATTTCCGTATAATTTTCTTAGTTCGTCGGGATATTAGGACAAATAAAAGTCGAAATTTCTCATTCAGTTTTATTTGTCCTAATATCCCGACAAACTAAGAAAATTTAAAATTAAATATTTTTAAAAAATACACTCTTTATCTTATTAAAAAGATGGGACCCCCCATTCATATACAACTTAATTAATAATTTTTCTTAGACCTTATCGTTTGAAATCTGATCTCTAAAACCTGCCGCCCGTTAAAAAAAGCTTTTTTTTATTAGGAAAATGCTGGGGTTAATGACAAAAGATAAGCATCGCTCGAGATGCAGTTTTTTACACATCTTGAAAAGTAATCTTCGTCTCTCAAGAAGACAAATTACGTTAAGATGACAGGTTGGGATCGGTTCATTTATAAAATTCGGCGTAACTGTAAATGGCGCCTCAGAATTTTTGATGTTCTTGAACCCCATGAAAAAGTTAATGACCCTTTCATATTGTTAAAAATAAATAAACTGTTGCAAATTAGTCTGTTCTTTAATTTGGCGGAAAGCCTTTTTCATACAAAATGGTTTTTTAGAAGGCAATTTGTTTACAATATATCTCTCGCAGAAACAAAAAGCAACGATAGACAGTTTAAGTTGATCATGACACATACGAGGTACCTAGCGATTGACGTGGAATTTTCCGGATCGGACGTTTCTGTCTTACATTTTATTACCATATATTTCTATCTTGCTTTCGTTCTTATTACGAATCTATTGATTTTTTGACTCCCTTTGGTAAAACTCGCTACGTTGTTTTTCTAATATCCTTGCGTTAGCAACATTGACGTATAGAACGTAAGCTTGCATCTGGTCTGAATCAAGGGCGAATCTAGCGGGAGGGGATCCCCCCTGGGCGGTTCACATCTTTTTTTAACCCTTTCAGCATATTTGTCCCTCTCCAGGGACACTCTGGTTACATAACCTTAAGTACCTACCAATTTTTTATTGTTAAACCAACAAATTTTTTTATGAAAAATTTATTAAGGGACCTCTTTTATGAAGTCCAGTTCCACAATATATCGGATATAGTCATTACTTTGGTTTTTGAGGAGTGTCTCTCTCTCTAGGGACAAAATTACTTCGTGGGTGTAAATGGAAAGCAAACATTTGTATAGTGAAATCAAGTACGTTTATTTTATAAAAAATCTAGGAAGCATTAAAATGAAAAGAGACTTAAAAAGTCGCAAAATGCAAGGCAATTTTTAATATTTTTTGAAAAAATGCAAAAATTAAACGTGCAAAATATTAGGCAAAGTAATTTTGTCCCTCTATATGGACAAGGTCAAATTCATTTTTTTGACCCAATCTGAAGACAAAGAAAAAAATTGATAGAGAAGGATATAGGAAGACTATGGGGGGAAATTGAATCGTTACGCCCCTCCCCCCTAGATCATGGGCAAATTAAGAAATAGCCAAGTTTTTTACTTTTTTTATATAATGTGTAAAATAAATAGTTATGTTAAGTAATGTTGCCCTCAGTGGGGACAGAGCAAATTTAAGGTATTTTTAGGTTATGTGACCGTAATACACACATAAATCTACTACTAATTTAAGGTATTTAAGGTATTTTTAGGTTGTGTGACCGTAATACAAACATAAATCTACTACTAATGTAAGATTCACAGTGTGTACTTACCAAATAGTCAAATAGTCACCTCAATCACTTTTTTTCAAAGACTAAAAACGTGTATGATAAAATTTGTGTGTATCCACGTGCTTGTCAAAGCGTGTCTGCCCTGTCAGATATAAACAACTAAGGTTACGTTCAGAAATGAGCCCGATCGGTCGGCGTAGTGATTTTAGAAGCTCAAAGGTTGAACTTGGACATCATATCTAGTCACTTTCCGAAATTTTATGTGAAATTCTTCGTAAAAACTATTGTGAAGTCAAAAAAAAAGAGTGACGTAACATTCATAACCCAGTGCACAGTTTTTCTGCAAATTAAAAACACTGTTATTTTACGACGTCGTGCAAAACCCAAACAAACGCTGTCGGTAATATTAGTTTCACAGGAGCGTCTACATATCCTTGTTCTAGACTCCATAATAGACACTTAAAGTAAATATTTCAACGCATCCGTATCGGTATACGTAACGCGTTCGAAACAAAGTCAAAATACGCTACACTTTTGACTTGTTTATGTGATGTTTCGAACGATGCCTGCTTGTTTGAAGGGTGCGATGACAGGACTGCTGATTGAAATCGTTGCGTACGTTCGTGGGTCCCTAACGATACGTACATCCTTCCGTACGTAACGAGATTCTGTCATCACACCTGTCAAAGAAGGAGGCATCGTTCGAAACATGGCATGAGCAAGTCAAAAATGTAGCGTATTTTGAATTTGTTTCGAAAGCGTTACGTATACCGATACGGATGCGTTGAAATATTTACTTTAAGTGTCTAATAAACGACTTTCAAGAGCGGTTATCTCCAGAGGTACTAACAGAATTGGCGCTGCTCCATGTTCATAAAAACGTTCCTATGGAAGTGGAGGAAGCAATTAGTCATTTCGCGAGAAGACAGAAGAGGAAAATTGATTTTGTAATTTGATTGCATTTTTTAAAGAGAAAATTTACTTCTATTGGCCTCAGCTACCAGGGCTATTAAAGAACCCTGCATAAATTACATTGAGAATGGCTTCCGCCTAAATGTATTTTTTTTATATGATGTAGTACTCGATCAAAAAAGCACAAAAATAAAAAAAAAACGAGATAGGAAGCAGGATTACTTTATGAGATATGGAGCTGTAAAGTTGACGTATTTTTGGCTATATTTTTGGACATGTTCCAAGTTTTTTTCCACAACTTTGTTAGTTACCGTTGAAATAAAATGATTCGAATCTCCATTTGTCTGGAATGAAACACCCCTTTTATCCATATAAAAATGTTTTTATAAGGTTTCTTTGGTAACACCAGAAAAATCACTGATTTGTAAGTTTTAAAAAAGAAAGAAAACGAACATTTTTTAAAAAATGAAAATTCTCATTTTCTTAAAAACGAACAGCCAGATTTTGAAAATTTTTACATATGTTATTAAAAATAATGCCACTTGGCTAAAGAAAAAAATTTTAGCTTGAGTGGTACCATAAATTTCAAAAATGATACGCAACTTTCATGTTTTTTAAAATTTTTGATATTGGAGAGATACGAAAAGTGATTTTAAATATATTATAGGTAGGTTATAAAAACTTTTTATGGACAAGTCCAATCCAAAACTTTAGTACCAATATGTTGTTAGCAATTAGTACCCATTGGTAGTTGTATTTGACGAATCAAATTGCTCGTGTGGTATATGCTTTTAGTCTAATTTGGTGTCGCCGGTAACGAATTTGATAACATTTTTCCGATTACTATTACTGTTTTTCTAGGAAAATACGATAAAGTGTTTTTTCTACTTAAGTGCGGAAAAGTGGCATGCATTTGTGTGCAAAAAGTTAAAACTCTTAAGATATGTTTAATAAGGCGGCATGCGACGGCTTTGTATTTTTTAAAAAATTTTGCTTAAAAAACGGTGTCATTTGCTGCCAGATAGATTTACGCATTCTATTGGGAGCACAGTGTAAACAACCGGAAAAAATGTTATCATATTCGTTAGCGGTAACCCCAAGTTAGCCTAAAAGGATATCAAATACAGGTACCAATGGATACCTATCGGTACCAACATATTCGTATGAAGCTTAAAAACTAAATTTGTCCAGAAAAAGTTTGTATAACCTACCGATAAGTTATTTATCACACACATTTTTGGTACCGATGTAAAAAAACTTTTTTGATCACGGATGCAAAAAAAGATTTCTGTCCACTTTTTACCCAAAATTAAAGAGAAATATAATAGTAATATTGAAAAAAATGTCATTATTCTTGGCTAAAAATTAAGTCATTTCCGCCAGTTTTACGAAAAAATTATTTAAGAAAATCATTTAAAAACATCATGAAAATATTAAACTGTCAAAGATTAAAATGTCGCAACAATGAACGTCACCGAATAAAAAGGCACATCGCTATGGAAACGATTGTTATTTCATTTACCAGCCGCCTTGACTTATAGCGTAAAGATGTGTGTTGCGAGAAGTGCTCTTCGTTCGAGATTTTTAAAAGTATTTTCCTGTTTTTCTTGGATTTTTTGATAAAGGTATTTTTTGTGTTAAAAACTACTAGCATTTTTTTTATTAACATATGTAAAAACTATTAAAATCTGGCCGTAAAGAAAATAAAAATTGTAATTTTTTTTAAAAAAACGGTCATTTTCTTTCCTTTTTAAAACTGATTTGTGACTTTTCTACCAAAGAACCCTTCTGGAAATATTTTTACATGGTTGGAAAGGGTGTTTCATTCAGGATAAATAGAGAAACGAATCGTTTTATTTTGGCAGTAATCAACAAAGTTGTGGGAAAAAAACTTGGACCATGACCAAAAATATAGCCTTAAATCACGTCAACTTTAAAGCTCCATATCTAAGAAAGTAATCCTGCTCCCTATCTCGGTTTTTTTTATTTTTGTGCTTTGTTGATCGACTACTACAACATATAAAAAATGATGACATTTACCCGAAAGCCATTCCCAATGTAATTTGTGCAGGGTTCTTTGGCTCCATTTTTTAAGTAAAATTTTTGGCTTTCTTGCGTCTTTATTTTTTAACTTGGGAGGGGAAAAATATGTCCACTTACCTTTACGCCACTGATGTGACCCCCCCCCCCCTTAATAAAAAGCTGGATCCGCCACATGCTAATTATTGATGAAGAAGCTCAACGCTAGACCGCAGATACAGATAAAAGAAAGACAAAATATTGCGCTTTACTCCATATTTACGCGTACGTCCTATGACCAACTTAAACTGCCTAATATTTATTTTCTTTATACTCTATCTGCTATTTGTTATTATCAAGATTTACAAAAGAATTTGTCCAATAATATTTTTAATTTAAAATATCTTATTCTTGTTTTTTTTACGGTACATTTTAATTATTAATAATATTTAAAAACTCGAAAAGACAACAGAGATAAGGGAGGTTATGATAAACAGTACTGAATCACAGTTGCCAGCGCAAGTCAATATTTTACATTTCTTACGAAATTCTGGTCAAAGATAATGATGAAACAAAAACACTTACCTTTCCAACTAAAAAGTATAAAGAACATATCTACATTAAAAAATCAATTTAAATATTTTCTTTTCCTACTCAACGTTTTACTTTCGGCAACCATGTCAATTATACGAGATACGGTATTCACCCGCAGGTAACGTTAAACTTTATCGGTTAGTAAGGGATTCCGTTATTACTTCGTAACTGCGCATGCCCGAAATAAACGATAAAGTAAAAACAATAAAAATTATATGTGCAAAAGTTCTCTATTTTCTTCGTCCAGTTAGAACCTTAAAACCTTGATGCTCTTACCTTTAAATCAATGTAGCTGTACATAGGATTTGTCTTTATATGACAAATGTGTTAAGATAAATTTCAAAAATCACAAATTAGCCATCTTTAAATTGCGATATTTATCGTTACGTCCTGTCGGTAGCAGCGGAGGGACTTGACGACTTTCGTAAGAAAAGTCAAATTTTTGTGATTTCTAGGAGTAATATTACCTATATGCCAGTTTTGCGATTTTTTAAATAATATACTTAGGAACCGCTAAACCTAGCTCAGAACTAGTACCCACTCCATTACGAAAACGTCCGGGAAGTGCACATTTTTTATATCAAAAAGATTTTTCATAAAATACAGCTTCAAACGTCAAAAGTACAAGGTAGCTTAGCGATTGACCTAAGAGACCGCACAGTTAGTATGAAGTGCATATTCAAGAAATAGTTATTTACCTAACAAGTGCGTAAAGTGGCACTTTACCGCACGTGACGGCAGTTGACCGAACCACGCGAAAATTATAAGAATTTACTATAATTATTTCTAATTTACTATAATTATTTCTGATAATAAAAAATCGTACTCGAACTCGAAGATTCTGTATAGTTAAATTTTACAGCAAGGCGTGCTGTAATGTAAAATTATAAGAATTTCATATTATTTGGCATTATTTTAAATAGGAATTATATTTAAATTGAAATTTTTATATCACGCCGTGCAGTAAAGTAAGATCATAAGAATTTATTATAATTATTTATAATAATAAAAAATCTTAATAAATCGAAAATTCTATATAGTAACTTGGCATGGCATACAAATTTATTATAATTTTTTAGAAATAGTTAACAGTTATAAAAAAGCTGCATACAAATTGTAAGAGAAAATCGGCGTGGAGTGAATGGGATGCTGGTGGGGCAAAAAATCTGTCGTGTTAAGTAAAAAGGCTTTATTTGGTTTTGGGATATATTTCGTTATATTTAAGATTGTTTCATCTTGATTGCAAATTTGACCAAATTACGCTTTTTTTCTTAACAAGACAGTTTGGCTATCTGGCTTTTAAAAAAGCAAGCGGCGTGCGGTAAAGTTACCTTACGGCACCGCACCTTGTAATGTACTACATTCTGCACGCAAATGAGTCCTGTAAAGTGCCATTTACGCACGCGAGTAGCTTAAAATATATATAAACTTTGAACTATTTATTTTTGAAATAGACATACCCCTAACTTTGAGTACATATAAAGATAAAAATGTTCGATTTGATTTGATATCAAATTTTAAATCTTTATACGATTTGCTTTTTATATCATAGATTTCGCTTATCTAGTTCTCGAGATGCAATAAAAGTCTTTAAAATTTCCATTTTGAAAAGCGATTATCTCACAAACTAAATAAGATACCCTATGCATGATTTTCAGTGTCATTTTAAAGAGTTCTTTTTTTAATTAAGCACATAAGCATTGGTAACAACATTTTTAATAAATAAGGTCAAAATGACCAAAAATTGGTAAATTGGTAAATCCTTTAAAATGACACCCAACGTCCTAGAGTACCTTATTTAGTTTGTGAGATAATCGCTTTTAAAAATGACTTGTGAAATAATTGCTTTTAAAAATTTTAATTTTACTTTGATTGCAGATATCTCGAAAACTAGATATTTGAACCCTATGATATGGGGTATCTTTAAAAAGATAATTTTATAAGGATATCAATTTTTTTATTAGGAACAGGAGAGCGCACAAAAAAAATTAGATCAAAAAATAGCTTTAAAAATTGAAATTTTACAACTTTGATTGCAGGTATCTCGAAAACTAGATATTCGAACCCTATGATATGGGGTATCTTTAAAAAGCTAATTTTATAAGGATTTTAAATTTTCTATTGGAAACAGGGGAGTGCGCAAAAAAAAAATAGGATTTCTCCCAAAAATGTCCCCTCAAGAATAGCTACGTGAGAGATTTTAATATATTTTTTTTTCTTGAATATGTAGCTTTGGCGAACTGTGACCAACTATAAATACATGTTGAAGGAAAATCGGCCATCTTTAATCCAAGATAGTGGAGGAAGTAAGGACTACAATAGGATAAAACTAAAATCTGAAAAAAATCCATCTCTTGAGCTATAGAGGTTAAAAAAGGGATTTCTATACAAAGCAACACTAAAATCTTCTAAAACATAATTCACAACAATTTAATCAATTGCAAGATTATTATCTGGTGGCAAGTCAATAAACCAATGGCAGGTTCTTCTACCAGAGATAGATCCAATGCTTGTAGGTTTTCTTACATGCTTATCTATTCTTGTCCGTGGCGATACTGGTCGACCAACCATGTCGCATGTCGTCTCGGATAAAAGATAGTTCAGTATACGTGCTCCAAGTATTTGGGCAATAGAAGTTGGCGATATTTAGCATACTATTCGCAGCTATTTTTTATAGAGCGACGTCTAAATTTCTAATAAATTCATTGAAAATATGGTGACCAAAATGCTTTACACATTTAAAGGAGTGATGTATACATTATTCGGCTTTGGAGAGAGGGAGGATTTGACAGCCGTTATTGTAATGTTTAACAACCACTCCCACGAATTTTTGGAACACATTAAAAACTGTCATTTGTAAAAAAAATATAGATGAGAAAATACTCAAATTTGGCCTTTGTTTTACAAAATTAGTGCTCTATATGTTAGAATCGGTAATATTTTATCATTTTTAAAATTAACTATTCTCTAAAATTAACCCAAAAAATTACCACTGCCACAACGAAATGGATTTGTAGCTTACGGCACACAGTGGGGCAGAGGCTACCAAAAGCTGGTAAAAATTCCAATTGCAAATGTTAAATAAATTTTGAACATTTATGTATTTTAAATGTCATAGAAACATTAAAAAAAGTAATGACAGCCCTTTCCCCCCTCCTCAATACAATAAGATAACTATTGCATAGGTCAGAACAAATTCCACTTTTTAGATAGTCTTTAATTTTACAGAACAGATGTCACAAATTACATGGAATTCTTAAAAATAGCAATTTATACGCCCCCATTCATTTTTTTTCCGCGCCACTGGCAAATTTTTTCTACTTTTTAAATTTACAACCGTTTTGCAAAATTTTTAAAATCAAATAATTGATTTCATGATGATAATTAATCCAAAAGTGCAATTTTTATTAGTTTAGGAGTTAAACGCAAGAAAAACAAAGTTTTTCCAAGATAGCGGGTGGTGTAGAAGTTTTGTTATTTTTTTTGTAAGTTTTTGATTAACTGCTGTGCCTGAGTAAAGTAAAAAAATGTACTACTTTTATTTAGTATACAGGAAAATAACCAAAATCATTTCCGGTGTTGAAAATCTGCCAAACTTTTGATATATTGTAAAGTATACAAAATGATCCAAAAAAAACGTATTTTTTTTTTAATTTTCACTATTCTGGGTCAAACCTTATTTACAATCGCCTAATCCTGCCATATTTTACAAAATGTAAAAATTTTAAAAATATATTTTAAAGTTAAACGCAAAATACGGCAAAAGATTTTAATAGGACATGTAATAGAAATGACCAATAAACAAGGTAAAAAAAGTTGATTGGAATATAGCGAAATGTGTGATTTTTCTTTCCACCAAACTTACAAATGTTAAAGATCTTACCGTATTCATAATTGGACATAACTCTAAATTAATGTATAATTAAAAGTCGCACATTTTTTTAGAAATAAATCACAAAACACCAAAACAACTTGCGACTGGATAAGTTTACTTGATTTTGGCTCAGATTTTTTTTGCCACGAATTCATATTCCTTGCCCCTCCGTGCGGCAGTGGTAGTGGTTAATTACCAGATCGGCATGACGTTTAACTATTGCGCAGACGCATTAATTACCACAACCACTACGAAGTGTCAAATAAGCGTTCCAAAACCGCCCTATTAAGTTATATTACTAGTGTCATTTCAATAGAATCAAGGCCCGTATTCTTCAATTTCGGGTAAGGGAGCGCTCCCGGGAATCAGAAATGCATCTGATTGGTCGAAATCTCAGTTTTCTGTTATTATTCTGTCTTTTTGGCACTAATGACTTTGTACGTGAGCGGTTTTGCCGTCAGTTTGTTCTCCTCGTATAAGGCAGGAGAGCAAAATCGCTCACAACTACTGCCATTACTGCCAAAACTGACAAAAATGTGACATAAAAATAAGAATTCGGCCAATCAGATGCGTTTCTAAATCCCGGGAGCACTCCCTTCCCAGAAATTGAAGAATACGGGCCCTGTTCGTTTTTGGGAAATAATTCTCTGATTTAAAGAAAAGCTAGATTGCAGTTTGTTCAAGAGATACCTACATATTAAAAAAAAAATGTTAAAATATGGCGGAGAACAAAAACGAAAAATTTGGTAGGCCAAATTTTTTAAAAAAGTATTGTGTTACCTAATAGCTAAAACCCAAATGGAAAAACATCAATTTAAAATAGGTACATATTTTGATTTACCTGAGATCTGATGGCGTTTGATAATGTAAGAGTGAATGATGACAAAAAACAGAAGATAGATGTTACGTGCGAGGGGTGGCTCGGTCGTTACTTTGTGTACACCAAAATTCATTACCAGATTTTTCTGCTAAAAATGCCTCAAAATGTCATATACCTCAAAATGCATAGAATGCCTCTAAATGCCCCAGAAATGCCTTGAAATAACGTTTCAAAATGCCAGGCAAAGCCACTATCGGTGTGTACACCAAAGTGCATTACCAAGACACCTCTCGGTTACGTGTCACAGAAATTTCTGCTGCGCGGCAAGATTCCCTGCTCTAAAATAGGGACGATTCCCTGACGACCACCAGGAAAACCCACCCCTCTCGCTACCTTTGATGTTACTCATGGGTTAACAACTTTTACTTTCGGATACCAGACGAAGTAACGTTTTGTTTGTCTAGATACCAAATTTAAACTTTGGGCCACATAACCGACACGACGAGTCGCCACTGCTCGTCACCTAGTGGGGTATGTAGCTATGGGTGACATTCTCACATGCATCAGACTTGCTTGTGTGCGTGAAGAAAGCGTGGGAGACCATCACTGTGCACAAACTGATCTAGGTTAAGCCGGTCAGTGTTAATTGGTATTCCTGCGATAGTTTGCCTGCTAAACGGCTGGGTGGATCGTTAGACTTTGGGCCATATTTTGACTAAAACACACATATAATTGCGGACTTTTCCTGCATACTTATACTTTTTTAGCCTCAACGTGCGAAAAACACAGCACAGTGCAGTGGAGGGCTTGTACAAAAATTCATCGAATTTTCGGGGTAAATATCGATACCTCCGAAGAAAAAGGAACTAACTGACCAAACGTAATTTTTCATGGCGAGCGTTTGAGGATTTTGAGACGGTTTTTACCGCTGCATATGTCGTTTTATATTTGAAGAAAATATTTTCTGGTGTTAGGTATTAAAATTAAAACTTTTTCATATCCAGTAAGTAGATTTAGTGTAAATGTATTATTTTTGTTTTTTTGTGTCAGTTACCTCCGTGAATATTTGTTATTTCTATGGCAACAGAGTGCTATGTATACTTATGACTTTTTTATCCAGATTTTTACAAAATCATGAAAAGGTATGTAGGTTTACTGCTTCCCTTGCAAAGTAACTTTTCTGAATTTTTAAAATTAAATAAAAATGAAAAATAAAGATAAATCGTATGAAAATTGGGAACCCACAAAAAAGCCGAATTTACAAAAGCCGAAACACAATTGAACAAAAAATAAAACGTCCGAAACGAAATATGAATGAAAGTAAAACACCCAGAGAATAATGGATACGAATATAATTTTGTAGAATTTGAATTTACTCGATCCTTAAAAGATATGAACATAATTTAACCGATTATAATTTTCCCGAACCTTAAAATATCAGAATTACAAAAGTATCGAAAATAATTTTCTAGAAACGAAAAACACCCGAACCACATATTGATAAAAAATAAATTTAAAAGTGATTTAGTAAGGGTGAATAAATAACAAAATTAATGAATAGCGAGCTCTTCCTCAAAAAAGGTAATGGTAATCGTAGATCCGGATTTCGCACTTGTGGTGCTCATCAGTACGGTGCTAGGAATTAGGAGATGAAATGGTGATGAAATTGAAGGTACATCTGACGATTCTGCAATTTGACAGATGGTTGTCTTTTACATGAATCCTGTGTCATATTTTTCCATCATCATTTCATCTCCTAATTCCTAGCACCTTACTGATGACCATCACAAGTGCGAAATCCGGATCTACGGTTACCATTACCTTTTTGAGGGAAAGCTCGCTATTCATTGATTTTGATAAAAAATAAATGCCCGATCCTTAAATGAGCAGAATCACAATTCATCTCAATGCTATTAATATGGCAAATTTAAATCTCTAGAGCGCCGTAGGCCTTGGATCACAGCGTTGACAACTTTCTGTATTTGGAGAATGATGTCGTGGAGATTTGAATGCCGATTTGTCCTTCTTCGAAGAATTAGAGCCGCGGGACTGTAAAACGCGCTAGTCCAAAATTCGTACGCAATTTTTATGAAAGTGATACCAAAAAATTACCGGGCCATACATAACAATATGGACGCACTTACTTGGTCACTTCGTCCAGTCTCTTAAGTCACTTTGGTCTCCACAGGAGCTCCCGTTCTTCTTCGTAGATGCTTCTTAGGACACTTACACTCTAAGCTTAATAGTTTATAAAAGTTTATGTAATTCTTGTTTTAATAATTTAAGGTTTTGAATGGAATTTTTGAATAAGTCGCGATTTCTATGGAATAGACGTTGATATTGCATTGCGCACCTGGTTGACGTCGATTCTTCTTGTGTCGTGATTTGTATATGTATGGCCCTCTTAGCGCGAAGCGTTTTTGTAAAAATTAAAAATAAGAAAAAAAGAAACCTCGTTCGAAAACTTGCACGAACAGATGACACGGGGATTTTTTGTATTAAACGACTTTATTTAACTTCACAATTTCTGGCTGTCTAACTATCTATCAAATCTTGCAATTATTTTTGACAGACTTACCGTGAATAAAATTTGGAAAAGTAATGTAGGTCCGATGACAACACAATATTATAAAAAATTTGGGGGTAGGGGGTGGTTAAAGGATGTAAATGGGGTAAATTGATCATTGCGCTCTGGGCAGTTGCCCTGGTTACCCAGACCTGGGGCCGGAGTGTGGAAAGTACTCATTTTTCGTACTCATTTGCGTGCGGAATGTTACACTTTTCCGCACTGAGTGCAGAAATTAATTTACCCCCATACTTTTCCGCACTGGGATTTTTTTTTTTTGCGTCCATCTGACTGTCTTTAAGTCTGTTTGACGGCACATTCAAATGGTCGTAGAAAAAAAATTGTACCTAACACGTGCGTAAAGTGACTGTTTCGCTCTTGATTTCTAGCCAAACTCCGCTGACGCGTCGTTTGTCCATCTGAAATCGCGTGCGGAAAAGTGGCACTTTCCGCACTAGTTTAGGTAAGCTAATATAATGCGCTTTTTTGGCAGGGTGGTACTTAAATACAGCTATATTTTTTAGTTCTTATATAGATTCGTACTACTAAATTATTTTACTACCATTTATTAAGTAAGGGTAGATAATAGTACTGGTGAATTGGAGGCTCGATTGGAGGTAATCCATAAAATTAATACCAATTCAGGTGTATTAATATTCAATACACACGTACTAGAATTTATTTGTACTAACTTTTAAACGGGTTTTTTTCGGAAAAGTTTTTGTAATGTGTCAGGATCATGTCAGTTATTCCAGAATTTTCACGCGTGCTTGTTGTAGAGTTTGTCTTCCATGGCATCGTTGTGGCTTGTAAAATACGTGATTTTTGTTTACGTTATCGGAGGGGATTAAACTTACTATTATAAAGGTAAGTTAAACAAACTATTGAAAAGATAATTTAGGTGATATTTATTTTATATGTATATTATACTATTTTATTTATATATTTTCTTTCAAATTATTACCTGTGTATATTTTTTTAGGTTTCAGATATATAGGCGTTTTGAACTATAATAGAACTTTTTAATTTAGTCCTGCAGGTGACCAGCGATCAAATGGGACTTGCTATGTGACTTTAGAAGAACGATCCAATTTATTTTGGTAGTACGTAATTAAAAGTAGTATTAATTTTTTTTATATTGTTGTAAAAATATGGAACTTGTATTATTTAATAGACTTTCTTAATTTTTTGTATTAAATGTTTTGAATTTCAGAAAACAATACTAGCTTATATTATGTAGTGCAACAAATCCTGTAATTTGGTAAAAATAGTAGACTTTGATAAACCCGTAAAAAATTTGATAAGTCAGTGGCCGTTAGTCTGCTAGGGTAAATTTGAGACATGCGTTTGGTCAAAACTCAAACATGTAAAAATGATACATAATACCTTAAGAGCAGTTTTCTCAAATTTAGATCGAATTTATTCTTTAGTGGATTAGGTCAAAATTTGATTTATTCCTTTTTGTTTCAAATACATCCTTTGTGTAATATCATCAGTGAGTTCAGAATATTTATTTTGAATTTCATGTCTTAATAATGCACAAACCTTTTTGCATTTAATAATCGCACGAAATTGCATTATCTCATATTTCCCCACCCTTCTGTTCAGTTTTAGCAAAAAAAGGAGGATAAAAATGAGATACAGTTTTTATTTATTTATTACTACATTAAATGATTAGATTATATTTAACGTCCGCAAGTTATTCAGCAAAGCGTCTATAGAATTTTCTTTAATTTAAAGAAAACGGTGAAAATGCAAATGTTTTATAAAATCTCTCATTTTTACTTCACAGAAAAAAAGAAAATCTTCTCCGGAGAAAAGTACTTTTCTTGAAAATATTGTCTTGACCCAAAAGCGAGAGTCTTCGCCCAAAATAATTTTTATTCATGTAAGAAAGCCGCTTGTTTTGTGAAAAAAAAACAATTGTCTTGAAAAATTGTTTTGATTTAAAACAAACTGTCTTTAGAGAAGAAAAAGTGATTTGGAAACAAGACATAAAATTTCTTACTTACATGTTCTTAGCACAAAAAAAGCTTTACTTCCGTCAAGAACTATACTTTTTTAACTCAAAATAGCGGAACTTCTCGAAACAAAAATGACAATTTAATTTTAAAACAAGACAATTACATCTATATTTTCTTAAATGGAAATAACAAATTATTTTTGTTCTCAAACAAGAAGACAAGTTCAAACCTTTCGGCATTTCAAATTTCGCCCTTTGTGCGTGCGGGTGGCGTGTCGATGTCGCGAAAATTTTTAGTTTCCTAATAGTGCATTTGAATCCTAAAAACAAAAATTAACAAAATTTTGCACAGCGGGGGCTTCTGGTATCTCCCACAGACCATTCGCGTGGTTTTTTTTTTTTTAAATATATATCTTGTTTTTATTTAGTTTTTTTAAATAATCGATAATTTTTACCGTGCATTAAACATTTTGAAGATACTTAAAATTATGTGAAAAACTTAAAATTATGCAAAATCACATGCAATGGTTCCGGGATAATGCTTTAAACTTCCACCGTACAAAATTTGATACAAATTTGATTAACAGTTTTTTTTAGATTAACTGATTGTAAGAAGCGCATTTTTTATTCAAATTCACCCTTAAGAGAGATATAATTATTTAAAGCAAAAAAGATTTCAATTCGATCAAGAAAACTTATTTATTTAAATTTTCTTCAGATGAAAAAATATATTTCAAAACAAGAAAATGATGTTTTTGGTGCGAAACGAAATTTAATTTAAAATGATGTTTTTAGCCCTAGCCTATTGTTTTAAACCGAGATATTTTTTAAAACCAATGTCTATGTATAACAAGAAGGTTGCCGCTTTCATTCAAGACAAATGGATTTTCTTCGGGTAATGTTCAGAAGAATTATTTTTTTTCTTAAGAAAATATTGTCTTCGTGCATGGAAAAGCAGATTTTTTCTTGAATTAAAGCAATTTGCTTTGACTGAAGTAATTCTTTTTTTCTGTGTTGACTTCAGGTATATGAGCTTCAGGCTACTGCGAACATAGGGGGAATCAAGTCCAATTTACTCTCCGTGCCGTACGACCGAGGTGGATTCGAAGCACGCTGCAGTGTTATCTTTTGGAAATTCATTTTGTTTTTATTATTTTGTTTTATTTCTGCCTTGCTCGAGAAACAGATGGGTAAGTTCTTAATTGAAATAATACATTTTTAAAACCAAAAATGGATGTTTACGAAGTTGCCGAATAAGTACAGATAGTCAAATGGTACTATCAAGGCAGACCGTTGAGACTTATTCAAGAACTTTTTTTGGAGAATTTTGTAAATCGCCCAGAACCTAGTTATCAACAATTCATAGGTTTGTGCAAAATTTTGAAAAGTTTCGTTGTGTAGCGCCAAGAAACCATAAAAAACCCACTGTTTTGAATGACGAGCAGGAAGTACGAGGTGTGATGATTTGCGCTGCAGTGGAGGAAAATCGAAAGTTAACTAGCTACCAAACTGCCGAAGCAGTTGATACACTGTCTTACGTGTTCTCAAAAAGAATGTTTATCATTCTTACAAAGCGTCAAAAACGCATCAAATTTTTTCCGAGGACAACTATCGTCGTAAGGAATTTTGCGAAACAATGATGGAAAGGGCTAATCGTGCTGAAAACTTTCTGAGATCTATTCTTTTCACAGATGAAAGCACTTTTCTACTACCAACATGCTTGGAAACGTTAGAAGGGGTTTTTATAATAGGCTTGGATATTGTCTAGCCGAGCAAGGAGGATTTTTCGAACATTTGCTCTAAATTTTTTTTGACTGGGAAAATCTTTTTGGTTTTTAGAATGTATTATTTTATTTTGAGAACTTGTTTTTATTTTGTTTCTCCTTATTATTTTCATTGTAACACGTTGTTAGTGATAAATTTGAGCAGTTAAAAATAAAACGTTCTAATTTATCAGTGACAAAAACGAGAAAATTACGTTATAAAAATTTGCGTATTTATTGACCAAATTCCGGTTTCATTGACTACACTCCACATGGCACCGTGGTTAGAGGCGTACTAAATACAAGCCTCGAACGGCGGCGAACGGCGATCGAAAGCCTGAGTGTTGGTTGCTCCACTGATAGGTGTGCGGCGTCCCTGCATGTACGTACACTGGCAAATTGGACTTCTTCCGGCCTATGTTCGCAGTAGCATGAAGCGGTCTGTATAAGTAAAATTGTTATAAATTACTGCTTGAGAATTATTATTATCTGCTAATTTTTCTAATAGGCTAAGCTATGTAGGAAAACCCAATTTTTTTTTCATTAACAAGCTTAGGAATGTCCACCGTTTAACATACTAAAAGTCCCCGTTCTTACCCTGTTGGGAACTGTCATTTATTTCATACTGTATTGTAATGTTCCCTCTTACGGAATTAATTTGAGTCCGTGAAATGACCTTTTACATCACTAGTCCAGTAAAATAACATTACCGGACTCAAACTAAATTTCTGAATTTTTATAAGCAAAATAGTATATTTTTGAACAAATCTTTATTATTAATTAAAAACAAATATTTTATACAATGAACTACTAAAAATGACTTATAAATATTTACATTAATTGTGCAATTGGAATTATTTGAAATTTCATGAGCAGCAGCCGAGCAATCTTTTTCGGGGTTACCTTTTCGCGAGGAAGAGTAACTTTGGGTTTGGTGTTGTTGGTGTAGAACTTGAACAAAGTTTTCTCCTCCCTGGATCATTCTAACTACTTTTGTTTTTGTCTCTAAAGACTCCTCGACATATTTTTCGGCCACAGAGGTGCTCTTCCAGCCGCCGCCGTGACGTTTTAGCACATTAACATCTGCTCCCGCATTTGCTAATAGCGTGGCAGACGTTCTGCGGAAGCAGTGTTCCGTGTACCTTTCGGCATTGGACAAATTCAAATATTCCGCAATTTTTCGAGGCGCTCCCCCAATTGTATGGATGCCCACTCTTTGGCTTATACATTTTCCTTTTCTATAGCTGACAAAAAACACTTTTTCGGGAATGTTGGTGGGTCACAGATGGCGATAACTACGGAATATGCTTAAAAATGATTCTTCAACTGTAAACACTCTTTTGATGTAAGTTTTTGTTTGGTTTATGCTTACAATCAACTGTGTCCCTGTGTCTTGAATAGCATCTTCATTTAAGTTGTAGAGCTCCTCCCTTCGACACCCTCCGGAAATACCTACTAGCGCCACAACCTGAAAGAATACAAAAAATAATAATTTAAAAAAGGCAGAAAAATATAAATACTAAATCCCCCTGTGTAAATTGCCTATTGCGTAAATTCTGTTAAAAAAATATATTTTTATTTAATGGAAACCAAAAAACTTACCTTAATTAACAAAAATTTCTCTCTCTGGTCAAAATTTTTGATTGGGTCGGTTGGTGGCCTACAGATTCTTTCTTTAAAAATTCTATCAGTTTGGAAAATCTGGATATATCCACGTTCTCATTTACTACCAACATAGATTTCACCATCGAATATTTTGCCCATAGCGTTGAACTGCTGGATTTTTGTGACTGAAAAAGTAAGGAAATTAAAAATTACGAAAATACGACGTATTTTTACAAAGAAGGTATTTAACACATTGTTTTTTAATAAAACAAATTTAACACCTATCACATCTAAGAAGTACGCCAACATAACATTTTCGTTGACGGTATTTTCCACATTAAAAGTCTTTCTCCATTCGCAAAATGTTTCATATTCTTTTTTATATTTTACTGAAATTTTTTTCAAAATTGCGTCCATTTTCACTGCTCTACGAGACAGAAACAAATAAACTTTATTTTGTTTATTTTGTTTCTGTTAGCAACCAATTCAAAGATGACTGTACTTCAAAATTTTGACAATAATTTGATGGAAAATTGTAAAGTACTTGTTGAAACAAATATAGATGACATGACATTTTTTTGGTATATTGAGCATCGTTGTCTTCTCAAAAAAAAATTATTTTTATTTTAAATTAAATAAAACAGTATGAAATAAAACGTTGTACGATACACGTACTCAGCTCCGCCTCGTCCGTAAACATCTAGACTTGTATTTTAATAGACCATTTCCCGGCCTTGTAACGTATATTACTATTCTAACCGTCAAAAAACTACAAAAAAGCGTTTTTCTTCGATAACTCCTAAACGGTGACAGACTGTCAAAAGTGGCACATGGGAAAAATGTTGCAAACTTAATTATCTATCAATAAGTTACTAGTGATAGTGTAGCTTAAGCCACTCCTTCTGCCAGAAAAATTGAAAAAAAGCAAGCAAAAATGATGCCAATTTGAACAATTTCTTGCATATTCCTTTTTAGCATTTTCATCAAGATTTATCAACACTTACGAGTACCAAACTTAGCAGGATTGATCTACGAGGAATGACCTAAATTAAATCCGAAAATTAAATTTTTCCAGTGACGTAGTCCGATTTTCTTGACTAAAAAATTTCAAAATGTACCAAAACTCTTTGATACGGCACTGTTACTGACATACAAAAAAGACCCTGCATTTTACTGGATCTTATAATAGATAAAATTAGATTTCCAACATCACCTTCCGCTTGTATTTGCTGGTTCTAATAATAAAATAAGAATTTTTTGAAGTCATAATTTTTTTAATTTTTTTAGTAAATTTGTTAAACGAAAGAGCTACCCCTACTCTTCCAATATAAAAAATTATGACTTTAAAAAAGTCTTATTTTATTACTAGAAGCAGCAAATAGACGCGCAGGGTATCCTTGGAAACACAATTTTATCTAGTATATGATCCAGTGAAAAGCGGGGTCTTTTTTTGTATATGTCAGTCACAGTGGCGTAGCAAAGAGTTATGGTACATTTTCAAATTTTCCAGTTAAGAAAATTGAACTACGCCACTGGAAAAATATAACTTTCTGATAGAATTTAGGTCATTACTCTTAGATCAACCCTGCCAAGTTTAGTACTCGTAGGTTGAAAAATATTGATGAAAAAGCTAAAAAGGCATATGCAAGAAATTGTTCAAATTCGCATCATTTTTGCTTGGTTTTTCTCAATTTTTGTGACAGAAGAAGAATTAAAGAACCCTGCACAAATTACATTGGGAATGGGTTTCGGCTAAATGTCATAATTTTTTTATATGTTGTAGTACTCAATTAACATAAGTACAAAAATAAAAAAAAACGAGATAGGGAGCAGGATCACTTTCTGAGATATGGAGCTTTAAAGTTAGCGTGTTTTAAAGCTATATGTTTGGACATGGTCCAAATTTTTTTCTCAAAACTTTGTTGATAAGCGCCAAAATAAAACGATTCATTTCTCTATTTGTCCTGAATAAAACACCCTTTCGATCCATGTAAAAATATTTCTATAAGGGTTCTTTGGTACCACCAGAAAAGTCACTGATTTGTATACATTTTAAAAACGAAAAAAAATTACCGTATTTAAAAAACTTAAAATTCTTATTTTCTTTAAAACAAACGGCCAGATTTTAATAGTTTTTACATATGTTAATAAAAATAGTGCAAGTAAGCTAAAAAAACCATTTTTGCTTGAGTGGTACCATTAATTGGGAAAATGGTAGTTACCTTTAATGCTTTTTAATATTTTTGAAAAAAAAAAGTGATTTAAAATAACTTATGGGTAGGTTATACAAACTTTTTCTGGACAAATTGAAGTTAACAGCTTGATACGAATATGTTGGTAACGAATATAATAACATTTTTCCTGTTATTTACACTGTGTTTCCAATAGAATGCATAAAATTATCTGACAGCAAATGACGTCGTTTCTTAAGCAAAACTTGATTTTTTAAAAACACAAAGCCGCCGCATGCCGCCATATTAAACATATCTTAAGAGTTTTAATTTTTTTCACGCAAATGCATGCGTAAAAACCACTTTTCCGCACTTAAGTAGAAAAAACACTTTACCTATTTTTTTTCTCGTAGAAAAACGGTAATAGTAATCGAAAAAATGTTATCAAATTCGTTACCGGCGACCCCAAGTTAGCCTAATAACATATACCACACGAGCAATTTGATTGGTCAAATACAAGTACCAATAGTTACTAATTGGTAACAAGCTTTTGGATTGGATCTGTCCATAAAAAGTTTTTATAAACTACCTTTAATATATTTAAAATTACTTTTCGTATTTCTCCAATATCAAAAATATTAAAAAACATTAAAGGCGCCTACCACTTTTGACATTTATGGTACCACACAAGCTAAAAATCTTTTCTTTAGCCAAGTGGCATTATTTTTAATAACCTATGAGAAAATTTTTAAAATCTGGCCGTTTGTTTTAAAGAAAATGAGAATTGTCATTTTTTAAAAATGATCGTTTTCCTTCTATTTCAATACTTACAAATCAGTTACTTTTCTGGTGGTAACAGATATATATATATATATATATATATAGGTGTAAGGGGTATTTCATTCCAGACAAATAGAGCTTCGAATCATTTTATTTCTGCGGTAATTACCAAAGCCGTGGAAAAAAACTTGTACTATGTCCAAAAATATAGCCTAAAAACACGTCAACTTTAAAGCTCCATATCTCAGAAAGTAATCCTGCTCCCTATCTCGTTTTTTTTTATTTTTGTGCTTTGTTGATCGAGTACTATAACATATAAAAAAATTATGACATTTAGCCGAAAGCCATTTCCAATGTAATTTGTGCAGGCTTCTTTGCAACATTTTTCCCATTTGTCACTTTTGACAGTCTATCACCGTTTAGCAGTTATGTATGAAAAACGCTTTTTTGGAGGTTAGAAATGACAGTTCCCGAGGAAGTAGGAATGGGGCCTTTTAGTATGTTAAACGGTTGACCCTCCTAAGCTTGTTAATGAAGAAAAAAATTTCGGTTCTAATTTTTTTCTCTATTCGGAAAATTTATATCTAAATTGGCTATCCTATAAAAAGACCTTAAAACAATAACACGATATTGACCTTCATGGTGTGCATATTTAGTCCTTACCGACGGTTTATCCGGAGATTTATCGCAGCAAGAACTTCTATATCGTTAATTGCATATAGAAGGTTCCAGGGAAATGTTAACAGTTATTACCGTACGATACGCACCATAACTGGTATAGTTCCTTTCTTTTAAAAAATCGCGAGACCATTGCGGACGGACCTGACGCGACGCACAGTGGTTTAGCGTCCATATAGCCCTAGGTCAAAAAATCATAATTACATTAAATTTTAAGAAATTTAATATAATAAGTAGATTGTTACAAATAGTACAAACAACATTAAGCTCTTGTTCCTGCTAATTGAGGGGCTAATTTTGAGTACAAACAAATCACTAGATTAGCAGTAATGTTAAAAAAATATTTCTTATAGCCTTTTCTTATGGCACAGCCTTCATATCAAGAAGTTCTTTAAATAATTATATTTAAAAAGTTGGACAAAGAAAGAGATTGAAAGTAGAAAGATTAAGCTTTATTTTTCTGTATATATATAAGAAAGGACTTGAGAGGACTTCCTTCCTAAAACTTTAGTACATTTTAATTTTATTACATAAAAATAATAAATCATACAAACGTTCTCTTTTTTAATTGATAAACGCAACACCTTAGACTTATCTTGAATTGAATATATTACTTATAAAGGCTATCAACATATATTGTGGATTTTCATATCCAAAAATTGACAAGCTGAAAAAGTCTTCTTTAATGAGGACACGAACATGCCCAAAAAATGGAGATTTACGCATTAACGAAACAGTTTTTGTCACGTTTACTAGCCTACTCAATTAGTATTCCCTATGACTTAAGAAGCTTTTTTAGGTAGTTTGGAATGTATAGGACAAAATAAAATAATAATTTGTAAAAAAATATCCCGATAAACTTTTTGAATTTTGTCATAGAGATGAACCACTGTGCGACGGTACGAAGCAGTAGTTTATTGCTAATGAGTTATCATTTATGACTACTGTTTGATAGTAAAGACAGCTACTCTATTATAAGTTTTATACCCAAGCAGCACAGTTCAGAAGCGTTAGCTTTCAAAGCAAACTAAAAAGCTAAATTTAAGCTATATTTTTTGCTGTAACAATGTATGGCAACCTATTTTTATCTTTAAATTGCCACAGATACAAAATTGTATAAAATAAAAATAAATCTTATCTGGAGAAAATGGCCACAATTTTAGCTTTTTTCTAACTTCTACAACTAAAACGAATGCCATAGGAAAGCTGCGAATGGCGCGCCCTCTACCGTATACTCGTCAACTAAAAAGCCGTCACGTTCAAGTTTCGATCGCGATTAGCCGCCATGATTTACTTATTTTTTATTTTATCTATTTAATGTGCTTTATTGTCATAACTTGTAAAAATTGACAAAGCAGTAGGTCTCAAGACTAATTTTCTACCTAATTAATTACCAGAACATATTTTAACTCCGTTGTCAAATCCAAAAAGTTAAACACATTAAAATTGTAAAAAACTACAGTATAAATAAAAAATTAATAAAACAAAATAGCTTTTACACTTAATAGTGGATGTAAACAATAAATTATTATCATAGTAGGTAGAAGGAAAGAAAGTCCTGTATGCTTCACAAATATTTTAATTCAATAAACACGATGCGTTTCGATTTTTTGTGCATTCTGTAATACAATAAAAACGAGTGTTTCAAAATTAAATTTAAATAAAAAAATAAAAAAGAGTACTTACAGAACGTCAAAAATCCATCATTAAGGGTAAAATTTAGGACACAAACTACACATAATTAAATTAATAAATAAAATATGTCGGACAGTTAAAAACACATTAGTCAAACATACACTAACAAAATAAATTATTAAGCATAAGTCAGTCTAAAACACTATTTTAGAATATTACCCTGAAGGACCCTGAAGCTGTTAGACCCTAAAATGCTTTCTTAACCAGCAGATTCTTACACTTGATTCTAAACCGTTTCAAATTGACTTCAAATTAAATTTTATTTCTATTGGTAAATGATTGTACAACTTTACTCCATTATCAATGAAAGGACACTTGACTAAAGTCGAATGAGGTACTGGAAGCCTTAGATTGTTATTTTGTCAAGTATTATAGTTATTTCGATTTGGGACAAAGCTACGTCCATTTGCACAGTATTTTGCAGTGGAGTTTCTTAACATTTTCATCTGCGGCGCATTTATGATTTACCAACAAATCTATATATACCACCGCAACCCACCCCTTCTTGGTATCTAACCCAATCTGCAATCTGCTTCAAAAATATTTTACAAAAAATCTAAAAGATCAAAAGTTTGAAAAAATTTTTTGTTTTGATCAATATTAAATATTGTTACAATGGTGTTTAATTTGAAGCAATTTTCTGTCAACAACATTTGAAACGCTTAAAAAATAGCATCTTTTAGTGAAATTTTTTGAAAATTTTTGCCTTAAATGATGAAACCCTCCACCAGAGTCGGTTTCGGGCTATCGGAAACTGTATTTTGAAATCGGATTTAAGGGTCGTTAAACCTGGTTTGGTTAACACATTATTCGGCAAGGCTTCAAAATTCTTAAATCCAGATTTAGCATAAAACTCCTTCGACGGAAAATGTCAAATTCAATCAGCTGTTGTTGAGTGCGTTGGTGAAGATCATGAATTTTAAAATAGAAGGGCCAACGATCTCTCAAGTTCATGTATTGTGGAGTGGTTGTGGAGGGCAAACAAACGATTTTCCAAAAGACGGAACGTTAATTTCAAGGCAGTAGCTAAAGTTACGACAGTCGTATCTAGAGTTACGACAGTCGTTTTTTGGATTGGGTTGCTTTTTCTGTGTTATTTAGGGTCTACTGGGGTTGTGTTGTGTTGGGTGGGGTTGGTTTTCTTGTGAAAATGTAAAAAGCGGGATTTTCGCGACTGTCGTAATTTTAGCCACGGTATAATTTAAAGTCATTTGGTAAAAATGCTTTTTTTTATTGTAGTTGTTCATTTTGGAAAGTGAATAAAAGCTGTTCGCTGATTTTTAAGTTAAAAAAAGATGTTTGCGCAAATGTCAGTGACCTGTGTTTTGTTTTTATTGTTTTTTTTTATTTTTTTCGTTTTTTAAGGATTTGTAAGAAAGAAATATAATACGAAAAGTCGCTTGGTGCAAATGTAAATAAAAAATACAAGAATTCTGCTAAATAAATCATATTATTTTTTTTTCACAATCAATGGGCTTTCAATTGAGGCGGATAATCATGCATTCTCAGCAGCTTACAGTAGTGCCAGAGCATCTGCGTCTTAAAGTTAAATCTGGCCTGAGGTAAACAAATTTTCTTAAATTAATCTAGATTTAAGGAATTTGCGGTGCAATTGGACATTAGAGAGATGCTTTTTTATGAGGCATAATATTTCTAAAATATACAATGAAGCGAGTGTCAAAATTTTATTCTCATTGTTATAAGTAAACAAATTTTCGAATATTAATCATATATTGGAAAACAAAAAAATGCAACACCATGTATATGGATAATTATTTGAATGAAAATTATTTGTGTGTATGCCTTATCTCAAAAGAAATATTTGATACATTTTTTGTCTTCTAATCTTTCCTTTTTTCACAGATTTTTTCTATTAATTTTCAAAAACAACCAACTAATAAAAGACCTTTTCTAAAAGATTTGAATCATTTTTCTCATGGTTTTTGGTCTTTTTGGATCGCTTAGAGTTTACTTAAAAAATAAAAATGCCAAGAGTTCGCAGTCGCCAACAATTTCATCATTTAAACGACTTCGAGAAAGGACGCATCGTAGGCATGAAAGAGGCTGGTTTTGGTTTACCGGAAATTGCAAGAAGGGTTAATGCTAATCCATCAACAGTGTTAAAAGTTTGGAGAAGGTGGTCCAATGATGAGACTTATAGACGTCGTGCGGGTTCTGGACGCCCTAGATTATTACAAGGTCATGATTTACGGTATCTCAGACTTCTTGCTCTCAGAAATCGACGGGACAGTATACGCCAACTAAGAGATATTCTAGTTCTAGCTACAGAACAAGTGTTTTCAAGGATGACAGTTAATTGAAGATTGCTTGGCATGGGACTGAGGACTTACCGTCCGCTTTTGGTGCTACCTTTGACCCCACAACATAAGGCTCGCCGCGCTTGGAGTGGTGAAGAGTTCTCAGCTCGGCAAAACTGGAATGACGAACGGAATACCATAAGCTTTAGCGACGATCCAGGTTTTGTTTAGGCGGCCATGATGGACGCATGAGGGTTAGGCGATTTCGAGGTGAGATACGAAATGTAGAGTTTGTTGTTGAACGTGATACATCAAGAAGGCAAAGTATCATGGCATGGGGTGCTATATGTTTAGGAAGCAGATCTCCTCTAGTCCTCATCAACGGCAATCTGACGGATCAGCGATATATCGATGAAGTGCTGCAGCCAGTTTTACATCCCTACCTACAAACTTTCAATTACCGTATATTGCTGGTGAAACAAATGATTTCTTACATGAATTTTGCATAGAGACTTTGGAATGGCCAGCAAGATCGCCTGACTTGTCGCCTATCGAACACGTATGGGATATGATAGGGCGCAATCTTAGTCGATTACCACGTCCGCCTGGAAACTTAGATGAATTCTGGCATGCCGTAAGGAGGATTTGGATGAGTGTTCATAAAAGACCATGGAGGAGCCACTCGTTATTAATTTTTTGATGATTATCATGGACGAATCTTCTTGGAAATATAATCAATTACTAAGAGCATCCTAATGTATTAATGTCCTTTCTGGTGTTGCATTTTTTTGTTCTCCAGTATAAGAAAGTTAAAAAACACTGTTTGCAACGGTAGTGTTCAGAGAGTGAATTTTATTGTATTTTTCACTACTGCAGAAACGAAAATGCGTAGGCGGGAAAATATCGATTGGTTCGAATCCGAACACACTCACACCTAAGGAAGTTTGGTCAGTTAAAAGTAGTTATCAACAGACCAAAATTTTAAGCAGTGATAGTTTCTTTCTTTCTTTATTTCTCATGGAGATACAAACAGTAAATACCACATCATTATCCACAATATAGAAATTTGCAAAAACTTAAATCTAAAAGTGCTAGCTAATAATAAATGGTTTATCCTAATAAATCTACATTTATTTTTAGAAAAACGAAAAAACAAGAAAAAGAAATATGCAGGATGGAAAAATATTTTAAGAGGCGAACTGTGCGGATTGTGTGAAAACCTAGGAATAAACATATATAATCAAATCAAGACCAAATGGAGGTTTTTTTATAATATTACGAAAACAAGTTTTAAAAATATAATTATATAGAATGCTTTTGTATTAATTATTTTTTGTATTTTTTATATTTTCTTACATTGTTTCTAAATTTGTTCCTACAATCCCTCTTTTTTTACTTGTAGTATTTGGTACTGAAGATGCCTCTTTAGGCGAAACCGGTCTACTGTTAAAATAAATACCATGGGAAAAAGACCCCAGAAGCAATTTTGTTGTTTCATTCCTCTAAAAGTTCCAAAAATCCTTAGAAAAATGTAAATATAACCTTAAAAAATAAATAAATAAAATCAGTAGGTAATATGCCGATTTTTTGAGACCCGTATGTTCCGGTGACTTACTATGATAAGTTTTACCAGTAAATAAGTCACATTTATTCCTCATAGGTATTTGGTTTTTTTTTGATTATTTAAATCCACATTAATTTAGTTATAAATATATATTCTTCAAGAAAATGGCTACTAGCTTAAAATACACAGCTAAATTGCTGCCCAAAACATTGTGACGAAACAAAAAATAAGGGTAGTACCAGCTGTTACAACATTTCTATAATGTTGTAGCAGTGTTCCCACAGAGAACAGCAAAAGCCCTATTGCTACAGTTTTAACTAGGACAACATTTCTACAACTAACTTTCAGCACCCCGTGCTACTTGGGTAGTATACTGGGTTTCATGCAACACTTTAAAAATGGACTTTTCGAGGGTAATCCACTAGAGCTTTAAAATTACCTATCATTTTTCACGATTGCATGTTTTCCATAATTTCACGATGAGTGAAATTTGTAATAAAAACACCCATGCGTGAAGAATTATTCGGTTAGTGTTGAAGCTCGAGTGGTGTGTACAAAAAAACATAAAATATGTTACTAACCGGTTTACGTCTAAAATATTTCGTTGATTTCTTTTTCAGTAAAATATCCATTCCAAGAAATTAAAAAAAAAACCTGGTTGCTATAAGTCTAAATCACTTTTACCACGTCAAGTTACCAGTAATATTTCCCGAAAGGAAGCAGACAGTCATCTCACAAAATTTTGGGAACTAGAAGACTGGCCAGAAACAAATAACATTTCAGAAGATAACGAACTCTGCGAAAAATTTATTATAACTAGAATAATTTTTATAACCATTATTCCCAAAATAGCATAGTTTTAGCTACAAGTGTACAATTTTGATAATATCCTCCCTCAATCTTTGTCAGCTAACCCTGTGTTTCTTTTGGAAAAGCGAAAAAGGTTGCTAAAGAGTCCAAAAACTTAATTGATTTTTTTGGGAATGTTCGTAATTTGAAAAAAACGTAAGTGTCCAATATTCTATTTCTTTCTATATTTAAATCTGGTTAGGATAGGTAGGTAGGTACCTGCTATTATTAGAACTCACCAATGTTTATGCTATACGTAGCGCAAGCGTAGATCTAGACTTTAAAACAAATATATTCTATGTGACATTGGATACCCTTATAGAGACGCTTGAAACAGGATTTCTAGATTTTTTTAAAAGTTTCCCAAATATTCGATTGTTTAATTAATGTAAACGATTCAGAAAACAATTTAAAATGTTTTACTGACTTAATTTTATTTTATGTTTCAGATCTAGAAAATACTAATATAGATGGATATAAATCGTTTTGTTTTGATTTAATTTTCAGTTTTAGTACTCACCAATGTTTGTGCTATATGTAGCGCAAACGTAGATCTAGATCTAGACAGTTTAAGAACAGTTTCCCAAACATTTTTAAATTATACCAAATAATGAATACTGGAATCTCCTAGCGGTGCGGAAGCTGAGCGCACTTTAAACAGATTTAAAAAAAATGTGAATGGTCACAATTCATTGAAGACAACCTGAATGCGTTTGCTATAATTAGTATTGAGCGGGAATATACTATACTGTATGAAGACAATAAAAACTCGAAGATTTAATTTTTAGTTTAAAGTTAACGTAAAACGTAAAAAATTATTATATATATAAAAATTATATATTAAATTGTGAATATACTGTTATATATATATATACCTAGGTCCCAACAACTGTGGCACCCTTTTAAGGCTTCGTCCCCCCCCCCCGCCCTTTAAGTCACGCTACGCCTCTGTAAATGGAACCATATGCTCCTAACAGATTATTTTATTGAATCAGAAATTTCCCTTTCCTTAAATATATTGCATGTCTATATGGTTCGTTTAACCGTTTGCAAGATATCTATAAATAAAGTGTTATGAATATTAATTTTTTTAAAAGTACCCACGACACTGAAAACTGTTGAGGTTAAGGCACCCACTAGCTTGTAATTTTTCACATGACAGTTGACAAAATAAGTGACAAAATACCGAAGTGTCAATCTTCTCTTGCAGTTGCTTACTGCAAATAAAGGTTTCGGTATTGTTGTCATAAACGTCGATTTTTTATAATATTATTTATTTCTTGAGTTTTTTTCAAACATCTTGCAAACTAATAATAAAAACCCAGGAATGCAATATATTTTCAAGAAAATAATTTCATAGGCCATTAAAAAATGTATGGGATGCATACAGTTCTCTTTAAAAAAAGATAAGTTGGGTCAATAAATAACATTTACTTACGACCAACCCATAATACTAATTTAACGAGCGTCCCGACACGAGATCATTTACGCTCCTAGGATAATAATGAAACTTAGACGTAACCCACAAGATGGAGTGACAAGGGATAAAACTTTATTTTATAAGAGCACTAATTGACGCAAAAATATGAATTATTTTTCTAGTAGTAGACAATTAATCTTTATTAAACGTAAATAAATCCAATATAATTTTAGTACCTAATCAAAAATAAGGCCGGTTAAATTGACATATTAAGCATTTTTAAGAAAAAACCTTGTTTTTAAAAAAATATATATGAAAAGTCCCTTAGTAACCTTATGTGTTTTGACGTTTTAGATAGAACGTCATTGAAACTTCAGGTTATGAAGGTTGTTGACTTAAGAGTGTTCTCGTTTGATATTTTTAATAATTTCTGATATTTATGATCACATTTTCATTGGTCCTAGATAAAGTATAGTACACTAACTCGCATGTTATGGCCATTACACGCTCAGATAAATTAAGACAATCGCGTTTAATGACCATCATAACATGCTTGTTATGTAAACTACTATTACCTTGTGCGCAGATATTAACGGATCCCATAGATTAAAATGATTTAGCGGTATCTATCTTTTGACGCCAGAATTATAATTTTATTCCAACTAGTTATCGAGATATAGGCTTTCAAACATAGACAAAATATAATGGAGCATCTGTACCACTGATATTAACAGATACACAGACAGCAGGCACTGGAACCACGTAAGTGTGTTGGAATGAACCAGTATGGCTTCATAGTCATAAGCCTTTACCATTAACAGAAGAAACATCCGAAACTGATTAGGAAGTTAAAAAAAAGAAAATTTAAAGAGTAAGTAAGTAAAGAGTTTTACCAACAAATAATTATTGGATTTTTGGTCTCCTCCGCCAGTTTTACCACTGACTGATTTCAGACATAGTCCATCCACCAGTCGGGCTTTTTACTATGACGTATCGATAGCAAGAAAACGAACTTTACAAAATACACCGGAGTACCACAAGAATACATACCGGGTGCGGCTTGAAGACTAGACGCAGACACGTGTTTCACCCTTGTTAGGGATCATCAGTGCGACATAAGTTTTTATAATCGAATAATATAAACGATCATATCAACAAGTCATGGACAAAAATGCTCGGCAAAATATTAGATAACAGAATGAGAAATAAATTTCCAATGTCCATAGTGGAGTTAAATATAAATAAAAAAGAGAGTTTCAGCAACAGAAAACTATTGGATTTTTGGCCACCTCCACCAGTTCTATCACTGACTGGTTTCAAATACAGTCCATCCACCAGAAAGAAACCAACTCTAAGATACTAACCAGGACAATCATAAAAGAAGAATCCACCCAACAATTGCACTCAGATAGTACAGGGGCGGATACAGCCAATTTAAAAGGGTTTATAGAAGGTGTTGGGTCCGATCCGTGTGAACGAAAAAAAACTTACCTATGTCCTAAATGGACTGCAGGCTTTGGAAAAATTATTCTAAAAGTGCAATTTTTACACGCTTGAAATACCCTTGACAAAATCTGCCTAAAATTAAACTAAAATTGTAACAAATTTTGTACAGTTTACGCAGAATATCCTACAAAAATATTCATCTTTTTCGCGTTTTTCATATTTGTTATTTTGGACAATAGTTGGGAGCATTTCTGAATATTATTGGCGTAGTTATCGCGAGATTTTGGTTAAAAGTAAAAACAATCTGTGTTAAAACATTTTTTATACCTTCATAAAAAACATGATTTTAATAAATGTGTGCAGATAACTAAAGCATGACTTTTTTGGCTACCCCTGCAAAAAAACTTTTTTTTCATACCTTCATCAAAAACATGATTTTAGTAATTGTCTGCAGATAACTAAAGCATGACTTTTTTGGTTATCGATGCAAAAAAAATCTTTTTTTTTATTACGGGTGCAAAAAAAGATTTCTGTCCGTTTTTTACCCAAAATTAAAGAGAAATAGCGGAAAATAGTAATATAGAAAAAGTCTAATTATTCTTGCCTAAAATTAAGCCATTTCCGCCAGTTTTCACTAAGTATTTACGAAAAAACAATTTTAAAACATCGTCAAAATATCAAACTGTCAAAGATTAAAATGTCGCAACAATGAACGTTACCGAGTAAAATAGCCCATCGCTATGGAAACGATTGTTATTGTGTTGCGAGAAGTGCTCTTCGTTCGAGATTTTTAAAAGTCTTTTTATGTTTTTCTTGGATTTTTTGATAAAGATATTTAAAAAAAATAGTGTTAACAACTCGCGTCTAAACTGTGCTTTTTTTACTCGCCTTTTTAAATACCTCGCTGCGCTCGTTATTTAAACCAACGCTTGTAAAAAAACACTATTTTAGTCACTAGTTGTTGAAACTACTATTTTTTTATTACGGATGCAAAAAAAGATTTCTGTCCGTTTTTTATCCAAAATTAAAGATAAATAGCGGAAAATAGTAATATTAAAAAAATTTAATTATTCTTGCCTAAAAATTATGCCATTTCCGCCAGTTTTCAGTTTTCACCAAGTATTTACGAAAAAATCATTTAAAAACGTCGTCAAAATATCAAACTGTCAAAGATTAAAATGTCGCAGTAATGAACGTCACCGAATAAAAAGGCACATCGCTATGGAAACCATTGTTATTTCATTTACTAGCCGCCTTGATTTATAGTTTAAAGATGGTGTGTTGCAAGAAGTGCTCTTCGTTCGAGATTTTTAAAAGTATTTCCCTGTTTTTTTTTTAGATTTTTTGATAAAGGTGTCAAAACAAATAGTGTTAAGAACTCGCGGCTAAATTGTGCTTTTTTTGCTCGCGTTTTTTAATACCTCGCTGCGTTCGTTATTTAAACCAACGCTTGTAAAAAAAGCACTTTTTAGGCAGTAGTTGTGAAAACTACTTTTTTTAGTATACACGGTGCCGGTGGTTAGGACACCGAAAAAATCTTGTGGTTAGTTACTTTTTAGTTCTTTAAAAATGTTAAAATTTGATAATTAAAATTAAAAGTTGAACAATTTTGTGTTTTTTCCATTAAAAAACTATTTAAAATCTTTTCATAACGTTTTTTGTTTTCAAAATAACTCCCAGACCATTTAAAATGGAGAAATTCTTGAAAACGCTTTAAATAACAATGGTTCCCCCGGGATTACCCCAAGTGCGGGGAATTCTGTAAATTCAAAAAAAATGTGTTTCTCCGTCCTCAGAGAACGGTAAGGTGGTGAATCTAGCGCGAAACAAAAACGTCCGAAAGTTTTATTTGAAAAAAACTAAAAAAATCCAGATTAGCCCAGTTTTACGGTACTCTATTCCAAAATAATCCGTTAAAAATATCTTGTCGCAATTTCTTTTTTTTCATAATTAAATGAAGTAGTCTTATACTACTTAAGTAAGTAAGAAAAAGTCACGCGCGTCGAGTGCAAAAAAGTGTAGTTTTGGTTTGTGGAAAACAATCATAATTTTGTTTTGGTGAAATTGGTGTAAGTAAAAAAAAAATATTCCGGTACCGGGAATCGAACCCGAGCCTCCTGGGTGAGAGCCAGGTATCCTAGCCACTAGACCATACCGGATATAACAATATAAAATTGAAAACCGTGTTTATCACAGCTGACATAAAAACGCTAGTTTAAAGACGTATTTTCGTCTTGAAAAACAGTAAACGAATGGGTTCTATATGTTTTATATGATAAATATGACAAAAGTTCCTTTAACACATAAAGGCGTGGCAAGCACGGGTAAGCGCTTTCGAGGACGGAAAAAATTTAAATACAAAAAAAATTGCTGAGCATGTATTACGAAAAAAAACTCGACCTAAACTTATAATTCACTTGTTTATATTACCAAAAAAAAATTAAAAAACTAATTTATTTTTAAAAAAATATTCCGATACCGGGAATCGAACCCGAGCCTCCTGGGTGAAAGCCAGGTATCCTAGCCACTAGACCATATCGGATGTTAAGAATTATATTCGGAATGGTGTATATTCGGTACACTCCGACACAGTATTGACACCATAGATTTGTAAAATTTTATCTAGATGAAAATTGTGATGATCGTCACCTTCAGAAAAGAATTACAAAGTGCTATCTATAAGTTTATGACATATTGACTTAATATTTTTGTACTTTAGTAAAAATAAAAAAAATATAAGTATATTTAAGAAAAAATATTTTTTAATAGCAAGTTTATATGAAAGGAACTATAATAAGTTGGGCGCTAATTAAAATTGGGGTGCCTTTTGAGTTTCACATACCTAGGTATATTAGTCTTAATTTAATCTATATAGAGGTAGGTCCATCGCTTTTATTATGGTATCAGAAGGTTAAAAAAATGTTTTTTTTAGAATCTTTTATAGTGGCTTGTTAGGTATTAAAAAACATTTTTTTTTTGAAATTTTTGTCATCTATGCATTTTGGATAATATTATGTATTGTTGCATGGGTACCAAAATTAAATTGAATAATTTGGTATTTTAAATGGAATCGGACGTAGTACCCAGCATTTTTTCGACTTCCGACTGTTTCTGACTCGGTCCGACATCAGATCAAAGGAAAATTTTAGTAGTCTGTTAACCTATAACTACCCACATAGCATTAAAAGTACATTTACATGCTAAGAACATGCTCTAAATGTACTTTAAAGAACATTCTTTTAGGTACATGCATAGCATGTGCTAATTATATAGCTCTTGATAACATTATTTGTTCTACTTGTATAGCGTATGATATAAGTATATACCAATTAAAAATTTTCTTTTGTACTCGTGCTAAGCATATTCCAAAAGAGAACACAAAAAGTATATTTTTAAGAATATTTATAGTACATGCTAAGTATATACAAAACAGTATAAATATTTAGAAAAAATCATATGCGTCTTATAACATTTCTGAAAACATTAAGATCATCAGTGAAACAATTCAATGAAGTACATATCCGTTTTACGCAATTATAATATGCTTACCGACCCTGTTTCAAAAATCACATCTAGTCGTATAACTCCATACATTTTCAAAACAACTCCAAATCCATGCCCCCTCACATGATGCGATTTTTGATGCATATGGTGGGCACGGTTGTTTTACACGCACGCGCAAGTAATAATTAGTTTTTTATAGTATGGATATTCTTTTGGGTATATGCATAGCATGTGTTAAGAATATTCTTCTCCCGTCTTGTCACATATTTCTACACTTGGAGATCGTCCAATAACTCCTACCTCCCTCGAATTATGTTACATTTAATTTGAAACATTTCAATAAAATACCCGTTTTACTGCGTGCCCATATATGCATCCTGTTTCAAAAAACGCACCACGTGACGCGACATGGTTTTAAATTCCAGAGTCACGTGGTGCATTTTTTTAGACAGAGTGAGCGCACACGCACAGGTGGGAACCGGCGGGTTTTTCATTTCCTGTAAATACCTGCCAATCGACTGCCAATTAATTTAAAATATTGGTTATTTAATTTTTTTCCTGCATTTTTGAATAAAAAATGTAATGTAGTTGCAAATCACCCTTTCATCCTTGTAACACTTTTACCCTCCCTCCTTGCCGCGTTCATAAGTTATGGTGGCATATCGTAATATTTTTCACTTACACGAAGCAAATATGTAATTTGATGTAAATGAATTCCAGGCGGAGGCAACGATTACTTTACACGCGCGTTGGAGAGTTCTTATAAATACGCCCGATTCTATGACGTGCCGTGCAGAGTAAACCAATTCGTTCGTTAGTCCATGGTGATTTGTGACGTTGCTCCAACCAAAGATGTGCTTCTGTTTTTATTCTTTACCTTTGGTATTTTTTTATATTGGCATTGGTACTTTTTTTCTAAAACTTCGTTTTTTGTTGATTTTTCTCGTGATGTGGCTGCAGAAGAGCTCAAGTTACGCTATTCTTCTATTATAGTTGTTTAATCACTAAAATTTTACTACGATAACTTAGATTTTCAGTGGTTGGCGAGGTAAGTTAGATTTCTTGTTTTTTTTTTATATTCCTTGTTTTTGCCGCAATGTCTTCGAAGAGAAATAAAAAAGGCTATTTAAGGAATTTTTTAACAAACCAGAAAAAGGTTAGGGTTGCCAACATACTTGCCGCCTATTCTATTCCTATTCCTATTTTTACGTAATAAATTAAATGGAGTCACCCAGAGGAATTATGTTTTTAGGTATATGAGCTGCAGAGGATTGGAGGAAATTCTTATCCCCAAACCATTCGAAAAATACTGTATAAAATATTAGCAAACCAAGTTTCAATTGAATTTTCTTGGGATGGTGCCAAGAAGAAGGAAGCTTTCAAGAAATTAAAACTAGCACATGGCATTTTAGGTAGGCAGATAATAAACTCATAACACAATATAAATAAAATATGAAATTTGTTCTAGTATACATATATTGTTTTGTAATAAAAAAAATAAGAAATATTTGCCCAAATTAATATTAAATATTTTTTTTTATAGAAGCCATGAAAAAACAATATCTAGACTAATAAATAAATAATAAATAAATATCTAATAAAACAATGGCTAGTAAAAGCTAAGGAAAGATTAAACAAGGAAATGTTGAACAGAGAAAACCCAGGTGGAGAGCAATAGGGTCTAATATGGTTTGTACTAAATTGTTTCTATGAAAAGTGAGACTTCATTAAGAATATGATTTTAGTTTTTTTGTTTTACAAGAATTTTTATTTTCTTTCACATTATTTTTGTTGTTAGTTTTTAACTAGTATATTAGTTTTATATTCCAAACTTTGTGACATGAGCTGTGTTTTAAACCTTATAAATGTTTTAGGTTTTGCTTTCTGAGTAGGGAGGTTATAACTTATAAAACATCAAAGTATTTTTTATATTTGGTTCTGTTTAATCCTTAAGATAAAGTTTTGGTTTTAAGTAACTTTTCTGTTGCGATTTAGTATATTACACAGTTGGCAGAACTAGCATATTATAATATGCAACAAAAATGGCAAAATCTTGATTATAGGTAATTATAAAAATTGAAATTTTGTGTATAGCTTTTTTTCAAAGGGGCAGTTTTAGGGAAAACTTGTTTGACAGGTATTTTTATTAATATTTTTACTAATTTTGCTCAACAAAGTATTTATAAGTTTTCTTATCATTGAAACAAATTTTTTTGTAATACATATTTAGACTGACTTTAAATATATTATTTAATGCAAATCCATTTTTTTTTAGATTTTAAATATATAACGGAAGATGTCTGCACGAAATTGTAGCATATTTCTGAGATGTTCATTTTACATAGAGATAAATGATATTGGCATTTATACACCAGTTGACTGTTTGGGACAATACATTTTTTTTATAATGGGTATAAGATTTTTATATACCTACTATTAAGGAAGTGGTATTGTCCCAAATAGTATACAACTGGTTTATAAAGGCTAATATCCCTTCTCTCAGTGTATGTGTATAGATGTGCCAAAGCACATACTATGTACATGATCATTATATGACAAGTACATACCTAGAGAATATAGTGAGTACATTTTGAGCACGTTCTGTGGATATGTGCTCAGTACATACTAGGCATGTGGTAAGAATTGACCTAGGAATATTCTAAGCACATATTTTACATCTATTACGGTGTATCTGTAACCTATTCTCAGCATGTGCTCAGAAAGTGTGCAATGCTTTTTTGGGACATGCTTAGCATATGGTGTAGTCCTGTTGGAATATGGTATGTATGTGCTATGTATGTATAAATGCTATGTGGGTAGTAGTTTAGTTGACGGCGTAGTCTTTATTAAAAAAAAAAGGACGTCGCGTCGCCGACAGAGACGTTAGTTTTCTATGTTATACTATACTGCAAATCGCGTTTAGGTCATGTAGCCTAGTTGTCTAGCATCATTTGCTATGTTTTCATGGGTATTGAATTCGTTTTCAAAACTCATTGTATCTTCTTCTTTTATAGAGCGTGTTCTTTATCAGGAGCAAGAACACACTATAAAAAAGAAAAAGATACAATGAGTTTTGAAAACGAATTCAATACCCATGAAAACATAGCAATTGTATTAACTACGAAATAACTGAACGCGATGTTGGTAGATGAATCAGCCAGAACAAATCGCCCTATTTCGTCGTCAACCACATTTTGTCCAAAAAATAACGTCAGAAAGAAGACCCGACGCCATAACTCTTTTGTTTTTGAGAATTTGTACTGAAAGTAAGCCTAAAAGAAGAATAACAAAAGAAAAGGGCTTTTAGGCATACTAACACGTTTTACAGGAGGCAAGCTAGACAAATAGAGTATTTAAAATATAGGAGAGATGACCCCCCAGGAGCAACCAGCAGATCCAATAAAATAGGTAAAAGAGAGAACTTGGACAAGATTAAAGTTGGGTTTATATAGGAAATAACATAAGATAAGAAATAAGAATAAGCTATTGGTAACATGTGATCACCTGGCTAGAACTCCGGTTTCTTAGTTTTTTTAAAACATTTTTTAGATATTTTGCCGTGATTATGACAATGACACATGACAGCTAAACTTCAGTCGTGTTCTGTGCAGGCACGGACGTCGAATTCCAATCCTGGCGCGCGTCGGAGCACGACCCGTTTACACAGCTGACTTAGACAAAGGTTAGTGAATACATAGTAAACGTACTGACTTAAAGTGCAAAGTTGGGCGCATTAGGTGTAACAATTATGGAGATCTTGTCGGAATTGGTCTGATCTGGTTGAATTTTCGCATTTCGTCAGAAATGCCATGACATCAAAGCAGAAATAGGCTCGCCATTGTGAAGGCATTTTTTATTTTTTTCTTTATTAAGCAATCAAACCAAGCTTTGTAAAAATTTTTAGTAAAATTTGGATTGATCCTTTTTTTGTGAAAAATCTACAAATTTAAAAAAAAAATTATAGTTATATATATTTTTATTTACTTTTTTTTCATATTTTCAAAGAATTTTGAGGGCGGGTTTATTTTTTTCAACAACTTTTGTTCATGTTTATCAGTAAAGTGGCCTTGGTTGAAGAATTTCGACTTCTGAATGGTCAAAAAGTGCTGCATAATATAATCACTAATTGAGAAATATTTAAACATTTATTTCCTTCAAAGTAATAAATATGTGGCGATTTCCAAAACTATTTACTTCCAGTCAAAATTAAGTGCAATGGCCGGAAAATTCTAGGTGTGAAAAACAAATTACATTTTTAGTACAAAAATGACGATGTTGTTGGTCGTCGGATTAGGTCAGTCGGGCGCTACTACGAGTCGCCTACTGCCGTCGGAATGACCAAAATTTTGATGCTCCGTTTCAGTACAAATGCCGGTCTTAAGGTCGTCATCATAAAGTCAGCTTACAACGTCGTCGGGTTGTGAATGCCGCCGTCAGAGAACCGAAATATGATGTCCAAATGCTGCTTGGGTAAGATCCCTATAAACAAATCGTCGGAATAAAATCGGGCCAATAATTTCGGTAACATCGGCAGTGCGTTATTAATGCGTTGGTTGGATTTTATGGCGACGATTGTGTTTGTAGGGATAATATGTACAGGGTGTCCAGCTATATTTTGACCCCCCCCCCCAGTTAGCGCCGTTATTATTAAGGTTAGCAAAAAAGGTTAAATACAAAACTTGTATTGGTGTTTGCGTGCTTTAAGAGTTACCTGTCTAAAGAAGCTAAATGCCAATGCAAATGTCAAATTTTGCCACCAAGTTTGTTATTCTAAATGAAACACCCTGTATATTGTTAAATGTTTCAATATCCTTTTCCTTCCTTGTTTCAAAAATACCAAACACTTTACCTCTATCTATATTAGTTTGCAAGAAAAATGGAAAAATCCTCACCATTAGCATAATGTGTTAGAGAAAGATTAAAGCTTACACTGAAAAAATATCGTACATAGTATTTATAACAGGCGTTTATTAATTTTTTGTAGATATTTGTACATCAATAACACGTAACTGTTACAAAAATCGGAGAAAAGTAATAAAAATTGTCATATACAGTAATGAAATTAATTAACGGAAGTTACGAAATCCCACATAGCAAGACTTGGATATTGTCTATTACAAAGATATTTAAAATTAAGATATACGTTTTGTATGTTGCATGTATATTTTATATATATTAGAAAAAAACATGATTTGTTTTTAAAAAAAGAAACATGAGCGGATATTTACTGTATATTCAGTGTATATGCGCTATCGTACATCCTAAATATATGTTTTTTGTGTATAAGCCTTATATTTTTTAACCGAATATCAGTTAATATTTCAAAATAAAACATTACCCAAATATTTGTTTTTTAATATAAACTAAATATATAAATTTTATAATTATCACGTAATATTCTCTAAAAAAGGTTTTTAATATTCCCCTCTGCATTTAAATGCTACATATTTTTAACATAAAATTTATTGCGAGAAATTATATAAAAAAAATATGAATATTTTCCCAATATTCAGTGTGTACCCGTTTGAGTATATTCTGTTTATCTGTTTTTTGAATTTAAGGCAGACATATCCTAGCCCAATATCATTTGAATATTTGCAGAATAAATATGCCCAAATATTTGTTTTGTGGCATGGAATACTTTATTAAATATATTATTGTTATAATATATAATTATATAATTACATTTTTTTAGCATTAGAGATCACAACATTTTTCTGCTTTTTTAAATGCTTTTTTTTTAAATGTACTTACCCCAGATCCTCCTTGTTTTATATATCTTTAAAAAATCGTAAGTATATTGCTGTAGTTAACAAATTTTTTACGCGGGTTAGATTGTGACTTACCATCTTGCCAAAATTTGGCGAATCACATTCTCTCCGAGTGGCCACTTAACTTATCGGTGCACATGGTCCCTAGTCTTATATATATTTTCTTATCTCAGTGAATCAAAAACCACTAATTTGATGAAATGTATCAAAGGATTCCTTTAGTGAGGGAGCCTTAAATAATAACCACTTAGCGGTGTATACGGCCCTACGAGTTCGGTGTTCCTCCACGCATTTTGATTCGTTAGCGCGTGTACCACGTTTCAATTCAACCAATCAGATACAAGATTAATAAATCCTTCCTCTTGCAAATACGGAATACGTAACTAAGCTTGTTTAGCTTGTTTCGCTTGTTTATCGACTTGTGTGCAGTGAATTTGTGCCGTTTTCTAAAGTTTTGTAGCATAAAACAATATTTTTTTATTATCGGTTGGATTAAACTACAATGGACTATCCCCCTGGGAATTGCTATCTGCGATTGAAGTTGTTTTGTTCGTGTGAGCTCAAAATGGTGGCGTCAGATGAAATAAATGCATCTATATATATGGCTGAATTTCACCTTGACGATATATGTTGCTTTTCGACGTTGACGCGCTGCGTAAAAAAGGGACAGAGAAGGGTCAATGTCAATCAGAAACAGCAGGTGTTGTGTTATCTAAAGCTAAGTTTATACTGTAAAATTAAAAGAAACATTGACCTATATGGAAGGCAGAGTATTTTGCATTTTTGTATCACAGGTCTAAAGTTACGACGAGCGAAAACAACCTTTTTTAGGGTTGAGTTGGGTTTGCTGGAGTTGTATTGGTTTGTTTTCTTGTGAAAATGTAAAGAAACTGATTTTTGTGTTTAACAAATATTAAACTAGAAAGCTGATAAATCACCTCGTAAATCACTGACACCCACATTTGTGTACATTTATAAAAGTTTTGTGCTGATTAATTTAAAGTTATTTACCTATATTTTTATTTTATTTATTTATGTGTATTGTAAAAGAAGAATCCTTTTGATGGTTTTATTTTTTGCTTCAGATAGACACTTGATGAAAATTTGGTTGGTTGTTCCCACCATCTTTGGTAACTTTACATCTCTTGGGAACTGCAGGGTAAATAGATAAAGCCGATTACAGTTTAGTTAATTCATAAATGGTGGAGTTAGAAAAAAATGCACCTTGGCCATTTTTTTCATACCAAAAATCAGGCCATTTTATAAACATAAATAATTTAGGTAGACATTTCAGTCTGATCGAAATCTGGACAAGGTTTCAGGAAATGAAATACCTACCTAAATGGAGAGCCACGAACGATATTTATTATTAATTGATTATTATTTCAAAGTTGTAATTTATAATATTTATAATAAGTGACTTTGGCAGTACATAATTCATTTTCTTGAATTATCTGTGATCCCTGTATAAAATATTAAAGTTTTATTTTACTATTAGCAACAATTTAAGGATTTTTAATCACCAAATTTCTATTTCAGGTGGACTTTTAATGGAAATATGGGTAGTTTTTATCATGCCTCTCAATTTTTAAACAACAAAAATTATATTTTTGGTTCCTTTACATGGAAAAAGACAATAATCCTGTCGGCCATCTTAACATCTAGACTTTGCAGATTAAGTAGTATAAACTGTCGAGAACTTTTTTTAAATTCAGTTTAAAGCAAAATTGAGACGCTACAAAAGATTTTTTGTGTGTGTGTCTTTTTATAGACTGTTCTTTTTAGTTTTTTATATATTACTTTTGTTAAAAACTAAAACGATGATGTCCGAAAGGTCCCATATAAAAGTGCTTAGTATATTCACGCATAAATTTGCCAGAAATTGGTATAATCATTTTTTGTTGAGTCTAGAGAACTTGTATAATTTTTTTCTTTACTTATATTTGTTACTAAAGTTACATTACTTTTTTTAAAGTTTTGGTTTTATATTTTTTTATAAACTTAATTTTTTCTAAAATTTTTGTTTTACAGCATTGTATTTAAAAGATTAAAATAACACATTTTTTACAAAATTTTTACCCATGGCATTTTTATAGTTTTTTTTTATTATAAAATGTTGCTTTGTACCACCAGCAAACTGAACAAAAACTCATAAAACCTGCTTATAAAAATATTTTATTTCCAGGTGTAGCAGCAGCAAGAAGAAATTCCCTTTCTTTACGCACCACCACGAATACAAAGCTTCATATTATCATAGAAAACTGATTAAGGATGCTGCAGATAGAGACAGATATCAATCACCAAAAAGAATAGAGCTAAACATGAGGATATGTACTGGTAATAATGCGATATGGTGCCTGCGAGTCTTAATATACTGCTTCGCTCTCTTTGACTTAAACTAAATTTTTTAATGGAAAGCTTAAATCTGTATTTTCTAAATAAAGTAAAAAAAATGTAATTCAATTAGCTGCTTAAATTAAAAAATGAGGAAGAAGTGTTTGTTTATTATTAAAAAACCTTTAAAAATTTGAAACTGTTGTTGTTAAAAATTTTTAGGTGTCCAAGGCGTTTTTATTTAAAAAAAAATAAATTTAGGCATTTTAGGATTTTTTACTAACAAACAGCGCTTTATTACGTTATACCGTATATTTTTTTGATATATAAATAACATAAAAAACGATATTTTCTACCATTTTAAAGTACATCTAAAAAATGCTTATTTATGTGAGAGCATGTGTTTCTGATGTTAATTTTACTCACGTTAATTTTTATAAATTTAGGATGCGACCTGTTATTGTGCTAAGTGGGTATATTGTTGCAATATACATGACAATATATTCAGAGTATATACAGAATATATATATGATCATACATTTGTAATGGACATTCTTCATTAAATACATCAGTGTTATAAGGATTAGTATATTGGAGTAATATAAATCTTATATATACCCTCAATAAAATATTATGGGTACGAAAAGAATATACTTGTATGGATATACCATTGTTATATATAAACTAAAATTTGGACAAATATACATTTTGTATATCGTGACGGATTTCGACAGGATATAATATATAAATATATATCATAATGGATATACCATAGAACATCAAATTTGGTGTAATAGAATTTAACTCTAATATTTTTGTGGAGTAATTAATACATGTTCAGAATATATTTATAACGTATATTTAGCGGATGTTACCTAATGGGTACCTCTGGATTTAAATTGGATCTTTTTTGGAGCTCCTATGCACGTCAGGTGAATATCTGGATGATATCCAGGGCAATATCCTTCTTCATTTTCGTATATACGCTGGATATACATGTAGTATTTTTTTGCTATGTGGGATTTTAATGTTATTAATAATATGTACAGCTTATGGATAATAAAAGAGCATATGAAATAAATAAAACATGTAAACGATTTTAACCAATGCCCTAAATAAATGGACAAGTTTATAAAAACGATGAACCGAGCATACAAAATACATAAACAAGGTTATGAAATTTATGTACGTAGCAGTCTTTTACTAAATTCATTCTTAGGTGTAACTAAAAGCTATGAAAACATTGTCTCTTAATCCTTGATTTCATAACAGCCTTCATAAAAATCATTCTTAAAGACTCTTGATATTGTAACAACTTTTTTTTTGAAACTGTGTCTTGCTGCAATAAAATCAATAACTCGCTATAAAATTTATGTAAACATGATTATGATATTAATAAAACATTACATCGGAGCAAAAATCATATACAAATACATTGACTCAATGTATTTTTTTTAAAAGACGGTGCCTTTTTTGGTTCTTGTGGTTAAATAAAAATAAAAGGACTTTGTCATTTTTCTCGCAAACTAATATAGACAGAGGTAACATATTTGGTATATTTGGGATTAGAAAGGAACTGTTGGGCAATAAGGCCGAGTTAACAAAAAAAAAACTGTCTCCATTTCCAGACTATAAAAGTTACAAACTTCTAAAGTATAAATAAAAGTTTTGACACATTCCTATAAAAATAAAAACCATTTACAAACTAAATTTAAAATCAAGAAACGTCCTTTAATTCTTTTTAATAACCTCTTGCATTTTGGCCTTATTACCATACTAGGCAAATAATAAGGCCAACAGGTTATAGATTACTAATTAAATAAAAAATAAATAGTGAAATCACTCCTTTAGATGACTACTTTTTGAAAAGAATGTTTATAACAACAGGTAAATTACACGAGGCACTTTGTCAACACGTGCACACCAGCTAATATCAAGCGCCTGCGTCCGATATCTGTCGCCAGTCGACTGCGTTGCACATATACGAAATAGTTATGCCGCACAGCGTTGCCACTTGTAACATAATTATGAAATTGTAACATAATTTTTCCTTAAAATTGAGTTAAACGATAATGTGTAACATAATCGATAATTGTAACATATTTTCTCATTCTATGACTTTGAATTTTTTAACTTCTTTGCAGGTTTTGTTCTTAGTGTAAGAAACCAATTTAACAAACAATAAAAGTCAAAGCACCATCTATGTACATATTATCGTACTTTGAAAACGTCTTTTGTTTCAATACAATGGTTTCATGGACGGAGGATCCCCTCCACTAAACGGGATTGGATGATTAGATCCATAACGTCGTATAAACCAATGACCAAGATGAAAATGTTGATATTCATTTTGATAACGAATAATTTAAGTTTATAGATTGAAGTTTTTGTGTTATTTTTTGTTGTATGGCAGCACTGCACGATAATTTCTTCATTGGGTGGTGGCAACGCTGATGTCGCAAGACGGGCAGTTTTGAATAAATATTGCAAAATATAACATGTTGACCTTATTACCTGTCCGGCCTTATTACCCAACAGTACCTTACGGGATGTTTTTTTTAAAATAACAAACTTGGTGTCAAAATTTGACATTTGCAATGACATTTAGCTATTTTAGACAGGTCACTCTTAAAGTATCGAAACAGTTATACAAGTTTTGCGTTTAACCTTTTTTTTTAACATTAATAATAACGGCGGTAACTGAGTGGTCAAAATATAGCGGGACAACCTGTAGGCGACCCCTTTACCCCCTCAAAAGGAGCAAACTGGCAACTTATAATTTTTTAAATCCCGATCCCCCCCACCTCTTTCGGAGCTTTGCTTGAAAAGATATGAATTTACAAATATACTGGAGAACAAAAAAAATGCAACAACAGAAAAAAAAATATTTTAAAAGTAATTTATTTACATATTAATACATTAGGATGCTCATAGTAATTGATTACATTTCCAAGAAGATTCCTCCATGATAATCATCACAAAATTAGTAAGGAGTGGCTCCTCCATGGTTATTTATGCACTGTAGCTGAAACTAGAACATCTCTTACTTGGCGTATACTGTTTCGTCGATTTCTGAGAGCAAGAAATTTGAGATGCCGTAAATCACGATCTTGTAATAATCTAGGGCGACCAGAACCCTAACGACGTCTATAAGTCTCATCATTGGACCACCTTCTCCAAACTTTTAACACTGTTTTGATTGGCGTTAACCCTTCTTGCAATTTCCCATAAACCAAGCCTCTTTCATGCCCACGATGCGTCATTTCTCGAAGTCGTTTATATGATGAAATTGGTGACGACCGCGACCTATTCTCATTTTTTTTAAAGTAAACTTTAAGCAATCCAAAAAGATCAAAAACTACGAGAAAAATGATTTACAATTTTCAGAAAAGGTCTTTTATGTGTTGGTTGTTTTTGAAAATGAATAGAAAAAATCTGTGAAAAAAGGAAAGAGTAGAAGACAAAAAATTTATGAAATATTTCTTTTGAGATAAGGTATACACACAAATAATTTTCATTCAAATAATTATCCACATACATGGTGTTGCATTTTTTTTGTTCTCCAGTATATATTACCCCCGTTTCATTTTGTAACGAAACCCTCACCAACGTATAGTGCGAGAGTGACCGACACTGTGTTATACTTGGGGAACATTTTTTGATGGCGACACGAGCGCAGCCGGTGGCTACAGGAAGGAACTACTTGTACAGCCAGATGCATAATAAATAAATATATTCTTTTTGTTAATTTTTTACAGACACTTACTTATTTATTAATAAAAAGATATGAAAAAACTTATAAAGCGCAGTTTTTTCATACTACAGCAATGCAGTCGCGAAAGATTTTAGCTCTATACAAACGTTAACCAGCTTTGTACTGTTCCATGCAGTTAAAAAACTTTCTTTAGCTTACAAAAAGTTTTTTGGACCCTTTAAAAGTCTAAAATAGGAAGAGGGGGTTATACCTATGTTAAGGAATATTATCAAATATTAAAGGTAACAACATTTTATTATGTTATTTTCTTTTATTAATTTTGAAAAAATCCCAGTATAAAATTCTTACAGATTTTATAAATGTTTTAACCCACCTCTTTTTTTTTCTTGTATTTTAGCCTATTATCTTCTTGCTTAACTCTGTATATATCATTACAATATTTTCTTCAGGGATTTGGTTCGCAAAAATCTGAATCCCAATTTTCGGCACTCTTCAAATAGTTCCATGCTCTCTAGCTTTAATGGTAGTGATCCAGCCTGATTTGAATGGCATTTTAGACAACTCGCGCGATTTCCAACCAAAAGTAATTAAAATAACTTTTGAAAATCTAAAAAAACCGCTTCTCAGGCTTGACAGACTTTGACAAGCGGTGGCAAAAACCGGCAGGTACTAAATTAAAATTGTGTGAAATATATTTCGACATTGAAAAATGTTCTGTCTTTCTTTCATGATCATATAGAAAGAGATGGACGGGGCAAAGTAGCTGTTGACTTAATACAAGCAATGCGCTATGCGCTACAGGAACGTAGTTCCTGCGCGGCCCTATCTTTCTGTTAGTCTCCGTAAGTTATTAGGTTGTCTCTGATGATGACTCAGATTGCTTAATTGAGAATGACAGAAATAACCATACAACAGGTCACTTTCGAATACTTAACTATTTGTTAACTGGTCAAAATATTAGAGAGATTTTGACACCAAAAAAAAATATATTTTAAAATATTTTTGTTTCCAAAAATCATGCTTTGGTGCATAAAACATTGTATGTATCTCAGTCATAAAATGCGTTGAACACTCTCAGGGTGTAAAAACACTCGCCTAGCGGCTCGTGTTTTTATTTCCACGCCGCGGGCGTTAAACGCCTCCTTTATGACCTAGATACATAAATAGCTATTACGCTCCCTTCCCTAAGTTAGAGTGGAGGCCCAACAAAAATTAAAGCTATTATTAAAAGTAATTAAGTCGAGTGGTTTTCAATTTAAAGCGATTTATATGAAAATTACACTCATACATTTAGCTAGATATGTTGTTTTCGCATGATTACATAAAAAAAACCACGCAGGGAGGAGATAAGCCCTTGTCAAGCACCAAATTCAAATAGAAATAATCCCGACATCTGCCCGCGACTTCATTCGCATGTTTAAACTTGTAGCTACTCCTTCCCTTTCCACCTTATCCCACTTCCGCGCCCCTCCTCTTATGTATCTCCCAGGAATCCAAGAAAGGCACCAGTGGCAATTCCATTAAAATCGGTCCAATAGTTTTTGCGTGAACAGGTAGACAGAAAAAAATTCTAAAAACTGGATTTTTCTTAACGATATAGTTTGGTTAGAAACCCCAATCACTTTTTACCTCGATTTAGGTAGAGTATATTGTCCAGTATACAGGGTTCCTAAGATTTTCCTTAGGGATAGGATTTCTATAAATCAAACAGAAATGGCATAGAAAGTTCTGCGCGCACAAACGAAACAGGTATATTGAGCAATGGTGCCAGTTTGTTATTATCTCCGGACTGCTTTCATGAGAAAAAATTGTCGCCACTCTTTCATTGTGAGCATAAATCATAGTTGCAATAATAACCGTTGACAAGATGTCTGCAAATTCCGCTAGATGGCGGCCACACCATGAAATGATCGAGGAAAAAAAAAATTAGATGTTTTCAGGTCCAAACCACAGCTTTTTCTTGCTTAAAGGAGGCGGCAGGGTCCATTATTTACGATACTGAGCGATAAACTCGTGAGGTTGTTAACATTAGAAAGAAATATCTTCGCTTTTAATTAAATTTCTTTCCATTCTGTTCTACTAGTGACATCTATCCGGAAACGGCCAAACCATGCAGCTAGCACTAGCAGCCAAAGAAATCAATAAACGGCGCTGTTTTTCCTGTAGAGCTTTTTGCTTGCGATATTATTGATTTTAAATAAAGCTGGCCCTACACTACATTTGATATTTTCGAGGTGTTTTATGACATGATCTCGAAACATGTAGCGAACCAATTCTTTAAAACTAGCGGGAGGGTAAAACCGAAAAATAAGGGGCTGCCAATATTTGTAACACCCAAAAAGGGGTGAAAAGATTTATTTTGCTCTGTTTCTTTACAAAAAACGTTTTTTTTACCAAAAACTTGAGCTCTGCCACTTTTTTTATTTTTTTCTTCAACTTTCTCGAAATTTTCGTCATACCGTAGAAAAAAAATTATTTCCCCCATGGTCATACTCTACTTTTATTCGAACAAATTTAGAAACAGAGACGGGATCAGTTTTCCTAAAACGGGGGATCTTGGTTTCGAGTGAGAAGATAAAAGGCGCCGCAGGCAAAAATATTTCAATTAAATTAGCCGAACGCAAAAATATTATAAAAACAAAGCAGGAAATAAAAATGACGCCGCTTACAATTTTTTTTCAAAAATTACGTAATTTCGGGAACGCAAAGAAATAGGTCTAAAGAGTATAATTTTTAAGAAAAAAATATCAATTTCTCACCCTCCTCCACTGGGACTACAGGGGCCGTGCACAAATTAAGTAATGGTCATAGGGGGGAGGGGGGTTACAAAACGTTACGTAGGGGGAAGGGGGGTTTTCGTTTTTTTTGGGGGGGGGGGGTAGTGGTCTTGAATTCGTTACGTAATATTAGGTGAGTGGCGTACCAAACCGTTACAAAACATTACATAGGGAGGGGTCAAAAATTGGTAAAATCACCGTTACGTAATTTGTGCACGGACCCACATCTGACTGTTCCTCCTTTTTGATTTCGAATCAAAGTGCAAAACCCGGGTTGGACGTTCGAAGGCGTCAACCCGTCCTATTTGCTTGATAAAGTTTCTACGGAAATATCTCAGTCGATTTCTCCGGCCGTGTATGAACGTTTTAGGTTAGACATTTGCATGTATCTCAGTCCCCAGCCTGTAAACAGTGCGTAAGGACAAAGGTTACAAAATGAAAAGCAGAAAAATATTTTTTTTACGATATCTTTCATCAGTTTGGTATTAAAGTCGAGCAAAAACAATTTTTTTTCCAGTCCTAAAGGTATGAAAATGGAAAACATTAGAAAATAACAACCTGGAATGGATTTACTACGTGTAAGATGTAGTGACAACATCGCCCCATGCCCATCCTTTTCTGCCTAATGTGATTTTCCGTTTATCTGCGTCTTATACACGGCTGCTTGGCCCCCTAAGGATTTGCTTAGGAACCCTGTATATAATACCTACAAGTAGGTACCAACATCCATAAAATTTTCTGATGAGGAGACCCATCAGGTTATTCTTAGTGACAATTACAAGCGCAATTACTGAAGAAAAGTGCCAAGTTAAAAATAACACCGAGATCATGTAGGTACCTAGCACTAATAATAGTGGAAAAAATTTTAATGGCGCCACAAGTTGGTACGCTCACAAGAATGTAAGGGTTCCATGGCCCATGGTAGGCAATATCTAAAGATAAAATAGACTGTTCGCAAAAAATAGGTATTCAAAAAAAAAATTTTTGTTAATATAATGGCCAACAATGTAAGATTGCGAACTGAAATGTTATGTCATCCACCAGCCGTCCAAAATTTATAAATAAAATGGTGCGATCTAGCAGTAGGTATTAACAAAAAAATCTGAAAATACGACAGCAAACACAAATCGTCGGCATTAAATCGGGCCAATGTGGACAACGCCGGCAGTGTGTCAGCATCGGCGACTACACTCTGGCCCGATGTTGGTCAGATTACGATTTTCAGTTTTCGGTCAATAATCGGCAACTGACGGAGGTCCACATTACTACAGTCGACTTTATGCCGACACCACTTTAGGACCGACAATGGTCCGATTGAAACTTTGTTTAATCGGTCGAAAATCGGGAACTGACGGTGGCCCGATTTACTATAGTCGACTTTATGCCAAAGCTCACTTAATTTGCTTTAGGGCCGACGACATTCCGATTGGAAATTTGTTTAATCGGACGAGAATCGGCAACTGATGATGGACGATTTACTATAGTCGACTTTATGCCTACGCAAACCTTATCTGCTTTAGGACCGATGATGGTCCGATTGGAACTTTCTTTAATCGGTTGAGAATCGGCAACTGACGATGGCCCGATTTACTATAGTCTACTTTATGCCGACGCCTACTTTATCTGCTTTAGGGCCGACGACGATCCGATTGGAACTTTTTTTAATCAGACGAGAATCGGCAACTGACGATGGCCCGATTTACTATAGTCGACATTACGCCAATGCAAACCTTATCTGCTTTAGGGCAGATAATGGTCCGATTGGAACTTTGTTTAATCGGTCGAGAATCGGCAACTGACGGTGGCCCGATTTACTATAGTCGACTTTATGCCGACGACCACTTTATCTGCTTTAGGGCCGACAATGGTCCGATTGGAACTTTGTTTGATTGGTCGAGAATCGGCAACCGACGGTGGTCCGATTACGTCACCTTAAAATTTTTAGACTGCTTAATAGTTTCTTCCTAGTATGTAGAGATGGCGCTAATGTCACTATGTTCCCTGTACAGTGGAAGATAACATTATATATATAATGAGCAAAGATATTTCAAAACTAGAATGCGTACTTGACAAGATGGTGGTACTTCTCTACAAGAACCACCTCTTCTGCCAATTAAACCAGCCCGACTAAGCACCCGCATTATCGAAACTTTGTAGTTTGCCAATGTCGGGCCGCTTCAAGCTACCACCGACGGACCTCGGTCAATCGCCGACGTTGGAACGCTTTAGGAAACCAATGTCGGACTTGAATAGTTTACCGATGCTGGGCCGAGACCAGCTTGCTTACGTTAGACCGACCAAATTAAGCAGCTATGGGCGGATGGTCGGTACCATGTGGTTAAACCATATCGAACCTTAATCGTACGGCGACGGTATGCCAATGTCAGCAAAAAGTAAAATTTACCATTGATCCGATGGCGAGCCACAGTCTAACGCTGCGTCGGCAAACATACATTGGGCCTACATCGTAAAGCGGACAAAAAATACTGCTGGTCCGATGTCGTAAATCGACGTCGTGCCGATGACGACAAACTCGGCAATCGACATCGGACCGACGAAGGCCCGAGGGAACTGTGTTTGCTGGGAACACTAACCCTCTAAAATACTTACTTAAAAATGGCGCCGAAGGCAAAAATTTGAAGAACAATAATGCCTGACGACATTTTTTGGAGAAGTGATGTGTGATTTTTAATTTTTTATTATAAAAACTCTCGAACATTTTTTTGAGCAACCGTCGCAGAAAGGAGTGGACTTGAGATGGGGATTTAAATTCATTTTTGCTATATTTAGAGCAAAAACAACACGTTGTTTTAGTAACTATTTTAAATTCAGTATCCAATTTTTTTCTAAATTATTTGTATCGAGCAAGTGAGATTTTTATATATGTTAATTCAAAATTCCCAGAAAGATGGACAAACACTTTTTTTGGTTCAAATCATTAAATATTTTGGACAAATGATTTAATGAAAATGAGCCGGCGGATAGCTAAAATAAAATCTGTATGAAATTTAAAATTTTCGACTTATTCTGACGAAGATATTTAATAATTAAGACATCGATTTGATCCAAAAGTGTAAACTGTTTTGTCCATAAGGTTGTGTAACTTCCCTATATATTAAACAATGATATCATCCAATTAAAAAAAGTTAACTGAATATCAGTTTTTTCTTTAAATTCAGGTGTAAATATTTATTTCTTGGAGAATTACCTTTAAAATTGTTACTTTTATGGTAGTAAAATAATTTAGTTAAATACCTGTTAAATTATTTTTAGATGTGCTAAAATACACTTATAGTAGGATACGTTTTTTCATAAATTTAAAGACTGGAAAGCCTTGATTGAAATAAACTAATATACCACTTTATCTCTTACACACTTTATGCTTTGAACAATTACAATTTTTGTTGGTTTTTGGATAAAACTCGCAAAATAAAAATAATTTCACCACTAAGTTAGAAAAAATCCGCCACAAACATATAGATTTTATTTACCACTAAAGATCACAGAAAGATGACAAAACAGAAATTTTTATTAAACAATTGCCTTAAATTATTTCCATCTTTCTCTGAAATCCTTTTTTATAGCCTAATGTCTCTTTTCAACAACCTTAAATATTTTTCATTTTAACAGAGAAAAAAATGTTTTTGGCGATACTTTCTTTGAACGCTTAAAAAACAGTGAAAACTTGAAAAATGTGACTGTTTTATTCTAGAAATCGAAAGTTTGAAAAGAAAGCTTTAAAATGTGACCAAAACCATGGCATAAAGTGAAAAACATAAAAATTGCTTAAACAAAAACGTTACCCCTGGACTCAAAATTTTAGCAAATAACATAACGAAAATCAAAAATTTTAAAAAATCGCCAACGCAAATCGCAAAATTTTTCGCCTGCGGCGCTAGATAAAACTATTAATTTCCACAATTATAATTGAATGGGTTAAAAAATACAATTTTAAGTGTAATCTTATCAAAATTTTCGCCTGCGGCGCACTTAACGAGTATTCTTATTCACATATTTAAGATAAACTGACCCCCGCCCTGGGTTTAAGGCCAGGGGTCGTATTTTCGAAACCATACGAAATTATTCGCATGCGACTACTTCCGTCTCTTCCTATACCGTATAAAAAAGGATGCAAAAGATATGCCGATATGCTGATTCATGGGTAGTACGTGCAAGAATAACCGGTTTTTCATGCGAAACAACACGAATGCCTCCACCCACTCGTGCAATATTGCGTTAAACCAGTCGAATTCGAACGCGGTCCACACATACCGGCTTATCTTTCGCCTCTCATTTCACACGGTATAGAAAGAGACTGACATAAAAATTGTTGATGATTCAGTATACGTATGCGGATATTTTCGTATGGATTCGAAAATCAGACCCCAGATCCGCGCTTGGCTTTACCATTAAATAGAAATTTACTTTTGATTTAACAATAATTAACCAAGCAATACGTCTTCATTTCAACTGACAGTGACATGATTTATGACTTTTTTGTTGTCAAAGTTTTGTTTTTAACAATTGTTGATGGTGATAGAAACTAATATGTATAGATATCTAAACGGTGCTTCTCATAAATTATTACCAATTTTTAAAATCTTAGAAACCAAGAAGTTACAAATAGTAGTTTACCTAACTAGTGTGGAAAGTACCACTTTTACGCACGCGATTGCAAATGGCCGAACGATGCGTTAGCGGAGCTCGGCCAGCAATTAAATGCGGAAAAGTCACTTTACGCGCGAGTTAGGTACAATATTTATTCTACTCGTTTGACTTAGGTATTCATTCAACCCAACGAAAGGAATTTTAAAAATGATACTCTTTATTTATCGTGACTAAAATGTTTACCTAACACAAATTAGTAGTTTTCACAACTAGTGGCTAAAATAGTGCTTTTTTTACAAGCGTTGGTTTAAATAACGAGCGCAGGGAGGTATTTAAAAACACGAGTAAAAAAAAGCACAGTTTAGCCGCGAGTTGTTAACCCTATTTTTTTCCTTTATCAAAAAAGCCAAGAAAAACAATATAATATTATATAATAAAAATACTTTTAAAAATCTCGCAACACACCATCTTTACACTATAAATCAAGGCGGCTGGTAAATGAAATAACTTTTGCATTTTTACTCGGTGACGTTCATTGTTGCGACATTTTAATTTTTGACAGTTTGATATTTTGACGATGCTTTTAAATGATTTTTTCGTAAATACTTGGTGAAAACTGATGGAAATGGCTTAATTTTTGGGCCAGAATAATTAGATTTTTTCAATATTACTTTTTTTCCGCTATTTCTCTTTAATTTTGGCTAAAAAACGGACAGAAATCTTTTTTTGCACCCGTGATCAAAAAAAAAAGATTTTTTGCACCGGTAACCAAAAAAGCCATACTTTAGTTATCTGCAGACAGTTACTAAAATCATGTTTTTGATGAATGTATAAAAAAAAGAGATTTTTTAAAAAGATACCAATATATTTTTTTCTAGGTTGAGTGCGGAAAAGTAACATAAAGTTAACTTTTCCCCTTTTCCGCACGCAAAATAGTGCGGAAGAGTAAATTTTCCGCACGCTAGTAGAAAAAAAATGTTTTTCTAATTCTTGTTGATGAGAACAAATTCTACCTACAGTAAAATTTTTTGTAGAGAATTTTTAATCACCCTGTATAAAATTTATCTTAAAAATCCCAAAACCATGAAACTGTAATGTACTGTGTTTATTTTTTCCAAATCCGCGGATTCTTGCTTGGCACGCGGCTAAAAATAGCTTCTTATGGGTAATGATATGGCTAGAATAGGTATGGACTTTTTTTTTGTAATAAAAAACTTTAAGTAATGAAAGGAAGTTGTTTACTACTTAAACTGGTTTTACTCTTACTAATCCCAGTTCTAATTATAGAAATTCAGAATTTCGATTAACCTGCAACACTATTAAATACAGCCGCCAAGAATAATTTATTTGTACAAACTGAGTCACAGATGCTCATTTAACAAAACAAAAAAAATCGAAAAATTTTCCGGGAAAGGTAGAAAATTTAAAAAGGCTTACTTAACCATATTTCCAAAAACCTTGTCAGGTATACTGGTGCAAAATTGGAGTGGTTATTAACTTGATTCCTCATTTTTAAATTGTCGTGCATGATCGATCCTTCTCTTGATATATAATATTTATTATGTAATAAAAAAAACTGAAACGTTTCCTCCAGAGGAGGGAGGATCTGAATTAATTTCATCAGTACCAGAGACTTAGAAACCCTTAGACCATGAACACTATATTATTGTCCTGGCTGTTACAATAACAATATATCTCCCAAAACGTATGGCATGAATAAAAGTTGCTCTTTTTCTCTTCCTATCCGTATGGTGAGTGACCTATCAAAAAAAAAGTATAAAGCACAACCATGCATACGTAACGTATCTACTTTATTGAACCGACCAAATATTTTGAATGAGAACATAGATTACAAATTGGGACCAAAGATTAGGTAAATTGGATTGGATATATCACGGATCGCGATACGATACGTATACCGGAGCGATAAGTTTCACGTAGGTAATATATCGAAGCATACGTATCGTGTTTGCACCTGCGCAAACTTATATGTACATATATAGGAACGCTGTTTTAACATTTAACTCATTTAATTTTGTTTACTTTTTTAGAAAAATTTAAAAGAATTACGTTTTTATAAATAACTCGCCAGATTTTATATGTATTTCTTGTACTAAATTTGGTACTCTTTTCCAGGAAAGAAGGAGAAGAATGTTTGGCTAAAAGATAAAAAATACAGGGAAAGGCGCAAACGCAAAGAAAGAAAAGCTTCAAATCGGGCAAAAACTAAAAGACAGAATAAAGAATGAGAGAAAAGCTGCCTTCGTAACAATTTAATGTTATATCTATATAATATCTAATTTTAGTCTAATTTTATATTGCTCTTTAAAATATTGGATTTTTGTAACATATCTAAATAAAAAATATATTAATTTTAAATTTATTTATTTTAATTCAATTCATTTTTAAATTTGAAAATATTAATTTATTAAATCTTAATAAAACATATATTTAATCTTAAAATAAGAGATATTAAACGGATAATACATATTTTTTTTTATTAAATTTTTAACTTGAAAATACGATAGATTTTTATATGTAATATGCAGAATTTTAGCAGTCTTGGATTTTTTTAACATATATTAATAAATAATTTATTAAATTTTAATATATTTATACTTATTTTTAAAATATTTTTTTTCCGTGTGTTAAGGCTTAGCATGCCGCAGCTTAAGCTGACAGGTGCCAATCATTTTATCCGTTATAGATGAAAAGTACAAATTTTTGGGAGGATGGACTGTGCATTTGGAGATGGATCGTAAATAGAACTTAACATTTCGTTGGTGATGGTCTGTACATTTAAAATACCCAATTAAAGCTGCCAGCTTAAGCCAGACGCTTAAGCTGCTGCGTGCTATTCGAAATGGCCCTTAAGATCTTATAATTATATGGTTGTACCCCTTGCAATCTGTTTTACCACGTCAAAAATCGATAACTTCTTGCTTATTTAATTTGGTACCTTTCTCAGACTAATAACTTTATTAATCTAAGGTACCTTTCCAATTAATAAACTTCTTCGATCACTTACTTATATAACTGTCGCTCTCGATCTTGCTATACTGTTTAATATATTTAATATGACCATTAAAGCTTCTTCAGATGACCTTAAATAAAGTTATGTTTTTCAAGAAATTAGTCAATGAATGAAAGAAAGCTAATGCGGCACTAATTGACTTAATTAGTTAATTGTAATTTTACAATTAACATTACATAAATTCTTGCATACTGTCGGGCGATTCTATTAAAGAAATTAAAATAAAAATTTCTTGGTTTTTATGCATAATTAATTATTCTGTGAATGATTCCCGACCATATTTTCCTTACATACATAATAATATATTTTTCATCCAGAAAGTATCTCTGACATCTTGCTGTTTCACTCTGGTGTATTTTATTGACATGAAAGCGTAGTATAAGGGGTTATTGGGAGTGATTTAAAGTCAGCAGTGTAGTTATAATGCCGATCACCAAAACCTAGAGCGTTTGATTTTGGCAACTTAAAAATCTAGTTTTTGTTCTATGGAAAGTCAAGTTATGTTTTGTCTAAATAAAAATGTAATGGACTATACTTCAAAGAATTGCTTTTAAAAACATTATTTTCACAGAACGCTTTATTAACATTTGATAGGATCCTTTCTTATTTTGAGAAATATATCTTAAAAAGTAAACAAAAATTAGGGCTCAGTTAATGTATATTTAATAAAATAAAATATTTGAAATGATTACCCAAATATTTATGGATTGAGAAAGGGAAAATATCTCACACAGATTTTCCGCCATTTTCAAGTCAAGTGCTTGTGCTACGTGATTGTCTCACCCAAGTTTGGGTCATTTTTGAGTAATTTACATACGAGCCATTTTCTAACAGGCAGCATATTTACTTATTGTTGTACTATAAAACCGGGTAAGTATTATTTTCTGAAATTCTGAAAACATAACTTGTTTTTCCACAATAAACAATTTAGAAACATAATTTTTCATCTTTGAACTCAACTCTCATACACTAGGGCAGTAGGTAGCGTATCGGCCTGCCCCACGGAAGATCTCGGGTCCGAATCCCGGCTAGGTGCATGAATATTTTGTGTTTGTCTTTAACTTTGCAAAATCACTTGGCTAAAACTGGGCATTGATCCTATAATGGATAAGAAAAAAACTCTCATACACTTGCTTTTCTGTTTAGGCTCAGAGGAGAGTTTCGATGGATCTCGGTCCTGCCCGGTCCTGACCGACAGCAGTCATAAAATTTCTCAGAAGCATAAGCAGAAAGAGAAATCGATTGTGTTAATATCTTCAAACGTCGTTGAAGTTAGATTGGGATTGGGATTGAGATTGACAAATATTATAGCGGACCAAACAAATACTGATTATAGAATACCGATTCCGTTTAAAGTCGGTATAAAGGGGTTTTTTAGGGTGAGGATTTCAAATTTTCGATCATATTTCAAAAATTATGAAGTTGAGAGCTCCCAGGGGGGGGGATACCATCTAGTATCTCCGATTTAATTGAAAATTGGTATGTAGCGGTTTTTGTGGTCGAGGATTACGGATTTTAAAAAACTATAAAGTTGTCAGCTTCCCGCTGAGTTGGGGGGGGGGGGGGCTACCATCTAGTATTTCCGATTTCGTTCAAACTTGGTATATAGGGGATTTTGGAGCCGAAAATTAAGAAGTTTTGACCAGATTTCAAAAATTAGGTTGACAGCTTCTGGAGGGGGGGGGGGTATCATCCAAGTATCTTAGATTTAGTTCAAAATTGGTAGAAAGGGGTTTTGGGGGTCAAGAATTACGAATGTTGGTTCAGATTTCACCAATTATGAAGTTAACAGTTTCCCGCGGGGGAAGGGGGCGATCTAAGTACACCAGATTTAGTTGAAAATTGTTATATAGAGGTCGTGGGAGGCGAAAGTTATGAATGTTCTCAAATTTCACAAATTATAAAGTGAACAGCTGCCCGAGGGGTGGGCGGTTCCATTTGAGCATCTCAGATTTGTTTAAAAATTGATATATCGGGGTTTTGGGGGCCGAGAATTAAAAATTTTATAGCATATTTCCAAAACTATGAAGTTGACAGCTCTTCGAACACAGGGGGGCACCATCTAGTAGTATTTCCGATTTTGTTCAAAATTGATATTTAGGTGACATTGTCACGCCATATGTTATGCACAAATCGATAGCTGTCAAAATGAGCTAAATTCAGAAAATGGTTGTGTTTTTTGTGTTATTTTTTAATATTTTAAAGTCAGTCTTGACGTTGTCACGTCATATGGAATACGTGAATCGATAACTGTCAAAATGGCCTTTTAATATGGATAATTTGTGTTTTCTGCGCGAGACCCTAAAGTACGGAAAAACACCCCTAAATTCAAAAAATTGATGAATTTTGCATGTTTTTTAATGTTTTAAAATTTATAAATAACAATCGTGACGTTGTCACCCCATACGATATACATGAGTCGGTAGCTAACAAAATGACTTTTGAACTCAAATAATTTTTCTTTTCTGCGCGAAACCCTAAAGTACAGAAAAACGCCCTTAAATTCAGAAAATGGTTAAATTTTGCAAGTTTCTTAAAGTTTTAAAATTTATAAATACCAATCGTGACGATGTCACCCCGTACGGTATACATTAATCGGTAGCTGCTAAAATGTCCTTTTAAAGCAAATAATTTTTCTTTTCTGCGCGAGACCCTAAAGTACGGAAAAACACTCTTAAATTCAGAAAATGGTTAAATTTTGCAAGTTTCTTCAAATTTTAAAATTTATAAATAACAATCGTGACGTTGTCACTCCATACGGTATACACGAATCGGTAGCCGCCAAAATGCCCTTTTAACTCAAATAATTTTTCTTTTTTGCGCGAGACCCTAAAGTACGCAAAAACACCCTTAAATTCAGAAAATGGTTAAATTTTGAAAGTTTCTTAAAGTTTTAAAATTTTTAAATACCAATCGTGACGTTGTCACCCCATACGGTATACATGAATCTGTAGCTGCTAAAATGCCCTTTTAGCTCAAGTAATTTTTCTTTTCTGCGCTAGACCCTAAAGAACGGAAAAACACCCTTAAATTCAGAAAATGGTTAAATTTTGCAAGTTTCTTAAAGTTTTAAAAATTTTAAATACCGATCGTGATGTTGTCACCCCATACGATATACATGAATCGGTAGCTGTCAAAATGCGTTTTTAAAAAAAATAATTTTTATTTTCTGCACGAGACCCTAAAGTGCGAAAAAACACCCCTAAATTCAGAAAATGGTTAAATTTTGAAAGTTTCTTAAAGTTTTAAAATTTTTAAATACCAATCGTGACGTTGTCACCCCATACGGTATATATAAATCTGTAGCTGCCAAAATGCCCTTTGAACTCAAATAATTTTTCTTTTCTGCGCGAGACCCTAAAGTGTGAAAAAACACCCTTAAATTCGGAAAATGGTTAAATTTTGCAAGTTTCTTAAAGTTTTAAAAATTTTAAATACCGATCGTGACGTTGTCACCCCATACGATATACATGAATCGGTAGCTGTCAAAATGCGTTTTTAAAAAAAATAATTTTTATTTTCTGCACGAGACCCTAAAGTGCGAAAAAACACCCCTAAATTTAGAAAATGGTTAAATTTTTCAAGTTTCTTAAAGTTTTAAAATTTATAAATACCAATCGTGACGTTGTCACCCCATACGGTATACAAAAATCGGTAGCTGTCGAAACGCCCTTTAAACACAAATAATATTTATTTTCTGCGCGAGACCCTAAAGTACGGAAAAACACCCTTAAATTTAGAAAATGGTTAAATTTTGCAAGTTTCTTAAAATTTTAAAATTTTTAAATACCAATCGTGACGTTGTCACCCCATACGGTATACATAAATCGGTAGCTGCCAAAATGCCCTTTTAACTCAAATAATTTTTCTTTTCTGCGCGAGACCCTAAAATACAGAAAAAAACCCTTAAATTCAGAAAATGGTTAAATTTTGCAAGTTTCTTAAAGTCTTAAAAATTATAAATACCAATCGTGACGTTGTGACTCCATACGGTATACAAGAATCGGTAGCTGTCGAAACGCCCTTTAAATACAAATAATTTTTATTTTCTGCGCGAGACCCTAAAGTACGGAAAAACACCCTTAAATTTAGAAAATGGTTAAATTTTGCAAGTTTCTTAAAGTTTTAAAATTTCTAAATACCAATCGTGACGTTGTCACTCCATACGGTATACATAAATCGGTAGATGCCAAAACGTCCTTTAAATACAAATAATTTTTATTTTCTGCGCGAGACCCTAAAGTACGGAAAAACACCCTTAAATTTAGAAAATGGATAAATTTTGCAAGTTTCTTAAAGTTTTAAAATTTCTAAATACCAATCGTGACGTTGTCACTCCATACGGTATACATAAATCGGTAGCTGCCAAAACGCCCTTTAAATGCAAATAATTTTTATTTTCTGCGCGAGACCCTAAAGTACGGAAAAACACCCTTAAATTTAGAAAATGGTTAAATTTTGCAAGTTTCTTAAAGTTTTAAAATTTCTAAATACCAATCGTGACGTTGTCACTCCATACGGTATACATAAATCGGTAGATGCCAAAACGCCCTTTAAATACAAATAATTTTTATTTTCTGCGCGAGACCCTAAAGTACGGAAAAACACCCTTAAATTTAGAAAATGGATAAATTTTGCAAGTTTCTTAAAGTTTTAAAATTTCTAAATACCAATCGTGACGTTGTCACTCCATACGGTATACATAAATCGGTAGCTGCCAAAACGCCCTTTAAATGCAAATAATTTTTATTTTCTGCGCGAGACCCTAAAGTACGGAAAAACACTCTTAAATTCAGAAAATGGTTAAATTTTGCAAGTTTCTTCAAATTTTAAAATTTATAAATAACAATCGTGACGTTGTCACTCCATACGGTATACACGAATCGGTAGCCGCCAAAATGCCCTTTTAACTCAAATAATTTTTCTTTTTTGCGCGAGACCCTAAAGTACGCAAAAACACCCTTAAATTCAGAAAATGGTTAAATTTTGAAAGTTTCTTAAAGTTTTAAAATTTTTAAATACCAATCGTGACGTTGTCACCCCATACGGTATACATAAATCTGTAGCTGCTAAAATGCCCTTTTAGCTCAAGTAATTTTTCTTTTCTGCGCTAGACCCTAAAGAACGGAAAAACACCCTTAAATTCAGAAAATGGTTAAATTTTGCAAGTTTCTTAAAGTTTTAAAAATTTTAAATACCGATCGTGATGTTGTCACCCCATACGATATACATGAATCGGTAGCTGTCAAAATGCGTTTTAAAAAAAAATAATTTTTATTTTCTGCACGAGACCCTAAAGTGCGAAAAAACACCCCTAAATTCAGAAAATGGTTAAATTTTGAAAGTTTCTTAAAGTTTTAAAATTTTTAAATACCAATCGTGACGTTGTCACCCCATACGGTATATATAAATCTGTAGCTGCCAAAATGCCCTTTGAACTCAAATAATTTTTCTTGTCTGCGCGAGACCCTAAAGTGCGAAAAAACACCCTTAAATTCGGAAAATGGTTAAATTTTGCAAGTTTCTTAAAGTTTTAAAAATTTTAAATACCGATCGTGACGTTGTCACCCCATACGATATACATGAATCGGTAGCTGTCAAAATGCGTTTTTAAAAAAAATCATTTTTATTTTCTGCACGAGACCCTAAAGTGCGAAAAAACACCCCTAAATTTAGAAAATGGTTAAATTTTTCAAGTTTCTTAAAGTTTTAAAATTTATAAATACCAATCGTGACGTTGTCACCCCATACGGTATACAAAAATCGGTAGCTGTCGAAACGCCCTTTAAACAAAAATAATATTTATTTTCTGCGCGAGACCCTAAAGTACGGAAAAACACCCTTAAATTTAGAAAATGGTTAAATTTTGCAAGTTTCTTAAAATTTTAAAATTTTTAAATACCAATCGTGACGTTGTCACCCCATACGGTATACATAAATCGGTAGCTGCCAAAATGCCCTTTTAACTCAAATAATTTTTCTTTTCTGCGCGAGACCCTAAAATACAGAAAAAAACCCTTAAATTCAGAAAATGGTTAAATTTTGCAAGTTTCTTAAAGTCTTAAAAATTATAAATACCAATCGTGACGTTGTGACTCCATACGGTATACAAGAATCGGTAGCTGTCGAAACGCCCTTTAAACACAAATAATTTTTATTTTCTGCGCGAGACCCTAAAGTACGGAAAACCACCCTTAAATTTAGAAAATGGTTAAATTTTGCAAGTTTCTTAAAGTTTTAAAATTTCTAAATACCAATCGTGACGTTGTCACTCCATACGGTATACATAAATCGGTAGATGCCAAAACGCCCTTTAAATACAAATAATTTTTATTTTCTGCGCGAGACCCTAAAGTACGGAAAAACACCCTTAAATTTAGAAAATGGATAAATTTTGCAAGTTTCTTAAAGTTTTAAAATTTCTAAATACCAATCGTGACGTTGTCACTCCATACGGTATACATAAATCGGTAGCTGCCAAAACGCCCTTTAAATGCAAATAATTTTTATTTTCTACGCGAGACCCTAAAGTACGGAAAAACACCCTTTAATTTAGAAAATGGTTAAATTTTGCAAGTTTCTTAAAGTTTTAAAAATTCTAAATACCAATCGTGACGTTGTCACTCCATACGGTATACATAAATCGGTAGATGCCAAAACGCCCTTTAAATACAAATAATTTTTATTTTCTGCGCGAGACCCTAAAGTACGGAAAAACACCCTTAAATTTAGAAAATGGATAAATTTTGCAAGTTTCTTAAAGTTTTAAAATTTCTAAATACCAATCGTGACGTTGTCACTCCATACGGTATACATAAATCGGTAGCTGCCAAAACGCCCTTTAAATGCAAATAATTTTTATTTTCTGCGCGAGACCCTAAAGTACGGAAAAACACTCTTAAATTCAGAAAATGGTTAAATTTTGCAAGTTTCTTCAAATTTTAAAATTTATAAATAACAATCGTGACGTTGTCACTCCATACGGTATACACGAATCGGTAGCCGCCAAAATGCCCTTTTAACTCAAATAATTTTTCTTTTTTGCGCGAGACCCTAAAGTACGCAAAAACACCCTTAAATTCAGAAAATGGTTAAATTTTGAAAGTTTCTTAAAGTTTTAAAATTTTTAAATACCAATCGTGACGTTGTCACCCCATACGGTATACATAAATCTGTAGCTGCTAAAATGCCCTTTTAGCTCAAGTAATTTTTCTTTTCTGCGCTAGACCCTAAAGAACGGAAAAACACCCTTAAATTCAGAAAATGGTTAAATTTTGCAAGTTTCTTAAAGTTTTAAAAATTTTAAATACCGATCGTGATGTTGTCACCCCATACGATATACATGAATCGGTAGCTGTCAAAATGCGTTTTAAAAAAAAATAATTTTTATTTTCTGCACGAGACCCTAAAGTGCGAAAAAACACCCCTAAATTCAGAAAATGGTTAAATTTTGAAAGTTTCTTAAAGTTTTAAAATTTTTAAATACCAATCGTGACGTTGTCACCCCATACGGTATATATAAATCTGTAGCTGCCAAAATGCCCTTTGAACTCAAATAATTTTTCTTGTCTGCGCGAGACCCTAAAGTGCGAAAAAACACCCTTAAATTCGGAAAATGGTTAAATTTTGCAAGTTTCTTAAAGTTTTAAAAATTTTAAATACCGATCGTGACGTTGTCACCCCATACGATATACATGAATCGGTAGCTGTCAAAATGCGTTTTTAAAAAAAATCATTTTTATTTTCTGCACGAGACCCTAAAGTGCGAAAAAACACCCCTAAATTTAGAAAATGGTTAAATTTTTCAAGTTTCTTAAAGTTTTAAAATTTATAAATACCAATCGTGACGTTGTCACCCCATACGGTATACAAAAATCGGTAGCTGTCGAAACGCCCTTTAAACAAAAATAATATTTATTTTCTGCGCGAGACCCTAAAGTACGGAAAAACACCCTTAAATTTAGAAAATGGTTAAATTTTGCAAGTTTCTTAAAATTTTAAAATTTTTAAATACCAATCGTGACGTTGTCACCCCATACGGTATACATAAATCGGTAGCTGCCAAAATGCCCTTTTAACTCAAATAATTTTTCTTTTCTGCGCGAGACCCTAAAATACAGAAAAAAACCCTTAAATTCAGAAAATGGTTAAATTTTGCAAGTTTCTTAAAGTCTTAAAAATTATAAATACCAATCGTGACGTTGTGACTCCATACGGTATACAAGAATCGGTAGCTGTCGAAACGCCCTTTAAATACAAATAATTTTTATTTTCTGCGCGAGACCCTAAAGTACGGAAAACCACCCTTAAATTTAGAAAATGGTTAAATTTTGCAAGTTTCTTAAAGTTTTAAAATTTCTAAATACCAATCGTGACGTTGTCACTCCATACGGTATACATAAATCGGTAGATGCCAAAACGCCCTTTAAATACAAATAATTTTTATTTTCTGCGCGAGACCCTAAAGTACGGAAAAACACCCTTAAATTTAGAAAATGGATAAATTTTGCAAGTTTCTTAAAGTTTTAAAATTTCTAAATACCAATCGTGACGTTGTCACTCCATACGGTATACATAAATCGGTAGCTGCCAAAACGCCCTTTAAATGCAAATAATTTTTATTTTCTACGCGAGACCCTAAAGTACGGAAAAACACCCTTTAATTTAGAAAATGGTTAAATTTTGCAAGTTTCTTAAAGTTTTAAAAATTCTAAATACCAATCGTGACGTTGTCACTCCATACGGTATACATAAATCGGTAGATGCCAAAACGCCCTTTAAATACAAATAATTTTTATTTTCTGCGCGAGACCCTAAAGTACGGAAAAACACCCTTAAATTTAGAAAATGGATAAATTTTGCAAGTTTCTTAAAGTTTTAAAATTTCTAAATACCAATCGTGACGTTGTCACTCCATACGGTATACATAAATCGGTAGCTGCCAAAACGCCCTTTAAATGCAAATAATTTTTATTTTCTGCGCGAGACCCTAAAGTACGGAAAAACACTCTTAAATTCAGAAAATGGTTAAATTTTGCAAGTTTCTTCAAATTTTAAAATTTATAAATAACAATCGTGACGTTGTCACTCCATACGGTATACACGAATCGGTAGCCGCCAAAATGCCCTTTTAACTCAAATAATTTTTCTTTTTTGCGCGAGACCCTAAAGTACGCAAAAACACCCTTAAATTCAGAAAATGGTTAAATTTTGAAAGTTTCTTAAAGTTTTAAAATTTTTAAATACCAATCGTGACGTTGTCACGCCATACGGTATACATGAATCTGTAGCTGCTAAAATGCCCTTTTAGCTCAAGTAATTTTTCTTTTCTGCGCTAGACCCTAAAGAACGGAAAAACACCCTTAAATTCAGAAAATGGTTAAATTTTGCAAGTTTCTTAAAGTTTTAAAAATTTTAAATACCGATCGTGATGTTGTCACCCCATACGATATACATGAATCGGTAGCTGTCAAAATGCGTTTTTAAAAAAAATAATTTTTATTTTCTGCACGGGACCCTAAAGTGCGAAAAAACACCCCTAAATTCAGAAAATGGTTAAATTTTGAAAGTTTCTTAAAGTTTTAAAATTTTTAAATACCAATCGTGACGTTGTCACCCCATACGGTATATATAAATCTGTAGCTGCCAAAATGCCCTTTGAACTCAAATAATTTTTCTTTTCTGCGCGAGACCCTAAAGTGCGAAAAAACACCCTTAAATTCGGAAAATGGTTAAATTTTGCAAGATTCTTAAAGTTTTAAAAATTTTAAATACCGATCGTGACGTTGTCACCCCATACGATATACATGAATCGGTAGCTGTCAAAATGCGTTTTTAAAAAAAATAATTTTTATTTTCTGCACGAGACCCTGAAGTGCGAAAAAACACCCCTAAATTTAGAAAATGGTTAAATTTTTCAAGTTTCTTAAAGTTTTAAAATTTATAAATACCAATCGTGACGTTGTCACCCCATACGGTATACAAAAATCGGTAGCTGTCGAAACGCCCTTTAAACACAAATAATATTTATTTTCTGCGCGAGACCCTAAAGTACGGAAAAACACCCTTAAATTTAGAAAATGGTTAAATTTTGCAAGTTTCTTAAAATTTTAAAATTTTTAAATACCAATCGTGACGTTGTCACCCCATACGGTATACATAAATCGGTAGCTGCCAAAATGCCCTTTTAACTCAAATAATTTTTCTTTTCTGCGCGAGACCCTAAAATACAGAAAAAAACCCTTAAATTCAGAAAATGGTTAAATTTTGCAAGTTTCTTAAAGTCTTAAAAATTATAAATACCAATCGTGACGTTGTGACTCCATACGGTATACAAGAATCGGTAGCTGTCGAAACGCCCTTTAAATACAAATAATTTTTATTTTCTGCGCGAGACCCTAAAGTACGGAAAAACACCCTTAAATTTAGAAAATGGTTAAATTTTGCAAGTTTCTTAAAGTTTTAAAATTTCTAAATACCAATCGTGACGTTGTCACTCCATACGGTATACATAAATCGGTAGATGCCAAAACGCCCTTTAAATACAAATAATTTTTATTTTCTGCGCGAGACCCTAAAGTACGGAAAAACACCCTTAAATTTAGAAAATGGATAAATTTTGCAAGTTTCTTAAAGTTTTAAAATTTCTAAATACCAATCGTGACGTTGTCACTCCATACGGTATACATAAATCGGTAGCTGCCAAAACGCCCTTTAAATGCAAATAATTTTTATTTTCTGCGCGAGACCCTAAAGTACGGAAAAACACCCTTAAATTTAGAAAATGGTTAAATTTTGCAACTTTCTTAAAGTTTTAAAATTTCTAAATACCAATCGTGACGTTGTCACTCCATACGGTATACATAAATCGGTAGATGCCAAAACGCCCTTTAAATACAAATAATTTTTATTTTCTGCGCGAGACCCTAAAGTACGGAAAAACACCCTTAAATTTAGAAAATGGATAAATTTTGCAAGTTTCTTAAAGTTTTAAAATTTCTAAATACCAATCGTGACGTTGTCACTCCATACGGTATACATAAATCGGTAGCTGCCAAAACGCCCTTTAAATGCAAATAATTTTTATTTTCTGCGCGAGACCCTAAAGTACGGAAAAACACCCTTAAATTTAGAAAATGGTTAAATTTTGCAAGTTTCTTAAAGTTTTAAAATTTCTAAATACCAATCGTGACGTTGTCACTCCATACGGTATACATAAATCGGTAGATGCCAAAACGCCCTTTAAATACAAATAATTTTTATTTTCTGCGCGAGACCCTAAAGTACGGAAAAACACCCTTAAATTTAGAAAATGGATAAATTTTGCAAGTTTCTTAAAGTTTTAAAATTTCTAAATGCCAATCGTGACGTTGTCACTCCATACGGTATACATAAATCGGTAGCTGCCAAAACGCCCTTTAAATGCAAATAATTTTTATTTTCTGCGCGAGACCCTAAAGTACGGAAAAACACCCTTAAATTTAGAAAATGGTTAAATTTTGCAAGTTTCTTAAAGTTTTAAAATTTCTAAATACCAATCGTGACGTTGTCACTCCATACGGTATACATAAATCGGTAGCTGCCCAAATGCCCTTTTAACTCAAATAATTTTTCTTTTTTGCGCGAGACCGTAAAGTACGGAAAAACACCCTTAAATTCAGAAAATGGTTAAATTTTGCAAGTTTCTTAAAGTTTTAAAATTTTTAAATACCAATCGTGACGTTGTCACTCCATACGGTATTCTTGAATCGGTATCTGCCAAAATGCCCTTTTAACTCAAATATTTTTTCTTTTCTGCGCGAGTCTCTAAAGTACTGAAAAACACCCTTAAATTCAGAAAATGATTAAATTTTGCAAGTTTCATAAGGTTTTAAAATTTTTAAATACCAATCGTGACGTTGTCACCCCATACGGTATACATGGATTGGTAGCTGTGAAAATGGCCTTTTAATGTGCATAATTTATGTTTTCTGCGCGATACCCTAAAGTACGGAAAAACACCCCTAAATTCAGAAAATGGTTGAATTTTGCATGTTCCTTAATGTTTTAAAATTTATAAATACCAATCGTGACATTGTCACCCCATTTGGTATACACGAATCGGTAACTGTATTTTTTTACTTTTTACAGTCACACCAATTGGTTCGAAAAAGGAACAAAAATGGTTACGAATAGAAAAAACGTATGCAAATTAGAGTAAGGTATTCTTGGTTTGGTCCGCAGTATTACAACCCTTATCCACCAACCAGGGACGCGTCCGATGGGAGACAAGCAACTCCACAGGGATTTTTTTTTGTTTTTTTTTACTTTTTATGTCTTTTTATTTTTATTTATTTTTTTTATATTTCTCAACTCAAACCTATTTAAAAAAAAAAATGCTTTTTTTTTATTTTTTTATTATTATTAAAAATATCATTAAACAAACTAACTCTTAATATCTAAACTTTTAACTAAAAACTTATAACTTTTTTCATTTTTTTGAGTTTTTTATTTATTTTTTTTTTTACGTCTAACCAAAATTATGGGAAAAATGCAAAAAATATATAAATATAAGTAAAACGATTATAAATATAACTCACATTACATTAAATATTTTGGTATTTTAATTCTCACATTTTAACCTTACAGTTACGATTTATAAAATTTCAAAGAAAATTTTATCCAGAGTATAGGGTGTGGGCCAGTCAAAATGAGGATCTTGAATATTCTTTATTTCCTTATAAAAGTGTGTCAAATCAGTTTCCGCTTCAATTCCATAGAAATGATCACATAATTTTCTATTTAAAAATCCCACCAAAACAAAGGCAATAAAATCATTATCGAGGTAGTTCAATTTGCTTTTTACAAACCTAGCCATTGTCAGCGAACTTTCATAATCGATGAAAACTGTAGTCTGATCCCATTTTAAGTGGTTAGCTTTATCGGCTATATGCATGTAACGCTCACATATTACATTTGTACGTTTTGTAGCGAATAGTTCTTTGATATCTTCCAAGTAATGGAAAACAAAAAGCTTCAAAATTGGTTTGCTCAAAATAATTTCTGTTTTTGTTCGTTGAATATCAAAAGGATCTTTAAGATTTAAGCACAAATCACATCGAAAATTTTCTTCTTGTTTGGTATCTAATTTCTTAAGGCAAGCTTTTGTGTGAGTTAATCTATCACATAAAACACACTGTTTTGAATTTTGGGGAAATGCTTGAAATCCACAAATTAAACAGCGTAAAACCATACTTTCTGCTGTAAGTAGCAACATTTGCTGCAGTTGAGTCCTGTGGTGCTCCGGATCAAAATTCCTGTCGAATTTTACTGTTAAAATCTGTGATGTTCTGGAGGTAGCAATAGTTTCCAAGTAGAATAATAAAAACACCCCACAGTTATAACTATCTGTTTGCTTGGGAATATGTTTTACTTCTTCAATAACCCAATTTTTTGTAGTTACTTCTTTTTCAAATAAAAGGTCATCTTTATATTTAAAATATTGTGTAATATCATTTACAATTGTAGAATATGATCGCGATCCAGAGATCGAATCAAGAACATAAATAATTCTTGCATTTGGATCTAAAGCTAAAAGAAACCAATGTTCGCCACTGTTAACAGGAATAAAAATGATTTTAGTATCCACATGAAGTTTCTTAAAAAGTGGTGTTGAAACGTGAATGTGATCTTTGTAACTCTTGGCAAATATGATCTGGGAACAAATTGTGTCCAAGTAAAAAACGTCCTGGCTGTTCTTCAAGAGTGAAAATGCAACAGCATCAATGACGGTATCTGTAAGATATTTACTAACAGGGTCTTCTTTACCACCAAAAAAATCGCAAACTGATCGTAGAGTAGCAAAAGAATCGCTAAACAATTTTTCATTTCGTTCTTGGTAATTATAACATCCAACAGCAAATTTATTTTCCAATGTAAGTGAATTTTCCAAATAATACCGTGTATTAAAAAGCAGCCCATTTTTTAAATGAAAATCTTTGTGCGTCACATTATTATTCGCATACGATGGTAAAGATTCAAGGTAAGAATTATCAGAAATATTAACGATTTTATTGCTATCAGGCATTTGATTATAAGAAGACGTTGATTTTGAATCTGGCAGTTCAGTCAAACCTAAACGATTATTATTATTATTTATTGAGGACTCTTGAACTTCGTCTTTTTTATTAGAGGTTACGTGTTGTTTTAATCGTTTTTCCATATTTTTAAGCATAAAATAATTATTTTTTATTTTTTTTGGCCGCCATGTTTCCTTTTCAAGGGGTTTATCAATTTCTTCAGATAATTTCGACCTTAACCTTTTTTTTGGTTTAACACCCACATCGCATTTTATGGCCTTAATTTCTGTTGATATTTTGTTCCAATTTTTTAAAACAAAACGACCAATCTTTACCTGTTTTTCATTTTCTGCAATATCTGTTTTTTCAATTTTAAACCAGCATTCGACAACCGAGTTTGAAAACCGAGAAACCTCCAAATTTAAACTTTCACCAATCACCTTATTTAAAAGTCCAGACCATAGGGGAACATACGGCATACAGTATTTTAAAAAGTAATTCGCAAATTCTTCGGATCGTAAATCATTTATTTTGAATTTATTATCGTCACGGATTCTTTCCTTCAAAATAATAAGTTTTGACTCTTGAACTTCGTGAAAAATTTTGAGAAACATAATGTAAAATGGAGTTTCAGAATATTTTCCCCGTTCGTGGCACTCCTCCTCAGCTCTGGGATCCCACTGAATATCACAGTTTTCCATATCATCATCTAGTTCTTGAACCTTTTTAAAAGAATCGCCTTTTATTTGTTTTAAAGCGTCACTGACAGATTCGTCAGTATATGGGCTTAACAAAATTATTAAAAAAGCTTTAAACAGATGTTTCAATTGCTCAAGAGTTTCTGCTAGGATCAATGATGTTACTATTTCAATAATAATGCGTTTGCTCTCTTTCTTTTGCTTTATTTTTGAAAGGCGATTGATGGTTTTTTTAATGAAATGAGCGCAACAAATTCTAATAAAAATAATGTCGGAAATATCGTTGGATTGATTTGTGAGAAAAGCATATATTATTTTAAGATACCTGTACAGAGTCATTTCATTATATCCGATACACAGACCTGTAATAATGGCCATACTGCCATCAGTAACAATGCATGTAAATTGAGGCCATGGCTTTCTATGTCTAACAGTTACAAAATATTTGTGCTTCATAAAAAATGCTCCTATTTCGCTTTGATCCTGCTTTGACGATATGAATTCTGCGACAGGCACAATATGGTGGTTAACATTTATTACCAAAGCGTAATAGTAAACCGTTGATTTAGGTCCAATAGCTCTTACAACCGATCCTGTCGCATCAAAGTAACCCACATTTTTATCAAGTGATGCCAATAGATCTGCTTGTTCTTTGCTATACAGCAAACATTCAGTTTCTCCAGCTGGAAATTGTATATATTTTCTAAGGGATTCATCCTGCCGACTTCTTAAAACCAGATCTAGATAGGAATCAGTACTTAAATCTAAATCTGCTTTCGCCTCAGACCTTGCTTTTTGGTATACGCTTAGTGGCCTTACCTTATGCCAGTTCCCATGAATCAATGCGTTCTCGTCAGAAATGTCAATGTCGTCAGCTCGAAGTCGATTAGGGAGAGTTTTCTTGAGTTTTTCCTTAATTTTCTTCCTTTCTTCTCCTTTTAATTGATATGCAATTTGGTTTTCCGCATCGTGATTTTGTTCGTGTTGGTTAAAGTACATTAAAATATTAAAAATAGTTTTGTCAGCTTCATAATAATCAAATCTGAATTTTTTGCACTCGGGATGTTTACATTGGGCATACTCGGTTAAAATGGGACCAGTTATTTTTTTGTGAATATGAGCGCCTTTAAAAGCCAATACACAATATATTCCCAAATCAATTAGGACCTTTTCGGTCAATAGTTTGTGCCTTTGATTAATATTCTCTACAGGCAGGTTGCAATTTATTTCAAGCGTATGCGGAAAGTCTTTCAATTCTTTGTAAACGGCTTTGATATTATTATTAACGCACTCTTTACTAGCATTAGTGATAAAATTGTGGTCTCTATTACAAGTCAAATCCTTACTAGTATCAGCAGTAGTTTTGCATGAAAGCACTTTGGATTCAGAATTTTGATAACTGTTGGTAAAATGTTTGTCCTGTGTTGTTACCGCAGAAGTATTGCATTGCGATAGTTTAGTGATTTTAATATTTTCCTTAATGTCGCAAAGATTAATTAAATTGCGATTATTCGCCATTGCGTCAGCGCCATCACCAATTTTAGGTAAAGCCACTTCGGTTTTAGAGTTTAAGATGTTGTCTGTTGTATTTTGAAAATTCACAAGCAAATCACATTCGATAGTACCTGTAGAATTCGGTCGTTTGAGGCAATAGGCAGCCGTAGCAACTGTAAAATTTCCATTATCAGTTGCGTTATTTTTAGTTTTATTTTCGTTTTTACTGGTTAAAATAGTCAAAATTGTGGTTTTGTTTCTTTTGTAATGTTTTGAAATACGGTATCTGTTATTTTTATTATCCAAAATTCCTAGAGAGGTACAAATAGAACCATACTCCTCAGTATTGCAGGGTTGTTCAAAGCATTTTAAAGATATGGAGCCTCTTTGAATCAGGGTACAAATCAACTCATTGTCGATTTGAAAACTCTTTTTTTTAGGCATGATTAATCCATAAAATTATAATAATAAATAATTTAAATTTAGTACAGTTCTGTTAAAAGACTGAGTGTTGCAACCATTTATTATCTGCGTTAAAATGACTAGGAGTGAAAAGTTGTTTTTTGCCAAAAATTGGTCTTAGTGATGACAACTTTACATTTGGATTATATAGATGGACTTTTTTTTAATGTATGCTAACTCTCCACTTAACTGGATTATCAAAGTTGGAAATAGTTATTGAAGTAAAAGAAGTAGCGATCAGGAGTTATTTTTTATATCAAACTGTTTTGTGGTCAGAACTTGTGTGCCAAGTATCAGCCTTCTTAGATTACCAGGTTGGAGTGAGTGGCTGTTTCTTCTTCTTCTTCTTCTTCTTCTTCACATGTATTTCTGTTTGAATATGTTGATAATATCAAAGGTACAGGTGTGTAAAATTTCAACTTGGATTGTAAAGTTGTTTTTGCAGTTTTGTAGTGATTTGATAAGAAGGACCCCCATCCCTTTCCTTGCACACCCTGAAAGTATTTCTGCTCTGACTATAGAATCCAGGTTGAAATTTTGTACCTTTGATAATACACTAGGACCTACATAAACAGAGGGGCCACGACCCTAAGCCCTTTTGACGACACGCACCTCACAATTGTGACGTAATTTTTGCGGTAGCTGTCAGTAGACAGTTGTTTATATGCCAACAAAGTTACGTCATGATTGTGGGAGGCGTGACGTCAAAACAGTCCAGAGTCGTGGCTCGTCTATTTATGTATGCCCTAAATACTCATACCTAAAAAAAATATTATTACATTTTTTAATTATTCTAGGGCAGCATATAAAAATAAGAATAAAAAAAAGTTTTACTAATTTTAATTTCAAAGAGTTAATGTTTAAATTAAAATAATATAAATAATTTAAAAAAACTCAAAACATGCCAAAATTTTTATTTGTTTAGATTTTTAAGAGTCTTGTTTAAAAGTATTGTTATCTAGCTCAAAACATCCCAGCTTTGCATGTGGTTTTTTCCCGTTTTTCAACCTTCCACTGCTTCTTCCCCACCCTAACCCGCCCCCTTAACCTCTTTAACCCGTTCCCATCTACCCACTTTCTCATCCATTTTACCCTCCACCCCACAACCACCACACTCCCTCACCCTTCCCTCAGCCCCTACGCCACCCGTTTTCTGTGGATTTTTAAAGCACAAGATCCCGACCTAAGTTCGGTAAGACCGAGTGTCACATTTTTTAAATTTTACAGGAAAGTAAAAAATTACAAATAAATTAAATACGATTCTTTTTGCAAAATTATGTGCGTAGTGTGTTAGTTAGTGTAATTGTTTTATTAAAATACAATAAAACAATAAAAAGTCAATTTCCTAAAAAATGTGACACTCGTAATCGTCGTCATAACTTTTATTCCCGTGAACTGATGATGAAATGCAGCCTATGTTGTGCCCAGTAGTCTAAGGAATGCAGAAGAGAAATTCCCAGCAAAATCTGAACAAACAGGCAGACTGACAAAAATTCTAAAGATTTTTGGTATCTATATCGTTTGGATAGATATACAGAAATGGTCTATTTAGAGATTTATTTTATGTATAGATTGTGAGTGAAAAACATAAAAAAATTCACACAAAAAAAATAAAAAATTAAAACAAAAAAGTGTAATTAGTTTCAGATTATTTGCTTTTTTGTAATTCGGTTAAGTTAACTACTACTAAAAAATTTTAAAAATCAGTGCGAAATTGCCAATCAAATTTAGGGATGTTTTTCGATACTTTAGGTTCTCGCGCAGAAAAGAAAAATATATACCTATTAAGAGATCATTTTGACAGTTACCGATTCATGTATACCGTATGGTGTGGCAAAGACACGATTGGTATTTATAAATTTTAAAACAATTGCAAAATTTAACCATTTTCTGAACTTAGGGGTGTTTTCCCGTACTTTAGGGTCTCGAGCAGAAACGAAAAATTATTTGTGTTAAAAGAGCATTTTGACATTTACCGAATTATGTAAACCGTATGGGGTGACAACATCACGATTGATATTTATAAATTTTAAAACTTAAAAAAATTGAAAAATTTAACCATTTTCTGAATTTAAAGGTGTTTTTCCGTACCTAAGGGTGTCGCGAAGAAAAAACAAAGTACACGTATTAAAAGGACATTTTGGCAGTTACCGATTCATGTATACCGTATGGGGCGATAACCTCACGATTGATATTTAAAAATTTTAAAACTTTAAGAAATTTGCAAAATTTAACCATTTTCTAAATTTAAGGGTGTTTTTCCGTACTTTAGGGTCTCGCGCTGAAAATAAAAATAATTTTTTAAAAATGCATTATGACAGCTACCGATTCATGTATATCGTATGGGGTGACAACGTGACGATTGGTATTTAAAAATTTTAAAACTTTAAGAAACTTGCAAAATTTAACCATTTTTCGAATTTAAGGGTGTTTTTTCGCACTTTAGGGTCTCGCGCTGAAAATAAAAATTATTTTTTTTTTAAATGCATTTTGACAGCTACCGATTCATGTATATCGTATGGAGTGACAACGTCACGATTGGTATTTAAAAATTTTAAAACTTTAAGAAACTTGCAAAATTTAACCATTTTCTAAATTTAAAGGTGTTTTTCCGTACTTTAGGGTCTCGCTCAGAAAAGAAAAATTATTTGAGTTCAAAGGGCATTTTGGCAGCTACCGACTCCTGTATACCGTATGGGGTGACAACGTCACAATTGGTATTTATAAATTTTAAAACTTTAAGAAACTTGAAAAATTTAACCATTTTCTAAATTTAAGAGTGTTTTTCCATACTTTAGGGTCTCGCGCAGAAAAGAAAAACTATTTTTTTTCAAAATGCATTTTGACAGCTACCGATTCATGTATATCGTATGGGGTGACAACGTCACGATTGGTAACAAAAGATCAAAAGATCTTGGGTGGAAATAACGAAAGTTCAAACTTGGATGAGCATCCCACAAGGAACACACAAAAGATCAAAGCGAAAAGAGAAATGATTAAACGATGTTTCGCCCTGAGTAACCAGCGTGGGCTCATCAGTAGTTTCACTGGTCACCCTCCACTATACATCATTAAACACCATCATACACATTGATTTCCAAACTTGAACCACTCACAAATAGGCATCGTTCCGTACTGGTACTTACTTATCCAAGTTACCTGATACGAATTCGTCCTGGCGTGTTAATATTTCCAGTAGGATTATGCTCCTAAGGCAATTAAAACAAAGAAGAAGTTAAAAAACTTCCAAATCAGTTACTTCAACCGAAAAGAAACTAAAAAACAAAAGATCAAAAGATCTTGGGTGGAAATAACGAAAGTTCAAACTTGGATGAGCATCCCACAAGGAACACACAAAAGATCAAAGCGAAAAGAGAAATGATTAAACGATGTTTCGCCCTGAGTAACCAGCGTGGGCTCATCAGTAGTTTCACTGGTCACCCTCCACTATACATCATTAAACACCATCATACACATTGATTTCCAAACTTGAACCACTCACAAATAGGCATCGTTCCGTACTGGTACTTACTTATCCAAGTTACCTGATACGAATTCGTCCTGGCGTGTTAATATTTCCAGTAGGATTATGCTCCTAAGGCAATTAAAACAAAGAAGAAGTTAAAAAACTTCCAAATCAGTTACTTCAACCGAAAAGAAACTAAAAAACAAAAGATCAAAAGATCTTGGGTGGAAATAACGAAAGTTCAAACTTGGATGAGCATCCCACAAGGAACACACAAAAGATCAAAGCGAAAAGAGAAATGATTAAACGATGTTTCGCCCTGAGTAACCAGCGTGGGCTCATCAGTAGTTTCACTGGTCACCCTCCACTATACATCATTAAACACCATCATACACATTGATTTCCAAACTTGAACCACTCACAAATAGGCATCGTTCCGTACTGGTACTTACTTATCCAAGTTACCTGATACGAATTCGTCCTGGCGTGTTAATATTTCCAGTAGGATTATGCTCCTAAGGCAATTGAAACAAAGAAGAAGTTAAAAAACTTCCAAATCAGTTACTTCAACCGAAAAGAAACTAAAAAACAAAAGATCAAAAGATCTTGGGTGGAAATAACGAAAGTTCAAACTTGGATGAGCATCCCACAAGGAACACACAAAAGATCAAAGCGAAAAGAGAAATGATTAAACGATGTTTCGCCCTGAGTAACCAGCGTGGGCTCATCAGTAGTTTCACTGGTCACCCTCCACTATACATCATTAAACACCATCATACACATTGATTTCCAAACTTGAACCACTCACAAATAGGCATCGTTCCGTACTGGTACTTACTTATCCAAGTTACCTGATACGAATTCGTCCTGGCGTGTTAATATTTCCAGTAGGATTATGCTCCTAAGGCAATTAAAACAAAGAAGAAGTTAAAAAACTTCCAAATCAGTTACTTCAACCGAAAAGAAACTAAAAAACAAAAGATCAAAAGATCTTGGGTGGAAATAACGAAAGTTCAAACTTGGATGAGCATCCCACAAGGAACACACAAAAGATCAAAGCGAAAAGAGAAATGATTAAACGATGTTTCGCCCTGAGTAACCAGCGTGGGCTCATCAGTAGTTTCACTGGTCACCCTCCACTATACATCATTAAACACCATCATACACATTGATTTCCAAACTTGAACCACTCACAAATAGGCATCGTTCCGTACTGGTACTTACTTATCCAAGTTACCTGATACGAATTCGTCCTGGCGTGTTAATATTTCCAGTAGGATTATGCTCCTAAGGCAATTAAAACAAAGAAGAAGTTAAAAAACTTCCAAATCAGTTACTTCAACCGAAAAGAAACTAAAAAACAAAAGATCAAAAGATCTTGGGTGGAAATAACGAAAGTTCAAACTTGGATGAGCATCCCACAAGGAACACACAAAAGATCAAAGCGAAAAGAGAAATGATTAAACGATGTTTCGCCCTGAGTAACCAGCGTGGGCTCATCAGTAGTTTCACTGGTCACCCTCCACTATACATCATTAAACACCATCATACACATTGATTTCCAAACTTGAACCACTCACAAATAGGCATCGTTCCGTACTGGTACTTACTTATCCAAGTTACCTGATACGAATTCGTCCTGGCGTGTTAATATTTCCAGTAGGATTATGCTCCTAAGGCAATTAAAACAAAGAAGAAGTTAAAAAACTTCCAAATCAGTTACTTCAACCGAAAAGAAACTAAAAAACAAAAGATCAAAAGATCTTGGGTGGAAATAACGAAAGTTCAAACTTGGATGAGCATCCCACAAGGAACACACAAAAGATCAAAGCGAAAAGAGAAATGATTAAACGATGTTTCGCCCTGAGTAACCAGCGTGGGCTCATCAGTAGTTTCACTGGTCACCCTCCACTATACATCATTAAACACCATCATACACATTGATTTCCAAACTTGAACCACTCACAAATAGGCATCGTTCCGTACTGGTACTTACTTATCCAAGTTACCTGATACGAATTCGTCCTGGCGTGTTAATATTTCCAGTAGGATTATGCTCCTAAGGCAATTAAAACAAAGAAGAAGTTAAAAAACTTCCAAATCAGTTACTTCAACCGAAAAGAAACTAAAAAACAAAAGATCAAAAGATCTTGGGTGGAAATAACGAAAGTTCAAACTTGGATGAGCATCCCACAAGGAACACACAAAAGATCAAAGCGAAAAGAGAAATGATTAAACGATGTTTCGCCCTGAGTAACCAGCGTGGGCTCATCAGTAGTTTCACTGGTCACCCTCCACTATACATCATTAAACACCATCATACACATTGATTTCCAAACTTGAACCACTCACAAATAGGCATCGTTCCGTACTGGTACTTACTTATCCAAGTTACCTGATACGAATTCGTCCTGGCGTGTTAATATTTCCAGTAGGATTATGCTCCTAAGGCAATTAAAACAAAGAAGAAGTTAAAAAACTTCCAAATCAGTTACTTCAACCGAAAAGAAACTAAAAAACCCAAGATCTTTTGATCTTTTGTTTTTTAGTTTCTTTTCGGTTGAAGTAACTGATTTGGAAGTTTTTTAACTTCTTCTTTGTTTTAATTGCCTTAGGAGCATAATCCTACTGGAAATATTAACACGCCAGGACGAATTCGTATCAGGTAACTTGGATAAGTAAGTACCAGTACGGAACGATGCCTATTTGTGAGTGGTTCAAGTTTGGAAATCAATGTGTATGATGGTGTTTAATGATGTATAGTGGAGGGTGACCAGTGAAACTACTGATGAGCCCACGCTGGTTACTCAGGGCGAAACATCGTTTAATCATTTCTCTTTTCGCTTTGATCTTTTGTGTGTTCCTTGTGGGATGCTCATCCAAGTTTGAACTTTCGTTATTTCCACCCAAGATCTTTTGATCTTTTGTTTTTTAGTTTCTTTTCGGTTGAAGTAACTGATTTGGAAGTTTTTTAACTTCTTCTTTGTTTTAATTGCCTTAGGAGCATAATCCTACTGGAAATATTAACACGCCAGGACGAATTCGTATCAGGTAACTTGGATAAGTAAGTACCAGTACGGAACGATGCCTATTTGTGAGTGGTTCAAGTTTGGAAATCAATGTGTATGATGGTGTTTAATGATGTATAGTGGAGGGTGACCAGTGAAACTACTGATGAGCCCACGCTGGTTACTCAGGGCGAAACATCGTTTAATCATTTCTCTTTTCGCTTTGATCTTTTGTGTGTTCCTTGTGGGATGCTCATCCAAGTTTGAACTTTCGTTATTTCCACCCAAGATCTTTTGATCTTTTGTTTTTTAGTTTCTTTTCGGTTGAAGTAACTGATTTGGAAGTTTTTTAACTTCTTCTTTGTTTTAATTGCCTTAGGAGCATAATCCTACTGGAAATATTAACACGCCAGGACGAATTCGTATCAGGTAACTTGGATAAGTAAGTACCAGTACGGAACGATGCCTATTTGTGAGTGGTTCAAGTTTGGAAATCAATGTGTATGATGGTGTTTAATGATGTATAGTGGAGGGTGACCAGTGAAACTACTGATGAGCCCACGCTGGTTACTCAGGGCGAAACATCGTTTAATCATTTCTCTTTTCGCTTTGATCTTTTGTGTGTTCCTTGTGGGATGCTCATCCAAGTTTGAACTTTCGTTATTTCCACCCAAGATCTTTTGATCTTTTGTTTTTTAGTTTCTTTTCGGTTGAAGTAACTGATTTGGAAGTTTTTTAACTTCTTCTTTGTTTTAATTGCCTTAGGAGCATAATCCTACTGGAAATATTAACACGCCAGGACGAATTCGTATCAGGTAACTTGGATAAGTAAGTACCAGTACGGAACGATGCCTATTTGTGAGTGGTTCAAGTTTGGAAATCAATGTGTATGATGGTGTTTAATGATGTATAGTGGAGGGTGACCAGTGAAACTACTGATGAGCCCACGCTGGTTACTCAGGGCGAAACATCGTTTAATCATTTCTCTTTTCGCTTTGATCTTTTGTGTGTTCCTTGTGGGATGCTCATCCAAGTTTGAACTTTCGTTATTTCCACCCAAGATCTTTTGATCTTTTGTTTTTTAGTTTCTTTTCGGTTGAAGTAACTGATTTGGAAGTTTTTTAACTTCTTCTTTGTTTTAATTGCCTTAGGAGCATAATCCTACTGGAAATATTAACACGCCAGGACGAATTCGTATCAGGTAACTTGGATAAGTAAGTACCAGTACGGAACGATGCCTATTTGTGAGTGGTTCAAGTTTGGAAATCAATGTGTATGATGGTGTTTAATGATGTATAGTGGAGGGTGACCAGTGAAACTACTGATGAGCCCACGCTGGTTACTCAGGGCGAAACATCGTTTAATCATTTCTCTTTTCGCTTTGATCTTTTGTGTGTTCCTTGTGGGATGCTCATCCAAGTTTGAACTTTCGTTATTTCCACCCAAGATCTTTTGATCTTTTGTTTTTTAGTTTCTTTTCGGTTGAAGTAACTGATTTGGAAGTTTTTTAACTTCTTCTTTGTTTTAATTGCCTTAGGAGCATAATCCTACTGGAAATATTAACACGCCAGGACGAATTCGTATCAGGTAACTTGGATAAGTAAGTACCAGTACGGAACGATGCCTATTTGTGAGTGGTTCAAGTTTGGAAATCAATGTGTATGATGGTGTTTAATGATGTATAGTGGAGGGTGACCAGTGAAACTACTGATGAGCCCACGCTGGTTACTCAGGGCGAAACATCGTTTAATCATTTCTCTTTTCGCTTTGATCTTTTGTGTGTTCCTTGTGGGATGCTCATCCAAGTTTGAACTTTCGTTATTTCCACCCAAGATCTTTTGATCTTTTGTTTTTTAGTTTCTTTTCGGTTGAAGTAACTGATTTGGAAGTTTTTTAACTTCTTCTTTGTTTTAATTGCCTTAGGAGCATAATCCTACTGGAAATATTAACACGCCAGGACGAATTCGTATCAGGTAACTTGGATAAGTAAGTACCAGTACGGAACGATGCCTATTTGTGAGTGGTTCAAGTTTGGAAATCAATGTGTATGATGGTGTTTAATGATGTATAGTGGAGGGTGACCAGTGAAACTACTGATGAGCCCACGCTGGTTACTCAGGGCGAAACATCGTTTAATCATTTCTCTTTTCGCTTTGATCTTTTGTGTGTTCCTTGTGGGATGCTCATCCAAGTTTGAACTTTCGTTATTTCCACCCAAGATCTTTTGATCTTTTGTTTTTTAGTTTCTTTTCGGTTGAAGTAACTGATTTGGAAGTTTTTTAACTTCTTCTTTGTCACGATTGGTATTTAAAAATTTTAAAACTTTAAGAAACTTGCATAATTTGACCATTTTCTAAATGTAAGGATGTTTTTCCGTACTTTAGGGTCTCGCTCAGAAAAGAAAAATTATTTGAGTTCAAAGGGCATTTTGGCAGCTACCGACTCCTGTATACCGTATGGGGTGACAACGTCACAATTGGTATTTAAAAATTTTAAAACTTTAAGAAACTTGCATAATTTGACCATTTTCTAAATGTAAGGATGTTTTTCCGTACTTTAGGGTCTCGCTCAGAAAAGAAAAATTATTTGAGTTCAAAGGGCATTTTGGCAGCTACCGACTCCTGTATACCGTATGGGGTGACAACGTCACAATTGGTATTTATAAATTTTAAAACTTTAAGAAACTTGAAAAATTTAACCATTTTCTAAATTTAAGGGTGTTTTTCCTTACTTTAGGGTCTCGCGCAGAAAAGAAAAACTATTTTTTTTCAAAATGCATTTTGACAGCTACCGATTCATGTATATCGTATGGGGTGACAACGTCACGATTGGTATTTAAAAATTTTAAAACTTTAAGAAACTTGCAAAATTTAACCATTTTCTAAATTTAAAGGTGTTTTTCCGTACTTTAGGGTCTCGCTCAGAAAAGAAAAATTATTTGAGTTCAAAGGGCATTTTGGCAGCTACCGACTCCTGTATACCGTATGGGGTGACAACGTCACAATTGGTATTTATAAATTTTAAAACTTTAAGAAACTTGAAAAATTTAACCATTTTCTAAATTTAAGGGTGTTTTTCCTTACTTTAGGGTCTCGCGCAGAAATGAAAAACTATTTTTTTTCAAAATGCATTTTGACAGCTACCGATTCATGTATATCGTATGGGGTGACAACGTCACGATTGGTATTTAAAAATTTTAAAACTTTAAGAAACTTGCAAAATTTAACCATTTTCTAAATTTAAAGGTGTTTTTCCGTACTTTAGGGTCTCGCTCAGAAAAGAAAAATTATTTGAGTTCAAAGGGCATTTTGGCAGCTACCGACTCCTGTATACCGTATGGGGTGACAACGTCACAATTGGTATTTATAAATTTTAAAACTTTAAGAAACTTGAAAAATTTAACCATTTTCTAAATTTAAGAGTGTTTTTCCATACTTTAGGGTCTCGCGCAGAAAAGAAAAACTATTTTTTTTCAAAATGCATTTTGACAGCTACCGATTCATGTATATCGTATGGGGTGACAACGTCACGATTGGTATTTAAAAATTTTAAAACTTTAAGAAACTTGCAAAATTTATCCATTTTCTAAATTTAAGGGTGTTTTTCCGTACTTTAGGGTCTCGCGCAGAAAATAAAAATTATTTGTATTTAAAGGGCGTTTTGGCATCTACCGATTTATGTATACCGTATGGAGTGACAACGTCACGATTGGTATTTAGAAATTTTAAAACTTTAAGAAACTTGCAAAATTTAACCATTTTCTAAATTTAAGGGTGTTTTTCCGTACTTTAGGGTCTCGCGCAGAAAATAAAAATTATTTGCATTTAAAGGGCGTTTTGGCAGCTACCGATTTATGTATACCGTATGGAGTGACAACGTCACGATTGGTATTTAGAAATTTTAAAACTTTAAGAAACTTGCAAAATTTATCCATTTTCTAAATTTAAGGGTGTTTTTCCGTACTTTAGGGTCTCGCGCAGAAAATAAAAATTATTTGTATTTAAAGGGCGTTTTGGCATCTACCGATTTATGTATACCGTATGGAGTGACAACGTCACGATTGGTATTTAGAAATTTTAAAACTTTAAGAAACTTACAAAATTTAACCATTTTCTAAATTTAAGGGAGTTTTTCCGTACTTTAGGGTCTCGCGCAGAAAATAAAAATTATTTGCATTTAAAGGGCGTTTTGGCAGCTACCGATTTATGTATACCGTATGGAGTGACAACGTCACGATTGGTATTTAGAAATTTTAAAACTTTAAGAAACTTGCAAAATTTATCCATTTTCTAAATTTAAGGGTGTTTTTCCGTACTTTAGGGTCTCGCGCAGAAAATAAATATTATTTGTGTTTAAAGGGCGTTTCGACAGCTACCGATTTTTGTATACCGTATGGGGTGACAACGTCACGATTGGTATTTATAAATTTTAAAACTTTAAGAAACTTGAAAAATTTAACCATTTTCTAAATTTAGGGGTGTTTTTTCGCACTTTAGGGTCTCGTGCAGAAAATAAAAATTATTTTTTTTAAAAACGCATTTTGACAGCTACCGATTCATGTATATCGTATGGGGTGACAACGTCACGATCGGTATTTAAAATTTTTAAAACTTTAAGAAACTTGCAAAATTTAACCATTTTCCGAATTTAAGGGTGTTTTTTCGCACTTTAGGGTCTCGCGCAGAAAAGAAAAATTATTTGAGTTCAAAAAGCATTTTGGCAGCTACAGATTTATGTATACCGTATGGGGTAACAACGTCACGATTGGTATTTAAAAATTTTAAAATTTTAAGAAACTTGCAAAATTTAACCATTTTCTAAATTTAAGGGTGTTTTTCCGTACTTTAGGGTCTCGCGCAGAAAATAAATATTATTTGTGTTTAAAGGGCGTTTCGACAGCTACCGATTTTTGTATACCGTATGGGGTGACAACGTCACGATTGGTATTTATAAATTTTAAAACTTTAAGAAACTTGAAAAATTTAACCATTTTCTAAATTTAGGGGTGTTTTTTCGCACTTTAGGGTCTCGTGCAGAAAATAAAAATTATTTTTTTTAAAAACGCATTTTGACAGCTACCGATTCATGTATATCGTATGGGGTGACAACGTCACGATCGGTATTTAAAATTTTTAAAACTTCAAGAAACTTGCAAAATTTAACCATTTTCCGAATTTAAGGGTGTTTTTTCGCACTTTAGGGTCTCGCGCAGAAAAGAAAAATTATTTGAGTTCAAAGGGCATTTTGGCAGCTACAGATTTATATATACCGTATGGGGTGACAACGTCACGATTGGTATTTAAAAATTTTAAAACTTTAAGAAACTTTCAAAATTTAACCATTTTCTGAATTTAGGGGTGTTTTTTCGCACTTTAAAATCTCGTGCAGAAAATAAAAATTATTTTTTTTTAAAACGCATTTTGACAGCTACCGATTCATGTATATCGTATGGGGTGACAACATCACGATCGGTATTTAAAATTTTTAAAACTTTAAGAAACTTGCAAAATTTAACCATTTTCTGAATTTAAGGGTGTTTTTCCGTTCTTTAGGGTCTAGCGCAGAAAAGAAAAATTACTTGAGCTAAAAGGGCATTTTAGCAGCTACAGATTCATGTATACCGTATGGGGTGACAACGTCACGATTGGTATTTAAAAATTTTAAAACTTTAAGAAACTTTCAAAATTTAACCATTTTCTGAATTTAAGGGTGTTTTTGCGTACTTTAGGGTCTCGCGCAAAAAAGAAAAATTATTTGAGTTAAAAGGGCATTTTGGCGGCTACCGATTCGTGTATACCGTATGGAGTGACAACGTCACGATTGTTATTTATAAATTTTAAAATTTGAAGAAACTTGCAAAATTTAACCATTTTCTGAATTTAAGAGTGTTTTTCCGTACTTTAGGGTCTCGCGCAGAAAATAAAAATTATTTGCATTTAAAGGGCGTTTTGGCAGCTACCGATTTATGTATACCGTATGGAGTGACAACGTCACGATTGGTATTTAGAAATTTCAAAACTTTAAGAAACTTGCAAAATTTATCCATTTTCTAAATTTAAGGGTGTTTTTCCGTACTTTAGGGTCTCGCGCAGAAAATAAAAATTATTTGTATTTAAAGGGCGTTTTGGCATCTACCGATTTATGTATACCGTATGGAGTGACAACGTCACGATTGGTATTTAGAAATTTTAAAACTTTAAGAAACTTGCAAAATTTAACTATTTTCTAAATTTAAGGGTGTTTTTCCGTACTTTAGGGTCTCGCGCAGAAAATAAAAATTATTTGCATTTAAAGGGCGTTTTGGCAGCTACCGATTTATGTATACCGTATGGAGTGACAACGTCACGATTGGTATTTAGAAATTTTAAAACTTTAAGAAACTTGCAAAATTTATCCATTTTCTAAGTTTAAGGGTGTTTTTCCGTACTTTAGGGTCTCGGGCAGAAAATAAAAATTATTTGTATTTAAAGGGCGTTTTGGCATCTACCGATTTATGTATACCGTATGGAGTGACAACGTCACGATTGGTATTTAGAAATTTTAAAACTTTAAGAAACTTGCAAAATTTAACCATTTTCTAAATTTAAGGGTGTTTTTCCGTACTTTAGGGTCTCGCGCAGAAAATAAAAATTATTTGAGTTCAAAGGGCATTTTGGCAGCTACAGATTTATATATACCGTATGGGGTGACAACGTCACGATTGGTATTTAAAAATTTTAAAACTTTAAGAAACTTTCAAAATTTAACCATTTTCTGAATTTAGGGGTGTTTTTTCGCACTTTAAGGTCTCGTGCAGAAAATAAAAATTATTTTTTTTTAAAACGCATTTTGACAGCTACCGATTCATGTATATCGTATGGGGTGACAACATCACGATCGGTATTTAAAATTTTTAAAACTTTAAGAAACTTGCAAAATTTAACCATTTTCTGAATTTAAGGGTGTTTTTCCGTTCTTTAGGGTCTAGCGCAGAAAAGAAAAATTACTTGAGCTAAAAGGGCATTTTAGCAGCTACAGATTCATGTATACCGTATGGGGTGACAACGTCACGATTGGTATTTAAAAATTTTAAAACTTTAAGAAACTTTCAAAATTTAACCATTTTCTGAATTTAAGGGTGTTTTTGCGTACTTTAGGGTCTCGCGCAAAAAAGAAAAATTATTTGAGTTAAAAGGGCATTTTGGTGGCTACCGATTCGTGTATACCGTATGGAGTGACAACGTCACGATTGTTATTTATAAATTTTAAAACTTTAAGAAACTTGCAAAATTTATCCATTTTCTAAATTTAAGGGTGTTTTTCCGTACTTTAGGGTCTCGCGCAGAAAATAAAAATTATTTGTATTTAAAGGGCGTTTTGGCATCTACCGATTTATGTATACCGTATGGAGTGACAACGTCACGATTGGTATTTAGAAATTTTAAAACTTTAAGAAACTTGCAAAATTTAACTATTTTCTAAATTTAAGGGTGTTTTTCCGTACTTTAGGGTCTCGCGCAGAAAATAAAAATTATTTGCATTTAAAGGGCGTTTTGGCAGCTACCGATTTATGTATACCGTATGGAGTGACAACGTCAGGATTGGTATTTAGAAATTTTAAAACTTTAAGAAACTTGCAAAATTTATCCATTTTCTAAATTTAAGGGTGTTTTTCCGTACTTTAGGGTCTCGCGCAGAAAATAAAAATTATTTGTATTTAAAGGGCGTTTTGGCATCTACCGATTTATGTATACCGTATGGAGTGACAACGTCACGATTGGTATTTAGAAATTTTAAAACTTTAAGAAACTTGCAAAATTTAACCATTTTCTAAATTTAAGGGTGTTTTTCCGTACTTTAGGGTCTCGCGCAGAAAATAAAAATTATTTGTATTTAAAGGGCGTTTCGACAGCTACCGATTCTTGTATACCGTATGGAGTCACAACGTCACGATTGGTATTTATAATTTTTAAGACTTTAAGAAACTTGCAAAATTTAACCATTTTCTGAATTTAAGGGTTTTTTTCTGTATTTTAGGGTCTCGCGCAGAAAAGAAAAATTATTTAGTTAAAAGGGCATTTTGGTAGCTACCGATTTATGTATACCGTATGGGGTGACAACGTCACGATTGGTATTTAAAAATTTTAAAATTTTAAGAAACTTGCAAAATTTAACCATTTTCTAAATTTAAGGGTGTTTTTCCGTACTTTAGGGTCTCGCGCAGAAAATAAATATTATTTGTGTTTAAAGGGCGTTTCGACAGCTACCGATTTTTGTATACCGTATGGGGTGACAACGTCACGATTGGTATTTATAAATTTTAAAACTTTAAGAAACTTGAAAAATTTAACCATTTTCTAAATTTAGGGGTGTTTTTTCGCACTTTAGGGTCTCGTGCAGAAAATAAAAATTATTTTTTTTAAAAACGCATTTTGACAGCTACCGATTCATGTATATCGTATGGGGTGACAACGTCACGATCGGTATTTAAAATTTTTAAAACTTTAAGAAACTTGCAAAATTTAACCATTTTCCGAATTTAAGGGTGTTTTTTCACACTTTAGGGTCTCGCGCAGAAAAGAAAAATTATTTGAGTTCAAAGGGCATTTTGGCAGCTACAGATTTATATATACCGTATGGGGTGACAACGTCACGATTGGTATTTAAAAATTTTAAAACTTTAAGAAACTTTCAAAATTTAACCATTTTCTGAATTTAGGGGTGTTTTTTCGCACTTTAGGGTCTCGTGCAGAAAATAAAAATTATTTTTTTTAAAAACGCATTTTGACAGCTACCGATTCATGTATATCGTATGGGGTGACAACATCACGATCGGTATTTAAAATTTTTAAAACTTTAAGAAACTTGCAAAATTTAACCATTTTCTGAATTTAAGGGTGTTTTTCCGTTCTTTAGGGTCTAGCGCAGAAAAGAAAAATTACTTGAGCTAAAAGGGCATTTTAGCAGCTACAGATTCATGTATACCGTATGGGGTGACAACGTCACGATTGGTATTTAAAAATTTTAAAACTTTAAGAAACTTTCAAAATTTAACCATTTTCTGAATTTAAGGGTGTTTTTGCGTACTTTAGGGTCTCGCGCAAAAAAGAAAAATTATTTGAGTTAAAAGGGCATTTTGGCGGCTACCGATTCGTGTATACCGTATGGAGTGACAACGTCACGATTGTTATTTATAAATTTTAAAATTTGAAGAAACTTGCAAAATTTAACCATTTTCTGAATTTAAGAGTGTTTTTCCGTACTTTAGGGTCTCGCGCAGAAAAGAAAAATTATTTGCTTTAAAAGGACATTTTAGCAGCTACCGATTAATGTATACCGTACGGGGTGACATCGTCACGATTGGTATTTATAAATTTTAAAACTTTAAGAAACTTGCAAAATTTAACCATTTTCTGAATTTAAGGGCGTTTTTCTGTACTTTAGGGTTTCGCGCAGAAAAGAAAAATTATTTGAGTTCAAAAGTCATTTTGTTAGCTACCGACTCATGTATATCGTATGGGGTGACAACGTCACGATTGTTATTTATAAATTTTAAAACATTAAAAAACATGCAAAATTCATCAATTTTTTGAATTTAGGGGTGTTTTTCCGTACTTTAGGGTCTCGCGCAGAAAACACAAATTATCCATATTAAAAGGCCACTTTGACAGTTATCGATTCACGTATTCCATATGGCGTGACAACGTCAAGACTGACTTTAAAATATTAAAAAATAACACAAAAAACACAACCATTTTCTGAATTTAGCTCATTTTGACAGCTATCGATTTGTGCATAACATATGGCGTGACAATGTCACCTAAATATCAATTTTGAACAAAATCGGAAATACTACTAGATGGTGCCCCCCTGTGTTCGAAGAGCTGTCAACTTCATAGTTTTGGAAATATGCTATAAAATTTTTAATTCTCGGCCCCCAAAACCCCGATATATCAATTTTTAAACAAATCTGAGATGCTCAAATGGAACCGCCCACCCCTCGGGCAGCTGTTCACTTTATAATTTGTGAAATTTGAGAACATTCATAACTTTCGCCTCCCACGACCTCTATATAACAATTTTCAACTAAATCTGGTGTACTTAGATCGCCCCCTTCCCCCGCGGGAAACTGTTAACTTCATAATTGGTGAAATCTGAACCAACATTCGTAATTCTTGACCCCCAAAACCCCTTTCTACCAATTTTGAACTAAATCTAAGATACTTGGATGATACCCCCCCCCCCTCCAGAAGCTGTCAACCTAATTTTTGAAATCTGGTCAAAACTTCTTAATTTTCGGCTCCAAAATCCCCTATATACCAAGTTTGAACGAAATCGGAAATACTAGATGGTAGCCCCCCCCCCCAACTCAGCGGGAAGCTGACAACTTTATAGTTTTTTAAAATCCGTAATCCTCGACCACAAAAACCGCTACATACCAATTTTCAATTAAATCGGAGATACTAGATGGTATCCCCCCCCCTGGGAGCTCTCAACTTCATAATTTTTGAAATATGATCGAAAATTTGAAATCCTCACCCTAAAAAACTCCTTTATACCGACTTTAAACGGAATCGGTATTCTATAATCAGTATTTGTTTGGTCCGCTATAATATTTGTCAATCTCAATCCCAATCCCAATCTAACTTCAACGACGTTATCTTCAAGTAGCACGTTAGAGCAAAAGCTCGCGCAAAAGCTTATTAATTTTCAAAACTTTGTTCATTAGGAACAAGTTGTGTTGTTTTTATATTTTAAAGTTAACAGTTCTTTTGCAATAAGTTTTCTAATTAATCTAAGGTATATTTTTTATTTTTACGTACTGAGTTACGTTTGTTTATAAATGTTATAATTTTTTATGAATTATTGCTTTAATATTCGTCATTTCTACTTGACTTGTTAGTTTTTAAAACTGTTCTTTAGGAAAAAGTATACAATACACTACTACTAATGAATAATTAAAATCAAAAAGTAATTTTAATTAACACCGGGGGGAAGGGCATACTATATAATATATATATATATAAATTACAAGAAATTTATTTGTTACAACATCTCTACCATATTAAAAAAAAACCTTATTGCGCCGCAAAAAATTCTCATACTTAGGCTTGACTAAAAATTTTGTTTTTTTTTTAGTTTTTTTTACTATGCTTACTTCCCTGGTATAGGCTGATCATTTATGAACGCACACCCCCTTAACTTTGTTAATATTTAACGTAAAACGGTGAAACAAAAAATCAATAAATTTTGTAGGTTAATCTTATTTTTGATTACCCTGTTATAGGGAGGGTTGCCTTATCGTCACCCTTCCTGTACAGGGATAAAAAAACAACAAAACTGTGGTAAAAACTGCCAAATTTTATACGTTATTTACTTTTTTTCACGATAACTATTATTTATATACACATACATATATATTACACTTAAAGTAAATATTTCAACGCATCCGTATCGGTATACGTAACGCGTTCAAAACAAAGTCAAAATACGCTACATTTTTGACTTGCTCATGCCATGTTTCGAACGATGCCTGCTTCTTTGACGAGTGTGATGACAGAATCTCGTTGCGTACGGAAGGATGTACAGGGTGATTTACCATATTTTCCGAACTACATAACTCGTTTATTATCAAAGATAAAAAAAAAGTTTAAATACAAAGGTTGCTTAGTTTTTCACATATTTTAAGAAATTTTAAACAAAATTTTGAAATATCATTTAAAATGTCAAATTTCGACATTAACTTTCTTATTTTTTAAAATCTCTATAGATCCTTTCTTTCTGATTCCAAAAATATACCATATGTTACCTTTGTCTTGAACAGTCATTGAACAAATTTATAAAAACGTTGCCATAAGAACAATGTGTTGAACAAAGAACCACCTAAACTAAAAATTTTTCCTTGGCCAACACATCGCCCTTATGGCAAATTATTTTTTTTATTTTACTCGAGAACCACTAAAGATAAACCCTACATACTATATACATATTTTTGAAATCAGGAAGAAAGGATCTATCAAAATTTAAAAAAATATACAGGGTGTTCAGATTAAAATAAGAAAGTTGATGTCTAAATTTGACAATTTGAATGAAATTTTCAAAATTTTGGTTGAACTTTTTTAAAATTTGTGAGAAACTAAGCAACTTTTGAATTTAAACTATTTTTCTATCTCTTATAATAAATGAGCTATGTAGTTGGGAAAATATGGTGAATCACCCCGTACGTATCGTTAGGGACCCACGAACGAACGCCACGATTTTAATCAGCAGTCCTGCCATCGCAACCTTCAAAAAAGCGGGCATCGTTCGAAACATCGCATAAACAAGTCAAAAATGTAGCGTATTTTGACTTTGTTTAGAACGCGTTACGTATACCGATACGGATGAGTTGAAATATTTACTTTAAGTGTCTAATAATATAGTTATACGTTTATAAATTATCACCCTGTACTTTTTGAACTCAGAACTCTTTAGACAATACTCAATATTGTGTGAAAACTACTCTGAATTGTGTTAACAATTACTCAAAATTGAGTTTTTAAATACTCATAATTGTAAGAAATACTCAATATTGTGTGAAAATTACTCCGAATTGTATTAAAAATTAATCAAAAATGAGTACAATAACACTCGAAAAAGCGTTACGTTGTATACTACATTAGGAGTATCCCCAGCAAACACGGTTCCCTCGGACCTTCGTCGGCCCGATGTCGATTGCCGAATTTGTCGTCATCGGCACGACGTCGATTTACGACATCGGACCAGCAGTATTTTTTGTCCGCTTTGCGATGTAGCCCCAATGTATGTTTGCCCATGCAGCGTTAGACTGTGGCCCGTCGTCGGACCAATGGTAAATTTTACGCCCATAACTGCTTAATTTGGTCGGTCTAACGTAGGCAAGCTGGTCTCGGCTTGACATCGGTAAACTATTCAAGTCCGACATTGGTTTCCTAAAGCGGTCCAACGTCCGCGATTGACGGAGGTCAGGCCGTGGTAGCTTAAAGCAGTCCGACATTGGCAAACTACAAAGTTTCGATAATGCGGGTGCTTAACCAGTCGGGCTGGTTTAAGTGGCAGAAGAGGTGATTCTTGTAGAGAAGTACCAACATCTTGTCAAATCCGCATTCTAGTTTTGAAATATCTTTACTGTACAAGGAACATAGTGACATTAGCGTCATCTCTACATACTAGGAAGAAACTATTAAGCAGTTTAAAAATTTTACGGTGACGTAATCGGACCATCGTCGGTTGCCGATTCTCGACTAATCAAACAAAGTTCCAATCGGATCATCGTTGGCCCTAAAGCAGATAAAGTGGTCGTCGGCATAAAGTCGACTATAGTAAATCGGGCCATCGTCAGTTGCCGATTCTCGTCCGATTAAACAAAGTTCCAATCGGACTGTCGTCGACCCTAAAGCAGATAAAGTAGACGTCGGCATAAAGTCGACTATAGTAAATCGGGCCATCGTCAGTTGCCGATTCTCGACCGATTAAAGAAAATTCCTATCGGACCATCATCGGCCGTAACGCAGATAAGGTTTGCGTTGGCATAATGTCGACTATAGTAAATCCGTCCATCGTCAATTGCCGATTCTCGTCCGATTAAATAAAGTTCCAATCGGACCCACGTCGGCCCTAAAGCAAATAAAGTGGGCTTCGGCATAAAGTCGACTATAGTAAATCGGGCTATCGTCAGTTGCTGATTTTCGACCGATTAAACAAAGTTCCAATCGGACCATCGTCGGTCCTAAAGGGGTGTCGGCATAAAGTCGACTGTAGTAATGTGGACCTCCGTCAGTTGCCGATTATTGACCGAAAACTGAAAATCGCAATCTGACTGAAATGGTGTAGTCGCTGATACCATCACACTGCCGACGTTGTCGACATTGGCCCGATTCAATGCCGACGATTTGTGTTTGCTGGGTCATTTACTCCCAAAAATTGAGCAAAAATTTTACTCATTTTGGTGTGGACCTAATTTGGGCAAATTCGGAGTGATTTTTGAGTGAAGATTCACTCAGAATTTTATACCGTTTATCAAAATCCTACTAGTAATCAAAAATACCCAAAAGTGTTGAAAATCAAGTAAAAAAAATAACATAAATGACTAAAACTTAGCCAATAAAAATCTCTAGGTGGGTAACATACAAACAAAAAATCAGCCAAGTCAGAGAGGTAAGGGACAAGTCCGGTGTTTCCTAAATAATTTTGCTCAGCATTATTTGTTTGTTCATAATGAAATTACCAAATTGGGTGAATTCAAATAAAGAGGATATTTCATAAAAACACCGCATGATTTTGACAGTGAACCTGACCTGACTTTGACCAACAAGAACAAGTAAAACAACCTCTGATATGGTCACGGTCTGTAAGAACCGCTCGTTTCATGAGCCGCTGGCGGTACTCACTTTCGACAAACATTTCACATTGGGAAGTACTGAAAATCTAGAACAATAGTGCTATTACATTTTTATTAGTCGACGTAGTTTCTGCCCGGCATCAAGTTTACTTCCTATATTTGAATAATATACAGTGGCGGTCACAGGGAGGAAGTGCAGTCACCCAAACTCATCTTTTTTGTCCGACCGCCTGCAATACGAGGGTAATGTTTTTCGAGTTGGAGTAATGTGAAGGCCTAGTTAGAACCAGGGCCTTACTGAGGGACCTAGAATGTCCGCGGCCAGAAAGCTATACACAGGGCACACTGGCAAAGCTTCTGGGTTTCATGACAAGTACGGGGCTGCAACTTGTTTTGTAGTTCAAGCAAAGCAGGGAAGAAGAAAGGGGAACTACAATAGATTTGAGAAGGTCGAGGTAGACAGGTGTCTACACCACCCCATTCTAATCTAATGTAATGCGTTGAACATAGAACCACCTAAACTATTTTTCCTTGGCTAACACATTGCCCCTATGGCAAATATATATTTTTGGAATTAGAAAGAAAAGAACTATCAAAATTTTATAAAATATACAGGGTATTAAATTTAAAAAAAAAACAGAATTTCTTGGCCACTCTGCGTGTAGAGTGTGATTAAGAAAAAAACTGAAAATATTACAAAAATCTACCTAATTTCATAAGGCATTCACTTTTTGTCTTATCCTCTTGTGACAAATAACAAAAAAGTTTCCCCAACTTTATGCCTGTACATTTAATATTTTTTTTAGTTTTTGGTTTCTTAACAAACCATATAGATACCAAAAATCTGATTTTTCAAACTTTTGTCTGTGAATTGGTTTGTTCCAGTCACGCAATCACGTAGAAACTACTGAACAGATTTTGATGGGAGTTTTCCTCCTGGGCAGCACATAGGCTTTATTTCACCAAAATCGGTTCACGAGAACAAAAGTTATCATCATTTAAAGCAAGAAAAATGGGAAAAACGTGTAAAACCGCAGGCAAAGCTGCGGGATCTTCAGCTAGTAATAAATATAACTGTTATGGCTTTAAAGAGAAACAAAAAAATGCTAAAAAAACAAGAGCGCGGGTATTTAACGGTTCCTTACACACCTGTTTAAAAATTTTAATTTTCATAATTTAAGAAACAGTTGCAGCGATTAAGTTTTTTGTACTCGTAATAATAGGGAAGTTAAGCAAGATCGTTAGGAACGTAATGAAAATAATCTTGTATTGTTTTTCTCTAAATATTGGGGACTAAAACTAAATATCTCAACGTATCCACATTAGTACACATAAGGCGTTCAAAACAAAGCCAAAAGACACTACAATTTTTTGCAATGGTGTAGCCAGGGGAGGGTTTTGGGGTTTAAACCCTCCCACCAGAAGGTCCAGGGAGAGTTATAGCTCCCCCACTTTTTTACTCCGGTTTGTGACGTATGTTTGGTGTGATGTCTCAATTTTTGAAAAATTTTCCTGCGGTGCTATGACGTCATGACGTAACAATTTTGGTTTAATTCCAAGGAATTTTTCTCGCAACGTGTAATAAATTGCATTCTTAACATAATTTTTCCTAAAATTTTAATCTGCGGCGCATTCATAATTTGGTAACAAATCTATATATACCACCGCAACCCACCCCTCTTGGCCTCTAAGCCAATCTACTTTTTCAAAAATACAGAAAAACCTAAGAGATCCAAAATTTTTAAAGAATTTTTTGTTTCTTTTTTCAAAGTTTTTGAGCAATTTTTTAGTCAACAACATTTGAAACGAATAAAAAATAGCATTTTAGTGTATATTTTTCTAACATTTTGCCTGCGGCGCATTTAAGGGTCAATTTTGAGAAAATCTGCAAATGAGACTAGATGAGACTTGTTTTTAAAAATTTTTGTTTCGTATGCACTAACACAACACCTATTAAACCACCCCTCTCCTCTCAAGCAATAGGCACCTACCTAACTTTTAATAATTTACCATAGGTACGTGGTCGAGTCTGTAAATAATTAACCCCCCCCCAGAGTCGATTTCTGGCTACGCCACTGAATTTTGCCTTGTTTATGACATGTTTTGAACGATGTCCGAAGTCGTTGCGTACACTTAAAATGCGTACAGAGGAAGTTAGCTGCAGGTCTTTTAAACCTAAGTTTTGCTAATCGCATTGCTTATTGTCACTGACTTTGACGTTTTCGAATTACAGGTTAGATCTTTAATATATCTTTATAATAAAACAATTTTTTTCAATTATTCAACATTTTATTATAAAAACTTATTCTTAAAGCTCATTATGGACGAAACAAGACCACAATTGTGCGAATAAGAAAAAAGTATCAAAAAGAAGGAACTGTTTGGCGAAAGGAAAGCAATAGTCAGCGCACCTCTACAGGATCGGTAAATTTCAGTAATCTAAGTATTTGCAGACAACCAAAAATAAATTAAAAAACAAGAAAACGTTTCTTCAGTAGCATGTCGTTGCTCCGTCAGCCTCGATAATGTTTGCCAAATAAATGTGGATTTGAAACAATGACTTCGTCATACCCTCAACTGAATATGAGCTCCATTAAGTGGTTTGAATTTCTGGGAACAATATTCATTCGTGTTAACTTTTTTGCTATAAGGTCCCTTCCATGGGATTGGCGTCAGTAGTTTATGCCGGCCATGGCAAAACCTCCATGTTGTTTTGCTGCAAGCACTATTTAGAAATGAGTGTGACGGTGACATTTTTTGTCAATTTGAAATACCTAAAAGGTTACTAAGTTGCGATATGTATAAAATCGGCGTACGCATTTGATGTGGCCGGAAGTGTATATACCTTGGGGGGATTTTTTTCTTTATAATATTCTTACTCTCTATACTATTCTTACACATCAAAACATGTTGCGAATCAACCATTTAATTTAATCTGCCTTAGCCCCAAGTCAATTAACTCTATTTTTCTTCGGGATAGCCGAGTGTGACGTCACCATGCTTTTATGCATTTTTTAAGTAAAATACTGACATAAAAATATTTTTGGGGAAGGCTCGCAAATTTTTCTATAGATATGATCTAGTTGAGTGTTCAGTTTATTTTAGATTTTAAATGTGGCACAGGCGAAATTTTGTTAAGTTTTGATTGCTGCTGATAAAAAATTGTTTGATATTAAACTAAAAAAGTTATTTTTAGGCTGGAGGGAGGGGTTTAACAAGCTCCTCAAGCCCCTTATTGTCGAGTAATCATGGAAACTTGATTAATTCTGGTCGACAAGATTTTTCTAACACAGGTCATTTTATTATTTTTAAAATGTAAATATCCTTCTAATATTATAAAATATATTCCGTTTTTCAATAGCTTAGTTAGACCATTTTACATTAGCAGGTTGTTAATTTTATTAGTGAAAGGTTAAAATAGATGCATTTTATAACAGAAATATTACCTGAACTGTATTGTTTGAATATTATACATAACATCAACATTGAATATTAGTCTTCTGTTGGGTTTCGAAGTGAGTGGTTCTCTGTGTAAAGATAAAAAAGTGTTTTTAAGAAATAAAATGTCTAGTCAAACGCGCCGGAATTGCAAAACTTCTCCTGACAGAGATTACTACATTTGTAGAGAATTTATGGCGAAATCCCAAGCTTGGCCATTTTCTGAAAATTTTAAAAAAGCCTACTTCAAATATTTTGGTGTTTTAATTGGAGATCAAGACAAGCAGTGGGCACCCCATGTGTGCTGCGTTAGTTGTAGCGTGTCATTGGTGGAGTGGAGGAAAATTATACTCCGTATCGAGTGATTGCCTATGATGATGATGATGGATGAAGGGGAAGAGAAAAAGCATGCCTTTTGCAGTTCCAATGGTATGGCGAAAACCCACTAATCATTTTGACGATTGCTATTTTTGTCTGACAAAGGCTGAAGGTTATTCCAAAAAGGGAAAGCACAAGATTGACTATCCAAATTTACAGTCTGCCATACGACCTGTTCCTCATAATGCAGATTTACCAGTGCTCATTGCGCCTTTAGATCCGCAAAATATTGTTTTGGAAGATACTGGAGACAACGCATCATCAGGCAGCTCCGAGGAACAGTGTACCGACCCTATTTTTACTCCAAGTCCAAATGATTTAGGACGTGATTTGAGGTTATCAAAGCAACAGTCAGAACTTCTTGGTTCCCGTCTTAAGGAATGGAACTTGTTAGCCAAAGAAATCAAAATTACAACTTTCAGGAAAAGAAATGCTACGTTTTCTGCATTCTACAGAATGGAAATTCGTTGTGTGCGTATACTGATATCGATGTTTTAATGCAGGAACTTGATATTGAGCATTCTCCCGGTGAGTGGCGCTTATTTATAGACTTGTCTAAATGGAAATTTAAAATCCTCTATACCTGTTGCCCATTCAGTGGCAATGAAAGAAACTTTTACACACTTAAATAAAATAAACTACACCAACAACTAAATAAATGGCAGATATGTGGGGATCTAAAAGTTATATATAAGTAGGACTTCAGGGAGGATTTACAACATATTGCTGTTTTCTTTCTTTGTGGGACAATTGTGCAGTAGATCAGCATTGTGCAATAAAAAATTGGCCGGAAAGAAGTGAATTTACACTGGGATCTCAAAATGTTACATTTGAACCTCTTGTAGACCTCAAAAATGTTCTTCTGCCTCCTCTTTACATTAAACTTGGGCTGATGAAAAACTTTGTGAAAGCAATGAATAAAGACGGTGATGGATTCAAATACCTAAGACAAGTCTTTCCCGGTTAAGTGATAAGTGAAATTAAAGGAAGGCAATTTTATTGGGTCACAAATCAAAGGATTGCTGGACGATGTCAAATTTATAAAGAAGCTTACTAGGCAGAAACTCAGAGCATGGATCTCATTTGTTAGTGTAGTAAGAGGATTTTTGGGCAACAAGATGGATGCAAACTACCAACAGTTAGTTGATGAACTTTTAGATGTCTACAAATCGCTTGCATCTGTAATTTTTTCCTGAAAATTTAGGAGCTGTCAGTGACGAGCAGGGTGATATGAGGACAATGGAAATCCGCTATCAAGGACGATGAGATTCAGCCATGATGTGTGATTACTGTTGGTTCTTGAAAAGAGAAGATACGACCCCCCATAAAAGGAAAAAATTAAACCTAATTAGTGTGTTCAGTTAATATTTTTAATGTCTGTGTTTTTATATATACGCTGTTAAAAAATTCTTAAACTATTTTTTCAATAGATATTAAAATTAAATGTGGTACTATAAATGTAACAAGAAAACTTTACGAGTTAAAACTTTTTTATTATTATTTTCGTATTTGGAGAGGTTCATTCTACCACAATATGCTATTCAGCTTTGTGTTACAAGTTTTTGTCGACCAGTATTATTGTTGAATTAAATTTGCTTAAAACTTCTTAATTTGGCTTCTATAAGGAGGAACCTTTACATACTCGTTTAGGGTTTTGTGATTTTATTAAATTCTCTATTTCTTGTATGGGACCATATCTAATTTAATCTAATTTAAGTTAGACAAGAATCTTTTGCTAGCTTCCTTTCTTTATAAAGTAGCAATGACCCTCAAACAGCCTTGAACAATATTTTAAAAGAAACATTGTACAGTTATTTTACGAAACATATACTTACCTTGAAAAGCCGTCAGCTCTTTTGCTAAAAAAGATTCATTAAATAAAAATTTTGCAATTTAGGACTTCTCCTTTCTATTCTTCAGTTCTACCAGATTTCAGAAACACTCCATCCACCAGTCGAGTTTATTTACTACTATTCAGCAAACACGGTTCCCTCGGGCCTTCGTCGGTCCAATGTCGATTGCCGAATTTGTCGCCATCGCCACGACGTCGATTTACGACATCGAACCAGCAGTATTTTTTGTCCGCTTTGAGATGTAGGCCTAATGTATGTTTGCCAATGCAGCGTTAGACTGTGGCCCGTCGTCGGACCAATGGTAAATTTTACTTTTTGCTTACATCGACATACCGTCCCCATACGATTAAGGTCCGATATGGTTTAACCACATGGTTCCGCCCGTAACTGCTTAATTTGATCGGTTTAACGTAGGCAAGCTGGTCTCGACCCGTAATCGGTAAACTATTCAAGTCCGACATTGTTTTCCTAAAGCGGTCCAACGTCGACGATTGACGGAGGTCCGTCGGAGGTAGCTTAAAGCGAGCCGACATTGGCAAACTACAAAGTTTCGACAATGTGGGTGCTTAACCAGTCGGGCTGGTTTAAGTGGCAGAAGAGGTCATTCTTGTAGAGAAGTACCACCATCTTGTCAAGTCTGCATTCTAGTTTTGAAATATCTTTGCTCATTATATATATAATATTATCTTCTACTGTACCGGAACATGGTGATATTAGCGCCATCTCTACGTACTAGGAGGAAACTATTAAGCAGTTTAAAAATTTTAAGGTGACGTAATCGGACCATTATCGCCCCTAAAGCAGATAAAGTGGTCGTCGACATAAAGTCGACTATAGTAAATCGTGCCATCGTCAGTTGCCGATTCTCGACCGATTAAAGAAAGTTCCAATTGGACTATCATCGGCCCTAAAGCATATAATGTTTGCGTTGGCATAAAGTCGACTGTAGTAAATCGGGCCATCGCCTGTTGCCGATTCTCGACCGATTAAAGAAAGTTCCTATCGGACCATCATCGGCCCTAAAGCAGATAAAGTAGGCGTCGGCATAAAGTCGACTGTACTAAATCGGGCCATCGCCAGTTGCCGATTCTCGACCGATTAAAGAAAGTTCCTATCGGACCATCATCGGCCCTAACGCAGATAAGGTTTGCGTTGGCATAATGTAGACTATAGTAAATCGGGCCATCGTCAGTTGCCGATTCTCGTCCGATTAAACAAAGTTCCAATCGGACCGTCGTCGGCCCTAAATTAAATAAAGTGGGCTTCGGCATAAAGTCGACTATAGTAAATCGGGCCATCGTCAGTCCTAAAGTCGACTGTAGTAATGTGGACCTCCGTCAGTGGCCGATTATTGACCGAAAACTGAAAATCGCAATCTGACCAATATCGGGCCAGAGTGTAGTCTGCCGATTTGTGTTTGCTGGGTAGTCACCCCCACCCCCTCCTATTATTTAACTTTTTCACAAAAAAAAAACGATCGGTTATATCGTCCCATTCTGTATCTGCCCGAGGGATGGCTCGGTCGTCATTTTGTGTACACCAAAAGGCATTTTTTACAAGATTTTTCTGTTAAAAATGCCTCAGAACGACATAAATTGCCTTAAAATGCATAGAATGAATCATTAAATGTAAGGTGAGTCCTATTTACTTTAGAAATAGTTAAAGTTATGTACAAAAGTAAGTAATTTATCTTGTATTTTATAACTGTTTATTTATTTTATTTTATATTTATTGTTTACTGTATATTTCTCCTGACGATGTCTATACTACAATTGTAGCCTTTTGGATAAATAAAGATACTCTACTCAACTCTACTCTACTCTATCTTAAAATAAATAAAAGAGGACGTTTTACAATTCGAAATTTCCCATGTCAGATTTAAACAAATCATTTCATACTCGAGAAATTTTGCCTTTCGGCGTAAGTTCATTCCATTTTCTTTTTCTTGTTGTGGTGACCACAAAATCTTAGATATTCGCCCAGACACGAAATTGACACACTTGTTACCTTTACTCTTGCTGGGGCTACTATAGCATAGTCGTTATTGTTTTTTGTTTACACTGCTTAAAACAAACATACGTATACTTACCTAGTAATAGCGAAATTGCACAACGAAACTAACTTTTGGTTTTGCAAAAGCTTCGACCGAAAATCTCCGAGTTTCCCCAACAACTTTTTAATATCATACTTTACTTTCTCAAAAAAAAAAAATTGTTAATTTAAGGCAAATTTCTCTTAAGACATCATTTTTATGCCCTCCCTTCGGAAGAGTTGAGTGGTGTAAGTGGCGGATAGAGCCTATCTATCAAGTTTTATTTGAAATCCTCGACCGGTTTCTACTAAAACGTCATTGTCAAGGGGGGAGTTATATCATAAATCTGTCAAAGTAAAACCGAAATAAAAACATGCTAAAAATAATTAATTAAAAATAAAACTTACCTAACACATTTACAAAGTGCGGTATATAGTACAGTAACATACATACATTTTAAAAACAGAAATTTCTCAACATTACAGGACTATTCAAATTAAAATATTTACGTGTTAAAAACAAAACAAAACTGAATGCGAATCAATTGGTGTCGTCGACAGAGTACTTCTTGTGTTAAAAAAACAAAACTTTTTATATAGGCGCGATAATTATAAATAAAATAGACTAAACAACAACAATAAAATGCTCATTTTTGTGTGAGGGTTTTAAAAATGAAATTGGGAAAACTGGGATATTAAAAAGGATTAAAAAAAATTATTACGGCTAAAACAAATCACCCCAACAAAAAAACAAGAGGAACCAGATCCAAAAGAAGGTACCAAGACAAATTAAAAAAAAACACAAAAGAACAATTTAGGGCTTAAAAAGATTTGCTATGTATGCCGCCTCTTTAAAATGACTTAGTATGAGGTCGTTAAGAGAAACAACATCCCGTGCAATCTCAAGTCTGGCAATCTCAATATTTTCAAGAGCATTAAGTTTAGAGCCTTTTGAGGTTTTGTGTAGAATATTTAGGTTGTTTTTTTATCTCAAAGTTATGTGACTGCTTCCTCAAATGTAGACCAAAAGCTGATTTATTATTGTTAGGAGATCTAAGGGTAGTTAGATGTTCACTAATCCGTTATTTAAAACTTCTGCCTGTTTGACCTACATATTAAGAATTGTAATCATTACACAAAAGTTTGTAGACCCCACTACCATCCAGCGGCTCTCTCTTATCTATAGTACGACAAAAAATCGTCGAAAAAGAGCAGTAGGGTCTAAAGGTAATTCTAATATTCTTTTCCATGCTCTGAATAACATTGGCAATATTGATCCTAAAAATGTTAAACATATGTAAGGAAAAGGTTGCCAGGGCGGGATATCATCTTTGTCGTATGTAGGGTCTGTCTGCTGTCTGTAAATTTGTCTAAATTTTTATTAATCAATCTGTCAATGAGTTTGGTGTTATATCCGTTTTTGACAGGTAACTGATAAATAATATTTTTCTCTTTTTGAAAATCAAGTGGTAAAAGAGTGGTAGAATCGTTTGGAATGACATGGTCTGTCTGAGTGGATTTACGGTAGATATTATATTTAAGTTTATTTTTTTTCTTTTGAAATGGTCAAGTCCAAAAAATTAATGGAATTATTACTTTCAATCTCCATTGTAAATTTATTTTTATTGTGTAAGGTATTTAAAAAAGTTAAAAAATCTTCCAGTTCCGTTCTAGTACCTGTCCAAATAACAAATGTGTCGTCCAAATACACACATACACAAGCAGTACTCTGTCGACGATACCAATTGATTCGCATTCAGTTTTGTTTTGTTTTTAACAGGTAAATATTTTATTTTTAATAGTCCTGTAATGTTAAGAAATTTCAGTTTTTAAAATGTGTGTCTGTTACTGTGCTACAACCGCACTTCGTAAATGTGTTAGGTAAGTTTTTTTTTTAATGAATTAGTTTTAGCATGTTTTTATTTCGGTTTTACTTTGACAGATTTGTGACCCAACTCACTCCTTGACAATGACGTTTTAGTCGAAATCGGTCAGGGATTTCAAATAAAATTTGTGAAGAATTAATAGGACTTTTCCTTGCCGTCTTACTTTGAATAATCTTCACTTTGGAGACCTCACTCAACTTAAAGAATATATGTACACGGTGAAAAGCAGATTACAGCCTAAAAACTTGAAACATGTAACTCCCATATTATGTCAGTCATTGAAGATAATAAAAAAAGCAAACATCGCAAATGCGCATGTATCTACAATTTTTTGATATATTGTTAGGACTCCTGAAAGTAATTTATACCCAATTTTGCAACCCTCAAACCCGCTACTCCTGTTGTACTCAAAAAACTCAAAATTTTTGGACTTATTTCAGTTTTTTTGGAAGCATTTTTCGGATATACTTAATCGTTTTATACTTTTTTAAAGTCAACTAAATTTGCTACAAGATGAGCCTTACCTTCTAGGTCAATTCGTTGCGGAAATACAGCCAATCAAAATCGTCAACTTTTTCCAAAAAGTAAAATTTATCAGTATGGTTATTTTTTGTACGGTAATTATTTAGTATACGGGTATCTGCTATTTTTGCTGTTTAATGAAAAATTCCTCATGGAGAAATCCGCGACCGCCATTTCTTTTTTATTGGACAAAAGGATACCCTTGGGAGTATCGGGGAGGGAGGGCTTTAATATTTTTTTTGGTTGTTTTAAGTTGGTTGAGTTTGTTTAAGTTAGGCTGTTTTAGTTAAAAAAATAAAAAGAATCAAAAAAATTTTTAAAAATTTATTTATTGACAGTGGTGAATTTGGGGTCCTAGAAGCTATAGTAGGTGTCACAATAAAGAATTTTTCATGAAAAATCAAAAATGACAAAAACCCGTGTTCTAAAAAATTATCTTTCGTACTGATAATTTTTTTTTTTTTTTTAAATTGCCGTTATTTGATTGGCTGTATCTCCGCAAGGAATTGACCTATAGGGTTGTGGTGGCGCTCATCTTGTAGGAATTTAGTTGATTTTTTAAAAGTATAGAACAACTGTATCCGAAAAATGCTTCCTTAATAGTTTTTTCAAAGAAACTGAAATAAGTGCCAAAACTTTGAGTTTTTTGAGTACAACGAGGGAAGTAGCAAAGGGTTTTAAGGGGTTGCAAAATTGGGTATTAATTACTCTCAGGGGTCCTAACAATATACAAAAAAATCGCTGAATGACCGGTATATATGCTTAAAGGTAAAAAATGTTATAACTAAAACTTGTGTAACTCTCGAGCTAACTAAAGCCATAAAATTAGACCTTTTGCACTGGGGGTAAAGAATAATAAACTAAACTATTTAACAGGATTCCTTTGTGATCTTTGCAGAAGAAAGTTCCGTTGTAAAATGACAACAGGTATCCTATTTTAAATTACTTCCTCTTTTAATACGCGTCTTGTTTTTGTTGACCTTATCCGCGCTATTTAGTTGGACCTTTCCTACTGCTTCCCTGAAAAATTTTGTTTTTCTTACCAACAACTGAAAGCATTGTATATTAAAATATCCGGAATCTAGTTCATTTTGCTTTTCATTTAATAAACAAAACGCTTCTAGACGTCTAGTCAGAAATATTACCATCATTCTAACCTATTTAACATTTTTTTCTTGTTATGTGCAAGCATTTCCAGTTTTGATATTAACTGTGTGATACGAAGTAATACTAGAGAATGTTACTTTCTTTAATTTTGCTTGACTTCAGGCCATCAGTTTTATTTGTTTATGTTTATTTTGTTAGTTATTGTGTTTTCTATCTTTATTAATAGTTTATCAGGAGGCAAGACTTTTAAGCTTGCATTGGCAAAATATTATTAATTTTAAATTACATTTTACATACATTTTTTAAGAGCGCCCGTAAGATAGGAGGGAAGACAAGTGCCCTGATTAGCACATAAGATTTGGTCTCCGGCCAAGGATGTTTTGAAAAGGACAAAGAGGGAAAGGTGAGTAAAGGACGAACCGACTACGTAAATATTACATTACGAAGAGAAGGATCTAAGACAAATTAAATGCTTTCTTGTTAGGAAAATGCTGTTAATTGTTTTTTACCCTTTACTGTGGACTTCATTCTTCTTTTCATTCCATACATTCAATTTTCCAATTGCTATAATTTAAAATCTCATTTAGAATAGAGCATCTAATGCTCAACATGTTCACTCCCATAACAATCAAAGTTATGCTGACATTGGGAAGAGACTCAAGCAATTTGAAGTGTTGCAAGTTTACAAACCAAAAGAAGAGATAACCTTTAAGACACTGTCGACTCTTGAAGAGGTTTCAGAGCGTGAAAAGTGTGGATCTAATGTACTGGCATTTGAACTAGAGGAAGGGTGAGCGCTGATATGGATATTACTTACTTACTTACAAAAGCAAGGAGCATCTTAAACAGCATTGATCGTAGTGTACCTGCAAGCTACATGCGGGTGTTTAGGTTAGAAAAAGCTGAGGAAGGTAAAATAAGGCCCTTAAAATAATTCTCTGCAGTAAACTAAATGCGCTAAAAATTATGAGACAAAAAACAAGCTTAACTCCACCCAGGGAGTTTATATCAAAGCCGACTTAACTCCGATGCAGAGGATACACTGGAAAGAGACTCTGGAAGGGCTTACAAAGCGCACCGATGGAGAAGAAAATTGAAAATCAAATATATCAACTCTATTTAAATCATCCTATGTACAAATAAGAAGAATCAAACAATTTAAACAACATACAGTCAATTTAAAACAAACTTGGAGAGTGGTCATCATCTATCCAGCATCATCAAATTACTTTTTTTATCACGGAAACGTGGTGGGAGAGCAAATTAGTGATAGGAGGCTTTTAGGCGGTGGGATGTGTATTTGTATCAAAGAGTAAATTGGCGACCACAAAACACATCCATCCAACTGCACTGCCCGTCGAATCACGGTGGATCTAAGTAAAAATCGACTCCCTTAAAATATTAGCAGGGTGCATTTAAAGAACTGACAGATGCACTGCGGCCTTAAATGAGCCTATTATGCCCAGGTATCTACTGAGATTTTAAAGAGCGCAATTTAAACAAGTAGTATCCAGGAAACTAAAAAATCTTAAAGACTACAAAACTTGATTTAGGCTTGCTACTTTGTCTTCAACTAATGCCAGTTGAAGCTTTAGTGAAAGCCACCAAGGTACACTTGTATATATACTAGTCGACTTCAATTACCCGCAAGTCAGCTAGAAACTTTAGAAACGCAATAAATCTAATCAACTGTTCTTGGATAACTGCACTGAAATAAATCCCCACCAAATCGTGAACTTTCCAACTCGCTACAGAAATGGCCAGTCATCGGTGCTTGACTTTATTGGTTAATGCCAATGCCAGCCAAATAAAGCGCATGGAGAAACCAACACATAAAATTGCAAAAAGTCATTTCTGGAAGGCAGGTTATGAAGCAATAAACTCATATTTAAGTCGGCAAAACTTCAAGCCCACAAGCCCAGAACAGAAAACATACAGCAGATGCACCTAGATTATTAAAGAAGTAATCTCCGCACTCTTTCCTTTAACAACAGGCAAAAAAGACGCCAAGAAACCATGACTCAAACAGCGCCTTTTTAAGGAAATTTTTAAAAATTGGGATCTGTGGGATAGTTACGCCAAATCAACAAGTGAAGCTAAGTGCATACTGAGAAATCCTCTTTATAGCAGTAAGAAAAATTTTTGCTGCCAGAGCCAAAAATTTTGGCTACATTTTGCTATGCCAGCAGAGACCACTTTGCTGACTTTTTCTTTCTGTCACTATGTCACCCCAGCAAAGACTCTTTCTAAAATATTTTTTGCTGTAATAGAAGAGTTCTTTACTATGCCAGCAAATATCTTTGGCACCACAGCAAAGTGATTTTTGTCACCACAGAAAAGTAGTTCCGCTACCACAGCAAAGTTACTTTACTACGTTTAAATTGATGTTTAAAATGTGATATCTTCATGTTTTTAGTTTATTATGAAAGCACATTCTAAACCACAATTAAATTCAAACCAGGTACAACACAGCGGTCCAATTTTAAGTAACACAAATTTATATAATTTTTTTATTATTTAAAATTAGTACATTTGCCAGGCAATTTGCTTTAGTGTAGAAAAATAATCATTTAACAAACACACTAGAAAAGTCCATTGTAGTGTTCCAGAACTCATGACTTTAATGCTCGATTGTGATCATCATCATCATCATCATTGTATAGCTTATACCCAGTATTAAACAAGTTCAATTGTCCCAAATAGTATACAACTGTTTAATCTAAAACGATGCCAAAAAAAAGATATTACAAATTGCATTTTTGATAAAGAATAAGTTTTACAAAATACGGTACTTATTTTTTATTGTTCTTTGTTATGACGAATATTATTCTGATAAACTATTGAGACTCAAGAATTAAATTTTTCATTTATCGGTCAAAAGCATCTCTTCAATTTCTTATGGACCGTGGGCACCCGTTAAATGTTTTAAAATTTTAATACTTTATAGGGAAGGGTTCGACTCACTCTGTACTTATTGGGGGGAGGGGTGACCGTGATAAAAAAAAATTTCTTTGGCCCACCCCCTTATGACATATTAAAATTTGAAAAATTTTAACGGGTGCCCACGCTCCATAAGAGATTGTCAGAGTTCTTTGATTTTTGTATTTTATTTGAAAACGGATTTTCTCCATTGATGCTAATAAATAATTAAATATATAAAAAATTGTTTGGTTTATTTGCAAGTTTTTTTACACTGTCTTAGTAATAAAAAGTATTTATCTCCGATTAATAGCAAAACTCGTAAATGCTACGGTGTTTTCAAGCTATTGTGTTGTTCCGTGGAGAGATGTCCATTGAATACTCTGCTTTTGGCCTGTTGGACAGTTAACTCGTTTCCAGTTCACGCTGTAAACAAAACAATACCTAGTCCCAAGGCTATCTAAATTTTACAAACAATTCAAAATACCTTTTTAAAGCCTCTTGCCATACAGTGCAAAATTTTAATAGTGATTCAGGTGCAAACTGAAGACGATCAGAGATTGTACTGATCGAAACGTCGTGTATAAATAAAATATAGACAATGGAAGTCCGAAACACAGAGTTAATTTCAAACACATCATTGTCTCAAACTTTCAATGAACTGTTGTTGTTCAGGTTTTCTTTCCCTTGTCTAACATTTCGGTTGGACATCTTGGGTGTAGGGAGGAAAAAAATTAATTATGAGTGAGTAAGTCCTTTTCACTTATATATATCTTCAATTAACAAATGACTTCATCCGGCCAATTATTGCCATTTTTCTCATCGGTTGGTATATGAATGAAGATGAATCAAGAAGAAATTCTACGATTAGATTAGATAAAAACAAAAAACGACCTTCATCTTATTCATACCACAATAAATTGTGAATTACGATACAAGAACATCAACACAAATAGACAAAATTATTATTTTTAAATTCTTTTTTCGTCTTACGTGATTTTACCCCATTCCAATTTAATTATTTAATTTATTTTTACAATTAATCCCTACGAATTGGTACAATTTTTGTGTTCTGATGGGACTACTTCTTAGATACAAAGAAAAGCATTTTTAATTATGGCGGACGAATATTTCGCTATCACAAAAGAATATTTTGTTGTCCTACATTGCACCAATTTATCAAAAATTTGTCTTTTTTGAGATATATGAATCAAAAATTGTGCCAAATCAATACAGTGCAGGGCAAAATATATTCTTTTCTGACCAAGAAATATTTGTTTAGCCACATTCAAAAATCCCTTTCTTTATGACGAAGAAATATTTTTATCAGTGTGTCGGCTATATTTCTTCTTAATTTCTTAAAGCAGCATTGAGCATTCCATTTTTTATAATTAAAAAAAAATGCTCAATTCTTTCGTAGATACACGGTGTTCATTTTAAAACTTCCCACCCAAGATTCACGTATGTAGAATCTGATTTTAGAAAAATCCTCGGACACTTCGATTTTTTATTCAAAGGGGACATATTTTGTCTATCCTGAAAGATACCCTTCGAGGGGTAAAAGCTACCCTTATATTTTGAATAGGGAAAGTGGGTTATCTTTACAATGTTTTTACAATCGCGTAAAAATTTCGAAAATCCACGGATTCCTTTCTAAGATATTCACTTTTACAGTTGCATGGATCAACGCAAAAATAGAATTTTTTAACAAATTCCGGGACACGTCGACTTGTTTTTGTTAAAGCTACATGTCATTATTACATTTTTTCTTTTATGATACATTCCTGTACAATTAATTGTTTAGTTTAATTTGAAAATAAATATCTCAAAAACGAATCGATGAATTTTCAAAATTTTTATTTAAAAGACCTTCAAAACAAGGTATCACTCGACCCACTTTCTTTATTCACAATTTATGGGTAAATTTTACCCTTCGAAGGGTGCTACTTAGGGCAAGACGAATAAATGACCTTTTTCTGTTTTTCTGATTAAATTAACCCACCCCTTTCCCGCCTACACCATCTAATAAATATAAAAATTTCGGGATATCTTTATAACGAAGTCTGCCGCATCCACGAAACTATCTTAAACCTTGCACTTCTGTAAATTGAGTATTACACATAATAAAAACATAAAGACGGCCTGTGGCCGGCACCAAATCTGGCCGCCACATAACACCTACGCCAAGGGTATTACTCATCATGTGGTACTGCTCACACCGGCCAAGAAATTTTTTGTTGTATTTTCTTCTACTCGTACGTCCCCTATGCCAATAGCTAATAAAACATCCTCACCAATATAATGAACTCTCCAATGCCCTTATTAGCGGGGGGGGGGGGGAAGAGAACTGAACCACAATAGGAGGGAAAAGTTATGCGTAATATTCACAATTTTGAGGTATTTTTTATAAAATATTTTAAGCATAACCGGATGTAAAAAGTATTTAACGGCCTAGGGCAATCGTTTCTGGTTGTTTTACTTGTCACGTTTACAAATTACATATTATTAATTCGTAAATATTAAAATGAAAATACGCTCATCGTGCATAAAAGCCCTGAATGTGTAACAACCCTCGACTAACGCCCCAGGCTATTAGGGATATTTTGAAACGCTTATTTGACATTTCGTAGTGGTTGTGGTAATTACTCCGTCTGCGCAATAGCTACACGTCATTCCGTTGTGGTAGTTGACCACTACCACTGCCAGGCCCTAAGCTACGGATCTATTTCGTTGTGGTTGTGGTTATTTTTCTGTTTAATTTTAGAGAATTTTGGCGCAATTAATTTTAAAAATAATAAAATATTACCAGGTTCCAACATATATCCAACATTTATTTTGTAAAATTAAGCCAAATTTTTTTATTTTTTCTCATCTCTAAATTTTTTTAAAAGTGACCGTTTTTAATGTGTTCCAAAAACTCTGGTAGAATCGATGCATGGTAGTGGTAGTGGTTGTTAAACACTACCACAGCGATTGTCAAAGTTGTCAAAATTTTAAGCGTTTAAAAATTTCCCTATTATTTACATACTGCGGGCGTTAAAGATGTATTTTTTAACCTAGGTGCATAATTAACTACTAATCGCTCGCACTTCTATTTTTTTAACATAAAATTTTAATTTGAGAGAAATTTGTCACACCTTTCCCCCCCCCCCTCCTCGTACACCGTAGTTTTGACCTGTCTGACACCAACCCTTTATGTGTGATTTTACGTCTGCGCCGATTTATTGTTTGTTTACCGTGCCATGACTTAACCGTCTATTTATATCCGATTATGAACATCATTAGACTTTTTATAAATTACAGGTATAAAATCGGATTTGTTTATAATATAAAAAGGAATTAATAATTTATTAAAATTTGCTTAGGTGGGTAATTAATATTCGAATATCCTTTAATTTGGCCTTAGCTTCCGACACGCATAAAATTAGTACTAAAGTTACGACCCCAATGACATGCCATTTTGAACGTACCTATATACATAGTGTTCAAAAAGTTTATAATAAGGTTTTTTTTGGAAACTATAGGATGGGTTTGATTTCATTTAATTTGAGAGTAAACTAGAGTTTCCAAGTACCATTGGGGTCGCTAAACTATAACCCCCCACCCAGATACGGTTTCTGAAAATTTTTTAAGCCATAATTTTGCACACCATAAATTAAATTTTGCCCACCTTCCTACGAGTAATTGTGGTCATTTTTCTTTGGGGTAGGGCTAACTTGATCGTAGCCTCCCCCCCCCCATATAAGGTTTTTTAAAAAATTTTGTGTCATTCGAAAGGTCCAATTTTGAAAGCCTATTTTGAAATTTTGCTCACCCCATGGGAAGCTGCCAAAGGGGGGTAATGAGGCTAGCCCCCGTCCAGATTATATTTTTTGAAAGTTTTGGTACCATTCGGAAGATCTAAATCTCCACAATTTTGCAAACCTATCTTAAAATGTTGCACACCCAATGGGAACCCGCAATAGGGTTCTCGAGTAACGAGGCTGCCCCCGCCCCAGATAACATTTTTTCAAAATTTTGGTATCATTCGAAAGGTCTAATTTTGCACAATTTTGCACACCTGAAAATTTTGGAATCATTTGAATGGTCCAATTTTGCACACCTATTTTGAAATTTTGCACACCTAACAGATGATATATTTTTTTTTAATTTTGGTACCATTCGAAAGATCTATTTTTGAAATTTTGCACACTCCATGGGAAGCCTCACTAGGGTTCTCGAGTAACAAAGCGCCCCCCCCCCCCGATAATATTTCGTTAAAATTTTGGTACCATTCGAAACGTTTGATTTTGCAAACCTATTTTGAAATTTTGCACACCCCAGGAACCCGCCCCGCCGCCGCCGGATGGTTCTCGAGTAAGAAGATATTTTTTGAATTTCTTTATATTATTCTAAAGGTGTAATTTTGCAAAATTTTGCTGCATACCAATTTTTATATTTTGGCAACCCCTCAGGAACTCGGTTATTAGGAAGAAATTTATTTAAAATGATATGCGAAATAGTGCAATATTAAACCTTTCGAATAAAATAAACATTTTCAAAAAAACTCATCTGGGGGGGGGCAGCCTCGTTACTCGGGAATCCTATAGCGGGTTCCCATAAGGTGTGCAAAATTTCAAAATATGTGTGCAAAATAGTGCAAAATTAGATCTTTCGAATGCTACTAAATTTTTTTTAATATCATCTGGGGAGGGCAGCTCCGTTACTCGAGAACCCCCCTTGCGGGTTCCCATAGGGTGTGCAATATTTCAAAGTAGGTGGGCAAGATTGTGCAAAATTAGCCCTTCCGAATGATACCAAAATTTTTTAAATATATCATATGGGGGCAGCCTCGTTACTCGAGAACCCTATTTCGGGTTTCCATTGGGTGTGCAAAATTTCAAAATAGTTATGCAAAATTGGACCTTTTGAATGATACTAAAATTTTAAATAAACCTTCTATGGGGGGGCTACGATCAATTTAGCCCCCCCCCCCCCCCGCATAAAAAATGACCATAACTACTCGTAAGAAGGTGTGCAAAATGTAATTTATGGTGTGAAAAATTGTGCAAAATCTTTCCAAAATTATGACCAAAAAATTTTTCAGAAACCGTATGTGGAGGGAGGGGGTAAAGTTGACCGACCCCTCCCATTGTCTTTATTTTTTACTTTTTCACAACGTTTCGAATGCTTCTGTATCTGCAATCGTCATCATGAGAATTCGAATAAAAATTAAAACTTAATCTTCAGAACCATAAAACTAACTTGTATTCGGTGAACCATGAATTTTACTCTTGGTTGGTTCCGCTGTTTCTCAATTGATATCTGTTACCTCCGAAAAGTATCCTTGATTGTGACGCTTTGTTAAAAAAATACATTCTGGTTCCTCAGGATGATTGCTGTTTCTTTGAATATCCGTTGGAATAGATTTTCTTCCTTGGCGACAATATTTGTCTCTTTCCATTCCATATGATGTTGATTTTCCCAGTGTGTGTTCCTTTGTCGAGTTTTGCATTTGTGTTTTCTAAAGCGAACTTCCATGGGTAGGCACACTGAAAAAAATATCGTACATATTATTAATAACAGGCGTTTATAGATAATTGTACATCAATAACACGTAACTGTTACAAAAATTCGAGTTATAAAAATTGTCATATAAAGTAATGAAATTACCAACCGGAAGTTACGAAATCAATGAAAAATGTTTCTTGACATTTTATAGAGAGTTGTTATTAATAGTATGTACAGGTTATGGAGATAATAACAGAGCATATGAAATAAATAAAACATGTTGACGATTTTAATCAATGCCTTAAATAAATTCAATAAATGGCAATCATTGACAGTCGTTTAAAAGTTGTTATGGAATGTATGTACAAGTTTATGAAAATTATGAACCGGGCATACCAAATACATAAACATGGTTATGAAATTTATGTACGTAACAGTCTTTTACTTAATTCATTTTATGGTTAAACTAAAAGTTATGAAAACATATCTCTTAATCCTTGATTTCATAACACCCTTCACAAAAATCATTATTAAAGACTCTTTATATTGTAACAACTTTTTTTTGAAACTGTGACCCGCAGCAGTAAAATCAATAACTCGGTTTGGCTATAAAATTTATGTAAACTTGATTATGATATTGATAAAACTTTACATCGGAGCAAAAATCATATACAAAATACATTGGCTCAAAGTATTTTTTTAGGAAACGGTGCCTTTCTTGGTTCAGTGCAAGTTTTTCCTATGTAGATATCTCCACATTCGTATGGTACCTGGTAGATGCAGTTCTTGGTGTCGAGGTGTTGTGGTTAAGTTTTTGTTAATTGAATTCTTATTGTTCTTTGATGTATGGAATTATAAGTATCGCTTTTCTTCTTTCTTTCTGTATTTACGTCTGTCGTCCTTTGTGTTGGTATTGTCTAAGGAGTTTTATTGATCGTGTGGTAGGAGAAATCGTTCCTTCGCAGATCGGATCGAATTTTTGACTTTTCTTTCTTTAAAGCTTCTTCTGTATTGCATAGATGTAGGTGGCTCGATCTGTGAGAGATTTTGCAATTCCCAGTTTGGTTAAGATATTGTCCCGTATAAGTTTGTTTGTTTTACCAGAAGTACCAAGGAGTTTTGGTTTGCTTTCTTTTTTTTAGACTTCGTAAGAAGTCTTTAATTTAGAGGGCACAATGAATGGTTTAATTTAAGCACGTTTGTACCACGTGCGGTGCTCCAGCGCACACTTCATTTGTGACATATTTAATTGTTTAATGAATCTCTATTCAGCACTACCGAGCGAAGAAATGTTTTCCTTGTACTAGCCTGGGCAACGTCAGTTTAATGTTTTGGTCTGGATTTTTTATTTCCAAATAGTTTTTGCGGCAAATTTTGAGAACTTTTACTAGTTTTTTTTGGCTTCTCCCTTTCCAAAAAGTCTGTGCCCAGTTTTATGTATCTGTCTCATCACAAACGCGACGCTCCAGTATAGTGTATGTGGGTATTATTTTGTTGTTGAATAAGGAAAACCATTTTATTTTTTTAAATTATTATTTGTTACTTTACTTTTGGCTTGGGTCATGTGAAATCGTCTCAACTACTATAAAAAAGACATGCATATACAATTCACTCTGTTTGATTTTTACTGTATAAAGGCCTATGCAATTGAGGCGATTTGTCCAACTTCTATGGTAATTAACTAGTAGATTCCTGCTTCAAAAACTATGAAACAAGCCTAAAGTAAAGTAATAAACAATATAATTTGCAAAAGTATCTACCTATACAACAGCAGAAAGTCGATGATGAGACCTACACATAAAACAGGGCACAACAATTTTTGGAAAGGGAAGAGGCAACAAAAACTAAAACTTTCACCAAGGCGCGGATCTGACCTAACCCAAGGGGGTGGGGTAATCAGATTTCGAGATATCAGTTTATCTTAAATGTGTATCTTAAATGTGTGAATAAGAATACTCGTTAAATGCGCCGCAGGCTAAATTTTTTATAAAATTACACTAAAAATTGTATTTTTTAACCCTTCCAATTAAATTTGTGGACATTAATAGTTTTAAAGTAACACTCGTGGCATATTGGACAAAGCGTTTTTGTTTCTGACTTCATTACGACCAGGCCTCCAATGTCTAATGGAGAATCCAGACACCTACAGACTTGTTTCATCCTTATTAGGAATCATCAGGGAGTCATAGGATTATACCTGGCAGTTGAAGCTACACAGTGACCATGCACACCTGTCGAATTTAAAACAAAAAGTTTATAATCCTTGGGGACGTAGTAACTGTGTGCGCCACCTGTCGAATAAACCGAGAAACAAAAATATCAAAATTGAAAAGTGTAGGACACCGTAAATCATTAATACATTAATAGTTTTATCTAGCGCCGCAGACGAAAAATTTTGCGATTTGTGTTGCCGATTATTTAAAATTTTGGATTTTCGTTATGTTATTTGCTAAAATTTTAAGTCCCCCCCCTACCGTCCTCCCAAATCCGCGCTTAACTTTCACAGTTGCATGGACAAATGCAAAAATATTTTTTTAAAGAATTTTTTTTTATTTCTTGAGAAATCCGGGGACACGTCGACTTTGCTTTCGTTAATAGTACATTTTATCATTGCATTTTTTCTTCTAGGGTACATTCCTGCGAGAGCTGAAATTTACCTGTACAATTTGACTTTACTTTGAGGTTAAATATCTCAAAAACAAATCTATAGATTTTCGAAATTTTTTATACGATTGTGAAGATATTCAGAAGACCTTCAAAACAAAGTATCACTCGACCCACTTTCCCTATTCAGAATATAGGGGTAAAGTTTACCCCTCAAGGGGGATGCGCGTTATAAAAATTTTAAGCCAAAAAGTGTACCACTTCCAAACAAAATCGATGTGTTTCAACATTTTCGTCAATTCTTTACAGTTTTTGAAAAAATCCAGGTAAACCCTTTTAAATGACCAACCCAATATATACTTAGATAAAGTTCTGGTGAGGTGGTAAAACATTTATTCACAAAAAGGTTCCAGTCGTCTTAGTAAGCAAGAGAACCTTTAGTTTAACGCAAAATTTTATATAAAATAACGTTGCTACATGCTAGAGGGTAATAAAGAACAATTTTTTCCCCGTGACCCTGTGTAGACATTACTATTCCTTTTATTGTCAGCAATGGGCCTCCGAGGTTTCTTGATTTAAGAATTTATGCTCTCTTTAGAAAACGACAAGGGCTTTCCATAAAAGACCTTTACTGTTGGATCAAGGAAATTTTGTCCTCGAAGTAAGTAATCCGAGGGGATTGGATCGTTTGCTCTTTAGGAGAGAGAGAGTTTGTTTTTCAGTGAAGCCTTTGTGGCATCAAATTTAAAAAATTGATTCCATGCTTCACACCTTAAAGCTAGGAACACACGATGCAACTTTTCCAGGCGTCAAATTTAGTTTTCACAAGATAAAAAAAGACGCAAGCAGATTGTGTCTCCTTTTAACCTGTTATTACAAAATTTGATGCATGAAAAAGATGCATCGTGTGTTCCTAGCGTAAAGCTGATCACACACAAACTTGCATAACACATAGCATAACAGTTCGACCAATTAAATACGGATTTGGAGCCGCCATATTGCATATATATAGATATATTTCCATAAGATTGAACTTTTTATGCAGCTTGCTGTGCACTATGCAATTTTGTGTGTTGTTGTTTTGTGCTTAAAGAACAAGTCTTTCATGAAACATTTTATTTAAAAAGGAACTAAAGAACTAATTAAAACAAATAACCAAGAATGAAACACATTGTGTTTTACTTTTTTAAATTAACCTAATATTGTAATAAAGTAGGTAACAGAGTAATTTTTTATAAGTATATTTAGTTCTGACCTTTACCCAAATTGTGACAAAAAAAATCTAACTAGACTCCCGGTGCTAACAAACAATTTGTTGCTTCAGCACGTTAAATTAAACTATTTGTTTTATACCTTCAGCAAAAACATGATTTTAGTAACTGTCTGCAAATAACTAAAGCATGGCTTTTTGGGTAAAAACGGACAGAAATATTTTTTTGCACCCATGAAAAAATTTTTTTTTTGCATCGGTAACCAAAAAAGTCATGCTTTAGTTATCTGCAGACAGTTACTAAAATCATATTTTTATTGAAGGTATAAAAAAAACTACTATATTGCTTCAAAGCAAAGACAAAAAAATATACTTTTTATTTGTTGATGAGAAATATACATTGTTTATTTATTTATTTATAACAAGTATTCGGGTATATTAAATATATCAGTTAATATTTGTATCATGAATGCTGTTATCAAAATAACAAGTTGCAGGAAAAACATATAAAGTTGTCAGTTCCAAAAAAATCTCACAACATTTTTCTTCTGTTTTGCATTATTTCATGCGCCTCGTAATTATTTCAATAGTAGCGATTCCCGTCTCGCTATATTTTTTTCTAAGAATTTTTTCCCATGTTTAAACATGGTGCAAAAGTGTGCTTATCGAACCATGCAACTCTGATACTCATCACATCCGCCCCGCAGAAGACACTGCCCTCTAATAATGGTAAGGCAGTGGCAATTTGCCGAATATATCAAATAAAAAATATTTCGTTTAAAAGTAGGTATCACTTATAGATACCCAGCAAACACAAATCGTTGACATTGAATCGGGCCAATGTCGACAACGTCGGCAGTGTGTCGGCATCGGCAACTAACGGAGGTCCACATTACGATGGCCCGATTTACTATAGTCGACTTTATGCCGACGCCCACTTTACCTGCTTTAGGGCCGATAACGGTCCGATTGGAACTTTGTTTAATCGAACAAAAATCGGCAACTGACGATGACCCGATTTAATATAGTCCACATTATGCCAACGCAAACTTTATCTGCTTTAGGACCGATGATGGTCCGATTGGAACTTTGTTTAATCGGTCGAGAATCGGCAACTGACGATGGCCCGATTTACTATAGTCGACTTTATACCGACGACCACTTAATCTGCTTTAGGGCCGACAATGGTCCGAATGGAACTTTGTTTGATTGGTCGAGAATCGGCAACTGGCGATGGTACGTCACATTAAAATTTTTAAACTGCTTAATAGTTTCTTCTTAGTATGTAGAGATGGCGCTAATGTCACTATGTTCCCTGTACAGTGGAAGATAATATTATATATATAATGAGCAAATATATTTCAAAACTAGAATGCGGACTTGACAAGATGGTGGTACTTCTCTACAAGAATCACGTCTTCCGCCACTTAAACCAGCCTGACTGGTTAAGTACCTACATTATCCAAACTTTGTAGTTTGCCAATGTCGGGCTGCTTTAAGCTACCACCGACGGACCTTCGTCAATCGCCGACGTTGGACCGCTTTAGGAAACCAATGTCGGACTTGAATAGTTTACCGATGTCGGGCTGAGACCAGCTTGCCTACATTAGATCGACCAAATTAAGCAGCTTTATGGGCGGATGATCGGTACCATGTGGTTAAACCATATCGGACCTTAATCGTACGGCGACAGTATGCCGATGTCAGCAAAAAGTAAAATTTACCATTGGGCCGACGGCGGGCTATGGTCTAACGTTGCGTCGGCAAACATAAATTGGGCCTACATCGCAAAGCGAACAAAAAATACTAAGGATTCAATGTCGTAAATCGAAGTCGTGCCGATGACGGCAAATTCGGCAATCGACATCGGGCCGACGAAGGCCCTGTGTTTGCTGAGTAACTATTATGTTACTTACTTAATCTAACGTACCTACAGCTTATTCAAAATATCCAGATTATTTAGTTTAGTTTAATTAAGTTCCTTACGTCTAGTTTCTGGAATATTAGACACTTAAAATAATTATTTTTAACGCTTCGGTATCGCTATACCCATATAAATATTAGACATAGTTATATGGCTATACCTACATTTTTCACTTGTCTATGCTATGTTTTGAACGAGAACCACTGAACAGCTGATTGCGGTACATTTGTCCCTGCGCAACGAGTGGAATCGGCTGCGATGGGGGAACATCGCAGCCACCATAAAAGCAGGCCTCGTTCGAAACATGCCGTAAACAAGTGAGAGATGCAGTGTCTTTCGCCTTTGTTTTGAACGCGTTAGCGACACTTCGTTGACCAATAGCAATTAAGCAGCTTTTCTCCTATTTTCCCCACTCATCTGCCGCTGGCAGAGTTAAATTTATGTCCACTTTTTCTGCTGTAGCCGCGAGCCTCATCATATTTAGATAGTTCTTCCAGGTTTTCGTAGAAAATGCTTATTTTTAAGAAGAAACAAACAAAAAGTTTTGCTTCTTTGCGCTATATTTGAGCATTCCATGGGACAATGGCACTTTCTGGTTTAAGAAACTTGAATTTACCTGAAAAGAAAAAACAGTAATAATACTATAAGACCTATAAGTTATATAAGTCCCTTATCTAATCTCAAACAATTAATATTTTGCGACAGTCAGCGACACTGGTCAAAAGTCAATTGATGTCACTGGATTCCAACCGACGGGAGAGGAGGGAATTGTCGCTGGCGACATGTCGAAGCTCTTAGAACGGAACTTTAGTTACTAAACATATTACACGTACGAGGTACCCAGCCGTACACGTGAAATTTGCCGGATCGGATGTTTCTGTCTTTTACATTTTATTACCATGTATTTCTATTTTCCTTTCTTTGGTTCGGCCGCTCGTCTATTGATTTTTTGACTTCCGTCGGCAAAACTCGCTGCGTATATTATCATATCTTCACGTGATATATGCCGCAGATGCTATACTACGTAGGTTAGAGTCATGTCTGAATTTTATACATGCTAAAGACGTGAATTTGATGAAAAAGCTCAAGGATAGACGGCAGAGATTGGACGTTGATATGTGGAAGACAAAATATTGCGCTATATTTCACGTTTGCGCGTACGTCCTATCACCAACTTAAAGTGTCTATTAATATTATATTAAAACAGGAATATATCGTAATATTTTGTCTTTCTTTTATTTGTAAAAAAGACATCCGCTCGAATATCTCCGTCCAATCTCTGCGGTCTAGCGTTAAGCTTTTTTATCAAGGTCACGTTTTTAGCATTTATAACGTTCAAAGGAGACGCAAGCTTACGTACTATGACATTTGCTCTATGTTGCTAACGCGGAGACATGGTAAAAAAAACGTACAAAATACGTACAATTGGTAACACTAACGGACAAAACAAACAAAGCAAGAGAGAAATACATGGTGACAAAATTTAAAAGACAGAAACGTCCGATCCGGCAAATTTCACGTCTACCGCTAGGCACCTCGTACGTGTCATGACCAACTTAAACTCTCTATTAAAGGTTCGAAAGCGCGTTTCAAGGGTTGGTTTATTGAAGAAAAATAAGTCAACTTCTTAAGCCAGAAGACAGAAGAGATATAAAATAAAACAGCGTACGAAAGGGGAGGCTTATGTGCTGAAGCCTCCCCTCCCAGGGCCACTGAAAATCCACTCATAAAGGTTAATTTTTTCCCCAAAAATCACCAATATAATGGTAATCCAAAGCTATTCGGTTATTTAAGCCCGCCCTCCCTAAGGAACACTTACTGCGTATGACTCTAAGTAAATTTTTACTTTATCTTGACCAAAATATTCTGACCGATATCTAATGCATGTTTACTACTGCATCCCCGACTGATGCACGCGCATCTTAGGATGCAAGTTTTGTTTTTCCAAGGCTTGCTTTTGATTGACCCCTCGTTTCGAGAACAGGGATCTTTAGAATTGTTAGCAAGTATACTACTAGGATTTCTAGGGTAGTTGTTAGGTAATATGCCTCTTACACTTTTGGTCTCAACTTTCCTTTGGGATTTTTGTTGAACTTTTTGTGTCTCAGTTTGGAATCCTTCATGACTCTTAGGCATCCAATGGTCTGCGCCAGTAGATCCCTGGTCTGCCTCCGGGTTGGTACAGGAAAGCTTCCTGTACCAAGGGGTTATCAGGCCCCTGTACCCGTCTCAAGAGATTTTCTGTCTGTTGTAGAATAATCTCCGAGATATTGCGGATAGCAAATTCCTCCTTGATTTGGGTATTCCTCACAAACCAAGGAGCTCTCGTCATTTGCCTTACCGCTCTATTTTGGAAGCTTTGCAGCCTCTTTACCTGGGTTTTGTAAAGTCGGCTCGAAAGCACGAAGCAGCGTATGTTAATATTGGGCGAACAACCTGTCTCCGTAGCAGCGCCACCTAGAGAAGAAAAAATTATCTTCTAGGTGGCGCTGTCCGTAGACTTATAGGGGTTTCCATTGATAAAATTGGTGCTCCACTCGTAGTGCACTAACACTTGCTTGGTGCTGTCAAAAAATTGCGTCAGTGCAGTTTGAGTGCAGATTGAATGGAACATTAAAAAAGCTGCAACTAAACCAGAACACTCGTTGCATTCAAACACTAAACTCAATGTATATAAAAGTAGCTTAGGGACATTGAAAAACTCTTTTTGAGGTTGATTAGTGAGTTTTGACTTAAAATATAAAGACGGGAAAAGGTTTTTGGTACGCCACGAGCCTTCAGAGCCGGTGCGGAAAAAGTTGCACTTAGTGCAAAACCGAAAAAAAGTGTACCCCAATAGAACAGCAGCACCCGTGTACTTCTTCTATTTAACAAGTAGTAGCCGTGAGAAGGCCCCCCTTTGCTTTCTGAAGTGAAAATTTTATACCCTGCTCTCCGAAGGGTGGGCGATACTGCTACATGTTAGGCTTTCATCTACCTAATATCGCTCCCCTACCAGAAAAACTTAAGAAAGTGGACTATTCCTCCCCAGTAGCACCAAGTCATAAGTGTTGAACCGAAAATCGAAGGATATGCAATCCCTGCTCGGGATTTCCCTCGCTCAGACTGGTGGAAATCAAGCCAGTTTTACTTGAAGTCGTTCCACTGCCCGAAAGCCCTGACTCAACCCGCGGCTATCCTTTTCATCGAAGCTGTTCGAAGTCTCGCAGTTCAAATCTTTTGGGTTTGTGACTGCAGATACCTCAAATTTGGCGGGATCCCCGGCCGTCCACCATGTCACTGCATGTAGTTTTATTGACTAGCTATGACTGCTTTTTAAATTAAGGTTAGCTACTCCTTTTTGCATGTAGATGTAATAGTATCACTGTCTCCTTCAATTAATTTAAATGATTGAAGGAGGCAGTGATAGTATACCAAATTGACGACTGATATACGAAATTGAACCGACTTAAAAAAAATACCCTAAAAAGTATAAAATAAAACATTTTTTTTGTATACATAAAATCCAACTTTTCTGATTGACTATTGTAAGTAGTCCACTATATTATTTGTACCGACGAAGCGAGTACATATACTATTTAAGCAGTCCACTAAAATATGGTAAACCTGAATATGGGCGTCGACTTTATAAAGTTTGTTTTTATATATGCAAAAAAAACTATTTTATTTTATACTTTTTGGTGTAATTTTTCGAAATCGCTTCAATGTTTGGTTAAATAATAGTTTTAACAACTAGTGGCTAAAATAGTGCTTTTTTTACAAGCGTTGGTTTAAATAACGAGCGCAGCGAGGTATTTAAAAACACGAGTAAAAAAAGCGCAGTTTAGCCGCGAGTTGTGAACAATATCTTTTTTCATACCTTTATCAAAAAATTTAAAGAAAAACAGGAAAGTAGTTTTAAAAATCTCGAACGAAGAGCATTTCTCGCAACACACCATCTCTACACTATAAATCAAGGCGGCTGGTAAATGAAATAACAATGCAGTTTCCATAGCGATGTGCCTTTTTACTCGGTGGCGTTCATTGTTGACAGTTTGATATTTTGACGATGTTTTTAAATGATTTGTTCGTAAAAACTTAGTGAAAACTGGCGGAAATGACTTAATTTTTAGGCAAGAATAATTAGATTTTTTCAATATTACCAAATTTCGCTATTTCTCTTTAATTTTGGGTAAAAAACGGACAGAAATCTTTTTTGTTATTTGCAGACAGTTACTAAACTCATGGTTTTGATGAAGGTATAAAAAAAAGTTCTTATATAACTCTGACAGATTCCTGCATAAAAGCGCCCACTACTCACATTAAAAATAACGGTAATAGTGCTGCAACAAAACTATCCAAAGTCACCCTAACAAGCGCATAAAATTGTCATAGTACAGATAAAATTGGCATTTACTCCTACTTACATATTTTATTAGACACTTAAAGTTAGCAAGCTATTTTTGATTCCTTGTTGTTAGCGTATCTTTGATGAGTTTGTGAAAGCGTCCTTAAAAAATGAGCTGAAGTTGTGCTTACAACGTACGATGTAACCAAATCAATTCTTGTTCAGTGCTTAATGTTTACTTCATGCCGTTTACTTCTATTTCCTTCCTTGTCGAAAAAAGTGAGAAGGCAATAGAATGGAAAATAGAATGAGTGAAATTGTGGATCAGACATTTACGAAAACCCACAGATAACAAAATGGTCAGGATACGTTAGCTGCGGACGAACCCAACCCAAACCCAAGATAAGAACCCTAAACACAAACTCAATATAAAAACCCAAACCCAACATAAGAACCCTAAACACAAACTTCAAATTAAAGTAATGCGAATGCTATCTATAAAAAGCATTCATGAAAGTGCTCTAGGTATGTATGGGTAGCGTATCTGCCTGCCGCACGAAAGGTTCGAATCCCTGCTAGGTGCTTGGATATTTTGTGTTTGTCTTTGAACTTTGCATAAACTTAGCTAACACTAAACACTAGATATTGATCCTATAAAGGATGGAAAGTCCCAGTATAAAAAAAAGTCGTGTGTTAAAAATATTTTCAATATATTGTCAATATCTAAATAAAATCCTCACACGATCAATATTTCTATCAATACTTATTTTCGAGAGGAAACATCAGGTATGAAAGAAGTAAAAAAAGCGTGTGTTGCTATTATTTTGGCGCACATTGAGAAAAAAATTAAGAGAAAAAAAAACAAAAAAGACGTGGGGTTAAAGATTGGATTTACAAAGGCAATAACGTGAATCTTTTAGAATACATTAAGGAAGTAGAACCCAATGATTATAAAAACTACTACAGAATGGATTCCTAATCATTTCAAGAACTGCTGGATTTGGTCACTCCATATTTTGAAAAAAAATACGAATATGCGAGAAGCAATATCAGTTCATGAAAGGCTAGCCTTATGTCTAAGATTTATGGCAACGTGAAGATCTGAAATTTTTGACATTCATTTCGCGTGTTTTCGTGTCATTAATCGACTGCTACTCTGCCGGTGAAACCGCTGACGGCAGCGGTGACCTTGCTTAACTCATGACCTGAGCGCGACTAAAACAAATATTGTCAATATAGCCCTCGAACGATCAAACTATTGTCAATATATTTGGCTCCGCCCAAAATATTTTCGGGAGCTTGAAAATCCATCAATAGATTGACAATATTAAAACGTGGTCCCCTCACGCGGTCAATATATTGTCAATATCTTCTTCAATATCGCAAATATTGACAATAATAAAATCAATGAATAGCAAGCTTTGCCTCAAAAAAGGTAATGGTAACCGTAGATCCGGATTTCGCACTTGTGGTGCTCATCAGTACGGTGCTAGGAATTAGGAGATGAAATGATGATGGAAAAATATGACACAGGATTCATGTAAAAGACAACCATCTGTCAAATTGCAGAATCAGCAGATGTACCTTAATTTAACAGATGGTTGTCTTTTACATCAATCCTGTGTCATATTTTTCCATCATCATTTCATCTCCTAATTCCTAGCACCGTACTGGTGAGCACCACAAGTGCGAAATTCGGATCTACGGTTACCATTACCTTTCTTGAGGGAAAGCTCGCTATTCATTGATTTTGTTATTTATTCACCCTCACTAAATCCCTTTTTAAATTTATTGACAATAATATTGATCGTGTGAGGGCCGTTTTAGGTAGGAAAAATATCTGCCATCGCGCCGAATCGGCCGCGCCGAATTTCTTCCGCGCCGAGTCAGCCGCGTCGAATCGGTCGCGCCGAATTGGCCGCGCTGAATAGTACCTTTCCCGTAGAGATAGGTGAGGCGTAATCGCTGTTGTACGACGTGTCCGTTCGATTTCGATAGATTACGATTAAGCACTCTCTATTTGTGCAACTTTAAGTACTTATTTACTTTTCTTGCTTTATGGGTTAAAATTTAATTTATTTGTAAAAATAAAGTCTTGCGCCCCTGTCCTATTAATTAGTCCGCCTTTTGTGACTTTCTTTAAAAAAATATATTAGCTGAATTGCTTAATTACACTTCGGTATAAAATGCTTACATTAAATCTGAATAGTGCCGTTATTTTTCTTTTTAATTTAAAAAAATCTGCGACCTGACATAGAATGGGAGATTTTGTTTTCGTATCTAAACATATAATATATTTCTAAACTCTAAACACTATTTCTGAACATTAAAAATTTTTTTAAAATTCTTGGGGTTAGCTTGTAACCATATAGATAACAAAATCAGGTTTTTTAAATTTTTGTCATACCGCAAGTATGTGTGAAAATAATTTTCTAACAGCAGGCCTTGGCAAGACATGCGCAACAATTCCACAGGTTTTTTTTTTATCGGGAACGGGACCGATTAGCTAACCTAACCCCCCATTTTTTTTAAACCGCGCGACCTATTAAAAATTAGATTGCCATGAGAATCATATGGCTCATAAATAGGTGGGCTGTTTTTTACTTACAGAAATTGTTCCTGGGGAGCGAGGTTTGAGTATACTAGCGATGAATGTTTTTCTTCATTTTTGTTAAAATTTTAATCTTTAGGAGTCAATATTCAAGGGATGGTCTGGACGAGCGTTCCAAAAAGATGCAACTACCCGATGCCAATGTGCCTTAATATAAATTTACGCAAATATAAAAATTTAAAAACTTAGGGTGGGTATCAATCGCGTTTTTAAAAGACTTAACTTAAATTTTTTTAAGTCGCTATATCTTTGTGTTATATCTCAAAAACTAAAAGTTACTCATGAAATCTGATTTAAACTGAAAAACTCTACAAAAATGTCATTAACACCATGAAGATATTTTCATATATATATATAAGAAATTTATAGGGCCTATCCCAAAATGCAGACTTTTCAAAAAGCCCCCGTAGCTCGAAGATGGGGTAACATATTGAAATGCGGGTTTTACCAAAAATCTTGTCTTAAAATTTGAGCCTCGCAAAGGGGGGTCGAATTCTCTCTATCTCCTCTAGAACTACGCGACACTCCCCAAAACCATCGAATTTTGGACACCCTGTACATCATTTGAGGTAACAGCATATATCCGAAGATATATGATTCTCAAATGACATATAAAAAGAATAAACTTTTTAAAAAAATACTTATAACAACATTAGCTTAACCTAGATCGTACTAAAAATAGTAGAATTTGTAATAAATAAAATTATATAAATTTTTAATTTCTCAAGATTTTACGGATAATGTTAATTGCGTAACGCTAAAATTTTTAAAAGGCATATAGAGACCTACTCGACTTACTGCTCTAGTTACAATTGTATTCTCAACAGTTGATTTTTTACAGAAAAGATAAAAAAAAGTTCCCTTATTCCAGCCCCAACAGACAACACCATAGCTTATATGAGATTCGACCAACAGTAAACCAATTTCAGTAGACCTAATGATAAAATATTCGTCTCATTTGAAAAACCTATTGATATACACACTGAGATATTTAACAGAACCACTTCGTTTGATTTCTGTAGTACAAGTGCATTCATTTGGTTGCAAGGAACATGAAGCACCATGCAGTAGTAAACTATCAATATCTTAGACACCTTTTATGTTCATGGCAAAAATAATAAAAACGATTTTTTCTGTATTTAACTTTATGTAATGCTTAAACTGTGTCTTCAGGAAAACATATTCATTTTCTCAAGTCCTGACACTGCAGAAGACTGTTTACATAAATTAAGAATAAAATCGGACCAAGTACTGTTCCTTGGGGCACATCAATGCATACTTCAGTAGGATCACTGTACATATTTTTCATTTTTACTTTTCTTACACGTCCAGTTAAATATGATTTAAATAGTTGATTTCCAAAACCCCTTACTCCACTATAATTCAAGCCTTCCAGCAAAATATTATGGTCCACTATATCAAACGCCTTTTTTAAGTCTAAAAATACTGCAATCGGTTTTCGGTGCATATTGAAATTCTCTCTAATAAAAATTGTCACTTGATGTAATGCGTGCTCTGTTGAACGTCCTGCTCTTTTTCTAGAAAGTCAGTAGGGCTCAATTTAATACATTCCTTTTTCATTCATTCTCAGTAACTTTCTTAAGAACTTTCTTAAGAACACTTGTTAAGGCTATAGGCCTGTAATTATTTACATCGGTTTTATCCCCGTTTTTAAATAGCGGAATTATAACTGACATTATGACAACATCGGGGTACTCACCTGTGGTTGGATGGAGTGAGTGAGACGTAAGAGTGGTTTTATTAGACTTTGATGATTGTTTTTTATTATCTCAGCTGATATTTCATCCTCTCGACATGCGACTAAATTTTTCAAATGTTTTATGATACAGATCATTTCAGTTTCAGTGATAGGCTTGAAAAATATTGTGTTTTTATTTTCCTTCCTTTTTTGCCCACCCCCCCCCTATTTTTTGTTCTTTTTAATTTTTTTTGCTAGACTTATGCCAATTAAACAATTAAATTCCTTTGTAATTACATTAGTCTTCGCAAATTTCGTTGTTAGTTCTTATTGCGTTTAGTTTTTCATCACTGATTGACTTATTGGTGGCCTCGTTTATAACTTTCCAGATAGCTTTTCGATCATTTAAAGTGCTGTTATTTTCTTTTTGTAATAATTAGTTTTTACTTTTGTAATAATTTAATTTAATTAAAAGTGCGCCATAATTGCCTTGGTCGGTGAAAAACTTGTGCGGTAGTTGTTTGTGCGGTAATGAACTGCGCGCTTTTGGCATGCGCGGTAACTTTTGGGAGGTAAAGACAAAGTGTAGCCACAGACCGGAAAGAATAGTAATTGTTGGCTCCTGCAGGATTCATTACTAAACCGGAGGGGCAAATCTGTAGCTAAGCAAAGAAGCCACGAAACTTAAACGAAGCGATATAATAAACAGGAAGGGTCAGGAAAAAAGGAAATAAAGTAAATAATAAACGTACTGGACATATATCTATGTATGTTTCTATATATTATATTCTTTATGTTGAGGGGAGTCTGAAGTCAGTTCTTAGGCGGAACAATAATGTTATATATTTTGAAATGTTTGCGACAAATGTTAAATTAACTATGACGTACCTTTTACAATTGTTTTAATATTTGATTTGTTTCTCAAGTAAACACAAGAGTTTGTCTTCAGAATATGCTTAAAAAATTTACATGAATCAAAAAACCTTAAAAAAATATAAAAAGGATTTAGCGAGGGTGAATAAATAACAAACCAAGAATAGCGAGGTTTCCCTTAATCAAAGCTACTGGTAACCGTAGATTCCAGTTTGGTTCAATACTTTGCTACTGCTGTCAGTTTAAACCAACAAAAAAACGCATTTTAACCTATAAAAATATATTTTTCCAGAAGAGTTTTGATAGGTCCGTCAAACTAAAAATTAGTTGGTTTTCTATCCAGTTATTAATGAAAGAATTCCTTCTTAGCAACCTAACAACGCCTTTCAGTTAAAATAATGTTTACCTACTCGCGTGAGGAGGGCACTTTACAACATCCTTTTGGATGTGAAAAATTGTACTTTGCCGCATACTGTGCAATAAAGTTAACGTTATGGCACCTTACAGCACACTGTGCGGTAAAGTGGCTGCGTTTATTTCAGAAAATTAAAATACAGATATTTATATTTCTTTTTTAGGAATTTTTAAAGCTTGTTGGTAACATCTTGTACCTTACACATGCGTAAAGTGTCTTTACCGCCCTTGCGGACTTGACTGCCGTCACGTGCAGTAAATTATCACTTTCCGCACTTATTAATTTCTCTGGGGTAACAAACTGCATCTTAATTTTTCCATATTAAAAATTAGATGCACGAATGGTATTCGATAAGAATATTTTACGACTTGAAAGACAAATTTTTTTTGGGATATTGGCAAAACATTATTTTACGTCAAAATGTGTTTCTGTGAGTGGTCGAAATATGAAGGAGTGCAAAATGAATCGTTTTGGGCGTATTGTAGACAGCGAAATCAGAAAAGAAATGGAAAAAAGCAATCCAGATAACACAACGAAGACGCACGCCTCTATTTGGAAACAGTTCATGGATTTCTGTTGTGAAAAAAATATTTAATTGACCAAGACACCACATTAACAACTTTAAATTTCTTTCTGAAAGACTGGGCATGAGATATGCGGAAATATAATGGCGACGAATATAAAGGACAACAACAAGTGCATTGAGAAATGGAAGTAAAGAGTAATCTTCTAATGGTCATGACGTGAAAAAAGACTTTACGGTTCAAAACACGTTGACTACATCTTCTGTATGTATGGTGTCTGCTGTAGGGGTAACCGAAAATCCCGCAGTATACAACAACTGCAAATTATATATAAAATGTAATAGGGACTTATCGGTACATAAAGTCGGCATAGTCTGACTTTAATAAAGTTAGCACTATTTTTGACAGTTTCAGACGCTCATGCTCATATTGTGCTATCCATAAAGTTGAAAAATTAAAGTTAATGCCGTCCTTTATTATGGGTATGCACAAACATTATGTTAAGTCAACATTATTTTGACAGCTTCGCGATCAGAAAAGCTTTGGCTACACTGAACCAAAAAAGGCACCGTTTTCTAAAAAAAAAATACATTGAGCCAATGTATTTTGTATATGATTTTTGCTCCGATGTAAAATTTTATTAATATCATAATCAAGTTTACATAAATTTTATAGCCAAAACGAGTTATTGATTTTACTGCTGCAAGACACAGTTTCAAAAAAAAGTTGTTACAACATCAAGAGTCTTTAAGAATGATTTTTGTGAAGGGTGTTATGAAATCAAGGATTAAGAGACATGTTTACACCTAAGAATGAATTTAGTAAAAGACTGTAATGCCCGGTTCATAATTTTCATAAACTTGTACATACAAAAACCTTTTAAACCACAGTCAATGATCGCCATTTATTAAATTTATTTAAGGCATTGATTAAAATCGTTAACATGTTTTGTTTATTTAATATGCTCTTTTATTATCTCCTTAACCTGTACATACTAGTAATAACAACTTATTGATGTACAATTATCTATAAAAAATTAATAAACGCCTGTTATTAATACTATGTAAGATATTTTCTTCAGTATAGATAGCCCAAACGTAAACTAACAGGAATTTTACCCCACACCATGGGCGAAAAGGTTTAAATAAAGGTAAAGTTATGTAATTTGATGCCTTACACAAAGCTAATAGAAGTTTTCATAACTAGTAGCTAACATAGTGTTTTTTTTTACAATCGTTGGTTTAAATAACGAGCACAGTTTAGCCGCGATTTGTTAACACTATTTTTTTAAATACCTTTATCAAAAAATCCAAGAAAAACAGGAAAATACTTTTAAAAATCTCGAACGAAGAGGACTTATAAAGCACTGGTAAATGAAATAACAATGGTTTCCATAGCGATGTGCCTTTTTAGTCGGTGATGTTCATTGTTGCTACATTTTAATCTTTGACAGTTTGATATACTTGGTGAAAACTGGCGGAAATGGCTTAATTTTTAAGGAAGAATAATTAGATTTTTTCAATATTACTATTTTCCGCCATTTCTCTTTAATTTTGGATGAAAAACGGACAAAAATCTTATTTTGCACCCGTGATCAAAAAAAAAAAAAATTTGCATCGATAACCAAAACAGCCATGCTTTAGTTATCTACAGGCAGTTACTAAAATCATGTTTTGATAAAGGTATAAAAAAAGAAGTTTACGAAATCCGAGTAGTTCCGGAGGCAAGCGACAAAAAACGAAATTTACGTTTCTAGTTTTCAGTTTTCTGCGCCTTAAGGTCGTAGTTACAATCTGGGGAATTGTTTTTGGCAACACTGTACGGAAAATCAATTTAACTATGTCCACCTGATTTTTTTGCAAAATTTTAAGTCAATAATTTTGTTTTCCATGGCAACGCGGAAACTTTATTTATGTTTATCCGCAGTGGGACACCAGAGATTTTTTAGCACCGGGTCAAAAATTTGGGGTTAGGTTACTTCTTTTTACTTTTCACGTTCTACGCCGCTAAAAAAAAACAAGTAAAACAGTAAAATAAAAGAAAACCATTTATTGCAGAATTACCTGCTAAAAAACGCTACCCAACTACGTACTAAAGTAACTGGGTGTAATTTCTAAGGTTGCATTTACAGGTGCATTTATAATTGATTTGGAAACATTCCCGCTAGCTGATATCGACAACAGGTTAACTTAACTACTGGCGATAGCCAAAATAATCGTATTCTATTTTAAACAGGAGCGTCAACGACTAGCAAGAGTCTTTCCAACCTCTAAATAGAGCTTTACTGACCTGTTTTGTTTGTACTCAAGTATCCGTGTGTTTTTGAAACTGAGGTTCTAAAATCTATCTTTTACACTCCAAGATTTTACTAGTACGCTTGCACATAACTAGGCGGCAATAATTTAATTTAAAAAAAAATAGTTGAATCAAAATAAAAACAAAATTATGTGGGGTTATGGGCGCCGAATGTTTATATGCGAATTCCTAGTAATCCCAGCGAGCCAGTAAAGTTCTCTTGGTTCTTTGATAGACTCGGGGTAATGCCCGCGCAGCGCTAGGCCTTTTTCGGAGGGCGACCGCACACGCGGATTGATTTCATATTTGTTTTAGAACAATGTTTTTGAAAACACATTTTTGAAAGATAAACATAACCTCGAATGGTTTTCTGTCAGAAAACGTAAGAATGTCCCACTGCGGTCCGATTTAAAGTTTGTTGACAAAACACCATGGAAAATTCATGTGTCTCCCAAATTCAATGAAGTGTGATTGATTGATCGGTTTTCTTTTCCGGAGGGCACAGGCTTTGAGAAAAAAGGAAACTTAGTTTTTATTTTCGCTAAAGCAAGGAAATATAAAAAGGAGAAATGTAATCCAGAGGAAATTGTGAGTATTTCTCTTTTTTTTTGTAAATCGGGTTTGTTCTAAATCGCAATTATTTTGAGGCTTTTGGGATAGATGACAGCACCAGAGCTTTTATTTTAAAAAAAAATAATTGAGAATTTTGAAAAATCCTCCAGATATTTTTGTTAAGCATTTAAAAATTAAAGAACAAGGCGTAGCCAGTTGTACTTTTTTACGTCAAATCTCGGGAGAAACTATAGCCTTAATTCCTAAAACTGTTAAAAAACTCTTTCTAAAGGCACTTTTTCAAGATCTACCCAATGACAGCTCCGTAATGGCGGCGACTGCCGCCTACTCAGTGCTTTGTTTACATTCCGTGAAGAAGGTTTAATTTTTTATTTTTAACGGTTAATTTTTCATCTAAATATTATTAAAACCTTACAAACAGTTTCTTAAATGTTTAGATAACAGGTAACTTATAGTTTTTGTATCAAAATTTGCGAAAAAGGCTGTGTTTTTTGTGGTAAATAGGTTCAGAGATTTTATCAAATGGCCGGTCGGGTCGTGTATTAAGAGGGTTATGAACAATTTTTCGCCGGTATAAATAGGCAATTTGTTCAAAATAGTGCTTGGTCATATAATTTAGAGATTTTTCTGTTTATCGGCACCTATATTACCTACCTAATATTTTACGTTCTTTTTTTTAGAAATGCCTACTTCTTGTTGGGTGGACCAAATATATCTGTGTTTCAATTTCCAAATAGTGCTGAACTAACAGAAAAATGGCTGAATGCAATTAAACGTGAAAATTTCACCCCAAACAGAAGTTCAAGAGTAAGATAAAGAAGTGACATTTTAAAGAAAATTAAGTTGAACAAAATTTTTCACAAGTATTGGAGATCTTTTGGATGTTTCGCTTTTAAAGCCCCGACTAAAAAAGGTAGGTACAAGTACCTGCTGTTTTTTGTTTAATTATTACACACAGGTGCTACTTATTACCTACTATGAGCCACACTTGGTATAGAAGGTGATTCAAAATTCCCTGGAAAGACTTTAACTCTATGTAGAATTTGTTGTTCTGAACAAGAAGAAGCAGCCGTTATTACGTGGTAGAAACATCAATTTTTGAAAACAAAACTTTGACAACTTCAAAATGCTTGACAAAACCCTAATACTTGTCATTGTCAGACACACGTAGACTTGCTTGGTAAATTATTTTAAAGGCAATTCTCAAAAAAATACTACGCTACTAATAGCTTCACTTATAGCATTAAAATACTTTGCCAATTCATGGGCACCGAAGCTCACACGTTTAGTATTACCTATTTTGGTCCGCGATAATACCCCTCCTATTTCCCCCCCCCCTCTTCGAATGATTTTTTTTAAACCTTAGAAAAAAATTTCACACCACTCAACAAAGTTTTTGTCAAAATTTTTTGACTCCCCCAAAAAAAAAATCCCCCTTTCCCAAAACTTTTTTACTAACTCCCCCCCTAATATCGCAGGATATGCCGCAATATCTCTATTAATCTCTATTAAAACAGTTCACAATAATTTTCCTACAAATCTAATATCCGCTAGTGACTAAAGATGATAGAAAAGACTGGTGGCGTAGAGGGTAAAGCGTGAGGGAATAATTTGGAAAAATTTGCCCTCTACGCCACAAATCTTTTCTGTAAATTTATTAGGGCGCTAAATTTTCTCTTCATTTACTAAAGATGATGTTGTAGTTTGTGCTGCATTTGTTTATTTAACTGTGGAAAAAAATTCTTGCCAAAGAAGAAATCCGGGAAAATTAAACAACAATCACTTTGGAAAATATAAATCGGGCAGACATGACTTAATTTCTAGGTCACAATTGCAAAAGAAATGAGACCATTTTCATTATTGGTAGAATTTTGTTTAAATTTGCAAATTCGCTACTTAAGAATTAAGAAGAAAAAAACGACACAATTACTTCAAAAGAATTAAACCCTCGGGATTAAAAAAAATAATATATATTTTTTAATTTAAATTAGTTAGATTTATAGCAAGACTACATTTAACATTTAATTTTAAATTATATCATTTTGTGAACTCTTTAAAAATATTGGTAAGTATGATTTTAGTTTAACTTGAAATTATATTGAAATACAAAAATCGTTAACATTTAATTCTGTTTTCTTTTATAACAGATCTAGAAACTGTTAAAAATAATTTCAATCTCTTAAGATAACAAACATCCCGCCATACTCCCGTCAAACGTATCGGCTTTATGGGCGGCCATCTTGTTTTCGATAATTGGCTTTCCGTAGAGGTAGTGTTGTATCAGCTCAAATTCAATTTTTGCTTCTAACTTACTTAAGATATTTTGCAAACGTTAGAGACCCGCCTGCAGTATTTATTTGATATTTTAAAAAAGACAGTTTTGTTAAGTTTTAACAAAATAATTTTTCCTAATATTTTAAAAATACGATTTTTATTTGTTTTTAATTTTTATAACTTATCTTATATGTATGTAAAGTAAAATCATATTTTTAAAATATTAAAATTATTTTGTGAAAATTAAGCCTCAACAAAAAACTGACAGGTTTCCAAAATATCTTTAAATTAAAAGCAAACATTGAATCTGGGCTGATGATGGACAATTAACTCAAAACGTCAGGTGACTTGTCGAAATAGTGACTTATTGGAATACGGCATGCTTGTTTTAGTGCCGACCTTACACTAATAGTGACTGACTTTAAATCGCTTGCAAAATGAGTGTTATTGGCTGAGCAATCGGCGTTATTTTTGACCTGAAGATTTTATCTTCCTGTTTTTGGTTATTTTCTTTTCTATTTATTTCTTTTAATTTATTTTTGAATAAACTCTTCATGGTTTTACAAACAATTACAACAAACAAACAGATGTTAATTAAATCAGCTTTGAATACTGAGCTGTGTTTTTAAGTAATATTTTTTATAATCTTGAAATAAGGATGGGATGTATGCGATTTTAAAACGTTCACAAATAAAGTCAGGCCATAACACTATTATGGCCGGCATTAAATCTGGTGGCTGCTGCGCACGCGTATCTGTCAACAGTGTCAAAATACTAACTGCCATAATAGTGCCTGGCTAAAAAAATTTTCACTAAGTCCTCAATAAGATTGCAAAATATAATCTATCATCGTCCATGAACCAAATTCAAAAATGGACCGTCATTAGGTAGTTTTTTAAAAAACTGCCTGTAGAAAGTTTTAATCGTTTTTTGACAGCTTTAAGAATAAAGGCGCAGAAAAATAAAACCTAAAAATGAAAATTTTAGTCGTTTTTTTGGCGTGAAAAGATTTCTAAACCATTTCGAAATTATGCAAGAAATTTAATTTTGGCTTTGAAATGGTGACGTCACAGTTCAACACATTTCAAAGGATTTCAAAACCGCTCCTCGGACAGTTTCGAAAGCGCTTTAATGACGATTTCAATATGGCGGGAGTTGTCATTTGTCAAAATACGCGGGTAGTGTCGGGTTATGGAGAACCGGCTATTTTTTTTGTTTTTTCAATAAATGATCTGATTTGGTAATGTGGCAAATTCAATTCAATTCAAATCAGTCGGGTAAGTTATTTAATGGTGGGTTTATACATCATAATAACAAAACAACCCCGGATTTATAAATATTTCATCGCATCGCTATCGCTATACCTATCGCGTTAAAAGCAAAGCCAAAAGACACTACGTTTTTTACTTGTTTACGGCATATTTCGAACAAGGCCTTCTTGTATGGTGGATGCGATGGGAGGACAGCTGAGTCTACTCGTTGCGTACGGAGGAATGTACGTATTTGTACGTATCGTTACCGACCTACCAACGTACGCAACGATTGCATCAGCTGTTCAGTCCTCGTGTTCGTTATAACAGCGGGTCTCGTTCAAAACATGCCATGGGCAAGTGGGAAATGTAGCGTCTTTTGGCTTTATTTTGAACGCGTTAGGTATAGCGATACCGATGCGTTGAAATATTTACTTTAACGGTGGGATTTACTAAAAGGGTTCAGCCTATTTTAGACAAGTCTTAAGTTTAAGTGAAGGAAATTATGATTTTAAGCATTTTATACCAACTTCTTTGAGTTTTGGACATAGTTTGATTCATAAGAATAATTTTAATTATTTTTTTTGTGAAGAATCATCTTAACACAAATTTTGTTGGATTTAAGAAGAAACTTTTAATTTAAAAGAAGATTTTTTTAACCTTAGGGTGGGTTCTAAATAGTAAACAGTCTATGGGATTATTCTTGAATTGAGAGAAAATTTGCTCCCGGGTTCAAAATATGGCGTTTTTCTGGACAAAATTGGAGGTGTTTTATTGATTAATGAACAACTTGGGATATTAAATAAGGTAAATTAATTCTTGTAAAAACGGTTACTTGGGGAAATTATAAACGAACCTATTACCAATTGCCACAAAACAATCCTTTCTGGGGGCTATAAATTTAAAACCACCCCCCAGAGGTGTTCTAAAAAATCACCAACTTTATAACCTCAAACAGATAATGAAGCTTTTATGCGCCAAATTTTTGGCGTATTCACCATTTGCCATTTTGAAACCTGTCAAAAAATTATTTTGAAGGCATTTTCTCCTAAAATATGGTATATTTTGAGAAAAAAAAGCAGTTTTTTAGTGGTATTTTGCAATAATAATACAAAATAATCAATAACTTTGTGTCTTTTCTGTATGGTTAAGTGTTTTTCGAAAATTGGTTTTAAATTTAGTAAATCCCACTGTAAGTGTCTATTTATACACTGCGGGCGTTAAAGCTGTACTTTTTGACCTAGGTGCATAATAGCGTTTAACGCCCGCGTCTTGGAAATAAACACACGCTGAGGGTGTTAAACGCATTTTATGACATACATACATAGAATTTTTTTGTTAATATTTTCAAATCAAGAAAACTATACGAAAAAAACCTATAAAGATTATGTTTTGTGGTGTACTGGTAAAAACATTCCGGAAAGCAACCTAATCGTAAAAGAAGACGCCTTACTTGCATACTTCAACGAAAAAGTGAAAGAACACAAGCCGTCTTCCCTATGGAGTTATTATAGTTAGTTATTATAGTTAGTTATTATTATTATAGTTATTATTTTTTTACTATAGGTAATTTTATTCGTTTAATAGAAATTATTGAAACAAAAATTTGTATTTATGTGTCTGCAAATTCAAGAAAAGAGTATTACAAAAAACTATACAATGACTGCCTTTCATAAATAATTAAAAAAGCCCCTAAATTTAACACATGTGGACCTTAAAATAAGTACTGTTTTAATGCCCACGGGCATTATAGTGCTTTATTACGCCCTAAAATGCGGGTGATAACGTGCACTTTAACGCCCGGTTGTGCATAAATAATTTAAAAAGCCCCTAAATTTAACACATGCGTTTCCTAAAATAAGTTTTAACGCTCTCGGGCGTTAAAATGCTGTTTTAACGCCCACGGGCGTTAAAGTAGTTTATTACGCCCTAAAATGCGGCCGTTAAAGTTCACTTTAACGCCCAGTTGTGCATAAACAAATATTAAAAAGCTTTACTTCACACCTCGCTTAATCCGAACATTTGTCAATCCATAACGCTTTGTCTAAATAAGCTGGACGCCACTGTGTACCCTTAAATAACAAGATTGGTCACAGAACGTACGTGTACCTTAGAAAAGTTCAAAAAAGGAAACACGAAAGAGAAAATCCGGAGAATTCAATTTTATCTGTTTATCCAGTATCCAGCATGTGGATGACATCGAGTGTAAGGCAAACTGACAAAGAAAATCCCCTTTATATATAAGGCAAACGGTCGAAAAAGTTGGTTTTCTGTCTATTTTCGATGTCTGTAATAAAAAGCGTGAAAAATATTTTAAAATTAAATTTTCATTCAGCATATATTGAATATTATTTTTTTTAAAGAAATTATTATATTTTATTACTTCTTATAAAATATATATTTTTAAAATTTAACCAGAAAGTTTTTTATTATTTTAGATTACTTTAAATGAAAATATTAAGAAAATTATACAAAAAATGACATTTTTGACTCGTTTTGAATGCTGCCAATATATAAGTTTTAAAATTAAATTACAATTGTAGGTATTAACCGTATTTAATTTCTTTAAAACCAGTGCTGTATTAGGGCGTTACCCCCCCCCCCCCTACCCCTCTGAAGTATCGCCGGTGACTAATGTTATACTAGAAATCTTGTAAGAAATATAAGTGTATGGAGCGGCTGTGTTTTCTATTGCCTCAAAAATGGTAAGTAATTCTTACGTGATCCAGACTTATAGCTAGCTTCAGCAAGAGCTAGAACCGTACAAAATTTCAACCGAGTGTGGTGTAGAAATAAAGTAGAATAAAAGTAAACCATTTATAGTAACTATTTTAGCGACCAACGATATCAAAATTCATTTTTCTTGCAACAGTGGCGGTCGCAGGGGGCGGGCGCTCGCCTCCCCCTTTTTTTCGACAATTTATTTAAAAAATCGCCGGTTTTTCATTAAAACAATAAAATATTAATAGTTTTTCAAAGATTTTCGCCTGCGGAGCCCCATTGGATCCAAACTTACATTAATTTTAGAACTTTTGAATAAAACCTTTTCTTTACTTTTACAAAATTTTGACCTCACGCCCCCCCCCCTTTGGGAAAGTTGCGACCGCCACTGTTGCAAACTTACTAAAGTTTTTTCATAAAATATATTAACCCGTAGCTAAACTCACATTTTCAAAGAGCCAAACTCTAGTTTTGTAAAAATAGGTTTCTTTTGTTAAAAAAATTCAAAAAGGCACTCAATTTCTATTGCAGACTCGTATGCATTTTTTTTACTATCAAATCGAATGTCGTACACGCTTAAACAGTTAGAATATAAAAATAATCATATTATATCAGAATCAAGATATCTTGGCATTAAAAATACCTTTATATCTTGTTCTTATTTTCTTCGTCTCCAAAGATGATCATTTTCTTCGCGGATGGTCAGGCAACATACTGGGACAGCAGATTCAAGATCAAGATTTCTATTTTTAGACTAGCGATACGCACTCTTGATAATAATTATGTAAATTAGTTTTTTGCTTCCTAAATTCACACACATTCCGCACGTTTGGAAGAAATTTCGCCATTTGTTAGGAACGAATGGATTGAAACAACACAAAGAATAGAAAATTAGATGTTAAATAGGATTCACATTTCTAAATCGTTTGAATTGCTTGCAACTTAAGGCCGGTTTCTCAATAGCGAGTTAGCGTTAACTGGAGCAACATAACCTTGTAAAAATCTTTAAAATATTGACAAAAAACAGCAAAAAGCTGGGATTTATAGCCCGAGTTAATTTAACCCTCTGGTAACTCGCTATTGAGAAACCGGCCCTTAGGGACGTTTTACCAATTTTAACCCTGGGTCAAGTTGAGATATAGTAAAAAATGGCAAGTTTTATGTAAATTAGTTTTTTGCTTCCTAAATTCACAAACATTCAGCACGTTTGAAATAAATTTCGCTATTTAGTTAGGAACGAATGGATTGAAACGAATAGAATAGAAAATTAGATGTGGATTGACATTTTTAAATCGAATTACAGAACGAAACCGTTTTTAAAATGCTTGCGACTTAAGGTCGCTTTATCAATTTTAACCCTGGGTCAAGTTGAAACTCAGTTAAAAATGGCAAGTTTTATGTAAATTGGTTTTTTTGATTCCTAAATTCACACACACTCACCACGTTTGGAAGAAATTTCGCGATTAGTTTGAAACGAATGGATTGAAACGACACAATGCTTGCGACTAAGGACCGCTTTATCAATTTTAACCCTGGGTTAAGTTGACACTAAGTTAAAAATGGCAAGTTTTATGTAAATTAGTTTTTTTCTTCCTAAATTCAAGCAGATTCAGGACGTTTGGAAGAAATTTCGCTATTAGCTAGGAACGAATGGATTGAAACGACACAAAGAATAGAAGAATCGGATTGCAGGACGAAACCGTTTTGAAATGCTGGGACGCTTTATCAGTTTTAACCCTGGGGCAAGTTAACACTGACTTAAAAATGGCAAGCCCATTTATACAGTGGATGCAGTTCAAAAACTTAAATTTTAAACAGCTTAATTACAATAGATAACTACTTTACTTAGGTAATAAAAAAATCAGATAAAATGAATGTTACTTTTCACGTAAAATCTTAATAGGTACGTTTAGCTTGTTTCAAAGTTGTCCACTTATCCGTATCCGTATCGGAGGTACGTCTACATAACGGCGATGCACAAATATACCTGTTTGAGACAAAACGTATCGACCAGGGGCCTAATTCTTGAATTACAAGAGAAGGAACGATCCCTCAAGTGAAGGGATTAATCTCGGGGAATGGTCCCATCCCTCGAAAAAACATGCTTTTTCTTGGAACCTCTTCTAAATTTTAAATAAACAAAAAATAAAATTTACGGTTTTGGACTCGGGGAGCACGAACTAAGATAAAAAATTAAAAAAAACCAAATTGCGATTATAAAACCATTGAATACTGATTTTGGTCGGCATACGTTAGATATACGTATATAACTAGGTACTTTTCGCACGTTTCAAAATTTTCACTTATCCGTATACGTATCGAACTGCGCATGTGGAAAGGTCGGTTAAGCTAGGGGGACCACCATAAGAGTCCCAAAAAGGTTTAATGCCACGATTTTTTTAAAATTTGTTACTGCAGCCGTTTTCGAGAAAACATGGTTCCTCTAGCTTAACAGTTAAACTAGGGGGACCACCGATATCTTCCATTTGGTTAATGCTACAAAATTGATTTATATGCCATAATTTGTTGCTCATAGGGTCCAAGAGTAATCAAAAATAAAAATTATGAAAAAATGTCTTGGAATTTTTTTATGAGCAAAAAACTGTATTTTGGACATACTGTCCATTATATTGGTCCAAAAAAAACCTAAAGGTGTTTAAACATCATAAAAATGCCTCCCCGAATTTGTTGCAGCAAAATAAAATTTGTTGCTGTTGTCGTTTGGAAGAAAATGTAACCCATTTTAGCGCAAATTCCCGTTAAACTAACTAGAAAGCCACGACGTATTGCATGTCATTCGATAGAGCCTGACCAGTACTAATTTGTTTGCGGCAAAATAAAATTTTTTGCTGTTGCCGTTTGGGAAAAAATTTAAAAAAACCTAGTCACGTGACACTTTTGGCGCAATTTCTCGTAAACTAACTAGGGGGTCCCGACGTATTGTATGTCATTCGATAGAGCCTGACCGGTACTAATTTGTTGCGGCCAAATAAAATTTGTTGCTTAAAACCGATTTTCAAAAAACACTTACTCATACAGAAGAGACACAAAGTTATTGATTATTTTTTATTTTTATTGCAAAATACCACAGAAAAACTGCTTTTTTCTCAAAATATTCCATTCTAAAACTAATTTTTTTTGACAGGTTTCAAAATGGTAAATGGTGAATACGCCAAAAATTTGGCACATATTAGCATCATCTGTGTTTGAGGTTATAAAGTTGATGATTTTTTAGACCACTTCTGGGGGGTGGTTTAAATTTATAGCCCCCAGAAAGGATTGTTTTGTGGTAATTGGTAATAAGTTCCTTTATAATTTTCCTAAGCAACTGTTTTTACAAGAACTAATCAATAAAAAACCTCCAACTTTGTCCAGAAAAACGCCATATTTTGAACCCGTTTTCACCACAAAAAATATATTTATGAGGGCACTACGAGGCAAAACGAACATAAGCGAAGGTCACTGATTATGCACGAAAACTGTCTCCAATGAAAAAAATCCAAAACAACTGTACCCACTCATTTATTTACAAACAGAACTGAAATGAAAACATTGAATTTATTTAAAAGCTTAATCATCAAACAAAGCTTTCCACTGAAAAATCGCACTCAAAGGTCTTAAATCTGCAGCAGCGAACAGTTTGTTGAGCCGACGTGACTCCTTTGTAAACGCATCAGTTGGATTCAGGTCTGTTTTTAGCCGCATTTTTTTTCATAACCTACTTTGATGAAATATTTTTATTTGTAATTTGCGATTGCGATGGGTTTGTGTTTGTAAAGTTTTTTCATGCTTTTGATAGATAAAAACCTCTTTTAAATAAATACAAAGTTAATCTAATTCTTATTTTAAGATTATATATCGAAATGGTTTTGTGACAGTGAGTATTAATCGCGAAAATAAACAAAGGTAACTTTTGATAAGAGTAACATATAACGTCAATTTTAATTTGCTCAACAGAGCGATTACCATTTAGATCCCCCCCTAGGGTTAAAAAAAAACTTCTTTTAAATAGAAATTTTCTTCTTAAATCCAAGAAAAGAGTGTGTTAAGATGATTATTCACTAAAAAAAACCAATTAAAATTATTCCTATAACTCAAACTATGTCGAAAACTCAAGGAAGTTGGTATAAAATGTTTAAAACCAACAATTTCACTTAAACTTAGGAGCGTTCTAAAATAGACTAAACCCTTTTAGTAAATCCCACCGTAAATGTCTATTTTTTCACATCGACTTTCCGCAGATGTATCTCCGATACGGAAACGGATAAGTGAACAAATTTGAAACAAGCTAACAGTACCTTCTATATTATGGCCCAAGGATCGCAAAATGTGTAACAATAATAATAATAAAAAACAAAAAAATTAATGTAAAATTCAGGGTTTGCGCTGGGCAAAACCGAAAAAGAAAAATCTACTGCGTATGCCTGACGCAGTCTGCTCGCACCCAAAAGAGTTTTTGGCTCTGCCTTTTTTTCAGACGAACTTGATTGGGAGTGAGTAATTATCGCTACGGCTTTTTTTAGGTAAATGCAAGGGCAAGGCCTTTATATTAGTTACATTAGTTACATGAATAACGTATACGGGAGAGTAGTCGTAACGATACGTTCAACGTAACGTAATAGTTGGCCCGTATCGGGCCTACTTCACATTCTTGATCTTCACCAATTACTTAGTTTATACGGGCCCGTTAAACCGTTTAAATTTCAAACCGTTTTCCTAAAACGCATGTAAAAACACTACCCAAACCGTTTTAAGAGGTCCGATGCGCTTTAGCTAAAATCGTTTTAAAAATGCGGATTAGAGTTTGTAAAACAGTTTAAAAGTGCGTATAAACCCTCAAACCGTGTTTGAAGCCAGTGCTGCCAACCGAAAAGTTCAAAATAAGTTCAAGGTCGATTCCGATTCCGGAAAAAAAGCAAATTTTTGACAACTATTTGAAAGTCGAAAAAAAATAAATATTAAGGTACCGATTCTTAAGCTTTGGAAAACGTGCAGAAAGTAACGTTTTTGGAACGCTCGGTTTATTCGACAGGTGGCGCACAAAGTTACTACGTCCCCAAGGATTACAAACTTTTTGTTTTAAATTCGAGAGATGTGCATGGTCACTGTGTAGCTTCAACTGCCAGGTATAATCTTATGACTCCCTGAAGATTCCTAATAAGGATGAAAGAGGTCTGTAGGTGTCTGGATTCTCCATTAGACATTGGAGGCCTGGTCGTAATGAAGTGAGAAACAAAAACGCTTTGTCCGATATGCCACGAGTTTTACTTTCATTTTTATTTGCGGACACGAGATTCATTTTGTTGTTTTTTGAAAAAAATTATTACCCAAAGAAACAAACGTAATTGGTTTTTGGGAAAACCGGCTCAAGTAATTGTTTGTTGGCTGTTTAGATTCCAATTAATTTCACAAAATTGAGGGTCAATTATATATATTATTCTTGAAAATTTCGACAAGTATTTGGGCAAATATAATAAAAAGTTAAGTGTTCGTGATGGTGCATCTAAAGTATTTTTTTTAATTATTTATAAACTAAGTATCCTGTCTATTAATCAAAGCCATAGACAAGGCCAAAAGCTGTAAAACAATATTTGCCTAATATTTAGTTATTAAAAAAAAAAGAGTACTAAAAATAACCTTAGAGCTATGGAATTTAATGTGAATTTTATTAAGTCTAGAAAGCACTGGGTAACTGAACTTATTGTGCGTGAAAAAAACATTAAACTTTCTGGGTTCTTAGAAAAGACAGTAGTTTTTTTCTGCTTTCTTTTAACAATTTAATCCTTACGTGGGTAGGTACTTAGACCTGCTTAGACGATTGAAAAATTAGGTCAGTCAAGCCACACCCCCCCTGAATATATTATACTTATAATTTCGAACCAATTTCGAACAAATTTTGAACAACTTTTAAAAATTTTAAACCACACTCTTTCCTGTTTTTTTCTTATATTTAAAATGAGGGGTGCAATAATTTTTTTCATTTTTTGGCCGGATGTCCGTTTTTTTTTTGAATTTTGGAAATTCTTTTTGGTGATATTAGGAGTTCGAAAGTAGTTCTTAATTTTGGGATAATTGCTTTTCATTTTTCTCTACGCTTTAAATGAAGGGGGTCTAACTTGACGTCCGGCTGCACCTCCCATTTTGAATATAAAAAAAAACCAGGAAGGAGGGCCATTCAAAATTTTTAAAAGTGGTTTAAAATTTCTTCGAAATTGATTCGAAATTATAAGCATATCAAAACTCGAATATCTTTAGGGAGGGGGGTATGGCTTGCCTGATCTGAAAAATTATTGAACTGAGACCTAAGTTTAAATCAAAACTTTCCGAATATTTTTTTCCTTTCTTGAACTTTTCTCTTTGATAAGTTAATGAAGGATAAACAACCCAAATCAACACTAAGGCTGGACCCACATGGATACCTGATAGGCATCCGTTTTGCACCAGGTGATCAATGGACTTTGAAGGGAATAAAATGACGGACGTTTCAATTGGCTGACATTGATCACGTGCTACACAACGGATGCGTATCCCGTATTCATGTGGATTAAGCTAACGCGTGGCAAAAATAATAAAAAATTATTGCAGGAGATTCTAATTAGTCTGGTTTGGTATTGATGAAAAATTAAAGGCCAAAAATGATGAAATAGGAATATGCTTAAAACTAGTTAAAACCACGTAAACCGTCCCGGAATAATGTTTTACTTTTTGGTCAGAATTAGATAAAAACTTGAATTAATATTTTGTTAAAGAAGTGTAATTTTTATTTTATTTTAGTTAAAATTATTTATCGTCACTTTCAACTGCCAAAATTCGGAAATAATTGGGTCAAACTGAGCGGCCTAGATGTTTTTGATTTTTATCTAGAAAACCTTCTCAATTTTTTTTTTATTTATTAAGTTTTAATTGTGTAAAAATACGAAGAAAAATTTTTAAATCTATGGGAGTTTTCAGATTTGGAGTTGTTTATATTTCAGGTAAAATTTGTGAAAAATTATGCTCTATAATGAAATTATCGAGGTTCTTGTTCGGATTTGTGTACGAAAAATTTGTAAATGTCGGTAAAGTATATCGTTTGGTTAGAAGCCAAAACCAAGAATTTAAAAATAGTAGTTTTAACAACTAGTAGCTCAAATAGTGCTATTTTTACAAGCGAGTAAAAAAAAGCACAGTTTAGCCTCGAGTTGCTAACACTATTTTTTTAATACCTTTATCAAAAAATCCAAGGAAAAAAGGAAAATACTTTTAAAAATCTCGAATGAAGAGCACTTCTCGCAACACACCATCTTTACACTATAAATCAAGGCGGCTGCTAAATGAAATTACAATGGTTACCATAGCGATGTGCCTCTTTACTCGGTGACGTTCATTGTTGCGACATTTTAATGTTTGATAGTTTGATATTTTGACGATGTTTTTAAAGGATTTTTTCGTAAATACTTGGTGAAAACTGGCGGAAATGCCATAATTTTTAGTCAAAAATAATTAGATTTTTTCAATATTACCATTTTCCGCTATTTCTTTTTAATTTTGGGAAAAAAACGGACAGAAATATTTTTCTGCACTTGTGATCAAAAAAAAAGTTTTTTTGCATCGGTAACAAAAAAAGTCATGCTTTAGTTATTTGCAGACAGTTACAAAAATCATGGTTTTGTTGAAGGTATAAAAAAAAAGTTTTCTTGTATAAAAAATATTTAATGTACAGAAACTTTTTTTCTGGAGATTTATTGTATTACTTTATTAAAAACTTGTTTTTCTGATGCAGGAACCCGATTATTATTAGACCAACGAGAATATCACGATAGGTCCGAAAGATATGTCGTCGTCATTGGGGCACCTTAGCCGGTTGTTCGCATCGTGACCGGCAGTTCGAGAGGTCAGGGGCAGTACCATACTTGCTCTTGTACTACTTGCATGCCGTACTGTCCACCGTCAAACTTAATATGCCAATTTCTTTTTGCATAATATGCAGCATTAAAACAATTTTTGGGTCGTTTTCTTTGACAATTTTTAAATGTCGGTGATGCACGTACGAAGTCATTTAGAAAAAAAAGATTTTTCATGGTACTTAATAATCTCAAATCCTAAAAAATTTATATTATTCCCGGAACATCGTGTATCGATGTCTGCGTTGATGCGTAAGTAATGCTTTACATATTAAAAGCTCCTGCAGTATATATAGTCTAATTTTTTGATAAGCGGACTGACGTCATTTTTTTCTCTAAAAACGTATTTCTTTGTTGTCAATAGTTTGCATGTCAAATAATTGGTTGTTATCAATTTGAAGTAGCAGTTGTCGCTGTGTAAAACAATGTATCAAACAGAGATCCAAAAAAATGACGTCAGTCCGCTCATCAAAAAACTGGACTATACTACAGGCCAAAATACAAGTTTTGTTCGTGAGTTCACATATTCAATCTTTTCAACTTTCTGGCACCTACCGTCACCAAACCAAAAATTGATCAGACCGATCAAAATTTGTTTAAATCGGGTAAGTCGTCTTCGACAAATTGTGTAGACACGCGGTGACTTATATAATATGAAATATCGCTGATTGTTTTTTACATTAAAAAACGTTATGGTACGCATGAATTGGCACTAAATACTTTTTTTTATACCTTCATCAAAAACATGATTTTAGTAACTGTCTGCAGATAACTAAAGCATGGTTTTTTTGGTTACCGAGACAAAAAAACTTTTCTGTCGGTTTTTTACCCAAAATTAAACAGAAATAGCGGAATATAGTATTATTGAGAAAATGAACGTTCATTGTTGCGACATTTTTTTACATGGCGGATCGTTTTAAATAACGGGAAATTTTCATCCCCCCTGCAAAAAAAATGTGTGCGGCACTGGAGCAAATCTAAGTCATTGCGACAAAAGCCTTATGTAAGGAATTACTTAATTAAATCGGTTAATAAATAAAAAAATATGGGCTTTTATTTTGAGTGGAGTTGTTTGCTGTAACTTAAGATAAAAGTACAAGACTTAAGGCTTTTAAGTTGTGGTTCAAAATTTAACAATTCTCAAAAATTTATGATGGCGGACATTTTTAAATAATGTGTAATTTTCACCCTCCCCTCCTCTTCCCCGAAAAAAAATATGTTTGGTACCTATACAGAACAAAATCTAAAATAATGCGACAAAAGTTCCCTCCCTGCTGCATATATGAAGGTATCACTGAATTAAATCGGTTAAGAAATTAAAAATTGATCATCAAGTATGGTGACATAACCTAAATGCCCCTTTACTTAAAATAAGCCTGTTTCTGCATATAGAAAAATTAGCAGATTTTATTAAGCCCATTGAGTGGCCTGCTAACAACCCCGATTTGAATCTGGTAGACAGCCATTATTGGGGAGATTTAGAAAAAGATGTGCACAGAAATGGCCGCGGCTAATTGACATAAATGAACTCTGTCAAGGCATCACAGAGGCGCATCGAAGTTTGCCCCAAATAAACATTACCAATGCTTTTAATAAATGTTAAATAAATTATACGTTAACTAATGGTTATTTTTTTAAAAAGTATAAGTGTGAAAAAAATATTATAAAAAATATAAGTGTTTGATGGTTAATAACAAAGTAAACTCAGCTTAGGCTCGGCCAAATAACCAATAACCAATACAAGTCACAATTTTTATTGAAAACTCTGGAAATGATGACACCAACTTGTTTACTTCTTAACTTATTTAAGCAAGTGATACCTCCATATACCTAGCAGCGATAGGAGGTAGAATGTCCTTGATTTTGTTTTGTTATTTTTTAGGGAAGTGAAATTAACCAAAAAAATGTCAAAGCCGCAAGCTTTGTTCACCCAAAAATGTAAAAAATGTTTAAAATCAAGTAATCCGATCAAAAGTTAAAGCAAATGCAAAAACTGCGATTTTTTTTGCAAATGACAGTGTCGGGTCCACTTATTTCAGAGGTTTATAGTTTTCTTATCTCTCAACTCATTTAATTAAGTAATGCTTTGGTATAGAAAGCATACATAAGGCTTTTGTTGAAATGACTTAGATTTTCTCCAGTGCCGCACGTATTTTTTTGCAGGGGGCCTGAAAATTACCCGATATTCAAAACGCTCCGCCATCTTGCATTTTTGCGAAATGTCAAAATTTTGACGGATTGGAAAAGTCTTGTCTTTCAAAAAAGTAAAAAAAAAATTGAAATCGAACTAAGAAAGTTATAGCAAATTTTCAAGTGTGCAAGTTTTTTTCGCCCAACCTATATATAAATATACCGGGTGTCCCAAGAAGTAACCTATCAGAATATTTTGTAAACTATACAGTGGAAACTTTTCAAACTTTCTGTTCTATTCTAATCTATCTATCTTTATGAAATATTCTCATATTTGCAGTGTTGCCATTTGCAGGAAAACTTGGCAACAACTTTCTTATTTCAAATTGAACACCCTGTATATTTTTAAATTTTTAGATTCTACAAAATATTTTAGGTATATTTTATGTATAATGTTCTATACCTATGTTCAACTGTTTTTAAAATATTGACAGGTGAAAATTGACATCTTTTAACTTTGACAGCCCGTTACATCGAAATGGTTAAGGATAGAGCAAAACGGTTTTACATTTCTATCTTGGCTTTTAACAAGCTATTGTTTTATACTATTTTTAACCCAGGGTTAAACTAACCTTGGGATCTTTTAACCCTGGGTTTAGATATAAAACGATAGCTTGTAAAAAACCAAGATAGGAATGTAAAAACCGTTTGGTTGGCTCTATCCTTAACCGTTTCGATGTAACGGGCTGTCGAAGTTCAAAAATGTTAATTTTCACCTGTCAATATTTTAAAAACAGTTGAACCCAGGTATAGGGATTTATACATAAAATGTACCTAGAATATTTTGTAGAATCCAAAAATGCAAAAATATATAGGGTGTTCAATTTAAAATAAGAAAGTTGTTGCCAAGTTTTCCTGCAAATGGCAACGCTGTAAATATGAAAGTATTTCATAAAGATAGTTTACATGGACTTATGTAGAAAGTTTCCATTGTATAATTTTGAAAATATTCTAATAGGTTACTCACCTTGAGACACCCGGTATATATGTTGTCAAAAATTTTAGCACCAACACTAAGAATTTTGTCAATCAATGATGCACAAATGGCTGAACCAATTTGGATGAAATTTGTTAAGAAAATAGGGTGTATCCTGTTAACATAGGCTACTTTCTTTTAGACATTTCTCTGAATGACTTGAACTATATGGCACACAAAATTGAGTTTTTCAATTTTTTTTGCAAAGTTTATGTGCTATATATGCCAAAAATTTTGGCTTCACTAAACTAAGATTTTTATAAGCAATCTAACAAAGTATCTGGCTGCAGGATTTTTTCAGTTACAGTGGCTACAAAGTGAGCGACGGACAGACCCACAGACCGACGTCGGCGTCGTCTGGAAATTACTCAGAACCACCAAATTCGTGAAAATCCATCAAAATCTCGAAGTTCGATTTTTAGATTATTACATTACTTCCCTTAGCGGGGGAAGTAAAGACACTGTTTTAGCCGCTTGTTGTAGAAACTACTCTTTTGACAGTACCTATGTGTTCAAAGTTGAACTTGATTGAAAACTATCTCCGACCGCCGCCGTTAACAATAAGTTTTAGGTAAGCAGGCCAAACCCCATTTTGTAGTTAACGCTTTTACTTACTCAACTGTTTTGTGTTCTTTATAAGACAATGTTTTTGTAAATATTCAATTTTTTAATTTGTAGACTGTGTCTGTCCAAACCAATTTTGTGACTTTTATATATACTTTGGCAGGTGAACAAAAACTTGCAAAAGAAATAGATAATTTCCTACCACAAATACAAAAGGTTATGGTTCTAGAAACGCTGATATTGTAGTAAAAAGTTGAAGAAAGAAAAACAAATTTAGGCAGAAAAATATCGAGAAGAATTTTGTGAAAATTGAAAAAATAAATCAGTCGGGGTTGTGTGTTGAATTGATAAACGGAAACAATAACCACGAATGGAAATTTCGTGCAAAAATGCTGCTGAGAAAAAATCTATGCTGGGAAAACTTTAAAAAAGAAATTGGTATACCTCCTTCATTGCTGATCTAAAGAAAGCATATACAAGGTTGAAGTCCATGTCGTTAATTGTGCAATGTTGTCAAAAATTTTAGCACTAACACTAAGAATTTTGTCAATCAATGACGCACAAATGGCTGAACCAATTTGGATGAAATTTGTTAAAAAAATAGGGTGTATCCTGTTAACATAGGCTACTTTCTTTTAGATATTGTACGACGACTGGATGCTGCAGGTGTTGCTATTTGTAATGCGGATAAAACTGCAAATTTGTTATTGTTATTACCAAAATCATACAAAACATTATATATAGTGGCAATCATGAGATACTATAGCGTAGAAATAATAACTCTTTTAATCAAGTTAGCCTGGAAAAAATGCGCAGTAGATTTTTCGCCTGCGGCCTTGCCCGGGGCCAACACATAATTTTTACGTTATTTTCATTGTTTTTCAAAGTTATTATTTTAACACGCTTTGCGATCCTTGGGCCAGAGTATCTCATAGTTATATGGTAGCAATTATAAAGCACACATACAACTACACATATGTGACTCAAAATCGGTCGACTAGTAAAAGGTTCTATGTTTGCCGAGGAAAACATCTGATCAGAGATTATCCACAGAAAAATACAAACAGAGGATATTATAGAGGAAGAGAGGAGAAACTTTTCAAAATTATGGGAAAACAGGCAAAGTTATGGAGAAAGACTAATGGAGAAAACAAACAAAACTATAAAGAAAACAGTCAAAATCATAGAAAATACAGGCAGAATTATGGATAAGAATGAGAAAATTATAGTGAAAATGGAGGAAGTTTTAGAAGAGGATATGGTAGAAGATATGCTTGGGGTTTTAGATGTGGTTTTCGAGGCAATTATAAAGGAAATTATGGAAATGTTAATCATAACGCTAAGCATGAAGAAGAAAAATCAGGTAGCGATGAATAAAAACAAGAAGACAGCATGGGACATACAGATACGAGCACATATGGAAGTGTTGCGTTTATGATGGGACACTTGTAAGGAAAAAGAGGTTTGTAATGAGAATCTGTTGCATTTTTGTATAGATTCAGGATATACAAACAAAGAGATACAGAGATATTTGGTTTATGATAAATTTAATTTTTGTAACTTGGTCGTGTGAAAAAATCTAAGAAAATAGTAATAGCTGAATGAAGATAATACTTATTTACAAGCAGTACACATTGAAAATACTATAGCTGAAGATCCCGCAGCTTCGTCTACGGTTTTACCCATTTTTTTCCGTATTTCTTGTTTTAAATGATCATAACTTTTGTTTCCGTAAAGCGATTTTGATGAAATAAAGCCTATTTCCTGCCCAGTAGTCCAAGAAACCCAGTAGCGAAATCCGTTTAGTAGTTTTTGCGTGATTTTGGAACAAAAAAATAGACTGACAGACAAACAACAAAAAATAAACAAACAAAATTCTAAAAATTAGATTTTTGTTATCCATATTGTCTGGTTAGAAGCCGACAGCAAAAATTTTTACAAAAATATCCAATGTACAGAAATGGTCTATCTAGAGATTTATTATATCGTCTGTTGCGTTTAGCTCCGCAACATAGAGATTTTTTTTACAAATATTAGTAGCAAATATGGGAAACTTCTTAATACATTTGACAATCGTGTTTTTGAGATATTCACTTTCACAGTTGCACGGACAAAGCCAAAAATATTTTTTTTATTTTTTGAGAAATCCCTGGTCACGTCGACTTTGCTTTTGTTAATAGTACATTTTATATTGCATTTTTTCTTCTAGGATACATTCCTACGAGAGGTGAAATTAACTGTACAATTTGAGCTTATTTTGAGAGTAAATATCTCAAAAACGAATCGATACATTTTCGAAATTATTACACGATTGTCAAGACATTCGGGAGACCTTCTATCACTCGACCCACTTTCCCTACTCAAAATATAGGGGTAAAGTTTATCCCTGAAAGGGGATGCGCGCTATAAAAATTTCAAAAAGTCTCTCCCTTACAAACAAAGTCGATGTGTTTCAGCATTTTCTCTAATTCTTTAGAGTTTTTGGAAAAATCCAGGTGAACCCTTTTAAAAGGCCAACCCTGTATATAGCCACAATGACCAAACAGCATTTATTAGGATGAGCAAAAAATTCGTTAGTTTTAGCTTTTTAATGTGATTAAAGTGAGTAAATGAGTTGGTTAATCTTATCAAAAAATCTGGTAAGCGTTACCAAAGTATCCAGTTAAAACAACTATACATTTGGTAAGGGCTACCGAGTTGTTAGTCCGAACCTATATTCGTAGTGACGTTTACTAGATATAGTTTAGTGAAGGTAACTAGATACTTAGGTAACTTCAACTATAGTCAATTATTTTAACGTCTGCAGATTCTAACTAGGTGAGTCTGGTTAAAACAACTAAAAGTTTAGTTGATGCCTATTTGACTTAAGTTTCTAGTAAGGCTGACCCAATTTCTAGTCAAAGTTACTAGATATTTATATCGGGGTAGGACACAAAAATGTAAAAAGTGCACCCCAATGGAACATCAGCACCTACTCAGTTGTGCACTGGTGGCGCACTAATTGTACTGATGGAAACTGCTACAAGCGTTTCTATTTCATTGAATCTAAGAGATAAATGCGTAGTTCAATGGTTATAATAGACACTAGTGGTGAGATTTACTAAAAGTGTTTAGTCTATTTTAGACCGGTCCTGAGTTTAAGTGTAATTTTTGGTTTTAAGCATTCTAAACCAACCTCCAACCTTCCTTGAGTTTTGGACATAGTTTGATTTATAAGAAGAATATTAATAAATTTGTGTATTGAATAATCATCTTAACACAATCTTTTGTTGGATTTAAGAAGAAAGTTTCAATTTAGAAAAAAAGAAAATTAAAAAATTGGAACCCACGCGGGGTTTAAATAGTAAACACACTGGAGAAAAAATTAAAATTGGGGTTATATTTTTAAGGAGTAGATTAATTTTGTATTTATTTAAAAGATGTTTTTATTTATGAAATGTATTAAAGAACTTAAAAGCAATTTTTGTTTACATTTCTGTCACTGTCGAAATATCAGTTTCAAAATGTTAGCTGACAGCAAGTTCGGATCTCTTACCTCTCTACCTTGCACCTTGGCTTGTACCAACCTCTACTGATGAAAGCTACAGCTTTAAAAATGAGTGAGCTTTGGGTAAGAAAAGTTTTCTTGACTGAGCTTTTAGATAACATCAATGTTTTAATTTCAGTTTGTTTAAAAACAATAAATTAATGTAGCTGTTTTGGGTTTTTTTATTTGGAATATTTTTCGTGCATAATCAGTGACCTTCACTTATGTTTGTTTTGCCTCGTAGTACCGTCATAAATATATTTTTTGTGCTGAACACGTGTCAAAATATGGCGTTTTTCTGGACAAAATTGGAGGTGTTTTATTGATTAATGAACAACTTGAGATATTAAATAAGGTAAATTCATCCTTGTAAAAACGGTTACTTAGGGAAATTATGAACGAACTTATTACCAATTATCACAAAACAATCCTTTCTGACGGCTATAAATTTAAACCACCCCCCAGAGGTGGTCTAAAAAATCACCAACTTTATAACCTCAAACACAGATAATAAAGCTATTATGTGCCAATATTTTGGGATATTCACCATTTGCCATTTTGAAACCCGTAAAAAAATATTAGTTTTAGGGCATTTTCTCCTAAAATATGGTAATTTTGACAAAAAAAGCAGTTTTTCAGTGGTATTTAACAACACAAAATAATCAATAGACACTTAAAGTAAATATTTCAACGCATCGGTATCGGTATACCTAACGCGTTCGAAACAAAGTCAAAATACGCTACATTTTTGCCTGATTCTTTGGCGGGTGTGATGACAGAATCTCGTTGCGTACGGAAGGATGTACGTATCGTAACGGACCCACGAACGTACGCAATGATTTCAATCAGCAGTTCTGTCATCGCGCCCTTCAAAACAGCGGGCATCGTTCGAAACATCGCATAATGCCGCTCACTTCTATTTCCTTCCTTGTCAAAAAAATTGAGAGGGCCATAAAATGGAAAATATAGATGGGTAAAACTGTGGATCAGGCATTTATGAAAACCTACATATAAAAAAATTGTTAGAATACGATAGCTGCCTATGAATACTGCAAGGTAGGTGTGAGGTAGTCGCTGTCGCTGTTGTACGACGTATCCGTTCTGAGTATGCGCACTGAGATACGATTACGATTAATTAATCTCTACTTGTGCAACTTTAACAGTGAGATTTACTAAGATCTAAAATAGTACCCCCCACAGGTCTAAATTTTTACACCTGTGAGAGGTACTAAATTTTAAACCCAATTTAAAAAAAAAAATCTTACTCATACAGAAAAGACACAAATTTATTGATTATTTTGTATTATTATTGCAAAATATCACTGAGAAACTGCTTTTTTCTCAGAATATACCATATTTTAGGCGAAAATGCCCTAAAACTAATTTTTTTTTGACAGGTTTCAAAATGGCAAATGGTGAATACGCCAAAAATTTCGCACATAATAGTTTCATTATCTGTGTTTGAGGTTATAGACTTGGTGATTTTTGAGATCACCTCTGGGGGGTGGTTTACATTTATAGCCCCCAAAAAAGATTGTTTTGTAGCAATTGGTAATAAGTTCGTATATAATTTCCCTAATTAACTGTTTTTGCAAGGATTAATTTATCTTATTGAATATCACAAGTTGTTCATTAACCAATAAAGAACCTCCAATTTTGTCCAGAAAAACGCCATATTTTGAAGTCGTTTTCAGCACAAAACATATATTTATGAGGGCACTACGAGGCAAAACAAACATAAGTGCATAAAAAATATACCAAACAAAAAAACACAAAACAACTATATTCATTTATTTACTAACTGAAATTAAAACATTATCTAAACGCTCAGTCAAGTAAACTTTCCTTACTCAAAGCATACTTCAAAGCTGTAACTTTCATCAGTAACTCGCTCTTTGTGATTTGAACGCAGCTAATATTTTGAAACTGACATTTCGACAGTGACAGAAATGTAAACAAAACTTGCATTTAAGTTTTTTAATACATTTCATAAATAAAAACACCTTTAAAATGAATAAAAAATTAATCTACTCCTTATATTATTATTACCCATCTAAATCGTTGTGCGACATCAAGTATTAATTGAAAAAAATAATTAACAAAGGTAAGTTTTAATTAGAGTGACATAAAACCCCAATTTTGATTTGTTCTACAGAGTGTTTACTATTTAAACCCCGTGTGGGTTTAAATTTTTTAATTTCCTTTTCTTCTAAATACAAACTTTCTTCTTAAAGCCAACAAAAGATTATGTTAAGATGATTATTCAATAAATAAATTTGTTAGAATTCTTCTTATAAATTAAACTATGTCCAAAACTCAAGGAGGGTTGGTTTAAAGTGCTTAAAACCAAAAATTTCACTTCCACTTAGGACCGTTCTAAAATAAACTTTAAACTGATTTGCTAAACCCTTTTAGTAAATCCCATCATAAGTGTCTAAAACTATTCCCTAGATCGTAACCATGTCTTTAAATCTTAAGATTTTTGGTTCTCTAATCAACAGTAGGGTGGAATTCATTTTAAATTAACTACATTAACCACAAAAATGTTTAGCACACCTTTACTGTTTCACATGGTTTTTTCAGAATTTACTCACAAACTTATCTTTTTCAAATTATTTCGACAGTCTCATAAATTTAGGATAGTTACTTATTATTATAGCAGTCATACCCGTTTGTTTGCTTCCTTACAAGAAAAACTCACTTTCGATGACACCGCACGCATGAACATACGAGTGTTTATTTTCACATTTATAAAAATCGAAATACCAAAACAAGTTTTTTATGAGTAAATTCTAGAATACCTGCAAAAGAAAAATGTGTCGTGCATTTTAGCCTACTTTAAATTCGCATTTTTAACAAAATTTTACGATTATTGCTAAAAAAATATCTATATTTCTAGAAGTATATACAGGGTGAAAATGACATATTCTATGGGTCCAACCTCCTTTGTTTTCAAGATTTTTAAAGTTTGAGAAATGGGGGAAAAAGAGGTTTAGGAGACACAGATAACAAAAAACTGCAATAGGTAAAAAAATTATTAGTAGAAATAAAAAAGATAATTCTACCAAGAGAAATACTATTCGATTTTTGGCCTCCTGCACTAGTTATACCACTGACTGGTTTCAGACACAGTCCAACCACCACCACCTATGACGAATCGATAGAAAAAAACAAACTATCAAAAATGCACCCGAGTTCTACAAGATTACATACCGGGAGCGACCTGGAGACTAGACGCAAACGCGTGTTTCACCCTTGTTAGGGATCTTCAGTGCGCCATAAGTTTTAATAGACGAATAATACTAACATCAAATAAACAAGCCATGGACAAATGCTTGGTAAAACACTAGATAACAGAATGAGAAATAATTTACCGACCTGGCAGGTATAGTGGGTACATACCTGGTCTATCAACCAGGGTTCGATCCCCGGGGCTGTCGGTAGCCTACTCGGACTTTTTCTTATAAAATTGCATAATTTTGTAAGATTAAGGAAAAACGGTTTATGGATCGGAGTAGGCCGTCTTAGCTGGAAGGCAGGCTAACACGTCCCTCGTAGAGTACGATAAGAGGACGGTACGTGTGATCCATATATTGATAGTGGAGCACGTTAAAGATCCCCAGCCTTGACAAAGGGGTTTAGGTCTAAATCCCTCTAGAAAAAGAAAAGTGCCTTCCTAGGGGGTGCTCATCAGACCGGTTAGATCATATAATGAGCTAACCGCTCGGAGAGCAAGCTACGGTCTTCCAAGCCGAGGTATACGCCATTATAATGGCGGCAATACTAGAAGAGGTTCGCAATGGTCCGGAGGAGTATGTGTACATATGCTCCGACAGCCAAGCGGCCCTAAAGGCACTTAGTACGCCAAAAATTGCCAATACGCTGGTGGAAGAGTGCGTAGAAGCACTGGAAGCCTTGAGTCAAGACAAAACAGTTACAGTGATGTGGGTACCGGGTCACACGGGAGTGTCGGGCAACGAAAAGGCGGATGAACTCGCTCGAATCGGGGCTAGCACTCAATACGTGGCGCTGGAACCACTCTTGGGTATAACAAGGAGACAGCTGCAAACTCGACTCATTAAATGGGCTAACGATGCACTGGCAGACTCCTGGGAGAACGAAATAGGATGCAGACAGTCCAAAGAATTCATCGACGCACCAGACGCGGCTAGACGCAATTGGCTCCTGGGAAGGACACGAAAAGATATTGGACTACTGACAGGGATACTGACCGGCCACAAATGACTCAGTAAGCATCTGACTCGCATCGGGATCGGGAATGACTCCATCTGCCGTGCCTGCGGGAGGGCGGAGGAGACATGCCGGCACCTCGTTGCGGAGTGCGATGCATACCTAAGGATGAGGCATCAGATGGTCGGACAACCAAACCTGGATGCAGAGGACCTACGAGCTTCCAAGTAGGCCAAAGTACTGGACTTCGCGAAGAGAACAGGAAGGCCCGGAGAGCCCACTACCGTACAAGCGGTACAGGTGGTGGGTTTCAGACACAGTCCAACCACCACCACCTATGACGAATCGATAGAAAAAAACAAACTATCAAAAATGCACCCGAGTTCTACAAGATTACATACCGGGCGCGACTTGGAGACTAGACGCAAACGCGTGTTTCACCCTTGTTAGGGATCTTCAGTGCGCCATAAGTTTTAATAGACGAATAATACTAACATCAAATAAACAAGCCATGGACAAATGCTTGGTAAAACACTAGATAACAGAATGAGAAATAATTTACCGACCTGGCAGGTATAGTGGGTACATACCTGGTCTATCAACCAGGGTTCGATCCCCGGGGCTGTCGGTAGCCTACTCGGACTTTTTCTTATAAAATTGCATAATTTTGTAAGATTAAGGAAAAACGGTTTATGGATCGGAGTAGGCCGTCTTAGCTGGAAGGCAGGCTAACACGTCCCTCGTAGAGTACGATAAGAGGACGGTACGTGTGATCCATATATTGATAGTGGAGCACGTTAAAGATCCCCAGCCTTGACAAAGGGGTTTAGGTCTAAATCCCTCTAGAAAAAGAAAAGTGCCTTCCTAGGGGGTGCTCATCAGACCGGTTAGATCATATAATGAGCTAACCGCTCGGAGAGCAAGCTACGGTCTTCCAAGCCGAGGTATACGCCATTATAATGGCGGCAATACTAGAAGAGGTTCGCAATGGTCCGAAGGAGTATGTGTACATATGCTCCGACAGCCAAGCGGCCCTAAAGGCACTCAGTACGCCAAAAATTGCCAATACGCTGGTGGAAGAGTGCGTAGAAGCACTGGAAGCCTTGAGTCAAGACAAAACAGTTACAGTGATGTGGGTACCGGGTCACACGGGAGTGTCGGGCAACGAAAAGGCGGATGAACTCGCTCGAATCGGGGCTAGCAAGGAGACAGCTGCAAACTCGACTCATTAAATGGGCTAACGATGCACTGGCAGACTCCTGGGAGAACGAAATAGGATGCAGACAGTCCAAAGAATTCATCGACGCACCAGACGCGGCTAGACGCAATTGGCTGCTGGGAAGGACACGAAAAGATATTGGACTACTGACAGGGATACTGACCGGCCACAAATGACTCAGTAAGCATCTGACTCGCATCGGGATCGGGAATGACTCCATCTGCCGTGCCTGCGGGAGGGCGGAGGAGACATGCCGGCACCTCGTTGCGGAGTCCGATGCATACCTAAGGATGAGGCATCAGATAGTCGGACAACCAAACCTGGATGCAGAGGACCTACGAGCTTCCAAGTAGGCCAAAGTACTGGACTTCGCGAAGAGAACAGGAAGGCCCGGAGAGCCCACTACCGTACAAGCGGTACAGGTGGTGGGCTGGGCTGGGCTAAGGTAAAAAGGGACTGATTAGGCCCAGGTCTTGGGCCACCTCCTAGTTACCACTACTACTATCTGTGTAATAATATTACCTGCTACATAGGGAACACATTGATTCTAGTGCCATCTACCTACAATAAATGACATTAAACTAAATTATAATTATTAATCATGTAAATCGCGTTCTTTTCATAGTAAAATTTTCATGCCAAAATCCTGACAAAAACATTCTTTTAGGGAATATTCATAAAAATAACTTGATTGTCAGGTTACCATGGGCATATTATTATCTTATTACCAAAGAAATATAACTATCACAAACTCTTTAACAATATTCAATCGAAAATAGCTCTGCAACATTCCTGTCATATTCGCAATAGAATATTCCAAAAAACACTCTGAGGGAATATTCCTATAACATGAATATCCCTGCAATGTTATGTGGGAAGGACTATATTATAAGTATAATCCACTCTAATAAGGCATATATAGGCGCCGAAGTAAAAATTATTTTAGTTTATTCTTTTTGGTGTACTTTTTTAAAGTCGTTTCACTTTGTTGTTAAAAACTATTTTATTTTTGTAAACTGTTTTTATGCTCAATCATGGTCTTTTTATAATGTGCGAGTACACAAAATTTCGTTTTTTACTTGTGATTTCTAAATAGGATAAAAGAAAATCGCGTATCTGGACACTCTATTTTACACCCTATATATATATATATATATATATATATATATATGGTACTATAAATAATGTGATAAGATTACATTATAATTTTGATGGGGTGTTGCCTCGGTGTCTTTTTCCAAATTTTCATATTGAATTTTTACTTTAAAATTGGCTGCTATACTATCCTATTTCAAAATATCTTCCGTGTTAAGTAAAATTGTTATCTAAATCCAGATTACCCCAGAAAATTCACCCTCCTACCCTATTAATAGTTAATGAGGTTTTTCCTGCCGCGAATGACTAAAATATCTTGGCTCTTCATAGCGCATCCTTGGGGAGAGAAGCATTTTTAGGCAGAGAAATACTTTTAAAAAGATTGAACATTCTTAAGCTTCAATTGGAAAGTCCATGATAGTGTAGGGGCATATGTCGATAATTTCTATCCCGTGGGATTTTTTATGAAGGATATTTGTGACTATGTGGGATTGATAGCTCTTTAGTCACACAATCAAGTGTTACCGCGTGTTTTTAAAAAATGCAACTTTCGTAGCCGGGAATTAATTATACTCGATTCCATATAACTCGAGGATGAGGATTCCAAAAAAATTTACTTTCAAGGTCATCCGACCTTAAATGAACATAAAAATCGCAAAAAACAAGATTTCTGCCATTTTCTCTTCAAAAAATCTTAATAATTCGACGTTTTGTCAGACCAACTTCAAATGTACCTCAAACTATTAGGCATATATGCCAAATTGGGTTCTTAGAGTTTGATGCAGTTTAAAGCTTCATGACCTTGAAAAATACCCCAGCAAAATTAACAAATTGCAAAAATAACATACTAAAGGGCGCTATTCTTCAATTATTAAAGCCAAGGGAACCAAATTAGGTAACAAAGATAAGAAGGTTAAGTCCAACAATTTTGTTAAAAAAAATTTTGTTCAGCTATGACGCGTTTCAATATAGCGGCTGATATCTCAAAATAGCCACATTCTATTTTATCCAATTACGTAAAAACGTAAAAATAACAAGGTGGGCATGAATTTTTGTTGACTTATCTCTGCTTAATATGAGAAAAAAATCAGTTGATGCATGACCTTGATGGACCTTGATAATACCATGTAAAATTGAAAAACCAGCTTTTTGTAGTGTTGTTTTACAAATTACGGCTACGCAAAAACTTTAAGTGCCGGAGATGAAATTAACATGTTAGCCATAAATAAACCCTTAATTTTAAACCTCTCCACCATTTCTTTTGATCTGTTGTCCCAGATGCTTATGCTATACCCCGGTAAAAATGACCTATATGCCTGTTGTTTTTAGTTTCGGAACTGTGAATTTTATGTTCTACTCACTTGTCTAGTCAACAAAGTCATTTAAGTTACCTATAAAAGTGTTAGTAGAAGTTAGATATACATTATCATATTCAGAACCAGGTGTTTTAGATGCCATTTTCCAAAATGGCGGTCGAAAAATCATAAAAAATACAATTTTTACAACTGGTGCGTGATTATACTCGATTTCATATAACTCGAGGATGAGAATTTCAAAAAAATCACTTTCGGGGTGACCTTGAATATTGCAAAAAATACGATTTTTTCCATTTTCTCTTTAAAAAAATCTCCATAATTTAACATTTTGTTACACCAACATCTGGAAAGCCAGATCAAAAAAATAGGGTAGGGAGGTTTAAAATGAAGTGTTTTTTTATGGATAAGATGTTAATTTCATCTCCGGCACTTAAAGTTTCTGCATAGTGATAGATTGGAAAAAACACTACAAAAAGCGGGTTTTCCAAATTTAGACGTTATTTTCAAGATCAATCGGGGTTATGCATGAACTAATCTTTTTTTTCATAGTAAGCGGAGATATGTCAACAAGAATTGATAGCTACCTTGTCATTTTTACTTTTTTACGAAATTGGATACAATAAAATGTGGTTATAGGTCGCCATTTTGATATATCAGCCGCTTTATTGAAACGCGTCATAGTAGAATAAAATGTTTTTTAACAAAATTGTTGGACTTGACCTTCTCATCTTTGTTGCCAAAATTAGTTCTCTTCGCTTGAATATGTTATTTTTGCAATTTGTTAATTTTACTGGGGTATTTTTCAAGATTATGAAGCTTCAAACTGGATCAAACTCTAAGGATCGAATTTGGCATACATGCCTAATAGGTTGAGATAAATTTGAAGTTGGTCTGACAAAACTTCGAATTATTAAGATTTTTTGAAGAGAAAATGACAAAAATCTTGTTTTTTGCGATGTTCAAGGTCATTTAATGTCGGGTAACCTCAACAATAAATTTTTTGGAATCTTCGTCCTCGAATTATATGGAATCGAGTATAATCATGGCCTGGCTGCGAAAGTTGTATTTTTTATGATTTTTGGCAACCATCTTGAAATATGACGTCATATAAAACCCTTCTACACGGATGCGAACAAAACACCCGGTAACAATTGATTGTGTGACTAAAGAGCTATCACTATGACCTACTTACAATGGTCGTGTCAAGATATGCGCATTTTTTCATAGTAAAAATAAACTTCTTCGATTTGAGGATTTCATCACTACAAAACACAAAAGTTTTGAAATGTCCAAAAACCACAGCAAAACTGCGCATGTCTGGTAGGGGGCACTCATGGCACAAGATCAAAAAGCTTGCACCTTGCAAAGTTTCTCGTGCACTTTTGCAGATTTGCCGGCCACAAATTTCATTTTGAAAGCCACCATGGTGCCGATTCTTGAATTTTGTAGGGAAGTTCTTCTCACTTTGCACTTCTGTTTAGTTTAAACGTCATCAGATAGATTACATCCCTGTATGTTGTTTCTCACTTTATCACCAAGCGTGCGATTATATCCTAAGCTCTGGAGCTTAATTTTATTTAACCTCGCAAAAAAAATCTTAAATTTATTTACTCCAGAGCTTGCGATAGGGCGAGTTTGTAAATTCAACATTTTTTTAACAGCGGTGGAACATGGGTGCCAACATTCGGTTGACAGATGGGTTTGACATCCATTTGACATTTAGCAGTGATGAAATGTCGTTGTTCCATCGTATACAAAAAGATCGCGCTGCGGTGTAAACAGCTGAGTGCCAATAACCACACTTAAAATAAATAATAAATTCATTCCTCAACTTCGGCTAGAGAATTCAAGTTTATTATGATGTCTAGCTCATCATCAGAGTCTTCACTTGAACTGTCTTGTATTAATTTTACGGCTCACTACTCCCTTAAGCATGCTGTACTGTACCTTGTATTAACCAAAATGCATAAAAAAATATCTTGATTTAAATAAGTTTAAAAAAAAATTGGTAAAAATAAATAACCATAAAGTAGGGTTATGTTTAATCCAACTACAATTTTCCACCGACTCCCGAAGCCGGTGGCGATCGGTGCCAACATTTGTTGGATTGGTGAAGTCCATCGTAAAATTTAGGAACTCTATTGTTGGACTGGTAAAATCCATCTAAAATTTATAGTGGATTTACAAACTCGCTCATATATGTAAAGAAAATTATATCTGGAGAAGCTTCGGTTTTCCTTGTAAGTAAAGGTGCTTTTTGTGCCCTTTTCCAATACATTTTTTTCTTACTATAAATAAATACAATTTCTGATAAAAACTTACTTTAGTGGTTCTAAATCCCAAGGTCACGTTAACAACATACGGACAACGTTAACTTTCGTGGGTCCCTAAACGCTATATTAAACAAGGTAAGATTAGACAAGAAGGCCACGGGTGACGCAATCGTTAAAACATACGTTAACGTACATTTCTGCCTGAACTTGACATGATCAACTTAAAGACACAGATAGCGTAAACTTTAAAACTTATAGTAAATATTAGCTTAACGTCTCTTTGTTCTTACTTTAAATTCTAACGCAGTCAATCTTATATAAAAGCCTGTTCTTATTTAGGGACAGAATTTACTTTCAAAGTAATTTGCAGTGTCAGTCAGTAGTGCCCACTTTTAAGAAACACTTGTGAATAATACAGACGTTTGTCAAGTCTTAAAGTAGATTTATATATTTCATTTAGGTTTAAGAGTTGTTACCTAAAGGCCTACACAATTTATTGTGGTAATTCATCTAACTTCTAAAAATAAAAGCCTTCGGTGGCTTTAAGAAAACTCTTGAAAATTGTTTCCATAATTTACGTGACTTTTTGGAAAGGGGGTGGAAGAGTCGGGTATAGCACACATAACATCCCAAATACATTTTTGCAAAAAATGTTTTTTGCAATGGCTTAATAGTGTGAGTTCGTTTTGTTTTTTAATTTTTGGATTTTTAAGGCAGTGCTGGGGCTCGTTGATGTATTTTTAATTTTTGTTTTGAGGGGGTGAAAACCCCCCAAGGAGAAAATTATTATAACTAACCCAACTCCAACCCAACTCAAGCTAGATCCGTCCAACCTAAGCCAAAATAATACTTTTTGATTTTCACGTTCAATTTTTCCAGGGCTTTTCTCCAGTGGTTTTTTTTCCGAGGTGTTTTTTTTTAAGGATTTTTTCCGTTTACCAAATAAAGGCACCCTGGCAGATTTTAACCTGTATATCTCTAAAACTAAGGGCACTCTCATATCGGATATTTTTGCAAAAGTTCCGTGGTGGTTAGTACTACATTTTTACACAAAATAAAATTCATAAAAAAATTGCTTCTTTATTTTTTTATTTTTTTCACCTCCATGTAACATAAATAAGTTTGCGCTTTAGGGTAAAAAACAACACTTTCTTTTTAATGCTTCAATATTTTAAAAAGAAAAAACAAAACGTAACGCAAATAAATTTTTTATTTATTTATACATAAATAGCTTAAAAAATCTAAAACTAAGTACAACATTTTTTCACACTCTTGCCAGAGGGGTCTAAGTAGCATTTAACTAGTAGTCGGAGGTCATATCTGTTCATAAGGTACCCCCATTTAGCAGCCAGGCAAGGCGTCTCTATTGACCCCGATTTTCTGAAAAAACGACATATCAAATTTAAAAAAATTGGTGCTTGAGAGCACGGATAGTCCACCATACAATCAATTATTTTATGTTAAAAGAAAATGAAAATATCGTTCTATAGTTATGATTTTTTTATATATTTTAACCTTTTTTCAAATAACTCGGAAACTAAAGCTCCCACGAATTTGGACCTTATAACAGAATTTGTAGTCCGAAACTTAAATCTGAAAACCGTATATCGCTACTTGCTTTTGTTCCAAAGAATTTTTTTTAATATTTTATCCCTATTTTCCCCCCTTCAACTCCCACCACCCTACCCAAAAGTTAATCGGTTTATGGTCAGGCGATAGACGATTTTTGTACCAAATTTCGTTAAAATCGATTAAGGCGTTCTGGAGTTATCGTGTATACAGACAGACAACAGACCGACAGACAACTTTTTTTTTTCGTCGATTAAGGTGTTTTGGGACCTTAGTAACTCATTTTGGATAAAATTAAGAAAAGTCAAAATTTCCACGATTTTAATAGTCTACCATATTGATACGGTCGACTAAAAATTAGTCATCTAAAAATACCTTAATCTATCACACTTATCGCAAATAATTTTAAAAAATATGGCAATATTTTTTCTAGTCAAGGATTAGGAAATTTCAACAGGAAAGAGTTAATTTTGGGGCAAGCTTCATGATGAAGTTTGGCCTACGCGCACCAGAGAACCTATGAAGTTATAAAAAGGCTACAAAACATAAGTCAATTAAAAAAGTGATTTGGCACGGAATATAAAATAAGTGCAATTTTTTAAAACAAATTCCCGGTTTTCCTCTCTATTCAAGCTCCAGTCTTTATTCACACGGTTTAACGGTACATAACATAGAGACTAAACGCCAAACCACTGCGTAAACGTAACGTAGATCTGAAATCCAGCGCTCTTATTGGTGAAAACCGGCCGAGATGGGCGTTTCCACCTCGACTAACGCCAATTCAGCTACCGGGTCAGGCGACGCGACGTAACGATACACCACCCAGCGCGCGCCAGCGCCCGTATTTCATGAAAGTCAGTCTCGCTCGACGTGAGATTGAAACTTCTGTCGGATCTGACCAATGCGAGCGCTGGATTTCAGAGCTACATTTACGCAATGATTTGGCTTTTAGTCCCTAATAAAACGAAGACAAGGTGACTTTGGGTAAGTATGTTATAGAATTTGCATTGTAAAAAACTCTTTTAGAAACCTCTTTGCCCACGCCCTCGACTTGTGGACCTCGCCTTCGGCTCAGTCCACCAAACTGTCTCGATGGTGTGCATAGAGTCGTTTTCAAACCTTGTTGTTTAAATAACTATTTTACCCAAAACAGTCGTTTGCAATATTCTTCCCTACGCCGTGCGTAAAAAACAAACTTAGCGTAAGTGAATTTTTTTTTCACTTATTGCGCGCATAAAAAGTTGACAGGGCATGCGTGATTTTTTTTTTGATGAAAACGCTACATTTTGGAAAAAATTTATTATATTTGATTTTGAAATCTGTGTTCATTAAAACTAATTTTTGATGTCAAAGTCAAAGTCATCCAAAACATTGGTAAAAAAAAATTGTACTTAACTCTTGCGAAAAGTGCCTTTTTTGCCCTTGACGGCTTACCCGTAATCCGTTCCGTGTCGTTCGTCCTACCCTGCTAAAAAAACCGCATTAAATCTCATAAAAAGCACATATGATTTTTTTACAGTTTTTATAAGGTAACATTTTAGGCTTATTAAAGTTTGTAATAAGTTATGAATTATGTCTTTGAATTTGGTAAGATTTTGTGCGGTTTCATATATCTCTTTTTTACCTGATCCTATAATCTGACAGACTTATAAATACGTATAAAATTCTATAGTACGTTTGTTTTATTTTCAAATATTTCATAGGTTCAACGAACCATTTTCTATGAGATATTATGATCAAACAGACTCATTAAAACCTATGATCACAGCCTTGGTTTTTATAATGTATTTGTATAAGCCCATTTTTTCCGAGACTTTTTGGAGATATTATGATTAGCCAGACTAATAAAATTTTAAAGATTTCTATGAACAGCTTGTTTTATAAATAGTTTGCTATGGGTTGGTAGAAACACAAGTTTTTATAAGTATTTGTATAGATTCTATAGTCAGACAAACTTACAAAATTTTACATGCTTTTATATGTCCATTTTTAAAAAAATATATGCGATGACTTTGAATATATCCACAATTTTTATGGGTTTTCCAGGTCATCCACATTATAATGTAACAGGGTCATAATGTTTTATTGGTTTCTATAATAAATTTGCTATTCTTTTATAATCTTACTTAAACGTCAAAGTCAACTTTCAACAATCAAAATTTTTGTACACGTTTTATACTATTTTCTACATCAAATAAGCTGAAACAATTACATGACACATTTAATTCCGGCTAAAAGAATAAAAGAGAACAAGAAATTTTTCAAGAACGCTTACAACCGACACTATTAGAACTGTTTTTTGGAAGATTTGTTTATGAAAAACAACTGCCAGGACTACAAGATCTAAAATCAAAATTTCATGAAGAAAAATGGCCTTTGTGAACAAAAATTTCAAGTAAAGTCAATAAAAGGTGACGGCAACTGCCATTTCCGAAGCTTCAGCCTGTTTTTATATGGAATTCAAGAAAAATTTGACTCGGTAAGAAAATCTATTGTTCATTTTACATATGAAAAACAGAGAAGATTTGCATTCTTTTTTTCCTGAATACAACGAAGAATCTTACAGTAAACAAATGAGCACTAATATAATGGGACATATGGGGGAGAATGGGAGTGTTTAGCTTTTTCTTGAATAAACTCTGTAAATATTAAAATTTACAAAAACAATTTTGGACCACAAAAATTTTAAGAATTTACAGTAGAAGATAAAGTCACCGAAATTAACACAAAGTATGATAGAACAGTTTTCTTATTTTTCACCGTAAACTGGGATAATAGTCACTTCGATCTTTTAAAGCCCACATTTCGAACTGCAAATTTAAATTCCAGCGAAAAGTCCGATTTCATATGTATCTATATAAAATCCTTTAAGAACTTAAATGGACTAAAAATTCACAATACAATAATTCATAAAATTTCCTCAAACAAGTCTATTTTGAAGGTAAATTTTTCACAATTTGAAGAGTCAACAATATGCTACTCAGTATGCCAAAAACCATTCAAAAACGATAAAAATGTAAAACACCATTTTTCTAAAATACACAATTTACCTTACCTTCAAAGTTACGACAGCGCAAAAGTAACAGAAATACTTAGTGGATTAAAAGGTACTACACCAATTATAAAACGCATCCCTAAAGGAGCTCCGCAAAATTTTGCAGATGAACTGACCACCCTCTTGAAGATATGCTACACAAGTAACAATTTTTTTATCTTGGATACATTTATTTTTACTTCCATACCGCGTTTTAAAAGTTTCCAAAAATAACCATAAAAATAAAAAATCTTTAACATAAATCAAACAAGAAATTCCTAGATAAACTGAATTCAAGAAAATCATCAAATTCAAGTTCAAGTTCAAACGAAATCAATGAAAATTTTCTTACAAAGAAAGTGGAGACCCGAATCTCAGAAGGCGACATACGAGGCGCAATCAGACTGCTGACATCTGAAGATAAGCTTGCCGCCAAAAACGAAGAAACTCTTTGTCAATTAAAAATAAAACATCCAAATCATGAAAGAACACAAAATTTTAGTGAATGCAATAGGCTTCAAAGTAATGTGAATGTCTATGTCACACGGGTTAGGAGGGCAATATTCTCTTTCAGGCCTGGATCAGCAGGAGGTCTAGACTCCCTCCGCCCTCAACATCTTAAGGACCTAATTGGAGATGACACTATTTTTTGTCAAAATTTTTTATTAGAATTATTTAATTTTCTTAGTTTTATTTTAAATGGCTCAATTCTTGATACAATAATTCCAATTTTTTATGGTGCTTCATTATGTACTTTAAACAAAAAAAATGGGGAAATACGGCCAATGTCGTTAGGTTTATGTCTACGAAGGTTAGCTGCAAAAGTTGTTTGCTCATCCATCTATGACAGTTTAGGCCCTTTTTTTGACTATTGCAAATGGGGTTTGGTACCAATAGTGGCTGGTGAACCAATTACTCATGCAATTCGTCGCTATCTTTCTTTTCCACATTCCTCTGCAAAAATTCTGTTAAAAATTGACTTTTTTAATGCCTTTAATAATTCAATTTTGTCATTTGGCAATTAACTCACAAAGAGTTGTCCAGCAGGAGGATCCCTTAGGTCCAGTTTTATTCTGCTTAGCGCTACACCCTATCATTCAAGATCTTCAATCTGAACTTAATCTATGGTACTTAGATGATGGTGTTTTGTTAGAAAACGTCAACACAGTGTTTAAAGATTTTGAAAAACTTTCTTTAGCATGCTCTGAAATTGGCTTAAATATTCATTATAAAAAATGTGAAATACCATCCTTATCAAATTCTAACACAAATGTCACAATTTTTTCGAGAAATATAAAATACAAAAACTTTCAGCAAATAGAAAAGGTAGATATCAAAAATTTGACAATTTTAAGATGCCCGTTTGACAATTACCAAATCGAATCATTTTTAGTTAAAAAGCAAAACCAAATAAATAAAATAAGCCAAAAACTTCTTTCTCTTAACTCATATGTAGCATACTATCTTCTCAGACACTCTTTTTCAATCCCCAGAGTAACCTACCTTCTAAGATGTTCTCCGTGCTGGAGAACTCCAGATTTTCTTACAAGTTTTGATAATATGCTTAAAGTTTCATTGGAAAAAATAATAAATTGTAAATTTATGAAAACTCTTGGACAGAAAGCACATTATCATTATGTTTGGGAGAGTTGGGAATAAGAAAGCTTGCATAGGATGTTATAATGATGTTCAATCACTACTAAGCTCGATTGTACCTCCATATATTTTATCTTTCGAAGACCAGGCTTTTAATGAGGCATCTACTTCATATAAAAATTTGGGCACCTTTTCACAAATTTCTTATAGAAATAATCAAAAAAAATTAGATAAAAACATTTGTCAAACTTTTGTTCAAAATATGCTATCGAATTCCAAATCTACTATTGACAAAGCACGTCTCCTAGCTCTCCAGGAGCCTGAAAGTTCAGACTGGCTGAAAGCTCGATCATCTTCAACACTAGGGAACCTACTTTATGATTCGTCTTTCCGAATTTCCATGTCACTGAAAATTGTACTACCTGTTGTCGAACCTCATTACTGCCTCTGTGGCAAAAAAGTTAATAATTTAGGCCTACACGGCTTAAGCTGTAAAAAAGAGTGCAGATCGATGAGCAAGACACAGGTTGCTCAATGACATTATTAAACGGGCTCTTATTTCAGCTGGAATGCCGGCTGTGTTGGAGCCTCCAAATACATGCCATAGTGACGGGAAACGGGCAGACGGATTGTCATTAGTTCCCTGGAAAGGTGGTAGAGCTTTACTTTGGGATGATACATGTAAGGACACACTGGCAACACCATATCTGAATAAATCTTCGATGAAAGCGGGACATGCAGCACAATTAGGTGAATCAGTCAAAATTCAAAAATATAAGGAATTTACGGATCGTTTTATTTTTACACCTTTTGTGGTGGAAACTTTCGGACCCTGGGGACTTGAGACAAAAAAAATGATACGAGTAATTTGTTCAAAGATCAAAAATAAACGAGTCCATAGCTTTATTTCTCAAAAAATCGGTATAGCCATACAAAGAGGTAATGCTTCTACAGTTTTGGGCACAATTCCTGTTGAACCGGGTTTGGACGAGTTATGGGTTTTGAAATTCTGTGGACTTGAAGATATTTGCTTTATTGTAAGTGTGTATTATATTTTTAATTTTTAAAGTTTACTTTTATTTTAGGTTCTACATTGCAACAATTGATAAATAAAAGTCCTTTAAAACAGACACAACTCATAAAAACTCCGTTTTTCCCTCCACCTGAAAACTAATTAAAAAAGCTATACTTAGTATACTTAGTTATATATACTGTGGTAAATATTTTAACAACACAACTTTTTTACAAGCTTTTGTTTAACTTCACTTCTAGGTATGTATGCTCGGGTCAAATCTCACAACTCAATTTTGACTAACTTCTAGATAGGAAACTGGAGTTTCGAACATCCATTATCTTTACTTTTTTTAAATTGGACACTCTGTATAAAATAACAAATTGAGACAAGTTAAAAAAGTCAGCAAACAGCCATTTCAAGCGGTCGGATGGGACAAAAAAGTAACCCATTACTAGAAAAACCAGCTGTGACTTCTATATGATTAAAATTATGACTATATTTTCTAATAAATAAATTCCTAAACTCATAGGTTATGCAATAAAATAGTTTAAAACAATAAGTTGTAGTCAGAGCTTATAGGACGAACCTTTAAACTTTGGGTTGGACGGGGCAAAAAAAAACAAAACTTAATTTGAGCAAATTCTTACTTTTATGTATTTGGAATTAAAGGAGAAAGCATGATGTTAACATTTATGTTAAAAATTATTGTGAACCATGAACCAGCAAAGCTTTTCTTTTGGGTTGGACGGGACAAAAAATACAATAATTGAGTACGAAATTGTTTGTATATTTTGACTTTTTTACTTACCAAGAAAAAGTGTTATATTGGTTTTATAATTTGGAGTTATATCAAGATTTTTAAGAAAGACCAGTAGATTGTTAAAGCGTTTTTCTTTTTTTTAAATAAAATTACATTTGCTTGAAATGGCCCCAAAATTAAATTTTTCTGCATTTTACCTATTTTACACAGGTTTTAAAAAAGCATTTATTTCGTTAAGCAAAGGTTTTTTTAGTTCTAGTCCAATTTTTACGAATGATACCTCTTTGTACACTGAAAAGACGTAGCTTACCGGATAATTAAAATCATGTGCATTGCTTTACAAAAAAGTTCCGCAGGAAGGAGTGAAAAATTTCTAAGTTTCAAAACCATGCGCCATAACGGATTTTCATAAAATGTCAAATTTGACAGATAGATTATATAAGCCAGAGCCTTAGCTTTCCGCGGAGCTCAAAATCTAAAGAATTGGCCGAGATTTAACAAATCCCTAGTAGAACAAAAACTAGAGGTTTTTAGACCTATGTTTTAGAAGGGTTTTCCAAGTGAAGATAGCTGCTGGTACACTGACGGATCCAAAATGCCTTTAGGCGTTGGATCCGGAGCTTATTGCAGCCGGGAAAATATCAGGATTATACATAGTCTTGGACGAATGGATACAATTTTCCCGGCGGAACTCTTCGCCATTGAAATGAGCGCACGTTGGATGATAGATCATAACTGGCGCAACAGATCAGTAAAGATACTCTCCGACAGTCAAGCGGCCCTTAAGGCTCTTGAATCCTATAGGTGCTCATCGAGAACCGTTAGGAGCTGCCAGCACACTGAACACCCTAGGGCGAATAAACACTGTGTCGCTGGTATGGATTCCCGGACATTCTGGGCATCGGGCAAATGAGACTGCCGACCAGCTGGCGCGTGAAGCGGACTCTGCCGTCTTTATTGGCCCCGAGCCAGCCCTTGGAATAGCATACAACACAATCAACACTGCTCTCTCAGGCTGGATGGAAAATAAGTTCCACCAATACTGGAGAGAATTGCCGAGACTGGCACATTCTAAAGAGTTCATTACAGAACCCTGCAGGAAGAGGGCCGGGAAACTCATTGAGCTCACCAGGCAGGACATCCGGACAGTGGTTGATCTATACATCGGACACTGCAGGCTGAAAGTACCATTACACAGAATGAGTCTAAGTGAGGATACCGAATGTAGGCTGTGTATGGAGTATGATGAGACGGCCAAACATGTGCTGTGTGTCAACGTATCTTCGGTAAACCACAGATCGCACTGGATCTGAATGATACTTCAGCAAAGCAAGTTGCGAGCCTCTTTAAGGGGCTGAATATTCTGTAGCAACAAAAAATGTTAAAAGTGAGCCACAATAGAACAAATAGTGGTCGCAGTGGACAGTGCCATACTGGCACACTCACAAATGAATCAGTCAATCAATACAAAGGGTTAAAAAAATCACTTACTTCGTTGGCGTTCAGCTTTATTCCTTCTTGTCCGACTTTTAGAAGTGATACCTTTCTGTGCACGCCAAAGACGAGTCTTTGTGGCAAATGTCTAAAATCAAATACAGTGGAGTACATAAAATTTTGGCGGGGGTGTTAAAAGTGAGAAAATTTAAAAATCATGCGACATCTTGGATTTTAACGAAATGTCAAATTTGACAAAAGTCTCATATAGTCTGGAGTTTTAGCTTTTTGCAGAAGTTAAAATCACAAAAATTGAACTTACGGTAGCAAAACTACAGTCGAAAAAAATGTACGGTTTTTTTTTTGGCTCACCTTATATATTATAATTTTTCAAGTTTTGTTTGGATAGCAAAGCCGACAACTGAGGTTATTGTTGGCTCTTTTTAATGATACAAGATAGAGAAAGATACAAGACAGTCTCGGAAAAATAATTGAAGCTATCGATAACTCCTTTTAATAACATAAGTAACGGAATGATACTAGTTACTCCACCAATAGCAATTACCTAACGAATTTATCCTATATCAAAGGCGGCAAAATTCTAAATAAAATTTTGTGGCTTTATGTTAGGTGCATCAGGCGTAGAAATGAAGAAAGTGACAATTGGTTGAGAAAACGGCAGGTTTGACTAATTTTCATCTATGCTACCCTTTAACATGAAGGCAATCATCGCGTTCCCTGAAATATCGGCCTTTTTAAATGGAAATTTGTATTCGGTAGAATTGCCTGATTTTTAATATGTTGTAGTACTTGCCCTTAGAAGAGTTTTAATTCAACGCAGAATTACCCGTGAAATGATGTCGAAGTTACCAGAATCGCAATTTTTATGGACGCTTTTTTTAAAATAAAATTCAAAATGTCAAAAGTGGTAACGCCATCTCGGATTCGGCATATTGACCTTTTTTATTTCTCGTCCGATTTAAACGAAACTTTCTATAAATGATAAAGCATTTCCAAAACACCTAAATTTGGCACGAAATTGATAGATGTCGGTCACCATCTTGCATCGACCATATTGAACTTTGTTATTTTTTGAAAAACAAAACCTTTTGCACATAAGGCGTTTTTAATAGTCCATATTTTAAAAAAAGTTTGGTTTAAATCGGACAAAAATAACGAAGTTCAATATGACCGGCGCAAAATGGCATAGTTACATGTTTCAAAAGCGCTTCATAACTTAAAAAGAGTTAATTTTTCTATAAAAGTATAAAAGTTTTGTGTCTTTGTTTAAAACTAGGCGGCAAAACTAAACGTTTTTTTATTACGAGCTTATAAAAAAGCAATTGACCACTGGTTGCAAGAACTGCATATGATTTTTTTTAATAATTGAATAAAACACACGAAAAAGATGCGTATTACTTAGTTGTGTAGCTAAAAATTGTGTCCACGTTTTACACAATTGGGTATAAAATATACACAACTGTGGGTAAAATATAGAGTAAAATCTATTTTTGTTAAATACTTTTGTATACGCATCCACATCCACCACATCCACAATTGTGTAAATAAATTAGAAATTATTATACCAGCAGTTGCAGACAAAAAAAATAACAGTTTAAAATGGTAACTGTTTACTTATTCAATTTGATGATCTTTAAAGGTAAGCTCATCAACTAAAAAAATCACAATTTACAAAAATATTTCGGTATATAGGTATATATGTATCAACAAATAAAAAACTGAGGAAACCATTTGGATAAACAATCTTGTAAACAAATCTATTACAATAGAATTACAATTGGACCTATAACCTTCAAAAATGGTTTCAAAATTTGAACGTTTTAGATTTCTGGTCCCTTATACTATACTTATACATTCAAGCATAATCGCACCGTAATCTTGGATCGTCTCAAAGAAAATCTATATCGAAAAGTCCTAAACATCCCTGCTGATGAGGCAGCATATTTAAGACATGTCCGCTTTCATTCCTTAGACTTATTGCTCAGATTAGGGTTTCTATAAAATTCGTTTGCCGCTTTTCTTATAGAGGAATTTGCTACCGAATAAACCAAGACGAGCTGTGTAGTGTTTGTAACATGCTCACAGATGAGACACTCTTTCATGTGCTCTTTATTTGCCCATTGTATACGTATTTTATCCCTTTGAGTTGGAACGATCCTGGAAATTTTGCCATTACCTTGGATAGTTTAACGCCTAGCGACGTCAAGCAGATATGCAAAGCCCTTTTAAATATAACGAAATTACGTGCCTTTCTTAGAAATGAGTGAGTTACTGGGTAATTTTTTTTTTTTGGGTTTTTTTAGTCGTAAAGTTACAGTATACCTACCTACTTACGTATTAATTTTTGTGCTTGTTTTTATTTAGAAGTTATATTTTTTTTTCATGCTACCCTATAAAACAATATAATTAAAGGGAAAAATAACTTTTAGTATTTTTTAGTTAAATTTTGCCATGTATTGTAGCATTAGTCGGATTCTATTGTAATGAAAATGTTATATTTCTCAAAAACAATAAAAGTTCAGTTCAGTTCAGTTCAATTCTATTACTATATCTCTCATTTATTATTTTACCTACTCGCGTGCGGTAAAGTGCACTTTACAACACTCCTTTGGATGTGGAAGACTGTACTCTACCGCATAGTGTGCGGTAAAGTTAACGTTATGACACTTTACAGCACACTGTACGGTAAAGTGACTACGTTTATTTTAGAAAAATAAAATACAGATATTTATATTTCTTTTTTGGGAATTTTTAGGGCTTGTAGGTAAAATCTTGTACCTAACATATGCGTAAAGTGGCTTTACCGCCCTTGCCGGCTTCACCGAAATCGCTTCTTTTCGTTCGGTCAACTGCCGTCGCGTGCGGTACAGTATCACTTTCCGCGCTAAAAAACTAGTTGATGTCAAAATAGTTTTGACAGGCGTTATCTAGAAACTTATAAAAATGTAACTTTTTCTTTACATCTGTTTTTTTAGTCCAATAAGTTCTTATGTTAGGAGGTGGCTATAAGGTAATGAATTACCCTGTATATAACATGTGGCAAAATCTATAGTATCTCATAAGCACATACTTCCCAAAAATAATTATTCCCTCTAAAAGACCTCCGATACCAGAAATCCACCCTCGTCGCTCTATTTAAGAATCAACGCAAACACCATCAAAACAAATAAAAATCACCCACCAAATGTCCATAAAGAGGGGCCGATAAAATCGTTCGACATTCAATAGTGTTGCAGATGTGCAATCGCTACAAATGAATAATGCATTTTAGTTAATTGAAATCGCATTCGAGATCAAATAGAGAGATTATATCGGAGATTAAAATGCGTAGGCATTTTTAGGAAATGAAAAAAAAACGATTTTGCCATTTTCAACTAAAATTTTTGATGGAAATTAAAAAAAGTTGAAATAAAATTTAACTGTACTCTACACCTCATTTCAAATTTAATTCTCCGGACCGATTTTAATATGGCGGCTGACAATTAAAGACAGAAGCTAAATGTAACTGTCATTGTCAGTGTCAAAAAACTTCCACTTTTTAATAAATAAGTGACCCTAAATGAGGGTCGAAAATAACACGTATTTTTTTCCTTTACAACCTAAGCATATCAATACTTTTTTTAAATTGTACTCTATATTTTTTTTTCTTCTTATTTTTTCCTTTAACAAGTTTCTATAAGTATAACATTTTCCGATGATACTTACTCTTTTATCTCTTCCACCAAATTTAAACTTCAATATCTTGGTAAACATAAAAGAGACCCATGGAGCGGTATTTACTATAGTTTAAGGAAAGTTTGGTTTGAAGGTTGACATATACATATTTATCTAAAAACTAATTTTAAGCCGAACCATACCGCAATTGCTAAGATATTTTTACCTGGATAGATGTAAAAATGCACTGGAATGAGACGCGTAAGGCCATTTTTTTCTTAAAAAAAACAGTCCAAATAATCTTCAAAAATTAGAAAAATCACATTTACTACGTTTATACGCACATAAAAGCGCTTTTATTTAAGGACGGTTTGAAATAAAATTGTTTTCTCCGAGGATTTATAATGTCCTTCATTAAATGTCATTAAATATGTCAGTTTAAAGAAAATCAAATAAAACAACTTATTCAACAAATTTTCGACAAATCAGAGTTCAGTGTTTCCTTAGGTTGGAAGTAATGCGCTAAAGAGTTTTTAGAGTGTTTATAACCACACTAAAATGGGCTTTTAAGCGATAAACAGCTTTCTTAAATCGCTTTAAAATAAAATCGATTAACTGGTCTTTATATGATTTTTTGGTGTTTTTTTTTAGTTGTATTTATACGAAATCATTTTCAAACGGTCCTTATATAAAAGCGCTTTAAGAGGCCCGTATAAACAAAGTAAGTGACACGGGATGTCGTATCTCGAGAAAACTCATCGTATATTGCAGACCATCGCCAATAGGTGGTTTATCTACTTTAAATTTTAAAACAGTTACAATTTTGTTTTGCATTTTTTTAAATGTAATGAAAGCATTTATTACTTAAATAACATTAGGCCCACCACTAAATTCACAAAATTGTTAAATTCCATTTTTTGATGTACTTGTCAAACGAGTAGAGAGCGACATCAGAACAATAGTCTATCGTAAACCCACTCACACAGGACAATATTTAAATCAAGGTTCAAATCATTCTGCTACAACCAAACGAGTCATAATAAGAACTTTGTATAACAGAGCCGTTCAAATTTGTAAAAATTCTCATGACTTGGAAATCAAAATAAGAAACATTAAGAAGGATCTGCAGCAGAATGGTTACACCCTTAAACTTATAGCAGATACTATTTCTAAATTTAAGCAAACAGGATAGAGATTACAAGACCACAACCAGGCAAATGCATTCCTTACAATTCCATATATTATAGGAGTATCAGAGGAAATTCGAAGAATAGCGAACAACTTTAATATAAAAACAGCTTTTAAATCTAATAATACAATTCGAAGCCTTGTTAGTAAAACAAAATCGGAGAACAAACAAAATAAGGAATGCATTTACCAAGTTCCTTGTGAGTGTGGTGAATCATACATAGGTGAAACAAAAAGACCACTATCTGTTAGGCTTAAGGAACATCAGACGAATACCCGAAGAGGTGATACAACGAAATCAGGAATCGCCGAACACGAATTTTCAAAACAACACCGAATGAAGTGAACAGAAGCAAAGGTTTTGCACAATGAGTCACACTGGAAGAATCGAAAATTCCTTGAAGCTGCCTTTATTGGGCAGAATCAGAGTATTTTCAGTAAACCAAGTGTTGAAATTCCAAATATTTGGAAGCCCCTCCTTGGGCGGAGCCAACTTCTTAAACTTCACCGTTGAGTTATTTCCAATAGTATATAAGTACGTAGCCTTAGGAATAGATTGTAGTTTGCATCAGAAGACGATCAAAGATTGTACTGATCGAAACGTCGTGTTTAAATAAAATATAGACAATGGAAGTCCGAAACACAGAGTTAATTTCAAATACATCATTGTCTCAAACTTTCAAACCACTAAAAATGACAAAACAACAAACAAAATTTTTGTTATTGCGTTAAATTATTTTCATCTTTCTCTAAAAGACTTTTTTATAGCCTGCGGTCTCTCTTCAACAACCTTAAATATTTTCATTTTAACAGAGAAAAAAAGTTTTTTGGCTGTACTTTTTTTGAACGCTTGAAAAATAGTAAAAACTTGAAAAATGTGTGTTTTGTTCTAAAAATCAAAAGTTTGGACAGAAAGCTTTAAAATGTGAGCAACATCATGGCATCAAAATGTGAAAAACATGGTAAATATTGCTTGAATTACCATCAATATGGGGTGTCCACATATAATAGGTAGTACTGTATAGCGAACATACATGTAAATATACCATAAAGTGTTGCTTAAAAGAGATTACTAAACTAAAGCAATCGAAATGATCCGAAATATTAAGCACCTCCTTCCCATAGCAAATTTCATCCTAAACAGTTACGATATTTCCATTTAAGGCAGTCGTAAGAAGATGCAGTTTCAAAGATCGACCGAAGATAGGACGCGGTATTATACAATTAGGGATAAAAATGAAACCGGCAGTAACTAGAAGACACGTTATAATAAACGCGATTGGTGTTCAAAAGCCAAACTTAACCAGAGTATTCTATAAGGATCAGTTTATTACAAGTTCTTTTCAGGATACGTACTAGACTATTGCATCGTATTAATCTCTATTAAAGTGACAGTTCATTCTATCGACCGACCCTCCCCAATTCACCTTTTTTTTTAAACCCAGAAAAAAATTATTTTTACGTATTAAAAAATGGATCTAGTTTGAGTTGGTTTGAGTTTGGGTTAGTTATATAATAATTTTTTCTTGAGGTTTCTTTTGCGGGTGCTCTTTTTTCGGGTTTCTTTTACTGGATTCCCATATAGATTACAAAAATACACTTTCACTGTTTGTTTTAGCAACACGCAATAACTAGGACCAATTTTGGGGACAAAACTTATGATCATTTAAAGCAAGAAAAAAAACGGAAAAACAGGTAATACCGCAGGCAAAGCCCTTTTTAAAATCCCCTCCCTTAAAAAAAAGCTACGGCCGTCCCTGTTTTATTTTTGTGTAAAATATTTTTGTCTTCTCCAACGTTTATAAATTCACATCTATAATAATTTATAGCTGTGATATCTTCTTTGATAGTTCCCAGATTTATCTCAGTAGGCTCACTTGTTAGCAAGCTATTTTTGATTCCTTCTAGTTAGTGTATCTTCGATGCGTTTTTAAAAGCGTTCTTAAAAAAGAGTTAAAGTTGTGCTAACAACGTACGACGTAACCAAACCAACTCTTGTTCAGGGCTTGATTAAAAAAAAACCCTCTTTTCTTGGGTGAAACTAAGCATCATAAGGATGACACATAAGCACCGAGTTGCTCATGTGCTCTCCTCCTTTGTCGAAAAAAAGTGAGAAGGCAATGGAATGGAAAACAGAAGGAATGAAACTGTGGATCAGACATTTATGAAAACCCACAGATAACAAAATGGTTAGGATACGCTAGCTGCGTACGAATACTGCAGGGTGGGTTGTAGAGATAGGTAAGACGTAGTCGCTGTTGTACGACGTATCCGTTCTGATTACGATTAAGCACGTAATTCACGTTATTTGTGCAACTTTAAGTGTCTAATAAATAATTAAATTAAATCTAAATCTCTTTCAGAGTGATCTGCCTGGGAGCAATAAAATAATATAAAATGCTATTATTTATAGATACCCGCGAGGTCAGTTTTGGCAACAAAATATTAGTAACATGACAATCTAGCTTCAATCGAACTAACCCTCGATTTATAAATTCGAGATTACTGTTACTTTTACCTTCGACGCTGGCGCATATTAACCAGTAGTAACAGTAACCTTAGTAGGAGAGGGCAACGTCGAACAGAAACAGTAATATCGAGTTTAGTTTATTAATTTAAAATTACTTCAAAAAGCAACTAAAATGACATTCGACCATTAATATTGGAGGTATCGGTCGACCCGACACCTCCAGATCTCCTATCTAATCCACTTTTATTGGTCTTTGATCCAGATTATCGACTGAGTTATCGACCATTTTGACCAAAAGAACACTAAATCGGAAAGAGTTAAGTGACCTATATCACGGTGGTGACTCAATTGTGAGAATGCCCGATGAAGCAAATTTGAATTAAGCTGTATTGGATTCTTTGCCCAATAAAAATTTTATTATTACTTTCACACCAAATTTCTTAAGGTCATAGTAAATTAAACTTCATTTAATTAGGTTTACTTTAAACTCATGTTATTCTCGTGCTAAGAATAATTACATAATATTACACGGGTAATTAGTTAAGGGTAGATTTAAAACGCTTGTTAATTTGAATCTATAGCAAATAATTATTGAAATAAGTGGTCATTGGTGTATTCCTTGGTCTCCTGGGAAGTAAATAGGCTTCATAAAAATCGGTTTACGGAAACAAGTTATGACCATTTAAAGCAAGAGTGCGGGATCTTTAGCTAGTAGTAATTAATTAAAATTAATTAAGCTGTAATCAGTATTAGTTACTAATCGGTGTTGAGAATATGGAGTTTTACATTTAAACTTTATCCAGTGGCGGTCCTAGGGGGCAGGGGCGGGGCATGGGGGAAGATCGCCCCCCCTTTGCTCCAGAAAAAAGTAGATAACAACAACTTTAAATACATTCTAGAATTCCTCAACAATATTAGGGACCTTTTGCACCTCTTATGAAAAATCCCCGTTAGGTGACTTTATCGCTTAATAAGGCGTTGTGACGCAGCTAACGTCACGTTATTTTTGAGGTAGCATTTTTAGTTTTCGCACGCCGCCTTTGATTCGTTCATAGACGACTTTATACGGTATTTATTATTATCAAGATTTACAAAGAGAATCTGACCAATAATATTTTTCATTTAAAATATCATATTCTTGTGTTTTTTACCGTGAATTTCAATTATTAATAATCTTTAAAGGCTGGAAAAGAGAAAAGGATGTTATAATAAACAGATTAGAATCAAATATTACAGTTGCCAGTGCAAATCAAAATGTTTTACATTTCTTACGAAATTCTAGCCAAAAAAAAAGATTACACAAAAATTGACACCTATCTTACAATTAAAAAGAATACATGTTTGCATTCAAAAATCAATTTTAATATTTTGTTTTTCCACTTAACGTTTTACTCACGACAACCATGCCAATTATATCGAAATCGTTATTTCTTCTCAAGTTCGCACGCTTCAAATAAGGGATAATGTGAAATTGGGCCAAAATAATAGGTGCAAAAGGTCCCTATTTTGGGACAGTTTGACCTTTAATCCGCCAGACCAAGAATATACAAACGCATGACGAACTTCCCGCGAAAACCATTAAAAATACAGAATAGTATTATAGAGTTTCTATTTATAAACAAGTTTTAGACAAAATGAATTTGGACATAAAAAAGTATTTTTGACCTGAACATATTCATACTAAGTTTAACATGACGCCAAAATCAAGGCAAAATTAACTAAAGTCGTTTCTAAAACTATAAACTGTTTTATTAATCAAAAACAAAAAAAAGCTTAATCAAAACATACCTGATAACGTTTTCGAGACAATGAACAAGTGTGGCAATATTTTTCCGTTGATTAGAACATTCTTGGATGTTGGTTAGTAAGTAATGCCTTGTCAGAAAGAATATTCTCATGCCTCAGTAGATTGAAAAGATAAGTACTTAAAAACACTATGACGGAAATTCGTCTGACCGGCTTAGCGTTGCTGCATATCAACATACATATTGAAATTGACATTGAGCGAGTCATTGATCGGTTTGCCCAAAAAACTGGAAATTATTTTTTTTTTGAGATGGGCATCTTATGTTTGAGATATGCGACATAAAAGCTTTTTGGACCTATGGAGTATTTATCTATTAGGTTTTGTTTGTGGTTTGTTTGTTATCTATGTTTTTTATAACTGAAAAAATTATACGTAGTTACTCAAGCGGGGATTTTAGGAGGATAGGGGGCTGGTTAACCCCCCCCCCTACCCTGGCTTTAAATTTTTTATGAAAACATTTAGAAAATCAAAAGTCGGGCATATATTGCGGCGCTATAACACGTTTGATATTTACGGTATTAGTTTAATTTTGTGTTAAAATTGCATTTGTAGTTTCATTTTCTTAAAAATTTTCGCCTGCTGCGCTTTGAAACCATTGATATATTGACAATTTTAGTTTAATTTCGAATCAAAAAACGCATTTTTTAGAGCAAATTGCTTAAAAATTCGTATCGAAACCGCCTCCCCCCCCCCCCTTTTTAAATGGCTGGGACCGCCACTGTATTTGCCAAGACTCATTCCCAACTCCGATTAATGTTAATCATGATTAAAGCTTAATCGTAGAATTTTTTTTTTCACGTTGGTGGATATGGACATTCTAATGTCTATACCGTAAATTACCTACACTATGAAGGAACCGCAAAAATATATAACAGCATACCTCTTGGACTCGGACGAGCTTTACACATATACATACATATTATGTTGGGAATTTGGAACCTTTGGTTGAACAAAAATAAAGTTATCATTGTTTTCCACAAACAAAAACTACACTTTTTTGCACTCGACGCGCGTTTCGCTAACAACGTTAGCATCATCAGGAGACGATAAACAATGAACTAAATTAATCTACGCTCTATTTTATATACAATCCTTTAGTGGGCGGAGATAAGACTAATAATTTGTGATTGATCACAATTTTGAATCCTATCTCCCCTCAACCAAAGAATAAAGTGTACTAAACGGGATGGGTCCTCTATCTTTATTTAAACTATTTCTGGATTTAATGATTTCCATACTTTCGTATGCATTCAAAAGTCTTTTGTTTGGTACACATTTTAGAAGTTTTAGGTTATCTAATGCGCATCTTGACTTTTCTGTTCTTCCGTATTTTAAGTGTGCTAAGTGTTCTTTAAAACGTGTTTGAATAGAGCGTCTCGTTTGGCCAACATATTTTTTGTCACAATCCATGCAACTAATTTCGTAAATTCCACTTTTTTCCAGAACTGTAGTTTTATCCTTGGGATTTCCTAGTAAGCTTCTTATTGTGTTACCGGATTGATATACTAATTTAAGACCGGTGTTATTAAATACTTTTTGTAATCCTTTCGTATAATTAGGATTATAAGGAATTTATACAAATTTTGAGTCGCAGGTATCTTTTCGTCTGAAAAAAGTGGAATTCCGAAAGGTCTTTTGAAAAGAATGTCTATTTATCAGCTTATTTGCATTAAGAACAATTTGTATTAAAATTGTACCCAATTCTAAAAATATTATCAACAATTATGTAGTTTTTTCGCACAATTCGTTGATAATATTTTCACAAAATGGTTCTTGGTGCAAATTTTTTTCCGTGCAGGATTCCGGTTTTATCGTTCCCAGATTTATTTTGATTCTATCCAGTGAAAGTTTAATCTTATAATATGATAGAAGATGACTTGATGGGATTCGTTATGTGTGCTATTATTTAATCTAGATAAAGATTTTATTTATTTAATCTCAGTAGATCTCTGGTTAAATAAGAACGATCTTTTCACTTTTATTTTGTTATTAATTTAAATATAACCAATATCTTATTAGTGGAAGAGGAGACTAAATTAAAGAATAGCTTACTGCTTCACGTAAAATGATAGTTTAGTTATATTTTTAGATTAATATGGGTGTGAGCATATTTTTATAAGAATTTTTTTGTACTTAAATTTGGTGGAAGGTCACAAAAACAGGAATGGATGAAAGGCCCATATCTCGGAGTATCCATGCATCGATACCATTTAATTCCTTGTTCTTTACATTTCTTGTAACGTTAATAACTCCAACATTGACCCATATGTCTTTATATGGACCTCTGTAGTTAGCCGGAAGACTCTTTAGTCTGTTCTTGCCGAGACAAATCGTTTTTCGTTGGTTCTGGGATTTTTGCTGAAATTAATTATTTGAATGCAAGAAGTGAGTCAAAGTGACCAATAGTATTCTTCTCTTCGAGTTGACACAAAATATCCATGCACCTAGCCGGGATTCGAACGCGAGACATCTGGTGCAGCAGGACGAAACGCTACCCACTGCGCTACGGAGGCCGGTCACAATGAATCATTAAACATACCGAATGTAGTATAATTAAGACTATTAGATTATTACTACTTCAGAACAAAGAATGTGATAGGAATGTTACACTTTATCATTGAGAATACCACTACATGCCGGCAATAAGTTGCATTTTAGCTCATACAGGTGATATAAATGTAATAGAAACGATATTATATGACTATAATATTCACAGAATGTTTTTTTCGCAAAATGATGGTAATATCTCACATAGAAAATATGAATATCCCTAGTGAATATTGTGGACGATGGCCATGAGATCTTAAGATATGCAGTCCATATCCACCAAATATGCATTAGTCTTCCACTAAAGTGTAATTATGGAGTAGCCTATGAATATTTATGGATGTAAGCATAGTATATCCCCAGCATATCCATAAGTGCACTATTAAGGATATAGTTTATGGTATAGAGAATAGATCCTAATAACTATAGCTGAAAATTCATGATAGGTCTATTAATGTATCACCATTATGATGATTTATGTACTACTTGAGATTAGTTATCAAAATATAAACTAAATAACTTTTTGCTGTCTTATATGTATGATAATATTACCTACTACATAGGGAACATATTGATTCCAGTGCCATCTACCTACAATAGATTAAACATAAAAATAACTTGATTATCATGTTATCATGAGAATGTTATTTTCTTATTATCAAAGAAATATAATTGTCACAAACTCTTAAAGAATACTAAAAAAAAATAGGTCTGTAATATTCCTGCAATATTCGGAATAGGTTATACAAAAATCACTTTGCGGAAATATTTCTACAACATGAATATTCGGCCAATGTTATCGGGGTTTAATTTGTGGATTACTTATCTGATGTAAGTGAAGTATACCCTGAAGTTGATTTTGAGAGTGACAGTGATTTATTGGACATTGAGGTAGAAAATGCACTTTTGGATACAATTGATAGAAAATTAATAACAAATAGTTTTATTTTTATCATACATGTAAAAAAACCACATTTCATTATAAAAGATAATGGTTTTATGCAACGAGCTACTGTTACAAAACAGTAGCCAAACATTTTATATTTTCCCTCCAATTTTACACTCCATGAAGAATTTTTACCGTAGGCATTTTAGATCTTTTATACAGGTTGTTAGTCTAAGATGTTTATTGTTTGGGCAATATTCCCTAGAAGTTTTTTGTGTTCTGTTTTTTTTTATTATATATGATATAATATATATATATATATATATATACATATATATCTAAAACATAAAAAATTTTCAGAAATTTCAGACTCATTTTAGAGATAAAGCTTAAATCTAAGGTTATCTGGTAATAGTTTTTGAATTTTGACTTCCATTTATGTGAAATATGGATCCAAATAAGGCGAATTTTGCCTGCTAATATCTGAAAGACTAGACAAAAATACCACCAGAGAACTTTAGATTTCAGCTTTATCTTTAAAATGAAGCAAAAATGTAGGAAAAATTGTTGAATTTGGATAGAAAAATGTGGTACCAAAATAGACTTGCAAGGCACATCTTGCATCAGTAAGACAAAGAAAACTGGCAGCTAAAACTACGCTCTTAAAAGAAATAAATTTTCATTAAAAAAAAAAATTAAATGCACTCAAAAGTAGAAAATAATTTTTTTTATACCCTCATCAAAAACATGATTTTAGTAACTGTCTGCAGATAACTAAGGCATGGCTTTTTTGGTTACCGATGCAAAAAAACTTTTTTTTTGATCACGGGTACAAGAAAAGATGTCTGTCCGTTTTTTACCCAAAATTAAGAAAATATTAATAATAAAAAAAATCTAATTATTCTTACCTAAAAATTAAGCCATTTCCGCCAGTTTTCACCAAGTATTTACGAAAAAATCATTTAAAGACATCGTCAAAATATCAAACTGTCAAAGATTAAAATGTCGCAACAATGAACGTCACCGAGTAAAATAGCACATCGCTATGGAAACGATTGTTATTTCATTTAGCAACCGCCTTGATTTATAGTGTAAAGATGGTGTGTTGAAAGAAGTGCTCTTCGTTCGAGATTTTTAAAGGTATTTTTCTGTTTTTCTTGAATTTCTTGATAAAGGTATTAAAAAAATAGTGTTAATAACTCGCGGCTTAACTGTGCTTTCTTTTACTCGCGTTTTTAAATACCTCGCTGCGCTCGTTATTTAAACCAACGCTTGTAAAAAAAGCACTATTTTAGCCACCAGTTGTTAAAACTACTACTTTATCTTTCTTATATCATAACAAAAGCGATGGGCGCAAATTAAAAATTTTAACTTTAGGTATCGTATATAACATAAGGACAAAGCATTATGTTTATCGTTCGAATAGAACAAGAATTTAGTTCTTCTTTTGTAGTTCTTTCTTTGTCACCGGTAAGTTAAAATTTTTAATTTGCACCCATAGCTTTTATTATGGTATAAGAAAGAGAAAAAATTATTTTCTACTTTTGAGTGCATTTAATAAAAGCTTGTTGTGTTAAAAGTTTTTTTTAATAAAAATTTATTTTTTAATTTTTAGATGTGTACCCTAAATCGTCCATTTTGAATTCGCCATATTGAATTTTCAAAACCTGAACAAAAATTCGTATTCCTTATCCCCAAAAGCCCTCGTATACCAATTTTGGTTCCCCCCTCCACTCCCCTCGTAGGGAGGAGGGGTGCCTGACCGGCACTATAAATTCATTCCAAATTTGAGCGCAATCGGATGTGTATAAGTTAGTTAAAATTGGTTAGCAAAACATGACCAAAAATCGCTCATCTTGAATCCGCCAGATTGAATTTTCAAAATGTGATTAGAAATTCGTTTTCTCCATCCCCAGCACACCAAATTTCAACGAAGTCGGGCTTACTTCAACTGTACCCCCCTCCAACCCCTTCGAGTAGGGGGGAGCTGTCAATTTCATCACAATATAGTCTTGTGTTGTCACCGCAACTATATAAGCATGCCAAATTGGAAGCCGATCGGATGTCGGGAAGTTGGTCTGGGTCAAGTTAAAGTCAAAATTGGATTGCACACTTGGCCGGGTATTTTTCCCGAGAAGACTTATTTAATCTTTTCTATATAAAATATTGGACAGGTTATCTTTGCAAAAAGAATTTGAGCATGGCGGAAGAAACCGAAATGTACGATTTGGAAGTTGCTAAACTAGTTTTTCACAAAGCAGGACTTTTGGGCGCCGATCGTGTGGGCGGGCGCCACGGTTTGAGCACCAGAAAAGGAAAATTTTCAATATATCAGCGTGTTGGTAACGATTCGCTTTACCCACGGCCTGGGCACTCGTAGTTCCTGCACCGCTCGAGGGTAGCGCTAGTGGTCATTTTATCTGTCAAAAAAATTGTTTTTTTTTTCGAGATTTTTCCCGCTTTCGTTTTCTTTGCGCGTCATTGAAGTTTTGTGCAAATTATTCTTGATTTTTTTTGTTTGAACAATCCAGTTCTTCGAGAAAAGACTTTTATAAACCTTTCAAGGGTGTTAGAACATTATTGACGAAGTGATTTTTGAAAGTTGCAAAAATGCGTTGTTTTGTGCCTAGTTGTGAGGTTAATTCAAGACCCTTTCATAGATTTCTGACGAATGCTCAAGTAAGTGTCCCGTATTTTAAACCTTTATTATGATTTGTTCAGCAATAAGCTATTCTTGCATGTAAAAAACTGTAGGATGTGGGCTTTCAAAGTTATTTCCCCAAGTTGCTTAACCTAACCTAGAGACCCTGTACCTAAGGCTGGGTTTATAGACGCAAATAAAAATAAAAGACGAGCTTATGGGAAATAGGTGTAGGCGTTTATAGAGCAGAAATAAAAGTAAGAAATTGAAATAAAAAGATGAGCAACTTTATTTTTATCTAAAAATGGATTTTTGCTTGCTGCATTGATGCACATAACCTCACTCACTTGTTGCCATTTAAATGGGCGTTTTTTCGGGTTTTTACATTTCTTGGTTTGCTTTTGGCAGATATTTAAGAAAACAGTATAATGGGGTCTAGTTGAATTAATTCAATTCACTTTTGTTTGCATGTGCAGAAGCTGTGTGCTGATTGGTTCAAAGTTATTTTTTTTCTTCCCTATTTTTATTTGGCTGTATAAACTAACATACAGTTAGTGCTTCTTTCGTGTATCAGCAATACTTTCATTTACATTTTACTTTTTTTAAACCTTTTTCTAAACATATACAAAGTTACAGCAATTTTACATTTTTTCAACATTGAAAATCATGTAACAGACATTGCTTAGTGGGTTAGCACTAAAATGAGTTGGGTAAACTTGCCATGCACTGAAACTGACATTTTTTGGTTAGGTTATGGAAGATTAACCCAACTCATTATCATGCTTAAGCATAATAATTTTCCTTGTGTCTTACTGCATAACTCTTACCACTTATCTTACAGAACTCTGAATCTGCCTTCACGTTCCAGTCATGTTCTGTAAAGTAAGAATTATGAAATATAAATTATTGAATTCTTACTGTCTACCATAGACAACAGCATATTTCTATGATAATTTATTTTTTCTTCTAAATCAAATCAAATCAAAAGTAGTCTGAATACTTGGTACACATCCACAAAGCCATGCTTATAATAAGTAAATAACTTAAGTGTAATAAAAGTCACACATTCAATCAATCAATCAATAGGTCGAATCCAGTCACACATTTTTTAAAAAGAGAATAATTCATACATTTTTAAAATAACATTCAAAATCAATTTCTAAAATAATTTTTAAGATGATATGATATTTAAGTACAATCTCATCAGTCATCTTACTGCTTGCTGCACTTTCCTGAAGCAGAACTATGTATTATAAAAAAACTAAACCTTAAAATTATTAAGTTTTTTAGCACATAACATATCAAATAAGATAAAGGTTGTGTTTGATATGTGTGGTAACATAGGTATGTTATCTGTAGCAAATATTAATTCTTACTTTTTATTCAAAAATATTTCCAAACATAAGGTTTCACAATTTGCCCTATTTTTTATTTCAATATTTATTTTAAATGTTTTATTAAATTATTCCATTTTTTTTAAATTCCAAAATCCATAATGTAGTTTATTCATTACTTTAAGAATATTATTTTTTACACAATATGAGATTTATCCTAGGTTTTACCTTAATCAAAAAATGTGTAGATGTTCTTGTTTTTGGAAGGCAGGGTTGGGTGTACAATTCCATAAATTTTAAAAATAATTTTGTATATAATATCAGTTAATAGTTTTGTTTCTTTTTTAGGGTACTCATGAATGGCTTCTTGCTATTGGGCGGCAGTCTTGGCTAGGACAGAAAAAGAGTGGATGCAATCCCAACTCTGTATCTCGGAGTGGCTGATCCACAAGTTGTTGGCAAGGACTTAGTGGAAAAGACAGTTGGTGCGCATAAAGAGGTGGTTGTGACACAAGAAGATATGGTTGTGGCATGAAGAGGTGGTTGTGGCACATAAAGAGGTGGTTGTGGCACATGAAGATGAGGTGGTTGTGACACAAGAAGATATGGTTGTGGCACATGAAGAGTTGGTTGTGGCGCATGAAGAGGTGGTTGTGGCACACGAAGAGTTGGTTATGGATCAAAAGGAAGTTGTGTAAGAAGCACAATCTTTGCATAAGGATATTTCTAACACGACATAGCCGCAGAGGGATCACACAAAAACTAAGTAAACAGGCAATTTATAAAAACCTAAAAATTATCAATTAAAATTAATCAGTTCAAATGTTATATGTATGCCAGCAAGTTATTTTTGGCTTATGGAAGACCCTTTTTAGGTCTTTATAAATTGCCCTTTTGCCCAGCTTTTGTTTGATAAATAATGAATAAAATAATCCCAGGGAACAATTATAGCCGATTACCCTGTGCAGTGTTGGTAAAAGAAACAACACTTAAGAAAATAGTGGTTTAAAATTTTTTGTGATTAGTATTTGGTATTATCCTTTATTATTATACTGTAGATAACTATAACAACTAATAAAATATTAAAAACATATTTGTCTTTTATTTACAAAATAACGTTCGAACTGTTTTAAAGACAGCATTTCTTGCTGTCTTTAAAACTTCAACTTATTTTTTTTTAAATTAAAAAAATATATAAGAAACCTCTAACAGCCTGCTTTTAAATTTCCCGCCAAAATACTTAACGCGCACGAGGCGCAACTGGCGCCGCAGACGACCGGTGCACGAACTATTGCGTCAGCTGTATTCTGGGAGTGGCCTATCTTAAAAATTTTTATATTAATAATATTTAATCTTTGGCTTTACCATTGCATATCAGAAGTCCATCGGATAGGTAACCGCAAGTAATCCCTGCTTAATTACGCTACAAACACCCTGCTGTGCTATAACTGGTAAATGGAAGATATTTGGAGTTTTCCTATAAATGTAAATACTTATGCAATAAACGGACAAAATTTTTTTTTTATTTTTACAGAGCCAAGGCTATCTAACAGACAGGCGCAGCTGTCCAATTACAAGATAGCACAAAGTAGATGTTAAAAAAACGGATATGTAAGAATATTAATATTAAACTTAAAATTAAATCGCACTTAAAAAAGAAGGTATAGGTAAGAAAAAAATATAGTGTTTTTTCCTTAAACTACCATTTTCTTAATATGATTTCGAAAAGATCTTAAACTTAAACTAAATAAATCAGTATCATTAGGATTAAGAAAAACACAATTATTGTAGGTACGTGTGCACCTTATTTATATATAGTTTGAAAAATAGTTAGAATTAGTTCTATTTATGTAAAAAGTTAGCCGTGTGCGAAGTGTGTATGGACTAGCATTAAAACTTAAATAATTTATGCAAAATATCGAATCAACCAGATTGTTCACAACCTTATAAACAAACACAACATCGGAACAGTCTCTACTACTCTCAAGTGAATTTAGGTGATAAAATTTTAAATTTTCGTCGCTGTCGGTTATATCTAAAATCTATACTTTTAACAAGCCTCCTCTGAACACTTTCTATTCGATCAATGTATTTTCTGTAGATGGGGTTCCAAACGGTAGACGAATATTCCGAAATAGGTCGAACTATAGAATAAAAAATGTGAAAAACGGAGTTTTGATTGCCAAAGCCTTTGGTGGTTCTTAGAAGAAAACCCAAATTTTTGAAACTTTTCTTAATTATGTTTTCAATGTGAGCCTCGAAAGTTAATTCAGAATCCAAAATGACTCCAAGATCTTTGACTTGATTTATAACTTTGAGTGGTGTATTATTAAGTACAAGATTTATGTTATTTGACATTTTTTTTCTAGAAAATACAATAACTTGACACTTGTCCGCATTTAGAAATAGGCGATGATCTTTACAGTGCGCTGTAAGCCTAGATAAATCACTTTGAAGATCATCCAAGTCAGATCGACTCCGAAGTTCCTTCCTTATTTTTAAATCGTCTGCATATGAAGCGTGGTCAGAGTTTTGAAAATATTTGCCTATATCAAAAGTAAATATATTAAATAGAAGGAGGACCAAATGTGACCCCTGAGGAACACCTGAAGTCACCTTGGCTATTTTAGATTTTTCACCATTAATAACCGCAAACTGTGTTCCGTCAGTAACATAACTAGAAAGTAATCCACACAAGTGACCGCGCAGACCGAAGTTTCCAAACTTTGTTATCAATGTGGGATAGTGTACTTTGTCAAAAGCCTTGGAAAAGTCGGTATACACAGCACAAGTTTCGAACCCATTGTGCATAGATAGATTGGCATTGTGAATAAACGGTATTAAGTTAGTAAGAACAGATCGTTTTTTATGGAAGCCATGTTGATTGGTATCAATATTATTTTTTATAGAGAAAAATAACTGAGACAAAATTGTTGACTCAAAGACTTTGGCAAAGTAGGAGAGTAATGAAATAGGTCGCTAATTAGTTACGTCCGTTGTGTCACCTGATTTATGTATTGGTACAATTTGTGCAATTTTCCAATCTCTAGGAAAAGTGCACTCTTTTAAGCATTTATTAAAAATTATCGTAAGAGGTATTGCCAGGTAAGGGCATGATTTTAAAAAAATTTGGGAAATTCCGTCAGGACCTGGTCCTTTCTTTGGGTCTAAATTCAGTAACACCTCACAAACAGAGTCCTCCGAAAAACCTAAAATGTCAAAATTCTGACCCGACGGACTTGATGGAATACTCGACTGCGCGTCATTCGACTCAAAAACGCCACAGAAAAGTTGCGATATACTTTGAGAAGAGTTGGCTGTTTTTCCGTTGTAGTTCATTCTACCAGGCAATGATTTTGTATTTTTTTTTATTGTTAACAAATGACCAGAAATACTTAGTATGTTTTTTTAAGTTTTCTTCAGTTTTTGATAATCTTTTATTTTACTTAATTTAAATTGCTTTCTTAGATGTGAGAAAGAGTCATAATCAGAACGGCTTTAATATTTTTTCCATCTTTTTCTTAAATTTTCTTTTTCTCATAACAATTTTTCTGTAGTTTTTGAGAACCAAACAGGATATTCAGCTTTTTTAACTAGTTTAGTTGGAATAAAACAAAATTATGATTGTTTTCCATAAACCAAAACTACACTTTTTTGCACTCGACGCGCGTTTCGCTAACAATGTTAGCATCATCAGGAGACGATAAACAATGAACTAAATTAATCTACGCTCTATCTTATATACAATCCTTTAGTGGGCGGAGATAAGACCAATAAATTGTGATTGATCACGATTTTTAATCCTATCTCCCCTCAACCAAAGAATAAAGTGTACTGTGTGTGATCAATCACAATTTATTGGTCTTATCTCCACCCACTAAAGGATTGTATATAAGATAGAGCGTAGATTAATTTAGTTCATTGTTTATCGTCTCCTGATGATGCTAACATTGTTAGCGAAACGCGCGTCGAGTGCAAAAAAAGTGTAGTTTTGGTTTGTGGAAAACAATCATAATTTTGTTTTAGTGCAACCAAAGGTTCCAAATTCCCAACATAGTTGGAATACATTCTGTAATAATTCCATTTATTTTTGAGTAAAAAAGTGTCACATCCTGTCCGACATGTTTAGAAATTAATGCATTGTTCAATGCAATGTTTTTAATTTTTTCGTTAATAAGAGTGTAATTTGCCTTAAAAAATATTTTCTTTTCATAACTACTACTAACAAGATTTTTTATAACTTTAAAACTAAAACCGATATCGAGTGCAGGATGACGCACCTCCTCATGCACGAAGGGATCGTGACACCTATTCACTTCAACTGTCAAATTGCGAGATAACACAATATCGAGTAGTTTGTCATCAATATTTTGAATGCTATTAAACTGCATCAGATGTAGTAACAAAAAATACTCAGAAAATAATGAGCTATGAGGTTCTGTGGCTCTCGAAGGCGATAATGCGGATATCTCATTATCCCACTCCCATTTAATATTAGCAAAGTTAAAATCACCAATAAACAAAAATTTGCTATCGGTGTGTTTGTTACAAATTGTTTCTACTTTTGAAAAAATGCCGTATAATTATTTAGCACAGCATGTGGCGGAATATAAACTACACAGATAAAGAGTTGCTTACCGCCCTCCAGTGTTAGAGACACTCATAAGTCCTCAATAATATTAGAACTATTGCACCATTTTGAGATTTTTTCAGCACTGTAGATACTGCATATACCCAACAACAAACCACCACCATCCTTTTTACCACTAACCACTAGGTCTCTATCAAGCCGAAAAACATTAAAACTTGGAGGAAAAAGTTCTGCATCATTTATGCTGTTATCTAGCCAGGATTCTGTAATACACACACAATCATAATCGGACGAAGTTACAGATAAGTAAAAATCATCACATTTTGTCCGCAGGCCCCTTGCATTTTAAATTTAAAATAAAATACAAAATAGAACAGGTTAAGTGAGGAATCCTGTCACTGGACAAAAAAAAACGACACCCACGTAAGACGCCTTTTCATTTGTGCACAGTAAAAGAACCTCATCATTTGACTCCCTAAAAATTAAGAAAAAAATACTTTTACAAAAAACTAATTATGTTTGTTTGTTTACTTTAGTTTAAGAACAAGCTAAACAACGAGATTTTTTTATGTTTTGTGAATGCTTAGATCTTTTCAAGGTCCATTGTTGAATGATGAACGTTTAAAGATTTTTAGTAAGTTGAAGTTTCTTACTTGTAACGATAAATGATTAAAAAACACCCTGGACCCAATAAAGACATAACAACGTTTACTTATTGTTTCTCTAATTTTTGGAACTCTCAGTTGGTATTTTTTGTTCCTACTATTATTAAGTTTCTCTTTGTGTTCTTTTTTAAAATAAAATATTGTTAGTTGTTTGTTAAAAAGCTGTCTAATATCTAAGATCCCATTTTCGCTGTATAATAAGTTCACGGGGTAAAGTTAACGTTTATTATAAATTATTTTTTGAATTATTTTGTTGATGTGCCCTTGCATGTGAGATGCAATATATTTAGGGTTTCATAAAACAAAAATCAACTAATCAACTAAGTTATCTCAACAACAAAGATAAAGTCCAACGAAACTCGTAAAATTTTCAATAAAAACTCAATTGCCTTTCTCCACTTGGTATTACCCAAGGATATGGATTGGGGATTAAAACTCCATCAATATACCGAGCTTCGCAGATGTTCTCGAAAACATACCTTAAAACTTAGGAAACCTTAAGACTCGCTACAGACACGTGTTTCAAACTTATTTTGATCTCATCGGTGCTTTAGATTTGTTGTTTATACAACTTAGTTGATATTTGTTTTTTAAATAGCTGGCCAGGCATTTTGATTAATATATGTAGATAACCCGACTTGTGCCACACTGAAGAGATCAAACTAAGTTCGAATCATGAGTCTGTGGCTAGTTTGAAGGTTTTCCAAGTTTTAAGTTATTTTTTCGAGAACATGAAGTTTATAACCCCAATGTATATCCTTGAGTGGAGAAAGCCTCCTTGAGTTTTTTCTTGTAAACTTTATATAACATTACACTACAAGCGCTTTTAATTTTTAAACCAACCACACATATCAACCAATTTAAAAACTTAAAAGACTCCAATAGATTTTTTAAAGTGTTTTTTATTAAAAACAGATAAAAAAATTCCTAAGTTATGTATTTAAAAACTATTTTCCTTTATACAAGGTGATTCAAACTGTAGGTGGAATTTGTTGTTCTGAACAAGAATTAGTAAAATATATTTTTGTAAACTCTTACGTTTCAGAGATATTTGCTTATTGTTAATATTTTCTGAGAAGCACCCTTTGCTACGTGGTAGAAACATCAATTTTTGAAAACAAAACTTTGTCAACTTCAAGATGCTTGACAATAACCCTAAAACATGTCATTGCAGGCGCATCTAGACCCGCTTGGTAAATTATTTTAAAGGCGATTCCCAAAAAATACGAAAATTTGCTCAAAATAATCACGTAACTTTTCTTAGATTAATGATATCTAATAACTGTTCAAATCTTTCTAAGGAATTTTGAATTACCCTACATGTATGCTAATCAAGGGCCCTGAGTTAAAGTCCAAAACCTCAGTAATTGACAACCTAAGATCGAGTAATTGACACATCTTTTTTGTGATAAATATCAGTTGTAAAATGCACAAAGGCATTTTTTCTAATTTTTATGGATAAAGAATATGCGAACACAAGGGGTAAAATGTTAGTGCGATATTTTTTCCATTTATTTACTAAACTATTATCTAAGTATATAGAATCTGCCAATTTTTCAAAAATCAAAGATGGCGGATAGATAAATAAGAAAATATGTATTTTTGACCCATTAGGTATTTTTTCTGTGCAACACTAGATTAAATCTTAAACATCGAATACAAAGCCACATTCTTTTCAAGCACATCAATGTAACATATAAAAAACTCGGTAGAGAAATAAGAAAGTTTGAAATGTTTAAATAGACCATTTAAAACTAATTTATAAAACCAAGCTTTTGGAACGTTTTGTTCCTTCTTCAGGGCTAAAATTAAATAAAACACAGAAATAACATTCAGAACAACATTAAGAGCATCCATAATAATTTTGTTTTAAATAGTTTAATTAAGTTTGTCTATTGTTTTCTCTTCATACATTTGTAATTTGGAAGTCTTTTTATTTTTTGATTTTACTAGTTGGTTCGCAATATTATCAAATTCAGGACCCTTAAACTTCATTCATGACAATTTACACTTCTGCCATATAATTTTAAAATAAAAGTAAAAAAAACAGATCCAAAAAAAAATCTTCAAAGCTCTACAATTTATACATTTCTTATTATTATACTCATCAAAAAATAAAAAAAGACTTCCAAATTACAAATATATGAAGAGAAAACAATAGACAAACTTAATTAAGCTAATATAAGATATGTACACTTGATTTAAAAAGAAAACGCATACATCCAGTCACAAAATTGACCTTTCTAAAAGTGTATAATATATACGAACTACCAGCTAAAATGCCTAAAAACTTTAAAAGTACGACAATTTGTCACATTGTTTAAAAAAGGTCTATTGAACAATATCAAATTATCACTCGAGTAACGAACGAAAGCTGTTCTATAAAGAGGGCGGTAACCCATTTTGGAGTTGATAAAATATTCGACGAATAGGAAACTTGGATTAGGACAAAAACGATGGTAACCTTAATACTAATTATTTTAGCTTAAAAAAGAACTAAAATAAATAATTTACTAATAATATTAGTCTGGGCATTAAAAAGGTTAAATTATGAAAATACTGATGGTCTTCTGATCCAATGCGCGATAAATAGCATCGCTTAACTCTTCAGCATTTCGTGGTCTCCAATTCCTTTGGTATATTATTTTAACGATTCGACCCCATATATTTTCCATTGGGTTAAGGTCAGGGCTTTTGTCTGGCCAAGGAAGTGTTTATCTATTATTATTCGGAAACCATTGGCGAACAACATTAGCCGTGTGTACTGGACAGTTGTTCTGCTGATAAACGAAGTCATTATTTTCATGTAAAGCCTGTACAGATGGCAGCATAACGTTTTCAAGGATTTCAATATATCGTTCACTATTGAATCTTCCTTCGATTCTCCAAAAAAAAACCCAAACCTCTAGCACACAACCAGCCACACATGTTTACAGAAAAATGTCCAGCTTTTTTAATTTGGTTTGTATATTCGGGTTCAAATCTAGAATTTTCTAAAATTCTCCTGCTACTTGAAGATGATTGAAAAATTTTTTCGTCATTGAAAACCACCCTCTCCCAGAAGTCAGTATCAAGAAGAACGTTGTTTAGTGCAAAAATCAATCTAGCCTGTTGTGGTTCTTCTGTTAGAAAAGGCTTTTTTGTACCAACTCGACAAGAGACTTCTGATTTCATTACTTTTCTATTTACTGTTGCTAAAGAACCCGAAAATAATGTTAAATTAGTTGCTTCAACCGACGTTGAAAAAGGATTTTATCTGAGATGGTCAATAAGTCCTTGCCCTTCAGAACTTACTTTTGGTCGTCCTGATCCATCTCCCTCGGTAGAATTATTTTCAATCCAACGCTTTTTCCATCGCATTATCGTAATTTTATCAACTCCAAAATGGGTGGCCGCTCTTATTATAGACCAGCCGTCTTCTATAACTCGAGTGATAATTTGAACTTTTGTAAATGTTGATATCTGTGGCATTTTTAAGGATGTCACACTGAATTTTAAGCTGTCAGGCATACTAAGCTGGTGGTGCCTTATAATAGTGTACACTAATGGAAAGCTAAATTTCGTGGCATAGGAAAAAATGCATGTATGAGTTTTTTTTGAAATCAAGTGTCCCATTTGACTATTTAAAACAAAATTATTATAGATGCTCTTAATGTTGTTCTGAATGTTATTTCGTGTTTTATTTAATTTTAGCCCTGAAGAAGGAACAAAACGTTCCGAAAGCTTGGTTTTATAAATTAGTTTTAAATCCGGACCGAAAATCCTGTTATTCCTATAAACTAAATACCAACGGTCGTTATCCATTGAAGAAATATCACGATTTTATTAAATTTCACTCTAAAAGGTAAAAGATAATTTTATCGTGTACCTATTACGAAGTTTTCAAGCTAACATGTATTGTGTAAGTATGATAAGTGTAGTTCAACTTAATTTTTCTAAATATCTAGCAAAGAATACTAAAGTTCAAACTTTGGATGGCGTTTAATTCTCAATGTAGACTGCCCCACGATTTTATCTAATCTTCAAAATTTGACTCTTCGATAGGGGTGAATTATGGGATTAGTTTTTTCATAATAGTGTCAGCAGACCTAAATAAGTATACCAAATTTTAATCAAATTGGTAATAGGGAAGATGGTGAATTAGGCATATTAGTCCGGTGTCTTAGCATAAAAAAAACTTCAAACATGGATGCATCTGAATTTTTTTTTTTGTATAAAAGCCAAACCTTGGAGCTTTAAAAACGCCCGAGACACAAGCTATATATATATATATATATATATATATATATATGTCAATGGTTTTAGCAGTTATGACATCACGAAAACGGAAATCGCTCTACATCGGACCCCAAGGACCATGAAATATTTTTTGATATCACTAAGTACTAATTGGTTGCTTAAGAACAAACTAAATCGGAAAATAAAAAAAAATTAATACCGTAATTTTTTTATCTTTTTGCATGTAAAAGATACTTTTTGACAAATCTGCCAGAAATGTGATTTTAGAGATATCTGACACAAAAAGTGCAAAGGAGCAAATCAAAGTTTAAGAAATTTCTCAAATATTGACCCAATAAAAAATACTCTTATTCGAGTAAGTGGCGTACCGCTGGTTTTTACATGATACTCCAATAAAAAAAATTTCCATTTTTTTTCGACATTTTTCCTTTCTTTTGACAAAACAAGCATATAAAAGTGGTAGTCCATTTGAGCTCTGACGTATAAATAAAAAGTTTAATTTTAAAAACTATTAAACCACAAATTATGGCCGGACAAGTTTTCGATAAAATAAGAGCCAATTTTTTGATAATTTTACACGGTAAATTTCTAGAGTAACCTGAATACTCAAAAGTAAAAATTTGTGTTTTTACATACTTAACCGACTGTAGCGCACCACTGGCTTGAGCTGTCCCCGTGTTTTTTTTTCTTTTAGAGCTTAATAATTTATTACTATTTTTATTGCTATTTTTTGCAAAAAATATCAACTTTTTTTTAATCGTAAAAATTTTGTGCAGTATATTTTTATCAGACTTTTTACATTTTATTAACTTTTCATTTTTGTAGAAAACACTAAAGCGTGAATGTATACACATTTTTTGGTAAGTGGTATATCACCAGAGCACGATCCTGTAACCAAGAACTGGAAAAGTTTCTTGTACTTTTATGTAACTCAACGTACCAGCTTAAATCTATGAACGAATGTCAACGGCACTTATTTGTTACAAAAACAGGCCAATTGAACGCTGCCCTTCTACAAAAAACTGTATATTGCGGCATGCAAAAAGAGCTTTCAGGCAATTATTTGGAAAAGCTCTTTAGATAAAAATTTACCTTTTCTTTTTTTCCTTCGGAACCTAAGTTTTGTCCCACTGTGGTCAACTATTCCAACTGCGACTAACGGTTTACAGGAGTTAATAAGGTTTGCATGTATATAAAATAAATTATCAACCTCCCTTGGCCAAAACATTTTTACTCTATAATTAGGAAATATTAAGTAAAATTAAAATCTTAAAAGTGCATATCTAATAAATCAAATTTAAGTATTTATTAAAATAAAACCATGTTCTAAGAATTATTTGATCTCCTTAAACTGTACTAACACTACCGATACCATTTAAGAATACTTTTAAGGATCAATAAAATTGAGAGTCGAGAGACTCTGTTGTTAATGCAATTACAAGTGGCATAACCTTTATTATTCCCTACGATAAATTCACGTACAGGCGCGCGTACAGTAGGACTGTGTTCAAACTTGACATTAATCCTATCGAATTGTCGACTTTTGGCAAGTTGCTGTAGCAAGCTCGTTTGCGGCAGTTCTTTGCCAAAACGTATACACTCTCTTACCTCCGTAAAACTTTGATTAATTTATTCCTTGTGTACTCTTTTTCTTAAAAATTTTTCTCCGCTCCTTCAGTTGTGAAAAAAGCGCCTTGCTTCAGACACTTTCACTACTTGCTGCAAAGATTGGCTCAATCAAGCTTCACTCCCCCCTCAACGAAACTCAATTTGGATATTGTAATAGTACATTATAAACCTAAAGACTACAGTGCCACATTTAATCCCGCGGCGAAAGATTTGTAGCCCGATCGTAGAAAGGACTACAATTCGCTAAGGGATTAAACGACACTTTAGTCCCGAGGTTTATATACTATTTTATGCACTTTAGGAAAAGATCTTTGTTAAAATTACGTTATTTCTACGCCAAATGGTTCGTCAACTACAAGAAAGGGTGCTAAGAATGAAATCTTGGCCAAGAGCAAGTGCTGTTTGGCTTGACTTGCCATAAATTTAATTATAATTTTCCAGGGATTAGTTTTTTTTTAATCCCTGAGGGATTAAATTTACTTCTAATCCCTAAGCTGAGGGATTACATTTATTTTAATCCCTTAGGGATTAAATTTTCTTTGATTCTCCTAAGGGTTAAAAGTGTCACTTTAATCCGTAAAAAGAGGAATTAAAAATACCTATTTAATCCCTGAAGTGCATAAAATTATTTACTAATTATGTAGTAATTTAATCCCCTTTTAAAAAATTTTGTAATTAATAACGGAGTAATTCGCACCTCCCCGTGCTTAAGAGACAGATTTAATGAAAGTTGATATGTCATAACTAATTATGTACTTAAAGAAGGTTACTTTTAGTTCACAGAAACCATCGGTTCCTAAGATTTTTGTTTATTTGTTATGGGGTGTGTAGCTTGATATTAAAGCTTCTTGCCGTCTAGTTTTGTTAAGATTTGAGCTTTATTAAATTCGGAAAGATGGTATTTTTTAAAAAATTTGGATGACACTGTATGATGTTATCAAGATTCTGTGACATGTCACTTATAAATTTAAAAAATCAAACATTCTGCTAACTTCTGCTGTACTAGTTTTATGTGGAGAGAAGTGTAAACTACCGTTTTATACTAGATATAATGTGGATGAAATCATACACCTGATTCCAAGAATGCCTTGTTTTACCTTTATCATTGTTTAATAATGCCTTAATCTTTAACGGATATTGAACAAATTGACAACATATCTTTCCAATAGAGTCACTTGTTGAACAAAGTACACCCCCTCTGCTTAGAAAAGAGATTCGACCAAAAGTGACTATGCCAGAATTTGATACTAATTATGTACTAATTTCGTCCCCTTCTAGAAATTTGCTTCTCTCAAGATAACTTCTTTTTTTTTTTGTTTATATGGGGTGTGTAGCTTGATATCAAGATACACCCCCTTCTGCCTAGGAAAGAGATTTGAACCTTGACAAAGCTACACACTTCATAACAAACAAAAATCTTAGGAACCGATGGTTTTTTTAAACTAAAAGTACTCTTTGTTAAGAGTAGATAATTAGTACAAAATTATGACATTAGTACATAATTAATACATAATTTTTACAATATCCAAATTGAGTTTCGTTGAGTAGGGAGGGAATGTACCTTGATTGAGCCGCAAATATTTCGAAACTGTCTCGATATCAAAAAGTGCAAATTAATTTTCTCAGATAAACCGTGTCATTACTAGCTCTAGCAAGTCAGCAAGTAAACTTTTAGAAATATTTCTCTAACGCTCCTTGTACACTCATTATAAGTCACTTGTCAGAGTAGTCCTGGGAAATTTAATTGCAACTGTAGTATGGCCCACTGTGCATCGTAGACTATTAAGTCGATCCATCCGGACTCGAAGAAATAATTCAATCGTTAGGTATTTCCCAAGATATTTCAGTGTTTCGAAGAATAGCGAACGACCGAAGTACAAATCCAACATGGAAAAGAAACATGGACGGTTGCCGATCAAACGGCAACCTAAGGAATTGAAGCGATGGGTAGAAAACGTTTTGATAACTGTGCATCCAATTTTGAGCAACAACACGGCCGTCACCAGAACCATTGATTTCGTTTTTTTTGGTCGCATAAACAAATAAAAAAGTAGAATCAGGAGGCGAGAGGTCTCTTAGAGTCCGCGGCCAGAGGTTTCTGCTAACAAAAGTATTAGACAAAAATCTTATATTTTTTAAATTAATCATTTCCTTATGACATAATTAATTATTAAACTCTATATATAGTCTGAAGCCCGGGCCCGTTGGGATGTTGCTACGGCGCTGTAGTACGCTATTTTGACCGCCTCAGTTAGCGTTAGCGACAATATTATTGGACCTAGAAAAAGTTTTAAAATTATACAAATTGCATATATTTCCTCATATTGGTAACTTTTATTGCAAATCTCAAATTTTGACGTCAACTGAATGTGGTTCTTTGTTCAACAAGAGACTCTATTGGAAAGATATGTTGTCAATTTGTTCAATATCCGTTAAAGATTAAGGCATTATTAAACAATGATAAAGGTAAAACAAGGCATTTTTGGAATCAGGTGTATGATGTCATCCACATTATATCTAGTATAAAACTGTAGTTTACACTTCTCTCCACATAAAACTGGTACAGCAGAAGTTAGCAGAATGTTTGATTTTTCAAATTTATAAGTGACATGTCACAGAATCTTGATAACATCATACAGTGTCATCCAACTTTAAAAAAAAAATACCATCTTTCAATCTAATAAAGCTCAAATCTTAACAAAACTAGGAAGCTGTTCATTATGGGAGAAGCAAGTCTACGATAGTAAACACAAAAAACCGATTTCAAGAGGAGGCATCGGTTTAACGAAAGTTACTAGTCCAGAGAAAGAACAAGAGGCAATCAATTTTCTGGGAAATCGTCCGTTTGCCAAAGCGAAAGAAGTAAAAATTGAATCAAATTTTTCAATATTCATAACAACATTAGGCAGGAGGATTACACGTTGGAGACTATGGTGTCGCATTGCGCTATTAAAAATAAGATTTTTTATGTTTTTATTTTTTTTTAATTTTATTTATTTTGTTAACTTTATCTGGCCTTTTAATTGTTTTGGGCTTGTTACTTTCGTCAAACCGGTGCCTTCCTTTTGCGGGACAGTTCGTTCTTCTTGAAATCGATTTATTATGGTTACTATCGTAGACTTGCTTCTTTCATAATCAGCTAGTCGACTAGACCAATTACTGTGTAGCTTTTGTTTACTTAATAAAACATTTTTGCTTTTTTGAAATGTGGTTTTTATTTTTAGTGGCCTTTAAATTAGTAAAAAATAAACAAGCCGTCTCCTTATAAAAAGTCTATAAATGCCAAAAATATAACCTAAAATGACAAAGTCAGTGTTGCACATAGGAAAATATAAAAAATCCTATTTGCAGCTACCTTCTGCTGTACCAGTTTTATGTGGAGAGAAGTGCACATCCATACGAATTAAGTAAAATTAATGATGCTCAGGTGGTGGGGCTTTTTTTATCTGATTAGTGCTATTGTGTTAAGAGCCACACCGATATACCAAAAAATATATTCCACACCCCTAGGTGGAGGCTTTTCTTACAGGGAGACCTCAAAAATGTAAAAAATAATAAAGTTTCGGAGCCTCTCTGTAGAAAAAGCCCTGACTTAGACGTCTAAAAATATTTTTTTTGTTATCTTTGGTGTGTCTTTATCAAAACTATATAAACCTCAAATGGGATGAAATGATTAATTTTTTACTGTCACCACCTCTCTATCTATAAAATAAGTACACGGTGTGAATTTTGTTGATTTTTTCTTTTTATTTAGTATATGTAAATAGAAAATGTTAAATTGCAATTAGTAATTAGAAGATATTTAAAAATATCCGTTCTTACGAAAGGAAAAATACGAATTAATCAACCATTTTTTAGTCTGTGATAAAGATAACCACAAAAATCGTTATTTCTATTTGGCGTAAATAAAGTCTGCCATTATCCTTATTTGACTAGCCTCCCCTACGCAGATGCAAAATGATCTGTTACATTATTTTCTCTTTAGTGGTGTGCAATAATTCAAAAATTCAATTTTTGAGTTTCGATTCAGACTGTTTTTATTGTTTATCAATGTACGTATCTTTTTCAACGCATAAAATCTCTATGTTTCGGATCTCGAATTCACACCCGTTATATATAGAGATAGATAGAAAATAATGCCGGAGTAGTCCAACCAAATTAAAATAAAAGACAAAAAAAATTTTAACAGCAGATTGATGACTGGAAATAATAAAGGGGCTTTTGATAAACGTTTTAGAAAAAATGCGTGAGTGGATTTGGTGGGGGGAAAGGGGGAGAAAAATGGTATTATTGTAGTTTCCGGCAAAACTGAACGTCATAAAGTAAAAACATCAATACAAAAATTGTAGAAGGTGTAAAGTTCTACAACTTTTGTAAATGTCACTTTTTCACATAACCTCAAAATCTTCGAGGAAAATGCGAAACATTGTAATGTTTTTATTTTTTCGTTTCTTATTTTTCATTTTAGCAAACATAATTGTATTTTCAGGAAACTTTGCCAAAATATACCCCTCTGTGTCTTTAATGCCTACAATTTTTTTTAGGTAAAAAAGTTTTACATTTTTTAAGATATGAAATTTTTTTTGTCCAAATCACTTTTTTTTCAATCAAAAATTCTACTCAGGAAAATTCTCGTAGTATTTTTTCACGTTGCTCATTTTTTTTGTTTTGAAATATACTTTTTGGTAGGATAATAAAAAATTATAGCTACAATTAAAAAACATGCTCAGAATTTCAAAAAAACAAATATTGGCTTTTACAACAATAAATTTTTCAGCAATCGTTGATAATTTCCTTCAATTAAAAAAAAATCAACAACCGATTACAACATCTATTTATACGGAAAAAACACAAATGAGACGGTATTTAATTTACTACGTTTATACGCGCCTAAAACCGGTTTTATATAAGAACGGTTTTAAATAAAGTCACTTTCTCCTTCATTAAAATCGTTTTCTAACAGCTGATCGATGTACTGTCAATCCTCTTATCTTACAGTTTCTCACAAATTAAAATATATATATATTTTTATATTATAAAATCCTTATATTACATTTTTTTTAAACAAAAATAAAACAACTAAGTTAACAATTTTTTTCCGGTTTAAAATAAAATTGATTTAGTATTTAAAATTGTTCTAATGGTATGTTTAGGACAAGCATTTTTAAACCGTCCTTTGTTTAAAAGCGCTTTAAGAGTACCGTATAAACAAAGTAATTGTTTGACCTAAAACTTTATTTTTGTGCAGTATTGCTAATAATATCTTATTTCGATTAGTAAAGTGTCATACATAAAAAAATTGTTTGTCGTAGAATCTATTGGTGTATTATTTACCTAGTAATTTTTATGTTTTCAAAAATAGTATATTTTTCTAAATTTTACAATGGATATTTATATTACTGGCTCACGAAAAATCGTAAGGTAATCTATTAGAGCTTATTAAGCTGGAATTTTTAATTAATTTATTTTTAATTTCCAACAAGAAGCTAAAATTTTGAGCTATTTCCGTCCAACAATTATTTCGATAGAAATAGAAGAAATACGCCTCTCATATTATCCTGATTTAAACAGAGTTTACAAAAAAAAGGTAATAAAAAAGTTTTTTTTAAAGGAAAGAAATGATCAAAAAAATTTTTTGTATTTTTTCCGTAATCGATTCTTGAATTTTTTTAAATTGAAATAAATTATAAACAATTACTGAAAAATTAAATGTTCGTAATGCATGTTTTTTAATTGTAACTATAATTGTTTATTATTTCACCAAAAAGTATATGTCAAAACAAAACAAAAATGAGTAATGTCCAAAAATTCTACTCAGGAAAATTCTCATTAAAATTAAAAAATAAATAAATATTGAAAACGACGATATAAATATCCATTTTAAAAATTTAGAAAAAAAATACATTCATAATAGACACGGATTTTAGATTCAAATTTATTTAGAATGTAAAAAAAATAATTTTAAATAATATATTAAAAAAATATATTTTAATTATTAAAATAAAATAAAAAATACGTGCACCAATCGATTCTACGACAAACAACTTGTTTATATATGACACTTTATTAATCGAAATAAGATGTTTGTAGCAATACTGCACAAAAATAAAGTTTTAAAAAAATTACAGTTTGAAAATATTTGTCTGAGGCATATCATTAGAACAATTTTAAATACTAAACCAATTTTATTTTAAACCGAAAAAAAAATTTTTTTAATATAACAATATATATGTTTTAATTTTTGGTAAACTGTAAACAGTAGAGTAGGTAAGGTAAGAAGCTTGACAGTACATCGATCAACTGTTAGAAAATGATTTTAATGAAGAAGAAAGCAACTTTACTTAAAATCGTTCCTATATAAAACCGGTTTTAGGCGCGTATAAAAGTAGTAAATTAAAAACCGTCTACTTTGTATTTTTTCGGTAGAAATAGATGGTGTAATCGGTTGTTGATTTTTTTTTTAATTGAAAGAAATTATCAACAATGAAATGAAAAATTCCTTGTTGCAAAAGCCATTATTTTTTGCATTTCTGAGCATGTTTTTTAATTGTTAGTATAATTTTTTATTATCCCATCAAAAAGTATATGTCAAAGCAAAAAAAAGAGCAACTTCAAAAAATACTATGAGAATAAGTAGAACTTTTGATTGAAAAAAGAGTGATTTCGACCGAAAAAAATTAATATCTCAAAAATTTTTTAACCTTTTTATCCAAAAATTGTAGGCATTAAGGACATAGAGAGGAATATTTTCACCAATTTTCATGAAAATGCAATTATTTTTGGGGAAATGAAAAATAAAAAACGAAAAAATAAAAATATTACGATTTTTTGCATTTTTCTCTAAAATTTTATTGAGTACTTTTTAAACCCACAAGATAATCTTTAAATTGGAAAAAAAGGGCCCAGTTTTCTATTATTTTTGGTTGCTAGTACATCACTTATATTTCGCAGAACAGGATAGTACCCTGTTTTTTTGTTGTGGACTGGTAGGTATGTAAAAATAATATACACTACTGAAAAAATGTAGTCAGAAAATAAAACCCAGGAAACTATTTAACCTCACCTTTTAATTTTAAGATTTGTACCAGTGCACATGAATTCAACTAAATTTTTAATGTTGCCAGCCAAAGAAAAATAGAAAGGTTTCTAATTCATGCGGGTCCCTATAAAAAACCCGAAACCAAATTTGGCAGAAACATAATTTGTCAGAATTTATAAAAAAAGAAAATAATTTGTCCGAAAAAAATTGTCTCGAAAATGAAATGACGGGAAAATCAAAAACCTAGAAAACATATGCATAGAATTAAATTTAAACGAAACATATTTTTATAGAAACACAAAATGTTAGAAAATATTTTTAACGAAAATAACCACAAAATTAAAGAATTCTGGCCGAAAATGATTTGAACCAATAGCCACGAATTCAATTGCTACGTTGCCAGGCTTACGCCAGGGAATAGTCGAAGTAAGTTATGATATTGTATTAATTTACCTCCTTTAAATTCTTCAACTACCCTTCACCCCAAAATTTTTTCGTAAGATTGTATTGTCATCGGACCTACATTAAAAAATGAACCGCAAGATTTGATAGACAGTTAGACAGCCAGAAACTGTGAAGTTAAATAAAATCGTTTAATAAAAAAAAATCTCCGTGTTATCTTCCAATTAGAGAAACTTGTCAACGCCGCAATCCAGGGCCTACGTCGCTCTAGAGATTTAAATTTGACGCATGCCCAATAGCGATTCGGCTTGATTGTGGTTCGGCTGTTTTTCGTTTCTAGACAATTATTTTCGATACTTTTGTAGTTCTGGTTCGGGAAAATTATAATCGGTTAAATTATATTCGTATCTTTTAAGGATCGAGTAAATTAAAATTCTATAAATATATCTTCTGAGTGTTTTACTTTCGTTCATATTTCGTTTCGGACGTTTTTTTTCTGTTCAATTGTGTTTCGGTTTTTGTGAATTCGGCTTTCTTGTGTGTTCCCGTTCATGCGTCACCAATCGATGCAACAGTAGACGTTTGTCTGTGTACCTCGCAGCGGGTTCTACGCACCGTCTCATAGGTATATCTCGACCACTGAGAGAATTCCGCGGATGTTTCATCAAATAGAGGTTATTTGCATTTTTTCGGTCAATAGGATAGGTAAACCGAGTTGTGTGGTTGATCGGTAATTTAGCAAGAATTTGTCCTGTCCGAAGATACATTGGCTTATTATACTAAGTTTTCGAAGTATCGATCGTAGATCAGTTTAGTATCTATGTGAAGGAATTAATAATGTAGTAGATATTTCCGGTAGAAATGTGCCCAAAATATTTTCGGAAATTTTTGAACAAAATGCTCCTGAAAATATTCCAAACCCGCAGGGTGAGGGATTTTTTTGGTTCTACGCTCGAATCTATGTCTAAGGACTTTTATAAAGGATATTTGATGAAACATTTTACAGTGTAATATACCATATTTTATAAAATATTTCTTTTATTTTATAAAATATCGGCTATTACACTGTTAAATATTTTTTCAAACATCTTTTACAAAAGATCTTCGACAAATAAATTTTATAGTGTAATACCGGCCTAAGAAATTTCCTGAATTCTATAAAAGTTGTCAAAACTTTTATAGGTGATACGTTTCCATTATTACGAAGCCGTAAATGCAAAAAATAACAATAGGTGATGCGTTTTCATTGTTACGAGTCCGTAAATGCAAAAAATAATAATTCTGAAAATGTTTACTTATTAATTTTTGGAAATTCACCTGCACAATTTCCAGCTAAATGTGCACAAGGAAAATTTGTAATTAATTTTTTAACACAAAACAAAAGAATTATTTAAAAAATTTCAAAAGACTATATTATCGCCGCGCTGCGGTTAAAAAAAAATAGCAATTACCTATAGTTGCGTTGATGTTTCTTGACCACAAAATTTAACTAATAGCTAATCTACTACTGGAAAACCTTATTAAGACTTATTCGTGGGCGCGATTGCCCGCGCTTACTAGGAATAAAGTAGAACTGCAATTTTTTAAAAAAAGGGTTAAGAAGGGATATAACAAAATTAATGTAAGATATTAGGGACATTTTGGACCACCAAAATAACTGTTTTTGTGGTTATAGTAATTAACGATAATGATAACAACTGTCAATTTTAAAAGAGTTTTTAGAATGTAAAATAAGATAACGTAACATTACGTTAAATGAACCATAACCTAACTTTTCTGAGGTCAGTGTGGTGTGAATTTTGTTGATTTTTTGTTTTTATTTAGTATATATATATATCATAAAGTTGTCCAACGATTATATCCAAAGATAGTGTTTTTTTTGTGGGCTGTAAAGGAGAAAACCTACCTATACTTGTTGTACCTAAAATTGAAGATAATTTTATTGCCTTTTTAAACCACAATTTAACCTTTAGGGTAGGGGGTTCTGTGGTTTCTGGTTTAACCCAGGAGAATCTATAATAGTATCTATAATTGAATTTTTGGTTAACCTTAATAGAGACCTTTTGCACCTATAATTTTGATGCCTTTTTACTTTATCGCTTATTTCGGGCATGCGTTACGAGGTAATAACGGAATCCCTTTTTTTTTCAAGGGTATCAAGGGGAAATCTTGCATAAGACGCCCGAACTACTTTCCTGCCAGTCATTTCTCCTCTACCAGGAGAGCCCGGGTAGTGTCGGATTCCTACCGACTAAAACCCCTCGATTGTGACTCCAACCTGCCAGGTGGCAAGCCACAGTCACTGCACTGCAGCCATTACTGGCTTATTGTGCACCCTCTTAGTTCCTAGGCTAACCACTCCATTAATTTTATCCCCTGCGCAAGTTTGTACAGGTCCTTAATGGAGTAGTCCCCAGTCAATATTGGGTCTAGTTTAACTACCCCAAATATTAGATGTCTTTTGCGATCCAGTGCCTCGCATTGGCATATTACATGTTCTACTGTTTCTGGTTCCTGATTGCATAGTCTGCAGCTCAGGTCTCCGTGATACAGGCCCATGTTGTTTAGGTGAACTTTAACCGCTCTACGGCCGGTCATAATTCCTATTATAGTTCTCACTTGCATCCTACTATACTTTAGCAGGTCTGTGGTGAGCTTAGCATTTAAGCTTTTGATAAAGCCTCTGCTGTGTCTTAGCCCCTGTCTTCCCAGCCAATGGCTTTCATGTTTTTCCCTTATCCAGAGTTTGACCTGTGATCTTATTGTACACTTTGGTACCCCCAGGGCTGGCTCTGGTCCGATGTATTTTTTGACGATCCTTGTCTTGAAAGTTCGTCAGCTTTTTCATTGCCTTGGATACCTCTATTTCCCGGCACCCATACTAATTTTATTTTATTATGTTCTGCCAGTCTCAGTAGTTCATCAAGGCATCCCCACACTAGCTTGGAGGTTACCTTCGGGCACATAAGCGCTCTAAGGGCTGCCTGGCTATCCGAGTATATAGATATGGTCTGACCAAAGTAACCCATTCTATTATTCTCTCTTGTACATTCTAGGATGGCAAAGATTTCTGTTTGGAATACTGTCGGGTAGGATCCTAGTGAGAAATACATGTCTCTCCTAGGTCTTTCCCCGAATATTCCTGCCCCACTGCCTTCGTCAGTTTTTGATCCAAAAAACGGAATCCCTTAGTAACCCATAAAGTTTGACGTTACCTGCGGGAGAGTACCTTATAATTGACATGGTAGAAAAACTAAAAATTTGAATTGATTTGTGTTCTTTTTAATTATAAATATAAGTGCCAATTTTTGTTTAATCATTTTGTTTAGCTAGAATTTCGTAAGAAATGTAAAACATTGATTTGCACTGGCAACTATGACAAGTGATTCCGATCTGTTTATTATAACCTCCCTGTCCTCTGTTGTGTTTTGGAGTTTTTAAAGATTAATAATAATTAAAATTCACCGTAAAAAATACAAGACTAATATATTCTAAATGAAAAATATTAAATTATATTTGTAAATCTTTATAATAATAAATACCGTATAAAGTAGGCCATAAACAAATCAAAGGCAAAAACTAAAAATGATGTCTTAAAAATAACGTGACGTTAGGTAAGTCACAATGCGTTATTAAGCGATAAAGTCACCTAACGGGAATTTTTTGTAAGAGGTGCAAAAGGTCTCTAATAGCATAGTTTACATATTACAGATACTGATAATATATGTATGTGGATATAAGTAATTAACAATAAGGATAAGAACTATCAATTTTCAATAAGTTTTTTGAATATAAGACGATAATGTAAAATATCCTTAAAAACAACCTAACTGTTACTGTGAGGTCAGCGCATTGTGTGAATTTTGTTAATTTTTTCTTTTTATTTAGTAATATATAGATAAAAAATACTGAAGTTAAAATTAGAATTAGAAAATGGTGCAAAATAAAGCCTTCCCTCTTTTCCCTTATTACGCAGTTTTACAAATAACGATAACCACAAAAATGTTATTTTAACTGATCCAAAATATCCCTAATAGTGTGCAAATTTGTTGTGACTCTTTTTCTACCTAATGAATGAAAATCATAGCATAAAAAAATATCATAAATTTACTAATCTTCTCACATTATTTTATCATTATAAAACCCTTGTTTTCACCAGAAACAAAAAAAAATCAGATTGTGTCTTCCCTTAAACTGGTGTTAGAAAAATCGGTTTACGAAAAACCACATATTGTGTCTTTCCAGCTTCAGGAAACTAACTATTTAAAAATCACTAAAAATTAAACAAAATTTAGAAAGGTACAGAGTGGGTTAAATTCGCTGGGATTTGGGGTTTTTAGGTATTTCTGGCTCAGATCATAGTATACATGTCCAGAGCTCGGTTTTTAAGAAAATATTAACGGGAAAAACCGGTTGCCAGTATACCAACTCGTTTTTAAAAACAACTGACAATTTGACGTACAACTTAAAAAAAAAATCTGGTGTAATGGTAAAGCCATGATGGTAATTTAAGCTTCAAATATTTTAGCATAATTTAAGTAGTAACGTTTTTGTTCAAGGAATTTTTACTATGTTTTCCACATTTTTATGCCATGATTTTGTTCACATTTTAAAGCTTTCTTTTCAAACTTTCGATTTTTAGAATAAAACACTCACTTTTTTAAAAGTTTTTACTGTTTTTTAGCGTTCAAAAAAAAGTACTGCCAAAAAACATTTTTTCTCTGTTAAAATGAAAAATATTTAAAGTTGTTGAAGAGAGACAGCAGGCTTTAAAAAAGTATTTTAGAGAAATATGGAAATAATTTAGGGCAATTGTTTCATAAAAATTTCTGTTTTGTCATCTGTTTGTCATCTTTTGTGGTGTCGTACATATGATTTCTCTTTTACTATTTTTATCCAGAAAAGAGCAAAAACTGTAATTAAATTAAAAAATTATAATAATATCTAATTTTAATGTATTTGTATATAACTCTCTAAAATATTGGATTTTTTAACATATATTAATAAATAATATATTAATTTTAAATATATTTACTTTAATTCCATGTAAAACAAAAGATTTTAAATTTGAAAATATTAATTTATTAACACCCAATAAAACATATATTTAATCTTAAAATAAGAGATAATAAACCATAATAAATATTTTTTTATATTAAATAAATTTTTTTTTAAATTTTTATTAATAAATTTTCAACTTTAAAATACGATGGATTTTTATAAGTATTATGCTGCATTGTAGCACCTTATTGTAATATATCTTAGATTTTTATAACATATGTTAATAAATAATTCATTAAACCTAATATATTTATACTTATTTTTAAATTACTTTTCTTTCCGTGTGTTTCTCGATAGTTACTATACACTGCACTTTAAAGCTAGGTTTTTTTAAGGCTGGTAAAAAGCATTATAATAGTTGATTAAGTCTTTAAAAAGCAGTTAACAGTTTTCTGTAAAAAGTCCGTTATTAAAAACTCTCCAATAGTCAGTAGAGTGTACATTATATTGTTGAGGGTGTTATGTGACTTAAACTGTCTATTATTATTACTCTTTATAATGGTTGATTAAGTTTTAAAAAAGCAGTTAACTGCTTTTTAGTGACTAAAACAAAACAAAATCGGTATCTACTGTTATTTTCTTTTTTGTATGAAGTTAACTATACTAACTTTAATTATTTTAAAGAAAAAAAACAGTTTTCTGTAAAAAGTCCGGTACTTACCCGAAGGATGGTACCACGAGAAAATGAAAAATTCTCCAACGGTTAGTAGCATTGGAGTGTCCATTATATTGGTGTGGGTGTTATGTGACTTAAACTGCCTATTATTATGTTACTCAGGGGGAATACAGACTAACCAAAAAGAAAAGGGGTGAAAGGAGTTAAAACAAGTAGCGCAAAGACATTTTTACTAAAGTTATAAAAGCTCTTGTATACCACTTTTTTGTACCGTAATAGAGAAAAAGTATAACTAGAGAGTGAACTAAAGCAGTAAAGTGCATCTTATTTTAATCGCGATGCAAAAGTTTTGGAATGGAGCGAAAAATTCGCTAAAGAAATTAAAAAAAGCCAGGTGAAATCATATAATTCTTTACATTCCTAGGGATTAGAAATAATTTCCACCATACTTTAAATAGCGGTTAGAATTTCAAAAATTTTGAGGTGGGCGCTTTTTCCTACATGCCCCCCTAGTCTGCTCATGAATAAGGCAAATATTTATTTAAAGAGAAACTGAAGAATTACCAATGCAATGTTTTCATCTACCATCAATTTTTCACTCCCAGCATTTTTTTTCATGTTGTACATTCATGCACCTACTGCTTCATTTTAAATCATTTAAGCAGCAGTAAAAAAAATGCGAGCATTAGTAAACCGAGGTGGGTAATAACTAATGAGCTCTCATAAATTTCCCAGGCCGCATCATATAAAATATTTTAAATTAGGGAGTTATTTGATCTTATACACTTATTAACGTAAACGTCTCATAGTACATTCATTCAGGCAAGTGCGAATTTGAAGAGAGGAAAGGGGGGGTAATACGCTCCCGAAACTCAATTTTTTTTTTATAAACTTCCTGCTTAAATGGCAAAAATTTGCTCTATAAAGACTACCGGGGGTTTTTTAAGACATGAGTTTGACAAGAAATTTAAGGTAAAGAAACAACCTTACACCACCAGCTATCCTAGAGTTAAGGGCTTTATCCACTCTCATCCAACCTTTAACTCGCAAAAGTGTATTTACTTCTTTTGCCTATATTGAAAGAACTTTTACTTCTGTAATGGCTGGCAGATTTTTGGTAAGACAAGACATTAGGATTTCTTGCCCTGTATTGAAACTTTTCATTTTGTTTAAATACAAGATGGCGGGTGCGTTTAAAAATTAGGTATTTTTGAATTTTGAATAATTTTTTTTTTAGACATAAAGTACTCTAAGTTCACCAGTTTTAGAGTTCTTATACCAATTTAAAAAATGAGAACGTAAACAACTTTTTTGCATGGGGCAAAATTACCTATATTTTAAGGTCCCGCCATCTTGGATTTTAAATAAATTGACATTTTACAATACAGGACAAGGAAGCCTAATATTTTTAGGTATCAGCCATAAAAATCGGAAAAGTTTTAAAAAATGTTCGGTTTTTTTGAACCAATAAATATATATATATTGAAACAGCTATTTACCTACTCGCGTGCAGTAAAGTCTACTTTACCGAACTTATTGTGTGCGGAAAAGTGTACTTTACCACACTCAGTTACGTAAATAAATATTTAAACCTAACAAGACCGAAAAAGCCACTTTACGCCTATATTAGGTACAATCTTTGTCCTTCTTGCTTAGAAAAATTTAAATAAATTTGATATTTCCAAATTGATTTGCAACATTTAGGGGTTGACAAGTTTATTACGTACGACGTGAAGAGATTTTTCCGCACGCAGGTAGAAGATGGTTATTTACCTAATAAATGCGGAGCGACAGCAGTTCCACAAAAGGCACGGAGCGGAGTTCGAGAAAGCCGTCAAGTGCGAAAAAGACACTTTTCGCACTTGTCAGGTGCAAAATTTTTTATACTTGCGTAAATTATATTCCGTCATCTTACAAACAGGACAATTCGGGACGGTTTTTTTTTAAGGTAGGGGCGGGCACAAAATTTAGCTTTCCATTAGTGTATACTATTATAAGGCACCACCATCTTAGTATGGCTGAAAGCTTAAAATTCAATGTGACATCCTTAAAAATGCAACAGATATCAACATTTACAAGAGTTCAAATTATCACTTGAGTTATAAATATAAGACGGCTGGTCGATGCCTCCGATATTTAATAGGCCTTCCATCTACTCGCGTTTAAGTGAGCTTTGAACGTATGTGGCGGCCATTTTGACAATTACCTAATGTAAAAACTGTCTACAGGGTACTAAAACGGAAGGTGTTGGCTGGCCTCCATGTCGGAGGTATCGGGCTGGTCTATTAGAAGAGCGGCCACCCATTTTGGAGTTGATAAAATGACGATAACGCGATGAAAAAGTGCTGGATTGTAAATTATTCTACGAATAGGAAAGATGGATCAGAACGACCAAAAGTAAGTTCTGAAGTGCAAGATGAGAGACTTATTGACCATATCAGACAAAATCCTTTTTCAACGTCGGTTGAAGCAGCTAATGTAACATTATTTCCGGGTTCTTTAGCAACAGTTCTTTGTGATAATGACTTCTGGGAGAGGGTGGTTTTCACTGACAAAAAATTTTTTTAATCATCTTCAAGCAGCAGGAGAATTTTAGTTTATCGTCCACCAAATTCTAGATTTGAACCCGAATATACAAACCAAATTAAAAAAGCTGGACATTTTTCTGTAAACATGTGGGGCTGGTTTAGTGCTAGAGGTTTGGGTTTTTTTTGGAGGATCGAAAGAAGATTCAATAGTGAACGATATCTTGAAATCCTTGAAAACGTTATGCTACCATCTGTACAGGCTTTACATGAAAATGATGACTTCGTTTATCAGCAGAACAACTGTCCAGTACACACGGCTAATGTTGTTCACCAATGCAATGGTTTCAGAATAATAATATAGAAACACTTCCTTGGCCAGCCAACAGCCCTGACCTTAACCCAATGGAAAATATATGGGGTCGAATCGTTAAAATAATATACCAAAGGAATTGGAGACCACGAAATGCTGAAGAGTTAAGCGATGCTATTTATCGCGCATTGGATCAGCTCTTAGAAGACCATCAGTATTTTCCAAATTTAACCTTTTCAATGCCCAGACGTTTGCAGCTTGTAATAGAGAAAAATGGTGATCCTATTAAATAATAAATTATTTATTTTAGTTCTTTTTTAAGTTAAAGTAATTATTAAGTTTACCATCATTTTTGTTCTAATCCAAGTTTCCTATTCGTCAAATTGTTTTCAATCCAGCGCCGTTTCCATCGTATTATTGTTATTTTATCAACTCCAAAATGGGTTACCGCCCTCTTTATAGAACAGCCTTCGTCCGTTACTCGAGTGATAATTTGATATTGTTCAATAAAGACTTTACTAAAACATTATTTTTGCTGATTTTTTAGTATTATGCAAAGTATAATATAAAAATTAGGTTGCCTTTAATTTAAGTAAAAAAATATTTTCAGTTTTAAAGACCTTTTTTAAACAATATAACAAATTGTCGTACTTTAGAAGTTTTTAGGCATTATTAAACATTTTAGCTGGTAGTCCGTATATATTATACACTTTTAGAAAGTTCAATTTTGTGACTTCATGTATGCGTTTTTTTTTTAAACAAGTGTACGTAGGTTACCTTGACCACGCGACTTTCAAGCAAGAGATGTTAGGTTCAAGCCCCGGGTCTTGCAGGTAGTCTACTTGGACTTTTTCTTATAAAATTACAGAATTTTGTAAGATTAAGGTAAAAACGCAGTATGAAGCGGAGTAGGCCGAGTTAGCTAGAAGGCAGGCTAATTTGATTCCATACCGTCTCTCGGAGAGGACGTTAAGAGGATGGTCCCGTGTGATCCATATATTGATAGTGGAGCACGTTAAAGATCACTAGCCCCGACAAAGGGGTTTAGGTCTAAAAAGAAAACTGCCTTCTTAGGGGGTGCTCATCAGACCTGTCTGGTGAGTGGGGTAGGGGGGAAATGAGCCACAATAGATCTCTCAGGTCTCAGTGGAGGGAGCTGTAAATTATACCACTCATAAACCTAACCTAATACTGTTGACACTTTTTTTTAGATTAATCTAAAACTGTAGTAGAATGAATGTAGAAGTACGAGCGGCGTAATTTCCATGTACGTAGGTCACCTTGCTGGGCCCGTTGCACGCCCACTATCCATGGTTTAGCCCTGGAAGTCTGCCCCTTTCACAAAAGAACAGATTTTTCTGGGCTGCAACCTTCTTACATTGCCTGGGACTAAAAAATAGTTCCCAAGGTGCGACTCTCTTGACGTGGTCAGAGCCGAACACTCCAGCAGGACATGCAAGGACGATTCTTCGTCCTCAATGTACCATCGACTCTCTGAGTCTCCGGCGATTCCCATCGTCTCTAGGTGCTTGTTGAGGCAATAGTGTCCTGTTAGGAGCTCTGTTGCTGGTCTCACATCCTTCCTGCCTAGGTGGAGCAAGGACTTCGAGCAGGTGCTCTTTAGTCAGCTCTGTTTCGGTTGGACCGTCCATGCTAACCACGATTTTGACCTGGAGCTTTCTGAGCTCCTTGGCCAATTTGTTTACATCAGCGGCGTACGTAGGCGCCCCTTATGCGTTTGTAGTGGGTCCACCGGGTACTTTTGCAGTTCTCTGTCAGGTTTTTTATGTTGACGAAGATCTACTGGGTTCTTGAACAGTTCTTTGTTGGTCCTTATCTTTAGAGGTTCTACTGGGTACCTGTTCGGTTGCCTGTGTTACCTTCTGGTTGTAGGATTTTTCTTCTAGAGTTCCCTCACAGACGAGTAAATCGGCTAGAATCACCTCCCCAGCACTTCGGGGAGGGGGCTATATACAACTCGTTCCCTGAGGAAGGTTTTTATTGTGGTGCCTCATCCACGCGGCCCTGGCGTTTAAGCCAATGCCCCCCCACTCAGAGAAGTCGACAGCGAGACAGAGTTGGGTTCACCCATATAACTATGAGATACTATAACGGCCCTACCCTTGCTTTTCCCGAGAAAAATGCGTACCGATAATAACTCTCCCAATCAAGTTGGCCTGGAAAAAACCGATAAACGCAGAGTGTAAACGGGCAGGCGCGTCAATTGCGTCAGCAGTGAAAGTGTCATTAAATTATCTTAAGGTTACCTGGACGCCAGGCATGGATTTATAAGTGCATGCGCAGTAGATTTTTGGTTTATGGCCTGGTGACCCAAAAGGTTTCAAAGCCAACCGCGATCTTGAATTTTCTCCCTTGTTTTTCAAAGTTATTTTCGTTACAGATTTAGGAGCATTTGAGCCATTATAGTATCTCATAGTTATATGTGTTCACCTAAGTGCTCTCTATCTCCGGCACACCGACTCAAAAGAGCTGCGTTCCAGGGGGTGCGGTATGACGTTCTCCAACAGGATTTAGTCACCGAATTATTCAGTCGGGTGCACCCCCACGACTTGGACGCACCTGTTGAGAATTACCCAACTGGTATTTAGAGAAGGGAGCTCTGAGTCCCCTTGGGCAGGGTTAATGCGTGTATCTTACCAATCCAACCCAAGCAAAGCCATTCATTCATTCAACTGTAGTAGTCAATAGCCCAAGCGCGGACCTCGCCTCAAATCTAGGGGGGGATTTTCAGTTGCTTATTTACCCCCAACGTAAATCTTTGATTTTTTAAATGTTTTTAGTTAAAACTTTAACTCCAGGGGGTAAATGACTCCCCGCCGATATCCGCGCTTACAATAGCCCCCCTCCCCAGGCAATATTTCAACAGAAAATGTTTCAAATGTCTTATGAAATAATGGCTTGGGTTGGCTGCAACGGAAGGTGGAAGTATGGTATTTGCTTGCAAGGGTTTCTTTTTCGCACTGACAAGAAGTGAGCTATTCTTATAGATACCTACCAATTTATTTTAAGTATTGTGCCCTAAACTATTCTCAAAGTCATCTAAATAAAGCAAATCAAACAACTTTTAATTTGAAATTAACTTGGTGTTTCGAACTTCAATTGTCTATATTTTATTTAGACATGACCTTCAGGTGCAAACTACAATCTATTCCTAAGGCTAATGGGAAATTACTCAAGCGTGAAGTTTAAGAAGTTGGCTCCACCCAAGGAGGGGCTTCCAAATATTTGGAATTTTAACATTTGGTTTACTGAAAATACCCTGATTTCAAGAAGTTTTAGTTTCTTCCAGTGTGACTCCCTGTGCAAAACCTTTGCTTCTGTCCACTTCATTCGGTTATCACCAACATATCTCAGCCAGACCTTAGGTTTATATGTTGCAGTATCAACCGCGCGTGATTCGAACCAATCCATGTAAATATTGGCCACCACTGGCAAAAGTGACTTTTATTGTCTGGACCAAGAATGAACAACAACTTTCAGAATTTCTTCACCGCCTAAATAACATAAGACCCACCATTAAATTCGCAATGGAGTTGAAGCCAAATTCCTTTTCTTGATGTACTTGTCAAGAACAACAATCTGTCCTAAAGCCACCCACACAGGACAATATTTAAATCATGGTTCAAATCATTCTGCTACAACAAAACAAGGCATAAAAAGAACTTTCTATAAAAAAGCCGGTCAAATTTGTAACAGCTCTAATGACTTGGAAATTGAAATAAGAAGCATTAACAAAGATCTCCAGCAGAATGGTTACAGCTTTAAACTTATAATAGACACTATTTCTAAATTTCAGCAAACAGGACAGAGATTACAAGACCAAAACCAGGAAAATGTATTCCTTAGTATCAGATAAAATTCGAAGAGTAGTGAACAACATTAATATTAAAACAGCTTTTAAATCTAATAACACAATTCGAAGCCTTCTTAGTAAAACAAAACCGGAGAATAAACAAAATAAGGAATGCATTTACGAAGTTCCTTGTGAGTGTGGTGAATCATACATAGGGGAAACCAAAAGATCACTATCTGTTAGGCTTAAGGAACATTAGACGAATACCCAAAGAGGTGAAACAACGAAATTAGGAGTCGCCGAACATGCATAGTCAAAACAACACCGAACGAAGTGGACAGAAGCAAAGGTTTTGCACAAAGAGTCAGACTGGAAAAAACGAAAATTCGTTGAAGCTGCCTTTAAACCAAGTGTTGAAATTCCAAATATTTGGAAGACCCTCCTTGGGCGGAGCCAACTTCTTAAACCTCACGGTTGAGTGATTTCCCAGAGTATTTAAGTACGTAGCCTTAGGAATAGATTGTAGTTTGCACCTGAAGACGATCAGAGATTGTACAGATCGAAACGTCGTGTATAAATAAAATATAGACAATGAAAGTCCGAAACACAGAGTTAATTTCAAACACATCATTGTCTCAAACTTTCAAACAACTTTGAATTTGCCGAAAATACCCTCCTTTCCCTTATTCAGCACTCGCACAAATAACGATAATCACAGAAAATGTTTTTTTTTTACGTGTCCCAAAAAGTCCCTAAAGACACATATTTCCCTGCCGCCGCTGCGCCGTCAACATTATAAATTGTGTTCTGCGATGGATAAAGACTCCCTATTATAAATTTAAAGTTCGTTTAGCCAAATTACAGGTTAAATTGATTTGAAGATTTATTCCGCCTCATTTGTCCGTATTTGAGGCGCCTCTATGTGGGGCCCATGTAAGTTTTTAATTATGATTATTCCTCTGTCTGATGCGTGCCTTGTATGAAAAAATTATGGGTTTTGATGTACCTATATAAGAATACCACTAATACAAAGTATGGATTGAAGGATTATAAAGCAAAAATTGCAAATTCCACTCCCAGTCGTAATAGCTAGAGACTACAAATTTTTCTTTTCAAGGTCAAATGATTTCACGAAGAATCTACAGAATAGGAAAATAAATATTTGGTTTGATACCTACCTGAAAATGTGTTTTTATTTCTTTAAAAATATTCGCGACCCGTTGCAAGCACATTCTGCGGATATCTGGTGATGGCACCCTGTCAAATTTTTTATTGTATTTGTTGTTTCTTTGCGCTTTTATTTAACTTGCAATATGTCCTCAGAGTGATCCGTAATGTATCTATGTAAATATGTTTGTTCGGGTGGAGTCTTGCAACTTAATTTTGACCAACTTCAAATTTGGCAGCTCACCCCTACTCGAAGGAGGTGGAAGGGGGTACAGTTGAAGTACGCTCGATTTCGTTGAAATTTGGTGCGTTGGGGCACTTGGAGATGGAGATAACGAATTTCTAATCAGATTTTGCTCATCTTTTGCTAACCAATTTTAACGAACTTATACACATCCGATAACTTTCAAATTTAGCATGCATTTGTAGTTCCGGAGACAATACAATTATATGTCATCATTAAGCACCCGTCCCTCGTACGAGGGGAGTGGAGGGGGAAAAACACCTAAGTTTGTCCGATTCCAACCAAAAATGGTACACGGGGGCTTTTGGGGATAAGGAATACGAATTGTTGATCAGATTTTGAAAATTCAATATAGCGAATTCAAGATGGACGATTTTTGGTCATGTTTTGCTAACCAACTTATCCACATCCGATTGTGTTCAAATTTGGTATGTGTTTATAGTTCCGGTAAAAATACAATAATATGATATTCTCAGGTACCCACCTCCCTCTAACGCGGGAAGTAGAGGGGAAAAAGATTTAGTGTGTTCGATTTCAATCAAAATTGGCATAGAGTTTTAAAGGAGGGGGATTATGAATTTTTGATCAGATATGAAAATTTCAATATGGCGGATTCAAAATGGATGATTAAGGGTACAAATCTAAAAATTAAGGATGTGTGTTCAAATTTGGTATGCGTTTATAGTTCGGGCAACAATACAATAATATAGTATTATTAAGCTGGGAACAGCCAGTTTTCACAAGATAAAAAAAAGACGCAAGCAGATTGTGTCTCCTTTTAACCTGTTATTAGAAAATTTGATGCATGGAAAACATGCATCGTGTGTTCCTAGCTTTAGGTACAAACTTCCCCCTAACGAGGGAAGTGGTGGAGGAAAAAGATTCAGTTTGTTCGATTTAAATCAAAATTGGCATATAAGGGTTTTTCGGGAAGGAGATATGAATTTTTAATCAGATTTGAAAATTTCAATATGGGGGATTCAAAGTGTATGATTTAGAGTATAAATCAAAAAATTTAAAAACATTTTTATTTAAAAAAAAAACTTTTAAAGGACAAGCTTTTATTAAATGCACTCAAAAGTAGAAAATAATTTTTTATCTTTTTTATACTTTCCCAAGCAGCAATTTAACGGCGTAGCGACGTTCTTAAATGCGACCCGACGTTATGATGCGACATCGTTTTAGCCAACATGCCAACCCGGATTTACACCAAAATGGTGGATGATTTTTGAGTCCTTACGTCGTTGTGCGGTGACTGTGATACTAGCGCCCTCTGTGTTATTGATTTTTTGGTGGTGTTTCACTACTCAAAATGTTGCCCATCTCAAACTTTGGGATTTTCGATTACTAAAATAAACTTATTTTTATACACTTTAGAAAATGGAAAACAAAAAATTATAGTTTGATAATTACCGTTTATTAAATAATATTTATATAGCCACTATGGGAGCAAAATTTAAAAACGCAATTCGGTTTACTGACAAATATGCTTAGAAAAGGAATGAAAAAACACGCGCGCCCTTGTTTTGTTTGTGTTTAAACAAAAATATTGCTTTTTTTAATGTAAAAAAATGGATGCTACTAAAGCCCTCTTTTTAGGACTCCTTGGTCAAATACCTATCGCGCCCGGAACATAAAACGTTTCCAAAATGCCATTCAATGGTGTTTGTAGTATTTTTTGCCGTGTTTAGTAAATATAAACAATGGCAGCCACTTCGAACATAAACAACGGCATCAAAATTGGCGAATATTATGAGAATCTCAAAAAATATACGTAAATGGACTACAGTCGTCAAACATTCCCAAATGAACCATTTGCCACGACCGTTGGTTACTATCAAACCAACATGCGACTGGAAAACGCTTCAACAATTCCGCCGATGACAGTCCCCATAACCTTACTTGTGAAATAAAATTTAGTTTTTTCAAATATGGCAGGACACTTCAAAGATCCTACTTATTGGAAGCAAAAGCAAAAAGTATTTTTAGTAAGCGGCAAGAAGTGAAACTGTGGATCAAACATTACTGTTTAAAGAGCACCAGTCTTCCTTTTTCGCCCATATACTTGTAGGATAATGTCATCTTTCTGTCAGGACCCTAATTCTTGAGCAGGGAACGACATAGATTTATGTCGAATAATCCCACGGGATCGGTCCCATTTCTCAGTCAAGCATATGCCCTGGGATTGATCCCTGACCAGTTGAGCCAGTTATTTAAAATCTAGAGAGAGATAGGGCGATCTGCCGTAGATAAGTGCAGCAGAGAAGGAGAATATAATGCCTTTCCTTTAGAAACTTTTCTTCTTCATAAGTTCGTCAAAACTCCGGCCGAAAAACGTCGCAAGACAGGCCAGAAATGTCGCAAGTTCACGTAATGTGAAAGTTGTTTAGATGTTGATACGTCGGCAGAACGTAACTAGAGTCTCATAAAAACGTCCACACGACATCACTGGTTTACTATAAAATGCACCGACGCGTGACAGGTCGACTAAACGTTAGGTAGACGGTAACAATGTTACTGCAGTATTATCTAACGTTAAAGCAACGGAATTTTGTCATAATATGCAAGACCGTGTGAAGATCACTAATTTATACACCCAAATTAACGTCCATTTAGGTGAAGTATGTGGTCATTGGTCAGAAAATTGTTGCTTGGGATAATAAAAACGATGGACACAAATTAAAAATTTTAACTTTACGGTGACAAAGAGCGAACTACAAAAGAAGAACTAAATTCTCCTTCTATTGAAATGATAAACATAATGCTTTCATCTATAGAAGCTGAGAACAGGTGAGATTGCCGTACTTGCCAAGCCTTTGAAAATGTCCTTAGCTTATAGAATAATACAACTGATTCTTAAGTGAACACCTAAAGTTAAAATTTTTAATTTTTAATTCGCGCCTATCGCTTCTGTTGTAGTATAAGAAAAATAAAATGGTAGTTTTAACAACTAGTGGCTAAAATAGTGTTTTTTATACAAGCGTTGGTTTAAATAACGAGCGCAGCGAGTAAAAAAAAGCACAGTTTAACCGCGAGTTGTTAACACTATTTTTTTTAATACCTTTATCAAAAAATCCAAGAAAAACAGGAAAATACTTTTAAAAATCTCGAACGAAGAGAACTTCTCGCAACACAACATCTTTACACTATAAATCAAGGCGGCTGATAAATGCAATAACAATCGTTTCCATAGAGATGTGTATTTTTACTCGGTGACATTTTAATCTTTGACAATTTGATATTTTGACGGTATTTTTAAATAATTTTTTCGTAAATACTTGGTGAAAACTGGCGGAAATGGCTTAATTCTTAGGCAAGAATAATTAAATTTTTTTAATATTACTATTTTCCGCTATTTCTCTTTAACTTTGGGTAAAAAACGGACAGAAATCTTTTTTTGCATCCGTGATCAAAAAAAAAGGTAACCTAAAAAGTTATCTGCAGACAGTTACTAAAATTAAGTTTTTGATGAAGGTATAAAAAAAAATAATTTCCTACTTTTGAGTGCATTTAATAAAAGCTTGTTCTTGAAAATTTTTTTTAATGCAAATTTATCTTAATTTTTTTTTAATACGACGTTCCGACGATTCACCGGGATGCGTTGGTCTATCTTGTGCCGGTTCACGGAATAACCGTGTTTTTCATTTGGTAGAGGATAATAGTGACGGTAATATATATTTTTCAGTAATTTTTAAGATAACAGGGACACTCAAAAGAACAGAAAAATGAGATTCCGACAAGGGAAACAAAATTTTGCAGATAATTTATTAAAAACGGAAAATTAGCAGGAAATTTAAATGGGCCCGGCATCGGCAGTTTTAACAGTTTTAACTCTGAATTAACAACTTTTTCTGTGAATTCAAAAATTGATCTGTGACTTCACACCCATCATCTAGTCAATTTTCTATTTAGTAATTCGACTATTTGACCATATAGCTACATGGACATTTTTTTACCGACAGTAATAGCGCAGTGGTCTTCTTATCGTACCGCCCCACGAAAGGTCTCGGGTTCGATCCCCGGGGCCGTCGGTAGTTTACTTAGACATTTTTTTTTTGGAAAATTACGTAAGAGGGCAGGCTAACACGATTCCATACCGTCCCTCGTAGAGGACGATAAGAGGACGGTACCGTGTGATCCATATATAGTGGATAGTGGAGCACGTTAAAGCCCAGACAAAGAGGTTTAGGTCTAAATCTCTCTAGAAAAAGTAAACTGCACTATCTTTTTGTCCACTTTGGCCAGAATTCCAAGTTTAAAATTAGAATTCCGAGTTTTGAGTTGGAAATATCCGAGTTCAATGTTGGAATTCCGGGTTTAACTTCAAAATGCCTAGTTTAACGTAGGAATTCCGAGTGAAGTCGGTATTTCAAGTTTAAAGTAGGAATTCTGGCCAAAGTGGCTAAATGGCCAAATGGTCAAACGCCAAGAGGAAATGCTCAAGTGGCCGGATGACATGCCGAATGACTAAATAGCAAATTGGCCACTTGGCCATTTACCGACCGATTTCAATGAGCAAAGTTCGAATTCTAACTTTAAAGTGGGCACTATACGGTAAAAGTATTGTATTGTACTTGACGGCTTTTAAAATAGTTGAAAATTTTGAATTTTGATCAGAAATTTGACTTTAAACTTGAAAATTCCGACTTTCCTCGGAATTTCGACGTTAAACTCGGAATTTTGACTTTAAACCCGGAATTCCAACCTAAGACTCAGAATTCTGATTTTAAACTTGGAATTCTGGCCAAAATGGATAAAAAGATAAGTTCCCAAATGACTAAGTAGCTATATGGTCAAATAGTCGAATGACTTAGAAAATTGGCTAAATGGCGAAGTAGTCAAATTGCCAAGTGATATGGCTAAGTGGTCAAATGGTTAAATAGGTCAGTTAGCCACACATGGCCAGTGAGCTATTTCCATACAAGTTAGGGTGAGTTCAGGTCAGAAAATCCGTGAATTCACAAAAGTTGTGAATATTATTTAAAGCTTGCTAATGATAAAGTTTTGATCCGAGTGCAGGTAGTCCAGCGTCTTGTTCCAGGGGGGGGGCGGGCCCTTTTTGCGAGAATTTATTTAAAAAATCGCCGGTTTTCCATAAAAACAGGTCGATCTGTAGCAAATATTTTTATTTTTTGAAACAACAAATTTTTCGTTGCAGAACTTTTTTCCAAACAGTTGAAAAACTACCTATTTTAATTACCTGGACTTAGTGTAGATTCCAAAACCCGATTATTAAAAAAAATTATTTTACGCAATATTTTAATAAATTCAGGTAAGACCTTGTCTTTTTATTTTAAAGACGATTTTCGGCGTGGAATGATTCTTGATTGGTATTTACCGATGCATTTCCGCGATTTTGGTTTTAACCAAAGTAGGGAAATTGTGACGTCATGGATCAGCTGTTTTTCTTTTGGTATTTACCATTTATAACCAGACTCTGGAATTGGGTTCATCTTTTGCTTATTACTAAGAGTATGTTTTTTTTTGTGAGAAGTTTTTTTGGGTTTAGGAAACAGAAGAAAAATACCCAGTGGTAAACTATGAAGGATAATTGATCAAGGTCAACGACCTCGAAACAGCAAGTCTTCTGCTTAATGGTATGTTTTTATAATATTAGCCCACAAACTGGCCTTTTTAGCAGTCTTATGGGCAAAAAACTTAAGAGAAACACTATTCCATGTTTTAATATTTATTGCAAGTCTCAAAAAACAAAAACATAACTCTACAATGTTTTACTCTTTAACCAATGCATTTTAGCGAGCAATTTAATTCATTTATGATTATTGAGTGGTGGGGGGATATGACAGTTACTGTCAAAGTTGTCAACCAAAAGAATAACCGCGGTATACAGGGTGTTTCAAATTCGATGCTCACCATGGGGATCTCCTAAACGGTAGAAGATACGAAAAGGTTTTAATTAGGCAAAGTTTCGCAATTTGGTGCTTTGCCCAAAACTATAAAAGAAGATTATTATTCTTAAAGCTGTAAAAAAAACACTTAAAACTTTTTACAGGCACTTTTTTAGGACCTACCTAGTGCGAGGTCCGTTTTTGAGACTTGACATTTCAGTGTGGCAGGAGCACTGTCAAGTTCATTTTTTCTTATGGACACATCCTTTTGTTCTCCTGCCGTTTGGTTCATAAAGGATGACAGATAACATTTTGAAAGCTTATTTTGACAAGTCACCTGACGTTTTGGGTTTATTGATCCAAATTTAATTTTTGCTTTTAACTTAGTCAAGATATTTTGGAAACCCGATTGCAGTACTTTTTTAACATTTTAAAAATGACATTTTTTTACATTTTTTTATCACAAAATAACTTTCCCTACTATTTTAAAAATACGGTTTTTTCTTTGTTTTTTAATCTTTGAAATTGGGCTGATAATGGTCAATTAATTCAAAACGTCAGGCACTTGTCAAAATGAGGTTATAAAATATTTGTCATCCTTTGTGAACCAAACGGCAGGAGAAAAAAAGCATGTGTCCGTAAGAAAATGAAATTGACAGTGCTCACACTGAAAAACTCGAAAACGGACCTCCCATTAGGTAGATCTTAAAAAAAGTGCCTGTAGAAAGTTTTAAGCGTTTTTTGACAGCTTTAAGAATAAGGGCGCAGAAAAATAAAAACTAAAAATAAAGATTTCGGTTTTTTTCGCCTACCTCCGGAACTATCCGGAATTTATCAACTTTTTTTTTTGGTTTTGAGCAAAGCATCAAACTGCGCAACTTTGCCTTAATTTAAACCCTTCCGTATATCCTACCGTTTAGGAGATCCCCATGGTGAGCATCGAATTTGGAACACAGTGTATTTTTTTTTCAAGGGTCTCAAGGGGAAATCTTGCATAAAGAACACAGTGTATACCGAAGATAAATCATTCCAGGCTGAAAATCGCACTAATTGTGAACACCGTTTGTTAACAAACAAAATATTCTAGATTTTTGATTCTTGCATCTTGATTCAAATTGAAGCTGAGCCCGCCTGCGCCCCTTTACAAAAATTATAAATTAAGAAACAAAAAATGCTTGGTTAATTTAACTCTCTCAGACAAATGCATTTAGAAAAAGTGAATAATAGTAACTATAGTAAGCTCACAAAAAATTGCTATCTGATAGGAGAAAATATGTTAGGTCACATTATGGTATGATTATAGGTGGGAATCGGTCGATCTAAATTTTAAGAAACATACACCCAATGTTACAAAGCCTACTGACGTGTGCTGATAATGCAATGAACTGGTGTTGCAGGAATTTTTCTGCACTAAAGCGCCAAATTTCTTGCGCAATAGGGCGGCAAAGTAAAATTTGGACATTGTTAACAATGCGCAAAATCGTATTTCCCGCACACTGAATATTTCTTTGTTAAAAAGGCAGACATTTTTGAATATATTGCTGAACGAATATTTCTCGGCCACAAAAAATATTTTGCTGTACTAAGTTGCATCAACTTAGCAAAAGTTTGTATTCATTGAGACAAATAAATCAAAAATTTTTGTGGCAAAGAAATCTTTTTTATATACCTTCATCAAAAATATGATTTTAGTAACTGCATGGATTTTTTGCTTACCGACCGCGGGTACAGAAAAATATTTCTGTCCGTTTTTTACCCAAAGTTAAAGAGAAATAGCGGAAAATAGTAATACTGAAAAAATCTAATTATTCTTGCCTAAGAATTAAGCCATTTCCGCCAGTTTTCTCTTCATTTAAAAACATCGTCAAAATATCAAAGTGTCAAAGATTAAAATGTCCCAACAATGAACGTCACCGAGTAAAAAGGCACATCGCTATGGAAACCATTGTTATTTTATTTACCAGCCGCCTTGACTTATAGTGTAAAGATGGTGTTTTGCGCGAAGTGCTCTTCGTTCGAGATTTTTAAAAGTATTTTTTTGTTTTTCTTGGATTTTTTGATAAAGGTATTAAAAAATAGAGTGTCACCAACTTGCGGCTCAACTGTACTTATTTACTCGCGTTTTTAAATACCTCGCTGCGCTCGTTATTTAAACCAACGCTTGTAAAAAAAAACACTATTTTAGGCACTAGTTGTGAAAACTACCTACTATTTTATCACACTAATTATTCAGCCTGACTGTACCACGTTCATAAGGTGGCAAGTGTAGTGCTTGGGTATATTTATTTATGACCGTATGTAGGTAGTACTAATAGTACTATAAGAAGTGTAAGAGTTTGATGAACTGTTGTTTACAAACACATTCCTTAAGCAAGCAAGGTCGAACCTGGTTCAGTTAGTCGCGTAATAATATTGCAAAAAAATCTCATCATAGGTGAGCCTTTTTAATGTGTTTTTTGCCAATTATCCTTTTTTTTATTATTTTAATACTGCTTTATATACCTACACAGAGAAAGCGCTCCCTTGGTACGCGTCGGTACGAATGTGTAAGCCATTAAACCAATGGAATTTTGTAACCCGTATTCGTGGATAACAGATCCCATAATTTCAATGGGTTGCTTTGTAATTTTTGGCGATTTTTAAATTAAGAATACTTTAGTAGTCTTACCTCCTAAACCCACTGATATTTATTTAATAAACTACTGTATTCGCAAAATACTTAAATTGCATTTGCTTAGTAGATCAATGTATCTATTTTATAATGTCAATCTGCTAATTAATTACTGTATTTGAATAAACATCTTATTGATATTAAAATGAAACAAAAAAATGTGTGCACAATTAGTAGTAGTGGTAGTAGTAGTAGTCGTACCTATATACTTAACCAAATTATAACTTGACCTAACTTAACTATAACCTATGACCTAAATTAAACTTTGACTACCTAACCACTAATATATATAATAACACACATTGAACTCGAACGCGAGCTTTACATATCTAATAAAAAGTTGTACCCGTATAAGTAGTTATCTTCTGCTAGAGGCACACGATCGAAATGCGTATTAATAATAGTAATAACACCGCAGCGTTGTATAGCACCGTGTACCAAAGGCAGCGCTGCGTTTCATCCAATTACAGCTGTCGTTTTATGAAATGCAAGAGTTATTGAAGCTATAGCAATCACATTAAAGGAAAAGTCCGATTTTTGATCGAAGTTCAATGTTTTGTTGGTCAAATAGTGGATGTGGCCTTTTCCTTGAATAATAATACATTTTTAATCAAAAGCACATAATTTAAAGAAATAGTGTTCAATAATTATATGGACTAAAATTACGAGTTTACTGTGATTCTAGTCGGGATTGTTTTATTGAAAATTGAAATCTGTATTTCGGTATTTAATGAAAAAAATTGAATTGTTTAACACCATTGCCGACTACTGTTGGGACAACAGCAGATAGTGTCCTCTTCTTAATGTATTCAATACCATTACTATATTTACAACAATAAAAATTCTGTGTTATTTTGGTTTAATAGAAAATAATTCAGTAATTAACAACTCAAACGAAATGCCTTCAATATTTACGATGTTTTTGGTACTATGTTACATATTTTTCTGTGTACTTACGAAACCTATTGCGACAAACCAATGAGTATTGAACACAACTCTATCCGGTTAGTACAGGATGATTCACCATATTTTTCACCCCCCCCTACCTCCCTTATTCTTAAAGCTGGAAAAAAGTAACATAATTTTTTGTAAACTTTGTTAAGTGTCAAATTTCGACAATAACTTCTTTATTTCAAATTGTACGCGCTGTATATTTATTTAAATTAAGAATGACGTTTATTTCTTATTCCAAAAATATATAATATCTTGAATAAGAGTCATATATTAAACGAAGAACCACCTAAACTATGTTTACTTGTCTAATACATTGTACAGTTGTCACTGATAAATTATGCCCCCAAAATATGTCAGATAAGTCTGATCTCTTGTTCATAATTGGTATAGTAATTGCAATAGTCGTAATTTTAGTTATAAAGCACGCTCTGTCACTGTCCTATTAACAAGAAAAAGACAATGACAGAGCGTCCGTTATAACACAATTACGACTATTGCACTTACTATACCAATTATGAACAATACTTAAATATCAAGAATTTGGAAAAAAAAATCTTGACATTTTTACTTTCTGTCTGTCAAAGGTGGCAGAATTTATTAGTGACACCTGTATTGATGGAAAAGTATTTTTCGTTTTACTCGAGAACCGTCCGATTAAAGAAAACAAGGACATTCTAAATTTAAAATAAAAATATACAGAGTGTTCGATTTAAAATAAAGAAGTTAATGTCAAAATTTGACATTAACAATGACAGCTGCTAATTTTTAACGACGTCATTTGAAAGCTTACAGAAAATTATGCTACTTCTGTAGATAAAACTTTTTTCCAGCTTCAATATAAAGGAGAAGGAGGTGGGTGGAAAGTATGATCTAAACTGCAGGTACATCATAATAATTTGAGCGATTTTTTCTGCAGTTTCAACCATTCATTTTGCACCTTTTTTCCCAAAAGATATTGACCCGAGACCTGGTGGGCGATACAAGTGGCGGCTATTTTTAAAGCGACCCTACTTTCCAAGCAATACTATACCGATTTTTTGGCTGAGTTTCTACTTGGGCTTGTAAAGAAAACTCTAGTTAATTTTTTCGGATTTTTGTCTACTGCTACTACTACTACTAAAATATAAAAAAATACCTTTTTAATTTCTTTTTGCCGCAATAAACATATCTGAAGTTCTCCTAAAGCAGTTTGGTGACTTTTGACAACAAATTTGACATGTGCATTGTTGCCAGTGGTCCAACGGTCAAATCGATCTTTTTGGAAATCGGTATTTTTACAGAGAAATAGTTATCTTTTGCGAGGCTTTTTGACTGCTTATTAGACAATTAAAGTACATATTTTAACGCATCGGTATCGGTATACTTAACGCGTTCGAAACAAAGCCAAAATACACTACATTTTTGACTTGTTCATGCCATGTTTCCACGATGCCCGCTTTTTTGACGGGTGCGATGACAGAACAGCTAATTCTACTACGGAGGGATGTACGTAACGTTACGGATCCACGAACGTATGCAACGATTTTAATTAGCAGTTCTGTCATCGCTCCCTTCAAAAAAGTGGGCATCGATCGAAACAGTGTATAAACAAGTCAAAAATGTAGTGTATTTTGGCATTATTTCGAACTTATTACTTAGTGCCTTTTGTGAATGAGATATATATTTTGACATAAAGTATTATATTTACCAAAAAAGGAGATAAGTAGTATGCATCCAACTATACTTTTTGAGTTTGACTTTTTGTCACTGCATTCAGAAACGTTAATATTTTTTAAATGTCAAAGGTGTTTCTTTTTTGTAAAATATTTTCGCGATTAATTTTTTTTAATGTTATTTTTGTGTATTTTTGTAAGACTATATCCATCTACAGAAATGATATATATATCTTCAGATTTAATGTATGTATAGGTTTTGGTGGTAGACACTAAAACAAACAATAATTTTATTTAATTAAGTATTTATCAATAATTATTCTAAAATTAATAAATATCCGTCAAAATATTTTCCGAATTAAAAAATCTGATAAAAATAGCAATGATGATGATCGTGATTAAATTTAAAATGTTTAAAACAGGATTCATAGATTAATAAAAAAATAGGTAAAACAAAACAGTCATGATATTTTTGATATAGGTACAGGTTTGTATTATAGCAGGAGTGAGTAAGAATTATTCACCTGAAATAAAACATTTTAATACAGCGGATATTAGACAGTTAAAGCGCGGTTAAATTAATATGTGTATGTGTAAACAAGGGCTACTAATACATAAAATAGGTATTTATTGAAATAAACAAAAAAAAACTAAAACAAAAAATTTGTGCTAAAAGCACGGACAGTCCACCATAAAATCAATTATTTTATGTTGAAAGGAAATGAAAATATCTCGAAAACTGTACCTTTGAAAGATTTGAACCTTATAACAAAACTTTTGGGTAATATTTACAAAAACCAAAATCTGAAAACCGCATATCAAAGCTGCTTTACTTCTAAAGTTATGATTTTTTTTTATATACTTTAACGTTTTCTCAAATAACTCGGAAACTAGAACTCCCACGAATTTGGACTTTATAAAAAAAATTTTAGTCCATAGTTATTGAAACTTAAATCTGAAAACCATATGTACAATAAGCTTCAGGTTACTGCGAACATAGGGGGAATCAAGTCCAATTTACTCTCCGTGCCGTACGACCGAGGTGGGGTCGAAGCACGCTACAGTGTTCTTTTTGAAATTTATTTTGTTTTATTTCTGCCTTGCTCGAGAAACAGGTTGGTAAGTTCTTAAATGAAATAATACATTTTTAAAACTAAAAGTGGATGTCTACGAAGTTGCCGAAAAAGTGCAGATGGTCAAATGGTACTATCAAGGCAGACCATTGAGACTGAGTTTGGTTGTGTAGCGCCAAGAAACCATAAAAAACCCACTGTTTTGAATGACGAGCAGGAAGTACGAGATGTGATGATTTGCGCTTCAGTGGAGGAAAATCGAAAGTTAACTAGCCACCAAATTGCCGAAGCAGTTGATACGTCTTCAGCCGCTGTCTTACGTGAATGGTTATCATTCTTACAAAGCGTCAAAAACGCATCAAATTTTTCCGGATGACAACTATCGTCGTATGGAATTTTTGGAAACAATGATGGAAAGGGCTAATCGTGGTGAAAACTTTCTAAAATCTATTCTTTTCACAGATGAAAGCACTTTTCCATTATTGAATCGTCATAACCCAACACACGTTCGATATTGGTCGAGGGAAAATTTGCATTTGTAATTTGACGTAAGAACACAGTATCCCCAAAAACTAAATTTTTGGGGGGGTATTGTAGGGGAACACATAATTGGGCCATTTTTTATTGACGGCAATTTAAATGGTCCTAGATACTTAGATCTACTGCTTCACCATATTATTCCAACTGCTAGGCAGTTGTTAGGTGTGAAATTTGGTGAAACATAGTTTCAACAAGATGATTGTCCCTCTCACAATGTTGGCCTTGTTAGGGAATATCTTGATAATGTATTTCTTAATCAGGTTATAAGTACACGGGGAACTATTTTATTGCCAGCTCGATCACCCGATCTTGCTCCTAATAACTTTTATCTGTGGAGTTATATGAAAAATAAAGTTTACGGGCATAAAAGGGCTAATAATTTGGAAGAACTTCGTATTAAAATTGAAGAAGCTTCTCAAACCATCACCCATAACATGCTTGAAAACGTTAGAAGGGGTTTTTATAATAGGCTCGGATATTGTCTAGCCAAGCAAGGAGGACTTTCGAAGATTTGCTCTAATTTTTTTTTGACAGGGAGAATCTATTTGGTTTTTAAATTGTATTATTTTATTTTGAGAATTTGCTTTTATTTTGTTTCTCCTTATTATTTTCATTGTAACACATTGTTAGTGATAAATCTCAGCAGTTGAAAATAAAACGCTCTAATTTTTTAAAACATTTTATTATCTTTTTCTCCCTTCAACCTCCCACCACCCTACCCAAAAGTTAATCAGTTCATGGTCAGCCGATAGAGGATTTTTGTACCAAATTTCGTTAAAATCGATTAAGGCGTTCTTGAGTTATCGTGTATACAGAAAGACAACAGACCGACAGACAACCTTTTTTTTTCGTCGATTAAGGTGTTTTTGAACCTTAGTAACTCATTTTTGATAAAATTAGGAAAAGTCAAAATTTCACGATTTTAATAGTCCCCTATACCATATTGGTATGGTGGACTAAAAACAAACATTTTTATCTTAATCTATTATAGCAAAAAAGGACGTCTAGGATCTTCAGAAAATCTGCTCAAAACCTCTTCCTCTATTTGCTACTATTTTTCTGAAACTAATTTCCGGTGGACACATATCTAATAGCGGTTTAAATTGGTAAAACTGGTACGCTACCTGTGCACAACTCAGTCGGTGCTGCTGTTCCATTGGGATGCACTTCTTCAGTTTTCATGTTCCATTGGATAACTGATAATTTTAGTTGTGCACTTAATGCAACTTTTTCCGCACCGGCTCTGAGGGCTCGTGGCGCAGCGGAAAACTTTTTCCCGCCTTTATATTTTAAATCAAAACCCACTAATCAACGTCAAAAAGAGTTTTTCAATTGTCCTAAGCTACTTTTATATACATTGAGTTAAGTGTTTGAATGAAAAGAGTGTTCTGCTTTGGGTGTAGTTTTTTAGTTACTAAAGTTCCAAAACACCTTAATCGAGGAAAAAAAAAGTTGTCTGTCGGTCTGTCTGTCTTTATACAAAATAACTCAAGAGCACCTTAATCGATTTTAACGAAATTGGGTACAAAAATCCTCTATCGGCTGACCATGAACTGATTAACTTTTGGGTAGGGTGGTGGGGGGTTAAAGGGGGAAAGGGGGGATAAAATATTTAAAAAAATTGCTTTTTTGGAACAAAAGTAAGTAGCGATATACGGTTTTCAGGTTTAGATTTTCATGAATATGGACTACAAATTTTGTAATAAAGTCCAAATTCATGGGAGCTTTAGTTTCCCAGTTTTTTGAAAAAAACCTAAAAATATGTTAGAAAAAAATCATAAGAGATTTTGGTTTTCGTAAATATTACCCAAAAATTTTATTATAAAGTTTAAATCTTTTAAAGCTACAGTTTTCGAGATATTTTAATTTCTTTTTTTGGACCCGGGCTTTCTAGCAACAATTTATTTTTATATATTTTAACGTTTTTCCAAATGACTCGGAAACTAAAGCTGCCACGAATTTGGACTTTATAACAAAATTTGTAGTCCATATTCATGGATTTCATCTGAAAACCGTATATCGCTATTTGCTTTTGTTCCAAATTTCCAATTTTTTTCAATATTATATCCTCTTTTCCCCCTTCAACCCCCCACCACCCTACCCAAAAGTTAAGAATTTCATGGTCAGCCGATAAAGGATTTTTGTACCAAAATCCATTAATGCGTTCTTGAGTTATCGTGTCTACAGACAGACAACAGGCCGACAGACTGACAGAAACTTTTTTTTTCGTTGATTAAGTGTTCTGGAACCTTATTAACTCATTTTTGATAAAATTAAAAAAAGTCAAAATTTCAAGATTTTAATAGTCCCCCATACCATATTGGTATGGTGGACTAAATACCATATTGGTGTGGTGGACTGGTAAAATATAGTTAGGAATTAGTATATTAGATAGTTTTTGGTCGTGCCCAAATCGCCTGACGTCTAACGCTATTTGACACTGTTGACATTTGAACGTCATATCTGCTTAAGGGCTGCAGTGAAACGCCGCAAACCTTCGGACAGTTAACATAAGAATTTTGACGTACGTAGGACATGCGGATTTGTGTTTCGACGAGCTTCCATTGTTCGCGGCCCAAGTGGCAATTTGACGTAATATGACGTTGTGCGTTTTCAGATTTTATAGAAAAAAAAGCTATGAACAAAAAATATACATATATTTTTTTTTAATTTGCAAACATATTTGACATTTCTTAGTTTAAGCTATATTCTAAAGACATATTGGTTGCAATATTGACCATTTTTGATTGTCAATATAAACGTAATTGGAAAATTTAACCTGCGTTTGTTTAATGGCGGAAGACAGCTAATTCCTAAGTATGGCGGATTTCCGCTGAGGCCCAAAAAATAACCAATTCGGACCGGATCTCCAAGTTTTTTTTTTTTAGTTTGGTCTTTACTCGATTCGTGATAAATTGATTTATTCGAATGCATTTTGGACGTCGGGCCATGGTATAAACCTTATACGTAGGATAGACGATGGCTCAACGTCCCGCCGACAACTCTGGACCCGACGCCCAATTTTTTTCATTCGGTTTTTTCATGTAGGTACGACGATGGCCCAATGGCCCGTCGACCTAAGTGGAATTCGTCCGATCGTCGACGGATCGGAATCCAGTAACTGTGCTTAAACGTCAAATGTCAACCATGTCGAAATAATCCTAACCGTTTTTTCAAATATTTCTTGCAATACAAAAGCAGTGAACAGTGAACAAATTTCGGCAAAATCGCAAAAAACAATGAGTGAGTATGTCTGAATGAACTTTTCTTTGGCATCTTTAGAAGAGCCCTTGCTTACTGTTTTGAACTATCCACTTGACGCTAAACGGTAGGCCAAATGTCGACGTAAATTGATGTGCATCCATCGTAATGCATTTTTCCTTCGGCAACCAGAAGACACCAGTAGGAATCTAGTGGACGTTATTATACGTACGTTATAAATACAAAAAAATACGTCGTGCAGGCCAACGACATATATCGTCGCCGATATACCTATGACTATTGGCAAATTCACCTAAAACTACATCGTATCTATTGACGATGGGACATCGTCTGTATCTTGCCTTAATTTTACTTTTATCTATTAGGGACTCTACCGGACGTTGTTTGTAGTTGGCGGAAATTCTTAAAAATATGTTAGACATAAGGACGTCCGTCCAACGACTAAGCGTGCACTAATATTTGAACTGGACTAAGGTGGGCTATTGACCGACGTCAATGGGGCGATGAAACCTGTACTTAAAACTATATTACAATAACTGACGTCATCTCCACGTCTGGTTCAATTCTTTTTTGTAACTGCAACGTAGTTTTTAGTCAAACCGGACGTTGGATAATGATTTAAGGCGGTGTGTTCCACCAGGGAACCCAAATTCAACTTAAATACGACGTCGCATTGGTCAGATTAAGTCATAAGTCAGAAAAATGCTGCTTGGGACCTATTTCCGACAGGGCAGGGTGGCGTTGCACTCAGTATGATGACACACTCAATCTCTGTTTCAGCGTTCTTTCATGAATAATTAAATAAGTACCTGCTTTAAAACGCATTTAAATAGAAGCAATAAGGAATGCCGCACGGATAACATGGGTTTATGGCCTACCGTGAAAGTTAACCATATTTTGATATTTTGAAGATATTGTACTTTAGGTGAAAAAAATTAAATTCTGAGGATGAGGATCGTATGTCTGTCATAGGAGATATGAGCCGTGAAAGAATTTATGTCTGCTAAACACATGGAGAATTTTTCGCGTAATTTGAAAGTGCTTTGTAGATTTTTGTAATTGAGGTGTCATTTTTACTTGAATACTGCACAGAGGCGTATCCAGGATTATATTTTGAGAGGGCTTGATTGTCTGGAAGGAATAATTTAAAAAAAAACGTAAAAATTAAAATTAAAAACTTATTTTATTCCCGTTTTAACTTGATTGGTTGATTGTTTTGTTAATAAATTAATTAATTATTATAGTTTTCCTAACAAGTGCGGAAAGTGGTACTTTTCCGCAAGCGACGGAATGCCATCAAGGGCAGTAAAGGCACTTTACGCAAGAGTTATTGTACGTAATTTTACCTATGAGCACCAAAATTACCAAAACAATCATCTTAAATTTTAAAAACCCAATGTGTATAAGTAAGCAGCATTACCGATAATCCTACACAAAAAAAGAGACTTTATCTATAATTCACAAGAAATTTTTTATGGATTTAAAATAGTGATAAGATTTGGTAATTTTGTATAATTTTACTTTACCGCATAGTGTGCAATAAAGTGAAATCATGAGAAACTATCTGCTACAATACTTTTTAAAATACATTTTGAATAAAGAAAAATTTTAAATGAACCGCACACTAAGCGGTAAAGTCACTTTACCACACATTACTCGGTAAAGTACAACTTTTCGTCCTTAAAATGAAACGGTTAAGTGCACTTTCACGCACGCGAGTTTTCCATTACAATACTTTACCGCACAGTGAGCGGTAAAGTAACTCTGACATTTTACTTTACCGCACACTATGCGGTATAGTAACTTAACCATGCATTACTCGGTAAAGTGCTACTTTCAGTTTTCAAAGTAAAGCGGTAAAATATACTTTCGCACGCGAGTGGGTAATATTTATTTACCGAACAAGAGCGGGAAATGGTACTTTACCGCACGCGACAGCAGTTGACCGAACGACGCGGAGCGAAGTTCGGGCAAGCCGTCAAGGGGGTAAAGTCACTTTATGCAAGAATTATGTACATAATTTTACCTATGAGCAACAAAATTTTCAAACAATTATCGTAAATTTTGAAAACCAAAACTATAGCAAATTTTGCATAATTTTACTTTACCGCATAGTGTGCGGTAAAGTAAAATCATACAAATTTGCGGTGTAAACGGAAATGTTTTTTAAAAATTTTCATTCGGATACGTTTAGTAAATGAATTTATATTCATTGAAATATTGATAAATAATAGCAATTTTGTGTAATTTTACTTTACCTCATAGTGTGCGGTAAAGTGAAATCATGAGAAACCTAATAAGACGGCATTGAAATATTGATAAATTATAGCAAATTTGTAGAATTTTACTTTACCGCATAGTGTGCGGTAAAGTGAAATCATGAGAAACCTAATAAGACAGCATTGAAATATTGATAAATTATAGCAATTTTGTATAATTTTACTTTACCGCATAGTGTGCGGTAAAGTGAAATCATGAGAAACCTAATAAGATGGCATTGAAATATTAATAAATTATAGCAATTTTGTATAATTTTACTTTACAGCATAGTGTGCGGTAAAGTGAAATCATGAGAAACCTAATAAGACGGCATTGAAATATTGATAAATTATAGCAATTTTGTATAATTTGACTTTACCGCATAGTGAGCCGTAAAGTGAAATCATGAGAAACCTAATAAGACGGCATTGAAATAATGATAAACGTTATCTTTGCAGACATTTAAGGTTATTTTTTTATTGATATTTTTTGTTTGTGCTTTAATGAATAATTTTCCTGAATTTTCTACGGGATATGTGGAGTGAAATGGGGTGCTGGGTGGGGACAAAATGTGAATTTTACTTTACCGCACAGAGAGTTTTTGGTCGTGCTCAAAACGCTCGACGACTAACGTTATTTGATACTGTTGATATGGTTAAGGGCTGATGTGAAACGGCGTAAACCTACGGACGGCATAAGAATTTTGCGTACGTAGAACATGCGTTTTGGCGAGCTTCTATTAAATTCCGCGCCTATTTTCAACAGGGTGGCGTTGCGCTCAGTATATCCAAGACACCCAAGTGTGTTTTTCTGTTTAAGCGTTCTTTGATAAATAATTAAATAGGTACCTGCTTTCAAACGCATCTAAATAAAAGCAATAAATTTAGATATAAGGATCTGGCTTTTGTTGGTCTCAGTGATTGCTGCCATCGATGTTGTCTTTGTTTGTGTCTTATTACTGGGTTTTTGCGTGCCCCCTGGGGGCTGGGTTTTCGTCTGAGTGACACTGAGTGCAGGTGGCTGTCTGAATGTTGGTCTGGGGGTTAGCCATCAGCGTTCCGTGCTCGAAGCGCCAATGGTCCTGTGATGTAATTCTGGTCGGTTTTGGCTTCAAGAATTAGCTGCGTTATGAGCTCAAATTATGTGAGTTGTTCCAACGTGCGTGTCGTTTATTTGGCGGAGCTGGAGGTGATGGTGGTGTTTTACCGTCCCAGGCTGGTTTTTGGGTTGGGTTTTGGGTCCCTGGGTTGGAAGGGTCTTGGTTGTCGCGCTTTTTGGCCTATCGGAGGTAGTCTCTTCGGGCAAATGCGAGCATTTGCCGTATGATCGCCTTGGCAGTTGCAACATTTTGCGGGCTTGTTGCGTGGTTTTTTGCACCCTGATGTGTGGTCTTGTCTGGCTCATTTGACGCATCTCTCGGCCCCACTTTGACTCGCAAATTGAACACATTATCCATATCGTAGATGGCTTTCTGTGATCTAGGCAGGACGACTAGGAGCATTCTCATCTTTATTCTTTGGTCGTTTGAGAGCTTTGTCATTCTGTGGATGTTTGAGGGTGTGAAGCCTTCATCGGTCAGATAGTTCATGATTTCTTGGTCGGAGTAGTGATGACTATTCTAAGTTTCTTTTCCTCTTGTATGGAGTAGGTGTGGTATTCTAGTTTCTTGACGTCCATTAACTTCGTTAGTAGGCGGTAGTCATTTATTGATTTAGTTTGGATCTTGATCCGCTGGTCTGTGGTTTTTGGCTGGATAAATTTGAATCCTGTTGGCAGTGATTTCGGCGGCTAGCTTCTTCCATTCGTGATCCTGTCTTAGCAGGATTGGCGGGATTCGAATGTTCCTGTCTGAGGGTGTGCCATCCATTTCGATGGTGTTCTCAATTGGTTTCTCAACTGCCGGTTTTAAGTTGTGCTGTTGAGCTGTCTGTTTTCTTGGCGGCGGGCCTCCGGCATCATGCTAGGGCCGTTTGTTGGTCTGGTTTTGGTTGGCTGATGATGGCTTGCCATCGCTTGATCGGTTTTGGCGGTAGATTGCCATCGCTTGAGGTTGAATTTGATTATTGGCTTTGTTCCAGTTGGTTTAGCCGGGCGCGTAGCTGGTTGTATGCTGCAACTGGATTATTGTGTTTGGCAACTATCGCATGGTACTGTGTGAAAGTTGATTTCAATTGGCCCTCGGATGTTTGGAGCTTGGTTTTTAATTCCTCGTTCTCGTTGAGCAAGGAATCTTCTGGGCCTTCTGACATATCGTCATCGTCCGCCATCCTTAAAAAATACTGGCGAATGACCTGATTTTATCTTCCTTATCTTCTCAACTTTGTGTAATAAATTTGGGTAGTTTTTCTCGGAACTTAATTAAGAAGGTATAAATTTTGATGGGGAATGGAAAACCACACTAAACTAATTTTATTTTGGAAATTAAAAACAGAAACTACTTAATAAAATATCTCAAACGTCAAATAATCGTAACGTCAACTTAAAACCTGCCGAACTGTCAAATAGTAGAAACTTAAAGTAAATATTTCAACGTATCGGTATCGGTATACGTATCGCGTTCGAAATGAAGCCAAAATACACTACAATTTTCACTTGCTCATGCCATGTTTCGAACGATGCCCGCTTTCTTGACGGGTGCGATGACACAAAAGCTAACAGCAATCGACGCGTACGGAGTGATGAACGTATCGTTACGTCCATCCCAACGCACGCATCGATTGCTGTTAGCAGTTCTGTCATCGCAGCTTTCAAAAAAGCAGGCATCGTTTGAAACATCGCATAAACAAGTGAAAAATGTAGTGTATTTTGGCTTTATTTCGAATGCGATACGTATACCGATACCGATGCGTTAAAATATTTACTTTAAGTGTCTATTGTTAAAGTTATCGTTGTCGGTAAAGTTATCGGGCTGTAAATTGGCACGTCCAAAAACTATAATAGATCATTTTTTGTCGTGCCCAAAACGCATGGCTGCCGTGAAACGCTGCAAGCGTCCGGACGGTTAACATAAAAATTTTGACGAACAAAGGAAATGCTGGTTTGTGTTTTGGCGAGCTTCGATTAAGTTCTGCGCCCATTTCTGACAGGATGGCGAACGGAGCTGGTTGGTTTTCGGGGTACATACCTCGACTTTCAACGACGTTAAAGATTTCTAGCCCCGACAAACGGGTTTAGGTTTAAATTAAATCCTTTTAGGAAAAGAAAACTGCCTTTCCACGCATTGCTCATTAGACCGGTCTGGTGAGTGGGGAAAGGGGGGGCATAAAAATAAAAAAAGGGGAAAAAGTAGTACTGGTCGGACGTCACAGTTGCGCAGGACTATTGTAAATCGAGAGACAGAAACAGGATGGCGTTCACGGAAGTAAAAATAAAGGTGGAATGATAATACCCCTTAGAAATTTCACAAAAATGACCGCCTTATGTAGGTGACAGTTAGGAGCCTAAAAGAACGTAGTCACATCAATCGAATCGACTTTTCCACAGTCAATAATTGTTAAACAAATATGTTACCATGATTTTTCGTACTTAATATATTAAAATTTTGTTTTTTTAAATTTTTGTTAATAGAAAAAGTAAAGTTATATCATTTTTAGATGGGTTTCAAATTCCCCTGTAAACATGATATATTTGTCTGCTTTTTTATTAGCCAAACACTTGTTTGAACCAAACTAAAAGTTACTAGAATGTTCCTCTTACTTTTGCTAAAAATATACGGTGGGATTTACTAAAAGGGTTTAGTCTATTTTAGAACGGTCCTAAGTGGTTTTAAGCATTTGAGACCCACCAATAAATTTTTTTATTGAATAATCATCTTAACTTTTGTTGGATTTAAGAAGAAAATTTCAATTTAGAAGAAAAGAAAATTAAAAAATTTAAACCCACGCGGGGTTTAAATAGTAAACCCTCTGTAGAACAAATTAAAATTGGGTTTATATGTCACTCTAATTAAAACTTACCCTTGTTAATTATTTTTTCCATTTAATACTTGATGTTACACAACGATTAAGATGGGTAATAATAAAGTAAGGAGCAGATTAATTTTGTATTTATTTAGAAGGTGTTTTTATTTATGATATTATGTACTAAAAAACTTAAGTGCAAATTTTGTTTACATCTCTGACTGTCGAAATGTCAGTTTCAAAATATTAGCTGCATTCAAATCACAAACAGCGAGTTCGGATTTCTTACCTCTGCTTGTACCTTGGCTTGCACCAAACTCTACTGATGAAAGCTACAGCTTTGAAATGAGTGGGCTTGAGTAAGGAGAGTTTTCTTGACTGAGCTTTTAGATAACCTCAGTGTTTTAATTTCAGTTTGTAAATAAATTAATATAGTTGTTTTTGGTTTTTTTGTTTGGTATATTTTTTCTGCATAATCAGTGACCTTCGCTTATGTTTATTTTGCCTCGTAGTGCCCTCATAAATATATTTTTTGTGCTGAAAACGGGTTCACAATATAGCGTTTTTCTGGACAAAATTGGAGTTGTTTTATTGGTTATTGAACAACTTGGGATATTAAATAAGGTAAATTAATGCTTGTAAAAACGGTTACTTAGGGAAATTATAAACGAACTTATTAACAATTGCCACAAACCCCCCCAGAGTTGGTCTAAAAAATCACCAACTTTATAACCTTAAACACAAATAATGAAGCTATTAGACACTTAAAGTTAATTTTCAGTTTTATCAGCATTCGTATCCTATCGAGTTAGGTACGATAAGGGAGTCGTAACGTTACAACGTTCCCTGCAGACTAAACAATGTTTTGACGCATTTGATCAGCAGGAGCTGCTCGATAGAGATAAGGATACAAATGCTGATAAACCCAAAAATTAACTTTTACAGTGGGATTTACTAAGATCTAAAATAGTACCCCGCACAAGTCTAAATATTTACACCTCTGGGGGGTACTAAATTTTATAACCAATTTTCAAAAAACACTTACCCATACAGAAAAGATACAAGGTTATTGATAATGTTGTATTATTATTGCAAAACACCATTGAAAAACTGCTTTTTTTCTAAAAATATACCATATTTTAGGAGAAAATGCCCTAAAACTATTTTTTTTTGACAGGCTTCAAAATGGCATATGGTGAATACGCCAAAAATTTGGCACATAATAGCTTCATCATCTGTGTTTGAGGTTATAAAGTTGGTGATTTTTTAGACCACCTCTGGGGGGTGGTTTAAATTTATAGCCCCCAGAAAGGATTGTTTTGTGGCAATTGGTAATTCGTTTAAAATTTCCCTAAGTAACCGTTTTTACAAGAAGTAATTTACCTTATTTAATATCCCAAGTTGTTTATTAATCAATAAAACACCTCCAACTTTGTCCATAAAAACGCCATATTTTCAACCCGTTTTCAGCACAAAAAATATATTTATGAGGGCACTACGAGGCAAAACAAACATAAGTGAAGGTCACTGATTATGAACGAAAAATATACTAAACAAAAAAACCCAAAACAACTATATTAATTCCTTTACAAACTGAAAGTAAAACATTGAGGTTATCTAAAATCTCAGTCAAAATAGCTTTCCTTACTCAAAGCCCACTCATTTTAAAGCTGTAGCTTTCATCAGTAGAGATTGGTGCAAGCCAAGGTTCAAGCAGACGTAAAAGATTCGAACTCGCTGTTTGTGACTGAACGCAGCGCTAATATTTTTAAACTGACATTTCGACAGTGACAGAAATGTAAAAAAAACTTGCATTTAAGTTTTTTAATACATTTCATAAATAAAAACACCTTTTAAATAAATACAAAATTATTCTAATTATACTCCTTATTTTATTATCACCCATCTAAATCGTTGTGTGACATCAAGTATTAATTGGAAAAATCGATTATCAAAGACAAGTTTTAATTAGAGTGAAATATAACCTCAATTTTAATTTGTTCTACAAAGTGTTTACTATTTAAATCCCGCGTGGGTTTCAATTTTTAAATTTTCTTTTCTTCTAAATTGAAACTTTCTTCTTAAATCCAACAAAAGATTGTGTTAAGATGATTATTCAATAAACAAATTTATTAAAATTCTTCTTATAATTCAAACTGTCTCCAAAACTCAAGGAGGGCTGGTTTAAAATGCTTAAAACCAAAAATTTCACTTAAACTTAGGACCGTTCTATTATGTGCCAAATTTTTGGTGAATATTTGTCATTTTGAAATCTTTCAAAAAAAAAATAGTTTTAGGGCACTTTCTCCTAAAATATATATATACTATTTTAGATCTTAGTAAATCTCACTGATAGTGTTTTAATTTGTTCAGTGTTTTTCAGTGCTGTGCGATAACTCTTTTTATTAATAGCCTGAGCGGTAGGGGAATTTTGTCAATACCAACTGATTTAGGCTCACAAATGTCAAGTACATGAGCGGTAATTTTATTTATATGATATTATCACTCTTTATTTTTACTTCCGTGGTAGTGTTGCATTCAGTATACCCAAGACACACCCAAGTGTTTTTCTGTTCGAGCGTTCTTTCATGCAATTGAGTGAACAGGTACCTGGTTTGAAACGCATGTAAATAAAAGCAATAAACTTGGCAACTTTGTGTCTTCTACTTTCTCGGAACTTAATTAAGAAGGTATAAATTTTGGCTTCGACTAGAAAACCGCAGTAAATTAATTTTATTTTGATAATTACGAAAAAAACTGTACCAAAAAGGCTATTTTGAACTGTCAAAGGTCCCGATTTTTCAAAAACTGTCAGAAAATGTCGCCCTTATAAAAAATCTCATGATTTTTAAACGCAAATTTACACTCAGTGCTTTTTTGTCAGAACTTATTCGCTAAAATTCCTTAAAATTTAGTTTCTTAATACTGTTCCAGTAAATAAAAAATATGTCAGTTTTAATTTTTGAAGGGGGATTTTATGAAAAACTCTTTTTTATTTAAAAATGTATTTTATTAAGCTTATTTCTGTGTGTAAACAAACCTTTCAAACTTTTAACATACAAAACCATAGATAGCCATGGAATATGTTGCTGCCACTGTTCAGAAAAGTCACACAAATTCTGTCTTTCATTTTACATGGTGAGAATTTTCGACACCTTTTAAAGTTTATTGGGACGCGTAGTAGCAATTTAACTTCGCTGTAAAAGTAGTCCTACAGAATATCTTTAAAAATATTAAATTTTCCAAATGTTATTAAAAAAATTACGCAGTTTCCCTTACAACGTTAGGATAAATATTAAAGACGCTGTGTTTTTATTTTAAATGACGCAATAAGTAAAAATCGCCACTTTCCAGAATGGTGACGGGTGAGATTTTCTCTCGTTTCTGATAAGAATCGCGACCAACATAGTGTTATTCTGTTGTGACTAAAAACTATCTATTACCGTTTTAACGAAACAGTGCCGAATACAGGGGACGAAAGGAGAGGGGGGCGATCACCTCTCATCCATTTCATCCATTTTGCGATGACTTCGAGTTTTTATATTTTGGTAAAATTTATAAAATTACACGTATAACTTCTCCAAACATTATGTATATGGTTATTTGCTAAAAATCCCTAATTTGTTGACGCTATTTGCTTTTCATTATAAATTAAATTCCAGGTACTTATAAAAACTATTCATCTTGACACAAATCTAGTTGTTGTTGACATGAACATACCAACTTCTAATGGCATAAAACTTGAAGATTGTTTTTACCGTTTTGTCAATTTCTCAGGTGCATATATCCGCGAAATTTAAATAAAGCCGAGTCATAAATCATTTGCAAAGAAAATATACTTAATTTTCGCCTCCCGCGCAACGAAATTAATCAAGAAAATTTTTTTCCTGCGGCGCTATAACACCGTAATATTGATAATTTTAGTTTAATTGTAAACAATGTTTTATTAGCAGAATTGAAAACGTATAAAAAATGTCGTAGTTTTCTTGACATTTTCGACTGCGGCGCACCATCCCAATCAACACATAACAACACATTACAAATTCTAGGTAAACTGAAAGTCACAACAAGGTAAAAAGTAACTTCCATGTTCTGCATTATGCCATGCACATGTAATTAAAATAACCTAAATAATACATACATACAGGCAACACAAAATTGGGAAACGGAGGATATCGATTAACTAACTTCTTTATCTGAAATTTTATTGGACAAACAACGGGTTTGACAAATTTCAGTTTTGAAGATAAACGGTTTTATAAGATCCCGGCTAGGTAAATATGTTGAACGCGCCAACCTGAGTTGACATAGAGAATAACAAGTGATACTACACAATAAAAGAAAAAGTGTTAGTTAAATTATTTCTTAAGGTCTTGTGGTTTAGATCACCTCAGGATGATGAGAGCGAATTGGGGGTGATCTTTTTTGATATGTCCTGCTCTAATTGTGCCCAATTTAATATTTTTCCGTTTTGTTTTATAATGGACTGGTTTTACAATACAGTCCTTCAATTTTTTTGTCAGACAAAACCTAACCTTAATAACCACTCTGCAAAACCTGGGGGTTAATTATGCCGCTTTTAGAATTAGATTTCGATTAACCATGACGTCACACTACAATTCCGACAACTTGATTCCATAAGATATCTAACTTCTATCAAAAACAACAACGCGTTAAGCGCTTATGTTTATATGGGAACGCACACCTTATTAAATCATGCTTGAATGAAAAAATAAATTCGCTTTTATTGTTTAGTAACGTTATTTGCGCGTATATTTTACATTTGTAATAAACACCATTAGTTGTTAAAAAAGTAAAAAAAAAAACTAGTGAATTTTTTAATACGATTTCTTATATTGATTGAATAAGTTAAATCGAAATGTAGATCTAAAAGCGGTAAGATTGACCCCCTGGTTTGAAATTTTGTAGGAATTCGAACGCCCTTAGACTCTTGAAATTTTGCCAGAAGAGGTATTTGTTTACATTTTTGTCACCAGCAAACCTATAGTTTGAGAAAAATTCGTTTTATTTTTCATTGTTTGCGCTTTTTGACTCTATATGCATATTTTTGGCTAGAAAAACGCAGAAAAATGTGCAAACATTTTAAAAATTGTTGCGTTTATGAAATTGATACTTTTATCCCCAAAATAACAAATAAAAAAGTGTTCAAAAGATGCTTTATGACATCAACAATATTATCAACACGCGGCACAGACCTGGCACTGACCCGTCAGACTAAAAATTCTAGTTGACAGTTGACGTCAATTAAATCTCCCTAAATTTCGCTTGGAAAATACTGTACCCACCTTTGATGAACTTTTTCCGCACATGAGTGGAGAGGTGTACGATGACCTTAACTGCACCATACTTTTCCGCACATGTGTTGCAAAGTACTTTTCCTAGTAGCATGCGTCAAAGTGCACTTTTACGCACGCATTTTCGTGCGGGAAATTGCATTTCCCGCACGCCGTGCGGGAATGAATTTACCCTGTGGTGCGGAAAATAATTTTTCGCGCACGGCGTGCGTAAAAAATACTTTCACGCACGCTTTTTTTACCGATTTTTTAGGTCTAATTCAACTTTTTAGATATATTTTTCAACTCAAATGTAAAGAAAATGCAAAAAAAAAAACAGTTTTTTGCTATATTTATACATAAAAATGAAAATATAATGTTGTCTAGACAGTTTTTACGCAAGTGGGAAAAATTGTGTACCTGACACTTGCGAAAAGTGTCTTTTCCGCCCTTGACGGCTTGCCCGTACTACACCCCGCGTCGTTCGTGCAACTGCCGTCGCCAGCGGCGTATCCAGCCCAGACCTCTGGGGCGGTAATTTATTGTCCGGGGTATGACTTCACATTTTGTTGACCGGTCCAACTAAAAAACAACAAACACTTTTGCTGCGATTGTTGGCATGCCGCTTTCCGTAAAAGTCAAAGTTAAACTGGAATCAATGAGGATATATTAACTTATATCCTCGTTGCTGAAATGCAATCGACTTTTAAAAAAGTGTATTGCTTTTATAGTTGGGCCATCTAACAGAATGTAAACTACTGGAGGGGGCTTGAGATAGGTAGAGGGGCATCAAGAAGGGGAGAGAATTAAACAAAAAGCCAAATTCTTTTAAAATAATGCGCCGCAGGTAAAAATTTTCGACACATATTGTAGAATAATGCAAAAAATGACACTGCCATTGAAAATTTTATAAAAATAAATAAATAACCGAGCTGCCGCTGGCGAATTTTTTTTTAAAAGAAATGGCCATGAGTTTTAACAAAATATTTTAAAGTGTAGGACAAGTTACGCCGCAGGCAAAATTTTTTGCAAATCTTGAGCTTTTAGAAACTCTTATCTAAAAGTTTTAGGTGTACGTTTTTAACTTGCGTATTTTGCGAAGTGATTTTTAATCCAATACCTAGGATCTTGCGGGGGTAACTACCCCATTTCCCCCCTCCGCCTATGTACGCCCCGTCGCATGCGGAAAAGTATCACTTTCCGCACTTGTTAGGTAAATAACTATTTCCACACACAAAATAGCGCACACAACTCGATAGAAAGTAACTTTCTTACACTCGCATGATGTTTTACTCGGATAGCGCCTCGTTCACAACATTCACGCTCGTGTAAAACTTGTCACTTTCTTCTCTTGTCATGTAATATACTATTAATAACTCAACTTCGAGTTTGATGACAGATATATTTAAATCAAGTGCGTGATATAAGAGCTGGTGACTCTATATAATGCGTTCATTTGCAATTAAGTGTACTTCTGTGCGGAGATTCTTGAAATCAAAACCAGCGAGTACTCACCGAAATTTAAGTGACATCGAGGTGGAGATATACAAAAGTACACAAGTAAGAAGAGGACATCGATACTCCCTTGGCACGTGCTCCCTTCTTCTCACACTTTCAAGAATCTCACCTAGAGAGTACTCCCCGAAATTTGGGTCAAAGTAATAGTGCCCATGCGCTCTCACTTTCCGTTTCAGAGATCTTTCAAGAATACACTGGACCCTAATTCTTGAGCAGGGAACGACATAGATTTGTGTCGAGTGATCCCATGTCAAACGCATTTCGTATTCTTGAGCAGTGATCGCTCATTCCATTCTATCAAAAATTGGGTGTTCCCGCTCCCCGACTCCAAAGACAGGAATCGGTCCCATTTCTCATGCAAGCATTCGCGTAAAATGTATAATTTTTAATCTAAAATTTTGAAGAGGTTTCAAGGAAAAGCATATTTTTTTCGAGGGATGGGATCATTGCCCGGAATTGATCCCTTCTTTTGAGGGATCGATCCTTCTCTCGAGATTCAAGAATTAGGCCCCTGGAGGTTTCGTGATTTCTAATGTGACTTTTTCACTGTTTTTTGTAATTTTGTGTTGATTGGATGACTTTTGTTCGCATATTACTGAAACCTTATAGTACTTGACAGTAGAGCATTGGACTTATAGGTAACGGAAACACACGAACTACATAAATAAACCTTTTGGTTCCATAAAGCACCCACACACTACTTTTTTCGTATCGTTATGTTTATTTAAATTTAACACTCTTAGGTAATAATAAATTCTATAGTTGTTTTCTTCGTTAGCACCTCAATGGGAATGCGCTTTACCATGGGAATGTGTAAAATTATTTATTTTGTGGTTATTTTCTACAATTGAGGTGGGTGTCTGACCATAGTGTGTGATAGACTATTAAAATATCAAAATTGTTTAAATTTTATTGGGTGCCAGGTCAATAGAACATTTAATTTTAGATATATATTTATTGTGACGTAGCTTACGTAGGCCGCACTTTTTACGCACTTCGCCTTTAGTTTGTTTATAGATGAGGTCGCAAAAGTTCGAGTCCCCCCTAATATCTCCAAAACCACACGTAGATGGTTTACCAAACCAGCAATAAGTTAAACAAAGAATCACCGAATATTATTGTTTTTATATTATTGACCATTGAAAACAAAAGGTAACAAATCCGAGAGCCACTTTAACGACTGATGATGGTTGCACGATCAGAAACCAAAAAGATGCTTTTTAACAAACTTTTATTTAACTTGCAATGTATCTAACTAGATATTTTTTTTTCGGGTGGAATTTTGCAACTTAATTTTGACCATGCAACTTCCCGAAATCCGATCGCCTTCAAATTTGGCATGCTTATATAGTTGCGGTGACAACACAAGAGTACAGTGTAGTGAAGTTGAAGTATGCCCGATTTCGTTGAAATTTGGTGTGTTGGAGCACTTGGGGGTGGAGATAACGAATTTCTAATTAGATTTTAAAACTTCAATATGACGAATTCAAGATGGACGATTTTTGGTCACCTTTTGCTAACCAATTTTAACTAACTTATACACATCCGATTGCCTTCAACTTTGGCATACACTTATAGTTCCGGTGACAATACAATAATATGTCATTATGAGACACCCCTCCCCTACAAGGGGAGTGGAGGGGAAAAAAACCTAAGTTTGTCCAATTTCAACCAAAATTGGTATCGGGGGCTTTTGGGGATAAGGAATACGAATTTTTGATCAAATTTAAAAATTTCAATATGGAAAATTCAATATGGCGGATTCAAGACGGACGATTTTTCATCAAGTTTTGCTAACCAATTTTAACTGACTTATCCAGATCCGATTGTGTTCAAATTATATTAGTTCCGGTGAAAATACAATAATATGGTATTCTCAGGTAACCATCTCCCTCTAACGAGGGAAGTGGAGAGGAAAATATTTAGTTTGCTCGATTTAAATCAAAATTGGCATACAGGGGTTTTTCGGGAAGGGGATATAAATTTTTGATCAGATTTGAAAATTTCAATACAAATCTAAAAATTAAAAAATTATTTTTTATTAAAAAAAACTTTTAAAGAACAAGCTTTTATTAAATGCACTCAATAGTAAAAAATAATTTTTTATCTTTCTTATATCATAATAAAAGTGATGGGCACAAATTACAAATTTTAACTTAACGGTGACAAAGAGAGAACTATCAAAGAAGAACTAAATTCTTCTTCTATTCGAATGATTAACATAATGCTTTCATCTAAGGAAACTGAGTGAGGGTGAGATTGTCGTGCTTGCCAACCTTTGAAAATGTCCTTAGGTCATAGAGTAATACAACTGTTTCTTAGGTGTCGATATGACCGATATACGATACCTAAAGTTAAAATTTTTAACAAAAACAATGAATAGCAAGCTTTTCCTCAAAAAAGGTAATGGTAACCGTAGATCCGGATTTCGCACTTGTGGTGCTCATCAGTACATCAGGATTCATGTAAAAGACAACCGTCTGTCAAATTGCAAAATCGGCAGATGTACCTTCAATTTGAAAGAAAATTAAGCGTCTCTACCGAGACAGATATAACTATCTTTACAGACATCCTAAGCTCTGGAGTTGATAAATCTAAAAAGGGATTTTTGTTCTTTATTCACCCTCGCTAAATCCCTTTTTATATTTATCAACTCCAGAGCTTAGGATGTCTGTAAAGATAGTTATATCTGTCTGCGTAGAGACGCTTAATTTTCCTTCAAATTGAAGGTACATCTGCCGATTCTGCAATTTGACAGATGGTTGTCTTTTATATGAATCCTGTGTCACATTTTTACATCATCATTTCATCTCCTAATTCCTAGCACCGTACTGATGAGCAGCACAAGTGCGAAATCCGGATCTACGGTTTCCATTACCTTTTTTGAGGGAAAGCTCGCTATTCATTGTTTTTGTTATTTATTCACCCTCGCCCATCGTTTTTATTATGGTATAGGTAAGATAAAAAAATAATAAATAAAAAACTATTGTCTACTCTTGAGTGAATTTAATAAAAACTTGTTCTTTTAAAAAAAATTTAATATTTTGTTTTAAGTATGAGAAAATTTAACTTTTTTGCCTCTTTTGCTTTCGGTGTCGGATATGTTAGAAGGGACTCCCTGTACGACGATATTTATTGATTACACTGTTCAACAAAAATTTTTGTTTTTGGTTTCTTTCAACTTGTGAGTTAATTCCTACTAATTTTGGGTTGAAACGAATATGACAAAGAAAATTTTTTATTAGCTCTAGTTTCTGTAATAAAAAATAATGAGTTTTTCATTTAATAAGGATTATGAGGTAACGAAAAATATTAATTATGTATGCTAACAATATTAAAAGGTGTATTTTTAATGACAGTTACACACTATAAATGACAAAAAAACACTCACTGGTGGTTGAATATATGAAGAATTAATTGGGGGCTTCATGAGATCGCTGTCTTTTGGCTTTCCTCTTGTAAGTAATTTCTGGAGCATCCCTATACATAAACCAGCAGTAATCCGCGAGCATTGCTTCATTCCAGCGGCCCTGATATCTCCGTTCCATGAGAGAAATATCCTGGTGGAATCTTTCCCCATGCTCGTCACTGACAGCTCCACAACTGGGTGGGAAAAAATCAAGATGAGAGTGGAGATTTTTAGTGACATATTACATCCGAGTTGATGGTACTTTTCTAGAAGTACTTTTACCAATTGAGTGTAATTTTCCTCCCTTCTGTTCCCTAAAAATCCATGCATAACTCCCTTAAGAGCTTCCCAAGCTTCCTTTTCTTTTCCTTTCAGAACTAGGTCGAAAGCAGGATCCTTTACGAGTTCACGTATTTGTGGCCCAACGCAGATGCCTTCCTTGACTTTCGCATTACTTAGTTTGGGAAATTTTTCTCTCAAATATTTAAAAGCCTGACCATCTTGGTTTAAGCCTTTGATAAAATTCTTCATTAAACCGAGCTTAATATGTAGGGGTGGAAGAAGAACATCTTTTGGATTCACGAGAGGCTCGGCAACGACATTTTTCTTACTATGTTTAAGATTCCTTGCAGGCCAATCTACTTGGATATAGTGTGATTTCATATCTCTACTATCCCACATACATAAAAAGCAACAGTATTTAGTGTACCCTAATTGTATTCCTAATAGTATAGCAATGACTTTTAGGTCGCCACAGATTTTCCACTTATGTTCAGCATATTTGATTGAGTTGAGGAGGGTTGCCATATTTGCATAAGTCTCCTTCATTTGAACTACGTGACCAACAAGAACAGAAGGAAGACGATTGCCATTATGAAACAATACAGCTTTTAAACTAAGCTTGGAAGAGTCTATGAATAGCGTTCATTTAGTTGGATTATGCTCCATTTTCAAACTTTTTATCAGACCATTAATATCACAGCAAAAAACAAGATTATTCTCCTTCTTAAAAAAAGGTAACAGATTACACTGACGCTGTCTGTACTTAGAGACCCTGACATCTGGTTGAAGAAGATTCCATTGCTGTAACCTTGATCCTAGAAGTTCTGACTTCTCCTATGACAAGTCAAGATCTCGAATGAGATCATTTAACTCACACTGGCTCAATCTGTATGGCTAATCATCTTTTTATTCAAAATCAGGGTCGTGTGATATTGAAGGCATGTTTAGTTCCTCATCTTCCACATTGTCTTCACTCTCTACTTCCAATTCATAGTTTTGAGGTGGAGTAGGAATTGGTAAACTATCTGAATATGGTATAGGTCGAATAGCAGATGGGAGATTCGGATATTGAACTGTTCCTCTTTTTTTCATTGACAATCTTGCATTGATAGGCGGAGTCAAGCAAAAATAGCAGTCATCTATGTGGTTTGTAGGCTCCTGCCAAACCATGGGCACCTCAAAAGCCATCGATCGTTTTTTATTTTTAAGCCATTCTCGTAATAGAACTGAACACGAGTTGCAACATATATGTGGAGCCCATGACTTATCCTGGTCTCCTACCTTCATTCCAAAATAATGTTGGTAAGCAGTCTTCTTGTGAAGAAAACTCCACAAATTTCTCCACAAATATAACAAAAATTGTTAACTGAATTTACACATTTACGAGGCATGTTAATACAATAAGTTTTACTTTAAAAACACTCCAAAACAACAAATTTTGCACTAAACAAAACAAAAATATTGTATGTAAAATGTAAACCTTAGATTTACAGCATAAACACTGTAGTCAGTTTGCGATGATATATTGTGTCTCCGTGTATCTAGTTTTATAACAATACCATATACACTACATTAACTGTGCGTTCGATTAGAAATATAAAACTGAACTACAAGGTATCGGTCGCCCTGAATAAAAAGAAACGCAAATACGCAATTATTTCGGAAAGGAGGGAGTCCCCGCTTATATATATCGAGAATATCGATAGCTAAATTAAAACTATCGATAGTTCTGTAGTTTTATCTCATCGATAGTCAATTTCGATGGTGGCGTACCACTATTTCTGATTCCCCACCCTATCCAGTTCTCTGCCCTTTCTATTATTTTCTCTTTCGATAATTTTAGAGGATATAAAATGCAAAATATCACCTTATCTCCAAAACTAGAGCTAATCTTTAATTTTTATGGTGATTTTTGAATTCAGTGGATGAAAATAGTTAAGAATTAGCTATTTTTGAGCCCGAAACATTTTCATTCTCGGATAGTGTTATCAAGATCAATATACAGAAGAATTTTCTCCAATAGTCTTTTGATTGGCAGTGCGCACTGAGAGTGTAAAATCCCTGCTTCCTATTTGTGAGATATGCTGTATATGGTTCTAACGGCTCATTTTAAAGAGCTGCAATATCATTGATTTTAATAGTTATCTTTTAAAGAGTAAAACCGCGATCCTAACACTGTGGTGTGTCTGTTTAAACATAGAGATTTTATTAGCTTTGTGGGTTATTAAACCTAAACCAGGGTTTAGAGTGTTAAAGATGCTCAATAAACATACGCACTTCCGACAATACGAACGGTCATAAAATTATAAATATGTAGTTTCTTATTCACTATCTGTCTAAATTATTACCTTCCTTGAATATGCAACCGTCTAGTTCTCAGTTTATCTAGTAAGTAATGTGCTTGGATTTTTGGGTCAATTACTCATATACACTGGATATTTTTACTTTTTCAGTTGGAATTGGAAACATAAAACAAAGGTTTTAAGCAAGCACAGAGTATCGTATTATTAGTTGGGGTGTGTCATGAGAGCCAGTGGCGGTCTCGGACATTTGAAAAGGGGGGCTGGCGGTTTCGATACGAATAAAAAACTAGAATAAAAGCATAGCTATGAGGAACATATCAATATATGCAAACAAAACTTAGTAACTAAAAGTGCAGATTTGGTCTTAAATCTAGGGGGGGGGGATACTCAGATTTTAAGTCGTTTATTTCATACTTTTTTATTTTAAAAAAAGATTAAATCCGCCGAAAAATTTAAGAATATTGCATTAAAAATGCAATTTTTGAGTCGAATTAAATTACAAAGCGTAAATATCAATGGTGTCATAGCGCCGCAGGCGAAATTTTTAAAGAAAATTGCACAAAAAAAATGCATTCTTGCGCAGCAGGCAAAAATTTAAAAAAAAAATACACTACAAATGTCATTTTTAACACAAAATTAAACTAATACCGTAAATATCAAAGGTGTTATAGCGCCGCAATTTATGCCCTACTTTTGATTTTCTAAATATTTTCATTAAAAATTTAAAGCAATGGTAGGGTGGGTTAACTACCCCCCTATCCCCCTGAAAACCGCGCTTGAGTAACTACGTATAATTTTTTTCAGTTATAAAAAACAAACCACAAACAAAACCTAATAGCTAAATACTTTTTTTTTTGAGGTCTAAAAAGCTTTTTAAGTTGAAACATTACCTTTTGTAATGCATATTTCAAACATAAGGTGGCTATCTCAAAAAAAAAATCGTTTCTGATTTTTTTGGGAAAACCGGTCAATGACTCGCTCAATGTCAATTTCAATGTGTCTGTTGATAGCAGCAACGCCAAGCCCGTCGGACGAATTTCCATCGTAGTGTTTTTAAGTACTTATGTTTTCAATCTTCTGAGGCATGAAAACATTCTTTCTGACGAAGCATTACTTACTGGCAAACATCCAAGAATGTTTTTATCAACGGAATAATATGGCCACACTCGTACATTGCTTCGAAAACGTTATCAGGTATGTTTTGATTTAAGCTTTTGCCTACTTCTGTCCAATATTGTTTCCAAATACTGACTTCGCCCAATAAAAGTTTAAGAATTTGTGTTTTGGATTGATCAAACAGTTTATAGTATTTAGAAACGACTTTAGTTAATTTTGCCTTGATTTTGACTTTACGTTGTGGAGGGATTCTAGAATGTTTTTAAAGGAATTTTCTGCAATTTCTCGTTTTTTCTCCAAAGACTTCAGAGTTACCACCAGCATCTTTGTTGTCTACTACTGCGAGAGCTCTGAATATGCGTTTATGTTTGTTCTTCAATCACGCAAAAACAGCTGAAACAATTTGCATGAAATTATGTAAGATGATAGGGCGCTATTGACATTTTGCTCAATAACAGCTGTCAAATGACATTGTTTTTGGATATCGCGGGCAACGCCACGCCGCGGGTCAACCGCTAGTATTAAATAAATCTGGAAAATTTAGATAGCTAGTATTTATTTAAGTACCGTATGGAAAAAAGGTTGGGGTTTCAAATCAGGTCTAAAAACAATTGTTTTTTTTTTAATCTCATGAAATAGAGAACTAAATTAAAATTTTCTAACAATTGGCCTATTTTAGTTTTAAAACAAAAAACATTTTTTTTTCTTTGCATCTCTATCAACATAATTACTTTAATTATTATTTACACTGTCCAACGGACAAAATGTTGGAACAAAAGTATATTACTCGTCAAGATGTCCTGATATCATAACCACCGTTGGTTTCTCCAAATTGGCTCCATTTTGCAGAACAAAATTAAAAAAACGAATTTTCGTATATTTTAATATTTTTTTTTATATTTGCAACTCTCAAAGGATTAACACCTGTATATTTTAATTAAATACAAAACCAAAAGTTAGCATTTTTATGGAGATCCAGCTAAATAAAATGGAAAAAAAGAGAACAATTTTTAAAAAATCACCATTAAGTAACTAAAGGCTAAAATAAGGAAAAACTTTGGACGTTGTAATGTGTTATAAATATACTACAATATACATGTTTTATAAACTTTTTTGAAAAACTAAAATTATGGAGGTAATATTTAAGAAAGTCTGTTGCTCTGAAAATTGGTCAGGATCGTTCAAATATGGCCTGTTCAAATTCATGTCTAAAAAAACTTCAATCTTAAACCTTTTATTAAGTTGTCAAATTTTGTTAATTAAGTTCAAAAGTTCCGAAGCTACACCAAATTTACTTTAGAAAAACTATTTTTTTTAGGACTTAAAAGCGAGCCAACCTAAATAAACTAAAGATAGTTACGCAAGTAGTAAGTAGTTAATTTCCAACCAAAATCTGCAATGTTTTTGTTTCTTATTTTGTAAACCTGTGTTATCAAAGTTCCGTTATGCTATTGTTTCATTTAAATAAGGTACCTGCGAAAGAAAAAAACAAACATCAAGTTTATTTTTAAAGTCGCGCGTCATATTACAAAAAAAATCAAATAAATATGAATGTGAATAAATTTTTACAAGGATGAATATTCTAGATTCTGAACAATACTTCTAATTCACCTGGTTATTTCGTTCATTGCATTGGTTGTTTTTGGTTTGAATTTCTTGTTTAAAGTGAAAGAAAAATTCTCTTCTTTATTGATTTTATCTCAAAAAAAAAAAAATTACCTGCTTATTCTAATTTTCCTTTGCTAATAAATCCGGACTCAACAGCTTCTCGTTATTCTTTTAACGAGGGAGAGAAGATAGAGGGAAAACTGTAATTGACAGTCAGTTTATTTCCCTGTCCTTTCCTTATCCTTTAAAAGCTAAGAAAAGCTCTCCATTCCAGCTAATTAGTTATTTTTTGTTTTTTTTTTAAACAAAATCGCAATATTACATTAGTGGCGTACGCAGAAATTGTTCCTGTGGGTGGCTTGAGGTTTCAGGGGGTAGGGGGATTGAGTAACAAGTTATCTTCAGATTACCATTTTATTGGTGATTTTTGGGAAAAATTGCACCTTGGCTTGAGCCCCTAAACTCCATCGGTGATGCCAGGGGGGCTCAGCTCCTCCCCCTAAAATTTAGCTGGCCCCCCTAAAAACTGTATTTTGATTTACATAATTATTACGCCTGCCACACGCACGTACAGTGTAGATAGCAAAAACCGTCTAAATCGTAAATATGAAAATAATTAGGTAGAGACAGACTGCTAGGGTAGGGTATCCCTATATGTTACCTTATATTTGGTGTCTTCTTGCCATATTGAAAGAGGGTTGGAGGCTAAATGATTGCTACTTTCCTTAATCATCAAAACATTTAGAACTTACAGTTTGTTTTAAAGACACCCTCAGCATAATGTCTTCTTTATCTGACAATTTCCAGTCAAAAGATATGGACTACGCACGAGAAAATATTTTGGTAGAAGAGACTCTTAAGCAACTACAATAAATCAGAAGTCCAAGTTCATATTGGGATGTCATTTGGGAAATCAAAAAAATTACAGAATATTTAAAACTGCTAGAAGAATCTCATCCAGGTTTTGAAAATATTTATTTATCAACAAACATTGCTTTGACAACACCCTTATCGATTTTTCAGAAAGATCATTCACTGATTAAAGCAGATTAAAGATGTACACAAGGATCACAATACTTATTGAAATACGTTTTCTAGTATCAAATTTAAGTATCAAAAAATAAGAATCCTACTGCTTTCGGCCACTCGGTTATGTTTATATATATACGTTGATTTTTTTTAGCTAAAAATATTAAAGGAAATACCTAATACCTATTAGATTTTTGTTCGGTATAATTGAAAAATATAATACATTTCCTACAACCACATATGAAAATGATTGGATTTCACACGATTTGCATCCTTAGAAAGCGTTAAATTTCACCCGTTTTCAAAAATTTTTTCCGCACATGTGTTTTTTAAACCAAAATGGCAGATCAAATCACATGTATTATTAGAAGTGTGAAAGAAAACTACATTCCTAGAATTTTTGTGTTTGACAACTATTGTTTGGGAAGCTTCTGTAAGACTTTTGTTTGTTTCCATGGCACACTGAGTAAAAACATGTACATAATAAAGGTTTCTACCTAGGCAACGGCTGTGAGCACTAAGTTCATCTCACTGAAGCCAAGCAATTTGCCTTTGACAATAAATACCTACTGAATTTGGTTCTGGCTCAATTCAAATCCCATAAGGTCTGATTCAAACTTACCTAACTTGACTTCTGACTTTCTTTTTAGCTGACTGAAATTTAATTTTTAAATGGAAATGAATTTAAAAAAAAATCAAATTAATTATAATTCTGTGGATGCCAAATTAAATGACTCGTGACAAGTAAAGACCTTTTTAGAGGATCTTTCAAACAAACAAAAAATCATTGAAATCGGACCACTAGAAGGAGAATTTTCCAAAGATTCTAATGGCAGCCATCTTTAATTGCCGCCATTTTGGTGTTCTACACGAATTCAGAGGTGGTTCTGGATTTAAAAAGTTTTGTTTTGGCATCAACTGCTACCCCAGAAAGTGACATACTCAACGTACTACTTTAATTGTGTGCAAAATAAAATGCTCTACTCTTTTTCGATTGCTCCTTCCTAAAATATCAGGATTTTGAATTAAACTTAACATATTTTATCGTGCAAGCGCTATTTTTGATAAAAATATTATTTTTTAGATTTTTAAATTTAGTTTTCTCTAATGTATACCTGTCCTTTTGGAAGCACTGCATCCGGCCCTGTTTGGCCTGCTCGTGCTTCTTGTAAGCACTGCACCCTATAAACTAAAATAATTTTTAAGAATTTATAGCACTCCACGAATAAATTTTTCTTATTTTTTAATTTTTTTGTAGTACAATGCACTGTGTGCTCAAAGCATCTAAGTAACACTAGCTTATAAAAATAGTTTTTACAGAAAAGATTTGTAGTTACTTAATTAGTTAGTTAGTATAGTTTTTGTTCAATTATTTTAAAATTAATTATTAATTTTACAATTAGCCATTAAAATGTACTTTAGCGATTAATTTCCAGGCATAATTGCTATGTTTTCATGAATATTGAATTCGTTTTCAATATGTTTTGAAAACTTTTTTTTCATGAGTTTTCATGACAGGTTTTCAAATCGATTTTGAATCGATTTGAAAACGGTTTTTAAATTTTGGTATTTGGTAGCTGACATAGGCCATAGTTGTCAAATATTCATTTTTGAGTTTTGGTACTTTTTTTTAAAATGTATTTTATTCAAAAGATGATGTTGGTACTTTTTTTTAAAATGTATTTTATTCAAAAGATGATGTTGGGCCTTGCCACACATTTTTTTAAAATTTTAATTACTACTCTGTTTGCAAGTGGAAGTGAAGAAAGAAATGCTGGACTGGCATATGTGCATAGCACATACACTTTCGAGCCAAATATTTCTTTTATTTTCCATAATTAATTTTTTTAAAGTATTTAAAAAAACAAATTTTTAGTTATTTAAGTAAGGTTATGTTATTATCTTCTTTTTTCTATACAAATTTTAGAATGCCGGTTCCACAGTTTCACTTCGATTTCTCTCTCTCTCTGTATAGTAATTCGACGCAATACGCATGTATAAACTCAATCCCTGTTTTCATGGAAAATCGGTATTTCGATCTCAATACGATCTTGATCCAACCCTACAAATTTTCAGGGTCGGATCTAGATTGAAATCGATTTGAATACTGGAAAAACAGGCGTTTTCATGGACATTATCGGATTGAAATCGTTTTCAGAAATTAAAATGTCGCAACAATAAACATCATCGAGTAAAAAGACACATCGCTATGGAAACGATTGTTATTTCATTTACCAGCTGCCTTGATTTATAGTGTAAAGATGGTCTTTTGCGGGAAGTTCTCTTCGTTTGAGATTTTTAAAAGTATTTTTCTGTTTTTCTTGGATTTTTTAATAAAGGTATTAAAAAAATAGTGTTAACAGCTCTGCGGCTAAACTGTGCTTTTTTTTACTCGCGTTTTTAAATACCTCGCTGCACTCGTTATTTAAACCAACGCTTCTAAAAAAAGCACTATTTTAGCCACTAGTTGGTAAAACTACTATTTTTTATTTCCACTAAAAAATAAGTTATTTGGGTCAAAAAAGACCTAAATAACACCTGTAACACGATTACTAAAAAACCGCTTAACCGATTTTTATCAAATTTAGCACAAAAATTCTATGGCACTAGGCGGTGATCTGACTAGGTTTTGGTGAAGGTGGGGAGTTGCGAAGGATGTAGAAATGGGGGTTAAACTTTTTAAAATATCGTAACACGATAACTGTAGCAGTTAGCAGCATACGGTTTTCACGCTAAGATGGATAATTATATTTTCTATAAAAACTATATTTATGATAAAGTCTGTCACATCCGGAGCTTTTGAGATATTTAAGAAAAAGAAAAATATAATTATAAAAATCGTAACCCACAAACTGTAGCAGCTAAGGACACACGATTTTAATATGTAGACGGATAATTACATTTTCAACAAAAAATATATCAATGTTAAAGCCTGTCAGTTTCGTAGTTTTTGAGATAAAAAAATATAGGTATAAAAACCTAACTTGCGAACCATAGCAGCTAGCGATACGCGGTTTTGAAAATGTATGTTTCAACCAAAAAAAAACATATTTTTTTTTAAACAACTTTTTTTAAAAGTTTTTATGGATGGCTATATACGTGCCTGCATTTTTACAAAAAGGGTCATTTACGCTAGCCAGGTAATTAATTTCGAAATTAAGACTGGCCCAAATACTTTTGGGGTTTTGGCCAAGCCTATGTATACAGCACTGTTCCCACCAGTTCACCTCCAAATGAAAAGTGTTTGCCATTTGATCCAAGACATCTAAACGATTTGTGCAAACTGTCAACTGTTGCCTGTATACGATTTCATCGTCATGGTCATGGCCTTCATAGACCTAGTCAAAGTATTTGACTCGGTCAACAGAGAAGCTCTTTGGCAAATACTGGCAAAAGCTGGATGCCCTCAAAAATATATTCAAATTTTTAGACTACTACACGACAATATGAATGCATCAGTCCTGAGCGACGGTGGACCAGGAGAGTCATTCCAGATTACGACAGGCGTTAAACAAGGGTGTGTTATTGCGCCCACCCTATTCTCTATATTTTTAGGTACCATGTTTCACCTTGTTGAGGAACATCTACCGCCAAGAGTGGAAATTCTATATAGATTTGACGCTGGCCTACTTAACCTAGGCAGACTGCGAGCAAAAACTAAGGTCTCGACGACCTCGGTAATTGAACTGCAGTACGCCGATGACAACGTCGTTATGGCCGATACAGAGCAAGGTCTATAGCTGGTAATCAACGCATTTAGCCAAGCCTACAAAAGCATTCGCCTAGAGGTCAATCTTGCCAAAACGCAAATTCTTCAGCAAACAGAACCAGGTACGAATCCCCAAGCTCCAAACACTTCCATAAATGGCCATCCTCTGCCGAACGTGGAACATTACCCATACCTTGGGAGCCACCTATCATCAAATGCAACTATTGATGCAGAAATACAGCATCGCCTAAAATGTGCTAGCTCAGCGTTCGGACGGCTTTCGGAGAAAGTCTTCAACAATCACGACGTCAATGCGGAGACCAAACTTCATGTCTATCACACAGTTATAATACCAACTCTAACATACGGATGCGAAACGTGGGTGGACCACCTAAAGAAGGCATATCAAACGACTACAAAAATATCACCAAAGTTGTTTAAGACGAATCCTGAGAATCAAATGGCAAAACCGACGAACAAACATAAGTGTTTTAGAAGAAGCCAGAATAACTAGTATAAAAGCCTTTATCTTCAAGCACCAGCTGCTTCGTTGGACTGGTCACGTTATCCGCATGCCCGAAACACGTCTCCCAAAGCAGATACTTTATGGACAACTAAAGGAGGTCAAGAGAAATCAAGGAGGTTAACAAAAAAGGTGTAAGGACATTCTCAAAGGCAATATGATGAAGGGTCACATCGATATAAACAACTTGGAGACCACGGCAAACGATAGGGCTTCATGGCGCCGAACAGTCCATGAGGGAGCACAAACTTCTGAAGAGCAACGACGTAGACTAGAGACGCAAAAGAGAGAACGTAGAAAGGAGCGACAAAATGGAAGAATGGATTACCAACAACACCCGGCTGCTGCCGGAGACTGGGTGTGCCAGGACTGTGGAGAGACGCCTCGAGAATTGGCTTATATAGCCATAAAAAGAACGCACAACAGATAGCGACGATACAGAATAGAGGAAAATCATACTCGGTATACCTATGATGATGATGACATACGATTTATTCAGAATTATCCGGACTAAAAGTAAACTAAATGGAACTGTCATTCTCAGTGTAGTCTGATTGAATTTGAAATGGAGTATAGGTTATAATCCAGTGGTGCACCCAGGAGACTTCGGGGGGGGGGGGAAGGATATTATAAAAAAACATTATTTGAAATAAAAATGTGACCATTATTGATACAAGGAAACAGGTGCATGCGTACGTACAAGCGCAGACCTGGGCTCAAATGTAGGGGGGGGAGTGTTAAAGTTTTTTGAGAAAATAACACTTAAAATGCAAATTTTTACTTAAAATCGTAAATATTGATGGGGTTTTGGGAAGTTCAGTTGTTTATTTACCCTTGTTTGTAAAAATGCTAAGATGCGCCGAAGGCGAAAATTTTTGCGAAAATGAAACTAAAAATTTTAACACCAAATCGCAGGCAAAATGTTTTGATAAAATTACATTAAAAAGGCCATTTAGATGAACGAACAAAATCGTAAAAATGAAAGGTGTTAAAGCGCCTCAGGCGAAAAATTTTGCAATTCATGGTTATCTAAAGATTTTTGTTAAAAATGAAAGTCCAGGCTCTTGTATTTTATTCTCTTAATATTTTATCTGCTGTTATTTGATTGCGCCAATTGTATATAACCAGGCTTCTTGGGGGTGGGGTAACCCCAAAAGCCCCCCCCCTCGGTGGGCCACTGTATAATCATATAATTATGCGATACTGTAGTAACTTTGAAAAACAAAGAAAATAATTGAAAAATCAGGGTTGGCCCTGGGCAAGGCCAAAGGCGAAAAACCTACTGCGCATGCCTGACGCAGTCGACTCACGTAGGACGTATATTTATTAGCACGGAGCGGCATAGATCTATAGCAAATGATCACATCAGACGAAAAAGTTATATTTTTGCTGATGATCCGATCTTACGGATCTCATGAAAATCAACAATGGGAAACAGTGAGGTCAATCAAGCCACACACCCCCCCCAGAAAGATATTCGATTTTTGATATGCTTATAATTTCGAACCAATTTCGAACTAATTTTGCACTACTTTTAAAAATTTCGAACCACACTCTTTCCTGGTTTTTTTTAGCTTGACCTCCGGCTGCACCTCCCATTTTGAATATAAAAAAAAAGTTCAAAAATATACGCATATCAAAACTCAAATATCTTTCGGACGGGGGGGGGGTGGCTTGACGTCAACCTTCACCCCCCACCATATTTTCTAAAAAAAACAAGGTTACTAATGGGTTTTTGGAAATTTTGAAATTGGTTCTTAATTTTGGGATAGTTGCTTTTCATTTTTTTCTACGCTTTAAATGAGGGGGGTGTAGTAGCTTTACGTCCGGCTGCACCCCCCATTTTAAATTTTAAAAAAAAACAGGAAGGAGTGCGGTTCAAAATTTTTAAAAGTGGTTCAAAATTAGTTCGAAATTGGTTCGAAATTATAAGCATATAAAAACTCGAAAATCTTTCGAGGGGGGGGGGGGTAGCTTGACTGACCTAAACAGTGTCAAATCTAGTGACGCTTGCGCTCTAGAGGTTTTTGAACTGCTTTTCGACCGAAAGAGAGAAATACCGGATCGTATGTCTTTCAAGAATGGGCGTCCAGAAGAAATTTTGTGTCTGCATTTTTTCCAGGTTTAGTTTATTGGGAGAGTTATTACCGCTACGGCTTTTTCTTCGGAAAATGCAAGGGCAGGGCCGTTATAGTATCTCGTAGTTATATGACTATAATAATCTTTCAAACTTATACCATTGTTTATTATAGAACAAAGTTAGATAACCTTATGGACAAACCAGTTAACACTTTTTTGAGCAAATCGTTAGACATTCTGGATCAAATAAAAAGTGTCAACTGTCTTTTTTTAATATTATATAGAGTTTTAACTTTCCCATATATATTAAACAATGTTTATACTCTATAGATTCCGTGACCATCCTTCATTACCTAAAAAAAAAAACATCAAATATAAGTCCATTTCAATAAATCGTCCCTCAAGAATACCAGACAACCATGAAGCATGGTCGGCACAACATAATGCAATTTTGACATTCTGATGACATTAGCCGGCTCATAATTTGTTTTGTATGGCACCGTATGGTTAATAATGTTTACTGTTTACGAGTATGAAACAAAAATTATAGCCTAGTATAACAAGTTTTTTTTACAGGATGCATGTGTAAAGTGAGCTTAGCAAATGGGAGCGGACCAAGCCAGCGCGGATATGTATCCTTGAAAGTGTGAGGAGGGAGTTAACGTAAAAATACGTCACTTCCTGAAGTGCACAGTATTTACACACGTTATCAAAAAAAATCGATCCCTCCTTATGTAGTTGCGTTCTTATTTTTCACCGCATAAAAGGTACGGGGTTTAAATCCCGGAATAGTGCATGGATATTTTCTGTTTGTTTTTAACTTTCCACAAACCTGGCTACACTGGGAAATTGATCCTGTAAAGAATGAAAAATCCCATTAAAAAATCCTCTGTCAGGAAGGACATATAGATTTGGAAACCAACCCATATCTACTAAATAATAACTTTGCTTTGAGAAAAACGCCGAAGGAGTAACGTAGAAGGAGATTATAGGGGTTAAAGGGGGATATTGGGTCGCGGAGCATATACGGTCAGTCGACATACTCTATACTTCCAGAAGGTGGCTGCACTATACTGCAGTCGCAGTCGGGTCAAAAATACCAAGATCGCACGGGCGTTTACCAAGTTTTATCAAGATCTGTGTTTTTCAGCTTTTTTTGTAAAATAGTTCAGTACAGTAGTTCTTAGGTAGATATAATTGGTTTATATTATCCTAATTGTTTATATCAAATGACATAAATAAAAATAGGTATTTAAAAAAACGAATTGGTTGTCCGTGAAAAATAAATAAAAAGAAAGGTTCGTGGCATATCGGACACACATTTTGCTTTTCAATTAATTACGACCAGGCCTCCAAGATCTAATGGACAGTCCAGAAACCTACCGGTCTGTTTCATCCTTTTTAGATATCATCAGGGTAACATAGGACTGTACCTGGCGTATAAAGCATAACATAAGCAACCACATCCAGCAAATTTAAACAACTATCGTCGTCAAATAACGCGGGATGTTGAACGGTTATATGCAGCGCTCCGCCTGTTGGAATAAAGCGAAAAGCAAAACGTTAAAGGATGCAAATATTAATAAAAATGAAATTTGCGATCAGTACAAAAAAAAAGAAACCTGCGAAACTTTACCGGTTACTGAAAGAACTTTGATTGAAAGAAATTAATACCACCTTATGTCTCACACACTTTCTACTTCGAAAAATGACAATTTTTGATGCTTTTTGTATAAAAATGGCAAAATAAAAATCATATGCACGACACCAGTCAAGATGAAAGACAGATGACATAACAGAAATTTTTATTGAACAATTGCCTAAAATTATTTTCATCTTTCTTTAAAATACTTTTTTATATAGCCTGCTGTCTCTCAACAATTTTAAATATTTTTGCACTTCACTAAATTATCTCTCCATCTACCTCTAAAATGCCCTGCACAAAAATTTTTTTAGCAGTACTTTTTTTTAATACTTAAAAGCAGTGAAAACTTGGAAAATGTGAGTGTTTTATTCTAAAAATCGATAGTTTGGAAAGAAGGCTTTAAAATGTGAGCAAAATCATGGCATAAAAATGTGAAAAACATAGTAAAAATTGCTTAAACAAAAACGTTACCCCTTAAATTATGCTAAAATATTTTAAGCCTTAAATTACCTTCATGGTTTTACCATATAAAACAATTTGACAAACTAGTCGGAAAATTTCTCAATTACGTATACTTGACCCCCGAGTGTCAAAAAAAAAAAATTATAATTTGCAATAATTTTATAAAAGAGCCATGCAGCTACACTTGAATTTTATCATATGTTACAAATCTCAACAAAAAAATATCAAATATATCAATTTTTATATTTTATCCACAGCACAGCGCGAGGTTATCCTTTTTAGACATAATAGCATGACAGATCGGTGGAATAACGATATCAAAAACAAACTGGCAAAAAAAGGTAAAAAGCCATCTAATAAAGAAAGTTGAGGTTGAGACAGTGTTAAAAAGACTCTTTTATTGCTCTACACCTTTCCTGCACAAATGCATATCTCAAAAAAATCATACCCGAGAAACACATATTCAAGTCGTCGACTAAAAAAATGGCCAAACCAACAAATAAAACTTCACACGAGCCTCCTTCTGAATGTAGTACGGAAGGCTTCAACCATATATTTATCAGATACCTTTAATGACCCAAGTGTCGCAAAATGTATAATAATAACTTTGAAAAACGACAATCGTATAGTTATTCCTTAAAAATATATGTTTTTGCCGATAGAACAAAAGGGCGACCACCGGCCCACACACATATTACATATATATATATATATATATATATATATATACATATTTAAGGCGATTGGGGCCATCATATGTACTAAAATCTGCAGTTTTATTACGGGTATGGACGTAGATAAGAAACGCCTGCCTCATGTGCATTCCGCCTACATATGGGGGTCCATAATCCATATTGCACTACCGCAAAGGATTTCACCATATTTCCCCCCCCCCTAAACACCCTTAATATTAGAGCCTGAAAAAAGTTTCATTAACAAAAGTTGCATAATTTTCTGTCAACTTTCAAATTACGTCCATAAAAATTAGCAGCTGTCATCGCAACTGTCAAATTTTGATATTAACTTCTTTATTTTAAAAAGAACACCCTGTATATTTTTTAAAATTTGGAATGTCCCTTTTTTTCTGAGTCCAAAAATATATGATATGAGCAAGAGTTCAAGGTATAAATTATGATGGATAGGTAACCCTCGCCATTTTTTGATAATATGTGCATTTTCTCGTCCTGAATAAGAAATGGACAATCCTGTACCTCAAAATTGTGGATAAGCCGGACCTCATTCATGGATAAGGGTTCGACACACCAGGTGATTTTTGGTCGGGTGGTACTACTACATCATATATTTGAAAATGGTAGGGGTTAACCCATCATCACGTGACCTGTAAAATTGCCCACCTTTGGATTCGTGTGCCGAGTCCTTATTTACCTATCCATCATAATTTTTACTGCGAACGCTTGTACATATGTTAAATTTGCCGTGGACGATTCTCAAGTAAAGGAAAAAATACCTTTTCATAAGAGTAATGTGTGGAACCAAGACCACCTTCTGACACATTGTACTTACTTATGGGAATGGGAAAATATTTTTCTTTTCACTCGAGAAACGTCTAAAATAAATACTTTTTCTATTTAAAATAATAAAGTTAATGTCAAAATCTGACAATTGCGATCGCAGCTGCTAATTTTCCACCCATATATTAACCAATTGATATGGATAATTCAGTGGACATTCAAGGAATATTTATTGTATTTATATTCATTTTAAATATTCTATACATATTATTTTGGAAATATTCACGGAATATGCAATATATATCTCCACAAAAACCTGGTGTTATATTGACAAATTTAAACATATTAAATAATCAACAATCTTATTATATGCATAACTAAATTAAATACTTCTTTGTTTGAAAACAATTTAAATTCAATAAATTGTATATAGGGATTATATACGAAACCCATATACACCGAAAATGAACAAAGGGACAACAGGCTGATATTCATTTAAATAATAAATTTAATTTCGGAGGGTTTTACAGCATTTGTAGTATTTTATAGAAAGAGAAAAGTTAAATTGCGTTGTGGTAAGGATTATAACACAATAACGTAAGAATCCATGAAACTTTTGTAAAAAGTTAATATTGGCCTGGTAATCAAGAGGTTACGGGTTAAAATTTCGCCATAGCAAGCAACAAATTCTTTAAAAAGGAATAGGCTCATAGGCTTTCTTATTTAGACAATCAAATTAAAATTTTAAAACTTTGATGCAGATATCTCAAAAACTAGATATACGAATCCTATGGTATCGTCAAAAACCAAATTTTATAAGGATTTTAAATTTGGTATTAGGAACACCACTTTTTTATTTTTAGGATGAATTGTGATAGGTTACGGTTTTTAGAGCACAAAATATATTTTATTTCATTCGAAGCTATATTTTAGGAGGAAGCAAGAAATGAATGTTCGTTTTGCTCTGTTAATGTACGTAATATCCGTTTTGTATATTCACGGTATGTTAGATGGGAACACCAGAGTACGTGTTTCCAACTTAAATCAAACGTTCCTAGTACTTCAATAGATATCTTTTTTTTCCAGTAATGACAAATCTCATAAAGAAGAAATTTTTTCTATCAGTTTGTACAAACGTAGAATCTTACATCATAAAAACTCCCCAATTTTGATAAGATTCTACGCGATATTTTACAAGGAAAAGATGCCATTTAAAAGTTTGCAGAAAATTATGAAACTTCTGTACGTAAAACTTTTTTCCAGCTTCAATATAAGGGAGGTAAGGAAAGGGTGGAAAATCTGGTGAATCACCATGTACTTAGCATTCTGCTTGGAATGCATGATCCATTCTTACGTCAGCTATAATTAGGATAAACTATATAGGAAAAATAGAGGAAAAAATTAGAACCCATTTTTTTTTTACTAACAAGCTTAGGAAGGTCCACCGTTTAACATACTAAAAGTCCCCATTCCTCGGGAAGTGTCATTTCTAACTTTCAAAAAGCGTTTTTCTTGGAAAACTCCTAAACAGTGAAAGACTGTCAAAAGTGACAAATGGGAAAAATGTTGAAAACTTAATTCTCAATTAATAAGTAAATAGTGATAGTGTAGCCGAATCCACTCCTTTATACAGAAAAATTGAAAAAACCCAAGCAAAAATGATGCAAATTTGAACAATTTCTTGCATATTCATTTTTAGCATTTTCATCAAGATTTTTCAACCTACGAGTACCAAACTTGTCAGGGTTGATCTAAGAGCAATGACCTAAATCATCCGATTTTCTTGACTAGAAAATTTTAAAATGTACCAAAACTTTTTGATACGCCACTGTCACTGACGTATACAAAAAAAGGCCCCGCTTCTCACTGGATCTCATACTAGATAAAATTGCATTTTCAACGGCACCTTCCTGCTTCTAGTAATAAAATAGGAATTTTTTAAAGTAATAATTTTTTATATGTTTGTTTAGTAAATACTTCTCCAATACTTTGTTTATGAAGCCAATTATGTAGCTTTTTACATTCTACCCAGGTCAGACACTAAATTATCATAGGCGTAGACAGCTATGGTTTTTTTTTCAAAATTTGATTTTGTCAGTCTTTTTGGATATTCTTATGTTAAAGCCTAGGATCATACCAGAGAAAAAAATAAGTTGCAACGATGCACATTTCAGTGAGTAAGATTGTTATATTTAAAAATACGTTTATTTCCACATCACCCTCGGGGTAAAGCGACAGGTGCGTTTTTCCGTGGTATGATATGAACTTATAAATGCAAAAAACGACCGACAGTGCATTTTTCATGAATTAAAAGTTAGCCTAATTTAGATTTTTTCGTAACAATCAATTCTGAATCCGAGCCGGAATAGTCAGAGGAAGAGTCCAAAGTATCCATAAGGTTTTTTAGTGATAATTTTTCAATTAGGATTGGATCATTTACTTTGGACGTGAAGTAAATTTATTCTTCTGGATCATTCTTGTATTCGTCTAATATGACTGTTGCGACGATGGTTTACGAATTTCCGAGATAATTTGTACATATGGAAGAACATTTCAGTCCTGCTTTTCTGCAACCACATGCCTTTCCACATCCTGTGGAACAGTTGCAGAAAATGGCTTTCAGTATATTATCTGGTGCCGTTGGTAAAGTTGAACTTATTGCAGCTAATGGGCTGGTTGTCCATCCCCACTGCGATGCACCTGTCGCGTTACCTCAAAGGTGGTGTGGAAATAAGCGTATTTTTAAATATATTAATCTTACTCGCTGCAACTGGTTGCAACTTATTTTTTTCTCTGGTATGATCCTACGCTTTAACATAAAAATATCCAAAGAGACTGATAAAATCAAATTCTGAAAAAAACCCATAGGTGTCTCCGCTTATGACGATTTAGTGTCTGACCAGTGTAGAAACTATAAAGCTACATAATTGGCCTCATAAACAAAGTATTGGAAGCGCAGGGAACCTTGTCTCCTTTATTTAACTAATTTGCAAAAAAAAATTCCAAAATTATTACTTTAAAATATTCTTATTTTATTATTAGAAGCAGCAAATACAAGTAAAAGATATCGTTGGAAATGCAATTTTATCTTATAAGATGCAGTGAAAAGCAGAGTCTTTTTGTGTATATGTCAGTAACAGTGGCGTATCAAAGAGTTTTGGTACATTTTAAAATTTTCTAGTTAAGAAAATCGGACTACGCCACTGGAAAAATTTAATTTTCTGATATAATTTACGCCATTACTCTTAGATCAACCCCGTTAAATTTGGTACTACTACGTTGAGAAATTTTGATAAAAATGCTAAAAAGGAATAAGCAAGAAATTGTTAAAATTAGCATCATTTCTGCTTGGGTTCTTTCAACTTTTCTGTTAGAAGGAGTGGTTTAAGCTACACTATCACTATTCACTTATGTATAGAGAATTAAATGTGCAACATTTTTCCCATTTGTCACTTTTGACAGTCTGTCACCGTTTAAAAGTTATCCAAGAAAAACGTTTTTTTGGAGTTTTCTAAGCTTGTTAATGAAAAAAAAATTATATCTAAATTGTCTATCCTAAATAGACATTTTAGTTGAGTCTCCCACGATACTCACTCTGTTTATACGGTCTCTTAAAACGCTTTTATATAAGGTCGCTTTAAACATTTTGTCGTCTAAACACCACTAAAACCTTTTTAAGCAATAAATCGATTTTATTTTGATTATCGCTTTGAAACCGATTTTAGGGGCGGTATAAACACTTTAAAAATGCTTTAGCGCATTGCCTCGAACATAAAGAAATACTCAATCCTCGCTTTACCGAAAAATCTGTTGTTAACTTAGATGTTTTATTTGTTTTTATTTTTAAATTGATATTTAATGATATTTAATGAAGGACGTATAAACCCTCGGAGCAATTTTATTTAAAATCGTCCTTATGTAAAACCGGATTTAGGCGCGTATAAACGTAGTAAGTGTCCTGTAAGTAGATTTTATCTCTGTTGGGATCCAAATATTTTCCCTGCTGTGTCTTTATGCACTGCAGCTTTGGTAGGATTGCTTAAGTACATCACAGGGATATCCTATTTAGATTCTGTGGATCTATGAAATTCTCGGACATTATTGGGATATCTTTAAGGCACCCAACATGGGATTCTACATAATAATGTTATAAATATAGGCTAGTTGCGGCTAAACTTTGACTTTTTTTAGCCCGCTAGTTGTAAAACCTACTAAATTTTTCAGTTACTGCCTTCCGTACTAAAAGGTCGGTAAAACCGAAAAAGATGTGGCCTGCTGCTACCTCCTGCTGGTTTGCAGGTACGCCCGCTCTCTATGACACGGACGATGTTCTTTTAGATAACGGACAGTTTATGAAACCGGGGGTATTAAGGTGTGAACAGCAGGCAGATAAAATCAATATTGTATTGTCATATTGCTTGAATGATTGTGCCAAGCAATTTTGCATTAAGTGCAAGTAAGAATTTAGAGCAAGTTAAAATTTCTGCCCTAATTTTCTTACAGAGTGTCCAACAAATTTTTCTTTAAGGTCGTAGTTTACAATCTGGGGAATTGTTTTAGCAACACTGTACAACACCGTTTTCAATTAAAAAGCCAGTTAACTCCTACCGCCTCAGTGCCCTTTAGCCTATTGTAGCTGCCATTTTTATAACCAAACTGACAAAGTAAAACATGAATTTTCTGTCAGTTTCGTGTCAATATGGCACCGATCATAGGCCAAAGGATACTAAAACGAAAATGAGTTAACTGGCTTTTTAGTTGAGAATGGTGTTGCACTGTACGGGAAATCGGTTTAACTATGTCGCCCTGATTTTTTTGCAAAATTTTACGTCATTGAATTTGTTTTCCCTGGCAACGCGGGGACTTTATTTATGTTTATCCACAGTGGGACACCAGAGATTTTTTAGCACCGGGTCAAAAATTTGGGGTTAGGCTACTTATTTTGACTTTTCGCGTTCTGCGCCGCTAAAAAACCAAGTAAAATACTAAAATAAAAGAAAACCATTTATTGCAGAATTACCGGCTAAAAAAACGCTACCCAACTACGTATTAAAGTAACTGGGTGTAATGTTTAAGGTTGCATTTACAGGTACATTTATAATTGAATTGAAAACACTCCCGCTAGCTGATACCGAAAACAGGTTTTAACTTAAAAGTATGCAGATTTAAAAATAGGCTACTGGCGATGACGAAATAATCGTATTCTATTTTAAACAGGAGCGTCAACGACTAGCAAGAGTGAAGACTTTTTCCAACCTTTAAATGGAGCTTTACTGACCTGTTTTATTAATACTCAAGTATCCGTGTGTTTTTGAAACTGAGCACTTCAAGATTTCACTAGTACACTTGCACATAAATATGCCGCAATAATTTAAATTTAAAAAAAAATGTTGAATCAAAATAAAAACGAGTATGTGGGGTTATGGGCGCCGAATGTTTCTATGCGAATTTCTAGTAATCCCAGCGAGCCAGTAAGGTTCTCTTGGTTTTTTGATAGACTCGGGGTAATGCCCGCGCAGCGCTAGGCCTTTTTCGGTGGGCGACCGCACACGCGGAATGGTTTCATATTTGTTTTAGAACAATGTTTTTGAAAAAACATTTTTGAAAGATAAACATAACCTCGAATGTTTTCCTATCAGAAAACGTAAAAATACTCTTCTGTCCCACTGCGACCCGATTTAAAGTTTGTTGACAAAACACCTGCAGTTACCATGGAATCGTATAAATTCTGCGATCTATCGGCCAACACTTGCACTGCATGTCTCCCAAATTCAAGGAAGTGTGATTGATTGATCGGTTTTCTTTTCCGGATTGCACAGGGTTTTACTAAAAAGGAAACTTAGTTTTTATTTTCGCTAAAGCGAAGAAATATAAAAAGGAAAAATGTAATCCAGAGGAAATTGTGAGTATTTACCCACTTTTTTGTAAATCGGGTTTGTTCTAAACCGCAATTATTTTGAGGCTTTTGGGATAGATGACAGCTTTTATTTAGAAGAAAAAATAATTGAGAATTTTTAAAAATCCTTCAGATATTTTTGTTAAACATTTAAAAATTATCAACTCTGCAAAATTTCAGCCAATTCTGATGTTTACGTTTCCCTATGTACTCTGGCAAAATATTAAAAAATTAAAGAACAAGGCGTTGCCAGTTGTACTTTTTTTTACTTAAAATCTGGGGAGAAACTATAGCCTTAAAGATATTCACTGAAAATTTGAGTTTCAGTTCAATCACTTGGGTGTGTTCAGATTTAAAAGTCACGAGACGTCGTCTTGCCGAGCGAATGACGTCATGGACATATCGGCGAACGTGTCTTAAATTTCAACACTTTTGGATACAAGTCATATTAACCTCATTTTGTTTATTTAACTTCTCTTGTAAAGTATTTTTTGTTTAAATAAGTTATTGGTCAATAGTAATAATAGCTGTTCCAACAAAAAAAAAACAAACCGTTTTTCTGTAAGCCGTAACCATAGCATAAAGGACGCCCACGGTTTATCAAAATGTGCAAAATCAAACCCGTTAAATAAAAGAAAGTTCAATCATAAAATCAGTCATATAGAAACTGCAATTCGTCAAAAGGTTTTTATCCGAAGCTTATTTCTTCAAACCCATTCAATAACAAATTCGAAATTTGTAAGACACCTTTTTAATCAAACCATTGTTCATCAAACTCAATCAATATCAAACTCGTAATTTGTAAAACACATTTTTAATAAAACCCGGAATTGTTCAAACCATTATTTTTTAAACCATTATTTTTCAAAATCGGAATTCGTAAAACCCATTGTTTATCAGAAAATTATTGCTAAATTGATTGCGCATTCGCCAATAATACAGGAACTAAAGGCGTACACGCATGTGGCGCGGCGGCTCGGCGGCGTTTCGATGCATTTGTCGCTACTACGCGCGCGTACTTGTACTAGTTTGTGTATAGATGTCACTTGCATTCCAGTTAAGAACAATAGAGGGACATCCATACACAAAGTGTTGAACACTACCTGTGAATACTTTTAGCCAAAGTGTGCGCACATAGGACAACAAATGCATCGAAACGCCGCGTGTACGCCTCCGGTTCATGTGTTATTGGCGAATGCGCAATCAATTTAGCAAAAATTTTCTGATAAACCAGAGGTTTTACGAATTCCGGTTTTGAAAAATAATGGTTTGACAAATTGAAATTGAACGAGTTTGATGAACAATGGTTCGATTAAAAACGATTCTTATAAATTTCGAATTTGTTATTGAATGGGTTTAAAGAAATAAGGTTCGGATAAAAAATTGGTTTAACAAATTCCAGTTTTTATGGTCAAGCGTTGTTATGATGAAAATTTTTATTAAATACGGTCTGATAAATTCGTGGTTTAATAAACCATAGGCGTTCTAGCATAAATATAAATTTCCCAAAAGCCACAAGCGATGTAGTTCCAAAGAAGGTACTGTTTTAAGTACCTACCTTTCAGTATCAATTTAAGATCATATTAGTATAGTGGTAAATCCCACAAAATAAAAAAGTGGGTTTAAAATTTCTAAAAAGTCTGTAAAATATTGGTTTTAACGTTAATAAGTGCCTACTTTACATATTTAAAAAAAAATCTGAAACTTTTATTTAGTGGCCTACCACCTAAATAAAATACGTTCTTCAATTAAAAAATCTAGATAGAGAAAGCGCAATATACCGTGGTCTAAGTGCGTAAAAGATAGAGAAAGCGGACAAAAAATTTTTAAACGGTGATTTTTGAGCTTATTTTTTAATTTTTTCCAAAAAGTTCTTCTCTTCCATATATGCACAGAGCACCAAATTTATATTTTTGTTACATTACGGCTTATGGAAAAACGGTTTGTCCTACGTGATCCTGGCAGTTCGTTGGGGGGGGCTACACTTAATGCACTTGGGTGCCATAAGAGCCAAAATGCTACTTCGTAAGAACTTATAGTTTTGCTTTGCATATCTTCTTCTTCTTCAAGTGCCATGCTCTTTTCTTACGTTGGCTATCATCAGCACGATCTGTACCCTGTCCACTGCTTTTTGGAAAAGTGTTGTAGTACTCACACCATACCATTGTCTAAGATTTTTAAGCCATGCTATACGTCTACGACCCGCTCTTCTTCTGCCTTCTATTATCAATTTTAAAAGTTTATATTTGTCATTTTTTAAAATATGGCCAAAATATAATAATATAAATAATTTTCCGTTTTTTGATGGTAAATAAAACTTCAAGATCTTTACTTATTCTAAGCAAAACATCCACATTAGTTACTTTGTCGGTCCAAGATATCCTTAGTATTTTACGATAACACCACATCTCGAATGCCTCTAACTTTTTGCACATGGCCTCAGTCAGTGTCCATGCTTTCATGTCATAATATAAGATGCAAAAATTATGACACCGAATCACACGAATTCGGAGAGTAGTATTAAGATCGCGACTACACAATACTGATTTCATTTTGATAAAAGATAATCTGGCTTGTGCAATTCTTGCTCGAACTTCTTGCATGTTGTCCCAGTTCTCATTGAGGAGGCAATCCAAGAATTTGTATGAGTCCACGCGTTCGACTTGCTATCCATTTACTTCTAACATGCCTCTGATGTTCTTTTCCTTGGATATGATCATCCATTTTGTTTTTCCAACATTTAAGTTACGCTCGAATTGGTAGAAATTTGATTCAACAACTCTTGCAAGCCTTCCAGCGTATCTGCTATTATGACAGTATCGTCGGCGTATCGTAGGTTGTTGATTTTTATGCCGTTTATGGTCAGACCCTCTTCGCAGTTATGAAGTGCATTTTCTATTATTTTGTTACTAAAGATATTAAACAACAGCGGAGACAACATACAACATTAGCGCACACCTCTTCTTGTTTGGACCTCTTCAGACAACCTTTATTTGAGCAGTCTGTTGGACTCGATCAAACGCATTGCACACATAGAAATATAATGGGTTAAGAATGGGCAAAGACGACTGCGCATCCTAAAATCGGAGGACCCCATGGGGCCATCCATTTTGAATCACAGCACAGATCGGGCGATTGGAAGTTGCCGCATCCGCAACTAACCAATGTTATTTTCTTTGATTTTGACAGAGGACGGATTGTTGTCTGTCGGACTCTGTCGCATAGATAAATTATATTAAAGAAAAAAAAAGTCTCGTTTGTTTTCATATTTTTCTCTTCGAATTTTTATTAAGCAGTTGGTGGATATTTATGTCGATTTAAAAGTAAGTATAGTGGTGTAGCCAAGAGTATCCTTCATAGTCACAGTGTTTGTTCTAATTTTAGTGTATTTTAGAAAGTTAAAAAGTACTAACTGTTTAAAATGGGAGTGCCCATAGAGTGATTTTGCTTTGTATTTGCAATGAAACAAAGATTGCATGCAAGTCCTTTCTTTCCATCTCACTTCACTGGTGCTGCTAAAGCAAGCTAGATGAGAAGAGACGACTTGCAATAAAACAAGAATTGCATGCAAGTCATCTTTTCTCATCTCACTTTATAGTAGTACCAGTAAAGTGACATGAAAAGAGAACACTCGCATGCAATTGTTGTTTAATTGCTCTATGTCAAACAGGCCTTATTATGACTATCACTATTGCAAAAACAAAAATGTGCTTTTGCTATTGGTCTGAATCTGAAATGATGTTGTCTTTCAATTGTTTTGACCATCGACATACTTTAGTACATCGATGGTTTTGACTTTTTTTTAAAAAAATTTTGTCTGTTTTTGTTGTTTGAAGAGTACAGGCATTCATATTTATATCAGGAGAATCCATATAAGGCTGACAAAGTTGGAGATTCACAGTGAGTTGCATAAAACTGACAGATGTTATTGCAAATAGGTAGTACAAGAAGTATGAACAGTGGTTATATCTTAGAACTAAAATTAGAACAAACAATATTCCAATTATGAACTACCTATACTTTATATTAATCCTGCTTGATAAACAATGTTCAACAGAATGGATACAAACGAGCAATTGACTATAATCAGATCAAATTAAAAAATTTATATATAAATACCCTAGTAGCTGCGTCCATAAAAAAAATTTCGTAAAATATCAAAAATGGCAGAAAATCATATACTTAATAAATAATTACCTTATTTTTAAGCTGGAAAGTTTCTGTTTCTTTTTTATTTGAAATTTTTTTAATCATTTATAAAACACATAGCTACAGGTTGGTTCATGTAAAATTTCTAAAATCACATGGAAAGGCCTTCACACACAAAATTGCATAAGGTACATAACACATAGCATAAAATCTCTACAGTTCAGTGATTGAGATGCTGCATTATGTGACCCCATGCAAGTTTATGTGACACGACCTTAACTTCTCTTTTTTTTTAATTTGAAAAATACATTTTTGCAACTCATACCTCTTATATATATTGAGTTTTTGTTATTTATAAGGATATTTATTCACTTTTAAGATCCCAAAATGAATGAAACAACAACCCAACACCGCTGCGTTATGTGACCCCATGCAAGTTTATGTGAGACGACCTTAACTTCTCTTTTTTTTTTTAATTTGAAAAATACATTTTTGCAACTCATACCTCTTATATATATTGAGTTTTTGTTATTTATAAGGATATTTATTCACTTTTAAGATCCCAAAATGAATGAAACAACAACCCAACACCGCTTCAATTTAAATATGCTCTTAGACGATTACTGCTGCATACAAGAGTAGGTGGTGAGGGAGGAAACTGCAGGGTGATTAATTCAACTATCATTTTGTCAGTTCCCAGCAAATCTGGCAAGTCTGAAGAGGCTGTTGATATTTCTCTTGTGAGGAAATAAGGACTTAAAATGACCACTTTTTGGAAACTCCACCTTTGGAACCCAATCACTCATTCATTCTAATTAAAAATATTGTTGCCTGTTATGTTAGAACAAGGTTTTTTAATTTAAGCAAAAAAATTCACTGCTATGTACAGTGCAAGGTAAAAATATAAGAAACAAATTGAATAAGTTGATATTATTCAATCATCAGTAATTGTGACTCATTTTACTTTGAATTTTGTCATTTTGTCCATCCCCAGTGTATGTATTGAAACCCCATTTTTTCAAAACAAAGGTGTTGTACCATAGTGTCAAAAAATTTTGTATTGTAAATAAATGTATCTCTTCTGATGCAGTTTTTAATATTTCTACCTCCCCCCCCCCCTTTTTAACTGCTAAGCCATCACATACTTTAAATTTGACAAGCCATCATATATACAGTTGTTTTAAAAAAAATAGGACATGTTATGATTTTACTTTGAGATTTAACAGCACAAACATCAATGTTGTCCTTTTTTTTTCAACCGGCTATACATTGACAAAATATCAAATATTTTTTTAAATGATTGATTATGATTTGGGTGTTAATGCTCCCACACTATACAAATATTAAAGAATTGGAGAAAATGCTGAAACACATCAATTTTGTTTGTAAGGGGGAGACTTTTTGGCTACATCTCAAAAACTTGACACTTGACCATAGAAATATAATTATATTTCTATGCACTTGACCCACTTTCCTTATTCAAAATATGTTTACCTCTTGAAGGGGATGCACGCTATAAAAATTTCAAGATAGGTAGCCAAAAAGTGTCCCGTTTACAAACAAAATTGATATAATTGATAATTTTCACTGAACATTCTCCATAAAGTATTAAATATACTCTGCATCAGTCATTTGTTTAAACATTCAGTCCCACTTTTGCTTCAATTTTGGAAAGGTTTCAGTTTTGGCTTGAAAGATATATCTAGCTAAAAGCGTATGTTGAACTAGCTTAAGGCACTTTTGTTCTCTATAAAACCTGCCTTAACGATAAGTAAACTCTTTTGAAGGTCTTTCACAGCATCAACACTTTTTGTCCAAATCTAGAAGGAACTTTAATTTAGTCTCAACCTAACAAACGATTAGCATATATTATGAGATAACAATGTTTGTTTAAAATAATTACATTGTCTGCCTTTGTTTATTTTTGCAATCAGCTGATTTTACCATATGTTTACACGCAGATTTTGAACCAGCTCAAAACATTTTTCTTTTGTTGGACATGGTTATAATTTATCAAATTTTATTTTTAATTAATTTCTCGGCAAATATCCTAATATATTAAATCAGCAAGGCAGCGAATCTTTTTAAATTGATGCACTGACACTTATCTTTGGAATACAAGTTCGATTTAAATTTGAAATGTAAACGCACGCAGTATGTCAAGCTCAATCAACCATTTATTTAACTCTACTGTGATTCAAAATGGATTCCCCCCTTGTTAGCCATTTCGCGCAGATTCTGGCCCATTCTTAACCCATTATATTTCTATGATAGCACATCAGTGTTTGGTTTTGTTGCCCCACAAGAGGACTTAATTAACTCCCTTAAATAGGCCAGTAGTAACACAATAATAAAATTATATGCTTCAACAAGCATAGGTAAACTGGTTTTGCCCAAGTTCTGCGAAATATTGCAGAAAAAACAAAAAATATTTGACTTGAATAAATATTTATTTGATATGTACCAACGCCAAATAAATAATTTATTTGACTTCAGTAATTATTTGTTACATCCAAGTATTAGGTACATATAACTTTCCTAAAAATCTCTCTTGCCCTAGTTGTCCATGCTGCAACAAGCTTCCTCGTTATTCTTAATTCTTCGATATCCCTCAGATTCGCATAAAAAATTGTGTTTATCTAACGAACCTAAGAGGGTGACCTTCTGCAATCGCAAGTAAGTCCAAGGACTTTCAAGGTCTGCCATTGCCCTTTTGGCGCTAGTAATTTAATAAGGTAATAAAACATGGCTGTGTTGAGCGGGTTACGCTGCGTGGTGGTGGCGCCTATGTCGGACCAGAGAGCATATAAATCTAAATAGAGAGGACATCTAATGGTAAATTTGCGACCCTGCTCAAGTTACTTGAAAACCAAGTGGCGCAGTTATCGTTTTTTTTTTGGTTCTTGGCTTGGAAACTTATTGCGCCATTTTCGCTCTTGCTTATTTTTATCATCCAAAGCAGTGGCCGAGCACAGGAAAATCGTATTTTTTGGACGAGTTCCGCGTTGAGAACTATCTATAATATCGATCGCCCACGTTGCGCTGCAGACTACAGACCCGTGCCGGTACAGTCACAGGTGGCGAATACAGAGCGAGGCGATCGACCCCCTCTCCGACGAAATTACGTATCAACTTCGCCAAAAATGTTCCCCTGCGGCGCCAGTTTTTTCTTTTATTTTAAATTAAATAAACAACTGTTTTACAAAGTTTCGTTTTCGTCAGTCAAATTTAAGAAAAAACCATAAAAACAATTTTAGAGAAGACTCCCTATGCTGGAAATTGACATGGTTACGTCACAACCGCCTCTTTCGGATTAGGAGAACAGAACCATTGAAGGAATATCCAAGGAAATTTATCATATGAGACCATCAGTTTTCACATACCTTCTCAACCATTCGGATATCCTAATCATGTATTTTTCAAACATTCGGAAATGACGGGGTTATTAAAATTTTAAGTAACCTTAGATAGCAAAATATTTTAAAAAAAAAATAAAAACACGTATGTTTTACCGGACAAAACCTAAATTATATGTTCTCTGCTTTTTCCTTAATTATTACAAGTAATAAAGGCTTGAAAAATATATACAATAAAAACTTTCTGCCAGCTCACTTAGCAACAAGTCCATTTAAAATTGCATTAAATATAAATATGTACGCCAGCGATAAATCGATATTCATTCAACGAGCGGGATTATTGCCGTTTTAATTTTAAATAAATATTACCCCGGTGCATCCTGGCGCATTCAGCTAACAATAAAAAACTCGCTATGAATCTTGACTGATCGGATATTACCATTACGTTTTCTCTCTATTTAGATTTATATGCTCTCTGGTGGGACCACTTTGCCATCGTTAATTTAGTTTGTGCAACACTCTATACACGTTCTGGTCTTTTAAGGGTCCGTTTACTACTTAGTTAGTCGTCACAAATAGTGTCCAAATAAATGCCTACAAAAATTCAAAGAACTAAGACCGAGAAAAACACAAAATTTAAAAACAGTTGGCGAGAAAATTCAAATAGTTGTACCTATACAGGGTGTTTCAAATTCGATGCTCACCATGGGGATCTCCTAAACGGTAGGAGATACGAAAAGGTTTAAATTAGGACAAAGTTAAAAAAAGTTTACAAATTCCGGATAGTTCCGAAGATAGGCGGAAAAAAACGAAATCTTCATTTTTAGTTTTTATATTTCTGCGCCCTTATTCTTAAACCTGTCAAAAAACGCTTAAAACTTTCTACAGGCACTTTTTTAAGATCTACCTAGTGAGTAGTCCGTTTTTGAGACTTGATAATTCCGTGTGACAGGAGCACTGTCAAGCTCATTTTTTCTCATGGATATATCGTTTTTTTCTTCTGCCGTTTGGTTCATAAAGAATGACAGATAACATTTTGCAACCTTATTTTGACAAGTCACCTGACGTTTTGTGTTTGTTGACCATCATCAGTCTAAATTTAAGTTTTGCTTTTAACTTACTCAAGATATTTTGGAAACCCAATTGCAGTACTTTTTTAACATTTTAAAAATGACAGTTTTTTTGACATTTTTTTATAACAACATAACTTAATCTAATATTTTAAAAATACGTTTTTTCTTTGGTTTTTAATCTTTTTGTCCATAAGAAAAAATTAACTTGACAGTGCTCCTGTCACACTGAAAAGTCGAATTTCGAAAACGGACCTCTCATTAGGCAGATCTTAAAAAAGTATAAAGTTTTAAGCGTTTTTTGACAGTTTTAAGAATAAGGGCGCAAAAAAATAAAAACTAAAAATAAAGATTTCGGTTTTTTTTTCGCCTATCTCCGGAACTACCCGGAATTTGTAAACTTTTTTGTTGGCTTTGAGCAAAGCGTCAATACGCGTCGTTCGGGCAAACGCCGGTAATTATTTTGAAATAACAACTAAATTGAAATTTATCGAAAATTCATTAGTTTTGCAATATATACTTGAAATGCTTTAGAAGTAAATACGAATTTTTCAAAATAAAAAAGTTTCTGTTTTATTTTGCTTTATATCAATTTATGGTCTTCCACGATATTTAAATAGCACTAATTGATATCGGACATAAAATAAGCAGTGTTAGAACTGTTAACTTCGTAAGTAATGCCAATTAATAATAATTTTATTAGCCGCGTATTTGTGTCGGTATAAATAAAAGGTTTTATTGCGAAGTTACTCTGGGTTAGTCTATGTGCTATTTATTATATTTTGACGGTTAAGGTGGAGCTTAAGACCTGGATTATAAAAATAGGAAAATAATTAAGTATAGCCCTAAGCCTTACTGATAGCTGAATGAGTTGAGCATTGAACCGGTGTTCTAGAGGTTCTGTGTACGATTTTTTTCTGACTCATTCCCTTTGGTTCTCCCCACAAATCATTTGTCTACAATTAAGTACCTAATGTAAAAATTTATGAAATATCTAAATAAAACATAATTTTAATCTGACTATACATACTCACCCAATAATATCAAATAAATTATAATAAACTACTATACTCTCCAGCCAACACCGTTACGTAAATATTACGCAAAAGTGATTACTTTGTTACATAAATTCCAGGTAAACTGGAAGTCACAACAAGGTAAAACGTAACTTCCATGTTCTGCATAATGCCATGCACAAAGTTCCCTACTTTTTCCGTAAATAATATGTAAACAAAATAAGTAAATAATACATGGCAACTAAAAAATTGGGAAATGGCAGATATCGATTAACTACCCAGTAAACACACTTGTGACGTTAACCTAATATTTATATAAATCTAATGTTCATATATTTATGTAAAATATGTTACATCATATTTACGTAAATCTTACATCAAAATATTTTTAAAAAAATTATGTAAACATTACGTCAAAACTTTGACTGTACATTTAAGTCATCATAAGCAATGTTAATTTTACCTAAATAATATGAATTTATAGATAAACCTTAATTTTACATAAAAAATATTACATACCTATTATATAGAAAATTATATGTAACATTTAGTTAATATAATTTACGTAAACGTTACATAAAATGATTTATTTTAAATTAAAGTAATAAAACTTACATAACTATTATGTAACAATTTAGACATTACATTTACATTTAAAATGTTACATAACTATTATACAAAACATTTTATGTAATATTTATATCATCTAGATTACGTAAACGATCTATAACATGATTTACGTCACATTAAAATTTTGAAATTTACATAAATTTTATGAAACAGTGTGAACCTTAAGTTTACAATGAAAATTTTACATAATTGTTACATAAATTGTTTTATGTAATAATTATGTCATCTAAGTTATGTAGTTTTTCTGTAAAATTATTTACGTAAAACTAAAGTCCTAAATTGTACATCATTATTATATAGTCAATTGAACCATAAGTTTACATTTGAAATGTTATATAACTATTATATAAAACATTTTATGTAATATTCATATCGTCTAAATTAGGTAAACGCTCTATAACGCGATTTACATCACATTGCTTAATAGTTTCTTCCTGGTAGGAAGAGATGGCGCTAATATCACTATGTTCCCCGTATAATGGATGATAATATTATATATATAAAGAGCAAAGATATTTCGAAACTAGAATGCGGACTTGGCAAAATGGTGGTACTTCTCTACAAGAATCACCTCTTCCGCCACTTAAACCTGTCCGTCTGCTTAACTTTGTAGTTTGTCAATGTCGGACCGTGTCAAGCAACCACCGACGGACTTTCGTCACCGACGTTGGCCCGCCTCAAGCTGCTCATGTCCGACTTAGATAGTTAACGCTTTGCGCATGTCATGTAGATTAATGTGACTTAAATTTTGCTTTATTAATAACTTATTGTGACCTTAAATTTACAAGGTAAATATATGTAGTTTTTACTTAACCCTCACGTAACATGGATGTAATATTTATGTAACAGGTATGTCATTTAATATACATCACATTTATGTAACAATTAGGTGTGCTTTGCGCATGCCATTATGCAGAGTTTTCGCACCTTAATGTGACTTAAATTTCACCTTATTGTGACCTCTGAGTGAAATTTACGTAATAATCTAAATTTGTTATGTAAATTTTACGTAATTTCTACATAACGGTGTTTAATGGGTAGTAACTAAAAAGTAAATAGAAATGTAAAATTACTCCAATTTTACCTTTCGATTTTTTTACCTAATATTTATATCTCTTATAAGTAACATCAAGGTCGCGTAAATAACGTACTGTTTATATAATTACTACACGCATTGGAATGTTATATTTATGTAAAATTAAAGTAATATTGTGTATATAATATTTATATACTTCTAATGTCACAACAAGGTAAAAAGTAAATTACATGTTATTCATAATGCCATGCACAATGTTCCCTTCTTATTACGTAAATATCATGTAATTAAAGAAACATAAGTTATGTCATGTAAATATTACGTAAATTTTATGAAAATTTTTTTTAAGGTCAATATTTTGACTTTAGATTTACGTAAATACTGTGTTAATGTAACAGATGTGTGTGTTGGGTCTACGAGTATAAAAAAGTAACTTTGTTTTAGTGGTATCGTTCTGAATCCTGAAATGTAGTGACATGAAAAAAAAAACGAGTTTCGGGATGTATTTCATTTCATTATTCTTAAATTTCGTAGCTCCTGCTCCGGGTCGGAGTCCTTGCTTAAGCGTCCCCTTAAAACGTTTCTTTATCTTTACTTCCGCAGAAAATTTTTTTTTTAAATAATTTATTGATGAGCGTATGAATTACATCAAATTTCCGGCATAAAAATAAAAAGCAGATTAATCAGCCATGCATAGTTTATTAACTTAATGTTATTCTAAAGTTTTAAAAACAGCTAGCCTGGCTATGCTTTTTGTATTTAGATTAAGAACAAGATTTTAAACAAGACTTGATTTTTAATTAGGCTAAGAGTCGCCAAAGCTTTACTTTTGGAGATATTGAAAATAATTATTATATACACCGCATTATAAGAACTTATAGGCACCAAACCAACTACAGGTAATCAGGTTTCAGTTTTTATTCGCGGCTAGCATCATTGAAAGAGTTTAAACCACCTTCTTTAAAAGGCTTCTTCATCTTCCACTTCACACACTTTCCACTACTCCTGACAGCGTCGTGAGAACTGAAACTGGAAGGGTAAACCTAATTCTCAACCTCTTTAAACAAACCGTTAATCGGATTATCGAAATTTTAAATATGGATGATTCCAGGCTGCCGAAAAAGTGTTTTAAAAAAGACAATTAAAACTTAAAAACTGGGCAGCACAAGTTATCGAACTCTTTAGATTTATCGACTTTTTGATAAACTGGGCCTCTAATCGGTCTAGTGGCATCTCTGTTCGTAATAATAAAGAAATACTATCTCTATTTTTTACGAAATTAATTGAAGCCGATATGCGTCAAGTCACTAACTCTAGTTTTCTAATATTTTATCCATACCTTACTGTAACAACCTCGGCAGCATCGTACTTGCAACGCAACTTCCCCGTAGCCATAGTCCGGACATTTGCTCAACTCACAGTCGCCAGTAGCTATTTTGTTAAATTTACCTACCGAAGCTCTGCATATCTTTTTAATCCTAACGAAATAGGCACTATATGCAACCTCAACAAAAAAGAAACATTGGCCCACATATTACTAGAATGTCCTGTCTATTCAGGAATAAGACAAACCAATCGTAACCTTTTAGCTTCGCTGGACGATATAATATTTCCTTTAAACAATCCCGATATTGTAAATAAAATCTATATGTTTGTGGCGGATTCATAATGTTGAAACTACTTTTTTTGGGTTTTTCGCCACTAAGTTAAGGACATTTTTTCAAAAATATCTTAGTGGTATGAAAAGACAGATATTTTAAAAAAAGAATCTAAAAAGTTTTGAAAAGAATAATTTCTTTGAAAACGGCAGTAGAGTTTCTGCCGAAATGTCAGATAAGTACTTTATTCTAGTTAGTAACGTAAACGAAAAAAATTTTTCTTTAGCAGTGGTTTCTAAGATATTTTTGAAAAAAATTTCCTTAACTTAGTGGCGAAAAGCCCAAAAAAAATAGTTTGAAAAAATCCCGATATAAACACTGCCAAAAAGCTTTGTGAACAAATATGGAATATATGAAACTCCGTTCATTTAATATAACATGGAAAATTCTCCTAAATATTTTTCGAAAGAGCACACGAGCAAAAGATTTATTATGTTTTTTTTATAATAACCATTTAGCTTAGGATTTATCAAGTACATTCTTTTTTATTTTGTATTTCGTTTTTTTAGGAATACTCTACTTTGTTAATTTATTTTTTTTATTAATTTCCAAACTGCGAAAAGTTTTTTAAAAGTAAGGCAATTTGTAGAACAGTGACTTTCTTCATAATGACTTATTAAGTTTAAGATTTATAGGTAAACACATATTGTTATAAAACTGTAAGTTTTACGGAACAATAAAAATTTTGAATTGAATTGAATCTAATCCATGACGTCACGAGTACTCAAAAAATGTGAGGTTAAGGTGCGATTTATTGATTGTCTTTATTGCAGTTGCAAAAAAATGTATAAATTTAATGTTTGGAACTGACGATGTCAGTACTACGGTTACAAGGAGTACCTATCTGTGACTATCAAAAGCAATCCAAGAGAGTTTTACTAACCTCGAGGGAAAAGTTCCCATATCCTTAGTGGGGCATCAAAACACACGTTTTAGCTTCTTGACCGTTCAAAAAAGCGGTTCTAGACAAAAATTTTAGGGGGGGGTATTGCATGCTGCCAGGACATTAGGGAGGGAGGGGAAAAATGGTTTAGTAGATGGTGGGTTGGATTAGAGTGTATGAAAAAAAATAGTTATTTATCTAAAAGCAAAATGAGTCTAGTCTGAATGTCTTAAATACGCCGCAGGCAAAAATTAAAATTATTGCAGTTTAAACAGAAATCTCTTCAAAAATTTTGATTTCTGTCACTTTTTTGTGAAATATTAAACAAAACCCAACCCAGGGTTGGAGCAAGATCTAGCTTCATTGGCAAAAGCATTTCAAAAATGCGCCGCAAGCGAAAGTTTTGGGTATTATTGTAAAAATGCCATTAAAATTAGAATAAAATTGGTATAGTTAATGACGTTATACCGCCGCAGGCAATTTTTTTAAAGGTGGGTTCGGTTAGCTTCAGGGAACAGGCGATCGCCACTGACACTGAAAATGTTTATTTCAATGTAAGTCATATATTATAATTTTGACCTGTTCTCTCATTTTGTCCATGCAATACGTATATTTTTCAGGCTCGCTGACGGTATTGGTAACCGAAATCTGACCCGCAATTTTCAAAAACCTTGAACACCGCGGAATATTCAGGAGTTCATGCAAATCTTGTTTATATTTCACGTATTATGTATTACCTGGTTAAGACTCCAAAAAAAAAATTCCGTAACAAGTAACTAAAGCAAAAGTCTGCTTCGGAGCACAAAGCAAAAATTGTGAGGTTCTTACATTTGACAGTATCAGAACGATTTCTCGAGTAAATTTTCTTTTTTTTTCAAAACTAAAAAACAGGGGTCGGTAATATTTTTAAGTAGGTTTTAGAATTGTGCAAAATACTTATTTATTACTTTTCTGGATATTATTAAAGCTTGATCCTCCCAGAACCTCTAAAATAAAAATTTCAAAGAAGTTGAATGGATCCTATTCCGGAATTGACCCTTCTCTTGAAGGATCATTTCTTCTTATAAGAAATTCTTCCTTCTCTTAAGGATTTTAGGCACGTTTTAGCTTGATCCCTCATAATAAAGTTTCAAGAAAAAGGTGATTTTTTTAGAAAAGTGAAATGGTTCCACGGAATTGATTCCTTTGGGGGATCTAACTTCTCTTGAAATTTAGGAATTAAACACAGTTCGGGTTAATACTTCAAAAATTTCCAAAACTTTTTCAGAAATGCTCTTCCAGTTCACTATATCTATTTCAACGTAATGTACACCACATAAAAATTATTTGCGCTAAAAAAAACTTTGGTTTTCGAGAATAATGTGTCAAATTTGTTTATTATTTCAAACTGTCAGCGCTTATCTGGAATTTTTTAATTTCTACATAAATTTTTTACAAAAACATCAGTCAATTTAAAAAACAAAAACAAAAAACTGACCACAGATACAATACAAGACAAAAGGACAATTTAAAAGCAGATATTCCGCACTTTAATTATGTACAAAAAAATTTTAGTTTCAACATAATAAAAATATGGAACACGTTGTCAATCTGCCTTAGAAAACTAAATAATAATATTATTAAACGGAAATTGAGATTGCTTCGGGAAAATAGGGCATCCTACAGTGTTAAGGAATTGTTTGGTGATGATAGAAAGTCTGATTATTTAAATTAAATCTTTTGATTAAGTGCTAGTGGTTTACATATAAATTTAAAAAAGTACCTGTATGTTACATATATTTATAAAAGATCTGACAAATGCTTTAATAACTTATTAATAAGTTTGTAAGTTAAATGTATAAGTAAACGTCCGATTTATTTATATCGTCATGTTAAAAAACACATTTGTTCTATTTTGCAATTTTATAAGGAATATGAGTATACTAAAATTCTGACGTGATCTACACACGAGAGCGCGAATGCGCTAAAAATATATTATAATTGTATGATTTTTTATCATATTTTATATTCCTAATCTTTACAACTTACGTTTTACTGAGCTGTTTTGTTCAGTCACCATAAACAATACTCTGTCTCACAGTAATAGACAAAATATGTCTTAAAATGGACTTTTTATGGAAGGCGATAATTTGCACTAGTACAAATTGTCGGGGGTCATATCATCAGTGCTTTGAGAACCATCGATAATTCTGAAAAAACGTGTTTTTTGAAAACTACACGAGTTTATTTTTTCCGACGTGTCAAAGCAGAAATTGCCCGACTCCGTAAAAGGAGGGCAATTTTTTGATACATCGGAAAAAATAACCGAGTGCGGTTTTACAGTTTACAGTTTTTTCAGAATTAATTATCAAAGCACAAATGGTAGTCGGTAGAAAATTTCAAGAATGTAGAAATTAGATTATTTACCTACTGGGGAATTATCATTTATTAATTCAGAGATAATTCCACACCTCTGATGGACAGTTTTACATATGAGGAAAATTTTCGCTGCAATTCGTTTCCTATTGATCCAAATCTGCCAGCCATATCGATTTTATTGGTCAATATTTTCTGAGGGAAATAGTCATCAAAACGTTTTTGTTCCTATTCATTTTTTTGTTGTTGTATTATAACGGTACTAAGGAAGGTCGTGTGAAGTAACAAAGTAAGTTGAATTGATTGCACCGATCGTGGGTTGATGATCAATTTTTCGCGTCTTGTTTATTTCTTGATTGTTTTATTGTTTATCTTCTTTTCAACGCAGACAGAATCACTAGAGTACCATAAAGTGAGCATGGAGATTTTTTTTTTAAATCTTCAGTTTTTAACTAAATGGGGCTAGTTGGTAACTTACATAACAAGCCCTTTTTTTAGAAATATAAAAAGTAAACAAAAATAATGCTTGCCACAGAATATTTCGTGTTTGTTTGGGCGTTGCGAAGCTAGTTGGTAGTTAACAAAAAATAATATTTTTAACAATTAATGCTTTTTTGACGAACTTTAGTTTTAAAAGCCGAGGGGATGTTAAAAACGCAAATAAAAAATTACCAGATTAGTTGCGAGATTTAAACAGTATATTTGTTTAATATCTTCATCAAAAAATTCAAAATACTGGAAAAACATCCAAAAAATTATTCTTGAATTAATAAAAAAATTGAAACAACCTATATTTTAGCGGGTCAATATTTTTATTAAATATAGGAGTAGAGGAGGGAGTAATAAAAAATTGCATGAATTATTGAAAAAATACAGGAAGGAGAATTCAAAAAAATCCAAAAACATGTCAATTAAGATTTTTAGCACTTAAAAGTTTCGGCCAAATTTTTGTCAAAAGACCCTCAGAAAGGGTTCTATCTACTTACAACTTTTTTTTTCCAAATGAGAAGACCCCGCTTCTGGAGATTTTGAAAAAAGAAAAATGCTCGTGTATTTTATTTTGACCTTTGTCAATCGATGTGTCAAAATGCTCAAAAAAATGATTGTTTCGGACTTCAAATGTAGCATTGCCCCTAGCGAGAGGCCTCGCTTGTGGCACCTTGTTGGAAAGCTTATGGAAAAAGAAAAACGCTCGTGTACTTGTTTTTAACATTTGTCAATCCATGTGTCAAAAATCCGCAAAAAATATTTCTGTAAGAATTTAAATGGACGAGAAATTTGTTTTTAGAAAAATCCAAAAATCCGATAATATTTTTAGCAATACAAATTTTCGGCTTAAAATTTTTGTGAACCTAGCTTCATAAAGGGGTCTATTCATACAAATTTTCTTTTGGAAGGAAAAAACAAATTTCCAACCCTCCTGGGGCAGTTCCATTTGAAGTCCGACACAATAATTTTTTGAGAATTTTTGACACATGGATTTGACATTTGTCAAAATACACGAGCGTTTTTCATTTTTGATAAGCTTTCCAACAAGGTACCACAAGCGGGATCTTCTCATTTGAAAAAAAAGTTCTATTTGAATAGACCCCTTTCTGAGGGTCCGTTCACAAAAGTTTTATGCCGAAAGTTTTGATTGCTACAAATACTAGTTGATGTGTTTTTGGATTTTTCTAAAAAACTAAATTTTCACTCGCTAGCCCAACACAACGATTTCTTGAAGATTTTGCACATATATCGACAAATGCCAAAAAAATAACAAGAGCGTTTTTCTTCTTCGATAAGCTTTCCAACAAAGTGATACAAGCGGGGTCTTCTCGTTTTAAAAAAAATGTTGTATGTGAATAGACCAAAAAATCTAAGAAAATCCAGAAAATACTTTTTTATACGACTGTCTTGAAAAAGGGAGTTTTGCGCAGGGAGAACACGATGTGAAAACGGCATTTTGCGCACGCCGTGTGCAAAACGTTTTGCACACGCTTACGTCATTTTTGCGCATGCTTACGTCATTTTGCACACGTCTCCTGTCATTGTGATTTTTATTGTCATTTAACAATTTAAGTTGGCTGAGTTCCATAGCAACCGTCACGGCTCCTTTGTTTTGTTGATTAGATACTTCAACTATAATATTATACATTTTATAAATAAAAACGCGTTAAATTGAAATTTGATTTTTCTGGTCTGTTTATTTGCAGTCGTATAAAAAGTATCGTAAAAAACTCGTTTGAAAACCTCTTTGGACACTCCCTCGACTTGTGGACCGCGCCTTCGGCTCGGTCCACCAAACTCTCTCGATCGTGTGCAAAGAGTCGTTTTCCAACCTTGTTGTTTAAATAACTATTAAAATTTCGAACGAAAAGCACTTCTCGCAACACACTTTACACTATAAATCAAGGCGGCTGGTAAATAAAGTAACAATGGTTTCCATAGCGATGTGCCTTTTTACTCGGTGACGTTCATTGTTGCGACCAACACCATTTAGAAAGAGGGTCTAGATGGTGTTGTTGCGACATTTTAATCTTTGGCAGTTTGATATTATGACGATGTTTTTAAATGATTTTTTCGTAAATACTTAGTGAAAACTGGCGGAAATGGCTTAATTTTTAGGCAAGAAGAATAAGATTTTTTCAATATTACTATTTTTCGCTATTTCCCTTTCATTTGGGGCAAAAAACGGACAGAAATGTTTTTTTGCACCCGTGTTAAAAAATAGTAGTTTTAACAACTAGTGGCTAAAATATTGCTTTTTTTACAAGCGTTGGTTTAAATAACGAGCGTAGCGAGGTATTTAAAAACGCGATCAAAAAAAAGCACAGTTTAGCCGCGAGTTGTTAACAGTATTTTTTTAATACCTTTATAAAAAAAATCCAAGGAAAACAGGAAAGTACTTTTAAAAATATCGAATGGAAGGCGGCTGTTACATGAAATAATAATGGTGGTTTCCATGGCGATGTGCCTTTTTATTCGGTGACGTTCATTGTTGCGACATTTAGTCTTTGACAGTTTGATATTTTCACGATGTTTTTAAAAGATTTTTTTGTAAATACTTAGTGAAAACTGGCGAAAATGGCTTAATTTTTAGGCAAAAATAATTAGATTTTTTCAATATTACTATTTTCCGCTATTTCTTTTTAATTTTGGGTAAAAAACGGACCGAAATCTTTTTTTGCACTCGTAATCAAAAAAAAAGTTTTTTGCATCGGTAACCAAAAAAGCCATGCTGTAGTTATCTACAGACAGTTACTAAAATCATGTTTTTGATTTGATATAAAAAAAGGAAGTTTTTTTTGCACCGGTAACCAAAAAAGCCATGTTTTAGTTATAACAGTTACTAAAATCATGTTTTTAGTGAAGATATAAAAAAAAGTTTTTTCATAGATGACCAAAAAAGCCAATGTTTCGAAACTGTAGAGGGTCAAAAATATGAGGTTTTTGGAAGTAGTAAAACGTTATTAAATTAATAAGTATAATAATTAAAAAAAAAAAAGAAAAACAATTTTCACCAAGTATTTACGAAAAAATCTTTTAAAAACATCCTCAAAATATCAAACTGTCAACGATTAAAATGTAGCAACAATGAACGTCCCCGAGTAAAAAGACACATCGTTATGGAAACGATTGTTACTTCAGTTACCAACCGCCTTGATTTATAGTATAAAGATGGTGTGTTGGAAGTTCTCTTCGTTCGAGATTTTTAAAAGAATTTTCCTGTTTTTCTTGCGCTCTATGATAAAGGTATTTAAAAAAATAGTGTTAACAATTCGCGGCTAAACTGTGCTTTTTTACTCGCGTTTTAAATACCTAGCTGCGCTCGTTATTTAAACCAACGCTTGTAAAAAAAGCACTATTTTAGCCACTATTTGTGAAAACTACTATTTTTTAAATAAATAAATCAAGCCGTGAATTAATTGTAATTATATATACAGTGAAAGAGACGTACGCAGAAGTTGTTCCTTAAGAAATAGCATAGTTTCATATTACATAACATTTTATTCTTGATTTTTGCGGAAAAATGCAATCTTTGGGAGTCAATATGGTTCTGTTTTTGTGAGTTTTTCAACGGTTTTATAGGTACTCTAAAGAAGATCTCAAAGGCAAATGCTGTAAAAGACCATAGCAAGGACTTAAAAGTCACGATTTTCGTACCTCAAGTGTTGTCCAGGTTGACAAGGAATTTTATTGAAACAAAGAGTATTTTTTCTTGACCAAAATGTTCAGTGAAGAATAACAATGACAGTCTAGAAAGAAAAAAGTTTTGCGACTTTCTTAATTCTTGTACAAGCAAAACTGACTACATCCGAACGTCATAACGCGAAATTATTTTAGAATTAGAGTTTTTTGTACTTTAGTGCAAAATGAACTTCTTGGATTTCAATTGCTCACACAAAGGGTGGAACCTAGGACGACGCCGTTTCGTCCTTATTAGGGACTCGTCAGCTAGGTGAACCACAACAACAGAGAACCTCGGTCACGTTTATGTGCCAAAGAGCACGGCTCAAGCGGAGAGAATTTCTGTCGAGCACCGACTGCAGTAGGTGCATGACGAGTCCTTAATAAGGACGAAACGGTTTCGTCCTAGGTTCCACCCTCTGTGTGAGCAATCGAAATCCAAGAAGTTAATTTTGCACCAAAGTACAAAAAACTTTTTTTCGTTAGATTAATTAATAGCATGCTTGTAGACGAAACCTGCATACATATAGCATTGTAATATGTCTCTCGCAAGATTGATGCTACGCCATGCACCTACTGCTTATGCAGAGATACAACTGGGTACACCTAGCTGACGAGTCCCTAATAGGAACGAAACGGCGTCGTCTGGGGTTTCACCCTCTGTGTGAGCAATCGAAATCCAAGAAGTTCATTTTGCACAAAAAAACTCTTGTTTTTTCGTTAAATTTACGGTGTCACAGCCATCTTCCATTTGTATTTTACAATTGACTGTGATTTTAATTAACAGGTTAGTGTATTAGTTGTTTTATTTAGCGGTGTCACGTGGCCGCTAAAAATGGGGGAGGGGGACCGAAGGGTGGCTCGGTAATGCACTTTGGTGTACACGCCGATGGCATTTCCAAAATGCCTTTTGGTGTACAGAAAATGACGACCGAACCATCCCTTCTGGGGGGCTGAGCTCTTGAACTGGTTTTGCAAAAGAACCCGTTAGGCATTTATTTAAAAGCGTATATAGTGTCAATTACATTTTTAAGCATATTAAATGTTTGTGACGAAAAATTTCAAAAAAATTAACCAAAATTATAACAATTAATGACGTCATTGCTCCGCCGGCACAATTTTTTAAATTTAAGCCATCCATCACTCCAAATCACACATTACAAACAGAACATCGAAAAGTGGAGAGAGAGAGTTTTAACCCCACTGGCGATGGCGCCCACGACGAAAGGCCTTTTACTTTTCAGTGGGCAAATACAATCTACAATAAATTAAAAACTACTCAATGTTGAGTTTTTTACTTTCCTCGCTCGTCATATCCTTAATTATATTTTGTCTGTCATTGTCAGTGTCAAAAAACTGGTCCGCAGCGAATTTCGAATGGAGTGTTTATGCAATAAAAACCGAGATCAAGAAAATTCTGCAGGCTGAATGTTGGGGCGTTTTGTCTTGATTTGGAGTGAGCATGCGCAATACCCAAAATCGAGTTACCTACCGCCTTATGGTAATTTGGGTACCCTGAGTCCGAAGTTTCACCTAGTTTTTGTTATTTTCTGTTTCAAATACTTTGCAGTCGAAATACGCAAAATTCCAAAAATTATTAGTTATTACGCACGTACATATAGTACGTCCATACTAATTTTGGTGTACCGAAACATAACGGTGGAACCCATTATAATTAAAAAACAAATACTATGTACGTATAACATCATAACTTTGCATCATTTTGGTTTACTCAGTAGCGCACCCAGGAATTGACGTCGGGGGGGGGGGGGGGGTTTGAGGGATAAATAATAAAAAAAACCTAATTTGAAGTAAAAATGTTACCATAACTTGGCTTCTCGGGGGGGGGGGGGAAGGAGGGTTAACCCTAAACTCCCCCCTCGGTGTGCCAGTGGTTTATTTATAATTCGTTAAAAAAAAACATTAATTTGCCTGTGTGTGGTGAATTGGACCATATTATATAAGTTTTTCTTTTCTGATTGGGCTTAAGATTTAATGGTCCGGTGTCTTAGCATGAAAAAAACTTCAACATGGATGCATCTGAGATTTTATTTTTTGTCTAAAAGCAGAGCCCTGGTGTTTTAAAAAACGGAAATCGCCCGCCCTACATCGGACCCCAAAGACCATGAAATATGTTTTCATATTATGAAGTACTAACTGGCGTCTCGTCTTAAGAATAAATTAAATCGGAAACTTTTCAAAAAAATATAGTATAATTTTTTTATATTTTTACATGTAAAAATACTGGAAAGGTGTACTTTTTCACAAATCTGCTAGAAACGTCATTTTAGAGTTATCTGACACAAAAAGTGCAAAGGACATTTCTCAAATACTGAGATAATAAAATATAGGCTTATTGGAGTGGCGTCGCTGGTTTTTACATGATACTCGCATAAAGTTTTCCTACATTTTTTCGTTTTGACATGTTCATGACAAAGAAAATTAATTTGCACCAAAATTAGTATCATTAAATTTTCTACAAAACAAGCATATAAAAGTGTTAGTCCGTCTGAGATCTGGCGTAGAAATCGAAAGTTTAATTTTAAAAGATATATATATTTTTGTGTTTTGTGGCCTGATAAGGTCTCCATAAAATAAGACCAAATTACCACTGGTTTGAGCTGTCCCCATGTTTTTTAATTTCTTTTAGAACTTAAAAATTTTTTACTAATTTTTTTTGCAAAAAATTATCAAAAGGTTGTTAATTTTTTTTTTATTAACTTTCGTTTTTTGTAAAAAACGCTAAAGCTGATCAACTATTCCAACTATCGCTAACGGTTTACAGGAGTTAATAAGGTGTGATTGTACGCGTTTTTGAAAATTCTGCAAATGTGCAGAAAATAAATTTAAATTTTATGACATCATTATGATATCTTGCATGTTTTTTCTAACCTTCGTTCCAAAAAAAAAACAATAAAAATATTTGTAAAATAATATTGATCAGACAAATAAAATTAAATCGCAATATTTTTCTACGGATTTATCAACAATTTTCCGTGTAATACGGATCTGGAACTCTTACTACCTTACGACAAGCCGAAAAATGAAAAGTGACATATGGTTTAAAAGGAAATTGTATTATTTGTAAAATGCTTTATTGGGGTTTTTTCATACACACATGAATTTTCTTAAAAAACAAATAAATCTAAAATTATCGTAGTTTAACGAATATCTGATAACATTATTCTTTATGACGTCATACCTGATGACATAGAGCTTGTGTCTCGGGCTTTTTTAAAGTTTAGAGATTCCTCTTTTAGCAAAACTAAAAATTTCAGATGCATCCAAGTTTAAAGTTTAAAGTTTTTCTTATCTTTCTTGGGGCTAAGACAGCGGACTATAAAAAAAAACAAGTAAAACGAGGGCTTTTTACCACAATAGTTTCGGATGGTCAAACGTTCTTTTTTATACTGAACTTTTAAGTCAAGTAATTGACTGATATTGATTCGCTCTATAATAACATACTGGAGTAAAGTTTTTAAACTCATATTTTTTCAAATCAATTTTGTTAAAATTATAAAAAAAAACCTGTAGTCCACTATTTGAGGAAACTCTTAGAAATATTTGTTTGTTTGTGTTTATAATAATGGAAGTGTTGATCAAAGAAAATGGTAATTATACCTACCTTATCAGTAGATCAGACAAAGAACAGTAATGAAAACTATTTTTAGTCCAACCAAGAACATATCTTTTCCAATCATAATAAATTAATTTTTATAGCTTCTGAAAATTGCCAATAATAAATGTACTGACTATAAATTACCTTTATAAATAAAATAATAAAAATATCCCATAAAAGTGGAGCAAAAAGTTTATCTGGATTCCGATGATTTTTTCGACCATAACCCTTCATCTGGCACGAAAAGAAAACCTGAACCAAGTATTAGATTAGATTTTAAAACAAATGTAAAGACCATTCGGGTGGCTAAAAATATGTCGAGCTAAGTAACATTTGACGCGGTTAGTAGTTGTACGGGGGCAGGAAGGAGTGAGGAGCGCACAGTGGGCCAGAGTTACTTCAAAAGTTTAAAAAGTCCCGAGGACCGGTTTTGTATGTTCAATATTGCGTTTTGATTTTTCTAATAATTTTTTAGTATGTCAAACTGTAATCTTTTCCGTTTTTTTACTATACAGCATTTCATAAAATGCATTTTAAATTGCCTTAAAAGAATATGATACTATACCAAAAAAAAATTTAAAAAAAAACATGCAAAATAGTGCTTTTTTTTCTTTTGCGAATGAAATAAATTAATAATTTATTGAAAAAAGTGATTTAGAAAAATACCACCCTCTCGCATTTTGAAATAATCCTAATTAAATTTGCCTATTTTAAGTATATATCACTTTATTTTACATCTGAAGCCAAACCATGTTCTTAGTGCACTTCTCAACAAAAAATATTCAATAACTCTGTATTTTTTAAAAGCGTATACTTACCGGTTTTCGATCCCATTGCACTTTTTTATAATTATCAATATATATATAAACAAAATTCAATTGTAACTTTTACGTTTATTACAGTTTTTCGTACTCCTCTAAAATATAGACGCTTAATGTGAAACTTTTAAGGCGGGCTGTGGCGTAATCATGGCAAATTCAGCAAAAGATATTTGTTTTTTTTTAAGTTCAAGGAGTACTTGATTTTTGTTACCCATTTAAATCCACACAAAATTCTATATTTTTTTGGCACTTTTTCAATATTTTGAGAAATCGGTGGCCCACGGTGGAGAGGTTGGTGTCCACCATACAACTACGCGTGATACCATAATGGCCTCGAGCCACAAAGGCTGGACATGCCGCAAACTTGTTGGCAAGACATGGGGGCTAAAACCAAAAATGGTATACTGGATTTACCAAACAGTTATAAAGCCCATGGTCACCTATTATGCCTCGCTGGTAGATGGTGTCCAAAAACTGAACAGGTTACCGCTTAGACCAAACTTAATAAGGTACAAAGGCTGATCTGCCAGGGAATAACAGGGGCATTTCCAACCTGCCCCCACCGCAGCCTTGGAGACACCGCATCCCTCTACTTATTCTTAGCGTGAAAAAGAGCCTGGAGATCTGAGAGGTCGCCTCCGCATCCTCAAAGAAATAAAACTGGAAAATGACAGCAAACCAACCAACTAAATGACAGCCATGTTGGACTTAAAGAGTCCGTTCGAAGTGGTTGTAAACGACCACCAATCATGGAAAAATAAAAAACTACCACAAGCCGAGAACACATCGATTTTGTTTGTAAGGAGACTTTTTGAAATTTTTAGAGCGCTGACCCCCTTTGAGGGGTAAACTTTACCCCTATATTTTGAATATAGGGAAAGTGGGTCGAGTGATACCTTGTCTTGAAGGTCTCCAGAATGTCTTGAAGTGACAATCGTTATCGTATTAATTCGTTTTTGAGATATTTACTTTCAAAGTAAGCTCAAATTGTACAGGTAAATATCACCTTTCGGAGGATTGTAAATATCCTAGAAGACAAAATGCAATGATAAAATGTACTATTAACAAAAGCAAAGTCGATGTTCAAAAAATAAAATTCTTCAAAAAAATATGTTTTTATTTGTCCATGCAACTGTGAAAGTGAATATCCCAAAAACTAATCGATAGATTTTTGAAATTTACACGATTGTCAAGACATTCAGGAGACCTTCAAAATAAGGTATCACTCTACCCACATTCCCTATTCAAAATATAGGGGTAAAGTTTACCCCTCAAAGGGGACGTGTACTATAAAAATTTTAAGATAGCCAAAAAGTGTCCCCTTTTCAGCATTTTCTCCAATTCTTTTGAGTTTTTGAAAAAATTCCGGTTAACTCTTTTAAATGGCCAACCCTGTATATCTCATAGTTAAAAAATGGATACATTCCCCATCTTTTTTAGCGGTATATTTTAGAAAAAAATAGTAGTTTAACATAGTGTTTTTTACAAGCCATGGGTTGAGTAACGAGCGCAGCGAGGCCTATCTTTTTAATGCCCTATAAATTTTAGCATTTTTGAAATCTACAGGCAATTCTCTACCCAAAAATGTCGCACACGTCGTTATTGTTACAACTTCACCTTGTAAGTTAGAGCAAGAGCAGCAATATTACAAAGACATTCAAATGCCGCCAATTTGAGAACGATGGGAGTGTTGTACTATTGGAAAGATAATTATCTGTAGACTAACTGCCTGTAAAAATAATGCCATTTACCAGAAATCATTTAGCGAAATGTCAAATAAAAAGCTATTTTTGCTTGATTGTGGTAAACACAAACATCATATCAGTAGGATTTAAAAAATTTTAAAATGTCAAAATTTCCAAAAAAATTATGCTGCAACACCTCGTTCCAAATTCAATCAGACCACCTTTTTAACACTGAAAATGACAGTTTTATTTAATTTCTGTGTGTTAATATCAGACGCCCTATTGAAATTGGTCCGTAGAATTTGGAATGAACAGATGACAAAGAAAATTTTTTGGAAAGCAAGGATAAAGATAATTGTCGTGTTTTTGAAATTTTCTAAAAAAAAACATATTTACCTACGACCAACGAATGACAATAATTTTACGACAATCTCAACACGATTTTAATGGGTCATTTACGGTCGTAGGATAATAATAAAGCTTACACGTAAACCACCCCGCAAACACCGTTACGTAAAAGTTACATCACATGATTACTTTGTTACATAAATTCTATGTAAACTGGAAGTCACAACAAGGTAAAAAGTAACTTACATGTTCTGCATTATGTCATGCACAAAGTTCCCTACTTTTTACGTAAATAATATGTAATTAAAATAACGTAAATAATAAACTAGTAACTAGAAAGTAAATCGAAAGGTAAAATTGACGTAATTTTTTTTACGTAATATTTATATGTCTTACAAGTAACATTAAGTAAAACACGTAAATAACGTAGTCTTTATGTATACGTGTTGGATGTAATATTTATGTAAAAGTAAAATCATAAAATTTCTATACTTCTAATGTCACAACAAGGTAAAAAGTTACTTCCACATGTACTGCATTATGTCATGCACAAAGTTCCCTTCTTATTACGTAAATATGATGTAATTAAAGAAACATAAGTTATGTTATGTAAATATTACGTAAATTTTATAAAAACTTTTTTCATGTGTTTTCTTTTAGATTAGATTTACGTAAATACTAGGTTAATGTAACAGATTTTTCTTTGCTGGGCACAAGATGACGGGATTAGCGATGAAACTTTATTTTATAAGAGCACTAATTGACGCAAAAATGTCAATTATTTTTCTATATTTTAAGAAAATAAATATTTATTGACATATGACGCATTTTTAAGAAAAAACTTTGCTTTTAAAGATAAATGAAAAGTGCCTTTTTGTTTTGATGTTTTAGCGAGAATGTCATTGAAACTTCAGATTACGGAGGTTGTTGTTCGCGTTTGATATTTTTAATATTTTTTGATATTTGTTATGACATTTTCATTGGTCGTAGGTAAAGTATGGTACACTAATTCGCATGTTATGGTCATTACACGCTCAGATAAATTAAAACATTCGCCTGCGGCTCGCGTCTCAAACTTGTTTCCATTTAAAGTCCCCAGTACGTGGTTGCAACTAGATTCCGACTGTTCCTTTACCGTGACTTTTGTTATAATTATTCCGTTGGCTTACAACTGGTATTCAAAAATCATATAAAAAATGTCAAATGCATTATTTAGCTGAAACGAAATGTAAAGCTGCTTATTTTCTTGGTGATAAATAGCCGTCATTTGCCATGAAACTAATTATACGATGATTTAGGAATTGGTGTAATATTTTAACCTCTTAAAGATCTTGTCTGATTTGCTTCAAATTTATTATGGAAATACATTTGCAATAACAGTTTTAAATAAATTATTAGTTTACGAGAATGATGGAAGAGCACTTGACTTCTTTCCCAAATCTCCAAATTTATGTATGATCACCCTGATCATTTATAAACTTTCCCTTGAGAAACGGTTTTTTTTTCTATTGGACTAATTTAAAAAAAAAATATTCCTACATTTTCAGACAATGTTGTTAAATGTGACATTTATATTTTAGGAATGTACGAAAGTGATGGTTTTTTTTTTATTTTAACACCCTGTATATTTCAAAATTTTCGAAAGGTTCTCACTTAACCCCCCCCCCAATATTTTCAATGCGGTTTTAGGATATTCAGCTTTTTATCATCGAAGAAATTTTACCATTAGTATAAAAAAAATTGGTGCTAGAAAGCACGGATAGTCCACCATACAATCAATTGTTTTATGTTGAAAGGAAATGAAAATATCTAGAAAACTGTAGCTTTGAAAGATTTGAACTTTATAACAAAATTTTTGGGTAATATTTACGAAAAGCAAAATCTGAAAATCGCATATCAACATCTGCTTTACTTCTAAAGTTATGATTTTTTTAAATATATTTTAAAGTTTTTTCAAATAACTCGGAAACTAAAGCTCCCACGAATTTGGACTTTATAACAAAATTTGTAGTCCATATTCATGGAAACTTAAATCTGAAAAGCGTATATCGCTATTTGCGTTTGTTCCAAAATTTCAATTTTTTAAAATATTTTATCCCCCTTTTCCCCTCTTCAACCCCGCACCAACCTACCCAAAAGTTAATCAGTTCATGGTAAGCCGATAGAGGATTTTTCTACCAAATTATAATATATTATAATATTAAAATCGATTAAGGCGTTCTTGAGTTATCGTGTATACAGAGTCGATTAAGGTGTTTTGGAACCTTAGTAAATAATTTTGGATAAAATTAAGAAAAGCCAAAATTTCACGATTTTAATAGTCCCCCATATCATATTTTAATAGTCCCCCATATCATATTGGTATGATGATGAGTATGATTTTGATAAAATTTTCTAGATTTTGACATTCTAAATATAAAGCAATGACGGTCACCCGTTTCTATAGAAAATTTAAAGTAGAATTTATTTGTCAAACAGGATTTTATCTGTAATGTTTAGTTTTTGAAAACACTAAGTTGCTATTTTTTTTATGGAAAATTTCCTTTAAAACGATGTAATGGTTTTTTGTATATGTTTATTATTATTTTATTTACTTAATAATTTTTCTTGTTTTTTTTTTAATTTTTTTGATTTTATTTAAACGGCGTCTTTCGTAAAAAGTGTACTATAAAAATAAATAAGTACATAATAAAGCAAATAAAAACAAAAAAAAATAAAAATAGGTATTTAAAAAAATGTCATGTGCGATGTATCATTTTGTTATTAAGTTTATTTCATTGTTAGTTTTTAATTTAATTTTATATGTTTCTTGCGTTTTTTCTTTCAAATATATACACCATTTGCAAGTTTCTCAGTTTGTTTGCATATTTAAAGGAATAGATAGATAACCAAAATCATATGTCAACTAATAGTAAAACTTGTGCGATGATAAAGAGCTAAATATCTTAACTATTAAAGATACGGCAACGTTAAAGATATTTCCAAAAATAATTTAGTCAGGACCTTTTGTATAATTCATAAAATATAAACGTCAAATTTGACAGCCCTGTCTTAAAATGTAGAATTATTCTCCTTTTATTGACTGCTTTTTAAATTATTCAAAGAAGTTGTGGAGTTTTGGGTATTTCTAAAGAAGATAGCGAAAAACTAATAACCATATGTTATAGACTCGATTTTTGGGAAATTAATAATGGTGAAAACCATATGTCAGTATGTAAACCCGTTTTTGAATTTTTTCTATAACTTTTCTATTATTGAAAATATATTTTTAAAGATAATTTCAAGTAGAATTTATTTGTCAATTTTTTTTTTATGGAATGACCTTTTTTTTAAAATCAGCATAAAATTTAATTTAAGTTTATTTGCATCATCTTCTAAATGTGCAAACAAACTAAAAAACCTGCAAAAGAAACTTGTGCACATATTTGAAAGAAGAAACGCTAGAAAATTATAACATATAAAATTAATTGAAAAACTAACAATGAAATACACTTAATAACAAAATGATACATCGCACATGATATTTTTTTTAAATACCTATATTTTTTTTTTATTTGCTTTATTATGTACTTACTTATTTTTATAGTACGCTTTTTACGAAAGACACCGGTTAAATGAAATCAAAAAAATTAAAAAACCCAACAAAAATTATTAAGAAAATAGAATAATAATAAACATATAAAAAATATCATTACATCGTTTTAAAGGAAATTTTCCATAAGAAAAATAGCAACTTAGTGTTTTCAAGAACTAAACGATACGGATAAAATCCAGTTTGACAAATAAATTTTACTGTAAATTTTCTATAGAAAAGAAATTTACACCAAAAAGTAATTTGTTTTAGGCCAAATTCTAAAACCCGTATTTACCAAAAAGCCCCTGTACCTCAAAAACCCGTTGACATACTGACATATGCGATTTCCACTATTATTAGGTTCTGAAAAATCGAGCCGATAACATGTATATTAGTTTCTCGCTCTTAGAAGTACCTAAAACACACATTCTCCTCGAATTTGGAATACTCGGTACAATCCGACGTTTTCACTGTTACTTTGTTGTGCTTTTGTTCACTAATAAGCTTGTCATACCGTTTAGAGTTAACCACAACTACTCAATTTTTACGAGCTTTTATTTAACTTGCAATGTACCTATCTATGTATATATGTAGCTAGATATGTTTGTTCGGGTGGAATCTTGCAACTTAATTTTGACCAACTTCCCGAGATCCGATCGGCTTCAAATTTGGCATGCTTATATTAGATGTGGTGCCAACACAAGAATATAATGTGACGAAATTGACAACTACCCCTACTACAAGGGGGTGGAGGGAAGTACAGTTGAAGTAGGCCCGATTTCGTTGAAATTTGGTATGCTGAGGTACTTGGGGGATGGAGATAACGGGCGGATTCAAGATTGACGATTTTTGGTCATCTTTTGGTAACCAATTTTAACTAACTTCTACCTCGAACTGATACACATCCGATTGCCATCAAACTTGTCATGCACTTACGGTTCCGGTGACAATACCATAATATGTCATTATTAGGCACCCCTCCACCCTACGAGGGGAGTGGAGAGGGGAAAACACCTAAGTTTGACCGATTTCAACCAAAATTGGTATACGGGGGCTTTTGGGAATAAAGAATACGAATTTTTGATCAGATTTTGAAAATTCAATATGGCGGATTCAAGATGGACGATTTTCGTCATTTTTGCTAACCAATTTTAACTGACATATCCACATTCGATTGTGTTAAAATTTGGTATGCGTTTGTAGTTCCGGTGAAAATAGAATAATATGGTATTCTCATGTACCCACCTCCCTTTAACGAGGGAAGTGGAGGGGGGAAAAGATTTAGTTTGTTTGATTTAAATTAAAATTGGCATACAGAGGTTTTTCGGGAAGGGATAACAAGCTTTTATTAAATGCACTCAAAAGTAGAAAATAATTTTTTATCTTTCTTATACCATAATAAAAGCGATGGGAGCAAATTAAAAATTTAAAATTTACGGTGACAAAGAGAGAACTACAAAACAAGAACTAAATTCTTCTTCTATTCGAATGATAAACGTACTCCTTTAATCTAAAGAAGGTGAGAACGGGTGAGATTGCCGTGCTTGCCAAGCCTTTAAAAATGTCCTTAGGTTATAGAGTAATACAACTGTTTCTTAGGTGAATCGTCGATGTGACCGATATACAATAGCTAAAGTTAAAATTTTTAATTTGCGCCCATCGCTTTTATTATGGTATAAGAAAGATAAAAAGTTATTTTCTACTTTTGAGTGCATTTAATAAAAGCTTGTTCAGTCAATGTTTTTTTTTTTAATAAAAATTTATTATTTTGGAAAAAACAACCTCAATGACCCACAGAACAAAACCTGATTTTTAAGTTAGCAAAAGCAAACGCCTCTAGACTTTGGTAATCGGCATTGTAACCGTAGATAGAGAGTACCCTATCTACGTTATAACTAACCCCTCTTATTACGCTTTCATATGAATCAAATGCACCCAAGTAAAACAACATGATGCCAGAGATATTAGACATTTAAAGTTGGCAAGCTATTTTTGTTTCCTTGTTGTTAGCGTATCTTTGATGCATTTGTGAAAGCGTCCTTAAGGCCACAAAAACGGCATAGATTTGACAACACTGCTTTGCTATTTTTTTGAAAGATCAATAATAGGTGGCATGACTAATACCATTTCGAGTGAGATCGTGCAGTGTTCAGAGCACAGTGCGAACACCATATGTGAGGAAAAGTATAACTTATTAGGAACGTAACCCTTTATTAATGCTTCTTTAAAAGGTTTTGTCTCGAAATTAAAAAAAATCAAAAGAAAAGTCAATATTCAACATCAAAAAAATAACAAATTTCCGTATTATTTTTATCACTTGACATGTATCAATTAATTGGCCGAATGTTCCATTAGATAAGTGGCCGGTGGCCATGCGGAACCTGAATTCCAATACTCCAATCGAACTTACTTCAGTTTCTTTGGACCTACTAAAATACGTGACCTTGGCGCTTCAGAATTCCGGCAGTATATTGCTTACAAAGAAAAAACCATAACTTTTTTGTTATCAGATAATAGGATTTATAAAAATCTACAACCGTATCCAAAGGATATTTCAAAATTTGGTGTATTTTTTTTTAAAATAAAAAATCCAAAAATGGCTGTTACAGATTTCTGTATTATCGACGAGGCTAAAGAAAAAGATAGGTAAGATTTTTGACTATTGTTAGCCGTGTTTATTTTATTACGAAAATGAGAGTCCAGCAAAAAACTGTCTGGATACGGTTGTGAAGAATTCAACAATAAACATTCCTGCCAAATTTCAACAGATTCCATTTTCTCGTTTCCGATATTCTGCCCGGTAAAAATTGGCCCAAAAACAGCAAAGCACAACAACAAATTAAAATTTCAATGTTCGCTATTTGTATTTCATCAAACGACACATCGACAATAAAAACCTTTTGGTACAGACGTGCGATTTTGAGTTTTTAAAAGGGCAATTATCAGTTTTGACAAGGGAGATTTTCACTTGAGCGGAAAATTTTCGCTGAATCAGGTAAAAATCGAACTGCTTTTATAATGTATGAGGTAAATAATCTACAAGCTCCGGTTTAGAAACGTTCTGGGTCCCAATTCTTGAGCAGGGAACGACATAGATTTGTGTCGAACGATCCCACATTTAACGCAGTTCGTATTCTGGAGCGGTGATCATGCCATTTCTCAGACACTTTTGCGCGTAAATTATATCTTTTTCGATCTAAAATTTAGAAGAAGTTCCAAGAAAAAAGAATGTTTTTTTCGGGGATGGGATCATTGAAACAGCAAAAAAATATTTGAAAATAAAATATTGTACCTTCTGTAAATTTAATTTTAATCATGATTAAATTTAAATATGGAATGGGGGTCCCTATAAAAAAACCCGAATAAACATAATTTGTCAGAATTTAAAAGAAAAGAAAATAATTGGTCCGCAAAGAATTGTCTCGAAAATGAAATGACGGGAAAATCAAATCGCTAGAAAATAAATGCATAAAATTAAATTTAAACGAAACATATTTTTATAGAACAACAAAATTTTAGAAAATATTTTTAACGAAAATAATTTGACAGAAACATAATAATGCCGAACCAGAAAATTCAAGAATCCCACTGGCCGAAAATGATTTGAACCGATAGCCACGAATTCAATTGCTACGTTACCAGGCTTACGGCAGGGAAGAGTCGAAGTAAGTTGTGATACTGTATTTACCCCCTTTACATTCTTCAACCACCCCCTACCCCCAAATTTCTTCATAATATTGTATTTTCATCGGACCTTCACTACAAAAATTAATCGCAAGATTTGATGGACAGTTAGACAGCCAGAAACTGTGAAATAGAGAAACTTGTCAACGCCGCAATCCAGGGCCTACGGCGCTCTATAAATTTATATTTAAGGATCGGGCATATTATTTTCAATTGTAATTCCGATATTTTACGGTTCGGGAAAATTATAACCGGTTAAACTATATTCGTGTATTTTAACCAGTGGCGGCTCGTGACTTATAAAACTTGGATAAAAAAAAGCTATTCTTTAAATTGCTTTAAATATTTTTTCATCAAAAAGTTGTTTTCTACCCAAGAACCAAAGAAGCACAAACAAGAGTATTAAATAAAAAGTTGTACATATAATAAATTTGGGCGCAGAGGTGTTTTGGTATCATAAATCATTCTTAAGAGGGTTCTGAATTATCCAACGAACCAGCAAACGTGCTGCGTGTATCCGACTGTCTACTGTGAAGGTGTGTGGTTAAGTGGATTTTTATTGACCTCATTTCTAATCTAGAAAAAGGAAAAATCGTCCCGAGGCAATACCTATACATGAAGAAAAATCGAGTTTTAAAGGCGCATTTACACAGACAAACTTTCCTTTGATGTTGAAATGCCGACAAACATTTACACGAGCCTCTTGAGCAAAATGTTCAAAGAAATGTTCGAGCAAAATCGCGTACAAAAAAAGACACTTAAATTTTGGAGAGAATTTTGAGCAAAATTTGTTTGAAGAAATGTTGGTAATAAAAATTTCTTACAAATTTAAATTTTATAGTTTTATGGGAATTCATTGAACTTAACTGAAAATAGAAAGACTAAGTTTTAAAACAAGGTATTTTTAATTAAGTGCTTTCCGACGGAAAAACGATTTGACGTCGAAATTCACGTTTTACCTCATAAGCAACTTCGATTGATCTGATTTTTATAGGGGATATGCCAGTATACTTGTAACTTTTTTGGGGTTGTAAAAAAAAACGAGAATCAAAAAAAATAAAAATTGGCACTTATTTATTGCTGTTGCTGGGTTAGGAGAAGGTAAAAACCGTAGACTAGTGAGAGGGGGTTTTGGTCAAATTAACATTGACACACAAAATTACAGCAGTGTTTGACAGCGCTGCGTTCCGACTGTCTAAACCTCTCTATCCCCCCCCCCCAGGGAACAACTAACTACTCTCCAGAACAGTTCTCTAAAAATATCCACTGCATTTTAAAAAGTAATTACTTCGAAGACATTTCCGTTTTCTTTTTGTAATGAAAGAAAACCAAAAAAGTTAGAGAAAAGAATTAAATGTTATTACCTCCATCATTAACTATTTTACCATTGCATATGACAAAACTGATAGCCAATAATAATGTTTCGCTTGCCGTCGCCATTTTTTCACAAAAGTTTAAAATTAAAGTTGGTGTTCCATTTTTTTAAAGAATTGAGATCACTGATCACTGATGTAAAATTATATTTATTCTCATCTTTAAAAATATGTTTCCAAAATAGATAGCAATAACTTGCTCAAAAATTTACCCGAACAAGAAAGCTCACAAAAATGTTCGCGCAAAAAATTTCAGATCTTTTGCACGAGCTTTTATTTGAGCATGTTCGTCTGTGTAATTGCGCCTTAAAATGTATGATTTGTTGATTTTATAACCTCAAGGGTTGCAATAAAAAAACAGGATTTTGCGTCTTCCTATTTACAAAATTTTAAAGCGGCCAGCGTGGCGTAAAGGCGCAATTACACAGACGAACATGCTCAAACAAAAGCTCGTGCAAAAGATCTAAAATTTTTTGCGTGAACATTTTTGTGAGCATTTCTTTGAACATTTTGTTCGGGTAAATTTTTGAGCAAATTATTGGTATCTGTTTTGGAACCATATTTTTAAAGATGAGAATAAATAAAATTCCACAGCAGTGATCATTGATCTCAATTCTTTAAAAAAATGGAACACCAACTTTTATTTTAAATTTTTGTGAAAAAAAGCCGACGGCAAGTGAAATATTGTTATTGGCTATCAGTTTGGTCACATGGATTAGGGTTACTTATAATATTTTTTTCTTATTGTTTTTCCTGGATTTTTTCTACCGGGAGTTATTTTGGGATTTTCTTGCAAGTTTTTTTTTATTTCCAAAATTTTTTTTCCTAAATTCAAAAAACAACCCAGGAAAATTGGGAGTTTTTCAAATATCGGCAAAAAACTTAAAAATTGCATTTTTAACCGCACCTCGCGACTATGAGGAGTGGTGGGAAGGGGAATTTTTTTTTAAAATATTTTTGTAACTTTACTTTACCCTTAGCTTTGATTGTGTTTTTTTTAATTCCTCACACCAGATTTACCGAGTTAGTTTAAGGCCCCAAGGGTTGCTTAAAAAAGCAAAAGGTTCATGAAAATGTTGAAGATATAGATATTTACTGTCAATTTAATGTAATAATCAAGGTCGATTACTGACACTAAGCAAACAATATGCAAAGGGCAACATTCCGATTCAAAAGTCTAGTCTATTACTGCTAAATTATATTTTTTAGATAAGGGTCGGGATCGTAGGGTTATAAACGTGGGTAATAAACGGGTATTATTTAAAACGAACGTGCTTTTGTTCATATATTTGAGATTTAATAAAATGTATATAGATTTTTTAATTTGACTTAGTTATTTTTGTAAAAGACTAAACTAGGAAGTAAAATAGAGATATTCTTTTAAACGTAAATTTTTATTATTACATTTTACAGGCAACAGCAATTAATAAGTGCCAATTATTATTTTTTTATTCTCGTTTTTTTACAACCCCTAAAAAGTTACAAGTATACTGGCATATCCCCTATTAAAATCAGGTCAATCGAAGTTGCTTATGAGGTAAAATGTGAATTTCGACATCAAATCGTTTTTCCGTCGGAAAGCACTTAATTGAAAATACCTTATTTTAAAACTTTGTTTTTCTATTTTCAGTTAAGTTCAATGAATTCCGATAACAATATATATTTTGAATTTGTAAAGAAATTTTTATACCCCCAATTCTTCAGACAAATTTTGCTCAACATTCTCTCCAAAATTTACGTGTGTTTTTTTGTACGCGATTTTGCTCGAACATTTCTTTGAACATTTTGCTCAAGAGGCTCGTGTAAATGTTTGTCGGCATTTCAACATCAAAGGAAAGTTTGTCTGTGTAAATGCGCCTTACTGTGGCGCACAAGAGAAGAATTTCTTCTCGACTTACCCAGCACCACAAAGCGTCGCTACAAACATTCGGAAAACAAAGGTAAAACAAAAAAACAAATAAAGGAAATAATACCCCAATATAAAAATCAAAGATAAATGTTAAAGGCGTTTTTTTTTCGTACGTCAAAAACCAAAAAATTATAAATACTATATACTAAACTAGTTTTTCCAAAAATGTTGATGAGGCGCTACTGCTTTTAACCCGCCATGGGTCGCGTATATGTCTGTGAGACCGAGTTTTTTTATTTCCTAAATATTTTTAAGAAAAGCTCATAGCCGCATGCCCCTCTTTCAATTTGCCTATTGGGCGACTCTAAAGATTCAGTGTAGAGATGGGTAAATCGATCATTTTGTAATGAACGAATCGATCAGTGATTCGTTTCAAGAATGATCGAATCTTTTGAATCGATCATTGAATCAATCATTTGAAAAAAAGTGGTGACCAAAAAAAAGGTCTATGCCCGATACAGATAAATACGAATTACCCTGCGCGCAGGAATTCGAATGAAAGGAATGAATGAACGAAACGATCGACCTATTTCCAACTGATTCAGTGTATCCATTGAATTAGTCTGATTAATAATTCAATGAGTGTATCGCCACAGTGGGTCAGTCAGTCGTTGATTCATTACGATTTGATTCACTCGTTTGATTCATTCTGTCTTCGTCGGTCATTTGACTCATTTGACTGTTTGAATCATATCGAGCAAACATGATTCGATCATTCAATACTCGCAAGTGATTCGATCATAGTGAACGAATCGTTCACGAATCACACATCTCTAATTCAGTCGACGCCCGTCAGCGGTAGGTGTAACACGTAGTAAGTGAGCGGCGAACACGGTCTCAGGCACCGTGGTGACCCAACTAAGGCACGGTCTCACAGACCAGGGCGGCCCAATGCGTTATTAAAGTTTGAGAGTAAGTCGGATTTTTTTATTGGCGATTTTATAGAACTTCATATCAGGGTGAGTAGGATTAAAGCACCGTTACCGTGAATAAAGATAACTTCAAGAGGTTAAAAATAGAGCTTTTGAACGTAGTCAATCGTTTGGCGATAAACATAACCTTACTTTTTTATTGACTTTTGTTATTATTTTCTCAAGTCTTTTTTTATTTGCTTTTCTAACCATATCATAGAGGAAAATATTAATTTAGTGATAGGACTGGGAGACCAGTACCCTCTCCAGAGAGGCCGATCAACTCATACCGATTTAGTGTCCTTTTATCCACCTTCGCCGCCATTTTCACTCAAAAGTGACAGATAATCCATTCGTTTTCTGTCAAAATGGCGGCGAAGGTGGATAAAAGGACACTAAAACGATAAGAGCTGATCGGCCTATGTGGAGAGGGTAATGGTTAAAGGCGTTTTTTTTCGTACGTCAAAAACCAAAAAATTATAAATACTATATACTAAACTAGTTTTTCCAAAAATGTTGATGAGGCGCTACTGCTTTTAACCCGCCATGGGTCTGGCATATGTCTGTGAGACCGAGTTTTTTTATTTCCTAAATACTTTTAAGAAAAGCTTATAGCCGCATGCCCCTCTTTCAATTTGCCTATTGGGCGACTCTAAAGATTCAGTCTAGAGATGGGTAAATCGATCATTTTGTACTGAACGAATCGATCAGTGATTCGTTTCAAGAATGATCGAATCTTTTGAATCGATCTTTTGAATCGATCATTGAATCAATCATTTGAAAAAAAATGGTGACCAAAAAAAAAGGTCTATGCCCGATACAGATAAATACGAATTACCCTGCGCGCAGGAATTCGAATGAAAGGAATGAATGAACGAAACGATCGACCTATTTCCGACTGATTCGGTGTATCCATTGAATTAGTCTGATTAATAATTCAATGAGTGTATCGCCACAGTGGGTCAGTCAGTCGTTGATCCATTACGATTTGATTCACTCGTTTGATTCATTCTGTCTTCGCCGGTCATTTGACTCATTTGACTGTTTGAATCATATCGAGCAAACATGATTCGATCATTCAATACTCGCAAGTGATTCGATCATAGTGAACGAATCGTTCACGAATCACACATCTCTAATTCAGTCGACGCCCGTCAGCGGTAGGTGTAACACGTAGTAAGTGAGCGGCGAACACGGTCTCAGGCACCGTGGTGACCCAACTAAGGCACGGTCTCACAGACCAGGGCGGCCCAATGCGTTATTAAAGTTTGAGAGTAAGTCGGATTTTTTTATTGGCGATTTTATAGAACTTCATATCAGGGTGAGTAGGATTAAAGCACCGTTACCGTGAATAAAGATAACTTCAAGAGGTTAAAAATAGAGCTTTTGAACGTAGTCAATCGTTTGGCGATAAACATAACCTTACTTTTTTATTGACTTTTGTTATTTTTTCTCAAGTCTTTTTTTATTTGCTTTTCTAACCATATCATGGAGGAAAATATTAATTTAGTGATAGGACTGGGAGACGGACACCCCAAAATAAATTTATTCAGGCAAACGATTTTGCAAGATATCTTTGGTGAAGTAATAGAAGAAATCGAGCCTCTGCAAACTTATTTGTTCTTACTAACCTGCTTACCAAAAAAAAAACGGTAAAAAAGGTACCCCACTACTACTATAAACACGGTTAACAAAAAATAAAATCCAAATACACAAAATTTTTGTAACAAAACAAACTTTTATAACCTAAAAATCTTCCATCACAGACTCACATCAAGTTTGGTTGGTTGTCTTTTTAACGGTAAAGGTAGTCGCTATTCGACGCTAATTAGCGCCAATGGTTACCTTTAATAAAGGTAACAGCCCCCAGAATAAGGGTAACAGACTGACAAAAAACCTGACCAAAATCTCCCTATTAAATTCTGCCTCTTACCGTAAAATATGGCATTTTTGATTTGTTAAAAATTAAATGTGACAATTTGCCATCAAGGGGGCAGAATTTAAAGATCACCGACTGTATCTCTGTATCTTAGTATGCTCCTGAAAAATAGTAGCAACGTAAAGTGATCAGTCCACATTCATCCACCTGTGGGAACAGATCGGCGAAACGTCGAGCAGACAAACCTCTACAACGGTCCAACAGCCCGAAAGACAACATACTATCAGACGAAGACCGCGAAGGCCTAACTTGAAGTATTTTATATGATTTTATATATTACGTTCCTAACCCGGTCTCTGGGCAATATTGAAAAAAAAAGGTTTTCTGATTTGCACTAAAAACAATGCCTTTTTTATTTTATAAGAATTCTTTTATAGCAGATTTTAAGAAAAAATTCTGAAGTTTACAAACTGTGTAGAAGTTCTTAAAAAAAATTAGATTTTTGAATTTTTCGTAAAAAATAAAAATAAAGTTTTTTATGGTCATGATGTTTTTTATTTTTTCAACTGCACGTCCCAATGAGCATTTTTGTCTATATAAAAGTTACAGCAAATAATATAAAACCTTCATAAAATAACCAAAAGTTGAAAAAAAGACTTTAAAAACAACTGCTTATACAAATTTATGGTACATAGTAATGGATAGAAAATCAACATATAGATTTTATAAAACTTCCTTATGAGCCCTCAAGTATAGAGATTATTATAAAAAGGTTTTACAACTGTTCTAACAACACTACATAACAAATTAAAGGTTTTTATGGATTTAGAAATATAGATTTTCCATCTTTCTTCCCTTTGCTTGTTATGTATTATTTTTTTTCTTTTTACAATAAAAATTTTTTTAAAATGGTGTTTAGCAATCTTCTAAAATAAATAAAAATGAAAGTGAGATAAGCTGAAGCAGGAATATGAATATTTATATACTATAGTCAAATAAAAGCTGTTTTTCAAGTCATCCTACTCTGAAAATCAGCTGCGGTCCCGTGTGTACTGTATAGTTTTCGAATACACTCACGTAAATTTCATGGGCTCCAAAAATACTTGAAAAAACGGGAAAAAAATATTCATTTAAATATCAGTTTTTTCTTCATACGTGTTTTTTTCTTTCTGGGACAAATATTGAATTTTGTATGTTGTTCTTAACCCTAACAAGCAATATTTCGATTGAAACACATGTTGAAACCCCATAAATAACGTGTTTATTTAGGCCAAAAACCTATTTTTGTAATCCAAAATGGCGAAAATTTTCGACAATTCTATAAAAAAAAAACAATACAACTATACCACTGTTTACCTCGACTAACACTATTTTATGACCCTTTTAAAAAATTATGCTACTTGGAACAAAGGGCTGCAGATGGCGCAGTGTTGAACACTGATGGTCCGTTTCTGCGAGATTAACATAGTTACCATTGTTCTCTTTTCCTAAATGCATTCCTCGAGAGATCCAGCATACTACACATACCAGGAAAAATACCCGCCTCCACACACTTCAAGCCCGCATAACTGTCAGAGGTAACTATCTCAAGAATATAGTTAGATTGCGGGGTCGAAGGGTGTACATGCGAGTATTTTCCGGGGTGTTCACATTTGCCGCCGACCAGCAGTATCAGCGTATGCGCTCGACGTTTCACGGTGCGTTTTTGCGACCTTAACACGGTTACTATATCGTTCTCTTTTTCTAAAACACGGTTGCCATCTATGCGTTTCTCATTCGTGGGTCCCCCGAATCAAAACACGTATCACTTGGTCTAAGCGAGATTTGCCTATACAAGTTCATGTCGGACCACGTGATGAGTTTTTTGAGTCAGGGTGACTGCGCATGGGAAACGCTGGTGGGAATCGGGTGTAAAATGCATTCGATCCCGATATCTGTCATCGGCAACTATCTCAAGAAGATTTGGATCTCTTATCTCTCTCAGATTGATGTAACTAAAACAAGATAATGGTATGGTTTCTCGCAAAAACGCGCCTTTTGATGTTGCAAAAAAGATCCTTTTGATGTCGCAAAAACGCGCCTTTTGATGTCACAAAATTAACCTTAAAAATCTTGTTTGTTTTGTTATTATAATTGCCAAAATAAATTAAAATTGTTTTTTTTTGTTCTAAAAACAGTTGTATTATAATCACTATATAAAGAAATTAATAACAACATTATAGAAAAAACCTTAGGGGCAAAAAAGGTTTATGAATGAGTTCATAATCTTATCTTATATAAATTTGTTGTTGGTTAATTAAGTTTTATAAGTGGGTTGGTAGCAATATTTTAAAAACCAATCTATTATATATCTTTAATTGAAAGTTACTTACGGTTTTATAGGTGGGTTGACAGAAAGATTTCAAATATCAATTTATATAACTTTTGCCACTGATGACTTATATTTTTATAAAAATGTTGGTGGAAACATTGTTAACACCAATTTATATAACATTTGAACCGATGACTTTAATTTTTATAAAGATGTCCGTGGAAATCTTGTTAACGCTAGTTTTATGTTACTTTAGGGTACCATCAACTTAGAGCTTTTAATAAAACAAATATACAAACTCAATTCTTGTAGGAAACTTCTAAATACCCTAGGGTATCAATGGAACCCTCTTTATAATAATTATATAAATATCTGTCACCAGAAGTTTCTGAAAATGCTCATTGGGGTGGTAAATCTATAATAATTAGTAAGTAATAAGTAATACGGCAAGAACCTACATAAGGTATACACCATCTAATCTGTGATATATAAAAAAAACAAAAAACGTAATATTACTATTTTAGAATGTTTTTAAATGTAGTGTCCTTTTGTATAGTTTTAGTCATAACAGAGGAAACCAAATAAATTTCATGTCCTGAGGATGACTCAATAAACGAGTCGAAACGTCGACATTGGAAGCAAACCTGGTTTCTGTTTATTTGATCTCATCCAACAAAATTTCAAGTTAAATCTAATTTTGGGTCACAAAATTTGTCAATTAAATATAATAATTATATTATTTTTGTTATTTTATATCTCTATGACAAGGAGAGACCGTGGCGACCCAGATACGGTGGTGGCTCAGCGCTACCCATGGAGGGTTCAGGATCGCGTTATTAAAAATTTATTCATATTTGGTTTCGGACGTTTTATTTCTGTTCAATTGTGTTTTGGTTTTTGTAAATTCGGCTTTTTGTGGATTCCCGAATGGCTCTTATTAAGACTAGAAATTCTTTTTTTTGTAAGTGACCTTAGCTCAGAAAATGTCGAAGTGACTTTTAAAACGGGTCATATAATATCCATACTTTTTGGAGTCAAATAAACATTAGAATTGGCTTTTCCTAAATGCATTCCTCGAGAGATCCAGCATACTACACATACCAGGAAAAATACCCGCCTCCACACACTTCAAGCCCGCATAACTGTCAGAGGTAACTATCTCAAGAATATAGTTAGATTGCGGGGTCGAAGGGTGTACACATTTGCCGCCGACCAGCAGTATCAGCGTATGCGCTCGACGTTTCACGGTGCGTTTTTGCGACCTTAACACGGTTACTATATCGTTCTCTTTTTCTAAAACACGGTTGCCATCTATGCGTTTCTCATTCGTGGGTCCCCCGAATCAAAACACGTATCACGTGGTCTAAGCGAGATTTGCCTATACAAGTTCATGTCGGACCACGTGATGAGTTTTTTGAGTCAGGGTGACTGCGCATGGGAAACGCTGGTGGGAATCGGGTGTAAAATGCATTCGATCCCGATATCTGTCATCGGCAACTATCTCAAGAAGATTTGGATCTCTTATCTCTCTCAGATTGATGTAACTAAAACAAGATAATGGTATGGTTTCTCGCAAAAACGCGCCTTTTGATGTTGCAAAAAAGATCCTTTTGATGTCGCAAAAACGCGCCTTTTGATGTCACAAAATTAACCTTAAAAATCTTGTTTGTTTTGTTATTATAATTGCCAAAATAAATTAAAATTGTTTTTTTTTGTTCTAAAAACAGTTGTATTATAATCACTATATAAAGAAATTAATAACAACATTATAGAAAAAACCTTAGGGGCAAAAAAGGTTTATGAATGAGTTCATAATCTTATCTTATATAAATTTGTTGTTGGTTAATTAAGTTTTATAAGTGGGTTGGTAGCAATATTTTAAAAACCAATCTATTATATATCTTTAATTGAAAGTTACTTACGGTTTTATAGGTGGGTTGACAGAAAGATTTCAAATATCAATTTATATAACTTTTGCCACTGATGACTTATATTTTTATAAAAATGTTGGTGGAAACATTGTTAACACCAATTTATATAACATTTGAACCGATGACTTTAATTTTTATAAAGATGTCCGTGGAAATCTTGTTAACGCTAGTTTTATGTTACTTTAGGGTACCATCAACTTAAAGCTTTTAATAAAACAAATATACAAACTCAATTCTTGTAGGAAACTTCTAAATACCCTAGGGTATCAATGGAACCCTCTTTATAATAATTATATAAATATCTGTCACCAGAAGTTTCTGAAAATGCTCATTGGGGTGGTAAATCTATAATAATTAGTAAGTAATAAGTAATACGGCAAGAACCTACATAAGGTATACACCATCTAATCTGTGATATATAAAAAAAACAAAAAACGTAATATTACTATTTTAGAATGTTTTTAAATGTAGTGTCCTTTTGTATAGTTTTAGTCATAACAGAGGAAACCAAATAAATTTCATGTCCTGAGGATGACTCAATAAACGAGTCGAAACGTCGACATTGGAAGCAAACCTGGTTTCTGTTTATTTGATCTCATCCAACAAAATTTCAAGTTAAATCTAATTTTGGGTCACAAAATTTGTCAATTAAATATAATAATTATATTATTTTTGTTATTTTATATCTCTATGACAAGGAGAGACCGTGGCGACCCAGATACGGTGGTGGCTCAGCGCTACCCATGGAGGGTTCAGGATCGCGTTATTAAAAATTTATTCATATTTGGTTTCGGACGTTTTATTTCTGTTCAATTGTGTTTTGGTTTTTGTAAATTCGGCTTTTTGTGGATTCCCGAATGGCTCTTATTAAGACTAGAAATTCTTTTTTTTGTAAGTGACCTTAGCTCAGAAAATGTCGAAGTGACTTTTAAAACGGGTCATATAATATCCATACTTTTTGGAGTCAAATAAACATTAGAATTGGCTGAACTTTGAATGGAAGGCAAAGAAAATTAGAAAAAAAAGTGCTCGGAGCCGTGTCTTAGTTTTTGCAAAATCTTTCCTTCCTTTCAAAGTTCACCCAATTCCGATTTTTATTTGACTTCAAAAAGTATGGATATTACATGCCCATTTTGAATGTCACTTCTACATTTTTTGAGATAAGGTCACTGGCAGAAAAAAAGAATCTTCACTCTTCAGGTCGTAGTTACAATCTGGGGAATTGTTTTTAGCAACACTGTACGGGAAATCAATTTAATTAACTATGTCGACCTGATTTTTTTGCAAAATTTTACGACATTGAATGTGTCACACCGGGTCACAAATTTGGGGTTAGGTTACTTATTTTGACTTTTCGTGTTCTGCGCCGCTAAAAAACCAGGTAAAATACTAAAATAAAAGAAAACCATTTATTGCAGAACTACCTGCTAAAAAACGCTAACCAACTACGTATTAAAGTAACTGGGTGTAATGTTTAAGGTTGCATTTACAGCTGCATTTATAATTAAATTGGAAACACTCCCGCTATCTAGCTAGATACCGACAACAGGTTAAAAAGCATTAAGCATGCAGATTTAAAAATCGGCTACTGGCGCTAGAATAAATAATTGTATTCTATTTTAAACAAGAGCGTCAACGACTAGCAAGTGTCCTTCCAACCTCTAAATGACTTTATTGACCTGTTTTCTTAGTACTCAAGTATCCGTGTGTTTTTAAAACTGAGGTTCTAAAATCTATCCTTTGCACTCCAAGATTTCACTAGTACAATTGCACATAACTATGCCGCAATAATTTAAATTTTAAAAAAATGGTTCATTCAAAATAAAAACAAAATTATGTGCGGTTATGGGCGCCGAATGTTTCTATGCGAATTCCTAGTAATCCCAGCGAGCCAGTAAAGTTCCCTTGGTTCTTTGATAGACTCGGGGTAACGCCCGCGCAGCGTTAGGCCTTTCGGCGGGCGACCGCACACGCGGAGTGGTTTCATATTTGTTTTAGAACAATGTTTTTGAAAACACATTTTTGAAAGATAAACATAACCTCAAATGGTTTTCTGTCAGAAAACGTAAAAATACTCTTCTGTCCCACTGCGGCCCGATTTAAAGTTTGTTGACAAAACACCTACAGTTACCATGGAATCGTATAAATTCTGCGGTCTATCGGCCAACACTTGAACTGCGTGTGTCTCCCAAATTCAATGATTGATCGGTTTTCTTTACCAGAGTGCACAGGCTTTTAGAAAAAAGGAAACTTAGTTTTTATTTTCGCTAAAGCAAGGAAATATAAAAATGAAAAATGTAATCCAAAGGAAATTGTGAGTATTTCTCTATTTTTTTTTGGTTGTAAATCGGATTTGTTCTAAACCGCAATTATTTTAAAGCTTTTGGGATAGATGACAGCACCAGAGCTTTTATTTTGGAGAAAAAATAATTGAGAATTTTCAAAAATCCTTCAGATATTTTGGTTAAGCATTTAAAAATGATCACCCCTGCAAAATTTCAGCTAATTTTGATGTTTAGTTTTCCCTGTGCCCTCTGGTAAAAGATTAAAAATCTTAAAGAACAAAGCGTTGCCAGTTGTACTCTTTTTTTACTTAAAATCTGGATCGAAACTATAGCCTTAAAGTTTTAATACAAACCGGCCTTTTCGAAACACCGATTAGTACTTATTCATAATTAAAGCTCAAATGGGAATTTTTTGCGATGGTGAATATAGACATGAAAATAAAACTTATTATTTTTATCAGTCAATTTCTTTATTTACAAAATTTTCTTCCTGAGCAAGTACATTGCATTTTAAGACCATCCAGCAAAAATTGTTTCTTCCAATGAATGCAGACGGGCAGGGAGTGCGAATCAATTTTCTTTTATATTTTTCAGATGTTTTTTGTTTTTTATTATACCCCAAAAATAACTTACGCTGGGCACGTATTACAAATAGTCAATAATTGTTGAATATCTCTAACCTCTAAAATTTTAAGTCGTTTTTTTTTCATATTAAACTTAAAATAATACAAAAATAGTTTAAAATAAGAATTAAATTAAGAAGCTGTCTATACAGAGTGCATCAAAAGGAAAGTTGTTATTATTATTTTTTTACAGAATAAGTTCCTATTGATGTAGTCTATTTAGTCGCGTCCTAAAATTTACCTAATAATAAAAGTTTAAAAAATAAGTACAATAGTAAACAAATCTAACCAACCTATAACAAAAGGGGTTACTAAAAAATAATAGGAATCAATAACACTGTGATAAAAATTGGTAAAAATGTGTAAATGTAAAAAATGGCACAAGGTGGCGCTATCTATATAATAAGTATATTTTTACGTTGTGCAACGTATATTCTTTAAAAATAATTAAATTAAATGATATGCGATTATTGTTTTAAATTTCTTTAAAGCTTTAAAATCTAAAAATAATTAAAGAGTGAATAAGGAAACTAAAGTCAGAAAAGTGTCAAACAGTATAAAGTGAGTGTATATTTATTATTTCAGAACGTAAAAAGTGTTTCTTTTAAATATCATAATTGACAAACATTTTTTCTATAGTAGGTTAAATTATATTTTGGTCACACAATGCACCTTTGGCAAGTAAACATAATTACTTCGAAGCATGCGGAGTAGTTTTCTTGGTACATGTTGATCCATTATAAGTCTCCCCCCCCATCTAGAGGCTAAACTAAGCATGATAGAAGGTTCACACAAAAACTGGCTCAAAGAACAATTTTTTTAAGTTTTCTCTTGGTAAAACCATGATGGTAATTTCAGGCTTAAAATATTTTAGCACAATTTAGGGGTTAGGTTTTTGTTTAAGCAATTTTTACTATGTTTTTCACATTTTTATGCCATGATTTTGCTGACATTTTAAAGCGTTCTTTCCAAAATTTCGATTTCTAGAATAAAACACAAATTTTGCAAGTTTTCACTGTCTTTTTAGCGTTCAAAAAAAGTACTGCCAAAAAACATTTCTTCTCTGTTAAAATGAAAAATATTTAGAGAGAGGGGGCAGAATTTTAGAGTTAGATGGAGATAATTTAGTGAAGTGCAAAGTATTTTAGAGAAGGCTACAGATCTGTTATAATTGGTCGCCTAGAATAAAAAATTAGCGTTGCCAAATCAAATTATTTTAGGGAGATTTTGTTTTTAAATAAATTTGAATGATATCCTCTTTATACTGAAAATATATAAAAAGAAAGTTTTTATAAATAATTTTGCCAGAAAATGATAAACGATATATTTTATGATAATAATGTTAATAAAGAATTCCAGAAAAAATTGGTTTAGTGTTACGGCAACAGTCTAAAATAATTTTTCCCACAGTGCAGATTATTTTTATTTTTCATTTTTCTTCAAAAAAATCGTTAATATTTTATATTTTTTAAAAGTGTATATTAAGCCCTAAACTATTATATTAACTTCTTTTTTTAAGTATCAAGTTCTTAAACTCTTTAAAATTAACGAAAAACATGAACAAATCTTAAATTTTTTAACACCTATAAAAACATTTTAACAGGTATTTAAGTAAATTATTTTAAGGTTCATCATGGCTCTTCCATTACATTTACCTCAAGTCATGGTAAAGCCATGATGAGCCTTAAAATAATTTAGTTAAATACCTGATTTTGAGATGTGTTTAAATACACTTATAGTAGGACACGTTTTCCGGTAAATTTAAAGACTGTAAATAACTTTGATTGAAAGAAATTAATACCACCTTATGTCTTACACACTCTCTAGATGAAGGAATTATTTTAAGGGTCTCAGGGTCTCTCTAGATGGAGAGATAATTTAGTGAAGTGCAAAAATATTTAAGGTTGTTAAAGAGAGACAGCAGGCTATAAAAGTATTTTAGAGAAAGATGAAAATATTTTAAGGCAATTGTTTAATGTCTGTTACGTCATCTGTCTGTCATCTTGAGTGCCATTTTTATATAAAAAAGAGCAAAAATTGTAATTTTTCAAAGCATAAAGTGTGTGAGACAAAAGGTGTTATTAATTTCTTTTAATCAAAATTCTTTACAGTCTTTAAATTTACCAAAAAACGTGTCCTACTATTAGTGTATTTAAGCACATCTAAAAATCATTTAACAGGTATTTAACTAAATTACACAGGATGTAACAAAAAACATGTATTCTGTAAATGAGACACCCTGTATATTATGCAATATTTGAATTGACCCAAAAATCTACTTTGAAAAAATGTTACACACCACTATCTTATATTTCACGGTTTTTAAGATATTTACGTTTAAACTTTAAAAAGATCAATTTTAGAACATTCTTAAATGGCGATTTAAATTTTGCAAAAAAAATGTCATTATTTATTTCCACTGCCATACTGGTTATTAATAACCTGCATTTCACAGCCAACTACTTGTAAGTATTTGAATGCGAACAAATCAAAAAAAGGTAAAAGTTAAGACACTAGTATGCAGTATTTTTGAGAATAAGAGTTTTCTGAGAATTCAAAAATGACAAAATATACAGAATGCCTGTTTTTTGTTAAAAAATAGTTATTTTAGCCAGTTGTTGTTTGAACCTTCTATCACGCTTAGTTTGGCCTCTAGAAGGGCGGGAGACTTATAGTGGATCACCCTGTACCCGCATGGCCCTTCGTCTATGCCTCACATCACGAAAATTACGGTAGGTCAGGATGTCGTAAAAATTATTAAATATTTGAGGTTTAAAAAAATATCCAATCAAAATAAAAACATCAAGTAAATTAAATGGAAAAGTCCATTTCTTACTTGATTTTTTACTTAGAATAGAATTAGTGCTTGTGTGTGTTCATCTTTTTTTTTAACTCGGTATAACATCAAAAATTTCACAACCCAATAACACTAATAGAAAGATTTAACAATAAAAGTGCATATACGATTAAAACAATTATTAAAAAAATAACACAATCCTTGATAAGAACTCAATTTTCTATGTGATACGGAACTAAAGTAGGACTATAGATATCTATCTAGTTTTAAAATTTAAATCACTAATTTTTTGCTTTTTTGTTTTAAGGATCAGGTCGGTCTTAAGAGTTTCACCCCATTTTTTCTTAAGAGATCTGAAACAAATAATCTAATAAACAACGATAACGGACTCTCGACTCATAAGGATAAAAACAATATAAAATGATGATGTATTTTGTTGTTCTAGATGACCGAGATCTAAAGATAATCACTAATCTATACTGGAATCAGACTGCTCAAATAAAGGTTGATGGCCAACTGTTCGAAGAGGTCGAAGTAAGAAGAAGAGTACGCCAAGGTTGTATAATAGGGATATTTTGGAACGCTTATTTGACACTTCGTAGTGGTTGTGGTAATTACTGCGTCTGCGCAATAGCTAAACGTCATTCCGTTGTGGTAATTAACCACTACCACTGCCGTAAGCTACGAATCCATTTCGTTGTGGTTGTGGTTATTTTTATGATTGATTTTATAGAATTTTGGCACAATTAATTTTAAAAATAATAAAATATTTCCAGGTTCCAACATATAAAACACTTATTTTGTAAAATAAAGTCGAATTTTGCATTTTTTCGCATCTATATATTTTTTTATGAGTGACAATTTTTAATGTGTTCCAAAATTTCTGGTAAAATCGATGCGTGGTAGTGGTTGTTAAACACTACCACAGCGGCTGTCAAAGTTGTTGAAATTTTAAGCGTTCCTAAATTTCCCTATTGTCTCCCCTGTTGTTTAATATCTATAGTAACAAAGTAATAGAGAATGCACTTCATAACTGCGAAGAGGGTCTGACCATAAACGGCATAAAAATCAACAACATACGATATGCCGACGACACTGTCATAATAACAGACACGCTGGAACGCCTGCAAGTTGTTGAATCAAATTGCTGCCAAAAATTCGCAATTCGGGCTTGATTTAAATGTTGGAAAACCAAAATGGATGGTCATATCCAAGGAAAAGAACATCCGAGGCATGTTAGAAGTAAATGGGCAGTAAGTCTAAGTCGAACGCGTGGATTCACACAAATACTTGGGTTGTCTCCTCAATGAGAACTGGGACAACATGCAAGAAGTTCGTGTAAGAATTGAACAGGCCAGATCATCTTGTATCAAAATGAAGTCAATGTTGTGTAGTCGCGATCTTAATACCACTTTCCGAACTCGTGTGATTCGGTGTTATGTTTTTAGCATCTTATATTATGGCATGGAAGCATGGACACTGACTGAAGCCATGTCCAAAAAGTTGGAGCCATTCGAGATGTGGTGTGATTGAAGAATACTAAGGATATTTTGGATAGACCGAGTAACTAATGTGGATGTTCTTAGAATAAATAAAAAGCTTGAAGTTTTATTTACCATCAAAAAACGAAAACTTGAATATTTTGGCCATATTTTGAGAAATGACAAATATAAACTTTTAAAAATTAATAATAGAAGGCAAAATTGAAGGCAGAAAAGGTCCAGGTCGTAGACGGATATCATGGCTTAAAAATCTCAGACAATGGTATGGTATTAGTACTACGACACTTTTCCGAAAAGCAGTGGATAGGGTGCAGAAGAAGATGTATTTTAATTTAAAAAAAAAAATAAATGTAGAGAACTGAAAACTCAGGCAATCTGGACAAACATAAACACCAAAAACCAAAAATAAAAAAAATATAAAAAAATAAAACCATTTTTGGTAAATACTACTTACTTATTTTCCAGGATTATTTTAGCACCCATTGTCATCAAAATAAGCGTTGCGGTCCCTTCAAACCGTTAGCAGCAGAGCGAAGTTTGGGCAGTTCAAGTCCAGGGTTCATCCCAAACCCGTCCAGCGCATAAAGTCGGGCAGTTCTCTGACGGGAACGTCCCGGGCGTACGCCTTAACCCGCAGGTTACGATCCTCCGTGAGCAGCACTACTTCGCGTACTATGTGCCTGGGTTCGTCTGCAAGAGAAAATGATAACACATGTCAACAACACGTTGGCGCAAACATTAACCACAAATTTTTTTGGAGGTGTAGGGTTATGAGTTGAGGGATCTTATTCATGAAACGTCCTTTTTTTGGAATGGAAACGTTTCGAAAAATTTATTTGCTTCTTCAGGGCTCTAAAATTGAATGTACAATAAAAAGAGTGTGGATTTAAAAGAATTTCTGTAAAAAAATGTTATTATACAACCAGCAAAAGTTTAAAAAGTAAAACGTTATTTATTTTTTTAGTATAAGTTTGAGAAGTTTTTAAAATTGAATGTACAATAAAAGTAGTGTCGTAGTAATAAGACTTTAATGTGTTTGTTTATGTCTTTTTAAAAGTTTTTGTTTAAAATAAATGCCTTTTTACCAAAGGATGACGTTTATTAGCAATAAAATAGACATAGGGAACGGCGTCTTGAATGTATGTCTGTTTTTTACATTTTGCGTTTTTTTTTCTCACATTTTTACATTTGATTGTTGTTATTGTTGTATGTTTTGTCTTCTCAAACTTAAACTAAAAAAATAATAAAAATTTTACGTTTCACTTTTTAAACTTTGTCGGTTGTATAATAACTTTTTTTTTGTTTTAACAAAAATTCTTTTAAATCCACACTACTTTTATTGTACATTCAATTTTAAAAAGTTCTCAAACTTATACTAAAAAATAAAAAAATTAATGTTTTACTTTTTAAACTTTTGCTGGTTGACTAATAAGATTTTTTAACAAAAATTCTTTTAAATCCACACTATTTTTATTGTACATTCAATTTTGGAGCCCTGAAGAAGCAAATGAATTTTGCGAAACGTTGGCATTCCAAAAAAAAGGACGATTCATTAATAAGATCCCTCAACCCATAAACCTACACCTCCAAATGGACACTATCCCAATAACAGACACCCATGAAAGAACAATATTGGAACGCTGCCTTTGGATGCCAGGGGTGTCTGTTACAATTTTTTTAAATCTAATTTATAAGTAGTAAAGCCTATAATACTTTACTGTATAATATTACATATGCAAAAATTACAAGTCCTCACAATCATTCAAAGTTAAAATTTCCACTTCCTTCCTTCCCTTTGACCTTATACATGTGTTTTCAGTTTTAACTAATCTTGCCATTAATTTTTTTAAACATACTTTCTGCAGCCTCCTGGCTTTGATCATTCACATGATGATGGCCCTTACAAAGGGTCACACAGGTTGTCAAAATCTTGTCGTCATTTGTCATGACCCCGTCTGTTGAAACGTCGTCTTCCGCTGAAAATGCGGTCGATGATAGGACCGTACCTAGAAAAATTACAATCGTAGGAGCATGATTTTAATTCACACCGACTTTACCAGTAAAAACATAAAAACAAAAAGGTCCTAAAAAAAACAAAAGATCAAAAGATCTTGGGTGGAAATAACGAAAATTAAAAACTTGGATGAGCAAACAAGGAACACACAAAGGGCCAAAGCGAAAAGAGAAATGATTAAACGATGTTTCACCCTCCCCATACATCAATAAACACCATCATACACTTTGATTTTCAACCTTGAATCACCCACAAATAGGCATCGTTCCGTACTGGTACTTATCCAAGTTACCTGATACGGATTTGTCCTGGCGTGTCAATATTTCCAATAGGATTATGCTCCTAAGGCAACTAAACGAAAAACGAAGTTAAAAAACCTCCAAATCAGTTACTTCAACCGAAAAGAAACCAAAAAACAAAAGATCTTAAGGGAAATAACGAAAATTCAAACTTGGATGAGCATCCCACAAGGAACACTCAAGGACCAAAGCGAAAAGAGAAATGATTAAACGATGTTTCGCTCTGGGTAACCAGCGTGAGCTCATCAGTGGTTTCACTGGTCACCCTCCCCATACATCATTAAAACACCATCAGACACTTTGATTTCCAACCTTGAATCACTCACAAATAGGCATCGTTCTGCACTGGTAATTAAACAAGTTACCTGATACGGATTCGTCCTGGCGTGTTATTATTTCCAATAGGATTATGCTCCTAAGGTAATTAAAACAAAAAAAGAAGTTAAAAAACCTCCAAATCAGGAACTTCAACCGGAGGAGCATAATCCTATTGGAAATATAAACACGCCAGGACGTATCCGTATCAGGTAAATTGGATAAGTACCAGTGCGGAACGATGGCTATTTGTGAGTGATTCAAGGTTGGAAATCAAAGTCTATGATGGTGTTTAATGATGTATCGGGAAGATGACCAGTGAAACTACTGATGAGCTCACGCTGGTTACCCAGAGCGAAACATCTAAACATTTCTCTTTTCGCTTTGGTCCTTTGTGTGTTCCTTGTGGGGTGCTTATCCACGTTTGAATTTTCGTTATTTCCACCCAAGATCTTTCGATCTTTTGTTTTCTTTTCGGTTCAAGTAATTGATTTGGGGGTTTTTTAACTTCTTTTTCTGTTTTAATTGCCTTAGGAGCATAATCCTATTGAAAATATTAACACGCCAGGACGAATCCGTATTAGGTAACTTGGATAAATACCAGTGCGGAACGATGTCTATTTGTGAGTGATTCAAGGTTGGAAATCCAAGTGTATGATGGTGTTTAATGATGTATGGGGAGGTTGACCAGTGAAACTACTGATGAGCTTACGCTGGCTACCCAGAGCGAACATCGTTTAATCATTTCTCTTTTCGCTTTGGTCCTTTGTGTGTGCCTTGTGGGATGCTCATCCAAGTTTGAATTTTCGTTATTTCCATCCAAGATCTTTTGTTTTTTCGTTTCTTTTCGGTTGAAGTAACTGATTTGGAGGTTTTTTTAACTTCTTTTTTTGTTTTAAAAAGGTCCTAGTTGCGATCTAGGGAAATAGTTTTTAGCAACACTGAATTACGCATTTTTTCCTCAAATTCAATGAAATAGAAACGCTTAGAAAGCAAAATTTTAGAAACAAGTAAATCTAGTTTTTTTCCTCAGGCCCAGGCAGGGTGGAAATATAAAAAATCGGGTTTGAAATCTGCGAGAAAGATGTTATCCCAGGAGCATTTTTTTATCGAAAAAACAAATCGAAAATTATGAAAAATTCTTCAGATATTTTTGTTAAGAACTTGAAAATAACCAACCGTGCAAAATTTCAGCTAATTCTGATGTTTAGTTTTCCCTGGGCACCTTAGGAATGTTATGGAAAGTTGAAGTTTTTAAAAACATTTTTGCGAAACCTGTAAACTATTAATGTCAAATTTGACAGAAAATGTGTTAAATATAGGAATAATTTTTGCTTAAACATCGGACGGAAATGGAAAAAAGTTTTCTCAGGAAAGGTTCATAATGCATAACCCTGTAAGGTATAATTATTGTGGTTTTTAAAAGAGTTACAGTTGCAGGCTCGGTTGTTGCATTCCGTGGCCGTCTTTGACTCAGCACAAGCCCTGTTTTAAAGGCTGGTGCACACGTAAAGGTATATATATCCATACTTTTTGGAGTTAAATAAACATCAGAATTGGCTGAACTGTGAGTGGAAGGCACACTTTGTAGTAAAAGTTAAGACACGGCTCGGATCACGGAGGGAAAAAGGGATGCCTTTTTCTTCACGGTCTGTATGTATTTACCTCTTGTTGTCACACACTTGACGGTTGCGTGACGTTTCTTTAGGAACTCGAGGGCCGTGCGCGCCGATTGGCCAACGCGTCTCACGTGATCAGGGTCGAGGGCCAATCGCGAAGCGGGCAGTTTCTTGGTTGGGGCGCCGCCTTTACTTAAACCTTCTAGTTCACTTAGAACTGCAACAAAGAAATAGAAAGGATGTATCTAAACTATCTAAAGTCCAGTCATCGTATTATTACCAATTTTGAAATTTTAAATGTTAAAAATCTAGAATATTTTTGGCAACCACAACAGTTTTATCCACGACCACTTAATAGCCCCATGGTGTGAGCAATTGAAAATCAGGCACTTCTTTTTGGACTGGAGTACAGAAAACTCCTGTTGTTCGATAAATTTGCAGTGCACACAGCCATCTTCCATTTGTCGTGTTATTTATTTCTATACAGGGTGTTTCAAATCTGATGCTCACTGTGGGGATCTCCTAAACGGTAGGAGATACGAAAACTTTTAAATTAGGGCAAAGTTGCGCAATTTGATGCCTTGCTCAAAACTAAAAAAAAAAGTTTACAAATTTCGGATAGTTCCGGAGATAGGCGGACAAAACCAAAATCTTCATTTTTAGTTTTCATTTTTTTGCGCCCTTATTCTTAAAGCTGTCAAAAAACGCTTAAAACTTTCTACAGGCACTTTTTTAGGATCTACCTAGTGAGAGGTCCGTTTCTGAGACTTGACATTTCAGTGTGGCAGGAGCACTGTCAATTTCATTTTTTTTTAATGGGCACATCCTTTTTTTCTCTTGCCGTTCATAAAGGATCACAGAAAACATTTTGCAAGCTTATTTTGACAATTCACCTGACGTTTTGGGTTTATTGACCATCATTAGCCCAAATTTAATTTTTGCTTTTAACTTACTCAAGATATTTTGGGAACCCGATTGCAGTAGTTTTTTTTAACATTTTAAAAATGACAGTTTTACCTAATATTTTAAAAATACGTTTTTCTTTGTTTTTTAATCTTTCAATTTGGGCTGATGATGGTCAATTAACTCAAAACGTCAGGTACTTGTCAAAATGAGATTGTGAAATATCTGTTATCCTTTATGAACCAAACAGCAGGAGAAAAAAAGCATGTCTCCATAAGAAAAAATGAACCTGACAGTGCTCCTGTCGCACTGAAATGTCAAATCTCGAAAACAGACCTCTCATTAGGTAGATCTTAAAAAAGTGCCTGTGGAAAGTTTTAAGCGTTTTTTGACAGCTTTAAGAATAAGGGCGCAGAAAAATAAAAACTAAATATAAAGATTTCGGTTTTTTTCGCATCTCCGGAACTACCCGGAATTTGTAAACGTTTTTTTTTGGTTTTGGTAAAGTGTCAAATTGCGCAACTTTGCCTTAATTCAAACCTTTTCGTATCTCCTACAGTTTAGGAGATCCCCATGGTGAGCATCGAATTTGGAACACCCTGTATATATGACACAATTGTTGTATCTGGTAATTTTCTAGCAAAAAGCAAGTATTTCCGGGAACCTTAAACAAATAACAGATTAGGAAAATCACTTACGGTAGGTACTTTCATTGTTCTTTATATAATAATATAAGATGCGTACCACATGCACGGTCGTGTTGTTCTCTAGTGAACGACTTATTTCCACACACGTTTCGCTAGTTATACTATAATCGTGCCATTTTTCGATCTTTCCTCTGGGAAAACGTATTTTTATATCTATAAGCGACTGAAATAATAATTTTAATAATAGGGCATTTAAATAATTTGTTGTAACAAAAAAAAAGAAAATAAATCATTTTAGATAATTTTTTATGATTACTTTTAACATGCTTTCCTCACCCAAAAACTATGAAAGAGTTGAAAGTAAAAACAAAAATGACTGATCTAACGTAGTATTCCTATTCATTGTCAAAAACAACAAATACAAAATTGCCATCGTTAAAATAGTCATTTAACACAACACGACAGGAGAAAAACAGGAAAAAAGACAAATCGGAAACTAGCAGGGAACTGATTCTGGTTTTCGTCAGAAGTGATCGATCGACTAAGAGAAGTAACGTGGTTTCGTCCACTCGGACAAGCACGGCCGAAAATCATCCGTATGACACAAGCTTCCTTCACAGTCTCATCTAGTGGTTCTAGCCAAGACAACGCTGCTCTTATATAAATTTTTATTTAAAAAACTTTTTATTAAATGCACTCAAAAGTAGAAAATAATTTTTTATCTTTCTTATACCATAATAAAAGCGATGGGCGTAAATTAAAAATTTTAACTTTAGGTATCGTATATCGGTCACATCGACGATTCACCTAAGAAACAGTTGTATTACTCTATAACCTAAGGACATTTTCAAAGGCTTGGCAAGCACGGCAATCTCACCCGTTCTCAGCTTCTTTAGATGAAAGCATTATGTTTATCATTCGAATAGAAGAAGTTCCCTCTTGCTCAGCGGAAATTTAAAATTTTTAATTTGCGCCCATCGCTTTTATTATGCTATAAGAAAGATAACAAATTATTTTCTACTTTTGAGTACATTGAATAAAAGCTTGTTCTTTAAGTTTTTTTTAATAAAAATTAATTTTTTTATTTTTAGATTTGTACCCTATATCGTCCATTTTGAATCCGCCATATTGAAATTTTCAAATCTGATCAAAAATTCATATCCCCTTCCCGAAAAACCCCTGTATGCCAACTTTGATTTAAATCGAACAAACTAAATCGTTTCGCCCTCCACTTCCATCGTTAGAGGGAAGTGTGTAACGCCGGAACTATAAAAGCATACCAAATTTGAACACACACCCTTAATTTTTAGATTTGTACCCTTAATCGTCTATTTTGAATCCGCCATTTTTAAATTTTCAAATCTGACCAACAATTCATAATCCCCCTTCTTAAAAACCCCTGTATGCCAATTTTGATTGAAATCGAACAAACTAAATCTTTTTCCCCCTCCACTTCCCTCGTTAGAGAGGTGTGTACATGAGAATACCATATTATTGTATTTTCACCGGAACTATAAACGCATACCAAATTTGGACACAAACGGATGTGGATAAGTCTAATTGGTTAGCAAAACATGACCGAAAATCGTCCATCTTGAATCCTCCATATTCAAATTTCAAAATCTAATAAAAAATTCGTATTCCTTATCCCCAAAAGTCCCCCTCGTAAAGGGGAGGGATGCCTAATAATGACATATTATTGTATTATCATCGGAACTATGAATGCATTCCAAGTTTGAAGGGAATCGGATGTGTATAAGCATAAGTATAGATTAGTTAAAATTGGTTAGCCAAAGATGACCAAAAATCGTCCATCTTCAAAATCTCCATCATTAAGTGACTCAACACACCAAATTTCAACAAAATCGGGCGTAATTCAACTGTACCCCCCTCCACCCCCTTTGAGTAAGGGGGGAGCTGTCAATTTCATCACACTATATTCTTGTGTTGTCACTGCAACTATATAAGCATGCCAAATTTGAAGCCGATCGGATGTCGGGAAGTTGGTCAAAATTAAGTTGCAAGATTCCACTCGAACAGACATATCCAGGTATATATACCGGGTGTCCCAAGGTGAGTAACCTATTAGAATATTTTTGAAACTATACAATGGAAACTTTTAAAACTTTCTATTTTAACATAAGTCCATTTAAACTATCTTTATGAAATACTTTCATATTTGCAGTGTTGCCATTTATAGGAAAACTTGGCAACAACTTTCTTATTTTATAATCTCCTATACCTATGTTCAACTGTTTTTAAAATATTGACAGGTGAAAATTGGCATTATTTACGGTTAAGGATAGAGCCAAACGGTTTTTACATTCCTGTCTTGGTTTTTCACAAGCTATCGTTTTATATATAAACCCAGGGTTAAAATATCCCAAGGTTATTTTAAGCCTGGACTAAAAATAGTATAGGAATGGAATGACATAGGAATGTAAAAACCGTTTGGCTCTATCCTTAACCGTTCAGATGTTACGGGTTGTCAAAGTTAAAAAATGTCAATTTTCACCTGTCAATATTTTAAAAACAGTAGAACATAGGTACAGGACATTATACATAAAATGTACCTAAAATATTTTGTAGAATGTAAAATCACAGGTGTTCAATTTAAAATAAGAAAGTTGTTGCCAAGTTTTCCTGCAAACGGCAACACTGCAAATATGAAAGTATTTCATAAAGATAGTTTACATGGACTTATGAGACTAGAAAAGAGAATAGAAAGTTTGAAAAGTTTCTATGGTATAGTTTCTAAAATATTCTAATAGGTTACTCACCTTGGGACACCCAGTATACATAGATAGGTACATTGCAAGTTAAGTAAAAGCTTGTAATAATAAAAAGCGTTGCTCACGGCAACTCAGCGTGTGCCTGTAAGTTTGGCGACTCTTCGTTCGACTCGTCACTGCTTTTGAGGGCGTTCGTTAACTGAATTCAATTATCTTCTCTTAATCACGTGATCCCATGCTACGAAACCCAGAACAGTAAGGCGGAACAATTTTGTACCCAGAATATTCTTAAGAAAAGACACATTCATTATTTTTTAGGCTTACCAATGATGGGTACCATAAAAGTATAACAGTGCGACTGTGAGACCAGCTGTATACTATCCAAATGATCTATAAAGCAGTTCGTATCTGGAACGAGGTACTTGGGTCGTACTTCGACGTGGACGCTGACTACTGACTGACTGAGGATTTTCTGTAACAATTAGAAGGTAAAGTTTAAAAATAATCTGCCAACTACTGAAAACGACTTATTTTAAAAAGTCAATTAAATATTTTAACCAACGACCAACGAATAATACTAATTTTACGACCATCTCAACACGATTTTAATGGCTCATTTACGGTCCTAGGATAATAATAAAGCTTCTACTTAAACCACAAGATGGCGTGACAAGCGCTCAAACTTTATTTTATAAGAGCACGAATTGACGCAACAATGTGAATTATTTTCCTATATTTTCAAGACAAAGAATATTTATTAAACGTAAATAAATCCAATATAATTTTAGTACCAAACCAAAAATAAGCCCCGTTAAATTGACATATTACGCATTAAAAAAAAAACCTTTTTTTAAAAAAATATAAAAAAGTCCCTTAATAACCTTATTTATTTTGACGTTTTAGATAGAACCTCGTTGAAACATCAAGAAGGTTTTTCACCACCACTCTATAGCACCACCACAATATGGCAACGTTTGTTTAAAAAATTAACATTTAGGTTATTTTATCCATCACTGACAAAGTCGGACTGAAAATGTCTGCCACATTGGTGACACTTTCAGAAATAAGGATACTTTATTCACAAAGTTTCCAGCCACTATCATGTTAAGTAAACTGATAATATGGGTTTTATTTATTTTTTGTTTATGGTTGAAATAAAAGTTTAGACAGAGCAAGTGAATTTGAAATAAAATATTCGCTTGAAAATTGAAGTTTTACATGTAGAAAATAACATCAAAATTCAGTGTTTCAGATACCTTAAACAGTGGTTGCCGTATTGGGCAAAATAGCAATTTTCGTTTTATGGCAATCATGGCGAAATAAAGAATACTAGAGAAATGAGATTTTGTATACAAGCCTAAAATTTCACTTCCAAATGCCCTTTTTTAGAAAAAAACTTTATTAAAAAAAAATAAATTTCAAAATTAAGATTTGGTACATTGGGCTCTGTAACGCAATTGGGAGTCACATAATTATAGAGTATTCCATTGAGCCTTTCAGTGCAGCACTCCGATATTTTTGTCCTTTGCGGTTTTAGGTAAAAACAAGAGACAGAGATATCTCAGTGTTGCACTAACTATCTCAAAGGAATACGCTATTAGTATGTGTGCAAAATTTCAGCACTCTAGCACTTTTTGTTTGGCCAGGATTTCCAGAATACGATTTGCCCAGTGGGTCATGGCTCTTAAAGAGTGTTCGCGTTTGATATTTTTAATAAATTCTGATATTTATGATGATATTTTCATTGGTCTTAGGTAAAGTAGAGTACACTAAATCGCATGTTATGGTCATTACACCCTCAGATAAATTAAGACACTCGCCTGCTGCTTGTTATATTCCAATTTTTTGATGAGCGGACTGACGTCATTCTTTTGGATCTTTATTTGATACATTGTTTTAGATAGCGACAATGAATATGTAAAAAGTCATGTCGTTGATTGTTTGATTTGACATGCGAACTGTTGACAACAAAGAAATACGTTTTCAGAGGCAAAAATGACGTCAGTCCGCTCATCAGAAAATTGGACTATACGTAAACTACTATATATTACTGAATAGATATCCTAATTCCAGTCATTCCATGAATATGTCAACCGCAGGTGAAATCGGTTTACTTAATTTACTTCAAATAAAAACTCACTCATAAAAGTCATTTAGTTCGAATTTTTGGCCAACATAAGCAAAAAATGGAGTTTGGCAGTGGAAAACGCATAAAAAACAATTAATTTAAAAGGCAGCGATTTTATGGTTTGTTTTTTTTACAGGCTCCATTAATTTTTATTTCTTTTGTCGAAGATTGTGGTGTGCTGTAAAATATTTTTAATTTTCCAAAAATTAAGGATTTCAATAAAAACACATGTATAAAATTTTAAAGAAATTTTGTAACCTCAGATGTGCACTATTTAGTTTATTAGACACTTGAAGTAAATATTTCAACGCATCGGTATCGGTATATGTAACGCGTTCGAAAAAAAGTCAAAATACACTACATTTTTGACTTGTTCATGCCATGTTTCGAACGATTTCTGCCTCTAACGGGTGTGATGACAGAATCTCGTTGCGTACGGAAGGATGTCCGTATCGTTACGGACCCACGAACATACGCAACGATTTCAATCAGCAGTTCTGTCATCGCAACATTCAAGAAAGCGGGCATCGACTTTGTTTCAAACGCGTTACGTATACCGATACCGATGCGTTGAAATATTTACTTTAAGTGTCTATTATTAAATCAAAGAGGCTGTATTTTATGAAACTCAAATAGACTTTTTATTCCTTGGTATTTCAGATACTTTAGTAACATAATTATCAGAGATTTGATACAAATAGGAAAAAAAGCGCTTCCTTTTTGAGTAACCTCCATTGTGCAAATTTACAATTGCTACGTTTATATGCACCTAAAAGCGCTTTTATATAAGGATGTTTTTAATTAAAATCGCTTTCTCGGAGGGTTTACACGTCCTCCATTAAATGTCATTAAATATGTCAGATTAAAGAAAAAACAAGTAAAACAACTTAGTAAACAACAGATTTTTTGGAAAACCAGGGTTGAGTATTTCTTTACTTTGAAAGAAATGCGCTAAAGCTTTTTTAAAGTGTTTATAACGACGAATGGGTTTTTAAGGATAAACGGCTTTCTTAAATCGCTTTAAAATAAAATCGATTTAGTGCCTAAATCGGTTTTAGTGGTGTATATACGACAATATCAAGCGCTTTTATATAAAACCGTTTTTGGCACTAAATTGATTTTATTTTAAAACGATTTTAAAAAGCTTTAAAATCAATTTCAGGGTGGGTTAAAAGACTTTAAGAACGCTTTAGCGTATTGCTTCCAACCTAAAGAAACACTCAAATCTGGTTTTGTCGAAAAATATGTTGTTAGCATTTTGTTTTGTTTAAAACTGACATTTAATGGCATTTAATGAAGGACGTATAAACCCTAGGAGAAAGTGATTTTATTTAAAACTTTCCTTATATAAAACCGATTTTAGGCGCGAATAAACATATTAAATGACAGAATAAATGTAATATTTTTGTTTGGTTAACTATTTGATGAAGTTTTATTATTCACTGCTAAATTCAGTTAAACGTTGGTACAAGGTGTTCTACCGTAAATGCACGGATCACCTAAAATGTACCAGTCAGTGATCTCCGTTATTATTCATGCCATAAAAAAGTTTTAAGTACAAAAATTGTATAACTTTTTGCGAAATTTCAGAATATCTATACCGAACTTGTCAAATGTCATTAGAAATGTCAAAGTTTCACACTAACTTCTTAAATACAACACCCTGTATTTTAGTGCATTTTTAAATTCCCCTTTCTTTCCTTCAGATTCAGATCCAAGTAAAAATACATTCCTAATCTTTAGACTTCGAGATAGCACCGAATGATATACCCCAAGAGGATATAGACCACCTTATCAGAACAATCACCACGTTTATACTTACGTAAAACCGCTTTTATATAAGGAGGGTTTATACGTCTTTCATTAAATGTCATTAAATATGTCAGTTCAAGTAAAAACCTGTTAAAGCGCTTTTATATAACGATGAGACGGTTTGAAAATTTTTTCGTATAAACACTACTAAAAACCGTTTTACGCACTAAATCGATTTTATTTCAAAGCGATTTAATCATAATTATGAATAATACCCACAAATGACAATTCAAATAACAGCGTTGCTGTTTTTTGTTTCATATGTAAATAGTCCTAGGCCTACTTAATAATAAATACCTACTTTAAGGACCTTAGCCGTCAAACTTAAATGTGCTATATCTCAAAAAATATTTATCACAGCATAGGCATATTATATATTTTTAAAATCAGGAAAAACAGGGGAATTGAAAAATGCAATAAAATACAGGGTGTTGTATTTAAAATAAGAAAGCTAGTGTCAAACTTTGACATTTCTAATGACATTTGACAAGTTTGGTATAGATATTCTGAAACTTCGCAAAAAGTTATACAAATTTTGTATTTAAATTTTTTATAGCATGCATAATAACGGACTGGTATATTTATGGTAGAACACCCTGTACCTACATATGAATTTACTTAAAAGAAAACTGTGCAAAACGTAATTTCCGTTGGCATAGAATGGCTGATTAAAATATGAAATTTCTAGAATGACTATTTCTGCACAATGAATAATATTTTTAATAGGGTAGGTGTTGGTTTTTAACCAAACAATATAGATAAAATTTTGTTCCAGCATAACGGAAAAACTACTAAACCGATTTTAATGGTACATTTTTTTGGATTCCTAGGTAGCTGCTTTAGTACATCAAAACCGGTTCAAGGAAACAAAAGTTATGATTATTTAAAGTAAAAACCAAAAAAAAAACAATCCGTTTGGAGATTCTCTGCGCAAAGTTGTGGGTATGCCTCGGGGTATGCAGCTAGTCATAAATAAAAATAGTACCGTTTAGTTTTTGTGTTTATATGTCAGTCGCCATATTGAAATTGGTCCAGAAAATTTGGAATGAACAGTAAAATTCCTTACATTAATATTAATTCCAATTAAGACTTAAGGTCATATAATGATTGATAGTTTTCTTTTAAATTTCATGGCGAATACGATGTCTTATTTTTTTTTTGTCATTCTTTCCATAAAAACCAAAAACTAAACTACAAATATGAGTGAGTATACCACGTGACTAAAGTGTCTTTTTATCCCTGTGCAAATTGTACAAAAATTGTTACAACTTTTCGGCTCGGGATAAAAAGTGCCACTTTAGTCAACTGAGAGACTAATCGGCTGAAACGATCGCAAACGGTAATGATCGACCCGCAAAATTAATTAAATTCTTTTAATCGAAAATTTTAAATTAGAGGAAATTTTTCAGCAAGAAAACAAAACTTTTCTTTTTCAGAACTCATTAGCTTTCAAAATGTGTCGTTTGAAGTTTCAGCTTCCGATGCAAAAAAAAACAAATTCGGTATTCGTAAAAACTTTTTATTAAAATCCATAAAGTTTCCTTTCTTTTTCAATTGACCTCTCGATTTATATTCACGAACAACCAAGAGCAAAATCAGAAACTTTATATCAATTTTGCTTCCAAAAACTTCCTTAAAATATTACTTTCCTATCAAATATTTCTTTCTAAAAGATAAGATGGAGCACATATAAAACCCCGGTCCGTTACCTATATCTGTTTATGTCTCCCTATGGTAACGTAAACCGAGTTTTAGTAGGTTAGTCAAAGATATAAGAGCAAAGTTCTCGTACGTATAATAATTTTTAGGACTAGGGCGCAGGCAAAGTAGGGGGCACAAAACTCGAAACCCCTTGCAAATTTAAAAATCCCATTAAACAAGGTTATTTTATCCATTAGAACATATGCATATGAAATACTATAACCGCCATGCCCTTGCATTTTCGGAAAAGAAGCCAAAGACGCCGTATCGATTAGCCTAAAAAAATGCAGAGCCAAAAACTTTGCTGGGCGCAATTAGACTGTCAAGCAACCCTGATGGTTATATTATTTTATTTGTTTTTCAAAGTTATTATTGAAATTATCTCTTGTGTTTCGGACTTCCATTGTCTATATTTTATTTATAGACGACGGCGACGCGACGTTTCGAACAGTACAAACTCTGATCATCTTCAGGTGAAAACTACAATCTATTCCTAAGGCTACGTGCTTATATACTATGGGAAATCACTCAATCGTCACGTTTAAGAAGTTGGCTCCGCCCAAGAAGGGGCTTCCAAATATTTGGAATTTCAACACTTGATTTACTGAAAATACCCTGATTCTGCCCAATAAAGGAAGAAATTCTCCAACAGGCGATCTGTCTAAATTCCTTTTGCAAATTATCCAATCTCTTGCAGGCAAGACCGCATTTATAGAAAATTCCAATCATATTGTTAATATTCTTAAATCTTTTGTTCTAGGACCCGAGGATAGATTTGTCAGTTTGTCGAAAGTCTATACACCAATGTCCCGATAAAGGAATCGCTAGATATTATTAGACAGAGACTGTTTGATGACCAATCACTTTATGAACGCCGATGAAGGGAGTGATGGAGTGGTTGGAGTGCTGTCTACATAACTCTTATTTTCAGATGAAAGATCGGTTTTATGATCAGGAAGACGGTCTGCCAATGTGTTCATCGCTTTCGCCAGTCGTGGCCAATATTTACATGGAGTGGTTCGAATCATACGCGGTTGATACCGCAAGATATAAACCTAAGCTCTGGCTAAGATATGTTGATGATACTTCTATTGTCTAGACCGGGAATGACCAACATCTTTCAGAATTTCTTCACCACCTAAATCACATAAGAGCCACCATCAATGGAGTTGGATTAAAATTGTCAAATTCCTTCTCTTGATGTACTTGTCAAACGAGTATATATCAGAACAACAGTCTATCGTTAACTCACTCATACAGGACAATATTTAAATCAAAGTTCAAATCATTCTGCTACAACCAAAAGAGGCATAATATGAACTTTGCATAACAGAGCCGTTCAAATTTGTAACATTTCTCATGACTTGGAAATCGAAATAGGAAACATTAAGAAGCATCTGCAGCAGAATGGTTACTTACAGCCTTAAACTTATAACAGATTCTATTTCTAAATTTCAGCAAACAGAACAGAGATAACAAGTCCAAAACCAGGCCAATGCATTCCTTACAATTCCATACATTAAAGGAGTATCACAGAAAATTCGAAGAGTAGCGAACAACTATGATATTAAAACAGCTTTTAAATCTAATGATACAATTCAAAGTCTAATTAGTAAAACAAAATCAGAGAACAAACAAAATAAGGAATGCATTTACCAAGTTCCTTCTGAGTGTGGTGAATCATACATAGGCGAAACAAATATACCACTATCTGTTAGGCTTAAGGAACATCAGACCAATACCCAAAGAGGTGTCCGAACATGCATGGTCAAAACAACACCGAATGAAGTGGACAGAAGCAAAGGTTTTTCACAAGGAGTCACGCGGGAAGAAACGAAAATTCCTTGAAGTTGCGTTTATTGGGCAGAATCAGGGTATGTTCAGTAAACCAAGTGTTGAAATTCCAAATATTTGGAAGCCCCTTCTTGAGTGGATCCAACTTCCTAAACTTCACGGTTGAGTGATTTCCCACAGTATATAAGCACGTAACCTTAGGAATAGATTGTAGTTTGCACCTGAAGACGATGAGAGATTGTACTGATTAAAAAAACATAAACAAGCACATTAAAATCTTATTACTATGGCGACTAATTTGTTTGTATTCCAAAAAAGGACGTTTCATTAATAAGATCCCTCAACCCATAAATCTAATTTTTTTCGTTTATCTCTAGGAATTTTTTACATTTTAAGCAAAAATAAATAAATACAGATTTTTTATACATATTTTGGTATGTATAATATATAGTAATTTTGCTCAAATCTAATTATGGTAACAAAAACAACAATTCTAAACACAATAAAGTTGGGAATTTTGGTACCTGTAAAGCCAAGAAAAAAACATTTTAAAAATGTAATTTTTTCGTTTATCCCATCTTTTATATTATTATATTATACATATTTTAGTAACTTAATTTATATCTAATTATGGTAACAAAAACAAAAATTCTAAACCCAATAAAGTTGAGAATTTTGATACCAGTAAAGCCAAAAAAAAAATTTAATTATTTTTCTCTTGAAGGAAGGATTGTCCTCGGTATATACCAAGGTTATTCGTTCGATTGATAACTTTGACAGTAACTGTGACGTCATAACCCCCACCATTCAAGAATTATAAATGAATGAAATGGGTCGCTGAAATAAATCGGTTAAAGAGTAAAGGAATGTAGGTTTATATTTTGTTTTTTTGTGACTATCTGATCTAAAATATTTATAAGTCGTTACAAAAACACACCATTAAACAGAACTGTTTCGAGGTCGTTGACCTCGATCAACATTCCTGATCCTTCATATTTTACCACTACTCATCTGACCTGTTACGTCACAATTTCCCTACTTTGGTTAAAACCGAAATCTTGGAAATGCATTGGTAAATACCAATTAAGAATAATTTCACGCTGAAAATCGCCTTTGGTTCTTCTTCACTTTTAGATGAACTTTTTTTTTTGGAGACTTGGGCAGTCTCCACTAGACCAGTGTTGCCAGGAGTAGCATCCATTACCGGATTCATAATTTTGCCATGAATCCCATCCTCGGTTATGACCCTTTACCGACCCCCTAATTTACCATAATTTAGAAAAATTAGTAATAAATAAAAATAAACACTTTTGTATTGAATGCCAATCGTCAAAATTTAATTTGCCTTTTCCCCTGCCTAATTTAGAAGAACATTTCAAAAATCAAAAATTTTAAAAAATTTTTTGCATAAATTCCAAAAATCTTCGCCAAGATTGATATTTACGATTTTAGTTTCATTTTGTGTCAAAAATTACATTTTTAGTGTAATTTTCCCACAAATTACCGCCTGCGATAATTAAAATAACAAAAGATTAATTAAACAACTTGAAATCTGATTCCCCCCTCGATTTGAGGCTATAGGTCCGCGCTTGCCTTTTTGTTAGCCGCTATCGAGATCGCCGAGATCAGAATCCACTATTTTCTTACACCTCACTGGGATGCGGTTAATTTTTTTTGCAGTAAAAATTAGCCGTTTGAAAAAATACGGTAATTTTGCTCCAAATCTGGTAATTGTTCAAGCTCGTTTCTGGTAATAAATTCCCGAGTTCATGGCAACACTGACTAAGGTCTTCATTTTCTGCACTGGTAATAATTCGGCCGCTACAGTTTAAAGGCATCAAGGTTTATTTTGAATAGGAACGGTAGCGACTGGCCGGAAAAAGCATTTCCAATTTAAAACTGGACCTTTAAGTAGATATTTCGCCGAAAAATTAAACACATATATACCAAGTGGTGACAGATCTAACCGCCGCTACCAAACAACCGAGCTCGGTAACCGATTTGACAGTTTTGTGACCCTATTTTAGGAACTACTACTAGTACAAGCAATCTAGAATTTTAGTTCGGAATCAGAGCGGACAGGATGAAACTTTGAGGGTAGTTAGGGCCTATATAAAGAAGCTTAAACCCAAGTTTTAGACTTCATCCCCCGGGAGGTTTTTCCGCCATCTTGGATTTAGGGGTGCATTTATTTTTCGCGACGGCTTAAATATGCAGTTTACGGAAAAGTATGCCCAGTGATTTATTGTAGATAATAAGATTCCCCATCGAAACAACGGATATAAAAAAAATTATAAATTCATTATTTAAACAATTATGATAATTTTAGTGAAAAATTTAGGGGTTGAACTACAGTTTTTTGACTTTTTTAGCCTTCCTATGCCATTTAAGAAAAAATATAATCCGGAGATAAATGTAGACCTTGAAAAGCTCTACACTACTTATCTCTTAACTTTTTTGCGTATCATTCTTCATTTTCGCAGTACAGCGCTCCGAATTCGCGCGCGCTTAACTCCAGCGCCTGAAAGTCGAGCGTGGTGCGGCTGATATTATAAAACGAATCTCACAGAACCGCTTTGGTATAAGAGAAGTTTCAATGAAACTTTGTGGGTAGTTTGGGTACATAAGCGAGAAGATAAATCTGAAAATAATGAATTTTTTTTGTGCTCATAGTTTCGATGGGGAATCTTATTATCTACAATAAATCACTGGGCATACTTTTCCGTAAACTGTTAAAAGAAAAATAAATGCACCCCTAAATCCAAGATAGCGGAAAAACCTCCCGGGGGATGAAGTCTAAAACTTGGGTTTAAGCTTCTTTATATAGGCCCTAACTACCCTCAAAGTTTCATCCTGTCCGCTCCGATTCCGAACTAAAGCATTGGAACTTGGATAGATTGCTTGGATTATACGTAATATCACAATAATTTTCTAGCATTCCACTGGGTTTTGTCCACGTAGATCCAGAGCTTCCTCCTCTTTCCGGATCCCATGTTAAATAACTTGAGTTTCCCCTTATAACAAAGATTTTTAATTTCAAAGATTAATTCGGGTCACTATTTCGTCATCAATTTTGAAGTTTTATCAAATTTTTTGGGTAATAATACAAGCCTTGACAAAATATGACATGATACGATACGGACATAAGTTAACAAGGGCGAGTTCAACAATAGAGTTCCTAAATTTTTCAACAAATGTTGAAACCGATCGCCACCGGCTTCGGCAGTCGTTGGATTAAACATAACCCTAGTTTATGGTTATTTATATTTTCCAGTTTTTTTTATAACTTATTCAAACCAAGATATTTGTTTATGCCTTTTGGTTAATACAAGGTTCAGTACAGGATGCTTAATAGACTGGTGAGCGATAATATTAATGCAAGACAGTTTAAATTAAGACTCTGATGATGAGATAGACATCATACTAAATTTGAGGCAAAAACGTACTTGGACTGAAGACTATGTTGAAAAAACTGTCCAGAAGTACAGCATGAGTAAGGGCGGTATTCATAGTCGTTCCTAAAGGCTCCTTCTTTCCTTCACCCATAAGAATTTACATTTCCCAAGAAAGAAGAAGTTAAAAAAGCAAATTAAAAAAGTTCAAATCGTATTGCAAACGCTTTAAATCGCTTGAAAACGTATTCGGTTCCACGTGAAAACGTAGTAACTGATACCATTTCAAGATCGAAAGGATAAAAATTAGACGTAGATTCCATTCTCCAAAACGCGATCAAATCAAGTCGAAAAATGGAATCTGAGGCTTCTTCAGATTTCTATAGTATGTATTATAACTTGTTCAATTTCCTAGTTGAACAGGATGAGTAGCAAAAAGGATTACCAAAACGAAATTTTTAAGAAAAAAGAGTATAAATTGACAATAGACTATTGTAAACTCTGATTTTCAACATGAAGTTTAAACTTTTTTTAAAATTTGAAAAGCGATAAACCGAGAAAAAGAAGAATTTTCGCTTTGTTAAATGGCGCTTTGTAAATTAAAAACCATAAAGTTTGGTTATAAAGTACTTGTCGTTGGACCGACTTCGATTATATCGATCATTCGCCATCACGTGAGCGACCATCCTGATGTAACTATGATATATGATAACATTTTGTTTGCTCTTTTTTCCAATGATAAGGAGGTTGCTTTTATTTCTGACATCACTGGAAGGTGGTGGTCGTCAACAAAAAAGTGACAATTTGTGACGGGCGGGGGGGGGGGGGGGTCATACAGGTGACCCCCAACTACTCCTGTCCATTTTGTCATTAATCTTTATTCCCCTCCCCCTTGGCATGACATCCCAGCAAACCCAGAAGGACTGTAAATAATCGGACAGACGCGACGTGGCCGATGTCGGACTTGGTCGGACCAACTACCGACTTACATCACCGATCATTCGTCATGCACATGAAAAATAATTTGCTTGGGCCGACGAAAGACCGATGCAGTATCCTCACGTCGGTCGGTAAATTGCAATTATACGGTGTGGGCCCTACCCTCTAATACAGGAATAATACCGACGAATCAAAGCGGACGCGCGGCGCGCTCTACGTTCAGAAAAATTTCTCTCACTGTCCCATGCAAAATATCTACTTATACCAGTATAATTTTCTATTAGATTTGTGTATGGCTCATGCGAGTCTAAGGTGTGCTATTCTATATACTATAGAGTGAAGACTTTAAATGGAATATAGGCCGTAACGGGTTAAAATATTGTTTTTTGAAAAAATCCAAAAACACGTCGACTAAGATTTTTAGCAGCTAAAATTTTCGGAAAAATATTTTTGTGAACAGACCCTCAAATGAGAAGACCCCGCTTGTAGCACTTTGTTAGAAAGCGTATCGAAAAAGAAAAACACTGGTGTAATTTTTTTTTTGACATTTGTCAATAAATGTGTCAAAATCCTCAGGAAATCGTTGTGTTGGAATATTGCCCCTAGCGAGTTGGAAATTCGTTTTTTAGGAAAATCCAAAAACACATCAACTAGTATTTTTAGCAATCAAAATTTTCGGCATAAAACTTTTGCGTCGTGTATTTTTTTTGACATTTGTCAACCCATGTATCAAAAATTCTCGAAAAATTATTGTGTCGGACTTCAAATGGAACTGCCCCAGGCGGGTTGGAAATTTGTTTTTTCCTGTGAAAAGAAAAGTTGTATGTCAATAGACCCCTTTCTGAGGGTAGTTTCACAAAAATTTTAAGTCAAAAATTTTTATTACTAAAAATATTAGTTAACGGGTTTTTGGATTTTTCTAAAAACAAATTTCTAATCCGCTAGGGGAAATGTTCCATTTCAAGCCTTACACAATTATTTTTTTGAGGATTTTTGACACACGAATTGACAAATGTTAAAAAAAAAGGACACGAGCGTTTTTCTTTTTCCATAAGCTTTCCAACAAGGTGCCACTTCTCATTTGAAAAAAAAAGTTGTATGTGACTAGATCCCTTTCTGAGGGATATTAATTGACGTGTTTTTAGATTTTTCTCAAAAACAAAAGTCCGAAACCATCATTTTTGATGAATTGACAAATGTCAAAATAAATTACACGAGCGTTTTTCTTTTTCCATATTCTTTCCAACAAGGTGCCACAAGCGGGGTCTCCTCATTTGAAAAAAAGTTGTATGGGAATAGACCCCTTGCTGAGGGTCCGTTCACAAAAAAATTTTGCTGAAAATTTTAGCAGCTGAAAATTTTAGTTGACGTGTTTTTGGATTTTTTGAAAAAACAATTTTTTAACCCGCTACGGCCCATATTCCATTTAAAGTCTCCACCCTGTATATTAGTGGCTAGGTCATAATTTAGTTTAGGTTAAGTTTGGGATACTTAGGTGTGCTTTAAATTTAGTTTATGAATACAAATACATATAACTACTACTACTACTATTTTTAAGGTGCTCATCGAGAACCTTTAGGAGCTGCCACGACACACTCCCTAAAAGCGCTTTTATATAAGGACGGTTTTAAATAAAATCGCTTTCTCCGAGGGTTCATACACACAAATATGCCAGTTTAAGGAAAAAACAAATAAAACAACTTATTTGACAAGAGATTTTTCGGAAAACCAGGGTTGAGTATTTCTTAAGACCACAATAAACACTGCTCTCTCAAGCCGGATGGAGAATAGGTTCCACCAATATTAAAGAGAATTGCCGGGACTGACACATTCGACAGAGTTCATTACAGAACCCAGCAGGAAGAGGGCCGGGAAACTCATTGAACTCACCAGGCAGGAGATCCGGACAATGGTTGATATATACCGGATACTGCAGGCTAAAAGTACCATTACACAGAATCGATCTAAGTGAGGACACCCAATGTAAGCTCTGTATGGAGGAGGACGAGATTGCCAGACATGTGCTGTGTGAATGTCCGACCATTGACCGTCAACGTCAACGTATTTTCGGCAAACCACAGATCGATGGGCTGGATGTAAAAAATGCTTCACCAAAGCAAGTTGCGAGACTCTTTAAGGGGCTAAATATTCTGTGGCAACAAACAATGTCAAAAATGAGCCACAATAGATCCGCTAGTGGTCGCAGTGGATAGTTCCTGACTGGCACACTCACAAATGAATCATCTACAGGCTGAAAATCGCCTGACACTGCGGTTACTCCTGGTATATAGCAAAAGTCAAACAGCTGATCGGTGACATCACAAACAACCAAAGGAGGTGAATTTGGTTCAAACCGGAGTCGCGGAAATGAGTGGGAAATAAATGGTTATAATAGTTACATCGCGGTAAATCGCTGTTGGATGGTCTAGAAAAAATAGCGTTTTGGATGCTAATCGTGCAGTATTTCATTAAGGGGGAAGAGCAAGGACGGCGACGTTACTATTTTTAAATGAGATACCCTGCATATTTTTGCAAATTTGACTGGATGTTTTCCTTTTGTTTCCAAAAACATGTTATGTTACTTTTTTCACTAATGGTTTCACAAAAACCTTTTGATAAGATCTATGAGTTAGATATATAATCACGGAATATAACTTTTCCTGTTTAACTCATTGGTCTTTGCTGATGATTTTGTCATTTTATTTAAAAACCGTTAAAGAAAAAGGTATTTTTGGAAACAGAAGGAAAACTATTCAAATTTTTCAAAATATACAAGCCCTAAATGACTGATTCCAAAAATATATTTTTTATAAAGCATCTAGGCATGTAAAATTTAACTTCTCTGCCTCTTTTGGGTTGGAGATATTAGGGGGGGGGGCGCTAAGACTTTTGGGACACCTTCTAAAATGCATCTAATGAATAAGCATTCGCGGCAATACGTTAAAAATCGGTTTTGCAGAAATCTAAAAACTGTTGATATTTTTGCGATAAACCGTCGAATACTGGTTCAGACTTTTGTCCGGCAAAACTTCGCATATCGTTTTTAAGTTGAATAATTCATTTTTCAGCTATTTACGATGCTCTCGGACGTCCTCGCTGTGGGAGATCCCGCGAGATTTACGACGGCATCTGGACCATTTTTATTATTTCATTTTTTTTCCTTTATTTTTTTTTCTTTTGCTATCCTTTCATGTTTTTGACCGGACCGTCCCGAGATATCTGATCTAGAGTTCCTGATTGTCAAGCGTCTGTGATATAAAATATGATGGATGGGTACCTAACGCAGTGGCAGATAAAGGCGGATACATGTGGGGATGTTCTCCTCCTCCCCCCTACTGTTTCAAAAAATTTTGACAGCGGCCTTATAAACTCGTTGAATGTTACAATTTTAGTTTAATTTTTTTTAAATTTTCTGGTTATACAGCAAAAAATTTTGACTCTTATAGAGAATTAAGTAATACTTGAAAAATTAAATTCAGATCACTGGGTGCTTTGATGAAAATATCTTCCGGCGATTCCCCTTTTATGCCATGCTCTACTTAACCAAAATAAACTTTCTGAATTATTTTTAATTTTAAAAATTATGGTTTCGACTGTAACGAAGCAAATCTATAGAACTGGAGAAAAAGAAGAAAAATTTTGGTTTGAAAACCAGTGAAAATTTTTGTTTTGTATATTGTTTACAAGACTTGTAAGCGACCTCAGACTGTTGTTTACTACTGGAGATTCATCCAATTAAATAATATCCAAATTATAAATATTAATAATACCTAAGTTCTGAATTGAAACTGAAACCAAATTACTCTTTTTTTGAAAGTGAATAATCCTTGACATTTTTTGTGTTATTTTGTAATTTGAGTGTAAAACCCTTTAAATTATTAATTTCAAGATATAAAACACTAGTTAAAAGACATAAATTTGCTCTCTCAATAAGTTTACAAAAATAATTATTGTATTTTTTAACAAGCCAGGCAATAGATGTTGAATTAAAAATAGGCACAGACATAAAAATAATATTTAAGTAACTACATTTTTTAATTTTTTCCGCAATTAATTTAAACGAATGCTTATTGTTATTATCCAAATCATTTTTCCCAGCTAGGACAAAAACGTAGTCAGATGCGGTAAAGTCTTTAACCAATGTTTCCAAATTTTCAACCATTGAGTAGAGCAATGCTCCAGGTTTAACAATGGACTCCACCTGGTAATCATCAATATCGCCTGATTTTACCCATTTGTCGCGCAGGAATTAGAACTCGTTTCTTCTGATTAAAGATTTCACGTGTAGTTTTTATCTAAGCTAGGTTTGGGTATCAAATTGATATTTTCTTCTTTTTTTGGTGCATCTACGTAGACCAAAGCATTGACAAGGTGAGTTGTGGCATATTTTTTTAGGTCTTTTGGTTTGAGTTTCAACGTTAATTGTCACTATACAATTTTTGTTTTCTTTCGGTTGTTTCAAGTCTGTCTGACATGGAAAATTCTCGACGTGGTGTTGACTCGTCTGGTACATACCATCTTTAGTTTCAGACCTTTCTAGTTGACATCCTTTACTCTTATTAATTAATCTTGTAGTTTAAATTTCCCGATGACATGTGCTTTTCGGAGTTTCAATTCCTTGAAACAATTTTAAGGTCCTTAATCTCTAACTCTAGAAATGTAATCGTACTTTCCTGTTCTTTAAAAGTTTTAGCGAATCAGATTCAGTCTTTAAAGCTTCTTGCATTGTCAATTCTGTTTCTTGTATCAATCTGTCTATAAATTTATCCTAAGCCTCTGATTCTTCAATAATATCGCAAACTGTTTGCTCTAACATACTTTTCTCATTATCTTGTCTAACTAACAAGTCGAAAGGTGTCCCGGAACTGCAAATTAAAATGTGGTCACGAGTTAATTGAAATTTGTCCTTGTTTTTTATTGGGCATCTTTTGTGGTAAATATTATAGCATTTTTTTACACACAAAGCAATTTGTAGATAGTTTAGCTCTGCAGCAATTATATTTATTCATTTTTATAGATTGAAATAAACATAAAAATATTTCTTCAATAATATAAATTTAGGAAAGCGTTAAACTTACGGCTTCTACTTATCTTTTTGTTCCGTGACAGTTCCTTATCGGTAGTACTATTTTTTGAAGCAATACGTTTTAATCTTGGTTGTTGTTGTAAACTGTTTTATTACTTTTTTAAAAGTTAATTAGCATTTTTCCGGTTTGCACAATCACTAGTGTTAAGCGTTTTTTTAAGTGAATCTGTTGGTACCAAACACACTAGATAATAACTTTAATGATCCCATTAAATCTCGATTTTTGTCGGAGCCTTTGAAATCATTGTTTAATTTAAAATACGGAACGTTTTAATGTAAACGTACCCTGGTCCTTGGTCCCGACCAAAGCCAATGGCAAAAAATCTACTGCGCATACCTGACGCGCCCAAAAGAGTTTTTGGCTCTGCATTTTTTACAGGACAGTTATTATCCCTACGGCTTAGTTATATGGGTGTGTCTGCCCTCATTCTTTCCTAAGGGTTCCGCACATCCCTCATGATCTAAGACAATTCATTATCTTACTAATTGTTAATATTTTACCTGGTTTTAAAAAACCAATGAGGGGGTGAATTGCCCACCTTTAATGTGGTGTGCTGCTGCAAGACTGTCATTTTCTATTGAGGCTGAGAAAACACATATCTCAGCAAAAAATGATAAGGGTTACCTATCCATCATATTTTTATTAATATTTCCTTTCAATAGACACTTTAACCTCATTATTACATGCACGTATTTGTATAAGTAGGTAAGGTCAACTTGGTTAACTAGGAATATGGGGTAACCGGGCACCCATTTAAATTCTCGACGGGAAAGCAATATTCGATTGACTTCGATTTTTTTTTTGGTTGTCCTTGAAGTCCTTTGTTTAGGGCATTTGAAATGAATGCGTGGGATACGCATTTCGTCCCAATATTCTTACTATAAATTTTATAAAGACACCGAACATGCATCGAACATCACAAGACCACTGGTAAGTCTACAGATGGTACACTGTTGTAGTTATGTTTAAAGTTATGTTTAAGTTAAACATTAAAGCATGCATTTCTGCTCATCTTTGAGGTTAGTTTTTTCGCTGGTGGTAGAGAATCGGTGGTGCCCAGTTGCTCCGACCATTTTAGGTTTCTGGGAAACTGGGCCTCTTTTTTTGGGGAACTGGTCCATGGTGTAAAGTACTTTCAGTAAATAAAAACAAAGTAGAAATTATGCACATGGAAAAAAGTGGTATGTTTTCGTGGCGTTGGCCAAATAAACCAGATAAACTTACATACGAAGCCTCAGGAACGAAATAAAAGAGAAGCTTTTGTTATTCCTCAAATGAAATGTTCAACTTATACTTAAGACTTCAATGGGCTTTTTCCTTTACTTAAGTTTTTTTAACTAGAATAAGTCTTTGTTTGTAACCCATTCGTTTATTTTCGTTTCGTTTTTTTTCAACATTTTGTTATGATTTTATTGCAACTGCCATAACCGATTTTCACGAAATTTGAAACTAAAATTTAAAAAATGTGTGGTTCCAGTTCCCCAAGTAAAGCTCTAATGCAACTAGAGTCAAAAGTACAGGCACAGGCCCAGTTGACCCAAAATTCTGGGTAACTGGGTCCCAGTGACAAAATCTAAAAAAAAAATTAAATTCAAAAAATTACCAACCTAGATCAATAGTTTTCCTCCTACATATAAACTAAATCACTAAGTAAAACACAAAAAAATTAAAAGATCTTGGGTGGAAATAACGAAAATTCAAACTTGGATGAGCATCCCACAAGGAACACACAAAGGACCAAAGCGACAAAAGAAATGATTAAACGATGTTTCGCTCTGGGTAACCAGTGCGAGCTCATCAGTGGTTTCACTGGTCACCCTCCCCATACATCATTAAACACCATCATACACTTTGATTTCCAACCTTGAATCACTCACAAATAGGCATCGTTCCGCACTGGTACTTATCCAAGTTACCTGATACGGATTCGTCCTGGCGTGTTAATATTTCCAATAGGATTATGCTCTTAAGGCAATTAAAACAAAAAAAGAAGTTAAAAAACCTCCAAATCAGTTACTTCAACCGAAAAGAAACCAAAAAACAAAAGATCAAATCAAATCAAAAAAATAAGTTTAAAAAGGCCTTAATTGCCAACAGTATTGGTATATAAACTTTAGGTGATGTAATTTTAGATCCCAGTAAACCAAGTTGACCTTATACCTAACGCTTTTAAAAAACAAAGTAAACTTGAAAGACTGATGTATGTCATTTTTGAAAGCACAAACGAACTTTTATGGTGGAAGCGATGACAGAACAGCTGACTGACATCCCTCCGTACGCAACGCACCGTAAAAGTTCGTTCGTTCTTTCAAACATGTCATAAACAAGTCAACAATGTCTTCCGACTTTGATTTGACCACCTTAGGTATGCGGATACGTTTAACGATTAGCTTAAAGTGTCTTATTAAAATTTGCAACATTTTAATTAAAGGCACTAATCCTCTTCCCTTTAAAAGCGTTTCCCTTCGTTTTCATCATTCAAACTAATGATTGAGATTAGAAATTTAGCGCAGACAATACACAGCATAACACTGTAAAAATAACCAGACTTTTTACGTTAATCTCATTTTACGCCAAAAGTCTGATCAGTCAGCTTATGCCCGTGTGCACTGGTTCGGCTTGACATGTAAGCCGAGCTTAAGCTTTAGTTTTGGTTTGCAATGGTGTAGAATATCATGTAAGTGATACTTAAGCTGTAGTTAAGATAAGCCGTAGAATTACTTACGGTTTTGTGAGATATGTTTTGGTTATGTTTTTAAACAAAAGCCATTAATTTTTAGTTTATAAAATTGTTCCGACGGCGACGCCCTAAAATCTTTCTGCGATTAGTGGTCTGTGCTTAAAATGGAACTTTTTCAGGATGGGGAAGTAGATGAAGAATTAGACTTTGTAATTAATGGAATACCAAGAAGCGAACTTTTTTTTCGGAAATTCGTTGCAAAGAAACTCAAAAAGGGGAGTTGGTCTGGTGGTGTAATAATAGTCAGGTTTTATAGTTGATCGTAAATCATGAATAAAATTTGTTTTTTAATTAAAATTTTTTAACAACCTCAAATTTTACGTTTTTTTTTGACAGCTGATAGGTAATAATCATGGTCACCACATAAACAATACAAAATAACGCAAATAACTGCCACGTTGCCAATAATTTCCTTACTTTTTCCAAGTGGAACATACTCGGAACCGTTGCAAACCAAGTAAATCTCAAGGGTCACCTTCAGTTCAAGCGTCACTTGAACAAGTGGAGATGTTACTTTAACGACGTTTTTTTTTGGCTGGAATGCTAATACTTATTTAGATAATAATCAAGATAAGTTTAAGAGCACAGAATAGTTGTTGCAAAACCTAGAAGTTAAATTTTTTAAGGGTGCAAGTTTTCTTAAATCAAATTTTGTGTTATTATTGATTTAATTTTATTTATGCTCTTCAGGGATTAAATAGGTACTTTTAATCCCTATTTTTAGAGACTAAAGTGGCACTTTTAATCCCTAAGGGATTCAAATAAAATTTAATCCCTAAGGGATTAAAAATAAATTTAATCCCTCAGCTCAGGGATTAGAAGTAAATTTAATCCCTCAGGGATTAAAAAAAAACTAATCCCTGGAAAATTATAATTAAATTTATGGCAAGTCAAGCCAAACAGCACTTGCTCTTGGCCAAGATTTCATTCTTAGCACCCTTTCTTATAGTTGACGAACCATTTGACGTAGAAATAACGTAATTTAACAAAGTGTCGTTTAATCCCTTAGCGAATTGTAGCCCTCCGTACAAACCTTTCGCCGCGAGATTAAATATGGCCCTAGGTTTATAATGTGCTATTATTAACCACTAGTTAAAAACACTTATTTAATAATATTTATACAAGAATGATATTCTTGCATTCCGTATATTTCTACAGAAAACCATTTTTTTTTCAGTCTAAACTAATATCCGACAAAATAGCTTATTCCGAAGAAATTCACAAAAGTTTACTCATTAATTTTCTCGAGCTAGATAACGGATCTAATTGGGTTAAAGAAGAGATATGACACAAAAGAAAAAGTTTAGTAACAAATAATTTTTTAAAGTAAAATTTGAAAAAACATATATAGAACGACTGTTGTATGTAAGGGAAAAAACCTACAAAGGCCTGGAAGGTCTTCCATGCACCAGCAAAACTCAAGAGTTTTCTAAATGACACAATGGGTACTCTACGACGGTTTATAAATAAGGCACCGCGGGCAAAATAAGGAATTCTTTTAAGGGTCCTAATAAAAAGAGGCCGCGAACCTGCCCGGTATGCACACGCGGGCATTATTGACCGTCAGTTATTTCTGTTCGGCATGGGTTAAATGTAATTAGGACCCATAATTTGATGGGCCTCGATGGATAAGTTGTTTAGTAGTAATCATTCTCGTAGGTATTTAAATGTCTACATTTAAAAACAAAGTCTGCCTGCCAATGAAATTAAAAGGTGAAACAACACGGAGAAAAATTTATACTAGTACCAAGAGGATGTGATCGTTCGTTTATATTAGCAAGTCGTTGGAATAAGTATACACAACAACTTCGATGGATATTTAGACTCTTCTTAAGACAAGCATGACTTATTTAAAGCAAATCCAAGTAATACTTAGAGGAAAGTACTTAATCCAACACGAAATTCATACTTCAACCATGAAAAATAATTATTTGAATTACAGATATTGTAGCCTTTATTCGACCAGATTACCCTAAATTATACAAGTATTATATAGTTTTAACTATATGGCTATTCTTAAATACAGAATTTGTTTGTTTGTTGTATCCCACATCGTGAAGTGTACGTCAAAATGTCGAACACATATTTAAATATCACATATGATTTTGTCTCTTCCCAAAAAGAAACAATAAAAATCTAGATGTTTAATTCATAATGCTAAAATACTTTTTTGGGTTTTTCGCCAGTAAGAAAAATACATATTTTTTTAAATACTTATTTTAAAAACTACTGCATAAATTCCTAAAGGAAAAAAGTTGTGTTCATTTGTCAGGGGTATTTAAACAGTGGCGTAGCCAGGGGGGGGTTTTGAGGGTTAAACCCCTCCCCCCCCCCAAGAGGTCCAACCATATCTACAATAAATTAATCATGATCAAGGACCCCAGGGAGAGCTCCCCCACTTTTTTGACCCTTTACTCCGGTTTGTGAAGTGTGTTTCGTGTTAAAAATTTTAGTTTAGTTCTACGGAATTTTTCTCACCAGCATTTAGAACGTGTAATAAATGGCATTATTAGTATAATTTTTCTTAAAATTTTCATCTGCGGCGCATTTATGATTTGGCAACAAATCTATATATACCACCGAAACCCACTCCTTCTTGGCATCTAACTTAATCTACTTTTCGAAAAATATTTTACAAAAAACCTAAGAGATTAAAATTTTTAAAGAATATTTTGATTTTTTTTTTTAAAGTTTTCACCTGCGGCGCTGTACCAATATTAAATATTGTTACAATTTTGTTTGATTGTAATCAATTTTTTTGGCAACAATATTTTAAACGCGTAAAAAATAGCAGTTTAGTGTAATTTTTTCAAAATTTTTACCTGCGGTGCATTTAAGGGTTAATTTTAAAACAATAAATCTGCAAATAAGACTAGATGACATTTGCTTTTAAAAATAAGTATTTTTGTTTCGTATACACTAACTCAATACCTATTAAACTGCCCCTCCCTTCAGTTCAAGAGCTCAAGCAATAGGCACCTACCTAATTTTAAAAAAATTGCTATAGTTGATTTTTATTAAATGATGAAACCCTCCCAGAGGCGATTTCTGGCTACGATAATACCTACTCTACACACTCGCAAATGTGATGTAGAAGTAATGATCTTGAATATAATAAATAAATAAAATTAAATTAAACAAATCGCTAATATGTATATTAGAAAAAAAAATTTAAAAAATGAAATACTCTTATGGTACGGCCATGATGAACTTAAAAATAATTTAGTTAAATACCTGTTAAGTTATTTTTAGATGTGCTAAAATAAACTTATAAGAGGGCACGTTTTTTGGTAATTTTAAAGACTGTAAAGAACTTTGATTGAAAGAAATTAATACCACCTAATGTCTTACACACTTTACGCTTTGAACAATTATAATTTTTGCTGTTTTTCGGATAGAAATGGCAAAATCAAAATTATATGCATGACACCACCCAAAATGACAGACAGATGACAAAACAGAAATTTTTACTAAACAATTGCCTTCAATTATTTCCATCTTTCTCTAAAATACTTTTTCATGGACTGCTGTCTCTCGTCAACAACCTTAAATATTTTTCATTTTAATGTTTGAGCCATGATGAACCTTAAAATAATGTAGTTAAATACCTATTAAAAATTATGCACTGTCGGAAAAATTATTTTACGCTGTTGCCATAACACTAAGCCAATGTTTCATGGATTTCTTTATTTACCTTATTATCATAAAATATATCATTAATATATAAATACATATATATTTATTTATTACTTTAGCTCTTTCTGGCAAAATGATTTATAAAAACCTTTTTTTTATATATTTTCAAATCTCTCTAAAGTAATTTGATTTGGCAACGCTAATTTTTTTATTCTAGGCGACCAATTATAACAGATCCCATCCTTCTCTACAATACTTTTCACTTCACCAAATTATCCCCATCTACCTCTAAAATTCTGCCCTCTCTGTCTAAATATTTTTCATTTTACCAGAGAAAAAATGTTTTTTGCCAGTACTTTTTTTACTTACTAAAAAACAGTAAATACTTGAAAAAAGTGAGTGATTCAAGAAAACGAAAGTTTTGAAAGAAAGCTTTAACATGTGTGCAAAACCATGGCATAAAAATGTAAAAAACATAGAAACAACAACAACAAACACGTTCCCCCTTAAATTATGCTAAAATATTTTAGGCCTTAAATTACTACTATGACTCTACCATAACAGAGACACATATTTTTGGCGGTACTTTTTTTAAGTAAAAAAGTGAAAACTTGAAAAAAGCGAGTGTTTTTTCCAGAATTCAACAATTCCAACAAAAACATGTAATGTAACAAAACTCAAAAAATATAATTTATAAAATTCCTTGCGAGTGTGGTAAATTTTATATCGGAGAAACTTCAATATCCTTGACCATAAGGGGTACCTCAGAAGGGGAGATTAGGAGAGGTCTAGAATTTGCCAAAAATGTGGGGAGAAAAAGAATCCGATAAAATTAAACGAAAAATTAATGCATCTATTCAAATGAAGATGAATGCATCAGTGGATATAAATAGTTTGGCTTCCAATTTTAAAACAAGATTCTTCAAAAAGTTTGTTTTTAATTAAAAATAGTATTGATGTTCATTTTTATATTTTTATGTGTTTATAATTTTTTTAATAATTTGTTTGTCTTTTTTATTCTGTCGTTTGTAAAAGGTATACAATAAAAATAAATAAGTGAATAATAAAAAAATTAAAAATAAAAAAATAGGTATTAAAGAAATAATAAAATATCATATGTGATAGTATGAAATAGTTGAAGAAAAATATCAACTTTGAGTTATATCTTAAAATCTAAACGTTAAAGATAAAAGCAAGTACAAAATATTGGTCTAAAATTATAAGCTCGCAAAGGCTTTGACAAATTTGGATAAAATAATAACGGAAGAAAAAAATAAAATTGGGGCATTGGCAATAGCGTGACGGAACGTGGCCATAAAGGGGAAAAGGGGTCGAAAATGTGTAAACATGTCCCTGTACTAAGATCAAAAAACAATAATTTTTTACTAAGAAACACTTAAACACGGTGCAGGCGGAACGTTTTACTTATTCACGGTGCAACATTGAAAACGCAGTTACGGCCAATTTAGCATTAGACAATCACAGTAAAACTGTGTTACAATGTTTGCATTATGCATATGTGTGAATTTGTAAAACAGCATTGAACAAAGAGTGCTAGAAAATCCATTGAAAAGGTGCTAAAAAAGATTTTAAACTCTAAACAAAATAAAACTAATTTACAAACATACGAGTACAGTCCATTCCATTTTTATTTAGACCAAACCTAACCTGAATGACCCACTGAACAAAACCAGGTTTGAAAGTTGGCAGAAATACAAACGCCGTAGATTGTTGTTGTTATCAAATGTGAATGTGAGAGAAATTTTGGAGGAAACAGTATTTGTTTAAATTTTTGCCAAGGAAGAAGTGAAAATAAAATTATTTAAAAATGCCTTACAATTGTGTCACCAGAGCCGGGCAGGGCAGCCACGCCCTTTTTGGGCAAAGACATAACCCTGTTGAATGAAGTAGACCTTTTACATATAAACATAAACAAAGATTTTGTTACATTTTTGTAATTTGCATTGCACCAATAACCTTTTTTGACTATGTTATGAACAAACTTGACGATAAATAATAAGAAAAACATTATTTTGATCGCGGTCAGTAACCCCGTATGTCTAAGACATTCAGTAGAGGCTGGCTTTAATCAATCTTTTAGGGTCTTCGATTATACTTCTCGCAAATCGATCAGAGATTGCCTAGAATCAGTGCAATGAATCACTTTTAGGGCGCTCCAAAGCCGATCACGAGCTGTCATGAGCGCTCGGTCAACGATTAGTTCAAAGACACGTTCGATTTGTTCTCTGGTCCGTTTTAAAGGTTGGAATTGTTTAGGCGCAATTTTACAACTCATAGTTAAACGTCAAACTTCAGTTTAAACCACAGAAGTCAACTTTTTTACGTTTTATAGGTGCAGTTTACCAACAAACTTCGGTTTAACCCATATATGTATGAGCTTAAATATACGCCCTTGCAATGCTTTCGGCGTGCACAACTTTGTAAGCAGGATGTCCTATATATATGCCTATACCTTTCTCTTTTACTGTTTTATGACTCTTATTGTCTCTTTCTGGTATCAAAGCTTAGCGGTTCTGTACATGAGCAGGCCATCGTCATCGATTAACCAACCAAAATCCAGAAAGACAGCTGGGCAGTTGACAAAATTTTTCTATTTGTTTACGTTTTTAGAAAATCAGTATTTTCTATTTTTAAATAAATAAATATATGAATGGAAATAATTTTTAGGTATTTTCACTTTTTTACCTTCAAATTTTAAGAAAAAATAGCTACCAAATTGTGGAACTTCACTTTTGTTGTTTGGCGGCATCCACAAACACAGCACGTCTTTTTATGCGGCGAGATATAAACAGTCCTAAAAACTTTCGCGTAACCAAAGATTAAAAATATCACAATAAAAAAATTTGCATAAACGAAAAATTGGAAAACGACTATGTGTAATAAAAACAAATCAACAAAAATGGCGTCTCGACCGAAGGACGAAGACGAAGGTCGCGAAACCGGCCGCCCCGTAAAATTTTCGCGCATGTACATAGGCGCGAAGCTAAGACGGCTCCATGGCCTGCTAGATTTTAGATCTTGCTTACGTTTAAGTAAGTTTGGCCTGGGAAAGGCCTATATTTAACCTCATACATATATGGTTTAACCGTTACCGGCGGTCTGGGTGCTTGTTAAACTTCAGTTTAGTAGTTACTGAAAGATTCTAACCTCAAAACAGTTATTAAAAATTTATTTCAAATTTGTTTTTGGTAAAAAACTGTAAGTATTTAGTAAAATCGCTATGATCGATGACTTAGAATTTATTTTTGATCAACTGGATGAAGTTGTTGACGAAATTATTGACATTGTCGAAGCACCGAGAAGACCAAAAATTATATGTCCTAGAACAAATCCCTTGAAGGAGTACGACGATGTAGATTTTAAAAAGAGGTTTTAGATTATCTACAGAGACGTGCGAAATTGTGCACGAGGAAATTCGACAAGAGTTGAAACATCCCACAGACCAGTATATGTTTATTCTCACACCGAGCTCATGGCACACGTATAGATATACTGTATATCTCTGCGTTTCTGACAATTCTGAATATTTTTTGTTGTGGCACCTGGCTGTATGTCTGTCTGTAACCAACGCTGATATCTCAAAAACGACTGGACTGATTTTTAACAAATTCTATGCTGGATTTGACTCTAGTTGATGCAATTTTAAAGATATGTTTAAAATAATCAATCCTATATGCCAAATGTAGTCTTTTTAAAGTAGAAAAAAACTTTTGTCCTCCTAAAACTACAGCTAATCCAACAGCTCTTCTATTCTTACTGGCCGTGGTTTAAATGCCACTTATAAAATCGAAAAACTTGTTTACAAATGGTTTAATCCAAAGATGTAGTAGGTACATACGTGGGCTTTCAACCAGGAGACCCGGGTTCGATCCCCGGGGCAGTCGGTAGTCTACTTGGCCTTTTTTTTATTAAATTACATAATTTGGTAATATTAAGGTAAAACACAGTATGGAGCGGAGTAGGTCGAGTTAGCTAGAAGGCAGGCTAATTCGATTCCATACCGTCCCTCCTAGGAAAAGAAAACTGCCTTCCTAGGAGGTCGGGTGAGTGGGGTAGGAAGGTAAACCGGGGTAAACCGGGGTAAATAAGTATAAAAGGTACCTTTGGAATGAGATGTAGAACTAAGTAATAAAAAAGTTGATTCTACAAGTTACAAGGTGTTACAGATGATTTTTTTTACGATTAAAGATTCTTTTTTTTTTCTTTCAGTGACCTTAGCTCAGGAAACGTCAAAGTGACGTTTAAATTGGATCATGTGATATGCGTTGGAGTCAAATAAACATCAGAAATGACTGAATTTTACGGAAGGCACGTTTTGTAAAAATTAAGGCACGACTCAAATGTTTGAATATTAGCTTATTCGACAAAAAATCAAAAAAGTGTTCCGAGACGTGTTTTTAGAAAATTTTGATGTTTATTTGACTCCGAAAAGTATGGTCACTTCCTGAGCTAAGGTCACTGAAAAAAAAGAATATCTTAATATGCAAAGTGTGATAAAAATTTTGACTAGCAATTTAGCGTGCAGGAAATTAACATCATGGATCGATCTGCGTATAGTAAAAAAAATAATATTCTTACATCTGAACCGTTAATTTAAATAAAACGGAGAATGTGCTCTTAAAGCTTCTAAAGTTCTTGACAAAGTTACTGAAAGGATGCGCAGGTAAAAGTTAGATTAACTATACTCTGCCGTAGATAGGATCAGAGCATTAAGAACGTTTGTTTGTATCAGAGACGGATATAGCAGCTCCCAGTTCTATTAATAAACTTTGCTTTGTTTAAGATTGGGTTTACTACGCCAATATTTCAGAGTTCCCACATTACCGGGAGAAATAAGTTGATCAAACAACGATACTACGAAGAACTACGTGAATAATATTTGTAAATAAAGAGACGGTCAGTGTTTTTTGAAGTGGGGAGGGAGTTTAGTAGAAGTAAGGTTGGGTTAGCACCTACAAAAAAAATCCTTCCTTTGTTGCCAAAATCATGTCGTCAGGAGAAAATTACACAAAAAATGCCAGAAGATAAATCCATCCGCTTGCATTCTAACATAACCAGCAAAGCTAAAAAAAAATCCAGAATACTTTAAAAAACTCCAGGAATTTTTTTTTAAATTCAAGGCGAATTCCTTTGATTTTATAAAATTCCAGGTGCTCCAGGTTTTCCAGGACGTGTAGGAGCCCTGTACTTACAAAACAACCGCCTCTTATCAATCAATCAAATCAATCAATACAACAAAAAGTTATTTATACGAAAAACCACTCCAAAAAGGTCACAAAATAGAAAATCCCTAGTTTTAACAAAGAGCAGCTGGAGTAGTCCGTTTAAAACGAGTGTCTATCGAGTCCGCAAGTAAAAAAGAAGCACATTTTAGTAAAGATGTATATAAAAAAGTTTCAAAATAATAATTTAAAGTTTTTTAAACTGCTTAGGCTTTAATAGCACTCAATTTTGTTCTTCCCCCACCACACCCCTTGATATTTTCCTCATAAATTAAAATATTTTTATATGCCATATAACTAAAAAACTAATACAACGATAATTACAAAATTATGCAAGCTGAATAGATCCATTAATTACAGGCATTTACGAAGAAATGAAAATATTTGTGAGCGAGGAAGTTTTGGATTAAAATTAGCTACGAAGAGGAAAGCCAAGAGACAGATGACCGCTGGTTTTTTATTATTTGTAGTTCTGGGACAATCCATCCTATGGCAACCAAAACGGGGAATCGAACCCACGTTCTATGAGCGTAGTTAATCTAAGGAGTAAATCAATGACGATAGTTCCTGCAGAATCCATCAGGTTACTGTTCGCGTTAAGCGAAAATCAATTAGCATATTGCCTGCCGCTACCTGGCCGTGGGCTTCCTTGACACATCTCACCGAGCGACAAGTACCTATTTCTACAAAAGTACCGTAAGGTGTCTTTAAAGGCGGTAGGTCGTGCCAAATATAATTAAAAATTTTTCAATCGATTTTATATTCAAACGATATTTCAGAGTTACCTAAAAAAATTATGTTTTTGAAACAAACTTTCCTCTACCCCCTTTTCGACATTTCCCGAAAATGCCTAAAATGGGACCACCAAGAATTTTGATCTGTTACTTTGGTCCAAAAACGAGCATTTTGAGGACTCCTCCAACCACCAAATTTCGTAGATGTTGTTGTTGAAGCATTAATTTCATCAGTAGCGGATTTACAAGAAGGGGTTACGTTTAAAGGGAAGAGCGATTGCCCCCCCCCCTTTGCGACGGCACCTCCAAAAAATTTCCCAATTTTCATAAAAATTTTGGAAATTTTCTAAAATTATACATTACTTTATGCAAATCTTCGGTTTCACTCCCATTTTGGTGCTCTGGTGCTTAAGCTATAAGAAAATGATTCTGAAGAATTGTCGGATTTACCAATATGCGTCTCATGGAAAAAAACGGGCATTTTGTCCACGTAAAAAACAAAATTATTTGTAGTGCGTGATTTAAAGTTGGAAATCTAAATTTATGTTTGAGGAGGGTGCACAATGGAACCACTGATGAGCCCACGTCGATTCCCGGGATGTTGAGTGTTCAAAATATAACTCAAGCGAAAAATAAGTACTTCTACGAGAACTATTTTCTATTAGATATGTAAAGCTTGTGAGAGTCCAAGGTATTATTATATTAGAGGTTAGGTCGTTGTCATTGTTTAGGTTAGGTTATAGTTTAGTTTAATTTATTGGTTTAAGAGTACAATCGGTTTGAATCAAAGATATGATTCCTTGAAGGAATTCTTATTGTTAGTTTAAGTAAAAACTGAGTGTTGGATTAACAATTATTGTTCCAAGCCTGGATAATATTTCTTTAATGATTAAGTATTTCTTTTTGTGGTGGGAGTACAAATTACGTGTTGGAAAATTATGCAATTCCTGTACTAAATATTTTTTTAGGTTCAGTAATAAGAAAGTTAAGGGGGGAGGGGGTTGAAAATATGGTGAATCATCCTGTACCAGTATATCTTTCTTTTCGTGTGTCGATTCCTCTTCCAACCCGCAGGCTGGACCGACGGGATCCTCTGCTCCTCTGATGCGCAACTGCCGTTTGTACCCAGTCAGCAGTCCAATGACCTTTCGAGTTTTGCCCAGAAGCCATTTAGTTCTGGCTGCGACCGGGCCAGACTGAAAAATAGATATACCGGTACCGAGAGGATACATGATCCAAGCCTAACTTCGTTTTGATAGTTAACAAATAAACACAACAGCTTGGATTGATATTTAGGCTCTTCTAAAGGCAGGCATAAATTATTTAAGGCAAATCCAAGTAATACTTAGAAAGAAAAGAGACTAATTAAACCAATAATTGTTATACTTAATCCAACACGAAATTTATATCCCAACCACAATCATGAAAAAAAATTACTTGGATTAAATAAATAGTATTCTTTGCTCGACCGGATTGCCTGCTTGAAACAATAATTTTTATACTTAATTTAACACGCAATTTTTAATTAAACTAAGAATAAGAATTTCTTGAATCAAGGAATTCCTTCTTTGATTCAAAAAGATCTGCTGAACCAACAAATCGAACTAAACTACACTCCATTCCAAATTGCTGCGGACCAGTTTTTTGACATTGACAATGACAGTTCCATTTAGCTTCTACGTTTAATTGTCAGCCGCCATATTGAAATTGGTCCGGAGAATTTTAAATGAAGTGTATAACCTAACCCAAACTACGAAGACCTAACCACTAATATAATAACACCTTTAGTCTAATCAAATGGTAGAAAATAGGAGAAAGTTTTGGTAGAGTTTTGAAATTTTGTTTATATATGTTTTTTGTGTTGCCTTACATGAATATCAAGTTTGCCAACACGAATTTTGACCCGAAAAGGGTATTTTTTAAAATTTTATTGAATAACTAACAACATATTCATGTTAGGTAAATATTGGTTTTATAAATAATGAAGGAGAATAAAATTCCCTATATTTTATTTCTCTTAAGTTTTTCTCTAGGATCAACTGTTCAGCCGCGATGAGGACGCAAAGTTAAGGATTTTTCCACCAACGCGTCCTTTTCCTTGAAGAGAATATAGCATCGGCATCTATAATATTATAAAAAGAGAAAAATTAACTTACATATTGTCATTTATTTATTATTCCTAGTTTAAACTACCTTGTCTAGTCTCCTTTCCTTCTTTTATTTGTTCAGTGACGAAGAAATCCAACTCTAATTCATCCTCCAGAACTTCATCTTCATCTATATATGACAAAAAAAAATGAAATTTTGACGTTGGTAATTGTTAATAATTACTTTAAACTAATATTTTGTATAATTTCCTTGTCTTCTTTCGTTGGTTCGGTGACTAAGAAATGCAACTCTAATTTGTTCGCCATTTCCGCCTTATCTTCTGGGTTTGCAAGAAGGACTGCTGTATTATCGCAACTGTTTTCGCAGTTGAAGCACAAGCTCCTGCAGCTATGCCTTGCTTTTTTACAGCCACAATTTCTTTGGCAATTTGTAGTGCACTTACATGACACAAGCTTCAATAAATCTGGGGGAGCAGGTGGTAACAAGCTAGTCACAGGTGCAAGACCAGTTTTCTATTTTTTCCATCCCCACTCTTCTGGGTTTTTCTCGACACCCAACCATTGCTGGACCTGATAGTACACTCTTAGTGAGTGATGTCGCGCTGCTGCAGCAGAAGGCGGCAGTGATGCAATGTTTGCTTTGAGCTTGAAAACAAATTTCATGTAGGAAACATATCTCAAATGATTAAGCGAAGGCACATTTTTACCACTGTATCCGTATAGTGAAACCAGAAAGCGTTTACCAGCATCAGCAACCATATCCTGAGTAGCATTGGAGTCTTTCAATACTTTTATACGGTCAGCAAGAGGGTTTTTTCTCAGGGTATGAAGGAACTTCAGTTTTCCTTGATTGTACAATGCCGATGTTGTATCATAACCACCCATTGCGTGCAAGAACAGAATATTATCAGCGATTAATGTGCCACTTATAGCATCAGTGGAAGAGAATATAGCAGTAGAGACTTTGTTATTCCCAGGTTTCAAAAAGAACAATTTGAGTGTTCGTAGAGACCAATTAAAATTGGAGTTGGAGCCAGTTGCAATGCTGTATTCACGATTAGTATTATTATTACTAATATATATTATTACTATTGAATTTTGTTTCCTCCTCTGCAGTTTGCAGGGCAGTGTTGCCAGATTCTTATTGCAGTGAGTTTCGCCAACGGGTCTGAACCGTCGATCGGACAGCAAAACCATAATAACATAAAATATATATTTTATGCTCTTTTTTATTTTGACAAAAAACGAGCTTCCAGTGTACATGAAATTCATGTACATCTGCCTATAAAACCTAGTGAAACCAAATATGAAAACTACACCAACACTTTCCCCCATTTTCCCTTTTTAATTACCATTTGATTAGACTACCTGGACTCACACAGGCTTTACGTATCTAATAGAAAATGGTTCTCGTATAAGTACTTATTTGGCGCCAGAGTCTGGAAGATATATTACTTCATGAGATGCGGTTTTTATGCTAAAACTTATTTGGATAATAATCAAGCTAAGTTTAAGAGCAAGACTCGTGGTTGCAAAACCTAGAAATTTTGTTAATTAAAGGATAAGTATTTCTTAACTTGAGATATTTTTTTTAACAGTGCAAGGTTTCTTAACAGCTAACACTTATTCTTGAAATTTAAGATTAAGCAGGCAATATAGTAATAATAGTCTTGCATTAATTAAGTATATTATTAGTATAGGGCTATTCTTAAATACACAATAACGTTTTTTTTGAGTCCATATAGTTTGTAGAAAAAATACACTAGAGAAACGTATTTCATGGAAATGAACAATGGAGAAACTGTACTTTGGAGAAATGTACATCGGAGAAATCCTAAAACATAGAAGTTCGGTTCCTAAAAAATACGATTTTGCCAAAGTTTGTTTCTATAAATAACGATTGCTGCATTTTACTTTTCTTTATTTTATGGGAGCCCGTTTTTTTCAGTGCATTCACGAATAGTTTGGACTGTCTGCACCCTGACACTTGCTGTCGGGACGATCTGAGTTTATCGTTCGCCGCTCACTTTGAACCTCTTCGGTTGAAGCATATAATTATAAGCTCAATATAAAAGCCCAGGATGCGCGAAAAACGTCCCTGCAACGGTCAAAATCGAAAACCATGACAAAATCGGCTGACCGCAATCGGCGTCGTTATTGTAACTTTATTTCAAATAAATTAAATTAAATTTGATTTTGACTTTACAAACACCGTGTTTACGACTTTAACTATGTTTTTTTGTTAAATTATTGGACTAATAATCGAAAAAAAACTCTAGTACAAATATTCAACGAAAAACGAGTTGGTTTCAAAAAATTTTTGAGTCAACTCGGCAACATTGGATTGTCTTCCAGTGATCGCTTTCGACGGTCGCCATTGGGACTATTTTTAAATTTCAAATATTTTCAATTTTTCCTTTCGATTTCGTGTAGTGCGAAGTGTTTTGAAGTCAAAGTGCAATTGCCTTTCTTTAAAACTTGCAAAATTCATACTTACAAGACGATTAAATTCGCTCTTCAGTCTCTTTTTCTGTCTCCATTCCAACGAAAACAAACGGAAATAACTATTTTCAAAGTAACACTCGTGGCATATCGGACAAAGCGTTTTTGTTTCTCACTTCATTACGACCAGGCCTCCAATGTCTAATGGAGAATCCAGACACCTACCGACCTGTTTCATCCTTATTAGGAATCATCAGGGAGTCATAGGACTGTACCTGGCAGTTGAAGCTACACAGTGACCATGCACACATCTAGAATTTAAAACAAAAAGTTTGTAATCCGTGGGAACAAAGTAACTGCCAGGTACAATCCTAGAAGGATGAGACAGGTATGTAGGTCTCTGGATTCTCTATTAGACATTGGAGGCCTGGTCGTAATGAAGTGAGAAACAAAAACGCTTTGTCCGATATGCCACGAGTGTTGCTTTAATTTTTATTTGCGCACACGAGATTCATTTTGTTGTTTTTTAAATATTTTGGCTTTTTAGTTCTGCGCAACAAACCTCCTCCGGAGCGATTGCTTGCTGATGCCTTAAAATTAGGGCCACGTAGTATGAAGCTCCAATTGGGGGCGGTGCTGCTGCGAACGTTACCTCTTTTTAAGAGTCATGTTACAGTGACCTTATACTTTTACAGGTTTCTACTTTATAACCTGCTGAAAGGTGCAGGATTCTGTATTTACGGTGTTCTGCACTTTTCAATTTTGATGTTTTTGTTTCTCGGTTTGTTCGACACAAACACACACGATTACAAACTTTTTGTTTTAAATTCGAGAGGTGTGCATGGTCACTGTGTAGCTTCAACTGCGAGGTACAATCCTATGACTCCCTGATGATTCCTAATAAGGATGAAACAGGTCTGTAGGTGTCTGGATTCTCCATTAGACATTGGAGGCCTGGTCGTAATGAATTGAGAAACAAAAACGCTTTGTCCGATATGCCACGAGTGTTACTTTAATTTTTATTTGCGGACAGGAGATTCATTTTGTTGTTTTTTAAATAACTATTTTCTTCCATATTTTTCACTGTGCTTTTAAACTAAAAACTTTGCTACTTAGCTGACACCCGTTTTTCACTTATTTGCACCATTTTTTTTTATGAAGAGAGATTTTTTTAACTTTCAGAAAAATAAAGACAAAATGCTGACATAACCCATAATTTTGGAGAAGTGTCAACAAGGTCTTCGATGTCCGCCACGAAGATCGACGCATGCGCAGAAGAGTCACCTTTTTCACCATTTTTCTCGGCCAACTTGATTTCTCAGTGTGTTGCCGCGACGCTTTTTAACATAGGGAAATACACGGGCAGGGCCTTTATAGCTAGCTTATAATTATATGGGTTGAAGTAACTGATCTAGAGAATGTTAAACCTATTTTTTCTTTTTTTCACAATTAGAAACAAATATCCATTATTAATTTTTAAACTGCCTTGTCAAGGATAGGTACGTAAGAAAAACTAGTAAAAAAAAGCCGTGATGGATGCCTTGCAGACGCATCACGTGTCACCATAATTACGGCCCCGCGTCATGATTAGGGCTTGATTATGCCTTTTAGACTGGATTTGTGCTTTAATTTAAATTTTATGCGTGACGGAAAATGCACAACATTCAATTTTCTGATGCTCTCTCTAAGAAACCCGGAGCCAATAATTTAACTCGCTGTTCATGTTGTGTTAATTGTACATACATATAATATAGTTGCTTCAGTTTGAAAAAGAGTAACAAACACACTATTTTCTTGCATCTGCTCTTCAGATGGTACCAAAAATCGTTTTTTGTGTCCCTCAATCAGAAGCCTGAGAATTCGTCAAAGCGTTTTAATCTTAGTACGTTTTTTGGCAATTCTGTTAGTCAGTACGAAAATAAAAAAAAAACTGAAAACAGCGAATAAAAAAAAAGCGAGAAAGGTAATATTTTTTTGTTTACGGTAAACTATATTATTGCCCTGTTGTTAGGTTTGACTGAAACAATTCTTGGACAAAATCCTTACCATAAGGCCAATGTGCTAGAGCGAGAATAATCTCTCTCTAACACATTATGATATGTGAGGATTTTTGCATTTCCTTGCAAACTAATATAGATAGAGTTAAAGTGTTTGTAGGCCAGTCGGTAAGTAGTGTAAAATAGCTGTTGGCGGGAGCAAATCCGAACAAGCTGGAAAATTTTATTTTGATTGATTGGTTGTAAGAAAGCACACATTGATTTTCCACCCCCCTCCTGATCCCGGATTTGGCCGCCATCTTGGAAAAATTCTCTAAAAAATGTTTTTTCATTTTTTGCCTATAACTCGATTTCTGTACACTCAGTTACCTCTCCAGATAGGCCGATCAACTCATACCGATTTAGTGTCCTTTTATCCACCTTCGCCGCCATTTTCACTCAAAAGTGACAGATAATCCATTAGTTTTCTGTCAAAATGGCGGCGAAGGTGGATAAAAGGACACTAAAACGATAAGAGCTGATCGGCCTATGTGGAGAGGGTAATGGTAAACTTTAGAACAAAATATGCGGTTAGCAAAATTAAAGAAGAGTAAAAACTCTATAAAATGTTCTATGTGTTTTTTCCGTACGAATACCCGATATATCGAATTTTGAGGGAACAAGTTTGATATATGTGTTGGATATATCCGGGGTTAACTGTACTTGTTTTCACACCACCTTGAGCGGCACTCCCGAGAAATAAGGTCTAAGATCTTAGTTTGCTAATGGTACTGGCGGTTCCAAGCGGGGGGGGATTTTGGGGGCTTAAGCCCCCCCCCCTATGAGGCAGGTCAAAACGCATGTAATAAAAATAACTTGCAACTGAATCCACTTATTTGAATAACCTTTGTTTCAAGTTATTAATAAAACAATATGTTTTTTTATTAGTTTTGCATTAATAAAACAATCTTAGACCACCTCTCCCCCCCCCCCTATTTGTGAAAGTCTGAGACCGCCACTGGATACTGGTTGGTATAACAATAAAAATCAGAAATCAGGCCTGATGTCGTGGCCATTGGTAAAGTACTCGGCGCGTTTTTTTTAAAGTGGTATCCCCAATAGGCCTAATTACACATTACAACCCTTGGCGCATTTACAAGATATCAGATTTAATAATTCTTGTGGAGCTGCATCTTGTAAAACATTCTTTGAATTTTTCCATCCCCAATCCAGAGCGGATTTTTCATTTCCATACCATAGCTGTACTTGATAGTAAGTACGAAATGAGTGGAAGCGAGCGCCGTCTTTGGTAATGATGCTAGGTTTGGCAAGCATTTGGTAATAAATTTTACGAAACACTGGTATCTGTATTTACTTAATGAGTCGCATTCTTTGTAACCATATAGGTAAAGAAAAAATTGTTCTCCAACCTTCTCTATATCTTTTGGAGATGCGTTTGGGTCTTTAAATATTTGTACAGCTTTCTGTAATTCTTTATTTTTCTGTAAAACTTTAACAAATTTTATTTTTCCTTGTCTGTATAATGCAGATGTGGTGTCGCAGCCACTAAATGCGTGTAGAAATAAAATGTTGTCCATAACTGAAGCATCTATATGCATATTATGGGGTGCATACGTTTTACTTTGCGTCTTTCCCTTGCCTGGCTTTTGAAAATAAATATTTGAGCGAGACCCATTTAAGGCTGTAAGAATGACGAGTAAATCGGTGTCTTCGCCGACTATAATTACCGTTTCATTCTGATTTGATTCTTCAAAGGCAGTGTTGACAATAAATTTGTCAGCATCTTCATCAGCCTGCTTGACTCCGAACCCCTCGTTCTTCAAACGATTACACATCATCCCTGAGACACTGTTGCGGTGATTTTTTCATCAAGATGAATTTCTGGTGATAAAGCGGTCCTTAATCGGCGAAGTCGCTCAGCTGTCTTAGTGCTTTTTAACGCAATATCCTCGGGGTATCGAACTATTATTGCATTTGCTAAATAATGTCTTTTTACATACTCAACATATTTATCTAAAATGGCAGAATATGATTCTCCTTGATGCCAGCAAATTTTATGAAGTAGAAATCCCTCGCAGAAGTAGTAGCACGATATATGTCTAGAATAGAGAAAATAATAAGTGTCTACAATATATTCAGCTTTTTAAAGCCGTTATAACTTGGAAACGGGAAGTCGTACAGAAAAAACAGATAGAACATTTTTTTATAGAGTTTTTACTCTTCTTTAATTTTGATAACCATATATTTTGCTCTAAAGTTTATAGAAATCGAGTTATTGGCAAAAAATTAAAAAAAAAGAAATTTTTTAGACACTTTTTCCAAGATGGCGGCCAAATCCGGGCTCAGGGAGGGGTGCAAAATCAATGTGTGCTTTATTACAACCAACCAAACAAAATAAAATTTATTCCAGCTTGTCCGAATTTGCTTCCACCATCAATGTACTTGTCGACTGGCATATTGGTATTTTTGAAATTAGAAAGGAAAGGGCGATTCAAACATTTAACAATATACAGGGTGTTTCGTTTAAAATAACACACTTAGTGTCACTGCAATGAAAGTATGCAAACAGTTACATAAGTTTTTGCATTTAACCTTTACAAATCGTTATAGGCTAATAAGCATCGTGACACCAGTGAATTTTGGAGTATATTTGCCATTGATTTTTTTTGGCAATTTTTTTTACATACTTTAAAAGGTTATTCATGCTTCTAAGGACTTTTTTGGCGAACAACAGTTAGGTAGGAGCTTAAGGCACCCTGAGATGTACCACGTAGCTCAGCAACCACCTACTAGATTTTATATTATAGCTTTTTGATCATCTAATTTTATTTTTATATTTTCTTTTTATAAAATACACCTCCTATAGTGCTACCAAGCATAACAAGACAAAGTACAATACAAAGAACAAAATACACTAAAATCATAAAACCTAATAAAAAATTATTCTTTTTTATTATCCCTACAAGTTTTTCCGTTTTCCTGTAGATTAGTCGACCCAAAAGGCCAAAAGATAATAGTTGGAAACCCAAGATTTAATATTTTTGAATCCACTCCCAAGACCTTTATTTAGAAAGTTTTATTTCCTTTTTGTTTTTGTACCTTATTTTTGTTTTTTTTTGTGTTTGTATAATTAATATTTTTTTTCTGAGGATTCTGAGGATTCTTAAAAATCTCAGTACCCAAAGTTACGATAATATGCTTCACTGTTGCCATATGTACCCTCCTGTATTGGGTGTATCCCAAATATGTTCTATCTGTTGGTTGAATTTCGGTGTTTATTAATGTTCGATTTATAATTTAAGATTGACACTATCATAAATTAATGAAAATCATTTCACTCGTCAGTCTTTTTCAATAGTTCGGTTTAATGTCAAGAATTTTTGTTTCTGTAAAATTAAATTGAAATTTTGTTTTTTTGTGATTATATAACAGTTCATCTAAGAGTTTGTTAGAACCCCGTCCAACAACCTTTCCAATCTTTGAAATAAATTTTAGTTTTTCATGTATTTTATTTAAAACAAAATTAACTGTTGCTTTTAAAAAATCAAAATTTTGTTTAGTTTTAATGACCGGTTTATTGGTTAACAAATCTGCCCTAGTTTTCCTATGGTATTTAAATGAAATGAATAGAAAAAAAACGAAAATTAATTACAAAAAACAAAATAGCGTGCCGGTGGCGCCTGTCACAGGCCCGTAAAAGGCCGCGGTGTTTCGCTTGAATAATGCATTTGAAACCATATGATAGGGCAAAAACGATGAATGTCACATATTATTTTTTCATATTATGTTCGGTGTTAGCAAATGCCTGTTTCATAGATTATGATAAAGGTTTAGATCAAGTTCAAAACGAATCTCTTATGCCCGTGTGCACGGGTTCGGCTTGACATGTAAGCCGAGCTTAAGCTTTAGTTTTGGTTTGCAATATCAGTTACATGATATTGGCACTTAAGATGTAGTTAGGATAAGCCGTAGAATTACTTCGGCTTAAGCGTATTTTGACGTTATGCGACGTATTTTTTGGTTATGTTTTTAAACAAAAGCCATTAATTTTATGAGTTTAAAAAATTGTTCTTTGGGATGATGAAGGATTTTTCAAAGAATAAATTATTAGAACACTTTTGATGAAGATACCTTTTACAAAAGGATTAGAATGTCCAAAAAAAATAATGTTTTTAAAACTTTGCACAATGCTTATGGTAAAGATTAATTTTAAATTAGATATCTGTTAAATGATTTTAGATGTGCTTAAAAACTGTAAAGAACTTTGATTGAAAGCAATTAATACCACCTTATGTCTCACACACTTTATGCTTTGAAAAAATTGCAATTTTTGCTGTTTTTCGTATAAAATCGGCAAAATAAAAATCAAACGCACGACACCACTCAAGACGACAGCCAGATGACATAACAGATATTTTTATTAAACCATTGCCTTAAATTATTTTCATCTTTTTCTAAAATACTTTTTTATAACCTGCTGTCTCTGTTCAACAACCTTAAATATATTTGCACGTCACTAAATTATCTCTCTATCTACCTCTAAAATTCTGCTCTCTCTATCTCTAGATATTTTTCATTTTAACAGAGAAAAGATGTTTTTTGGCAGTACTTTTTAAAAAAGTGACTGTTTTATTCTAAAAATCAAAAGTTTGGCAAGAAAGCTTTAAAATGTGAGCAAAATCATGGCATAAAAATGTGAAAAACATAATAACAAATGCTTAAACAAAAACGTTACTCCTTAAATTAGGCTAAAAAATTTTAAGCCTTAAATTACCATCATAACTTTACCATTACTTAAAAACAAACTTTTTTTTGCTAAAGATAATTGTTTATATTGGATCCAGATAGCTCAAATAAAAGTTAATGGCCAACAACTGTCCGAAGAGGTTCGAATAAAGAGAGCTGTTCGCTAAGGTTGCTTATTGTTTTCACTGTTCTTTAATATCTACATTAATTAAATAATAGAAAATGCATCTCACAACTGCAAAGAGAGTCTGACTATAATAAACAGCATAAAAATAAAAAAACTAAGATAAGCTGACGACACCGTTACAATTGCAGACACGCTGGAAGGACGGTAAAAGTTTTTGTGTAGTCGCGATCTTAATAACATTCTAAAAGGAAAAATTGAAGGTTCGGGAAAACTAAATAAATATGTTTATAAAACTTAAAGAAATGCTAGAATTAAGAGTGAATTTTAATCCTAAAAACAGTTAGTTAGTTAAACAGATAAACCGCACATCACAAATTAACAAAATTTTGCACAGCGGAGGCTTCTGGTATCCCCTAGAGGCCCTGTATACATACGATTTTTGACAGTTATTGTTTTACTAGAGGTGGGCAAATCATATTTTCCTCTGTTTCTAGTTTTTTTCATATTTGCATGTAAAACGGATTTTATGAAATGGACTATGTTTTGTTGTCTCTTTTTATAATTTTATTTAACAAAGTACATGTTAAATGTCAGCCGTCTTAGCGCAGTGGGCAGCGTATTTGCCTGCCGCACGGAAAGTCCTGGGTTCGAATCCCGGCTAAGTGCATGGATATTTTGTGTTTGTCTTTCACTTCGGATTTGTACCTACTGCTTGTAGCTCACTTGTCCCGCAAGTTCGGCTTTTTTTATTAATTTTCCAGCCTGATAAATGCATGTTTTCTTTCCATTTTTCTTTCTCCGTTGGACAACGAAACAATACAAATTCGTCGAGGCACGTGTTTTTACGGTTTTTGATACAGCAAAATTCCATTTACAAACCGGACGTTTCTTAATGAAAACTGTGACACTGGCAAAATTATTTATTGTCAGGGGTTACCAACTATCATGGCCAACGCACACATTAAACATTTCCCTAACAAATCTGTTGCTCACCTCAAACAATAACCATTCGCGTGGTTTTTCAAAAAAATATATATGTCTAGTTTTTATTTAGTTTTAAAATAATCGATAATTTTTACCGTGAATTAAACATTTTTAGAATACGTAAAATTATGTAAAAAACTTAAAATTATGCAAAATAACATGAATGGTTCCGGGTTAATGCTTTAAACTTTCTAACAAAATTTGATAAAAATTTGATTAACAGTTTTTTAGATTAACTAATTGGAAGAACGCAATTTTTTATTCAAATTTACCCTTAAGTTGTTCTTTTGTTTTCCAAATCTTAACTATTAACTTAATCAAATTTTCACTATTAAATTGTAATTAAATAAGCGTTAATTATGTATTATTCATGTTGATATTTTGTATGGTTATCATTCCATGGCTCAGGGAGATTTTTGCCTCGGGCCTCGATAGTTGTTCCCAAGTTGTATTAAAAAAAATTGTTGTAAGATATCATAGAAACTAAAGAAATTATCGGCCTGCCTCACGGAAGGTCCCGGGTTCGAATCCCGGCTAGGTTCATGGATATTTTGTGTTTATCCTTAACTTTTCAAAACTTGACTAGAATGGGCTTAATAGATAAAAGACTTATTATAAAAAAAAACTAAAGTAAAGGAGCATCTTCTCCATAAAAATTGTTACGAAAAATGTGACACTTGTCGTTTTTTCAACGCATACTTTATATATTTCGTTGTCCGCAACAGGCAAAATTTAAAAATACCCCAAACACAGTTGCATTATTCATTCAAAGTGCCAGCAGACGATGCATCTCGTAAAGTATGACAAAATCCGTTCGCCGACCTACCTTACTTGAAAATGTACGCGATATGTGACGTGGGAGCTTTTTATTTGTAAAGCTCACTAAAATTATTGAATTAAATTTTAGCGTATCGCGATCGCCCCTCCCCCTTTACTCCAGAAAAAAGTAGACAACAAAGATGCTTGTGGTAACCCTGAAGTCTTTCGAGAAAAACGAGAAATTGCAGAAAGTTCATCTAAAGTATTTTGGGACAGTTTGGCCTTCTAGTAGAGCGGCTTAGGGCATAAAAAAAGGGTTTGACTGCTCCAAGGTGATAATAGTTGTCAATGTATATTTTCGGAATCTGGGGTGTCTCCTGACAGCCAAAATCTATCTTGGCCGCCCACCCCTCTGGTCATTTCCCCCTCACCCCCCCTTAAATAGTTAATTTTGAATCTATCATATCTTGGTAACGCAAAAAGATAGAACAAAAGTTTTCTCACTGTTGTATGTGTATTGATAAGTTGATTGTTCGGTATTTTTATGTTATTTGCATATCTCAAAAACTAAAGAAGATATTTAAGAAAAACTGCATTTAAAAAAAAAACGTTTTTATTTTTGTCCACATTTTGTAAACTAGAGTAGATATGTAAAAAAACTTTAAAAAATGTTTTTCCGCCGTTTCCGTTCTTTCCAAAAAGGTATATAGGTATGAGTTTTTGCCCACCCAACTCCCAAGTGGTATTCACCTTCAACAGGGTGATTTCCAAGATCATAATATATTTTTCAAACATAAATATATAGTAAACATAATATTTTCACTACCTCCATCTCACGTTCTCCCCCACACCCCCTCTTCTCCATTGCCTATGGTAAAAAAAATAATAAGTAGTAGTTACCTAACAGGAACCAATGAAGATGATCAATAACAAAAAGTTTTTGCTGAATGGTTTGACTTAATAGATAGGGTAAGTACAATACTAATATCTCATAAACTAAAAACATTTTTTTTTAATATTTATAAAAAAAGTGAAAACAAAAAAATATATACCAACTTTAAAATTCTTATATAAGAAGAAGAATAAAAACACACAATAAAATTAATATTGCCTTGGTGGTCTACCTACAAATTAGGCTCATCTTAAACTTTCGACGAATTGCGCTGGTATTGCTTTTCCAAGTACAAATGGAAAGCAACCAATTGCCACCCACCAAAGGCTCACTAGTTCCGACATTCCTTCGGTCACGTCTGAAAACTTTTATATGGGTTAATGCGCATTCCCCATCCACAATGCAGCTAAATCCAGAAGACTTTGGTTGGGAGAAAAAATGTGACGATTTACACCGATATTATCAGTTTGGGAAAATGTCGCTCCCAAAAAATTTTAAATTAATTAGTGGCAGCCACCGGCGATCCCTTGGGGGGGAGGAGCCTACATCCCCCCTAATGTTGCTTGGAGTTGGAAAATATGAAGGTTCAGCTGGGGAATTTATGTACATTTTACAAAACATTTTCTATTTTTAATTTCTTAGAAGAACAATAAAATCTCAAAGTTTGAGGTAATTTTGGAATCACTTTTAATATTAGTTGGGAAAATGGCCTCAACACAATGCCTTCGGATCGCCGGTGTTGCAGCTGTAATAAATCAATGTGCAGTACAAGGGTTTGTAAATGTGAAGCAAACAACTTACCATGTACTGATGGTTGCAGTTGTGTTGATGACATGTGTGAAAACCAACGTTATGAAATTATTAATGAAGAGGATAATTTAAATTATAATGTGCTTTTTTTAAATGAAATACTTATTAGATTCCTAATAGAAAATTGCTTAAATTTGTTAAATGTTTATTTCTAGAGATATAAGCGCATTATTTTTACCCTTTTTAAATTTGAAGGTTTGGAAAAATCAAGTACTAATTGGTTGACGACTTACTGCAAATTGACTTTTTATTCATAGTATGGGAAGGTTATGGAAGGGGGAAGTGTTAAAGAGGGTTGTAATAAAGTGCATTATTTTATCTTCGTTTTAGGAGGTATCTTAGATGCGAAAAATCTATCGGTGCTATTGCGGGTGGGGTTAGAAAAACCCCATACATATATAACCTTTTTAAAAAGAGCGAAAATGGTAGAAAAATATTTATTTATTTATTAAGAATTTTTTTTGCATCTGGTCTGGGTTAGCAAATATGGACAAAAATTATTTTTTTTTTAATACACTTTTTTAAAAATATCTGGTTTAGTTTTTGAGATATATGCAATGGAGTGTGAGCACGTCATATAATCTAGAGGTCAATGCACAAACAACAGTGAAAACATTTTTGTACAATCTCTGCTGGTTGCTGAGATATTGAGAATTAATTTTAAGAGGTTTAAAGGGGGGTTGACGGGGGCACGACCGAAAGTCACGAGTCACCCCAGTATCTTATATGTGAAAAATCTATAAATATAATGAACGTCACGTCGCCAATTATGAATATAACGCATCTGCTCATATCAGAAACGTACCCAGTTTTGACGTAATGGCTCAAATCAAACGGTGACATTGCGGGTGGGGTTGGAAAAATCCCATAGATATATACCTTTTTAAGAAGAGCGAAAATTGTGGAAAAATATTTATAAGACATTTTTTTCGTATCTGGTCTGGGCTAGAAAATACGGACCAAAATTTAAAATTTGTTTTTTTGAAAATACTTTTTTTTAAATATCTTGTTTAGTTTTTGAGATATGCAATATAGTGTAAGCACATCATATAATCTAGAGATTATTGCACAAACAACAGTGAAAAAAATTTTGTTCTATCTCTGCTGGTGGCTGAGATATTGAGGAATTCATTTTAAGGGGTTTAAAGGGGGGTGGAGTGGGCACGACCGAGAGGGGGGATGGCCAAGATATATTTTCGTAGTCAGGAGTCAACCCAGTATCAAAAAATATACCTTGGCAACCATCATCATTTAAGTGCAGTCGAAATGCCTTAAGCCGCTCTACTAAATGCATGACGTACTTACAGCGAAAACCATTGGAAATACAAAACAGTATTATAGAGTTTTTTAGACAAAATCATTTCGGACATCAAAAAGTGTTAACTAAAGTCGTTGTGATTTTTACAAAACACAAATTCTTGAACTTTTATTGGGAGAAGTCAGTGTTTGGAAACAATATTGGTCATCTTATGTTTGAGATCATAAAACGTTATGTTTCAACTTAAAAAGCTCTTTAGACCTCAAAAAAAAAGTATTTAGATATTAGGTTTTGTTTGTGGTTTGTTTGTGGTTTGTTTGTTATATATGTTTTTTTATAACTGAACAAATTATATGTACGTAGTTACTCAAGCGCGGATTTCAGGGGGAAAGGGGGGTAGTTAACCTCCCCTACCCTAGCTTTAAATTTTTTATGAAAACATTTAGAAAATCAAAAGTGGGGCATAAATTTCGGCGCTATAATACCTTTGATATTTACGGTATTAGTTTAATTAACAATTATAACATTTGTAGGGTCACTTTCTTAGAAAATTTCGCCTGCTGCGCTTTGATACCATTGATACATTTACAATTTTAGTTTAATTTGAAATAAAAAAATGCATTTTTCAGTGCAAATTTCTTAAAAATTTATAAAATAAACGACTTCGACAAATCCGCGCTTGTAGTTACTAAGTTTTTTTGCATATATTACTATTACTTTTTTTTCGTATCGAAACCGCCCCTCCCCCTTTTAAATGGCTGGGACCGCCACTGGTCTCTGTAGATCATTTTTTTGTGGATGCACATGGCCGCTACAATAAAATCGGCTTTTTAGATAAATTAACCACCCTGGACGACCAATTACGTAACGCTGCAGCCATGGCTACCATTAACTGCTCTTTAGTTAAATTTGCCAAGAAAAATAAAAAAAAACACTGTTTATATTCTAATGAAATTTGACATGTAAAAAGTTGTTAGGTTTGAGACTTCCGTAACGCCATACCCCCCACCCATTCATTTCTAAGCTTTAAGAACTATACCACTGACCCCCTCCCCCACGCCATAAAGAGTAAATACCACGTTTATTTCATTTTTTTTAATTTCCGGCCTAGTTACGTAATGTTTCTCTTTCCGGACTTAAAATTGATGTCGTAAAGTGGTATCAGCAGGAAATAAATCATTTGTCTAATACAAACCACACGAATACCTATATAAATAAAACAAGTGTGTTAATTTTGCTCAGAAATTCTAACATTATAGTAATTATAAATTATTATGCATTCTATTTTAAGAACACATGATGCTTGACCTCATAGGCATCATGTATAATAGGTAATAACTTAAACATAAGTAGGTACTTGTAATTAATGATGTAAATTTCATAATAACCCAGCCCACTAGGCATTATCTATAGAAAATTAGGATCCTCAGCCGTTCAGCAGCACTTTGTTACTGCTAGAGACCACAAACTATACCGGGTGGAGAACCTTTGTTCCCAAAAACCCATATATTTCTAGGATCCTAAAATTGCTGAAAAGTTTTCTTCAAACAATTTTTTTTTCACTACTTCACTCTTTTTGTGCTTTAAACTTAAAGCCATTTTATGAGGTAAAAAACTTACGTGATAGCGATTCAATAGCTAAAAAGCTAGTTTTCATTCCGAGGTGAAAAGACGCCGAGGTATAAAAACACTTTTTCCACGTGGTGTTTTTATTTTTGCGATTTTTAGTGCCTAGGAACTAATAGTGCCATCTTCCTAGGCACTACAAGTGTTATTTTATTCCCTCCTTTGAGGGACTAAAATGCGTTTTTGCAAAAATGTCAGTTAGAAAGTACACCTGGATACGAATGGCTAGTCTAGGACAAAGAATGGTCAAATCGTCAAACAAAAAAAAAACGCAAAACAAAACAGAAAAAATTGATTGTTACATATTAAAAAAAACAAGTTAGAATACGTGAAAATCAAAAATATATTATTTTGGGTTGGTTTAGCTTGAGTTGGGTTAGTTTAGCTTAAGTTGGGTTAGTTTTATTGGATTTTTTCTTTCCGGAAAATTTTCTCCGTGTTTTTTTTTGTGCCCGCAACCTTTAGAACACAAATCAAAAGTGATGAATTTTTTGAATAAGGGTGTCCCTCTGTATCCAGTTAGCGCCTTTATTATTAATAACAAAGTTATGATTGTTTTCCACAAACCAAAACTACACTTTTTTGCACTCGACGCGCGTTTCCCTAACAACGTTAGCATCATCAGGACACGATACACAATAAACTAAATTAACCTACACTCTATCTTATATACTATCTTTTAGTGGGCGGAGATAAGGCTAATAATTTGTGATTGGTCACGCTTTATAATCCCATCTCCCCTCCTCTATCTTTATTTAAACCATTTCTAGATTTAATGATTTCAATACTTTTGTTTGGTACACTTTTTAGAAGTTTTAGGTTATCTAATGTGAATCTATGATTGTTTTCAAAAGCATGCTCGGCCACACTTGACTTTTCTGTTCTTCCGTATTTCAAGTGTGCTGAATGTTCTTTGAATCCTGTTTGAATAGAGCGTCTCGTTTGGCCAACATATTTTTTGTCACAATCCATGCAACTAATTTCGTAAATTCCACTTTTTTCTAATACTGTTGTTTTATCCTTCGGATTACCTAGTAAACTTCTTATTGTGTTTCCGGATTTATATACTAATTTAAGACCAGTGTTATTAGTTCTAGAAAAAAGTGGAATTTACGAAATTAGTTGCATGGATTGTGACAAAAAATATGTTGGCCAAACGAGACGCTCTATTCAAACACGATTCAAAGAACACTTAGCACACTTAAAATACGGAAGAACAGAAAAGTCTAGTGTGGCCGAGCATGCTTTTGAAAACAATCATAGATTCACATTAGATAACCTAAAACTTCTAAAAAGTGTACCAAACAAAAGACTTTTGAATGCATTCCGTTTAGTACACTTTATTCTTTAGTTGAGGGGAAGATTATAAAGCGTGACCAATCACAAATTATTAGTCTTATCTCTGCCCACTAAAAGATAGTATATAAGATAGAGTGTAGGTTAATTTAGTTTATTGTGTATCGTCTCCTGTTGATTGATGCTAACGTTGTTAGCGAAACGCGCGTCGAGTGTAAAAAAGTGTAGTTTTGGTTTGTGGAAAACAATCATAACTCTGTTATAGTGCAACCAAAGGTTCCAAATTCCCAACATAGTTATTATTAATATTATTGTATAACTGTTTGCATACTTTAAGAGTTATCTAAAATAGCTAAATGTCATTGCAAATGTCAAATGTTGACACCAAGTTTGACCAAATGAAACACTCTGTATTTTATCAAATTTTTGAATCGGCCGTTCCTTTCTGATCAAAATATGTTACCTCTATCTATATTAGTTTGCATTACCATAAGGCCAATGTGCTATAGAGAGAATAATCTAATCTTTAATCTCTCGCTAACACAGTATGCTTATGGTGAGGATATTTTCATTTTTCTTGCAAACTAATATATGACAAGAGGTAAAGAGTTTGGTATTTTTAAAATTAGGAACGAAAGGGCGAATCAAACATTTAACAATATACAGGGTGTTTTATTTAAAATAACAAACTTGGTGTCAAAATTTGACATTTCCAATGACATTTAGCTACTTTAGACGGGTAACTCTTAAAGCATGCAAACAGTAATACAAGTTTTGCATTTAACCTTTTTTTTCTAACATTAATAATAATTGCGCTAACTGGGGGGTCAAAATATAACGGGACACCCTGTGCACATAAGTGTATTTACAGCGCAATCGCACAGCACAGCACGACTTTTAAAAAAAACTTTGCACTCTAGTCCCCGGGATTGATCTCTTCTCCTATAGAAAGTTAAAGTGTCCATAGTGTTGGTGCAGTGTGGTGTTTTTTTGCAAATAACTTATTTTAATATCTGGCATAATATTTTTTAAACTGCCTTGCAACCCTATTGAAATGATAATTTTACCCAAAGTCATCCCGTTTTAAAGGTGCTGAATTTTTAACTGTAACTCGCTCTTGTCTCGCGATCACAAACCTTATAACCAAAAAAATAGACTGATGATGTTGCTTTAAGAAATGACTGCTTCATGTATTTGACAGTTTGGTGCCAAAAGCAGTTGGCAATGCACCAAAATCCCTATAACTACCAACTGAGAAGCACAAATAACACTAGACGCGGCTAATTGTAAAAAAGGCTCTGGCATAATAAATTTGCAATTTTTTTAACGATAATCTTAAATAATAGCCCCCCCCCTCCCTTAAAATATGAATTTTTTAAATGGGTAAAGTACATTTTATCTTTAGGAAAAAAAGTTCCCCTTCTTTAAGTATCTACACCAGTTTATGAATGACTTAAAAAAAATCACCCTGTCTGTTCGGTACTCTTTATGTATGCAGGCAAATAAAAATAATAATTCAAATAAAAGTTGAGCTTATGGGAAATAGTGTAGGCGAAGATTGGCAACTTTTATTATCTGAAAAAAATTTGCGCATAACCTCACTCATTTTTTGGTTTGGTTTAGGCAGATACCTATTATTTAAGAAAACAGTATGATTGAGTTTAGTTTAATTATTTCAATTATTGAAGCTGTGTGCTGATTGGTTCAGTTATTTTTATTTTCTAGAAGGTGTATGTGTATGGGTCAAGGGATTTGGTTAATAAAACGTCCTTTTTTTGGAATGCCAACGTTTCGCAAAATTTATTTTTATATATTGAAATGCCGACGTTTTGCAAAATTTATTTTTATATAAATTTTGTGAAACATTGGCACTTCAAAAAGAGGACATTTCATTAACAAGATCCCTCAACCCATAAACATACAGCTACAAGAAAATTAAAAATAGGATCGTTAAAAAATTTTGCCAAGTTATTTTTATTCAGCTGTATAAACCAAAATTATTTATTTTTATTTTAATTTTTGTTACTTTAATTTTTATTTGCTTGTATAAACCCAGCCTTAAATTTTATTTGTAGAAAATAATTATTTACAAAATACCATCAAAAAAGTTACAATACAAAAAATACTTAAAAGTAACTTATTTACAAACAGAAACTACTTATTTTTAATTAAAGATAATATATAAAACATGTTGTTTAAACAATACAAGTTTTGTTAAAACTTTTCGGACCTTTTCTCCAGATATACTTTCACTAATTTTATTTGCAGAGCTATGACTCCTCAAAGTGCTGTATGTTTTAATGATTGCTTCAACTAAAAGCTGGTCACAACAGAGTCTTTGATATTTAATAACAGTCTTAGAGTCTCTTCAAATGCTCAGTAACCACTTTCTACTAATAGCAGCATCTGGTGGAAACCTATTGAAAGAAATAGAAAAACAATAATTAGACTTTTTCATTATTATGATACTTAATAATACTGTCATCAGCTGATGAGCGATTCAACATGGTTGCCTTAGGAAAAATAAACCCTTTTTCATAAGGCATACTGCTAATACAGGGTGTCCTAATTAACATGGGACACTATTGCTATCTCAGTAATTATAAGAACTATAAGGTTAAATTTATTAAGATTAAATAAGTTTTTAAGCTCATAGTTTTAAGTATTGCAATTTTTTGACAAATCTCTTTTAAAGAATTTATGTTTCTTTCTTTCTCCTGTCAACAATGTTGATTCCCCACACTGGTGAGCTGTAACCACCTCATGGGCCTTTCAGAATACAGGCAATGATCGCAGAAGTATTAAAGAAAATTGGCAAAAATAGGAATTATTTACCCTTACCTGTGATAGGAAAACGTATTTCCACTCGCAGAATTACTGTTGTTGCAGCCGACAACAAAGCACTTCATGATGCAAAAGGGCACAGAAAAAGTATATTAAAAACACAACACGTTAAGCAAAAATATCTTCTTCTCGGTTACTATGGATTCGCGTCTTTACAGACGTCTATCCAAAGCAAAATCTTCGAAAACCAAGAAACGAAAATAAAGAAAATGGCGAATCTACTAACGTCAAGACCGTCAAACGTAGTGCTACCAACCAAAAACGTGGATAAAGAGAAAATAAGTTGTCACGTCATGACACTGTTTACACTGCCCCTTTGAAATCTAGTTAATTCGAACAGTTTTCTAAATAATTTTTTTTAAATACTCAAGAAACCGTGGTTTTATATTTTTTCTTAAATTTCGTCAAGCAGTGCTTGTTATATATTCATCAAATACTAAAATATTGAGTTTGCAACCACAACAAATTTTACTCAAGTCGGTTTACTCTGGTTCCAATAACACCAAACTGTCACTTCCATGAGGCAGTCATTTATTGGGAGAAAACCCATAAGCATTAGCAGTCTATTTTTTTGGTTATAAGGTTTGTGCTCGCGATCGAAAATACATAAATTATCGTATTATTTAAACACGAAAAAAGTATTAAGTTTTACACGTAAGGCCTTGTAGGTGGTAAACTGCAAGTCACTGTGAATTGGGCGTGAGAGAGATGAACCCAAAAAAACAACAGTTAACTGACAAAACCGAACCAGTGAGAATTACAAGCGGTATACCTATGACCAACTGACCCATAATTAATAATAATCTTCACACACACACACACACACACACACATACATATAGGTATATTCTATTGAATGGGTGTGTCATGGGTCGGCCAAAGAGGCGCTAAACAACATCTTGGAAATTCAAGATTAAGCGATATTTTATAATTAAAAATTACTTTTTTGTGTTTATAGTGCGCGTTTAGAACGTTGAGTTGTCAACAACAAATGTTTAACATGACTTTGGAACACCGAGAGGTGAACTGTAGGCAGGAGGTGTACAAAATTTTGGGCAGTACTAGGCAGTACTTTGGCCAGGACTAGGCAGTACTTGGGCAGGACTAGGCAGTCTTTAGGCAGAACTAGGCAGTTTTAGACAGGACTAGGCAGTACTTAAGCAGGACTAGGCAACACTTAGGCAGGACTAGGAAGTACTTAGGCAGGACTAGGCAGTACTATGCAGTACTTAGGCAGGACTTTAGGCAGAAATAGGCAGTTTTAGACAGGACTAGGCAGTACTTAGGCAGGACTAGGCAGTACTTAGGTAGGACTAGGCAGTACTTAGGCAGGACTAGGCAGTACTTAGGCAGGACTAGGCAGTACTTAGGCAGGACTAGGCAGTACTTAAACAGGATTAGGCAACCTTTAGGCAGTCCTTAGGTAGGACTAGGCAGTACTTGGACAGAACTAGGCAGGAGTGACAAAAAATAATGGCATATGGCTTCCTTTCATTGTAAGTTCGTTTTCGGAGCTTCATTTTTCTGTAATTTGGAGATGAAAAAATCAACAGAAGAAAAAAAACTTGCCTAGTTTTTTTTTTTAATCTGTATTTGAAATTCTGAATGGGTTAGGTTACACTTAGTAGGGCTACTTATTTTAAAGGGACGCCAGAGGCAAAGTTAAAAAAAATCAGGCAGGCTGAAACATTAGAGAAAAATTCTGGAAAAAAAGTGCTGCGAGGAAGGAGAAGGGGGGCGTGACTAATAATGAAGTGTGCTAGTATCAGCGTTGCCAGGCGTAATAATATCGTAAAAAAGGAAGAGACATTAGTATTATGATTTTGAGCAGCTTTGCATGATTTTGTTACAATTTTCAATAAAATATACTTAAGGGGGGGGGAGGTCGACTTCTTGTCACGTCACGGTAAAAAAAAAACGTAAAATAAAAATTTATGTTACTTTTTTTCTCAGGCTGGTTAGGTTAGCAAAGGAGGGGTCCATTTTGTGGAGGGAGTCAACTAAAACGTCACAAATTGTGACAAAGGGCTGGAGTACTTAGGCAGAACTAGGCAGTACTTTCAAACTATGGCTTTAATTCGCACTTGGAGATTTTTGATCTAAGCTTATCACAAAGAAATATTGCTCTACAGTTTATCTGAGTTTTTGGAACATTTTAAATCTTTAAAATAAAGTTAAAAGGGGACCTCACAGTTAAAATGTGTTTAACCAAGTGTTATGTTTTATAGACCTACTTAAAAAGTGTGGTTTGTCTTACCCAGTCTGGTTAACTAATTTACTTACGAACGTGTTCTTTTGTAAAGTAATAAAAGAAATAAAATATTTTTTATATTTATGTACTGACTAAAATATACTTAAACAGTGTTGTTTGTTTTACGCCTTCAGGTTTAATTAATTTTAAGTCATTTACTTACATAATTTTTTAAAATTTATTTGTCGTAAACTTAGAATCGTTTTCTTTTTTTTCTAACCATTGACCGACTAAGTAGGAAGGTAATTTATTTATAATAGATATTGTGACTTATATACATATTGTATGTGCAATTTATAGGATGAATAAAGAATTTAATTGAATTGAATTTAAGGATATTATTAGAAATTGGTATGTTTTTTCTTGTATTAGTTACAGTTTATTTTTCATAACTAAATTTGTATATTAAAACTGTTAATGAAGTTATATCGTAAATAAATAAATAAAGAAATAAATAAATAACTTTACTAGTCGCAAGTTTGGCACTTAAGAATTACCAACCTTTCAAGTTGGCTTAACTGTTCCGTCGTTCTGAAACGGGCGGCCCTTACAAAAATAAAAAATAAACTTACCATCACTCGCTGTCGATGTATTTCCTGCATTTTTTTCCTTTTTTCTAACTCAACTTTTCTACTGAGTAAATCTCTAACTTCGGATGACGCATCACTGACATCACTACTTGTTCCGGCAGTTTTGACATCTTCAGCTTCTTCCTCGTCTCCGCTAAAGGTTTCAAGGAGAACTTCGTCGTTAGGAGTCTGAGAAAATAAAAATATTTTAGACAAATTTATTTACACAAATAAATTATTAAAACGAAAAACCCAAAATACCAAATAGTATATTATACACCAAGGGATAAAAGTGATACCGAGACGAAAAGTTTGCACAATATTTTTCGCGGTTTTCGACCATTTTCGTCATAAATTATGTCACATTCAGGTACTCTACAAAAAGCTGTCTGGTAAAAAAAAACTGTCTGGTAGCCACATGGTTGATTTCAATTTACAAAGAGAATTGTAATTTTTTAGGCCACCTTTGAAGAGCCCACAAAAAAACTTTTGCCAGAAAAATCAAGGCATAACGGAATCAAAAACTGTATTATTTTCCAGAGAAGTCGAAGGTCTGTCATTTTTTTTAACATTTTATCCCTCCTTTTACTTTTCATCCCTGTTTTAAATTTTAGGGAAAAAAGTGACACTTTTATTCCAAAAATGAGGAGTAAAAAGTGAGTACGAAAACACATTTTGTCTTATGATATGATGCCGTGTTATAAAGGAATGCTTTTTCAAGAGTACTAAATCAAGATTCCACAGCAAATTCAAACCTTCAAAATACCTACCATTGCGCCCTCGCTAGAAGGACTAGACTCCCTTCCCCTGTCGCTCCTCACTACAGACACGTATTCCCTCCTCTCGTCCTCAATCTCCAATTTTAAGACAGGCGGTTCCAGACCGCACAAGTACACAGTGCCAAAGAACAAAAGCTGACTCACGCGCAGGCGCAGTTGAGCGATTTCGGGGTCGAGATTGACTGGGGCAAAGGCGGTATCTCTTTCGTTGAACATCAGTGGTGTAAAGCCGCATAGGGTGGCGTCTTCTGGAAGGCGGACTGCGCCATATTCTGGAAAAAATCACAAATGGGCTACAGTATTTACCTAAGAAAAATTTTATCTAACCATATATATCTCGTCATAAGATACCCCACACTCTGCCAAGCACTGCCCGACGTAACTGTCCTTTCTCAAGAGAGTTTTTCTACAAGTCACTTTTACTGGTTAGGGGCAGGCAAACGGCTTCTAACAAAAAGCGAAGTTCGTTTTACGAGTGGTCCGTAAGAGCTTGGCCTGGGGGCTGATTCTTGAGTTTCGTAGGAAAGATCGCACGGGAATGGTTCTCTCCCTGATATCGACCAATAAAAGGCTTTGAAGCGATCACGAGTTATCCGAAACCTATCCGACCACGACTGAACCTCACCCGATTGCCGTGTATCGAAGGAACTTTCCTACAGTTTCATACACCTGCCCCCGGACCAGGTGAACGACCGCTCTTGAAAAACGACAATCTGGTCAGCTTTGCGCGTGCACCATGCAAGCTCGGCAGCTTCTGAGCCTTCTTATTGGGCGAAACGAAGGATGTGAACGTTCCCATGCGACCTTTACTACGATACTCAAGAATAGGCCCCCTGGTCGTCTCGGGACTGCTTTTGAGCGTGATTACTGGTTAAAACCAGTTCACTTCTCTCAATCGATTGATCACATTCTACGACACCCAGCATCGGGCACCTGTTGTCAAAAAGGTTGCATTATACACGCGTTTCCAAAGATATCCGGATGATTTTGACAGAATATCTGCTTTCAGCTGCTGAACGTTTTGGTAATTTTGTTGAACCCCCAGGTAAAAACTGAATTCAAATAATTTATTGCAAATTATATCTTATCATGGATTTATGTAAATAACGTTGTTTCTCATTTATGGATTTTACGTGTTTATAATAGGTACTATCCTACTAAATTCCAGCGGTGTATCCAGCCCAGGCGTCTAGGGGGGGGTCCAACTAAAGAACAATAAACACTTAAAAGTCAAAGTGAAACTAGAATGCAATCGTCTTATAAAAAAAAGTGTATTGATTTTATAGTTGGGCCATCTAACAGAATATAAACTACTTATACTAAAAATCAGTGGCGTACGCGGAAATTGTTTCTGGAGGGGGCTTGGGCTTGGGCGAAAAGGTAGAATTCTCGATAAATAATGTTAAATAAATGCAAAAAATTACACAATGGCAATTGAAAACTTTATTTTATGAACATAAAAGTAATATGAGGTGGACCAGAAGTTGCACCGCGCTGCCGCTGCCGATTTTTTTTTTAAACTAAATATTTTGAAATGTAGCACAAGTTACGCCGCAGACATGAAAATTTTTTTGCAAAAATTCGCAAAAAATGTATTTTGTTTGTTCATTATTAAATAAAAATCTTGATCTTTTAGAAGCTCTTATCTAAAAGTTTTAGATGTACATTTTTAATTTGCGATTTTACGATGTGATTTCTAATCCAATACCTGGGGTCTTAGGGGGGGGGGGGGTAATTACCCCCATTACGCCCCCCTTGTATACGCCGGTGCTACATCCAAATAAAAACAAAAGCATTTTGACACTTTTTTGGTAGGTGACCGTTTTTGTACGATTTGCAAACGATTTAATTTAGTAATATTAAGTCTTTTTAGTTCACAATAGGGACTTATCGGTGCATAAAGTCGGCATAGCCTGTCTTTAATAAAGACGGCACTATTTTTGACAATTCCGCACGAAGTTTAAAGGGATTCTGACATTGTTGTTGTCTAAATATGTCATCTTTGCTATCAAATAATGTCGACTCTCATAATGTTTGTTAACTCTAATTTGTCAACTTTAAGAATGTCACAATATGAGCATGTTTAGACAACACCGTTCGTAAATAAAAAGCCTGTTAACTTCTATCGCCTCAGTGCCCTTTAGCCTATTGTGGCGGCCATTTTTATAACCAAATTGACAGGTAAAACATGGATTTTCTGTCAGTTTCGTAGGATACTAAAACGAAAATGAGTTAACTGGCTTTTTAGTTGAGAACGGTGTTGGTTTAGATGACATGTTAACATGAAAAAATGTCAGAAACCTTCATGCGAAACTGTCAGAAATAGTGCCGAGTCAGGCTATGCCGACTTTATGTACCGATAAGTCCCTAATAACAATATGGCATGGGGCACTATTAAAATCGTGAAATTTTGACTTTTCTTAATTAATTTTTTTTTAATTGTCTGTCGGTCTGTTGTCTGTCTGTATACACGATAACTCAAGAACGCCTTAATCGATTTTAACGAAATTTGGTACAAAAATCCTCTATCGGCTGACCATGAACTGATTAACATTTGGATAGGGTGGTGGAGGGTTGAACATGGGAAAAGAGGGATAAAATATTTTAAAAATTGTAATTTTGGAGAAAAAGCAAGTAGCGATATACGGTCGTCCGATTTAAGTTTCCATGAATATGGACTAATTTTGTTATAAAGTCCAAATTCGTGAGAGCTTTAGTTTCCGAGTTATTTGAAAAAAACGTTAGTATATTATTACATAAAAAAATCATAACTTTAGAAGTAAAGCATATTGATATGCGGTTTTCAGATTATGATTTTCGTAAATATTACCCAAAAATTTTGTTATAGGTTCAAATCTTTCAAAGCTACAGTTTTCGAGATATTTTCATTTCCTTTCAACAGAAAATAATTGATTGTATAGTGGACTAATTAAATGGGATCTATTTGGCACTTGGTTTTCTTGTAAGAAATAAATTGAAAATCAATCTAAATTGACCCAACCTGAATGTGCTCTGCAAAACTTGGAATAAGCTGTACTCTCACTTCAATTTTTGTGAACCACTTTCAATATGGCGGCTTGACATTTAAAACTAAATAGAAATATCAATGTCATTGTAAAAAAAGTAATGCGATTCGATTGGGAATCAGTTGTAGAAGGGTAAAATACATGCTAATAGTTTTACTACGTTTTCACGTAGAACTCAATACATTTTTAATACGACTCACTTTCAAATGCGAGAAAACAGGTATCGTATCGAACTTCCACTATACCTGAAAAAAGCAAACAAAGAAGTAAAACTGGCAAAAACTAACCTTAAAATACATCAGGCAAATGTCAAAAGTTTAAATCATGTTCGTATTGAAAAAGTATTAATTTCCACGTGAATACATATTATTTATAAACCATAAACGTGTTTTTATCAAGAGCGAAACATTTTGTTTTTCACCACAATAAAAAATACACATATTTTTGTAAATTTTTGCTACAATATAAGAATGTGTGACTATTGCAAGGTCCGCAGTGACCTTTTTTTTATGAATAACATATAAAAAATTTGTCCTTTTTATGAAAAAAAATTGCAACTTCCACCAATTATTGTTTTTTTTTTTTAAATATTAATAAAAAATCTTTGTAATATTTCCAGAGATGTTACAATAAAACCGTTTTTCCTGGACGGTTAGGGGATATTAATTTTACTTAAATGATGAAAATACCGTATAAATAAAAAATAAAATATTTTCTTTCCTACATTGCAAAACCTCGTTGGAAAGCTCAAAAAAACCTTAGTTTAGCACATTTTAAATGTAATGGAAAAGTCTGGATACACTCGAAAAAGTCTGGATCCACCCTACCCAGGAAGTCTTAATACACTCTGAAAAAGCTCGGATACACCCCGGAAGGTCGGGTATATCCTGTAAAATCTGGATACACTCTGAAAAAGCCCGGATATACTCGGAAGTGTGGATACACCCGGAAAAATCTGGAAACGCAGCCCGAATTGCGAACTTTTGGCAGCAACTTAATTCAACAACTCTTGCAGGCCTTCCAGCGTGTCTGCTATTATGACAATGTCGTCGGCATGTCGTCGGTTGTTGATTTTTATGCCGTTTATGGTCAGACCCTTTCGCAGTGATGAAGTGCATATTCTATTATTTTGCTACTATAGATATATTAAACAACAGCGGAGACAATATACAACCTTGAAAAGTCTGGATACACCCTACCCAGGAAGTATTAAACACTCTAAAATATCTAGGATACACCCCGGAAAAGTCTGAATACCACCAGGAAAGTGTGAATATCCTGGAAAATAATAGATATATCCTGGAAAAGTCTGCATACAACCCAGCAAAGTATGGATACAACCGGCAAGTCCGGGCACACCCCGGAAGCCAGATTTCTTTGGGTCAACAATTACAACAAAAAGGATTTTCGATTTAAGAATTATCCTGGTTCTGGTTGACATTATTTTGACATAAATTTTGACAGTGGTTCTAAAATAATGACGTCATTTAAAATATTATTAAGATATCTTTGATTTTACTCAAAAAAAGACCATCTATAATTTTGTAAAATTTTAGGGGTTATGTTTACAACCAAAGGGCCGAACCAACCTCCCCGGCTGGTTCTAAAATTTCATAACCGGGTTGCAACTGTGACGTCATTATTTTAAAACGAAAGGATCGGTTACGGTTCTGGTTCAACGAGAACCAGGACCAATTGTAAAACGAAAATCCTTAAAGAACCCCGCACGAAATACATTGAAAAATTATTTCGGTCAAATTTGACGAAATTTTAGTATGTCAGAGTGCGTTATGAGATCATAAAAATGTGTAAATAAAAATTGATTTCTATGACTAGTTCCAGATATATAGACGGTCAAGTTTAAAAAAACGTCGTTTCGGGGTATATTGGGTACGCTCAAAAAGGCATTTCCTGACCGAAATAAAATAAGTGATCGACGAATACGGGTTACTGAGGAACCACACATGGACTTCCTTATTATTTTGTTGGTAAAACGTGAACAGGTTGTATACAGGGGCTAGTAAAAAAAAACATTTTTTGACACATTTTTATTTTCCTCTATACAAAAATTATTTTTGAGCAAACATTAATGTTTTATTATTTTCCAGATAAACTGAACACGTTTTTCTTCCCAGTAACAGTTACTTTGTCTTACATGTTTTTATCAATTTCTTTTTTTTATAAAAACTTGACAAAAATTGTTTCCTACTACGAAATAATTATTTTTCAACTTCAAAATCTAAATATTATTTTGCATTCAGTTAAAGTGATAAGTAAATAAACTTTAAATAATATAGATTTTATTTTATTATTTTTTTCCTAGCTACTAATTTTTGTAAAAAAGTAGTAAATATTTAATTTCTTTAAAACTGATCGAGGGATTTTCATTTAATTTTGCGTACGTCTTTATCATACTTTTATCTAATACAATCTAATAGTATTTGGCATCTAGGATGATGATTTTTTAAAGGTTTCTCAGGGTACTCTAAACTTACTTTACTTACTGTTTAACACTTTAACATTTCGGTCAGGAAATGCCTTTTTGAGCGTACCCAATATACCCCGAAACGACTTTTTTTAAAACTTTGACCGTCTATATCTCTGGAACTAGTCATAGAAATCAATTTTTATTTACACATTTTTATGATCTCATAACGCACTCTAACATACTAAAATTTCGTCAAATATCACCAAAATAATTTTTCAAGGTATTTCGTGCGGGGTTCTTTTTGGATTTAATTTTATACATATGCCGAAAAGTTTTGGGTTTTGACGGATTAGATTCAGATATTTAAAATGAAAACCTGTAAATAAATGCATAATTCATTAATTATTATAAGGGTTTATTGCACCAAATAAACAATAAAAAACTAAAAAACAAAATAAATATTTAATAAGGTACTTAAGTTTTCACTAAAAACGTATTAGGTATCTTTAACAAAAAACATCTAAGAAGCTACAGTAAAACAGTCAAGTCAAATATAAAAAATAAAAAAAATAGTCACAGGCCAGAACCCCAAAAAATTGGAGACCAAAAAGGAGTTAACGTTACTCTATGAAAAAAATATGATTTTTTCCAATTTATGTCAAAAATATGAACATTATGAAGAAAAAGTTTTAGCGCCCTAATTTATGAAGTAAGTAAAAAATATGAAAATATGCGTCGAATACGGGCCCTGCTGCTTCTTCCTAAGAATTTTCACCTTAACTTTATTACAATAAATTTCTGAATGAAGAAAAAGCTTAAATGCCCGTAATTGTATACTTTAACACTAGATATAGTGCAAATAGTGCAAGTTAACAACATTCCAAGGCAATAAGAGTTAAAAGGCCCATTTCGCACTCGATTTAACAACACACCACAGTGAGTTATCTCGAGCATTTTTTGCAAAACGCGACAAGGAAGCGAACAACATAATTAGCGCTATCCTAACTCGATAATTGAAGACATTGGTGAATAAAAGGCCTATGTCACATTTTCAAAAAAAAAAATGATTGTTGTCCCACAATTCATTCATAAAATTATTTCCATTTCTGAAAACGTACGTTGTTCTGAGGGGCCGCGCATTTTGAAACCGCGCTGCCCATTTTCATTTTACCGCGCAGGATAATTTCCGCGCACGGTCAAGAACCGCGGAAACAGGACTACTACCGCGCATAACGTTTACATCGCAAGACATTTACGGCGCATAATACCGGGGTGCCGATTCTTGAATTCCGTAGGAAAGGTCGCACGGAAACGGTCACCTCCCTGATATCGACCAATAACATGCTTTAAAGCTATCACGAGTTATCCGAAACCTATCTGACCACGGCCGAACTTCAACCGATTGCCGTGTATCGAAGGAACGTTCCTACACTTTCATACACCTGCCTCTGAGCAGAAGAACGGGCGCGTTTGCAAAACGATAATCAAGTCAGCTTTCCGCGTGCACCGTACAAGCTTGGCAGCTTCTGAGCCTTCTCATTGGTCGAAACCAAGGATGGGAACGTTCCCAGGCGACCATTCTCTCGAAATTCACGAATTGGCACCCGGGTTGGATAGAATTCGCTTGATTTTTTCTTTCTTTTTGCGGGTTTTTTTAATAAAAGAAGATATATTTTTAATTTGCGCGGTTCTGTATCTTGCGCGCTAAATACTATTCGCAGTATTGGTCTTGCGCGGTAAATTTTATGGGCGGTGTCAGTTTGCGCGGTAATGTTTTGCACAGAAATGAGAGCGCGGTTTCAGCGTGCGCGGTAATTTTTGCACGCTAAAGACTGCGATTCGTTCTGAGAAGGTCCGAAATAGTCGAAACTATTCGACAAATTCTTAGATTCTTCGTTTGCCGTGAACATTTTTATATTTCAATCATAGTGCAGTGTCAGGGTCTCTGCACGCAGAGATTATACTGTGATTAGAACGTAACTACAGATGTAGTTTGTAACCTGTCAAGTCCCGAGAGGGAAATGGACTAAACTGGCCTTTGAACCTGACATTCTGTAGGGACTCCTGGTTTAGGAGCTGGATTTATAGGCTATTAAAATACCTATATTTAAGTGAGCAAGATATAAAGACGATATGAATAAACTGCACATACTTTTTGTGAATCACACTTTAAGCAAAAATTTATTCCTCAATCCCGAGAGGTTTTAAAAAGCAAATTTTTCGTGTAATTTAAATATGACGACCAAATGAGGTGCTGTTATAAATAAGAAAGATTCTATGTTGGGAATTTGGAACCTTTGGTTGCACTATTGACAAGATGTTAAAATTCATTAAAATTTAGGAACTCATTAATGCTGTAGGCTTCGATCTTACAAATTAAATTAAAGTATTCTTTCTTATAGAGCTTGTGGCTTTGGATATTTTTTATTGGCTTTGGAGGTTTATTAAACAATTTAATTGCAGCATAATCCGGACTTTTTTCAGTAATACATAGTCTATGTTTTGGATATATATACATTTTGTTTTTATTTCTTGTGTTACAAGTTCTAGTGCCGGCATATTTAGCAAAAAGTAGTGGATTTTTTTCCAAATACACTAAACACTCTAAGATATAAACACCCTGGACAGTTTTCTCTAAACTTATTTCTACAAGAGGCATATGGCCTGATTCCTACCAAGATCCTAATAACAGGTTTCTGCAAAATAAATACGTCATTTATGTGACTACTTTGTCCCCAAAGTAATATGCCATATTTTATTTGAGAGTAAAACATCCATAATGGATTGATCTCAATGAACTGTGACCTCTAAAAATTTTACTCAAAACTCTAATAGCGTAGCTTGTCGCTGATAGTTTTTTTAGATTCTCTGATGTGCGAAAAAAAATTAAGATCCTTATCAATAGTCACTCCCAATACCTTCGTCTGACTTTCAAAAGTTAATGCTTCTCCTTCGTAAGTAAGGTTTTTAGGACATGTATGTCTATGTTAGAGATAACAACTGCTTTTGTTTTTTCTGTGTTCATAATGACTTGGTTGTTAACACAGTATTCAGACACTTTACCTAGTATTTCGAAATATTTTTCATGGATGTTCCCCTCCCGATAAATCGGTATTACTACGTTGGCACCATCTGCGTAATTGGCAGAAAGTTTGGATTTTTGATGACATGGTTTAAATCATTAAGATAGATAATAAAAAGCGGAGGATCAAAAATAATTTTCTGCGAAATTCCTGTCATTATGAGGTTTGATTTTGAGGTTATTTTATTGTTGTTCAAATTTATTATAACTGTTTGTGGTCTTTCCGTCAAGTACGCACAAAATAAATCTAAAGGACTTCCTCTAACCCCGTACGCTTTCCAAAATTTAGCAGCCTTTTATGTATTAGTAACTCGTAAATTTTGTAGTGTAGTTTGAAAAACGTTCAGGGTCACCTTATTTGTAAATAATGGCATTCGAAATTTTTATTTTTTTGGGAAAAATTCCTGAATTTAGGCTGATATTAAAAATATGTACAAGCGGTTCGGCTATAAATTCCAAACATTTTTTAAGCAAATCTGAGGGACTTCATCATGACCTACAGATTTTTAATTTTTTACCCACAATCAACAGTCCCACTTTGTCGGTTGGAAAGAAAAACAAAGAATTATTATATCTCTTTATAACCGGTCGGGTATTAGCTTAGTTTTAATATAGTTTTCCAAATATTTCAAACTTATCTCGACCCAACCAAATTCCCATTTATGAGGTAATAAGAAAGAGAGGTTTCTCTCAGTCTCAACATGTTCAAAAACGAAAAACTTGTCAAACTAAAACTAAACTTGAAACTAAAGACATAGCCCGTTTATCCAGTAACGTCGTCAATTTATTTATTATTGTTGACTTGGCGTTGGAAATTAGACAAAAAGTGTGTAATCTATGCAGGTGTATACACGTGTTTACGGTTTTAATAAGATTAAACTCAGTGGAAAACAAAAGCAGAAAGGCACTGCAAAACCACGCTGGCGCCTATACCCCAGCTGACTTCTCAGAGAAATTTGTCAGGTCTCACTTTCTATTTCTGACGTCACAATCGCGCTTTTGACCTCACAAGTATGAAATCTTTACAGCTTTATTTGCATATGTCGAGGCTATACGTACCCATGAACCCCTTTTCAACCAAATACAACAGCCCTCTTTCCCAAAATCCCACGAAGGTTAAACAACTACTATACATATTTTTAGGTACTTTGCCCCCCTGCTATGAAACTACTGAAACAAATTCTCGTATTTTCCGTGTGAATCGCCTCTCCCCCCTCGTAACACTTCCAGCTACCCCTCTCGCCCCCTCGTAACACTTCCAGCTGCCCCTTTCTCCGACCTTGCTGCTACACGTAATTTATGGTAGGCCTTAACAGGGGCAGATGGGCTCCGGCGGGACACCGGGACGAATCCTGGTGGTCCGCCAAGTCATTTGAGCCACAAGTAAAGTTCTACGGAAAAACACTGCGAAATATTATATTAGGTACTATATCTAACGAGCTCAAAACAAAGTCAAAAGGTTTATTTTTGCCTTATTTATGCCTTTTTCCATAAACTTAGGGAGCATAGAGTATTCCGTGGGACTTTTGATGAAGATTTTACGAAACTTGTTTTAATCGATTACTAATGGACCCACCAACACTGTCTAACCCAGTGGTTCCCAAAGTGTGCAAAGAAACCAGGGGCGCCGCCATGCGCTCCTGATAAGGTAGAATTTGAGTTACTTTTGACAACGCCGGCGCCGCATCCGCTATTAATCGAGCCTCGAGCCCGAGAGAGCAGGGCAAGTTTCTAGAATTTCCACAAGCCCGTATTTGACCTGCGCGTCGCTCGACGAGAATTTTCGCGAGCGCTCTTTGACAGTATTTAAGTCGCCGTAGTTCGCTTTGCTAGGTTAGTTTACCGTAAGAGGAATTGTAAGCGGTTGAACTGTTATGATAAATAGAAGTAGAGAGTTTTAGTAGTGATAAAAAGTGTTGTGATTTATGAACTCAGGACACATAAACGTTCCAATATCGGACCGGTTGCTTTGTTTTTTCGTAAAAAGTTGGAAAGATTTTTGTTAAATAAGGAAATTGATAGATCGAGACAGAGTGATCAAGCATCGACAAGTGACGGAGGAGTAAAAAGAAGGAAACATCGCAAATACGATGATAGCTATTTAAACTATGGTTTTACTTCAGTAGAAGTAAATCATGAGGAAAGACCGCAGTGTGTGCTCTGTTTGAAAATTCTAGCGGTCGAAAATATGCTCCCAAGTAAGCTAAAACGACATCTCGAAACCATTCTAAACCAAGAAATTTGCAGAATGTACAAAAATAAAAGAAGGTGTTTACTCAACAAACTTCAGTACCTAGCAACTCACTGCTGTCCTCTTTCAAAGTGGCATACAGGGTGGCGAAGTGCAAGAAACCTCACACCATCGCAGAAGAACTTATTTTACCGGCTGCTGTCGACATGGTTAAAATTATGATAGGAGAATCGGCGGGAAAACTAATTTCAAAGGTACCTTTATCTAACAACACTATTAGTCGAAAAACCCATCATATAGCTGAGGATCTTAATGGCCAATTGATAGAGAAAAGGTAAGGCAAGGAATTTGGTCTGCAACTTGATGAGGCTACTGACAGTAATAAAGATGCACACCTTATTTGTTACGTACGCTTCCTGGATGATAATATTATTGTTGAAGACCTTCTTTTCTGCAAAAGTATCGATGAAAGCGGAAAGGCTCAAGACTTGCTTCAAATTCTTGACAAGAATAATTTAGATTGGGAGAAGTGTATTGGAGTTTGTACTGATGGCGCTCGATCAATGTCTGGCCGTTATTCGCAGTAAAGCACCGTATACCATGTGGACCCATTGCATCATTCATAGGGAAGCAATTGCATCGAAATCGTTGGGCTGTGAATTGAATTTGGTTATGGAACGTATCACAGATGTAGTTAACTACATAAAAACTAGGCCGCTAAAAACTAGACTATTCAAAATTCTTTGTATGGACATGGGAGCTGAACACACTGCGCTGCTATATTACTCCAGTGGCTTTCACGTGGAATGGTTTGCAAAATACTTTACAGAAGAAAATGTCGAAAAATTTGCATGGATTATTCAAGATCATTTCCATGCACAATCTCCACCAGAATTCACTTCACTAGAAGAAGAGAGTCTTATTGAACTCTCTTGCAACAACAGCCTAAAATCAAAATACGCTTTTTCTGGTTTTGAGTAGTTTTGGGTATCCGTCAAAAATGAATATCCGGCTCTAAGTTTAAAAGCTTTGAGGATTATAATCCCCTTTGTAACATCCTATTTATGCGAAGCTGGATTTTCAGCTGTAACTGTGATAAAGAGCAAAATCGTTCAAAGATCAACGTGGAGCAAGAAATGAAAGTGGCAGTGTCAAGCCTTATTCCCCGCTTTGAAGAAATGTGTGCAGATCGCCAAGCTAACCCATCACACTGATTTTTTTTTCCTTCAATAATAATATATTCTTGTGTGTTAGTTTAATAATAAACATATATGAGCGTTAGATTGAAGCTGTTTTCATTAATGTGTTTTATAACTAGTGCCAATATATTTACAATGGTGTTAAATAATGTGTTGTACAACGCTTGCGCTTTGCTACTATACAGTAGCAAAGTTGCAAAGCACATATTTTATACATTATACATATGCAACACTTTATTGGACACAACTATATATGCATATTCGAGTAGGTGCGCCCTGACAAAATACTAAACCTGTAATTGCGCCGCAAACTGAAAATGTTTGGGAACCACTGGTCTAACCTGTTAACAGCTCCAAAAATGCTGTACTTATTCAAAAAGTAGGGTTAGGGTGTCAATTTTTTTTTCTTTAATTCAGACGGTTTAAGCTAGAACAATAAAACTTGGCACACATGTTGGTGTTCTGGCGACGTATCCCCGTGTCATAAAAATTACATATGTGGCCCCTAGGGGGCAACAGGGGCCAAAATGTGTTTTTAAACTATCCCTCATACGTTCCACATCTGAATCTTAGTCAGTGGGTAGTTCATATTATTACCTACAAATCTATTACACCGAAACAAATAACGCGACTGTTAAGAATGCCCTTAGGTTAGGGGATCAAAAGTTTGTCGATTTCAATTAAAAAATTATATTTCACTTATCTCTCTCACCATCAGGGGCGCAGTCGATCAACAGCATGTCTAGATAACATGTTTAGATGACAACAATGTCAGAAACCTTTTAAACTTTGTAAACTGTCAAAATAGTGCCGACTTTATTAAAGTCGAGCCGATAGACTATTAGGGACTTATCGGTACATAAAGTCGGCATAGCCTGGCTCGGCACTATTTCTGACAGTTCCGCACGAAGGTTGAAAAGTTTCTGACATTTTTGTCATGTAAACATGTCATCTAAACATGTCATCTAAACATGCTCATATTGTGCCAATCCTAAAGTTGACAAATTAAAGTTAATACCGTCCTTTATTAAAGGCAGGCATAAACATTATGAAAGTCGACATTATTTTGAGAGCAAAGATGACATATTTAGACAACAGCAATGTCAGAATCCCTTTAAACTTCGTACGGAATTGTCAAAAATAGTGCCGTTTTTATTAAAGACGGAACTATTCCGACTTTATGTACCGATAAGTATTAAATAATGTAGATAACGGAAAACGTAGTAACTGAGAAATGTCATACTTGTGAGGTCAATGGCGCGATTGTGACGTCAGAAATGGGAAGTGAGTAAGTGAACTGTAAAATGCCTTGGCTTCAAAATAATAGTTATTTATGTATGTAGGTCTTAAAGACAGTGTTTAACGCCAGCGGCGCACAGTGCGGCACTCTTATGGCGTTATTGGACAAAAATCGAAAGAAGTCGAAAATCAAGTTCGGTTATGCAAATTTTAGTGGAGATATATTGTGGAGAATATAATGAACAGAATTATCAAATCTAACCTAAAAATTCTTATGTACAAAATAATAAACACATGTACTTATAGAAGAAATAATTAATGATTAAACTTGAACACCAAAAAAGTAACGTAGATATATTTAGTCTTCGTAACTGACACAAAATTATATCTTCTAGTCCTAGTTAAACTACCTACTACCAACACTACTACTAACTACACTTTGTCAATGCCACAGTTTGTTTAGTATATTTGTACAACATATTATTTTACAAGCATTTATTTGGACTCACTTTGCTCAGGTTCACTATCACTAAACTGAAGATTATCAGGAATTCCTAAATGGGTGGAAGTGTCAACTGATTCGAGAAATTTAATATATTTTTCAATATCTTCCATCTTTTCTGTAAACTTTGTCGAAGTAGGTTTAAGATGACTGGAAATTAGAGGATCTGAGGTAACTAGAAGATGAGCCTTTACTTATTTTACGAGTGTGATGCAACCTATATTTTCGAACGTCTTTATGACGGGCTTCCAAAGCCTCTTCCGACAAAAGTCCTATAGGTAGAGCGAAGTACTCAATGATATCACAACCATGTACTTGGATTTTGTGCATACTGCTAGGCATGTAATACCAGCCGTATAAATTTAGGTATATTATGTACGTTTATTAGTATATGACATGTAATAGCCGTAGGAATAGTTGATGGCAAGTAATCTGATACGTCTCAATATTTCTCGAAAATAGGAAATATTTAATGGAACTGAAATAAGAAAACTGCATATTCGTAGAGGCTTTGATTCAAAAGTTATGAATTTTTGAATAAATTAACCCCCTTTCACTTTTCACCCCCTCCACAACCCTACACCCAACGTAACTTTTACTTAATAGTGTATTCTGTTGAACTTTTATAAGTGTTTCAAATTTCATTAAAATCGGTTGACGAGAAGTGGCTGGAAAGTCCATCACGAAATTTGTCAGATTACAGACAGACAAACCTTGCCCATTTAAAAAAATTACAATCTACGAACCCTAACGAATATGAAACAATTAAAAGTACAGGATGTTTTGCGCCGAACCTTTTAAAAGCTTCCTCGAAGTCGTGACTTCATCACAGTGTACTCATTTGCAACATCACTTATGATGTCACATTTTTTACGTGTATAAACTGAAGTATCAATTGGACTTAGGGTCAGTAACAGAAAGACATACCTGTAATTCTTGCTGTCATAGTCCAATTTTTTCTGTCACTAATCACTATGCTCCGGCACACAAATTAAGACTGCGCGAATCGCTAACATATTACCTGGCTAGCAAACCACAGGCAGATGCTGCAAGTCAAGACCTGCCGTACCAAGACGCGGATGACTGGAAGTTTATTATCACCATTTTTGGATACTTTGGTTGTCGCTCATTCATATTCAGTGCTTTTGAGTTCGATCTGCTTTGTACCATTTTTCGATTTTTGTCCACAGGAGGCCGCACTGTGCGGCGTGAAGATAAAGACCCGAGCCGAGAGGCGAGGGTTTTTACACGCTGAGGTCGTTAAACACAATTTATGAACGAGATACATACAATGTTTTATGCACAACCCTGTTTTTTAGGAGAAAAAACACTTTATGAATTATTCCGCAAAAAAAATTGTTGATCTAAAGCTCTCTAATATTTTGACAACGCACGAATCACTGTCAGTAAGGGGGCGGCCAGTCTATTCATGTGACTTTTTAATCAAGCAAACTGACAAAAACATTGAATAATGGTCCTAGCAACATGTAGCAACCAAATAAACAAACTGAGCGTCACTTGAGAAGTTTCTTCTAAATTTTCATACAAACTGCATTGTTTTCGCGATTTAATAATCATAATAAAGGACTTTTATTTATCAAAAATATTAAATACAAAAATGTTAATACTTTACTGCAGGCCAGTTTCAGTTCAGCCAAGAAATGAAAGTTCACATTTCTCAGCTGTCTGTTCTTGTTCAATGGATATCGAGGAACAGAGTTCACCAAATCGGCCCAGGGAAATCCTGGATGCCGACGAGAAGAGGCAAAGAAGGACCTTTTGCCCGCGAAATCCAAAAAACTGAAAAGATATAAAAGGACTATTTTTTGTGGTGTTCAGAGAAGAATATTGCTGAAAGTGCATACCTAAACCCTAGAAGAAGACACTTTGCTGGCGTACTTTGTTTATTAAAGCTTGCTTTTCATTGCTGTTACATTTATGAAAAAACTGAAAAAAAAACATATCTAGGTAAAAAAATGTCTTTGTTTTGAACGAAACAAAATGCACGCCAACCAGAAAAAGCAAAATTACTAACAAATTTCAGCAAAAATCACTTTAATGCCCGCGGGTGTTAAGTGAGCTCTAGGGCGTTAAAGTAACACTTATCGCTTTAAAACGCGGGCGGTAAAAGGCATTTTAACGCCCGACTGTGCATAAAATGTGTTATAACTTCCTTGTAATTTCTATATGGTAAATGGTCTCAGCCCGTTTTGATGAGATTTGGTGACCACCTAATAGTTAGTTTCGGAACAAAACACACTTCTATTTCTTACTGATGGAATCAAATAAATGTAATTTAAGAAAATATAATGAAACCTAAAACCTTTAATACAAGGACCACCATCATCAATTTTTCTAGCCATATGAAAGTTATTTTTAACTCACCATGCTGATCTCGGGTTACGTTTTCATTTTCTATTTTGATTGACGATTCCCGAAATATTCCCATCCATCATAAAATAAATTATAAAAAACATTCTTGTTAGGAATTGCATCATGCCATAATTGAGAGTTATTTCTTTTACTAGCCATATGCTTTTAAAAATGCACTCACTTGATGTTTTACGAAATTCATATACGAGGCGAGTCTAATAATGCATTGCTTCGCAGTTTACATTTTAGTTATTACACCTTCTCAGCCAAAATGGCTTCTTAGACCTAACAAAAACGCAAAATATTTATCAATTGATGAATATTCATATACTGTAAAATAAAAATAAGAATGCAGCAAGTTGAATAATACGAATATTTATACAGACTGACCATTTAAAAACTATCCACCCCAGGTATTTCGAGAACCGATACAGAAATTTACCTAATTCCCAAAACAGATCGAGGTATTGGAGGGGGAACGTTATTTTATGTTAAAAAAATGGAGAATCCAGACACCTACAGACCTGTTTCATCCTTATTAGGAATCATCAGGGAGTCATAGGATTGTACATGGCAGTTGAAGCTACACGGGCACCATCAACACCTCTCGAATTTACGCTGCGGTGAACGTTACCTATTTTTAAGAGTCATGCTAAACAGTGACCTTATACTTTTACAGGTTTCTTCTTTATAACCTGCTGAAAGGTACTGGATTCTGTATTTACGGTCTTCTGCACTTTTCAATTTTGATGTTTTTGTTTCGCGGTTTATTCGACAGGTGGCGCACACAGGTACTACGTCTCCGCGGATTACAAACTTTTTGTTTAAATTCGAGAGGTGTGCATCGTGCCTGTGTAGCTTTAACTGCCAGGTACAATCGATGACTCCCTGATGATTACTAATAAGAATGAAACAGGTATGTAGGTGTCTGGATTCTCCATTAGACATTGGAGGCCTGGTCGTAATGAAGTGGGAAACAAAAACGCTTTCTCCGATATGCCACGAATGTTACTTTAATTGTTATTTTATGTATTTAATACCTTGGTCGCACCAACCATGTTGGCGCAGGCCAAGCCCACCGGTTTTTCTTAAATTGGACCACCCCCCTGTGATACCTCTTTGGAAAGGGTTTTACATTAGCTTTACAACGGTGTATGTTTTTCTTAATTTATAGCAGTTTTTGAGATATTAGCGGTTAAAATGTAAAAACATGAATATCTTTGCCAAGAAAATGATTTGATTACCGTTTACAAAATACCCAAGAGTTCATTTAAGATTTCATAGAAGAATGAAAATTATGCATTCAGAATTGCCGGACCTCACCACCTCGGTGTAGGCCACGCCCATTATTTAAAAATAATAATAATAAGAGCACTTCATTCTGATACCTTGTTGAAAACGGTTTTGAATTTAGTTTTCAACCGTATAACTTTTATAATACCGCGTCTTTTTAACAATGGATGGCTAAAATTCTTTATTCAGAAAAATCATTAATTTTTATTTTATTAGATATTTTTTTGCTAAAATGTAAAAAAGGTGTTTTAATTCTGCTTTAGCAGGTATTACCTGCTTCATTTCATTGTTTCATCCGCCTTTTGGCCTTTTATAAGTTTTAGTCTTGCATTTCTTTCCATGTTGCAGCAAACAACCTGTCAATCGCTTGACCACAGACCGTAGGTCAAACCGCAACCAACCAGTACTACATTGTACGGTTTTAACTTTTTCGATCTCCTGAAATACTTTCCTACGAATTTCGATTTCTGTATTGTTCACTTTTTACGAAATTCGATTTTGATAATGTAACGAATTGCTCTTATCGAGGTGTGTAGTGTGATGTAGTTTTTGCTTAATCAACAAGCCGTCACGTCCAGAGGCGGTCCCAGGGGGGGAGAGGCGATCGCCCTCCCCCTTTGCTCCAGAAAAAAGTAGACAACAAAAATATGGGTGGTAACCCTGAAGTTTTTGGGGAGAAAAAACGAGAAATTGCACAAAGTTCATTTAAAGACATTCTAGAATTCCTCCGCAGTATTTTGGGACAGTCTGATTTTTAATTCGTCACACAATAAACAAACGCATGACGTACTTACTGCGAAAACCATTGGAAATACAGAACAGTATTATAGTTTCTATTTATAAACAAGTTTTGATGAACATATTCATAGATAAGATTTATATAACGTGAAGCCAAAATCAAGGCAAAATTAACTAAAGTCGTTTCTTAATACTATAAACTGTTTGATTAATCCAAAACACAAATTCTTCTATTGGAAGAAGTCAATATTTGGAAACAATATTGGTCAGAAGTAGGCAAAAGCTTAAATCAAAACATATCTGATAACGTTCGAGGCAATGAACAAGTGTGACGATATTTTTCTGTTGATAAGAACATTCTTGGATGTTTGCCAGTAAGTAATGTTTCGTCAGAAAGAAGCTTCTCATGCCTCGAAAGATTTAAAACATAAGTACTTAAAAACACTATGACGGAAATTCGTCTGACAGGCTTAGCGTTTCTGCATATCAACAGATATATTGAAATTGACATTGAGCGAGTCATTGACCGGTTTTCCCAAACAAACCGGAAACGACTTTTTTTATATAGGCCGATAGGCATCTTATGTTTGAGATATGAGTTATAAAAGTTAATGTTTCAACTTAAAAAGCTTTTTGTGGTTTGTTTGTTATCTATATTTTTTATAACTGAAAAAATTATACGTAGTTACTCAAGCGCGGATTTTAGGGGGATAGGGGTTAGTTAACCCCCCCTATCCTGGTTTCAATTTTTTTATTAAAACATTTAGAAAATTGATATTTACGGTATTAGTTTAATTTTGTGTTAAAAAAGGCATTTATAGTGTAATTTTCTTAAAAATTTTTGCCTGCCGCGCTTTGAAACCATTGATATATTTACAATTTTAAATCAAAAAATTAATTTTTTGATGCAACTTTCTTAAAAATTTTCGCTGCGGCGCTATGATACCGTTGATATTTACGATTTTAGGTTAATTCGACTCAAAAATTGCATTTTTGATGTCATTTTCTCAAAAATGTTTGGCGCATTTAAACATTTTTTAAAATAAAAAATGAGTACCCCCTCTACATTTCAGAACAAATCCGCGCTTGTACTTACTAAGTTTTGTTTCCATATATTGATATGTTCCTCATAAAGTCTAGGCTTTTATTCTAGTTTTTTTTTTAATCGAAACCACCCCCCCCCCCTTTGGGTCTGGGACCGCCACTGACGTCACACATTCATTGACCGTTAGTTAGAAAATTGAATCGTCTGGCGTTTGTCAGAAAGTAACGCATTCTCAATTACCTATTTATTCACTAACTAATGTTAGTAATTTCGAATAGTGCCGGAAGGAATATTTCCTAAAATTGCTTTAGCACACAAAGTTTGGAATTTTGTGGTGCGACAAACAATAGATTTATGATGGCGGAATTGGGTAAAATGTACGGGTAAAATTCTTATTAACCTTCCGCACGATTTCACAGGTTGAACTAAAATGATCTGACTTAACTAGCCACCCGTTACCAATGTTCTATTTCCATTGTTTTAGCATATAAATACAAAATTCAAGAAAATCTTGGGTAGGTCAAAGGTGACCAAACTTGGAGATTTCTAAAAGAATATTTATTCAACGAGCGTGCGGAAAAAACGATTTTGCGCATTGTTAACGGTGAGCAAAATTTTTCCTTTTTGCGCACCGTAACGTCAAAACCAGTTCATTGCATTGTCAGCACACTTCAGTAGGCTTTGGCCTTGAATATTAAAAGATTTGAAATGCTTACAATAAAATGTTTTAAAAAACTGAATTTTTCCCAGGAAAATAGCTATTTTCTACAAGCCTGCCGAAAATGTGATTTTGCGTAATGTTTTCAGTGTGAGAAAAATCTACTTTCCCACACCAAGAGCAACATTTTTTACGTAGAAACAGCAGCAGAAAGGAGAGGTTACAGCTGCTTGAACAAACAACGTAGGCATTTTAATTTTTAAAGTGTAACTTTCCCGGAAGAGTGCGGAAAGCAAAAAAATGTTAATTTAATATATAATTTATTAATTTTATGTTCGAAGTTCTAACTAATTATTCTATTTTAATCTGTTTTTCTACATTTTTATTACTACAGAATTATGGACATTTTTTTTTCGTAGCTTTGCTATGGCAACCAAGTAATGCTATTAAGATTCAAAGTCTTTGAAGGTTTATGTAAAAAAAAAATAGTTTTCCTACTAGAATTTGCGTGCGGAAAGTTGCATTTCTCACGAATGTATTCACCCTGCGTCTTTCCCGCACGGCGTGCGGCAAATACTTTTACGCACGCTTTTTTTACGGATTTTTTAGATCCAATTTGACTTTTTAGATATATTTTTTAACTCCAATGTAAAGAAAATTTAAAAAAAAACACTTGTTTGCTATTTTAATACCTAAAAAAAAAATCAACACCCATCAGCAGGGATTTTAATAAATTCGGTTTCGTGAACATGGAAGAGTCCTTCTTTTGGACTCAGTATTATTTGACCTATAACTCATACAGGAGCACTGTATCGAGCTGTTTGTTCTACGATTTTAAAGCAATTAAAAAATTGTGGCCATAGTTACGATCTAGGGAAATTGTTTTTAGCAACACTGGACGCATGTCGATAATTGCCATGAAAAGCCACTAAAACTGCCAAATGACCTCGACCGAACACTATAACAGTCCCGCGATCTATATTAAAACCCTTGAACTACGTATTCCTCTCTTAAATTCAATGAAATAAAAACGTTTAGTAAGCAATATTTATCGATCATTGATTTCCTTGGTCGGAGTAAATGGTCTGACTCTTCTGAGTGCCCAGGCTTTTTAGTGTAGGGGCATACGTCGATAATTTCTATCCCGTGGGATTTTAAATGAAGGAGTTTGGTGACTATGTGGGATTGATAGCTCTTTAGTCACACAATCAAGTGTTACCGGGTGTTTTGTTCGCATCCGTGTAGAAAAAGTTGATATGACGACATCTTTCAAGATAGCGGCCAAAAATCATAAAAGATACAACTTTCGCAACCGGGGAATGATTATACTTGATTCCATATAATTCGAGAACGGGGATTCCAAAAAATTCACTTTTAAGGTCTTCCGACCTAAATGACCTTTAAAATCTGAAAAAACAAGATTTTTGCCATTTTCTCTTCAAAAAATCTTAATAATTCGAGGTTTTGTCAGTCCAACTTCAAATGTACCTTGAACTATTAGGCATATATGCCAAATTCGATACATAGATTTTGATGCAGTTTCAAGCTTTATGAACTTGAAAAATACCCCAGTAAAATTAACACATTGCCAAAATAACTTACTAAAGGGCGTTATTCATCAACTATTGAAGCGAAGAGAACCAAATTTAGACAAAGAAGAAGGGCAAGTTCAACAATATTGTTTAAAAAAATTTGGTTCAGCTAAGACGCGTTTCAATATGGCGGCTGATATATCAAAATGGCGCCCTATAACCATATTTTATTTTATCCAATTTCGTAAAAAAGCAAAAATGACAAGGTGTCCATCAATTCTTGTTGAATTGTCGCCGCTTACTATGAAAAAAAAGTTTAGTTAATGCATGACCTTAATTGACCTTGAAAATACCATACCAATATTTATTATTATTTTTAGAATGTTGATTTTACTATAAAATTCAAGTGATTTTACTCAAAGACTTTAATTCTGAATAAGTAGGAAGCAAACATAAAAATAAGGTATATTTTCATGTTTGCTTTTTTCCTGAAATTAAAAAGACAGTGCTACAATAGTTTATTCGCTAGAGCACTGTGAAAGATCCTCTCAAATTACTCTTATTGGGGAACTTTCCCTGACCCATCAAAATTTTCCCTCTTTCCCTGACTTTTTCCGGTTTTTCCAGGTTGTGGACACCCTGACAGGGTGCGGACAGGTCAGCAATAAAAATTATATGTATTTAGCGACTACGTTGGCCTTAAAATATGTACTTTTTAGCGATTTTGTAAATAAAATATGTATAAAATATGAAACAACAGTGAACTTACGGCAATTTTTTTTTTTTTTAACCGCGAGTGTAAAAGTACCGTAACATTACGGGGCGATTTTTGTAAAAATGCGAAATCGCCGCGTGCTTTTTCAAAAATTGTGGATACGTGCTATGTTCAGCAATGCCATCATGCTGTTTTGAAAGGCGGGTTTTTTGTAAAAATTACGATTTCGCCATGCATGTTTTTTGGTCAATACGTAGCTACTAAATTATTTAAATAAAAAAGAAGCACATGAATAAAAAAATCAAGTACCTGAAGTTAAACAAGTTTTTACTAAGTAGTTATATAAACTCTGTTCTTATAGAAACTAAACTGACTAAAAATATAGTACTTTTTACAGGTCAGGATCAATATAATCACAGAATTAAGGTAAAATCATAATAAAAAAAACTACTTATATTTTTTTTTAAAAGTAATCAAGTAAGTAGGATTTTCTTTTATTTACACTTGTTTCATTTTTTTTGAGTTTCCTTCTCTAAATCTTCCTTTTCATTTAATTTTTTGCAAAATACGCCATTCTGACTGTAGATAAGCAAAATCAGAAAATCCAGGAACTTTTCCGGCAAGTTTAACAATATTTAAAAGTGATGATGAACTTGAAAATTGATAATGAACTGAAGAGATACGGGGAGGAAGTTCTAAAGAATAAAACAAAAGAAAATACGAAAGATGATCAAAAAGTGCCAAAATATGTACTTTAGCGACTTTTGTCCAATTATATGTACTTTTTAGCGACTAGTGTTGAAAATATGTACTTTTGGCGACTTTAGCGACCGAGTCCGCACCCTGCCCTGATAATACAGTCAGAATGTCGCCAACTTAGTAACACAACATTTTGCGTTGTCTCTGTTTTTGCCGTAGAGGACGAAGGGTAAGGAAATAAATCGAAGTTTTTTCTCGACCGGGATTTTAACCCGGGACCTCTACCAGCTATTTGGAAATCCTTTCCGCCGATTTATATGTTAGTAGCCTACGGCGCGGCGGCTTGAAAAACCTAAAGAGTGTTATATTAGTTAAATGGAATTTCTATTTACATACAAGACATATATAGCGCTTTTTCGAAAGTGTCAGACGACGAATTTCTAACTAAAAATTTCATCCAAATGTTTCTTCATGTTATCATAATTTTATTCTAGATCACATCTTAAAAGTGGTAACTCCCTACAAAAAGCTAATTGAATAAGCTCTAATTCTCGTTTCCGGTATTAGCCGGACTCGCTCTCTTCTCGAAGCCGAGAGTAACCAATAAACACGTCGCTCGCCTTCGACCATAATGGCGGTGTATCGGTGCGAAATCGCCAATAATCAGCCCTAGGGAATTTTTAGTTTTAATCATAATTGAGCCGACAGAACGTGACTTGCACGTATTAGAGTCCCTGTATGCAACATATGCAAGTCGAAAATCGGTTTTCACTGTCATTGCCAAAATTTTCTATTTTATTAGTTTGGCGTAATTTCTCTCAGTGGCAAGGGCGAAAATAGTTATTAATGTATCTAGGTCTTAGAAACAGCGTTTAACGCCCGCGGCTTGAAAATAAAGACCCGAGCCGATAAGCGAGGGTTTTTACACACTGAGGTCGTTAAACGCAATTTAAGAACGTGATATATACAATGTTGTATACACAACCGTGTTTTTTAGGAGAAAAAAGACTTCATTAATTATTCCACAACAAAAAATTGTTGGTCTAAACTTCTCTAATATTTTGACAACACACGAATCACTGTCAGTAAGCGGGCGGCCAGTCTATTCATTTCACTTTTTAATCAAGCAATCTCACAAAAACATTGAATAATGCTCCTAGCAACACGTAGCAACCAAATAAACCAGCGTCACTTGAGAAGTTTCTTCTAAATTTTTATACAAACTGCATTGTTTTCGCGATTTCAATGGATATAAACAGAGTTCACCAAGTCTCCCCAGGAAAATCCTGGATGCCGCCGAAGAGGCAAAGAAAAACCTTTTACTCGAAAAATCCAAAAACCGTTTTCTCGAAAAGCAGATCTTGCAAGTATTTTTCCTAATAGGACTACTTTACTAAAAAAATAAGTTAAAAAATCTCCAAATCAGTTACATCAACCGAAAAGAATCCAAAAACAAAAGATCTTGGGTGGAAATAACGAAAATTCAAACCTTGATGAGCATCCTACAAGGAACACACAAAGAACCAAAGCGAAAAGAGAAATGATCAAACGATGTTTCGCTCTGGGCAACCAGCGTGAGGTCGTCAGTGGTTCCACTGGTCACACTCCCCATACATCATTAAACATCATCATACACTCTGACCTCCAACTTTGAATCACTCACAAATAGGCATCGTTCCGCACTGGCAGTTATCCAAGTTACCTGACACGGATTCCTCCTGGCGTGTCAATATTTCCAATAGGATTATCCTCCTGGAAAAATATTGACACGCCAGGACGAATCCGTGTCAGGTAACTTGAATAAGTGCCAGTGCCTTGAGTAAGTTAAAAGCAAAAATTGAATTTGGGCTGATGATGGTTAATTATCACAAAACATCAGGTGACTGTCAAAATAATGTTGCAAAATGTTATCTGTCATCCTTTCTGAAATGTCAAATCTCAGTCTGCAGAAAGTTTTAACCGTTTTTTGACAGCTGCAATAATAAAAGAGCCAACAAATAAAAACTAAAAAAAAGATTTCGGTTTTTTTCGCCTATCCCCGGAACTACTCGGATTTTGTAAACTTTTTTTAAAGTTTTGAGTAAAGCATTAAATTGCGCAACTTTGCCCTAGTTTAAACCTTTTCGTACCTCATACCTTTCACACGTATTTTTAAATATTTTCACCATATTTGCAACATTGCGGAAAAAAAAACGCAACTAAAGTAACAGTGACAACCGATTTTCGACTCTTTAAAAATCAAATCTATCAAATTTCATACAGGAACTCTAGGACGTATCACGGCATCAGGTTAAAGAACTAATAAAATTACGGCAGATATTTTTATTTTCTACTGCACTTTAAATTAGACAAAGTTTAAAGCGGTTGGGATGTTTGTTATACATGAATTGTAAATACTAATACCAGTGTCAGCTTGAAAGTTCAACCGAAAAGTGGATAAGACACTGGGTCAAACATTAAACAAGAACAGTGAAACAATTTAAAATTAAAATAAAATCTTTCACATACTTTTTTGAACGGAACCTAAAGCTGCTTAAAATATAAATTTACCATAGCCAGGTACATCGAAATCGTCTTAGTAAACGCAAGAGCTTTTGTAACAACATATGGGGCTTCCTTTTGGGTTCCATACAAATTTTAAACCAACTAAAAGAAAATATAAGGGTGAGTTTTGCATGAAGATAGAAACTTCATTTTTCTATAAAAACCAAAGCTCCCATGTGCGGAGGAACAATAACGAGAGTAGAGGTCAACCGATCATTATTCTTCTTGATGCTGTTTTTTTTTAATTTTTAGTTTTTTCTTTTAAGGGCAAAGAGTAAAGGGAAATTTCGTTAAACGACGCTCCAACGGGTTATACCAAATCAGAGATGTGTTGATCTTGTTTTTCCAACGGGCTACCCCAAGGCCGAGCACTAAGAAGTTCAAATTATTTTCTTAAGGCATTCTAAGTTTTAAATCAACCTGACCTCAATTAGAACTAGAAACAATGCAGCCCCGACAATTACGTCTAAAACCGTTTTTAGGTAAGCGAATTTCAAGGGGAGAAGGCATAGGGGAATAAGATCCTTGATTAACCTAATTCTATACACATTTCCAGGGTAGTTTATGATTGTGCATATCTTGGTTATTGTTTTATATAAATTATGCAGGGATAAAATGTTTATACTCTGTATAAAAATAGTTTTGCAAATAACATTCATATTATTATTCCTTAGAGATCATAAGAACTGTAGAGTGAGTTGACCGATGTTTTTTGATGGATTAGAGAGAGGGAAGAAATCGAGCTTTGTCAACAGAGGGTGTAATAATGATGTGGCCATAAACTAACCTCATTATGATATAATGTGTAAGTTGTTGGAGGTCGTGCTTTGGTTGTTGTATATTGTACCTATACAATGTAATGCAATGCGCGGGCGACACTGCGGATTACTAAACGGGTAGTTTTTATCCCATGATAACATATTCCTAATATGACTTTGTAACTTTGCCACGGCAAGGTTACCTAGGGCTTGTTATATTCGTCCATTTATATTATCCAAATCCATTGGATCGTTCTAGGGTGGTCTAACGTGTCATTTCCCTAGGCGGTTCAAACAAGCAGCTGATACTCACCTCTATTGGATCTCAAAGCAGACATGGACAGGTATAATTTGATTCAGGGGAATACGAACAAATCTCTGTGTCGATTAATAAATATTGGTCTTCTCTAAGGACAGTATTCTTATTTATTTAGTATATTTTTGGTGCATTTTATGTATATATTTTGGATAATATTGCGACATGAATTTTCTTGATTTTTTCTTAATTTTGTAAATAAAAGAAAGATCGATTGTATTTTAATGGTGTGCTTTTAACACAACGTAGAGTTGGGACACTTGTTAATATATGAAAGCAACACCTGGCCAGTGGAGTTTTCATAATTTAACAAGGCCCGGGTAAGAAATATCTTAACACTCTTCATAAAATATTTGGTAACACCTCATCAATTTGTTCACAAGAAATAAATAAATAGTTTATGTGAGGGATTAACCCCCGGATTAAACATTGTCATGAAGCCACTATTTGGGTGCATGGGTCAAAGGGTATAGTAAGTCATAATTAAAAAAATTTTCAACTTTCTTTGATTTGAACACCAAAGTAATTCCCTATAAACTTCTGTAACAGTTTCTTAAATTTTTGAATTTTTTATGGCCACTGAAAGCATTGCCATCGAATTCATGCATTATACCTATCCGATGCAAATTTTATTACTTTTGTCACAAAACCATGTTTTCAAAATCCCAATAATTGAATCATAAACGCGCGATATCCATCAGAAAAGTGTCACATATTACCTCTCTAGCGTAAAATGCCTGTTTCTGTAAATTATCAGTGAGGGACGTAATGCGCAATAAATCTCCGATGGGTAATAAATCATTTCAAAAGAAATATAATGATGAGAAAAACATGCTATGATACATACTTACAAGTTAATTTTGTATTTAGCAATGAAAGTAACAATTCACAATATCTACACTTCATTCCAAATTCAATCCGACTACATTTTTGACAATGTCAGTTTCATTTATTTTCTGTGTTACATGTTATATTAGAAATTGGTCACCAGAATTTGGAATAAACAGTGCCACATTTCTCAGAGAGGTGCTTTTAAAAAATTGGGGTTTTTGAAAAGTAGCTGTAAATTTTTTAATTATGAACTAAAATGTTTGTGCTTTTTTAATAGATTTTCTAAAAAAGAATCCAATTAATTTTCATAAATAAGAAAGGTACAGCTATTCTAAAACCACTTCTCATGATGTCGTTTTCGACGTATGTTAGGGTGGGACATATAAAACTTTATATAAACTCACCATCTTTTGTTTCGCTCAAAAATAATTCTGAACCATCTGGATCCATTTTTTCTAGTAAATTCATTAGCACTCCTAATCTTGACCAGAGATCGCCAGTATGTCTAAAAATAAAAAATATAGTTTTGATGTAATTTTCTTCAAGTTTATTAATTTTTATAAAAGCTACTAAATGTATTAATAAAAAATTATTTCCTTAAATTACAAAATTGTATATAGGTCGCGATTCTTCAAAAACCGTCAGAAAATCTCGCCCTTACAAAAACACAAGTTTACCATAACTGTTTTTTTGTCAGGACTTATTTTCTCATATTCTTTCTTAATACTGTTCCATTAAATAAAAAAAATACGTCAATTTTAATTTTTGTAGGCAGTTTTTGTGAAAAACCCTTTTTTTATTTAAAAATGTATTTCGTTAAGCTTATTTTTGGATGTAAACAAACCTTAAATATTTTATTTCACTGTTTAAAAAAGTGACATAGATCCTTTTATATAGTGAGAATTTTTGACACTTTTTGACGTTTATTGGTACTCGTAGTAGACAGGATACCGCCCTTTTTAAATATTTGTATTTGGTAGAATTGCCTGATTTTTTTACATGTTGAAGTACTAGTCCTCAGAAGATTTTTGTTTCATGGCGCCAATTATTGTACTGACCTTATTTGCAAACCGACCAAAGTCTAATTTTCTTTTTTGAATTTGCCATAACAACCTTTTTAAAAATGAAATTTTAAACGTCAAAAGTGCACTGCCATCTTGGATCCGCCGCGATATTGTTTATAAATAAAATATACATTTCTTGTAACAAAGAGCTTTGTTAGAGTGCTTAAACAAATTTATGGTGTAACATATAATAAAAAGTAGTATGTGTTTAGTCAATAAGAAAAAAAAATTGACACATAAAACAGTTTTACAAATGAAGGCTTACAAACTAATTTCTTAGAGATTACAGGTGGCTGGTTCAAAAAAGATAAAGAAAAATCTCTGGTAAAAAAAACAAATTCAAAAGAGCCAAAAAAGAAAAAATGAAGTTTATATTGATATTGAATTTTTGATGATTTATAGGCTATTGACATATGTCAATTTTTGATAAAAATTGGATATTGTTGAAAACGCTTTATGTGCAACAAAAGTTTTGTTTAAATCGGACAAAAAATAACGAAGTTCAATATGGCCGACGCAAGATAGAGACTGACATCTGTCAGTTTTCTCACAGTTAGGTGTCCTGGAAACGTTTTATAATTTAGAGAGTTTTGTTAAAATCACATAAGAAGTTTGGGGTCTAAGGTACCAAGATCTGCTTGGAAGAGTTCAAGTAACATTTCTTAAAAGTCTATTACTGCTGCCCAACAACACAGCTGACTTCGCTGTAAGCATACAGTCAGGAAGGGACAGAATTTCCTACAGCGTATTATTTAAGTAGTGCTAGAAAATCTTAAAATAAATAAAAAGTTTTGTTTAAATCGGGCAAAATATAACAAAGTTCAATATGGCCCTTGTAAGATGGCTACTGATATATGTCAATTTTGGATCAAAATTGGATATTGTTGAAAAACCTTTATGTGCAACAAAAGTTTTGTTTAAATCTGACAAAAAATAACAAAGTTCAATATGACCGACATCTGTCAGTTTTCTGTCATAGGTGTTTCGGAAACGGTTTATAATTTAGAGAAAGTTTCGTTTAAATCAGATAAGAAATAAAAAAGTTCAATATGGCGGATCCAAGAAGGCAGTGCAATTTTGACATTTAAAATTTTATTTTTAAAAAAACAGTCATGGCAAATTAAAAAAAAAGAAAATGAGATTGTGGTCTGTTTGCAGATAAGGTCAGTACAATAATTCAAAAATTGCTCAAAAGAGCGATTTCGACAACTTTGACGTCACTTTTCGGGTACTTCTGGGAGGGGTAGAGAGTTTGCGCAATGAAACAAAAATCTTCTTAGGACGAGTACTACAACATATAAAAAATCAGGCAATTCTACCGAATTTCCATTTTAAAAAGGCGATATCCTTTAGCTTCGCCGCGCCGTAGAACCAGTCCTGCAGAATATCTTTAAAATATTAAATTTACTATAAAAAAAATGACGACGAAAAGTCGCCACTTTCCAGAATTATGACGGGTGAGATTTTCTGTCGTTTATGAAGAATCAAAAAATGCAATAATGCCAAAAATATGTGAGCGAAAAATTATGTTTTTTCGGTCATTATTTATTGCAGTTTTAACATAGCAGCTATGAAATAGCAGTCTGGTGTCTCTGGACCATCGAGATAAAGAATAAACAGGAGACGACATAACATGAGTAACGCGGACTACGGGTCGGCCATATTGAAGTTTTCTTTGATTGATTGTCATCGAGGATTTCAGTAAATGTCAGTTGTAAATTTGCAAATTGATTAGGTCTGAAAGTGATTTTTTTGTATTGCGTGTTCTTTTTGTAAGGCATATAAGTATTTATAGCAGAAATAATGTGGATAAAAAGAAATCTACGGGAATAAAGTTCATAGTCTAGTAAAAACAACGAACAGGACCACCATAAAATTTGGGATACCTTTTTTTCAGTTGTAGATATTAATCTAGATCGGTTTTCGAATTTTTTCCAAAAGAATCAATTTTTTTGATTTGACTAATCCTCGTCACAAACTCCAATATCAGTCCAATTAAAAAAACGCAAGTCCTTGTTGAAATGTTGTTTTAATAAATATGTAAAAACTTACGCAATCTTAAAATCCTGCGTACTAGGAGGCGGGTTCCAGACCACAGTGTGGCATAACATCCAGTCACACCAAATTTTAATGGCAGGCAATAGAACGTTGGCATCATGAGGTAAAGAATCTAATGGCGACCCTGAAGACAAAAAAAGGTTGAATTCACACTAAACCATGTATTTATCTTAATATATCCTGGGTCCGATTCTAAATATCGTAAAAAATGAACATTTGCTTGAGAAAAAGGAACTATTCTCGGGACCATATCTCTCTGAAAGTATTACCTATCAAATTTCATTTTTTTCTTGCAATTTAAAAAATAGTTATTTACCTAACATGTCAGGTACAAAATGTTTCCTACTTGCGTAAAATAGTTTTAAAATTTTATTTTAAATAATTTTAACAAAATGCGGGCGGGAAAGACACAGGTTAAATCCAATCCCGCAACAGCGTGCGGGAAATGCAACTTCCCGCACGCAAATGCGTGCATAAAAGTGCACTTTTACGCATGCTAGTAATATAGCTTTTAATTGCTTGCCCCTCCCGTGGTCCCCCCCATATCACCCATTAAAATATTGGCAAACGGGCGTTATTAAAATAAAGACCAATAATAAAAAATCCGAGTGCGAGAAAGCATCGGGGTATATTATTTCTGCCGTTAGTGCGAAAAGTGACACCTTCCGAACTAAAAAGCATGCATGATCCGAGCGACGCGAAGCTGAGTTCAGGCAAGCAGGCAAGGGCGGGGAAAAAACTTTACGCATGAGTAAGGATCAATATTTTTTCTATGACCAACACCCTTCTATGACCTTGCATTTAAACGGAGGTAATGGAGAAAAAGCCAAAGATAAAAAAATCCGAGTGCAGACAGTCTTGGGTAAATTCAATCCCGCACGTGCTAAAGTGACACTTTCTGAACTAAAATGCGTAGGGGAAAATGTAGAAAAATATTTTTTAAAGATTGAAATGCCGAAGTAGAATAACAAATAATATTACTCAGGGGGTGGTGCACTTGACCATCCCTCGGTAACGCTCAGACGCATGTCCTCAACTGATAAGTACGCTTTCCTCCCTTGTAATGTTACTAACTATTTCTCTCTAACAACAGTCCTTTGTATTACCAAACTGATTTACGCAATCGGTTTGAGACCTCCTAGTTTCTAACCTCACCTTTGCTTCCCTGTCTCTCATACCCGTTCATATGTTCGTGAAGAATCGAAACGCACCTCTCCAAAATAAGATTGAACATTTGAAGAGAAATTATTAAGGCACGTTCTTGAAGTTCTGAACGGTAGACCTCTTTGGTGGATTGCTGGATACTCTGATCTGAAAAGAAAAACCATACGTCAAGAAAAATGTATGGATACAATTGCCGGAATTGATGCTAGGATTTCTTTAACAGGACCGAAACCTCTACTGGGATTAACTAGAGACCCTGGATGCATAACATTTTTTGCCTATTTATACAAGTGTTTTGGTGTACGCCAATGCATTTCTGATATTTTGACATAAAAATAACATAACCAAAACATTTTTGTTTCAATGACTTTAAAGGGTTTTCCGCGTCTCTTTTTTTTCAATACATGTCATACATACAGGGTCTCTAGGGTTGATCAACACCGTTCTAAACTAAAAAGCCAGTTAACTCCTACCCATATACTTATAAACTTAATATACACGCCTTAGAAGTGACAATTTTGTTAGCAACATATCAAGGTCAAATAGTTAAAAAAGAAGTTAAAAAAAAACTCCAAATCAGTTACATCAACCGAAAGGAATCTAAAAACAAAAGATCAAAAGATCTTGGGTGGAAATAACGAAAATTCGAACCTGGATGAGTATCCCACAAGGAACACACAAAGAAACAAAGCGAAAAGAGACATCATTAAACACCATCATACACTTTGATTTCCAACTTTGAATCACTCACAAATAGGCATTGTTCTGCACTGGTACTTACGAGTATAAAGTGTATGATGGTGTTTAATGATGTATGGGGAGGGTAACCACTGACGAGCTCACGCTGGTTACCCAGAGCGAAACATCGTTTAATCATTTCTCTTTTCGCTTTGGTTCTTTGTGTGTTTCTTGTGGGATGCTCTTCCAGGTTTGAATCTTCGTTATTTCCACCCAAGATCTTTTGATCTTTTGTTTTTAAGGTCAAATAGGTCATGAAAATAAAGATATACGGCTCTTTTGCGCAAGTGCGTTGGATTTGATCTTTGATTCCGAAAATGGTGTGTTTTTTCAATTTTTAATTTTACTCACAGTACACACATAGGCATTTATACAAAATAACGTTATTATACAGAGAAAAACAAATACCTGTAAAATTTTTGGTATCATCCAGAGAATACATCTTGCTTAGCACTTTCACATCTTATTAATTTTTCGATCATTAAAATGCGATTAAAAACGCCATAAGATTAGACACTTAAAGTTAATTTTCAGTTTTATCAGCATTCGTATCCTTATCCCTATCGAGTCGACCAATCAAGCAGGTGCACTTTTAAAATCATGACGAATGCGTGACAGCTCCAGCTGATTAAATGCACGAAAACCTCGTTCGATAAGGAAGTCGTAACTTTACGACCGTCCCTGCATAATGTTTTGAAGCATTTGATCAGCTGGAGCTGTCACGCATTCGCCATTAGTTTAAAAGTACACCTGCTCGATAGGTCGACTCGATAAAGATAAGGATACGAATGCCGATAAACCCGAAAACTAACTTTAAGGGCGGTTATTTTAAGCCGAACCAGACCACAATTTATAAGACAATTTTACCTGAATAGACGTCAAAAATTTTTTCTTAAAACAGTCCAAATAATCCGTAAATATGATTAAAATATGGGTAAACAAGAAATCTGAGAAATGTCAAAGTGACACGGGATGTTGTATTTTAAGTAAAATCATTGTATATTATAGACCAATGCCAAGAGGTGGTTTATCTGCTTTAAATTTTAAAAAAAATCACGATTTGGTTGATTTTTTTGTTCAAAATAAATATTTTGAAATATTTCAATTACTAAAAAACCAAATTCCAATGTATAAGAACGTATGGTATCTCAATTTAAGTTGATTTAGGGAGATCACTGCTCTCTTAAATCAAGAAAAAAGCCTTATACATATAAGTTTAAAATTAATTTTCAATAATTAAATGAAAACAAAGATTTCTTACATACACACATCTGGTTTGCTTAGGCGTTTGCACACCTCAAGGGCGATTAACTACGCGCCTAAAAAATTAAGAAGTTTAATTTTTTGTGGTAACTGATAGAGTGCAGAATCTTAAAAAGCAATTTTTCACGGTATAAATCTTGCGCTATAACCGCCGTGCGCTGTTATTTTTCAAGCAAGCAAGCAATTATAGTGTAAAACTGATTCCGGCATATTCACAAACCGCGCAAACGTGACAATCTTCGCCTGAATAATATATGATTCAGCGCAAATTAAAGAATAGCGCATGCAAAAAATATTAATAATAAAAGTTCCGCGGCTTTGACCGCGCAGAATATACGCCGCAAGCTAAAAAATGCATTTTTGGGTTGTTGCGGATTTGCTTATTTTTTTATTGTTTTGGTGGTTTTGCGCGGTTTTGTGATTTGTGCGGTAATGTCATATTACGCGCCGGTAAAAGTCTTCAGCGGTAAATTCTAGCATGTTAGGGGCGAGAGGAACCTGTGACTTTAGCAATTTTTCTAAATTTTTATGAAAATTCGGAGATTTTTTGCAGAAGCATGGAAGAGGGAGAGCAATTGCCTCCTCTCGTTCCTCCCTGCATTTCTCCCAGATTCGCAATTCGCAAGTGCTTTTCGTTACCATTTATAACTGAAAATTATAAATAAAATAAGTAAATACTTCAACATTAAAAATATTTGTTACCTTATTTTAAGAGGGGTGGGGGAGAAGGAAGGTATAGAAAAATTTATAAAGATGGATAAAATAAAATTTTAATTTAATTTTATCAATATATTAAAGAAGTGTTCATATGGACCTCTGCAAATTTAGGGATAAAAAGCGATACAAAAATATAAGTAAGTAACCCATTTAACAGAGTATTTTTAGCAAAAAAGCGTACTATACGGGGATAAACCCACCGTCATTCTGTTTTTGTTTTCCATTTTTTTCACGAAATTTTTGGAAAACCTATAGTCAGTTTTATTTTTTTCAAATTTAAAGAAAAAGCCGCAAAATTAGATTAAAAACCACATACGTCCCATAGTCCTAAACCCCAACCCATCTTAGTAAATATCGCACTAAGTGTCTGTTACATTTTTATTTTGGGCGGCAAATATTTTTACGTAAAAAAAAACGAAAACTGCTGGGTTTAAAAAAAAAAAGAAACACTACTGTCAACGTGAAACGTGACATTAATATGTCATCGGTCATCACAGTGAAGGACATCGCGCATGCGTAAAACGACTGAAATTTCAAAAATTTTCATAGCCCCCTGGATTTAGATGATTAATCATCTTGCTTACAAAAATTTTCACGGCGATGCATTGCAATTCCGTGTATATTATGCTTATAAGTACATGTTCCTACCTCTTCAGTGCTCTTTAGCCCACTGTTGCCGCCATTTTTATAACCAGATTGACAGATCAAACATGAATTTTCCGTCAGTTCGGTGTCAATATGGCCGCTATAGTAGGCTAAAAGATACTAAATCGAAAAAAGAGTTAACTGGCTTTTTAGTTGAGAAGAAGAAAAGTGCAAAGTAAGTTCAGCAAAGCTCTATAAATCATTGGCTTAAGGTCCCCCTAGCAGCCGCTTAAAATTACAGTTAAAAACTTAAGGTCTTATTGGCGTTTCTACAAAAAGGTGCGGTAACACAAGGTCACTTCGACAGGTTTTAGCTATATTTCGTGCTCTGTGTCATCGACTCATGTGTCATCGTAACAAAAATTTCCTTCACTCCACCCCCTTCTACCTTTTTTAATTTTTCTATGTCACACAGTGTTTTAAGAGGCCTAAATTAGGCAAATAAAACATTAGAAACAATACTTTTACAGACATTGAATTATTAGCTTTACTATGAAATACAACAAAAAGCCAATTTTTCTCAAATGCATTATAATAAACATATTGAAGTTAACTTCGCAATCGAAATTGTCCCATTTTATTTTATTTCTAAACCGATTTGAACATCAAAGCACATTTACTTCATTTTTCACTCTGACTTCATTGTCGCACAAAGAGATTTGCAGGGCGGTAAAAAAAACCCTATTTTTTTTAAAGACGTCCTCCATCTTGAATTTTTCAGAAATTGGAAAAACCAACAAGGAGAGAGAGATAAGTTTTACCTTCGGTTTTACCTAGAAAAGGGGATTAAATCTAGAAATTAACTATTTTTTCTTAACCTATTTAAATAATTGACACATTTATGTATATCGAAAGGACGTAGCTTTTTAATAATAATAATTCATTAAAAACACGATTTTAGTATTGTGTCCGCAAATAACCAAACTATAGCTTTTTCGATACCTATGAAAAAAACTTTTTAAAAGAAAATGGTAATAAAGAAAAATCAAGTTTTCTTGAAGTATTCAGAAAAAATTATTTTCAAAATTGGAAAAAACAGCAAACTATAAAAAATTAAAATGGCCAACAATGTAAGGTCAACGACTGAAACGAAAAATGGTGAGCTGTCAGTAGTTGTTGTATTCGAGATTTTGGGAGTATTTTCTCGATTTTGGAGTATAAAAAAGTAGTTTTTACAACTTGAGGCTAAACTTTTTACAACCACTGGTACTTAAAACTCTTATTTGATGGTACTTTTTTAGCCTTTTTTACATTAACTTGACGGTTGCCGTTCGGCTTCGGCTCGCTGTGACGTGCACCTATTTTAATCGAATCAATTTTAATTTGCCACATAAACACGTCGGCTAATAGAATACAACGTACTTCCAAGATTGCCAAGACATTATCTGGTTAGATGGGGAGCTGACTGAGACTTCAATGAATTTAAATAATTTTGTCAGCCATTCCAGCATAACGGACTGGACACTTTGCACGATTTTTTAAAATTTTTAATTAAATATTGCCATTAGGCGCTGCAAATATGTTAACGCTGTTACCAAAAAATAAATGCATTAATTGTACTCAAACAATTCAAATGTAAACTTACTTTTTATCTACTTTAGTAAGTTGGTAAAAAGCCTTTTAAGATTCATAACGGACGGACCAGCAAAAAGGAGCATACCTTCATTTATTTTTGTATTATTTATTTATCTGCCAATAGGACCTCAAAAGATGCAAAAACTTAATATAACCGTAAAGTTAAAATCACAACTGTTACTATTTTACCAAAAAACGAAAGAGTTACGAAGTTAACTAACGGACGGAACATAACGGACGGAACACTATTTCCACAATAGAAACAATATTAAAATTACAAGAAAAGTGATTTAGGCAAAATGAATAAATCTTGGTAATACTAGCAAGCCTACTACAATTATTTCATGGATAGTGTGCCAAAATAATTGAGAGTAAAAAGTTTAAGGCTATAGTTTCTCCCCAGATTTTAAGTAAAAAAAGTACAAATGGCAACGCCTTGTTCTTAAATTTTTTAATATTTTGCCAGAGTGCACAGGGAAAACTAAACATCAGAATTAGCTGAAATTTTGCAGGGGTGATCATTTTTAAATGCTTAACAAAAATATCTGAAGGATTTTTCAAAATTCTCAATTATTTTTTCTTCAAAATAAAAGCTCTGGTGCTGTCATCTATCCCAAAAGTCCCAAAATAATTGCGGTTTAGGACAAACCCGATTTACAAAATATAGAGAAATACTCACATTTTCCTCTGGATTACATTTTTCCTTTTTATATTTCCTTGCTTTAGCGAAAATAAAAACTAAGTTTCCTTTTTTCTAAAAGCCTGTGCACTCCGGAAAAGAAAACCGATCAATCAATCACACTTCATTGAGTTTGGGAGACACACGCAGTTCAAGTGTTGGCCGATAGATCGCAGAATTTATACGATTTCATGGTAACTGCAGGTGTTTTGTCAACAAACTTAAATCGGGCCGCAGTGGGACAGAAGAGTATTTTTACGTTTTCTGACAGAAAACCATTCGAGGTTATGTTTATCTTTCAAAAATTTGTTTTCAAAAACATTGTTCTAAAACACATATGAAACCACTCCGCGTGTGCGGTCGCCCGCCGAAAAAGGCTTAGAGCTGCGCGAGCATTACCCCCAGTTTATCAAAGAACCAAGAGAACTTAATCCCACATAATTTTGTTTTTATTTTGATAGTTATGTGCAAGTGTACTATTGAAATCTTGGAGTGCAGAACCTCAGTTTCAAAAACACACAGATACTTGAGTACTAACAAAACAGGTCAGTAAAGCTCTATTTAGAGGTTGGAAAAACTCTTGGTAGTCGTTGACGCTCCTGTTTAAAATAGAATACGATTATTTCGTCTAGCGCCAGTAACCGATTTTTAAATCTGCATGCTTTTAAGTTAACCTGTTGTCAGTATCAGCTAGCGGGAGTGTTTCCAATTCAATTAGAAATGCACCTATAAATGCAACCTTAAACATTACACCCAGTTACTTTAATACGTAGTAGGGTAGCGTTTTTTTAGCAGGTAATTCTACAATAAATGGTTTTCTTTTATTTTAGTATTTTACTTGTTTTAGCGGCGCAGAACGCGAAAACTCAAAATAAGTAACCTAACCCCAAATTTTTGACCCGGTGCTAAAAAATCTCTGGTGTCCCACTTAAATAAAGTCTCCGCGTTGCCATGGAAAACAAATTCAATGACGTAAAATTTTTCAAAAAAATCAGGTCGACTACGGGTGCAAAAGATAGATTTCAGAACCTCAGTTTCAAAAACACACTAAATTGATTTCCCGTACAGTATTGCTCAAAATTATTCCCCAGATTGTAAGTTATACCTTAAGCTGATCTTTTAATATAAAAGAACACCCAAATTTCATGTTTTTGGCATTTTTTTGATACAAAGAAACATTTTAAATTACTTTTTTATATTAATTATATTTAATAAAAACAGGTTTAGCCTCTGGACGCAAATTAAAAAATATATAAGTGGTCACAAGAGTAATGGCTGGAATGGCTATTGTGTTAATAACAAGCTTTCCTAAAAGACACTACCCAAGTAACGTTTATCGTCAAACTTTACTTACAATATACTTCCTGCAGTGCCCTGATACCAAAATAAATTAAAAACTAGTAATCGCCAACCCCTAAAATTTTTAATTCCTGATCGAAAATTCGTAATCGTCTACCCCAGAAACCCTTCTAAACCAACTTTGAAAAAAAATGGATCAAGTTATAGATGGTACCCCTCCACCCCTCTCAAAAAGAGAGTAGCTGCTAATTTCATCTCATTTTCATTTTATAAAAAGTTATAAATTTCCAAATATAGTGCACATACAAATTGCAATATTGCTCTTAATTTTTATTTTGTCTTGATAGATCTTGACAACTGTAGTAAATGTTCACAATTTGTTTTTTTTTTTGTTCGATCGTATTTTTTTTATTTGAAAATTTACTATGGTTTTTGGTTAAAACATTTATCAGTTTTACTTAACCCTACCATTTACCAAAAATTTCTTTAAAAAATGCGTTATTGTGCGAGTTGCAATTTTTATGCCGCACAGTATCAACCCCCTTTCAACTCCTCAACCACCGAAGACGAGCAATTTACAGGCATTTAAGTGATTTTGAGCGAGGTTAGAATTATAGGGTTGCGAGAAGCAGAGCTGTCGTTCAGAGAAATCGCCAGAAAAGTTAATCAGAACTCTGCGACAGTAATGCGATCAACGTCGTCGTGGTAGTGGTCGCATTCGAAGAACCACTGACTGTGAAGAACGTCTCTTAACAATTAGTGCCCTTGTGGACCGCGATGGTCGCAAAGAGTGATGAAGATGAGATCGATTTATCGAAGAATCAAATCCTACGAGCTTTTTTCTTATCGTCCACGTCTAATCCTAGCTTTAACACAAGCGTCTTTGCATGAAATGTGGTCAGGAAAAAGTAAACTGGAACCGCAAGTATGTTTAGTGATGAGTTAAGATTTTGTTTATGGGTGCATAATGGTCGTAGAAGGATGCGTCGTAAACGCGGTCAGAGGGGTCAAGTCCTATTTTGAGACTGCTTTAATCAGAGGAATTATGGTTTGGAGTGCCATAGTAATAGGAAGTAGGTCACCTCTAGTTTTCTTAGACCGAAGTATGACAGCTCAGGTATACCGAGCAGAAGATATGTTATTACGAACTTACAACGGTTGCGCCATGGATCAGGGATTGCTTGGGAAGCTTTACCACAGGAAAACATAGATCATCTTATTCGAAGCACTCCAAAACATTTAGCAAAGAATTTTAGTGATTACCGCCTAATCAGCCTAATGAGCCATATGTTAAAAATATTTCTAAAGATTATCCATAAAAGAATTTATGAAAAATGCGAATCCTTTATGGGCGACACGCAGTTTGGATTTTGTGGTGGATTCAGGACAAGAGAGGCCCTGACTGGCATTCAAGTCTTAGTTCAGCGGTCTAGGAATGTGTCGGTGCCAGTATATGCCTGTTTCATAGATTATGAGAAAGCGTTTGATCGAGTACAATACGAAAAACTCATAGAATCGCCAAAAGAAGTTGGTCTAGATGACCGAGATCTAAAGATAATCGCTAATCTATGGCCAACTGTCCGAAGAGGTCCAAATAAGAAGAGGTGTGCGCCAAGGTTGTTTATTATCTCCGCTGTTGTTTAATATCTATAGCAAAAAAATAATACAGAATGCACTTCATAACTGCGAAGAGGGTCTGACCATAAACGGTATAAAAATCAACAACCTACGATATGCCGACGACACTGTCATACAGACACGCTGGAAGGCCTGCAAGAGTTGTGGAATCAAATTGCTGCCAAAAGTTCGCAATTCGGGCTTAACTTAAATGTTGGAAAAACAAAATGGATGGTCATATCTAAGAAAAAGAACATCCACTACATTCATTCAAATGCTTGGGTTGTCTCCTCAATGAGAACTGGGACAACATAGAAGATGTTCGTGCAAGAATTGAACAGGCCAGATCATCTATTATCAAAATGAAATCAGTGTTGTGTAGTCGCGATCTTAATACCACTCTCCGAATTCGTGTGTTATGTTTTAATAATCTTATATTATGTGGTGTTATCGTAGAATACTAAGAATATCTTGGATGGACAGAGTAACTAATGTGGATATTTTGCTTAGAATAAATAAAGATCTTGAATTTTTATTTACCATCAAAAAACAAAAACTTGAATATTGTGCCTACATTTTGAGAAATGACAAATATAGTTTTAAAATTGATAATAGAAGGCAAAATTGAAGGCAGAAGAGGTCCGGTTCGTAGACGAATATCATGGCTTAAAAATCTTAGACAATGGTATGGTGTTGGTCCTACGACACTTTTCCGAAAAGCAGTGGACAGGGTAAAGATCGCGATGATGATAGCCAACGTTTGAAGAGAGCATGGCACTTGAAGAAGAAGAAGAAGCACTAAGCACACTAAATTTGAATGATCGAGCTACTCAATAAAATTTTCCGAAAAATACATCATTTATTAATTTTACTCAACCCTATCATTTACCAAAAATTTATTTTGAAAAATACGTTATAGTGGGTGTTGCAATTTTTAAGTCGTTCAGTATTGGGAAATCAAAATAAGCAAAGCGCCCCCTAACCTAAAGCCCCCAACTATCCTAAAGCCCCCGATACCATGGCAACTGCAGGTGTTTTATCAACAAGGCCCACAGTAGGCAGAAGGGTATTTTTACGTTTTCTGACAGAAAACCATTCGAGGTTATGTTTATCTTTCAAAAATATTTTTTCAAAAACGAATATGAAACCACTCCGCGTGTGCGGTCGCCCGCCGAAAATGGCCTAGCGCTGCGCGAGCATTACCCCGAGTTTATCAAAGAACCAAGAGAACTTTACTGGCTCGCTGGAATTACTAGGAATTCGCCTAGAAACATTCCCATAACTTCACATAATTTTGTTTTTATTTTGATTCAATTTTTTTTTTTAATTTAAATTATTGCGGCATAAGTTATGTGCAAGTTTACTAGTGAAATCTTAGAGGCCTAAGGATATATTTTAGATCCCAACAGCAGTTTCAAAAACACACGGATACTTGAGTATTAACAAAACAGGTCAGTAAAGCTCCATTTAGAGGTTGAAGAGACTCTTGCTAGTCGTTGATGCTCCTGTTTAAAATAGAATATGATTATTTCGTTTAGCGTCAGCAGCCGATTTTTAAATCTGCATGCTTTTTAAGTTAACCTGTTGTCCTTAAATCAGTGGTAACAGCTAGCAGGAGTGTTTCAAATTCAATTATAAATGCACTTGTAAATGCAACCTTAAACACTACACCCAGTTACTTTAATATGTAGTTGGATAGCGTTTTTTGGTAATTATGCAGTATACGGTTTTCTGCCATTTTTGATTTTTTTTGAAAAATTCTTTATGGGGGCACCTTCCAGGGTCCCTGGGACCCCAAATCCGTCTGCGCCTGTTGGTTTTTTTTCTTGATTTTTTTTGTTTTTTTTTTTTTAATTTTTTTTCACTAAAACAACCCAAACCAACACAGTCCAACCCAACCTAATTCAAACCAACCCAAAACAATCAAAAAAACACATTACAACCCCCCCTGGGCACCCTTTTTTCTCGTAAAAAAAAACAAAAAAAAAATCGGGCGCAGGCGGATTTGGGGTCCTAGGGACCCTAGAAGGCAGAAAACCGTATACTGCATAATTACCCGTTTTTTTTAGCAAGTACTGCAGTAAATGGTTTTTTTTTAATTTTAGTATTTTACTTGGTTTTTTTTTATGAAAAAAATCTTGTATGTAGGCACTGACTAGGGTCCTTAAAGAGTTAAAATTTATGAGCGCTGGAATTGCTAAAAAGTGCTGGGTTGGTTTGAGTTCAGGATTTGGGTGGTTTAGTTCCCGCTTTAGTTAAAAAAAATGAAAAAAGTTTCATTACTGGTAAATTTGAACTTCCTAGGGGCTCAGGTACGTGCTAAATAGGTATCTAAAGAAAACTGTTTACTACACTAATACCGTTTAGCCTTAATATATTAAGTGAGCAGCATGAAATAATACTGTGGAAAATTTTACTGATAAAAAGTTATTCATAGGGCCAGTTTCTCAATAGCGGATTATCAAAAACTTAAAGTAACTCGCGAGCTATAAATCCCAGTTTCCTTGCTGTTTTTAAGCCAATATTTTTTTTAGGTTAACCCTGAGGTAAGGTAACTTACCCTCACCTTGAAGCTCTGGTTATCCTGGAGTTAATTTTAACCTGATTTTAAAGATTTTTACTAGGTTATGTTGCTTGAGTTAACACAAGCTCGCTTTTCAGAAACCAGCCCTTAGTCTCTCTTGTTTTTTGAATAAAATAGGTTAGTGACTTGAAAATTGGAGAACATTAATCAGGAAAAATTCTTTAAAATATAAATAGTTGCTCATTCATCTTTCAAATAAATTAAATACACAGGATCAAATACTATGTGTGTATGTCATAACTGGTGGTTAGTGAACACTTCTATGAAAGTTGAATCATGCACTGTGAACCTGCTTAGATTTTGAAACTCATATAACACAGAAAAATAAAACAGCAGATTACAAAACTTGATTTACTTTGGCTTGATACTTTTGTCTCTAACTTATAACTTAGATAACAAAACCAAACATCTGCTTCTGTAACTAAAAAATTATTATGCAAAAAATCTTTTAAACAGTTTATAAACATGTGCCACTCAAAAGAAAATTTTTAAGAAATATTGGTTGTCCTCGCCTAAAGTGCAAAATATAGAAACAAAATTTAGAGATGGAATATTTCTTGTTATTTTTATTATTCTTTTAGGAGCTGTATATAATAACAAAACATATGGAGCAGTGGATATTTAGGCAACTACCTAAAATGAAAAAGAAGAAAATTCTAAAGTGCCACCAGCCAGAGAAGAATAATAATCTATAAATTAAAAAGTCTACAATTTGTACCCAAACATACAGAGCAGTGGATATTTTGCCATCTAAAATGTACAACAAGATGGTTCTATAGAGTCAGCACCAAACAAAGAATAATAATCTATAAACTCAAAGTAAGTTTTTGCTTCTGATTTCAATTATATTTGGTAAAACTTCCTTAAATATACAAAATTTATTATAGTCTAGATCCGATATCAAAAATTAATTTAACTCTTATTGTTTATTGCAAATTTTCTCGACCTATTTCTGGACATGTTTTGAGCCTCCCCTCATCTATTTCAATTCCATTAGGAAAAACAGATAAACTATACACAAAGAACAAAACAGAGAACAATTTTGAAGGGGGACACTTACATATACTTTTTGGCTCTGTTGGAAATTTCATAGGGTTTTATCTCTGGAATTTAAAAAGGGAAAGGTCTTTTAAACGTCTTTACTATTAATTATGTCAAAATTTTAAAAAGCTAGGATGACTGGTGTTTAAGATATTTGCTTTTAAATTTGGTATGGAATGAAGAAAAGGTTTAAACCTTTTCAGCAGATCAGTTTGACCACCAAAATTTAAAGAATAAAAGTAGGGTTATTTGGATGGTATGTTTGAGAAAACAATCAGAAAAAAATCATGAAATGATTATTCCCTTTTTTATTATGAAAAATGTAACTTTAAAACCAACGATTTTTTCCTGACTTTTGTGCAAGAAATTGTTTATTTGTCGCTCCTTGACAAATTTAAACTTAATATCTTGCATGTTTGTAAAGCAATTTAAATGATCTTCTAAATAAGATGTCATTCGAGACACTTTTTTTATAAAATTTCTCCTGGAAAAACTCATATCCCTCAAGTCACCCCCAAACAGCCTGTTTATGGAAAAAAAATATATTAAAAAGTAATAGTATAATGTTTTTCAAGTGTTCCCCAAATACTCAAAAACACCTCTGTTATGTTTTCGTTGAACATGAATTTGAATTATTTCAAGAATAAGTCAAGATGCCAATGTTTGAAGGAAGCGCTTGATAATAAAGGTTTTTTGACGGATTTTGGTAGCTAAGCTAACAAATCCAAGTGATGAAACTCTGGCTCCTTTGGGAGTTCTCCAAAAAATAATATAGGCACCATAAGGGTTCTAAGAACAGATTGAACAGTAAACATTTTTTTAAATAAACACATCAAAAATGGACTATATATAAATCCATTTTTGTCAGAATATATACTTTTTTTGACACCCCAAATATTCCAGATGGCGATGATGGCTACTTAAAAGCACAAAATTTTGATGAGAAACTAGATCAAGTACACACATATAATACATTAACCTCAGGGTTTTTGGAAACACTGATTCCATTTTTTAGAATAAACATTTTTTGGGAATAATATAATTAAGGTTCCTAGGGGCAAAAAGAATCGTAAATGACAAAAAAACTTGTGACCTCAAGAAAGAAACTGAATTCATTTTTGGTGTAAAAAAAAATTTTTAGGGGTAATTTAAGGGGCCTAAGGGTGAGTTTTAGGGGTAAAGTGGTAAAAACAACATACTATTGATAGAAAGACATAACTTTGGAAATTCTGGGGTTAACCAAATTCATTTTGGGGGTTAAACAGTTTTTAGGGGTAATGTAAGGAGCCTGAATGGGCAACATAAAAAAATTATTGGTGTAAAAGATATGTGATATATTGATTTAGGGGTTTTTTGGGTCTTCCAAAATTAATTTTGGTGTTCCAATTATTACAATAGGGATTCAGACGAGGATTTAGAGGTTAGTTTAAGTCTTCTAAAGTTATATATATCTTAAGAGTTAATATAAGTTTGGGCTGGGTCCCAAAATTTTGTCCTAAGATCCTTCTATTATCTCCAGAATTTTTTTTTTCCAAAGAATGATATCAGTGGATCTCAAAACCCTCAATTTGATATATCATATGTCTGTATTTGATCTGGTTTCTTCTAAAATGTTTGTGTCCCATCTTAAATATTTTGAGTTTTACAAGGGTATCAGAGTGGCATTAATCAGATTCATAAAATGTACACCTGTACCAATTAAAATCAACTAAAAAAACTGAAATTAATCAACCATGCATGCAAAATGTTTACTGCTACTAGAACCCTTAGATACTTCTAAGAATTTTTAAATCACATAAATGGATTACAGGAACCCAAAAAACCCTAAATTGATGTATCAGATGCCTATATTTTGTTTTATTTTTTTATTAGTTATTTTTAAAAAATGGTCACCACCTTAAATATCTGGGTTCAAGTTCCCCAAAATCAGTAAAAAAATATCTGTTATCAAGCTCTTTCTTCAATTTTGTTGTTTTCTCTAAAGAAAATATTTTTTCAGTTCATACACTTATACTTTTGTTTTTTTTTAATTTCAGAACCTAACCACGTGAAGCCTGATATTTGAAACTACAGCTACTAATTGGCGGTTCCAAAGAAGGAAAAAATAACATGTTATTCTTTTCTTTTTTAAGTTAGATTTAATTTAAATGATTATTAATAAGTATTTTTGAGATAAGTTTTTAAATTAATTTATTTAATTGCATATCTATAGGTGTTTATAATGTTGTGGCCATAATCACCTCAACAAGTTGAGCCATGTGTGCATTTAGTTTTACTTCCAAGGACCAGATGCCCACCGGTGGACAGAAATCCTCCAGTTTTGTGACCATCGGTAGGCACGCGGTCCTGAGACGTAAAACAGAAATGCCCACCAAATACATTTAATTATGTTTTACATTGAAATATTTATTACACTCCATTCCAAATTGCTGCAGACCAGTTTTTTTGACACTGACAATGACAGTTTCATTTAGCTTCTGTGTTTAATTATCAACCGCCATATTGAAATGGGTCCGGAGAATTTGGAATGAGGTGTATATGTAAAAATGTAATTTTTCAGCATATTTTTTAAAATTTTATTATATATAGTTAATTAAAATTGCTAAAAATATTTCTACAACACAAAAATGCTATAGTATTCTACCCATATAGTTGTTATTGCTCTGTGAATAACTAAAATGTATAAAAATTGTATTGTTCATTCTGGTAGTTTTCTTGCCTAAATTCCAAAATCTGAAAATAAAAAAAATTAGAGGTAAACATTTGTCTAATTTAGCTACAACGCTTTTTTTAGTACTAGTAAGGAGTGCTTTAATAAATGTTCACTTACAACAAAAACAGAACTCCAAAAAAGAGAAAGTATTTCTGCAACCCTCTCTTTGCCGCAACCGAGTTTTAGTTCAAGGATCTTTTATTAAGAAATTATAGAGATTTTTGGACCTGTAGGTATCTCTTTCAGAAGCTACACATTTCAAATTTTTACACAATAAATGATTCACTAACAGAAAACACAAGTTTACATAAAAGATAGCAAGAGATGTAACATTACATTTGGTACCTACCTATATGCCAACAAAAATAAATAGGTAGTATTTCTGTGTGTGCAAGCATATTAAATATTAAGTTTTTGGATTTTATTTGAATTATTTATTTTTGAGTTTGCACAAGAAGTAATAATTTTGGGTAAGGGATTTAAATGAGAAAGACATCAGTACATAAGGTCAATAACAGAGTTTGTACAGAAAACCTTTAATTGGATTCTCTGATGTCTCCCAGTTTTTCCTAACCATTTGTAAAAAACTTATCATAATTTTTTCAAGAATTTTGTATAAAAGAAAACAGCTGCAAAATTTTATTTTGACAAATTTCATGATTCTAATTTGTTTTTAATTCAATTTTTTCCAGATGGGCTTCCAGATTTTCCTTGTTTTTGTATATTTTTTTGTCAAATTTCCTGACCTTTTCAAAGAATAAATTTCTCAACTTTTCTTGGTTTTTCAATTCCATACATACTCTGACTGATTAAAATTGTTACAATAAGAATTTTAATTCTGAATTTTATATATATACCTTGAAGACAAGAAAAGCAGTGTGATTCCATCTTGATAGATTTCTTTCCTACAATAAGGTATGATTTAGGAAATCCCTGACACTGCAGCTAGTTTGCTTATTGCAAGGCTTATTGTATTCCTCATTGCATATTCTTTTCTACTGTTCACATAGGTTTTTTTTTGCCAGGTGGAGCAGCCTTCTTATTAGTATTTTCAGGAACCCTCCCTCCTAGACAGTTTCCTCAGGCCAGTATGCTTATTCTTGAACAAACATGAGGGGAATCTTGGACACCTTAAATTTACAAAAATATTCAGGTCCTAATTTTATTTTCAACTCTTAAAAAGTGCATAGAGGTAGGTATTAAAAACTGGACTTTCTCTAGCTTTACTGTAGAGAAAACTTAAGAAATAAGTAAATGAGCCAAAGTGAGCAAAATGTCCCTCACTATTTTTTTGTATAATGTTTTTATTTACCTAATATTTTCATTATAGTCCGTGAGCCCAGGCCTATGAAAATTTATGACTACCTCACCGTTGAGACTATACTATATATTTTTTTGTCAAATTTCCTGACCTTTTCAAAGAATAAATTTCTCAACTTTTCTTGGTTTTTCAATTCCATACATACTCTGACTGATTAAAATTGTTACAATAAGAATTTTAATTCTGAATTTTATATATATACCTTGAAGACAAGAAAAGCAGTGTGATTCCATCTTGATAGATTTCTTTCCTACAATAAGGTATGATTTAGGAAATCCCTGACACTGCAGCTAGTTTGCTTATTGCAAGGCTTATTGTATTCCTCATTGCATATTCTTTTCTACTGTTCACATAGGTTTTTTTTTGCCAGGTGGAGCAGCCTTCTTATTAGTATTTTCAGGAACCCTCCCTCCTAGACAGTTTCCTCAGGCCAGTATGCTTATTCTTGAACAAACATGAGGGGAATCTTGGACACCTTAAATTTACAAAAATATTCAGGTCCTAATTTTATTTTCAACTCTTAAAAAGTGCATAGAGGTAGGTATTAAAAACTGGACTTTCTCTAGCTTTACTGTAGAGAAAACTTAAGAAATAAGTAAATGAGCCAAAGTGAGCAAAATGTCCCTCACTATTTTTTTGTATAATGTTTTTATTTACCTAATATTTTCATTATAGTCCGTGAGCCCAGGCCTATGAAAATTTATGACTACCTCACCGTTGAGACTATACTATATATTTTTTTGTCAAATTTCCTGACCTTTTCAAAGAATAAATTTCTCAACTTTTCTTGGTATTTCAATTCCATACATACTCTGACTGATTAAAATTGTTACATTAAGAATTTTAATTCTGAATTTTATATATATACCTTGAAGACAAGAAAAGCAGTGTCATTCCATCTTGATAGATTTCTTTCCTACAATAAGGCATGATTTAGGAAATCCCTGAAACTGCAGCTAGTTTGCTTATTGCAAGGCTTATTGTATTCCTCATTGCATATTCTTTTCTACTGTTCACATAGGTGTTTTTTTGCCAGGTGGAGCAGCCTTCTTATTAGTATTTTCAGGAACCCTCCCTCCTAGACAGTTTCCTCAGGCCAGTATGCTTATTCTTGAAGAAATGTGAGGGGAATTTCGCCTACCTCACCCCACGGTCCTTTATCTTGGACACCTTAAATTTACAAAAATATTCAGGTCCTAATTTTATTTTCAACTCTTAAAAAGTGCATAGAGGTAGGTATTAAAACTAAACTTTCTCTAGCTTTACTGTAGAGAAAACTTAGAAATAAGTAAATGAGCCAAAGTGAGCAAAATGTGCCTCACTATTTTTTTGTATAATGCTTTTATTCTTTACCTAATATTTTCTTTGTATGTGTTCTTCAAGATGTTCTAAGGGGTATTTTTAGAGACCCCTCCAAATTTAACCCTTAACTGAGCCCTTAAGTTAAGGTCCTTTCAACAGAATTTCTCGGAAATGTTTAAATTAGATAATGTGACCATGTGTTTTAAATACTTATAAAGGAATCCTTGAAAAATCAGCTGTGAGGAGCTTAATTTAACTTTTCGATGCTATCAAGAGGGGCTTAATGACAAAATATATTTTTTTGACAAAATGTTTGTCCATATCTTGTTAAAAAAGTTACAAATTTAAGAATATATATTTTTAAAATTTCATCTGAGTGGACATAAAGAATAAATATTATGCAAAGTCCGGCAAGGTCTTAACAGTTTAAGTTATGGGACTATTAATTTGTATGGTACCTAATTCCACATATGTTAGTGGTAGTCAACTGAGTAGTCCACCCTTCAAAAAGGAAAAACATATTTATTATATATAGGTACCTACATAAAATAACTTGTTTTCCAGAGGAATAAAGGCGTATTTAGAGTTCTGTAAGGCAAGTGGTATGAGGTAAGATGCAAGGAAAATAAATAATAACAAATGCATGCTGCTCTTACTGCATACCGCTTGTGGCTCACAGAACACTTACTTTGTTTATATAGGCCTCTTAAAGCCCTTTTATATAAGGATGGTTTCAAAATGTTGTCATATAAACACCACTAAAACCGATTTATTAATTGACAAGTAAAACATAGATTTTCTGTTAGTTTGATGTCAATGTGGCATTGATCATGGGCCAAAGGATACTAAAATGAAAATGAGTTAACTGGTTGTTTTAGTTAAGAACAGTGTTGGCCCATTTTAGGGTCGTTATAAACACTTTAGTGCATTTCTTCTAATCTAAAGAAAATACTAAACCCTAGTCTTTCAAAAAATCTGTTGTTAATTAATTAATTAAATATGTTGTTTTATTTGTCTTTTCTTTAAACTGACATTTAATGAAGGACATAACCCTTGAAGAAAGCGAGTTTATTGAAAACCATCCTTATATAAAAGCGCTTTTAAGTGTGTATAAACATAGTAACTGAGAACAGCAGCATATGCTTGCTATAGTTATGGAACTCTGAATACACCTTAAAAGAATCTAAAAAGAAGAAATTTCCTTAAACTAAAAATGAGTACCTAACAATGTTGCCTAGTCACTTGTAGTTATTTCAAGGGGTAATTATGCAGTATAGGGTTTTCTGCCATTTTTGATTTTTTATGAAAAATTCTTTATGGGGGCACCTACTAGGGTCCCTAGGACCCCAAATCCGCCTGCCCCCTTTGTTTTTTTTTTGGTTGCCAGAAAACCGTATAGTGCATAATTACCTTTCAAGGAAAAACCAAGGCAAAAACCCTTATAAAGACAACAATACTTATTCAAAAAATGTATAGTCAACCCGAGGTCTTACCTTAAGAATTTGCTTTCTTTTATTTTTTCTTGATCCATTGCATATTTTCGCAGTCTTTAAGCACACCAAGAGGCAAATAATTTACTACATCAGCAAAAACCAAGCCACAAATAGAAAAACTTATTGTTTTTGTCTGAAAAATAAACACGCAGTCACATGGACCTAAAGGTTTATTTGCGCGGTGGTACCGTACAGCGGCGGTAATTATAAGGCAAGTTCGGGCTACAGCAACGCATCATAAGTTACACGGAAGCGAAAGTAAAAAAACTTATGTGCTTTAGCGGCGCGGAATGCGAAATCAAAATAAGTAAACTATCCCCAAATTTTTGACCCGGTGCAAAATAAGCTCTGGTGTCCCACTGTGGACAAAAATAAATAAACTCTCCGCGTTGCCATGGAAAACAAATGCAATGACGTAAAGTTTTGCAAAAAAATCAGGTCGCCACGGTTAAATTGATTTCCCAATATATCAACCTTCTTTCAACTTCTCAACCACCACCCAGCCACCATTTAGAAGACGAGCAATTTTCAAGCATTTAAGTGACTTTGAGCGCAGTGAAATTTTAAGATTGCGAGAAGCAGAGCTGTCGTTCCGAAAAATCGCCAGAAACGTTAATCGGAATTCCGCTACAGGATTGCGATGTAGGAAAAAATGGATTCGGGAATATCGCCATCAACGTCGTCGAGATACTATGGTGAAGAACGACTCTTAAGAGTTAGTGCCCTTAGAGAACGCTTTGCTACTACCCGGGCAATCAGTCCGAAGAACCACAGATTGTGAACAACGACTCTTAAGAGTTAGTGCCCTTAGGGAACGCTTTGCTACTATCCGGGCAATCGGTCAGCAATGGTGGCAACAGGAATAGTGCAGATGAACATGAGATCGATTTATCGAAGAATCAAATCTTACGAACTTTTACCACAACAGACACAAATAAGATATGCCTACGATGTCGCATCCATTACCCCGGTTTTAATTAAGTCCATACACTGTGATACAATTCTTTGTTGGAAGGCGTCTTCTGGCCTTAAGGATTTGCAAGTAATATCTTTTTGTTTGAGTACGAATGTCGCATACGTTAAAGATAGGCATTCTAATGCTAATAAAATGAGGCTGTGGTTGCTCACCACAACAGGGTTTTGGGTCGGAAAGATGGGGTGCTATTTAACGAGAATTTATCAACAAAGTCGAAGAGCAGGGCTGAGGAGGGCATTAGGATGGCTATCTTCAGCAGTTAGATAACCAAAGTTGAAGTGAAGTTATTTCAACCAATAAACACGTTCAAAAGCAGTAACAAAATTACCGAAGAGCCAAGCTGCCGTAATCGGCTCCGGAACAAAATAGCGATGTACAAAGTAGCGGGTAATAAATTAGTTGTATTGAAATAACGACACTCAAAATAGCAATGTAATGAAAGAGCGAATATCAAAAGACCGATGTATCAAATTAGCGATTTTAACAAAACAGCGATTGTGATGAAATAGCGACTTAACAAAATCGCGATGTAATTGCATAGCATTTTTTTCGAAAACTTTTTCGATGGAATTTAAGTTAATTTTGTTAAAACTAACCCACATCATAAAAAAAATTAAGCGAACCTTTGCCAACGCCTAGCAGGGTTAGCATGGATTTGCTCAATTTTTTTGTTGGAGTGGGAGAAGTTTAATAAAATAATACTTTTTGGCTTCATTCCACCAAAAATGTTATTTTATTAAATCTAACCCACTTTAACCGAAACTGGATCCAACCCTTAGCAACCCGGCTAGCTCCAATATTGCTCAATTTTGTATATTGTGCATTGCTATTTTTTTATATGTCGCTGTTTTTTTACAAACGCTCTTTCTTTACATCCCTCTTTTATTACATCGTTATTTTGATAGTCGTTATTTCATTACTCGCCGTTCCGAAGCCTCCGTAAACACCGCTTTTTAGGAAAAGCCGGTGTCTTGCCCATAACAACAGAAAATTCTTGATAGGAAAGTTTTCTAGAAAAACGTCAGTCGGGTGATGTCGGGGCGTGCTTGAGTTATCCCGTGAGACTTTCAAAGCATGTTATTAAACAAACCTCTTGAATTCACCCAGAATCGGCATGGACTCTTGGCCTATCATTCTAGCTTAATGTAATGTGCGTTAGAATTGACCATCAGTTAAGGGATCGGATCAGCAGTAGGCAGGATTATTATGTGAAAGCAGCGGAATAGATTGTTGAATAAACTTGGTTGCTTGTCATGTCCTTTGGTAATTCGCGTATTTTAGATGTATTAAGACTGTAAGTATACTAGGTAGCACCACTGGCCGGTAGTGCCTACTTGCTTACATGGAAAAACATTCTCCGCTAAATATAAGTACAAAGGTATTCTTAAAAAAATATGCTGACACCAATATTCATTTATTCAATCTAAGAGTTTACTCATTAAAATAACCTAACCATCTTTTTTTCCCTCAATAAGATATTGGTTATGTTTAAATTAGTAATAAAATGTGTAAAAGTCAAACTAGCGTTTTTATTTAACTAAAGATATACCGAGATTAAATAAATAAAATCTTAATTGAGAAATAATAGCACACATAAAGAATCGCATCAGTCATCGGTATTGGTATACGTATCGCGTTCGAAATAAAGCCAACATACACTACATTTTTGCCCGCTTTTTTGAAAGGTGGGATGACAGAACTTCTAACAGCAATCGATGCGTGCGTTGGGATGGACGTAACGATAAATTCATCACTCCGTACGCATCGATTGCTGTCAGCTTTTGTGTCATCGCACCCGTCAAAAAAGCGGGCATCGTTCAAAACATGGCATGAGCAAGTCAAAAATGTAGTGTATTTTGGATTTATTTCGAACGCGATACGTATAGGGATACCGATGCGTTGAAATATTTACTTTAAGTGTCTACTATAATGGCCCAAGAATCGCAAAATGTGTAACAATAATAACTTTCAAAAACAAAGAGAATAATTTAAACACCAGCATTGGCGCTGGGCAAGGCCAAAGGCGAACTGCGCATGCCTGACGCAGTCTGCTCGCGCCCAGAACGTGTATTCTTGAAGAGAGAGCGGCATAGATCTATGGCGAATGATCACATGGGATGAAAACGTTATATTCTTGAACGATGATCCGATCTTACGGATCTCATGAAAATCATACGTTCCCGATCACATGGTCCGAAACCGGGGAACAGCGTTGAATCTAGTGATGCTTACGCAATAAAGAGGTTTTTTTTTAATGTATTGCTTCCTAAACTGCTTTTCGATAATAGGATCGTATGACTTTCAAGAATACACGTCCAGAAGAGTTTTTGGCTCTGCATTTTTTCCAGGCTAACTTGATTGGGAGAGTTATTGTCGCTACGACTTTTTGTTGGAAAATGCAAGTAGAATCAAAATTAAACAGAAAATGATAAAAAAAAAAACGGGAATCCTATCAAGTCATGCTAAATCTTAAGTTAAGCACTAGCGCACCGAGAGGGGGCGGTTTTGGGGTTAAAACCTCCCCGAGAAGCCTGGTTACAATTAGCAAAATCAAATAACAGTATAAATAAAATATATAGGGAATAAAATACGAGAGTCTGGATTTTAATTTTTAACAAATATCTTTAAAAAAAATTATAAATTGCAAAACGTTTTCGTGTAAAAATGTAATTTTATCAAAACATTTTTCCTGCGATTTGGTGTCCAAAATGGCATTTTAAGTATCATTTTTGCAAAAATTTTCGCCTGCGGCACATGTTAGCATTTTAACAAACAAGGGTAAATAAATAATTTTAATTCCCAAAAACCCATCAATATTTACAATTTTAGTTTAATTTTAAGGAAAAAATTGCATTTTAAAAGGGTTATTTTTCAAAAAAATTTGCCTGCGGCGCAATAAAGCATGATTTTGACTTCAAATTTTGGGTACATAAACAATTTTAAATTTGCTTAACACCCCCCCCCCTCCCGTCGACATTTGAGCCCAGGTCCGCGCTTGTAACCACCTGTTTCCTTGTATCAATTATGGCCACAGTTTCATTTCAAATAAAGTTTTTTTTATAACTTTAATTGAATGAAATCAAAAAATATGTACTTGACTTGAGTACGAATAATCTTTTTTCGATATTGTTTAATATTTTTTCGTTAAAGAGTCCTGCACAAATTACATTTTTACATAATTTTTTTATATGTTGTAGTACTCGATCAACAAAGCACAAAAATAAAAAAAACGAGATAGGGAGCAAGATTACTTTCTGAGATGTGGAACTTTAATGTTGACGTGTTTTAAGACTATATTTTTGGACATGGTCCAAGTTTTTTTTTCACAACTTTGTTGATTATACCGCCAAAATAAAATAGTTCGTGTCTCTATTTCTCCTGAATGAAATGTAAAAATGTTTCTATATGGGTTCTTTGGTACCACCAGAAAAGTCACTGATTTGTAAGTTTTAAAAAAGAAAGAAAACGACCGTTTTTTTAAATTACAATTTTCATTTTCTTTAAAACAAACGGCCAGATTTTAATAGTTTTTACATATGTTAATAAAAATAATATGACTAAGCTAAAAAAAACATTTTTAACTTAAGTGGTACTATTAATTTCAAAAATGGTAGGTACCTTTAATGCTTTTTAATATTTTTTAAATATTGGTGAAATAAGAACTAATTTAAAATAACTTATGGGTAGGTTATACAACTTTTTCTGGACAAATTCAATTCAAAAGCTTGATACGAATATGTTGGTACCGATACGTATTCATTGGTACCTGTATTTCTTCTTCTTCTTCAAGTGCCATGCTCTCTTCGAACGTTGTCTATCATCAGCGCGATCTGCACCCTGTCCGCTGCTTTTCGGAAAAGTGTCGTAGTACTAACACCATACCATTGTCTAAGATTTTTAAGCCATGATATCCGTCTACGAGCCGGACCTCTTCTGCCTTCAATTTTGCCTTCTTTATCAATTTTAGAAGTTCATATTTGTCATTCCTCAAAATATGGCCAAAATATTCAAGTTTTCGTTTTTTGATAGTAAATAAAACTTCAAGCTCTTTATTTATTCTAAGCAGAACATCCACATTAGTTACTCGGTCCATCCAAGATATCCTTAGTATTTTACGATAACACCACATCTCGAATGCCTCCAACTTTTTGCACATGGCCTCAGTCGGTGTCCATGCTTGCATGCCATAATATAAGACGCTAAAAACATAACACCGAAGCACACGAATTCGGAGAATGGTATTAAGATCGCGAGTGCACAACAATGATTTCATTTGGATAAAAGATGATCTGGCCTGTTCAATTCTTGCACGAACTTCTTGCATGTTGCCCCAGTTCTCTAGAGGAGACAACAAACAGGTATTTGTATGTTCTTTCCCTTGGATATGACCATCCATTTTTTTTGTCAACATTTAAGTTAAGCCCAAATTGCGAACTTTTGGCAGCAATTTGATTCAACAACTTTTGCAGGCCTTCCAGCGTGTCTTCGCAGTTATAAAGTGCATTCTCTCTTATTTTGTTACTATAGATATTAAACAACAGCGGAGACAATATACAAGCTTGGCGTACTCCTCTTCTTATTTGGACTTCTTCGGACAGTTGGCCATCAACCTTTATTTGAGCAATCTGATGCCAGTATAGATTAGCGATTATCTTTAGATCTCGGTCATCTAGACCAACTTCTTTTAGCGATTCTATGAGCTTTTCGTGTTGGACTCGATCAAATGCTTTCTCATAATTTATGAAACAGGCATATACTGGCACCGACACATTCCTAGACCGCTGAACTAAGACTTGAACCCACAACGAAATTCAAAGTGCGTGTCGCCCATAAAGGATTCGCATTTCCCATAAACTCTTTTGTGGATAATCTTTACAAATATTTTTAACATATGGCCCATTAGGCTGATTAGGCGGTAATCACCACACTTCTGTACTGAATGTTTTTTAGGCAGCGTAACAAAGGTTGATTTTAGCCAGTCAGCAGGGATTTTACCGCTTCGATAAATCAAGTTAAAAAGTTTGACCAGCGTATTTAGCGAATCTTCGTTTTTTATTAGCTTTAAAACCTGAGTGTATACTTCGTCTTGCCCTACCGCTTTTCTGTTTTTAGCTGAAGATATTGCGTGTTTTACTTCCTTTGGTGTTATATTTATGCCTTGTTTTGAGAATTCTTCTGGCTGTTCGGATTGGTTATCGGTAAAGAGATGTTCTATAGCTACACCATTCTTTTGTTGTTTGTTTGTTTTTCTTTGGTATCCGGTATTATTTTTCCCTGATTGTCCACAAGGATTGCAGCTTGTCTTTTATTAATTAATCCGTCCGCGGCCGCTTCCTTTATGCGTTTGTGTAAATTGAAAGTGTCATGTTTAGCATCTACATCTTCTATTTCTTGACATTGCTGTGTTATCCAGTCTTGTTTTGCTGACCTTATCTTGCTTTTTATTGCTCTATTGATTTCATGTATGTCACCAATCAAATTGCTCGTATGGTATATGCTTTTAGGCTAACTTAGGATTGCCGGTAACGAACATGATAACAGTTTTCCGGTTGTTTACACTGTTTTCCCAACAGAATGCCTAAAATTATCTGGCAGCAAAAGTTTCACGTTGGCAAGGTATCATAGCCTACCTTGATTTAAAAAAAATACAAAGCCGCTGCATGCGCCCATATTAAACATATCTTAAGAGTTTTAACTTTAACTTTTTGCACTAAAATGCATGCGTAAAAACCACTTTCCGCACTTAAGTAAGAAAAACAGTAATAATGTTATAAAATTCCTTACCGGCGACCCTAAGTTAGCCTGAAAACATATATCTCACGAGCAATTTGATTGGTAAAATATAGATACTAATGGGTACTAAGCTAAAAATGTTTTTTTTTCTTTGGTAACATATGCAAAAATTTTGAAAATCTAGCCGTTCGTTTTAAAGAAAATTAAAATTTGAATTTTTTAAAAAAACGTTCATTTTCTTTCTCTTTTAAAACTTACAAATCAGTGAATTTTCTAATGGTACCAAAGAAACCATATAAAAACATTTTTATATGGGTGGAAGTGTTTCATTCCAGACAAACAGATATTCGAAAAAATCCAAGAAAAAAATGTCAAAATCAGGGTTGACCCTGGGCAAGGCAAAAGGAGCCAAATCTACTGCGCATGCCTTACACAGTCTGCTGGCGCCCAGATTTCTTGGCTTTGCATTTTTTCCGGGCTAACTTGATAGGGAGAGTTATTATCTCTACGGCTTTTTTTTCGGAAAATGGAAGGGCAGTGCCACATAATAATGAGATTATGTGATCAAATCAAATACCTGAGTAACATTTCTTTCATTATAGTGTAATTTAGGTTATAGTTTAGGATAGATGTGTCATTTAAATTTACTTTATTACATCGAGAAAGAAAGTCTAAATTGAAGAATGAGCGGTTTTGAAAAGATAAAATATTTTTTTAAGTATAAGATACCACTTATTCCAATAATTATTTGCCGTAGATTCAAATTAACAAGCGTTTTAAATTCACCCTACAGTAATTACTCATGTAAGTATGTTTTATTCTTGGAACGAGATTAACATAAATATAAAGTAAATCCAGTAGTTATTAAATGAATTATTACTATGAACTTAAGAATTTTAGTCTTAAAGCAATAATAAAATTCCTATTGGCCAAAGAATCCAATGTCGCATAACTCAAGTTTGCTTCCTCTTGAGGAATACTGACTCTAATTTATTCTTGAATCAAAATCTTGTATACATGTGAAATTTTCCAAAACGAAAACAATGGATTTTTGTCAAGTATATTTTGAGGTTTTCAATTACAGGAAATGACAGCGACAGATATCACAACCCACAAAACACTGAGCATTATAAATAGAGTACAAGAGTCACGGCCCTTATAGTTATTTACCTAACAAGTGCGGAAAGTGATACTTTATCGCACGCGACGGCCGTCGACCCAACGAAGCGAAGCCCGTGAGTAGGTAAAAATATTTAGTTATGACCAACCTATAATACTAATTTAACAAGCGTCCCAACACGACTGTAATGGACCATTTACGCTTCTAGGATAATAATGAAGCTTAGACGTAAACCACAAGATGGCGTGACAAGCGATGAAACTTTATTTTATAAGAGCACTAATTGACGCAAAAATGTGAATTATTTTTTCTATATTTTTAAGACAATAAATATTTATTAAACGTAAATAAATCCAAATTAATCTTATTACCTAACCAAAAATAAAGTCCCGTTAAATTGACATATTACGCATTTTTAAGAAAAAAAACCTTGTTTTTAAAAAGATATATGAACAGTCCCTTAGTAACCTTATTTGTTTTGACGTTTTAGATAAAACGTCATTAAAACTTCAGGTTATAAAGCTTGACTTAGAGTGTTCGCGTTTTATATTTTTAATATTTAGAATGACATTTTAATCGGTCGTAGGTAAAGTATAGTACCCTAACTCGCATGTTATGGTCATTACACGCTCAGATAAATTAAGACACTCGCCTGCGGCTCGCGTCTCAAACTTCATCTTCGCGTTTAATGACCATCATAACATGCTTGTTATGTAAACTACTATTATTGTATATTTGATTTCAAGTGCTGTTGGGTCTTAGAGTTTTCTTAGAACCAATACTATTTACGAACCAAGTTAGTTTCTTTATTTTAAAATCTGGTCGGAAAAGTAAATAAAATATAACTACTCTTTTTTTCACAGGCCGTAACTTTAAATTATGACTGGACTTAATCAATTGTACGGTTGGTGCGAATTGACAAGCAACTAGGATAAATTTTAGAAAATGGCGCATTGTTCGCAGATCGTATTCATAGAGCAGTCAAATAATGCTTTTTTGAAATCATTTTTTTATAAAATTCACTCATCAGCCGCATTCGTAACTATGATACGATAAGATCTCGTCTTTTATTATATTTATAACTTTTATAAGCGGCGTAGGATCATATTTATAATCGCTCACTAGGATCTCTTCTTCTTTGATTAATACAAATTCTGATAACGAAGGAGGGAGGAAGGCTTGAGGAATGACTATATGCATACGGCCTATCTATATCTATTAGACACTTTAAGTTGGTCATGACACGTACGAGGTGCCCAGCGGTATACGTGAAATTTTCGGGCGCGGATGTTTCTGTCTTTTACATTTTATTACCATGTATTTCTATCTTACTTTCTTTGGTTCGGCCGCTCGTCTATTGATTTTTGGCTTCCGTCGGCAAAACTCGCTGCGTATTTGATGACATACGTTAGCAACATCCCGCAGACGCTATAGCACGGATCACTCTGATCGGTACCATAGATTAAGGGTCTATAGATCCGTCACTTCACCCTTCCCGCCAATAATTATTTTTCGCGAAAAGTGCGGTTATGTTTCCTCGTGCAAAGGAACTGCCAACATAATAATATTTAGGTTGGCAATATTCTAGAAATCTGCAGCTCCGCCTCTTACCCCTTCTATGGTTGTCCGTCAGAGGGCACATTATGACAAAAGTGGCAGAATGTCGGTTATGACTCATAACTATGAGTTCCATTTTGGAAACTGAGGTTCGCCAAGATTTTTTAAAAAGTGATTTTGTCTTTCCTGTTCAAAAAATTGTGATTTTATCCGTAGGTTACAATGGCTGAGAAATAAACTAAGTGCTGATAAAATATATAATAGATTTTACGTGTGTGATAAATATTTTGCTCCAGAGGACATTTTGCAGACTGGTCGCAGAGTCCTTAGGGAGTGCCGTACCCACACTTGCATTTGGACTCCATTTAACTATTTATATATAATGTTAAAACACCGTATAAATATTATTTACACAAAGATTTTTTTTTTAATGTGTGTTAATACAGTAAATTTTTTGATTTTAAAATTATTACTTTTTTGTTTGACAAATTTAGTTTGGAATACAAAAATGTTGCATTTATTGTTTTTTTATGTACTAAAAACAAGATAAACATTTTTAAGAAAATTATTTAATATTTAACAAAGCAGAGACAAGATAATATTGTAATATTTTATTTATTATCAAAAATATAAACTAACATGTTTTGAAATATATGCCATAATCTTTTATAATAAAACAACCAGAGTTTTTGTACTAAAACTGCATTATCCGCCAATATTTTTTAAAAAGTGATTTTGTCTTTCCTGTTCAAAAAATTGTGATTTTATCCGTAGGTTACAATGGCTGACAAATAAACTAAGTGCTGATAAAATATATAATAGATTTTACGTGTGTGATAAATATTTTGCTCCAGAGGACATTTTGCAGACTGGTCGCAGAGTCCTTAGGGAGTGCCGTACCCACACTTGCATTTGGACTCCATTTAACTATTTATATATAATGTTAAAACACCGTATAAATATTATTTACACCAAGATTTTTTCTAATGTGTGCATTTACCATAAATTGCACTACATATATACAGTAAATTTTTTCATTTTAAAATTACTACTTTTTTGTTTCACAAATTTAGTTTGGAATACAAAAATGTTGCATTTATTGTTTTTTTATGTACTAAAAACAAGATAAACATTTTTAAGAAAATTATTTCATATTTAACAAAGCAGAGACAAGATATTATTGTAATATTTTATTTATTATCAAAAATATAAACTAACATGTTTGAAATATATGCCATAATCTTTTATAATAAAACAACCAGAGGTTTTGTACTAAAACTGCATTATTATGGGTAATTTGTATTTATTTTTTAAAATATGCTTTTTTGTTTTAACTTAACATGATTAACAATTTTGTTTTATGCAAAAAAGCATATTTTAAAAAATTAAACACAAATTGCAAATTTAAAAAAAAAACAGAAATTTAAGCGAACACCATCTAGTGGTCATATTACAAACTAACAAAAAATCAATAGTACAGATTAAAAAAAAATCAATATAAAAGTATGGTTATTGGTCGCGTGCATATCTGCGCACACTCGCCAAACTTCAAATAGTTCCGAACCGTTTAACACGTAACTATTGAAGTATCTATTGAAGCTCCTTAACCTATGGTTCGGCTCTCTGTGGCTATACTACGTAGGTCAGCGTCATGTCTGAACGCTATACATGCCAAAGACGTGACCTTGATGAAAAAGCTCAACGATAGACCTCAGATATTGGACTTTGATATCTGTATTCGAGCGGAACTATTTGCTTTTGTACAGATAAAAGGAAGACATAATATTGCGCTATATTCCACGTTTGCGCGCACGTCCTATGATCAACTTTGTGTCCATTATCTTATCAAGGTTTTTAAGAATTCAAAATATTTTATGTATTATTTATTATGTTTAAACAAAAAGCATCTAAGTTCTGAAGATGGCGAGGGCCCAGATGCGAAAGGTTGGTGATTGATGTAAAACTTTCAACCACCAACTGTCCAAAAACAGCCATTACGTGTTTTATATAATTTCCGCCTTTCATATCGACTTCTCCAAGGCTTTCAGAATAATATACAGCACATAATTTCTCAAATTTTCATGAATTTGGTGAAAAAATGGCAAGTAATCCAACCTTCTCTGGCAAAAATAAACAGACTAAGACTGGCCTAACAACTATTGAGCCGCAACAGTCGTTTCTTCGGAAAGGCGTATAGAGACCTATAGCTGTAATTTCCATATTGTTTTCTTCTCATTCACCGGCTAGAGACGTTATTAGTTTTGCTTTTAACACTCACACACAGAGGCTCTCCACAATTCTCGGGTCACGGACTTATTGACACCATGTGTGTGCTAACATTGTTTTTGGTCTGTTCTTTTCTGATTTGTGCATGGCGCTGCTTTGAAAACCCATTCACTAATTTAAAATAATGATGAATTATAGTAACCCCAACCTTCTATGGTTAACCCATAGAACGATACTATAATGGCTCAAGGATTACAAAATGTGTAAAGCGCTGTACAGGGTGTCCCAAATTGGGCACTTTTGGGGGGTTTAAGGTACTTCTAGGCAAGATAGAACAAAACTGACCCCCACTTGCGAGGTTCGATTTTCAAGAGAGAGAAGTTCGAAGGTGAAAACTGCAAGTTTACAAGCTATGGGGGGGGGGGGGGGTTTGAAAGTCTGCGTTTTGGGAGAAGGTCTATAACTTTGTTATTACTGAAAATTTCATTTTGATGAAAAGAGCTTTTTTATAGATTTTCTGACAAATAATTTAACTGTCTTCTCAGTTTTTTTCACCGTCTTTAGTTTCCAAGATATAAGCCAAAGTTAGTATTTTTCTTATGGAACATCCCATATTTTATTCAATTTTTGAATTTGTGATGATGAAATTTCCTTTAAAATAAGATAGCATATGTGATAGTTTGGTTGGGCCGTTTTCGAAATATTTATTATTTTGCATTTCTGTCTAGTGTGCTGTGACTATATTTTGATATCTTTACAGTGTGTTAGTCACTTATGTCAAATTTCTGTCAATAAGCCATAACATGAGAAAAGTCAAAATTGCTTCCTGTCATGGCCTGCTTTTTAAAACTACAAATATTTAATTTGAATGTGAGGTAATTATCATAGAAGCACGTTTCAAGTGATAGGTAATTACTTAAAAAGTAGGTATTTAGTTTATCACCGGCTTCTAGACGTCTTACCGATCTATTTATTATTATTACCGAAAAATCCTAGATCCTCTAAATCTCTGTTCTTTGAGATTATTGACAATCTACCAAAAAGCAAAGCCTACTTAATTTCTACTATGTAGCAAGAAATACCATATTGAAAGAATAATTTAGAAGAAATGAGAAGGATTGAAATATCTTTAATTACAGTAGGCCATGGCAGTAATGTAATTGTCAAGATGGTTTGACTATGCCAAGACACACTAGAAAGAAATGCAAAATATGAAATATCTCAAAAACGGCTCTACCAAACTATCACATATGCTATAATAATGAAAAGGAAATTTCATCACAAATTCAAAAATTAAATAATTTGGGACACCCTGTACACACTAGGCGAACGAACGTGAACGAGCAGCAACGTACTTATACGTTTGACGGATTAATGCACGGAAATCAACGCATGCGTTCGCTTTCGGAAGTATTCCATGGGCTGTCGGTACATCAAAGAATTTTCGTCCGCATGCGGTGGGCAGTTTGTGTGTTTGGAGACCGAATACATTCGCTAAAAAATATGTAAATAAACACTAGCCAGTGGCAAATGTGAGTTTTTTTCAGTATTTCATTGGATTAAATTAAATACGACACTACCCTGATTATAAAGAAACAGTGCAACGAAATAAACCCACGAGCATGCGCCTGACGCAGTCGACTCGAGCCCAGAAGAGTTTTGGCCTCTGCTTTTTTTCCAGGCCTACTTGATTCGAAAAGTTATTATCGATACGGCTTTTTTTCGGAAAATGCAAAGGCCGGTCAACTTGATGACCCCGGTACTTTTCTCAAAAGCTGTTGATATTTTAAAAGTTTTTATGTATTTTATTTTGAGCACAAATGACCTCTAGCACGTGCACTGTTTTTTTTTTAAATTTCCGTCCATCCATACTTTTTTACATTTTTTAACCCAAAAATGTCACCAAGACTGTTCCTACTCCTGATAGACAGAAAAATGACCACTTATAATTTTCCATTTCATAGCAATGGAAAGTGTGTCTCTAGGTTTTACTGTCACTAAAAATAAAAAATATTTGGCAACACTGTTAAAATCGCATACTTAAGGCAAACTTTGCAGTTGTCAGACAATTCTGGAACTGGAAGTATCCAGCAAGCCTGGGAAAATATTAGACCACCCATTTTTGTACAACGTTTTTATAGGGTGTCACTACCATGGACTCTTAAGTATCTTACTATTTGTTTTTTTTTACAGTAGTGCAATACTAATGATATTCTTCTTTGGGTTTCTGTTACTTTGAGAAGTATTTTTTTTTATAAAAGTTATTTACTTAAAAAACTAGTATCATTTTTGGTATTTTTTTGCTAAGTTTTGGAAAGAATATTTGCTCCGATTTATCCAATAATATTCTATTTGTTTGAACTATTTTCTAACTAAACCATTTTTATTTATATGAAAATTTAATTTGATTTTTGGGATTTATCCCTACATACATCCTGAAAAAAAAAATTTCAAGAATTTCAAATGCAAGGTGCATTTGAATAGGAATGGCACATATCATAAACCTCAGGGTCATGCTGACGAACTCGCTGAATCGAGTAGGCCTACTATTTCCGCATACTATCCGCACAGTTTCGTTGAAAACAAAGTACTTTTTTGTTTCGCACTTTCTTTTGTTTTTGCATTCAAGTTTGGTGTTGTTGTTTTTTAATGGGTTTCATAATATACAGAAATTATGTTAAAAATTTTAATGAATGCAGAATATTAGCTCGATGTACCTACGTATAAAAAATATTTATTTGAGATGCTCCTGGCCGCTGGTAAACGTAACGTGGATGGAGCATGTGTGAGGTGGAGCATGCGTGGTACTGCCTGGTGCAGCGTTGCCAACGAAATATAAAATGACTGATCGCGTTTCAAAGCGATTTATGAATGACTTGATGGCATTTTAGTTGAATGTCTTTGATACATCTGCATAAACACATCCAAAATAGTTCTTTATACAGTAGTATTTTTTTAGGTTAGAGATTCTTTTTTTTTGTTATGTAGTGACATTAGCTCAGGAAATGTAGAAGTGTCGTTCAAAAATGGGTCATGTGATATCTATACTTTTAGGATAAAGATCAGAATTGGCACATCTAGTAAAAACTAAGACACTTCTCGGACAACTTTTCGGATTTTCAAAATATTCAAACATTTGAATCGGTGGACTTGGAAAAAATTTTAGCTTCTTAGGCAAAAAATCAAAAAAGTGATCCGAGTCGTGTCTTTAGTTTTTACGAAATGTGCCTTCCATTCAAAGTTCAGCCAATTGTTATGTTTATTTGACTCCGAAAAGTATGGATATCACATGACCCTTTTTGAACGTCACTTCAACATTTCCTGAGCTAAAGTCACTGACAGAAAAAAAAGGAATCTCTTTTCTTAAAATATTTAAAAATAATTCTCTAAAGGTTGAAAATCGTGTGAAAAAGAATAATCCGGCACCGTGAAGTATAAAAAACTAAGCCTAAAGTTCTATCGAGCTCATCGACTAATACAGGGTGATTCAACATATTTTCCACCTTACCTCCCTTTTTATAAGAGGCGGAAAAAACAGAATTTGCATCAATTTTTGTAAACTTTCAAATGACGTACTTAAAAATTAGCATTCTCTTCTTAATTTTAAATATAACACCCTGTATATATCTTATTTATCTATAATTTAGAATTGCCCTTTTTTTGCATATTTCTAAAATATATAATATGTTGGATTTATCTTTTATGGTTCTCCAATAAAATAAAAAATACTTTTCCTTAAGAGTAATGTGTTGAACGAATAACCACTTACAGTATGTTTACTTATACAGCTTTGTACTTCTGGAAAAGTAATTTTCTTTTTATTCGAGAACTGTCCAAGATAAATCCAACAGATTATATATTTTTGGAATTAGGAAAAGAATATTCTAAATTTTAGAAAATATCTAGCGTGTCCTATTTAAAATGAAGAAGTTAATGTCGAAATTTGACAGTTGGTATGACAGCTGACAATTTTTAAGGACGTCATTTGAAAGTTTACATCGTAGAGAAAGTTACGCGAGAGTGACCGATAGTGTGTTATACTTGGGAAATATTGTTTGACGGCGTCGCGAGCGCAGCCGGTGGCTATAGGAAGGAACTACTTGTACAGCCAGACGCATAATAAAATACATATATTATTTTGGTTAATTTTTTACAGACACTTACTTATTTAATGATAAAAAGATATGAAAAAACTTAACAGGCGCCGTTTTTCCATACTTTTTAGTGTTCTGCAACTTTTTACTGGTTCTTTGGTTCGCAAAACTCTGAACCCAATTTTCGGCACTATTCAAATAGTCCCATGCTCTCTAGCTTTAATAGTAGTGATCCAGCCTGATTTGAATAGCATTTTAGACTTTACAATAAGTTGGTAATCCACTATACAGACCGCTTCAAGCTACTGCGAACATAGGGGGAATCAAGTCCAATTTACTCTCCGTGCCGTACGACCGAGGTGCATTCGAAGCACGCTACAGTGTTATCTTTTGGAAATTCATTTTGTTTTTATTATTTTGTTTTATTTCTGCCTTGCTCGAGAAACAGATTGGTAAGTTCTTAATTGAAATAATACATTTTTAAAACTAAAAATGGATGTCTACGAAGTTGCCGAAAAAGTGCAGATGGTCAAATGGTCAAATCGTCATAACCCAACACACGTTCGATATTGGTCGAGGGAAAATTTGCATTTATATTTTGACGTAAGAACACAGTATCCCCAAAAACTAAATGTTTGGGGGGGTATTGTAGGGGAACACGTAATTGGGCCATTTTTTATTAACGGCAATTGCAATTTGAATGGTCCTAGATACTTGGATCTACTGCAGCAGCACATTATTCCAACTGCTAGGCAGTTGTTAGGTGTAAGATTTGGTGAAACATGGTTTCAACAAGATGGTTGTTCCGCTCACAATGTTGGCCTTGTTAGGGAATATCTTGATAATGTATTTCCTAATCGGGTTATAAGTACACGGGGAACTATTTTATGGCCAGCTCGATCTCCCGATCTTGCTCCTAATGACTTCTATCTGTTTTTGAAGAAGCTTTTCAAATTATCACCCCTAACATGCTTGGAAACGTTAGAAGGGGTTTTTATAGTAGGCTCGGATATTGTCTAGCCGAGCAAGGAGGACTTTTCGAACATTTGCTTTATTTTTTTTTTTTTGACTGGGAGAATCTTTTTGGTTTTTAGAATGTATTATTTTATTTTGAGAACTTGCTTTTATTTTGTTTCTCCTTATTATTTTCATTGTAACACGTCGTCACTGATAAATCTGAGCAGTTGACAATAAAACGCTCTTATTTATCAGTGACAAAAAATAAGAAAATTACGTTATAAAAATTTGCGTATTTATTGACCAAATTCCGGTTTCATTGCCTACGCTCCACACAGCACCGTGGTTAGAGGCGTACTAAATACAAGGCGAACGGCGGCGAATGGCAGCGAATGGCGATCGGAAGCCTGAGTGTTGGTTGCTTCACTGATAGGCGTGCGGTGTCTCTGCATGTACGTACACTGGCAAATTAGACTTCTTCCGCCCTATGTTCGCAGTAGCTTGAAGCGGTCTGTATAGCTAATCCTATAAACTCGCGCGATTTTCAACCAAAGTTGATTAAAATAACTCACTATTGAAAATCTAAAAAACCGCTTACCATGCTTGACAGACCTTGACAAGCGGTGGCAAAAACCGACAGGTACAAAATTAAAATTGTGTGAAATATATTTCATATTTCGACATTGAAAAATGTTCTCTCTTTCTTTTATGTTCATATAGAAAGAGATGGACGGGGCAAGGTACGTTTTTACTTAATACAAGCATTGCTTTCAGTCTCCGCCGCAATGCGCTACAGGAGGGCAATTCCAGTGGGCTATCGTTATAAGATAACGATCGCTATCGCCATTATTTTCACTGTTACGGCAACATCGCTTATTGTTAAGTAAAAAGAAGAAGGCTTAATGGCACGCAACCCGCAATACTATCCCTAAACAACTGTCAAATGCCGACAGTCAGTCAAGTTTATTTACCTTTCTTCGAACTTGCGGCAAAATTTCGGGAAAATAATAATTTTCATGAACTTTTTGCACGCAATATGGATTAAAAATCTGATTACAATGTGATGGTGGACGACCGTTATCAATTTTTGATTGAATTTTCTTTGGAAAAGCCACGTTCTTTGTGAAGAAAAACCCACATGGGCCTTGTGTGGAAGTGCCGCCAGATTTTTTGTTTGGGTAAGTACTTATACTTACTTTATCTTATGTTCTGTTTTTTTGGTGCTTAAAGAACACCACCTACATAATGTAAACAAAAAGATATAGCAGGTCAGTTTTAAGCACAGTTTATACATTTTGAAAAGACGTGAGCCAATACTCAGAAAACCGAAAAATAATTTTACAAAATATTTAAACATTTTAAGACAAAAAAGTTAGGAATTAGTTAAGAATGCAGGATTTCTTTGGTCTAAGGTTATTACACTGATTTTTTATTAAAAAAATCTGACATCAACTAATAATTTATCTGGACACTGACACTTGTTCGCCTATTTATCATCCATTGTGTTTATGCTTGTATTTTTTGTGGTTATCGCCAAATTACTAAATATTATGCCTTGTATAAATGATAGTAATTGCAACAGAACGCATTGAGTACCTAGTTAAAGAGAGGCCGCTGATTCTGAATTGCTATGCACCACCAAGCAAAAATTTTGCATCCCTTCTCATACTGTCCCCCCTTCTTCAATAATTTTCTTTTGCACAGGATAGATCTTTTGAACTCCCTCCCTCTGTCCGCTATCGCCATTTAAATGGATAAATGACAGAAAAGAATCATGTACCTAACTTTCGTAATTTTTCTAAAACAAATTCTGATGCACACATTTTCTTTTTTTAAGGTATGCAAACTTTTAATGTTTTAATGTAATGTAATGTACTGTTTTTTTTTAGGTCAACTGTTGAAAATCTACAAGACCATGACCCATGCTGTAGTGCTAATAAGAGAGAAAATAAATTATGAAGTTTAGGAATAAACACTTACAGTAGCTGCTCAATGTATATTGATAAATTATCCATAGAAATCAGTTTTGGTAAGTTTTCAATTCCAACACCAGATTTTAAATTTGTAGGTACACCTATTATCAAGTAATGCAAACTATCCAAAGATTTTGTCTCATACAGTCAAGTATTGTCAGGTATTATCGAGTTTTCGTACACCTATAGTAGATGTGATGTTTAATTAAATCTCTGATTAATAATAAGGCATGTTTAAAAAGTTTAAAAAAACTTCTAGTAAATTTTACCATCAGTATTTATAGGCATTGGGTCATTACTTTTTAAATCCACCAATTTGGGATTAATTTGTTTCTCAATATTTTTAAAAATTGATAATTTTTAACAATTATATACTATAATTTACATGTATTGGTTAAAAAAACCTAGATTTATTTTTTTTCTCTGTTTGTAAATATGTACTTACTTGCTTATCATTTAAAATTATGGTTTCAAGCTAGCTAATAGTAGCTTTCAAAAGACTCTGTTTAATTGGTCTAATTTTTTTTAAATATATTTTTGTGTAAAAGTAGAGTATTGTGGTTTTTAAAGAAACATCATTTTAAGTTTCGAAATTATGTTAATTATAAATATGTAATTTTTAAATATTTATTCTTTGCGTTTCTACATAGTTTTAAGACCAATTTTCTTCAATTATGTCAATTATAAATATCTAATTTTTAAATATTTATCCTTTGTGTTTCTACATAGTTTGAAGACCAATTTTCTCTCAGTTTTGTCAAAATTAAAATGCATAAAACTTTTAACTTTTCAAGCTCTCTACAGTTGATCAAATTCCTGTCTTAAAAAGTGTTTTAGTTTTTATCTACTGTTTTACAAAGTTTACTGGTTCTTATCAGTAAATTACTTAACCCATCATCACACAAAATTATTAAAGTTAAAAAAATTTAATGTGCAAAATGAGGCAAATAATTTAATAATAATAAAATGCAATTTTACTGGAAATCATTTTATTGGGATAATTTCAGATAATTTCGTTTTTTTAACCGGTATCAAAGACTGTTTACCTCGACTCCCCCTTCCTTTGGGATGCCACTGGGTAACCCTATATACCTATTTAACAAATCTTATGCATTTTTGTTAGATATCGTTTAAAAAAATTGGATTATTTAAGTCACGTTACATGTTTTATGCATAGATGTCACTAATAAAAAGAATAAGTAAAATTGATAATACAGTACCTAAAATGTGTTATAAAAATCTAAACTTTTTACATGAAAAAGTTCATTCATTCATTTTTTTCCTCGTATTAAAAGATCAATATCTCAATAACTGAAAGAGTCTCAAATACAGAAATTTAATCATCAGTAGAGCATGAAAGAATAACAATATATGACAAGTTTTATTCATTTTGATTCAGGCCTAGATGAGAAGATTACCTTTAAATTTGGCACAAAATTGGAACAATATTCGGAAAAAACAGCACATGGTATGGCTATTGTCTGAAGTATTAATTCAAGTGAACTAACTGGTTAGCTGCTTAGACTATAGATTTGCGTACATCACACCTATAATAAATTATTTTAAATTTAATTTCAGATCAATGATTTCTCATAATTGTTAAGATGTATGATGAAGACATTTAAGCAGGCAGCACCCCATCCCACGCAACGAAACATTTTAGCAAAATCCGGCAAAATCATATGAAGGCCAAAACACATGGTAAGCTACCTTCACATTAAAAAAAAAAACATTTTAAAATCCAAAAATTCATCAGTAAAATTAAAAAGTTTGGCTACTTTTTGGTAGATTGTTGTCGTTTCAACCAAATATAAATTTCCAACATAAATATTTCAAATTTCATTAGTGAAATCCAAAGTGGAATAAAGTTTTTTAAGGTAACTTTGTATGGGCACAGGATATTTAAAAAAAAAACATTGAATAGCAATTGAAGATCTTGGGGTAACTAGGGAAAAAGCCACACTTATGTCGTTAATTTACAAGAAAAAGTCAAGAGTCTTTTTCCACTTGGATCCCAACTTGTTAGATTTTCTGAACTTGTTCCCTTTGTTTCCCCAAGGTTTTTAATTATTATTCACTATCTTGACAGTTTTTTTGATCAACAGTTTACATTATTTTTTCTAAATAATATATACAGGGGCCAAATTCAATTTTTTTTTATTTAACAGGCAAGTTTTTTTACCACCTTAGCCAGAAAGTTCTTTTATCCTCTCCCTTAATTTCTAAATCAAAGTTCGTTGGCCAAATTCACACAAGCATTGACCATCACTTAAGTTTCTAGTTTACCTTAAATATTAAGATGTGGGGTAAACAAAAGATAGTTAATAATAAAATTTTCAAAGTAGAATGTGATGTAAAACTTGTTTCGTACTTTTCTAAAAGAAACTAAATTGGCAGACAGCAATAAAACTGGTGGCCAAAAAATTGGTGAGAGATAGTCGATGTAAGTCTAATAAGTCGGATTGTACTCTTGTTCAAAGGAGGAGGTGATTAAAACTTACTATCGGTGTAATTGATTGATTTTACAAACCAAACCTGAAAGCTTCCAATCTTAAGTAGCCAGTTCACTGGCTTATATTTTCAAATACATCTTATTTTTTGTTTCAGGTTAGCAGTGCCCAAGCTGATGAAGGAAAAGATGCAATCCACCAAATATTGAAATATTAGAAAACAATTTTTAATTCTAAGTAACATTTAAACCAATAAGTAAAATAAATCAGTTTTTTATCCCTAATTTTATTATTTTTTAATAGCAATGTTAAGAGTTACAAAATCAAGTCAAATCAATTTTTTCTTTGTAACATAATAAATTATTAATATTAAATTAAAAACTAGTATAAAGTATAAATTTAGCCAAAAAATTAAATTTACCTAAATGCATTGTAAAAAACTTGTCATGTCAGTCAGTAAACCCTTAAAGTTAATTTAAAAATGTAGCGTACATTTTAGGCCCTTTATTTGAAGTACTAAGTAGGTTTCTTAAATTATATTACTCAGCTTTACATTCATAAAGATTGATTTAAAGTATGCTATTTTCAAGGGTATTATTTATAAAAATAGGTTCCTGAGGTAAGCATTTATTTGATTATTTAGAATCTATAACTTTGAGTTATTAGTTTTTCTGGTAGCCGTAAAAATAAGTTGACAAAGCAGATATTAAAAAGGTATTAAAAATTAAAATAATTTGCTTAATTAGCCAACTGCTATATAAATATCATGCTATGTGTCAGGAGGACGGAATAATAAGTCAAAAATGTTGTTTAAATAATGTATTATGCATACGGGATATAACAATGTTCGGTAACCTTCTACAAGAACGCTATATCTAGACTGCCTAACCAAAGCTCTCCTCTTTTCATCTCTCGAAACCCCAAACAGGCCTGTCCCATTACTTACAAAATATGCCTATGTAGTATAAACACTGATTTGGGTTACACAAATCTTAAGTACCTACTTCTTCGAAATATCAACTATCGGTCTATATTATATCTCTTAAAAATGCGCTTAATCTTTTATTGTTTTCTTAAAGTTTACTTATGAACTATTCCCGACATATGCTATGTGTGTGTGGGAAGAAATATCATGTAGGTAATTGAAAAATGGATGTAAAATAATGAAGAAATATCATTTAGGTAAATACTAAATCACATGAGTTCAATTTTTAAAAAAATCTTCATCAATTCTTTTTTATAGCAAGCAGAGCTGGAAATAACTTAAAACTGTACTTAACTTTCCCCACCAAACCAATCTAAAGGCTCTTGAAAAAAAAACTCTGCCTTATTTTAAAAAGTTTGCAATATCTTAAATTAATATGTATAAAATAAATTGGTTTTATAGGTGTGACAGTGAGCAGTAACTGTGACCCACTCTTTTTCGATGACTCCGCCAAAAAATCTGCGAATTTTCATGAAAAATTTCTTAAATCGTAGTTACAATAAGTCCAATGTTCTATAACTATCACTTAAGTGACATTTAAATTTTTTGATTTAAACAAATACGGCCTAACAGAATTAAATAACAAAATTTTATTTCTGTACTATATTTTACACAACATTTTAATTATTTAAAAGTTATCTTATTATTTTTTTAAACGATTAACATTTAACATACATGTACGTATATTGCATCAGTTTCTTCTGAAAGTTAGTTTCACTATGTCTATTGAACATCGAATCTTTGTCTACTTTCATCTAGTGCCTTGGAAGGTTGGTCTACGTCTTACTTGAATCCATCCATACCTAATTTGTGGCCAGAGTTGTGGTACTTGATCGAAGACTTGATCATACTAGAATGATTCTTACATGTAGCTCCATTCAAATACCCTAGCATGTTATTCCTAAAAAGAAGTATACATTTTAACTTTTATCAAAATAATACTTATCCAAAATCTGATCACAGCTTTAAGTAGTTATTTTTTCTTTGGTGAACTGCAAGAATCTAAGTCAGTAGTTTTTATTTTAAATAAACTATCTTAGTAGAACTCAAAAGATATATATGGACTCAATGGCCCTCGCTAATGCGCCCATACATGGATGCAAAGAATATGTCATATATGCTCACTTGTTAACTTTAAGTCCAAAATTGGTAAAGTATGTTGCATAAACTAAGCTTTAATTTCTTTCAAAAAAATTTTTACTGTATCATTTTTTCTAGGGTCATCTTACGACTATGTTCGCTAATTACTAATACCTTTTTATCGGTGATAAACATACACACCAAAAACACAAAGAACATGGTTTTTTATTTTTTCTGCATCTTTGATTATTTGTTTTGTTAGACCTATGTTCTTGAAGCTCTTTGGCCATTTAAAGCATTTTTTAGCTAACAGAATAGTGCAACCGGTTTTTTGTTTTAATAAAGATATTTAATGACTTTAATTTAAGTAGGTAATAAACTTCAGCAAACTCAACTGGTTGGGCCATGCTTATCTATATTCTGCCATAAGGGCTTGCGTTTCCTTTTACAGAAGAGTATAAAATATAAACCCACCATAAAAGAGCAGTCTCATAAACAGCTAGTCGGGAACTTATGATGTACAAGTTTAGGATGAGAAGTAAAACAAATATTTCCCCATAACAATAGCTAATTTTACTTACTGTGTTCTGCTCTTTATGGGCTCCAAATATGGTGTTAACTGCAACCATCGCAGAAGAAATCATGTTAATTTTTCTCAATCATTGTAGCACCATTATTACTCAAAAGTTATATTTTTGTGCGAGTTTAGTTGTCAAAGTTGAATTGACACGGCCGCGGCCATTGTGAAACAACAAAACAAACCGCGGTGTTGCCGCGATAACGAATTCGCTCCGTAACGATAGGAACGTAGTTTCTGCGCGGAACTATCTTTCTGTTAGTCTCCGTAAGTTATTATGTTGTCTCTGATTTACATAAAATTATTCAACTTCTGTACATAAAACTTTTTGCCAGGGAGGTAAGAAGAGGCGGAAAATATGAGCAATCACCCTGTACATCGATGGTCGAGTGCCATTCGTTTGGTTTCATTTTGCTTAATTCGCATACTACTGTGCAGCAAGATTCCCAGTTCTAAGGCTTTTAACATCTTTGTGGTAGCTTTGTTGATCTATGATCGCTACGTTGGGAACTCGAAACCGATTCAATCAGAAGGTAGTTTCCTTATTATCTAATTTCGTTTTTCATTACGGTTTTACGAGTAATAAAAGCTACGCAGCAATTAACATTTTTACCGAAAGTTGCCTTCTGCGGCGTGCCATCACTCTCAAGAAAAACCTAATCTTGCTTTGACTTGAGCCTAAGGACACTGCATTATTATTTTATACCCACCCAGAACACAGCGAGCTGGCTATTGACAATAAACTGACAAGAACATTTTAGTCTAGGGACATTTCCTAAGTTAAATATTTACACCACAGCAAACTCTATTGCTATTGGCAATAAATTGTTTAAAGTTTTAGTCTAGCCAATAAAAAAAATGAAATGAAAATGAAGCATGGCTTTTTTGTTTACCGATGCAAAAAAAACTTTTTCTTTTGATCACGGGTGCAAAAAAAGATTTCTGTCCGGTTTTTATCCAAAATTAAAGAGAAATGAACGAAAATGGTAATATTGAAAAAATCTAATTATTTTTGCCTAAAAATTAAGCCATTTTCGCCAGTTTTCACCAAGTATTTACGAAAAAATAATTTCAAAACATCGTAAAATGTCGCAACAATGAACGTCAGAGTAAAAAGGCACATCGCTATGGAAACCATTGATTGTTATTTCATTTACCAGCCACCTTGATTTATAGTGTAAAGATGGTGTGTTGCCAGAAGTACTGGTGTTTGAGATTTCTAAAAGTATTTTCCTGTTTTTCTTCGATTTTTTGCTAAAGATATTAAAAAAAAACTGTTAACAACTCACGGCTAAACTGTGCTTTATTAACTCGCGTTTTTAAATACCTCGCTGTACTCGTTATTTAAACCAAGCTTGTAAAAAAAGCATTATTTTAGCCAGTATTTGTGAAAACTACTATTTCATTATGAAAATAAGAAAAAATATTAGTAGTAGGGGAAATCTGGTTGGGAAATAATATATATAACATAAAGCTGGGACAAGTCGCAATCGATAGGTACTGGCGTCCTCGTAAACGTAATAAAATTCCTGAACCCTCTCCCCGGATAGTCAGAATGGAAATGGAATTTTAGCTTAATACTGATTTCAAAAAACGTCTAAATAACATGATGGTCCAAGACCATTATAAAATTTGAGAAAAGCTAAATTTTTGTCAGATGTATATACTCCGATAGTGGCCTGCAAAAAAAATCTATGGTGTATTCTTGTCGGCCATCTTGGATTAAAAATGGCGGACAAGAGTATTATTTAAAGAATCATTATTTTTTTATTTCTGAACCGATTTGTACAGATAAAACTAGATGTATTTATAATAAAACTGTCCTTAAAAAAACGTCATCAATATCTTGGTTTCTTTTTCACGTTTGTGTATATAAAAAATATTTTTTTGGAAAGATTACCTTTTTTACGTGTTTTTTACTTTTTCATACGAAACAGTGATTGTTATGAAAGTCTTTAAAAAAATACACACTTTTAAGAAGTTTCCTTAATGAGTACCCGTTTTGCGCTAGGTTCAGGTTCTAAGTAATACTCAAAAAATCGCAAAATTGGCCTATGGGTACCCCCAGACACAAACATTTAAATTTTTTCTAAAAACCATAAAAGTCGATAACAAACAAAACGAGTCGAGAGTCGATGTCATCTTATAATATAAAACAAGACCAACAGATCTATTATAGAATATGGCGGTGTAAAGATGGACAATCCGCGATTTTACGAAATTTTCCTTGTGGGTGCTTTTGTGAACTTCTGTGAAATGAGAGACCGATTCAAAGGCATTTTTATACTCTAGAAAAAATCATTTTACAAAATATTTAAAAAAAAAACAAAAAACCATGACGTGCGAAGGGAAGAGCCTTCAGTTACCTCAAAAAAATGTTATTTTTATGGAAAAACTTTTTTCCAAATTACCACGATGCAAAACTCACCAACATTTTGACCAAAATGTAACTTATTGCGAAGAAACTCACATATAACTAGTCAATTTTTCGGGCAAGATAACGGCCTATACGCTTCGTACTTATAAGTAGAAGTTTAGAAAAACAATACTTTTTGTAGGGTATCCCATGGGTGTTGTCTTCATATACAGGGTATTTCAAATTCGATGCTCACCATGGGGATCTCCTAAACGGTAGGAGATACGAAAAGGTTTAAACTAGGGCAACGTAAAAAAAAGTTTACAAATTCCGGATAGTTCCGGAAACAACCGAAATCTTCATTTTTAGTTTTTATTTTTCTGCGCCCTTATTCTTAAAGCTCTCAAAAAACGCTTAAATCTTTCTACATACACTTTTTGAGGATCTACCTAGTGAGAGGTCCATTTTTGAGAATTGACATTTCAGTGTGACAGGAGCACTGTCAAGTTCATTTTTTCTTATGGACACATCCTTTTTTTTCTCCTGCCGTTTGGTTCATAAAAGATGACATATAACATTTTGCAAGCTTATTTTGACAACTTACCTGACGTTTTGGGTTTATTGACCATCATCAGCCCAAATTTAATTTTTACTTTTAACTTACTCAAGATTTTTTGGAAACCCGATTGCAGAGTGCTTAACATTTTAAAAATTACAGTTTTTTTGACATTTTGTTATAACCAAATAACTTTACCTAATATTTTCAAATACGTTTTTTTTTTGTTTTTTAATCTTTGAATTTATGCTGATGATCAATTAACTGAAAACGTCAGGTACTTGTCAAAATAAGGTTGTAAAATATCTGTCATCCTTTATGTACCAAACGGCAGGAGAAAAAAAGCATGTGCCCATAACAAAAAATGAACTTGACAGTGCTCCTGTCACACTGAAATGTCAAATCTCGAAAACTGACCTCTCTTTAAGTAGATCTTAAAAAAGTGCCCGTAGAAAGTTTTAAGGGTTTTTTGACAGCTTTCAGAATAATAGGGGCGTAGAAAAATAGAAACTAAAATAAAGATTTCGGTTTTTTTCGCCTATCTCCGGAACTACTCGGAATTTGTTAACTTTTTTTGTGGTTTTGAGCAAAGCGTCCAGTTGCGTAACTTTGCCCTAATTTAAACCTTTTCGTATCTCCTACCGTTTAGGAGATCCCCATGGTGAGCATCGAATTTGGAACACCCTGTATATAAAAAATGCTCCCCCAAGAAAAAATCACGTATCGGCCATTTTGGAAACGACATAAAATTGGCGTATCAACTGTAACTGGGAACTACCACCCGGTTCCCACCTACGACTTTTTCATGATTGCTCACTCACATCACATAACAGCCATGGGACGCGTGCGCTGGCACACACGAAAAAGTCGTAGGTGGGAACCGGGTGTACTAATCCTATTCAAAATGACATAGCTCTCGACTTTTTTAGTTTGTTATATTATGTTTAAAATATTTGTGTCTGGGGGTACCCATAGACCAATTTTGCGGGATTTTGGTTATATTATAAATACATGAAAAATTTTTCTGAGCAAAATAGGTTCATAAATAAGAAAGTAATGATCCAAGATAGCGAAGAAACCAAAGGTCCCTCAGAGAAAAACTTTTTTGCCCACCACCGTAGGAGTATAATAACATCTGACAAAAATAGAGTTTTATCGGAAAAATTTCCCATTTTATAATGGTCTTGGACTATCAAGTCATTGACTTCTTTTAAAACAAGTACCAAACTATTATTACTGTATCTTCTGAATTATAAATGATACAATTTTTAATATTACGCCGTTTTGTTCGTTATTTGTCTCCTCAGTTTTTGCCAAAAAAACCTTATTTCTTAAGTTATTGGGGAAAACTGAAAAAATGTGCAGAAATTCAAGATATTGATTGATTGATTGATTGATGATGACAATGTTCCGGGGGGGGGGGGGGGTTCAGGACTTTTACTTTGTTTAACAGAGCGCCAGTACCTATCGATTGCGCCTAGTCCCAGAAGGTACTTACTAACATTTTGCTACTGGTATGCCATTATGTCCTCGAGCCAGATGGTAAATTGGTTTGTTTAGAATTATTTATTTGCAAGTTAGTTCTTTGAACCTAAACAAGGAAGTTGGAAACAAAAGTCTTAGGTTTCACTTAGCGTGCAAAAAAGCCATCATAATTTTCGTTAGTTTGTGGGACTCTTGGAAAAATAATTTATTCTGTCATACCACACGGTGTTCTAGGGAATTCCGGTAGCTTTATGTGCGCCATACCGCAATACCGCAACAATTTATACAGAAGGACAAAACTAAAATTAAAGGAAGTTTTTAGTACCCTATATAATTTTACAGAAAAATGATTTCTAGCGACTATGCTAACAAATAAATCGAAGAAAAGGATTTCAAAATTGCTGGGTCAAAACCCGCGGCCTAGAGCTTTAGATTGGTATTCTAGATGTCCCGGGTTCAAATCCCGGTCGTGGAAATAGTTACTATCCTAACGAGTACGGAAAGTTAATCTTTCCCGCATGCGAATGCGGTTTAATCTAAACAACGCAGAGCGGAGTTCGGGCAAGCAGGGAAGGGCGGAAAAGATACTTACGCATGAGTTAAAATCGTTAAAAGCACTAAAAATCTTAACAAAAAAGTGTGCACAAAGTAGTCACGTTACGCACACGTGTAGACCAAACTTTGTTGTCTATTTATTTCCTTACCCCTCGCCCTTTACGCCACCAATCATATTTCTGTAAATTTATATAGGTGCTAAAAATTTTCTTTATTTTTATAAATTCGTTGTCAGAGATCTTCAATAAAATATTTGTGGTTGGTTTTTTTCTTTTTCTTTACACATAATTCGAAACACCTCATAAAAATATAATTTTTTTGAATTATTTTTTATTTAATTTCTTTTTCTTTATTTTTTGGATGTAAATACTACGTAATGTAGTTGCGAAATCTCCCTACATAATAATATAACAAAAAATTGTGGAGCACATTTTACATGCTTAAAACGTGTACGCATAAAAAGTAAACTTCACACTAATTTTTTTTTTTTTGGTTTTAAGGCTATAGTTTCTCCCCATATTTTATGTAAAAAAAAAGTTCAACTGGCAACGCCTAGTTCTTTAATTTTTTTATCTTTTGCCAGAGTGCACAGGGAAAACTAAACATCAGAATTAGCTGTAATTTTGTGGGGGTGATCATTTTTAAATGCTTAACAAAAATATCTAAAGGATTTTTAAAAATTCTCAATTATTTTTTTTTCAAAATAAAAGCTCTGGTGCTGTCATCTATCCCAAATTCCTCAAAGATTTACAAAAAAAATAGAGAAATACTCACAATTTCTTCTGGATTACATTTTTCCTTTTTATATTTCCTTGCTTTAGCGAACATAAAAACTAAGTTTCCTTTTTTTATAAAAGCCTGTGCACTCCGGAAAAGAAAACCGGTCAATCAATCACACTTCATTGAATTTGGGAAACACACGCAGTTCAATTGTTGGCCGATAGACCGCCGAATTTATACGATTCCATGGTAACTGCAGGTGTTTCCTCAACAAATTTTAAATCGGGGCGCAGTGGGACAGAAGAGTATTTTTACGTTTTCTGACATAAAACCATTCGAGGTTATGTTTATCTTTCAAAAACATTGTTCTAAAACAAATATGAAACCACTCCGCATGTGCGGTCGCCCGCCGAAAAAGGCCTAGCGCTGTGCGGGCATTACCTCGAGTCTATCAAAGAACCAAGAGAACTTTACTGGCTCGATGGGATTACTAGGAATTCGCATAGAAACATTCGGCGCCCATAACCCCACATAAATTTGTTTTTATTTTGATTCAGCCATTTTTTTAAAATTTAATATTGCGGCATAGTTATGTGTAATGGTATCAGTGAAATGTTGGAGTGCAAAGGATAGATTTTAGAACCTCAGTTTCAAAAACACACGGATACTTGAGTACTAACAAAACAGGTCAGTAAATTAGAGGTTGGAAAGACTCTTCACTCTTGCTAGTCGTTGACGCTCCTGTTTAAAACAGAATACGAATATTTCGTCTAGCGCCAGTAGCCGATTTTTAAATCTGTATGCTTTTAAGTTAACCTGTTGTTCAATTATAAATACACCTGTAAATTCAACCTTAAACATTACACCCAGTTACTTTAATACGTAGTTGGGTAGCGTTTTTTTATCAGGTAATTCTGCAATAAATGGTTTTCTTTTATTTTAGTATTTTACTGCGTTTTTTAGCGGCGCAGAACGCGAAAAGTCAAAATAAGTAACCTGACTCCAAATTTTTGACCCAGTGCTAAAAAATCTCTGGTGTCCCACTGTGGATAAACATAAATAAAGTCTCCGCGTTGCCATGGAAAACAAATTCAATGACATAAAATTTTGCAAAAAAATCAGGTCGACATAGTTAAATTAATTTCCCGTATAGTGTTGCTAAAAACAATTCCCCAGATTGTAACTACGACCTTAATGGCTTACAGCGATGTTTTATCTATAGAGAGCGACTAGTTGATACATAAGTAATTTACGTTCATACTGAAAAAATCCGTGCATTTAAAAATAATACATTATATACCTAGGTGTAGTGCTTCCAATGTCAGTAGGCACGGTCTGAACACCAAAACGTCATAAAACGTCGGAATCGTCTTTGTGACACAGAGGCGGAGGCAGGAACATAATATCGAAGAATATTTAGTTATGCAGAATAATACAGAACGCTTTAAATACATAATAAACTGGTGATTTAAAAGATGCAATAAAATTGAGGAAAATTCATATTATACATCATAAAAAATTTAAACTAAACTTAATAACTTAGGACGTGGTGATTTTTCTTATATGTGTTTCAAATTCGATGCTCACCATGGGGATCTCCTAAACGGTAGGAGATACGAAACGTTTAAATTAGGGCAAAGTTGCGCAATTTGATGCTTTGCTCAAAACTAAAAAAAAAGTTTACAAATTCCGGATAGTTCCGGAGATCTTCATTTTTAGTTTTTATTTTTCTGCGCCCTTATTCTTAAGGCTATCAAAAAACGCTTAAATTTTTCTGCGGGCACTTTTTTAAGATCTACCTAGTGAGAGGTCTGTTTTTGAGACTTGACGTTTCAGTGTGACATGAGCACTGTCAAGTTCATTTTTTTTATGGACACATCCTTTTTTTCTCCTGCTATTTGGTTCATAAAGGATGACAGATAACATTATGTAACCTTATTTTAAAAAGTCATCTGACGTTTTGGGTGTATTGACCATCATCAGCACAAATTGAAATTTGGCTTTTAACTTACTCAATATATTTTGTTATAGCCATATAACTTTACATAATATTTTAAAAATACGTTTTTTAATCTTTGAATTTGAACTGATGATGGTCAATTAACTCAAAACGTCAGGTACTTGTCAAAATGAGCTTGTAAAATATCTGTCATCCTTTATGAACCAAACGACAGGAAAAAAAGCATGTGTCCATAAGAAAAAATGAACTTGACAGTGCTCCTGTCACACTGAAATGTCAAATCTCGAAAATGGACATCTCATTACGTCGATCTTAAAAAAGTGCCTGTAGAAAGTTTTAAGCGTTTTTTGACAACTTTAAAAAGAAGGGCGCAGAAAAATAAAAACTAAAAATGAAGATTTCGGTTTTTACCGCAACCGAAACTATCCGGAAGTGGTAACTTTTTTTTAAGTTTTGAGCAAAGCATCAAATACATAGTTAGATCCATTAGCATAAGGATTAAGTACCTAGGTACCTGCCTATCGCCCAACCAATCAGAACCCCGTACACTTTTTCGGTGACCAATATGCCTTTTTCTTCGACCTAAATGTGTTTGACGTGAGATGTCTAATCCACGTGGAGTGCCATAAAAAAAACATAAAAATATACGGGGAACGTCACATGAATTTGAAACGTTTATCTCAATCGAAATGTTTTCGAAATTCTATAATTTTAGAGTAACACTGTAAAACGAGGTGTGCCAACTGACATTGGAAGTGGCACAACCACTTTGCATATTTTTTTTTGTTATAACAAAAAAGTACTAAGTAAAATCGAAAATTAAAATCTATTAAAAAATAAGAAAAATATTGGAATTCTATTATTGCATATTATAAAAACTTTACGTTAATTTTTTATTTTATGCATAAAAGGTGTTACACTAGAATCCCAATATTTTTTTTATTTCTTAATAGATTTTAACAAACGATTCATGGGTTAACAGATAATAGTTGGTACTTTTCTGTTATAGCAAAAAAAATATGCAAAGTATTTAAAAAAAAAAAAGCCAACGGGTTTGTCATCATGTATCAACTTAAAAACCAGGAAGTACTGTCAAGTAGTATTTATCATACTGTGTATGTCATAAAATATAATGAGATTTTGAAAATGGGGTGAGTTCATCGTTTTTTAAATTATTTATGTATGTGGACTGTGAACTTGAGAACCAATGGGGATTTTGCCTGAGTTTGAATACTAAATAGGCCAACATGAAAAATATTTTTTCTGGTGTTAATGTTTTTTTACTTATTTCAGATACCACAATTTTCCTTATGGGAAATCTTTAAAAAAATCTACTTTGGATATTATAAATTTTGTGTGTTGCATTTGAATTTAATCATTCACAATAGGTTTACATTATAAGTAGAGATATTGTACTAAAATTGTAGTAAATATCAAAATTTGAAAGTAGGTAATTTAAAATAATTAAGGTAATTGTGTCTTACCATAGGCAGTTTAGTTACTTATTTATTACAATATTTAAAAAAACTAAAGAACAAAATATAATAGGTCTTTAAATATTTCAGTCCTTGAAAGATATTATTAATAACAATAATAATAATAAAGAAACTATGTATTTATTTTTATAAAATAATTTTTTTAATGAAAGGTAACCCAATACAGCTAGTATATTTTTCTAAATAACCATATTTTTAGCAAAATGCAATCTGGCGCCATCCAGCAAGAATATATTATACTTCTCTTACTTCAGACCCAAATGCATATATTGATCAAAATCGATTTTTCCAATATTAATTAAAATATCACTATACAGCGTTTACCATACAAATTTATTCTGTTCTTAGTATTTTACAAATTATGTCCCCTTTTTCAATTTATTGCTGTATTGGAGCTTCTTCTCTTGGGAAAATGTTTGAAAGCTTACGCTCTTAGTTTAATTGCGACCTCACCTCTGCCTCTGCGATTGTTTCACTATTGTGTTAAAATATTTTCAAAGGTGCCGCATTGCAATAATGAGAGGACTCTAAAACGGGCGGATCAATATTTCTACGTCTCGGCCGAATACTCTGTAACATTAGACAACTCTAAAGTAATAATTGTTAAATCAAATTACCTTTTTTTTACTGCATAATACATTTTACTGATATTGCTATCGGATACATCTTAATCTTGATGTCTTGTGCTAGCATACGATCAGTAGCTTAACCGATTAATTGATGCTTAATAAAGATTATGTCTCGTTTTCATTCTACAATGTATCAGAAGTTTGCTGGATATTTTGTATTTTTATAAGTTTAGCCTTCATAAACTGTACAGTTAAACCATGCCTAATTTTACTTAAACATCCATTAAAGGAACCGGACCTTCACTATTTATTTTTAATCGACAGAAGTACTGTTTTACTTTGGAAATAGTTTGGATAAAAGTTAAAGTTCCAATAATTTCCTCTAAAGCAAGTGTAAATACCATTATTATTCTAGCCGTTTCTATAAGATTGGGTTAAAAAAAAAGACACACTCTTTACTTTCTCAATCAACATTTAATCCGAACTCAGTATAAGAATTTGTCATTTTTTTCCTTAGGTAAGATCTATTTTGCTTCTTGTTCTGTGGCATTAGATTAAACTTTATTCTAATTAGACCTAACGTCATCAGCTATAAAAATACTCACCATAATGAGAGCGAAATGTGAAAAAGAAATGACCTCGCGTATAATAATAAAAGAAGCAACAGCCCAGGAGCCAAGGAGAAGAGCACGTTCAACGATCGACCTTGGTACAGCCTTGGGGCGGGGACGAGAGGGGAATAACAGCGACTGACGGGCGTCAAATACATAGTTAGATGAATAAGAAAGATAATAATCTTAAGATGGGTATCTCGCGTGGCGCGTCTCGTTTGATGGAGATGTAGCCCGATGGTTGCTTGTTTCATTTTTTACAAACGTTGCTGAAAATATAGAAGTGAGTAACGAGGGTTAATAAACTTGTCCAAGTTAAAATGGTTAAAAAAAATCAATTCACAAATTGGAAACATTAGTAACAGTAGTACTTCTTTATTGTTGCCTCAGTAGAGTACCAATGTAGTGTTTTTATCGTTACCACGAAATAAATATTAATTATTTGAAAACGAAATACAAGGGTGGGTCAACTAGAGACAACAGACATAAGAGCGAACGCATACACCAAGTGAACGGTGTTTTTTTCGTGAGTAAAAAACTAACATGAAATTCCAACAACAAACCTAATCACAACCTGCTTGGCCAAGCAACTAAATAAACCACGGTCTTATTTATCCCTGTATAAAACCATTGACATACCATAGTGGTATGTAACCGTGCTGGCGCCAGGCATCTCTTATCCCCTTCCCTTCCTACCTGATTCGCTAAACTAAGGTAGCTAAAACGTAGTACAGACGGGAAAAAAGAGCAAAGTCGCCAGATGAGAAAAAAAATAGACGAAGAATAAAGTAGATTCTCGTGCCCTGCAATATCGACGCTTAGATCAAGAATCTGCTCGAGACATATCAATAGAATTCGCAACTTCGAACATTGTCCTAGCCAAAACTATTGATTAATCTCCGAAGTGCTGGAATAGAAGAATCTCTTTAAATAGTTTTAATATATAATTTGAGTTTAAATTTTTTTTTTTTTAAGGTATATATATATAAACAGGCCAATAACAAACAAATTAGTAATGAATTACAAATCAACGATGCAATTAAACAATCTTTTGATACATCCTGAGGTGGTAAAGAAATAGTATTACAACAACAGAGTAGCAAAACGCTAAAGAAGTGATATTAAATTTTGGGTTCATTAGCTCTATAGCAAATTTGATAAAAATATATTGGCAAGGAATTTATAAACTTTTCTAAATCTGATAGAGGTGTGGTGCTAATAGAATTTAAAATGATTCCACTGGTGATTATAATGTTATTGTAAAACCAACAGGTCAAGAGGTAGATATACACTGTTTCAATCAAAATATTCCGTTACATAAGTGAGCCGCAGCATATTTCGCTTCACACCTTCTTTTTTTTTTAAATGTGTAAATAATTAATTCAGCTTTGCATTTGAAGACCACTGGGGGAGGAGGGTCCAAAAAATGAAAATTTGAAATAAACATGTCAAATCATGGTCAAAGCCCGTTACTTTCTGCCTATCATACTATAAAGAGCAAAACCGATGAGAGTACTGAGGGAAAATGGGTTTTAATATATGCCATAGAGAGGAAAAAGTATGACGGTTGAATTTAAAAATCAGCTTTACACAAAACTTTGGATTTGTGACCCTCATCCTTTTTCCCCTGAGGTCTTCATTTGGTATTTGCTCAGTTATAGTTGGTTGGTGAATAGATAGCTTTTTTCCGCAATTCCTAATTTGGTTAATTGTCAGATATTTTTGTTGAAGGTTGACGATACATTAAAATAAGACATAACTGGTGAAAAACTAATAGCTGAGTCTTTCAACGCTCCTTCAGGGCAAAGCCTCTGTTTTAAGCTAATTACTGAAAATGAATTGATTATACAAAAAGGGATCTGATGAAATTCCAAATCTAATATTTAGAAAATATCATAACTTACTACTAAGCCTACGTTTACACATAATTAATGAGTGCCTGTATGAGGACGACTATTCTAGTATCTTGAAAGACTCAACTATAATACCTATTCATAAAGCAGGCTCCAGCGGATTCTGTTGAGGAGGTTTGAGGTTAAGGGTGTCAGAAGCCTTGCCCTAAAACTTTTTAAGACATATCTTGAACATAGAAAAAAAAAACATGTAAAAATAGGTAACACCCTCAGTGGAGAAGGGCAGTGTGGTTTGTTTTGCAGACGACACCGCATTAATCTTCCAAGGTGAGCAGATCCAGATCCAGAAATTAAGCTTACAGCAACAAAAATATGTCTGAAAGCAAGTTTACCGACCCTTAATATAGAGAAAACTAAACTACCTTTATGTTCTACAGCAGAACTTCAAAAGATTGGATTGCATTAGTTCAATAAGGATACATGACAGTGGATGCACAAATTTTCAGAACTGTGATTTTGAGCTACAGATTAACTCCACAATCAGAATTAAATACCTTGGTATGGTTTTCGATGAGCACATGAAGTCGCAACATCACACTGACATTAAAGTAGTAACCAGATTTCTCCTAAATATCAAAATTGTAAGAACAGAGATTTATCATAAGATAACTACAAGACTAGTTACAAATAAAACTGTAAATATTCCTGGAATAAAACGTACTGCAGTCCAAAATTGTCATTGATACATGGCACCAAAAATCTAGAATATGTTACCCATAAATCTTAAAAATTTATCCTATAACAAAAATAAAAAGAAAATTATTAAATGGATACAAAAAATTTGTAATGAAAAGTTCGAAACTTACTTGTCTTAACTTAGTTTAATTTAATTCTCAACTTAGTTTAATTTAATTATAAAACCTTTCTATTCATTTATTTTATGTCAGCTTAGTTTTAAAACCATACTTCACAAGAATACAATGTAAAAAGAAGTCCATACTACCACACACATGCTTTTAAGGATCATCGTGGAAATGTGAATCCATCCTAGTATAGATCAAATAATATTATTCTAAAATGTCTTGTTGATAAATAAACAACTAAACAAAGTCAACCAAAACGAATCTAAAAAGGAAAGTTTAGATCAAAAGATTATGGGTGGAAAAGACGAAAATTCAAAATTGGATGGGTATGCCACAAGGACCTATGTGAAAATTAAAACAATTGAACGATGTTTCGTCCTTGGTAACCAGCGCGGGCTCATCCGGGATTCTACGGGTAACCCTCTCCAAACAACATTCAACGCCATTATCATTCACTGATGAGCCAACGCTTATTGCCTAGGGCGAATCATTGTTTCTCTTTTCGCTTTGGTCCTTTAAGTGATCTTTGTGGCATACCCATCCAATTTTGAAATTTCGTTATTCATGATCTTTTGATCTGTTCTTTTTTCTAAAGAGCTAAGAATTCAAGGTACTTTGGTGGATTGCCATTCGCACACTATAACAGCTATGTTTCTACGATGTGTTTGTGTCACAGTGGAAATCAAATTAGTTACCACAAAACAGTAAAACTAAAAGTCAATCGTGCTCCTTGTTAGAATATGTTAGAATTTTATAGCATACAACATTAACTAAAGAAGGAAATCCCCAATAACAAAAATTTTCGGAACAGCGACCTTTAAAAATGGCTGCACTTGCGAAGGGCACTAGCCTTTCGAGCAAAACATAACTGAAAAAAATTCCGTTTCGTGTCATCATCGCTCATCCGCATTTCGATCCGGCGAACGAACATTCGAGTTGATTACCATCGATGAAAATACATCTTTTTTGGAAGATTAATTTTGTTTTCATGTCAAAATCAATTTTGGTTCTGTTTATAGTTCAAGAGGAAAATACTGGAAATAAATATTTTTATTTTGTTTTTGAGCAAAAAAATACTTTTGAGTATTTAAAAAGCTTTAGTTTTACAGGTTCGTTATTTGGTTCACCTTCAATAGAGCAACATTTTACAACTAGTGGCTAAAATAGTTTTAACCGGTAGTTGTAGAAACCATTTTGTTGTATACCTTGCAACAAAAAAACCTAAAAAACGGGAAAATACTTACAAAAAACTCGAACATAAGGTTTACTGATAGCTTACCATTTTTATACTTTTAATCAAGGGCGGCTATTTTTAAGTTTTGCCCCAAATCCTTATTAGTTTTTTTAGTTTAGTTTATTATATTTACGGACAAGCCAGTTACAATTTTACATAGTAAATAAATGACTAACATATTTGGATTGACTTTAACTAAGTATCACAAGCCATAATAACAAAATAAAATTTCTTAATTATCACAGGTATAAATATCAATAGTACAATTAATCACAGTAATTAAGATCAAAAAAACCAACTAAGTTAAACAGAGAGAAATACTTGACTTTTTACTATTTTAATAAATTTTGCTAATGTAGTGTTAAAAAAATTGACATCAGTTTGTTCAATCAGTTCATTACCAAGCCTACTAAGTCTGTTGATTGGGGAGTTAGAACCATAGTTAGTGCGATGATGATGAGTTGCAAATAATTTATGATTTCTTGTGTTGACTCTACAGAGTCAATTTCATTATTTAGTATTTTAAACAGAGTGACAAGATCATAGTACTTTTTACGATTGGCTAGATTTTTTAAATTTAACAGACTCATCCGCTGGTCATAATCAATTGACTCAACAGGTATGCGCAATTTATAGCATATAAAGCGCAAAAATTTTCTTTGTATTTTTTTCAAACGATTTTTATGAATCTCATAATATGGAGACCAAATAGTACAACCATATTCAAGAATTGAAGTTACAATTGCAAAGTAAGCATTTCTCAATGTAAAAATGTTGTTTACGTCTTTTAATGTTCTAAATAAAAATTCTAGCAATTTCATAGCTTTATTTGCAATAATATCTATGTGTTCAACAAAACTGAGTTCTTTATCAAAAAAGACACCCAAGTCACGCATGATAGTTGGTTTCTCCAAATTGGAGTTATCTAACTGATAAGTGAAATAAAGCTATATGATTTAATTTTCTACAAAAAGATACAGTTTTACATTTGTCAACATTCAGGGATAAATTGTTATATTCACACCATGCTGAAAACCCATTCAACTCATGTTGTAAAATATGGCAATCCTCCAAACTTCTTATAATTCTAAAGAATTTTAGATCATCAGTAAGAAGTACCAAGTTACAGTTTTCTAAAGCGGAAGATATATCATTTATAAATGCTTTAAATAACAAGACAAATGTCCGCCCTGGGGGACACCTGACAAAACGTTAAACTCGGCTGAGACAGCAGTCTCTATTTTTATTGCTTGGCGTCTTTCAGTTAGATTACTCCGAAACCTGTTGAAAGCTGAGCCATGGATACCCATAACTTTAAGTTTATCAAGCATTAGGTTATGATCGACCCTGTCGAAAGCCTTGGAGAAATCGGTATAGATGACATCTACCTGATACCCACTCTCCAAGGCCTCCAACAAAGTTTCTTCATATATCAAGAGATTAGTAATTGTTGATTTACCTTGATAACCCATGTTTTTGGTTTATAATTATGTTTTGAAAATATGGTGTAATTTTATCTGTGACTATTGCCTCAAACAATTTAGGAAATAAAGAAATTTTTGAAATACCTCTGTAGTTTTTAATATTTGACTTATCTCCGCTTTTGAATATTGGGGTAACATAACTAAGCTTTCAAGCTGTTGGAAAATATCCTGCAGAAAATGATCTATTACAAATGTTAGCCAAAATACTGGACAAGAAAAATTTACAGTTTTTTATGAAAATTACTGGTAAACCATCTGGGTCACAAATTAAACTATTATCTAAAGATTCTATTTTGTTATAAACATCAGTGACAGAAATTTGAAAATTTGCCAAATTGAAGGAAATTTTAATGTGGTCGAAGTTTTTAATCTACATTAGGATAATCTGAATATACTGAAGAAAAGAATTTTTTGAAAAGTTCCACTGTTTCCTCAGGTGAACTACTTTCCTCATCGTTAAAATACATATTGCACGGCAGAAATTTATTATCTTTTTTTAACCTTACATACTGCCAAAAGCTCCAGCCATTTTTATTTCTATCTGTTTGTTATTTTGTGATATTTTCGAAATAATTTTTTTGTGAATACTTGAAGAATATTTGAGAAAATCGCTTAAGATTAATTAGATTTTCCAAATATTACCCTTTTGCGCTATTTTTCTTTAAATTTGGGTAAAAAATGGATGGGTATTTTTTACACCCGTGATAAAAAAAAATTTGCATCGGTAAACAAAAAAGCCATGGTTTGGTTATTTGCGAACAGTTCCTAAAATCGTGTTTTAGATTAAAATAAATAATGTTTTTCTTGTGTATTAATTTTGGTTTAGAGCACTCTTTAGTTTTAGTAAAGATATACTTATTAAATTTTTGCATTATTCATTATGTTCATAGGAAAGCCCGGCCTGAAATGCTAAGACCGAAAATCAAAAATAGTTTCGTTATGGTCATCTCTTCGATTATTCTCAAATACCGTAACTCAACTCCTTTTTTTAACCATTTACTGACCAAACATATTTTTATTTAAAAAAAATCATCTTATCGCGAGATGAGTACATGGTCACAATTCGTATTATTACCGTAATTGGCTTAGGTTAACCGTAAACCATATACACATCAGTGGAAAAATATTGGTCAAATTTTAGCCTGCGGACCTTATACCGAAGACTGCGAATGCGTACCAGCCTTTTCAGCAAACATTCCCGCGAGCGTTTTAACAAAAATTTCCACAAGCACGTTCGGTCAAATTCTATGCAGTTGTTTTCAAAGAACACACCCAGCAAACACAAATCGTCGGTATTGAATCGGGCCAATGTCGACAACGTCGGCAGTGTGACGGCATCGGCGACTACACTCTGGCCCGATGTTGGCAAGATTGCAATTTTCAGTTTTCGGTCAATAATCGGCAACTGACGGAGGTCCACATTACTACAGTCGACTTTATGCCTGCACCACTTTAGGACCAACGATGGTCCGATTGGAACTTTGTTTAATCGGACGAGAATCGGCAACTGACGATGGCCCGATTTACTATAGTCGACATTATGCCAACGCAAACCTTATCTGCTTTAGGGCCGATGATGGTCCGATAGGAACTTTCTTTAATCGGCCGAGAATCGGCAACTGACGATGGCCCGATTTACTATAGTCGACTTTATGCCGACACCCACTTTATCTGCTTTAGGGCCGACGACGGTCCGATTGGAACTTTGTTTAATCGGTCGAGAATCGGCAACTGACGTTGGCCCGATTTACTATAGTCGACTTTATGCCGACGACCACTTTATCTGTTTTAGGGCCGACGATGGTCCGATTGGAACTTTGTTTGATTGGTCGAGAATCGCCAACTGATGATGGTCCGATTACGTCACCTTAAAATTTTGAAACTGCTTAATAGTTTCTTCCTAGTACGTAGAAATGGCGCTAATGTCACTATGTTCCCTGTACAGTGGAAAATAATATTATATATTTAATGAGAAAAGATATTTCAAAACTAGAATGCGGACTTGACAAGATGGTGGTACTTCTCTACAAGAATCACCTCTTCTGCCACTTAAACCAGCCCGACTGGTTAAGCACCCGCATTATCGAAACTTTGTAGTTTGCCAATGTCGGATCGTGTTACGCAAGCACCGACGGACCTTCGTCAATCACCGACGTCGGGCCGCTTTGAGAGCTTCATGTGGAGCCTTATTATCCAGTGTCCAAAAATGTGACCATAACCCGGCTTCTCAGGGGGGGTTAACCCCAAAACCCCCCCTCTCGGGGCACCAGTGTATTATCCATCCATTATCGAATCTTTGTGGTTTGCTATTGTCGGGTCGCTTTAAGCTACCACCGACGGACCTTCGTCAATCGCCAATGTTGGACCGCTTTAAGAAACCAATATCGGACTTGAATAGTTTACCGATGTCGGGCCGAGACCAGCTTACCTACGTTAGACCGACCAAATTAAGCAGTTATGGGCTTGATGGTCGGGACCATGTGGTTAAACCATATCGGACCTTAATCGTACGGCGACGATATGCCGATGTCAGCAAAAAGTAAAATTTCCCATTGGTCCGACGGCGGGCTACAATCTAACGCTGCGACGGCGGACAAAAAATACTGCTGGTCCGATGTCGTAAATCGACGTCGTGCCGATGACGGCAAATTCGGCAATCGACATCGGACCGACGAAGGCCCGTGTTTGCTGGGCACTGTTTAGAAAGGCCATGCAATTGTTTTCAATGTTGAAAGTTGTTTGGGAAGAGTGTTCAGTTGAGCCACTGATGAGCCCAAGCTGGTTAGCCAGGACAAAACAAAACTCAATTGTTTCTCTTTTCGCTTTTATCCTCTGAGAGTAGGCTACGGTGGTTACTTACGGCGAAACATCGTTCAATTGTTTTTCTTTTCGCTTTGGTCTTTTGAGTGTTTTCGTTATTTCTTTTTTTAGACTTAGACTATTTTTGTGAGTGATTCACAGTTGGAAATCAAAGTAAATTATGGTGTGGAATGTTGTTTGGGAAGGGTAACTAGTGGAGCCACTGATGATCCTACGCTGGTTTCCCCAGGGTCAAACTACGTTCAATTGTTTCTATTTTTGCTTTGGTCTTTGAGAGTTCCTTGTATGATACCCATCTTATTTTGAATTTTAGTTATTTCCACCAATGACCCTTTGATATTTTCTTTTTGGATTATTTTCCCCTTTCTTTTTAAAGAAAGCCACGCCTGTCCACATACCTGCCTGTATGGATACTGATACATATATGACGTAAACCTATAGCGAAAGCAGATCGTATACCGCAAAATGAAAAAAAGGCAGAAGAAGGTACTTACTTATTACAGAGATTATTTGACAATTACGCGACGTTCGTTCGTTGGAATTACATGGGCCGCAGGAACGGATTAAGAAATACCAGCAAGAAGCAGTAAAATAATACTTTAAATTATTTCTGCATTAAAACAAGTTAAGACATTCAATTAACTTTTACGACATTTAGATATTTTTCAAAAAACAAGGGTTCATACTAATAGGGAGATTTTGGTCAGGCAGTTTAACGGCAAATTTCGTTTTATGGTTACCGTTACCGTAAATAAAAGTAACTTCAAGAGGTTAAAATTAGAGCTTTTCAACGTAGTCAATCGGTTGGCGGTAAACATAACCTTACTTTTTTATTGATTTTTGATGTTTTTTTCTCAAGTTTTTTTTTATTTATTTTTCTAACCATATCATAGAGGAAAATATTAATTTAGTGATAGGACTAGGAGACGGACACCCCAGCATAAATTTAGTCAGGCAAATGATTTTGCAAGATATCTTTGGTGGAGTAATAGAAAAAAACGAGCCCCTGCAAACCTATTTGTACTTACTCACCTGTTTACCAAATAAAAAAGCAGTAAAAAAGGCCCCCCACTACTACTGTAAACATGGTTAACAAAAAATAAAATCCAAATACACAAAATTTTTGTAAAGCAAAACAAACTTTTATAACCTAAAAATCTTCACCCGTAGTCGCTATTCGACGCTAATTAGTGCCAGTGGTTACCTTTAATAAAGGTAACAGCCTGACAGAGCGCTACTGCGCCTTCCCAGAATAGAGATTGCCACGATTTCAGCTCTCCGAACAAATAAAATGGCCGCCTAACGAAAAAAAATGCAATTTTGAAAATTTTGGTCTCTTTGTTTCAGCACCACGCGATTACTGAACCAATTTTGATGGGTGTTTCACTACTGCATATTTAGGATTTCTGGGCAGTACATAGAGTTTATTACACACAACAAAATTATAACCGTTTAAAGCAAAAAATGTTGATACAAATTTCTGGAAAAAACCGCTAGCAAGAAGTAAGGGGTAGGGGTAGTAAATAAAATTGCCAAATAGTATATTATACACCAATAGATACAAGTGGCACTGGTAGGTTTATATTATAATCTGATATTAACCAATTTGACAAAGTTTAAGTTTGTGTGGTTTGTTAAATCATGTTAAATTAGTGAATAAAGAAATCTTAATAATAAAATTATATGGCTTACGATGCCCATGGTGAGATTATTTTCATTGGTACATAGGTCGCGATTCTTCAAAAACCGTCAGAAAATCTCGCCCTTACAATAAATCTGACGATTTTTAAACACAAGTTTACACTCACTGGTTTTTGTCAGGACTTATTTGCTGATATATCTTAAAATTTAGTTTCGTAATACTATTCCAGTATATCAAAAAATATGTCAATTTTAATTTTTGTAAGCAGTTTTCGTGAAAAAACGTGTAACCCACAAAACCATAGATAGCCATGGAATATGTCGCTGTCACTGTTCAGAAAAGTCACACACACATTCTGTCTGCCCTTTTACATGGTGAGAATTTTCGACACTTTTTGACGTTTATTGGTACACGTAGTAGCAATTTAGCTCCGCCGTGAAACTACTCCTGCAGAATATCTTTATCATATTTACAAAATATTATTAAAAAAATGACGCAGTTTCTCTTACAACGTTAGATAAAGATTAAGAACGCTGTGTTTTTGTTTTAAATGAGGCCATAAATAAAAATCGTAACTTTTCAGAATAGTGACGGGTGAGATTTTCTGTCGTTTCTGAAGAATCGCGACCATAGTACCATACTGTTATAAACTCTAATTTAGCTTACGACGTGGCATAGCATAGTAAAAGAAGAGTGCCAACGTATGGCAACCTTGACAAGGTTGTTCTTGTGCTCGAGGTTAAAACACCCGTCATTTTGCTCAAGATGTTTGCATGTCTTGGACTCGATTAGACGAGTCTAGTTTTAGTTCTGACTTTAAACAGTTCTACCAAATAACTATGAGATAATATAATGTCCCAAGGATCGTAAAATGTGTAATAATATAACTTTAAAAAAAACTACAAAATAATGTGAAAATCAGGATTGGCTCTGGACAAGGCAATTGTGGAACGACCCCATGTAAAGCTCGGACATTTGGGAATAAATAAAATATTGTAATCTTAAAACAAAAACCATTGAATAGTATTCAGTAAAGTCCACTCTATTTATTGGCACGTAACTTTTATTTTATTTTTATTTTTTTTATAGTTAAAATGGCTAACAAATGTGATTATGTAGAAATTGCAATTTTTTTACTAATAATAATTAACTAACTAAATATCTATTCTTGTTAAATAAGCTTCTTTGAATTTTGGTCGATTTTTTTTATCGCAGTCCCTACAAATAGTATAAATTTTTTAAAAAAATAAGCATAAAGTAGGTTGCTATTCGAAGGGAAAAAAGAGTCATGTATTAACATATTGCTTAGTTCCTAGTGATCATGTCTATTGTAAAGACTTGCCCCCCCCCCACCCCCCGCCTCGAGAGATAAAACGTCATACATGTATATGTGTACTCCTTTTTTGTAGGGTGCAAACAACTTATAGTGGAGCAATAAAACTAGGCACGTTTATATCTTGTAACCCAATTTAAAAACGTATTAAGTTTTGCTTCTGAGTAGCGTATATAATGTGGGTAACCAACTTTTTCAGAAGAAGTGTTTATGGATTTTCTTAGAACTTTTTCGACCTTGGTTACCTTTTACGCATGTAACAAAACCTCAGATCCCCCTCAAAAATTACGTAAAGTCAGCACCTTTGGTCAAGCAAAAATACAAATAAATACAGTATTTTAAAAAAATACTATAGTTTATTTTTTAATGAACTTTTCTAAAAAAAAAAACAAAATTTGTTAGGTTTAAAATCAACTAGGATTATTATTTGTTATATTTTAAGCAGCCATCGTTTGAGGAGTATTTTGTTCTATGTAAAAATTAATAAATTTAAAAAAAATCGTTGTTTATTAAAATCGGTATATCTTAAAAACTACTAAACCGATTTTGGTGATTAACAACTTTTTTTACCAGTTTTTTTCCAGCTTTTTCCAGTAATTATTTGATTGTGAAAATTTTGTGAAATTAAAGCAACAAGCATGAAAGCTGGGTAGTTTTTGATTTTGTCCGCCATCTTGGATTTCATAATGGCGGGTCAAAAAATACATAAAGATAAAAGCCTCATCGATTACCTACACAACGCAGTTTATTGTACTAAATTGGTTTAGAATTTCAAAACTTATTTAAAGAATTATTTTGTACGGTTTTTATGGACCACCCGGTATACCGATTGTCGTCATCTTAATTTTGTTTTTTAATTAAGAAGAGCATATTTAAGGACATTCCAATCAAAATACCGAGTCAAAAAATTGTAGTAAAGTTTTATAAATATATCTGTATTTTAATTAATTCTGGTCGGTAAGACATATTATTTAGTAAGGACTCGCCATCTTATAATCCAAGATATTAGATATTTGAATAAAATACAGTAAAGGCTGTTGCTTAAGCTTTAGAAAAAAGTATAAAACATTAAAATCGGATAAAAAATTTTCATTACTGAATTTTATTTTGAAATGTCCGGATGTCCCTATACCTCGCTTCACTGTGCGCCGGCTGCTCGCGCCTATAAGTTTTTGGCTTTGCATTTGTTTCCAGGCTTAGGGCGAGTTTATAAATTCATCAATTTTTTTCACCGATGTCATCCGGTTTTTGACAAATGAAATATGACGTTAATCTGACATTCCATGTTTGAACTGAGTTCGATGAGCCATTGAAGATTAAAAAAACGCGATAAAAATCAGTCAGAATATAGCTATAGCCTAGATATTTTGATTTTTTTCATATTTATTACAATAAAGACGAACGAAAAATCCTCGTAGGGCTTAAGAAGGATATGGCGAGAATAAAAATTATTTCCATCTTATACCAGCCCAAATTAAATTTTTATTTATCTCCTTATGCTGGGTTGATACAGCAAATAAAATAAAACAAGAAATAAAACTTAGCCCTGCGAGTGGTCAAACGTGATCATGTGATCAAAAATATGGTGTTTTACTGGGTGTTCTTATTATTATATTATTTTATTTTGCTGTCAGCATTAGTCCTCTACAACTGTCTTTCAAATAGTTTTAACGCGACTCTTATCAAGTCGGCAATCTTTATTAAAAAAACATCAAAAAATTTTAAATCAAAATAATAACAACAAAAAACAGCTGATTAAATGACGTTAGCATCGATGCCATCAATTGGTGAATTGGTGGAATCAATCGGGTAATTTAAGAACCCGATGAAGATCGCCAAGAATCATAGATGAATTTACAAACTCGATTGTTTTCATTGGTGAGCTCACCGGTGAATTTACAAACTCGCCCTTACTTGATTAGGAGAGTTATTAGGAACTTTTTGGCCCACCTAAAATAACATTTTCTATGCTTATTTGGGCGGCTGAGGGGAGGTAAATTAAACAGGCATAAAGACACTTTATTACACACGCGTCATTCGTGCTTATTTCTAACCTTAAATTTTTATATGCTATTTTGATTTTGACAATGTTTTGGAAAATATGCGAAAACATTTTGTAATTTGTGTTACCATTCAGTATTCAAAAGAAGAAATAAAGTACGCTATCATCAGTTGAATGAATTCCATGCGACAGGTGACAGCGCGATATTTTTAAAGGCCCAAAACCTCTTACAAATGTGTCTAATGTTATCCTTATCTTTAATAAAAATAAGCATAACTACTGTCAAATTTGATCTTATTTTCGCCGGCCCAAAATCTCCTTATTATCGCTACAGCTTTAAGTAATTTTTTGGATCGGTAGTGTGGACCCTGCTCAACCAGAACAATTGATATTTCTCTAGCAGTATCGTATACTTTACCTACCACCAACCCATAATAGTAATTTAACGAGCGCCCCAACACGACTGTAATGGACCATTTACGTCCCTAGGATAGTAATGAAGCTTAGACGTAAACCACAAGATGGCGTGACAAGCGATGAAACTTTATTTTATAAGAGCACTAATTGACGCCAAAAAGGTGAATTATTTTTCTATATTTTTAAGACAATAAATATTTATTAAACAAATCCAATATAATTTAAGTACCTAACCAAAAATAAGTCCCGTTAAATTGACATATTAAGAATTTTTAAGAAAAAAAAAACCTTGTTTTTAAAAGGATACATGAAATTTACGAAAAGTCCCTTATGCCCATTTGCTTTGCGATTTGCTTAAGTAATGAGTAGTAAAGAAATCCATAATTTTTAAGTAATCCCTAAATTTTATTCGTTTGCTCTGGCCAAAAAAAAGTTTTCCATAGCAAGGAATTAAATATTGTTATAAGTTCAACCACTGGATGGCGCTGCTTGTCATAAAATCATTATTTGTTGTTATTATTTATTATTATTATTATAATTATTATTAATTATTCTTTGCGTCAGTTTTTACATTAATTTGTTCAGCTTCAGTATGGTTCATTTAAACATATCCAGGGTGGATTCTTTAAACGGAACGGTGCTTCTAGCGGGTTAGAATTTGGTTTTATAGAAAAATCCAAAAACACGTCAACTGAGATTTTTAATTTTCTTTAATCGTGCTATCTTGTTTTTTTATGTCGTTTTGTTTACGAGGTATGGTAATTTTTTTTTAAATAGGACACCCTGTATAGTTTGACATTTTTGAATTCTAAAAAAAATTATCCTTTTGACAATACCACACACTAATACTTGTGCTAATACTCCATCTCTTATCGTTCCCAAGATAGAGGCATTTAAACTTGCATGGAATTGTTGTCTATGCCCTGTTTTACAGGGGATATTTGGAGGAATATCGAAGTTTTCCATACAGATTTAGATAAAAATATCTTGATTAGCGTAAAAGATGGATCCTACTGTGTGGCATTGCTCTAGAGAGAATTGCTTGCAGATTTAAAAAATTGCAAAATATAGAGGGTGTCCTATTTTTTTAAAAAATGCCATACCTCGTAAAGGAAATTAAAAATCTCAGTTGACGTGTTTTTGGATTTTTTTATTCAACCAAATTCTAACCCGCTAGAAGCATCGTTTCATTTAAAGAATCCACCCTGTACATTGGCCTTAAAATCCCCAATGCTAGAAAGACGCCTTCCAGTGCACATAATCGTAGGGTTCTCAGTATAATCGAAAAGTTGTATTGTTTCTAAAAAATAAACAGTTATATTTATTTTAATTAAACTAATAAAACAACAAAAAAACTTGCATTAAAATATGTGACCATAAAAACTTGAAGCCATCATCCATTGGAGCATCATGGAAATTAAATTGAATGTAGGCTTGTCTCTGCATTGACTGGTCCTGAAATGTCCTCCATCTAACATTACTAACCTTATTTTTTCAGGTTATGAATGTTGTTGACTTAACAGTGTCCGCGTTTGATATTTTTAATAATTTCTAATATTTATGATGACATTTTCATTGGCCGTAGGTAAAGTATATTACACTAACTCGCATGTTATGGTTATTACACGCTCAGATGAATTAAGACACTCGCCTGCGGCTGGCGTCTCAAACTTCATCTTCGCGTTTAATGACCATCATAACATGCTTGTTATTTAAACTACTATTATTTCCTGAAAGCGAGAGGACCCTGGTGTGTATTTTAAGTTTACAAGACACTCTCAGAAACAATCGTCGATTTTACTTTTTACTTCGTCTGATTTGAAGACGTGTCAACTACGGACAATTCCAGATTTTTGAAACTTATAAAAATGACCCTCCAAGAATTTTAAAATAAAACCATTTTTTTAAAGAAAAACTCTGCTGTTCTGTAAATGACTTTTACTGCCCTAATGGTTTTAAGCTATCATTACCGTACGGTCCCTATCCGCCTGGCCACTTCTTACTTCTCGTTTCGCAATTCTGACGTTAGAATCGCACTTCTGACGTCGCAAATAGGAAATTTCTCAGTTGTTACGTGCTCCTATCCGCCTGCTCACTTCGCAGTTCTCACTTCCCATTTCTGACGTCACAATCGCACTTCTGACGTCACAAACGTAAAATTTCTCAGTTCACTGGTTCTTACGTGCCTCTACCTGCCTGCTCACTTCACAGTTCCAAATTTCTTTATTATTGCGTTTTCCAATTGTAATTTTTAGCATGGTAGGTGAGTTGCATAGAAATGGAAGTTGAGAATGGGCAAATTGCCTATTTTTGCAGTAAGCCACGTCAGTTTTTCAATGTTGTTTTATTTGAAATATTTAAGTTTATTTTAAAAGTTTACTGGAATATAAAGCATCCAATTAAAATAATCATAATTTTAATATAAGATTCAATCTCAATAACAGCGCATTCACCATGATTTGTAGAAAGTAACCACAAAATGAACAACATATTTTACTCAAATGTAGAAAAAATTATTCCTGGTAACAATGGCTTTTAAAGACTTATTATTTAGTTATATTTTTAGAGAAATTTGTTTTATTCAGTTTATTAAAACCTCTAAAAACTTCTCTTCTTTGAACTCCAAAATAATAACTTTTTGTTTAGTTTTTAGAAAATAGAAATATAATTTGGTGTTGTACCTTTAAAAAACCATTGCATATTTAAATTTCCTTCTTGTCAAGTAGGCCTACCCTTGTTTACAAACGAAGTTCAAATAGAATTGAACTTTTAAATGAACTATATAAATTAAAGTAAAAATTATCTTTTAATTAAAGCTTGAAAGAACAAATTACAAAAGTTTACCATTTTTTATATAATAAAACGACACCATAAAAACTTTAATAATTGAATCATTTGTATATTCTTAATTTTATTATACATTCAATCAATTGTTTTTCAAACCCTTTTATTTCTAGTGAGTTGAATCCCCCAATTCTTTGAATTATAAATGGAATAAACCCCGAAGTGCGACGGTTTTGCATCCAGCTGAGACTTAACCTCAAAATTAATTAATTCCAGACACTTTTTTTTCAAACCAACACCTCATTTAACTGCGATTTGTTCTCAAACGTGTTTAGCGAAGGCAGACAGATTTTGGACACGGAAACCTATGACCAGAAAGTTGAAGGTCCTCCCAAAAGATCCGACGCAATCAATCGAAAGTAAGGTTTATAGAATTTTGAAAAAGTATTCCAGATATATTCGGGACAATACGAGGTCTCAACTTACACCACATTATAGCAAGCCTCCTCATCTATACGGACTTCCCAAAATTCACAAAGATGCAATGTCCTTACGCCCAATTACAAGTTCCAGAAATTCTCCAACAAGCAATCTGTCTAAATTCCTTTTGAAAATTATTCAACCTCTTGCAGACAAGACCACTTCATTTGTAGAAAAATTCCAACCATTTTGTTAATATTCTTAAATCTTTTGTTTTAGGACCCGAGGATAGACTTGTCAGTTTTGATGTCGAAATTCTATACACCAATGTCCCGATAAAGGAATCGCTAAATATTATTAGTAAGAGACTGGTTGATGACGAATCCCTTTATGAACGTACCAGCCTACCGCTTGAGGAAGTGATGGAGTTGTTGGAGTGCTGCCTACATAACTCTTATTTTCAAGTAAAAGATAGGTTTTATGCTCAGGATGACGGTCTGTTAATGGGTTCATCGCTTTCGCCAGTGGTGGCCAATATTTACATGGAGTGGTTCGAATCACACGCGGTTGATACCGCAACATATAAACCTAAGCTCTGGCTGAGATATGTGGATGATACTTTTATTGTCTGGACCGGGAATGACCAACAACTTTCAGAATTTCTTCACAACCTAAATAACATAAGACCCACCATTAAATTTACAATGGAGTTGGAGCAAAATTGTCAAATTCCTTTTCTTGATGTACTTGTCACACGAGTAGAAAGCGACATCAGAACAACAGTCTATCGCAAACCCACTGACACAGGACAATATTTAAATCAAGGTTCAAATCATTTTGCTACAACCAAACGAGGCATAATCAAAACTTTGTATAACAGAGCCGTTCAAATTTGTAACAATTCTCATGACTTGGAAATCGAAATAAGAAACATTAAGAAGGATCTGCAGCAGAATGGTTACAGCCTTAAACTTATAACAGATACTATTTCTAAATTTCAACAAACAGGACAGAGATTACAAGACCAAAACCAGGCAAATGCATTCCTTACAATTCCATACGTTAAAGGAGTATCAGAGAAAATTAGAAGAGTAGCGAAAAACTTTAATATTAAAACAGCTTTTAAATCTAGTAATACAATTCGAAGCCTTCTTAGTAAAACCAAACCGGAGAACAAACAAAATAAGGAATGTATTTACCAAGTTCCTTGTGAGTGTGGGGAATCATACATAGGCGAAACTAAAAGACCACTATCTGTTAGGCTTAAGGAACATCAGACGAATACCCAAAAATGTGAAACCACGAAATCAGGAATCGCCGAAACAACACCGAATGAAGTGGGCAGAAGCAAAGGTTTTGCACAAGGAGTCACATTGGAAGAAACGAAAATTCCTTGAAGCTGCCTTTATTGGGCAGAATCAGGGTATTTTCAGTAAACCAAGTGTTGAAATCCCAAATATTTGGAAGCCCCTGCTTGGGCGGAGCCAACTTCTTAAACTATAAGGTTGAGTGATTTCTCACAGTATATAAGTACGTAGCCTTAGGAATTGATTGTAGTTTGCACCTGAAGACGATCAGATATTGTACAGATCGAAACGTCGTGTATAAATAAAATATAGACAATGGAAGTCCGAAACACAGAGTTAATTTCAAACACATCATTGTCTCAAACTTTCAAACAAGTGATAAGTGCGATTGTGACGTCAGAACTGCGAACCGTGAAGTGAAAAGTGAGCAGGCGGAAAGGGGCCACCGTATTACCGTCATGCCTAATGCCAATAAAAAATTAGCAAATCTTTGCGCATTGCTTCATCAAGTAGCACTTTTTATTTGGTTAACCAAGGCCGAAGATGACCATCATTGTGTCATTAGCTTTAGCTTTATTGTCAATATAAAGGTTATAATATTAAAAGCTTTCATATGAAGCGATTTTTCTTGGGACTGCTGTATAACGTCTTACTTTTTGCTTACAAATTCTCGCAACAAGCCAGAGAAAGGTTTAAAAAAAAATTAAACACTATAATTTAAATAAGGTGGCTGTTTAGAGAATTTGAGATATTTTCAAAGACATTTATTTATTTATTTATTTATTTATTTATTTATTTATTTTTGAGAGAAAAAGGAACCGTAAATTTTTAATTAATATTAGCTTTCAAAACATTTTCAGTTAATCATTATTCTTAATTTTTTGATATCGAAAAGAATGCCAAAAGATGCAATTTGAACTCTCGACAAATACATGGTCAAAAAAGTATAAAAATCGAACAAACAATAAGAAAAAAATATAAATTCCTATTTAGCAGGCCTTCTGTAAAACATTCCGAGGCATTCGCATCACAATCAGTTGATGTGTGTAATTTCCGCAAGCGCTAGATTTATTTTAAGACCTAGATAAACTACATTTTTATGGACGTATGCCTCGTTTTCAATACGTTTTCCTTGTCAAATGAAACGTGGATGAAGACTCAAGACCAGCATTTTAACCCTGATTTTTGCTAATTACTTCGTTTTGTTTTTTTTTAAGCGACAAGGGTTTATTGTTAATTTTTTAAGGTCTTTATTCTAAAAAGGGCACTGGTCGGAAAAGTTCAGTGGGCAATTAGATGATTGCAGTGGGCAATTAGATGATTGCTAAAACTAAAACTTTATTTTTGTAGTTCAATCAAGAGAAGTTAAAAATATAATAACTATAACGTAAGGAAAAGTTGTTTAAACTAAAGGTACTTCTGTTGTTCATTTGTTTACGAAAAAGGGTCACTGATCCGGCGGAGGAAAGGGGAAATTGCTGATTGCGAAAGTAGTTTTTGCAGTTTTTTATAGTTGATTATTATTTGCTTGCGCTCAATGCAACACAATTTAAAAATGATTATAAAACCCGAAAAGAAGTTGTGAAAAGTAAAATGTTCTATATTTTGCTTCAAATTCATCATCTTTTGAAAGTACATTCCACTTGGCCCTATATTCTTGAATTGCCGGGAAGGGAACTTTATAGGTAAACGCCATAGACTTTTAAAAAATCAAGGCGTGGTGTAAAAAACGGCGAGATGGAGATATGCAAAAGTATAAAAGTGTAAAGAGGAGAAATATGCTCCCGCGGGAGCACAACTTTTAAGAATGCGCCTTCTACAGCATCATGTTGAAAAAAGATTCTTCAGCCATCATGAAAACATAGTAGTTATAACACTAAAATTTAATGACATGGCAAACTATCTTGCTAAGATGATTAAAGTTGCGAAATCCACTTCGCCCACTGACGCCTGACTTCTGGAGACTATCAAGCAAGACGGGGTACTAAAATTATTTAAAAATACCGTTATGAAAAGTTGAAGCAATTCAAAGTGTCATTTGTGTAAATAATGTAAACAAGTGACCATTATGGTTTTACCGGGCAGTACACTAATACCTACGTGGTGCCTATTATTGTAGAATCAAGTGAAAAAATAAAAAATGGTAAGTATTAGAAAGCATGGGTACATCATACAAAAATTTCGTTTAAAATATATATAGTATGGTTTAACAAAAAAAAAACGGTTTAAAAAAAATGTATACCTTTTTTCGAAAATTTTATACCAGTTGTTTTAAGCCAATCAGATGCCTGGTTTTTGACAGGTTGCTATGGCAACAACCCGAATTTTTCGGAAATTTTTTCGGTCACGTGACCTAGTTGAAAAATTAATAGGTGATAATTTCCTTGGCTTGACAGCTGTCACGTGCAGATGTAAGAATAACAACAGAGGCGTAGGTACAATTTTCTATTAATTTTATGATATTTACTTTGCGACAACAAAATTTAATATGACGAATAATAATTAATAAACAAAACAAAAAGATATTGGTGAAACGTCATTCCACCAATGCAAATGTAGATTTTATGTTTCCTACCTAAATACTTACCGCGATTAATTGTCATCGACTTTGCAAGAGAATAATTAATTTTCCCTTATCTCTAGTAGTATAAGATTATTAGAGTATGAAGAAATTTGTTCATGTCGGGATTTTGAGAATCTTTTTTTTTACTAGGGCAAAGGGAAAGTGAAAAAAAAATTCAAACTATTTGAAATACAAAACACCTAGCGTCCAATATAACACATGTGCCTATACACCTATTTTTCGCTATCCTCTAGTACTATATTGTGTGATTTAAATAGAATATAATCAACTTGATACAAAGATGCAAACCTTATTTTACTAGAGTACCAGGGAATTGTAAAAATAATAGATGAATAAGTGTATAGCCACAATATAGGTAACACAGACATTCAAAGTGTCAAAAAAGTAACTAAATAGCCTACTTATATTAAAACACCAAACCTCAAAGCAAAATAAACGCTTGCCAAATTGTCAAAATTTTTATTTTTTTTTTGTTGAAATAATTTTTGGTATAAAATTTTCGTACCGCAAGCTTGAATTAATCTTCGTAAATTTTTTCTCTGTTGCAAATTTTTATAAGAAAATTCGCACCTCGAAACAATTTTCGGAAATAATTCAAGCTCTAGGGAGATTATAAGTGAAAATTTTGTCTCGCAATCTTTAGCGATAAATAATCGACACGTATTTTTTTTTCAAAAATATACTTTTTTTCTTCAAGTTATGATTTTTTGAACTTTCGAAGTTTATAAAATTGAACATTTTTCAATCACTGATAACTCGTAAACTATTCGATATATGAAAAATATTTTCGAGTAATAAAAGTTGCGTTTTCGTATGAACTTACCCAAAAAAATTTTGAAATATATTTTTTTGTTATTTAACTCATGTATTCTGCAATTGTTTTTGTTTGTTTTTTTTTAGTTGAAAATGTAATTATGTGAAAACCGCGTGTGGCTAGCTGCTAAGATTCTTGAGTTAGGTTTTTATAAGTATATTTTTATTTTTCTGAGATATCTCAAAAACTACGAATCTGACAGACTGAAGCACCACATGATTTTTGTTGAAAATGTAATTATCCCTCTAAATATTAAAACCGCGTGTCCTTAGCTGCTACAGTTCGTGGGTTACGATTTTTATGAATATATTTTTTTTTCTCAAATATCTCAAAAACTACAGATCTGACAGACTTCACCATAAATATAGTTTTTAACTGCCACCGTTCGCGAGTTAGGATATTTTAAAAAGTTTAACCCTCATTTCTACCCCCTTCCTAACCCCCCCCCCACACCAAAAACTAATTAGCTCACCGCCTAATGCCAGATAATTTTTGTGCGAAATTTGATAAAAATCGGTTAAGCGATTTATGAGTGGCTAAAAAACCAAAGAGTAAAATACGTTTTTATAGGCAGACGACTTTACCAGTGTTGAAAAATATTTTTTGTTTTTCCCAAGCCCGTGGCGAGATGGTTTCAGGTATTCCATGGTAGTAACAACAAAACCTAGTGACAAACTTTCCACTGCTATGAAATAGATAATTATGAATGATTTGCATAAATATCTTAGCACATCATTGCTGGAACTCTTTCTAATGGTACTATTAAAAAATATGTTTGAATATCAAATTCTTCTTCTTAATATAAAAAATATGTGAATAAACAGAAATTAAGAAAAAACTGTGCATGTGCTAGAGGCTATTTGAGCTCAAAATATCATGAATAAAAAATTTCCAAAAAGTCAACAACTTTTGAGAAAAGTAACAGGGACATCATTGCCCGTTTGAATGAGAATGACCCAACAACAAAACCGTAAAACCGTTATATAAGGAAAAAAACCTGACCCCGAGGCAAATTTACAAAAAAAAAAACAATTAAACCTGCACTTAAATGTTATCTGAAATCGTCAAAACTGGTCTAAAGGCAATGCCTTTATTAATTATTTATTTTATCTTTGACGTTCCGCTACATCGGCATCGGCACGAGAGTATGTTTTAAAAAGTAAAAAAAAAATTGTTCTATAATAAATAAAAAATATTCGACAATATTATATTATTCCATACAGATTTTTTATGATGTATGTAGACAATTTTGGAAAGATATTCTAGGTGAAGAAGGTTTTGAAAAGGTGCAAAAGTATGGCTTTTATTTTTTTATAAATCGATAGGTTTGCCTTTGTGGCAGCTTGGCAGGGGGCGCTCAAAGTTTGAAAAATGTTTACCATGACTCTAAAAACGCATCACGTGATGCGACATAAATTTGCACTTTTTTTCAAAATTTGCTATTTCTTGCTGCTAATTTCTTCTGCCGCTGTGCGGCAAGCTTCCCTGCCCCAAGCTGTGTTGTAAAATATTTACGTGGTTCCTATCAATTCATTATAATACATCTCTACAAAATAAGAAAAATTTTCTCTTGCTCTTGCTTCTCTGCTCTTATTATTTCTCATAGTTTCATAAGGGATTTTTGGTTTTTGAGTTGGATTTTGAGTTTTATTTGGATTTTAATTCTTTAAGTTAAAGTTTTGGGCAGATCATGGTTGAATCCTCCTGACAAATTTTGCTATGTTTCTGGAGAATACACTCGACTTTGACAAAAATTATATCCACAATTGCAATTTTTTTTTATTTTAGCTTTTGATTACTTGGTGGTAATTTTTTTTTTAATTTGTCTTTTTTTAGTTTTATTTGGCTGTATCTCCATAAAAATGCTGAGTTTTGTTTTTAAATTTTAGCAAAATTTGCAGCTATATTGATCCTCTATCTATGTTCCACATTTAAAGGGCATACCTTAAGATATACATTAATATAATATTAAAATTTATGAAAATTAGTTTTTTTTCAAACGACCGGAAAATAGCCACTTTCCACACGATTTTTCATACGGAAAGTTCTACATTACAAGGCATGTTCTTTTGAAATATTTCCACTCTCCAGAAAGGACCTTTTTGTTCAATTTTCCGGTCCCTTGATCCTTTTCCGGTCCCATTTTTGGCCAAGTTGGCTATGACTTCTTGTTGACAGCTTTTAGCTTGTTTTTTTGGGCAGTTTTGACACTTCTAAAAAAGCTGTTTTAAATTTGTTTCAAAAGTTTTGTTTACAAAAATGGACTCAGATCTAGAAAATGAATTGAATCCGGAGGAAATAATAAAAGCTGCTTCAAGAGTCACATACACCGAAAACTCGACCACACATTTTTAATTCTCAAAGTAAGAGTATGCTATAAATATAGGTAAATAAAGAACAAACCCAGAAATCTGCCTTTTATGAGCTCTTTTATCATTATTTTTGCTTGATAAGTTGGCCATAACTGGTCGTCAGTTATCACTGATTTAGCTGTGTGAAGCTAATAGGCACTACACTATAATTTTTCTAATGTTTTATACAATTTTGCACAAGTTAAAAATACAAAAATAATTTCTAACCACAAAACTTTACTTGTTTTTCTTAGTTTTCATCTTAAAAAAGAATCTTCTCTTTCCTTGTTTTCCAGTTTACCGACTAGTTTTGATTTCGTTGGGTATCATCAGGACAATGTAGGTTTCTCAGAAATGTCCGACTTCTTGTTTTAATTATCGGAAACACAATCCAGATTCCCTTTACAGTATAGGTCGAAAAAATCCGGCCTTGTGTATGAAACTAAACAAGTAGATTCATGAAGGTTGAGTTTTAACGAATACAAATTTAGCCCAATTCAATATCTGTCGAGGCATTAGCCGGATAAGTAATTGTTTAACAGTCGTCTGTATGGGTTTGGTAAATAGCACTAATCAGAATAGAGAAGAAATTACTTCATATAGCAATTATTTTTTGCAAGTTTTGGGGCCTCCCTGTAAAAAACTCCCTTTAAAAAACGCCCCCACCTACAGGTGTGCAATAATTTTTTTTATATTGGTGGGGCCCTTAACACAATAGGACTAATCAGAAAAGAGATGAAATGAATTCATAGAGCTATTATTTTTTGCGCCTAGACGTCTGCCAATATTTTTTTGTTATCTTTGGTTTGTCTTTATCAAAACTATATAAACCTTAAATGGGATGAAATGATTAATTTACTGCCACCACCTCTCTATCTATTATATCAGGGCATCTTGACAAGTAACAATTCACAAAAATTGTTCTTGCAAGATTTTGTCTGTTGGGCAGTGAATAGGAGATGAAGCCTTTGATGAATATAATCATGGATATAAAGCTCTAATTTCAGCACGAGAGGACATTTTGACAAGTAGTGTTTTATATCTATTACGGTTTTATGGAAATCCTTCGCCGCATAATATGTAAAACATTCCAACAGCAAAATGCAACTCCTAAATCAAAATGACCGTTATTTTGCACACATACACTCGTACAAACAGACGTAAGAAGTAATACCACGAAAACCGAGAATCCTATAAATTGCCGGGTTTATCGTTTTTGAATATCTGGATATCTGGGAACCTCATTCCAAAACTGAAGGTCTCTTTTTAATCGTAAATAAATCTTTGTAGATTATGACAATAATGTATGCCTGTTGTCTGATCGGTGACAAAAAAATTGTTTTTCTTAAGGCGATTTTAAGTTTGGCCTTTACCCATCCATATATAGTATGGAGGACATTGGGATCGTGAAAAAAGGTTTTTTTTATTTCGACTAAAAATAAGTTATTTATACAAAATTTTGTCATGGTGTCTGTCTGTCTGTAACATGATTACTCAAAAACCGCTCAAACCGATTTTTATCAAATTTGGCACAAAAATTCTCCGGCACCAGGCGGTGAGCTTATTAGTTTCTGGTGGGGGTGGGGGGTTGCGAAGGGGATAGAAATGAGGGTTAAACTTTTGAAAATATCGTAACTCTCGAACTGTAACAGTTAGCAACACGCGGTTTTCGCGCGAACACCAGCGATCCATTTTCTCAGTTTCAGCTAACCTGAGAATCGCTTTTAATATGAGTTGGGAAAATGGCCTTTATTTCCCCCCCCCCCTAATCAAATGCCTTCAAATCGCCGGTGCACGCTAAGATGGATAATTATATTTTCTGTAAAAACTATATTTATGATAAAGTCTGTCAGATCCGCAGTTTTTGAGATATTTAAGGAAAACAAAAAAATACTTTTAAAAATAGTAACCCTCGAACTGTAGCAGAACAAAAACTATTACTGCCAGATTCGTTATTTTGAGATATCTAAGACAAATATACTTAGAAAAACCTAACTCGCGAACAGCGAAGTAGCAGCTAGCGACACGCGGTTTTTACATACATTTTCAACCAAAAAAAGAATTTGAAACTTTTTTTTGAAAAAAAGAATTTGAAACTTTTTTTTGAAAATCAAAATTTGATTATTTTTAAACAATTTTTTTAAGGTTTTATGGATGGCTATACGTGCCTGCTGGCTCTATTTTTTTATATAATATCTGAGTTTGAAAACAAGAAATGTCCTCCAATGTGTTTTTTAAATAACTTCCACTATATCTCTTCAGCTACTTTGACGGAGAAACATTTTTTTATTTTTGTAACGATTCCCAGGCAGTCATCAAAACGATGCACATTTGTATACCGTAATTGTCCTACATTTCAATAATACTAATTAACATATTATATTGAAACTCAACAAGGTAATTAAAAGGGCCGTCCATTTAGATCTCAGACGAGCAAGCAAATATTTAAGATTTACCTTTTTACTCCCTTATAAGGATATGAGGTCAAATACTCCCTTTAATTTTAGTGGGAAGACATAGATAACGCGATAATTGTTATATTCAAATTTACAACTCAGCTACGTCACCCGCAGCTGCTTAGCAATAATGAAAATTATTCTAGTATATTGGAAACAGTGTAAGGACATTGCGATAAAAAATTATTTTTTATAAAAACTATATACTGGGTTCATCAAACATCAAGAAAATAATAAATTCTGTTAATAGTTACATGATTTTTTTACTTTAAAAAAGTCTAAATTGGTACAACTTGACTGTTTTGACCGAATATTTTCAAACGCCTATATTTAGGCCAATAGTGATGCAATCTAAAAGAAAAAAAATACGGGTTTCTTTATTTTGATTGTAAATTAAGACAGTAAAAAATAATTGTAATCGGTGATATCGATCTTCTTCCGTTGCCTGATTTGATATGTTTGATTAAAAGCTTTCTCATAATCTCTGAAACAGTCATATACTAGCACCAACACATCCCTAACTTAAATACCAAATAAGGCTTCTCTTATACGATTATAATACGAAAACCTTCCCTTTCTTTAAAGTTTAATCCCATTTTTTCACCACTTAATCATGCCCCGTCTCCCATTAATTATTTCGTTTTATGTATGATTACAAAAGTTGGTCAAAAATAATATCCGTTTCTAGCAAATTCGAAAAAATAGTTATTTACCTAACAAGTGCGGAAAGTGATACTTTACCGCACGCGACGGCAGTTGATCGTACGATGCGAAGCGGAATTCGGACAAGCCGTCAAGGGCGGTAAAGGCATTTTACGCATCAAGAGCTAGGTACAAGATTTGAGCATATAAAACTTCAAAAAATCATTTTAAAACTATAAAAATATCTATTCTATCTAAATTTTACTTTACAGTACGGCGTGCGGTAAAGTAAGATCATAAGAATTTAGTATAATTATTTATAATAATAAAAAATCGTAGTAAATCGAAGATTCTATATAGTTAAACTTTACAGCACGGCGTGCTGTAATGTAAAATTATAAGAATTTCATATTATTTGGCGTTATTTTACATAAAAATTATATTTTAATTGAAATTTTTATATAGTTTTACCGAACGCCCTGCGTTAATATAAAAGCATGCAAATTTATTACATTTTTTTAGAAATAATTAACAGTTTTAAAAAAGCTGCATAAAAATTGTGGTGAGGTAAAAACGCTTTATTTGGGTTTGGGATGTATTTCGCTAATTTAATATTGTTTCATCTTGAGTGCAAATTTGATCAAATTAAGCGCTTTTTCTTAACAAGGCAGTTTGGCTATCTGGCTTTTAAAAAAGCAAGCGGCGTGCGGTAAAGTTAACTTACGGCACCGCAGCTTGTAAAGTACTACTTTGTGCACGCAAATAAGCCCTGTAAAGTGCCATTTACGCACGCGAGTAGTTAAAAACAATTTCATAGTCGGTCCTTGTTAGTCAAAGTTTATATCGCCAAAAGTAGTGTGACCATCATTTTTTAGAGCAAAAAGAGTACCCATAGGTACACAATTAAACTAAAAGTCCCACATTTTATCACGTTTTTAATAATGGGTAATAAAAATTGTGTAAAATTAAACTAAAATCATAAATAAGAATGATTTTTAGCACCGCCCAGTCAACACAAAAACATTCTTAGGATATGACAAGGATATTCTTTTGGAACATAGGAATATTCTTTTAAATACTTATATTCATATCATATGCAAGGTTCGTTAAAATTTTTGATTTTTTGAAGTATTATTTTAAGACTTGGATGTGCTCTTGATATTAGTTTGGTTGGTTATTAATATTGAAATGATAATAAGAAAATGGATAATTCAATGAATATTGTTGTGATATGGGGAAAAAAGCTTTTAAAAAAGTACTGTACTCTCAAAGAGTATAAATGGTCACAACTACCAAAAAGTCAATAATTTGCTTTGCATGGTTACTCCTTTAGGCAGAAGAGTATTGAATAGAAGACATAAATAGAAGGAAGCAGGAACGGATCAGTATAAAAGCAGCAATTCCCCTAAGGGCCCAACAAGGCTCGCTGTCGACCGAGCAATAAGGAATCATAGAAATTGGAGCATATAGGTAGAAAGTATTTCAGGATTTACGCCAATTTTTTTGTACTAACGGCAAAGATGTCGCTAATTTGAATTAATCTAAAGCTGGCTTTATACAAGCAAACAAAAATAAAAATTAATTAGAATTAAAATAAAAGTTCACTTAATGGGGAACATCAGAAATAAAAATTAGAATAAAAAGATGGGAAACTTTTATTTTTATCTGGAAACGAATTTACGCATGCCCCATAGCCGCACCATTTTTCGGATTTTTTGCATTTTTTGGTTTGTTTTTGGCAGATAATATTTAAGAAAACAGTACTATGATGGAGGGGCGTCAATTGGGGGGGGGGATGTAAGTCGTAAGAAGTATTTTTACAGCAATATTATATTTTTAAAACGCATGTAAGTAATCAAAATTAGAATTTGGTTTACGTTTAATTAAAAATGTGACAGTGACAATAGTACATTATAAACCTAGGGGCTAAAGTGCCACATATAATCCCGCGGCGAAAGGTTCCTCCCTACGGTCGGGCTACAATTCGCTTAGGGATTAAACGACACTTTATACTCGAGGTTTATATACTATTTTATGCACTTTAGGAAAAGATCTTTGATAAAATTACGTTACTTCTACGCCAACTCCAAGAAAGGGTGCTAAGAATAAAATCTTGGCCAAGAGCAAGTGCTGTTTAGCTTGGCTTGCCATAAATTTAATTATAATTTTCCAGGGATTAGCTTTTTTTTAATCTTTAAGGGATTAAATTTACTTCAAATCCCTAAGCTGAAGGATTAAATTTATTTTTAATCTCTCAGGGATTAAATTTTCTTTGAATCCCTTAGGGATTAAAAGTGTCACTTTAGTCTCTAAAAAAGAGGGATTAAAAGTACCTATTTAATCCATGAAGTGCATAAAATTATTTATTATCAGTGTTTGCCAACTGTAACTGCCACACACAAAAAAAAATTGTCAACATTTCCCTAACAACTGCCAAATCGAGTTGATCACCTCTGGTAAAACAATTACTGAAAAAATTGTATACAAGTATAAAAAAACTCTTTTTTTTTTTTGTTAGATTTACAGTGACACAACTATCTTCCGTTTCCGTTTGTTCATTTATTTAGTGTTTAAGCCTAAGTTTTTTTGGTTTTTTTTAAATCTATGTTTACCAAAAAAATTGTTTTGTTTTTTATGTTTATTTGAGTTATTTTGGCATCAATAACCAGCTTAAGATTGTGCTATTTTTTTTGGAAATATATCTGGTTATTGCGGGCTTCAATAAAATCTAGAAAGTAAAATATTGTTAGTGCCGGTTTGATTCACCATATTTCCCCCCCCCCCCACTTGCCTCTCTTAGACTTAAAGGTTTCGTCTTTAAAAAATAGCAGCTTAACTTCCTAATTTTAAATAGAAAAATCCTGTATATCTGAAAGGTAGAATATTTTCTAAAGATTTTAATGGCAGCCATCTTCAATGGTCGCCATATTGGTGTTCTACATGGATTGAGAAATAACTCTGGATCTAAAAAGTTGTCTTTTGGCATCAACTTTCATCGCTGAAAGCGGCATTTCTCAATCAAAAAGTGCAAGGTTTTTTCGATGTTAGCGGCGTACCCAACGTACTAAAACTATGTTTACTTGTCGAACACTTATGGCAAAGTATTTTTATTTTTGCTCGAGAACCGTCCAAGATAAATCCAACATTAATAAAAATTATGCTACTTCTGTACATACTTTTTTCCAGTTTCAATATAAGGGAGGTAAGGGGGTTGAAGGGGTGGAACATATGGTGAATCATCCTGTACCTCATATAATTTTTTTAATCAGAAATACCAGAAACTAACTACCTGTACCTATGGGATGTCCTTGTCTAACCCGTTAAGGGTTCGACAAAAAATTATTCGTTTTACAAATTTTCAAAAAATCATAGTTTAAAGTATAAAGAACCTACAGATACTGTAAAAAAGTTGATAAAAACAATTTAGATTTAAGTAACCATTTTGTTTATTTAACGAGAGTCACCCTGGAACGACCTAGACAGGTCGTGCTCGTTCTACCCACTCTGTCATAGATCTACAAGGAACGCAAAAACGGTACCCACAGTAATAATATTATCGATTTACGATGAGACCGTACCTTGCGAACCAACCGCAAGATTTTTTTGATTGTGCGTACTGACCACTCCCTTTTTAAAATCTTTTTTTTTTGCTTCACAGTAGATTCATTAACATCACAATCGGCTTAAGAGTCAAGCTACATATACTTTACTAAACTTATTTGTATTATTGGTAGGGGATACCTCTTCTGTGTTTAAATATCACCCGCCATATTGAAATTGGTCTGGAGAATTTGGAATAAATGGTGCTATTCCTTTATATTCCTTCATTATATAATATTGCAACTACGCACGGTGGTCGATTTTTATAAAAACGAGGACATTTAAAAAAAACTTCCACATTGTAATTTAATCCTACAAAATATTTAATTTTTAATAAAAAACTAAAAATTTTGTTTGTTATTTAGTTTTAATAAAAAACTTAATATTTCGTTTTATGCATTTATTCTTATTCAGCTGATATACAGGATGATCGTGTGAATTTTCACATTTATTTAACAAAATTTTTAAGAGTTAAGATACATATATATTAATTGGCTAAATTAAACTTAAAATGCCAATATAGAACAATCAAATCTAGTTTAAAGTAATTGACACAATATATACAAATGTTACAGTATATATACTAGTATATTTTTATGTATATAGGGTATGTTAAAAACAATGCCAAACGAAAAATTTCAAATGGAACCCACTATTGCAAAAAATTCTAAGGTTCATAAAAAAATGTCAAACTTTTGTATTTACCATATTTGTATATCTATTAAAATTAACTCGTTAGGCGGAGTACAAAGATATACTAGAAAATCCTGCACCTAATAAAACAGGAAAATATTGATATACATAAAAAATAAAAAAATCAATGAATAGCGAGCTTTCCCTCAAAAAAGGTAATGGTAACCGTAGATTTTTGAGGGAAAGCTCGCTATTCATTGATTTTGTTATTTATTCACCCTCACTAAATCCCTTTATATAAAAAATACTGTTTCCCATATTTCTTTTTTTATATATTATTAAATATAATACTTGCAAATTATAATGTTTTTACTGTTGTTATAATCAAGGCTTATTCATCAAGAAAAAGCTAATCAAAAAAATACTCGTCGAAAACAATTATTCACTCAACTCATTCACTTATATTTAAAACAAACTTACCTGTCAAAAGTTAAAGTACACCCAAAATTATTTATATCAGACATCCCACACATAATAAACAAACTGACTTTATGGAGATAAGAAACTTTCTTCAAGCCAATATTTTATAATAAATACAAAATACTGACTTTTGATAACACGTCTTTTAATTTTTTGTATAATGTAAACAACATAGTTTATTCTTTGGCCAACTATTCGCCTAGTATCTTGACAACAATAAAGGAACAAATTTAGATACATTTTCAATTTTTTAATTTTTCCATTTATGTCCGTGTTTCCTGAAAATCGACCACTGTGCGACGCGAAGGACAGCTGGATGGATTTCGCCCAGCGGCGACTTCGAGGGACCGAGAAAGAGTAGCATCCGATGTTCGAGTAAGATATACATATCAAGGAGAGGAGCTTAGAGTGACCCTTCTTATCTTGTTAATGTTCGGTGCTTGGGTGTAGTTAAACCCAAAAAATCAGGAAACAAAAAAAATTTTGGAATTTGCTTATACCTATATAAGATTGCTTCACTTCTGTTCCAACTTTATTGAAAATTCCAAAAACCTCAAACAATTGAGCTAACATCGAAACTAACTTTGTTTTAATTTTTGAGGCAATTGCCTTGCCTAGCGATTTCGTAATCAGAATTTCTAGGGCTAAAATTTTTATATGCTGTTGACCGGGGTCTAAAAGTAAGATCCCCAAGTTTGTGTTTCCCCCACTCTTCGGGAACCATCCGCAATTTTGAAAAACTTTGTAATCGACTTTCCTCCATTTCTATTGGTCGGAGGCGAAAAAGTCTGAAAACAAAAATATTAGGCAGAAAATTTTCAACATTTTTATCCAAGTGCTCAACTTTCTTTAGTTAGTTTCCAAAAAGTTAGATGGCGCCGAAGTTACAAAAAATCAGTTTTAACGTATTCTGACCAACAAAAAGTGATTTTTTTAAAAAAAATTATAGATCTCTCTCTAGAAAAATCCTATAAAAATATCTATATTGTTTATAATTAGTAAAACAGTCTGAGCTACATTATTTATAGTAAGAGCAGTACAAATGAGTTATCAAATTAAATCTTGTGACGTGCGCTACACAAATTACCGAAAGTATCTGACAGACTGACATTTGTGGGTCAAAATACGTTAAAACTGATTTTTCGTCACTTCTAACGCCCTCTATCCTTTTAAAAACTAACTACAGAGAAAAAATATTGCAAATTTTATGCCAAAGATTTTTGTTTCTACACTTTTTTGCCTCCGACCAACAGAAAAAGAGACAATCGGTTCCAAAGTTTTTTTTTAAATGGCGGATAGTTCCCGAAGAGAGGGAGAAACAAAAACTTGGGAATTTTACTTTCAGACCCTCCAAAGAACATACAAAAAACTCAGACTGTCCGGTTTTTTTTCGACTTCAAATGACAATTTTTTTTTCAAATTTTGATCCCTCCCCCCTTGCAACACTTTACAACATTTTTGTAACCCCTTCCCCCTCTCTTTTAGCACTTAATAATACTTCTACCTACCCCTCCAACCCCTCTTGTCGCGTTTATGTAAGCGATGGATGTTACCCAAAAGGACTCGACTATCGGTACCCGACTAAATGTCAGTCTGTCAGATACTTTCGGCAATTTTCATACCGACAGATTGGGTCATTTTTGTAGCGTAGCTCACAAGCTTTAATTTGATATTTCATTTGTACTGCTCTTACCATAAATAATAATATATAATCCACAACACGCGACTTCATGCATGCTCAGAAAGAGGTTCTCAAAGAATTTTACCGATTTTCAGTCGTTGTAGTTCAGAGACTGTTTAATTAATTATAAATAATTTACATATTTTTAGAGGATTTTGTTTAGTTAGTTCCCGAGGAGTGGGGGAAACACAAAATTGGGTGGTTTACTTTCAGACCCCCCGAAAGAACATACCAAAATCTCATCCTTCCCGGATTTTTTTGGACCTCAAATAACAATTTTACTGTACTTTATATTAAGATCTTACCAATCAGTTCATACACAATTTTATCAAAACTATCAAATGCGTTTGGTATTTGACGGGTTAACAACTTGTACCTCATCGAATCAGATATTTTAGGTCGTGATCTGTTCGACGGATCAAAATCATCGACCAAAACCTACAAGCAAGAAATCTTGCCGCGCTTTCAAGCTCTAAGATCAAAACGACTAATAATCTAAAATTCTTAAAACTTACTTACACTTAATCCTCTAATTATGCACCTGAAACAATTATGGCATTAACTGCATACCTACGTATTATAGTGCAAAAACAGAACACGCATAATAAACAATTTCTCTATCAGGTTAAAATATAATATATATTTTTAACTGCTGTCTTTTTTCTATTTTCTTTTAAATTTAAATGTCGGCAAAACACCTACGCTAATGGTACGCTCGAGAAAATGGGTTTTAAATCGTTTTATTACTCTCTCTTCTTTATGAATGGACTTTAATGAAAGTGACAAAAGGGATTGGCTGAAGGGCGCACATGAAGTCAGACTTGAACGAATTAATAATTATTTATGCACTGAGGTCTTAGCCGAGGGCGTTAAAGATGTTTTTAAGCGAGGTACATATACACATAATTTTATGACACTAGTCAAAAATACTTTAAAGCTTAAACTTGAACAGTCACGAGACAACTCGTCATTTTAGAACTTAAGGCCCGCGGGCATAAAAGGTACCCTAGGTCGTTAAAAGTACTACTTTACGCTTGAAAATCGGGCGTGCACTTTTGCGCCCGCTTGTGCATAAAACACATAAAGTTAGTTACGTATCCAAAAAACCGTCGCATCTTCACTTTCTAAATAACTTTGTGAGAGTTTTGTAATAAATTTTAATGTATTAATAATGTGCATTTATATTTTACATAAATATGCATATATTAGAAACCGCATTCTTCAATATTGCAAGTGTTACACCCGGTTCCCACCTACGACTTTTTCGTGCGTGCCCGCTCACGCGTCACATGACTGTCATAACATTTCAAATTGACATCATGTGACGCGTGATTGAGCACTCACAAGAAAGTCGTAGGTGAGAACCGGGTGTTACACGTAAATATTACACCTACCTGTAACCAAATTACACCACCGCAATTCCCCTCAGAACTTTTTCACCTACAATAATAACAGGGTTGGCACAGCAAATTGACTTGAAAGTTCCCTGACATTTCCCGGTTTTCCCTGACAAATGCTTTGATTTTTCCCAACATTATCATCCAAATAAAGTTACAAAAATAACAGTCCAAAAGTATCCCCATCATCATATTCAATTTTTTGGTGCACCTATATCTCTGAAGGAGGCGATTTTGTTAAATTGGTTTAGTGTGTACTATGAAAATACTTTTTTTTATACCCTCATTAAAAACATGATTTTAGTAACTGTCTGCAGATAACTAAAGCATGGCTTTTTTGGATACCGATGCAAGAAATTTGTTTTTTGATCACGGGTGCAAAAAAAGATTTCTGTCCGTTTTTTACCCAAAATTAAAGAGAAATAGCGGAAAATAGTAATATTGAAAAAATCTGATTATTCTTGCTTAGAAATTAAGCCATTTCAGCCAGTTTTCACCAAGTATTTACGAAAAAATCACTTAAAAACATCGTCAAAATATCAAACTGTCAAAGATTAAAATGTCGCAACAATGAACGTCACCGAGTAAAAAAGCACATCGCCATGGAAACGATTGTTATTTCATTTATCAGCCGCCTTGATTTATAGTGTAAAGATGGTGTGTTGCGAGAAGTGCTCTTGGTTTGAGATTTTTAAAACTATTTTCCTATTATTAAAAAAAATAGTGTTCACAACTCGCGGCTAAACTGTACTTTTTTTACTCGCGTTTTTAAATACCTCGCTGCGCTCGTCATTTAAACCAACGCTTGTAAAAAAAAAGCAATATTTTAGCCACTTGTTGTGAAAACTACTATTTTTTATACCTTCATCAAAAACATGATTTTAGTAACTGTCTGCAGATAACTAAAGCATAGTTTTTTTAGTTACGGATGCAAAAAAAACTTTTTTTTTAATCACAGGTGCAAAAAAAAGATTTCTGTCCATTTTTTGTGCGTGCTCTTCGTTCAAAAACAAGTATTTTCCTGTTTTTCTTGGATTTTTTGATAAAGGTATTTAAAAAAATAGTGTTAACAACTCGCGGCTAAACTGTGCTTTTTTTAGTCGCGTTTTTAAATACCTCGCTTATTTAAACCAACGCTTGTAAAAAAAGCACTATTTTAGCCACTAGTTGTAAAAAACTACTAATTTGAATTAAAAAATTACGGCGAATCTAGTTTTAATTGTAGATTTGTTTCTAAAATAATTTCTTTAAAAATTTTAATATCTTACGTTTTTTCCCTGACATTTTCCTGTAACTTGAGGTCTGCTTAAAATTCCCTGACATTTCCCGGTTTTCCAGTGCTTTCCCGAATAAAAAGGAACTTGATTTTTTTCTCGCTAGATGATCTACCGCTCGAATTTTCTATTGCCAGCTTTTCTGTAACATAGACACTGAAACTGGTCTTGGCTTAGATATTATTTTCTAAATTATTTATAGGTTCTTACAATTATTATTATTTATTATTATTATTATTATAAGCCATAGCCGTGATTCAATGGTTAGCAAGATGAAATAGTCCATAAACACGACAATTACGAGGCGATTTACCATTTAGAAATCTATTGAAGTGGTTTGTGCAATATAGGAGCATCGTACGGAGATTACAGCATAAATATCAATTTTGTAGTATCGATATTGTTAGTTTTAGTCAGAAGCGGTGTCAGATAGTCAAGAGATACGTTGGGCTGTATTTAATGATAATTGGCTATGTTTTTTTTTTATTGAAGAAAGCAGGTAAATAAACACACACTTTTTTCTAGCTTTAAAACTATCTCTAATGGAGTAAGTTCAGTCTGAAGCGATGTCGTTATTACAGATTTTGTTGAAAATTTATTTTCGCATCTAAATGTACAAATCGTGTCTTGCTAGCTAATAAGGTTCGTTGAAAAGGCGTGCTTACCACCGCCAAAATGACGTTATTTTTGGAGTATTTCCGTAGTCACGTCAAAGTGACAAATTTTTCCAAAAATAATGTTTAAAATTGTTACTTTTTGATTAAGGAACCGAAATAACTTTATTTTTGACAGCTTGTCAAATAACGATAACCAACAAAGGTTGTTATTTTTTTATGCTGACCAAAAACTCCCTAATAACTTTGTTTTAAATCTGAAAATAACTGCCATGGGTCCAAATTTAGACCAACAAATTCGCAGTGTGTTGTTAGTATTGTCCCGTTAGTAAGTAACAAACCAATTAAAAGAATTATTATCATGCTGCACACATTTGTTTAGAGAATATATTATTGACTATAATTTAAAAACGTTTTAAATGTTTAAATTTAGAGAACTAAATACTCAAAATTCATATTTAACAAAAAATTGGTGCTAGAAAGCACGGATAGTCCACCATACAATCAATTATTTTATGTTGATAGGAAATGAAAATATCTCGAAAACTGTAGCTTTGAAAGATTTGAACCTTATAACAAAAGTTTTGGGTAATATTTACGAAAACGAAAATCTGAATACAGCATATCAGGCAAGCTTATGATTTTTTTTATATATATTTTAACGTTTTCTCAAATAACTCGGAAACTAAAGCTCCCACGAATTTGGACTTTATAATAACAAAATTTGTAGTCCATATCAAACCTAAATCTGAAAACCGTATATCGCTACTTGCTTTTGTTCCAAAATTACAATTTTTTTAAATATTTTATGCCCCTTTTCCCGCCTTCAACCCGCCACCACCCTACCCCAAAGTTAATCAGTTCATGGTCAGCCGATAGAGAATTTTTGTACCAAATTTCGTTAAAATCGATTAAAGCGTTCTTGAGTTATCGTGTATACAGCATACAACAGACAACAGTCAGACAGACAACTTTTTCTTTCGTCGATTAAGGCGTTTTGGAAACTTAGTACTCATTTTTGATAAAATTAAGAAAAGTCAAAATTTATTGGTATGGTGGACTAAAAAACGATATAGTCAACCCAGTGGCGGTCCCAGCCATTTAAAAAAGGGGGGGGGGGGGTTCGATACGAACATTAGGAACATATCAATATATACAAACAAAACTTAGTAACTACAAGCGCAGATTTGACCTCAAATCTAGGGAGGGGGTACTCAGATTTTAAGTTGTTTATATCATGCATTTTTTATTTAAAACAATGTTTCAAGACGCCGAAAATTTGAGGAAATTACATTAAAAATGCAATTATTATCAACGTATCATGCGCCGCAAGCGAAATTTTTTAAGAAAATTGCACAGAAAAATGCATTTTACATGCATAAATATATCAATGGGTTCAAAGCGCAGCAGACGAAAATTTTTAAAAAAGTGACACTACAAATGCCATTGTTAACACAAAATTAAACCAATACTGTAAATATCAAAGGTGTTATATAGCGCCGCAATTTATGCCCTACTTTTGATTTTCTAAATATTTTCGTGCCTACCCCCCTGAAATCCGCGCTTGAGTAACTACGTATAATTTTTTCAGTTATAAAAAACATAGATAACAAACAAACCACAAACCAAACCTAGTAGCTTTTTTGAGATCTAAAAATCTTTTTAAGTTGAAACATTACCTTTTATATTGGATATCTCCAAAATAAGATCTCAAAAAAACGTTTCCAGTTTTTTTTTTGGGCAATATTAATTTCAATATGTCTGTTGATATGCAGTAACGCTAAGCCCGTCAGACAATTTTCCGTCATAGTGTTTTTAAGTATTTATATTTTCAATCTTCTGAGGCAGGAGAAGCTTCTTTCTGACGAAGCATTACTTACTGACAAACATCCAAGAATGTTTTTATCAACGGAAAAATATCGCCGCACTTGTTCATTGCCTCGAAAACGTTATCATATATGTTTTGATTTAAGCTTGCATACTTCTGACCAATATTGTTTCCAAATACTGACTTCTCCCAATAAAAGTTCAAGAATTTTCAAACAAAATTAATCAAACAGTTTATAGTATTTGGAAACGACATTAGTTCATTTTGCCCTGATTTTGACTTCACGTTGTATAAAACTTGGTATGAATATGTTCAGGTCAAAAATACTTGAGTCTCGTTATTGAACCTTGATTTTATGTCCCAAATGATTTTGTCTAAAACTTGTTTATAAATTGAAACTCTATAATACTATTCTGTATTTCTAAAATCGTAGTTTTCGTCTGTTTCAAACTGTCCCAAAATACTGTGGAGGAAGAAAGGAACGTTCTGCAATTTCTCGTTTGTTCTCCAAAGACTTCAGGGTTACCACCAGCATGTTTGTTTCTTTTTTCTGAAGCAAAAGGAGGGGGCGATCGCCCCCCCCTGGGGACCGCCACTGGTCAACATAATAAGTCGCATTATGCACTAAAATTTATCTGTTTTTTTTTCTTCTGTGTTCTGTTCTGCTTTTAACGTACTTAACTACATTGAGACTGGTTAAAAGAAAAATAAAAGAATATTTTCCAACTAATAACGTAAAAATTGAGATTTATTAGTCGACTATTTTTTCTCCAATTAGTCCTTTATAAAAATTATTTATTTATGATTTCTTCAGTATTGAAAAAATGCAATAGTCACTGAATTATTATCGTTTTGTCCCGTTAGTAATCATAGAATCTCACTTCTCTTTTGACCCAAATAACTACTAATTTTTTAAGGAAAAAAAATTGTTTTTTTACCTATCCCAAAATCCTTAATTCTGGTGATATGAATGGCTGAAAGTTTTTGAGACCGAAAATGTTATCGTACAAAATGGTATTTTGTCTCTACCACATTTAAGAGTAAGTATGCCGCCTTTTCTGTGTTGTTTTAATTTTTAGTTTTAAATTCGTTTTAATCATTATCAACTTTGGCCATCTGTGGGAGAGCTCTCTGATCTTTCGTAGAAACTACATTAGGTCATATTACTGCTTCAATAACCATCAAAAGGCCACAGATATATTATAAAGGCGTACATGTTATTATCATTTTACGTTATTTGCCGACTTTTATGACGGAAGACATAAATTAGTCAGTTAAGAAGTTAATTACGTGTGTAAATGTGTGAGTAACACTAATTTTAATTTCCAGAAGTGCCGTTATGACCGCGGACTTTGCGAGAGACATTTTAAGCCATACGGGGTCGTAAATTTATTTGCTTGGCTTTATAGAATTCCACACTGCACATAATAAAATAATAGATATTTGACTTTTTTTCGCCATAAAATTTCACATATTTTTACAGTGGCGCACCCAGGAATTGGCTTCGGGGGGATTTTTAGGACTAAATAATTAAAAAAAAACTTAATTTGAAGTAAAAATGTAACCATAATTGATACAAGGAAACAGGAGCTTACAAGCGCGGACCTGGGCTCAAATATAGAGGGGGGAGGGGGTGTTAACCAAATTTAAAATTGTTCACTTACCCAAAATTCGATGTCAAAATCATGGTTCACCGCAAGCAAAATTTTTTGAGAATATAACACTTATGCAATTTTTGTCTCAAAATGCAATGTTTGACTTTTTTTGTTTGCAAAAATACTAAAATGCGCCGCTGGCGAAAATTTTTGCGAAAATGTCACTTCAAATGCCATTTTTGACACCAAATCGCATGCAAAATGTTTTGATAAAATTACATTAAAAATACCATTTTGATGGTGACCCAAACTGAAAACAAATAAAAAAATCAAACATTTTTATACTGGCCACGAACAAACGAAATCGTAAAAATGAAAGGTGTTATGTTTTGCAATTTATGATTTTTTAAAGATTTTTGTTAAAAATTAAAGTCCAGGGCTCTTGTATTTTATTCCCTATATATTTTATTTCTGTTATTTGATTGTGCAAACTGTATATAATTCCCCCCCTCGGTGCGCCACTGATTTTAACACGAAGGATCGTAGGCAAACCAAAACCGCAACACTCCTTGACATAAAAGTTTATTAATCGACTTCAGAAAAAGACGAGGTTATAAGTTGGTCGTGTATTTGTTCTAAGCACAATTTCCAAACGGCTAAACCGATTTTCATAATTCTGTTTTTATTCGTCTTTCTCAACAAAATTAAATCTCAGATTTTTTATTTTTTATTTTGTTTTGGAGATTACTTTTTTTCAAAATATATGCGTATTTTACATTCTTTTGCCTCGTGGATTGGACCTGATTTCGCAAATAATTTTAAATATGCATTTTACGTAATTTCTGGTAGACCTATTAAAAATAAAACGTACCCAAAGTTATTTTGAAAATTAATCTTGAATACCAGTGGCGTCCAAGTTGTGGATTGTAACAGATCTTTACAAAAAATACTTTATATGTTTCACATCAATTTTGTCGCTATTCATTAAAAAAAAGATAATTTTTTTCAGATATTAGTAACTAGTAACTAGTAACCATTTTTACCAAAGCGGTTTTTTTATTTTTTTTTTAAATGTTAACCAGGGGCGGAGCTAGATTTTTTTTCAGACTACTTTTATTGATATAAAATGGTTACATAAATTAGAGAAAGCAGGTTCAACAAGCACATCAGGGGCGCGCATAATTTTTTATTTTAAAAAGTTTTTATTTAAAAATATTATGTTAGTTGTATGTGATCCTAAAGTGAATCAAGTGGTATCATTCGAAAGGTCCAATTTTGAAATTTTGCACACACCATGAGAACCTGCAATAGAGTTCTCGAGTAACAAGGCTGGCCCTCCCATTTTTTAAGATTGTTGTGCAAAATTATGCAAAAATATCTGGGGGGGCCAGTCTCGTTACTCGAGAACCCTATTGCGGGTTCCCATGGGGTGTGCAAAATTTCAAAATGGGTGTGCAAAATTACCAAAAATATCTTCTGGGGGGGCAGCCTCGTTACTTATGAACCCTAATTCAGGTTCCCATGGGGTGTTCAAAATTGGACCTTTCGAATGATACCAAAATTTTTCAAAAATATCTGGGGGGGTCAGCCTCGTTACGTGTGCATAATTTCAAAATGGGTGTGCAAAATTAGACCTTTGGAATGGTACCAAAATTTTCAAAAAATATCTTCTGGGGGGGACCAGCCTCGTTACTCATGAACTCTATTGCAGGTTCCCATATAGAGTGTGGAAAATTTCAAAATAGGTGTGCAAAATTGGACCTTTCGAATGATACCAAAGTTTTTAAAAAATATCTGGGGGGCCAGCCTCACTCGAGAACCCTATTGCGAGTTCCCATGGGGTGTGCAAAATTTCAAAATAGGTGTGCAAAATTGTGCAAAATTGGACCTTTCGAATATTACCAAAATTTTCAACAAACCTTATATTTTATGATTGGTTTTCACCTATTCACTTTAGGATCACAAAGAACTAATATAATATTTTCAAATAAAAATTTTTTTAAATAAAAAATTATATACGTCCCTGATGTGCTTGTTAAAAAAAAATAATTACATAATAATTTAAAAAAATATAAGTTGAACCTGCTTTCTCTAATTTATGTAACCATTTTTTATCAATAAAAGTTAATTCTGAAAAAAAATCTAGCTCCGCCCCTGGTTAACATTTAAAAAAAGATAAAAAATCGCTTTGGTAACAATGGTCACTAGTTACTAATAACTGAAAAAAATAATAAATTTTTTTAATTAATAGCGAGAAAATTGATATTAAACGTATAAAGTATTTTTTGTAAGCATCTGTTACAATCCACAACTTAGACGCCTCTGGTAATCAAGATTAATTTTCAAAATAACTTTGGGTACGTTTCATTTTTAATAGGCCTTCCAGAGATTGCAAAAATGCATATTTAAAATTATTTTCGAAATCCGGTCAAATCCACGAGGCAAAAGAATGTAAAATAAGCATATATTTTGGAAAAAAATCATATCTCCAATACAAAAGAAAAAATAAAAAATCTGAGAATTAATTTCGTTAAGAATGATTTGATAACCAATTTGAATAATTTTAAATTTTTCCCATTTTTTTTTTTATTTTCGTTTTTAAACTTTGACAAAAAAAACAGTACTTTTTGTCACACCTTATATACCGAATAAAATAAAAAATGGTAAACTTTGATTTTAACCTTTTTTTAGAAAAAAATATCAGCTATACGATACCAAAACCCCCATTTCAAAATAATAAAACCTAAAAAAGTTACAGAGTTTTAAAATACTCTCCTAAATATAAAATATGCGTTTCATAGTGCGCCCAGTTTATTGTGATTGTTCGCAACTCGGATTAAAAAATTACAAGAGATATAACAGTAAACAATACTACCTCGATCAGCCATCCATAAGGTTTATTTTCCCATAAAATTCACGGTTGCCAATTTGGGGATTTGGTAAGAAAAAAACTAAATACAGTTTTTGAATCACTTTTTTAATTATATTTACTATGTTACGCATTTTTATACGAGGTAATTAGCCTCGGACTAATAACTACATTTTTTAATTTAAGTAATTTCTATTAAAAGTATTGCTTTAAAAATATAAACCGGCAACATTGGATCAAAGATAAGCGGCGAATAAATTATGACAAGTATTTTTCGTTCACAGCTGACTCGGCAGTGTTTTTAACGGGAGTTGGTGTTTTTTTGTGATTTTTGACTTTTATTTTGACTATTTAAAAAAAAAGAACTATATAGTCTTTTTGAGGATCAGCACAATGCGTGATCTATGAAAAAAAACAGAATATTTCGGCCTAAAATTATTATTTCGGAGGTAAGAGATTGTGACATTTTAGTTTGGTCATTGGCGTAGTTTTGTAGCTTATATATTTTAAATCTATATGTGCCACCGCAACCCGCACCCCTTCTTGGCATCTAACCAAATCCACTTTTTCAAAAATATTTTACAAAAAACCTAAGGGATCAAAAGTTTTAAAGAATTTTTTGTTTTTTTTTTTGTCAAAATTTTCGCCTGCGGCGCTATACTAATATTAGATTTTGTTACAATTTTGTTTAATTTTAAACGATTTTTTGTCGACAACATGTGAAACAAGTAAAAAATAGCATTTTAGTATAATTTTTTCAAAACTTTTGCCTTTGCCTTTAAGAGTTAATTTTGAACAAAATCTGCAAATGACACTAGATGAGACTTGGTTTTAAAAATAAGTATTTTTGTTTACACTAACTCAACACCTATTAAACCGCCCTTCTCCCCTCCCTTCAGTTAAAGAGCTTAAGAAATATGCACCTACCTAATTTTTAAAAATTTTCCATAGGTAGGTAGTTCATTTTTATTAAATAATGAAACCCCTCCCAGAGTCGATTTCTGGCTACGCCACTGTTAAATAGGTACGTGAATAAAAAAAAGATTCCGTTTTCTTAGAGCATTTTTAAAATATAAAAAAAAATTATGATCTTTTATTTTTGGTTGTAGTTGGAAAGGTGGGTTTATTAATGCACATCTAATTAACATAATCCTCAAAGTTAAAATAAACGGGTTAAAATACAATTATATAATTAAAATAAAAAAGAGACTTTTACCAACAGATTGGGAATTTATTTCTCATTCAATTATATAATTGTTTATACAAGTGCTTCGGAGTGCACTTTTTCCGGACGCGCCTCCGAGTTATTTGAACAGCCAGGAACAGAACACTGCATTTTAAAGCCAGAGATGAAATAAAAATTAAACCACTTTTTCAAAAATAAAAGTGCGCTAGCCAGAAACTATCAGTTGGTTGGTTGACCGTAATCTCAGGCGGCCAGCGAAAAAACCGGTCGTATTTATGTCGAAACTACTTTTTTTGGGTTTTTCGCCACTAAGTTAAGGAAATTTTTTCAAAAATATGTTCGTTTGTCAGTGGTTTTTAAATAAGATCAAAAATTTGCCTACACACACGCAAATCCTAACTAGAATCTAAGTACTTATCTGACGTTTCGCAGAAATTCTACTGCCGTTTTTCAAAGAATTTTATCCTTTTCAAAAACTTTTTTCGATTCTTTTTTAAAATATCTGTCTGTTGTCATACAACTGACTGACTTTCACTGATATATATTTCAAATATTAACTTGTTTGGTGCCTCGATAGTAGCCAACAAGGTATTGGGTGAATTTGGTAAAATTTAAAATCAAAATTATATTTGTTTGAGTGTTTTCGATTTTAGATTACTTTATAAAAATACAAAATTTTTATTTTAAGATATCAATTATAAAAATTATCTTTTGACTAACTTTAAGAAAAAATATATTAGAAACCCAAAGAACATCAATGATATTTTTTAATTTATTTTAAAAAAACCTTTTTGAAAATCTTGTTTTAAAATTGGAAGCCAAACTGTATTTATATCAACTGATATGCTAGCTATGTATTCATCTTCATTAAGATAGATGCAAGCTGCTTCTTTGATTTTTCGTTTAATTTTGTCTGGTTCTTTTTGTAATATACTGGTTTCTCCCCACATTACTCTATGATCATTTTCAAAAGAATGTTGGCAAATTTTAGACTTCTCCCAGTCTCCCCTTCTGAGGTACCCCTTATGGTCATTTATTCTAACAACTTCAAGAGGCCTTGAAGTTTCTCCAATATACAATTTACCACACTCGCAAGGAATTTTATAAACGATATTTTTTGAGTTTTGCTCAGCATTTAATGGTTAAGGGGAGAATGGGAGAAGTCTAAAATTTGCCAATATTCTTTTGAAAATGATCATAGAGTAATGTGGGGAGAAACCAGTATATTACAAAAAGAACCAGACAAAATTAAACGAAAAATCAAAGAAGCAGCTTGCATCTATCTTAATGAAGATGAATGCATAGCTAGCATATCAGTTGATATAAATACAGTTTGGCTTCCAATTTCAAAACAACATTTAAAAGGTTTTTTTAAAATAAATTAAAAAATAGCATTGATGTTCTTTGGGTTTCTAATATATTTTTTCTTAAAGTTAGTCAAAAGATAATTTTTATAATTGATATCTTAAAATAAAAATTTTGTATTTTTATAAAGTAATCTAAAATCGAAAACACTCAAACAAATATAATTTTGATTTTAAATTTTACTAAATTCACCCAATACCTTGTTGGCTACTATCGAGGAACCAAACTGTCAAGTTAATATTTGAAATATATATCAGTGAAAGTCAGTCAGTTGTATGACAACAGACAGATATTTTTAAAAAAGAATCGAAAAAAGTTTTTGAAAGGGATAAAATTCTTTGATAACGGCAGTAGAATTTCTGCCGAAACGTCAGATAAGTACTTAGATTCTAGTTAGGATTTGCGTGTGTGTAGGCAAATTTTATATCTTATTTAAAAACCACTGACTAACGAACAAATTTTTTTCTTTAGGAATTTACGCAGTGGGTTTTAACATATTTTTGAAAAAAATTCCTTAACTTAGTGGCGAAAAACCCAAAAAAAGTAGTTTCGACATTAGGAATCCGCCACAAACATATAGATTTTATTTACAGTCGTATTTAGTCTGAAGTTTGGAACGTTAAGCACCAGTGACGTCACGAGGAATTAGGGAGGTTTTTTCAAAGGTCCCAAGTTTGAAGAGAAATAACAGATAGTCCTGGAGCATGTGTTAACAACCATGGGTACCGGGTGCACGATTATTTAGACAAATTGAGGCATACTTTTTTTGTAGGAAATGCTTCCACAATTAATAATTTTTATGGTGGAGTAACGACATTTTGTGCAAAGGGTGTCTATGACGCCATCAAATATGGCGTCGGTTTAACCACAAATTTTTTTGGAAATAACTACGCACTTGTATAATCTAGAGACACCAAACTTGGCACAGCTTTACTAGATACATTGGAGGCAAAGTACATGAAGTTTCAGAAAAAAACGGTCTCATTTTGTTAAAACCAGAGGCGTACCAACTTATTTTCAATTATTTTGAAACCTTTCTGACCCATGTCAACATTATTTACATTTTTACATTAACATTAATTAAATTTTCTTGGTGGAGTTGTGAAATCTTGTATAATTTATTTTGTTAATCGATTTATTTTATTATCTACTCGCCGGAATGACTGATACAAGATTCTCTACAGTTTTTTTTTTACTGGGACTTACCATCCATCATAGGATCAATGCCCAGTTTCAGCCAAGTTTTTGCAAAGTTAAAGACAAACACAAAATATCCATGCACCTAGCCGGGATTCAAACCCGGAACCTTCCGTGCGGCAGGCAGTAGTTTTTTTAGTACCGGTGGCGTACAAATATACCAGTTTTTATTAATAAATTCCTTTTACCTTATATATTTAAATATTACTCACTGACAGCCCTTTCGACATATGTCAATAAAACCAATATTTTTGCATTGAAAATAAGTTGAAATTCGAAAAATTTTTTGCTGCAGTTAAAAAATATTCATTTTATTAGAGTCAGTGACCTCCAAACTTAAAAATATGTTTTTTATTATTTTTTCACTACTATTTATTTAAAAATATTTCTGACTGACGGGTTTTTAACAGATGTCTGCACGATTGGTCTTTTTAGATTCAAATATTATCCAACTATAAAAATTTGTGTGGTTGAGTCACAAATTATTCGTACCAGCGGCGTAGGAATTTATGGAAATATTTGTTTAACTTCATGTACCAATCCTTTTTCAAATATCCCTGGATGACAGCGGTTTTGACATATGTATCCAGATTGATGCTCTTGAATTAGGATCATTTTGAAATGAAATAATTAATTAATAAAAACTGCAAATATACCAATTTACGCCACTGATACTAAAAATAAGAAGATATTTTTAATAAAACTTTTAACGAAGTATCTCTGGTCTATCTAGTAAAACTGTAGCAATAATAAAAGAAATCATACAAGATTTTTTTGAACCGTAAAATTAAATGACGGTGAAGGTACTCTTTGCATAATATCTCACAACTCCACCATGAAAATTCTTAAATTTGGTAGTAATGTTAATGTAAAAACGTAAATAATGTTGATTTGTGTCAGGGCGGCTGTCAGTCAGAAAGGTTTAAAGATAATAATATTTCTTGAATTTGTACTCCTCTGGTTTTAACAAAATGAGACGCATTATTCTGAAACTTGGTGTCTCTAGATTATACACGTGCCGAGTTATTGCCAAAAACCTGTTTTAACACCATTAATTTGTGGTTAAAACGACGGCCATATTTGATGACGTCATAGACACCCTTTGCACAAAATGTCGATAATTGTACACTTGATTTCAAAAAAAACTCATCCATGCATTTTTTCCTATTCCACAAAATTTAGCTTTCCATTAGTGCATACTAGTATAAGGCACCACCGCTTAGTATGCCTGACAGCTTAAAATTCAGTGTGACATCCTCAAAAATGCCACAGATATCAACATTTACAAAAGTTCAAATTATCACTCGAGTTATAGAAGACGGCTGGTCTATAAGAAGAGCGGCCACCCATTTTGGAGTTGATAAAATGACGATAATGCGATGGAAAAAGCGCTGGATTGAAAATAATTCTACGGATAGGAAAGATGGATCAGGACGACCAAAAGTAAGTTCTGAAGTGACTTATTGACCATCTCAGACAAAATCCTTTGTCAACGTCGGTTGAAGCAGCTAATGTAACATTATTTCCGGGTTCTTTAGCAACAGTAAATAGAAGAGTAACGAAATCAGAAGTCTCTTGTCGAGTTCCTGCAAAGAAGCCTTTTATTTCTAACAGAAGAACAAAAACAAGCCAGAGTGATTTTTGCACTGAACAACGTTCTTCGTGATAACGACTTCTGGGAGAGGATGGTTTTCACTGATGAAAAAATTTTTCAATCATCTTCAAGCAGGAGGAGAATGTTAGTTTATCGTCCACCAAATTCTAGATTTGTACCCGAATATACAAACCAAATTAAAAATCTGGACATTTTTCTGTAAACATGTGAGGCTGGTAATGTACAGGCTTTACAAGAAAATAATGACTTCGTTTATCAGCAGGACAACTGTCCAGTACACACGGCTAATGTTGTTCGCCAATGGTTTCAGAATAATAATATAGAAACACTTCCTTGGCCAGCCAACAGCCCTGATCTTAAGCCAATGGAAAATATATGGGGTCGAATCGTTAAAATAATATACAAAAGGAATTGGAGACCACGAAATGCTGAAGAGTTAAGCGATGTTATTTATCTCGCATTAGATCAGCTCTCAGAAGACCATCAGTATTTTCAGAATTTAACCTTTTCAATGCCCAGACGTTTGCAGCTTGTAATAGAGAAAAACGGTGATCCTATTAAATACTAAATTATTTATTTTAGTTCTTTTTTAAGTTAAAATAATTAGTATTAAGTTTTGTCCTAATCCAAGTTTCCTATTCGTCGAATTATTTTCAATCCAGCGCTGTTTCCATCGTATTATTGTTATTTTATCAACTCCAAAATGGGTTACCGCCCTCTTTATAGAACAGCCTTCGTCCGTTACTCGAGTGATAATTTGATATTGTTCAATAAAGACTTTAGTAAAACATTATTTTTGCTGATTTTTTAGTATTATGCAAAATTTAATATAAAAATAAAGTTGCTTTTAATTTAAGTAAAAAAATATTTTCAGTTTTAGAGACCTTTTTTAAACAATATGACAAATTGTCGTACTTTTGAAGTTTTTAGGCATTTTAGCTGGAAGTCCGTATATATTATACACTTTTAGAAAGGTCAATTTTGTGACTGCATGTATGCGTTTTTTTTAAATCAAGTGTACATACGTCCACAGGAAGACAGGCTGCAGGACTAAGGATGAAGAAGCAGAAAAAAAATGTTTTGAGGAAACTTTTCGGTAAGTTAAGGGTCCCAGTAATATAATAAAATAATAAAATCGCCATTTTTTTAACGCACGAACCCCATTATAAGTAAAAGAGCCAAACAATCATAAAATAAATGCATTTTGGTTTTCTTTTAAGTACGTTTGTCCAACTAATTATTGTGCCGTGTGAATGACTATTTGTTCACTCGCGTTGTATTTCCGGTCAAACACATCAACGGACCCGTCCTAAATGAAAAAAATGCGCCTCTTTGTTTTCTAATATTGCCCTTTGTTCACGTTCGTGTGCCGTTATATTCTTCTTTGCTTTCCAGATGACTTTAGCAGAAAACCTAATCCATACGCTTATGTATTCAGTCCTTATACAGACTGTCTCAAAAGTTTCACGAAGCGAAAAAAATTATGAGGCATGTTTGAAAAAAAAATGTCAATATATCACCGTATCGGTAAGGATTCACTTCACTTTTATTTGTTTTAATTGGTAAGGTTTAACAAAATAATTGGTTGCTTCCTATTTTTATTTGCTGGCACCCAAAAGTCGTGAACCTGAATTTTCACTCGCAGAAATAACTTGAAGAAAAACCTTCTGCCAAAATATCAAAACCTCAATAGTCTTGCGTTTAAAATTTTAGTCCTATTGTTGACAGGTGACACTTGAGCGTGGGAAAGTTTTGAAGACCGTGGGAACTTTTTACTGATAAGGATCTAACGGCAAGTCGTTTGATACATCCCGCCAACGACCACACCCTAATTAATGGCACGCGCCACCTGTCACCTGCCCAGACACCTGTTCGGGCTGATTGAGCCATTGCACAGACTCCGTACAAACCTGTCCAGAAACTATTCTCTGTCAACCAGTCAGCCGAATGAATGTGCTGTCACTGAGTTTTTAATAATCCAAGATGGCCGCCACACATTTTAATGAGTCACGTCGTCTCTAGTCACCAGGGCCCGTATTCTTGACTGCCTGTGAGGTGAGTAGTCACCGGTGAGTATTTTCCTCTCTTACTTTTCACGTGGTGTAAAGTAGGTGAGAAGTGAGAAATTTGTTCACACTCACGGGCACGGGTGTCAAAAACAAGGACAACCGCTTGTCAACATTTGTTTTAATAAAAAGTGACATTAATCAGCTGTGTGTATGTGTGTGGCTTCTCGTTCTTTGAATTTAGAAGTTTTTTTGTGATTTTTTGAAATGGATGTCCTAGATCCACAAGTGAGCCTTTTTTGTCTCCGCCAGATAACCTTGGCCTATTTTCGCTCACGGTTTATCAAAATGTGCAAAATCAAACCCGTTAAATAAAAGAAAGTTCAATCATAAAATCATTCACTATAGAAACTGAAAATCGTTAAACCAATTTTTTTCCGAACCTTATTTGTTTAAACCCATTGAATAACAAATTCGAAATTTATAAGAACTTATTCAATATCAAACTCGTAATTTGTAAAATCCATTCGGAATTCGTAAAACCCGTTATCAAAAAATGTTTGCTAAATTGATGGCGCATTCGCCAATAATACATGAACCGGAGGCGTACACGCAGGTAGCGCGTCGGCGCAGTGTTTCGATACATTTGTCGCTGCTACGCGCGCATACTTGTACCGGTACCGTTCAATAGTTTGTGTATATACGTCACTTGCATTTCAGTTAAGAATAATAGAGTGACATCTATACACAAAGTATTGAACACTACCTGTGAATACTTTTAGCCAAGTGTGCGGACATAAAACTTCAAACATCCGTACGTTCGATTTTCGATATTTTGATTTCCGCAGGAAGCCAAAGCATCAACTATATGAAACTTTTGTCAAACTTGACATGACAATTTTAAAATTTTGCTATTTTTAAAACCCCCCGCCAAAATTTTATATTCGCCACTGTACTCGACATTAAACATTTGCCAGAACTCCACGTCTTTGCCGAGCAAGAACTAATAAAGCTTAACACCAACGAAGTAGAAGCTGTTTTAACCATTTCTAAAATATAAATTCAAAAATCTATAGTTATTGTTCTACTGAGGATTTCTTAAAAATTCGTAATGTCGCGTGGTTTTTAATTTTAGATATTTTTCACCCCTCCTGTCGAAAGTTTTTGTACGCCAATGACCCTGATTTTAATTATGCGGAAAGCCATGACAAGAACTAACAGTACTTTAAAAATAAGGTGCCGTTTTTAACCCTTTATAAAACCTTATTTAACATGCATTATTTAACTAATTTTGGGGGAACATTTCATATGAAATCAACGAAAAAAAAGGGGAGAGATGGCAGACAATCTCTCCGATTTTGACAATTTTTGGTACATTTATTCTACCCATAGAGGGGATGAAAAATCCCAAATTTGAATTTTTTTCAATTTTTTTTAAATACTTTTTACTATCTAGAAAATAGATAGAGCTTGATAGGTTCATTAAAAAAAAAACAATTTTTTACAAATTTTGATTTTTTTTCAAAAAAATGAGTTAAAATGGACTTTAAAATATCTTTAAAAGAAGCTATCACTCGATTTTGTAGTATGTATAGTTCTCAAGTTATTCATATTTTTATAAATACTTGTGAAGACGGTCAATTTTAACCAAATGTGCAGGTATACAAAGAGTAATATCTTGAGAACTGTATACCGGAAAAAAAGTAATCCCTTGTTTTATCACATAACCTTTTTTTTTTTTGAAAAATTGTTTTCAAAATTTTTAAATAGTTTGTCGAAATATCCAGAAACAAAATATATTTTTATAAAAAAATGCTGTTTTTCAAAAAGTATTTTTTTATTTCATTTTTTTTTCCTTTTAATTTCATTTTTTTGACAAAAAGTACATCATATGATACATCATTCGAAAGGTATTTAAAATACCTTTAAAACGAGCTATAAACACTATCTTAGTTTACGTAAGTACATGTTTGAGCAAAATAGTGTTTTTTTTTTAATTTTCAAGAATTAATTTAAAAACAAAACTAATGGTCAAAAAAATTTTAAATTGGGGATTTTTCATTCCCTTTATGTGTAGAATAAATGTACCAAAAATTATAGAAATCGGGGAGATGTTCTGCCAAACCTCTGGTTGATTTGATATGAAAAAACTTATCCGTTTTTTGTTGTTTTTTTCAGGGTGTCCAGATAATTTCCTGATTTATTTATTTTTTGTTTGTATGAGACGTAAATAAAAGTTGATGGCCAACTGTCCGAAGAGGTCCAAATAAGCTGCTGTTGTTTAATATCTATAGTAACAAAATAATAGAGAATGCACTTGATAACTGCGAAGAGGGTTTAACCATAAACGGCATAAAAATCAACAACATACGATATGCCGACGACACTGTCATAATAGCAGACACGCTGGAAGGCCTACAAGAGTTGTTGAATCAAATTGCTGCCAAAAGTTCGCAATTCGGGCTTAACTTAAATGTTGAAAAAACAAAATGGATGGTCATATCCAAGGAAAAGAACATCCGAGGCATGTTAGAAGTAAATGGGCAGCAAGTCGAACGCGTGGATTCATACAAATACTTAGGTTGTCTCCTCAATGAGAACTGGGACAACATGCAAGAAGTTCGTGCAAGAATTGAACAGGCCAGATCATCTTTTATCAAAATGAAATCAGTGTTGTGTAGTCGCAATCTTAATACCACTCTCCGAATTCGTGTGCTTCGTTGTTATGTTTTTAGCATCTTATATTTACCATCAAAAAACGAAAACTTGAATATTTTGGCCATATTTTGAGAAATGACAAATATAAACTCTTAAAATTGATAATAGAAGGCAAAATTGAAGGCAGAAGAGATCCGGGTCGTAGACGGATATCATGGCTTAAAAATCTTAGACAATGGTATGGTGTTAGTACTACGACACTTTTCCGAAAAGCAGTGGACAGGGTGCAGATCGCGCTGATGATAGCAAACGTTCGAAGAGAACATGGTACTTGAAGAAGAAGGAGGGGTAAAAAATACCTAAATAAGTTCTTGTCCAATTTCAGTCAGTCTGTGCTGGTCTAAGACGTGGCTTTCTGGCCAATATTCAATGTCGGGTACAGTGGCGCACATAAAATTTTGGCGGGGAGTGCTAAAAAAAAGAAAATTTTAAAATGATGTGCCATCTTGAATTCTAACAAAACAACAATTTTGACATAAGTTTCATGTAGTCTCAGGCTTTAGTTTTCTGCAGACAAAAATCAAAAAAATTGGTCTTACGGTTACAAAATTATAGTCGTAAAAAATGTACGGTTTTTTTGGCCTACCCATACAGCAACTTAATTTTCCTGTGAAAGGTAACGACCATCTTCTTTTTTTCCGCACATTTCGGCACTGTCCCGATATAAAATAATTACTATTTTCTATTCAGAAGTAGTTCAAAAAATTAAAATTAAAGTTATCTGCAAACGTCAAAATAGGAACCAACTAAATGGCGGCAGATCGGGTATACATACAATGAGCTTCAGGCTACTGCGAACATAGGGGGAATCAAGTCCAATTTACTCTCCGTGCCGTACGACCGAAGTGGATTCGAAGCACGCTGCAGTGTTATCTTTTGGATTTTTTTTTTTATTTCTGCCTTGCTCGAGAAACAGATTGATGAGTTCTTAAGTGAAATAATACATTTTTAAAACTAAAAATGGATGTCTACGAAGTTTCCGAAAAAGTGCAGATGGTCAAATGGTACTATCAAGGCAGACCATTGACTTATTCAGGAACTTTTTTGGAGAATTTTGTAAATCGCCCAGAACCTAGTTTATCAACGATTCATAAATTTGTGCAGAATTTTGAAAAGTTTGGTTGTGTAGCGCCAAGAAACCATAAAAAACCCACTGTTTTGAATGACGAGCAGGAAGTACGAGATGTGACGATTTGTGCTACAGTGGAGGAAAATCGAAAGTTAACTAGCAACCAAATTGCCGAAGCAGTTGATACGTCTTCAGCCACTGTCTTACGTGTTCTCAAAAAGAATGGTTATCATTCTTACAAAGCGTCCAAAACGCATCAAATTTTGGTGGAATGATGGAAAGGGCTAATCGTGGTGAAAACTTTCTAAGATCTATTCTTTTCACAGATGAAAGCACTTTTCCATTATTGAATCGTCATAACACGTTCGATATTGGTCGAGGGAAAATTTGCATTTGTATTTTGACGTAAGAACACAGTATCACCAAAAAATAAATGTTTGGGGGGTATTGTAGGGGAACACGTAATTGGGCCATTTTTTATTGACGGCAATTTGAATGGTCCTAGATACTTGGATCTACTGCAGCAGCATATTATTCCAACTGCTACGCAGTTGTTAGGTGTGAAATTTGGTGAAAGGAGGACTTTTCGAACATTTGCTCTAATTTTTTTTACTGGGAGAATCTTTTTGGTTTTTAGAATGTATTATTTTATTTCGAGAAATTGCTTTTATTTTGTTTCTCCTTATTATTTTGATTGTAACACGTTGTTAGTGATCAATCTGTTGTGTTGATTGCTCCACTGATAGGTGTGGGGTGTCCCTGCATGTACATACACTGGCAAATTGGATTTCTTCCGGCCTATGTTCGCAGTAGCCTGAAGCGCTCGTTATAGTGTGGGCTATAATTTTTAATAACTGTAAAAAATGACGTTTTGTAAAAATCCAAGATGCTGGAAAATTTTAAAAAGTAGCAATCTTTCAATTCCCCACAAACTTTTTTGCAGTGCGCCACTGGCTCAAAAACTATTTTTTTCTTGAAAGCTTCATCCAATACAAACATAAAAATGTGTCACTTATAAAAATCGGTGGTGAAATAAAAACGTTAAAAACAATTAAACTAGATCCTATATATAGTATAGATCTTGAAATTTCAAAAAATGTCAAATTTGACGTTGAATTTTTAATGTCTAAATCAAAGTAAAGCAAAAGCAAAAATGGCAAAAATAAACCAAGAACAAACACCCCTTACATTTTTAATTCTTTACCGATTTTGGCAGGTGATACATTTTTTGTATTCGGGAAAAACGCATCTTTCAGAAGAAAAGCACACAAAAAACATTTCGGGTGGCGGGGGTGAAAAATTGCTCTATTTAAAATGGTCCGCCATCTTGAATTTTTAAGAGGTGTCATTTTTGACACTGGTTCACAAAAATATGATGTATATTCATTCCAGTAATTATTTTTTTTTAATCGGTCTAACGGTTTTAAAGTTATAGGCGATTGAAAAAGTGCAATTTTGCAAAATGATTTTCGAGTTTTGCATTTCTAGTGGTTTTTGAGTCAGATGCATTAACGTCCGGCAGCAATATTTTTAGGGAAGGAGGCGATTTTCGCAATATAGCGATCTAGGTTGGCAATGTAAATTTATTAAAATTACCTCTACAAAACAAGGAAGAATTAGGTTAAAAATTAGTTCACGTGGTTTAAAGCACCAACAGCGAGAAGGACCCGTGCTTGACTTTTAGCATCTCGTAGTAGAACCGTAAAAAATAAAGAGGTTATCTGCTACTTCTTCAGTTATTTCTTGTCCACGGTCAACACCGGCTCCACTAATCAAGGGCTTGTAAACGATTGTCACCACCGAAATATAAAGGCCACGCATTTTTTTGTCCTTGCTTTAGATTAATCCACGGATGCTGTAAACATTTTGAGAATATTTAATTTTTCAATCAAACAGAACTTCGGTTTGGACAAAATAATGAAATTGTCATTACATTTTATGACAATTGGTCCATTTTATGACACCCTTTGCGTTTTTATGACAATTTTATAATTATATGACGAGTAGAAGGGCTATATACTTGTGGAGTAGTAACCAGCCTTAATTCTAGGCGAAAAAAATCCTACAAAAATGATCACTTACCCTTCAGTTGGGTGCTCTCTATGGCAAACATATTGAGAGCAAGAAGCTGCAAAAATCTGTTACACGGCAACGGCACTGGAGAGTGTTGTAACAAGGCACGGAATTCTCTTAGCATCTGCATGGCTGCATCTTGGAATCCTTCCAATCTAAAAGAATGAAATTAAAAGTGCTGTCAATGGTATAAAATTGATCTAGTAAAATAGCTGTGGATAAAAATTATCAAATTTAAGTATACATTCACAAAAGAAGTTAAAAACTCCAAATCAGTTACATCATCCGAAAAGAATCTAAAAACAAAAGATCAAAAGATCTTGGGTGGAAATAACGAAAATTCAAACCTGGATGAGCATCCGACAAAGAACACACAAAGATCCAGGTTTGAATTTTCGTTATTTTTCCACCCAAGATCTTTTGATCTTTTGTTTTTAGATCCTTTTCGGTTAATGTAACTGATTTGGTGGTTTTTCAACTTCTTTTTTGATTTTTAATTGCCTTAGGAGCATAATCCTATTGGAAATATTAACTCGCCAGGACGAATCCGTATCAGGTAACTTGAATAAGTACCAGTGCGGAACGATGCCTATTTGTGAGTGATTCAAAGTTGGAAATCAAAGAGTTTGATGGTGTTTAATGATGTATGGGGAGGGTGACCAGTGGAACCACTAACGAGTTCACGCTGGTTACCCAGAGCGAAACATCATTTAATCATTTTTCTTTTCGCTTTAGTTCTTTGTATGTTCTTTGTGGGATGTTCATCCAGGTTTGAATTTTCGTTATTCCCACCCCAGATCTTTTGATCTTTTGTTTTTAGATTCTTTTCGGTTGATGTAACTGATTTGGAGTTTTTTAACTTCTTTTTTGATTTTTAATTGACTTAGGAGCATAATCCTATTGGAAATCTTAACACGCCAGGACGAATCCGTATCAGGTAACTTGAATAAGTACCAGTGCGGAACGATGCCTATTTGTGAGCGATTCAAAGTTGGAAATAAAAGTGTATCATGGTGTTTAATGATGTATGGGGAGGGTGACCAGTGGAAACACTGACGAGCTCAGGCTAGTTACCCAGAGTGAAACATCGTTTAATCATTTCTCTTTTCGCTTTGGTTCTTTGTGTGTTCTTTGTGGGATGCTCATCCAGGTTTGAATTTTCGTTATTTCCACCCAAGATCTTTTGTTTTTAGATTCTTTTCGGTTGATGTAACTAATTCGGAGGTTTTTTTAACTTTTGATTTTTAATTGCCTTAGGAGCATAATCCTATTGGAAATATTAACACGCCAGGACGAATCCGTATCAGGTAACTAGGATAAGTACCAGTGCGGAACGATGCCTATTTGTGAGTGATTCAAAGTTCGAAATCAAAGTGTATGATGGTATTTAATGATGTATGGGGTGGGTGACCAATGGAACCACTGACGAGCTCACGCTGGTTACTCAGAGCGAAACATCGTTTAATCATTTCTCTTTTCGCTTTGGTTATTTGTGTGTTCTTTGTGGGATGCTCATCCAGATTTGAATTTTCGTTATTCCCACCCAAGATCTTTTGAAGAGGCTACTAAAAGGACCTCGACCCATGGGTCGTCTGGCAACGAACGAGAGTTCACCCGTATCGTTAGCTCATTAAATTTAAATTAAGAGTAGAGATTGGTTTTTCTGTCAAAGACCTTGGCTCAGAAAATATTGAAGTGACGTTTAAAATGGATCATGTGATATCCATACTGTTTGGAGTTAAATAATCATCAGAATTGGCTGAACTTTGAATGGAAGGCACATTTTGTAAAATTTCTTTTTAAGGCCACCAATTCGAAATACTCCAACATTTGAATCGATGGCCTTAGAAAGAAATTTTGAGTTATTCGGCAAAAAATCAAAAAAGGGTTTCGATTCGTGTCTTATTTTTTACAAAATGTGCCTCCCATTTAAAGGTTAGCCAATTCTGATGTTTATTTGACTCCAAAAAGTATGGATATCACATGACCTGTTTTGAACGTCACTTCGATATTTCCTGAGCTAAGGTCACTGACTAAAAGAATATCTACTCTTAAACTGGTAGCCTTTAGAATCAAAAGACCGACAACAAAGGTGGAGGGGATGGTGTGGTACGCACATACAACCGCAGTTATGGCCAAGAATCATTAAGTTTGTTTATACGGGACTCTTAAAGCGCTTAGAAGGACGGTTTAAAAATGTTGAGGTATAAACACGACTAAAACCGTTTAAAGCCCTAAATCGACTTTATTTTAAAGCGATTTAAGAAAGTGGTTTATCGTTTTAAAACCACTTTTAGGATCGTTATAGTTAACACTTTACAAACGTTTTAGCGCATTTCTTCCAACCTAAAGAAATACTCTACCCTGGTTCTCCCAAAAATTTGTTGTTAACTCTAAGGTCTTTCTCCACTTAGTTTATTTAATCTTCAGTTGTTAAAATTTGTTTTGGATTTTTAAAATATTTCCCTACATGTTTCGTCAATATAAATTGACATCCTCAGGGTTCATAAAAAATCTGAAAAAACCCAAAAAAAAGGGCAATAAGTCCACCAACCAGAACATACAAAGATCTTAACCTAAACCCAGATCTTGTCGTTGTGAACAGGCAAGCAGGTACACATCTAGCTGGCTATCCCACAAACAAAATCGATTTTTTTTTTCTTTTGAAAAAATAGAGACTTACCCTTTAGTTTCGGGGCTGAGTTCAAAAAGACATTATCTTAAAATTTTGAATAAGTTGAAATCCAGGAGTTTTGGGGAGAACTAAAAAATAAGAGAGACCTTGCTGAGCGTCGGTAATGAAGGAATTACATTGAGAACAAAAGTTAGAATATTTATTTTCCCTTATACAATTTGAAAAAAAAAAACAGGTGGTATACCTACTTACAGGAAAATTATTTCTTTTTTTTTTGACGACTCGACTAATCCATAGAAAATCATCTAGTCCTTAGGGGGACTAACCCTATTTTGAAAGGGTAAATATGTTTTTTAAAATGCAATTTTTAGCAAAAAACGAAAAAAAAATTTTTTGGTAATAGCTACACTGATTTTTTTTTTGACAGGTGAAGGATCGATTGGCGGTTAATTAATTGATTCTTCACCTGTCAAAATTTTTTTTATTTTTTTAGTTTTTTGCTAAAAAATGCATTTTAAAAAACATATTTACCCTTTCAAAATAGGGTTAGTCCCCCTAAGGACTAGATGGTTTTCTATGAATTAGTCGAGTGGTCAAACAAAAAAAAAGAAATAATTTTCCTGTAAGTAGGTATACCTCCTGTTTTTTTTTCAAATTGTATAAGGGAAAACTAATATTCTAACTTTTGTTCTCAATGTAATTCGTTCATTACCCACGCTCAGCAAGGTCTCTCTTATTTTTTAGTTCTCCCAAAACTCCTGGATTTCAACTTATTCAAAATTTTAGGATAATGTCTTTTTGAACTCAGCCCGGAACTAAAGGGTAAGTCTCTATTTTTTCAAAAGAAAATTTTTTTTCGATTTTGTTTGTGGGATAAGCAGCTAGATGTGTACCTGCTTGGCTGTCCACACCGACAAGATCTAGGTTTAGGTTAAAATCTTTGTATGTCCTGGTTGGTGGACGTATTGCCCTTTTTGGGTTTTTTTCAGATTGTTTATGAACCCTGAGGATGTCAGTTTATATTGACGAAACATGTAGGGAAATATTTTAAAAATCCAAAACAAATTTTAAAAACTGAAGATTAAATAAACCAAGTGGAGAAAGACCTTAAGAGTTTTCTTTCTGTAAAGTTCACTCCAGCCTAATATGGACTATTTCCAAAAATGTAAGCGATTTTATTTAAAACCGTCCTTATATAAAAGCGGTTTTAGGTGCGTATAAACGTAGTAAATGACAGGTCGTATTCTCGACATCCCCGAATGAGAACCACAATGGTCCCGCTGCAAACTAGCCCTATATAGCCTCCCGAGCATCCGCCAGGCTATATAGGGCTAGCTTGCAGCATAAGAAGAGGTGTGCGCCGAGGTTGTATATTGTCTCCGCTGTGTTTAATATTTATAGTAACAAAATAATAGAGAATATCTGACCATAAACGGCATAAAAATCAACAACCTACGATATGCCGACGAAGCTGTCATCTTTGAACCACCATATTTACCGTACCATCGATTTTTAGTAGAAACCGTTGATCTTATTTTATTTAAAATGACATTGCCTCTGAATTTTCATAGTTTAATGGGGAATTTTGCGACTTTCGTCAAAAAGTTAAATTTTTGTTCCTGGGGTTAATTTTGCGGTTTTTCAAGTATTTCTCAAGAACCAGTGGATCTAACGCCAAACCCGTACCCTTCGTAAAAAGCTCTTAAAAATGCGCATTTTTTTTATTTGAACATTTTTTTTATAAAGCACACCGTTTCGTAACAAAAACTAAAAAAACATGTAAACAAACTAATTGTCTTACGAAAATATTTTTTTCGATACAAAAACGCGAGAATACAAGGTATGTATCTTTAAAAGACCCTTTTACTGAGAATCACAATAATAATTGTTTTAGAAAAATCGGTTAATAAAAAAAAAAGTTCATAACTAATTAGTTAATAAGACCCTTGTCGGCCACCTTTAATGGCCTACCCCCCTTTATGCCCCCGGTCCGGCTTGGCAGACTTGTCGTTTTTGTTTACTCACAACACCGCACATCTATCACAAGTATCAAAATTTATGTACCCCATGACGTTGAATTTTAGTCAGTAGCTCTAAGTCTATAATATCCCTTTAAAAAGTTAGATTGGAAAAATTTAAGGCCAATAAATTCATATACTTACCCAATCTTCGTTATTAGCTTCCCATGAACGTGGAGATAACTTGTAACGAACCTCTTGTTTACCTAAAAATTAAATAGTAAAAATAAAACAATCGGTTTCAACAAAATACCACTAACGAACATTGGAATTAAGTAGAGATTCTTTTTTTTCTGTCAGTGACCTTAGCTCAGGAAATGTCAAAGTGATGTTCAAAACTGGTCATGTGACAAATATACATCAGAATTGGCTAAATTTTATGGAAGGCTTATTTTATAAAAACTAATGTCTATATGAACCATTTAACACTCTAATTAGGTTTAGCTAATCGGAATTAACTTGCTAATCACGCTTAAACAATCATACCTATGCACCAATGTTTTTTATCAATAATTACCTAACCAGGGTTAAGTAATTGAAATTAAGAAAAAGAGCTTTGAACGCAGCGTTTTTTGGCGTTTTTTTGTGTTTTCCATTTAACCATTGGTGACATCGACTGGTTTTAAAATTTTGTGGCGTTTATATTTTATTTTCTTTATTGAATTTTTTGTAAAGCGCAGTATTTGCGAAGAGAAAAGATCACTATTAGGCCCTAAAAATCTTCAAAGAGAATCAGGAGATTCATACAGATTATCCCGGTGCAACTAATGTCCGGATCTTAAACATTATAATATTTGTGTACTTTTATCAGACGCATATAAACCTCATTTATCTCGTATTAATAGTCTTAGAATGAACGAAAGTCGAGCACAGTTGTCCCCAAAACAAAGTAAAAAACCAACATCTTAGATTTTTTCAAAAATTTAAACCTACTTTTATGTTTTGTGGCTTACCACTAGTTGCAATTTACTTTTTAAAATACCAAATAAATTTTCTTATTGAATAAAAGTTTTACAGTTATTTTATTTAAAGGTTTTAAAAAAGTAAATAAGACATCTATACTGCTACAGCAACTCCTACTGCTTGAGCCACTATAGGTACTCTTTCTGTTTTCGTTGCAAAGTTCAGTATGTCGGCCCAATTTATTGAGTAGCTCCTCGTCTATGGTGTGTGAGTCTCATATTAGTTGCCTCAACCTGCCGTCTACCATCACACTTTTCTATTAGGTGCTGCGCTAACGATTCTTCTACCCACCCGCAGGCAGGGCATACAGATCCTTTAATATGTGCCAAGTATTTATTTGATTATTATATTTTTCAATTTTTTCTTCATAAAACACAAACGACAAACTTCAAAAATGACAAAAAGGATCAAACATGACATAAAACTCACAAAGATAACCTCACTTGTTAGCTAACCGCGGTTATCTTGCCCAAAATTCTAGGTCATCGGACAATTAAAGTCAATTGCTGGTTAAGTAAAAAAATGTTTGGTGCATAACAAAAATGTCAATTAACCACGGCTAAAGTGTTAATCAGAGAAAATGTATGATGGTGCATTATATGCATAAAAACCACTGACAAACGAACACATTTTTTTCTTTAGGAATTAACGCAGTGGGTTTTAACATATTTTTGAAAAAATTTCCTTAACTTAGTGGCGAAAAACCCAAAAAAAGTAGTTTCGACATTATGAATCCGCCATAAACATACAGATTCTATGGTGCATACCACACGTCTCGGAGCGATACCTTCCATTTTAATACCCTTTTACACGTATGCCGCCGCCATTTTTGACACTGTTGACAGTTATTACATTAGTTAATTGTCAAAATGGCCGCCACATACGTTCAAAGCTCACTAAAACGCGAGTAGATGGAAGGCCTATTAAATATCGGAGATCGGAGGCATCGCTCGTAGCACTTTTTTTATGAATAAGCTAAAATGTCTTTCTAAGGCCACTGATTCAAATGTTTCGATATTTCGAGTTGGTGTAACACTGTGTTGGTTGGTGGTCTTAGAAAGAATTTTTAGCTTATTTGGCAAAAAATCAAAAAAATGCTCCGAGCCGTGTCTTAGTTTTTACAAAATGTGCCTTTCATGAATTTTTAATCCTGTTTGTCTTGCTGTCTTGCTTGTTTGTTGCGTAGTTTGTTTTTATATTTTAATCTCAATATCTATTGTCTTTATTATAATAATACATTACTAGAATTTTTTTAATTTTTTTATCATAGTAGGTATAAATTACTTTTTTAAATTAGGTTAATATATAGATTAACTAATTATTATTATATTATAATATGTTAGTATTGTTGATCATTTATTATTAAGTAGATTTACATGGCAAACTTTTGACACAAGTTTTCTTATTAGATTAGCATGCTTTGTCAACCGAATTTTAAGTGTTCCTGACAATAAAGTACTGAATGATTGATTGATTGATTGACATTCAAAGTTAAGACAATTCTACTGTTTATGAGCGTCATTTCGACATTTCCTGAGCTGATGTCACTGACAAAAAAAGAATCTCTACTCTTAAAACAAAACTTTTTGCCATAGTTTTTCAAAAAAGATCGTTTTCATATCGTCGTTGATTGATTTGCAAGAAGAATTTTGTTTTTAGGTCTTCCTCAAAAACACGATTTTAGTAGGTAGTCATTTGCTTTGTTTATATGGGCGTCCTAAAGCGCTTTTTTATAAGGACGGTTTGAAAATTTTGTTGTTGTTTTGAAACACCACCATTTAATTTTAAAGCGATGTAAAAAAGCGGTTTTTTGCTTTAAAAGCGATTTTAGGATCGGTATAAACACTTAAAACGACATTAGCGCATAGCCTTCAACTTAAATAAACTTTTAACCGTAGTTTTACCGAAAAATCTGCTGCTAACTTCGTTGTTTTATTTGTTTTCTTTTTAAACTGACAGTTAATGAAGGACGTATAAACCCTAAACCGGTTTTAAGCGCGTGTAAACGTAGTAACTGTCCGGATTTTACAAAACAATTACTTTGTTTATACGGGCCTCTTTAAGCGAAGGACGGTTTGAAAATTTTGTCGCATAAACACTACTAAAACCGCTTTAAACACTATAACGATTTTATTTTAAGGCGATTTAAGAAAGCGGTTTATCGCTTTAAAATCGATTTTAGGGTCGTTATAAACACTCTAAAAACGCTGTAGCGCATTGCTTCCATCATAAAAATATACTCAACCCTGGTTTTACCGAAAAATCTGTTGATAACTTAGTTGTTTTATTTGTTTTCTTTTTAAACTGACATTTATCGACATTTGATGAAAGACGTATAAACCGTCCTTATATAAAACCGGTTTTAGGCATGTATAAACGTAATAATTGCTAATCAATAGGACGTTAGATCGGGCTCGGGGTTTGTTTGGTTGACGCACTTCTACGAAATCTGAATACTATGAATGTTAAGTTTGACAGATGAGGCGTCAAATGTTGGAAAAGTGATCTCTAAGATCAATGGAAAAATCTTGACTTCCTGAAAGGTTTATAAAACATGACCCTCTGTACTTATTTAACTACTTTTCACAATTTTTTTTGTTTTTTAAGAATCCGTTTAGAGATCAAAAGATAAAGGTAAAATATGCATGAAGATTTTAGGTTTTAATGTGGGAAATATTTTTTCCTACAAGCGTGCGAAAAAAATACTTTTCCGCATGATTTTTCGTTTTGAAAGTTATACTTTTCCGCACGATTTCTTTACTTTTCCGCACGATTTTTACTCTTCCGCACGCTTTTTAATGTAACGCACGATTTTCTCTTCAAAGGACAATATTTTAATTCAAGATATACTTTAAATTAAATTAATTACTATCTATGGGTACTATTTTTCATTCAGAAATATATATAGCCTTAACCATTAACTTAAAAAGTCACATGCAGGCACTTTGCTAAAAAAATCGTGCGGAAAAGTACCTTTTCCGCACTAGTGCTGAAAATTTACTTTTCCGCACGATTTTTGTAGTGTTAAAAATGAAGATATTTGAGACTAATTAAATAATTTATGTAACTAATCTATCTTATGATAATAATAATTTTTCGTTTTGAAAATAGTACCTTTCAGCACGATTTTACTTTTCCGCACGATTTTACTTTTCCGCACGATTTTACTTTTTCGCACGATTTTACTTTTCCGCATGATTTTGACTTTTCTGCATAACTTTTAATGTAACGCACGATTTTCACTTTAAATGACAATATTTGAACTCAAGATATACTTTAAATCAAATTAACATCTATGGGTACTCTGCAGGTACACTAAAAAAATCGTGGGGAAAAGTAAAATCGTGCGGAAAAGTAACTTTTCCGCACTAGTGCTGAAAAGTTAGTTTTCCTTCCGCACTAGTACTGAAAAGTTACTTTTCCGCACGATTTTTGTATTGTTAAAAATGAAGATATTCAGGACTAATTAAATGATTTATGTAACTATTCTATCTTATGTGTCATTTTGTAGCATTAGTATAAAATCTTTGCGTATTAAAAACATTTTTTTTTGATAAATAAGATGGAGAAAAACACTCGCAGGAAAAACATTGTACCTAACTCTTGCGGAAAATGCCTTTTCAACCCTTGATGGCTTGCCCGAACTCCGCTCCGCGTCGATCGTGCAACTGCCGTCGCTCGCGGAAATGTGCCACTTTCCGCACTTGTTAGATAAATAACTATTAAATAGTCTTTTGGACTTCAGTTTGTATTCTTAACACTACATTACTTACATCCACACTACTCAAGGAAGCCAAATCCTCTTCCTCGGAATCCTGGACTTGATCCTGCAAAGCTTTAGTGGTTCTGTGGAGTCTTTTGCCGCCCTCCGGATGGATCCAGGTTTCTTTTCTTAAAAAGTTCGGCGTGGTATTTTCTTCCGACTCTTTTTGCTTCATGCTGTTGCGTTGGCGTTCGAGGCGTTCTTCCCTGCGTTTTTTCTCTCCTTGTTCGTACTAAGAAAATAATATTTTAACAATTCTTACAAAAGTCTCGTCATTTTAGTTTGCGTCCAAAAGACGATCGCGAAAACAAATGCTAGCCTTTGCAGGTGACCCAACTTTCAAAACCAAACAACACCGCAATTGCAACAGGTCTGAGGCAAAATTTTTTTCAAACAACAAATTTTGTTACAAAAATTCGAAAAACTATCTATTCCATATACTTTTTATGGATTCCCACTCTATTACGTGGAGCATTTTTCAATGTAAAACAGAAAGTAGGTTGACATCCTAACTCCACAGGTTTTAAAGGATGATGAAAATAACAAGGCGTGAATGAATGAATGAATGTAGACATGCGAGCCGGACAATTTCCATGTAGTAGTCCACCTTGCTGGGCTCTTTGCACGCCCACTAGCCATGGTTTAGCTCTGGAAGCCTGCCTCTCTCGCAAAAGAACATATTTTTTTGGGCTGCAACCTTCTTACATCTCCTGGGGCCAGCAGATAGTTCCCAAGGTGCGACTCTCTTGAACTGGCCAGAGCCGGACACTCCAGCAGAACATGCAAGGACGATTCTTTTTCCTCCATGCACCATCGACACTCTGAGTCTTCGGCGATTCCCAGCGTCTCTAAGTGCTTGTTAAGACGACAGTGCCCTCTTAGGAGCCCTGTTGCTAGTCTCACATCCCTCCTACCTAGGTGGAGCAAGGACTTTGTTTTTCTGACGCTCACCTCACCAATCAGGAGTTTGGCCTCTCTCATGCCCTGTGTTCTATTCCAGTGCTCTTCAGAGCGCCCGTCTAAGTTACTTTTCAGGGCCGTTATGACTTGGCACGTCGGAATACCTGGTATGTGTTACGGACCTGCCTGATTGGTTGATGATGCTTGTCTAGCCAATCTATCGGCCTCTTAATTTCCCGGTACACCTTAATTTCCCGGTACACCTTTATGTCCCGGAACCCAGAGATTGACCTGATTGATTGATGTGCCTTGCCATATCATAGTTGTCAAGACACGTTTGCACTCCAATTCAAGGGCAGAGTTAACCCTGTCCGATCTGATAGCAGACAGTACAGCCCAACTGTCTGTCTGTCATCAATCAACATTTAAACAAGTTAAATTACTAAGAATATTTATACCTACATTTATTTGGTGAAGATACTGTCCATCCAAGGAATGCATGGGAAAAAAGTTAATATTACAATGATTGAAAGTAGAGTTCAAATTCAAAAATTTAACCAACTATTTTGAAAGTAACTGTCTTCTAAGGAGACGGGGAATGGACACAAAACGTATTGCCTTGTTAAAAATGGTCCTGTAACAATTATAGGGTTTTGTACATATTTTAAGCAACTAAAATGGTGCAAGAATAAGTGTAAAAATGATAAATAGTACGTTTTCACGGTCGACTGAATACAGATACGAATTGAAAGCGTGTTAGAAACCTTTTAAACTTTTGACATTCGCCAGCGACATTTTAAGGTTAGTTTTTGTCGATTTTACTTTTCTGTTTTTTTTAAGCCAATAAGTTTACAGCACAAGAGTATACTATTGAAGAGCCATTGAAAACACCTACAAACCAGCCTTAAATTTTAAAAAAGAAACAAGTCCATATTCCATTTATAAAGAAATACACTTAATTCAAAAAGAGACTTAATAAAAGATACATTATTTTTAAACAATAATATCTTCCCCAGATGATAACAAAAAAAGTTTTTAAAATTTTGAATTCATTAAAATTTCCTACTTATTTTTACTGTTGGTCCAACTTTTTTTTTAGTTTATCAAATTTTTTTATTTATTTTTTTAATATACGTCAATTTCGGGTAGAATTAAGGTTGTGATCAAGGACGTTTGTACCCAACGTTATTTTTGAGGTAAAAGCGACGTTCTTAGTTATCCGTTACAAAACCAAACGATATGCCTAGTCGGCCAAAGCGACGTACGATTTTACTGCAAAGCCGACGTCTTCAGTACGTAGGAAATTTAAACATGCCGGATAGCGACGTCTGCCTGCCGTTGAAATTTAAGACATGTAGCTCGTTGGAACTGGCCTACGTCAACCGACGTCCCAAACGAACACGTCCATTTTCGGGCGTTGCATCTAACTTAAACAATTATTTTTATTTCTCTGGTTCTAACTTAATTTTTTTGAAAATTTTAACCCAACAAGTTTTCATTTTTTTTCTTGGAGTTTTTGGATCAAGGATCTGCTTATTGCTAGTTGCAAGTGCTCTTGAAAATCCCAAAACGACCATTCAAACATCCGATTGGATATCTTTCTTTTCAGCATATCCCAATTTCCTCCAAGATGTGGTGAATGGGCCCCATGTCTTTTATATAAATAATTTTGAAGTAATCACTCAGGTCGAAATAACGAGGCACGACCACAAACAAGAATAAATAAAACCGCAAAAATTGTGAGGTTAGGGCGACCCAGGGTGTGATTGACCTACTAAAAACGACTTCAGATTCTAATACGTAGATTAGGTTAATATTACATACTCCGTGCAAGACGCGCGATTCTAATATGTACGCAGGCCGATGGCAACATTAAATTGGTACATCATGCATGGCAGACGTATGGTTTTAGTACGTCGTAATACGTTTGCGAACCGACGGGTTTCGTAACTTAAGTCATGCTTGACGGCTTAACTTGGAGACCCGGTCCGACTTGGTATAATGTTAGTGTAGATTAAGTAGGACACAAAAATTCGCCATTTTGAACAGGTTGGCGTCTGTCGGCCATTGTAAATTAATTTTTTGCTTTTTAGATTTAGTCTAAAATTAGAGAATGCCATGTAGTATAATTAATAAAATAAGGTTTTGGGGGAATATCAGATCATTTTTTCAAAGTATCTTAATCACATTTATCAATAAACGGCCTTGCGTTTACAAATTTTTATGTGTAAGGTGCTTTAAAAGTAAATAAAATAATTATATATTATTCATGTATACCTATATCCATTATTATTTTACAAAAATTTTATATATTTTAGGTAGTCGAAACAAAACCAAACGTAATTAACATTCTTGTTTAGTAACTAATTTTAGGCGAGGGAAACTAAACGTAAAATAACGTTGGCAATTGGTAAAGCTAGTCAGGATCAATATCGTCGAGACAACCCGAATCTGTATTACCCATTTAGGTGCGAACTATGGTCGTCAGGCAGATGAAACGACGTCGCTAGCCGACGTCCATATGCTGCTTGGGCAGGACTCATTACTTTGGACCGGTATAACAAAAGTTTTTAATAAACTAAATTGCAGTAATATTGGAAGTGCTAATAGTTTAGTCATGGTGTCATCAATCAGTTCGATACGATAGCCAGTTTGATGCAGTTGGATTCCGATGCGATTCCAAAAAAGCGGTATTCAACTTGGGCAGAGGCAACGAAATATAAGTTCGTCGTAAAAGGTTTGAAAGTGAATCGAAAACGTATTCAGTTTTACACGAAAATGTAGTAAATGTTTAATTCCACGCAATTCCAGTGTTGAATAAGTTTGTTTTGATAAAACCTACGTTTTTGGGTTGCCAAAGGAGCTTGGAATATGGTCGGGTCTAAACAATATTGTTTTATAAATAGATTGCTCACTCTCCCGAACGGGTAATATGTCGATGATTGTAACCATCGATTTACTAACTCTAGTTACAGAACGGCAAAAACATGTCGACACCAACATAAACAAAGCTATCTCAGGAAACGCATGTCTTTGGGACAAAATTCTTCCTTGTTTAGCAGGGGTCTTTGTCTCGCAGGAAATTATAAAAGCGCGGTTGTCACATTTTGTTTAAATCGTTATTATAATTTAAAGAAAAGATTTGTGTCGTAGAGGGCAAAGGGTGAGGGAATAAATCAGAAAAATTTTTTTCCTCGACCAGGATTTGAACCCGGGACCTCTAGAATACCAGTCTAATGCTCTACCAACTGAGCTACCGAGGAACTGGAGTTTAAAATGGCTATTCGGAAATCCTTTCGTCCGATTCATTTGTTAGTAGTGGGGAGATCTTTGAAGCCTACTGCGGCTTTAAAAACCTAGACATGTTATAAAGACAAGGAGGTACACATTCACGATTATTAGTTGTACGAAATTTCTATTTATCTATCAACCAACGATACACGACATATAGCGTTTTATTGAAGGTGTCAGATGGCGAATCTCCAACTAATAATTTCAGCCAAACATATTTACAAAATGAAGGGAAAATTTAGCGCCCTAATAAATTTACAGAAAAGATTTGTGGCGTAGAGGGCAACGTGTGAGGGAATAAATCAGAAAAAAGTTTTTCTCGACCAGGATTTAAACCCGGGACCTCTAGAATACCAGTCTAATACTCTACCAACTGAGCTACCGAGGAACTGAGGTTTTAATTGGCTATTCGGAAATCCTTTCGTCCGATTCATTTAATAGTAGTGGGTAGATCTTTGAAGCCTAGTGCGTGTATGTGTACCTCCTCGTCTTTATAACATGTCTAGGTTTTTAAAGCCGCAGTAGGGTTCAAAGATCTCCCCACCACTAACAAATGAATCGGACGAAAGGATTTCCGAATAGCCAGTTAAAACCCCAGTTCCTCGGTAGCTCAGTTGGTAGAGCATTAAACTGATATTCTAGAGGTCCCGGGTTCAAATCCTGGTCGAGGAAAAACTTTTTTCTGATTTATTACCTCACCCTTTGTCCTCTACGCCACAAACATTTTCTGTAAATTTATTAGGGCGCTAAATTTTCCCTTCATATTATAATTTAATATTTTTTATTTCAAAAATATGGCCTAGTTACAATATTTCACTTAAGTGCAATTTGTTTAAATAACTTTTAATCAAAATTTAATCCATTAAAAAAAAAAATGTAACAGGTAAAAGGCATTTTAAATTTTAAGGATTATATAATGGAATACTATGGGAATTATCTTGGACTAAAATACAGTTTTAATTTTATTAATAATTAGTTTACCACAGCACTATTGGTATATTTATTTCTTAATAAATTTTATTCTTATGATTTTTCTTCAGTTAACCTCTGTAACAATGCTTATTCGGCAACGGCACTCATCGTATTGATTTTTCGAACGTCCATTCATATAATTGGTTGCGAAGTGGTGCGTAATTTTTCTCTACAGTGTCGCTGTTTTTGTAAGTAATGACAATAAGAACATTATAAAAAAGAAAGAAGAAAATAACAGGAGAGAAGTAAAAGAAGGGACGAGAAAAACAAGACACCGAATCCGAGTAACAGAACATCAGAATACCTTGGCATTCAGCAAATAGTGCTGGCAAATTGCCCTAGAATTTGTGAGTTTTGATTAACAGTGCCGTAAATTGAAATAATTTAATTGGAATTGTTTGGTGAACTGGTTTATAAGTAATAAAGGTTAATTTATACTACTGACTTCTTATTTTGCCATATGAGTTGATTTTTTTATAGTTTTGTCAGGCACCATCCACAAAAATAAACTGCATAGTTATTATATCTCCAATATTTCTATTAATAGCAAATAGAAAATAAAAATCATCCTATAGAATGGCGAACGCAATCGTCAACGGTAGGTATATAAATAGGTAAGTCAGATATTTTCAGTTACAATGTGAGACGATACTAAGATAGGAGCAAAGATTAATGGGTATTCTTTTTATTTTATTTTACCGTTACAATTTTGTGTCGAGATAAGAAATTATATGAAAAATAGTAGGAACTTAATGTGGCTTTTTTACAACCGGGCAGGGTTATAGCCGAGCACTATTTTAACACTGATGACATTAAACGAGTGCGCAGTAGTCAATGGATTTAACGCCAGCCATTATAGTGTTAAGGCCTGCCTTTATTTGTAATTTCTAAATTTACAAAAATATAACTTGACGACAGCGGCAGTAATCAGGGTTGAATTAATTTAGACTTAATAAAGTCACAAATTTCAAGTGATTACTGATTAGAACTTTTTTCTGTAATTTTTTTAAGTGTGGACATTTTGTCTTTCAATTAATAAATAATAAAACATTAAATAACTATCATTTTGCAAACCTAAGAAGTATTGTAATATTAAACGAAAATAGTATAGTACTGCAGGCTAAAATTTAAAAAACAATAAAAATAAGTCTGTAAAATTGAACACCTATGTTTTCATGCACACCCGCTTTCTTTGTCTGGCTTTGTGGGAGCAATTGGGATAAAAACAAATAATGATTTATGAATGGAGTGTCGGGTCTATAGTTAGTAAGTCGATTGTTGTAGCCAATAGGTTTTTTATCGCGATCAAGAAACTACTTTTCCAAAAATATATAGACTGACTCACCTTTTTCCTATTTTCGTCAAACAAGGAAATCAGACTTTCTCGGGCTGAAGGCACTGGATTAGAGGACATCAGACTTCTCATGTAATAATATACAGCGTCCAATTTTCGTTTCTGTAAAAGAAAGTAAATATACTTGTTAGTTTATCCATTGTGATAATATTTTGTTGTTTGTTTTTATTTGTTGATAACTATTTTACCAATAAATAATTTACTTTTTGATCTCATTTATCTATCTTTTAAAGATATTTTAGAACAAGCGCATCTTAATGCATTTTATGTAGTTTAACAGAATAATTCAAAAATATAAGCAAATTCATTTTTTATAGTGTCCACGATACAAAAAAAATTGGTGTTCCTAGTTTTATATTAGCTTTTTGAAAATTTATTTTTGGGCTCTAGATATAATAACGTTGATGATTAATTTTCTTTATTTGCTTTTATTTTAAGTTGAATGTAGTATTGTCTCACCGAACAATTTTTATAAAAACACTAATATTGTAAAAAAAAACAGGAGTTTTTGTACTTAGTGCAAAATGAACATTCTGATCTTCGACTTTTCACACAGAGGGTGGAACCTAGGACGACGCCGTTTCGTCCTTATTAGAGACTCATCAGCTAGGTGTACTACAACGACAGATAATTCGCTCGCGCTTTTACGCTAAAAAATTCGGCAAAGCGCAGAGAAGTTCTGTCGAGTACCGACCATGCCATTTGTATGCAAGTTTCGTCTACAAGCAAAAGCAAAACAATGCACATTTAAGAAACGAATGGGTAGTAGTTGCGTGCACTTTAAATCTAACGAAAAATCAGGAGTTTTTTGTACTTAGTGCCGTATTTATTTTTATTTATTTATTTATTTACGCAATCAAATCCACTTACAAAAACAAAAGTCTTAAGTTTAACTTAAATAGTAGTGTCGTAGTTCTAGGTAGTTATACAATATTATTAACATTATTTCAAACAGAGAGAAAAAAAAACTGTTTTGTACACTATTATACATAAAAGCCTAGATTGCATTTTAAGGCATCTAGTTTAATTGAAAAAATATCTAGATCAATTTCACTGTTTTTCATCATTCTAGAAATTGAGTAATGTTGACCATAATTGGTTTGATGACGGTCAGGAAACAAAGTGCTTGTTTTACGTAGTCTTACACAAGGAGCATAAAAGTTTATTTGTTTCATCAGTTCTGGACAACTAATTTTATGATTTATAATTTTATGCATCAAAATAATGTCAGCGTTTTTTCTTCGATTTTCAAGTGTATCTAGAGTCAAGTGTGCAGAGTTGTTGTAGTCCACACAGTCTTTGGGGATTTGCAATTTAAAGCCTACATATCTCAAAAACTTTTTTTGAATTCGTTCAAGTGTATCAATATGGACTCTATAATAAAGAGACCAAACACTTACACAATTCTCAGCTTGAGATCTTACTAATGATGTATAAAGCGTTTTCGAAGCATAAACATTGTTAAAATCTGCTGTATTTCTCTTTAAGAAACCCAGCATTCCAAACGCTTTTTTACTGATATGCTCAATGTGGTTTGAAAAGTTCATTTTAGAGTCAAACACTACACCAAGATCACAAATGACATTTACCTCCTCAAGTGCAGTTCCATTAATTGAATAGACATTGGACATACATTTAGAACTCCGACTAAAACAGATACACTTACACACCATATTACAAATCGATCTAGATCCTCCTGCATAAGTCTTGAATCATTTTTACACCTAAGAACCTTGAAAAACTTCATATCATCGCAGTACTTTAGTCAGTCGCTGTTTACCAAACAGTCAACAACATCATTAATAAAAATATTGAAAAGTAAAGGAGCAAGGTGCGCACCTTGAGGGACACCCGACCTGACCATAAATTCTTTAGAAAAGAATGTATTGTTAATCTTTACAACTTGCGTGCGACCAGTTAAATAAGAATAGATCCAGTCAAGCAAGGATCCCCCTATATCATAGTATTTTAATTTTCTTTTTAACAAGCAGTGTGTTTTCATATACCAACAAGTTAGTTGTTATAGATCTTCCACTCATGAATCCATGCTGTTTAGTTGAAATAATGTTTTTAAAAACTTCAGTCAAATGATGCTAAATTAACATCCTGATCTTCGACTTTTCGACAAAACTTGCATACATTGTAATATGTCTCTCGCAGGATCGATGCTACGCCATACACCTACTGCTTATGCAGTGGGTACTCTTCTTGGTTGTCGGAGGTTCACACAGAGGGCGGCATGGTCGGTACTCGACAGAAATTCTCTGCGCTTTGCCGAATTTTTTGGCGTAAAAGCGCGAGCGAATTGTCTGTCGTTGTGGTACACCTAGCTGATGAGTCCCTAATAAGGTTGCACCCTCTATGTGAAAAGTCGAAGATCAAGGATATTCATTTGGAATTTAAGATGCACGCAACCACGATACACTTAACACGGTATGCTACTATTTATACCAAATTCCGTCCCTTAATCAGACACTGACATCAACAAGAAGTTTTATTAGCGTGCTCGATTGAGAGAATGAGTTCACTGCGTTGATATATTTGTCTCATGTTTTATTTGAAACCGAAAGGAACAGAAATATTCTCGATGCGATTGTCCACCCAAATAAAACTAAAAATGAATACGATTTGATTGAGAGACTGCCTTCCACGATGTTCTACTATACTAACACACAACTTGTGCAAGTACCACTTTGTTGTTTGATAATGATTATTTCAATGTCAACATTTATTTATAATTATTTACAATGACAAAGTACGCTGTTTCTGGATGTAAAAATTATGACAGAATTACAAAAAACATTAAATACTCCAGATTACCAAGGGAAAGAGATTTAGAAATGAAATGGATATTTGCCTACCAAATAAACGACAAAATAAAGTCAGAAATTTTGAGACAATGATGTGTTTGAAATAAACTCTGTGTTTCGGACTTCTATTGTCTATATTTTATTTATAAACTTTTCGATCGGTACAATCTCTGATTGCCTTCAGGTGCAAACTGAAGACAATCAGAGATTGTACTGATCGAAACGTCGTGTATAAACAAAATATGCCTTCTTCAGGTGCAAACTGAAGACAGTCAGAGATTGTACTGATCGAAACGTCGTGTATAAATAAAATATGCCTTCTTCAGGTGCAAACTGAAGACAATCAGAGATTGTACTGATCGAAACGTCGTGTATAAATATAATATAGACAATGGAAGTTCGAAACACAGAGTTCATTTCAAAATAAAGTCAATCTCATTTTGGTCGAAAATGGACTTACAGTTTACCTCTGTGGTACGAATATATCTTGAGATCTCCGAATTTGAAAACCTAAATAGGCAGGTACTCTTTTGTAAAGACTGTACATAGATATAAGTACCTTACAGCATCATTTTTTTAAACTGTCATAATATAATTTACACTTAACTCATGTACGCAGTGGGTAGCGTATCTGTCTACAGCACGGTATGTTCCGGGTTTGAATCTTGGCTAGGTGCATATGTATTTTGTGTTTGTCTTTAACTTTGCAAACCACTCGGCTACACTAGGTACATGATTAAAAAGACCCAGTACATAAAAAATACACTTAACGCATTTTATTATAATTATATTTGGCAATTATTGAGTATACGGTGTTCTGCCATTTTTGATTTTTTATAAAAAATTCTTTTAGGGTCCTTAAGACCCCAAATGCACGTCCGCCAATTTTTTTTAAACAAACCCAAATCAACCCATGCCAACCAAAAAACACATTAAACGCGCGGCGGCCCAAAATTACATTAAGGAAAATTAATACCTTTTCCATGCACATGTGTTGGTACCGGAGTCACAAAGTAACGCCATGCCGAGATGCGCATTGTCATACCGTGTTAAGTATATCATGCACGCAACCACTACCCATTCGACTAATATTGTATTAACCTATATTTTGGATACTGGCTATATTGCTATTATTTTATAATTTGAAAAAAAATATTACCTTCTAATGAATGTACACGTTTTCGGTTAGCTACCCACTGACACTCCCAGGTTTCACAATAGGGTGTAAATGAGTCTTGTCCGCTCTAGTATAGGGGGCGTGAATAAAAGTTAAAATTTTGCCAAAAGTTAACCTTGAAATGAAGAACCAGCATTTCAGAAATCATCATTGATAATTGTATCTACATAACATTTAAACGTTAAAGAATTTCGGAAAATAATAAAAAGTTATTAAGTTACATAAAAAAAAAACTATTAACAATATTTAGTTAAAATATGGAGGTACAATTGCAAGTACGAAACAAAAGCAGGCTGGTGAGTGATCCAAAGTTGGAAATCAAAGTGTATGATGGTGTTTAATGATGTTTGGGGAGGGTGACCAGGGCGAAACATCGTTTGATCATTTATTTTTTCGCTTTGGCCCTTTCTGTGTTCCTTGTGGGATGCTCATCCAAGTTTGAATTTTCGTTCTTTTCACCCAAGATCTTTTGATCTTTTGTTTTTTAAAAGCAGGCTTACCCAGCCGCAACTTCTTTGCAAACTTTCTAATTTAAAGCAATTTTTAAGTAAGAAGTATTTATTCCCAACCAACTTAAGTAGTTCATTACAGGGAATAAAAAAAAAACATTATAAACATTTGGGTACAACATGGATTAAGTAAATATTTATAGATATTATTAAATTTAAATTATATTAATTGTAAAAATGGTAATAAATAAATCAATAAATAAATTGTCATTTAAAAAAAATTATATAATAAAAACGTACTAATAATAATAATACTATTAAAAACCGAGAATACAATAATTACATCGAGAATTACATCATTTTAAAAGATGTTTTTTTAAATGTTTTTTAAATTTAATTTTTATATTCTTATTTTTTATTTCTTCTGGGATTCTATTGTATATATTAATTCCATCACAAATAATCGATTTTTTACCAAAATTACTTATTGATGCGTTGCAAATAAGTTTTCGGTTATTTCTTATTCCATATCAGTGGTTAACATTACTTGTAATTAACTTAATGTTAGATTTTTTACTTTCACAGTAAATTGAATGAAATATGTAGATGGTTAATATCAAGGTAGCCCTTTGGTTTATAAATGTTTTCTGTGGGTTCTAAGAATGGAAATTTACGAATGCATTTGATTGCTTTATTTTGTAGTTTTTTTAATGGTTTTATTGTGGTTTTATTTGCAAACCCCCAAATAGATATCATGTATTTTTTTTAGGTGTTTTAACGGTTTGTAATGTCTTATTTTGTAATTTGTATATTTAATTTCATTGTTATTAAATTTGATTGGTTCTATTTTTTGATTAATTTTCTTTCTATTAATAAAAATATTTATTATAGTTAATTGAAGGTTTGTAAGAGTAGAGCCATTTTTGAATAATATTTAGATCAAACTGAATACCCAATGAGCATTTTTGTCTATATAAAAGTTACAGCAAATAATATAAAACCTTTATTATTATTTAGTATTGGTGATAATTTTATAACTCTAATATATCTCTTAAATGAGTAAAAAAGACTTGAAAAACAACTGTTCAACACCAGCTTATAAAAATTTATGGTACCTAGTAATGGATAGAAAAACAACATATAGATTTTATAAAACTTCCTTATGAGCCCTCAAGTTTAGAAATTATTATAAAAAGGTTTTACAACTGTTATAACAACACTACATAACAAATTAAAGGTTTTTATGGATTTAGAAATATAGATTTTCCATCTTTCTTCCCTTTGCTTGTTATGTATTATTCTTTTTCTTTTTACAATAAAAAAATTTATAAAATGGTGTTTAGCAATCTTCTAAAATAAATAAAAATGAAAGTGAGATAAGCTGAAGCAGGAATATGAATATTTATATACTATAGTCAAATAAAAGCTGTTTTTCAAGTCATCCTACTCTGAAAATCAGCTGCGGTCCCGTGTGTACTGTATAGTTTTCGAATACACTCACGTAAATTTCATGGGCTCCAAAAATACTTGAGAAAACGAGAAAAAAAATATTAATTTAAATATCGGTTTTTTTTTTCATACGCGTTTTTTTCTTTCTGGGACAAATATTGAATTTTGTATGTGTAACCCAACCCTAACAAGCAATATTTCGATTGAAACACATGTTGAAACCCCATAAATAACGTTTTTATTTAGGCCAAAATCCAATTTTTGTAATCCAAAATGGCGAAAATTTCCGACAATTCTATAAAACAATACAACTATACCACTGTTTACCTCGTCAACACTATTTTATAACCCTTTTAAAAAATGATGCTACTTGGAACAAAGGGCTACAGATGGCGCAGTGTTGAACACTGATGATCCGTTTCTGCGAGCTTAACATAGTTACCATTGTTCTCTTTTCCTAAATGCATTCCTCGAGAGATCCAACATACTACACATACCAGGAAAAATACCCGCTTCCACACACTTCAAGCCCGCATAACTATCAGAGGTAACTATCTCAAGAATATAGTTAGATTGCGGGGTCGAAGCGTGTACAGGCGAGTATTTTCCGGGGTGTTCACATTTGCCGCCGACCAGCAGTATCAGCGTATGCGCTCGACGTTTCACGGTGCGTTTGTGCGACCTTCACACGGTTACTATATTGTTCTCTTTTTCTAAAACACGGTTCCCATCTATGCATTTCTCATTCGTGGGTCCCCCGAATCAAAACACGTATCACGTGGTCTAAGCGAGATTTGCCTATACCAGTTCATGTCGGACCACGTGATGAGTTTTTTTGAGTCAGGGTGACTGCGCATGGGAAACGCTGGTGGGAATCGGGTGTAAAATGCATTCGATCCCGATATCTGTCACCGGCAAAAAGATTTGGATCTCTTATCTCTCTCAGATTGATGTAATTAAAACAAGATAATAATGGTATGGTATGTCGCAAAAACGCTCCTTTTGAGGTCGCAAAAACGCGCCTTTTGATGTCACAAAATTAACCTTAAAAAATCTTGTTTGTTTTGTTTTTATAATTGCCAAAATAAATCAAAATTGTTTTTTTTTTCTAAAAACAGTTGTATTATAATCACTATATAAAGAAATTATTAACAAAATTATAGAAAAAACCTTATGGGCAAAAAAGGTTTATGAATGAGTTCATAAGAATATTACAGACACCAATTTATATATCTATTGTGTGTGAGTTCCCAAGTTTTTATAAGTGTCTCTCGAAATATTTTCAATCTTATCTTATATAAATTTGTTGTTGGTTAATTAAGTTTTATAAGTGGGTTGATAGCAACATTTTAAAAACCAATCTATTATATATCTTTACTTGATAGTTACTTACGGTTTTATAGGTGGGTTGACAGAAAGATTTCAAACACCAATTTATATAACTTTTGTCACTGATGACTTATATTTTTATAAATATGTTGGTGGAAACATTGTTAACACCAATTTATATAACATTTGAACCGATGACTTCAATTTTTATAAAGATGTCCGTGGAAATATTGTTAACGCGAGTTTTATGTTACTTTAGGGTACCATCAATTTAGAGCCTCTAATAAAACAAATATACAAACTCAATTCTTGTAGGAAACTTCTAAATACCCTAGGGTATCAATGGAACCCTCTTTATAATAATTATATAAATATCTGTCACCAGAAGTTTCTGAAAATGCTCATTGGGTATCACTATAAATTTAGGAATAATTATTTGCAAAATAAACTATTGTTGTGTCATCAGCAAATAATTTTATTTCACCTTTTAGACTTAAATTTGTGATTGAATTGATATATATTAAAAACAGAATTGGACCTAGGGATGAACCTTGTAGAACTCCGCAAATTATTTTTTCTTTAGAACTTTTATGATTACCAATTTCAACATATTGGAGTCGATTTAATAAATAATTTTGAAACCATAAAAGAGCTTTGCCTGGAATTCCGATGCTGTTTAGACAATTTATTAAAATTTTGTGATTAACAGTGTCAAATGCTTTACACAAATCTAAGGATACTATGCAGCACTTATTATTTTGGTCAACATTGTGTTAAATATTATTCAATTTTTTTGTCATCGGCGATTAAATAGTCAATGTCAATCAGTGTTATTTTTTGTCAAAAGAAAATTTATATTTTCCATATTTTCTTTGGGTCTCCAGTTGAAAATTATTTCTTGTAATATTGTTGTTTTATTTCTCTGATTTCTTGTTTCTTTTTTATTAATTTGTTGATATTCTTCTTTAGCTGCTAAGTTTTCAACAAATTTTGTTTTACCAATTTGGCTATTTCTTGATTAAACCATGGTTTGCTATCGTGTTTGATTTTTAAAATAAGTTTGATAAGAACATTTTCTAAGCTTTTCAGTAAGTTCGTCATAAAGATCATCACAGTTTTTAAATTCACTCAATTATTGGTTAAGTTGAATTAATTCCTGTTTTAGTTTATCAATGTCATAATTTATTGATGGTATCAATTTATTTCTTTCATTGTTCGTGTCTTTTTGATTTGTTAACTAATTGTTGTTTCATAGGTTGGTAACAATGCATATTTTCAACAAAATATCATTGGTACCTATACCTATAAGAATGACTTTTTCTACGACTGGTTCTAAAATTAATTTTTTGCACTCGCATTTTTTTATATCTGTCGCATTACCCCGCAAATTTTAAATTAAAGTTTTTGTTTTATTTGCAGTTTGCAGTGAACAACACGTTACGAAATATAGAAGCTTGTTCGATTTGTGGACCTCGCCTTCGGCTCTGTGCCCGTATTCTCGTAATTAAGTGATTTAGAAAATGTCTCTTGTCTAAATCGTTCTTTAAAACGCTGAGCGAATTCAACTATGAAAATTAGAGCCCAGAAAGGGCTTTGTACACACGAAACATTTTGCACGCAGATATTTCATGTTGTCTGACGCTTTTTGTAAACGATGGTTTTTTAATTTTATATCAATAATTTATCCGTTACATTCGCAGTTGTTGGTAGAAAAAAATCGTAACTGCGTTTTCAAAAACGATATATTTCTTGATGATAACATTTTTACCAGACAAAAGGTTATAGTGAAGAGACTTTTATAGTAAACATTTCAAATCTGTAGTTGGTTTGCCATAGAAGAAAAGATAGGAAATCTTAGTACCCAAAATGCGAGCAAACATGCTTATTTTAAAAATGCATAACTCAAAATCGACATAATTATCAATAATGTTTTAAAACTGTAGGTGGCTCCCCATTGGAGATATAAAAGTTTGGAAACATAAAGAAATGGCATAGACAAATTACTCATATTTAGGAGGACATTGAAGTTTGTCAACTTTTTTTTTTATTTTGGCGCAAGACCTTAAAACAATCTTTAAAGTAATGTAATTTTCTTTTTATTACTTTCTCATTTCGCTTTGGTTCTTTGTGTGTTCCTTGTGGGATGCTCATTCAAGTTTGAATTTTCGTTATTTCCACCCAAGATCTTTGATCTTTTATTTTTTGGTTTCTTTTCGGTTGCAGTAACTGATTTGGAGATTTTTTAACTTCTTTTTTTGTTTTAATTACCTTAGGAGCATAATGCTATTGGAAATATTAACACGCCAGGACGAATCCGTAACAGGTAACTTGGATAAGTACCAGTGCGGAACGATGCCTATTTGTGAGTGATTCAAGGTTGAAAATCAAAGTGTATGATGGTGTTTAATGATGCATGGGGAGGGTGACCAGTGAAACCACTGATGAGCTCACGCTGGTTACCCAGAGCGAAACATCGTTTAATCATTTCTCTTTTCGCTTTGGTTCTTTGTGTGTTCTTTATACGATGCTCATCCAAGTTTGAATTTTCGTTATTTCCACGCAACATCTTTTGATCTTTTATTTTTTGGTTTCTTTTCGGTTGAAGTAACTAATTTGGGGATTTTTTAACTTCTTTTTTTGTTTTAGTTGCCTTAGGGGCATAATCCTATTGGAAATATTAACACGCTAGGATGAATCCGTATCAGGTAACTTGGATAAGTACCAGTGCGGAACGATGCCTATTTGTGAGTGATTCAAGGTTGCAAATCAAAGTGTATGATGGTGTTTAATAATGTATGGGGAGGGTGACCAGTGAAACCACTGATGAGCTCACGCTGGTTAATCATTTCTCTTTTCGCTTTGGTCCTTTGTGTGTTCCTTGTGGGATGCTCATCCAAGTTTGAATTTTCCTTATTTCCACCCAAGATCTTTTGATCTTTTATTTTTTTAATTATAATTAAAATTATAATTTTTAATTTTAACTTTGATAGATAACAATCACATTATGTCAATTGTACAGTGGACGAATTAAAGGGCTTTAGCAATTATACAAATTTTTTACAGATTTTATTACCTCCAAATCTTGTTAATGTATGGTATAAACCACAAGAATATTATATTATATATAAAAAGATTTCAGAAAATAATATAAAACTACTTACTGAACAAACAGCTAAAACTGCAAGTTGATTGTACGGTTTTCCATTCTTGGGATTGATTTCATGCGATTTGATATACCATCTAAAAATTTAAAAACATTAGTCAACCCCTTCCATTTTATTTGTTCTCACATAAAGTAATTATAAGGCATGTTTTTTTTTAAACGATATCTTTTAGTTTATAATATATTATTATATACTTGTGCGTAAAAGCACAGTATTTTGACTTTTTGCGTTTTTAAGTGATTTTAACCCGATTTTCTTATCTGGGCCTGAATCAAAGTGCATAATACTTGTTCAATATTGTTAACGTTTTATGTCTTGCTGATTAAATTTTTGTCTTTAAGACTCTTAGTTATTGATATATTGGCCGTTCCATACTAGGAAACAAATGAGTTAAATTTTTTATGTAAAATATAGGTCTTAATTACAAAACTTTTTTAATACATTTTTATCTTCTGTTTTACCAAATCTACTAATTCTTATTATTAATGACATCTATAAAAATCAGACAAGAAATAAAGAACTGCTATACGTAATACATCATCACTCAAAACTAGCGAAGCTATATGACTAGGTAAAAAAAATGTAATGGGATATTGGAAAACTGCAAAATGAGTCAAAAATTTAGTATTGCAACCTGGAGTTCCTTGGCGGGTGGGGGACGGTTCCTAATTTAATATCTAATTTTTCACGGCAATTATTTTATTGTGATAATTCCAGATAAAGTAATTTTGTTTTTTCAACCGATATCCGGGGGTTTTTACGTCACTTCCTCCCGCCACCCTGCCCCCCTTCAGGGCGCCACTGGGTAACTATATACCTATTTAACAAATCTTATTACGCGCTTTTACTGTATAACGTCTAAAAATATAAGATTATTTTCGAGCGGGAAGTCGCTGCCCCAAAAAACGTACAATGATTTTCATCTTCAAACGTATTTCCAATGAATCCCAGCAATTCCCAGTGATTACCAAATGATTCCCAGCAATTCCCAGGTGATTTCCAGGGTATTTCCAGTGATTTTCATCCAAAAAGGTTACCAAAATTTAATTAAATGCAAATTGAATTTTGTGTTTATAAGTAAAGAATCCATTAAAAATTTTACAGTGGGATTTACTAAGATCTAAAATAGTACCCTCCACAAGTCTATAATATTTAGACCAGTGGGGGGGGAAACAGTTACCTATACAGAAAAGATACAAAGTAATTAATTATTTTGTATTCTTATTACAAAATGCTACTAAAAAACTATTTTTTTCCTCAAAATATATCATATTTTAGGAGAAAATGCCACAAAACTAATATTTTTTTTATCAAATGCCAAATGGTGAATAGATTCCCAACGATTACCAAGTGATTCCCGGGTGATTCTCATGTGATTCCCAGAAAAATGTACAGTGATTACCACCCGCGAATTTGTCCGTGATTATTTTATATAAAACATATTATTATAAGATAATTTATGTATGTATGTATGTATTGTTTACCTTTTTTTTTGAAGTTATTAGTGTCAAGAGTTGCTAATAAAACTGAGTAAAAGATGTCAAAGTTCTGAATGCTTTTTTGAGTCTAATATAAGCCACAAACAGAACAGTGATGAAACGAAAAATCCAGTCATCCTTAGCTCTAAAACTAAGATTTCAAAATCACTCGTCGAACACTATCATCAGCAGTGTCTACGTCTTGAAGTTGAATATACAATAAAAGAAAAGTTTTGGATTTTGCATGTTAAAAATTTGATGAAGAAAGTTAGTCGAAAATATATGTTCTGTCAGAAAAGAAGAGTACAGCCCGAAGGCCCTCTAATAGCAGATTTACCTGAAGCTCGCCTTGCAAGTTTTTCACCACCATCTGCTCATACTGGTATGGATTTATTTAGACCACTAAATGTCAGCGTTGGTCGTAGAAAAGAGAAGCGATATGGTGTCTTATTTACCTACCTTACTAGTAGAGCGATACACATGGAAATTGCTCATATCCTACGAAGAATGAACAAGAGGAAAAATTTGTCACTTATACTCAGACAATGGAACGAACTTCAAATCCGCGGAGAAAGAGTTTAAAGAAGCAGTAATCGCCACATTTGCTCATATCCTACGAAGAATGATGGCAACAAGAGGAAAAATTTGTCACTTATACTCAGACAATGGAACGAACTTCAAATCCGCGGAGAAAGAGTTTAAAGAAGCAGTAATCGCCACACATGGGTGGTTGATGGAGTTGAAAAAAGCTCTTTATGCAGTTTTACAAGAACGCTTTCCCAGAGATGAAATGCTTTAAACGCTAATCATAGAGGCGGAAAATAATGTAAATTAAAGGCCGTTCACTCATGTTTCTATAGAACCGAAGGATATAGAATGCCTAACACCAAACCATTTTTTATTGCTTAGTGGTAACCGAAATAAATTACTCACCCATTCCCGAAGACGAAACAGAATTTTCAAGAAAACAGTGGAGAATCTCACAAGTATATGTCTATCTATTATGGAAATTATGGGTTCGAGAATATCTGCCGACTATTACCTTGAGGCAAAAATGACTAACAGAATCAAATCCATTCAAAGTCGATGACATTGTTTTACAAGTAGATAAAAAGTAGAAACACATAGCAACTTGGAGTAACTAAAGTTTATCCTGGAACCGACGGAAGAATTCGTGTTGTAGATATCACGATAAATAATAAGATTTACAAGAGACCAGTGGCAAAGCTGATTGAAGCTTACTGAAGAATAAAGAGTTAATTTTTTAAGGGGGAAGAAATGCTTTGGTCATTTTAATTTTAAACCACTTTGTATATTTTGTTTGCCTTTTTTTTTAGTGTCGAGGTAAGAATTGCCAATAAAAATGAGTAAAAGATGTCAAAGTTCTGAATGCTTCTTTGAGTCTAATATAAGCCACAATTATAGAACTATTGCAGCTTGTTCATGGATAATAAAAAGAACATATAGAATTGTTAATACAGTAACTAAACTATATTATAAAAAAAATTTGTATTAAATCTAACCTAAGTTAGCTCATTTATTTTCTCGTAATGAAAGGTCAATATCTTAATAACTGAAGCAGTCTCAAACACAGAAATTTAATAATGAGCATAAAAGGGTAACAATATTGGACAAGTTTTATGCCTTTGGATTAAGGCCCAGATAATAAAATTAACTTTAAATTTGGTCCAAAATGAGAAATATTCACATTTTACACTGACATAATCTAAGATTGTGAAATATTTGAAACAAACTAAAGCAATGATTTGAGGAAACCTATCAATTGGATGCAATTAAAATATAAAAAATTGAACACATTTTGAAAAATTTTTTGGGTCTAAGTTAAGGTCATCCCTTGACTATATTCAGCAGTTCAAATAAGAGCTCTATACCCCCTCAAAATATAAAAGATTAATTTTATGCCAAACCCTACACGATGAAAGCTTTTGTGTATTTTCTGTATTTTAGTAAACCCCCAGTAAAAAGTAAAAATATTAAAAAATTATTATTACTAGTTTTGTAATCTATATAGACTAACAAGATAATAAGACAAAAATTAAGACAATCTGCGACCATCGAGCAACTTTGCTGGTCGATTTTAAATGGAATTACCCGTTTTGCAACTGGATGCACTGACTTAAATACGTGACCAGAGAAAGTAAGAGCCCAAAACAAATATTTTAAATGAGTCACCGTCAAACGATTTTCTCAACTAATTTTTTCACGCGGATTATTTTTTTGAGACCTTTTTAAATATGCTTTTATTAAAAAAGGTGCATGAACTTCCACGTGAAATCCCAGATTGTTAAAAATAAACTTACTGTCTGCATTTTCCATAATTCGACGTCTCGTTCACCTGCTCCCTGTATCTTCCCAGGTCACCCAAAAATAAGAATATCTTCTGAGCGGACACCAAGGCCAATCCCACGAATCCCAACCCTTTATGGGACACCAAGCTGTTGTTTCCAGTGAATTCTTTCACTTTAAATTTGTAATTTTCCTCCAGAAGGTTGATTAGTCTCTCGAAGTATTTTGTGCCTGTAGGAATTTTATTATTTTGACAAAATTGTTTTTACATAGCAGTGCGAAAAAATCTGGCAATCCGTTTTTTACATAAATTCAAAAAAAAAATAGCGTAAAATGGTAAAATTGAGAAAAACTAATCATTCCTACCTAAAAAAAAAATAATTTCAAAAAAACGAGAAAATAACAAAAGGTCAAAAATAAAATCGTCTACAATGTAAGCTCACCGTAGGAATAAAAACGCTATTATACAAAACCGTTGTTGCGTCATCCAAAAATGTTGATTTATAGTATAAAAATGGAGAGCTGTCAGAGGTTGATGTTAATAACTCACTCAAGTCAACGTTTGTAAAAAAAACACCATTTTAGTCGCTAGTTGTAAAATCTACTAAAAATTTTATTGTTTATTTTAAGCCTAAAAATGCGTCAGTAAAAACTGCTAAACAGAACAATATTAATAGTTTTTTGTTATATCACAGGATCATACGAATGAGCTTGCGTTGAAACTTTTATTTATATTTACAACATCAAAAAGTAACATTTTGCAAAAATTTAAGATGGCGCTTTAGTTCAAACATCCAATGCGATTAAACTTTTTTGTTGAGCCCTCTACATGTTAAGGTTGCAAGAAGTTGAAAGTTCTCTTAAGATATGTACCTCTTGGAGGAATAACAAACTAATGGAGGGTAAATGGCTTGATTTGTTGTTATCCAGAGATTCAGTCACAGTATACACACTGTTTACATCCAGTCAATGCCCCAAGCTAAATACTAATATTATCCAACTAAGTCAAGGAATGACTATCTTCATTTAATACATACAAATCAGACAATGACAACAAACTGATTTCATCACTTTTCCCTAGTATCATGTCACCTTTCTGTGAATTGAATACCTCTATAATTCAATATATACCATTCTTTATGCCCAGAATCGGTTTGTCTTTTTTTATCCCATTATAGTTTACAAGGAGAATGCGTCAACAGACCGGTTTGCTGTATGTTTCCGTTATCGCCCGAATTTACTCGAGACGACGCGAAGCTTGAGGAAGATGAGTCGACGTCAACGCCTTGTTGCATTTTGGAGTACGGCAGGCGTCTTGTTCGTTTTTTCAAGTTTTCGCAAATAATTGCGGAAAATTTAGTGTTTTTAAATGGTGCGTTTCGTGATGGGATGAAGGTGCTATGTGTGCAAAGTGCTACAAAGCCAAAATAATGGAAATACGATGCGGAAAATCAGATTTCACAGGTAAGATGCTATAGCAAGATGGTGGCCGTGGTTTTCCGAGAACAGTGCCGTAGGTTGTTCAGGAAATTATTGATTTTATTTTTGATTTTTCATTGTTTACAATATATTTTTTTTACTTTTCGTAAAATTTGATAAGGTAACAGTGTAGTATACGGTTTTAGCGTTACTAGGTGGAAGGAACCCAAAATTACCTCCGGCAAAAAAAAGCTCCGATTTTTTTCAACTAAACAACAAAAAAATCGGGGCAGTAAATTTCAACTCCTTATAGACCTTTTTTTCATAAAATGCAAAAATAAAAGAAAACCGTTTACTACATAATTCTTTGATAAAAACAATTATAATTTTCAACTAGTTTAGACAGTATTGTTGAATTAGTAAATTTAAAAATTGTTTTTTCATTATTATATTTGTTGGTTTATGGTTACTTTTGGTTATTTCTAGATTTCCATAAATTCTTGATGCTTCAAAAAGTTGAACAGACAAAGACTCAAGTTTCTTCAAATTTGCTTGGCCCTTTAGTGTAAGGTCCTCCATGCATGTATGTTTATTTACAACCATTTGGTTTTTTCGCAAAAATTATAAATCCTGGCAATACTAGCAAGCCTACTTTATTTACTTTCTACAAAATTATTTCATGGAAAAACATCTTAAAGGAAAAAATTTAGGCTGACCTTTTAATATGAAAAAACACCCAAATTTTATGTTTTTCTCATTTTTTTGACCCAAAAAAACATTTTAAATGACTTTTTTAGTAGAAACAGTTTCAGCCTCTGGAGACAAATTATAAAATATGGAAGTGGTCACAGAGACTAGGTTAATGCCTTCGTAAATTCGAATTTTGGTATATTGGTCATTGTGGACTTTTACCTGGAATGGCTGACGGTCTCTCTGTTACATATTTTGTTCACAAATTTTTACTTTTGCTTTTTAAAGAAAAATAACCATTTATAATTTTAATTTTTTATTGTAGATTTCCAGCAATACTGAAAAAATATTTGGTGTGCCTTGCCTGGTTTGACAAATAATGATTTATTTTTATATCAAAGCGAATGGGATTCAGTGCCTCAAATCTGATGCTAATCTAGGCTTCGTTAAATTTTGGAGACAACATGTCAAGATAAAATTGAAGACAACAATTCTACATATTTCTACTACTACTACTACAAATTTCATCACACCTATTATTATTAGTACTGTAACCACATTAAAATCAGTCGTTTAGAGCTAAGAAAGATTCAGACTTTAATCTTACTTCAAGAGTTACTTCAGTTTTTTTAGCCATCCGATATTTTGCGAACTCAAATTTCGATTACATAAAATGTGATATTGAAAAAAAAATTGGGGGCCGTCTATAGGACCCCCTGAGTTTGAATATAAAAGCAAAAATTTGCGGAAACATAGCGTTTTCGAGAAAAATTGAAAAATAGAAACTTTGTGTAAAAATGCGATAAAGACAAAATAAAAACGGTTTTAGATTTCATTTCTTCTCTTCAATGCAAATAAGAAAATGAAAATCCGCGAAAATGCATTGTTTTCGAGAAAAAGTGAAAAAGGTAACTTTTTGTAGAAATGCGATATGAAAAAAATTGAAACGGCTCTAGATTTTATTTAATGATATTGTATGAGAAAAATTAGCAAGGCACGAAGGCACTGGCCTGACCCATTACTCCTCAGCAGGATCAGTAACTGATCGACTTTCTTGAAGACCACAAATTTGCGATGGCCCCAGAGGCGAAAATTGAGGCACATTTTCCTGGATCCATACGAACAACGCGCAGACGGATAAGCCGTTCTATCTAGGCTTAGATGTCGCGTTGCTGCCAAGAGAATCTTAATTAGTGCGAAAAAGAAGCAAGCCAGGTTTTGCACTAAACTATTCACTACAAGAAGAAGAATTTTGGCACCAAGTGGTCTTCACGGATGAAAAATCAGCCCCACTTTGACAGCAAACAAATTTTGGTATATCGCCCGCCACGCACACGCTATCTCGAAAAATATATTGCTGGGAACGAAGACCGGGCTGGAAGATTTTCCATGAATGTGTGGAGTTGGATATCGACGAGAGGACATGGAGCTCTTTTTAGAATTCATGGAAGATTTACGGCTGAGGTTTATGTTGATATGATGAGAAATATTATGGTTCCAGTTTTGTGTTATCAACAGAACAACTGTCCTATCCATAACGCACACATTTCTAAAGTGGTTCCAGCAAAACAACATCGAGGTTTATCAGTCATAGTCAGAGGATACAACGAAGTCATTGTTTCATATAAAAATTTTCCAAAATTTTGAACATTTTTGGTTGTCTACAAAGACTTAGATTACTCAAATTTACCGATCCTGCAGAAGTTCGGTGACTATAATTAAGTTATTGCTTTCCTTTCGCCAAACAGTTCCTTCTTCTTGAATACTCTTTTCTTATTCGCACAACTGTGGTCTTGTTTCGTCCATAATGAGCTTTAAGAATAAGTTTGTATAATTAAATGTTGAAAATTTAAAAAAATTGATTTTATTCATTGGTATATTAGTCTTTTAGTAAAGTGTGGCCAGTCTCCTTATTTTTGTGTTTACAATGTCAAAAGATCTAACATGTAATTCGAAAACGTCAAAGTCAGAAAAAATAAGCAACGCAATTAGCAAAACTTAAATTCAACAGACCGGCAGCTAACTTCTGCTGTACGCATTTTATGTGGCACGATAGAGAACAAATGGCTGAACTGATTTTGATAAAAGTGGTATCGTTGGACAGCTGAGTCTCGAGAGGCTATATTTTATTTGAAATAAATGACGCCAGCAGGCACGTATATCCAAGTTAGGACCTTTCATATACCAATTGTAATTTTGGGCTTTGGAATAAAGAATTTTGATTTGATTTGATTCCATAAAAGTTTAAAGAAATATATAAAAAAAATGTTTTCTTCAATTTTTTTGTTGTTGAAAATGTAATTATCCATCTTAATGTGAAAACCGCGTGTCGCTAGCTGCCACGGTTCGTGAGTTACAGTTTAATCCCCCCTCCTACCCTCTTTCCAACCCCCCACCCCCATCAAAAACTAATCAGCTGAGCATCTGACGACAAAGAATGTTTGCGACAAATTTGACAGACAGACAGACCGACACCATCCTAACATTTTGTATTTAGGTCTTTTCTGGTTGCCGATCCCAATGGCCTCCATACTATAAGTATGGATAGCTAAAAATGTGAAAAACTTATACTTTGTATCTGAAAAACTAAGGGCATAACGTTATAACGAGTTTTGTTGAAAATGTAATTATCCATCCAAATGTGAAAACCACATTGCGCTAGCTGCTACGTTTCATGAGTTTGAGGTTTTTATAAGTTTATTTATATTTGTCTTAGATATCTCAAAAACTACATAACTATAGTTTTTATAGAAAATATAACTATCCATCTTAGCGTGAAAACCGCGTGTTGTTAACTGCTACGGTTCGCGAGTTACGATATTTTTAAAAGTTTAACCCCTGTTGCTATCCCCTTCGCAACCGACCCACCCCAAAAAAAAACTAATCAGCTCACCGCCTGGCGCCAGCAAAAAAAAAGAATTTGATAAAAATCGTGAAGCGGTTTTTCAGTAATCGTGTTACAGACACCCAGACACCATGACAAAATTTTGTATTTAGATCTTTTTTGACCCAAATCGAGCGGTGAACAACTGAAGAAAATATGTACACCTCCTGTCGGTGCTTAGAGTACTGCCTAATACTGCCCAAGTATTGCCTAAGTACTGCCTAGTCCTGCACCCTCAAAAGTTGAAAACTTGTAACTCGCCTTATTTTACATGAAATGTTGTTTATTATAATAAACCCGCAATTTCTCCTTTTCTGATTTGAGCATTTTCTTATCTTTCTCTCTTCTTACAGAAGCCAGAATAGTTTTGTAGCGCACTAAATGATAGAAGCGATCCGGGCGCGCCAGCGAGATTCCATGAGCTATAGGTTATCGATTTCTTTAAACAAAGAACGGAAAGAGAAAAAAACACACCGATAAAGAGTTCCACACGGCACAGAATCTGAGCTTCGCGGTACTAAACCTTGAGCTTTTTTGTTGTTCATCATTACGAGGGATTATCAATAATAAAGAATACAACAAGAACAATACAAGAACTTGGAAAGAACACTCAACGAATATTTTCAAATCTCGGACACCTCATGAAATTCCCTGGGAATCCCCGAAGTTATTATTTTACCACGTTTCCAATAATTAAAAAAGGGAAAAACAATAACCCCCTCAACGTTTTAGTTGACTCCCTCCACAAAATGATGTCACAAAATTAACCTCCCCCCCCCCTTCCTATCCTAACCAGCCTGATAGAGAAAAGATGTGTTTTTATTTTTTTACAAAAAACCAACATAAATTTTCATTTTACGTTTTTTTTACCGTGACGTGACAAGAAGTCGACCTCCGTCCCCCCCTTCCCCTAAATATATTTTATTGAAAACAAAACAAAATCATGTAAAGCTGCTCAAAATCATAATACTTTTTTACGACATTATTACTCCTGGCAACGCTGCTACTAGCACACTTAATTTTTAGTCCTTCCTCGCAGCACTCTAATGCTTCAGACTGCCTGAATTTTGTTTAACTTTGCCTGCGGCGGAAGAACCTAACCCATTCGGAATGCCAAATACATTGATTGATTTTTTTCTCCTTCAAAAGCCACATGCAATTTTCTTTTTTATCAGTCCTGCCGAAGGACTGCCTAATCCTGTCCAAGTACTGCCTAGTCCTGCCTAAGTACTGCCTAGTCCTGCCTAAGTTCTGCCTAGTCCTGTCTAAAGACTGCCTAGTCTTTCCTAGACTGCCTAGTCCTTCCTAAAAACTGCCTAGTCCTTCCTAAAGACTGCCCAAGTACTGCCTAGTACTGCCCAGTCCTGCCCAAAATTTTGTACACCTCCTGCCTACAGTTGTTTACCCCTCGATCCAAATGAATTATTTTTAGTGGAAATGAAAAACTTTTTTTTTACGATCTTAATAGCTTCCATACTATGTACGGATGGCTAAAAATCAATGTGGCGGATGATAGACGCCATATTCTCAATTTTCATGTGCTTTTTTAGGCATAACTTCCTCAAATATAGATATTTTCCTAAAAGAAAATGTTTGCTTTGTTGACAGTAACAACCCAATCCATCTTACATCCCCCTTCATCGACTGACACCCTTTCTCCTCCCCTCGCACCCTCAAGGAGTACGAGAAGGTGTTAAAGCTTTATATCATGTGAAACAATAAAAAAATGTTTAAAATAAGAAAACTACCTGACTGCTAGTTCTAAATCAGGTTTAGCATAAGGAATAAATAATAAGTACTTTTTCCTTTACGATTAGTGCAAGCGGATGCATTAGTGAAATGTGGCATTTTTGAAAGCAAACCAAGTAAAAATACAAATATGTTATAAAATATACACAAATAGTCTAAAAATATATATTTCGTTCGTTCAGGTTTGTTGCCTTACAACAACGACTTTAATGCATTCTTATTGTTATTTGCCTTCATTATAGCGGTTTCTGGGCAAAAAACCTTTATGCATCATTTTCAGCAATTTTGTATACACCTAACATACTACTACTACTTGGCTTTTCTTTTTCTTCTTCTTTTTTCTTTTGTAAATACATTTTTTAATTTAATAGAAATAAGACAACTTTAGAAACTAATGTGGGAAATTATTTCTTTATATCGTATTCTATTGAGACAATAGTGCGTCACCAGAGCAAAATTACCTTTGTTTTTCTGTTTCACTAATGCCCGTGTGCACCACTTCCCCTTACTTCTTCCACTTGAACTGAGGGTGACCCTTGAGATTTACTTGGTTTGCAAAAGTTCGGAATAGGTTCTACTTGGAAAAAGTAAGGAAATTTTTGGCAACATGATTATTACCTATCACCTGTAAAAAAACAACGTAAAATTTGAGGTTGTTTAAAAAAACAAACTTTATTGTTGATTTATGATTATATGGAGGAAAAGGCAAATAAAACTATAATTCGTTAACTATAAAACCTGACTATTTATTGTTAAACCACCAGACCAACTCAACCCCTTTTTGAATTTCTTTCCAACGAATTTGCGAAAAAAAAGGTAAATTATTCGCTTAGCGAAAAAAGTTTGCTTTTTAGTATTGTGCAAGTAAGTTTTAAAGACTTGGGCATTCTAAACCTTTTGTAAAAGGTATATTCATCAATAGTGTTGAATTAAATTCATTCTTTGAAAAATATTTCTTGGTATTCCGTTAATTACAAAGTCTAATTGTTCATCTTCTTTGTCATCCCAAAGAAGTTCCATTTTAAGCACAGACAACTAATCACAGGAAAATTTTAAGGCAACGGAACAGTTTTATAACCTGATAAAATTAATGGCTTTTGTTTAAAAACAAAAAATACCTCGCATAACCTCAGAATGCGCTTAAGCCGCAGTAATTCTACGGCTTATCTTCACTCCACACCATTGCAAACCAAAACTAAGCTTAAGGTAGGCTTACATGTCAAGCCGAACCGGTGCACAAGGGCATAAGTTGCACTTTTTCAGTTTTCGCGTTTCATTGACGCAGTGCGGTTTTTCTCGCACCAGCTTTATGGGCTTAAAATGTCGTTTTAATTTAATTATTTAATTAGACCCGATAATTAAAGTGTTCCTGATTTTTAGTTGCATTATTGCAAAATTGTATTCCCTTGAAACTGCACTAGGGCAACTTTTTGGCAGCTCTAAACCGGTGTCAATGCATAATGAGTGTCACACTAAATTTACCAGTGGAATACACTTTAAGAGTTCTTTTAGCAATGATGCGATTAACGTCAAAATAGTTATTCACAAATAAAAATAGATCATTTAACCACCTTATACATCATTCATCAGTCTTGGATAACGCACAGTCCCTTTAAATTCTCAAAAAGTAATATAAAAAATAAAGATGAAAAAATCTGACACAGGATTCATGTAAAAGACAACCATTCTGTCAAATTGCAGAATCAGCAGATGTACCTTCAGTTTGAAGGAAAATTAAGCGTCTCTACGGAGTCAGATATAATTATCTCTACAGATATCAAAAGCTCCGGAGTTGATAAATTTAAACAAAAAATTAGCGAGGGTGAATTAATGACAAAATCAATGAATAGCGAGCTTTCTGTCAGAAATTCATTGATTTTGTCATTAATTTAACCTCGCTAAATTCCTTTTTAAATTTATCAACTCCAGAGCCTAAGATATCTGTAGAGATAATTATATCTGTCTACGTAGAGATGCTTAATTTCCTTCAAACTTCAAGGCACATCTGCTTGACAGATGGTTGTCTATTACATGAATTCTGTGTCAGATTTTTTCATCGTCATTTCATCTCCTAGTTCCTAGCACCGTACTGATGAGCACCACAAGTGCGAAATCCGGATCTACAGTTACCATTACCTTTTCTTTTTTATATAAAAAATAAATAAACATTACCTTCATCGATTAAGTACAGCAAAAATACTTTATATTGCTCCTTATTCGCCGTATCATTGACAATGGCCTTCCTAGTCACCTCGATAATATTATAATAGAGCAACTTCCACAGATGCTGTTCCACGTTTTCGGTCTGACAGAATTTTAGGGTCTTCAAAAGTAGAAATTCTAAGGCGCTTTTCAGGAACTGACGTAAGTTGTCAACGGTTTCGTAGTTGACCAACAGCATTCCGCGGTTTATGATATATTGCAGTTCGGTATCGGCCCTTTTGATATCTCGGAGGAGGTCCGGATAGTGACAGGATTTGAATTCTTCCCTAAGACAGATTTTTTGTTATTTCAAATACGGTAAAAAGTCACTTTTAGATTAGAGCGCCTTTTTGGCAAAGCACAGGTCAAAATATCTTAACACAAACATTTAAAAACACTGGACATTGATCCTATAATGGATAGAAAGTACCAGTATTAAAAAAAAATATGTAACCAAACATCTGACAATATTCCTTCTGTTTTCTATATAAGCGACAAAGAACTGATCATTCCAAATTCTGCGGACCACTTTTAATACACTGACACTAAATGGAACTGTCATTGTCAATAAAATGGTCCACTTGAATTTGGAATGAAGGGTAGGGACGATAATGGCTGACTGTCAAGAAAATAAAGGCCTGCCAGCGTCCTCTATACATGAGAGAGAGAAAGAAAGGAAAAAAATGTTTCAGGGTGCCCATTCTCGTTTTCTTAGGAGGGATTGCTCGATTGAGAGCCAATAGACGCGCTCAAAAGCAGTGACGAGGCGATCGAAGAGTCGCCAAACTATTACGAACACGCGCAGAGCTGCCGCGATCAATGTTTTGGGTAAACGAGAAAAAAGTACTTTGTTTACAAACATTCCTATAACACCTAAAAAAAACCAGTTGATCGAGTTTTAAATGGTTGCCTGCGGGCAAACTAGATTCTGGGGTCGTATTTTCGGAATCACACGAAAACTATCGCATACGAGTACTTTCTGGTGCCAATTAGAATGCCGGAATGTCGTCGCGTGGGTAGTATGCATGTTTTTTACAACATATCGGCATATATATCTTTTATATATATATACAAAAATAGACGTGTGGGGATATTTTCCTGTGGTTCCGAAAATATTTATATATTTATTTATTTCTACGGCAAAGCAAACAGATAATTTAGAAAAAATTGCAATTCTTGGACAAGGAACAACAAAAAATCAGTCTTTTGTAAGGTTTTAAACTTTAGATTTAAATGAACCAAGACTGCAAACAAATGGATCAATACAAAGGTCATAATATGATTTCAAAGTTAGAGTGATGTGGGAGTATATATGCCGCAGTTGGCGTGGTGGAAAGGAATACGAAACATTGGAGAGGTAGATCTTCTCTGATTTGTATTAAAATAAATTGTCTCTAATATTGTCGGACAGTAATAAAAGCCATTTATAATTTTATAGAAAGTTGAGTATATCTTGGTGAAGCCTCCTTAATTGAAGACTGTCAATTTCAAATTCATCTGAGAAAACTCCAAGAAAATTGGATAAGTCGATTGTTTAGTGTGACGTCGTTTTTGATTATTTTCCAAATTTTTTGATTTATCTATTTTGCTATAAAACGTGTATTTTGTGCAATCACATGCATACACCGAAAAAATGTTTTAAAGTAAACATTAAAAAAAAAACTCGAGAGAGACTAGAATCACTTAATCACATGATATAAAATTACGAAAGTAAAATTAGAGTAAAAAATACTTCTTACTTGGCTTCGTCATACCAATTCGGCCTCAAATTACCGAACACGTCAGTGGTGTACATCTGCGGTGGGGATTTTTCGGCATTATCTGAAAATCCGGGAACGGCCACCCTAGATCCAGGCGATTTGACCAGGATTGGCTTGTTGGGGTTGTTCGGATCAAACAAAGTCTAAAATGGAAAAACATGCATATTTTGGTTCCATAGGAATCTATCTCTATTTGACAGATTTGTTCATCTTCTCATTAAAGTTTTAAATGTATGTTTTATGCATTGGAACCATTCACGGTCCCTTTAATAAACACGGTCTAGTAATTTTTTTGCTGTATGTTTTAAACATTTTATACATTGCTTTCTTTATTGATTTTTTTGATGGGTGACATTTGAGGTTATGTTATTTTTGCAGAAGTTTTTGTAATAAAAATTGTATTTGTTCATCATTTCTTTTCTTTTACATTATTTTCTTCGTAGGTAGCTGCATTTATATTTTTTTTTAGTGAAAAGGCTCATCATCAATGAAAAAATAAAAAAACCAAGGTAGCTTATAGTTTTAAATTTGCCATAAGATTTTTTGCCCATAGTATTCACAACAAGTCTGGCCTTCTGAACAATAAAATAATCACTCTCCCAAAAATCCCTGGCAAAACACAAACACAAAAAAAATAGCTTCCAAAACAGGAAAAATAACAACTACATAACCTAACTTCTGAACCACGAGTTCGAACTAACCCCAACTCATTCGATGGGTTTTCTTGGCGGAATCGATTACCAGCTATTGATCTTAATTTCAATTTAACTCATGCAGACCAAAAATAAATTTTTGTTTACTTGTACACAAATTATAACACAAGATAAAAGCAAAAAATATCCCTGGCATCAATCATATAAACAAAAAAAAAAGAGAAAAATCCGAAAATATAATTTAATTTGTCAAGCCTTCTTACAGTTTTTAAATGGCGGACAAAAATCAGCTGCTATCTTTGTGTCGTCATCAGGTCGAAGAGTGGGGCAGAATTACTAGACCCTATCTATTGTACGGACCGTGGGAACCATTAACATCTACTCATAGACTGCGCACTAGGTAAAATTCCATTTATAAATAAATTACGTTTTGAGAGAATTTGTATTGATTGGATTTGTTTGATTTAATTCTGTTTTGTCAATTCACTTTTTTCTAAAGCATGTACATGATAATTGCTGGTCAGCTGGTAAGAGGCCAAGAAAAAAAAAATAGTATAATACAATTCGACCACAGAAAATGTAATTCTGTGTATTTATACAGCACACGATTCTTTTAACCCACTTAATAAAATTTTAGACATACTCAGTAAGGATATCATAAGCAATCTGTAATGTTTAAAATCCAAAATTGTCGGCCCTTGCTATCTGGATTATTTGGGCTATAATACACTAAGTTTCGGTAAGAATGTCAGTAACAACTCAAAAATAAAACAAGATGTGACATGCTTACAACTGGATATTCGGCATATAGCTCGAGTTAAGTCGGTTGTATATCCTTAGCAATTTATGGTGCGTGTTACTTGGTTCAGTTATTTATCGTGTATCTCTGGTTCTCCTAAAGATTTTCATATTTCCCTCTTCTCCTAATTTATGTATCCCAAGGAGCGTTTGGTCAGAACTTATCAATATTATATCCCTAACATAGGATAGGACTCTTTCCTTGTACAAATTAAACAGGGACTAAATTACGTAAAAAATCCCACTATTTTACCTTAACAAAATTTAAGGAACATCTATTGGGTTTTTGTTAAATTTCATGAATAATATGATCATTCTGTGAAAAGAAACAAAATTTTCACAGTTCGCCACAACAGGGAAATACGAAAAAAAAATAGAACAACTTTAAAACATTTTTATAAAAAATATTTACCTAAGTACTCAAAAAAAAAAAAAAAATGAAAATAAAATAGTAGGAAACTTAAGAGGGAATTTGAATCCTAAAAACAGTTCGTTTACTTAAACAGATAAACCGCACATTAAAAATTAACCAAATTTTGCACAGCGGAGGCTTCTGGTATTCCCTAGAGGCCCTGTGTACGATTTTTGACAGTTATTTTTTTACCAGAGGTGAGAAACTGTATTTGACAGTTTGTTAGGGAAATGTTTGAAATCGTGTGTTGGCAATGATAGTTAGTAACCCTTGACAATAAATAACTTTGTCACTGTCAGATTTTTGATTAAGAAACGTCAGGTTTAAAAATTGAATTTTGCTATATCAAAAACTCTAAAAATAAGTGTCTCCACGAATTTGTATTGTTCTTTTTCCAATGGAGAAAGAAACTCACGCAAAGTGAAAAGAAAACATGCATTTACCAAGCTGGAAGATTAATAAAAATAGCCGAATTTGCGAGGTAAGTGAGCTACAAGCAGTAGGTACTAACATACGCAATTAGCATGTACTTCGTTAATTAACACATTGTGTTTCCATGTTTTATTGTAAGAAAAAGAGTAACAAAAATATAGATCATAGAAGTCTACTGTGTGTATTCACTGTTTTTTTTTGTTTTTTTTTTTGTCAAAACTTGACATATTTTACTAACCTAAAAAAATCAATCTTTCAAAAACTGTCTGGGGAAATTATAAAAAGAGACAACAAAACATCAGTCCATTACATAAAATCCGTTTTACAAGCAAATATGAAAAAAACTAGAAAGAGAGGGCAATATGAGTTGCCCACCTCTGGTAAAACAACAACTGTCAAATGTATAGAGGGCCTCTAGTATTCCTCACAGACCATTCGCGTGGTTTTTCAAAAAAATTTATATTTATTTAGTTTTTTAAAATAATCAATAGTTTTACTGTGAAAAGTTTTTAGGATACGTAAAATTATGTCAAAAACTTAAAATTATGCAAAATCCGTGAAATGGTTCCGGTATAATGCTTTAAACTTTCATCGTACCAAATTTGACACAAATTTGATTAACAGTTTTTTAATTTAAGTAGTTGGAAGAAACGCATTTTTTATTCAAATTTACCCTTAATAGATAACTCATTTAGCGAGAAAAAAAAATTTAACAGCATTTTGATGAGTGGAGATGGTAAAGGGGCTTCTGATAAACGTTTTAAAAAAAATGCGTGAGTGGGGCTCTTGCGGGGTGGATTTGGAGGGGGAAAATTTCCAGCAAAGTTGAACGTCATAGAGTAAAAACTTCAATATAAAAGTTGTAGACGGTGCAAAGGTCTACATTTTTTGTAAATGTCACTTTTTAACATAACCTCAAAATTTTCGAGAAAAATGCAAAAAATCGTAATATTTTTATTTTTTCGTTTTTTATTTTTCATTTCCCCAAAAGTATCCTTAATGCCTGCAATTTTTTTTTAGATAAAAAAGTTAAAATTTTTTTGAGATATTCATTTTTTTCGGTCCAAATCACTTTTTTTCAATCAAAAATTGTACTCAGGAGAATTCTCGTAGTATTTTTTGACGTTGCTCATTTTTTTTTGCTTTGACAGATACTTTTTGGTGAGATAATAAAAAATTATAGTTACAATTAAAAAAACATGCTCAGAAATGCAAAAAAACAAATAATGGCTTTTGCAACAATGAATTTTTCAGCAATTGTTGGTAATTTCTTCCAATAAAAAAAAATCAAAAACCGATTACACCATCTATTTGTATGGAAGAAATACAAAGTAGACGGTATTTAATTTACTACGTTTATACGCGCCTAAAACCGGTTTTATATAAGAACGGTTTTAATTAAAGTCGCTTTCTTCATTTTCATTAAAATCGTTTTCTAACAGCTGATCGATATACTGTCAATCCTCTTACCTTACAGTTTCCCAAAAATTAAAACATATATATTGTTATATTAAAAAAAACCTTACATAGCATTTTTTTTAACGCAAATAAAACAACTATGTTAACAATTTTTTTTCCGGTTTAAAATAAAATTGACTTAGTATTTAAAATTGTTCTAATGATATGTCTAGGACAAACATTTTCAAATCGTCATTTGTTTAAAAGCGCTTTAAGAGTACTGTATAAAAAAAGTAATTGTTTGACCTAAAACTTTGTTTTTGTGCAATTTTATTATAAACATCTTATTTCGATTAATAAAGTGCCATACATAAACAAAAATTGTTTTTCGTAGAATCGATTGGTGCACTCATTGTTTATTTTTATTTTAGTTTTGACATACTTTTTGGTGAGATAGTAAAAAATTATAGTTACAATTAAAAAACATGCTCAGAAATTTTATTTTTCAGTAATTGTTTATAATTTATTTCAATTAAAAAAAATCAAGAATCGATTCAGTTCAGTTGTACGGAAAAAATGAATAAACGCTATTTTTATTTAGTATTATATTGCTATAAGCTTGGAATGCACTTTTTTTGATCATTTTAGTAAATATGTATTTTTTATCTAAACTGCTTTCCTTAAAAAAAACTTTTTTATTACCTTTTTTTGTAATTTTTGTCTATTTCTATCAAAACAATTGTTGGACGAAAATAGTTCAAAATTTTAGCTTTTTGTTGAAAATTAAAAATAAATAATTATTTAAAATGACAATTATGACTTTTGCAATTCCGGCTTAATAAGCTCTATTAGATTACCTTACGATTTTTCGTGAGCCAGTAATATAAATATCCATTGTAAAAATTTTGAAAAATATACTATTTTTGAAAGCAAAACTCGGATTCATTTTTTTACATAAAAATTACATTCATATAAATAAGAAATTTAGATTCAAATTTAACTATAGGGAAAAAAATGCAGCAATCAATTCTATGACAAACAATTTTTTTTATGTGTAACACTTTACCAATCCAAATAAGATATTAATAGCAATACTGCACAAAAATAAAATTTTAGGTCAAACAATTATACGGTACTCTTAAAGCACTTTTAAACAAAGGACGGTTTGAAAATGCTTGTCCTAAACATATCATTAGAACAATTTAAAATAGTAAATCAATTTTATTTTAAACCGGAAAAAAAAATTGTTAACTTAGTTTTTTTATTTGCGTTTAAAAAAAAATGTAATACAAAGATTTTTTAATATAACAATATATATGTTTTAATTTGTGAAAAACTGTAAGGTAAGCTGTTAGAAAACGATTTTAATGAAGGGGAAAGCGACTTTATTTAAAACCGTTCTTATATCAAATAGGTTGGGTACGTATAAACGTAGTAAATTAAATACCGTCTCCTTTGTATTTTTTCCGTTCAAATAGATGTTGTAATCGGTTGTTGATTTTTTTTAATTTAAGGAAATTATCAACCATTATTGCTGAAAAATTCATTGTTGCAAAATCCATTACATGTTTAAAACGTCTATCAGAATCCCCTTTACCATTTTCACTCTTCAAACTGCTGTTAAAAAATTTCCTGTCTTTTATTTTAATTTGGTTGGACTATAAACTCAAATCTGTAAATTCTATATCTCTCTAATTGTTTGTTTCTCTGTTTGTACCAGCATTACATAAAAACTACTGAACGGATATTGATTAGAATTGGAATTATAGACAAGAAATAAGCTTTATTTTGTCCAAATCGGTTTACGGGAACAAAAGTTATGATTATTTAAAGCATAAAAAAACGGAACACAGACAAAGCGGGTATTCGAATGAATTAAAGATTTTAAGAGTAGAGATTCTTTTTTTTCTATCAGTGACCTTAGCTGAGGAAATGTCAAAACGGGTTATGTGATATCCATAAAAATAAACATCAGAATTTGCTAATCTTTGAATGGAAGGCACATTTTCTAAAACTAAGACACGGCTCGGATCACCTTTTTGACTTTTTCGAATAAGGTAAAATTTCCTTCTAAGGCCACCAATTCGAAATATTCAAACCTTTGAATCATACAACATGTGTTGTATTTTTCATAAAACGCCCCAAAAAAAGTTGTAGCGCATCGACTATTTCACTTTTAACGTACCTTAACAGTTTTTGCTTATAATAAATGGGTCATTTCATATAAAATCAACCAATAGAATTTGGATTTTCATCTTCCCGATTTTGATCATTTTTGGTACTTATTTTCAACCTCAGACTAATAACTAAAGAAGAGACCAAACATTCCTTTTGGAAATTCTCTAATGTTTACAATCCAACAACCTTCCAGGCGAATACATGACGAGAAAAGAGATAGACGAATAAAACGGCAACACTGTTTAAAGTTGCTTTTCCCATCACCAGTGGCGGCCACTTTTGCGTGCGCGCGTCAACCCACTTCGCTTCAAATTATAAAATAAAATAAGTTTGTAGCCAAAATTAAAATACAAGACCAAGACCAAGACTTCCTACTTCGTTACTCACGGAAGAAGGAAGCCTTGCATAGACAGCACTACAAGGCCCTTAAACTGCGAAGAATACTAACAGCGCTCCGCTGCAATAGTTTTGTTCCTTGTATCTGTTTAATTACCTACTCTACTTGTGATCTTGAGTTTATCAACGAATAATATACGTACTGGTGTTGTGATTTAAAACATTTTGATTTAAAACATTTTGAAGTTCTTGGCCTTAGATTAAAAAGTACCTAAAACTTATCTCATTACTAATGAGTCGAAAATTTTGATATTTTTGGGGTTTCTTGCAATTAACCTCCCACCAAAAATTTTACATATTTTAAAAAAAGGGGAAAAGTTTAAGTAGCATATTTTAAAAAAAAAATAAAAAAAAAAGGAAAAAACAAAACTTCGAACGAATCGAACCTACGACCTCCCGCTCCTAAGGCAAGCACAATCCCATCATAACACCATGACATTTAAAAATAAATAGTAAATTGCGGGTGTATTTCGACAAGACACCATGGCCAGTAGGTACGAATTTAAACTAATTCTTTAGATATTAACTGAGTTCTCGGGAGCACAGTACAAAGTTGTTTTAAAATAAGCTACAAAACTACGCGAATGACCAAGATAAAATGACACAATCTCTTACCTTCAAAATAATAATTCTAGGTAGAAATATTCTGTTTTATTTTTCAAATCACACAAAAAAACTACCAAATCCCGTTAAAAACACTGCCGAGTTAGCTGTGAACCAAAAGGACTTGTCATAATTTATTCGCCGTTTATCTTTGATCCAACGTTGAGGTTAATTAACTTGTATAAAAATGCGTAACATAGTAAATATAATTAAAAAGGCGATTCAAAAACTGTATTTAGTTTTGTTCTTACGGCGGCATTTTATAAGAAAATGAACCTTATTGATGGTTTCTTAGTTTCTCAGTAGTATTGTTTACTGTTATATCTCTTTTTATTTTTTAATATGAGTTTTCAACCCAGTGGTTTTTTTGTTATTAATTTTTGAAACTTATAAAATTAAAAAAGTTTTTCTCTTACATTGCGTTTTCTGTTAGTTATAAAAGTGACATACCACGATTATTGTCTCTTTTTTCTTCGTTTTCTGAAAAAATTAATGAAAAATAAAAAAAAATATCGCCAATCGATAAAGAACTGTCCAAATAATGCAAAAATCTCAAAATCATAAAAAAATGACTTACTGCATTTTAAATTAGCACGGCAGTATGGCTGAGCAAATTATTTTTACAGTTTTTAATCAAAAAATAATGAAAGATAAAGGTATAAAATATAAAGCTTTGTAAAGAAAATAATTAGGTCATGCAATCCAACGATGTATGGCGTCGAGCGTCTTTAAATACTTTCAGCCAATCCCAGCTCAAATTGCTTTTTTGATTTACACAACAACACCTGTTGTTGCAATTTTAATCCAAACTTGACTGCTACTTCTACAAGTTGAGATCTTGGGCTAAAATTTTCATAAAATGAAAAAAGTGCTAAAAGGATGTGGAAGTCTTAACTTAATATCCTATAAAAAAACAACAACATTTGTAGTACAAAGTGTTGTCACTCTGAACTATATAGCCACTAATATTATCGTCGCGCGACATCTGGCGTTAGCATGCTTCTCTATATTTATTCGATGCATGATTTTACGATAGGATCTACCTTGTGTAACATTATCCCGGAAAGCGTCACAGTCAATACAATTACAAAGTGTTAGGGTAATTCTAAAAGAATTGGCCTAAAATTAACGTAAAATGTGATCTTACCTTTTGATGCGGTGGTGCCTGTCTAATTTCCGGATACCTTGGCCTCTCTCCGTTACTATAGGGTTGGGATGGTTCAGGCAACTCCGGAGTTTTTGATGGCAACACGATGACTCCTGCTTTCTTGGTGTCTAAAGATACATCTTCGTATGTTGAAGAGTTATTACGGCTGCGTTCCGAACTACGTCTGCTTATTACTACGGAACCTATAGGCAATTAAAATTACATTATCAGTTTGAAAACAAAAATATAAGACAGAAAACTTTTTAACCATATTTTTCTTGGTAAAAACGCCTCTAATACTCTTGAAATACCGTAGTTTTTTTAATTAATTAGCAGCAATCTAGAAGCGGTTTGGTTGTCGAGATAATAATCACAATACGTAAAGATTTTATTTTTATCTTCCTTTAAGAGATAGACATGTCATTTTTTGTTTTCTTTTCTTTAGTTAAGCTAGTTTTAGGATTTTTGTGTTTCTTAAACGGAATTTCGAGTCGAAAACCAGTTTTTGCGAGCCGACCGGGGATTAATCTGGGGAAAAAATGACATCACGGCTCTCCTTCAAATCCCACATAATGGTCGCGATTCTTCAAAAACCGTCAGAAAATCTCCCCTGTACAAAAAATCTGACGATTTTTAAACACAAGTTTACACTTAATGCTTTTTTCAGGACTATTTGCTAATATTCCTTAAATATTTTTATGTATAAACAAATCTTTAAAACTTTTAATATACAAAACCATAGATAGCCATGGAATATTTCGCTGTCACTGTTCAGAAAAGTCACACAAATTCTGTCCTTCCTTTTACATGGTGAGAATTTTCGACGTTTATTGGTACGCGTAGTAACAATTTAGCTCCGCCATGCAGAATATCTTTAAAATATTAAATTTACAAAATGTTAATAAAAAAAAATGACGCAGTTTCTCTTACAGCGTTAGGATAAATATGAAGCTTGCTGTGTTTTTATTTTAAATGAGGCCATAAGTAAAAATCACCACATTCCAGAATTCTGACGGGCGAGATTTTCTGTCGTTTCTAAAGAATAGCGACCATTGTAACAATTACCAGGAAAACTATTACAATCGGACCTCTATTACTCTATTGTTCCTTGAAGTTGAAAATAACTGTTAGAGATTATTACGTGTTATTCATTCAATTAATTAGACTTAAATAAAGTCGGCAATACCTGTAACAGTTCCGCACCAAGGGTAATTTTAGGCACTTTACCCACCTGTTTGTTGTCCTATAAACATGCTCATATTGTGTCACCTCTAAAGTTGACGTAATTAAAGTTAATGTCGTCCTTTATTAGGGACTTATCGGTACATAAAGTAGGCATAGCCTATCTTAAATATAGACACTATTTTTGTCAATTCCGCACGAAGTTTAAAGGGATTCTGACATTGTTGTTGTCTAAATATGTCATCTTTGCTATCAAAATAATGTCGACTTTCATAATGTTTGTGCCTGCCTTTAATAAAGGACGACATTAACTTTAATTTGTCAATTTTAAGAATGGCACAATATGAGCATGTTTAGATGACATGTTTACATGACAAAAATGTCAGAAACCTTTCAATATTCGTGCGGAACTGTCAGAAATAGTGCCGAGTCAAGCTATGTCGACTTTATATACCGATAAGTCCCTATTAAAGGTCATCACAACCCTTAGCACAAACATTATAAAGTAGACATTGTTTTGACAGCACCGCGCCCAAAAAAAAACCCTTAAAAAGCCTCGGCTAGAGGCCCTCTATACATTTGACAGTTGTTGCTTTACCAGAGGTGGGCAACTCATATTGCCCTCTCTTTTTGGTTTTTTTTTCATATTTGCATCTAAAACGGATTTTATGAAACGGACTGATGTTTTGTTGTCTCTTTTTATAATTTCCCCAGACAGTTTTTGAAAGATTGATTTTTTGGTTAGTAAAATATGTCAAGCTTTGACAAAAAAAAAACAAAAAAATTTAAATATTAGGTAAAATATAAATACTCCTATGATCTATAATTTTGTTACTCTTTTTCTTACAATAAAACATGGAAACATAATGTGTTATTTATTAACGAAGTACATGCTAAATGAGTATGTCGGTACAAAACATAACCTCACTTTCCATAGAACAAAAACCAGATTTTTAAGTTGCCAAAATCAAACGCCCCCACGGCATTATAACTACACTGCTAACTTTAAATCACTCCGAATAACCCCTTATATTACGCTTTTCTACCAATCAAATGCACCAGAGTGAAACAGCAAGATGCCAGAGATACTTTATAGATAAAAAATATATTATTATGTAATATGCCTGTTAAGGCGGCCATGATATTCGTTATTATTTGTACACCGAACATAACAAAGAAAACGCGATGCTGACACAATATACCTGAGAGAAACCCAGACTGGTAAGCGAAGTCACCCAAAAATTAATGAATTCAAATTCAATTTAGACCTTTACAAATGCTAGACCGACTTTATATTTTGCGTATTTTTTATTACAAGCTTTTATTTAACTTTACATCTATGTATTGTATGTTTATATGTTCGGGTCAAATCTTGCAACTCAATTTTGACTAACCTTCGATTGAACTCAAATTTGGTATGCGATTATAGTTCCGGTGACAATAGAATAATATGGTATTATTAGGCACCCTCTGGAAGGGGGAAAACGGCTAAGTTCGATTGAATTAAAATTTGGTATGCGATTATAGTTCCGGTGACAATACAATAATATGGTATTATTAGGTACCCTCTGGGGGGGGGGGGGAACGGCTAAGTTTTTCCGATTTCAACTAAAATTGCTATTCGGGGGTTTTTGGGGATAAGGAATACGAATTTTTGATCAGATTTTGAAAATTCAATATGGTGGATTCAAGATGGACGATTTTTGGTCGTGTTTTGCTAACCAATTTAAACTGAATTATACACATCCACCGGTTTTTAAATTTGGTATGCGGTTAAAGTTCCGTTAATAATACAATAACTTGGTATTATTAGGCACCCCCTCTCTCCCAATGAGGGGAGTGGAGGAGGGAAAACACTTAAGTTTGTCCGATGTCAACCAAAATTGGTATACGAAGGTTTTTGGGGATAAGGAATACGAATTTTTTGATCAGATTTTGAAAATTCAAAAATGTCGGATTCAAGATGGACGATTTTTAGTCATGTTTTGCTAACCAATTTTAACTGAATTATACACATCCGACTGTCTTCAAATTTGGTATGCGTTTAAAACTCCAGTAACAATACAGTAACTTGGTATTTTAGGCACCCCCTCCCCCCCCTACGGGAGGAATGGGGAGGGGAAAACATCTAAGTTTGTCCTATTTCAACCAAAATTGGTACACGGGGTTTTTTTGGGGATAAGGAATACGAATTTTTGATCAGATTTTGAAAATTCAATATGACGGATTCAAGATAAACGATTTTTGGTCATCTTTTGCTAACCAAGTTTAACTGACTTATACACATCCGATTGTCTTCAAATTTAGTATGCGTTTATAGTTCCCGTGGCAATACATTAATATGGTATTATCAGGTACCCGCCTCGCCCTAAAAAAGATTTACTTTGTTCGATTTTAATCAAAATTGGCATACAGGGGTTCTTAGAGAAGGGGATTATGAATTTTTGATCAGATTTGAAAATATCAATATGGGTTCAAAATGGACGATTTAAAAAGCTTTTCAAATTCAAGCTTTTATACAAAAATATAAAGTTCACTATCATAATAATGCGCATTATAGAAAGTTTGGCCATATTGACTCGAAAAATTTATGTTATTGATTATATGATGGTTCGCAAGAATCTGAATTCACTATAATGCAGAGAAATGCAAGGGTAAGTAAATTTAACGCAATTATGATATTAGGATGCTGAAAATTATTTTCTACTTTTTAGTGAACTTTATATTTTATAAAAGCTTGTATTTGAAAAGCTTTTTTTATATAAAATTATTTTTTAATATTTCGATTTGTACCCTAAAACGTCCATTTTGAATCCGCCATATTGAAATTTTCAAATCTGATAAAAAACTCATAATCCTCTTCCCTAAAAACCCGTGTATGCAAATTTTGATTGAAATCGAACAAACTAAATCTTTTTCCCTCTCCACTTCCCTCGTTAGGGGAGGTTTAGTTTGAAGATAATCGGATGTGTATAAGTTAGTTAAAATTGGTTAGCAAAACATGAGCAAAAATCGTCCATCTTGAATTCGCCATGTTAAATTTTCTAAATCTGATCAAAAATTCGTAACTTTATCCCCAAAAACCCCCGTATGCCAATTTTGGTTGAAGTCAGACAAGCTAAATATTTTTACCCCTCCAGTTTCCTCGTTAGGGGGAAGTGGGTATCTGAGAATACCATATTATTGTATTGTCAGCGGAACTATAAACGCATACCAAAAATTGTTCTTCTTGAATCCGCCATATTGATTTTTTTAAAATCTGATCAAAAATTCGTATTGCTTATCCCCAAAAACCACGTATACCAATATTGTGTAAAATCGGACAAACTTAGGCGTTTTCTTCCCTCCAGGGAATGCCTAACATTACCATATTATTGTATTGTCACCGGAACTATAATCGCGTACCAAGTTTGAATTCAATTGGACTACAAGTTAGTCAAAATTGAGTTGCAAGATTTCTACCCGAACATAGAAACATATATAGATAATAGAGGTGAAGTTAAATAAAAGCTTGTAATAATAAACTTAATGTTTTCTAATTTTGATCCTTAAAACTGCTACGAATTTGCAGTTTTTAGATTTAAAATAACAAATTACTTCCTAATATTAGGGGAAATTGTGACGAAACAGATTTCTATCGATCTCGCTACTCTTGCGGCTATATGCCCTGCCTAATGACCAATGGGTGGGTGCGTCTACCATGCCTGTGCGCCAAACAATGTCTGAGCTTCATTCATTTGAGATTGCATAACCAGTACCTTCTATGATGTGTAGAATTTGCACTATTTACGTTTATGTATTGGATCAACACTTGCTGCCTTGGCCTTATCTAGTACACTATGATCAATTGTCTTACGATAACAATCACAAAATGGCAAAAAAATGGTTTAAAAACTTTCTATTACAATCAACTCATAATAAAATTTAAACTAAACGAAATTGTGATCAGTGTGGCCAAAAATCTAGGGAGAAACAAAAAATAAACGTCAGACTGAAAATTCTCGTTGACAGTTGACGTCAATCAATGTGGATAAATTTCGGGTGGCATATACTGTACCTACTGCTTGTAGCTCACTCACCTCGCAAATTCAGCTATTTTTATTAATTTTCTCCGTTGGACAAAGGAACAATACAAATTCGTCGAGGCACGTATTTTTACAGTTTTTGATTTAGGTTTTGACATTTAGGGGTTACCAACTATCATTGCCAACACACAATTTCAAACATTTTCCTAACAACTGTCAAATCCAGTTGCTCACCTCTGGTAAAAGAATATAGGGCCTCTAGCCTCGGCAACCAAGAAGCGCGCGCCGTCTAAGCTCAATTTTGACATAAGAGTTAGTCCTGATTCGAGTAGTGTGTTTTATTCTTTATACTTGGATAAGAGCATTTAAACGTGAAAATGCGAGGATTTGTTCCAGTCATTTCATGACAGATAGGGGTCATTTCATATGAAATCAACCAAAAAAAAAAGGTTTGGCATACCATCTCCCCGATTTCGATAATTTTTGGTACATTTATTCTACCCATAAAGGGGATGAAAAATCCCAATTTTGAAATTTTTTTGACCATCAGTGTTTTTTAAATTAATTCTCGAAAATCACAAAAACTACCAATATTGCTCAAACATGTACTTAAAGAAATTGAAATATCTCGATAACTATTTAAACTTGAACAGTGATTTATAATAGCTCGTTTTAAAGGAATTTGAAATACTTTTTGTTTTTTTAAAAAATTAAATTGAATTTTTAAAAAACAGCATTTTTTAATTTTTTTTTATAACGATAAAATTTCAAGATGGAGACTTGATGGGTTCATCCAAAAGAATTATTTTAAAAATTTGAATTAAAAAAAATGAGGTTATGTGATATTTCATTAAAATGGCATTTAAAATACCTTTAAAACAAGTTAGTAGTCGCTTTTGTAGTATGTATAGTTCTCAAGATATTCATATTTTTATAAATGCCTGTTAACAGTCAATTTTAACCAAATGTGCAGGTACACAAAAAAAGTAATATCTTGAGAACTGTATACCGTAAAAGCGAGTAATACCTTGTTTTATAGGTATTTTAAAGCCCATTTTTTTTTGAAAAATTGTTTTCAAAATTTTTAAAATCATTTTTGATGAACCGATCTTGAAATTTTGTAGTTTGGCGAAATATCAAGAAACAAAATATAGTTTTATAAAAATAATAAAAAAATGCTGTTATTTCAATTTTTTTTTTAAACAAAAAGGACATCATGTGATACATCATTGGAAAGGTATTTAACATTCCTTTAAACTGAGCTATAAACCAGTTTCCTAGTTTAAGTAGTTATCGAGATATTTTAAGTTCTTTAAGTACATGTAATTTATTGGAAAAAAAATGGTCAACAAAATTTTAAATTTGGAATTTTTCATTCCCTTTATGGGTAGACTAAATGTACCAAAAATGATCGAAATCGGTCTGCCAATCCTCCCATTTTTTTGGTTGATTTCATATGAAATGACCCATAGAATAAAGTACCTAAAAATATGTAGTAATTGTTTAACGTTCATGCAGAACTGTCAAAAATAGTGCCGACTTTATTAAAGTCAGGCTATGCCAACTTTATGTACCGATAAGTCCCTATTACCTCTATTAAAATTATGACATTTGTTTCGAGCTTACCCTCCCTCTCCGAGTTCTGTCGACTCCTAATAATCTCCTCTCTCCAATTTTCCACCACTCCAGCAGACTGTCCTCTTTCCCAGCTAAAATCGCGACTAGTTTTCCGTGATCTATTCTGCTTAAATCTGTCAAAACTGCTATCCCTTGACCTGTAACGACAAAAAATTTAATGTAAAACACTCATAACAAAACATATTATCAATTATTATCTTAATAAAAGTTTAAATAGTGGGTAATATTTAAGAAGATCACATGTGCTTTTAATTAAAAATTTGCCAGATATTTATGAAATTTTTCCATTTAAAAACGTCCAAGTCAAAGAGTTTGGAGTAATATGCAATAATATAATTTATATAGAGAACTGGTTGCAGGTGGAAAACTAAACAAGTCCTGATGAGCATTTCTATAACTTGAAATTATTTAAATTTTATACCTATCAGTATTGATTTTGAAGGACACTCCCTTGCAATTGAAAAAAACGTAACTGCAAATTTATAGTCCTGCAAGCACATTAACTAACCTTCTTCTATCAGTTCCCCTTCTTCTAACAGGCTCTAAAGGCGCCTTAAAGTTGTAATCTCTGTTGCTCTCTACGCTGGTGGTGGAATCGGTTCTGTTCCTGCGGTCAGCGTTACGAGTGTTACTTCGGTCTCTGTATGTGCTGCTCCCCCTTGAGTGAGACCTGGGAGTTTTTGAGTAAAGTATTTTGAAGTTTTTAAAATTTTTATATTTAGCTTGTATTTTTAATAAGCAAGTAGTTACATGCACGAATTGGAGATTTAAAGTTAAAAATAATGCATCATCATAAATATTGGATTCGAAGATAATGTTGCCTGATGCTGTATTTGTCTAACGCGTAATGCTTCTCTGGTCTGGTCACTTCGCTTTGCGACTCTTCAACTGATGACGTAGTAGTCTAGTTCTGGTTAAAAATATTCCAGAGAAAATCTCCGAAAAAACACAACAAATACTAGACGCAGTAATATGCCGTTCCTCATCATCATTCAACGTCAAGAAACTCTAACAATTTGTGGCGAGATGAGCAGCCTACCATCAGCAGCGCTTAAATACCTCCTTATTCTGGAGTTGTTTAAAGACTATCTTTCCCACAGGTTTCAATGTGTAAAGTTAGAAAACAGTATCTCTTCCGCAAGAGTTCTCAGCACAGGCGTCCCTCAAGGGTCTATCCTTGGACCGCTTTTTATATTATTTACACACACAGAATGCCTGAAATAATTGAAAACCTGAAATCAATTCAATATTGTGATGATACTCAGCTTAGATATTTCTCACCTAATGATTCTAGGCTGGCGATAACAAAGATAAATAGTGACGTTTTAAGACTCGTAAAATGGACTAAGTGTAAATGCAAAAAAAAACTAACTTATTTTTACTTGGAACCAGAAAAAACATAGCAAAAGTTATTCAACAGTTTTCAATCAATTTAAACGGTTATGTGATAAAAACCCTCCAACTCAGCGCGTAATTTAGGAGTAATATTCGATGGAGATCTTCGTTTTAAAACTTAAATTAATAGCTGTATAAGGGCAGCGTACATTAATCTAAAGTCAATATTTTCTATTCGACATGGTTCTATCTAAATTCAATGACTGTAGTACTATTTACGGTCCTTGTATTGATTCAAGAGATGCGAGTAGGATTCAAAAAGCTCAAAATTCTTGCCTTAGACTTATTTGTGGAATTAGGCGAAGACGTCCAGTTTCGCATAAACTTATGGATCCCCGTATTAGATGGCTTAATATGCAGAAATGTAAAATTCTCTTGTCAGCATGTCTTTTACAAAAAATAATTAAAAACAAAGTTCCAAAATATTTGTTCGACAAGATAGATAATCTACGAAATTGTAATAAACCAAAACACAAAATTGAAGTTTTTAAACGATGTTTTAGCTACCAAATTTCTAAAATATATAACAATATTCCAGAAAGCCTACTAAATAAGTCATTTTTTTGTTTTTACATTTTCTACTTTTGAATTAAAAATATGTTTTTTTTCTTTCTATATATATAACGATCTTGATCTCTTGTCAAGAAATGTAAACATAGAAATGTTGCTTTTTTGTATTAGTTTATAGCAATAGGTAAACCAAACCCCTAGGTTATTATAGTATAAATTCTAGGTAGGTTTTGACATTGATTTTTTTTTTCATTTTCCTGCTTGAGATTTAATATAGAGTCCACCTTTATCTTCAGAGTCGTCAGCTGATCTCCGGCATTTTTCTAGCAAAATTTGTTTTACTGTAAAATGTGTGATTTGTAGAATTGTAATATTCTTTTTTTACTTCCCTCGCTAATTTTCTCTTGCTAGGAAATAAAAACCTTTTTATCAATTAATTTATTTATTTATAAAGGTAAATTATCCTCAAACACTGGGGTGATAGGGCCGATCAGGTAGTACCAAACCGCCTAACTCAAGAAATAAAGTGTCACTGCACTCTAGTGCTACTACCGGATTTATTGCTCACAACAGTGGAGAGCAAAAAGCTATACAATATCATTCTTCCCCCCAGAAAAGATAGTTGCTGGTAACTGACAAATCCAACATGCCCTTAGGCGTTGGATAAGGCGTCGATTTTAACCAAGGCTCTATCCTATAAGTGCCCATCAAAAACCGTTAGGAATTGCCAGGACATCCTTAATGCCCCTGAAGGGTTAAAGAAAGTATGCCTTGTATTGAGTCCAAAACATGAATGTATGACCGACGCATGACAGCTTCTACCATCTTTATCGGGACCTAAACCATCCTTTGGAAAAGCATACAACAAAGTCAACACTGCACTTTAAGCTAGACAAACAACAAGGTTCGTCAAAACTAGAGTTCATCATATAACCCTGCAGGCAAAGAGCAGGGAAACTTATATAGCTCACCGGGCAAGATACAGACAATGGTTGATCTATATATTGGACATTATAGGCTGCACTACACGTCAGCAACACCTTGTATTGAGTCACAGATCGAGTTTAAAGCAAGTCACAAGCCTCTTCAAAAAGGGGCTAAATATATTTTAGTGGAAACAATAACAGACCCGTTGGAGATCGCAGTGAAAAGTGCCTACAACTGAGTCATAAATCAGCATCATCACGTAATACTTGCGGTGACCATAAATGGATGTATTAAATAGACGGGGAACGGTCAAAAAAATATTAAAACCACATTTACATAGCCACTTTACAATATGTATGTCTGGGAAAAAATGTCTCGTTGGGCATAAAACTACGTTAACTAATAAACATGTTTTGGGACACTGTATATTTTTAAAGTTAAGGGGGTTAATGAAAGGGAAGAAAAACAATACCAATAATTTAAATCGTGCTTTAAATTGTTAAGCTACTAGTAAGGTATTCAAAAATTGTGTGAAAGGTAGATGGTTGTAACACATACAAAAATGAATTGTTAATTATTGGTTAATAAACACTATGTCTGTAAGTACTTTCGTAGTACCTGTTTTTGTTTCTTCTACCACTCTTCCTAAAAAAGAATCTAATGTTATCTGCGGAATGTACAATACAAAATACGGATGAACTCAAGGAGTGAACTGGCAATAATCAGTGGCTGTGTCATAACTTATTTGATGTGAAATATGTTTCAGAGGATTTTTAAATTGTGAGGCACTAGCGTTAAATTAAAAAAGAAAATAATAATTTTTTAATTTCTCAAATATCACCACACACATCCACAAGAACAAATTTACCATGATCAGTGAAATGCAGAGAAAGAAATAACCGCGCTCTAAAAACTGCAATTATTGACCCTGGTAAATACTGGTTGAAACCAACAATGTTAGCAGCCGTTATTTATGACTCAATAACCATATAACTATGAGATACTGCCCTGCCCTTGCATTTTCGGAAAAAAAGCCGTACAGTAAACTCTCAAGCGGACCTGGTAAAAATGCAGACGGAAAAACTCTTCTGGGCATGAGTCGTCTACGTCAGGCATGGGCAGCAGATTTTTCTCCTTTGCCCTTGCCCAGCGACAAGCCTGATTTTTAAATAATTTGCTTTGTTTTTCCAAGTTATTATTCACATTGCTACACATTTTGCAATCTTTAGGCCATTTAGTATTTCACAGCTATATGTCTATAACAAAAGATAATCGAAAGGGTTTGAGATGCCATCATTTTTAGTGGGTAATGTTTTGATTTACCTTCTTGACTTTTTAGAATTGGGCGTGTTCGCGCTAGAGGTGGGCATCGACCTAGTGCTTATATCTTGTAAACTGGTCATGGACGAACTCCTGGTCATTGCATCGCTGAAGGCTTCAGCTTCTAATCTGTCGTTTAATTCAACTTCTGCATTCCAGTCCTACAAGAAACCGTTAACATTTAAAAATTACTTTTTGATGAAAAAGTCAGGTTTTCTTAAGGCAGTATTTTTTCTCGATTGTCTTAAAAATAATCTGGCAGCGCTTTAAGGCGCTAATTTTGGACCCGAAACTAGAAAACTTTTGGCTTAGGTTTAAAAAGCAAATTACTTTTGATTTTATTGTTTACACCGAAAATGAGGAAAAATTTGCTTTTTACAGATAACAAAAACCTAGGTTTACTTGCATATCTATTACTTAGATAGCTGGTTTGGTTCGCGAGATGATTTAACTTTTTCTATAATTATCTTAGAATTGGTAAAAATGTACTTTTATTTTGATGTGAATAAAGTCCTTATTAACGTGAAAATCAAAAGGCAGGAGCCACACTAAAATGTTATCTCAGACTACTATCTTAGTAACTGACGAAAAAAAGAATATTGGTCGGGTTGTTACTTTTCCTAGAATAAAAAAATTGATGTATAGACACATCTATACAAACATATAGTTGGTTTATTTTTCAAAAGCTTAGTTAGTTAGTTGCCCTTTTAGATAAAGGAAAAATTAAAATCTTTTACGTAGGACCTAGCGAGAAACACCTTCGAATGTAATTTTTATTTGCTTAGAGGCCTCCACTCCACTGGTTAAAAAGCCTTACCTTACCACAACTGTCTTACCAAATACAAGATGGAGGCTAAAACATGGAAAACAGGACAGTTTTGGTCCAAAGAATTTTTCGAAAAAAAATCCCTGACTTTTCATGATTTTCCATGACCAACTTGTTAAAATTTCCCTATTACTTTTTTAAAAATCCTCGTAAAAATCAGCCTAATACAACTGATCAAACCTCTCGTATAATATTTTTTCTTCCTTTTTTGAAGGTATTTCGTTACCCTTAGATTTATTTGTCTATTTCAAAGAGCGATACAAAAATAATTATTAAAATTTTGAGGACATTATTCTAAAAATGATTCAGAAAATTCTTCGAAAATGATTTTCTGACGTTTTTTGTAAAATATAAAAGTAAAAATTAATTTTCTATACGATTTGAACGGTGTTAATAAAGTTTTCTAAAATGAAATTTAACAAAAAAAATTAATATTTTGATATTTTTAATGTTTTGATGAAATAGTAGAAAAAAGTGTGTTAGGTAAGCTGCAAAAGGCATTTTTAATACCCTGAAAGAGCATATGAATAGCAATTCCGATACTCTTACCGGGGAATTTCCCTGACTTTCCAGACTTTTGAGTAAGTTCCATGACTTTCCAAGTTTTTCCAGAATGTGTTCAAATCACTTTTAGTGAAACCATCAATGATTAGGATGTCGTGGATTGGATTTCGTGGAATCGTGTACCATATTTGACACAATATCGACTTCCTTTTATTAAAAACCAGTTTAGGTTATTACAAAAGTTAGTAGCTTTCAATTTTCGTAGCTTTTTTCTTGCCTTTTATTAAAATGTGAACGTTAGGTAGAAGGGTAATATCGCAGTTTTTTGAGCATATCTCCAGAACCTTTTAACAAATGGTGAAAATAGACATCTTTTTCGTATCGTGTGATTTTTTTACAGAATCGACAGTTACTCTATGAAAAAGAAAAAAACACATAAAAAAACATAATTTGCAGGATATACTTTTTTCTGACAAACATCAAAAATGCAAATGATTGATGGTTTCACTAAAAGTGCACTAGGATTTGAACAAAATAAAATTGGTTTTAAAAAAATTGGTTAACAAACTAAAAAGATGTGAATTTTCCTTAAATATACATAGTATTTTATATTTGTAAATAACACTCTAAGGGGTAAACATTTTAAAGGGAAAAATCGCATGTTTATGTCATTTTGTAAAAAAATAAATAATTATTTAAATGTTAAAAATTGAGCGAAAAAGCAGCAAGCTGCGTAAAATTTACGCGGAAAGATTTTCTGATATAGTACCATAAAAAATAAAATTGAGTGGTGGTTTTTCTCTTTTCAACTATTAGCCCGATTAACAAAAAGTATCTAAGGAAAATTCAAACAGTGAACGAATCGATAAGATCACCACCTACCAAAATTTGCACATCCCCAATCTTATCAGTCAAACTGTCAACTCCATCAGAAATCTCTCCCGCTGACACGGGCGACAATTGAACTTCCAAACTGGGCCTAAAGCCACTCTTATTAGTTGGAGTCACGTTTCCATTCTCAACTGTATTTTTCGTGTCTCTCTCTTTTTCGTATCCGTGCTCGTTTTTGTGATCCACGCTTAGATTTTCATCTCGATAGCTTGTCTGACTAACTTGACTAATCTGGCTAACATCCGAATCCCTTTTCTGGAAATCTCTACTCGAGCTGCGTCTGCGCTCTTTGTTTCTTCTTTTTTGCCTCTCTTTATCTCTTTTTCTGTCTCTGGGTTGACTGTTTCTGTCTCTGTCGTTGCGGTCTCTAGGTAAGTTTCTGTCTCGGTCTGTTGTGTTTTGGGAACGGTTTCTGTCGCCGTCGTCTCTTCTGTTAGGATCATTTCTTCGCCAGTTTTTGTCGTCGTTTTTCCGGTCCCTAATAATTAAATGAACGTTACACTAAGTTAAAAATGTTACAATTTCGATAGGAATCATTTTAAAAAAAAACGTCCAAATTCTGTACTTGGTAAAACATTTAAATATACCTTTCCCAGCGTACACAATAGATTATAAAACAAGTATAGTTCACTTTGCAATATTAGTACAAAAGCTCTTGTTTTTCGCTGTGGAAGAGTTCTTTACTATTGGTCCTAGGAAATTCAAACAAAAAGCATTCAATATAAAAGATATTTTTCCACTTTAAGCCTAGTAGCTGCCAAATATGACATTTATAGTTTCTAATTTTATTACCACTCACTAAGGGATTTAATTCATCTGTTTATGAGACATTTGCAGTTATTGTTGAGAACATGACATAATAATTTGGGCTTATTAATATCCTGGTAGTGAGAGAAAAGTACCTGTGATATCGATTTTGTCTTTCAAACTGACAGCAGTTCAAATAACGGGGTCAATTATAGTTGTCAAAATGGTTTTTACTGACAGACAGGTACTTTTCTCGCCACCAGGATGTTAGATTAGATTAGAATGGGGTGCTGTAGACACTTGTCCACCTCGACCTTCTCAGGTCTATTGTGGTTCCCCTTTCTTCTTCCCTGCTTTGCTAAAATTGCAAAACAAGTTGCAGCCCCGTCCTTATCATGAAACCCAGAAGCTTTTCCAGTGTGCTCTGTATATAGCTTTCTGGCTGCGGACATTCTAGGTCCCCCAGTAAAGCCCTGGTTCTAACTAGGCCTTCATATTGACATAGGACATGTAATGAGGTTTCTTCCTCTTTCTTGCAGAAGCGGCATGTTGCATCTTCTACCAAACCCATTGCATACAAGTGCTTATTGAGTTTGCAGTGACCTGTTAGGAGCTTCACTATTTGTGTGACAAGCTTCATTTCCTTACTAAGAAGTTCTGCAGTCAGCTTTGGTGAACGTTCTTTAATAAACTGTTTGGCCTGTCTTTGTCCAGGCATTTGCTCCCACAGACCGTTCGTCCCTTTGGTGAGCCACTCTTTAATAGATTGCTTGGCTCTGGTTTTAGCGATCCCACAAAATGGTTCAGGACCTGTGAACTTTATTACCGACCCTTGTCTGCCCACCAGGATGTTAAGAGCAGAGATTATTTTATTTCTGTCAGTGTCCTTAGCTCAGGAAATGTCGAAGTGGTTCAAAACGAGTCATGTGATATACATTCTTTTTGGAGTCAAATAAACATAGGAATTGACTGAACTTTAGCACCGATTCAAATGTTTGAATATTTCAATTCATATCGAAATTAATGTTTTAATGTTTGACAGATCTGTGAAAAAATAGTAATTTTTAATTTCAGCTAGTGGCTAAAGTATAGCCTTTTTGAAGAGTTGGTTGAAAGAAGCCCAGCTACACATGTGCAAGTATCTCAGGCGTATTGAAAATATCAGACACAAGTTATAACTTCTGCATGATCTGTGGTTTTCGAGTTACAGTAACACAAATTTCTATCAATAATTTATTTTATAACCCAAAATATCGCAGAAGCTTCTGTTAAAGTTATTTTTTACTTGGAATTACTAGTACGCTAATGAGGTTTTAGATCCTTCATGGATTCATTTTTTTGTTATTTTTAAACCATAAATGATACAGATCAGATGCGTCGAAAAAATTTATTAATAATACTAAACATATTTTAATTATTCAAGTCCGAAAAAATACGAAATAACTATAGTGTTACATAAAAAAAAAATTTAGTGTTAGTTAATAACTGACAACGTTGCAGCTTACTATAAAAATTTTAAACAAATTAAAGTTAATGAAACGTAATTCTCTGGATTAACAAAGATCTAAGCCGGGTTTAGAATTTACCATTCTTGTTAAAGTTATTTTTTACTTGGAATTACTAGTAGGCTAATGAGATTTTAGATCCTTCATGGATTCATTTTTGTTATTTTTAAAAGAATGTAAATCATAAATTATACAGATCAGATGTGTCAAAATATTTTATTAATAATATTAAACCTACTTTAATTATTCAAGTCGGAAAAAATACCTAATACCTATGGTGTTACATAAAAAAAAATTAGTGTTAGTTAATAACTGACAACGTTGCAGCTTACTATAAAAGTTTTAAACAAATTAAAGTTAATTTAAGCCGGGTTTAGAACTTACCATTCTAATTGAAAAGCACCCAGCTTATATATTTTTTTAGTTGACCGTTCCTCACTAAAATTGTCAAATGAATGATTAAGCGATGTCGACGGAGAATTCGATTCTTTTTAAATGGCATGCTTTTTTAAAGCAAACGGACTGTGTTTTGTACACTATCGGCATCATATAAGTGGTACGTGATAAACATAGGTATTTTTTAAATTTTATGGTTAACTACCGGATTATATTTTGTGACAGACTTGATTGAAGATTGCTTTCAAAAATAATTTTTATATTACAATAATACGCTAACGCATAAAACAACTGTAACAAAAATTAAAAAACACAACTGTAACGAAAATTAGAAAACAATAGAAACAAATTATTAGGTATATAAATTTTATCATCTAGTCATTGCGCCATTCACCTCAATTATACCGTTTAACCTTCTTGGTAGAGAATCAGCCAAAATTTCAAAAATCAGCTAAAATTTCAAAAATCACCAATTACTTCTTCATAAGCATTATTAACTGGACCAAGTGATGTTGATTTCCCGGCACAATATTAAAACTTTTCAGCTTTTTTGAAATTAAACCCCAGATATTTTTCATAGGATTGGCGTCTGGGGTTTTCGCAGGCCAAGGAAGAACTTCAATATTTTGCTCCCGAAACCAAGTTTGGCAAATTCTGGCCGTATGAGCAGGGCAGTTGTCTTGTTGAAAAATAAACTGGTCTTGCTGTGCTGTGAGCCTTCCATTGATTCGAAATAGAGCACCATGACCTCAAGCAGAAATCCAACCCCACATATTTAACGAAAATCTTCCAGCGTGATCGTTGTTACCATCAATATATCTCCCATCATAGCGCATTCTTGGTGGACGATACACCCGAATTTGTTTTCTGTCACTACAGGACTTGTAAACTTTTTAATCGGAAAATATTACCTTTCGCCAAAACTCTGGTTCCTTTAGAGAGTAATTAAGGGCAAAAAGTAACCTGGACTGTTTTTTTTTCATTCGTAAGTTTAATTTTTTTAGCAGCTACACGACATCTTAAATTAGAGCCTTTCCTTACGCGATTTCGTGCCAGTCTTACACATCCTGGATATTGGGTTAATCTCTTTGCCTGGGCAACAGATGCAAAAGGGTTTTCTTGCATAAAAGCGATAAGGTCATAATCTTCTTTCAATAAACCAATCCCTTGTTTTCTGTCTATTGTCTGATCTTCTTCCCATCGTTTTTTAATTTTTATAATCGTAGTTTTACTGCGTCCATAATGTCTAGCCACGTCCCTAATTGACCATCCTAGTTGTAGTTTTGCCAGGAGTTGGGCTTTATCAAATAAAGAAATTTGTGGAGGCATTTTTTATTTATTTGTCAGACTGAAATACAGGCCGGGAAATGGTCTATTAAAGCACAAGTCTAGATGTTTACGGACGAGGCGGAGCCGAGTGTTAAAACGTCACGGCGGCTGGAAGAGCACCTCTGTGGCCGAAAAATATGTCGAGGAATCTTTAGAGACAAAAACAAAAGTAGCTAGAATGAGGGAGGAGAAAACTTTGTTCAAGTTCTACACCAACAACACCGAACCCAAAGTTACTCTTCCTCGCGAAAAGGTAATCCCGAAAAAGATTACTCAGCTGCTGCTCATGTAAAAACAATTAATGTGAATATTTATAAGTAATTTTTAGTAATTTATTGTATATAATATTTGTTTTTCATTAATAATAAAGATTTGTTCAAAAATATACCATTTTGCTTATAAAAATTCAGAAATTTAGTTTGAGTCCGGTAATGTTATTTTACCGGACTAGTGATGTAATTTCTCGGACTCAAATTAATTCCGTAAGAGGGAATATTACAATGCAATATGAAATAAAGTAAATAATTATAACTTGGACGAACTAAATCACTTCCATTTGAATCTTCCAAGGAATTGTCATTTATTTTTATTGTCATTTGTGCCATGAGCAAATTATGAACTTTAATGCCAACAACAGCTGGAACAATTCCGTCATTAATGGTTTTTGTCGCTGACAAATATTTGCCTTTAAAATTAATGAGAACATGCTCTGATAAACAAAATGCTTAGCACGCCGACCTTGTTGCTTTCTAATGCCTCCTTCATGACATAATATTATTACGAGTCGAACTTATCTCTTTCATTTTGTTTTGACTAGACGACACCCAATTTAAATTTTTCATAAAAGCGATCCCAGTAGTATTTTCAATGCTAAAATACTTTTTTTTCAAACGACCGGAAAATAGCCACTTTCCGAACGATTTTTCGTACGGAAAGTTCTACATTACAAGGCATGTTCTTTCGAAATATTTCCACTCTCAAGAAAGGACCTTTTTGTTCAATTTTCCGGTCCTTGATCTTTTTCCGGCCCTATTTTTGGCCAAGTTGGCTATGACTTCTTGTTGACAGCTTTTAGCTGGTTTTTTTGTGCAGTTTTGACACTTCTAAAAAAGCTCTTTTAAATTTGTTTCAAAAGTTTTGTTTACAAAAACGGACTCGCATCTAGAAAATGAGTTGAATCCGGAGGAAATAGTAGAAGCTGCTTCAAAAGTCACATACACCGAAAAATCGACCACACATTTTTAATTCTCAAAGTAAGTATACTATAAATATAGGTAAATAAAGAACAAACCTAGAAATCTGCCTTTTATGAGCTCTTTTATCATTATTTGGCTTGATAAGTTGGCCATAACTGGTTGTGAATCATCAGTAAATTAGCTGTGTGAAGCTAATAGGCACTACACTATAATTTTTCTAATGTTTTTAAGTTAAGTTAAAAACACAAAAATCATTTCTAACCACAAAACTTTACTTGTTTTTCTTAGTTATCATCTTAAAAACTACCTGTCTGAGCGGCAATGGCTATCTAGCCAACAAGAAGCAGAAAACATCAGGGGACTGTTCATAAATGACGCAGCACGGCTAGGCGTTGAGGAAAGTGATAGGTATTAAAATGTTTTTCTTATGGTTTGAAAAAAAAAGTCGACTGTAAAGAACAATTTTCCGATGTAGTGACGTAAATACCTATTACCTTCATCTAAAAATCGCTATTCTTATGTTACTATTCAAAAAAGTTTAAGATAACTTCTTCTTGTTAGCAATATACCTTGAGTATCAAGAACGGCTGATACGTGGTTGTTCTTACACCCGTGACCATTACAAGGGATTGTTTTGAAATTGTGTTTTTGATAAAAATATTAAATCAAATATTTAAAATATTTATTTTTAAACCGTATTCAAGGATCGTCATTTGTCGAGGGTCTAGTACTATCCGGCGCAAGCGTCGCGGCGCGCGGGACCCTATACGCTATGTTCCTCCGGCCGAACTGAATCTAGGGGAAAAAATCTGAAAAAACTAGAAAAAAAAAACCCTAAAAACGCCCAAGAAAAACTAACTAACCGAAACCCAACCTAACTCAAGCTAAATCAACGCGAAATAATTTTTTGACTTTCACGTATTGTTGGGTCCGAATCTAGGAAAAAAACTGCCGGACAAAAAACCGTGGAAAAAAAACCGAAAAAAACCACCCACGGAAAAATATTATAACCTCGATTATAACTAACCCAAACCCTGGTCTCATGATTAAAATTGGATCTTAAAAGTTATGATTTTATGATATATTTTTGAGAAAGGCAATACAAAAATATAATTTTCCTTGGTCTAAGAAAAAAAAAGACAAAAATATGATTTCAAAAACGAAACACAATACATAAATATAAAAAAATAACTATTCATTCCTTAGGAATACCCTAAGTTTTAGAAAGTTTGTTATCCAATTAAAAATATTCCTGACATTAGCAGGCCAATAAGCTCACAGCTTATATATATGTATAACGGACAAACAAAAAGAATGTGATGCAGTGATTCCGGTTCCTGCATATTGCAAATAGAGCAGAATTAATTTTGGTTGATTTTATATACAATTATACAAACAAGTTAATCTAATTTGTGCAACTACCCTAACCATATAAAAAGCACAGTTAAAATGCAAGTTTTTTGGGGTTATGCAATTGTTGATAGTTATTGTAAAAAAGACTAAATTTGCCCTATTTGCAAATTCTAAGTCAGATTGGAGGCATTTGTCACGGAAGCGACATAACATTTTTGACCTTTGTTCAGTGACCACAGTCAAATTTTTGGAACCACTCGTATTAATAAAAGACCTAGTTGCACTTTCCAGTAGAATTTGCATTAAACAAGCTTAATTGTCGTTTGAAACAAATTTTTGGTTGTCTGTGGTTTTCCATTGACAAAACTTTGATAAAATAGTTTAAACAGATTTTAAAAATAAAGAAAGAGACCGGCAAAGAACCAGTTTCGAGTCTAATCAGAGTATGTGCAGTACTTTGCGGTAGGACGACTGAATCCTTTCCAAAACATCGGTGTAACGTGGCCCCCACACTGGTAAGCAGTTGGTGAATGAGTTATATTTTATTTGGGAAGTTAAATTCATTAGAGCACCAGCAGCAATAAGCAATTAAGTAAATTAATTTAATGTAATATCGAAGCAATTTCTGAATAAAAATCAGCGACCAAAATTTTAAAACTGCGATTTTTTAGTCTTTCATGGTGTCTCATGGTGACCCTATGGAATGAGATAAGAAACATTTGGTAATATGAAAAAACTGTATTTTTTTGTTAAAAAAAATTGCGTTTTAAACAAACTACTAAAAAAAACAAACCAAAATGCTTTCATAGTTGCGCCGAAGGCGAAAATTTTGAAAATATTATACTGAAAAGGCCATGTTTACACGATTAGAATACATGTAAAAAAATTTCTTATAATTAAACCGAGAATTAAACTAAAATTGTAACAATCGATATTAAAGCTATGCAAAACTTTTGATCTTTCAAGTGTTTGAAATTAGGTTGTGAAATATTTGTATCAAGGCGGAAAAAAAAACAAAATAAATGTAATTATTTATCCAAATCATTTTTCCAGGTGAAAATCTCACATAGATCCAGTTGTTCAATATTTTTTAGTTAAGAATAAGATCACTCTGCAATGTAGCGCCATCCAGGTATTGAACTTGATAACCATTTTCTTATAATTGCGCAAACTCGAACAACATTTTTGGTAAAATGTCACTAACATTTGACGTTTGACAAGAATTTTATGAAATTTTGAGTGGGTGATTTTTTCGTGTTATTTGGACGTTTTTGGCCAGAAAAGCGCTTGAAACTTCTCCCAAAAAGAAGAAACGATTTAATTCATCTAGAGGGCAAAGAGACAGACTTGGAAATAAATTTCGTTTATTAGTGAGAAAGGCGCAATTTTCCGAGATGCTTCGACATTAAAAAGAAAACACGAAAATTTTAGAAAAGATTTCAACAAAAAATTATTTTCGCTATGCAATTCAGTTGTCAAAATTTATCAATTAAAAAAATATATTAATTGTACAAATTTGGAGAAAATATGACCTTTTTTCTGTAAAACGATTGATTTCTACACACATTGATTTCTAAACACGTATTTAAAACTTAGTTTAAACCTACGAATTTGGGCGTTTGAGAAAACTGAGTTTAAATCTACCTCCAAACTCGGTTTAAGGCGCATCCAAGATGGAACAACTCTTCCAAAAACTTAACCAAAATTTAAACTTCGAACCGAGTTTAAACCGCTATTGAACAACTGGGCCATAATGATTATTCCAGGTTTTTTTACTTTTTTCACCATTTTTCAGGTGTCTTCCAGGTTTTTTTTTCCTTTTTTTATTTTTCAAGTGTTTTCCAGAAGCGTACGAATCCTGTATTACAGTAATGGGGTTCAGGCACATTCTTCAATAACAGCATATTTGGAAACTACTCAAGAGGACAACCATTTATTAATTTGGGATATCGGAAACGAATCAAAATCGTACAGTATTTTCATGTAAATACGGATATAAGAACCTAATCAAGTGTCGCCTGTTTTGGAGGTATGTAAGAAACATAACCTAATTTTTTGGTTTTGTTGAAAAAATGCAAAAATGAGCAAAAACGTTTTAGAAAATTTGAACAGCTTTTCTCAAATCGCTCTCTTTATACCGCATTGCGCCTTTGTCGCATCTCGCTTTTGTCGTATGCGCGCGCTTTTGTTGCCGCAATTTTGTCGCACGCGCAAATGTTCCAGTGTAATCTATCTATATACATACACGACAGCCAAAACTGCTGTTTGATTTTCTTTTTAAATTATTTTACCTTTGATTTGAATTTTGATCTCCTTTGCTATTTTGTACTTGTCTCGGATCACCCCTTTTGATGTGCTCTTGCCTCTCATTGACGCCCGACCTTAACGGCTTCTGCTGTCTATTGTCAACCGAGGGAGCTCTGCTCTCGTGCCTGCTTCCATCAAGATGGTAATTTCTGTTATCGCCGGAATGAGTGGTAGGGGTTTGCGGTCGATTGTTTTCGTACCTTCTTGTTGGAGTGGGGGGGCGTGAGTTCGCAGGGCTTCTCCTGTAGAAAAAATTACAATGGAGACAGAAAATAATTGTTTCAACTGGAGTGATTTAATTTATGCTTTTAAATTTTCTATCAAAAAGAAAAAAAAAATCACTACCGCGCCTAGGAATGGAAAAATGTGGATCTTATAATCACCTTTTATTAATATTATTTATTAAAAACGTCCCTATCATTATAATATTGCTATTTTTCTACCGGCGATAAAACAAGCATTCGATTCCAAATCGTTCCGAGAAAAACCTTTTGTGCAATGAATATTAACCTGTATTTGGGTTTTCGAGTGATTGTTAAGCTCAAGGAATTTGAGGAATTCGACAAAATTAATTTTATAGGGAGTCCGTACAATTTTATGATGATTTTTTCAAAATAAGAAAAACTACTTTTGATTAAATAACAAAAGCGGTTTGGTTTTACCAATTTGGTTTCAGTTTAAACTCTGTATTAGATTATATTATAGTATGGTTTCAATCTTGATTTGCTGTAGCTCAGTTTATTATTAAGAGAAGAACTATAAAAACAGTAGAAAATACTATACAAACAGTAAAGACATGGTTTGATCTTAACTATCTCACACTTAATTCATAGAATATAGTCAAGGACAAACATGAAGGGGTTATCAAAAACCGAATACAAACGCTGAGTATCATCAAAACCTGGAGCGAAGGTGAAGGACCATCCCTTAACCCTAGCAAGATCATATTAATTCCATTTACAAGAAGGTTGAAGCTACGACTGAGTGCACCCACCTTAAACGGAACACAATTAACATTCTTCAATGAAGTAAAATATCTAGAGGTCACACTTGACCGCAAACTCACCTGGAACAGCTATTTAGATAAAACTATCTCTCGTGCATCGAAACTAGTCTGAGAATGCAAAATAACCTTAAAAGCACTCGCAACCCACAGCCAGGTAACCCTGATGTGGGTGCCCTAACACCGAAGCATAGCGGGAAACGTGCTGAAACGGCATACTATGGCCCAGAGCTCTACTGTGGACTCATCAAAAGCCACGTTCTGAAGGAACTCAACAGTTGGGAAAAAGACCAATTGTCATCGGACACTGCCCGGTAAAATATCACCTAAAGGTAATAGGAAGAGCAGAAGACGACCACAACAGATTTTGTAAAACCGCGACAGAGACCGCAGAACACTTACTCTGTGAATACCCCGCCCAACTCTGGAAGAGGCTTAAGCACCTCGAGGGGGTACTGTCATCTACCCAAGAAGTGGATCAACTATCCCCCAATAAAATTTCTGCAAAGAAAGCAGTGCCGTGCGGCTAAGAGCCGAAACGACTCTCCCTGCAATCTACAATCTAATTCCTAGAAATCAAGCTTTGTTTGCTTTTCAGTTAACACCGCAGAACCTCAAGCTCAATTTCTGAAATTGTATTGCACGAGAGTGATTGTCAGGATGGCACCACATATGGTCGCAACCAACGTATTAAAAAGCGTAATAAGGTCAAATATTTGGGCGTATATTTGGATTAAAACCTTAGATGGCAAGTTCACACGGAATATTTGTTCACCAAAATACAAAAATTAATATACAAATATGACCATCGCAGGCCATTCATCCAAATGAAAACAATTATTTCTATTCATCAACTTTTAAAGCGAAGAGGACCAAATTTTGTAAGACAGAAAAGAAGGGCAAGTCCAACAATACTGTTAAAAAAAATTGGTTCAGCTATGATGCGTTTCAATATGGCGGCTGATATATCAAAATGGCGACCTATAACCACATTTTATTTTATCCAATTTCGTTAAAAAGCAAAAGTGACAAGGTGGCCATCCATTCTTGTTGAATTATCGCCGCTTACTATAAAAAAAAATATTAGTTGATGGATGACCTTGACTGACTTTGAAAATACCATGTACAAGAGAAAAACCAGCTTTATATGCTTCTCGTTTTTATTAAGTTTCGGAACTTCTACAGGGATGCGGTGGCACATGAATGTGTTACTAAATAGCTGTTGGAATCCTTATTCTTGAATTTTATTATGAATGTTAATAAACAAGTGTAGTCATGCCCTACTTGCATAATTAGAATAGTGGTAGTAGTAGTAGTCATGACCACTGGTGCAGTATATGATAATATATATCTAACTTCTGCTAACTCTTATAGGTTATTTAAATGATTTTGTTGGCTAGACAAGTGAGTAGAACATAAAATTCACAGTTCTGAAACTTAATAAAAACGACATAAAGGTCATGTTTACCGGGGTATAGCATAAACATCTGGAACGCCATATCAAGAAAAATGGTAGGGGCATTTAAAATGAAGTGTTTTTTTTATGGCTAAGATGTTAAGTTTTTGCGTAGTGGTAAATTGAAAAAAAAACATCACAAAAAGCTGGTTTTTCACTTGTACGTGTTATTTTTAAGGTCAATCAAGGTCATGCATCAACTAATTTTTTTTTCATAGTAAGCGGCCATAAGTCATCAAGAATTAATGGCCACCTTGTCGTTTTTGCTTTTTTACGAAATTGGATAAATAATATACATCCGCCATATTGAAACCAAATTTTTTTTAACAATACTGTTGGACTTGGACTCTTTTTATCTTTCTTACCAAATTTAGTCCTCTTCGCTTTAATAGTTGATGAATAGCGCCCTTTACTATGTTATTTTTGCCATATGTTAATTTGACTGGCGTATTTTTCAGGGCCATGAAGCTTCAAACTGCATCAAACTCTAAGGATCGAATTTCGCATACATTCCTAATAGTTTAAAGAAGATTTGAAGTTGGACTAACAAAACCTCGAATTATTAAGATTTTTTGAAGAGAAAATGGCAAAAATCTTGTTTTTCGCTATTTTCTACACAGATGCGAACAAAACACCCGGTAGCATTCGATTCTGTGACTTTTTTTTATTCAATATAATTTCTGTACAATTGTAAAGATTTTTAATAAATTTGATATTACCCAGGAAACTGAAAAGTTCAGGACTAGTGTGATAAAACTTTCCTAGAAGTTTAATGCAGCTATATAGAGGTTTTACTGTACTTATAACCGCTTGGCATAATAATGCCAATGAACAACGCACATTTTTTCATCCACTCCATTTCCTACCCACCCTGCTGTCAGGCTGTGGTGATATGCTGTGATTGATCATCACAGCCCGAGAGCAAGGCTGATCCGGAAAACGATGATGTGTCGTTTAACAAGAGTTGATCACCACAGACTGAGAGCAGGATATTAGGATACCTATCTTAAATAGTTACATAATCAAAGTAATAACACAATACCGGGCAAAAAAACATATAAACTTTAAGAGCCTGAGACCAGGCCTGGTGGCCAGAAACGATGATGTATCGTTTAACAAGAGTTGATCACCATAGACTGGGAGCAGGGCTGACGGCAGGAAAAAACAGTGGGTGGTTTATTAGCAATTTTAAAATACCATATCTTTAGTAGTTACATAATCAAAGTAATAACAACATAAAAAAGATATAAACTTTGACAATATATTTTTAACATTGTTATATCCGCGGTCTTAACTTAACCTAAAAATTAAAATCCTGCACATCTTTACAAAATTTGCTTTTTTAAAATACCATATTTAGGCTGTGGTGATATGTTGTGATCGATCATCACAGCCACAACAAGAGTTGATTAAGAAAAAAATAGTGGGTGGTTTATTAGCATTAGGAAGAATATCTTTAGTAGTTACATAATTGATCATCATAGCCTGAGACCAGGCCTGGTGGCCAGAAACGATGATGTATCGTTTAACAAGAGTTGATCACCATAGACTGGGAGCAGGGCTGACGGCAGGAAAAAACAGTGGGTGGTTTATTAGCAATTTTAAAATACCATATCTTTAGTAGTTACATAATCAAAGTAATAACAACATAAAAAAGATATAAACTTTGACAATATATTTTTAACATTGTTATATCCGCGGTCTTAACTTAACCTAAAAATTAAAATCCTGCACATCTTTACAAAATTTGCTTTTTTAAAATACCATATTTAGGCTGTGGTGATATGTTGTGATCGATCATCACAGCCACAACAAGAGTTGATTAAGAAAAAAATAGTGGGTGGTTTATTAGCATTAGGAAGAATATCTTTAGTAGTTACATAATTGATCATCATAGCCTGAGAGCAGGTCTGATGACCGGAAACGATGATTTGTCGTTTAACAAGAGTTGATCACCACAGGCTGAGAGCAGGGCTGACGGCAGGTGGTTTATTAGCATTAGGATGCCTATCTTCAATAGTTGCATAATCAAAGTAATAACAACACAATAGCGGGCAAAATTTTTTAGATTGTCATACCCGCGGTCTAAACTTGAGAGAAAAATTAAAATATTGCACGTAGCTCTTTTTTGACATCAAATTGCACATCTTAATAAACTTTGCTTTTTTAAAATACCATATTTATAGACTTTATTTCCCTAATATTAGAGACATGCCGTTAGAGTGCTCAAATTTATATTTTTGATAGTGAACATTTCAGAAACTAAATAAGATACCTAACCATGATTTATATGGCATCATTTTTTTAAGGATCATCCTGAAATGGTAACTTTTCATTTCTAGTAATTTTGACGTCATATCGTATTGTTATACTAGGGTTATATATTAAAACCCGCATGTTCGCAGGTATTTCTACAAACTTGTTTGTCCAAGTGCCCCTTTAATATTCTTTTTAATAGGACCCCTATTCTTCAAATGATAGAAATTTTGCTCCCAGGGAGTCGAATTCTCTCGCTACTCTGCATCTCATTCTTCGGTTTAAATCGGTTTCTCTCACTTTTGCCCGATATTGATCGAAAGTAATTCTCTTAGTCAAGACCAATAGAATTACTTTATATGAGAAACATTTTGACTGACAATTTGACTCCCTGGGAGCAGAAAAATAAAATATTCCTATCTAATCATTTCCAAGATAGTTTTAAATAAAACAAATCGGTTGATATTCTATGTAAAGATCCACGATTACATAAAAATGTAACAGAGAAATATTTTCACAACGACACCTTAAAATAATCTGTATTAAAAAAATACATTAATCGATTTATTTTCTTTTTAGTGTTATTACAAAAATGTAGCTCAATCAAAATAATCATAAAAACGTGTGCTTAAAAACAAATAAAAATACAAAAAATACTTTTAACATGTTAATGTCCATATCCACCAACGTGAAAATTCTCCGATTAAGCTTTAATCATGATTAACACTAAAGGAATGAGTCTTAGCAAACCAAGTTTCAATGTAAAACACCACATTCTTAACTACCGATAAATATATAATCACGATTAAAGCCTAATCAGGAAATTTCGAAGTAATTAAAATTCGAAAAAAATACCTTAACATTTGCTTCTTAGATATTTTTTCTTATTTCTAATAGGAGGAATACTTGTTTCAAAAATAAAGGCTTGTTACTTTTAAATAAAATGACATAAATTTAGGTTTATAAAAATGATAAACTGTATTTTTTTAAATGATGCATCAATACTGTATGTAAAGATATTTAAATATCGTCTATATTAAAAGAGAACAAAATCTATTTTTATTTAATTTTAATAGCCCAAACAACTCCATAACTTTAAAGGTTAAAACAACGGGAGTAGTTGCCAAGATATTTGAGCATTTTTACTTCTAAAAATTTTTGGAAAAAATAAAATAAAAAAAGTTTATAATATTAATGACGCGACTTTCACAAAATTCACTAATTTATTGTCTTTATTAGACAATTAAAGTAAATATTTCAACGCATCGATATCGGTGTACCTAACGCATTCAAAGCAAAGCCAAAAGTCAGCATATTTTTGGCTTATTTATGACATGATTTGAACGAGGCCCGCTTGTTTGGCAGAAACCATCTGATTTCAATCGTTGCATTTATCCGTCTTCTAACCTAATCTGTCATAGAGCGACGTCGTATTAGGTAAAAGATAAAGTTGTCTGCTAGTAAATCAAACAACAAACGTCTTTTGTAATAAAATCCGACGTTTAAGTAGTCAGGTATGCATAGGCAACGTAATTTGTACAAATATTTGCCCAGACGGATTCACGTCAGTTTAAGTTTCAAAGCAGACTGTTTTAACGCCTATACCTAAATCGACCACGAAACATCGTCGGCCTTGTTACCTTAATCGACGTCGCATTTCAGGGCCCTTATTTGGATGCCTACCAAAAAAGGAACGAAGAAAAAGAAGGATACTTAACCTAGAATTTTGCATCTGGGACATAAAATTGCACAATTTGTTGGCTTACTGCCAACCAAAAATCTGATGGACCTTCAGCTCGCACTCACACTATTTCTTCCAGTCCACTTTATCTGGAGCATTAGTGCGGTCACACTGATATTGTATAATGTCGCTTTTTTTGATGAGGAAGCAACAATTGTTACCCTCCTACCACATCTGCGGGACAATTTTAAAATAATCCATGTTTTTAAGGAAAAAACAAGGAAAAACGGAAAATATTTTTCTAGGTTATGTTCAGCTGAACTGTCATTCTTTTTTTAAGTCAGGTTTGGTTACATAGCCAACAAAGAATGGAGGCGGATTCCGAACGTTTGCACATATTACGTATTTTAACGTTGGCTGGTTAGATTTAGATAAAATTAGGGTTGCAAATCGGTGTCCTTGTCCAAATTGGTGATAAATTGGTAAAAGTAGTATACCAGCCCAAATTCAGCCATTTTTGAGTCGCAAGCTTGGCCAGCCATTATTAACAACAATTTTGTTCTTGTTTTTATTGAAAAAGGAAAATAAGAGACTTAATAATGTATAATAGTATTATTCTTATTCTTATATATTTTTTTTATATTTTTTTCTTTTTGCTATTTTGTGCTAATTTGGAAGGGAGGGAGTTATTTTTCGCCCCATCTTGACCAACTTTGTCAGTAAAGTGGCCCCGCAGAAATATTTCGCTCTAGATTACTCGGTAAAGTGCCCTTTTTAATAACATATCTTTTATTGTTAATGAAATAAAAAGTTGAACATTTATTTTTTGTGAGTTATAATTCGTTAAAATATATTTGACCTAAAATTTACTAAACAAGTACCACATTAAGTAATCAATTAAAGAATATAAAATTACATAAGCTGGCGGACGTATTACCACGTCTTCATAGGTAAACTACTATGCCATTGAAGTACAATGAGCGACGTCGAGCCGACCCGAATTTGTATTCCCCATTTAGGTCGAATTGGGGTCGTATGGAATGAGATTTGTAGTGCGCTTACCAACGTCAGGGTTTTTAAGCCAACGAGTAGAGGACGTAGTTTGACATCCAAATGCTATTTGGGTGCGTACGTTCGTGGGCCCGTAATGTTACGTACATCCCTCCGTACGCAACGAGTGGAATCAGCTGTTCCGCCATCGCATCCTTCAAAAAAGCGGACATCGTTCGAAAAGTCGCATGAACAAATCAAAAATGTAGGGAATTTTGGCTTTGTTTTGAACACGTTAGGTATACCAATACTGATGTGTTAAAATATTTACTTTAAGTGTCTATTGTTTTTTTAAAGAAAACCTTATTTGTTCAAACCGGCGTTTTATGAATTATGGTAATTTCTTCAAACTGGCGTTTTTTGAACGCAGTAAAAAGTTTGATTATAGGAAACAAAAACAATGGTTTAATTTTATTTGAAGATTTGGGAAATTTATATTCTCCACACCATAAAATTTCGATTTTTATAATGGACTGTAATTTTTATTTCGTTGATTTCTTGTTTGAAAAATAATGGTCTCACGACGTGATCTTTTTTACGATTTTTATTTCTGTTTAAAAATACCGTTAATTTTACAACACTGGTAAACTCGAAAAACTACTCAATTTCAGTTACTAATCGAAGATCAATTTTATTTTTGCGACTATTTTTATTGATTTATGCTTTTTAAAGTGCATAAATCAATACCTCGCACCGCTCATGCCGTTAGTTACTAACTAACTGACTAGCTAGCTCCCCTCGACGACGCGCGCGGCCGTGTTTCGCCATAACTTGAGAACGGATTGACCTACGGCGATGAAACTTGGCACGATTGTCGAACACTAACGAGGGATGAAGCCTATTTTCAGAAAAATCGGAAGACTGCATGTGGGGTAGAAATGGGAAAAAGTGTCGAAAATTGGCCTTTTTAAGGTGTACCTCCGTTGTTCCGTTCTAGCTGTCCAGGAAGTTGACCAATCGTTTTCAAATTTTGCAGGAATTAGGGCTCAAGTGTAGCGACGAAACCTATTGAAAATGGGCCGAATCGGAGAAAGACAAGTATTTTATTTTGAGACTTTTCTGAAGCCCCCCGAAATTTCTGCCGTTTTTTAAAATATATTAAATTATTACTCGAGAAGTAGTCAACCGATTTAAACCAAATTTTGTACAGTCATAAGATCGAATATGTGCTCGGTGACCGTTAAGTTGGTTTTTAAGATTAGTTTTTAGTTTTTGAATTTTGAGGATTTTTCGAAATTTATGTAAAATGGTTGCAGTCAAAAATACTCGATCGAGCGTTTTTTTGCCCATGCATTTTTTTACGGTTCCTGAACTGCTATTCTATTTAAAAAGATCCAAAATAATTTTTAAATAAGTTTCCGGTACTCTAGGAGACAGCGGTTTTGAGTTCGAGGGCAAAACATCCAAAAACACTAAAAAAATTTTTTTTTCAAAAAATTACATTTTTACAAAAATCGCTATATCTCAAAAACGGCGAGGTCCAATGTGATGAAAACTCCACAGTTCGCTTTTTTGAAGTTTTTTACATAAGAATCAGTCAAAAGTTTGAGCAGGTTTGTAGGTGGCGCTGACATACGTCACTTAATGTTTGTCAAAACGTGCCCGATTCCAAAGAAAAAACAATAAAATAAAGAAATTTTTAAATATTTTTTAAAATAGAAGTGCCACGATATTGAGTAATTTTGTTTTAAAGATGAGGAAAAAATACGCAAAATGACAGGTGTCACTAAATGATCAGTGCCGTATGTGAGTCATTTTAACAGAAAAATGATGCCAAAACGGCAAAATTTTATGAAAATTACACGAAAACTGCAATAATTTTTCAAAAATAAAAGGAAAGTTAACAAAATCAGTGGCGTACATAAAGATATAAATACGCAAAATGACATGTTATATTTTTGAGCGAGCGACTGTGGGCTCCAATCTGATAGGATCCTGGTGCGTTTTAATTTTATATGTTCGTCCCCACGCGTTAAAAATCGAAACGCGGGCCAATGAAATTCATGCATATAGGTAATTCTCACCTAGAATAAAAATCTGTATTTTTAACCATTTAATAAAAACTTGTGCAAACTAAAAGTTTCCATTTTCAAAAAGTTTTTAATTTAATATAGTAACATGATATAAATTGTTAAATACCTACCTACGTTACCAGTCGCCCAAAGTGCATTAAAAAAATACATATTATCTAATAAAAATAACATAATCAAAAGTTTTTCTTAAGATCATTCTACAGAAAAAAAAAATTATATTTTATGATCTTTGATGGTGGCAGTGATACAACACCAGAATCCCTTATTGTTATTGAAAGGTAACGCGTTAGGTGGTCTCTGATGTCCAGGTTGTTGCGTGGTCCGGATATTGTTATTGCTTTTCAGTTTAAATAGACTTTTAATTCAGAAAACAGGTGCGAGTGGCTAGTCACCTTTCTTTAAAAACATAGGTTCCGTTGGCTCTTGAAGTGTTATTTTATTTTTTACTTTTCAGTCTTAATCAAAATGAAACAAAATGCAGGAAGTATTTACGACACTTTTGCTTGGCTTTTTTAAGTCTTCATTTTTTCTGTGTTGACTTTTCTGTGTTGACGTTTCTTCTTTATTCTGACTTTTCATTGTTGTTGAGTAGCGGACAAATATTCGGTCATCCCTTCCGGAGATCCATGTAGAAAGGAAAGGCTCTTATAGAACGGGGTGTGCCTGAGTTCCGAGGGTGTAACGCCCGCGTCACTTCATTTTTAGCCACCCTAGTGCCGCACAGCCATAGCGGCATCGGTGTGTTAGAGACCTTGTCTTGGGTGGATAACGCCCGCGACATTTAATTTTTTTAATAGTGTATTGTTACGGGATCAGATCATTAATATGACAACCGCCTGTTTTTGTATCTGTTTTCATTACAAAGTTCTGAATTTACATTAAAATCGGTTCAAGGGAAGTGTGTCAATAATGAATCGCAAGATTTGATTTGATTTGAAAATGTCAGCTACGCTACCCCATTTTGTTTTAGTTTATTTGTATTACCATTTACTTTATTTTTTTCTAATAAAAAGTTACTTTCAACATTTCTGGCGTGTCAATTTTTCACTCGTGATATAACCACCTAAGCAACCAATCTATCACAAAACGGTAGATTTAAAAAAAAATCCAGAAATATTCGTTTTAAAAGACAAAACTAATCTATTTTATATAAATACTAAAAGTGGAGTAGCTAAAATATACCTCAGTATTTTTTCCGTGAATTTCGCCCTTCGACATTTTAATTCTAGGTGAGAATGACCCACATATGTTCTACTCAAAAAAGGGGAAACAATATGCATACATGACTGGTTAGAAACAATAAAGGAAATCCGAACAAGATTTTTTTGTAGACCAAAACACGTCAAAACTAACTTACCCTGGTTCAGGTGTCATACTCCTATGTTGAAACGTCACATCCAGCTGTATCCTCCCTCGTCCTCTCGAAACAGGTCTACTGGGCAAAGTGTAATAGTGATAGTTAGCTGTCGTATTATAGTCTTGATGCGTTAAAGGCGGTCCACTGTTGTAGTAATCAAAGGAGCTGTAACCACTGTTTTGTGATTGAGAGTGTTTGTAACTTGGTGTATAAGCTGTACTTGAACCTAAAAGTAAAAAGTTGGTGCTAGAAAGCACGGATAGTCCACCATACCATCAATTATTTTATGTTGAAAGGAAATAAAAATATCTCGAAAACTGTAGCTTTGTAAGATTTGAACCTTATAAAAAAAAATTTGGGTAATATTTACGAAAATCAAAATCTGAAAACCGCTTTACTTCTAAAGTTATGATTTTTTTAAAATATATTTTACCGTTTTTTTAAATAACTCGGAAACTAAAGCTCCCACGAATTTGGACTTCATAAAAAAACTTGTAGTCCATATTCATTGAAACTTAAATCTGAAAAGCGTATATCGCTACTTGCTTTTGTTCCAAAGCTACAATTTTTTTAAATATTTTATCCCCCTTTTCCCCTCTTCAACCCCCACCACCCTACCCAAAAGTTAATCAGTTCATGGTCAGCCGATAGAAGATTTTTGTACCAAATTTCGTTAAAATCGATCAAGGCGTTCTCGAGTTATCGTGTATACAGACAGAAAACAGACAACTTTTTTTTTGTTGATTAAGGTGTTTTGGAACCCTAGTAACTTATTTTTGATAAAATTAAGAAGTCTAAATTTCACGATTTTAATAGGGCCCCATACCATATAGGTATGGTGGACTAAAAATCGGCGCTGAAGAAAGCAATAATGTCCCCATAACTTTCTTCATTTCAAGCCAAACCAGCATAATAATTAATGGTTTAAAACATCAACAAAAAACGAGACTTTTTTATAGTTTTAAGTTATCCAATTTCTAAAACTTTTTTTTGTAGATAAAATAGTGTATATAATACGCTTGAGAACGTTTTTACCGCCCTTAAAATGTTTAATTTGCGCACGGTAAATATTGTACATTTACTTAATGACCACATCATCAATATTGTAAATAAAGCACATCCGCTGCTTGGATTTGTTTTGAGACAGTGCTTTGAATTTACAGACATTGAAGCAAGTCACTTTTTAAAAATAATAATAAAAATCCAACAGATATTTCTACGGTGTTTAATGTTTAAGTTAAATATTAACCGAAATAATTTAACATAATATCAAGAAAGGTTTAAAATTCTAGGTATGGAGAGTTTAGAATTAAGGAGGTTTTTACTATCTTTGGCATCTATGCACAAAATTTTAACAACTAACATTGAGTGCTGCCATTCTATAAGACTTTTTAACTATAGGGTCCCTACTTACATAACCATAGCAAACAATGTGTTCTACACAAACAAATGTCGAACTAATTCAAGTACAAATTGTGTTGGTAACCGTCTGATAGCTTTGTTTAACTTATATTTTTATTTATTCTGAACTGAAGACCATTATCATGTTTTGTAAATTTCCCATACATGTTACTTTTACAATATGATTGTATTTTAGTTTGGGGAACCAGCAGATCTCATCCTTTTCCCAATTGTGGAAAAGCTCCATTTTCTTTAGGTTTCTTACATACACAATAAAAAAAAATCCATTTGTAGCCTCAGCCAACCTTTGTTTCTGAAAACGCGTAAAATGATTGGGAAAACATCTTTTCGTTTATTTGTCAAACGTTAACAAAAGTAAGGTTATCTGTGCGACCTACCAATCAAAGAAGTTTGCAGCCCGTCGGGCATGCAGACTTAGGATTTTCCTGCGTCGTTTGAACCTTAGAACTTAGTTTTAGTGACATTTAGTCAATGTGTATAATTTTAGTGCAAAATAGTTAAGTCGATTAAATCCGCCATTTATAAACTTGACGTTTATCGATTTAAATTGGAAAACTTCATTCAAAATTAGTAGTTTAGCACTTGGACACAAACTACACCACTCTTAAAACAGCATAAACACAATGTAAAAAAAAAAAAAATATTTTTTTATTTTTATTACTTTATATTAAAGTAATCTCTAGGTAATCGCTCTTTTTTAACAGCATGTTAATCACATTTATTAATAAACTGGCCGGATGCTGTAGCGCCGTAGGCAGCAGCGTATCTGCCTGCCGCACGGTAGGTTCCGGGTTCGAATCCCGGCTAGGTGCATGGATATTTTGTGTTTGTTCCAAAAAACTTTACACTTGGCTCTCACTTTGGTATTGATCCTAGAATGGATGGAAAAGTCTCAGTAGAAAAAAAGGCTTTCGTTGGCAAAAATTGTATCTGTGTTGCATTTTCATGAAGGCCACTTTTTTTAATGCCAAATTCCCTGACTTTTCCCGGTTTTCCAGACCATTTTTAAAGTTTTCCCTGGCCCCCTCTTTCTTACCGGTTTAGTAGGTGTTAGGTTGGACTTAATGCGCCGCAGACACGAAAAATTTAAGAAAATTATACTAAAAATGCCATTTTTAACATGTTTTAAGCTAAGAATTTTTAAACTTCAGGATTTTTATTTTAACAAAAGTGGGTTGGGTTATCTGTCAAGAAGGACTGAGTTGGGTACAAATCTAGTCTCAGTTCTAGATATGTTTGGAAAATCATCTCTCTCATGCGAAATCTTTAAGAAAATTTTACTAAAGATGCCATCTTTAACACCTTTTGAATGTTTCTGAAAAAACAATCCTTAAAAAAAAAATTATCTAAAATTGTAACAATCAATGATCCCTAGGTAAAAAATTTTTGCATTTTAAGCGGAACAAAAAATTGACCTTTTTTACATTTATTAACAATATTTTTAAAAGTGGGTTGGGTTACCTGCCCACTAGTGGGTTGGGGTCGAATCTAGTCTCAATTTTAAATACCTTAGGAAAATCAAATCAGTAATGCGCCGCAGGCGAAAATTTGTAGAAAATGACATTATTTACACGTTTGACATTATTCTTTTTTAATTAAACTAAAGTTTTAACAATCAATGTCATTATAGCGCCGTAGGCAAAATTTTTGAAAGAACTCGGCACGGATAAAATGGACCTATGGCCCGCCGTAAAATGTAACCATATTTTAATATTTTGAAGGTATTGCACCAAAGGTCAAAATAGTGAAATTCTATGGGGGATCGTATATGATTGAAAGGTCGTATGTCTGGCAAACACCTAAAAAGACTTTTTCTAATAACTTGAATACTGCACAGGTGAGTATCCAGGGTTTTGTCTTACGGTTAATTAAAAAAAAAATACATAAACGAAAGTAAAAAGTTTTGTGTTTCATTTTCCCTGATGTTTTTTTTATAGGTTTGGTCTCATTCAAAAGGTAATTAAATGGCGTAGGCACGATTTAATTTGAAGGAAGGCATAAGCTTTAAAATGTCAATAAATACCAAAAATGTTAAAAGCAGAGGACAACCTTATTTCTTGCATTGACATTTTTTATCTATAGATACTCTTTAAGGGTATAGGCGTACGCAGGGTGGGGGGCTGGAAGGATTATGCCCGCCCCCCTTCCAAACGATTAAATATTGACTGAAAGATATAATTTTTCCCAAAAATTAAGAATAAAATAGTTACCCCCCAGCAAACCAGGATGTGGCGGTAAACAGTCGGCCGCTAAGTGATACCGGCGGATTTCTGACGGGACGCATAGGCACTTGCAATGCGACTGCTAATATCGTCCTGTATTTTGGAACGTATTTGGCGCTCGCTAATTCGAATTCATTCCTTTAACGCGACCAAATGCGCTTTCTAACGAGTAGGTTCTTTGCTTGCTAAAAAACGCCTGACCGTATTAAGCGTTTTGTCGCTTCGTAGGTGCCAGCTCTGCGCAATATTTCTCGCGGCGGGTTCGCAACGTAGAAATAAATCATATTTCCATGGTTCGCAACGGTTGAAGTCTCACCCGGGACGCGCAGGTTCGGATCCAGGTTGCGTCCAAAATTCTTTTTTTAAATTACAGGTAAAATACTCGCGCCCACCCGCCTATCGGCCGACACGTGCACAAGCGGTCATGGGCGGTATACACGCCGCGGCGCCCCAAATTGTCGAGCCGCCAGCTGGCTTCCGACAAATTGAGATGCGCTAGCGTCCAGAGCACCTTGTATTTGTTGGGCCCCCCCCAAGGATCCTCAGCTTCCCCCCTAAAACAATTTCTGTTTATGACATAGAGTATAAGCAAAGTTTGGGTATCAAGTCGAGGAAACAAAGCAGAAAAATGGAAAAAACAGAGGCTGGAAGGTGGCTAAGGTTCTTTGGGGTTGAGTAACAGCATAGCCTCTGATAACCATTTTCCTCCTAATTTTTCGGGAAGATTTAATCTTTAGGAGTCAATATTTAATGGTTTGTAACGAAATAATTGAATAAATGTGACAAATACTGTAAATTCAAAAAATAAGGTTGTCCTCTGTTTTTAACATTTTTCTTATTTATTGACTTTTCAGACTATGCCCTCCTTTAAATTAAATCCTGCCCACGCTATTTAATTACCTTTCGAATGAGACCAACTCATAAAAAACACCGGGGAAAAAGAAACACCAAAGCTGGATACGCCCCTGTGCAGTGTTATTATTATTATTTATTATTATATAGTTTATTCGTGCCGGACTGCAGGGTTCTTTAAGCCAAAAATTCTTTAGAAATTCATGAATTTCCTGAAATATATATATATAAAAAAAGTGGACTTGAGTAAGATACAAAGCTGAGGAACCGATTTTTTGTTTTTCTTAGAAAAACGCGCTTAATAGAAAGAAGTCGTTTTTCCTGGACCCCGCCTTTAGCTTAATGGTTTTGCTTGTGTGCCCACCTTATTGTTAAATTATCTCTGTCAAGTTGCCATAAGAAATATGATATAAAAAAATATTCGATTGATTAAAACTTTTTTTTTAAATAATGAATCAAAAAACAAAGTGGACATTTTTAAATAGTTCTGTTGTTTTTAAATTTCAAGGAATTTATGGTCCAAACCTTTTTTATTATTAAGATGGAGACTTGATGGGTTCATCAAAAAAAATTATTCTAAAAATTTTGAAATTTAAAAAAAAAAAAAAATAGGTCATCCTTCATTAAAATGACCTTTAAAACAAGCTATTACTTGCTTTTTGAGTATGTATAGTTCTCAATATATTCATATTTTGATAAATGCCTGTAAAGACAGTCAATTTTAACCAAATATGCAGGTATACAAAAAGAGTAATATCTTGAGAACTGTATACCATAAAAAAAAAGCGAGTAATACCTTGTTTTATAGGTATTTTAAAGCCGATTTTGATAAAGTATCACATAACCTAGTTTTTTTTGAAAAATTGTTTTCAAAATTTTTAAAGTAATTTTTTTTGATGAATCCATTAACTCTCTATCTTGAAATTTTGTAAATGGTTTGGCGAAATACCCAGAAACAATATATATATATATATATTTTGTCAAAAATTAAAAAAGTTTTTTTTTAAACAAAAAGTACATCGTGATACATCATTCGAAAGGTATTTAAAATACCTTTAAAACGACCTATAAACCACTGTCCTAGTTTAAGTAGTTATCGAGATATTTTCATTTCTTTAGATACATATTTAAGAAAAATGGTAGTTTGTTTTGATTTTCAAAAATAAATTTAAAAAAAAAACTAATGGTCAAAAAAAAATTATCGAAATCGGGGAGATGGTCTGCCAAGCCTCTGGTTGATTTGATTTGAAATGACCCTTTACGCATAAATAAGTATCGACAGAAAGTCGAAACGACGTTGTTAGCTGACGTTGGGTCATTTATTCGCTACGTCTGCATAACATAAGATAACGTCCAATTACTGCTGGAGGCATTACCTTGATGAGACCCAAAGTATTCAAAGACTATGGCATACTCAGATGACAGTTTACTGTCATTTTTATACAGTAAAGTATTGAATGTGAACCTGAGAAAATACTCACCATCCCAGTTATGTTCGTCTACGGACAAGCCCTGTTCTTCCAAATACTTTTTCCTCAACCTGGGTGGCAAATGTTCCAAATTTCTCATTTTCATCTTATCCCTGTCTTGCTGCTCGTAGTTATTGCCGATGGTGCTGTGTCTTCGACCGCTCGGCGGCTTGGTTTGCGAAGACTTTTCGTGATAGTTGTTGTTGCGGGCATTTGGGCCGGACGGTTCAACGCTTTTCGTGTCTCGTTCTCTGTGCTTGTCTCGAAACCAGGTGTTCTGCTGGGCGTTGTTCACTGCTAATCAAATAATATCAAACATTAGAAAAAGCACTCTTTATAAAGAACTGTTTATGCTTTCATCAAAAACGCCATTTTACCAACTGTCTAACCAAACAAATGGCTGTTTTGGTTATCGATTTAAAAAAAAATCCAGATCATTTCTTACTGAAACTACTTTTTTGGGGTTTCCGCCAACAAGTGTAGGAAATTTTTCAAAAAAACTGTTAAAAACCACTGCGTAAATTCGTAAAAAATAATTACTCCATTTGTCAGTGGTTTCTAAACAAAAAACAAATAATGCCCACTACTTTTTTTTCGGCAGAAACTCTACTGCCGTTATCAAAGAAATTATTCTTTCACACACTACAAACCAGAAAAATAGCGCAAAATGGTAATATTAAAAAATTATTTACAAAAAAATCATTTTTAAAATATGACAAAATGACAAACAAAAATTAAAATAACATCAATGAATAGCGAGCTTTCCCTCAAAAAAGGTAATAGCAACCGTAGATCCTTATCCACCCTCACTAAATCCCTCTTTAAATTTATCAACTCCAGAGCTTAGGATATCTGTAAAGATAATTATATCTGTCTCCATAGAGACGCTTAGTTTTCCTTCAAATTGAAGGTACATCTGCCGATTCTGCAACATGACATGACATCTTACATGAATCCTGTGTCAGATTTTTTTATCATCATTTCATCTCCTAATTCCTAGCATCGTACTGATTAGCACCACAAGTGCGAAATCCGGATCTACGGTTATCATTACCTTTTTTAAGGGAAAGCTCGCTATTCATTGATGTTGTTATTTATTCAGTCTCACTAAATCCCTTTTTTAATTTTTTTAAAATTAAAATTGCTAACAATGTAGGGTAAACCATTTTTGTTTCATTTATCAGCTGCCATTGTTTGTAATATAAAAATGATTATCTTTCAGCGGATGTGGTTTCAGTTTTTTACATTTTTTAGGACTTTTTGATAAAGGTATGAAAAAATTGTGTTTACAACTTGCGGCTAAACTGTTCTTTTTTTACTCCTTGTGCTCGTTATTCAAACTAATTCTTGTAAAAAATAACACTATTTTAGCCGCTAGTTATTAAAACTATTATTTAAATATCTCAAGAACTAGAACTCCGATAAATTTGGGCGCTAGGACAAAGTTGCTTTGGAATACTTCTTTGGATCGAAATCTGGAAACTTCTTTATTTTGGTTAGGGTCACCCACTTACTCTTAAATACCACTTATGATCCCAAATATTTTTGAAAATCTAACCTCACTTACAGTTGGCTATATATCTAGAATGAAGTGGCCACAAGTGCAAAATATTACAAATGCTTCTTCCAGTTTCAATATTTTTAAAATATGTTTGTTTACAAAAATGAATTTTTAATCAATAAACTAAAACTCATCCCTAAAATGGGCCAAACTGGTAAGTTCCCTACAGCTTACCACCAACAAAACTGTTTAGGTTCGCCAAAACCAAATGATTCTAAAGTCTATTTGGAACGTTTGTTCTTGAGCTTAGATTGAGTTTTAATTTACTTCTAGAATAAAACAAAATACCAAATTTGCTCCCACTTAATCTGGAGAAAAAAAAACGATATCAATTTCTGGTAAATTTTTTTTAAGAATATGAAAAAATCTAGGAAGAAATAAAAAATACTTCTTATACGCTCAAATCAGTTTTATTAAAATTCTAATAGCATTGACATCACCCTGTAAAATAATATGCCTGATTATAGTTTCTTAGCTTTTCAAAAAAAAATGACAGCGCTATTAGTATACAGGGTGGATCCTTTAAAAGGAACGGTGCTTCTAGCGGGTTAGAATTTGGTTGAATAAAAAAATCCAAAAACACGTCAACTGAGATTTTTTAATTTCCTTTAATCGTGCTCGTGCTCTGAAACAATTATCTTTTCACCAGTACCACACAGTAGGATCTATCTTTTACGATAATAAAAATATTTTTATCTAAATCTGTATGGAACACTTCGATATTCATTCAAATAGACCCCGTAAAACAGGGCATAGACAACAATTCCATGCAAGTCTAAATGCCTCCATCTTCGAAACCATAAAAGATAGAGTATTAGACATAAAAAAATCCAAGATAGCATGATTAAAGAAAATTAAAAATCTCAGTTGACGTGTTTTTGGATTTTTTTATAAAATCAAATTCTAACCCGCTAGAAGCACCGTTTTGGTTTAAAGAATCCACCCTGTATAAACAAAACTGATGAGCGACCCCCATCTAGGACCTATAATTACCTCTAGGTTCAGATCCAATCCTAACATTTCTCTTCTCACTGGGTGGTGACTTATCTCGCCACTCGCTGGGGTTCTCGTTCCTACCATAACCACCTCCGTCGTTCTTATCTGAATACCTTTTTGAACCACCTCCTCGATCATATTCAGTATTCAGGCTATCGGTATTTCTATGTGGGCCTCTATTGTGATGGCCTCTACTGTAATCAGGGTTTTGATTATTTCTAATAGGGCCTCGGTTAGCTGGGTTGGATCTGTCAAAACTTCTGTCACTTCCATTAGGCATGTTTGGTTCTTGCATGTTATTATTGGGACTGGTGCTCTCTTTTGCCTGAGCTACAATTCTAGGAACATAGAGTGCTCTTTCGGGCTTTTTAGAGGGTCTTGAGGTCTCTCTATTTGAAGAATCCTGCGTATTTGTCTCCGATTTACTTCTTAGATCAAGTTTGTGTCTTAGATCATGTGATGGAATGACTTTTAAACTTCCCGTTGAATTAGTGTCAGATTGCGAATCGTCAGCGCTTTGATAAGATCGTCTCAGTTTTCCACATCCTGGCTTGTAGATTTGTTGTGCTTGTTTCCCACCTCTCATATTACTTCTTACTAATATTTAGATATGCTGTTAAAATATGATAAAATTTTTATTAATTTGAAAGATAAATGTAAAACATGCAGGTATGTATATGTATACCTATGTGTGAGACAATTAGTAAACAATTATGTAAAGTTGAGGTAAAACTAAAAAACAGAATACAGGTAAAAACTAGTAAAGAGAATAGAGATAAAAACTAAAAAAGGGAATAAGAATTAATTCGATTCAAAACTATTAATAATATATTTCTTGGATTAACAGAATGGTTACACACCATGAGGATAATAAAACTATTTTCTCCCTAAGCTTGGTATACACAGTACAATATAATGGCTATATTTGCTAAACTAAATAAGATAAAAAAGTAAAATTTCTTATACTGGTTTACAAAAAAGCATCTTTTTGTATGCTGGTCGTGCCGCCAGACATTAAGTGAGCGGAGCTGGGGCGGCAATGTTACTTTTAAAAAAAATAGGAGACCCTTTCTAACAGTTCTGAATTTAAAGAAGGATACGTTTAACCAAAAAAACACCGAAGTGAGAGATATCCAAGGAGGAGGGTAAGAGGGGGTGCAAAAAACTACTTTGAAAAAAAAAACATCTTGAAAAAGATACCACATATAGTGATCAACAATCGACTTAATTATTTTATAAACAAAAACTGAAACCGTACATACAAGAATAAAAATATCTTTTATGTATACAAAACACTAAAACACTTCATAGTGTATAACAAAAATTGAAGAATATTTTATTGGTACACCCTGTAAGTTAGTTTGACTAATTAAATTCACCTTCTGGCAATATAGTACTGATAAAATAGGGATATTTGCTATACTTTTTATTATTCTACAACAAACAACAAACAAACAAACAACAACGTACTTCAGCGTTTGGACAGCTGTTATCTGAGAATTCTATTGAGATCACCCTATAGGAATTTTGATGAACGGAATATTTTAATAACTTATTGCTTTTTCTCATACATATGAATTTAGTGATCAAAGTTTCTCTCGTTTTATCCTACATTTATAGTAAAATAAAACCATGTCCTTATTACCTGATTTTATCTAAAGATTTTTGGAGCCACCCTGTAAGTGTGTTAGAATATTATAGATCAAAAAATAATAAAATCTGACCTGGACATGTGTTCTTAATAATACTATATGAATTTTGATCTCATGTGTCTCTTTCTGGAAAAGATATTGCAAATAGAGTAAAAATATTTTCTTATTTTTCAGGGGCGTAGCTCAAAAACAAAACCGGAGACCCCCTAAAATTTCTTTCTTAAAAATATCAGGAAGGTCAAGAATTTAACATATTGCAACCCCAAGCCATTTCACCGATACCGTTAAACAATGTATTTAGTGCCCTCTACTTTGCCAAAATATACAGGGTGTACTGCTTAAACCATATAACTATGAGATAGTGTAACGGATCTGCCCTTGCATTTCCCGAGAAAAATGCGTACCGATAATAACTCTCCCAATCAAGTTAGCCTGAAAACAATCCGCGAAGAGTCTACCGGGCAGGCGCGTCGATTGCGTCAGTAGTGAAAGCAACTGATTACCATCTAGCAGCGAAAATTTAGCTTTTCTTTAATATTTTTGCTTGCTTTTGGAAAATTTATTAACAGAGCAAAAAAAATTAAAAAGTGTTGTCTAGTGTTTCCCGTAATTTGGTAGCAATAGAAAATTTAATGGAAAATCAGGACCTTTGAGGCTTAAGTAAGTTAATATCTTAATAAAAAGTATTTGTGAGTTCATTGGCCCAAAAAATCTTGGAATCCCACTTTTATTAATTTTTTTCTGGATTCCTAGCAATCCCCAATAACTTAGGATTTTTTATCTTCTTTTTAAAATCAAGCTTTTTTAAGAGTGCTTTTTTGACCCTCGTAATATCCTAAGTTTTACTTTGAGATATACCTAGCTAACAAATCTCACGAAAACAAACTGAAAACATACGGAGAAAGTGCTAAAAACTTTTCATATCACTCTTATACTTTTTTTTGAAGAAAAAATTAAAAATTTGATAAAAACATTGGAAAACGCCTCTTTTTATTTTATTTTTGTTTTGAAAAACAACAACATTGACGAAATGGTCAATGTTTCAGGAAAATGTTCAACGAATTTCAAAAAAAATCCTTTCACGTCGATTTTGGTTTTGAGTGTCAAAAGTATATGATGTGACACACCGAAGCCATCAGGCGCTATTTTATTGTCAGTAGTGTTCGATATATCGCTAGTTTTGTAAGCACTTGCAAGAAACAAAAGAAAAAGTGTCAGACTGTAAACACTTTCATTATCCTTATGTTCCATCATTATTGGAGTTCAACACCATAATGGACAAAGGCACGTTTTATTGATAACCCCTAATGGGTAATTGATAAAAAACTATACAGACTTTTTTAATTTATTTATATAGCTGGTCAATTCCAGACTTTTTTCTGCTTTAATTGGTTAGTCCAGCCAAAGATATGTTTATTTTAATTTCTTTGATTCCAGCCCCTTCTTAAAGTTAATGAACAGGAATTATAAGATCTCACTTTAAGTTAATTTCAGGAGATCACGTTGTTTTTAAATCAAGAAAAAAGCCTTTTACATATAAGTTTAAAATTAATTTTAAGTAATTAAAAGATGAAAAATTCGCGGTACATGGTTTGCGCTGTATAAACAAGCGGTAAAAAAAACATTTGCGGCACACATCGTTAATGCTTGAGGTCAGTGAAGTTTCCCCCCCCCCCAGTAATATTTTTAAAGAAAAAAATATTGCACTAAAATGCTCTAATGATGCAACAATATGCACCACCATTAAAACTTTTTGCACCACTTTCTCCGAGAAACTACAGCGACTTTTATGTGGGGGGGGGGGCAAATGAACCCCTCGCCCAGTGGTATTCTTAAAAAAAATATTGCGCCAGGGTGCACTATTTATGTACCAATTCAATATACACCACCAATAAAACTTTTTGCAGCCCTCCCCAGAGTAGTTACAGCTGATTCTTTACCGTGAAGTTAGCCCCCCGCAGTGATATTTTTGAAGAAAAATATGTTGGGCCAAACTTGACTAATTATGCACCAATATGCACCACCATAAAACTTTTTGTACCCCCTCACATGAGTAGTTGGACATGTTTCTTTACCGTGAAGTTATCAGCCCCCTTTTAATGATATTTTTGAAGAAAAAATATCGCACTAGAATATGAGGCTTTCTTCTTTTTTGAAAGTACAACTTTCCACACGCAAACAACTACAAATGTCCTTTGCCGCACGCCAGTAGATAATATTTATTTACCGCATCTTCATTAAATAAATTTTAATAATCATAAATAAAATTAAATATAATTTATTTTTCAACACTAGTGCAAGAAGTTATGTTTCCACACGATTACAGAGTACAAAATACACAAATTATATTTGCTGATATTTTAGGGTGGAAAGTATATAATAATATAGTAAAAAAATGCGGTTGAAATAAATCACCAGTTATACTTCATTCCAGATTCAATTCGACTAATTCTTTGACAAGTTACTGTTAGTTTTTCTGGCACATATTTAAATTGTTGGCAAAGAATTGGGAATGAACTAGTAGGTATCTAGCAAATCTCTGACACCCACCGACTATCTACACAAAGTAAGCATTCGTTTTTTAAATCACTAAAAGTTTAGTCGAAGTAAAAAATGCGAAACCACTATTCTACTTTTTGCACCACTTTCTCCCAGAAACTACAGCGACGTTTATGTGGGGGGGGAGCCAAATGAACGCTACCCTCCCCCTCAGTGGTATTCTTTTAAAAAAATATTGTGCTAGGCTGCACTATTTAAAATATGTACCACCAATAAAACTGTTTGCACCCCTCCCGAGAGTAGTTACAACTGATTCTTTACCGTGAAGTTAGCCCCCCCTACACCACACTACACTATTTTGAAATGTATTAATAAATAATATATACATATATATAAATAATAAGTACTACCTAGTTCGCGAACTGCACTGCATGCGGGAAAAAGGGTACCGACTTATCACAAATCAACTAAAATGTAAAAATACAAAACTACCGAAAGATGTTCATTTGTCCCCCCCCCCCCATAAAAGTCGCTGTAATTTCTCAGAGAAACTGGTGAAAAGTTTTATTTTATTGATGGTGCAAAATTAGTGCATTTTAGTGCAATTTTTTTTTGGGTACATGTAACACGTATAATAAAAGATCCGCGGCTTTAGCCACACAAGCAAAAAAAAAATTTTTGGATTGTTACGGATTCGCCTCTTTCAAATGTACATTTTTGCCTCATTTTTTTTTTGTTTTGGTGGTACTGCGCGGTAAAAGTATTTTGCAGAAGCCGTAAAAGAAGGAGAGTAATCGCCCACCTCCAGCCCTTCCTGCATTTCTCCTAGACCGTGCCTTATGCCTATAGATTGCAACTTGCAAAAATTACGTAACGCATCGTGGGAAGTAAGTATTACGAAGGGGGAGGGGGGATAAAGAAAATAACAAAATAACTAATACTTCAAAATATTTGTTACCGAAACTAAAAAGATGTTTCGAAACTGTTACAAAGAAAAAGAGTGGGTCGAAATGAGACTTGATTAGAGTTAGACTTGTTTACTGACATGTAAAAGCTACTACTAATTTGACGATTTTATTTAATGGCTCATTTACAGTCCTAGGATAATAATAAAGCTTAGACGTAAACCACAAGATGGCGTGACAAGCAATGAAACTTTATTTTATAAAAACACTAATTGACGCAAAAATTTATTTTTATTTTTCTATATTTTTAAGACAGTAAATATTTATTAAACGTAAATAAATCCAATATAATTTTAGTACCTAACCAAAAAGAAATCCCGTTAAATTGACATATTACGCATTTTTAAGAAAAAAACCTTGTTTTTAAAAAGGTATATGAAAAGTCACTTTGTTTCGACGTTTTAGGTAGAACGTCATTAAAACTTCAGGTTATTAAGGTTCTTGACTTAAAAGAGTGTGCGCGTTTGATATTTTTAATAATTTCTGATATTTATGATGACATTTTCATTGGTCGTAGGTAAAGTATAGTACATTAACTCGCATATTATGGTCATTACTCGCTAAGATAAATTAAGACACTCGCCTGCGTCTCGCGTCTCAAACTTCATCTTCGCGTTTAATGACCATCATAACATGCTTGTTATGGTAAAGCCATGATGGTAATTTAGGGCTTAAAATATTTTAGCATAATTTAAGGGGTAACGTTTTTGGTTAAGCAATTTTTAATATGTTTTTCACATTTTTATGCCATGATTTTGCCCACATTTTAAAGCTTTCTTTCGAAACTTTCGATTTCTAGAATAAAACACTGAAATTTTACAAGTTTTCACTGTTTTATTAGCGTTCAAAAAAATATTTAGAGAGAGAGAGAGAGGGGGAGAGAGAGCAGAATTTTAGAGGTAGATAGAGAGATAATATAGTGAAGTGTAAAAGTATTTAAGGTTGTTGGAGAGAGACAGCAGGCTATAAAAAAGTATTTTAGAGAAAGATGAAAATAATTTAAGGCAATTGTTTAATAAAAATTTCTGTTATGTCTTCTCTCTGTCATCTTGAGTGCATATGATTTCTATTTTGCCATTTTTATACAAATAACAGCAAAAATTGTAATTTTTTAAAGCATAAAGTATGTGAGCCATAAGGTGGTATTAATTTCTTTTAATCAAAGTTCTTTACAGTCGTCCTACTATAAATGTATTTAAGCACATTTAAAAATCATTTAAGAGGTATTTAACTAAATTACTACTATTTTTATTTAAGAAGGTCCAAACGCCAGTTAAATAATATATGAATTAAAAATTTCAATTTTCGTTTGTCATTAGGGTGAATAACTGTGTGTAGATATTTTTTCTCATATAGACCTCCGCAAATTTAGGAATAGAAACGGGTACCAAAACCTGGGTAAGTCACCCAGCATTTTTAATTAAAAGGACTCTACTATTATACAGGGACAAACTCACCGCCAAACTCATTTTTTTTCTCAAAATAATGAGAAACCCTGTATTTTTCCCTTGCGTTAAAACTTTGATATGACTATCAAGAGGATTATAGTAAGTCAATAATTTCAATAATAAGTATCACTCAAGTTTAATTAATAACCTGCATAGTTAGATTAAAAACGACATGCGACCCATAGTTCTAAACCTTAGTCCGTCTTAGTAAATACAGCCCTATATGTTTATGGCAGATTCATATTTACTGAAATATGGTTTTTCGCCACATATAGTACGTTGGCTACGCCGGTAACATCGAAAAAATCGTGCAATTTTTGATTGAGAAATGCCGTTTTCAGTGATGAAATTTAATGCCAAAAGACAACTTTTTAAATCCAGATCCAACCCTGAATGTAGAACACCAAAATGGCGGCCATTAAATATGGCTGCCATTAGAATCTTTAGGACATTTTCTATCTTTCCTTCTAGTGGTCCGATATCAATGTTTTTTTTTTTGTTCGGGGTGATCTCATGAAATCCTTCGCAGGTTTTTTTAAATTCTTTTTATTTATTTATTTATTTATTTATGGTACATTACAGTTGATGTTATTCCTAAGTAGTACCTACAACCTAAAGTTAAACAATTTAGTACACAAATTTTTTCAAACTTTGTGTTTTAATTGCCTTAGGAGGGTAACCCTATTGGAAAGATTAACACACCAGGACGAACCCGTATTAGGTGACTTAGATAAGTGCCAGTGCAGAATGATGCCTATTTGTGAGTTATTCAAGGTTGGAAATCAAAGTGTATGACGTGTTGAATGATGTTTGGGGAGGGTGACCAGTAAAACCACTGATGAGCCCATGCTGGTTGCCCAGGGCGAAACGTCATTTGATAATTTATCTTTTTGCTTTGGTCTTTTGTGTGTTCCTTGTGGGATACTCATCCAAGTTTGAATTTCCTTTTTTCCACCCAAGATCTTTTGATCTTTTGTTTTTAAGATTCTTTTCGTATGAAGTAACTGATTCAAGGGTTTTTTTAACTTCTTTTTATAATAAATACCTGCCTGATTTCTGACTTTCTTTTTAGCTGACAAATCATTCATTCATTCAATCAAAATGCTACCAAATGAGTAGTGACAAGCAATGACCTTTTTGGAAGATCTTTAAAAAAAATCATTGAAATCGGACCACTAGAAGGAAAAATACAACATTTTCTAAAGATTCTGGTATGGTATGCATTAAGTTTAGCATTAGTTTTGCCAATCACTGCATAAGATGTCAAGGACTTACACATTTTTTTTTGTGTTTTATTTTTAGTATAGAAAAAATATTATCTCTCTTGTTCTTAGATTTTAAAATTCAAAATATGTCAAGATATAAACTTTGTTTTGGGTTCTAATATTGTAATCCTTTTCCTCACTTCATCATATAGGTGGCCGATAAAATGATTCTAAATACATTTTTATATTTTTATATTAAACATCGACGTCTGTAAAGTTAGCAGTACAAAGTCAGTAGTGGCAATGTTTTATTATACGATCTTAAAATGCCTTATTCCCAAATTAAATGTCCATATGTTTTTTGAATTTTGAGCTGGATTAACAATTACCTGGTAAAGTTAGCAGCAGCGGCGTACTGAAAAAAAGTGGGGCCTGGGGCGGTATCTTCAGATGGGGTCCTCCCCTCTGATTTTTTTATACACTTATATTAATTTTATTCGACAAAAACACAATATTAAATCCTAAAATTTTTAGAAATATGATAGGTGCCTGCTATTGACAAAAAAGAAATTTAAGTCAACTAAAAAAAGCTGAAAAAATTGATTCAAATAGATTTTTCTTTTTCTACCTTTTACCGTTGCAAACGCTTGGATAACTTCATTAAAATCGATGTTTCTAGTCACTTCGATCTCAATGGATAAAATCGCCCACTTCTTATCCATTCTTGGCTCATTGTGGAGCGCAAATAATTTTTAATTTCAAAAAACTGCACTCACGTACATGAAGCGTTTGAAACGCATAATATAATAAGTACTTTCACATATAAAAAAAGAATTGAAACTGAATCGCAAAATTCATATTTAACAATAAATTTAAGAAAATTTAAACTACTCGAAGACGATTATGAATTTTTATTACCAAATAAATAATCAATTTAATAAATTCAGAAATATTATTGATTGATTTAAACAAACTAATAAAATCAAAAATATATTTTTAAGGGTTTCAACTTTGGGAACAATAACTTTTACCGGTTTTCCAGAAAGCGGCCCCCAGTAACTTAGAGTAGGTAATTGTGAACATGTGGGATCCCAAGGGGGCCACCCATAACCCGGGGCGGACCGCCCCTCACGCCCCCCCCCCCTCAGTTCGCCACTGGTTAGCAGTACACGCCTTAAAAACTACTTTAATTTAATGCTCTTGCTCTAAAATAAATCTGCACTTAGTTTTCCAAAAATATGGTAATAGTAAAACAAAGTTATGATTGTTTTCCACAAACCAAAACTACACTTTTTTTGCACTCGACGCGCGTTTCGCTTACAACGTTAGCATCATCAGGAGACGATAAACAATATTTTTTTATGGCAAATTTTTAAAAATTAGGAAGGGAAAGGGGCGGTTCAATAGGTGTTGAGTTGGTGTATACGAAACAAAAATAATTGCTTTTAAAAGCAAGTTTCATCTAGTCTCATTTGCAGGTTTTTTCCAAAATTAACCCTTAAATACGCCAGTCAAAAATTTTGAAAAAATTACACTAAAATGTTATTTTTTACATGTTTCAAATGTTGTTGACAAAGAATTGCTTAAAATTAAACGAAATTGTAACAATATTTAACATTGGTATAGCGCCGCGGGCGAAAATTTTTACAAAAAAAACTAAAATTCTTTAAAAATTTTGATCTCTTACTTTTTTTGTGAAATATTTTTGAAAAAGCAGATTGGGTTAGATGCCAAGAAGGGGTGGATTGCGGTGGTATAGATTTGTTGCCAAATCATAAATGCGCCGCAGATAAAAATTTTAAGAAAAATTGTACTAAGAATGCAATTTGTTACACATTTTGAATGCTGCTGAGAAACATTCCTCAGAATTAAACTAAAATTGTAACAATTAATGACGTCATAGCACCGCAGCCAAATTTTTTAAAATTTAAGACATCACACCAAACATACGTCACAAACCGGAGTAAAGAGTCAAAAAAGTAGAGGAGCTATAGCTCTCCCTGGGGCTCTTGATCATGATTAATTTATTATAGATTGGGTTGGACCTCTTGGGGGCGGGGTTTAACCCCAAACCCCCCCCTGGCTACGCCATGCTTTAATAACTGGATTGGGATGGGGCGCATTGTAAGATGGAAAAAGTATTTTAATAATTAAAGGGTCAGTCCATATCAAGTCAACCAGGGTATTTTACCACACCATCTCCGATGTTGATGATTTTTAGTATACATGTTTTTCCTACCAAAAAACTGGAAAATCCAAAATTTCAGACTTTTTTGACCAGTTGTTTATTTTGAATTAATTTTTGAAAATCGAAAAAGTCACTTATTTGTCCTTAACATGTGCGCACAAAATTAGGAATATCCAAAGAACCACTTATAATAGAAAAGTAGGTGAAGGTTCATTTTAAAGCTCTTATAAAGACCTTTCATATGAGAATATTGCATAACATATATTGAAAAAAAAAATAAAAAAAAAAATTTTTGATTTTTTTTTTTTAAATTTCAAAAAGGCCATTTTTAATTTTTTTCAAAAAATTATATTATTTTCTTTAAAGTGTTATTAAACTATTCACAAAATTTTGAGATGGACAAATCATGGGTTCAATGTGAAAAAATTTATTAAAAATGTCACATGCATGAAAAATCGCCTATAAATAGACAATGCATTTTGGTAATTAGAAGAATATAATGGGGTTTAAAGCGATATTATAAAAATATTTAACAATATTTTATTTAATAAAAAATTATATCCTACGTTTCATTCTGTATCAGTAATCAGATTAACATTGCCCCCCATTGTAATATTTACTTACAAAACCTCTTTTCCACCGGAGACGTAGTATTGGATGTTCCAATTCTTAGGAAAATATGCCTGTATAAACCTGCCAATACTTTTGTGAAATACTGCCTGTTTATTCCTGTTTAACATTAAGGACACACCTCCTTCATTTTATTGGTCTGTTTAGGTACATTGTGGGGATTTGCTGACATGAAAATTCCTGCATAAATTGATTTTAAATTTTTGGCAAGTATCTTCCTGATACAGCTCCAAATAATCGATACATAATAGTTCGACTGAAGGTTTATCAGAAGTCATCTCTGTGTAATTTTAAAAGTTTCAACTATGGGCGAGGCAAGTGGATGGACTAAATATAAAGTAAAGTGCTGTGATCCACTAGAGTTAAAAATCAAGCATTTTGGGAAATTAAGAAATGTGACCAAGTGGATGTGCAGTTACAAAAATGTCAAAATGGGAATGAAAATCTGTGATGGTTGTAGACTAAAGCTTTCAAAGGAGTTTAAGGCATCTGAAGAAGATGAGGCAGGGTAAGTAACAAATAGTATTTTTTAATATAAAATTAATAAACTAAACCAATTGCGTCAAGTACGGAGTGGAAAAATCTCATGGCATTATTTTGCATGGCATTATTTTGCATGGCATTTTGAGAATACAGACATTATGTACAAATTTATTGGCATTATGTACACATTTTGGGTCAGCTGTTACCCCCTTTTTAAGTTCTTATAAAAAACTAACTTTTTAAATTTTTTTAGACCCAGTCAAGTTCCAGAAAATGATCCAGATTTTCAAGATCCTGCTGAATCATTTACTCTTTTAAACAAGTCATTGGAGCTTCTTGGTGTGTCGCCGATTAAAAGAAAAAATGTATACAAAGAAAAAATTGATATTGTACAGCATACAATTGCGAAAGCATTTACAAAGGAATCAGATTCAACGCTAGTAAAGGAATGCCAGAGTGACGAAAGTGAAATGATTAAGCAGTTAAAGGACAAATTTTTAAAAACCGAAAAGAGGAGTGAGAAAATACTAGTTTTATCATGTTTACCTCAAAGTTGGAGTAGAAAGAAGATTGAAGAAGAATTTGGAGTTTCTCAATATTTGGCCAGAGCTGTAAAACAGTTAGTTAAGGACAATGGGATATTATGTTCTCCTAACCCCAAACCGGGAAAGACCCTTAGTGATAGAGTGGCCCAAATAGTGGTAGATTTTTACCAAAGGGATGACATTAGCAGGACCATGCCAGGTAAAAAAGATTATGTTGTTATCAGAAAATATGGAGCTGAAAAAAAATATGTACAAAAAAAATTAGTCTTAGCTAATTTAAAAGAAATTTATGCATTGTTTAAAACTGAGTACCCCAATGAAAAAATTGGGTTTTCAAAATTTTGTGAACTGCGACCCAAAAACTGTATACTGGCAGGAAAAAGTGGGACTCATACTGTATGTGTATGTACTATACATCAAAATATAAAACTAATGCTCAATGGCTCCAAATTAAATAAGCTATATGATGAAAATAACAGGCCTCTTGCAATATCTTATCATGATTGCCTTTATAAACTAATGTGTAATCCACCTTCAGTGGACTGTTTTTTAAGCAATAGATGCAAGCAATGTCCTGGAGTAGAACAGTTTAAAAATACGTTAATAGAAAAATTTGAGGAAGAATTAATTGATGAGGTCTCATTTAAAAAGTGGGTCTCAGTAGATAGGTGTACTATGGAAACCGTTGTTAAGAAAAGTGATGATTTTGTCCAGGAATTTACTGATGATCTTGTAAAACTTAAATCACATTCTTTTATTGCAAAAATGCAAAAAGATAGATACAATGAAATAAAAATTAACCTTAAACCTGGAGTCTTTGATCACTTGCGACTTTGCGGAAAATTATTCCTTTGTTATGCAAGATGAAGTCCAGTCTTATCATTGGAATAACAGCCAGGCAACCCTCCACCCTTTTGCCATTTATTTTCTAAGTGATGGTAAACTGCACAACCTGAATTATGTGTTTATTTCGGAAAGCTTGACACATAATACAATTGCATTTCATTTATTTTTAAAAAAATTAATGCCTGATTTAAAAATCAAAATACCAGGACAAAATTTTTTATTTTTCGGATGGATGTGCTGCGCAGTACAAAAACAAAAAGAATTTTCTGAATATATGCCTGCATAAAAAAGATTTTGGTGTTGAAGCAGAGTGGCATTATTTTGCCACCTCGCATGGCAAAAGTGCCTGCGATGGCTTGGGAGGAACTGTTAAAAGACTTGCTGCCAAAGCCAGTTTGCAGAGGCCCTATGACAATCAAATAATGACACCTCTACAATTGTTTACTTGGTGTGAAGAAAACATATCTGGCATTGATTTTAAATATTGCACAGAAGCAGATTATACAAATCATGAAATAATTTTGAATAAAAGATTTGCGGAAGTCTTAACAATACCGGGGACACAAAAAATTCATGCTGTAATTCCTCTTACAGAAAGCACGTTTTTGGCAAAACAGTTTTCTACATGCTTAGAGGTCGAAACACATAATCTTTTTAAAGGTGGAAGCATTATTTTGCAAAATATCGAGTCAGGGTTTGTCACTGTAGAATATGACAGTGCTTGGTGGCTGGCTTGTGTCTTGGGGAAAAATAATGAGAGCGGAGAACTGAAAGTAAGCTTTCTTCATCCACGAGGACCTGCCTCATCATTTTTTTACCCAACACCTCAAGATATTTTAATTATTAAACCAGAAAGTTTTATAAAAAAAGTTGAACCCAACACTGCTACTGGCAGAACTTACAATGTCAGCAAAAAAGAAATGTCAGATTCATCAGAAATTCTTAAAAGAAAGTTAAAAAAAATAAATTTAAGGTATATAGTTAGTCTTAGTGTTTTCTGTCTAATTTTTATCAACGAAGTAGAAAAGTTTGTTTATTTCTTTTGCGAGTTTAAAATAAAATAATTTGTAGATAAAGCCTCTGGGTATTTTTTAAAACCTGTATCCATCCAACAAATTTATTTATTTTAATATCCAGTGCACTATTGGTGCTCCTAAAATATGTTTATTTTTTTAAATGCATGATTTTTAATGTACTTAATATTTTTGATATTTTTTTTGACATTGAACCCATCATTTCTCCATCATAAAATTTTGTGGATAATTAAGTAACACTTTGACCAAAATTATATATTTTTTTCAAAAAAATTAAAAATGGCCTTTTTGAATTTTTCAATTTTTTTTTTCAATTTTTTATTTTCAATTTTTTTTTTTGTTAAAATTATGTTGTGATATTTCATAAAAAAGAGCTTCAAAATGACTTTAAAATGAGCCATTTATTACTTTCCTAGTGTAAGTGGTTCTCGAGATATTGCTAGTTTTGTACATTCTTGTTAAGGTCAAAATGCTGACTTTTTTATTTTGAAAAATTAAAAAAAAAAAAACTACGAATCAAAAAAATCTAAAAATTTGCATTTTCAACTTTTATGGTAAGAAGAAAATATATACCAAAAATCATCAAAATTGGAATTGGTCGCGTAAAATTTTTGTGATTTTTTGGTTGATTTGATATGGAATGACCCTAAAGGCTAATTGCTAAACTACAAACTTTACCGACGTCAAAAATCTCATCATTTTTACTGCCACTATCATATTTTATCTGTTGGAAGTACTGATAAGAAAAATACACACTTTCAATTTTTTGTAGAATAAATCTCACATGTTAGTAGAAGATAAAATATTAGGGAAATCCCAGAAAATTACCAACATTTATAATTCAAGTGCAATAGCATTGTCAGGTTTTAAATAAATTCTGGGTTGGGTTTTAAAAATAAAAGCAATATTACCTCTATATCCAATATCCCACACTCCCCAACAAAACTAAAATTTCATGTTGAAAAATTATTTACTAAATATCACTAGTTTATAGGGTTCTTGTCCTTGAAATGAAGTGTTTCTTCCTCGGTTTTTTCTTAACAATTTAGTTGCTGCGACTTACAAAAAAAAAAAATCTTTTGGATGGATAAGTTGAAACAATATAATTTTAAATTTAAAAAACAAAAACAAAAGTAGTATTATGTTCTCTTTTCAAAAATGTTGTACTCAAAGGGTACCCAAGTTATTTAGCTTTAAAGGTGGGGGCTGTAATGACATCAAGGTACACCCACCTTTGCTGGAGAAAGAGATTGATGAAAAGTAATTATGCCAGAATTTGCTACTAATTAAGTACTAATTTTGACTCCTTTTAAAAAGTTTCCTACTCCCAAAATAACTTCTCAGTTCTGCTTGTAAAAGATATTTGACAAAAAGTAATTTTGGCATAACTTGCTACTAACAGGGACCTATACTACTTATGTACTTACGTACTAATGTTTTATCCTTTTAACATATCATACCATCCTAACCTGTGTAGCAATTTCATGCTCTTTAAAAAAATGTCTTTATCCAAAGATAACTAGCACTTTCAATAAAAAAAATATGCATTAACACTAAGAAAGTCTAAAACAAACACTTCAGGTATAGAAAGGGGAACACTTACAAGAAATAATAATATAGGGTGGGCCACAAAATTCCGCACTTTTTGGATTGGCTATAACTTTTGACTTGATTACTCGATTTTAAATTATATTGGCTTTTTGGAAAGATAAAACGTGAGAGTTTTTCGATTCGGTTAAAAATTTAAAACTTCTAAAAAATTCAAGATGGCGGACAGTTTTAAAAAATGTATAATTTTCACCCCCCTTGAAAAAAATTTATGTGCGACTGTGAACAAACTCTAAAGCTTTCAATATAAACGCTCATTGTTTCTGTGTAAATTGAAGTAACATTTAATTAAATCAGTTGGGAAATAAAAAAGTTATAAAGATTTTTGACTATGAGTGTTTTGGCTTCGCATTGAAAAAAATCACAAAATTATATACATTTTCCAATTGCTACATCTTTTAACCTAATTATTTAATTAGGAAAAACACTAAGAATCTAAATAACCATTACTTTTTTATTTTTTATCCCAATTTAATTATGTGATACCTCGATATACGAAGAAAAAATGGAGATTTGGAAATACTAATTTATATTTTGTCCAGTGTCTTACTGCAAAAAAATAAGGCGTGTAAAACCTAACTCTTTTTAAAACTATCCGCCATCCTGATTTTTTTTTAATGTCAAAATTGAACAAAGGGATGCAACTCTGATGTTTTGTCTCTTTAAAACAATATTTTTAAGTTATAGTAATTGAAAAAATATGTACCTAATTTTGTGATTTTTTTTCCAATGTTAAGCCCAAACACTCGTAATCTAAAAGCTTATAACTTTTTCATTTCTCAACCGATTTAATTAAATGGTACCTGAATATACACATAAACAATGAGCGTTTGTAGTGAAAGCTTTAAAGTTTGTTCAGTAATGTACATAATTTTTTTTCAGGTGGGGTGAAAATTACACATTTTTTAATACTGTCGCTCGAGTTGGTACGAATTCAAACCTATGGAAGGGCGTCATTGGCAAGGAAGGTGTTGGAAACATGAACTCAAACGGACTGTGCCTATTAACCTTATGTTCGGAATATGACCTCATAATCTCAAATACAGTTTTCCGACAAAAAGACAAATTCAAGACCTCCTGGCAACACCCGAGGTTAAAACACTGGCATCTGATTGATTACATTATTGTACGTTCCAGAGATCAAAAAGACGTAAACATTACAAGAGCAATAACGAGGGCAGACAACTGCTGGACAGACCATCGCCTTATACAAGCCAAAATGAACTTGCACATTCCACGAAGAAGTAGCCGTCAAAAAAAGCAAATCAGAAGAAAATTCAATGCAGAACGCCTTAAAGATCATTAAACCAGAACAAAATTCCAAGTCTCTCTGAATCAAAAGTTGGGTACTTTAGAATACCCGGACAATATTGACGATCACTGGAGAATGTTGAAGACAGCAATAACATCTGCCTCCAAAGAAACGGTCGGCTACACACAAAGAAAACATCAAGACTGGTTTGATGAGCATGACAAAGAAATTCAAGAGCTTATTGAGAGGAAGAGAAAAGCCCAAAATGCTTGGAAAAGCCACCCTAACTCTAACAAAAAGAAAAGGCAATATCAAGAAGCCAAAGCAGAAGTACAAAGGCAAGCATGTAGATTAAAAACCCAATGGTGGACAACAAAATCACATGAAATGCAACATCTAGCTGAATCCAACAACACCAGAGGTTTCTTTCAAGCTACTAAGATGATATATGGTCCCACTACACAAGGTATCAATCCCCTACGATCCAAAGATGGAACAAGGCTGCTTAAAGACAGATCCTCTATCAATGCACGATGGAAAGAACACTTCCAAGAACTACTCAACAAAGAGTCTCTTCCAGAGAAAACTACACAACAACACCTAAGTGAGATTCCGAGATTAGAGGAGGTGGAAAGGGCAATCACACAGCTAAAAAATAACAAGTTAGCAGGCACAGATGGTATCGCTGCTGAACTCTACAAACAAGGGGGTCCCGCACTTAATTCCCAAATGCACATTCTAATAAGTAAAATATGGACCACTGAGACCATTCCTGCCGAACTCAGAACGCCTCTATAGTTACCATTTTCAAAAAAGGCGACAAGGCCTAATGTAGAAACTACAAAGGTATATTTCCTCGTACCCATATCGTATTGTACCCAGGTTTAATTTGGTTTAGTTTACCCCTCATTCTAAACTAAGCCTTTTAACAAGGAATGTTTAATAATTTCTTAAAGCATTAACACCTCAAGTTTAGGAAGCAGTGGTTTGTTTATAAACATGCCCTACCTTTAAAGACTAGACCAGTAGGAACTGATAACAAAAATAGCAAGGTTATGTATTGTGAACACTGGCCTTTTAATCAAGGAACTTGACTATGCAAAATACCGAAATAGCGAGAAATGGGGGCCAATTAGTAAATATATAAGCAAAATAACGTAACATGACAGGAAAGGAAACCATGTTAAAAAATATTATTTAACACCTACCTCACTTTTCTTTTCTTCAGTTTTTTTACGTCTTGCTCGCTCCACTTCTAACTTTCGATGACAGATTTGACAAATGACAGGAGATGTTTGGAAAAATGTCAAAACAGGTGTTACATTAGCCAGTCGTTAGTTGATTACAGTTGGTCAGTAAAATGATTATACCGCCTATAGTCGTGGAGTAAGCCGGAAAAAGTTCCTATTATTAAATTATATATATTATACCATGTTTCCAATTTTTGTAGTACCAAACGAAAATAAGTGATTACCAAACACTACCAAACGATTGAACCTAGTTTGGTTCCGAAATTTTAATTTGGGGCTGCCAACTTCATGTCATTGTAACGTTTTTTTTGTACTAAAAATTTTTTTTTGGGATATTTTATCCGTCGCTACAAGTTTTCTTTTTGTTAAAAAAATATTCTATTTTTAGTTACAAGAGAAAACCATTTTGTGACCTAAAAAAATATGATCAAATCATGCCATGAAAGGAAATAATATTTTTCTATATCTACAATCATGCCTTAAGCAGCAGAATTTAAGACTTTATTCTGTTAAAAAAGCTTAATTGTTGGGGTAGGCTAATATTTATTTCCAATACAAAAATGATTAATTATGCAAATCGGTTGAGCCGTACGCGAGTTATATCCTGCATTGAACAAATAGGTACCTAACTACCAAACTACCGTTTGGAGGATTCGGGGAGTTGGGTAATATTTTTTATCACATAAAAAAAGAATTATGAAAATGCGTTGAGGCGTTCAGGAGTGATCCTGATTTTATGTAAAAAATTCAATTCACGGTGCTCTTCTAGCAGAAAACAATAACCAAAAGGTTATACCAGTAAGGAACTTACTTTATGGTTATACCCCGCTAATATATAAAATTCTCTCATGAGCGTCCATAGCGCAAAAGCTTAAGTCGTTGGAAACATGTTATAAAGGATGCCAGAAAGTTGAAGGTTCGAATCCCATCGCTGTTTCAATAACTTTTTTTTAAATTTTTTTAGGGTATATTTTTTCAAGCTCAAAAATATGTTTTTTCCCCGCCTTCAAGGTTCTATAACAAGGATCTATAATATTATAAATGTGTGTTTGGATATTCTAGGAATATCAAAACTGCGGACACAGAATATTTCCTGAACTTCCCTGCTTAGAGGATTTGAGGGAAAATAATTCAGGGAATTTTCCCAATATCCTAGCTGAACATTAAGCGAATGTTCGGGGAATATTTTTGAGCTATTAGGATGGTCGCTCATTCCATTCTATCAAAAATTGGGTGTTCGCGCTCCCCGACTCCAAAGCCAGGGATCGCTCCCAGCGTCTTTTTTTGGAGGGATGGGATCATTCCCCGGGATTGATCACTTCTCTTGACGGATCGTTCCTTCTCTTGAGATTCAAGAATTATGACGAGAGACTAAAACCCACTTTGCGTTCTATTTTCATTGGTCGACTCAAGGTTTCAATAATGTGAGGTTATAGATATATTTTGATTTTATTAACTTTCTCCCCCCTACAAATAAAAAAAAACAAAATTATAACCAACCCAACCAAAACCAACCCTTCCCAACGAACCAATCCGGCCCAACCCCAGAGCCTAATCCTTTTTGCAATCTAACCAAATAAATTCTGCTGGGCTGCGTTTGAAAATAGGGACATTTTGGACCACTTAAAATAACATTTTTTGTGGTTATCGTTATTTGTGCGGCTGCGCAGTAAGGGAAAAGAGGGGAGGCTAATCAAATAAGGATAACGACGGACTTTATTTACCCCAAATAGGAATAACGATTTTTGTGGTTATCTTTATCACAGATTAAAAAATTGTTGGTTAATTCATTAATCTTTTTGTAAGAACGGATATTTTACATCACTTTCAAATTATTGTAATTTAACTTTTTCTATCTATACATATATTCTAAATAAATAGAAAAAATCCACAAAATTCATACCACGCGATGGTGAGAAAGCCCTAACCTCACAAACATGTAACCTTGAGTCGGCTACTGGAATCGTGGAACGCAAAGTGGGTTTTAGTCGCTTCTGAATTACGACCCAGGGGTTTCCATTGGTAAAATTGGTGCCCCCCTCGTAGTGCACCATCGAATTATTAACCAGACTTAATAATTCAATGTATATAGAGCACTAATGCCCGTGTGCACGGGTTCGGCTTGACATGTAAGCCGAGCTTAAGCTTTAGTTTTGTTTTGCAAGGGTGTGGAATATCATGTAAGTGGAATTTAAACTGTTGTTAAGATAAGACGTAGAATTACTTCGGCTTAAGGGCATTTTTAGGTTATGTGAGGTATTTTTTTGATTATGTTTTTAAACAAAAGACATTAATTTAATCAGATTATAAAACTGTTCCGGTGCCTTAAAATATTTATGTGATTGTAATAGTGGTGCGCTTAAATTGGAACTTCTTTGGGATGACGAAGGAGATGAAGAATTAGACTTTGTAATTAATGGAATATCTAATCTATCTAAAATACCTGTTACAAAAGGTTTAGAATTTCCAAAAAAAATCATGTTTTTTTTCTCTAAGCGAATAATTCACCTTTTTCTGCAAATTCGTTGTAAAGAAACTAAAAAATGGGTTGGGTTGGTCTGGTGGTGTAATAATTAGTATGTTTTCACATCGTATTCAATACGTATCGAAAATCAAGCATCTTGTTCTTCATATGTCACGCTCTTTGTCGAAACAGAGAACATACTCTATGAAAGAAAAAGAAGACAATCTTTTCAATACGTATTGATTACGATGTGAAGGCATATACTAAATAAATAGTCAGGTTTTATAGTTAATCAATTATAGTAGTTTTATTGGCCTTTTCCTCCATACAATCATAAATCATCAATAAAATTAATTTTTTTAAAACAACCTCAAATTTTACGTGTTTTTTTTTGAGAGCTGACAAGTAAAAATCATGATCACCACACAAAAAAATGCAGATAACTGCCACGTTGCCAATAATTTCCTTACTTTTTCCAAGTGGAACATATTCGGAACCTTTGCAAACCAAGTAAATCTCAAGGGTCACCCTCAGTTCAAGCGGCACTTGAACAAGTGGAAGAAGTAAGGGGAATTAGTGCACACGGGCATAACACTGGCTTGGTGCTGTCAAAAAATTGCGTCAGTGTAGTCTGAGTTCAGATTGAATGGAACACGAAAATAACTGGCACCCAAACCAGAGCTGCTTTCAAGCTTGTGATCATCTACGCAAAATCAATCAGATCATTGCCTAAAAGAATAGAAAATAGCCTATCAAACACTTTTTTTTCAAATTAATATATATTAGCAGTTTTTTTAATGAAATAGTCAGCTAAAAATTATTTAAAACCCTTTTTTTTATATAAAACAAACTTGAAATAAGAAAAAACACAAAAAATTAGTATATTATGGCCAGTTGATAAGTGTCAGCATGTCTGAGCTAAAGAGAGATAAATCGATAAAACGTCAAAAGAACTTAGGTGCATCAAAATATAAAGCGCAAATTTCTTCCCCCTTTACACCTCAACTGATCCAGCTATAAATTTTATACGGCAGGCGATCACATCACAAAAACCACGTGACCAAAATTTTATCACGTGATTAAAATAACTGCTCTGATTTATTGAGAGAGAAAAATTTTGGACCCACCGATCCTTGGATCTTTGTGAAGTACCGACCATTATTTTTTCGAAAAATATTTTGATTTTTTCCTTAAATAAAATCTGTGATTTTTATTTTTAACTACGTTACTTATAAATGTAATGATCCAGTTTCAATTTGAAATAAAGAGAGGTACCTAACGTAATATATTTTATATAGCCGTAAGAGCTAAATTCATAGACCTTCTTCAAGGCTCCGCCCTTGTTCCTTGCCCATGTTAATTCTTATGGGGAAGGAAGGAGGAAGGCCTAAGGAATAATCAGCTAATTAATAGGGTTTGAGATTAAAATCGCAGAGTCGTTCATAAAAATATTCAAATTGATAGAAATGTAGAATAAAGTTGCAAATAACCATAAATAAAAAAACCATAAGAAAAAAGTGTAAAATTATTCTTGCCAGCTCCTAATTTGCTTGGGTCAAACATAACCTTAAATTAAAAACACAACACGCAAGAACACACGCCGTTGATCAACACCGATCAACACCAAAAAAATAGTTTTGCTATGGTCAACATAACCTTAATTCTTCTTTTGTTTACATTTTCTTGATAGGCTATTCAAATTTCGAGTAGGTCCTTCTAATGATCATTTTGCGCAGATAATCACAAGCTCGAAAGCAGCTCAGAACACACGTTTCATTCAAACACTTAACTCAATGTATATAAAAGTAGCTTGGGACAAATAAAAAACTTTCGGTGCCCCACGAGACCTCAGAGCCGGTGCGGAAAAAGTTGCACTTAGTGCAAAACCGAAATTATCAGTTTTCCAATGGAACATGAAAACTGAAAAAGTGCACCCCAATGGAACAGCAGCACCGAATCAGTTGTGCGCCACAGTACACCAAAAAGTAGTAAGGACAAATACTCCTTTCGCGCCAAATATAGTTGGTTTATTTCACACTGGATAGATGGCGGACTATACTACAGATTTCTATAATCATGTCGTGTCAAATATTAACTACTGGAGTGGACCATTTGGTTTTCTGTGCAACTGTCCTGTTCATTACCCTCTCCACATAGGCCGATCAGCTCTTATCGTTTTAGTGTCCTTTTATCCACCTTCGCCGCCATTTTGACAGAAAACTAATGGATTATCTGTCACTTTTGAGTGAAAATGGCGGCGAAGGTGGATAAAAGGACACTAAATCGGTATGAGTTGATCGGCCTATCTGGAGAGGGTACTGTCCTGTTATTAGTACGTCATTTCTGTAATTTTGTGGTATTCCCCCATAATTTTTCTAGTTTTTGGCTTTATGCAAAGTTTTTTCTAGTTTTTTCGGTTTTTGTAAAACTTTGTTTTATTTTATAAAAATTAATTAACGGTTTAACGTTTAGTGATGGCCAATATTCCTCAAAAGCGATATAAACAAAGCCCTGTTGTGTTCCTGGGTGTCAAGACTATTGCTACGTTTTCATGGGAATTGAATCCATGAAAACGCCTGTTTTTCCAATATTCAAATCGATTTCAATCTAGATCCGACCCTGAAAATTTTTAGGGTTGGATCAAGATCGTATTGAGATCGAAATAACGATTTTCCATGAAAACGGAGATTGAGTTTACACATGTGTATTGCGTCGGATTACCAAACAGCCGCCAAATTATATTTTATTGCTCTCACTCTTTTTGAGAGAGAGAGAGAGAAAGAGAGAGAGAGAGAGAGAGAGAGAGAGAGTGAAATAGAAGTGAAACTGTGGAACCGGCATTCTAAAATTTGGGGGAGTGTATAGAAAAAAGAAGATTAATAACATAACCTTACTTAAATAACTAAAGATTTGTTTTTTTAAACACTTTAAAAAAATTATAGAAAATAAAAGAAATATTTGGCTCGAAAGTGTATGTGCTATGCACATATGCCAGTCCAGCATTTCTTTCTTCACTTCCACTTGCAAAAAAAGAAGTAATTAAAATTTAAAAAAAATGTGTGGCAAGGGCCAACATCATCTTTTGAATAAAATATTTTTTTTTTTTAAAAAAGTACCAAAACTCAAAAATAAATATTTGACAACTATGACATATGTCAGCTGCCAAATATCAAAATTTGAAAACCGTTTTCAAATCAATTCAAAATCGATTTGAAAACCTGTCATGAAAACTCATGAAAAAAAAGTTTTCAAAACATATTGAAAACGAATTCAATATCCATGAAAACATAGCATATGATAGCAAACGGCATCGCTTTCCTAAGAACAATAGAGAACTGTTTGTGTCTTGGGTAACAATCCAAAAAATTGGGACTCCTTAAGTGTTGATCAAGTATATGATAGATATTGGTAATTATGCAGTATACTTCTAGGGTCCTTAGGACCTCAAATCCGCCTGCGCCCGATTTTTTTTTAAGAGCAATAAGGGTGCCCGGGGGGGTTGTAAAGTGTTTTTTTGATTCATTTGGGTTGGGTTGGGTTGGACTGTGTTGGATTGGGTTGTTTAAGTAAAAAATTAAAAAAAAACTAGTAGATGCCCCCATAAAGAATTTTTCATAAAAAATCAAAAATGGCAGAAAACCGTACTGCATAATTTACCTTTTTTTAAATTTTTCTTGGTTTTTTTAATTTTTTTTTCACTAAAACAACCCAATCCAACACAGCCCAACCCAACTCAAAACAATAAAAAAACACATTACAACCCCCCCGGCATCCTTTTTTCTCTTTAAAAAAAACCGGCGCCGGCGGATTTGAGGTCCTAGGGACCCTAGTAAGTGCCTCTGTAAAGAATTTTTCATAAAATAAAAAATCAAAAATGGCATAAAACCCTATACTGCATAATTACCCAATATTTATCTAAATAAAGCAACTGACCTGGCAAATTAAGTTTCTTATTAATTAAATCATTAAAAAAAGTGTCTAGATTTCTCATGTAACTTTTTTAAAAGAAGTTTAAAAGTGTCGTTTTAAAACTTCCACCTAAGATTCACATATGTATGGTCTGATTTTAGAAAAATCCTTGGACACGTCGATTTTTTATTCGAAGGGTAAACTTTACCCCTATATTTTGAATAGGGAAAGTCGGTCGAGTGATATCTTGTTTTGAAGGTCTTTCGAATGTCTAGAATCGTCCCTCGATTCGTTTCTGAGATATTCACTTTTACAGTTGCATATATGAATGCCAAAATACATTTTTTTACAAAATATTTTTTTTATTTTTTGAGAAATCTCGGGACACGTCGACTTTGGTTTTGTTAAAGATACATTTTATCATTGTATTTTTTCTTCTATGGCATATTCCTACGAGAAGTGAAATTTACCTTTATAATTTGAGTTAATTTTGAAAATGAATATCTCAAAAACGATTCGATAAATTTTAAAAATTTTTACACGGTTGTAAAGACATTAAGATACCTTAAAAACAAGGTATCACTCGACCCACTTTTCCTATTCAAAATTTAGGGGTAACGTTTACCTTTCGAAGGGGGTGCGTGATACAAAAATTTCAAGATATAACCAAAATGTGTCGCCCTATTTTATTTTAAAAATTGTTATAATTATTGTAGTTTACTTTTTTAAGTACAATATTCTTTTTGTACAGCTTAATATTAAGTTAAGATTTAGTGTGGAACTAAATAAGTAGTATGTTTTATTTATTGTCAGTGTATATATATATCTTTATAAAATGTTTTTTATCATTTTGTCTTGTTTTTTTTCAATTAATATAAAAACGAAAAATGTCGAGTCACTTGGTGCAAAAGTGTAACCCAAGCTAGAAAAATTGAATTAATATTGAAAAATAACAGTGTTGTACACTTAATTCTCAAATAAAAATTTTTCCGACTTTGGTCCACTTTTGTTCAAGTTCAAAGAAAAATTATGTTCAAGTATTGGAGGTCCTACGCGCATCGCCTCCACAAAAATTTTTTTATTTCACACTGGATAGATGGCGCTCGCAGCCTAACAAGAATTGTAATTTTTCTCCAACACTGCCGTGTCCTTACTACTTTTTGGTGTACTGTGTTGTGCACTGGTTTTTGGTCACCCGTGCTCCCTTCGAGAAGCTGGCAGTGCTACGCCCATTATGTATTTACAGGCCGGAATTTCAATATCTATAACACTCCGCCCCCTGCTAAGAACATTTTTTTTTATTTTAATAAAAAATGTTACTACAAACATTAACTACATAAAAAACGATTTAAAATGAAAATATACGGCGAGGAAGATTTCTATAGTTTGTGTATCATCCTCTGCTTGATATGGAGTCCAATACCTTGAACCTACTGGGTGGATTGTCGAAATTTTGTGATTCAATAAAATCTTCGTATGTTTTCTTTTTTAATGTTTTCAAAAGTTTGCCATACTGTTTAAGATCTAACTAACATTCTCTTCTTCAGAATTTGTATAGCCACTGTCTTCTTCTTCAAGGAGTCATTATTGGAGTTCTTAATCGAGATTAAGGTCTTCCGGGATTAAGGTTAATGTTTTCTTCCGAAGTACTTATTTCTTTGTTTGAAAGTTTGACACAATGATGTGTTTGAAATTAACTCTGTGTTTCGGACTTCCATTGTATAAATAAAATATAGACAATGGAAGTCCGAAACACAGAGTTAATTTCATACTTCTTTCTTATTCACTATATCTGAATCTGAACCATGGCAAAACTAAGATAGTTTTCAAAACTTAAATTTAATTTTCAGGAACTGGTCTTTAACATCTGCATCTTCTCTTGATATTATGTACACATAATTATATTTATAGTAAGCTTTTCTTTTATTTTGGCGTCCTTTCCATGACATGCCAAATATATTATGAATATGTTTAAAGTTTTTTTAAATAACTTCATCACCAATTTTTAATGATCTTGGACCTTGTATACTTGTTCTGATACTTGATTTTGAGGTTTTCTTATTTCTTTGTTCACGAACTACGCGATGATTAACTACAGGAACCTGGAAACTGGGATGATTTCTACTTCCCGGGTCTCTATAAAGGTTTCTGGAAAGCCCAAAAATTGATTTTTTTGAAAATGTTCGTAATGTTCAGGAAAAAATGTCCATATCTTATTTCTTTCTATATATTTAAATCTAGCTGGTTAAGATAACGTGGATGTAGACTTTAAAATAAATATATTTTATGTGACATTGAATACCCTTAGAGATGCTTGAAACAGGATTTAAAGATTTTTTTTTAAAAGTTTCACGAAAATTCGATTGTATATAATGTAAACGATTCAGAACACAATTTAAAATGTTTCGCTGTCTTAATTTTATTTTATAGTTCAGATCTAGAAAATACTACACTATATACATAAATATATATGAATATAAATCGTTTTGTTTGTTGCTATCCGAATTAAAAGATGAAATCGAGAAAGACCCATAAATTTTGACATTTAAGAACAGTTATCACACATTTTTAAATTATACCAAATAATGTATACAATTGCTCGTAGCAGTGCGGAAGCTGAGCGCACTTTTAACAGATTAGTTGCCAATTGCACCAATGTTAGGTCTTTGTTTTAAGTCTGACTTAAAAGTTGTTATATCTCTCAGAAGCACGCAATAAGAGAGAGAGAGAGAGAACTTTTAAGTCAGACTTAAAACACAGACTTAACGTTGGTGCAATTGGCAATAAAAAAAATTGTAAAAGGTCGTAAATAACGGAAGACAACCTGAATGCATTTGCTATAATTATGTTGGTATTGAGCGGGAATATATATTCCGGCGCGACCAATGGTACGTTCCAGGAACGTCTGTAGACGTCGTGAAACGTTCAGGGAACGTTCCCGGAACGAACAATGTCGTCAATTGTAACGTCTTAGGATCGTTCCTTTGGACGTTCCTGGAACGTTTACTTAGACGATCCTTGGCCGTTCTTATTTGAATGTCCACGGTAGTGATGGGCACAAAACATCGATGTTTCAAGAACATCGATGTTTTTTGTTCAACATCGATGTCTTTAACATCGATGTCTATAAAATATCATCGATGTTGAAACATCGATACTTTTTTTAAACATCGGAACATCGAACATCGATCCAAAAAAAAAAATACTATATCAAAAAACAGGAATTGCCTATTTTTGAGATGTCGGTCGGCTGTGCCGACAATAGGTGTCGCTACCTAATCTGAACCAATGATAGTTTCTTTCAAATGTACTACTTATATATTTTTTGTGGTTTTTTAGCGTAGATATTTACTAGCTTTTGTATATCATGTACCGATTATTATTATAAATCTCTTATTTGCATGCTTAGCAGCCATTTATTTGCACCAACATATTTAGGGGTCACCTAGCATTAGGTCGTACCTAAATCTAAAAACGAGCCCCTAGATTTAGGGATCACCTAAGGTAGTTTAGGGTAGTTCTAAATACAAACGAAACTCTAGGCCACCTTATTCTAGGTGACTCCTAAATAAGTAAATATGTTGGGGCAAAACAGTCTCAGAATAACGGAATAATTTCTAAAAAAAACAAAAAACATCGATGTTCAGGAACATCGATGTTTTTATTCCGATGTTTTTTCACCATCGATGTTGAGTTTCGATGTTGACATCGACGTTGAACATCGATGTTTTTTTTCGATGTGCCCATCACTAGTCCACGGTATCCACGTCTCGGGGTCGTTCCTTTGGACGTTCCTGGAACCTTTACTTGGCCGTCTTTATATAAAAACATTTTGGAGTCATTATACAATAAAATACAAGTATCTCTTATTATATAAAACGAATGTGGAAATATAGATAGATAGAGAATATTTTACCAAAGTACGCCATCTAGTTGCTAAATGAGTAGCTAATTAAAACTGCAGTACATGGGTCTCTGTTTAGGACGTCCCCTGAACGTTCCATTGGAACTGTTTTTAGATCTTTTTCTGGGAACGTTCCAGAGGCGTACTTTTTAGGGCTGTGACTTGCAGAACCTATGGGGATCTAAAAAGGACGTACCCTGAACGGTCAATTATTACTGTTTTAGACCTTTTTCTTGGAACGTTCCAGGGACGTACTTTTTAGGCCTGTGACTTTCACGACCTATGGGGATCTAAAAAGGACGTCCCCTGAACGTTCATTTGGAACTGTTTTTGGACCTTCTTTTTGGGACGTTCCAGGGGCGTAATTTTTAGGTCTGGGACGTTCGCGACCTATGGGGACCTAAAAAGGACGTTCCTGGGCCGTTATGTGTTATTAGAGATACTATTGATTTCGATGTTATACTGGACTACATGAAGTCAATAAAAACTGGCAGACTTAATTTTTAGGTTAAAGTTAACATAAAATGTAAAAAATTGTAGCAAACAACTGTAGTAATACATTTTTTTACACTATATATTAAATTGTGAATATACTATTATATATATATATATATATATATATACCTAGGTACCAACAACTGTGGCGCCCTTTTTGAGCCTTCGCCCCCCCCCCCTAAGCAGGGGAAATAAAAAAAATGTTTTTAAAGTACATAGAAATGAACAATACTATCTTAACCTAAGAAATTAACTTGTGCTAAACTTTAATTTTTTTTCACACAAAGAGAAACATGAGAAAGCAATACAAGGTATCAAACAATAATGTTTAAATAGGTAAAGAGGGTTTGAATGCGTGTAACAGATTCTTTTCTTTTTTTTTCTTTTTTTACTCCTCTCCTCTTTTTTTTTTGTTAATAATTTTTATCTGTTTTTAATGTCTATTAATTATATAGAATGTATTTGATTTCGGTCAGTTTTTAGAAGAAGGCAGATGGTTGAATACTCTTGGTCCGATACCCTAATAGCACACTTCGTCCCCGGAACGTAATTTTTAAGTCCCTGTACAGGTCACCAAAAAACGTGCCAGGAACGTTTATAATTAGCTGTCCCCGGGACATATTCTTTAGGGCACTTTAGATGTCGAGAATGGTCTTGAAAATAAAACTCGTTTTCTAATTAAAGTATAAATGAAGTTGTGATGAAAGTGGCTATTTTTAAATGCACAACTTCTTTGAGATAATTATGGTACCGTAGAACGGGCCGACTTCGGTCGTGGTGGGGGACTTCGGACAGTGTGTACTTGACCCCACTCGCGGAAACCAACCACCGGATAACAAAAGTAAAAACGCCGGTTGATTCCTATAAGTTTGCGTCGCAAAGGCAAAAAGCAATCTGGTCTGCTGCAGTAAGTTTTTTTAATTTTATAATGTTTTTAATAAAAACATAATTTTAACAATTTTTAAAAAAGTAAAAAGTAATTGTTGCACAAAGTTTATTGTAAGAGTCTCGGCATTTCCTTCTCGGAAATTTAAAAGTTATATGTCTCACAAACGTTTTCCAAAAAAATAAACATCGTAGTTTTTTGTTATACATGGTGATTAGTAAAAAACGTTATTTTTGGGTGTAAATTCAGACAGGACGAAATCAAAAGAAAGTATATACTGATAAGTGGGCATTACAATAACACAAGAGATTTTTTATACAATTTAACAACACAAAAATTTTTTTATACAGGGTGTTTAAAAAAATATACAGGGTGGTTTTTTTATTGGACAAGGCTCAATATAGATCATGGTGATATGTTTTAATAAAGATTTTTTATTATAAGTTAAGAGTTGTTTTTTTTTTGTAACATTAAAGTTAGACTTTAAAGTATTTGGTTGCATAAGCTTTAAATTTTTTTAAATTTAAATGTTTAGTAGAAAGTTCTTGTTCTTTGGGTACTAGCAATTTATTTTTAAGATGCTTAAACAAAAAGTCTGAAATTTAAAGACTGTCTTAAAGGCCGTCTAGGATAAGAAGTGTTTTTCTTTTAAGAAAAAAAAATTTTAGTTATCTAAAATGATATATTTTTTTACTAAAACTTACGTTTTTATCACAAAAATGATTGAAAAATAAGCGTAGAATAGTTTTTTAAAATTTAATTTTTGTTCGAAGTTAGTTATAAAGATTCCTTACTTCATTTAAAAACGTGTAAAGGGCATGTCTGAATTCAGTTAGAAGGTTACGTCGGACAGCCTTAAAAAAATACTTACGACGAAAAGTTGAACCAACTTAGAGCGATACCATGTATAAGACCCTATGAAGTTCCTTGAGCGAAAATTTCAAATTAATTGGTTAAAGGCTTTAAAAGTTATGAAAAAAAACTTAAAAAATTGTCCGAAGCCGCCCCGTTCTACGGTACCTACGAGGTCGTAGTGGAACGACCCACGAACGTCACTAAAAACATCCCAGGAACGTTTCTGTAGAACTGTCCCCGGGACGTACTATTTAGGACACTGTATAGGTCTCAAGTCATGAAAATAAAAACAAATATTGTTAAATTCTTAGTTGAGGACTTAATTCTAAATTTTAGTCCGATTTATTATATTAGGCTATTTGCATACAAATTCAAGTGAAATTAATTTGCTTAAAAAAAAAGTTGACCTTATATTATAGATTTTATTTATAACAGGGAGCATACAAATTGTCACTAATAACGACTAATAACAGATGACGTCCCCGGGACTTCCTTTTTAGGTCCCGTTAGGACCCGACGTCCCGGAACCTTAAAAGTACGTTTTTAAAACGTACTTTTTCAAACAATTTAAAAACGTCAAATTTAGACATACATACTTAAAATGTAATTTTTACGTCCCAAAAATTTAAAATGTTAATAAAAAAAATTAAGTATGTTTTCGAAAGCTTTTATTTAAAATTTTCAAAAATATACTTTTTAAGCAAAGATTCGTATTAAACAAATCTTAAAAAGTAAGTCTTTAAAATTGACTGCCGTGCATCCGATACAAATAAATCAAACTAACAAATCGAATGCAGGCAGCAAAAAAAATGCTTTTTCTCGATTTCTACTGTCAATGTCACTTTTTTCAACCAAGGGTAGGATCGTCATCTAGTTCCCCCTTACAGACGTATTTCGCAATATTAGCAAACGTCCCCGGCACGTTCTAGAGCTATCCCAGGGATATTAATAACAGTACCAACTTGCAATGTTCCGGCGACGTCCAAGCAACGTTTCTTTGATAATGAAGGCTCTAAATCTGCACGAAACAATGATCCGTTTTGGAGTAGTACAATTAAGAATTTTGACTGTTTTGGTACGTCTTAAAAACGTCCCCCGTAAACGTCCTGGGGCGGTCGAAATAGCATACTTTTACCAAAAAAAAACGTTCCCCGGGAGGTCCCGCGACGGCACCGTACACCCACAAAGTCCCGGTGGAACGTTCCAGGGGCGTTTTAAAAACGTACTTGTGCTATCAGGGTGAAAGTATGAGATCGCTGTCCAATTGTCTTAAGCATTCGAGGAACTCTTATTTGATTTTGCTGTCTAGTCCGGCCACCGGGAACAATATCCAAGACCTGAGCTTCGATAAATAGAGCGTTTGATGGATACAATCTTGGTTTACCATGAATTACCTTAAGTAACCATTTTTGAATTATCTCATCTCCACTTGTGAAAACTTCGCTATATCCTTTCTTATTTCTGGCCAGTAGTAAAACTGAAATTACGTTAAACGTCTCATATCTCTGATAGGGAGTCCAGCAAATGAATCTTGATAAAAATATAATATTCTATAAATAACCCCATCAAACACGGTTTCCTCGGGCCTTCGTCGGTCCGATGTCGATTGCCAAATTTTCCGTCATCGGCACAACGTCGATTTACGACATCGGACCAGCAGTATTTTTTGTCCGCTTTGCGATGTAGGCCTAATGTATGTTTGCCGACGCAGCGTTAGACTGTAGCCCGCCATCGGACCAATGGTAAATTTTACTTTTTGCTGACATCGGCATACCGTCGCCGTACGATTAAGTTCCTATAATGTTTAACCACATGGTACCGACCATACGCCCATAACTGCTTAATTTGGTCGGTCTAACGTAGGTAAGCTGGTCTCGGCCCAATATCGGTAAACTATTCAAGTCCGATATATTGGTTTCCTAAAGCGGTCCAACGTCGGCGATTGACGAAGGTCCGTCGGTGGTAACTTAAAGCGGCCCGATAATGGCAAACCACAAAGGTCCGATAATGGGTGGATAATAAGGCCCCACATCAGCCTCTCAAAGCGGCCCGACGTCGGTGATTGACGAAGGTCCGTCTAATAGTAGATCAGAGACAAAAATAATAGTAAATTTTTATACAAAAAAATAGTAGACTACACAAAAAAGTTTTATTAATAAAAAACTGAAAAAAAAATTAATAAATATTTTAATTTTTCAGATCATCCTAAACTTTATAAATTGCTTTTCCTATCTCGCTTTAGTTGAAAACCATGAAAAGAATAGTAGTAATACGACCCACGTTCCTTTTGAAATATCTCTTGTTGGTGAACAGTGGGAGCTTTTAATCCCATTAAGAATTTCCTGTGTGATGGAAATAGAAAAAAGTGTTCTGAACTAGCAGCTGTGCTTTTTGAATGAACTCCGCTTCTATACATTCTGGGCCTGAATTCTTGAGCAGGGAATGACATAGATTTGTGTCGAATGATCCCGTCGAACGCAGTTCGTATTCTTGAGCGGTGATCGCTCATTCCATTTTATCAAAAATTGGACGTTCGCGCTCTCCAAGTCCAAAGCCGAGGATCGATCCTATTTCTCAGAGACGCATGCGCATAAATTCTATCTTTTTAGATCTAAAATTAAGAAGAGGTTCCAAAGAAAAATCATGTTTTTTTTGAGGGATGGGATCATTCCCCGGTATTCATCCATTCTCTTGAGGGATCGTTCCTTCTATTGAAATTCAAGAATTAGGCCCCTGCTAAGTAACCCGTGCGCTAACGTGCATTCGCTCCAGACTAAATGGTCTCCGGCGATTTAGACACGAGTTTATCATCGAACCTCACCAACTTTTGTCACGATAATATTGACTGTTTATCGAGCTGTTTTTGGTATCTATTGCTGTGGTAGAGTTTCACTCAAAGAAAAGTATAATAGTAGATTTTCACTTAAGAATAGTAGACGTGATTAAAAAATAGTAGATCTACTATTAAAATAGTAGACCTGGCAACCCTGTGCTTGATACGATTCGACATTGGCAAACCAGTCGGGCTGGTTTAAGTGGCAAAAGAGGTGATTCTTGTAGAGAAATACCACCATCTTGTCAAGTCCGCATTCTAGTTTTGGAATATCTTTGCTCATTATATACAGGGTTCCTAAGATTTTCCTTAGGGATAGGATGTCAATAAATCAAACAGAAATGGCATAGAAAGTTCTGCGCGCACAAAAGAAACAGGTATATTGAGGCAATGGTGCCAGTTTGTTATTATCTCCGGACTGCTTTCATGAGAAAAAATTGTCGCCACTCTTTCATTGTGAGCATAAATCATAGTTGCAATAATAACCGTTGACAAGATGTCTGCAAATTCCGCTAGATGGCGGCCACACCATGAGATGATCGAGGAAAAACTAATTAAAAATTAGAGGTTTTCAGGTCCAAACCACAGCTTTTTCTTGTTTAAAGGAGGCGGCAGGGTCCATTATTTACGATACTGAGCGATAAACTCGTGAGGTTGTTAACATTAGAAAGAAATATCTTCGCTTTTAATTAAATTTCTTTCCATTCTGTTCTACTAGTGACATCTATCCGGAAACGGCCAAACCATGCAGCTAGCACTAGCAGCCAAAAAAATCAATAAACGGCGCTGTTTTTCCTGCAGAGCTTTTTGCTTGCGATATTATTGATTTTAAATAAAGCTGGCCCTACACTACATTTGATATTTTCGAGGTGTTTTATGACATGATCTCGAAACATGTAGCGAACCAATTCTTCAAAACTACCGGGAGGGTAAAAGCGAAAAATAAGGGGCTGCCAATATTTTTAACACCCAAAAAGGGGTGAAAAGATTTATTTTGCTCTGTTTCTTTACAAAAAACGTTTTTTTTACGAAAAACTTTAGCTCTGCCACTTTTTTTATTTTTTTCTTCAAATTTATCGAAATTTTCGTCATACCGTAGAAAAAAATCATTTCCCCCATGGTCATACTCTACTTTTATTCTAAAAAATTTAGAAACAGAGACGGGATCAGTTTTCCTAAAACGGGGGATCTTGGTTTCGAGTAAGAAGATAAAGGGCGCCGCAGGCAAAAATTTTTCAATTAAATAAGCCGAACGCAAAAATGTTAGAAAAGCAAAGCACGAAATAAAAATTGCGCCACTTACAATTTTTTTTCAAAAATTACGTAATTTCGGGAACGCAAAGAAATAGGTCTAAAGAGTATAATTTTTAAGAAAAAAATATCAATTTTCTCGCCCTCCCCCACTGGGACTACAGGGGCCGTGCACAAATTACGTAATGGTCATAGGGGGGAGGGGGGTTACAAAACGTTACGTAGGGGGGAGGGGGGTTTTCGACAGCGTTTGCATTTGTGTGAAACTAAGAAAATTTGGAATGAAAATAAGTGAAAAGTTTTTTTTTGGGGGGGGGGGTAGTGGTCTTGAAATCGTTACGTAATATTAGGGGAGTGGCGTGCCAAACCGTTACAGAACATTACATAGGGAGGGGGTCAAAAATTGGTAAAATCACCATTACGTAATTTGTGCACGGCCCCACATCTGACTGTTCCTCCTTTTTGATTTCGAATCAAAGTGCAAAACCCGGGTTGGACGTTCGAAGGCGCCAACCCGTCCTATTTGCTTGATAAAGTTTCTACGGAGATATCTCAGTCGATTTCTCCGGCCGTGTATGCATTTGCATGTATCTCAGTCCCCAGCCTGTAAACAGTACAGTGCAAAATGAAAAGCCGAAAAATATTTTTTTTACGATATCTTTCATCAGTGGTGGTATTAAAGTCGAGCAAAAACAATTTTTATTCCAGTCCTAAAGGTATGAAAATGGAAAACATTAGAAAACAACAACCTGGAATGGATTTACTACGTGTAAGATGTAGTGACAACACGCCCCATGCCCATCCTTTTCTGCCTAATGTGCTTTTCCGTTTGTCTGCGTCTTATACACGGCTGCTTGGCCCCCAAAGGATTTGTTTAGGAACCCTGTAAATAATATTATCTTCCACTGTACAGGGAACATAGTGACATTAGCGCCATCTCTACATACTAGGAAGAAACTATTAAGCGGTTAAAATTTTAAGGTGACGTAATCGGACCATCGTCAGTTGCCGATTCTCGACCAATCAAACAAAGTTTCAATCGGACCATAGTCGACCCTAAAGAAGATAAAGTGGTCGTCGGTATAAAGTCGACTATAGTAAATCAGGCCATCGTCAATTGCCGATTCTCGTCCGATTAAACAAAGTTCCAATCGGACCGTCGTCGGCCCTAGCAGATAAAGTGGGCGTCGGCATAAAGTCGACTATAGTAAATCGGGCCATCGTCACTTACCGATTCTTGACCAATTAAAGAAAGTTCCAATCAGACCATCATCGGCCCTAAAGCAGATAAGGTTTGCGTTAGTATAATATCGAGTATAGTAAATCGGGCCATCGTCAGTTGCCGATTCTCGACCAATCAAACAAAGTTTCAATCGGACCATAGTCGACCCTAAAGAAGATAAAGTGGTCGTCGGTATAAAGTCGACTATAGTAAATCAGGCCATCGTCAATTGCCGATTCTCGTCCGATTAAACAAAGTTCCAATCGGACCGTCGTCGGCCTAAAGCAGATAAAGTAGGCGTTGGCATCGTCAGTTGCCGATTCTCGTCCGATTAAACAAGTTCCAATCGGACCGTCGTCGGCCCTAAAGTAAATCGGGCCATCGTCAGTTGCCGATTTTCGACCGATTAAACAAAGCTCCAATCGGGCCATCGTCGGTCCTAATGTGGTGTCGGCATAAAGTCGACTGTATAGTTATGTAGACCTCCATCAGTTGCCGATTATTGACCGAAAACTGAAAATCGCAATCTTTCCAACATCGGGCCAGATTCAATGCCGACGATTTGTGTTTGCTAAGACATTATATGGCGGAATCAACTGTTTTGAATCCTGTTTAAACAAAAGGTTATCTTGAGCGAAAAAAAAAATAAAAAAAATTGCTTTTCAGAGTTTGAATTGGTAACATTTTGATCTATATTTTTCCAAAGGTCAATATATTCTGGAATTTTGTTGTTAGACTTTTGAGTATTTACATCCCTAATAACACATGACGTCCCCGCGACGTCCTTTTTACCCAACCTAAACCAACCCAACCCGACATCCCGGGACCTTAAAAGTACGTTTTTAAAACGTACTTATTCAAACAATTTAAAAACGTCAAATTTAAACATACCTACTTAAAATGTAATTTTTACGCCCCAAAAATTTAAAATGTTAGTAAAAAAAATGAAGTATGTTTTAGAAAGCTTTTATTTAAAATTTTCAAAAATATACTTTTTAAGCAAAGATCCGTATCAAACAACCCTTAAAAAGTAAGTCTTTAAAATCTATTGGACGTTTTACAACGTTCAATTTTTGAGGTTTAAAAAACGCTCTAAAAAAATACCAGGTAAAATTTTTACACTGTATGGTTACTTTTCACTTTTTAGAAATATCCTAATTTGGAAACTTTCTACCTCTCAAAAATCCGTTCAAGAACGTTTTTGTACCGAATTCGACGTTTTAAAAACGTCAAATTTAGACATACTTACAAAGTATTTTTTACGTTGCAAAAATTTGATATGTAAAAGGAATAAAGTAGGTACTTATAGAGGTAGCTATGTTCATACTTAAAATTTTTAAGAATATAATAATTAGGTATATACTTTCCATATCCAACCACTCATAAAAAGTATACCACGTCTTTAAAATGTACTGGATTGGACGTTTTTACAACGTTCGTCATATAGATATTATTATTATTATATAAACAAAAAAATGCTAGTTAGAATTTTTACACGGGAAGGTGTAACTTCAAAGTTCAAGCAGCGTGGAGAAGTTAGGTCGGATTTTTATTTAATTCGATCAAAATATTGGCGTACAAAATAAATATGATTTGGTGCAGCTGACCGTGTACAGTCTACAATCTTTTTAAAGATATTTTGATGGAAAAATACTTTCTCATTTTGAAGTAAATTGGAAAATAGGTTTTTTTTATTTAGAATTAAATTGCATTACCAGAAAGTTACAGTTACAGTTTGAAAAACGTTTCTTAATGTCGTGTCTAAAACTATTTTAAGACGTGTAAAAAACGTTCTCAGTGGACGTCCCAGGGTGCAAGAAAGGTGGACGTCTCCGAGACGTCGTTAAAACATCTTTGAGACATATAGGTCCCGAAGAGTACATCCCTGGGGCATCCGGTAAGTCCGACTAGAACTTTTTAAAAAGTTTTAAAAACCTCTTTAAAAGGTATGTGAGAGACGTCCAAGGGACGACTTTTTTGTATCCTGAGAAATTATTTTTAGGTCCTGAGAACGTCCCGAGTACGCAACATTTTTAAAAAGCCATCACGTTATTAATGGCTGACTTTGACAATTTGTTAGAAAGCCCTATTTACAGGTCGGAATTGCTATATCTATAACAGTAAAAAACTTGGATTTTCAGCCCGAGTAATCCGCTATTAAGAAACCGGCCTAAGTTGGCAACAGCGTTGCCAATAGCATTCCTAATTACTAGAATCTACGGTAATTTTGGACCAAAATTGGTAATTGATAATTACTCATTAACAGACGTGAAATCTACGATAATTTCGGAAGTTTGAATATTTCATGCAAAATACAAAATAATATCAACACAAAACCAAAATCGCCTAAAATTTGAGGACAACCCATAATTAAAAAATTACAATTCCTTTTTATTGAAAATTTAAAATTGAGCGCCAAAACCGACAAAAAAACTATTTTAAAGTCAGCAGTTTGGATATATTTTTTTCACCTAAAAAAAAATCACGTGGATTTTATTTTTTTACAGTGGGATGCGTTAATTTTTGTTGCAGTAAAAATTAGTCATTTGGTAATTTTTTTCCAAATCTGGTAATTTTTCAACTCCGTTGCTGGTCATACATTTCCGAGTTCCTGGCAACACTGGGTGGCAAGCTACTTTCTTAATTAATTAATTTTCTATTACCCATTAAAAAAGTTTGCAGTGCAATCGTTTACACCCTGATGCTGTATTGCTTCAATTTTTTTTTCAAGAAAATAATATTTAACTTTGCTTTTGATCATGCATATTTTTAGAACTTATCATCATATCGACCGGTATTCTTGTAATACGTAACGTTTTGAAGTCGCTAAGCGAAACGAATAGCGAACAGCGGCACGCTGACCGACGACTTTTCGTATTCTCTCTGCCGAACGCGCTGCCCTGCGAGCAGACAGAATCAAATTCGCTTAGCACATCTTGGCATCATCGAATTTTGCATTTTTATTTCTTGTTAGCCTTGTCGCTCCTTTTATTTTTCTATGTGTAAGAAAGAGGCCATTGTGTAATCGATTTCGAGCCGTATTTCAGAAAGGGTAAATCAAATGTGACTTGTACAAGTGTTGATCCTTTAAAAAATTACTTGATGGTTTGGTTTAGCTCAGTTAAACCCGCCCTTTGACCCTGTGATATAAACTCGTAGCACGTTCCCGCCCAGTGTGCGGGAAAAAGTTTACCCCGAGACTTAACCGCACACTTACAAAAAAATTCCGCACTCAGTGCGGAAAAGTTTAAATTTATTCCGGCACTCAGTCAGGGAAAGTGGTGTTTCCGGCACGGTCGTATATTGATACTTTATTATATAGCATTTATTGTTAAAATGGTTTCACAATAGTTACTTATATATCTAGTAAGTTATACCTTATAATTATAGTAAACATGCGTATTCTACATTTTAAGAAACAGAAAATAAAACTCTAAGGTATTTGTTACCCAGAAAATAACCTAACCAATTCTAATTGAATTAAAAAAAGAAAATAATAATTTTTAGTACATTTATGAATAAATAAAATGACAAAAGATAAAAAACATAAAAATGGTAATTAATGTGAAAAATGTGATATTTAAGAAAAGTAAAGAAAATACAGACCAAAACACAGAAATAAAGGTAGTTACCTATATTGTTTGCTAATTATTTTTTATATCAATTAAGCTATTTATTTCATGTTTGCTAATTTCATATTTCATGAAAGCTTTTAGTTTATTTTTGAAAGAAAACAATTAATGTGGGCAGGAGCCTAACAAAACCAGATATTTTTTGGTACACATCCGATGAAAGATACAAAAAGCACCGCTGACCAATTGCTTTTTTTACCCTTGGTTTTACAGAATTTTGATTGATTCTATTTCTAGTATTATACGGATGCTCAATTATTTCGATGTCGATTTTGATAAGAAAAGTTTTTGTTGCAATTTTTTGGAAAAAAAGTTGTCTTACATCGAACATCAAATAGTAAGGTTGATGTGTACGTGTTTGTCACCCGTCCCCAAGCTACTAATAAGAGATTTTTATTTTTCTAATTATTAATAAAAATGCAAACTGAAAAAACTACTATATTTTCTGCAGCACTCTACAAAGTATTGTAGGGTAGGAAAATCGTACGCGCGGAGGGCAAAACAGCTGGCAAATGGTAGGTGTTTCTCAAACGGTCGCCACGCGCTGAGCGCACTTCGTCGACGCCTTGCGTTCAATATACGTGAATACCATTTTTGTTACTTTGGTCACGTGGTATGCGAATATTACGTTATCATACGGTCAGCGAGTACGAAACGCCGAGCGTATTTAGTTACGAGAATACCGGTCCTGAGCAAACCACACCGCTAGAGCAGTGGCGGTCCAAAGATGCTGGTGGTAACCTTGAAGTATTTGGAGAAAAAACAAGAAATTTCAGAACGTTCCTTTAAAGCAGGGTTGGAAAAACGCGGGTTTTTTTATATAAAACCCAAGACACTGGGCGTTTTTGGGTTTTATAAATGGGTTTTATTGGGTTTTTTATGGTTCTCTTCTTAAATTATGTACAGAATGTAGTTCTTCTTTAAAATTATGAGTTATTCTCGCGATAGTTTATCAACTATAAAATACAAAATACAAATAGGACAGAAATCGACAGTTTGTTTGTTTGTTAATAAATCAAAGCAGTTTTGGTTTAGTTTGACCAGCGCTTTATGCGGATGCGAGGTTTGTATCATATTTTCTTAATGTAAACAAACTTAAAGAAAATTATTTGTGGAGTTTGTGTATTTACTACACTGTAAGTACCTGCTTACTTAGTATGATATGGTAGTATACGATTCAAGTTTTCGTTTTTTTCGAGGTTACTAAATCTAAAACTTTTTTTTAAAACGAAAATGCCTAGAGTAGCGGTAGACTGAGGTTTTAGAATCCAGTAATAAAAATAGAGTTTGCAAATACTGAACCAGAATCAGTTTTTTTTTAACAATTTGCATTGTTGCCTAGCTAGTGCAGCATCCATTGAAAAATATTAAAACTTACGGTCTTATTTGGAATAATAAAATAAAAAATTATTTGGGATTAGAAAAACCTTTGTAACTGGTCAAAGTTTATGAAATCTTACGATCAGATTCAAACGACTGGTAATAATATACCTTTTTTACGTTTATTTATTTTATTAATAATGAAAAACCCACTTTTAAAAAAGCCCTACGTGTTTTTTTATGATGATGATGATTACCCAAAAAACCTAGTGGGCTTTTTTGGGTTATCCACTGGGCAGCCAACCCTGCTTTAAAGATATTCTATCTAGAATCCCTCTACAGTATTTTGGGACAGTTTGACCTTCAATTCGTCACACCAAGAATAAACAAACGCATGAAGTACCGCAAAAACCACGATATTGGAAATACAAAACAGTATTATAGAGTTTCTATTTATAAACAAGTTTTAGACAAAATTATTTCGAAAATAAGCAAGTATTTTTGATTTGAACATATTCATAGCAAGTTTTATACAATGTGAAGCCAAAATCGAGGAAAAATTAACTAAAGTCGTTTTCCAAATACACTGTTTGATTAATCCAAAACACAAATTCTGAACTTTTATTGAGAGAAGTCAGTATTTGGAAACCATATTGTTCAGAAGTAGGCAAAAGCTTAAGTCAAAACATACCTCATAACACTTTCGAGCCAGTGAACAAGTATGGCTATATTTTTCAAAAGTAGGGCATAAATTGCGGTGCTATAGCACCTTTGATAATTACGTTATTAGTTTAAATTTGTGTTAAAAGTGGCATTTGTAGTGTCATTTTCTTTAAAAAATTTCGCCTGCTGCGCTTTGAAACTATTGATATATTTACAATTTTAGTTTAATTTTAAATAAAAAAATGCATTTCCTAGTGCAATTTTCTTTAAAAATATAACGTTGATATTCAACATTTTCCTTTAATTTGACTCAAAAATTGCATTTTTAATGTAATTTTCTTAAAAATTACGCATTTAAACATTTTTTATAATAAAAAATGTATGAAATAAACAACTTGAAATCTGAGTAGCCCGCTCCCCTAGATTTAAGGCCAAATCCACGCTTGCAGTTACTAAGTTTTGTTTCCGTATATTGATATGTCCTCATAAAAGCTATGCTTTTATCCTAGTTTTTTTTTTCGTATCAAAACCGCCCCCCCTTTTCAAATGGCTGGGACCGCCACTGAGTAGAGTGGTTGGGTTGTTAAAAAAATGCTTTTTATTTTCAAAATTTCTGACAATTTTGTCTCAGAAAATATAAAAAATAGGTCTATAGTGTGGGATATTTTTAAAAAGAATATTTTAAGGACAATTTATGTTTATAATAATTTGAACGAAAAGTCAAAAGTTCGTCAATAGGGAGGACTGAGAGGGGGAGGGATCAAAGTAAACGTTGTATATGTACACTTAAATTAAGACAAGACTCCTCATTTTCCTACCAAATGTCGACAACCAGTAAAATATTCCCACACATAACTTTATAATTTTATTTTAGAGCTGAAGATGGGTTCTGCTGAAGTCGAAACATGTACTCAATAAGTAGTTGATTTATTACATAAATCATTTGTGGAGAAGACTGTGTGTTTTACTTCTACTTTCCTAATTTAGAAGCTCCACTGAGAGAAAATGGACTATTTTTTCAATTTAAAAGTAAATATATTTACCACCAGTCTTATATCGGCTTGTACATATGTTATTATAACTTTTTTTAAAGACATCTGTCCTTTAGTTATTTTTGTAACTGTACTATGGAAAACTGATATTTTTTAAAAATGGCGCCCGCCCCTTTAACTTAGAAAACTGTTTTTTTAGTATGTTGTAAAGGGCTTTACTAGAAAAATGGCCGACTTAGATATGCTACAAATAATGTAAGATGGCGGCCGTAATTTTTGACAGGTGACAGTTGTACCCTAATTTTTAAATAAGACATTCATGGTTAGCCTATGCACTAAATTAAGGATCATGGCTTAACGGATTAATACGCGCATAAACCACGTTACTAAAAAAATATTTGTCAATATGACGGACATCGCATCCAGAGGATTTTAGAGGGGACTTTCGGTATGTTGTTTATAAATGTATTCTAAAGCTCTATGTCAAAAATTTAAGATGTGTTATTTTTTTCCTCTTTTTTTCTAGATTGACTGGAGTACACTTAATAGCTCCTATATAGGATTCAAAAGACCGCCGCCAAAAAATTTTTTTTTTAGATTTTCCCAGACCAACCAACCTGGTACATTAGTTTTTTCCGGATATTTCCAGACATTTCGGCGGTAAATTTCAACTCATATAGTAAAAAAAATAAAAGAAAACCGTTTACTTACTAGGTACACTAACTTGCAGATAAATTGCGGACGTTGAAATAGTAAAATTGTTTTTTTCTGAGCAGTGTATGTAGATGACAAACATTCATGACAAATAGGTGTCAACATGAAGTCTTGTTAGTTGCGATTCAATATGCCGAGACATTTGTCTACTTTTGTGAAAACGCAAATAATAACGCGACTTAGTGAAGACCGGTGGTCGGTGAGAAGAACGGCTGACCACTATGGTGTTAACAAAGCCACAGTGTGCAGAATAAGATGCCGTTGGCTGGCTACACACAGTTTAGAAAGAAAAAAAGGCACTGGCAAGGTTAAAAGGATTAATGAACAAGAAGACGAAGCGTTGCTCATTCACTTGAGGGAAAATCCATTCGACTCCGCAGTGAACGCAGTCTCAGTGACAAATTTTCCTGCATCCTGCTCCACGGCAAGTAGGAGAATAAAAGGTTCAGAGTTCCGTTGCCGTACTGCTGCAAGAAAACCAAAATTAACTCAAGAACAAAAACAGGCAAGAGTAATTTTTGCCCTAAATCATCACCGTGATGAAGATTACTGGGCACGGGTAATATTTACCGATGAAAAAATATTCCCATCCTCCTCAGATCGCAGAAGAATTAAAGTTTATCGGCCTCCACACTCTCGGCTTGATGAGCGATACACAAAAGAAATAACCAGGGCGGGTAATTTATCCGTCAACATGTGGGGCTGGGTTAGTGCACGGGGGCTGGGGGTATGTTAGCAGATTGATGATCGGTTCACTGCAGTACGTTATCTGAAGCTTCTTCCGGACGTCATGTTGCCATCGGTTGAAGTTCTCTATTCAGAGAGCCAATTCATATTCAGCATGATAACTGCGGTGTGTACATTGCCAATGTTTGCAAGACATGGTTCCGATGTGTGGGGAAGATTGGTGAAGATCATTTACCAAAGAAATTGGAGGCCTCGAAGCCAGGCAGAACTACTAGATGCCATGCGTGGGAGGAGATCGCTGACGATGTTCAGTACTGTCGAAACTTATCAAATTCCGTGGTTCGACGTCTACAAAAAGTTTTGGACAAAAATGGTGCTGCCACCGGATATTAAGATTATTTTTTTAGTTTACTCAATAAATGAATTTGAAGACGATATGTATATTTTCACCAAAAGCAACAGTGTGCTGATTTTTGTATTAAGGTCTCTGATCTCGGAACATTGTGCTGAATTCTATATTAAAGCCTTGCTGATCTCGAAACGCGCGTTTCGAGATCAGAGGTCTCAATACAGAAATCAGCTCACTGTGAGTGTCCTTTATCTGTATGAGAATAAGTCTGAGCTTTAATCTGCTTACATTACAGCTAGTTACACTAGTAGTAGTAGAGAAATGACGGCGGGAAGCCTGGCAAGTAGGCCTCCCTGGGCCCTTTCTGCCCTGCCCCGAGCCAGCCCCTAATCCACCGCCTGCACCACTGGTCTGGCAGTCTGCTCATCTGGTTTCACTGTTTTTTTTTGCGAAGTCCAGTATTTTGTCCCATTTGAGCGTGTACAGGTCCTCCTCATCCAGGGTCGGCAAACCGAATACCTGGTATCTCGTCCTCTGGTATGCCTCGCAGTTCGCTATAACGTGTCGAGATGTCTCTTCTGCCCGCCCGCAGGCCCGGCAGGTCGAGTCATTATCCACCGCGATCCGGGTCATGTGCTTCCTTAGTCGGTTGTGACCTGTTATGATACCTGTCAGCAGCACCAGTGTCCCTTCGCGATCTCCCCAGAAGCCATTTTTGTCTGGCTACATCCGGGCCCTTCACGAAGTCCTTGGTCTGTATCCATCAATTTATTGAGTCGACTTTGCAATTGCCTCTTGGTTGTTCCTAGGAGTGGTTCCGGCCCTACATACTGGGTGCTTGCCCCGATCCTGGCGAGCTCGTCGGTCATCTCGTTACCCGGCACCCCCATATGTCCCGGTACCCACATAAGTGTCACTTGTTTGCCCTCTCCCAGGGATTCTAGTGCATCCGCACATTCCTCCACCAGGGTGTTGTTGATCTTGGGCGCCCTTAGTGCCTTTTCCCTTTAGGGCCGATTCCTATGTGCAAGTTAGTGTACACTTGATTTAAAAAAAAACGCATACATGCAGTCACAAAATTGACCTTTCTAAAAGTGTATAATATATATGGACTACCAGCTAAAATGCCTAAAAACTTCAAAAGTACGACAATTTGTCATATTGTTTAAAAAAGGTCTCTAAAACTGAAAATATTTTTTACTTAAATTAAAGACCTTATTTTTATATTAAATTTTGTATAATACTAAAAAATCAGCAAAAATAATGTTTTAGTAAAGTCTTTATTGAACAATATCAAATTATCACTCGAGTAATGGTCGAAGACTGTTCTATAAAGAGGGAGGTAACCCATTTTGGAGTTGATAAAATAACAATAATACGATGGAAACAGCGCTGGATTGAAAACAATTCGACGAATAGGAAACTTGGATTATGACAAAAACAATGGTAAACTTAATACTAATTATTTTAACTTAAAAAAGAATTAAAATAAATAATTTAGTATTTAATAGGATCACCATTTTTCTCTATTACAAGTTGCAAACATCTGGGCATTGAAAAGGTTAAATTTTGAAAATACTGATGGTCTTCTGAGAGCTGATCCAATGCGCGATAAATAGCATGGCTTAACTCTTCAGCATTTCGTGGTCTCCAATTCCTTTGGCATATTATTTTAATGATTCGACCCCATATATTTTCCACTGGGTTAAGGTCAGGGCTGTTGGCTGGACAAGGAAGTGTCTCTATATTATTATTCTGAAACCATTGGCGAACAACATTAGCCGTGTGTACTGGACAGATGTCCTGCTGATAAACGAAGTCATTATTTTCATGTAAAGCCTGTACAGATGGCAGCATAACGTTTTTAAGGATTTCAATATATCGTTCACTATTGAATCTTCCTTCGATTCTCCAAAAAAAAACCCAAACCTCTATTTGGTTTGTATATTCGGGTTCAAATCTAGAATTCGGTGGACGATAAACTAAAATTCTCCTGCTGCTTGAAGATGATTGAAAAAAATTTTCGTCAGTGAAAAACACTCTCTTCCAGAAGTCATTATCACGAAGAACGTTGTTCAGTGCAAAAATCACTCTGGCCTGTTTTTGTTCTTCTGTTAGAAAAGGCTTCTTTGCAGCAACCCGACAAGAGACTTCTGATTTCGTTACTCTTCTATTTACTGTTACTAAAGAACCCGGAAATAATGTTACATTAGATGCTTCAACCGACGTTGAAAAAGGATTTTGTCTGAGATGGTCAATAAGTCTCTCATCTTGCGCTTCAGAACTTACTTTTGGTCGTCCTGATCCATCTTTCCTATCCGTAGAATTATTTTCAATCCAGCGCTTTTTCCATCGCATTATCGTCATTTTATCAACTCCAAAATGGGTGGCCGCTCTTCTTATAGACCGAGTGATAATTTGAACTCTTGTAAATGTTGATATCTGTGGCACTGAAGGATGTCACACTGAATTTTAAGCTGTCAGGCATACTAAGCTGGTGGTGCCTTATAATAGTATACACTAATGAAAAGCTAAAGTTTGTGGCATAGGAAAAAATGCATGTATGAGTTTTTGTTGAAATCAAGTGTACATAATTACCAAAATGAGGTTGACAAGCCAAATGCTATTTTGACAAAATCTTGGTAAATTTCTTACTTTGAATATCAAATCTGTCTATTAAATTCAATGAATAAAAGAGGGGCAGCTGGAACTAATAGTAAGAAACATGACGCCATCATTCCAACCCCATACATTTCTGAGGCAGGTCAGGTCACCAGGAAGATTAAGTCAGGGCCCTCAACAGGAACACCTTTAATGCATGTTCCCGCGGGCCCAGGAGCAATAGGTTAGTATAACTTCTCCTCTCCCTTTAATTTGAGAACCAATAAAGTTTTAAAGTAGGTTTTTAATGGTTTTATGATACGTTTGAATCACGACCATACATACATGATTATAGCAATGCAATGATTTCGATACCGATTCTACCCATCATGAAAATGTTACAATTATTAGTTATAAACATAAAATATGAGTTTTGACAAGAAGAATTTTTGGTTCCAAAATGTCCCTATTATAAACAAGTCGTGCTGTTATATATATAACAGAAGTTTAATTCTAGTTTATTATTTTCTTATCTATCAAATCGTACTCAATACATAATGAAAAGACAGTCTTCCTTTTTTGTCATAGAGCATTGTACTCTATTCTGACAAAGAGCGTGATATCTGAAAGTACAAGATGCTTGATTTTCGATAAGTATTAAGTATGATACATACTACATTTATGCTCACGTTTATGATTCAAATTTAGTATTAAGACCAAGAAGAGCAGATGAAGATCAGCTGATGGGAGGTGCTGCTGATGATGATGAGAAACAGGAAACTGAACTAAAAATTTTGGAGACATTAAAGAAAGGGCCTCCAAAAGAAAATATACAGGTTGAGGGAAAACTTAATATAATTTCTAAAATGTAAGATCTGGTTAAATCAAATATTAATTTGCAATGCTACTTTATTTGGCTTATATAGGGTATGGTGACTAAATCTTTTCAGTCTCAATGTGATGGAGGTATCCTCGTAAATACCGTTAATTTATTTATAAATTTTCCTAAGAGATGGCCAAAGAGAAGCCCTTTGCTGCAAATACAACGAAGAATTCGACTATGTGGCGGTCGGCTACTCGGACGGAGTCATCAAAATGTTTCAAAGCAGCACCGGCGAGCACGTGTTCACTCTGGCAGATCCCGATGTAAAGGAAAATAGGGCTCCCGTTACTTCTATCAAGCATAGACCTGTGTCCAAGATTTATCCTATTACGAATTGTTATACAGGGACATGTAAGTAAAAATCTGGAAATGCAAGTTTAATGCTCATATCCACTTAGCGCAAACATTCCCCGATTAGGCTTTAATTAGGATTTGTTACTAATCGGCGTTTAGAATGTGGTGTTTTATATTAAAACTTTTTTGGCCAAGACTCATCATTCCAAACTCCGATTAGTGTTAATCATGATTAAAGCTTAATTGGATAATTTTCACGTTGGTGGATATGGACATATATTAAATTAGACTTTAAAAACTAGATATAGTATAAAAACCCATTTTTTTTAATTTACAAAATTAATTAATCATAAATCAAACTGACACTATATATCTCCGAAGTTCAAAACAGGAATAAAAGTAAGAGTCAAAATTAAGTGTTTTAAATTTTCTGAATCGCTGTGATTATCTGGAGATTTTGATAAAACACACGTTATAAAATCCGTTTATAAGTAAAAAAAATTAAATAAAATTTTTTAAAGGGACATCTCTGTAGTTCTTTAACAAATATAATTTTAAAATAAATGTGTCTCCATTTTATTATAAAAAATATATAGGTACTGAGTTTTGAAATAGGGCAGCCGAAATGCTGTCTAAACAATTCCCGAAACGTAATTTTTTCCAAAAATAAGTAATTTTTTTCAATATATGAAAAAAAATTAATTCAAAATGTTGTATTAAAACCTACCTATCTAAGGTCATGATTATAGTCGATCTTATATATTTCCGGGATAAGAATTTCAAAACAAAATGCTTTAAGCCACTACAACTATCGAATTAACTAATAAAATGCAACTTAAGGCAGAAAAATCGTCATTTTTGATGAAAAACTATTTTTTTTTTGGTATACAATGGGTATTAGGGCAAGGTTATACAGGGTGATTCACGACGAAATGCAAATATTTTAATGATAAGTATTATAGGCCAGGGGCAACTCATATCCAATGCTAAAAATTTGTTTTCAGTCGTTTTGTCAAATATACAGTGTGAATTATGAAAATATTGCAAAAATGAAAACGGACATATCTCGGAAAACAATAAATGTATTTACTTTAAATTTGGCACACATAAAGAGCCCCAAAAGCCACTTCTACCAATGTATAAAAAAATTAAATTCCAGGTCCGGACTAAAAAAAATTATTATTATATATTTTTGTTAAAAACAACACCCTTTATACTGCTATTGGCAAATTTTGGTATTACCAAATAAAAGCTAAAGGACAACGCGTTGAGTCTCAGTTTTTTATAAAATAAATAAAACAATCCAAATTCCAATCCTGAGATAATAGGGTTTCAAACAATATCACGTTTTAAATTACTTAAAACGTATTTTTAGGTTAAAACTAATTTAGGCATAAATAAATCAACACCCACAACACAAAAACAGGCTGGTACAGGGCCGGATTAATATTTTTTAATTTATTTTTATAAAATGTACAAACACGTACTTTTAATTTATTAATAAACTCTATTTTAATTGGTAATCCGTTTTCGGAATGGATTTGAGTCAAATCATTAAAATTTCAGGTCCAGACAAATATTTATTAGATTTTATTTTTCCTTATTGGCAAACAACATTTTTTTTATACTTCATTTGGAGATTTTGATATCAAAACATACAAGGCACAGGATGTTACTATAAGTATTTTTACCATTTTACCATTTTGTCTTCAGCCAGTGTTTGCAGTGCTTCCGTGCACTCCTCCACCATACTATTTTGGGTGCACTTAGAGCCTTGAGGGCAGCCTGGCTGTCAGAGCATATGTATATGTCCCTCCTGCCATTCCTGACCTCTGGTAGGGTTGCTGCCATGATAATTCCATATACCTCCGCTTGAAACACCATAGCGTGTTCTTCAAGTGGATAACTTTTCTGAACTTCTAGACTTTCCGCATACACTCCTGCGCCTGTTGTCTGCCTGGCTGACAGTTTAAAGCCATCCGTGTAGCAGACCGTCGGTCACCTCTCTGCTTAATTCCGTTCGGAATTCTTCTCTTTGCCAGGAATTCCGTTCTGGTATTGTGACTTTGTACTTTTTATCGAACCTCCATGGTTTAAGCGGTGCTTTCACTGGCAGTCTTAGGAGAGGCAATTCTTTCTTCGTCAGTCCCTCGACCGCCAGGTAGCCCTCTCTTTCCTCCTTGCCCTTCGATAGTTCCTGGTCCTTTAATCGCAGGTGCGTCGTCATCTCCTCCTTCTCCTCGGGCAGCACCGCCAACTTGGATTAAGAAGGAGGCGATGGCGACGAACCTGCGATTAAGGGACCAGGGACTATGGAAGGGCAGAAAGCAAAGAGAGGGCCATCTGGCAGTCGAGGGACTGACGAAGAAGAATTGCCTCTCCTAAGACAGCCACGTTTCTTAAGATTTTTAAGAGTCTAGAGGCCTCCGGCAGTGAGTTGCTTTCACCACAGTATGTTCTCCAGCACTCCCTTCTGCTACGTCTCTTTTTTAAACGCTCTTCTTGCCTCCCTATAATCTTCCCAAGTTGCCTCGTCTTTTTTCTGCCGTTGCTTTGTTGAAAGCTCGCTTGGCTTTCTTGCGAAGTCTTTATGTCTCGTTATTCCACCAAGGTAGGGCTCTGGCTTTATTAAGACACAAGCTTCTTCGAAGCTGGTCAGAATCACGTGCTCAAGATTTGTCAACTCTTTTTCTGTCACTGTCTATCAACCCAGGCAAACAAAGACAACAAGATTTTTTGGGCGCGCCCGATGTTTAATCTGAACGCACTTCCAGAGATACGGGCGCTAGCGCGCGCTAGGAAAGTTGTGTCGCCTGACCCAGTAAGTAGCTGAAATCGCATTAGTCGAGGTGGAAATGCCCACCTCTGCCTGTTTTCACCAATAAGAGCGCTGGATTTCAGAGCTACGTTACGTTTACGCGGTGGTTTCCAATCAAGTTAGCTTAAAAAAATGCAGAGCCAAAAACTCTTTTGAGTTATTTTCAGTTATTTTCTTTGTTATTATATACTACTTTCTCATGTAGAAATTAACACGTTTTCAATACGATTCACTTTCAAACCTTCCATGAAAACGAGGCGAATCGAACTTTTTTTCGTTCGTATTGAAAACGTATTTATTTTCACGAGAAAACGTAGTAATTGTTGCAGATTTTGCGACACTTGAGCCATTATAGTAGACAATAGACTGAAGAATGCGTTGAAATATTAGACACTTAAAGTAAATATTTCAACGCATCGGTATCGGTATACGTAACGCGTTCGAAACAAAGTCAAAATACACTACATTTTTGACTTGTTCATGCCATGTTTCGAACAATGCCTGCTTCTTTGACGGGTGTGATGATAGAATCTCGTTGCGTACGGAAGGATGAACGTATCGTTACGGACCCACGAACATACGCAACGATTTCAATCAGCAGTTCTGTCATCGCAACCTTTAAGAAAGCGGGTATTGTTCGAAACATCGCATAAAAAAGTCAAAAATGTAGTATATTTTGACTTTTTTTCGAACGCGTTACGTATACCTATACCGATGCGTTGAAATATTTACTTTAAGTGTCTATTTACTTTAAGTGTCTAATATCTAATAGTTTTATGGTTTAAATTAACTGTGACCTTCAATGACCTTGAAAAACGCGGTATAAGTACGAAGGTTGATTTTGCGTTTGTAAGGTAATCCAAGGTCACAGTGAATGAAAATCATCGGCTGTAATTACGACCTTTTGTAGATATTTCGAAAATTGTAATAATTTTTTATGAGTTTATATATTTTAAAAGTTGAGTTTGATTTAACTTGCACTGCTGTTTTGAAGACCATCCCCAGTCATAGTGACCTAAAACATTTTATGCACTTTAGGGATTAAAAGCCTGGCCTCTTCCGCGATCTCTTCAATGTTCATTTTCAAAAAAAATGCTGTACGATTTTTCTGGACTCACCGTTTGGTGACGCCGTTTGATAACAACAACTGACTGACATTTGTTTTGTGCCATAGCAACACTTCCATGGCACAATAAAGTTTGAGTGAATCCACCATGCCAACAAAAATCAATGACAACTATCAGTAATACTAGCTGTCAATCTTGAAACTAGAGTACCGTTAACTGGTCTACTGTTAGTTTTGTGATTTTTTGTTTTTAGTTTCTCGCATTCTAAAGTGCATAAAATAGTATATAAACCTCGTGACCAAAGTGTATTTTAATCCCTTGGCGAATTGTAGCCCTCCCTACGATCGGGATACAAACCTTTCGCCTCGGAATTAAAAGAGGCACTTTAGTCCCTAGGTTTATAATGTACTATTAGGCACTTTAAAAATTAAATAGATCCGTTTAATCCCTCTTTTTAAGGACTAAAGTGGCACTTTTAATCTGTAAGGAATTTAAAAAAATAATAATTTCTAAGGGGTTAACAGCAAATTTAATCCCCCAGGGATTAAAAAAAATATTCTCTGCAAAACTATAATTAAATTAATCGCAAGTCAAGCCAAACAGCACTTGCTCTTGGCGAAGATTTCATTCTTAGCACCCTTTCTTGTAGTCGACGAACCATATATATTTGGCGTAGAAATAACGTGATAATAACAATAATCTTTTCCTAAAGTGTATAAAATAGTATATAAACCTCGGGACTAAAGTGTCTTTTAATTCCTTAGCGAATTGTTTCCCTTCCTACTGTTGGGCTACAAACCTTTCGCCGCGGGATTAAAAGTAGCACTTTAGTCCCTGTGTTTATAATTTATTATTTTACCTAAATTTATATATATATATATATATATATATAGTATTTTTCCAGCAATTTTTGATGAGGTTGTGCACATCAAAACTGCATGCCAATCAGCAAATCGTCGTTTAGCAGTTCAAATTTACTATAAAACGATTTCTTGTGCCCACCAAATTGGTTACGCATGCAGAAACTGCATGCCATAAATTTCGCCCTATATTCCTTTCCAAAATTTTTATTTGGCAACATTGGCATGCATTTTAAAGTAGTTCAAAGACATCGATTTTTTTTGCATTTTGAAAATCGATTTGCGCACCCTTCTGCACGCGACGACTGTAAAAATTGACCATCTAAAACTTATGCTAAGTGCAATCAAATATATACAATTCGCATGCATTCTAAAAATGTTGCAAGAAACTAGTCACCTACCGCCGGTCTATTGTGGCCCCATAAATAGTTTTGGATATATCCGGGTGCAGAGATGTGGAATAGGCAACCTCTTAGATCTCAATATCTTCATAACGGCACTAGCAAAAAATTCTGGGTTTGGATACTTAAAAAGCCCTGTTCGAGCCCAGCTAAACGGTATACGAAACTTGGTGGACCCATAAATATGTTTAGAGATATCCAGGTGCAAATATGTGGAATAGTGAAGCTCTTAAATCGCAATATCTCGATAACGGCACTAGCGACAAATTCGGGGTTTGGGTAGTTAAGAAGCTCTATTCGAGCTCACCTAAACGGTATACGAAACTTGGTGGCTCCGTAAATAGTTTTGGAGATATCCCGGCGCAAAGATGTGAAATAAGAACCACTCATTTTGCAACATCTCGATAACGGTACCAGCGAAAAATTCTGGGTTTGAATAGTTAGGAAGCCCTATTCGAGTTCAGCTAAACGGTATACGAAACTTGGTAGCCCCATAAATAGTTTTGGAGATATCCGGGTTCAAAGATGTGTGTTATCTCTCTTGCCAGACGAGGCAACCAAGCGCGCTGCCATTTTTATTGGTTAGGATGGCTTTACGAAACAATCCCGAAAAGTCGCATATAGGTGGGTGGCCGCTTCGGCATATTATCTTTCTAGCCAGACGTGGCAATCAAGGGTACCGCTTTTGATCAGTTTGGGTTTCTTTACGAAAAAAATCCTTAAAGGTGGCATATAGGTGGCTAGCCGCTTCCACATATCATCTTACTAGCCAGACGCGGCAATAAAGCGTGCTGTTACTTAAAATATTATTTCAGCGACAATTCTGAGTTTGGGTAATTAAGAAACTCTATTCGAGGTAAACGCGCGGTATACGAAACTTGGTGTCTCCGTAGATAGTTTTGAAGATATCTAGATGCAAAAATTTGCAATAGTGAACCTACATAGTATACCACATTTAAAGCCTACAAAAACTGCTACTAAAGTCTTATTTTTTTGATTTTTTATAAACAATATATATTAGTAATAAGTAAAGATTTTCATTTTTATTTTTTTTTTAACTTCTTTGACAATTTTCTGCACTCTATCTGCCTCTTCTTTAAGTTTTCCACATTTAAAATTGACCACATTATAATTGACGTTTTTTAAGTTTAAGCATCAAGAAAGTTGATTGGTTTTTTCTTCCTTCGAAAAAAGTAACAATTAATTACGAAAATTGTTTGATTTCAAAGGGGGGCGGTAGTGGATCAGTTTGTATGAAACAAAAACTTATGTTTATTTAAAAGCAAGGGCGCAAACTTTCGGCGGATCTGGGCTTAATTCTAAATTCGTTCCCAAAATTATGTCGTAAGTGTATTACAATCATTGATATCATTGTAACGTAGGCTAAAATTGTTCTAAGGAAGCTGTTTAGTAATTTTAGCAATCTTAAAATATTACAGAAGAAAAAAAGAATATTTCTTCTTTATGCAAGAACTTCATTCAAGAAACTTGAAACTTTTAGTGCTACAGGATTGCTGCGACAATCAAGAACATTATTTTTCTCTCAGTTTATGTTCATTAAAAATTAATTCTTTGGTTTTTCAGTAAAAATATTGGACGCACAGTGCTACAATTTCCCAAAAAAATAGATTTCTCTTGAAATTTTGCTTGTAAGACTTTTAAATGGCAGCATGATTGGGCTTAGTTCTGTATCATTTGGTTCAATACCACAGAAGTTATCAGCAAACTAGGGTTTTTTGAGATTAAAAAAAAACGCGCTGGTAAAATCGATGAGTGGTAGTGGTAGTGGTTGTTAAACATTACCATAGCGGTTGTCAAAGTTGCCAAAATATCCCTATTAGCACCAAATTCTGGCATAAGAATTTTTGTGGCCCCTTATGGAGGTCCCCCCAGTTTTATCTATGTCTTTTCGCCTCAACGATAAAAAGGGCTACTTCTATCCCTTGCTGTATAATAAACTATTATTTCCAACGATCATTTCTAATCAAAATTGTTTATTGTGATCTTTAAAAACGTCACTGTTCTATAAAACAAAAATAAAAATTAAATTTACTTTTGTACTCAAAAACTACAGTTTGTAAAAAATTAAGAGTATTAAGTAACAACTTTAAAAATACAACATTTTGAATAGTTAAAAAATATTTATTTAAAACCACATACATAGGATGTAAAAAATATAGTAATCGGCCATTTCAAGCGGTCGGACGGGACAAAAAACTAACCCATTTTTAGAAAAATCAGCTGTGACTTCTATATGATTGAAATTGTGACTATATTTTTTAATAAATAAATTCCTAAAACCATAGGTTATGCAATAAAATAGTTTAAAACGATAAGTAGTAACCAGAGCTTATAGGGCGAACCTTTAAACTTTGGGTTGGACGGGACAAGGAAAACCAAAACTTAATTTTAGTAAATTCTTACTTTTATATATTTCAATTTTTTACAAAAATGCTTCATCAAGGCTATTCCAAACTAAACAAAAGGCATTGGAATTAAAGGTAAAGCTTTTTTATTGGGTTAGACGGGACAAATACAATAATTGAAAATAGTAGTTTTAACAACTAGTGGCTAAAATAGTGCTTTTTTTACAAGCGTTGGTTTTAATAACGAGCGCAGCGAGGTATTTAAAAACGCGAATAAAAAAAGCACATTTTAGCCGCAAGTTGCTAACACTATTTTTTTAAATACCTTTATCAAAAAATTTAGGAAAAGCAGGAAAATAGTTTTAAAAATATCGAACGAAGAGCACTTCTCGCAACACACCATTTTTACACTATAAATCAAGGCGGCTGGTAAATGAAATAACAATGGTGGTTTCCATGGCGATGTGGCTTTTATTCGGTTTGATATATTGACGATGTTTTTAAATGATTTTTTCGTAAATACTTGGTGAAAACTGGCGGAAATGGCTCAATTTTGAGGCAAGAATAATTAGATTTTTTCAATATTACTATTTCTATTTAATTTTGGGTAAAAAACGGACCAAAATCTTTTTTTACACCCGTGATCAAAAAAACAGTTTTTTTGCATCGGTAACCAAAAAAGCCATGCTTTAGTTATCTGCAGACAGTTAGTAAATCATGTTTTTGATAAAGGTATAAAAAAAATGATTTGCTTTAGTTCCGAAACTGTTTGTATATTTCGACTTTTTTACATACCAAGAAAAAGTGTTGTAGTGGATTTATGATTCGGAGTTATTTCAAGATTTTTAACAAAAACCAGAAGATTGTTAAAGCGTTTTTCTTTTTTTTTTTTAAATAAAATTACATTTGGTTGAAATGGTCCTAAAAACATTATAAAAGTGTGCTTATAGAAATTATAAGATCTAATTATATCATTTCCTTTCCATGTATTACTTGTTAACATTTCTGTTTTTTAAAGTTATTTGTCAACACTTGACTTTTTGTAGATGCCAATGGCTTTGTAAAATGCTGGAGCTACAATTTTAACCAATGCCTGTACACCATAAGAGAAAAACGACAGACCTTTGGCATTACTTATCATCCAAGATTTCCCAAATTTGTCACATATGGCGACGATTTGAAAGTACTTTTTTATGACGAGGAAACAAAAACGCAGGAGAGGGTATTGTGTGCCAGGTAGGAATATTAATAAAGAATAAATTCAAAACCTGATGATTACATTGACTAGAAGGGTCAACAAAATTATCTTCCTTGTCTACCATTTTTACCCGAACTGCCTACTACACGATGGTAATGCTTTTTGAATTGGATGGAGTATGTATGTGTAAGTTTATATGTGCAACTATATATGGAGACGAAACGGCTGAACCAATTTTGATAAAAGTTGTATCGCTGGAAAGCTGGGAGTCCTGAGAGTGCTTTTGGAATCATTATACTTCGTCAAATATAAAGTGATTTTAATAACAAAAAATTCGCTTTTCTTATATTTTATATCCCCCCTCACCGACTGACAGCGTCTCCTCCCTTCCACCCGCACTGCCAAGGAGGTGGTGTTAAAGCACACCAAAAAAAAGTTTTAAATAAAACTACCGGACTGCTTTACAGAAGGGAATAACGTTTTGCAGGCACATGCCTACCCTATAAACAAGGTGTGACGGATTTCTGATGGTTCTTCACCGCACTTTTTGTTTAGCCACTAAAGGAAAAACTGCATTTCTCGGATAATGGACCATACATTAGTGGCTCACTGACTATCTTCAGTTGGTGAGCCAACACAGTTGTTTCGCCAACTCTAATACGATGTTGAATAGACCAAGCCCGGCGCTAGGGGTGAGCCAACGAGGCAGCTGCCTCAGGCGGCCATTTTAGGGGGGCGACCAAATGGGTATAACAAAACTTCAAATTTGTCAGAAAAAAATTAAGAAGATTAAGAAGAGTTGTATCCCAAAAAATAATACTGTTCTTAACGATATTATTATCGTTTGTAGTTGTTTCTAAGCTAGTTTAGCTTATATATACAGAGCGCTTCAGGTTACTGCGAATATAGGGCGAAAGAAGTGCAATTTACCAGTGTTCGTACATGCAGGGACACCGCACACCTATCAGTGGAGCAACCAACAGTCAGGCTTGCGATCACCGTTCGCGGCTTGCGTTTAGTACGCCTCTAACCACGGTGCCATGTGGAGTGTAGGTAATGAAACCGGAATTTGGTCAATAAATGCGCAAATTTTTATAACGTAATTTTCTTGTTTTTTGTCACTGATAAATTAGAGCGTTTTATTTTCAACTGCTCAGATTTATCACTAACAACGTCTTACAATGAAAATAATAAGGAGAAACAAAATAAAAGCAAGTTCTCAAAATAAAATAATACATTCTAAAAACCAAAAAGATTCTCCCAGTGAAAAAAAAATTAGAGCAAATGTTCGAAAAGTCCTCCTTGCTCGGCTGCCCCTTCTAACGTTTCCAAGCATATTAGGGGTGATAGTTTGAAAAGATTCTTCAATTTTAATCCGAAGTTCTTCCAAATTATTAGCCCTTTAATGCCTGTAAACTTTATTTTTGATATAACTCCACAGATAGAAGTCATTAGGAGCAAGATCGGGTGATCGAGCTGGCCATAAAATAGTTCCCCGTATACTTACAACCCGATTAGGAAATACATTATCAAGATATTCCCTAATAGATCTCAGAAAGTTTTCATCACGATTAACCCTTTCCATCATGTTTCGCAAAATTCCATACGCGGATAGTAGTCCTCCGGAAAAATTTGATGCGTTTTTGACGCAAGAATGATAACCAATCTTTCTGAGAACACGTATCAACTGCTTCGGCAATTGGGTGGCTAGTTAACTTTCGATTTTCCTCCACTGCAGCGCAAATCATCACATCTCGTACTTCCTGCTCGTCATTCAAAACAGTGGGTTTTTTATGGTTTTTTGGCGCTACACAACCAAACTTTTCAAAATTCTGCACAAACATGAATCGTTGATAAACTAGGTTCTGGGTGATTTACAAAATTCCCAAAAAAAGTTCTTGAATAAGTCTCAATGGTCTGCCTTGACAGTACCATTTGACCATCTGCACTTTTTCGGCAACTTCGTAGACATTCATTTTTAGTTTTAAAAATATATTATTTCCCTTATGAACTTACCAATCTGTTTCTCGAGCAAGGCAGAAATAAAACAAAATTATAAAAACAAAATAAATTTGCAAAAGATAACACTGCAGCGTGCTTCGAATCCACCTCGTACGGCACGGAGATTAAATTGGACTTGATTCCCCCTATGTTCGCAGTAGCCTGAAGCTCATTGTATAATCGTTCTATCAATTTAGATATACAGTATGTTCCAAAACGAAAACCTATACTTATGTTCAACGGTTTTTAAAATCTTAACAGGTGAAAATTGACATTTTTTAACTTTGACAGCCCGTAACATCGAAACGGTTAGGGATAGAGCAAAACGGTTTTTACATTCCTATCCTGGATTTTCACAAGCTATCACATAAAATGTACCTAAAATATTTTGTAGAATCCAAAAATGCAAAAATATACAGGGTGTTCAATTTAAAATAAGAAAGTTGTTGCCAAATTTTCCTGCAAATGGCAACACTGCAAATATCAAAGTATTACATAAAGATAATTTACATTAGAATAGAAAGTTTAAAACGTTTCCATTAATTAGTTTCCAAAATATTCTAATAGGTTAATCACCTTGGGACATCCGGTATATCATGTTTACAAAGGGGCTTCAAACCCATGTAAAAATGATATAACTATACTTTTTCTATTAACAAAAATTTAAAAAAAAACAAATGCTAAAAAATACCATTTACTGATTATGGAAAGTACACATAAAAAAATAATGTCAACTCGATTCGATTGATGTGACTACGTTCTTTTAGGCTCATAACTGTCACCTACATAAGGCGGTCATTTTTGTGAAATTTCTCAGGGGGTATTATCATTCCACCTTTATTTTTACTTTCGTGGGTATGGTAAAACCAGGGGTCTCCTTGCCATTTTCCTACTGATACTGATACTTTGTGTTCAAACTAACAGGAATCCAAATTAATGCTTCTTACTACTTCCCAAATGACCCTGTATTAAATAGTATAATCTCTACACATTTTTAGCGACAACCAAAACATACACGACGGCCACATGTCTAGAGTTTTCGCAGCCTGTTTTCATCCAAAAAATAACTACGAACTCTTAACGGGCGGATGGGACGATGTGGTACAATTTTGGGATCTAAGACAACCACACGCCATCAGACACTTGTCCGGGATTCACATGTGCGGAGAAGGGATTGATGTCAATCAGAAAGGCACTGAGGTACAATATTTTTAGCTTATGAGAGTTAGTTATTTCTTCCAGAAACTTTTTACCAAATCGAGGCGGCTGAGGGAGATTTCATTGAGGTCATTTTTTGAAATAAGTCAATTTTAGGCAAAAAAATTAGAACACCCTGTACTTACCTCTCTAGGAAAGTAATGTAGGAGTATAATGAAGTATTTCGATAAGCTAGTGCAAAAAAATGGTACTAAAATACTTTTATGCAGAAATATGTTGGATTCAGCAAAAATTAAAAACTCGATCGGTACAAAAGATGTTTTTTGGTATACTTATACTAGGTACTAGAGTTTCTGTATGTGACAGATATCGGTGAAAAAAGAGGCGCGACAAGGTTTTTAAAGTAACTCTGATAGCATTTCTTCAAACGTTGTAGAGTGTCATGTAGGACAAAGTTTTAGTGCAACCAAAGGTTCCAAATTCCCAACATAGTTGTCATGTAGGAGTGAGATTTCTTCTATCGTGGTAACTTGGTAACTTTCTCTAAGATCTTCCTCGCTCCTGTTCCGTCAATTGGGCTGCTCAGCTTGAAACCATTTGGCACGATGTTGTTGTTTCCTCCTCTTATTAGGAAGGCAAGGTGTGTTTCTTCTTTGGCTAAGGTTAAACACCTTTGCCTTTTCGTAGTCTCGGAATTTGTTGTGTATACCGGGTCCGTACCGGGATTCCAACTGTTGTTTGAAAGTGGTAGACAATGCTGAACTTGTTTACTCTCATTATATAAAGTTATATAATATCAACTTTTTGCTGATGTACGTAGCAAACTTTTTTCCATGTTTCTTGCAGTATGTTTTCTTTTAGAAAACTAAAAAACCTATAGCCGTTTGTAGAATTATTACACCTTGTTCTAAAACACTGCATGGATTCGTAATGTAAAAAAACAATATAACATTTCGTTAAAATGTGACGGAAAGTGTTTGACCAGAGACAACATAATAAGCTTTTACTTTCTCTTTGACAGAAAAAAAAACAAACAATTTTTGTCTACTACGTTCAGTGTCAGACAAAGAAAAGCGATCGTTTCTCTTTCTAAACACAGACAGTAGAGTATTTCAGATATATCCATCTTCATTGAATGAACGAATACTTTATTCAAAATCCAAACTAAAAAATAATTACAGTTAATGTAAAATCTGATTAAATAAATAAACTTTGATTAAATAAATAAATAAATTCAAAATAAAACAAAATAAAAATTTAAGGAATATGAATAAAGTAGGAGGATTGCTACTAAGGCAGTATTTCTGCCAGCGCGTAGCTTTTCCCACTTTCTTCAATATATAATATACTCTTAGTGCAATATAAATATGTTATTTACGCTTAATAGCTACTATACTTACTAATGCTAGATAATTTCTTAAGATTTAGTTTATATGTAAAAAAGGTCCAAAAGAAAAAAGAACTTAAATGGATTTATTTTAGTCGAATTAGAATAGGTGAGTGCTTGTTTAAGTTTTATGATATTTTTAAATAGTTTCCTTTACGGAAAACAGGATTTAAGGCTTTCATAATTAATTGATGTTATAAATGTTTTATACATGTTTTTATTTTTGTAATTTTGACAGATTGACGTTTTTTGATCGGCAGTTAAAAGGTTAAATATTTTTGGTGCCATACAGGTTAAGTACGGGGAAGTCTTGAAAAAGTTGATCTGTTGAATACAATTGATTTTTTTGAAAAATTATTTTTATATATCTTTTTTGGAGTACTTCTAACTTGTTGAGAGACGCGTCGTAACTACTTCCCCAGATGAGTATTCCATACTGAAGTATTAATTCAAAGATTGCGTGATATATCGTTAAGGTTTCAGATATTTAGGATGTTACAAAGTTTTTTGAACATAAAATTTATTTTTCTAAGCTTTGAAGCTAGTTTGTCAGCGTGCTCTTTAAAATTGAGTCGACTGTCCAATGTTAAGCCCAAATACTTAAGGCTGTCAACTACCTCAATATTTTCAGAGCAATGTTAATCTTGTTCGTTATTACACTCGTGTATAATCAGGCTTTTAAAATTAGGGTTTGTCCTTTCGTTAATAAAAAAGGGTAGACATTTAGTTTTATCACAATTTAAGCTAAGGATATTTAGGTTAAGCCAGTTTTTTACCCACTTAAGAGCTCGTTTTCCTTTATTTTTTACTTCTTCCCAAGATGATCCTTTTATGAACAATCCTTTATCATCAGCAAATGCTACCGAAAGAAAATCCTGGTCATGGTCCAGAAGGTCATTTATGTAAAGTAAAATAAATCGGTCCAAGTGCTGTGCCCAGAGGTACACCATTTAAACATGACCCCTCTGAAACCCAAACAATGAAGTTTTCTTAACAGTAGGTTATGATCTACTGTATCAAATGCCTTTTTAAGGTCTAGAAAAACTCCGGCACAAGGACGAGAATCATCCAAATTTTTAAAAATATTTTTTGTGACTAAGGCCAAAGCATCTTCCGTGCTCAAGTTATCCCGAAAACCGAATTGTAATTTATTTAAAATGTTATTTTTGTTTAGATAACTTATTATACGTTTCTTTAGCAGTTTTTCGTATATTTATATATTACTTTGATAACCTTGTCGCGACTCTTTTTTTCACTGATATCTGTCACATACAGGAACAAGACATTATTTATGTTTTAACATAGGTTTTGTGCTGTTCTTGGCAACGAGAAGATCCTCTCCAAGTTTTTGATTATGGTAGTGGAAAAAGATTGTATTGCTTAGAACCTGACATCTATACCAGTAAGGTGAGAATAAACAACAAAAATACCCTATATTATTATACTAACTACAGGTATCAAGCGAAAAGTCGAAATTTGACACACCCAGAAAAACTAAATAAACATAAAACCCCGACAACTTATAAATATATTATTTATATTTATGTTTTTCAGTTATATTGTGGGAAATATGCATCAAAGGATTTTGTTGTTTGTGCTGGAACAGACCCAAACCTCTTGAGAGTCGTGGATTTGCAAACTACTGCGGTAAGTATTTTATTTTATTAGAGACGTAAAGGTAAATACTTCATAACGAAGCGGCTTTCTTATGGCATGCAAGTAGTGGTCATAAACCAGCATTTTCAACAGTCACATTTTATTACCAAGTTTGAAAACAGCTGTGCGGGATAAAGTAGAGCTTAGTTCCTTGTTTGGCTATTTAAAAACTTACTGCTTTTATTCATTTTTTTTTTCGTTTTTATTTATCTGCTAGGAAGTCTCCTGCTACCACTTTTCCATTTTAAACCTTTTTTTGGGAATAGTTTTTTTCTATTGAACTTACAAAGAAAATTTAAAAAGCAATAAATAAGAGGAATATATTCCTGCATTTTAAGGCAGTGCTGTCAATTTATATTTTACGAAATATTCCAATGTAATCGTGTTTTCTAAATTTAACACCCTGTATGTTTTTATATTTTCGAAAGGTTCTGACTAAACCCTTTTTAGAAATATATTTTTCTCCGCTCGATCTTCAATAGTTTGCAAGATATTTAGTTTTTTTATCAAGAAACAAATTTTACTATTAGGTAAAAATTCATTAGTCATTGCGCGTATTTTTAAAATATCAAAATCTAAAATATTTTGTTGGGTAATCAAACGATGTTGACACTCCTGAAAAATTTGTTGTTATTGTAACTAATAGTAAAATTTTTTGGATAAAAAGCTAAATATCTTAGAACCTGTTAAAGATAGAGCAGCTTTGAAGGGTTTTATGGAACGTGTTTAGTGAGAACCTTTCGAAAATATAAAAATATATAGGGTGTTTAATTAAAAGAATCCGATAGTTTGCAAGTATTTCATAAAATACAAATATCAAATTTGGCAGGAGTTCCTTAAAATGTAGAAAAATTTTCTTCTTATTGATTGATTTTTAAATTATATTGACTTTCCAAGTCCAATAGCTATCTATCTATCTTCTTCTCTTTGGCTCTACCCTTCAGGGTAATTCGCCAGCACTCCTAGAGAGTTTAACTACCTACTTACAAGAAAACACTTTTCATTTTTATCTTTATCTCTATTCCTTTGCTTAAACCTTTTTGATCCACCAATTTCATTCTTAAAGGAGGTTCCAGCAAAAATACAAGTTGTGTTTATTTTAATGTCCTAAACTTTAGCCTCAAAGACAAGGTGGACGATGAATATTCTATTCTATTCTATTCTTCTTATTTCAATGGACTTCGGGCCCATAGGCTCCAGCATCCAAGGTTCTTCTTCCACTTGCCGGCGTGAATTTTTGCTCATGAATAAATTTCTCAAGTGAAGATAGCTGCTGGTACACCGACGGATCCAAAATTTCTTCAGGCGTTGGATATACATAGTCTTGGACAGATAGCTACAATTTTCCAGGCGGAACTCTTCGCCATTGAAATGAGCGCATGTTGTATGATAGATCATAACTGGCGCGACAGATCAATAAAGATACTCTCCGACAGCGTTGTATGGACATAAGCTGTTCATACAACGCCGACAGTCAAGCGGCCCTTGAATCCTATTAGGAGCTGCCAGGACACACTGAATACCCTTGGGCGAATAAACACTAGTGTCGCTGGTATGGATTCCGGGTCATTCTAGGCATCGGGGAAATGAGACTGCCGACCAGCTGGCGCGCGAGCGGCCTCCGCCGTCTTCGTTGGCCCCGAACCAGCCGGCAGCCCTACCAGTAGCATACAACACAAACAACACTGCTCTCTCAAGCTGGATGGAGAATAAGTTCCACCAATACTGGATAGAATTGCCGGGACTGGCATATTCCAAAGAGTTCATTTCAGAACCCTGCCGGAAGAGGGCCGGGAAACTCATTGAGCTCACCAGGCAGGAGATCCGGACAATGGTTGATCTATACACCGAACACTGAAGGCTGAAAGTACCATTGCACAGAATGGGTCCAAGTGAGGACACCGAATGTAGGCTCCGTATGGAGGATGACGAAACGGTCGCACATGTTCTGTGTGAATGTTCGGCCATTGCACGTCAGCGTCAACGTATTTTCGTACAGATCGACGGACTGGATCTGAAAGATGCTTCTCCAAAGCAAGTTGCGAGCCTCTTTAAGGAGCTGAATATTCTGTATATGTAGCAACAAACAATGTCAAAAGTGAGCCACAATAGACCCAATAGTGGTCGCATTGGACAGTGCCAGACTGACACACTCACTCAATCATCAATCATCATCATGATAGATTTCAAAAGGATAATATGATAACGAAATCGTGACCAGATTTAATTTTTGAAATTAAATCTCGGTTATTTAAAGTGATATAAAAAAATCAATTACATCGCTCAATCATCAAACACAACTTGTATTTTTGCTGGAGACCCCCTTTAGACGAAATTTGAATAAAAATATTTTCCCAACCAAATTTACATAGTAAATACCTACGAAACGGAGGTGCAATAAAGCCTGTAGACCTCGAGATCAAAAACAATTGAAATAATGTCAAAAAACAAACAACTTTTAGACAATTTTTTTAGCGTCACCGGATAAATCAGCAGTGGATCGCAGCCTGTAATTCATTTTAGTCCGTTAAGCATTGCTGCATCTCTGTTCCGTGGGAATTTACTTAAGTTTTTAATGGTCGTTTTTCCCTATCCCAATGTTTGTCTAAAATCATTCTAAAAATCTTAAAACATTAAAATTTATGAAACCATGCGAATCGTGTCTAGAGGGCATTAAAACCATCCGCTATGCAAAATTTTGTTGATTTTTGATTATACAGCTTAAATGATTTAAATGTGGTTCAGGTTTAAGTTCCCTCCAAATTCAATGTCTTTAAAAAGCCCATTTTTAGACATCGGCCCTCATAAATCAGCTCCCTGGAGCCATCTATAGTTTAGATTTGGGCCCTACAAAATTGAAAAAAGAAAATACTAAACAAGAAAAATACGTTGTCAAAAATGACATCACGTTATGTCCGAAAATCGCCTTTGTTTCGGCGAAAAAGTTGTTTCAAATCGATTTTATGTAAAATTTTACAAAGTGACATTCATCTGTGTATTTTAGTTTAATAAAATATATTAGGATTAGGCCTTTATTTGACAAAAATAAAACGAAAGTTTTTAAAACAAATGTTCTTTAATTTTTTCATGTGTACTTAAACAATTTTTTTTCAGTTTTCCATTTTATAAGCGGTACATCGTATAATAATTTACACCTATAATACAAATTAAAAAAAAAATACTATCACACAAATACACACAAAAGCAAATAAATATTGTGTCTTAGATCGGTAGTTTCATTTGACAAAAAGTGCATAAGAGTCAAATTAAAACCAATAAAAAATATAATTAAATCATAAAATCAAGCTTTTGATTTTAGTGATTTAAAAATAGGTTTTTTTGGCTACGTTAATCTACAAATGGGTAAAAAAAATCGAAATATTTAAACAAATCTAAAAACTTGATATAAGACTTGTAATAAAAGTATAAAAAACAATCTTGTATATAAAAGTTTGTAATAATAAAATTTTTGAAATTTTTTTTGAGTAGTTTTTTATTGTCGCGAAGTTCTGCGAAAACAAAAATAATTTAGGAATTTTTGCAATTTTTTTGTTTCAGAATATAATTCAATAAGAACGTAATTCAAATTTCTGTGATGTTCAGTATAACAATTTGATAAATTCACATTTAAATTTGATTTTACTTTTTTGGCAGTAGATGAGCCTCAAAATACAATAGCCTAACATTTATGAATTTAAATTTTAATAGTTTGGTTTTGGCCGCTTTAAAAATATGTCTTAGTAAAGACGTTGACAATATCAACTTAAATAAAATGTTGGCTCCCCAAAGAGTTTCTAGAACAAAAATATGAATTTGTTTTTCAGAGCATTTAAAACTGTAGCGTAAGGAAAAATAGAGATGTAACCTTACTCTAATAAGTCGAAAAATATGTCTGCTTATAATTATACAACACACATATAAAGCGGGACACAGACTTTTAGTTTAAATTCTTAACAATTACTTGCTAATTTTGTAGTGATTTTATACTGCTTCTTATAAGAGAGTTTAAAATGTAATTTTTGGTATACTTCTTAGTTCTATGTAACTAATTTTGTTGTTTATTTAATCTATGAAACATACATTTTCTTTAACTTTATTTGATTTCATAGAAGGTATATTTTTTTTGGCAAACATCCAATAAATAATTTTAAGAAAGTTTTAGTTTCAACTTTCTTTTTGGTTAAACAAATTTTTAAAAAATTTAAAGATTATTTTTCCAAAAATGCACACATAAATACTAATACACAGTATACTAAAATTATTACTTTGTGTTCAAGATATTTACCAAGGAATTAGTTTTCATTTTTTACCCCAATTTCTTACCCGAGTCTTAAGATTCTCTTAATACACAGAAAAAAATTAATCATGTTTTAAATTATTTCTATGTAGAATTATAATAACGTTGTTGTACAATAAAAAATGAGCCAGAAACAATAACTTATGTCAAAATTAAGAACTGGACGTTTTGGTAGAAAGAAAAACCAAGCACACCAAAAATATTTAAACAATTAGTTAAACAAAGTTTTTTTTTTAATTTGGTTGCATAGTATAATAAACACTAAATTGTTGGAAATATATATAAGTGTATTTTTTAAATAATTCTATGCACATCAAAGTTTAAAAGATGTGCATAAAAACAATCTTATTTGATATAGAAGCAGTCCGTTTGGATATAACTATCTCAGTTCTTGTTTTATTTTGATATTGTTTAATGTAATCTTAGTGAGCAGTTCCGTAGAGCATCTTGTTCTATTCGCTTCCTATTAATACCAAACTCTAACCTTAAAATTTGAAAAAGCTTAATATTTTAAAAACAATTTAATAGATATCTAATTATTAATTTAATAAAAAAAACCCTAACTTAAGTGTCGGGTTGCTAAGAAAAAAATAAAAATAATAAAACAAAAAAAAAAGACAAAAATTAGTGCAGTCACAGCCATTATAATTTTTGTGAGTTTTGAGCTTTATTTAATAATGTAGCTAACTCAAAATATATCTTAAAAGGTTGTTGTTCTTCTTTTCTCGAATAAATACATTTTTAACGACCTTAGGTTAACTAGACCCACAGAACTTCGTGCAATATGAATACTTTGGTTAAAACAGCCAATCGGAACAATGTGTGTCCAGGCGTGTGAAAGTCACAACTTTAAAATTTGATAAGTGTTCAGATACATCTTTTTTATGTCTTTCAAACGTTTTCAAGTGCATCCAACTATGTTAATTTTAAAAGAATTTCCCACAATCATCTATGATGGGGCCTAGTTAACCTACTAATGCCAAAGTCATTGTTAGAGTATGGTGCTTTTTTTCAATGACTTACTAATGGTTTTAAGCCATGGTTGGTGTTTATTTAAATCAAAAAATGTTTAAGAATATTTCAGTATTTTTTAAAACTTTGATTACTAAAAAAAGTCAAAGCCTAACTTGGGAGCATGAAGTAATGTAACAACTTTTTATGAACACAATCAAGAATATTTAGAATCAAAGAACCTATACATCGAAATCTATGTGAACTACAACATCCAAAAATCAATTAAAATAGGTTGTTGGCACAAGAATAAAGCAAGGAATCCTTTTTAAATTACATCATAAAAAGATAGATTTTTTCATTATGACTCGCATTTGACCAAATATTTTTTGCAGCTATTTTAAACCCAAAGTGCTCGTGTGTATGTTTGCTGAGATAATAGCATTATCAAAAATTGTTTTCATGTAAACAGAACGCCAAAACACATTCACCAAAACCCAACAATCCATCCAAAAAATGTTTACAATACGGATGGGAATGCGTGCCTAAGTTTTTTTTTAAATTTCAAAATATATGAATAATTTTGATTTGAAACTAATAGATCTATTACAGACAGAAAATCGCTCTTCCAAAAAAAAATTTCTTGCGTTATTTTAATACCATTTCTCTCGGTTGTTCTTATTGTGATGTATCAATTTCTATCTCACTTACTTACATCCTCTTACGAGGGTTTCACATAGTATTGTATACAGGGTTATTGTGCCTCGGTTTGATATTCAATTTGGCCAACGGGTGGCTTTTGCCATACTGTTGTTGCTGCTTTTTCGCGGCTGCTATCACCGTTTGTGCTATGCTCTTCACTGCTGGTACTATCGGAGGTCTACGGTACTCGCCTTCTTTGCTTTCGGCACGGCTCAGGTTCGTTATCAATGGCGTTTGTAGGATCTTCGGTGTTTTGTCAACGGTTACCTCGAAGCAAGAGAACCTAAACCAAAACAGTTTATTAGACCCAAAATCACGATAACGGAATTTTGACAATCCAAAAATTTCTGTTAAGGTTATAGCCCAACAGCATCAGCTCTCAAAACAGGCTATAGGGGATTTTTTCCGGAAGAAGCTGGATTTTTGACAGATTGGCCGATAGGGATATTATTCAGAAAATCATAACTTTCTTATTTATTAACCGATTTCTCCCAAACCCTGTATTTTGACGTTTGTGTACCAAAAAAAAAATATTTTCCTAGTCATTACTTTTTTAATGTGTTTTTTGAGGTTATATAAAAAAACTTTCAATAAAAAAAAATCGCAGTTTTGGGAAGCTTTTAGAAATATATAAGGGCAATAGTTATATGCTAAATTTAGTGTTTCTTGAGTAATACTTAAAAAACCGAAAATTTGGTCTATAGGTGCCTAGACCTTCAATCTCAATATGACTTTATTGTATCAATAACTTAAATCTGTTTGACAAAGTCGTACTTAAAATAATAACATGATTTTTTTTAAAAACCATAAAAAATAAATGTATAACATTAAGAGGTCCAACTATGAACATAAAAAAATACAAAACAACAAACTAAGAACATAAAAAAAGAATACAAAAAAAGTAAAAATATTAAGATACCATAAGTTACAACAACAATTAAAATATAATAAAATAGAAAACAATCTTCATAAAAAATATAATAAATAGGAGTAAAATATAATTATAAATTAAGTATCACTCGCAACTTGTTCACGAAAGTCTTCAAGGTTCTTAAAAATCTATGAAAATCGAAAGGGGATGCATCTTATTTTGAATAAAATAAGACTGGCGCTATCAACCAAAAGTCGACGGTACGGTAAATATGGCAGTTTAAAGATGGGCACGCAATTTATGAAATTTATTTTGTGGGTACATTTTTCTTTTAAAAACCACCCGTATGAGGTTAAGAGGTAAAGCGATTTAAAGGTAAAATAAATTGGTGATAGAAAGCGCGGATAGTTTACCATACAATCAATTATTTTATGTTGAAACGAAATTAAAATATCTCGAAAACTGTAGCTTTGAATCAATAGCTGCTTTACTTCTAAAGTTATGATTTTTTTAATATATTTTAGCGTTTTTTCAAATAACTCGGAAACTAAAGCTCCCACGAATTTGAACTTTATAACAAAATTTGTAGTCCATATTATATATATATATCGCTACTTGCTTTTGTTCCAAAGTTACAATTTTTTTAAATATTTTATCCCCCTGTTCCGCCCATCAGTTCATGGTCAGCCGATAGAGGATTTTTGTACCAAATTTCGTTAACATCGATTAAGGCGTTCTTGAGTTATTGTGTATACAGACAGACAACAAACCGACAGAAAACCTTTTTTTTTCGTCGATTAAGGTGTTTTGGAACCTTAGTAACTCTAACTTTTTGATAAAATGAAGAAAAGTCAAAATTTCACGATTTTAATAGTCCCCCATACCATATTGGTATGGCGGACTAAAAAAAGTGCTTAACAATTTTTTTCAAAGAATGGAATGGATTTTTCCAAAAAAAAACCAAAAATTTTTGGGGAAAAGGAGAAAAAATGACAATATGCAAATTTTTTCCGAAATAACGACACTTTTGTCAGAATTTAGTTTAGCATGGTGGTAAAAACAAGTTTTTCCATGCTGGATTCCTGAATTGTCCGCCATATTGGATTAAATATGGCCGACAAATTTATTTAAAAATAGTAATTTTTCCGAGATAACAGCTTTTTCGCAAAAGGTTTTTGTTTTTTTTTGAAAAAAACTATTAACTCTGTAAAAAAAATATTAAGCACATTTTTGTAGAGTACCATTACGTTTAAATCGCTGTACCTCAAAACCCCATAGAGGTTGTTTTTATATAAAAATTCACCCTCCTCACTCTAACATAAATTTCGGAAACAGTCATATTTAGTGTACCGTCAGCACAGAACTAGTGCCCGTTCTAAAAGCGTTTCAAAAGTGCGTGTTTTTAAATTGAAGAGTTTATTTTTATAAAGTACAGTTTCGTGGAAAAACTAAAAATAAAAGGTATTAATAATGATTTTAAATGACTGCTATATGGTTAATACATAAAAATTTAAAAAGACAAGATCAAAAGACCTTGTACCGAAAAACGAAAATATAAAATTGGATGGGTATCCAATAGGACCAAAGCGTTAAGAGAAATAATTAAACGATTTTTCGCCCTGGGCAACCAGCGTGGGCTCATCAGTGATTCCACTGGTCACTCTTTCCAAACATCATTCACCACCATCATCAAATAGGCATAGTTCCGCACTTGTACTTAATTAACCTGATACGGGTCCGTCCTGGCGTTTTAATATTTCCAAAACACGGGCGAAACATAATTTAATTATTTCTCTCTCTCTTAACGCTTTGGTCCTTTCGAGTGTTTTCCACCCAAGATCTTTCGATCTTTTCTTTTTAGATTATTTTCGGTTAAAGTACCCGACTCTGAGGTTTTTTCTCTTTTAATATTAAAGCTTGTTTGAGAAAAATCGGTTAATAAATAAAAAAAGTTATGCTTTTTTGAATAACACCAATGTCAGCCATCTTTAATCCAAGAAGGCAGAGACAACTGTTTTTAGAAGCATTCTCTAGAGGTGAGCTAACATCTGTAAAACATGATGGTCTTTCAGTTGGAAGTGTGCCAATTTGGCGGCCACCATTGTGGTCACTTTTGAAATTGTTTTTTACTAAAATAAGCTCAGTCTCGTAAAGAGGTATGCGACTTTTTTAGGTAAAGGATTGTTAAAATCTTCGCAATCGATCTGACTAAAACCCATCCTGTGCCGTGCTCCTCTCAGTCTGAAATTTCCGGTATATAGATCAACCATTGTCCGGATCTTTTGCCCAGTGAGCTCTACGAGTTTCACGACACTCTTTCTGCAGGGTTCTATCATAAAGTCTTGGGGATGTGTCAGTTTCCGCAATTCTTTCCTGTAATGGTGAAACTTATGGTCCATCCAGTTTGGGAGTGCAGTATTTTGTGCTATTCCAAGGGATGGTTCAGGGCTGATAAAGACAGTAAAAACCGCTTCACGCGAGGATGTACAGAATGTCCCGTAATGTACAGCAAGTGACACAGTGTTCAATCGCACAAGGGCACATTGTTTCGGCAATCGCTTTACTAATATTTTAAGGTACACTATCGGCATCATAAAAATGGTACCTGATAAACTGGTACTAAAATGTGAAAATATTGACATCAAAGATTGCTTTCCAAAAATAATTTTTATATTACAATAATTCGCTAACGCATAAAAGAACTGTAACAAAAATTAAAAAACACAACTCTAACGAAAATTATAAAACAATAGAAAGAAACTATTAGGTACATAAATTTTAATATCTAGTCATTGCGCCATTCACCTCAATTATACCATTTAACCTTATTGCTAGAGAATCAGCCAAAATTTCAAAAAGGTTTTCATTTTCACCAATCACTAGTTATATTAAAGCTTTCCAGCTTTTTTAAAATAAAACGCCAGATATTTTCCATAGGATTGGCGTCTGGGTTTTCCGCAGGTCAAGGCAGAACTTGAATATTTTGCTCCTAAAACCAAGTTTGGCAAATTGTGTCTGTCTTGTTGAAAAATAAACTGGTCTTGATAAAGTTATGTGTAAAATGTCCACATAAAGCTGTGCTGTGAGCCATTGATTCAAAATAGAGCACCATGACCTCTAGCAGAAATTCAACCCCACATATTTACCGAAAATCTTCCAGCGCGATCGTTGTTACCAGCAATATATCTTCCCTCATAGCGCGTTCTTGGTGGACGATACACCCGAATTTGTTTTCTGTCACTACAGGACTGGAAAACTTTTTCATCGGAAAATATTACCTTTCGCCGAAACTCTGGTTCCTTTAGAGAGTAATTAAGAGTAAAAAGTAACCTGGCCTGTTTTTTTTCATTCTTAAGTTTAATTTTTTTAGCAGCCACATGACATCTTAAATTAGAGTCTTTCCTTACGCGATTCCGTGCCACTCTTACACATTCCGGAAATTGGGTTAATATCTTTGCCTGGAAAACAGATGCAAAAGGGTTTTCTTCCATAAAAGCGATAAGGTCATAATCTTGTTCATCAGTTGAAACTTTTAATAAACCAGTCCCTTGTTTTCTCTCTATTGTCTGATCTTCTTCCCATCGTTTCTTAATTTTTATAATCGTGGTTTTACTGCGTCCATAATGTCCCTAATTGACCATTCTAGTTGTAGTTTTGCCAGGAGCTGGGCTTTATCAAATAAAGAAATTTGTGAAGGCATTTTTTATTTGTCAGACTGAATAACAGAATGACATACTTTGACAGTTTAAGAAAAATACAATAATGGGTGACTTTATTTGTAAAAATAGACCAAGGTATTACAACAAAAAGTATTGTGTACCACTTTTATGATGCCGATAGTGTACATTTCATTATGACAATCATCATCATAAAACGTCTTTCATTTATCCTTACGTCTTAAACTGCAATCACGTAGACTTAGAACGCTCAAACTAGTCAGTGGTGCAGCATCTTATTAGAGCAAATCTCTTTATAAACGAACGAACGAAACTGTTTAGGAGACTAGAAATAACGATAAACAAATTAAGCTGGAGACTAATGTGTATAAACCGAGTATTCTCACTTTACTCAATTGATAATATTATTATTTACTTAAACTTTTCTCCCTTGCCCCTAAAAAACAGCCTTTGTGTGAATCCCACACCTGAACTTGCGGCGAAACAGTTCATAAATATGACTTATGCTGCAAAAAAAGTGCAAAACGTTGGTATCCTCATAGGCTGATCAATTACATTCTCAGGAGGAACCTTCTATGAGCTAATTTTTGGAACCGTCTGGGAATTTTCGGAATGCCGGCAAGCGGGTGGATTGGATGCCTCTGGTCCCTTGGAGGGGTGGCAAGGCAATACTTTGGAATACGACTTGCAAAGAAACTCTTTGTAAATCTTATATCAGGGGAGACAGCAAGAGGAGCAAAATACAAAGAACTTGAAAATCGTGGTTTCTTGTTAATTCATTTTGCTGTGGAGACATTGGTCCCATAAAACCTTCATCGCTCAGCAGATTAGTGTTGCCACACAAAGAGGTAATGCTGCCTCGGTGCTGGGGACAATTCCCCAAGGTATGGAGTTTGGAAGAAAATTAAAATTTTTGGTAAGTTTTTTTTTTGTGTGAGCGAGTTTGATGTGAAAATGTAACGAGAAATTTCGGAAAACTTACCTGTTGGCTCGATTTTGTGCGTTTGTTTTGCCAAATTTTTGTCGAAGTTTAACTTGGGTCGTGTCTTTTTCGAAAACACTTCGCAAACTTTTAAAGCTCATGTCATCGTTTGTTTTCGGCGGGGGCGGTTCTTTCGCTTGATGAACACAGACTGGAGATGACGGCAGACTGCTCCCGCGACATTTTGGCACTCTTAGGTTCGTCTCTTCGGCGTTTGGTTGTTCGGCATTGTTTGTGCTAGTTGACTTGGCCTCAAACTCCTTTTTTAAATTCCTAACTTTACCCGCGGAGGTGCTACACAATGTAGCACCATCTTGCGCATCCTCGACTTTCTTGTGATGAGCGTGGGCAGCGGTTTCTTTCTGTTGTAAACTTTCCAAAAACGATTTGTGCTGTTTCACCACCGAGTTATGTGCTTCAACGAGAGGTGCTTGGTCTGAAACGTTTAATGCAGACCTGGACAACGAGCAGTCTGTGGAAAGTAACTCCATTGCAGAGGGTTCTGAAAAAAAATAAAAAATTAAATATTTGTCAGTAAATTTACGTTACAAGGCCACAAAGTTTTTAGTCTATATTTAAAAACATATTTCTGTTCTGGTTACTGTTGTTGCTTTCCAAAATGGTTAACATATTGCCAAAGGTTAGTTACCCCGAGTGCCTCAGTAAACCAGGAGGAATTTGAAGTTTCCGTGACTCAGCCGGTTTCGTTATTATATTTCTTCTGCTTACATTGGTTTGACACCTTCGCTAGGTAAAGCTGCCTTTTGATTAGCACACGTCTTTAAAACTGTATTCACCAAAATCGCAGCTGATCCTCATTGCAATTTGATTAGAGGAAAATACACAATTTTTTGTTCAGGGTAGACCTTCCGATTTGTACAGGGTGACCTAGAAATCGTGATTAAAGTTTGAAAAACGGTTTATTTAAAAGCGTATATTAACGCCTCAATTGACTGCGTTGCAATAATTTTTAAGCATGTTATCAGGCAAGTAAAGCTTTACATTTTTAGTATAGCAAGTGATATTATATTATATAGGGAAAGTCAGACTCAATATTAATAAAAAATAAGCAAAAACAAATATCAACGAATTTTAGTCGCTCGGTATAAATATGATGTCATTTCCAAAGATGAAAAATATAAACCTTTACTTGCCTGATAACATAATTAATATGCACTTTTAAAAATACCGTTTTTTAAACTTCAATAACGATTTCTAGGTAGTCCAGTACATATCGAAAGGTCTCCCACGAACAAAAAATTGTGTATTTTCGCTACGCCAATAAGATATAAAATTGGATCAAAATCGGTTGAAAAGATTTGTTTCCACTAAACAATATGCAAAACTTTACAAAGAGGATCAGCTGCGATTTTGGTGAATACAGTTTTAAAGACGGGCAGCGGTACATATTCAAAAAGTACAATTAGTTTTTCTGCCCATTTTTATACAACCTACACCTCGTTCAAGCACACTGTGACGGGTTAAGAGTCATGTCTCTAAACTATGATTTTGTTATAGTTGCATTATTGTTACATTGTTAAATTCTGGTGGATCCATTTCAACTGCGTGGAAGTCTTTGAGAGCGACATCAGGCAAAGACAGAGTAGTCTAGAAGACAGGTTAATAAGAAACTATAAGTCAGAAATAAAAGGTCCCTAAAAAACTGTTTTTCATCTGTGAGTCAAGGACCCTACTTCAGCCAAATTTGTAAGTCTCAATTATCTAACGGCCGTATTCATAGTACTTCCTTCAATGAACAAGGCGGCATATCTCCCATTATGCATACAGGCAAGTTTTTAGAGTTAGGATAGCTCCACTTTTGCTTTGCTTTGTTCAAAGTTTCCTGGGTTAGGGGGTAGTCCACAAGATTTACAAATTTAATAATAACAAGGCAAACCACTCACCTGGAGCACTTATAGACAACCTCGAATTTGTCGACGCTAACTTTTCTTCTACTGGTATATTAATCCTGTCTGATATGGCACTAGAAGTTTTTTCTACTGCAGTCTTCCCCCTGTCTACAACTGTCTCATTGATGGCTTCCGCGAAATTTATAGATAACGCCTCTTGGCTAGGTGTCTTAGCCAATGACAAAGAGCTACTGGTCATACTACTACTGTCGCTGTTGCTTAGCTGTCTACAACCGGTGCCTCCATTTTCTAAACGTTGTTTGGTACGTTTTACTGTCCCTGGATGCCAGGGGATTTCCTCTTTGTTGTAGGGGAATATGCCACTGGAACTGTTTTCGAGATCTGAGGTGCTGTGTAAAACTTTCTCACCTGAAATTACATTTTAAATAGAATGTAAAAATGATTTATTACAAATCGACTGACCCTCTAAGGGTTCTTTTTTAAAGGGATTTTTTTATATTTGCTTTATTATATATATTGCTTTATTATATATATTGCTTTATTATATATATATTATATATATATTATATATATATATATATATATATATATATATATATACAACCTACACCTCGTTCAAGCACACTGTGACGGGTTAAGAGTCATGTCTCTAAACTATGATTTTGTTATAGTTGCATTATTGTTACATTGTTAAATTCTGGTGGATCCATTTCAACTGCGTGGAAGTCTTTGAGAGCGACATCAGGCAAAGACAGAGTAGTCTAGAAGACAGGTTAATAAGAAACTATAAGTCAGAAATAAAAGGTCCCTAAAAAACTGTTTTTCATCTGTGAGTCAAGGACCCTACTTCAGCCAAATTTGTAAGTCTCAATTATCTAACGGCCGTATTCATAGTACTTCCTTCAATGAACAAGGCGGCATATCTCCCATTATGCATACAGGCAAGTTTTTAGAGTTAGGATAGCTCCACTTTTGCTTTGCTTTGTTCAAAGTTTCCTGGGTTAGGGGGTAGTCCACAAGATTTACAAATTTAATAATAACAAGGCAAACCACTCACCTGGAGCACTTATAGACAACCTCGAATTTGTCGACGCTAACTTTTCTTCTACTGGTATATTAATCCTGTCTGATATGGCACTAGAAGTTTTTTCTACTGCAGTCTTCCCCCTGTCTACAACTGTCTCATTGATGGCTTCCGCGAAATTAACTATGTTAAGTCCAATTTGGGTCATTGTTATGTTTAGGTGTTATCTCACTAACTATATAAAAATACTAATGACCCAAATTGCACTTAACATGGTGTGGCTCTGAGGTACAGATGTGTTATGTCACACTAATGATATCCTGCTTGTCTACTATTTTAAATTTTTAGTTTTTACTAAACTCATCAAGTGACTCAACATAGTCTGGCTCTGAGGTACAGATATATATATTTATATATATATATATATATGTTTTAATCAAATCAACTATAAAGAATACAACACATGACAAAATTGAGGTTAGACGGTGCTCTACGTTCAGGCTATCCGGTCAGCTCCATGAGAACTGATTCAACATGCCAGAAATTCGTGCAAGAATTGAACAAGCCAGATCATCTTTTGTCAAAATCACATCAGTATTTTGTAGTCGCGGTCTTGATACCACTCTCCGAATTCGTCTGCTTCGTTGTTATGTGTTTAGCATTATGTATTACGGCGTAGAAGCATGGACAGTGACTAATGACATGTGCAAAAAACTGGGAGGCATTCGAGATGTGGTGTTAGCGTAGAATGCTCAGGATATCTTGAATGGACAAAGTATAAAAAATCTATAGCTTTGAACTTTTTTAATCGCTGAAGAATTATCCAACCAATCATCATCCCTTTTAGAAACTCGCAGCTTAAATTTTCAGAAAGCACCAAATTCCTAGGTACATTCTTGGATGGAGATGTGTTGGGAGACTCACTTGGATCATGTTTCAAAAAGGTTGAATTCAGGCTACTACGCCCTTTTGCAATTAAAACAAGTGCTTGATGGCCACAGCATGTTCAATGTCTATTTCGCTTTAATTATTAACATTAACAACATCTTCATTAATCAAAAACGAATCATAAGACATATATAATTTAAAACCAACACAAACATGTAGAAAACATTTTATTGAATTTGGAATACTGACAGTGGCTTCCCTATAAATTTTTTCCTGTATCATGTTTCTAAAAAAAAATTTACAACACAATATCCAACAAGATCAGGAAATTTGCTTAAATCTCCCATCCATAGTAGTAAAATATGTTTTATTCACTTGCCAAATAAATTAAAACATATGCGATCTATTAAGCAATTTAAATCTGAGTTGAAACGTTACCTAACGAATAAGGCTTATTATAATGTTAAAGAATTCCTAGACTATAGGTTATTATTCAAATGACTTAAAAAAAAATTGTTTAATACATCTTATTTCATTTATTACTGTTTGTTAGTTCAGTGTGTATTAATTGTCTGTTTTTTTAGATTTATACAAATTGCTTATTTTGTGTACTTTTTTATTTATTAGTTATTATTCTTGTTATTCTGATAAGAATTTTTTACCTAAGTGGTAATGCACATTCTTTAGAAAAATAGTCGTACTTTTTCCATATATGTATATACAATCTTCGATTTTTGTCCGTGTGTCGATGCACTGTGCGTCGGCGAAAAATATGATGCCCGGTCTTTACTAACCTTTTTCATTGTTATAGTAAACAGATCCTCTCGGCCTGATGTCGTATGAGCCCCACGAACTGTTTCTGCTGGGCAGCACTCTCGTATCACCGGAGCCCCAGGAAGAGTGCCGTGACAGTTCGGTGTTGCTTTCTTTTTCCGGAAAACTCATCGCCACCGCGCTATCGTAGGAACTCCAAGAACTCTGTCTCGACGGACTGTCTCTTGGAACTTTTTCCGGTTGTTCATTGGAGGGGCATATAATCTAATCAGGAAAAATATTTTTTTTATTTATTTTTTTTTATACTGGGACTTTCCATCCTTTATAGGATCAATGCCCAGTTTAAGCCAATTTTTTTGCAAAGTGAAAGACAAACACAGGTAAAAATATAGTAATACAAGATACCCCAAAAAACTTGAGCCACTTCGAAAACTCGTTTATTTGCCATAGAAGTTTTATAAAAAAGTTCGGGAACTTTTTGATGTATCATAAATATTTCGAAAAATATTAACTACTCATAAACGCCCCGCCATAGGCGGATACCGTTTGATTTTTGTCAAGTCCTAAGGTAAGTAGATTGTTTTAATATAAATTGCAGATGGGATGAAATGAGTTCATAAAGCTATTAGTTTTTAGAAAAAGCCCCCACTTAGATGTTTGCCAATATTTTTTTTTGTTATCTTTGGTATGTCTTTATCAAAATTATATAAACCTTAGATGGGATGAAATATTTGTATTGATAAGGGAATTTAGTTTGGCAAACTATTCTTGGCAATTGTCATGGAAAAAAATGTTTAACCAAATAAAAGGTACCTTATTTAAAAATACCTTAAAACTTTATCCAGTTTTTTTTTAATTTGCCTTATTTTTTAAAAGTTTAAAAAAAGATATGCTATATGAAGAGTAAAAATTTTTTTTTTTTTGAGAATTGGAGAGGGGATAAAGTTTTTGGTTAAATGTTACCTGACTAGTCGATATCCTTTGCTGTTTCTTTTCCTCGCGATCGAATACGCGATCCAATTGATTTGAGAACGGGTCGCAACTAACTTGAGCGTTTTTCGCGACGTGCTGAGATTCAGGAACGATTTGACTACCATTATTATCACTAAAATTACTAGAGCGCACAGTACTTTCAGTTTTGACTATTGTCGACGAGGTCCACATCGGGGTCTCCATCTCCACTTCTACACTAGTTTTTTGATCACAGACGGGTTGAATATTATTTTGATGCTCGCACTGATGTTGCTGTCCCTCCCGTTCTCCCGGGTCCCACGTGTCCGACGTTGCCAGCGCCGCGTGTTTGCTCGCACTAAAACTACAGGAACTTTGTTGAGTTACTTCGCCGAACCGCGACGCTATGGTGGACACCAATCGACTTTCTTCTTTTTTTGACGACGATAGCGTCGAGCCTCTTCTATCTTCGCATTTTGCGGATACCTTTATTTGAGAGAATATCATTAGGAGATAAAACATAGAAATCTACACATAGACTGAGCGCTGTATCAAATTTCTTTCATAAATTAGGTTTAGTTCAAGTAATCAAAATTTATTGAGTGAAAAAGAAATAGACGATTGCATTTGTTTGATTTCATTTTGTTTTGGAAACATTGCTTGCCTGCCTCCTTTTCTGAAAGCATATCTATTAGTTGTCAAGGGCGGAGTAAAATATAACAATAGTATAGACTTTTTATATAAATTAAATTTTATGAATTTTTAAAGCATATGATTCTGTTAACCCAAATCATAAAATTGTATGTATAGCGATTAAGGTAACATAAGCAAGCAGTATTGTTTCCAATTCAAAATTTACCTTTGTTTGTCGGCCTTTGACACCTGATTTGGATTTAGGCTTTTTTCCCAAAAAAACACAGTTTTCGGCACTTTTTTAGTCAGCAATAAACTCAGGTAAACAAAATCTTTTACATACAGCAGCTGGGATAGTTATTCTTATTAACTTTTTGTGTCAATAACGATAACAACGTAGTGTTAAAAATAAAGTTTTTGGGCTGCTTAAAATAACATATACTTGGGTCCTTGATTGGGAAATATGATGATATATATCTAATTTCAAACAATTCTTGTTTAGTTGCTGTAACAAGTTTATCATAATGACACAAGTAAATCATAAAAAATAAAGCGTGTTGTTATCCTTATTAAACAAAACAACATGACAGATCGTTACTGCACAGAATAATAATAACAAAAAAAATAAAAGTTCAGAAACCTTCTAATATAAATTATAACTTAATATTTTATAGTAGCAACACACTAAATTTCGTAAATAATTTTAGTAAAAATCGTGCTTTAGAACAGCAACGGGGCTGTAAAATAAAATATACCAATTTTAAACGAAGATGCGGGTTTAGATGGTACCCCCTCCCCCTTGAGGCGATGTCAATTTCATAATTTATTAAATATAACCGGAAATTTGTAGTCCTCGACCACAAAAACCCCTATAATCCACCCTCCCTCCTCGAGGAGCTGTAAACTTCAAATTCTTAAAATCTGATCGAAAATTCATAATCCTTGACATTCAAAACCTCTAAATACCAATTTTAAACAAAACCCCTCTTCCACCCCCTTTAATAGTTGTAAAATTAGTTTAATAATACAGAAACCTCAGTAATCGTGAGTATAATAATTTAGATTTTAGTTGTAGATTCCATACAGTATTTCGATTAATTTAAAACCTCGTACAACAAATTTTGACGGATTAACATCATACCTCCAAGCCCCTTTCCCCACCCTAAATTATTGCTTTAAAAATATTTTAAAAAAACACTATTTTGAATTCCAGAATCTATTTATTTATTTTTTTAGTTTGATACCCCACATTCCATATTTTAAAGGATTAAAATACTATCAGATATAAGGCAGTAATTTCAACTTCCCAATTCAATTTTTCAAAAAATCCAAAAACTCCTATCGACTAGCTTTTTAAAAAGGACCCTAAATGCAAATTTTCAGCTTCTCATATCTCTGGAACTCCAAGTAATTGTGAGTTATTTTTACCCCCTTCAAAACATGATCATCCCTGGTCAAAATTTAAAAAATTCCAAAACACGTTTTTTTTATTTTATTAGCAGATAATACCAATTTTTAGACCTCTATTGCTTTTCGATTGTGGGATCCAGAACATCTTTTTAAATTTTCAACGCCTGTTTTTACCACTTTATGGTCCTAGGTCAACTGGTATAAGCTGTGGTAGGGTGTAGTTGTTAGTTCACGGTCTTTTAACTTTAGAAAACGGCGAAGTTGTACCGTTTATTTTGCATTTGGAAACTTATAGAGGTCGACAAAATCAAATTAAAGTTCATGTACTACTTTGTTCAAAACTTTGCTAACAAGAACAGAAAACATGTTTTTTAATGCAAAAATCATTAGAAGAAAAACTGGAAATACCTGGAGAAAACATATGTTACCGAGTATCAAACCCACCTAAACTCTTTACACCACAATGTGCCTGAACAGATTTAGGTCACATAAAAATTTACCTATTTATTTGTTATTTTTGAATGGGGAAGACGCTTCCTCGTCTTAACAACTTTAGTAAAACTTCAGCTGACCCTCTTAAAATAAATAGCTATTAATTTGAAATAAAAGTTATGTTTTTTTCTTTTACTGCTTGTGTGGCACGTACACAAATAAAAACATTTTTTCAACGACACGTTTTCTAGTTTAGAGAGTGTAAGAGGTTTTTTTTGAAATATATAAAATTAAATTTGGAAATGTGAATTTAATACTAGACAGTGCGAATCGATTTTTGGAATTTGTTCATGAATGACATTAATTTGAATTTTGCGCCCATTTTATTTATTTTAATTTTTGTGCAATTGGCAATACTGATTTTTTTATTCGCGCATGCTCTCACGATCGGCTTTTGACAAGGACGTGCGCAATTTTTACTTCTTTAAAAAAAAACCGTGATGGAGACTACCGCGCGGTAAGGAAAGACACGGCCAATAATCCTTCGAGATATCGACAGAAAGAGTGGTAAGTCGTGGTAATATTTTCCAACTTTGCTAATATTCAAGTGATACATTTTTTTCCTTCTGCCAAATTTTTCTTATTTAATGCAAACTTGAGCAGAATAATCAGATAAATTTCGAAACGCGTAAAATAAAAATTAGATAAGTTACTTTAATTTCAGACAGGAATAATTGGAGATTGGATGTGTACACTCAATATGAGAGAGCGTTACTTATATTTCCTAAAATACGATTTGTATTTTAGGAAAATGCAAAATAATTTTAGAAAGGTCGAATATTCCAGTTGTAACTTAGAATCTACAAACGCGATTTCAGAATGTCCAAAATGATATTTGAAAATGTTTTGGAAACGTTAATTTAATTTTGGAAAAGAATAATTGTAAATGAGGAGAGTGATTTGAATATTGGAAAGCACGAATTGTATTTTAGAAATAAGCATATAAGTAGTAACGGGCCCGGCCAAAGACTTTCGGCCGCCGAGACTGAGAAACGCTGCCCTTCCATGGGCGAAAAAAATTTTTTTTTGGGGGAGGTGGGTAATTAACAAAACCCTTGTTTAAATGTATCCAAAAAAATGATTAAACTGTAACCTACATCCTTTTTAATCCTAAACATGAAAGTAAAATTTTTTACTAGTTTTTTTTTAGGAAAGTGCTCAATAAAATCGTCCATTAACAGCATTTTTGCGACACAATTCTTTTTTCATAAAAGTTATTTATATTGAAAAGCAAGGGCGGAAACAAAAACAAAAACTGATGAAAATAATACTAAAATCAGATTTTATAGCGCCTGCTTTTTCCAACATTTTGAACTTCACGTTTTTTGGTAAATAAAAAAATGTGAGTTGGATTAGTTGCCAAGGAGGGTTGGCTTAAAGCTGTCTCAATTATAGATTTGTTGTCAAAAGTCATAAATGCGCCGCAGGCGAAATTTCTGGGAGAATTATATTAAAAATGCCATTTTTTTAAGTTTTGATTTAGAATAAAGAATTAGGATGTGGAGAGTTAAAAATAATGCGAAAAAATTATAAAATTGCGTCAGCCGCCTCCATGTTTAGACGCCCATGGAGCTCCACCGCTCCCTTATAGGAGCGGCCCTGGTAGTAAGTATCTAATAACTTTATTTTTAGGAACGAAAATGAATACAAACACAAACTAAGTAAGCAAGATAAAGTCGTCTGATAAAATCTGGTTTTCTTTTGCGTTTCGGGGTTCAGAAACTTTCTGACAGTGCAGAAATATTAGAATACTTTACGTTTCACAATTTCTAAAATACAATTCTTGGTTTCTAATATTTAAATCACTCTTCTCATTTAGTATTCTTTTTCAAAATATTAACGTTTCCAAATTTAATTTTTTCCTGTCCTAAATTAAATTAACCTTTCAAAATATAATTTTCCTTATCCAAAATTAAAGTGATATACTGATATCATTTTAACAGTTTCAAATATCATTTTGAACATTCTGAAATCGCGTTTTTTAGATTCTAAATTACGTCTGAAATATTCGAGCTTCCAGAAATTATTTTGCATTATATGAATAATTGTATTTTCGAAAATATACTTTACGCTTTCTCATAATGAATTTACACATCCAATTTTCAATTATTCCCTTCTGATATTATAGTAATATTTATAATTTTCATTTTACAAATTCGAAATTCCAAAAATCAATACCAAATATTACATTCACATTTCCAAATTTCAATTTATATGTTTAAAAAAACACTCCGAATTACAACTGGGAAAGGTGTACTATATATACGGATAAGCCTTACCTCATGTCCAGGCAAGTGAACGATTTGGTTCGGAGACACGCTGTACGACTCTCCGTTATCACAGGGCATTAAAACGTGACGCGCCAATAACATTTTACTCTCTTGCACGCTCTCTTTTGACGCTGATTTTTGACTGAGATCTTCCAGAGATACGAAGTTGGGTGACGTTTTCATGCTAATCCTTAACTCTCTGGTTTCAAGATTATCAGGTGACCAAGATTTGGGCCGACCGCCCATCTGTCTCAGATCCAGGCCCGATAACGTCGAGTGCAGGTCGTAAGATTTCGACATGGCTTGGACGACGGGCGTGGGCTCCCCACCTGGCGGCACTTTTTCGTTTTTGCCGCTGTTAGTTGGCGACTTGAGGTTAGTTTCAGACTTCGATCTCTGCAGTTTTTCTTTGTTCTTCATGGCGTCTAGTATACCTTGATAGGTTTCCAATTGACTTAGAAAGTGTGTATTTGGCTTGATGCAACTTCTCTTATCCTGAACGTGTGACAGCGCTTTGTCGAAGTCCCAGCTGTAGGCTTTCATGGCGTAAGCGATTACCACGCTGGCGGATCGACTGACTCCCATTTTGCAGTGAACCAAAACCTGTAACAAATAAAATAAATATTATTATATCATCATTTTCTGTCAAAGGACCCTGTCTGAAAGTAATGGAAAATAGCCCCGAAAATAGCCGTCGGTGATATTTTGAAAAACTTAAAAGATGATGTTCCAGATCTACATGTTCCAATCAAAAGATATCATTAGCCAAATGTTAACCGATCAACGGTACACTGGTGAAAGAGAAATATAGGGTGGTCCAAAAAAATTGTCACTTTCGACCCAATCGTTCGATTTTCGAAATTTTTAGCTGTTTTCATAGACAAAAGATGAAACTTTACTGACGCGACTGAAAATTTGGCATATGTCAAAAATGCAAGATATCGGGGAGCTTTAAAAAATGGGTTAATGTCACCCTCCCTTGCGAAAAATTTGAGTGCGACCCTGATTTTTGTCAATGAGGCAAAAGCCTCATACTTTCCTCGCCTACCGAGGTATCACTTTGGTTGTAAAATAAAAAAAAATTGTAATGTCTGTAGGAAGGTGCACTGTTTAGGGCTAGCATAACTTGCTACATTACAATTTTTGGTTTAAACACTCCTGATTTAAAATGTTTATAACTTTTTTGTCTCATAACCAATTTAGAGAAATAATACCTCGGTAGGCGAACAAAGTATGGGGATTTGCCTCATTGCCAAAAATCAAGTCAAAGGACATGGGCCAAATAACATAGGTATTGGGCTTCCGTGGAATGCGTTGGTACTTACATATGTTGTAGACAACTTCTTTCTGAACAGTGTTTAAATTCGACAAAAGTGCCGCTGGGCCGGAGGAGCCTCACAATTTCGATCCAAAGTTTGGATTTTTAAAATGTTTTGATGTCAAAAAATGGCTAATTCTGTCAGAATATTTTTACTTTATACTGTCAGACTTAATGTTAAGGGTACTAATCATACTTTTGGTACCTAACTCACTAGCGGATGACACTGCGTTTCAATTTTGCGCCACGATTTTTTTACTTTACCCAGACTAGTTTCGACGTACATTTAAAAGCTTTGATTGGCGGTCATTTATAACCTCTGCAAATGTCGTTTTTGTGTTTTTTATATACTAATGTAAGTATTATTTTCAAATGGTTTCGAAATGAGTCTTAAAAGGTCAGGTTGCGGAATTGTGAAGAAATAGCTAGGTATCTATGTTATCACTGAGATACAGGGAAACGAAACATTGCTATCTAACGGGTCTTCCCTTCTCGGACACTCGAGACTAGGGAGCTCCGGTATCTTTTGATTTGGTGATTTCATAATAATGCAAGCATGAAGGCTGTGAGGTTAAACGCGCTGCATTCATTATAAAGTGGAATAAAAGTCGCGGTTGCTTTGAAAAATCCCTAAATATTGTTTTCATTTTTGTCTAGACTTCGTCAATTGGTTTTTCATGACGACGAGCAGCATCCAGTATCCTAGTAACAAGACGCTGTGAAGGATACCGTACTTCATTCTCTTCGTGCCTTGCATATCCTAGGTACCACAGGATTGATGTAACATGTGCACATACTCCTAATGTCCTTGCTCCCACTTTGCATGTACAATAGGTGGATATGATTGGATCTCTTATATTTACTTCTGCGTTAAACATTATGAAGGAGCTATGTTGAACAGCCTGAACATTCTGTTCTGTAAGATGAACCATTTTCAACAAAAAAATAAAAAGGCTACAAACGGAACTGAACAAGTAAACAATATAAAACAACACAAACAAACTAAATTATATAAAACTAACTAAAATCATGAAAACTACTAAGAACGAACGGTCTAACAGCAAGGGCACGCCAAAACTTTCTACGTGGCACATCACTGCTCTTAACTAAAAAGCCAGTTAACTCATTTTTGTTTTAGTATCCTTTGTGATCACAAAGCAAATTCTGAAAGACAGTCTTTGACTTATTTTTGAAGTTTGATTAAGGCCTCTTACCTATAAAGATTTTCTAGTTATTTTAAAGTCAATTAATTCTCTACCCATGGACTCAAACCCGCTACACTTATTCAAATTATTGTGTAAAATCGCCACACTCCTTGGTCAAATTCCTACCTTAAATATCAGTGACTCTATGGCAGAATTACCTAGAGTGAGGTAAGAGAATTTGAGTGCCCTCAGCTATCCAAAAATAAATTAAGTCAAATTCTACAATTTTTTGACATCAAAACGTTTTCAAAATCCAAACTTTGGATCGAAATTGTGAAGCTCCTAAGGTCCAGCGGCACTTTTGTCCAATGTAAACAGTGTTCCGAAAGAAGTTGTCTACAACATAATGTAAGTACCAAGGCATTCCACGGAAGCCCAATACCTGTGTTATTTGGCCCATGTCCTTTTTCGCAGGTGGGTGAAATTTACCCACTTTTTAAAGCTCTCCGCCATCCAACACCTGCTTCGCCATCTTGGATTTTTGACATATGTCATATTTTGAGCCAGATTAACAAGAACTCATGTCTTGTCGTATCAACAAGCCTAAAATTTTTAAAATCGGACGAATGAGTTGCACCTTATGGTAGCCCTAAACAGTGCACTTTCCTACAGACATCACAATTTTTGGTCTAAATACCCCTGAATTAAAATGAGTATAACTTTTTTATCTTATAACCAATTTAAATAGGTGATATAGCCCGATAGGCGAAGAAAGTATAGGGCTTTTGCTTCGTTGACAAAAATGAAGACCAGGGTCGCACACAAATTTTTTATATCTTGTATTTTTTACATATGTCAAATTTTGAGTCGCGATAGTAAAGTTTTAACTTTTGTCTATAAAATCAGCCAAAAATTTCGAAAATCGGCCGATTGGGTCCAAACTTATAGCGCGTTCAAAAAACTAAAAAAAAAGTTTACAAATTCCAGATTTCCGGAGATAGGCGGAAAAAAACCGAAATCTTCATTTTTAGTTTTTATTTTTCTGCGCCCTTATTAAAGCTGTCAAAGAACGCTTAAAACTTTCTACAGGCACTTTTTTAGAATCTATCTAGTGAGAGGTAAGTTTTTGAGAATTGACATTTCAGTGTGACAGGAGCATTGCCAAGTTCATTTTTTCTTATGGACACATCCTTTTTTTCTCCTGCCATTTGGTTCATAGAGGACGACAGATAATATTTTGCAAGCTTATTTTGACAAGTCACCTGACGTTTTAGGTTTATTGAAAGTCATCAGCACAAATTTAATTTTTGGTTTTAACTTACTTAAGATATTTTGGAAACCCGATTGCAGTTCTTTTTCTGACATTTTAAAAATTACAGTTTTTTTGACATTTTAAAAATTAGTTTTTTTGACATTTTCTTATAACAAAATAACTTTACTTAGCATTTTAAAAATACGATTTTTTTTTGTTTTTTAATCTTTGAATTTGCGCTGATGATGGTCAAATAACTCAAAACGTCAGGTACTTGTCAAAATGAAGTTGTAAAATATCTGTCATCCTTTATGAACCAAACGGCAGGAAAAAAAGCATGTGTCCATAAAAAACGAACTTGACATTGCTCCTGTCACACTGAAATATCAAATCCCGGAAATGGACCTCTCATTAGGTAGATCTTAAAAAAGTGCCTGTAGAAAGTTTTAAGCGTTTTTTGACAGCTTTAAGAATAAGGGCGCAGAAAAATAAAAACTAAAAATAAAGATTTCGGTTTTTTTCGCCTATCTCCGGAACTACCGGGAATTTGTAAACTTTTTTTTTGGTTTTTGAGCAAAGCGTCAAATTGCGCAACTTTGCCCTAATTTAAACCTTTTCGTATCTTCTACCGTTTAGGGGATCCCCATGGAGAGCATCGAATTTGGAACAACCTGTATATTGTAAGAAACTAAAGTATTTGATAAGGAAACGAATTAAAGGAACAAACAGTGAATTTTATCCAGATAATTTTGTAGGGAACACTTTATGTGTGAAGCGCAACAAAGCGCCACAGATGACAATGTTAAGAGAAATAAGACAATTTAATAATTATTATTTTTATATATAATTTTCTTCAAAATTAATAATAAACACTTAAAACTGAACTTTTTTATAAAAAAACATTTTTAAGGTAGGAACACACAAAGCAACTTTTTCATGCATCAAATTTTCTAATAATAGGTTAAAAGGAGACACAATCTGGCCGAGAAACTGACGCACAGAGATATCTCACAAGCCTTCTAGACGACTGTAGGATATTATAAAATACCATAAGTACAACTTACCTTGGATCCTTGCTGTCTTGCCTTTGTGATGTATTTGAATGTGTCGTCCCAATACTTGAGCAGGTCGGTTTTTTCGTCGTCGTAGACGCGCACATTTAGATAATCAAACGTAGCCGGAAAAAAATTGTCGATCTCCATGGTTACGTTTAAGATATGGCCAACTCTGAAAAAAAATGGGGTACATTTAGACAATTTCGTTGGGAGAGTACAACACCTTTTGACGATCGCTTTAAGTTATAAATTGAAGGATCTCGGGAGGAATTTGAAAGCTTAAAATAGAGGTAATGCGCATTTTTTGAAATTACCACGCACCCCTAGGAGAAGTAAACTTTACCCCCATATTTTGAATACGGAAAGTGGGTCGAGCATATAACTATGAGATACTATAACGGCCTTGCCCTTGCGTTTTCCGAAGAAAAAGCCGTAGCGATAATAACTCTCCCAATTAAGCCTGTAAAAAGTGCAGCCAAAAACCTTTCTGGGCGCGAGTAGACTGCGTCAGGCATGCGCAGTAGATTTTTCGCCTTTGTTTTCCAAAGTTATTATTGTTACACATTTTGCGACACTTAAGCCATTATACTATCTCATAGTTATACGGGATCGAGTGATATCTTGTTTTTAAGGTTTTTCAAATGTTGTCAAAAGTAGCATGGACCAATGCAAAAATCGTTTGTTTTATGAAATTAAAATTTGATTTTTCGGAAATCCCGCGGCGCGTTGATTTTTTTTTTCGTTAATAGTACATTTTATCATTTAATTTTTTTCTTTTAGGATACATTCCTACGAGGGGGAAAAGTTACTTGTATAATTTGAGGTTACTTTGGAGTGAATATCCCAAAAATGAATGAAAAGACTTTCGAAATTTTTACACGTCTGCAAAGACATTTAAGAGGCCTTTAAAACAAAGTATCACTCGATCTACTTTCCCAATTCAAAGTAAAGGGTCTCCCTTGAATAAAAAATCGACGTGTCCAAAATCAGTCTCTAAATGTGTGAAAACGCCTCAGAATGTATACCGGGTGGGCCATAAAAAACTGCACGAAAGTTTCTTCGATATAACTTTTAAAGTACTTAACCGATTTTAACAAAATTGGTGGTATTGTGTAGATAATTAATGTTTTTTGCTGCGTACTAAAAAAATGTCGCCATCAAATAAAAGCCTTTTTTTAATCTCGTTTCCAATGTTGTCAATTTTTTTTTTAATTTTTACTTTTTTTTTCTGAAACTACCATTCATGCTTATTTAAAAAATCTATTAATCATCAAAATCGAATAAACACTTTTTGAGATATTAGATTTTATTTTGGTGTAATTTTTCAAATCCATTTCTTAGTTTTTTTGGCTTTCATCCTTATTTTTTTCCGTAACTTTCTTATTTAATAACCGATTTTTGCAAAGTTGGCGGTATTGTAGTTAATTAATAAGGTTTTATGATGCGTACTAAAAAAAGTAGCCATCTTGAAATGTAAAATGGCGCATTAAAGCAAACAAAAGCCTTTTTTTAATCTCGTTGTTTTCAATGTCGTCAATTTTTTTTTAATTTTTAGTTTTTTTTTCTGAAACTACCATTCATGCTTATTTAAAAAATCTATTATTCATCAAAAATCCATTAAAACACTTTTTGAGATGTTAAATTTTATTTTGGTATCATTTTTTAAATCCATCTCTTAGTTTTTTCGATTTGATAGATTTTTTAAATAAGCATGAATGATAGTTTAAGAAAAAAAACCAAAAATAAAAGAAAAATTGACAACATTGCAAACCACAAGTTTAAAAAAACGGAAAAAAATAATGATGAAAACCAAAAAAACTAAGACATGGATTTGAGAAATTACACCAAAATAAAATCTAATATCTCAAAAAGATTTTAATAAATAATAGATTTTTGAAATAAGCATGAAAGGTAGTTTCAGAAAAAAAACTAAAAATTAAAAAAAAAATTGACAACAGTGAAAACAACGAGATTAAAAAAAGGGTTTTGTTTGTTTTAATACGCCATTTTTAATTTCAAGATGGCGCCATTTTTTTAGTACGCAGTAAAAAACCTTATTAATTATCTACACAATACCACCAATTTTGTAAAAATCGGTTAAGTACTTTAAAGCTATAGCGAATTTTTATGGCCCATCCGGTGTATGAATGACAAAAGCATACTAAAATGGGACATGGTTTTTTTTTTAAAAAAAACCTTACCCATTTCTCATCAACTCCTCATAGTTTCTAGCGTTCCACTCTGAGCCGAGATAGACGTGGTCAAAGATTTCAGTCGGGGCGTCCATCTGGCCCAGAATGACCAGCATCTCCTGGTCTATGAAGGATTTGTACTCTCCCAGGTCCATGTCTAGTGCCTCCTCCAGCCGGACCCTAATCACCTTTGAGGTCACCTCGTCGAGATCGACCGACATCATGATTTCTTTGAGGGCCGAACGAATCACCTATAAAAAGAAGGGGGGAATATATTGGATTTTTCTACATTGCTGAGTGTAATATATATATTTTTTTTTGAAACTTCCAAAACTAACTTCCAACTAAATCGGCTGTCAAAAATAAAAATGATGTAAAAAATAGGGGATATTTTTGACTATATTTTTGAGTAGTTTAAGTTCGTTCATTTGTTAAAACATGATATTTTATTTTTTTTTTAGTTAACAACTTAATTATTTCATTAAAAATTGTTAGATATAAGTATAATAATTGTTTTTTTTTATGAAATATCGCAAGCTTTGTGGACACAGTTTTTTATCGTCAGCTAATTTTTAATTTTCATCCACGTTTCGGTAATATGGTTGTTACCTTCATCAGCGACACTCGTCATCAGGTTTCAAATTTTGTTTTTTCCAAAATTTGTAAAACTCAATATTTACAAACGAGAATCATCACAATTATTAAAACAATTATAAATAATATTTAAAACTATTGAAATTTTTGGTATAAAGTGTACGTCTCGTTGCTATTGCTCGACTCAGTCACTGGACGTGAAACTCCATACAAATAATAATTGTTCCAGTAATAGCACTTAGATTACAACTAGATTGTAATTAAAACGTATTTTTTAAAAACAATAAAGTTCAAGTTTAAGACTAATATATTGTCATTAAATAATAAACACAAAAGTAGCAGTAGTCATAAGCAAAAAAAAACTGATTTTTGTCAGTTTTAATAAAACTACAATTACGTGGATTTTATTTTGAGCATCCGAAATGAATCCTGAATTTATTTTCGGGGTATGACTACTAATTTACAATACTTTATATATCTCATAGGGTTAATGTCTCTAACTCTATTTCGGATAACTCCAAGGCACATTTAAACTAATATTTACATTGATCTTAATGTCTCAAAAAAATGACAAGATCTATAGTAAAGTACTGTTCTCTTTTCTCTCCACACAGTCGCGTGCATTTAAACAAACCAAATTTTAATATGTTGTTTTTTATAACCAAATGGATGCGTTTTTAAAATAAATTATAACCCACTGAACTGTTGACAGCAGTTGTTCTTTCGATATATAAAAGATACACCTACCTAATCCAGTAGCGCACCCAGGAATTGACTTCGAGGGAAGGGGGGGGGGTGGTAAGGATAAATAATAAAAAACTTAATTTGAAGTAAAAATGTGACTATCACCAGGCTTCTCGGGGGGGGGGGGGGGGTTAACCCCAACACTCCCCTCGGTGCGCCAGTGTCTAATCTATCAATCCATCCAGCAATGAATAGGCATTGCCTCTTAAATTGATTGGAGCGGATAATTTAAAAAAACCCGGCTTATGCCATCCGCAAAGTATGCCTATAGACGCTTGCTTTGAATTAAGAGAGATGTTCATATCACATTGACCTCAATAACAGGCTGTTATGAGATATGCGACAATAGACTTAAAGAACTTTTCCGCAATCTCCTTTTGCTGGTTATGGGCACGCGAGCAGGTTCTCCTGAAAAGCAACTATGATAGACTGTGAGAGTGTTCCATAAGAGCTTGGTAGATTTGGGTATTCTCATAACAGCTTTTGAGCCAATTTATTGGTTAAAATGGTGTTGATTTTTTATAGATTTAGATAAGCGATCATCATTCAGATCACTGGGATCATTCGACACAAATGTGTGTCGTTCTCCGCTCAACAATTAGGAACCAGGAAGCGATTCCTCTTGCACCGACTTTAAAAACGCGCCCCACTGCTCTTACCCGTTCTGTCTCCTCCCTCTCCGTGGGCTTGTTTCTGACTGAATCGGGTGAAGGCGGCCTTCTCGACTCCAGGTTGTCCATGGCGTACCACTCGTTGAGACAACTCTGATCGGACGTTACTTTGTAGTGGTCGACCCATGCGTGATGGGTGGCGGTCCCTCCCGGCTGCGGCTGGAAGTAGTTGAGGTCGCGGGCCTTGGCGCTTAGTTTGTGCAATGTTTGAAGGGCGGACCTGGAATAAAGATAATAACAGGGTTTAGAGGTAGGTAAATTGCAAGGATATTTATTGCGATGAATCATTGATATTTAGATCGTATTAAAGTACCTAAATGCGGAGTCTTGGTTTCGCTATCCAGAGATACAAACAACAACAATAAATAAAATACAGGGACTACAGGTCTTGGTAACCAGGCTACTACCCCAGGTTGACTTAGTGTAAGCTGAGGGACATTCTTGATACTGTGCTGATCTGCTACTCTTTTGTCGCGTTTCCCTTAATAGCGATTTTGATAAATATCTTTTTTTTTAACTTTGATGAATTTGAATTTGTCTCTTTAATATACCAACTTTAGGACCCGTCGAATTTGTCGAAATTTCAAGTCAACATATTAGCTGCACCGCACTTTTTTTCCCAGGCAAGCATTGACGTAACACATAGGCCCGTTGTTTGAAAGTAAGACATATTTCAAACAACGATATGCCTTAATTACTCCATTGTCTTTTTAGGGTAAAGTCGAAAAAAATATTTTTTTATTTTTTTATTACTCTTTTTTTTCTATTACTATTTTACTTACTTTTTTCACTCACTTTTTACAATAATAAAAAATAAATAGTAAAAAAAATATTATATGTTAAAATTAGCTATTAAAGAAATAAAAAATTATAAAAAAGTACAAAAAATAAAACACAAACTGTGATACATCATTTTAAGGGAAATTTTAAGCTGATTAAATTAAATAAAAAAGGGTCATTCCATAAGAAAAATACCAACTTTGTGTTATATCCCAAAAACTAAAAGTGACAGATAAAATCCAGTTTGACAGTCGAAGTCTGCTTTAAAAAAATCTACAACTATTTACACCAAACAGAAATTTTTACAAATGAAAGAATCCGAAAATGGCTTGACATTTTATCAAGATGCGGTTTTTACTTTTAAACTTTAAAAAAATTAAGACTCTCAAGTGGGGGGTCAGTTTTTTTCCATCTCCTCTGGAAATACTTGAAGCCCCCCAAAACCATCGAATTTTGGACACACTGTACTTAACGAGGTACTTAAGCCAGTGTTTTCAAATGTAAATTCGGCTTTAGTTTAGGCAAATTGAATATTTTTAAAAAAATCGTAGGTACCTAAAACAATAAATTCCTCTTTTTACTCCATAATTAATGAAAATGACGAATACTATTGGCTTATTTAATTACCATTTAAAAATAAATCACCATTTATTTTAGTATTAAATTCTAAAAAACACTTTACTGAACATTTTAAGTTAAATATTTTTCTTTTGTTACGTTAATGCTTAGAAATAATAGTAAAGTTAAATTTAATCAAATCACCTTGCGAAATGACTGTTTGCGGAACGATTTCCAATTTAAAATACATAACACTAAATAAAATGATACCTTTACATTTATTTATCCTGGATTCGTTGTAAACTGGTAATATATTGTGCCGTAAATTACGAATATACTGAGGCGTGACAGAATTTTAAAATTTGCACTGCCCATAGTTGTCCCACTTGGCCTCATTGAAATGGTTTATTTTATTTGGCATTTATTTGTTTTATTTTATGGTCAGGCAGACAAGAATTTTTGTCATAAAGATACGGATTACGATAAATTTAATATTCGTTTTATCTGCAAATTTATAAACTTTTGCCCAGTCTTTTAATTTCCTATATTATTAAAATTTAAGTATTTTTTAATAAACGTTTTCTATTTTGTTTCATTATTTTTTTAGTTCTGTCCGGTAAAGACCGATTATTATGTTTTGTTAAGACTGGCAAATAAAAAGTAATATTGTAACAGAAAATTACATATATTTATGAAATTAAAAACATATCAATAAAATACAATTTTAGTTTTATTTATAAAAGCCTTAAAAACACGTTGTAGGAAACATATAAAGTACTGTCAAACGGAGTGAAACTGATCAGCAGGACGTGTATTCTTGAGCAGGGAGCGGCATAGATCTATGACGAATGATCACATGGGACGAAAAAGTTATATTCTTGAGCGATGATCCGAACTTACGGATTTAATAAAAATCATACGTTCTCGATTGCATGGTCCGAAACCGGGAACAGCGTCGAATCTAGTGACACTTGCGCAATAAAGAGGTTTTTTTTTTAATGTATTGCTTTCTAAAACTGCTTTTTGATCGTGGGAGGTGATAGATCCCATGCGATAGATACCATCGCACGAGAGAAAGACCGGATCGTATGACTTTCAGGAATACACGTCCAGAGGGGGCTGATTCTTGAATTTCGTAGGAAAGGTCGCACGGGAACAATGCCCTCCCTGGACGTGTTTTCTTGAACAGGGAGCGGCATAGATCTATGGCGAATGATCAGATGGGACCAAAAAGTTATATTCTTGAGCTATGATCCGATCTTAAGGATCCCATGAAAATCATACGTTCCCGATCGCATGGTCCGAAACCGGGGAACAGCGTCGAATCTAGTGACGCTTGCCCAATAAAGAGATTTTTTTTTTAAAAGGTTTGCTTCCTAAACTACTTTTGGTTCGAGGGAGGATCCTACATTTTCATACACCTGCCTCTGAACAGGACGTGTATTCTTGAGTTATACGATTGGTCTTTCTCACGCGATCGAAAAGTAGTTTACGAAACAATACATTTCAAGAAAAAACTTCTCTATTGCGCAAGCGTCACTAGGTTCGACGCTCTTCCCCGGCTACAGACCATGCTATTGGGAAGGTATGATTTTCATGAGATCCGTAAGATCGGATTATCGCTCAAGAATATAATGTTTTCGCCATAGATTTAAGCCGCTTCCTGTTCAAGAATACAGGACCAGGTGAACGGGCGCTCTTGAAAAACGACAATCGAGTCAGCTTTGCACCGTACAAGCTTGGCAGCTTCTGAAGAATGTTAACGTTCCCAGACGACCATTCTCTCGAAATTCAAGAATCAGTCCCCAGGACGTATACGTGTACGCATGGTCCGAAACCGGGAAACAACGTCGAATCTAGTGACGCTTGCGCAATAAAGACGTTTTTTTTAAAGGTTTTTCTTTTTTCTTCCTACACTACCCGTATTGTTCCTTTGTCCAACGGAGAAAGAAACTCAGGAAAAGTGAAAAGAAAACAAACATTTACCAAGCTAGAAAATGTATAAAAATAGCCGAATTTGCGAGGTAAGTGAGCTCCAAGCAGTAGGCACAAACATACGCATGTAGCATGTACTTGGTTAATAAATAACACATTATGTTTCCACGTTTTATTGTAAGAAAAAGAGTAACAAAAATATAGATCATAGGAGTCTTTATATTTTACCTATTATTTGCATTTTTAATATCTACCGTGTGTATTCACTGTTTGTTTTTGTTTTTTTTTGTCAAAGCTTGACATATTTTACTCACCAAAAAAAAATCAATCTTTCAAAAACTGTCTGGGGAAATTATAAAAAGATACAACAAAACATCAGTCCATTTAATAAAATCCGTTTTACATGCAAATATGAAAACAACTAGAAAGAAAGGGCAATATGAGTTGCCTATCTCTGGTAAAACAACAACTGTTAGATGTATAGAGGGCCTCTAGTCTGGACCAACCGCGAGGGTCTTTGAAACGGGTGAGAACGCATGCGCAATTTTACTTTTCTAGATGAGATTTCGAGAATACTGGCACAAGTCAGTATTCTCGAAATGTCAGTAGACATGAAAGAGGTATGTTTTGTTGGTCGGTCGAGATACATAAACTGTTTTAAAAGCGTAAAAGGAGTAGTTTATTGAAAACGTTTGGTTGTGCACTGTCACAGAAAAGAGCTGAGAGAATGTAGAAAGTTTTAAGTTTAACTATTATTTTTATGAGAATTGTGTAATTTTCTATTTACCTATTTTAGAAAAAGTTGGGAATGCTGGGGTGAAATCGATCCCTAGTTAATTGGTCTAAGCAAAGCTTTCTTTGTCATGAGTCCCTTACACTTACCCATCTCACCCCCTTCCAGTTTCAGCCGATAAACGAAGGTATAACCAATATGTTAATATTTTTGTTTTAGATTGTTCAAATGACACGAAATTATACGAAAGAACTGGGTCCTACACATTGAGTTCCATAAGTTGAAGGAGTACAACAAGTCAATCGTCCTACAGAATACACCCTACTTAAAAATAGCGGCCGAAGTGGTCAAACAACGAACATTTTTTTGGAAGTCCTCAAGAAAAGGACAATATATTTTTAATAATCCTTTTAATTGTATGTTGGGAATTTGGAACCTTTGGTTGCACTAAAACAAAATTATTATTGTTTTCCACAAACCAAAACTACACTTTTTTGCACTCGACGCGCGTTTCGCTAACAACGTTAGCATCATCAGGAGACGATAACCAATGAACTAAATTAATCTACGCTCTATGTTATATACAATCCTTTAGTGGGCGGAGATAAGACTAATAAATTGTGATTGATCACGATTTTTAATCCTATCTCCTATTGATATACTAATATCAATCCGGTAACACAATAAGAAGCTTACTAGGAAATCCCAAGGATAAAACTACAGTTCTAGAAAAAAGTGGAATTTACGAAATTAGTTGCATGGATTGTGACAAAAAATATGTTGGCCAAACGAGACGCTCTTTTCAAACACGTTTTAAAGAACACTTAGCACACTTAAAATACGGAAGAACAGAAAAGTCAAGTGTGGCCGAGCATGCTTTTGAAAACAATCATAGATTTACATTAGATAACCTAAAACTTCTAAAAAGTGTACCAAACAAAAGACTTCTAAATGCATATGAAAGTATGGAAATCATTAAATCCAGAAATAGTTTAAATAAAGATAGAGGACCCATCCCGTTTAGTACACTTTATTCTTTGGTTGAGGGGAGATAGGATTAAAAATCGTGATCAATCACAATTTATTAGTCTTATCTCCGCCCACTAAAGGATTGTATATAAGATAGAGCGTAGATTAATTTAGTTCATTGTTTATCGTCTCCTGATGATGCTAACGTTGTTAGCGAAACGCGCGTCGAGTGCAAAAAAGTGTAGTTTTGTTTGTGGAAAACAATCATAATTTTGTTTTCTTTTAATTGTACATTATTATATATTTTTTTTAATTTTTCTTAATTTTTTTATTTGTTTATATCTACCCAACCATTTTTTAAAAAGTTTTATAGGATTTCTTGGATAGTTTTTGTTAAAACATTAGACAGTGGAAAAAAACTATTTAAAAAATATATTTCTGGCTAGTTTTTTAACTTTTTTTTAAAATTTAAGAACGAGGATACATGATCCATTGAAGTTGCTAAAGTCATATTTACTTGACATAAACTCGACCCAACCCACCCCCTAATCCTGGGTAAAACCATATATGTATGAGCTTAATTATACGCTCTTGCAGTGCTTTCGGCGTGCACAACTTTATAAGCAAGATGTCCTATATATATGCCTATACCTTTCTCTTTTACTCTTTTATGACTTATTGTCTCTTTCTGGCGTCAAAGCTTAACGGTTCGGCACATGCGCGGCAATTGTCATCGGTTAACCAACCAAAATCCAGAAAGACAGCTGTGCAGTTGTCAAAATTTTTCTATTTGTTTACGTTTTTAGTCTTTTCTATGTTTAAATAAATAAATATATGAATAGAAATAATTTTTAGGTATTTTCACTTTTTTCCTTCAAATTTTAAGAAAAAATAGCTACCAACCTGTGGAGCTTTACTTTTGTTGTTTGGCGGCATCCACAAACACAGCACGTCTTTTTATGCGGCGATATCTTAAGCTCCAAGATAGAAACAGTTTTTATTATAACTCCTAAAAACTTTCGCGTAACCAAAGATTAAAAATATCACAATAAAAAAATTTGCATAAACGAAAACGCGGAAAACGACTATGTGTGATCAAAATAAATCAACAAAAATGACGTCTCGATCGAAGGGCGAAGACGAAAATCGCGAAACCGGCCGCCTCGTAAAATTTTCGCGCATGTGTATTGGCGCGGGGCTGAGACGGCTTCATGGCCTGCTAGATTTTAGATCTTGCTTACAAGTTTAGCCTGGGAAAGGGCTATATTTAACCTCATACATATATGGGTAAAACCGATCAACCTTTAAAAAAATATATTACATAAAGATAGTGGTTATTTTGACAAGTGTTGACAGGTATAAACGCTAAAAACTTTAATCTTTACCATATATTTTTCTTATCTTTATTTATGTAGGAAAACCGAAAAACACGAAAAAATAACGCAAATTTTGACCAGGTTCACCCCGTTTCACATTAACATAAATCAAAGAAAAATACTAAGGTGTACCATACCGGAGAGATTAATTATTTATAAGTTTTTCTAAATTTCAACCCACAAAATGGTACATTATTTTTAATCTGGTATGAAAGTGAAAGAGACCTTTGCTTTCTAGTAATTGGATAACGATTCGGAAAAATCTTGCCAAACAGACACAAACAAATGGTTCTAACAGTGTTTTAGCTAATGCTGACTAGTCGCTAGGTTGGCACTAAAAAATTCCCCAATCTTGGTTGATGGTTCGGTTTGGTTTGGAACTGTTTTGGATGTTATTCTCGTAAAAAAGCAGTGAGCTAACTTAAATTGTTGATGGATATTTTAGTGGTTAGTTACTGTTCGTCACAAATTCTCTTGACCAATTTCAATATGGCGGCTGACACAGAAACTGGAAAAAGTGTCGATTGAATTTGAAATAAAATATTGTGTTACCAAATGATGGGAAAACTTACACCCAGAATATTGTCAATTAAAACTTTTTGACCTGGTTGTTGGTAATCTTTGCAAGATAATACATAAGCCTGCATATGGAGTAGTGGTGAAACACGATTTCAAGTTCAATTTTGCAATTATGTGAATTACATTATCGTTTAAGTATTTAAATAATAAAACAGGATAAACTTAAAATAATATGTACCTTGTATTATGGTAAATGTTTTTTTTTTCATTGACTTAAATAGCTTCGGGCACTGTAGAGCAATTTTATAAGTATTATAATGTTCAGATGTCATGTACAGAATCTCGAAAATGGTAATTGTAGACGAATGGAAATAGGAATTGATAAAAAGTAAGTGGACAGGGGTGCGTTTGAAAATTGTCACCCCAGGGTAAAGGTTATACTTCGGCTAGCCCAAAACCGTTCGAAAATTACCGTTGAAAGTCATGACGTCATACACCTCCGTTCGAAAATCAAATAGGTGATCGCCCGGGTTGCGGGTAAAAGTTACCTGCGTCTGCGCAATAGGTGACTTAGATAAGTACCAGTGCGGAACGAAAGTGTATGATGGTGTTGAATGATGTTTCGAGAGGGTGACCAGTAGAACCTCTGATGAACTCACGCTGGTTGCCCAGGGCGAAACATCATTTGATAATTTCTCTTTTCAGTTTGGTCCTTTGTGTGTTCCTTGTGGGATACTCATCCAAGTTTGAATTTTCGTTTTTTTCCACCCAACATCTTTTGATCTTTTGTTTTAGATTCTTTTCGGTTGAAGTAACTGATTCGGAGGTTTTTAACTTCTTTTTTTTTAATTGCCTTAGGGGCGTAACCCTATTGGAAAGATTAACACGCCAGGATGAACCCGTATCAGGTGACTTGGATAAGTGCCAGTATGGAACGATGCCTATTTGTGAGTGATTCAATGTTTGAAATCAAAGTGTATGATGTTTTTGAAGGGTGACCAGTAGACCCACTGATGAGCCCACGCTGGTTGCCCAGGGTGAAACATCATTTGATCATTTCTCTTTTCGCTTTGGTCCTTTGTGTGTTCCTTGTAGGATACTCAACCAAGTTTGAATTTTCGTTTTTTTTTCCACCCACGAATTTCTGAGATTGTTTATTTTTTTAGTCTGGGTGAACAAAAAGTGTATTTTACACAAAAATAATGCAATTCATATTGCTAATGTATTCTTCCCATAAACTGAAACAAAAATAACTTTCAAAATAAATTCAACCCCTGCGTTCGAAAACTCAAGGGGATATTCACCCCAGGGTGACCAGCTCATTTTTGATGAGGTCATAAACATTATCTTACCCTAATGAGCGTAGAGGCGTAGAGCTAATTTTAAGCCAACGTTTCGTTTATTACGCATAAACTTCATCAGGGCCTTAGTAATTAAGTAGTAATTATCTTACCCAACCCTCGCCTCACAATCACCTTTTATTTTCAAACGAATCCCTGTAGGTAGTATACCCTTATATCCTAGTGTTCTAATGTACCACATCTACCAAAAATTGGGTGTTCATGCTCCCCGACTCCAAAGCTAGGAATCGGTTCCATTCCTCAGGCAAGCATGCGTGTAAAATGTATATTTTTCAATCTAAAATTTCGAAGAGGTTTCAAGGAAAAGCATCTTTTTTTCGAGGGATGGGATCATTCCCTGCGATTGATCCCTTCGCTTGAGGGATCTTCCTTTTCTCGAGATTCAAAAATTAGGCGCTTGGGGGACAGAACAGAACGTACAGAAGACAGAAGTCGAATGCAAAACGCTAGAGAAGTGCAGGTAGATTAAAAATTGCAACTCGTCATTTCCACATAGAAAATTGATAAAAATCAAGGTTAAAACTTTGAATCTAAGCGAACAGTAGGTAATATACCCCAGGGTGTTCTAATGTAGCACACCTCTTTTAACACCTGGGAACGAATAAAGCGAGCGTACGGAAGACTTTCAATTATTAAATCCAATTGTTATTAACAACTCGTTGTTAGCTAATCACATCAATAATTCACCTTGAGATAAAATTAATATCCGTAACTGAAGATAAAAATAATAGGACTGAGAATGCCGAAAACCATCGCAAAATGTATAACAATAATAACTTTAAAAAACAAAGAAATACTTTAAAAATCAGGGTTGGCCCTGTGCAAGGGCAAAGGCGAAAAATCTACTGCGAATGCCCGACCAACACCTTCTTAACTAAAAAGCCAGTTAACTCTTTTTTAGTATTCTTTAGCCTACAGCCGTCATACTGACACAATCCAGGTTTCAATTTGGTTATAAAAATGGCGGCAACAGTAGGCTAAAGGGCAAGAGGTAGGAGTTAACTGGATTTTTAGTTGACAACTTGATAGCTGTTTAGTCACACAATCGAGTGTTACCGTGTGTTTGGTTCGCATCCATGTAGAAGAGGTTGATATGACGTCATCTTTCAAGATGGCGGCCAAAAATCATCAATAATACAACACTAATATAATTCGAGAATGAGTATTCCAAAAAATTTACTTTTAAGGTCATACTACCTAAAATGACCTTGAAAACCGAATAAAACAAGATTTCTGCCATTTTCTGTTCAAAAAATCTTAATAGTTCGAGGTTTTGTCGGCCCAACTTCAAATCTACCTTAGACTATTAGGCATGTATGCCAAATTCGATCCTTAGAGTTTAATGCAGTTTTGAAGATTCATGACCTTGAAAAATACCCCAGTAAAATTAACATATTGCAAAAATAACATACTAAAGGGCGCTATCAATCACCTATCAGCTTAAGCTGACAGTTGTCAAATTTTTTATTTGGATAATTTAAGTGTACAGCCCATCACCAACCGAAAGTAAAGTGCCATTTACAAGGCATCTTCAAAATCAGAGCCCGTTCTTTCAAAAATGTGCACAGTTCACCATAAATTAACAAATAAAAAATTTGACACCTGTCAGCGTAAGTGGTATTCTAAATGAGCCTTTATGCTAAATCTGAATTTAATAATTTTTAAGTATTGCCGAACCGGGTTTAACGTCCCTTAAATCCGGTTTTAAAATACGATGCAAATGAAAATCGAAATTTAAATCTGGTTTTAAATGTGCGGTGCAAATGGACATTAGTGATAGGACTGGGAGACGGACACCCCAACATAAACTTAGTCAGGCATGTGATTTTGCAAGATATCTTTGGTGGTATCTCTAAAAACTTATTTGTACTTACTTCACCTGTTTACCAAAAAAAAAACGTAAAAAAGGCACCCCACTACTACTATAAACACGGTAACCAAAAAACAAAATTTTTGTAAAATAAAACAAACTTTTATAACCTAAAAATCTTCCACCACAGAATCACAGCAATTTTGATAGGATAATTAGCGCCAGTGGTTACCTTTTATAAAGGTAACAGCCTGACAGAGCGCTACTGCGCCTGCCCAGAATAAAGGTAACGGTAACAGACTGACAAAAAACCTAACCGAAATCTCCCTATTAATTAATAACGGAATGGATTTATTTTTCTCATGCAGATACCTTTTACATTGAAGGTAAAATATAAAAAATGACGGACAAAGGATATAACTCGAGCAAAATGTATAAACAATTCCAAAACTCAAACTTTAAAACAGACGCTATAAAGAGGAACATCCACATATAGAACAACTATTTTAGTACATTAAACAAACGTGATACATATTAATCTTGATGTATTAAATTCATAATAATAACCGAAAGCGCTAATTATTTTTGTTTAAATAGCTCCACGACTACTGCAGAAAGTAATATTATATATAAATAAAAAAAGTGAGAAAAAACTACGAACAAAAGGATTTAACTCTCAGTACAACTATGTCACTTTAAAGATGATCCACCTTAATGTTTAAAAAAATTTAATATTTAGCTCAGATTAGCAACCTTTTAAATTTGGTAATTATGTTCAAAATAAGACAACGACCATACTCAAATAAATCCGTGATTCCAAAGATGTTCGAAGCCAACCTTGATAATTTAAATTAATTAATTAAAAAATTACTCCATTTGTGAGTCCAAAATTCGCATGTACAATAATAATAGAATGCACTTCATCCTTTATAGTAGGATACGCGGATGATCTAATGTTAATAGTCAGGGTTGACACAGCGATACATCTTATGCAAAGAGCAAACGAGGCAACAAGACTTATTAACGAATGGATGACAAACAACGACCTAGAATTAGCACCAGAAAAAACCGAAGCCGTTATGCTAAGCAGTAAAAGTCCTCATAAAACCGCAAATGCCCAACATAAACGGGCCCACTACTAGCAAGAGGAAGTTACTAAACAGTGTAATCCATTAAATCGTGACATATGGTGCAGTGATATGGAGTCCAGTAATGCGCACAAAGTACAAAAACATGCTGATAAGAATGCAACGGAAAGCCTTACTAAGAGTAGCCTGCGGCTACCGAACGATATCAACGGAAGCTATTTAGGTTATAACAGGAATCCCGCCCATAGACCTAATTGGCGAAGAAATTGTATATGAAGATAAAAATGGACACAGTGAAGAAAACAAAGAAGCTGCAAAAGAGAAAACACTGGAATCCTGGCAAGCAAGATGAGACCGAAATACCGAAAAAGGACAATGGACGAAAATAATTATTCCCGACATTAAAACATGGATTACTATATGACAAGCTCTAACGGGACATGGATCTTTCAGGACATGCACAAAGCGAATAAGGAAAACGGACGACATTGTCGGTACTGTCAAAAAATAGATGACGCAGAACATACGTTAATTTACTGTCCAAGATTTGGGAACTACCGCCAAACAACAAGATACGATCTACAGATAGAAAATGTGACCATAGGGAACCTGTTTAAAGTAATGATACAAGACGTGGACAAAGGGAACCAGGGACATGATATGATCAGAACGATTCTAAAAACTAAACACGAAGACGAACGCACCTAAGAGATCAAAACAGTAAACGGCGAAATAATGACATTATATTCCTGAGAATGGCTCCGCTATTTCGACCAAATCTACAGCGGAGGGTTTTAGTCCGTAGGCGTCCTCAAGAGAGGATGAATAGGGTACATTCGGTAGACCACCAGAGACCGGTGTCTATGAAGATTTCTCGTCGCTATAAAAAAAACTTCCTCCTTTAACATTCGAAGGTAAAAATATGAAAAAAAAAATGAAAAACTATAACTATACTATAAATGTAATAACATACGACAAATAATATAGTGATTTACATAGCCATAAGTGCAGGAAGTACCACACCCCCCCCCCCGCGGATTTTTTGACGAAGGAGGGCATTAAAAATCTAAGGGGAAAAGCACTTTACTCCAGAGGAATGTATCTGATTTTTTATTACAAGTTTTTATGTAACACCTGTTTGCTTGCTTGCTTGTTTGTTTGTTAGTATGTTTGGCACAAATATTGCAGGTCAATATTGACTAACTTCTACATATCCGATTAACTTCAAATTAAACTACGTTGGTGGAAGGGGTCCTTAAGGGGGGTGAAGGGGCATGATATATTTAAGAAATCATAACTTTTGAACGAAAGCTGCTACGAATATGCAGCTTTCAGTTTTATGCTCCACTAAATATTTTCTAATTTTGGAGCTGGCTAAGGGGATGAGAGGGGGTTAATAAATTTAAAAATTCATAACTATTCAACCAAAGCTGCTACGAATATACACTGTTTAGATTAAGAGAGAGAGGTGGCTAAGGGGTCGATATTTTAAAGTTGACAGCTCCACCCCCGAAAGGTGGTTGAGGGCATCATACATATCAAAATTGGTATATGGGGGTTTTTGTGTCGAGAAACACGAATTTTGAATCAGAATTTAAAATTTATGACTTTGGCAGCTGGTCTGCCTTTCGGAGGGGGGGAGCTCTTAAGAAGTCCGATTTAGTTTCAAATTGGGGTCCAGGAGTTTTTGGGGAAAAGGATGGAAAACGTGTGATAAGATTAGAAAATTATAAAGTTAACATCTCCAACTTCGTCCAAAACGAGGAAGGGGGGTTACATTTATTTTAGTCCAATTTGGTTTAAAATTAGTATATTGTGATTTCTGCATAAGGGTATAAGTAAATAAAAATGTCAAAATAAATTAAAGTGAAAACTGTTAACGTTATGGCATTTTACCGCACTAGTTCATTTTAAAAAAAATCAAGAATAGATTATTTATATTTCTTTTTTTTGGGAATTTTTTATGATTATAGATATTAAAGTAATAATAAAAGTAGTATAAATATTTCCTTGATTTATTAATTCCTTTCACTTAATGGCTCTATTATCTTTTCATGGCCTTTGATATCATCATAATGCTATTTTCGAAGACTAGATTCTGTTGCTAGTCCAACAGTGAAGTCAGGTCATTTGCCCGACGCTCTTATTTGCGTCATTCATCATTAGAACGTTTTAAAAGTTTCGAGTTGTACAGGAGTCGTGGACGTTAACGTGAAATTTGTCGACGTCACAAGTTCTTTTTATAATAGATATTATCGGACTTCCTAGTGGTTTTTTAGAATGGACGTCGTGGTTAGGAGATAACAACAGTCGAATGTACCTTGGTTCTGAGAACGCATAGCAAAAATGGTATAACTTTAAAAATCCATCCGATTTTGATGATAGGTGCCTTTTTTGAACGGCAGAATTAAGAAAAATGAAAAAACTAGATTTAATATTTTTTAGAAAAAAAATGAAGATCGTGGAATAAAACAATCCACCATACAATCAATTATTTTATGTTAAAAGAAAATGAAAATATATCGAAAACTGTAGCTTTGAAAGATTTGAACCTTATAACAAAATTTTTGGGTAATATTACGGAAACCAAAATCTGAAAACTGCATATCAATAGCTGCTTTACTTCTAAAGTTATGATTTTTTTAAAAATATATTTTAACGTTTTTTCAAATAACTCGGAAACTCCCACGAAATTTTTAGTCCATATTCATGGAAACTTAAATCTGAAAACCGTATATCGCTACTTGATTTTGTTCCAAAGTTACAATTTTTTCAAATATTTTATCCTCCTTTTTCCCCCTTCAACCCCCCACCACCCTACCCAAGAGTTAAACATTTAATGGTCAGCCGATAGAGGATTTTTGTACCAAATTTCGTTAAAATCGATTAAGGCGTTCTTGAGTTATCGTGTATACAGACAGACAACAGACCGACAAACAACTTTTTTTTTAGTCGATTAAGGTGTTTTGTAACCTTAGTAACTCATTTTTGATAAAATTAAGAAATGTCAAAATTTCACGATTTTAATAGTCCCCCATATCACATTGGTATGGTGGACTAACAAGAAGTCACACACAAATAAATTAAGCCTGTTTACCAACAAATATTCTAATGTTGTGACACGGAATATAACAGATCATTCAGGAGCCATGCACATTTCGTAACGACACAATAATGTATAATTTTTGAAAAAGACAGTCTATTAAATTGCAAAGATATTCAACTAAACTCTAACTAACTTTAAGACGTAGTTTGCCAGATTAGTCCAGTGTGACTTTATGGTAAGGAAACCCACTCGCAAAAATCACATGCTTTATGGTTTAATCAAGTATGACGTCATTTTATATATGACGCGACTGTGTGGTATAACCAAACACACTTCATCTTTTCATCGATTTCGAGAAAAAAAAATATATTTCTTGAATTATGTGTTTTTGTGTTTGTGCCATCCAGGACTATCATTCAAAATGAAAATCAAAATCTTCTATATACATTCTAGAGAGTAATATCTCAAATGTGCCACATGTAGTTTTTTAAGAAAAAAAATATGAATTTTTAAAATGACCAAAATTAATTAACTACTTTTAAATTTATAAAGCTAGATTTAAAAATTTCAATTTTGAAAAACAAGTTCTTAAGAGTTGTATAGAATCTTGTGTTAACCCAAATTAATTTAAGGAACGTTTAAATTGATTTTAAACCGAAGTATACCACAATTGATAAGATATGTTTACCTTGATAGTCGTCAAAACAGTCCAAATAATCCGTAAAAATTAATAAAATCTGGGTAAACAAGAAATTTGAGAGCTGTCAAAGTTATACGGGATATCGTATTTCGAGTAAAATCATCGTATATCACAGACCACCGCCAAAATTTCAAAAGAATCACGATTTGGTTGATTTTTTTTAAAATAAATATTTTGAACTATTTTAATTAGAAAAAAAAAACAAATTTCAAACCTTTTTTTGATTCAAATGGGTATTCCAGCGCGTTTTTAAGTCAATGTATAGGAACGTTAGGTATCTCACTTTAAGTTGATTCAAGGAGATCACTGCCCTCTTAAATTAAGAAAAAAGTATTTTACATAAAAGTTTAAAATTAATTTTAAATAACTAAATGAAACGTATGTTATCTCACTTTAAGTTGATTCAGGAAGATCTCTGCCCTCTTAAATCAAGAAAAAAGCCTTTAACATACAAGTTTAAAATTAATTTTAAATAATTAAATGAAAACAAAGATTTCGATCTTACATAGATACACATCTGGTATGCTTAGGCGTTTGCACACCTTGTCAGATGTGCGCGGTTAATAGGTAAACATTTTTTAAAAAATGCGTTGGAATTTCTGCGATACCTGGTAGCGCGCGGTATCTTAAAAAGCTGTTTTCACGGTATAAATCTTGCGCTATAACCGAGGTGCACTGTTATATTTCGCGGTAAATGCAGTTGCTCTAAATGACTCGCGCGATAAAGTTGAGATTGAATCGATTGAGTTGTATTTGATCGCGCCATTCACGGTAAATGGTTTGCAAAACCGATACCGGCACAATCACAAACCGCGCACAAAAAATAGCGTATTTAAAAAATACTAATTATAGAATGTCCGCGGCTTTAGTCGCGCAGAATATACCGCGCAAGAAAAAAAAATGCATTTTTGGGTTGTTGGGGATTTGCTTATTTTTTTTTGTTTCGATGGTCTTCCGATGTTTTGTTATTTGTGCGGACGCCCACGGTTTATCAGAATGTGCAAAATCAAACCTGTTAAATAAAAGAAAGTTCAATCATAAAATCATTCACTAAAGAAACTGCAATTCGTTAAACCAATTTTTTATTTGAACCTTTTTTCTTCAACTCCATTCAATAACAAATTCGAAATTTATAAGACCCGTTTTTAATCGAACCATTGTTCGTCAAACTCATTCAATATCAAACTCGTAATTTGTAATTTTCATTTTCAATAAAACCCGGAATTTGTCAAACCACTATTTTGCAAAACCGTAATTTGTAAAACTCGTTGTTTATCAGAAAATTTTTGCTAAATTGATTGCGCATTCGCCAATAATACATGAAACGGAGGCGTGCGTACACGCAGGTGGCGCGGCGCCGCGGCGTTTCGATGCCTTTGTCGTTCTATGTGCGCACACTTGGCTAAAAGTATTCACAGGTAGCGTTCAATACTTTGTGTATAGATGTCACTCCATTTATCTTAGCACTGCGTGTACGCGTCCGGTTCATGTATTATTGGCGAATGCGCAATCAATTTAGCAAAAATTTTCTGGTAAACAACGGGTTTTACGAATTCCGGTTTTGAAAAATAATGGTTTGACTAATTCCGGGTCTTATTAAAAATGGATTTTTACAAATTACGAGTTTGATATTGAATGAGTTTAATGAATAATGGTTCGATTAAAAATGCGTCTTATAAATTTCGAATTTGGTAATGAATGGGTTTGAAGAAATAAGGTTCGGATAAAAATTGGTTTAACAAGTTGCAGTCTTAATGGTGAACGATGAATATTTTTATTAAATATGGTCTGATAAATTCCTGGTTTGCTAAACCATAGGCGTTCATTCGGGCGGTGATGTCATATTATGCGCAGGTAAAAGCCTTCCGCGGTAAAATCTTGCGCGCTAGGGGTCGGAAAAGTAACGTGTGATTTTAGCATTTTTACTAAATTTTTATGAAAATTCGGAGAACTCTTTTGTTGACAACGGTGAAAAAAAAAATTCCTGGTTCAAAAATCGCCAGGAAAGGGTTTATTTTTTGGAACATTTTCAATAAAACCTATTACCTGTCGTCATTATTCCATATAGACTGCTTCCTGACCATGTAATTTCTTCCTCCGTGTACAACCATTATCAATTAAAGAAGTTTTTGTGTAACGAATATTTGCACAAAATTTTAGCACACAGTCTTTAGCTATTTATAATATTGAATATATTATTGTATTAGTCTCTGTTTTATAGTTTTTTAAATATGGTCAGTTTTGAATGGAACACGCACTACAACTTTTATTTTTAGGCCGAAATAGCCAAAAAACGTTCGGTCCGCTCCAAATTTTGCAAGATCACCACGTACAGATGCTCAAAATGGACATGGACATTCGATGGTATGCCGTGAGATCGACCTCTGTAAAACACCAACACAAAAATTGAAGAAATTGCTTATTGTGAGAATGGTAAGGTTAAGCCAGTAGATTACCTTTTTTAGATTCACGATATAGTGGTAATTCCATTTACCAAAGCAAAATATTTATCAAATTGAAGCCAAAATTAAACTTACAATATCTATGATTAAGGTCGGTAGAGCGTCGTGTTCATATTATATATTTTCGGCTGTAGTTTCGCTACCGTAAGTTTTATTTTGGTGATTTTAGCGTCTGCGAAAAACTTTTGTCAAAATTGACATTTCGTAAAAAATCCAAGATGGCGCATGATTTTTAAAATTCCCCATTTTTCACACCCCCCGCCAAAATTTTATATGCGCCAGCGATTTTAGAAATTATAAAGACACGACTTTTTCGTGCACATAGGGGTATCACTTCTAAAAATCGGACAAGAAGTAATAGAGCTCAATGCCAACGAAGTAAGTGGTGTTTTAACCCTTTGTAAAACGTAGGTCTAAAAACCTCTAGCTTTAGTTCTGCTAGGTATTTGTTAAATCTTGTCCGATTCTTTAGATTTTGAGCTCTGCGGGAAGTTAAGTCTCTGGCCTATATACGCTATCTGTCAAATTTTACATTTTATGAAAATCCGTAATGGCGCATGCGTTTGAAGTTCAGATATTTTTCACTCCTTCCTGTAAACCAATGTACCTGATTTCAATTATCCGGAAAGCCACGTCATTTCAGTGTATAAGGAGGTATAATTCGTAAAAATCGGACAAGAACTAAAAAAGCTTTGCTCAGCGAAAGAAGTGCTTTTTTTTGTTAGTTTTTTTTAACTTATCCGATTTTGTTATTTTATACAGTGTCCAGAAAACTAAAATTGTAATAAAAAGCAACATAACTTTTTGAGTCACTTTTTGCTTTACCTATGTTACACAGGTTTAAAAAAGAAATTCTTTCGTTGAGCAAGCTTTTTTAGTTCTTGTCCGATTTTTACGAATGATACCTCATTTTACACTGAAAAGACGTGGCTTTCCGGATAATTGAAATCAGGTACATTGGCTTACAAAAAAGTTTGGCAGAAAGGAGTAAAAAAAATCCAAGAAAAACAGGAAAATACTTTTAAAAACCTCGAACGAAGAGCACTTCTCGCAACACACCATCTTTACACTACACATCAAGGCGGTTGGTAAATGAAACAACAATGGTTTCCATAGCGATGTGCCTTTTCACTCGGTGACGCTCATTTTAATCTTTGACAGTTTGATATTTTGACGATGTTTCTAAATGATTTTTTCGTAAATACTGGAGGAAATAAATTAATTTTTAGGCAAGATTAATTTGATTTCTTCAATATTACTATTTTTCGCTATTTCTCTTTAATTTTGGGTAAAAAACGGATAGAAATCTTTTTTTGCACCCGTGATAAAAAAAAAGTTGTTTTGCATCGGTAACCAAAAAAGCCATGCTTTGCTTATCTGCAGACAGTTACTAAAATCATATTTTTAATGAAGGTATAAAAAAACATTTTTATTTTTTGAGCCTTTTTGAATTCGCGTTCTAAAGTTTCGAGAAGTAAATAAAAGAAAACCATTTGATACTTAATTACCAGTTAAAAACGCTACCTAACTTCACATTATAAAAGAATCACAACTAAAACTGGGTGTATTTTTTAAAGTGCATTTATAATTGACGCTAGACGAAAGAGCCATATTTTATCTTGAACGGAATCTAACGAAAAAACAGGAGTTTTTTCTACTTAGTGCAAAATGAACATCCTGATCTTCGACTTTTCACACAGAGGGTGGAACCTAGGACGACGCCGTTTCGTCCTTATTAGGGACTCATCAGCTAGGTGTACCACAACGACAGACAATTCGCTCGCGCTTTTACACCAAAAAATTGGGCGAAGCGCAAAGAATTTCCGTCAAGTACCCACCATGCTTCGTTCGGTCACGCTGGCAAGGGCGGTGAAAACACTTTATGCCTGTGTTAGGTACAAACTTTTACCTATAAGCCTCAAAAATTCACTTTATCGTACTAGTGCGGTAAAGTACCATAAACCAAATGAGAGCGATAAAGTGCACTTTACTTCATGCGAGTAGGTAAAAGTAGTTTTTTTCCCAATAGCTGATAGTTTTCAAATCGAAGTGATTTCTGATCTTATTGTACTATGCCAATGCAAACGTTAGGTACTTTTTTTTTTAAAGGATAGATTAAAAGTCAAAGTACCTTAACCATCTCACACTTTAATGTTAAGCAAATCGCTTAAGAGAACCACCAAATGGTATTCAAACTTGAAAAAAGTCAAAAACTCGTTACGTAATCCTGACGTAACGATCAGACTTTCGTCGCAAGTTATGTAAAAAAGCGATTCGCGCACTAATTAACAACAATTATCTCAAATTTCTATTATGTTTGACGATTTTTCACCATAGCAGAACAGAGATAACTTTCCTCGGAAAAAAATCACGTTGTGACAAAATGACGCGCGTCTTTGTCGTTCAAATGTTTCGCGATTACTGAATCGAAGAAGGCGGATTCGGCGGAATATGGTGTGCCCTGAAGAAAAAAATAAAATGTATTTTACTGTAAGAAAATTTATACATATAATAGTATGTTGAAAAAAGACAGACGCAAAAGAAATTATTAATTAGGAGCGAGATGGATGTTAAATATCAAGAAGGTCGCGCAAAAGTTAACCTGCCAACGCACGACGCCATATTTGGACATATGGCGGTGCGCAAATTGCTCGAGAATTTATAAGATTTGTTTTGTATACCTAGGTTGCGTTAAAAGTAGGCTAATTAGGTACAATTTTCTTGTAAGCCAAAGGAAATTTTGGAGTACCACATGGAATAAATCACTAAAAATTGTCAAATATGGCGTCCGGTATTAAGAACAGACATGCCTTTGAGAGTCAGTATGGTAGCTTCCTTGTAACAGTGATTTTTCGCTGTTGACAGCACCGGCTTTACTGCTACAGGATTTTTACCTACGTGTGGAGTACTTATTTTAAGAGTCTGCATCAATGCAGTGTTGACTGAAATACATTTGTTGTCGAAATCTGCTCTCATTTTCTGGGCTTTGTTAACGAAATATTTAGTCACGCAAACGAATTTTATATTACCACGTGTTAAGGTAGGTATTTAATGTCCAGGGAGAGTTTTTAAAACCCTATCCGCCGTAACTTTTTTACTGGGTCTGACGTAGACAACCATGAAATTGCCTTTTCCTTGTACCTATTCACCAACTTATTTCTGAGTTATGTAAAAACTTTATAACCCCATACACTCTATTAAAAAAAGTGCATGATGTACCTACACAAAAAGCCACATACGGTAAGTTGTACTTTATCACTTCTTATTTGCCGGAATAAAAAAATTCAAATCAAGAGTTTATCCGCGGAACCCCACCTATATCACGCCGAAAAAAACCCATACGAAAAGCCTCTAGTTCGATTAGTTACGTTTTCTAATGCTAATCCATTTAACACCACTTAATGATACACCACAACAGCTCAACAACTTTCAAACTAGGCAAAAAAAACTAAAATTGTGCGAATTAAACCTGCTAACGCGCCTAGTTCGTTCTCAATCCTATTGCAGAGATATGAGAGGTCGAGTAGATGCGCAATCTTCTGGAGTACGTTCACTGTAAGCGTCGGGCGTCGTCGGGTGCGCTCTAAAGCATTCAGACAGTACCCTCTCCAGATAGGCCGATCAACTCATACCGATTTAGTGTCCTTTTATCCACCTTCGCCGCCATTTTCACTCAAAAGTGACAGATAATCCATTAGTTTTCTGTCAAAATGGCGGCGAAGGTGGATAAAAGGACACTAAAACGATAAGAGCTGATCGGCCTATGTAGAGAGGGTAATGATTCAGATCAAACAAAATCAATAGAGAAATTTTGGAACACTTATTTGACACTTCGTAGTGGTTGTGGTAATTACTGCGTCTGCGCAATAGCTAAACGTCATGCCGTTGTGGGAATTAACCACTACCACTGCCGTAAGCTAGGAATCCACTTCGTTTGGGTTATCTTTTTGGCTAATTTTAGAGAATTTTGGCGCAATTAATTTTAAAAATAATAAAATATCATCAGGTTCCAACATATAAACCACTTATTTTGTAAAATAAAGCCCAATTTTGTGTTTTTTCTCATCTCTAATTTTTTTAGAAGTGACAATTTTTAATGTGGTCCAAAAACTCTGGTAAAATCGGCACGTGGTAGTTGTAGTGGTTATTTTCAATTCAATTCAATTTACTTTATTGTTTATAAAGAATTACAATTCATTGTTATTGTTATAACAAGTAACGGTAACAGTGGTTGTTAAACACTACCATAACGGCTGTCAAAGTTGTCAAAATTTTAAGCGTTCCAAAATTTCTCTATTATCGCCCAACGATTCGCCTTTTACGCCCTACTCTAGAAGGTGTTTGTAAATTGCTCGACTTGCGAAGTAGGTTTATAAACAGTGAAACCTAACCAAAATCAGCCTTTTGAATCATTTCGCGCTCGTTATTTAAACCAACGCTTGTAAAAAAAGCACTATTTTAGCCACTAGTTGTGAAAACTACTATTAAAAACGTTCAGCTCAACTTCCCTAGTCAAAAATTCTAAAGACCTAAAAATAAATCGTTGTCTTAGAATTCTTTGTGAAGTAGCAAAATCTGTTTGAGATAGTAAAGCTGGGCTGCCATGAAAATGAACCAAATGTCAAATATTATCCTTCTCTTAATCGAAGTCGAACACGACTTCTTCTCGCTATTGATTTACCCGATTTGGCGAGGTTGGGTCGTCTTGGATTGAATTGAAAAGGAAATCGTTGAAAAATCTGTATCCTCCGAACAAAAACAAAAAAATTAATTTAAAAATTGTGTCACGTGGTTTAAAGCACCAATAGCAAGAAGGGGCCCTTCACTAAGTCACTCAATATGTGAACATAGTCATGGTCAACGATTCGATCTGAATTGAATTTATGATTATAATATCTTAGGAATTTATGTTGAACACTTTGAAGTAGTGATTTATATACGTTATATTGTAGATTCCAGATTACCGACCCATATTTAAGGTGTGATCTGACCAAGCCAACATTTTCACAGCTAATTCATCCTTATGATCACTAAAACTTACAAGGAGAATCAAACAGTACCCCCAAATCTGTTGCTAGCTTTGTTTTTAGCTGTCATGTTCTGCTCAGTTTAGATAAGGATCTTGACGTAAACTTAAATATTTTGGCCATGAAAAATATGAACTTAAAATTGATAATAGAAGAAAAAATGGAAGGCAGAGGAGTCCGGGTCGGAGACAAATATTATGACAAAATCAATAAATAGCGAGCTTTCCCTCAAAAAGGTAATGGTAACCGTAGATCCGGATTTCGCACTTGTGGTGCTCATCAGCACGGTGCTATTCATTGATTTTGTTATTTATTCACCCTCACTAAATCCCTTTTTACAAATATTATGGCTTAAAAATCTTAGTGTCACTACTATCTAGATATAGACTGGTATCAGGACACTTTCAAAAAAACAATAGATAAGGTGCAAAAGAGAGCATAGTACTTATATAAGAATAAGTATAGAGGGAGGTGGATTAAAAGTAGCAAATGTCAATTTTAATAATGCGCGATTGTCACCAACACCAGTTATTGGTGGCGAATCACAATCAGAGTCCATTTTTTTCGATGTAATAAAATCTTTACTTGTACCAAGCATATTATTACATTATTTTGGAGGTGTAGGTTTATGGGTTGAGGGATCTTATTAATGAAACGTTCTTTTTTTGGAATGCCAACGTTTCGCAAAATTTATTTGCTTCTTCAGGGCTCTACCAAAATCCTTTTAAATCCACACTATTTTTATTGTACGTTCAATTTTAGAGCCCTGAAGAAGCAAATAAATTTTGGGAAACGTTGACATTCCAAAAAAAGGACGTTTCATTAATAAGATCCCTCAACCCATAAACATACACCATTCTACAAATATTATTATATACCTTAACGTTCAAAGCCAGGACGTGCCGCCTAAAAATATTGACAAAATAGAATAATTGGACTTTGATCGTTATTTGCCGCGACCGCGACCCTTCAACTGGATGCACAGTAGTCTACCTGCAGTCGCAATATCTCTGCTCTCTTTCCATTTAGAGTCTTAAAAACTTTCTTTGCCAGTGAATAACGAATCATTATTATCACTTATGACCGACACAACCCGGTTAATCAACAAGAGAAGTTGATTCTAATAGTTCCAAGTTATTTTCCATTCAAATTAAGAGCTGTCATTAAGGTGGCTTTTTTTGCGAGAAATCTATCTTGAAATCAAACACCTTTCATTCGTTCTTCATTAAAATTGTAATAGAAATAGATTCATTTAACTTTGTTTTAACAACAGATATTTATTATGGCAAAATTAACTACGTCTTCATAGGCGAGTGGCGACTAAATTCGTTTTCAATGCGAACAGCCAAAATTTATTTTTTTATCATCTTGATTGCACTATTTAAAATGATATTTACTTATCTGAATTTTGTTTCATCAAATTATGTTAAAATAATATATTTTTGGTTTTTTGTTGGATTAATTGTTATTTAAATAATTTTTTTCTAATAAAAATAATATAAATCCAATAAAATACGCTATAAATGGTGATTTATAAAAAAGTTCAAAACTTATTATTACATTCTTAGAATTTAATTGGAATAGTTGTTTGGTGCCCAAATATTGATAAAATAAAAAAATCCAATAAATAAAAGAAAAGTCAAAATTTGTTACATAGGACGCGATTCTTCAAAAACTGTCAGAAAAATCTCGTCCTTACAAAAAAATCTGACGATTTTTAAATACAAGTTTACTACTTTTTAATCAGGAGTAATTTGCTAATATTTCTTAAAATTTATTTCCTTAATACTGTTCCAGTAAATAAAAAATATGTCAAGTTTAATTTTGTTCTTTTTGTAGTATTTTTTTTTTATTTAAAAACGTTTAACTTACAAAACCATAAATAGCCATGGAATATGTCACTGTTACTGTTCAGAAAAGTCACACAAATTTTGTCATTCCTTTTACATGAAAAGAATTTTCGTCACTTTTAAATGTTATTGGTACGCAATGTTGCCAGGAGGTTGAAAAAAAATATATAATTTGCAATTCGAAAAATTATCAAGTTTAGGCAAAAATTATCAGTTTTTATTTTTGTATGACATGCGCTTAAAATGTATTGTTATTGTTGAGTGGCCAAACATACTACCTAGAGTTTTTGTGCTTTTTGTTTCACAGTAAAGGAGAAAGTGAGAGAGATGATCAGATGACCGACGTCGATTAATCAAGTTTATAGATCGGGAGTTGATGTCAGCTATTGTTAATATATAACTGTCCTTACTGTTCTTATATGTATTCAACTACTATTAATTCGAATTTTCAAAAATCAAAAAACATATTGTTCTAACCATAAAAAACATTCGTTTTTAATTATGTGGTTGAAGTTGTTTAAAAGTCACGAGCTGGGCAATACTATGCAAGTATGAAAAACAGGATATCTGCCTCTTTTAAAATGGTGGATGGGCCAGGCGCACGATGTAATCAAATTACTTTTTAATACTAAGTATTGTATACAGTTTTTGATATCAATCTTAAAAAAGAGTCTTTACTGTGTGCGTTGGACGCATTATAAGAATAAATGGCGTTTATGTACGGATTTGTTAAATTATCATAGATTTAGGGTTGATAATAGGTAAAGTGACCAACTCCTAAAGGGGCAAAACCGGGACACTCCGGCCATTCAATGTATTGTATATGATGTATTTTTTTCTTATATGCACCCCTAATAATACTAAGATGTATTTTCCAAAATACTTATTAAAGAAAAATAATTTAAGTAAGGTTTCAATTCAAATTTATAGATGGTAGAGAACAACCGCTTTTTAAAATTGCATTGATTTTAAAGTTACAAAATACAGTGGTATCAAAACCGGGGCGAACAAGAACTTTGGCTGAAAAATCGGACGGATTTTTTCCCTGGGACAAATGGTTAAAAATCGGGACTGTCCCGGCCAAACCGGGACGGTTGGTCACCAGATCAACAATAGGTGGCATCACTAATGCCATTTCGAGTGAGATCGTGCAGTGTTCAGAACACCGTGCGAACACCACATGTGAGGAATAGTATAACTTATTAGGATTTATTAGGAAAGTAACACGGCCTTCTCCGCTCCATACGGCGTTTTCCTTAATCTCACAAAACTATGTAATTTTATAAGAAAAAGTCCAAGTCGACTATCGACTGCCCCGGTGTGGCCGGTGGCTATGCGGAACTAATACTCCAATCGAACTCACTCAGTTTCCCTGGGTCTACCCAATTACGTGACCTTGGCGTTTCAGAATTCCGGCAGAATCTCGCTTATAAAGAAAAAACCATAACTTTTTTGTTACCAGATAATAGGATTTATAAAAATCTACAACCGTATCCAAAGGATTTTTTAAAATTTGGTGTATTTTTTTCAAAGAATAAAAAAATAAAAAAATTCTTGTTACAGATTTCTGTATTATTGACGAGGCTAAAGAAAAATCCAGGTAAGATTTTTGACTATTGTTAGCCGTGTTTATTTTATTTCGGGAATGAGAAAGTCCAGCAAAAAACTGTCTGGATACGGTTGTGAGGAATTCAAAAATAAACATTCCTGCCAAATTTCAACAAATTCCTTTTTTCTCGTTTCCGATATTCTGCCTGGTAAAGATTGGCCCAAAAACAGCAAAGCAGTGTTGTTAAATCTATGCCGTTTTTGTGACCTTAAAATATTGAATTTAAAAAATTTTATCAAAAAAATGAGGCAGTTTTTCCTACAACGTTAGGATAAATATTAAGGACGCTGTGTTTTTGTTTTAAATGGAGCAATAATTAAAAATCGCCACCTTCCGGAATTGTGACGGATGAGATTTTCTATCGTTTCTAAAAAATCGCTAACTTAAGGCGGGTTTACCCAACTTTTCATATTGATAATTTATAACCTAAGCACAATTTTATTCATAGTCATAATTTTAAATATATTATTTTCAATAGAAGTGTTTGCCCAAGTTTTCATAGTTATAATTCACAATTCATAAGCACAGTGCATAATTTAAAAGTTGGTCAATTTAACTTTATGCACTATCAATATGAAAAAAGCAAAGATAACATTTTGGTTGATTGATTTCAAAAAGGGAGTGATTGATTTTAGCTGATATTAGAAAACATAAATTTAGCAAAAGGGAAGGTTGAGGTTTGGTAAAGAAAAACATTTTTGTTTTTTCTTCATTTTTGTCAATTTGGTATGTCAATTTTCAAAATTTATCCTAATGCACTATGCTTATAAACTTTTGGATAAACCGGTGCTGTTAAATTATGTATTAAAACTAAAATTGTGCTTATACACTATGAATTAAAGTTATGAATTATCAATACATGAAAAGTTGGGTAAACCTGCCTATAGTGTTTAATTTAACACATTATTAAACTTAATAACAGTTTTGATGTCGAAAGTCTATACACCAATGACCCGCTACAGGAATCGCTAGATATTATTAGACAGAGACTGGTTGATGACGAATCCCTTCGTGAACGTACAAGCCTGCCGCTGGAGGGAGTGATGGAATTGTTGGAGTGCTGTCTACATAACTCCTATTTTCAGGTGAAAGATAGGTTTTATGCCCAGAATGACGGTCTGCCAATGGGTTCATCTCTTTCGCCAGTGGTGGCCAATATTTACATGGAGTGGTTCGAATCACACGCGGTTGATACCGCAAAATATAAACCTAACCTCTGGCTAAGATATGTTGATGATACTTTTATCGTCTGGACCGGGAATAACCAACAACTTTCAGAATTTCTTCACCACCTGGAGTTGGAACAAAATTGTCAAATTCCTTTTCTTGAGGTACTTGTCAAACGAGTAGAAAGCGCCATGAGTACAACAGTCTATCGTAAACCCACTCATACAGGACAATATTTAAATCAAGGTTCAAATCATGCTACAACCAAACGAGGCATAATAAGAAATTTGCATAATAGAGCCTTTCAAATTTGTAACAATTCTCATGACTTGGAAATCGAAATAAGAAACGTTAAGAAGGATAAGAATTTCAGCAAACAGGACAGATATTACAAGACCAAAACCAGGCAAATGCATTCCTTACAATTCCATACATTAAAGGAGTATCAGAGAAAATTCGGAGAGTAGGGAAAACTTTAATATTAAAACAGCTTTTAAATCTAATAATACAATTCGAAGCCTTCTTAGTAAAATGAAACCGGAGAACAAAGAAAATAAGGAATGCATTTACCAAGTTCCTTGTGAGTGTGGTGAATCATACATAGGTGAAACAAAAAAGACCACTATCTGTTAGGCTTAAAGAACATCAGACGAATACCCAAAGAGATGAAACAACGAAATCAGGAATCGCCGAGCACGCATGGTCAAAACACCGAATGAAGTGGACAGAAGCAAAGGTTTTGCACAAGGAGTCACACTGGAAGAAACGAATATTCCTTGAAGCTGCCTTTATTGGGCAGAATCAGGGTATTTTCAGTAAAGCAAGTGTTGAAATTCCAAATATTTGCAAGCCCCTCCTTGGGCGGAGCCAACTTCACGGCTGAGTGATTTCCCATAGTATATAAGTACGTAGCCTTAGGAATAGATTTTAGTTTGCACCTGAAGACAATTAGAGATTGTACTGATCGAAACGTCGTGTATAAATAAAATATAGACAATAGAAGTCCGAAACACAGAGTTAATTTCAAATACATCATTGTCTCAAACTTTCAAACATTTTAAATGTAGCTCATAAAAAGAAAAGATCTTCTGACTTCAATCATTAGAGTAAATTGTGCAGGGTTAGTTTCTGTGATTTTGACAAAGAGATTCATCGAAAATGTTAAATTTAGTTTCTAAAGTGTTTTTCATCGGAATGTTCTCAAAAGCCAATTTTACGGATTCATATTGAGGAGAATTATAAATACCATCAAATAAATGTGATCCCAAAACAGACACCCCCGCAACTCAACTTTTGGACTCTATCAGTGAAAAATGATATTTAAAAAAAACAGCCACCAAGTCTGTAGTTATGCGATAAATCTGAGATGCAAACAAAACGTATAGCAATGGTGCAATTAAGATAATAAAAAGTTCAAAAGTATGCACACACACACACACCTGTACTTTACTTAACAAGGCATACGCCAGACAACAAGTCACAAGCCTGCTGCTTGCGGTAGTTACCTTGCCAAATAAGGGCAATTGAACAAGTTTTGCTATCGTATATCAGTCATTTCGAACGCGTTTTCCAAAATAGGAGAAAAACCGGTCGACCCCGTTTAAAACCAATTTCGAAACGAAAAACTGACAAAATTAAGATATCGTACATCATGGTTTGTTTTTTACAAAAATCCATTGAAAAAAAAATACGATTTATACTACATTATGCGAGGGAAAACTCGTTGCGAGCGATCCCCAGTGAATACCAAATTATTTAAATGAGTTGTTACCAAATGATCCCCATCGATTTCGAAGTGATTTCTATGCAAGGGATGAACTAATCCCCACTACACCTGCCAGGATCCAACATGACCAGAAATATACACTTCCGGCCACATAAAATGCGTACGCCGATTTTATATAGTGTATTATGGGCCTCGCAACTCAGTAACCTTTTAGGTATTTCAAATTGACAAAAAATGTCACCGTCAGGTTTTGTTGTTGTCATACGCTTATATTTAAAAATACCCCAACTGAACGAATTCGAAGAAACTCAAATTTTGGCAAAATTAGACGGTGGTTGGTCGGTTCGAAGAGTAGCGGCCCATTATGGACGAAACAAGCCTACAATTGTAAGAATCAGAAGAAAGTATCAAGAAATTCTCGAAGAAATTGTATATTAGTCTTATAGTACAGTGTTCCCAGTCTCCTTATTTTTGTGTTTACAATGTCAAAAGATCTAACCTGTAATTCGAAAACGTCAAAGTCAGTTACGATAAGTTATAATTTTGGTCCTGCCCAGCCCTAAAACATAGGCCCTGCCAAGTCCTGGTAATAATTTTGTTCATCTTTCCCATAAAAATGTACAGTGACTACAACCCGTGAATTCCCGCATCCGTGAAAACTCGCTGATTTCCATTTCTAACGATATTCCTAAAGGTTCCCAACTCTCTCAAAAAAATGTACAATGATTACCACCCGCGCATTCCGCCTCAAAAAACGTACAGTGATTTTAATCCACGAATTCCCTCTCGAAATCATCCAGTATAAAATCTACATTTTGTTTTTAAAACAATCCATTAAAAAACAGGATATATACTAAATTATCCCAGTAAATCATTCCTATAAACGTGATCATTTATGATAAGTTAAAAAACCTTTGATTCCAACTTGTTAAATTCTTCTTGCATTTCCTTTTGATTTCTCACATTCAGAGATATACCTTGATATCACAGAATACCGAAGGTAGTCTGTGTTGATATGGCCTATAGAGAAAAAATATGTCTCTAGCTTAATAGCTCTTGACCCACCTTTAGGTCATTTAAAAAATCTAATAGTAGCAGGCCGAGGCGCGAAGGTCCTAATAAAAAATTAAACACACGCAAAAACCGTACAAAAGTGTGTCGTACATCCCACGTAGTTCGACCTAGATTTCAAACTTGCAAATTTGGCAAATCATATAAAGGTGCTAGGATGTATGTAGTTGTTGAGTCTGCGATTGCTTCAACCTTGAGTTTGATTAGTTTCTTTCATGCCTCTTTATATCTAAGGTACCAAGAAAATAATAGGGAGTTATTGAACACGGTCGTGCCTTAATAAGGGCATGCCTTATTTATTCAGTGAAATTTGCTATGCAAAAAAATGTGACACTAAACAACTTCTTATTACCTACAGGATCACTATAAACAGTTTGTGACGGATAAATATTAGCCCAATATAAATTTTCAGTTATTCGTTCAATGGACCACTGAAGGTAGCAGATATCTAGCCGGTCACTTAACCGATATCCGACATCATTGGTCCAATGGTAAACCGTTGAACGAAGGATTTTTAACGACGCGACTTTCAAGCAGGAGATGCCGGGTTCAAGCCCCGGGTCTTGTAGGTAGTCTACTTGGACTTTTTCTTATAAAATTATATTTTTGTAAGATTAAGGTAAAACGCAGTATGAAGCGGAGTAGTAGTTAGCTAGAAGGCAGGCTAATTCGATTCCATACCGTCCCTCGGAGAGGACGTTAATAGGACGGTCCTGTGTAATCCATATATTGATAGTAGAGCACGTTAAAAATCCCTAGCCCCGACAAAGATGTTTAGGTCTAAATCCCTCTAGGAAAAGAAAACTGCCTTCCTAGGGGGTGCTCATCAGACCGGTCTGGTGAGTGGGGTAGGGGGGAAATGAGCCACAATAGATCTCTCAGGTCTCAGTGGAGGGAGCTGTAAATTGCACCACTCATAACAAACCTGACCTAAGCTAACCTAGTCAACGTAGGTGGTCTTTATCTTTATCTAACCAGCAACTTCTAGATGTAACGGTAGTTACTTAAATCCTAAAATATGGCCTTAAATCAAATCAAAAAAATATTTTTATGCTCCAAAAATAAAAAAGTAGGACGATTACCGGATTCGAACAGTTAACCTCCAGATTACCAAGCCAACGCTATAACCACTGGACCATTGCGGCTATAGGAAAATTTCTTGCTGAAGATAGTGATAGTGAACCAATATCGGAAAGACGTAGTTTTTTCTTCAATGGCCCAACAAAGTGAAAAAAAACAAGGCCCGGTGTATTTACGATTCAGATCCTACTTCGTCGATTCAACATCGTATTAAAGTTGGCGAAACAACTGTATTGGCACACCAACCGAAGATAGTCAGTGAGCCGCTAATGTATGGTCCAGTATCCGAGAAATGCAGTTTTTCCTTCAATGGCTCGACAAAAAGTCCGGTGTATTTAAAATGCTTCAACTTGGGAAACTCAAAGTCATTAAAGTCCCAAAATACAAAATTTATTCAAATTTTAGTAGGTTACACGTTTTTGGCCTACATAGGCATCTTCAGACCTGGTATATAAAACGTCACGGTAGAGATTAACATTTAAAGAACATTGCACAAGTTAAAAAAAAAAACATTTAAACAAACGAGACTAGTTGTACATTTTACAAACAAAAACAAAATCATTTTGTTTTGGTTTGTAAAATGTAGAACGAGTCTCGTTTGTTTAAATGTTTTTTAGTTTTATTTTTTAAACTTGCGTAATTTTCCTTAAATGTTAATCTCTACCGTGACGTTTTATATACGAGGTCTGTATTTTGAGACTTTATGACTTTGAGTTTCCCAAGTTGAAGTATTTGAAATGCAAGTCTCTTTGAGAAAATGGACGACCCTTTTCAATTCAGTGTATTTAGGATGAAGATTCTTCTTCGTCGATTCAAAATCTTAATACTGTTGGCAAAACAACTGTGTTGGCACACCAACTGAATATATTCAGTGAGTCAATAATGTATGCTCCAGTATCGGAGAGATGTAGTTTTTTCTTCAATGGCTGAACAACAAAGTCCGTTGTGTTTAAGATGAAGATTCTTCTCCGTCAATTCAACATCGAATTTGTATTGGCAAAACAACTGTGATGACACACCAACTCAAGTTACTCAGTGGCTCAATGGCTCAACAACAAAGTTCGTTGTATATAAGATGAAGATTCTTCTCCGACGACTCAACATCGAATTAGTATTGGCGAAACAACTTTGTTGGCAAATTAACTGATGTTCGTCAGCGGTCTACTAAAAATTTCCGTCACAGTCACTCAAAAGTCGTCCAGTCATCCAACCAATTAAGAACCATCAGAAATCCGTCATACCTTGTTTATAGAGATTCCAGTGTAGTTATTTTGAGATCCGGGAAAAGACAAAAAAATCCGCGGTTCCTATTGGTCGATGTCGCTGATTTCTGCCACAAATGACGCTAATGACAGTATTTTTAAGTAAGGGGGAAGAAATATTTATTTTCTCTCTGATTTTAAGAATAGCTGGAATGAAAGGATTTAAGGTCAATAGGAAAGGGGATGGACGAGGGATACAAGAAAGAGGGTGGAAATGGGCGAACCAAGTCGGGATTATACGTATAAAAAGTCACAATGAAAAATCGATTAATTCAATCGTAACAAAGTAAGTCAATCAAATTTCTTGTATGGTTAGACTGTCTCTAACATTGTTTTCTTCCACCGCAGTCAAAAAATACTTTCGACTGTTTTCTGTTGAATTTCCCACTGATTTTAGGAGAGGAATCATCATTTTTTAAGATGTCGTATTATTTTTCTATTTTACTGACCGAATCAAGAATGCAAATTTCTATCCTAAGGGAATGCATAAAAAATTTAAATTTTTAGCACATTTATACAACATTTAAATTAAATTAATTTAAATAACAAGGCACTGGCAATTATTCAAAATCCAAAAAAAAATCTCAAGAACTCCTTTTGTGAAAACGCAAATCACGTACGGTCCAGAATGGAAAATGGAACTGTCTACCAAGTGGGATTTTAAAAAAATCATTGTGCCATATATGGTCTGCAATGTATAATTAATAATTATTTTTTGTGAACAATGTATCTTCTTGACAGGTATCAATTTAACGTAACAAAGCAAAAATCATAAAAAAATTAGTCATTAACAACACCCATGCAAGACAATAAACAATAAAATTAATTGATCAATTTGTCAGGTGATATCATTTTAAACGATTTCTTCGTAACTTTAACGTACGACGGTAAGACTAGAAGAAAGTCCGTTTCAATCCCGTTTTCGTGATAGGGTTCGCACGGAACTGGAGAACCGGGAAAAGTTAGGGTATTTATTATCCCTAGGCAAAAATCACGGAAGTTGACAAAAAAACGGCGAAGTCAGGGTACAACCAGAAATAAGTTGATTTTTCTATAAAATAATAATCAGGAAATTTAAAAAAAATGTAGAAATATTTAATTAATTTAAAAAAATGTCCTTTATATAATATCTTGATTGTGCTCACAAGATGCTAAGAATCTTTTAACCAAAAAAAAATAAATACACAATACATTGAAAATAGAAAGGAAAATGAGATGTCCAAGAAATAAAAATTAAAGAAAACGAGCAAGAGTTGATTGAATAGCATAACATAAGAACTTAAAATAGATTTCCTGTTAACGACTCCATATTGATTAGGTACAAAATTAAAGTTTCAAACACTTTAATACGTTGGTTGTACTACTCTTTAGCTAAACAACCTGATCATACACAATATAAATCTATTCGTTTTATTAAAAATCGAAAAACAAATATTGACAACGGTTACTGGCAATAACAGATTGATTTACGGTGATTACCCAACTGCTCAAACCAAGGATTTTCAAATGTCACTGGGTGATCTGTAGACCTTGACTTTTTATCCTTAAAAGTCGAATTTCTTTTTACGACATATTATTTTTACATGCAGTTAGAATAAAATTATCCTTATTCTCTAACATTTTAAAAGTGTTTAAAACGTATTTACTAAAAATGCAAAATTCTTTGAAAAGTATTTACCTGCTTCTTCCATCGCAAAATGTGCAACAATTACTATATTTTCACGTAGATCTGAATACGTTTTTAGTAAGATCCCCTTTTCAGTTTTTATGAAGCGATTTGAACGCGTTTTAAACACGATTTGAGTTTTTAACATGTTTTTTTTTTCACATTTTATCGTTTGTTTTTTTTTAATTAGAAAACAAACACAAAAGTTTGGTTATATCACCCACGGAATAAACTGTCAAATCCGGTCTGGTTAAAACTTTTATACGTTTTTGATACGATCCCAAAAAAAGGCGTATTGAACTGAGGCAGGGCTAACTAAAAAAAACTTGGGATTGGGTTTTCGATTCGCGTTCTCACGATAGTTTTGAAAGTGAATCGTATTGAAAACGCATTCAGTTCTATATGAAAACGTAGTAAATAATAACTTTGAAAAACAACGAAAACAACTAAAAATCAGGGTTGGCCCTGGCAAGATCAAAGGCGACAAATCTACTGTGCATGCTTGACGCCGCACTGTGGAACGACCCCATGTAAAGCCCGGACATTTCGGAATAAACAAAATATTGTAATCTTAAAACAAAAACTCTTGAATAGTATTCAGTAAAGTACATTCTACTTATTGGCATATAACTTTTTTATTTTATTTTTATTTATTTTTTATAGTTAAAATAGCTAACAAATGTGATCATGTAGAAATTGCAATTTTTTTACCGAAAAAAAAACACTTATTTTATTTTTTTTTCTCCCAATATCTAGACTGATTCTTGTTAAATAAGCTTCTTTGAATTTTGGTCGATTTTTTTTATTATAGTCCCTACAAATAGCATAAATTTAGGGACCTTATTCTTTCTAATAGTCATTTTATTTCAACTAAGCATAAGGTAGGTTAGTTCATAGTGATCATGTCTAATGTAAGGACCTGCCCCCCCCCACCCCCCGGCCTCGAGAGATAAAACGTCATGCATGTACATATGTACCCCTTTTTTGTACGGTGCAACCAACGGATAGATGTGCAGATTATGCGACGTAGTTTTCTTATTACTTATAGTAGGCACGTTTATATCTTGTAATGCAATTTAAAAACGTATTAAATTTTGTCTCTGAGTAGCGTATAATGTTATGTGGGTAACCAACTTTTTCAGAAATAAAGTGTTCATTGATTTTCTAAAGGTTGTCAAACAATAAAATATAAAAAAATAGACAATGTAAAATTCAATGTACAGAAATGGTCCTTTTAGAGATTTATTATATGTATAGATAAACAACTAATTATAGTCAGGGGGATAAGTGGCGATTTTTCCAAATTTCATAAAATTTCAGTTCAGTGGATTTTGCCTAATTGTTTCCCAAACAGAGAGACAGACGGACAGACACCATCAAAAAATTTTATATTTAGGTCTTTCTTTTTGCCGATCCCATTAGCCTATACTATAGTATGGATGGCTAAAAATAGAGTTCTAGATTACTACATAGCTGGTACCTACTAAGTTTTTGTTTATGGGTAATAAAAATAACACGACCGCCTTATGTATAATATTGCTATTGCTATTTTGATAGAGTGATGAAAGAGAAAAATTTAGAGATAAAAAGTTTGGTCACCTCTAATTGATAGCTGTAGGTATTGCAGTATGTATATTGACTATATATTTATATTCTTTTAAAAATATTCAATGTACAGAAATTAGAGATTTACCAATAAATGTACCGATAAATTTTAGAAAATTAATAGTTTAATGTAAAAAAATGGAGGGGGGGGGTTTACTGTATCGCCACTGCGTATTGTAGGTAGGTAACATTAATATTATTAACATCGGTTGGTCAGGGGATGGGGACATTTTACTTTATTGCAATGATCGATTGTATGCTTTTCCACTAAATCATTCCCATGCTTAACGTTGGTGTATTCATGCCATCTCTTTCATACGCACCCGAAAATATCTACCTATCTCTGTGTGAGTTTTTTTCACTATAACCACCCTAAACCGCTGATAATACGGTACTATAACTTTTCTAAAGGTTATTACTAAAGCAATATATAAGATTAAGAAGGTAAATTATTTGATATAATTTTTCCATGCACGCGAAGTAATGCTAAAAGTAAGCGCTTTTTGTCACTTAGAAAAAAGGCTCTAATTTCTTCGCAATTATAATAAACCCTGTTCCTGTTCTGCATTATCTATGGAAAAAAAATCACTACAGCTGCAATGCAACGACGACTACACTACCACAGTCTAACTGCACCTTTAGAACTTTTTCGATCTTGATTAGCTCCTACGCATGTAACGAAACCTCAGAACCCCATCAAAAATGACGTAACGCTAGCACCTTTGGCCAAGCAAAAATACAAATAAATACAGTATTTTAAAAAAATACCTGTTTATTTTTCAATGAACTTTTCTAGAAAAAACAAACTTTCTTAGATTTAAAATCAACCAGGCTTATTATTTGTTATATTTTATGCAGCCATCTTTTGAGGAGTATTTTATTGTATGTAAAAATTTAAAAACATCGTCGTTTATTAAAATCGGTATATCTTAAAAACTACTAAACCGATTTTAGTGATTAATAACTTTTTTACCAAAAAGGAACAAGGGTTTTTTCCAGTAATTATTTGATTGTGAAATTTTGTGAAATTAAAGCAACAACCATGAAAGTACCCAGCTTTTTTGATTTTGTCCGCCATCTTGGATTTCATAATGGCGGGACAAAAAATACATTAAAGTTAAAAGCTTCATCGATTACCAACACAACGCAGTTTATTTTACTAAAATTGGTTTAGAATTTCAAAACTTATTTAAAGAATTATTTTGTACGGTTTTTATGGACCACCTGGTATACCGATTGTCATCATATTAATTTTGTTTTTTAATTAAGAAAAGCATATTTACGTACATTCGTGTTCGTGATAGCTTTAAAGCCCGGTATGGGTCGATATCAAGGAGGTGACCGTTCCCGTGCGACCTTTCCTACAAAATTCAAGAACCGGCACCCAGAAGAGCTTTTGCCTCTGCATTTTTTCGAGGCTAACTTGATTGGGAGAGTTATTCTCGGTACGGTTTTTCTTCGGAAAATGCAAGGGCAGTGCCGTTATAGTATCTCATAGTTATATGGCTTCTAAGATCAGAAATGCCGAAAATGTTAGAGCGTAAAATAATGCTTCTCCAACTCTATTTTTGACTACAGAAATCCCTTTTTGTCCAAGCTTTTCTCCATGATGTCATCAACTTCGATTTTTCTTTCCAAAAATAGCCAGTGTTCCGCCCTTCCTCCATTCTTTCTTAAAATATCTGTAGGTGTAGGACCCTCATTTTTGAGCTTAGGTGATTAAAACTGTAGCAAATAATTATAAAAAGCGTGTATATTTTAAAAAATTACCGGTAATTCTTAAAGCAGTCATGGTATTATCCCGACAAGTTTTCTTTTTTAATTGCATTCGTGAAACAATAACCATTCGTGCGTATTTTATTTGCAAATATTACGTGTCCGACGGATTCGTGAAATTATGGAAAAAATTAATGGTGAAACATGATCGGTAATATTAAAGTTCTTTTTCGCACGCGAGTAGGACAATATATTAATATTTTTAGTCATATGGAAGGCAACGGTATTGATGTTAGTACGGAGTAACTTTTTGCATACTATAGTAGCGTCCATACTCGTAACATATTTGACCAAACTTACATATTAATCGACTTTTTCAGTTTTTCGTAATATTTTACATATTACAAAATATGACAAGATTTCAAAGGGATTTCATCGAATTTTAAATCAAAATTTTTGCCTGTGGCGCATTTTTTCTTCCTGGCTCCGTTTTAAGAGAGCAGTATATATATATATGCGCCCGTCCACAGAGATTGAAAAAATCTGGCCACCGTTTATTAATCAACATGGAGATTGATTTAACACAAAACATCTAAGTACAAAAATTAATTTTTTCAATAAAAATTAAAAGTAATAAAATCTTGCAATAATTATTTTCATTGCTGTGGGAGCATTTTAAATTTAAAATGGAAAATGAAGAACTTTACTTTTTTGGTGGAAATTATAAATAATATTTCTGGAGTAGGTAGGTAGGTAGGTCAATGTTTCGAATATTTACCTTTTCTAAAGGATGTATCAAAAACGTTATGTGCCTCTTGTTAATATTTACAATTTTAATGAAATTTTAAAGGATATTTTTATCGGCAGCATTAACCTGTCAAAAATGGTATTTTTAGTTACAATTTTCTTAAAATTTTCGCCTGCGGCACAATAAGGGCACTTAACCAACAAATTTAAGGCAAATAAATAACTGGAAATTTTATATTCCGCTCCCGGCTTAGATTAGAAGACAGGTCTTATGATTCCTAATATTCTTTTAAAACGCTTTACCCTTTTTACATTGGCTTCTCCAAAAAATAACCGAATTAAACAAAAAAAAAAACACAAAATTGCACCTTAACTTTTCAAAAATTTGGGTTTAATTATTTTTTAAATTTTCACCTGCGGCAAAATTAAACTGCATAAAATAACCACATTTCCCCCAATATTTCTCGAATATCACTTACATATTGCATAATAAAAGTGGTAAAACTGAGTATAAACGCTGCTAAAGCAGTAAAATCATAACTATACCTGGAGAACCGTGAGTGCAGAAATTTATATTTACCCATTAATTTGCGAAAAAGTTCACGGCCTTCTGACTTCATTGTTTATTTAAGGGCGCAACTGTAATATCAGGACTATGGCGTCATTAAACTGACATTTAAAAGGCTGTTTGGGGGTCAATCGATTGCGCAAATATGAACAGGCAGACAGGTGGTTAATTCGCTAAAACAGGGTTAAAAATAGGCAGGCGGAAGGTTTTTGTTTTAAAAAGGTCACACTTGATTAATTTCGCCAGACACAACATCTCTTGGATATATTTTTATTAATAAATGAGATTTTTGCAAAAAGCTCCTTGTTTCTCCAATACATTTACAAACATTGGTGCTAGAAAGGACGAATAGTCCACCATACAATCAATTATTTTATGCTGAAAGGAAATGAAAATATCTCGAAACCGCATATCAATAGCCGCTTTACTTCTGAAGTTATGATTTTTTTTATATATATTAACGTTTTTTAAAATAACTCGGAAACTAAAGCTCCCACGAATTTGGACTTAACAAAATTTGTAGTCCATATTCATGGAAACTTAAATCTGAAAACCGTATATCGCTACTTGCTTTTGTTCCAAAGTTACAATTTTTTTAAATATTTTATCCCCCTTTTCCCCCCTTGAAAATCCCACCACCCCAATGAGCATATATCCAAAACCAATTACTTAGTTTATACGGCCCGTAAACCGTTTTCATTTTAATGCGGTTTACCGCCAATGCGCATTTCGCCTACTGTTTATACGTTGAAATTAAAAACGCTTTCGGATCAGATGCTCCAGCGCTGCCAACCTTGACACAACCAAAAGCCGTTGGTATAGTGGGTACATGCCTGGTTTCACATCGGAATCGACCTTGAACTCATTTTGAACTTTTTTGTAGGCAGCACTGGCTTCAAAAACGGTTTGAGGGTTTATAGGCACTTTTAAACGGTTTTACAAACGCTAATCCGCATTTTTAAAACGATTTTAGCTAAAGCGCATCGGACCTCTTAAACCGGTTTAGGTAGTGTTTATAAATGCGTTTTAGGAAAACGGTTTGAAATTGAAACGGTTTAACAGGCCCGTATAAACTAAGTAATTGACAACAAATTTCTCGGCCTAACTATAGACAAAAAACTCAAATTTGAACAACATATTAAAAAACTCAATAGTAAAATTTCTTCAGGTTGTTACGTCCTTCGAGTAATTGCCGATAACTTGAGGTTTAACATTGCTAGAAATATCTATTTTGCATTAGTACAGTCCAATATTTCTTATGGAATAGCTTTCCTGGGCTCATGTGCCGATAACCTTTTTAAATCTGTCTTTGTGACTAAAAGAAGAGCATTAAGAAATATATGTAGAGTCAGAAGACGCTGCTCGTGCCGACCACTGTTTCTGCAGCATAAAATATTAACACTATGCAGCCTTTTCATTCTGGAGGCAGTGTGTTTCATATTTAAAAAAAAAATATAAGAATGACATGCTGAGACCTAATTGATATACTGCTCGAGATCCTTATCAACTGCAGTTACCTATTCCTCACTCGTCTTTGGTCAGGAATTCTTTTATATATAATGGGAAAAGAATTTTTAATCAACTTCCAATGAAGCTAAGAAATATTACAAAATATAATAAGTTTAGAAACAAAACAAAGGAGTTTCTCATGTCAAACAGTTTCTATACCTTAAACGAGTACTTTGCAGAGTAATAAAAAAGCTTATTGTGAATAAACTGTGTTATTTTTTTTTTATTTCATGTCCCTACTCAATTAATTTTAATAGTGATTTTGATTATTGTTGCTCTGAATCCCTTTTATCATACTCAATTGGACAAAGTATTTGTTTTTAAATGTCTATTTTATTGATAATTATCAGGATCACTGTTATATAAGGTAAAGTAAAAGGTATTTTTTTGTATTTTTTGCTGCTTAAATTTCCTACTGATTGTTTTATACATAATATAATTGGTTGTAATACTTTTTTGTCTTTTTTGTATCTCTAAAGGCGCAATTACACAGACGAACATGCTTAAATAAAAGCTCGTGCAGAAGATCTAAAATTTTTTGCGTGAACATTTTTGTGAGCTTTTCTTTGAACATTTTGTTCAATTTGAAGAATTGAGCAAATTATTGCTATCTATTTTAGAAACATATTTTTAAAGATGAGAATAAATAAAATTTCACACAATTCTTTAAAAAAATGGAACACCAACTTTTATTTTAAATTTTTGTGAAAAAAAGCCGACGGCAAGCGAAACATTATTCTTGGCTATCAGTTTTGTTACTTATAATATTTTTTTCTTAGGGTTTTTCCCGGATTTTTTTGCCCGGGGGTTTTTTTGGGATTTTCTTGCGAGTTTTTTTTATTTCTAAGGGTTTTTTCCTAAATTCAAAAAATAACCCAGGAAAATTTTTCGCCAAAAAACTCAAAAGTTGCACTTTTAAGCGGTAATCCGCACCTCACCACTATAAGGAGTGGTGGGGAGGGGATTTTTTTTAAACATATTTTTGTAACTTTACTTTACCCTTAGCTTTGATTGTTTTTTTTTCATTCCTCACATCAGATTTACCTAGTTAGTTTAAGGCCCCAACGGTTGCTTAAAAAAGCAAAAGGTTCATGAAAATGCTGAAGATAGATATTTACTGTCAATTTAATGTAATAATCAAGGTCGATTACTGACACTGAACAAACAATATGCAAAGGAGCAACATTCCGATTCAGAAATCTAGTCTATTACTGCTAAATTATATTTTTTTAGGCAAGGGTCTGGGATCGTAGGGTTGTAAAAGTGGGTAATAAACGGGTATTATTTAGACCGAACGTGCTTTTGTTCATATATTTGAGATTTAATAAAATGTATATAGGTTTTTTAATTTGACTTAAATATTATTGTATTGTGTTTTAAACTAGAAAGTAAAATAAAGAGATATTCTTTTAAATTTAAATTTTCATCATTACATTTTACAGGCAACAGCAATAAATAAGTGCCAATTAATATTTTTTTATTATCCTTTTTTTACAACCCCAAAAAAGTTACAAGTATCCTGGCATACCTCCTATAAAAATCAGGTCAATCGAAGTTGCTTATGAGGTAAAATGTCAATTTCGACATCAAATTGTTTTTCCGTCAGAAAGCACTTAATTAAAAATACCTTGTTTTAAAACTTAGTCTTTCTATTTTCAGTTAAGTTCAATGAATTCCCATAAAACTATAAAATTTAAATTTGTAAAGGCGCATTTACACAGACAAACTTTCCTTTGATGTGGAAATGCCGACAAACATTTACACGAGCCTCTTGAGCAAAATGCTCAAAGAAATGTTCGAGCAAAATCTCGTACAAAAAAACACACCGTAAATTTTGGAGAGAATGTTAAGCAAAATTTGTTTGAAGAATTGGGGGTATAAAAATTTCTTTACAAATTCAAAATATATATTGTTATCGGAATTCATTGAACTTAACTGAAATTAGAAAAACAATTTAACGATTTAAACAACTTCGATTGATCTGATTTTTATAGGGGATATGCCAGTATACTTGTAACTTTTTTGGGGTTGTAAAAAAAACGAGAATAAAAATAATAATAATTGGCACTTATTTATTGTTGTTGCCTGTAAAATATAATGATAAAAATTTACGTTTAAAAGAATATCCCTTTATTTTACTTCCTAGTTTATTCTTTTACAATAATAATCAAGTCAAATTAAAAAACCTATATACATATTATTAGATCTCAAATATATGAACAAAAGCACGTTCGGTGTAAATAATACCCGTTTATTACCCACTTTTACAACCCTACGAACCCGTTGTCTAAAAAATATAATTTAGCAGTAATTTAGTAGACTTGTCGCCGATATATCATCCCGCGTTTTGGATTTCGCAGGTAGTAGGCCGGCCACCCTTTTGAATCGCAATGTTGCCCTTTGCATATTGTTGGTTCAGTGTCAGTAATCGACCTTGATTATTACATTAAATTGACAGTAAATATCTATATCTTCAGCATTTTCATGAACCTTGTGCTTTTTTAAGCAACCCTTGGGACCTTAAACTAACTAGGTAAATCTGGTGTGAGGAATTAAAAAACAACAATTAAAGCTAAAGGTAAAGTAAAGTTACAAAAATATGTTTAAAAAAAATCCCCCTCCCCACCACTCCTCATAGTCGTGAGGCGCGGATTACGGCTTAAAAGTGCAATTTTTGAGTTTTTTGCCGATATTTGAAAAACTCAAAATTTTTTTGGAAAAGAAAAGTTTTCCTGGGTTTTTTTTTTGACTTTAGGAAAAAACCGTTGGAAATAAAAAAAACTCGCAAGAAAATCCCAAAAAAAAGCCCGGGCAAAAAAATCCTGGAAAAACCTTAAGAAAAAAATATTATAAGTAACCCTAATCCATGTGACAAAACTGATAGTAGAGCCAATAATAATGTTTCGCTTGCCGTCGGCTTTTTCCATAAAAATTTTAAATAAAAGTTGGTGTTCCATTTTTTTAAAGAATTGAGATCACTGATCACTGATAAATTTTATTTATTCTCATCTTTAAAAATATGTTTCCAAAATAGATAGCAATAATTTGCTCAAAAATTTACCCGAACAAAATGTTCAAAGAAAAGCTCACACAAATGTTCACGCAAAAAATTTTAGATCTTTTGCACGAGCTTTTATTTGAGCATGTTCGTCTGTGTAATTGCGCCTTAAGAAATTTCTATACCAACATTTCTTCAAACAAATTTTGCTTAACATTCTCTCCAAAATTTCCGTGAGTCTTTTTGTACGAGATTTTGCTCGAACTTTTTTTTTGAACATTTTTCTCAAGAGGCTCGTGTAAATGTTTGTCGGCATTTCAACATCAAAGGAAAGTTTGTCTGTGTAAATGCGCCTTAACAAATCTTTTAAAATGACACTCAAAAATTATATTTCTTGTATTATTTTATATTTTCTTTATACGCATGGCTTTGTCACTAAATATTTTGTATTTTAGACAATAAAGCTATTTTTGACTTTGACTTAGCCAAAAGTTAATCGTTCATGGTCAGCCGATAAAGGATTTTTGTACGAAATTTCGTTAAAATCGATTAAGGCGTTCTTGAGTTATCGTGTATACAGACAGACAAGAGACCGACAGACAGCTTTTTTTTTTCGTCGATTAAGGTATTTTGGTACCTTAGTAACTTATTTTTGATAAAATTAAGAAAAGTCAAAATTTTACGATTTTAATAGTCCCCCATACCATATTGGTTTGGTTGACTAAAATACAACAAAATGGTGTGCATCAAATTGCCTTGCCCATTTTAATCGTTTTTTACAAGCTTTTGTTTGACGATAATTGCTTATGTCCTGTGAGTTGCGAAAAACTGTCATGTCACTTAAAAACAATAAAACTCACAATTGGTCTTTGGTTTAAATTATGAAATACCTTTTTTTGTTAATCCGATCAATAATTTATAATGAGTATATATACATTCGTATTACCTTCGTATGGGTATGCTAAACTCCCGCTATTTTCGAGGCAATGCACTTGATTTTTTCGCTGTTTTTTTCAAGGTGTTCATCTTGATTGGGCATGCCTCCTATTGGCAGTTGTGATACTTTAATGACATGTGCATTTTTATGTTTTCTGTTGAGAAATACGCGTTTAAATACCTCAGCTCAAAATTTCTATATGTATCCTTTTCTAATGCAGCATCTTAAAAAGGATAGGTTTAGTAAGTAACTACAGGGAAGAGATTTCTTTACATTTTCTATCGAGACGTGCTACTGGTAAAGGAGAATTGTTCCGGACATCACCATGTTTGGACAGTAGCCTTCGAGGCAGAATTTTTCATTTATTTTTATGAGTATAAGATAAGTTTTGCAGTGTACTGACTGGTAACTCCTTAACGAACGTCTCTTTGGCAAATTTCTCAAAAAAAAAAAAATCCGGAGTACTCCCAGGTGATAGCTTTCAACACGAAAGAAGCTCCATTTCAATCAGACGCTAGATTTAAACTTGTAAAGACTTCGAGGTAAAGAAATACATTTTTCCGTGAGCCGGCCGCGTCCGGGGGAATTTAAATGTCTCGACTCAAAACACACAAGCAGTTTGGCTCAAACTTATGTGTCTGTGTGAGCCAAAATCAGGGAAAATAGAATATATAGGCAATGCATTGAGAGGCGTAACGGTTAGGTAAATTTATATTCCCTTCCATTCCATTTACCAACTTCAAATGTACCTCAAACTATTAGGCACGTATGCCAAATTCGATCCTTAGAGTTTAATGGAGTTTGAAGGTTCATGACCTTGAAAAATACCCCAGTAAAATTAACAAATTGCAAAAAAAACATACTAAAGGGCGCTATTCATCAACTATTCAAGCGGACAGAACCAAATTTGGCAACAAAAATAAGAAGGTCAAGTACAACAATTTTGTTAAAAAAAATTATGTTCAGCTATAACGTGGTTCAATAAGGCGTCTGATATATCAAAATGGCGACCTATAACCACATTTTATTTTATCCAATTTCGTAAAAAAGTAAAAATGACAGGGTAGGCATCAATTCGTCGTCGTCGACTTATCTCCGCTTACTATGAAAAAAAAAAGTTTAGTTGATGCATAACCCCGATTGACTTTGCAAATACCGTGTAAAATTGAAAAACCCGCTTTTTGTAGTGTTTTTTCCAATTTACCACTACGCAAAAACTTTAAGTGCCGGAGATGAAATGAACGTCTTAGCCATAAAAAAACACTTTATTTTAAACCCTTTTATCCTTTTTTTTATCTGGCGTTCCAGATGTTGGTGTAACAAAAAGTTAAATTATGGAGATTTTTTAAAAGAGAAAATGGCTAAAATCGTGTTTTTTGCGATTTTCAAGGTCATTTGAGGTCGGATGACCTCGAAAGTGATTTTTCTTCTTCTCGTCCTCGAGTTATATGAAATCGAGTATAATCACGCACCGGTTGCAAAAAAATGTATCTTTTATGATTTTTCGACCGACATTTTGGAAAATGACATCTAAAACACCTGGTCCAGAATATGGTAATGTATATCAAACTTATGCTAACTCTTTTATAGGTAATTTAAATGAATTTGTTGGCTAGACAAGTGAGTATAATATAAAATCCACAGTTCCGAAACTAAAAAAAAACAGACATATAGGTCATTTTTACCGGGGTATAGCACATCTGGGACGCCAGATCAAAAAAAAATGGTGGAGAGGTTTAACATTAATTTTTTATTTATGGCTAAGATGTTAATTTCATCTCCGTCACTTAAAGCTTTTGCGTAGTTGTAAATTGTAAAAAAACACTACAAAAAGCTGGTTTTTCAATTTTAGATGGTATTTTCAAGATCAATCAAGGTCATGCATCAACTAAATTTTTTTTCATATTAAGCAGAGATAAGTCAACAATAATTGATGGCCACCCTGTTATTTTTGCTTTTTTACTTAATTGGATAAAATAAAATGTGGTTATAGGTCTCTATTTTGAGATATCATATTGAAACGTGTCATAGCTAAACAAAATTTTTTTAAACAAAATTGTTGGACTTGACCTTCTTATATTTGTTACCGAATTTGGTTTTCTTGGATTTAATAATTGATGAATAGCGCCCTTTATTATTTATGTTATTTTTGAAATTTGTAAATTTTGCTAGGGTATTTTTCAAGGTCATGAAGCTTCAAACTGCATCAAACTCTAACGACCGAATTTGGCATACATGCCTAATAGTTTGAGGTACATTTGAAGTTGGTCTGACAAAACGTCGAATTATTAAGATTTTTTGAAGAGAAAATGGCAAAAATCTTGTTTTTTGCGATTTTTATGGTCATTTAAGGTCGGATGACCTTGAAAGTAATTTTTTTGAATCCTCGTCGTCGAGTTATATGGAATCGAGTATAATCATTCCCCGGTTACGAAAGTTGTATTTTTTATAATTTTTGGCCGCCATCTTGAAAGATGTCGTCATATCAACCCCTTCTACACGGATGCGAACAAAACACTTGATTGTATGACTAAAGAGCTATCAATCCCACATAGTCACAAAACTCCTTCATAAAAAATCCCACGGGATAGAAATTATCGACATATGCCCCTACACTATATCTTGTCTTTATTTTTAATACTAAACTCACTGGCTAGCGTAAAACACTCAAAATTCAAAAATAAATGAAAGAAAATTATATCCATGAAAACAAAAATAAAATTCGTCATTTTGCAAGCATAAAAAAAATTACGGTTCCCCAATCGTTTTGCTTTTTCAGCTATGAAACTGTCAATTGCATCGTTACCCCCAATTTTTTAGATTGGTCGGTTGGAATATCCATTCTCTATATGTTCTATTTTCCCTGGCCAAAACTGACGGAGCGTTCAGGTCCTGGGATGCAAAACTGTTAGCGGTTTCCATTGGTAAAACTGGTGCGCCATCAGTGCACAACTGAGTCGGAGCTGCTTTGTTATTGCACTTTTTGTGTGAAACTACGTATGTATGAAGGCTTTACATTCAACACGAAATGAAAGCGGAGGCCCCTATTAGACAGACGTCGCTGCAGCAAGCCATGTTACCGAAAATGGTATATACTTTATTTACGTCTATACTACCTCTGGACGTGTATTCCTGAAAGTCATACGATCCGGTCTTTCTCTCGTGCGATGGGATCTATCGCATGGGATCTATCACCTCCCACAAATAAAAACTAGTTGAAAAAGCAAAACATTTAAAAAAAAACCTCTTTCTCGCGCAAGCGTTACTAGATTCGACGCTGTTCCCCGGTTTCGAACCATGCGATCGGGAACGTATGATTTTCATGAGATCCGTAAGATCGGATCATCGCTCAAGAATATAACATTTTCGTCCCAGCTATTCTTATAGCAACCCGATTATCAAAGCGACCCTGTACCGATTTTTCGACTGAATTTACACTAGAGGTTGTAAAGCAAACTCTAGCTACTTTTTTCCGATTTTAAACTACTGTTTATATATTTTAATTAAATATTTGTTATCCTCAAATAAAAGTATGTTAGCAATATAATAAAAAGTACCTTTATCTTTTCTTTTAGCAGCAAAAAACATATCTGAAGTTATCCTAAAGCAGCCATAGAAATGAGTTTGATGGCTTTTGGCTACAAATTTGACCTGTGCGGTGTTGCCAGTGTTCAGACTGTCAGAGCGCTCTCTTTGAAAATCGGTATTTTTAGAGAGAAATCGTTATCTTTCGCGAGGCTTTTTTAATGCTAATTTTGAATTAGATAATTTTCTGAGTGACATTTTAGGACTTATGAGGCATAATATTAGTAGAATACTATGTTTTGATTTATAGTTTTATATTTTCCAAAAAAGAAGGTAAAAGGTATGCAATCACTATACTTTAGTACATACATCACTGTTGCATTTTTTCTCGCGATTATTTTGTTTGTGTATTATTATGTGGTCGTTTACAAAAATAGCCGCCACTTGAATCGCTCTCTCAGCAAAATACTAAAAGAGCGACAAATCAGAAAAGCGACAATTAAAACCAATAGCGCCTTTTAAAAAAATCATTAGTTCGAAATTTTAGTAGGAATATAGACAATCGTGGGTATAATTGGTTTGGTGGGTTTGGTTGGTTGGTTTGGTGTGTTTGGTTGGTTGGTTTTGTTGGTAGGTTTGGTTGGTTGGTTTGTTTGATTTGGTGGGTTCGATTTGGTTGGTTTGTTGGTTTGATTGGTTGGTTTGTCGCAAACCAACTAATCAACCAAACCACCAAACCAACAAAAGTGACTAAACCAACGAAACCTAACAAACCGAGCAAACTAAGCAATCAAACCAAAGTCATCAACCCAAAAAATCCAAAATATAATGTTCTTTGTGTTCCTGTTACTATTATAATTTATTTTTGAAAATCGCTATTCTGAACAGGCGCTATTTTGAAAGGCGCTTTTACGAACAGGAGCTATTCCAAACAGGCCCTGTTCTAAATATCGCTGTTTTGATGTGTCGCTCTTTTAACATTTCCCTCTTTTGATATGTCGCTCTATCGAATGTCGCTCTTTTAAATGTCGCCAAATTAAACATCGCTTTTTTGAACCGTTGTGGCCATAAGAACACGTGATCGAAATTTATAGAACCAAGCACCCGTGATCAAGATCCAATAAAAGAAAGGAAAGTCTTTGTCCCATTTTTTTACGGTTTGGTTTTAAAAAAAACTGTTTTTTAAATATTGAATTGTAAACGACAAAGCAATAATGCATTCGATTCACCTCGATTGCACCATTTAATTGGCCTTAAATAATTTTAGTTTTGTTTGAAAAATTTATTAAATGTTGAATTTAAATCACGCTTAAAATGCCTTAATAGTTTCCTCATAAATACTTCACTTTCATGCTAGTTAATTCAGTTAAATGTAATAATAATTAAAAAAAAACTTTACACCGCTAAACACTAAACTTATTTGTTAAAACAATATTCCGGGCATTATTGAACATGCATTTTTAAAATTTAAATTATGACAGAAATTTGCCAATAAATTTGTACGCATGATTAAATTAAAAATTTTGTCGCTCCAATTTCTAATAATATAGGCCTGTTTAGTCAGGCATTAAATTTGATTTTATTTTTTTAAATTCTATAACGCAATCCATAATAAATACATTTCAACCATTTTTACGACCCAATTAATTTGTTTGCATTATTAGTATTATTATCTACTAATATTTTAGAAAATTATTCAGTTGCAAGTTGCCCGTTTCTAATGAAGGCGAACGTGTCGAACAAATTTTTTTTAGTGTCAACTTGTTAACTTAACTGCAAGATAAAATTAATTACAGTGCAGTTCTGTTACATGATAACCATTGTCAACAGCCAACGAAAATTACCGACCCAAATATTTTGCACTTCCTACATTCCATTCCGGCGTACTACGGCCCATTGCCAGTATAGTGGGCGCCCCCTTAAATGGATAGACTCGCGGGCCGCCTTCTGCGTCGCTTTTTTTAGACATTTTTTCCAGACGCTCGCACACTAACCACACAGAGTAGGCTATGACTGAGCGAAGCGTCACGACGGCGACGCCTCGTGCTATCTCACTCTGGCACGCTGCATTGCCTTCTACGTCTCAAGCTTTTAATTTGCTTATAGCCCAGTCAATCTAGTATACAAACCAAGTTTTTCACTTATTTTTGCAGTTTCACAAGCATGGATTTGATGAACAAATTATTTTGTTTTTAATACATGTTATACAGAGGGGACTAACATACCTACTGAAACGCCCCTTTCCTACTGCGGCTACCTAGTTCCGTTTCGCACAGTATTCTCACGCACTCGCCGGTTGACTTTTTGTTGCTTTTCTATGTACATTCCTAACTTTCCATCTGTTTCTTTTTGTTTTATAATTTTTCCATCCATATATGTCTTTGCTGCTTCTCAGTTTCCTTTACTTTTTAGCATTTTTATGACAAGCTTTTCGCTATTTATTTCTCCCATTTTTGTCCTAAGCTCCATTCTTTCCAAGGTTTGTTCTGCTTCGGTGTCATAAAGTGTCTGATTGTCTCTTACCTATTTTTTTAGATATGCCATAAATCATTTCTTTACTTTCTTGTACTCCATGCTTTTAGGTTTTGTAAAAGTCAGTGGTTCCCAAACTTTTTCAGTTTGCGGCGCACTTACAGGTTTAGTATTTTTTCAGGGCGCCCCTACTCGCAATATGCATATATAGTTGTGTCCAACAAAGTGTTGCATATGTATGTATAATGTATAAAATATGTGCTTTGCAACTTGCCTACTGTATAGTAGCAAAGCGCAAGCGTTGTACAACACTTTATTTAACACCATTGTAAATATATTGACACTAGTTAAAAAACACATGAATGAAAACAACTTCAATCTAACGCTCATATAGGTTTATTATTAAACTAACACTATTGAAGGAAAAAAAAATCAGTGTGATGGGTGAGCTTGGTGATCTGCACACATTTTTTCAAAGCGGGGAATAAAACTTGACACTACCACTCTCATTTCTTGCTCCACGTTGATCTTTGAACGATATTTGCTCTTTATTATTTATTAGGGGATTAGAATCCTCAAAGCTTTTAAACTTAGAGCCGGATATTCATTTTTGGCAGATACCCAAAAATCCACCAAATCAGAAGAAGCGAATTTTGATTTTAGGCTGTTGTTGCAAAAGAGTTCAATAAGACTCTCTTCTTCTAGTGAAGTGAATTCTGGTGGAGATTGTGCATGGAAAGGATCTTGAATCCATGCAAATTTTTCAACATTTTCTTCTGTAAAGTATTTTGCAAACCATTCCGAGAGTTCCGAAAGGTTGAGAATTTATACAATTCTGAAAAACAATCTTGACCGCCATCTTCATTAATTTTTCTTATCCACAACTGCATATTTTTCCTAAATGATGCAATATTCTCTAATAGTATCAAGATATGCATGTTATTGCCTTGGAGAGACAGATTTAAGACATTCAGTTTGTCAAATATATCGCACAAATATGCCAGTTTTAGCAAAAAGTCGGGATCCTTAAAGTATCTGGAGCTTGCATGACCTTCCTCTTCCAGGACAATATGGATTTCTTGATATAGCTCGAATGTACGGGATAAGACGTTTCCACATGAAAGCCATCGTGCACTGGAGTAATATAGCAGCGCAGTGTATTCAGCTCCCATGTCCATACAAAGAATTTTGAACAGGTTTTTAGCCGACTAGTTTTTATGTAGTTATCTACGTCTATGATACGTTCCATAACCAAATTCAATTCACAGCCCAACGACTTCGATGCAAGTTCTTCCCTATGAATGATGCAATGGGTCCACATGGCATACGGTGCTTTACTGCGAATAAATTATTCTCTGTTATAAACTTGTTAAGAATTTGAAACAAGTCTTGAGCCTTTCCGCTTTCATCGATACTTTTGCAGAAAAGAAGGTCTTCAACAATAATATTATCATCCAGGAAGCGTACGTAACAAATAAGGTGTGCATCTTTATTACTATCAGTAGTTCTCTATCAATTGATCATTAAAGTTCCTCAGCTATATGATGGATTCTTCGACTAATAGTGTTGTTAGATAAAGGTACCTTTGAAATTAGTTTTCCCGCCGATTCTCCTATTATAATGTTAACCATGTCGATAGCCGCCGGTAAAATAAGTTCTTCTGCGATGGTGTGAGGTTTCTTGCACTTCGCCACCCTGTATGCCACTTTGAAAGAGGACAGCAGTGGCTAGGTACTGAAGTTTGTTGAGTAAACACGTTGTTTTGTTTTTGTACATTCTGCAACTTTCTTGGTTTGGAATGGTTTCGAGATGTGGTTTTAGCTTACTTGGGAGCATATTTTCGACCGCTAGAATTTTTAAACAGAGCACACACTGCGGTCTTTCCTCATGATTTACTTCTACTGAAGTAAAACCAAAGTTTAAATAGCTATCATCGTATTTGCGATGTTTCCTTCTTTTTACTCCTCCGTCACTTGTCGATGCTTGATCACTATGTCTCGATCTATCAATTTCCTTATTTAATAAAAATCTTTCCATCTTGTGACTAACTTTTTACGAAAAAACGAAGCAACCGATCCGATATTGGAACGTTTATGTGTCCTGAGTTCGTAAATCACACTTTGTATCACTACTAAAACTCTATTACTACTTTTAATTATCATAACAGTTCAACCGCTTACAATTCCTCTTACGGTAAACTAACCTAGCAAAGCGGACTACGGCGACTTAAATACTGTCAAAGAGCGCTCGCGAAAATTCTCGTCGAGCGACGCGCAGGTCGAATACGGGCTTCTGGAAATTCTAGAAACTTGCTCTGCTCTCTCGGGCTCGAGGTTCGATTAATAGCGGATGCGGCGCCGGCGTTGCCAAACGTAACTCAAATTCTACCTTATCAGGAGCGCCTGGCGGCGCCCCTGGTTTCTTCTCGCGGCGCCCCGGGGCTCCGCGGCGCACACTTTGGGAACGACTGGTATAAGTGTTGTTAAATAACCATTGAGCTTTATCTTGAGGCTATTCCAACTTATTTGTCATGCTTTAAATGTGTTTTCGCGCTTCTTGTGCATTATCTCTGTTTACCGTGCTTTTCTTTCCTGTGAATCTTGTGTCTGAAACTCTGCGTTTCTTTGATGTGTAGTTCTTCTGGCATAACTTCGGAACATGTCGTTGCTGCTTGTGCTGATATCGTTCTATATGCGCAGATTAACTTAAGAGAATTAATTTTTAGTACACCATACCAATATGCTATGTTAGTCCACCATACCAATATGGTATGGGGGACTATTAAAATCGTGAAATTTTGACTTTTGTTAATTTTACCAAAACGCAAAAAAAAGTTGTCTGTCGGTTTATGTATATACGATAACTCACGAACGCCTTAATCGATTTTAACAAAATTTGGTACAAAAATCCTCTATCGGCTGACCATGAACTGATTAACTTTTGGGTAGGGTGGTGGGAGGTTATAGGAGGGAAAAGGGGGAAAAGCAAGTAGCGATATACGGTTTTCAGATTAAGGTTTCTATGAATATGGACTGCAAATTTTGTTAGAAAGTCCAAATTCGTCGGAGCTTTAGTTTCCGAGTTATTTGAAAAAACGTTAAAATATAAAAAAATCATAAATTTAGAAATAAAGCAGCTATTGATATGCGGTTTTCAGATTTTGGTTTTCGTAAATATTACCCAAAAATTTTGTTATAAGGTTCAAATCTTTCAAAGCTACAGTTTTCGAGATATTTTCATTTCCTTTCAACATAAAATAATTTATTGTATGGTGGACTATCCGTGCTTTCTAGCACCAATTTTTTTTTTAACTGTCTGATCTAACATCAATAAACTCGCGACGCATGTAGGCTTTCGAGGACGCTACCGCTTGTTGCTGGCAAATTTTTATTATTGGGCGTCCGTCCAAAATTTAATTTATTATACTTTAATAAGCGTCTCTATCCATCTGCCAATCATGCGTTTACTCGAGCTAAAAATAAACACTGGGCATTTTTCGCAATGCTTTTTTAATTAGAAAAAAAGGTCAAGAAAGTAGGTGCCAAATACGAAATGGATTGGTGCAGATTTATTCTGGTTTCGTAATATAAAATAACTCTTCAAACAGAAAAAAAAACAAATCTCGAAAACACGTAAAACCTGGTCCCCATCTATGCGTTTCTCATGCGAGACTCCCCTGACTCAAAACTGTCGTCACGTGGTCTAAGCGAGATTTTCATATATTAGTTCATGTCGTATGTGATGAGGTTCTTGAGTCAGGGTGGCCGCGCATGGAATACGCATAGATGGAAATCGGGTGATAAGGGGTTTATTATACTGCGTTTTGTAATCGTTTTTTTACAGGCAAAATATATCTTAACCTTATTTCTTATAATAAATGTTAGTCAATTCTACTTTTTCTGCACGTCGTGATTTAAATCGGATTAGGTTGGCACCTGCCACTCTTATGTTATATGTTTTTTTTTTATCTGGCGCACCCATACTAAAGGTGCTCGGCTGTCAAAAAAAAAAATAAGGACGCAAATATTATTTGTTAACGATTTAAGCGGATTTTTTTCTGTAACTTTTTTTCCAGGTAATGATTACATTCTATTGTATTTTTAACTTGACGTCTAAATATTAGCAATACAGAAATCTTTTGTATTCATTATATTATACCATATATAAGCAAACAAAAAGATCAATAGATTGTGAGTGGATATCCTTGAATAAATTTTTGTTTGTGTAAGTTAATTTACAATATTCAGAGAATCTTTTACAGGTGGTAATTAACAGAAATCACGAAATATCAGAGAAAAAAATCGTTGTGTAAATTAAGATATAAAAGTATCCACACAAGCAAGGTGATTGATTCTTAGCAAAATCTCCTGAAGAAGTTGGTCTGGATGATCGAGATCTAAAGATAACATATGCTCCGACAGCCAAGCGGCCCTAAAGGCACTTAGTGCGCCAAAAATTGCCAATACTCTGGTGGAAGAGGTCGTCGAAGCAATGGAAGTATTGAGTCAAGACAAGAGAGTTACAGTGATGTGGGTACCGGGACACATGGGAGTGTCGGACAACGAAAAGGCGGATGAACTCGCTTGGATCGGGGCCAGCACTCAATACGAGGGGCCGGAACCACTCTTAGGTATAACAAGGAGACAGATGCAAAGTCGACTCATTAAATGGGCTAACGATGCACTGGCAGACTCCTGGGAAAACAAGAGGATGCAGACAGTCCAAAGAATTCATCGACGGACCGGACGCGGCCAGACTCAAATGGCTCCTGGGTAGGACACGAAAGATAGACAGGAACACTGACCGGCCACAGCCGACTCAGTAAGCATCTGACTCGCATCGGGAAGTGCGCCAAAGTACTGTAAGAGCTTGGCAGCGTTTTGTAACAGCTTTTGAGCCTACTTATTCGAAGACGTGAAGGATTAAAGGTTTATAACCGATTATTCTCTTGAAACTCAAGAGTCAACCCCCCCCCCCCAAATCTCAACTCCAAATCGGCATCACATCGCAACCGCGGCATTCGAGAGGAGGGCATCGGTCAGAAGAAATATTTTTTTGAAATTATTTGTAACAATGTCGTCAATAACACTGTGCAACATAAAAAGATCTCCAGAAATTTTAGTCAGAACAGATATGTTAGCTCATATAACCAAAATAAAGCCATTTTTTTATTACCGGGTGGGCCATACAAAACCGGATTTATGGAAATTTTTAGGATTTTTTTATTAAGTCGTAAAAAAGCTTTGTTTTTGCCACGCAGAATGAAGTGCGAATCATTAAAATCGGTTAAGTGGTTCACAAAAAACAATACAAAATTTCAATCTTGGATAAATAAATGAGCCTCTTTAAAGGGACAAGTTTGATTTTGTCCGTCACCTTGGATTTCAAGATGGCGAAAAATTTCAATAGCAGTAGTTAAAGAACAATCGATTCTCGTTATGAGGCTTTTTATTTCATCAAAATCGGTTTAGTAATAATGAGAAAATGTATGCATTTATGAGAAAATGTATGCAGACGGATTGAGACGGCAATCGCATAATCGGTAAAACACTGACTGAAAATTTTTTATTTCTTTTTGGGAACCACTTAACCGATTTTAATGATTCGCATCTCGGTCTGCGTGGCAGAAACAAACCTTTTTTAAGACTTCATAAAAAGATCCAAAAAATTTCCGTAACATAAGAATAAACGAGACTCTTTGGAGGGTAAAGTTTGTTTCTGTCCGCCATCTCAATTGCTGCAAAGAACAGTTTGTTGCATTAACATCGGTAGTATGGTTTAAAAGTTATAACGGAAAACATTTTGTCCAGTTTTTTATGGCCCACCCGGTTTATATAAAATGAAGGGGGACTAAATTTTTATTTTTATTAATGACTCTAAAAATAAAGCGTCAATTTTCTGGGACTTTTTTTAAATTCTCCCTACAACTAGTTACTTTACTACCAAATATGTTTGTTAAAAATAACAAACTGATTATAAATTGGTGTATGAATCGTTAAACTCAGATGATAATAATTAAAATTTCATAATGCTGGGATTATTAACGTGTACGTCTAGCCTAAACCTCCTTTTTTGTCAAACTATACTTAAGTAAGATCAAGTAAGTAAAGAATATTACGTTTTTGTTTCAAAATATTATTATGTTCCATACCTAAGGTTTTAGTAGATGTAAGTTCTTTTAAGCAAAATAAAATTCAAGAACAAAGTTCATGTAAAAATTTAAAAGATACTATATTAACCTTTTAATTCTGTTGTTATACAGAGTGTTTCACTATCATCGAATGAGGGACACTTTTGGGCAATATTATTAAATTAGTAAGTAGATGAAAATCCGAATATTACCAAAGTGTCCCCCTTGAATACAAAATCGACGTATCCAATCAAATCCTACTCTCCTAAAGTGCCTCTGTTTCGATTCTTGAAACACCCTGTATGTTATGGTCTTTTAATTAATCAAGTTATTTTTATAATATGAATGGTTAAGTTTCCATTACATATAGAATACTTTTTCAAAATTTTTATTTTTTTAAGTAATAACTTTTTTATTTCTTAATCTAATTTAATAACTGACAACTCATTTGAAAGAACACAATATTTCCATTTAAGAAGTATTTACAATCTTTGGTCCAAAAAGTGTTGCTTACCGAGATATATTTTAAAAAATTGTCCCTTCCACTCAGGATTTAATTTTTTTTGTATTAAAATTTTGTTGCACAGTGCAATAAAACAATAGTTTATTTACATTATTCAAATACTTTGTGCTAAATTTTCGTCAGTGGTGTCCCAAATGATTTCTGGAAAACCGATTCACATGAAACAGATATCTGCAGGACTAATTAATCTCAGGTATCCATCGCTACTGATAATAAATAATAATAATGGCTTATAGGGTCATTCCATCAAATATTGACCAATAAGACTTTGGCTGCTGCATATTTTTTTATATATTATATATATATATATATATATATATATATATTATATAATTTTTATATATATATTATAAGTAGTTGCTAAAAATAACGGTTTTTAGTTTTTCAGCTGTTGTTATTATACCGGATAGGCCAAAAATATGAAAAAACTGTTAATTTCAAATAATTAAAAAAAAATAATATATATGTAACTAAACAAAATATTTAAAAAAATCTGAAAAAAAATCTGGTGAATACACATTATCATATTTTCCTTTTCTGTTTTGGTAGTTTTATACAAGGTACTTAAAAAGTGACGAACTTTAGAGTTTGACCTAAGTATTTGGCAATCATATATTTTTTAATTTTTGTGTTTTTTCTTGACTACATTTTTCTTCTAGCGAAGCGTATCACAAAATATTTTTACCTTTTACCTACTCCTCAGGAAAATGTGTAAGATATCCCCAACTTAAGTAAAATATGAGAAATTTGATATATTTAAAAAATATATCTTTTAAATCTAAAATTTTACAGAAATGAAGCTATATGTCTTAGAACACACAACACTGTTATTGGGATATGATTTTATATTTACACCTATCACAAGAATCATATACAGACCGCTTCAAGCTACTGCGAACATAGGGGGAATCAAGTCCAATTTACTCTCCGTGCCGTACGACCGAGGTGGATTCGAAGCACGCTACAGTGTTATCTTTTGGAAATTCATTTTGTTTTTATTATTTTGTTTTATTTCTGCCTTGCTCGAGAAACAGATGGGTAAGTTCTTAATTGAAATAACACATTTTTAAAACCAAAAATGGATCTCCACGAAGTTGCCGAAAAAGTGCAGATGGTCAAATGGTCAAATCGTCATAACCCAACACACGTTCGATATTGGTCGAGGGAAAATTTGCATTTATATTTTGACGTAAGAACACAGTATCCCCAAAAACTAAATGTTTAAGGGGGGGGGGGGTATTGTAGGGGAACACGTAATTGGGCCATTTTTTATTAACAGCAATAGCAATTTGAATGGTCCTAGATACTTGGATCTACTGCAGCAGCACATTATTCCAACTGCTAGGCAGTTGTTAGGTGTAAGATTTGGTGAAACATGGTTTCAACAAGATGGTTGTTCCGCTCACAATGTTGGCTTGTTAGGGAATATCTTGATAATGTATTTCCTAATCGGGTTATAAGTACACGGGGAACTATTTTATGGCCGGCTCGATCTCCCGATCTTGCTCCTAATGACTTCTATCTGTTTTTGAAGAAGCTTTTCAAATTATCACCCCTAACATGCTTGGAAACGTTAGAAGGGGTTTTTATAGTAGGCTCGGATATTGTCTAGCCGAGCAAGGAGGACTTTTCGAACATTTGCTTTAATTTTTTTTTGACTGGGAGAATCTTTTTGGTTTTTAGAATGTATTATTTTATTTTGAGAACTTGCTTTTATTTTGTTTCTCCTTATTATTTTCATTGTAACACGTCGTCACTGATAAATCTGAGCAGTTGACAATAAAACGCTCTTATTTATCAGTGACAAAAAATAAGAAAATTACGTTATAAAAATTTGCGTATTTATTGACCAAATTCCGGTTTCATTTACTACGCTCCACACATCACCGTGGTTAGAGGCGTACTAAATACAAGGCGAACGGCGGCGAATGGCAGCGAATCGCGATCGGAAGCCTGAGTGTTGGTTGCTTCACTGATAGGCGTGCGGTGTCTCTGCATGTACGTACATTGGCAAATTAGACTTCTTCCGCCCTATGTTCGCAGTAGCTTGAAGAGGTCTGTATATCGGAAACATATACATGGGATTTACGGCTAAATGGTCATAGATATATTGTAGATACTTCGGATTAAGAAATTTCTATAAGTGGTATTTAAAAATAATTTAAGGCTTTTTTTAGGATAATTATCAAACTACCTTAAAAATAAAAAAATTAATATATTTTTAACTACAAACCGATATTAGTACTTAAATAAACAGTACAGCACTGGTCTTTTACTAGGTGTAACCAAAAATTGCAACATGCGGTGAACGCCTATGGTTTATCAAACCAGGAATTTATAAGACCGTATTTAACAAAAAAATTTATTCACCATAGAAACTGCAATTTGTCAAACCAATTTTTTATCCGAGCCTTATTTCATCAAACCCATTCAATAACAAATTCGAAATTTAACAGACCCGTTTTTAATGGAACCATTGTTCATCAAAACTCATTCACTATAAAACTCGTAATTTGTGAAACCAGTTTTTAATAAAACCCGGAATTTGTCAAACCATTATTTATTATAAAAAACGGATTTCGTCAAACTCGTTGTTTATCAGAAAATATTTGCTAAATTGATAGCGCATTCGCCAATAATACTTACATGAACTGGAGGCGTACACGAGGGTGGCGCGGCGTCACGGCGTTTCGATGCATTTGTCGTTATATAAAAGTATTCACAGGGAGTGTTCAATACTTTGTGTATAGATGTCGCCACCTGCGTGTACGCCTCCGGTTCATGTCAGTATTATTGGCGAATGCGCTATCAATTTAGCAAATATTTTCTGATAAACAACGAGTTGGACGAAATCCGGTTTCGATAACTAATGGTTTGACAAATTCAGGGTTTTATTAAAAATGGGTTTTACAAATTACTCATTTAAAGTTTGATGAACAATGGTTCGACTAAAAACAGCTCTGCTAAATTTCGAATTTTTTATTGACTGGGTTTGATGAAATAACGTTCGGATAAAAAATTGGTTTGACGAATTGCAGGTTCTATAGTGAATGATTTTATGATTGAACCTTCTTTTATTTAACGGGTTTGATTTTGCACATTCTGATAAACCGTGGGCGTCCGATGCGATCTACAGAGTGGTCTTTTAATAAAATATTAAGAAAGTCAATATAATGTAATCCTAACCTGGAATATTAAATTTTTGGGCCAGCTGAGTACTGCTCTTTAATAGTGTTTAACAGTGTAAATATTTTCATTACCATCGGTGAGATATTAATTTGTTTTTTTTAGATATTTTAATAAATTACCCTGTATATTCGTCAAAAAAGCCTCAAATTATTTTTTAATATGGGTTACGAAAAGGTCTTGACACGCGGTACCTACAATATTTTTATGATCGTTTTGTGAAAATAACCATTCTAAGTTTTTGCTTTTGGCGTCCCTAAGATATATAGCTACATTTCTGTAAAATTTAAGGTTTAAAAAAAATTGGTTCTTTAAATACATCCATTTAAAAAAGTGAATTTTTTTAATATTTCATCTAATTTAAGGATATTCCACATATTTTCTTGAGAAGTAGTTGACAGGTAAAAATATTTTGTTATACTCTTGTAGCCTGACGAAAAACAAGAAAAATAGGTCAAGTTGCAGCAAGTTTGTTACCTTTTACGTACCTTTTATAAATAATTATACAATACATTTTTGGCAACTACTTATAAGCATGTACTTCATATATGCTTTTCCTTTGTTTTAAAAGTATGCAGCGACCTGAGTTGGTCGAAATTTGGTTGAATGACCCTATAGTTATTGGAAAAAAACTTTGGAAAAAAACCGAAAAAAAAAACCGAAAAAATTATTATAACCAACTCAAAACCGAACCCAACTCAAGCTAGACACACCCCCCAACACAACATTTTTTGATTTTCTCGTCTTTTAATTTATTTTTGAATACGTAACCAATTTTTCCTGGGATTTTTTCGGGGATTTTTTCTGGAGTTTTTTTTTGGGGTATCTTTTTCTCGATTTTTTTACGAGGTTTTTCTTTTCGTTTACCAGTTATTGAGCAAAACAGATCAAAATTAAACAAATCTCACAACGTAATTTATTGAAACTACTTTCTCGATAATTACTAGTGTAGTTTTCTTCACTGAGTGACAATAACCAGAAAAAAAACACAATTAGTCTTTTGAAATTAACAACATTACCAGATTAGAATCTTTCTCGTAACAATAAATAACCAACAACCCAATAATTAAAAATATCACAATATAAAGAAGCCGTCATTATTCTTTATAGAAAACTAATAGGGAACCACAGAGTAAGCAAGGGTAATGCTAATAACGGAAATATAAACTCCATACAGAATAAATGACCAAGCTTTCTGATTCTCTCATTAGTTCATTACTCTACCTCTCTATTGAATCTTAAATAATCTTGAAATCGAACAGTGACCTAAAACTCTAGAACCAAACGCACATTTTATAGCTCTTATGACCTCTTTGAACATAAAAAATTATTAAGAATGTATAGTAAAGAAAATGTTTAAAGTGGGCGATATGCAGCAACTTCATTCTGGAGAATCCATCTTTATGTTAACCAGGGTTGCAGTCGTCTTGGTGGTATTGACCGGGGTCTCGACTTGTTTTTTTTCAAAATTTTTTACCGTGTCATGAAAAAAACTAACCCTAATTTTAAAGTTGAAAGCTAAACCAACTTGAAATCCACCTTTTGCTGAAACCATAACGAATTTCGTACACTTTAAGTTCTAATATTACAGATGTTGTATTATTAACATAATAAAAATACATCAAAGACAAAAACTTACCACATGGCTTGAACAGAAACTGGCTTAAAAATATGGTGACGATCACAGACGCTGACGCTAAAGCCTCTAAAATGAAAAAAAAAAAACACATTTATTAACATTATAAAACTTTAAGTGGGTACATTACTATTGCTGTATGTGTATAGATATTGGCTTTTAATGCCCTTGTTAATGTTGGGATTCTTGACTTTTCAGATAATTAATTAGTATTTAATATAAATGGGATTTTGAATACTGGGTTATTGACTATAATTGAAAAATAATTTTAATCAATGACAAAAATTATTTCTGTAGCCTTTACTTTTGGTAACCTGGTCAACAATTAAATAGGAGGTATCCGTACTAAATTAATGGTAACCTATTTGTTAAAACTGCAAAAAACGTAAATATTTAACTATTATTTGAAGATATGGTAGAAAACAAATGAACTTGAGAGTAAACTAGAGTTTTGAACTTCCATTGCCTTTATTTTTTTACTTTTTCACGACGTTTCGAATGCTTATGTATCTGCAATCGTCATCAGTCGAATTAGGTTAGTCTTAGTTTTAGTTGGTATTCACCGGATGAAGATTGAGGTAAATATTTAAGTTTCATTTTTTAGAAACATTAATCGTCAACGATCAAGGTATTTCCTGTCAAAAGTTTCTTAACATGGCCCGTAAAACATGTAGATATTTACAAGATTTTAAACTTTAACCGTAAATGAAACAATAAACATTAAATTTAAAGTCTATTTCTTAAGATGAACAGGTGGTCTTACAATTGGTTAAGTAAGATTATTTGATAAATCTATCTTCATGGAAAAGTTTTTCAATGCCTTTACAATAATCAGAAGCAAAAATTTACCTTAAATCCTTATAGTTTTTCTGGCTGAATCAAGCTACACCCCCCCCTCTCAATGAAACTGAATTTGGATATTGTAAAAATTATGTACTAATCATGTACTAATTTAGTCCCCTTTTAAAAAAAATTGTACTTAATGAATAACGGAGTTATTCGCACTGAAAATGGGGTGAGGTATGGCTTGGCGCTAAGCTGCACCCCCCATGCTTAGGAGACAGATTTAATGAAAGTTGATATGTCATAATTTTGTACTAATTATGTACTCAAGAAACGTACTTTTAGTTTAAAAAACCATCGGTTCCCAGGATTTTTGTTGGTTTGTTATGGGGTGTGTAGCTTGATATCAAGGTACACCCCCCTCTGCTTAGAAAAGTACTAATTATGTACTAATTTCGTCTTCGTTCTAGAAAATTGCCTACTCTCAAGATAACTTCTTTTTTTTGTTTTTAAGGGGTGTGTAGCTTGATATCAAGGCACACCCTTCTCTGCCTAGGAAAGAGATTTCAAAAAAGTAGTTATATCATATATTGCTACTAATTATGTACTAATTTCGTCCCCTTCTAAAAAATTGCTTACTCTCAAGATAACTTCATTTTTTTTTTATATGTGCCTTAATATCAAGCTACACACCCCATAAAAACAAAAAAAAAATGAAGTTATTTTGAGAGTAGGCAATTTTCTAGAAGGGGACGAAAGTAGTACATAATTAGTAGCAACTAGCAACAACAAAGTAGGCAATTTTTTAGAAAGGGACGAAATTAGTACATAATTAGTACCAAATTCTGGCATAATCACTTTTGGTCGAATCTCTTTCCTAAGCAGAGGGGGGTGTACCTTGATATCAAGCTACACACCCCATAACAAACAAACAAAAATCTTAGGAACGGATGGTTTAAAACTGAAAGTACCTTTCTTTAAGAGTACATAATTAGTACAAAATTATGACATATCAACTTTCATTAAATCTGTCTCCTAATAATGGGGGGGGGGGTGCAGCTTAGCGCCAAGCCACACCACTCTCTTTTAAGTGCGAATAACTCCGTTATTCATTAAGTACAAATTTTTTTAAAAGGGGACTAAATTAGTACATAATTAGTACATAATTTTTACAATATCCAAATTGAGTTTCGTTGAGGGGGGGGGGTGTAGCTTGATTGAGCCAGTTTTGCAATAAAAGAGTTTCTTGTTTGAGACACGATGCATCTGTTCTTTACCTACATACATATTGAAAGTTTACATACCAAGCCACACCCCTCTCTTTTAAGTGCGAATAACTCCGTTATTCATTAAGTACAAAATTTTTTAAAAGGGGACTAAATTAGTACATAATTTTTACAATATCCAAATTGAGTTTCGTTGAGGGGGGGGTGTAGCTTGATTGAGCCAGTTTTGCAATAAAAGAGTTTCTTGTTTGAGACACGATGCATCTGTTCTTTACCTACATACATATTGAAAGTTTACATACCATTAACTGTAATATTAATCAATCTAACATGAGCAAACGTTTTAGAACCTCAGGAACCATTAAGGTAAGATGGGTCTGTATTTTTTGTTGAATTAATTTTATTTTAACATAGAGTTTAATGGATGGTTTTGATCATGGTTGCTTGGAAGTACAACGCTAAATTAATGGCGCATAATAAGAAATATATAAGTTTGGATAATCCCATCAAAAGTCATTTGACCCGTTATTGTTCAAAAGATAACTGCAGTGAAAAATATAATTTATCAAAAGAATGGAAACAGTAATCCAGTGGCGCACCGAGGGGGTGGGGTTTAAAACCCCTCCAGAGAAGCCTGGTTATATACAAATGGCACAATCAAATAACAGCAGAAACAAAATATATAGAAAATAAAATACAAGAACCTGGACTTTAATTTTTAACAAAAATCATTAATTGGCGCTATAACATTTTATATTTTTACGATTTTGTTCGTTAATGACAGCTATAAAAATGTTTGATTTTTTTATTTGTTTTCAATTTGGATCATCATCAAAATGGTCTTTTTAATGTAATTTTATCAAAACATTTTGCCTGCGATTGGTGTCGAAAATGGCCTTTTTTTCGCAAAAATTTTCGCTCGCGGCGCATTTTACCATTTTTACAAACGAATTAATTTTAAGTCAAAAATTACATTTAAGTGTTATTTTCTCAAAAAATTTGACTGCGTGGGTGAATCAATAATTTTAAATTTGGTCAACTCCCCCTCCCCCTCTACATCTGAGCCCAGGTCCGCGCTTGTAAGCACCTGCTTCCTTGTATCAATTATGGTCAATTTTTACTTCAAATTAAGTTTTTTTTGTTATTTATCTGAGTAATCGGAATCATAACTATAAGTCGAGCACACATATACGAAAATTTCTTTTGGAATAAGTTAGACGCACGGTTTTCTTTATTTACCTTGAACGGAAGGCTATATTTTAACATTTGGAAATGATACTTCAAACGTATTACAAATAACGAACGAACAGAACAAACTGGCACGCAAGAACAAACATTATGCGTGAATGTTGGTCGAAGGGCTTTGTCTACTAAAGGTACCCGCTTTATTTTGCTTTGTACTTCAATGCGCGAATGATATGAATCCTGCAAATTTACCTTTTCTCGTCAACTGTATAATTCGGCGAACCATAAATCCCTTTGAGCAATTTTAAGTTTTTTCTCATTCGGTTCGTTCGGCTTAAAGCGTTCAAGTCTGGATACACGTTAAAATTAAAAAGCTTGCTTAAAATTCACAAAAATTCCTTCCTTGAAAGAAAATTAGAATCACGTTAGTATTTTTACTTTGTGAGTTACGAAGATTAATTTTGTAACACTTAGTTCAAATTAAAAAATCTATAACCCCTTTAAAACTGGCATTCCTCTAATAACTGTTAAATTAAGATCGCAATCAGAAATCGTAAATTTATAGTGTGAAGACATTCTGTGTTAATTAATCGAATAAAAGGGAAAAAGTACGATGAAGATTTTAATATCCTGAAGGTGTATTTCGTGATTTATACTACGCTATTAGAGGTAAATGATCATCTACCCCAGTTTAAAAAATAAACAGTAGACGATACTAGCCTGATCAACCACACATAAGATTAATTTTCCCATAAAATGCACGGTTGCCAATTTTTCGCGGAGTTTGATAAGAACAAAACTATATGCAGTTTTTTAATCGCTTTATAATTATATTTACTCTCTCAGACTAATAGCTAAATTTTTTCATTTGAGTTATTACTATAATTAAATTTTAAATGAGTAAATGACAAAAAAGTATGGCTTTAAAAAAACTTTAAACCGGCAACGCGGGATCAAAAATAAGCGGCGATTAAATTATGATAAGTCTTGTTCATTCACAGCTGTCTCGGTAGTGGTTTTAAAGGGAGTTGGTGGTTTTTCGTGATTTTTGACTCTTATTTTGACTATTTAAGAAAAAAGAACTATGTAAAGTCTTTTTGAGGACAAGCACAATGCGTGATATGTAAGAAAACAGAATATTTTGTCCTGGATTTTTTATTTCGGAGGTAAGAAACATTGTGTCATTTAGGCTTGGTCATTGGCGTAGTTTTGTAGCTTATATATTTTAAATCTAAAATTATAATCACTTTGTGTAAGGTGTATTTTAAAACTCCTTTTTACTGTGCTGCCGAGAACTCAGCTAATATATATAGAATTAATTTAAATTCGTACCTACTGGTTATGGTGTCTCGTCGAACTACAACAGCCGCAATTTATACTTTATTTTTAAATGTTGGGTGGTGTGCTTGCCTTCAGAGCGGGAGGTCTTGGGTTCGATTCTTACCAAAGAATTTTCCCACTTGTTTTCAAAATATGCTCGCAATTATTTCATAGGTATTCAAAAGTTGTTGGGGAGAGGTTACTTGCAATTAAACCAAAAAAAATTATAAAAATTTTCTCTCATAGGAGCGGTTTTAGGTATTTTTTAATCTAAGGCCCAGAATTTTAAACTGTTTTAAATCAAATTGTTTTAAATCACAACACAAGGGCCTTGTAGTGCTGTCCATGCAAGGCTTCCTTCTTCCGTGAGTAACGAAGTAGGAAGCCTTGGTCACCCACTATAAATTTACGCCTACTTAGTATTTTGGCTAGTATTTTAATTTTGGCTACAAACTTATTTTATTTTATGATTTGAAGGGAAAAGGGTTGACGCACGCCAAAATCGCCGCCACTGGTGATGGGAAAAGCGACTTTAAACAGTGTTGCTGTTTTATTCGTCTATCTCTTTTCTCCTCATGTATTCGTCTAGAAGGATTTTGGATTGTAAACGTTAGAGAATTTCTAAAGGAAATGTTTGGTCTCTTCTTTAGTTATTAGTCTGAGTCATCTACCCATCGAAAAAGCTGCTATGTAAAAACATGCATGTGAGTAAAGAATAAAAACCTATAGAAAAAATTAGCAACTAAATTTACGAGTTCGATGAGATAAAACGACACAAAACATAAAAACTTAAGTATTTCAGCAAATTTCGATCGGAATGGATTGACTGCACGGATTAACTCGATTCAACACCATCCATTACCAGTTTTAAAACGTATGGTGTGGACAAACATTAGTTAAATTTAAAGTTAGGTAAGCCATCAGCTTTGCTTTACTATACTATAGGGTCATTTCAAATCAAATTAACCAGAGGTTTGGCAAACCATCTCCCCGATTTCTATAGTTTTTATTAAAAATTAAAATTTTTTTGGCAATTAGTTTTTTTTTAAATTAATTCTTGAAAATCAAAACAAACTACCATTTGGCTCAAACATGTACCTGAAGAAATAAAAATATCTCGATAACTACTTAAACTAGGACAGTGGTTTACAGCTGGTTGTAAAGGTATTTTAAATACCTTTCGAATAATGTATCACAATACACGATGTACTTTTTGTTAAAAAAAATGAAATTAAAAAACTTTTTTTTTAATTTTTGAAAAACAACATTTTTTATTTTTTTTTTTAAATATTTTGTTTCTGGATGTTTTTTCAAACTATTTACAACATTTCAAGATGGAGACTTGATGGGTTCATCAAAAAATATTATTTTAAAAATTTTGAAAACAATTTTTCAAAAAAAAATACGTTTTGTGATACTTTATCAAAATGGGCTTTAAAATACCTATAAAACAAGGTATTACTCGCTTATGTACGGTATACAGTTCTCAAGATATTACTCTTTTTGAGTATCTGCACATTTGGTTAAATTATTTATTAAAATATGAATATCTTGAGAACCATACATATTAAAAAAGCTAGTGAGAAAGAAGCTTGTTTTAAAGGTATTTCAAATGCTATTTTAATGAAGTATCACATGACCTCATTTTTGCCCCATCAAGTCTCCATCTGGAAATTTTGTAAATAGCTTGGCGAAATACCCACAAACAAAATATATTTTTATAAAAAAAAATGCTGTTTTTCAAAAATTTTTTAAAAAAAGTTTTTTTTATTGAAATTTTTTTTTAAATAAAAAGATAGCATGTGATACATCATTCGAAAGGTATTTAAAATACCCTTAAAACGAGCTATAAATCACTGTCCAAGTTTAAGTAATTATCGAGATATTTCAATTTCTTTAAATACATATTTGAGCAAAATTGGTAGTTTTTGTGATTTTCAAGAATTTATTAAAAAAAAACTAATGGTCAACAAAATTTCAAATTTGGGATTTTTTATTCCCTTTATGAGTAGAATAAATGTACCAAATATTATCGAAATTGGGGAGATGGTCTGTCAAACCTCCCTTTTGTTATTGATTTCATATGAAACCCTATAGGATGAAGAAAACCGAAGTTTGACCAATGTGATTTAGTTATTAATGCGTTTACTAATTTAAGTACCGATTGCGTTGCGTAACGATATTGCCGAGGCAAAATAGTATTATTTGTAAAGTAGGCGCTGGATGCCATCACAACGCCATACTGTCTGCCAACGATGATTTTCGAGAATTGTGATTAGGTTTTGTAATTAACTTTGCAGCCGGTTTAAAATTAGTCGATGCAGTAATTTTGTTATGTAAGTTGAAAGTAGCAGTAATTATTTATGTTGAAATTAATATATTATTTAATCAAACCTCAACAGAGCCTGATCGAAGAGACTGTTGGAAAATGATAGATGATGAAAAGCCGTGAAACGTAAGTAAGACCAATCATATCTCTAAATAAATAAATCGAGTAAAGATTTTCTCCAAAACTTCTCTCGCCCAAGAAAATACAGACTTTTACAGGGTGTATCCAGACTTTTTCTGAGTGTATTCAAACTTTTCAGGGGTGTGTCCAGGCTGTTTCAGAGTGTATCCAGACTTTTCCAGGGTGTTTCCAGAATTTTATAGGGTATATCCAGACTTTTCTAGGAAGTATCTAAACTTTTCCTGGATGTATCCAGACGTTTCCATGGTGTATCTGGACTTTTCTATTACATTTTATTTTATTTTAAGCGGTAGCTTCAAAAGGTGTAATATACCCATATTAGGTAAATTAGCCCTGTATTAAATATCTTATTATTTTTTTAAAGCATGACTCCATTATTTCTCCATCCTAAAATTTTCCAAAAATGTTAAAAAAGCATTGAAAAAAAAAGAAATATTTTTTTGAAAAAAATTAAAAAATGTGTTTTTGAGATTTGTCAAAATTTTTTTTTTTTTTAATTAAGAAAAAAAAAATTAAACAAACTATATTGTGTCACACATCTTTAAAAAGGTCTTTAAAAACCCTTCAAAATGAGCTATCACTCGCTTCTATAGGATCAATAGTTTTTGAGATATTACTATTTTTGTCAGTGTCTGTCAAGGACATATTGGTCAATTTCTTGATTTTCAAAAATCAATAAAACAAAAACCGCTTGATTTGGATTTTTGAGTTTTTTGATAAGACGAATAAGTGTACCAAAAATCATCAAAATCGGAGATGGTCAAAACTATTGCCTGGTTGACTTGATATGGTTGGACCCCCCAATATTTGGTATAGATATAAGTATCGTTCAGAATCGTCCCAGAATTAGTCCGTTGATTAGTCTTTGTTTTTGTATTACTATTAGTTTTTGTATTCGTCCTAAGAAAAATATACTGTTTATACTCGTATAGTATTTGACTTACCTATCACTAAAAAAAAACGTTGGTTAGGATTTGTTCCTTAACCTGGATCCTTAAAAAATAAGCAATAAATGAGCACAGCCAGAAGAAACAATGGTTTTAACTCTCTTGGGATGGGGACTAATATTAGAATTAGAACAACAACAGGGACTAGGAAGAAAATAACTGGTAACTGCCTTACCTCTTCTGGTAGTTTATTAAAAAGTTGAGCAGAGAGTTCGCAAAAATGTATGTTGTCCACCGATAGAGTTTTGAAATCTCTAATGGATCTACCGATTGTTGGCACCGATGCCCACTATTGTCCACTGACCCCAAAGGTTGGTGGAAAGGTTTGATGGATGATGTAACCTCAAAAACTACCAGCTGAGTTTTGTTGTTTTTTGATCAAGAGAGTTTTTTTTGTGTTCAGGGATAGAGCGTAAATTAAAAGGAGTGGCTGCACAAATGGTCATGAAACTCTCAAGAAACTAATTCCTCTGATGATGAGGAACTGGATTTAATTTTAACTTTGCGATGAAAAAGACATGCTAAGCTTGAGGGTAGTCAACACCGTAGCGAAATATGATTTAATGGTCTTTAAATTCCACAATCCATGTCGTTTCTTTTTAAATAAAAACAAATCAGCTTCTAAAAAAAAAATGTTAGTATCTGTCAATTGCGTTCTTAGTTTTTTTCGGTGGAACATTTGACATCCACTGGTGCTGACGTCACTCCACCATTTTCACCAAACTGATGCAATGAAGTCACCAAGTTGGTGAATTTTCAGTAGACTTTAAAAACTCGCCCGTGCATCATTGTAATATATTTACTACCAGATCGAGTTGGATATTTGTGAAAGTTTGAGTTTTTTGTAAACTTTTCTTTAAAGCTTATTTTTTAAATTAAAAAAAAAATTGAAGTGATAATACCAAAACATTGTATGAGCACAGCCATAAGGAATAATGGTTTTAACTCTCTTAGGATGGGGACTAATATTAGAATTAGAACAACAATAGGGACTAGGAAGAAAATAAATGATACTAGTTAACTATGTAATGTATTTTTTTTCTACAATATTAATTTTATCCGATTTGATTCCGTGTTGCACAAAACAAAACTAATAAAGTATTAGATGTAGATGGGAATCAAATATCTCGGTTCTCATGCCAATAAAACCAAAATAAAGATAATAATAATCTATCTCAAGTAATTAAGGTGAAAAAAATCGGTAGAAAAACAAAAAAAAAGGTATTAAAGCAAATCAGTTGTCAAGGTATTAAGCAAAATCAGTTGTCAAGGCGATCTTTGTCGTCTCCGTTACACATAAGGCCGGTTGTTGAATCAAGGTTTAAGTGCTAGTTCAAGAGAACTTGGTCAAAGATGAACCTGGCTTTACTATAAGGTTGATCACTCAAAATTTGAGTTCTGTTGACTAAAGCAAAGTTAGAAGCAGCTGATGCCAGCAAGCAGCCAGTAAGTCCCGTCAGCTGTTTATGTTATTTATGGATGTACATGTCAGTATATATATATATATATATATATATATATATATAAAACATAAAAGTTACATTGAAACAACAATACAATTGTAAAACAAAACAATTACTTATTTGTGCGGGCAAAAATATTTACGATGTTTGTCTAATAATAATTTAAAAGTGTGTATATACGATACTAAATACTTAACACAAATCAGCAAAATTGAAACACATTACTATTAAAAATCTTTGGCTTGAAAATTGCTATCTAAAAACTATCTTACTGAATAAAATTCTCTGCTCTCCAGAAATGCCCTCTTTTTTTAAACGCCCTAGGGGGTAACTGCCTTACCTCTTCTGGTAGTTTATTAAAAAGTTGAGCAGATGCATACGTCGCACATTGTTCATATTTTGTTAAGGTATGCATCATTGTTACATATTTACTACCAGATCGAGTTGGATATTTGTGAAAATTTGAGTTTTTTGTGAACTTTTTTGGCTTTGTTTTAGCGAACAATAAATGGAAAAATAAATATTTTATTAGCAATAAAAGTGGTCCTGCAACCTTCTCAGAAATCTAGTGATAAAATTAATTACTCTTTTTTGTTTCACAAATACCTGCTCCCAGTTTTTGCAATTTTCCCAGAGTATTACTGAGTAGATTAAATGTAAATAAACTAATGAATAATAAGTTTGTTCAGGACATATTAAATGTGAATATCACAGGATAGATATTAATCTACATGTAGACCTAAGAATTTTGTACTTTCAACTAGCGCCATTGTGTTAATTTTACTGATTTTCTGTGAATTTCTCTGAAACCTAAAATGAATACAAATCGATTTGCTAATGTTTACTATAAAGTTTTTTTTTTGACACCATGGTTTAAAATTGTCTAACACTATGGTAACGTTTTTTTCTAACTCTTTTATTGAAACTCCTTTATATGCTCATCCATGTCCTCAACAAAAGCTGTGAACAAGAGTCCCAACACTGATCCCTGCGCAACACCAATATCACAGTTAAAGAATTCGGACTTAAAGTCTCCCACCTCCACTCTACTCCTCCTATAGTACCTGCAAATTTACTTCAAAACAAAGTTTATCTGACTCCACTGAAGAAATCTTGTTAATATGGAGACAGAAGCACATTGACCATTACGTAGAGTGCAAACGTTAGCCACGTCAAGTAATTTGGACCTTTTGCCAAAAACTTTTTAAAAAAAGTTGCATTTTTCCGCAACGGCGTTGGACAACGCGAATGTTTTTTTTTTGTTTGGTGGAATTAAAATGGTGGACTAAAAAACGCATTTTTTATTTTTAAGTTTATTCTTAATCATTTGTGAGAGTGTAATAGAACTATTACTTTTATTTTAATCGTTTTTGTGTATTAAATAGTGCAAACACTGACAAATTTATCAGAATTCAATAAATTTTATGTAGATCAGTCTTTATTATCATGGGTGCCGGTCAAAAAGGAAATAAGCAGTTCCCAACCAAAACTTTACGGACGCACTCTAGTATTGATTATTTCCACCAGCACTCAAGTTCGTTGGCGTTGTGGTGGCTGGTAAACTTTTTGGTTAGGATTTTTTAATGTTTTAAGAGCAGTGCCTTATGTGGCCAAAATGATTTAAGACTCGTCGTCGTCCTGGTCTTTAGAAGTCTTTCTGACGGGACATTGAATTTTTATTAAAGGAGCCCAATAAGAATCGCCGACGTTTAAAAAATGGAAAAGGGAACATATACTGGTGAACAAAAAAAATGTAATACCATGTATATGGATAATTACTTGAATAAATGTAATCTTTCCTTTTTTCACAGATTTTTTCTATTCATTTTCAAAAACCAACCAACACATAAAATACCTTTTCTGAAAATTTTAAATCATTTTTCTAGTAATTTTTGGTCTTTTCCCATATAAACGAATTCGAGAAAGGACGCATCGTGGGCATGAAAGAGGCTGGTTTTGGTTTACGGGAAATTGCAAGAATCCATCAACAGTGTTAACGAGTTTGGAGAAGGTGGTTCAATGATCAGACTTATAGACGTGGTGCTGATTCTGGACGCCCTAGATTATTACAAGTTCGTGATTTACGGCATCTCAGACTTCTGGCTCTATATATAAGATATGTTCTAGTTTCAGCTACAGGACGAGTGTTTTCAAGGACGACAGTTAATCGAAGATTGCTTGGTATGGGGCTGAGGGCTTACCGTCCGGTGGTGCTACCTTTGACCACACAACATTTGACTCGCCGCTTGGAGTGGTGCAGAGCTCGGCAAAACTGGAATGACGAATGGAATACCATAAGCTTCAGCGACGAATCCAAATTCTGTTTAGGCGACCATGATGGACGCGATTTCGAGGTGAGAGTAATACAGCAAGACAGCAAAGTACCAAGTATGGGGTGCTATATGTTTAGGAAGCAGATCACCTCTAGTCCTCTTCAAAGGCAATCTGACTACTCGGCGATATATCGATGAAGTGCTACAGCATCCCTATCTACAAACTATCCCATATGCGATCTTTCAACAAGATAATGCCAGACCGCATATTGCTCGTGAAACAATTCTTCTTATATAAACTTGACATCGAACACATATGGGATATGATAGGGCGCAATCTTAGTCGATTACCACGTCCCCCTGGAAACTTAGATGAACTCCGGCATGCCGTAAGGAGGATCTGGATGAGTGTTCAATACCCAATACAACAAACGAGTGCATAAATAACCATGGAGGAGCCACTCATTATTAATTTTTTGATGATTATCATGGAGGAATCTTCTTGGAAATGTAATCAATTACTAAGAGCATCCTAATGTATTAATATATAATTTACTTAAAAAATATTTGTCCTTTCTGGTGTTGCATTTTTTTTTGTTCACCTGTATATCACAAAGGGAAAAGGAAGCAGTAAAGTAGCAGCTCACAAATGAGCTTTGTGCGTTGTTGTGGTTTTATTGAAATAAATCACTTTATTTTGTATTTTTTAGTTAACTCATATCTAGAAACAAACACCTTTTATTCAATTTTCTTGAAATATTAGACCTTAATCTTAATTAATTCAATATGAAAAACATAGCTAATCTTCAACCTTTATTTCTGAAATCTACAATATTTAAACAAACAAGCACTACAAGTGGCATATCAACTTGTCTCGATCACAACTACATTTACATTTGAACACATGAAACTTTTGACAGTGACGCACCGAGAGAGGGGGTTTTGGGGTTAACCCCCCCCCCCTCGCGCAATCAAATAACATCAGAAATAAAATATATAGGGACTAAAATACAACAACTGTTTCCTTGTATCAACTATGGTCACATTTTTACTTCAAATTAGGTTTTTTTTTAAAATTATTTATCGTTACCTCCCCCCCTCCGAAGTCAATTCCTGGGTGCGGCACTGCTTTTGGATCCGTTCCAGTAAAAAGTTCGATCACGCAAATACTGTCACGATCTAACCGCCTTTTTCGGTTTCGAGGGAGCAACAACAAAATCTAAAAACCATAATTACAAAAAAAAAGTACATTGATCATTGTCTTCGTAGATAAAAATTCGAATCTATTTTCAACTTGCTGAAACTGCCCATATAAACGTATTTTTAAATGTTTTCACTGAATGACCTCAAAATTTCCACCGCATCGTGGCGAAAAAAAACGCAACTAAAATCTCAAAATTCATTTACTGAAGTTTCATAGATTGTCACAATGTCAAACCAGGTCATAGCAAAAATAAAAATTTTATTAAAATGCTAAAAAATGAATTTGCTTCTTTTAAACAAAATAGTAGTTTACCTACCTAGTGCGGAAAGTGCCACTTTTCCGCACGCGATTTCAGATGGACAAACGACGCGTCAGCGGAGTTTGGCCAGAAATCAAAGGCGGAAGAGTCACTTTACGCACGTGTTAGGTACAATTTTTTTTCTACGACCACTTGAATGTGCCGTCAAACAGACGTAAAGAGAGTTAGGTGGACGTAAAGAAAAAAAAGCCAATAACTAAAAATCCTAGTGCGAAAAACTACAATTTTCCGCACTCAGTGCGAAAAAGTGCTACTTTCCGCATGCAAATGAGTGCGGAAAGGTCCTTTCCGCACGAGAGTAGAAAAAATATATTTTTTTTTCTATTGAACCGCTGCTAAACTAAACGAAAGGTTGAACAACGCACCAATTTTTTTGACCGAGTTCAAACACTGAATTTAGAACTGCGACTTAACAACAGGGTCTAAGCGCGAGACGATTCTTTTCTCACAAAACATGAAGTGTTCATTGACGTTGAAGTGTGGAAATACTTGTTATAGAAGAATTGAAAAACATGTTACTCTACGAACTATAACAAAATATACCGTTCAAAATAATTTAATCTAAAAATGACAACAACAAAAATAAATATAATAAAATACATGTATGATTTGTATATCGTACTGTGATATAAGGTATTACACATAAATTATGTTTTTGTATAGATTTTAATGTGTGTGTGCCAAATAGACAATAACAAGGAAATGTCTTTTGGAAAATGAAATTTTTATTAGTTTTTAAGATAACGCGGAAGAGATACAGCCATGAGTAAAATAAATGCAGTTTCATCGCTTTACTGTGAGAGTTATAATAAATTATACTTGATTTTAAGTGAAGTATGGTAGTTACTAACCAATATTATATTCCATAAAAACTGTGCTTAAAATTTTACAACAATAAAATTAATAAAGCGACATCTGGTGGTTTCCGAGGTGGTTTAAACGCTTAACTTATATTAGACATTTTTATTTTAACAAAAAAAAACAAGAAATTAAAAAAATTATAAAATAGTCTCATGCAGTGGAGTTTAAATATAGGGGAGTAGACAATAAGTTGGTCATAGGACGTTCGAGCAAACGTGGAATATAGCGCAATATTATGTCTTTCTTTTATCTGTAAAAAAGCAAAGACTTCTGCTCGAATACAGATAGAGTCCGGTTAAGAAGTAAATGGGTCAGCTAAGGAATGTGCGTAGAAACCCATTTTCTTCTGAAGCCCGCCCACTTAGCTCGCGATTGGTTTGCGTATGGAGCCATAGGCGTAGACGCTCTAATCTGTTTGTTGCACTTAATTTTCCAAAGCATTTTATTGATTTTACTATTTTATAAATAAATATCTCTTTTACATAAAGCACCCCCCTTGTCAATTTATTATGATTTTTAACAATAACATTATACATAAATAATCCAACATCCATTCAAAAAAAAAGTAAATTTAAATATTAATACATGAAGGCTACACGGGAAAAAGGAGGAATGTTCATTTTCAACTTATTTAAGAAATGGCGTTTTTTAACTTTCAATCTAGGTGATTTTTTTTTGTGATTAATCATCATCGTATTATTATTTATGTTTCCATTGTTTAAAAGATATTTTCTTAGTCCTAGTCAACAGGTGGCTGACTAGAAACAATTTTGAGAAAAAATGTCGAGTAGAATACCTTTTAAATTCATTAAAATTAATTGGAAAGTCCCTGACTTTTACAAAAAATGTGAAATAGCGAAATTTTTTCGGAAAACTTGAAATGTCAAAAAATTAATGACTCCCAATAAATGTTAAGTAATTTTCCACAAAATTTATTTCAAGCATTTTTTTATTAAGTTGATAGGACGGCTCAGTTTTGTTCCGCGTATTACACCTGTACGGTATCCTCTTGAATAAGTACAATTATTTTTCTGCAAAAAGGAGGAAAGGTCAAAAATTAAGCAAGTTATTATTCATAATATTATCATTTTACTTGATAACTCAATAAAACATGAACTAACCCAATTCAGTATTGAAATGTATAGTATGTAAATAAATTATTTGAGAACTGAACAACACATCAACTAACTAAATTCAAAATAACGGCTTATTAATTTATTTAAAATGGCAGCGACTATACGTACGCCCCTGCCACAGTGTTCGGCCCTGCCTCAAATAGAGACAACTCAAGCGAACGCCGTGCATCGTCCGTGCTTATCGTGGCCCATTTACTTAATAATCGGACTCTACCACAGTCCAATCTCTGGCGGTCTATCGTTGAGCTTTTTCATCAAGGTCACATCTTTAGTATGTATAACGTTCTGACTTGACGTGAACCTACGTACTATAGCGTCTGTGAAGATATGATCTTATATGCAGCCAGTTTTGCCGATGGGAGTCAAAAAATCAACAGATTGGTAATACGAAGCCGAACCAAAGAAAGCAAGATAGAAATACATGGTAATAAAATGTAAAAGACAGAAACATCCGAGTCGGAAAAGTCCACGTATACCGTACGTGTCATGACCAACTTAACCTTAAGGTTCTTTTATCAAAATAGTCATGTATTTTATCACTCTTAAGTCATGTTAGAAAGGACATGTTTCGGAAATTTTTGGGATTAAATAAAAAAAGTTCACAATTATTAAAAAAATTTATATTTTTCCCGTAGTTTTAAACTGCTAATCAAATAAAATTACAAATCTTCATGACTTCCATTTTATTAGCCATCCATACAGAGTATGGAGGTTATTGGGATCGGCAAAAAAGTTTTTTTATTTTCACTAACAATGAGTTATTTGGTTCAAAAAAAACCTAAATACACATTTTGGGATGGTGTCTGTCTGTCGGTGTGTCTGTCAAATTTGGCACAAAAATTCTTGGTCACCAGACGCAGAGGTGATTAAGTTTTTGATGGGGGTGGGAAGATGACAAGAGGATAGGAAGGGGGATTCAACTTTTAAAAAAAATTCTAACCCATGAACCGTAGCAGCTAGCGACAAGCGTTTTAAACCATAATTATTTTATTATAAGATTTTATAGATGGCTATACGTGCATGCTGACGCCATTTATTTTTTGTTCTCATTTATCTAATGAGATTTGATATTTTTGGGTCATTTGATTAATGTATAGTAATAATCATGATTAAAACGTTCTTATTATTCATATAGTAATTTATTAATATACGTCTTTGTTAATAGATTTTTATTGATCATTACCTAATTATGTTTGATTACTTCGCCCTAAATTGTGCTTTGAATGAGGAATTTGATAAAACAACGTTTTGATTAGGTACGTATCATACGGAATTATTCGAAATTTATAATAAAAAAAAAATCGTTTACTGTCAGATCACATTCAAATTTTAAAAAAGGTAAGTTACGAGAAATAACAAAAAGGCACAAATGTGCAAATCTGTAATTTTGGCAAACCAATTCTGCGTGCGATTTTTTTTTATCACCGAGTGCTGACCCTTGAACACAAAAAAACACAGAAAAAAAAATACAAATAACCAAACCCACAAAAAATAAATTATTTATAAAAAAAGATCCTGAAAAAAGTTTTTGGTTCGCTCAACGTGTTGGGAAAATATTGATAAAAATTGCATTTCTGTTTTAATTTGTGTGTGTGTTTGTTATTTAAAATCTGTCGAGACATTATTTAGAGTAGTTGTTACACAGTATATAAATGTCGAGATAAATATCTATTATAACCAAACTTTTGTTTCTTAAATTTCAATCTTCATGAACACACTTAGAATAAAGAAAATACAGGGTGATTCAAAATTCCCTAGAAAGATTTTAACGGTGGTTAGATATCATTCATCCAAAAACAACAGTTAACTGAATATTTTTTTTATTTCTCGGAAACGCAAAGTTCTACCTGCAATTAAAAATCTCTTTAGGGAATTTTGAATCCCCCTGTATATCTTGACAAAAAATCGTAAATAATTTGGGAATGAACATTTGCAACCAGAACTTAGCATCCTATCAATGATGAAAATATTCGGTTCCAAGGGACCAAGAAATTTGATAACATATTCCTTGTCAAGTACTGTTCTTATATCGCGAAATTAAATAAAGTTCATCAGCCTGATTGGCACCATATTGTCTTGCAATTGCTATTGCGTCAAACGACTTAATATTTTCAATTTTTTGCATTTGCATTTATTATGCAGTGATTTCGTTCAGTAACAGATGGCAGATGCGCCTCTCGAGATGATTTTACAGTGCATAACTCGAAGAAAAGTGATGTTGTAATATTTAACAAGGCAAGGTTATATTTGTGCGATTACACTTTACAATAATAAAAAAGTGTTATTTACAACTTTTTAATAAATAAGACACCCCTAATATGTCAAGTAAAAATAGAAAAAAAAAATATTATTAAAAAAAATAACATTGTTTATTTCATCATGAAATTTGACACGTAAAAAGGTCACTGTTGGGTTACGTAACGTGACACGAGACATCCCCTTCGCCCATTTGTAACGCTTAATACCGTTCCACTGACCGCCTTCCTCCTAAATCGTTACGTAATTCATGTGTTTTGTTTAATTTGACAAAAAACCTGAACTAATAAAACTTTTTTGGAAGTTTTCGTATATATATATAATTAAGATATACCCAAAAAATGTATTTTTTTTGTCCAGTGTTATCTCTAAAACAAACGTGCCTGTGTTACAGGTTTTAAAAACTTTTAATAATCCTAAACTTGGCAATAGCAAAATGTTACTCCCTTCCACAATAGACCAAAACAAGTTCAACCGTTATGTAGAAAAAAATGATTGAAATGTTAAGTCTTACTGAGAAAGTGAGCCTTAACATTTTATTTACATGATATTTATGGAGGGGGAGCTCGAAGAGCAAGCTACGGTCTTCCAAGCCGAGGTATACGCCATTATAATGGCGGCAACACTCGAAGAGGTTCGCAATGGTCCGGAGGAGCATGTGTGCATATGCTCCGACAGCCAAGCGGCCCCAAAGGCACTCAGTGCGCCAAAAATAGAAAAAAAAATATTATTAAAAAAAATAACATTGTTTATTTCATCATGAAATTTGACACGTAAAAAGGTCACTGTTGGGTTACGTAACGTGACACGAGACATCCCCTTCGCCCATTTGTAACGCTTAATACCGTTCCACTGACCGCCTTCCTCCTAAATCGTTACGTAATTCATGTGTTTTGTTTAATTTGACAAAAAACCTGAACTAATAAAACTTTTTTGGAAGTTTTCGTATATATATATAATTAAGATATACCCAAAAAATGTATTTTTTTTGTCCAGTGTTATCTCTAAAACAAACGTGCCTGTGTTACAGGTTTTAAAAACTTTTAATAATCCTAAACTTGGCAATAGCAAAATGTTACTCCCTTCCACAATAGACCAAAACAAGTTCAACCGTTATGTAGAAAAAAATGATTGAAATGTTAAGTCTTACTGAGAAAGTGAGCCTTAACATTTTATTTACATGATATTTATGGAGGGGGAGCTCGAAGAGCAAGCTACGGTCTTCCAAGCCGAGGTATACGCCATTATAATGGCGGCAACACTCGAAGAGGTTCGCAATGGTCCGGAGGAGCATGTGTGCATATGCTCCGACAGCCAAGCGGCCCCAAAGGCACTCAGTGCGCCAAAAATTGTCAATACTCTGGTGGAAGAGTGCGTAGAAGCACTGGAAGCCTTGAGTCAAGACAAAAGAGTTACAGTGATGTGGGTACCGGGACACACGGGAGTGTCGGGCAACGAAAAGGCGGATGAGCTCGCTTGGATCGGGGCCAGCACTCAATACGTGGGGCCGGAACCACTCTTAGGTATAACAAGGAGACAGCTGCAAAGTCGACTTACTAAGTGGGCTAACGATGCACTGGCAGACTCCTGGGAGAACGAATTAGGAGGCAGACAGTCCAAAGAATTCGTCGACGGACCGGACGCGGCCAGACTCAAATGGCTCCTGGGAAGGACACGAAAAGATATTGGACTACTGACAGGGATACTGACCGGCCACAACCGACTCAGCAAGCATCTGACTCGCATCGGGGTCGGGAATGACTCCATCTGCCGTGCCTGCGGGAGGGCGGAGGAGACATCCCGGCACCTCGTTGCGGAGTGCGATGCATACCTAAGGATGAGGCATCAGGTACTCGGACAACCGAACCTGGATGCAGAGGACCTGCGAGCTCTCAGGTGGGCCAAAGTACTGGACTTCGTGAAGAGAACAGGAAGGCCCGGAGAGCCCACTACCGTACAAGCAGTACACGTAGTGGATTAGGGGACTGGGCTGTGGTCGCCCCCTAGTTACTACTACTATGGAGGGGGACCTAAAAAATTAATGGTAATCATATTGTGGAAAGTTGAACTTGACATGGCTAATAACATTAAAAAAACTTTTAAAATCCTATTGAACAGGTACTTTCTTAAAAAAAACAGGTAGTAAATTTTGGTAGCAAACTTATTTATCTAATTAAATAGTTTATTACAGCAATGTACAAACCTAGCACTACTCACAACACCTTTAAACATTGCACACTAAAGTACACGCAATTTAATCCAATTTACTAAGAAAACTTTTATTTTAAGATTAGTATCTGAAGTAATAAATTTAGAGAATGAAGACATTTAGTGATTAATTGATCAAGATAACGTTGATTTAACAATATTGGGTTTACATTCCGCAACAAAGGACCATGCACACTAAATTTTGGTACTGAGGTCGCGATTCTTCAGAAACGATAGAAAATCTCACAATCTCACAATTCTGGAAACTGGCGATTTTTAACTTATTGCCTCATTTAAAATAAAAACACAGCGTCCTAATGTTGTAAGAGAAAATGCGTAATTTTTTAATAACATTTTGTAAATTTAATATTTTAAAGATATTCTGCAGTACTAGTTTTACGGCGATGCTAAATTGCTACTACTTCGTACCAATAAACGTCAAAAAGTGTCGAAAATTCTCACCATGCAACAACATCTTGTCGATTAAAAAGCCAGTTAACTCTTTTTCGATTAGGTACCCTCTAGCCTACTATAGCGGTCATATTGACACCATACTCACAGAAAATCCACGTTTTACCTGGTTTTTACAACCAAGGAAAGGATGAGAAACAGTTTTCCCAACCTTTGTTTACAACAAAATGGTTGGCTTGTTAGAATTTGTTTTTCAAAGACTTAAAAAAAACTCAGTTTCAAAACCATTTGACTCCATCATTCAAATGGCTCCCGACAAAGTTTTCATTTGTCAAAATACAATGGTATATAGCAGATATCAGCGAAAACTGAAACATATGCGTTTATGTTTAAGGAATGTAGTAAATGGGCCTGTGGGGCCCCCTATGGTGCGTAATCCTATATTATTTTGCACAACTGTTGCTTATAATGGGTGCAAACAACCCTAGGATTTTCTTGAATTACAAATTTTTTCGTATTTGGTGTGTAAAAAAAGGCATTTCAAGATTTGCAGGCTTCTATAAGAACACCAATTAATAGCTAAGACGCGGTGGTTGTGACACTTGTTTAAGAAATCGGTTTATCGCTTTAAAATCAATTTTAGTGTCGTTAAAAACACCTGAAAAACACCGAAAGCACGTTGCTTTCAACCTGAAGAAGTACTCAAACCTGGTTTTACCGAAAAATCGGTTGTTAACTTAGTTGTTTTATTTTAACTGACATATTTAACGACATTTAATGAAGGATGTATAAACCCTCGGAGAAAGCGATTTTATTTACAACCGTCCTTATATAAAAGCGGTTTTAGGTGCGTATAAACGGAGTGAATGATTCTTTTATTGATAAGTATTGGCATGGCCTACTAGATTGTCTATATTCTCACCCCTTTAGCAGAGGCCTGGGTGTCTGACGATTTGCATCTTAGTTCGTCTGTGACCTCTAGGCAACTACCATGCACATTTTCAGCCGGAGGTAAGATCGTTTTTTTTGCTCATCTTTTTTGCAACTTTGAGGCGTCTGACGTCACTTATAGAGGCTTTGAGCCAAATCGTTGCAAATGACCCTTCCTGATGGTTGCCCCAACCACCTCAGAAAGTTTCAGCCGGAGGTCTTATCGTTGAATTTTCGAGCCCAACAGCTCAATTAGGTCAAAAGATATAGCAAATGTATGCAATTTTGTGATTTTTTTTCAATGCGAAGCCAAAACATTCGTAGTCAAAAAACTTATAACTTTTTTATTTCCCAACTGATTTAATTAAATGATACTTCAATATACACAGAAAATGAGCGTTTGTAGTGAAAGCTTTAGAGTTTGTTCAGGTGTCGCACATAAATTTCTTTCAGGGGGGGTGAAAATTACACATTTTTTAAAACTGTCCGCCATCTTGAATTTCATAGAAGTTTTAAATTTTTAACCGAATTGAAAAACTCTCACGTTTTATCTTTCCAAAAAGCCAATATATTTCAAAATCGAGTAATCATAATCCTCATCATCCTATATATATATTTTTCCCCAAAATTCATTTACGATAGTGATTAAATAAATCGCTTACCCATCCCCATCCAAAGTAATGGTGGTGTTGGCCAGCACTTTTAGGACCAAGCCCACGGTGGTTCTTTCGTTACAGTCGATGCCCAGTAGACAAGACTCCTCTCCTCTGACACCCATCCTGGAGACTACCACCAAGTACCTGGTCCTGGTCGGGTGGGTACTTTCTAATTTGACAGCCTAAAACAAAGAAAAACCCATCATTACCTTCATCCTACCAGTTTTTAAATATCAGATAAAACCTAATGAACCGATAATGACAAAAAGAGGGGGAACCAGTAAACCGATTTCGATTCAGTTTTTCTTCTCCGTGAGAGCGTATTCTTCAGGAAGCGTTCATAGAAATGTTATAAATAAAAAGAGTTCCGTCAGATAAAAAAATTACTTTAAGAGCAGAGCAAATGAAGGTAGTTTAAAAAAATTGTAGAGTATGCCAAAGGTTTTGAATATTTACTCCTTTCGTTATTTCAGGTGGACACCTGCTTGTATCTTACTTTACTAATTTGTCCGATTGCTTCGATAACGCCATTTTTAGCACAATAGCAAGTAATTGTCCATAGTTGAAAGCAAATACGAAGAATTAAAAGCCAGCAAAACGTAAAAAAATGTAATAGCGCAATACAGCCATTTTAGGAAAGTCCCATCTTCTACCTAGAGCTATAACGATTAAGCTCCATTTACGACGAAGTGGATTTCTTAAGAACACGCTAGTATAAATCGACAGAAAAAATAATAAAAACACATTAATTTCAGCAATTTTATGCGAGTGTGATATTAAATAGTATCTAGATAGATTTACGATTGATTTAATATCTCCCAAAGCATAAATGTTCTTGCCAAAATTCGAATTTTTCTAAAAACTACCTAGGAAGGTGTCGAATTTTTCGGAGACACCCCTGCCAAATTTTTTAGGGTGCCCCGCTCTTCTACTCGATATTTTTTTTCGACAACAAGAAAGTTAATGCATTTTTAAGATAGAAGTAGTACTCTATTTACTTAAATAAAGTACATATAGATACATTAATGGGTTTGAGTCTCATGTACCCTCCGTATGCAATTTTAAAGGAGCCGAAAGGTGTGCATATTTGTTTCACTGGCGGTCGCAGGGGGGGGGGCGATCGCTCCTCCTTTTTTCGAGAATTTATTTAAAAAATCACCGGTCTTTCATAAAAACAGTAAAATTTTTGTGTTTCAAAAACTTTTGTCTGCGGCGCCCTATTATTATAAAACTTTCGTATAAAACTTTCTCCTTGCTTTTACAAAATTTTAACCTCACGCCCCCCCCCCTTTGGGAAAGCTGCGACCACCACTATTATTTTCGCTTTTTTTTAACACAGGGCGGCTAAGAGACCCCCACTATGCTGTGGGCCACCCCGCCTTGCGTGGGCGGAGGGGGCGTTTGACACGCCCCTGAAATTGAAATAAAAAATTCAACCAATTCTCCATGATATATCCAAGATTTCCGGGATCTCCAGGTTAGTTTAAATTTTGTTGGAATTATGATATCGCTAGCCTTACATAGGAATCTGAGGTAGCAATTATAAGCTTTAAAAACATACATATTTTTTCTTGATTTTGAATACCCAAGAACATTTTTTTTATATTTTAAAACGACTAATAGAGTTTTAAAATACCACTGCATGTATGATAAGTTTATTGAAACCAAAGACGTCTTTTCGCGACCGATGTTTTCGAAAGCACATTTTGAAAACATACGTCACCGTTTCAACCGCAACGTCACCGTTTCGAACCATCGCCACTGATCGTCAAAATAACAATTATTGAATGACATTAATCAGCTGTATTTGTGTGGCTTCTCGTTTTTTGGATTTGGAAGTTTTTTTGTGATTTTTCGAAATGGATGTCCTAGATCCACAAAGTGAGCCTTTTTTTGTCGCTGCTAGATAATCTTGACCTATTTTCATTTTTGCTAAAAATTGACAGTACCGCCATATTAAACCGTGTTCGAAACGGCGGCCGAGGCGCTTTCGAAATCCTTGACGTCATCGTTTCGTCGCATGTTTTCAAAGCGGTTTCGAAATCATCGGTCGCGAAAAGACGTCTCATACCAAAAACATGATAAAAGTTACGACATTTCTTGGAAGATGCACATTACTTGCACAAAATTTTTGCAATACAAGTTTTATTCTTCTAGCAAATTTACACATTTAAGACTAAACATGATTATTTTATATTTACATTAAGTTTGTTTACAGAAAATTAAGAACAGAAAAAAATATGAATAAACACTAATTCTTGTGTTTATGTATGGTTAAACTTATTCACTAAATAAAATGTGTTTTCCACTTCAAGCCGTTTTGTTATTTTATTATTTATTAAACACAGGTTTCTAGGTTACGATAACGAAAAGTTCATTGCACTAGGAACGATCAATTTTTCCCACAAATTATTACAATAGATACATAAAATATCAATTTTAAATATCGGGTATATTTTATGAACGCTAATGTATTTCTGCAGCCGTGTATGTGGTTTAGTTATTTTAAATAAAACATGTTATTTATTTGTATTATTTTTTAGTCCACCATACCAACATCCAGTAAGGTTCCAAAACACCTTAATTGACGAAAAAAAAAATTGTCTGTCGGTCTTGTTGTCGGTTGTCTGTATACACGATAACTCATGAACGCCTTAATCGATTTTAACGAAATTTGGAACAAAAATCCTCTATCGGCTGACTACGAATCGATTAACTTTTGGGCAGGGTGGTGGGGGGTTGAAGGGGGATAAAATATTTAAAAAATTGTTACTTTGGAACAAAAGCAAGTAGCGATATACGGTTTTCACATTTAAGTTTCCATGAATATGAACTACAAATTTTGTTATGAAGTCCAAATTCGTGGAAGCTTTAATTTCCGAGTTATTTGAAAAAACGTTAAAATATATAAAAAAATCATAACTTTAGAAGTAAAGCAGCTATTGATATGCGGTTTTCAGATTTTGGTTTTCGTAAATATTACCCAAAAGTTTTGTTATAAGGTTCAAATCTTTCAAAGCTACAGTTTTCGAGATATTTTCATTTCCCTTCAACATAAAATAATTGACTGCATGGTGGACTATCCGTGCTTTCTAGCACCAATTTTTTGGTTACATATATCATTATCGAGTTAATTAATTTCCTAAAGGGATTAAAAATGCAATGGCTCAGAATCATTTTTGGGACATTTTTTTTTACCAGTACAAGTCGGATTTTTAACATAAGGGTAGAGTTTTCAACCCCTTACCAGGCGAAATTTGTTGAGGTTTTAAGTGATTTTAATAAGGAAAATTCTGAGCTCTGGCAAATTGTGGCACAATATCTGCCAGTATAGTAAAAACAGATTTTTAACTTATAGGTTGGCTTTTCACCTCCTGATCCCGCGAAATATAAAATTTTGCTGTGTGTGGTTTAGAGTGATCTTGTTCAGAAGAATTTTGTACCCTGTCTTATTGTGATACAAAATTTGCAGGTTACGTAAGGAAGGACTTTCAAGTTAAAGTTTAAGTTTAAGCAATAAAATATTATATATTATACATACAAATAATAAATATTATACAATGAAAAGTAGGGGTCCTAGTACAGTCGACGGATCCCGAATACTTGCTTAACAAGGTCAGTAGCAACATTACGATTTGTTTAAAGTTCTTTAGCAAATCAAAGAATAACTTGTGCAACTATACATCGACCGGATATAGTCAACTAAACTAATAAGGCGTATTTTTTTTTCGAATCTATTTTGTAGTTTGGTAGCCACCAAAATTTATATGTTTTTCCTTCTTCTATGCGTTTTATTGATATTTTCTGTTACTTTAACGAACTTTACTTCATTGAACCTATTTAAAACAGGGAGAGAAAAATAAAAAAAATACTTTTCAATTAATGTCAAATATACCTATACCTACTTAAAAGCAAACATAAAAAAAATACAAAACTTTTGCTGTAGAGTCTGCTTCTAACATGAGGATTTGTTTGACATCAATATAAGCAACGTTTTTTAAACATTTTCGTAATACTTTTTATACAAAAATTTTGATGAATGCGATGCAGCGTTCATGCATAAACATTGTAACCAGATGTTTCGTACATTCTTCACATCGATATTATCAAACAACTTAAATAAAGATTATAATAATGCTATAAACATTTATTCACCGACATAAAATTAATGTAAAACCAGTTTTTCAGAAACTATTTAAACAATTTATTTGTAGGTACGTGGCGATCACAGTCAATCATTTACTTTGTTTATACGGACCTTAACCCTTTCAGGACGGTTGACATATATATCTGACAGTGGAAAAATTGCCACACAGACGGCTGACCGATATATAGGTCAGGCTTCTTTTAGGCTTTAAAGGTGGCCATGATAAATCAGCCAGAATTGAAAAATTGAATTGGCGGTGGGTTGACTGACTGATATATCAAGTCCGATATATGTGACTCTCATCTGTATGGCATACACTCAACAAGGGAGGCGCGCGCATCTCTCAAATTATCTGGAAAGCCTGCCGCTACATGTTTGTAAGTGTTTTAGTTGCATTCAAAATGTTGTGCGAAGAAGAAGCTGGGCCTTCGCGAAAAAAAACCAAAAACAAATAATAATGCTACAAGCGATGATTGCAGATTAACAGACATAGAAGTTCCGTAGGGAGTTCCTTTGTGGTAGAAGTAAGGAGTCTCAGACAGTTGTTGGGATTAGATAGTAAAGAGAATCCATTTATTGATAGCGGCAGTGAATATTGGCCAAGTGATGCAGAAGACAGCAGTGGCGAAAGCAGTTCTGCAAAAGACAACGATAAAGAATTGCAAGATGTAGTTTTAGAGAGTCATCATGATAGCTTAAACGAAAACATTCACAATGATAGTGGAATCACGGATTATAGTGACATACATATTAACTGGATGAATTTGATGATAGCCAGAGAAGACTCACTTGAAATAAATTATTTTTTAAAACTTCTCACACAATTACCGAGACCAACAGATATGCTATACAGTTCCAGCAACTGAAAAGACAAAAACCGCCGCTAGAAGATGTGTTGTGGGCTCACACACAACAGAAAAAGAAAAGCAAAGAAATAAATTTAAAAACATTTTTAATATTTTTCAAAGGTTTGGTTAAAAATATATATTTTTTTGCATTTTTATAAAGGGTCCCACAAGTACTGACTGATATATATGACATTCGTCCACAGGGCACGTTAAAAACAGCTGTCTGTGTGGCACTGCTGCGGCATAATGGTGCCGTCCTGAAAGGGTTAAAGTGCATTCATGTAAAGAGGGTTTGAAAATTTTTTAGTATAAAATTCACTAAAACTATTTTAAGCACTAAATCGATTTTCTTTTAAATTGATTTAAGAAAGCAGTTTATTGCTTTTAAACCAATTTTATGGTTGGTAGAAACACTTTAAAAGCGCTTTAGCGCATTGCTTCTAACCACACTCAAATATGTTGAGAATTTGGAACCTTTGGTTGCACTAAAACAAAATTATGATTGTTTTCCACAAACCAAAACTACACTTTTTTGCATAATCTAAAAAGCTTATAACTTTTTCATTTCTCAACCGATTTAATTAAGTGATACGTTAATATACACATAAAAAATGAGCGTTTGTAGTGAAAACTTTAGAGTTTGTTCATTATCGCACATACATTTTTTTCATGGGGGGTGAAAATTACGCATTTTTTAAAACTGTCCGCCATCTTAGATTTTTGAGAAATTTAAAATTTTCAACTGCATCAAAAAAGTATCACGTTTTATCTTTCTAAAAAACGAATATCTTTAAAAATCGAGCACTTATGTCACAAGTTATAGCCAATCCAAAAAGTGCGGAATTTTGTGGCCCACCCTATATATTAGTATCAATACTTTAGGTTAAAATTGTAGTAATACAGTGCGGACGTAAAAAGTCCCCCCCCCTGTTAACTCTTAAACGGATTGAGGTATCGACTTCAAATAAAAACCATGTTTAATGATAACACTTTTGATACTTTTTGACGTATTTTTTATAAGCGTCATATTGAGGTAAGTCCATAAGGCCACTAACTGCTTTAAAATTTTAAATAGAAAAGGGGGTCGAGTGATACCTTGTTTAAAAAATATTTTAATTCCCTATTTAAAATTTTACTATTTTTCAATATCGGTTTACGACTTACAGAGTTATGCTTTTTTTTAACTATAGTTTACGCACCTCACCTTACTTTTGAACGAATTGAGATATCGACTTTAAATAAAAAACATGTGTAATGATAATAATTTTACCACTTTTTGAAGTATTTTTTACAAGCGTCATATTGACGTACGTCTGTAAGGTCACTAACTACTTTAAAATTTTATTTCTTTTAAAAATCTGTGTACGACTTACAGAGTTATGAGTTATTTTGACTATAGTTTACGTATTACGTATAAAATTACCCAACAGTAATAATGGGGGGGTGCTTTTTACGTCCGCACTGTATTAGCTGAAATTATGATATGAATTATTTGTTTTTATGCAAAAAATCATGATTTTTGTACACTTTTAAAATGTTTTAAAAAACAATCACCATTTCCTTGTTCAGAAACAAATAATCACATCATTTAAGTGTATTTTAAACTATTCATTTTTCCAAACTTTTCAGAATAATAATAATATTAGGATCATTCCTTACGTGAAAACGCATTGTTTTCCTACAGCGGCGTTCCTTGGTTAAATCTAGCAAAAAAAACTCGGAAAAAAAGCGAAAAAAACCCCCAAGAAAAAAGTTATTATAACTAACATAAACCCAACCCTACTCAAGCTAGACCCAAACCCAAAATAATATTTTTTGATTTTCACTTATTTTTTAATAAATAACAATTAATTTTTCTTGGGTTTTTTTTCCGGGAGGGTAGTTTCCGGTGTTTTTTTTCGGTTTTTCTCCGTTACTCTTCGCGCCCTCTTAAAACTGAGTTTTTAAAATTTAAATCATATACATATTCATTCTTTCAAAATACATATTCTGTATAATAAAACGATAATAACAGTATCAAGTGTAACCACGTGCTGCATGCAAAATACGAATTTATATCACTTTTACTTTTTTTGGAATTCACGGCAGCCTGATCCTAAGACAAGTAAGCACAAACTTACAAGAATCAGTGAAAGTGTTAGAATAGACGAGAACAATAAATCACAGAAACAATGAAAATTTGTCAACCGTACAAAAGTTAAGACATATATTATTATAAGGCTTGTTAAACAATGCTTGGCGATAAAGATTTAAAACTTAAAACATCGAAAACTTATTTATAGAGAGTAACATTAGTTTACGAAAATGCGTAAAATTAACGATTCGAATTGTCTTTCAATAGTTCAAAAAAATTATAAAATGAATTTTTAAAAAAATTATCTACATCAAAAGGCAGCTAATTCAATGACGTTATTAACATTCATCTGAAAGATTCACCGGCCTCCAGAACGGTGGCCCCTATCCGCCAGCTTACGTCTCATTTCGCACTTCTGACGTCACAAGCGTGAAATTTCTCAGTTGTTACGTGCCTCTACCTGCCAGCGTATTTGAAGCGCTTTTGAAGTATAAAATTTTTCTGCCTACTTTACGGAACTATGTATCCAACTGTATAAAAAAATTTACTGTTTTTATGAAAAACCAGCGATTTTTTAAATAAAATCTCGAAAAAGAGGGGGGGCGATCGCCCCCACCGCCCCCTCCCCTGCAACCGCTACTGGCTTTAGTTATATAATGTCGATGCTATAGTTACTTATCCATGAACCCCTTTTAAGTCCCAAATAAGGTCAATGAACAGCTCCCTTTCCCAAAATCCCTCTGTTAAAAATAGGGACTTATCGGTACATAAAGTCGGCATAGCCTGACTTTAATAAAGTCATAAATATTCTGACATTGTTGTTACCTAAACATGTCATCTATGCTATCAAAATAATGTCGACTTTCATAATGTTTGTGCTAACCTTTAATAGGGACTTATCGGACATTATAAGCTGCCTTTAATAAAGTCGACACTATTTTTGACAGTTCCATACAAAGGTAAACAATTACTACATATTTTTAGGCACTTACACTTATCCCAAACCTATTTTTGACAGTTCCACACAAAGGTAACTAATTTATTACATATTTTTAGGCACTTATACATTTGTATCCAGCCAGAGCTTTTTTGATCGCGGCACTATCAAAATAATGTTAACTTAACATAATGTTTGTGCCTACCTTTAATAAAGGACGGCATTAACTTTAATTTGTTAACTTTATGGATGGCACAATATCAACATGTTTAGATGACATGTTCATATGACAAAAATGTCAGAAACCGTTTAAGCTTCATGCGGAACTGTCAAAAATAGTGCCGAGGTAGGCTATGCCGACTTTATGTACCGATAAGTCCCTAATACAGGACGGCAATAGGGACTTATCGGTACATAAAGTCGGCATAGCCTGACTCGGCACTATTGACAGTTCCGCACGAAGGTTGAAAGGTTTCTGACATTTTTGTCATGTAAACATGTTCGTATTGTGCCATTCTTAAAGTTGAAAAATTAAATTTAATGCCGTCCTTTATTAAAGGCAGGCACAAACATTATGAAAGTCGACAATATTTTGATAGCAAAAATGACATATTTAGACAACAACAATATCAGAATCCCTTTAAACTTCGTGCGGAATTGTCAAAAATAGTGCCGTCTTTATTAAAGACAGGCTATGCCGATTTTGTGTTTTTTATTTCATTTCATTTCTTACCTTATTTCGATCCATTTCTTTTTCACTTGCACCATGCACAAAAAACTGTTTTTTGTTAATTTTGAGGTTAACGCTCAGCAGGCTACAAAAACCGCCGCACTTCTGGGTTTATTCCGTTTATGATTCACAGTATTGGTGGTTTCCATCCACCTACCTCGTAAAATATATTCTGAATAATATCTACAATATCTACAATCAATGTCTTTAACGACAGTAAACATTAAATATTTTAGATAACGGAAAACGTAGTTACTGAGAAATTTAATACTTGTGAGGTCAAAAGTCCGATTATACGTCATAAATGGGAACTGAGAATTGCGAAATGGGCTGGCGGGTAGAGGCACGTAACAAATGATAAATTTACCGCTTAGACGTCAGAAGTGCGAAATGAGAAGTGAGCTGGCGGATAGGGGCTACCGTACTCCAAAGGCTAGTAAAGGGGCATGTGTAAGTCCGTGGGATTTTAAATGAAGGTGTTTTGTGACTATGTGAGATTGATAGCTCTTTGGTCACACAATCGAGTGTTACCAGGTGTTTTGTTCGCATCCGTATGTAGAAGGGGTTTATATGACGTCATCTTTCAAGATGGTGGCCAAAAATCACAAAAAATACAAGTTTCGCAACCGTAAATGACCTGGAAAATAGCAAAAAACAAGATTTTTGCTATTTTCTTTTCAAAAAATCTTAATAATTCGAGGTTTTGTCAGTCTAACTTCAAATCTACCGTAAACTATTAGACATGCATGCCAAATTCGATCCTTAGAGTTTGATGCAGTTTGAAGCTTCTTGACCTTGAAAAATAGCCCAGTAAAATTAACATATTGCAAAAATAACATACTAAACGGCGATATTCATCAACTATTAAAGCGAAGAAGACCAAATTTGGCAAGAAAGATAAGAAGGTCAAGTTCAATATTGTTAAAAAAATTTGGTTCAGCTATGATGCGTTTCAATATGGCGGCTGATATATCAAAATGGCGACCTATAACGACATTTTATTTTATCCAGTTTCGTAAAAAAGCACAAACGACAAGGTGGCCATTAATTCTTGTAGACTTAACGGCGATTACTATGAAAAAAAAGTTAAGTTGATGCATGACCTTGATTGACCTTGAAATAGCATAGTAAGCGGCGACAACAAGAATTGATGGCCACCTTGTCATTTTTGCTTTTTTACGAAATTGGAAAAAACAAAAGTTGGTTATAGGTCGCCATTTTGATATATCAGCCGCCATATTGAAACGCGTCATAGCTGATTCAAATTTTTTTAAACAATATTGTTGGACTTGCCCTTCTTTTCTGTCTTACCAAATTTGGTCTTCATCGCTTTAATAGTTGAGAAATAGCGCTCTTTAGTATGTTATTTTTGCAATGTGTTAATTTTACTGGGGTATTTTTCAAGTTCATGAAGCTTCAAACTGCATCAAACTTTAAGGATCGAATTTGGCATATATGCCTAATTGTGTGAGATACATTTGAAGTTGGACTGACAAAACCTATTATTAAAATTTTTTGAAGAGAAAATAGCAAAAATCTTGTTTCTTGCGATTTTCAGGGTCATTTAAGGTAGGACGACCTTGAAAGTGATTTTTTTTGGAATCCCCGTTCTCAAATTATATGGAATCGAGTATAATCATGCCCCGTTTGCGAAAGTTGTATCTTTTATGATTTTTGGCCGCCATCTTGAAAGATGACCTCATATTAACTTTTTCTACACGGATGCGAACAAAACACCCGGTAACACTTGATTGTGTGACTAAAGAATAATCAATCTCACATAGTCACAAAACTCCTTCATTCAAAATCCCACGAGATAGAAATTATCGACATATGCCCCTACACCAGGCGGTGAGCATCGATTCCGTCAATTGGTGAAATCCGAATCAATCGAATAATTTAACTTGATCGTTTCCACCGGTGAGAATACTTGTGACTTTAAAATCTCGCCCTTTCTATTAGCGTTTTCGATTAACCTCCTCGCAATTCGTCCGGGATCAGAGCCATAACGTCACAGATCAGTTTTAGGGCGCTCCAAAGCCGATCACGAGCTTTCACGTTCTAAAGGTTATTAGAATTGTTAGGAAAGCTTTTTTTTTCAAGTTTATTTCTGAAAGAAAATGAGTGGAAACGCAACCGCAGGAACTATAATACAAATTTTTAATAAGCTGGGTAATCCGTGCATTGACGAGAACAACCATATTCTTGTCCAAATCGTATATAATATGTATATAATCGTAGTGATTCTACTTCAATAATTTTTCTTTTTATACTCATTTTCCAGTAAAACAACAAAACAAAACACAATTTGAATTAGGTTAAATGTCAATTTCACGCGGAATTTCCGTGCGCGGGCTTGATCTGTAGAATTTCTCAGATCAAGTTTGAGCAATCTCGTTTGGAGCAGCGATCAATAATCGAACACCGAAATCTGGCAGAGAGGCAATGACAGTTGCCAAATTGAACACGCAAATCTTTTTCCGATTGATCTGGGAGTGCTCTAGATCAAGTTTCGAGCAATAACCGAAAACGCTATATTAAAATGGGTCTTAAGGTCGTAGTTACAATTTGGGGAATTGTTTTTAGCAACACTGTACGGGAAATCAATTTAACTATGTCGACCTAATTTTTTTGCAAAATTTTACGTCATTGAATTTGTTTTCCATGGCAACGCGGAGACTTTATTTATATTTATCCACAGTGGGACACTACATTTTTTAGCACCGGGTCAAAAATTTGGGGTTAGGTTACTTATTTTGACTTTTTGCGTTCTGCGTCGCTAAAAAACCAAGTAAAATACTTAAATAAAAGAAAACCATTTATTGCAGAATTACCTGCTAAAAAAACGCTACCCAACTACGTATTAAAGTAACTGGGTGTAATGTTTAAGGTTGCATTTACAGGTTCCTTTATAATTGAATTGGAAACACTCCCGCTAGCTGATACCGACAATAGGTTAACTTAAAAGCTGCAGATATAAAAATCGGCTTCTGACGCTAGACGAAATAATCGTATTGTATTTTAAACAGGAGCGTCAACGACTAGAAAGAGTCCTTCCAACCTCTAAATGGAGCTGTACTGACCTGTTTTGTTAGTACTCAAGTATCCGTGTCTTTTTGAAACTGAGGTTCTAAAATCTATCCTTTGAACTCCAAGATTTCACTAGTTACAATTGCACATAACTATGCCGCAATAATTTAAATTTTAAAAAAATGGTTGAATCAAAATAAAAACAAAATTATGTGTGGTTATGGGCGCCGAATGTTTCTGCGGTCTATCGGCCAACACTTGAACTGCGTGTGTCTCCCAAATTCAATGAAGTGTGATTGATTGATCGGTTTTCTTTTCAGGAGTGCACAGGCTTTTAGAAAAAAGGAAACTTAGTTTTTATTTTCGCTAAAGGAAGGAAATATAAGGACGAAAAATGTAATCCAGAGGAAATTGTGAGTATTTCTCTATTTTTTTTGTAAGAGCTTTTATTTTGAAGAAAAAATCATTGATAATTTTGAAAAATCCTTCAGATATTTTTGTTAAGCATTTAAAAATGATCACCCCTGCAAAATTTCAGCTAATTCTGATGTTTAGTTTTCCCTGTCCACTCTGGCAAAAGATTAAAAAATTAAAGCCAGTGGTACTTTTTTTTAACTTAAAATGTGGGGAGAAACTATAGCCTTAAAACGTGATAAAAAACCAGAAAGAAATATGGAAATTAAGAGTGAATTGCGCTAAGCAATGGCACAAAACTGTGAGCAGGCCGCACATTTTCGCACAACGGAAAAGGAATGGAACGGAAATTTTAAAAAACATATAACTAATTTAGTTTCCGGACACTATCGCGGACCGGAATGGTTAGGAATAGAACGGAATGAACTGGATTACTTACTGGACGCTTATTCCTGAATATTCGGAAGGACAACTTTGCGTGGAGTGAGTGAAAGTTCCCGAACAATTATCATTTTTCTCAAAATAAACGTCGAAGATCATGTGTGATTTCGAACGTTTAAGAATACGACTTATTTTTTTCGGGCAGGTGACGTACGCCCGAGAGTATTCCCCTCCCGGAAATTCAAGACTAAGCGCCCAGTGTAGCTATTCTTGAGATAAAGTAAAAGAAAATAATAATGCGAGGCTCCCATTGGTCAATGTCGCTGATTTCTCCTACAATATGACACTAATGACAGTATTTTAGTTTTATTTCTCTCACTAAAGATCAGTAGAAACAAATTTCATCAAAAGTCATGTTATTAGTGTCATTTTCGGAGGAACCGGCGGCGTCGACCAATAAGATCTGTACGTTTCAGGGAAATAATTATTTTCTCGCTGATTTCAAGAATAGCTACACAGGGCCCTTAATCTTGGCAGTCGGGGAGGCATAGGGAGTAAAATGCCCCAAGAAACAAATTAGGGAGTAGTCAAAATCAACGTTTAAAACTCGTTATTTTAATTTTAGTTCTTTTTTATCACTCCCGGGAGCGCTCCCTTCCCTCACATTCAAGAATAAGCACCCAGAGCAGAGCGACTTTTTCCGTATTTCCGCAGTCCTCTCCACTATTCAGCAAAATGTTTGCTCAGGTATTTTTTGTAAGAAATTAAATTAAGTAGAATATTTTGACGTTATATTTTCACGAACTTTTGTTTATGTTGTTTGGTTATTAATTTAAAATGAATGAACAACTGGTAATACATTTAATTCCTGGTTAAACACACGTTATTTGATACTGAAACTACTTAATTTTTGGTTCTTTCGCCACTAAAATTATTTATAAAATAATTACTGCATTTGTCAGTGGTTTTAAAATTATTAATAAAAACTTTTCAATAAAAAAAATTGAACCGTTTTCAAAACAATTCAATAAAAAGTATAAAATAAAATAATTTTACATAAATCCAACTTTTTGAAAATCGGCACCTATAAGCAGTCCACAACCAAAGTTACTTTAAAGCATCGACTTTAAATCATAATCAACAAATGAAAGCTCGAATGAAAGAAATCGAATGAGAAGAAATTTCTAGAAAAATGAAAATACCGTCATTTTCTTCTTCTAAAATTACAAACAACACCCTTAATCAAACTAGTCTAACCTCATATATGCATAAATTATTCCGCGGAATTCCGTGCTAATGTGCGGAGGGTCAGAATTTCCAGTCCAGTCTGTTCCGTTCCATTCCGATTCATTCCGTTCCGCGATTATGTGCGGTCTGCTTATAGTGGTATCGTGCTATTCATTTTAATGTAATGTAACATGACAAAGACAAAGTAACTCCTAAAACCAATCTATCCAATTGAAATACCTAATCTATAATAACAATAATATAATATATGCAAATGGGTATACAAATACGCCGTAAATACCTACTAACAACAAAGTTTTCCACAAACCAAAACTACACTTTTTTGCACTCGACGCGCGTTTCGCTAAGAACGTTAGCATCATCAGGAGATGATAAACAATAAACTTAATTAACCTACGCTCTATCTTATATACAATCTTTTAGTGGGCGGAGATAAGACTAATAATTTGTGATTGATCACGATTTATATCTCCCCTCAACTAGAGAATAAAGTGTACTAAACGGGATGGGTCCTCTATCTTTATTTAAACTATTTCTGGATTTAATGATTTCCATACTTTCATATGCATTCAAAAGTCTTTTGTTTGGTACACTTTTTAGAAGTTTTAGGTTATCTATGATTGTTTTCAAAAGCATGCTCGGCCACACTTGACTTTTCTGTTCTTCCATATTTTATTTATTTTATTTTCCGTATTTGAATAGAGCGTCTCGTTTGGCCAACATATTTTTTGTCACAATCCATGCAACTAATTTCGTAAATTCCACTTTTTTCTAGAACTGTAGTTTTATCTTTGGGATTTCCTAGTAAACTTCTTATTGTGTTACCAGATTGATATACTAGTTTAAGACCGGTGTTATTAAATACTTTTTGTAATCCTTTCGTATAATTAGGATTATAATGTCTATTTATCAGCTTATTTATTAAGCCTTCGTCGTAACCGTTTTCGCCAGCTATATTCCTAATCCTATTCTTTTCTGCTTCAAATCTTTCTTTATTTGCATGCTTTTAGTTTATTGTTTATCATCTCCTGATGATGCTAACGTTGTTATCGAAACGCGGTCGAGTGCAAAAAACTGTAGTTTTGGTTTGTGGAAAACAATCATAACTTTGTTTTAGTGCAACCAAAGGTTCCAAATTCCCAACATAACTACTAACAAATCAATCAATAAAACTAACAATAACAAATCAGTTTAATAGTGTCATAGAGAGATATTGGGGGTTCAATAGTGCCAGGCACTAATAATTCCTGGCCGTACTTGACATCTGGGCATGCGCAGTAAAACAAAAAATAAGGCCAGGTTTTAATAAAGTTAGTGCCTGCCACTATTAGTGGAAGCTTTACGCTGTGGCACAGCTAGACGTTATCTCTTTTTTTTTTGTCTAGGTGCATAAGTCATAGAGATTTTTTTGTTTAAATTTATAGCACTTACAGCCCACCTTCAAAGAAGAATTGATCAATAACATTATACTTGGGTTGTTGTTTATTTTATTTAACAAATCTTTATAAACGGGAATACTTTCTATCTAGACGAAAAGCAGCTAGACACATACTAAAAAAGGCAGGCCTTACGAAAACTACAAGTTGGGACCCACTTTCTTCGCAACACAAACAAATTTTTGTAGGTTAGGAACAATCGCACGTTTTTTTTAGGTTAGTGATAAATCCGTGCAAGAACACGCGTCCAATAACTCTATTTTCTAAAACAATTTAAATGGCACTATTCTAATATCTCTATTATTAGCGACTTATTGGAGATTTTTTTTAGCCAGACACTATTATGGCCGGGCAGTATTTTGACACTGTTGACAGATACGCGTGCGCAATAGCCATCAGATTTAACGCCGGCCATAATAGTGTCACGGCCTAACTTCATTTGTGGAAGTTTTAAAATTGAATACAGCACGTATTTATTTTGACATTTAAAAAAATATAGGTCACTTTAAAACAAACAGTAAGCACGGCTGAATTAATTTACATCTAAAAAGTGCAAGTGATTTAAAGATACCGTATAAAAATTTTTGTTTTTTGGTATTATTTTGTAAAAAAAAGGAATAGTTCGAAATCAATTTTGACTAATTTCTACATATCCGATGAACTTTTAAATTCGGTACACGTATAAAGTTCCAGTCACAATACAATAGAGAGATATTGGAATGGTGCCATCCATTATTAAATTCGTCCTTACATTAATAATAGGGACTTATCGGACATTATGGGCTGACTTAATAAAGTCCGCAACTATTTTTGACAGTTCCACACAAAAGATAAACGATTACTACATATTTTTAGGCACCTACACATCTGTTATCGGACAGCGGACTTCTTGGTTGCTGTGGCTATCCAAAACCTACGATTGGTCTATCTAGCCAGGGCTTTGATGGCGGCGCTGCCAAAATAATGTTGACTTAACATAATGTTTGTCCCTGCCTTTAATAAAGGACGGCATTAACTTTAATTTGTCAACTTTATGGATGGCACAATATGAGCATGTTTATATGACAAAAATGTCAGAAACCATTCAACCTTCGTGCGGAACGGTCAAAAATATTGTCGAGTCAGGCTATGCCGACTTTATGCAACACCGTTCTCAACTAAAAAGCCAGGTAACTCCTACCGCATCACTGCCCTTTAGCCAAAGATTGCCACCATTTTTCTAACCAAATTAACAGGTAAAACATGGATTTTCTGTCAGTTTGGTGTCAATATGGCACCGACCACAGGCCAAAGGATACTAAAACGAAAATGAGTTAACTGGCTTTTTAGTTGAGAACGGTGTTGCTTTATGTACCGATAAGTCCCTATTGACAAATAGAGTTATTGGACGCGTTTTCTTGCACGGATTTATCCCTAACCAAAAAAAAAAGTGCGATTGTTCCTAACCTACAAAAATTTGTTTGTGTTGCGAAGGAAGTGGGTCCCAACGTGGAGTTTTTTTTAAGGCCTGCTTTTTTAGTAGGTGCCTAGCTGCTTTTCATTTAGATAGAATGTATTCCCGTTTGTAGTGATTTTATTATTGCAGATAAGAAATTCAATAAATATAGTAATCCTGAAATATGTGCAACTAGAATCGTTCATTGAGTGGACCTGGTATTTGTTATGTTTAGTGTTATTTTGTGTATAAGCCCAGCGTAATTCCTGGCCTTATTTTTGTTTTACTGCGCATGCCCAGATGTCAAATATGGCCAGTTATTAGTGCCTGGCGCTATTGAATCCCCAATATATCTCTAATATTTAAAAAAAATTACGTTGGTCACTAAGGCGGGTAAGAGGGGTAAAAAATGTTTTATATTCCAATAAAAATTTTGTAATTTTCTAGGTAAAAACCAAGTTGGTGGAGGATGATTAGGGGAAGAGAGGGAGATAATATACCAAAGCTGTCAATTTTATGTTTTACTAAATATTTCCCAATTTTGGAGGTTAAACAACGTCGGTGGGGCTGGTTAAGGAGATGAGATGTTTTGTCAAACGGGTCCGGAGATTTTTGGAATCGAGTGTATAATTTAATGACAAAGGCGCGAAAAACATTTCTTTGTGCAATATTTTGTTTAATTTTGAGAACTGTTTTTTTGTTTTCTAGGTTCCATTCTCAGCCCAGTAATCAATAATTTCCCGAAAACTTTGGTTAAAATTAAAAAAAATGGTTTGCCTAAACATAGAGAAATCAGAAATAAACGGAGCTATTTTTTGTGACAGTGTTGTTCTCGCCCATTATTTTTGTTATGGGAATTGTATTGTGCTATAAATATAGAGATACCATTATTTGGGAATTCCAGCTAAGCGCTCGCCCTCTGGCGGAAAAAACCTTAACTAATTTGGCTCCCTCAGCTGATTTTGTTCACAATGAGGATTCTGCAGTTTTGAGGACTAAAATCGCCCAAAAAACAATTTATATTAAAGTTGTTGCAAATATGGGTGCTTAGTTAATAGAAACTTTTATTTTAAAATACTTCTGCTTTGGTTTAATAAACTGTCCTTGTTCAGCGACGACGCAACAAGTGTCGTTTAGCCGTTTGGAATTGTTTTTTTTCAATTTGGCTTTAAATTCTTGATTATTTGTGGCGTTACCACTGCAGTTATGGAAAAACTTTAGAGCATTGAAACAGGAAGTTTTGAAAAAGTCTAGTGCAGCAGTGTTCTCTGATTTTATTGGATAAGTACCATATATATATTTTTTTAATTTGAATAATTTCTGATTACAAGTAAACAAAGACCAAGATATTTTTTTCGCAGGGGCTGCACGGCGGTGATAGTTCATAAAACCATCTTATTGATTTGATAGTTTTTTTAAATTATTTTTGCACCACATTTTGTAAAATGGTAATTATGTGTGGCGTTTTCTGAATTCCCAATAATACTATAAATATACGGATACCGTTAATAGATTTAGCAGCAACGCAAAAATTAGCTGTAACAACGTGACATGACTTCCCTCAAGAATTTATTAATATTAATTATTACGGGTAATTATTACGGTGTTAAATTATCTTGAAGTTTTATTCACTATCAAAAGATATCGTAATTTGAATATATATTTTGGCCATATTTTCAGAAATGACAAATATGAACTCTTAAAATAAATAATAAAAGCAAAAATTGAAGGCAGAAGAGGTACGAGTACGGGGATGAGGTTATTAAAATCTTAAATGTTAATGCTACGACGACACTTTTCAGGCAGGCAGTAGATAAGAAGCGCGTTGATGGTAGCCAACCTTCAAAAAGTGCATGTCTCATAAAGAAGAAGAAAGTTAAATTAAAGACACATGAGTATTATTAATAAAAAGTGACTGCTGAAAATGTAAATGTTTTCTCCTTGTTGACTACCCACAGATGCCTCAGAGACGCATCACGGACTCGTTTTCCATCTGTGCAAAAAGTGCACACCTCTTATGGAAGTTTTAACAAATGGGGGAAAATATTCGATTTTACTGTTTCTGAATGATATTTTAGATCCAAGATCAACCATGCAGGGACAGTTAAAACTTCCTCCAGTAAACCTTCACAGTGAGATTTACTAAGATCTAAAATAGTACCCCCCCCCCCCGCATGTCTAAATATTTACAATTTTCAAAAACCACTTATCGATACAGAAAAGACACAAAGTTATTGATTAGTTTGTATTGTGGGAGCAATATACCACTGGAAAACTGCTTTTTTTCTCAAAATACACCATATAATAACTATAACTATTTTTTTTGACAGGTTTCAAATTGGCAAATGATGAATACGCCAAAATTGGGCACATAATAGCTTCATTATTTGTGTTTGAGGTTATAAAGTTGGTGATTTTTTGACCACCTCAGGGGAGTGGTTTAATTAAATTAAATTTTGAACCCGTTTTCAGCACAAAAAATATATTAATGAGGGAACTACGAGGCAAAACAAACATAAGTGAAGATCACTGATTATACACGAAAAATATACCAATATTTACATTTATTTTATCTAAAGCTCAGTCAAAAAAACTTTCCTTACTCAAAGCCCACTTATTTTAAAGCTGTAGCTTTCATCAGTAGAGGTTGGTGCAAGCCAAGATGCAAGGCGAGGTAAAAGATCCGAACTTGCTGTTTGTGACTGAACGCAGCGCTAATATTTTTAAACTGACATTTCGACAGTGACAGAAATGTAAAAAAAAACTTGCATTTAAGTTTTTTAATACATCTCATAAATATTTGCCTTTTAAATAAATACAAAATTAATCTACTCCTTATTTTATTACTACTCATCTAAATCGTTGTGTGACAATCAAGTATTAATTGGAAAAATTAATTAACAAGGGTAGGTTTTAATTAGAGTGACATACAGACCGCTTCAAGCTACTGCGAACATAGGGGGAATCAAGTCCAATTTACTCTCCGTGCCGTACGACCGAGGTGGATTCGAAGCACGCTGCAGTGTTATCTTTTGGAAATTCATTTTGTTTTTGTTATTTTGTTTTATTTCTGCCTTGCTCGAGAAACAGATGGGTAAGTTCTTAATTGAAATAATACATTTTTAAAACCAAAAATGGATGTCTACGAAGTTGCCGAAAAAGTGCAGATGGTCAAATGGTCAAATAGTCATAACCCAACACACGTTCGATATTGGTCGAGGGAAAATTTGCATTTGTATTTTGACGTAAGAACACAGTATCCCCAAAAACTAAATGTTTGGGGGGGGGGGTATTATAGGGGAACACGTAATTAGGCCATTTTTTATTAACGGCAATTGCAATTTGAATGGTCCTAGATACTTGGATCTACTGCAGCAGCACATTATTCCAACTGCTAGGCAGTTGTTAGGTGTAAGATTTGGTGAAACATGGTTTCAACAAGATGGTTGTTCCGCTCACAATGTTGGCCTTGTTAGGGAATATCTTGATAATGTATTTCCTAATCGGATTATAAGTACACGGGGAACTATTTTATGGTCAGCTCGATCTCCCGATCTTGCTCCTAATGACTTCTATCTGTTTTTGAAGAAGCTTTTCAAATTATCACCCCTAACATGCTTGGAAACGTTAGAAGGGGTTTTTATAGTAGGCTTGGATATTGTCTAGCCGAGCAAGGAGGACTTTTCGAACATTTGCTTTAATTTTTTTTTGACTGGGAGAATCTTTTTGGTTTTTAGAATGTATTATTTTATTTTGAGAACTTGCTTTTATTTTGTTTCTCCTTATTATTTTCATTGTAACACGTCGTCACTGATAAATCTGAGCAGTTGACAATAAAACGCTCTTATTTATCAGTGACAAAAAATAAGAAAATTACGTTATAAAAATTTGCGTATTTATTGACCAAATTCCGGTTTCATTGACTACGCTCCACACAGCACCGTGGTTAGAGGCGTACTAAATACCAAAGGAAAATCATGCAAGTGGTGATCGCAAGCCTGAGTATTGGTTGCTTCACTGATAGGCGTGCGGTGTCTCTGCATGTACGTACACTGGCAAATTAGACTTCTTCCGCCCTATGTTCGCAGTAGCTTGAAGCGGTCTGTATAGCCCCAATGTTAATTTATTCTACAAAGTGTTTACTATTTAAACCCCGGGTGGGTTTAAATTTTTTAATTTTCTTTTCTTCTAAGTTAAAAATTTCCTCTTAAATCCAACAAAAGATTGTGTTAAGATGATTATTCAATAAACAAATTTATTAAAATTCTTCTTATAAATCAAACTATGTCCAAAACTCAAGGAGGGTTGGTTTAAAATGCTTAAAACCAAAAAGTTCTAAAATAGACTAAACCTTTTTAGTAAATCCCACCGTTAATGATTAAACATATACGGTGGGATTTTGTAAAAAGGTTTAGTCTATTTTAGAATGGTCCTAAGTTTAAGTGAAATTTTTGGTTTTAAGCATTTTAAACCAACCCTCCTTGAGTTTTGGACATAGTTTGACTTACTTTAGATAATCTCAATGTTTTAGTTTCAGTTTGTAAATAAATTAATATAGTTGATTTGGGTTTTTTGTTTGGTATATTTTTCGTGCATAATCAGTGACCTTACTTATGTTTGTTTTGCCTCGAAGTACCCTCATAAATATATTTTTTGTGCTAAAAACGGGTTCAAACTATGGCGTTTTTCTGGACAAAATAGGAGGTGTTTTATTGGGTAATGAACAACTTGGGATATTAAATAAGGTAAATTAATGCTTGTATAAACGGTTACTTAGGAAAATCATAAAAGAACTCGTTACCAAATGCCACAATACAATGCTTTCTGAGGTGGTCTAAAAAATCACCAACTTTATAACCTCAAACACAAATAATGAAGCTATTATGTGCCAAATTTTTGGCGTGTTCACCATTTGCCATTTTGAAACCTGTCAAAAAAAATTAGTTTTAGGGCATTTTCTCCTAAAATATGGTGTATTTTGAGAAAAAAGCAGTTTTTCAGTGGTATTTTGCAATAACAATACCAAATAATCAATAACTTTGTGTCTTTTCTGTATGAGGAAGTGTTTTTTGAAAATTGGTTTTAAAATTTAGTACCCCCCACAGGTGTAAATATTTAGACCTGAGGGGGGTATTATTTTAGATCTTAGTAAATCTCACTGATAAAGTTTTATTTTAAACATATACATTTTTATGAAGCTATTTAAAAAAATACGAATCTCTTAAGAACCCTGAGTTATTTTTCTTATAACCAGTATATCTACTCCACGCGCAACTGGCCCCTCTGGGGATCTACTTTTTGTTGTTATTCATAAATAAATCATTCCAACTTTAGTTCTAGTCGGTTTGCGCTGTGTGTCCCCAAGGTTAAGGTAATTTATTCTCCTGCATTACTCGATTTCTTGCTAGGTGCGTACAGACCGACGTAATTGTAAATTACTTTCCTTTTTCATCAAGTAGGAAGAGTACCAGCAGCACGCAGCGAGTTTCGTATCGGTACTTTTTAATCTATCCAAGATTATCAGCTATGGAACTAATAGATAAAGTCCGGTCACACTGCTTCTCGTCCAAAAGACGATCGCGAAAACAACAAGAGCAAGTGTGCCAAGTATTAAAACTAAACGGTACCGCATCAATTGTGAGATGTCTGTAGTAAATTTGTTTTAACTTGAAACAACAAATTTTTCGCTGCAGAATTTTATTACAAGAACACCTGGACTTTGTTTAAAAACGACATTAAATTAATCGCGGCGGATTAATACCAAAATTTATTTTAGGCAATTAATATTTTAATAAAATAATAATAATGTTTTTTAATTGTCAACACACATCGAACAGTTTGCGAAATCGGGGTTTTCACGGGACAAAACTAATTTCCACGCTGTCGTTTGGATATTTTAAATCCATGATCAATTTTACCAGTGGTGCAGGCGGGGAAGGGGGGGTGGATTTTGGGTCCAAAGGTGCCAGGGGGAGCTGTAGTCCCACGACTTTGTTGACTCTTTACTCCGGTTTGTGACGTGTGATTTGGTGTAATTGTTACAATATTAGTTTAATTTTAAGCAATTTTTATGACCAGCATTCAAAACGTGAAATAAATGCAATTTTAATTTTAATTTTTCTTAAAATTTTCTTGTGCGGCGCATTCATGATATGATTTTGGCTATAAATCTATTGGCAATCTATCTCACACAATCTACTTTTTCAACAATATTTACAAAAACCCTAAGAAATCAAAATTGTTTTTTTTTTAAATTTTTTTAAATAACCCTATAACATTATTAATATTAATTTTTACAACTTTGATTAATTTTAACCATTTTTTTTTTTTTGTCAAGAACATTTCCAACGCGTAAAAAATAGCCTTTTATGTAAGTTTCTCGAGTTTCTCAATTTTTTTACTGCTGCGAATTATAGCGTTAATTTTGAAAAAAATCTGCAAATTATACTAGATCTGCTAGAGAATCGGCCCTTGCTTTTAAAAATGAGTAATATTTGTTCCGTACAGACTAACCCAACACCTATTAAACCGCCCCCCTCCCTAATTTTTAAAAAATTTTAATAGGTAGGTAGGTGATTTTTATTAAATAATGGAACCCCCCCCCAGAACCGATTTCTGGCTACGCCACTGATTTTACAGGCCGAAATTATTTGTTAATAAAACATTTTTTATAACTTTCGTGATAAACTAACTAAAAAAAAATTATATTCCTATAAATAATTTTGATCCGCTCTTTCCTCTCGTACGACTTCTGAACCCTCCCTAACCTTTAAATTACGTTACACTTAATTTGAAACACCTCCTAAAATTTTTATTACTTTTTATATAATTTTTTTACTTTTTTTACTGTTTCTAATTCAATACCTGTCAAAGCATTAGCCGAAGGAGTAGTTGTTACACAGTCGTCTGGGCTTAATTTGTGTTTTGTTAAAATCTATGTTTATGTTTAAAGTGTCCCTCCCATACAATATTTTTTAAAGAAAATAGTAAATATTACTCATACTTAAATATTATTAAGTTTTAAACTAGTACTGGAACAGAACGAAGCCCATTGTCTCCAGTGAAGAAGCACTAGTAATATATTCATTTACCGCAAAGCAGAATTTTTGCGAAGAAGATGGAAAAAGGTCATTACTACAACACTAGATGCGCGGTAGTCAAAGCGCTTTCTAACCACCTTCTCATTTCACTGGTTTAAATTAATTATTATTTGTTTGGCTGCCTTTTTGCTCTAGTACAGTGGTCCTTCTCCATAGGTCCTCAAATAAATTAAATTTGTAAATTCAACGCGTCTGGCAAAATGAAGTAAACCATTAAAACACAAAGTCATCCGTCTTCTATAAGTGACAAGCTAAATCCAGGGGATAAAAACTTCAATATGAGCTTGGTGACTTTAGTAAAGACTTTCTATAAAAACTGGTAAAAGAGGAAAGTCGATATCCTTAGGGAGCTTAAAATGAATGTTTACTCAAGTTCTGTTTTTCTTCTCTAGGCAAACAAAAAGGCCATAATATTTTTACTTTACTTCCCAAGCCAATGATTTTTGCTTTTTATCTTTGTATTTTTAGCTCATCCATTGGTTTTAAGGGCATCCTTTGTTATTTAAATTTTCAACAAATTTTTATAAAGCTGTAATTTTTTTCTGCCGGCCAGTTCTAAATGGAGTTTAGTATATAATGGAGAAATGTTTTGCATTCGCATGCCTAAAAGTCACACTAAAGGCACAATTACACAGACGAACAAAACAAAAAAAACAAAGCTCGTGCAAAAGATCTAAAATTTTTTGCATGAACATTTTTGTGAGCTTTTCTTTGAACATTTTGTTCAGGTAAATTTTTGAGCAAATTATTGCTATCTATTTTGGAAACATATTTTTAAAGATGAGAATAAATAAAATTTCACATCAGTGATCAGTGATCTCAATTCATTAAAAAAATGGAACACCAACTTTTATTTTAAATCTTTGTGAAAAAAAGCCGACGGCAAGCGAAACGTTATTATTGGCCATGAGTTTTTCACATGGATTTGGGTTACTTATAATATTTTTTCTTAGGGTTTTTCCCGGATTTTTTTGCCCGGGGGTTTTTTTGGGATTTTCTTGCGAGTTTTCTTTATTTCCAAGCTTTTTTTCCTAAATTTAAAAAAAAAACCCAGGAAAATTGCACTTTTAAGCGGTAATCCGCGCCTCACGACTATGAGGAGTGGTGGGGAGGGTGATTTTTTTTAAACATATTTTTGTAACTACTTTACCCTTAGCTTTGATTGTCTTTTTTAATTCCACACACCAGATTTACCTAGTTAGTTTAAGGCCCCAAGGGTTACTTAAAAAAGCAAAAGGTTAATGAAAATGCTAAAGATATAGATATCAACAAAGTGAATCTCTATCAATCAAGGTCGATTACTGACACTGAACAAACAATAGGCAAACGGGCAACATTCCGATTCAAAAGGGTGGCCGGCCTACTACCTGTGAAATCCAAAATGCGAATTCTACGCGTCAATAAAATAAAACGAAATAAACAAATTAAAGCGTACTCAAGGAAATCTTTTTGTTTTGCGTCGGAGAGCCCTTTCTTTATGGAACACTAGTCTACGGTTTTTACCTTCTCTTAACCCAGCAACAGCAATAAATAAGTGCCAATTATTTTTTTTTTAATCTCGTTTTTTTACAACCCCAAAAAAGTTACAAGTATACTGGCATATCCCCTATAAAAATCAGATCAATCGAAGTTGCTTATGAGGTAAAACGTGAATTTCGTCGGAAAGCACTTAATTAAAAATACCTTGTTTTAAAACTTTCTATTTTCAGTTAAGTTCAATGAATTCCCATAAAACTATAAAATTTAAATTTGTAAGAAATTTCTATACCAACATTTCTTCAAACAAATTTTGCTTAACATTCTCTCCAAAATTTCCGTGAGTCTTTTTGTACGAGATTTTGCTCGAACTTTTTTTTGAACATTTTGCTCAAGAGGCTCGTGTAAATGTTTGTCGGCATTTCAACATCAAAGGAAAGTTTGTCTATGTAAATGCGCCTTAAGGGGATGAAAACTTCAATATTGAGCTTAACGCCTTTAGTAAAGGCATTCTATAAAAACTGGTAAAAGGAAAGTCGATATCTTTTAAATAAATATTTACTCTAGTTCTGTTTTTCCCCTCTCCGACTGACACCCCCTCTCTCGTGCCCTCAAGGTGTACATTAAAAAAAAAAATTAAATGAAAAACTATACCCGACTGCCAGTTCTAAATGGAGTTTAGTACATAATGGAGAAATGTTTAGTACATAATGGAGAAATTTTTTGCAGTCGCATGCCTATATGTAGTAGTAGTAGTAGTAGTAGTAGTAGTAGTAGTAGTAGTAGTAGTAGTAGTAGTAGTAGTAGTAGAAGAAGAACATCAGACGGATAGTCTTTTACTTTTAAAAAAATTATTCGCTGTTGTGTAACTGACCCAAATATCTTCTAAAATCATCATTAGATTATGTTTGACCACATTCTCACTTCACCACTCTTTTCTAAACACACTAGCCAATATATTTAGCGAAATTCGTGTCTGACATAGAAGCCTTTGGGTTTTTATTTTTGGACGGAACCATCAGTCATGTTTCCCATGCCCAGCGACTTTGTGTATTAATCCTGCCTTAGATTTTTATTTAACATCTATTTCTTCTTCACTAACTGAAGGTGTCCCCCTCTTAAGTAGCTTTGTGCGCCGTCTTTTCGCATGCTCAGTCTAGCTCGAGTCGAGTATCGAAGTTGCAAAGTGCACTGGGTTGTATGATGACCCCACCCAGCTTACCAAATTCATTTAAAAAATTATTAAAACGCTTTAAAAGGTAAGATAAGTAAGGTAAGTAACAATATTTAGTTTTTTTTGCTTTTTTAAAGTCAACAATGTTTGCTATCTTGTAAAATTAAATATATTTTACAATTATTTTTAAATGCGCGATTAGGAGAAAGACCTGCAAAAGTTATTGAAGTTATGAGAGTTTTCACACATCCAACCCCCACCCCAACCCAGAAAATAAAGTTTGAAAACATTTTTTTTTGTATTTTTAATGAAAACTTAGTTTTGGCATGAAAAACGTTAGGTTTTAAAATTTTTATATTTTTTTTTTCCTAAGCTTTATTTTAAAGTTTTATTTGATAGTTTAGATTTTAGGGTAGTTAAATAAATATAATGTTTAAAAAATATATCTTTTATTCTGTTAAAAAAAACTAGGCCCAAAATTAATTTGGGTATACCATACCCCACGTTATCAATTTTGATTTATTTTCCCACCTTACCAGCGGAGGGTTAAGTGCCTTATTATATTGATTTTGAAACAACAAGAGGTCCAATGCTTAACGAATTAACTACTCTTCATAAAAAAAAAACACTGCATTACCTCCGTTGAGAAATACCAATCCTAATTTTGTCATAACACCATAATCCAAAAACATTTTAGATAAGTAAACTAGATCGTCAAAAAAATTTAAATAAAAAGGGAAGCACTATAAAGACCATTTTACCGTAATTGGAAAATAAGTCTGCGGGATCTTATCAAAGTGTTACGTTAGTACAATTATAACAGACATAAAAGCTCGAATAGTTTTAAATTTGGCCGGAAGGTAGACTTAAAGTTCCTTTATTAAGGATCCGAGTTTTTGCAAACAAAAATTAATGTAATATTTCCCCTATATTGAAACTGTCTAGTAACATATTACTGCAAAACCATTAAAAAAATTATTGACGAAATACACACTAGTATATAATAGCTAAAGAAGACTACTGTATTCGACTGTATCATATAGGTGCCTATCGAGAACAGTTAGGAGCTTCAACAGATCTTTCCTACAACTTACATCTAATGGTAATGTATAAGGGAATGGGTTCTTCAAAAAAGCGGCATTCGAGTGGAATAATTAAGAGCTTGGCAATTTTTTAGGCGTCTCGTCACAGCTTTGATGTCCATATAAGAAAGGAATAATGCCCGCGCGGATACTCGACAGTCTATATAGATCTAGCTAGAGGCCCTCTATGAATTTGATGTTTTCCCGGGGCCCGTATTCTTCAATTTCGGGGAAAGGAGCGCTCCCGGGGTGCATCTACCTTACAAAAACACACCTGATTGGACGAAATCTTAGTTTTCTGCCACTAGTCTGTCTGTTTGGCTCACAACTAATGCCATTACTACCAAAACTGACAGAAACATGACAAAAAATGTGATTTTTGACCAATCAGGTAGGTTTTTGAGGGAAATGCCCCCCGGGAGCATTTCTTTCTCTCACTTTTAAGACCCACAGGAGGGCAACTGATATTGCCCTCGCTTTCTAGTTTTTTCATATTTGCAAGTAAATGTTTGTTGTCTCTTTTTATAATTTTTCCAGACAGTATTTGAAAGATTTTTTTTTCTGTATAGTAAAATATCAAGCTTTGACAAAAAAACAGTGAGGCAGTTACACTGTAGATATTAAAAATGTTAATAATGGTAAAATATACAAAAATCTTATCGATCTATCTTTTTTTCTCTTGAAATAATAATAATATAACTCGAATATTTTTATTAATTTTCCAGTTTTAAAGTCGTAAGAGCGTGTATTTTTACTGTTTCTTATACCGCAATATTCGATTTCTAAACCGCATGTAAGTAATCAAATTCCTACGCTTATTAATCAAAAATGACAGTGACAAAATCACTTACTACGTTTATACAAGCCTAAACCGGTTTTATATAAGGAAATAAAATCGCTTTCTCCGAGGATTTATACATCCTTCACTAAATGTCATTCAATGATAGTTAGCAATACCCAACCCTAAAATCGTTTTAAAGCATTAAACCACTTTCTTAACTCGTTTTAAGTCCTGTCAACACAAAAAAAAGTTGTTAACATTTCCCTGCCAACTGCCAAATCGAGTTGCTCACCTCTGGCAAAACAATAACTATCAAGAATTGTATACAGGACCTCTCGTACCGTGGAATAACATGTTACCAAAGTTTCTTGTTTATTTATCATCTGAAATTTGCTGAGTTCCTAGCTTATTAGATAATGTCATAATTATTATTTGAGTAGAAATCTGTACACAGATGGGCGGCATACGTGCAGGACTAGCACCCGCAACTATTAATTCATATACAAACCTGTAGATGTGGGATAAAAGATTGTTAATATTAATAATAGGGACTTATCGGTAAATAAATTCGGCATAGCCTGACTTTAATAAAGTGGGCACTATTTTTAACAGATCATCTCGAACTTTAAAAGGTTTCGGACGTTGTTGACATAAATAAAGTTAATGGCGTCCTTTATTAGAGATTTATCGGACATTATAGGATGACTTTAATGAAGCGGCACTATTTTTGACAGTTCCACACAAAGGTAAACAATCTGTTATGGGACGGCGTGGCACGGCGGTTGCTGGGGCTATCCAAAACCTAAGTTTGGGCTATCCAGTTAGAGCTTTTTTGATCGCGGCGCCGTCAAAATAATGTTGACTTAACACTTGTGTCGGCATTTAATAAAGGACGGCATTAACTTAGTAACTACAAGCGCGGATTTGGTCTCAAATCTGGGGGGGGGTACTCAGATCTCAAATCGTTTATTTCATACATTTTTTATTTTGAAAAATCTTTGAATGCACCGAAAATTTTTGAAAAAATTACATTAAAAATGCAATTTTGGAGTCGAATTAACCTAAAATCGTAAATATTAACGGTCTCATAGCGCCGCAGGCGCAGGCGAAAATTTTTAAGAAAATTGCACTAAAAAATGCATTTTTCGATTTAAAACTAAACTAAAATTGTAAATATATCAATGCTTTCAAAGCGCAGCAGGCAAACATTTTTAAGAAAACTACAAATGCCATGTTTAACACAAAATTAAACTAATACGGTAAATATCAAAGGTGTAATAGCGCCGCAACTTATGTTCTACTTTTTATTTTCTAAATGTTTTCATAAAAAATTTAAAGCCAGGGTAGCCACCCCTCTATCCCCCTGAAATCTACGCTTGAGTAACTACGTATAATTTTTTCAGTTATAAAAACAGTTAACAAACAAACCACAAACAAAATCTAACAGCTAAATACTTTTTTTTAAGGTCTAAAAAGTTTCTTAAGTTGAAACATTGCCTTTTATATTGCATATCTCAAACATAAGATGCCTATCTCAAAAAACTCTTTTCCGGTTTTTTTTGGGCAAACCGGTCAATGACTCGCTCAATGTCAATTTCAATATGTTCATATGAATGATATGCAGCAATGCTAAGCCCCTCAGACGAATTTCCGTCATAGTGTTTTTAAGTACTTATGTTTTCAATCTTCTGAGACATGAGAAGCTTCTTTCTGACGAAGCGCTCATTACTTATATATACTGGCAAAGATTCAAGAATGTTTTTATCAACGGAAAAACATCGCCACACTTGTTCATTGCCCCGAAAACGTTATCAGGGTTTGGATTTAAGCTTTTGCCTACTTCTGACCAATATTGTTTCCAAATCTCCCAATAAAAGTTCAAGAATTTGTGTTTTGGATTAATCAAACGGTTTATATAGTATTTAGAGACGACTTTAGTTAATTTTACTTTGATTTTGGCTTCACGTTGTGCAAAACTTGGTTTGAATATGTTCAGTTCAAAAATACTTTTTTATGTCCAAAATGATTTTGTTTAAAACTGGTATATAAATAGAAACTCTATAATACTGTTCTGTATTTCATTTTTTTCTCCAAATACTTCAGGGTTCTTTGTTGAATAATTTTTTCTGGATCAAAGGAACGGGCGATCGCCCCCCCCCCCGCCTCCCCGCTGGGACCGCCACTGGCATGTTTATATGACAAAAATGTCAGAAACCTTTTAAACTTCGTGCCGAACTGTCAAAAATAGTGCCGATTTTATTAAAGTTAGGCTATGCCGACGTTATGTACCAATAAGTCCCTACTAATAATAAACTAACTATAATTTTGGGTAATTCTTAATCTTGCTGAACACAAAATGCAATACTTTTCTCAGAAAATTCCTTTATTTAGCTATGCCGTAATCCATTTAATGTCAACAGAGCGTTTGCGTGAGCTATAAAGATAACTTAGTATAAAGATCATCGTGATGCTGCTATTCTTCGATGTCATTCTTACAGATTTTTTTTACTAGAGATGCAATATCTGATCGAAACAATAAAGCCTTTCTCTAGAGGTGCGCCGCGCGGTTTAGTCAAGGACTTACAAATATTAAAAATAAAGGGATTAATGGATTAATAATTTTAATATTTTTATGTATTTCGTTTATTATATTTAGTTACTTATAAGTAAGTATCCACTCTACAACTTTTTTAATGCAAGCACCTTCCGTGGTGTTAAGAAATTTTGTATAAAACATTGGTTCCCAAACTTTTTCAGTTTGCGGCGCACTTACAGGTTTAGTATTTTGTCAGGGCGCCCCTACTCTAATATCTGCTTTGCAACTTGCCTACTGTATAGTAGCAAAGCGCAAGCATTGTACAACACTTTATTTAACTCCATTGGCACTAGTTACAAAACACATGAATGAAAACAGCTCCAATCTAACGCTCATATAGGTTTATTATTAAACTAACACACAAGAATACATTATTATTGAAGGAAAAAAAATAATTGTGATGGGTGAGCTTGGTGATCTTGACACTGCCACTCTCATTTCTTGCTCCACGTTGATCTTTGAACGATATTTGCTCTTTATCACAGCTACATCTGAAAATCCAGCTTCGCATAAATAGGATGTTACAAAGGGGATTAGAATCCTCAAAGCTTTTAAACTTAGAGGTGGATATTAATTTAATACGATACGATACGATACGATACGATTTTAAGCGAATTTTGATTTTAGGCTGTTGTCGCAAGAGAGTTCAATAAGACTCTCTTCTTCTAGTGAAGTGAATTCTGGGGGAGATTGTGCATGGAAAGGATCTTGAATCCATGCAAATTTTTCGACATTTTCTTCTGTAAAGTATTTTGCAAACCATTCCGAGAGTTTCAAAAGGTGTTCGGTGGAAAGGGACAGCAAGTCTTAAGAGATAACGAGCTCATTAGAGGCTGAGAATTTATGCAATTCTGGAAAACAATCTTGACCGCCATCTTCAATAATTTTTCTTATCCACAACTGCAGTTTTTTCCTAAATGCTGCAATTTTCTCTGATAGTTTCAAGATATGCATGTTATTGCCTTGGAGAGACAGATTTAAGGCATTCAGTTTGTCAAATATGTCGCACAAATATGCCAGTTTTAGCAAAAAGTCGGGATCCTTAAAGTATGTGGAGCTTGCATGACCTTCCTCTTCCAGGAAAATGTGGATTTCTTGATGTATCTCGAATGTACGGGATAAGACGTTTCCGTCTGGTTTTTAGCGGCCTAGTTTTTTTTGTAGTTAACTACGTCTATGATACGTTCCATAACCAAATTCAATTCACAGCCCAACGACTTCGATGCAAGTGCTTCCCTATGAATGATGCAATACGGTGCTTTACTGCGAATAAGTGCTTGCAATCCACCATAACGGCAGGACATCGATCGAGTGCCATCAGTACAAACTCCAATACACTTCTCCCAATCTAAATTATTCTCTGTTATAAACTTGTCAAGAATTTGAAACAAGTCTTGAGCCTTTCCGCTTTCATTGATACTTTTGCAGAAAAGAAGGTCTTCAACAATAATATGATCATCCAGGAAGCGTACGTAACAAATAAAGTGTGCATTTTTATTACTGTCAGTAGCTTCATCAAGTTGCAGACCAAATTCCTTGCCTTTCATTTTTTCTATCAATTAATCATTAAGATCCTCAGCTATATGATGGATTCTTCGACTAATAGTGTTGTTAAATAAAGGTACCTTTGAAATTAGTTTTCCCACCGATTCTCCTATCATAATGTTAACCATGTCGACAGCAGCCGGTAAAATAAGTTCTTCTGCGATGGTGTGAGGTTTCTTGCACTTCGCCACCCTGTATGCCACTTTGAAAGAGCACAGCAGTGCGTTGCTAGGTACTGAAGTTTGTTGGGTAAACACGTTCTTTTGTTTTTGTACATTCTGCAATTTTCTTGTGAAAAATTCGCGTGACCTTCCAACCATCGTAGGATGAATGGTTTCGAGATGTCGTTTTAGCTTACTTGGGAGCATATTTTCGACCACTAGAATTTTCAAACAGAGCACACACTGCGGTCTTTCCTCATGATTTACTTCTACTGAAGTAAAACCAAAGTTTAAATAGCTATCATCGTATTTGCGATGTTTCCTTCTTTTTAGTCCTCCGTCACTTGCCGATGCTTGATCACTTGTCTCGATCTATCAATTTCCTTATTTAATAAAAATCTTTCCATCCTGTGACTAACTTTTTACGAAAAAATGAAGTAACCGATCCGATATTGGAACGTTTATGTGTCCTGAGTTCGTAAATCACAACACTTTGTATCACTACTAAAACTCTCTATTACTACTTCTATTTATCATAACAGTTCAACCGCTTACAATTCCTCTTACGGTAAACTAACCTAGCAAAGCGGCGACTTAAATACTGTCAAAGAGCGCTCGCGAAAATTCTCGTCGAGCGACGCGCAGGTCGAATACGGGCTTCTGGAAATTCTAGAAACTTACTCTGCTCTCTCGGGCTCGATTAATATCGGATGCGGCGCCGGCGTTGCCAAACGTAACTCAAATTCTACCTTATCAGGAGCGCCTGGCGGCACCCCTGCTTTCTTCTCGCGGCGCACACTTTGGGAACCACTGGTATAAAATAAAAATAAGTGCTTCAAAGGCCCAGTCATTAAGTCTACTCTGTACTTGTCGCCTCGTCATTCGTAATGCCGGTTCAGGTACCACATAGGTGGTTTTGGTTCCAATCCTGGCGAGATCGCCTGCCTTATGGTTGCCTGAAATCTCTCTGGCCCCTGAACCCACGTAGTGTCACCTTCTTATTCCTGCCCAGTGTCTGCATCAGCACAGTCTTCCACTACTCCGTTAGCAATTTTTGGTGCCTTCAACGCCTTGAAGGCCGCTTGGTTGTCGCAGCATATTTATTATGGCGTATCCTCGGCTTGGAAAACCATGGCGTTATCCGAGAAGGTAACTCTCTTAAACCTCCCGGTTCTCCACATACAATCCCGCACCGGTTTGCTTTGCCGAGAGATTAGACCCATCGGTATAGCAAAACACCGCGTTACTTCCGAGTGGTTTTTGGAAGTCCTCACTTTGCCAGTGCTGCGATTCGCAGGTATCCCACCATTTCTCCCTTCCCCTTCCACAGGTCCAGGTCTCGCAATCGCAGGTCGTTATCGCCTTAATCTTTATCCAAGTCGGTATATGGGACGTCCTCATTGCGCCGGTTATTCCTCTGCAAAATAGCCCTTGGAGGCTTCCTAGCATTTATAACTTTAATGCTTCTTAAACCAAAACCACATCAATTGGGTAGGGTAGATTAGACGCCTTGTATACAATTTTTGACAGTTATTATTTTACCAGAGGTGAGCAACCTTCAATTACAAGCCCGCTGCTAAAAGTTGGCACCATTGCAAGCGAAGGCTGACATATCGTCAGGGCTCCGATCTTTAAAAAAATATATTTAAACAGTAGTACCCTTGCCTAATGTAGAAAAATATAAAAAATATATTAAACTTACCCACAGCCCTTTTAAGTTAAATTAAGGCCGTGATTAACCCTATTTGGCTTCTGTGGCCAAAGAAAACAAATAAAACCAAACTACCCTGTAATATTTGTGTATAAAAAATTACTTTATTTTTTGCGATGTTTGTGTTACTTTCAAAAAAAGCAGGGAAAAATGTAGAAACATCAAATCTTAATAATTATTTTTTTTTATAAACTAATAATGTAACGTAGCGTATAAAAAATAAATTGTTTACATTTTTTAATTTTTGTTAAAAAAGTATCTTACCTAGGAAAATTTTTTCGATGCATTTTTTGTTAAAAAACTATTCAAACATATGAATCGGTTAGCTTATTCGGCAAAAAATCAAAAAGTGTTCCGAGCTCTGTCTTAGTTTTTACAAAATGTGCTTTCCATTCAAAGTTCAGCAAATTCTGATGTTTATTTGACTACAAAACAAAAAGTATGGATATCACATGATCCGTTTTGAATGTCATTTCGACATTTTCTGAGCTAAAGTCACTGATAGAAAAAAAAATAATCTCTATTCTTAAGCCGGTTTTTACCTAATTTTGGTCTGCATTAAAAGCCATATTTTAAATTATAATATGATATTGACACCTTCTAACATTTAGTATCCTTTAGCCTACTATAGCGGTCATATCGACACCAAACTGACATAAAATCAATGTTAAAGGACACCGATAGTTGATAGAGGTGTTGTATTGACAGGGACGGATAATTTATATCGGTCCTGATATTGATAAATAAAAAAATCAAGAATATCTTACCATTTTAAGTGTTTCATCCGGCCGGATCAAATAAAACATTGACTGCAGGTGTTTCTGTATGGCGCTACTCCCTCCCCCCGTAGTTGTCTTGCCGCCACTGGTTGGGTCTGCGCCATTTTGTCCCGTGGTCGCTTCATCTTCTGATGACAGTGTCGAGTCCCCGCCACTGCCGCGCTGACCAACTGCGCCGCCCTTTTGCGCAGTGGCGACGGCATCTGGCAGAACCAGTGCGGTCCCTTTGCCGGCAAAATAACAACATTCGCTGAGGCTGGAAAATAAAAATAATCAAAATTAGAAAATACCCAAGTAAAAAATATAAATACAAAGGCAAATATTATTTGACACAAAAAGGACGAATTTGGATATGGCTAAACTTTATTGATACAAAAATATATTTTAATGTGGTATATTCGTTTGGCCCTTAGATTAAATAAAGAAAAGATACCTGATCCACCGAAACCTCCTTGGCAAATAATAACCGATGTTTATTTAAAAAAATTGCCAAACAAAGCGATGAGCTAAAATAAATTCGATATCGTTCTAAACGTTAGAGAGAGAAAGCGATGGAGATATGCAGGGTGTGACGCAGTCGCACGAAAACAATCCTAAATGAACAGGCGAATGGCAGGGCGAGCGTCGGTTTTGCAGCGGTCATTCTTGAACTGTGAGTATGCATTTGATGTGCTTTGGCTGTTGAGTGGTCGATTCCTCTCGCGGCTTCGAAAATTAGGTCCCAAGAAAAGTAAATATTTTCTCCGATAATAATATAACCAAAGTCTCCGTAAGCATCGGGTATCTTTTCTTTATTTAATCTAAGGTTTGGGCAAGCCCAAATAAGCCTTTGTTTGTCACAAACAAACCTTTTCTCAGTGATACAATCCAAAATTGGAACAATTTATGAAAAATACCAAATGTCCCAAAATTAGACGTTGACATTTTAACACTAAATATTTTGGTTGGTTTGGTTTTCAGTCAGTATCATCATCAGTATGGTATGGGGGACTATTAAAATCGTGAAATTTAGACATTTCTTGGTTTTATCAAAAATGAGTTACTAAGGTTCCAAAACATCTTAATCGACGAAAAAAAAGTTGTCTGTTGGTCTGTAGTCTGTCTGTATACACGATAACTCAAGAACGCCTTGGTCGTTTTAACGAAATTTGGTACTAAAATCCTCTATCGGCTGACCATGAACTGATTAACTTTTGGGTAGGGTGGTGGGGAGTTGAAGTGGGAAAAAATATTTTAAAAAATTGTAACTTTGGAACAAAAGCAAATAGCGATATACGGTTTTCAGATTTAAGTTTCCATGAATATGGACTTCAAATCTGGTTATAAAGTCCAAATTCGTGGGAGCTTTAGTTTCCGAGTTATTTGGAAAAAAGTTAAAATATATTTAAAAAATCATAACTTTAGAAGTAAAGCAGATATTGATATGCGGTTTTCAGATTTTGGTTTTCCTAAATATTACCCAAAAATTTTGTTATAAGGTTCAAATCTTTCAAAGCTACAGTTTTCGAGAAATTTTCATTTCCTTTAAACATAAAATAATTGATTGTATGGTGGACTATCCGTGCTTTCTAGGACCAATTTTTTATTTATATTTCACTGTCAATGTGAAGCAGTCAGAAAAGCGCACGTACACGCAACTATACAGGGTATTTCAAATTCGATACTCACCATGGGGATCTCCTAAACGGTAGGAGATACGAAAAGGTTTAAATTACGGCAAAGTTGAGCAATTTGATGTTCTGGTCAAAACATTAAAAAAAAATACAAATTTCGGATAGTTCCGGAGATAGGCGGAAAAAACCGAAATCGTCATTTTTAGTTTTTATTTTTCTGCGCCCTTATTCTTAAAGCTGTCAAAAAACGCTTAAAACTTTCTACAGGCACTTTTTTAAGACTCTAAGACTTGAAATTTCAGTGTGACAGGAACACTGTCAAGTTCATTTTTTCTTATGGACACATCCATTTTTACTCCTGCCGTTTGGTTCATAAAGGATGACAGATAACATTTTGCAACCTTATTTTGAAGTCAAGTCAAGTCACCTGACGTTTTGGGTTTATTGACCATCATCAGCACAAATTTAATTTTTGCTTTTAACTTACTCAAGATATTTTGTTATAAACAAATAACTTTACCTAATATTTTAAAGATACGTTTTTTTCTTTGTTTTTTAATCTTTGAATTTGGACTGGTGGTGGTCAATTAAATGAAAACGTCAGGTACTTGTCAAAATGAGGTCGTAAAATATCTGTCATCCTTTATGAACCAAACGGCAAGAAAAAAAAGCATATGTCCATAAGAAAAAATGAACTTGACAGTGTTCCTGTCACACTGAAATGTCAAATTTCAAAAATGGACATCTCATGAGGTAGATCTTAAAAAAGTGCTTGTAGAAAGTTTTAAGCGTTTTTTGACAGCTTTAAGAATAAGGGCGCAGAAAAATAAAAAGTAAAAACAAAGATTTCGGTTTTTTTCGCCTACCTCCGGAACTACCCCGAATTTGTAAACTTTTATTTTAGTTTTGAGCAAAGCGTCAAATTTGCCCTAATTTAAACCTTTTCGTATCTCCTACCGTTTAGGAGATCCCCATGGTGAGCATCGAATTTGGAACACCCTGTATACTAATCTCCTTAAAAATTCTTGTATAAGTAAAACGACAATATAGTTTTATAAATTAATTTTGTGCCATTATGACAGAGACTCGGAGAATGGTTGCAGCACAATAACGAAGTTATTCTCTCTGAAGATAATGCCCCAAATAATGGACCCGAAAGTTTAACCAAAATAAAAACAATAAATAAATAAAGCGATTTTAGTGGGGTTTATACGACAAAATTTTTAAACCGTCGTTATATAAAAGCGCTTTAAAGGCGCAATTACACAGACGAACATGCTCAAATAAAAGCTCGTGCAAAAGATCTGAAATTTTTTGCGCGAACATTTTTGTGAGCTTTTCTTTGAACATTTTGTTCGGGTAAATTTTTGAGCAAGTTATTGCTATCTATTTTGGAAAAATATTTTTAAAGATGAGAATAAATATAATTTTACATCATTGATCAGTGATCTCAATTCTTTAAAAAAATGGAACACCAACTTTTATTTTAAACTTTCAGTTTTGTCATATGCAATGTTAAAATAGTTAATGATGGAGGTAATAACATTTAATTCTTTTCTTTAACTTTTTTGGTTTTCTTTCATTATAAAAAGAAAACGGAAATGTCTTCGAAGTAATTACTTTTTAAAATGCAGGTGGATATTTTTAGAGAACTGTTCTGGAGAGTAGTTAATTGTTCCCTGGGGGGGAATAGGGAGGTTTAGACAGTCGGAACGCAGCGCTGTCAAACACTGCTGTAATTTTGTGTGTCAATGTTCATTTGACCAAAACTCCCTCTCACTAGTCTACGGTTTTTACCTTCTCCTAACCCAGCAACAGCAATAAATAAGTGCCAATTTTTTGATTCTCGTTTTTTTTACAACCCCAAAAAAGTTACAAGTATACTGGCATATCCCCTATAAAAATCAGATCAATCGAAGTTGCTTATGAGGTAAAACGTGAATTTCGACATCAAATCGTTTTCCGTCGGAAAGCACTTAATTAAAAATACCTTGTTTTAAAACTTAGTCTTTCTATTTTCAGTGAAGTTCAATGAATTCCCATAAAACTATAAAATTTAAATTTCTAAGCAATTTTTATTACCAACATTTCTTCAAACAAATTTTGCTCAACATTCTCTCCAAAATTTACGTGTGTTTTTTTGTACGCGATTTTGCTCGAACATTTCTTTGAACATTTTGCTCAAGAGGCTCGTGTAAATGTTTGTCTGCATTTCAACATCAAAGGAAAGTTTGTCTGTGTAAATGCGCCTTAAGAGGGCCGTATAACCAGTAAATTTTAGTTAAACAAAAAATCGTTTATCTAAGTTAAGCAAAATTTTTGCACAGTGAAAATTTTTTATTACATAATTTTTGCTTTGTTGTCCTAAAAAATGATAAAGAAGAAAAAGGTCGTAAGTTGTCTATTGCAATAGAAAACCAAAATTTTGCCTAACTTAGGTAAACGATTTTTTGTTTAACTAAAATTTACTGGTTATACGGGCCTCTTAAAGTACTTTTATATAAGGACGGTTTAATTTTGTCGTATAAACCCCACTAAAATCGATTTAAAAACTAAATAGATTTTATTTTAAAGCGATTTAAGAAAGCGGATTATCGCTTTAAAACCGATTGTTGGTATAGACAATTTTAAAACGTTTTAGAGCTTGCTTTCAACCTGAAGAAATACTCAACCCTGGTTTTACCAAAAAATCTGTTGTTAACTGAAATATTTTATTTTGTTTCTTTTTAAATTGACACTTAATGAGATTTAATGACGTATAAACCCTCGGAGAAAGCGATTTTATTTAAAACCGTCCTTATATAAAACGGGTTTTACATGCGTATAAACGTAATAATTGTCACTTAAGCCTGTTTTTTTAAACTTTGGTCCCGTACAATAACAAGGATGCTGTTAAGCAAGCCACTGATATTTCAAAATAAATGTTGTATAAAATTTTAGATTTGATAAAAAAGCAGCACGTTAAAAGTGTTGTCGTTACAATATATGAGTTTATTATTTTCTTTGAACAATGCATCGTTAAAAATTGCAACTCTAAAGATATCGATAAAATCAACAATAAAAGTTTGTATCATAAAAAATTAATAAACGTGGCGACAATAAATTACTTTACATACTGAGTTTTATTGGTTGCTTTTAGGCGTAAGTTACTGCCTCTGGTGTATCACAATTTTTAAGTTTCCTTACTCATAACCCATAACGGATCATAACATTATATGACCCATAAAGATTTTTCTTAGCGGTATATATTTTTTTGGGTTTAATCTGTCTTTACAATTTTAAGAATGTCTTTTTAAAAGTGATCACAGAAAAAATAATACTATCCTCCTCTGACTTTATTATACTGATCCAAGTCCTTTTCCCTTAAATGTCTAAAAAAGTTCGATTGATCGATTCTTTCAGGTTTCATTGATATTTTAGACCTTCGGAGAGGAGCTGAGACTTGCCGAATACATGTTGATGCTAACGCAGGCTTGACGATCGGTGTATAAGCCAACTAGTGTCTCTCCCGCCTGGTCTTCTTGCCGTGGGGTTATATGATGAAGCCATTGGAATATGCCAGTGCTGGCAAGTCCCTTTAGCACTGACAATTAAAGAGAGGAGCCGATAAAACCGGTACAGGCACTTTACGCGTTAGTCCAACTACGATCTCATTTGTTTCAGGACCAGAATATACCAAGAAAACAGTGTTCAACCACCTAAGAGCGTCCATTGTGTCTTGGCAGCTTATCTAATAATTCTCAATTAATTCCTAAAGGATTCAAGAGCGTTTAGTAAAGCTTGATATATGTTTATTGATCTATTCCGGATGTCCAATAGAATGGTACAGGGTGTCCGAAATTCGATGGTTTTGGGGGGTTTCGGGTACTTCTAGCCCCCTCTTTGCGAGGCTCAAATTTCAAGAGAATATTTTTGGTAAAAACTGCATTTTGGGATAGGCCTTATAACATTTTCATTTATGGAAGTATCTTCGTAGTGTTAATAGTATTTTTGTAGAGGTTTTACCCCTAGAATTTAATTACCAAATCAGATTTCATGAGTTACTTTTAGTTTTTGAGATATAATACACGTTGGTATTTTTCTTATGGAACACCCAATTTTTTTTAATACTTTTTTAATTTCCTTCAAACCGACGTGCCTCTTACAAAAATCGAATCAATAGTTGTCGAGTTATTAAATATTTTCCATAAATCATATAGTAAGATGTTATTAAAAAAATCTAGAGTGCCTTGGTTAACAATCTGAGCATCAAATGTAGAGATATAATGATATATTATTGATATAATACTAGGCCTTGAATTCAGTTAAGAACCAAAAAATTGTTTTTCCTACGACCAAACACGAAAGTAACCAAATCTGCACTCTATTACGCCTCAGAAAGTTTTATATATCAAGACCATATCAATTTTATATTCTCTAGTGACGAAAATAAATGACAGCAAACCATCCAAACAATGTGGGTAGTAGGCTATGATTTGTAGAAGCGTCGAAAATAGACCGAAAGGATTTTCGTCCCTAGAGAAGAAAATAATTTCTTCTCTTGAGATGAAAAAAAAATACGAATTAAATCCTAAAGGGTCGCGTGTTGTTTCACTCGGCTACCGCCTCGTTCACAACATTCACGCTCGTGGGAAATATGTCACTTTCTTTCTTCTCTCGATTTTATTTCTTCGTAACAAATTATTTTTATCATCTCAGATTGACAACCATGGCATTTTTTTAATAATGTGGCGTGCCGCTTTTATCACAGCCTACCATATTATTTATGGAAGATATTTAATAACTCGACAACTATTTATCCGATTTTCGTAAGACGCACATCGTTTTGAAAGAAATTAGAAAAGCATTCAAAATATAATATAATATAAAAAATTGGGTGGGTTCCTTAAAAAAATAACAACTTTGTGTTATATCTCAGAAACTAAAAGTAAGTCATAAAATCTGATTTATTTATTAAATTGTAGTTTAAAAACTCTACAAAAATGCAATTAACACCACGAAGATATTTTCATAAATAAAAAACTTATAGGACCTATCCCAAAATGCAGACTTTTCAAAAAGCTCCTGTAGCTCGAAGATGGAGTGAAATTATTGCTACGTTTTCATGGGAATTGAGTTCGTTCTGAAAACGAATTCAGTCCGATACCGTACATGAAAACGCCTGTTTTTCCAGTATTCAAATCGATTTCAATCTAGATCCGACCCTGAAAATTTTTAGGGTTGGATCAAGATCGTATTGAGATCGAAATACCGATTTTCCATGAAAACGGGGATTGTTTTACACATGCGTATTGCGTCGGGTTACCAGACAGCCGCCAAAATATATTTTATTGCTTTCACTCTTTTTGAGAGAGAGAGAGAGACAAATCGAAGTGAACCTGTGGAACCGGCATTTTAAAATTTGGTGGAGTGGATACCCCCAGTGTATAGAGAAGAGAAGATTAATAACATTACCTTACTTAAATAAAAATTTGTTTTTTTCAAGCCTTTAAGAAGATATTAAAACATATTGAAAACCAATTCAATATCAATGTATTGTATTGTATTCCACTTGCAAACAGAGTAATATATAAAAAAAAAAAAATTAGTGGCAAGGGCTAACATTATTTTTTTAATAAAATACATTTTTTTAAAAAAGTACCAAAACTCAAAAAGGAATAATTGACAACTATTACATATAATATCAAAATTTGAAAGTGTATAGAGAAAAGAAGATTAATAACACAACCTTAATTAAATTAAAAAATTTTTTTAAAGAGTTTAAGAAAATATTGAAACATATTGAAAACGAATTCAATATCCATGTATTGTATGGATTGTATTCCACTTGCAAACAGAGTAATATCTAAAATAAAAAAAGATATGTGGCAAGGGCCAACATCATTTTTTGAATAAAATACATTTAAAAAAAAAGTACCAAAACTCAAAAAGGAATATTTGACAACTATTACATATAATATCAAAATTTGAAAACCGTTTTCAAATCGATTCAAAATCGAATTTCAAGAACAACAATAAACAAATTACATAATTATAGGTACAAATCAATCCAACTTAAAATTAAATCGTTCTTCCGCTTCAAAAAAGCTATGATCTTTGAGAATTCACTAATATCGACGTTGTTGTTCAAACTAATACTGGTCTTCAACATACTGTAATAGCTCCAAAGGGAAGACGGCTGGTTTCGTTTCGCCTTTTCGCTGAAGTACGCCAGCAAAGTGTCTTCTTTTAAGTTTAGGCATCCACTTAAAGCAATATTCTTCTCTGAACACCACAAAAAATAGTCCTTATATACCTTTTCGTAAGGTTTCCTGGATTTTGCGGGCAAAAGGTCCTTCTTTGCCTTTTCGGCGGCATCCAGGATTTCTCTGGGGTGGCTTGATGAACTCTGTTCCTCGATATCCATTGAAACGTGACTATCGGTCACTAATTATAGCCTACCAACTCGGTAGTCAGAATAGATCAGCTCTAGATAGAAGTTTCTAACCTGTACGTCTGACGCTGTCACCATAACCGTCGGAAAAATAAAAAAATAACAAAATTCTTTTTCATTTTTCAAAGTCACTGTCAAGTCCATCTTTTCTTAAAATTTGTTTAAAAAATGCCGAACGTTTGCTGCAAAGGCAATTATAGGTTTCGGTGTTTGCTTCTTAAATGAGCGACCACATTTTGTGCCGAGCAAAACTTCTAGGGTAAGTTTTTATTTTTATATGATGCTTATAGATAGATAATTCTTTTTTAGCAATGAAAATTCAACACTACACACAATATAATTTTAACATTTACTTACAATAGTACCTATTTTATTATTTTATATCACCATATATAGGTAGAAGAAATTCTGATCAACCTCTTATGAACAACAAGAATTCTAATCTCTATTTTCATAGGTCTGTAGTTGCATTTTAAAGCAAGCGACATAACATCGATGAAGAGTTTTGATGAGAAATCGGGAAAAAATTTATCATTACCATTAGGTAAGAAAAATCAGACAGAAGAATTAGTGGTTTATTATTATTAGATATGTAATTACTTTATAACTACTAACTAGATTAAAAGACAAAGATTTTAAAAATCCGTACTTAAATTGTTTCTTTATAATAATACATAGACATACCCTATAGGTAAAAAGTATTACTTACTTTATAACTAGATTGAAACGGAAAGATTTTGAAAGTACCTACTTTAAACTGTTTCTTTATAATAATACCTATAAGTAAAAAGTAAAGAATAAATAATGTAAAAACGATTAGCACACTTATAAGCATGCTTCTTGTTTTTCATGAAACGCCAATGAACATGACAATAATATTGGGTAACCTCAAACAGATAATTTGACTGACATTGACTGGAGAAACCACTATCAACAGCTGATTGATAGGCTATGATTAGTGACCGAAGGTCACGATTGAAATCGCGAAAACAATGCAGTTTGTATGAAAATTTAGTTAGTTTATTTGGTTGCTAGGTGTTGTTAAGAGCATTATTCAATGTTTTTGTCAGATTGCTTGATCAAAAAGTGACATGAATAGACTGGCCGCCCGCTTACTGATAGTGATTCGTGTGTTGTCAAAATGTTAGAGAGCTTTAGACCAATAATTTTTTTGTGGAATAATTCATGAAGTCTTTTTTCTCCTAAAAAAACACGGTTGTGCATAAAACATTGTATAAGGACCTCAGCGTGTAAAAACCCTCGCCTATCGACTCGGGTCTTTATTTTTACGCCGCGGGCGTTAAACGCTGTCTGTAAGACCTAGATACATAAATAACTATTAAATATCCCGTTGTTATATTGTATTCGCGTTGTTTCCATATTGTGATTTAATCATTAACTTTATTATCACTTCTGTTTACTAAAACTTCTAACACATTAAATTTAACTTTATTACTTATGGAATTATAGTGTTCGTCTGATATCAGAATTTAATAAGTTTTCCGCATTAGTATTGGAAAGTAGCTAAACAAGTAGCGCAAAAGAACATATAAAGGCGCATTTACACAAACTTTCCTTTGATGTTGAAATGCCGACAAACATTTACACGAGCCTCTTGAGCAAAATGTTCAAAGAAATGTTCGAGCAAAATCTCGTACAAAAAAACACGTAAATTTTGGAGAGAATGTTTGTTTGAAGAATTGGGGGTACAAAAATTTCTTTACAAATTCAAAATATATATTGTTATCCGAATTCATTGAACTTAACTGAAAATAAAAAAACAAAGTTTTGAAATAAGGTATTTTTAATTAAGTGCTTTCCGACGGAAAAACGATTTGATGCCGAAATTCACATTTTACCTCAAAAGCAACTTCGTTTGATCTTATTTTTATAGGTGATATTCCAGTATACTTGTAACTTTTTTGGGGTTGTAAAAAAAACTAGAATAAAAAAAATAATAATTGGCACTTATTTATTGTTGTTGCCTGTAAAATATAATGATAAAAATTTACGTTTAAAAGAATATCCCTTTATTTTACTTCCTAGTTTAGTCTTTTACAATAATAATTAAATATATGAACAAAAACACGTTCGGTTTAAACAATACCCGTTTATTACCCACTTTTACAACCCTACGAACCCGACCCTTGTCTAATAATATAATTTAGCAGACTGTGTCGCCGATCTATCATCCGCGTTTTGGATTTCGCAGGTAGTAGGCCGGCCACACTTTTGAATCGCAATGTTGCCCTTTGCATATTGTTGGTTCAGTGTCAGTAATCGACCTTGATTATTACATTAAATATCACATATCTATATCTGCAGCATTTTCATGAACCTTTTGCTTCTTTAAGCAACCCTTGTGACCTTAAACTGACTAGGTAAATCTAAAACCCTAAGAAAAAAATATTATAAGTAACCCCAATCTATGTGACAAAACTGATAGTAGAGCCAATAATAATGTTTCGCTTGCCGTCGGCTTTTTATCAAAAAAATTTTAAATAAAAGTTGGTGTTCGATTTTTTTTTAAAGAATTGAGATCACTGATCACTGATGTGAAATTTTATTTATTCTCATCTTTAAAAATATGTTTTCAAAATAGATAGCAATAATTAGCTCAAAAATTTACACGAACAAAATGTTTAAAGAAAAGCTCACAAAAATGTTCACGCAAAAAATTTTAGATCTTTTGCACGAGCTTTTATTTGAGAATGTTCGTCTGTGTAATTGCGCCTTAAGACGCCTATACTTAAGTCAATAAAGTCAATTTGAAGCCAGTATTATTTTGCAATGCAACTAATAATTTACGGAAACTGCTTAAATCAGATTTATTTAAAATGAGCGTTAATCCGAAAGTAAACCCAATGAAAATAACTAATCTCATAAGCAGCTTAACTTCTATAAGATTATTGAATATATAATTGTGTTGTTAATTGGACCGGGATAGAATTATCATTAATTAAAATACTCTAGCGCCAGCATAAAAATTACACCCACACCCCGGATTTAAAATGCGTGCTTTTTTATTTAAAAACCGGTTTCATTTATGCGAAAAAAGTCCATCAAATCGGACCCACCAAAGTTGCTAAGTTTTTCGGACCAATTTCAATATGGCAAAAAAGTGGTCCGATTTGAATCGGAATGATGTAAATTTTTGGTACTTTAGGGATACATTTGATCTAATTTTTCAGAAAATAAAATGGTAGGCACATAGATATAATCTCTAGGGACTGAAAGTAAAGATTTAATCCATATGTATTAAATTATTATTAATTATTATTGTTATTAGACTGATGCCCCGGAGTAGTACGCTGAGTCCACCATACCAATATGGTATAGGGACCTTTAAAATCGTGAAATTTTGACTTTTCTTAATTTTATCAAACATGAGTTGGTTCAAAAACACCTTAATCGACGAAAAAAGTTTTCTGTGGGTCTGTTGTCTGTCCACGATAACTCAAGAACGCCTTAATCGATTTTAACGAAATTTGGTACAAAAATCATCTATCGGCTGACCATGAACTGATTATCTTTTGGGTAGGGTGGTATGGGTTAAAGAGAAGAAAAAAGGGACAAAACATTTTTAAAAAAATTTCAACTTTGGAACAAAAGCAAGTAGCGATATACGGTTTTCAGATTTAAGTTTCCATGAATATGGATTACAAATTTCGTGGGAGCTTTAGTTTCCGAGTTATTTGAAAAAACGTTAAAATACATTAAAAAAAATCATAACTTTAGAAGTATAGCAGCTATTGATATGCGGTTTTCAGATTTTGGTATTCGTAAATATTACCCAAAAATTTTTTTATAAGGTTCAAAACTTTCAAAGCTACAGTTTTAGAGATATTTTTTTAATAATTGATTGTATGGTGCACCAATTTTTTAATTTTAAGAAAGTGGATTTTAAAAATTTTAATCAATTATACCTTTAAAAAGTTGCTCTCGATGCATTTCCTTGTGATAACAAAAACGTATTTAAAAAAAAATGTTTTTTGTTCTGGACATTCTTGTTTTCCCCGGTACAAGGTAAAATGCACAACACCATACATCATAAGAGAGATAATTATAATACTAATATAACAATATAAATGTCGTATTTCGTGCCCCCAAAATACCGCCAAATAAGATAAAAACGTGTGAAAAAAGTGTTTTATTATGACATATCAAAGTCTGACACAATTTTATAAAAAAATAGCCTGTATTGGACCTCCATTAACTTAGCGACCCCACCTTAAGAAAATCAAAATTTAGTCACACCATAATTATGTGTTAATTTCGTCCCCAATCTAAAAATTTTGTGCTCCTCGGGTTTTTGAGAAAATCATAAAAGAAAATGGGGTAGCTAGGTTAATATTAACTTAGCAACCCCATCAGGAAATATGGCGCCAAACTAAAAATGTTTGGTTTTAAAATTATATGCTTATTATGTGCTCCCCAAATATATAAGAAAAAAATCGAATTTTTCGTTTTAAATTATGTTTTTTTTTTAAAAAAAAAAAAAGGTGGGGTAACTAGGTTAATATTAACTTAGCGACCCCACATGTTTAGGTATCACGGAATTTAAAAATTTTAAAAACCAGTATTATCTACATATTATGTGCTAATTTCGTCCATGATCATAAAATTTTGTACTCCTCTGAACTGAAAAATTCGGATTTTTCTTGTACATATTCATGGAGCACATGAATTTGTAATAATATATTTTTGCTTTGGAATCGTACTTCAGATTCCGAATGCTAGGTTATTACAAATGATGTAATGTAATATCGTTTCTATTGATTTTCTAGGAAACCAGACAAGTCCAAAATTTTGTGATCATGGACGAAATTAGCACATAACTTGCAGACAATATTGGTTTTTGAAATTTTTAAATTCCGTGATACCTTAACATGTGGGGTCGCTAAGTTAATATTAACCTATATACCCCACCCTTTTATTTTTAAAAAACATAATTTAAAATAAAAAATTATTTTTTTCCTATATATTCGTGGAGCACATAATTAACACATAATTTTAAAACCAAAAATTTTTATTTTGGCGCTATATTTTTTGGTGGGGTTTCTAAGTTAATATTAACCTAGCTACCCCATTTTCTTTTTAGATTTTCTCAGGAACCAGAGGAGCACAAAATTTTTTGATTGGGGACGAAATTGGCACAAATTATGGCATAAATAAATTTTGATTTTCTTGGGGTGGGGTCGCTAGGTTAATGGAGGTCTGTATTGGACCAAATAGAGGTTGGAGTTGTGACGGGCTATCCAAAATAAAATCTGGATATCCAGGATATCCAACGATTTGGTCCAAAAAAGTATCAACTGTTTTGTCCATACGTTCCCTATAAACACTGATATGGCCTACCAAAGTTTAAAACTTCCAAGTAGTGGAGGATAACTCCTAAGGGAAGATTCAATAAATTTTGCTATTAATTTTCGAACTCACTGGAACGGAAGTAACGAAAAAAAAAAAACAAAAATAGAAGTAATAACTTACCTGCCGACATTGACGGCAAACTCCGGTGAGACGATGAAGTGATTTGGAATTGTGAATAGCTTCACTCTCAGTTTTCAACCAAAATCGAAAATTCCAGCAACAAATCAACACACCAACAGAAACTTCACAGTGCTTAACATCGTCATTAAAACTACTGATTATCTAATAAACAAAGGGACAAATATTGTTGCAAATGATGTAATTTCCAGGACATCAAATAATCAAAAGTTCGTAAATAACATGAAACACCGCACAGTAAATTTTACTAGTCACGTCACCTTTGCAACTGATTTAATATCCATAACTAATAAAACTATTGAAAAAATGTTGCTTTGTAATTAAAGAACCACTCTGTTGCCCGACAACACCAAAACTAATAAAATTGCCTGACAACACCAAAACTAATAACAAGGCCTTTGAAATAAATCTTGTTTGGGCAGCAGTCGGGTACTGATAAAATATCTTTTTACCCCCCCTAACGAGAAAATCAAATCAAATCGTGATTACTAGGATTTTTAACAACACTTAATTAATATTTTTAATTATTATTGCACTAATCATTTAACAAGTTTAATTCGTCTGTATCTTCAAATAAGCGTAATTTCTTATATGTATCAACCAAATAACGAACTTTTAAGATGTTCTTTATAAGGCACTATTGAAACTGTTTACACCAACTCTCAAACAATGATACCAAAGTCTCCATTACCGAAGGCCAAACGTAAGAATAAAATTATGCAAATCAAGTGTAATTTTTTGAACTTAAAAATGATTTTAAGGTACAAATAAAACTGTTTACACCAAGCACCGATCACGTAAAAACGGTATGCGAACCACTAAAACAATTGCTATTACCGACGACGAAACAGCTGAATAAAGTTATGCAAATCAAGCGTGGTTTTTAGATTGTAAAACATTGAACGGGTCTGATACGACGGTGTATGACCGACTGAAAACGACGGCTTAAAATCCTCGTGTGTACAGAATGGACAATCGCGATCTAGAAACAATAAAAATCCGTGGAAGATTGCAAAAAATTATAATAAAGAACAAACATCTTAATCTCTGAAATAATAAAAAATCTATCTAGATTTGTTTTGGGAATACCCACTCTAAAATTATTATTTGTCGTCCACCACTTATATCAGGATCCTAATTCTTGAGCAGGGAACGACATAGATTTGTGTCGAATGATGCCACGTCGAACGCATTTTGTGTTCTTGAGCGGTGACAGCTCATTCCATTCTATCAAAAATTGGGTGTCCCCGCTCCCCGACTCCAAAGCCAGGGATCGGTCGCATTTCTCAGGCAAGCAATTTTCAATCTAAAATTTTGAAGAGGTTTCAAGGAAAAGTATATTTTTTTCAAAGGATTCCCTTCTCTTGAGGGATCGATCCTTCTCTCGAGATTCAAGAAATAGGCCTCAGGTAGATACGATAGGACCACGTAGGTAAAAACCCTGTAGGAGTAATACCCATGGAATAAATCATTGCAACATGCGTCCGCCATACTGACACTCAAAGGCATGCGTCTTCTTATTTACAGATGGCAGGGCACGTATGTCTTGATGAAATCAGTTATTTTGTTATGATCGCGTGACTTAACATAGTTTACTGTGCTAAGAAAAGACATACCCATAAAATGCTGCATTTTTACAATAGCAGCACGTTGCCTGGGAGTATTTCATTGCGTGGCAAAATGCTGCTTTGGACCCGTAATAAATAATAATCGTGTTTCTACTAATTTGACTTGTTCCGTGAATGCTACGTCTCGCCACAGCAGCCAACGGTCAAAGCTTACTTTACTTTTTCCTTTATTTAAAAACAAATCAGGCGTGGGAGAATCATCTGCTTAACGTTAAGCGTTTAAAAAGCAATACAATAAGTGTTACCGGTTTCACTGGTTTTGTTTTTCGTTGGCTCTTTAATAATGCGGAAGTTATTTTACCTTGAAACATATGGGTCAGGTATTATCGGTCTAGCAGTTAAGACCCTCTACTCATATAGAAACTAAGCTCTTTGCCTGGTCTTTTTTGCCAGCTCCTGACTCCCTGGGAGGCTCATGTGATGCAGGTGGATCAATTTTTAAATCGTTGTAAAGAAGAACGTTCAAACTGCGTAACAAAAAAAACCCTTCCGAAGCTGACCCTGCTATATGATAAAATTGTCGCTATTTAACATAGTTAACCGTTTTTCTTAGCAGGATTTGGTTTGGGCATTCGGATATTTCTTCCCAGTAGCCTATGCAGTGAACTGTGTTAATCCAAAAGGCTGGTTTAATTCTGGTGGGGGGTTAACTCCCGCCAGGAGGTCCAACCCAATCTACAATATCTGCTCCCTCACTTTTTTGACCCTTTACTACGGTCTGTGGTGTGTGTTTGGTGTGATGTCTTAAATTTTAAAAATTTTGCCTGTGGTGCTATGACGTCATTAATTGTTACAATTTTAGTTTAATTCATCCAAAACGTGTAATAAATGGCATTCTTAGTATAATTTTTCTTAACATTTTCACCTGCGGCGCATTTCTGATTTGGTAACAAATCTTATATACCACCGCAACCCACCTTTTCTTTGGATCTAACCCAATCTACTTTAAAAAAAATATATAAAAAATTTTAAACAAGTAAAAAATTCGACACCTATTAAACCACCCCTCTCCCCTCCCTTCAGTTCAGGACCTCAAACAATAGGCACCTACCTAATAATTAAAAATCTGCAAGTTGATTTTTATTAAATAATGATGACCCCCCCCCCCCCGGAGTCGATTTCTGGCTACGTCACTGACAAAAGATCGGATGCCTGGAATGCCTTGTGTTACTTAAACTAGATAACCAACGGATTATTGTTGTGCCAATATGGAATATAACCTGCTGGAAAAATGAAAGAGAAAGACAGGTAAAAAAATATTCCATGGAACAGATACTAAATAAATAGAATAGAGTAGACACTGTAACTATTTAAGATTACCAATAGAAATCTGAACTCATTAATAAATAATTTCACTAGAAATATGTAAACGCAAAAAGGCAAGCGGCCAAGTTTTATTGCGTAGAAGAAATTCCATTATTTTTGCATTTGTTAATGAAATAGGTCAAAATTCAAAAGTCATGGAAACTGTGCCAGTATCTACGTATTATTAATACTTATCGGTACATTATAGGTTGACTTTAATAAAGTCGGCGCTTTTTTTGACAGTTCCACATAAAGGCAAACAATTACTACATATTTTTAGGCACCTACAAATCTGTTATGGGACGGCGCGGCGCGCCGCTTTTCTTGGTTGCTGGGGCTATCCAAAACCTACGTTTGGGCTATCCAGCCAGAGCTTTTTTGATCGCAGCTCTGTCAAAATAATGTTGTGCCAACCTTTAATAGGGACCTATCAATACATAAAGTCGGCATAACCTGACTCGGCACTATTTGTAACAGTTTCCGCACGATAAACATGTCATCTAAACATGCTCATATTGTGCCATCAATAAAGTTGACAAATTAAAGTTAAAGTCGTCCTTTATTAGGGACTTATCGGTACATAAAGTCGGCATAGCCTGACTCGGCAGTATTTCTGACAGTTCGACACGAAGGTTGAAAGGTTTCTGACATTTTTGTCATATAAACATGTCATCTAAACATGCTCATATTGTGCCATTCTTAAAGTTGACAATTTAAAGTTAATGCGGTCCTTTATTAAAGGCAGGCAAAAACATAATCAAAGTCGACATTATTTTGAATAAAGATGACATATTTAGACAACAACAACATCAGAATCCTTTTAAACTTCCTGCGGAATTGTCAAAAATAGTGCCGTCTTTATTAAAGTCAGGCTATGACGACTTTATGTACCGATAAGTCCCTATTAAAAGTAGGCACAAACATTATATTAAATCAACATTATTTTGACAGCGCCGTGATCAAAAAAGCTCTGGCTGAATATCCCAAACAACAGGTTTTGGATAGCCCCATCAGCAACCAACTGTCAAAAATAGAGCCATCTTTATTAAAGTCAGCTTTATGGGTGACACAATATAGACAAGTCTAGATGAAATGTTTGAACTTTCAAAAATAGTGCCTACTTTATTAAAGTCAGGCTATGCCGACTTAATGTACCGTTAAGTCCCTATTAATTATGAAATTATTGATTATTCTTATACTTATATATTTCTTATCACAGGACGTTTCTACTAACAATGTAGTGTAATCTAAATCTGCCCTAAAAGATTCAAAAAAAATTGGTGCTAGAAAGCACGGATAGACCAGCATACAATCAATTATTTTATGTTGAAAGGAAATGAAAATATCTAGAAAACTGTAGATTTGAACCTCATAACAACATTTTTGGGTAATATTTACGAAAACCAAAATCTGAAAACCGCATATCAATAGTTGCTTTACTTCTAAAGTTGTGATTTTGTTCCAAAGTTACAATTTTTTTAAATATACCCTACACCCTACCCAAAAAGTTCATGGTCAGCCGATAGAGGATTTTTGTACCAAATTTCATTAAAATCGATTAAGGCGTTCTTGAAGTATCGTGTATACAGACAGACAACAGACAACTTTTTTTTTTCGCCGATTAAGGTGTTTTGGAACCTTAGTAACTCATTTTTGATAAAATTAAGAAAAGTCAAAATTTCACGATTTTGATACCATATTGGTGTGATGGACTAAAAAGGATCGGAGACAAAACATCCGGAAGTAATCAAACAAGTTCCAAACTAGGTGAGAAACTGGAAATAGGGAAAAAGTTTGTAATTCAATCAATCCTGAACAATGTTCAACAACTTTTTGTACTGGAGAAAAATTTCTTGTAAAAATTCAAAGAAAGATTATCGACATATAGTCATTCTACCGTGAGCAAAGGGGATCAGCAACCAAGAAAAAAATGCAAAACTCCAGTAGGCGTAAAAATAAATTCTCAGATATATAGAAGTTGCATTTTCTTGACTGGAAATAAGTTTAAAATTACCCATGCAAGGCAATGCAGTATTTATGCAGATGTCAATTTATTCATAGACACGCTACATGCATCAAATTGTGTGTGCTCGATTTAAATTTTGAAAAGGCATTTACTCATGCAGATGTTTACAATGTGCAGATAAATATGCGTAATTTAATTCAGCTCTATTTTCTTAAAATACTAATAGAATTTTCAAAAACAAATATGAAGAAAATTCAGGTGGGGTCTACAAAACTAAGTGAATAAAATTCCCGTTTTTCCGCTTAATTTAAAAAATTCACTTGTATTTTTTTATATTTTTTTTTACATTAAATTTTTTTTGGTTAGTTTTTAAAATAAAAAATAATACAATTAAAACAAAATTGCTGAAACGGTTTTACAAAAAATCAAATATACCTACTGAACTAAATAAACCCAAAACAGGTTTACATAAATAACTTAAACATAACACAAAGATGGTATTGTCTAAAAATAAATAGTAGTCTTAAAACTTAAGGAGTTGTATAAAATAACCTCAGAACTAAATTTAGAAAACAAAAGGAAGATGGCTGTGGCACCGCGAATCTAACGAAAAAGTAAGTTTTTTGTACTTCGGTGCAAAATGAACTTCTTGGATTTCGATTGCTCCCACAGAGGGTGGAACCTAGGACGACGCCGTTTCGTCCTTATTAGGGACTCGTCAGCTAGGTGTACCACAACAACAGAAAACCTCGGTCACGCTTATGTGCCAAATCACGGCTCAAGCCGTTTCTGTCGAGTACCGACCATGGTTCCCTCTGTGTGAATCTCCGACAACCAAGAATGAGACCCACTGCATAAGCAGTAGGTGCAAAGCGTAGCATCGATCCTGCGAGAGACATATTACATTGTTGTTTTCTGTTGTTGTGGTACACCTAGCTGACGAGTCCCTAATAAGAACGAAACGGCGTCGTCCTAGGTTCCACCCTCTGTGTGAGCAATCGAAATCCAAGAAGTTCATTTTGCACCGAAGTACAAAAAACTCTTGCTTTTTCGTTAGATTCACGGTGCCACAGCTTTTGTTTTCTAAATCGTGCAGTATGGCACTTTCGGTTGTTTTGCGATTATATTCGCACGCTTGTAGACGAAACCTGCATACAGATGGCATTGTAATATGTCTCTCGCAGGATCGATGCTACGCTTTGCACCTACTGCTCATGCAGTGGGTCTCATTCTTGGTTGTCGGAGATTCACACAGAGGGAACCATGGTCGGTACTCGACAGAAACTCTCTCCGCTTGAGCCGTGATCTTTGGCACATAAGCGTGACCGAGGTTTTCTGTTGTTGTGGTACACCTAGCTGACGAGTCCCTAATAAGGACGAAACGGCGTCGTCCTAGGTTCCACCCTCTATGTGAGCAATCGAAATCCAAGAAGTTCATTTTGCACCGAAGTACAAAAAACTCTTGCTTTTTCGCTAAATTTAGAAGACCCAAAACCCCCAAATCGATGAATTACGTCTCTCTATTATGCAAATAATATTTATTTTAAACTATCACGCCAAAATTTAATTTAATAATATTATGTTTTTTATAGCCCATGATCTCGAAAACTCACCCTTTGAACCCTTAAGTTACCCAAAAAATATGTTTTGATACCAACACTAAATTTATCGGCACCAAAATCACCTAAATTCATGTATCACATGTTTTTTGGTTTTTACACTCCTTTTTACACCTAAAACTTGCTCCTAAGACCCCCAAAAACATTTTAAAACTCCAAATCGAAATCAGCAGACGAAAAATCGATGTATCATATGGCCGTATTTGATTTAGTTTCTTTTACAATTTTTGTGCCCCTGAGATTTGAGTTTTTTAGGGGTACCAAAGTTGAATCAATAGGATTTTAAAATGAGTAAAAAATCTCAAATTAGTTAACTATTTAAATTTTTATAGTCCATTTCCATGTGTATGTTCTTTAAAATGTTTACTTTTAAAACTACCTCTAGGAGCCTTATGTTACCCCCAAGGATTTTAAACTATAACCTCTTGTTTGAGATATCACAGTTTTGTTTTTTTTTCTTAATTTTTTGTTTTAAAAAAGTGGCCGCCATCTTGAATACCTGGAGTTGCCCAAGGGTGCCAGAGTGGTATCAATCGGATTCGTAATATAAATCCTCTGAGCTGCCAAAATCAGTTAAACAACCTTAGTTATTCCGAAATTCCCGCTTTTAAATTTAATTTAAAAAATGACAAAATAAATTGGCGCCAGCAGTCAAGTACAGCCGTTCATAAAAGCTGACGTTTTGACAAAAAATGTAAAAAAAAACTAAAATTTGAAACATAAATTTCAAAACCACGTTTCAATGTCTGCTGTAGTTTTCGAGTTATGATATAAATGTTTTTGTAATTTAATCCCATCCTCCAAAAAAATAAAAATTATGAAAATTAAAAAATTCTCGGTCTAAATTTGGTTCAGTTGTTTTTGAGTTATCATGACAGACAGGCAGACGCGCAGACAGACAATAGATAGTTTTTGGTCGTGCCAATTTACAGCCCGATAACTTCGCCGACAAGTTTTACGTTGACGGACGGTTATTTGACGTTAAGATATAATTTATTAGCCTTTGTTTTTAATTTTTAAATTTGTACCTTCTTAATTACGTTCTGAGAAAAAGGAGAGGATTAAAACTCCCCAAATTTATTACTTTTATTTAAATACGTTTTAGAGCAGGTACCTATTTAATTATTCATAAAACAACTCTCAAACACAAAAACACGCTTGGGTGTTCCTTGGGCTCTGAGCGCAGCGCCACCCTGTCGGAAAAGGCGCGGAAATAAAAGCTCCCCAAAACTCAAATGCGAAAGCACCGAATAACACCCACAGAAGCGACAATAGAGACATAAAGCTATTTGTAACTCATCGCGGTATCCGTATCCGCATCTAGCGAGAACCAAGCACACTAATTGGTCAGAAACTTGTACCACGTTCGAAAAGAGCAGATATATGCTAAGAGACACACGCAGTTCAAGTGTTGGCCGATAGGTCGCAGAATTTATACGATTCCATGGTAACTGCAGGTGTTTTGTCAACAAACTTTAAATCGGTTCGCAGTGGGACAGACGAGTATTTTTACGTTTTCTGACAGAAAACCATTCGAGGTTATGTTTATCTTTCAAAAATGTGTTTTCAAAAACATTGTTCTAAAACAAATATGAAACCAACCGCGTGTGCGGTCGCCTGCCGAAAAAGGCCTAGCGCTGCGCGGGCATTACCCCGAGTCTATCAAAGAACCAAGAGAACCTTACTGGCTCGCTGGGATTACTAGGCATTCGCATAGAAACATTCGGCGCCCATAACCCCACATAATTTTGTTTTTATTTTGAATCAACCATTTTTTTTTAAATTTAAATTATTGCGGCATAGTTATGTGTAAGTGTACTAGTGAAATCTTGGAGTGCAAAGGATAGATTTTAGAACCTCAGTTTGGAAAGACTCTTGCTAGTCATTGACGCTTCTGTTTAAAATAGAATACGATTATTTCGCCTAGCGCCAGTATCTGATTTTTAAATATTTTTCTTTTATTTTAGTATTTTACTTGATTTTTTATCGGCGCAGAACGCGAAGTCAAAATAAGTAACCTAACCCCAAATTTTTGACTCGGTGCAAGCACGCCCGCAATTGAAACCCGTTTGACCCAAATAAAATACCTCATTTCAAGTGGAAACAGAAAAACTTTGCTTGGATGATCCCAAAAGAGCCTTCCATACCTGTCGGTATGGACTGCTAAAAATTATTACGTGGAAACAGAAAAACTTTAGAAGATCCCAAAAGACCTTTTCATACCTTTTGGACTGCTAAAAATTAACACACTAGAATTTAAATTTTTATTAAAAAGCATTATTTTTAAATTGTAGCGATAATTTTTGTCAATTGTTCATTCTCCTTTTTCTCAAACTGCAGATTTATTTATATTTGTTAATATTATCGATAAAACGCAAATGTCCAACACGTTCCTTGTATAACCTGCGTAAAATAAGTTGGATTTTTAATTTATTTTTTCTAAAAATATTTTAAAGCGTTAAAAATTGCAACAATCTAATAGGAGAAATTCCATGCTAAGGGAAAATTTTAAGTAACTAATTTTTTTGTCTTTTTTTTCTCTCTTTTGAAGATATCCCAGAACGAGTCCACCTTAAGGCCACAAAAACGGCATAGATTTGACAACACTGCTTTGCTTTTTTTTTTTTTAAAGATCAACAATAGGTGGCATCACTAATACCATTTCGAGTGAGATCGTGCAGTGTTCAGAACACGGTACGAACAGCATATGTGAGAAAAGTATAACTTATTAGAAACGTATCATATCGTATTGACATGTATCAATTTATTGGCCGCATGTTTCATTAGACAAGTGGCCGCTGGCTATGCGGAACCTGAATTCCAATACTCCAATCGAACTTACTTCAGTTTACTTGGGCCTACTAAATTACGTGACCTTGGCGTTTCAGAATTCCGGCAGAATATTGCTTACAGAGAAAAAAACCATAACTGTTTTGCTATCAGCTAACAGGATTTATAAAAATCTACAACCGTATCCAAAGGATTTTTCAAAATTTGGTGTATTTTGTTCCAAAAATAAAAAATCCAAAATTGCTGTTACAAATTTCTGTATTATCGACGAGGCTAAAGAAAAATCCAGGTAAGATTTTTGACTATTGTTAGCCGTATTTATTTTATTTCGAAAATGAGAGAGTCCAGCAAAAAACTGTCTGGATACGGTTGTGAGGAATTCAAAAATAAACATTCCTGCCACATTTCAATAGATTCCTTTTCTCGTTTCCGATATTCTGCCCGGTAAAGAATGGCCCAAAAACAGAAAAGCAGTGTTGTCAAATCTATGCCGTTTTTGTGGCCCTTAATGCGTTATGTAGAGGGTGAATCAGAATAATTTTAAAATAAAAGCAAATTCATTTTTTACTTGCCAAGTAGTTATTTTTCAAATTAAAGAAAACTACAATATTTTGTAACCGAAATTTATACAGATTTAATTGACGTCAACTGTCAACGAAAATTTTCGATCTGACGTTTGGTGATTTTGTTTCTCCCTAATGGAACAGTTAGTTACAACTGGACCAGTGCCACATTGGGTGAGTTCGCGATAACACCCCGTGTGCCCTGAGGATCACTTTTCCGTTTGTTTTGACGCTCGGGGTGAGCCATTTTCTGTTCGAGATAACAAACAGCTTGCGCTCCGCCCTATGCGCGTGGATGGAGGACGAAGGGAAAAATACCTTAACCTTTAAAAAAAAATAAAGCAACTAAATTTTTTGGTTAATTTTGTAGTTTTTGCAAAGTGCATGGTCGGATCTGGTAAAACTGCGAATAAAATCGATAGGCTGGACTTGTCACTTGTGAAACATAAGATTTTTGCTGTTTCTAAAGTTTCTAACCCCGGACTAAAGTTTCTAACCCCGGATTTATAAACGGACGGATATATACCAACGTCGAACAGGCTCATTTACTTCGTCTTCCTCACTGCTGCCGAAAAAGATATCCACAGCAAAATGCAAAACAAGTTTGCTAATATCCATTTCCGCTTCAATGCTTCTTGAATCCATAGCGTTCGAAATGATCAGCAAATCTCTGTGCGCCCTGCTCGTGACGTCATTAGTCCCCGCCTGCTCTACCGAGCGTCATTGCGAACTCACCCATTATTTTATTTATTCTTACTTTTATCATGTGTATTGATAATATTGTTATGAAGATTTCATTAAACCTTTTTTTTTAAACCTTCATAAAAAACATGATTTTAGTAACTGTCGGCAGATAACTAAAGCATGGCTTTTTTGGTTGCCGATGCTTTTTTTTTATCACGGGTGCAAAAAAAAAGATTTCTGTCCGTTTTTTACCTAAAATTAAAGAGAAGTTGCGGAAAATAGTAGTATTGAAAAAATCTAATTTTTACCAAGTATCGTCAAAATACCAAACTGTTAAAGATTAAAATTGCACATCGCTATGGAAACCATTTTTATTTCATTTACCAGCCGCCTGGATTTATAGTGTAAAGATGGTGTGTTGCGAGAAGTGCTTTTCGTTCGAGATTTTTAAAAGTATTTTCCTGTTTTTCTTGGATTTTTTTGAAAAAATAGTCTTAACAACTCGCGGCTAAACTGTGATTTTTTTAACCAACGCTTGTAAAAAAGCTCTATTTTAGCCACTAGTTGTGAAAACACCAACGCAACATTTAAAATTGTTTACCCATATTTCTGACTTTGTGTCAAAAAGCACAAACCTAGGTTTACTGGTGGCACAATTGTAAGGTATTTTGAAATTATTTTATTTTCACGAAGCTTCCATTTGCAAAAATGTAAACAAATACTCTTTCCTCCAAAATTTCGGCCAGAAAAAACTTAACCAGAAAACTTCATATTTGACAACAACAATAATCTAGGGCATTTGGATATCTGTCATCTTTCAAACCTGTTTTTTTTTTCAGTGGGTCATTGAAGTTAGGTTTTGTCTAAATAAAACTGGAAAGCACTCTACTTTTAATAATTTCATAACGACCGAATTGCACTGCATATATCCAACCCGGTCTCTCCTGTGCTCTTATTCTCGAACTGATAGAAATTCTGCTCCCAGGGAGTCAAATTCTCTCGCTACTATGCTTCTCATTGGTCCAAATCTTCGGATTAAATCGGTTTCTCTCACTTTTGCCCGACATTGATGAAAAGTAATTCTATTGGTCTTTACTAAGAGAATTACTTTCGATATCGGGCAAAAGTGAGAGAAACCGATGTTAACCGAAGATTTGAACCAATAAGGGTCATTTCATATGAAATCAACCAAAAAAAAAGGGAGGTTTGGCAGACCATTTCCCCAATTTCGATAACTATTAGCACATTTATAAGTTTCTTTAAAAATTCATTCTTGAAAATCACAAAAACTACCAATTTTGCTTAAATATGTATGATAACTACTTACTTGGACAGTGGTTTTAGGTTTATAGCTCGTTTTAAAGGTATTTTAAATACCTTTCGAATGATGTATGTATGATATATTTTTTGTTTAAAAAAAAATCAAATTAAAAAAAACTTTTTTTTTCATTTTTAAAAAACAGCATTTTTTTATACAAATTTATTTTGTTTCTGGATATTTTGTCAAACTATTTACAAAATTTCAAGCTGGAGACTTGATGAGTTCATCAAAAAAACATATTTTAAAAATTTTGAAATATTTAAAATATGAAATATCTCGACAACTAAATAAACTTGGACAGTGGTTTATAGCTCGTTTTAAAGCTATTTTAAATATCTTTCGAATGATGTATCACATGATATATTTTTTTTTAATTTGAAATGAAAAAAAATAATTTTTGAAAAACAACCTTTTTTTTATAAAAATATATTTTGTTTTTGGATATTTCGCTATACTATTTACAAAATTTCAAGATGGAGACTTAATGGGTTCATCAAAAAAAACATATTTTAAAAATTTTCTTTAAAAAAAAATGGTACGGTTCTCAAGATATTCATATTTTTGTAAATGCCTGCAAAAACAGTCAATTTTAACCAAATGTGCAGGTACACAAAAAAAATAATTTTTTTTGAAAACTTATTTTCAAACTTTTTAATAAATATTTTTTTTTGATGAACACATTAAGTCTCCATCTTCAAATTTTGTAAATAGTTTGGCAAAATATCCAGAAACAAAATATTTTAAAAAATAAAAAATGCTGTTTTACAAAAATTATTTTTTTTTATTTTAATTTTTTTTTAACAAAGAGGACATCATGTGATACATCATTCGAAAGGTATTTAAAATACCTTTAAAACGAGCTATAAACCATTCTAGTTTAGTAGTTATCGCGATATTTTCAATTCTTTAGGTACATGTTTGAGCAAAATGGTAGTTTTTTTTAATTTTCAAGAATTAATTTAAAAAAAAACTAATGGCCAAAAAATTTTTTGGGATTTTTCATTCTCAAAAATTATCGAAATCGGGGAGACGGTCTGCCAAACCTCTGGTTGATTTGATTTGAAATGACCGATGAGATGCATAGTAGCGAGAGAATTTGACTTTTAAAACTTCTTTTGTTCACTAGATATAATAAAATGGTATGCTATTATTTTTCTTTACTTGCTTTGATTTTAAGGTAAAGGTCATTTTGTGATAACTGACGGGACATTTCTTATAAAACGCTAATATTTTTTTGTTTGTCTACATTTTCGATGGGTTTCAATGGGTGACTCCGTGGTTATTGAAGATCGAGAGATACTGTCTTACTTCTGTAAACTTTAAAAATAGTATAACAGATTTCCCTTAATTTAAGAGATAATTGAGTTCTGTAGAAACATGTCTGTGGCAACCTTTTTAGAAAAACACAATGGTCTTTTCTAAATTTGAATCTGACGTTTCGTTTCGTAAATACCATCATCAGGATCAAAAACTTAAATACGGACCAAAATGTTTTACTTCATATTTTAGTTTATTTTTAAATTTGTTTGATATTAAAATATAATTTTTGTTATTTTGAAGTTTCGATTCCGAAAAAAAAATCATCTTCAGTGCATTTTTTTGCTGGACGGACCTGTCCCATTTTAATTTGTTTTTGACACCATTTATATTTAACTACTATATCGTAGACCTGGACAAACAAGGTATATTATATAAACATACGGGTGCACCGGACAAATTGTTTTTTGTTATAACTTTACCAATTTCAATAAAAAAAAACTGTAATGTATTGATACAAATAAACCTTTTGAAAAAAAAACATTCATTTTGCCGCCATATTTAACTTTTAATTTTTATTTAGGTATAAATATTACTTTTCAACATACAAAACAAAGTATTTAGAAAATAAATAGCAACATAATAACAAAAAGAGGTTTATAAAAGGTAGGCATTTGATTTGCTCCGCCTGTTGGATTTAATTATGGCGGCAAAGCAAATGTTTTTTTTTTTAAAGGCTTATTTGTCTTATCAATACAGTTTTGTTTTTATTCAATTGGTAAAGTTGTAGCAAAAAAACAATTTGTCCGGTTTTTTTCGGTTCACCCAGTATGTTAATATAATATATCTTGGTTGTCCAGGTCTACTATATCGTAGTTAAATGTAAATAGTCTAAAAAAAACTAAATTAAAATGGGGCAAGGCCGTACCAGAAAAAAAATGCACTGAAGATGATTTTTTTCGGGATCGAAAAATCAAAATAAAAAAATATATATTTTATTAACAAACCAAGTTAAAAAGAAAAAAGAAACTAAAATATGAAATAACACATTTTGGTCCGTATTTAACTTTTCATCCTGATGATGGTATCTACGAGTCGAAACGTCGGATTAAAATTTCGAAAAGACCATTGTGTTTTTCTAAAAAAGTTGCCACAGACATGTTTTTAAAGAACTCTATTATGTTATAAATTAATGGAGACAAAATGAATCTGTTAGTATCAATTTTTAAAGCTCAAAAAAGTAATGCAAAAACTGCATGTCTCTATCTTCAATAACAATGGAGTTTCCCATTGAATCCCACCGAAAATGGGACACTCTGTACATGTTTAACAAATCCCCAAATTCACATCCATTGTGAACGATCCCATTCTTTAGGAAAACTGCCAAATAAGTGGTACAATTTGATTGAAAAAAAAAAACGGTTAAAAACAAAGTAGGACCTGCTCTTCCGAAAGCATTTTACAACATCAATTATCGCGACAGTAATGAAACACGGTAAACCACGGAATGAAATATTCTGTGATTATTATTAACATTTATTTCACAATATTGAAAATAAATTGAACGTTAGGAGAGCGTTATTATGCTTTACATTATCTTCATGACATGCGGGATGATAAATAGCGAGATGAAACTGTTATAATAAATTTTCCTTTCCTCGAAATGATAAAAGTGTAAAAATTAACGGCAAAATTTAACTTCCTGTTCCTACCTACATTTGCTGCGTTTACATTGAGCAACTTAACAAGACTATCTTGAAATCGCGCACTGATACCGTATTATTGAGTTGAGTCACAAGATCCGCTCCATTTTAAGGCGTAGTTACAAGTTTGACGGGTATTTTTTTTAGATGTTAGCATAATTCCCAAACGACTCCACCGATTTCCATGATTCTTTTTTATTGGTATAAGGAAAGCCCCACGCTGGTCCTATTCTTACTTTTGGGTATGGGTTTGCCTCGAAGACCTTCTTGGAGTTTTGTTTGCAGAATTTGTTAACGCGTGGAGAAAAACAAAATAAGTTAATGATGAGCACAGATTATTAAATTCAAAAATGTTTTAGTTAATCTTTAAATTTTTGTCTAGTATTAAATAAACATAATTTATTTTTTCGTCGTACTACCTATTATCAATTTAGTGATTTTGTCAGATATTTTTTTCAACTTTGTCTCGTTTTCCTTCCTTAGTTTCATTTAATGCATTACTAGAGCTAAACTAAGATACTTATTTGGCCAGTTTATGGCAAATAAACAGGAACGCCAAGACTGTCGTTTATTAGTTTGACCTCACTTGAAGGTTGCCTAACTATAAAGAAACAACTAAAATCATGTGCTGCTAGACTTGAGAAAAACATTAAAACGGCGAATATTTATAAACAAAAAACAAAAGTAATTAGCAAGTAATAACCAAGTAGTAACAAATAAATCTTTTACTTAAAACAAAGGTGAAAACCCTCATATGGAATCTTGTCCTTTAGACTCATTGAGCACAAATTAATTTCGTTCGTTCACCTGATGGGCTAAAGGGGTAACGGTGAATGCTTCCGGTACGATTTTTGTATTTTTGGTTACCCACATTATTTGCAGGTTTATTTTTGGCCAGACTGGTATTGAATTACATGACCTATATTATGTTTTTATTTTAACATTTTGTGTAAGTAATTATGATTTAGTAAATTTCAAATGAAGTAGCTTCTATACCTGGTTGATAACTTATCAAATTTCTTTTAGCATATTCAATTATTTCGGCCCTATAAATAAGATTGAGAGACAATATTAAAAAACTCGGTATTTGTGTTTTAATTTAAAAATATCGTGACACAAAAATCCTTTGAGGTCACTAAATTCCATTTGTAATAATTGACGTTACTTTTTTTACGCAGATATATTTCGCAGACTTCAAATCGTAATAAAAAAATCTTGACATTAAATAACTATGGATCAATATATCCTTTTTGACAGTGGCGTAGCCAGAAATCGATTCTGGAGGGGGTGTTCACCATTTAATAAAAATCAACTGGTAAATTTTTAAAAATTAGGTAGGTGCCTATTGCTTCAGCTCTTGAAATAAAGGAAGGGGAGAGGGGCGCTTTAATAATTAACTTATTTTTAAAAGCAAGTCTCATCTAATCTCATTTGCCGATTTTTTTCAAAATTAACCCTTAAATGCGCTGCATGGAAAAATTTGATAAAAATTACACTAAAATTCTATTTTTTAGGCATTTTAAATGCTGCTTACAAAAAAATTGCTTAAAATTAAACAATATTGTAATAATAATTAATATTGGTATAGCGCCGCAAGCAAAAATTTTCTAAAAAAAATTCTTTAAAAATTTTGATCTCATAGGTTTTTTGTAAAATATTTTTGAAAAAGTAGATTGGGTTAGATCCCAAGGTGGGTTGCGGTGGTATATATAATTTGTTGCCAAATCATAAATGCGTCGCAGATGAAAATTTTAAGAAAAATTATACTAAGAATGCCATATTACACCTTTTAAAGGTTGGTGATAAAAATTGTGATAATTAATGACGTCATAGCACCGTAGGCAAAATTTTATAACATTTAAGACATCACACCAAATACATGTCACAAACCGGTGTAAAGCTTGGGTCAAAAAAGTGGGGAAGCTATAGCTTTCCCTGGGTCCCTTGATCATAATTAATTTATTGTAGATTGGGTTGGACCTCCGCCAAACCCCCTCCCCCTTGCCTACGCCACTTTTTTTGATGTTTGGAGTTTTGCTCCTTTTGTTAAGAGAGATACGAGAGCATCATTTATTACTCTACGTTAATTTGTTGTTCTTTGCTTTTTTTCTGGACGTAATAATTATCAAATTCCACTGTACAATTTATATCAACACTGATTCTTATTGCTTGAGAAAATTACAGTTTTCAACAAGTAGTAATAATAAAGCGAAAGTACACGAAGGCCAAGAGAGGACCCTTGAGGCACCCCGGCACTGCGAACCAATATTATAGAAGCTGATATTATGTAAATAATCGCTACATTAAGGCGCAATTACACAGACGAACATGCTCAAACAAAAGCTCGTGCAAAAGATCTAAAATTTTTTGCGTGAACATTTTTGTGAGCTTTTCTTTGAACATTTTGTTCGGGTAAATTTTTGAGCAAATTATTGCTATCTGTTTTGGAAACATATTTTTAAAGACGAGAATAAATAAAATTTCACATCAGTGATCAGTGATCTCAATTCTTTAAAAGAGTGGAACACCAACTTTTATTTTAAATTTTTGTGAAAAAAAGCCGACGGCAAGCGAAACATTATTCTTGGCTATCAGTTTTGTCACATGGATTAGGGTTACTTATAATATTTTTTTCTTAGGGTTTTTCCCGGATTTTCTTGCCCGGGGGTTTTTTTGGGATTTTCTTGCGAGTTTTTTTTATTTCCAAGAGTTTTTTCCTAAATTGAAAAAACAACCCAGGAAAATTTTTCTTTTCCAAAAAAATTTTGAGTTTTTCAAATATCGGCAAAAAACTCAAAAATTGTACTTTTAAGCGGTAATCCGCGCCTCACGACTATGAGGAGTGGTGGGGAGGGGATTTTTTTTAAACATATTTTTGTAACTTTACCCTTAGCTTTGATTCTTTTTTTTTTCATTCCTCACACCAGATTTACCTAGTTAGTTTAAGGCTCCAAAGGTTGCTTAAAAAAGCAAAAGATTCATGAAAATGCTGAAGATAGATATTTACTGTCAATTTAATGTAATAATCAAGATCGATTACTGACACTGAACAATATGCAAAGGAGCAACATTCCGATTCAGAAGTCTAGTCTATTACTGCCAAATTATATTTTTTTAGACAAGGGTCGGGATGGTAGTGTTGTAAAAGTGGGTAATAAACGGGTATTATTTAGACCGAACGTGCTTTTGTTCATATATTTGAGATTTAATAAAATGTATATAGGTTTTTTAATTTGACTTAATTATTATTGTATTGTGTTTTAAACTAGGAAGTAAAATAAAGAGATATTCTTTTAAACGTAAATTTTTATCACTACATTTTACAGGCAACAGCAATAAATAAGTGCCAATTATTATTTTTTTATTCTCGTTTTGTACAACTCCAAAAAAGTTACAAGTATACTGGCATATCCCCTATAAAAATCAGGTCAATCGAAGTTGCTTATAAGGCAAAATGTGAATTTCGACATCAAATCGTTTTTCCGTCGGAAAGCACATTATTAAAAATACCTTGTTTTAAAACTTAGTCTTTCTATTTTCAGTTAAGTTCAATGAATTCCCATAAAGCTATAAAAATTAAATTTGTAAGAAATTTCTATACCAACATTTCTTCAAACACATTTTGCTTAACATTCTCTCCAAAATTTCCGTGAGTCTTTTTGTTCGAGATTTTGCTCGAACTTTTTTTTGAACATTTTGCTCAAGAGGCTCGTGTAAATGTTTGTCGGCATTTCAACATCAAAGGAAAGTTTGTCTGTGTAAATGCGCCTTTATAGAATAGGTACATTTTTCTCACAGAAATAAAATACACACCCCGCCGAAATTCCATTCTGAAAATAGTATCCAGATGTGGCAAAACTTTGGTTCACTCGTAAAATTTGACACTTTAAGACCAGGTGTGAATGAGTCACAATTTAGTAAGCATTGTTCTCCTCAGACGGAAGGAAAGTGGCCTGAAGCCTAAGCAAAGAAAAATAAACCGTAAAAAGAGACAATATTAAGTACAATTATTAAGAAAGATTTTAAAATATCGTTTTTGTTGTTCTAAAACTGTTAGCATCTTTAGCGATACCACAATAACCGATAGTTTTTGACATTGAAACGTCATATATCGTCAAGCGCTACCAAACGCCGACGTACGAAACATATGCGCATTTGTGTTTTGGCCAGCTTCTTTCTATTAGATCAATGTTGCCAGGTGTGGTGAAAATTGACCAGATTTGGTGATTTTTCAACCCATTTGTTGAAATGGTGAAAACTTTTTAAAAAACCCTTATTTCTGGTGATTTTTTAGACTGTCATATTTAAATTTAAAATTTTGTTTAAAAATTAAAAAATCAGTTATTTTATACCAAAAAAACTCTTATTTATTACGCGAGCGGCATTTTACATACTAAAAGATTAATTTCTGCAAACAACAACAGCTGTTATAACTTTTTGTAGGTACAGATATTATTAACAAATACAATAATAATATGTATAAATAGATTTTAGGAGTTATAATATGTTATTATTTTGACTAAGTCTGCAATAAACCATGTTATAAAACAGTATAATTTAGTTTTATTTAGTTATTGTTTTTATCTCATGTAAATATGCGATTTTTTTTAATCTGGTGATTTTTTCCCAAATCTGGCAACTTTTGAAACATGTGTCTGGTGATTTTTAGTTTTTTGACCTGGCAACATTGTATTAGATTCCGCGCCATTTCGGAGAGTATGGTGCTGGGTTCTTTCATGAGAGCTCTTTCATGAATAATGAAATAGGTGTACCTGCTGTAAGTTTTAAAATGCATTTACATAAATAAAAGCAACACATTTGGGTAGTTAATTAAGAAGGTATAAATTTTGTCTTGAAATGGACAACCATATCAGAAATCTTATTTTATTTAAACATTAAAAGCAAAAACGAATAAATTAAAAAAAAAAACATATACCAAACAGGCTATTTTGAACTGTTAAATAGTGTTAAAGGTATCGTTGTCGGCAAAGTTATCGAGCTGTAAATTGGCATGACCACAAATTATCTTAAGTGTGTCGTATCAGATAACATTAGCCTCACTGCCAGAATTCCGACTTTATTACTCCTCAACTGTTTTACTGCTTCTGTCTGGATCTTTCTACAAAGGCCTGTACACATTCACCAAAAAAAGTAATTTCACCCAGAGGCTTTTGTCGCTCCCTACAGAGGCGCACCCAGAAAGATGGTTTTTTTTTGGGGGAGGGGGGGCTTTAATTAATTATTAGATTATACGAAACAGATTAAAAATGGGTACTATTATATTAGATGTACTTAGATATTATATTGGTTATATATAAAAAAAAGAGGTATTCAAAAACCAATAGACTTTGATGGCGTTTCGATTTTGCCATCTCATTAAGTACTTCTGCGACAGATATGGCAATATCTTGATTGATGCAAAGAGCAGCCAAACCATTAAGCCGGGTATTTTCAATAGTATTTCTCAAGTTTTGAAATATTTTAGATCTGAAAAAGACCTTTCTGATGTTGCGGTTGTAGTTTTCATTTTTTTTCATTCCAAAGAAGTTATGCTTTCAAAATCATTTCGTTGCTTGTTGTTATTTTTGATAAAACCCTTTTATTATAAAAACAATGGATATCCAAAAAAGATTTCAATTGTGTATCAAAAGGTAGTAGGTACTGATGGCGGAGGGAATATCTTTCTATCTATCTATCTAAGTTGGTAATTAAGCTATCTAAAAATGGCAAGAATATATGGTTACCTTGGAATATACTTACCAGCCTTTTGAACTGTCTAATCTGTTTTAATCTAATTTTATAGATGGGGTTACTTTGATCATATTAGATTAATGATTTTTTTTATTATTTAATATTTAAATTATTATGACTGACTGAGTTAACCTTGAATTAGATTTTTTTTTCATTGGGCTTGGGGGGATTAAGCTCTCCAACCACTCCTGGGGTCCGCTCATGCTTCCTCTATACACCCTCCGTAAAAAATATATTTATTTGCAGGCAAGGGAAATAAGAAACCTTTATGTCTTTTGTGTCTCAAGTATCATTAAGGCGCATTTACACAGACAAACTTTCCTTTGATGTTGAAATGCCGACAAACATTTACACGAGCCTCTTGAGCAAAATGTTCAAAGAAATGTTCGAGCAAAATCGCGTACAAAAAAACACACGTAAATTTTGGAGAGAATGTTGAGCAAAATTTGTTTGAAGAAATGTTGGTAATAAAAATTTCTTACAAATTTAAATTTTATAGTTTTATGGGAATTCATTGAACTTAACTGAAAATAGAAAGACTAAGTTTTAAAACAAGGTATTTTTAATTAAGTGCTTTCCGATGAAAAAACGATTTGATGTCGAAATTCACGTTTTACCTCATAAGCAACTTCGATTGATCTGATTTTTATAGGGGATATGCCAGTATACTTTGACACACAAAATTACAGCAGTGTTTGACAGCACTGCGTTCCGACTGTCTAAACCTTCCTATCCCCCCCCCCCAGGGAACAACTAACTACTCTCCAGAACAGTTCTCTAAAAATATCCACCTGCATTTTAAAAAGTAATTACTTCGAAGACATTTCCGTTTTCTTTTTGTAATGAAAGAAAACCAAAAAAGTTAAAGAAAAGAATTAAATGTTATTACCTCCATCATTAACTATTTTAACATTGCATATGACAAAACTGATAGCCAATAATAATGTTTCGCTTGCCGTCACCTTTTTTTCACAAAAGTTTAAAATAAAAGTTGGTGTTCCATTTTTTTAAAGAATTGAGATCACTGATGTAAAATTATATTTATTCTCATCTTTAAAAATATGTTTCCAAAATAGATAGCAATAACTTGCTCAAAAATTTACCCGAACAAAATGTTCAAAGAAAAGCTCACAAAAATGTTCGCGCGAAAAATTTCAGTTCTTTTGCACGAGCTTTTATTTGAGCATGTTCGTCTGTGTAATTGCGCCTTTATATTCCGAAAGCTTTGATGTATTTTCTGTATTGTTTGTTATTGTTATATTATTGTATAGGTTCTGTTCTGGAGAATATCTTATCTACTCAAAGGTATTTATTAGCTATGTTTCACCCGAAAGATCATTAGAACATATTGCTTAAAGGCTGGTTAACATCAGGGCCAGTAATAATATCTGTAATATTCTTGAATCAGAGTTCATCGATCACATTCACCCAAAAATCGTGCGAACTTGATTGCTTGGCCCGCTGCATGCGAACAGCTTCATTTCGATAAACGTATGCGCATAGTAATTTCACCCAGAGGCTTTTGTCGCTTCCTACAGTAGCGCACCCAGAAAGATGTTTTTTTTTTGGGAGGGGGGATAATTAATTTGAAGATTATACGAAAACGATTTAAAAATAGGTACTTACAGCTTCATTTCGATAAATTTATTTTTGATAATTTTATTTCCTTCACCGGGAAGCGTTTACTTCACATAAGTGAACGTTTGTGCGCTTGAGAATTCAGCCCTGGAGAGTCCTCCCCGAAATTTGAGTGAAATTAAGCCTGCGGCTGCGCCTGCGTTCTCACCCGTTTTAGAAAACTTGGTTGGTAATCTCGTGTGTAATTCATACCCAACTTCCTAGCCATATATTAAAAAAGATGTTCATTCAACATTGTACTCCTATCGATCGATAAAACAAAGAGATAACATTTCAGAGTATAGATGTAAATAAAAGACGCGTTTTCACAAAATCAGTGAGTAATACTTTTATTGAAAATATGTTTTTACTTGTCGCTATTTTAATGATGTCATAAATTAACATATCATTTTTGGCAAACGGATCTTTCTTCAAATTATTAAATTTTCCACCAACGAAAGAATTCCAATACTTTCGTATGTATGTACAGACAACAATGCACAACACAATTCTTAAATTAACTAGGCTACACCCTAGATGATCCATGTTTATTTATTTTGTTACACTGCTCAACTGCTCAATCTTTAGAATGTTAGAATGAACTTTGTTTAATAAACATAACAAGTGAACGCGATTTCACAAAATCAGTGAGTAATACTTTTATTAAAAATATGTTTTCACTTTGTCGCTATTTTAATGATGTCATAAAATAACATATCATTTTTGGCAAACGGATCTTTCTTCACATTATTAAATTTTCCACCAACGAACGAAACAATTCCAAAACTTTCGTATGTGCAGACAACAATGAACAACACAATTCCTAAATTAACTAGGCTAGACCCTAGATGATCCATGCTTATTTATGCTGTTAAACTGCTCAATCTTTAGAATGTTAGTATAGTCGAAATTATACCCATTTGTAGTGACATCATTTTTGTTTATCTCTGTTTGGTACATTTCAAACGGCAGTGACAACAAATTTTTCGAAAAAAATTGGTTTTTGATTATTGTTCGATTTTTATAAGTAAACGTCCTCTATATTTTTACCTGAAATATTTTTAAAGCAAGAAATGCCTCGAAAAAAATATTATAGGTTTAATGAGCAAACGCAGCTAATAATTTTAAATATATTACCTTGTTTTAATTGGAAAAAGACCGAATCCGCAACGGAACCGCCCTTCAAGTTAAGAATGTAATAGAGCAAACAGCAGAAGCAATCGAATTAAGTCCCACTACAATTGCAAATATTAAGAAAAATGGGATAAAATCAGACAAAACTTACGCATCTAATATGTCTTCAAAGCAAAACACAGCCAAAACCAAAATTACAAACTATTTACAAAAAGAAATTCGGGAAACAATTTATTCAATGTACGCCAGAAAAGAATATGTGACGTTGGCAAAAATTAGGCAAAATTTCAGGGCACAAAGATGGATAAACAGTAGGCTTTAAGTGGAAGAAATCAAACAGTCGAAAATATTTAATGGACTTACCAGACATGTCCATAAAAGAATATAAACTTTTTAAGGAAGCACATTAAAAAGTTTAAGTCCAGAAGGTTTTACTCTAGTTTTCATAGACAATACGTGGATCTTTAGCAAGGTATCAGATGATACCAAGCACACGTATTCAAAAAAAAACAGTGAATGTAAAAATAATCTTGTTATCTTTTTAGAGTTTTGTGATAAAAATCTGTGCTTGTGAATTAAGCTCCACCTGTTTTAAATACCTAGAACACTCTTCGCCTTTCGGCAAGTTCAAAAGTTAAAAAAAATGTAAAACAAGTTAAAGGGTTAAGGTCAATCGGATGGTTTGCTATGACTCCGAATATAACTCTCATATTGCCCCACTGTGAAGTTCTGGGGATCTTTAAAGAACCGTACCTTTTAAACAACTTGATTGACCCCCACTTTTATAAAAAAGCACATATAAAATGCAATAACAGAGAATTAAATCTCAAATTTTTCAATGTATTTAGTGGTAGTTTATATATTTTTGAGTTCCAGAATACGGGTTAAATTTAAATTAAGTAAGTTATCTCCGTTTTTTTTTTCAGGTCATCGATATATTGTGGTCCACACTGGAACAAAAGATGCCTTTATTAAAGGCGCTAATTTAACATTCAAAAGTGGGTTATTATTACAACATGAACAGAGAAAATTTTGAAAATTGGTTTCAAACACAGCTTGTTCCAAATCTTCCTCCAAAGTATTAATAATCATGGACAACGAAAGCTACCATTATGGCATATATCAGAAGAGATTCCAAGAGAATGTTGGACCCAGCAGAGACTAATCGGGTGGTTATAGAAAAAGAATATTTACCTTCCAGAAAAGGCTATGAAACAACACTAATTTTATTTTGAGATTTCTTGTATAAGCATTTGAGTCATTTTGTTACAATTACATTAACTTGGCAACTTGTTTGGAACTGTATTTTTTATTTATGTTAATTATTCATCAAGATGGTATTTACAGAATCATGCTAAGTTTGGTTAGTTTGCTTTTTAACGGTAAAGGTATTCGCTATTCGGCGCTAATTAGCGCCTGTGGTTACCTTTAATAAAGGTAATAGCCTGGCAGAGTGCTACTGCGCCTTCCCAGAATAAAGATAAGGGTAACAGACTGGCCAAAAACCTGACCAAAATCACCTAATGTTATAAAATTAGATCGTGTTTTTTCCGGTAATTTAAGTAGGTCTTAATTTATAAGGTCACGGATAAATAGATCATGCATGGACAGCTTTAGACACCTTAATATATCCAAAGTTAAAATGACATTTTTTATTATGTTCATCACCCTCTAGTAAAAGTATCACCGTTAGTTAGCCACCAGTCATTTGTTGCAAAAGAAATATCGGTGGATCAACACCGTTCACAACTAAAAAGCCAGTTAACTCCTACCGCCTCAGTGCCCTTTAGCTGACTGTGGCTGCCACTTTTATAACCAAATTGACAAGTAATACATGGATTTTCTGTCAGTTTGGTGTCAATATGGCACCGATCATAGGCCAAAGGATACTAAAATGAAAATGAGTTAACTGGCTTTTTAGTTGAGAACGGTGTTGGGTGGATATATGTTTATAAAACATTAGAAGTGAAGTCGAAAAAAATTACTACTTTTTTATACCAACAATTAATTTTTTTCCAAAATAGACAAATATATAATTATATTACTTCCACGTGTGAATTCAATAATTAAAAAAAAATAATAAATTATTTGAGTATAAAAGGCGTTTATAATAAGTCTCTTAATAAAAAAGAATATTTTTTAACATAAAAAAATAAACTTAGTGTTTAAATATCTTTTAACATAAAAAAAATATGATTTAGGGAGTTAAAACTGTAAGTGCGGATAATACTGTATGTACAGTTTCGGCATCTAAAGCATTTTTAAAAAAGAAGTAGACTTTTGAGTATAAGATTTATTATTTTACTTTTTGCTAACGTTTTGACCATATTTATTTTATTGTTTTTTTTGAGACAATAACTAATTATTGGATTTATGCTAAATAGTAAATGTCAATGTGAGTTTTTGACCACAGGGTTTTGAGGGTATGAAGTATCTGTGCGCTATAGTTAATCTACGCCATAATAGCAGCACGCTGTTGAGAATGCTGATAATAATAACATCCAACGATTATGTTATTATTGTGTTATTATAAAACAACCACACAGAAATACAAAAGGTAAACAATCTCGTGTGACATTGAACCGTTATTCTAACGAGTTTGTGTATTTTTTATTTAATCAATTTGACCATGTTGGCATGTATCTCGCAACACCAGAAAATTAATTGCTTGGAAGTTTTACAGGACAAAAACCTTTGAAAGAAATAGTGAGCTAATATAATAACAAAAGCAAATCGCGTTCTTGAACTGGTAGGTATCAATTTGTATTGATATATTTAACGTATTTTTAATGCAAGACATGGACTGGATGGAAAACAAATAGAGAAACAGCAAATAAGCGAAAGAAGACCAAAAATCACATACCCACATCATACTTCTGGCTTTTAATCATTGCCCTAAATTTCGTTTAAAAATCATTTCACACTGCTTAATGCATTTAATCTCGTATTAGTTCCATACACAAACATTTGCTTAATACAATCTATTGTTTCAATATCACTACTTACCGCTTAATTTAACAAAGCAGTGTGCGTACGAAGCTTTTTCTCACTCGATTTGCCAAATAAAATCGAAAGCATAAATTTAAATTACTATGGGTTTGCTTAACACATTGCTTAATTTTTTTTTAGACATATAATTTGGCAGATTTATTTGTTTACTATACAAGGTGTTAAAAGGATGAACCTGCATTTTCTTGACGAAACATCAAAATTTTAAAAAATCCCAAACACATCGATTTTGTTTGCAAGGGGGCTGTGTTCTGATGTAAATCCTAGCGATGTTAATAGCCACAATAGACCTTTTAGGTCGCAGTAGAGGGTGCATAATTGCACCACTCATAACAAACCTAGCGATGTTAATAGAGCAAAAAACAAATCAAAAGATTATGGGTGCTTGAGACTGTCAGTCCCCGGATACCTTTCTTTTGTTTTTTGACGTTTCTTTTTACAAGAATTTTGGAACATTGCTTTTTGTTATAAGCTTGTTGGCAACAAATAGCATTTTATTCTATTCTATTCTCCGAAAATAAAGAAGATTCAAAATTGGATGGATATCCCACAAGGAACACTCAAAGGACCAAAGTGCAAGGAGAAACAATTAAATGAAATTTCGCCCTGGGTAACCAGCGTGGGCTCATCAGTCGGTTCATACACTTTGATTTACAACTTTTAATCACTCACACATAGAAATTTAATTTTTCCCTATTTTATAGTAAACCATGGGCGCCTATCCCGAACCTACATCAACTGCTACTTCCACAGCAACTAATAGAACTAAAATTTCCAATAGGTCACTGTTCTAATGCATAATTTAAAATTCGTGCAGTATTTTCGTGGTCGCGTGTCTGCATTTCGTCGACCTCCATTTTCCCTTGCATATTTTATTTTCTTAACATTACATGCTACTTTGAAGGTTCATAGACCCCGTTTTCTATTCGTTTATCCAACTCTGGCAGCGTAAAAAGAGCTTCTGTTGCTTATTTTCTTTTAACAACTAAGTTTGTATTTTTTTAGGCTCTATACTGCCTACTTAATTTTTTTGTAGAAATAAAATAGAAACTGCTTGTGGTCGTCAAGAACAAAAATCAAAAGGATCAGGTACCGGTAAGATGGAAAATAAGTGAATTTTGAAACCCTCAGTTTTTCTGTCGGTTTCTAAAGAAGGGTCCATTGCGTTTATATATTTCTAAAGGCTTTTGAATAACGTACTTTATTAAAAACTGTGATTTTTATATTTTAGCACGCAAGCCGGTTTAGTTTTTTGTTTTTTCAATATTTCTCTAAATATTATATATATTATACGTCAATTATTTTGTAATCCAGTTCTTTTAAACCTCAAAATTACCAGTTATTTATTTCTTTCTTTTTAGTACTTTTTTTAAGGGGAAATCTTACATAAGACGCTCGAACTACTTTCCTGCCAGAACCATTTCTCCTCTAACAGGAGAGCCTGATTATTTAAAAAATGCCTTTTTTAAATGATAAAAGATTTTAAAAAATTAAATAAAACAAGAAAAATAAAACATAAATAACAGAACTTGAGGTACGGCTTATGCAGTTAACTGATTTAACTGTTTCTCTTTGTGACATTTAAATTTTCTTCGTAACGGAAATGTAAAATTACATTTCCATAAATATTTTGAAACCTTGTTTGTTTTCATTTGGTTTCGTGAAATGCTTATTCTGTGTTTGAATTTGCCCTATTAATTTGCACCTTTATCATTTATCATTTTTAGCAATTAATACATATAGTTCAGCTTAGTAACCATCACCCAAGTATAAAAAAATTGGTTTGTTATACTCGGCTATCACCGCGTGTTCTTTGTCGGTTTCTTAGGCCACCTCAAGAGTTCTTCAGATACCTTTGTAAACTTGTTTGGCTGTAAAAGCCCCTATTTCGCTTTGTATGCTTGTCAGGCGACATTTTTTGAAGTTTGTCACGCTCGATTCTTTGATAAGGTTACGCTATTATTGTTTCTAAAGTAATGAAAGTACATACTTATAACAATTAAGTACTTTAGGTGAAATGCAAAAATTACAAAAAAATATTTACTAGTTTAACTCAAAAAGAACATTTAAATAATAGCACTATTAATAGCAGTAAAACAATTAATAAAAGTAAAATTTGAAAAACCTACTAAAAAAAATGAATTGTTGAAATTTTACTGCAACTGGAAAAAAATATAATGGACTAATAAAATTTAAAAAAAAATGTTAGACTTCGTATTAAGTATAGCAAATTTTTAGCCTTATACAGAACCCATATATGTAAAAATTAATCAATAATAAATAATAATACCAAAGAAAATGCAGTAGTAATAACAAAAAAAATGCAAGCCTTCCTTGGGTAAAAAAAGGTACGTTAAATTAATAATTGAAAACAAGTTGGTTTCCTATAATACTAAAATATTTCGAAATGTTATCTATCATTCTTTTCTCAAGCAAAATAATTGCGAAAATAACACTGGTGTCGGTTTATATACAAACAACACACAGAATTTTAGTGGTTTAAGATAAAACTTCTTAATCGAAGGATATTCAAAAAATAGTTTACAAAAGGTTGTATTTTAAATTTAGGAGGTACATCCAAAAAATTTACAAAATTCTCCATACAAGACACTATTCCTGATCAGAGTTAATTCCCTGGCGAAGGGTCCGACATTCAAAAAATACATGTCAGAAAAAACTATCCACCTCAGGTATTTCGAGAACCGATAGAGATATTTACCGAAAACAGTTCGAGGGATTGGAGGGGAAACGTTATTTATGTATTTAATGCCTTGGCGCAGGCCACGCACCCACGGGTTTTCTTAAATTGGACCTCCCTCCTTGTGATACCTCTTTGGAAAGGGTTTTGCATCGGCTTTACAACGGTGTATGTTTTTCTTAATTTGGAATAGCAGTTTTTGAGATATTAGCAGTTAAAATGTAAAAACATTGATATTTTTAGCAAGAAAATGATTTGATTACCGTTTACAAAATATCCAAAAGTTTATTTAAGGTTTCATAGAAGACTGCAAATTATGCATTCAGAATGTTGCCGGGCCTCACACCCTCGTTGCAGGCCACGCCCATTATTTTAAAAAATATTAAGAGCACTTCATTGGTGAGGCCTGTAAACATTCTAAATGCATAATTTGCATTCTTCTATAACTTTTGGGTATTTTGTAAACGGTAATCATTTCATTTCGATGGTAAAAATATCAATGTTATTATATTTTAACCGCTAACATCTTAAAAACGGCTATTTCAAATTGAGAAAAATATGCACCATTGTAAAGTTGATGCAAAAACCTTTCCAAAGAGGTAACACAAGGGGGGAGGTCCAATTTAAGAAAAACGGGTGGGCGTGGCAGGTGCCAACACGGTGGGCGAGACCAAGTTACTGAATACATAAATAACGTGTACCCTCCAATCCCTCGAACTTTTTTCGGAATTAGATAAATATCTCTATTGGTTCTCGTAATACCTGGGGTGGATAGTTTTTAAATTGTCACCCTCAGTCTGACAATTTTGACGCTGTGCTACCAATAAAAAAACCAAGGATCACTTGCGATTATGAAACAAACAACATGAAAAATATTTTCTTCATTATAAGCTCAGATTCAGAGGGTCAAAGAACCAATTTTTTGCGGATTTTTCCCAGGTTCGTTGATTTATTTCATTATTTAAGGTAGTTGACACTTTGTAAGGTTTGTTGACCGTTTCGGACTAAAAAAGTTGTTCATCTGTAAACTTTTGTTGTTTTCTTTGTAATTTTTGGAAGAAACATGAATTTATAATGAATGGCCTGTCAGATCTCGTTAGGTAATGTTTAGCTTTAAAATAATTTAAAGCATGCATGTTATTTTAAAATAACGCGAATGCGCAATGCTTTGTTTTTGTTCTCAATGAGCGCTACAAATGAAGTAATTGTCAACATTAACTTTTGATCTAAACTACAAATTACCCAAAACAGTGTCTCTATCTTCTGATATCAGGTGACATACAAAAAACTTAACATTTTCTAGTTTGTTAGAGATTTTAGTTTTCAAACCCTCTGCTTGCTAAAATAAATGTATTCATTAAAGGTATCTCCTGGCCAAATGTTTAAGGTATTAAACTTAAATTTAAACTAATTATCATTAAAGTCATTTTCAACCACAATAACAGAAAAGTAATCTTTGTTGTGTTGTACTTAAATTAATGGATTCCGTTCAAACTTAAATTGGGTTCATTTAAATTTGTGTTCAAACAACCGTTATTTACTATCAAAGCCATGTCAGAAGCATTGAATTTTATTCCTTTGAGAGATGTTATCATTTATTGTTGCTCGCTGTTAAATAATAATAATGTTTCGACGTTTAAAACTGCTTGCTTTAGCTCTTCTTTCAAAAAATTCCTTGATTTTAGGAAAATTAAAATACCGTTAATACATCAAACAAAGATTGACTTTGCTAATATCTATTTAGCGATTTTTTTTTCAATTTTACTAAATTTGTCAAATACGCAAATAAAACTTGTCTTATGTTAGTGGAATAATAGAACTGTTTAGCTTTATAATGTGTTCTGAAGATAAATCAAGTAAAGATTTTCTCGAAAACTTCCCTCGTTTAAGAAAATACAGACTTTTCCAGGGTGTATCCAGACTTTTTTACGGTGTCGAGACCTTTTTAGAATGCATCCAGACTTTTTCAGAAGGTATCCAAACTTTTTTAGACTTTTCTAGGAGGTATTCAGACCTTTTTAGAGCGTAACCAGACTTTTCTAGGGTGTATTTGGACTTTTCTATTATATTTTATATATAAAAATATTGATATATACGTTGTCAAAAAGAACCACGCATAATTTAAATAGAAACTGGATCTCAGTGGGATTTCAACGCCGTTTAAGTATGTTATTGGGACAGTCCCTGAGAGCAGTTTGTCTCATGGGCACAGGTGCCGATATCTACAGGGTGAGCCAATAATAGCTGTCAAAGTTTGGGATGAGCTTATTATTATCATGTTTATGAAGACCGATAAATTTAGAAATGACATTTATTTTGGCTGGGGTAAGGCAAAAAGGAACCGATTGGGCCTACTTGCCAGGTCTTGGGCCGCACCCTAGTTACTACTACTACTATTTTGGCACTTGTCAAACCCTGTCAAAAAAGAGGAAAAATAATTAATTAACTTAAAGTTTTAATGTCTCCAACAAAGTAAAAAGAAGGCATTCAATTTTCCAAAAACTTCAAGTTCATTAATTATTCTTCCGCCATTTTGACAAGGTTTGACAGGTGTCAAAATAAATGTTATTTTTAATCGGATATCGGTCAAGCATGATAATAATAAGCTCTTCCCAAACTTTGGCAGCTATTATTGGCTCACCCTGTAGATATAACATACTTTAACGGCGTTTAAATCCCATAGTTTCCATTTAAACTGTGCGTGGTTCTTTTGGCGCCAATAAACTATTTTTGTCCGCCAATCATGCAAAAACGTCTAAACCCATTTGGATGAAATTTGGTAACAAAAAGACATTTTACTCAATGACGTGAATTATATGACACAAAATTGAAATTTTCAAGTTTTTTGGCACCAACAGGGTACCAAAAAAAAATATATTTTTTTAGGGATGAAGGGGAAAGCTCAAAGACAATAGTGCGAGTCGACACAAGCAATCTTTGTGTAAAATATCTTTATGATTGGTGCAGGGATTTTTGAGTTCTGGAAACGTGCGTACCCGGATTCGGAACCACCAAATTCGTGGTGCAATTTTTAGATGATTACATTATTTCCTTTAGCAAGGGAAGTAAAAGCAATAAAGTAACACTCGTGGCATATCGGACAAAGCGTTTTTGTTTCTCACTTCATTAAGACCAGGCCTCCAATGTCTAATGGAGAATCCAGACACCTACAGACCTGTTTCATCCTTATTAGGAATCATCAGGGAGTCATAGGATTGTGATTAAGAGTCATATTACAGTGACCTTATACTTTTACAGGTTTCTGCTTTATAACCTGCTGAAAGGTACAGGATTCTGTATTTATGGCCTTCTGCACTTTTCAATTTTGATATTTTTGTTTCTCGGTTTATTCGACAGGTGGCGCACGTCTCCGCGGATTACAAAATTTTTGTTTTAAATTCGAGAGGTGTGCATGATGCCCATAATCCTATGACTCCCTGATGATTCCTAATAAGGATGAAACATGTATGTAGCTGTCTGGATTCTCCATTAGACATTGGAGGCCTGGTCGTAATGCCACGAGTGTCACTTTAATTTTTATTTGCGGACACGAGATTCACTTTGTTTTTTTTTTAGTAAAAACAATGTCCATATCAAAAAGGACTAATGACATACACTAACCCTCTTTATACGCAGACGTCACCCGAGTTTTAACACTTTCTTGTAATATGACTCGCGGTAGGTGAACCGTAACTCGAAAAAGACACACAACCCAAATTAATTATGTTATTTATAATGCTTCAGTTTCAAAGCCTCAATGATCTGTGTATCACGAAGGTAATAAATAACTAAATATATGATTACAATCAATAAACATATGTTTGTGTTTGTTTGGTTTGTCATGTTTGATATTAAATAACACTAGTAGAATTCACATAAGATAGACTAAGTTAAAATAACAGGGCGACGTTTAATTATATTTACCCCTTAATTCTCTGGGAATCGTGCTGTCTATCAAATGAATATTTTGCGATAACGGAATTTATCTTTCTATAATTATTTGCCTAGTTCTCTAACCCTCATGGATAAAATTATCACTACTAGCATTCAAAAAAGACATACAAAATTGACAATTTTATAAAAATCTAGGTAATTCGTTTTTGAGAAAATCAGACGTGGGGTAATTGCGAAGGTCCCAAGGTAATTACGAAGGTCCCAAAATATTGCTTGTAAAAAGAAACCTCTCGCCAAAAACCGATATAAAATTCGTTCTCAGCGTATTCAAAGCAGATAAGTAATCGAAAACAATAATATTACCAGGAAAATTTGAAAAGCATTATTTTGTTGGAAGTAAATAACTACAGACCGATATTATTTATTACGAATTTTGCCAAACTTGTTAAAAAAATTATTAAAGTCAGAGTTGAAAGTTTTCTAAACAAGTTCAATATAATGTCAACAAACCAATACGGCTTCCAAAAAAATACATCTAAAATCTACACAACTTTAAATAATAGCCTTCCATCATTAGTGGTCTTCATCGATTTAAAAAAGCCTTTGACAAGGTAAATCATGGAAAACTTTTGGATTGTCTTGAAGCTCATGGCTTCAGAGGAAACGACCTAAAACTAATGGGAGATTATCTAACAGATAGGCATCAAACTGTACAAATAAAAAACACATTTAGCAACAAGAAAACAGTCACCTGCGGCGTTCCTCAAGGAACAGTCTTGGGTTCACTGTTATTTAATCTCTACATCAATGATATGTTCAACCTTGACCTCGACGGTGAAATTATAAGCTTTGCCGATGACACGGCAGATAAAAATTGGAGCGATCTGAAGCAAAAAGCTGAAGTTAATCTGAAAAAACTTTTTTTTAATACCTTCATGAAAAACATGATTTTAGTAACTGTCTGCAGATAACTAAAGCATGGCTTTTTTGGTTACGGATACAAAAAAAAACTTTTTTTTATCACGGTTGTAAAAAAAGATTTCTGTCCGTTTTTTACCCAAAGTTAAAGAGAAATAGCGGTGTTTCGTTCCCGCTCAATTATATTGTAAATATTTTGGCTTAGAATTTTTGTTTATTTTTTGTTTTCTAAATTTGCGTAAAATTACAATTTTCCTTTTTACTCATTGTTAATGCAATTTTCTGCTAACAAGTGATTATATACTATAAGTCTAATTTTCTTACATTTTATTAAACAAGGCACTTGATAAACTTTAATGTTTATCCCATACCTAATTTCCTATTATCCTTGTTTCCATAATGTTTCGCTTATACCCCGCACCCCTATGGAACCAAGGACAGCTGTATCGCATGAGAGAAACGGCAAGTGCAAGCGCGCCTCCCGCGCTAAATCAGTTCACGTTGACAAGGTCGCTGAAAACATACTACATCTCAGCAACTGAGTTTCGACAAAAAACTCGCGAGTGAACCACATTTTACATATAAGAAAAACTCGAGATTATTGGTGCTAACTTGGATGTCCTATTCTCCAGAATCCTCCAGGAATTCGGGGTAAGTCGAGTGCCTATTTTTTTCGGGATATTTTCTTTATTGCTACTGCTATACGGCAGGTTTTATTTCTGGCCCTATCCGCCATTGATACTTACAATTTACAATACAATAATTAAAATCGAGTTTCTAACTGTGAAATTTAACGACTGTTTGAGCGTTTGAATCAGCTTCCCTAGTTTTACAGTCCACTATAAAAAAATCTTAATTTGTGGATCGCCCATCTTTGTCCGCCCCGAACATTTGGCCTTCATAAGCCGGATAGTCGGGTAACGCGAAAACAACCCTTAACTTTTACAGTGTGGTTACTCGATTTTTCGGTTACATAATTAAAATTCTAAGCGCAAAAATAATTAGTTTTTTTGCCATATACATACAGACCTTTATTTGCAATAAATATTTTAGTTGATTTGCGCTATGATAGTTGTATAACATTTTGCAAAACAGAGTTGACAAAAGTCATCCTGCATGATTTTCTAAAATATATAAAGAGTGTGCTCTTATAAAATTCACCTATATAATAAAAAAATTGCTACTGTTGGATTTTAAGCTGCACAAAAAACGACATTGATTTATTTCGTTTCAGAGTTAAACGTAAATAGAATAAAATCGGTATTCACAGCTGAGTATCCGTTTTTTTTCTTTTGTTTTGTTTTGGTATTGTATTTTTGGGAAATATTAAAAAACACTTGTTGATTTTTCTACATTTTACAATAATGCCCGATCTTGAGGAAAAAATAGCCCGTGCTAAAGCGTTACGACACACCGCTATTGATCAGTTGCAATTAATGACAGAGGCGGCCAAAAAGGCTAAAAATGACGCAACGGCTAAAAATCGGTTTAAAGTTGCATATCGAAATATTAAATCGATTCAAAAGTCGTTTGATAAACATCATAATGCCCTTTTGGCACTTATTTGTACTGATTCAGCACAGCTAACCGCTGAAAATAAAATAGCTACTTCCATTATGACTTTGTTGCAGGATGTAGAAACTACGTATTATGAAATGTTTGAGCTTCCTTTGGAAGATCCTGCCGTAGTGGGTCCTGCTTATAACAGCACCATGATTCAACCCCAAAATCAAACCCATGAAATGTCTTATCTACCAAAACCTACCTTGCCTACCTTTAATGGTGACATAAAAAACTTTCCTACTTTTATCCAAAGCTTTGACGCTTTATATCATACAAACAAATCTATTTCTAATATAGATAAATTAAAATGCTTACGCTTGTGCTTGCAAGGCACCCCTCTTGATCTTATTTCAGATCTCCCTGTCTTAAATGATAATTATATCACAGCCTATCAAATTTTACAATCTCGTTACAATAACCGCAGGTTACAGGTTGTTACTCACTGGAAAGAGATAGAAAACTGTCCGGCATTGACCCACGAAAATGCCCAACAATTACGTAATTTATTGGACACATTCAATAAAAATATTTCTGCTTTAAAGTCCCTTAAAATGAAACCAGAGAACCTGGATTTTGTTTTTATGCAATTTTTGCTTGATAGATTAGATCCGTATACACGGAAAGCTTTTGAGCAACATCATGCCTCTAACGACATACCTATCTACACTGATGTTAAAGATTTTTTGCTTAAGCATTGTACGGCTCTGGAGTCCGTACCTTCAAAAAATAAAGAGTCCAAGACCCCCTATAATAATAATCAAAAATCGCCACCTCGCGGCCCAAATTCAAACAATGCAAACCCTAATAAAAAAAATGCGTTCATGGTGCAGGGGCAACAGCAAAATTCGCCTACTATTTGTTTTCTGTGCGGCCCCCCCGGTCAACACATTATTTATCGGTGTCCTGCATTTTTGAATAAAACCCCGCGTGAAAGATATGAAATCGTTACGAATAAGCGCGCATGCGTAAATTGTCTTGCTACTGCGCATCTCCAATCTGCGTGCCGATCGCAAAAACGTTGTCTTACGTGTAAAGGTTCCCATCATTCCCTTTTGCATGATTATAACCTAACCCAACCGTCTACTCATGCGCAGACGACGCCTTCCCCACCTAGTGCGGAAAAAGCAGCCAAACCTGCGGCCAACCAAACGCAACCTGCCGGTTATCATATTGGATTTTCTAATGTTAACAGTCAAGCTTCAGTATTACACAGTTCTCTACCACATTGCGTGAACGAATCGAATATTCTTTTGTCTACCATTATGTTAAAAATTCAAGATTCTTTTGGAAATTGGTATACCGTTCGTGGTATTGGTGACAGTGGTGCAGAAGCCTCGTTTTTAACAAAAAGCCTAGCTAAAAAATTAAATTTAAATAAATTTAAAACAAATATTTCTTTAAAAGGCTTGGAAGGAATGAAGTCGAGCGTTAAATTTTACGTTTATGGCACCATAGGGTCATTACAAGAACCTGATTTCAAATTTAATTCCGATTTTTTAGTGGTGGATAATATTTGCAACTATTCTCCCCCTACAAATTTTGACATTTCAAAATTGAACTTCTTGAAAACACTGAAGTTAGCTGATGATAATTTTTGCCAAGCTGGAAAAATAGATATCTTACTAGGTAACGATATTTGGCCCTATACCTTACGCGATGGTAGACTTTATCACGGTCCAGACCAACCCGTTTGCTATAATACAATCTTTGGTTGGACGATAGGAGGAAGAGTTTGTGCTTCTTCTACTTTACCAAAATCTATACAAGGATTATTGGCAATCTGTCCCAACGAAACATTAAGTACCACATTACAAAAATTTTGGGAAATCGAAGAAGTCCCTGACGTCAAATCGGTTTCACCAGAAGACATTTTTTGTGAAAATTACTATAGACAAACTACTACAAGAAACGCTGAAGGGCGCTACATCGTATCTCTTCCCTTTAAAATAAGTTGTCCCGATTTTGGAGACACGCGTGCCCTTGCACTAAAAAGACTTTTTTCCCTTGAAAAAAGGCTGCTACAAAATAAAACGTTTTACGACACCTACTCGAACGTTTTCCTTGATTATTTAGACCAGAATCATATGCAAGTGGTCCCTAGACCTCTTGATTCTGAAATAAATAATTACTTTTACATTAGCCACCATGCGGTGTTCAAAAAAGACTCGACGTCTACCCCTCTGAGAATAGTTTTCAACGCGTCAGGCGCCGTCCCAAGAAAATGTTCTCTCAATTCTGCTGTCCACATTGGACCCAAGTTGCAAGCCGACCTAGTCAAAATTTTATTAAATTTTCGACTCCATAAAATAGGAATGGTCTGTGATTTAAGACAGATGTATCGAAACGTAGAAATCACCGAAAACCAAAGGAATTTTCAACGAATTCTTTGGCGTTTTTCGACAGACTGTCCTATTTCAGATTTTCAAATTAATACCTTGCTTTTCGGTGTAAGTTGTTCTCCTTACTTGGCTATACGCACTCTTTTACAATTAGCTAATGAGTACGACGACTTGCCCTATGCGTCCGAGGTATTACGCCATTATACTTATATTGATGATTGTGTCTTTAGTTGTCGAGATATTGACACAGCAATTATTGTCAAAAAACAATTAATTGAACTTCTACGTAGAGGTAGGTTCGAAGCTCGTAAATGGGCAAGTAACTTTCCTACTGTGCTCTCTGATTTGCCGGAATCACATGTGCAAACGCAGGCTTTATCTTTTGAATCTGTGCAGGATGATCAATCATTAAAAATTTTAGGATTAAAGTGGAACCCTCAAACTGATAATTTTTTCTTTGCTGTTGATTGCAATCAAAGCGTGCAAGAGTGTACTAAACGATCAATTTTGAGTTTTGTTGCGAAGTTGTATGACCCTTGTGGTTTTTTGACACCTGTCACTTTTTTCGCAAAATTTTTAGTGCAACATCTCTGGTCTTTAGGACAAGATTGGGATCAAAAGGTTCCCGCTGAAATTTTCGATATTTGGCAAAAATACAAATCTGACTTTGTATATTTACAAAACTTTCAAATATCTCGAGAACTAGAGATTACAGATGCAGAATCGACACAATTAATCGGTTTTAGCGATTCTAGCGAAAAGGGCTATTGCGCTGTTGCCTATTTTCGGGTTCTTTACAAAAATAGTTCAATAAAAACGTTTTTTATTTGCGGAAAATCTAAAGTTGCTCCCTTGAAACGCAAAAGCTTACCGCGTCTAGAGCTGTGCGCGTGCGTACTTTTAAGCAAGCTATTGCATTTTATTGTGGAAACATTCTCGGAAAAAATTAAATTTTCCAATATTTACGCTTTCACTGATAGTACAGTAGCATTACAGTGGATAAAAGCGTCCCCTCATATGTGGCAAACTTTCATTAGCAACCGAGTTGCTTATATACAAGAAAGAATAAGTGCCAATTATTGGTATCACGTCCCTTCTGCGCAAAATGCTGCCGATTGCGGAAGTCGTGGGCTTTTACCTTCCGAATTAATTACATTTGAATTGTGGAAATACGGACCTTCCTTTTTATTTGAGCCAGAAAGCCAATGGAGTTTTTTACAAGTTGAATTATCAAGTTCAAAAGACGCCCTTGAAGAAAAAAGGCGTACCGTGTTTACGTCTTTTATTTCACAAAATTTTATTGATGACCTTTTTCTGAAATACAGTTCGCTGGGTAAAATAAAAAGAATTGTCGCCTATTTCTTCCGTGCGATCCTTTTATTTAAAACTAAACGAAAAAATCGCTTACCTCAAAAGCATTTAGTGCTTTCTGAGTTACATTATGCATTAATGTTTTTAACTAAACACGTACAATCAACTTGTCTACAAAATGAAATTATTTCTGTCCAAAATATGCAAATACCCAAGAGCCTTAAAAAATTAGACCCTTTTATCGATGAATCAGGAATTTTACGAGTCGGAGGTCGTATCTGTAATTCAAACCTTTCTTACGATCGGAAATTTCCGATCCTTTTACCAAAATCTTGTAAATTTACAGACTCGCTTATTTATGAGATTCATCTTACTCATCTACACTGTGGCATACACGCTACACATTTTTTACTTCTACAGAATTTCTGGATTCTTTCTGCAAAGAAGGCTATCTCCAGTATTCTTTCCCGCTGTCTTATTTGTTGGAAAACTAAACCTGATACTTTTCAACCAAAAATGGGAAATTTACCCAGATATCGCTTTATTGAAGATCGTGCCTTTCTGCATACGGGTGTGGATTTTTGTGGCCCTTTTCAACTCCACGTTACAGCTAGGGTACGCAACTCTTTAACTGTTAAAGCATATGTAGCTTTATTTATTTGTTTAAGTGTCAAAGCCGTGCATTTAGAGCTTGTCTCTAGCCTTTCCGGTGAGGCTTTCCTTAGTGCTTTGCGTAGATTTTTTGCTCGAAGAGGCAAAAGTAAGGCTATATACTCGGACTGCGGCACGAATTTTATATCTTCGGACAAGTACGTTCGACAAATTTTTGCCCAATGCCTCGAACAAGAGGCGGTAGAATGGCATTTCAATGTTCCCACGGCTAGTCACATGGCTGGAATCTGGGAAGCCAATATTAAATGCGTGAAAAACCATATAACTCGTGTAGTGGGTACTCAGATTCTTACTTACGAGGAACTGTATACTGTGCTTACCCAAATCGAAGCGGTACTTAACAGTAGACCTATCAGTGCTATATCTTCTGACCCTTCCGATTTAACGGCATTGACCCCAGGTCACTTCCTTTCACTTGCACCCTTATCTACAATTCCTGACCCCGATTTTACTAAAATCGAAACTAACCGCCTAACTAGATGGCAGCTCTTACAGAGGATGCACCGAGATTTCTGGAATCGTTGGAGAAACGAATACGTACACACCTTGCAACAGAGATCTAAGTGGCAAGAAAGCAATTTTTCAAGTGTTGAACCAGGTACTCTTGTTTTGGTCAAAGATGATAATTTAAATCCTCTTGAGTGGTCACTGGCCCGGATTACTGAAATTATACCTGGTGCAGATAAGATACCAAGGGTAGCAATTGTGAAAACTGCTAAAGGCACTCTTAGGAGACCTCTAGTAAAACTTTGTCCGTTACCGGACCCCGCGTGCTGAAATTAGTATTTCAGGGGGGTGGGGATGTTTCGTTCCCGCTCAATTATATTGTAAATATTTTGGCTTAGAATTTTTGTTTATTTTTTGTTTTCTAAATTTGCGTAAAATTACAATTTTCCTTTTTACTCATTGTTAATGCAATTTTCTGCTAACAAGTGATTATATACTATAAGTCTAATTTTCTTACATTTTATTAAACAAGGCACTTGATAAACTTTAATGTTTATCCCATACCTAATTTCCTATTATCCTTGTTTCCATAATGTTTCGCTTATACCCCGCACCCCTATGGAACCAAGGACAGCTGTATCGCATGAGAGAAACGGCAAGTGCAAGCGCGCCTCCCGCGCTAAATCAGTTCACGTTGACAAGGTCGCTGAAAACATACTACATCTCAGCAACTGAGTTTCGACAAAAAACTCGCGAGTGAACCACATTTTACATATAAGAAAAACTCGAGATTATTGGTGCTAACTTGGATGTCCTATTCTCCAGAATCCTCCAGGAATTCGGGGTAAGTCGAGTGCCTATTTTTTTCGGGATATTTTCTTTATTGCTACTGCTATACGGCAGGTTTTATTTCTGGCCCTATCCGCCATTGATACTTACAATTTACAATACAATAATTAAAATCGAGTTTCTAACTGTGAAATTTAACGACTGTTTGAGCGTTTGAATCAGCTTCCCTAGTTTTACAGTCCACTATAAAAAAATCTTAATTTGTGGATCGCCCATCTTTGTCCGCCCCGAACAAGCGGAAAGTAGTAATATTGAAAAAATTTCCATTTCCACCAGTTTTCACCAAGTATTTACGAAAAAATAATAAAAAAATATCGTCAAAAAATCAAATTGTCAAAGATTAAAATGTCGCAACAATGAACGTCCCCGAGTAAAAAGACACATCGCTATGGAAACGATTGTTATTTCATTTACCAGCCGCCTTGATTTATAGTGTAAAGATGGTGTGTTGCGACACATTCACTTCGTTAGAGATTTTTTAAAGTATTTTCCTGTTTTTCTTTGATTTTTGAATGCCTTTTTTTTACTCGCGTTTTTAAATACCTCGCTGCGCTCGTTATTTAAACCAACGCTTGTAAAAAAAGCACTATTTTTAGCTACTAGTTGTTAAAACTACTATTTCATCACTTCCAAGTCAATTACTCAAAAACTAACTATATCCCCTTCGCTTCTTTGTCTTTTACCCAAAGTTAAAGAGAAATAGCGGTGTTTCGTTCCCGCTCAATTATATTGTAAATATTTTGGCTTAGAATTTTTGTTTATTTTTTGTTTTCTAAATTTGCGTAAAATTACAATTTTCCTTTTTACTCATTGTTAATGCAATTTTCTGCTAACAAGTGATTATATACTATAAGTCTAATTTTCTTACATTTTATTAAACAAGGCACTTGATAAACTTTAATGTTTATCCCATACCTAATTTCCTATTATCCTTGTTTCCATAATGTTTCGCTTATACCCCGCACCCCTATGGAACCAAGGACAGCTGTATCGCATGAGAGAAACGGCAAGTGCAAGCGCGCCTCCCGCGCTAAATCAGTTCACGTTGACAAGGTCGCTGAAAACATACTACATCTCAGCAACTGAGTTTCGACAAAAAACTCGCGAGTGAACCACATTTTACATATAAGAAAAACTCGAGATTATTGGTGCTAACTTGGATGTCCTATTCTCCAGAATCCTCCAGGAATTCGGGGTAAGTCGAGTGCCTATTTTTTTCGGGATATTTTCTTTATTGCTACTGCTATACGGCAGGTTTTATTTCTGGCCCTATCCGCCATTGATACTTACAATTTACAATACAATAATTAAAATCGAGTTTCTAACTGTGAAATTTAACGACTGTTTGAGCGTTTGAATCAGCTTCCCTAGTTTTACAGTCCACTATAAAAAAATCTTAATTTGTGGATCGCCCATCTTTGTCCGCCCCGAACAAGCGGAAAGTAGTAATATTGAAAAAATTTCCATTTCCACCAGTTTTCACCAAGTATTTACGAAAAAATAATAAAAAAATATCGTCAAAAAATCAAATTGTCAAAGATTAAAATGTCGCAACAATGAACGTCCCCGAGTAAAAAGACACATCGCTATGGAAACGATTGTTATTTCATTTACCAGCCGCCTTGATTTATAGTGTAAAGATGGTGTGTTGCGACACATTCACTTCGTTAGAGATTTTTTAAAGTATTTTCCTGTTTTTCTTTGATTTTTGAATGCCTTTTTTTTACTCGCGTTTTTAAATACCTCGCTGCGCTCGTTATTTAAACCAACGCTTGTAAAAAAAGCACTATTTTTAGCTACTAGTTGTTAAAACTACTATTTCATCACTTCCAAGTCAATTACTCAAAAACTAACTATATCCCCTTCGCTTCTTTGTCTTCAAGCCTTCCTGGGTTTGAGTGCCTTACGTTAAACACGGCATGTGAATGTAATGGTGCTCAGATTCAGAGGGTTAAAAAAATCCAATATTTGGATTTTTTTTTGACACATATCCTACGTGACAATCTTCAGAAAAAACTATAGATTCCCTGCTGAGACTCTCTTTGAGCAAACCAAAATGTTTGATGTAAGGCAGCTTTTTTGCCTAACAATAATAAAAAAACATTTATCTAAAAAAATTATAAACACAGCAACAAAAAATACTAGATTTAATAAAAACCAACTTGTAGTTCCTAAACCTACCAAAACAATCTTGCAAAGAAGTTATGGATATTTAGCTCCAAAAATCTACAACATCTTACCTAATGAGTTAAAAATAATAAATTAGTTTCTTTTCAAAAATAAGTTAATACAGTGGATTGAAAGTAAAACTAGGTTATATATCCATTCTATCATAGACTTAAAAAACAACTGACAAATTAGGTTATTATTAGGCAAAAACAAGTTATTGTTATTTTTCCTACGTAGAAATTTTCATTAATTAACCACAAGCCTCTGGCTTTAGTTGGTTTCTGTATATTTATTTTGTTTGCTATGCCGGTGTAATTTGATGATTTTAGATTTTATTATTTGAATAAATATAACTAACACTAACTAACACTACGCAACGCAACACAGGGTTAGCGCAGCATAAGCTTGGACAGAGAAAGAAGTAAACGAAAATTTTTTTGAAACTGTTCTTAATGCACAAGAACCTCTAAAAAACAAATAATGCAAAACTGTTTTTCAAATTTATTGTTGTAGAACAAATTGGCCTATATAGAAGCTGTGTAGTGGAACAAATAATCGACTATGGACAGAAATCAAAACTTAGAAAAGAAAAGCGCATAATTAATCAAAAATTAAAACCGCATTTTACCCAATGATTATCCGTTTTGTAACGCCCAATTTCGTAGCATAACTACTATGCATTAACAGAAGTGGCTACTTTATAACGCAATCTCGCAAAATATACACGAGAAGAAGTAGAGTTTTTAACTGAACGGTTTAATGTTTCTATAATAATACCGTGTGAATGGGCACACATTCACTTCACTATTAAAATTAGAAAAAAACTGAATATTTTAAGATGGGTTAGGGGGAGTGCGAAGGCTTGGAAAGAACATATAACTTAATAAAATTACAATAAAATCTTCAGTCGACGGTTTTTTAATGCCAGATTGTTTAGCACTTCTTGTACAGAAACTGGAATCTCTGAATGAATAAACATTAAAGTCAATCCGTTTAGCCTATCTTCTGACGTTGAGTTTCTAAGATAGTTTTTCAAAAACTTTAATAAGGAAACAGTAGTTTCGACATATCTAATGCTTCCAAATTTTTCTTTGTTTTTAATAAATCCAAACCATACCATACTTTTTAAAACGTTTCTTCCTAGATACAGTGTGATTTTCTAGTAATTTTTCGAAACTTGTGGGATTGGGCGGTCGAGAAACGAAGTTGCAAATGTTCCCTGACAATTCCTTGATAGTAAAAAGTTGACAAAATCTGACAATTTTTTGTTAATCAATGTATACTACGAATATTTTTTCAATGCAAAAAATCCCTATGTTTGCGGAAGTAAACGCATAACCCGATATATATTGTGATGTCCACCGATTGATGCAGCCAGTAATAGCACAAAGAAAATAACCTACTTGTGGCAATAGTTTAGTAAACGCGCGTGGCGCGTTGCTCGAACGCCGAGAATGTGAAGAAACTAGTTTCTGATCTTCAAGAGACGAAAACATCCATTTTTGAAGTAAGTAGAAGGATTCTGATTCTTGGGATTTTGCTATTTTACTCTCTATATATTTTTTTTCTGCTGTTATTTTATTGGGCCCATTGTAACCCAACGGGCTCCCCAAACCTCCCCTCCTGATGTGCTTTTTGATATGTGTGCGGCTACGCACCAAGCAAAATGAGGGGAGGTAAATGAAATAGGGATACCGGCAATAGTACATTATACACCTACGGACTAAGGTGGTAGTTTTTATTCCGATGTGAAAGACGCGTTTGTCACGTGGTTTACATACTATTTTTACACTTTTGGGGTTTGTTTCGCTTTTTCTCTAAAATTTTTTTTTATACCTTCATCAAAAACATGATTTTAGTAACTGTCTGCAGATATTTGGTTACCGATGCAAAAAAACTTTTTTTTTTGATCACGGGTGTAACAAAAGATTTTTGTCCGTTTTTTACCCAAAGTTAAAAAGAAATGACGGAATATAGTAATATTGAAAAAATCTAATTATTCTTGCCTAAAAATTAAGTTATTTCCGACAGTTTTCACCAAGTATTTACGAAAAAATTATTTAAAAACATCGTCAAAATATCAAAGTGTCAAAGATTAAAATTTCGCAACAATGAACGTCACCGAGTAAAAAGGCACATCGCTATAGAAACGATTGTTATTTCATTTACCAGCCGCCTTGATTTATAGTGTAAAGATTGTGTGTTGCGAGAAGTGCTCGACGTTCGAGATTTTTAAAAGTATTTTGCGGTTTTTCTTGGATTTTTTGATAAAGTTATTAAAAAAAATAGTGTTAACAAGTCGAGACTAAACTGTGCTTTTTTTACTCGCGTCTTTAAATACCTCGCTGCGCTCGTTATTTAAACCAATGCTTGTAAAAAAAGCACTATTTTAGCCACTAGTTGTTAAAACTACTATTTTTACGTCTCATTTATTGTAGAATGGCAACTACGTAAAACAACATGCAATATTTCTTGCATGCAATATTTCTGGATTATATTATTTCTCTCTAGGAGCTAAAAATGTCATTTTTAGTAACTCATTTGAGAGACTTAAATAAATTTTCAGTCCCTAGTGCAACAACTTTATTAGACACGGCCTTTGTGCTTATTTCTACCCTCAAATTTTAATGTCCTATTTTGATTTAGACAATATTTGTGAAAATTTGCGAAAACAATTTGTAATTTGTGTTATCATCAGTGTTACAAAAGAAGAAATAATGCTCCCTAATATTCTCAAGTAAATAAATTTTCTTTGACGTATAACAGCGCGTTAATTCGGTATTTTAGCGAGCCCAAAATCTCATAAAGAGGTGTCCATTGTTATCCTCATTAATAATAAGAATAAGCATAACAACTACTGTCATATTTGTTCTTATTTTCGCTGTAAGTCTGTAGAATTTTTAAAACTGACTTGTTATTTAAAGTCTTGTTATGGTTTCGTCCATTTAAACGTCCAAATTAACAAAAACGTACGTATTGTCACAGCAAGGTGTCTACAGTCTGTCTGTGCATGTTAATTTTATAATGTTATTAGTTCGTAAAAACCATTTTTATTCTTGTAAGTCTCGAACAATATTGCCCTGAAGATGATCCGGATTATGATCGAAACGTCGGCACTTGATGTAAAAGTTTAAATAAAAATAATTGTCCAAAAAAGCTGAAACCTTTTTCATTTCAAGTTAGTCCAGTGGACGGAACTATAACAGCACTTTAAATAACGTTTTAAAAATCCTACAGACATTATAAAATCAACAAAAACGTACGTATTGTCACAGCAAGGTGTCTACAGTCTGTCTGTAGACACCTTGCTGTGACAATACGTACGTTTCTGTTAATTTTATAATGTTATTAGTTCGTAAAAACCATTTTCATTTTTTGATCCGAATTGGGATCGAAACGTCGGCACTTGATGTAAAAGTTTAAATAAAAATAATTGTTATTTAAAGTTCTAAAATTTAACTCGGAATTGTGGTCATAAAATCTGAATTTATTTTTATAATTTTACTCCATAATTTGATAAGTAATTTTCATAGCGTAGAACCGAAAAACTACCATTTCTACCTTAAAGACTTTCTTTCTCTTCGCTTATCCCATTCCTTTCTCCTTCCTGATCTCAAAGTTTTTTTGAAAACTTTTGGACTTCAGCCCAGTCCTAAATTTTTTCCATACTAACTTTTTAATAGATACAAGATAGAAATCTCCTTTTTTAGTATACCTACTTACTAGATATATATATTTCTTTATAGCTCCAAGAATTGTGGTACATATATACCCCATTCCTTAGATATAGATCTTTTTAAACGACATAAAACAGAAAAACAAAACTAGGGATATTACAAAGTATATTTTATACGATTCCTAAAAACAAGAAGGCATTGGTTAAAAGCATTGACTTCGGAGTAGATTTGGCATACCATTAATAAAATGCAACTTTGTTGACCTCTTCATATAATTTTTATTTAAATGAATAAAAAAGGGACAAATATATTTTTTTACTTATGTTTGGATCAGTCTTTAACAACGCCGCATTTTCGCTTTTTCGCTACATGGAAGTTTGTCTGAGATTGATCATCTGCATACGAAGCCTTAGCAGTGGCGGGGGGCGGGAAAAAATATGTAAGTGCATATACGATAGATACAATTATTTAATTTTGCAGAATAAAAAATCGATATTTGATATGTACATAGGAAGTATATAACGGATAGTCCACCATACAATCAATTATTTTATGTCGAAAGGAAATGAAAATCTTTGCTTTGAAAGATTTGAAAGATTTGAACTTTATAACAACATTTTTGGGTAATATTTACGAAAACCAAAATCTAAAACCCGCATATCAATAGCTGGTTTACTTCTAAAGTAATGATTTGTTTTATATATTTTAACGTTTTTTCAAATAACTCAGAAAATAAAGCTCCCACGAATTTGGACTTTACAACAAAATTTGTAGTCCATATTCATGGAAACTTAAATCTGAAAACCGTGTATCACTACTTGCTTTTGTTCCAAAGTTAGAATTTTTTAAAATATTTTATCCCACTTTTCCCCCCTTCAACCCCCCACCAACCTACCCAAAAGTTAATCAGTTCATGGTCAGCCGATAGAGGATTTTCGACCAAATTTCGTTAAAATCGATTAAGGCGTTCTTGAGTTATCGTGTACACAGACAGACAGACAATAGACAACTTTTTTTTTTCGTCGATTAAGGTGTTTTGGAACCTTAGTAACTCATTTTTGATAAAATTAAGAAAATTCAAAATTTCACGATTTTAATAGTCCCCCATACCACATTGGTAAAATGAGTTACAAGGTTCCAAAACACCTTAACCGACGAAAAAAAAGTTGTTTGTCAGTCTGTTGTCTGTCTGTATACACGATAACTCAAGAACGCCTTAATCGATTCCAACAACTGGGTCAAACCATATCAAATCAACCACAAAAAAGTTGGTTTCTGTTTTGACCCTCCCCGATTGTGATTATTTTTGGCACACTTATTCTACCTGCAAAAAAAATCGAAAATCCAAAATTTTAGAATTTTGGGACCAGTAGTTTTGTTTTATGGATTTTTGAAAATTCCAAAATTGTTAATTCTGGTCCTTACAAGCCTTAACAAAAAGCTCAATATTTTGAAAACTATGATAGCTACCAGATTGAGTAATACCTTGTTTTAAAGGTATTTCAAAGACCAAATTGATGTGCCACATGATATACTTTTTTGAAATTTATCGTTTAAAATTTTTTCAAAAAACTAAATTTTGAAAAAATCTCAAAATACCCTATTTTTAATTTTTTCAAAAATAATATATGTATTTTTCTTTGATGTTTTTTCCAACATAATCACAAATTTAAGGATGGGGAAACAATGGTTTCCATCTAAAAAAAAAATAAAAATGCCTTTATAAATTTTCGTATTTTACATATAAGTATTTTAGCTATCGCATTGAGCGATAGCTTGTTTTAAAGGTCTTTTGAAGTATATCATGTGGCACATCATTCAAATACCTTTAAAACAAGGTATCACTCAATTTCGTAGCTGTTATAACTTTAAAAATATTGAGCTTTTTGTTGGGGCTTGTAAGGACCAGAATTAACAATTTTGGGATTTTTAAAAATACATAAAACAAAAACTACTGGTTTTGAGTTTCTTTGTAGGTATCAATAGGTAAAAATCATAAAAATCGGACATGGTCGACACAATTGCCCGGTCGATTTGATGTGGTTTGACCCAACTGCTTTTTTGTTCGCATTTTTTGGGGGCTATGAAGGTGGGAAGATAATGTCAGTCTGTCTGTGTCACGATAGCTAGTAAACCAAAACCGATTTGCACTAAATTTTGGTAAAAAAATATTTAACTGAAATAGAAACATGCCTATCTGTTTGTCCGCCTACGAAGTTTTTAGAAAAAAATGTGTTTTGTTCTACCCAAGCGGGATTTCGGATCTGAAATAAAATCGGTCTCCTTGGAAGAAGTTCAGAAGAGATTTTTTTAAAATCAGAACTTTCCAACTAAATATATCGAATAGAGGGATATGATACAATAAGCCTTTCGGGCTAGAGTGTCGCTGGAGGGCAATCTAATCAGACAGGCTCCTGTGTGGAGTTTGGGTTTAGTGGGATAGAGTCTCACATTAGCTGATTCTGTTTGTGTTTTCTACAACAAAAAAAAAAACAACTATCGAAACGCGGAGTTCAGAACTTGGGAGAGAAATTTTTCAACAAGTTTTGTTCGAGCTTTTAAGACAAAAAGAATAAAAAATAGCTGTGAATGTGCTAATGCGAGACTCGTGAGGGCTTAATTAATTTAATATACAGACCGCTTCAAGCTACTGCGAACATAGGGCGAAAGAAGTCTAATTTGCCAGTGTACGTACATGCAGAGACACCGCACGCCTATCAGTGAAGCAACCAATACTCAGGCTTGCGATCACCACTTGCATGACTTTCCTTTGGTATTTAGTACGCCTCTAACCACGGTGCTGTGTGGAGCGTAGTCAATGAAACCGGAATTTGGTCAATAAATACGCAAATTTTTATAACGTAATCTTCTTATTTTTTGTCACTGATAAATAAGAGCGTTTTATTGTCAACTGCTCAGATTTATCAGTGACGACGTGTTACAATGAAAATAATAAGGAGAAACAAAATAAAAGCCAGTTCTCAAAATAAAATAATACATTCTAAAAACCAAAAAGATTCTCCCAGTCAAAAAAAAATTAAAGCAAATGTTCGAAAAGTCCTCCTTGCTCGGCTAGACAATATCCGAGCCTACTATAAAAACCCCTTCTAACGTTTCCAAGCATGTTAGGGGTGATAATTTGAAAAGCTTCTTCAAAAACAGATAAAGTCATTAGGAGCTTACACCAAATCTTACACCTAACAACTGCCTAGCAGTTGGAATAATGTGCTGCTGCAGTAGATCCAAGTATCTAGGACCATTCAAATTGCAATTGCTGTTAATAAAAAATGGCCCAATTACGTGTTCCTCTATAATACCCCCCCCCCAAACATTTAGTTTTTGGGGATACTGTGTTCTTACGTCAAAATACAAATGCAAATTTTCCCTCGACCAATATCGAACGTATGTTGGGTTATGACGATTTGACCATTTGCCCATCTGCACTTTTTCGGCAACTTCGTAGACATCCATTTTTGGTTTTAAAAATGAATTATTTCAATTAAGAACTTACCCATCTGTTTCTCGAGCAAGGCAGAAATAAAACAAAATAATAAAAACAAAATGAATTTCCAAAAGATAACACTGCAGCGTGCTTCGAATCCACCTCGGTCGTACGGCACGGAGAGTAAATTGGACTTGATTCCCCCTATGTTCGCAGTAGCTTGAAGCGGTCTGTATGATATATATAATAGCGAGATTTTGGTCAGGCAGTTTAATGGCAAATTTCGTTACTCTTATGGTTACCGTTACCGTAAATAAAGGTAACTTCAAGAGGTTAAAAATAGAGCTTTTGAAACGTAGTCAATCGTTTGGTGGTAAACATAACCTTACTTTTTTATTGACTTTTGTTGTTCTTTTCTTAAGTGGTTTTCTATTTGCTTTTCTAATCATATTATGGAGGAAAATATTAATTTAGTGGTAGGACTGGGAGACGGACACCCCAACATAAATTTAGTCAGGCAAATGATTTTGCAAGATATCTTTGGTAGAGAAAAAACGAACCTCTGCAAACTTATTTGTACTAACTCACCTGTTTACCAAAAAAAAAACAGTAAAAAAGGCACTCCACTACTACTATAAACAAGGTTAACAAAAAATAAAATCCAAATACACAAAATTTTTGTAAAACAAAACAAACTTTTATAACCTAAAAATCTTCCACCACAGAATCACATCAAGTTAGGTTGGTTGTCTTTTTAACGGTAAAGGTAGTCGCTATTTGGTAGCGCCAGTGGTTACCTTTAATAAAGGTAACAGCCTGACAGAGCGCTACTGCGCCTGCCCAGAATAAAGGTAAGGGTGACAAGACTGAAAAAAAAACCTGACCAAAATCTCTCTAATAATAATAATCCCGACTCGCTAAAAATATTTTCTTTAATACTTTGGATAATGTTCCACGTGCTTCCTTATCGCATCCATCGCAAATAAATACATCGTATGCATGTTTTCCATTGTGTTGTAAAAAAAGCAACAAGAACGTAATTACATAGCTGAGGAAAGAGGGAATCGGTTTAGTCCGCTTGGCGCCCCACGATACTAAAATGTGGGTCGATAAGATTTTGTGTTCAGATAAAAAGGGTAGCGGTCGTTTGCCTCAGAGCGAAGTCGTAGGAAAACTAAGAAAATTTGTAATTATATACTGAGGCCCAGTGTGGAACTTGTTTTACATTAATTTTCCATAATATTCAGGCTGCATTCTTCATTTACACTACATTTGCCAAATTTTCAAACTGCGATGAAAGAGGGGTATTTCCAATGTAACGGGAGTGAGAGTTTTCACACTTCACACATCCATAACCGACCGCACTATTCCAACAAAACCCGACGCAACACACGCATCCTCAACAAAACCTTTGAACAACGCCCATCTTTTAAGATTTACCCTCAGATTCAAAAATAAAAAGAGATATAACAGTAAACAATACTACCCCGATCGACCAACCATAAGGTTAATTTTCCTATAAAATGCACGGTTGCTAATTTGCGGCGGGATTTGGTAAGAACAAAACCAAATACAGTTATTGAATCTCTTTTTTAATTATATACGCATTTTTATACTAATAACTAAATTTTTTGATTAATTAAATTTAGATAAAAAAAATATTAGTCTGAGGCTTTAACAAATACAAACCGGCAACGTCGAATCAAAGATAACCGGCGAATAAATCTAAATCAAGTCTTTTTCGTTTACAGCTGATTCGGCAGTGTTTTTATCGGGTGTTGGTGGTTTTTTGGGATTTTTGACTTTTATTAAAGTCTTTTACCTACGACCAACTTATTTTACGACTCTCTCAACACGATTGTAATGGCTCATTTACGGTCCTAGGATAATACTGAAGCGTAGACGTAAACCACAAGATGGCGTGAAAAGGGATGAAACTTAATTTTATAATAGCTCTAATTGAGGCAAAAATGTGAATTATTTTTTCTATATTTTTAAGTCAATAAATATTTATTAGACGTAAATAAATCCAATATAATTGTAGTACCTAACCAAAAATAAGTCCCGCTAAATTGACATATTACGCATAAAAAAAAATCTTGTTTTTAAAAAGATATATGAAAAGTCCCTTAGTAGCCTTATTTGTTTTGACGTTTTAGATAGAACGTCATTGAAACTTCAGGTTATGAAGGTTGTTGACTTCGAGTTTGATATTTTTAATAATTTCTGATTTTTATGATGACATTTTCATTGGTCGTAGGTAAAGTATAGTACAGTAACTCGCATGTTATGATCATTAAACGCTCAAACTTCATGTTCGCATTTAATGACCATCATAACATTCTTGTTATGTAAACTACTATTAACTACTCGCTTGCGGTAAAGTACAGTTTACACCTCTCTTTTGGATGTGAAAGATTGTATTTTACCGCATAGTTAACATTATGGCACTTTACAGCATACTGTGCGGTAAAGTGACTACATTTATTTCAGAAAATTAAAATACAGATATTTATATATTCGTTTTTTTGGGAATTTTTCAGTCAACTGCCGTCGCGTGCGGTAAAGTAAAGTATCACTTTCCGCCCTTGTTAGATAAATAGCTATTTGAGGACCAGCACAATGCGTGGTATGAAAAAAACAGAATATTTCTGAGTAGAATTATTATTTCGGAGGTAAGAGATTGTGGAATTTTAGCTTAGTCATTGGCGTAGTTTTTTAGCTTACATATTTTAAATCTAGAATTATAATCTTTTTGGGAAAGGTGTATTTAAAACTGTGATGCCGAGAACTCAGCGAATATCTAAAGAATTCATTAAAATATTTATTTTTATTTTTTATTTTAAATATGCTACTTAAACTTTTCCCACTTGTTTTCAAAATATGCTCGCAATTATTTCATAGGTATTCAAAGTTGTTGGAGAGAGGTTAATTGCAAAAAATTTCCGACTCATTAGTAATGGGAATAGTTTTAGAGATTTTTTAATCTAAGGCCGAGAACTTGAAACTGTTTTAAAAACTAGGTATTACCTACTGTAATATAAATTTTTTTGAGTAGCAATAGATTGATAACCTTCATGTATTAATATAGGTATAAATTTACTGTTTTTTGAATGGATGTTAGACTAATTATATGCGCATGCGCATTATAACTACTGTTAAAAATAATAATAAATTGACAAGGGGTTCTTTATGTAAAAGAGATATTTCGTTATAAAATATTAAAATCAATAAAATGCTTTGGAAAATGAAGTGCAATAAAAATATTAGAGCATGTACGCCTATGACTCCATACGGCAAACCAATCGCGTGCTAAGTGGGCGGTCTTCAGACGAAAATGGGTTTCTACGCACATTCCTTAGCTGTGTGAAAATGTTTGCTAAATTAATTGCGCATTCGCCAATACCACATGAACCGGAGGCGTACACGCAGGTGCCGCAGCGGCGCGGCGTGTTGATGCATTTGTCGCTGTTACGCGCGCATACTTACAGGTTGCGTTCAATAGTTTGTGTATAGATGTCACTTGCATTCACCCGTCTTGCATTCATGTGTTGTTGGCGAATGCGCAATCAATTTAGCAAAAATTTTCTGATAAATTACGGGTTTTACGAATTCCAGGTTTGATATTGAATGGGTTTGATGAAATAAGGTTCGGATAAAAAATTGGTTTGACGAATTGCAGTTTCTATGCTGAATTTTTTTTATTAAATACGGTCTGAAAAATTCCTGGTTTAATAAATCATAGGCGTGCATTCTTTTAAATCACAACACCAGTACGTATATTAGAATTCTGGCGAAAGCGTTGGTACACTCAAGATCCCAAGTAGATTAAGTAATTAAGCAGATACAAGCAACAACTCCCGACTTAAGAAAACGAATTTAAAACTATTGCAGTGGAGTGCTGTTAGTATTTGTCGCAGTTTAAGGGCCTTGTATTGCTGTCCATGCAAGGCTTCCTTCTTTCGTGAGTAACGAAGTAGGAAGCCTTGGCACCACTTATAAATTTAACTCTAATTAGGTGACTAATATTTTAATTTTGGCTACAAACTTATTTTATTTTATGATTTGAAGCGAAGTGGGTTGACGCACACAAAAGTCGTCGCCACTGGTGATCGGAAAAGCGCCTTTAAACAGTGTTGCCGTTTTATTCGTCTATCTCTTTTCTCCTCATGTATTCGTCTAGAAAGATGTTGGATTGTAAACATTAGAGAATTTCCAAAGGGAATGTTTTATCTCTTTTTTTCTCTCTATTAGTCTGAGAATTTATCCAAAATTCACGTGTAACGGGTGTGACAATAATCTACAAATAGTAACGCAACAATATATTTAATAAATGACGACATGAAAAAAAAATAAATTGCCTATACAAACCCGCCATATAGTAATTTTGAAAAACATTAGTAACTAAGTAGTTTGGAGGTTAAAGGGCAAACATTAAGCCAACCTTGCAAAAAATAATTAAGCGACGAAACTTGCCACGTATACCAAATGGATCCATAGGTAATAGTAGGCACCATAATGTCCGCTGCAGAGGACCTCTATTCCCGAAAGCAAAACCAAAAATTCGTAAAATGTAAAGAAATTATGGTGGAGCGATAAAATTTGCCACATATGTTAATTATGTCCCAGCAAAACCTTAGCACCTGTGACTTACACAAGGTCCCTCGCTGAGGGTCTTACCTCTTGATATTAAACAAAACAGGAAAAATTCAAAATAACAATAGCAACCCTTCAAAAACCAACAGAACGACCAGATTTAGAACAAGTATTCCTTTTCTCAATAAACTAGTGTCTAAGATATGTTGCCATCAAAAAGTGCTGTGCAGAATGCCCCAATTTTTGAAGATATACACAAAAAATCAATACTGAATATTTCATGAACTCGAAATGATAGAATAATGAAATTTGGTACAAATATTCATTGGATCCCCTAGTACCAACCTCCGAAATAAGGACCCTCAGCGAGCGACCATGTAGACATTTGAGCCTAATTCTGTTGCTTAATAGTATTTGAAAAACTTTTTACGATTTTTCAAAGAATAGGGGCCCTTTGTAGAGGCTTCAAAATAACAAAATTTAACAAATAATAATTACTGTTATACCTAAGAACGGTACGTAAGTTTAATTTTTTTGCGTTAAGGGTTCGTTTTTCTTACCTAATCCGTATACTATATAAGGGGCCTCATGAACATTTTTAGTAAATTTGATTAATCCATCATTTTGTATTAATGACATACCTGGTCAGAGTTGATTTTTTTTGAATGACTTCGGGAATTGTGGCACTCTGCATAAAACTTTTTGGTGGCTATATTTTTTAAACATTAGTTTATGAAGCGGCAAATATTTGTACCAAACCTGAGAGATCTATTGCTTTTTGGAAAGTTGCTATTGATAATTTGATTTTTTCCTGTTTTTTATGTTTAACGTCAAGAACCTTAGCAAAGAACCTGGAGTAAATAACAAATGTCAAAATTTTGCTGGGACTTTAATCAGGCTGGTCATAAGAATTCCTAGATAAAATTCTCGCCTTTTTCCCGGTTTTCTTGACTCCCGTGACGAACGAAAAAAAAAATTATTTATATTTAAAATTATGTTTTAATTGAGCTTAAAAGAAAATTTTAAGAAAATAATTCTAAAATTGCATTTCTTTTCAAAATAAAAAAAAAACTGGGTTGGGTTAGCTGCTAAGGAAGGCTGGATTGGGATGGGGACCGGTCTCAATTCTAGATTGTTTGGCAAAACCCTGTTTATGGAGCAAGCGATTTTTGTTTTAAATATACGAAAATGCAATTTGCGTTTTTAATAATGTTAACAAAAATATAGCAAAATTAGACTAAAATTGTAACAATCAATGATGTTATAGCGCTGCAGACAAAAATTTTGATCTCTTACAAATTTTTTTGTAATTATTTAAAAAAATTTGGGCTGGGTTAGTTGCCAAAAGACGCTGAGTTGGGGTGGGATCTAGTATTAGTTTTATATGTGTTGCTAAAATGTTATAAACGTAAAAATTGCAGGTAAAAATTTTAAAAAGTATATACTAAAAAAGCCATTTTTTATAGGTTTTAAGTGCTATTGTTAAAAACTATTTAACTAAAACTGTAACAATTAAGCGTCAAAGGGACATTTTTTTGAAACGTTTGGGTTTCAAAATTTTAAATATTTTATACAAATATATTTTCTATTATTTATAAATCAAAAATTTGAGTGAAAGTTCAATATACGAGAGAATCTCAACCAAATAACCAAAAATATCTAAAAAAATTCAAGGATTCCTATCAAATTTCCCTACTTTTTCCCGGATATTTCCCTACCCCAGATTTCCCGGTTTTCACGGACTGTGGCAACCCTGTTAATGAACATCTGTGCCAAAATTTTGTGTTTTACTCAAAAATTACCCAAGGGTCCATTTCGTACGCGTGCCAAGTTTTATTGCTTAATCATTTTTTTTTTTTGCAAATTTGGACGCACACAAGTTAGACCTAAGAGTGAGTTTTTAAAAAATATATATTATGATTAAAGATTTAAATCTATTTATTTCTTAAGTATTAGTTTTTGAAAACTTCGAGGAAGCGTTTCGGATTTCGGCAGTGCGTGATAGGCCACGAGAGTAGAGCTATGATTTCTTTTTAACAGAATTCAGAAATTTGGCCAGTGTAAGGTATTTTAACAACCTCAGCTCCCCAGGTTTGCTGAACTTATATAACTATTAGGTATATAAAGGCCCAGAATGCGAGAAAATCGTAGCAGCAAAAGTCAAAATCTAGATTGCCATGACATGGCCAATGGGATAAAGACTAAACTAAATAATAACTAAACCTGCACGAGTTTTTAACGTCCAATCACCTTATTTCTCATTAAGCGTACTTAGGGGTTTCCGCTACGCTTTTTATCATAGGGAAATACACGGGCAGGGCCTTTATAGTATTTGATACTTATATGGCTCAATTAAAAGAAAGTTTGTTGTGCCCCGCATGATTGAAAGGGTAAAGAACTCAATATCGTTGGCCATTGAAAAGAATTTGAATACGAATAGAACGTATAGAATGGTTTTTATTTTGTTGAATTTCGTTTTGAAGTTCGGGCGCTTAATTTCCCTAGAAATTTAGATTGAATTTAGGTCATTTTCTTTGTGGAATTTCTAACCTTTTATACAAGGAATACGTAAGTCAATTGCGTTTGGACCATACGATAACAAAATATATTTCTCACTGTGCAGTCGATCTGAAATTCAACAATATGCCACAAAAAAAAGCAAAAAGTTAAAGAGTTATCGCGGGAGATGGTTCGCATATTTGGATTATATTGAAATATAATTTCAAAAATGCTAGAGGGCTGAAATTTGAAGGACATCATGACAAAACACTTGGGAAAAAAATAAAAAAACTTGAAAATGTTATCCCTCACAGGGGTGGAACAACTCTTCCAAAGGGAAGGGGGCGATAAGGATAAATATTCTGTAATGTGGAATTTTATTTAATAGTAGTGTGTCGAAACATTTTGTTTCTTATTCTTTACGACTAGGCCTCCAGAAACCTATCTATACATGTCCTGATGATTCCTTATATGGATGAAACATGCGTTGAACGCTTCTGAATTAAAACGCCAAGCCAAGTCACAGTGACAATTCCAACTTTACCCATGCACAATAAAATACCATATCTCTTCCTATATGATTAAATTTCTCTCTAATAATCGAAAATGCATTCTACTTCTCCATTACATTGTTTTAAAGTACAAAAACCGCTACGTGGTTTCATACAAATTTAAATGCATATTGGGCGCATAATTTGCAGTCCAGTGTATATTATTTATCAGACTGATTATAGTACCATTTTCTGCTATATTTAAGGCTAATGTGCGTGTGTTTAGGTATTGTTGGAACTAAAGATAGAGTGGCAAGACTTTGTGATGTTGAGTCGTCATGGTCGGGAATAGGGAAAATTATTGGTAAGGTATAAGTAATAAATGGTAATGTAATGTAATAAGTTTTTCTATGTCAGAGACCTACAAAACATTTTTTTCGCATAACAATAAGTTTAAGCGAGACAATTTAAACAGCCATACATTTTTTGAAGAGTCGTGTTTACGTTTTGAATATTTTTTAGTAACTACTCATGCTAACAGATTTTGGTTTTGCTGTTATATGTGTTATTTGCACTTCTCAAATCGCTATTTAGTTTTTTAGCTGATTCGACAGGTGGCGCGCATAACCAGCATGTTCTCTGCGAGTTACAAGACATTTGTTTAAATTCGAGAGTTGTGGTGTGGTTGTGTGGTGTGTTACTTCAACCGCCAGATACAATCCTTACCTGATGTTTTGTTTGTTTTTCGAAAGATATATCCTGTTGATACATACCTGAAACAAAAAAAATATCAATTAAAAAAGTGCAGGTTTTACTTAAGTAACCTAAAAACGTTTTATCGCACAAAGCCGAAAATAAACAGCCGTTGCAGTCTTTCACCTGTTTTCTTTCCGTTTTTCTTGCTTTAAATGAACTTCTGTTCCCGTGAACCAATTTTGATGAAATAAAGGGTATGCCCTGGCCAGGAGTCCAAGGAATTCAGTAGTGATGCTCAAATTAAAATGCGTTCAGTAGTTTATGCGTGATGATGGAATTAACAAACAGCAGACAGACAGACAAATAAAGAAACCGTCGCGACGCGACGCCAGAAATTTATTCAATGTCCAAAAATGTTTTCTTTTAGAGATTTACTTATGTATAGATGTTAACATTTTTTTACAATCGGCAACAAGAAATATAAAATTGGGCTTGTCGGTTTTACACCAGTCTCAACTAACTGTATTCTAGCAACCACGCACAAACATGTAAATAATGCACTTAAAGCATCAAAAAGGGCATCGCCCTCTCGCACACACACTGTAAGCCACATGTTAACGTTAATGACACGACACCCATCCGCGCTAATCACCCCAATGAAACTCGTGTCTTTTTGCATGGTCATAGCCCAGGAAAAGAATATCAGAAGCATATTACAGCGATTTTTTTTGATAAAAAAGTGCAACATTAGTGCAAGTTTTTTGTGTTCTATTGAGCAACTGACAAACCCAGTATTGACCTCAGTGCACATTTCTTCGTACGAGCTTTAAGGGCTCGTGGTTTACTCGATTTTTAGAGGCAGCAACAACAACGATTAGAAAGAATTTAGTGCTTTGTGGAAAGGAGAAGACATCCCGAATATTTTTTTTTTGTTAAAGATGTCATTTATAGATTAGATCGTATTGTATAAACAAGTTGTGTGAATTTTGTGTTAGTTAGAAATAATAATTCTTCGGTACGAAAAATTCGTGAGTAGTATTTGTAGCATCTCATAGGTGTAGTAGGTGCTTATTTTTTAATTGCATATTTACTTGGGAATATCAGCGCGTCAGTCGTATTCTATTGAAGCTGCTCTGGGGCATATTTTTGACAGCACCAAAATAGTGTCAGTGCAACACGAGAGCGCACTCATTTTCTCAAAAGAACTCGTTACATATCAGAAAAAAAAAGTCGAACGCGTCAATTCGTACAAATACTTGGGTGCCAGCTCAATGAGAACTGGGACAGCATGCGAGAAGTCCGTGCATGAATTGAACAGGTTAGATCAACTTTTATCAAAATAAAATCAGTCAGTCAATCAGTAGACAATGGTATGGTATTAGTCCTACCCGAGTATAACAATGTTATACTCTGGTACTACGACACTTTCAACGTTCGAAGAGAGCGTGGCATTTGAAGAACTGTCTTTTTGTGTGCAAAAAAGTGCATCAAAGTTGTATTTACAGTCTTTTTGAGAGTACAGTACTCTTTTTCTATTACATTAAAACTGTACTCTTCTTTTCCATATAACAACAATATTAAATTGGCCACTTTCTCACCTTTCACTTAAGTTCTAAGTGCTTAAGTTCTAAGTGCCTTACAATCTGTCCTTTCCCACTGTGTTTTTTAAAAAGAAACAGCAAGCAAGTTATAACTTAATCCAAAGTGAGAAAGTGGTCTAATATCTTGAATAAACGCTACATCACACCCCAACCCAGCCCCCCTTGGCAGCTACCCAACCTACTTGTTTTTAAACAAAGGATCGTTCATACAAGGCATAGGCTTAGTCACTTGATTAGTATTGGGTTTTGTTATAGTACTAGTTATAGTTTTAGTCTTAAAAATTGCTCACTGTTCATACTTGTCTTTGTTATAGTCATAAGAACCACTAACAAGTGCTTTTAACCTCATTTTTTGATGATTTCTCTTATTTACTTTTATTTTTTGTAGTTTGTTTTTAAAGAAAATAAAGTTTAATAGAAACAACCTACAAAACACTTAGCAACTCGTTTTTTGCTTTTAATTTGCCTGTATATTTTTTTTAACATTGATTTCATACCTACCAACAAAGCTGGGCGCCATACTTAAAATTTGGAGCTCGCGCATGCGTACTTATATTTGTTATGGTAATAGTTGCAATTTTAGTTATAAAAGTTGAAAGTTGCCAAATTTTCCTTAGGACTGTGACTAAACCTATGACAAAGCATAATCAGAAGCACTGCAACACCATCATAAGAAACAGTAGTTTCAACTTTTTTATAGTAGTAGTTTCAACTTTTTTATGAAACCAAAGACTAAGACTATGCCTTGTATTAACGAGGATCAAAATTTTAAAAGCATTTTCTGCTTAAACTGCATCCTACCAATGATTGTTACAAGTACAACAACATTAAAAACGTGTAAAAGGCATTAATTTAGCATAATTTTCTCAAAATTTACGCATTTCTGACATAATTTTGGAAGAAATTGTAAAAATCAAGACTAGATCAGCTCAAGGATTCGCCCCTTTGCTTTTAAAATATAGGTAGTTTTTGGTACACACTAATCCCACTAAATCACCTTTTTGCTACTCTTTTTGCTTTAAAAAATAATGGTCACACTAAAGTTCAGTGTACAGGGTGGTCCAAATTCGAGGGGATTGTGGGGTTTTGGGTATTTCTAAGGGAAAAACTAATAAACATGTTATGGGCTGGATTTTTCAGATATATGCTATGTTTTCATGGATATTGAATTCATTTTCAATATGTTTTGAAAACTTTTTTTTCATGAGTTTTCATGACAGGTTTTCAAATCGATTTTGAATCGATTTGAAAACGATTTTCAAATTTTGATATTTGGCAGCTGACATATGTCATAGTTGTCAAATATTCACTTTTGAGTTCTGGTACTTTTTTTAAAAAAATGTATTTTATTCAAAAGATGATGTTGGCCCTTGCCACACATTTTTTTTAATTTTAATTACTACTCTGTTTGCAAGTGGAAGTGAAGAAAGAAATGTGGGACTGGCATATGTGCATAGCATATTTCTTTTATTTTCCATAATTAATTTTTTTAAAGTCTTTAAAAAACAAATCTTTAGTTATTTAAGTAAGGTTATGTTATTAATCTTCTTTTTTCTATACACTCCACCAAATTTTAGAATGCCGGTTCCACAGTTTCACTTCTATCTCTCTCTCTCTCTCGCTCTCTCAAAAAGAGTGAGAGCAATAAAATATAATTTGGCGGCTCTCTGGTAATCCGACGCAATACGCATGTGTAAACTCAATCCCCGTTTTCAGGGAAAATCGGTATTTCGATCTCAATACGATCTTGATCCAACCCTAAAAATTACTACTTTTTAGTAAAACTACTTTTTAATCGATTTTTAAAATCAGCACAAAATTGCCTTTAAAATAACGTATTCCGCATGATATTTGAAAAAAAAAATTAAATACATATTTATTTTTTTTTTAATTTTTGGTTTTATTATTATTTACTTACCTATTTTTATAGTATACTTTTTAAGAAAAGCGAGGATTATAAAAAAATCAAAACATGTAAAAATATAAAAAATAACGAGTGAGATATATCGTTTTAAAGGAAATTTAAGGCCGATTTCAAAAATCGAGTAAAAATAGGTCATTCCATAAGAAAAATACCAACTTGTTATTACATCTCAAAAACTGAACTTTACAGATAAATTCAGTTTGACAAGTATTTAAATTATCTATAAAAAAGCAATCTACAGTAAAAAGGAATTTTGAAATAAAAAAGTTATAGTCCAAATTCGAAATATTTGAAACAAATCCACCGTAGCGCAAAAATGGGTTTATATACTGATATGCGGTATTCATCATTATTAATTTCTCAAAAATCGAGTCCATAACATGTATATTAGTTTTCCACACACTCCCTTAGAAATACCCAAAACCTCACAATCGAATTCGGACCACCCAGTACAGGGTGGTAAATTTCTGTGCAGTTTTCATGCCTATATTTATGCGACTGTCTTAGAAAATCAGGTTTGCATGGAAAACTCGCAAAAATTAAACTTCAAGCCAAAAATTAAAAACTTTAGCATGATGACACGCAAGCTCTAATGACCGATTACACAATATTGCCACTATCTTATACACCTCGAGCCTCTACATTACTCTTTACCTGTCCAAAACAATGGTTTTGGGGGGTTTCGGGTACTCCTAGAGAAGATAGAGAAAATTCAACCCCCCTTTGCGAGGCCCAAATTTCAAGACAAGATTTTTGGTAAAAACCGCATTTCAATATGTCACCCCGTCTTCGAGTTACGGGGGCTTTTTGAAAAGTCTGAATTTTGGGGTAGGCCCTATAACTTTCTTATTTATGAAAATATGTTCGTAGTGTTAATAGCATTTTTGTTGTTGGTATTTTTCTTATGGAACACCCCATTTTTTTTAATGCTTTTCTAATTTCCTTCAAAACGATTAGCCTCTTACGAAAATCGGATAAATAGTTGTCGATTTATTAAATATTTTCCATAAATCATATAGTAGGATGTGATTAAATAGTTACATTAAACAATATTGCAATTATTATCAAAACAATTAACCTGCATTACACGAAATTACACCGCCGAAATATCCCTCAAGGAAACTTTAGCTTGTAAAATGGGACCGCAATTTTAAAATAAAAATATTATCAGACTTCACTCATAATAACCAACATCGTCCCGTTGCAATTTTAACTTGGTAACTCTTGACGAACATATTTTTAAACTCCACTTAATGTACGGTTAAATATTCTGGCGCCTTCCTTCATTAAAATTATTAAACCTTCCTTGCCTTACTTTAACTTTTCCTGTTCATAAAAGACAATTTTATTACTGTAGGTAATACAATCTTTGTTCGCATTAATTTAAAAAGTGAGCTAAAATTTAACCCGTACTTTTTCTCATAGTACAATGTTTTTTTTTTGTTGAAAATCTAATTATCTATCTTAATGTGAAAACCGCATGTCGCGTGAATTAGAATTTTTTTAAAAGGTTAACCTCCCTTCCTACCCTCTTTCCACCCCCAAAAACTAATTAGCTCATCGCCTGGTTACAAAGAATTTCCGTGCCAAATTTGATAAGAATTGGATTAAGGGTTTTTGATTTGTCTTGCCCCAGACAGAGAGACAGACGGACAGACACCCAGACAGACACCATCCCAAAATTTTGTACTTAGGTCTTTATGTTATCCACGTGAGTTTGACACATTTCAAAGGAAATAAACTGAGAAATTGTCAAAAGTCACACAAGTAACTTCTCATTTTGTAGCACTTATTTGTTTGCTCGAATGTACTTAATCAGCTACTTACATCACTAGTGGATGGAAATGGAACTGTGGCTGCATGTCATTTATTGCCATTATCTGTAGACAAGCCATATCCAATAAATATGTAAAACTTTTTCGAAATAAATTTAACTTTATTAATAACATTAAATTTATTATAAGTTTAAAAAACACCACAGCACTGGAAATTTTTTGACAGCGTTGCCATTCAGTGAGACGTATTTGTGAGCGTATTTGTTTTTATATATTATCTTTCTTTTTTGCTTTTTTTAAGGCAAGGCTTCTAAGGGGCTCCCAATATGCCGTGCCCCCCCCCCCCCGCCTTGCGAGGGCGGCGGGGGTGCTTAACACGCCCCTGGTTTATTGGCACGACCAAAACCTAGCATTAAAAATGCATTTTGTATCATTTTGTTACTAGGTACAGGAGCCTTTCTAATTTTAAATGTTTTGTCTTACTTGAGTGTTTATTATGTTACATCTTTCAAATATAAGTTTTTATTATAATAGGGTGTCCAGCAAAAATTCATTAACAAATTCCTGGTCATTTTATACTAGCTATTTTCCGGTCTTTCTAGACTTATTTCGAGTTGTTTATTTACCTTAAATATTCTGCTTTAAAAGCGCCGTACGCGAAATAATATATAAATAAAAAAATCAGGAGCCGTCGTTGCTTTTTTGAAAGGGGTTGAGTTAGTGTGTACAAAAATGTTAAATGCGCCATAGGCAAAAATTTGGAGAAACTTACGGTAAAAATGCGATTTTTTTGCCCTTTCAGTTGTTGCGTAAAATAAACCAAAATTTTAAGAATTAATGATGCTAAACTGCCGCAGGCAAATTTTTGTAAGCAGAAAATTCCTTAAAGGATTTCTTTTCCTTATTTTTTTTTAAATATTAAAAAAAGTGGATAGCTGCTAAACGGTGGGATGAAATCCAGTTATACAAATGAACATTGTAAAGTTTCTCTATCGTCTTCAACAAATTTTGAACTTTTTAGTTTGCCTTTTTTTTTGGTTAGAAATTCCAAGAATGGATGCGGAGTGGATGCAACTCGTTTACTAATGGCCAAATTACTTTGGGTTTATATGGGCCAATTTGAGGATTGGCTGGAAAAAATTTGCACACTGCCTGTTTTATCCCAGATTTTATACCGTTTTTAATACATTTAATGTCAAGTTGTTGTAATTGTAATTAATAATATATGTGTAAAATTTCCGGTTTGATACAAAATTCCTGGCTTTTTCCCAGATCCATGAAATGCCTGGTTGCCGGAACTAAACCATTTGACTTTTTTTTGACGTCAAAGATAGGTAAATATTTTCAAAATGTATACGGTTACGGGGCGGCAAAATCTCATTTTGAACGGGGCGGCCTTAATGCTAGAGCGGAACCTGTCGATCGGTCTGTCAGTCGCTAATTTTGTGGCCACCGTAACTCAAAAACCCCTGCACCAATCATAACGAAATTTTACATAACGATTACTTGTGTTGACGCTCAGACCCCTATTTAACCATTTGAAGCTACCTTGTAATACTTTGTTGGAAAACTTATAAAAATCGTAGGTTAATGGCGCCAAAATTTTTTACAACATATATAATATATATGTAACACATAAACGCAAAAAACTTTTGAAAAATTCAATTTTGTTTGTGATATAATTTAAGTCATGGAGCGAAATGTCAAATAAAAAGTAGCCTATGTTAACATCGAGGTTACACCCTATTTTCTTTCCAAACATCTAAATCGGTTCAACCGTTTTTGCGTGATTGATGGACCAAAATCTTAGTTTACTGGCCCTAAAAAGTCTAGATCGATCTAGATATACCGTGTAAAAGTCTGGATGCACCTTGGAAGTCTGGATACATTCTGAAAAAGCCTGTACATATCCAGAAAGTTTGTCTTGATCGAGGAAAGTTTGGGAGTAAATATTTACTCGATTTATTTTGGGTAAACGTGGGACCCAATTCCTCATTTGGTACAGTACAGATACTATAATGGCTCAAGCATCGCAAAATGTGTAACAACAATAACTTTGAAAAACAAAGAAAATAATTCAAAATTGGTGGACCTGGGCAAGGTCCAGGACGCTTATTCTTGAACGACCGTGAGGTGAGGTGAGCTTTTTTCAACACCTTTTTCCACGGGGAATTTCGCTCACCTCACCTCACGGTCGGTCAAGAATAAGCGTCCAGGTCGAAAAATCTACTGCGCATCCTTGATTGGGAGAGTTATTACCGGAACGGTTTTTTTTTCGAAGAATGCAAGGGCAGGGCCGTTATAGTAGCTCGTATAGTTATATGGAAGAAAGGGAGTACTAAAGTAATGAAAAAACACGACCTGACTCTCCTGAATAAAGCACGTTATCCATTAAAATTTATCTAATGGTTAGAAAAAAAATTGCAAAATTTAGTAGGTAATTCAACCCACCAAGTTTACTAAAGATTTTTTTACACTTATAGCTTATATAGGAAGTAATAGGAAGTCATGCTTCCATGAGAATTTAAAATACAACTAGTTTACTCATTTACTATTTAATTTGCATAATTATATCAATAAAAAACGACACATACGTGTTACAAACTAACATTTTTTTTCTTAACGCATCAGCTCTATTATCAAGCTCCTCACACACACACACATAATTTCAGCTCATTTCCCACTCAGAAAAGATGGTTATTATTTCATAGACGTACGTACAAATTACAGTAACACAAGTAAAGAAAAAACTTTAAATTACCAACCAACCAAAAAGTTAAAAGAAGGAAGCTTGAGAAGCGTTAACGACGCAAATCCGTTATTAAACTGGCTAGGCTAGAAATAACGTTTGAAGGTGTTAGAGCCTTTTATGATAATAGAGACATTTCAACACTAATCCCTAGCCGTATACGTATCGGAACTATCGGAAGAAGATAACTGACCTATCAAAAATAAGTATAAAGCGCAGCCTAAATGGACTAAATATTTTAGATCACAAATTGGGACCAAAGAATATGTAAATTGGTTTGGATACATCACGGATCAGAATACGATACCTCTACCGGATCGATAAGTTTCACTTAACGTATCGAAACAGACGTATCGTCTTTGCACATGCGCATTTCGAAACGGATGCGGATAAGTGATAATTTTGAATAATCCCACGTAACGTATATGTATAACCATTTTTTAATATACAGGGTTACACAACCTTATGGACAGAACATTTGACACTTTTTTGGGTTAAGGCGTGGAACCAATCGTCAGATATCCTGGACGAAATGAGTCGCACAATACAGATTTTATTTTAGACTAGCGCCGACCCGCAGCATTGCCTGCGATATCCATAAATTATGTCATTTGACAGCTGTCATTGAACGAAATGTCAAATAAAAAGTAGCCTATGTTTCAATCCAGGTCACACCCCATCTTACCAAATTTCATCCAAATTGGTTGAGCCGGTTTTGCGTAATTGAACCAACACAAACCCATTGAAAAAAAGTATTCTGTATTTAACAATAACCCCATACTTCCTTAATGCAAAAATATTATACTTCTATGAAGACTACTAAATACTATTCCTTATTCTTAAATTTGAAGAATGTTTTTTTTAATTAGTAGGTAGTTAATAAACCTAAATCAAAAATAGAATTTTTGTGGTTTTGCAAAAACGAGTTTATGCTTTCGATCTCATAAAGTAATATCTCTCTCACAGATTTTGGAGACAAATAGGTACTTATACGCACCTTATACGTGAAGCTTATATTGGTGGTTCCGTCGTCGTAGTTTAATTTAGGTTTTGCGTCATAGTTTAGGTTATACTTTCTAGTTTAGTTCGATTTGTTGGTTTCAGAGCACAATCTGTTTGAAGCAAAAAGATAGGATTCAAATTCTTAGTTTAATCAAGAATTGCGTGTTGGTAAGTATAACAATTATTTGTTCCAAGCAGGCTATCCGGTCGAATAAAGGATACTATTTCTGTAATTATTAGCAGTGTAGGGGCGGCCCGTGGGCCTGGCAATTAGGCCTCTTCATGGGCCCTTTCTGCCATACCCCGTACTCGTCGAAAGTCTCTCATCATAATAATTATGTGGAATATTTCTATGCCTAACTAAAATTATTTAAGTTTTTTTTTCGCGATGCATGCGTGGTGGACTTTTCTTAGCAATAGGGGACATTTAGGGAGACACTTACAACTTGGACTGACCCCGACGAATGGTCACCCTAGTTATACGATGTAAGCAGGTCGCACATTATCGCGGAACAGAATGGAATGGAATGGAACGGAACAGAATTATCGCGGAACGGAATGGAATGGAACAGAATGGATCGGAAATTCTAATCCCCCGATTAGCACGAACTTCCGCGGAATAATTTATTGTATACGAAGTTAGACTGGCTCGTTTTTTAGTGTGTTCTTTTTTTGGAATGTCCTTTTAGAAAAAAAAAAAGTCCAAATGGTCCACGAAATTAACTTGAAAAGCCAAGAATATGAGGAAAGACAAAAAAAAAAACAAAACAAAAGTCCAGCGAAAGATTCTACAATTTGTTGAAAATGTTCAGAAACAAAACACAACATTTCGGAAATCTACCGTTCCGTTCCATTCCATTCCATTCCGATCCATTCCGTTCCGCGGCCTGCTTCGGAACGCAGGCATCCCCGCGTAATCTTGTCGCATATACAGGTTGGTGACTTTAAATGAAATGCCATGCAGGTTCAAATTTTGAATTTTGAAAAAAAAAGTTTAAAAAAGACGTCAACTAAGATTTTCCTATCCTATTTCCTCCAAATTAGTAATTTCATGTTGTTTATGGAGAAAGGAATTTTTTTTTTAATGTGACACTCTGTATATTTCGATTTTTTTTAAATCCACAGACTTTTCTCTTTCCACACACCAATGGTCTACTTACTTACTAATAGGAATAAGAGTTTCCTCAGACTTCGAGGAAGTCTCACCAAACACTTCTAATTTCCTGACTGATTTCCCTTATCAAGGAAATTGGGCTGAGTGAATTAGAAACAGATATGAGCCACAACAGACCTCTAAGATCGCAATAGGGGGAGCGAAATAACACCAATTGTGGTTAACAATTGAAAAGCGTCGTCCATTTTCTCAAAGAGACTTGAATTTCAAATGCTTCATATTGGGAAACTCAAAGTAATAAAGTCTCAAAATGCAAAATTTATTCAAAATTTGGTAGGTGACACGTGTGTCGCCCACAGAGGCATCTTCAGATCTGGTACTTAATTACAATTACAAAAGTTAAAAAATAAAAACATTTAAACAAACAAGAAACTCGTTTTACATTTTACCGAGCATTTTACAAACAAAAACAAAAAAAAATATTTTCTTGTGCATAAAACGTTTCTTGTACATAAAACGTCACGGTAGAGATTGGCATTTAAAGAACATTACAAAAGTTAAAAAATAAAAACATTTAAACAAATAAGAAACTCGTTTTACATTTTAACGAGCATTTTACAAACAAAAACAAACAAAAAATGTTTCTGTTTGTAAAATGTAATACGAGTTTCTTGGTTGTTTAAATGTTTTTTATTTTTTAACTTTTGTAATCTTCTTTAAATGTTAATCTCTACCGTGACGTTTTAAGTACCAGGTATGAAGATGCCTATGTAGGCGAAACACGTGTCACCTTCCAAATTTTGAATAAATTTTGTATTTTGAGACTGTGACTTTGAGTTTCCCAATTTAAAGTAACGTAACCACAAACCTAAGCTAACTTAGGACGATAAAAGTTAATAGAGAATCTTAGGTTAGGTGTATATGTTTTTGATTTTTTGACTGTAGAGATATTTATCATATAAAACAGTTAAAAATTACTTACTCCACCATTTTTTCCGGTTTTCATTAAAGTTATGAAAAATAATAAACCATACACAGTTTCAACTGATTAGTGTTTTGTTTCCCAAGTTTGGAATAATTTAAAGATACCCAAGGCAACCCCACCCCATGTCTAAATTCACAAATAGAAAATACAAACCAGATTTCTCTTTAATCTTTTAAACAAGGCTTTTATTTTCTTAATTTTTCTTAATTCAGAACCCTCGCAATTACTGCACCGAATTTTGAATAATTTTGCACGTGAAATTAGCCAAATTAACGCAAATTTTGAGCCCTAGCAAACACACGACCTTTTCGCCTTGGAAACGAAACGCGAGGGCGCTAAAGGTTAAAGCAATTTTGCAATCTGTCCACCTTTTGTGACCTTTTTCTAATGGGTTAATGATTGCGTTTTCGTGTGAAGCTCGTTTTTGTGGAGAATTAACTGAAAATAGAGAATAACAGGATCACGTTACGTTAAGCTCTGAAAACGATACAATATGCTTGTTTTTACTTGGGACCGGTATTATCGTAATTAAAAAAGCTAAGAGCTTCTCAAAACAAATGGTAGAACAGAATTGCAGTTGTATGATATTCTGCCATTCGTTTTGACAGCGCCTAGAGTTTGTAATTACGAGAAGGTGTGCTTTGCGACTCGCTTAAAGTTGTTTTATTTTACCAAAAATTCGCAACTTTAGGAAAGCCATTATTCAGATCTACATTAATACTTCCAAACTACATGAACATTCATACACACTGCAAAGAAATGAATTAAAAGTACAAAACATATTTTGTCAAAATTACCTAACTTATTTCGTAAGTTTACAATTTTCTAGTAAAAAACCCTTTGTTTCTTATTCTTACAAAGTAAACTCGTATATTCTCACATCTAGTTAGGTTTTACTACAAGAATTTCATGTTACATTTTAACTTTAAAACTTTACATATTAATTTTACAATTTTACATTGTAATTTTCCGATTTCTAGCAAAATTTACAATGTAAAATGTAATATTACAATGTAATATGATAAAAGTCCAGTGTTCATTCGGTAACACGCCGTAACACACCTGAGGTGGCTATTTTGCAGTTGTTTGTTCACAGTAGCAGAGTCGTTCATTTGAAGAACACTTTGCAAGTCAAAAATAGTAGAAATGTACGTTTTTAAACAATTTTTACTTTGGTCAAGCTGAAGAAACAATTAAAGATACTTCTAAGATACTAGCGACAAAATTTCAAAGCCGTGAGTCAAAATAAAAATAGTAAATACAAGCTACTAGTGAGAGATAAAAAATACCAACAGTTTGGTATTTTTTATTTTGTAATATGAATCTCGTTAACGAAAATCGCACAAAAAAGTGAGGTTAGAAATCACTGTAATGTAACAATTGTGCCATCACCTTAATAAAATAACTTTTGCTCAATACTGCATAGAAAAGATGCTCTCTTATTATCTCTGGATAACGTAACATAAAAATACGACTGTCTTGAAAAAGGGGGTTTTGCGCACGAAGAACACGATCTGAAAACGGCATTTTGCGCACGGTTACGTCATTTTTGCACACGGGTCTCGTCATTGTGATCTTTGTTGTTGTCACCCAACAATAAAAGTTGGCTGAGTTCCATAGCAACCGTTACGGCTCCTTTGTTTTGTTGATTAGATACTTCAAATAGAATATTATACATTTTATTAATAAAAACGAGTTAAATTGAAATTTGATTTTTCTGGTCTCTGTTTATTTGCATTCGTATAAAAAGTATCGTAAAAAACTCGTTTGAAAACCTCTTTGCACACTCCCTCGACCAAACTGTCTCGATCGTCTGCAAAGAGTCGTTTTCAAACATTGTTGTTTAAATAACTATTATCGAAGAAGGTGACTATATTTTGCGAACCAAAAAGTTTCATTCGACATGACCTGTGCATAAGGGCGCTATAAAGGCGCAATTACACAGACGAACATGCTCAAATAAAAGCTCGTGCAAAAGATTTAAAATTTTTTGCGCGAACATTTTTGTGAGCTTTTCTTTGAACATTTTGTTCGGGTAAATTTTTGAGCAAATTGTAGCTATCTGTTTTGGAAACATATTTTTAAAGATGAGAATAAATAAAATTTCACATCAGTGATCAGTGATCTCAATTCTTTAAAAAAATGGAACACCAAGTTTTATTTTAAATTTTTGTGAAAAAAAGCCGACGGCAAGCGAAACATTATTCTTGCCTATCAGTTTTGTCACATGGATTAGGGTTACTTATAATTTTTTTTTCTTAGGGTTTTTCCCGGATTTTTTTGCCCGGGGGTTTTTTTGGGATTTTCTTGCGAGTTTTTTTTTATTTCCAAAGGTTTTTTCCTAAATTCAAAAAACAACCCAGGAAAATTTTTCTTTTCCAAAAAATTTTGAGTTTTTCAAATATCGGAAAAAAACTTAGGCCCCAACGGTTGCTTAAAAAAGCAAAAGGTTTATGAAAATGCTGAAGATAGATATTTACTGTCAATTTAATGTAATAATCAAGGTCGATTACTGACACTGAACAAACAATATGCAAAGGAGCAAAATTCCGATTCAGAAGTCTAGTCTATTACTGCTAAATTATATTTTTTTAGGCAAGGGTCGGGATCGTAGGATTGTAAAAGTGGTTAATAAACGGGTATTATTTAGACCGAACGTGCTTTTGTTCATATATTCGAGATTTAATAAAATGTATATAGGTTTTTTTAATTTGACTTAATTATTATTGTATTGTGTTTTACACTAGGAAGTAAAATAAAGAGATATTCTTTTAAACGTAAATTTTTATCATTACATTTTACAGGCAACAGCAATAAATAAGTGCCAAATATTTTTTATTCTCGTTTTTTTACAACCCCAAAAAAGTTACAAGTATACTGGCATATCCCCTATAAAAATCAGGTCAATCGAAGTTGCTTATGAGGTAAAATGTGAATTTCGACATCAAATCGTTTTTCCGTCGGAAAGCACTTAATTAAAAATACCTTGTTTTAAAACTTAGTCTTTCTATTTTCAGTTAAATTCAATGAATTCACATAAAACTATAAAATTTAAATTTGTAAGAAATTTCTATGCCAACATTCCTTTAAACAAATTTTGCTTAACATTCTCTACAAAATTTCCGTGAGTCTTTTTGTACGAGATTTTGCTCGAACTTTTTTTTTGAACATTTTGCTCAAGAGGCTCGTGTAAATGTTTGTCGGCATTTCAACATCAAAGGAAAGTTTGTCTGTGTAAATGCGCCTTAAGGGTGAGACGAGGGGTGACTCGGTAATGCACTTTGGTGTACACGCCGACGGCATTGCGTGTCATTTTGCAGCATTATTTCGAGGCATTTCGGGGGCATTCATGCGTTTTAAGGCTATTTATAGAATTCTAAGGAATTTTTTACAGAAAAATCTGGTAAAAAATGCCTTTTCGTGTACACAACATGGCGATCGAGCCACCCCTCGGGGTAAGAAACTTTTAAAATTACAAAAAAATTACAATGTATTTTTACAAATATGACTGTAATTTTACGAAAAATTTGAAAAATATATTGTAATTTTACAAAACGGTTTGTAACTTTACAATGGAAACTTTATTTCTACAATATAGAACTGTTAAAATTACCAAATTACATCTTAGGGTCAGTCTCGAAAAAGGGTAACACTGCATGTAATTGGTTTGTAAGTTTAAAATCACTTATCCTTTTGAAAACAAAGTAGGAGGATAGTTAGTGTGCCCAAAGGCTAACATAATCCAGTAATAATGAATTCTCCATGGAAGTAAAGTTGTTTACACTATTTGTTAATAGATTCAGATAGAACGAAAAAACACTGGATCGACAAAAACTCAAAAATTTTAATTCTAAAAAAAATACCTAGATATAAGTTTTTTCTCTTCATCAAAAAACAAAAAAAAAACACGCGTAATTGATTTTGGTGTCACTCGTGTGATCATATATGCAGACACAGATTTTTAAAAAAAAATCTGGCATCACTGCATACAACATCCAACTCATTTAGTTGAAAATGTGGAAGCACAGAAGACACAGTTTAGGAGTTTAACAGTTTTTGTGAAGTTTTGGTGGTTTTAAAACAGTATTAACGTTTTGGCTGAGATAAATGTCACACGTGTTTCTATATATTATTAAATATGTCATGAGTAAATGGTAAGATATTTATTTACAAAAATGTGAATTATTAAGTATAAAAAGTAGGCATTTAACTAACGGTAAAATACCAAAGTAGTAACTTTTTTATTTTTTTTTTTGTTATTTACACACCTGTGACATTTTTCGCTTGTAATTAAAAAACTCAATAATTTATAGAAATAACATGGCAAAAACTAGATAGTCTTTGGCAAAAGCATCAGAAACAAAAAAAAAATGAAAAAAGAGAGAAAAGAAGATTACAAGTAAGGCCTGCTATGCGAAAATTGAGCCAAAGGTATATGAAAGTTTTCGACCCTTGTTCGACGAGTGGTAAATCAATTTTTGTTTTTTCAAAAACTGTTACACCAAATGTTACCATTTTTCAAGAATAACCCCTTACAAGTCGGGGTTTCGATTCCTATAATTACAGTACATACTCTGTAAAAAAATACACAATATATTATGTAAATCATAGTTTACATATTTTCTGTATTTTTCCGATACTTATCGTTGGTCACAAAATTACCAACGATAACTTCTGTAATTTTACAAATCCTTTTTAACAGTGCAGAGTCTGCATTATTGTTCTCGCTTTAGCCAGGCCTTATTCGGATCTCTTGCCAGATGAGCTCTAAGATTCGCTGTCCCTTTTCCTACATCAGGGTGGCCACTGGGAAAAAAACTAACTTTTTTAATGATTTTATGACAATTTTTGGAAAATATTTTCTTATGAGCGTTATCACTTTTCTGCACAGCGTGCATGAAAAAATAAATAAAAAGGCCTTCTTCTTACGCACGCAATTTCTTTTTACTTTCCTTACATTGCGCTGGTAGGAAAAATCTTTAAAACTTCCAAATCAGTTACATCAACCGAAAAGAATCTAAAAAAGAAAAGATCAAAAGATCTTGGAAGGAAAGAACGAAATTTCAAAATTGGACGAGTGTCCCACAAGGAACACATAAAACTCCAAAGCGAAAAGAGAAACAAACGATGTTTCGCCCGGGGTGACTAGCGTGGGCTCGTCAGTGGATTCACTAGTCACCCTCAATCCAGACATCATTTAACACCATCGCACACTCTGACTTCCAACTCATAACATTCACAAATAGGCATCGTTCCGCATGGTACTTATTATAAGTCGCCTGATACGGGTTCGTCCGGGTGTGTTAATCTTTCAAATAGGAATATGCTCCTAAGACAATTAAAACAAGAAGTTAAAACTTCCAAATCAGTTACATCAACCAAAAAGAATCTAAAAAAGAAAAGATCAAAAGATCTTGGAAGGAAAGAACGAAATTTGAAAATTGGACGAGTGTCCCACAACGAACACATAAAACTCCAAAGCGAAAAGGGAAACAAACGATGTTCCGCCCGGGTTGACTAGCGTGGGCTCGTCAGTGAATTCACTAGTCACCCTCAATCCAGACATCATTTAACACCATCGCACACTCTGACTTCCAACTCTGAAACACTCACAAATAGGCATCATTCCGCATGGTACTTATTATATATTAGGAAAAATGTTGTTCCTAACGCGTGCGGAAAGTGTCTTTTCCAATTTACGGCTTGTCCGAACTCCGCATGCGCGTCGTTTAGGCAAACACCGCGGTGAGTGCGGAAAAGTAACATTTTCCGCATTTGTAGGGTAAATAACTCTTACCAATCATCCACATATTACAATGATAAATATATTTTAAAAATTTAATTCAAAGTAGGTACCTGTAATTGTGTGAAATAATAAATCCACCTGTTTTTTTCATTTGTTCATTTATCATTAAAATTAAAACGTTTACTAATACAAATATATAAAAAGAAATCTATTATGAAAATTTAAATGATAAGAGGGGTTTTCCAGTTTTATGTGTTTTTCGGAAGCTGCGTAGATATAATATGTGGGATTTAACTTGCCCAATTCTACATTCATCCATTATGAATATTTTCTTACAAAGGCCGCAGCAAGCAAAAAATGTATTTACGAATACTGCAACTTCCAAGAGTCATTAAATTTGGTTTATTAAACAAAACAAGGATATAATAGGGGTTATTTTCTCACAACACATGTACGTACACAACTTTTTCGTGCAATAAAATCGAGCATATCTATGGGTTAATAATAAAAAGCGCGGCAAAACTCTTGTTGTGTCCTTTGAATCATGAGTTGCCTATACAGGGTGGATTCTTTAAAACGGTGCTTCTAGCGGGTTAGAATTTGGTTGAATAAAATAATCCAAAATCACGTTAACTGAGATTTTTAATTTCCTTTAATCGTGCTATCTTGGATTTTGTCATGTCATTTAGTTTACGAGGTATAGGACACCCTATATATTTTGCAATTTTTGAAATCTGCAAACAATTCTCTCTTTAGCAATACCAACCTGTAGGATCTATCTTTTACGATAATCAAGATATTTTTATCTAAATCTGTATGGAAAACTTCGATATTCATTCAGATATCCCCCTTAAAACAGGGCATAGACAACAATTCCATGCAAGTTTAAATGCCTCTATCTTGGAAACCATAAGAGATATAGTATTAGTCTGACTGTCAAAAAGATAATTTTTTTTAGAATTCAAATATGTCAAACTACACAGGGTGTCCTATTTTTTTAAAAAAATATTTTTTTTCCATACCTCGCAAACAAAGCGGCATAAAAAAAATCCAAGATAGCACGATTAAAGAAAATTAAAAATCTCAGTTGACGTCTTGTTGGAGTTTTTTATAGAACCAAATTCTCACCCGCTAGAAGCACCCTTCCGTTTCAAGAATCCATCCTGTATATTCCTGCGCTAATTTATCAGTTATGATTGAAAATTTGACGTGCGGTTTGTATAAGGAGTTGCTTAGCCATCACATAAGAAAATGTACATGTGGAATATCAAAAGTTTGTTTACACTTAACTTAAAATACTCAGGTTTTTGTGCAAATTTTATGAATTTTATGACAATTACGAAATTTTATGACATTTTGGGCATATTTTGTGATAATATTCAAATTTTTATGAATTGATAAGACTTTACGACAAGTGGCCACCCTGCTACATGCCTCTATGATGAACTCCTGTACCAGTTCTGGCAAGTTCGATTAATACTGGCTAAACTTATGATTCGTCCGCGCCGCCCCTTCTCTACTACTACTATGATACGTCCAGCCAGAGAGTCATTCTTCTTTTGCTTCCTGTGTGTCCTATGCTCTCAGTTTGTCCTGGCACCTATAGGACTTAAGACCCTTATAGCGCCAGTGATCGAATAAGTACAATATATGACTAACCAGTCTCTAACCGAATTCGAATAAATCTATATTTTTCTGAAATTATATCTACTCACGATGATAGAATACGTGGAAATACTTAAACTAACAATAAAACAATTGATAATCTTGCAGAAGTTTTTACAATAATTAAAGTCTTGCATCGAGATCAAGGGGTTATTGCATGAGACATTCTTTTATAACCGAAAATGATATGTGACATATAATAATAATATGCTGTACTCGATGCTGTATTATCTATGTGTTAAAAATTTGATTTGGGTAAACAATATATTTGACAATTTTCGGACTTTTGGGAATATATTTAATATAAGGAGAATCCGTAAAAAAACAAATTTACAACAAAGGCCATACTTCTTACACTGTTGAATTTACTAAAGAACACTTTGCCATTTAAGTTAAAACTTTTGAGGATAAAGTAAACTCATAACAACAACAACAAAAAAAGGCAAGACAGAATTAAAATTCCTCCAAGCATAACCTGAGAAAATATAAAAACATGCATATCTCCCTAATAGATATTCAAATTGGGCAACAACGCTTACGTGCGAAGTTAATGGAAATCGAAACCCATCTTCTTTCGTGAACCTGAAAACGGATGGAAATCTCACGCCAACCATGATCAGACACGATACAAGCACTTTAGAATTATTGAATTATTATAGGGCATATCCAACATACACAGATAAAATTTTTGATCTAATTTAAAACAAATTTCGTGATACATAAATATTCGACAGTTTTACGGAGTTTTAACAAATACATACATAAAAATAAATACATACATTTGCTGTCTGCGCCAGAAAACCCTTGCAACCCACTCTCAAAGAAATGCAAGAAAGTATTTAAGAATTTTAGGCCACTTTCTAAACTCTAGTTAGTCAAGGTGACCAACCGTACGGGATTTGTCAGTACAGTTCAGTCATATTTATTTCTTTGATCAAGTCCTGAAAGATTAAGTTACATTTATGATATTTTTTTTATTCTGTGTCACCTTAACAAGTCCTAAAAGAGAAAGTTACATTTCTGATATTTTTTTATTCTGTCTCACCTTAGCGACGCGCTCCACTCTCCAGCAGGTAGCCTCGCAAGAGGACTATGGCTGCACTCCGCTTTAAGTGGGAAAGAGAACGCACGAACTCCTGAGTCCAAACAGGGAAAATTTGAGAACTCACGCGACCAGGCGATGCTTGAATATTCTCGGTAGGTTTAGGAGGATAAAGCGTAAAGAAGTCAGTCTATATTTGAATCAGTCGAGCTACTGCTAATATAAAAATAGATAGAGCACGTAAATATTACAATAAAATTTGGTTTTTATTCTTCAAAACCACTCCGAATAAGAAAATAATACTTTGTCATTTATGTCTGCAAAAAGGCGAAACTGTGTTCAATGAAAACCTCCAAAAAACTTACCGTTTTTGAAAAAATTTGGACAAGATAATTAGAGGATTGTCAAAATTAATTCAACCGATGTTCGAACCTAGATACGCAAGCGCGCGGACAAAATCGGAAGCGGTTATTAAAGTCGTTTTTGAAACTATGTTTATGGGGCAACTCGAGGAGGTTTTATAAAAAGTATCTTTTGCTACCGTTTGCGTTGATGCATCAAACCATAAAAATACAAAACTTGTACCAATTCTAATTAGATATTTTCTACCTACCAATGGCATCCAACTAAAAATTTTAGAGCTGAAAGATTTACCTGGCGGAACCTCAGACCAAGTCAGTGAATAATTGATTAACGTTTTGTCTCAACACAATATTAGTAAAAAAAATAGTTGCATTATGCGCTGATAATACTAACTCAAATTTTGGTGGTGTTAACCGGTTAGGGCAGAATAATGTGTACACCAAAGTAAAACAGGGACTTAATAATAAAAATATTAGTGGAGTTGGTTGCCTGGCCCACATATCAAACATTTGTATAAAATGAGCCTGTGACATTTTACCCATCAATCTTTTAGGCACGGTAATACACGTTGGCTCGCCCCTCTTCCAGCTTTGGAACGTGTCCTTCAACCAAAATGCCTTTTAATAATTAAAAATTATTTCAACAATCCGGAAACAGAATTTTGGGTTTTATGTGTGCATAATGTTGCCGCATTATTTCATAAAACAAGTCTACTTATAGAAGGTACAGAAATCAAGAGTAAAATTAAAGGTCGAAAGGAGGAGAACTTTATTGCTCTCATTCTAAGAAATATGCTTCAGACAAATGACTTAATTATAAAAAAAATTCTATTGAAAGATCGATAACTGAGTTTTATCAAACCGCCGAGGCATACCTTGTACAATGGGATGCACCATCTTCTCAAATATTGAATACATTTAAATGGGTATTACTTCAAAGCATACCACAATTCTCAGAAATTCAACTTTCCATAGAAACTCTATTATTATTTGGAACAGCAATAACTGAAGATGAACTCTTTGACGAAATAACTTTAATAACTAACGAAAATATGGAAGATTGGCAAGTTAATAGTATTAATGTTGTTGCTTAATATCTTGAAGGTTTAATAATTTAACAAAAAACCCACTGCTCTTTAAAAACATATCTTTTCTAGTTGAATTTGCGCTTTGCCTTCTGGGTACCAATACCGAGGAATGGGGAGTATTTTCAATTATAAACAACTTATAAAAAACTCAGCTTCCTGTTAGTACCTTGAAATCAGCAATGATTACAAGGTGCAATGCGAATATGACTTGTTTAGAGTTTTATTAAAAAATGATGTTGCTTTAAAAGCAATAAGTAGTCAAAATAAATATTCTTTTCAACAATAGTGTGTATAGAAAAATTATTTATTTAGTATATTAGTAGTTACGTGATTTTTAATTTAAAAAACTCAAAAAGTTTTTTTATTTAGGTCAACCGGGGGGGGGGGGGAATGGACTGGATTTCTCTTCCTTGAAGTTGGTCACCTTGAGTCACCGTTTTTTTATTGGGTAGGTTCCTCACTACTATGTCTTTCACCGTACATCGGAAAACGAAAGTTTGAGTTTTAGTACTACTCCTCCTCCAGTTAATTGAAACCGACAACTGGCTAGGGCATCATTTGTATGGTACCTTTTAACATATTTATTTCTTAAGGTATGTGTTGTTTCTTCTAACATTGATTGGGGAGTTGATTAGGAGTTTTAGCACATAAATATTTTATCCTCTTAAATTTAGCCCCACTGAATATTTAATTTGATCTTTGGTAGTTCTTGTAATAATTCAAGGTCCGATTTATCTCTCAAAAAACTTTACCCTAGTTTTCTTATTTCTACAATAACTTTCAATGTAAGTTTCTTTATCGTATGATGGTCTAAGCACGAAAGCACAGGAGGGAATATTAATGGACACCATTACTGGTGGTAATAACTTGGAATTTACTTTTAATGTGCTTGAATACGACTTTATTAGTTTTTTGAGTGAACGGCAACTTGACTTAAAAGTCTAAATTCAATAATTGTTTGAAATTTATTTTTATATATACATTTTTGCCTTTTTACCAATATTTTGGCGTGCGTTTCTTTATTCAATGCAAAAATAAGTTTTCCCGGTTGATAGAGGTTAGTATTTTCCTTAATTATGGTTGCAGTCTTAAAGTAATCAAAAAGTTAAAACCGCTACTTGTGCAAACATTTGATTGTTTTGTCACAGGTTTACTGATAGTTTAACTTCTAATAAAAATTTAGGAACTTTCAACTTTTATAACTAAGCCTATGGCTATTACTATGTTATGTGTTTTGTAGTTTCTATTTCAATTAAACCTTATTTTCTTTCAAAACATAGTGCTAAAAATAAAATAAAAAAATTATATCTTCAGAAAAAGTAAATTTACTTAATGGTATTTTATGACTATGACAAAGACGAGTATGAACAGTCAACAATTTTATAGCTAGTAAAGCTATAACTAACACTATACCCAACTCATTTTTGCTTCAACATAATAATGAGTTGGGTAAACCTCCCATTCGAATATCTATGCCTGGTATGAACCATACTTCAGGTAAACGCGATTATAATAAAATTAAGAAACGTTTATATAAACTCCCAAAATAAGCTTCGACCTCGGATTCTACTTACCCAGAATAAGTAAAATAGTTAAAAATCACATCCATGGCCATTTCGCATTCCTTGGTTAATCCATCATTTTTTCCAGTTTTCATTTATATTTACACTCTTCTTTTTTAATTAAAGTCACTAAAAAAACTAAACCATTATTCTAAAGGCAAACAATGTGGTTGCTACCTATCAATGTTCTGTATCACAAAACCGCAGATTGTTAAACAACTGTTTCACAAACCATAACAAATTAAAATTTAACGGCACTAGATAACCCACCAAAAAATGTCAACGTTCCAAAAGAAAATATTAATATTTATTTAAACCAAAACGTTTAAAAAATTATCTAGTAATTATGTATTTTTAATCACAATGAATAAGCAGCAGATAAAAAACCGAAACAAAGTCAAAACTCAACAATTCCTAACACTGTTCTAAATTTTAAACCACTTTTTACCAAAAAAGTCAGTTTCCACTGCGAAACAGGCGTTTTAAAAATAGCTCTATTCGACGTCACAAAGTCTAACATAAACTTTCCGCTAATTTTAAATCCTAAGGTTATTTCCAAGCTTACGATAACTGTTATTTTACGAACGAAAGTAGTTGTAGAATACAAACGTAAAATCCGCACCAGCAACCTCGCCGATCGAGCGGTCGCAGACAGCTGATTGAATTTAGTAGACCTTCCTGGCTTGCACACTGTGTGCAGTTGGTTAACATTATTGGATTTTGCCCCTCTCTTCTCTTTTTAGTTTGATAGTATATTCACAAGCAGAAGTTTAATAAACTAAAATTGTATAGGCATAACTCACATTGGGTACAGATTTAACAAATAAAAATTATCTAACTTTTTCGTTTGGTAGTATATTCAAAAGTACAAGTTTAATAAACTAAAAAAAAGGAGTCATAAGACCGAAAAGTAAGTTCATATGTTACAACTAAAAATTATAAATGAACACTATTGGATTTTTGAATCTCTCTCCTCTTTTTAGTTTGATAGCGTATTTACATAAAGAATTGAGTACACGTAGACATAACCATTGTATAAAGTTATACAATGACATAACGTTGAAGTTGGCGGAAAAAAGAGAAAAGGATTTACAAGACAGAGTGGTTTACAAATAAAACAACAAAAAATAGAACTATCGAGAAACAACATATTTCAGGACACTGTTTTAACTTAGCGGCAACGTTAATAAGCAAAAAACGTTAATATTATATTATATCTATGAGTGTTAGAACTTCTCTCTAACCCTTAACCGACATTTTAGGGAAATGCTAAGGGGGGTTATAGATTTTAGCCAGAAATTATTTTTTCCCTGGCGTTGCATCTGGTTTGCTTATTAGAACCCATGGTGTTTTCCTCCTCGCCTCGCTAGGCGCAACAGCCTTTTTCCATTAGTGTCTAGGCAACCTTCCTCCTGGATAATTTCTCAATTCAACTCAACTAAAATTTATTATACGAACAGCAACGTCACAAAAGTTTTACATATTGAACTGGTAGATCCAATAAATTAGAAAATTTACATATTATGATACATATTACATATTCTCAACAAAGATAAAATTATAGTAGCATTTTTCAATGACAAAATTTCTTTTTTGACCCGATTAAAGTTTTGTATTGGTTTTATGTTATTTAGCAGCTCTTAAGCTTTGAAGGCTTTGTAGTAAGGTGATCTTTTTTAGAAAGGTAGTACATGATTATGCCGGTTTTTAGTACGCATGTGCCTCTTATTGTGGTAGGATTCCCTCCAGAAGTTGATGAGTAATCCAGGGAGCCGTTTTTTGGGCTGGGAGTGTGTGAAATTTTACATGAATGGTCACCGGTTCTCCCAAAAACTGAAAAAAGCAGATCGACGGATTTCAAGCTGGAGAATAAAATCTGGGGAAAACAAGATATCTCAAAGTGACACATCGTATATTGTAGACCACCGCCAAGAGGTGGTTTATCTACTTTAAATTTTAAAACAATCACAATTTTGTTGATTGTTTTTTACAAAATGTAAATTTTAAAGTATTTTATTTGGAAAAAACTCAAATTCCAGGCTTTTCTGTGCTTTCATTGGCTATTTCAGCCCGTTCTTTGGGTCAAGGTACAGGAAAAATATGAGATCTCACTTTAAGTTGATCAAGGAGATCACTGCCCTCTTAAATCAAGAAAAAATAAGTTTAAACTTAATTTTGTGTAATCGAAAGAAGAAAAATTCGCAGTAAATGATTGGCGCTGTATTTGCTGCCGTTTAGTTTCGGGAGTAGAGAATAGTGATGCGAATACCTATAACCACGATACACCTAACACGGTATGCCGATTTCTCGTGACAGAATCGACACGCCCCGCGCATGACGTCACGCTGGAATCAGAATTGTTTGTTTTCCACTGAGAGCTGAAGTATTTTGTAATTTCACTAATTTTTCGCTGGTATTTTTGTAATTATGATTGTTCAGGACTATGATAGAGTTTAACTAAATATTCTAGTTTTCGTCCATAATATTGAAAATACGAATCGGTATACCAAAGATACAGGGATCAAATATTAATATTATTCATATACTTTTATATACTTACTTGCAGTTTAATATACGTACCTAGTTCCTGAATAAAGTTTGATATTAATAATTATTATTAGCGTGTATTATTTTAAACGTTTTTCATTTCTCTCCAACTCCTAATAGGTAGCTAATAGAAATGATCTATATTGTGGATTCTTAAAACAAGGTAATAGAATTAGAGCATTTTTGTTTACCTAGACACTGTCTTTATCTGTTTTAAAAAAAGTAAATACAGGCCAGGTTAAGTTTTAAGTTGAGGCATTTTTTTCAACAGCATCTACAAATCGAATAGACAAACAATTTTTTTTAAATCAATGATAATTAAAGCTTTGCAAAAATTAAAATGTGAACAATGGATAATGTCTTAATTTACTTATCCAAGTTACCTGATACGGATTCGTCCTGGCGTGTTAATATTTCCAGTAGGATTATGCTCCTAAGGCAAAACAAAAAAGAAGTTAAAAAATATTAACACGCCAGGACGAATCCGTATCAGATAACTTGGATAAGTAACCGTGCGTAACGATGCCTATTTGTGAGTGATTCAAAGTTGAAAATCAAAGTGTATAATGTTTTTTAATGATTTATGGTAGAGGGTGACCAGTGAAACCACTGATGAGCCCACGCTGGTTACCCAGGGCGAAACATCGTTTAATCATTTCTCTTTTCGCTTTGGTCTTTTGTGTGTTCCTTGTGGGATGCTCATCCAAGTTTGAATTTTCGTTATTTCCACCCAGGATCTCTTGATTAGTTTCTTTTCGGTTGAAGTATTTGGAGGTTTTTTAACTTTTTTTTTGTCTTAGGAGCATAATCCTACTGGAAATATTAACACGCCCGGACGAATCCGTATCATGTAACTTGGATAAGTACCAGTGCGGAACGATGCCTATTTGTGAGTGATTCAAACTTGGTAATCAAAGTGAATATGATGGTGTTTAATGATGTATGGTAGAGGGTGACCCGTGAAACCACTGATGAGCCCACGCTGGTTACTCAGGGCGAAACATCGTTTAATCATTTCTCTTTTCGCTTTGGTCTTTTGTGTGTTCCTTGTGGCATGCTCATCCAAGTTTGAATTTTCGTTATTTCTTTTCGGTTGAAGTAACTGATTTGGAGGTTTTTTAACTTCTTGTCGGTTAAATTTGTTTTGAAAGCTTTTTATTAGCTATATAAACTAGGCGGTCCCACCTCAATAAAATCAAAAAACGATAGTGCCAGAATTAGGTGCTCTTTAGGTGTTAATTTGTTCCCCAACCCAAAAATTACGTGTTGCTCTAATTTTAGCAGAAATTTAAAAAACGGTAGGACCGCTAGGTTAACGTTAAGCTAGCGGTCCCAAATTCTTGGAGAAAAATTTAATGTTACTATTTCCAACTTAAAAAAATATATATTTTTTGGTATTTTTGCAAAAAAATAAGTAGGGACCGCTAGCTTAACATAAACCTAGCGGATAGCATGGATATTTTTTCTCATATATGGACCTCCGTCAATTTAGGAATAAAAAGGGATACAAAAATCTGAGTAAGTAACCAATTAACAGACAATTTTTAGTTAAAAGGTATACAAGACAAACCCACCGCCAATCTTTCTTTTTCCATTTTTTTCTCGAAAAACTGGGAAAACCTGTGTTTTTCTCTTACGAAAACACTTATATGATTTTAGTAAGTCTGAAATTTTATTACAGAGCAAAACGCACCAACATACGTGAAGCTATTCACGAGATCAAAAATTCTTCTCATCAAGCAAATAGCGAACTCAGCTTAGGCAATTATTATATAGTGGTACTGAAATGACATTCATACGACTTTCCTAGGAAAGAGACAATACAGACGAACGGCACTGTACCAAGACAAAACCATTCGAATCTTTATTGGGATTGGCAACAACCTCCGTGTTTATCATCATGCACCTGTCATGTCCTTTTTCAATTTAAAAAGACTAAACACTCAGTAAGCTTTAATACCTTAATCTCTCACTGCTGCTCTTGAAGAGCATGCTGTTATTTATAGAATATTTCAAGTACACCCAATGATAATTTTCTTGTCTTAGGTTCGTTGTTTGCTTGTATTGAAAAGAACAGGATATTCAGTACAAGATTTTTAGATGTTTATCGATAGCTCGTTAAAATTTTTAGTCAATATGTGAATGGTTTAGTGCATGGACATTGATTTCTTGCTCAAGTTTCTTTGTTGTGCCTTATAGTTATTTAAGTATATCAATCTAATAGCGTTTTCGATTCCCAATTGATCAAAAATCAATCCTAAACAGATTCACGTTTTTGACTGGGGTGATTCCGGAAAGATTTGCGTGTCAAATTAAACGCTCCCAAATCCGGCCCGGATCGCTCTTTCTTGCTAGTGAATTAAAACGGGGGTTAAGCCACCTTAAAGACTTAAACAGGCTAAGAAAAAATACTTCTGATCGCGCGACTCACCTTAGCTATAAACAATTAAAAAGGGACCTGAATATGCAAATTAAATATGAAAAATACTTTTTTCTCTAAAACAATCTCTTCCTCGCGCAACAAAAGTAAGCAGAAAGAATAAAAATTCCTCTCAAATTAAATCGCTGGTAGTTAATGATGTAGTTATTGAATCAGAGGTAGATTTAGCTACTGCTTTCAGTCAATATTTATCCTCTGTTGTAAGACACTCTTAATAGTCATTTTAAAGGGAATCTGTCAAAATCGTGTACCACTGAAAGGGAGGCGGGGGTCACTATGATTTTTCCCCTATTACTGAAACCGACATCAGAGATATAATTAATGGCTTTCCAAATAAGAAATCAGCAGGCTTTGATGAGGTCCCAATCAATCTTTTAAAAAAGTGTCACAACTGTGCCTTCAAGAATCTTGCTGACCTGGTTAACTTAGCAGCTTCTCAGGGCCAATTTGTAACAAAACTAAAAAGTGCTAATGTAATCCCGGTGTTTAAGAGAGGGGACAGGAAATCTTCAGTAAATTATAGACCTATATCCATTCTCTCAGTGTTTTCTAAATTTTTTGAAAAGACATTTTATTTGCAATTATATGACTATCTTGAAAGCTTCAAACTTTTAAAAAATAATTAACACGGGTTTCGACGACATCGATCAACTAAGACGGCAATAATTGAGTTTGTAGAAACAAAAACGTTACAACTTTTTTTTGCATCACTTCTGGTTTCTATACAAAAATAAAATAAGTTGAAGAAAATGGTAAAATCATGTAGATTGTATTGAACTTTTTTGCACCAGGATTTTTCTATAAAACTAAACTCTAAAAAAAACAATTATTTGCTAAATAGTTACTCTTATTACCTACCAAACGACAGGAAAAAAGTTTCGACTAGATTTGAAAAGGTAACCTCTGGCGGAATTAAATAAGAGGACGTCTCTGAAAGGCATCTTTTTATATACAATAAAATAACAACAAATATTGACTATATAATATATATATATATATATATATATATATATATATATATATATAATAATTTCTTATGACTTATTCCTGCTTCTATCTTGCCCCCTTAATCCCGATGAGTTCGAAGGGTCTTATAGAACATTTAAAAAGAATATCAGAGCACAAAGCATCATGTACTAGTCAGTATTACCGTCATTAAAAAAATAAGTTTTCTTATGTTGCAGAAATTTGGGTATTTCATATTTTTACTTAATAAACATAAGAAAGTCAAAACTTTTTTACTGTCATTTGATAGGTAATAAGACTACCTACTTGGCACATAATTGTATTTTTTTAGAAGTTTAGGTTTATAGAAAAATTTTCGTGCAAAGACGTTCAATACAATCGACATGATTTTAGCATTTTCTTCAACTAATTTTATTTTTATATAGAAACTATAAGTAATGTAAAAAACATTGTAACGTTTTTTTAGCGAAAATATGTTCTCTTTCAGGTTTCACATCGCTTTTTCAAAAAATATATTTTTTTTAATTAACAGCATTTCAACATTTAAATGACGTTTATAAAAAACGGTTAGTACTACAAAAATGCTTGTTTGACTTTTTTGTCTAAAATGAAATGCTCTATAAGCCCTAATTTTTATTTTTTTAAAATAAATATAACTTTCGAAAAGAGTAATTTTTTTTCTTAACATCAATCAAAAAGTGAACTGTGAGAAGTAGTACCTGCTTATACAGATGAGTTCTTCTGCATTCATTTTTTAGTGCAAAATAAAATGGTAAATAATTTTTTTATCAAAAAATAATTAATGTTTTATGAGGTTATGTAGATGTTCAATTTCAGGCAAGAATGGTGCAAAAGTTGTTCGGCTATTGATCGAGATCGGAGTGCCTCGTTTAAATCACTCTCGGTGTACTCCCGCGGAGATCTGTGAGGTCACTGCTCAATCAGGGAGGGCTCCGAGAGCAGTAAAGCCGAAAACGCTATAAGGAAACGGAGAATCTTGTCTTCTGTTATATTTATCTAGTTGGGGTAGGGTTGTGCCGGGACTAATTCTCCAGTTTCAAGGTTTCTCGGTATCACATATATTTAATGGCAAATTCGTTATCATCCCTCAGTTGTGGAGTGGAGTGAAGAAACCTACTAAGCTTTTGGGTATATTAAAATTGCAATATTTTTAGCCATCTATAAATAGTATGGAGGGTACTGGAATCGTCAAAAAAAGATTTTTTATTTCCACTAAAAATAAGTTATTTTGGTCAAAAAAGACCTAAATACAAAATTTTATAATGGTATCTGCTTTTTTATTTCCACTAAAAATAAGTTATTTTGGTCAAAAAAGACCTAAATACAAAATTTTGTCGGTAACACGATTACTCAAAAACCGCTAAACCGATTATTATCAAATTTGACACAAAAATTCTTTGACACCCTACGCAGAGCCGATTAATTTTGATGGGAGTGGGGGGTTGGCAAGAGGGCAGGAGGGGGGATTAAAGTTTTAAAAAAATTGTAACTCGCGAACAGAACCAAAAAAAAAAATTGTTTTTTTTAAAATTTAAAATGCAATTATCTATCTTAATGCGAAAACCGCGTGTCGCTAGCTGCTGGCAAGAGGATAGGGGGAGGATTAAACTTCAAAAAGAAATTGTAGATAGGATAAGATAGATAATTGCATATTCAACCAAAAAAAAATTGAAAAAAAGAATAAATAATAAATTTGTTTTTATTTTTTTTTAGATATTTCACGTATGTGCCTGCTGGCGCCATTTATTTTTTTTCTATAATGATTCTGACGAAAAGCAGATGTGTGTAATTGTCCCTATAAATAATTTTCTGTTTATGGCAACTCCGCTAGAGGGTTAGATTATCTAGGGCTGCTGCACGAGGCAACATAACGCGTGGCAGGCACATAGCCCTGGTGGCCCTGACCTCTTCTCTCATATTTGGCCACACGTGGGATCAAAGAAATCCGAAGGTAGGTAGAAGTCCCTACGACTGGGTATTTATTTTTATCTACGACCTGCACGATAAGTGGCTATTATGTTACTAATTAATAAGTCCTACTACCGCACTAGTGCGGTAATAAGCTCATAACACTAGTGATGTAACTCATTTTTATTAAAAAAACAGCAGTTTTTTACAATTTAATTATTTAAAAAAAAGTTATTTATTAAAAGTAAAACCTGGGCTGTGTTTTGAACGTTTTGGACATTACAAGAATAGTGCTTTTGAATCTGGGTCGTAGATAAAATGTTGTATATCATAACCGTATGCGTATCGGAAAAAGTGACCTATCAAAAAAGGGTAAGAAGCACAGCCTAAATGCATACGTAACGTATCTCTACTTTATTTAAATTAATATTTTTCTTTGCGTCTTATGACCAAAGAATAGGTAAATTGCTTAGGATAGTCACGGATCACGACACGTTATTAAGTTTCACGTAACGTATCGAAGCAGACGTATCGTGTTTGCTCATGCGCATTTCGATACGAATGCGGATAAGGGATGATTTTAAAAGCTGCTTTATGTCTCTATTATAATCCTAGGAGCGTAAATGGATAATTACAATCGTGTTAGGACGCTCGTTAAACTAGTATTATGGGTTGGTCGTGAGTAAAAACTTGTATTTACGTCTAAAAATGTATAGACAAACTTCAAGTGTTAGACAGAAAAAATATTACAAAAAAAAAGCTTTCCCTCAAAGAAAGTAATATTAACCGTAGACCCGGGTTTTGCACTTGTAGTGCTCAGCAGTACGGTGCTAGCAATTAATCTGAAATAGGATTCATGTAAAAAAACAACCATCTGTCAAATTGCAGAATCAGCAGATGTACCTTCAATTTGAAGGAAAATTAAGCGTCTCTACGAAGACAGATATAATCAGGGACTTATCGGTACATAATGTCGGCATAGATTAACTTTAAGTGGGCACTATTTTTGACAGTTCAGCACGAAGTTTGAAAGGTTTCTGACATTGATGTTCAGCCCGAAGTTTAATAGATTTCTGATATTGTTGTCAAAGGACTTTATTTTTATTTACATAGAAACCCTTGACTATTTCCATATACATATAGAAAACAACTAAATATTCGAAGCATAAAGTTCAATGGAAAATAATATATCTACCTAAAAAAAATTGACTGATAACTATATTAGTCAGATATTTAAAAAATACCTACGTATTTTTGTTTTTTGAAAAGGGTATTTTTTACCTGCATGTGTCAGTTCAATGACGACGCCTTGTATTGTAAAGATTGTGCACCTCTAAGCGCAATATACACCCTCTTCCATATCTCTGGAAAAGTCCTGAATTCAATGCCGTTTCCCAGGAGTTTTCAGGGACGTTCACACGCAAATTGGTGCAGCGAACATTCATTGTTCATGTCAAAAACAAAAAATTTCAGTTTTAGTAGGTTTTATTTTGTTCATTTGTCTCAGGCATAGGGAAACAACAATACGAAACCGAAACAGAGTCTGAGTAGGATGCAAACATGTTGCAAAGAATTGCACCAACTCCTTTCAAAGTCACAATTTGGTTTTAAAGTGTAACGAAGCATCTTTTGAATACTTTTTTACGAAGATATTATCGTTATTGACTATAGAATGCCCAAAACTATTTATGCAAACCTAAAATGGCCTAAACCACGAACATGGTTTAGTTGATTTCTTGACAAAAAAATACCAGTTTACAAATAATGACATATTTTATATTTAATTGCAATTCATCCTGTCAATCAATCTGTCAATCTAAAGTCTCCCAAATAGGCCGTATTTACCCTCGCGTGACAAAGACAATTATAAAACTATTGACTTCATATTCATTTCATAATATTTTTCGATATTTCTTAAGAGAGCTTGTTCAATTAGGATCACCAAACAAACTCAAATAACAGTTTTCCTTCGAAAATAAGCCACTAGGTCAAAACTTAAGTTGTCACCCGCCTGCGCTGCAGTTTTAAAGTGGAATGTTTGTGTTCATTTATTGAAAAACTTTTATAATTTCCACTTACATTTTCTGCGATGTGTTAAATTTTATCTGTAAGGTAGGCGAAAGATAATCTCGAAAGTAATAAAGGACAATATTATTATTCTGCAACGCAATAATATACAACCAGCGTTAATTATAATTTTTGTTTCGGTACTCTGTGATACAACAATATAACATGTAGAATTTATGCATGTTTGGGCAAAACGTTATAGTGCTTTTAATGTCGAGGCCGAAGAAAAACGTTTATTGGTCACCGAAAGGGTGTACGGAGTTCTGATTGGGTGGGCGATAGGCAGGTACTTAATCCCTATGCTAATGGGGTATTACGTTTATTTACGTATATTCTTAGTAAGTGCCGTGACAAGTTTGTGGTGAATTGAAATAAATTTTAGTAAAAGCGTTCAATTATTTTGCGATTAAACATGGCGATGTGGAGACCTTTCAGTGATGACTTTCAGGTTGTTGAGGCTCCGCGTTGAGCCTTGTTGAAGTGACATGTACAGACTCAAAGACTTAGATATTAGAAACTGACAAAATTTAGATCATTCTGTAAAACGTAAAAGCGGCGGTAAAAAAGGCAAATTGTTTATGGATATTATAGCGAAAATAAGGTACAGAAATATCTAGATTATACATACAAATCTTTACAGACGTTACGCGAAGCGTTAATCCAGTGCGGTATTCATTATAAAAAACTAGATAAACAAAAAATTGTTTCACAGCGTTCCGAGTATTTGCAAACTATTAAAAAATATCGTCAAGAAAAAAGTTATATTATACACCTGGATGAGACGTGGTATGACACGTACGATGTTGTGCAGTACGACTGGGTTGATGACAGTTGAGAAACAACTCCAAGAAGAAATTTTCCTCAAAATTCGGTTATCGTACTTGACAATGTATCGTATCATTCGCGCCAAAAGACAAAAATACCAAAGGGTTAGAAATGCTAGAGAAGGCCTCCAAGAAAATATTATTAGAGCTGGTTAAGAATCAAAATTTTAAAAAAGACTATGTGTCTTGGAGCAATACGGCCAAACCGTTTTACGACTTCCGCCATATTAGAGACATAAAGCTATTTGTAACTCATCGCGGTATACGTATCCGCATCTAGCGAAAACCAAGCACATTGATTGGTCAGAAACTTGTAGCACGTTCGAAAAGAGCAAATATATGGTAATTTAAGGTGTTTGTGAACGCAATAGGTGCTGAGATACGATACGTGTGCCGCAACGATACGTGATAACTAACGCATCTCAACACCTATCGCGTTCAAGAACACCTTAGATTAGCATATATCTGCTCTTTTCGAACGTGGTACAAGTTTCTGACCAATTAATGTGGTTGGTTCTCGCTAGATGCGGATACGTATACCGCGATGAGTTACAAATAGCTTTTTCTCTATTATTGCATTTTTCATCCGATCGAAATGGTTTGGGCCACAATGAATAAACAAATACGATGCGACACTTAATACAACAAACTAGTGAGTCGCTTTTAATTGCTATTAGAAATGTGATTGACCAAATAGGCAAAACAGATCTATGGAAAAACTGTTTAAACAATGTTATTGAAAAGGAAAATCAATATCACGTCCCAACACCGATTAATCCAATAATTATAATTATTTCATTTAATAGTGATTCCAGTTCTGAAAACTCGGATAATGATAATACGTACACTTCCGGCCACATAAAATGCGTACGCCGATTTTATATAGTGTATTTTGGGCCTCGCAACTCAGTTACCTTTTAGGTTTGAAATTAACTCTGTGTTTCGGACTTTCATTGTCTATATTTTATTTAAAAATAATAAAATAAATAAAATATAGACAATGGAAGTCCGAAACACAGAGTTAATTTCAAACACATCATTGTCTCAAACTTTCAAACAACCTTTTAGGTATTTCAAAAATGTCACTGACAGGTTTTGTAGTTGTTATACGCTTATATTTAAAAATGCCTCGACTAAACGAATTCGAAAAAGCCCAAATTTTGGCAAAATTGTACGGTTCGAAGAGTAGCAGCCCGTTATGGACGAAACAAGGCTACAATTGTAAGAATAAGAAGAAAATATCAGATCAGCAACTGATCGACTTTCTCGAAGACCGCCCCTTTGCGAGAGGACATGGGGCTCTTTTTAGAGTTCATAGAAGATTTGCGGCTGTGTATATCAACAGAATAACTGTCCTATCCATACCGCATGCATTTCTAAATAGTGGATCCAGCAAACCAACATCGAGGTTTTCCCATGGCCGGCAAAAACTCCTGATACCAATCCCATGGAAAATGTGTGGGGCCTTATAGCAAAAAAAAAATACACGAATGAATATTGTTCCCAGAAATTCCAGCCACTCAATGGATCTCATAGTCAGAGGGTACGACAAAGTCATTGTTTCAAATTTACTTCAAAATTTAGCAGTTTACATGCCACGAAGACTGGCAAACATTATCGAGGCTAACGCTAACGCTGAAGAAAAGTTTTCTTTTTTTTTTAATTTACGTAGTGTTTTTGGTTGGTTGTCTGCAAAGACTTAGATTGCTCAAATTTACCGATCCTGTAGAGGTGCGCTGACTATGATTAAGTTATTGCTTTCCTTTCGCCAATCAGTTCGTTCTTTTTGATACTTTTTTCTTATTCGCACAATTGTTGTCTTCTTTCGTCCATAATGAGCTTTAATAATAAGTTTTTATAATAAAATGATGAATTATTTAGAAAAATTGTTTTATTCATTAGGATATTAGTCTTATAGTAAAGTGTTGCTAGTTTTGTGTTTACAATGTCAAAAGATCTAACCTGTAATTCGAAAATGTCAAAGTCAGTTACGATAAGCAACGCAATTAGCAAAACTTACATTCAACAGACCTGCAGCTAACTTCTGCTGTACGCATTTTATGTGGCCGGAAGTGTAAGAAAAATCACCACGTATTAAATTACTAAGTTTAGCTTAAATTTTTTCTGATGTATAATATGAATTTTCCTCAACTTTATAATATTTACTTTCATTTTTAAATACATTTTGAGCTGGGCGTCTTTTAAATCACCTGTTTATTATGTATTTAAACCGTGCCAACTTACATTGGAAGCACTATACCTAGGCATGACATATTTAGTATATATGGGTGATTCCGAAGAAAACGTACATTTTTATGCCTCAGATAAATATACACTTTATTTCAAATTTCATCGAAACAGTTTTTTGACAATGTTTTTTTGACATTTAGTTTGTGTGTTTAAATCTCGGTCGCCATATTGAAATTGGTTCGAAGAATTTGTTTTTTTTTTTTGTCATTTATACCCCCAAATACAGTAACTTGAGACTTGCTTAATCCGGTGGTGACTGACCCTTAACCTTTTAAGTTAAAAGGATAACAAAATACTTTTCTTATTTACAAAGCAGAAGAGCAAACATTTTTCTCCAAATTTCTATATGAGCTTTTCCATCAAAGATTTAATTTTGTGATACGAATAACAACCTGTATGATAGACACACGCCTAAAACATAAACATTTATATTTTGTTGAAAAGTGCCGTAAAACAGATTTAATCGTCAAAGGTCAGACAAATGCGAAAATTTTTTTATGATATAATTTACATTTATTGCAACGGAAAAAATACCGGAAACGTTTAAAGAATAACTGTAAAAGACATAAAGAAGGACATTTTTAAGCTCGTAAAATATAACAAAAGCTTTCTTTGGAGAAATGTGTGTTAAAGGTCAAGTGAAAAAATTTGTATTACTCGCGCTTGCCAAATTTCTCCGATATATTGCGAATAATGATAACTACGCAATGCTACGTATGATTAGGATCGTTTTAAAAAGTAAATTTTATTTAAATTCTGAACCGTTTCCATGAGAAGTTTCAAATCGTTTTGGATTCGATCTGAAAACGTTTTGAAATTTTGACATTTCTTCATCTTGTGCTAACCAAAAATTTCTGCTGTTTATGGCACCTATTTTCTCACTCAGTTCCACTGATTTTTTTAAAAATAAGAACACCATTCTTGAAATCTTAGCTAGAGAGTACTTCGGACATTGTCCGGTAAAATATCACCTAAAGGTAGTACAGTAAAATTGTCATAAATAAGAGGGGTACCTCGAAAAAAATCCGGTTGTTGGGGGGATCTAAAAGTAAGATCCCCAAGTTTGTGTTTTCCTCACGCCTCGGGAACCATCCTCCATTTTGAAAAAACTTTGTAAGTGTGAGAACAAAAATATTCGGAATAAAATTTTCAACATTTTTTTCCAAGTGCTCAACTTTTTGTAGGTAGTTTGCAAAAAGTTAGATGGCGCCAAAATTACAAAAAATCAATTCTAACGTATTTTGACTAACAAAAAGTAATTTTTTTAAAAACTTTAACGGTGGGATTTACTAAAAAGGTTTAGTTTATTTTAGAACGGTAATAAGTTTAAGTGAAATTTCTGGTTTTAAGCACTTTAAACCAACCATCCTTGAGTTTTGGACATAATTTAATTTATAAAAAGAATTTTAATAAACTTGTTTATTGAATAATCATCATGTGCCTGGGGTAGAACAGGCGACACTAGTTCTGCGGGAGGGGGGAGCCCTACCGGGGATGGCTTCCTGGTACCCCCCGATTGGTGTCGGCCTCTCAGAGGCAGACGTCGCTTTAGGTAGTGGGAAATATGAAGCGGAACCGGGGACAACGTGGTCCACTTATGCGCGCATATTCCCTTGAGTCGGGGAGGGGGAGCGCATGCTTGCATGCAAGCTCTCTATCCCCGCCCCTCCTGAGCCTTTTACTCTGGCCTGCTGTCAGTAGCGAAGGGGGGGGTCCCTGCCATCTGGGGTTTATACAGGTGCGACTATGGGTCGTAGTGCTCATCATGTTGGATTTAGAAAAAAAGAAAATTTAAATAGTAAACACTCTGTAGAACAAATTAAAATTGGGGTTATATACTCTAATTAAACTTTACCCTTGTTAATTAATTTTTTCAATTAATACCTGATGTCACACAAAGATTTAGATGGGTAATAATAAAATAAGGAGTAGATTAATTTTGTATTTATTTAGAAGGTGTTTTTATTTATGAAATGTATTAAAAAACTTAAATGCAAATTTTGTTCACATTTCTGAACTGTCGAAATGTCAGTTTAAAAATATTAGCGCTGCGTTCAATCACAAACAGCGAGTTCGGATCTTTTACCTCTGCTTGCACCTTGGCTTGCACCAACCTCTACTGATGAAAGCTACAGCTTTAAAATGAGTGGGCTTTGAGTAAGGAAAGTTTTCTTAACTGAGCTTTTAGATAACCTCAATGTTTTAATTTCAATTTGTAAATAATTTAATATAGTTGTTTTGGGTTTTTTTATTTGATATATTTTTCATGCATAATCAGTGACCTTCACTTAGGCCTCGTAGTGCCCTCATAAATATATTTTTTGTGCTGAAAAACGGTTCAAAATATGGCGTTTTTCTGGACAAAATTGGAGGTGTTTTATTGATTAATAAACAACTTGGGATATTAAAAAAAAATTATGAACGAACTTATTATCAATTGCCACAAAACAATCCTTTCTGGGGGTTATAAATTTAAACCACCCCCCAGAGGTGGTCTAAAAAATTACCAATTTTATAACCTCAAACACAGATTATGAAGCTAATATGTGGAAAAATTTTGGCGTATTCACCATTTGTCATTTTGAAACCTGTCAAAACAAATTAGTTTTAGGGCATTTTCTTCTAAAATATGGTATTTATTTTGACAAAAAAGCAGTCTTTCAGTGGTATTTAGCAATAAAAATACAAAATAATCAATAACTTTGTGTCTTTTCTGTATGGGTAAGTGTTTTTTGAAAATTGGTTTTAAAAATTTAGTGCTCCCCACAGGTGTAAATATTTAGACCTGTGGGGGGTACTATTTTAGATCTTAGTAAATCCCACTGTAAATGAAAAAGTTGTAGATCTCGGAAAAATCCAATAAAAATATGTATAGTGTTTATAATTAATTAAACAGTCTCTGAGCTACTGAGTACTGAAGAGTAGGTAAAATTCTTTGAGAACCGTTTTCTGGGCATGCATAAAGTCGCGTGTTGTGGATTATATCTTATTATTTATAGGAAAAGCACTACAAATTAGATATGAAATTAAAGCTTGTAGAGTGCGCTACACAAATGACCCGGTCTGTCAGCATGAAAATTGCCGAAAGTATCTGAGATTTAATCGTTAAACTGATTTTTCGTAACTTCAACGCTCTCTATCTTTTTAAAACTTACTACAGTTGAACCTGAAACAAAAAATATTGCAAATTTTATGCCTAAGATATTTGCTTCTACATTTTTTCACCTCCGACCAACAGAAATAGAGAAAATCGGTTCCAAAGTTTTTTCAAAATGGCGGATAGTTCCTGAAGAGTAGGGGAAACCCAAACTTGGGAATTTTACTTCAGACCAACTAAAGAACATACAAAAAACTCAACCTGTCCGGTTTTTTTTCGACTTCAAATGACAATTTTACTGAACACCATCAATTATGTAAAACCATTTTTCAGCACTTGATAATACTTCTCCTTCAACCCCTCCTAACGCGTTTATGGAAAAGGAAAAGGACTCGATTATCGGTACCCGAATAAATGTCAGTCTGTCAGATACTTTCAGCAATTTTAATGCCGACAGACTGGGTCATTTGTGTAGCGTACGTCACAAGCTTTAATATGATACCTCATTTGTACTGCTCTTACTGTAAATAATAATCCAGAATCCACAACAAGCGACTTCATGCATGCCCAGAAAGCGGTTCTCAAAGAATTTTACCGACTTTCAGTCTCTGTAGTTCAGAGACTATTTAATTAATTATAAACAATATACATATTTTTATGGGATTTTTGCGAGATCTACAACTTTCTTATTTAAATTGAAAAAAAAAACACTTTTTATTGGTCAAAATACATTAAAACTGATTTTTTGTAACTTTGGCGCCCTCTATCATTTTGGAAACTAACTACAGAAAGTTGAGCGCTGGGACAAAAATATTGAACATTTTTATTCTCAGACTTTTTCGCCGCCGACCAATAGATATGGAAAAAAGTCGGTTACAAAGATTTTTCAAAATGGCGGATGGTTCCCGAGGAGTGGGGAAACACAAACTTGGGAGGTTTACTTTCAGACCCCCCGAAAGAACATACCAAAAACTCAACCTCCCCGGATTTTTTTGGACCTCAGATGACAATTTTACTATACTATAATAGGAAGAGCAGAAGATGATCACTGCAGATTTTGCGAAAACGCAACAGAGACCGCAGAACAGTTACTCTGTGAATGCTCTGCCCAACTCTGGAAGAGGCCTAAGCACCTCGAGGGGGTACTGCCATCTACCCATCAAGTGGGTCAACTATGCCCCAAGAAAATAGCTTCCTTTGGAAGAAGCCTTAAATTCCTGGACACGAACTAAGACGTAAAGTCATGCACAAAATTTCTGCAAATGAAGCAGTGCCATGCGGCTAAAAAAGCCGAAACGACTCCCCCTGAAATCTACAATCTAGGGAGTACTCCCCGAAATTTCTCACCAGTTTCGGAGATCTCGGTTGGTCCGGACCTCGGTCCTGACCAGGGTGCCGATTCTTGAATTTTGTAGGAAAGGTCGCACGGGCTTTAAAGCTATCACGAGTTATCCGAAACCTATCCGACCACGGCCGAACTTCATCCGATTGCCGTGTATCGAAGGAAACTTCCTCAACTTTCATACACCTGCCTTTGTGCACGAGAACGGGCGCTCTTGAAAAACGATAAACGAGTTAGCTTTGCGCGTGTACCGTACAAGCTTGGCAGCTTCTGAGCCTTCTTATTGGCCGAAACGAAGGATGTGAACGTTCCCAGGCGACCATTCTCTCGAAATTTAAGAATCGGCATCTAGGCGAGATGTGAGTACTCTTGGGTTTACATGAAAAAATTTTAACTGAATGCTCTCCTTTTTCTTTAAGAGTTTTTCTGGATTATTAAAAAACATGAAAGATCATTTCTGTACATTGAATATTTTCTTTTATTTTTAGTTTTGGCTTCTAACTAAACCATATAAATACCGAATATCCAATTTTTAGAATTTTTGTCTGTTTGTTTGTTTGTTCTAGTATCACGCAAAAACTACTGAACGGATTTTGATGAAAGTTTCCCTAACAAAAGTTATATATTTGTGGTGGTGTCTTTACAGTTAGTTTGGGCCAAAATGTCCAGAAAAAAATATAAACTTTAAGTGGAATCTTTCTTTACACGCATTAATATTTTTCTAATTTCTTGTGGCTCTGGAGGAGGTTAATTAAACCCCCCTAATACGTCCGATAATTTAATCCCCTTAAATAAGTAAAAGTATTAAGATGCTACTAAGTATAGGTACCAAAGTAATTCTGCCATATCCTCTCCAGTAAAAGAAATCGCCATAATAATCCACTTAATAGCAAAATCTTTATGGCTTCCTCAACCCATCAATTTTTCATCGTCAAGTAAGAACCAAGCCTGTCTTTTGTCTATTTCATTAAATTTTTATTTTTCGTTAATTTCAACCGATATTATGCGGCCAGGAAATGTTTTAACATCAGTTCTTGGGTCGGCGTCATGAAATTTAAATTAGGTAACGGGAATATTTTTATAAAACAACAAAGTGAATCTCGTGACCGCAAATAAAAACTAAAGTAACACTCGTGGCATATCGGACAAAACGTTTTTGTTTCTCACTTCATTACGACCAGGCCTCCAAGACACCTACAGACCTGCTTCATCCTTATTGGGAATCATCAGGGAGTCATAGGATTGTACCTGGCAGTTAAGCTACATAGGCAACCATGCACACCTCTCGAATTTAAAGCAAAAAGTTTGTAATCCGCGGAGACGTAGCACCTGTCTGCGCCACCTGTCGAATAAACTGAGAAACAAAAACATCAAAACTGAAAAGTGCAGAAGACCGTAAATACAGAATCCTGTACCTTTCAGCAGGTTATAGAGAAGAAACCTGTAAAAGTTATTATAAGGTAACATGACTCCTCCTCCGGAGCGATTATTTGCTGATGCCTTAAAATCAGGGCCACGTAGTATGAATCTCCAATTGGGGGAAGTGCTGCTTTTACAGGTTTCTTCTTTATAACCTGCTGAAAGGTAGAGGATTCTGTATGTACGGTCTTCTGCACTTATCAATTTTGATGTTTCTCAGTTTATTCCACAGGTGGCGCACACAGGTACTACGTCTCCGCGGATTACAAACTTTTTGTTTTAAATTCGAGAGGCGTGCATGGTTGCCTGTGTAGCTTCAACTGCCAGGTACAATCCTATGAGTCTCTGATGATTCCCAATACGGATGAAACAGGTCTGTAGGTGTCTGGATTCTCCATTAGACATTGAAGGTCTGGTCGTAATGAAGTGAGAAATAAAAACGCTCTGTCCGATATGCCACGAATGTTACTTTAATATTTTTATATGCACTGGATTGATCTACATCTTTTTAGAATTCCTATCCTATTCCTATAATAAGTGGAATACTTTATACAAATAAAAATATTGCGTTTCTCTCGATAGTCCTTCTGTCTGCTGTTCTTTTATTATATATTCACGGAAAAAACTGCTCCACTACATATACCGGGTGTCCCAAGGTGAGTAACTCATTAGAATATTTTGGAAACTTTACAATGGAAACTTTTCAAACTTTCTATTTTAACATAAGTCCATGTAAACTATCTTTATGAAATACTCTCATATTTGCAGTGTTGCCATTTGCAGGAAAACTTGGCAACAACTTTCTTATTTTAAATTGAACACCCTGTATATTTTTGCATTTGTGGATTCTACAAAATAATTTAAGTACATTTTATGTATAATGCCCTATACCTATGTTCAACTGTTTTTAAAATATTCACAGGTGAAAATTGATATTTTTTAATTTTGACAGCCCGTAACATCGAAACGGTTAAAGATAGAGCAAAACGGTTTTTACAAGCTATCGTTTTATACTATTTTTAACCCAGGGTTAAACTAACCTTGGGATATTTTAACCCTGGTTTTGAAAAAACAGTTGAACATATATATAGGATATTATACATAAAATGTATCTAAAATATTTTGTAGAATCCAAAAATGAAAAAATATACAGGGTGTTCAATTTAAAATAAGAAAGTTGTTGCCAAATTTTCCTGCAAATGGCAACACTGCAAATATGAAAGTATTTCTTAAAGACAGTTTACATGGACTTATGTTAGAATAGAAAGTTTTAAAAGTTTCCATTGTACGGTGTCCAAAATATTTTAATAGGTAACTCACCTTGGGACACCCGGTATAAATATAATAAATCTCTAGAGTGACCATTTCTGTACATTGAATATTTTTTAAAATTTTTTATTTTGGCTTCTAACCGAACCATTTAAATATCAAAAATCCGTTTTTAGAGTTTTTATCTGCTTGTTTGTTTGTTCCAGCATCACTCAAAAACTACTAAACGGATTTTGATTTTGATTCACTACTGGATTCCTTGGAGTCCTACACAGGTCATAAACATTATTTCATCAATATCGGCTAACGGAAAAAAAAGTTATGATCATTTAAAGCAAGAAAAATGGGGAAGACGTGTAAAATTAAGCAGAAAGCTGTGGAAATTGCAGAAAGTTCCTAAGACATTCTAGAATCCCTCTTCTTTACACCAAGAATATACATACCGCGAAAACCATTGGAAATACAGGACAGTATTATAGAGTTTCTATTTATAAACAAGTTTTAGACAAAATCATAGCAAGTATTATACAATGTGAAGCCAAAATCAAGGCAAAGTTAACTAAAACTTTAAACTATTTGATTAATCCAAAACACAAATTCTTGAACTTTTAGTGGGAGAAGTCAGTATTTGGAAACAATATTGGTCAGAAGTAGGCAAAAGCTTAAATCAAAACATACCTGATAACGTTTTCAAGGCAATGAACAAGTGTGGCGATATTTTTCCGTTGATAAAAACATCCTTGGATGTTTGCCAGTAAGTAATGCTTCGTCAGAAAGAAGCTTCTCATGCCTCAGAAGATTGAAAAGAAAAGTAGGTACTTACAAACACTATTATGACAGAAATTCGTCTGACGGGTTTAGCGTTGCTGCATATCAACAGACATATTAGACACAGTTAAATTTCGGGTCTATCGGCATTCGTATCCTTATCTCCATTGAGTCGACCTATCGAGCAGGTGTACTTTTAAACTAATGGCGAATGCGTGACAGCTCCAGCTGATCAAATGCATCAAAGCATAATTTCGTATGCAGGGACGGTCGTAATGTTACGACTCCCTTATCGTACCTAACGAGGTTTTCGTGCATTTAATCAGCTGGAGCTGTAACGCATTCGCCATGATTTTAAAAGTGCACCTGCTTGATTGGTCCACTCGATAGAGATAAGGATACGAATGCTGATAAAACTGAAAATTAACTTTAAGTGTCTATTGAAATTGACATTAAGCGAGTCATTGACCGATTTTTTTTTTGAGATAGGCATCTTATGTTTGAGCAGTTTGAGATATGATATAAAAGGTAATAGGGACTTATCGGTACATAAAGTCGGCATAGCCTGACTCGGCACTATTTCTGACAGTTCCGCAGGAAGGTTGAAAGGTTTACATTCTTGTCGTGTAAACATGTCACGTAGACATGCTCATATTGTGCCATTCGTAAAGTTAACAAATTAAAGTTAATGCCGTCCTTTATTAAAGGCAGAACATTATGAAAGTCGACATTATTTTGATAGCAAACATGACATATTTAGACAAACACAATGTCAGAATCCCTTTAAACTTCGTGCGGAATTGTCAAAGATAGTACCGTCTTTATTAAAGTCAGGCTATGCCGACTTTATGTACCGATAAGTCCCTAATGTTTCAACTTAAAAAGCTTTTTTATACCTCCAAAAAAAAGTATTTAGCTATTAGGTTTTGTTTGTGATTTATTTGTTATCTATGTTTTTACAACTGGAAACAGGCGCGGTTTTCAGGGGGATTGGGGGGCTAGTTAACCCTCCCCCCTTCCCTTGGTTTACATAATGAAAATATTTAGATAATCAAAAGTAGGGCATAGATTGCGGCGCTATAACACCTTTGATATTTACGATATTAGTTTAATTTTTGTGTTAAAAATGGCATTTGTAGTGTCATTTTCTTAAAAAGTTTCGCCTGCTGCGCTTTGAAACCGTCGGTATTTACGATTTTAGTTTAATTCGACTCAAAAATTGCATTTTTAATGTAATTTTATGAAAAATTTTCGGCGGATTTACACATTTTTTAAAATAAAAAATGTATGAAACAAACAACTTAAAATCTGAGTACCCCCTCCCCTAGATTTGAGACAAAATCCGCGCTTCTAGTTAGTTAGTTTTGTTTGCATATATTGATATGTTTCTCACAAAAGCTATGCTTTTATTCTATTTTTTTTTCGTATCGAAACCGCCCCCCCCCCTTTTTCAAATGGCTGGGACCGCCACTGACCATGCACATGTAGAAACAGAACGGATTTTGATGGGAGTTTGACTACTGGATTCCTTGGAGTCCTGGACAGGACATAGGCTTTATTTTTTCAAAATCAGTTCACGGGCACCGAAGTTATGATTATTTAAAGCAAGAAAAACGGGGAAAATGGGTAAAATCCCTGGGTCTTAAACTAATCTACTTATACGAGTTCAATTGTGTATTAAATATGTGTAAAGCTCGTGCGAGTCCCATATAAATCTAAATAGAGAGGACACGTAATGGTAATATCCGACCAGCAGGTCAATGCGATTTACAGCGACTTTTTGATTATTAGCTGAATGCGCCAGGACGAGTCGGGGTAATATTAATTTAAAATTAAAATGGCAATAATCCCGCGCGTTGAATGAATAGGGGTTATAAGCCACGGCATGGGGTAAACGCATCGTACAAGAGGATACGTCGCCTAATTACGACGAGCTAAAAAAGCCTTTAAGCAACGCTTCTTGCGTATCTTGTGGTTAAGTAGTCGAGCAGAGGGCGCTCTCATTTGCTTTGTTTTTCATAAGATAACCTAAAAATTGTTGTTTTTTTTATTTTCTTTATATTTAAAAAATGCAAAACTTTCTCATAATGTCTTTTCTTGATGATGACGATGAAGAAAATAATGACATCGATGGCCATCAACATCGAAATTCTCCGAAAGAAGAAAACTGGCGCCGCACTGCAACATTTTTGGCGAAGTTGGTACTTAATTTCGTCGGAGAGTGGATCGATCGCGTCCCTTTGTATTCGCCGCCTGTGACTGTACCGGTATTTTAAATGTGTGAATAAGAATACTCGTTAAATGCGCCGCAGGCGAAAATCTTACTAAAATTAAACTAAAAATTGTATCTTTGAACCCTTTCAATTAAAATTGTGGACATTAAGAAAAACTTTGCGATTTGTGTTGGCGATTCTTTAAAATTTTCGATTTTTGTTGTTATTTGCTAAAATTTTAAGTCCAGGGGGGGGGGGTAATTACCTCCCTACCCCACCCGAAATCCGCGCTTGACGGGTCTGCTGTCTGCAGCGCAACGCGGTCGATTGTTATTATGGAAAGTTCCCAACTCGGAACTCGTCCAAACGAATACGATTTTCCTGTGCGCCGCCACTGCTTTGGATCGATAACGAAGTTTCCAAGGCAAGAACTAAAAAAACCGATAGCTGCGCCATTTGGTTTTCAAGTCAGTTGAGCGGTGTCGCAAATTTACCATTAGGTGTCCTCTCTATTTAGATTTATATGCTCTCTGATATTAGTGGTTAGGCCATCATAGTGTAATTTAGGTTATAGTTTAGGATAGGTGTGTTGTTTAAATTTAATTTAAAGCTCTATTACATATTATATAAAGAAAGAAAGAAAGTCTAAATTGAAGAATAAAGCGGTTTTGCTTTAAAGACAAATTATTATTTTTGCTCTAAGTATAAAATACTACTAATTTCAATAATTATTTGCTAAAGATTAAAATTAACAAGCGTTTTAAATCTACTTTAAACTAATTACTCGTGTAAGAATAGTTGATTCTCAGAACGAGAGTAACATAAATATAAAGTAAACTCATCAGTAGTCATTAAATGAAGTTTAATTTACTATAACCAATGCCGCTTAACTCAAATTTGCTTCCTCTTGAGGACTACTGACTCCTGAGATTTTTTTTCCGTGTATTTATTTCTTTCCGTAAGTGACCTCTAACATGCTTTTTAAATCGCTTTCGAAGAATGATCACATCCCACGAAAATCGCTCTATTTTGTTACAAAATATGATTTTTGACTATGCTATTGCGAACGTATGTTTTTCAAAAGAAATAATTAACGTTTAAGAATATGACATCTTATCTGAGATGAAATACTCCAAAATTGGATACACATTTCTGGACAGTAGATAAGGAAGATAAAAACTAAGGCTAGCCTTCCATTGGCAGATTTTTCGCGCGGATTTCAAGTTATGGTGAAGGTGCCAATCATTCTGTCACTGTTTTACTCACTGATGGATAAGGTCAAATTTCCAAATCCGCGCGGAAAAAAGGCTTATGGAAGTTCAGCCTAAAGCAGCAAAAATAAGAAGAAACTTACAAGAATTGGCATAATGCAATAATAACTATAGATATACCAGGGTACTAACAGGGATGGATATAGAAATATCAGTTCCTAATACTGCTACTAATTCTGAGAGGGATTAGGTTGTATCTTTTTTAGATTTAATCGATATAAAAACAAAATAAACAAACGATTCATTTACGCTTTTACAAGGTAAGATACTTAAATAATAAATGATTGATTTCGAGAAAACCAGCAACTGACCTCACACAAACTATGTAAATTTTTATGCAATGTTTTAAAGTTGAAAGATATTTTAAAATTAATTAATCAAAAATAGCTCTTCGGGTGAAAGTTTAATACAAAAAAAAAATCGTAATTTGCAACATAAAGGTATAAGTGAAAGTAATTTTATGATGTGTACTTCGCACCTTTTTTGGCTTTGGATTAGCCCAACCCATGCATTATGATTTGTGGTCGTGGGTTTACAGACAGCCTTATTTGGGTGCATATGAGTACGAAGTCTCAAAGAGTCTGTATTAGTATACGTTATTGCTTGATCAATAAATTATTGGGTAATAAGTTAACGAACGGGATTGGAGTCTTAGAGGTGGGCTTCGAAGGCATAAGGTGTTCCAATTTTTTGCTTGGATTGGAAACACCAATACATGCATTTTATGAAATCGAAAGCTAAATAAAACACTTTTACCCATAAATCTAAAAAGAAAATGACAGTTGTTAACATTGACAAGACATGGTGAATTTCACATCCTGCATAACATATCGCAAAAAAGCATTGTCCTGCCATTAAAGCCTTTAAATCTTTGTCTGTCTATCACAGAATGTTGATTTCGCTTTTATTATTTATTTATTTATTAACCGGTAGCAGCGTGCTGGATGGTAAGTGATTCGTAAAAAACATGCTTTTGCAATGTTGGTTTTAGATTATTTTCCCGATTATATACAGCGTTAGAAGTTTGAAACCATTTGTTTACTATAGGCAGACAACTTTCCAAATAGGATAAAAAATAAGATTATTTTCCAGATGTAATCAAGTATAGTCGGGTGTAATTTTGTTGTAATCAAGTTGTAATCATGTTATCATGTGTAATTTCGACGTTATCTTTGAAAATTTCGGTAATTGCGCATGACTGCACGCAAAGTGTTCATTTTTTATGTGTGACATTTAAAATCATTTTTTCTACGACAACGATCGAAAATTCAAAAAAGCCTGCATGCGGGAATTTTTGCTTTAAGTTTTTAATGTTTTGTATTTTAACAAATTTATTAGATTTTTTTAAGTTTTATACTCGATTTTTAACCAAATGAGCTCTGAATTAAACATATTTATATAGGTAAGAAAAAAATGTTTGCAGAAAACGCCTTTTATATTTCACAAGCATATCAATTTTATTTTCGTCTCTAGAAACGAAAATGTTTTCTTCTCTAGTGACGAAAATGAATGACAGCAAACCATCTAGACAATGTAGGTATCTAGTAGGCTAAGATTTGTATAAGCGTCGGAAATAGACCGAAACCATTTTCGTCCCTAGAGAAGAAAATATTTTCTTCTCTTGAGATGAAAATGAAAAAAATTTAATAATAAAAAATACGAATTAAATCCTAAAGTGGTCGTAGGAAAAATAGCGTACACAACTCGATAGAAAGTAACTTTCTTACACTCGCGTGATGTTTCACTCGGCCAGCGCCTCGTTCACAACATTTCTTAGGACTTTAATTGAGACTTTAACAAAGTTTATGTTTTTTTTTTCAATTCAACCATTCCAGGTTTATGTATCAAATGTGTTTTTATAAGTACAAGGTTTTTTGAGAATAAGATTTGACGAATACCTTCCTTCGACAGTTTGTTGGAATGCTGGATGGTTAACATGTTAATTATAATATATAGAGTGGCCAAAAAAAAACGAGACTTTTTTGACTGTCTATTATTATTTAAAAAGATTTTGTCCGATTTCAAAATTTTTAACCATTTTGGAAAGCCAAGACTTCAATTTTTTTGTGAAAATTGACAACTTATAAAAATCCAAGATGACGGACATTTTTAAAAATAGGTATTTTTGAACCCCCTGCAGCTTTTTCAAATAAGTGTGTTTGGTATTCAGTCAGATCAAAACAAAATCTTGATTTTTTCGAAAATGGCAATATTTACATCAAACTGCAAAATTTTAAAACCTTTGGTTTTTCAAAATGGACAGAATTATTAAAATCGGACAAATACATCCGAAAGCAGAGCCAAACCAAAATAATAATAATTAATTTAATGTTAGCAAGAGACACATTAGTACACTTCGAAAAGATAAAACTTACACAAAAAGTTAAGTTTTTCACCATTGGCGCATACACAACTGCAGGGGGTCAAAAATACTATTTTTTCTTAAAAAATGACCGCCATCTTGGATTTTCATGAATTGTCAATTTTAGCATCAAATTCTTGAAGTCTTGACCTTTCAAAATGGTTAAAATTTATGAAATCGGATAAAAAAATTTATGTTATGGACAGTCAAAAAAGTCCCGCCTTTTTGGGCCACTCTATAGTTGTTTAAAATAAAAAATCACGAAGCATCACAAAGCACAGAGTTTTTGCCAACAAAAGGCAGCTGTTTTTCTAGCTAGCAAAAACAATAAAGTATTACACGCATGTTTTGCGCAGGTATATTTAGAACAATTTCTCTTTTCCAAAACAAAGTGATTCAGAAAGTCTCCATTAAACTTGCAGAAAATTCTCACTGGATCCCAATGTTGAAAAATATTAATTCATCGGAATCATAAATTTGAAACGGAGACGTCTTTGTTTATGTGTTGTCAAATCATTTTCTAAACATACTAAACAAATCTCAAGAAAACATAGTTAATAGTTTCCAACAAAGCACCGAGCCCCGAAGAGAAAACTGATGTATACCATTTCCCTCACCAGCTTTTTTCCCAACTGAGAGTCTTGCGAGGGAACACTCCTGAAATAGGTGTACAAAGTTTGTTTAAAATATTTTGAAATACATTAAAATACTTTGAAAAACATTGAAATTTTACATTAAAATACTTTGAAATATTTTGAAATACATTGAAATATATTGAAATATTTTGAAATCCGACCAAAACAGGCATTTTCTTGTCAGTTAAGGTCGAGGGGTCGGACAGTCTTGAAATAGGTACAAATTTTGTTTAAAATACTTTGAAATACATTAAAATACTTTAAAATATTTTGAAATAACAAAAAAAAGTGAAATACATATTTCAGAAATGAATGTACAAATTTTGGAGAGAATTTTGATTATTTTATTTAAAATTTTTGTCATAATTTATAATCATGTGTACAAATATAAGTACCGAAATCCCCCTCGATCTGGAAGCTATTGGGATCGGCAAAAAAAGCTTTTTTTATGTCCTCTAAAAATAATGCTTTTATAATGGATAAGATAAATAACCTATTTATCTTCTTTTGAAGAATTGGGCACCTTGCGGTCGATGAAGAGACAACTGATTTTTTTTCTCCGACGCGACGCAAATAATGGATTGCATATTATTATTTAGATAACAGATCACAAATTTAAAGTAATTAATTGGAATATATTTTTCAACTCGACTCTCTAATCAATCTCTAATCTTGATTCATTGTACGAATCAATTTCTTTTTTTATGTTATTCGAAGCATCTCAGCTATCAAAAGCGGTGTTGGCAATTAGAAGACGTCTAAACGGATTTGGATCTTGTGTGCGTCTTGTTTAGGAAGTGGTCAGACGATAAAGAAAATCGAATTGAATGCTGTTTTTTAATTAAAGTAACTACGTTTATTGGTTAATATATAAAAGCATAAACTGGTAAAAATTAAAATTAAAACCGACAGAAAAATTTGTAAAATGTATATAAAAAAAAACGAACAAAAAGTCACTCCTCCTCTTCATACTCTCTCGTGCCCATAATACTTATTGCATTTCCTCTTTGTATAGCCATGCTTATTTTTTGAACGAACTATTCTTTTTCGTTTGAATTTTGTGTTTTTTCTGAAAGTAATTTGGACATTTGGCACATAAATTTAGTTGCGTTCGGTCCTGGTGGTTCGAAGGTTTCGAAACCAAGTGGCATAAAAAGAGGTAACCGAAGAATCCACAATCGTTCCACATTTGCAGATATGTGATTCTGTAATTTTGCACCCAAGACGAAGAGCTATGGCAATCCTGATCATGCTTCTGTTTAAAAGTAAGCCCAAACTTGAAACTGGCAAAGCCTTTAACCATGGACTTAATGCCTTGTTTAAACATGCTTTGATTCTGGCTTTATCCTTTACGTCAGTAGCGGAGGTAAGTAAATTATTTAGTGCGACTTCGCTGTTGTTGGTTAGAATTTGGAGTTTCGGTGTTATTGGTTAAAGTTTTCCACCTAAGAATGGTTGAATTTAATCCATCAATGTTCTTAAAATTTTGTAGGGTGTAATTTATGAGTTGTTTGTTTTTTAAACAAGATGAAATAAAACTAGGAAGAGCTAAATCTGTTCATTTTCTTATGCCAAAGCCTCCTAGATGAAAAGGTAATCTGGAAAGACAATGGAAAAGTCTGGATACACTCTGGAAGTCTGGAAAGACCCTGGAAAAGTCTGACCGAGCCAATCTAACCCATGTGTATACGAGTAGCGGTTTTTGATAAATGTTCTTCAGCGAGGAAAGTTTTAGAGCAAACCTTTACTCGATTTATTTATATTTGCCTGCCTCGGCGAAAAAAAACCTATTTTCTATTAATGATCAATAAATCTTGCTTTCTAAGCGTTTCTATATATAGATCGTATTATTGTTCCGGTGTTAGGTCGAGGTCATATGGCGGATTTACTGGCGTTTCATGGTATTTATCAACATGTGTGCAATGTTGCTACACACTATTTCTCTAGATGTTAAAAGGAATGTTACAGAAAAATATTCCTATAACAAGAGTCTCTAAGCTAACCCAATTAATTAAAATTATTGACAATAATATCGTTAAAAGGTTGAATATCCGTGTAATTTGAAGTTTTGAAAACCTGAAATGTTAATCAAAAGTTGTGCGAGTATTAATACTCTTAATAAAAATAGACGTCCGGCTTCAGTAGTCCCTCATAGTACTCAATCGTTCATTTTGAGCAGAAATCATGAAAGAAAAACTTCCTGCTTGGATAATTTTTTTCAATTTTGCCAACAAAATGATCAGGGTGCTCACCAAAATTTTAAAATCGAAAATGCTGCGTACTTTCCCTACCAAACTATACAAAAAATCCTGACTATTTTTGGATATATTTTGGTTAAAATGCCATAATACGTATTTACGTCACTAGACCGCAAAATTGGTCTTTACAGGTCGACGCAGGAAATTGACAGGGCGAGCCGCAGACGAGTCCTGTAAACCTGCGGAGACCTGTAAAGACACTTTCCGGTCGTGTTTCGTACGTACTTTTTTTTCAAACGATCAGAAAAACATTTTAGTATCTATCAGTTTCGTCGACGCCTAGCCGTGTTGCGTAATTTATGAACAGTCCCCTGATATTTTCTGCTTCTTGTTGGCTAGATAGCCATTGCCGCTAAGGCCGGTAGTTTTTAAGATGAAAACTAAGAAAAACAAGTAAATTTTGTGCAAAATTGTATAAAACAATAGAAAAATTAAAGTTCAGTGCCTATTAGCTTCACACAGCTGAATCAGTGATGACCGACGACCAGTTATGGCCAACTTATCAAGCAAAATAATGATAAAAGAGCTCATAAAAGGCAGATTTCTAGGTTTGTTCTTTATTTAACTATATTTATAGTATACTCTTACTTTGAGAATTAAAAATGTGTGGTCGATTTTTCGGTGTATGTGACTCTTGAAGCAGCTTTTATTATTTCCTTCGGATTCACTCATTTTCTAGATCTGAGTCCATTTTTGTAAACAAAACTTTTGAAACAAATTCAAAACAGCTTTTTTAGAAGTGTCGCAACTGCCCAAAAAACAAGCTAAAAGCTGTCAACAAGAAGTCATAGCCAACTTGGCCAAAAATGGGACCGGAAAAGGATCAAGGGACCGGAAAATTGAACAAAAAGGTCCTTTCTGGAGTGTGGAAATATTTCGAAAGAACATGCCTTGTAATGTAAAACTTTCCCTATGAAAAATCGTACGGAAAGTGGCTATTTTCCGGTCGTTTGAAAAAAAATATCTTCCCAGTCTACTAATATTAGATTATATTACACTGTGCTATCTTCAAAAGGTTGACAGACCAGGAGCGATACATTTTTAGATTTTAAAACCGCGAGGCGATGCATTGTTAGGTTTGGAAACGGCGAGGCAATGCATTTTTAGGTTTGAAAATCACAAGTGACATATTTTTAGTATTCTGTTTTTGCTAACCTTAATAGTAATTTACGTTACAAGGCCGGGAAATGCTCTATTAAAGTACAAGTCTAGATGTTTACGGACAAGGCGACGAAGGAGCCGAGTCCGGAATTTCTAGATGAGTACTTTAATGACATTTTACGGCCGTGTATCCTACAACGTTTTATTTCATACTGTAAATGGGAAATTCATTATTTTATTCTTATTTTTTTTTAGTTACTTTACCGGAATAAAGATGTAATGTATCATTTCCCGGACTGAAATATCTATTTCAGTCCGGGAAAATTACTTTCCCAGACTGAAACCGATAACGTAATGGAGTACTTATATCACAATACAGTATTAAATAAAGGATTTGAAAATACAAGTTGCAATTTTTTTTAAAAGTAAACCCCCTTTTCCTGACTACCCTGACTTTTCCTGACTTCCCTGACTATTTTTGAGTATATAATTTAATGAAGGTAAAATTCAAAAATAATAATTAATCCTACTGAGCGTCGTTACATCATATTAGTAATCAGAGTTATTAAAAATAATTTTATACATTACTTGCATTTAATTACAAAATAAAAATTAGTTGATATTATTCGGATTACAATTCACGCGGACAAAAAAACCGGCGCTATCGTTGATCACGAACAACTTTTCTCACATAATAATGAGATCATTATTATCTACTAGCTAAAGACTCCGAAGCTTTGCCTGCGGTTTTACCCGTTTTTCTTGCTTAAATGATCATAACTTTTGTTCACCTAAACCGATTTTTATTAAATAAAGCCTGTCCTGCCCAGGACTCCAGTAGTGAAACTCCCATCAAAATCAGTTCAGTAATAATATGCATGCATGATGCTGCAACAAACAAACTGACAAAAATTCTAAAAAATTGGATTTTTGGTATTTTTTTGTTTAGAAGCCAACACCAAAAATTTTTAGTAAATATTTCATGTACAGAAATGGTCTATCTAAATCTAAAGCGTGTTCCTTCGAGGACTATATTAATTTCTTTAAAATCGGTCTTCTGAAGAATTTTTAAGATAGGTACTAAGAGGAATATTTATTGAGACAATGAGACATTTTCCCAGTATCATTATTATTATAGAGATTGCTCGATCGGGGTCATCGTTCAGGATCTTAATGCATATCATAAACAAATGCGATAATTGGTGGTTGGTCGGATTTTTATATAACATCACCATCAACGACGCCTGTGTTATTATTTATTGAAAGAGAAAGTATTTTTATTGACGATTTTTGGCCTTAATTATGCAAATGTAGCGTCAACCATATTATTTTTTTTAAATGCAAGAAAAAATGGAAAATTGTACTTTACGTTGCTTTTTTTATACGTGGAAGATTTGACGAGAACCGCGTTCAAGTCATTAATTTAAATAAAAAATAAAGAATTCTAATATTTTCGCAATCTGCATTGCACCAATAACCTTTTTTTAACTAAATTTATGACAAATAATAAGAAAAACATTATTTTGATCGCGGTTATAAACGCCGCACAGAGGGGCAAAGTCAAGAAAAAGATGCGATAAAGTCCAAAAACTAATTTTTATAATATGCAATATATCAATAGTCCCTTTTCTAACTCACGTTAACCTTGTATTATCAAACTCGCTAAAACAAATCCGAAATATTGTCACAGTTAGCATCTTTTTTTTTAATATAATTATTATTATGTCAAGTAATCCTTATGGTGAGTGCACTATTTTCGTTTAAAAGAATTGCTGAACTTCCGGTTGGTTTTTTTTAACCGCCATTTCTGTAAAATCTGCCGCAAATTTTTATCATTTTTTAATATCAGAAATTCTTCTAGACAAAAAGTAACATATCCCCTGGGATCTCGTAGAAGTTTTAGCGTTTTATTATTCTATAAACCTTTCTTTTTAAAATAATGTCAACTTTAGCTGCCAGTTTTTGCCTATAAAGCCGCATTTAATTTTTGGAAAATAACATTTTTCTTAAAAATTTACCCAAAATATGCGTAAATTATGTAATTATAGAATGTATTTTAAAGCCTATTAAATTTTTGATATACATATTATGTGTATATATTAAGTGCAGCCCGAGTAACTTTTTATGCACGAGGTGGCAGCCGAGTGCGGAAATAACACAATTGTAAAGTCACTTTTTACGTGTCCTTTAATAGACTTGGTAGCAGCAGTGTTACATGCTATCATACATAAATCAAAAATGGTGATAACTAAATTTCTTATAACCGTAGAACGTTTAAACCGAGGCTAATAACTGATTCGTCATTATACCTGACTCTCTACTTTGGACTAGTGCAATCTTTGCTTTCTTATGGAATTTCTGCGTGGGATGGGCTTATGAAAATACTTAAATCCGCTTGAAATTACACAAAAACGTATTGTCAAAATCATATGTAAACTCCCAATTACATATAGGACTGAAGATCTGTTTAAACAGGTTAATATTTTAAGTATTAAACAGCTTTATTATAAAAAAAATCAATTATCTTTCTTGCTAATAACCAAATGCTTAATTCTAATATCACACACCAACAAAAGATTTGCTAAAGAAAAAAAATCATCTTACCAAGAACGCAAAAAACCATTGTGCAAAATTTCTTTACTTATGTCGGTCAAGAAGTATTTAATATGCTACCAAGTGAACTAAAACAGGACATCAAAAAAAGATCCTTTAAGAAAAAAATAAGCCATTGGTTACTTCAAAATGTTTCTTGACAGAACTTTCTAAATAACCAACAATAATGATAAATAATCTCTCAGTGTTCCTCTTAAAATATTAATTTAATTTTTTTCTATATAATTTATATTTTCTATATCGGCTTGCTATTACTTAATTTTCGCGACTTATTGCGTAAGCATTTTATGCCTGAGAGTGTCTTCTTTAGTTTTTTGTTTTCATTAATTTAGCTTCAGATGCTTAAAAACGACAGTCAAGTTATTTCTTTAACTTTGTTGTTTCTTTGCATTAATTTTTTTCAAGGTTTATTAACAAAAAAAATCAGTTACCTCACACAACCTATACTTATTTACTCCTAAGTTAGTTATAAGCAAAACATACATTGTATTATAATATTATTAAATAAATATTAACTCGAGCAGCGGCTTGGGCTCTACTTTTTTTTATCTTATATTATAAATTTACACATTTCAGACATTTCCGAGTACAAAAAAAACTCATTTACTCCAATGTGGAATTTATCGCATCTTTTGGTGCTTCTTGCCCCACTGTGCGCCGTATGGCTGAGACATGCAGTAGACGTCCGTCTTTGATTGCGCGCGCAAAAACATGTGCCACAGTTACAGTTACTTCCCCCTGTTCAAGTTATTAAACTACGGTTCGCGAATATTCGGTCCATCCCGTGCGGCCTTTTCTATAAAGCTCAGACCCCCGTCACACTCAATGTCGTGCCGCTCATGTTGCTATCCCTTTTTTACATGGCAACTCATTAAAGCCTCATCAAAATTTTAGAACGATGCAGTTTACCCTTTTGAGACTGGTTGCACCCAAGCTCGAACGTGGCTCAGATTAGTATTGTATTAAAATTTTAAAGGATGGTAAAAAAACTCTAAAAACGTGGCTCAGATTAGTATTGTATTAAAATTTTATAGGATGGTAAAAAAACTCTAAATTGTAACCGAAGGAAAACCTAAGTATTATGTAATATGTAAAAAAAAGTATTACTATTTTCCGCTATTTCTCTTTAATTTTCGGTAAAAAACGGACAGAAATCTGTTTTTGCACCCGTGATCAAAAAAATAGTTTTTTGCAAAGGTAATCAAAAAAGCCATGCTTTAGTTATGTGCAGACAGTTACTAAAATCATGTTTTTGATGAAGGTATAAAAAAACATTGTTATTTCATTTACCAGCCGCTTTGATTTACAGTGTAAAGATGGTGTTTTGCGAGAAGTGCTCTTCGTTCGAGATTTTTAAAAGTATTTTCCTGTTTTTTTGGACCAAACTGTGCTCTTTTACTGGCGTTTTTAAATACCTCGCATTTAAGCCAACGCTTGTAAAAAAGCACTATTTTAGCCACTAGTTGTGAAAACTACTATTTTCAGTGTGTATGCCCAAGAACAAAGCCTAATTAATGTAAAATATAACAATTAAATGAAAAACTGTTGCTCCTTCTCCACTGTATTTATTTACAAAAATGTTTGTTTTTTCCGCTAACCCCACATGTTTCGACGGTATAAGACCGTCATCTTCAGGGGTTACGCTAAAAGAATTAAATGAGGGAGTTAACATCCGACTCCTCAAAACTTATGTTCAAAACCATTTAGTTAGAAAAAATTCCTTGTTAAGATAAGAAAGAAGTTTAGCAACTCACTTCTATTTATTTCCATTTGTAATAGAGTAATTAATTAGATCATGTTCAAAGTAGTACATGTTCAAAGTTGGATTTTTGGTTGGTTGGTTTATCAAGGCTAAAAATTCATTAAAAAGTCAAAAAATTAGATAAGTTAGCTTGGCAGACTTTAACCTTTACTTAATCAAAACACTTCCAGAGAAACAAGAACATTGGTGGGACAAGCTAAATTTACAATATCCATAAAAACCTATTCATGAATCCTGGAGGACCTCCTAGAATTTGGAAATAAATCTACAAAATCATATTAACACAATGTCCTAAAAGACTCTTAGGTGGCTCTGTAGTGTACATGTTGCTTATGGGTTAGTCCTTGTTACAAGTGGTTTTAAATGTTTAATTATCCACAAGATGGCGCTATTGCGACAAAAATGATATGAGTTTGGAATCATAGGACACTCCAAGTATTTGTTGTACCTTTAGACCATCCTTCAAAAAAATAAAAAATTGTTTGTTTACACATACGAAAGAAAATAGAATAATCTAAATGTGAAAACCATAAAGGGTCAAAAATAGTGTAGGTAGCACTTCCAAACATTTTTTTAATAAATACAGTGGAGAAGGACCAAAAGTTTTTCATTTAACTTTTAACTCCACCAAAATGGACTACTTTCAAAATTATAAGAATATTATTAATGTTAATATTAGACTTTATTTATTTTTGACTTGTACCATCCAAAAATCATAAAAATTACGTTTGGAATGCCTTTGGACTGACCGGAAAAGTTTAAAAAAAGTGCCTTGTTGAGAAGAAAAATATTCAGACTTGCCAGGTCTACAAGTGACTTGTAAGGTAAAACAGTTCTTACAAAAAATTGTACAGAAAGTGCCTGTTTTCCGGTCGGTTAAAAAAAACGCCATCTCCTTAGTTTTTTCCTCGATTTTGGCGTTTCCTTCTCCGATTAAATTCCCGTGTCAACGAATTGAGTTTCCCATGGATAGTCCATTGTAGACTTTAGTATAGTATCGTACAACAAAAACGTAATTGTGTAGCCTAAAAAAAGATTTATAAAAAAAAACAATGGATTAAATTGTTCTGCAAAAGTGGAAGAGTGTCCAATCGATCAAATTATTTATTTTCACATTACAAGCCTATGGAGGGATAATTTTCTAAAAATATTCATGAGCGAGAAAAAATTTCAGGGATTAATTTAACCTTGCGCGGTAGTCGGTAACAGAAAATTCATAAATGTTCTCGAGACACACCCTTTGTGTCCAATCGGAGTTTATTTTTTTTTACTTTTTATTTTTTGGAATCATGGCTTCAAAAAGTTAGAAAATGTTGTTTTCTAGACTGTTTGAAGCGCGTGCGAAAAAAAAATATTTTGCTCTCCATATGTTACATAATCTCAATATTTGAGTACGTATTCAAAATACAGATGTTTCCTCTTAATTTAAAATGATTTTAGTCAACTTTGGGTTTTCAAGCCCCTGGGTACATCCCTACAAAATCGACTAATTTGATGAAAAATGCACAATTTGCGTAAATAAAAAGTTTATTAAATTTAGCAATATTTCAACGCTGTTCTGCTGTACGATCAAGTTTGAACCATCTTCTATAATCACCTAAGAAGAAAGTGGCTGCTACAACCTGCGACCAACAAAATAATGTTTTTTTATAGAAATGTTGTCATTTTCATTGTCCTTAAGTCAACAAACATTACAAAACTAATAAAAAAATATTATTTGATGGCAGGCTATTTTACACCCGAAAGACAAAAATTAGTTCAGCTAGTGCTTAGTATATGGCTAGTTTTGGGTAGATAGATAGCTTGTTCGAATATAGAAGCAAGCGCAGCGCAAGCTGGGTTAGTTTTTCGATTAGTTTTTTCCTTGTTGTGTACCATTATTGAGCTACAGATATAATACTTTACAAACTACATCTTTCAATTTTGAGTATATGTAACTCACTTACTTAATAGCACCGTTACTTTAGATTTCGTAAAAATAATACCCGTAAGAATTCACGGACATATACATCATTCCAAATTGTCCGGACCATTTTCAATATGGCGGCTGACAATTTAAATTAAACACAGAAGCCAAATGGAACAGTCATTGTCAGTGTCAAAAAACTGGTCAGCAGCAATTTGGAACCGAGTGTACCAACGAAAATCTTCGTCTGATCCAATAATTTCGCAACTAATACCACCTACTAGACCAAAAAAAAGTCATGATAAAATGAGTTATTTACTTCCTCGCGGAACCAAATGTAGGCACAATAGTTGCACCAGAAAGTAGCAGTGAGGAGGACTAATTAATTTGGGTTAAATATAAAATTTCATGAAAATATATGTAACTACAAATTATTAAATATAATAATCCATAAAGTTTATGTATGTGCACAAACCCGCAATCGTCTGTGCTTGAATTCTTAATAATGTGTAAATTTTCAAAATATTTTATAAAATTTGAATAACCTCTGCTGGTCTCTAATTGTACACACTAATATTTTGGTTACTTGTGATTGTGACCTCTGCACAACTGAGAAATGAGAGAAAGTTGGGGGAGAGGGGAGAGGGGGGGTTAGAGTTTGGGGGTAGTCATAATAATTTAAAAACATTTTGATAGCATAGAAAATATTTTTCATTTGAATCTAATAAATAATTGAATTTCCGCGTGGTAATATCAAATCCGGGACCAGTGTGCGGCGTGAACAAAACTATTTATTCGTTTCGATCAAGATGATTTCTACTTTAGTTACACGGAAATACTATTTTAAGACTTAACATAGTATATTCTTTAATTTTACATAAAATTTGAGTTTAGTAGAAGTGGTAGAAAAAACTTTTTTTGCCTTTAAAATGAAAGGAGGTGGCAAAAGAATACGAAAAAGTTAAATGTATCAAAAAGTCTTCATCTGCGTTTTGACGACGTGTAAACATAAAGAAATTGAAACTAACAAGCAAAAAAAAATGTGATTACGTCAAAAAGTTTCCGATTTAATTCGCTGTTGGTTCCTCCCCAAGCTAAAAAAATTAATGACAAATACATGTGTTGCCATCGCGATCGGTAAAAAAAAACCATTTTAATTGGTGAAAAAGTAATGTTGTGGAATTTTCACTAAAACTAGATGATCTCCGTCATTTTTGTGTATTATTATTATTATTTTAAATGGTTTGAGTAGCACATTTTAATACTGTGCTGTTGATAATGTTGGTTATTCGGCTCACTGGCTTTTGCTTCGATTTTCAGACTTTCTTCGGTATCGTTCTGGTTAAAAAGTTCCGTGGTCGTGGGTCAACGAATAAATTAAAGTTTAATGAGGCATTATTGCAAACATTTCCTGCAAATTTTAAGGTTCCTAAAGGTGGGTCCACACTGAAGTCCCACGCCGCGTCGCGCCGTGTCGAACATTAAAATGTTTGCTGGTGTGGACAGTAAACTGCGCGCAAACACGTAAGAATGCGCACTACTAAACACGATCCATCAGGTGTCGGTATGTCAGTGAAGTTGCCTCCTCCCCCAGTGAAAATTTTAAAGAAAAAAATATTGCACCACCATTAAACCTTTTTTATGTGGGGGAAGCAAATGAACGCTGGCCCCCCCACAGGTATTTTTGAAAAAAAATATATTGCACCATGCTGCACTATTTATGCACGAATATGCACCACTAATAAAACTTTTTGCACCCCCTCCCCAGAGTAGTTACAGCTGATTCTTTACCGTGAAGTTAGACCCCCCCCAATGATATTTTTGAAGTAAAACATATTGCAATAGACTGCGCTATTTATGCATCAATATGCACCACCAATAAAACTTTGCGCCCCCCTTCCATGAGTAGTACACCTTTTTTACCGTAAATTTACCCTCTTCCTCCAATGCTATTTTTGAAGAAAAAAGTATTGCACTAGATTGCAGTACTTATGCACCACCAGTAAAACTTTTTTCACCCCATTCTTTTAGTTAAAAATTTTTGCAAACAAACCCTTTTTTATCGCGGTATACCGACATATATTTTGGTATACCTTACAGGTATCCTATATTAATTAGCCGCCTCTAATGTATCCAAAAGATCTACATCTCTTTGCATTAATGCAAGATAAAAAAAAAAGAAGTTTCTAACGTAATGACCTTTACGCACATAAGAATGGCTGGCTCTTTCTATTCTTCTCCCCCTGGGGTTTCTGACTGTAGCGTTGCCAACCCTAAGAATTTTTCGTAGATTAACAAGTTTTTAAGTCTTTAGTAGTTTTGTATTTTTACTTTTTTCGGTACCGTTTTTTTAGTTCATTTCAAATTCTCCGCAACTATTTCAATAGGTATGTGCCACAGAAACTAACACAGGAACTTGTCAAAGAATTATTGCGATTGAATCTGGAATGAAGTATAACTGGTGATTTATTTCAACTGCATTTTTTACTATAGTATTATATACTTTCCACCCTAAAAAAAATGCAGCAAATATGATTTTTGTATGTATTCTGTAAAATATACCGAGTTTATTGTTTTTGACTGCATTGAATAGATCGTGCAAAAACGTAAGTTTCCGCAATAGTGTTGAAAAGTTACTTTACTTTGCGAGTGTTTTTCATAAATTATATTTATAGATCTATGTCACTATTCTATCTTAAGCGTCATTTTGTGATTAATTAAAACTTATTTAATGAAGATGAGGTAAATAACTATTATCTACTCGCGTGCGGTAACGGACACTTGTAGTTGTTTACGTGCGGAAAGTTGTACTTTACCACACTCACCAAAAAAGGCGGCTGATAACTTCACGGTAAAGAAACAGGTCCAACTACTCATGGGTGCAAAAAGTTTTATTGGTGGTGCATATTGGTGCATAAATAGTTCCTTAGAACATTAAACCACTAGACGGAGTCTGGTCGGTCTGGTTACACTGGTTGTTTGAATGTAACATCTACAGTGGGGAAAGGGGAGAAAGAAATCCGTGTTGCCAATTTTAATAACAGAATTATGCAACAAAAACTTATTAAATTTGGATTAAGTTTTGACGCTTATTTATTAATTAATTAATGCGGTTTAAGATATATGTTGAAAAAGCTAATATACACAATATGTAATACTCACAACCTATTTAAAAGTTTCGACGTTTTTTGAAAATTTAGCATGTGTTTTCCTTAAACATCTTCTTTTGTAGTCAACGTGGGAACATTGATTGTTTATTGCTGTTTTTCGATTTTTCTTGGAATGTCATTATTGTTTTGAAAGTGAAAGTTTCAGCACTTTTCAATAGTGTTTTTTTGATATTTTTGTGAAAAGTTTGTGGCGAAAAATGGTTCCGAAGTGTATTATTATATGCAAGTATTAGCGGGGGACCACAGTATTTCGTTTCACGGGTACGTTAAATTAAAATATTAAATAAATATTGGGTTAGAATTCGTCATATTTGGCCATTCTTGGTAAACAAAGGCAGGGAATCTGTGTTGCCGGCTTGTCATTAATTTCAGTGTAAATAGGGATTTCCATAGCACCTTTTTCTTATTTTTATAGTTGTACATCCTACTTGAATACATTTTTAGTTTTTTTTTTTATAGAAACATAGATTTTTTATTACTAAATCTAGACCATTTAATTAAACGTAACTAAAAATTATTGAAGATATTTTAGATAATATTAAAAACAGGGGAAAACGTATTAGGTTAACAAGACAACAATGGGATGAAGATGTTGAACTCAAACACCCTGCCCTAGGTCTGAAAAAAAGCTCCTTCTAGTAGTTCAATGTTCTAAGAATAGTTCAGTCTAGTGCAATATATTTTTCTTCAAAAATATCAATGGGGGGGGGGGCTAACTTCATGGTCAAGAATCAGCTGTACTACTCTAGGGAGGGGGTGGAAAAAGTTTTACTGGTGGTGCATATTGATGCATACATAGTCCCGTCTGGTGCACTATATTTTTCTTCAAAAATTCGGCTGGGGGGGGGTCAGCGTTCATTTGGCCTCCCCCACATAAAAATCGCTGTAGTTTCTCGGAGAAAGTGGTGCAAAAAGTTTTAATGGTGGTGCATAGTGGTGCATTATTAGTGCATTTTAGTGCAATACTTTTTTCTTTAAAATTTTCACTGGGTGGGACAAATTCACTGACCTGGTGTCGGTACATCAAAGAAATGTGCTTGGCGAACATTTTCCAGTTTGGACGTTTATTGGTTTTGTTTGGTGCTCCTTCTTTATTCGCTCGTACCTGTGGAGGATAGGCGACAAAAGTTTTTAAACTGCCCTGTGTCTTGAATAGCTAAATCATTTAGCAAATCACTTTCATCATACCTGCTTCTAGTCTTAAATAACTGTTTCATCCAGTACGGCGCTTTTTCGCAAATTTTCTTTTCGGCTTTTTTGATAGACCAGCACTAGAAGTTTTTTTTTTTAATTTTAAATAATGGAAAGGCGCGGGACAAAACTGGAACCTTGAAAAACACAAACGAACTTCTAAATGTTGCAGCAGTTTGGACGTCCTGCAAGCAATTTGTTTGTAAAAGTTCGCAAACGTCTTGCGCTGCACGGCGCGGCGCATCAGTGAGGACCCAACTTAAGATATTTACAACTTCATTTTTATCTTTTTTTTTGTGAGAAGCTTTGTTTAATTTGTACCTTTGTCTATGGTCTACACAAAGATTTACCGCACAAATCTCACAAAAACTAACTGTACTTTTCGGGGGCACCACTGGTCTGGCAGTCTGCTCTTCTGGTTTTACTGTTCTTTTTGCAAACTCCAGTATTACCCCATTTGAGCGTGTGCAGGTCCTCCTCATCTAGGGTCGGGGAACCGAATACCTGGTATCTCGCTCTCTGGTATACCCGCAGGCCCGGCAGGTCGAGTCATTTTCCACCGCGATCCGGGTCATATGCTTCCTTAGTCGGTTGTGACCTGTTATTATTCCTGTCAGCAGACCAGCGTCCCTTCGTGATCTCCCAGAAGTAATTTTTGTCTGGCTACATGCGGGCCCTTCACGAAGTCCCTGGTCTATCTGCATCCTGTTCCTCCTCTCCAAGCGGTCGCCATGGCATCGTTGGCCCATTTATTAAGTAGACTTTGCAATTGCCTCTTGGTTGTTCCTAGAAGTGGTTCCAGCCCTACATACTGGGTGCTTGCCCCGATCCTGGCGAGCTCGTCGGTCATCTCGTTACCCGGCACCCCCATATGTTCCGGTACCCACATAAGTGTCACTTGTTTGCCCTCTCCCAAGGATTCTAGTGCATCCGCACATTCCTCCGAGGCCGATTGGCTGTCGGAGCATATATAAACATGCTCCTCCGTACCGTTCTTTATTTCCTCCATGGTTGCAGCCATTATTATGGCATACACCTCTGCCTGAGAGACCGTGGCTTGCTCTCCAAGCGGGTAGCTCTTTCGAACCTCCTGGTCTTCTACGTAAACCCCCGATCCTGTGGTTTGCTTCTCCGACAGTTTGGACCCGTCGGTGTAGCAAATCACAGCGTTCTCCTCGAACTGTTGGCGGAGGTTTTTCACTCTGCCATAGTTCCCTGTCTGGGATGACTACTTTGTACCTTTGTTTTATATAAGTTGTAAGTACCATATTAGCTTAAAGAATATATCGTGATTTATTTTCAAACAAAATGACAAGCGTCCTACAAACATCTAAGATAGAGCCTAGTTAATCTAAAATTCTCTTTTAAAAATGTCAAAATTAGTTTCAAGCCAAAATTTTAAGAACCAATTTTAGGCCGAAGTAGGACACCTTCGCGTTCAAAAAGTATTTTTAAAATTCCACTTTCACACAAATATTTCTGTAGATTTTAATACAATAGCCTATTGATTATCCAAAAAAAAAAAAACAAAGAATCCACGGAAATAAATATATACCAAGAAAAGTAGGTCAATATCAGCAGCCGAATCACTTCGCTAATGAACTAGCGACTGTAGTGGCAATAATATCAATTACTGTAACACTAGTCCACTTTTCTCCTAGGGAGTTTCACATTAAATGCCCCAGGGGGTATCAGATTTATTTTGTGATATCTCTACGCCAACACGCCTTCTTTGATTTTTTTTATATCAAACAGTTAATTATTAGTAATTGTTACAGTTTACACCTCCTATCGAGATTATATGAAGAGCATATTGCAACATGGCAAGACACAAAATCAAAAAGTGAAGGTATACCGAGTGGGCCATAAAAAACCGGACAAAATGTTTTCCGTTATAACTTTTAAACCATACCACCGATTTTAATGCAACAAACTGTTCTTTGCAGGGAATTGAGCAAGACTTTGATTAGAAATATTTTTTTTCCGCCATCTTCAAATCTAAGATGGCGGACAGAAACAAACTTTACCATGTTACGGATTTTTTTTTATGAAGTCGTAAAAAAGCTTTGTTTCTGCCACGCAGAACGAGGTGCGAATCATTAAAATCGGTTCAGTGGTTCCCAAAAAAAAATAAAAAATTTCAATCAGTGTTTTACGGATTATGGCGATTGCCGTCTCAATTCTGTCTGCATACATTTTCTCATAAATTCATTATTACTAAACCGATTTTGATGAAATAAAGAGCCTTATAGCGAAAATCGATTGTTCTTTAACTACTGCTATTGAAATTTGTCGCCATCTTGAAATCCAAGATGACGAACACAATCAAACTTGTCCCTTTAAATAGGCTCGTTTATTTATATGATCTGTAAACTTTTGAATATTTTTTTTCATTTGTACAAAAATTCTGCTTTCGCCACGCACAACGAGGTATAAATCATCAAAATCGGTTTGGCGGTTCTCCAAAAATTAATTTTTGTTTCCATCAGTTTTCCAGATTATACGTTTGCCTTCTCAAATTGATACTCAACCGATTTCAATAAAATAGAAAGCATCATGGCGAAGATCGAAAACTCTTAAAAGATCACTATCGAAATTTGTCGCCATTTTGAAACCCAAGATGGCGGGCACAATCAAATTTATCTCTTCAAAGAAGCTCGTTTATTCTTAGGTTTTCGCCAACGCGCATAACTAGTTACGAATCACTAAAATCGGTTTAGTGGTTCTCAAAAAACTAATTTTTTGTTTTAACCATTGTTTCCTCATAAACTCATTATTACTGAACTGATTTTGATAAAATAAAAAACATTATGGTAAGAATCGATTTCTCTTAAAGATCGTGTTTCGAGTAATTTTTTTACCCTTTTTTGAATTTATATTAATTTTTCAGGTTTGCCACGCCCCGCGCCATGCATAACGAAAAGTTAGTAGTTTGCGATTGTTTGCATTTTTGAAAATAATAATTATTACTAAACGGATTTTCATGAAATACAAAGCATCATGGTAACAACCGATCGCTCACGAAAATCACGAAAGAAAAATGCCAATTAAAATCTAAGATCTCCATAAGAATGGTTCTTTTTATGTTGTGAGAATCTATAAGAAAATATCCGCATACGAGTACTAAATAATAGCCAATTTTTTGTCAGTCTCTTTTTATACCGTGTGAAATAAGAGGCTAAAGATAAGCCAGTATGTGTGGACCGCGTTCGAACTCCACTTTAAATCAATATTGCACGAGTGGGTGGAGGGCATTCATGTTGTTTCGCATGAAAAACCGGTTATTCTTTCACGTACTACCGATGAGTCAGCATATCGGCATATCTTTTGCCTCCTATTCTATATGGTATAGGAAGAGACGGAAGTAGTCGCATGCGAATAATTTCGTATGGTTTCGAAAATAGGACCCCATTCTAATCTAATCTAATTCACGGTTAAATTAATTCTGTAGCTGCAGCCGTTTTCGAGAAAACGCGACTCCCCTAGCTTAACCGTTAAGCTGAGGGGCCACCCTATAACTTTAGTTCTGTCAAAGATAGGAAGATAAACACTTACATGTTGTAGCTAGGCTTTTTTTACGGAATCACATATAAAAGGTTTTGAAAATAATTGTTGATTTTTTTTATTAATTAATATTGCAGCTGCAGCTGAGCCGTTTGAATTGCTGATAAATTTCGAATTTTAAATGACTGAAAATGACGTCGGTTAAGCACCATCATAAGGGTAAAAATTCTGGTACTCTCCTAGATGGAGCATACTTATAAATGTTTAGCCTTTGCTCCACACAGTGGCGCAAAGGACCTAAACCCACCTAAAAATTTACCATCATAAGGGGTCCAAATATTTTTAACGCTATATTTTATAGTAGCCTTTTTATAGCTATTTTGTTACGGTTAAATTAATATTGCAGGTGCAGTCGTTTTCCAGCTGCAATACTAGTTAATAAAAAAAAATCTAGAATTATTTTGAAAACGTTTTATATGTGAATCCCTCACACAAGCCTAGCCAAAACATGTGGTGTTTATTTGATCTTCCTAGCTTTGACAGAACTAAAGTTATAGGGTGGCCCCTAATCTAGGGGGGTCGCGTTTTTTATAAAACGGCTGCAGCTACAAAATTAATTTAACCGTAACAAAATAACTACAAAATGTAGCGTTGAAAATATTTGGGCCTCTTATGATGGTCCCCCAGGTTAACCGACGTTGCAAAATGTAATTTTGCAGAAAAATGAAAAATTCTGTTTACATTCGATTTCGGCTTACACTAAACCGAACTTGACGTTTTGAATGTCATTCAACGCAGAATTTATTCCTCTGCATTGATGAATAGTATGTCATTTTCCGACCGACGCGCGACTTACCGTTTTCCAGCTACAAGCCAAAAACTAAAAAAAGTGGAAAAATTTGGCGGTTTTTTGGCTACCAAAAGTTAAGCTCACCACCTGAGATAGTGCAAACTCAGATTACACGCATTTAGGACCAAATAGAGATATTAAAACGATTTTCAGTTAGCTGGAAATTAATTCCTCAAAACAGTTTTTTTCGACTTAATTTGACAGGCCTATAACAGTATATAGATATAGGATATCAAGGGTTGTTCAATAAACAAAATTATATTTGACTGTATAGTTATATACAAGGGTTCGGGGTATAAAATATGATGGATGGATAACCCTCACCAAATGAACAGCCTTACACTTTAAAATTGTGGCTAAGGGCTCGGCACACCACATTTTTTTCACATATATAATAATCGTCTGGCTTTAGAGTACAGTCTTCGCTGGCATCTTTCTTTGTCTTACTCATGCCACATTTTGCTTGCAATTTTGGCCCCACATTTCTCTTTCAAAATACCGAAATTTTTCAAACATTTTAGTTTCATAAATAAAGCTTGAATCTAGGGTTCTTTAGTATTGGTATCGTTTGCAATTTTTGTCTTGCAGATATGAGCCGACGAAATATAAATTGAAAGTCAAAATTACTATTACTAGAGAACCCTAGATTTAGGCTTTATCTTTAAAATTAGACTAAAATTTCTGAAAAATTTCTGTATTTGGACAAGGTCAGTTTCCAACGAAGATACTCAAGTCCCAAATAGGATTCAATTCTTCATCTTGTGCAGAAAGCATGATATTGGCAGACATTAGAATTTTAGTCGATGAAATCCATGATTGGATGCACTACACTGGCGCACCGAGGGGGGGTGGGTGGGTTGGGGTTAACCCCCCCCTCCGAGAAGCCTGGTTATGGTCACATTCTTACTTCAAAGTAAGTTTTTTTAATATTTATCCGTAACCCCCCCCCCCCAAAGTCAATTTCTAGGTGCGCCAGTTTGGATGTATAACAGCCAAGATGGCGGCGATTTTTTCAAAATGGCCGTCTTTTTTTAAATCGTAGGTTTTCCAGCAGGGAGAAACTAAAAAAACTAGTTACATTGACGTGTGTCAATTTTTTGTTATAATTTAGAAAACGGCAATTGGTCTTCTATTGCAATTTTATATTTTAAAAAGAACAACAAAGTATTTTTCCTAATTTTAATAAAAAGAACATCAATTCCTAATTGACTTTCCCGATTAGTTTAGTTATACTACGCCAGCCAAAGTAGGATTTTAAAAAATGCAACATTATGTTTTTAAGGTAGAATTTTCAAATTTGGTACGATTGTTATAATTGTTAATGCCAACTTACAGTCAAAAAATTTTTTCGGTAGGTTGCTTTGTAGTCGACGTGATATCTAAATTTCCGAATATGTAAAAAAACACTTATTCAACGTTTTCTTCAATTCTTCCTCGTGACTAAACATTTGGCTTGAGGGTCATTTCATATCAAATTAAACAAATTAAAAATAGGTTTCGCAGATCACCTCACCGATTTTCATAATTTTTGGTAGTTATTCTACCATCGATATACCAATATATCGATGTATTCTACCCATGAAGAGGATCAAAATTCTGAAATTTTAGATTTCTTGAAATTTATTTTTATTATCTTTTGAAATTTATTTTTATTATCTTTTGAAAATATAAGAATAGTGAAAATCTCATGATGTACGTTTTATTAAAAAAATATGTATTTTTTTTAAATATATTCTTTTTTTCAATATTTTAACAAATTGAAAAAATTCCATTAAAAGTGTTTTATTCGATTTCAAAAACCTGTTTTTAGCGCTTACATATTTAACATTTTTGAGGATTTTGAGGAGGACAAAGCTAAGTCTGACTCACAATATCCTGTAAATGGTAAATTAGGAAATTAAATGTCTAGTCTTTGTTTATTTTTAAAATTATAATAAGTGAATTGTTTGGTTCTCCCACACAAACAATAATAATTATTTATTCACACCTATTTATAGACTAGGCCACGCCAAAGAAAATGCTGGTTACAGAGTTTTATGTGCCAAATTTAAAATTCAGGGCAAAAAAACGGCAGATAGGTCGCGATTCTTGAGAAACGACAGAAAATCTCACCTGTCACAATTCTGCAAAGTGGCGATTTTTACTTATTGCCTCGTTTAAAATAAAAGCACAGCGTCCTTAATATTTATCCTAACGTTGTAAGAGAAACTGTGTCATTTTTTTAATAACATTTTGTAAATTTAATATTTTAAAGATATTCTGCAGGACTAGTTTACGGCGGAGCTAAATTTCTACTACGCGTACAGAATTCGTGTGACTTTTCTGAACACTGACAGCGACATATTCCATGACTATCTATGTTTATATGTTTATGTTCTATGTATATCTATAACATACATAAACATATATCTATGTTTATATATCTATGTTTTATATGTTAAAATTTTAAAGGTTTCTTTACACTCAAAAATAAGCTTGATAAAATACATTTTTAAAAAATAAAATTTCTTACAAAAATTAAAACTGACATATTTTTTATTTGCTAGAACAGTATTAAGACGCTAAATTTTAAGGAATATTAGCAAACAAGTCCTGACAAAAAATCAGTTAGTGTAAACTTGTGTTTAAAAATCGTTAAGATTTTTTGTAAGGGCGAGATTTTCTGACGATTTTTGAAGAATCGCGACCATACTGTAACATTAGGATCTGCCGTTACTGTGAGACATACTTGTATAGTCCAATTTTTTGATGAGCGTACTGGCGTCATTTTTTTGGATCTCTATTTGATACATTGTTTTAGACAGCGACAATAAATATGTAAAAAAAGACATGTCGTTGATTGTGTCAACTGTTATTTCAAACTGACAACAACAAATTATTTGACATGTGAACTGTTGACAACAAGGAAATACGTTTTCATAGGCATAAATGACGTCAGTCCGCTCATCAAAAAATTGGACTATAATTAAGGTTTGCTTCACACCATGGCGATTAACGGTTACCATATAATACTCATATGGTCCTGTTTCGTAGGGATGCACTTCACTATTTATGCATGTACTTTTGCTAAAATCCGGTGTATTTAAAGAAACACTCAACTTTTACAACGAGATTTAACTTGAAAAGCAACATTGTTTACCATAAATTAGTCTGTAATATAATATATAACATTATTTTTACAATATTTTCCTGATGTCGTTTTTTCCTAGATTTACGTGAAATACTCATAACGTGAGCTCAGTCGATCGGAAACTCTGTTGTTTGTTTTATTTATTGTTTATAATAAACTTGACGTTATTAACTTTTACTTTTCAACTTGAATATTAGTGTGTCTGGGTATAAAAACAAAATTTTACCATGGGTGCATGTTTATTTTAAAACTTTCCACCCAAGATTTCTAAGACCCAGAAATCTTTTGGATAAAAGGCAAAGACACGTCAATTAGTTTCTTCAGGGGGAAACATTTTAATGTACTTAACTTATTGGGGGGTCAACCCTCTGCGAACTACTACGTTCGAGCCAAAAATATTAACTTGCAATGTGGGTCAAGTGACAACTCTTTTTAAGGCTTTCTAAATTCTCTAAATACTAGTATATATATATATATAAATGGTTCGGCTGTTTACACGTTTTTGACAAAAAGCTTTTTACAATAAAAAGTAAATTACACAAACAAATCGTCAAATTTGTTACTCAAATTATTATTTTGTAACAAAATGAAATATTTTGATAAAATAACAATCTTATTATTTCACAGAAGACCATCCATGAGATCTGAAATCAATATGGTTGGTGTGGCGCCTCTTTTAAAAGGGTTCTTAATTCTTTATGTTTTTCTAAAAAAATTTAAGATCGGTTTATTTGTTAACATGTTACAGAAAAATAAGCGCCTTTATACAATAAAACGTAGACAAAACAAACAAATCATCAAATTTTAAAACGCAATATGGATCGTGAGGCACCTCTTTTTAAAGGTTTTTCAATTCTCTAAACCGATCTTAAAATTTGTTGGAAAAACTTTTAGAGGATTGAAAAACCTTTAAAAAGAGGTGCCACACGACCCATATTGCATTTTAAGATTTTTGGATCAAAAGTGATTCAGATTTTATAGAGGCTGTGCCATAATAAGGTTTTCAAATGTCAAAATATATGAGTTTGTTAGAAAATAATAATTTAAGTAACAAATTTAACGATTTGATGGCGTATTTTACTTTTTATTGTGTAAAAGGGCTTTTTGTCAATAACGTGTAAGCAACTGAACCGATTTAAAACCCAACATTTACAGAATTGAAAGAGCTTTAGAAAGAGGTATCAGATGACCCACATTGCAATTTAAGATTTTTAAATCGAACGCAGAGTTGACTCCACCAATATGGTAAGAACACCAAAATGTGTCCCCCTCAATAAACTAAGTATCTTTGCTTTTTTCCAAAAAATTTCTGGTTGCGAGAAATGTGTGTATTACTTATTATCGTTTTTTTTAACAACATTTGCACTAAATTTCGTTCCACATTTCTGGTCGACTTTAGAAGAACTCTAATATACTTACAAATGCATTTACGAAGTAGTTTAATATTAAATAAAAATATATTGGTATGTTCTACAAGAAATTTTGCTACTGACGTCACAGGGTGTTTTGATTCATAGAAAGCCGAATTTTTTGACAAACTAATATGGTGAGAATTGCATACTTGCGTAGATATAAAAGTTTAGCTTAATACAATCCCTTGTTTATTATTGTACTCTTAACCTTTTGGATATGCATGAAGTCATTTTTAAAAACTTACTAACAATTTGAAATTTACCAGTTTCACGTATACTTTATCACAAACCGTTTTTCTATATATTTTGGCGTATAAATTACACAAACTAATGCAATAATAATGTATTTTGCTTTCCGGTTGTGATTTTGTGATTTTTTTAGTTGATTTTCAAGTCATGCAAGCAATAGGAAACATATTTGTTTTGTTAAAACAAAAAAACTTGTGCTTGGAAGCATAGCACGAGTGGCTACAGAAAATGAAACCTCGCCTTGATTAATATGTTTTTTTTTTTAATTTAAAATACCCTTTCTCAAGCTTAGCCATCCATAACTCATAAGAAAGTAATATGGAAAGAAAAAACTAAATAAGGTAAATTTAGTAAAGTAAGGTAAAGTAAGGTAAAGTCAGCGACGTTCGGATCAAAAAGTTTAGCTCATGTCCAAAATTTCAGCATTATGCAAAAAAACCTCATTCTCGCTTCATTGCAAATTCTCCGGACCAATTTAAATATGGGGGCTGACAATTAAACACAGAAGCTAAATGAAACTGTCATTGTCAGTGTCAAAAAACTGGTCCGCAGCAATTTGGAATGCGACCACAGATGAAAAATGCGATTGGGTGTGGTACCCTTTCGCCTTAAGTGTCTAATAACAATGAAATAGGGTTTAATGTTACTTTAATGACACCTGTGATGTATTTTTAATAAAAGCACATGCGGGTAATTTAATATTTTCAACAATTTCGTTATTGTTATTGAAATCCACGGAAGCCACGCCTCGCAATTACTTTACAATGTTGTAATGTATTACAGGTTGTGGTTCAGCTCATTTATTCTGAGAGGTACATATTACACTGTGCAACTAAATTTTACAAAAAAGGTATCTCCGGACAAATTTTTCCAAAAACGGAATCACATATGGTCCCTTAAATGGGTGCCTACCTGAGTTTGTTCTCCAAGTCAGCTCGTATAAGTTAAAAAAAATAAATAGCTGTGTGGACGAGATTACATTTCTTTTTTAAATATATATCAGCAAGCGATACTTTTTGGACCAATGATGGTAAATAAAATATTTAAACGGAAATATTGTGTTCTTTACAATGAGGCTATCATTTATTAAATTCGATCAAGGGATAAAAAGTTATTATCTAAAAAACTAAAATTTTTTTAAAAAGTTAACAATTCGTAGATAATTAAGTTATGTATTTAAGGGTGACTCTTTTAGCAATATTGGAATTTTCGTCTGACAAACCCCCTTCGCGGGGTAAGCTTTACCCCCAAAAAGTCGGTCAAGGGAAGGTACTTTAAATGTTATACCCCTATAAAGAACTAGTACATATTATTACAACATCGACTTACTAATTTAATTTCTGGGGGTAAAACTTACCTCTCAAAATGGTCACTCTTCAATACAAAATTGGGGGTAAAACTTACTACTCAATAGGGGTGTGTCCCACGAAAAGTAAATTGCCCAAAAGTGTCCTTCTCGAATACAATAAAGTTACTTATAAAAGTTAACCGTAATAATGCAGTTTGAATTATTTGAAATATTTACAGGGGCATCATCAGCACATCTTCGGATTTATGTTTGGTTACCAATCATCGACAAGCATGGACAAGTGACGGAGGACCAAAAAGAAGGAAACATCGCAAATACGATGATAGCTATTTAAGCTTTGGTTTTACTTCAGTAGAAGTAAATCATGAGGAAAGACCTCAGTGTGTGCTCTGTTTGAAAATTCAAGCGGTCGATAATATGCTCCCAAGTAAGCTAAAACGACATCTCGAAACCATTCATCCTACGATGGTTGGAAAGTCACGCGAATTTTTCACAAGAAAGTTGCAGAATGTACAAAAACAAAAGAACGTGTTTACTCAAAAAACTTCAGTACCTAGCAACGCACTGCTTTCCTTTTTCAAAGTGGCATACAGGGTGGCGAAGTGCAAGAAACCGCACACCATCGCAGAAGAACTTATTTTACCGGCTGCTGTTGACATGGTTAACATTATGATAGGAGAATCGGCGGGAAAACTAATTTCAAAGGTACCTTTATCTAACAACACTATTAGTCGAAGAATCCATCACATAGCTGAGGATCTTAATGATCAATTGATAGGGAAAATGAAACACCACCTTATTTGTTACGTACGCTTCCTGAATGAAAATATTATTGTTGAAAACCTTCTTTTCTGCAAAAGTATCGATGAAAGCGGAAAGGCTCAAGACTTGTTTCAAATTCGTGACAAGTTTATAACTGAGAATAATTTAGATTGGGAGAAGTGTATTGGAATTTGTTAATGGCGCTCGATCAATGTCGCAATAAAGCACCGTATGCCATGTGTACCCATTGCATCATTCATAGGGAAGCACTTGCATCGAAGTCGTTGAGCTGTGAATTGAATTTGGTTATGGAACGTATCATCGACATAGTTAACTACATTAAAAACTAGGCCGCTAAAAACCAGACTATTCAAAATTCTTTGTATGGACATGGGAGCTGAACACACTGCGCTGCTATATTACTCCAGTGCACGATGGCTTTCACGTGGAAAAGGTCTTATCCCGTACATTCGAGCTACATCAAGAAATCCACATTTTCCTGGAAGAGGAAGGTCATGCAAGCTCCAGATAATTTGAGGATCCCGACTCTTTGCTAAAACTGGCATATTTGTGCGATATATTTGACAAACTGAATGCCTTAAATATGTCTCTCCAAGGCAATAACACGCATATCTTGAAACTATCAGAGAAAATTGCAGCATTTAGGAAAAAAACTGCAGTTGTGGATAAGAAAAATTAATGAAGATGACGGTCAAGATTGTTTTCCAGAATTGCATAACTTCTCAGCCTCCAATGAGCTCGTTATCTCTCAAGACTTGCTGTCCCTTTTCACCGAACACCTTTCGAAACTCTCGAAATGGTTTGTAAAATATTTTACAGAAGAAAATGTCGAAAAATTTGCATGGATTCAAGATCCTTTCCATGCACAATCTCCACCAGAATTCACTTCACTAGAAGAAGAGAGTCTTATTGAACTCTCTTGCGACAACAGCCTAAAATCAAAATTTGCTTCTTCTGATTTGGTGGAGTTTTGGGTAACCGTCAAAAATGAATATCCGGCTCTAAGTTTAAAAGCTTTGAGAATTCTAATCCCCTTTGCAACATCCTATTTTTGCAAAGCTGGATTTTCAGCTGTAGCTGTGATAAAGAGCAAATATCGTTCAAAGATCAACGTGGAGCAAGAAATGAGAGTGGCAGTGTCAAGCCTTATTCCCCGCTTTGAAAAAATGTGTGCAGATCACCAAGCTCACCCATCACACTGATTTTTTTTTCCTTCAATAATAATGTATTCTTGTGTGTTAGTTTAATAATAAACCTATAGGAGCGTTAGATTGGAGTTGTTTTCATTCATGTGTTTTGTAACTAGTGCCAATATATTTACAATGGTGTTAAATAAAGTGTTGTACAACGCTTGCGCTTTGCTACTATACAGTAGGCAAGTTGCAAAGCACATATTTTATACATTATACATATGCAACGCTTTGTTGGACACAACTATATATGCATATTGCGAGTAGTACTAAACCTGTAAGTGCGCCGAAAACTGAAAAAGTTTGGGAACCACTGCTCTAATTGTTACTCTAACGACCACGCTACTCCTACAGGAAAGTAGCGAAGCCTTTACCCATGTATCTGTTACTATAAATGCGTTAGGAAATAGTGTTTTTAACCCTAAAAAACATTTCCGGAGATTTTTTCTGTTGCACAGTGTTTTGGCTTATTTATTTATAATAGTATATGGCTGACGGTTGGCATTTGACACTTCCTGGCTTACGCGAGCACATGTTGTTTTAAAGTACCACAAGCATACATTTTCCATGGGGTAAAACATTTTCGAACAGTTGTATGGTATACAGGGACCGATCGCTGCCATTAAAATATATTTTTTTTTAATTTAATGCATCCTATAGAAAAAACCAATATTTCTTTCTTAAGGCGCATTTACACAGACAAACTTTCCTTTGATGTTGAAATGCCGACAAACATTTACACGAGCCTCTTGAGCAAAATGTTCAAAAAAAATTTCGAGCAAAATCTCGTACAAAAAGACTCACGGAAATTTTGGAGAGAATGTTAAGCAAAATTTGTTTGAAGAAATGTTGGTATAGAAATTTCTTACAAATTTAAATTTTATAGTTTTATTGGAATTCACTGAACTTAACTGAAAATAAAAAGACTAAGTTTTAAAACAAGGTATTTTTAATCAAGTGCTCTCCGACGGAAAAACGATTTGATGTCGAAATTCACATTTTACCTCATAAGCAACTTCGATTGACCTGATTTTTATAGGGGATATGCCAGTATACTTGTAACTTTTTTGGGGTTGTAAAAAAACGAGAATAAAAAAATAATAATTGGCACTTATTTATTGCTGTTTCCTGTAAAATGCAATGATAAAAATTTACGTTTAAAAGAATATCTCTTTATTTTACTTCCTAGTTTAAAACACAATACAATAATAATTAAGTCAAATTATACTATATACATTTTATTAAATCTCAAATATATGAACAAAAGCACGTTGAGTCTAAATAATACCCGTTTATTACCCACTTTTACAACCCTTCGATCCCGACCCTTATCTAAAAAAATATAATTTACCAGTAATAGGTTAGACTTCTGAATCGGAATGTTGCTCCTTTGCATATTGTTTGTTCAGTGTCAGTAATCGACCTTGATTATTACATTAAATTGACAGTAAATATCTATCTTCAGCATTTTCATGAACCTTTTGGGTTGTTTTTTGAAGTTAGGAAAAAACCCTTGGAAATAAAAAAAACTCACAAGAAAATCCCAAAAAAAACCCCGTGCAAAAAAGTCCGGGAAAAACCCTAAGAAAAAAATATTATAAGTAACCCTAATCCATGTGACAAAACTGATAGCCAAGAATAATGTTTCGCTTGCCGTCGGCTTTTTTTCACAAAAACTTAAAATAAAAGTTGGTGTTCCATTTTTTTAAAGAATTGAGATCACTGACCACTGATGTGAAATTTTATTTATTCTCATCTTTAAAAATATGTTTCCAAAACAGATAGCAAGAATTTGCTCAAAAATTTACCAGAACAAATTGTTCAAAGAAAAGCTCACAAAAATATTCACGCAAAAAATTTTAGATCTTTTGCACGAGCTTTTGTTTGAGCATGTTCGTCTGTGTAATTGCGCCTTTATACCATTGAATGAACAGGGCTTAACTCTACGAACACCGTGTTTCCGAATATATACTACATTCGTTTTTAAATACCACGTTCTTTTTTATTAAGCCATTGAAACTCAACAACTGACCATTTTATAGCCTTTTAAGTTCGATTTAACTGATCCATTCATCCTTTGAAACTGCCAATTTGCATGTCTAGTGGGCGTTATTCTGAAGTTCTGATTGTATAGCATTCGGTTACGACTTATAATTTTATCACTACTGTTTGCGAACGATTAACCGTTTTGTGGAATCGTTTGTGCTCGCTGTGTTAGAGCTACTCATTTTACAAAAATAATTCTGTTTGGCTTTCTGATAAAAATACTTTTTTTATAGAATTTGTACCCGCTACCTACTTACATGGACTTAAATTAATTTATTAATTTTATTTATAAAATTACCGCACCTGCTCTGGATTTTGCTTCGATTTCTCCATCTTTTATACTTCTTGACATTTTTGTAAATTTTACATCTTTCAAGAAAGAATACCTTTATAACCGATGTAGGTACCTTTCCATATCTTTCTTAAAAACAGTTTAATTTACAAAAAAGAACATGAAAGATAATATGTTCCCAGCTAATTCTAGAATGTATTGCGTTTTTATAGGCGATGTAAAATGCATAGAACTAGAAAAAGGACAACACCAAAAAAAAATTCCTTGCTTGCATTTACAATAATCCGCCATTAATAAAAAATAATTTCAAACAAAAGATCAAAAGATCTTGGGTGGAAATAACGAAGAATATTGACACGCCAGGACGAATCCGTATCAGGTAACTTGGATAAGTACCAGTGCGGAACGATGCCTATTTGTGAGTGATTCAAAGTTGTTAATCAAAGTGTATGATGGTGTGGTAGAGGGTAACCAGTGAAACCACTGATGAGCCAACGCTGATTACCCAGGGCGAAAGATCGTTTAATATTTCTCTTTTCGCTTTGGTCTTTTGTGTGTTCCTTGAGGGATGCTCATCCAAGTTTGAATCTTCGTTATTTCCACCCAAGATCTTTTAATCTTTTGTTTTTTAGTTTCTTTTCGGTTGAAGTAACTGATTTGGAGGTTTTCGAACTTCTTTTCTAAAAAATACTTTGTTGGACAATTTTCCCATTCTTTAATGGGTAGAAAAACCATTAAAAATTATATTATAACCAATGATATAAACCTGGATATAAAAGCGTCCGGTTCGGATTATAAAAGCGTCCGGTCAATTTTTGGGGTTTTTTTCTTAGGTACAACAAATATTATACTAGGCTTGGACAACTTTTATGTAAAAAGTTTTGGATATTATAGATTAAATAACGTAAAATTATTATCTTATTCAAAATTATAAAATCACAAACCATTTCCCTATCTGATTAATTTACCATTACCAGAAACAAACACAAATTTTAAATATAAAAAATATACTAATTATAACCAATTAAAGAAAAACATAATCAGGCATCATTGGCAAGAAGTTCTTAAAATACCTAATAATATTAACACTGCTAAATCACATTTTATAAAAACATTAGAATCTCTAATAGGAAAAGCTCAAAATGCGTAAAACAATCAAATACAAGGAATGGAAAACAAAATTGTACAAAAATGTATAACGAAATCTACAAAACATTAAGAAAAAAAGTCAAAACTAAAAAAAAAACAGAAAAAAGCCCGGAAAACCTCCCAGGACAAAATGAATACATATTAAAAAATAAGTTAAAATACGTGATAATCAAAAAAATATTTTGGATTAGGTTGGGTGGGTCTAGTTTGAGTTGGGTTGGTTGTATAATTTTTTTTTCTTCCAGAGGTTTTTTTTGCGGGTTTTTTTTCCTAGATTCATATAAATCAAACAAAAATAAATCTTTTAGTATTTCAGCAAAAATAAATAGGCGTGTGTAGCACACCTGTTCAACTTCTTCTTGTATAGCAAATTAATCTTTCAATCGCCCATTTAACTAGAAAACACCTTATTATTGATATTTTTACAATGCGCTGTTATTTTTTCAATACAAGCTTTTTTTACAACTTATATTGCTATTAAGCATTAGTTTATTGGTAACATTTGTAGTGTAATAACTTTGGGTTGGTAAAGGTCTCTTAAGGTGTAGCCTATATATAATTAAATCAAATCTGCAACAATAGCAAATCTATTAAAACGGATTAAGGTGTTTTATGGTAATTTAGTTTTCTTCAATTTCCTTCTATTTTGCAAAAGGTCAAATTGATATTCTTTACATGGTCTCCTAAAAGTTCAAGTACCCCAAAACATCTCCAAAACCGAAAGTGGTAAAAAATAAAACTTACTTTCTTCTCAATTTTTTGGATACTGATAATGCTGCCAGCCATTAAGGCTGATTCCAAAAATACCCAACATGTTACCTTTTTCTATAAAATTTTTTAAATAAAATGGCAAAATCAACTTTCCATAGAACTAGAAACAATAGACGTATCGTATCGCGTAAATAAATGTTGCTCTTTTTTCTCTAAAATATTCCAAAAACTATTTGTAGCCCTCCTGACATACACTTTATAGAATATATTTTTATCAAACAACAGAAGAAAAATAGATACCTCTGGGTGAGTTTGCAATGCGAAGACCATCTCAACTTATTAAAATAATGAATGACGTACTAGCCTTAAGCGTTGATGCCAACTTGTGATTACTTTCTTGTTGATTCCGAAGTTTCAGTTTAATCATAGTCCTACCGCTATAGGCAGCTAAATTAAAAAATATCATAAAAACAATATTTATTTACTTTAAAAACTATAAATCAAGACAGAAGATGTAAGGTAAATATAAACTCAGAAAAAAAATATTTCGTCGTACCTGCCTTCCTGTGGTCTGTGCGCTGCACGAATTTTTAATTCATAAAACCTTGTGCAGCAGTGCAGTGCAAATAACACTGAAATATTTTTATTTTTTGGATGTTCTTTTTGACTTATGGACATGTGTGCGATTCTTTTATTGAAAAGTTTTTAATAATTTCTATTAAAAACATATTAGGGTTAGTTTTCTGCCTCTTTTGGTTTTGGAAATATTTGGAAGGGACTCTGGGACTTTTGAGACACCCTGTATATATCAAGCTGAACTTAAACTTTTATAATTGCTGTTTTATCAGGGTTGCCACAAGATTCCCTAGATAAAATTCCCGACTTTTTCCCAGTTTTTCCCGAATAATTTTTAAAAAATCCCGATGTCATAGCGCATCAGGCAATTTTTTGCAGTTTAAGCCGAAAATACTGGTTTGGTGTGGGATCTGGTCTTAATTGTTTGTTGCCATAATCTTGTCATAAGTATAGTGCCGCAGACACAAATTGCCCTATATAACATGTCTTACAAGTTTTTCGTAATTATTTTTTTAAATTTGGGTTAAGAGACGCTGAGTTGGGATGGGATCTAGTCTCAGTTCTATATGTGTTGGTGAAATGTTATAAATGCCTGCAGGCAAAAATTTTAAAAAAGTTATACCAAAAAAGCTATTTTTTACACGTTTTGAATGCTGTTGATACAACTAAGATTTTAACAATTAATGACATTATAGCGAGCGCCAAAAGCAAAATTTGTTGAAACTGAGTATGGTGGGGAGCAAAGGGGTGAGGGACGATTGGCCACTGAAAAAAATTATCTGATATTGTGATCGAAACAAATATCGCAGACTGTAAAATTTTACAAAAAGTATTGTATATTTAAAATTAAAAACCCGTAAAATTTTAAATATTTTTTTAAAAATATATCTTCTATTATTTATGAATCGAAAGGTAGCGCTGCAGGAGAAAATTTCATTGAAATTTATATGTTTTTTTTTTGATACTGAGACTTTTATTAATCCATAGTAGGATCAATGCCCAATGTAGCAGTGTTTTTGCAGAATTAAAAACAAACACAAAATATCCATCCTATCCGGGATTCGAACCAAGGGCTTTTCGTCGGTAGGCAAATACGCTACCCACTGAGCTACGGAGGCCGGCAAAAAAATATATATAATACAAGACAATCTCAACCAGGTCAAAAGTATCTGAAAAATTCAAGGATTCTTAGCACATTTTCCGACTTTTTCCCGAATATTTCCCGACCCCACCGAATTCCAACCCTGTTTTACGTCTGTACAACCCAGTTCCTATTGAAAGGCGTTTTATTTTCCTATAAAAGTCCTATGTTGAGATCGGTAGTACTTATAGTCCATTTTCTTTCTTCCCCCTTCTGTTTTTTTTGTTAACATCAGGGACTTGTTTCACCGAAAGAAATAATGTCCTAAAATTCACTAAATTATGTTATCAACTTTACAATCTGTCAATTTACTAAAATTTAGCACAATAAATTTGATTTTATCTTCTGTGTACTTGAATTTAGTACAGCCTAACTAAGATCTATCCTGTGACAGTATTTATCACTAGTATAAACTTAACACACCATAATATTTGATTTAAACTTTTAAGCATTAAACTCTAGTACAGCTGCTACTAAATATAATTATAAGAATAGATACTTAAAGTTAATTTTCAGGTTTATCGGCATTCGTATCCTTATCTCTATCGAGTCGACCTATCGAGCAGGTGTACTTGACAGCCCCAGCTCAAAACATCATTTCGTATGCAGGGACGGTCGTAATGTTACGACTCCCTTATCGTACCTAACGAGGTTTTCGTGCATTTAATCAGCTGGAGCTGTCACGCATTCGCCATGATTTTTAAAGTGCACCTGCTTGATTGGTCGACTCGATAGAGATAAGGATATGAATGCTGATAAAACTGAAAATTAACTTTAACTGTCTAATGTTTTGGTTTTAGTACTTACCATTGAACTAATAAGTACATAGGTACTGAATACTAGTACTTAAATATAGCAGTAGTTTTTATCCCTTATAAAAATTGGGATTAGTAAATTATGTTACTACCACTTAGTATATTAAGATAGATACTAGTACAGGTAAATTAGAGATAATCAATAAAATGAATTATCAATGCAGGTGTATTAATATTCAATATGCACGTACTAAAGATAATTTATTTGTACTAGTTTTTACAGTTTTTTTTATTGAAAGTTTTTGTATCAGGATCATGTCAGTTGTCCCAGAATGTTCACGGGTTAAACGTATCCGTACACTTATATCTAACGCGTTTAAAACAAAGTCAAAAGACACTACAGTTTTGACTTGTTTATGCCATTTTTTCGAACGTAACTCGATTTTATGATGGATGCGATAGTAGAACAGCTGACTGCACTCGTTGCATACGTCGCGATGGACGTAACGTTGCGACCACATCAACGCACGCTTCGATTGCAGTCAGCTGTTCGGTAACCGCCTCCACCATAAAATCGTGCCACGTACGAAAAATAGCATTAATAAAGCAAAAATTCAGTGCCTTTTGGCTTTGTTTTAAAAATAGCTAAAATTATCTATTGTCTTTCATGGCACCGTTTTGGCTTGCAAACCATGTGGTATTTATTTTCAGTTTTGAACAGGAAATTTAGTTGGGTCCCTATAAAAAACCCGAAACCAAATTTGGCAGAAACATAATTTGTCAGAATTTAAAAGAAAAGAAAATAATTGGTCCGAAAAAAATTGTCTCGAAAATGAAATGAAGGGAAAATTAAATCGCTAGAAAATATATGCATAGAATTAAATTTTAGCGAAACATATTTTTACAGAAACACAAAACGTAAGAAAATATTTGTAACGAAAATAATTTAATTAATAGAAAAATAATGGTGCAGAAACCCAAATATCAAGAAACCTAATTTATCGGAAACCCAATTAAAACGATCACAAAATAGCCGAATAAAATTGAAGCGAACCTTAATTTGCTCAACAATTAAAAGGCAAGAATAAAATATCTTCGATAAAAATCTACTAGAACCGTAAAAAAACAGAAGTACAAAAGTCTCGACAATAATTACCTACAAGCGAAATACGGCCGAACTACAATTTGACAGAATATAATATGTCCGATCCTTAATTGTGCCGAACCACAATCCATCCGAATCGCTATTGGGCATGCGTCAAATTTAAATCTGTAGAGCGTCGTAGGCCCTGGATTGCGGCGTTGACAAGTTTCTCTATTTGGAAGATGACACGGGGCCGTTACTTACTAGCTAAGTCCCCTCGAAGACGCGCGTGGGAATGTTTCGCCATTAATTGAAAACGGATTGATCTAGAGCGATGAAACTTGGCACAGTTGTTAAGCACTAGTGGGAGATGAAACCTATTGATTTTCAGAAAAATCGGAAAACTTTAAGTGCAGTAGAAATGGGAAAATGTCAAAAATTGGCCTTTTTTAAGATGTACCTCCGTTGTTTCGTTTTAACTGTTTCGTTTCTAAGGGCCTAATCGTTTTAAAATTTTGCACAAATTAAGCCTTAAACGGATTGGCAAAGCCTATTCAAAATCGGTTAAATCGGAAAAAGACAAGTGACTGATTTTGAGACTTTTCTAAAGGCCCGCAGGGCCCCATTTTTCAAAAAGGTGTAAATTTGAGGAAATTTCTGCCGTTTTTTAAAATCTATCAAATCAGTATTGAAAAACTAACTAACCGATTTAAACCAAATTTTGGACAAATGTAAGGCCAAATGTGTGTTTAGGGACCGTCGAGTTGGTTTTTGAGATTAGTGTTTAGTTTTTGAGTTTTGAAGATTTTTCGAAAATTATGTAAAATGGTTGCAGTCAAAAATACTCGACCGAGCGATTTTTTTGCCCCTTAATTCGTTGGCGGTTTCTGAAACGCTATTTTCTTTACAGGAGTCCAAAATAATTTCTAAATAAGTTTTGAGTACTCTAGGACAAACCGTTTTTGAGTTTGAGGTCAAAACATTTTTTACAAAAATCAAGATATCTTAAAAACGGCGAGCTCTAATGTGATGAAAATGGCACAGTTCGCTTTGATGAAGTTTTTTACATAAGAATCAATCAAAAGATTTAGCCGTTTTGTAGATGGCGCTCACGTAGTTCAATTAATGTTTGTCAAAACGAGCTAGAATCATAAGAACAAAAAACTAAATAAAGAAATTTTGAAATATTTAAAATAATACATATGTCGCAATATTGGAAATCATTTCGTTTTAAAGATAAGGAACAAGTACGCAAAATGACACCTGTCATTAGATGATCAGTGCCGTACGTGAGTCATTATAATGTAAAAATGTTGCCAAAACGGAAAAATTTTATAAAGATTGAAAGAAAACTGCAATAATTTTCCAAAAATAAAAGTAATGTTAACAAAATCAGTAGTGCACTCAGAAATTCTTCCTGGAGGGGGGGGGGTGGCTTGAGAAACATGGTAGTTCCAAAATTTAACCTTTACGGGTCAATTTTTTGTGGCCCTCAGAGGGGCCTGAGCCCCTAAGCCCTCCCCCCCCTGCGTATGCCGGTGACAAAATACAAAGGTAGATGTAAATAAAGGTTAAATTAGAAAGTTATGGCCTAATTGAAACCAGTAATACTAACAACTTTACTAGTTGTAGTTGTAGAATTAATAGTTCGCGAAGATACGTTAAAGACAAAGTCACCTCCAGTGTCACGAGCCGAAGGGGAGTGGTACACTAGTTAAGCAGATATATATGAATATTAATCAGCTGCTATTGACGACCCGAAGGAGAGCTATGTTTAAATGTGTGTATAAACGAATCGAAGGAACATTTTTACATATTTTAAATGAAAAAATATGATCAATTCATTTTTCCAGTGCCTTTCGCGAGCCGAAAACGAGCTGTGCGTTATTTAAAGTAACTAAGCAGGTTAAAGCATTCTGATTATTAAAAAATTAACAGAATTTAATTAACTTTAAACAACACAATATTAAGATATCTTACCCCAAGCCAGATATGTAACGCAAATCAATATCGTTACAGTTTTAAAAGTGTGGGAAAATAAATCAAATTTGCGACAAGTTTATAAAAATCCAAAGAATCCTACATCTTATCCTATCCTATAATATTATAAATGCGAAAGTTTGTGTGATTGCCACTCAATCACGTCAAAAGGTTAAACCGATTTGGATGAAATTTTGTAAAAAACGGCTGAAAAGATTGGAACGAAATTTTATAAAAACGGCTTAACCGATATGGATGAAATTTTGTAATAGGATAGATTGATTTGTGAGACGTTCAAATCAACCGTTTATGTTTTTTTATTGAACGATTTTATTTAACTTCACAGTTTTTGGCTGTCTACCTGTCTATCAAATCTTGCAATTCATTTTTGACATATTTCCCGTGAACCGATTTTAATAAAATTTGGAACAGTAATGTAGGTCCGATAGTTGAGGGGTACAAAGAGGGTAAATTCCAAATTTTGTAATAAAAACAGATACAAATAGGACACACCGGGAATTGAACCCGACCCTCCCGGGTCAGAGAAAAATGCTCTACCACGAGACCACCACCTATACATAGAGAAACACTGCTAAAAATGTAATATACTTCATAACAGTTTTTAGTGTACGTACTATGTATGTACGTAGACGTTTGTACGTACATAGTACGTCCGTAAGTGTTGCCATAGGAAAAACAAACCGTTTTTCCATAAGTCGTAATGTTAACCAAAAATCTAAATTTTTCCAAAAACGACAAGCGATGCAGTTCTAAAAAAGATACAGTCGGATCACATATTAAAATTCTAGAGAGAGAAAGGCGCGATATATACAGTAGTATGAGTGCGTAAGAGATAGCGTTCGCGGCCTAATCATGACAGTTCTTTAGACAAGCAATATATATTGAGGTATATATGTTAGACCAGAGATGTCAGATGTCACCCCCCAGAAGCCATATTTAGTTGTTTGAATATTTAACTTTATGTAGCGTCTTTAATTGTTTATAATAAGTACGTACATAGTAAATACGCTTATGTACGTCCGTAGTACGTACGCTTACGTACGTTCAGTCTAGGTCCCTGGTATGTTCAGGGAATATTTTTGTGCTATTGAGCCCACGAGCAACATGTTAAAGTGACTTATATCGCAGCACTCGAAAGCACTTTTGATAAAACTCTACCAAACTTCAAGTTTTCGAAAATATCACAGCAAAACTATAAGCTATCAGAAAATACAGCAAAATAGTTACTCACTTATTTAACACCTAGAAGAAATATCAAAATATTAACTTTCCTTACATAGGTATTCTAATTATCTTATTATAAAAAATATATAATATACCAAATCTTATTAAAATCAAAATCAATTAAAGGGAAGTGTGTCAAAAACTTATTTTTCTATGGAGAGTGTGAGGGTGGGGGTAGCGGTGGGAGAGTTGATTTTTCCTAATATTGCGCTATCACCGATCCTAAATCCATATACTAAATTTTATTGAAATCAGTTAACGAGTCGAAGTCGTTCAGAAACGCATTTTTCTATGGAGGGGTGGGGGTAGGGGGAGGGGGGTTTATAAGGTTATAAGATTAGAAGTATACCAAATCTCATTAAAATCAAAATCCATTAAAGGGAAGTGTGTCAAAAACGTATTTATCTACTGAGAGTGTGGGGGTGGGAGAGTTGATTTTTCCTAATATTGTTCACCGATGTCACCGATTCTAAGTGCATATACTAGATTTTATTGAAATCGGTTAACGGGTCGAAGTCGTTCAGAAACGCATTTTTCTATGGAGGGGTGGGGGTAGGAAGGTGTTCTTTTTTTTAATATTGCATGTTAATTGGACCTATATAAGTATACCAAAGTTTATTAAAATCAAAATCGATTAAAGGAAAGTGTGTCAAAAACGTATTTTTCTATGGAGAATGTGGAGGTGGGGGTAGGGGTGGGAGAGTTGATATTTCCTAATATTGTGCTATCACCGATCCTAAGTCCATATACTAAATTTTATTGAAATCGGTGACGGGAAGTCGTTCAGAAACGCATTTTCCTATGGAGGGGGTGGGGATAGAGGTGGGGGGTTAACTTTTTTTTAGTATTGTATTGTCATCGAACCTATGTAAGTATATCAAATTTTATCAAAATCGGTTAAGGGGAAGTGTGTCAAAAATGCTATACAATATAAAACAAAATTATGATTGTTTTCCACAAAACCAAAACTACACTTTTTTGCACTCGACGCGCGTTTCGTTAACAACGTTAGCATCATCAGGAGACGATAAACAATGAACTAAATTAATTATTATCGTCTCCTGATGATGCTAACGTTGTTAGGGAAACGCGCGTCGAGTGCAAAAAAGTGTAGTTTTGGTTTTGTGGAAAACAATCATAATTTTGTTTTATATTGTATAGCATTTTTGACACACTTCCCCTTAACCGATTTTGATAAAATTTGATATACTTACATAGGTTCGATGACAATACAATACTAAAAAAAAGTTAACCCCCCACCTCTATCCCCACCCCCTCCATAGGAAAATGCGTTTCTGAACGACTTCCCGTCACCGATTTCAATAAAATTTAGTATATGGACTTAGGATCGGTGATAGCACAATATTAGGAAATATCAACTCTCCCACCCCTACCCCCACCTCCACATTCTCCATAGAAAAATACGTTTTTGACACACTTTCCTTTAATCGATTTTGATTTTAATAAACTTTGGTATACTTATATAGGTCCAATTAACATGCAATATTAAAAAAAAGAACACCTCCCTACCCCCACCCTCCATAGAAAAATGCGTTTCTGAACGACTTCGACCCGTTAACCGATTTCAATAAAATCTAGTATATGCACTTAGAATCGGTGACATCGGTGAACAATATTAGGAAAAATCAACTCTCCCACCCCCACACTCTCAGTAGATAAATACGTTTTTGACACACTTCCCTTTAATGGATTTTGATTTTAATGAGATTTGGTATACTTCTAATCTTATAACCTTATAAACCCCCCTCCCCCTACCCCCCCCTCCATAGAAAAATGCGTTTCTGAACGACTTCGACTCGTTAACTGATTTCAATAAAATTTAGTATATGGATTTAGGATCGGTGATAGCGCAATATTAGGAAAAATCAACTCTCCCACCGCTACCCCCACCCTCACACTCTCCATAGAAAAATAAGTTTTTGACACACTTCCCTTTAATTGATTTTGATTTTAATAAGATTTGGTATATTATATATTTTTTATAATAAGATAATTAGAATACCTATGTAAGGAAAGTTAATATTTTGATATTTCTTCTAGGTGTTAAATAAGTGAGTAACTATTTTGCTGTATTTTCTGATAGCTTATAGTTTTGCTGTGATATTTTCGAAAACTTGAAGTTTGGTAGAGTTTTATCAAAAGTGCTTTCGAGTGCTGCGATATAAGTCACTTTAACATGTTGCTCGTGGGCTCAATAGCACAAAAATATTCCCTGAACATACCAGGGACCTAGACTGAACGTACGTAAGCGTACGTACTACGGACGTACATAAGCGTATTTACTATGTACGTACTTATTATAAACAATTAAAGACGCTACATAAAGTTAAATATTCAAACAACTAAATATGGCTTCTGGGGGGTGACATCTGACATCTCTGGTCTAACATATATACCTCAATATATATTGCTTGTCTAAAGAACTGTCATGATTAGGCCGCGAACGCTATCTCTTACGCACTCATACTACTGTATATATAGCGCCTTTCTCTCTCTAGAATTTTAATATGTGATCCGACTGTATCTTTTTTAGAACTGCATCGCTTGTCGTTTTTGAAAAAATTTAGATACCGTTATGAAGTATATTACATTTTTAGCAGAGTTTTTCTATGTATAGGTGGTGGTATCGTGGTAGAGCATTTTTCTCTGACCCGGGAGGGTCGGGTTCAATTCCCGGTGTGTCCTATTTGTATCTGTTTTTATTACAAAATTTGGAATTTACCCTTTTTGTACCCCTCAACTATCGGACCTACATTACTGTTCCAAATTTTATTAAAATCGGTTCACGGGAAATATGTCAAAAATGAATTGCAAGATTTGATAGACAGGTAGACAGCCAAAAACTGTGAAGTTAAATAAAATCGTTCAATAAAAAAACATAAACGGTTGATTTGAACGTCTCACAAATCAATCTATCCTATTACAAAATTTCATCCATATCGGTTAAGCCGTTTTTATAAAATTTCGTTCCAATCTTTTCAGCCGTTTTTTACAAAATTTCATCCAAATCGGTTTAGCCTTTTGACTTGATTGAGTGGCAATCACACAAACTTTCGCATTTATAATATTATAGGATAGGATAAGATGTAGGATTCTTTGGATTTTTATAAACTTGTCGCAAATTTGATTTATTTTCCCACACTTTTAAAACTGTAACGATATTGATTTGCGTTACATATCTGGCTTGGGGTAAGATATCTTAATATTGTGTTGTTTAAAGTTAATTAAATTCTGTTAATTTTTTAATAATCAGAATGCTTTAACCTGCTTAGTTACTTTAAATAATGCACAGCTCGTTTTCGGCTCGCGAAAGGCACTGGAAAAATGAATTGATCATATTTTTTCATTTAAAATATGTAAAAATGTTCCTTCGATTCGTTTATACACACATTTAAACATAGCTCTCCTTCGGGTCGTCAATAGCAGCTGATTAATGTTCATATATATCTGCTTAACTAGTGTACCACTCGCCTTCGGCTCGTGACACTGGAGGTGACTTTGTCTTTAACGTATCTTCGCGAACTATTAATTCTACAACTACAACTAGTAAAGTTGTTAGTTTTACTGGTTTCAATTAGGCCATAACTTTCTAATTTAACCTTTATTTACATCTACCTTTGTATTTTGTCACCGGCATACGCAGGGGGGGAGGGCTTAGGGGCTCAGGCCCCTCTGAGGGCCACAAAAAATTGACCCGTAAAGGTTAAATTTTGGAACTACCATGTTTCTCAAGCCACCCCTCCCCCTCCAGGAAGAATTTCTGAGTGCACTACTGATTTTGTTAACATTACTTTTATTTTTGGAAAATTATTGCAGTTTTCTTTCAATCTTTATAAAATTTTTCCGTTTTGGCAACATTTTTACATTATAATGACTCACGTACGGCACTGATCATCTAATGACAGGTGTCATTTTGCGTACTTGTTCCTTATCTTTAAAACGAAATGATTTCCAATATTGCGACATATGTATTATTTTAAATATTTCAAAATTTCTTTATTTAGTTTTTTGTTCTTATGATTCTAGCTCGTTTTGACAAACATTAATTGAACTACGTGAGCGCCATCTACAAAACGGCTAAATCTTTTGATTGATTCTTATGTAAAAAACTTCATCAAAGCGAACTGTGCCATTTTCATCACATTAGAGCTCGCCGTTTTTAAGATATCTTGATTTTTGTAAAAAATGTTTTGACCTCAAACTCAAAAACGGTTTGTCCTAGAGTACTCAAAACTTATTTAGAAATTATTTTGGACTCCTGTAAAGAAAATAGCGTTTCAGAAACCGTCAACACTGCAACCATTTTACATAATTTTCGAAAAATCTTCAAAACTCAAAAACTAAACACTAATCTCAAAAACCAACTCGACGGTCCCTAAACACACATTTGGCCTTACATTTGTCCAAAATTTGGTTTAAATCGGTTAGTTAGTTTTTCAATACTGATTTGATAGATTTTAAAAAACGGCAGAAATTTCCTCAAATTTACACCTTTTTGAAAAATGGGGCCCTGCGGGCCTTTAGAAAAGTCTCAAAATCAGTCACTTGTCTTTTTCCGATTTAACCGATTTTGAATAGGCTTCGCCAATCCGTTTAAGGCTTAATTTGTGCAAAATTTTAAAACGATTAGGCCCTTAGAAACGAAACAGTTAAAACGAAACAACGGAGGTACATCTTAAAAAAGGCCAATTTTTGACACTTTCCCATTTCTACTGCACTTAAAGTTTTCCGATTTTTCTGAAAATTTTGTTTTAGTGCAACCAAAGGTTCCAAATTCCCAACACTATACAATATCACAACTTACTTCGACTCTTCCCTGCCGTAAGCCTGGCAACGAAGCAATTGAATTCGTGGCTGTCGGTTCAAATCATTTTCGGATAAATTCGGGTTCTTGAATTTTGTGGTTCGGCATTATTATGTTTCTATTGAATTATTTTCGTTACAAATATTTTGTTACGTTTTGGATTTCTTTTAAAATAATTTTCGGACCAATTTATTTCTATGTAATTACGGTGTCATTAATTCGGATGGATTGGGGTTCTGGTCATTTAAGGATCGGGCATATTATTTTCTATCAATTTGTGGCTCGGGTCGTTTTTGTTTCTAGACAATTATTTTCGATACGTTTGTAATTCTGATATTTTAAGGTTCGGGAAAATTATAATCGGATAAATTATATTCGTGTCTTTTAAGGATCGAGTAAATTAAAATTCTACAAAATTATATTCGTGTCCATTGTTTTCTTGGTGTTTTACTTTCGTTCATATTTCGTTTCGGACATTTTATTTTCTGTTCAATTGAGTTTCGGTTTTTGTAAATTCTGCTTTTTTGTGGGTTCCCATTTAGTTTTGCCGATCGTAGAGGACTATCTATCTGACTTTAGAACAACGTTCCAACCAGTTATCCTGGTAATCATTAATTATAGTAAAACCTTTACAAATCCATTTTTGTCCACTACCGATAAAATTTATTAATTGTTTTTAATTTCAGGAAACTACTTATTTATATACTAAAATTTAGTACGTTTGTACTACATTTAAATCTACGATGTGCTTATATGTAGTTAGTGCAAAAAGAAATGTAACTTAGTAAAAATATTATTAAATATTAGTATTAAAAGGCATTTGTGGAACTAAATGCTAGTACCATACATTTTAATCATATTAAATTAAATATTAGTGCATATGTATTAATATTTACTCCAAGATGTTTGAGATTTAGTTCAGCAAATACTAAATATTATTATTAAAAGTACTGACACTAGTTATTGATAGTACAGATTTTCTTAGTATTAATGCAATCTGTACTTTTTCAAAATAAATATTAGTGAGGCTTTATACTAATATTTATCCTTAAAATACTGATTTATAATTCAAAATCCGGCAACCTCAAATGTAATTGAGGCTATATTGATCCCAAGATTTACTCGATTTTCGTGTGTAGTACTAATATTTAGGACATATTTCTTTCCGTGTTTTTCCTAAATTTTTTCTGAGCATAATCTTCTTTTTATCGATTTATTGAAAAAGTATTTAAGCAGTTGGCGTTTTGTGATAAAAGCAACAAACTTTGCACAGTTGTTCTTTAGACCAGAAGAGTCAATTTGACCCGCAGCTCTTCTCCCAAAACTTATGCAGGCGCGGGGGGAGGGGGGGGGGGGTAAAAACTGGAGGGGTTTATATTTTCTTAAATTTTAATTTGTTGTATATAATCATGATTGATTTTCGAAGATGGCCAAACCGAAAATTACCACCTCCATTCGTTTTAAGGTGCCCCTAAGGGGTTAAGGGGGTGTTTAAGCTGCTATTTGGGCAATAATAAAACTTGCGTAGAATTACAGCAAATTTTAAAAAGTTAAAAGACTACTTTAATAGTGAATTAAATCCTTATTCTAAAACTTAGTTTAAGTCTACAAGTTAAAAGAGTCGATTTTGCTTGGGATCTTTACGACCCCAATAGCCTAAAGGAGGCAACAAGAGACAGCAGGGGATCCGAAATCCGACGTCAGAATTTGCCGACTAAAGGTAAAATACTTTTTTCTGGTATGTTTTTATCATAACTCTTACTTATTTAGAAACTTTTCTTACAGATATGCTATCTAGCGATTGGGCAGATTATATCCGAAACGCAGAAAGCAAAAAAGTTATATTTCATTACTTGGAGAGGACTGTTTGAATACGCTGAAGCATTTCCTACAATTTAAGCTGAGCTTCTATGCAGATTGGTGAACTGTCGAAAAAGTCTGGAAAAATTTGTTTTCATGCTATATGGGGTTCAGGAAATGGACAGTGTCAATGAGGCAAGAAAACATTTATTTATGTCTCAAAGCAAGCCGTTGAATTTATTTCCATAAGCTGAAGCTGCCATTCAACAGCATGCATTAAGGGCAGCATGTCAGGCAGGACAGGTTTGGGGTAGATCAGCTGATAAGTTTGAAACTGCCGAATTAACCTCACCTCACCTTGGAGGTGGTAGAAAGAAAAGTGGAAACCGGTCTGCGCAACCAAATATATGGGAAACTTGTCGGGCATTAGATAGATGTGGGTGCACTACACAATGCGACACTCTTAAGATATATTTGCAAAAAGAACAAACTACCTTGCACGCTTGCATGCAAAAAATGTAGAGGGGCTTGTAGCAACATAAGATAATTAACTATTTGATTATAAATTAAATAAAACTGATATAAAATAAAGTTAATTTTCTTAGCTTCGTAGCAATCCAGCAACCTATAATTTCTTTTTTAGCCTATATTAACAGAAACCACATTTGCGAAATAACAGTGACGACGATAGAAAGATAGACAATTTGGACAAATAAACTAGATATCTATTTATGTATATAGCTATTCTGTAAGTATTTTTATCATTTTTGTTTTTGTCGTAAAAATAGCAATTTTACTTATAACCTATGCCAATTTTTACTATTTTAATAAAATCTTACCCTTTGATTATTAAAAAGTCCAAATTGCAGCTTTTAACCACTCCCATAACTCCTTAGGGATACCTTAAAATGAATGAAGGTTGTTATTTTCGGTTTGGTCATCCTCGAAAACCTGTAAATCAATACCCATGTCGATAATATCCAGCAAAATATATTTTTTTAAATAAATGTCTCTTTAGTTTTACTCCCTTCCCTTTCCACCTGCCCAACAGGATGGAAATCTTTGGTAAAAAATTGAGTGATATAAGTTAAAATATTAAAATTATTAACAATATTATGCAAATTTTGACTAAAATCTTACACTTTTTTTATTAAAATGCCCAAATTGGAGCTTTTACCTCCTCACCATCCCTTAAGGAAACCTTAAAATGAATGAAGGTGGTTATTTTCGGTTTGGTCATCCCCGAAAACCTGTAAATCAATACCCCTGTCGATAATATACAGCAAACTATTTTTTTTTAAATATGTGCTCCTTTAATTTTTACCCCCTTCCTTTCCACTTACCCAACAGGATGAAGATTTTTTATCAAAAATTAAGTGATATAAGTTAAAATATTAAAATTATTAACAATTCTACGCAAGTTTTTATTATTTTTTTAAAATCCTACAATTTTATTATTAAAATGCCTAAATAGGAGCTTAAACACCCCCTTAACCCCTTAAAGGCACCTTAAAACGAATGGAGGTGGTGATTTTCGGTTTGGCCATCATCGAAAACCTATAAATTGATATCAATGATGATTATATACAACAAACTAAAATTTAAGAAACTATAAACCCCTCCAGTTTTTACCCCCCCCCCCACCCCACTGCGCCAGCATAGGTTTTGGAAGAAGAGCTGCGGGTCAAATAGATTGTTTTGGTCCAAAGAACAACTGTGCAAAGTTTGTTGCTTTTATCACAAAACGCCGCTTTTTCCCTTTTTACTCATCGTAGTCCATGCACTATTTAATTTTGCAATAGGAAGCTGTATTTTATTAATTTAACATGTTACTACTCGTAGCAACATTGAGTTTACTCGTGATTGGCATAACGTGGAACTTATTACGACTTTTTGTTATAATATTTCATTTTATTTATGTAATTGCACAATTAATAAATTGATTTATAATCACAGCAAAATATTGTAAGTGTGCCACTTATATATCCTTTTGCAGATGCGAAATGCGTTTTCCTTACAAAAATATTTTCTAATTATGTAATACTATATAGTACAAAATCAAGCGTAAAACACAAATGGCTTGCAAAAAAAGATAGGAAAATAATTAATTAAAATGCGTTATATCCAGAAGGTTCGATTCCAAAATATTTTGAGACGTCTTTTATCTATCTAAATTTTAGTTTAAATTTCAACTAAAACTGATTTTACTCACCTCGCAGCTCGTAAGGATACCATTATTTGGTATTTATGAAGGCATATTCGAGGTTACGAAGAGCACAAGAAAATTACCTGAAAACAAAAAAAAAATAAAATAGGTACATTTTACATATAAGTTTATTATACCGGGTGTCCCAAGGTGAGTAACCTATTGGAATATTTTGGAAACTATCCAATGGAAAGTTTTCAAACTTTCTATTCTAACATAAGTCCATGTAAACTATCTTTATGAAATACTCTCAAATTTGCAGTGTTGCCATTTGTGGGAAAACTTGGCAACCACTTTCTTATTTTAAATTGAACAACCTGTATATTTTTGGATTCTACAAAATATTTTAGGTACATTTTATGTATAATATCCTATACTTATGTTCAACGGTTTTTAAAATCTTAACAGGTGAAAATTGACATTTTTTAACTTTGACAGCCCGTAACATCGAAACGGTTAAGGATAGAGAAAAGCGGTTTTTTCATTCCTATCTTGGTTTTTCACAAGCTAGCTTCATAGGTTTTTAAAATATTGACAGGTGAAAAATTGACATTTTTTAACTGACAGCCCGTACATCGAAACGGTTAAGGATAGAGAAAAGCGGTTTTTACATTCCTATCTTGGGTTTTCACAAGCTAGTTTCATAGCTTGTGAAAACCGGCTCATTTGGGTGCGAAAAACTGTAAGTTATCGAACTTAGTGCGGTAAAGTTAACGTTATGACACTTTACCGCACTTAATGCGAGAGAGATATTCAAATCTCTTTTTTGGGAATTTTTGAGGCAACTTCCGTCGCGTGCGGTAAAGTATCACTTTCCACATTTGTTATGTAAATAACTATTTATTAGAAAGAAACAAATTAAGTAGTAACAAAATTACAAGAAAAAGTCACCTACGGTAGCAAATATCATCTAGGTGACGGTAGCGCAGGTGACATTTTTGAAGAAAATCTTTTTTTTAAATAAAGTTTTTAATTACATGTTTCAAAATCGCATCATCAGAAAAACGTAGAAACAAAATAACATTCTTCAAAACCCAACCGAACCTCTGTTTTCAAAAGAAGCGTAGGCGATTAAACTGAATAATAACACTTTGATGGGGCTGAATTATCAAAAAATCAATAATAGGCCATAAATTATAAATACGAATAATTGCTTTCCCTTATACATACACAGTGGCCTAGCCAGAGAGAGGTTTTGGTGGTTGAAACCCCCCCACAGGGCCTAACCCATAATAATAAAAGTAGCCCTGTAACCCTATAAAAGCGTCATTAGTTCATTACAAATGACAAAACCCCCCAGAGACAATGTTTGGTTACGCCACAGCACCTACATACTCTAATGAGTACTAGTCAAAGTCAGTGGCTTGTCTGAAAAAGGGTGAAGAATTATTATCATAAAGAACAGTCAAAAAAATAATCCTAATAAAGTGATTATCATCCTGGATGCAAAACATAAATAAATGACAAAAAAATTGCACCCTGTATTAGATAAAAGTATGATAAAGGCGTACGCAAAATTAAATTAAAATCCCTCGATCAGTTTTAAAGAAATTAAATACTGATTACTTTTTTATAAAAATTAATGATATAGAACTTTTTACATGTACCTCGTAGCTAGGACAAAAATAAAAAAATAAAATTCAATTTACTTTATTTACTCCTTTCTTTAACTGAATGCAAAAGAATATTTAGATAAGTTGCAAAATAATTATTTCGTAGTAGAAAACATTTTTCGTTAAGTTTCTATAATAAAAAAAAACAAGTAACACTAATTAAGTGTTACTGGGAAGAAAAACTTGTTCAGTTTATCTAGAAAATACTAAAATATTAAAATTAAATTGCCAAAAAATGATTTTTTTGACTAGCCCCTGTATACAACCAATTAACATTTTATCAACATAATAATAAGAAAGACGACGAGAAAACGACGTTTTTTAAAACTTTGCCGTCTATATCTCTGGAACTAGACATGGAAATCATTTTATATTTACACATTTTTCTTATCTCATAACCCACTATAACATACTAAAATTTTATCAAATTTCACCGAAATAATTTTTCAATGTATTTCGTGCGGGGTTCTTTAATGCACAAAGTTAGCCGTTACTTTATCAATTATCCATTAGACATTAAATTTAAGAATAATTCATTAAATATTGAGTAAACAGCACATTGGTTTCCACATATTTAACTTTAAAAATCAACAATTAAGCAATATCCATTGTGTTTATCAATTACCCATTAGGCATAAAAAGTTGAGTAAACAAACAGACCTTTAAATATATATATTACCAGGTTCAAACATATAAAACACTTTTTTTTTCTAATCTCTAAATTTCTTTAGATTAGATTAGAATGAGGTGGTGTAGACACCTGTCCACCTCGACCTTCTCAGATCTATTGTGGTTTCCCTTTCTTCTTCCCTGCTTTGCTAGAACTACAAAACAAGTTGCAGCCCCGTCCTTGTCATGAAACCCAGAAGCTTTGCCAGTGTACCCTGTATATAGCTTTCTGGCCGTGGACATTCTAGGTCCCCCAGTAAGGCCCTGGTTAATGTATGAGGTTTACTCCTCTTTCTTGCAGAAGCGGCATGTAGCATAGCTCTACCAATACCATTGCATACAAGTGCTTATTGAGTTTGCAGTGACCTGATAGGAGTCCCACTATTTGTCTGACAAGCTTCCTTTCCTTACTAAGTCAGCTTTGGTGAACGTTCTTTAATGAACTGTTTGGCCTGTCTTTATCCAGGCATTTGCTCCCACAGACCGTTCTTCTCTATGGTAAGCCACTGTTTAATAGATTGCTTATCTCTGGCCTTAGCGATCCCACAAAATGGTTCAGTGAACTTTATTGCCGAGCCTTGTCTGCCCAATTCATCGGCTTTTTCGTTTCCAGAGTGTCCCCGATGTACTGGAACCCTTTTGGTGCTTGCCAGCCTATTTAGAGCGGTTCTGCAGTCCCAAACCAGTTTGGACGTCACTTGCACTGCTTCTAGAGCTTTGCTCCCACAGACCGTTCTTCTCTTTGGTAAGCCACTGTTTAATAGATTGCTTATCTCTGGCCTTAGCGATCCCACAAAATGGTTCAGTGAACTTTATTGCCGAGCCTTGTCTGGCCAATTCATCGGCTTTTTCGTTTCCAGAGTGTCCCCGATGTACTGGAACCCTTTTGGTGCTTGCCAGCCTATTTAGAGCTGTTCTGCAGTCCCAAACCAGTTTGGACGTCACTTGCACTGCTTCTAGAGCTTTAAGTGCAGCTTGACTATCTGAATATATAACTACCGAATGAGAGTTTTTCTCTACTCTTTGTATTTCTTCGGCACAGTGATGTATTGCCGCTACTTCAGCTTTTTAAAAAAGTGCAATCGTTTGTCAGGCTCATAGAGACTATAAAGTCTCGCATTTTTTCCCGTATATGCCAGCTCCTTCACCCTCATCGGTCTTGGAGCTGTCTGTGTATCAGATGGATTCCGCTCTGAAAGGAGGATCTCCCTTCCAGTAGGCTCTATCTGGAATTTTGACTTTGTATTTCTTTTCGAAATTGTACTTGCTGACCATTACGTCGCTCGGCAATCTCAGTATCATCTTTTTTTAGCTCGTTTTCAAGTCTTTCATGCTCAGTTCCATGTGGATTGATAATGGGTGCCTGACCCCGCGTTAGCTTGTAGGCTACCTCTCGTGCTTCTGCCTAAATGAAGACATGCAGAGGTGGCAAATTCAATAGAACTTTCAAAGCTGCCGTTAGGTGGTCCTCATAGCACCCGTGATACTTAGGCAGGCTTGTCTTTGTATGCTATTCAGTGTGAGTGACAGTTTTCTTCCAAAAACTCTGTTAAAATCGGTAGGTGGTAGTGGTTGTTAAACCCTACCATAACGGCCGTCAAAGTTGTCAAAATTTGAAGCGTTCCAAAATGCCCCTATTTACCAGAAAGTTTGTGTTTGAGTAGGTTTATATTTTTTGTATTGAATACTTTTGTATTTTTTAGTTTTAGTGTGTTTTAGTCTTTGTAATGCTGTTTATTTTCCAGAAATTTCAGGATTTTAGATTTCAATGATTGCTGACAATAAATGGTTTATGATAAAATCAGCATGTCAATAATTGGTTTTTAAAACCTTTTTTTTACATAGTATATTCCTTTTATTTTTATTATGTTTCACACACTTTATTTGAAGTCCAACTTATGGAAAGAAATTTTAGGGCATGCACTACTCATTGGAAATTTAGTTGAAAAATGTAGTTTTCTCTAGGTTTTTTTTTATAAAGGTGTCAATAACTGGTCGGTTACCGTACTAAAAAACATTCTCCCGCAACACAAACGCGTTACCTTTCAATCGAGGAGTCTGAGTCAACCTATTGCCTAAAGAATGACCGGTAGCATTAATTATTTTTTTAAGTAGGAAGAACACTGAGGAGGACCTTTCATTTATTAAAAAGTATGTATTTTTCAAATTTATACCAAGTTACTACCTTCACTTAACAATTTCTTTATGGAATTTTCAAAGATGGACACTTGAAGAGCTTTTCAAAGTTTTTATTGAATGGGTTAAAATTATAAGAGAGAAAAAAAATGACGGTTATTCCGGATTTTCCAATTCTAAACTTTCAGGCAATAAAAACTATCCTATTTTATTTAAAATCTAGTAATCTATACTCGTTTACTAAACTCTCCCAAACAGGCAAAAATTTTATTAAACTAATACTCAAAAACCTATAAATTTAACAGCTTCAACGCATTTGTAGCCAATTTTTAATTATTTTATTATTATTAACGAAGTCCATTTGTTATTTTTTTTTGTTGACTTTTGGGATACAAACAGAATTCAATTCCACTACAGTATCCACTTAATAATAGAGTTATAATAAACAGCTAACATAAAAAAAAAATAACTAAACATTAATAATTCTAAAGAGAAAAAAATACCTGCTGTCACAAGATGTTTAAAACCAAAAATAATAAACTACGCACTAAAGTGAGAATAATAACATTTTTAACGACGATATATTTTTAAAGCTCACTATAGAAACTTTATTCACTTTCAAGATTTATAAAAAAACTGTTTAATCTTTTTCTTAAAAAGTGGTAGAGACTGTATAGATCTATCGAATTTGGATTGTAATAATTAAAGTTACGCAAAATACGACACAAAGTTATAACCTAAGTTGGTTCTTCTATATGAAACTACAAAAGGGCATGCCCAGCAGGTACTGTACATAAAGCTTTACTTTTAATAGCAATTCTGTAGCATCAATAAGATTACTTAATAGTTTAAATAGAATTAGAAAATCTGAAATTTTCCTTCTCAAATCTAATGGCAATGAGTTATAATGCAATCTTATTGCAGTGTAGTCATGATTAACAATAGGGATGTTGAATTTAAACACGGATGTAAAAAAGAAAGGGATTGATAATACCCTTTAGGTTGGCGACATTGGTTCCTTAATTTTAAATAGTAGTGTGGGAACACTGACTATCAACAGTGTCAAAAAATGACGTTTCTAGAAAGGTTATTTTTGTTGTTGAGTTTTAATACAAAAACAAAAAAGTGAAGAACTAGGCAATAAAAACCATTTAAAAGACAGACAAATGCTTGGAGCATTTGTTTATGACTTGTTTCTTTACTTTTTTGTTTTTGTATTAAAAAACAACAACAAAAATAACCTTTCAAAGAAATGTCAAATTCAATCATATTTTGACACTGTTGACAGTCAGTGTTCCCACACTACTATTTAAAATTAAGGAAACCAATGTCGCCAACCCAAATCTCCACAACATGGCAGCGAAAATGGCGGAAGACACTCGGCAGTGATTTTCATGAAAATTTCCCATAGGTAATAGCAATCCAAGGTTTCTACATCCGTGAATTTAAAAGATAAAAGTCTTAAAAACTCTTTTTGCCCTCTTTCGATTTGGTCGATGTGAACGTTATAAGCCAGAGACCATACAGGAGCAGACAATTGCAGTTTACTCTACAAGGTGTCCCAAAAGTTCGAGTCCACCCTAATATCTCCACAACCAAAAAAAAGCACAGAAGTAAAGGCTTAGCTAGGGCGGCGATGATGCTTTTTTTAAATGAGATGCCCTGTATATTTTGGAAAATTTAAATAGACCTTTTCATTCTGTTTCCAAAAACACCTAATATGTTAGTTTTTTCTCTAATGGTTTTTAAATAAAATGGGAAAACCATCTCCTTATTAGACCAATGAGTTAAACAAGAAAACAGATATTCGGTGGTTCTTTGTCTAAATCATTGCTCTTATTTAAAAGATACTTTTTTATTAATTATATGAAATTTTACTTCTGTCTTTTTCGGTTCTGAAGATATCAGGGTGGAATCGGACTTTTAGGACACCCTGTATATAAAAGCATAATATAGCATAGCAACTTTAAGTGCTGAGTTAACCATTTGTTCAAAAGTCGCAGAAAAAGTCCATTTGCAGTCCATAATGACACCCAGGTCTCTAATATCATTTACCTCCGCGGTACCTACATCATTTAACATTAAGCCATTATTACGACAGAATATAACAAATCTTATGAGATCTTCCTGCAACCTCTCACCGTCCTTAATTGACGGAATTATTCTAAAGATTTTCATATCATCTACGTAATCAATATACACCCTGTATATAAAAGTATAATATAGCATAGCAACATTTTAAGTGCTGAGTTAACCATTTGTTCAATAGGCGCAGTAAAAGTCTATTTGCATTCCATAATGACACCCAGATCTCTAAAATCATTTACCTCCGCGGTACCTACATCATTTAACTTTAAGCCATTATTACGACAGAATATAACAAATCTTATGAGATCTTTCTGCAACCTCTCACAGTTCTCAATTGACCAGATTATTCTAAAGATTTTCATATCATCTACGTAATCAATATTTGACAGTAGAGAAAACATAACCTAACTGAATTTTTAAAAATATCAAAAAGCAAAGGACCTAAGACAGATTTAAAACCTAGTACTAATAACCTGGAAGATATCTCACAAATATAAGATAACATCTATCGGCAGACGAACGCAGCACCTCTGGACTGCGTCAACTGTGCGTCCAACGCCCCCGTCACATATTCAGAAAAGCACAGTAAGTTTGTTTCCACGGATCGGTTTGGATAAAAACCATGTTGTTCTTGAATATGCCTTTTACCTCGCAAAAGATTATTTCGTAAACAAATTTTTCCCATAGTTTTGCTAAAATATTTAATTTACTGATAGTCCTGAATATTTTAATGTCTATGTTCGTGCCTCCTTTAAAAATCAGAACAATAAGGGCCGCATTTATAGTCGTACCTCAAGGTTCCCTTCTCCCTTTGCCCATAAGAATTTACATTGCCGGAGGAATGAACATAGCCGGAATGAACGAAATGAAGTGATTTGTTACATAATATGTAAAGTGGCTCGCATAGAGCTACAGCGCATTTTTGAAGAAAAAGAGGCGACAGGACATTTAGACCAGGGCCCTTATTAATATCTAAGGAATTCAAAAGTTGTAAAATTTTTTCTTTGTCTATATATTTTGAATAAATATCACAATTTTCATTTTGGTCACACGTTAGTATTGTATTATGAGGAAGAGTTTGCCTGTATGTTGTAGAGAAAATGTTCTCCCCCCTTTCAATGGTTTGATTGTTAAAAGTCACAGAAGAAGGAAAAGAGGAATCACAACCTTTCTTTTGCGAAACAAATTTCCAAAACTGCTTATTACTCAAGGTTATGTTGTTATCAGTATCATTTATAAAATATTGATAGGCTTTTTGTAAAACTTGTTTTGATCTATATCTTAAATTAAGGTACATGTCATAAGAATCACCATCACCAAATTTTTTCCATTTTTTCTGTGTTTTATTATTTTCGTTTATTATTTTTAATCTGGTTGGCTTAAAATAAATTGGAAATCGTTTTGCTTTATTTAAAGCAAGCAATTATTTAAAGGTCTCGTAAACTTGTGAGAAATAAAGAATGATACGCAGTATCCTCAGGTACTATTAATGGATTCTCACCTCTAAGTAAGTTAACTATCGACTTTTTCTTACACAAAATAAGATCTAGATTTCTATTTAGGTCATTCTTTACAGAACTAAATTGGTTAAGCTCACAAAAATTTAACTGATCTATCATTTCAGAAGATTTTTTTCAACATTCATTGGTTGAAAATAAGTGTACGCTATTTTTCCTACGACCACTTTAGGATTTAATTCGTATTTAATTTTTTTTTTCATTTTCATCTCAAGAGAGGATAGTATTTTCTTCTCTAGGAACGAAAATCGTTTCGGTCTATTTCCGACGCTTCTAAAAATCATAGCCTACTAGAAATCTACATTGTTTGGATGGTTTGATGTCATTCATTTTCGTCACTATAGAAGAAAATATTTAATAAAATTGATATGCGTGTGAAATATAAAACTTTCTGACCGTTAATATATTGCAGATTTGGTTACTTTCGTATGTCGTCGCAAAAAAACTATTTTCCTGTTTTTCTTGGATTTTTTCATAAATGTATTAAAAAAAAAATAGTGTTACGCTTGTAAAAAAGCACTATTTTAGCCACTAAAATAGTTTTTGCTCAGAAAATAAAAAAAAGTTGAAATTTGTTCTACTAAGGGCCAGTTTATCAATAGCGAAGCATTTAACCCCCGAGTTAACCTTCAGCTTTCTCATTCTGGCACCTGATATATGTCAGCCATGATGCCTAACTCGTTATTGATAAACCGGCCCTAAATATATCTTTACAATGGGTTTTCTCGTAGAAAAAATATTTTGATACACCATAACGACATCGAAGGATGTCCGTATAAACGCCATATTGTATTAGGGCTATTAATATTAGTCTAATTATATGAATTTACAAAAAAAAACAAGCCATAGTGGGTCAAGTACAGAATTATTTTGGTTGGATTAATCTTCCTTATTAAGCTTTTTGTCAAAATTGTGAAAATAATAAAGAGCAAGTTTTTCTACACAATCACGGATATCCCAAAAATTTTAAGCAGAACAACAAAGTTTCTTTTCTTTTGTTTGCAAAAATATGACTAATATCAATAAAATCAAGGAGGCACCATCGTGGACAAAAATAATGTCACTAAGGATTTTAGTTTCATTCGGGTTTGACCATTTTACCTTAGGTTACCATCTCCACCCTGCTATAACAGAAAGCCATATCTGTAAATACAGTGAGGGTGTTACGAAATTAAACAATTTAAAATTTATCAGTAGTTTTTTAGGGAAATTTTTGCTTAAAATAAAAATTTTTGCGGTTATCGTTATTTGTGCTACTGCGCAGTAAGGGAAAAGAGGGGATGATAATCAAATAGGAATAACGACAGACTTTATTTAATAATAAATAACGCCTTTTGCGGTTATCTTTATTACATATTAAAAAATGGATGGTTAATTCGTATTTTTCTTTCCGTGAAAACGCATAGTTTTCACCATTTTCTAATTACTAATTGTAACAGTTTCTATCTATAGCCAAGCAACATTTCTGGCCATATAAATCATTGCATTTAGTAAAAATGCCCTTGTTTGGTCAATCCCTGTTCTTTTAAACCTAACCTTTTAAAATGACAATAAAGACACATATTTGTATCAAAAAGCAGAAATACTGACGTAGGAAGTTTATCTGTTGGAAAAAATTTCTCAAAAGGTAAAGAACAGGTAAAAAACTAGAGGATTAGTTCATTTCGTAGGACTTCCGAGTTGAAGACATTATGTAGGAAAAATAACAGGACATATGCTGCACTATACTAATTTAATTATGCCTTTGCTGACAAAGGCAATGTTTGATGCTCAATTGTAGTTCAAATTTCGAAATTTTAACCTTAAATTTGTCATTCATGGTTTAGAAAAATTTTGGGTAAACACGCTGCCTTTTTTGAAAATTTAACCTCTTTACTGCCCTTAAAGTTATGGGATGTTTTTAGGCAACAAGTAATCCCAACTAACGACCTAAAACAGACCCTCGAAGACAAAAATCCTTTTCTTTTAAAACGGGAAGACAGTTATCTTAAATTGTTGGTTAAACTGTCAAGTGTCTTTGCCCTCCAAGTATAAAAATCCTTTTTTGTAGGACTACTAATCTAAAATTTATTTATCTAGTTTTGTGTTGTCGTGCTATTAGAAGAAAGTGGCAAAAATGCCTAAAAGCAAAAGTATAACCAAAATTCGGTCGTATCGATACACTTCCCAATATTATTGAACCAAAAAATAAGCTTTGAGGCACTCAACGGAAAATGAGAATCAGAGTTGCTCACTATGGTCATAGAATCTCCGCCAGCGCAGTTCTCACTTCCCATTTCTGACGTCTGAATGGGCAAATTGCCTATTTTTGCAGTTAGTTTCTACGGTTGACGCCGAGTATAACAAACCAATTTTTATACTCTAGTTGAAGTTTGTTTTTGAAAAACAATCAAATGCTAAAAGAAAATCCATAATTTTCGCCACGAAAAGGCCACCTTCCGGCCCTAAAAACGTTCAAAAATAATTTAGGTAAGGCGTAGGTGTAACTAACGTACGGATTCTTGACAAATACCTATCTCAACATTGATGTTTTGAAACGAATTTAAACCTTCTTTTCGTATTTCTTGTGCTTTTAGGTCAGTTCCGAGTGGTAAGAAGGCAGATGGTTGCATCACTCAGATAAACAAAGTAAAGAAGATTCAAAATGTTACCCAATGATTTGGGCACAATCCGTGTATAAAGCACAGGAAATGTCAAACTTAAAGTAAAAACAAGCATATAAAGACAGGCGAGACGCTTCAAACTTGATCTGGCCCAGCTCTAAGTGAGTGGACAATGCTTGAGGAAGTCGAGGACTGTTGACTTCCAAACCGAACCAACACCGTTCTCAACTAAAAAGCCAGTTAACTCATTTTCGTTTTAGTATCCTTTGGCCTATGATCGGCGCCATATTGACACCAAACTGACAGAAAATCCATGTTTTACTTGTCAATTTGGTTATAAAAATGGCAGCCACGATAGGCTAAAGGGCACTGAAGCGGTAGGAGTTAACAGGCTTTTAGTTAAGTACGGTGTTGACCGAACTAACAGTAGAACAAAGGTAGAGGCATTTTGTATAATCAATATCATATGATTTGTGATTAACGTGCTTGTCATTTTTACGAAATATAAGGAGTCCTTACACAACACAACTAGTACACAACTTCAAGAATTAACGATGACTAACCCTTTCTATTTCTATGAAAATGAGAGGAACTTAAAAATTCTAACAACTGGACCGACAATAGTTTCTAGTAAGTATGTACACAAGAAAACTAAGTTTCCTTTTTTCACACGGTTTATAAAAGTGACTATGTATTACTAGGGGAATTTTGGAATGCTTAAAATTTTGACAACTTTGACAGCCGCAGTGGCAATGTTTTCATATTGTACTCAAAATGTACCGAAAATCAAGCATCTAGTTCTTTCATATATCACACTTTGTGTGAGAACAGAGAACATACTCTATGAAAGAAAAAGAAGACAATATTTTGTGAAAACATACTAAGTGTTTAACGACCACTACCATAAAACTGTCACTTGTAAAAAATTTAGAGATGAGGAAAAACACAAAGTTGGGTTTTATATGTTCAAACCTGGTGATATTTTATTATTTTTAAAATTAAATGTGCCAAAATTCTCTAAAATTAACCAAAAAAATAACCACAACGAAATGGATTCGTAGCTTACAGCAGTGGCAGTGGTTAATTACCATAACCACTACAAAGTGTCAAACAAGCGATTCAAAATTTCCCTATTATGTACTTTATTTTTGTGCTTTAAGTAGTTGACGGGGTTAGAATTTCATATTATAAATGTGAATAAAAAAAGACTTTTCTGACTTAATAAGTTTTTGACTGAACTTTGAGCTAGTTTGCCCGATTGGATCTTAAGTTTATTGTTTTTCTTTGTTTCAGGCTACTGCGGAGGCCAGAGCAACATTTTTGGGCTGCGAACAAGTTGACTATTGTATGAATAATATAATTATAATTAGTTATTATGAAGTATAATAAAAAGTATGACTTTGTTTGATATACTTACTAGTTAAATTAATTTGTTTATGAGGACGGTTTCAATGTTGTTTTACTTGAAATAATATAATAATATAATACAATGCATCCATTTAAAATAATCATAATATTATATAATTTAACCTCAATAACAGCGCATTGACTATGATCTGTAGAGAGTAAACACAAAATGAACAATATATTTTAGTCAAATGTGCTTTAAAATTGCAATGGCTTTTAAAGACTTAATTAAAGACTTAATTTTAATAAATTCTAAGTTATATTTTTATTTTCTTATTTCTTTCCGTTAATGAACTCTAAAATAATAACTTTTTGTTTAGTTTGGAAAAGAAAATAGAAATATAATTTGGTCTTGTACAGGGTGTTTCATTATAAATGCCCCCCCCCCCCTATTATATCTGTTAATATGTGAGCTAGAAAAAAATTTTAAATACAAAAGTTATTTGATAAAGATCTTCAAAAATATTAAAATCAAATCAGATTTCAAGTTATGGTGAAGGTGCCTATCGTTCTGTCAGTTCTGTCACTGTTTTACCCAGACAGACAAGGTCAAATTTTGAAATCCGCACGTAAAACAAGCTTATGGAAGTCAAGCCATAACCACCTATTCTTTGGCGAATTGACCTAAACCATGGCTGAGTGTCAGAATTTCAGAAGAAGAGCTGTTATAATTTTTCTAACCAAATTTTAGTTTTTACGTTTGAGATAAAAGACGTTTTTTGGAAATATTTCTTTAGAGTTCCAAATATGAGAGAAACTTTGACCTGGCCCCTAGTTGTCAAATCCTTCGAGGTTCATTATGGAAGAAATTTGTAACTTTGGGGACCACAGGGCTCCATCCCTATTGTTGCAGCCATTTTGTTTTTGGCTTCATGAACAGGTTTGTAAATAAAAGTATTTAATATTCAATTTAAGTGGTTCAAAGAGTTTTAAAATGCCTTAAGAACCCTTTTAATTTTTGAACAAGCACTTTGAAAGATATTTTGAGCATTTACAAGGTTTTTTTCAACATTTATAAATAATATTTGATTTTTTTTTTAATAAGAAGTTATATAAGAGGTGCCTTCAATTTATAAGAACGTAATGAGATTTTGCAGGAAAAAACTTCCATGGTAAGTGATTTTTATTTCAAATATGGTCATAATTATTAATTTTGTTTGCTTTATATTTCTTAAGGAGACATGTTAGACACTTATAGAAATTGTCGGAGTATAATAAAATTTTTACTTCCAAATGTCCTTCAGTTTATTCTCCAAAATTGGAAAAATGTCAGGAAATTTCCCAAAAATTTACGATTCTACAAGGAGGTCATGGTCAGCTGTGATGGTCAAAATTTAAACAATTTAATCAAAATTGTTGCTTGGGTATACTAAATAAAAAGAAATAATCATCAAAATTGACACTGATCTCACAAAAGTTAGGTAATGTTTCTTCAGATTCTTGGGAACAATCAGAATGCGAAAAATTATTTTCTACTTTTTAGTGCACTTTATATTTTGTAAAAGCTTGTATTTAAAACTTATTTTTGCTGTTATTTTAGATGGTCCAAAATGTCCCTAATATTTAACAAAACGAGACATAAGAAAAACAGGAAAAAAATATCAAAATATTTTCAGTAATTTCAGGGTCCCCAAAACGTTTAAAAGAAAAAAACAATACTTTTTTTTTGATGCATCATTGGTCTGAAATTACCTACATACAAACATTTACATGTAGATAATAATATTCGTTTAACTTTGAAATAAAAAAAATAATACGCGATTTTTAATTAAATCTATTTGTTCTAAAAAAAAAAATGGTCACTACTGCGACATTAATAAAATCCACGATAGTACACTAATTTTGTATGACTGCTTTGTTCTGCAGAAGGAAGTCGTTCTCTATGGTGTGGTGATCACTTTCTTCCAAACTGGATTTTCTTGAACTTACTGGTTTTTTAGGAAATTGAAATTGTCTTGTCGTATTTAGAGTGAAACGACCAAAACAATACCAAAATCATATAATGGTGACGTAGAATAACGGTTGGTTAGTTTATCAAATAGGTGAATGACACAATTATTTGCTTTTTAATTTTATCTGCGTTTTTTTATAATAGTTTTAAAATATGTAAAGATATTTCGCCTGAGCCATTATTTTTTCTCAAATTTTTTAACACAATTTCATGAAATCGAGTTTAATCTATCTGATAAATTAAAATACACTAGAGGGAGCACTATGTAAAAGGCAAATTTTCCGAATCAGTAACCAAATCGAAGAAAATTGCGGAGGAGTATTCATGGCAACATTATAAAGCCGCGTTCTGATTGGTTCTAAAGAAATATTTAAAATATAGCCGATTAATACAGATGTGTTAATTACATGTGAAAAGGCGGCGACAGGGTTGCCACAAGATTTGCTAAATATATTTTTTTTTAATTCCAACTTTATGTGGTTGTCCAAAACTACCGATTTTCTAGAGTGTACGTACCTGTTTATATTCATAATAATTTCAAACCTAAAGTAGGGTTAGGAGTTTCAAAATGGGACAGTAAACTTTTGTATTTTTTCCATATTTAACAGTTTAATTTGGTGGGGATAAGAAAAAAAAGCGCCGCAGGAGAAAATTTTAAAGAAAAAAATGTATACCAAATTTGAATTGAAACCTTACTTAAATTATTTTTCTTTAATAAGTATTTTGGAAAATACATCTTAATATTATTAGGGGTGCATATAGGAAAAAATACATGATATACAATACATTGAATGGCCGGAGTGTCCCGGTTTTGCCCCTTTAGGAGTTGGTCACCTTATGTTAAGGAGTCGCGGGGTAAAAAATTCAAGGATTTCTAGCGACTTTCCCGACTTTCTCCCGACCTCACCGACTTTTTCCCGAATATCCCGGTTTTCAAGGATTGTGGCAATCCTGTTTTAAATAACAAAATTAAGCACTTAATCTCCAGAAAGACAGACAAAGACGAGCATAGCAGTTATTAGACGAGCTAAAGTTCCGACTTAAAATTGAGGGCCTGAAAATTTCAATTTCCCGAGTTCAAAAGATTCCCCCAAGCCGGGAAATTAAAATCTATGGAAAATTGAATTATGCCCGCTTTTATTTAGGTAGGTACTATGTTTTCCTGAAAGACTAAAAACTAACAGAATTTAATTCGGTTTGAAATCTGTATTTTCTTGCTCCAAAGTATTTCTCACGCTTAGTTCCATCCTGATTTTCAGGACATTTTACAAACGTTATCTTCCAAAACTATTTAAAAAATAGTAAAATTAACCTTGACACTCAAAACTTCGCTAAAAACGGTCTCAATAAGCGTTTTTATGGTAGTTGTAAAGAAAAAATCGTATTGAAAACTTTCTCGGTCACCAATGGAAACACCGGCGATCTCTTGAGCGGGATCGGGGGGTGCCTCCACCCCAAATGTTGCTTGCAGTTGGGAAATATGAAGGTTCAGTTGGGAAATTAAGGCACACCTTACAAAACATGTTGTATTTCTAATTTCTTCAAACAGCAATAAAAATATCTGAAAGTTCAATTGCTTTTAATATTAAGTATAGTTGGGAAAATGTCTTCGGATCGCCGGTGGATGGAAACGTACTTTCTAAACCCTCTTACATTAAGTTTGCGGTGACCATATAACTACAAGAAACAAATTATGTTATCAATTTTAGAATTTTTCAGTTTATTAAAATTTAGTACAATATATTTGATTTTATATGCTATATACTTGAATTTAGTACGGCCTAACTAAAATCTATTATTGGACACTATTTATCGCCAGTATAAGCTTAACAGACCCTAATATTTGATCATTAAATTTTAGCCCAGCTGCCACTAAATATAATTATAAAAATGTTTTTGTAGTACTTAAGTACTTCAATATAGCAATAGTTTTTATTCTTTATAAAAATTGGTATTACTAAATTATGTTACTAACATTTAGAAGTTCAATATAGATACTATCACAGGTAAATTAGAGATAATAAACTAAAAAAAATATCCATGGGGGTGTATTAATATTCAATATGCCCGTACTAAAGATAAATTTGTTTGTACTAATTTTTAACGGTTTTTTTTAATTGAAAGTTCCCAGAACCCAGAGCCGTACAACATGAACCTGTGAAGTGGATGTTGAACTGGTCAGAGTTTGTCCATGGCACCGTTTTGGCTTGCAAAATACGTCGTATTTGTTTTCGGTATCGGACAGGATTAAGCTTATTATTTTAAAGGTATGTTAAACAAACTATTTTTTTTATTAGATTAATTACGGGGTAGTCATGCATTTTTAAGAAAATTATTACCCGTGTATTTTTTGATTTTAGATTTGAGGAACGTTTTAATTGTCGAGTTGCTTATAATGCAGAATGCCCATCCACCTACTCTGACGCCAAAGAAAATTTAGTCCTGCCGATGACCAGCAATCATACAACACTTTCTATTTGTCTTTAGAAGAACGTTCCAACCAGTTATCTTGATAGTGAGTAATTATAGTGTTAATTTTTAAAAAATATTTATGACTTTAAACAAAAACATACCCGTAACTTGTATTATTTAGTAGATTTTGTTAATCTTTTGTAAGTATTATAAATTTTTTGTCCGTTACCGGTAAAATTTAAATGTTTAATTTAAAAAAATAATATTAATTTTTATACTAAAATTCAGGAAATTTTAGGACTTACGAAGCATAATATTACTAAAATACTATAATATTTTAATTAATACTATTATATTTACCAAAAAAGGAAGTAAAGGGTATGCAACCAACTATACCTTCATAATGCTGGTTTTTGAGTTTGGCTTTAAATATTGTCATTGCATTTAGAAACGTCAATATTTATAAATGTCAAACGTGATTGTTTGTTGTCAAATATTTTCGCGACATGTTTTTTTTTTAATGTAATTTTGGGGTATTTTTGCAAATCTAAAGCGGGATTCATAAACTGCACGTTTGCTGATGCCGATGCCGTTTACCATCTTCCGTACAACATAAACCAAAGAAAATCAATATTTCAATCAACTTTTTCAGTTCTTGCCGTTGCAAAATTCGTAGTCACCAGTGCTAAACCAATCGAAACGGGTTAAAATAAAAAGTGATTAATGTTTATATTTTTCTAACCTCATTTTTTGTGGTATATTGTAAATAAAACTGTTTTTTTTTTAATTTTTTTTATTGATTTTACTAATTGAAAAAATACAGCGAACGAAAAGTTTATGAAAGCGCGAGTTCGTAGCAACGGCATGACGGCATCGACGTCGCCCAACATCAAGTTTATGAATTTCGCTTAAGACAAAATTATAGGTAACGAAAGCAGACTTGTGTTGTGTGAAAAATGAGAGAAAGAAAATTCTGAAATTAAAACAGACGGTACGTTTTCATGGTACAAATATTCACTTTTAAAAGGCAATTTGACTAAATTGCAAACAAAAAAGACAGAAGTCAGTAAATATCTTCTGGACAGTGACGCTATTAATAAATCAACTTATCCTAGCAACCACACAAGATGTGATGTTGCCAGCGTCTACCGCCAGATACCCCAGATACCGGAAATCGAGTAGCTATACGAAATAGCCACCACTTGAATCGCCCTCCTGCCCTTACATTTTTCGAAGAAAGCCGTACCGATAATAACCCTTGAGTAGGTTAGCCTGGAAAAAATCAGAGAGAAAAACTCTTCTGGGCGCTAGCCAACCGCGTCAAGCATGCGCAGTAGATTTTGCACCTTCGGCCTTGCCCGGGGCCAATCCTGATTTTTAACTTAATTTCTTTGTTTCCAAAGTTCTTATTCTTGCTCACTTTGCAATCCTTGGGTTTTTGGCATTTTTTCGATTTTTGTATTTAAATAACTACAACCACCAAAGAAGTGTCTGGGGTATCAATAAACGTGTAGAATCATTATAACGCAATGTCTCCACATTATAAAAATAATAGCCACTAGCCAAAATATAGGCAAACAAAATATTAGCGTATTATATCTAGGAAACAAAAGTATATTTAAAAAAAAAACTAATTTAAAACTATTTTTATATTAAGAGGAAAAGCACTTAAAGTCTATGACTTTTCTCTGCCCGTCTTTCATGTCCCGTTAGTTATCACCAATTTTTTGTTATATCTTGGATTCTGAATACAAAATTAATTGGCCGCTACTTTTAAATTATTGACAAACCCTCTCCATAAAGCATTAAGATTTGATCGTTCTGAAATATCTTTAAAAGAGAGAAAAATGAGATCAAAAAATTAATTAATGTTTGTCCCGTCAGTTATCATGTTATTGCCCTAAAATTAAACTTTAAGAAAAACCATAAACCAAAACTTTATTTCAAGTTAAGAAAATAATTTGCATTTTTACCCAAAAGTTCACAAAATCAAATGGTGTATCAATTAAATTAAATAACGTAAACAAAGTGTCATAAATTAACAACAATTTTAACCTCTGGTTTCCTTTGAAAATTACCAACAAAAACAAATCATTAATTAAAGCGAGTTTTTATCAGACGTTTAAAATCAGAACTAAATATCAAACTGACCGAAAAAATTATGTAATTTTTAAGTAATAAATTAACGTAATCGGTTGAAAAGTGGGTTAATTAAGTATTCTTTTGATTTAAATGCGTGGGTTAGTTCACACACGAAATTAAACATAATTGGCTAAATAATTATAAATAAGGTTTTGTTGTCAATGAAAACAATTGTAACCCAAGATTTTTAGTTTTGTTTTTATTTACTTTGCAATGTTTTAAAGAAAGCTAATTTTTAAAATCAGTGTACTGTACATCTTAATACCACTCTCCGAACTCATGTGATTGGAGGTTATGTTTTTAACATCTTTTATTACGGCGTCGAGGCATGGACGCTGACCTAATGTCATGTACAAAAAAATTGGACGCATTCGAGATGTGGTGTTATCGTAGAATGCTCAAAATATTTTGGATGAATAGATTAAAATCTCAAAATTTTATACACCATGAGAAACGGAAGTTGAATATTTAACTCTTAAAATTAATAATACACGGAAAGAATGAAGGCAAAAGAGGTCCGGGGACCAGACGTTTATCATGGCTTAAGAATCTTATAGCGTTTTCGATCTACACTGCTCTCGATCGGATCAGATCGCTCCAGGTTGATCAAACGCGCCTTTGACAGACAGATCGATCTCGACAACAAAAATTCAGCGATCTCCATTATTTTCCGCTTTCTGTCCATTTTCTCTTAATAAAACCAATAATATAAAACAAGTGTGACTTGACAGCCTTCACGCCTGCCTTTCAGAGGCTACCAAAATTAGAAGCGAAAGGTGGATTTAGATGGAAACATAGTACACTGATCAGCAATCTGCTGGACAAACAAAAATACAAAATATGTCTTTTGACTGACTACACCCCGCCTTTTCCAAGGGTAATATTTATTGGCCTAGCCATATCTGTGCCAATATGCAAGAAGGGTTTGATTTGCTACACTCGAAAACTTTGGTGACAATTCCTAGAATATACATCTTCAATCAATAATTTTGTTGACGATGACTCCTATTTTATCAAGAAAGCAGGCCAATTTTTGGACTGGTTTAGGACACTTGTCTTAACTTTTGCAAAATGTCAAAAAATACTTCACTTTGTACAAATTTCACAATCATAATGAGAGATTGAGATAAGAAATACTTTCCTCGGTTATCACCTTAGTTCTTAGATAGCCTATAAAACGTAAATAGTACAAAATTAAGGCACACACGAATGTCTATCAGGTAACAAAGCTATAACATTTTAGGAGGTTGAAATGGTTGGGGCTTGGATCTGGAGATTTAGGTCAATTTTCACAACTTAATTTTAGCCAGAAAGGTCCACAAAACTACACAGGACCAGTCAACAATTGGTCTGCAAACAAACCACGAGACAACACGTCAGCCGAATTAGAAACACTTTGGACTGAATGTGCGCCACACGATTTGTCACAAATGTCCTCCACTTGTAAGAAGGTTACTTTATCTAGCGCAAAGAAACTGAAACTGCTGAATCAGTATATGCAAAGATATCCTTGATATTAAGGTCACTGTAAGAATCTAACACAAAGTCTGCCAACACAACTGCAGAACACAATTCTAGTCGTAGTATTGACACCGTTTTAAGTGAAGCTACTCTATTTTTATTACACAATAATATGACAAAAACTTCACCAGAGAGCCAATTTGACACTATATCACTAGGGCCTGTATTCTTGACGGTCGGTGAGGTGAGTAGTTGCCGGTGAGTATTTACCTCTCTTACTTTTCACATGTTTCAAAGCAGGTGAGAAGTGCGAAATTTGTTCACACTCACGGGCACGGGTGTCAAGAATACACGTCTAGGACGGCTTTCAACCCAACCAACAACCTTGGAACCCACAATATCTGCATTAATATCTTTGACACTAGAATTGTGGGTGACACAAAACCAAGAGGATCATACACTTTTGTAAATTCTGACAAAATATATCGCTTAGTACAAAGTACGCTAATGGACTGTATATTATAGGGAAATAAATCTTGAGTAGGAAACCACTGCAATCCTAGTATTTTTAACCCAGAAGAATCTCTTTCACTAAAGGAAATAGGTTGTTAATGAGTCTCAGGTAAGGAATAAAGTAATTTAAGCTGCTCAAAACATCAAAAGTTCAAAACATCCCTTAGATAATAAACACTCTAGCTTATTTTTCAAACTACTAGCTTCTTCAAGACAGGAAGCAGAACCAATGGCATCGTCAATATGGCATTCACCTCAATATTTTTGCTGCTCTGAGAAATTGCTCATTATAGTCATCAGCTAACTGAAGTAAAGTTCTAATACATAAATATAGACTACTACTCTCACCATAGGTAATAGTATTTAAAGTGTATTCTTGGATTGACTGTGAAGAATCAAAACGCGACAATATGTGTTGGAAGTCACGTTGATGTTCAGCTATTAAGATTTGCCTATATGGTTACCTCATATGGGTAGTAGGTAAAACGAAAAACATTTTGTCCGGTTTTTTATGGCCCACACAGAACTGAACATGTTTTTCAATAAGATACATTTTCAAAACTTCCATGAAAACGCGGCTAATTGAACTTTTTTTCGTTGGCCCTACCCAAGTTTAATACAGGATCGAATCGAACCAAAAGTAAGCTGTTAGCACTTTCAATATTTCTGTAAAAAATAAGTAGATACACTTCTCTCCACATAAAACAGGTACAGCAGAAGTTAGCACCATGTTTAATTTTTAAAATTTTTATAGTAAGGCATTGTCTTCCTATAAGTGACAATGTCACAGACTCCTGACAACATCATGTTTTGCATGTCAGTGTCATCCAAATTTAAATCTTAGCAAAACTAGATGCTGTTCATTATCTGAACTATCCACCGAAAAGAAAGCACCAGTTTGACGAAAGTTACTAGTCCAGAGGGAGACCAAGAAGCAATCAATTTTCTGCATGGGAATCCGTTTGCCAAAACGAAAGAAGTAAAAATTGAATCCAATTTTCCAGGATCCATAACAACATTAGGCAGGAGGATGAAACGTTCGAGGCTAAGGTGTCGCATTGCGGCAAAAAAAATTTGGTGAGGAAAAAAAGCAGTCTCGATTAATTTTTGCGTTGAATTATTCTAGGAGGGACGAAAAATTTTGGCAGCAGGTGGTTTTCACAGATGAGAAGATCTTTAAGTCCAACAGCGATAAAAAACAAATTCTGGTTTATCGACCGCCAAGAACCCGATACGAAGAACGATATATTGCTCGAAACGAAGTCTGGGCGGGAAGATTTTCGGTAAATATTTGGAGCTGGATATCGGCTAGAGGACATGGCGCTCTATTTAGAATGAATGGTCGGTTTATAGCCGAATTTTACGTTAATATGCTGGAAAATGTAATGCGTCCAGAGGTGAGAGTCCCTTATTCCATAGACCAATTACTGTGTAGCTTTTGTTTAGTTAATAAAACAGTTTTGCTTCTTTGAAATGTGGTGTTTATTTTTAGTGGCCTTATATTTTGAATTACTAAAAAATAAAGAAGCAGTCTCCTTATAAAAAGTTTATATATGCCAAAATTATAACCTAAAATGACAAAGTCAAAAAGTCAGTGTTGCACATAAGAAAATATAAAATATCGGATTTGCAGCTACCTTCTGCTGTACCAGTTTTATGTGGAGAGAAGTGTACCTTTATTTCAATAATGTGCTGTAAACTTATTAGCTTAAAAAAAAAACAAACAAAGAAGTAAAATTGGCAAAAACCGAAAAGGGAATCGTATTGGAAACGTATTCAGTTCAACGTCAAAACGTCGTAACAGATTACAGAGATTTCTAACCTCACTTTTTGGCGCGATTTTGGTTAACAAGATACAAATTACAGATAAAAAATCTTAAATTACATCGGTCAGTAAAGTCTGTCCCTAGTATCTAGTAGCTTGTATTTTTAATTGTGCCTTCAGCTGTAGCAACATAACAAATAAAACAATAGCCATCTATAAAAAATATATTCACCTTTTTCACGTAATGACCATAAACGTGAGTAAACCGCCGTGCTGTCTGCAAAAATCTCGGCGGCCTTCGATACCTCTTAAAAGATCAAATTTGACACAACATATTAACACAATACATATTAATTAAAGCGAAATACGTACATGAAAGTGTGTTTTTGTACTCATATTATGTTACCATAATTGTTGAGTAATCAAGCAAAACACATTAAACCCAGGTGATAAAATTTGACAGCATAAATGAAAAAATACACAAGTGTCCTAGGCAACCCTAAGTAAAAATGGTAGTTTTTATAACTAGCGGCTAAAATAGTGCTTTTTTTACAAGCGTTGGTTTAAATAACGAGCGCAGCGATCCAAGAAAACACTTTAAAAATACTATTACCTATGGTGAGAGTAGTAGTCTCTATTTATGTATTAGAACTTTACTTCAGTTAGCTGATGACTATAATGATCAATTTCTTAGAGCAGCAAAAATATTGAGGTGAATGCCATATTGACGATGCCATTGGTTCTGCTTCCTGTCTTGAAGAAGCTAGTAGTTGGAAAAATAAGCTAGAGTGTTTATTATCTAAAGGATGTTTTGAACTTAGGAAATGGCCAAGTAAGCAGCCTAAGTTACTTCCGTACCTAAGACTCATTAACCACCTATTTTCTTTAGTGTGTCTTCTAGGTTAAAAATACTAAGATTGCAGTGGTTTCCTACTCAAGATTTATTTTCCTATAATATACTATCCATTAACGTACTTTGTACTAAGCGATATATTTTGTCACAACTTACAAAAGTGTATGATCCTCTTGGTTTTGTGTCACTCACAATTCTAGTATCAAAGATATTAATGCATATATTGTGGGGTCCAAGGTTGTTGGTTGGGATGAAAGCCGTCCTAGTGATATAGTGTCAGATTGGCTCTCTGGTGAAGTTTTTGTCATTTTATTGTGTAATAAAAATCAATTAGCTCCACTTAAAACGGTGTCAATACTACGACTAGAATTGTGTTCTGCAGTTGTGTTGGCAGACTTAGTTAAATTTGTGTTAGATTCTTACAGTGACTTTAATATCAATGATATCTTTGCATATACTGATTCAGCAGTTTCTTTGCGCTGGATAAAGTAACCTCCTTACAAGTGAAGGACATTTGTAACAACTCGTGTGGCGCACATTCAGTCCAAAGTACCTCCCAGCTCTTGGCTTCATGTCATGACGTGTTGCCTCGTGGTTTGTTTGCAGACCAATTGTTGACTCGTCCTGTGTGGTTTCGTGGACCTTTCTGGCTAAAATTAAGTTGTGAAAATTGACCTAAACCTCCAGATCCAAGCCCCAAGCTTTCTGATGTGGAAGGTGAAGCTAAGAAGGTGATATTATTGACATTTCAACCTCCTAAAATGTTATAGCTTTGTTGCTTGATAAGACATTCGTGTGTCCCTAAAATTCAGCACTTAACTTTGTACTATTTACGTTTTATAGGCTATCTAAGAACTAAGGTGATAACCGAGGAAAGTATTTCTTATCTCAATCTCTCATTATTATTGTCAAATTTGTACAAAGTGAAGTATTTTTTGGAATTTCGTAAAAGTTAAGACAAGTTTTCTAAACCAATTCAAACATCAGCCCCCTTTCTTGATAAAATGGGAGTCATCGTCAACAAAATTATTAATTGAATATGTTCATTCTAGGAATTGTTACACAAGGTCTTCAAACCTTATTGTTTTTAATATTTCAACAATTTTGGATTTTGTCAGCCAGAAGGGCCATTCAGCATACGTTCTCAAAGTGCTACCATTGTTTTAGAATGTCTCCAAAAAATATTCACTTTCAAGGAGATTTACCTAGTGTGCGAGTGTAGCAAATCAAACCCTTCTTGCATACTGACGCAGATATGGCTAGGCCCATAAATATTACCCTTGGAAAAGGCGGGGTGTAGTCAGTCAAAAGGCATATATTTGTATTTTTGTTTGTCCAGCAGTTTGCTGATCAGTGTACTATGTTTCCATCTAAATCCCCCTTTCGCTTCTAATTTTCGTGGCCTCTGAAAGGCAGGCGTGAAGGCTGTCAAGTCACACTTGTTTTATATTATTGGTTTTATTAAGAGAAAATGGACAGAAAGCGGAAAATAATGGAGATCGCCGAATTTTTATTGTCGACATCGATCTGTCTGTCAAAGGCGCGTTCGATCAATCTGTAGCGATCTGATCCGATCGAGAGCAGTATAGATCGAAAACGCTGTAAGATTCTTAAGCCATTATAAACGTCTACTCCCCGGACCTCTTCTGACTTCATTCTTTCCGTGTATTATTATTTTGAAGAGTTAAATATTCTGAACAGAATATCCACATTACGTACTCTACCCATCCAAGATATTTTGAGCATTCTAGGATAACACCACATCTCGAATGCATCCAATTTTTTTTGCATATGACATCAGCTCAGCGTCCACGCCTCGACGCCGTAATAAAAGTTGTTAAAAACATAACCTCCAATCACACGAGTTCGGAGAGCGTTATTAAGTTCGCGACTAACAGTACACTGATTTTAAAAATTAGCTTTCTTCAAAACGTTGCAAAATAAATAAAAACCAAACTAAAAATCTTGGGTTACAATTGTTTTAATTGACAACAAAACCTTATTTATAATTATTTAGGCAATTATGTTTAATTTCGTGTGTGAACTAACCCACGCATTTAAATCAAAAGAATACTTAATTAACCCACTTTTCAACCGATTACGTTAATTTATTACCTAAAAATTACATAATTTTTTCGGTCAGTTTGATATTTAGTTCTGATTCTAAACGTCCGATAAAAACTCGCTTTAATTAATGATTTGTTTTTGTTGGTAATTTTCATAGGAAACCAGAGGTTAAAATTGTTGTTAATTTATGGATTGTAAGACACTTTGTTTACATTATTTAATTTGTTGATACACCATTTGATTTTGTGAACTTATTGGGTTAAAATGCAAATTAATCAATTAATTTGAAATAAAGTTTTGGTTTATGGTTTTTCTTAAAGTTTAATTTTAGGGCAATTCCATGATAACTGACGGGACAAACCTTAATTAATTTTTTGATCTCATTTTTCTCACTTTTAAAGATATTCCAGAGCGACCAAATCTTAATGCTTTATGGAGAGGGTTTGTCCAAAATATAACAAAAAAATTGGTGATAACTGACGGGACATGAAAAACGGGCAGAGAAAAATCATGGACTTTAAGTGCTTTTCCTCTTAATATACAAATAATTTTAAATTAGTTTTTTCAAAATACGCTAATATTTTGTTTGCCTATATTTGGCTAGTGGCTATTATTTTTATAATGTGGAGACATTGCGTTATAATGATTGTACACGTTTATTGATACCCCAGACACTTCTTTGGTGGTTGTAGTTATTTAAATTCAAAAATCGAAAAAATGCCAAAAACCCAAGGATTGCAAAGTGAGCAAGAATAAGAACTTTGGAAACAAAGAAATTAAGTTAAAAATCAGGATTGGCCCCAGGCAAGGCCAAAGGTGCAAAATCTACTGCGCATGCTTGACACGGTTGGCTAGCGCCCAAAAGTTTTTTTATCTGATTTTTTCCAGGCTAACTTGCTTGAGGGTTATTATCGGTACGGCTTTCTTCGAAAAATGTAAGGGCAGGAGGGCGATTCAAGTGATGGTTATTTTTTATAGCGACTCGATTTCCGGTATCTGGCGGTAGACGCTGGCAACATCACATCTTGTGTGGTTGCTAGGATAAGTTGTTTTATTAATAGCGTTACTGTCCAGAAGATATTAGGGACTTATCGGTACATAAAGTCGTCAGCATAGCCTGACTCGGGGGTTTCCGACATTTTTGTCATATTAACATGTCATCTAAACATGCTCATATTGTGCCATTCCTAAAGTTGACAAATTAAAGTTAATGCCGTCCTTTATTAAAGGCAGGCACAAACATTATGAAAGTCGACGTTATTTTGATAGCAAAGATGACATATTTAGACAACAACAATGTCAGAATCCTTTTAAACTTTGTCAAAAATAGTGCCGCCTTTATTAAAGTCGGGCTATGCCGACTTTATATACCGATAAGTCCCTATTTACTGACTTCTGTTCTGTTCTGCTCTATGAAAGAGAAAGAAGACAATCTTTTCAATATGTATTGAGTATGATGTGAAAACTTTGTGCTATGTAGGTTACTTATTATATATGTTTTCATATTATACTCAATCAATATGTTTGAAAAATCAAGCGTTTTGTTCTTTCATATATCACGCTCTTAGTCGGAACAGAGAACATGCTCTATGAAAGAAAAAGAAGACACTCTTTTCAATATGTATGTATATTAATTTATTACTTACTTTTGGGTCGATGGACAAGTCTGATGCCCTTCGGCCCTCAACCATAAATGGCCATTATTTCTTTTGCCAGGTTTTTCAAAACTGTAATTTTGCAAGGATCAAATCGTCTTGTATTGGAATCTCGGGGCGACTTGTTGCGCCGGATCCGCCTCGACCTCCTCTAAATAATTTATAACTCTATTCACGAGCCATATTTCTTCTGGCTTCATCATTTTTACCGACAATATTTATATAAAAAAAGGCAAACGGAGTAAAAACCGAATCACTATAATGAAACAAAGATTAAGGTTACAAATTTAGAAATCAAACATTGCATTCTGCGCAAGTTTCGAGCGATTACAGCGCCATTCTCCTGTCTCAGACCAGTAGAACGTTCACCTGCGAATTTTGGACGGATGGCGCGTTCAAGAATACAGACTTGGAATTTTTTCGTGAGAACACTCCCATATGTGACCATCCCTCGGTTCAAGAATCGACACCTTGGGCGGCTAGCGAAAAAAACCGGCCGTATTTACTGTGAAGTTTGCAAGGTTAAGCACCAGTGACGTCACGAGGACTTACGGAGGTTTTTTTCAAGGGTCCCAAGTTTGAAGCGAAATTACACGATGAAGAAGCACAAAAAAAATGTGCACGCACCCTATTGTGAAGTGATTAAGCAAACAAAACACGTTAAATCCACTTATTAATTTAAGTCAAAAAATTTCTTTCACTAAATGTTTTACGAAATTTTTTATTTATGTTTTAAATATATATTTATGAATCTCATGCTTATCTAATAAGTAAAAAAGGTTTTTTTTATACCTTCATCAAAAACATGATTTTAGTAACTGTCTGCAGATAACTAAAGCATGGCTTTTTTGGTTGCCGATGCAAAAAACTTTTTTTTTGATCACAGGTGCAAAAAAAGATTTCGGTCCGTTTTTACCCAAAATTAAAGAGAAATAGCGGAAAATAGTAATTTTGAAAAAATCTAATTATTCTTGCCTAAAAATTAAGCCATTTCCGCCAGTTTTCACCAAGTTTTTACGAAAAAATCATTTAAAAACTTCGTGAAAATATCAAACTGTCAAAGATTAAAATTTCGCAACAATGAACGACACGGAGTAAAAAGGCACATCGCTATGGAAACCATTGTTATTTTATTTACCAGCCGCCTTGATTTATAGTGTATAGATGGTGTGTTGCGAGAAGTCATCTTCGTTCGAGATTTGTAAAAGTATTTTCCTGTTTTTTGGTGTTAAAAAAAATAGTTTTAAGAACTCGCGGCTGAACTGTGCTTTTTTTTCAGTTGGAAACAATTTTTTGTTATTTGTCACAAAAAGCTCAATCAAAAAGGAGATTATTCATAGAATTAGGTAGATTTCTGTCAAAATTTCAGTTTTTTTCTCTAATCACACTACGCAGGGTAGCCATGAGGTTCTTTTTTGTTTTAATGGAATCCTATTTTTTTAAGTTTTGATTAAAAACAAATATGTCATTTAGGGTTTATCTTTGGCGGTTGTCGGATAAAATTAAAAATAATTTGCCCTAAGGGCAATGTGTTAAGTCAATGAAAAATAGTAATGGTTCTTTGTTCAACACATCTTATGCGGCAAGGTTTTTGTGTTCAATGACCATTCAAGGCAAAGGTAACATATAGTATATTTTTGGAAAATATTAGCGACATTTTACAAAATATAAAAAAGGACATGTAATGTGGAATTTTAAAAAAAACTTAAACTGTAATAGAAATTTATAATCTACATAATCTAATAAGTATGTAACTCCCATTTACAATAAAAAGTAATTTTTTAATACTTTATCATACTTTTATTTTGCACCTTCAATTCAACGACTGTTTTTTGTTAAATGTCCAAAAAAAATAAGGAAAAATCACAGAAAATATTTTGGTTAGTTTGAAATTAGTTCAATCGCTCAAAAAGCAAACTGGCAGCATTGGACGTGTTTCGGCTGCATTCAAGAATACGAACAGCCAGCGACGGAAATGGGATCGTTTCCTGGGAGTGTTTACCATCCGAACGTCCGTCTAAAATTCAAGAATCGACCCAAGATTACGGTCAACCAACCCATTGATAGTTTCTGGCTAGCGCAGGTTCATAACCTATAATATTTCTTTACCACTTTTTATTTATTTTTTTAAAGTGTTTTAAATTTTATTTCATACATATAAATAATATGTGGCTTTAAAATGCAGTGTTGTGCTTCTGGCTGTTCAAATAACTCGGGAGACGCGTCCGCAAAAAAGTAATTTTCAACATTCTGAAGCACTTGTATAAACACTTGTATTGTATTCGGACCAGTTGATTTTAACTTTGAGGATTATATTAATTAGATGTGCATTAATAAACCCGCCTTTCCAACTACAACCAAAAAAATTATAATTTTTTTTGGATTTTAAACACGCTCTAAGAAAACGGAATCTTTTTATTCACCTACTTATTTTAGCAGTTGATCCAGTATTTAACTTTTACACCGAATACACATCAAACTCTAGTTTTTCAATAGTTATTAAAAAAGTAAGTAAACACAAAAATTTAAACAATTTTGCAGTCGGTCTCTCTCTCTTTGTATTGGTGCTATCTCTTAGTCAGATAATATGCCAGCTGAAGTGGTAGAACCCAGGATTGTCTGACTTTAAGTCACCTGGGTCCTGAAATATATATACAGGGTGTCTTAATTGCCATGGGCCACTATTGGCTATCTCGGTAACTATAAGAACTACAAGGTTGGTCAAATTAGACAAAATGTGGAGTTTTTGGGAGACATTGAAAATCTGGTTTCAGATTTAAAAAAAATATATTCTATCCCGAGATACGGGGGTTTTTCGAAAAATGGCTGAAATCTATCTTATGAAATATCTCAAAAAGTATAATTTTTACAAAAAATTTGTAAAGGAAAATTTTTTTGCATTTTTAACGTTCTTCAATTTGGTAGTTTTTCAGAAAACTTGCTACGTCTAGTTTTCGAGATATTAATATAAATTTACTTTTTTTAAATACGGACCTGTATTTTTTATTCCATTTTTGAGGAACTTTTTTTTCTGATTTTAACGATGTATTACATGTCCATATTTGTTTGAGGTTTAATGATAAAAAAAATAAATTTAAGTTTTATTGGGTTTAAGAAAAAATTGAACGTCAGAGGTGGCTTAGCAGACCGATAAAACAATTGCCTGTTTTAATAACATAAACAGACTGATGCAGCGTCTAATGAAAAAACTATTTGTTAAATTTTTAAATATTTAAACTTCTTACCATTTAATAAAATTGAACTTATTTAACAGTATTTATTATCATTTTAACGTTTTTTAAAACTAAACTTTCTTTTTCAATTTCTCTCAAAATCTCTATTGATATTTGTTTTATCTTCCCCGCCCTCTGCCGGTTGCTCCCGTTTGGAACGATTTTCAAATGATCCGTACAACACCGTACTCAATCCGTATAATAGCAAATTTCGCTCTAGCCTTATAATTTAATTTTTCGATTTGGTACGCGCCTTTCGGGGTGCGAATTTTGATACATTTGGAGCGCTCTTTCAGCATTTCGAAATGCTTTTGCATAACAAAAAATTGCCATGTTGATTTAAACTTACCTTGACAGATGTATTACGCAACATAGGCTTTTATAAACAATTGTTTATTTTTGCTTTCTAAGCCACCTTTGATAAAACGACAAAAGTGCGAAAAAACATAAATAACCATTTTTTACTATTAAAATGCAAATAAACATGGACATGTGATACATCGTTAAAATCAGAAAAAAAAGGGGATTTTAAAAAATGGAATAAAAAATACAGGTCCGTATTTAAAAAAAGTAAGTTGATGTTAATATCTCGAAAACTAGACCAAATTGAAGAACGTCAAAAATGCAAAAAAAAATTTCTTTACGAATTTTTTGTAAAAATTATACTTTTTGAGGTATTTGATAAAATAGTTTTCTGAAATTTTTCGAAAAACCCCCGTACCTCGGGATAGAATATTTATTTATTTTCATTGTACCCCAAAAACTGCACATTTTGTCTAATTTGACCAACCTTGTAGTTCTTATAGTTACCGAGATAGCAATAGTGGCCCATGACACCCATACATAACCCCCCTTCCAGTTCACAAGACTTGTCTGATAAGCACCCCCTAGGAAAGCAGTTTTCTTTTCCTAGAAGGATTTAATTTAGACCTAAACCCCTATGTCGAGGCAACACCGTTTTCAACTAAAAAGCCAGTTGACTCTTATCTCTTCAGTTCCCTTTAGCCAAAGATTGCCGCCATTTTTATAATCAATCAGTTGGGTGTCAATAAGACCGCTATAGTAGGCTAAAGGATACTAAATCGAAAAAGAGTTAACTGGCTTTTTAGTTAAGCAGGTTTTGGTCGAGGCTAGGGATCTTTAACGTGCTCCACTATCAATATATGGATAACACGGGACCGTCCTCTCCGAGGGACGGTATGGAACCGTGTTAGCCTGCCTTCTAGCTAACAGGGCCTAATCCACTCCATACAGCGCACAGTGGGCAACCGGGTTGAATTTTTGGCCAAAACTAATTGAGGCAGGATATGGTTCAAAAATTATTTAAGCATAAAGTTCATGCCATTAGGATGGCAAAAAACATTGAAATTATTATTATTACTTTGTTTCCAAAAATTACTCTAGAAAATGCAAAATTGGAGCGAAAATCAGGACAACAGGTTTTTTACACTCGTTTTTTATAATAATTTTCATTTTCTATACATTGAATTGCCGATTTTTACGAACACATTTATTTTTGCGACTTGTGAGCAAAGTTTTTAAATTGAAGAAATTTTTCCTAAAATAAAGTGCAATAACGTTAACTTTACCCAAGTCAAAAACATTGAATCGTAAAATGTCCTATATGGATGTTTATGAATAACTGGCCAAATATCGTACGAAAATAAACGCAGATATTTTTTCTTTATTTTAAATCCTAAAAGTCTGCAGTTTTACAAAGTATAAACTTTAAAGTGGAGGTTTATGGACAAGACAAAGTTTAAAAAACAACAAAGTGATTCTCGTGTCCGCAAATAAAAATTCACTCGAAACCTGTAAAAGTATAAGGTCACGCAGCATGACTCCCTGACGATTTCTAATAAGGATGAAGCAGGTCTGTAGGTGTCTGGATTCTCCATTAGACATTGGAGGCCTGGTCGTAATGAAGTGAGAAACAAAAACGCTTTGTCCGATATGCCACGAGTGTTACTTTAAGATAAAGTTTTACTCCAACGTTATCAAAATTAATATTTTTTTATTGTTCTGCATTTAAAGAGTAAACTCCCTACTGCCCGTAAGTCCTTGACCAATTTTTTTTTTAATAATCATTTTTATAATGTACTTACCTACGTCCACTAAATTAATTTTAGTCTTACGTCACTGTATGAACCAATTCTGTAAAAAACTCTGTGCAACTTTCTTAAAATATGGAAGAAAATAAAACAGCTTAAACTCAGAAAACACAACATTAAAACAAATCGTCACTGAAGGACGTAAAACCATATTTACTTTTTGTTTTTTGCATTTCCAGGCCTATTGGATTGTTTACATTAAGTTAATGCTAAATTTGCTTGCTTTAGGATCGCTTCACACTAAGCCATTTTTGGCCAAAAATTAGGAAAATTTTGGAACGCTTAAAATTTTGACAACTTTGACAGCCGCTGTGGTAGTGTTTAACAACCACTACCACTACCACTCATCGATTTTACCAGAGTTTTTGGAACACATTAAAAACGGTCACTTGTAAAAAAATTTAGTGATGAAAAAAATTAAAAATTTGGCTTAATTTTACAAAATAAGTGTTTTATATGTTGGAACCTGGTAATATTTTATTATTTTTAAAATCAATTATACCAAAATTCTCTAAAATTAACCAGAAAACCACAACCACAACGAAATGGATTAGTAGCTTACGGCAGTGGTAGTGGTTAATTCCCACAACGGAATGACGTTTAGCTATTGCGCAGGCGCAGTAATTACCACAACCACTACGAAGTGTCAAATAAGTCGCCACTTCGTCGGACGGATAAAATTTGTCTTGCTCGATTTAACTAACTTTAACATTGGTGCAATTGGTCATAAAATTTTTAAATACAGATTTTAACAGTACATAGTCGACCTTTCCAAAACTATCATTGCGGAGGCCGTGCCTATAAATTTAAAATGTCGGATGCTTGGCACGATCTTATGCCCAAATAGCATAAAACAATTGAACATTTTAAAGGCAGATGTTTTGTCATCGGAATTTCTTGGGTGTCATTTTTATTTTTTGCAGTCCGTTGTTGACTATCCAAGGCAAGAATATATTTTGTGCATATTATTAACTGGAAATTTTTTTCTAGATTCTAGACATATTTTTAACTGGATAATAAAAAATTTTCGGATATTTGGAAGAAAGCAACTCTGCTCCCACTACCAAAGGTGAGTCGTCCACAAGAGTTAAAGGACTTGCGCCCTATAAGCTTACTGTATTCTCTGTCAAAAGCTTTGGAAAAATTTTTAGAGAAACAGATTCGGATGCACTTAGAAAGTAAGAAAATATTTCCAGAAAACCAGTCTGGCTTCCGTCCTGGTTATAGTTGTGTATCAGCCTTAACAAATGTTACGGATGAAATTTTAAAGGCTACGGATAATAATATGTTGTCACTGCTGATTTGACTTGATTACTCTAAAGCGTTTGACAGAAAAAATCACAAGTTCTTGATTTCTTTGCTGCATTACCTTGGTTTTGAAAATTCTGCTGCCGATCTGGTGAACGACTATTTGAGCGGTCGATCTCAGTCTGTTAAAACTAGTCAAGGAACTTACACAGGCTTCAGTACTCTCCGGAGTACCGCAAGGCTCAACCCTGGGACCTTTATTGTTCACCCTTTATACGTCACAACTATTTAAATGCCATAATTTTATCAAGGCACACGTTTATTGTGATGACAGGCGGGGTCTTTATTCTTTTCACGAAAGGGGTACCGAACAAGCATGTCAGAGGATTAATAAGGATCTTAATAGCCTAGTCCGAATGTCGAAATCTAATGTTATGTTATTTGGTCGCAAAATCCCACAAAATCGACAAAGAAATAATATTCACATCGAAATAGATGGTAAAAATCTTGAAACAACTAATTCTGCACGCAACCTTGGTCTCATATTGGATAGTGGCTTAAAATTTTCCGAGCATATTTCTAGTATGATACGGAGAGCTTACTGCAATCTTAAACTACTTTACTCAAAGAAACACTGTTTAAATCAAAAATGCAAAATCATTCTGAAGTGATGCCCTAGTCTTATCCCATTTTAATTATGCGGATACTGTCTATGGTCCTAATTTACGGAAAGACTATCGCCGAATTCAGCTTATTCAAAATGCTTGTGTAAGGCTTATATTTGGTTTGCGAAGACGAGATCATATATCAGATCCTTTGAAGCAAATAGGTTGGCTTTCTATGGAAAATAGACGAATTGCGCATGCGTATGTTTCTTATCATAACATTTTAGGCACTCAAATACCTACATATTTATATAATAAAGTTAAATTCCGATCCCAGTTGCATAATCTTAACTTGCGGCACAATTTGTTATCAATTCCTAGGCATCGAACACCCACATTTACGGGCTCTTTTACATACCACATAACCAGTATATACAGTGCGGACGTAAAAAGTCCCCCCCCCCCTGCTTACTCTTGAACGAATTGAAGTATCTACTTCAAATAGAAACCATGTTTTAATGATAACACTTTTGCTACTTTTTGACGTATTTTTATAAGCGTCATATTGATGTAATTCTATAAGGTCACTAACTGTTTTAAAATTTTAAATAGAAAGGGGGATCGAGTTATACCTTGTTTAAAAGGTATTTTAATTCCCTATTTAAAGTTTTAATTTTTTTAACTTACAGAGTTACGAGTTTTTTTTAGCTATAGTTTACGCACCTCAACTCACTTTCGAACGAATTGAGAAATCGACTTTAAATAAAAAACATGCGTAATGATAACGATTTTACCACTTTCTGACGTACTTTTGCTACTTTTTGACGTAATTTTTATAAGCGTCACATTGACGTAAGTCTGTAAGGTCACTTACTATTTTAAAATTTTAAATAGAAAAGGGGGTCGAGTGATACCTTGTTTAAAAGGCATTTTAATTCCCTATTTTTTTTAAATCAGTTAACTACCTACTGTTATGAGTTTTTTTAATTATAGTTTACGTATTACGTATAGTATTACTCAGCAACAATAAAAAGTTACTAGTGACCTTATGGTCTTACCTCAAAAAATTTATTAAAGTCAACTGAATTCGTTCAAAAGTAAGATGAGAGGTGCGCAAACTATAGTTACAAATGCTCATAACTCTGTAAGTAATATACCGATTTTTTTTTAAATAAAATTTTAAATAGGGAATTAACATAACTTTTAAACAAGGTATCACTCGACCTCCTTTTCTATTTAAAATTTTAAAGTAGTTAGTGACCTTACAGACTTACGTCAATGTGACGCTTATAAAATCGTCATCATTACGCATATTTTAAACAATGTATCACTGGACCCCCCTTTCTATTTAAAATTTTAAAGTAGTTAGTGACCTTATAGACTTACACCAATATAGCGGTTATAAAAAATACGTCAAAAAGTTGCAAAGGTGTTATCATTAAACGTGATTTTTATTTGAGGTCGATACCTCAATCCGTTCAAGACTTAGCAGGGGGGGGGACTTATAACAAAGTCCCCCATTATATCAAGTCTTAAAATCGGTAGCGTTCGATTTCAAATTAAGAAACGGTTAATGCTAAATACTTTGTAATTACAAAATAATATATTATTAATTGCTGATGACTCATATTCACCCTTATTTTGTCATATTTTATGCAGTTAATTAAATATTTTTTTTAATAGTAAATAGTTGAAAATAGCTATTTTCCTAACAAGTGCGGAAAATCGATTTTTCCGCACGCAACTGCCTTTGACGTAACGACGCGCAGCGGAGTTCTGTCAAGCAGTTAAGTGCGGAAAGGTTTTCGCACGTGTTAGAAACAATTGTTTTTCTACGAGTGTGAGGAAAATACACTGAAAATAGTTTTTTGCCACTGACAAATAAATGCATAAACAACTGGTTAGTCACACCATAGCAACCAAGGCATTTCATAGGCAATATGATGAACAGAAACTACGAATCAGTACAGGTTTTTCGAAATTTGACATATTGGTGCGGAAAAATGTTTCCACATCGTGCGGAAAAACTAATTTTCCGCACTAAAAGTAGTGTGGAAAATGCGATTTTCCGCACGCTCGTAGAAAAAATTCCATACTTTTCGATCAAATCATTATCTAAATTTTTTAGATCTTTTAAGGTTTATTAGGGGTATAGCTAAAATATTATATTATATAGATTTTAAGACTTTATATTTATTTTCCCTCGGTTGAGTGGAAGAGCCCTGCTTTCTGCTTTTAAAGCATTAAGTGCGAACTCTGCCGTTTGTCAGCAGTATTTTTTACAGGGTTTTTATGTATTTTTTTTATTTTATTGACAATAAAAGCATTATTTTTATTTTTTTTTGTTAATAAGTGGAAATCTTTGGAAATCGCATGACATGTGTCAAAAGTTTCCACGGAAATCGCACCTTATATCCTTATATTAGATTTCCTAATGTTTTAAATAAAATTTGTCCTCTGATGGATATATGCAGTTTCATTCGGTATATTCTCTATCAAAATATAACGCGCAATGTCAGATTTCCTTATCAGAAATTTTGTTTTCAGCCAAACAAATGTTCCAAAAATTTCCTGGAAATGTGACATGCACTGGTATATTACTACTGAAAATTGTATTTACGACCATTTAGTACTACGGTAACACGTGTGTGTTTCCGCAATTGTAAAACCCCCGAAAACACGAAAGGGTTCGTAAAAATATTATACAGTTGGTTATTGACGGTGGAAATTATCGATTTTTCAGTTAAGGGCACTTATTGACGAAATAACTACATTTTTAATTGTCAATAAAAATCACTGGTATGTTTTATATTTAATTAGGTTCAGCTACAAAACAAAAATGGAAATTTGGCAGAAATTACTAAGCATAAGTATGTAAAAACTCCTACACTGAGAAAAAGTTTTAGCAAAGGGATTCTGCCTGACGCCTTTTTAGCCAAACAATCTCGCTAGAACAAAAAAGTCGTTCAAATATAACAAGAATGTTTAGTAACACTAGCAAAAAAATGAGGTAGACTAGCAAAAAGTCTTATATCATTATTTTAGCAAAAAACCCTTTTTTTCTAGCAAGATTGTTTGGCAAAATAGGCGCCAGGCAGAATCAATTTGCTTAAAATTTTCCTCAGTGTAGGGATGGTGTGTTTATAGCTAACAATAATTGAATTTTATATATTTTTCTGAAACTACTGGAATACCATTAATTTAACCTAGCTTTTTCTTGAACTAACGATCTCTTGATTTTAATTTGGTTTTAATTAGCCTTTTATTTTATTAAGTATTAAAAAAGATGCCGACTTTCGATAAAAAAGTACCCGGAAAATAATTACAAAGTAATTTTCATTTTTTTTAAATTTTGATTATAGAGGTGCTCCTTAATTTTACAATTTGATGATAATATTTGGACTTTTTGTAAAGATCGTTATTTTTATTATTATTTTTAATTGGAATTAATGTGGACTTTATTACGCCAAACCTAGAGCAAGTTAGGGTGTTTAAGAGGATACATATTAATCCAAGTGGTACAATAACTTGGATGGATATTTAAGCTCTTCTTAAGGCAAGAATAAATTATTTAAAGTAAATCCAAGTAATACTTAGGGGAAAGAGACTATTAAAACCAACAATCGTTATACTTAATCCAACACACAATTTTGGATTAAACTAAGAATAAGAATTCCTTGAATCAAGGAATCCTTTCTTTGATTCAAGCAGATTGTAGTCTTAAACTAACAATCGAACTATAATCTTAACCTAAACTATGACATAGAACCTAAATTAAACAACGACGACCTAACCAGTAGACACTTAAAGTTAATTTTCGGTTTATCGGCATTCGTATCCTTATCTCTATCGAGTCAACCTATCGAGCATCTGTACTTTTAAATTAATTGCGAATGCGTGGCAGCTCCAGCTGATCAAATGCGTCAAAACATCGTTTCGTATGCAGGGACGGTCGTAACGTTACGACTCCCTTATCGTACCTAACGACGATTTCGTGCATTTAATCAGCTGGAGCTGTCACGCATTCGCCATGATTTTAAAACTGCACCTGCTTGATTGGTCGACTCGATAGAGATAAGGATACGAATGCTGATAAAACTGAAAATTAACTTTAAGTGTCTACTAATATAATAACACCTTGGACTTGCACAAGCTTTACCTATCTAATTGAAAATTGTTTTCGTATAAGTACTTATATGTCGCCAGAGTCTTGTTAGATGTTACTTTATGAAATTTAATGCGGGTTTTTTATTTGGATAATATATACACTTACGGTACGATTTACTAAAAGGGTTTAGTCTATTTTAGAACGGTCCTAAGTTTAAGTGAAATTTTTTGTTTGAAGCATTTTGAACCAAAAATAAGAAGAATTTTAATAAATTTGTTTATTGAATAATCATCTTAACACAATCTTTTGTTGGATTTAAGAAGAAAGTTTCAATTTAAAAGAAAAGAAAATTAAAAAATTTAAACCCACGCAGGTTTTAAATAGTAAAAATTAAAATTGGGGTTTAAAACTTACCTTTGTTAATTAATTTTTCCAAATAATAGTTGATGTCACACAACAATTTAGATGGGTAATAATAAAATAAGGAGTAGATTGATTTTGCATCTATTTAAAAGGTGTTTTTATTTATGAAATGTATTAAAAAAACTTAAGAGCAAGTTTTGTTTACATTTCTGTCACTGTCGAAAGGTCAGTTTCAAAATATTAGCTGCGTTCAAATCACAAACAGCGAGTTCGGATCTCTTACCCCTGCTTGCACCTTGGCTTGCACCAACCTCTATGAAAGCTACAGCTTTGAAATGAGTGGGTTTTGATTAAGGAAAGTTTTCTCTAGTGAGCTTTGGGTTTTTTGCTTGGTATATTTTTCGTGCATAATCAGTGACCTTCACTTATGTTTGTTTTGACTCGTCGTGCCCTCATAAATATATTTTTTATGCTGAAAACGGTTCAAAATATGGCCTTTTTCTGGACAAAATTGGAGGTGTTTTATTGGTTAATGAACAACCAACAAAATAATCCTTTCTGGGGGCTATAAATTTAAACCACCTCCCAGAAGTGGTCTAAAATATCACCAAATTTTTGGCGTGTTCACCATTTACCATTTTGAAACCTGTCAAAAAAATTAGTTTTAGGGCATTTTCTCCTAAAATATAGTATATATTGAGAAAAAGAGCAGTTTTTCAGTGGTATTTTGCAATAACAATACAAAATAATCAATAACTTTGTGTCTTTTCTGTATGGGTAAGTGATTTTTGAGAATTGGTTTTAAAATTTAGTAACCCCCACAGGTGTAAATATTTAAACCTGTGGGGGTACTATTTTAGATCTTAGTAAATCTTACTGTTAAAGTTGGCAAGCTATTTTGGATTCCTTGTTTTTATCGTATTTTTAATGCGTTTGTGAAAGCGTTCTTAAAAAAAGAGTTAAAGTTGTGCTTATAACGTATGACGTAACCAAACCAATTCTTGTTCAGTGCTTGATGCAGTTTTACTTCATGCCGCTCACTTCTATTTCCTTCCTCGACGAAAAAAGTAAGAGGGCAATAGAATGGAAAATAGAAGGCATTTATGAAAAGCCACAGATAACAAAATGGTTAGGATACTCTAGCTGCGTACGAATACTGCAAGGGTGGTCGTAGAGATAGGTGAGACGTAGTTGCTGTTGTACGACGTATCCATTCTAAGCATGCGCACTGTTATACGATTACGATTAGAGAGTGCTCTATGTGTGCAACTTTAATAGTGGGATTTACTAAAAGGGTTTAGCCTATTTTAGACAGGTCCTAAGTTTAAGTGAAATTGTTGTTTTTAAGCATTTTGTACCAACTTCCTTGAGTTTTGGACATAGTTTGATTTATAAGAATAATTTTAAATATTTTTTTTAGTGAAAAATCATCTTAGTCCAACATTATGTTGGATTTAAGAAGAAAATTTCAATTTAAAAGAAGTTTTTTTTAACCCCAGGGATCAAAATGGGAAACACTCTGTTGAGCAAATTAAAATTGTCGTTATATGTCACTCTTATCACAACATACCCTTCTTTATTGATTTTCGCGATTAGTACTCACTATCACAAAACCATTTCGATACATATGTAACCATAAAATAAGGATTAGTGCTATGTTTTCATGGATATTGAATTCTTTTTCAATATGTTTTGAAAACTTTTTTTTCATGAGTTTTCATGACAGGTTTTCAAATCGATTTTGAATCGATTTGAAAACGGTTTTCAAATTTTGATATTTGGCAGCTGACATATGTCACAGTTGTCAAATATTCATTTTTGAGTTTTGGTACTTTTTTTTTAAATGTATTTTATTCAAAAGATTATGTTAGGCCTTGCCACACATTTTTTTTTTAATTTTAATTACTACTCTGTTTGCAAGTGGAAGTGAAGAAAGAAATGCTGGACTGGCATATGTGCATAGCACATACACTTTCGAGCCAAATATTTCTTTTATTTTCCATAATTTTTTAAAAGTCTTTAAAAAAATAAATCTTTAGTTATTTAAGTAAAGTTATGTTATTAATCCTCTTTTTTCTATACACTCCACCAAAATCCGACGCAATACGCATGTGTAAACTCAATCCCCGTTTTCATGAAAAATCGGTATTTCGATCTCAATACGATCTTGATCCAATCCTAAAAATTTTCAGGGTCGGATCTAGATTGAAATCGATTTGAATACTGGAATAACAGGCGTTTTCATGGACGGTATCGGATTAAAATCGTTTTCAGAACGAACTCAATTCCCGTGAAAACGTAGCATAGATTAACTTGTACTTATTTAAAATGGGTTTTTATCTATCGAAAGTATGAAAAAAATTTTACAAACACAAACCCATCTCAATCGCAAATCACAAATAAAAATATTTCATCAAAGGATGTCATGAAAACAAATGCAGCTAAAACAGATCTGAATCCAATCATTCACTGATGCGTTCACAAAAGAGTCATATCGGCTCAACGAACTGGACGGTGCCCGGTTTTCTGGTAGAACATGAGAAAATGGCCATTAGCGAAGTACCGATGAAAACTGCAGCTTTGAGACTTTTGAGTGTGATATTTTAGTGGAAAGTTTCGTTTGATGAGATAAACGCAATGTTTTAATTTGAGTTTATAAATAAATGAATAGGTACAGTTGTTTTGAATTTTCTTCATTGGGAACAGTTTTCGTGCATAATCAGTGACCTTCACTTATGTTTGTTTTGCCTCGTAGTACCCAAAATATGGTGTTTTCCTGGACAAAATTGGAGGTGTTTTATTGATTAATGAACAACTTGAGATATTAAATAAGGTAAATTAATTCTTGTAAAAACGGTTACTTATGGAAATTATAAACGAACTTATTACTAATTGTCACAAAACAACCCTTTCTGGGGGCTATAAATTTAAACCGTCCCCCAGAGGTGGTCTAAAAAATTACCAACTTTATAACCTCAAATACATATAACCTCAAATACAGATAATGAAGCTATTATATGCCAAATTTTTGGCCCATTCACCATTTGCCATTTTGAAACCTGTCAAAAAAAATTAGTTTTATGGAATTTTCTCCTAAAATATGGTACATTTTGAGAAAAAAACCAGTTTTTCAGTGGTATATTGCAACAACAATACAAAATAATCAATAACTTTGTGTCTTTTCTGTATGGGTAAGTGTTTTTTGAGAATTGGTTTTAAAATTTAGTACCCCCCACAGGTATAAATATTTAAACCTGTGTCTTAGTAAATCCCACTGTAAGTGTCTAATAATTAACCTAAGATTAAGAGCACATAGTCGTTGTTGCAAAACCTAGAAATTCCGTTAATTGAAGGATAAGTATTTCTTAACTTAAGATTTGGTTAAATTTTGTTTAATAGTTATTGGTGATTTAAGTTTATTAATTACTAATTTAAAAACGCTTACCTTTTGAGTATTTAATAATGTTTATAGAAGAATAGAATTCTTGTATTTACTTAATGCAAGAATTCTATTCTTCTTGGCACTGGTGTATATTTTTATGTGATGAAATCTTGTAACTTAATTTTGGCCAACTTCCACATATCCGATCGGCTTTAAATTTGGCATGCTTATATAGTTGCAGTGACAACACAATAATATAGTGTGATAAAATTGACAGCTCCCTCCTAGTCGAAGGCGGTGGAGGGGGTACAGTTGAAGTATGCCCGATTTCGTTGAAATTTGATGTGTGGAGGCATTTGGGGATGGCGATAACTTATTTCTATCTAGATTTTGAAAATTCAATATGGCGGGTTAAAAATGGCCGACTGTGTGTCAAATTTTTCAAGTCAATTTTGACAAATTTCTACTTGTCCGATTGAATTCCAACTTGGTGCGCATTCATAGTTCACCTGACAATACAAAACTGTTGTTTACACTTCTCCCCCTTGGAACTGTATTTGTCAGTGTCAAAAAACTGGTCCGCAGCAATTTGGAATGGAGTGTATATCGGTCCAATCGACGATTCACCTGATAAGCAGTTGTATTACTTTATGACCTAAGGACATTTTTAAAGGCTTGGCAAGCACGGCAATCTTTCCCGTTCTCAGCTTCTTTAGATGAAAGCGTTATGTTTATCATTCGAATAGAAGAAGAATATAGTTCTTCTTTTGTAGTTCTCCTTGTCACCGTAAAGTTAAAATTTTTAATTTACGCCCATCGCTTTTATTATTATTATTATGGTATCAGAAGGAAGTGTGTCTAGCCGTAGACGTGAAATTTGTCGGATCGGACGTTTCTATCGTTTACATTTCAGTAACAGTATTTCTTTCTTTTGCTCAGCAAGTTCGTATTACCAATTTATCGATTTTTGATCTCTTAGGCAAAACTTGAGAGCAGACGTTATACTACATTAGTTAACGTCTAGTCTGTAAACGTGCCCATGATAAAAAAAGCTCACGCGTTAAATAAAACTAATACATCCTCAGGGCACAAAAAAAATAAATTTCCCTATTATTTAGAAATTACTAGGGAAATCTAATTTTTTCGTGACCTGAGGATGGTCTTATAAAGGCCGAAACGTCGGTATTGAAGAAAACAGATTTCTGTTTTTTTTACCTCTTCCAACAACCTCCTACCTTCAAAATTGATTTGGGTCACAAATTATAAAGGAAAAAAATTAATGCAGCGTATTGCGCTTCATTCCACGTCTACGCGTACCTTCTATGACCCACTTAAACTGCCTATTATCCTAAACAATATTTACTAGGCTTGGAATTTTGCAACTCGAATTTTGCAGTTTATTTGTTTTTGCAAAACGGACATTTGTTATAACAAAGTGAACTAAAATTTCTCAAGGATGTCTAGTTTCTCAGATCGATTTTGAATTTGCAATCTCCTGTTGGTTTATGTTTAAAAATTAAAATTGATTTGAAGGGTATTTTGCAATTTATTTTTTTGGGTTTGGCACAGTATAAGCGAGTACGTTTGATACATAAGAAATATCACGATTTCGATCGGATTGCGCCACATCGATAAATAAATAAGATGTGATTTTCCTGCAAATACGTTTCTGCAAAAAGTTAGATGTTTCGTTCCATCATGAGTTGTTTCCAACTTTAACATGGGAATTTTATGTAAAAAAAGAACAGTGAGTCAGTGGCGTATCCAGCCCAGGCATCTGGGAGGTATTTTATTATCCGGGGTATAAGTTCACCTTTTATTTGCTGCAGTGAAACTGCGACGCAATCGTGTTTTAAAAAAGTGTATTGCTTTTATAGTTGGGCCATCTAACAGAATGTAAACTACTTATACTAAAATCAGTGGCGTACGCAGAAATTGGAGGGGGCTTGAACTTGGGCGAAGCTAGGTAGAGCCAAATTTTGGCACCGCGCTGCTCCTGTGTAGGACAAGTTGTGCGGCAGGCAAAATATTTTGCAAAAAATCGCATAAAATATATCTTGGTTTGTCCATAATTAAATAAAAATTTTGAACCTTAGAAGCTCGTATCTAAAAGTTTTAGGTGTACATTTTTAATTGGAAAAAATGATCCAGCAACAGCAATTTGACTGTATTTACGAAAAAAAGGCCTAACCTACAATGGATTATTGTAGGATATAGTATAACCTACGTAAAACATACCAAAATTTGACCAAATTTTGACCACTATAAAGTGTCTTTATCGCCCTTGCCGGCTTGACCGAACTCGCATCGCTTCGTTCGGTCAACTGCCGTCGAGTGCGGTAAAGTATCACTTTCCGCACTTGTTAGGTATATAACTATTACTAAATTATGTTGATTTTCTAATTCTCTAAAATATCTGCAAAACTTAATAATTTAATTTTTAATAGTTTATGAGTTACAGTCGAAAAACTAAAACCTTAAAGTGGGTTTTTTAAGAGATATATGCAAATATCCTAAAAACGGCTTCATTCCCATAAATAACAAAAGTTTATTGCGAAACATTGTTAATTTAATTCCTTAAAATATCAAGTTTTCTTCAAGATGGCGGCTAGCAGCTTGACATTTTTTAAGTATGTATGTATATGTATTCAAAACTGGCGGTTAGCTGTCTACCGAAGGCTGAACCATGCACTGCGGCCTCAAATGGGCCTATTCTGCCCAGGTATCTACTGAGATATTAAAGATCGCAATTCATACACACACAACCCAGGAAACTAAAAAAACCTGCAGACTACCAAACTTGATTTAGGCTCGATATTTCGGTCTTCAACTTATGCCAGTTGAAGCTTTAGTGAAAGCCACTCAAAACTGTACCACTTATTTTCATTATACAGGAAAATAACTAATATTACTTGGCTACCATTTTGAAGAAAAAAATAATTTTCGGTGGTAAAATTTTGGTAAACTTTTGGTATGTTGTAAAGTGTACCAAATGGTCTAACAAAATGTCAAAAAAGTTTTTGGAGTCAAACCTTAAATGCAGTCTCCTAAATATTATACTATGTAAAAAAATATTCGACCCCTATCGTTTCTTTTTTTGAAGCGGAGAAAAACGCGTTGAAAGTTGAACCTCTTGGAAAACTGCTTCTGCCTTCCATTCAAAGTTCAGCCAATTTTGATGTTTATTTGAATCCCAAAAGAACGGATATCACATGAACCGTTTTGAACGTCACCTCGACATTTCCTGAGCTAAGGTCACTGACAAAAAAAAATAATCTCTACTCTTAATCCAACACGCAATTTTTGATCAAACTAAAAATAAGAATTCCTTGAATCAAGAAATCCTAATCTCTGATTCAAACAGGTACCTTTAAATCAACAAATCGAACTAAACTATAACCTATAACCTAAACTATGCCATACAACCTAAATTAAATTACAACGACCTAGCCACTAATATAATAACATCTTGGACTTGCACAAGCTTGACATATCTAATAGAAAATTGTTGTCGTATAAGTACTTATTTACCGCCAGAGGGTGGGAGAGATGTTACTTTTTGAGATTTAATGCGGGTTTTTTGGCAGGGATGCTTATTTGGACAATAATTAAGCTAAATTTAAGGGCACAGACTCGTTGTTGCAAAACCTAAAAATTCCGTTAATTGAAGGGTACGTATTTCTTAACTTAAGATTTAGTTATATTTTTTTTTTAATAGTGCAAGTTTTCTTAATTCAAATTTTGTGTGTGTTCATTAAGTACTAATTTAAATACACTTATTCTTGAAATTTCAGAGTGAGCAAATAGTTGTTCGAAGTATTTAGTTTTTGTAAGTATAGGGCTATTCTTAAATACAGAAAACCATTTTTTTCAGTATGGAAAATGACTTTCCCACTGAACTGTGACTCTCAATATTTAGCGCCATATCGATATCGCGCCCAAAAACCACTTAAGATGTTTGCGACTTTTCCTAAAATGCACACACTGCTGTTACCTAAGTGCCCAAAAAATGATTCTCGTATTTGGGAACAAAACTATAGTGTAGAGAAGCTTAAACTACAACCACTCCTCACAAATACAGATTTAATAAGAAAAAATCTGTTTAAGGTCGGGTAGGTAGGAGAAAAAATACGGCACCTACATAATACATTGTATTTAAAGGTAAAGGAGAAGAAAATTCACTCAGTTATAGTTAATATCCCACGAACACAAAGGGGAGTTCCTGTTCTCACTGATGCATTGAACGCATTATTCATCTGTCATAGATAGACAATACAAGAGGGAATCAACCCCTTGTTTTACACTTTGTGTTTAGGGGTATATAGTCTAAACAGGGGTTGCAGATGAGATGCAAAATAGGGGTGATTAATTGCGTTTGGATGGTGCACTCGGGGAATTCGAAATTGACGTATTAGACCATAGAGAAGATATCCGAACAGTGAATATGCCACGATTAAAGAGAATTTGGTTTTTGCAAAAAATGTTAGTGTTAGCCGAATTTTCTCTCTTATTTTTTCTTGAACTCCACCATGGACATTGGGAAATGTTTTTCTTATTTTTTTAACTTTTTAGTATCTGAAAATTTAGGATTATGGGTAAATTGTAACTCCACCGGTGCCAACAATAGAGTTTATAAATCTTTGATTTATTCTCCCGGAGTCGATGGAATAGTTCGATGGGGAATATTAAAACAGGCATTCAAATTAGTCCGGTGATGACGAAAAGGGGAAGCTGCATACAATTAAATTAAAATCGGGATTGAAATTTAAACTATCACGAGGTCATTTTAGCCAGTTATGTCGTCTAGTACAAGCGCTCGAGGTGATAGAAAAGATAATTGCAATTTTGATGGAAATTGGAAAATTATTGCCATGGATGGCACTAAAAATTAACTTTATACGGTGACCTACAGTCCAGGCCTACAGTCCATTCCATTTTTATTTAGGCAAAACGTAACCTCACTTTCCATAGAACAAAAACCAGATTTTTAAGTTGCCAAAATCAAACGCCCTAGGTTTTTAGTAATCGGCATTATAACACTGCTAACTTTAAGTCACTTCGAATAACCCCTTATAATACGCTTTCATATAATTCAAATGCACTAGAATGAAACAGCAAGATGCCAGAGATACTTTATGGATGAAAATTATATTATTATGTAATATGCCTGTTAAGGCGGCCATCATATTCGTTCTGAGAGAGACCCATACTGGTAAGCGAAGTAACCCAAAAATTAATTAATGGCTTTAAATTTTGCGTATTCTTTATTACAAGCTTTTATTTAACTTCACCTCTGTATGTATGTTTATATCTTTGGGTCAAATCTTGCAACTTAATTTTGACTAACCTCTGGATGTCCGATTGAATTCAAATTTGGTATGCGATTATAGTTCCGGTGACAATATAATAATATGGTATTATTAGGTACACACTTCCCTCTAACGAGGGAAGTGGAGGGGAGAAAAGATTTAGTTTGTTCGATTTAAATCAAAATTTGCATACAGAAGTTTTTCGGGAAGGGGATATGAATTTTTGATCAGATTTGAAAATTTCAATATGACGGATTCAAAATGGACGATTTTTGGTCATGTTTTGCTAACCAATTTTAACTGTCTTATACACATCCGATTGTCTTTAAAGTTGGTATGCTTTTATAGTTCCGGTAACAATACAATTATATAGTATTACTAGGCACCTCCCTCCCCCCTACGAGGGGAGTGGAGGGAGAATACGGAGGTTTTCCAATTCAAGAGGAAAGACTTTGTTTTGCTAACCAATTTTAACTGAATTATACACATCCGCCTGTCTTCATTTGATATGCGGTTAAAGTTCCGGTAACAATAACTTGGTATTATTAGGCACCCCCTCTCCCCCTACGAGGGGAGTGGAGGGGGACAAACACCTAAGTTTGTCCGATTTCAACCAAAATTGGTATACGGGGTTTTTTGAGGATAAAGAATACGAATTTTTGATCAGATTTGAAAATTCAAGATGGCGGATTCAAGATAAACGATTTTTGGTCATGTTTTGCTAACCAATTTTAACTGACTTATACACATCCGATTGTCTTCAAATTTTGTATATATTTAAAACTCCGGTAACAATACAATAACTTGGTATTTTAGGCACCCCCACCCCCCTACGAGAGGAGTGGAGGGAGGGAAACACCTAAGTTTGTCCGATTTGAACCAAAATTGGTATACGGGGTTTTTTGGGGATAAAGAATACGAATTTTTGATCAGATTTAAAAATTCAAGATGGCGGATTCGAGATAAACGATTTTGGTCATGTTTTGCTAACCAATTTTAACTGACTTATACACATCCGATTGTCTTCAAATTTTGTATATATTTAAAACTCCGGTAACAATACAATAACTTGGTATTTTAGGCACCCCCACCCCCCTACGAGAGGAGTGGAGGGCGGGAAACACCTAAGTTTGTCCGATTTGAACCAAAATTGGTATACGGGGTTTTTTGGGGATAAAGAATACGAATTTTTGATCAGATTTAAAAATTCAAGATGGCGGATTCGAGATAAACGATTTTGGTCATGTTTTGCTAACCAATTTTAACTGACTTATACACATTAGATTGTCTTCAAATTTGGTATACGTTTATAGTTCCGGTGACAACACAATAACATGGTATTATCAGGTACCCGCCTCCCCATAACGAGAGAACTGGAGGAGGAAAAAGATCATAATAATAAAAGCGATGGGCGTATTGTAGAAAGTTTGGCCATGTTGCCTCGAAAAATTTATGTTATTGATTGTTCGCAAGAGTCTGAATTCACTATAATGCAGAGAAATGCAAGGGTAAGTAAATTCTAACCAACTCGACCTAATTTACGGCCATCGTTTTTATTATTATGATATCAGAATGCTAAAAATTATTTTCGACTTTTTAGTGAACTTTATATTTTATAAAGCTTGTATTTGAAAAGCTTTTTTTATATAAAATTATTTTTTAATTTTTAGATTTGTACCCTAAATCGTCCATTTTGAACCCGCCATATTGAAATTTTCAAATCTGATAAAAAACTCATAATGCCTTTTTTTGATTAAAATCGAACAAACTAAATCTTTTTCCCCCTCCACTTCCCTCAAACAATCGGATGTGTATAAGTCAGTTAAAATTGGTTAGCAAAACATGAGCAAAAATCGTCCATCCTGAATTCGCCATATTGAATTTTCAAAATCTGGTGAAAAATTTGTATAGTTTATCCCCAAAAACTTTTTGGTTGAAATCGGACAAGCTAAATATTTTTCTCCCTCCACTTTCCTTGCATGGGGGAGGTGGGTACCTGATAATACCATATTATTTTATTGTCACCGGAACTATAAAACAATCGGATGCGTATAAGTTAGTTAAAATTGGTTAGCAAAACATGACCGAAAATCGTTTATTCCCAAAAATTCATGTATACCAATTTTGGGTGAAATCGGAGAAACTTAGGCGTTTCTTCCCCCCAGGGAATGTTTAACATTACCATATTATTGTATTGTCACCGGAACTATAATCGCGTACCAAGTTTGAATTCAATCGGACTACAAGTTCATAAGTTTTGATCCAAAACTGAAAATTCATAACGACTATCTAAAAACTGCATATTCCTGCATGCCTTAAGGCTGCTACGAATTTGCAGTTTTTATATTTAAAATAACAAATTACTTCCTAATATTAGAGGGAATTGTAACGAAACAGATTTCTATCGATCTTGCTACTCTTGCGGCTATATGCCTATTGTGCCACTGAAAATGACTAATGCATGAGGTGGGTGCGTCCACCATGCCATTTGAGATTTCATAACCAGTCCCTTCTATGATGTGTAGAGTTCGCACTATTTACGTTTATGTATTGGATCAACACTTGCGGCCTTGGCCAGATCTAGTACACATGGTTCCAAAACTTTCTATTACCATCAACTCATGATAAAATTTAAACTAAACGAATTCGAAAATTTTCTGAATGAGGCCCTGTCCATACTGTGATCAGTGTGGCCAAAAATCTAGGGAGAAACAAAAAAAATCGTCAAACTAAAATTCTCGTTGACAGTGGACGTCAATCAATGTGGATAAATTTCTGGTGGAAAATACTGTAGATCATAATATTGGAGACGTTTTGCACCTTTTCTCCGAGGTGACTTTATCGCTAATTAAAGCATTACTACGAATAGCTCACGTCAGGTTATTTTTAAAGTAGGAAGTATTTTAATTTTTTTTTTTTTGGTTTTTGTCTTAAAATTTAGCCGCTATAAGTATAAGTGCGCTATAATCTTATCTAGCGCTCAGCTAAATATTATAAATAAGTGCATATTACACATAGTTTTAAAATTTAAAAAATATAATAATAACGTTCTTATTTTTGGAAAGTGTAACGGTAAACATTCGAATATAACAAATATAAGGGGTGTGATGCACTATTAAAAATAAGAAGCGCATTTATTCTTTGTATCATCTCTCTTAAAAAACTAAGCCTCCAAAATTATTAATAAATCTTTACTTGTTTTTCAGACGGGAAGTAATCGTAATAGTTTAGTTGAGTTTTTAATTTTTCCTGTTCATTAAACCGAAAAGTAATAGATAAAGAATCCATAAAGGACACGGCTCCACTAAAAATACAACTGCAACTCACATTATGTTGAATCTAACCAACAATACAGTATCCTTAAAGTAACTAGACTAACGCTGAAGATATATGGTAATTGAGTCGAAATGTCTGTGAGCTTGTAGAAAAGTACTACGTTTTCATGTAGAACTGGAAACACGTTTTCAATACAATTCACTTTCAAACCTTCCATGATATCGTGGCAAATTGAACTTGAATAATAAGCTATTGACACTTCCAATCTTTCTGCAAAAAGAAGGTATACACCTTTATTTTAACTATAATATTGTATTAATTGTGTTGTAAACTTATTGACTTAAAAAAAAAACAAAGTAAAATTCGTCAAAACTAACCTCAAAATGCATCAGGCAACTATTAAAAACTCAAAACGTATTCAGGTCCACGTGAAAACGTAATAAAAGTTATGTCAAATTTAGTGAAAAATGTAAATATTGACCGGTAATGTTTTATAAACGCACGTGTCAAAAACTAAATGTTCCTACTTTACGTGCCTAAACACACACATATAATAAATGTAAATATTGACCGGTAATGTTTTATAAACGCACGTGCCAAAAATTAAATGTTCCTACTTGCGTGCCTAAACACACAGAAATTTATTTAGAGCAAGCTAATTTTTGCGCAAGTAGAAAAAATCTTCTACGTATCCAAACTGCGCAAGCGTCGTTGGTGCAACTGCCACCACCTGCGAAAAAATATCACTTTCGGCCCTTGTTAGGTAATAGTTACTTTACCGCACATGACGGCAGTTGACCGAACGAAGGAAGTGAGTTTGGCCAAGCCTTCAAGGGCGAAAGACACTTTTCGCACCCTTCAGGTACAAAATGTTTCCTACTTGCGTAAAATAGTTATTTAAATTTTGTTTAAATAATTTTTTAAAAATGCGTGCGGGAAAAAAAATGTCCGCAATCCCTACGGGAAATACACGGCGTGCCGGAAATGCAACTTCCAGCACGCAAATGCGTGCGTAAAAGTGCACAGTGCACGCAGTATCGGAGGGATGTACGTAACGTTACGGACCCTCGAACGTACGTAACGATTTCAATCAGCAGTTTTGTCATCGCACCCTTCAAAAAAGCGGCCATCGTTCGAAACATCGCATAAATAACTCAAAAATGTAGTGTATTTTTGGCTTTATTTCGAACGCGTTAGGTATACCGATAGCGATACGTGTGTGCGTTAAGTGTCTATTATCTTTTTGTACTTCCCGCACGCGACGCAAGTCCAGAAAGTATACAAAATATATGCAAAAAAATATCAAGATTTTACCGACGCTCATAAAAATTGACATTTTTTGGGTGTTAAAATAGTTATTTACCTAACAAGTGCGTAATATATCGTAAATATCTTTATTTTTAACAATACAAAAATAGTGTTTGAAAAGTAACTTTTTCGCACGATTTTTTTAGTAAAGTGCCTTCATGTGACTTTTTAAGTTAATGGTTAAGGCTATGAATTTTTTGAATGAAAAATAGTACCCATAGATAGTATCATTTGATTTAAACTATATTTTGAATTAAAATATTGTTCTTTGAAGTGAAAATCGTGCATTACATTAAAAATGATACGGAAGAGTAAAAATCGTGCGGAAAAGTAAAGAAATCGGGCGAAAAAGTAAAATCGTGCGGAAAAGTACCACTTTCAAAACGAAAAGTCACTTTTCCGCACGGCTCGTAGGAAAATTAACTTTCCGCATATTTTACTAAAAAATACTACTGCTAACCGTTCTCATAAGCTCTCTATTTTTTTATACTAAAACTTTCCAATCCATCCAACAAGGATCAATTCCTAGTGGACACAGAATCTATAGCGATGTTAATTAAAAATCCATCATTCACAAACACCCAATGGGCGAAGTAGTATTTACTCTGGCCGGGAATCGAACCCGGCCCGTCTGTGTGAGTCTCCCACTACTCCACGGAGGCTGACCTCTCTATGACGTTAGTCCTTTTAATCTAAAATGCTTATCACTGCAAAAACCTCTTTGTGTTGGCTTCAGCAGTGAATTCAAAACAGGCTTGCTTTTGGTGACCCCTTTTTCGAATTTTAACTAGATCATATAGCGGAGAAGTATGGCCCCCAAATGGCCGACACACACCGCAAATGGAATAACGTATCCGAAATTGATTTTTGGGTGCATTGTTTTAGTCACAATATACAGTTAACTGTATTTTATTTGATCGCAAGAGAGAATTGACATCAGAAGATAGATATCAAATCAAAATCAAAAAACTTTTATTAAATACAACATAGTAAAAAAATATATTGATTAAATACATCTAAAATAAACGTTGAGGAAGGAAACCACAGAAGCATATTAATGCTTGTATACATGGATTGTTTTTAATACGTTTAGAGTAAAGTCACATTTCGGTTAAAAGTTCAATTTTGGGTAAAAATTCGCAATCCGGTAAAGTCACTATCGGGTAAAAAGGTGTCTGCATCGAGTTTAATAAAATAATAAATTACCAAAATATCAGGTGACATTAAAACAAAACTAAATAAAAAAAACAAAAGTAGAACCCAAAAAAAACTTTGAACTATCTTAGGTATTTTAGGTCAGTTAGTGGCTAAAATAGCGCTTTTTTACAGGCGTTGCGTTGGTTTAAATAACGAGCGCAGCAAGGTATTTAAAAACGCGATAAAAAAAGCAGTTTAGCCGCGAGTTATTAACACTATTTTTTAATACCTTTAGCAAAAAATTCAACAAAAACAGGAAAATACTTTTAAAAATATCGAACGAAGAGCACTTTTCGCAACACACTAATTTTACACTATATAAATCAAGGCGGCTGGTAAATGAAATAAGAATTGTTTCCATAGCGGTGTGACTTTTTACTCGGTGTCGGTGACGTTCATTGTTGCGACATTTTAATCTTTGACAGTTTGATATTTTGACGATGTTTTTAAATGATTTTCTCGTATATACTTGGTGAAATCTGGCGGAAATGGCTTAATTTTTATGCAAGAATAATTAGATTTTTTCAATATTACTATTTTCCGCTATTTCTCTTTAATTTTGGGTAAAAAACTGACAGGAATCTTTTTTGCATCCATGATCAAAAAAAAGTTTTTTTGAATCGGTAACCAAAAAAAGGGGGTTTGTATCGACTGCGCTGTAGAGGTAGTAGAGACATAAAGCTATTTGTAACTCATCGCGGTATACGTATCCGCAACTAGCGAGAACCAAGCACATTGATTGGTCAGAAACTTGTAGCACGTTCGAAAAGAGCATTTAAGGTGTTTCTGAACGCAATAGGTGCTGAGATACGATACGTGTGCCGTAACGATACGTGATACCTAACGCATCTCAACACCTATCGCGTTCAAGAACACCTTAGATTAGCATATATCTGCTCTTTTCGAACGTGGTACAAGTTTCAGACCAATTAATGTGCTTGGTTCTCGATAGATGCGGATACGTATACGGCGATGAGTTAAAAATAGCTTTATGTCTCTATTATCTCTTGTTTAAAACGGTTGCATCGAGTCATAGACTGAAGATGGTTTTGAACAATTGGTCCTCACAGGGCGGTCAGCTCTCACATATGGCTCCACGTGCCACACCCCGGTAACTGCATAAACCTGCAGGCAGGCAGTGTTGGGAAGTAGTAACACTAAAAGTAATTGTTCGGCGTATTTCTACATATGGAAACAAAAACGACAACAAATTACATAGTTAAAGGCGTGACAAGGATTGTTTTAACGGTTTTAATGCTGCGATGAGGAAGGCAACGGGAAACCACCTCATTACCGTCCCCAGGAAATATCATCATCATCATGACTGGAAACGATTGGACATAGAGATCTTGGGAGTTAGCGAGGTAAGATGGCCTAACTCAGGTAAATGCCAGATAGACGACTATTATGTCTACTACGCAGGCAATAACGGAAAAAACCACTATAACGGCGTAGCAGTCATTTTGAATAAAGAAATTCAAGAATCCGTTATCTCTTTTGTTCCTGTGTCAGATCGAGTCATATTTCTTCAGCTAAACTCTAAGCCTTTCAATGTCAATATTATTCAAGTATACACTCCATTCAGATGATGACGTAGAGGCATTCTACGACCAAGTTCAGACTGCCCTTAATTTTACAAATAAGACAGAAGCCACCATTGTTATGGGGGACTTCAACGCAAAACTTGGAAACGCCCCAAGAGAAAACATTGTTGGAAGGTACAGTCTTGGTACATCAAATGACCGTGGAGATCGCCTTTTTCAGTTCTGTCAGGAAAGGGATTTTATCGTATCAAATACTTTCTTTAAACTTCCAGCTAGATGCCTTTATACTTAGACTTCTAAATCCGACACTCCTGAGAGTATCATTAGAAACCACATAGACTTTATGTTAATTAATAAACGATTTAGAAACATTATTAAATCTGCAAAAACTTATCCTGATGCAGACGTAGGCTCGGATCACAATCGCGTTGTGGCGAAAATTAAATTTACTCTCAAGAAAAATCGTCCACCAAATAACAAACCCAGACCCAGGTTGGACGAACTTCAAGATAACATGATAGCAACTAAACTTAAAGTCGAACTTAACAAAAAGCTCAAAGATATTAATGAGTCTACCGAACAAGATGCAGAAATGGTCTGGACAAAGGTCAAAAATGCCATAGTTGAAAGCACAACACTCTTAGGCAAGGATGAAACAAGAAATAAAAAGAAAGTTTGGATGACCAATGAAATCCTGTAGTTGATGGATAAAAGACGCAGTAAAAAAGGCAGCGATCAGTATCATGAAATCAATAGAGCAATAAAAACATAGAAATATAATGGGTTAAGAATGGGCCAGAATCTGCGCGAAATGGCTAATAAGGGGGGAATCCATTTTGAATCACAGCAGAGTTAAATAAATTGTTGGTTGAGCTTGACATACAGTTTGCGTTTACATTTCAAATTTAAATCGAACTTGTATTCCAAAGATAAGTGGCAGTGCATCAATTTAAAAATATTGGCTGCCTTGCTGATTTAATGTATTAGGATATTTGCCAAAAAATTAATTAAAAATAAAATTTGATAAATTATATCCATGTTCAACAAAAGAAAAATGCTTTGAGCTGGTTCAAAATCTGGGTGTAAACATATGGTAAAATCAGTTGATTGCAAAAATAAACAAAGCCAGATAATTTAATAATTTTAAACAACGTTGTTATCTCATAATATATGCTAATTGTTTGTTAGTTTGAGACTAAATTAAAGTTCCTTCTAGATTTGGACAAAAAGTGTCGATGCTGCAAAAGACCTTCAAAAGAGTTTACTTATCGTTAAGGCAGGTTTTATAGAGAACAAAAGTGCCTTAAGCTAGTTCAACATATGCTTTTAGCTAGATATATCTTTCAAGCCAAAACTGAAACCCTCCATGAATTTCTTTCCAAAATTGAAGCAAAAGTGGGACTGGAATGTTTAAACAAATGACTGATGCAGAGTATATTTAATACTTTATGGAGAATGTTCAGTGAAAATTAGTTTATTAAGGAAAAAGTGCTTACATGAAATCATTAATTCACCCTTACCTCAATGTGTAAAATTATTTTAAAATCTCGCTATTTTTGTGAACAAGTATTTTTTAATATATTATTTCAATTCAAAATTAAATTCCCTGTAAGTGGTTTAAACATAAAAAGTAATTGGGAATGTATATAAAATAAGAATTATTGCTGCAAGCAAGACAAATACTATTAATTTTTACTTTTTTATAGTTAACTCCTCAGTTAATTCTTGGTTGGATGCAAAGATGTCAAACAGAGTTATTTAGTTACATACTTGTCAATCAAAACCTTATTGTATCATGTTTTTATTTTTAGTTTTGCAAGTCAATTTAATACAATATTGTTTGGACATACAGGGTGTCCCAAAAGTTCGAGTCCACCCTAATGTCTCCAAAACCAAAAGAGGCAGAGAAGTAAAATTTCACGTCATCGTACCTTTTATTAACAACCTAATATGTTACTTTTTTCTCTAATGGTTTTTAAATAAAATAAGAAAATCATTTCCATAAGACCAATGAGTTAAACAAGAAAACAAATATTCGGGGAATCTTTCTCTAAAACATTGCTCTTATTTAAAAACCGTTAGACGAAAAGGTAACATATTAGGTATTTTTGGAAACAGAATAAAAAGCTCTATTCAAACTTTCGAAAATATGCAATTATAAAAAGTATTGTCTCCGCTCTAGCTCCGCCACTTAATGAAGGACGGCACAATTAGCATCCAAAAAGATACTTTTTTGTAAACTATCTAATTGTGTGAAATTTTACTTTTCTGTCTCTTTTGGTTCTGGAGATTAAGGTGGACTCGGATTTTTAGGACACCCTGTATATATATATATATATATATATATATATAGGGTTGCCCATTTAAAAGGGTTCACCTGGATTTTTTCAAAAATTGTTCAGAATTGGAAGAAACACATCAATTTTGTTTGTAAACGGGACACTTTTTGGCTACCTATCTTGAAATTTTTATAGCATGCATCCCCTTCCAGGGGTAAACTTTACCCCTATATTTTGAATAGGGAAAGTGGGTCAAGTGATACCTTGTGAAGGTCTCCTAAATGTCTTGACAATCGTGTAAAAATTTTGAAATTCTATCAATTAGTTTTTGAGATATAGCCAAAAAGTTCCTGCTTAAAAACAGAATTGATGTGTTTCAGCATTTTCTCCAATTCTTTAATATTTGCATAGGGTTGGAGCATTAACACCCAAATCATAATCAATCATTTATTTATTCATTGTGACAGTCACAATTACTGATGATTGAATAATATCAAGTTATTCAATTTGTTTCTTATATTTTTATCTTGCACTGTACATAGCAGTGAATTTTTTTGCTTAAATTAAAAAACCTTATTCTAACATAACAGGCAACAATATCTTTAATTAGAATGAATGAGTGATTGGATTCCAGAGGTGGAGTTTCCAAAAAGTAGTCATTTCAAGTGCTTATTTCCTCACAAGAGAAATATCAACAGCCTCTTCCGACTTGTCAGATTTGCTGGGAACTGACAATATGACAGTTGAATCAATCACCCTGCAGTTTCCTCCCTCACCAGCTACTCTTGTATGCAGCAGTAATCGTCTATTTGAATTGAAGCGATGTTGGGTTGTTGTTTCATTCATTTTGGGATCTTAAAAGTGAATAAATATCCTTATAAATAACAAAAACTTAATATATATAAGACGTATAAGTTGCAAAAATGTATTTTTCAAATTAAAAAAATAGAGAAGTTAAGGCCGTCTCACATAAACTTGCATGGGGTCACATAACGCCTAGTGTAGCATTTCAATCACTGAACTGTAGAGATTTTATGCTATGTGTTATGTACCTCATGCAATTTTGTGTAGCTATGCGTTTATAAATAATTAAAAAAATTTAAAATAAAAAAAGACAGAAACTTTCTAACTTAAAAATAAGGTAATTATTTAGTAAGTATATGATTTTCTGCCATTTTTGATTTTTTATAAAAATTTTTTTATGGAGGCACCTACTAGCGTATTTATATATAAATTTTTTAATTTGATCTGATTATAGTCAATTGCTCGTTTTTATCCATTCTGTTGAACATTGTTTATCAAGCAGGATTAATATAAAGTATAAGTAGTTCATAATTCGAATAGTGTTTGTTCTAATTTTAGTCCTAAGAAATAACCACTGTTCATACTTGTCGTACTACCTATTTGCAATAACATCTGTCAGTTTTTTGTAACTCACTGTGAATCTCCATCTTTGTCAGCCTCATGTGAATGCCCCTGATATAAATCAAATCAAATTAAATCAAATATTTTATTTTGCCAAATGAAAACTTACACTAAAGTAACAAGACATAATTATAATAATTATGACAAAAATGGACCACCTCTCGATTATGAAACCGCTAACACTACATATGAATGCCTGGACTCTTCAAACGACAAAAACAGACAAAAATTTAAAAAAATAAGCCAAAACAATTGAAAGACAACATCATTTCAGATTCAGACCAATAGCAAAAGCATATTTTTGTTTTTGCAAGTAATAGGCATAATAAGGCCTGTTTGACATAGAGTAATTAAACAAGAATTGCATGCGAGTCTTCTCTTTTCATGTCACTTTACTGGTACTACTATAAAGTGAGATGACAAAAGATGACTTGCATGCAATTCTTGTTTTATTGCAAGTCGTCTCTTCTCATCCAGCTTGCTTTAGCAGCACCAGTGAAGTGAGATGGAAATAAAGGACTTGCATGCAATCTTTGTTTCATTACAAATACAAAGCAAAATCACTCGATGGGCACTCCCATTTTAAACAGCTAGAACTTTTTAACTTTCTAAAATACACTAAAATTAGAACAAACACTGTGACTATGAAGGATACTTTTGGCTACACCACTATACTTACTTTTAAATCGACATAAATATCCACTAACTGCTTAATTAAAAATCGAAGAGAAAAATATGAAAAAAAAAAACACTAAACGACAGACAACAATCCGTCCTCTGTCAAAATCAAAGAAAATGACATTGGTTGGTTGCGGAGGCGGCAACTTCCAGTCGCCCCATCTGTGCTGTGATTCAAAATGGATGGCCCCATGGGGTCCTCCGATTTTAGGATGCGCAGTCGTCTTTGCCCATTCTTAACCCATTATATTTCTATGAATAAAAAACAAGATAAGGTCAGCAAAACAAGACTGGATAACACAGCAATGTCAAGAAATAGAAGATCTAGATTCTAAACATGACACTTTCAATTTACACAAACGCATAAAGGAAGCAGCCGGATTATTTAATAAAAGACAAGCTGGAATCCTTGTGGACAATCAGGGTAAAATCATACCGGATACCAAAGAAAAACTAAAAGAATAGTGTAGCTACATAGAACATCTCTTTAACGATAACTGATCCGACAGCCAGAAGAATTCTCGAACCAAGGCATAGATATAACACCAGAGGAAGTAAAACACGCAATATCTTCAGCTAAAAACAGAAAAGCAGTAGGGCAAGTCGAAGTATACACTGAGGTTTTAGAGCTAATAAAAAACGAAGATTCGCTAAATACGCTGGTCAAACTTTTTAACTTGATTTATCGTAGCGGTAAAATCCCTGCTGACTGAGTAAAATCAACCTTTGTTACGCTGCCTAAAAAACATTCAGCGAAGAAGTGTAGTAATTACCGGCTAATTAGCCTAATGAGCCATATGTTAAAAATATTTCTAAAGATTATCAACAAAAGAATTTATGGTAAATGCGAATCCTTTATGGGCGACACGCAGTTTGGATTTCGTGGTGGGTTCGGGACAAGAGAGGCTATTTTTGGCATTCAAGTCTTAGTTCAGCGGTCTAGGAATGTGTCGGTGCCAGTATATGCCTGTTTCATAGATTATGAGAAAGTATTTAACCGAGTCCCACACGAAAAGCTTATAGAATCGCTAAAAGAAGTTGATCTAGATGACCGAGATCTAAAGATAATCGCTAATCTATACTGGAATCAGACTGAGAGGTCCAAATAAGAAGAGGAGTACGCCAAGGTTGTATATCGTCTCCGCTGTTGTTTAATATCTATAGTAACAAATTAATAGAGAATGCACTTCATAACTGCGAAGAGGGTCTGACCATAAACGGCATAAAAATCAACAACATACGATATGCCGACGACACTGTCATAATAACACACACGCTGGAAGGCCTGCAAGAGTTGTTGAATCAAATTGTTGCCAAAAGTTCGCAATTCGGGCTTAACTTAAATGTTGGAAAAACAAAATGGATGGTCATATCAAAGGAAAAGAACATCCGAGGCATGTTAGAAGTAAATGGGCAGCAAGTCGAACGCGTGGATTCATACAAATACTTTGGTTGTCTCCTCAATGAGAACTGGGACGGGTCAGTCCATATCAAGTCAACCAGGGTATTTTACCACACCATCTCCGATGTTGATGATTTTTAGTATACATGTTTTTCCTACCAAAAAACTGGAAAATCCAAAATTTCAGACTTTTTTGACCAGTTGTTTATTTTGAATTAATTTTTGAAAATCGAAAAAGTCACTTATTTGTCCTTAAAATGTGCGCACAAAATTAGGAATATCCAAAGAACCACTTATAATAGAAAAGTAGGTGAAGGTTCATTTTAAAGCTCTTATAAAGACCTTTCATATGAGAATATTGCATAACATATATTGAAAAAAAAATAAAAAAAAAATTTTTGATTTTTTTTTTTTGAAAAATTTCAAAAAGGCCATTTTTAATTTTTTTCAAAAAATTATATTATTTTCTTTAAAGTGTTATTAAACTATTCACAAAATTTTGAGATGGACAAATCATGGGTTCAATGTGAAAAAATTTATTAAAAATGTCACATGCATGAAAAATCGCCTATAAATAGACAATGCATTTTGGTAATTAGAAGAATATAATGGGGTTTAAAGCGATATTATAAAAATATTTAACAATATTTTATTTAATAAAAAATTATATCCTACGTTTCATTCTGTATCAGTAATCAGATTAACATTGCCCCCCATTGTAATATTTACTTACAAAACCTCTTTTCCACCGGAGACGTACTATTGGATGTTCCAATTCTTAGGAAAATATGCCTGTATTAACCTGCCAATACTTTTGTGAAATACTGCCTGTTTATTCCTGTTTAACATTAAGGACACACCTCCTTCATTTTATTGGTCTGTTTAGGTACATTGTGGGGATTTGCTGACATGAAAATTCCTGCATAAATTGATTTTAAATTTTTGGCAAGTATCTTCCTGATACAGCTCCAAATAATCGATACATAATAGTTCGACTGAAGGTTTATCAGAAGTCATCTCTGTGTAATTTTAAAAGTTTCAACTATGGGTGAGGCAAGTGGATGGACTAAATATAAAGTAAAGTGCTGTGATCCACTAGAGTTAAAAATCAAGCATTTTGGGAAATTAAGAAATGTGACCAAGTGGATGTGCAGTTACAAAAATGTCAAAATGGGAATGAAAATCTGTGATGGTTGTAGACTAAAGCTTTCAAAGGAGTTTAAGGCATCTGAAGAAGATGAGGCAGGGTAAGTAACAAATAGTATTTTTTAATATAAAATTAATAAACTAAACCAATTGCGTCAAGTACGGAGTGGAAAAATCTCATGGCATTATTTTGCATGGCATTATTTTGCATGGCATTTTGAGAATACAGACATTATGTACAAATTTCTTGGCATTATGTACACATTTTGGGTCAGCTGTTACCCCCTTTTTAAGTTCTTATAAAAAACTAACTTTTTAAATTTTTTTAGACCCAGTCAAGTTCCAGAAAATGATCCAGATTTTCAAGATCCTGCTGAATCATTTACTCTTTTAAACAAGTCATTGGAGCTTCTTGGTGTGTCGCCGATTAAAAGAAAAAATGTATACAAAGAAAAAATTGATATTGTACAGCATACAATTGCGAAAGCATTTACAAAGGAATCAGATTCAACGCTAGTAAAGGAATGCCAGAGTGACGAAAGTGAAATGATTAAGCAGTTAAAGGACAAATTTTTAAAAACCGAAAAGAGGAGTGAGAAAATACTAGTTTTATCATGTTTACCTCAAAGTTGGAGTAGAAAGAAGATTGAAGAAGAATTTGGAGTTTCTCAATATTTGGCCAGAGCTGTAAAACAGTTAGTTAAGGACAATGGGATATTATGTTCTCCTAACCCCAAACCGGGAAAGACCCTTAGTGATAGAGTGGCCCAAATAGTGGTAGATTTTTACCAAAGGGATGACATTAGCAGGACCATGCCAGGTAAAAAAGATTATGTTGTTATCAGAAAATATGGAGCTGAAAAAGAATATGTACAAAAAAAATTAGTCTTAGCTAATTTAAAAGAAATTTATGCATTGTTTAAAACTGAGTACCCCAATGAAAAAATTGGGTTTTCAAAATTTTGTGAACTGCGACCCAAAAACTGTATACTGGCAGGAAAAAGTGGGACTCATACTGTATGTGTATGTACTATACATCAAAATATAAAACTAATGCTCAATGGCTCCAAATTAAATAAGCTATATGATGAAAATAACAGGCCTCTTGCAATATCTTATCATGATTGCCTTTATAAACTAATGTGTAATCCACCTTCAGTGGACTGTTTTTTAAGCAATAGATGCAAGCAATGTCCTGGAGTAGAACAGTTTAAAAATACGTTAATAGAAAAATTTGAGGAAGAATTAATTGATGAGGTCTCATTTAAAAAGTGGGTCTCAGTAGATAGGTGTACTATGGAAACCGTTGTTAAGAAAAGTGATGATTTTGTCCAGGAATTTACTGATGATCTTGTAAAACTTAAATCACATTCTTTTATTGCAAAAATGCAAAAAGATAGATACAATGAAATAAAAATTAACCTTAAACCTGGAGAGTCTTTGATCACTTGCGACTTTGCGGAAAATTATTCCTTTGTTATGCAAGATGAAGTCCAGTCTTATCATTGGAATAACAGCCAGGCAACCCTCCACCCTTTTGCCATTTATTTTCTAAGTGATGGTAAACTGCACAACCTGAATTATGTGTTTATTTCGGAAAGCTTGACACATAATACAATTGCATTTCATTTATTTTTAAAAAAATTAATGCCTGATTTAAAAATCAAAATACCAGGACTTAACAAAATTTTTTATTTTTCGGATGGATGTGCTGCGCAGTACAAAAACAAAAAGAATTTTCTGAATATATGCCTGCATAAAAAAGATTTTGGTGTTGAAGCAGAGTGGCATTATTTTGCCACCTCGCATGGCAAAAGTGCCTGCGATGACTTGGGAGGAACTGTTAACAGACTTGCTGCCAAAGCCAGTTTGCAGAGGCCCTATGACAATCAAATAATGACACCTCTACAATTGTTTACTTGGTGTGAAGAAAACATATCTGGCATTGATTTTAAATATTGCACAGAAGCAGATTATACAAATCATGAAATAATTTTGAATAAAAGATTTGCGGAAGTCTTAACAATACCGGGGACACAAAAAATTCATGCTGTAATTCCTCTTACAGAAAGCACGTTTTTGGCAAAACAGTTTTCTACATGCTTAGAGGTCGAAACACATAATCTTTTTAAAGGTGGAAGCATTATTTTGCAAAATATCGAGTCAGGGTTTGTCACTGTAGAATATGACAGTGCTTGGTGGCTGGCTTGTGTCTTGGGGAAAAATAATGAGAGCGGAGAACTGAAAGTAAGCTTTCTTCATCCACGAGGACCTGCCTCATCATTTTTTTACCCAACACCTCAAGATATTTTAATTATTAAACCAGAAAGTCTTATAAAAAAAGTTGAACCCAACACTGCTACTGGCAGAACTTACAATGTCAGCAAAAAAGAAATGTCAGATTCATCAGAAATTCTTAAAAGAAAGTTAAAAAAATAAATTTAAGGTATATAGTTAGTCTTAGTGTTTTCTGTCTAATTTTTATCAACGAAGTAGAAAAGTTTGTTTATTTCTTTTGCGAGTTTAAAATAAAATAATTTGTAGATAAAGCCTCTGGGTATTTTTTAAAACCTGTATCCATCCAACAAATTTATTTATTTTAATATCCAGTGCACTATTGGTGCTCCTAAAATATGTTTATTTTTTTAAATGCATGATTTTTAATGTACTTAATATTTTTGATATTTTTTTTGACATTGAACCCATCATTTCTCCATCATAAAATTTTGTGGATAATTAAGTAACACTTTGACCAAAATTATATATTTTTTTCAAAAAAATTAAAAATGGCCTTTTTGAATTTTTCAATTTTTTTTTCAATTTTTTATTTTCAATTTTTTTTTTCTTAAAATTATGTTGTGATATTTCATAAAAAAGAGCTTCAAAATGACTTTAAAATGAGCCATTTATTACTTTCCTAGTGTAAGTGGTTCTCGAGATATTGCTAGTTTTGTACATTCTTGTTAAGGTCAAAATGCTGACTTTTTTATTTTGAAAAATTAAAAAAAAAAACTACGAATCAAAAAAATCTAAAAATTTGCATTTTCAACTTTTATGGTAAGAAGAAAATATATACCAAAAATCATCAAAATTGGAATTGGTCGCGTAAAATTTTTGTGATTTTTTGGTTGATTTGATATGGAATGACCCGGACAACATGCAAGAAGTTCGTGCAAGAATTGAACAGGCCAGATCATCTTTTATCAAAATGAAATCAGTGTTGTGTAGTCGCGATCTTAATACCACTCTCCGAATTCGTGTGCTTCGGTGTTGTTTTTAGCATCTTATATTATGGTATGAAAGCATGGGCACTGCCTGAGCCCATGTGCAAAAAGTTGGAGGCATTTGAGATGTGGTGTTATCGTAGAATACTAAGGATATCTTGGATAGAACGAGTAACTAATGTGGATGTTCTCCTTAGAATAAATAAAGAGTTTGAAGTTTTATTTACCATTAAAAAACGAAAACTTGAATATTTCGGCCATATTTTGAAAAATGACAAATATAAACTTTTAAAATTGATAATAGAAGGCAAAATTGAAGGCAGAAGAGGTCTAGGTCGTAGACGGATATCATGGCTTAAAAATCTTAGACAATGGTATGGTGTCAGTACTACGATACTTTTCCAAAAAGCAGTGGACAGGGTGCAGATCGTGCTGATGATAGCCAATGTTCGAAGAAAGCATGGCACTTGAAGAAGAAGAAGAACCAAAAAAGCCATGCTTTACTTATCTGCAGACAGTTACTAAAATCATGTTTTTGATGAAGGTATAAAAAATAGTAGTTTTCACAATTAGTCGTTAAAATAGTGCTTTTTTTAAAAGCGTTGGTTTAAATAACGACCGCCCCCCCTTTGCTCCAGAAAAAAGTAGATAACAAAGATGCTGCAGAACGTTCCTCTAAAGATATTCTATATAGAATCCCTCCACAATATTTTGGAACAGTTTGAAACAGACGAAAACCACGATATTATTAGAAATACAGAACAGTATTATAGAGTTTCAATTTATAAACATGTTTTAGACAAAATCATTTCGGACATAAAATCACGGTTCAATAACGAGACTCTAAGTATTTTTGACCTGAACACATTCATAGCAAGTTTTATACAACGTGAAGCCAAAATCAGGGCAAAATTAACTAATGTCGTTCCAAATACTATAAACTGTTTGATTAATACAAAACACAAATTCTTGAACTTTTATTGGGATATGTCAGTATTTGGAAACAATATTGATATATGATAATATATCAATCAAATATTTTTTATAACTGGAAAAATTATACGTAGTTACTTAAGCGCGGATTTTAGAGGGGTAGGTACGAAAATATTTAGAAAATCAAAAATAGGGCATAAATTGCGGCGCTATAACACCTTTGATATAACAATGGCATTTGTGGTGTCACTTTCTTAAAAATTTCTTAAAAATTTTCGCCTGCTGCGCTTTGAAACCATTGATACATTTACAATTTTATCTTCATTTTAAATAAAAAAATGCATTTTTCAGTGCAATTTTCTTTAAAATTTTTGCCTACGGCGGTATGATACATTGATATTTACGATTTTAGTATAATTTGACTTAAAAAATGCATTTTTAATGTAATTTTCTCAAATTTTCAGCGCATTCAAACGTTTTCTAAAATAAAAAATGTATGAAATAATTAACTTAAAATCTGAGTACCCCCCCAGATTTGAGGCCAAATTCGCGCTTGTAGTTACTAAGTTTTGTTTGTGTATATTGATATGTTCCGCATAAAAGCTATGCTTTTATTCTAGTTTTTTTTTCGTATCGAAACCGCCCCCCCCCCTTTTCAAATGGCTGGGACCGCCACTGGCTCAGAAGCTGTCGAGTTTGTATGGTGCACGCGCAAAGCTGGGGGCAGGTGTATGAAAGTGTCGGAAAGTTCCTTCCATACACGGTAATCGGGTGAGGTTCGGTCGTGGTCGGATAGGTTTCGGATATCTCGTGATCGCTTCAAAGCCTATTATTGGTCGATATCAGGGAGAGGACCGTTCCTGTGCGATCTTTCCTACGAAATTCAAGAATCAGCTCCCAGGCATTCCTCCAAACAACCAACTAAACGTTCGCCGCTGGGGAACTGTGCTAGTAGTAGTAAAATTTGTGGAATTCGTATCGGAATCAGTATAATTGGAAGCGAAATTAATGAAACTGGCATTGGAATTAGTGCAGGATATGGTATCAGAATTCGTCGTAAGTTAAATTGGTATTGAAATTAGTGCAAGATTTGGTACCAGAATTCGTGAAATTTGTAAAATTTCTATATTGAAATTGGTATTTCTTGCCTCTCCATCTTAAAGACAGCTAACCACCCATGCACCTTCAGTTTTTGATCTTAAAACGTTTTTTAAAAGTAATTCAATTACCCCATGAAAACGTAAAAATGGATCGTATTGAAAATGGATTCAGATGGCCATGAAAACGTTGTAATTATATGTGTTGTGTTAACCAAGTTGGCAGTAAATTTGAATAAAACAAGCAAACCCAACATATCAAAGAAAAAATACATCAAGATAATTCAAGCAAGACCTTGAAAGAGAAGAGATACCAATCTCTAATTATAGTAATTTTGCACATAATTTTAGCATCAGTTGGTGCGAAACATACACGGTGTTATTTAAAACATGCTGTCAGGACACAGCGGTTATTATTCAATCATAAAAAACCGGGATACCAGATAAGACAGACAAGCACTTCAAAAAACTTACCACAATTTGGTCAAATCCATAATTTAAAAAACACTGACGAAGCTAAAGCCAATTAAAATGATACAATTGGAATGACGATGACGCCATTCATAATTTTTATCTTAAGATGACGGATTGGGGTCTCGGGAATTATTTTAGAAACACTGCGACAACATATTGATTAACTCTACAGATATAAAAACTACTCAAACTATTCATCATCTATTTATTTTTATTTATTTGTGCTTGGGTAATTTTTAATGTCAATTTTTTTCATTATTATGCACGTGTTTTTTTCTTGTTGCGAACAAGATATAAACAAATATTGACACAATTAGCTCAAAATCGCTCAATTGTTCTCCGTCTATTCCGTAATTACTAAACTACATGTTGTTATGGTTCCTCATGATAGAATTAACTCTAAAACTATAAAAACTACTCAAACTATTCATCATCTATTTATTTTTATTTATTTGTGCTTGGGTAATTTTTAATATCAATTTTTTTCATTATTATGCACGTGTTTTTTTCTTGTTGCGCACAACATATAAACAAATATTGACACAGAATTAGCTCAAAATCGCTCAATTGTTCTCTGTCTATTCCGTAATTACTAAACTACATGTTGTTATGGTTCCTCATGATAGAATAGAATGTACATGAGGTGGAGACTTTAAATGGAATATTGGCCGTGGCGGGCTAAAAAATTATTTTTTAGAAAAGTCCAAAAACACGTCAACTAAGATTTTTAGCAGGTAGAATTTTCGGTAAAAATTTTTTTGTGAACGGACCCTCAGAAAGGTGTGTATTCACATACTTTTTCACATGCAACTTTATTTTCAAATGAGAAGACCCTGCTTGTGGCACCTTGCTGGAAAGCTTGTGGAAAATGAAAAACGCTCGTGTAACTTTTTTTTAACATTTGTTTTACATAAGCTTTCCAACAAGTTGCCACAAGTGGGGTCTTCTCATTTGGAAAAAAGTTGTATGTGAATAGACCCCCTTTCTGAGGGTCCGTCCACAAAAATATTTTGCCGGAAATTTTAGCTGCTAAAAATCTTAGTTGACGTGTTTTTGGATTTTTTGAAAAAACAGTTTTTTAACCCACTACGGCCAATATTCCATTTAATGTCTCCACCCTGTATAGACAGCCATACGCGTATTTTTTTAATTCCTAGACTTGGAGAGATTATAAAAAACCAAATTATTTTTTTTTCTTAAAAGGGGAATGTTAAATTTATAAACTTTATTAAAATTAAATTAAATTAATTAATTCAAATAATAATTCGAAATATTCAAACATATCAGTGGCCTTAGAAAGAAATTTTAGCTTATTCGGCGGAAAATCAAAAAAGTGCTCCCAGACTTGTCTTCGTTTTTACAAAATGTGCCTTCCATTCAAAATTCAGCCAATTCTAATGTTTATTTGACTTCAAAAAATATGGATATCACATGACCTATTTTGAAAGTCACTTCGACCTGAGCTAAGGTCCCTGAGAGAAAAAAAAAGAATCCGTTCTTCTGCATAAATATTTTGGTAGTTATAATATATTTTCGTGCAATTTCAGTTACAAGGGGGCACATAAATGAGGCTAAGAGATACACTTTTTCCTGCTTTTTTTTCAGATTTTTTTTTTTTTATAAAAAGCGTCTATAGTTTCTGACATTTAAACTTTCTTTTAAAAACACCGACTTTAGTTTACTTATTAAGCAAATATTTCACAGGGATTGCTGGTGGGAACAAAATATCTACAAATTGTTAGAAATGTTCTCTACCAACACTATTTATTAAAACATCAACGCATTTTTGATGCAGTTGTTTTATCAATCAATACAGATACTTCAAGTTCAAGGTCCCTATGAAGTGTTTTGTTTAATCTACAAGTAGTTAAGTGAAAAACAAGTTACTAAGAAATTATTTAGTATTTTATAACACAAATCTATACATTTAAACATCCGAATCTCAAATTTTGCGAAAAATAATTTGTTCTAGCCACTTGCATTTTAAAACGAGATTACCCAGCAACGTAATGCACAACTGAGTGCTTAATTTTATATCTCTATCTTTTCATTAACGACAATTTTTTTTTTCACAAAAATCACCTACAAAAAAAACATATTCAAAAAAGTACACCAAATAGTATAAAATATTTGTTTTTCTTTGATTTGTGTATATACAGGGTGTTCCAAATTCGATGCTCACCATGGGGATCTCCTAAACGGTAGAAGGTACTAAAATCTTTAAATTACGGCAAAGTTGAGCAATTTGATGCTTTGCTCAAAACCAAAAAAAAAATACAAATTCCGGGTAGTTCCGAAGATAGGCGAAAAAAACCGAACTCACACTGAAATGTCAAGTCTCAAAAACGGACCTCTCACTAGGTAGATCTTCAAAAAGTGTCTGTAGAAAGTTTTAAGCATTTTCTGACATCTTTAAGAATAAGGGCGCAGAAAAATAAAAACTAAAAATGAAGATTTCGGTTTTTTCCGCCTATCTACAGAACTATTCGGAATTTGTAAACTTTTTTTTTTAGTTTTGAGCAAAGCATCAAATTGACCAACTTTGCCCTAATTTAAACTTTTTCGTATCTCCTACCGTTTAGGAGATCCCCATGGTGAGCATCGAATTTGAAACACCCATAAAATTCAACTTTTTTTTAAATCGGCCCCCATATTTTTACTATGTGGACTACTTATATAGTATATGTACTGGTTTATATAAAACTAATAACTATATTGAAGAAGGCGGTAGGTATACATAAAAAAAGTACTAAATATTAAAAAATTAAAACTTTATAACCGAAGATTGAACAGACTTCAAAAAAGTGCACTTAAAAGTATAAAAAAAAATTATTTGTATGTAAGTATAAATCCAAGTTTTTTAAAGTCGGCGCATATATATATATATATATATAAGTGGTTTGCATTATTATATGTACAGGGTGTTTGTTTATAACTGGAACACTCAGTATCTTTTTTATTAATGAAAATAAAGGGTAGGTTTCAATTCAAAAATTTCTTAGCAAATTCAACGAACTTAAACGCTATAACAACTTTTTTTTGTTCCCCTTGGTATACAGGATGTGGCAATGAAGCTATTTTTTTAAAATAGAATATCCAGTATATGTTTGCATTTTTGAATTTTTCACAAAATTAGTTTTACAAAAATACCAAACACTATTGAAATATCTTTTGTAGCTTCTGAGTTATTTGCGTTTGAAATTTTAATAAAATACATTAGAAACGACCATCTGATCAAGCTACATTGCCTTCAATCGTTTTTTTTTCAAGGCCACTAGATTTTTAAGCTTATATTGTTAAAATAAAGAAATATTGAAATATTGATATTGAAATAGTGTTTGATATTTTTGTAAAGCAAAAACGCAAAGGGTGTTCTATTTTTTACAAAAATGTCTTTATTGCCACACACTGTATACCAAGGGCAACAAAAAAAAGTTGTTATTGCGCTTAAGTTCGTTGCAATTTGCCAAGAAATTTTTGAATTTAGACCTACCCTTTATTTTCAATAATAAAAAAGATACTGAGTGTTCCAGTTATAAACAAACACCCTGTACACTTGATTTGAAAAAAAAAACTCATACATGCATTTTTTCCTATGCCACAAAATTTACCTTCCCATTAGTGTATACTATTATAAGGCATCACCATGCAGCTTAATATGCCTGACAGCTTAAAATTCAGTGTGACATCCTTAAAAATGCCACAGATATCAACATTTACAAAAGTTCAAATTATCAATCGAGTTATAGAAGACTGGTCTAGAAGAAAAAGCGCTGAATTGAAAATAATTCTACGGATAGAAAAGATGGATCGGGACGACCAAAAGTAAGTTCTGAAGTGCAAGATGAGAGACTTATTGACCATCTCAGACAAAATCCTTTTTCAACGTCGGTTGAAGCAGCTAATGTAACATTATTTCCGGGTTCTTTAGCAACAGTAAATAGAAAAGTAACGAAATCAGAAGTCTCTTGTCGACTTGCTGCAAAGAAGCCTTTCATAACAGAAGAACCAGAACAGGCCAGAGTGATTTTTGCACTGAACAACGTTCTTCGTGATAATGACTTCTGGGAGAGGGTGGTTTTCACTGAGGAAAAAATTTTTCAATCATCTTCAAGCAGCAGAAGAATTTTAATTTATATACCACCAAATTCTAGATTTAAACCCGAATATACAAACCAAATTAAAAAAGCTGAACATTTTTCTGTAAACATGTGGGGCTGGTTTAGTGCTAGAGGTTTGGGTTTTTTTTTGGAGAATCGAAGGAAGATTCAATAGTGAACGATATATTAAAATCCTTGAAAACGTTATGCTGCCATCTGTACAGGCTTTACATAAAAATAATGATTTCGTTTATCAGCAGGACACCGGTCCAGTACACACGGCTAATGTTGTTCGCCAATGGTTTCAGAATAATAATATAGAAACACTTCCTTGGCCAGCTAACAGCCCTGACCTTAACCCAATGGAAAATATATGGGGTCGAATCGTTAAAATAATATACCAAAGGAATTGGAGACCAAGAAATGCTGAAGAGTTAAGCGATGCTATTTATCGCGCATTGGATCAGCTCTCAGAAGGCCATTAGTATTTTCAAAATTTAACCTTTTCAATGTCCAGACGTTTGCAGCTTGTAATAGAGAAAAATGGTGATCCTTTTAAATACTAAATTATTTATTTTAGTTCTTTTTTAAGTTAAAATAATTAGTATTAAGTTTACCATCGTTTTTGTCCTAATCCAAGTTTCCTATTCGTCGAATTGTTTTCAATCCAGCGCTGTTTCCATCGTATTATTGTTATTTTATCAACTCCAAAATGGGTTACCGCCCTCTTTATAGAACAGCCTTCGTCCGTTACTCGAGTGATAATTTGATATTGTTCAATAAAGACTTTACCAAAACATTAATTTTGCTGATTTTTTAGTATTATGCAAAATTTAATATAAAAATAAGCTTGCCTTTAATTAAAGTAAAAACATATTTTCAGTTTTTTTTTCAGAAAGGTCAATGTTGTGACTGCATGTATGTGTTTTTTTTTTTTAAATCAAGTGTACATATAATAAAGCAGACCACTTTTATTAGGCGCCGACTTTAAAAAACTTGGATTTTATACTTACATACAAATATTTTTTTTATACTTTTAACTGCACTTTATTCAAGTCTGTTCAATTTTTGGTTATAAAGTTTAAATTTTTTAATTTTTATTACTTTTCTTATGTGTACCCACCGCCTTCTTCAATACAGTTGCTAGTTTTATATAAAATATTATTTTATTTTATTTTTTAATAAAACGTATAAATCGAATAAAATAATAATTCCAAAAATTAATTTGGCAGGAAATTAAATTTTTGTTAAAAGTGACGCCTTTTAGGTTTTTCCAATGATTATTCACTATTGTCGTAAAAGTGGTGGGAAAAGAAGAATTTTGAACCTCGGAGCTGTGCTGAATCAAAAAAAATTATTATGAAGATTAAAGTGACGACTTTAAGCCCTTAATTGTCGTAAAAGTGGTGGGAGAGGTATATTTTTTGTGTGAAAAGTGACCCAGCTATCTTCGGTTGACAACTTTGACAGTAAGTGTGGCATCATATCCCCCCACCACTAAAGAATCATAAATTAATGAAATAGGTCGCTGAAATGCATCGGTTAAAAAGTTTTTGATTTTTGCGACTCGTAAGAAATATTAAAACATGAAATACTGTTTATTTTAAGTTTCTTGACCATAAGACTACTAAAAAGGTAATTTGTTGCCTCATATTACAGAAGACTTGCTGTTTTGAGGTCGTTAACCTCAATCAATATTCCTAATACTTCATAGTTTACCACTACTTGGTATTTTTCTTCCATTTCTTTTAAACTCAACAACATTTATCACAAAAAAACGGCACCAAACTGAAAGTCTTCTAAATCGAATAAAAAAGATGTACAAGAAGCTAGCAGCGCAACTTGCGATTTTTTTATTACAACCTATATTTCTAATTAGAGCTAATTTAGTGCTAATATATTTCTTCGTCACTTTAATCTTCATAATAATTTTTTTTTATTCAGGACAGCTCCGATGTTCAAAATTCTTCTTTTCCCACCACTTTCACGACAATAGTAAATAATCATTGGAAAAACCTAAAAGTCGTCACTTTTAACAAGAATTTAATTTCCTGCAAAATTAATTTTTGGAATTATGATTTTATTCGATTTATACGTTTTATTAAAAAATAAAATAAAATAATATTTTAAATAAAACAAGCAACTGTATTGAAGAAGGCGGTAGGTATACATAAGAAAAGTAATAAAAATTAAAAAATTAAAACTTTATAACCAAAAATTGAACAGACTTGAATAAAGTGCACTTAAAAGTATAAAAAAAAATATTTGTATGTAAGTATAAAATCCAAGTTTTTTAAAGTCGGCGCCTAATATAAGTGGTCTGCTTTATTATATGTACACTCGATTTAAAAAAAAAACACATACATGCAGTCACAACATTGACCTTTCTAAAAGTGTATAATATATACGGACTACCAGCTAAAATGCCTAAAAACTTCAAAAGTACGACAATTTGTCATATTGTTTTGAAAAAAGGTCTCTAAAACTGAAAATATGTTTTTACTTTAATTAAAGGCAAGCTTATTTTTATATTAAATTTTGCATAATACTAAAAAATCAGCAAAATTAATGTTTTTCTAGTCTTTATTGAACAATATCAAATTATCACTCGAGTAACGAAATCATTTTGGAGTTGGAGTAAAATAACAATAATACGATGGAAACAGCGCTGGATTGAAAACAATTCGACGAATAGGAAACTTGGATTAGGACAAAAACGATGGTAAACTTAATACTAAATATTTTAACTTAAAAAAGAACTAAAATAAATAATTTAGTATTTAATAGGATCACCATTTTTCCGCACGAAGTTTAAAGGGATTCTGACATTGTTGTTGTCTAAATATGTCATCTTTGCTATCAAAATAATGTCGACTTTCATAATGTTTGTGCCTGCCTTTAATAGAGGACGGCATTAACTTTAATTTGTCAACTTTAAGAATGGCACAATATGAGCATGTTTAGATGACATGTTTACATGACAAAAATGTCAGAAACATTTCAACCTTTGTGCGGAACTGTCAGAAATAGTGCCGAGTCAGGCTATGCCGACTTTATGTACCGATAAGTCCCTAATAACTAAATGAGATAGACTTAAAATCTAATGCCTAGGTATACGAGAATTTTCCCGAGGAGTAGTTTTTTTTGGTAAAAATGATAAAACTCTGTAGCACTAAATAGGTCGTAGTGATTCATGTAACTTTTGGAGTTAAATCACGTTTCGTTTGCTTACAATCACTTGCACTGCTAGCTTCAGCAGAAGCTAGCAGCGCACAAGCTCTACATTCTTTTATGGAATATAGATTTAGTACTTTGCTCGGTTTTAATAGTTATGTTAGTGTATTATATTAGTGTGTATAAAAACCATTTATTTTTCTTTTTATAAGAAAATTACATCAGAATAAAATATCTGTAGTATAATTTTCGTATTATATATTTAAAAAAATATATATGATACTATGGAGCACTAAATTAGCTCTTCTCAAGTACGTATCTTTTTTTTCAGAATTTTCTTAATTAGTTGACTTCTCACGGAACCTATCAGGGCATGCGCTAACTTTTAAAAAATGCAAGTTCTAAATTTTTTGTAAGGAACAAAATTAGCACTAAATAGCTCTAATTAGTTATATAGGTTCTAATAAAAAAAATCGCAAGTTGAACTGCTAGCTTCTTGTACAGGGTGATCATTTATAAAGTTTCCTTTGGGAAAAGTTTTTTGCTATTGGACTTGGGAAGATTATTTAAAAAGCAATCAAAAATATGAAAATATTCGTACATTTTAAGGCATTGCTACATAATTTGACATTTATATTTTAGGAAATATAGAAAAATTATCAATTTTTATAAATAAAACACTAAGCCCTTTTTAGAAACATCTTCAACCCTGCTCTATATTTAATAGTTTCTACAATATTTACCTTTTTATCATCGAAAAAGTTTTACTATTAGTTAACTGCACTAAAGTCCGGTCACCGAATTTTTTGTCAGTCAGTCATAAGTCACAATATGTCAATTTGAAGGGAAACATAAAATTCAAACCCACTGCCAACATAAAAAATATTGAATAAAAGTTCTGTAGTGCAGCTAACTAATAATAAAATTTATTTGATGATAAAAAGCTAAATATCTTAAAAACTGTTATGGTTAAAATAGCATTGAACATATTTCTAAAAAGGTTTTAGTCTTAAGCTCCCGAAATTGTAAATAAATATAGGGTGTTCTATTTTTTTTAAAAACAATCATTTTTGTATATTTCGAAAAATATAAATGTCAAATTTGACAGCAGTGCCTTAAAACGTAAAAATGTTCTGCTCTTATTGACTGCTTTTTAAATTAACTTTCCAATTCCAAACGCAAAAACTTTTCCGAAAGGAAACTTTATAAATGATCACCCTATACATATAAAATGAAAATCGCTTAAGCCGTTTGGAAGTTACGCTGGAACAAACATCTAAAAAAACATAAAAAAATACTCGTTGAACTTTTTTGGAAGTCTATTAAAAGTGAGTAGAAATTCGATTAAAAAAGTTTCTTTTGATCTGGGATTACGTTTTTCCGAAGGCTAGCCAGTGTAACGATACGTCGCGCGTAATTTGTATCGTACGTCTGGAAGATACTGTGCATGCGTACTTGATCAAAACGTACGTTACGTCGAGATACTTGCAGTGGCTTACAGTCCCTAGTATTGCAAAAATAATAAAACCTTACCTTTTTGGGTTTCTGTTTGTATCCACTTCATCCAAACTTGAGGTTTCGTCCTGAAAATAAAAACGATATTGGATATTTAATTTATGACTTATATAATCTATTGCGTTATCGGTTTCAGTCCGGTAAAGTAGCTTTACCGGACTAAAAGTAAAATTGGCGGATGGGGTGGGTCAGACCGGCCTTGGATTTTTCGAGCCGACCGACCCTTTGTACTTGAACATGAGAAGGGAAGTTTATGGTATAAGCAAAATGAAAAAAAATAATCTGACAAAAAATATTTTAATAGGTAAAAAAAAAACGAACAAAACAAATACTGTTATAAAAAGAAATTACAAAACGGAATTAAAATAAACATTTAGTTATTAGATTAATTTAATACGTCAATACTGCATCAACCTGCTGGAACACGAGAGTTTTATGAATTATTTCTCAGTTGTCCATTTTATTTAACAAATGTCGCTCCATATTCATAAGCATAAAAGATTTTAAGTGTTCCTCTGATAAAGAATTTCTTAATCTATTTTTAATATATTTTAAAATTGAAAACCTCTGTTCACAAGATACTTGAGTCGCTGGAAGGGTTCAAATGTATTTATATGTAACATATAAACAAGGATATGCGTTTTGAAACATGTTATATCTAACAACGTTCAGTCAAGTAGCAACAAAGCACGCAAAGATCAGTGTATTTTTTACACTGATTTTGAATTGTTGAACATAAAGCATCTGGTTTAGACTTTAAATTTTTGTAAAATACACCGTAAACTTTGTTCTGGAATACTCTTATTTTTTTTAATTCCTCAAATGACATATCCGTAATTAAGTTTAATTTTTTTTGCAGCGCTTTTCCATAGACTCAACAGCACTGTTCATTGTTACGTAAAAGGTGTTAATAATAAATTTTTTTCCATGATTTTCAACAGATTCATCTGAAAAATTTTAATAAAAATTTTTTTAACTTTTCTTTTTTTAATGATTGGAAATTCTTAATGTAGTTTAAAATCAAGATCTCTTTTTTCCAGTTCACCATTAATAACTGATATAATTGTTTTTTAAGTTACAATTATGTTAAAGCCACGCTGATTTTTTAAAAATTAAGACACTGAGTTCCTTCATAAAACTGGCCTTTATATTAGGTCCTCATTCGTTGGTCTTTTAAAAAAGTTTGGTTCTCAACAACATTCTCTTTATCTCTTTCCTTGTCAATTTCAAAACTCACTATATATGGGTTGCGAGATAATTTCGATGGATCAAGTGAACGGTAAACCTTCAATAATGTTTTGATTTTTTTTGGTGTATTTTTTAAAATATCAGTCTTTTTAGATGTCGACGCCTGTGTCTGTGTATGTTCTTGCAGACAATATGACTTAAAAAACGAAAACGTATCTAATGATCTGCATTTTGTCGCTTCTTCCAACAGTTTCTTTTTTTTGCTCCTCCCTACTGCTTAATTTTTTCCTTCTCTTGTCTATTCATATTGGTGAAGAATGCACGAACAACACAAAACAAGCCAAATATATATTAACTTTAATAGTAGCAGGGGGGTTAAGGATAAATAATAAAAAAAACTTAATTTGAATGTGAGTAAGTAAAAATGTGACCATAAACCCCCCCCCTCGGTGCGCCACTGACTTAATAACTATGACTTCATTATTTTCTATACCGGTTTGTTTAAAAATGGTCTATAAAAGGTTATGTACACGAAAATTACTCATTGGAAATTACAGAGGTAATGCAGACATCTTGTGACAGATTGCAGAATTTTTTAAGCGCGCCCCAGGCAGCAGTGCTGCGGTAGCACGTAAGCGTGCAGTAGGGCTGTATGGCATGCGGTGGGATTAAAAATTAGATTTGGGCAGGTTGATCAGGGCAACATAGGTTACACAGGCAGAGTTGCTCTTGCAGTTAGCAATTGAAAAAAAAATCTCAGGGCAACCGACATTTTTAGATTATTTTTATCTATGTTAGACTATAACTGAGTTGAAGGTTTTCAATATTATTGATATTTTCATTCACTCTAAGACCGGCCCGGCCCAATTTTGACGTCCGACCCACCGGACATTTGCCCGGTGTCCCGGCGGTCCCATCCGCCCCTGATTTTGAGTTTTAACTATCACAGGGTTATTTCTGAACAATTTTTATTAATGCACGTTACAATAAGTTACTTTTACATTAACGATAATATTGCAGTTTGAATTATTTGAAATATTTGCGGGTAATATTTTTTATTGATTTTTCTCACTGTTTCGCTCACTAAATGACAACTTTAAAATTTTGACAATAATGTGATGGAAATTTTGAAGTAATACTTGACACAATATTTTCGATATCTTATGTAGATATATTTTTTAATAAAATAAAATATAAAATAAAACGTTGTACGATATACGGACGTGAGATGTCTTTAAAGTACTTGACTAGAAATTCCGCACTTGGCTCCTTCATCGCCTTGTCCGCAAAGACCTGTACTTTAACAGACCATTTCTCGGCTTTGTAACGTAAATTACAATTTTTTTTTAACAGACCGGAAAGTACGCACTTTCCAGTCGTATTTTTAGCCGAGAAAGTTTTTCTTTACAGGGAGTTCTCAAAAAGGACCTTTTTTTATTTTAGTAGCAATGATTTCTGACAGTTTTATTTACCAAAATAAACTTATTATTTTATTTATTTATTTATAAACAGATATAAAATTTGTCAGTTTTAAGGTTTACTCTAATTTCTTTCTTTTTCGCATCGAGTTTCTAAAAAACGGTCAAGTTACAATAATTTTAATCTTAATCTAACATACATACTTATGACTGATGTGGCTACTAAAAAAAAATTCAAAATATTACAAAATAAAATAGTGGTATTGGTGTAAGTATAAAATGCAATAAAATATTCCTAAATTTTATTTGAAAGTAGTAACTAAAAATTTATAAAATAAAATTTATCTATAGGATGGTATTGGTGTAAGTATAAAATGCAATAAAATATTCCTAAATTTTATTTGAAAGTAGTAACTAAAAATTTATAAAATAAAATTTATCTATAGGCTCGTTTTGTTTCAATATTATTGCTTATTATCCATTTTGTCAGTTTGTGTTTTATTTTGTTGTAATTCTTCTGTTTAAATGTTTCCGGTAGTTTGTAAATGATTGGTCCAGTGTACATAAGATGTCGTTTTGTCGTAGTAAAATGCATTTGTGGGCATGTTAAGTTATTTGCTTTATTTGATCTAGTGTTTATGTTGTGTTGTATAGAGTTTTTGTATTATTTTTTCGTCAACATGTATTTTACTGTCATATTAATGTAGAGTTGGTCAATGCTCATCAGGCCACTAGAACTAAAAACATAGTCCGTAGGATATCGTCTTGTTTTAAACAACATAACTTTTATAATATATTATACGCCGTAACATAGTATGGATTGAATTAATGCCATGTATACCATTTTCAGTGTTTTTAGTGTATACACTAACATCTAAGTTGATAAAACTTATGAATAATTTTTCTTATTTTGTTGTTTATGTACTCGATATGTTTATGCCAGTTTAGATGTTGATCGAAGATTACGCCAAGGTATTTTGGGTGAGTTTTTTGTGATATTTCACAGCAATCGCAGTTTACGCGGTCACATAGAGGGCTGTGAATTTTAAGTGTTAAATTTTCCTGCATATTTTTTTTTATTAAAGCAAATGAAATTTGTTTTTTGTATGTTCAATGTAAGCTTATTAAAATCAAGCCATGTTTTGCCGTTGATATACTTTGCTCTGCATTATACAGGGTTCCTAAGCAAATCCTTAGGGGGCCAAGCAGCCGTGTATAAGACGCAGACAAACGGAAAAGCACATTAGGCAGAAAAGGATGGGCATGGGGCGATGTTGTCACTACATATTACACGTAGTAAATCCATTCCAGGTTGTTGTTTTCTAATGTTTTCCATTTTCATACCTTTAGGACTGGAATTAAAATTGTTTTTGCTCGACTTTAATACCAAACTGATGAAAGATATCGTAAAAAAAATATTTTTCGGCTTTTCATTTTGTAACCATTGTCCTTACGCACTGTTTACAGGCTGGGGACTGAGATACATGCAAATGCCTAACCTAAAGCGTTCATACACGGCCGGAGAAATCGACTGAGATATTTCCGTAGAAACTTTATCAAGCAAATAGGACGGGTTGACGCCTTCGAACGTCCAACCCGGGTTTTGCACTTTGATTCGAAATCAAAAGGGCCGTGCACAAATTACGTAACGGTGATTTTACCAATTTTTGACCCCCTCCCTATGTAATGTTTTGTAACGGTTTGGCACGCCACTCCCCTAATATTACGTAACGATTTCAAGACCACTACCCCCCCCCCCCCCAAAAAAAAACTTTTGTCATATTTCCATTCCAAATTTTCTTAGTTTCACACAAATGCAAACGCTGTCGAAAACCCCCCTCCCCCCTTCGTAACGTTTTGTAACCCCCCTCCCCCCTATGACCATTACGTAATTTGTGCACGGCCCCTGTAGTCCCAGTGGAGGAGGGCGAGAAAATTGATATTTTTTTCTTAAAAATTATACTCTTTAGACCTATTTCTTTGCGTTCCCGAAATTACGTAATTTTTGAAAAAAAATTGTAAGCGGCGCCATTTTTATTTCGTGCTTTGTTGCGTTCAGCTAATTTAATTGAAAAATTTTTGCCTGCGGCGCCCTCTATCTTCTCACTCGAAACCAAGATCCCCCGTTTTAGGAAAACTAATCCCGTCTGTTTCTAAATTTTTTCCAATAAAAGTAGAGTATGACCATGAGGAAATAATTTTTTTCTAAGGTATGACGAAAATTTCGAGAAAGTTGAAGAAAAAAATTAAAAAAGTGGCAGAGCTCAAGTTTTTCGTAAAAAAAAACGTTTTTTGTAAAGAAAAAGAGCAAAATAAATCTTTCCACCCCTTTTTGGGCGTTACAAATATTGGCAGCCCCTTATTTTTCGCTTTTGTCCTCCCGCTAGTTTTGAAGAATTGGTTCGCTACATGTTTCGAGATCATGTCATAAAACACCTCGAAAATATCAAATGTAGTGTAGGGCCAGCTTTATTTAAAATCAATAATATCGCAAGCAAAAAGCTCTGCAGGAAAAACAGCGCCGTTTATTGATTTCTTTGGCTGCTAGTGCTAGCTGCATGGTTTGGCCGTTTCCGGATAGATATCACTAGTAGAACAGAATGGAAAGAAATTTAATTAAAAGCGATGATATTTCTTTCTAATGTTAACAATCTCACGAGTTTATCGATCAGTATCGTAAATAATGGACCCTGCCGCCTCCTTTAAGCAAGAAAAAGCTGTGGTTTGGACCTGAAAACATCTAATTTTTAATTAGATTAGATGTTCAAATCTGTCCCCTTCTTGAGCCTCACAATATCCCAATCTATTGTAAAACTCTTGGCGCGTAGCAGCCAACATTTCAGGGGTGATAGAGTGGCCCGCCTCCAAAATTTTCGCCCTCAACTCCTGTATAGTCGTAGGCCGTAAGTGAGGGTGTTGGAAAATTTTGTTGTGCCAACAACCCCATAGGAAAAAGTCATTTGGCGCAAGATCTGGTGATCGAGGAGGCCATCGGATATTTCCATACGTGGAAATAATTCTATCACCAAATACCTGACGAAGGTAATTTGTAGCCTGGCGTGAATTGTGGGATGAACAGCCATCTTGCTGAAACCACAATTCGTCCAAATTTATGTTGAGTTCCCTCAACCGTAGTACAATCTGGTGTTGGCGAAGATCAACATATTTTTGGCTATTCAAATTCCCTTCAATGAAAAAGGGTTCAATAATGTGATCCCCGACAATACCGCTCTAAACATTTAATTTTTGAGGATGTTGCGTTCTAACAATTGCGTGCAGATGTTTATTTTCGCGGGACCAATAGCGGCTAGCGGAAATTTTCGTTCCTGTCACATTTATCCCTCATAACCTCACAATATTCTAACCGGCGAAAATAATCACCTGGTTGCAATTCCTGCGACTTCCCAATTTTAAACGACTTGTAGCCGTATTTTTTTAGGATCCATTGTTGGGAATATCCAGTGCCTCCGCAATCGGTTTCGTCGAATATGGTTCATGTGCCTCAACGTAAGCGCATACCATTTCGTCTCGTTCCACCCTGTGTGGAAGAACGGGATGCTCTGGTATTTCGCCGTCGTGGTAACACTTTCTACAACCATTTATGCACCCGTACCTTTCAAAACGATGATAAATGTTGTAGACAGTTTGAGCCACAGGAACCGGTCGATCTGGAAACGCAAAAACAAAAAGCCCAATGACCTCGTCCGCACTGTCACTTTCTATGTAGTTTTTAATAATAAAAATCTTTTCTTCTCGAGTATACGGCATTTTAAAAACACAAAATTTACGAAACTGAAGCGACTCGAAAGGAAATAAAAATGCAATGCCTGGGAATCCCAGTTTTTCCTCGATCATCTCATGGTGTGGCCGCCATCTAGCGGAATTTGCAGACATCTTGTCAACGGTTATTATTGCAACTATGATTTATGCTCACAATGAAAGAGTGGCGACAATTTTTTCTCATGAAAGCAGTCCGGAGATAATAACAAACTGGTACCATTGCTCAATTTTTAAGCAGTTTGATTTATTGAAATCCTATCCCTAAGGAAAATCTTAGGAACCCTGTATGTGGTTTCTTTCCACGTATCACCTTCTATTAAAATTAGTGTGTCATCCGCAAAACATATTATTGTTGCATTTTTTAGAAGTTTTATCAATTCGTCTACATACATCAAAAATAATAAAGGCCCTAATACTGTACCTTGTGGCACACCATATTCCACGGGTAATGGTTTACTTAGGGTATCACCAATTCTTACTGCTGATAACTGAAGATAACTTTTAATTAACAGTTTCGCTATTTCACGTTCATGGGTAGAACTCCATTTTTTCGAGTAGTACATGATGATCTACTATGTCAAAAGCCTTTGCTAGATCGAGAAAGATGCCTATACATTTTTTATTTTTATCTAATTTTGTACTATTTTTTCCGCAGCCGTCAACATTTCAATACTAAGTTTTTCCCTAAAGCCATATTGATGTTGTGACAAAAGTTTATTTAAAAAAAACTACTCATTCTGTTTGATGCACTTTTCTATAACCTTATTTATTATGCTTATTAAAGCTATTGGTCTATAGTTCGTTGGAAGATGTTTATCGCCTTGTTTAAAAATGGGTATAATTGTAGCTTCTTTTAATGCTTTTGGAAAAACACCCATGGTGAATATTAGATTAGTAATATGTAGGAGCGGTTTGCTCAAAGAATTTGCATTTTGCTTTAACTTTTTTACCTATGTTACTAAAAAATTCGTTAAATTTTGTTGCTATCGCTGACTCGTTTTTTATTTCTTGTCCTGATTCGTCTTTCACGCACTTTACGACCTCTCTTACATTAGATTCGTTAGTAATGGTTTTAATAGTTTTCCATGTTCTTTTAGGATTATTTAGTGAGGACTTGATAAGGCTTGTATAATAGTCATGCTTTGTTTTTTGTATAAGCTTCAGTAAGTATTATATGCATTTAAAAAGGCTGGATTTCTGGGGTCTTACTGTCAACTTTTTTAGTCTGTTTCTTTCTCGAATGGAAGATATTAGACCTGTTGTTAACCACGACTTAATTTTAATATTTTGTTTTACAGTGTTGATAAACGAATCTGTTGAGCTATTTGTGTCCTTTTGTGTAAGCACATTTTCTCATTTTTCAGCTTTAATTTTCCTTGGAGTTGCTCAGTTTATTTTATCAATTCTTTTAATCTTGTCATTTTTGTTGCATTCTGAGCAGCTAAGTTCAATATTTAATAAAATAGGGTAGTGGTCAGTTGTGTCGTCTTATAGGATAACACTGTATATAGATTTGCAATCTGTAGACTTTACAAAATAATGATCTTTAGATGACATTGTTGATCGATCTACTCGGATTTCGTACCTGGTGACATCATTTATTAGCGAAAAATAACCGTGCTGATACAACGTATTTAAATTTGTATTTGTAGTTTCCGTCTGACTCAAAAGGTTTATGTTTATATCTTCTGTAAATATTTCACACTCGAATATAGTATTTGCAATTTGTTTTAGAAATGTTTCAAGGTTAAGTAAAAATTGATTTTCGGATATCATGTGATATCTATAACTTGCGGTTAGACCGATTTGCTTGTAATTTTTCCCTATAAAACATTTATTACTTTTAAAGACATTAAACTCTAGAAAAAAATTACAAGGAACTTTACGAGTGCCATTTGATTTGTTGCCAAAAAAATGTTAAGAGGGATGCCAACGTAATTTTAATGGTTTAATAACTCTTAATATTGTTTTATGTCTTCGTGACTTTACAGTTATCCACAGGTTGCTCTGTAAAGTTCACGATTTTGGTCTAGTAACGTTAATAGCTATGACGTTACAAGGCCTAGAAATGGTCTACTACAGTAGCCGAATCCGGAATTTCTAGACGAGTACTTTACACCCGGTTCCCACCTACTACTTTTTCTTGAGTGCCCGCTCACGCGTCACATAATGTCAATATGAAATGTTATGACAGTCATGAGAAGGGTGCACGGGCACTCACAAAAAGTCGTAGGTGGGAACCGAGTTTTAATGAGATTTCACCGACGTGTACCGTACAGCCTTTTATTTCATACTGTTAAGTTTTATATTTTAATTCATTATTTTTTGGAAAGACAATGACATAACTTATAATTATAAAATTTTTGAAGTTGTCATTTTTATAATGTAGACCGTGAAAAAAAAAGATTCTTCTTCAATGGATTGGTAACTAAAGATAAATCTAAAATGTACAGTTGTTACTAAGAAATTATCTGATATTTTAGAGGGCAGAATTTATTTGTGACAGCTGTCTATATATAAGTAACTTTATTATAACTTGCATGAATAAACATTGTTCAGAATTAACCCTGTGTTAATTACAAAACTAAATTTCAATTTTATTCCGGTAGAGTTACTTTGCCGGCCTTCTGATGTAAAATAAAACAAAAAACAAGTACTCAATGACCTAATATAATTAGTGTAATTTTTTAAAAAATTACACTAAAATGAGTTGTCTTTATTGCAATGATTGTTGTTCCGGTCCCATTTCCAGTCAATTTGGCTATGACTTGTATTCAATCAAGTGCTTTTAAATTCTTTTATTTCTGACAGTTTTATTTACCAAAATAAACTTATTATGCATGGAGAGCTATAGCTCCCCGACTCCCCTTTACTCCGGCTTGTGAAGTGTGTTTGGTGTGATGTCTTAAATTTTAAAAAATTTTCCTGCAGTGCCTTTTAGTTTAATTCTAAGGAATTTTTATCAACAGCATTCAAAGCGTGTTATAAATGGCATTCTCAGTATGATTTTTCTTAAAATTTTCATCTGCGGCGTATTTATAATTTGGCAACAAACCTATATATACCACCGCAACGTACCTCTTCTTGGCATCTAATCCAATCTACTTTTTCAACAATATTTTACAAAAAAATCTAAGAGATCAAAACTTTTAGAGAATTATAATTTTTGTTGACAAAATTTTCATCTGCAGCGCTATACCAATATTAAATATTGTTACAATTTTATTTAATTTTAAGCAATTTTTTGTCAACAACATTTGAAACGCGTAAAAATAGCATTTTAGTATATATTTTTTAATTTTGCCTGCGGCGCATTTAAGCAGTGGCGTAGCCAAGGGGGGTTTTTTGTGGGTTAACCCCCCCCTCAGGGGATCCAACCCAATGTACAATGAATTAATCATGATCAAGGGCCCCGGGGAGAGCTATTTATAGCTCGCCCACTTTTTTTGACTCTTTACTCCGGTTCGTAACGTGTTTTTTTTTTTAGTTTAATTCTAAGGAAGAAAGGAATTTTTATCACCAGCATTCATTAAAATTTTCATCTGCGACGCATTTATGATTTGGCAGCAAATCTATGTATACCACCGCAACCCATCCCTTCTTGGTATCTAACCCAATCTACTTTTTCAAAAATATTTTACAAAAATTCTAAGAGATCAAAATTTTTCAAAAAAATTTTGTTTTTTTTTGTCAAAGTTTTCCTCTGCGGCGCTATACCAATATTAAATATTGTTAAAATTTTGTTTTAATTTAGGCAATTTTTTTGTCAACAACATTTGAAACGCGTAAAAATTAGCATTTTAGTGTAATTTTTTTTTTAAATTTGACTGCGCGCAAAAAAATTGCAAATGAGACTTGCTTTTAAAAATAAGTATTTTTGTTTCGTATACACTAACTCAACACCTATTAAACCACCCCTCTTCTCTCCCTTCAGTTCAAGAGTTCAAGCAATACGCACCTACCTAATTTTTAAAAATTTGCCATAGGAAGGTAGTGAATTTTCATTAAATGATGAAACCCCCCTCCCCCCAGCGTCGATTTCTGATTATGCCACTGATTTAAGGGTTAATTTTAAAAAAAATCTGAAAATGAGACTAGATGAGACTTGCTTTTAAAATAGTATATTACACAACGAGAGAAGAAAGTGACATATTTCACACGAGCGTGAATGTTGTGAACGAGGCGCTAGCCGAGTGAAACAACACGCGAGAGTAAAAAGTTACTTTCTATCGAGTTGTATACTATACGCTGTTTTTCCTACGACCACTTTAGGATTTAATTCGTATTTTTTATTTTTTTTTTTTCATTTTCAACTCAAGAGAAGAAAGTATTTTCTTATCTAGGAACAAAAATGGTTGCGGTCTATTTCCGACGCTTCTACAAATCATAGTCTACTAGATACCTACATTTTTTGGATAGTTTGCTGTCATTTATTTTCGTCACTAGAGAAGAAAACATTTTCGTCTCTAGAGACGAAAATAAAATTGATTGAATTGATGTGAATTATAAAACTTTCTGAGGCGTTATAGAGTGTGTGTGGCCGTAGGAAAATAAATATTTTGGTTTCATATACACAAACTAACTAACTCAACACCTATGAAACCGCCCCTCTTCCCTCCCTTCACTTCAAGAGCTCAAGCAATAGGCACCTACCTAATTTTTAAAAAATTGCTATAGGTATAGGTGCGAATTAGTAGATATTGTTTTTATTATACAAGATTGGCCATTTAAAAGGGTTCACCTGGATTTTTTCAAAAACTGTAAAGAATTGGAGAAAATGCTGAAACACGTCGATTTTGTTTTCTAAGGGGGATACTTTTTGGCTATCTTGAAATTTTTGTAGCGCGCATCCCCTTTGAGGGGTAAACTTTACCCCTATATTTTGAATAGGAAAAGTGGGTCGAGTGATACCTTGTTTTGAAGGTCTTGACAATCGTGTAAAAATTTCGAAAATCTATCGATTCGTTTTTCAGATATTTACTTTCAAAGCCAAAAAGTCTCCCCCTTACATTGACCGATGTACTATGTGCGCTTACCATTACTAGTTTTAAGGTTACCCTAGCGCCTTATGTTTTATTATTATTCAGTTTATGAGCTTGGTCAACAAGCCCCTGTAGAATTTTTAAATTTGCACTAAAATTAGCGGTTTATCAATATTTTTATAAACGTTTCCATTAGTTTAGCGAAAAGCCAATCGCAAATATTCAGTCGACAAATTAAAATCGTTTACCTATGTTTAGTTCATTTCGGTCCAGAATCGACTCCCAGAAAGATTTAAGGACAAAAAAATTAGATTTTAATCGCAAAAATCCAAACCAACCAAAACACATTAAAAGAACATTGACATTTATTATTATTAACAATGTATAGAGGAACGTTTAATAGTTTCTTTGTTTTAAACATACAGATAATAAAAATGTGATTTAACAATGTCGTAAAAGGGATAATAATAATACTTTTGGATCATCTGTCCTCATTAGTCAATGTACTGATTTTTGTACTGATTTTTTTTCTTGAAGTTGAAGGTTGAAACACATAGGTAGCTAAAGAAAATTAATTATTGTCAAAGTCAATTTATTCTGTTGAAAAAATGCACAAAGTCAAAATTAGAATAAGTAATTATCTTAAATAGGTAAGTAGGTTTTTTGTTTTTTACCTTAAGATAATAATAAATATGTTTGACAGATTGGTTTTTATTTACCTATATAAGTACTTCAATCGTTTTAATTTATCTAAGCGTGCAATGTTTTTAGTGTTTTTTTTTTATTCACGACCAGTGGAGGGAAGGGGGGAGGGCTCGGGCCGGTGACCAGGCCTTAAACGTGCTCTTTGGATTTTGATAGATTGAGCAAAGACGCCGACAGTTTTTGTGGCTGTATTTTTTGTTAAGTATATATTTTTATAGTATTTTTTATTTACGAACATGTTTTAAAAAAACAAAAATAAACTCACTACCACAGACATTGTCACACGAAGTTAAAGTCAAATTAGGTTAGCGCCACTTTGCACATTTTAGAAATAGTTAAGGTAGGTATATTCTGAAACTAACACGTACGTAGAAAAATTTCCAGCCCGAGTGTCGGAAAATTCTTCCCGCAACTGTTAGAAACTATCGGTGGGATTTACTAAAAGGGTTTAGTCTATTTTAGAACGGTCCTAAGTTTAAACCAACCCTCCTTGAGTTTTAGACATAGTTTGATTTATAAGAAGAATTTGAATAAATTTGTTTATTGAATAATCATCTTAACACAACCTTTTGTTGGATTTAAGAAGAAAGTTTCAATTTAGAAGAAAAGAAAATTAAAAAATTTAAACCCACGCGGGGCTTAAATAGTAAAAACTCTGTAGAACAAATTAAAATTGGGGTTATATGTCACTCTAATTAAAACTTACCCTTGTTAATTAATTTTTCCAATTAATACTTGATCTCACACAACGATTTAGATGGGTAATAATAAATTAAGAAGTATATTAATTTTGTATTCATTTAAAAGGTTTTTTATTTATGAAATGTATTAAAATGCAAGTTTTGTTTACATTTCTGTCGCTGTCGAAATATCAGTTTAAAAATATAAGCTGCGTTTAAATCACAAATAGCGATTTCGAATCTTTTACCTCTGCTTGTACCTTGGCTTGCACCCACCTCTACTGTTGAAAGCTACAGCTTTGTAATGAGTGGGCTTTGAGTAAGGAAAGCTTTCTTGACTGAGCTTTTAGATAACCTCAATGTTTTAATTTCAGTTTGTAAATAAATTAATAAAGCTGTTTTCGGTTTTTTTTGTTTGGTATATTTTTCGTGCAAAATCAGTGACCTTCACTTATAAAAAAAAAGATCAAGAGATCTTGGGTGGAAATACCGAAAACTCAAACTTGGATGAGCATTCCAGAAGGAATAGACAAAAGACCAAAGCGAACAGGGAAATAATTAAACGATGTTTCGCCCTGGGTAACCAGCGTGGGCTCATCAGTGGTTTCACTGGTCACCCTCTACCATGCATCATTAAACACCATACACTCTGATTTCCAACTTTGAATCTCTCACAAATAGGCATCGTTCCGCACTGGTACTTATCCAAGTTACCTGATACGGATTCGTTCTGGCGTGTTAATATTTCCAGTAGAATTATGCTCCTAAGGCAATTAAAACAAAAAAAGAAGTTAAAAAACCTCCAAATCAGTTACTTCAACCGAACAGAAACTAAAAAACGAAAGATCAAGAGATCTTGGGTGGAAATAACGAAAATTCAAACTTGGATGAGCATCCCAGAAGGAACACACAAAAGACCAAAGGGTCATTCCATATCAAATCAACCAAAAAATCACAAAAATTTTACGCGACCAATTCCAATTTTGATGATTTTTGGTATATATTTTCTTCTTACCATAAAAGTTGAAAATGCAAATTTTTAGATTTTTTTTATTCGTAGTTTTTTTTTTTAATTTTTCAAAATAAAAAAGTCAGCATTTTGACCTTAACAAGAATGTACAAAACTAGCAATATCTCGAGAACCACTTACACTAGGAAAGTAATAAATGGCTCATTTTAAAGTCATTTTGAAGCTCTTTTTTATGAAATATCACAACATAATTTTAACAAAAAAAAAATTGAAAATAAAAAATTGAAAAAAAAAATTGAAAAATTCCAAAAGGCCATTTTTAATTTTTTTGAAAAAAATATATAATTTTGGTCAAAGTGTTACTTAATTATCCACAAAATTTTATGATGGAGAAATGATGGGTTCAATGTCAAAAAAAATATCAAAAATATTAAGTACATTAAAAATCATGCATTTAAAAAAATAAACATATTTTAGGAGCACCAATAGTGCACTGGATATTAAAATAAATAAATTTGTTGGATGGATACAGGTTTTAAAAAATACCCAGAGGCTTTATCTACAAATTATTTTATTTTAAACTCGCAAAAGAAATAAACAAACTTTTCTACTTCGTTGATAAAAATTAGACAGAAAACACTAAGACTAACTATATACCTTAAATTTATTTTTTTAACTTTCTTTTAAGAATTTCTGATGAATCTGACATTTCTTTTTTGCTGACATTGTAAGTTCTGCCAGTAGCAGTGTTGGGTTCAACTTTTTTTATAAGACTTTCTGGTTTAATAATTAAAATATCTTGAGGTGTTGGGTAAAAAAATGATGAGGCAGGTCCTCGTGGATGAAGAAAGCTTACTTTCAGTTCTCCGCTCTCATTATTTTTCCCCAAGACACAAGCCAGCCACCAAGCACTGTCATATTCTACAGTGACAAACCCTGACTCGATATTTTGCAAAATAATGCTTCCACCTTTAAAAAGATTATGTGTTTCGACCTCTAAGCATGTAGAAAACTGTTTTGCCAAAAACGTGCTTTCTGTAAGAGGAATTACAGCATGAATTTTTTGTGTCCCCGGTATTGTTAAGACTTCCGCAAATCTTTTATTCAAAATTATTTCATGATTTGTATAATCTGCTTCTGTGCAATATTTAAAATCAATGCCAAATATGTTTTCTTCACACCAAGTAAACAATTGTAGAGGTGTCATTATTTGATTGTCATAGGGCCTCTGCAAACTGGCTTTGGCAGCAAGTCTTTTAACAGTTCCTCCCAAGCCATCGCAGGCACTTTTGCCATGCGAGGTGGCAAAATAATGCCACTCTGCTTCAACACCAAAATCTTTTTTATGCAGGCATATATTCAGAAAATTCTTTTTGTTTTTGTACTGCGCAGCACATCCATCCGAAAAATAAAAAATTTTGTTAAGTCCTGGTATTTTGATTTTTAAATCAGGCATTAATTTTTTTAAAAATAAATGAAATGCAATTGTATTATGTGTCAAGCTTTCCGAAATAAACACATAATTCAGGTTGTGCAGTTTACCATTACTTAGAAAATAAATGGCAAAAGGGTGGAGGGTTGCCTGGCTGTTATTCCAATGATAAGACTGGCCTTCATCTTGCATAACAAAGGAATAATTTTCCGCAAAGTCGCAAGTGATCAAAGACTCTCCAGGTTTAAGGTTAATTTTTATTTCATTGTATCTATCTTTTTGCATTTTTGCAATAAAAGAATGTGATTTAAGTTTTACAAGATCATCAGTAAATTCCTGGACAAAATCATCACTTTTCTTAACAACGGTTTCCATAGTACACCTATCTACTGAGACCCACTTTTTAAATGAGACCTCATCAATTAATTCTTCCTCAAATTTTTCTATTAACGTATTTTTAAACTGTTCTACTCCAGGACATTGCTTGCATCTATTGCTTAAAAAACAGTCCACTGAAGGTGGATTACACATTAGTTTATAAAGGCAATCATGATAAGATATTGCAAGAGGCCTGTTACTTTCATCATATAGCTTATTTAATTTGGAGCCATTGAGCATTAGTTTTATATTTTGATGTATAGTACATACACATACAGTATGAGTCCCACTTTTTCCTGCCAGTATACAGTTTTTGGGTCGCAGTTCACAAAATTTTGAAAACCCAATTTTTTCATTGGGGTACTCAGTTTTAAACAATGCATAAAATTTTTTTTATTTTTTACTTTTAAATTAGCTAAGACTAATTTTTTTTGTACATATTCTTTTTCAGCTCCATATTTTCTGATAACAACATAATCTTTTTTACCTGGCATGGTCCTGCTAATGTCATCCCTTTGGTAAAAATCTACCACTATTTGGGCGACTCTATCACTAAGGGTCTTTCCCGGTTTGGGGTTAGGAGAACATAATATCCCATTGTCCTTAACTAACTGTTTTACAGCTCTGGCCAAATATTGAGAAACTCCAAATTCTTCTTCAATCTTCTTTCTACTCCAACTTTGAGGTAAACATGATAAAACTAGTATTTTCTCACTCCTCTTTTCGGTTTTTAAAAATTTGTCCTTTAACTGCTTAATCATTTCACTTTCGTCACTCTGGCATTCCTTTACTAGCGTTGAATCTGATTCCTTTGTAAATGCTTTCGCAATTGTATGCTGTACAATATCAATTTTTTCTTTGTATACATTTTTTCTTTTAATCGGCGACACACCAAGAAGCTCCAATGACTTGTTTAAAAGAGTAAATGATTCAGCAGGATCTTGAAAATCTGGATCATTTTCTGGAACTTGACTGGATCTAAAAAAATTTAAAAAGTTAGTTTTTTATAAGAACTTAAAAAGGGGATAACAGCTGACCCAAAATGTGTACATAATGCCAAGAAATTTGTACATAATGTCTGTATTCTCAAAATGCCATGCAAAATAATGCCATGCAAAATAATGCCATGAGATTTTTCCACTCCGTACTTGACGCAATTGGTTTAGTTTATTAATTTTATATTAAAAAATACTATTTGTTACTTACCCTGCCTCATCTTCTTCAGATGCCTTAAACTCCTTTGAAAGCTTTAGTCTACAACCATCACAGATTTTCATTCCCATTTTGACATTTTTGTAACTGCACATCCACTTGGTCACATTTCTTAATTTCCCAAAATGCTTGATTTTTAACTCTAGTGGATCACAGCACTTTACTTTATATTTAGTCCATCCACTTGCCTCACCCATAGTTGAAACTTTTAAAATTACACAGAGATGACTTCTGATAAACCTTCAGTCGAACTATTATGTATCGATTATTTGGAGCTGTATCAGGAAGATACTTGCCAAAAATTTAAAATCAATTTATGCAGGAATTTTCATGTCAGCAAATCCCCACAATGTACCTAAACAGACCAATAAAATGAAGGAGGTGTGTCCTTAATGTTAAACAGGAATAAACAGGCAGTATTTCACAAAAGTATTGGCAGGTTTATACAGGCATATTTTCCTAAGAATTGGAACATCCAATAGTACGTCTCCGGTGGAAAAGAGGTTTTATAAGTAAATATTACAATGGGGGGCAATGTTAATCTGATTACTGATACAGAATGAAACGTAGGATATAATTTTTTATTAAATAAAATATTGTTAAATATTTTTATAATATCGCTTTAAACCCCATTATATTCTTCTAATTACCAAAATGCATTGTCTATTTATAGGCGATTTTTCATGCATGTGACATTTTTAATAAATTTTTTCACATTGAACCCATGATTTGTCCATCTCAAAATTTTGTGAATAGTTTAATAACACTTTAAAGAAAATAATATAATTTTTTGAAAAAAATTAAAAATGGCCTTTTTGAAATTTTTCAAAAAAAAATCAAAAATTTTTTTTTTTATTTTTTTTTTCAATATATGTTATGCAATATTCTCATATGAAAGGTCTTTATAAGAGCTTTAAAATGAACCTTCACCTACTTTTCTATTATAAGTGGTTCTTTGGATATTCCTAATTTTGTGCGCACATGTTAAGGACAAATAAGTGACTTTTTCGATTTTCAAAAATTAATTCAAAATAAACAACTGGTCAAAAAAGTCTGAAATTTTGGATTTTCCAGTTTTTTGGTAGGAAAAACATGTATACTAAAAATCATCAACATCGGAGATGGTGTGGTAAAATACCCTGGTTGACTTGATATGGACTGACCCCAAAGCAAAAAGGGAAATGATTAAACGATGTTTCGCCCTGGGTAACCAGCGTGAGCTCATCACTGGTTACACTGGTCACCCTCTACCATACGTTCTTTTCGGTTTTATTTTTTAAATAACATTTTGTAAACTTAATATATTAAGATATTTTGCAGAACTAGTTTTAGGGCGGAGATAAATTGCTACTACGTGTACCAATAAAAGGCAAAAAGTGTCGAAAATTCTCATCCCGTAAATGGAAAGACAGAATTTGTGCGACTTTTCCGAACAGTGACAGCGACATATTCCACGGCTATCTATGGTTTTGTATGTTAAAACGTTTTGTTTCCACACAAAAATAAGCTTTACATAATACATTTTTAAATAAAAAAAAAGAGTTTTTCACAAAAACTGCCTACAAAAATTAAAATTGACATATATTTTAGTTACTGTATACGGAAAATATGGATCACGAAATTCCGCAACATATTTTGCATTCTGCAAATTTAGATGCATTAGAAATTTTTTCGTATCAATTATGGTCATAGAAAAAATATAGTTTCTAAAACTCGGGTGCTACGCACCATAGGCATCGTGACGGAAATTTTTCTTTCCGCCCTTTGTTGATTTGGAGTAATATTTTAATAGTCGTTTCCAAAGGCTTTTTCCTCCTTTGGCCGACAATTCAGCGTTTAGAAAGTACTTTCAATATCACGTCCTTTTAGTATTAAACATTACTTTTTTAATTAACGTTAAAATTAAGCTATAAATTTCACTTTTTTTTCGCTAATATCGAAAAAACTGTGCACTTTTTGATTGAGAAATGCCGCTTTCAGTGATGAAAGTTGATGCCAAAAGAAAACTTTTTAGATCCAGAGCCACATCTGAATCCGTGTAGAACACCAAAATTATATCTTTAGGAAATATTCTATCTTTCCTTCAAGTGGTTCAATTTTAATGATTTTTTGTTCGAAAGCTTTTTATGAAAATAATATATTTTTATCATTAAGATGACCACCGAATAAATACAGGGTGACCAAATGTCCTGAAATCCTAAAATTTTGACTGTGTCCTAAAATGTTAAATAAAAACTGCCAAAAATCCTAAAATTTTCACAAATTAACATTTTGTCCTAAAATTCCTTTATACTCTTAAATTTTAACTAAAATAAAAAAGTTATTTTTTCTCTGATTTTTTTTTCAGTTTATTCTATCTTTTTTCTCCAATGTCTATGGTAGGGCTCACTGAACCTCCGTTCCAATTACAGGCCGGATGGCATCGGATAATATTGGTGTCTTTTTTAGCGCCCAGAACCAACAAAGATGCATGGTGTTATTATTATTATTTCTCGATTGCATCCATTTTTAACTGACCATAGCCTAGATTGAATTCTAACCTTAAATACTTTTATTTCTGTCATTTGTTGTTTTTAAAACTCCTTGAGGAGATATTTCAATTATAGGGGCATTATATAGTAGACGCCCTATGATAGGCCTGTTATAATTTAAATATCTCGTAAAATATTCCGAGATCCCCTCTGAAATTTTTATACAATCTTCCCAACATGATTTTAAATATTTACAAAGAAAAAAGACAAAAAATTATTATTATTAATATTATAACAATTGCAGAATACATGAGTTAAATAACAAAAAAAAGTATTTTAAAATTTTTTCCGGTGAGCTCATACGAAACCGCAACTTTTATTATTCGAACATTTTTTTCAGTTATCAGTGATTGAAAAATGTTCAATTAATATAAACTTCGAAAGTTAAAAAAATCATAACTTGAAGAAAAAAAATATTATTTTGAAAAAAAAAATACGTGTCGATTATTTTTCACTAAAGAGTGCGAGAAAAAATTTTCGAAGAAATTAAAAATTGGGTTGTAAATCTGACGTGGAATGACCCATAAACTATTTTAGATAACATAAGGTTGAAGAAGATTGAAAAAAACAATAAGTGTTTAAAGTTGTCTTGTTTATTCCCACAGTTTTTTTTAGATTGGTTAACCGGTTTGTTTTACGACCATCATTGTGCAATTTTATAATTGTCACAAGTTTATATTTGTCACAAGTTTGTAATCTTTGTAAAACTATAATTCTTGTTTATTGCTAATCACATATTAGTCGAAGCCCTTTTAATTTAATTTTAATTTCGTCCCCCTTTTTTACCACATAATAATTTGGTAAACACTAAAAACAGACCTCCTAAAAGCACGAGGAATCTCCATCTGTCTTTCTGTGGACTTTCGCAACTCTTAGGTAGTAAGATCTCATTCCAACTAGATCTTACTGATCAATTTTATGTTTACCCCATGATAATCAAATTATAACCAAAGCCGTAGCAAAATTATTATTCTTATTCTTCCTGTTTACCCCATAATAATTACGTAAACAATAAAACAGACCCCCTATGAACATGAGAAATTTCCATCTCTTTTTTCCATTGACTTTCACAACTCTTAGGCAGTAACATCATTTCAACTAGATCATACTTGTCAATTTCATTGATTTTAACCCCATAATAATCAAATTAAAAAACATAAAATAGAACCTCAAGGGCATGTGAAGTTTCTCATTCCCATTCTTTTCCTCCTTTTTTTACCTCATAACAATGATGTAAACTCTAAAACAGACCCCCCCTAAGAGCACGAGGAATTTCTATCTCTCTTTCTGTGGACTTTCGCAACTCTTAGGTAATAAGATCTCATTCCAACTAGATCTTATTGGTCAATTTCATTTTTTTACCCCATAATAATCAATTTATAAACAAAAATAGAGACCCAAGTTCATGTGATAAATTTACTTTTACTCATTTAGTTTTCTGTTCGCTAAAAAACGCCGCAAACCTATGTCAACATTCGTTCGCTAAAAAATGCCTTAATTTGGCTATGGAACCATATATCAAAATTGGCCAAAATTCCCTAAGAATAAAACAAAAAGACACAAGAAATAATTATTAACTACAAAGCACATGTTTTTCGTGTTTTTTATTAATTATATTATAAATAAAAAGTGAGTGCAACACACTATCCTCTATCAATAGACCTGCTTTTAAGGAGTTCTAATAAAAAAGGTAAATATTTGACGCTTTGAGTAAAATTAAAGCCTAGTTTATATCAATTTAAAAATAGGTAAAATCAAGATACTTTTTTTAGGAGAGTCATTCAGCTCTGTCAACGCCGTGCAACCAACCTCCAAATTATGACATTTGAATATTTAGGTAAGTCTTCGACAAATATGTGATAGCTATCTGTACAAATACCTGTTAGTTTTCTGACAGTTTTATGACATTTTTTGACATTTTAATAATTTTAGTGTTTTCTTCATTTTTAAAAAACATTTTGACTGTTCTTGTGTGACCAATTTACTTTGTACTTGTTATATGATACTTAGAAACAAAATAATCCCTAAACCATGTGTCAAAATCAAAAATTACCATTACATTTCAACAATTTTGTACAACTGTTTATCATTGATTTTGTCTCTTGTAGTTTTTTGGTTCTGATTACGCTCCTGTAGCGAAACCGGTTAACCAATCTGAAAAAAATTGTGGGAATAAACAAGACAACTTTAAACAATTTGTGTTTTTTTTCAATCTTCTTCAACCTTATGTTAAACTTTACCCCACATGGATACCTTACAAGAAATATTTTAGATAAGTACTAAGTACTTAATGGTTTAGGTTGATTTTGTACTGAAAGTTTTTGTTTTAATATATTATATCTATAAATAACAAAATATCCTAAAATTTTTCCAAACTGTCCTAAAATTTTTTGGTTTTATCCCAAAAATCCTTAAAAAGATTGTCAAAAAGGCTTTGGTCACCCTGTAAATATCTGGTGTCTCAAAAAACCGGAATAAGTTTAAACAGCTGCAGCTTTTTCAGTTTAAGACCGATTTTGTTGACTGTTGGCCTGTAAATTAATAATATTTTATATCACATTTAAAAAAATGGCTGCCATTTTTTAAACCAAGATGGCGGATCTAATCAAATGTGTATTATGATTTCACCCTAAAGCTACAAAAGAAACTTACCTATAAAAAAACACCAACCAACCACCACTGCAAATTTTTGTTAAAAAGGCAACAAAAAACTACATTACAACAATCTTTGTGCTTGACAACTATTGTTTTGGAAGCTTCTGTAAGATTTTGTTTTTAGCTATCCATACTAATATGGAGGCTATTGGGATCGTCAAAAAAAAAACATTTTTTTATTTCCACTAAAAATAAGTTATTTGGGTCAAAAAAGACCTAAATACAAAATATTGTCATGGTGTCTGTCTGTCTGTCTGTCTATGTATCTGTAACACGATTACTCAAAAACCGCTTAACCGATTTTTATCAAATTTGGCACAACCTTTCTTTGTCACCTGATTAGTTTTTGATAGGGGTGGGGAGTTGGCAAGAGGGTAGGAAGGGGATTAAACTTTTAAAGAAATAGTAACTCACGAACCCTAGCAGCTAGCGACACGCGGTTTTCACATTAAGATAGATAATTGAATTTTCAACCAAAAAGATTTTAAACATTTTATGGATGGCTATACGTGCCTGCTAGCGCAATTTTTCTCCATGACACACTGAACATTCATTTAATTTTTCAATTAAAATGAATTTAAAAAAAAATCAAATTACCCATAATTCTATGGATACCAAACTAAATGAGTAGTGGCAAGCAATGACCTTTTTAGAAGATCTTTAAAAAAAAATCTTTGACATCGTACCACTAGAAGCAAAGATAGAAAATTTCCTTACGATTCTAATGGCCGCCATTTTGGTGTTCGACACGGATTCAGAGATGGCTCTGGATCTAAAAAGTTTTCTTTTGGAATCAACTACTACCCCAGAAAGTGGCATACCTCAATCAACGTACTAAACCGACGTTTGAGGCGTAAAAAAGTTTGAATAAATATACGAAACGTTGCCAAAGATAAATGGTTTTATTCCTTCATTCCCACAACCCACGATTTCACCACTTTTCAGTATGACTCAGGGAAACGAAATTTCAAACTTTCAGAATAATTATTGTGATCTTCTTGAGATTTCCTATATTTTCTACTTACCAGAATTTGATACGATCTTCTGCCCCAGAAAAAAGTGCAACTAATGGTGCCAAACACCATGTTAGGAATTTTTTAATACGTTTTAATAGTTCCAGTCTATGCAATCTCACAAAAAAGGTAAAAAAACTTTTTAATACACATAATTTAAGTGGAACAACACCGATTTAAAAAAAAAATATTACTACTAGGGTACTACTAAAAATGGCAATATAATACGTCCAGTAAAGAATTATTTCACAATCTAGGGAATAAGATAAAACACCTGAATATTTTCATTCACTATACAGCCAAACGACAAGAAACTGATTTTCTTAAAAAGGACACTATTCTTTAGTTTTAATGATGAACGTAAATACCTTAAAATGAATAATAGATAAAAAAAATTTTTAGCTTTCACTGAACAATTGAATAAAATAATTTTAATAAAGTGCTGCTAAATAAGTGCATTTACATGGTGATGTACAGTGTAGCTTTAAAGTCAGGGTGGTCAGCGAAAAAAATAATCCCGATTTCTCTATTTGGCTGCTCCATGCTTAAATTATAAATGCCCATATCCACCATTAAACACTCTAATCAGGGCTAGCTAATTGGAATTAACTTGCTAATCGCGGCTAAACAAGTTTACCTATCCACCAACTTTTTTTTATGAAATAATTACCTAATCAGGGTTAACTAACTCGATTAAAAAGAGCTGGCAACGCAGCATATTTGGTTTGTATCTATTGGTAACACTGAATATGTCAAAAAAATTTTGATGTAAAAGGTTATCTTTTCTGTTTTACTTTTTATTTTCTTTCAGTTTTTGTTTATTTATTTTTAAAACCTATCAGAAAATACGTTCCCCAGCTGTTGCGACTGAAACTCAAGTTAAACGGGGATGGCCAAATCGGTACTGTTTGGAGCTGATCAGTTTGTTGTCGCCAGCATTATTTCCAATAAATAACTGCTCATTTTCAGTCATGTAGTGTAAAAAAGTGGATTTCCCAAAAGTTTGTTTTTTCACACAGTGTGCGGTAAACAAAAGTAGGCATTGAACAGTATGCTGAGTGCATATAACTATGAAATACTATAATGTTAAAGTAAAAGTGCCTTAAATTTTATCAGCCCAACAAATCGTTACAAACAAATAAAATATATAGTTTAGACGGTTCGTTAATGTGAATTTTCATGTGATATGATATGTATGGGAGAATTATCAGGAGGAAAAACTATTAGCCATCTTGTGACTTGATTAGATGTTTGAAAATATTTGTTAATTTATTTTTTAATTTTTTTTTAAGTCACTTTCAGTATTTGTATAGTTTTAGAATAGGATATTTATTCCCTTGTATTACTTATTGACAGGTCCCCATTGCAAAATCTACTTAAAAAATGTTTAATAAAGCAAGACTGCTAAAATTCAATCTATCTGAGGCACCACATCACTGTTTACTGCAACGACATTATGGTAAGTGCTGCAATGGGGCTTTTTACTTGAGGAGGAGCACAACCCACTTTCGTTAATAAAATGTCAAAATGTTTCCAGTTATCACACAACCTAGAAGGTCTGTGGGTAATAATCTTATCAGCTTAAAAGTGATTTATTTAGGATGTTTGTTAATTTTTGGATATATTGAGTACCTTATAATTAAGAAAGTAGTTCATAAGGTTGAGATATTTTTTATATCAAGAAAAACATGTTGCTCTTCCAAATTTTACTGAAATTATTTAAATTCTACATTTTTTGACAGTTTTATTTTGAAACTGTTATCACCAAAAATTATGCCCTAGGTGACAGAACCACTCTAAGAAAAAAAAGGTTTTAAATTTATAATAATTAAAAAAGAAAAATAATAAAATACGAATTTAGAAAAATCAAGTTTTGTACACACTGATTGCAGATTTGTGTATTTAATTTTCTATTTCTCTTCTTAAAAATTTCTTGTCTTTCCAAAAATTTTTTTATACTACAAAGAGAAAAAACCTAAAAGTTTTAGATTCAAATGTTTCAGGATCTTTAATTTTTTTAATTTCATTGTCAGTACTTTAAAATTTTAGGTAGGGTAGACTTTTTCTAATGACTGGTGATTGACAGTGTCAAAAAGAGTTTTTCCTCGAAGTAACCACAAGTTACCAGGTAAACCAGTTGCTCGTTTTCAATTTTTCTTCGTACAGTAATCCAAGTCATGACGTCACGAGTAACCAGACTAGGTTACCAGCCTATGGGACATGGTTACTTAAAAAATGTAAGGTTCAAAGTGCGGTTTACCGATTGTTTCTGGTTTTTTAATTTGTATTATTTTTTTTTATAAATCTCATGTTTTTCTATGATGATGTCATAACTATGCATGGTCACTGAAAGTAACCGTGACGTCATGACAAGTAACCCAAACAAGTTACTATTGTCCGTGAGCAAAAAGCCTATATGTAATACCATTAAACCATGTAGACAGTTTTAAAAACTTACACAAAATTGGTTGAGATGGACCATTGTTCTTATTAAGATCCTAATTGATGGAGGTAATGTTTTTTTGTAATATGCAATATCTACCTGACCAATGTGATTTATTTAGGCATGTCTATGTGCATTTGTTCTTTCTTTTATTAATGTATTTATTTGGTTTTTAGATAAATAAAACATCTACTTCACTTTTAATTGTATTTGTTTTTATTTTATGAAAATTATTAACTACAAACGTTAATCAACACTTAAATAAAAGGTGAAAGAAATTAAAAAAACTTAAAAGAAGCTTATGAAAGAGAAATAAGTCTGAAGTCTGAAAACTTTGTGAGCCGAAACCTTCTAAAAAACCCCCTGTTGTCCATAGTCTCAAAATAATTTGGTCTCTCGTTCCATCGCTTTGGAAGTCCATCATTGATTATGTCCAACGCATCCAAATCGTCATGATACAATATATCTTCCATATTTAAAAAAAAAACAATTCAACAAATCAAACTGGAAATCAAAATAAACAGAAAACATAACCAACAAAATGCATATGACAGCGACTTAATTGCTCAATTAAGCTTTAATCGCCCAACATCGGCCGGGTTGGTAAACGGCGCCATTAACGCAAAAATTTTGTTGGTGGATACCGAATTTACTCGCTAACCGCAATTAAAAGTTAATTGGAGAAAAAATGAGTTGGTGGATACGGGCAAAGCATTGCAACCAAATAAATTTTCCGAAAAAAAGCCGTACCGATAATAGAGCGTTAATAGTCCACTAAATTGGTGATACCGTAGGCAAGATCGGTTATTTTTCTCCCGTATCCAAAAATAACCGAACCGAAATACGTTACTTTCGAAGGCTTAACGGGACCCGGACCCGGTTATTTTTTGCAACCAAGCAGATTTATTTCTGTGCGAAAGCTGCAGCTGGTAGGTTATAATTTTTTTGTGAAAGTGAATTTGCAAAAACAGGAATTGTTGTTTTCTTTTCTATTCAATTTACATTGGCAGTTTGTATGGGGGCAAAAGAATACGGTTACCATAACTTGTGTTTGTGGTTAAAAACTCTTTTTAGGATCTCAATTACGGTAATACGGTAAGCAAATAAGCTGATGATAAATTAGTGGTCTATTAACGCTCTAATAACTCTACCAATCTACAGTTTTTTCCACACTCACAGATTTAATTGTCGTTAACTGTCAATGATAATTTTCAAACTGACGTTTTGTTTTGAAGATTCCATAAAACCTTTCTTGCACAGTTTTTTATCTACAATTTTGGAGATCATCAAGCATCACTTGTTTGTCCATATTTCCGGCTTTATCTAGCCAAAAATAACAAAACATTTTGTTATAACATATCAGTATAAAAGGCACAAACCGGGGTTTACTGATGGCCCGTTGGTCGGGCTATAAACTTTTTGTCTCGGGATTTAAAATACTACTTTGGTCCCTAGCTGTATAATGTACTCTTAGAACATTGAACTACTAGAAGGAGCTTTTTTTCAGATCTAGGGCAGGGTGTTTGAGTTCAACATCTTCATCCCATTGTTGTCATGTTAACCTAATACGTTTTCCCCTGTTTTTAATATTATTTAAAATACCTTCAATAATTTTTAGTTCCGTTTAATTAAATGGTCTAGATATAGTAATCAAAAAACCTAAAAATGTATTCAAGTAGTATGTACAACTATAAAAATAAGAAAAAGGTGCTATGGAAATCCCTATTCACACTGAAATTAATGACAAGCCGGCAACACATATTTCATGCCTTTGTTTACCAAGAATGGCCAAATATGACGAATTTTAACCTAATATTTAGTTAAGATTTTAATTTAACGTACCTGTGAAACGAAATACTGCGGTCCCCCGGCTTCTGTTTCAACTTGCATATAATAATACACTTCGGAACCATTTTTCGCCACAAACTTTTCACAAAAATATCAAAAAAACACTATTGACAAGTGCTGAAACTTTCACTTTCGAAAAATCGAGAAACCGCTACAAACAATCAATGTTGCCACGTTGACTACAAAATAAGATTTTTATTAAGGAAAACACATGTTAAATTTTCAAAAAACGTCGAAAGTTTTAAATAGGTTGTGAGTATTATATATTGTGTATATTAGCTTTTTCAACATATATCTTAAACGTCATTAATTAATTAATAAATAAGCGTCAAAACTTAATCCAAATTTAACAAGTTTTTTGTTGCATAATTTTGTTATTAAAATTGGCAAGAAGATTTCTTTCTCCCCTTTCCCCAGTGTAGATGTTGCACTCAAACAACCAGTGTAACCAGACAGACCAGAGAAGTTCAATGTTCTAAGAATGTACTATTATTTTTACGAGTCTTCCAAAATTTCAGTCAGAAAAAACTCCACCTACTGAAAACTTCAAATTTGACAACCACAATCTAGGGCGTTTGGATTTCTGTCAACTTTCAAACCTGGTTTTGTTTAGTTGGTAACTGAGGTTAGGTTTTGACTAAATAAAAATGGAAGTGTAGTTGGCCTGTATATGTGGATATTCTTGAACAGGGAGCGGCATACATCTATGGTAGCACTTCTGAAACCGGGAAAAGACCCCGAATCTCCAGAGAGCTACCGACCTATCTCGCTCCTATGCCATCTCTTTAAACTCTACGAGAGGCTGATCCTAAATCGAATTGGCAACACTGTGGACAAACAACAGGCTGGATTCAGACCAGGCAAATCCTGCACCAGTCAAGTCCTTGCTCTCACGGAGCACATTGAAGAGGGTTTTGAAAAAAAGCTTATAACTGAGCTTGCCCTGGTTGACCTGAGCTCCGCATATGATACAGTAAACCACCGTAAGCTACTGGCCAAAATCTATGAAACCACCAGCGACTTCCATCTAGTAAAAATAATAGAATCCTTACAACAAAACCGGCAATTACACGTTAACATGGAAGGCAAAAAAAATCGGTGGAGGAACTAAAAAAATGGTCTTGTCCAAGGAAGCGTTCTGGCGCCGATGTTATTTAACATCTACAGGGTGTTCCAAATTCGATGCTCACCATGGGGATCTCCTAAACGGTAGGAGATACGAAAAGGTTTAAATTAGGGCAAGTTGCGCAATTTGACGCTTTGCTCAAAACCAAAAGAAAAAGTTTACAAATTCTGGGTAGTTCCGGAGATAGGCGGAAAAAACCGAAGCCTTTATTTTTAGTTTTTATTTTTCTGCGCCTTTATTCTTAGCTGTCAAAAAACGCTTAAAACTTTCTACAGGCCCTTTTTTAAAGTCTGAGAAGTCCGTTTTCAAGATTTGACATTTCAGTTTGACAGGTGTACTGTCAAGTTCATTTTTTCTTATGGACACATGCTTTTTTTCTCCTGCCGTTTGGTTTATTGACCTCGAAGAAAGCGATTTTATTTAAAATTGCCCTTATATAAAATCGGTTAAACGTAGTAATAGCATTATATGGTTAAAACATTCCATGTATTCATTCCGACCCAGATCACATTTGACAGCGTCTACTTTAAAAAGTACATGGATCGATATCCATAATTTTTCTTGGACAAAAAAAACCTCGAAAGAGACAGAAAAATATAAACACTTATTCGGGTCTTAAACACTTTAACCGCCGCTTTCTCCATGTCGGGTTATCCGCCCGTTATTTACTCACGGATCAAATTTTTATTTTTGCTGCCAGAAGAATTTTTGATGTCTTAAAGAAATCCAACAGCTTTTGTGCTAATCAACACTATTTTAAGAGCTGTTTGTTTATTTCAACTCGGGAGTCAGCCGCTTCTCAAAAACCGGTCCTAAATAAGCCAAAGGCGGATCAAGTCTTAACTCAACTCAACAAAATTCTTTATCGTCTCAACGAACAGACAGGCTTCTATAACACCAAACTGTTTATTTCTTCAATAGATTTTTGAACTCTGCGATATAAACAAAGTAACTGTTTATAATTAATGTATATTTTTTTCAAAATTTTACAAAACTTCTTAAATTTCATACTTTTACACCTTACTCTATGCAATAAATTATCCCAAATTGGTTTGAATTAAAAGAATACGCGCGCACATCGCCTTTTATGGTAAAGTTTACCCATCTGAAACCGCCACGATACTAATAAAAGTAGGTGAAATAGCAGATATAAAATTTTTATATTTATTTTTAACAGAATATCTATACTTACTCAAGGAAATTATAGGGTAACATCATCTGCGCCCATGTTCTTTAAAAAAAATGTTATAAGAGCTATATTTAGCTTATTTAAATTATAACAGGCCAACAAAATAAAAAACAATTTTTGGTGCCTGAGATCTAAGAACTGATTTTAGATGTACTTAATGTGCTGATTCTAAAACTGGCAGCAGATTTTTTCTATCAGCTCTAGTTTTTGAGATAGAGACTAATTGAATTTAGTTCTAATAAAAGGCAAACATAAATAAATCAACATCTCTTTAAAATTCAAAATAGAAATTTGGTATTCAAAACTAGGATCTAATTAGCGAAATATACCTGAAATTGTCCGTAAACCAATATTCCTAGGCCTGGTTAACCCGCAATACTTAATCCTATTAATTTTATTAGCTATTTTATATTTGGAATTCCCTATGATCCGATCTTCCTATACCTGCTCAACCCGTTTTGGAAACATAGTACCCTTTGTCTACCTTTATCCTTTTCTACTTAGTATGTTGTGTAGGTTTTGGCAAATAAAGTTGTGTCATAATTTTTTGTACATTTTCTTCGTTTTATAGTGTTAAAACTAAAACAATGGCATCCACAAGCAAGCGTAGCTGTGTAAACCATCCAGATGTTTTTTTTATGTATGTGGCGAATACACTTTGAAAGAAAGTAAAAAAACTATTTCTGAATTTGTGAAAAGGTCTTATCTTTTGGAGGGAAGCGCGTAATTATTATGATGACTGCTATTTTTGTCTCGTTAATATTAAAGGCATAAATAGGAACAATCGACATAAATGGACATCCTGATCTAGATTCTGCAAAAAGACCTGTACCGCACTCTACGGAAATACCCATTCCAACCTTCAGCATTCTTCCTGAAATCCCGGAAGATGATACAGAAACATCAACGTCTGATGAAGTTCAACGAATGCAATCAGAAAACGACAGTGAATTTGAAGCAGATTTAACAACTCCTTAGTGTTTTAATCAACAAGAACTAAACGATCTCGTGAGAGAGAAAGGAGTGTGCTGAATTACTTGCATCCAGATTAAAAGAAAAGATCCTTCTTTATCCAGGCACTAATGTTACATTTTATCGTAAGAGAGAAAAGGATCTGCTGCCTTTTTTCACCCAGGAAAATAAACTGGTATTCTGTAACGATATAAAAGGACTCTTAGAAAAAATGGGTTTGCCAGAATACACTTCAGACGATTGGCGCCTTTTCATTGACAGTTCAAGTCGTAGTTTAAAATGTGTCTTTTTACATAACGGTAACAAATATCCTCAATTCCTATTGGACATTCTACTACCATGAAAGAGCAGTATAAAACAATAGCACAAGTTTTGAAACAAATTAAATACGAAGAACATCAGTGGGCAATTTGTGTTGATTTGAAAATGGTGAACTTTCTCCTTGGACAGCAAAGTGGATATACAAAATACACCTGTTTTTTATGTCTTTGGGACAGCAGAGCTAAAGATCAGCACTGGGTTAAGAGAAATTGGCTTTTGAGAGATACTATGGTTCAAGGAAAACAAAACGTAGTGAATGAACCTTTGGTTACGAGAGAAAAAATCTTACTACCACCCTTGCATATCAAGTTGGGTCTTATGAAGCAGTTTGTGAAAGCGTTAGTTCGAGATGGAAATTGTTTTGCGTACTTCTCACGTAAGTTTCCTGGGATTAGCACGGAAAAACTAAAAGCTGATATATTTGATGATCCTCAAATAAGGCAACTTATTAAAGATCCACAGTTCACCACATCAATGAATGAGACTGAATCTAACACTTGAGCTCATTTGTTCAAGTAGTTAAAAATTTTATTGGAAATCATAAAGCAGACAATTACATAGAATTAGTGAAAACTATGAGTATAAAATTTCACTACCTCCACATACACCTAGATCGCTTTTCAGAAAATTTAGGTGACTGTAGTGAAGAACAGAGAGAAAGATTCCATCATGATATTAAAACTATGGAAGATCGATATCAAGGACGATGGGATAGCCACATGATGGCCGACTACTGTTGGAGCCTTCAGCGAAACTACACCAGTAAAATCCATGCTAGAAAGTCGTATAGAAGAAAATTTGTAGGTGATATTGATTAATATGAGTATGAATGTATGTTAAGCTACTTTTTACTGACAATAGTCATAGTTCCTATTTTAAAAACTAGATCTGATAGACAAAAATTACCCAGGAACAGTTAAAAAATCGGCGGCACCAAAATGTGTGTTGGCCTGTTTCAGTGATGTCGGCGTAAATAGAGAATACCCAAGATAATAAAAAAATTTTAGTTCGTAGATAACTTCCCAGTGCGCGTATTGTCAATCACCTCCCACGGACCAGTGGTAATTTTTTTCTTAAATATCTGGGGAGAAACTATGGCCTTAACCATAATTATAAGTTGGGTAAATCTACCTATAATCGATTTTCTAACGTTTTTCTAACGTTTCACTTGACTTCGCATAGGCGGAGCTATCAAATGAGAGGTTAGTCAAGCCACCCCCCCCCCCAAATAATAATAATTTAATAATTAATGTAAAAAAATATGGGGGGAAAGGAGGCGCAATGGCGTTCAAAATATACACGAAAAAAACACGGAATTTTAATTAATTTAACAGCTATATATAGGTAAAAAGTGACAAAAACTTACTGCAGACCTATTTAATATAGTCGTGAATTTTTAAATTTACCGCCAGATTTTAGATTTCCGCACGCCTTTTCAAGAGCACGTTTAAAGACTGATCCTACAAACCTTTGATTGAGAGTGCATGTTTTTATTCTGTTTCAAGCAATTGTGCATGATATTTCGGCTCTCTAACAGTTATTAAATTTCATGTATTCAGATGTGGATGTTCGTGCTTGTTCCTTTTTCTTATTTTTTTTCTTAAGCCTTTAAGAAATAATCTCGAAAGTTAACCAATATTTTACGGAAAAAATTGATGGTTTTTTAAATATTTCAAGCAGTAGTTATTATAAAAATGGATATTGAACATTTGATATACTACGTTTTCACGTAGAACTGAACAGGTTTTCAACATAACTCACTTTCAAACCTTCCAGAAATGAAAAACACTCGACCCACAAATTGATAGAAAATAATATAATCGTTTCTTAAATGAGCAAAACCACAATCCAGCCGAAACACTATTGGGCATGCGTCAAATTTAAATCTCTAGAGCGGCGTAGGCCCTGGATTGTGGCGTTGACAAGTTCAGGGTAACCACTGACAAAACCTTTAATTTTTTTTAATAAATTTAGGACATTTTTTTAGAAAAATTATGACATTTTTATGACATATTTAAAAAAATATATATGCGAATTTTAACTAACTAAAAATTTTGACTTGCATACACCAATTAAGGAATTATCAAAAAAATCACTTTTAAAGAACACTCAGCAGTCAACACTTAGCTACTAATTAAAATATGCTAATATAAAAAAAAACAAGAAAGTTACATGTTTCGTTTGATTTTAGAGAACTATTCAGTCAACACAACTACTACCTATGTTATATTATAACACATACTAATATAAAAGGAAAAACGTTATATAAAAACACCTTTTCAGTGAGCCTTGACGTGACCAATGCCACTTCCATCAATTGAAAATTTTTGCAACTTAACTTGCAATAAGCAGAATAAGAATCATTTTTATCATGTATTAGCCAGGAATATTTTTCCTGCCAGTCAGGATTATATTTTGTTTTTCTTCCACTCATGTTTTTGATTTACATTTTTTTAAAACAAAAATAAAGAATTCAGATTCTAAAACAAAGAAAGATCGTGGCATAGCAGAATTCAGTCACTGTAATAGTCCGTTTACATAAATCTAATGAGACCAATTAGTCCAGTCCAGTGTTTATTTCCCTTTCCAATACACATCTTTAGAGAGAGAAAGGTTAAACATGACCTAGTATTTCTCAGCTAATCATTTAAATACACCAAAACAATGTATACAGGGGCTATTTGCAAAATAAAATTTGTAAAATTACAAAACTGTCTTAAAAAATAGTGAGCCGCAAAGGGTAGATTGTCAAATTTTATGACTTTTATGACATTTAGCCAATTTTAGGACACATCTTCAAAAATTCTGACAAATTGGTCGCGATTCTTCAAAAACCGTCAGAAAATCTCGCCCTTACAAAAAATCTGACGATTTTTAAACACAAGTTTACACTAACTGCTTTTTTGTCAAGGTCAAGACTATTTGCTAATATTCCTTAAAATTTAGTTTCTTTATACTGTTCTAGTAAATAAACAATGTCAGTTTTAATTTTTGTAGAGTGTTTTTCTGAAAAACCCTTTTTTTATTTAATTTTTTTTTTGTGTAAACAAGCCTTTAAAACTTTTAACATACAAAACCATAGATATTTCGCTGTCAGTGTTCAGAAAAGTCACACAAATTCTGTCTTTCCTTTTACATGGTGACAATTTTCGACACTTTTTGACGTTTATTGGTGCGCGTAGTAACAATTTGTAAACTAGTCCTGCAGAATATCTTTAAAATATTAAATTTACAAAATGTTATTAAAAAAATGACGCACTTTCTTTTACAACGTTAGGAATGTTAGGATAAATATTAGGCACGCTGTGTTTTTATTTTAAATAAAGGCGATAAGTAAAAATCGACACTTTCCAGAATTGTGACGGGTGAGATATTCTGTCGTTTTTGAAGAATCGCGACCATTATGATTTTATGACAAGTGGTCACCCTGCAAGTATTTGGAAGATGACACGGGGATTTTTTTTTATTAAACGATTTTATTTAACTTCACAGTTTCTGGCTGTCTAACTGTATTATCAAATCTTGCGATTCAGTTTTTGTAATGTAGGTCCGATAACAATACAATATTATGAAGAAATTTGGGGGTAGGGGTTGGTTGAAGAATGTAAAGGGGGTAAATTAATGCAATATTACAACTTACTTCGACTCTTCCCTGCCATAAGCCTAGCAACGTAGCAATTGAATTCGTGGCTATCGGTTCAAATCATTTTCAGCCAGATTGGGGTTCTTAAATTTTATTTTCGTTAAAAATATTTTCTAAAATTTTGCGTTTCTATAAAAATATGTTTCGTTTAAATTTAATTCTATGCATATATTTTCTAGCGATTTGATTTTCCCGTCATTTCATTTTCGAGACAATTTTTTTCGGACCAGTTATTTTCTTTTCTTTTAAATTCTGCCTGTCATAAGTGTCAACATTAAGGACTAAAGTTAGAGAAAAGGAATTGTAGCATGACCCAGCTTTTTACTTAAGGAAAAAGAAAAGGTTAAAATTAAAGGAAAAAGTTATGGAAAAGTAATTTATAGCGTCTAACCTTTGCGATTTTGCATAAAACCACTTGTTTCCATTTCCAGAGTTGGACTCACTGTGAATTGTAAAAGAAAAAGAGAAAAAATAAGTGGCTTCTGTAAAAAGTCCGTTTGGTCAATTGTTGGTCTTAACTTCAATAACAACCGTTTGTTGAACACAAGTGACGCTACAATAAGTATGATAATATGATGGAAGAGCAGCAGTTCTTTGTTATAGCTGTTCCATCGCTCATAACCAGGAAGTCAAGTTTCTAAATTTATAGTCACTAGTTGCATCCTATTACTTATGATGATGGCACTTGTACTAGACATGCGGATATTCCATAATAATCTATCTGCAATGTAAATTAGTACAAATTAGCATTAATTTCTTATACAGGGTGGGTCAAATTGTGACAGTGTAAATGCTTGGTGCATGGCTCTACCCTGTTTTTGTTGTACGTGGATGAGCTAATAAAAATCTTTAAAAATATAACAATAATCTGTTTTGCGGACGACACCTTCATTTTAGTAGAGGGTTAGCGATGTTCTTTGCAAAGCAGAAGAAGCAATTACAACCACAAAGCATTGGCTGGATGCAAACAAACTAACATTAAACCTAGAAAAAACCAAATCTCTTTGCTTTGCGATGAACATAGTCGTCCGGCTTAGGTCCCCAATTGTTCATTTTGTGCAGAAAGCATGAAACTTGGCACACTTATTCTCGAAACAATTCTTTAAAGACGGCGTCGATTTTTTCAAAATGGACGTCTATTTTTTTTTAAATTGTAGGTTCGCCATCAAAACAAGACTATACTCGAATCCATATAATTCCATAGAGAGCAATTTAAAAAAATGGTTACATTGACGTATGACCTTCATCGTCCTTGAAAAGTGACATTTAATTTTTTTTAAATGCGTTTTGAGAATTTTTTCAATTCAAATAATTTTTCATAATTTAGTAAGCCACGACGGCTCTTTTGCTGTAATTTTATAATTTAGAAATAACATCAAAATAACTTTTCTAATTGACTTTTTGCTTACAGGGTGATTGGTTTAGTTATACAAGGCTGGTCAAAGTAAGATTTTTTTAAAAAAGCTACATTATCATCCGTATCTTTTTTAGTTTTTGAGGGAAAAATCTCAAATTTGGTACAATTATTACAATTGTCAAGATCAACCAATATTCTAAAAAAATTTTGGATAGGTGGAATTTTTTAAATTTGATAAAAGTTCATATTCTTTTAATAGCTTTAGATAAGACATGCATATTTAAAACAATAATCGATTATGTATAGCTGAAGTATGTAGATTTTTATAAAAATAATTTTAGTTTGATATGGTCATTGGTTTTCCAACGTTTTCATCAATTCTTCCTAGCGACCAAAAATTTGACTGGATATATACGTTGATAACTTCTGATCAATTAAAAGGCCCCAATAAATCGATTCAGATATGAAATTCCAAATTCTATCGGGCCATTTTTACGCTATCGGTCAGTAAAGTTGACCTAACATGTGTTAAGTCGCCCCGAATAGTACTCTAATGTACCCTATTATTCATTTTTTTGCGGAAAGCATCAAATTTTGTACGCTTACTTTTTTAACAATTTTTTAGGATCTTTAGTTGGCGGCGAGTTCTTCAAAATGGCGGCCTTAAATCGAAAGTTACTTATCAAAAAAAATTATACTTGAATCTATACAACTTAATGAAGATAAATTTGACAATACTAGTTAAACTGACGTGCAACCTTCGATGACCTTGACAAATGTCATTTTACTTAAAAAAATACTTTTCCAGAGCCTTTTTTTAAATGTTTTATAATTCTAAAAACGGCGACAGATCTTGTTTTATAGTTTTAACATGACATCAACACATCTCTCCTAAGTGACTTTTTGCTTACAGGATGATTGGTTTAGTAAGATGTATAAAAAAGCCACATTATCACTTTTCTGAAAGCAATCGAATATACTATCTACAAATAAATCGAAAAATATTGGTGAACAGTGCCCCCAACACCTGACATTGCTTCAGACTGACACGGCCCCTTTAACCTTCTGCTTATGGTTCGACAAAAAGCTCCTCGTCCAACCAACAGCTGCCCCACCAAAACCTTTATCATGCAATCTACAAGTACAGTGATCAACAGATCAAACGCCTTAGAAAAATCATCTGTGTAAATAACATCCATTTGCTTGAATTTCTCCAAGGCGCTTGTTATTATGATAAGTGATCAGAGACTATCAAAAAGCTTGGGAATCGAAGACTGTATACACACTTCTGTAGTTGACAACATTACTTTTATCTCCACTTTTGTAAATAGGAACAATAAAGCTATCTTTCCAGATATCTGGGAAAGTGGACGAAAACAATAACTTATTAAATAAAATATGCAAAGGGACTACAAGAGTACAGACAGAGTATTTTAAAAAGCAATTTGGTACCCCGTCAGGACCCAAAGTATTTTTATTAGGGAGCTTAGCTATTGTCTTGTATATTTCTTCTTTACAAATAGGGGCAAAATTTAAATTTTCTGAAATATTTATAGGACTACATAAGTCCAACAAATCTGTGCTATTATTCCCTGGAGTATACACTGTCTCAAAGTATTTTTTAAATAATCCTACAATATCCTGGGCTTTTATCAAAAGATAACGTCCCTAAAGTTAGCAATACAAAGTCAGCAGTGCAAAGATTTTACAATTAAAAAAATTAGTGCTAATTAATTGCCGAGTTAGGTGCTAATTAAATACAAAGTCACAAAATTTTGTGTTCTTGTAGTTTCTGAGATATGACCTGCACTGCTAGCTACCCGTTAAAGATATCCTCGAAGATAGCAGTGCACCATGCTAGACCGGTCCAGAAAAGTAGTACAGTAGTCTAAATGATCCAGAAAATTAAATGCTGCCATTTCAATTTAAAAAAAAAAAATTTCTACATATTTTTTAAGATCAATGTGATGCAGTACACATATTTGAGTTCTCATGAAGGAAGAAATTGGTGTTGTTTTTAATATTGGAATAAATTAGTGCCAATAAAGTGCTAATTAAATGCCAAATAACCAAATTTTGTGCTCCTGTAGTTTCCGAGATATCGCCTGTACTGCTAGCCACCCGTTAAAGATAGCAGTGCACCATGCTAAAATGGTCCCTAAAACTGGTAGAGTGGTCTAAATGGTCCAGAAAATTAAATGCTGCCATATCAATAAAAAAATATTGTATTTTTTACTTCTTTCAATATATTTTTCAAAATTAACGTGGTTCACTGCTAACTTTAGGTCATACATATATTTTAGTTCTCGTAAAAGAAGACGTTGGTGGTGTTTTTGATATTGAAATAAATTAGATTTTTCTTCATATTTTTTAAAATTATCTTTAACGGGTAGCTAGCAGGCAGGCCATATCTTGGAAACTACAAGCGCACAAAATTTGTTACTTGGCATTTCATTAGCACCAAAGAGCACTAATTTATTCCAATATCAAAAACAGTAACGTCTTCTTTCTCTCGAACTAGCAGTGCACCACGTTAATTTTTAAAAATATGCAGAAAAAAGTTAAAAATACAATTTTTGTTATTGAAATGGCAGCATTTAATTTTCTGGAATATTTAGGCCACTCTACTACTTTTCTGGACCATTCAAATAATACAGTCTTACAATATAAACAATATTGCAAATAACTTTGTTCAAATTATAGTAAATAATTTAGATGTTCATGCACCTTACAAAGTGTCAAAATCATTTAATAACTTTGTTAAAGGTTTGGTTCAGGAGGTCATGAACTTGATTAAAAAAGAGATATTTTATTTAAGCAGGCTAAAGAGAATTTAGATTTGAGCGTTTGGGATAATAATAAAACAATTAGAAATTAAGTCACAAAGCTCTTAAAGAGAGAAGCAAGACAGTATTATGAGAAATTAATCGATGACAATAAGAATGATAGTAAATGAATGTGGAAACACCTCAAAGGGGGCAAAAGCAAGTTAAACCTAGTAAGATCTTATTTGGTGATATTCCATATGAGAGCGCAAACGACATTGCGGAGGCTTTAAATACTTACTTTTTGGAAAGTGTTAGTGACATTGTCATAGGTATAATTCCAGTAATTATCTGGAACGAAGTTTTAAATTACATCACCCCAGCAAAATGTCAGCTTTCTGAATTTAATGAAATCGATGTGTTCGATATAAATAAGATTTTGTATATCCTTAAGAAAAATACTACAGATAACACTGGAATTGACTTAAAAATTTTAAAGATAATATTTCCTGTATTCGGAGATGTCTTGCTGGCTATTGTGAATGGATCATTTAAGACGGGTGAGACTTGGAAATTAGCGACGGTCACGCCAATTCAAAAGGTTCCAAACACCTTGTACAGAATACCGCCCTATATATGAGAAAATTCTAGAACTTGTTATTAAAGAACAGCTTTTGGCATTTTTGAATAAAAACGAAATTCTGGTAAAACAACAGTCTGGTTTTAGAAAGTCTCATTCATGTGAAGCGGCGCTGCAATATTTGGTATCATCATGGAAAACAGAAATTAATAACAAAAAAGTAATAGGTTTGGTATTTATTGACGTAAAAAGAGCATTTGAAACTGTTAATATAGACTTGTTGATACTAAAGATGAAGCGCTATGGAATAAACGCTTTCGCGATTAAGCTTTTAATATCACCTTTAAAGGGTACAAGACAAAAGAACAAATACAACAATGCATTATCAAGGGAGGAATGTACAAGGTATGGTGTTCCACAGGGGTCTGTTCCAGGTTGTTTGTTCTTAATATTTATAAATGATATTGTAAAGCATATCAAATTTTGTAAAACTAAACTTTTTGCAGATGATGGTTTGCTGTATTTTATAGGCGACCCAAAACAAATAGGACTTTCTATTAACAAAGACATGCAAAATATCTCTGACTGGTTAAGGAACAATGGTTTATTATTAAATACCTCTAAAACTAAATTTATGGTTATCGGAAGCAGTAGTCAACTTAAAGTTTTAAAGACTGAAACCACCTAAAAAAAAATCAATGAGATTGACTTCTCTGGTGTGATCGAAAATGATCCTTTGTTAATGCCAGAAAAACTCAACTCTTTTTATGTGACCAGTATTGATGAAATTGTACAAATTATTGACAAGAATATTACTGGAGTAAACCCTGTAGATAGTAGCGCACCAAAAAATATATTTTCTGACTTTCAAATGCTTGATACAGACGATTTAAGAAATATTGTCTCATCATTAAAAATTAAAAGCAGCCAAGCCGACATAGACGTTAATTTTTTTAAAAACGTTTATCCTGTCATTGAAGCGCTACTAATAAACTTAATAAATTCATCTCTGGAACAAGAAATTGTCCCAGATACATTAAAAAAAAGAAAAATTGTATTGAGGCACAAAATTTTCGTCCAATCAACACTCTCCCTATCATTGAAAAAATTCTTGAAAATGTAGTTTATAAACAATTTTTAGATTACTTACACCAGTGTAATCTTATTACAGAACGTCAGTCTGGATTCCGACCGGGCCACAGTTGTGAAACGGCAATCCAGTTTGTCTTAGATGACTGGAAAAATCACTTTGACAGTGATAAAAGTATCATTGCCGTTTTCCTTGACTTACAAAGAGCATTTAAGACGATAGATCGGAAAAAGCTCTTAAGGAAGCTTGAAAGAATGGGTGTGACTGGTAAAGTATTAAGCTGGTTCAAGAGTTATTTATCAGACAGGGAACAACGAGTCAAACTCGATGGAAACTTATCCAAAAATATAAAAAATAATTTAGGAATTCCTCAAGGGAGTGTGTTAGGTCCACTGTTGTTTGTGTTATACATAAATTATATTGTTGATGGTGATGATAGTCTACGGATACATCTTGAAATATTGAAACTTTAGTAGAAAAAATTAATACCGCGTTAACAAAGATCGAAATACATGTTAATTGCCAAGGAAAATGTCAAGCAAGAGTTTATCGTGGATAAATGCGGTATTAACATAAAAAATTATATACTAGAACACGTCAAAAAAATTAAATACTAGGGGTCATTATTGATGAGACACTATATTTCAAAGAACATTGCAACTTGGTGATCTCAAAAATTAATTACGGTATTAATCACTTAAGTAGGTGCTCCAAAGATTGTCCAGGTGGTCAAAATTAGTAGTTTTTAATACTTTGGTTCTCCCCCATTTCACATATTGTTCAATTCAACAGTTTTATATTTGTTACAACAAAATGATCTAAATCGTCTTCAAAAGTTGCAAAACAGGGCAATGAGAGTCATATTATCATATGATAAATATACTCAAATAAAAAGCATGTTGAAACAACTACAATGGTTGAAGAGTTTTTTAAATTTAATGTATTAGTTTTTATGTTTAAAATAAAAATTGGAAGTGCACCTTCTTATTTGGGAACAAAATTAACCTTTAATAATGAACTACACGAACATAATACAAGACAACAGACTAAATATCATTTTAACATTTATGTGCACCTGTTTAGTGATTGTGACTACAATTTTTAACAATTTTCAAGTTTGTATTTTTAATATGTTTGTTTGTCATGCATTTTATAACTAGAACTTTTTTCATATTATTATTATAGGTAAATTTTATATATTTTTGACAGTTTGACAGTTTACATTTTCGACTAAAAGTGTGTAGGAACTATCATGTTAATATTTTTTTTTCTTCATATATAGGTATATTTTTCTGTTATCTTGTATATATATTGTAACTAGCGCTTTACTAAATATTGGATGGATATTTTTATATTTCCACCAAAAAAAAACAAAGCAGACAAAATATATAATAAGGGGCTTATTTTGTTGAATAAAATTCCAACAGAAATAAAAAATATTAAATAATTAAACAAATTTAAAACAAAATGTAAAATGCATGTAATTAAACAGGTCGACATTTACCCTTTGAGTGCACCTTGGCGTTAAAGAATATTTTTGATGTAATTTATATTATTATGTCACTATTGTTTTTGTTTTAGTGATCTCTTTTTACCTAAGGTTTTATTTAAAATGTTTGTTACCTAATGTAATTTTTGACTTATATTTTTTTTCTTGAGAGTCGATTATGTGGCTAACAAAGTGTTTATTATTATTATTATTCTAGCGTGGTGCACTGTTATCTTCAATGGGTAGCTAGCCGTGCAGGTCATAGTTCGGAAACTACATGAACACAAAATTTATTTAGCACTTTATTAGCACTAATTTTTTCAATCATAAAATATTTGCACTGCTGACTTTGTATTGCTAACCTTAGGGACGTCAAAAGATATTGGGTTTAGTCAGAAAATAACTGAAATAACAAGACCAAATAAGAATGGGGGTAAACTTATTGACTTGGTTTTTAGTAAAGTACATAACATACCTAAAATTGGTGATCACTATTATATATGTTCAATTATTTCATTATTTCAAAATAAGATGCCATATGTTATAGAAACAAGAGGAAAAAACATAAATTTTAATTTAATAAATTGTCAGTTAGCAACAGTAAGTTGATGTCATATCATGAACAGAATATAGATATAAAATGTACCGACTTTATTTCTAAAGTTTCTGAAATTCTAAATAGTGTAGCCCCCAAAAAACAAATATTTCCTCAATATAAGCCTTGGTGGAATGAAAGTGATAAAAGTTATAAAACTTACAGACTATTAAGAAATGAAGAATCTCACATAGATTATAAAGAAAAAAGCAATCAGGTTGTCAAAATAATTAAAAAAGAAAAACAAGAGCATTATGAACTAATTCTAAAACAATGTGGACAACACTAAAACAAATTTTAACAAAAAATAGAATATTAATATCCAGGAAATTCAAATAGAAGAACAGATAATAACAGATAAAAATATTTTACCAAATAAATTAAATAATTTTTATATTATTAGCATTCAAACAAAAACAAATTTAAAACAGAATACAAGATTTAATGCATTTAAACTAATAATCCAAATTACATTTAAAAAACTTGATATGGCACTACAAAACAAAACACTAATTAATTTGATTAAGACTCATTAGAACAAGGCTATTTTCCAAATCCTTTGAAACTCTCAACCGTACTACCTGTTAAAAAAAATCCAAGCTTCAAATTTTAGGCCTATCAGTACATTACCGGTTATAGAAAAAAATTTAGAGAAAGTAGTATATACACAGATACTTCAATTTTTAAATGACAATAACATTACAAGTGAACAACAATCTGGATTTAGATACAGGCATAGTTGCGAGACTGCTATTTAGTACATTTTAGATGAATTTAAAACTAAATTTGATGAAGGTTATAGCATTCTTACTATCTTTTTAGATCTACAAAGGGCTTTTGAAACAATTGAGAGGGGAGCATTACTTAAAAAGCTAGAATTAATAGGCATAAAAGAGACAGCATTAGAATGGTTTAAGAGTTACTTGTCCATTAGGAGGCAAAGAACAAAAGTAAATGGAATAACTTCAGAAGAATTAATTCATGACAATGGCGTACCACAGGGCAGTGTGTGTGTTAATTCTAAGAACTTTGCAGATGATGGGTTATTTTATGGTTTTTAGAAGATTTGTATTTGCTCATTAATAATGTCAATAAAGCTTTACAACAAATTAACAACTATGCCTCAGAAAATCATTTGGAAATAAACATAAATAAAACCAAGTATATGTTTATCAGTAAAACAACAAACAAAAAGATTTTTCTTGAAAAAAACTACTTAATTAAAATAGGAAACAATAATCTGGAGGAAACAGAAGATTAAGTATCTTGGTGTTCTTTTAGATAGTAAATTGTCTTTTAGAGATCACTGTAGTTTGTTGATTTCTAAAATTAGCTTTAAAATAAATTAATTAAGGCGTTGCTCAGAGGCCCTGTCACTTTGATAAAGATTGGTAGTTTTTAATATAAATCCTTCCACACATTAATTTCTGTTCAATAATATATATGTTCAATCAAAATGAAAAACAGCGATTACAAAAGCTCCAAAACAGATCCATGAGAATAATACTTTCCTGCAATAGGTTTACACTCATAAAAGATATCCATATTGCTTCAATGGCTCTCAGTTGCAGAATATGCAAAGTATAATGTACTAATTTTTATTTTCAAAAATAAAATTGGTCCTGCACCACAATATCTTACAAAAAGGATAACCTAGAACAACCAAGTACATAATCATAATAAGTACAAGACAAAATAATAATTTTTATATACCACATAGAAATAGTTGTTTAGCAACAAACAAATTTTAAAGTTATGGATAGGTTTAATAAATTACCAGAAGAGATAAAAACATGTGACACTATTACCAGTTTCAAGAATAAACTAAAAATACAACTTTTGAAACAATCTGGTATATATGATGAAAATCTATACTTGTTTCAGTAGATAGTTTGTGTTTTTGTGAATTATCTGTTAGTCATTTGTAAAATTTTTTAACTTTAGTATACTATATTGTGAATATTCAGAATAGTAAATAGAAGGTAAATAGTTTTCTTTTGTTATTTACGAGGGGTCAACAGCTGGCCAAAAATTTGTACACCTACTGTCAAGAACTAAAATATTGTCAAGTATTTTCCGAGATTTTAAAGTATTGTCCAGTATTGTTAAGTATTGTCTAGTATTGTCCAGTAGTATCAAGTATTGTCCAGTATTGTCTACTATTGTTCAGTATTGTCCAATATTGTGAAAACTCGACTATTTTTGGCGGCGATTCGGTTGCGCGCGCTATGGGCGAGTTTGTAAATCCACCAGTGCCAACAGAAGAGTTCATAAATTTTAGATGAATTTCACCAGTCCAACAATAGAGTTTCTAAATTTTTTGATGTGTTTTTTTGTTTTTTGATGAAGACAAAAAACTTATATCGATGTATTTTTTTTACGATTTAAATTTTTGAGTTTTTATCTATCTAAATCAATTTTATGGTCCTAAAGTGTCTTTTTGGTATATCTGAATCTATTAACTTTGAAAATTACAAATCACACCATATGACATGTCACATGGTGTGAACAACTTTACTTCCATGGAGACATTTCTTCGAGAGTTCACTAACTATCCTCCCACTTTGTTTTCAAAGGGCAAGTGGTTTTAAATTTACAAACCAATTACATGCAATCTTACCTTTTTTCAAGAACGACCCATATATAACAATCATTCATTTCAACAATAGGTTTTAAAATTATTCTTAACAGCTTTTTTCTTTTTAATTATCAATTAAAATATTAAAACTACACAAATATATGCTTTCCTATTATTAAAAAAACAAAAGAGTAGCACATTAAAAAACTATAAATAACCAAGGGTTCATCAGGTGCAGACAGTAGGTGTACAAATCGTTGACAATACTTTAACAATACTTGACAATACCTGGCAATACTGGACAATAGAGAGTAGAGAGTAGATTAGTTCTTTATTTGCATAAATTTTTTAAGTATAATTGAGCAAATAACGTCATAAAGAAATAATTAATTTAAAACTAAAATCAAATCGAATTTTATAAGCTTAAGAATATAAATGTAAGTAAAAAACAAATTTAAATAGTAGGTTAGACTATTAATAAAATAAAATAATAAAATAAAATAAAATAAAATAAATAAAAATAAAATAAATAAAATAAAATAAAATAAAATAAAATAAAATATAAAATTAAATAAAATAAAGTAAAATAAAACAAAACAAAATAAAATAAAATAAAATAAAATAAAACAAAAATAAAATAAAACTTGTGATTTTTATTCTGCATTTGAAAGCAAACACTCCATAAATTCAGAAATTGTGTAGGGCTCAATATTGACAAGACATTGAAATACTTTTTTCTTGAAAACTTTGGACACCTCTCTTGTTGAATAGAAAATGGAAGTTTGTTATAGAACTTCACACACGCATAGAGGGGACTTCTTTCTGTCAGTGAAAGTCTGTGAATGGGAACATTGAGATTTATGGTTCTTGTATTATAGCCATGGCATGGTATAAGGTGACCAAACAATTTGAAGTTTTTAAAAAGAAACATAATACACTCGAAAATATAGACGCCTGGAAAGGTGAGAATATTTAAGGATTTAAATTTTCCTCTGCAGGAGTCTCGTGACTTCATTTTCTGTAATATTCTCACGACCCTCTTCTGGATAATCAAAATTTTGGTACCCCCCACAGCTCCCCCCCAAAAAATGACTCCATAACGCAAGATGGAGTAAAAATTAGCATAATAAACAGAGAGTAAAGTTTTTTCTTGAAGGTAATCTTTAAGTACTCTTAGAGAGAAACATGCAGAGTTAAGTTTTTTGCTAACATTTTGTAATTGCACATCTCAGTTTAAATGCTGATCAATGTGGAGGCCTAGAAAGCGGGAAAGCGGACAGACCTTGAAAGTTTAACATTCTGAGATAAAAGTTTCACAGTCTCTGGATATTCTTCGCTAGCTTGGGTGGTTCTGAAACACATGAAAACTGACTTTTCACAGTTAAGCAACAACTTATTGCCACTAAACCAGCCCTCAGCCAGCTCCAGATTTTCACATGCTCTTGTAAAAAGTTCCTCCAAACTTTTAGCCCACACCAAGGTGTTGGAATCATCTGCGAAATTGATAAGACTTGATGTATCTGATGAAACAGTTGAGGATAAGTCATTTATGTAAATTAAAAAGATAAATGGTCCCAGGACACTGCCTTGGGCTATGCCGAGTTTAATATTAATTGCCTCTGAGAATGACTTACACCCCTCCATCTCCTTTTGGGATCTTTCAGCAAGATATGACTGTATCCAACGTAGAGCTGGGCCTTGAGTACCATAATGCTTTAGTTTATTTATCAATAGCTCATGGTCTATGCTGTCAAATGCTTTTGACAGGTCTAGAAAGGCACCTAAGGTTTTATTTTTTTCTTCAATGTTTTGAAAAATTTTCAGAATAAAGTCATATATCGCTGTTTCAACAGATTTTCCTTTAAGAAACCCATGTTGAGAGTGGCTTAGCAAATTTTTTGAAATAAAGAAATTTTCAAGTTGATTTAACATGGCTTTTTCAAAAACTTTGGAAAAGGATGAAACGAGACTTATTGGGCGGTAATTTTTGATTTTTGAGGGGTCTCCTTTTTTATGTAAAGATTTTACAATAGCCAATTTAAGTCCATGTGGAAAAACATCAAATTTGAAGGAGTTGTTTATTATAAAAGAAAGAGGAACGCCCAGTTCAGCAGCAACAAATTTAATAAGATTAGTGGAGATTTTGTCATATCCAGAACTGTGCTTGTTTTTTAGATTTTTAATAATTTCAAGGACCTCACTCTTTGACAATGGGGTAAGATACATGCACTCAAGACTAGGTTGAATGTTAAATTGATAGTTTTCAACAGGTTTAATTTTTTTTATTGCATCAGGAGCTGCATTTGCCAGGTAGTTATTTATCTCATTACAGAGAGCTTGAGGTTCCCCCTGAAGACCAATTGTACTTGACTTTTTTGGGTTTCCCCTGATTTCTTTAATAACTTGCCATGAAACTTTAGATTTATTGTCACTGTTTTCTATTCTATGCTGATAAAAATTTTGACGAGATTCTTTAAGTAGGGAGTTATACCTACGTTTCTCTGATTTGTATTCGTCCCTGTAACAAACATTATTAATACTCAAAGTGTACAAAATGTCAAGCCTAGCTTTACAGTTTATTAGGTCAGGTGTTTTTGACCAACTTTGTTTTTTATTTTTTTGAGGTTTGAGCTCCCGCAGAGGAAAACAACTAGAAAAAATTGCCTGGACAATGGTTGTGAAACTCTCCCATTGCCTGTCAATCTGATTTAAGCCACAGCTATAGATACTCTGCCAGTTGGCTTCTCGTCACAAAAATTTGAATTGGTGCTTGTTTTCTGTATTAAATATACGTTTTTTTATAAGAATAGACTTTATGCATCCTAGTTTAAATGTTAATTTTTGTGCAGTATGATCTGAGGTGTGGGGATTAAAGATGCTGGATGTGAACTGATCAAGAGTGAAATTTGTATATATGTTATCAATACAAGATTTTTTATCACCATCTATGCATGTGTAATCTGTAACGTCTGGTATTATATTAAAAGAACTGAGAAAAGATTTAAAAATTTCTGGCCATTTGGCTTCCTTACACAGAATATCTCAGTTAAAATCACCTGCTATAAAAACTATGCCATCCCTGTCAATCCAATCACACAAAATTTGATCCAGTTTGTGTATCAGTTGTTGAGGGTTTTCTGTTCTGTAGATTGATAATATTACAACCTTCTTCTTATCGATCTGTACCTCAGCTGCAGCACACTCAAAAACACTCCTTTCTGACAAGCTAGCTACGTCATGTCTAGCTTTGGCAACAAGAGAGTCTTTAATATAGATGGCAGTTCCCCCATGTTCATTAGCATTTCTGCAGTATGATGAAATGAGTGAGAAGCTTTTTAAATTGTAGTTTTTGAGCTGTTCTTCTGTCCTCCAGTGCTCTGTTAAACAAAATGCAAAACGCTCACTGTGGTCTTCGGTGAGAGTATTTAATGTGTCAATACTGGTGCCAATTGACTATGCATTTAGATGAATGACACTCCATTTCGACCTCAAGCCACATCCTCCAAATTTGGTTTGGTCGAGTGTCTTTGCAGGTTCAGAAAATGGTTAATCAAAACACCATTTGGCCAAACTTCTTGTCTCATCAGTGCAGGTTTCCTTGTATCTGGTAATGTTATTTTAAATGAGCTTTTATACTTGTCTGTTCTGGTTTTCTTGACTTTTATACTTGACATTACTGGACAATATTGGACAATACTTGACAATACTGGACAATTTGGGGACAATATACTGGACAATACGCAACAATACCTGACAATAGTCAACACAATACTTAAAAAAACGAAAATTTAAACAAAAATTTGGAAACCAATGCAACCGAAGGAAATTAATAGTATATTCTATTAAGACAGTTGGTGCAATACTGAGATATTTCTCTGTTTTTTGTTTTTACCTCAGTTGAAAATTGAAATATTTGAGTGGTGCCCTGACCAACACTACAAAGCCAAATATGACCAATCCAGACCAATGTAAGGTCCCACCAATATTTGTTATGGTCGAGATTACGAGAGGTACTCTCTATCTTCGTTAACAATGGCCTTGCATTGTAAACAGAGGGAGCGAGAGACAGAGAGTGCACTTGGGGTGTCAACTCAAATGAGGCGAGTTTGTAAATTAAAACATTTTTTTTTTGACAGCGGTGCACCATTGGTGCCAACATTCGATTGACAGATGGGTTTGACTATCCATCTGACATTTAGCAGTGATGAAATGTCGTTGTTCCATCCAAATCAAAAAGAATGCACTGCATTGTAAACAGCTGAGTGCCAATAACCACACTTAAAATAATAAATTCATACCTCAACCTCCGCTCTAGAAAATTGGAAATGTGACTTAAATGCACACGATCGGTGCCAAAATTTGTTGGATTTCACCAATCCAACAAATGTTGGCACCGATCGCCACTGGCTTAGGGAGTCGGTGGAAAATCGTCGTTGAATTAAACATAAACCTACTTTATGGTTATTTATGTTTTCCATTTTTTTTTTGACTTATTCAAACCAAGACATTTTTTGAATGCATTTTGTTTAATACAAGATACAGTAGAGACATATTAATACAAGATACAGTAGACATATCATACTAAATTTGAAGAAGTACAGCATGAGTGCATGTTTTGTTTGTTTCTAAGGGGGAGACTTTTTGGCTCTTCTTGAAATTTTTGTAGTGTGCATCCCCTTTGAGGAGTAAACTTTACCCCTATATTTTGAATAGGGAAAGTGGGTCAAGTGATACCTGGTTTTGAAGGTCTCCTGAATGTCTTGACAATCATGTAAAAATTTCGAAAATCTACCAATTCATTTTTGAGATATTTACTTTCAAAGTAAGCTCAAATTGTACAGGTAAATTTCACCTCTTGTAGGAATGTATCCTAGAAAAAAAAAACACAATGATAAAATGTACTATTAACAACAGCAAAGTCGAGGATTTCTCACAAAAAAAAAATTAAAAAAATATTTTTGCACTTGTCCATGCAACTGTGAAAGTGCGAAATTTTTACACGATTGTCAAGATATTCAGGAGACCTTCAAAACAAGGTATCACTCGACCCACTTTCCCTATTCAAAATATAGGGATAAAGTTTACCCCTCAAAGAGGAAGATAGCCAAAAAGTCTCCCCCTTAGAAACAAAATCGACGTGTTTCAGCATTTTCTCCAATTTTTGAAAAAATCCAGGTGAACCCTTTTAAATGGCCAACCCTGTATATATAGCAACATATTATATTTACTTCAAAAGTGGTAAATATTTTTGTTTTTTTTAAAACTATTACACCAAATGTTATCATTTTTCAAGAACAACCCAGCTATAAAGATTCTTGATTTTGGTAAAATAGGTATAACTGGTGTTAGCTGGCTATTACCTGTGTTAGCAGACAAATTCATACATTCAAAAATAACTCAAGAATCAGAAAATTGTTATCTCGGCCATATAGCACATTTTAGTCCAACCAACTATGGCAACATTTAATAATTACCAAAATTCAGAGAACACTAATTTGTTTTTTTTTAAATTACCACTTGAAATGTTACCTTTTTTCAAGAACAACCCATATATGGACAACCATTAGCTTCTGGTGGGCTGTGTTCCACCAGAAGCTAATGTAAGACACAGGTGTAAAATATACTAACATAATATAATAACAAATTTCAAATAAAAAAATTGGCAAAAATGACAAATAACATGCACAAAAGTTGTCTGCTGATTGGTTTAACACTATTCTTATTTTAATTTTATTGCCTGTATAAATGATCAACAACTTCTTATTTTTAATTTAATTTTATGGTAACAGTGTAGTATACAGTTTTCTTTTAATATAGTGTTTTATATAAAAATCTTTATATATATAGATAGTTAGTACTGTCTATAAGGAGTACAAATATACCAACAGACAAAGAAAATAATTGTTTTTTTATTAAATATTTAAAAAATAAAGTTACAGGATCTGGGTGGGGTAAAACTAACACAACAAAAACAAGTCACATACAAATTGTCTATATCACAATAACCAAGACAATAACCCAAGCAATAATCAACCCAACTAAAGTGAAACCAAGTCATACCAACCCAACCCAAAACAATTAAAAAACCCAAACCAGCACACTATATAAGGCCCCTATATAGGATCGAAAAAGGAAATAAATAATACACTACATTTATAATAACCATTCAGTACACATTCAGTTCACTTCCGGATCCCGTAAGTTTGTGTTTAAAATATTAATAGAAAAACCAATTTTTTTGTTTGTTCGTCAATATATTTTGTACTCTGTACAGACTTCACTAAGTGTCTACAGATTTTTGGGTAATTATGCAATATATGGTTTTCTGCCATTTTTGATTTTTTTTGAAAAATTCTTTATGGGGGCACCTTCTAGAGTCCCTAAGACCCCAAATCCGTCTGCGCCGTTTGTTTTTTTTTTTATTTTTTTTGTTTTTTTTTTAATTTTTTTTTCACTAAAACAAACCAAACCAACACAGTCCAACCCAACCTAATCCAAACCAACCCAAAACAATTAAAAAAACACTTTACAACCCCCCTGGGCTCCCTTTTTTCTCGTTAAAAAAAAAATCGGGCGCAGGCGGATTTGGGGTCCTAGGGACCCTAGAAGGTGCCCCCATAAAGAATTTTTCAAAAAAAATCAAAAATGGCAGAAAACCAATACCCATTTACTTACATACCTATTAAAACTTAAATTCTAATCGATTCTTAGGTATATTTTTTTCAAGGTATTGGGAGGGGATAAACCTTACAAAAAATGACAAAATACTGAAAGATTAGTTTTATATGGTGGTTTCGGAGATTATTCATTACTACTCAAATAAAACATGAGACCTAAAAGGACCTGTATATATATCCATAAAAAACTTGCTTTTATTTACTGCAGAGTGAGCTTACCTGACTTGGAAAACTGCTTGAACTAGGGCTCCTTTGAATAGTCACTAGGGCCATGTTCGAGCGAAATGAAGGACGGCGAACGATACGATCCGAATGAGTTTTTATCCGGTGCACTGATCTAATTTTACATTTTTGTCACTACTACATTGTTTTGACACGAATTAAACAAACTGTCAAGAATCATCAGGACATCACATACGTTTCCCGATTTTTGTCTATTCTTGTTCTCATGAAAATCTGCCAAAATCGACAAAGGTGATCATCGTGCCGCCATCTACCAAGTAACTATAAAAGGTTTTATCTCTTTTATATTGGAAATGGAAAACTGTTTCTTGCAGGGTGCGTTTGCGTAGAAAAGACAAGCGTTCGGAGCGGATGTGGTTTCTACGGGTGAGTTCGCGATGACACCCCGTTCTCCCCGAGAAGTTTTCTTTTTGTCGAGGTTACGGTTAACCTTGGTTCTAAAGTTTCCCAAAAGAATAAGGAATCTCGATTGTGTAATATCTTTGAATATTGTTTAAATTTACAGATAATTGTTTATGTTTATATCAGCTGACATTAACAGAAAAAATGGACTTGGATAGCACATCCTGTTAAGGTCCATACCGTGAGAACCGTAATCATTCTGAAGAGTTCTGAACCAACAAAATAGGCTGGTTCCGATTCTCAAGGCATGGAACATGACAGGATCTCTAGAATAAACACAGCCTAGTAATTTTTTTGCTCCGCCCATCTGATGGCGACACAAAGATATCAGCCTGCTTTCTTTATTGATTTTTTTGATGGGTGACATTTGAAGTTATATTATTTTTCCATAAATTTTTGCAATGAAAATTGTATTTGTTCATCATTTCTGTTCTTCTGGCCCTAATTAAATACCCTGTGATATTACTTACAGTATTTTTGTCATAGGTAGCTTCATTTATGCGTTTTTTTAGTGGAAAGCTTCATCATTAAATAATAAAAAAACCACAAAAGTAAGGCAGGTTATAGTTTTAAATTTGCAATCAGATTTATTGCATATAGTATGCACAGCAAGTCTTTCGTTCTATATAACAAAATAATCACTCTCCCAAAAATTCCTGGCAAAAATCAAGTACAAAATTAAAATAGCTTCCAAAAAAATATCAACTACATAAAGCTGGGTTTACACAGAAAAATAACATAAGTTAGGACATAAAATAAGAAATAACATAAAACGAAATAAGAGTTGAGCTTATGACAAACCCTATTGGTGTTTATACAGATGAATAACATGAGTTATGTTAATATAACCCTACTTTTTTTAGTAGTGTTTGGATGTTATTTTTGTTTAGAAAATGAGATTTACGCAAAAAAGGTATGCAACACGTTGGATATTGACATCTTATGTTTCTGTATAAATCCAGCATAACTTAACTTCTGAACTACGAACACGAACTAACTCTAACTCATCCGATGAGTTACTTGACGGAATTGATTACCAACTAATGATCTTAATTTCTATTTGGTGAAAGACGCATGTAGGCCAAAAATAAATTATATTTATATATACACAAAAAGTTGTAATAAAAGATACAAGACAAAAACTGGTTTTAAATCAATCATTTAAACAAAGAAAAAGAAAAATCCGAAAAGTTAATTTAATTTGTCAAGGTTTCATACAATTTTTAAATGTCCGAAAAAAATCAGCTGCTATCTTTGTGTCGTCATCGGGTCGAAGAGTGTGACAAAATTACTAGACCGTATACATTCTAGGGACCGTGCAGGTCAGCTGAAAGGTGCCGCCATTGCTATATTCATCTGAAAATTTAAGTACAATCCCGAAATTCATAAAAATAAAAAACTTTTGACTAGATATATATTTAAATATCAACAATCATCTGTAAATTTAAACAATATTCGAAGATATTACGCAATCGATGTCTCCTTCTTTTGCTTATGCGCAATTTTACAACTCATAGTTAAACGCCAAACCTGAGTTTAAACGACAGATGTCGACTTTTTTACGTTTTATAGGTGCAGTTTACCAACAAACTTCGGTTTAACCGTTACCGGCGGTCTGGGTGTGGGTTAAACTTCAGTTTAATAGTTACCGAAAGATTCTAACCTCAAAATAGTTATTAAAAATTTATTTAAAATTTGTTTTTGGAAAAAAAACTGTGAATATTTAGTGAAATCACTGTGATCGATGACTTAGAATTTATTTTTGATCAACTGGATAAAGATGATGATAAAATTATTGACATTTTCGAAGCACCAAGAAGGCCAAAAATTATTCGTCCCAGAATATATTCTTTAGATGAGTATAACGATGTAGCTTTTGAAAAAGAGGTTTAGATTATCTAAAGAGACATGCAAAATTGTACACGACAAGAGTTGGAACATTCCACAGACCAAGTTTTTGGCGTCTGGCTGTATGCTTGTCTGTAACCAACGCTGATATCTAAAAAACTACTTGACTGATTTTTATCAAATTTGGTGACCATGATGTGTTTGGCTCTAGTTGGTGCCATTTTAAAGATATGGTTAAAATAATCAGAAAAAGTAGTCTTTTTAAACTAGAAAAGAACTTATTAGGCTCCTAATCCAACAGCTCTTCTTTTCTTTCTGGCTGTGGTTTGACTGCGACTTATAAAATTGAGCAACTTGTTTACCAATGCTTTAATCCAAAGATTAAACTGAAGTTTAAAGTAAGGTTTAATCTGGAGTTTTACCTTTGGTTGTAAAATTAGCCCTTATTCTTCTGGGAATTTTTGGAACCAAGGTTAACCGTAACCGCGACAAAAGAACGAAAACTGCTTGGGGCGAAGGCCGTGACGTCACTACGCTACCTTACACGATCAAGTTTCTACACGAACGCACTCCTACCAGTTTTAAACGTCAAAAATAGAGAAACATTTTTAATATTTAAAAAAAAAATGAGTAAAATTTTCACTCCTACGAATCAAATAAGGCTCACAAATGTGGCGATAGTGCGAATAAAGAAGGCAGGAAAACGATTCGAAATAGCGTGCTACCGAAACAAAGTGGTTTCCTGGCGAAATCAGGTGTAAGTTGAGTGCTGTTTCACAACATAAAATGATCTTTGTAGAGAGCAAGCTAAATATAATTTATTTTTCTTATAGAGAAAAGGATATAGACGAAGTCCTTCAAACTCACACAGTATTCACTAATGTCTCCAAAGGACAGGTTGCCAAAAAAGAGGATTTAATAAAAGCGTTTGGCATAGATGACCAAACAGAAATATGCAAACAAATCTTGGCTAAAGGAGAGCTGCAAGTATCTGATAAGGAAAGGCAAAGTCAAATCGACCAGCTCTTCAAAGATATTGCAACCACTGTGGCAAATAAATGTGTAAATCCAGATCTAAAACGGCCATACCCAGTCACAATGATAGAAAAAGCTATGAAGGATGTTCACTATTCAGTAAAACCCAACCAATCTACAAAACAACAAGCCTTGGCTGTCATAAAAATGCTTAAAGAATCTATACCCATAGAGCGAGCCAAAATGAGGTTAAAAGTGAACTTTAAAGGTAAAGAAGCCAAAAAGTTGCGAGATAAAATAATAAAAACTGACAGTGTTGAAATGGAGGTGGAAGAGAAAAATTTAGATGAAATCACAATACAGTTTTTAGTTGATCCAGGTCATTTTAAAGATATTGATACATTGGTAAAAGCTGAAACCAAAGGTGCAGCATTTTTTGAAGTTATGTCCTATAAGGAAGTTGTTCTGGGAGAGGAATATTTTTAATTTTTTTTTAAATTTGATTAACAAGCTGTATTGCTTCAAACACAATTATAACTTTATATTTGTTGAATTTTTCAAATAAAAAAAATTATTTTACTAAAAGCAGACAATATATTTTTTAACAACATACAGAAAACTTGACTCTTCATTGACATAACATTTAACAACAACTCGAACTAATCCTAAAAAATAAAAACTTAATTCAATAATGTATGACTTGCTCTAGAAAACTACTAAAAAAAATAAAGCAGCTATCTAATAAATAAATGCAAAAACGTTTTATTTGGCAATAACCCAAATGAAAAAGCTTTTTAAAAATACTAAAAATTATCAGATTCTTACTTTCTAGATTTTTGCAGAAAACCACAAAATAGTCCCAACATTAGTTCCCCTGAAAATTTTGTTTCTCTCCTGAAATTTTTAAAGTTCAGAATTTAAGAAAAAGCAACAATAATTTATAATCACTATTATCATATCTTTACTGGGCCTGAATCTTCTCATCTGGCTTTGGTATATAAATGCTCTCTGCTCTACGATCATGTTTTGCAGAAATTCTAGAAACCATAAAAAGAAAATCTGAGAGCCTATTTAAATATATTAATGCCTCTTTGTCAAGTTTTTCTTCTCTAATTAGTGGAGTTATGATTCGTTCAGTTTTTCGACATATAGCTCTTGCTACATGAAGTGAAGCACTAGCAATGCCTCCTCCCTACAAATATTACATATTATTTAATTATATTGTTAATATAACTTAAGTATTTGTTTTTTATAACTTACAGGTATAATGTACTGTTCAGGTGGCGGAAGTTGCTTTGAATACTCGTAGATCCAATCTTCTAATTCCTTAGTGTAATTGGAGGGTATTGTAATTTTAATGCCCCTTGAAATGGCTGTACTAATGTCAATAATTATTGTTTGTATTCTTTTTAGTTTGTCAACATACTCTTGTTCAGATTCATTTGCAAATTCTCTTGCTAACCTAAAGTAAACAGAAAGAAAATACCATCAAGTGATAACAGACTGGGCTGTCTCTTATACCAGAGCTCATGTCTTACCCTAAATAACTTAACAACTCCTCAGTGGCTCCTATAGCATGAAAAATTTGTGAATCTTTTTGTAAAATTTCTCCACTAATAACTTTTGAAGTGCCATTGTCACCTAGCCTACTAAATATTTCTGGATTTCGAGATGGAGGTTGCTGAAGTGTGGGAGGTTCTTTAAGGCTTCTGCTTGTAATAGAAGACATAGTTTCCTCTGTGCTAAAAAAAGGTAGAGATTCAGCATTATTATCATCATACCTAATGCAGGGTGAGGGTGCTAGGTCAAAAAAATCTCTATGACTTCCAGTCTCTCTATGACCAAATTTTAAACAATAACTCATTTTCCAAACATTTCAAAAGAAAAATTCTATAAATATTTTGTGGGTCTCGTAACAAAAAACTTTACTACACTTAAGCTTTCAAATTACATAGGCTTGGTTTCAGGCTACATATTTTTTGCTTTGGTATTGAAAGTGCCACTTTTGTTCTATATTAAAAGATAATCTTTTTACTAATTTTAAGATCTGCTTGTGTAACTATTTATGTTAAAGTCATAATTTAAAAAAATTGAATGGAGGGAGGGTTTAGTAGGTGTTGACAAAACCAAAAAGAACTTACTTATATTTAAAAGTAAGGGGCAGATTCTTGTCCAAATCTATTCTCAAAAATTTTTGTCTGTAGACTATTAAATCACTTTTAGCTTAATTTTAGACATTTATTTATCAGCCAGCATTGAAAACATGTTAAAAAATTGCACATTTAATTAAATGTTCAAAAATTTTTGCCGGTGGTGCAATTCAAAACACGTTTTATGCAAATAAAGAACTGCCCTTTTCACTCCCAGATCCCGCAAGTTTGTTTTTTAAATATTTAATAAAAAAACAATTATTTTATTTGTACATTGGTATATTTGTACTCCTTACAGACAGTACTAACTATCTATTAGTAAGTTTTCACATCATACTCAATACGTATTGAAAAGATTGGCTTCTTTTTCTTTCATAGAGCATGATATATGAACAAACAAGATGCTTGATTTTCAATACATATTGAATATGATACGAAAACTTACTAAAAATAAAGATTTTTACCTAAAACACTATAATAAAAGAAAACCATATACTACACTTTTACCCAAAAAAATCGAAAGCCTTCCAAAATAAGTTTAAACATTTTAAGCCTTAAAAATACAATCATGGTCGTACCATAACAGCCCTTAAGTAAATGTAACAGTAATTATGCAGTATACGGTTTTCTGCCATTTTTAATTTTTATGGGGGCACCTTCTAGGGTCCGTAGGACCCCAAATCCGCCTGCGCCCGATTTTTTTTTTTTTTACGAGAAAAAAGGGTGCCCAGGGGGGGGGTTGTAATGTGTTTTTTTGATTGTTTTGGGTTGGTTTGAATTAGGTTGGGTTGGACTGTGTTGGTTTGGGTTGTTTTAGTGAAAAAAAATTAAAAAAAAAACAAAAAAAACAACGGGCGCAGACGGATTTGGGGTCCTAGGGACCCTGGAAGGTGCCCCCATAAAGAATTTTTCAAAAAAAATCAAAAATGGCAGAAAACTGCATACTGCATAATTACCAATGTAACTTTACCTACCCTTTTTTCTGTGAATAAAATCTAATATGCCTCAACAATCCAGGCTGCAGGAGTCTTCGAAAAACCATTTTCGTTTTCAGATAAATTTTGTTAAAATCTATAACCTAAAATTTTTGACAACTGACAACGCGGTTCATAGCGGTCCCCATTGGTAAAACTGGTGCCACACCAGTGCACAACGCTGGTGTTCCATTGGGCTGCACTTTTTCAGTAACAATTTCAGTTTTGTACTAATAGTCGGGGGGTTTTTTTATATCTTTTTTCCAATGTATAAGAACATTTTTGGTGATTTTGTTTTAACTCGGTACACACTTAGGTATGACTTCGGGGACCACCAAATGAATATTAGTTTTTTCAGCGTTAGGCGTCGCGACGCCTTAAGGCGAATTTTTCATGACTAACCACTCTGTGGTTTGATAGGATAATGACGTCACGGTTAACTCACTGGTTAACAGCTGATTTGGTTGACAAATACAGTATAGCAATTTAGGTTCTGTGATTTTGTCTTCTTCTAACCTCACTTTTATGTAAATAAAAGTTTGGACATACCAGAACTACTACTAGGTACTACTATATGGTGCTGCTTTACCAACCTAGAGACAGTTAGGCATGTCAAAAATGCATACCCACATGGACTCTAGACCTACCTAAGTTCCCTATTAAAATTTAGAAGTACAATTTCAACAGCATTTAGATGTGCGTGGGCCAGAAAAAAAAAACAAAGAGACCAAAAACGAGTAAAAAAAGTAGGTAATTATGCAGTGTACGGCGCCGGCGGATTTGGAGTTCTATGGACCCTAGTAGGTGCCCCTATAAAGAATTTTTCATAAAAAATCAAAAATGGCAGAAAACCGTATACTGCATAATTACCAAAAATTAGTCTCTTCAAAAAAAATTGATATGCTTCACAGATTTTTATTGTGGCAATTTCCCGTTAAAAATAAAGCAACACCATCAACCTTTCGACAATTCATAGTTATTCAAACACTCGTATACACCTTCAGGCACACTGCAATTGCATTTTTTAAATAGGTAAGTATCAAAACCAATCCAAGTGTACCATGATATATGCTACCTAATAAAATTTACGAATAATGCCGGGCAATAGAAAAATTATAAGATACATAGGTAAGGTACCTTTTGTTATATTTTCAAACACCAATGGGTCATCTGTTTTCATAATAAGAAGTTCTTTGTTAACGACCACTGCATAATTCAGCATTATTACTTACACCCACATAAATCTATACCTATTGATCTGAAAAAATCAGAGATATGGAGAAGGGAAAACCCCCACTTATAAAACCGACGTTGGAATCCCAGATAATGGTTAAGGTCGAACGATAACGTCGGGTTTATAAATGGTGATTAAAATACGAAAAAAATTAAACTGGAATATATTAAGGACTCTTAGATATATATTACTTTTCTTTTGTCGTATTTTTAAAAGTTTCGATGGCCCGTGGCTCACTTTAAAGAATAATTTATAAATTCCATGAAAATGCACAAAAAAATGTATTTTAAAAATGCAAAAATTTATCAGCCAACACAGACCTCACCAAGCGAAGACCCTCTAACCTCATTTTCAAACTACAATCCCAAACCAACTGCAAGAGGTAGTTTGCCAGGTTAGTTTGGTCTGACGTCATGGTAAGAAAACCCAATCGCAAAAATGACATGGTTTATTGTTTAGTTAAGTATGACGTCACACATGATACGCCATTTCAAATACAATTGATTGTGGTTTGCAAACCACACACGCGAAAATACGAGTGGTTTGGGTAACCATAACCATGGTATAAGCAGTTTACTATGAAAAATTCGCCTTTAAACTTTTTTTTAGGACATAGGGTCATTTTGACAGCTGTATCTCGGTCAACTGTCAACATTTTAAAAATTTGGTTAAACCTCTTAAAAGGCTATGAAATGGCCTTTAACATAAAAAAAATAATCAATTTGAAATTAAAAAAAAAATTAATTTTTTTTTTAATTTTCCCAAAAAAAATTCTATTTTCTATTTATGAACGGGATTGTGCAAATTTATTTTGCAGTGTAAAAAAAGGTCCTAGCTATTCGTCGATATAAAAAACTGCAAATGCATGCCACGGAAAAATCACAAAAAAAAATTGGAAATTGACGCATGTTTAAAAAATTTACAAAATCTCAATTTTTTGACCCCGGCTGCTTAACTTCAAATTTTTTAAACCACATTCCCTTTACAGACCTGCCAAATATGTTTTTAAAAGGCTATATAACATGCTAAAATATTAAATGTAACAAGTCACGATGGGCCCCCAAGTCTTAATAAAATTAAACAACATACATAAAAAAAGCTTTTTGCTAAAAACTTAAAAAATAACAAAAAAAAAATATGTCACGCTTTATAATTTTTCGTGTATTTAAAAATTTTTTTAAGTGGATTCCTGAAACAGCGGCTTGAAGGCAATGAATTATCCTTTTAAAAACACCAAACTTGAATCTTGGACGCCTTCAGGATTATTGTCTGTGAGCTGTCAAAAATAGATGATTTTTACAAGTCGTCCAATTTTACTTAAAAAACGATTGCTTCTTTTGTTATTTTATTCAATTTTGAGTAAGTATTTTATTATCGGTGTGGGTGTACACTTGCTTTTAAAAAAAAACATACATGCAGTCACAAAATTGATCTTTATAAAAGTGTATAATATATACGGACTAAAATGCCTAACAACTTCAAAAGTACTACAATTTGTCATATTGTTTAAAAAAGGTCTCTAAAACTGAAAATATTTTTTTACTTAAATTAAAGGAAACCTTATTTTTATATTAAATTTTGCATAATACTAAATAATCAGCAAAAATAATGTTTTAGTAAAGTTTTTATTGAACAATATCAAATTACCACTCGAGTAACGGACGAAGGCTGTTCTATAAAGAGGGCGGTAACCTATTTTGGAGTTGATAAAATAACAATAATACGATGGAAACAGCGCTGAATTAAAAACAATTCCACGCATAGGAAACTTGGATTAGGACAAAAACGATGGTAAACTAAAATAAATAATTTAGTATTTAATAGGATCACCATTTTTCTCTATTACAAGATGCAGACGTCTGGGCATTGAAAAAGTTAAATTTTGAAAATACTGATGGTCTTCTGAGAGCTGATCCAATGCGCGATAAATAGCATCGCTTAACTCTTCAGCATTTCGTGGTCTCCAATTCCTTTGGTATATTATTTTAACGATTCGACCCCATATATTTTTCATTGGGTTAAGGTCAGGGCTGTTGGCTGGCCAAGGAAGTGTTTCTATATTATTATTCTGAAACCATTGGCGAACAACATTAGCCGTGTGTACTAGACAGTTGTCCTGCTGATAAAGAAAGTAATTATTTTCATGTAAAGCCTGTACAGATGTCAGCATAAAGTTTTAAAGGATTTCAATATATCGTTCACTATTGAATCTTCCTTCGATTCTCAAAAAAAAAACCCAAACCTCTAACACTAAACCAGCCCCACATATTTACAGAAAAATGTCCAGCTTTTTTAATTTGGTTTGTATATTCTGGTTCAAATCTAGAATTTGGTGGACGATAAACTAAAATTCTCCTGCTGCTTGAAGATGATTGAAAAATTTTTTCGTCAGTGAAAACCACCCTCTCTCAGAAGTCATTATCACGAAGAACGTTGTTCAGTGCAAAAATCACTCTGGCCTGTTTTTGTTCTTCTGTTAGAAAAGGCTTCTTTGCAGCAACTCGACAAGAGAGTTCTGACTTCGTTACTCTTCTATTTACTGTTGCTAAAGAACCGGGAAATAATGTTACATTAGCTGCTTCAACCGACGTTGGAAAAGGATGGTGGATGAGATGGTCAATAAGTTTCTCATCTTGCACTTCAGAACTTACTTTTGTAGAATTATTTTCAATTCAGCGCTTTTTCCATCGCATTATCGTCTTTAACTTTTGTAAATGTTGATATCTGTGGCATTTTTAAGAATGTCACACTGAATTTTAATCTGTCAGGCATACTAAGCTGCATGGTGGTGCCTTATAAGGCAGTTTTTTTTTGAAATCAAGTGTACATAAAAATAATATTTTTACCGCCTTCTCTCTTCCCGAGTCACTCCCGTTTGATAGTTTAATCCATAATAATATATAGGAAGGGCCAGAAAATCATGGACTGATTTAATTTTCTAATTACTTTTTTGTTTCTAAGCCGAATTTTATAAAGTTTGGCATTTTAGAAAGTTAAAAGAACAAAGTTTACTATTTCTGTAAAAAAGATGTAAAATGTCAAAAATTCAAAATGGCGAACGTAGTAAAAAATTTAGTCTGGAAAAAAAATCTGAAACTTTTTTCCGACCTCCCTGTAATTTTTTGTTGCCCAAATAGGAAACCTTATGCCTTTTCACGCCTAACGAGGTACCATAACATTCGGTTAAGTAGTACAAAAGTTGCATTGGCTCAACATATCGCATAAGGTTACCACCAACAAATTATGTCTCTTTTTATTTACCAAGAACTTTCTTACTTCTCATCGGATTTTTACAGATGTATCCTTTCTGCAAAGGTAAATGAACCAAGTAAAGATGTCAAATGTCAAAAATCCAACACGGTGGACATACCTAGTCAAAAATTACTTTTCCAAAAAAAAAATCTAATTTTAACGAAAACGACGATTCTTACACTTTTATACTACTTAACCGAATTTTATGAGTGATGTCTCGTTAAACGTGAAATGCTTTTCTAGATTTGCAATAAAAGATAACAGGAAGGTCAAAAAAGTAATTTTTGCTATGTACGTTATCTTGAGTTTTTGACATTTGACGTTTTGACGGTTTATTTATCTTTCCAGAAAAAATATAAATTTGTAGAAATCCGATAAGAAATAAGAAAGTTCTTGGAGAAAATCATGTTTTGCATACTATATTAAAGGCCATTTCGTAAATTTTTAAGAGGTTTAACCAAAATTTTAAAATATTGATAGATCACCGAGATACACCTGTCAAAATGATCCTATGTCCTAAAAAAAAGTTTAGGGCGTCGCGACGCCTAACGCACGCCGTCGCTGAAAAAATTATATTGGTTTGGTGGTCCCCGCAGTCATGCCTATAAGTGTGTGCCAATCTTCCTATAGGTTTGAAAAAACCTCCCGACTATAAGTGCAACTTTTTCCGTACCGGCTTTGAGGGCTCGTGCCGCACCGAAAACTTTTTCCCGCCTTTATATTTCATATAAAAACCCCCTAATCAATCTCAAAACAAGTTTTTCAATGGTCCTAGCTACTTTTATATATACATTGAGTTAAGTGTTTAGACTCATTTAGAATAGCACGCAGCAGCTTACGCTGACAGGTGTCAAATTTTTTATTTGTTAATTTATGGTGAACTGTGCAAATTTTCGAGAGGACGTACTCTGATTTTGAAGATGCCTTGTAAATAGCGCTTTACTTTCGGTCGATGATGGGCTATACACTTAAATTATCCAAATAAAAGTTTTGTGCTCTTTTGAATGGGGTCCCATAAAATAAAGAAAAGTAAAATGCAGGAATCGTTATTTATAGAAACAAACTTTGGCAAAATCGTCTTTTGTAGAAATTGAAATTTGGAGAAAAGTACATCAAAGAAATCGTAAAACAGAGAAACCGTAAAACGTACGTAAAAATTGGTAAGAATCTGTTCTCTTCCTGGTGTTTGCATGCGAGCTTAGAATAAGAAAGGGCGTAGGAAAGACATTTTCTTTATTTTTTAATGCTAAATTGCAAGAAGTGGTGGGTTGGTTTGGGTTGCTTTTTGAAGTGTTTTGGATTGATCTGGGTTGGGTTGGGTGGGTTTAAGTTTTTTAAGTTGGGAGAAGTAGGGTTGGTTTAGAAAAAAAAATAACTTGATATACACCCTTTCTTATTCTAAGGGCACATACAAACAGAACAGAACAGAACAGATTTTTACCTTACCAATTTCTACGTTTTACGGCTTCTCTGTTTAACGATTTCTGCGCTGTATAATTTCTCCGAAGTTCGATTTCTACAAAGTACGATTTTGCCATTGTTTATTTCTATGAAATACGTTTTCTCTATTGTATTTTTTCTACAAACTATAGGGGCTCTTTTGATTGGGTTAATACGGTATGTTGTTGCCAGACTTAAGTCGCCTTGTTGCCACATTGCACAATAAAAACGTGGATATTACACATTTTTTTCAATAAAATGTGTTTTAATTTAATAAAGTCGGCCTATAGTTTAAATTTGACACGTTTTATTTAACCATAAATACAGTTATAGCAGTCACGTGGCATATTTGCTATTGTTGCCAACCTAAAAACAAAAAAAAACGATTTTTTGAAAAAATGTAGTTTGTAAGTAAAAATGTATTAATTTATATTTTATTTTAAAGAAGCAATACCAATTTTTTTTGGCAAAAACACGAAACATACTGAACTTAAAAAATATACATTTTTGTATCGTATTTTTGCGAGTAGCAACGCATACTATGACGTCAGTTATGATGTTTAATATACCATACTATCTTACTACCTTTCGAAGGTAGTTTTTATTATTTAAGTTGTTCATACAACGCTATTAGGGACTCCACCGGACATTATTTATAGTTGGCGGAACTTCTTAAAAATACGTTGGATATGAGAATGTCCGTCCATTGATTAGACGTGAACTAATATTTGAACTGGACTGATGGGCTACTAACCGACGTCAATTAGTCGATGGAACCTGTACTTAAAACTATATTACAATAGGTGACTGAACTGCAACCTATTTTGCCGTCTGTATAAACCCGTCTGAATAAATGAATTGATAATATATTTCTCAATCGCCAAGAAAATAGCTACAAGTGGGATGCTTTTTTTTCATTGTCAGACCATTTGGCTATTGAGTTTTCCTAAAAATTACTTATAAGATCACCAGAAATTTGTTTCAGGGTTGTTCAACCAATAACCGAAAGGGGGAAATTTCACTTCTTTCACAAGATCGACGAGATTGAGTGAAACTTTGTAAGAACAAATAGCTTAGATGCCAATTAGGTATTTAATAGTTTTATTGGTACCATGCAAAATATCTTCAAAGAGTGCTTTCCCACAAGAATAATTAAAACTAAGGAGAGAAAAGTGCATCATATTTCTTGGTTTAATGAAAAACTGAAAATGTTAAGGGATCTTGTGCACTTTGCAACAGACGCATACAATCAATTCGGTACTGAAGCCTGCCTACAAAAAAAACAAACTTTAAAACAGAAGCACAGACAAGAACTAAGAAACGCAAGAACACAAGCAAATAATAAACATATACTTTAGTCGAAAATGTAAAGGAATGTGGGATGTTATCAATACGTACAGAAAACAATGACCCCAAAATTAGCCCAGATAAATTTAACAAGTATTTTAATGAAGTTCCTCGTGACATAATAAAATCAATCCAACATAAAGTTTGCCAAAAAACGTTCATTAATAATAGTAACATCAAAGAAACACAACGTGCTTCTCGAATTTAAAATGAAAAATTTTCTTTCAAGGAAGTCACTCCTAATGAGATCAGTGAAATAATCAAGTCACTCTCAAATAGTAAATCTCGCGATATTTTTGGTCTTAACAGCGAAATTATAAAGTTAATCAAAAACTAAATAGTTTGTCCATTGTCATATTTAATCAATTTATGTTTCCAGCAAGGCGTTGTCCCCAACATTCTAAAATCATCCATTATTCATCCTTTGTTTAAAAAGGAAGATAAAGCCAAATTTGAAAACTTTCGCCCTATCTCAATTATATCCATTTTTTCAAAAATCTTCGAAAAGGCAATGAAAAACAGGATGGTTGATTATTTGGAACAAAACCAAATCTTGAGTGATAGTCAGTTTGCATTTAGAGCAGGCAAATCTGATGCCATTTTTGAGGTTTGTAACTTTATATCTGGGGCTTTTAATAACAAGGAGTATGCAACATCTGTGTTGCGACCTCAGTAAAGCATTTGAATGTGTCAACCATAATATTTTGATTGAAGAAAACTAAAATGTATAGCAACATGTCAACAGCACTAAATAAATCATACCTTACTGACCGTCATCACACTGTCGAATGTTGTGGGCAGAGATCGCAGAGCCTGATTTCCAACATAGGCGTACCAAAGGGTTCTATTCTTTCTCCTATTCTGTTCTTGATTTTTAGTCAAATGACTTACCTAACTAGATAGATGGGAAGACGGTTCAGTTTGCGACACAACAGTTAGAAAAAAAAGTAAAAAAAAGAACATAATTTACAGCTTACAGAAGAACTATTAGACTCTGCAAATGAATGGTTTAGTATAAATCAGATGTGCCTAAATAGATAAAAGACTGAGGTCATAACCTTTCCTCTGAGACCTCCACCCAAGTAGCAATTTGACGTAATATGACGTTGTGCGTTCGTCCGCATTAAAAATCGGACTTCGGTCTCCAACGTCCGTTTAACCTCGAACCGGCTCCTATTTGCACCTATATGGCACATTCAAATGCGAGTCGTGTCGACGTCGAACACTTTACTTATTAGGGTCTAGCGATGTACTTAAACTGACCTGTCGGTAATACACGGGTCGATCGTCCGACGTTCGTTGGACCGCCATCGGAATTACCTAAGTTTCTACAATATGTCCAGGACGCATCGACATCATTAACTGGAGTAGTCGCCAACGTAAAATATAGTTTTAGCCGAGGTGGAGTAGGTAGAGGTAATCTCATTATACCAATTTAGTTCCATCGGATAAACCTTTTTGTGAATAGAAGCTACCTATATGGAGAACAAGGAATATTATTCTTTAGAAGCAGTTTATAATAATGATAACAAGACAGGCCTTTAACGCACGATAAGATAATTCAGAAAAATACATGCACCTCAAAATTTCTTAGATTTTATAGAAAAAAAAAACTAAAATCAAAAAGTTACATAAATTTTTTTTAAATTTGCAAACATATTTGATATTTCTTAGTTTAAACTATATTCTAAAGACATATTGGTTGCAATATTGACCATTTTTGATTGGTTATATCAACGTAATTGGAAAATTTAACCTGTGTTTGTCTAATGGCGGAAGACACCTAATTCCTAAGTATGGCGGATTTCTGCTGAGGCCCAAAAAATAACCAATTTAGACCGGATCTCCAAGTTTAGTAGATGGTCTTTACTCGATCCGTGATAAATTGATTTATTCGAATGCATTTTGGACGTCGGGCCATGGTATACACCTTATACGTAGGCTTGGCGATGGCTCAACGTCCCGCCGACAAATCTGGACCCGACGTCCAATTTTGGTACGTGTCTTTACTTAACACAGGGAAGGTTTCAGACGTTCATTCGTAGGGTGCGGCTTTCATGTAGGTACGACGATGCCCCAATGGCCCGTCGAAGGTGAATTCGTCCGATCGACGACGGCTCGGAATCCAGTAACTTGCAATACAAAAGCAGTGAACATTGAACAAATTTCGGCAAAATCGCAAAAAACAATGAGTGAGTATGTCTGAATGACCTTTTCTTTGGCATCTTTAAAAGAACCCTTGTTTACTGTTTTGAAATATCCACTTGACGCTAGACGGTAGGCCTAATTCCGACGTAAATTCATGTGCATCCATCGTTAGGCATTTTTCCTTCGGCAACCAGAAGACATCAGTAGGAATCTAGCGGTCGTTATTATACGTGCGTTATAAATACAAAAAAATACGTCGTACAAGCCAACGGCATATATCGTCGGCGATATACCTATGATTATTCCTGGACATCAACGGATGTCGCTACATCGGCTATCGCGGCGTGCAGAAAAGAATAATTTTACTTTTCCGCATGCTTTTTTTTTATTTTTTTAGGTCCAATTCGACTTTTCAGATATATTTTTCAATTCAAATGTAAAGAAAATCCACAAAAAAACAGTTTTTTTTTAGTTTACACGGTTTTTACGCAAGTAGGAAAAATTTTGTACCTGACACGTGCGAAAAGTGTCTTTTCTGCCCTTGGCGGCTGGCCCGCGTCTTCGTGCAACTGCCGTCGCGTGCGGAAAATTATCACTTTCCGCACTTGTTAGGCAAATAACTATTTCAGTGTAATTTTCCTTACCACTTCTTTATTGTTGTGTAAAAATCTATTACACGGTAAATAATGAAAAAAACTTTGCTCAGTTATGGGTTTACCTCAATTTTAAGTAAAATTTTGCTCAAACTTGGGGCAAAAAAATATTTAACTCAAAATTGAAGAAAATCAACTCGTAATGGATCAAAGTTTCACAAATTTTTTGCTTTGAACCTATTTTGTTATTTGTTGTGTTATTTATAGAATAAATGTAAAGATTTTTTGTATGAAAAAAATACTAATTATTCATTCTGATACTTTGGACACAATGCCCTTACAAAACCAAAGTAAAACTATAAATAAAGAGCACAAAACCAGCTTTTAAAATAAAACAATATTATTTGCTGAATTTTATATCTTTATTTTAATAGTTTTAGTTTGGTTTAAGGAGTGCATTGTTTTTTCTATGCTTGGCACTTTCACACCTTATTAATTTTTCGATCATTAAAATGCGATTGAAAACGCCTTAAGATTACATTTTTATTGTGGGCGGCACATATTTTTACGAAAAAAAACGAAAAAGGCTTGGTTTTTGAAAAGTAAACAACGTGAAACGTGACATGCATATGCCATCGGCAATCGCAGTGAAAAGCATCGCGCATTCGTAAAACGGCTGAAATTTCAAAAATTTTTATAGCCTCCTGGATTTAGATGAATAATCTTACTTACAAAATTTTCACGGATATCCATTGCAATGCCGTGTATATTAAGTTTATAAGTAAATGGACAACAACATACTGTGACATCATTAATTTTGCCGTACCGGTATGCTGTAGTAACCTGGCAAAAACTGGCCTTTTATAAATCCAGTTGGCCCCCAACCAGAACCGTGTTAAATCGAAAACGACTAGTCGCTAGAAGTTAGCCGTTAGTTAACAAACAACTAATTTCTTTTCTCTACCTGTAATCTTATTTCTAACCTTAAAAGAATCATGTCAAAACTTTTTAAAAGTTGTAATTTATTTTTGTATCGACTTAATTGCACTAATTCTAAACCAGTAAGTCCAGGAAAGACGCTCTACAAGCATTTAATGAGACAGTGTCAACGGCTGCCTACTCCAGGACCCAGGGAACACTACAAATTCATGATTATTCAGGTAGATAGATAGATATATCTTTATTATGGTCAAGCCATGATGGTAAAGGCTTAAAAATTATGCAGTATACGGTTTTCTGCCATTTTTGATTTTTTTTGAAAAATTCTTTATGGGGGCACCTTCTAGGGTCCCTAGGACCCCAAATCTGCCTGCGCCCGATTTTTTTTTTTTTTACGAGAAAAAAGGGTGCCCATGGGGGGGTTGTAATGTTATTTTTTGATTGTTTTGGGTTGGTTTGGATTAGGTTGTGTTGGACTGTGTTGGTTTGGGTTGTTTTAGTGAAAAAAAATTTAAAAAAACCAAAAAAAAAAAAAAAACCAACCGGTGCAGACAGATTTGGGGTCCTAGGGACCCTAGAAGGTGCCCCCATAAAGAATTTTTCAAAAAAAATCAAAAATGGCAGAAAACCTTATACTGCATAATTACCAAAATATTTTACCCCCGAGAAGCTGGCTCCTTGTTGCTGGCACCTTGTTGCCAGCACCGGACAAATTACAGCAGACCAGATAAATACTGCTGATCGTCAATAACATTGCGAAAAATATATATATTTGTTTTATCCTAGATAGAAAATACCTATTCCTCTATCTACGGTTTTATCCTGATTTCAATTTTGAACATCTTAGCCACTCCCCCCACCATTTAAGTTCAAAATATAGACAAATTAGTAGTTTCCAAACGAAAAGTGCTTATTGTCAATCTAAATATTGCATTTTTCCAGTGTTTTCCTGTAGGATACTTAATCATGATTGATTTTTAAAATATTACCTGATTTTCTCACCCCCACCCTCTGAATAGCCCAGTAAAAAAAAAAAAAAAATCCTTGTTTCAATCCCAAAAGATGTTTCACTCTAGACTCAACTTGTTATTGTTTTTAAGTCTATTCCTTAAAATTTTGGCTAGTTTTCGCACCCCCCACCCTCTGAATAGTCCAGTAAAAAAAAATTGGAAATAAATAAAATATCCTTGTTTCAACCCCAAAAGATGTTTGACTCTAGATTCAACTTGTTAATATTTTTAAGACAATTCTTTAAAATTTGGGCGAGTTTATGCACCCCCCACCCCCTGAATAGTCCAGTAAAAAAAATCGTAAATAAATAAAAATTCCTTGTTTCAACCCCAAAAGATGTTTCACTCTAGATTCAACTTGTTATTGTTTTTAAGTCCATTCTTTAAAATTTTGGCTAGTTTTCGCACCCCCACCCTCTGAATAGTCCAGTAAAAAAAAATCGGAAATAAATAAAATATCCTTGTTTCAACCCCAAAAGATGTTTTACTCTAGATTCAACTTGTTATTATTTTTAAGACAATTCTTTAAAATTTGGGCTAGTTTATGCACCCCCCACCCCCTGAATAGTCCAGTAAAAAAAATCGGAAATAAATAAAAATTCCTTGTTTCAACCCCAAAAGATGTTTCACTCTAGATTCAACTTGTTATTATTTTTAAGACCATAACGGAATTTCGGGAAAGCAAAGAAATAGGTCTAAAGAGTATAATTTTTAAGAAAAAAATATCAATTTTCTCGCCCTCCTCCACTGGGACTACAGGGGCCGTGCACAAATTACGTAATGGTCATAGGGGGGAGGTGGGTTACAAAACGTTACGTAGGGGGGGAGGGGGGTTTTCGACAGCGTTTGCATTTGTGTGAAACTAAGAAACTTTGGAATGAAAATAAGTGAAAAGTTTTTTTTTGGTGGGGGGGGTAGTGGTCTTGAAATCGTTACGTAATATTAGGGGAGTGGCGTGCCAAACCGTTACAAAACATTACATAGGGAGGGGGTCAAAAATTGGTAAAATCACCGTTACTTAATTTGTGCACAGCCCACATCTGACTGTTCCTCCTTTTTGATTTCGAATCAAAGTGTAAAACCCGGGTTGGACGTTCGAAGGCGTCAACCCGTCCTATTTGCTTGATAAAGTTTCTACGGAAATATCTCAGTCGATTTCTCCGGCCGTGTATGAACGCTTTAGGTTAGGCATTTGCATGTATCTCAGTCCCCAGCCTGTAAACAGTGCGAAAGGACAATGGTTACAAAGTGAAAAGCCGAAAAATATTTTTTTTTTACGATATCTTTCATCAGTTTGGTATTAAAGTCGAACAAAAACAATTTTTATTCCAGTCCTAAAGGTATGAAAATGGAAAACATTAGAAAACAACAACCTGGAATGGATTTACTACGTGTAAGATATAGTGACAACATCGCCCCATGCCCATCCTTTTCTGCCTAATGTGCTTTTCCGTTTGTCTGCGTCTTATACACGGCTGCTTGGCCCCCTAAGGATTTGCTTAGGAACCCTGTATATTGAATATTCATGAGTAAAATTTTTACACAATTATCAATTATACATATATATGTTTACAATGCAGTCTTTTTTATACTAAATTTTTTGAATCTGTAAGAGCTTTTAAAGAGCTAATAAAGTGTTATATATAAGTAACTGATTCGGAGGTTTTTTAACTTCTTTTTGTTTTAATCGCCTTGGGAGCTGTGTTGCTGTTTTTTGAATAAATGAAATATGCACAACAGCACTCAAGATGAGAGACAGATGACAAAACAGAAATTTTTATTTAACAATTGTCTTAAATTATTTCCATCTTCCTCTAAAATACTTTTTTATAGTCTGCTGTCTCTCTTCAACAACCTTAAATATTTTTCATTTTTAACAGATAAAAAATATTTTTCGGCAGTACTTTTTCCAAACGCAAAAAAAAACCACCAAAACTTGAAAAAAGTAAGTGTTTTATTCTAGAAATTGACATTTTGGAAAAGCTATAAAATGCAAGCACAATCATGGCATAAAAATGTGAAACACATAGTAAAAATTGCTTAAACAAAACCGTTACCCCTTAAGTTACACTAAAATATTTTAAGCCTTAAATTACCATCATGGGCTTACCATTAAGTACCTAATCCCAAAAACAAGTTGGTTAATTTTTAAAATATTACTTATAATTAACAGTTGCAGTCGCCACTTTTTTAAATAGACGGAGTAGGGGTGGTTTGATGGGATTAGTGCCTACAAAAAAATACCTAAATTTTAAATGCAAAGGGGCAAATCCGTGGGCTGATCCAGCCTTCATTTTAGATTTTTTTGTAAAATGTGCCACAGTTGAAAATTTTGAGAAAATTATGTTCTTAAAACTAGACTAAAATTGTAACAATCCATGATGCAGTTTAAGCAGAAAATTCTTTAATTTTTTTATCATTTCAACATTGTGAAATATTTAAAAACAAGTTGGTTGGGGGTTAGACTATATCAATTCAAACAGCACATAGTTTTAACCATCTCCGATATCTATGATTTTTGGTAGAGTTGTTCTAACTGTCGAAAAACTCAAAAACCCAAGTTTTCAAATTTTTTAAAAAAGTTTTTTTTATTAATTTTTGAAAATCAAAAAATCTCGGAATTTTGACCTAACATGTATTCAGAAAAAATAATATATCTATAGAACTACTTACACTACATTCATGATTTATAGCTTCTTTGAAAGATCTTTTAAACACTTTTCAAACAATGTGTCATATGACATACTTTTTAATAAAAAAAAAATTGGAAATTTTTGAAAAAAAAGTTTTTTAATTTTTCAAAAACGCCCATTTTTATTTTTTTCAAAAAAATATATGTTTTTTTAACGTATTTTTTAAACATATTTGAAAAATTTTAGGATGGAGAAGTCCAAAAAATTTTTAAAATTTTTGTTCCATTAACAAAGGCACATAAAATGTGACTGGGAAGAAACTTATGGTATATACAAACTTAATTATTTACAATGTAAGTATTACAAAGTATTTAATTTTAATTAACAGTAAACTAATTCTTAAAAAAATCATTTATTTTTTTCCTAAATATCTGATGAATGAATGAAACAATTTCTTCAGGAGATAATGTATAGGTTCTGCCAGTAGCTGTATTTGGATTTACTTTTCGCAAAACTAAATTCTGCTCTATTACTAATATATCTGCTTTGAGCTTTGGAAAATAGAAAGATGGTGAGGGACCTTGCGTATGCAAAAAACTAACTTTTATTTCCTCACTTTCTAGGTTTCTGTCAATTATGCATCTGAGCCACCAAAATCCATCATAACCTATTGTTACAAATCCACAGTCAATATTTTTTAGTTCTGATTTTGATAAGCCACTGCATGCAATAAGATTTTGATCATTTTCTTCCGGGCTTAGTGAAAATGATTTAGTTACAATTTTTGATTGACCTTTTGTGTCTGAGCTTTTAGATATCTGTTTTTATGGTACTTTTCATGCTGTTCATATTCATCTGATGTGCAATATTTAAAAATTATCCCAGGCATATTTTCTTCTGCAAATTTAAAAAGCTCTTGTGGGGTCATATGGTATCTGCAGACTAGCTTTAGCGGCCAACCTTTTTACGGTACCTCCTGAGGTAGCGAAAAGTCTGAAATTTGTAAAAACACTGAAATAATGCTTTTTTTATACCTTCATCAAAAACATGATTTTGGTAACTGTCTGCAGATAACTAAAGCATGGCTTTTTTGGTTACCGATGCAAATAAACTTTTTTTGATCACGGATGCAAAAAAAGATTTCTTTCCGTTTTTTAGCCAAAATTAAAGAGAAATAGCGGAAAATAGTAATATGAAAGAAATCTAGTTATTCCTGCCTAAAAATTAAGTCATTTCCACCAGTTTTCACCAAGTATTTACGAAAAAATCATTTAAAAACATCGTCAAAATATCAAACTGTCAAAGATTAAAGTCTCGCAACAATGAACGTCACCGATTAAAAAGGCACATCGCTATGGAAACGATTGTTATTTCATTTACCAGCCGTCTTGACTTATAGTGACAAGATGGTGTGTTGCGAGAAGTGCTCTTCGTTCGATATTTTTAAAAGTATTTTCATGTGTTTCTTGAATTTTTTGATAAAGGTATTAAAAAAAATTGTGTTCACAACTCGCGGCTAAACTGTGCTTTTTTTTACTCGCGTTTTTAAATACCTCGCTGCGCTCGTTATTTAAACCAACGCTTGTAAAAAAAGCACTATTTTAGCCACTAGTTGTGAAAACTACTATTTCATCATTGGTGGGAATGGAATTTACATGGTGATTTATGGGATTTTCCATGCAGTGACACATTTTTTTCGACAGGTAACCCATCATTTCTCCATCTTGAAAATTGCGTGATATTTTAACAAGATATCATTCAAAAGGATATAGTTTTTTGAAAAAAATCAACAAGAAATTTGATTTTTTTTTTAATTCAAAATTTGACACACTGTTTGAAAGGTATTTAAAAGATCTTTCAAACTAGCGGCTGTAGTGTAAGTAGTTCTACTTATGTTACGGAAAAATTCTGAGAATTTTTGATTTTCAAAAATAAATAAAAAAAACTAGTTGTCAGAAAATGTCAACAATTGTATCAAAAATTTTCAAAAACATAAACCTGAGCATAAAACCTAATAATATCAATTGCCTGATAAAATGTGCTTTTTTCAAAGAAAGTCGAACAGTGATGAGGTATAGTATCTATATATATATATATATATATAGCACATATAAAATGTATTGGAAAAGTCCGTGCACCCTAGAAAAGTGGATACACCCTTGAAAAGGCTGGATACACTCTGGAAAGACCCTGGAAAAGTCTGGAAACACTCTGGAAAAGTCTGGAAAGACCCTGGAAAAGTCTGGATACACTCTGAAAAAGTCTGAAGAAGTCTGGAAAGACTTTGGAAAAGTCTGAAAAGACACTGGAAAAGTCTGGAAAGACCTTGAAAAAGTCTGGATACACTCTGGAAAAGTCTGGAAAGAGCCTGGAAAAGTCTGGATACACTCTGGAAAGTCTGTAAAGACCCTGGAAAAGTCTGGAAAGATCCTGGAAAAGTCTGGAAAGACCCTGGAAATAATCTGGATACACTCTGGAAAGTCTGGAAAGACCCTGGAAAAGTCTGAAAACACTGTGGAAAAGTCTGGAAATACTCTGGAAAAGTTTGGATATATTCTGGAAAAGTCTGGAAAGACTCTGGAAAAGTCTGAAAAGACCCTGGAAAAGTCTGGAAAGACCTTGGGAAAGTCTGGATACAATCTGGAAAAGTCTGTAAAGAGCCTGGAAAAGTCTGGATACACTCTGGAAAGTCTGGAAAGACCCTGGAAAAGTCTGGAACGACTCTGGAAAAGTCTGTAAAGACCCTGGAAAAGTCTGGATACACTCTGGAAAGTCTGGAGAGACCCTGGAAAAGTCTGGAAAACCCTGGAAAAACCTGGATGCACTGTGAAAATGTCCGAGTACACCTGAACAGTGTAGATATACCCAATAAAAGCCTGGATATACTCTGGAAAAGTTTGACCAACCCAAACTAATCCATGTATATATGAGTAGCGGTTTTTTATATAATATATGTTCTTCTGAGCGAGGGAAGTTTTGTAGTAAACCTTTACTCGATTTATTTAAGTTAAATATTATTTGTGTAACTGTAAAATAAATTATAGCTAATAGCTTTAGCTAAATAAAGCTTACTACTACTACTATAAGTCCACAACAGTTCGCCCATATGTTATACACTACTTTATTATTTACACAGTTTCTTTATTTTTGACCTGAGGTTTTTAACAGCATGTTGGGAATTTTTAGGGTTTTAAGCAGTACTTAGATGAGACTGATCCCATAAGAGTTAAACAAATCATAGAGAGGTCTTATGAAGACTGTGAATGGATTTTGAAAAAGGTTTGAATTGTAATTTTAGCTAGGGCAAATATCATTTTTTTTTTATTTTTTTAGTACATTGGTGACGGGTCTAAATAAAAAAAAATGTTCCCAGTACCCCTAGCAACAAGTTCCACTTGCATTGGTTTGGGAAAATTTTGGGACACGCTACTCCTATACCATGATAGACCACACTTAATCAATCGCAAGCTTACTACAGTATCTCAAGCCATATTTTGCAAGGTCAGCTTTAATTCCAAAAGTGTTAAGCTTACTGAGCTGTTTAACAAAAATGCGATTTTGTATGAGATCAGAAAATTGGAGATCCTGAGCAAAGAACACATAAAAATAGAATTTTTGAGGAATTTAGTGGACAGTTATGATCAATATGCTATAGTTGAGGAAACAAACATGGAAGATTTTAAAAACGCTTCACATGGAGTATTCATATCCATCAGAATCTTATTCCCAAGACTCAGGAACTGTCAACAAGCTGTGGAAGTAGTTTTACTCAACAAGGACGAAAACTATGCTAGATTTTTAAGTGTAGCCAAACAGGAAAAATTACCAATAGCTCCGCCCTTTCCTTACAGCATAGAATTAAGTGCAAATTTTAATTTAGTAATAAACGTAGATAGTTTTGAAGATGCTGACACCCCACAAGCTGAATGGTTAGCTGATAAGTTGTTTTTAAAACTTTTGAAGTGGATTGAAACTTTTGACGAAAACAAGAACAGCATTCATTCTCTCTCGTTGATTGATGTTGATAAATATTGTTTGACCTACAGTCACTTAAAAGAAAAGTATGGAGAAACATTGGTGCAGGTAAAGTGATTTTTGATAGCCGATCTATTTAAATATGAGCAAATTTTGTATTTTTAATATTTTCACTTTGATTTTTGTTTTATAAAATCTTTATTAATTGAAAAGTCGAGGGGTGAACCAATGCCCAAATATTGTACACCTTCTATAAAAAGGGACCAAATTCCAAGTCCTGCCAACACCTGTCAGGACTGGACAGGACCTGAAATATTTTTTTTTCCTGCCAATTCCTAAAATGTTTGTCCTGCCAAGTCCTGCCAAGAATGGTGTACACCTCCTGGAAGGTTGGTTCGCATCTTGTGATAAGCTTATTGCAACATAATGGTCACAACATTTTATAAATCTATGATATTTCATTTTTTATTAACTATTTTAAGCCTATAATATCTCCACATTTTTATGTTGTGGTATATGAACCACTATGTTGCAATATGCTTCAACTGTTAAAAAATATGACTGAGGATAAATTTTGAAAAGTAAATTAAAAAGATACAATATGTGTTTAAATTTGTCCTATCAAAACACTCTTTAAACAAACAACAAGTTTTTAATATTTTAGCAAAAGGTTCTTATACTTTGGCGATCTGTTGGAGTCTTTATTAATGTTCAATATGTCTTTAAAACTAAAGTTAAATTTTTCCACTAAATAAAATTTCTTGTAAAAAAAACAATATTTTCTTTAATTATGTGTAACCAAGTTCGGAACTAAAACTCCTTTAGATTCAATTTGGGTAAAGTAGCAAATTTTCACAAAGTAAATAACTTTTAGCAATGGCCTTCAAAAACAGGCACAGACCCCCAAAAGTATATTTTCGAGGACCTAGCGATAGCCAGCTACCTAATTTGTTTATGGAAAAGTCAAGAAAATGTTAATTTTGTGGACTGTGGCTGTGGAAATGGACTTTTAGTTTATTTGCTAAACCAAGAGGGTTTTCGGGGTTACGGAATAGATATTAGAAAACGGCAAATTTGGGATATTTATCCTAAAAATACGAAACTGGAGGTAGGTTACAAGCACGGTCCCTTGAATAAACACGGTCTAGTAATTTTTTTTCTCCGCCCACATGATGACGACACAAAGATATCAGCCTGCTTTCTTTATTGATTTTTTTCGTAATAAAAATTGTATTTGTCCATCATTTCTTCTCTTGGTCCAAATTAAGTACCTAACGATATCATTCACATTATTTTTGTCGTAGGTAGCTGCATTTATGCATTTTTTACCTTATAGTTTTAGAGAACCCTGCACAAATTACATTGGAAATGACTTTCGGCTCAATGTCATAATTTTTTTATATGTTTACTTTCTGAGATATGAACCGTTAAAGTTGACGTGTGTTGATTACCGCCGAAATAAAATGATTCAAATCTCTATTTGTCTGGAATGAAACACTTCTTTCACCCCTATAAAAATGTTTTTATTTGGTTTCTTTGGCACCACCGGAAAAGTCACCAGATTTTAAAAATTTTCACGTATGTATTTAAAAATATTGCCACTTGGCTAAAAAAAAATTAGCTTGAGTGGTACTATAAATTTCAAAAATGGTAGGCACCTTTAACGTTTTGTAATATTTGTGAAATATTGGGGTCGCCAGTACCGAATTTGATAACATTTTTCCGGTTACTATTAGTGTTTTTCTAGGAGAATACGATAAAGTGTTTTTCCTACTTAAGTGCGGAAAGTGGTTTTTACGGCTCTGTATGTTTAACTTTTGCTTAAGAAACGGCGTCCATATAATTTTACGCATTCTATTGGGAACACAGTGTAAACAATCAGAAAAATTTTATCATATTCGTTCGCGGCAACCCCCAGTAAGCATAAAAGCATGTAACACACGAGCATTTTGATTGGTAAAATATAGGTACCAATGGATACCTATCGGTACCAACATATTCGTATCAAGCTTTTTAATTGAATTTGTCCAGAAAAAGTTCGTATAACCTACCCGTAACTTATTTTAAATAACTTTTCGTATTTCAAGCTAAAATGTTTTTTTAGCTTACTGGCATTATTTTAATAGCATATGTTAAAACTATTAAAATCTGGCCGTTTGTTTTGAAGAAAATGATTTTTTTTAAAAACGGTCTTTTTCTTTCTTTTTTAAAACTTACAAATCAGTGACTTTTCTGGTGGTACCAACGAACCCATATAGAAATAGTTTTATATGGATGGAAAGAGTGTTTCATTCAGTACAAATAAACAAACGAATCATTGTATTTTGGCAGTAATCAACAAAGTTGTGGAGAAAAACTTGGACCATGTCCTAAAATATAGCCTTAAAATACTTAAGTCTCCATATCTCAGAAAGTAATCCTGCTCCCTATCTCGTTATTTTTATTTTTGTGCTTTGGTGATCAAGTACTACAACATATAAAAAAAGTATGACATTTAGCCGAAAGCCATTCCCAATGTAATTTGTGCAGGGTTCTTTGCAATCAGATTTTTTGTCTATAGTATTCACAACAATTCTGGCCTTCTGAATAATAAAATAATCACTCTCCCAAAAATCCCTGGCAAAACACAAATACAAAAAATAGCTTCCAAAACACGAAAAAAAAACAATCAATCAACTCATGCAGGTCAAAAATAAAGTTAGTTTACGTGTACACAAAAAGTTATATTACAAGATAAAAGAAAAAATAGCCCTGGCATCAATCATTTCAAAAAATTAAAAGAAATATCCGAAAATTTTATTTAATTTGTTTTTAAATGGTGGACAAAAATCAGCTGCTATCTTTGTGTCGTCATCAGGTCGAAGAGTGGGGCAAAATTGCTAGACCGTATCTATTCTACGGACCGTATTTTTGCTTTTTCATAAAATTTCCTGAGTGTTAAAAGTGTTTGGATGGATTCTAAAAATTTAAAGCATAAATGTATTTTTCGCAAATGTTTTGGGCTTATTAATTTTATGAAAACAAATATTCCGTTATATCCAGGATTTAACAAGTGGGGCACTTGTTTGACTAAAAATACGAAAAATATTAAATTGCAAAAAAACAATGTATTACACAATTAGTAATAATACAACCGAGAATACAACTTTATTTATTTCTTATAAAATTAGAGTTAGCATGATGGCCTCCTGAGAAAAATACTAATAACTCGCAAAAGTGATTAGACCTCTATAGACCTAGCAAGCCCATCTCTTCAAAATGTAAATGTGTTCTGATTGGGCCATCTATATAAAATTAAAAAATATATTCTACAATTATTTTTTTATATGCATATTTCGTCCACTTGGTTGGTTCCTCGGTTGGTTAAAAAAAAAATAAGTAAGTGAATGGAAACATTTTTTGTCAAAAAGAGAGCACATAAAAAAGCAATTCATTTTCAGATAATAAAAATATTTATTGCATCTGTGAGCTTGCTAGTTTTCTTTATGTAAAGCTAGCAAAACTGGATATTTTTTAAATTTTCCTCGTAATTGCTGGAAACCAGAGAAGCGCAAAATTTTAAAAGAGTGGACGAAATTGGCACATGAAGAGCGTAAATTGTTAAATATATTTTTTTTACTTTGTAGAAATAGGCTTGCTAGGTTTATGGATTTTTACAGTTTGATTTTGATATTTTTTTTTATACCTTCATCAAAAACATTATTTTAGTAACTGTCTGCAGATAACTAAAGCATGGCTTTTTTGGTTACCGATTCAAAAAAACTTTTTTTGATCACCAGTGCAAAAAAAGATTTCGGTCCGTTTTTTAAAATTAAAGAGAAATAGCGGAAAATGGTAATATTGAAAAAATCTAATAACTGTTGCCTCAAAATTAAGCCATTTCCGCCAGTTTTCACCAAGTATTACGAAAAAAATCATTTAAAAACATCGTCAAACGATACCTCCGACATGGAGGCCAGCCAACACCTACCAATTTAGTACCCTTTTACATGTATTCCGCCGCCATTTTTGACACTATTGACAGTTAGTACATTAGTTAATTGTCAAAATTGGCGCCACAGACGTTTAAAGCTCACTAAAACGCAAGTAGATGGAAGGTCTATTAAAGATCGGAGGCATCGCGTCAAAATATCAAACTGTCAACGATTAAAATGAACGTCACCGAATAAAAAGGCACGTCGCCATGGAAACCACCATTGTTATTTCATTTACCAGCCGCCTTGATTTATAGTTTAAAAATGGTGTGTTGCGGGAAGTGCTCTTCGTTCGAGATTTTTAAAAGTATTTTCCTGCTTTTCTTGGATTTTTTTGATAAAGGTATTAAAAAAAAATAGTGTTAACAACTCGCGGCTAAAAAGTGCTTTTTTTACTCGCGTTTTTAAATACCTCGCTGCGTTCGTTATTTAAACCAACGCTTGTAAAAAAAGCACTATTTTAGCCACTAGTTATTAAAACTACTATATTGTATCGTTGTCAAAGCCAAAATCTAACCTATACAAAAAAGCCCTTTTCTGATTCGTGCTATTGTGTCAAGGGCCCCACCATTATAATAAAAAAAATTATTGCACACCTGGAGATGGGGGCGTTTTTTACAGGGAGGCCCCAAAACTTGCAAAAAATAATAGCTCTATGAAGTCATTTCATCTCTTTTCTGATTCGTGCTATTGTGTCAAGGGCCCCACCATTATAATAAAAAAAAAATTGCACACCTGAAGGTGGGGGCGTTTTTTACAGGGAGGCCCCAAAACTTGCAAAAAATAATTGCTATATGAACTCATTTCATCTCTTTTCTGATTAGTGCTATTATGTTAACGGTCACACCAAGATAGCAAAAAAAAATATTGGACCCCTCAGGGTGATGGCGTTTTTTACAGGGAGGCTTCAAAACTTGCAAAAAATAATTGCTGTATGAAGTCATTTCATCCCTTTTCTGATTTGTGCTATTATGTCAAGAGCCACACCAAGATGACAAAAAAAATTACACACCTCTGGGTGGGGGCGTTTTTTACTGGGAGGCGGCAGAACTTATATAAAATAATAGTTTTGAGGCCTCCCTGTAAAAAAATTCCCCCAGCCAGAGGTCTGTAATATTTTTTTTTTTGTTATCTTGTTGTGATCCTTAACATAATAGCACTAATCAGAAAAGAGATGAAATGAGTTCATATAGCAATTATTTTTTGCAAGTTATGAGGCCTCCTTGTAAAAAAGGCCCCACCAAGAGAGGGGCAATAATTTTTTTTGTCATCTTGATGTCGCCCTTAACATATTAGCCTGAATCAGAAGGACCTCCCTGTAAAAAAAGCCCCACCAAGTGAGCATCATAATATGTAAACTACAGTTTTATACTCGTTATCATGTGGATTAAATCATATACCTCAATTGCCACCACTTCTATCTATTCTGTGTTTTTATTCTTGGAATGAAAAACTACAGTAAACTAATTTTATTTTGAAAATTAAAAACAAAAATTAATAAAATATCCCAAATGTCAAATAACCGGACCGTTAACGTAAAACCTGTATCAAAAACGCTATTTTTAACTGTCATATAGTGTTAAAGTTATCGTTGTCGGCGAAGTTATCGGGCAGTAAATTGACACGACCAAAAACTATATATTAAAAGTAGCACGCAAAACACTTTTATTTTCTTCGTCCTAGCCCCGCCCCTATGTGAAGAGTCGAAAACCAGGTTTTTCATTTTGCACACACAAGTAAAATACAAAAACTGTTATTTCCTTGAATAAGCTGTTCATACAACGGTTAAATTTTAAATTTTAAAATGTCGCACAGCAAGAACTTTTGCATGAATTGTTTGACAAAACATGGAACTGTACTATTGTCAACCTGTTACCCTAAATTTTCACGTTTTTGTGACTTCCTAGTAAGAGAACAAGAATTTTGAGTTTGAGTATATTTATAAAAATACCTCCTTTAAAATGTATTGAAATTATTTGTATTGCTTTATTTCTTATTAGGTGAATTCAGTGACGCCAACTTCAACTTTCCCCAATTCCACCTGGTTGATAGGCAACCACTCAGACGAACTAACGCCCTGGATCCCCATTTTAGCTCTAAAAAGTAGTCCTAAAACCAACTTTTTCGTGCTACCTTGCTGTCCTTACGACTTTTCTGGAAAAAAGTACATTAGGACAAACAGCTCCCAGACGGTATACTCTGAGTATATGGGATATATTAGAGATATTTCTCAAAAGTGCGGATTTGACATGAGTATTGACAAATTAAGGATACCATCTACGAGAAGGACTTGCTTAGTTGGAATACAGTCTTCAGAGAATTATTCTCAATACTTGGATGCAGCAGAAAAGATTGTCAAATCAAAAACTGGAGGAAAAAATAATTTTGTCCAGAGGAGTAACAAAGAACAAGTCAGGAACTGTACACAATTAGAACGAAACTTAGTTACAAATATTGTCAAGTCTTGTGTAGAAATGCTTCTGAGCTCGCCCCACCACATTAAAAAACAAAATGGTGATTTGTGGAATCGAGGATCTCCATCGAAAATGTCTGATTTAGTTAAAAATGTCGAAAAAGACGACTTGAAACAGTTGAAACAAGAGTGCGGAGGATTACAAACTCTTTTGAAGAATCACAGGTATATTTTTGAGTTTAAGGGTGGCTGTGTGACTTTAAGATTACCAGTGAAGCTAGAAGAAACATCAAAATATAAGAATAAAGCTTGTTGGTTTTTAAAAAACCATCCTGATGGGTGCTTGTATGAAAGTGAAGTTTGTGGTTATAAGCATGAATAAAAAGTTTATTATTGTTACAAAAATAAAAGCAAAGAAAGCGGAATACACAACTTTCGTTATTTATTTTTATTTTTAGCTTATATTTTACAAAATTTATTAAAAGTTCATTTCTAGTTTGCTTTCTTTTTCAACTAAAAGTTAGAAAAAATAAATTAATAGTTTTTAAACTACCTACTTGTTGAATTTAGACAAATCATAATCGGAGGCACTTTTTAACCTTAGTTTTTGCCAAAAAAAAAACACCAAATTAAAGAGTAACGGTTGTATATATGTATGCGAGTTATTTTAAATTTAGCGATTGCTGAGTGCGCTTCAGCACTAGATTGAACAGCTGTTTTTGACAGATCCAGCATTGGCATACAAAAAATCACTATAGGTATAGTGCTTCCAATGTCAGTTGGCACGTTCTGAACACTAAAACCTCATAAAACGTCGGAAAAATGCTCTATTTTAAGAATCCGATTGATGCCACTCTGGCACCCTTGGGCATTTTGAAAAATCCAAGATCCAAGCCATTTTCAAGTGAAAAAAATACAGAAAAATATATCTGAACAAGATATTGGTGTGTGGAATATCATTTCAGTTGGATTTGAGTCGTCTAAATCCAAGTCCGGTATTATTTTTATTCTGGGGGGTACCTCAACGGAGGGGGGGTTGATTTTATGAAAAAAATCGACCTTCTAGGGTTTTTCGGTCCGCTGAATACAAATCTGTAGTTAACAAAAACATTAGTGGTAATTTGAAGGAGTGTATTTATACGGTAAGCAATTATGTTTATCGTCTCTTGATGATGCTAACGTTGTTAGCGAAACGCGCGTCGAGTGCAAAAAAGTGTAGTTTTGATTTGTGGAAAACAATTATAATTTTGTTTTATAAATAGCTGATAAATAGCTGTTAAAACCGACGGGAGTTGCTGGATCAGCTGCTTCCAGCAGAATTTTTCGCGATTGCTCAAGTGCTGAGTTTACAAACCCATCCTGCTTCTATTTTTAAAAGAGCTCATTATTTAAAGTTTTAGAAGGAATACAAATCGTATGGTGAATATTGGTCAAGTTTTAAAAATAAAGTATAAGAAGTGAATTTTTGATTATATTAAGATTGCTTTTTTCTTCACTTTAACAACAAAAAAGTAAAAAACAAGCTTTTAACACTTAAAGTATTATTTTTACGTCACTTTTTGATCTTAAGGTGCGAACCAAATGTATCGTAATACTATGCTAGATATTAAAATTGGTAGCTGCAACATGAAGACCTTTTTTGCTTAGAAATCTCGTTAGAGATCGAGCTTTTAAGAAATCAATATTTAATTTACCAATTAGTTTGTTGCCGATCTTTATGTGCCCATTTTCAAAATTGCTTTTGGTGATAAATTCATCAAAAGTCAGTGCAGCAATTCTGCAAAACAAGTTGTTAATATTTTTTTCGGTTTTTGACAAAAAACTCCAATATTCAGATTCCAATTATTTAGCAGTTTTTATCGCAGCTTGTTTGTTGTAATAATCCCGACAGGAGTTTTAACCGACCGAACAAATGGCGAACGAAGGCACGATCTTAATATCTAATGCTGGGTTGCCAAGTGAACAAGTAAATAATTCAAAGTTCAAAAAATATACTTTCGTTTGGTTGCCTCGTTTATGTTTTTTTGTAATACTTTGTTAAATCCTGACTTGTGAACTTGTGAATGTTATTTTATTAATCAACCCCAACCCCACCAAAAAAATTGGCCGACCCCTTTCAAACCCGGCTACAAAAAAGCATTCATAACCGGCAAGCGCTTTATCGATCGAGTCGGGATTTTTTCGATCGGCGAAATTACGGGTCGCGGAAATTCCGTTTCGTTTGAATTATTTTCGAAAAAATTCGGCATTTGTATGGGCACCCTTCTTCTTCTTCAAGTGCCATGCTCTCTTCGAACGTGGGCTATCATCAGCGCGATCTGTACCCTGTCCACTGCTTTTCGGAAAAGTGTCATAAAACTAACACTATACCATTTTCTAAGATTTTTATGCCATGATATCCTTCTACGACCCGGACCTCTTTTGCCTTCAATTTTGGCTTCTATTATCTATCAATCTTAAAAGTTTATATTTGTCATTTCTCAAAATATGGCCAAAATATTCAAGTTTTCGTTTTTTGATGGTAAACAAAACTTCAAGATCTTTATTTATTCTAAGCAGAACATCCACATTGGTTACTCTATCCATCCAAGATATCCTTAGTATTCTACGATAACACCACATCTGGCCTGTAATATAAGATGCTAAAAACATAACTCCGAGCACACGAATGCGGAGAGTGGTATTAAGATCGCGACTATATAACACTGATTTAATTTTACAAAAGATGATCTGGACTGTTCAATTCTTGCATGAACTTCTTCCATGTTGTCCCAGTTCTTATTAAGGAAGCAACCGAAGTATTTGTATGAATCCACGCAATCGACTTGCTGCCCATTTACTTCTAACATGCCTCTGATGTACTTTTACTTGGATATGACCATCCATTTTGTTTTTCCAACATTTAAGTTAAGCCCGAATTGACAACTTTTGGCCGCAATTTGATTCAACAACTCTTGCAGGCCTTCCAGCGTGTCTGCTATTATGACAGTGCAGACAGTGTCGTCGACATATCGTATGTTCTTGATCTTGATGCCGTTTATGGTCAGACCTTCTTCGCAGTTATGAAGTGCATTCTCTATTATTTTGTTACTATAGATATTAAAAAACAGCGGAGACAATATACAACCTTGGCGCACACCTCTTCTTATTTGGACCTCTTCGGGCAGTTGGTTGGCCATCAACCTTTATTTGAGCAGTCTGATTCCAGTACAGTCATCTCGACCAACTTCTTTTAGCGATTCTATGAGCTTTTCGTGTTGAACTCGATCAAAAGCTATCTCATAATCTATGAAAGAGGCATATAATGGCACCGACGCATCCCTAGACCGCTGAACCAAGACTTGAATGCCAAACAAGGCCTCTTTTGTCCCGAACCAACCACGAAATCTAAACTGCCTGTCGCCCATAAAAGATTCGCATTTTCCATAAATTCTTTTATGGATCACCTTTAGAAATATTTTTAACATATGATTCATTAGGCAGATTAGGCGGTAATCACTACACTTCTTTGCTGAATATTTTTTAGGCAGCGTAACAGAGGTTGATTTTAGCCAGTCAGCAGGGATTTTACCGCTGCGATAAATTAAGTTTAAACGTTTGATCAGCTTATTTAGCGAATCTTCGTTTTTTATAAGCTTTAAATCCTCAGTGTATACTTCGTCTTGCCCTACCGCTTTTCTGTTTTTAGCTGAAGATATTGCGTGTTGTACTTCCTCTGGTGTTATATCTATGCCTTGGTTTGAGAATTCTTCTGGCTGTTTGGATCGGTTATCGGTAAAGAGATGTTCTATGTAGCTACATCCTAAAATGCATTAAAATTATTAATTAATTATTTAAAAAACGTGGCCAGAAGAAGTAAGTATTGCTAAGCACAAGGTTGCCTGACAAATTTTAAATGTAAATCAAACTTTGAATTTTTATACGCGATTTTCCCGAATAATTTTTACTATTTTTCGCAAAAATAAAAAATAGGGGTAGTTTTTTTTTAATTGGTTAGTTTCCATATGCATATAGTCATAAAATAATAAAATTTTATTAGGATTTTTCGGAGCGAAAATGCACATTTTGTTTCGGAGTAGCTTTTTGATACATATAGGTTGAGCCTGAAACCGGGATCAGATGCAAAGAACTGTTTTTGAAACCTAATTTGACGTCCGAAGTTATTGGCTGCCAATTATTAAGTAGGTACTTCGTAGAGACTCGAGAAGCTTTTTACTTTGTCAAGTAACGGACTAAAATGGTACTTTTTGTCCTTAGGGACTAAAATGATACTCTTCCTAGGGACTAAAAATGAACAATATTGCCATTGCCTCTTCCTAGGGACTAAAAATCTTGTTGAGACGTAAAAATCAACATTTTTTTTAAAAGAAAAAGCAAAACAAATCCCAAAAATGCAAAAAATGGTATATACACCACATGACAAAAATCTGTTTTTATCTGAAATTAACTGTGTTTCGGACTTTGTCTATATTTTATTTAATCACGACATTTCTATCAGTACAATCTCTTATCGTCTTCAGGTGCAAACTACAATTTTGTAATTGTAACAAACTTTTTACCTCTCACTTTAGTCCCTAGGTGTATAATGTATGATGTTTTGCACTTTATATAGGGACTGACGCATTTTGGTCTCTCATTTCTCTAACAGTACTTTTTCTTCAGTTATGTCCGTTTCGTAAATCTGCGATTTTGCAGGCAGTGACGCCTTTACCGCTTCCGCTGCAGCTTCGTTGATGACTATTATTTTTACATTTTTGAAACTTTCGGAAATTTTAGACAGTGAAGTTGTTTGTAATAACTGTATCACTTGGTACCTTGGCAACCAACTATATTAGTGAAGCTACCTAAGAAAATATAATTTGACATAAGGTTAGATAATGATTGCTGGTTGACGGGTGAGATTTTTTTTACAAAAATCGTCAAAAAATAATTTTTGAAGAATTTTCTGCATAATTTTTAGAATAATGTCCTCAAGCAACACTACCTTGTTGTTCGGTGATCCAAATCCAAATCCCAAAAGTGCAAAAAATAGAGATTTTATCCCTCGGGATAAAAAATACCACTTTATTCCCTAGGTATATAATGTACTATTATGCAGTTCGGGTACTAAAATAATTCTTTTGTTCCCTATTTTCAGGGACTAAAGTAATAACTATGTTGGGAATTTGGAACCTTTGGTTACACTAAAACAATGTTATGATTGTTTTCCACAAACCAAAACTACACTTTAAACAATGAACTACAATAATCTACTCTCTATCTTATATACAATCCTTTAGTGGGCGGAGATAAGACTAATAATTTGTTATTGATCATGATTTTTAATCCTATCTCCCCTCAACCAAAGAATAAAGTGTACTAAACGGGATGGGTCCTCTATCTTTATTTAAACTATTTCTGGATTTAATGATTTCCATACTTTCATATGCATTCACACAATGGGTAATAGTTTATCACCTTCTATCGCAAACCTATTTATGAGCAAATTTGAATCAGATATAAGTAAAGAATTTGAGTATTTCCCCAGAGTATGGTTCAGGTATGTAGACGATGTGTTTGCAGTATTCAACACTAAAGTAAGTAGTGTTGAAAATTTTATGGAAAAAATAAATAACAAATTTCCCACAATTAAATTTACTTATGAAACAGGGAACAACGGTACACTGCCATTTCTAGACACTTTAGTTATAAGAAATAAAAATAAATTGTACTTTGACCTATACAGAAAAGGAACGGCCACCAACAGGTATATTCCAAATGAATCTTTTCATTGCTTACAACATAAGCTTGCAAATTAGCACTTTTTAACATATAGATTAGTAAATTTCCCCTTAAACAAAGAAAGATTTGAAGCAGAAAAGAATAGGATTAGGAATATAGCTGGCGAAAACGGTTACGACGAAGGCTTAATAAATAAGGTGATAAATAGACATTCTTTTCAAAAGACCTTTCGGAATTCCACTTTTTTCAGACAAAAAGATACCTTCAACTCAAAATTTGTATCAGTTCCTTATAATCCTAATTATACGAAAGGATTACAAAAAGTATTTAATAACACCGGTTTTAAATTAGTATATCAATCCGGTAACACAATAAGAAGCTTACTAGGAAATCCCAAGGATAAAACTACAGTTTTAGTGACAAAAAATATGTTGGCCAAACGAGACGCTCTATTCAAACACGTTTTAAAGAACACTTATACACACACACAAATATTTTAATAGCGCTGCAGGCAAAATTTTAGACTTTTTTTATATATTATCTTTAGGCTTAGATGTGCCCTATTAGCGTTGGTTATGAATTTTATATTTTGGTTTAACAATTTGACCATTTCCGAGGCCATTGTCTGTGATATGGGGAAAAAGAGTATAGTTCTAAACTAATAGAGATAGAGTAAAGCTCTAAAAAAGAGTACAGTACCTACTCTGAAAAAGACTATAAATGGTCACACTAGATAAGTCCTAGATTTAAGTTCAAATAGCTTTTTAAATTATCATATATATAGGTACTATACAGTGCAAACCTATAAATTAAATATTATAAATCTCATATGTATCCCTTCTGTGCCACAAATGTATGAAATTCATATTTCTTATTGATTCTTTTGGAATATATACCAAGAGTGCCTCATAGTATAGGTACCATATTTAAGTATTATAACAAGTAGCACCTGTGTGTGCTTTAATTATTCAAAACCATTTAAGATAATAATTGGCTTAACTTTAGTTTACATAAAATGTGATATTGAAAAAAAAAATTATTGGGGGTCTTCTATAGGACCCCCTGAGTTTGAATGTAAAAGAAAAAATTTGCGGAAATGGACCGTTTTCGAGAAAAATTGAAAAATAGAAACTTTGTGTAGAAATGCGATAAAGAAAAAATAAAAACGGTTTTAGATTTCACTTTTTCTTTTCAATGCAAACAAGGAAATGAAAATCCGCGGAAATGCATCTTTTCGAGAAAAAGTGAAAAAAAGGCAACTTTTTGCAGAAATAAAAGTGATATGAAAAAAATTGAAACTGCTCTAAATTTCACTTCTTCTCCTCAATATGCAAATATGGAAAGGAAAATCTGCGGAAATGCATTATCACATTTCTACAAAACGTGGCTTTTTTCACTTTTTCTCAAAAACAATGCATTTCAGCAGATTTTCATTTCCTTATTTTCATTGAGAAGAAGAAGTGAAATCACATTTCTACAAGAAGTTTAAAAACGGTACATTTCCGCACATTTTCAATGATATAGTTATATTCAGGAGAATGTTGAAATTCCAAAATCGTAATAATTTTTTTTTTAAACAGATTTGTATAGAAAATTGTCTTTTTTCAGTTTTTCTCGAAAATAATGCTTTTTCACACATTTTCATTTCTATATTTCCATTGAGGAAATCAAGTAGAAACTAAAACCGTTTTTATTTTTTCTGTAACACATTTCTACAGCACAAAGTTTCCATTTTTTTCATTTTTCTCGAAAACGGTGCATTTACGCAATTTTTTCATTCAATTCAAAAGGCCTTCTAAAGGGCATTCCAAAAAAATATTTTTTTTTTCTAGATTTCATGTAAAAAAAAATGACCCTAATAATTAAACAAAAAACAGCAGAAACTAAATTGTTATTTAAACATTTAAGAAACTGTTTAGAAGGTTTTAATAATATTTAGATGAAAAATTAACCGCTAAAAATGAAAAATAAAACAGCTTCTAACCTTCTTCAACGAATGTAAACAAGGCACTGAGTACGCGCCATTCGCCTGTAGTAGAGGTCGTGTTACCTCAAGGTTTTTGCCTGCGACGCATTTGAAATAGACAGATAGTGTAACGAAGTACCTTCAAAACAAGAAGAAAAAATCTTATACGAGAGGTTTGATCAGTTGTAGTAAGTAGACTGATTTTTAAAAAAGTAATAGTCAGCGAAATTTTAACAAGTTGGTCATGGAAAGTCATGGATTTTTTTTCGAACAATTCTGTGGACACCCTGAAAATTGTTGTGATCTTTCTAAGGCGTTCAATTGCGTTCTTCATGATCTTTTGTTAAAGCAATTATTTCGTTATAATTTTTTTGTGGTCTTTTATATTTTATTTTAGTTTTTCGTAAAAAATTTGCGATAAAAACAAATAATGAAATAATCAAAAATGAAAAATTAAAGTAATAAAAATATCTATTTAAAAAACCTAAAACAAAATCAGTGATAAAATAAAATTTTCACAAATAAATTTTATTTTAAATTCCCACATTAAATTGGAGGAATATTCATGTTATAGGAATATTCCCTCAAAGTGATTTTTGGAATATTCTATTGCGAATATGACAGGAATGTTCCAGACCTATTTTTTGTTGAATATTCTTTAATAGTTATTATATAGTAATCTTGTAAAACGAACGCGATTTACATGATTTATAATTATAATTTAGTTTAATGTCATCTATTTTAGGTAGATGGCACTGGAATCAATATGTTCTCTATATGTAGCAGGTAATATAATTATCATAAATATAATACAGCAAAAAGAAATTTATATACCATTGATATACTACTCTACTCTCCGTAATTGCACTTTAGTGGAAGACTAATGCATATTTGGTGGATATTCATATGGTCATATATCCACTGCCTATCTTGACATTTTTTGAATTACAAAATCATATCCATGCAATATTCAATAGGGATATATACTTGCTATGTGGGATATTATAGTCAGTGCCTAGGTATATTACTATAATTTTCTAAAAAAAACGTTGTGGTTGTATTACATTCATGTTTCACGTCACGTTTCTATCACATTTATATCACCTGTATGAGCTAGAACGTAACTTATTGCTGACATGTGTTAGTAATATTCCCAATGGTAAAACGTAACATTTCTAACACATTCTTTGTTCTCTAAGTATATGACTATTATACTGTACTAAAATCAGTTTCCGTCAAACCAAAAGGGTTGCAAAAAAGAATATATAGTAAAAATGCCTATAATCTATTTCAAAATCTTTGTAGTGCTGTAAATTGGGGAGGAATATGTCAATCTCCGGATCCTATTGCTGCGTTTCATTCTGTTCTGATTAGTAGTTTTAATCGTGCATTTCCATTACGATGGGTAAAACAGAAACAAAAAAATACAAAGCATTGGATAACTACAGGCCTGAAAAATTCTGCAAGCAATCTTAGATCATTAAATTTTCTTAAGAAATTCTTCAAAATAGATTGGTTTACCGAGTATTGTAGTAAGTATAGAAGTATACATAAGAAACTTATAGATGCTGCGAAAAAGAAATATTACAGTGAGAAATTTTTTAGGTCAAATAATAGGCAAAAAGAAAGTTGGAAAATTGTTAACAATCTTCGCAACAAAATTTCCCAGTCCTCAGACCTTAATGTTGATGTCAACACTTTAAATAATTTTTACTGCAGCATAGCTGATAATTTAACAAAAAATCTTCCAATTGCTGTCGATCCCCTTACTTACCTTAATAATAATATTTTAGTCCCTAATTCCTTTCAATTTTCAGCTGTGGAACCTTCGGAGCTTTTGGAGGCTTTAAAGGAAATTAAAAATAAAAAATCGACAGGTGAAGATGAGGTGTCGGCGGCGGTGCTGTTGAAATTGCCTCAGGATGCTCTTGTTGCACTGTGTGCAGCGATTGACGTTTCTTTTGCGGTAGGCTATTTTCCGGTTTGTTTGAAAACAGCAATTGTTATACCATTACATAAGGGTGGTGCTACTGATATCCCTTCTAATTTCCGGCCAATTTCCCTCTTGTCAACGCTTTCCAAGGTTGTCGAGAAGGTGGTAAAGAAACGGATGTGGATCTTTTTAACGAAACATAAAATAATTACAACCAAACAATATGGATTTCAATCATCCAAAAATACACATGACGCTATTTTCGACTTCTTGGATGGAGTTTACAACACATTAAACAAGGAAGAGGCTGTTGCGGCGGTGTTCTGTGATTTATCGAAGGCGTTTGACTGCGTGGATCACGGAATACTGCTGGGAAAGCTAGAGCGTTATGGTTTTAGAGGGAATGTGTTATCTTGGTTTCGATCTTACTTAGGCTTCCGAACACAGTCTGTCAGAAATGGAGAATCCAAGTCTGCACACGTAAATATAACCTGTGGTGTATCTCAAGGGTCGGTTTTAGGGCCACTTCTATTTATCATTTATATTAATGATATAGTAAATCTTCCGATATATGGTACATTCACACTTTTCGCTGACGATACATCCGTCTTATGGCATCACAAAGATATTAACATTCTTAAGAATCAAATATCAAGATCTTTTAAAAATAAAAGAATGGTGCGATGCTAATCGATTGTGCTTTAATATTGACAAAACAAACATTATAGGTTTCAAGTGCGACATGCAGAATATCAATTTTGGTGATAATCCTCTACAAGATAAAAATGTAACTAAGTTCTTAGGCCTTCATATAGACGACCAGCTCAGATTTGAGGATCATATTTTAAAACTAAGCAAAAAGCTTTCGTCTGGGTGTTTTGCCATCAGATGTGTCAATGTTGAACTAGCTAAGGATATGGCTAGAAACGTGTATTTCGCTTTATTTGAATCACACCTAAGATATGGTATCCCATTTTGGGGTACAGCTAATCAAAGCCTTTTAAATATTCTCCTTATTCTTCAAAAAAAAGCAGTCCGTTTCATGGCCAATATCAGACAAAGAGAGTCTTGTAAGCCACACTTTATCAAACTCAAAATTTTAACATTAACATCACTGTTTATAATTGAAACTGCCACACTGGTGTTCAGGAATTATGACAGTATCCGTGGAACAGCAGATCTTCAACGACAAACAAGGCAAAACATGAACTTACCTTTACCAATTCCCAAAAGTTCTCTGACTAAAAAATCATTAATCTACGAAGGTCGTAAAATTTTTAACCATCTTCCTAGTTATCTCAAAGAACTAAATACAGTTAGACGATTTAGAAAAGCATTAAAAAGAGAACTACTTAATAGGCCATACTACTGCCTAAGTGAATTTTTTGCAGATAGGTTTTAGAATAGTTTAATAGTACATAGGTACCAAAATTGTTCTCCGTTTTGTTATTTTTCATAACTAAATAAATTTTAATTGTTTTGTTTGTGTTCTTCTATTACGTCATGTTGCTTATTGTTCTTGTTTTAAACTTTTAAAATCTGTAATGTTATCTATAAGTTTGTTGTATAGATTTAAGATTAGTACAATAATAACCAAAGAAAAACAAACCTAAAATAATTTTACTTATATCTTTTACCATTTGATATTGTTATTTTACATTTTATATTACTGTTTTAATATTGACATTTTACTTTTTATATTAACTTTTAGCCAGCTTTGTCAATAGGATTTTTATTCTGGACAATAAAGTATTTTTGATGATGATGATGATGACATTAAAGGAATGTTTAATTGTTATGTGGAATTATCTATAGAAAAGTAATTTATACCCCAAGCAGCATTTGGACGTTATCTTACGTTGCGCATACGTTGCCCTTGAGAAACGCGACGTCGGCTAGCGAGAATAACAGTTGCCAACGTTATTTTACGTTTAATTTCCCTCACCTAAAATTAGTTACTAAACAAGTATGTTAATTACGTTTGGTTTTGTTTCGACTACCTAAAATATATAAAGTTTTTGTACAAGAATAAAAATGGATGCGTTTTTTTTTTAAGTCGGATCCTGATGTCTATACATAAAAGTGATTAAGATACTTCGATAAAAAACCGGGCGCCCTGAAAATTTAAAAGATCTAAGAAAATAAAATATTTTAAAAAAATGGTTAGAAATATATTTTTTAAATAATATTGTTGGTTTTGTTGTAAAAATGATCCAACATTTCCCCAAAATCTTATTTTATTAATTATACTACACGGCACTCTCTAATTTTAGACTAAATCTAAAAAGCAAAAAATTAATTTACAACGGCCGACAGACGCCAACCTGTTGAAAATGGGGCGAATTTGTATGTCCTACTTAATCTGAACTAACATTATACCAAGTCGGACCGGGTCTCCAAGTTAAGTCGTCAAGCATGACCTAAGTTACGAAACCCGTCGGTTCGCAAACTTATTACGACGTATTAAAACCATACGTCCGCCATGCATGATGTACCAATTTAATAATGCCATTGGCCTGCTTACGTATTAGATCTGTCGTGCCTCGTTATCTCGACATGAGTGATTACTTCAAATTTATGTAAAAAAATTAAGAGATAGGGCCCATTCACCAAATGTGGGAGAAAAATGGGATATGCTGGTTCCCTACAGCAAAGAAAGATGGATATCGGATGTTTGAATGGTCGTTTTGGCATTTTCCAGAACACTTGCAACTAGCAATAAGCAGATCCTGGATTCAAAAACTCCATGAAAAAAATTTAAAACTTGTTGTGTTAAAATTTTCAAAAAAGTTAAGTTAAAACCAGATAAATAAAAATAGTTGTTTAAGTTAGATCCCAAGCCCGAAAATGGACGTGTTCGTTTGGGACGTCGGTTGACGTAGGCCAGTTCCAACGAGCTACATGTTTTAAATTTCAACGACAGGCACACGTCGCTATCCGGCACGTTTAAATTTCCTACGTACTGAAGACGTCGGCTTTGCAGTAAAATCGTACAACGTTGGTCACAAACGTCCTTGATCACAACCTTAATTCTACCCGAAATTGACGTAATATTAAGACGCATTTGGTTGGAAGTCACATTTTTGCTGCTTGGGACCAACAATAAATTTTCATTAATAAAAACTATTGTATTGTATTATTGTATTTTTTAAAAAACCTCTGTAGTTCAAAAATGGGTTGACATGCATACTGACATGCGGTTTCTTATAATATTATATAATATAATTTTTCAAAAATCGAGCCCATAATATGTATATTCTCAAAAGTAGCACAAAGACGTCCATACTATGTACGCTCAGGACATTTGGACGTCCCTGGGACGTCCATTTTAGGACTTTCGACGTCTTAAGGACGCTTTTAGGACATCTTTTGTTACAAAACCAGATGTCCATAAGACGAACGTTCCAGTACGTCTTAAGGATTTCGGTTTAAGACGTCCCATTTCTGGGACATTTCCAGGATATTTTTGGTATTGTTTTGGAGACGTTTTAAAAAATTTACTAAAATTAGAAGTAATGATTATATTAGTAAAAATATATGAGTACATTCATATAAACATATATTTATAAAGGGAAAAGTCAAATCATAACCGTAATCCCGAATAAACTCTATTTTTGTATTAAAAAAGTGTATTTATGCAGTCTTCGGTTGTCCATCTGTTTTGAGTTTTTAGAATTTTTTTTTCAAGGGATTGCAGAAGTCGGCCTAACCTGACTGAAAATTTTCTAACCTTAATAATAAAAATTGGCGGAAAACCCCCTATATAGTGTATAATTACCAAAAAATAAGTCCTAAAGATGTCTTCAAATGTTGATCCTTAACTGGACGTCCATAGGACATCCGCTTCGGACCCAGGACATTCCGACCTAAATGGGACGTCCTGAAGACGTCCTGTGCTACTTGGGTTAGTTTTTCTCTATCTCCCTAGAAATGCCTAAAATCCCACAATCCCCTCGACTTTGGACCACCCTACTTTTACTGCTTACAACTAATTGTATAATTTCTTCAGGTCAATAACATAATAAAAATCAGTTGAACATAATTTTTTATGTAAAACTGTGTGCAAAATTTCAAAAAGAGGAACAAATACAGGAGAATCAGCTGTGATTTTAGCAAATACGAGGAAGACAAGTTTTTGTGCTCATTTTTATAAAACCTATAATTCGTACATAAAAATGGATAATTTAGGTGATCTAATAATAAGTGACCTGTTTTTATATAAAAAAAGTACTGACCTCCACAGGGAACTCAAACTTATTTTCCAACGACACTTTCGTTTTTTAGAAACCATTAGGTACATTTCACAGTGGCGGTCCCAGCCATTTAAAAAAAGAGGGGGGGGGGGTTTCGATATGAAAAAAAAAGCTCGAATAAAAGCATATCTTTTATGAGGAATATATCAATAATATATGCAAACAAAACGCGGATTTGGCCTCAAATCTAGGGGGTACTCAGATTTTAAGTTGTGTATTTCATACATTTTTTATTATATAAACTGTTTAAATGCACCGAAAATTTGAGAAAATTACATTAAAAATGCAATTTTTGAGTCAAATTAAACTAAAATCGTACATATCAACGTATCGTCATTTTTAAGAAAATTACACTGAAAATGCATTTTTTGCAAAATGGTTTCAAAGCGCAGCAGGCGAAAATTTTTAAGAAAGTGATACTACAAATGCCATTGTTAACACAAAATTTTCCAGTTCTTTTGGGCAAACCGGTCAATGACTCGCTTAATGTCAATTTCAATATGTCTGTTGATATGCAGTAACGCTAAGTCTGTCATACGAATTTCCGTCATAGTGTTTTTAAGTACTTATATTTTTAATCTTCTGAGGCAGGAGAAGCTTCTTTCTGTCGAAGCATTACTTACTGACAAACATCCAAGAATATTTTTATCAACGGAAAAATATCGCGACACTTGTTCATTGTCTCGAAAACGTTATCATATATGTTTTGATTTAAGCCGTTGCCTACTTCTGTCCAATATCCAAGAATTTGTATTTGTATTAATCAAACAGTTTATAGTATAGTATAGCAAACAAGTGACACTTATGTGGGTACCGGGACATTTGGGGGTGCCGGGTAACGAGATGGCCGACGAGCTCGCCAGGATCGGGGCAAGCACCCAGTATGTAGGGCCGGAACCACTCCTAGGAACAACCAAGAGGCAATTGCAAAGTCGACTCAACAAATGGGCCAACGATGCCATGACGACTGCTTGGAGAGCAGGAACAGGATGCAGACAGACCAAAGACTTCGTGAAGGGCCCGGATGTAGCCAAACAAAAATGGCTCCTGGGGAGATCGCGAAGGGATGCTGGTCTGCTGACAGGTATCATAACAGGTCACAACCGACTAAGGAAGCACATGACCCGGATCGCGGTGGAGAATGACTCGACCTGCCGGGCCTGCGGGCGGGCAGAGGAGACATCTCGACACGTTATAGCGAACTGCGAGGCATACCAAAGGACGAGATACCAGGTATTCGGTTTCCCGACCCTGGATGAGGAGGACCTGCACACGCTCAAATGGGACAAAATACTGGACTTTGCAAAAAGAACAGTTAGACCAAATGAGCCAACTGCCAGACCAGTGGTGCAGGCGGTGGATTAGGGGCAGGCTCGGGGTAGGGCAGAAATGGCCCAGGGAGGCCTACTTGCCGGGCTTCGCGCCGCCCTTTCTCTACTACTACTACTACTTATAGTATTTGGAAACGACATTACTTAGTTAATTTTGGCCTGATTTTTGGCTTCAAGTTGTATAAAACTTGGTATGAATATGTTCCGGTTAAAAATACTATCTAGTCTCGTTCTTGAACCTTGATTTTATGTCCGAAATGATTTTGTCTAAAATTTGTTTATAAATTGAAACTATAATATATACTGCTCTGTATTTCTAATATCGTGGTTTTCGTCTGTTTCAAACTGTCCCAAAATACTTTGGAAGGGATTCTAGAATGTCTTTAAAGGAACGTTCTGCAATTTCTCGTTTTTTTTCCAAAGACTTCAGGGTTACCACCAGCATCTTTGTTGCCTACTTGTTTCTGGAGCAAAGAGGGGGAGCGATGTGTGTGGAACTTATTCGCACATGTGTGGAAAAGTGTGTTGTTGAAAGTAGGTTGTAGAGTTGTCAACTGCCAAGATTAATTTTCCGCGTATGTGTTGCAAAGTACTTTTCCACATATATGTGCGGAAAAGTAGTTTCAACCCATTTTGTACAAAATAAAAGACCAATAATTACAGAAATTAGTGTAAAACAGCGTAGATAACTCGTAAGATAGTGACTTTCTAACACTCATGTTTTTGCACTCCTCTATACACAGCCTTCGCCTGCATAAATATCCATACGCGTGTAAAATTTGCTACTTTCTACACTTTTTCTTTACAAGAGGTGAACCAATCCGGCCGGAGGTATACAAAATTCGCGGCAGGACCTGTGTTTTAGTACTTGGTTAGGTTCCGTCAGGTTCTAACTGAAAAACGCCCATACTTTAGGTTCTGCCGGGTTCTGACAGGACCTAGAATATTGACTTTTTTTGCAAAAGATGTACAAAATTGGGGATCAGTTCACCTCTCGGATGGACTGTTTTTTGATAAACTGATTTAAAATAAAGCAATGTTTTTCCTTTAAAATTCATATTTTAATACCTAACTCATGACGCCATGCAGTCACAAAATGTTGAGTGATTTTTTTAAGTAGTTAAATAGATATGCTTTTTTGAAACAGTTACATAAGTAAATGATAAAAACTTACTATCAGATCTCGTTTGGTTCCTATCAAAAAAATTAAGGAAATCCACTTGAGTATTGTGTCATTTAAACCATATGAGCCATTTTTACAGTTTTTTAGGTTTGTTATACTGTCTGATAAATCAAAAACTATTGCTATTACTAAAACAAAACAAAATGGAGAGTGCCTAAATATATATATATATACAAACCTCATAAAAACACACCTGCTTTTAATCAGTTTTTATAAGGTTCATTAGCTTTTGTGAGGCTAAATTTGAGTATTAGGTATAAAATTAAGTTTGTAATAATTTATGAGGTATGTCTTTGATTTTGGTAAGAATTTATGTGGTTTCATATGTGGGTTTTTTTTATCTGATCCTATAATCAGACAGACTTATGAATGTTTATAAAAGTTGATAAGTGCAGATATTTTTTTAAAATATTTTATGGTTTTATAAAAGCACCATTTTCTAAGGGATTTTATAATGAAACCGACACATCAACTTCTATGGGCTTCTATACCCTGCCAAAACTACCGCTTAAAATCTCTTGGAGAAATTTGACAAGATTTTACTAGATTTAATATGTTTTTGATGCGGTTTGTGAAAAATCCCTCATAGAATCTCTTAAAATCTTGTCAGTTCTCAAGAGCGAAAAATTATGTCTCGTGAAATATGGTAAAAGCTGATCAGTTTTCATAAGTTTTCACGAGGCAAATAATCTGGCTGGTCAAATCTCGTCAAGCTGGTCAAATCTCTTAGTATCTGTTGAAGACTTGAACAGATCTTAAGAGTTTTGATGCGGTTTTTTTGGCAGGGTAGTTACATTCTTTTTCCTTTATAATGTATTATAGGATTATATAAACCGATGTTTTTATGAGTTTTCTGAGAGATTTTATAGTCAAAACAACTCATAACATTTTATGGGTTTCTATGATTACACCCTTGTTCTTTTATAATAAGTATAAGTAAAGTTTATTCAGTAAGGAAATTATATAAAATCATTACTTAAATTTAGCAAATGATAGGTACTGAATATATATGCACAATGGTTTCTAAAGAAACTGTGCGTGCATTTAATTTTATATAAAAACTAGAGCTTAATCTAATTTAATTCAAATACAACTAACACTAGTACTAACATAATAATATTATATTATTGGTAAATTTGATATTGAATATGTATCGTTATTTTATTGTTTTATTTCGCTGTAAGAACAATTATTAAAATAATTACTTTTTTAAGAGTGTTACAAGAACCATTTTATATCATGAGTTATTTATTGAAAGGTTTATCCCTAAGCTCCCTAGGAAGCATATTGTAAATTTTTGGTGCTGTATACTGTAGAGTTGTTTGGCACTTTAAAAGCTTTACATTAGGTATGAAATCAGTATTATTACTTATTTGCCTGGTGGTAGTTTGATGCTTAAATAACTCTATACATTTTTTGTTTTTTGTCATATATATTACAACTGTTTTTATATATAATTGATTAAATCTAAGAATCTTGGCCTAATTTAATAAGGCATCAGTAGGAAAACGTTTATTTTTATTTAGCATTAATTTCAGTATATATTTTTGGACAGTTCTGCCAGCTGCCCCCCAAGTACAAATGCAGTACCAACTAGTGCATGATAAATAATTTTTAACATTTTTAAGTTCATTACCTGGCAAAGTTGGTAAAACTTAGAGATTAACTTTCTTATTTTATTGGCAACATACTCTATTTGTGAGGAAAGACCGCAGTGTGTGCTCTGTTTGAAAATTCTAGCGGTCGAAAATATGCTCCCAAGTCACCATCCTACGAGGGTTGGAAAGTCACGCGAATTTTTCACAAGAAAGTTGCGGAATGTACAAAAACAAAAGAACGTGTTTATTAATTAACGTGTTTACTCAACAAACTTCAGTACCTAACTTCAGTCCTCTTTCAAAGTGGCATACTGGGTGGCGAAGTGGAAAAAACCTCACACCATCGCAGAAGAACTTATTTTACCGGATTCTGTCGACATGGTTAACATTATGATAGGATAATCGGAGGGAAAACTAATTTCAAAGGTACCTTTATCTAACAACACTATTAGTCGAAGAATCCATCATATATCTGAGGATCTTATTGATGAGAAAATGAAAGGCAAGGTATTTGGTCTGCAACTTGATGAGGCTACTGACAGTAATAAAGATGCACACCTTATTTGTTACGTACGCTTCCTGGATGATGTACTGATGTTTGTTGTTTGATGTCGTACTGATGGCGCTCGATCAATGTCTGGCCGTTATGGTGGATTGCAAGCAGTTATTCGCAGTAGCACGTGCATCGAAGCGTAGATAGAAAAGTCGTTGGGCTGTGAATTGAATTTGGTTATGGAACGTATCATAGACGTAGTTACGCAGCAAACACAAATCGTCGGCATTGAATCGGGCCGATGTCGACAACGTCGGCAGTGTATCGACATCGGCGACTAGAAGCTGGCCCGATGTTGGAGAGATTTCGATTTTCAGGTTTCGGTCAATAATCGGTAACTGACGGAGGTCCACATTACTACAGTCGACTTTATGCCGATACCACTTTATGACCGACGATGGTCCGATTGAAACTTTGTTTAATCGGTCGAAAATCGGCAACTGATGATGGCCCGATTTACTATAGTCGACTTTATGCCGACGCTCACTTTATCTGCTTTAGGGCCAACGACCGTCCAATTGGAACTTTGTTTAATCGGACGAGAATCGGCAACTGACGATTGCCCGATTTACTATAGTCGACATTATGCCAACGCAAACCTTATCTGCTTTAGGACCGATGATGGTCCGATTTGAACTTTCTTTAATCGGTCAAGAATCGGTAACTGACGAAGGCCCGATTTACTATAGTCGACTTTATGCCGACACCCACTTTATGTGCTTTAGGGCCGACGACGGTCCGATTAAAATTTGTTTAATCGGCCGATGATGGTCCGATTGGAACTTTGTTTAATCGGTCGAGAATCAGCAAATGACGATGGCCCGATTCACTATAGTCGACTTTATGCCGACGACCACTTTATCTGCTTTAGTTTCTTCCTAGTATGTAGAGATGGCGCTAATGTCACTATGATCCCTGTTCTGTGGAAGATAATATTATATATATAATGAGAAAAGATATTTCAAAACTAGAATGCGGACTTGACAAGATGGTGGTACTTCTCTACAAAAATCACCTCTTCCGCCATTTAAACCATCCCGACTGGTTAGTGGTTATTAAGCACGATACACTTATTAAACACCCGCATTATCGAAACTGTCAAGCAACCACCGACGGACCTTCGTCAATCACCGACGTTAGACCGCTTTAGGAAACCAATGTCGGACTTGAATAGTTTACCGATGTCGGGCCGAGACCAGCTTGCCTTCGTTAGACCGACCAAATTAAACAGCTTTATGGGCGGATGGTCGGTACCATGTGGTTAAACCATATCGGATCTTAATCGTACGGCGACGGTATGCCGATGTCAGCAAGAAGTAAAATTTACCAATTGTCCGACGGCAGGCTAGTTTAACGATGCGTCGGCAAACATACATTGGGCCTACATCGCAAAGCGGACAAAAATACTGCTGACGTCGTCCCGATGATGGCAAACTCGGCAATCGACATCGGGCCGACGAACGCCCGAGGGAACCGTGTTTGCTGGGTAACTACATAAAAACTAGGCCGCTAAAAAAACCAGACTATTCAAAATTCTTTGTATGGACATGGGAGCTGAACACACTGCCCTGTTATATTACTCCATCCACATTTTCCTGGAAGAGGAAGGTCATGCAAGATCCAGATACTTTAAGGATCCCGACTTTTTGCTAAAACTGGCATATTTGTGCGATATATTTGACAAACTGAATGCCTTAAATCTGTCTCTCCAAGGCAATAACATGCATATCTTGAAACTATCAGAGAAAATTGCAGCATTTAGGAAAAAACTGCAGTTGTGGATAAGAAAAATTATTGAAGATGGCGGTCAAGATTGTTTTCCAGAATTGCATAAATTCTCAGCCTCTAATGAGCTCTGGATGAATATCCGGCTCTAAGTTTAAAAGCTTTGAGGATTCTAATCCCCTTTGCAACATTCTATTTATGCGAAGCTGGATTTTCAGCTGTAGCTGTGATAAAGAGCAAATATCGTTCAAAGATCAACGTGGAGCAAGAAATGAGAGTGTTAATAATAATGTATTCTTGTGTGTTGGTTTAATAATAAACCTATATGAGCGTTAGATTGGAGTGGTTTTCATTCATGTGTTAAATAAAGTGTTGTACAACGCTTGCGCTTTGCTACTATACAGTAGGCAAGTTGCAAAGCACATATTTTATACATTATACATATGCAACACTTTGATGGACACAACTATATATGCATATTGCGAGTAGGGGCGCCCTGACAAAATACTAAACCTGTAAGTGCGCCGCAAACTGAAAAAGTTTGGGAATCACTGTTTTAAGAATTTGTAAAAAAGTCTTTAAATAGATTTTATAGTCAGACAAACTTATTTATTTATTATTTAACATTTTATAGATTCTCATAAAAAACACACCTGATTTTTATCAGTTTTTTTGACCACCTGAAAACTAATTAAAAAAGCTATACTTAGTATACTTACCTAATACTTATACTTCTACAAAAAATATTTTTTGACTCATGATCCCATGCAGCACTCTTCGTCCCAGGGACGTACATTTTATGTCCATGCGCATTTTACGTTGGTGCGTCCCGGGACCAATTAGGGACGTAATATGTACGTACAAAAACGTACGTACATAGTACGTAACAAAGTGTACGTATACGCCTACGATCATTTTACGTCCATTTTTGGTCCTACATGGGAAATAAAATATACGTACTGTGCCTCATCCTAGGACGTACCATTACATATACGTGTACGTACCCTGGCTGTATGGGGAAATCTAATAAAATATTACAAAATCTCATAGAAACTTATCAAATTAATAAGATTTTACCTGCCCTAACTACCTTATTACCCTAAATACCCTTTGAAATAAATATATTAAGTCGTCGCCCCCGGAACTTATAAAATCTTATAAAAAAACTAGAATCACATCATCCCACATAGCAAGCATGGTACATTCATATACCAGGTATATGCTATAAATAGTCAACTAAGGATATAAATATACGATTAATGTTCACTTTATATATTTTGGAATAAACAATTAGAATATTACTTTTGAATATCAGCGATATCGAAGGGACATATTTGGATTTAAATAATCTATTTCGAGTTTCTTAAGCTTTTCAGAATATTTTATGCATATTCCTTTGATATATACTAAAATAATCAATAAACAATATAACCTTTGGACATTTTGGACAACAGAAGTTTATTTAAATCAGAATATTCAATTTGTCTTTGATAAGATTTCATACATATTCCCTCGATATACGGTATATTTAAACCTGAATATTTGTTCTGTATGCTAGACTGTTCTAGTAATTCACACTCTTCGCTTTTTTTAAAAAAATAAGCATGTTTATGCAAAATTTGTGTTTTTAGCACCACATGTTTTTTGTTAAAAAGCTCTATCCATAAAATAAATCACAAAATCTAATCACAGTATGCTTCTACCACGAGCAAAGAAAATATTAACAAAATCATGTAAGGAAAAATAAAAAAAGCCCGTAAAATATTAGCAGTTTGGTTAAGGATTCGGTTTTAATTTTTATTTTTTATTTTACATAGCATTGTTTTTTGACTAATCAAACACCAACTATAAAAATCAAGACAAGTTGCAGAATTTTTAAAAATTTATTAGTGTTTTTAGATGGGGTGTCAAGTACTGGATTAAAAAAATTGATAATATCCAGTAATTGGCAGGGGGTCAATCACTGGTGCTAATGACATTTTTTAGGATGTCCCCCTTTAAACAACCTATTAAGTTTTTAAATTAGATGGTATGTATTTTTGGGAGAAGATTTAAAAATAAAAAGCGCTTAAAGTGTCAATTACTGGTGCGTTTACCCTATATTCATTATATGTATATTCTGAAATAGTCAATAACCTTTTCATATTTACCGTACGTATGGGGTATATTTATATCTGAATATTCTGTTTGATTTTGATATGATTTTTTATCCAGTACTGTGATATATCCCATTTTAATCCTGTAAATGTCTAAACTTCTTGGACATTAATGGTGTGATCAGATATTCTTGGAATATACCATAGAGGACGTAAATGGCATATTACGTATGTACATCTACCGCTTAATACTAATGGTTTGCAACTTAATGCCATAGATAGCGCTCGTTTCAATATTTTTCCTCGGCCTTGCCTAATAATATTATACATACAAGCAATGAAGATATTTAAAATTTACAAAGTCGTAATGGCAATTGCGAACTTGGGATTTATTAGGGAGATGTCATCGACGTACTAACTAACATCGATGGGAGATGTATAAACACTTCTCTGCAAGACTCACCTCCTCCTAGGGATGATCCGAGACCCCTAAAGTATCGATACCTATTTATATAAATATACTCGCAAACATTTTTCGATACTACTCATATGAGTACCTTTGAGGTATCGATATTTACTCATATCGATACTTTCTAAAATTACCGATTTTTTTTAATTAGATTAAACCTAGGGACCATCATATATTCATATTTAGTTTGTTTTTTGTTTGTTACGAAACAAAGTAAATACATTAATAAAAAGTAACACATATTTTTGTAAATTATTTAGAAAATAAAAACTAAACAAAAAATTCTTTCGCCTCCAAATTTCCCAAAAATAAACTTGCTCAAGATGTTTTGGAGACAATCGATTTCTGCCTTGCGTCATCGTTGCTCCAGGTTTCGAAAATAAGCACTCGCTTGGAACTGATGTTACGACGACAATTAAATATTTTAGGGCATATTTATATAGGCCACTTAAAGACTGCAACGACCATCTTTTTCTTGACTTAACCAAGAGAGAGCTGCAATAACCCGGTTGAAAATTTCTTGAAATGGAATGCGAACCGATCGCTCTAAAGAACACTGCCCAAGGAAGACATGGTCTATGCCAAAAACGCAAGGGAGATAGAAAGCTGAGGCCGACAGATTCGATTCGATACCGAGTAAAATCTTTAGTTCGATACCGAGTAGATATCGCTTAGAAAGTATCGATACCAAAAGTACTTGGTATCGAAACAAAAGTATCGATACCTACTCAGTAGTTACTAGTATCGGAATTACCCTACCTCCTCCTCCTCAGAAGAGTGCTTTGCTCAGTGATTTCCCAAAATATTTTTTTTTGGTATATGTGTTGCACATATACGTGCTTTATTTCCCCTGTATATTAATATAATATGCAAAAAGTATTTGCTTGGAATATTCTAAGTTGTACTGGTTGTACATACCATGTATGTTCATTTCTTACAACAAAGAAATATTTTGAAAGATATGTACCAGGACCAGGAATACACATACCATTTCATTTTCATAATTCATGTATATATATTTTTGCCTATTTTTATAAGTATACTGGTGGTAGGTATATACCATTTGCATATGGTATGCATATGAAAAAGGGGGTGTCGTTTTCACATGTTTAGATTACATTTAAGTTACATGTATATACTTTATATATACCTTTAGAATATACTTTATCCTTATGGCACATTTATGGAATATATGAAGTATATTTTTTTGCTATGGGATCTGTCGTAAATAATTTTACAACAAAAAAGTAGTTTTTGGCTTATGAAATCTTGTAAGATTTTATAAACAATGCCTCCTGGCGATAAATAATTAGGTACTTTTAGGAGAAGAATTTTCGATTAGATATGCAGATAGCATAAGCATGTTTGTGAAAAATTTCCCGATTTTTAAATTATGCGAGATGGTTTTCCATTTTTAAACATTCCCCATCAGAATTCTTGAACAGTCTTCTTAATAACCCAGACACCCCTCTTCTTGCATTATAAGTTTTTACACTTTTTTTTGATGTCTGAGTCGTTTTCAGATTTTTAACTTAAATAATGGTGAATGCGCGAGCTATTTTAACAAGATCTCACATTTTATTTTTTTTTAAATGGTGAAGAAGAATTACCCTTTGCCTTTCGAGGTGGCCATAGAAATATAATGGGTATATTTCTAGGGACGCGGCTCAGTTTTTTATTGTGGTTTAAAACTGCAAAACACGAAGTATAAAAGGGCAAAAAAAGCAAGTTGCGCTATTGGTTCTTCTGAAAATCATGATTAAGTAAGATATACATTTTTAAAACTCCCGCTTTTTGAATACAAAAATATGGCAACCCTAACGAAGGTTGTAAAAAACGACCATTTTTGTTACTTTAGGTCTAATTTCTAGCTCACCCTGTACATATTGGGGAAAGTATTCATGACGAAAATTACTCATTGGGACCCCCTCTATCAATATAAAAACAATTTAACCGAAACACATCCCACATAAGATAAGAACTGGCAGGGTTATTCTTTCCTAGTTTTATCCATTCAAAATTCTTCGTTGATCTCTTTCAATTATTTCCTCAGATTAATAAAAAAAGTTATTAGTCTGAGATTATTTCCCTATGGTAAGGAAAATTTTTATATTTTTCTTTCGCCCAGAACTAGTAAATTATTGATTTCTGATCAGTTCAGAAAAAACTATTCAAACAAACACCTAAAAATGCATACAGTTTTAGCTAGTTTTAAAATATAGAGTTAGTTTTAGTTTCTGCATTATTTTTAAATTCTAATTTCGCAAAATGAATTTCAAAAAAATTCATACAAATAATAACAAAAATATTGCCCGCTCTTATATTTTTTAATTCAAATTTCCCGCTTTACTGTAAGCGGAAACCATTTGATTTTCGTGAAACCCTTCGGCAGGACGAACTTTAATTGGATGTCTCTTTCTCACATATGTGATTAGAAAGAAGCAGTTCGAACTGAACTCATTTGTTTTACTTATCCGAGTCGAAACAACTGTGCACGAGCTTCCGTGTGTCAAACGTCCAATTTTAAGGTTACCTTCTTTTGCTTTTGGAACTCTACGAAAATGCCTCCAAAGCCCAAATCAGCGGAAAAACCCGGTAAGTAATGATTTTTCTTACTTCTTCCAGTAAAAACTGGATAGCTGAGATTCTAAGGAATATTTGAGTGCGGGAATCGATAGAATTTCTGTAAAAGAAAAGCAGGAAAAACGTAAAAAAATATTGAGTTGGCCACGCGTAGATTCCACATGGTGAAAACAGTGGGAAAGCTCCAGAAATGTTTCCTGAATTTGCCTGCATTAGTTCTTTTTAGATTTTGACTTTAATTATAAAAAAGGTTCGAGTAGCAACATGGACATTAAAATTTTTTCAAAAAAACATTTTTGAGGTTAGTTTTTTACTCGGGCTTTGACACCATGTACCCAGTGATCTCTATATTTAATCATAATAGTCCTTATAGGTCTTTACCCCATGTCTTTTTTTCTTTTACAGTTGCCACATTAAGGGCCCAGTTACTCAAGTTTTAATGCATATTTCTCAATGCACAATTTTGTCTTCTCTCTCTACTTCTTGCAAGGGAAATAGACAGAAATAGAAATAAAAAATTAAGCATTATGCATTAAAACTTGAGTAACTTTGTCCTAATTCTTAATGAATATCTTGACATGAAATTTAATATTATTAGAGATTCTTTAGTTAATAGGAAAGAATTCTAATATATTTATCTGTGTTTCTATTTAAACTAGTACTTATTAATTAGCTGTACCAGTTATGTACCATTTTGCTAAATAAAGAATTAATAAAAAAAATAACCATGAGTTAACCTAAAAGCCGCAGTTATAAAATCTATGCTCGCTTTCAGTTTATCATTGGTCAATTATAGGAGTAAAGTCATTAAACTCAGTTTGCAGTTGGCAATTTGATTGACTGAAAATAATTTCGTAATTTTGACAGCTTTGACATCAGCTTTTAAATGTGACACATTTTCATATTATTACTAATCAAAAACAGAAAAGCTTTTAAAACACTAGAACCACAAAATTCAGATGGAAACATTTTTAACAACTGATGATAACATTGATAGCTGAACTGCTAACCTAAATCCTAGCCATCACAGACTGCCCTTATAAACATTATTGTGTGCCGAGACAACTGCAAAACTAAAAAGTATACTTATGCCTTGTTAATTAATAAGTGTATTAAATTGTTTTCTTTATTTTAACTTGTCAGTGAAAAATATTTCCCACCATACAAACACATACATACTCTTAATAAAAGAAAAATAAGAGCCAGAAAAAGACAAAATTTACCAGCTAAAACTTTTTTTTGAACTCACCTGAAAGAAAATTCTAAATGGGCTATTTTCGCCAAAACCTGACATTGCAGTATCCAAAAAAAATATAAGAAAAGTCCTTAAGAAATTAATTTCCCACACACATAACGGACAATACTTTTTTTTTTTTAATTATTTATTTTTTATATTAAGTCCATTAACATTATGCAAGACATTATGTGAGATCTCATGCTTCCTTAATGTAACCACCCTACTGGCAGTTATAAGGTTTTAAACTTGACCTCCATTAATCTAGCGACTCCACCCCAAGAAAATCAAAATTTAGTTATGCTATAATTATGTGCTAATTTTGTCCCCAACCAAAAAATTTTGTGCTCATTGGGTTTTTGAGAAAATCGAAAAAGAAAATGGGGTAGCTAGAATAAAGTTAACTTGCAACCCCACCAGGAAATACAGCAGCAAACTAAAAATTTTTGGTTTGAAGATTATGTGCTAATTATGTGCTCCACGAATATATAAGAAAAAAATTGAATTTTTCATTTTAAATTATGTTTTAAAGAAAAATAGGTTAATATTAACTTAGCAACCCCACATGTTTAGGTATCACGGATTTAAAAATTTCAAAAACCAGTATTATCTGCAATTTCATCCATGATCAGAAAATTTTGTACTTGTCTGGTTTCTGAGAAAATCAATAAAAAGGATATTACATTACATCATTTTTAATAACCTAGCATTCACAATCTGAAGTATGGTTCCAAAATAACAATATATTATTACAAAATTATGTGCTCCATGAATGTAAAAAAAAATACAAATTATTCATTTTTAATGCAGCTTTTTTAGTAAGTAAGTATCTTAATATTAACCTAACCCACTTTCTTTTTTGATTTTCTCGGAAATCAGATGAGTACAAAATTTTCTGATCATGGAAGAAATTGGCACATAATATGGTTTTTAAAATTTTTAAATTCTGTGATACCTAAACATGTGGGGTCACTAAGTGTATATTAACCTAGCTGCTCCACCTTTTTTTTAAAAAAAAACATAATTTAAAATGAAAAATTCAATTTTTTCCTATATATTCATGGAGCACATAATTTTAAAACCAAAAATTTTTAGTTTGGTAACATATTTCCTGGTGGGGTTTCTAACTTAATATTAACCTACCTACCCCATTTTTTTTCGATTTTCTCAGAAACCAAAGGAGCACAAAGTTTTTTGATTGGGGACGAAATTAGCACATAATTATAGTGTGACTAAATTTTGATTTTCTTGAGGTGGGGTCGCTAGGTTAATGGGGGGGAGGTTTAAACTTGAGCCATGTTTGTTGAAAAACAGAGATTTTTTTTTAATTCCAATAACTCAATTTTCTATTTATTTTTTATTGATGTATGCAGGTCTAAGTCTCACTTTTATTAATAGATTAAGATCAAAATTTAAATACCTTTCCTACACGGGGCGCACAATCGACCTTTTTTAGAAGGCAGAGCTTTTGTTCTTCCTGTTGTTTTTTTTTTATTTAAATACTGAAAACCAGAGTGTGCCAAGCATAAAGTCTCACCTTTGTTAATTTGGAAAATAAGGTAAGAGTTTGTTTAAAAAATTAACTTTTTATATATTATTATTTTGTAGAAAGGAATGATTCTATTGGACAAAATCAGGCAGCCATTTCTTGTGCAGGGATCTTAGGTGTGATATTTAAACTAAATACTTGCTTTTCTAAATCTCGCTTATGTTAATAAAAACATTATTACTTAATGCTGCCTTAGCCTCTTTCAAAATAACAGGCAGGCAACAATATGTATTTCTGGCTGATTCTCATGAGCTGTCAACTTTGGATATTCACTAGTTAGAAAATCTGTATTTTTTATAAAAAGTGTTCAATAGAATTATAGAATATTGCTAAAAGGTCTGTTTGTCTTTTAATATTTTCCGTATTTTTTAAACATTTCACTGTGAGAGTTCAATCCACTTATTATTAAAATAAAAAAAATTAAATAGATTTCTTAATTTTTTTTTCATACATCAATACCAAAAGGATTATGTTAAACCAAAAATGAAGAAAATTACAGTTAAAAATATGTAAAATTACTTAATTTGTCAAAATACAGAGCTGTTCCATTTTACATTTATCATTTGCGTGAATGTGACAATAGATAGTTCAAGCTCTATAGATGGCCCTAGTCAAAAACAATTTAATTTTCTCCTTATTTAAGACACTAGGTTACCACTTGAGAGCATGTTAGTTTGGTTTTAGATATAGGTAGAGAGAGTTGATTGTTTTTCTTGACAAATCTTAATGTATGTGATTTGGGTAATTGACTTTTCATATCTGTGAAGTTAAAAAAAATAATTTTTAAACACATTTTTGTTTCTCTTTTGTGTAGTAATAGTTCTTATGATAGTAGCCCAATTTATACAGAATTAATGCTCCTAAATTATAAAATGTGTTTATAATTTCGTTCACACTATTTTTTCATCTTTCTTAAATACAGTAATAAACATTCTCTTTACCTATAACTATCTCCAAAGAGTTGTACAAGCATTTAGAAATGTCAGTGTTAGCCCTTTTTGAGTAAAACAATAAAGTTCCATACCTTTTCAACAGAAATGTTGTGTTAGAAAAAATTCAACATACATTTTTAAGGATAATTAACTATAAACTAAAAATACCGAAAGAACAAATTCATTATTTATCTCTACAAAAACTGCTAAAAATTGACACTTTGGAACAGAGGAGGTTTATGATGGACACAAAATTATTAATAATAATGTTGATTGGCCCAGGTTATTGGATTTAATATTTTTTCAAGTACCACAAAGAAACACAAGGAAACAATTTATAGATAGCATTTAGGTATTGTTTAGGTATTCATATGTGATACTTAATAAAAAAATTATAAATTACATATTTTTGTAAAAATTCATAAAGAAATTTAATTCTTTTAAATTATAATTCATAAATATATTTAATTATTTGTGAATCTTTTCTCAACTCTGTGAATGATACATTTTTAAAAAGTCAGGTTTTTTCAAATAAAATATGTGGAAAGATGTACCATCCTAAACATGTGACCTTAATACCTAAAATTAACAAAAAATATGTGATCTTTATTTTTACTTCCTTTTTTTTTGGAAAGTGGACCTCTTATGAGAATTAGCCTTCCCAATTTGTGAAAAGATGTAGAATAAAATATTTCATATTTTTTTAGTTCTATCAGGAAATTATACTATTTCTTGAAGTCTCTGGTTCTATCCTATGTTTATTAGTAGATATTTTAACTTAGATTTCATTTAATTTAGTTTTTAGAGTTGACAACAAACTGGAGTTGTTAGAATGACAAAATATGATAAACTAAGATCAATAAATATAATGTAGGATACAATTAATTAAAAAAAAGCAAGGTATTCAAATGTCAGGTTTTGGTGATAATGGCCCAAATATGTTTGGCCACAAGTGGTGCCAAATTAAAACTTAAAAGTGTGGTGCCAAATACTGATTATTGATATTGGCAGGAGAGGTGGTTTCCAAAGTGGTCCATACACTGTACCACAGTGCAGGTTGGTTCAGTAATTTAGTGGTACATGTATTTATACCAATGTACTGGTAAGATTTAACTAACCCAACCCAATTAAAGTTAATCTCATAATAATAATAATAAAACAAATCAGCCCAGGTTAATTACACGTGAAAAAAACTAAAATAAAAGAAAATCATTAATGAAAATAGAGTTAACAAGATAATTATTGTTTAACCAAACAAAACAAAAAATATAATAATGATAATTGTTGTTTTATTTTAGCTGCAAAAAAAGAGGAGAAAAAGAAACCAGCATCAGCCCCAAGTGGTTCTGCTGGTGGTTCATCAAAAACTCCTGCTCCAGCCCCTAAAGCAGCTGCCAAAGCCGCTAGTACTGCATCTGCTTCTAAGCCAGCAGAGAAGAAAGCCAAGCCAGCAGCAGCAAAACCTGCGGCGGCTGCCAAAGGGTCTGCCAAGACTCCTGCAGCTGCACCTAAAACTAAGGCTACTACCAAGCCTGGTGACAAGAAAGCTGCCAAGCCTGCAGCCAAGGGTAAGTGATTTAACCTAAATTAAAACCTATTAATTTATTATGAATTACCTAACTTCTGTAACTCGATTTTGATATTTACAAAAAATATTCTGCTTTTCTGTAGTTTTTTTAAAGCAAGAAGAATTACAGGACGTTTTTTTAAATAAATGTTGTGTTCAGACACTTGCTAAATAATTCTGTGTCAACTATTTCTTGTAATTTATACTGATAATTTGTGAAAGTACTGATGGTTGATTCTACAAGAAAAGAAGGAGATTAAGGACAGGTACCATACAAATGCTTAATTAACAAATCCCAAATCCTAATTTGTCTGAAATCTCTCAAAATGTGTTTCTGCCAAAAGTTATTTTTGAATTTACCTGACTTGCAATTTAGGTAACCTAACCTAAAAATTAAGATATTATATACATTATATCCAAATCTAGTTATTATTAAAAACATTACATAAAAAGTACATCAAAATAAAATACAAAATACAACGCACAAATATATCACGAAAGACTAAACATTATTATTACAGTCACTTATTAGATAAACAATTAAGAAAACTTGGCAGTCAGATTTAAAAAAAAAAAGAAAAACTCCTCCAGAGAATAGAATGCCTGATTTAGAAGAAAAATTCTAATTTTAGTTTTAAACAATTTTGATGAAAGATCTTTTACCTCTTGAAGCAAAAGATTATACATTATCAATCCATGGTAAGTGGGACCATTTTTTGTTTTGGAAAGTCTGCTAAGTTATGCCGATTTTATTTTGGCTTCTTGTCATAGAGTTCACCATGTTTTTTTTTATCTACAGGTGATAGTTGGCATGGACTCCAGGCATTGTATAATGTATATAGAGGGTAGAGTTAAAATTTTTAAATTAATGAAGCTGTCCCTGCAATCCTCTCTGTAGGCTTTCCTATCAAGTACCCTCAATGCACATCTCTGAAGCTGGAAGATATGCTCTGCAGTAGATGCATGACCCCATAGTAGAAGGATATATGAAACTCTGAACTGTATAGTAGCATGAAAGACTTGTGTTAGAAAGGGTTTAGAAATTTGTTTTACCAAGCTTGATAATACATAGATGTTTGAACTTGGGGATTTTGTTAGGTGTCTCAAACAAAAACACACAAGCCACTAATAATTAATGTAGATATTAAATATAAAAAATTTTCCATAACAAACCACGAAATGTTTAAAAATAACTTTCAAAATCTATGTAATACAATTACTATAGACTCATTTGAAACGGAAACAAAATGCATAACCGAAAGTAAATCACAAGCCACAAAAAAAATACAATTACTCCATAGGGAGGGAAATAATTGGATAACTCTTGATATATTAAATCTAATAAATCAATGTAACAAAATATATAGAGACTTACTAAATAAAAAACAACTAAAAATAACAGACAATAAACTAGAATTAGAGTATAAAAAACGAAAAAATAGGATTAACTCTGAAATATGAAAACAAAAAACTGAATACTTTGCAAGTAAATGGAATAGAGCGGGTAGGGATCCAAAAAAACAATGGAAAGTCATTAATTCACTAATAAATAGCAACACTATAAACCAAACAATAAACTCAATAAATGTAAATGATATTATAATAACAAATCCTCTACAAATAGTCAACGAATTTAACAAATATTTTGCCAGTATTGGTCAAACCATTGTTAGCTCAATCAAAGGGCAAAATACACAATAAATAAACAACAAATTTAAGGAAATAGAAAACGCACATTCATTACAACTTAAACTAACTAATAAAAGAGAAATAAATGAAACAATTTTAAAGTTAAAAAAAAACTCTTCAGCAGGTTATGATTATATATCTCCATCAGACATTATCTTATTAAAGGCAAACACTAGTTCCAATCCTGACAAACCTCATAAATAATGTATTTTCAACAGGGATATTTCCTGAAATAGTCAAAATAGGAATAATCACACCTATACATAAATCTGGGGATTTACAAAAAATTATTAATTATAGACCAATAACTGTTGTCTGTGTTCTGTCTAAAATAATAGAAATCTTAATAAAAAATCAAATAACAAGTTTTATAGAAGAAAGTGTGGGTTTTGACAAATATCAATACGGATTTATCAAAAATAGCAATACTCTCAGTGCCACTACAGACTTTTTAAATTATGTTGGATCTGAACTAGATAAAAAAAAATATGTTATCGCCATTGATTTGATGTAGTGGACCACCAGGTCTTGCTACAAAAACTTTTTAAAATGGGTATTCATGAAAAAACACTCACTTATTGAATAATACCTAAAGGACCAACCAAAGTATGTAAGCGGTGGTGGTGTCGACATTGAGCAAATTTTAAACAACTGTGGAGTCCCAAAGGGCTCCATTCTTGGCCCACAGTTGTACTCACTGTTGGTACTATCACTGCATCTTGCTGGGCTGAAAGGTATATATTTTACTTTTGCTGATGACAAAGTTATTGTCTATAGCGGTACAGATCTTAAACAACTTGAAACAACAATAAATCAGGACTTGTATAAATACTCACAATGGCTGACTCAAAACAGACTAAAAATTAATACCGAAATAAATACTAAATATTAATAACTCTGTAATTAATAATACCCAGTCTACTAAATTCCTAGGATTAATGGTTGATGACAAATTAAATTGGGAAAAGCATGTAGATAGGATCACTAAGAAAGTTATACCAATGTTATGTGCATTATATCATCAACAAAAGCATAAAAATCCTATACCGAAAAAGTTATAGAACTCCCACCAACACTCTACACAACAACTCAAACCAAACCATTAAAATACTTATTAGAATTATCCCAATGCAAAAAAGTTTATAAAATTTTAAATCATACTCTCAAATGCAATGTTACTTTAATACCAAACTCTCAATATTATGAATATGATACTAGAGGCAGAAACAACATACATATTAATTTAATTAGAACTAACAAAATATTAAACAATCCTCTAACACAAGCAATAATGATGTATAACTTGTTACCAGAGCATATTCGTACAAAACCAAACTTTATGAAATTTGTCAGAGAACTGAAACAATTTTTAAATACAAAATCATATTTTACCTAAAATAAAACAACACTTTTTAAAAATAAAATTATCATCAAACAAGAAACAATATTCAAACTTTATTTAATGTTAATGTGCTATGTAGAAAGAGGCTTTATTAATGGTCAGTCCCAAGACCAGTGACTTCGCTGCATAGGGACATAACTACAATTACTTTTCTAATTTTATTTGTTTTATGTAATAGTATCTGTTGTGTATCTTGTGATTTATATTATATCATATTGTTCAGTTTAGTGTAACGTTAATTTTAGAACTCTGTATGATATAAAAAATGTAATTGTAAGTTATATTTTTTAAATAATAAAAACAAAAGTTTCATGTAAAATTTCCAAGACATTTTTGGATCTAAATAGACCCCAAGAATTTCACATAATCTGGGTTAACAAAGTTCTCTGTGTCTTGTAGAGAAAAAAAAAACATTTTAACAGTATTTATTTATTTATTTATTGACTGACAAATTGTCCATTTTTTTACAAAAAATTTAACAAGGAAATAATTTTTCAAAAATACTTAATACTAAGGTTTGCAACTTAAAAATTTTAAGGTACAACAAAATTAGTTATTCAAATTATAATTTATAATAACATTTCTACTTAAATAATAAATTATTCATGGATGTATAATTGGAATAATTTGAGATAGCTTACTGAGGAACTGTTGTTTTGTGCAAGAGAAATCTAAATCAGGAAATTTGTTGGCTAATGACATGATTCTAGGGAAAAATGGGTTTTTACCAGTTAGTGACAGACAGATGATTTTGAGTGTTAACTTGAGGAAAATTTAAAGTAATTTTACAAATAAGTTGAGGACTATCAACCCATTGAATTAAAAATTTTAAAAAGATTATGCAAATCATGGAGATCTCTGCAAGTTTCCAGTGGAAGGAGATTCAGATTTTGGTAAAGAGCTGGATAAGTGCTCTTGTTATTAAAGAATTTGTAATTTCCACATAGGAGGCATCTTCAAGATGAGATCTAACAAGACTGCAAAAAATAATTTTAAGTGTACGGATGGAGGGAAAATCATGAGTGTTTCTCTTTATAAAACCAAGCATTCTGAAGGCTATGTTAAATAAAAGTAATGTGATCAACATAGGAGAGTTCAGGGTTCAGTATGATACTGAGGTCTTTTATAGTTTCTGTTGTTGCAAGAATCTCATTTCCTATGAAATAGTTATAGTTAGTTTTCTCTCGTTTTCGGGAGAAGATCATCAGCTTGCACTTGGTAGTATTCAGCTCCATTCCATTAGAATCGCACCACACCACAAATCTATTGAGATTCTGATGCATTTTAGGGTTGTTGGAGATTCGCCTCATTGTTTTTTTTTTGTGGTATTTGGCGGTACTGTGATTTGGGAGGTGATACCATCAGTTAAAAATCCTTTTTTGTCTTGCAAAATCTCTTAATCATTATAGTAAGTCCAAAATTCCAACCAGTTTCACTCAAGTTTAAAGAAAAACTCGCATAATCACATTAAAAACGACATGCGTCCCATAGTGCTACCTTAGCCATCTTAGTAAATACCTTCCTTACAGTTTACCTTTAAAAAAATGGTCCATTTTTTGGAGTAGTTATAAAAAAGTAAATATGAACCAAGCAAAAATTAATATTAAAACTTTATCACATACTTTTTAAAACACAACACAAAAATAAATAAGTATGAATTAAGTGACAATTTAATTCTAAAAAAAACTATCAATCATATCAAATTTATGACATATAATTATTACCTGTCACAGGTTTTGTATGGAAGTGGAAAACTGTTCAAAGTCAGGGAATTTGTTATCTCATACAAAAGTTTTTGACAAAAAACAGCAAAAAAATTGAAAATCAAAGCACAACTCGAAAGAAAAAACATTTGTCAGAATAAATTTTGTGGTAGTTTTTTGTTATAAACAATGACTGGAACTTTTCACAAAAAAAAACAGGAAAAGTCAAGAAATTCAACTGCCCAGCTACCAGCTGTTTTAAGGATATATTTTTGTTTTTTTTTTGTACATTTTGCTTGGAATTTACTCATGTTAACTTTTTGTAGACCTTGCACTTTTTAAGAATAATAAATAAAAATAGAATTTTTCCCATTTACCTTTTTTTATTTGTTTTGGAAACTGTTGTTTGGTATAAAATATAAAATGTTAAAGGATTCCAGAATGTAGTTATGCAATTTTTGAAGTGCCATGCTTTACCATGTTTATATTGGGCTGGTTTGAGGGCTTGTTGGGTTTAGTTATTGCCTTGAACTTATTCTCATATTCCTCTTTCAGGAGCTGCAAAACCTGCAGCCAAAGGCGCTAAAGGAGCTCCGGCTAAGGGTGCTGCCGCAAAAAAACCAATTGCCAAGGTTGCAGGCAAAGCCAAGGTTCCACCAAAACCCCTGTTAGCTAAACCCAAGAAAAATGTCCCTGTCAAGCAACAAAAAGGCGTTATTGGAAAGAAAGCTGCAGTTGCTTCAGTTGCTAAAGCTCTTAAAATTAAAAAGAAGGTAAGTCTCTGTTTCTTTGACTTTTCTGCCCTCAAATTTCTATTATTTTTTTTCGATCCATCTTTTAATTGACCTGATTTATACTTGCCTTTATTTGTTCTTTAAATAGTTTTCCCCAGAGTTTTCTTGTGTGTGTGAAGAGACAAAATAATCATTTGTTTGGTTTAAAGTTTTAATAATTTTTTTTCTACTCTTAGGTTATTAAAGGTCCAAGTGGAACACACACCCGTAAAATCCGTACATCAGTGCATTTCCACAGACCCAAAACCCTCAGGCCGCCAAGGAATCCAAAATACCCGAGAAAGAGTGTGCCAACAAGGTCCCGTATGGATGCCTACAATATCATCAAATACCCATTGACTACTGAAGCAGCCATGAAAAAGATTGAAGACAACAACACCTTGGTTTTCTTGGTACACACCAGGTTAGTGGTTTTTGTTTCATATCCTTACATACCTATTTGTTCAAGTTTAAGTTTCAATAAGCTTTATTGTCAAAAAAATAACAATAGAAAAAAGGCTTAATTAAATCAATAAATTTTCATACAGGCTTGAGACTAAATAAAATAGTAAAATATTTTATACATGTTTAATATAGATCATGTTCCTTTAAATTCAATATTATGTGAGTATCTAAAAAATAATATAGAAAGTTAAATTCATCACACACAAAAGGTACTTGAGTAATAGAGCAGAAATCAGTCATAAGTTATAAATAAAGTGGCTTAAACCTTGTAAGATTAAAAACAATGAAAACTTTTTACATTGAGTTATATTCTGTTTTTTTAATTGAATACCTTGTATATTTGTTAAAATGTTGATAGATCTTTTCTTTCTGATTCCAAAAATATATCATATGTAGGGTTTATCTTTGGCCATAAGGCCAAGGAAAAGTAGTTTAGGTGGTTCTTTGTTGTCAACACATTACTCAACGTTTTTGACCATGACCAATGACCATTTAAGACAATGGTAACATGTGGTATATTTTTGGAATCATAAAAAAAAGAACTATCGAAATTTTAAAAAATATACAGGTTGTTTCATTTGAAAAAAAGGAGCTCATTACTATCCTGCGTGTAGTGGGTGGTTTAAAAAAAGTTAAACTGTAATGGAAAACTACATTATTTCATGAGTAATTCACTTTTTTGTTTATCTTTTTGTGACGAATAATAAAAAAGTTTTCCCAGGTGGAACTTCATAAACAACATGTACAGCAAAAATTAAAAAAAAGGCCTTTAGAAAATTGCAAGAGATTGCTGCTCCATATTCCTTATCATTTAAATCAAAATATAAACTCCAAGAGGGAAAATCATTTGTACTTAATGATTCCCAAAAACCGAATTGAGAGGTGTTCATAATAATGTGTTTTTTAATCCTTGGTGATTGCCTAAATGCTTTATAAATTATTCCTAAATTAGTTAAGGTTACCCCAAATAGTTAAGGAACCCTTTGGCCATTATCTATCCTACCAAAATATGACTAGATTGTAGCTTTTTAGCTAAAAAGGGATTATTTTTTGACATTTATTTTTTTGTTATTTTTTCCAGATCTAACAAACACCACATCAGGGCGGCTGTGAAGAAACTCTATGACATTAATGTAGCCAAAGTGAACACATTGATACGACCTGATGGCAAGAAAAAGGCTTATGTTAGGTTAGCAAGGGACTATGATGCATTGGACGTTGCCAACAAAATTGGCATCATATAGGTTAAGAGTCTTCAAATTTTAATTTTGTACATTTTAGGTATTTAAAAATAAAGTTTGAGGATATCAAATAAAGTTTTTGTAGTAACATTTATAATCTTATTTAGTTTCATGGAATATGTTAAGAGTAAAGATTCTTTTTTTTCTGTCAGTGATCTTGGTTCAGAAAATGTTGAAGTTACTTCAACAGGTCATGTGATATCCATAGTTTTATATATATAGAATTGGCTAAACTTTGAATGGAAGACACATTTTGTAAAAATAAATAAAAAAATAATTCTTTTATTTCCTTCGACAATTTTTAACAATTGTATGGAACATGTCAGTTTTTCTTTTACTTATTTATTTATTAACTAAGACATATATGGCTCAGACCACCTTTTTGATAGACTTATTCGGCAAAAGAACAAAAAAGTGCTCCTGAGCCGTTTTTCAAAATGTGCCTTCCATTCAAAGTTCAGCCAATTCTGTTGTTTATTTGACTCCAAAAACTATAATATAGATATCATATGACATGGATATCACGGACGCATGTGTTAGGTACAAGATTTTACCTATATCCAAACCTCAAATATCGCCCAAAAAGATATAAATAAAAATATCTGTATTTTAATTCTTCAAATGAACATAGTCACTTTACCGAAATAGTGCGGTAAAGCACCATAACGTTAACTTTACCGCACTGAATGAGGCAAAGTACACTTTCTGATTCAAAAAAGTGCGGTTAACTGCACATTTTTTCTGTGACCACCAGGACCTTGCATTTGCAAGTTCAAAAAGAACGCGCCAAGTTGTACTTTTCGCTCGATCGGTTGTAAAAAAAATCTTGTGTGTAATTCGAGCGCAAAAACTTTGCCGCTTTCAAAACATTGTCAAAGTTTTTTCTGAAACGGCAAAGTATTACTTTGGGCTCTTAATACACAAATAGCTATTCCCACACTCGACAGCCGTTGAACCGAACGACGCGGAGCGGAGTTTAGGCCATTGGCGCGAAAGATACTTTACGCATGAGTTAGGATTAATATTTTTTCTACCATCACCTAAAAAAGAAAAAAAAACCGATAATAATAGCTATTTAAGTGTTTAAAAGCGCAAAGTAATACTTTGCTTCTTGAGAAAAAAGTTTTAACGCGAAGCGGAGCGCGACAATGTTTTGAAAGCGGCAAAGTATTTTTTCTCTCGAATTACAAACAAAATTTTTTTTGCAACCGAGCGAAAAGTAATTGCAGGAGCGAGCGTTTTTTACTTCTCTCGCCGAGCGGCAATTTGGTTACTTTGCCGCTCGGCCAGGGACAAAGTAAAAAAGCTCGCTCCACGGAAAAGTGATAACTTTGCGCTTTCTTTTTGAAGCGCCAAGAAGGTACGTTTTTGTAGAAAAAAAAATTTAATGGTCATTATAACAAAAAATAGCGTGCGTAAAGTTCAACTTGCCGCACGCAAATATGAGTGCGTAAACTCCACGTACATTTACGCAAAAGTTAGGAGTTCGGAAAAGCAGTCAAGGGTGGAAGGCACTTTAGTTTATATATAATAAGCATCAGTGGTCGAGCACCCAGTGATTCGTTTTGAGTGGGGTTTTAGGCTCGATTTTAGGGGTAAAACTTAAATAAAATTACCCAAAAAAAATTTAGCGGTAAAGACAAGCATATGTTAGGTACAAAACCGAAAGGCGTTCATAATTATGTGCTTTTTAATCCTTGGTAATTGCCTTTATAAATTATTCCTGAATTAGTTAAGGTTACCCCAAATAGTTAAGGAACCCTTTGGCCGTACGCGAGTACCTATAATCTAGTCCAATTTTAAGTAAGTGGTAGGATCGATAATGGCCAAAGGGTTCCTTAACTATTTGGGGTATAATGTTGCAAAAATTTTATAACTAGGAATATATACCAATACTTCTCGAGATAAAAAAATAGTATATTTTACTTAACTAGTATATATTACATAAGAAGGGAAGAAAGTGAGAGTGAGAAAGAAAGTGAACGGGGTGCTATAGCTGAGTCAAACAACACGCGAGTGTAAGAAAGTTCGTCAGTTCCTCAGTGTTCGTAAGAAAAATAGCGTAGAGTTGTCTACTCTATTTTTCCTACGAACCCTGACGAATTGCACTACCTAATTCTTGTAAAAATTGGTCTTCAATTTTGCACAAATCAAATAAAACTGCTTTTCTGCACATGTGCGGAAAAGTACTTTGCAACCCATGTGCGGAAAGTATGGTGACAGTTAACGTAATCGTACACTTTTCCACACATGTGCGGAAAAATTTCTGCACTCGGGTGAAATTTAACGTTTCCTAGGATGCAAAAATCGTGTGAAATCAATCATTTTCATATGTGGTCCTAGGAAAAATATATTAAATTTTTTTTAAAATTTCGGACAGACGGTATGAAACACACATTGCAGGGTTACTATTTTGTGTGTTGCCTACTTTGATAACCTTCAAAATCAAACACGTGACCTACGATTTGACATTTTTAATTTTTTTTGTGGTTGAGTTTGAGTCGCGCTCGTGATACTTGCACTGTTTTTCCACTTTTTCCGATGGTTTCATTGGAAAAAATTATGCTTTAGGTGGTTTTCTTTTTCGTATAACATTAGTTTTTAGTCATTTTCTCCATTAAATACATTATATTTGTGAATTCTTCATTGCAGGGAGGTAAGTAGTCTTGTCCACTTATATTTTAAAAGGAACCTACCTATGGCATGGAGCACCTAGATTGTACCTATGGTGTTTGTACAATAATTTATGTCGTCCAAGGTTATATTTTGTTATTATAAAGAATCGTATTGTAATTGCATATGCTTTATTGCATATACTGTCCCTCAAGAAAAGGGGAAAATAATTCCAGTCCAATGTCCAATGTTATTATTTTGTTTAATTTTTTTATAACTGGTAGGTAGGTATGTAGTTAAAAATCTGGTTTTAAAATTGGCTTATTAATTAATTTTTGGTTTCAGTAAAGGAAAGTGTACACACTTCCTGAAAGTAAAGGTGGCTTCAGCTTTTGGTAAGGTAAGCGGTATGAGGTATGCAGTAAGATGCAGGGCAAATAAACTATAGCAAATGCATGCTGCTGTTCATTGTATTCTGTAAGCTGCAAGCAGTAAGAGCATAATATATTTTCTATTGTTTAATTTCCTTGTGTCTTACCTCATACCACTTACCTTAAGGAACTCAAAATCTTCCTTAAAAGTCGAGGTAACATATGTAATGCCGGTTTCACATACCATGAAAGGAACTAAATGGACATTACAAAAAAATGTCTACCTAGGGACCTCTACATCAATTGAATCTAGTCTGGGCACACTCTGGAAAAGTCTGGATACACTCTGGAAAAGTCTGGAAAGACCCTGGAAAAGTTGATACACTCTGGAAAAGTCTGGAAAGACCCTGGAAAGTCTGGAAACACTCTGGAAAAGTCTGGCCACACTCTGGAAAAGTCTGGAAAGACCCTGGAAAAGTCTGAATACACTCTGGAAAAGTCTTGAAAGACCCTGGAAAAGTCTGGAAAGACCCTGGAAAAGTCTGGGAAGACCCTTGAAAAGTCTGGATACACTCTGAAAAAGTCTGGAAAGACCCTGGAAAATTCTGGATACACCGTAGAAGTCTGGATACACCCTGGAAATGTCTGGATACAGAAAAAGTGTGGAAAAACCCTGGAAAAGTCTGGCAATACTCTGGAAAAACCTGAATATCCCCTGAAAATGTCTGAGTATGCCATGGAAAAGTCTGAATGCACCCCTGAACAGTGTAGATACACCTAAGAAAAGTCTGAATATACTCTGGAAAAGTCTGACCGACCCAATTTAACCATGTGTGTATAAGAGTAATGGTTTTTCATATATGTTCTTGAGAGAGGGAAGTTTTAGAGTAAACTTTTACTTGATTTGCCCCCCCCCCCCCCACATAAAAGTCGCTGTAGTGTCTTATAGAAAGTGGTGCAAAAAGTTTTATTGGTGGTGCATAATTAGTGCATTTTAGTGCCATCTTTACTGACCTTGGTTCTTGGCTTTGTCTTTTGGTTGGGTATTGGTTTTAGAGTCTGGCAGAATACGTTTTTCTATTAACAATCACTTTTGTGGAAAATAAAAAAATAGCAAAAACTGATTTTGTTTAGATAAACAATAATCAGCTGGACAGTCAATGACATAAAAAAAAATGGCGGAGTAAAAAATTCTTAGACCATTCTATTCAAGGGACTGTGGGTTGGTTCAATAAAGCTCATAAACATAAAGAATTATCTGTAAATTTAAACAATATTCAAAGATATTACAAAATCGAGGTCTCCTTGTTTTGCTTATTCTTCTGGGAAATTTTAGAACCAAGGTTAACTGTAACAGTGACAAAAAGGAAAGTGCTCGAGGAGCAGTAAGACAAGTTTCAATTATGTCATAAAGGTGCCGGCGGCGAAATTTTGTATATATTTATATATACTAAAAGTGCAATTTTTTATCTTAAAAGTTCTTTAAAGATGGCTTTCTCGTTTTTTGTGAAATTCATGATCCATGGGGGGGGACATATCCCCCTTATCCCCCCCAACCGCGTGTATCCTACTGAAAGAAATTAGAATTGACTTCTTAGTGGTTTTTGGAACACCTACGATTTTGTCTCTTTCTTTAAAATTTTACCGTCATATTTATGTAAATAGCTGATTCTCACAAGATGTAAAAAATTGATAAAATCTGACCATTCTGATTGGTTTTATTGTTCATCACTGAACACTGAGCAACAAAAAAGTGGTATAAAATTTCAATGTATGGTAGATATGAAATTTCTTGAAGCATAAAATCCCCGTAGGGTTATGCATTTACCTCCGCAACATATATGTTGCGGAGGTAAATGCATAACATGGTAGATGTCTCAAATATTTAAGGGAAAATGTCTAATTTAGTGGAGTAAATTGGTAGGGATTTTCAAGAGAAATCTGCAAAAGGGTATATTTTTAGTTCACCATATCAATATGGTATGGAGGACTCAAGAGGGGACTATTAAAATAGTGAAATTTTGACTTTTTTTAATTTTATCAAAAATGAGTTACTAAAGTTCCAAAACACCTTAATTGATGGAAAAAAAGTTGTCTGTCAGTCTGTTGCCTGTCTGTATACACGATAACTCAAGAACGCCTTAATCGATTTTAACCATGAAATTTGGTACAAAAATCCTTTATCAGCTGACCATGAACTGATTAACTTTTGGGTGGGGAGGTGGGGGGTTGAAGGGGGGAAAGGGAGATAAAATATTTAAAAATTTTTTAACTGGAACAATAGCAAGTAGCAATATACGGTTTTCCGATTCAAGTTTCCATGAATATGGACTACAAATTTTGTTATAATTTCCAACTTCGTGGGAGCGTTAGTTTCAGAGTTATTTTATTTATTATATAACGTTAAAATATATTAAAAAAATCATAACTTTAGAAGTAAAGCAACTATTGACATGTGGTTTTTAGATTTTGGTTTTTGTAAATATTACCCAAAAATTTTGTTATAAGGTTCAAATCTTTCAAAGCTACAGTTTTCGAGATATTTTCATTTCCTTTCAACATAAAATAATTGATTGTATGGTAACAAAAAATCAGGACACTGATCAAAATAAATTTGTAAGGTTTTTGGGAGTGGAATTGGACTCGGGGTTGACTTGGGAGAGGCACATAAACAAACTTGCAGAGAGGCTTGCTAAGAATACCTATCTCTTGAGATCCCTCTCAACCATTGTAGGGCTTGACACACTTACGACTTGTTATCACGGTTTAGTTAATTCAATCCTATCTTATGCACTCTTAGCGTGGGGCCACTCTCCACATGCAGAGTTAGCTTTTAGAATTCAAAGAAGAGATATTAGAATCTTGGCGGGTCTTTCGTATTGAGAGGACTGTGTGTATGCTTTCATAACACTCAAGATTTTAACGCTGCCATGCCAGTACATTTTAGTGTGCCTTTTGTTCATTAAAGAAAACATGTCAAACTTTCAATTTCACAGAGACATTCATACAGTTAATACTCGAAGCAGAAACAATGTTGTCCTACCATTACGGCGCCTGACAAGGACTGGAAATGGCACAAATTATTATTGCATTAAATTCTTTAATGCTCTTCCTGGTAGAATAAGGGATGTGGCATATAAACCATACAAAAAGGCAATAAAAACGTTTTTATTACCGAAGGCCTATTATGACATGGAACACTTTATAACTGCTGATTTTTCTGCCATATAGAGTTTTTTTTATATTTTGGTATATTTTTTGTGTATACTCAGGTAGGTTACTTTTATGTCTAAAGCACACACTTGGCTTGATTATAATTATTTTGTGTCTCCTTTTATTTACAATTTGTACACTTTTTTTTTTCCTTAATTTTTTTTTAACTTATTTTATATCTAATGTTTATTTGACACTTTTAAATTTGTTTGTTTTTTACCTCTGTGTGTACTTTTTTTCCGTTTTTTGTTGTTGGTGTTCTGCTTCAATTCTCTTTTAATTTACATATTTTTATATTAGTTATTCCTTTTTTTTGTGCTGTATTACGTCTTGTATACTATTTTATTTTACTTAAGTGTTTTTATTTTAATATCTTGTTGTTTCAATTTTTTTTTTTTAATTCTCAACATGTTATTATCTATTTTTAGCTATACTCTACTTTTTTATGTACAACTTACTTTTTAACAATTTTTGACTTGTGTAAGTGCGGAAGCAATATTAGCACTAATAAAGAATCTAATCTAATCTAAACTATCCATGCTTTCTAGCGCCAATTTTTTATATTGGACATAGTGATACCTAATACCAAAAGCTAAAATTCCAGTCGAGGATCCCCCATTATCCGGCACCAGTCATGTAAAAAAAAATCAAATTTTAATACCTCAGTTAAAACGGCGGACGATTAAGTAAAATATTAGATTTTATCAAATTAAAGATACAGATTAAAAAAAAAAACCAGATGTCATTTCTGTGTCAAAATAGCGGCGATTAAAATAAAAAAAAAACCAACATTATTTTCCTGCCCATTTACATTTTTTCACAAACAAAGCAGTTTTAGGATAAACTAAATTTTTGTTTAAAAAAAATACTACCCCAAGTAAAATGCCGGACAATTAAGTAAAAAAAAGTGGTTTTAAAAAACAAAAGATCATAAGATCTTGGGTGGAAATAACGAAAATTCAAGCTTGGATGAGTATTCCACAAGGAACACACAAAAGATCAAAGCGAAAAGAGAAATGAATAAACGATGTTTCGCCCTGGGTAACCAGCGTGGGCTCATCAGTAGTTTCACTGGTCACCCTCCACTATACATCATTAAACACCATCATACACTTAGATTTCCAACATTGAACCACTCACAAATAGGCATCATTCTGCACTGGTATTTACTTATCCAAGTTACCTTATACGAATTTGTCCTGGCGTGTTAATATTTCCAGTAGGATTATGCTCCTAAGGCAATTAAAACAAAGAAGAAGTTAAAAAACCTCCAAATCAGTTACTTCAACCGAAAAGAAACAACGTGGCCATCTTGATTTGGGAATGACATATGCAATTTTTGAGACAAGCGTCCTTGATTTAGTGCAAATTGATATATTGCATGACGTTAGTATAAATATCACACCAGAAGGGAAAAATTACTTTTTTCTCGATAGTTTGACCGCCATTTTGAATATCAAATGTCAAATCAAATGTTTTTTAAAATTGTACCATAGATGGAACTCATCACTAATAGCATCCACTAAAAAAATACATTTTTTTAAATGTTGTCTATAGGTTAATAAGTTCTTTTATATTTTCTTTGAACCCACTTATAAACTCTATTTTTTTTTTTGAGATCAAGAAGCGGGTAGTAGTAGCAGTAGCTTTCATATGAGTCATTAAAAAAGATTATCACTTAAAAATTAAAAAAGAAATCAAAGAAAAACTAAATTTTTTAAATCTGTCCACCATTTTGTTTTGGAGTGACATATTTCAACTTTTTTATATTTTTGGATTAAGTGGGACCTCCTCAGTATTACCCAATTGATTTCGATTTGATTTCCTTGAAAATGTGGAAAACATTTTTTCCTAATTTTGACAGCCGCCATCTTGGTTTTTGGGGCCGGAAAATGGAGGATCCTCGACTGGAATTTTAGCTTTTGTATTAGGTATTACTATGCCAAAAATAAAAAATTGGTGCTAGAAAGCACGGATGGTCCACCATACAATCAATTATTTTATGTTGTAAGGAAATGAAAATATCTCGAAAGCTGTAGCTTTGAAAGATTTGAACCTTATAACAAAATTTTTGGGTAATATTTACGAAAACCAAAATCTGAAAACCGCATATCAATAGCTGCTTTACTTCTAAAGTTATGATTTTTTTAAATATATTTTAACGTTTTTTTCAAATAACTCGGAAACTAAGGATCCCACGAATTTGGACTTTATAACAAAATTTATAGTCCATATATCGCATATCGCTACTTGCTTTTGTTCCAAAGTTACAATTTTTTGAAATATTTTATCCCCCTTTTTCCCCCTTCAATCAGCCACCACCAGACCCAAACGTTAATCAGTTCATGGTCAGCCGATATAGGATTTTTGTGCCAAATTTAGTTAAAATCGATTTAGGCGTTCTTGAGTTATTGTGTATAAAGACAGACAACAGACAACATTTTTTTTTCGTCGATTAAGGTCATGCTTTCGAACCTTAGTAATTCATTTTTGATAAAATTAAGAAAATTCTAAATTTCACGATTTTTATAGTCTCCTATTCCATATTAGTATGGTGAACAAAAAAATATATCCTTTTTGCAGTTTTTTTTTACGAATTTACTCCACTAATTGTCCAAAGCTGTTCCATTACCCTGCCAAAAAAACCTCATAAAATTTTTTACTAGTGAAAGTAAAACACAATCCCGCATAGCATATATATATATTTCACCACTTAGTTGGTCAATAAAAGTTTAAAATATCTTATTATTTTTAATATGACAATTCCTCATAAAGACTTAAAAGATCTACCTGCAACATTCTAAAATAAAAAAATGACGGCACATCGTTAGCAGTTGGAGTAGTAGTAGAAGTATATAATATGGATTAATACTGGTAAACCAACCTTTAACCTAACTTAAACTCCAAACTACGACGTAAACACTATAATATAACACACGTACCTTGAGCTTGCACAAGCTCAACAAACAACAACAAATAAGTACTTATTTGTCACCAGAAACTGTGGGAGAGACGTTATTTTGAGAAGTTTTTATGAGATTTTTTGACGCATAGATTATAAAAGCCTACAAGATTTTATAAGCCAAAAAAGGTATTTGTTTTTGGTTAAATTTTATAAGATTTCATGAGTCAAAAAAATGTTTTGTAGTATTTACGATAGTATATAAAACTACTTAAGTAAGTATACTACGTATAGCTTTTTTAATTACTTTTCAGGTGGTCGAAAAAAAATCGGAGTTTTTATGAGTTTTGTCTGTTTCAATGGCAAGTAAGATTATGAAAAAATAGTAAATTTATTATAGAAACCTATAAAATATTATGAGCCCGTCAGATTATAAAATGCCCTGGAAACAGGGCCGGCTCCAGAGATTTCATTGCTTCATTCATGAAATATTTTGCCGCCCCTCCCAACTGTAATTATTTACATTATAGTTTTTCCATTTAGCATTTATTAAAATAAAAACTCAGCTAAAAAAACATTAACAGAAAATTTATTGTTAAAAAATTATATTGGTAGTTTAACTACTTTAACTCAAGAACCTGGTTAAAAAACACAGACACAATATAACATTGGCGATATGATACCCCTTATTATTACTACCCTAATTAAATATTTTCAAACATAGGGTTTAAATAGGTACCTATTTTCCCTAAAATAATAAGTAACAAAATTAACAAAAAAAAAAGTAACTACTACTTGCTGTTTATAATTCAAACATCAATTTAAAAAACAGTTAAGTACCTACCAAGCTACCTATATATAGTTAGAGCGGGGAAGAAAATGTAGCATTTACTAGTGCAAAAACAACCACAGTGCATAAGTAAATGTTTAACAGAACCAAGTAGTCCGGGCTAGATTGGACCCAAAGTTTGTCATTTTCGGTTTGGGATTGTTTTTGATCTCTCTTTTTAAGATATTTTTTATATAAAAAATGATTTAGACATTCAGACATACTTGTAATTTGTGAAAAAAAAATGATAATCAATTTCGAGATCGATCATATTAATTAAAAGTTAGAAATTTAAAATAATAGGTGTCCTACGTGACATGATTGGCACATTATTAAGTTACTATAAAACAATGGGAATTTACACTGTCAATTGGTAAAATCCTCGAAAATTACATGCAAAAATATTCCTTTATTACGCTGACGGCTGGCAAAAGTGGCGAGGTCATAACATAAAAATTTTAATATCCTACAACTTCTATCTGCCTTAAAAACCAATTTTAGTGAGTGCCAATTTTAACATGAATAGGAACTTATCGGTACATAAAGTTGGCATAGCCTGTATTTAATAAAGTCAGCAATACACTACACTACAACTACTACATATTTTTAGGCACTTTACCTATCTGTTATGAAATGACTGGAACAAATCCTGGGATTTTTCAGGAAAGTTTTACTTGAAATTTTACGTTTAAGTGCTCTAACACAACTATAACAGAACGTTATTTTTATCTGTACTGATTATTATGACAAAATTGAGGGTTAGTTAAGTTAGCAGCCAATGTGTCGAATTTTATCGCCAAATATTTGTCAATCGTTAGTGCTATTTAGTGCTTTAATGAATTTCGTTAGTGCTACTTTACTTTTTGAGATATTTGACTTTCTTTTCAAGGTCAATAGCCGATCATTGAGATAAAAGGCTTAAACACAAGTCAGTGGTTAGTATTTTGTTAGTGCTCTCATCTGCTCGAAGTAATTTCGTTAGTGCTCTTATGGTTTTCAAGATATTTCAAAATTTAGTTTCAAGGTCATCAGCGGCACTTTTAGTCAATCACAAAATTATACTCATTTCAAAGTATTTCTTTAGTGCTTCAAAAAGCGTCGAACACAATATATGCAAAAACTAAAAAGCACTAACAAAACACTGTCGATGGTAAAAATTTGGTGATGAAATTCTACATATCGGCTGCTAACTTCACGGACTGACCCTGGGTAAAAAATGTCGAATATCTGGAAAACTAGAAAAGCACTAACGAAACTGCTTAGACAACTAAAAAGCAGTAACAAACCATTACCAATTGTGATTTTTTGGTGATAAACTTCGACTTACTGGCTGCCAATTTCACGCGCTAGTGCGGGGTTGACCTTGACTTTTAAAAACGCGATAATTTTTAAAAAAAGTAAAGTCGACGCTTTTTGAAGCACTAATGAGCAAGTAACGAAATACTTTGGAAATAAGTACCATTTTGTGATTCTGACTAAAAGTGCAGCTGATGATCTTGAAACTAAATTTTGAAATATCTTGAAAACCATAAGAGCACTAACGAAAATACTTAGAGCAGATGAAAGCACTACGAAAATACTAATTACTGACTTGTGTTTAAGCCTTTTATCTCAATGATCGGCTGTTGGCCTTGAAAAAAAAAAGTCAAATATCTGAAAAAGTAAAGGCGCATTAACGTAATTTATTAAAGCACTAAAGAGCGCTAACGGAGCACTAACGATTGACAAATATTTGGCGATAAAATTCGACACATTATATATATACCGGGTGTCCCAAGGTGAGTAACCTATTAGAATATTTTGGAAACTATATAATGGAAACTTTTCAAACTTTCCATTCTACCATATATATTATGAAATACTCTCATATTTGCAGTGTTGCCATTTGCAGGAAAACTTGGCAACAACTTTCTTATTTTAAATTCAACACCCTGTATATTTTTGCATTTTTGGATTCTACAAAATATTTTAGGTACATTTTATGTATAATGTCCTATACCTATGTTCAACTGTTTTTAAAATATTGTTTAAACGGTTAAGGATAGAACAAAACGGTTTTTACATTCCTTTCTTGGTTTTTCACAAGCTATGTTTTTATACTATTTTTAAAACAGGGTTAAACTAACCTTGGGATATTTTTACCCTGAGTTTAGATATAAAAAGATTGCTTGTGAAAAACCAAAATAGGCATGTAAAACCGTTTTGGTCTATCCTTAACTCTTTCAATGTTACGGGCTGTCAAAGTTAAAAAATGTCAATTTTCACATGTCAATATTTTAAAAACACTTGAACATAGGTATAGGACATTATACATAAAATGTACCTAAAATATTTTTAGAATCCAAAAATATTTAAAATTAAGGAAACCAATGTCGCCAACCTAAATCTCCACAACATGGCGGCGAAAATGGCGGAAGATACGAGGCAGTGATTTTTCCACAATGGTATTAACAATCCAAGGTTTCTACATACGTGGCAGAACCATATTCCAGCCGAATCGCTATTGGGCATGCGTCAAATTTCAAATCTCTAGAGCACCGTAGGCCCTGGATTGCGGCGTTGACAAGTTTCTCTATTTGGAAGATGATACGGGGATTTTTTTTATTAAACGATTTTATTTAACTTCACAGTTTCTGGCTGTCTAACTGTCTATCAAATCTTGCGATTCATTTTTGTAATGTAGGTCTGTTGACAATAGAATATTATGAAGAAATTTGAGGGTAGGGGGTGGTTGAAGAATGTAAAGGGGGTAAATTTATCATAACTTACTTCGACTCTTCCCCGCTGTAACGTTGCCAGTGAATTCGTGGCTATCGGTTCTTGAATTTTATTCTATAAAAATATGTTTTGTTTAAATTTAATTCTATCTATGCATACATTTTCTAGCGATTTGATTTTTCTGTCATTTCATTTTCGAGACAATTTTTTAAATTTTTTTCGGACCAATTATTTTCTTTTAAATTCTGACAAATTATATTTCTGCCATTGGTTTTTATAGGGACCCTGACCAGCGACACCTAGAAATTTTACTGTCACATTCAAGGATATGAGAAATATAAAATGGAAATAAAGCAGATTCAGATATTTTTTAGTAAAATTCTTTATTTTTGGTTTAAAATAATACTTTTGAGAAAGATGGATGAAAAAAACGTTGCAGTTGCGATTTTTCCGGTAAAATGTTTGAAAATATATAGAAAATATTATTATGTTAAGTTTCTATTTCGAATATAAGAAAAAGAGACCTTTCAAAATTTTATTTGACCATTGACCACCATGACCATTTGACCAAAAAAAAAATAGTCAATAACAAAAATGTCAACCCGTGAGGATCAGCAAAATCCGTGTGCAACTTGATGGTCTCTACAGAGGTGCGATACATTTTTTAGAAAGATTAGCAAACTGGCTTTTAAGTTATTAACTCAGTGAGTAACTCGTAGGGGTGCAATTCTTTTTATAAAAAAATGAATTTCGTGTCCGTAAATAAAAATAACACTCATGGCATATTGGACAAAATGTTTTGTTTCTCAGTTTATTACGACCAGGCCTCCAATATCTAATGTATAATCTCTACACCCCTAACGACCTGTTTCATCCTTATTATGAATCGTCAGGGAGTCCCAATAAGGATGAAACAGGTAGGTTTCTGGATGGTTGCCCAGACAAATGCCGACTGAACAATTCCCGAAACGTAATTTTCCCGAAGATAAATCACCTGAAACGTATTTCTGCCGAAACTAAAATATCTCGAAAATATGTTATGCGAAAATAATTCGACCGAAACGGAATTAACCGACCGAACAAATCCCGACTCGTCAGACTGGATTAGCAAGGGGTCGCTCAATTGTTTTGGTGTGGTTGGGGTTGTTTATTAAAATAACATTTAAAGTCAGGACTTTTTATCCCTTATTAAAGAGTGGAGGGGTAAAATTTACAAAAGATGACACCCTAAATGATGGCAATGATAAGTTTGTGTGTGTATGTATGTTTGGCTGAACCGATTTGGATGAAATTTGCAGGGTGTTCAGCAACCGGGGAAACGGGGAATTAGCTGGGAATTTCATGGAGCCGGGAAATTTGTATCCAACCAGGAATTTTACCCATGTTATTTATGACAAATACAACAAGGTGATATTAAATGTATAACAAAGGGATATTGCAAATTTTACTTTCAATCATCAAATTGGCTCTTTAAACTAGCTTGGCCATTAATAATCAACCCTTGGAATTTCAAACGAAAATAAAAGGCAAACTAAAAAATGGAAAATGCCGTTGATAATGATAGAGAAACTTAACAATGCTCATTTGGTTTTAGGGGGAGAGGGGGATGTAAAAAATGGCATTTATAGCATAATTTTGGCTACAAATCTACAATTGACCCTATATTACACCCCAAACCCCCCCTTGGTAGCTATCCACTTTTTTCTTAAATATTTACAAAAAACCGTCAAAGAGATCAAACCTTTTAAAGAATTTTCTGCTTGAAACTTAAAAGAATTTGCCTACGCCACTGTAACATCATTGATTGTAGGGTAGTGTCGCATTCCTACCGACTAAAAGCCCCCGATTGTGGCTCCGACCAGCCTGGCGGCTGGCCTAATTCACTGCACTGCAGCCATTACTGGGTTATTGTGCACCCTATGATTCTAATTTAACCACTCGATTAGATTTATGCCTTGTACGAGTTTTTACAGGTCCTTAATGGGGCAGTCCCTAGTTTTGATTCTAGTTTAACCACTCCATTAGATTTATCCCCTGTACGAGTTTGTACAGGTCCTTAATGGAGCAGTTCCTAGTGGTTATTGGGTCTAGTTCAACTTCCCCATCATCATCATAGGCAATCACTCGATTCCGAGTATGATTTTCCTCTATTCTGTATCGTCGCTCTCTGTTGTGTGTTTTTTGATGGCTATGTAAGCCAATTCTCGAGCCGCACTCCCTTCCACAGTCCTGGCTCACCCAGTCTCCGGCAGCAGCCGGGTGTTGTTGGTCATCCATTCTTCCATTTTGTCGCTTCTATCGTTTGCCGTGGTCTCGAAGTTTATATCGATGTGATCCTTCATCATATTGCCTTTGAGAACGTCCTTGTACCTTTTTTGTTGACCACCTTGATTTCTCTTTCCCTCCTTCAGTTGTCCATAAAATATCTGCTTTGGGAGACGTGTTTCAGGCATGCGGATAATGTGACCAGTCCAACGAAGCTGGTGCTTGAAGATAAGGGCTTCTATACTAGTTGTTCTGGCTTCTTCTAAAACACTTATGTTTGTTCGTCGGTCTTGCCATTTGATTCTCAGTATTCGTCTTAAACAACTTTGGTGATATTTTTCTAGTCGTTTGATATGCCTTCTGTAGGTGGTCCACGTTTCGCATCCGTATGTTAGAGTTGGTATTATAACTGTGTTGTAGACACGAAGCTTGGTCTCCGCATTGATGTCATGATTGTTGAAGACTCTCCGAAAGCCGTCCGAACGCTGCGCTAGCACATTTTAGGCGATGCTGTGTTTCTGCACCAATAGTTGCGTTTGATGATAGGTGGCTCCCAAGGTATGGGTAATGTTCCACGTTCTGCAAAAGATGGCCATTTATGGAAATGTTTGGAGCTTGGGGATTCGTACCTGGTTCTGGTTGGTGAAGAATTTGCGTTTTGGCAAGATTGACCTCTAGGCCAATGCTTTTGTAGGCTTGGTTAAATGCGTTGGTTACCAGTTGTAGACCTTCCTCTGTATCGGCCATTACGACGTTGTCATCGGCGTACTGCAGTTCGATTACCGAGGTTGTCGAGACCTTAGTTTTTGCTCGCAGTCTGCCTAGGTTAAGTAGGCCACCGTCGAATCTATATAAAATTTCCACTCCCGGCGGTAGATGTTCCTCAACAAGGTGAAGCATGGCACTTAAAAATATAGAGTATAAGGTGGGCGCAATAACACACCCTTGTTTAATGCCTGTCGTAATCTGGAATAACTCTCCTGGTCCATCGTTGCTCAGGACTGTTGCATTCATATTGTCGTGTAGTAGTCTAAGAATTTGAATATATTTTTGAGGGCATCCAGTTTTTGCCAGTATTTTCCAAAGAGCTTCTCTGTTGACCGAATCAAATGCTTTGACTAGATCTATGAAGGCCATGAAGAGAGTGCGATTTTGTTCTCTAGATTTCTCTTGCATTTGTCTGGCACTGAAGATCATGTCAGCTGTGCCTCGATTGGGCCTAAATCCACAATGTGATTTTGTTCAGCAATCGGAATTAATCGGTTTGATAGTATCCGTGCAAGTATCTTTCCAGCAACAGAAAGCAGATATATACCTGTGTAGTTTCCACGTTTGGGCCTTATCGCCTTTTTTGGTACCTATAGAGGCGTCTCTGAGTTCGGCAGGAATGGTCTCAGTGGTCCATATTTTACTTATTAGAATGTGCATTTGGGAATTAAGTGCGACCCCCTTGTTTGTAGACTTCAGCAGCGATACCATCTGCGCCTGCTGACTTGTTATTCTTTAGCTGTGTGATTGCCTTTTCGACCTCCTCTAATCTCGGAATCTCGCTTAGGTGTTGTTGTGTAGTTTTCTCCGGAATTTTGTCGAAGATGTCATTATCGACCTGAGACTCTGTTGAGTAGTTCTTGGAAGTGTTCTTTCCACTTCCCCATAAAGCTATACCGGCCACATTCGGTCGCTAGAGCCTCGTCTGTTTTAGACAGGTAGCACCACGAGAGGCTGGTCTGGTCCCACGCCTAACGCGAGCACGGTCTCCAACTGTTCCGAGCAGATATGAAAGTTACGTTATATTCGCATCACTATCCTTTACTCACCATCATTGATTGTTACAAATTTAGTTTAATTTTGCGCAATTTTTGTCAACAACATTTAAAAAGTGTAAAATATAAAATAATTTTCTTCAAATTTTTTCCTGCGACATGATTTTTGGAATAAATCTAGAATTGACACTAGATCCAGCCGAGAAGCCGCCTTTGCTTTTAAACATAAATTTTTTGTTTTCGTACACACAAACTCAACCCAACACCTACCTACATACTAAATCGTCCTCCCCCCTTCAAGAAAAGCTGCGACGGTTCCTGATTTTTTATTTCTATATTATTTCGCTTTTAAAGCATCTTATTGGCAAAAAATTTAAGTCAGATCAACAACTCAAGATTTGATTATCCCCCTTGCCCCTACCTACCCTAGCGGGAATTTGTTAATGAATTTTTGCTGCACACCTTGGACCTGGATTAAAACATAGGCTACTTTTGGTTTGACATTTCGCTCAATGACAGCTGTCATTATTTTTGGACGTCGCGTTTGTTTGTAATACATTTTGATCCAGAAACTTTTTTGTCTCGTAACTTCAGGAGTTATTGTGAGCAAACTTTAATAGCGAGGCGTCTAAATTGAATTTAGCCAAAAAGATGCATATTTGTACGTTTAACACTAATTGGTATAACTTGCTAGTGATGATATGACGTTATATTGTTTAATGTAATCGCAACACTTTACATTTAGTCTTGACCTCATGTGTGTTTGGTATATTTTTTTTAAATTTTATTTTATGATTCGACTTCGTCGCGTAGACTACGTTTTTATTTACGTGGTGCGGTGCTAAAAAGTGAGCGGATAGATTTGCGAACGAGTTTTTCGAAATTCTAAACGATTTTTTGGAACCAAGACTACATAGAAACTGTTGGAATTATGCAAGTTATGATTGTTGGCTTATTTTGGATTTCGGTTATTTTTGTGGTGAGTGACGACATTTTTTTTATTTTACTTTTTGAAACTTATTAGAACGTAGTACCTCTGAACACGTGTAGTGTTTATTTAAATTTGTTTTGTTGCGACAAGATCAGATAAATATTGTAATAATAGTTGACAGCAGTTTTGGTGTATATTTCAACACTCAACTCAACAGATTTATATTTTATGAATATGTTTGCATTTTTAGGCTTGATTTTTTTAGAAAAAGTTTCATATTTTTTATGAATGTCCTTCCAATAATTCTACGCCTTTCTTAAAAATTGAAATTAATTGACTCGTGCCTCGACATGTATTGAATTACTACTACCCTGTCAAGTCATTAGGATATACATTTTTTTTAATACCTTCATCAAAAACATGATTTTAGTAACTGTCTGCAGATAACTAAAGCATGGCTTGTTGGTTACCGATGCAAAAAAACTTTTTTTGATCACGGGTGCAAAAAAAGATTTTTGTCCGTTTTTTACCCAAAGTGGAAGAGAAATAGCGGAAAATAGTAATATTGCAAAAATCTAATTATTTTCACCAAGTATTTACGAAAAAATTATTTAAAAATATCGTCAAAATAACAAATGGTCAAAGATTAAAATGTCGTAACAATGAACGTCACCGAGTAAAAAGACACATCGCTATGGAAACGATTGTTATTTCATTTACCAGCCGCCTTGATTTATAGTGTAAAAGATGGTGTGTTGCGACAAGTTCTCTTCGTTCGAGATTTTTAAAAGTATTTTCCTGTTTTTCTCGCGTTTTTAAATACCTCGCTGCGCTCGTTATTTAAACCAACGCTTGTTAAAAAAAAACACTATTTTAGCCACTAGTTGTTAAAACTACTATTTCGCAAATTTTTTTTTTAATATATATACTAGGACTTCATCCATTATAGGATCGATACCCAGTGTTAGCCGAGTTTTTGCAAAGTTAAAGACAACACAAAATATCTATGCACCTAGCCGGTATTCGAACCCGAGACCTTCGCCAGTACGCCACCCACTGCGCTGCGGAGGCAGGTTCTGAGCGTTGAGGCATTAGTCAGAGTAGTGGTGGAGATGCAAATGTTTGAAGGACATTCTTCAAACATTTGCATTTTGCATTGCTTAAATTTCACAAAATTTTGCCTGGGTCTCTAAAACATTGATGATTTTTTACATTTAGCTTAATCTTTTTTTTCATATTTCACAAAAAAGTGAAAGGGATCAAATTGTAAAGGATATTGCAAAAATTTTAGCCTGCGGCGCTCTAACTTCATTGATTTTAACAATGAAGTTCGCTTCATGCGCGCGTTTTGGCAACATTCTAGAATTAAGGCGAGTTTTAAGTTTTAACTAAAAACAATTATTGTGAATCTTAATAATTTTATCTTCTAATCATTTAACAGCTGATGCTGACTTGTTACGAATTTATAGGATTATGCTGTAATTAGTATGAAATAATAAACAATTTTGCGAAAAAATCACAACAGTAAGTATACCTACCTGTCTACAAATAAACCAAGAATAATACCTAATAATTTATTTTTAAATACTTGGGTACAAGAGCAGAGTATGTAACGAACTTTTGGTATCTACCGGGTGATTTAGAATTTATTTGTTCTCACCGTAGATAGAGAAACTATACGTTCTCAACAAAATTCATTGATGTATTAAACCATTATTTTTTCAACAAAAATTTTTGATAGCCCTAAATTAAGTTTTTTGTATATTTTTGAAGTTTTTTTCGATCCATTATTTGTTTTTAATCATCGTGTGCGTTTCCGATACTGTAGTGAGTGTAGTTGATAATTAAACTGGTAGGAATTAATTTTCGAAAATTACACGTTTTAGGTTTATGATATTATGTGACATCGATTAAAACGCATTTTCTAGAATTTTTGTTTTTAATCAAGGTGAAGCTGTTGAAACACGTGGCCGTTTTCTTATCTTGTTTTAAGTGCCACTCAACTTCGCTCAGCTCAGCTTCGCGTACTATATTTTGAACCCCTGGTTAGCGCCTTTATTATTGATGATAGAAAAAAAGTTTAAATAGAAAAGTTTTATAACTTTTGAAGAGCCTTCTAAACCATATGACAGATAGCCTTTCTTATATTAAATGGTACACCCTGTATATTTTTTAAAACTTCGATAGATCTTTTCTTCCTGATTCCAAAAATATACCGTATGTAGGGTTTATCTCTAGTAGTTTTTGAGTGAAATAAAAAATAATTTGCCATAAGGACCAGTAGTTTAGGTGGTTCTTTTTTCAACACATTGCTCTTATGGCAACAATTTTATAAATTTATTCAATGACCGTTCAAGACAAAGGTAACACATGGTATATTTTTGGAATCGGAAAAAAAAGGTTTATCGAAGTTTTAAAAAATATATAGGGTGTAAAATTTAATATAAGAAAGTTGATGTCTAAATTTGACATATAGAATGACATTTGACAACATGGTCGCGATTCTTCAAAAACCGTCAGAAAATCTGACGATTTACACTTAATGCTTTTTTGTCAGGACTATTTGCTAATATTCCTTAAATATTTTTATGTGTAAACAAACCTTTAAAACTTTTAACATACAAAACCATAGATAGCCATGGAATATTTTGCTGTGACTGTTCAGAAAAGTCACACAAATTCTGTCTTTCCTTTTACATGGTGAGAATTTTCGACGTTTATTGGTACGCGTAGTAATAATTTAGCTCCGCGATAAACTAGTCCTGCAGAATATCTTTAAAATATTAAATTTACAAAATGTTAAAAAAATAGGGCAGTTTCTCTTACAACGTTCGAATAAATATGAAGGTTGCTGTGTTTTTATTTTAAATGAGGCGATAAGTAAAAATCGCCACTTTCCAGAATTCTGACGGGTGAGATTTTCTGTCGTTTCTGAAGAATCGCGACCCATCTTTCAGATGGGTTAGAAGGCTTTTAAAAAACTAAAACTTTTCCATTTAAACTTTTTTCTATCATCAACAATAAAGATGCTAACCAGGGGTTCAAAATATAGTGAATTACCCTGTACGTATATAAAGTGAGTTGAGAGAAACAGTTTTTTCTGCTTACATTTGTATCTATTTTTAACTTTTGAAAAATTTCGGGTTAGAAATTTCTCTAAAAACACCCTAATGGGGTAATGCACCCCGAAGAGAAAACCCAAGTCAAAATTAAACCTCACTAATCTTCGGCTTAAGGTTCACCTAATCTCGTAAGTTAAAATTTAAAAAAAAAATCATATAAAATAAAATTAACATAAAGCCTCATTAGTGACAAATGGTACTTTAAGACAAACTGCGACAACTAGACTTATTAGATTTATGCAAATAGTAGGCTTTTTTTCCCCCTCCTCAAACTTTTTATTTTTGCATATTTCGGTGTCACTTTCTTTACCTATAGAAAGTTTCCCCTGCAGCAAATCAAGAATAGAATCACTGGAATTTGACTTGGCTAAAAATAAGAGTTGTGCCCCGAAGATGATCCGGATTAGGAGCGAAATGTCGGCACTTGATCTAAACCTTTTTCATTTCAAAATAAAAATAAGAGTGTGGTTCAAATTAATTCTTAAGACTTGCTTTAAATTATACCTGGTGGGGAAGGGGCGAGATGTTTGTGTGGTCACTGTCAACATCCGCCTTATTGATTTAAAATAAATAAAATATAGCCTATAAAACTCAGGATTCTGAGCTTTCCAGCATTCCAGCGAAACCACTGTTATCAAAATAGGTTTAGTCGTTTGTTCTCTAGCGTGGCACATATAAAGATACATACATACACACTTCATCCAACTCGAGAAACATTACCCTAATGCTATGGGTAGTTAGTTGGGTAAAAATTAATATTTATTTTAATGAATCATAGTCGAAGTCCCAGATAAAATGATTTTCCACCTAAAAAATGAGCTACTTTTGAAATATAAAAACTCTGCAAAAATCATTTTTAAATATTAGTTACAATCATTAGAAAAGATAAGATAAATGTTGGTTTCTTTTTAAATTATAATGTTTCTATTGTCCCTATCAGTTGCATATTATAAACGTAGCTGGTGTTTTCGAGTGATTCAGGTAAATTTGATATTATATGGGTAATGGATTCTCGCAAAACTGGCTAACTAACTTCGTTTTTCGAGAACCCTTTCTCCCCTATTTCTAAATTCTACACGCCCGGTGGAGACTGAACTGTGGAAGGAAAAGCATGCAAAATTATAACGAAAAAATGTCGTCTGGGGGGACGGGACATGCTAAGAACGCACCTTGATTTTTTAATTCATTCTTGAATATTGAGAGCGGGATCTATTGCTTAACAACCAATGCAAGTCAGACGATGGTTCGTATGTAATTTAACCACGGAATAAAATAGGTGGAATGATAATACCCCCTGAGAAGTTTCACAGATATGACCGCCTTATGTAGGTGACAGTTATGAGCCTAAAAGAACGTAGTCACATGCTAAATGGTATGATGATTTTTCGTATTGTATTAAAATTTAGCTTTTTTAAATTTTTTTAATAGAAAAAGTAAAGTTAATGAATTTTTAGATTGGTAGGTCTCCCTGTAAACCTGTTATATACTTTCCTGCTTTTTTATTAGCCATAGACTTATTTGAACCAAACCAAAAGTTACTAGGATGTTACTGCGTTGTTCTTGTAGTCAAAATGAAAATTTTCCGGGTTTTTGCGTGTTTTGAATGAAGGAGTTTTGTCTCTATGTGGGATTGATATCTCTTTAGTCACACAATCAAGTGTTACCAGGTGTTTTGTTCGCATGCGTCTGGAAGAAGTTGATATGACGTCATCTTTCAAAATGGCGGCCAAAAATCATAAAAGATAGAACTTTCGCAACCGGGGCATGATTATACTCGATCTCATGTAATTCGAGAACGGAGATTCCAAAAAATTCACTTTTAAGGGCACCCGACCTTAAATGACCTTGAAAATCGCAAAAAACAAGATTTTTACCATTTTCTCTTCAAAAAATCTTAATAATTCGAGGTTTTGTCAGTCTAACTTCAAATCTATCTTAAACTATTAAGCATGTGTGCCAAATTCTATCCTTAGAGTGTAATGCAGTTTGAAGCTTCATGACCTTAAAAAATACTCCAGTAAAATTAACATATTGCAAAAATAAAATACTAAAGGGTGCTATTCATCAACTATTAAAGCGAAGAGGACCAAATTTGATAAGAAAGATAAGAAGGTCAAGTCCAACAATATTGTTCAAAAAAATTTGGTTCAGCTATGACGCGTTTCAATATGGCGGCTGATATATCAAAATGGCGACCTATAACCACATTTTATTTCCATCAATTCTTGTTGAATTGTCGCCGCTTACCATGGAAAATTTTTTTTGATGCATGACCTTGATTGACTTTAAAAATACCATGTACAAGTGAAGAAATAAATAAATAAGGTCCAGTATATGGTAATATATATCTAACTTCTGCTAACTGTCTTATAGGTTATTTAAATGACTGTTGGCTAGACAAGTGAGTAGAACACAAAATTCACAGTTCCGAAACTTAATAAAAACGACAGGCATATAGGTCATTTTTACCGGGGTATAGCATAAACATCTGGATAAAAAAAATGATAGGGAGGTTTAAAATGAAGTGTTTATTTATGGCTAAGATGTGTAACAAAAACTTAGTTTTTCACTTGTACATGTTATTTTCAAGGTCAATCAAGGTCATGTATTAACTAAACTTTTTTTTCATAGGAAGCGGCGATAAGTCAACAAGAATTAATGGCCACCTTGTCGTTTTTGCTTTTTTATGAAATTGGATAAAATAAAATGGGGTTATAGGTCGCATTTTGATATATCAGCCGCCATATTGAAACGCGTCATAGCTGAACCAAATTTGTTTTAACAATATTGTTAGACTTGACCTTCTTATCTTTCTTACCAAATTTGGTCCTCTTCGCCTTATTAGTTGATGAATAGCGCCCTTTAGTATGTTATTTTTGCAATATGTTAATTTTACTGGAGTATTTTTCAAGGTCATGGAGCTTCAAACTGCATTAAACTCTAAGAATCGAATTTGGCATACATGCCTAATAGTTTAAGGTAGATTTGAAGTTGGACTGACAAAACCTCGAATTATTAAGATTTTTTGAAGAGAAAATGGCAAAGATCTGGTTTTTTGCTCGTTCTCGAATTATAATGGAATCGAGTATAATTATGCCTCGGTAGCGAAAGTTGTATTTTTTATGATTTTTGGGCGTCATCTTGAAAGACGACGTCATATCAACCCCTACTACACGGATGCGAACAAAACACCACGGACTTACACATGGCCCTTCACTATTAGGCTCAGAGATAGGGGAATTTTGTCAATACCAACTGATTTAGGCTCAATGTTAGGTATATGTAGCGGTCATTTTCCTGATAGGCCATTATCATTCCATGTATTTTTACTTCCGTGAATTTAGTACGTTCGCAATTGACAATTTTGTGGGCGGCCATACTGGTTCGCGTAAAAGTGCTGTTAACCTTTTCTGATCAAACTTCACTAACTGCTCTAGGTTGAGAGTTAAAAAAATCCCAAGTTGAAGTTTGTTGACAACATTCAATAACGAAATGGTGACTTTTTGGGGTTTTTTGTACTGCCAACCTAGTACACTTTTACACGAACCAGCATGGTCGCCCAGAATATAAGTTGGGTTTTTTCCGCAACGTTGCATTGGCGTCTGACAACGCGAATGTTTTTTTTTGTTTCGTGGAATTAATATGTGTTCACACGCGACTAAACGTATTTTAAACAGTTTTCAAGTTTATTTTTAAAATAATTTGTGAGACTGTGATAGAACTAATACTTTTATTTATTTTAATCGTTTTCGTGTGTTAAATAGGGCAAATATTGTCAAATTTATCAGAATTATTTAAATTTTATTTAAATTAGCCTTTATTATTATGGGTGTCGACGTCAAAAAGAGATATTGAAAAAACAAAAGTTTTTTGTACTTCAGTGCAAAATGAACTTCCTGAATTTCGATTGCTCACACAGAGGGTGGAACCGAGGACGAGGCCGTTTCGTTCTTATTAGAGACTCATCAGCTAGGTGTACCACAACGACATAATTTCGGTCGCGCTTATGTGCCAAAGATTACGGCTCAAGCGGAGAGAACTTCTGTCGAGTACCGACCATGGCGCCCTCTGTGTGAACCTCCGATAACTAAGAATAATAGCCAGTGCATAAGCAGCCGAGTGTTTTTTAAAAAGAGATATGTCCGAGAATTACGGAAAAATCGTCGTTTTTTTTCATTCTGTCTCTTTTTTGTCATGCTATTGGTAAAGGAAAGAAGCATTTCCCGACTAAAACTTTAAATTTGTGGACATACTCTAGAGTTGATTATTTCCACCAGTTCTCAAAGTTGTTGGCGTTGCGGTGGCTGGTTAATTTTTTGGCTGGAATTTTTTGTTTTCAATTTTAAAATAGCAGTGCCTTATGTGGTTCAAAACTTGCCGTTTAGAGGATTTTTATTCTGACGGGACATTAAATTTTTATTAAAGGAGCTGAATAAGAATCGCCGACGTTTGTAAAGTGCAAAAAGGGACACCTCACAAAGGGAAAAGAAAGCAGTAAAATTGCAGCTCACAAAAATGGGCTTTGTGAGTTGATTGATTGAAAAACACCTTTTATTCAATTTTTAAAAAAATATACCTTAATCCTAACTAAGTACAAATCGTCCTAACCAATTTCATATGACACAGATAGCTATACATAATAAGCAACAAGTTAAAGAATGATAGCCATATTTTTATTTCTGAAACCTACAATACACAAAGCACTATCCACTCGTCTCGATCATAACTACGTTTACATTTGAACGCATAAACCTTTTGGATCCGTTCCAGTAAACAGTTCCAGCGCGCAAGTACTGTCACGACCCAGCCGCATTTTGCGGTTTCGCAGGTCCAACAACAAAATCAAAAAACCATAATTACAAAAAAAGTACATCGATCATTGTGTTTTAGATAAAAATTCGAATCTATTTTCAACTTGCTGAAACTGCATATATAAACGTATTTTTAAACCTTTTTATCATATTTGCAAACATTCGGTGTTGGTTTCGTGGAATAACGTAAAAATTTAAAAATTTTCACCGCAACGTTGCAAGTTTGACAGACTGGGTCGCAAAAAGGGTTGCCACCAAATTAAAAAAAAAGAGCCAAAATTAACAATAGGATAGACAATTTAGATAAAAATTTTCTAAATAGAGGAAAAAATTAGAACCCAAATTTTGTTTTCATTAATAAGCTTAGGAGTGTCCACCGTTTAACACACTAAAAGTCCCCCATCCTACCCTCTCGGGAACTGTCATTTCTAACCTCCAAAAAAGTGTTTTTTTTTTATAACTCCTAAACGGTGACAGACTGTCAAAAGTGACAACTGGGAAAAGTTTAGCAAATTTAATTATCTTTTAATAATCAGCAAATAGTGATAGTGTAGCTTAATCCACTCCTTCTATCAGAAAAGTTGAAAAAACTTAAGCAAAATTTCTTGCATATTCCTTTTTAGCATTTTTATCAAGAGCAATGAAATAAATTATATTAGAAAATTAATTTTTTCCAGTGGCGTAGTCCGATTTTCTTTACTAGAAAATTTAAAAATGTACCAAAACTCTTTCCTACGCAACTTTTACTGTCATATACAGAAATTATAAAAAATTATCACTTTAAATAATTCTTATATTATTACTAAAAGCAGCAAATACAAGCGGAACGTGTCGTTGGAAATCTAATTTTATCTGTTGTAAGATCCAGTGAAAAGCGGGGCCTTTTTTTTATATATGTCAGTAACAGGGGCGTATCAAAGAGTTTTGGTACATTTTGAAATTTTCTAAGTCAAAATTTTCTGATATAATTTAGGTCATTGCTCTTAGATCAACCCTGCCAAGTTTGGTACTCGTAGGTTGACAAATCTTAATAAAAATGCTAAAAAAGAATATGCAAGAAATTTTTCAAATTGGCATCATTTGTGCTTGGGTTTTTTGAATTTTTCTGGTAGAAGGAGTGGTTTAAGCTACATTATCACTAGTTTTGACAGTGTGTCACCGTTTAGGAGTTATCCAAGAAAAACGCTTTTTTGAAGTTTTTGGAGGTTAGAAATGACAGTTGCCGAGGGGGTGGGAATGGGGACTTTTAGTATGTTAAACGGTGAACCTTCCTAAGCTTGTTAATGAAAAAAAAATTGGGTTCTAATCTTTTCCTCTATTTTTCCTACGTAGCTTAGCCTACAAGTACATTTTTGTGTTTCACTATTTAAACACTGATATTTTTGATTTGCGAAACGAAATAAACCGAGTAAACATAGATAATTTTCACTTTTTTGAATGGCATTTCGACAATTCAAAACAACAAGTTTGGTAATGATCAAAAATCAGAATCTCCAGAAGTCAACCACCTTTTTTTCTACCCAGCCTGTCAAACTTGGAAATTGGTCAGAAGAATCAGATCCGGTAGTGCACTTTTTTTTAATTTATGGCCATTTACCGAGCGATTCCGTACATGAAAACTATGATGTTTTACGTGGTTCTTATGCATCGGATTGTATAGCTGTCATTCGCCATTCATTTGAAAGTGTTGATTGGTCGACTCGATACGGATTCAGATATCAAGGGCGGGCCTGACCTTAAATCCAGGGGGGGGGTAATCATATTTTAATTTTTTTGTAAATTTATTATAAAAATCATGCTTTATCTGCAAAAAATTAGATTTTTGGAACGCTTATTTGACACTTCGTAGTGGTTGTGGTAATTACTGCGTTTGCGCAATAGCTAAACGTCATTCCGCTGAGTTAATTAACCACTACTACTGCCGTAAGCTACGAATCCGCTTTGTCGTGGTTGTGGTTATTTTTCTAGTTGATTTTAGAGAGTTTTGGCACAATTAATTTTAAAAATAATAAAATATTCCAACATATAAAACACTTATTTTGTAAAATACAGCCCAATTTTGTGTTTTTTCTCATCTCTAAATTTTCTTACGAGTGACAGTTTCTAATGTGTTCCAAAAACTCTGGTAAAATCGATGCGCGGTAGTGGTAGTGGTTGTTAAACACTACCACAGCGGCTGTCAAAGTTGTCAAAATTTTAAGCGTTCCAAAATATCCCTATTGTTTTATACAATAAGTAGTAACTTTCTTCAATTCTTTAGATGATAGTGCTGGATGATTATTTAGATCTTTTATTAATCTAGAAAGAAAACACAAAAAAGGAATTACCCAAAAAATAAATTCATACTAAAATTCACCACAAAAAAGACGAATCTAAAAAGAGTTCATTAGGTTTTCCATCGCTACACCAGTTCTCAAACAGTTCTCGGATTGACGATGACGTGCGCAGTTAGACGAGTTCACTGAAATCCTGAACGATTCTCTGATGCAGTGCTAGAAAATCCCTAATAGCCAAATATAATTTATTGCATTTTTTATAGGGAATTTCAATCATGGATACAGCTCAGGCAGAGACAGTGACGCAACAGGTGGCAGACGAGTCCGAATCACTTTTTAGCACAGTCGACATCATCCTATTGACGATCATCATTGGGGCCCTGACGTGGTGGCTGATGCGCAGACAAAGCAAAAACAAGGAAATCGTGGCCAATGGAAAGTCGTACACTATTCAGTAAGTAATTAATGCTACTTTTACCACTAAATTGATGTTGGGTTTTGATAGCGTATTCCATTTAGACAGTTAGTGCAACAATTGTGATTTTGTCCCGAGCTGCTCCTCAAATATATCAGAAATCAATCCAATAAGAACTCATAGAAGCTTCTTTAAAATCATTGCCCCTAGACCGGATGGAATCTCATAGGATCTCATATAAATTTGTTCTAAAACTTACTCAAATACAATCCAGTGTCCTTATGAATCAGCCTATGGTGTAGGTGAAAGAAATTAGGAATAAGCTACTACGACATTTATCTTAAAAAATGTCTCCACCCCTCCGAGGTGGACGTCACCCCTAAAAGTGCATTTTTTAAAATAACTCAAAAACAGTAAACTAGAAACATTGAAAATTTAAAAAAAAAAGTTAATAATATGTTCAGAAAATTTGCACACTTATCAGTATCCGTAGCATATGGTTATACGTAATTAGTTAAAAAAAGACGTACAAGCAAATTATTAAACGCAACGTATTGAGGATAAGCAACCAGGTTTAGCCCTATAAACATACAAACATACTGTTTCTTCTAACGTTTTTTTTTTTACTAAAAATTAAATTATGGATTTTGGTTTACTGAACCGTACCCCAGATCACATAAATTGGTTTGGTATAGCGATATCCTACGAGTGCAGCAACGATACGATATCGATTCTGCACATGCGCAGTACGATACAAGCAAATAAAAAAAAACTTCATCAATTTTTCTGCAGTCTTTTTTTCTTTTTAAAACACATGAAAAAGTTGTAAAAACAGTCATTCAAAATTCATATATAATATTTCGAGATATTTTTCAAACCTAGGGGTGCAGAATAACATTCAGGGCAACAAACTCATGTGACCCAGCATGATCTAGTCTAAAGTAGAGTCCCTGTATGTGACAGATATCAGTGAAAAAAAGAGTCGCGACAAGGTTATCAAAGTAATAGATATGGATATATCGGAAATACTGTACTGTCGGTTTTTAGAAAGATAAATGATCGCGTTTCTTTGTCTGACACTGAACGTAGAAGAAACAAAACCCGTCACATTTTAATGTTTTGTATTGTTTTTTAGACCGCCATACCAATATGGTATGAGGGACTATTAAAATCGTGAAATTTTGCCTTTTCTTAATTTGATCAAAAATGAGTTACTAAGGTTCCAAAACATCTTAATCAACGAAAAAAAAAGTTGTCTGTCGGTCTATTGTCTGTCTGTATACACGATAACTCAAGAATGTCTTAATCGATTTTAACGAAATTTGGTACAAAAATCCTCTATCGGCTGACCATGAACTGATTAACTTTTGGGTTGGGTGGTGGGAGGTTAAAGCGGGGAAAAGGGGGATCAAATATTTAAAAAAGTTGTAACTTTGGAACAAAAGCAAGTAGCGATATACGGTTTTCAGATTTAAGTTTCCATGAATATGGACTACAAATTTTGTTATAAAGTCCAAATTCGTGGGAGCTTTAGTTTCCGAGTTATTTGAAAAAACATTAAAATATATTAAAAAAATCATAATTTTAAAAGTACAGCAGCTATTGATATGCTGTTTTCAGATTTCGGTTTTCGTAAATATTACCCAAAAATTTTGTTATAAGGTTCAAATCTTTCAAAGCTACTGTTTTCGAGATATTTTCATTACCTTTCAACATAAAATAATTGATTGTATGGTGGACTATCCGTGCTTTCTAGCACTAATTTTTACATATACAGTCCGTTCCATTTTTATTTAGACAAAACATAACCTCAATGACCACTGAACAAAACCTGATTTGAAAGGTGTTCAAAATTCGAACGCCCCTAGACTTTTGTAGTTGTCAACTTTATTTAAGTTTTTAGGTTAGATTTTTCTGACAAAAATTTTGACGCAAAGAATACTTGTTTACGTTTTTATCATGGAAGACTGGTGAAAATAAAATATTTAAAAATACCTTACAATTGTGCCAACAGTAAACCTAGTCTGCCAAGCAGTCGTTTTGGCTTTTTGACCCTTATCCCTCATCCCCCCCTTCATAATCATTATTTTTGGCCAGGAAAAGCCGGGAATATGGGCAAACAATTTCAGAATTGTATCGTTTATAAAAGAGATAAAGAAGTGTGCAAAAAGTCAATAAAATTATAATATTATCAACCCTTATAATAAAAGTAAGATTAAAGAAAACAACGCGGCACTGACTGACTGACCCAACAACTAACAACTGTCTTTCTAGGGAGAAACAAAATTACTAAACGTCAGATCGAAAAATTCTCGTTGAAAGTTGACCTCAATTAAATCTGTATTTTCGGGTGGAAAATACTGTATGAATCAGTGTTTTATAACAAAAGTTTTCTAAAAGAAAGAGAACAAGAAAAATGGAAAAAAGTTTTTTATCTGAGTTAAGTTGATATTTTAACTCTTTATATAATAACCAGATTTTAAGACTTCTTTTATAGAGCTTATAAAGAGTTAATTTTGGAAAACCAAAAAGGCCACTTCGTCTGATGATTTAGATACTTTTATAGAAACATTTTTCCAATACCTGTTGTCACGCCAATTGCATTAAAGTTAATTTTTCGTAACCTAAAAACTTCATCGAAAGTGACTTTGAAAACCTTGTGACGACTCTTTTTTTTCACTGATATCTGTCACATACAGGGACTCCAAAGTACAAGACAATTTTTATTTGTCATGTGCAACACTGTCTCATCTAAAAAGCCAGCTAACTCATTATCGTTTTTGTATCCTTTTTACCTACTATCGCGGCCATATTGACACCAAACTGACAAAATCGATGAAAGTGAACTGGCTTTTTAGTTGAGACGGTGTTGGTCGTGTGTTCCTATTATTCATTAATTACAATATATGTAGCACATTGGGTATACAAATCATGCCTGACATTATAAATACAGACGCTCATTAATCGTATTTTTACATTGTTAATTATGAATAACGAACTCTGAACTTTGGACAAATCCGCATCGGGTTTTAAGGCTTAATGAGGGTTTATTAAGGATTTTTCGAAGGAAATCTATATAAATTTATACAATTTTTTTTTGTTTAAAGTAATACTTATTTAAACCCATCGTTTCCGCAGCTAGTTACGTTGTTATTTTATTTTAATTTAACCAGGAATTTTCACGGAAAATGCTTCTTAAACGGATTGTCTATAGTGTTAATGAATGTTTAGTCATTGGTAGTTATAACACCCTTAAGGAGAGGAAATAAAATCTGCAAGTATACCTCCCAATTGGCAGCGTCCATTACAAATGTCACCCCCCCCCCACTTTTTGTTTGTTATCATGAATTTTACAAAAAACAGTATTTTTAAAAAGTTACATAACTTTTAGTAAACTATAAAATTATATATGTCAAAATTGTATAATAACAATGCATATGTCAAATTTTGACATCCACTTTCTTATTCTAAATATAATTGACCTCCACTTTCTTATTTTAAATGGAACTATTATTAGAATATTAATATTACTATTACTGTTGCCTATTTCAATATAAGTGCTAAATTAAACACTTTTTGAGATATGAAACTTATAAATATATATATACAGGGTGGATTATTTAAATGGAACGGTGCTTCTAGAGGATTTAGGGAAGTGGTTTTAAAAAAATGCTAAAAGCGAATCTTTAATAATTTTTTACGGACTTTCTGCCCATGATAAAAAAAATTTGGGCCCCCCAACTGGAGGCCCAGAGCCTACAAAGTATTTTTTTATGGGAAGGTACAGATCTGGCGAAAAAAAGTAGGACATGTAAAATACAAAATATTTGCTTTTTTTAGTATGTCACTCTATACGTTCAGATATTTATTGGTTTGGTCACCATTTGTTAAGATTTTGAAATATCTGACAATTATCTGACGCTTTCTTGCAGTATACTTCAAACAAAATAAAAAATGCCTCAAGTTTCAGAATTTTCCAAAATTCAAATTATAACTCGACTTACGGAAGTTAACTGGTCTACAAAAAGAGCGGCGAACCATTTTGGAGTTAATAATAATACAGTACTACGCTGGACCAAGCGCTGGACCGAAAACAATACCATAAAGAGAAAGGAAGGATCAGGACGAAACAAAATTAGTTCAATGGAGCAAGACGGACGAATCCTTGATCATTTAAGGCAGAATCCTTTTACCACATGCTCCCATGCTGCCGCTGCAAGCATGTTTCCAGGATCCCGGCGAACTGGTTGTAGTAGGATACAAAATTAAAATCTATCGTGTAAAGTTGCAGAAAAAAAAGCCTCTTTTAACGGAAGAGCAGGAACAGGCTTGAGTAATTTTTGCGGTCAATCATCTTTTAGAAAGGAATGATTTTTTGGAGAAAGTAGTCTTTACGGACGAAAAAATTTTCCAGTCATCATCAGATAGTCGGAGAATTTTGGTTTACCGTCCACCAAATTCAAGGTATGATCCAGAATACACACACAACATCAAGGACATTTTTCCGTCAACATGTGGGTATGGTTTAGTGCGAGAGGTATGGGTGTTTGCTGGAGAATTTAAGGTAGATTTACCAGTGAACGATACATCGAAATTCTTCGTAATATTATGTATCCATCTGTTTCGGCCTTGCATGAAAATAATGAGTTCATCTACCAACAAGATAACTGCCCTGTGCCATCCAACAGCCCGGATTTAAATCCCATGGAAAATGTTTGGGGACGGATTGTGAAGATAATTTATCAGCGAAATTGGTTCCCCAGAAATTCAGACGAGTTGAATGAAGCCATTGAAAGAGCCGTAGATATCATCTCAAAATTTAAGTTTTTCAATGCCGACTCGTCTGCAGCTTGTTTTAGACAAGAACGGCGAGCCAATTAAGTATTAAAATTATTGTTTTTATTTATTTGCAAAAAGTTCAGTTTTTTTATCGCCGTTTATTGTATTCTTGTTTTTTCTCTGTGGTATTTTTTTTGTTACAGCGCTTTGCCCAGCGTGGTAATGTATTTTTATTAACTCCAAAATGGTTCGCCGCTCTTCTTATAGACCAATTATTTTTCGTAACTCAAGTTATAAGTTGAATTTTGCAACTCTACTAGATCCTAACATAGGATTTTAAGGAATTTTTAATAAATTACTCCAAAAAAATCTCCTTATATTTATTTACTATTATGACAAACACAAATGTCAAATGTATCTAGGTAAATAACGAGAAGTTAATAACTAACAAATGACTAACAATATAAATTTTCATTAATATAGGGTAATATTTACCCATATTTCAATTCCGTGTCCTACTTTTTTTTCGCCAGGAGTGTACCACTCGTGGCACCTTTTTGGAATGATGGTTAAAAAAGAAACCTAACGAATTAGTTTTTTTTTTCATCAGTCAACCAATGTGTCAAAAATTTAAAAAACTTATTTTTTTTGTCAATTATTTTAGCTTCAAAATAAACTACATATTTTAACACATGGGTTGGAAGATGTCATAAAATTTGATTTAATCGAATTTCTATTTGCATACATGCAAAACATTGATGATTTGATGAGAAAGTCACCGTATTTATTTACTTTAGCACGTGCATGTTATACATTTTTAAAATTGGCAAAAGAAGTAGAATATAAAAATAAAATAATATACAAGGTGCTGAAACTACTTTTTTGGGTTTTTCGCCACTAAGTTTTTTCAGAAATATGTTGAAAACTACCGCGTAAATTCCTAAAGAAAAATTTTAGTTCGTTTGTCAGTTATTCTAAGTACTTATCTGACGTTTTGGTAGAAATTCTACTAGTAAAGTAGTTTTTTAGTTTCACCAATTTTTACTAAGCGAAATATTAAAAAAACCATACCTAAATAATTCTATAATAACTTGAATACCACTTGCCCAATTTTAATAAAACAAGCTGTGTTGGTAATCAGTAGGTCTTGAAGATTATTATTAACATGTTTTCAATCGCTCTGTCTAAAATGGAATCTTGTTTTTGTTTAAATTCTTGTTGGGATTAATATCAGCTTTCATTTGTACTATTATTTTTGAAAAACATGGCTGTGTGCACTGCAAAACTAAGGAAAAAAACTAAATCTAAATCCACTACACCGATTTCAGTAATATTATTTAATAGGCAAAATCAAGGCTTTCTACCAGTATTTATTTGATTTCGTAATCTTAGAAATAACCTTAAAAGCAACGAGCATTTTTTATTTGAAGATGGCGACCAGAAAAATACATGCAGATAAAAGCCCCATCGTTTACCTATACGATGTAGTTTGTTTATCTAAAATCGATTTAGAACTTCAAAAGTTATTAAAAAAATTATTTTGTTTAGTATGATTTTTCAAATAATAACATATTTAATTTTTTTTTGACATTGAACCCATAATTTGTCCATCTTAAAATTTGGTACAGAGTTTATTAATACTTTAAGCAAAAATAGGCAGGCAAAAATGGCCTTTTTGAGATTTTTCTAAAACAATTTTTTGAAAATTGTATTTTTTTTTACTAAAACAATTTTTTGAAAATTGTATTCTTTTTTACCAAAATGTAAATACCTTATACAAAAGGCCCTAAAAGAGCTTTAAAAAGAGCCTTTACTTACTTTTATAGTACAACTGGTTCTTAAGATATTGCTAATTTTTTGCGTCTATGTTAAGGACAAACCGGTGATTCTTTTGGTTTTCAAAAATTAATTAAAAAAAAACTACCGATTAAAAATTGCATTTTTTGGGGTAGGGAGAGATGCCTAACGTATATAATTTTTTACTAAAAGTTATGCAACTTTTGTTAAAGTGGGGGCAAAATTTATATATATTACATATTTGACCAAATGTTTTTTTACGAAATTGATTCGATTAATTCAAGATTTTGGTCGATTTAGATGTTTCAACGAATTTCAAAATTAAACTTATTTTTTTTAGATTTTCACCTGCGGCAGCTTTTTTTTGACGCCTTTCTGTTTTGGAGAAGCTGTATTCACCCCGACCCCCACATTGAGACTGAAAAAATCTGGTCACCCTTTAATTAATTAACATGAGGATATAGATAACTCAAACAACTACACATAAATTAAAATATGAAACAAAATGAAAAAAGTGCTTAGTTTGACTCGAAACTACTTAGTTTATTTTTTTAAAGAAGACAGGAAGGCCTGGAGATAGAGTCGCAGCCCGCGTAGCGGTAGTGGGAAAATAGGGGTGCAAAACGGGGTATGGCAGAAAGGGCACATGAAGCGTACTACTTGTCAGGCCCACGGGCCGTTCACCTACAAATACTGCTTAGTTTATTTAAGCAGGCCATTCAGAACGTGCAAAAAATGGCATTTTCAGTATAATTTTCTCAAAATATATATAATAAGGCAAAATAACAACTTAAAATCCGATTTCCCGTCCCTAGAATTAACACTAGAATCACTCGAATTCGTCCTTGCTTTTAAGATTAGATTTTTTTTGTAAAACACACTAACCGAACCCAGCACCTACTAAACCGCCGCCTCAAAAATAGGTGCGACCGCCTCTGTCAAGGAATAACTTTTAAAATTCTGCCCCCCCCCTTGAAGAAAATCCTGGCTACACCTATGTTTTCATCCGAAACTCCGGAAGCAAAAGTGAATTTCCGTTTGTCTTCACTTTGTATTATTCACTATTGTATTGTTTCATTTTCCAGGCCTACTTCAATGAGCATCCAAACCTCGACAGACAATTCCTTCGTGAAAAAGCTCCAAAGTTCGGGTAGAAGTTTGGTGGTTTTCTACGGCAGTCAGACCGGCACGGCCGAGGAATTCGCGGGTCGATTGGCCAAAGAAGGAGTCAGATATAGGATGAAGGGCATGGTGGCTGATCCTGAAGAATGTGATATGGTGAGTAAGGGGTCTCATAGTTTGTCATATGGTGAGTAAGGGGTCTCATAGTTTGTCACAATGTACAAAGTTAGAATCGCTAAATGAAAGAACATGTTTTTGTAAGAACAATTTCAGTGACCCTAAGAATTATAATTCGTCAAACCACTCAAATAAAAATAAAGGTTCGTGGCATGTATATCTTTATATACGGACAAGATATCTACTTTTCACTCAAACCAATTTTCCATCAAAATCGATCATCACCCTCGAGGTGCTATGAGTCAGTTAAACGTGGCTCTTGCCTTCTCTGTTTTACAGCATTAAATCAAAGTTTAAGGGGATATAAAAGATTAAGGATCTGGGTTGGGTTGGGTCGTCAGTTTTTTTTTATAAGAAACTGTTCCATATTTACCCACTCCAATCGCGCAGCCTAGAGTCCCTCTATACTTTTTATCCTTGTTGTTTTAGCAGAAGTGCGCAACTCATATTGCCCTATCTTTGCAGTGTTCTTCATATTTACATGCAAAACCGATTTTATGAAATGGCCTGATGTTTTGTTTTCGTCTTTTTTTGGTTAGTCAAATATGTCAAGCTTTGACAAAAAAAAATAAGGAGATACCAGTCCGGTGGATAATTAAAAGGGGTGCCAACGTTGCTTAAAATCATTAAGCAATGAAACTTGGCGCGCATACTAAGTGGACCTTTAGGTAGTTTTTGAGCTCTGTAGCCACCAGGAAGTTCCCTACTTGTGCCCCTATTAAGTAAAACACAAAATTCGTAAGATTTTAAGAAATTATGGTGGACCAAAAAGTCCTATGCAAAGTGCCCCAATTCTTGAAGTTATGCAGGAAAAATCAACAATGAATATCTCATAAACTTGGTACAAATGTTCCTCGCGCTCCTTAGTACCAACGTCGGCAACGAGGCCCTCAGTGAGCAAGATATAATATATTAAAATTTACTGGGACCTCAACAAACATATGTGCCTAATTTGGTTGCTTTATCATATTTTAAAAAGTCCTTTATAGAGAACTTCGAAACGACCAAGCACGGTCAGTAAGTTTAATGTTTTTTGCGTAAAAAGTGCGTTTTTGTTAGTTAATTATATGTCGTTTGGTATTAAGGGGTCCGAACATTTGTACCAAATTTGATCATTTTGTATTAATGAGATATCCATTAAAAAGAAAATATCAAAATATCTTGGATGGAAAAAACGAAAATTCAAAATTGAACGAGTATCACACAAGGAACACACAAAGGACCAACGAGAAATAATTAAAAGATGTTTCGTCCTGGGCCAGTATTCTTGACACCCGTGCCCGTGAGTGTGAACAAATTTCTCAGTTCTCACTTGCTTTGAACCATGTGAAAAGTGAGAGAGGCAAATACTCACCAGTGACCACTCACCTCACAGGCCGTCAGGAATACGAGCCCTGGGCAACCAGTGTGGCCTCATCAGTGGTTTCACTAGTCACCCTACCCAAACTTTGATTTCAGCATAGTGCACGGCTATCTTTAACAGGTAGCTAGCACTGCAGTCCATATCTCCGAAACTACAAAACCACAAATTTTGGTTACTAGGCATTTAATTAGCACTGGTCAAGAAAACTAAATGCTAATTAAATTCTGTAATTTCAAGAACAAAATGTATTTTTGAGTTTTTTCTGCATATTTTTTAAAAATCAATGTGGTCCAGTACGCATATTTGAGTTCTCATGAAATAAGATGTTGGTGGGGTTTTTAATATTGAAATAAATTATTGCTATTTAGGTGCTAATTAAATGCCAAGTAACTAAATTTTGTGCTCTTGTAGTTTCGGAGATATCGCCTGTACTGCTAGCTACCCGTTAAAGATAGCAGTGCACTATGCTAGAATGGTCCCGAAAAATGATCTAAATGATCCAGAAAATTAAATGCTAATTAAATGCTGCAATTTCAATAAAAAATTATTATATTTTTTACTATTTTCTGCATATTTTTTAAAATTAACTTGGCGCACTGCTAACTTTAGATCGTACACATATTTGAGTTCTCGTGAAAGAAGACTTTGGTAAGTAACCAAATTTTGTGCCAGCTACCATTCTAAAAACACCACCAATGTCTTCTTTCATGAGAACTCAAATATATCTTTAACGGGTAGCTAGCAGTGCAGGTCATATCTCGGAAACTACAAGAGCACAGAATTTTGTGACTTCAACAACTGTCAAATGTATAAAGGGCCTCTACCTAAACCGAAATATGAAAAAACTCGGCGAAATGATGATTTTGCGAATGCACTCTATGTGTTATTATGTTATTTACTGAAAATATGAAGCATAGGCACGACACAAGCTTATTGAAAAATGAGTGTTTTTAATTGCCGAAACACTCCCTCGTAGTAATATTTTATTGTGTTTTTAATCAAAATTACGGTACTTGTGTAAAAATAATGCCTTTTTATCATACGATGACGTCTATTGGCAATGGAATTGACATATGGAACGGCCGTCTTGAATAGCCCTGAAGAAGCAAATAAATTTTGCCAAACGTTGGGATTTCAAAAAAAGATTAATTAATAAGATCTCTCGACCCATAAACCTACACCATCAAAAAGGCTTTATTTTTGTTTTTTTTTTCACTCATACACTCCCCCCACCACTGGAGGCGTTTACAAATTCTTAGGGCTTTTAGCCCCCGTAGTATGGAAGATTAGAAAAAACTGTATATACCTACTTTATATTCTTATAAAATAAAACTTTCAGGTCACAATAATTTAGCAGCGCTGTCCCGATTTTTTCCGAAAAAATTATGGTCACGTTACATAAAGCTTGTAAAATTTTGCTACCGCTTTAAGGCCAAATTTGAACAATGCCAGCTGTTCATGCCAGCTGTCAGAGCAAATTGGTAATATTTAGAAAATAAAACAAAATTTTACTTTCTTGTGGATAACCAAACACATAATAATTTTTATGGACCTCCAAGTGGGTTGCTAAAAATGTTCTAGTGCTCAAAATTTCAGTTTCTTATTCATGAGGCCTTATACATGAGGCAAAAATAATGATGTAATGTAGTTTTTATTGGTAATCCTAGAAGAAAATTTAGACGATATATATTAAATAGTGCAATTGACTGGTCGGTGTAATATTACGAAAAATACCGCAAACACGCGTTATTTTCAAGTTCAAGTGACATAACATGACTTGCTGTTATTGCAATTTATTTAATTAGCACAAAAATTTTGCTTTCGGGGTCAACTGTCACCGGTTTGTTATGAAAATCTCAAGAATATATAAAAGTAAGTTTAATGTCGGTACAAACATAGACTAAATAATATAGACGCACCATAAAACGCACGAGAAAAAAAAGAGGGAGCCACGCTTTGAAAACCGAGGCTTTCATATTTTCAAGGGGCGTTTTCGACTTGGTAAAAACAAACATGTCTTTGTTTTTGGAAGATAGCATTGCTTTTTAAAGCGAGGATCCCTTTTTTGTTCTTCTACGTTATTGGGAATTCCAGCTAAGCTCTCGCCCTCTGGCTGAAAAAAACTGGAATTAATTCGGCTCTCTCAGCTGGTTTTGAGGACTAAAATCGCGCAAAAAAAAAACAATTTTTATTAAACTTATTGCAAATATTGGTATTTAGTTAATAGAAAAATTGATTTTAAAATACTCTGCGTTAGTTTAATGAACTGTCCGTGTTCTAAGAACGTTTCAGCGCCATGACAAGGTGCGCATCTGCGTGCGATGACGCCAATTTGTAATTAGGCTTTCTTGTTCCGCTGGAGCAATAAATGTTTAGCCGTTTGGAATTGTTTTTTCTAATTTTGCCTTTAATTCTTGATAATTTGTTTGTTAGTTATTGATTTTGTTAGAGTGCTTGTTTTTGTGCCGTTAATAATGCAGTTTTGGATAAACTCAAGTAAATTTTAAGGGTTGACTTTTTGTGCAGTTATAACTGGAAGTTTTGAAAAAGTCTTGTGCATTTTAAGCGTTGTTCTTTGATTTTATTGGATAGGTACCTTATTTGAACAAATCTGGCACAACAAATAAAAAAAACAAATCAAGAAGCATACTTAACACAATAATATAAAAAATACAGAACTCAAAAGTTTTCTACTACATCCAGTCACGGAAAACGAATTAATAAACACAATTAAAGAATTAAAAACAAATAAAGCCCCCGGACTGGACAACATCACACTTCTCTTAGTAAAAACAATATGTTCTTCCATATCTAAACCCTTACTGTATATTATCAATAATTCATTTTAAACAGGAATATGTCAAAATCATTTAAAAAAAGCCAATATAAAACCACTTTTTAAGGGTGGGGACAAACAGTTAGCTACTAACTATCGGCCAATATCCCTCTTATCTATTTTTCCAAAATATACGAAAAACTGCTAAAGAAACGTATAATGAGTTATCTAAACAAAAACAACGTTTTAAATAAATTACAATTTGGTTTTCGGGATAACTTGAGCACGGAAGATGCTTTGGCCTTAGTAACAAAAAATATTTTTAAAAATTTGGATGATTTTAGTCCTTATGCCGGAGTTTTTCTAGACCTTAAAAAGGCATTTGATACAGTAGATCATACCCTACTGTTAAGAAATCTTCATTGTTTGGGTTTCAGAGGGGTCATGTTTAAATTAATAAAAAAACTACCTTACAAATCGAACACAAAGGGTCAAAGTAGGCAAAGCAGTAAGCTCTGAATATGTCGTAAAGTTTGGTGTACCTCAGGGCACAGTACTTGGACCGATATTTTTTCTACTTTACATTAATCACCTTCTGGTAGCATTTGCTGATGATAAAGAATTGTTCATTAAAGGTTCATCTTGGGAAGATGTAAAAAATAAAGGCGAACGAGCTCCTAAGTGGGTAAAAAACTGGCTTAACCTAAATGTCCTAAGCTTAAATTGTGATAAAACCAAATGTTTTTTTTTATTAACGAAAGGAAAAACCCTGATTTTAAAAGCCTGATTATATACGAGCTTAATAACGAACAAGATTGTCATTGCTTTGAAAATATTGAGGTAGTTGAGAGCCTTAAGTATTTGGGCTTAACATTGGACAGTCGACTCAATTTTAAAGCACAGGGTTGCCAACTTTTGAATTTTCAAATACGGGGCGCTTAATTAGTTCACATATAAATATAACAAAATTCTGTCATAAAATAAAATCTGTATCTGTCGGAAAATAGCTTTTTTCTAAAAAGTGCAGAATATCCATTTTTCCGCGCGCAAATTCCGATCACAGAACTTTGCTATGCATCGTTCTGTAAACAGCATTTGCGTGCGGAAAAATCGATTTCTGCAATTGTTTTTCTAGGAGCGCTAGCGTGAGGAAAATAAACTGAAAATATCTTTAAAACTTAAAAATCTTGCAGTTACACCATATAAATCAAAAATAAATGGCGGCAGCAGGCACGTATAGCCATCCATAAAATCTTAAAGAAAAATAAAAACATTTTTTTTTTCAAATATTTTTTTCAGTTTTATTTTGATTGAAAATGCAATTATCTATCTTTATGTTAAAACCGCGTGTCGTTAGCTGCTACGGTTCGTGAGTTACAATTTAAAAAAATTGAATCCCCCTTCTACCCTCTTGCCCACCTCCCACCCCCGTCCAAAACTAATCAGCTCTGCTTAGGGTAACAAAGAACTTTTGTGCCAAATTTGATAAGAATCGGTTAAGCGGTTTTTGAGTAGTCGTGTTACCGACCGACAGACAGACAGACACCATGACAAAATTTTGTATTTAGGTCTTTTTTAACCCAAATAACTTATTTTTAGTGGAATTAAAAAAACTTATTTTTGACGATCCCAATAGCCTTCATATATGTATGGATGGCTAAAAACTATAACAATTTAATTTTTTAAATCATATTTACTTTGGCTTTTAGACCTTTCAATTAACTCAGGATTTTTATCGATGTAATAAGAAACTCTCAAATCTGTACCTTTGACTTAATTAGTTTAATGCTACATCGGTTTCTACTATTTGACCACTTGAAATTCATCAAAAAGAAAACCCTTTCAACAAAAGCATTAGATGCAGAAATGCTTAAAATAGATTCAGATGCCAGATAGCGGCAATAATATTAACTGTGTAAAGTGTAAATCCGATGCTAATTTTAATAACATATGAAAATACGGGACTTTTATTGTCCCTTAGAAACCCACGGGACTTTTCGTCTAAATATGGGAGGGTCCCGTAAAAAACGGGACGGTTGGTAAGTTGAAAGAGCACGCTGACAAACTAGCTTCAAAGCTTAGAAAAATAAATTTTATGTTCAAAAAACTGCGTGACATCCTAAATATATCAAGCCTTAAAACGATACATCATGCAATCTTTGAATCAATACTTCAGTATGGGATACTCATCTGGGGAAGTAGTTACGACGCGTCTCTCAACAATTTAGAAGTAATGCAAAAAAGACCTATAAAAATTGTTGCAGTTATATGCAAGTAGAGTCTTATGATATATACAAAAGTATGCTGACCTACGCATCATAAACTTCAACCAATATAGAACCCGACAGGTAACACAAAATATCGCTGAGATACCAAAGAAACAAAAGATTAAATCAGAAGTGCACCAAAAATATTTAACCTTTTAACTGCCGATCAAAAAACGTCAATCTGTCAAAATTGAAAAATTAAAAAGGTATAAAACATTTATAACATCAATTAATTATGAAAGCCTTAAATCCTGTTTTCTGTAAAGCAAACTATTCAAAAGTACCAAAAAACTTAAACAAGTAGAGTCACTTATTCTAATTCTAATTCGACTAAAATAAATCCATTTAAGTTCTTTTTTCTTTTGGACCTTTTTTTACATATAAACTAAATCTTAAGAAATGATCTGTCATTAGTAGGTATAGTAGTTATTAAGCATAAATAAAATATTTATATTGCGCTAAGAGTATATATTGAAGAAAGTGGGAAAAGCTACGCGCTGGCAGAAGTATTGCCTTAGTATCAATCCTTTCCTACTTTATTCATATTCTTTAAATTTCTATTTTATTTATTTATTTAATCAGATTTTATATTAGTTGTAATTATTTTTTAGTTTGGATTTTGAATAAAGTATTCATTCATTCATTCATTCATGATTACAAGTAAACAAAGACCACAATATTTGTTTCGCAGGGGCTGCACGGATGTGACAGTTTATAAAACCATTTTGGAAAAACGATTTGATAGTTTTTTAGACTATTTTGGAACCAAATCTTTTAAATTGCTGATTAAAGGTAGTTCTTTACGCGATTTTTTCCTCAAAACTGCGAAATTCCCATTGAATAATTCGGCAAATCGCCGTTGAGAAAAGTGTGGCGTTTTTCGAATTCCCAATACGAGTGCATCGTGCGTCTGTAATCTGGTTTTCCATTTTATCTGTATACAAAATCTTTTCTCTTCGAAACAAAGACTTTGAAAATTTATATAAATCGCAATATTTAAATATGCAAAATTTTACAATTTCTTTAATTTAGGCACTTGTCCACAATAATATCTTATTTAAATATTTCAATTCAATTTACTAGAATTATATCTCTGTTACGCCTGGCGTCAAAGTATACAGGGTGTTTCAAATTCGGTGCTCACCATGGGGATCTCTTAAACGGTAGGAGATACAAAAAGGTTTAAATTAGGGCAAAGTTGCGCAATTTAAGGCTTTGCTCAAAACTAACAAAAAAGTGTACAAATTCCGGATTGTTCCGGAGATAGGCGGAAAAAACCGAAATCATTTTTAGTTTTTATTTTTTTGCACCCTTATTCTTAAAGATGTCAAAAAACGCTTAAAACTTTCTACAGGCACATTTTTAAGATCTACCTAATGAGATGTCCATTTTCGAGATTTGACATTTTAGTGTGACAGAGCACTGTCAAGTTCATTATTTCTTATGGGCACATGCTTTTTTTCTCCTGCCGTTTGGTTCATAAAGGATGACAGATATTTTACAACCTCATTTTGTCTCAAAAACGGACCTCTCATTAGGTAGATCTTAAAAAAGTGCCTGTAGAAAGTTTTAAGCGTTTTTTGACAGCTTTAAGAATATGGGCGCAGAAAAAAAAAAACTTAAAACGAATATTTCGGTTTTTTCCGCCTATTTCCGGAACTATCCTAAATTTGTAAACTTTTTTTTTAGTTTTGAGCAAAGCATCAAATTTTGAGCAAAGCAACTTTGCCCTAATTTAAACCTTTTCGTATCTCCTACCGTTTAGGAGATCCCCATGGTGAGCATCGAATTTGAAACACCCTGTATAATAACATTTTATTTTAATGATATCTCATATAAGCTGGATCAAAAGTAATCGTACCATATTTTATTTGAGTGCCCAATTTAGGAAAGCCTTTGCACCCCTGCTATAACAGGGATGGATATTCCGAACAGAAACTGATTTTGTTAATATATTAGCGAATATATTAGATAAAAAATGACAATGTCGCCAAACAAATTTCACACTTTGTTATAAAATATTCCAATGGTAAAAGATCTTTTATAATGAAGGAATAATAAGCAGGACATTTAACTATTTAATTAATTAATTAATTTAAATATTAAAGGGGTTCTCCATCAAAAATACATTTTGTAGTAGACTCGATGCCAAGTCTAGACGTGATATTTTGATATCATTTCTAGTAAACGAGATATTCAATTTTGAAAGTTAATTCCTGCCACTATTTCGTCATCAATTTTGGAGCTTTATCAAACCTTTTGGCTAATATACGCCTTGACAAAATATGACCTGCTGCGATACTGACATAAGTTAACAAATACGATATGTCATTGTCAAGACAAGGTGTGTATGATAGGTTCAAAAAGGTTATGTCTAAGCAGCGGCGTATCCAGCCCAGACCTCTGGGGGGGGGGGAAGTAATTTATTGTCCGGGGTATAAGTTCGCATTTTGTTGGCAGGTCCAACTAAAAAACCACAAACACTTTTACGTAAAAGTTAAAGTGGAACTGGAATGCAATTGTCTTATAAAAGTGTATTGCTTTAATAGTTGGGCCATCTAACAAAATGTAAATTACTGGAGGGGGCTGGAGCTTGGGCGAAGCTAGGTAGAGGGGCATCAAGAAGGGGGAGAGAATTAAGAAGAAGCCAAATTCTTTTATTATAACGTAAAATTATGAAAATATGCGCCGAAGGCAAAAATTGTCGACAAATATTGTAAAATAATGCAAAAAATGACACCACAATTGAAAATTTTATAAAAATAAAAGATTTTTTTTTAAAGAAATAAACATTGGTTTCAACAAAATATTTTAAAGTGTAGCACAAGTTACGCCGCAGGCAAAATTTTTTTGCAAAAAAATGTATCTTGAGCTTTTAGAAGCTCTTATCTAAAAGTTTTAGGTGTACATTTTTAATTTGCGTATTTTACGATGTGATTTTTAATCCAATACACGGGATCTTGGGGGGGGGGGTATTTATCCCCATTACCCCCCCCCCCTTGTATACGCCGGCGTGTCTAAGGGTATAATGACGAAATAGTGGCAGGATTTAACTTTTAAAATTGAATATCTCGATTACTAGAGGTGATATCAAAAAACGAAGTTCACTTCTAGACTTGGCATCGATTCTACTACAAAATAAGCCCAACTTGTTTTTTTTTTATGAAGAATATCTACCAAAAAAATTGATTAACTTCTAGTTTAATTTTTAACCATATCCACCATATATACCGGGTGGGCCATAAAAAACCGGACAAAATGTTTTCCGCTATAACTTTTAAACCATACCACCGATTTTAATGCAACAAACTTTTCTTTGCAGAATTGAGCAACACTTTGATTAGAAATATTTTTTTCCGCTATATTAAAATCTAAGATGGCGGACAGAAACAAACTTTACCCTTCAAAAAGCCTCGTTTATTCTTATGTTACGGAAATTTTTTGGATTTTTTTTATAAAGTCGTAAAAAAGATTTGTTTCTGCCACGCAGAACGAATCATTAAAATCGGTTAAGTGGTTCTCAAAAAAAAATTAAAAATTTTCAATCAGTGTTTTACGGATTATTTGATTGCCGTCTCAATTCTGTCTGCATATATTTTCTTATAAATTCATTATTACTAAACCGATTTTGATGAAATATCAAGCTTCATGGCGAAAATCGATTGTTCTTTAACTACTGCTATTGAAATTTGTCGCCATCTTGAAATCCAAGGTGACGGACAAAATCAAACTTGTCCCTTTAAAGAGGCTCGTTTATTTATATGGTCTGTACATTTTTAAATATTTTTTTTAATTTGTACAAAAGTTCTGCTTTCGCCACGCACAACGAGGCATAAATCATCAAAATCGGTTCTCCAAAAATTAATTTTTGTTTCCACCAGTATTTTCCAGGTTATACGATTGCCTTCTCAAATTGATACTCAACCGATTTCAATAAAATAAAAAGCATCATGGCGAAGATCAAAAATTCTTAAAAGTTCACTATCGAAATTTGTCGCCATTTTGAAACACAAGATGGCGGACACAATTAAATTTATCTCTTCAAAGAAGCTAGCTTATTCTTAGGTTTCAAGAACCTAAAAATGCCCTTTCTCTAATGCGCATACCTAGGTACGAATCATTAAAATCGGTTTAGTGGTTCTCAAAAAATTAATTTTTGTTTTAACCATTGATTCGTCATAAACTCATTATTACTGAACTGATTTTCATAAAATAAAAAACATCATGGTAAGAATCGATTTCTCTTTAAAGATCGTTATTAAAATTCGCAACCATTTAAAAAAGCCGCTCTTTTTTTTGTTGCGAGTAAAGAGAAATAGATTATTACCATGATGTTTTTTATTTTACCAAAATCAGTTCAGTAATAATGAGTTTATGATTCGTACCTAGCAACAAATTTATTTATTTTGAAGAAATGTGTAAAATCTCGAGTAAAATATCCTTTAAAAAATTTAAATCGGTCCACTGAGGACCGAGATATACTTAAACAAAAAATCCAGCAATTTGGCGGCCATTTTTAAATAAGCCCGGCAACAAACCTAGAGCCCGCACTAAATAGTAGAGGGCCATGGGGCATTTCGCTTGCATCAAAATGCTGATGGTTGGCAACCCATATGGTGTTATTAGAGATGACTTCGTGTTCATGGAAATCCACTTTGCCACCCCCACCACCGCGTCGTTCTCCCCCCACCCCCCCTTATATGGTTAAATCTGATTGCCTATATATCAGCAATGAAATGACATAGAATAAAAAAAACTTCACTACTAGGTAGATGTTATCAAATAGAATAAATGACTATATAACAACTTTTGCGATATCTCAAAAACTAAACGAGATATATTTAGCGAAACATTTATTTTTTCACTTTTGTAAATGTTTCGTTGATTTTTGCAAAAACTGAACAGAATCTGGAAAAGTTTTTTTAAATAAAAAATATTCGTTACCTTTTTCTCTTTCCAAAAAGTTATAACACTATAGTAACATGTTATAACTAGCACTCAGAAATGCCATTTTTTGGCGTCAATAATATGTCATCGTTATCGTTTTCCTTATTTTTAAGTCATGTGGAGTAAATTTTATTACTCTCAGTAATACAGTATTACATGGCTAAGACTTAAACCACAGACAGTGAAGACATTGCATACTGGTAAATATCTCGGAAACTAAATAGCATATATTCACTAAAAAACATTTTTATTGTTTTTGATTTTTATAGCAAATATATAATTTTAAAAATAACACATAACTTCTTAAACTTATACTAAAACAAAAAAAGACTTGAACAACAAATTGGTATCCTTCAAAAATAATAATTAATTTTCTTCTTCGTCTGAGGTGTCATTCATATTGTATTGATTTTTACATGAATCAGCATCACAAGTAACAGGCATCTGTGGATTGTAAACTATTTTTTTTACATTTACATTGCTTATTCTTGCACTCTGTTTTTTTTTGCAACTACAACAAATTAGTTTCAAAATTTTTGCGGGAGCAACGTTTTCCCACAAAGATGTTAAGGGAACGTAACCTATTTCCTCTTTTTTCCAGCCAAATTCTTCAGGATGTAGTGGGTACATTCTTGTGCGAATTTATCCAAATAAATGTTTGAAATCGTGCTCTGAGTATTGCTGGAATGAAAGCTGATTTGTTCACTTTCCATTTGTTGTTTTGAGAAACAGTACTATCGCAGATCAGTCAAATTATGCATTTTTGCCCTAGGAGCGTACACTTTACAAATGAACTTCTTCAACTCATTTGATATCTCTTCCACACTTATGTTGATATATCCCAGGCCAATGAGTGCTTCCAATATTTGCTGGTCAGAGTCCATAAAGGCTTTCAATTTTATATCAAAGTCTTACCTTTTTTTGCAAAATCTCCTGTAATGTCACAACCTGACAAAGCATGTAATGCAGGAAGGAGGGAAATTTTTTGAGTCTCTTTTCGTCTTGTTGAGTTAAAGAAATTCACTTCTTGGCCAAAAAAGTCTAAAATATGTTTCTTCAACGTTCTTCGAGCTACAACATGGCTCTCTGGTATATCTTTATATGTACAAATCTTCCGATACCAGTCATGAACCTCACGCAGATTAGTAATCAGATTTTTTGACAACTTAAACCTCAACTTTTTAAAAAACAAATGCAAAGCGTTTTTGATATTTTGCTCCAACTCTTCAAGCCGTTTAGAATCTTTTCAAGTTCTAGGTGAATTTTCATGCGCTTCACCAAACGAGCAAATTTACGGGTATTTCTCACTAGTTTTTGTTTATTATCAGTCTGGCAAACAACACAATTTGTGAAATTTAATTCCAAGCTGATTTTAAGGTTTATAAACAAAACTGGAAAACACTGTAAATTACCATAGAATTAACAAAATTTGTAATATGTAGCGGGTTGTTCAAATTCAAGGGCTTGCGAAGTTTCTTGATATTCAAACTATTATGCATATTATGGGTTCGATTTGAGTAAAAAGCTTTCGAGCTACGAGGGCTTTCTGAAAAGTTTGGATTTTAAGATAAACTATAGCTTTTTTATTTAAGAAAAAATTTTTTTAGTGTAAATTACATTTTTGTAGATTTTTTCAAGGAAAATGTCAAATTTATCTATAGCTTTTTATTTCATTTTTGTAATCAGCATAAAATTTCCTGTAAAATGATTTGTCACCCTTGTTATTTTATTTTTGTATTTTTTTTAGATATTTTTATCAATTTTACTTTTTAATTTATTTTTCTGTTTTATTAAGAATATGCTATAAAAGTAGATAAATAATTATTTATATCTACAAAGAAGTAACTTACCCCAATAAGATATTTTAAATGACTTTTTAGATAATCTGCCCTAGAAATGCTTAGAAACTTCGCAACTCCTCGATTTTGGACCACCCTGTACATAGTTCCAAACTCATTTTGACTTTTAAAGTTCTTCAGCACCGCTAAAAAATTACAAGCACGGGTTAATTATTGCCGCTTTTATTCAATAAATGTTTATATATCAGACACATATTCTTATAATCCTTTCATTGGGATGGCAAAAAAACCAATAGAGTGTTAAGGGTTAATTTTCAGAACCTTGAAAAAAAAATTAAATTTCCAAAGGTCGTGTTTTATCTGCTTTCGTAGCTGAGGCATAGTCGATTCAATTTTTTACTTAAAATCGGGTGGTGGGGTTGAATGACCAAAAGGAGGGGGTGGCAAAGTGGGTTTTCGTAAATAGGAAGTCACCTGTTATAAGACCATATAGGTAGCCAACCATCAGCACTTTGATGCAAACGAACCCCTTTTTATCGCCCTATGGCCCTCCACTAAAATTGTACACTGTTATGTCGAGTGTAATGCTTTTTGTAAGCTTTTTCTACTTCTATGCAAATGTTTATGAAATTGGTAATAAACTGAAGTAGGGAATCTAAAGTGTTAAAAACAAAAAAATTTTTAATGTTTTATTTAGATATATGACTTAAATAATTTAAGGAATCTTACTGCTACTATTACTATTATTGTGCATAGTTTTCGTGACAAATTTTCTTTTTGGGTAAGCAAAGTATTTTTCTTGAGTCTGTAATTTTTCCTCTAATGTTTGTGGAATGTAGACATGGAGAGGTCTTAAATCAGCTACAATTCTGATAACTTTATTAATTATTCAAGAAACAGTTTTTTGAGCACAGTTCAGAAAATCACCTATGGAACTGTATAGGTATACCACTACTGACTGGAATTTTTGTATGTTAACAGTAATTAATCACTGTGTACCCTCCAAGGGAATAAGGAATAACCATATTTGAGAATATGTGTACATTTTGACTCTCAGTACTTTTTGGCCTGGCACATTGCTTGCTTGACTGTTAATAAATAAATAATTGGTTTATTGCAACGTACAATCATTACATGTTCATAGATAACAGCATATTGTTAATGGTTGCAAAAGTCTTCAAAAACATCTTGTACTGATCAAAGTTTAATTTCTATAAATTACACGACACTCCTATAACTATGCAGTACCCAATAAAGTTGGTAACCAAACACACAAAATTATTTAATGTTTAATACACACATTTACATTACATTCTATAATTGTATATCAAATATTCCTTCACTTCCTCTAATAAGCTTTCCATGGTTGGTTTTGTTAGGCGAAATCTTCTAAAGAATGCCAAATTAGGCATTGTCTCAAAATGATGGTCTTTCCATCCAGGTCATCATTGTAAAGTTCATCTTCCATTATCAAAATTTTAAAAAATATAAAGAAATTCTTCACTTTTTTAAAACAAAAACAAAGAACATAACTTCACTTTTAAATTAACTGACTGACTATCTTTGTAACTGGCCAAAATTCACCGGTTAAAGTTAACTGTCAGTTAGAAGAAAAGTTTTGTTGGTGGATAAGAAAGTGGGTACTTAATTAGTAATTAAAAGATAACTGATGATTTTTAACGTTGGTGGAAATGGGCATTAATGTATTATTTTAGGTTCTTTATTTTTTTAATAGTTTATTTGTTTTATTTACCTTATACTCAAATTTGTACCTAAATTTCTTGTCCGTGTAAATGTAATTTTCATCAGAAGACAATAAATAAAATTAAATTAATATGGTTTTCCATTATTTGTACCTTCTTAATTAAGTTCCTAGAAAAAGTAGAGGATTAAAACTACGTGTGTATTCCATTGGCATCTTCTTGTCGTCTTCGATTTGTTTTTTTCTGCCAAAATGTCTAAGAGGAGCCTTATTGGTAAGGTGACAAATTTTCTTTTTTGTATGTTCGGAGTGTAGCCTCGGACCTCGGTTCATAGGCTTAGTAGTTTTGTGTATAGTCTGACCATCAATCTAGGAGACTCATTATTATTCATGGCCGATAAGCATTTATTGCGACTCAGCGGGTGTTCGAATAGAAGCAGGGACGCACTTAGTGTTGTTATAGATCAGTGAATTTCTACCACGGATTACCTTAAAGGTGAAGAAAATAATATGTTTTATGGACAGTTCGGTCTAACAATTTTGATTTTAATGAAAAAATTATTTTAATCTAATAGACACATCCTACAAAATATATTTGCTCATAGAATAAAAAACACAAACATAAGTTATAGTATATAGTAAAAAAATTAACAAATTTTAACTTAAGTCAGTTTCACTGTCATTAAAGTCTTATGATAATTTTTTCTGTGGGTACCAGGTCTATATTTACATATGATTTTCCCAGCTTTTACTAAAAATATTCTGTTACGCCGACCGAATTAAAGCTACCACAGAAGAATTTAAAGTTGGCGAAACATTATTACTTTTAACCGCTGCTTTTAGCTCATGCCATATGTGTTCAATTGGATTAAACATGCAATGCTAAGGAGGAAGTCTCAACATTGTATGGCACATTTCTTCCACTAAAGTATCACAATAGTATTGCTTTTGTACTGAAAATGCTTTAATTTTTTGAAGCAATTGTTTTTTGATATAGCTATCCTCAAAATACATATATTCCGCTGTGGTATCGTCATGGTAGTCAGTATGGCAGTCCTTTAGATTTTTGGCTGATAAGGCCATTTTTTAAAACTGTTTTTTAAAATACATTTTCTCAGTGTCTCACGGCAACACTGTATTCCTGTACCATATTTTTTTAATCTTTGAATTAATGTTTGTAAAGTAGGAATCGTTTGTTCGCTATACATTTGATATATTTTTCTACGAATGATATCCACATCACCCACGTCCAATTTCTTAGAAGTATTACAATCCTTCCTTTTTCTTCTCCCAACTATCGGTTTATTTATTACACGCCACACTGTTTTTACCGATATTCGTGTTAAAGCTGCCTTTTTCTTCACTGCACCAAATTTTGATAACCCACGTTCAAGAAGGGTGGTATAAACTTCAAATATCACTTTTTTTGTATCAAGTGACAAAATATCGCATTTAAATTGTTTTTTTTTATCACTTATTTCTCTTGTAACGTCATTATTCCCCTTATCTCCACGTGACGTACTCGGTTGTTCCTCCCACGGACGAAACATTTTTCATACAATCACAATTAACAAAAAATAACTTCTTTTGTAACCAAACACCAACTGTTAAATGATTTTCAAAACTACAAATCAGCTTGGTATCTTAAGCCAGTCCTAATTATTTTAAGAAAATTAATTTGCAACGTAATCAAACCCTAATGTTATAACGTTTCGTAATTAGTCATAAAGTTCATAAATTTTAATTCGGCCAAAAACGTGTACTTATTAAGAAATAATGACACATTTTTAAATCCGCACCTGTAATCCTCAGAAATGTTTACAGCTTTTTTTTATTTACTTTCACACCACGACCAATAGGTGATTATTAGGGTAAGGCATTAGCATTTATAATGAGTCTCTTCTATCTATGGTCCTACTAGATATTGTAAATTTATATATATATATATATTTATTAAATATAAGGTAAAGCTATTTATACTGTTAATATGTGAATAAACTGATGAGTCTGCAGGAGTACTTTGTATCTTCGTGGGCCAGCGTGTCCTAGAGATCTCGATACTCCATGTATGTTTCTCATAATAGTGATTGCTGTAATTCGGTCGGTGATTGATCGGCGTGTTTTTATAAACTGTTCCAGTTGTTATTAATAATAAAATGCCTAAATTAAATAATGTCTGATCTTCAGGATTTTAGTTTCTTACGATCACACACTACCCATATATTGTTTTTATTTGTTTTGGTGTGTCTTGGGACTGAGCGCAGCGCCACCACCCTGTCCAAAATGGCGTGGAATTTAACAGAAGCTCGCCAAAATATGTCAAAATTGAAATTTTTATGTTAACCGTGCGTACGTCTGCGGCGTTTCACGGTAGCCCTTAACTCACTGCCAATCTTTATATAGCTTGTATGTATGTATGTATTCAAAACTGGTGGTTGGCTCTCTACCGAAGGCTGAACCATGCACTGCGACCTCAAATGGGCCTATTGTGCCCAGTGTAGCTATTCTTGAAATCAGGGAGAAAACAATTATCTCCTTGAAACGCACAGGTCCTATTGGTCGACGCCACCGATTCTTTCGAAAATGACACTAATAACATGAGTTTTGATAAAATTTGTTTCTATTGGTTTTTAGTGAGAGAAATAAAAGATGCCAGTTTTTATTAAAATAGTGTCATTAGTGTCATTTGTGAATTATTTTCTTTTCTCTGATCTCAAGAATAGCTACACAGGTATCTACTGAGATTTTAAAGATCGCAATTTAAACACATACGACCCAGGAAACTAAAAAATCCTGCAGACTATAAAACTTGATTTAGGCTTGATACAGTCCGTTCCATTTTTATTTAGACAAAACCCAACCTCAATTACCCAATGAACAAAACCAGGTTTGAAAGTTAACAGAAATCCAAATTCCCTAGATTGTTGTTGTTGTCACATTTGAAAGAGTATTTGTTTACATTATAGCCATGAAAGACTCGTGAAAATAATAGTTATTTATGTATCTAGGTCTTAAAGACAGCGTTTAACGCCCGCGACGTGAAAATAAAGACCCGAGCCGATAGACGAGGGTTTTTACACGCTGAGGTCGTTAAACGCAATCTAAGAAGGAGATACATACAATGTTTTATGCACAACCGTATTTTTTAGGAGAAAAAATACTTCATGAATTATTCAACAAAAAAAATTGTTGGTCAAAAGCTCTCTAATATTTTGACAACACACGAATCACTATCAAGCGGGCGGCCAGTCTATTAATGTCACTTTTAATCAAGCAATCTGCTTGATTAAAAGTGACATTTGTTTGTTTTGTTTTGTCGGCGAGACGAGCGCAGCCAGTGGCTACAGGAAGGAACTACTTGTACAGCCAGACGCATAATAAAATACATATATTCTTTTGGTTAATTTTTTACAGACACTTATTTAATAATAAAAAGATATGAAAAAACTTAACAGTTCTATACAAACCTTAACCAACTTTGTACTGTTCCATGCATCTAAAAAACTATTTAGCTTACAAAAAGTTTTTTGGACCCTTTCAAAATCTAAAATAAGATGAGGGGGTTATAACTATGTTGAAGAATATTATAAAATATTAAAGGTAACTACATTTTATTATGTTATTTTCTTTGATTAATTGGGAAAAAATCGCAGTATAAAAGTCTTACAGATTTTATAATTTTTTTACCCTATATTTTTTTTTGTATTTTAACCTATTATCTTCTTGCTTAACTCTGTATAAATCATCACAATATTTTCTTCAGAGATTTGGTTCGCAAAAATCTGAACCCCAATTTTCGGCACTCTTCAAATAGTCCCATGCTCTTAGACTTTACAATAAGTTGTTAATCCACTATAGAGCTAATCCAATAAATTCGCGCGATTTCCAACCAAAACTGATTAAAATAACTCGCTTTTCAAAATCTAAAAAAAACCGCTTTCCAGGCTTAACAGACTTTGACAAGCGGTGGCAAAAACCGGCAGGTACTAAATTAAAATTGTGTGAAATATATTTCGATATTTAAAAATGTTCTGTCTTTCTTTCATGATTATATAGAAAGAGATGGACGGGGCAAGGTAGGTGTTTACTTAATACAAGCATTATTTTTACTCTCCGCCGCAATGCTCTATGCGCTACAGGAACGTAGTTTCTGCGCGGCCGTATCTTTCTGTTAGTCTCCGTAAGATATTAAGTTGTCTCTGAGAAGTTTCTTCTAAATTTTCATACAAACTGCATTGTTTTCACGGTTTTCAATGGATATCAACTAACAGAGTTCACCAAGTCTCACTGGGAAATCCTGTATATCGCCGAAGAGACAAAGAAGAATTTTTTGCCCGAACTTCGAACTGCAACAACTGCATCTTTAATTCTAAGTTGGATTGATTTGTACCTATAATTATGTAATTTGTTTATTGTTGTTCTTGAAATAAAAATTGAAAAAATAAAACAAAAGCTTGCTTTTCATTACATCTATAAAAAAAACTTAAAAAAAAAACATATCTAGGTAAAAAATCTCTTTGTTTTGAACGAACAAAATGCAAAATTACTATGAAATTTCAGCAAAAATCACTTTAATGGCCGCGGGCGTTAAGCGAGCTTTATTTTAATAATTATTTTTTTATTTTAATAATAACTCGTTTCTGAAGAATCGTGACCAATTTGCCAAAAATGTATTGAAAAAGTAGTGCCTCAATGGATAAGCAATTATGATAGCATAATTTTTAAAAAAATATATGGAATTTGCTAGGAAAGCAGCCAGAGAAATAAGTTTGGTTCATACCTAATATGTTTTTAATAAAATTAACCTGTTTCAATCTTTTTTTTTCTAGTAAGAACACTAAATTCTCTTTCCAATAGTACCCCATATCATAAGGTCACTTTACTAGTTTTCGCGTTATTGGCTTTTAAAATGTCAAAAATTAAATTTTGAAAGGACCATATCTTAGAAGCTAAACAAAATATCTATATTGTGTTCAATAGTGATTTTAGGGTTTTTTTACGAGGAAATAAAAAAGGACAACAGTTTGACAATTTTACCTTCTACTTCATATTTTTTGAATAATATCGTCAAAATCACTGAAAATCAATAAACTGTAAATAAGAATGTGCAAACGTCAAACTGTTATAGTTTTGTTCTCAAAATCGATAATACACACAATAGTGATATCTTTTTTAGTTTGTAAGATATCGGTCTTCAAAAATTGAATTTTTGACATTTTGAAAGCCAATGTCTCTAAAATTAGTAAAGTAAATCTTATGATGTGGGGTACCGTTGGAAAGAGAATTTTAGCGAGAATTGAAATATGAAGTCAAAATAGGGGGTTGCTATTTAAGGTTCTCAGAATATTTTCCAAAAATAGCCCCCCAGAAAAGGGCTACATAGGGGATTTTACTTTTTACGGTAAATGATAGTTGGCGATATATCGAAAACAAAAATCTATGCTTTAAAGATTATATTTTTTTTTTCTTAAAACCCCTAAACCACCGTGCGCGGAAAGAGGTCTGATATATGATGATCAAATGTCAACAGTGTTAAATAGCGTTACTCGTCGGGTGTTTTGGGCACGACCAAAAGCGTTTCGCAACACCGATAATTTTATGTACATCACAAAAAAAAAAACAATGTTAATTTACATTAGGGTTTGAAGCTTTGCAATATATTAGAAATTACAAATTTTGTCTGTTTTTTAAATAACAACGTTACAACACTGCTATCTTAATTTTGGTTTAATCTTTTACGGCAAAAATGAGAAAATTGTGAAAACGTATTGCGGCGAAATTTTGCAGAGTTGTTCTTTATTGAAGTATTTTTAACAACCAAATCGAAAGTTTTTCAAACGTTTTCCAGTTCCAAAATTAATAGTAAATTATAAACCTAGGGACTAAAGTGCTACTTTTAATCCCGCGGTGAAAGGTTTGTAGCACGACCGGAGGGAGGCCTACAATTCGCTAAGGGATTAAAAGACACTTTAGTCCCGAGGTTTATATGCTATTTTATGCACTTTAGGAAAAGATTATTGTTAAAATCGCGTTATTTCTACGCGAAATGCTTCGTCGACTACAAGAAAGGGGACTAAGAATGAAATCTTGGCCAAGAGCAAGTGCTGTTTGGCTTGACTTGCGATAATTATAATTTTCTAGAGATAATTTTTTTTTAATCCCTCAGGGATTAAATTTACTTCTAATCCCTAGGCTGAGGGATTAGTTTTCTTTTTAATCTCTTCGGTATTAAAAGTGTCACTTTAGTCCCTAAACTGCATAAAATAAATCATAAAAAAGCTTGGCTTTCTTTAGCCTTGCCCTTCATTGTGTGGACTACATGAGCAAAAAAAATGTGTTTTATTGCTATGTGGCCTACTAGGAGATAGGAATACCATGACTGCGGCGTCTGCCTCCAAGTGGGACCACGTGCTGACCACCACTTATGCAATCCAGTCAGGGGGCGTGTCAAACGCCCCCGCCTTGCGGGGGGGGGGCATGGCATATTGGGGGCCTCTTAGCCGCCTTGATTAAAAAAAGCAAAAAAAAAACAATATAATATATAAAACCAATGGTGGCGGTCGCAGCTTTCCCAAAAGGAGGGGGCCGTGAACTCAGAATTTTGTAAAAGTAAAGAAAAAGTTTTCTACAAAAGTTCTAAAATAAATGTAACTTTAGACCCATTAGGACGCCGCAGGCGAAAATTTTTGAAAAACTATCCAAAATTTTCCTGTTTTTAGAAAAAACCGGTGATTTTTTTAAATAAATTTTCGAAAAAAGGGGAGTGGCGATCGCCCCTACTGCACCTTCCCTCTGCGACCGCCACTGAAACAAACATGCACACAAATACCTTTCGGCTCCTTTAAAATTGCATACATTTTAAATACTAATATAGAGAGGGTACATAAGACCCAAACTTATTAAAGTATATGTACTTTATTTAAGTAAATACAGCGTCCACATTTGATACATATTTACATATTTAATACACTTTTTCAAGCTGGTACATAAAAGTACATAAAATCTACTGGCCTATTGTTAAGAACTAATATTTCTTGTTTGGCCTAGTAAATAATTGGATCAGACGTTTGGCTCGTTTCATGTTTTGGGCCAGTCCGATTCGTTAAGTTTATCTTTTGTTCTTGTGAAAGTTCATGGAATAAAGTGAGAAAGAAATAGATAATTAGCTTATTGGCAATTTCCTACCAAAAAAATGCAAGGTTTTAAAGTTGGCCAATAATAAATAATGCATTTATTGGGCCAATTAAATTTCCTTATATTATGTTGGCCTTGGTTGGCCACGGCATTTTGATCTTTTTGGTGAGCTGTTTAAGGTAAAAAAATGACGCCGTGCAAGTTTGCGAACTCTTGGTTATATCAAAAATCAAAAAGATATTAATGGGGTTCTAATTGGATTCTATTTTCGTAAAGAGAATGAGACGCATGGAAAGTGCATTGCTTGCGATAAGTTGGTCAACATAACAAGAGGAATCTATGCCATAAAACACACCAAAGGAGACACGCATATTAAGCAAATAAAAATTAAATATGGAGAAAATAAAACTCATTTAAAGTCGGTAATGTATCGTTCATGCAAGGCATAGTGATAGTTTTAGTTCTAATTTTAAGTTAAGAAAAAAAAAACAGTGACAGAGATAGCGTTATGACTAAAATTAGAACTAAAACTATGACTATGCCTTGTATGTACGATACTTAAGTGTATAACTGTGTTTTTTTTAAATAATATTTTGGTACGGCCACTATGTTTCTGAGTTTTTATAGTTTTCTTTGGAAACGTGAGGTGTTTTTTTTACAATTTAGACCCTCCCTGCCCTTGGTGATATGTGATGGCACCGTCTGTCCTCCCTCACGTAAGATTTACAATGTATTTAATGGTACGGCCATGATGGTAATTTAAGGCCTAAAATAATTTAGCGTAATTTAAGCGGTAAACGTTTTTGTTTAAGCAATTTTTTCTATGTTTTTCACATTTTTAAGCCATACTTTTACTCACATTTTTTCGTTTTTCCAAATTATCGATTCGTAGCAAAAAAAAACTCACTTTCGTCAAGTTTTCACTGTTTTTTTAGGGTTTAACCTCTGCCAAAAACTATTTTAAGCCCTTTTAAAATAAAAAATATTTAGACAAGAATAGCAGTTGAGATGGAAATAATTTAGTGAAAAAAAACTGGTCGACTGGAAAATTTTTCTTATATGACTGATGAAGAGGGAAGGGATGTATTCCGCTTAAAATTTCAGTCGCGGTGAGCCGGTCGGTAAATCGTGGTATTTTCGGTGAATGCATGTGCAATGAATGCGAAACCAGTTCTTTCAAAAAGAGCGTTTTTAAACTGTCAACTGTCAATTAGAAATTCCAATACAACCTTCTTTATCACTGGTACTTTAAAAAATTGTTGGACCAGTTTGGTGAACGGAAAGCGTCCAAGAAAAGAAAAAAGCTTTGTTGCCAAATCAAAACATTTTAGGGAGAATTTTTTTTTATAAATAAATTTAAATTCTATTACTTTGGTGAACGGAAAGCGTCCAAGAAAAGAAAAAAGCTTTGTTGCCAAATCAAAACATTTTAGGGAAAAAAAATTTTTATAAATAAATTTAAATTCTATCATGTTATTAAGTTTAAAATGAAAATATATAAAAAGTAGGTTTTTATAAATAATTTTGCCAGAAAATGCCAAACTAAGTATATATGTATTTATTAATGGCATATTTTTTAATAATAGGGCAAATAAAGAATTCCTGGAAAAATTGGTTTGGTGTCATAGCAACAGTGTAAAATAATTTTTCCCGCAGTGCATAATATTTTTTTTTCCATTTTTCTTCAAAAAAGGTAAAAACTTTGTGTTTTTTAATGCTCAAAGTGTATATTCATTCTTAAACTATTATGTTAACATCTTTTTTTTGATGTAACAAGTTCTGTAGGTCTGTGTAATCAACGCTCATAATTCAAAAACTACTTAGCCAATTTTGATGAAATTTGGTGGGTGATCGTGGCTTGGGCCGTAGTTGGTTCTATTTTAAGAGGGTTGAAATCCACCCCCTGCATATTTGGGTACAAAACATTGCTTGCGAGGTAACTTAGGTTAGACTGTTTTTGTCTCAAAAATAGCAATACATTATTTACTTTTACGTTAATTTATATTAAATTTTCTACCTACCCTTTGTTTTACTATTATTTTTCATCTTATTTATTTTATTACAAAATTATAATAATTATTATTTGTCTGCGTTTAAAAGTTAAAGTCATGTTACAAAAAATTCGTACATATTTTGGACCTGCCCAATACATATTTACATAATATTTTAAGTCAAAATGAATGTGGACGCTGTAAATACAGCACTACTTCTATCTTAAGAATACATTAACTTTCTTGATGTCGAAAAAAAATATCGAGTAGAACAGGGGGGCACCCTAAAAAATTTTGCGGGGGTGTCTCAGAAAAAGCTGACACTCTTCTGAATCCAGCATCCTAAGATTAGTTCAATACGTAGCTATTGGTTGCATAGCACAATCATTTTATCTTTTGCAATGTTGTCCTCAAGTTGTGTGTGTGTGACCTTAAACCACCCCATGCCCAATGGTTGGTTAAAGTTGTCCAACATACTGTTTTTTGAAATTAACTCTGTGTTTCGGACTTCCATTGTCTATATTTTATTTATACACGACGTTTCGATCAGTACAATGTCTGATCTCCGGTTTTGTTTTACTAACAAGTGTAAGCTTTTTTGAAACATATTGAATTTCATTTTCAATTATTATTACATGTACCCTTCTATTCATTTATGCAACGTTTTGAACTCGAATTGCTTTCTAAATCTATTCCAGTGCTATAACTTCGAATTTTAAAATACTTTTCTACGTTTAGTAGTTACAAAGAGCAACCGACAATGATAAAAATGTAATAAATAGAAATTATTGTGCATTTGGTATATTACTTGATTTTTTATATAGTTTCCAAAAAAATTGCTGTCCAAGGGCCTATAATTAAAAAGTTTAAACCTACAATTACATGTTTTTACGGTTAAAAATAATCAATTATTTACTCAAAAGAGGGCAATTTTGACTCTAATTTGTTAGTTTTAAATATTTTTTATAGTAAGTAAGTAGTTATAGTTGGCAAAAATAGAAATTTCAAGGTTTTTGTGTTAAATAGATAGCGTTTTTATAAAAATCCAAAATTAGACTGCATTACTGTTGGTATAATACTGAATACAATATTCATTATTGTATTTCTGGAACTATAAAATTGGTTGTATTAAAAGTCAGGGAAATATTTGGAGGGCATTTATTTGCTTTTTAGGCCACAAATAAAAATACTCGTATTTTCTGTTTTTCTATCAATCTTTTATTGTATATCTGTCCATTGTTTGTTGCAGATATTTATCTATTATGCGTTATTTAATGTTACATTTTTTTTGCTTAGAGAAATGTTGTCCGAATTGAATTCCGTGTCACAAGTACTATTAAAAAAAAATAAACAAAAAAACTACCCGACTACCCTCCAATTGAGTTCGTTAGTGTGACTATAGGTATCATAGTGCAAAACGTTTCTCTATTCTTGAATAGGAACTTTTAGAGGTCGGTTTTGTTAAAAATAGTTAAAAATACGCAAAAACGGAAGGACAAAAAGAAAAGGCCAGAGTTTCAAGTAAGAGGTTGAAGAGGGATGCTGCTTTTTTCTTCTTTAAACTATAAGGTGGGCCAAAAAATTTTTCGCGCTATAACTTTGGACTCAATCGACCGATTTTCGAAATTTTTGATTGTTTTTATAGACAAAAGTTGAAACTTTACTGACGCGACTTAAAATTTGACATATTTCAAAAATCCAAGATGGCAGAGAGCTTTAAAAAATGGGTAAATTTCATCCCCCTGCGAAAAGTTTTTGTACGACCCTGGATTTGATTTTTATCAATGAGACAAAGCCCCATACTTTCTTCGCTTACCGAGGTATTAATTATCTAAATTGGTTATGAGATAAAAAAGTTATAAACATTTTAAATCAGGAGTATTTAGACCAAAAGTTGTAGTGTCTGTAGGAAGGTGCACTGTTTAAAGGCTAGCATAACTTGCGACCTAGCGGTCCGATTTTCAGAATTTAAAGTTCTTTGGTAAAACGAGACATGAATCTTCACTAATTCTGTTTAAAATTTGACATATGTCAAAAATCCAAAATAGCAGCAAGTTTTAAAAAATGGTTAACTTTATTCATTCTCCCATCCAGGTATATAACAAATTTCGAATTTCAGTTTTATTTCCCTTTCTTGGTGATAAAGCGTCATCTTACTGAAAAATTAAAATTGCATTAAAATGAAGTTTAATTTAAGGTCCTTAAAACAGATTTCATTAATACTCATCTGCCCGGATTTGTGAAATATGTCAAATTTCAAATTGTATCGAAAGAGTCTCATATCTCTTGAAAAAACCTAAAATTTTGTAATTTGGCGACTGGTCAAAAGTTTTTGTAAAAACAATACAATTTTTGGTCTAAATATTTTTATAACTTTTCTATCTCATAACCAATTTAGAGAAGTGATACCTCAGTAGGCGAAGAAGGTATGGCTTCTGCCTCATTGACAAAAATCAAGTCCAGTGAAGCACACAAGTTTTGCGCAGGGGTGTGAAATTTACCCATTTTTTAAAGCTCTCCGCCATATTAGATTCTTGATATATGTTTTTTTATACTTTTTTTCAAATAATGCTTAGCGAAATTTAACCACGGCAAACACCTTGCTTTTTTTACTTGCGTTTTTGAATCACTCGCTACGCTCGTTTAATCAACGCTAGTAAAAAACACTATTTTAGCCGCTAGTTTTTAAAAACTGCTATGTTGGTTGCAGGAAGAACTCGTCAACCTCAAAAACATCCCCAACTCTTTGGCAGTGTTCTGCGTGGCAACTTACGGCGAAGGAGACCCCACTGATAACGCCATGGAGTTTTATGAATGGCTACAAAATGGCGACGCTGACTTGACGGGTCTCAACTATTCTGTGAGTATAAATACAGTCGTTTCCCCAGGTTTTTGAACCCCTAATTTTCTCTAAATTTCCTTTTTATATTATTTTCAAATCGGATAATCGCGGAAGCATAGATTTCACTTTTCTCAGAACGAGTGTGAGTAGAAAGGATATCTTCTTGCTGGTTTAAGTTTTATTAAGTAAAATTGGGTAATTTTATTATTTATTAAGCTTAGATTTATTAAGCTTAGAACTAGGGTTCTTCAGTGGTTATTGTTGCCGGTGGCAGTGGTAGACTGCTAAAAAAGGACCAAATGTCAAATGTTTCATATTTACATAAATGATAAAAAAAACGAAAAACTGCCGTAAGACAATCCTAAATTTAGTCATTATCTTTAAAATAAGACCAAACTTATCAAAAAATCCCGTCGTCAAGAAAAAAAAAATCTTTGAAAAAAGTATCTCTAAATATTCTTAAAGCTTTTTAGCAATTTAACCTGCAGTTACATTTATATAAATTTTATTAATTAATTAAAACTACAAACTGGTTTGTTAAAGCTTCTCCGCTCATTAACCGTTTTTTTTTATAATTATTTTTGGTTAATGTGTGAAAACTGCATGTCTTTAAACAACTAATTTTGTTTTATTTAACCTTGTTATGTTAATGAAATCGTTGTTTGAATAGCTTAACAACGACGAAAAAGCATTTTAGTAAACAAACTCATTTTTAAAATAGTTCATTTCAGTTAAAAAATTTCTTTTAAATCCGGCTTTTTTAAATTTCATTGTTATTTTTTTGCAATTTATTTGCTGGTTTTGTATTTAACCGTTCAGCCATTATAGGAAATTGTAGGACAATACAAGACTCGATTTTAGGGTTTAAGTTCAAAACAGGTCTCGACCGGCTTCATAGGGTTTTTTATAAAATTATTTTAAGAAGAAGAAACAGTAATGATAGGATTTACTAAAAGGGTTTAGTCTATTTTAGAACGGTCCTAAGTTTAAGTGAAATTTCTGGTTTTAAGCACTTTAAACCAACCATCCTTGAGTTTTGGACATAATTTGATTTATAAAAAGAATTTTAATAAATTTGTTTATTGAAAAATCATCTTAAGACAATCTTTTGTTGGATTTAAGAAGAAAGTTTCAATTTATAAAAAAAGAAAATTAAAAAATTTAAACCCACGCGGGGTTTAAATAGTAAACACTCTGTAGAACAAATTAAAATTGGGGTTATATGTCACTCTAATTAAAACTTACCCTTGTTAATTAATTTTTCCAATTAATACCTAATGTCGCACAAAGATTTAGATGGGTAATGATAAAATAAGGAGTAGATTAATTTTGTATTTATTTAAAAGGTGTTTTTATTTATGAAATGTATTAAAAAACTTAAATGCTAATTTTGTTCACATTTCTGTCACTGCCAAAATGTCAGTTTAAAAATATTAGCGCCGCGTTCAATCGCAAACAGCGAGTTCGGATCTTTTACCTCTGCTTGCACCTTGACTTGCATCAACTTCTACTGATGAAAGCTACAGCTTGAGTAAGGAAAGTTTTCTTGACTGAGCTTTTAGATAAACTCAATGTTTTAGTTTCAGTTTGTAAATAAATTAATATAGTTGTTTTGGGTTTTTTCTTTGGTACATTTTTGCATAATCAGTGACCTTCACTTATGTTTGTTTTGCCTCGTAGTGCCCTCATAAATATATTTTTTGTGCTGAAAACGGGTTCAAAATATGGCGTTTTTCTGGAAAAAATTGGAGGTGTTTTATTGATTAATCAACAACTTGGGATATTAAATAAGGTAAATTAATCCTTGTGAAAACGGTTACTTAGGGAAATTATGAACGAACTTATTACCAATTGCCCCAAAACAATCCTTTCTGGCGGTTATAAATTTAAACCACCCCCCAGAGGTGGTCTAAAAAGCCACCAATTTTATAACCTCAAACACAGAATATGAAGTTATTATGTGCCAAAATTTTGTGTCTTTTCTGTATGGGTAAGTGTTTTTTGAAAATTGGTTTTAAAATTTAACGCCCATCACAGGTGTAAATATTTAGACCTGTTGGGGGTACTATTTTAGATCTTAGTAAATCCCACTTCGTTCGTCTTCCGAATAATACTTGGATTTTAAAAAGAGTTTCTTTTTTACCACTATCGACCGAATGTAGTCTGATTAAAATAAATCTGGAAAGAAGTTTCAGTTAGTTACATACCAAAAATGAGCAAATTGCAATTATTGCTGCAGTATATCAGTTCGATATTTTATGTAAAAATTATTTATAAAAAGAAATAAGAAAATCTCCTTCAGTCGAATCCTTTATTCAAAGAGTTTTTTTTTTATATTATATTGGGTTTAATTTAACAAAGTTGTGCGTCGCAGATTATAAAATTTCAAAAATCAATGATATAGCGCTGCAGGCAGTTTAAGCGGAAAAATCTTTAAAAATATTGATGTTAAAAAAAGCCAGTTGGGTAGCAGCCAAGGGGGTTTTAAGTTGGGGTGGGATCTGGTCTCAATTGTACATGTGTTTGTTGTTGACAAAAATTGCTTAATATTAAACTAAAATTGTAAAAGTCAATGACGTTATATCGACCCAAGCATATTTTTGAAACTTATTCCACATATTTTGGACTCTTTAAGGTGTTGTGAAATATTACTTAAAGTTTCTTTCCGATTTCAAAAATTTTAATAATTTTGAAAAGTGTTTGAAATTTAAGAATTTGAAGCTAAAATTGACAATTTATGGAACTCCAATGTGCCAAGTTTCATTGCTCTAGCTCAAGCCGTCTGAATTTAAGAAAAAAAATTGACACCCTAACCCTACTTTTTGCCTACAACATTTTTGGGGCTGTTACCAGGTTAGGCAGTGTTGGTGTGTGTGTAGTAATCGATTAAAATAAGTTTCTCCGACAAAAGGCCCACGGAAGTCAAATTTTCTACGTATGGCCCTCTAAGTCGAGTGTTTATCATTTAAGAAGGCCCCGTGCTGTCTTGCGGACTATAATAAAAACAGTATTTCTGCTGGTGCCAATGTACCGTCCAGAAGAAAAACTAAATGTTTTACTGTACCAAAAGTTTTTTTCGTATTTTTTAGCTCTGTCGCGCCTGTCCTAAGTACCTTTAATTCTATATAAATTTTTTGTCACCATTTATCCTTCATAAGTGAGAAAGTTCCGCATTCTGTCCATAATAACATTTAAATTAACCCCCCCCTCGCCAAAGCCGACTTCTTTATACGCCATTCCTTTACTTGTTTTAAATTGTAATTACTTCGGTCATTATTACTTTTAAAACGCTATGCTTTTGTTTGCCTATATTTTGCCTAGTCGCTATTACTTAAGATTAAAAAAAAATTGTTATAGGTAATTTTTTTAGAGACAAAAATTAAAAAATCTTAAAGACACCAAGGCTGCGTTCTCCGATAGCTAAAGCCAAACCAAAATTATTAGTTCCAGAAAGTGCCACAGGTACACAGAGGCCCAACTCTTGAATCACTCGAGTTTCAGTCATATACGGACCACATTTTATCAAAAAATTGACGAAAAAAAGAGTACATTTTCTCTTATCCACTTATTAACGCACACATAAGATTAAACTCGCACTGAAATTCTGTAATATTAGATTAAATTTGCCGTAACATTACAATTTTACGTTTATAATGCGCTTTTTTTCGCAAGTTTTGACGTTCGTATGTCATATTCGCTCGGATTTGCATCGATTGCTTCTACCCAGTCAATGTAAATTCGAGCGATTACGACATTTGGTGCAACACTGAGATATCTCTGTCTCTTGTTTTTACCTAAAACCGCAAAGGACAATATCCGAGTGCTGCACTGAAAATCTCAATGGAATACGCTAGAAGCGTCAAAAACCGTTCTATTTTACCCGCCATGCAATGCAATATTTAAATTTTGGACCTATTTTAATTAAATAGCGTGCATTGTGCATACGAGTTAGAATTTCTGGGTATATTTGGTGTCTGAATTAGTAAAAATTGACTATTTTTTCGACAATTTCTTACTAAAATGTGATTCTATACCACTAAAAGTCGAGTGATTCAAGAATTGGGCTCCAGAAGTGGCGCATTCTGAACAGATTTTGCCGATTTTGGTTTGGCCTTAGCCGCCGCGGAACGCAGCTCAGGCCCTACAAAAAGCCCATATATCAAAAGTATGACACATTTTTCTTAAAAACTTTATCCTTCTTTTCGTCACTCGTTGTAATAAAAAATAATAATATACCTTTTTAAGCTGTTTTGCATACACTAATCTTTTGTGTTAGAAAATTTGCGATTTAAATTTTAACCGCAGCCTAAGTTTAAGGTCTAGATAAGAAATTTGTATTGCTGGTTTTTTTGTGTTTAAAATGCGTTTTCGATTATCCTCGGAGATCGCCCGGGATCAGAGCAATGACGTCACAGATCAGTTTTAGGGTGCTCCAAAGCGATACACGAGCGCTCGGTGAACGATTAGTTCAAATACACGTTCGATTTGTTCTCTGGTTCGTTTTAAAGGTTAAAATTGTTTAGAAAAGATTTTTTTTTCAAGTATATTTCTGAAAGAAAATAAGTGGAAACGGAACCACAGGAACTATAATACAAATTTTTAATGAGCTGGGCAATCCGTGCATTGACAAGAACAACTATATTCTTGTGCTGTACAAATCGTATATAATATATATATATATATAAAATATGTATATAATCGTAGTGATTGTACTTCAATAATTTTCCCTTTTATACTTATTTTCCAGTAAACCAACAAAACAATTTGAATTAGGTCATGTCAATTTTACGCGGGATTTCCGTGCTCGGGCTTGATCTGTAGAATTTTTCAGATCAAGTTCAAGCAATCCCGCTTCGAGCAGCGATCAATAATCGAACACGCAAATCTGGAGGAGAGCAATGACAGTTGCCAAATCGGACACGCAAATCTTTTTCCGATGGATCTCGGAGCGTTCTAGATCAAGTTTCGAGCAATAATCGAAAACGCTATTATTATTATTATTAGTTCTGTTGGTACAAACACTATTACATAGTATATTTAAATGTAAAATCACAAAAAGTACTTAACTTAATACTACTTAAACGCTAAACTAATAACCGAAGACCTTGGGGCAACAAGGATACAAGTTACACTTAACTTATTTTGGGCCAAATATACAGTCCGTTCCATTTTTATTTAGACAAAACCTAATCTCAATTACTTAGTTTATACGGGTCCGTTAAACCGTTTAAATTTCAAACTGTTTTCCTAAAACGCATGTATAAACATTACCTAAATCGTTTTAAGAGGTCCAATGCGCTTTAGCTAAAATCATTTTAAAAATGCGGATTAGCGTTTGTAAAACCGTTTAAAAGTGCGTATAAACCCTCAAACCGTTTTTGAAGCCAGTGCTGCCAACCGAAAAGTTAAAAACGAGTTCAAGGTCGATCGAGCATCTGATCCGAAAGCGTTTTTAATTCCAACGTATAAACAGTAGGCGAAATGCGCATTGGCGGTAAACCGCATTAAAATAAAAACGGTTTAGGGGCCGTATAAACTAAGTAAATGACCCACTGAACAAAACCACGTTTGAAAATTGACAGAATTCCAAATTTTATGAATATGAAAATATGCCCAATATGTCATAAAATTTCGAAATTGTCATAAAATTCATAAAATTTGCACACAATAAGTTTAGTGTAAATCATCTTTTGGTATTCTACCTGTACATTTTCGGACTGTATAGTTGGGCAACTCTATACAAACCGTACATCAAATTTTCAGTAAATTAGTGCAGGAATTAGGTAACTCGTGATATGGAGATATATGGAGTTTATCTAGAACAATTAATCACTTATGCCAAATCCGAATTACCAAATCTTACACATGTAACTGATGATCATAGTTATAATACTAGAAGTAGACATTTTAGAGGTTCCAAAACACCGCCTTGTGTTGTATGAAAAGAGTCCTATATAGAGGGCAATACAAGCCTATAATAAATTACATTCAGATCTTAAAAACTAAATTGTACCACCAATTGATTACGGAATGATAAGAGACATAAATGTAATTATAGACCCTTACTAATTAATAATTTTTGGGCTGTAGATATCTACAAAATTTTTGTATTTTATTTTGACTTTTTTAATTTTAGTTATATGACAATCGCCTATACATTGTAAACTGTCTTTATGGTTGAATAAATATTCTATTCTATTCTATACAAAGGACACACCAAAAGTTTTGCCACAGAGTACCGAAACAGGTGATCCGTGGTTTTGCCGCGCTTTTTAATAGTAACAAATAGAAATGATGGATCTTGGTGGGCTTTTTTTCTGCACCAATCGGTTGTGTGCGTACTTTCGTTGTAAGAAAATAACCCTTATTATAAAAGGTTTTCTGTTCGGTACTCTGTGGTTTTGTTTTGTTTCCCAGTGTTTTACAATAGTGCATAAAATGTCTGCTCGAGAAGCCAAATTTAATGCAGCTTGGAAGCTGCAGTATCCTTGGCTGAGGAAATAAAAGACTTCTGCTTACTTTGTAAGAAAATATTCAAAATTGATAGATGTGTAATTGGGCAAGTTAAATCCCATGCAGCTCTGGACACTTACCGTTTGAATTTTCATAATAGATTTCTTTTTATATTTTTGTATTAATAAACGTTTTAACTTTAATGATAAATGAAAAAATTAAAAAATAAGGTGAATTTATTATTTCACACAATTACAGGTACCTATTCGATTGATATCACCTCCTGGAAAAGTAAAAAAAATGTGTGGGTAATAATTATTTAAGTGCAGAAAGTGATACTTTCAGGGAGACCAAATGTTCTAAAATCTTAAAATTTTGACTGCCTCCTAAAATTTTAAGTAAAAATTACCAAACATCCTAAAATTTTCACAAATTAACATTTTGTCCTAAAATTCCTTTATAATGTCCTTAAATTTTAACTAAAATAAAAAAGTAATTTTTTTGTCTGATTTTTTTTTTCGAGTTTATTCTATTCTTTTTGTCCAATGGTTATGGTAGCGCTCACTGAACCTCGGTTCCGATTACAGGTCAGATGACATCGCGTAATATTGGTGTTTTTTTAGCACACAGAACCAACAAAGATGCATGGTGTTATTATTATTATTATTTCTCGATTGCATCCATTTTTAAGTGAACATAGCCTAGATTGAATTTTAACCTTAAATATTTTTACCTTAAGTATTTGTTACCTAGTCATTAAGTTATATCGTGTTCAAAACGCTTTCAAATCGCTTCATGAAAACCGAAAAGTGAATCGTATTGAGAACATATTCGGTTCCTCGTGAAAACATAGTAAATGAATGCCTATAATTTAGCAAACCAATACAATGTAAAAACGTACTTTCCTAAAATTTACAATAACAAATCAGTACTGAGCAAAAATTTTAAAATGACAAAACTGTGTAGCGGCAAAACAGTAATTGGGCAGAACGTACTGGCCTAAAACCTTGCAATACTAAAAGGTTACAAGGGCAAATCCGTAGAAACCTCAAATAGTGTAACATATTGCCCCTAGATGGCGCTGCGGTGTGATGGACACCATTTGATTTGTCAAGTCGGATTTACAATTAAGGGCTAATTTTACAACCAAAGGTAAAACTCCAGATTAAACCATAGTTTAAACTTCAGTTTAATCTTTGGATTAATCCATCGGTAAACAAGTTGCTCAATTTTATAAGTCGGAGTTAAACCACGGCCATGAAGAAAGACTAAATTTTCTTTACATATATAGGGTTGATTATTTTAACTAAAATGGCACCAACTAGAGCCAAAATTGATAAAAATGACTCAAGTAGTTTTTGAGATATCAGCGTTGGTTACAGACAAACATACAGCCAGACGACACAACAAAAACGTTCAGATTTGTCAAAAAGATATACATTATATATATATACGTGTGAGCTCGATGTGAGAATAAAACTTGCTGGTCTGTGAGCTGTTCCAACTCTTGTCGAATTTCCTTGTGCACAATTTCGCATATCTCTTTAGATAATTCAAACCTCTTTTTAAAATCTACATATCGTCGGAGTCCTCCAAAGGATTTGTTCTAGGACAAATAATATTTGGCCTTCGTGCTTCGACATTGTCAATAATTTCGTAATACTTCATCCAGTTGATCAAAAATAAATTTTAAGTCATTGATCATAGCGATTTCACTAAATACTTACAGTCTTTTTACCAAAAACAAATTTTTAATAACTTTTTTGAGGTTAGAATCTTTCGGTAACTATTAAACTGAAGTTTAACAAACACCCAGACCGCCGGTGACGGTTAAACCGAAGTTTGTTGGTAAACTGCACCTATAAAACGTAAAAAAGTCGACATCTGTGGTTTAAACTGAGGTTTGACGTTTAACTATGAGTTGTAAAATTGCGCATAAACAAGCAAGCAAGCAAACAGGTGTGCCAACCTAAACCCTTTTTTGAATTTTCTCGGAAAGTATGCTATTTTAAGACAATTAAAGAAGCTTAAAACAATGAGGGAATTCTTAGCTTGCTGACACCAATGCAATTTTCTAGTTTTATTGGCTCATTTCGATGAAATTCGAAAAAACAAAACGACAGCTGATGCATATTGGTCGAACTCCTGACCCCTATAGCCAATGTCATTTCTTATTTGTCGGCAATGTACGGCCATCTAACAGCAATATTATATTACACAGGTTTTGCTGTCCAGCTTTTTTCGACCGGCTGTGTACTGTTTCGCCATCTAGCGGGAATATGTTACACTATTTTGCTTTTGTACACTTTTGCCCTTGTCACGTTTCAATCCAGTCTGTTATGATCTATTTCGATTTTGTGATAGTATAGTTTTGCGTATTTATTGTTTTTACGTTGTACTTTTATGCACCTGTACTTTTTTATAATTTATCTTTTTTGTAAAGTACTTTTGGATAATTTATGCGCACACTAATATATCGTTATTTTTGGCTAAACAAGGCTAGAAACACGGATCACCTACCAACAAATGTGGACAAACGTTTTGAATTGATGCGTTCATGAATGTGATGCTTTTATCCCTAAAATTATAAATAAAAAAGTTTTATGAAATTTTAATAACAATATTTTATGCATTTCAGGGATTAAATAGGTACTTTTAATCCCTCTTTTTAGAGACTAGAGTGACACTTTTAATCCCTAAGGGATTCAAAGAAAATTTAAATCCTAAGGGATTAAAAATAAATTTAATCCCTCAGCTTAGGGATTAGAAAAAAATCTAATGCCTGGAAAATTATAATTAAATTTATGGCAAGTCAAGCCAAACAGCACTTGCTCTTGGCCAAGATTTCATTCTTAGCACCCTTTCTTGTAGTTGACGAACCATTTGGCGTAGAAATAACGTAATTTTAACAAAGATCTTTTCCTAAAGTACATAAAATAGTACATAAACCTCGGGACTAAAGTGTCGTTTACTCCCTTAGCGAATTGTACAAACCTTTCGCCGCCGGATTAAATGTGGCACTTTAGTCCCTAGGTTTATAATGTACTATTACGCACACATGATAAAAGTAAAATTAAAGAAAACTATGCGGCACTCGCCCAACTGCAATGTAAGCAACTGTCTTTATAGGGATAATAAAAATTACCAAACGACAAATCGAAAATTCTTGCTGATAGTTGACGAAAATTAACTCCTAAATGCACCGTAGGCACTTAATCATGATTGGCTATCTAATCCATTATTTTTCTTTGTTGATCCCATATGAATGAACAAAGGGAGCATGGATTAGCTAAAGTAATCCGAATATTTTTACCGTGCATCTGGGGGTAAATCTGTATAAACTTCATTAAAGAAAACTATGCGGCACTGGCCCAACTGCAATGTAAGCAACTGTCTTTATAGGAAGAAAAAAAATTACCAAACGTCAAATCGAAAATTCTCGCTGAGTTGACGTCAATTAAATCTGTATAAACTTCGAATCGAAAATACTGTATGAAAGGTCGGATAAATTGGATCTTTATGTACATTTTAATGTTCTGGTAAAATTAAGATTATTTTGGCATGCTGTAGATTCTTAGATGATTTGGCGGGGGTCCATGTGAGTTGACAATTAGTGGATTATTGTGTTGGCTTGCTTTATCGAAGTCCAGTGTTTCAATGTTAAGGTATCTGTGTATGATGGTGTTGCGTACATGCCATGGTTCATCGACATTAGTACGCAAAACCTTGTTTTTCATGCTGTATATTTGTGTATGTGGTTGAGGTGGTAGGCCTTGGCGGGCTTCCATAGGTGAGGAAATAAGTACGAAAAAGGATTTCTTAGGACAACCAATAGTAATACAAGAACACAGACTAAAACAAGGGACTAACACTTAAAATCGATTTTCAGATACAAAAAATTGAATTGAACGGGTTTAGTTCTAGAATTGTTTTGATAAAATTAACAGGTTTTGCATAATTTGCCAACCAACTTTATAGGACTATAAAATTGTCTTGTATATCGCAAACCTTTAAATTAAAATTTAAACATAGTCAGAATTTTGTCCAATAAATAATACAAATTACAGAAACCCCTTAGCCGATAAAAATCAGATTTTGCAAGTCCGGTGCAACTACCTCCGCGGATCATCTCGGTACTCTGTGCTACCTCGCCCTAAAGGAGTTACGAAAATTACGCGTTTAAATATTGTGTCAATGCACTTCGGTAACATAAATGCGTCATACCTAAATAAAATTTTTATTAAAAAACGTGTTCGATTGTTTACAATATTTCCGTAACGAGTTTTTAATTTAGTTTTTGCGTCATTATCTTAATTAAAAATAAAACTGACTACTGTCTAATCATTATGGGCGGTATTTACTAAGATGGACTCAGGTTTAGAACCATGGGATGTAATTTTTAATCTAATTATGCGTTTTTTTTTTAAAGTTGAGTGTAACTTAACTAAAAAAGAGATTTTTGTGTCCCTTTTTATTCCTAAATATGCGGAGGCCCATATGAGAAAAAATATCCATACACGCATTTCTTCACACTAATAAGAAATGAAAATTGTAATTTTTAATTCATATATTTTTATCGAAGAATAATTAAAAACTGTCAAAACAAAATTATTGATTGAAAGTTTGAGACAATGATGTGTTTGAAATTAACTCTGTGTTTCGGACTTCCATTGTCTATATTTTATTTATACACGACGTTTCGATCAGTACAATCTCTGATCGAAACGTCGTGTATAATAAAATATATTGGACTTCCATTGTCTATATTTTATTTATACACGACGTTTCGATCAGAGATTGTACTGATCGAAACGTCGTGTATAAATAAAATATAGACAATGGAAGTCCGAAACACAGAGTTAATTTCAAACTTATTGATGTTTCGCTGACGTTTGGACGAGAATACTACCTTCTTAAATTAAAAAAAGCCTATACATTAAACAGGTGTAATACCAATTTTGTCAAATTTTAATTTCGAAAATACGAAACCTCCACCTCCCACCCTCTCCCTAAATCAGGTAACAAATATTTTAAAATATTATTTAATTCTTTTTTTTATAATTTTTCAGATAAACGGAACACAGTTGCGAACTCCCCCCCCCTCATAATACTTCACCTACCCCCCCCCCCACGCCGCGTTACGTACGCCACCAACAAGTTGCAATCTATAGTCATAAGGAAGGGAGGGGGCGATTAGTCTCCTTCTTTTACCGCTTCTCCAATAAATCTCCGAAATTTAGTAAAATTGCTAAAATCACGTTACTTTTTTAAGACATATATCGCGCAAAATCACCAAAACAAAAATGAGGCGAATCCCTAACAACCCAAAATGCATTCATTTACTTACACGGTTAAAGCCATGTGTGTACCGCAAATTTTTTACAGCGCGATTTTTTACCGCGCTAGCATATAGAGGGCAAAACATTTACCGCCAATTTCTCTTCTTTTAATTACTTAAAATTAATTTTAAACTTATATGTAAAAGGCTTTTCTCTTGATTTCAGAGGGCAGTGATCTCGTTGAATCAGCTTAAAGTGAGATATGATAAGTTTCTATACATTGACTTAAAGAACGAGCTGGAACAGGCAATTAAAGCAAAGAAAAGCCTGGGATTTGATTTTTTTCATAATAGAATACTTTAAAATTACATTTTGAAAAAAAAAACAGTCAACAAAATCGTGATGTTTTAAGATTTAAAGTAGATAAACCACCTTTTGGCGGCGAGGTGGTCTACAATATACGATGATTTCACTCGAAATATGACATCCCGTTTCACTTTGATAGTTCTCAGATGTCTTGTTTCATCAGATTTTATTAATTTTTATGTTTTATTTTGACTGTTTTAGGAAAAAAATGGCTTTACGAGTCTCATTTCAGTGAATTTTGACGTCCATCCAGGTAAAAATATCGTATCAATTGCGGTATGGTTCGGCTTAAAATCAATTTGTTATGTATATGTCAACCTTCAAACCAAACTTTCCGTAAACTTTAGTCCTTAGTAAATGTCGTCCTATAGTTTGCGACCAAATGACGATGTCATTTAAGATCATAATATGATCAACGCATCTTAGTTTATAGATTCGATGTCAAATTTGACATTTTCTAAAAATTCAAAATGGAAAAAAAGTTGGATACAAAATAAGATAGTTTTAAATATTCAAATAGACCAGAATTTTTGTGTGTTCCTTGTGGGATGCTCATCCAAGTTTGAATTTTCCTTGTTTTCCACCCGAGATCTTTTGTTGTTTTAGACCAGAATTTGCTCCGATTTTCCTGCGAAAATCAACATGTCAAAATGCTTGGAAAGAATATGACTTTGTAACTAATGTTTGAGATTCAATACAGTGTTGCATAAAAAGATTTTTCTAGGGGGGATTAAAAATGCGTATTTTTCACATACTGGTTCTATAAATGTTTTCTCAGATTTCTTGTTTCACCAGATTTTATTAATTTTTATGGATATGAATATGTCTTTGTAAGTAATGTTTGAGATCAATATATTATATTTGAAATATATTGGCTTTTTGAAAAGATAAAACGTTGGAGTTTTTCGATTCGTTTAAAAATTTACGGACAGTTTTACAAAATGTGTAATTTTTACCTCCCCTGAAAAAAATTTATGTGCGACACTGAACAAACTCTAAAGCTTTCACTACAAACGCTCATTGTTTCTGTGTATATTAAGTATCATTTAATTAAATCATTTGGGAAATAAAAAAGTTATAAGTTTCTTGACTACGAGTGTTTTGGCTTCGCATTGAAAAAAAATCACAAAATTACATACATTTTCCATGTGCTATATCTTTTGACCTAATTATTTAATTAAGAAAAATACTAAGAATCTAAATACCCATTACTTTTTTTTCTTATCCGATTTAATTAGGCGATACCTCGATATGCGAAGAAAAAAAAGAGATTTGGAAATACTAATTTTTATTTTGTCCAGTGCCTTACTTAAAAAAAATAAGGCGTATAAAAGCTAACCCTTTTTAAAACTATCCGCCATCCTGATTTTTTTTTAATGTCAAATTTTGAACAAACAGACGCAACTCTCATGTTTTGTCTCTTTAAATAATATTTTTTTTTAACTAACTAATCAGTCCAAAAGTTACAGCAAATTAAAAAAAATATGTAATTTTGTGATTTTTTTCCAATGTTAAGCCCAAACACTCATAATCTAGAAGCTGATAACTTTTTTATTTCTTAACCGATTTAAGTAAGTGATACGTCAAGATACACATAAACAACGAGCATTTGTAGTGAAATCTTTAAAGTTTGTTCATTGTCGCACATAAATTTTTTTCAGGGGGATTTTTGAGAAATTTTTAATTTTCAACTGCATCAAAAAAGTATCACGTTTCATCTATCTAAAAAATTAATACCTTTAAAAATCGAGCACTTATGTCAAAAGTAATAGCCAATCCAAAAAGTGCGGAATTTTGTGGCCCACCCTATATATATATATATATATGTATATATATCAATAAAATCAAGATTTTACCTGCAATTCTTGCAACAAAAGCTTTAAGAAATTATGTGGTTTAAACATACATGTACCTCTCAAACAATTCTGGACAACCTCAAGACACTGCCCCAGATGAATATTTAGAACCAAAATTTCTTAATGAAATTTTGACTCAAACAAGACAAACCACGCCCATAATAAGAAGAATTCCGAAGGGAGCCAGAAAATGTATAGCCGAAGAATTCACTTTCATTTTGAGTAAATGCTACTCTTCTAAAGAATTTAATTCCTGGATACATTTATTATTTTTCACATATGCCATTCTAAAAGTTCCGGAGAAGAATAGACGAAACAAAAATAAGTATTTGACAACGATAATCAAGGAAAATTTACAAAAATCGGATTCCAATAAAAAAACTTCCAATTAAAGATTTTGTCCAATCATTTGCTTCAAAAGTCACTTCCACAAAAAATAAGCCAATTAAGAAGAAAGAAGAATATAATAAATTTTTCTCGACAAAAACTGAATCGAAAATTTCTGGAGGAGATATTAAAGGAGCTATCCGAATCTTCTCTTCTAGCGAAACCATTGCTGTTCCATGTTCTGAATCAATTAAAGAAAAACATCCTCCACATGAAAACATCAATCCAAATCCATGTGTCAGATGCTAAGGGAGCAATTTGTTCGTTCAGACCAGGTTCAGCGGCCTCAACACTTAAACGATTTGATAGGGGAAGATTTAGGTATATTTTCTGAGAAATGTTTAAATTCTTTACTAAATTTTGTTAATTTTTTTTTTAAACGACTCCTTGCATTTCCCCAATTCAGGTCCATGCAGCTACACCCCGCATTTGAAAAATCAACATTTTTTTAATGTAGAAATTATGGGCTAATTATCTACCGCAAAAAAAATTTTGGGCTCATCTCCTTATCTGATTTTTTTAAAGTTTAAAATGCGGGGTTCAGCTGCATGTGCAGCCCCATCCCGCACACATTAATAATAGCAGTACCGAAACAAAAAGTATATCAGAATTACGGGATAATTACGGGCTAATCATCTGTGGCAAAAAAAAATTTGGGCTCATGCCCTTATCCCATTTTTACAAGCTTTTATTGAATTTCACCATGTTTTTATAGGTTGTTGATAAGTCAAATCTTGTTAGTCAATTTTGACATGGTGATAGTGCAATTTTCAAAAAAAAAACTACATTAGTGAAAGGTGACCGAGGGGGTAATTTACTTATTTAAAAATCAAAACCCCTGCGGATATTGGATGCATTCCCTAAAAACAACAAAAAATTAGGTAAGGGAAACCCAAATGTTTTTTTGCCGCAGATGATTAGCCCCTAATTCGGAAATACTTTTTTAGGGTACCGCTATTATTAATGGATGCGGGGTGGGACTGCACATGAAGCTGAACCCCGGATTTTAAACTTTAAGAAAAGCAGATAAGGAAATGAGCCGAAATTTTTTTTTGCGGTAGGAAACCATTTTCGACCTTTTTAACTAGGTTTCGGCACTAAAAACGGATCCGAAGTTATTTCACACGCTATCCGCAGATACACCTCTTACCCACATACTATTGAAAAATTTTATTAAAAATACATTACACCAACGCTTTTGAAATTAACTCTGTGTTTCGGACTTCCATTGTCTATATTTTATTTATACACGACGTTTCGATCAGTACAATCTCTGATCGTCTTCAGGTGCAAACTACAATCAATTCCTAAGGCTACGTACTTATATACTGTGAGAAATCACTCAACCTTGAAGTTTAAGAAGTTGGCTCCGCCCAAGGAGGGGCTTCCAAATATTTGGGATTTCAACACTTGGTTTACTGAAAATACCCTGATTCTGCCCAATAAAGGCAGCTTCAAGGAATTTTCGTTTCTTCCAGTGTGACTCCTTGTGCAAAACCTTTGCTTCTGCCCACTTCATTCGGTGTTGTTTTGACCATGCATGTTCGGCAATTCCTGATTTCGTGGTTTCACCTTTTTGGGTATTCGTCTGATGTTCCTTAAGCCTAACAGATAGTGGTCTTTTAGTTTCGCCTATGTATGATTCACCACACTCACAAGGAACTTGGTAAATGCATTCCTTATTTTGTTTGTTCTCCGGTTTTGTTTTACTAAGAAGGCTTCGAATTGTATTACTAGATTTAAAAGCAGTTTTAATATTAAAGTTTTTCGCTACTCTTCGAATTTTCTCTGATACTCCTTTAACGTATGGGATTGTAAGGAATGCATTTGCCTGGTTTTGGTCATGTAATCTCTGTCCTGTTTGTTGAAATTTAGAAATAGTATCTGTTATAAGTTTCAGGCTGTAACCATTCTGCTGCAGATCCTTCTTAATGTTTCTTATTTCGATTTCCAAGTCATGAGAATTGTTACAAATTTGAACGGCTCTGTTATACAAAGTTTTGATTATGCCTCGTTTGGTTGTAGCAGAATGATTTGAACCTTGATTTAAATATTGTCCTGTGTGAGTGGGTTTACGATAGACTGTTGTTCTGATGTCGCTTTCTACTCGTGTGACAAGTACATCAAGAAAAGGAATTTGACAATTTTGCTCCAACTCCATTGTGAATTTAATGGTGGGTCTTATGTTATTTAGGTGGTGAAGAAATTCTGAAAGTTGTTGGTCATTCCCGGTCCAGACAATAAAAGTATCATCAACATATCTCAGCCAGAGCTTAGGTTTATATGTTGCGGTATCAACCGCGTGTGATTCGAACCACTCCATGTAAATATTGGCCACCACTGGCGAAAGCGATGAACCCATTGGCAGACCGTCTTCCTGAGCATAAAACCTATCTTTCACTTGAAAATAAGAGTTATGTAGGCAGCACTCCAACAACTCCATCACTCCCTCCAGCGGTAGGCTGGTACGTTCATAAAGGGATTCGTCATCAACCAGTCTCTTTCTAATAATGTCTAGCGATTCCTTTATTGGGACATTGGTGTATAGACTTTCGACATCAAAACTGACAAGTCTATCCTCGGTTCCTAAAACAAAAGATTTAAGAATATTAACAAAATGGTTTGAATTTTCTACAAATGAAGCGGTCTTGCCTGCAAGAGGTTGAATAATTTTCAAAAGGAATTTAGACAGATTGCTTGTTGGAGAATTTCTGGAACTTGTAATTGGGCGTAAGGGCATTGCATCTTTGTGAATTTTGGGAAGTCCGTATAGATGAGGAGGCTTGCTATAATGTGGTGTAAGTTGAGATCTTGTATTGTCCGGAATATATCTGGAATACTTTTTCAAAATTCTATAAACCTTACTTTCGATTGATTGCGTCGGATCTTTTGGGAGAAGTTTATAGTTTCCTTTAGCAAGCACCTCTTCAACTTTCTGGTCATAGGTTTCCGTGTCCAAAATCACTGTTGCATTGCCCTTGTCTGCCGGTAAGATTTTAATTGATTTGTCCTTTTGAAGATTCTTCAACGCGATTTCCTCTGTTTTGCTTATATTAGAGGTATGCTTAATAGGTTTGTCAATAGCCAACTTCTTAAACTTCAAGGTTGAGTGATTTCTCACAGTATATAAGTACGTAGCCTTAGGAATTGATTGTAGTTTGCACCTGAAGACGATCAGAGATTGTACTGATCGAAACGTCGTGTATAAATAAAATATAGACAATGGAAGTCCGAAACACAGAGTTAATTTCAAACACATCATTGTCTCAAACTTTCAAACAAACGTTGGAATCCCGGTACGGACCCGGTATCAGCGATCTTTTTCGAGGCTACGAGAAAACTTTAATTAAGCATACCAAAGAAGACACGCACATCGAATTCCTATGCCAAGCAAGAGACAGCAACATTATTCCGGTTGCATTTCGTCTTAAGGCATCATTTCCAGGACAAAGAGTTCAGCGGATTCTAGATGACGCCAGTAAAGCGCTTATACGGTCCCAAATCAGCTTTCATCGCTGGAACAAGTCCTTACTGACAGAAGAACTGAGACAACGGTTTCAGGAGATTCGAGAATATACTATGGAGGAAGATTATCAACCGATTCTGGACAAAATTACACGAACCTGCGACCATCTACGACAGACTTGGCAAGCAAAGCACCAAAGGAAATTCGCCCATCAACAGCCACAAAGCCAATTGACCACCGACGCTGTAAGAACCATCGTTAATGGGTCAAAGAAGACATTGACACCCATAGAAGAAAACTTACTTGCCAAAGGACTTAACTTTTCCATCGCTCCTAAGAAGATACCTACCATCGATATCATCACCGCCATAGAAGGTCATCCTCTTCCACGGCAAGACGCCGACGAGTTCAGACATCAGGTAAGGACCATTATTGACAAACCTATTAAGCATACCTCTAATATAAGCAAAACAGAGGAAATCGCGTTGAAGAATCTTCAAAAGGACAAATCAATTAAAATCTTACCGGCAGACAAGGGCAATGCAACAGTGATTTTGGACACGGAAACCTATGACCAGAAAGTTGAAGAGGTGCTTGCTAAAGGAAACTATAAACTTCTCCCAAAAGATCCGACGCAATCAATCGAAAGTAAGGTTTATAGAATTTTGAAAAAGTATTCCAGATATATTCCGGACAATACAAGATCTCAACTTACACCACATTATAGCAAGCCTCCTCATCTATACGGACTTCCCAAAATTCACAAAGATGCAATGCCCTTACGCCCAATTACAAGTTCCAGAAATTCTCCAACAAGCAATCTGTCTAAATTCCTTTTGAAAATTATTCAACCTCTTGCAGGCAAGACCGCTTCATTTGTAGAAAATTCAAACCATTTTGTTAATATTCTTAAATCTTTTGTTTTAGGAACCGAGGATAGACTTGTCAGTTTTGATGTCGAAAGTCTATACACCAATGTCCCAATAAAGGAATCGCTAGACATTATTAGAAAGAGACTGGTTGATGACGAATCCCTTTATGAACGTACCAGCCTACCGCTGGAGGGAGTGATGGAGTTGTTGGAGTGCTGCCTACATAACTCTTATTTTCAAGTGAAAGATAGGTTTTATGCTCAGGAAGACGGTCTGCCAATGGGTTCATCGCTTTCGCCAGTGGTGGCCAATATTTACATGGAGTGGTTCGAATCACACGCGGTTGATACCGCAACATATAAACCTAAGCTCTGGCTGAGATATGTTGATGATACTTTTATTGTCTGGACCGGGAATGACCAACAACTTTCAGAATTTCTTCACCACCTAAATAACATAAGACCCACCATTAAATTCACAATGGAGTTGGAGCAAAATTGTCAAATTCCTTTTCTTGATGTACTTGTCACACGAGTAGAAAGCGACATCAGAACAACAGTCTATCGTAAACCCACTCACACAGGACAATATTTAAATCAAGGTTCAAATCATTCTGCTACAACCAAACGAGGCATAATCAAAACTTTGTATAACAGAGCCGTTCAAATTTGTAACAATTCTCATGACTTGGAAATCGAAATAAGAAACATTAAGAAGGATCTGCAGCAGAATGGTTACAGCCTGAAACTTATAACAGATACTATTTCTAAATTTCAACAAACAGGACAGAGATTACATGACCAAAACCAGGCAAATGCATTCCTTACAATCCCATACGTTAAAGGAGTATCAGAGAAAATTCGAAGAGTAGCGAAAAACTTTAATATTAAAACTGCTTTTAAATCTAGTAATACAATTCGAAGCCTTCTTAGTAAAACAAAACCGGAGAACAAACAAAATAAGGAATGCATTTACCAAGTTCCTTGTGAGTGTGGTGAATCATACATAGGCGAAACTAAAAGACCACTATCTGTTAGGCTTAAGGAACATCAGACGAATACCCAAAAAGGTGAAACCACGAAATCAGGAATTGCCGAACATGCATGGTCAAAACAACACCGAATGAAGTGGGCAGAAGCAAAGGTTTTGCACAAGGAGTCACACTGGAAGAAACGAAAATTCCTTGAAGCTGCCTTTATTGGGCAGAATCAGGGTATTTTCAGTAAACCAAGTGTTGAAATCCCAAATATTTGGAAGCCCCTCCTTGGGCGGAGCCAACTTCTTAAACTTCAAGGTTGAGTGATTTCTCACAGTATATAAGTACGTAGCCTTAGGAATTGATTGTAGTTTGCACCTGAAGACGATCAGAGATTGTACTGATCGAAACGTCGTGTATAAATAAAATATAGACAATGGAAGTCCGAAACACAGAGTTAATTTCAAACACATCATTGTCTCAAACTTTCAAACCAACGCTTTTAATATGATTAATAGAGACAAATTTCTTTCTAAAGTTAAGGAACATATCCCAGATTTTTTCAATTCAGATTCAATCTAAATGCTATAAAACTCCTACTTTTGTATTCTTTGGAGAACAGTTGTTCATGTCACTACGTGGTGTACAGCAAGGTGAACCCTTGGGGCCACCTTTGTTTTGCCTAGTAATTCAAGATATTATTCAAGAGTTACAATCTGAAATCAAATTATTTTATTTAGATGATTGCGCTCTTGCAGGTGACCCTGAAATAGTTCTTTAAGATTTAAACACAATTATTAAAAAAGCGCTAAAATTGGCCTTCAAGTTAATTTTAAAAAATGCGAAGTTATTTGACACTCTTGCAGGTGACCCTGAAATAGTTCTTTAAGATTTAAACACAATTATTAAAAAAGCGCTAAAATTGGCCTTCAAGTTAATTTTAAAAAATGCGAAGTTATTTTTCTTACCGAAAATTCTCAAAATGAATGAATGAATGAAATTTTTTCTAAAAATCTTTCAAGTTTCCACACAGCCTATTATCTGTTAAAACTATAAATAGCCTTAAAAATTTCGATAATCTTCTGAAATCAACTTTAGAGAAAATAACTAATTTTAAACGATTTTGCCTGGAAACAATGTAACCTACCAGTAAAACTAGGGGGCTTAGGAATCCGTGACTCGTCTACTTTATGTTTTTCTACCTTTTTAGGTTCAGTTTCAAATTCGTCACACTTAGTATCGAGTATTCTTCCTTCTAATATTCTCAACTATCAAGATATATCCTTTATAGAAGCTATAGCAAAATTTTAAAATTTAACTAATCTTATAGACATCAATATTTCCGATTATAAATCACAGAGATTTCAAATTCAAAGTAGACCAAATTATTGCTAACGGAGATTCGAGATGCAAGGCTCGGCTTTTGGCTCTGCAGGAATATGAAAGCAATGCATGGTTAAGAGTTCTACCTTCTTCTTCTCTAGGCAACCTTTTGGACGACTCGTCTTTCCGAATTTCTGTTTCACTTCGTGTCGGACAACCTGTGGTTGAGAAACACTTTTGCAACTGCAACATTTATTGACATTTATGGACTTCACGGGCTCTGTTGCAGGAAAGGTGCGGGCAGGTTTTCTCGCCAGAGCCAAATTAACCAAACTTTAAAGCGTGCTCTGGCCCTTGCTGGAATCCCTTCACAATTGGAGATTTCCGGTATTAGTAGGAAAGATGGAAAACGGATTGACTAGGTGTCTCTGGTTCCCTGGATGGCCGTTAGGGCTCTTTTGTGGGATGCTACCTGCAAGGATACGATGACCGAGTCTTACATTTCAAAAACCTCGAGAATGGCTGGGGCGGCAGTAGAGCAGGATCAAGAAGCAAAATTTTAAATACGGAAATTTAAGGGTTAGGTCCTTGAAATGGCGAAGCAAAAAAACTTATCAGAGATCTGTGGAATTGCCATTCAACGCGGAAACGCCGCAAATGTGTTAGGTACTATCTCGTCTGACCTTGACCTGGAAGAGGATTTTGTTGTGTTAGTATGCCTGGGTAGTGTGATGTAGTGTTTTTATGCTTGTTTTGTGGTTGATTTTTTTTAGCTGTTTGTTGTTTTATATATTTTTTTATTTTACTTCAATATGTAAATAACTATTATATAAATTTAAAAAAAATAAAGCCTTTAGTTTTCAAAAAGTCTAATTTTATCAAAATCGGTAAATCTTTGCAAAAGTTATTGCAATTTAAATAACTCGTTTTTCTGTTAATAAGCTTGAATTTGCAGGCAAAGCCCGGTCTATTTAAAAACTTTAAACTGCCTTACCTCTTAATGGCATTGAAAAGAATGTCTCTTTGTAACCGATGTTTAATATTTAATAGTCTCGCACAGAAAAAAAATTCTAGGCGGGTCAAAAATACCTATTTTTTAAATAGGTCCGCCATTTTGTCAAATGTTAAATTTGACATCGCGCCAATTTTCCGCTAAGTTATAATCATTTAAAAACGTGCAGTTTTTTTGACACACTATATAATAACAACCAAAGAAATTAAAATGGTTTTTTTTTGCTTTAGAAATTAAAATGGTTTTTTTTGCTTTGGAAATTAAAATGTTTTTTTTTGCTTTCCGAGATAAAGACACGTGAAACATATTAAGTTTTACCATGATATATAGATTGTAGCATCTTCTCCGGGTAACAGGTACTATACTGTCCGCGAACCCAAATGCAAAAAGTCAAAACTAAAGAACCCCATTATCTAATCCATTTGTAGAATGCATCATTTCATTTGTAAATTGTTGTTTTAAATTGATTATCTTATTAATCAATCAAAGCGGTGAAGTAATACTAAAATATTTCTAAAGGTGCCCTTTTTTTTAGGTCTGATATAAACTTGACCCCTTTATGTAAAACTTTTTTTTTGTCTGATAAAATCTTGACCCCTTCATGTAAATTTTAACCTTTCCACAATTTAAATTTAATAAACATTGTTTTTTAGTTTTTTAGAAAGAATATAAACCTGACAATAAAAATATGTACAGGGTGCTCCAAAAGTCCTATGCATCCCCAATAACTTGTTTAATACATTTTTTTTACTGAGACTTTCCATCCATTATAGGATCAATGCCCAGTGTTAGCCGAGTTTTTGCGAAGTTAAAGAACGCAAAAAAAGTCATGCACCTAGCCGGGATTCGAACCCGAGACCTTCCGTGCGGCAGGCCGATACGCCACCCAACTTGTTTAATATAAAAACGTGAAAAGTTTATAAACAAATATTACTTTTAATTTTTAAATAAGACTGTATTTTTGGTAAAATTTTGATAGGACTTGTTTTTTTGATTCCAAAAATACCAAACTTTGTGAGAAAATGGGTAGATACTTTAAAAAATCTATAAAATTCTTATTAAACTTGACGCCAAATATGTTTTTCTTTTAAGGATAACAAATAAACAACTTTTTGAATCTATTGGCATTAAAATTTTAAAGGCTGCAATTTACTATTGTAAATTAATTATTATTAAAAATGAAACGTTCAAATCGGTATTATCAAGAATTCCAGCGAGATGCCACCGCCGTATTTTCCGGCTAATATATTAAATTAATTTTAAACTAAAATACAAATTTCAAATAGAATTTATTAGTTGGGTCAGCCATCCGAAACCGTCTATTTTGTTTAAAACCTGAAGTCAATTTTAATAATATTTTAAGACCAATGTTGTAGTAAAAGTACAAATAATACTTTAAAAATACCCCAACTAACACGAATCAAAATAAAAATATATAAAGTTTTCTTCAACCCATAGACCCCGAGTTATTTAATCCTGACAAAACTACGAGAAACGATCGAAGAAGATATTATTTGAGCTTTCTCTGAAACCAATCTTTTAGCGTCATAACCCCAAGGACCCAAATTTCAATGGTAAAAGTAAAATATATAAATAATAAATATTTTTTTCAGGTTTTTGGTCTGGGTAACAAAACCTACGAACATTACAACGAAGTCGCTATTTACATCGATAAGCGTATGGAAGAATTGGGCGCCACTCGAGTTTTCGAAATGGGATTGGGTGATGACGATGCCAAGTAAGTTCAGTTTACATGTTTTACTTTAGATTATAAAATTATATTATATAAAAAAGTTTCGAAGAAGATGGTTTCATGGGTTTTTTTGGCCATTTTTAAGTAATCTTCTTAGATGTGTCTATCTGGTTCCTATATAGAAATTAAAACGCAATTTGATCGAATCGTAATTTTGTCGAATGTAAAAGATCGAATATTAAAAATATCTAAACTTAAAATGAACTAAAATAAAACAAACGAAAATATTTTGAGCAAACTGTAAAAAGATCGAAACGTAAAATGATTGAACCGCAATTTAATCGAATCGTAAAATTACCGAACCGCAAATTGGCCGAATAAGACGGGGCCTCCTAGAAATCGAGGCTACAGCGTTGTCAAACCATATGAAAAATCCTTTCCAAGTTTTTTTTTTAATTTTTGAGCTGGGGTTTTGGTTTGTAGTAAGAAAAATTTTAACGTAGATCTCTAAAACTAACCCAATTAAACTAAACCTAACCCAACCAAACCAACACGTAAGTCAAACCAATCTAAAACGCGAATACCGGCTGCAAATACCTTTATAAATTTGACTTTTGTACGATTTGTCCAAATTACGGTTTGTTTAATTTATTTACGATCTTTTTACATTTTGGTAAAATGAAGTTTCGACGAAATTATCGTTTTTTTATTTTCGTTTATTTTACGTTCCGGTCTTTTTAAGGTCCGACGGAATTATTTTCGATCTTAATGTTTTCGTTTATGTTACGATTCGATCAAATCGTAGGTTGATCAATTTTTTTTAAATAAAATTACGTTTAGACTTTTACCTACTCGCGTGCGGTAAAGTGCACACTCATTTGCGTGCGGAAAGTAGTACTTTACCGCATTCAGTGCGGTAAAGTTAACGTTATGGCACTTTGCGGTAAAGTGACTACGTTTATTTCTATATTTCTTTTTTGGGAATTTTTGAGGCTTGTAAAAATTTATGATTGAAATTGACGGGAGCCCATAAAGTCCGAAATGATACCAAACAAAATTTTTACCATGTTTCGTTTGTTTCTAGTATTGAAGACGACTTTATTACTTGGAAAGACAAGTTCTGGCCTCAGGTCTGCGAGCATTTCGGCATCGAGTCAACCGCCGAAGACATCAACATGCGTCAATACCGACTCGAAGAGTTCGACGACGCCCCGGACAGGGTCTACACTGGGGAAATGGCTAGGTTGCATTCTCTTAAGAACCAGAGACCGTAAGTATTAAGAGATTTTTAGCAAATAATCCACAGTTATCAAATACTACATATTCAAAGAAAAAATATATAGTTGATTCTCACGAAATGTCCTCAAAATGGTGTTAGATGAGTTTGACCTACACTTTTATTGTGTTTTGATTCTTTAGAATTAAGTAGATATCAGTTTTTTTACAATAAATTTCAAAATCTATCCTCCGTGACTGTTACTATATTTTTTCAAATATCTGAGGTAGTAAAAGCATACTAAGAATGTCAGTTTACTAAGAAAATTAAAGACATCCATTTGCTTTAGATTTTATGAAATATTGTCATTTAAATTAAATCATTTTAAAACAGGGGAATCGGTAGAGATTTATTCGAGTAGCCTACTGCATTTTAATTTGAGGTTCATCGCCCAGAATTGATAGGCTTTTTGTTCTGCAAAAACGTCTAGCTCGTGCTTTGGCTGGGGCTAAATGGAACGGCCATACTATAAACTTCTACTCTTTGTAAAAAACATCAAAATTACTTTATCCAAAACAACAATGTGAATAAAGGAATGTAAACAAGATATTCCCTGCATTTTAGTAATCCATCACACCAAACATCTTTATATCAAAAATCTCTTCTCCATATGAGTATTAAGGCATATAATAAACTAACAGAAAAAATAAAACAAATCACCAGTCTCAACAAATTAAAACTCTGTATTAAAACCATTTTTAACAGAAAATGTATTATATTTACATGAGGAATTTTTTGTCTTGTTTTTCGATGTTCCATTATTTTACTTTATTTAAAAGTATGTTGTAAATACTTAAAGAATAAATTAATTCATAAATTAAGAATAAATAATAGAAGCTAGTTAAAATTTTTATTCACATGAGTGTTGCGCAAGTACCCAAGCAGCATTTTGACGTTACCTTACGTTATGCAGACGTAGCGATTAAATGACCCGACGTCAGCAGCAACGTCGTTTCGACTTCCTGTCGACCCTTATTTGTGTCTAAATGGGGCATAAAGATTAACGTTGCGTCGAAGTCACTGCGACGTCAGTAAATGAACCTTGTTTGGGTGAGCTTTCGCCAATTGCCAACGTTGATTATCGTTTGATGTCCTTCACTTAAAATTACTCACCATTGCCTACGTCGCCCATTCGTTGATTTCTCTTACTTAAAATTAATCAAATTTTCGTTTAGAAAAAATATCCCAAACGTAAATTGTACTTATAAAGTATATTATTTTGAAGAACAATATAACCTGATTGCAAATACCTAAAAATATAAAATGAAGACATATTTTTTTAATAAAAAAATAATAACAAACACTTTTAAAATGCAAGACAGATGCAATTTTTGCCAACGAAAGCCAGTTTATTGATAAATGTGATTAAGATGCTTCGAAAAAAAGGCGATGGTCTCGCGAATTCTTTAATATCAGGAAAAAAAAAGAAAAAAAAAACAAATAATTTTTTTTTGTATTTTGTTTATTTTGTTTTAAAAATGGTGTGGTGTGTGCCCAAGTTTTAAATTATTGTTAATTTTGAATGGCGTCTTCCAATTTAGAGCAAAATTTGTAAAACAAAAAATGTTTTTGTGACGGCCGATTAACCCCAAGTTGTTATTTTACCAATTCGGACCGAGTCTCCAACTTTGACTAAATGTCACTAAAACTAAGTTCTTACGTTCGAACGACGAAGGGAAATCGTACGTGCGAATGCCCGACAAGTATTTGAATTCTACGTCATGCATCGCAGATCAATGCTATATCAATTCCGACTTTAGAATCCAACCGCTAACAGTTGGTAAATATTTTGTTTAAACTACGATAATAGAATCCGACGTCTTCGATTAGTAGGTCAGTCGCACAGATAAACTTACTTTTGTTCACGTTTGTCAGATAAACGAAAAATTGTTTTTCCAATCATTTTCCGCTTTTTTAGAAAAAAAAGTTCGCGAAAGCACTGCGCCACACAGATTACAACCCCTTTAGGCTGAGCCTAAAAATGGACGACTTTTTTAAAATTGTCCACATAAAAAACCAAAAGAAATGGAGCCCATACCCCACAATTGGGAAGAGTATGGGATCTGCTGGTTCCCCAAGCTAAAAAAGGACATAAAAATGCACCAGTGCAGTCCATCATCCCTGCCAGATAAACAAAGTAAGGTTACATTAATGTCAAAGTAGGTTAAAAAACCCTACGAAAAGTAGGTCAAACAGCGAAACGTAAACTAGGTCAATGGAACACAACTTAAGTAGGATAACTAATTTAACCTCATAGAAACCAACATAGGACCGACGTTGAGAGATCAATAGAAAGTTACGTCGTAGTATACGATAAAGACCAACGTAAGCCTGCCGTTGGGAAATCTGTAGAAAGTTACGTCATAGTATGCGACGTCGACGGGTCGTTCAATACACTGACTTACGCTTAACAACGTTGGGTTTGACATTAAAGCGATGTCGTTGATCAAATAAGGAAATGGTGACTTAAATTTTCACTTACCTACGTCGCATTACGTCGGATTTTGTTGGAAGTCAGATAAATGCTGCTTAGGTACTGTCACGACCTAACCGCGTTTTGCGGTTTTCAAGCAAAAAACCATAATTACAAAAAAAGTACGTCGATCATTGTGTTTTAGATAAAAAATCGAATCTATTTTCAACTTGCTGAAGCTGCATATTATATAAACGTATTTTTAAACCTCTTCACTATATTTGGAACGTTTGGTGTCCCGCAGAAAAACGCAACTATTAGGCATTACTTTCGGTGTTAAACATCAACTGAGTTGAGATGTTTCTGTGCAGTGTGTGCACGTATGCTGCTCGATAAACTGTCGCGTTGAATAAAGTTGCTGTCGGCTGAAACCTTGCCTACTTGCATCCTCTTTAATAACTATTTTAGCAAGGACTCGCTTATTTCTGTTGATTTTAGTGGGTTAAGTTTAATGAAGAGGATTTAGAATCTCGATTAAAACGACATAAAATCAGGTGGTATATTACCTCCTGAGGTTACCTTATAGGCCCGGTTGTTCCATAGCGGTTTAAAGTCGGTTTGGAGTTTAAGCTTAGGTTAAATTTTTGGAAGAGTTGTTCCATCTTGGTTTAGCACTAAACCGAGTTTGGAGGCACGTTTAAACTCAGTTTTCTCAAACGCCCAAATTCGTAGGTTTAAACCAAGTTTTAAATACAAAAATAATCTTTTAAAGAAAGTTAAGTGTAGAAATTTATAGTTTATGCTTTTACTACAGGAAAAACTCATTTTGTCGAAATTTTTGAATTTTATATATTTTTTTGCATAGCGCACACAGCTGATGGCTTATGTTAGTTTGGTTGTATAAACAACATCTCGAAAAATTGCTCTACTCTTACTATTAAACGAAGATTCGATTTTATTCCAAGTCATCTCTTTTTTTTTGCTGGCGATTGATCCTGAGGATGCTTTTCAGTGGCTATTTCAAGAAACACATCAAAAACCTCCAAAAAACACACAAAATTTCTTAAAATTCTTGTCAAACGTTAGAAGTCAGTGATATTTTAATAAAATGTTGTTCGAGTTTCCGCAATTATAAGAAAATGGTTATCAAGTTCAATCCCTAGATAGCGCTACCATGCGAGGTGACCTTATTCTGATTTAGTCTTGGTTTACATTTGAATTGAACAACCGCTCACTGAAAATAAACTTGGTTTGCATAAAAACTAAGTTAAACTAAGTTTAAATCACTATTGAACAACCGGACTATAACGTTTTCGATCTACACTGCTCTCAGATCACCCCCACTCAGAATACGAGCACTCGACTTGCGATCGTAAATCTAACGCGTTTACGCCATAAAATTTATTACATAACCCCCAGATTTTTGTGTTTTTTTAACTTTTCAGGATATATTTTCGTGGGACCCTTTAGGGGGTTCATGCAAAGGGGTAGTGTAATTCAACACAAAGCTTTACGTTACCACTTCATCTGTATATTCGGGCACCACTTTTTGCACTATGAAAAATGTTGCGATGCATGCGCATCATCTCTTCTTTTTCAAAATTTTATATTTAAATTTTGGTTTCCCAAACTTTTTTTTAACCACAGTCGATTCGATCGGGTCATGTTCGGATGGTAGTCCCGCCCCAGAACTCTAGAAAAATAAAAATGTCAAAAGCTGGCTGATGTTGGTTTGTAAAGAGTGCTGTTTAAAAAACAAATTAGTTGGTGTACTTTGGTTGATTTTAAGTATATTAAAAAAGTAAACCTAGTCCAATCTTTCATTGTCAAATCTTAAAAATTGGCTCATTGTTGACCGATATTTATCCACTTTCTTTTCCTTAGTCTTTTCCTGGAAATCGTAAGAAATCCCGCGATTTCGGAAATCGCAGTTCACTTGTTGGCATAGTATTGATTTGATTGATTCGTTTGTGTGCCAGTATGGCACTGTCCACTGCGACCACTATTGTGGCTCACTTTTAACATTTTTTGTTGCTAGCCCCTTAAAGAGGCTCGCAACTTGCTTTGGTGAAGCATCATTAAGATAAAGTCCGTTGATCTGTAGTTTACCGAAGATACATTGACGCTGACGTGCAATGGCCGGATATTCACACGCATATGTCTGGCCGTCTCATCATACTCCATACAGAGCCTACATTCGGTGTCCTCACTTAGACCCATTCTGTGTAATGGTACTTTTAGCCTGCAGTGTCCGGTGTATAGATCAACCATTGTCCGGATGTCCTGCCTGGTGAGCTCAATGAGTTTCCCGGCCTACTTCCTGCAGGGTTCTGTAATGAACTCTTTGGAATGTGCCAGTCCCGGCAATTCTCTCCAGTATTGGTGGAACTTGTTTTCCATCCAGCCTGAGAGAGCAGTTAATAGGACTTTTCCTTGCCGTCTTAATAAAGTGTTGATTGTGTTGTATCCTATTCCAAGGGCTGGTTCGGGGCCAATAAAGACGGCAGAGGCCGCTTCGCGCGCCAGCTGGTCGGCACTCTCATTTCCACGATGCCCAGAGTGTCCCGGGATCCATACCAGCGACACAGTGTTTTTGGCATAGTAAGACGCCCATCGCAAAATTCATAATTCTTTCCCTTTTTGAGGCACATTAAAGATTTAATTAGTGATGATAAACTCGACTTTCTGTTCATTTTTTTTCAAAAAATAAAAGGAACAAAAAATAACAAAGTAACATTATGTCTATTGTTTTGATCGATTGACGGGGCAAGAAAAAGCGGTCCGCCAGAGATTTGGGGCACAAATCGAACACGTAGATCTCGTCGGGACCGTGATCCGTTCTTGAATCGAACACGCAAATCTTTTTTGGTTTGATCTTTTGTCGATTGGGAGCGGATTTTTAGTGCAGATTGAAACCGCTATTAGAGTGAAAACTGGGGTTTCATACCTTTATTTTAAATACAGTATAACTGTTATTTATTATTTTATTTTCTTTTAAATGTTTAGACCTTATGACATCAAGAATCCCTACCTTGCCAAAATCAAAGTTAACAGGGAACTTTTCAAAAACAGCGACCGACACTGTATGCATATAGAGTTTGACATAGAAGAATCTAAGTTGAAATATGATGCAGGTGAGAATAAAAAAAATGTGTATGATTGTAGGTCCGTAATTTTATTATTTTTTTTTTCACTAATTTTGGATACTCGAGTTTCTTATTTGACATCCATACCTAGCACAAGCGTAAAGTACCCACAATTACCTACAGTGTTACAGTAGAATTTTTAATAATATTTAGGTTAAATATTTAAGTTAATTGAGCAAGTGAAAAAAGCCCTTTTATTTTTGCCTCCTCATGGTAAGAAACCAGAGGGTAAAAACTGTCAACTTTTGTTTTTAAACCAAACAAAATAATCGTCAAGCTTAAAATTACAGAAGGCAAAACATCCTCTAAATATTAAAATCCACTTAACGCCGCAAGAAAAATATTTGGAGTGTAAGCAAAAATATATTTTTTTTATAAAATTTAAATTTTTAATGTTTGTTGTTCCATTATTCCTAAGCGGCTCAACCAATTTTCATATTGTTTTCCTACTCAATTTGGTGATCATCAAATTAAATATGCAATATATCTATCACTACCATAACATTCTGTATTTTATTCTTTTTTCAGGTGATCACCTGGCCGTTTACCCAGTAAATGACACCGATTTAGTGGAAAAAATCGGTAAGCTTTGCGAAAAGAATTTGGACACCATTTTCTCTCTTATCAACACCGATGAGGACTCGAGCAAGAAACATCCTTTCCCCTGTCCGTGTTCCTACAGGACTGCTTTGATGCATTATTTGGATATCACCCAAAATCCAAGGTCAGGTTACCGCTATTATTGTGATTTAGGGCCGGTTTCTCAATGGCGAGTTACCAATAACTCGAGCAACATACCTTGTAAAAATCTTTAAAAGGCGGGTTAAAATTAACTCCAGGGTAACCAGGACTTCAAGCTGAGTGCAAGTTACCTTACCTCAGGGTTAACGTAAAATAAATATTGGCTTAAAACGGCAAAAAAACTGGAATTTATAGCCAGAGTTAACTTAACTCTCTGATAACTCCCTATGAGAAACCGGCCCTTAGAAACCAAGTATATGAGTGTTGTTTTCGATTGATTACATCGATATCGACAAACCCTCTAGCTATCGAAAACAACCCTCCAGGTTTTTATTGTTTATTGACATACAAAATGACACTTTCTGACGTGTAGGTAGTCATTAAATAAAGAGATAACTTTTTTATTTAGGGGAAAAGTCATGAGGAAAACAATATCTTTTGTGTATAAACTACAATTTTCTATTGGTTTGGTTTTCTAGTGGTTTGAAGGTAATGGATTTTCAAGATATTAGCCATAAATCTACTTTCCAGTCAGACACCCCAAAAAAAAAAAATAATAGGTTACTTATTAAAGTTCTTAAGTATAGGATAGGATTATAGAATTTTAATTTGTTTTTGCAAATACTGAGGCTCTGGTTTAAATAAATAAGTTTTTCTACACTACCAAATCACATGTTAACAATTTACATTCAAGTTAATTTTTAACTTTGTAGTGTTGACATGTCATAGATGGAAGATAATCAAAAATTTCACAGATCAAGAACCACCACAAATGTCTGTTATTTTATGACATTTATCTATTTGTTTTACTCAGAAACTTTTCAGATAGTTGTGAAATAAACTATTTTTTTTTTTCAACATTAGGACCCACATTTTAAAGGAATTGGCAGAATACTGTTCCGACCCAGCTGAAAAGGAAAAACTTAAATCTATGGCCAGCACTACCCCAGAAGGCAAGGAATTGTACCATAAGTGGATTAACGAAGAAAACAGGTAATCACATTCACAGTAATTTTGACAAACATAAGGCAAGGTTTTTTAGACTTTAAAAATGTATATTTTCTTGATATTTGCGGTTCTCCCACACAGATTGTCATAAAATTCTCAAATGTTCTCAAGATTTGAGGAGCTTCCCACTGTCTAGGACTCGTTAAACCATGGTTAAAACTTCGGGTTTTTATGCTCGCAAAAAGGGAGCAACAAACCTTTAATCACTGGGAACTGATAATAAGTTGGGAATCATTGGGAATACAGCAGCAAGTGGTAACAACTATACATTTTTCTGGGAATCATTGAAGGTTTTTGAGGCAGCAAGTTTCCCCTCTCCAACTGAGCATAAGAATAATGATATGATGATTATTATGTTTTTATAGGAACATCGTTCACATTCTCGAAGACTTGCCCTCATGCAAACCTGCCTTGGACCATCTTTGCGAACTGTTACCTCGTCTGCAACCGCGTTACTATTCCATCTCTTCCTCCTTCAAACTTCATCCGAAGACTGTGCACATCACCGCTGTCGTTGTCGAGTACGATACTCCCACTGGACGTCATAATAAAGGTAAGAATCCATTCGGAATTCTTGTCCAGGATTTAAAGATACCTGCCTAAGCAGCATTTGGACGTTATCTTACGTTATGCAGACGTAGCGAATAAATGACCCGACGTCACGTCGTCTCGAAGTCGGTAGGACGTCAGTAAATGAACCTTATTAAGCATGAACTTTCGCCAGTTTCCAACGTTGTTTAACGTTTGATTCCGTCCACTCAAAATTACTCACCATAGCCCAAGGTTGAAAGTAAATTGTACTTATAAAGTATATTATTTTGGAGATCAATATAGCCTGTTTGGAAATACCCAAAAATATAAAATAAAGGTATATTTTTTTAAATGAACAGATACTAAGAAACGCTTTTAAAATACCAAAAAGATGCAATTTTTTCCGTCGAAAGCCAGTTTATTGATAAATGTGATAAGATTCTTCCAAAAAAGATGATCACCTCGAGAATTAGTATAAAGTAAAAGAAAAATAAAAAATGTTTTTTTTGTATTTTATTTATTTTGTTTTAAATTATTATTAATTTTGAATGGCGTTTTCCAATTTAGATCAAAATTTACAAAACAAAAAATGTTTTCGTGTTGGCCGATAGACGCCAAGTTGTTTTTAATGGCATATTTAATCGACTCCATTTTTCGTTATACCATATTTACTAAATGTTACTAAAACTAAGCTCTTACGTTCAGACGACGACGTAGGGAAACTCTACGTCTGAATGCCCGACGGGCGCACAGATAACCTGCTTAAGAGTTTTCCCTTGGTTTTCCCAATCATTTTCCGCGTTTTCAGAAAAAAGGTTTCGCGATAGTGCTGCGCCCCACAGATTAACACCCCCTAGTACACCGTGGCTGTGCCTAAAAATGGACGACTTTTTTTATGTGTATTAAAAACCTAATTGTACGAAAAAGATGGGATCTGTTGGTTCCCCAAGCTACAAAAGATATAAAAATGCACCAATGCAATCCATCATCCCTGCCAGATAAACAAAACTGGCCTCAATACAATCGTATTGTAAAAGTAGATTCGATTAGATTAGAATGGGGTGGTTTAGACACCTGTCCACCTCGACTTTCTCAGATCTATTGTGGTTCTCCTCTCTCCTTCCCTGCTTTGCTAGAACTACAAAACAAGTTCTAGCCCTGTCCTTGTCATGAAACCCAGAAGCCTTGCCAGTGTGCCCTGTATATAGCTTTCTGACCGCGGACATTCTAAGTCCCCCAGTAAGGCCCTGGTTCTACCTAGGACTTCACATTGACATAGGACATGTAAGGAGGTTTCTTCCTCTTTCTTGCAGAAGCGGCATGTAGCATCTTCTACCAATCCCATTGCATAATGAACTCTTTGGCCTGTCTTTGTCCAGGCGTTAGCTCACAAAGACTGTTCGTCTCTTTGGTGCTGTTTAATAGATTGCTTGGCTCTGGCCTTAGCGATCCCACAAAATGGTTCAGGCCCTGTGAACTTTATTGCCGAGCCTTGTCTGGCCAATTCATCGGCTTTTTCGTTTGCAGAGTGTCCCCGATGGCCTGAAACCCAGGCTAGTGTCACCCTTTTGATGCTTGCCAGCCTATTTAGAGCTGTTCTGCAGTCCCAAACCAGTTCACCTCACTTGCACTGCTTCTAGAGCTTAAAGTGCGACTTGGCTATCTGAATATATAACTACCGAATGAGAGTGTTTCTCTACTCTTTGTATTTCTTTGGTACAGTGATTTATTGCCGCTACTTCAGCTTAGAACACTGTGCATTCGTTTGTCAGGCTAGACTAGACTAAAGTCTCGTATTTTTGCCCGTATATGTCAGCTCCTACACCCTCGTCGGTCTTGGAGCCGTCTGTGTACCAGATGGATTCCGCTCCGAAGGGAGGATCTCCCTCCCAGTCGGCTCTATCCGGAATTTTGACTTTGTATTTCTTTTAGAATCTGTACTTGCAGACCATTACGTCGCTCGGCAATCCCAGTATAGGATCTTTTTTGAGCTCGTTTTTAAGTTTTTCATGCTCAGTTCCATGTGAACTGATAATGGGTGCTGACCCCGCGTTAGGCTGCCTCTCTGCCTGACATGCCGAGGTGGCAAATTCAGTAGAACTTTCAAAGCTGCCGTTGGGGTAATCCGCATAGCACCCGTGATACTTAGGCAGACTTGTCTTTGTATGCTATTCAGGAGTGCTATGGCCCCGGCCTGTTTCGTTCTCGTCCACCAAGCCACCGAACCATATGCCTTTTCGGCTGCCTTGATTATGTGAGGTTTCCATGTTAGCTATTGGTCAGAGATGACCCCTAGATATTTCACCTCCTTAGTGTATGGAATTTCCGGCCCATTTAGTACGGGTGGTTTTAGGCTTTATAGTAATATTTTCTTTGTAAATGGGACTATTTGCATCTTTTGTGCATTTATGGACAGATGTTCCTTTTTGCACTAGTTCACTAAATTTAGTGCTCTCTGAATTCGTTCAGATATTAACTTCCCCTTGACGACCACTACTAGGTCATCTAAGTAACCAAGACATATAAAGCTTTCGTTGGTAAGTTTGTTCAGGATGTCATCCTCTAGGTTCGCCCAGAGCAGAGGTGACAACACGTTGCGGGCATCCTCCTGCTGCTTTGACCTCTATAGTCTTTCTGCCTAAAGTGGACATTATTATCGTTTTTTCTAGGCTTGCTTTTATCCAACGACAGATGCAGGGAGCTACTTCTCGCCGCCGTTGTGCTTCTACCAGTAAAGCTGTTGTGGTTTTGTTAAAGGCGTCTTCAGTACCCAGAACCACTGTTACTGCTATTTCTTTATCCCTTGTTGACTTTGAGATTAGCCTGTTTAAATCGTCCAGGGCTAGATCTGTTGATTTACCTGGTTGAAAGGCGTACTGTCTTTTCCTCAGCGGTGAGCGCAGAAGTTCTTCGTCCCTAATGTCTGTCTAACACTAACAGTCTTTCCAGTATTTTCTGCAGGAAAGATGAGAGACTGATTGGTCTGTATAATTTTGGTGTTAGGTCTGTTACTCTTCCTATTTTGGGAAGGTACGTAACTTATCTTTGCTCCTTAAGACTGTCTTCCTTAGTCTCGGTGTAAGTTTCGTCTATTTTTTTGAGGAAACCTACTTCTTTCACCTCACAATTATTCATTGCCAGAAATTTGTGGATTTTGCGAATTCTCGAGCATGCCGAGATATCATCTATCTGTCGGCAGAACTTCCTCCACGAGTCCCTTTTAGCTTTACGGATTTCTTTGTTGTCTTGCCTTAACCTAATTTTGTACGCTTCCCAACTTTGGTTGGTTTTCGCTTTGTTGAACAACCTTCGTACCTCAGAGATTCCAGGTTTTTGTTCCACCAAATAGAGGATTATTTCGAGGGGTTTTAACTATATAGTTGTCATGATAAGCTGCCCTAATGGCTTCATATATCTGTTCCACTGCCAGTTCCAGGCTTTCAATGTCGTTTAAAGCCGCTGTTCCTTCTTTGAGGGACTCTTCAAGGGATTTCTTGTATCCCTACCAGTTTGTCTCTCTTGGATTTCTATATGTCACCTCCGTGAGGGATACGTCGAGGTCAATGGTTTTATGATTCAGGGTTTTATTAACGTTTTTAACAAAAAGCTGTTAGTTTGAAAGTTTGAGACAATGATGTGTTTGAAATTAACTCTGTGTTTCGGACTTCCATTGTCTATATTTTATTTACACAGGACGTTTCGATCAGTACAATCTCTGATCGTCTTCAGGTGCAAACTACAACCAATTCCTAAGGCTACGTACTTATACACTGTGAGAAATCACTCAACCTTGAAGTTTAAGTAGTTGGCTCCGCCCAAGGAGGGGCTTCCAAATATTTGGGATTTCGACACTTGGTTTACTGAAAATACCCTTATTCTGCCCAATAAAGGCAGCTTCAAGGAATTTTCGTTTCTTCCAGTGTGACTCCTTGTGCAAAACCTTTGCTTCTGCCCACTTCATTCAATGTTGTTTTGACCATGCATGTTCGGCGATTCCTGATTTCGTTGTTTCACCTTTTTGGGTATTCGTCTGATGTTCCTTAAGCCTAACAGATAGTGGTGTTTTAGTTTCGCCTATGTATGATTCACCACACTGTGTTTTAATATTAAAGTTTTTCGCTACTCTTCGAATTTTCTCTGATACTCCTTTAACGTATGGAATTGTAAGGAATGCATTTGCCTGGTTTTGGTCTTGTAATCTCTGTCCTGTTTGTTGAAATTTAGAAATGGTATCTGTTATAAGTTTAAGGCTGTAACCATTCTGCTGCAGATCCTTCTTAATGTTTCTTATTTCGATTTCCAAGTCATGAGAATTGTTACAAATTTGAACGGCTCTGTTATACAAAGTTTTGATTATGCCTCGTTTGGTTGTAGCAGAATGATTTGAACCTTGATTTACATATTGTCCTGTGTGAGTGGGTTTACGATAGACTGTTGTTCTGATGTCGTTTTCTACTCGTGTGACAAGTACATCAAGAAAATGAATTTGACAATTTTGCTCCAACTCCATTGTGAATTTAATGGTGGCTCTTATGTTATTTAGGTGGTGAAGAAATTCTGAAAGTTGTTGGTCATTCACGGTCCAGACAATAAAAGTATCATCAACATATCTCAGCCAGAGCTTAGGTTTATATGTTGCGGTATCAACCGCGTGTGATTCTAACCACTCCATGAAAATATTGGCCACCACTGGCGAAAGCGATGAACCCATTGGCAGACCGGCATCATGAGCATAAAACCTATCCTTCACTTGAAAATAAGAGTTATGTAGGCAGCACTCCAACAACTCCATCACTCCCTCCAGCAAGGTTGAGTGATTTCTCACATTTATATTCTCACCTGAAGACGATCAGAGATAAAATATAGACAATGGAAGTCCGAAACACAGAGTTAATTTCAAAAAGCTGTTAATTGTTAATCATCTTTCTGTTTTTTACGATGTTTGCCGTTATAAAACCCCTTTTTTTTCTTTTTTTATTATTTTTGTTTTGTTTATTAAAAGCAGTAGTTCTTGTTTCTAAATATTTCAATAAGGTTTAACAAAAAATATACCGAATAATATAAACAATAATTACAAAAACTAATTACTATACCGCATAACGTTTTAAAAGACAATAACCAACAGAAACTTATTTTACAACTAAATTTTAAGATGGCGGACAAAAAAATATTTTTACTCAAAGTCTTGCTCAATTCCCTGCAAAGAGCACTTTGTTGCATTAAAATCGGTGGTATGGTTCGAAAGTTATAACGGAAAACATTTTGTCCGGTTTTTTATGGCCCACCCGGTATGTTATTTAGACAAGGTTTACTTTACAATTCATCGATTTGGTAAAAACAAAACGATATTAAAATACAAAAAACAGATAGTCAACATCGGTTTATAGTTTTAACCGAGGTCTTTACACTTGTTGAAATGGCCAATTATTTTTTTGCAGGTGTCGCCACTTGCTGGCTCAAGGAAAAATTGCCCAAACCGGATGGCCCACCGCTGACAGTGCCCATCTTTATTCGCAAATCGCAATTCAGACTTCCGACAAAGCCTCAAACTCCCATTATCATGATCGGGCCGGGAACCGGGGTGGCTCCTTTCAGAGGTTTCATTCAGGAAAGGAATTTAGCTAAGCAAGAAGGGAAACAGGTAAACATTAAAAAAGTAGTGTTTATGGTCAATATCATATTCGGAAGTTACTCGAAGAAATAATTGACTCATGTTCTTGCGGAAAAAGTACCAATTAGTTAAGAAAATTAGATTTATAGGTGATACCATTTAAGAACACATTTTATCACAAAGCCCAACGAAGGTATTTTTAAGAGCCCCAATTTAAAGCAAGGAAAGAATGAAGTATTAAAATGTAAGGGAACTTCAGTTATTTTTAACATAAGGTTGAAAAAATCCCCAAGTGTTTAAAGTTGTCTTGTTAACTGGTTTCGCTACAAAAAACAAATTAAATTATTGAAAATATTATGATAATTTTGATTTTCGCAGATGGTTTAGGAATTATTTTTTTAGAACTATCCTAAGTATGATATGGTATAACAAGTAAGAAGTAAATTGGTCAGACAAGAACAGTTATACTGTTTTTTTAAAAATGAAGGAAACTACATTTAAATATTAAAATTCAAAAAATGTCAGAAAACTGACACATATTTGTACAGATAACTATAACATATTTTTTGAAGTCTTACCTAATTATATAACACACAACCAAATTGAGGCATTTTTTAGCGAACATAAAACTATGACAAGTCTTTTTTTAAAGGTAATAGTAGTTTACATGCCAAACATGTTATGATGGTCAGTAAACTCGAAGATGAAGTATGAGACGCGAGCCGCAGGCGAGTGTCTTAATTTATCTGAGCGTGTAATGACCATAACATGCGAGTTAGTGTACTATACTTTAAAAACAAGGTTTTTTTTTTCTTAAAAATGCGTAATATCAGGGACCTATATAACTTAGATCTCTGGTAATATGTCAATTGAACGGGACTTATTTTTGGTTAGGTACTAAAATTATATCGGATTTATTTACGTTTAATAAATATTTATTGTCTTAAAAATATAGAAAAATAATTCACATTTTTGCGTCAAATAGTGCTCTTATAAAATAAAGTTTCATCGCTTGTCACGCCATCTTGTGGTTTACGCTCGGGTTTACGACTAAGCTTTATTATTATCCTAGGACCGTAAATGAGCCATTAAAATCGTGTTGAGATTGTCGTAAAATTGGTATTATTCGTTAGTCGTAGGTAACGAGCACTTTATTTTTGTTTATAATTTGATCATTATGGGGTAAAAAATGAAATTGACCAGTAAGATATAGTTGGATGACATCTTACTACCTACCTACCTACTACCTGCAGCGAAACCGGTTAACCAATCTGAAAAAAACTGGGAATAAACAAGACAACTTTAAACACTTAGTGTTTTTTTCAATCTTCTTCAACCTTATGTTAAACTTTACCCCACATGAATACCTTACAATAAAATCAGTTACTTTTGGTTAGGGTCCTAAAATTATAATACAAGAAAAAGAGGTATTTTTTACGACCTTCATGCTCGTATCCACCAACGCAAAAATTTGGCAAACAATAAAAAAAAAGGTGCTACGAGCCGTGTCTTAGTTTTTACAAAATTTCGGCATTTACTTAGCTAAGGACACTAACAGAAAAAAAAAGAATATTCTGAATACTAACTAATTGCGATAGAAAATTGCGCACAGGTACAGTTTTCTGTTTTTAATTTTTATTATTTATTTTTAAAGGTAAAACAAAAAACGTATGTTGTCGATGTACTTTTTTATACTAAAATGTACTTAACAGGTTCGCTACCAAGAGTATTTTAAGAATGCGTCGTCGGCGACCAGATAGAAAAAAAATTATTAGTTTTTGCCTAGTGCTGTGAGTTGATCCTGAGACCACGCATCACAATAGACACTTAAAGTGACATATAAAAAGAGTGCTTATTCCTTGTCGCATCTCAGTGCGCATGCTCAAAACGCCATACGGCGCTACGTCTCACCCATAAACATTTAAAGTTAAACTAAAAAGGGTGCTTAGTCGTTGTCGTATCTCAGTGCGCATGCGCAGAATGAATACATCGTACAAAACTACGGCTCACCTATCTCTACAACCACCCATGCAGTATTCGCAAGTAGTAAGCTCATTGTATCGGTCCTGAGCAGGTTCACTGAGATACGACAATGACTTAAGCACATTGTGCAACTTTAAATGTTTATGGGTGAGACATAACGCCATATGGCGTTTTGAGTATGCGCACTGAGATACGACAAGGAATAAGCACTCTTTTTATATGTAACTGTAAGTGTCTATTATGTGTCAAACCTTCCTATAGACCATTACACATCAAGCAAATCGATCGCAGGCTGCGACGAGTCGAGTAAGAATTGAATTACAATATTACATTAAACCTGCGTCACATATGTATGTATGTTTGACGGCGGGCGTACGCGAAAACCCAACCGACGCATATATGTGACATCTGGTAGCAAACGTGTTAACTAAGTGTTGTTTGAAGGTGGTAGACAATGTAGAACTTGAGAGTAAACTAGAGTTTCGAACTTCCATTGTCTTTATTTTTACTTTTTCACAACGTTTCTAATGCATCTGCAATCGTCATCAGGTGAATACTAACAAAAACTAAGACTACCTAATCTTATACACTAGCATGTTTCCAGCGAACCATGACGTTGGCCCCGCCCTTTCACAGTTGAAATCTGTTAGCTCCGAAAAGTATGGGTTTCATATTTGGATGATGGTGACGCTCTGTTAAGAAAATACATTCTGGTTCATCAGGATGAATGCTGTTTCTTTTAATTTTCGCTTGAATAGGTTTTCCTCCTTGGCGACGATCTTTGCCTCTTTCCATTCCATATGATGTTGATTTTCCCACCAATGTTGAGCTATTTTCGATCCAATTATGTCCCCTCGCATGGTACCTGGTAGATGCAGTTCTTGATGTCGTGGCGTTGTGGTTTAGTTTTTGTCAAGTAACTTCTTATTGTTGTGGTCGTTTTGAAGACAGTCCACAGATGGTATTGGTTGCCTATTCTTCTTATCTTGTCTGAGATTCCTTTGACGTATGGAATTATAAGTGTCGTCTTTGTTTCAGTATTTACGACTGTACGCTTTGGAGTTGGTGTGTTCTGAAGAGTTTTATTGATCATATAGTTTGAGAACCCATTCCTCCGCAGATCGGATCGAATTTTTTGACTTTTCTTTATTTAAAGCTTCTTCTGTATTGCAGATGTAGGTGGCTCGATCTATGAGAGATTTTGCAATTCCCAGTTTGGTTGATGTGGAGTGGTTTGATTTGAAATGAAGATATTGTCCAATATGAGTTGATTTGCGATACACGGAAGTGATTATATATATCATATGGAATGGAAAGAGGCAAAGATCATCGCCAAGGAGCAAAACCTATTCAAGCGAAAATTCAAAGAAACAGCATTCATCCTGAGGAACCAGAGTGTATTTTCTCAAACAAGCGTCACCATCAAGGATATTTGGAAACCCACACTTTTCGGAGGTAACAGATTTCAATTGTGAAAGGGCGGAGCCAACACAAAGTGCCTCTAGAAAGAAATTGTGGAAAAGTTCGGTTGAAAAGACGGCAATCGGTAACCCGAATATCTCGAGTTTAATGAGAACCCGAGCGGCCATTTTCTCAAAACTTGCCTCACCTCTCCTGTTAGTTTAGGGCTTCCATTATATGAAAATTCACGGGACAAATTAAACTTTTTGTCTCATTTTTCTCATATTTAAAGATATTTCAATACAACAACATCTTAATTAATTATGTGGAGGGTGTATGAAAATAATTTTAAAATAAAAGCAAATTAATTTTTTTATCTTGATGCACGATAACAAAAAATTCGAAACATCGAAACACAGAATAATCAAGGATTTTAAAGCGCCTTTTCTCGTAATTTGAAAGTACCTATTTTTAAATTAGGTTATCTCAAATAATATTGCTTTTCTTTACTTGCTTTGATTTTAAGTTAAATGTAATTTTGTGATGTCTTAGAGGACAGTTTACCTTTATTTTTTTTACTTACAAAACTCTAAAAAATGCCCAAATTTCCCCTGACGAGTGGAATTGCCCTTTAGTAATTGAGAATTTCGATTTTTTTTTATAGGTTGGACAAACGATTTTGTACTATGGCTGCAGGAGGAAAACGGAAGATTATCTTTATCAAGAAGAAATGGAGGAATGCGAAAAGAACGGCCTTTTGACATTAAGGATAGCTTTTTCCAGGGACCAACCTCAAAAAATTTACGTCACGCACTTGATCGAGGAAGACGCTGACTTGATCTGGAATATTTTGGAGAATAATGGGCATTTGTATATTTGTGGGTAAGTTTATTTATTTTTTTAAATCCAAATGTCCAAAAATATGTACTAGTTGATTTTGATACAATATGATATGATATATGATCAAAATTGCTTGAGTCGCTTTATTGTTTGACCTTATTATGTTTTCTGCATTTTAAATTTAAAATAAAAAAATGTCGATTAAAGTAGGTAATTTGTAGATTATTACAAAATAACACGGAGTATGAAGGGACCACTAACAAATTTCATTTTTCTGTGGATTTGTATATGTTTTAGATACTATAATTCTTAACCTGATGCCCAAATATTATTGTCGCAGGGCTTACAGTTTACGAGAAATAAGCGTTTTAAATTGCTATTTTTAAGTGTATTGACGGCTTTGGAAGATACCTTATATTTTTAAAAAAATTGAGAAACCATGAAATTAAAAAAAAAAATACTGGTTATCTTTTTGTTGGGACTAAGATACTTAAAATGTAAATAATGAGAATAGTATCCCCGAGAAAATCTTTCGTTATCAACCGGGGGAAACCCCTCCACGTCCCCCTCCAATTTCTCCAAAATCTGCATTTTTTTGAGTTTCATTCGTTTTTCTCAAAAACTACGCTCCAAATAAAAAAATGCGTAGTATACTTAATTGTAGGTAATAAAATTTCCTTTCCAACAATGTATCGCTTAGTCCCGCTTATTGTATGGTTGACAGTCCAGAGGCATCGGTTAATTAGGGTTATTTAGAAAAATCGACAAAAATCACCTTTATTCATAATTTCATATTGAAAAAAAGGAACATTTGGGTAGAAAGAGCAAAATTGCAAAATTGTAGTTTCCCTTAAAACCATTGGCATGGTTTGGGCATGCGTAAATTTTTTTTTTCGAACTTTGTGGAACTTACCGTCGCCTCGGTGGGTTATTATAAACTACACAACACACATTCTCATTCTGAATAATTTAGACTTTTCCCATTAGCCTCAAGCGTAACAGGTTGTCATGAGCCTATAAGAAAAAACACAGTGGCGTCCACCTATAAAGGTTATAAATAAATCGAGTTGTATCAAAGATGAAAAGATGATTTTTTATAAATAATCGTTACATTTTATTCTTTGCCGTTTTACAATAAAAACAAAAATAATAAAAAAGTAACAACACATGATATTAGTCTAATAAACCGTCGTCAACGTCAACCAAAGAATGGACATTTTTGCAGTGGAGACCCATACAGTTTGTACAACTCGTAGTACATTTTAAATTTACTTTATTGAAGGTGTACATTCTGCTTTGACAATCAGATTTACAACTGTAAAAAAAATATTTTAAAATACATTCTGGAGCAATTTCTTTTAAATTATGGACATCCTTCTTATTTAAGCGACGCACAATGGATCGAAGTATAAAAAATTAGGGATACCTCCAAACTGGGTAGAGGAGACTAGACGGTAACCCAAAAAAAAGGAGACCTGGACTTCTCCGTGATCGAGACTCCATGGGACTCGGCTGGACTCCGAAAGATTTGGTAGCGGGAGTCGACAGAGGTGACTAGAAAGAGGCGGTAGCACTTTCGGGTAGCAGGACCACTCCAAGAAATGCGTCTAAAGACTCCGACGGCGAACTCGACCAGCGAAACCGGGACCTCGATTTTCGCGTCAACCTATATGACTGCGGGCCGCTGGGGAGAAAAGTCTACCGTCAACCAAGTTCTGCTCTGACGGTAGCGATGGTCTCGGCGATGGTAGATAGATGCAAGTCTTAAGATGTAGCAGGACCGCCCTTCGGAGGGGGTGTAAATCCGGCAGTCCACTGTGTATACTTGCTACGCAGTCTAAAGATCTCTGCCCTCGACAAAGAGGCACGTGCATCAGTCGAGGGTGCACGGGGGGTATGGCAGAAAGGGTCCATTATGCGGTCTAATTGCGAGGCCTACAGCCGTCTATCTACTACTAGTACTATTTCAGCAATAATACCTTTTTTTTGTTGCTTTTTATACTCATTTTAAATAAATAGGGTGAAGTGGGATCAGGACCATCTGTAAAGCTTGCATCAATTTGGTAACGTTGCGGCCCAATGAGCATTTTCAGAAACTTCTGGTGACAGATATTTATATAATTATTATAAAGAGGGTTCCATTGATACCCTAGGGTATTTAGAAGTTTCCTACAAGAATTGAGTTTGTGTATTTGTTTTATTAAAGGCTCTAAATTGATGGTACACTAAAGTAACATAAAACTGGCGTTAACAATATTTCCATGGACATCTTTATAAAAATTAAAGTCATCGGTTCAAATGTTATATAAATTGGTGTTAACAATGTTTCCACCAACATATTTATAAAAATATAAGTCATCAGTGACAAAAGTTATATAAATTGGTGTTTGAAATCTTTCTGTCAACCCACCTATAAAACCGTAAGTAACTATCAATTAAAGATATATAATAGATTGGTTTTTAAAATGTTGCCATCAACCCACTTATAAAACTTAATTAACCAACAACAAATTTATATAAGATAAGATTGAAAATATTTCGAGAGAAATTTATAAAAACTTGGGAACTCACACACAATAGTTATATAAATTGGTGTCTGTAATATTCTTATGAACTCATAAACCTTTTTTTGCCATAAGGTTTTTTCTATAATGTTGTTATTAATTTCTTTATACAGTGTACAACTGTTTTTAGAACAAAAAAAACAATTTTAATTTATTTTGGCAATTATAATAACAAAACAAACAAGATTTTTTAAGGTTAATTTTGTGACACCAAAAGGCGCGTTTTTGCGAAATCAAAAGGAGCGTTTTTGCGACATTAAAAGGCGCGTTTTTGCGAGATACCATACCATTATTATCTTGTTTTAATTACATCAATCTGAGAGAGATAAGAGATCCAAATCTTCTTGAGATAGTTGCCGATGACAGATATCGGGATCGAATGCATTTTACACCCGATTCCCACCAGCGTTTCCGATGCGCAGTCACCCTGACTCAAAAAACTCATCACGTGGTCCGACATGAACTTGTATAGGCAAATCTCGCTTAGACCACATGATACGTGTGATTCGGGGGACCCACGAATGAGAAACGCATAGATGGGAACCGTGTTTTAGAAAAAGAGAACAATATAGTAACCGTGTTAAGGTCGCAAAAACGCACCGTGAAACGTCGAGCGCATACGCTGATATTGCTGGTCGGCGGCAAATGTGAACACCCCGGAAAATACTCGCCTGTACACCCTTCGACCCCGCAATCTAACTATATTCTTGAGATAGTTACCTCTGATAGTTATGCGGGCTTGAAGTGTGTGGAGGCGGGTATTTTTCCTGGTATGTGTAGTATGCTGGATCTCTCGAGGAATGCATTTAGGAAAAGAGAACAATGGTAAATATGTTAAGCTCGCAGAAACAGACCATTAGTGTTCAACACTGCGCCATCTGTAGCCCTTTGTTCCAAGTAGCATCATTTTTTAAAAGGGTTATAAAATAGTGTTGACGAGGTAAACAGTGGTATAGTTGTATTGTTTTTTTTTATAGAATTGTCGGAAATTTTCGCCATTTTGGATTACAAAAATAGGTTTTTGGCCTAAATAAAAACGTTATTTATGGGGTTTCAACATGTGTTTCAATCGAAATATTGCTTGTTAGGGTTAAGAACAACATACAAAATTCAATATTTGTCCCAGAAAGAAAAAAAAGCGTATGAAAAAAAAAACGATATTTAAATTAATATTTTTTTTCTCGTTTTCTCAAGTATTTTTGGAGCCCGTGAAATTTACGTGAGTTTATTCGAAAACTATACAGTACACACGGGACCGCAGCTGATTTTCAGAGTAGGATGACTTGAAAAACAGCTTTTATTTGACTATAGTATATAAATATTCATATTCATATTCCTGCTTCAGCTTATCTCACTTTCATTTTATTTATTTTAGAAGATTGCTAAACACCATTTTATAAATTTTTTTATTGTAAAAAGAAAAAGAATAATACATAACCAGCAAAGGGAAGAAAGATGGAAAATCTATATTTCTAAATCCATAAAAACCTTTAATTTGTTATGTAGTGTTGTTAGAACAGTTGTAAAACCTTTTTATAATAATCTCTATACTTGAAGGCTCATAAGGAAGTTTTATAAAATCTATATGTTGTTTTTCTATCCATTACTATGTACTATAAATTTTTATAAGCTGGTGTTGAACAGTTGTTTTTCAAGTCTTTTTTACTCATTTAAGAGATATATTAGAGTTATAAAATTATCACCAACACTAAATAATATAACTTTTGGTTATTTTATGAAGGTTTTATATTATTTGCTGTAACTTTTATATAGACAAAAATGCTCATTGGGGGTTAAAACTCAAGGTTATTTTTAAAGACCCATCCAATTTTTTATCGAATTGTATCAACATTTCGCATGAAGGTGCTGCCATGTTCGTGCCATAAAATAAATGTTGTTAAATTTTTTGCTGCTAAAATTTTCAGTGGTTTATGCTTATTTGTCTTAGGATTCAAGGAGTAGTAAGTATGGGCAAATTTTTGTGGCAAATAATGTTTTTTTATTGTAGATTACGATTTGGTGCTGTTATATTAGATATTTTTATTTTGGTAGTAGCTAGAGGGGTGATCTCACTAACCCCAAGAAAAATGTGAAATGGAGTCACAAAGTCTGGGCTAAGTGGGTACATGCAGTAAGTTGTGATTTAATTTTCTTGTTTGTTTCAGTTTAGAAAATGGCGAGAACCTATGTAAGAAAAACCCAGATTGTTAACTTTTGTTGAAAGTTTTCAGAGTTTTTTTTTAATGTTTCTTTTCCTTTTTAGTGGTTAGGTTTAATTTAATTAATAAATATGTATCTTTTTCATATTACAGAAGAACGGTTTTAGTTAGAAAAAAAAATAAAAATTGCAAAAAAATTCTAATGTTTACAAGATTACGAGCAAGATTATTTCTCTTACCCCATAGTGTTTTATACCAAAATTACGTGTGGTGATTCCTCTTGCCCCATTTTCCGGGTGAAGTGGGAACACTCGACTTTGTTTTAGGAAATGTTGAATTACAGAAAAACTATTGAGAATTGGTGCATTTTAAAATAAACAGTCTATTATAGGTATCTCCAAGCATAAGTGTAGGATTTTGGATAATTCAAGAGTGTTAGTTTTTTGTTGGTAACAAAAAATTCCTAAATTATACATTTTAATGGTCCCACTTACCCCACTTCACCTTATGCCAAACATCATAATTATTAAAGCTTTTAATTCTACCGCGTAGATCAAAAAATATATAGGGTGCCTTGAAAATCTCAGCCCAAAATAATATATTCTTAGATATAAAAGGGGCAAACGACTATAGTTCGACATACACAATCATGAAGCAAAATAATCATTTTTAAGAGGGCAAGCATACCATCCTTGACTCACGGGGCGGCATAGGGCAGTCAGTTTTATTTTAAATTGACATTTCTATCAAGTGGAAATTTAACAGTTTGACGCAATTTTCAGTTTTCTTTGTGAATTATTTTCACTCGTATTTTCAGTTACAAACAAATCTTTTCAATTTGTTAAATTTACATTGCTTGCATCAATTTGCAATTTTGCGTTTATTTTCGCGAAGCAATTTTACAAAATTCTCATGCTTCAAAGACCCATTATTTTTTTATTACTTAATTGAATTAAACTATTAATACCTCAAGATGTAAAGAAAGGATGGAGCTTCTGTGACAACGACAAGAAAGGATGGAACTTCTTTGGCAACGACTTTGATTTTGTTCACTATCGCACACCATTTTTTTTAAGGGAAAAATTACCCATATATAAAACTGTCCGCCAACTTGAATATTTAAGATATCTCAAATTTTTACATCTTGTTACATTTTTTTTAAGACAAAGAAACTTTATCTTCAATACTTTTGACATTAATTTAAAAAAAAATAAGTACGGCACATTTAGTGTGACATTTAAAAAAAAAATTATGACCTAATACTGTAGCCCAATAATGCCTTAAACTAAAATGTAAATGTAAGACATTTTATTTACCTATTTGAAGCCTTCTTTAGTTTGCTTTAAAAAATGCTCGCGTGCTCGATGATTAAATAACCACCAGATATATTATCAAGAACACCAATATGTCTTTAACCCAAATATGTGACAAAAAGTTTAAATTTGGCTCTTTTCAAAAACGGTCTCTATATTAGCACTGAGTAGATCCACTGTGCGATGTCCCAAGCAAGTTTGAATCTGCAGATAAACCCTCATCAAATGAAGTTGAACTGCTTCGCTGGTGGGAGGCAAAGACGCTAATTCGAATTCGCTGAACAATTTTTGTCGAGAAACAATTTTATTGTATTTTACATGGCGAAAATTGTTGAAACAGCCAGACTTTTCTCCGCTATTCCAATAGTGGTATAAAAAATTAGCCTGTGAGCGGAGGGCCCTGAACAGACGCCATTTTTTTGACAATTTCGAAAAAAAAATCTTTTTACGCAAACTTAAATTAAGGGCATCGAAAATTTATATAAATCGGTTACTTATAGATCACTAAATATTACCCCACCTGTGAACAGCCTAAAAAATGTTGCAGTCCAAAAGTGAGGTTAAGGTGACAAAATATTTTTTTAAATCCTAACGCTATGTTTGGCTTCTGGTCAAATTGTATTATAAAATGATAAAGATAACATTTAGTGCCCCTAGGAGTGGGGGGGGCAAATTGTGTTTTTAGATTTTTCCCTGTATCTTCCGAACGACTTACCCTGCACAATTGAACGCTGAAGCTAAGCGGTTTTTTAGTACATATACTATTACCAATCAGTCTGAAATAACACAAAAAGAAAATCCAGCCTGTGAACAGAGGGCTCTAAACAGGTTTTTTTTTACAATTTCGTAAAAATATATGTGCCAACTTTACTTTAGGTTAACAAAAATTTACCTATATAAACCGGTAACCTGTAAGCAGTCTTAAAAATACGGACGTCAAAAAGTTTAAAGTCAAATCAATATTTTACAATACTTCATTAGCAAACATAAACTTTTTAAACACAAAAATAACTTGAGTTTGTAGCTTATAATCAAACAGAATTTTGTTAAATCACAGTTAGTAAAATAACTTCCCAACTTACATGTGTTATATATTGCTCTATATATGCTGTAGGTTAAACCGTTTGGATTTAAACATATATTTTGTCACCTTAACCTCACTTTTGGACTGCAACATTTTTGAGGCTGTTCACAGGTGGGGTAATATTTAGTGATCTATAAGTAACCGATTTATATAAATTTTCGATAAATAGATTTTTTTTTTCGAAATTGTCAAAAAAATGGCTGTTCACAAGCTAAAACATTTTTTTCTGATATCGGGCTGATTGGTAATAGTATGTACTACAAAACCACATAGTTTCAAGTGCTCAGGATAAGTCGTTCGGGAGATACAGGGAAAAATCTAAAACCACATTTCGCCCCCTACCGCCTCCTAGAGGCACTAAATGTTATTTTTTTTTATAATACAATCTGGCTCGAAGGCCAATATGATTACCAAATTTCGTCATCGTAGGTCAAACTGTTAAGATTTAAAAAAATATTTTTTTATCCTAACTTCACTTTTGGACTGCAATATTTTTTAGGCTATTCATAGGTGGAGAAATATTGAGTGGTCTATAAGTAATCGATTTATTTAAGTTTGCGTAAATAGATTTTTTTTTTCGAAATTGTCAAAAAAATGGCGTCTGCTCAGGGCCCTCCACTCACAGACTAAAAAATGTTTTTGTGATATCAGGCTAATTGTTAATAGGTTGTACCACAAAACCACATAGTTTCAAGTGTGCAGGATAAGTCGTTCGGGAGATACAGGGAAAAATCTAAAAACACATTTCACCCTCTACCGGCCCCTAGATGCACTAAATGTTTTTTTTTTTTAATTTTATAATACAAGAAGAAGGCCAATACGAGTACCAAATTTCATTACCGTAGGTCAAACCGTTAAAATTTAAAAAATATTTTGTCGTCCTAACCTCACTTTTGAGGCTGTTCACAGGCAGGGTGATGTTAAGTGGCCTATTACTAAGCGGTTAAAACAGGTTCCGTAAAATCATCATCAAAAAGCCCACGGAAGTCCATATGCCCCCCAACTACAAGCTAAGATAATTCCTCGCCTATATTACACAGCAACTGGTTATCGGTTGTCTCTGTTTTAAACAGCAATAGGGACTTATCGGTACATAAAGTCGGCATAGCCTGTCTTTGATAAAGACGGCACTATTTTTGACAATTCCGCACGAAGTTGAAAGGGATTATGACAGTGTGACACTAAATATGTCATCTTTGCTATCAAAATAATGTCGACTTTCATAATGTTTGTGCCTGCCTTTAAAAAGATGACATGTTAACATGAAAAAATGTCAGAAACCTTTCAACCTTCGTGCGGAACTGTCAGAAATAGTGCCGAGTCAGGCTATGCCGACTTTATGTAGCGATAAGTCCCTAATAACTGTTTAGTCAAAGTTTATTCTTCTATATGATGTTCATAAAACTTTGTTTGGATTTTTTAAATAGAGCTGAAGTTGTATCACATCCTGAAACACCATGTAGGAATAAAAGGTTTTCCATAACAGATTTTTCTAATTGAGAATTTAGATTACTAATATTAGTTATCTTGCCAAGACCAAGTGAATTATTAGGCCTAAGCATGTAGACATTATCGTGTTCGATAAGCAGCACCATTACATCCATATCATGCCCAACCCAAGACCACTAAAGCGTCTGTTTCTTGAGCAATTTTCGTAGCACTTGTTGCTTTGAGAAAATCTGCGTTTCTCCTTTTTTCACACTTTTTTATGGAATTTTTAAAAAACGCTGCATTATTTTTAAGGAATGCCACTGTAAGCTACGTGGGGGGGGGGGGGGCATACGAATCTTCTAGAAACTATTAAAAAAATAGTCATATTTGCCTCATTAAGACTATTTTTTTGACGAAATTAATATATTTTTTAGATATTTGGTCTCATTTAGCTAAGCATTATTGTATATCTTCTGAACGGACGCCACTGGATTGTCACCCACGATGCAAGCAACACTGCGCAATACATTGTTAAAAAGAAAATTTTATTACCTACAATAAAGTATAACACACATTTTTCTCTTGAGAAAAACGCATAAAACTGAAAAACTGCAGATTTTGGAGGGGGTTTTGGGGGGGCTTCCCCCAGACGATTTTGAAAGATTTTCTTGGGTATATTATTTCGACCGCCAAGTATCTAATTATGTCGAGCTTCGGATCTAAAATGGCGCCAAATATGATTAGAGTGTATTTTTGCCCATTTATTTGTTTTATGCAAAAAGTTTATTTCTCGCCCTTGCCTGCACTAGTTAGGATAATAACTATTTTCTACAGCGTGCCGAAAATCCCACTTTCTCGTACGCATTGGTTTGGAAAAGTGTAACTTTTCAGGTGATCGTAGAAAAGATATTGATTCCAACTCATGGGTAAAGTATCTTTCCCGCCCTTGCCTGCTTTTTTACCTTGTTTTGGTTCAGAAAAAAATGTGGTAACTCAATCAGATCCTATTTTTTTATTTGTTTTTTTGTTTATCTTTACTTAAGAAAAATGTAAATTTTTATCGCAAAATAATAAGTGGGTAAGAAAAAACTAACTAAAATATTACACTAAAATATTTCTTTTTCCATAAGAGTCAAAATAAATGGAAAATACTATTATATTTGGACTATTACTAACTATACACTATTTTACCTTTATATCACAACAACTACCTACAAAGAAGATATTTTTTTACTGTTGTAACACAATTTTTTAATATCTTTTCGCCTAAAACGGATTTATTAATCCTTTTTGCGCCATATTTGTTCATTCTTATTCCACTATAAGTGCTAACAATAACATGTTTTTCGCAAACCAGGGTCTCTGAGAATTCTGAAACAAAAACAAATTTTTTTTTATTTCTTTGCACAAAGTTTGGTTTCATAAAGTGTATAGCCGATTTTTATATGAATATATAAATAATAAAGGACAAAGAGGTACTAGTCTATTTCCTTCAACGTAGGCACACCCCTGTCCCTTTTTTTAGTAAAAAGGGTATTCTCTATCTTCGTAAAAAGACAGACAGATATATATATGTCACCGTCAAGTTTGTATATTGGAAATTATAGGAATATTTTTTGTGAAACAAAAAAGAGTCAAAATGAGAAGAATGATTTTATATTATAATATCAAGTATAATACACAAAGAGAACTGGAGTTTTTGCATGCCAGAACAAAGCACTTCATGGTTTTTGAAAACCAAAAGTCACTTTAAAAATGATAGAACAAAAACTTCAAAAATCAAATCTGAAGATGTTTGATGAGAGATTTCAGTTATCCCAAAAATCTTTCTTTTATATTCAGTGATACCACCAAAAAAAATTCACACGCAGCATCCGGGGGTGGTAATCAAATTATCTAAGGCACTGTTCAACATGCTCATGTAAATACCGGGACTACCTACACCTAGAGACCCTGTATGTATGAAATATTTTGATGACGGAGGGATGCGACAACCCCATCAAAGTCAACAAGGATGGAAATATCGGTTCTCTATACTTTAGCTTTGTTTAGAGAGCAAAGCACCTAGAATACTAGCTTGGGTTTGACTTCAAATAAGTAGATTTTGGCAGGGAAACCGAGGCATATTGAACATTTAAAACTACCTTATTTCTTAACCAAATTGAAATACTTGGAAGGAATCAGTAATCCCAATAATGTTTATTAATCCTTTTTGCGCCATACTTGTTCATTCTTATTCCACTATAAGTGCTAAATAATAACATGTTTTTCGCAAACCAGGGTCTCTGAGAATTCTGAAACAAAAACAATTTTTTTTATTTCTTTACACAAAGTTTGGTTTCATAAAGTGTATAGCCGATTTTTATATGAAAATATAAATAATAAAGGACAAAGGGGTACTAGTCTATTTCCTTCAACGTAGGCACACCTCTGTCCCTTTTTTTTAGTAAAAAGGGTATTCTCTATCTTCGTAAAAAGACAGACAGTTATATATATGTCACCGTCAAGTTTGTATATTGGAAATTATAGGAATATTTTTTTTGAAACCTAAAAGAGCCAAAATGAGAAGAATGATTTTATATTATAGTTTTTGCATGCCAGAACAAAGCACTTCATGGTAATGTTTGAAATTGAATACATTTGCATACAAAGTTTTTTCTAGGAGGGTTAAAAATAACTATTTCTTAAACAGGCTCGCCTCCTTGTATTTTAAATAAATGTCAGTTTTAACACAGTTCTATAAATTTTGAAACCTTCTCAAAAAGTCTAATTTATCAAAATTGGTCAATTTTTAGAAAATTTTATAATGAATTTTTAAAATGTTATACCTATGTTCGAGATTTCAGTGTCGCGCAGAAAAAAATATCTAGAGTGTTAAAAATATCTATTTTTTAATCTTAGAAATTTGTAATTTAAATTTATAAATTTTGATGCTTTGGCTTTCTAAAAAGCCTAATCTTAAAAACTCTTCTCTCTTTAAAAAAGTGCGTTTTTTTTGGCACACCCAAAATAAAATAGTAACCTTACTCACTTCTCTTCAAGGGAAGTGGAGGAGATACCACTTAAATTATGTCCGATTTTGTTTAAAATGCTGTATGGGGGTTTTTGGGGACGGAGATTAAAATTTTTGATCAGATTGATATGACTTCTATACATTGATCAAATTTCATATACGTTTATAGATTACACCTTCTTTCTGTGGAGAGGGTACCACTTTAAAAGTATGTCCGATTTCGTTTAAAATTCTCATTTAGATTTTTGTAATTTAATATGGCCGATCGAGTTTGATCCGAGGTTTGGTCTTATTTATTTCAACATTTAATCTGTCAAAATTGCTTTTTTTATAAACTAGACCCAATTACCTTTCAATTGATACCTCACAGGTCATATTTTGCATAATTTCGGAAATATGTCAAAACTGTCAAAATCACAGATAACATGTTGATATAATTTTTTACAATCTAGGTCCAATTATCTTTCAATTAATTCCCTATAAGCCATATTTTGCGCTAATTCAAAAATTTTCCAAATGACAGATGACCGAGCAGATGACAAGTTGAAATAAGTTTTTCACAACCTAGGCCCATTTACTTTTCAATTAATAATACAAAAATATATGATGAGATAATATGTTGAATGTTTTTTACAACCTATGCACAATTTGGGAAATATATATTTGCTGTCGAAACTGTCAAAATGACTATGACATGTTGAAATAACTTTTTTACCAATTACCTTTTAACTGATACTCCACAAGCAATATTTTCCACAATTACGAAAATTCAAACTTGGATGAGCATCCCACAAGGAACACACAAAGGACCAAAGCGAAAAGAAAAATTATCAAACGATGTTTCACCCTGTGCAACCAGCATGGGCTCGTCAGTGGTTTCACTGGTCACCCTCCCCATACATCATTAAACATCATCATACACTTTGATTTCCAAATTTGAATCACTCACAAATAGGTATCGTTCCGCACTGGTACTTATCTAAGTCACCTAATACGGGTTTGTCCTGACGTGTTAATATTTCCAATAGGTTTACGCTCCTAAGGCAATTAAAACAAAAAGAAGTTAAAAAAAACCTCCATATCAGTTACTTCAACCGAAAATAATCTAAAAAACAAAAGATGCGAAAATTCCAACTTGGATGAGCATCCCACAAGGAACACACAAACACACAAACGATGTTTCGCCCTGGGCAACCAGCGTGGACTCGTCAGTGGTTTCACTGGTCACACTCCCCAAAATAATTTGGTTGAATAAAAAAATCCAAAAACTCGTCCACGGAGATTTTTAATTTCCTTTAATCGTGCTATCTTGTATGTTTTTTATGTCATTTTGTTTACGAGGTATGGGAAAAAAATATATTTTTTAAATAGGACACCCTGTATATTTCGCAATTTTTTAAATCTGCAAACAATTCTCTCTTCAGCAATACTACACCGTAGGATCTATTTTTTACGATAATCAAGATATTTTTATCTAAATCTGTATGGAAAACTTCGATATTCATTCAAATATCCCCCGTAAAACAGGGCATAGAGAACAATTCCATGCAAGTTTAAATGCCTCTATCTCGGAAACCATAAGAGATCGAGTATTAGTGAGTGGTATTGTCAAAAAGAAAAATTTTTTTTTGAATTCAAAAATGTCAAACTACTTTTAAAAAAATATATTTTTTGCCATACCTCGTAAACAAAACGACATCAATCCAAGAGTAAAACCGAATTCTAACCCGCGAGAAGCACCGTTCCGTTTAAAGAATCCACCCTGTATATCAGACGCTTGTTATTTTCAAGTAAGGCGTTTTCCTTATTTTCAATAGATAAGCAAATTTTAAGAAAGCCTCTTACTCCATCAATTCCAAACTTTAAGTGAAGAGGCCGACAAAACAACTGGCAAAGGATTTTATGAACTGCGTTAACCTACCTTTACTGGCAGGGAAGACCACATTTTATTTTTATAGGTGTATCCGCCTCCTGAGCTGCATTTGTTACTTGAAGTAGTTAATACTCTTGTGAAATACTTATGATGATGAACTGTTGTAAAGATACAGAGGCCTGGATTAAAACATGCAGATGCGAGATGTAGCCGCAAAAAAATCGATGTGTTAAGATCATTGTTGTTGTTTAAGACTGTTTCACAGAAAATCTTTAACAAACATATGAACAAATTATTTCTGAGTTCAAGTTGAATCGAGTTATCTAACATTAAATTTTCTGGTAACACCCAAGTACATGCTGTATTTTTTCATGTGAAACAGTTTTGCGACAGACCAAAATCTGATTTAGGGTTATACAGTGAACAAGCCATTAGAGTCTCTACACCATGATTTTTCTCAAACTTGGTTAAAATACAAAGTTAAAAAAAATAATAAACTGTGCGCTACTAGATTGGTAAAATCTGTATCAGAATATAACAGCAACCAAATATAAATTTAGTACATTACAGATATTATTTTATTTTTGTCTTAAAGTTTTTTATTGTTAATCGCGATAGGTGACTTGTAAGTTCTATAAAGTTACATCTCAGATATAATGTTATATTTGATTATGTTATTCTTATCTTATATTTTTTATTGTTAATAGCAGGTAACTTGCAAGTTCCATAAAGTTGTCTTGAAGAGTTTTCAATGTTATTTTCTCAAAAGATCAATTATATATTTAGAGTTGTTTTTGTTAGCATATAGAGATTCTTAGCAAAAGAGTCAAATATAAACTATAAATATATAGAAAAAAATCTGTGTTTAAAAAAAGTGCTCTGAGAATTATTTAATTTTTCATGTCTTTTATTAGTTTGAGCTCCACAAAAATAAGGTTAAGGCGTACCGTGTCTAAGGTTACATCATAGAAATATGAACAACCCTTATATTTCTATGGGTATAGACATGCTTATCCATGACCAGGAATTTCCTTATATTGAGCGAAATTTTAATCCACCTTTTTATTTTTGTAGTGACGCAAAATCGATGGCCGTAGACGTCCGTAACATCCTACACAAAATCATCAAAACCAAAGGAAACATGACCGATGACCAAGCGACCGCTTACAGCAAAAAAATGGAAACACAGAAACGCATTTCCCTGGACGTTTGGAGTTAATGTAGTCGCCATTAGAATTTTCTCGGTATTTAAAGGGGATTGTTTTTGCCATACATTGCAGTGGCGTACGAAGAAATTTTTCCTAAGGGGGCTTGATAATAGTTAAAACCTTAACGAGTTGATTTTTATTGGATCTGGGGGGGATTAAGCCCTTAAGCCCCCCCTGCGTACGCCGGTGCATTGTTTTATACAAATTTTTCAAAGTTCAGCCAAGTTCTCCAGCACACATTTAAAAATAAATTGTTCTCTTTATTAGTTTAAGTTTTAAAATGGCTATGTAATACTTTTCCCAAATTTTTACATATTTTATGAACGTTTCTTAACTTCACGGATTCAATCAAATCTACTTAGATAATTTAAATAAAAATTGTGCAAATTCGTTGACTTATTGCCATTGCCAATTTAATCGGTGTTTAGAATATGCTCTCACAATAAGACTTCAATTAAAAAGAGGAAGTTAAAAAACCTCCAAATCAGTTACTTCAACCGAAAAGAAACTAAAAAATTGTTAAAGTTAAACAAATTTTAAAGAAATTTTCCAGTTCATTTTTTGTATATTATGCTCATTTGCTATGGTTTTATCGAATACATAATTTTTTATGTAATTTTTATTATTTTAAAAACGTGTGAAAATAGTTTTGATACGCACTTTATTTGTTAAGAGATTTTTTTAGTTTTCAAGTTTCCCTTACACACTCCTGACGCATTTAGAAAGGAATGGCAAAAATGTCGTCCGAAATTTGATAATACATTCCTACTAATTTATTTGAATTAATTTATATAATAAATGGACATACTTTTTTCTTCCAAAACGAAATGTGCCTTGGTAGAAAGACCTCCGGCTACTAATCTACTTATTTTTTTACCTTTTTTTTTTAAATCATTGGAGTCGGAGGACCTAGTTAATCTAAGTGCCTTGCTAAGGCCTGTGATTTAAGTGTAAAAGAAATGGCTTGTATTAAAAAATTGACATATTGATGCTGTTTTAAAAAAAACGTTGTACAAAAATGTCATCTTATTGTGAAGCCCGGTGGTTTTGGTATTTATAGAGAATTACCAAATTTTAAAAAGTAGTTTTTCCTAAAGTAAATTTAAGGTCAAATTTGAAAGATGATAGAAATTTGATTGGTGTTATAAATCTACATAATGTCAAACATTGAGATTTAAAATGGTTTGTTTTGTTATCTATAGAAAATTATATTTTTACAAAAAACGAATGCTGACAAATGGTGCCTATTTTGTAAATATTACTGTTACTATTATAATAGCTTCTTTTATTTCTTTATATTGTTACAATACTGTATGCAATTCGTTGTAATTTTTTGCATCTTATTTTTCTCCCTGGTTTTTATTAAAATTATGGTACATGGAAAGCGTGTAAAATTTGACTACGAGATCAATAGTATGACTTGAGCGCCGTTCTCAGAGCTTCGACGTGTCGCGAGCCACAATCCCCTCGACTCTCGCCGGTGGAATCCAGCGAATCAACTGACTGTCGTCCACATTCGCTGGGTATCGCAAAACATTGGTTTTTCGAGGTTAAATTTTTGTTTAACTGAACACCCATTTAACGATGAACCGGAATACGTTAATTGCGTTTTATCTTTGACAAAAAAGGGAGAAAAAAAAGAAATACCCGCAGGAGGCACGTGTTAATATTATTTTACTTTCTTTAGAACAAAGGAACGTGCAAAATAACTGAAAATGTAAATAAAAACAACAATTTGGAACAAAAACATGGAAAAGCTCTTTAAATATGGACACTGTCGCGGTTAGAGGAGAAAGTTGAAATAAATTAAAATCTGCCAGCGGCAGATGAGTGGGGAAATAGGGGAAAAGCTGCTTGATATTTAGTGGTCAACGAAGTGTCATGCGGGACACGTAAAACCATAGAATAAAACTTCGTAGAAGCTCTGAGAACGGGCGCAAAAGCAAGGTTTTTTAAGGCTTCAGAGACAATATCTCGAAAACGAGTGTTTTCTAATGTTAATACTCGTAACTTTTAAACCCCTTATTTTACGTAGGACTATGTGATGACTTACTTTTTTGGCTGGCTAGGGTAGGTCGTTCGTAATTTTGTGCAATCAAAAATTTACTTTTTTTTGTATTTTTAAGTTTCAAATAATTAATGTATGTTTTAAGGTAATTTGTTAATTTATTTTATACGTTTAGGATGCAAAATTAGAAATATATTTCCAAATATTTACGTCCTTTGGCATGATTTATTACTTAAGCTATAAATGAAACAATTATAAGGTGCATTCGGGTAATGCACTCAATTCACTCTTTTTGACTACTTTTACGCCACACCCTTCGGGTATTCAAATCGAAGTAAAAAGTGCACCGCCTTTTAGCATTCGGGTAGCAGTACAGCAAAAATAACTCACTCTGTAAGTCCCACCTCGGCCACATTTTGTGCTTTTTCATATTATTTTGTATTATCGGATCACCATACAAAATTTACTTTTAGAAATTAATTGGCCCTCAATGAGGAAAATTTTCGAAAAATTCCATTTGGAATCAGCAGATTTGTTTTTGTTTGTACACCAAACGAAAACCCGCAGAGAACACCTAATTAAAGGTTAGGTTAGCTTACTGGTTGCAAGTTTTACTCCAAATCGTTCGACTATTACAATTTCACTCCAAACACTCTGCCGCACTCTCACTACACTCCTACACCATACCACTCCATTTCCCGAACGTACCTAGTAGTAATCACTTCCTGTATTTTATCAAATTTTTTAGTGGTATGGTTTTTTTAAGGAATGGAAAAACATAAATCTGAAATTTTTTTACATAATTATTTATTGTAATATTAGGACAAAAATCCAAAAAAAAACTGTTATAATAATAAACAGAGAAACACTATTTACAAGAAAAACTTCCATAACATTTACTTAAATCGTAAAAAAAAATACTTAACATTAAAGAATAAAGCAAAAATTAAACGTATATTCACATATCTAATAAATGGCAAGATTCCTTTTTTTATATTTGACAGAAAGCCGAAATTAAAATATGTATATAGATTAACAGTAGGTACACATTTGGCACCGATGCATAACTATGAATTGGGTCGATTTTGCCAATTTATTAATTATTCCAGTCAGGAATCTTTCGGATTACCCAATAGAAAAAAATAAGTTACCAATCTTGACCAAAAATTTAAGCAGTTTCTTGCCATTTAGAGCCCCCTTATAAGTGAATAATATACAGTTACAGGTTAACCCGAAGATAATTATATACATGTTCAAAGATAGGAAAATAAGAATTAATCGAACTTGTCGAACTCTGCTAAAAATCAATCAAACCTATATGTACATACCAAAAATATATAAACTGATAATAACGCATAGAAATAAAATTATAAAACTCCGAATGACACACAAAATAAAAAAAAAATCATATCCTGATTGTTAAAATCCCAACGTTTCCATAACAAGTAGCCCAAAACTCTCATTTAAAATAAATACTTGAAAGTTATCACAAAAACACGCACTATATTACCAAAAAAATTAGCTAACCAAATTTTGACTTTCTTGATATATGATCTGGATATTTTCCTAAGCGCACAAAAATTAGAGCTAGGGGCAAACCGTTGGGGAATTGTGGCGGGTGTGGAATTGATGCCGGAATTAGTAGAAATGGTACTAGAGTTAAATGGGATTGGTGTAAACATTTTGACCAGCGATTTGCCCCTCGAATCACTACTTGTGACATGATAATATTGTTGCATTTCTTGCAGTTTTTTTTTAAATTTTCTCCCTCGCACCTTGAATGAGAGGGATTGTCAAAAATTCCATATCGAGATTCTTTTTGTGATTTTCATAAGAAAATAAACCAAATGGTGCAAATTTTAAAGCCTGGAATAGGACTTAAGGCAAAAAGGTTTGGGTAAATATTAGTCCAGGTTCTACAGGGTGATTTAAAATTCCTTAGAAAGATTTGAACAGTGGTTAGATATCATTAATCTAAGAAAAGTTACATGATTATTTTGTTTAAATTTCATTTTTTTGTCTCTGAATTTGGGAATGAAATTTTCGTATTTTTTTTTTGGGAATCGCCTTTAAAATAACATACCAAGGAAGTCTACGTGTGTTGACAATGACATGTTTTAGGGTTTTTGTCTTGCCAAAGTTTCGTTTTCAAAAATTGATGTTTCTACCACGTAGTAAAGGGTGCTTCTCAGATAATATTAACAATTTTTAAATGAAAATATCTTAAAACGAAAGTTTACAAAAATATATTTTACTAATTCTTACCGGGATTCCAACGTTACTTTGAAAGTTTGAGATAATGATGTGTTTGAAACATATAACTATTAGATATATAAAGGACTAGGATGAGAGAAAATTGTCGCGGCAACGTTCAAAATCTAGTTTGCTATGACATGGCCAGTGGGCTAAAGACGGCTCGATCTGAGCCTGCGCGAGTTTGTAACGTCGAATTACCTCATTTCTCGTTCAGCGCACTTCCAGCTGACGCATGCGCATTGGAGCCCGTCTTTAATCCATTGGCAACAAATTGGAAATACACGGGCAGGGCCTTTATAGTATCTCATAGTTATATGGTTTGAAATTAACTGTGTTTCGGACTTCCATTGTCTATAATTTATACACGACGTTTCGATCAGAGTTTGTACTGATCGAAACGTGTATAAATAAAATATAGACAATGAAAGTCCGGAATTCTAATTCTTGTTCAGAACAACAAATTCTACCGTCAGTTAGTCTCTCTAGGAAATTTTGAATCACCCTGTATTAGCTAATTATAAAATTCTACATGATAGTACTGTTATTTTTTTTTTTGTAAAAATTCAACAAATTAGGAAAATGCATAACAGATAAGAGAAGTCAAAATTCTGTATAAATAAAAATTGAGCTAAAATTATCAAGCTAAGATAACGGGCTGCAATAATAATTTATATACACAATTTATCAGTCAGTTAACCTAAAAACTAGTCACATTATTAAAATATAAAAAGGCATTCAGCCAACAATATAATATAGCTATTTTTACATGAAAACTTTTAAATTTTTCCTATAATGCTACAGTTACAGTTATCAAGATATCAATATTAAATATCCCAAGCAGCATTTTAGCTTTATGAGGGTTTTGACCATTGACATCTTATAAGCCTTTTTTGGTTTTAAGGTTAGTCCCTCATGCAAACTTTAAAGTGCTACTTGGTTACTAGGCTGCATCCAGTGATACACAAATATACAAAAAAAAGAGGAAAAACTTAATAATTATAATAAAAACAAGGGGCGTGCATCTAAGGCTGTTGTGGTTTATTTTTTAACCATTTTCTTAATGCTCCATTTTCATTAATAACTCGTGTTTTGGTTGTTGGGTATTGAAGTCTCCGGAAAATACAGATTTAATTTTATCTGATTTCAACCTTTCCACCTTTAAATTTAGTGTTAATTTTTGAGGAAAAAATTGACAATAATTACCAATTTTGTTAAGATACTTATCATATAAAAAAAAAATTAAAAATATTATAATTTTTTTTAATTATAATTATTCCAACAATAGTTTGCTCGCAAAAATATACTTTGGTACGACCGGGCGTTAAAGTGCGTTTTAGGGCTTAACGTGGTACTTTAACGCCCTAGGGTCACTTTTAAACCCATCGTCGTCGGCGTTAAATTACCATCATTTTAAAAATACACAGTATTTCGTTGTGATTGTTTTTGTTTTAAATTACTTTTAATGGTTAAAAAATAAATCACAACGCAACTGGGACCAACAAGTGACTATAGACCAGCACATCAAGAACATTCGTCATTTTTCAAGTATTATGATGCACAAAACTGAAAAAATGCAAAACATTCTCGACATTAGGCAAATTTTGGCGACATACAACAATAAATAATCTCTCTCTGGTATGGACGCCAAAAAAGGCCCATCACCTAATCTAATCAGTTCATTGCTTAACAAAACAAAATTAGGGGCAAAATTTAATTTACGCAGTGACTGCTACGGGCAGTTCTTGCACCGCCGCCGGAGTTCCTTCTGGTATAGAGTCTTCGAATGGTACCCATTCCGCGAAACCGTCGTCTACGAGCCTTTGGTTAAGAAATACAACTTCCTACAAAACGAACAAACATTATCAAAATAAAGGGAAAATTTAGCGCCCTAATAAATTTAAAGAAAATATTTGTGGCGTAGAGGGCAAAGGATGAGGGAATAAATCGGAAAAAAGTTTTTCCTCGACCAGGATTTGAACCCGGGACCTCTAGCATACCAGTCTATTGCTCTAACAACTGAGCTACCGAGGTACTGGGGTTTTAACTGGCTATTCGGAAATTCTTTCGTCCGATTCATTTGTTAGTAGTGGAGAGACCTTTGAAGCCTACTGCGGCTTTAGAAACCTATACATGTTATAAAGACAAGGAGTTACACATTCACGATTATTATTTGTACGAAATTTCTATTTATCTATCAACCAACGATACATGACATATAGCTTTTTATTGGAGGTGTCAGATGGCGAATGGCGAAAAAATTTTTTTCCGATTTATTCCCTCGCCCTTTGCCCTCTACGCCACAAATCTTTTCTGTAAATTATCAAAATAATCCCTATATTCCATATTTTATGAGTGTTAAATGTTACAGGCATTTACCTATTAAAATTAGAGAAAAGTAATGAATGAGAAATTAAGAGAACGAAGTAATGAATATTATGCACAATATTAATCGTTCTGAATTGTTTTAATATTACTAATTGTATAATATTTACTTAGTTTCCTAATTCTACATTCACCGTTATTCCAAAAGAAAAATACGTATTTTTTCCACGACCGTGCCGTGGAAATACCACTTGACCGCACGCGGACCTAATCTCAAATCTAGGGGGGGGTACATGAGATTTGAAGTTGTCGATCTACCTTTACAAAAAAAATCCAATACCATGCTTTTAAAGCGCCGCACGAAAAATAATAGATATAAAAAAACCAGTCTCTCATTTTTTGTTAAGGTTGGGAAGACAATTTAGTATGTCGGAGTTGGGTCGAGTCATTTACTACGTTTATACGCATCTAAAAGCGTTCTCTATATAAGGACGGTCTTAAATAAAATCGCTTTATCTTCCTCAAAAACCAATTAAAACAACTTGGTTAACAACATATTTTGGGTTGAATATTACTTTAGATTGGAAGAAATACGCTAAAGCGTTTTGAAAGTGTTTATATGGACCCTAAAATGGGTTTTAAACTCGGTTTTAAATCGCTTTAAAATAAAATCGATTTAGTGCTGAAAACGGTTTTAGTGGTGTTTATATGACAACCTCTTTAAACCGTCCTTATATAAAAAGCGCTTTAAGAGGCCCGTATAAACAAAGTAATTGCGTACAAAAAAAAACTTATTTATTTTTAAAAGCAAGGGCGAATCTAGTCTTAATTATAGATTTGTAGCAAAAATCATGTTTTAAATGCACCGTAGATCAAAATTTGAAAAAAATTATGGTAAAAATGCGATTTTTTACACTTTAAATAATGTTGACAAAAAAGTTATTTTATATATGAAAGTTTTTTAAAAGGTTTGATCTTTTTCATGGTTTTTAGTAAAATATTTAAAAAAAAAGTAGATAGCTACCAAATATATAGATTTGTAGCTAAAATCACGCCATAAATGCTCCGCAGGGAAAATTTTGGGAAAACTAGATTAAAAATGGCAGTTTTTACATCGTCCCCTACCCACTAAAAACAAATGTACATTTTAAGTTTATCGGTTCCAACGATATTTTCCATTTTTTTAATTTACCTTTTCTTTTCGTTAGAAGTTCGAAAGGTGGATGCAATTCGTATTATTAACGGCCAAGCAACTTTAAATGGGTCAATTTGATGATTGGTTAAAGCTTTAAATTGTCGATTAAAAAGGCAAAGTAAAATTTGCACACTGGGCTGTTTTATCCTTTTTTAAAACATTTTATGTTAACTTTTTGTAATTATATTTAATAATATGGGTAAAATTCCCGGCTTTTTCTCGGCTCCATAAAATTCTCGAACGCGGGACACCCTGTAACTATTTTTTTCAATGATTTTTATTTCTAAAATGCTGAAACAACCGTGAGGACATGGGACCCGAATCTGTTTTTTTTTTTTAATGATTGAGAGAAGTGGAGTGGTTTTAACCAATAAACACGATCAAAAGGAGTCACGAGACGACTAATGCTCGGATCCCATCTATGCATTCCTCATGCGTGTCCACCCTGACTAAAAAAACGCATAACGTGATGTAACGTTTTCGATCTACGCGCAAAAATCGCTCCCGAACGATCCGAGATCAAAACAAAAAACAAAATTCCGCACTTTTTGGATTGGCTATAACTTTTGAATTGATTACTCGATTTTGAAATATATTGACTTTTTGGAAAGATAAAACCTGATTTTTTATATTCGGTTAAAAATTTAAAACTTCTAAAAAATTCAATATGGCGGACAGTTTTAAAAAATGTGTAATTTCCCCCCCCCCCTAAAAAAATGTCTGTGCGACACTGCACAAAGTCTAAAGCTTTCTCTAGGAACGCTCCTTGTTTCTGTGAATATTGAAGTATAATTTAATGAAATCAGTTGGGAAATCAAAAATTTATAAGTTTTCAGACTACGAGTGTTTTGGCTTCGCATTGAAAAAAATCACAAATTTACCTACATTTTCCATTTGCTATATCTTTTGATCTAATTATTTAATTAAGAAAAACACTTACAACGGGATTTACTAAGATTTAACACAGTTCCCCACAGGTCTAAATAATTATACCTCTGGGGGGGGGGGACTAAATTTTAAAACCAATTTAAAAAAAAACACTTATATACAGAAAAGACACAAAGTTATTGACTATTTTGTATTGTTATTGCAAAATAACACTGGAAAACTGCATTTTTTTGCCCTAAAACTAATTTATTTTTTCAGGTTTCAAAATGGAAAATGGTGAATACGCCAAAAATTTGGCATATAATAGCTTCATTATCTGTGTTCCTTATAAAGTTGGTGATTTTTTAGACCACCTTTGGGGGGTGGTTTAAATTTATAGCCCCCAGAAAGGAGTGTTTTGTGGCAATTGGTAATAATTTCGTTTATAATTTTCCTAAGTAACCCTTTTTACAAGGATTAATTTACCTTATTCAATATCCCAAGTTGTTCATTAACCAATAAAACACCTCCAATTGTGTCCAGAAAAACGCCATATTTTGAACCCGTTTTCAGCACAAAAAATATATTTATGAGGGCACTACGAGGCAAAACCAACATAAGTGACGGTTACTGATTATACACGAAAAATATACCAAACAAAAAAACCCAAAACAACTATATTAAGCTCAGTCAAGAAAACTTTCCTTACTCAAAGCCCACTCATTTCAAAGCTGTGGCTTTCATCAGTAGAGGTTGGTGCAAGCCAATTTACAAGCAGAGTTAAGAGATCCGAACTCGCTGTTTGTGATTTGAACGCAACTAATATTTTGAGACTAACATTTCGACACTGACCGAAATATAAAGAAAACTTGCATTTCAGTTTTTTTAATTCATTTTATAAATAAAACACCTTTTAAAAAAATACAAAATTAATCTACTCCTTATTTTATTATGACCCATCTAAATCGTTGTGTGACATCAAGTGTTAACTGAAAAAATTAATTAAGAAGGGTAAGTTTTAATTAGAGTGACATATAACCCCAATTTTAATTGGTGTGTTTACTATGTAAACCCCGCGTGGGTTTAAATTTTTTAATTTTCTTTTCTTCTAAATTGAAACTTTCTTCTTAAATCCAATAAAAGATTGTGTTAAGATGATTATTTAATAAACAAATTTATTAAAATTCTTATAAATAAAAGTATATCCAAAACTCAAGAAGGCTGGGTTTAAAATGCTTAAAACCAAAAATTTCACTTAAACTTCTAAAAATCTAAATACCTCATTACTTTTTTATACCAAAAAAACATGGAGATTTGGAAACACTAATTTATATTTTGTCCAATGTCTTACTTAAAAAAAAAAATAAGGCGTGTTAAACCTAAGTCTTTTTAAAACTATCCGCTAACCTGATTTTTTTTTTAATGTCAAATTTTAAACAAACGGACGCAACTCTAATGTTTTGTCCGAGGTTTTGTCTGTTTAAACACAATTTTTTTTTAAATTAAGTAATCAGGCCAAAAGTTATAGCAAATTGAAAAAATATGTAATTTTGTGATTTTTTCCAATGTTAAGCCCAAACACTCATAAGCTTAAAGCTTATAACTATATATATAGCACTTTTTCATTTCTTAATCGATTTAATTCAATGATACGTCAAAATGCACATAAACAATGAGCGTTTGTAGTAAAAGCTTTAGTTTGTTCATTGTCACACAAAAATTTTTTTCAGGGGGGTGAAAATTATACATTTTTAAAAACTGTCCGCCATCTTTTATATGAGAAATTTTAAATTTTCAACAGAAACGAAAAAATATCACGTTTTATCTCTCTAAAAAACAAATATCTTTAAAAATCGAGCACTTATGTCAAAAGTTATAGCCAACGCAAAAAGTGCGGAATTTTGTGGCCCACCCTCTATTATAATTGACCTAATCTTACTTTGTTATTTCTTATACCATTTATTTTTTATGCCATCTTTTTTTAAAAAAAAAATGAAATGTACTTGTCTCAAAAAAGGGCAAGAATTATGAATTTTGTGCAAAAAGTGGTAAAAACCTCCTGAGGGGCCCCCACATTGGTCTTTCTCAAATATTTGAAAAAAGTAGGTTTGGTTAGTCATCCAGGCGAGCTGAGTTAGTTTGGGTTGGTTGAACAGAACTCCGGAACCTACCTAACCTATGGTGAAATGGTACCAATTATGAATACAACTTGTTTCACTAAAACTGCACCATGAGCATTGAGCAAAATAAAATTAATTGACAAAAAAATCGGTTGACAAATGAAAAGGTTGTGAACTTTCCAAAATTTTCCTGTTTGGGCTGCCATCTTGTATTTGGTATGAGTTTAGTTGAATACTGATTGAATACATTAATAATAATAAAAATTAAATCCTAAGGTATTTCTCGCTAGGACCTCTGTAAAAGATTTTAGCTTTCTCTATATATAAAAATAAAATAACTAACTTTTGAAAAATAATGTCTCTTAAATATGCCGCTAAAACCAAATGTGTTTTACGAACTTGACGAGATATACTTCACTTCTCTCAGGCTCGGTTTCTCAATTGCGGGTTACCAGCACGATAAATTAACTCGGGTTATAAATGTTTTTTGCCGTTTTAAGCTAATATATTTTTAGGTTAACCCTGGGGTAAGATCACTAACCCTTGTCTTGAAGCCAGGGTGACCCTAGAGTTAACTTTAACCCGCATTTTAAAGGTTTTTAAAAGGTTATGTGGCTCGAGTTAATGGTAACTCGATATATACATCATATGATGCAAAACCTAGAATCGGGGCCCTGATGTTTTAGCACGTTTTTTTTTTCTATACGACCGTAAATTAGTGAATACTTACACTGGGACTAGTCACTACATAACACAAAACTAAAGGAATGCCGTCGGGACTATAGTCGGCTATTTGGGTGTAAATTATAGATCCTTTGGTGATTTCTGTCACCAAGTCAAACGCGGCTTCTGGCCAAGATCCGTCCTCTGGAAAAAAAAAACAAATTAAAAGTGATGTCTGGTTTTGTCTGGTTCAAGATAATTATCTTATTTTGGTTGCTCGCTTAGTGTTATAACCAAAGAAATTAGAATAAACTTGAAAGCGCATCAAAATCCCAAGGCAAATCACACATGTATGTTCAAATTCCGGAAATTTAGACTGCGGTTGCCGAGTTTTCATAATTATCCCTTATTTTATTGCGTATAATTATGTAATATTGCAATAGGGAGCTTAAATACAATACAGTATTCTAATAAAATATTTTTCGGGTCGTTTCATATCAAATCAAATCTTTGGCCAGGTCACCTCTCCATTTTTTTATAATTTTTAGTACAGTTATTCTACTCACCAAGATGATCAAAAATCTCAAATTTCAGATTTTTCAAAATCAGAACTCTCGCTAGAATAATATATAATATAGCATTCTAAAGGTCTCGAAAATACTAATGAGGTAGGTCATAATGTATTTTTTTATCAAAATAACTGTAATTTTTGAAGAAGTTTTTGTTTAAATCTTTTAAAAAGTTTTTGTTTAAATCTTTAAAAAAGTGTTAGTTTAAATCTTTAAAAAAGTTTTAGTTTAAATCTTTAAAAAAAAAAATTTAAAATTTTTTTTTGTCAATATTATACCAACGCAAGCAGCATTTGAACGTTATCTTACCTTATGCAGACGTAGCGATTAAATGACCCGACGTCAGCAGCAACGTCGTTTCGACTTCCTGTTGATTTCCTTTACTTAAAATTACTTACCATTGCCAACGTCGCCCATTCGTTGATTTCCCTTACTTAAAATTAATCAAATTTTCGTTTGGAAAAAATATCCCGTAAATTGTACTTATAAAGTATATTATTTTGAAAAACAATAAAACCTGATTGCAAATAACCAAAAATATAAAATGAAGACATATTTTTTTAATAAACAAATAATAATAAACACTTTTAAAACGCAAGACAGATGCAATTTTTGCCAACGAAAGCCAGTTTATTGATAAATGTGATTAAGATGCTTCGAAAAAAAGGCGATCGTCTCGCGAATTCTTTAATATCAGAAAAAAAAAGAAAAAACTAATTTTTTTTTTGTATTTTGTTTATTTTGTTTTAAAAATGGTGTGGTGTGTGCCCAAGTTCTAAATTATTGTTAATTTTGAATGGCGTCTTCCAATTTAGATCAAAATTTGTAAAACAAAAAATGATTTTGTGACGGCCGATTGACGCCAAGTTGTTTAAAATGGCGGGTTAAATCAACTTACCTATAGTGTACTAAAATTTTACCAATTCGGGCCGAGTCTCCAACTTTCGTTATACAACATTGACTAAATGTCACTAAAACTAAGTTCTTACGTTCGAACGACGTAGGGAAATCGTACGTGCGAATGCCCGACAAGCAGCAAACGTATTAGAATTCTAAGTCATGCATCGCAGATCAATGCTTTATCAATTCCGACTTATTAGAATCCAACCGCTAACTACTGGTAAATATTTTGTTTAAACTACGATAATAGAATCCGACGATTTTTGTTCATGTTTGACAGATAAACGAAAAATTGTTTTTCCAATCATTTTCCGCTTTTTTAGAAAAAAAAAGTTCGCGAAAGTACTGCGCCACACAGATTACAACACCTTTAGGCTAAGCCTAAAAATGGACGACTTTTTTAAAATTGTCTATATAAAAAAACCTAAAGGAAATGGAACCCATACCCCACAATTGGAAAGAGGATGGGATCTGCTGGTTCCCCAAGCTAAAAAAAGGACATAAAATGCACCAGTGCAATCCGTCATCCCTGCCAGATAAACAAAGTAAGGTTAGAACATTAATGTCAAAGTAGGTTAAAAATCTCTACGAAAAGTAGGTCAAACAGCGAAACGTAAGTTTAAGGCATATTCCATCGACCATCGCTAATGTAATCGATTCCGGCGACGCGTGGCCGTTTGGCAGGATAACTAATTAAACGTCATAGAAACCAACAAAAGACCGACGTTGGAAGATCAATAGAAAGTTACGTCGTAGTATACGATAAAGATCAACGTAAGCCTGCCGTTGGGAAATCTGTAGAAAGTTACGTCACAGTATGTAACGTCGACGGGTCGTTCAATACACTGACTTACGCTTAACATCCTTGGCTTTGACATTAAAGCGACGTCGTTGACCAAATAAGGAAATGGTGACTTAAATTTTGACTTTAAATACCGTCGCATTACGTCGGATTTAGTTGGAAGTCAGATAAATGTTGCTTGGGAACATATTGACAAAATTTCAAAGTGAAAAAATAATAATAAAAATAAAAAATAAATGTAACACAAACAAGAAAGAAAGCTTTTTTTTACATTAGATTAGATTTCAGCCTTTATTTTCTTTTCTAAAATTTTTGAAGAATTCAACATTCCCTCTTTAGTGAGTGTGTAGGTTCGACCAGTAGCAGTAACAGGTCTAACCATTTTTAATATTGTTATTACTAAAATATCTGCTGTAGGCATCGAATAATATGAAAAATTTGGTCCATTTGGATGTAAGGATTATTTCATAGAATAGAATAGAATATTACGATAAGTTTCCAGGGTGTCCACAGATTTTTCAAGAAAAAATTCCCTGACTTTGCCCTGATTTTCCCTGACCAGTTTCAAAAATTCCCTGACTGATATTTTAAGCAGTTTCAAATAAGGAAACAATTTTTTTAGAATGTCAATTTTACTATAAAATTCAAGAGATTTTACTCAAACTTTCACTTAACTGATATTAGCTGCATATTTTTTAAAAAAGAGGAAAGAAAATCAGCCTCCACCACCCCTTAAGCTGGCCATTCATCAACCTAGATATTTCTTTCCCCTTTAAATGAACTACACAAACCTAGTGTCTTTAAAGAACAAAGTACAAGGAGTTGAAAAAATTACAACTATTTGCGAGACAAATGTCCAAGCTTTTTGAACACTTGCTTCTGAATAAGTAGGAAGCAAACATAAAAATAAGATATATTTTCATGTTTTCTTTCTTCCTGAAATAAAAAAGACATATACAATAGCTTATTCACTAGAGCACTGTGAAAAATGCCCTCAAATTACCTTCATTGGGGAAAATTCCCTGACTTTCCCTGACCCGTCGAAACTTTCCCTGACCATTTTCAAATTTCCCTGACTTTTCCCTGACTTTACAGGTTGTGGACACCCTGGTTTTACTCTTACATAGGTAGAGAAAAATAAGAATGAATATCTGTAAAACTACTTTCAAGAAATGCATGAGCGATACCTTATTTAAAAGGTATTTATAATGATGTGTCAAAAGACACATTTTAAAAATAAAAATTTTGGAAACATTTTTGAAAAATTTAAATTTTTTGTCAATATTTTAGTGATATACTGATCAAACTTCAAGATTAGGTACAAAAAAATAAAGTTTTTAAAATTTACTTTTACTTTTTATTAGAGCTGAATCCCCTGATATTTTTCATAAAGTTATGGTCAACAAAAACAGCAAACTCAAACATATTTTTGGCTACTATCGACACACCAAACTGTCAAGTTAATATTTGAAATATAAATCAGTCAAAGTCAGTCAGTTGTATGACAACAGACAGATATTTTCAAAACGAATCAAATACTACAAAAAAACCACTAAACCAAAAATTTTTAAAATTTATATTTTTCATCCGCTCTATGAATAAAATAAGTGTACCAAAAATTATCAAAAACCGAGAGGGTGTCTCCAAACCAAGTTCATCAGATTCTTACCAATAATACAGGCTACCCAATTAAAATTTCAAGTTCTTAAAGTTTTAATAAAAAAAGTTTCCAAAACATAATTTATTAAAGATGCCAGCATAACTCTTACAACAAAAGTTTTATATTTAGTATCCTACAGATTCAAAGGTAAACATTTATTAAAGGGGAAATACTTCGTTTGTTATTAAGTCTGCTTAAAATGGTGCAATAAATCATGATTTGTGTGTATGACCAAGCCTAGTATTCTGGTGGGAAGAAAATACTTTTATACAATTTTGACAATTTATTGCACCAAAAAACCTTTTTTTAAAGGGTACACAGCAAAAAAAGTTATAGCTGTCCCAAAAATTTGTATTGCTATATGTAAATCTGCATGCATTGCCAAGGAATTAGTGTCATTTATACTGTAATGCCATGTTAATTTATATATGGTTGAATGCCATGAGTTGTTTCCTCCCTCTTAAAGATATTTGTATAACTTGATCACTTATAGAAATATAATGGAATATTATGGAGCAAAAACATAACTTATAAATGGAGCCAACATACCTCTCATCTGGCTTATAATTTATCTATGGCATTCTTGAACACTGTGATAATCCTTGATTTTTAAAGGATATTTTTATACTTGACCACTTATAGAAATATAATGATATGTTATGGGGCAAAAACATAATTTATAAATGGAGCGAGCTAAAGCTTGTCGGGATGGCCACCACAGGGTGAAACTCTCTACCCAACCGGCGGGTACCACAGCCAGCATGTTTTCGACCGTTTCCACAATGTAGAACATTTTTTTTTTAAATCACTTTTTCTCACTCGCTTCTTGCCGGCAACCGGACAAAGAAAACCGTATTTGAATGAATAGACAAATTATATTATAAAGAAAAAAATGCCTGTTGAAAAGTAAGGTTATAGTGGCAAAATGTAATTCTCTTCTTTTAATGATGGCCAGTTGACCAAGGGTTTGTAGGGGTTGTTTGACCTACTAATGGCAATTTACTAAATTAAAAGAACTTTGGAAAGGAAAAGTAAAAAAAATAAGAGGAAAAAAAAAAGCTATAAGAAAAAAGAAGAAAGAAAAAACCAAAGGAATCCGGGTAACTGAGAGTTACCTATATAAATTAGGCGGCCCACCTCAATAAAATCAAAAAAATATATTACTTAAATTAGGTGCTCTGTGCTAATTTGGTCCTCAAACTAAAAATTAAGTGCTGCTGGTTTTAGCAGAAAATTTAAAAAAAGGTAGGTCCGCTAGGTTAACGTTAAGCTAGCGGTCCCATCCATAATTCTTGGAGAAAAATAAATGTAACTATTTCCAAATTAGGTGCTATTTTTAAGTGCTCCCAATATTAAATCAAAACTTTAAAAAAAATTCTTGGTATTTTCGCAAAAAAATAAGTAGGGTAGAGTAGAAAATGTCATACACAAGAAAAAACATCAGTATAGTCGTCGGACTGCTCAAATATCACCTAAAGGTAATAGGAAGAGCAGCAGACGACTCTGTGAATGCCTCGCCCAACTCTGGAAGAATCTCCTTTGGAATAAATTCCTGTACACAACTAAGATGAAGTCAATACAATGTACAAAATTTCTGCAAAGGCAGTGTCGAGCGGCCAAAAGAGCCGAAACGACTCCCCCGGCAATCAACAATCCAGGTGAAAAAAGTGCTGAAAAGTCGTCGGAACTATTTCTTCAGATCGCCATATTTTAAATATTGCTCCAGGTTTCTCCTTAGGTTTGGTTACTGAGTAAAAAAATTTGCCTATAACATAAAGTGCGCCTTTTAGTTTATTTTAATTTCTTTGGGTCTAACTCAAAACGGTGCAATTTCTACATTTGTGCCTCATTATTACTGACATTCATGGTAAATTCAGAGGATTTTTCTTAAGATTTCTCAGAATTTATCTGTTTAAGCGTGCGACATACGTCGCAGCCGACAATTAATTAAATACTCACCATTTTTAGATTTAACATTGCTCAACATGCACTCTGCTGATTGGAATGGCAACATCATAAAGTCCTGCCTAATTTGTCTTAAATTGCTATTTTCCACGTAGCCGTAGCCTCCGTAGTCTAGGAATTTTACGTAACTCGTTTCAGTGTCAGAAGACAGGACAATTGCTCGATACCAGTTTAACGTTTCTGTGGAAAATGCGGCGCAAATTGTGTTGTCTGGAATAATAACATAAATATTATGAAAATGCATAAAGAATATAATTTTTAGTGTTTTTAAGCAAAAATAATTTGTACGCCCGCCAAATTTAATTTAATTTAATTCCCCTTGTCAAGGAGTTCAAACTGTGTAAATGTAAATATTATATTTTTTTTTTAATATGTCCATAAGACTATAGCAAATTTTTACTTTTGGTAATTTTCAACATTTAAAAAACAACCCTATGATTTTGGGTGGCTAAATTAACACTTTGTTGTAGTTATAACCGCTTTTGCGCAGGAACTGAATTCAATGCCGCTTTCATAATTAACTACAATCACTTTCGTGTCAACAAATATGTCATGGTTTATCTATGTTTTTGTGTCATCTAATAAAAATAATAAAATATCATTACATACCCACATGAAAAACATTATTTTTGGTTAAAACCCAGTACAAATTTGGTGAATGAATGTTTAATAAGTCTTAACTTTGTAATTTGGCACAGCTCAGCTACACTGGCATAGCTTGACAACACTTCCAGAATACAAAAATAAATAACAACACAATGTCTGCACCCCAGTTTTTTTTGCATTTCTGGCAAAGGGCATTTTGTAGATGCCTTACTTACCGGGAATGGGAGTTGGTAGCATTGGCGACTCAATTTGATTATAGCAATCGGTCATATAAGAGGACAGCATGTTCAAATTTGGGTAGGTTGGATGCGTCGGTTGGTGCATAAACAAGTGGTTGGGGTTGACCATACAACTTATTATTGTGTCATTATTGATACCTTCTACTAATTTTAGCTAAAAAAATAAATACAGAAGTGTGTTACTCAAAAGTTTTAACAACCCAATCTAAACAAATCAAATCAAAGGAACTGTAAAAATAATAATTCGCCATTTTAGTAAACTGTAGACTTTTTAGCATGTGATTCACATAGCTCATATAACAACAACTGTGTTCTAAAAACTACTGTATATAGTGATTCACCATATTTCCTACCCCCCTCCCTCCTCTTCCCTTATTATTAGAGCTGGAAAAGTTTTATGTTCAGAAGCAACATAATTTTTTGTAAACTTTCAAATGACATCCTTAAAAATTAGTAGCAGCTATCGCAACTGTCAAATTTGGAATTTAGAAAGGCATTTTCCTCCCGATTCCAAAAATATATATGTTGATTTATCTTGGATGGTTCTCAAGTAAGAGAACCTAAACTATGTTTACTTGCCTAACACATTGTACTACTTATGAGAAAGTATTCTTTTAGTCGAGAAATGTCCAAGATAAATCAAACAATTTATATATATTTAGAATTATAAAAAAGGCCATTATATTTCGTTTTAAAGTTTACAGAAAATTAATCAATTTTGCAGATAAAACTTTTTTCCAGCTTCAATAAAAGGGAGAAGGGGTGGACAATTATTACTTTACTCACATATAAGTGATCAGGAATCAAAGGAACTGTAGGAATAACTGGGGCTAAATGAACTTCTTCTAAGGTAATATCTGGGTACTTTTTCAATGGGAATTTTTCTCTAATCATTTTGAGAGCTTTGTCAATCTCTGCCTGGGTACCTTCTACCGAACATAACTGAAAAAAAGTCACAATAATTCACACTTAATTAATAAATTAAATAATTAAAAATTATTCCAAATTTAATTTACTTCATTAATAATTTGCCAAAATCAATTTATCTCATTTTACCTTCAATTTAGCACTGGTAGGATGTTTCCTGACCAAAATAAATGCATTGGTTTTATCTTTAATATACTGCACAGAACAGCCTTGTCTCCCAATCAGTTTGCCTACCAGGCCTTGAGGAATGGTGAATTCATAAGTTGTGGTCGAGTTTATTGGAAGATTTGGTGTTCTTGAAGCGGGAGGGGTTGCCAAGTCGCTGCCTCCTTTGCCGCTGTCACTGGAATTCTAAGTAAAAAAAGTGTATGTGCAAAAAAAAAAAAATTCGAACTATTTTTTATATTCCGCTATATTCCACATGTAAGAGATGAAACTAACTATCCATTGCCTATACCGGGAGTTATGGAGAATATGTACTCACTCTAAAAACATTAGAGATTGACAGATTCCTAGATCAATTGCGCATAAGCTCAATAATAATAATTTCAAAAATAACCATATTATTTAATTTAGAAGCGTTTCTTCAGGGACCACAACACATAAGGATGGAAATAATATAAAATGTTTTGTAATAGAGGAGAAAGTATTTTTTATAAACATGAAGATTTTTTTCATAATTTTTTTTTAAACAGTTTTTGTACTATCTATAAATTGGCTGGTTAAGCCAAACTTAACTTTTTATTTTAAGAAAATTTGGTCTCTAAAAAACTCATTTCTGTACAGGGTGATCGGTTATAAGTGTTCCTTGAGATAACTTTTCTCTCATAGCCGCAGAAGAACCAAAAGAAACTGGATGACAGGATATTTTATAGGGACCTTAAAATTATTCAGTTTAAAAAGTATACAGGGTGTGCACAAAAGTTTTTTTTCTTATGTAACACCCTATATATTTTGAATTTTCCAGAAAATTAACTTTTTAAAAATACAATATAGTATAGGTCTGCATGCCACCATTTTCGAGATATTTCAATTTGAATTAGATAATTAGGGGCTGGACTTAGATCAATTTTATTGCCTTCCAGCTCCTTTTTTGCAATAAAAAAAAATAACCTGTTTTCAGTTGTAAGTTTGTAATCTGTCTGAAATTGCAAATAAATGTATTATTATTATTATTATCATATTAATTAACTCGTATTTTGTATTATAATAAAACCTAAGTAACTTATGAGGCCCTGCTGTCAAAACGCCGCTATTTTTGTTTTTCATAGCCAATTATTTGTTTGGAAAAATAAGCAAATTCTAGTTAATAATTAATACCTATTTATACAATTTTATTTTACTTTTGAGTCTCTTGTGATTATTAATTAAAGGGCACATCCACTTTTGTGGCATCTTTTGATAGAACAAATAAACAAGTTAAACTTATACATATTTATTTACCTCACTATGATGATCGGAAATGCTACTCAAACTTGGACTGGCCAACATCGCATCCGATGGACTTTGAAGAGCGGAATCGCGTCCCGAATTTTGCCTTTGGATCTCCGGTTTGTCTTCGCTGCTTCTTCTCTGATCTGATTTTGAAGAGTCTCTGGATAGGCTTTTTGGATTTTTTGATAACTAAATTTTAAACAATTTAAGTTAAAACCAAGCGTTTAGGCTTTCTTAAAATATTTTAATGTTAATTACGACTTTTTCCGGAGCACTAAAGAGTAAAAGAGATTTGTTTTACTTGACATTAAATGCAATACAAATTTTAAGAAGCAAATATGGAATATTATAATTTTAAGTTAACAATTATGTATAACAACACTTAAGTTTTTATCAAATGTCTGACGTTCAAGTTTTTTTTAAAGCACTTAAAAATGTGCCAGTTATTAAAAAATATAATATGTTCTACATATTACTGATTGTGTAATGCTAATACACTAGTCAACAACAAAAAAACATCGTAAAAACTATTTGGTACATTTAGTCGCCCCACTCACTCCTATTAACCAAAAATATTAGTTTCATTAGATATTGCAAAGGATTATTTCGGTAGAAGTGTTGTTAGTTGTCTATAAGAAGGGTTGGGACAGTTCCAAGATGTAGCTTTTATTGTAAAACGATGTCAAGGATAATTAAATACTGGGATGCTGGCAGACTACTGCTGGTTGTTAATTAGGGAAACCCCAACCACAGATTAACATCGAGAAATGAAAAACATAAAAAAGGAAGCTTTTTTTAGTCCAAAACAAATGAATTTAAGTTTGAAGATTGTTAAAAAAATATTGATATATCATAACATTGTGATGTGATGATTATTTTTAAAATTACCTACTCAATATTTTAACATCTATATATTTTTTATTCTCATTACTCTTTGCTTTTTATATCTCTTTTAAATACTGGTGGTGCCAAAAATGCATACTCAAAATTTAAGCTCTAACCTTAAAATAAAAATAAAATCGTGTATAAAGCTGTTCCTTAGGGGACTATTTTGGGAAAAGGAATCTTCTCGGGAATCTCGCGAATATCAAATTGGAACCCCTTATTAAATTAAATTTTTTTCATTTTCATTCATTTCATTCATAAAATTTTCATAGGGTTTGCTTTACTAGTTTACTAGATATATACCGTGTAAGTGTTAAAAATGTAATTTTTAAAAACTACAGGGTGGCCACTGGGAAAAAACTACTTTTTTAAATGATTTTATGACAATTTTTGGAAAAATTTTATGACAATTTTTTGAAAAATTGTGACTTTTTTTTCCTGCGAGCATGCGGGAAGTGACACTTTTCCGCACATCGTCCGCGAAAAAACAATTACCGCTCACCGTGCAGAAATAGTTATTTACCTAACAAGTTTGGAAAGTGATTTTACGCACGCGACGTCAGTTGCACGAAAGACGCGGAGCGGAGTTCGGGCAAGCCGTCAAGGGCGGAAAAGGCACTTTTCGAACGTGACAGGTACAACATTTTTCCTACTTGCATAAAAACCGTCTAGACAACATTATATCTTCATTTTTATCTATTAAAATAGCAAAAAACTGTTTTTTTTGCATATTCTTTACATTTCAGTTGAAAAATATCGAATTGGACCTAAAAAAATCGGTGAATAAAAGCGTTCGTAAAAAATACTTTGACGCCGTGGTAAAAAAAACTTTTACGGCGTGCCGCGCGAAAAATTATTTTCCTACGAGCGTGCGGAAAAACTCTTTTCTCGCACTCATTTCCGTGGGCAAAGTGCCACTTTTCCGCACGCCATGCGTAAAAAAAAAAAATTACGCAGGCTGTTCAGCAAAAAAAATTTTTCACGCAGGCTGTTGAGCAAAATTTTTACATGCACGCTGTTGAGCACGCTTGTTGTTGAGCACGCTGTTGTTCAGTGATTAATGAGGAAGACTTGAAGTCGACGATGGCATTAAGCAACATGAGCAGTGGTACCTTCAATGTTACCGTGATTAATAACTATCATAAAAATTAATTTTTTAAGCTTGTGAAAGTTTAGTTCTGAATAAAACATAAAATTCGTAGTTTTGACTATTTTTTCATTTTTAGTCTGCTAGGTTCAACTAAAATAATGCCAAAATATTTTGATATTCAGCACGCTCGTAGTTGTACCTAACGCGTACGGAAAGTATTTTCCGCACTTACGGCTTGCACGAACTCCACTGGCGCGTCGGTCGTGCATGCGGAATAGCATTTTTACACACGCAATTTTTTTTTCGAAAGACATTTTTTTACAAAATAATGTAAAACAAGATGTTTTTAATTTTTTTCGCGGTCGTAGGATAAATGTTATGACTACCGAGTGGGGAAGCGTCTTTTTGAAATTTACGGCTTGCTCGGACAACGCGCCAGCGGAGCCGGTGCGTGCGGAAAAGTATCACTTTCTGCACTTATTAGGTACATAACTATTACCCACCCATTTTCTTAGTTGTCCAGGAGATGGATGTCAATCGAAATTAAAATAGTAAATAAATATATTTTAAAAATTGAATTCCAAGTAGGTACCTGTAATTGTGTGAAATTTTTGGTGAGTACAGGGTGATCCATTATATCTGGACCTGAGTATAAAAAGGGCCAATATCCATTTTTGCCCATATGGAGTTAATACCATCACTGAAATACGCACATTCAAAACTACAGGTAGAAAAAAGTTCATACTCCTTGTATGATTGGTTGCCGATCTAGTTCTATTAATTTTGGCCTATCTCTAATATACATACAAATGAGAACGATACTTAAACTAACAATTACTCAAAACACGAAAAATGGAGTTTCGCCCTTTTTATACTCAGAATAGAATGGAATGGAATAGGATTATGATTCTGATGCCAAAAGACTGCTAATACATTTTTTTAATCTACGGTATCCGTTAACACGTAAGGTAAATGTCATTTATCGACCCAACTTACCTCTTTTTAAATGGAATAACTTTATGCCTAAAATATGAAGAAATAAACTAAGAAATCCGAAAATATATCGCATGCCTGCGTTTTTAACATTATTTTGAGAGATTTAGAAAAAAATAGAGAAACAAATAAAATTCAACGCTTATGGCAACAATACTCAAACCCTTCATTTGCAATAAACAACTGTGACAGAAGCTTCACATTTTGGTATTTCCTCACTTTTTTGTCAATTGTCATGTGAAAAACTAGAAACTGATGGGTGCCTCAACTGTTTTTAGTTGTAGGAACTAAAAAAAATAAATATTCATAACACTTTATTTACTGATATCTTGCAAATGGTTAAAGGAAACATAGTCAAGGAATATATTTTTCGAAAGAAAATTTCTAATTCATTAAAATAATCTGTTAGGAGCATATGGATTCATTTAAAAAAAGGTAAGTTATGTCAAAAATTGACATTTAGTGGACATGTTGTAAAAAATTGATATTAGATATATACAGTAAAATGTGTTGGCAGCAGCTATCTATGGACACCAGAATCGTTATTCTATCACATTTAGTTATCGAGATATAGGAGTCCAAACATGGTGAAAATATGGATGGATCATTTTTCCAGTTTCATGTGTTTTTATGAAGCAAGGTGCGATTTAACTTAACAAACAAAGTTTGCAATAAACAAAACAAAACCTTTCCCAAGGATATAATATGACTTATTTTCTCTCAACAAAAGTATGCACACAACTGATTGGTGCATTAAAAAAGCCCACCACTCAGCATTTCTATTGTACTAAAAAGCGCGGAAAAACTCTTGGTTGTATAGGTGGAATATCAAGTTTGTTTACACTAAACTTAAAATATTCAGTTTTTTGTGCAAATTTTATGAACTTTATGATAATTTCGAAATTTTCCCACCTTTTTGGGCATATTTTATGACAATATTGAAATTTTATGAACTCAAAAAATTTTATGACAAGTGGCCACCCTGAAGCTTATATCTCGGAAACAAAATAAGAAATCGTATGATGTTGGATGCTCTTATAAATAATTATTAAGTAGAATCTAGGTGTGTGACCTTTAGGCGACTTCACATTTTCAACTGAAATTGATTTTGACATCATCATATGATAAAAATTGTTAATACAAACTTTTCATCTCAAAAATGTTAATATTTGTTAGTTTTCCTTTACAAAAAAGCCTTTAAAGGGACCCAATATCATAGAGGTATCTTGTTTAGTCTCCAAGATAGGTTTTCAAAATATGAAATTTTGAAACTCTAACATCCTATATCTCATAAAGTGAAGTATGGGATATTTTTCTTTATTTAAATGTTGTGCTAAACATAAAAAAAAATACCTTTGATGAAGTTATTTTGTCATTCACAGCATTCTTAGTATTATCCTTTTGCGCCATTCTTTGGTTTCCCACGGTAAAGTTAGTCTCTATTTTTTTGGTAAACTTTTTGTTCTTCTTGCCCCTTCTGCCTTTGGCCTCGTCCCTGTAGTATGATTGACCAGCGGTATTGTCGATATATTGGTCGTATTCTTCGGTGTCCTCAACCCAGCTGGTGTTGGACTTTACCATGGGAGTGGTATCTCCAAAGTTGATAGTTTCCACGAGATTTTTAAACGACTCTTTCTCTTGCTGAGCAGTTCTTCTGTCTCTGTCGATTCTTTTTTGGCAAGTTATCTCTTCGGCTTTAACCGGGGAAGGCGTTTTTGAGATATTGGCCGATATTGTGCTGGGAGAGCTATATCCAGTTTTCATTGATTTGACCTATAACAAATTCATTGATTGGCCTTAATAATATGCCAATATTTTCATCAATTTTTGGGTAAAATTGCCCCTCACAATTCCAAAGGAATAAAATTTTACGAAAAATTATCTTTAACGTTTTTGTTGGAAGTTAAAAGCAAATAATTACAAAACTGATAATAAAAAAAAACAGTTAAAAATCACTAGTTTTCCCGGCAATTTATTGTTTCATATAAATGCCATAAATTTGAATATAATATTTGTGTTAAATTATTGAATTAATTTATGCGTTTTTAGCAATAAGGCCCTTCAAGGCTCGACATCCACCTTATAATAGTACATTATAAACCTAGGGACTAAAACAATTCGCCAAGGGATTAAAATACACTTTAGTCGCGAGGTTTATATACTATTTTATGCACTTTAGAATGCGAGAAACTAAAAACAAAAAATCACAAAACTAACAGTGTTACTGATAGTTGTCATTGATTGTTGTTGGCATGGTAGATTCACTCAAAATTTATTGTACCATAGAAGCGTGAGTCCAGAAAAATCGTACAACATTTTTTTTGAAAATGAACATTGAAGAGGCCGCGGAAGAGGCCATCGGTAGCCTTCTTCCACAAAAACCACAAAGCATAGATTTAAGTAATGCATATGCTAATTATTTTTTTCATTCATACATTTTAACAAATAAATAAAATTTCAATAAAATTATTGTTTAATTTGGAAAAATTTACTTTAAATCCCCCAGGGATTAAAATTATTTTTAATCCCTTTTATCCCTAAAATGATGGATTAAAAGTGCACTTTTAATCCCTAAAGTGCATAAAAATGTAAAAACAAAATCAATACCTATTATAAAACTGACACAAAAAAGAATTAAAATGTTACCTTACCGAATTACATAACCACAATAATTAGTGTGAGTTATTGACACTTTGCGAGTATTACCTTTAATATATTAGCTGTGCCAAAATGACACTCTTTGTGATAATGGCACGGGTCCCTGTTAAAGGAAACAACCCTATTAGTTGTAAGCCTCGGATACAAACTTTGTCAATTAATGAGACTCGACAATCCGTCAATACTCATAATATTTTCTGACATTTTATGCATTGCCAAGGAAACAACTACTGCATTTCTTCACAGCATACAAATATTTCCTCTTTGGCAAGTTTTTATGTCAAAAGTGACACTGTTTGTGGCAAGATAAATTTCCTTAGGTTATAACTCTTCGATAACAGCTCTTGTCAATAAATCAATGAGACTCAACATTCCGTTAATACTCATATCAATACTCGACACCTTCTAGCTGTATTGCCAAAGTAACAACCCAGTATTTCTTCGTTATTGTAAGTATCGGCCTCAAGGTACCCTTCAAAGGTCTTACTTTTTCAATTTCAATGTCCAAATCTTCGTCAGAAATTACAACAGGGCTCGATTTTGAGGATCTCAATTCTGGAGGGTAAACAATATTGATAGGGGTGGTCTCGACTCCACTCAAGGATCTGTTGAAGTTCTTTACTGGTGTACAGGGCGGACTTCTTTCAGTTTGAATCTATGAAAAAGAGAACCGTTTTGAGTGTTGGTATTAAAAATATCAAGACGTCGCGTCGCCTTGGATTTACTAAGATTAAACTCGTGTCCTTCTTTTTACCTTATCAAAATAAACCAGTAGATACCTGTAAGTTTAGATTATACTTTCGACAAGTTTAACATTATAAATCCCAGGCTTCGCGGCTTAACCTAAAAAAAATAGTGGGAGATGAAATTTAAAAAATTAAACTAGAACATGTTAACTTCTTCTTGTTCATAGATAGACAAGGTATTCTTTTATCCACAATTCTATGAATTATTAACAAACATGCATTGTATACCTGTTTAGAATCTAGTTCGTCTTGTAGCTCTTCGGCAAGGGTTCTGCCGTCAATGGTGCTTTTGCCCTCTGTGGGTTTGGTGCCACCTGTGTCACTTTGAAGACCAATTCTCCTGTTTCTGTACCACAAATAACTGAGCAGAACGGCAATAGATGGTAAACTCCACACTAACAATTGACGTACAGGAGACGGGGCCATAGCTTGATCGATCCACGATTAATGACCCAACGGAAAGCGACACGATCCTGTAACGAAGAAAAAAATAGTTATCACCACAAAAGAAATAAATCGATTAGAAATGGTAAAATAAAATACTGACCAGTCGCTAAAATAATGTTATGCAATTGATAATTAATTATATACAGAATATTTATTAATTCCAGGATCAAAAGATTAAATGCTAACTTTTCCAGTATGTAAAATTTATATCGTGTTGTCCACCTAGATTTTTATTATTAATGTACTAAAATCTTAAAAACTATTTTTAACTTTATTACTTTTGCGCTATGTTAAATGATATTGAGTATATTTATTATTATTTTTTTCTTCTCTCTTTCAAGTTTGTTTAGATTTAAGTGCATGTTTTATTTTTACGTTTTAACTTAAATTTTTAAACTTCTTTTATTCTGTAAACGTGTTTAAAACCATAAGACTGATAGTAATCGTTTTATTTATATTTTTTTATAAAGTGTTTTTTGTTATTTTTTTAAAAATTATTTTTAGTTTTTTTTACATTTTAACTGTCCTTATAATGTAAAGGCTTTTTTTTAATTAGTGATTTAATTAAAAAAAAAGGTTATTTTATGACTTTTGATTTTATGGTGTTTATTCTTTTAGGTATTTTTGTATACTGCCTTGACTTGTGTTTAAACTTTCTGACCTTTCCAGCTTTTCAAGGATACCAGGTTTACTATCAATTCCGTACCATAATTAAAGTGTGGCTGATGAATGACACACGTATTGTTGGCCATTTTAATTTCTGACAGTATACTATTTTGGCGTATTTTTTAAATAACTTTTTTGTGAAGACTTGGAGAAGGAAATGGCTTAATTTTTAGTTAAGAATACGCTATTTTTCTTCAAATTTGGGTAAAAAAACCAATGGATTTTTTTTTGTGCAATGGTAAGCTATAGTTTGGTTATTTTCGGACCTTTACAAAAATCCTGGTTTTGATTAAGTTCAGGTTTTCTATGACTCTTTACTAGAAATTTTCTCTGATCTTTTATTAAGCTTCTAAAAAAATATTGTCTATTAAAAACTCGTTAGAGCGGGTTAAAAAAGTAATAAATTAAATTAAAAAAAAAACAAAAGGGGCCGCCTGTCTAATATCTACTTAATAAAGAACTAACAGTTACTTTGTTTATACGGGCGTCTTAAAGCGCTTGTAGATAAGGACGGTTTGAAAATCGTTGTCGTATAAACACCACTAAAACCAATTTGAGCACTAAATCGATTTTATTGCTTTAAAGCAATTTAAGAAAGCGGCTCATCGCTTTAAAATCCACTTTAGGGTTGTTATAAACACTTTAAAAACGCTTTGGCGCATTTCTTACAACCTAAAGAAATACTCAACCCTGTTTTCCGAAAAATCTGTTGTTACCTAAGTTGTTTTATTTGTTTTTTCTTTAAAATGACATATTTAATGACATTTGACTAGCAGAAACCGCACAGCTAAAGCCGGTCAACACCGTTAGTTAAGAACGGTGTTGAGCCGGTGGATCTCGAAACAAGAAATTTCGCACAGACGTTCCTTACATAAGGTAGGTGGGCAAAAAGAAAGAATTTAAAAAAATTCATCCCCTTAGCTTTAGGGAGCTAAATAGGAGGTCAAGCGTCGTTAAACCGCACGTCTTTTGTGACACAAATTAATGTTGATGCCATTCCAATTGTATTGCTTTAAATGGCTTTGTTAAATCTTTGTTTTTGTCTGTAGTTGACACACACTTTTAATAGGTCCCTTATAAAGAATATTTAAAAATGAAACTAATACAGGAAACTCATTATGCTAATTTTCTAAGGTCAAGAATTTCATTCAGAGGTCAACAAATAGATAGTTTTAAGACATCATCCAGTAAGAAGAATAAATACATAACCTAAACTATCCTGGGATTTAATACTTGGACAATAAAAAGCTCTTCGATTTAACCTCTAAGTTAAATCCGTGCAATAGTCATTACCAGGTATTGTAAATCTATAATATTAATTTTGTTTGAAGGTCTAGGTTTTGAGGGATCTTGTTAATGAAACGTCCTTTTTTTGAAATGCAAACGTTTCGCAAAATTTATTTGTCGGCCGTTCCATGTGTCAATTTTATTGCTAATAGACGTCATCCTTGGGTAAAGAGGCATTATTTTGGCAGAAGTGCCGTAAAATTTTGATTAAAACTTAAAAAAAAAACAAACAAACAAATTAAAATAATATTACTACGGCGAGTTATTAGAGAATATTATTTTAATGTGTTTGCTTATGGTTTTTTATAAAGTTTTAATCAAAATTTTAAGTCACTTCTGCCAAAATAATGCCTCTTTACCCAAGGAACCCACATGGAACGGCCGTCTTGAAAGGCAAGATTAACAAGATCCCTCAACCCATAAACCTAGACCTTCAAAAAAAATTTAAAATAGGATCGTTAAACCATTCTACAAGTATAATATTAATGACAGTTATTAGTGTGGGTACAAACCATGTACAAATCCAATAAACCTATGGCGACAAAATTAGAGGGGTGGGGAAAACCATTCTTGGGAAATGCAGGTAGAAAATTGACTTATTAAGAGTAGTGATCGTAGCTCTGGAAATGTCGAAGTTACGTTCAAAACGGGTCATGTGCTATCCATACTTTTTGGAATCAAATAAACATCACAATTGGCTGAACTTTTAATAGAAGACACATTTTGTAAAAACTAAGACACGGCACGGAGCAGTTTTTTGATTTTTTGCCGCTTATTCGGCGAAAAATAAAAAAAGTGCTCGGAGCCGGGTCTTAGTTTTTAGGAAATCTGCCTTCCATTGAAAAGTACCCTTTTATTGCCTAAAATGTATAAAATAAAATTTTTCGGTGGAATAAGTCAGGATTTGGTATCGTAAAACACTGCGTCCTAAATCCATTCTTGGGGCGTTTATTTTTCAGGAATTTTTTGGGTGACTCCCTTAAGTTTTATTTTATACACCAAAATAGACTCCATTTTCTTAAAATAAACTCACCAAAATAAACTTCTTAACTCTCACAAAAAAAAAACACTAAAATGTTATCTGGAACTACATACATCGAAAATTCTTTAAAATGAATGTAAAAAGAGAAATTATAATAATATCGCTATCAACTCTTTTCTGCGGGGCGAATAATACCAACGAAAAATTTAAACATTTATATCAAAAGGTTACTAGGTCAGTCAAAATTTGTCAATAAATACTTAGATTTTAGCAACAATTGTTAAGTTTGTGATTTTTAGGGTGCATCTAAAAAAACCAGAATTTATTACGCGAGTCAAAATTAAAGAAAATATATTTTTTCTACTCGCGTGCGGAAAGTACTTACTTTCCGCACTCATTTGCGTGCAGAAAGTTGCACTTTTCCACACTGAGTGCGGAAAAGAATTTACCCCCATACTTTTCCGCACTAGGATTTTTGATTATTGCCTTTTTTCTTTACGTCCATCTGACTTTACGTCTGTTTGACGGCACATTCAAGTGGTCGTAGAAAAAAAATTGTACCCAACACATTCGTAAAGTGACTGTTCCGCCAAAATCGCGTGCGGAAAAGTGGCACTTTCCGCACTAGTTAGTTAAACCACTTCGCTTCGCTACGTTCGGTCAACTGTCTCGTCATTGCCTGCGGTAAAGTAGCACTTTCCGCACTTGTTAGGTAAATAACTAAAACATTAACAATAATAAAAGACATGCTTTGAATAGATCAGCTGGGATAAAAATAAATCTGATTTAACGATTAAAATAAAACAGGAAAATTCTCCAAATTTAAGTCATGTAAATTTTTCACAATTACTCATTCAACTGATAAATAAAAATAAGTGCAATATAATTTTTCGTACCTTGCCTTAGCACATCTCGACAAAAAAACTTTCAATACTAAAAAGAACAGACATACCAACAAAAAACGTTTTTGGCCACACAAGCAAATTCAATAACTTCATTTTTTATGCCACCTGTAAACACAGATGGTAAACCAAAACTAAATGGGACAGTGTACAGCAGTACCTTTAAACAAGGATCGAAACTTTTTATTAGTTTCACATCGGGGTTAACCAAAAGCCCGCCGTCGTCGCATCCCTATAAAAATAAATCCGAGGGGCGAACCGCTGAGGAATTATGGTGGACTACCCTTTGGAATTAGCGGAATTAGTAGTGGAATTGGAATTAAATTGCTGGAATTTACGGAATTCATGTAATTGACCTGGAATTGGTTGAATTGGAATTTGTGGAATTATTTTAAAAAATGGTGGAATTAGTAGCGACGGTATTGGAATTTTTAATTGGTGTGTTAAAAGTGGAAGAGGTGAAAAATTAGTTGCTCTATAGCTCCGAAAGTCCACAACCAACTTCAACTTGATTTGGCATGGTCATTTTCCGAAACCTGCGGATAATATCTGGCATGCTTTTTTCTCCCCGCCCGTCGGCCCCCCCCTCAAGAGATATTCAATGTCAACAACCTATTTTTTATGGCTGTGGTGTTTTTACTCCCCCCACATTTTTATTTTTCAACTCTCCCCTCCCCCCAATATTTCTTAAAATTGTTTTCAAGACGGAGCTTGGATCAGAATTTAGGGACGCACCCTCATTTATTTCAATATATTATATCAATAACGTTTTCGCGGAAATAACCGAATGGATTCCTAATACGGCCAGCGAATATATTTCAAGGATGTAAGTATTTGTTGTCACTGTTTTGTTGCGCAAATTCGCTAGGCAGCAACGCGGCGAACTGAGCTGTTATGTATTAATACATAAGGTGCATTCTAGCTTACACCTATCTACTCTGCTCTGAGAGGCTGTTCCGAAATCAGGAATTTTGTTGGTTTTGTTAGCTTGTGTCTTTATTTAACTAATAAAGTAAAAGGAGCGTATTATGTTCGGATTCCTTCCAGAATACACGTCATTCGCCATTTAGTCTTCAGTTTTTCTTTGAGATGGAATTTGTGGAATTGGAATTGAATCGCTGGAATTGACGGAATTTGTGGAATTGAACCTGGAATTGGTGGCATTGGAATTGGAATTGTTGGAATTAGTGGTATTGTTTGGAATTACAGTACAGGCGGATATTTAAAAGTCTTCTAAACTAGGGTGACCATTCCGTCCCCCATTGTAAGTGTCCCCTAAATGTCCCCCATTGCTAAGAAAAGTCCTCCACACATCACATGCATCGCGAAAAAAGAAATAACGGAAATAATTTTTCTTAGGCATAGAAATATTCCACATAATTATTAGATGAGACTTTCGACGAGTATACATTTATATATGTCTTGGAACATTTTAGAAACGAGCAAATTGTTTGCGGAAATTTTGTTAAAATGACAGAATACTCTTTCAGTCTTCCGGGCACTAACGCTGTAACTGAAAGAGTGTTTAGCAATATCAATAATATGTGGGCCACTGAAAAAAGTAGATTAAATGTAGAAACTGTAGTTAAATATAATATAACCGATACTTGCGAAAACTTCTATAACAAAATTTTAAATATAAAAGGAGTCATGGCGGCACAATTTAATAAATAATAATAAAAAAATCATTCTTCAAAAAAATATTCATAAATTTTGTTAGATTAGTTTGTTAATTTAAAAAAAATGTTTTTTGATTTAAACACATGCATAATAGAATATGATATAATTGTATAAGTTCGTCGTGTAGCTTATATATGTAGTATAACATACCAATACTTAGTACAAACATATTTAACATTTATTAGGGCTTATAAGCCACAGCACGTAACTCGACGTAGAGTAAGTTTTAATCGAGTGCGCATGTGCAGTAAACTCCAAACGTACGCTTTACGCGCGGTGCATCGTTACACGGCGTATCGTATGTAAATGCGTAACCCCAGATCAAATGAAAGATGTGTAGTTTCCAACAAATTTCTATTCTATGGGTATATGTAAATAGCAGAGGCTAATCTATTTCCCAGAGCAGCCTCTCCACGGAGAATTTCGATGATGATGGCATCATCGATGTCATCATTTTCTCATCGATATCATCAAAAAAATTCATTATAAATTATTATAAGACATTATTTGAAATATAAAACAAATAAAAAAACACGACAATTTTTAGGTTATCTTATGAAAAACAAAGCAAATAAGAGCGCCCTATGGTCGACTACTTAACCAATTTACAAGATACGCAAGAAGCGTTGCTTAAAGCCTTTTTTAGCTCGTCGTAATCAGGCGACGTATCCTCTCTGCGTAACGTACGTTGCGTTTACGCCATACCGTGGCTTATAACTTCTATTAACAAAAATCCTTGTCCCTCATTGCACTGCAAAAAATCTGGTCACTACTATCTAAACAAGTTTTAGAATTTTTTACAGAAAAAATATCTGACAACAGTAACTTTACTGGGAGCGAGACTACGGACACCCTAATAGTATAAGTATAGAATGTATGAAAATATAGACTGAGCCAGCCATTGACCCCGGACAGTATATTATAAAGACGTACAAAACTACTTGTTTATTTTTACTTTTTACACCTGTTGTGTTATCTTATTAGCGCAACTTGCGATTTTTTTTATTAGAACCTATATAACTAATTAGAGCTAATTTAGTGCTAATTTTGTTACGCAAAAATATTTAGAGCTTGCGTTTTTTAAAAGTTAGCGCATGCGCTGCTAGATTTGTAAATTTAAAACCACTTATCCTTTTGATAACAAAGTAGGATAGTTAGTGTACTCAAAGGCTAACATTATCCAGTAGTAACGAACTCTCCAAGAAATGTCTCCATGGAAGAAAAGTTGTTCACACCAAGTGACATGTTACGTGCTGATCTGTAATTTTCAAAGTTGATATATTCAGATAAAAACTCAAAAATTTAAATCCTAAAAAAAATACATCAATATAAGTTTTTTGTCTTCATTAAAAAAACAAAAAAAACATATATCATATATAATTGATTTTGGTGTCACTCGTGTGATCATATGCAGTCACAGATTTTTTTTTAAATCTGGCATCACTGCATACAATACCCAACTCATTTACCTGAAAATGGAGAAGCACGGAAGACACAGTTTAGGAGTGTAACCTGAAATTACATAATTCAGTTTTTGTGAAATTTTGGTGGTTTTAAAACGGTATTAACGTTTTGGCCGAGATAAATGTCACACGTGTTTCTATATATATAAGGAGTAAATGGTAAGATATTTACTTTCAAAAATGTGATTTAAGTATGAAAAGTAGGCATTTTATTAACATTAAAATACAAAAGTAGTAACTTTTCTTATTTTTTTGTTATTTAGACATTTTGCTAAATATGTCACTAGTGTGAACGTCACTGGTGTGATCTTTCAGAATATTTTATTAATAACACCTGTGAAATTTTTCGCTTGTAATTAAAAACTCAATAATTTTTAGAAAAAAAAATGGCTAAAACTAGAAAGTCTTTGGCAAAAACACCAGAAACGAAAAAGGAAATAGACAAAAGAGAGAAAAGAAGAAATCAAGTAAGGGTATATTATATATATGGACATATTATATTTACTTAAAAAGTGGTAAATATTTTTGTTTTTTTTTAACTATTACACCAAATGTTACCATTTTTCAAGAACAACCCAGCTATAAAGATACTTGATTTTGGTAAAATAGGTATAACTGGTGTTAGCTGGCTATCACCTGTGTTAGTAGATGAATTCACAAACTCAAAAATAACTCAAGAACTAGTAAATTGTTATCTCGGCCATATAGCACATTTTAGTCCAACCAATACAGCAACATTTAATAATTACCAAAATTCAAAGAACACTAACTTGTTTTTATTTAATTACTACTTGAAATGTTACCTTTTTTCAAGAACGACCCACCTACATAATTTTTTTAAATATATAATACATAAATTATACTACAAATATTATATTTTAATATAGGGAAATTTTCCCGAGGAGTAGTTTTTTTTTTGGGTAAAAGTGATGTAAGTCTGTAGTACTTAATGGGTTCTAATGATTCATGTGACTCTTGGTATTAAACCTCCTCGTCATCATTTGAGCTGCTAGCTACCATAGAAGTTAACAGCGCATTAATAAATTCGATATCAAGAATTTTGGGATAACTAAAAGAGATAGACTTAAAATCTAATGCCTATAGAATAATTTTCCCGAGGAGTAGTTTTTTTTGGTAAAAATGATATAACTCTGTAGCACTAAATCAGTCGTAGTGATTCATGTGTTTTGGAGTTAAATCACGTTTCGTTTGCTTACAATCACTTGCATGTGCACGCGCTTTTTTTTTGGAATTTAAATTTAGTACTTTGCCCGGTTTTAATAGTTATGTTAGTGTTAAGTAATCTTATTGATTCACTAAAAAATAAAAACGATTTATTTATTTTTTATAAAAAAATTACATCAGAATATAATATTTGTGGTATAATTTTCGTATTACATAATATTTAAAAAAATATATGTGAAACTATGGAGCACTAAATTAACTCCAATTATGTAGATATCTTCTTATCAAGGTCGCACGTTTCAAATAAGGGATAAAGTGAAATTGGGCCAAAATAAGAGGTGTAAAAGGTCCCTATTATAGGTGCAAAAGGTCTCTGCTCTATTATAACGGCTCTGCCCTTGCATTTTACGACAAAAGCCATACCGATCCTCAACTCTCCTAATCAAGTCAGCCTGAAAAAAAAACAGAGCCAAAAACTCTTCTGGGCGCGAGCAGGCATGCGCAGTAGATTTTTCGCCTCTGGCCTTGCCCAGGGCCAACCCTGACATTATTTTCTTTGTTTTCAAGTTATTATTGTTACACATTTTGCGATCCTTGGACCATTATAGTATCTCATAGTAATAGGATTGGAACCGTTTAAGTTAGTATTAACAATAAATTGATCAGAGGAATAATTGATTTTTTTCACCTGAAGGAACTGAAATAAACTAAATGAACGGTTCAGAAGTTACACACATACACATTTGTATAGAAAACTCATTATCTCTTATCTAGAACTACTTAGCCTATTTTTAACGAAATCGGTTCACTGGTTCGAGAGCTACATAAACCCAGACACACAAATACTCAAGGGGTCAAACATTAACACCAGCAATTTGATGAAGAGACAACCATTCTTTTAAAAAGAATGTATTTTGCACAATGGCAGTATAAATGTTGAAAAACTTTATTCCTTGCATAAGATAAAAATCTAATCCGATCTACTTGTCAGTTTCAATTATGCACGCAATTAAGAAAATGACCAAGAACCGCAACGTTAGGAGATTATTGAGAGCAGGCAATATAAAATAAAAAAACATAATATGTATATAACCTGAAGACGATAGCTGTCAATATTGTAATAGGTATTTACGTCACTAGACCGGAAAATTGGTCTTTACTGGTCGACGCAGGAAATTTACAGGGCGAGCCGCAGGCGAGTCCTGTAAACCTGCCGAGACCTGTAAAGACACTTTCCGGTCGTGTATCGTACGTACTTTTTTTTTCAAACGATCAGAAAAAACATTTTAGTATCTATTACTTTCGTCGACGCCTAGGCATGTTGCGTAATTTATGAACAGTCCCCTGATATTTTCTGCTTCTTGTTGGCTAGATAGCCATGGCCGCTAAGGCCGGTAGTTTTTAACATAAAAACTAAGAAAAACAAGTAAAGTTTTGTGGTTAGAAATGATTTTTGTATTTTTCTGCAAAATTGTATAAAACATTAGAAAAATTATAGTGTAGTGCCTATTAGCTTCACACAGCTAAATCAGTGATGACCAGTTATGGTCAACCATGGCCAACTTATCAAGCAAAATAATGATAAAAGAGCTCATAAAAGGCAGATTTCTAGGTTTGTTCTTTATTTACCTATATTTATAGTATACTCTTACTTTGAGAATTAAAAATGTGTGGTCGATTTTTCGGTGTATGTGACTCTTGAAGCAGCTTTTATTATTTCCTCCGGATTCAACTCATTTTCTGGAGCTGAGTCCATTTTTGTAAACAAAACTTTTGAAACAAATTTAAAACAGCTTTTTTAGAAGTGTCAAAACTGCCCAAAAAAAACAAGCTAAAAGCTGTCAACAAGAAGTCATAGCCAAATTGACCAAAAATGGGACCGGAAAAGGATCAAGGGACCGGAAAATTGAACAAAAAGGTCCTTTCTGGAGTGTGGAAATATTTCGAAAGAACATGCCTTGTAATGTAGAACTTTCCGTATGAAAGATCGTACGGAAAATGGCTATTTTCCGGTCGTTTGAAAAAAAATACATTTATCCTATAGATAATAGTCTATTCGCTTAGAGGCCTCAGTGTTTTTTGCGTTTTAATGCAAATTTGACTCCAGGGTGCTTATTCTTGAAAGTGAGAGAAGGGAGCGCTCCCGGGACCATACTAGGGAGTGACAAACAAGTACTAAAATCAAAACTAATAACAAGTTTTAAAGGTTTATTCTACTCCCTGGCTGAGTTCTCTACATTGAATATCACTTGATTTTGACTACTCCCTAATTCGCTCAAGAGAATTTTGCTCCCTACACCTCCCCGGCATTCAACAATAAACACCCTGAGGTTCTCACCTTTGGGATCAGTATTCTACTTATTGGACTTCTGTCAAAGTCATATCAAATAGAACATGACATCTAAAACATGGAAAAGAGGATAATTTTGGAAATTTTTTTTATTTGCACCGAGTGGTAGAATTGTCGGTTTTTTAATAGTCTTCCACCATTTCTGGCGAAAGATTATTTTCAGAAGCAGGAAACGTTTTTGAGAGTTAGTGTGATGCAGTTTCTTATGCTGTTGACATGATTGAACTCTAGAAAAAGAAGAAAATTGTCAGCTCCGTTTTCTCGATGTTCTAGTCACCAAAAAGAATTCAACCATAACCACTTCTGTATATCGCAAACCTACTCACACTGGACAATATCTAAACTTCAAATCAAACCACTCCACATCAACAAAAATGGGAATTGCAAAATCCCTTATAGATCGAACCACCTACATCTGCAATACAGAAGAAGCTTTAAATAAAAGAAAAGGCAAAAATTTGATCCGATCTGCGAAGAAACGATTTCTTCAACTACACGATCAAAAAAACTCTTCAGACCACACCAACACAAAGGACGACAAACATAAATACTGAAAGGAAGGCGATACTTATAAATTCATACATCAAAGGAGTCTCAAAAAAAATGGGAAGATCAATACCATCTTCGGACTGTCTCCAAAACGACTACAACAATAAAGTCAGTTCAGAAAAACTAAACCATATCGCCGCAACACCAAGGACTGCATCTACCACTAACACTGAGTTATTCCTCCAAGGCATCTACCAAGTACCATGCGAGTGTGGGGATATCTACATCGGAGAAACCATCCGACCGGGACCCATGAAAGTTCGCCTTACAGAACACAAACGCAAAACTCGACGAGGGGACACAACTGGATCAAAAATAGCCGAACATTGCTGGGAAACATCATATGGAATGGAAAGAGGCAAAGATCGTCACCAGGGAAGAAAATCTATTCAAGCGGAAGTTCAAAGAAACAGCATTCATACAGAGGAACCAGAATGTATTTTTTTAACAGAGCGTCACCATCATCCAAATATGAAACCCATACTTTTCGGAGCTAACAGATTTCAACTGTGAAAGGGCGGAGTCAACCAAGTGTATTCATGGTTAAGTGAAAACCTGCTAAAGGTAACATTGCATGTAATTGGTTTGTAATTTTAAAACACTTATCCTTTTGAAAACAAAGTAGGAGGATAGTTAGTTTACTCAAAGGCGATCATTATTCAGCAATAATGAACTCTCCAAGAAATGTCTTTATGGAAGTAAAGTTATTCACACTATGTGACATGTCACGTGATGTGATCTGTAATTTTCAAAGTTAATAGATTCGATACAACATACATAAAATTTATTTAGATAAAATCATTTAGATCGATAAAAACTCAAAAATTTAAATCCTAAAAAAATCCCTTGATAAGATTTTTGTCTTCATCAAAAAAAGAAAATAAACATGTGTAATTGATTTTGGTGTCACTCGTGTGATCACATGCAGTCGCAGATTTTTTTTTAAATCTAGCATCACTGCATACAACACCCAACTCATTTAGCTGAAAATGTAGAATCACAGAAGACACAGTATAGGAGTGTAACCTGATATGTGTTACATAGTTCAGTTTTTGGGAAGTTTTGGTGGTTTTAAAAAGTTTTAACGTTTTGGACGAGATAAATGTCACACGTGTTTCTATATATTATGAAATATATAAGGAGTAAATGGCACCTTGTGACATTTTTCGATTGTAATTAAAAAACTCAATAATTTTTAAAAATAAAATGGCAAAAACTAAAGTCTTTGGCAAAAGCACAAAACAAAAAAGCAAATAGAAAAAAGAGAGAAACGAAGATTACAAGAAAGAGCTGGTATGTGAAAATTGGGGCAAAAGGTGTGATACAATTGAACACAAAAACAAAAATGACTCAAAAACTAGAGATTTGATATCTTGGCTGCATATCATATAGTATGTTCGACTATACCAACATATTATATTCACACAAAAACTATTACACCAAATGTTACCATTTTTCAAGAACAACCCATATAAGATTAGGTAGTCTAGTTTTTTTTTGTAAGTATTCACCTGATGACGATTGCAGATACATAAGCAATCGAAACGTTGTGAAAAAATAAAAAATAAAGACAATGGAAGTTCGAAACTCTAGTTTACTCTCAACATACCAAGAGCTCAGCTTGCCCGGATTTTTTTTTTGTTTTAAGTGATAACTTTTACTATACAAATACACACAATACGCCTGAAAGACTATATTGCACTTTAACGCTACTCCGCTAGCTTATTAGTCAACTACTTCGTTTATACGGGCCTCTTAAAGCGCGTTTATATAAGGAAGTGTCAAAATTTTATCGTATAAACACCACTAAAACCGATTTTATTTTAAAGCCTTATAAGAAAACGGTTTATCACTTTGAAACCGATTTTAGGGTCGGTATAAACGCACTTTAAAAACGCCTAAGCGCATTGCTTTCAACCTAAAGATAAATACTCTGGTTTTACCGCAAAATCTGTGGTTAACTTAATTGTTTTATTTGTTTTTTGAAGGACCATCCTTACACCGTTTTTAGATGCGTTTAAACGTAGTAAATAGCATGTATTATGGAGGGAATATTTTTATTGATATGTATCGATTTTCTTTGATTTACAAGCACCGACCAACACGAATAAACTTTCAAATGGTTACGCTTTATTTAACATTGTTTTAGTTTTATTATGATTTTTACTAGGTTAAATCAGTACATTAAAAACCCCACGATCTCAACCAGATTCAGAAATTTAAGATGATAAAAATGACAACGATTATATCTATGAAACTTTAGGAGAGATTGATTGGAGTGGATCTATTTCCAGTGACACAAAAAAGTATTACAGCTTCTCGTATACACTTCCCTAAAAATAAAAAAAAACTTTTTAGCAGTTTCCTAATACACAGAAACAATAAATCTCGTTTACTGTCAACAATATAATAAAAAAAATATTGCAACAAGAGGATATGAAATAGCCCTCGTATATAAAATACTACTTTTACCAAGTTTTGCTAGTAATGGATAACTTTTTTGAACTGTCTCACTGTTTCCAGAAAGTGCGGTTTCAAGAAAAAAATAAAGCCTCTTCAAATTTGATATTTTTTGAAGCTAACTATCCTTACTTCAAATCTTAGTAAAATTTAAAATCTCCTGGGGCTCTTGGTACAGATGGCAAATGTATAAATTCATCGCTAGTAGGTGTTTTAACATATATTTATAATAAATTAGGTACTCCTTAAGTTAATTCGATTGTATGTAGTAATAAATGTATTTTCAAAACTACCACTGAAGTCTATAAATATAGATTATAATGTTCAGATGACTGCACAAACTTATTTGTCCATTACAAATAGCTACCCTGTTTTTCACGGGGTTTTTTCAGAGAAACTATCTAAAATTATATGTTTTAGACAGTTTCTTATTTTTTAACAACACACATCGGCCATAAGCAGTAACAACGACCACACCTGTCAAAAGAGTTTCCTACCTATGGTACATGACCTTTAGTACAATTGTTTTTCTGATTCTCTTGTGACTTCTTTTTTTGTTTATTAGGGTATGTACAGCTACAAAATTCCAAAGAAATTAAGAGTGCATTCCAATTGTAGCAAATTTATTCATATATATCGAAGAATTGAATTGGGAAAAATTTTTGAATGAGTGGTGAATCTCCTCTGAGGCCTACTCGGAGTAAAAGCCTAAACTCCCAAAGGCTTTTTTTTAGCAGAATAAAATCTTTAACGTGGTGTACTATCGTGTGAATTTTAGGAGTATATTAAATTTTGGCTTTTTGTAGTTGTCTGGCAAATTCTTCGATATATATGAATAACTTTCCTACAATCGGAATGATACTCTTAATTTATTTGGCATTTTGTAGCTGCACACACCGTAATAAACAAAAAAGATGCCACAAGAGAGTCACAAAAACAATAATAAAAAAACACGTAATACCTAGAGCCCCTCTATGTGGTGACAGATGTGGTCGTTGTCACTGCTTATGGCGAAGGTGTGTTGTTAAAAAATAAGAAACTATGTTTTAAACAGTTTCTCTTGAAAAACCTCGTGAAAAACATAGGGTAGTTATTTATAGTTGAAAAATAAATTTGTGCAGTCATCTGAACATTATAATCTATATTTCTATACTTCAGTGGTAGTTTTGAAAATACAATCGCATTTATTAACTTAGGGAGTACCTAATTTATTATTTTTTTTTTATACATTTGCCGGCTGTAGATTTTAAATTTTACTTGGATTTGAAGCAAAGATACTTGGCTTCAAAAATATATCAAATTTGAGGAGTCTATATTTTTTTCTTGGAAACAGTCGCTTATTTATCAGATAAATAAGCGAAAATCACCCTCCCCCCTCAAAAAAAAAACTGATAATTCACCTCGTCAAAATTGTCTGTCTACTTTACCCATCCCTTGTGATATTACTACAGATTATTTACCTCATACATTATAAACGCAGGTCGATTTTTATCTTATTATTCTGCGAAAATTTCCCGCTCAGGTGAAAATCTCCCTTGTCAAAACTGAAAATCTCCCTTGTCAAAACTGATAATTGCCCTCCTTTTCAAAACTCAAAATCACACGTCTGTACCGACAGGTTTTTATTGTCGATCTGTCGTTTGATGATATATAATTCCCTTAATAAATTACTACAGATAATAGAACCGTAAGAATCATTCTATGACATAGCTTAATGATAATTTTTGCAGGCATGCACTTAAAGCATTTTTTTTTTAATTAGTACGTAAATTACGACTATGTTGGGTAAATTACAGCCAAATCATCCAACGAAAACCAATCGAAGTGTAGAAAACACGTCTGTCAACGAAATCTGTATAATTTATAAAAATAATAAGACTCTACTTAGTCGAAAAGGATATCCGCTAATAATTTAAAAAATGAACATGTTTTTAAAGGAAGCCTATCGCCTTAAAATTTAAATTTAAGCAAAATTGTGCATTTTTCAGGCATTAACATTATTTTTAATTGGTTTAGTTTTTTTAAAGCCTTTTTTTTAAATTAAAATCAAGAGAACAACAAAATATTATTTTTTTTGTCAATTATTATCTCAAAAGCTAAATTTTAAAACCAAACTTCGACGCAATTTCAAGGTTTTTTGAACATTTCGCTTTGAACAAGGGCATAAAACGCATAGAATTTTAATTTTAGACCGAAATATGTGGAGATCCCAATAATTTAATTTTTAGCTTTATCTTGTTAGCTTTTAATAAAAAAACCATTATTTTAACAAAAGCATTTTTTATAGATCCATGCTAATTATGATAAATACCTATCTGCCCTTAACGTGTGGGAAAAATTCGACCATTAAATGGGAAATACCTGGATTTACTTCACCAATTGCTTGGAATGCCGCTAGGTTATATCAAATAGTGTTGCTTTCTCTGCAAATTGGACAGTTCAGCACGATCGGATCACTATAAAAAGAAAATTTGGCCTCCAGGAGTCTTTTGAGCCAGGGAAAAAAATTAAACCAGCGCGCCATTAGATCCCCCAGAAAAGAAGGCCATACTTTTAGTTACATAACCTTCCGTCGGTCGCAAGTTTAATCTATAAAAAAGCTGTCGCAATGTATCAAAATGATACATTTAACTTTGAATTAAAATTACGGTAAAAGTAGTTTTAGTATCAAGCTTAGTTGTCGATTACATCCAATAATTCATTATGATCCTCCTTTTTTGTTTGTGTAAATATATTGTAATCAAAAAAACTATTTCTGTAAATCCCCGAAGACGTGACTTATGGATAAAAAATTATTAACAGAAATGGACGCAATGTATCTGTTCGATACATGTTGTTGTGTTTTTTATTATTTTTATAATTTATTCTTTTAGTATGATGTGAAACATTTATATATTATCAAAACACGGTAACTTACATAGAAATATAACCTAAGTACTTGTATAAAATGATTTTATTTCTTATATTATAGATTGATGCAGCCCCAAAGCCCCCCTCCTTCCTGCATACGAAAGTGCCTATGCTCCTTAGTGTTAAAATAGGTATTCATATAAATAGTTTTTAATAATAAGACTTTTATTCAGTGGCGTACTGATGGGGAGGCGGAGGGGGGCGGTCCGCCCCGGGCCCCGAGTTACGGGGGGCCCCTTTGGGATCCCACATGTACAAAATTATCCAAAAATCGCATAATTTTGGTATATAATAAGATACCTAAAATGATAGAAAAAGATATCCGGTATTCCGGTACGCACAATTTCTTTCTCAGTTATAGTTTAATTTTTGTTTAATAATTTGAAACAGTATGTGTAGTAAAAAAATTGAAAAAATTTTCAACGACATAAAAATCTTACACAGGCTTATTTCATTACTCGAAGAAAGTTATTGTTCCCAAGGTTGAAACCCTAAAAAATATATTTTTGATTTTATTAGTTTCACCATCCCTTTGTTTAAATCAACCATATTTCTGAATATATTAAATTGATTTTTTGGTAATAAAAATTATTCTCTTGGAGTTGTTTAGATTTTGTTAAATGTATTGTTAAATATGAATTTTGCGATTTACTTTCAATTCTTTTTTTCAATCTCAAATTATTTATTACATTATGCGTTTCAGACGCTACATGTGAGTGCAGTTTTTCGAAATCAAAATTGATTAAAAATTATTTGCGCTCCATAATGAGCTTATGAGGCAAGAACGGATAATAAGTTTGGCTATTTTATCCATTGAGATCAAAGTGGCTAAAAACATGAAGTTATGCAAGCGTTTGCAAAGGTAAATGGTAGAAAAATAGTAGTTACCACAACTAGTGGCTAAAATAGTGCTTTTTTACAAGTGTTGTTTTAAATAACGAGCGCATCGAGGTATTTAAAAACGCGAGTAAAAAAGCACAGTTGAGCCGCGAGTTGTTAACACTATTTTTTTTAATACCTTTATCAAAAAATCCAAGAAAAACAGGAAAATACTTTCAAAAATCTCGAATCTCGCAAAACACCATATTTACACTATAAATCAAGGCGGCTGGTAATTGAAATAACAATGGTTTCCATAGCGATGTGCTTTTTTACTCGGTAACTTTTACTGTTGTGACATTTTAATCTTTGACAGTTTGATATTTTGGCGATGTTTTTAAATAATTTTTTTCTTAAATGACTTAATTTTTAGGCAAGAATAATTATATAGTTTCAATATTACTATTTTCCACTATTTCTCTTTAATTTTGGGTAAAGAACGGACAAATTTTTTTTTTGCATCGATAACCAAAAAAGTCATGCTTTAGTTATCTGCAGACAGTTAACTAAAGTCTAAAATCATGTTTTTGATGAACGTATAAAGAAAAGATTTATTTAAATTAATTTTTTTAGATTTTTTAGTTGGCTTAAATTTCTTTTTTGTAAATAGGAACCTGTAAATATCACATTTATAAAAATTTTAGGATTTAATATTGTGTTTTTATCAAATAAAACTAATATAAGTATATAGAAAAATGAGAGGGGGTGCCCCCATCTGAAGATACCGCCCCGGGCCCCACTTTTTCTCAGTACGCCGCTGCTTTTAGTCAATGAAGTAGAAAAAATTTCAGTTTCGCCTATATTAGTGTGTGTTGAATTTTACATTATTTTAATAACAAAACAAGGACTACTATTAAGCTATGCTTTACTTCTACATCACGAAAATTCTGTTTATTATATAAAAAATATCTTCTTGTAAAATTCTTAAGAATTCCTAAAAATCATCCATTTTTATCATCACTTACAAAATTAACATCTGCACTTTAGCAAACACATTGGACATCTGAATTTTTTAGTCTATGCAGTGACTTTATACCCAAACTATGTTGTCAAGTCTCACTGAATGTTAAAGAGTTTGTAGATCTTAATATTCGTGCTTTAATTTTAATTTGGGGTGTCATCTATTGGGTAGTTTACCTTCCATTGAATTTTTTAAATAGTGCATTATTTCCTTTGTGGTAACCACCTCAATCCAAAATCTAATTCCTTATGGTACTTTTTCTTTTTAGTTCATTCGCCTTGCTCTCAACATTAATAAAATAATTTAAATATTAATCAATATATGCAATAATTAAACCTTTTAAATAAAGAAATTTCCACTCTTGTAAACTGCTGTTAGCTACACTCGCAAGAGAATATTATTCTGCGGTAATAATAAATTTATGGTATGCGGCACAACCAGCACGGTCGTGTAACTGTTGTAGATCGTCTGGCTAAGGTCTAATTAAGAATTTTGCAGGTAAATTATTATTCTTGTATTCTTGTAGTGTTGTTGAATTTTGCATTCCTACAAAATATGAAATTTAATGTTTGATATCAATCGTTTACAATATGCAGCGTGTTAAGTTGATCAAAAATAATGAATGATGATTATAATTTGATATATTTTTTGTAAAGATTTTATGGATGGCTATACGTGCCTGCTGGCGCCATTTATTCAACCAAGAAATTTTGCAAATTAAAATGTGAATCTAGGTGCAGGTTTTTTAAGGTTTCTATCAGTAGTGATAATCCCTTTAAACAAGTTAAAAACTAACACATTTAAGGTTCTCAAACAGGACAAACATCGGGGTTCTCAAACAGGACAAACATCCGTGTAAAAATAAATCGAAAAAAAGATGCAGATATCCAGCAAACTATTTTTTTTAAATATGTGCTCCTTTAATTTTTACCCCCTCCCTTTCCACCTACCCAACAGGATGAAGATTTTTTATCAAAAATTAAGTGATATAAGTTAACAATTCTACGCAAGTTTTTAAATTTTTTTGAAATCCTACACTTTTATTATTAAAATGCCCAAATCGGAGCTTTAACACCCCCTTAACCCCTTAGGGGCACCTTAAAACGAATGGAGGTTGTAATTTTCGGTTTGGCCATCATCGAAAACGTATACATTGATATCAATGATGATTATATACAACAAACTAAAATTTAAGAAAATATAAACCCCCCCCCCGTCCCCACCACGCCTGCACAAGTTTTGGGAGAAGAGCTGCGGGTCAAATTGACTGTTCTGGTCTAAAGAACAACTGTGCAAAGTTTGTTGCTTTTATCACAAAACGCCGGTTTTTCCCACGTAGCCGATGCACTATATGTCTTTATTATGTAGCTACCGAAAAATAAAATACCCAGACCTTATGATTCGGCGGGCTTTCGTAAAACACATCACCACACTCGTACCCATCACCAAAATTCACAAAGATGGTCGTTCCCACTTACGTTCTTTTTTTTAGTTTAGGTAATATCTTTCTTATTTTATTATAAAAAACTTTTATTGAAAGTTACTTAGGGAAGTTCATACAAAATCAACTGATTGTCTCAAAATGGGTTGATCCAAGACGTCCCTGAATTAAATGCTAATTAAGTGCCCCATTTAAAAATTTAAAACCCTTTTTTTGTGCTGCTTTAGATGAACTCAGCAGAGCAATGCATTAAAAACCGTCGGAATAAAAAATTTCGTGGTGTATAATAAAAAGCTAATTAAGTACTAATTAAGTACCCCATTTAAAAATTTAGTGCCTCTTTATTTTAAATAGGAAACATGGCATAAATAAGTCAAAAATGTAGTGTGTTATGTTTTTTTTAACGTGTTAGATATACGGACACCCATGAGTTGCAATATTTACTTTAAGTGTCTTAAGTGTCTAATAACAACGATTTTGGCTCTTATCTTTATTATCCACTCTAATAATGCACTTTGTAATGCACTATGATATTTTTGATTTTGATAATTTTTAATGCATTGCTCTGCTGAGTTCATCTGAAGTTAGCAGAACATGCTGTATTTTTTTTTTAAAAAAAACGGCACTAAATTTTTAAATGGGGTACTTAATTAGCACTTTATATTATGCACTATGAATAATATTTTTGAGTCACATTATTTTTAATGCATTGCTCTGATGAGTTCATCTGAAGCTAGCAGAACATGGTGTATTAAAAAAAAAACAGCACTAAATTTTTAAATGGAGCACTTAATTAGCACCTAATTATGCACTATAAAAAAAATTGTTTTGCTCACCTTGCTCCGCTAGCTTCAGGGATGTTGAACCAAGATTTAGTTAGAATTTTTTGACACAATACACCGCAATATACTCACAAGTATTTTTTAATCTTATGTATAGAATGATATTTAAAAGAAAAATACAAAAGCTTACAGCTAAAGAAAGCACCTGTTCACTAAAATTAAAAATCAAACAATAAATAAATACAGGCATTTTTTAAAAATAATTTGGCAAAATGACCCAAAATAATAGTAATTGAAAAAAATACTTAAAAAATGAATGAGAATGTCGCACTTCCGATTCAAAATAATTATATTGCAATTACGTGTATAGCAGGTACTTCCTTTTATATGAAATCAAAATACACATCTACTTAATGAGGTTTAAATCAAAGTACAAACACAATAAAATTTTAGAAAATAGTTACTCAATAAAACATTTTTTTATGTATTGTGGTAATTATCTTAAAAACTAAACATATCTTGTAGAGTGTAAGCTATTATGAGGTACAAATTTTTCATATTTTGATAAATTAAAATCACAAAAAGTGAAGCTGAACTGAAAGATATTAAATTACATTCTATATTTTTAGTAAATGTTTAAAAAATATGGTTCCAATTATAAAGCTTAAAAGAACGACAAAATAGTAGAATAGAAAGCTCTACTACTAAACACCAAGATAAGAATGTCAAACGATCATTTTTACATTTTTTTACATAACTCGCCAACAAAATGGAAAATAAAATAAGGTCGTCCAGTTTATTTTCTAATTAAAATAATTATAAATGCCACTTGTTAAGGTCGTACGTCTAGTATTACCTAGAGATCGGTTTCGCCCAGTTTTTGCTAGACTAAAGAATTTTATATTGCCCAGTTTTTGCTAGACTAAAGAATTTTATATTATGTTCGAAATTGACAGAAAAATAAGACAAACTCCTTGGTTATGATTTTTTTTCAATCTGCAAATGAGGATATGATACGCATGTTTAAAAGTTGAGAAATTTAGATGAACATAAAAAATAGGCGCTATGTGCTTGTTTGTTTGTATGTTTGGCACAAATCTGGCAAGTCAATTGTGACTAACTTTTACATATTGGATCAACTTCGTCGGTATGCATGGTTCCGGTAACAATGCAAAATTATGGTGGTCCTTAATGGGTCGGGGTATGCTAATTTAAAAATCCATAAGTTTCGAAAGAAAGCTACTAGGAATATGCAGTTTTCAGTTTTATATTTCATTAAAGGCCGAGGGGATAAGAGGAGGTTGATAAATTTGAAAATTTAATACTTTTCAACCAAAGCTAGTGTCTGGGGTCAGGTATTACGAATTTTTAACGAGTTCAAAAATACCAAATTATAATTATCAGAAATGCATCGGTAAATAAAAATTTTAAAATAAATTTAAGTTAAAATTGTTTTTTGATAATAAGCTTATAAAAAAGGCGCTAAAAAAATTAGCTTTCTGATGCCATAATTACATGGGCAGATAACCACTGGTGTAAATAATAACAAAAAGGCCCTTAACGCAAGTTGGGTACCTTGTCAAACTTAAAAGTTGCCCAAATTTTTTAATTAGCGCCCATCCTTTTTATTATGGTATCAGAAAGCCAAAATTTTGGTGCCTTTTATAAAAACTTTTTTACTTAAATTTATTATTATCGAATACCAAAAACCACACTTAGGTTGTTCCACTCTCACTCCCAAAAATAATGAAGTTTTTTTCTTCAGACAAATTTGGTATTTTTCATTTTGACTTAAATAAAGTATTTAATAAAAGTAGGTAGATTGCCATCAGCAAATATTAAATACAGATAAAACCATACAAAAATAATAATGTAATCTTATAAAACTTTATTTTTTTTATGGACCAGTTTTTAATATTTGTATTAAAAAAGACTCTCGCAATTCAAACTTTGTTTATTAAAATTTACAATTTGTGACATTTTCTTTATTAAAAACTATAAATTGTAATTACCCACTGCCTACACAAAAGATAAAATATTAATTATTGTTTTCGAAATATATTGAACATAATGCTTGATAAAAATTTAATTATATTTGCCAATATGCAGTACGACTAAAAAACTGCGCAACTAATTTCTTTATAAATTTCCAAAAAAGGATAAACGCGATTATTTTATAAATCAAAAAACATGCATTCAAAATTACATCAAGACTTACCATCATTTTCAAAAAACATGCAATAAAAATATCCTGGAAACAGCTGTTTCCCTATATCCAGACCAGAACACTTTGAATCAATTCAAATCACAACTTTTAGGAAGCGCCAAACAGTCCTTGGCGGCAACTTCAAAGAAAAAAAAAACTATATTTAAAAAAAACACGAACAATTGGTTCAAAAATGCAAAAGCAAGGCGCAACTACCCGGCAGAAAAGTACCACGTGGACAACTCCGCACACTGCGACGCGGAATTCTCTTGACAATTCGAAAGGCGCACGCATGCGCAAAGGACGAAGCCTCCATTCAATAAACATTTTACAAATACTCGCTACAACATAAAACTGTATGGATCACGATATACCCGTTTCTTTTCAACTCGAGTGCATAACCACAATTAAAATAACAAGGAACACACCGAAGCGATAAAACGAACACAGGCATTTCACGAGGTAAGCACTGCTATTATAAAAATTCCCATCCATTTACCACTTCTCAGAACATCGACTTATCGTTTTTCTATGAAAAGGAAAAGGAGATACTAACAAAACAAATATGAGAATTTGCAGGGCCCAAGAAATTCTTCAGGACAAAAACATCAATGGTGAGTCAAAAACTAGTAACACCTAATAAAAACAGCACAAATGTCTTCAGATAATATTTGTTATCATCAACAATTCATCGATCTTTGATTTTCGTTGAGGATGACCAGGCTATTAGAAAAAACACAAAACTTGGTTTTTTGATAATAAGAGACACAAGAAAGGCGTAATCCAGAAAATTGTTCAATATTCTCGAAATTAAAAAAAAAACGATTTTTTTGTAGGCCGTACTTAGTTTAAAACCTTCGAAAAAGATTACAGTATCAAAGCATTGTTTTAATCGAAAAAATTCATAAAATTAAAAAAAAAATCCCGATATATTTCAGAAAATTCTGATGAGTTTTCCCTGGATATCCTGACAAAAGTTTTAAAAATTTTTTACTTTTTAGTATGGAGGCTATTGGGATCGGCAAAAATAGTACTTTTCACAACTAGTGGCTAAAATAGTGTTTTTTTTACAAGCGTTGATTTATAAACGAGCGCAGCGAGGTATTTAAAAATAGCAGTAAAAAAAGCACAGTTTAGCCGCGAGTTGTTAACACTATTTTATTTAATACCTTATAATCCAAAAATCGAAGAAAAACAGGAAAATACTTTTAAAAATCTCGAACGAACAGCACTTCTCGCAACAAACCATCTTTACAAAATAAACCAAGGCGGCTGGTAAATGAAACCACAATGTTTTCCATAGCGATGTACCTTTTTACTCGGTGACGTTCATTGTTGCGACATTTTAATCATTGACAGGCTTGATATTTTGACGATGTTTTTAAACGATTTTTTCGTAAATATGGGAATGCCTTAATTTTTAGGCAAGACTAATTAGATTTTTTTCAATACTACCATATTCCACTATTTCTTTTTAATTTTGGGTAAATTTTTTTTGCACCCGTGATCAAAAAAAAAATTTTTTTTTGCATCGGTAACAAAAAAAGCCCTGCTTTAGTTATCTGCAGACAGTTACTAAAATCATGTTTTTGATGAAGGTATATAAAAAAAAATTATTTTCACTAAAAATGATCAAAAGACGTAAATACAAAATAATTAAAACACCGCTAAACCGATTTTTATCAAATTTGCAACAAAAATTTTTGGTCACCAGACGCAGAGCTGATTAGTTTTTGATTGGGTTGGGGGGTGGCAAGGCGGTAGGAGGGGGAATTAAACTTTTAAAAAAATTACAACCAAAAAGAAAATTGAAAAAAAAATAAAGATTTTATGTATGACTAAACGTGCCTGCTAGACAATGTTTTTCCCATTATCCTTTTTAGTTCTTCCGCTCCAGGTGACCAATCATATTTTTAAAAGAGATCCGAATTTAGGCCTTATTGTTCGAGAACCCCAGGTCAGTCGAAAAGGGCCCTTTTTAACCGGTTTTAAAAGTACTGTTCTTGCAATTTATATTTTATGGCTGGCCAGCCTCAAGCACACAAACAAACTAAAAGTATTATTATTAAGATGGAATATAAACAACAAAATTCAATTCTTATATTAGCCTTAGACACAGTCTATCTAACAACTTGTTATATACACTGTGCCAATTTGGTTAATAGGGACTTATCGGTACATAAAGTCGTCATAGCCTGACTTTAATAAAGTCGACACTATTTTGACAGTTCCACACCAAGGATAAACAGCTACTAGAACTTTTAGGCACTTTGTTCCTGTCATTTCATAACAGATGGGTAAAGTGCCTAAAAATATCTACACTTCCGGCCACATAAAATGCGTACAGCAGAAGTTGGCTGCAGGTCTGTTGAATTTAAGTTTTGCTAATTGCGTTGCTTATTGTAACTGACTTTGACGTTTTCGAATTAAAGGTTAGATCTTTTGACATTGTAAACACAAAAATAAGGAGACTACCGACACTTTACCATAATACTAATATACTAATGAATGAAACAATTTTTTTAAATTGTTCAACGATTTATTATAAAAACTTATTCTTAAAGCTCATTATGGACGAAACAAGGATGAACTGTTCTAATCTAAGTCTTTGCAGACAACGAAAAATGTTCAAAATCAAAAAGAAATTATTAAAAAAGCACTACGTAAATTAAAAAACACAAAAAAACGTTTCTTCAGTAGCATGTCATTGCCCCATCAGCTTCCATTTTCGAAGCTCGTGGCATGGAAACTGCTAAATTTTCAAATAAATTTGGATTTGAAACAATGACTTCGTCGTACCCTCCCAATATTCATTCGTGTTAATTTTTTCCTATAGGGCCCCACACATTTTCCATGGGATTGGCGTCAGGAGTTTTTGCCGGCCATGGCAAAACCTCGATGTTGTTTTGCTGGAACCACTGTTTAGAAATGCGTGAGGTATGCATAGGCCAGTTATCGTGTTAATACACACAGCTGTAAATCTTCCATGGATTCTAAAAAGAGCCCCATGTCCTCTCGCAAATGGCCGGTCTTCAAGAAAGTCGATCAATTGCTGATCCTGCTGAGGCGTCCTGACTTGGGTCAAGCAAGTGCCTCGCCTATCGTCGAACAGTTCCTTTTTTCTTGATACTTTCTTCTTATTCTTACAATTGTAGCCTTGTCTCGTCCACAATGGGCCGCCACTCTTCGAACCGACCAACCACCGTCTACTTTTGCCAAAATTTGGGCTTTTTCGAATTCGTTTAGTTGAGACATTTTTAAATATAAGCGTATGACAACAACAAAACCTCACGTTGACATTTGTTGTCAATATAAAATACCTAAAAGGATACTGAGTTACGAGGCCAATAATACACTATATAAAATCGGCGTACGCATTTTATGTGGCCGGAAGTGTAGTAGTTCTTTAACCTTCGTGCGGAACTGTCAAGAATAGTGAGAGTAAACTAGAGTTTCGAACTTCCATTCTCTTTATTTTTACTTATTCACAACGTTTCGAACGCTGGCAATCGTGACCAGGTGAATACTAACAAAAAACTAAGACTATCTAATCTTATATACTAGGATGTATTCAGTGAACCATAAAACTACTGGTTGGCTCCGCCCTTTCACAGTTGAAATATGTTACCTCCGAAAAGTGTGGGTTTCCAAATATCCTTGATGGTAACGCTTGTTTGAGAAAATACTTTCTGGTTCCTCAGGATGAATGCTGTTTCTTTGAATTTTCGCTTGAATAGGTTTTCCTTATTGGAGACCATCTTTGACTCTTTCCATTCCATATGATGTTGATTTTCCCAGCAATGTTGAGCTATTTCCTATCCAGTTGTGTTCCCTTGTCGAGTTTTGCGTTTGTGTTCGGTAAGTCGAACTTCCATAGGTCGGCTGGTTTCTCCGATGTAGATATCCCCACACCTACCTAGTAGATGCAGTTCTTGGTGTCGTGGCGTTGTGGTTTAGTTTTCGTCAATTGACTTCTTATTGTTGTCGTCGTTTTGAAGGCAGTCCGAAGATGGTATTGGTTGAATGCGGATTATAACATCTGCCCTTCAGGAAAGAGGAGCGGAAGCAAGTCTGACTGAATGGGTCAAATCGGCGTTAACAGAGAGGGAAGCACAGGCCAGCTTAGGAGGAGGACGGGAGGCTGCCACCAGGGTAGCTGCTTGTCTCCCCACTTGTGGTGCCTAATAATGGATGATCTACTAAATCGCCTGACGCAGGAGGGATTCGACGCACAAGCATTTGCGGACGACGGTGTAGTGAACGTGAACGGCCCCTTTCTAGCCATAGTCTGCGAAAGAATGCAAAGGGCGGTAAGAATCATAGAAGACTGGTGCAGGCAGAATGGTCTTTCAGTGAATCCTGAAAAGACCGAGATGATCCTATTCACCAGAAAGAGGAAACTAGAGGGATTCAGAGATCCCATAATGTATGGCAGACCCCTAACTTTGGTATCACAACTTAAGTATTTGGGGGTGACGATGAACAAGGGACTCAAGTGGAGCGAGCATGTTGCCAGAATGACTGTGCTGCGAGGATCCTACACTGGATATATACTGCCATCATAAGACCAAGAATCCAATACGGATCAGTGGTCTGGTGGCCCGCTGTAGAGAAGCTGACCATATCCAAAAAGCTTACAAGCCTGCAAGGGCTCTTCTGCAGAGGGATGACCGGCGCAATGAGGACGACCCCCATCCACGCCCTGGAAACAATCTTGGGTCTCCCCTCGCTTCCAACTTGGATCAAGGAGGCGATGGCGACGCACCTGCGATTAAGGGACCAGTGACTGTGGAAGGGCAGGGAGGAAAGAGAGGGCCATCTGGCGGTCGAGGGACTGGCGACGAAATAGTTGCCCCTCGTAAGACTGCCAGTGAAAGCACCGCTTAAACCATGGAGGTTCGATAAAAAGTACAAGGTCACAATAACAGAAAGGAATGAGTGGCAAAGAGAAGAATTCCGAACAGAATTAAGCAGAGAGGCGACGGTCTGCTACACGGATGGCTCTAAACTGTCAGCCAGGCAGACAACAGGCGCAGGAGTGTACGCGGAAAGCCTAGAAGTTCAGACTTGGAGAACACGCTACGGTGTTTTAGGCGGAGGTGTATGCCATTATCATGGCACCAACCGTGACCGAGGTCAGAAATGGCAGGAGGGACATATACAAGGCTCTAAGTGCACCCAAAATAGTCAGTAGTCTGGTGGAGGAGTGCGCTGAAGCACTGCAAACACTGGCTCAAGACAAAACATTGGACCGGAAACTTTTCTGGGAATAACAAAGAAACAGGTAAAGAGTGAGCTCAACAAATGGGTGAACAATGAACTGAAGACGTACTGGAGGCAAGAATTAAAGTGCAGACAGTCCAAGCTATTCGTGGATGGTACGAATGTAGCCAGAACTAAATGGCTTAGGAAAGACCCGAAAGGACATTGGACTGACAGGGATGCTGACTGGGCACAATCGGCTGAACAAACATCTTACGCAAATAAGAGTAGCAGAAGATTCCGTGTCCCGCTTGCGGGCTCGAAGAGGCATCGGCGCAGCACTTGATAGCAGGATTTGGTGTTGGTGTGGTCTGAAGTTTTATTGATCGTGTAGTTGGAGAAACCATTCCTTCGTAGATCGGATCGAATTTTTGACTTTTCTTTATTTAACGCTTCTTCTGTATTGCAGATGTAGGTGGCTCGATCTATGAGAGATTTTGCAATAACCAGTTTGGTTGATGTTGAGTGGTTTGATTTGAGTTGAGTTGGTTTGCGATTTACGGAAGTGATTATGGTTGAATTGTTTTAGGAGACTAGAACATCGAGAAAAGGGACAATTTTTGTTATTTTTCCAGAGTGAATTTAATGCAGTTTCTTATGCTGTTGACATGATTGAAGAATTGTTCTAGTGTGTTGTGGTCCTTTTCCAGATGATGAATATGTCGTCCATGTATCTTAGCCATAGTTTGGGTTTCTGACATGATGTTCGCAGAGCTTCTTCTTCAAAGGATTCCATAAAGATATTGGCCACTACCGGCGAAAGTGGAGATCCCATGGGTAGACCATCTTCCTGTCGAAAATATCTGTCCTTCTCCTGGAAATATGAACATCATATGAAATGGAAAGATGCAAAGATCGTCGCCAAGGAGGAAAACCTATTCAAGCGAAAATTCAAAGAAACAGCATTTATCCTGAGTAACCAGAAAGTATTTTCTCAAACAAGTGTTACCATCAAGGATATTTGGAAACCCACACTTTATGCTTCACTGAACACATGCTAATATATAAGATTAGGTATTCTTAGTTTTTTCTTAGTATTCACCTGATGACGATTGCAAATACATAAGCATTCGAAACGTTGTGAAAAAGTAAAAATAAAGACAATGGAAGTTCGAAACTCTAGTTTACTCTCAAGTACAACATTGTCTACCGCCTTCAAACAATAGTCAAAAATAGTGTCGACTTTATTAATGTTTTATTTTATTTTATATACCAATAAGTCCCTAATCACTTTTAGTTAGTAACCATTGCTCATACCTTAAGCTTTTGTTAAACCTGCTTAAGGTTACTTAAATATGTAGGGCAATATGAAATGCAATGGTAACTATTGAAATTTTGTAGAGAAAGGCAGGTACCTACAAAAAGATGAGAGGCTAATTGTTTAAGAAGAAAAGTAGCAGGTACCAAATAAGCAACCTTTAAAACCATAAAGTACTTTCTTAACACATTATAATGTTAATTTTAATGCGGAGTTTAGTAGGTAGGCTTTAAATGAGAGATCCAAAAATACTTCTTCTTCCTACAAAGAAAATTTAAAGAAATAATACTACCCTAATTATAATTAATTGCCGAGGACCCGTATTCTTGAAAGTGAAGAAAGCGAACATTCAACCAAGGAGCGCCTATGTTACCGCGTTCGTTTATTCAATCTGTGCGCACTAAATCACAAAATTCCGTTCGTTTATTCAAAATCAAGGAAACCGTGCGCTCTTTTTTGGATTCGTTTGTTCATCGAGCGAGCAAACTAAGCTACTCTTTTCACTTCAAGCTTGTTAAGCGAGCATATCAAGCTTGTAAAAATTCTAACCCTACATCTATGTATATCTTTTTGGCTTCGCTTTTTCGTATACGAACTAAATTAATTCACAGAAAGTATTATTAGTGGTCTTTCATTTCTGTTCTTCAAACTTCTATAATTAGTTCTCCCATCTCTATAAATAATGTAGTGGGTGCCTTTTCATGGAAGGAAGGGTTTGCTTATAACATAAACTCCAAAAAAAACAACAAATTTGTATAGAAAAGATTCTTATTTGACAAACTAAATTAATGGTTGTTTTGAGCTGCGTACGCTCCAAAACCTGTTCGTTCTCTGTTTTAAGCAGGGTGAGCTTGATGATCAGCTGACCCCTGATTAAAGTACTTATAGGGACGATTTTTTTTCAAGTAATTTTTGTAATTGTTTTTTAATGTGCAAAATACTATACAGGGTAGTGTTTTACGCCAAACGAACTAGAGGCTTTTGTTTAAAGAAAACACTTGTGCATAATAAAATTGACTGGGACCTCCTTGACACGCCTTTCAAATTTAAATGAAGAATTCCACCACTAGTACAGGGAATGTGAACTTGGTCTCCAGAAAGTGTCACCTTTGCAATACAAAATCAACGTGCTTGGGAATTTTGCCAAAATCTTACTCCATATACACTTGGTACCACATAAAGGCATACACCGATTTTATACGGTGTATTATGGGCCTCACAACTCAGTAACCTTAGGTATTTTCGTCTAGTAGCACACTATTATGACCGAAACAAATCCACAACTGTGCGAATAAGAAGAAAGTATCAAGTAGAAGGAACTGCTCGGCGAAAAGAAGGCACTGGCTAGACCAAAGCACACTCCAGCAAGTGATCAATTTTCTAGATTGCTTAACATGATCAAATGGCTAATTCCCGATTGGTATAGTAACCTTAAAACTTGAATAGTCCAAAAGTTATTTTGTCAAAAATAAAAACCTAAAATTGGAAATCGTCACTCAATTACAATAAGCATCGCAATTATCAAAATTTCAATACATCAGACCTTTTTCTGCTGTGAGCTTTTTATGTGGCGCCACGGGTACTTAAAAAATTCTCTATATATATATATATATATATATATATATATATATATGTACAGAGTGGCTTAATTTAGATTTTTTAGATTTATCATCTACAATGTAGCATTCAAAAATATAATCACACCACTAACTTGAAAAAACTCGATTTCTCTCGCTAAATTATAAGATATTAATCAAGATTAATCATATCTCTCAAAAACAATATCTGCAGTTGTATATATTATATAATAAACACAAATTAAAACAAAAATCTCAAGTAATCTTGAGTGCTCAATATGGACTTAAAAATTTCGCACTTACAATTACTACATTCATACGCACCTAAAACCAGTTTTAAATAAGGACGGTTTTAAATAAAATCGCTTTCGCGACGGTTTATACGGCCCTCATTGAATATCATTAAGGTCGCGATTCTTCAAAAACCGTCAGTAAATCTCGCCCTTACAAAAATTCTGACGATTTTTAAACACAAGTTTACACTAAAGTCCATTCATAAAGAACAGAGAGTAATAAACGATTTAAAACCCATTTTCTCGAGCATACCATTGGCTAGATGTTTAGCCAACATTTAAATTTAAAAAAAAAATAGAAAAAAGACAGCAGTTAAAAATATATATATTTTATATTATATTTTAACCTGAGAGAAACATTCTTTATTAAACGTGGTCTGTTTTTGCACTATAATACGTAGGTCTGCAGATAATGCCATAATTGTTTCAGGTGCATAATTGTGAACTTAATCCAATAGAATTAATATGGGCTCAAATGAAAGGGTATGTAGCAAGGAATAATACTACCTATGAATTAAAGGATGTGGTGGTGCTTTTTCAAGAATCAGTTAAAAAAATAACTCCAGATAATTGGCATAAATGTGTACAAAATGTTTTAAAAGTAGAAGAAAAATGTGGAAACTTGATTGTTTAATCGAGAAACTGTGGAACCGTTAATTATTTCTTTGGAAGAAAATGAGAGTGATGATGAGAGCATTTACTGTTCTTCTGAATCTGAGTAATTTATTCCTATTTTATTTTTGACTGGTTTTAAAGAAACGTATCTACCTCTATTTCATTTTAATTTTTTTTGTAGTATAATAATTGACAACCGTAACATTTTTTTTATGTAACAACCATTTGTTTAGCCCTAATTTAATTTTTAGGTGTGCCTATTAGTTATAGTTAAAACGCCAATCCGTTTTTGTATATAATTAAATTATTTTTATTCCTAAAATGTATTTTTATTATTTAATTTATAAATTTTTTCTAATAAAGTAATTTGTTTTATTAAATTTCATAGAACTTTTTATCGCTTGCCTGGCGAGGTATATAAAAATAAAGGATTTTTACCTGAGGTAGATTAGAAAATTTTTAAAAGAGAAGAAAAAGTGATTGATCACTCAGTACAAAATGTATCGAAATTTGCATTTTTATTACTCTCTCTTCTTTATGAACAGACTTTAACTGCCTTTTTGTCAGGACTTCTTTGCTACTATTCCTTAAAATTAAGTTTTGTTATTACTGTTCCAGTAAATAAAAAATATGACAATTTGAATTTTTGTAGGCAGTTTTTGTGAAACCCCTTTTATTTTATTTAAAAATGTATTCTATTATGCTTATTTTTGTGTGTAAACAAACCTTTAAAATTTCTAACATACAAAAAATTATTTCTTTCCTTTTATATGGTGAACATTTTCGAACCTTTTTGACGTTTATTGGTACGCGTAGTAGCAATTTAGCTCCGCCGTAAAACTAGTCCTGCAGAATATCTTTAAAATATTAAATTTACAAAACGTTATTTAAAAAATGACGCAGTTTCTCTTACAGCCTTGGGGTAAATATTAAGGAGACTGTGTTTTTATTTTAAATGGGTAAAAATCACCACTTTCCAAAATTGTGACGGGTGAGATTTTTGAAGTCGTTTTTGAAGAATCACGACCTAAATGTACGTTTAAAAAGAAATACAATTAAAACCACTAAGTTAACAAGAGATTTTTCGGTAAAACAAGGGTTGAGTATTTCTTTGTGTTGGACCCAATACGCTAAGTGTTTTTAAAGTGTTTATGCCGACCCCAAAATCAAATAAAAATCGCTTTAAAAAAATCTATTTAGTGCTTAAATCGGTTTTAGTGATGTTTATACGACAACATTTTCAAACAGCTCTTATACAAAAGCGCTTTATGAGGTCCGTATGAAAAAGGTAAGTATTACAACACACAATTAGCATACTACCCGCCCAATATTGCATTAATTTAGCAAGTATGACTGACATAACTAGGTTAATAATAACCATTTAATACATGGACCAAAATCTAAATAGATACATTGGTATTTTAATTCGTTAACAAAAAAAAACATGAATAATAATACCACAAACAACCCAATTTTCGATGGTATTTCCAGTATTTGTTCCAAAAGCAGTAAAAATGACGTCACACATTTGTCACGTCAAACGCTGGCAAAAAAAAATTGGAAGGAGTGCTTTCTAGGCCTTTTTATGTAAAATAAATTCTTGAGTTTCTATAGTTTTGTTCACAATAATGTAAGAATAATGTTCATCATAACTAAGAACAATAAAAAACATATACCGTATTTTGTGAAACTGATTATTTATCAAAAATGTAATTTGTAAAATCCTTTTTTTTCACATTGTTTCAGATACAGCTTGATCACGATCCAGCCTGCAGTAGGGTGATGAGTTCTGGAAAACTGCAATGGACTTTTCTAGTGTGTTATATAGTTTGTCTTCCTTATTATTGCAAATTGGACCGCAGTGTTAAACCTGGTTTGACTTGTAAAAGCACTTGTGTAATATATTTACCAATAAAGAAACTAAACTAAACTTTGAATTTAATTGTGGTTTAGAATGTGCTTTCATAATCACTACATTAAATCCACATGGCAGCTTATGGCTAGCCTATGATACAAAAGTGGTAAAATCTGAATGGCCGAAAGCGGTAATCGCCTGTGGCTGATGTTTGGAATGAAGGCGGCACGCCCCCAGTGGGACTATTCTTGAAACGGTTTTAGAGGGGCTATTTGTGCAGCAGTGCACGGCCAACAAATAATGTTTGAAGAACCCAACCCAATAAACCAAATCCCCATGGGCCGAAATCGGCAAACTGAAGGCTTGCGAAGTGACGGATTCGGGACGAAAGTACCCGCCGAAGCGGCGCGCCTAACGTTTTGACCCTTCTGCCTCCAGGCGACCCGCTTGAAGTATGGAGCTTCCTGTGGGTCTATTCTTGAATCGAGAGAAAATTTGCTCCCAGGGATTCAAATTCTCTCGCTACTATGCATCTAATTGGTCCACATCTTCGGTTTAAATCGGTTTCTCTCACTTTTGCCCGATATTGATTAGCCAAGACCAATAGAATTACTTTCGATCAATATCGGGCAAGTGAGAGAAACCGATTTAAACTGAAGATTTAGACCAATGAGATGCATAGTAGCGAGAGAATTCGACTCGCTGGGAGCAAATTTTTTCTCGATTAAAGAATAGACCCACAGGAAGCTCCATACTTCAAGCGGGTCGCCTGGAGGCAGAAGGGTCAAAACGTTAGGCGCGCCGCTTCGGCGGGTACTTTCGGCCCGAATCCGCCACTTCGCAAGCTTTCAGTTTGCCGATTTCGGCCCATGGGGATTTGGTTTATTGGGTTGAGTTGGGTTGGGTTCTTCAAACATTATTTGTTGGCCGTGCACTACTGCACAAATAGCCCCTCTAAAACCGTGTTATTCATGGTACCTTTGAGACTCAAAAGCCCAGCAGCCGACAAAAAAATAAAAAAAAATAAACAAAAAAAACTTAGGTTAGAAAGTTTAAATCTGAACCCGTTCATTAATCGACGATCAACTGATCAAAAATCCGTCTGATCTGCGATCTACATACCGAACTTAGCTACTTGACATTTGTGACTTATTTAAAAATGTCATCTTTTTTACTCATTTTCACAGGAGGAAGTAATTTGTAAAAAAACATACATTTTGGTTTTATTAAGAGTAAGTAATTGTCATATTCCAGAAAACACTCCATATGCATATTTAAAACTCATGAATTTGGTGTAACAAATATTATGAAATATAAACATCTCGAATCCTATAGATTTTAAATCTCGAACAACTTGTTCAAAATTTACTATACCAAATTCAAAATTTTTTGGCAATAACAAGTTCGAGTCAAAACACCAACTTTGCTCCAGCCCCTAGGGGCTGTACGGGGGCAAGATTTTTACAGAAAACCACTCAATATGCACCTCTCTCATCAAAGTGTCCATATATGAATATGGAGTACTTTCTGGAATATGAAAATGGTGAAAATTAGATCCTGTCCCCTTACAGCCCTAGGGGCTGGGACAAAGCTGGTGGTCTTAAAAATTGAGAAATGGTCCGCTGCGCCCCTAGTGGTGCATTTTTGTTGACATAGCTTGAAAGATAGCCCCCCTAGTCTAGGGGCCTTATTAACAGCTATAAAAAAATTTTCAGTATAGTAGAGTTAAAGGTATTATAGTATGAACTATTAACTGACTGAGATTCAGATGTGCAGGTGCATTAGTATAGAAGGTATGAGGGATAGTTTAAAAACACATTTTGGGCCCTGCCGCCCCCTAGGGGTCACATATGTAATTTTTTATGACACACGAAGATACGCTCCCGAAAGGCCAACATATGTGCCATATTTCATTGCTCTAGCTTAAACCGTCTGAATTTAAGAAAAAAAAATTGACACCCTAACCCTAATTTTTGACTGCAGCATTTTTGGGGCTGTTAACAGGTTAGACAGTGTTGGTGGGTCCATTAGTAATCGATTAAAATAAGTTTCGTAAAATCTTCATCAAAAGGCCCACGGAAGCCAAATTTTCTACGTATGCCCCTATATAAGTATGTGTTAATGAAGAACCTGAATCTTCACTTGCCAATTTTTAGATGCTTTACCCATAACAGGATTTTAAATTATAAGTTAGTCAGAAAATCCCGTTTGCCTTTATAACAAACATTTTATTTTATATTGAGGTTGGTTACACTATTGAGTGTTGCTTTTAGGGTACTTTTTTCTTAGAAAGGTTCAAAGGACCCATCCCTATAATCCTAGGAAACCTAATAATTTTTAGAAATAATGCTAATTTCGGCAGGTACCTAGAATAGTTAGTTATTATATTTAGCTGTTAAAGCTGTAGACAATAATAGCTAGTCTGTCAGAATGCAGTTAAAATTAATAGAGGTCGGGTAAATGAACCCAGTATATTTTCAACGAGTCAAGAAATAAACTAGACACACAAAACGACTTTTTGGAGTCTCTTTTTGTCAACTAGTCTTACCGCATACCTTGTTTATGACAAATATAATTTTAGATGTTTAAAATTAGAGTTTCAAATTTACCCACAATTTGAAAATTTCCAAGCGAAATTTCTGTGAATAAAATTGATATTCTGAAGGCGGCTTGACAATAAAACTAAGCAATAAAACTTGCAAGTTATTGCAAGGTCAAAATTGCAACAAGGTTGATCTAATACAATTATCAACAGATTTCTAACCTTAAATAATATATAGGGTTGGCCAAAAAAACGGGTACTTTTTGTATTGTCTATTACTTAAAAAGTAGTTGTCCGATTTTAAAAATTTTGGTCATTTTGAAAAGCCAGGACATTAGAATTTGATGTTAGAATTGACATTTCGTAAAAATCCAAGATGGCGGACAATTTTAAAAAATAGGTATTTTTTACCTCGCTGCAAATTTTTGGTGTGCGCCACTGGTGCAGAACTAAAAATATATTTCGAAAGCCATGTTTTTCCTTAGTTTACTCATGTATTGCTTATTAAAATCGGGTCAGAAATAAGGAAGATATAAATTGTTTAAGTAAGTGGGTTCGGTAAGCCTAATTCAGTCAAGTCGAAAAAAACATAATTTTTGATTGGCTCTGCTTTTCGATGTATATGATCGATTTTAAAAGCGCTGGCCATTTTGGCGAGCCAAGATTTCAAAATTTATTAAGTTTTTGACAAAATTGGCATTTTGTAAAAATGAACGATGGCGGACAATTTTAAAGAATAGGTGTTTTAGACCTCCTGCAAATTTTTTGTGTGCATCACTGATGCAAAAATTAAATTTTGCATGTGGAGCTTCATCATTTCCGAGTCTACTGAAGTATAGCTTGTAAATATCGTGTAAGAAGTAAGAAAAATATGCATGGAGTTATAAAAGTGCGACTTGCAATTAAATTCAGTCACAAAAATTTAATAATTAAAGAAAAACATATTGTTGATTCGGTAACTTTAAAAGTACTTTGGTTTGATTCAAATGAAAATTTCAAAAAATTCTAAATCATGTATGTTTTTGACCTGACTGAATTTGGTTACTGATTTGAACAATTTATAACTTTCTTACCTCTTAGCCAATCTCAATTGAAATCTTGGCTTTTCAAAATGGTCAGCACACTTAAAATTTTTAGTTATGCACCAGTGGCGCACACCAAAAATTTGGAGGGGGGTCAAAAATACCTATTTTTTTAAAATAGTCCGCCATCTTGGATTTTTACGAAATGTCAATTTTAACATCAAATTCCAAAATTTTAATATTCTGGCTTTTCAAAATGACCAAACGTTTTAAAATCGAACAAAAACTTTCAATAGACAATTAAAAACGTCCCGTTTTTTTTTGGCCCACCCTATACAATTATATGCATATTTTGCACGTTTTTACGGCCTGCATGCAATTTTAGTTTTATTACTTCATGTCAAGCGATCTTAAGAGATTCAGTTTTCTTGTGCTTCCTAACTCTCTTTATCATATTTCCAAAAAATTCAGTACGGAAGTAAACGATTTCTTAACTACTAAATTACATAAAATCACAATTTTCGGCTGAAAGCTTTTCTCTTAGTCAAGACCAATAGAATTACTTTCGATCAATATCAGGCAAAAGTGAAAGAAACAGATTAAAGCGGAAGATTTGGACCAATGACATGCATAGTAGCGAGAGAATTCCGACTCCCTGCGAGCAAATTTTCTCTGGATTCAAGAATAGACCCCCAGGATGGAAAGTGATTTGTTACTGCCGAAAGAACAAGTAGTTTATCCTTACTTACTCTTAATAAAACCAAAATGTATGTTTTTTTACAAATTACTTTCTCATCTGGTGCCGGAAAGAAGATTGAAAAGAGAATGCGAGTTTGTAATGTTACAAAAATGTCACAAAGTGAGTAAAAAAGATGACATTTTCAAACAAATCACAAATGTCAATATTACATATTGATTGAAAATAAACATGGGTACTCCAAAGGTTTTATTTTATTGTTTATGCACTTTAGGGATTAAATAGGTACGTTTAATCCCTCTTTTTAGGAACTAAAGTGGCACTTTTAATCTCCAAGAGATTAAAATTAAATTTAATCCCTCAAAAATTAGAATTAAATTAACAACAAAGTGAGTCCCGTGTTAATTATAATTAAATTTATCGCAGCTCAAGTCAAACAGCACTTGCTCTTGGCCAAGATTTCATTCTTAGCACCCTTTCAGACAGATATCAGTAAAAAAAAAGTCGCGACAAGGTTATGAAAAATTAGTAGAGTGGCCTTTTTCGTTTCCTAAAATTTAGACTTTGCACAAAATTTTAAAACTATTAAACTATATTATATATTTTTGAATATCTATAAGCAAAATTAAATGTAAATTAGGTAGGTACCTACAAGTTTATATTTGATCCCTAAGCTCTATGCAAGAATTCTTAAAACCTGGTAGTTATTGTATAAAAATTTATATCAAATTACCTCGCAGATTTTTGTATTATTTCCAACTTTTGGTAATGGACGTAGCATATTTTTTCCCATTTTTCTTGCAGTATTTTATTTTTGGAAAACTATAAAAACTATAGCCATTTGTATTGTTACCACAACACTTGTTATAACACACTGCATGGATTCGTAGATGTAAAAAAAAACAATATGATGGTAAGGCTTAAAATATTTTAGCCTAATGTAAGGGTTAACGTTTTTGATGAAGCAATTTTTTAACACGTTTTTCACATTTTTATGCCATAATATTGCTCACATTTTAAAGCTTTCTTTCCAAAGTTTCGATTTCTAGAATAAAACACAATTCTCCAAGTTTTCACTGTTTTTAGGCGTTCAAAAAAAGTATTGCCAAAAAACATTTTTTCTCTGCTAAAATGAAAAATACTTAGAGAAAGAGGGCAGAATTTTAGAGGTAGATGGAGGGATAATTTAGTGACGTGTAAAAATATTTACGGTAGTTGAAGAGACACAGCAGGCTATAAAAAACTATTTTAGAGAAAGATGGTCATAATTTAAGGCAAATCTTTACTAAAAATTTGTTATGTCATCTTGAGTGGCGTCGCGCATATGATTTTTATTTTGCAATTTTTATACAAAAAAAACAGCAAAAATAGTAATTTTTGAAAGTGTAAAGTGTGTAAAACATAAGGTAATATTAATTTCTTTGAATAAAAGTTCTTTACAGTCTTTAAATTTACCAAAAAACGTGTTCTACTAAAGTGTATTTTAGCACATTTAACAGGTATTTAAGAAAATTATTGTAAGGGTCATCATGGCTTTACCATTAAATACCTGTTAAATGATTTTTAGATGTGCTTAAATACACTTATAGTACGACACGTTTTTTGGTAAATTTAAAGGCTGTAAAGAACTTTGATTAAACGAAACTAGTACCACCTTATGTCTCACACACTTTATGCTTTGAAAAATTAAAATTGTTGCTGTTTTTTGTATAAAAATTACAAAATAAAAATCATATACACGACACCACTCAAGATGACAGACAGATGACGTAACAGAAATTTTTATTAAACAATTGCCTCAAATTATTTTCACCTTTCTCTAAAATACTTTTTTCTTCTACAACCTTAAATATTTTTGCACTTCACTAAATTATCTCTCCATCTACCTCTAAAATTCTGCCTCTATCACTAAATATTTTTCATTTTAACACAGAAAAAAATGTTCCTTGGCAGTACTTTTTTTGAACTCTAAAAACAGTAAAACTTGAAAAATTTGAGTGTTTTCTTCTAAAAATCGAAAGTTTGGAAAGAAAGTTTTAAAATGTGAGCAAAATCATGGCATAAAAATGTGAAAAACATGTAAAAATTGCTTAAACAAAAACGTTACCCCTTAAATTATGCTAACATATTGTAAGCCTTTGTCACTGTCGGCAAACAGTATTTTTAACACGGACAGTAGATTATTTCCAATATATCCATCTCCATTATTATAAATATTTCCATCATGTGTTAAAACTTTGTTATAATTTTTATTTGTTGTTTTTAATGAAGTGACAGTAGATAAAAAATTCAAAGTCACACTTTTTTTTAAAACTTAGAAGACGCTAGTTAAACCAATAATCCCATTTATTTAAATTTTGACTGCTGTGTCTCTGATTCGGGAAATATTCAAATAAATTACATTCGTGCATCAAAATGAACCAGATAATTTTTATATTCAACATTTTTCGCGAAAATATGAAATAAAACTCTTGCATTTATAAAGAAAACACGCTTTATGCAAAAATTATCGGTAACTTTGATGCACTTGTGCAATTACCCACGATAACTGACGCGATTCTTATTTTCAGTGTTATTGTTTCTTTTTATATAATATGTATAACTTTTTTTTGATAACATTATTTCTGAAAATGTTTCTTATCCAAGGTCTCGGACTTCAATTCGATTGATTTATCTATAATACATTAAGGTGATAACTGACATTATGATGTTAAACAAATAAAAAATTTCAAATGATGTAACCGTAACTGGTGCTAATTATTATTAAGAATTATATCATGTGTACAAACTGTACATAGTACAAGCGCCTTAGTTTTTGGGTTCGATCTCTGAACAACCCCAAATCTTACAATAATTGAAATGAATCATATCAGTGGAGTGCCTACGGGACAAAAAAAGGGTTGCCGATGCATTCAATTAATCAATAAAACCGTCTTAGAATTATTTCTACTACAAAATAAACGCAACTTGCAGTTTAAAAGGAGACACTCTTTAACACTCTTTAAGCACAAAGCACAAAAAATGGGCCAGGCTACCCCGGTTTATGCGCAAACCCCAGGAGCAAAAAATTATGCCGCGCAGCGGCAGGAAACATAGCAATTGGTAGACAAATGAATCAAAATGAGCACCAAACGAATGGTGACCACTTTTAAATAAATCTGGTACGCAAAATGGGTTTAGGCTCTAATTGGTCTTATTTTGCGGTACGTATGGTGCCTTTTCACACGAATTTCAACCTTCAAACAATTTTTACTTTTTAAAAAAAAATTACATAAATATGCAATTTTTTTCTTTTAAGTCCCAGGTTTTACTTTAGATAAGTGTTATTTACAACATATTTTAAGCCTAAAAAATACTGATGTATAAAGAAGTATTTTAAATATGTTTATGTAACAAGGTTTTACCTTTTGTAGATAAATGTTTATTTATTTTCCTTTTGTATTACGACCACGTAATAAAACCTTATTGTAATTTCTTTTTTTAGGAAATAAATAAACTATTATTATAGATGTACACAGAACTATTTTTGTTTTTTTCTGTAAAACGTATAGATAAAGAAAAAGAAAAGGTTATTTGCAAACCACCTACTGTTTTATATTTTTTAAATTAAATTACCTATTGTTATATTTATTTGACGTGTACATCCTAATTTTATTAGGCCAAAGTACTTAATAAATTTATTTGATTTGTACAAAAAAAATCGATTTACTAACTCAAGTCGATGGAGATTTCATGTGATTTAAATCTCTCTAGATCTTCAACCATAAAATTTAAGTCATTGTGCCCAATAAATTTCTAAAAAATGATGCAGGATATAAATAAGGAAGCATGGAGATATTAAACATATTCTACTATAAACCTGAAGAACCAAAATTAAAAAGCATTAGCCAATTAAAATGCAACTATTTCTGACTTTTTAAAAAGATATCCCCAGTCCTAGAAAAAATTAATACTTTTTATATGTCCCATAAATTCCCCTGCCATTTCAGGGTTTTTTTCACGATTGAAAAGTCAAAATACTTTAGAAAACATTCTATGTCCGTTCCTCAAGTAAACTGAAGTTCAATATTTTACCCTTTTGCTTAAATATATGCGTATTAAAATCAAATTATTTACATGACCTAGAAAATTTTCCGTATTTCAGGCCGAAAATAAAACAAAAAATTTGGACCTGATAAACTAGGAAACAAAATATTAAATTTTTCTTGTCACCTACTTGGCAACGAGAAAAACAATTTTAAAAAAATCATCCTTGACTATCGCAGTAAATTCAGTAAAAGGATTATCATTGACCTTTAATCCTTTGAAATCATTTAAAAATTTTTTAATAATAATATTGTGTGTATTCCTTAGTTTTTATTTAACTTGGTTATGTTGCACATTGCAAGCAAAATACTATACTACACCCTCGACTACAGTTATTCTACCCATGAATAGGATAAAAAAACTAAAATTTCAGATTTTTCGGAGGCGTAGTTTTTTTTATAAACTTTTTATTATCTCGAGAACTAGTAGTAGTAGTAGTAGTAGTAGAATCAGGGGGGGGGGTGCTCCCGACCCGGCGACTAGGCTCTACGAGAGCCCTTTTCGCCATTCCCCAGAGCTCCCCCTCACGCTCCCACTCCACCACGGTCGAACCTTCCCGTCTTTTGGATAAAGGTCAGGATATCCGACCATTTCAGCGTCGAAAGGCGTCCCGGCTCAAACACTTCCTCTCCGAAGATTCCCTCTCTGATTCCTCTGTGTGGTGTGAGGATTCATCCGCCGCCCAGCACTCTCAAGTTGAGTCCCGCACTACCCTTCATCCTTGCCCAGTACTTTTGCAGCGCGCAGTATCCAGTGAGGACTCCTATAAGGGGTCCTATTTCTGTACGTTTCCTGCGCAGCAACCAGTCCCTTCTTGTCTTGCTGAAGTCCTGGATGAACTCCTTTGCCTGCCTGGCGTCCCCTGTGTGTTGCCACTCCTGATTTAGTCTTGTGTGGGTCCATTCCTTGGTGGCAGATTTCATCTGACCTCTGGTAAAACCCAGACCCCATTAAACTAGTGGTGTTATAGTGTCGCAGGCAAAATTTGTTGCAATTTATGTAGAAAAATGTAGAAGGCAAAATCCGAGGCAAAATCATAATGCAGGACATTTTGACGTAAACACGACTTTCAAATACAGGACGAATGGTCACGTCACCCTAACTGACGGAGGAGGCGCTAATTACATTGATTACCGGGATGTGTGAAATTGGCTGGGCCAACACCGTTCAAGTACGGTGTTGGCGGGGCTTGTAATATGTCCCCAACCTCCCTGATAGTTTTGAACAAAAATTTGGGGGGTCATAGGTTCCGTTTTTGAGTTATATTGATTTAAACGGACGCCATTGGGAATGCGAATAAGTCGTATTTATTCGCATTCCCAATGGCGTTAATATTTAAAAAAAAAAAACTATACAATAAAATGCGGTCCGTGAAGGTATATTTTTATATATAAGATTTTGGGACCACTCTCTATACATTTAAAGTACGTGTACGAGCAAAAAGTAATACAATCGGCAAAAAAACATGTCTTTTTAATAAAACAAAACTAATTTTAAATTTCTAGCTCCATTTTATAAAAAGTTATTTAATAAAATGTAATAAACGTCGTATTTATTCGGATTCCCAGTGGGGTCCGTTTACATGAATATAACTCAAAAACGAAACCTATGACCCCCCCCAAATTTTTGTTGGAAAATTATCAGGGAGGTTGGGGCTCTAACATATTACAAGCCCAGCCAATATCACACATCCCGGTAATCAATGTAATTAGTGCCTCCTCCTTTTATTGAATTTATTATTGTCGAAAACATATAAAAGCATACCAATATCGCAACGCAAAAATTTTTTTTCGCTTTAACACTTCAAAATTATTTCTCCCTCCTTCTCCAGCCCCTAGCAGGAGTTCCTCTTTTTATTTAACACAATCTATGAAACTTAAATACACAAATCTACACAAATAAGAGACAATAGGGTTTCACCCCCTAAAACCTCAGAAAGGGATTCAAATAGTCTAGAATGTGTTTTTTTGGATTCCTCACCCTCAAAAACATATAAATCGATATCTGACAAGGTTATTATTTATTTGAAAATTACCCCGCCCCCCCTACCTTGTGCCGCTCTCACCAGGGTCGGGTGCCTGCACGGCAAATCGTAAAATGTGAAAGTTTGATGCTTGTAAAAATTAAGGTTTAGCTTTGAGACAGTTAATTTCACTACAAAAAATATACCTTTTTATAATAAAAAACAATGCAAACAGCAAAAAGTCAGGTTCAAAATAAGAAGGCATAAACAAAGTTTGTGGGATCTACTGTTAAACCTCATGGGCGCGAGGCGGCATTAATTAAAGATTGACCTTTTAAAAGAGCTTTATTATCGTCTGAGCCAACCAGTACAGTTAACAAGGAGTGTAATGACTAAATGTAGATCAAGAAAGCAGATAATGGTCAGAAGATTTTGTCAGCCAAGAAGTAACATTTTCAGTACAAGTACAGCGGAAAATGATTTGGGTACCTACCAAAACAGGTTTTTTTATAATCAGTTGACACAAGTAAATTAACTATACAATTCCAGTTTTGAAGCCGTTGATCTCGATACACACCTACATCATCAGTTCTTAAGAAATTAACTTTCAAATTTCTAATTATTGTCTCAATAGTCTATCATTAAGTTTTATTTTATTTGCGCTAGTTTTAATTACTTTAGTAAATAATACACACCACAGTGTGTCTGAATTTACACACCCCTATAAAATGTTGCTTGACTTTTTGATCCGTTAAGATATAAAAATAATTTGAGTGTATTTTGTGCAATTGAAAAATATTAGATTAATTTCCAACCTAATTGCATTATTTTGCTTATTTTTTTAAATTGAATAAAAGGAATAATATATTTCATTATAACAAAATGAATCTCGTGTCCGCAAATAAAAATGAAAGTAACACTCATGGCATATCAGACGAAGCGTTTTTGTTTCTCACTTCATTACGACCAGGCCTCCAATGTCTCATGGAAAATCAAGACACCTACAGACCTGTTTCATCCTTATTAGGAATCATCAGAGAGTCATAGGATGTACCTGGCAGTTGAAGCTACACAGTGGCCATGCACACCTCTCGAATTTAAAACAAAAAGTTTGTAATCCGTGGGGACGTAGTAACTGTGTGCGCCGCCTGTCGAATAAACCGAGAAACAAAAACATCAAAATTGAAAAGTGCAGAACACCGTAAATACAGAATCCTGTACCTTTCAGCAGGTTATAAAGGCACATGACTCTTAAAAAGAGGTAACGTTCGCAGCAGTACCGCCCCCAATTGGAGCTTCATACTATGTGGCCCTAATTTTAAGGCATCAGCAAGCAATTGCTCCGGAGGAGGCAAAATATTTAAAAAACAACAAAATGAATCTCGTGTCTGCAAATAAAAATGAAAGTAACACTGGTGCAGGATTCTGTATTTACGGTGTTCTGCACTTTTCAATTTTGATGTTTTTGTTTCTCGGTTTATTCGACAGGTTGCGCACACAGTTACTAAGTCCCCATGGATTACAAACTTTTTGTTTTAAATTCGAGAGGTGTGCATGGTCACTTTGTAGCTTCAACTGCCAGGTACAATCCTATGACTCTCTGATGATTCCTAATAAAGATCAAACAGGTCTGTAGGTGTCTGGATTCTCCATTAGACATTGGAGGCCTGGTCGTAATGAAGTGAGAAACAAAAACGCTTTGTCCGATATGCCACGAGTGTTACTTTTATATTTCATTATTTTAGCTTTAGATTGTAGGTACTTTTTGAATATGGAGCCTTCCCCGCCTTTAAAACTATAAAACTAACTTAAGTTCAGTGAACTATAAAACTAACTTAAGTTCAGTGAACCATGAAGTTTACACTGGGTTGGTTCCTCTGTTTCCCAATTGAAATCTGTTACCTCTGGAAAAACGATTTTCGAACATGCCGTTTTCCAAACTTTGATCCCAATTTCATTTTATTTTTTCATTTCCCTTTATTGTCTCTAACGTATTATAAATATAAATATCACAATGAATTTGAAAATGGTATAACAATAATTGTAAATAAAAGAGGAGAAATATAAAAAGTCAAAAAGAAAGAAAAAAAGTGCTAAAAGTAGGATCGGCGAAATATAAATAGGGAAATATCACATCCTACCAGCGGGGCTACTCATTACGCATGAAAGCCCGCAATCTCATTAGTGATTGGACAAAAGAAAAGATATTTTTGCAAGTTTTGCTTGACATTTTTGAGTTTACTATTTCTATAAGTTTTTCAGGTCCAGATAGCCAGTCACCAATAGGAGGAGCTCTGAGAGGTTTGTATGCTGGGCAGTGAAAAAATGTGTCCAATTTCTTGCTCACACTGTACATATTAAACCCTAAACATAATTTGTGCAAAATTTCTAAAAGCGGAGCTGCTGGGATTGTAGAAAACACAGTTTTAAATACAGGAAGGAGCCCCGATTTCAAAAGTAGGTGGGTACATTTAGTTTTTGGCAACATTTTTACTGACTTATATCTTGTTCAGGCACACCCTGTTGGGTCACATATTGCTTAGGTTAACCTAGAGGCCCCGTATACAATTTTTGATAGTTATTGTTTAACCAGAGGTGAGCAACTCGATTTGGCAGTTGTTAGGGAAATCTTGACAATTTTTTTGGCAGTGTGATAGTTGGCAACCATTGACAATAAATAATTTTGTCACTGTCACATTTTTGATTAATAAACCCACATCAAATTTGATTATTTAAATGCGGTTTAAAAATCGAATATCGCGGAATAAGAAGTAAAAATATTTGCGCCTATGACTTTGACGTCATATTGTTAGAGCATAAGCAGGAAATAAATAAACTTATTAAACAAAAAGATGATTCAACTCCCAAAACTCGACACAAAGAGCTTACCGAGATGTATTGTGACATTACGACACAAACACATGATATATTGCCACAAGAAGAAATTATTGATAAATTATTTTAAGTGACTATTATCTCTTGGGGTTACAATGACTTTACAGAAAAGAATAATTATCCACGAATTAAATCAATTTGGGACATTTTAAAATTGTACAAAAAAGAAGTTAAAAAAACCTCCAAATCAGTTACTTCAACCGAAAATAAACTAAAAAACAAACTATCAAAAGATCTTGGGTGGAAATAACGAAAATTCAAACTTGGATGGAAAAGGAACACACGCTTTGGTCTTTTGTGTGTTCTTTGTGGGATGCTCGTCCAAGTTTGAATTTTCGTTATTTCCACCAAAGATCTTTTGGATTTTAAAATTGTGTTTTCATACAAACTTTCTCTTTTGTCCCATTTTTGCTAAAAAGAGAAATAATTTTAAAATTAAGAATTTTAACAATAAATTTAGATTATTTTTTAATAAAATCGATAGAATATCTGAATGCAGCTTGGAATATATAGATATTAACATAAGTAAAGGGTAACGAGCAAGATATTGGGCTATTACCAGACTAATAGCGGAATCCCTACCAAGAAATTTGTCTCAAGTCTCTCCTTCTTTTTTTGTAGTAGAAAACGGTGTGCAAAAAAATGTAACTTAATGCTTATTAACATTTAGGTCTATAAGCTCTAAACTGAGATGTATTGTGTATCTTCTACTATTTCTAGAAGACTCCAATTTTCCAAAAATTATAGTAATAGTAGAACATTGGTTAGAACATGTAGAACCCATTTATGTACCTAATTATATGTTAGTTTGTAAGTTTTCGAGGGTGAGATACTCCCATGGGGGCACATTAATTTTAATTTTGAAGGATTTTTTAGACAAATTTGACTTTGTAAAAATAAGTAGATTCGATAATCTTTTAGAAGAAAAAAATTGCAAATTTTCCGTTGTATGCTGCAATAAATTAAATTTATATGTATTGGCCTTTTATAGATCCCCAAGGCAAACATCAATATATTCTTTGAAAAAATAGAAACTATTCTTTCTGGAATTTCTAGCAGCGCTTTCATTATTTTTACAGGCAACTTAAATGTAAACTTTTTAGGTCAATTGTGTTGTGACATACAATTTTTAAATAAAATAATTTAACAATGCATGTAAGTGAACCTACAGGAATAACCAAGAATACTTCAACAACTTTATGTGTATACAACTTTTAATGAAAACCAGGTAGGCTGTTCAACAATACATACTGGGCTCTCTGATCATGATCTTTTCCTATTAATTATACTAAAAATAAAAACAATATCTGAAGGGGTAGATTATTTACAAGAAAAATTTTTAGAAAGTTTACTCAATTATGTGCTCAGACAGACTGGCAGAGAATTTTCTCTGGTGGAGACTATTTGGAATACTTTCATGTGCTTATAAACAAAAAGTTTAACATTTCTTTTCCTGTTGGCAAAAAAAATAAATCTATGGTACACCAAAGGACTTAGAAACATGAGATCTTTTATAATGACAACATTAACTTACCTATTTTAAAATTTTGCACACTCAATGGAAACCCGCAATAGGGTCCTTGAGAAATTTAATGAGGATAGCCACCCCAGATGATATTTTCTGAAAATTTCAAAAGATCTGATTTTGCACAATTTTGCAATCCTATTTTGAAAGTTGCACACACCATGGAAACTCGCAAAAGGGTTCTCGAGTAACGAACCTGGAGGCTTCCAGATTATATTTTTTGAAAATTTTGGCCTCATTTGAAAGGTCTAATTTTGCACACCTATTTTGAAATTTTGCACACTCCATGGGACCTCGCAATAGGGTTCTCGAGGAAGGATGCTGCCCCCTCTCCCAAACCAACCCTATTGCAGGCTCCCATGTGGTGTGCCAAATTTCAAAATAGGTGTGCAAAATTAGACCTTTGAAATGATACCAAAATTTTCAGAAAATATCATCTGGGGGTCAGGCTCGTTACTCGTGAACTCTATTGCAGGTTCCCATTAGGTGCGCAAAATTTCGAAATAGGTTGCAAAATTAGATCTTTCCAATGGTACCAAAATTTTCAAAAAATATCATCTGGGGGGGCCAGCCTCGTTACTCTAGAGCCTATTGCAAGTTCCCATGGGGTGTGCAAAATTGGACCTTTCTAATAATACCAAAATTTTCAAAAAACCTTACATGGGGGGGGAGGGGGCTACGATCAAGTTAGCCTCCCCATAGAAAAATTACCACAGTTACTTGTAGGAACGTGTGCAAAATTTAATTTATTGTGTGCAAAATGTGTACAAAATTATAGCCTAAATATTTTTCAGAAACTGTATCTGGGGGGGGGGGAAAGTTGTCCAACCCAAAAAATACTCTTATAAGAGATAATTATTCTTAATTTACCTATTTAAGTATGTGATCTACAAAAAAAAAATGTTTACATTATTTAAAAAGTGAACCCAGGATTATGATAACCTTTATACAATTAACTTGAGGTGTTAAAAAAATGCGTTTGTCGACAAATGTGTATTTAAATAGGCCTTCGAATTTTTATTCTCACTAAAAGAAACAGAAATTTAAAAATTCAAGGCATGTGGCTAATTAATAAAATAAAAAAATTATACATATTTAATTTTATTAGTTCCTTACTTTAATAAAAAATTAGGTAGGTATTTATACTTTTAAATTATGACTGTTTTAAACAATGCTTTAGTTTCAATTGAACATAACATTCTTGTTTAAAATCAAACATGTAGTGTTATTTTGTAAATGTATGAGAGGAAAATACCCAAAAATACCCCAACGTCTAACTAGGTCAACACAAACTAAAAATAAAATTTTTCAGTAACTTTTCAGTGTTACCTCCTACCTGTCTGGTTTGAAAAAAAATATGTGTGGATTGGCTTTAGGTGGAATGAAGCTTTGTTTAAAGAAAAATACATTTTCGAATATTAAAAAGGGAATGTTATTAATAGGAAATGATAAAACATGAAAATAGCACAACCACTAGCCCAACATTACCAAATAAGGTCACCCTTACTCACTCTAAGCCAACACAGAGTGATCTTACACTGGCTATACAAAGCATGTTAAGTGGTTAAATCCACCTCAGTTGAGATTGGACTGTTTAACTTTTTGATAGTAGGTGTCTGGTAAATAGTTTTACTTTAACCCATTTTTTTCAAAGTCTTACAAGTATTATATTCTTAAGTTTTAAATAAATTCTCATTAAATATTACACTTTTTAGAACAAAGCTTTTGTATTTTTTTTAGATAAATCTTTATAAACTATGTGTTGACCATTTCGGTGATGACTATAGGTTGTACAAAATTTGCACCATTGAACCTCTAACTTAAACCTCTTCTCTTTGATTCAAACTTTTTTAATAGTTCCTATTAATAATTAAGTTATGTTTTAATATACGCCCGAACACCAGATTTAACAAATTATTAATCTCCTTTATAGGATTCAATATTTTGAAAAAATTACAACCATAACTTTATTTACAAAAAAGTTTTGAAATAAAAGATTATTTTACAAATATAATAATTCTGACCAAAATATTTTTTTTTGCAAATTTTCCTTTACTAATACTAGGAGTTTAATTTTTTTAATGTTAATTTACGTAATTTTTTCACTACCAGATATCTACAATAAGTAATTTTTTTTTTTTGGTTTAATTTTGCATTAAAAAAAAAATATATCAAAAACAGGGTTTGCTATTATTTTTCAAAAAATTTCCACATTTTATGAATAAACAGGATAACAATTACCCACTAAGTATTCTCTAGCTTCAATCAATCTTCATAGATTGACTTAAGAGATGGTGTTCAAAATGCATTGGTGAGTAATAATGTTTAGGGAAAATATGGTCCCTAAAACATTAACAGTCTGAGCTGGGCTAACTAAACTATTATCTAAAGAGTTAAGAGAAAAGGACTATGCTGGTGAGGGTGCTGGGATGATGATGATGATGGAGAGGGGGTTTATATATTTAAAAATGCTTAATTAAAGCTGCTACAAATATGATGTTTTCAGGTTTAAATTTAATTAACTAAATATTTTTCTAGTTTTTAAGGAAAAAATATATTGATGGACTTAATTCAGGGGCTAATAGGGGGCTACTATATTTGAAAAATCATAAATTTTTAACCAATGCTGCTACAAATATGCAGTTCTCAGATTTGAATTACACTAAATATTTTCTATAGTTTTATAGGGAAATGTAAGAAAAGAGATTTCTATTGATCAACTGCTGCTCTGGCTATAGGCATGCCCAAGTCACTCTACTTCCCTACAACTGATTTATTTAGGAAAAATTTGGCATACTTATGTTGGTCTGATGACAATACACTATTATAAAAAAAACTACAGCCTTGACCAACCCCTCAAGCAAATTTTTTTTATGTGGACCAATTTCAATGTACTTGGTTTTCTTTTCACAACTAAAAAGTAAAAACTAAAAAACAAAAAACATTTTAACCAACAAATTTATTTATGTGCTAAAAGGTAAAACATAATTTTAATTAACATATTCTACTGAATAAAGTGACTATTCAATAATATCTAAAGTTTTCAAGCTGACATTTTGTAGTGTGATGCACATCCAAATAAAAAAATTTAGAATTATTTTAGGTTCAAAATTAAAATTGCCCTTCATTCCTAGTTTAGGGCACCCCTCATATTTTTAAAGAGTCACTACTGATTAAAATACCTACCTTAATTTATATTATTTTTTACCTTTTAGTCGAGGGGTTATCCACCCCCTCAAAATATGTACACCTACTGCCAAAATATAGGAATTTATTGTCAGTATTTCAACATACTGCCAAGTACTGCAGTAGTGCTGCCAAATAATGCCAGCACTGCAAAAAATTTGTACACCTACTGTCAAGGTGGACAACCTCTCGCTTTTAGTGCATTAAGTTTTTTTATTTCGGCTCCCAGAGTTGGTACTCAGCAGTAGCATCTTTCTGTCTCTTTCAACTGGACATTGAAGTGAGAGAGAGAGAGAGGAAACACATTCATTACCCAATTTTACTGCAAGGTGACCAACCCTAAACAAAATATTTAATATAATATTTATTGCTCACAACAATGCATCCTGAATTATGCAAAAATTTGAATTATCTATTTAAAAGGTTAGATTTTTACTTTACTAAAATGTCACTAAAAGTAGTAATATTAAGTTTAACTTTCAGTGACAAGTCAAAATTTTGGTTCCTTTTGTTTGGTGCCTTAACTATACCTTTATTCTGCATGGACACAGGAGCAATCTGTCATGCTGTTGCAGTAAAGGTAGGTAATTCTTATATAGCATAACTGATTACCATGCATGTTTACCTTACAGCAGATAGGTTGCTATAGAGCCTGTGCAGAGTAAAGAGCTGCAAAAAATAGACCAAAAGCACACTAGTGGGTCTTTTCAAACCAAATCAACCCGAGGTTTGGCAGACAATCTCCCTGATTCAATAATTTTTGGTACATTTATTATACCCACAAAATTTTTTTTACCATTAGTTTTTTTTCAATTAAGTTTTGAAAATCAAAACATTTTGCTTAAACATGTACTTACAGAAATAAAAATATCTTGATAACTACTTAAACTAGGACGGTGTGTATCACCACATGATGTACTTTTTGTTTTAAAAGAAAACTGAAATTAAAAAAAACATATGACCTCATTAAAAAAAAAAATCAAAATTTTTAAAATATATTTTTTTTATGAATCCATCAAGTCTCAATCTTGAAATTTTTAAATAGTTTGGCGAAATACCCAGAGACAAAATAAAAGTTTTTTTTAATTTCATTTTTTTTTTAACAAACACTATATCAAGTGATACATCATTCGAAAGGTATTTAAAATACCTTTAAAACAAGTTATAAACCGCCATCCAAGTTTAAGAAGTTACCGAGATGTTTCAATTTCTTGAAGTACATGTTTGAGCAAAACTGGTAAGTTTTTGTGATGTTCAAGAATTAATTTAAAAAACTAATGGTCAAAAAAATTTCAAATTTGGAATTTTTCATTTCTTTTATGGTTGAAATAAATGTATCAGAAATTCTCCAAATTAGGGGAGATGGTCTGCCAAACCTCCATTTTTTTTTTGGTTGATTTCATATGAAATGACCCTATTGTTTATTAAAGGTTGACAGATCGTTATTGATCTTGTGCAGAATAATGGTAAGGGCTGAGATAAATGTAATGAATGGCAAAAAACAAATCAAAACCACCCTATTATTTTTAAAAATTGTAGAATGGTTGACATAAAACTGATATATTATATAATAAGACTAAATATAATTTTGATAAATTTTGCAAAAGTTTTTCTCAAAGATTTCATGTGGCTGTACACTGAGCTGTACAACAGATTTAACCAGCAGAGTCCCTCTTTGAAACAAACATGAGCGAATGCCCACATGAACACACATGAGATTTATGATGGGTTTATACAGGCAAATTAAAATAAAAATAATAATTAAAATAAAAGATGAGCTTATGGCGAAGAGTATAGGCAGTTATACAGCAGAAATAAAAATGAGAAATTAAAATAAAAATAAAAAGATGGGCAACTTTTAACTTTTATTTTTATCTGAAAATGCAGTTTTATTTTGTTTTTGTCATTAAAATGTCTGTGTGCTGATTGGTTCAAAGTTATTTTTATTCTTATTTTTATTTGGCTGTATAAACCAAAGATAATTCTTATTTTTATTTGTTATTTTTGTTTTTATTTGCCTGTATAAACCCAGCATTAATAATTGAAGAGTCCACGGGAGAAAGGCAAAATATCCATCCTACATTGTTTTGACAAAATTTCGCTTTTTGCATGGATACTATGCCTTTTTTCATTGTACAGGGTCATCCAAATTCAAGGGGCCTCTATAGCTTTGGGCTTTTGCAGCATAGTTAGCCCAAAACTAATATACATGTCACGGGCTCAATTTTCAAGAGAAGTCCAAAACTAAAAACCGCATTGCAATATGTCAAAGCGTTTCTGAGCTACAGGGTGATTCTCTAGTAGTTTTTATATATGCTGAGAATCTACCAGATTGCGTTTCATTTGCATGCCACATTCTAAAAATATCATTGCTTTACTTAACCTAGTTGACACCCATTTCTGAAAATTACAGGACAATACAAATAGTTGATTGTACAATAATGTGCGGCTCAAAAATAAAGCGCCAAAGGCGGCCTAAAATTCCTAATTTGGGCAGCGTGCCACCCCAAAATCTGATTAGAAAAGATGCCGGCCACCTGGCCTAACAGATTGCGCATTTTGTCAAAATAAAATCGCAAAAATAGGCGTACTTACGGTTTGTTGGCTGCTGCCTTTGGTCTCAAAATATGCAGTAAAACTTCACTGACTCAATTTCACACAATTTTCACTGAGAAATCAATTAATTTTCACAAATTTTCGGAAAAGAAGGGAACGAAATTCCACGTGCTCAAGTAAGACGTTGATTCACAAACATCACATCATGGCGGAGACTCTCAAAAAGCGCATGTGTGGTGCGGTGACATGACGGTTCAAAACATCCATTCCATAGGAAAAAGTACGTCCTGCCATCCACTGAAAAATAAACCAACCCACTTCCTAACTTCGGTAGTTTCGTTGAAAAATGAAAGATGGCGTCAGCAGTAATAAACCAATAATTTTGAAATTATTTCAATCACCTTTTTCGTTTTTCATAAAATCTCTTTTAAACAACGCCCTTTTTTAGAGCGACTTTTACTTATAGAAACACTATGTTACAAAAATACATATATTTTTAGTTTTTAGTGCTTTTTTCTCTAGAATTCATCAGTCGATAGAAAAATGTTCACAATAGCTTTCTGTTAAAATATTTTTCTGAAATTAGTTTACCAAATTTCGAGTAGATGGAGCATTGTACAGTGTTTTAAAAACGCGCGGGAAGATTTGGCCTGAGATTTATAGCGTATTCTATTGAGACTTTCAGTGCAGCACTCTACTATTTCTGTCCTTTGCGGTTTTAGGTAAAAACAAGAGACAGTATCTCAGTGTTGCACTAACTGTCTCAAAAGAATACGCTATTACCAAAGACGTTTTTAAGTTATACCTTTATGGCTATTACAAACGCTAAACCTGCCCTAACCATTGCCTAATATACAGGGTGTTCCAAATTCGATGCTCATCACGGGGATCTCCGACAAAAAGTTGCGCATTTCTCTACGAGCGTGCGGAAAGTCCGAATTTTGCGCACAGCGTATGCGAAATAGTTATTTGCCTAACAAGTGCGGAAAGTGATACTTTTCCGCACATGACGGCAGTTACAGGAACGATGCGAAGCGGAGTTCGGGCAAGCCGTCAAGGGCGGAAAAGACACTTTTCGCACGTGTCAGTTACAACCATATATGTATGAGATTAAATATACACCCTTGCAATGCTTTCGGCGTGCACAACTTTGTAAGCAGGATGTCCTATATATACGCCTATACCTTTCTCTTTTATGACTCTTATTGTCTCTTTCTGGCGTCAAAGCTTAGCGGTTCTGCACATGCGCGGCCATCGTCATCGGTTAACCAACCAAAATCCAGAAAGATAGCTGTGCAGTTGTCAAAATTTTTTTATTTGTTTACGTTTTTAGAAAATCAGTATTTTATATTTTTACATAGATAAATATATGAATATATTTGAATTTTTAGGTATTTTCACTTTTTTCCCTTCAAATTTTAAGAAAAAATAGCTACCAACCTATGGAACTTCACTTTTGTTGTTTGGCGGCATCCACAAACTCAGAACGTTTTTTTATACGGCAATATCTTAAGCTCCAAGATATAAACAGTTTTTATTATAACTCCTAAAAACTTTCGCGTAACCAAAGATTAAAAATATCACAATAAAAAAATTTGCACAAACGAAAACGCGGAAAACGACTATGTGTAATAAAATCAAATCAACAAAAATGGCGTCTCGATCGAAGCGCGAAGACAAAGCTCGCGAAAACGGCCGCCTCGTAAAATTTTCGCGCATGTGCATAGGCGCGGAGCTAAAACGACTCCATGCCTGCTAGATTTTAGATCTTGCTTACAAGTTTGGCCTGGGAAAGGCCTATATTTAACCTCATACATATATGGTTACAACATATATATTTCCTACGGTATATAGATCGCAGATCAGACGGATTTTTGATCAGCTGATCGTCGATTAATCCGAGCAAGTCGCATTACCGAACGGGTTCTGTGAACGAATGTCGACGCCACTTATTTGTTATAAAAAACAGGCCAATTGAACGCTACCCTTAACTCTACTAAAAACTTTACAATGTATTGCAGCACGCAAAAAGAACAGCTCTTCAAGCAATTATTTGTGAAGTAGTAGTAGTAGTAGATCGGCGGGCGCCCGTGGGCCTGGCAATTAGGCCGCATAATGGACCCTTACTTTAAAATGGCAAAACTGACTACACAGCCACACTTTTTAGGGCAGATAGGGGATCATGCCAAAAACCTAAAACCACATTTTTCCAACAAAATTTCCTTCTAGGTTCGCCGTCATCATGGATTTTGTGTTGGACTTAATATTTCGGTTAATATTTGTCCGATTTTAAAACGGTTTTTTTCTGGCTAAACAAAATTATTTTTTGAAACTTTTATTCGAAAAATTTTATGTATGTTTCATAAAAAAAAAGTTATGCCTAAAAGACTCCCGAAAATGTTGACAAATATATGTGATTACTTACTAGTCAATATTTCTCTTTGTATAGACTTGAGAAGAAAAGTGTTCAAATATAAATTGTATAGATATCAAAATTCTCTATATTTTTTTAAACACTTTCTGTAACTTTCACACAAACACTTTCAGTAAAAATTGCTGAGATAGAGCGCGGCGTAGTTGACACTACAAATTCTTGAGGTAAGATTTAATTCCCTTATTGTGTCAAGTTGGCCATGACGAACGCCTATGGTTTGTGAAACCAGGAATTTATCAGACCGTATTTAATAAAAATGCAACAAAGATGCTGGTGGTAACCCTGAAGTTCCTTTAAAGCCATTCTAGAATCCCTCGACAGTATTTTAAGACAGTTTGACCGTCAATTTGTCACACCAAGAATAAACAAACGCATGACGTATTACAGAGTTTCTATTTGTAAACAAGTTTTAGAGTAAATCTTTTCGGACATAAAAAAGTATTTTTGACCTGAACATATTCATACCAAATTTTATACAACGTGAAGCCAAAATCAAGGCAAAATTATTAATCAAAGTCGTCTCTAAATACTATAAACTGTTTCTCATTAATCCAAAACACAAATTCTTGAACTTTTATTGGGGAAGTCAGTATTTGGAAACAATATTGGTCAGAAGTAGGCAAAAGCTTACTTCAAAACATACCTTATAACGTTTTCGAGGCAATGAATGAAAGTGTGGCGATATTCTTCCGTTGATAAAAACATTCTTGGATGTTTGCCAGTAAGTTATAATTTTTGGTCAGAAAGAAGCCCAAAAAACCCTGAAACGATTTTTTTTTTTGAGATAGACATCTTATGTTAGAGATGTGCAATATAAAAGGCAATGTTTCAACTCAAAAAGCTTTTTAGACCTCAAAAAAGAGTATTTAGTAGGGTTGCTATATTTTTATTTTTAAAAAGCGGGAGTTTTCAAATTTAGTATGATTTTCAGAAGAACCAATAGCGCAACTTGCTTTTTTACCTTTTTATACTTTGTGTTTTACAGTTTTACCTTTGGTTGTAAAATTAGCCCTATAGGGCTAATTTTACAACCAAAGGTAAAACTCCAGATTAAACCATAGTTTAAACTTCAGTTTAATCTTTGGATTAATCCATCGGTAAACAAGTTGCTCAATTTTATAAGTCGGAGTTAAACCACGGCCATGAAGAAAGACTAAATTTTCTTTACATATATAGGGTTGATTATTTTAACTAAAATGGCACCAACTAGAGCCAAACTTGATAAAAATTACTCAAATAGTTTTTGAGATATCAGCGTTGGTTACAGACAGACATACACCCAGACGACACAACAAAAACGTTCAGATTTGTCAAAAAGATATACATTATATATATATACGTGTGAGCTCGATGTGAGAATAAAACTTGCTGGTCTGTGAGCTGTTCCAACTCTTGTCGAATTTCCTTGTGCACAATTTCACATATCTCTTTAGATAATTCAAACCTCTTTTTAAAATCTACATATCGTCGGAGTACTCCAAAGGATTTGTTCTAGGACAAATAATATTTGGCCTTCGTGCTTCGACATTGTCAATAATTTCGTAATACTTCATCCAGTTGATCAAAAATAAATTTTAAGTCATTGATCATAGCGATTTCACTAAATACTTACAGTCTTTTTACCAAAAACAAATTTTTAATAACTTTTTTGAGGTTAGAATCTTTCGGTAACTATTAAACTGAAGTTTAACAAACACTCAGACCGCCGGTTACGGTTAAACCGAAGTTTGTTGGTAAACTGTACCTATAAAACGTAAAAAAGTCGACATCTGTGGTTTAAACTGAGGTTTGACGTTTAACTATGAGTTGTAAAATTGCGCATTAACCCACAATAAAAAACTGAGCCCTGACCAAACGCAAAGTGTTAAAAACATTCTTCTTCACCATGTAAAAAAATAAAATGTGAGATCTCATTAAAATAGCTTGCGCATTCACCATTATTTAAGGTAAAAATCTGAAAACGACCATAGCGTTTTCCTTTTGATGCACCAGTGCGCACTGTGTGTATCTCTATCCTTCATTTTCATACAAAATAGGAAAGGATAAAGGTACTCTTAGTGCACACCAGTGCATCAAAAGGAAAAAGAGATCAAAGAAAGTTGAAAAGACTACGCTTCAAACTTATAATGCAAGAAGAGGGTGTGTCTCGTCATTAAGAAGACTGTTCAAGAATGCTGGGGAATGTTTAAAAATGGAAAAACATCCCGCATAATTTAAAAATCGGGAGATTTTTTGCATCAGGTGGGAGGCGGGAGGAAATTCGGAAAAGCGGGAGACTCCCGCAAAAATCGAGAGGGCTGGCAACCCTAGTATTTAGCTATTAGGTTTTTTTTTGTAGTTTGTTTGTTATCTATGTTTTTATACGGCGCTATGAGGACGGCTTCTATACAGGCACTCGAAACCATTCTGGGACTGCCGCCGCCGATCCGGATCAGAAAAGAAGCGATGGCGACCCACCTCCGGCTGAGAGATACAGGTCAATGGAGAGGAAGAGGGGAAGCTGCGGGGCATCTTAGGATTGCCCAAATCGCCGAGAGGGAAATTCCTATGGCAGCGATTAAAACACAAGAGGTACAAAGTAGTCATCCCAGACAGGGAACTATGGCAGACTGAAAACCTCCGCGAACAGTTCGAGGAGAAAGCCGTGATTTGCTACACCGACGGGTCCAACCAAAAGCAAACCACAGGATCGGGGGTTTACGTGGAAGACCAGGAGGTTCGAAAGAGCTACCCGCTCGGAGAGCAAGCCACGGTCTTTCAGGCAGAGGTGTATGCCATAATAATGGCTGCAACCATGGAAGAAATAAAGAACGGTAGGGAGGAGCATGTTTATATATGCTCCGACAGCCAATCGGCCCTAAAGGCACTAAGGACGCCCAAGATCAACAACATCCTGGTGGAGGAATGTGCGGATGCACTAGAATCCTTGGGAGAGCGCAAACAAGTGACACTTATGTGGGTACCGGGACATATGGGGGTGCCGGGTAACGAGATGGCCGACGAGCTCGCCAGGATCGGGGCAATCACCCAGTATGTTGGGCCGGAACCACTCCTAGGAACAACCAAGAGGCAATTGCAAAGTCGACTCAATAAATGGGCCAACGATTCCATTACGACCGCTTGGAGAGGAGGAACAGGATGCAGACAGACCAAGGACTTCGTGAAGGGCCCAGATGTAGCCAGACAAAAATGGCTTCTGGGGAGATCGCGAAGGGACGCTGGTCTGCTGACAGGAATCATAAGAGGTCACAACCGACTAAGGAAGCACATGACCCGGATCGCGGTGGAGAATGACTCGACCTACCGGGCCTGCGGGCGGGCAGAAGAGAAATCTCGACACGTTATAGCGAACTGCGAGGCATACCAGAGGACGAGATACTAGGTATTCGGTTTCCCGACCCTGAATGAGGAGAACCTGCACACGCTCAAATGGGACAAAATACTGGAAAAAGAACAGTGAAACCAGATGAGCAGACTGCCAGACCAGTGGTGCAGGCGGTGGATTAGAGGCAGGCTCGGGGTAGGGCAGAAAGGGCCCAGAGAGGCCTACTTGCCAGGATTCGCGCCGCCCCTTCTCTACTACTACTATGTTTTTATAACTAAAAAAATTATACGTAGTTACTCAGGCGCGGATTTCAGGGGGATAGGGGGTTAGTTAACCCCTCCTACCCTGGCTTTAAATTTTTTACAAAAACATTTAGAAAATCAAAAATAGGACCTAAATTGCGGCGCTATAACACCTCTGATATTTAAAGAAGAAGTTAAAAAACCTCCAAATCAGTTACTTCAACCGAAAAGAAACTAAAAAACAAAATATCAAAAGATCTTGGGTGGAAATAACGAAAATTCAAACTTGGATGAGCATCCCACAAGGAACACACAAAAGATCAAAGCAAAAAGAGAAATGATTAAACGATGTTTCGCCCTGGGTAACCAGCGTGGGCTCATCAGTAGTTTCACTGGTCACCCTCGACTATACATCATTAAACACCATCATACACTTTGATTTCCAACCTTGAACCACTCACAAATAGGCATCATTCCGCACTGGTACTTACTTATCCAAGTTACCTGATACGAATTCGTCCTGGCGTGTTAATATTTCCAGTAGGATTATGCTCCTAAGGCAATTAAAACAAAGAAGAAGTTAAAAAACCTCCAAATCAGTTACTTCAACCGAAAAGAAACTAAAAAATAAAAGATAAAAAGATCTTGGGTGGAAATAACGAAAATTCAAACTTGGATGAGCATCCCACAAGGAACACACAAAAGATCAAAGCAAAAAGAGAAATGATTAAACGATGTTTCGCCCTGGGTAACCAGCGTGGGCTCATCAGTAGTTTCACTGGTCACCCTCCACTATACATCATTAAACACCGTCACCATCACGTGATTTTCGGCAACTTCGAGTTTTGCCGGATATACCCAGTGGCGTACCCAAGGGGAGAGGGGAGGTTGTGGTTACCCAGTGCTTATCAAATCTGAATAAGATTCTTATTAAATAACCGGCATTAATGTCTGTCTGTCCGTCTGTCTTTCACCAACGCGCCTAACTCAAGAACCACTTGTCCGATTTTGATGAAATTTAGTAGGTATATAGACTTGGTTTGTGCTCCAGATGGTCCCATTTCAAGAAAATTAAAATTCCCCCTCAGGGGCGGAGATAATGGAAAGGATAATGGAAAAACCCAGTTTTATCCAGAATATGGCATGTGGGGTATTAATTGGAACGTATTTAAACAGGGATTGTGAAGGCTTTGGTAAGAGCTTTAGTGCCTATAAATTGAAAGAGTATTTTAAAAATTCTTGCCAGCTTTAACATTTCTTTCTTTTTCTATAAAAAAAAATACACATTTGTGGCGGCTACCATCTCCGTTACTTTTAACATAATTGTTATTTTTCATTACCAAAATTTAAAGAAAATTTAACCTACTAAATTTTTATACGAACATTTTTTTTTAAGTTTAATGGTAAGAAATTATATGTCAATATATATATATATGTTACCTACCTTGATGAATTATTATTTTCGGCGGTATATGTGAATTAACTTTTTATCCGAGACAAATAGCAAAAAAAAAATTAAATAAAAAATCTCAGAAAAACCTCTTTTTTTATAATTACGCATAATTTCAAGAAGGCGGCGAACCTAGAGAGTCTCATATGACCTGCTTCTACTTGCTGTAAAAAATTTGACTGTTAAGTCGGTTTTGTAGATAAATCGCGATTTTCTCACTATTCTATTGGAGTAAAAAAAATAAATTAAAATGTAGGTAAGTACTAAACTATGTGCGTGTAATTGCAATAATTTTTATCAGGTAAAAATTCCGTTTCATACGGTTCTGGAACTCTTAGACAGGCCGAAAAATGTCAAGTGACATAGGTATGGTTTAAAAGGAAATTTTATTGTTTTTAAAATGTATCATTAAGGTTTTTTCGTACACATATGAATTTTTTTGAAAAACAAATAAATCTAAAATTATCGTACTTTGACGAATAATATCTCATATCTCATAAGCAGTTTTCTTTTTGTCGCGGTTACGGTTAACCTTGGTTCTAAAATTTCCCAGAAGAATAAGCAAAAGAAGGAGACCTCGATTGCGTAATATCTTGGAATATTGTTTCAATTTACAGATAATTGTTGATATTTAAATTTATATCTAGTCAAAAGTTTTTTATTTTTATGAATTTCGGGATTGTCCTTATATTTTCAGGCAAATATTGCTATGACGTCACCTCTCAGCTGACATGAACAGAAAAAATCGAAGTAGATAACGCATCTTGTCATGTTCCATGCCTTGAGAATCGGAACCAGCCATTTTGCTGATTCAGAATGATTGCGGTTCTCAAGGTATGGACATTGTTTTCTGTTAATGTCAGCTTTTGATTGCATATATAAATAAACATAAACAATTATCTGTAAAATTAAACAATATTCAAAGATATTACACAAACGAGGTCTCCTTTTGCTTATTCTTCTGAAAATTTTAGAACCAAGGTTAACCGTAACCGCGACAAAAAGAAAACTGCTATAGCTGGCGAACGGGATGACATAGAGCTTGTGTCTCGGCCGTTTTTTAAAGCTTGGAGATTCCTCTTTCAAAAAAACTAAAAATTCCCAGCGGCTTAGTGTGACTTAAAGGACGGGGGGGGGGAAGGCTCAAAAGGGCACCACGGTTGTTGGTACCTACCTGATTTTCAATTTTTGAATTTCCTGACTTTTCCAGGTTTTCCTTGAACAAAAATAAAAAAATCCTGGTTAGTTCCAATAAGCACATTAAAAAAATTATATTTATTTAATTGGCCACAAACTAGTGGAGCTATAAATACTTTGTAATTTTTTTGCGATTTAAGCAGAACACAAAAATTTAAGTATTGAAAAAAAGTGGATTAATTCGGGTGGGATCCAGTGTCAATTCTGGACTTGTTACCAAAATTATATCCGAAATCTACCGTAGGCAAAAATTTTTAAAAAAGTATACTGAAAATGTAATTTTTGACACCTTTTTAATGATGTTTAGCTTCAAAAATGTTGATATTTTTCGCGTTTTTGTGAAATATTATTCAGGGGCAGTCGCAGCTTTTTTTTTTTTTTAAATCATGACGTAAATGTGACGAAATTTAAAAACTGTTGAATTAAACTAAAATTGTAATAACTAACTATGTTATCGCGCCGCATGAAAATTAAGAAGGAAATTTCTTAAAATAAAAACAAAAATAAACATTGAAGAACAAAAGAAAAAATACTGTGTTTTTGGCATTATACGAGGAACAGAGTGAGGAAAGCATAAAAAACCATAATGTAAAAATTCCCTAATTTTCATGAATTGGGACCTATTCCGTGACTTTTCCAGTTTTTCCAGGTTTCCCTGACCAGTTTCAACCCTGATATAGTGTATAATATGTAAACTTTAAACTAAAAATTAAGTCTTCGAATTTTTACTGACTTCGTGTGAATATAATATCAATATCAATAGTAGGCAGTATGGCTATATTCCCGCTTAATACTAATAATAGCAAACGCATTCAGCTTGCCTTCCGTCATTTGTGATCTCAGCATTATAATTTAAAAATGTTTGGGAAGCTGTTCTTAAAACTGTTTTTTATCACAATGGCAAAATTTCTTCGGGTTTCCCGATTTCATCTTTGAATTCGGATATCAACAAAAAAAAACCATTTATCAAAATCAATGAATAGCGAGCTTTCCCTCAAAAAAGGTAATGGTAACCGTAGATCCGGATTTCGCACTTGTGGTGCTCATCAGTACGATGCTAGGCATTAGGAGATGAAATGATGATGAAAAAATGCGACACAGGATTCATGTAAACGACAACCATCTGTCAAATTGCAGTATCGGCAGATGTACCTTCAATTTGAAGGAAAATTAAGCGTCCCTCGCTAAATCCCTTTTTAGATTTATCAACTCCAGAGCTTAGGATATCTGTCAAGATAATTATATCCGTCTCCGTAGGGACGCTTAATTTTCCTTCAAATTGAAGGTACATCTGCCGATTCTGCAATTTGACAGATGGTTGTCTTTTACATGAATCCTGTGTCAAATTTTTTCATCATCATTTCATCTCCTAATTCCTAGCACCGTACTAATGAGCACCACAAGTGCGAAATCCGGATCTACGATTACCATTACCTCTTTTGAGGGAAAGCTCGCTATTAATTGATTTTGATTGATTTTGTTATTTATTCACTCCAGAGCTTAGGATATCTGTCAAGATAATTGTATTTGTCTCCGTAGAGACGCTTAATTTTCCTTCAAATTGAAGGTACATCTGCCGATTCTGCAATTTAACAGATGGTTGTCTTTTACATGAATCCTGTGTCACATTTTTTCGTCATCATTTCATCTCCTAATTCCTAGCACCATACTGATGAGCATGAAGCGAAATCCGGATCTACGGTTACCATTAACTTTTTCAAGAGAATGCTCGCTATTCATTGATTTTGTTATTTATTCACCCTCGCTAAATCCCCTTTTAGATAAAACGATTTATATTCATCTATAGTAGTACTTTCTAGATCTGAACTATAAAATATATATAAGTCAGCGAGACATTTTAAATTGTTTTTTAAATCGTTTACATCAAGTAAACAATCGAATTTTTGGAAATCTTGTTTCAAACGTCTCTATAAGGGTATTTCACATAGAATATATAAAGTCTAGATCTACCCTTGGGTGAGCATGGTATAGCATAAACATTGGTGAGTACTAATAATAGTAGATACTTACCTACCTACCTATCCTAACCAAATTTAAATATATTAGAAAGAAATGGATATGGCACTTGGGTGATTCTACAGAAGTAGGCAAATTTCAAAAAAAAAAAATAAAAATTATTATTATTAAAAAAACTAAACTTTTTATGTCTTACCTCTACACACATATAAAATATAACAAAACCTAAGGATCAGCCAAGATCGTTACGGGTTTTTTGGCTTTTTATTTGAAAAAAAAAGGTAAGTCCATGGTAATGACGTCATGTCCACGGAATTAATAAATTATGTTTTTTATTAAAATGGAGCCCTTGATTAGACCTAGAACTTATTTAAATAATCGATTTAAAAAGGTTTTAGAAATAAAATAAGTTATTCTTGTTAAAAAAAACAAGAAAAGAGGGATTCCTGGTTAATGACAAAAATCTGTTTATAAAAAATCCATTTTAATTCCTTTAAAACTTAAAAATTATAAAAAAAAGTTTAGAACTAAACTAAAACAGTACACAAAATATCATAAAAACAAAAGATCAAAAGATCTTGGGTGGAAATAACGAAAATTCAAACTTGGATGAGCATCCCACAAGGAACACACAAAAGATCAAAGCAAAAAGAGAAATGATTAAACGATGTTTCGCCCTGGGTAACCAGCGTGGGCTCATCAGTAGTTTTACTGGTCACCCTCCACTATACATCATTAAACATCATCATACACTTTGATTTCCAACCTTGAACCACTCACAAATAGGCATCGTTCCGCACTGGTACTTACTTATCCAAGTTACCTGATACGAATTCGTCCTGGCGTGTTAATATTTCCAGTAGGACTATGCTCCTAAGGCAATCAAAACAAAGAAGAAGTTAAAAAACCTCCAAATCAGTTACTTCAACCGAAAAGAAACTAAAAAACAAAAGATCAAAAGATCTTGGGTGGAAATAACGAAAATTCAAACTTGGATGAGCATGCTCGTTATTTCCACCCAAGATCTTTTGATCTTTTGTTTTTTAGTTTCTTTTCGGTTGAAGTAACTGATTTGGAGGTTTTTTAACTTCTTCTTTGTTACAAAATATCATGTGAAAAATTAAACTAAACATTTTCAAAGAGATCGAACACAAAGGCAAAAAAACCCGTTTTAATACTTAATGTAAAAAATAAGTAACTCTTTGACTGTTTTTAGTAAACACATTCAAAAAACGAAAAATAAACATTTTCAAGAAGATCAAACACAAAGACAAAACCGTTTTATACTTATATCAAAAATAAGAAACTCTTTGACTGTTTTTAGTAAACACATAAAAAAATAAACATTTTCAAAGAAGGCAAAAACAAAGGCAAAACCGTTAAAATATAAAAAATGAGTAAGTCTTAAATAAAATAAAGTTTTTAGTAAACAAGTACAAAAAAACAAAAAAAACTATTTTACATTGCTAAACCCCATACATTCTTTATCGGCAAAACAGTATTTATCTCTTCTTAATTTCTTTGGCCTTGGTAGAGATTTTATAATATCAGTTTGGTTTACAGCTTCTTCATCCTGTTCTTCAGGCCAAACAAATACAAAATTTTATTTTTTTGAAGTAAATATTCTCTTCATAAAATTAACCCTTGTAATGGTTTTCTGAGAATCATTTTTTATTTGTCCAACATAATACACGTTTGATCCCGATGGATACTCTGCCAGTATAAAGTCTTCAACTTTAAAATTGATTTGAACGGATACATCAGGCTGGTTCGAACAACCTGGCATCGAAGTGTCCATGTTGGAACTTTCATCTGAATAAACATCGGAATACCTAAGGCGAGTTTGACTTTGGGGGGAAATAAGAATTTCACCCAAATGGTAGTGTTTACACAAATCTTCATATCCACAGCCATGAACACAACTTAGTCTTCTTAAGATTAGGCTATTACTAATTACTAGCTATTTTTGAACGATCACGTAATTTGTCGTATTTTAAGAGTTCCCTTAAAAGGTTTGATGAAAAGAGGAATTGAATCATCCACTTCTTCGATCTCTGCAATGACTATGACGTGAAAGTGTATACCTGGACAATTCTCTGTCAGAACCTTAATAAGGATATCTAGATTTGGTATATCTGTGCCATGGGCTATAACTCGATCTGCTGTTCGTTTGACACAGCCACCAACTCCATCAGCTGCCCCTTTTCCATGTCCACTTTCTGTAAAGTTCCATGTCATATTGTTAGCCCTCAGCAGAACATAAAATTCACTGGCAAACAGAAAAAACATCGTTTTGTTTTTGTACTGTGTTGTTGGTCCGTCGCTAACAAAATGTACGTTGTTTATAGCTGAAAAAGTATTGGTAATTATTTTAAACAGGGGCTTTAAATGTGCTAATATACTGGCTGGTTCATGTCTTAAGCTATCCGAGAGACTGCAAAAGGAATTGGTTATTATTTCGTCATCCAACTTATAATACCACACAACCGTATGTAAGGTAATTTGGGATTTTGAGCCTCCAAAATGAGCACTTTGGATTTCTTGAGATTATTTACATTCATAGTTTTGGGAAAAGTCCATGTGTATCAAAATATCACCTTCCTGTAGATTCATTTTCAAATTTCTTATTGATTCATGTTGATGTCGCATATTGGCTATATGATACATGTAATGTTCTATGGTCCTTTTTAGCTCATTAACCAAATCAAGTTTAGTGCAAGGAATCTCCACTTTTTTGCTTTTTGTAATTACTATTTCCTTGCCTTTTATCACACAGGTCTCTCTCTGAGTTATCCATTTTTTGTAGGAAGCAGTTTCCTTTTGCGCAAATGTATTAAATATTAACTGCTTAAGGTGACATTCCTGACAAAGTCTTTGCAGGCAGTCTTCTGTCATTGGTTTGCAGCATATAGTTTTTATAAGATTATCCGGCATGCCTTCAGCAGTTATGTTTAACTTAGAAACAAGTAGTCTCATGTTTTCGTGTATGGAGCACAGACACGTTTCCCTAGAAGCCACTGTTGGAATAAGAACCCAAAACGGCCTTAAACGGCAAAAATATGAATAATGAACTTTAAACCTTTTCTCTTTGGAACAGAATTTTAAATATAAGTTTTTTAAAGAGTCTGTTAAAAAACGTTTCTGTTTTTTCTGTTTTCTAAAAGTTATAAAGTCTTTTTTTCCAGGGGTCATCCAGCTATTTTCATCCTGGACATAAAAATGTTTAATCTCTTCTTTAATTTGCTTTGCAATTAACTTTTTTTTTGAAAAATCTACGTTTTTCCGAAAATGTAGATTGTAGGAACCCATCTTGACAAATTTCAAGCACTTGTACTTTTTAATAATTTTGACTGAAATGTATTTTTTAAATTGCTGTTTTTCTTTTATACCCCCTCTTAATTCAAAGTTTTTTTCGATCTGGAGTTTAAGTGCTTCAGCAACAACCAACTTTGATTTGATGGTTGCCGGTACATCAAGATCTTTAATTTCTTGTTCAACCTTTGATAGAGGGCTATTTTTTTTCGTTTTTTCCTGCTTGTATTTTTTATTCATTCTGTAGTACTTCTGTTTGTACTTTTTTTTATCTTTTGTGGCAATTTCCAGCATTACTTTTACCTTTTTTAAATCTCGTACTGTTTTTGACCTTCTTCTTAGTATTTGCTTTCTCCCACATTCTTTTCTTGAAGTCATAGGTGTGCCAAAGGTCTGGACGCTATTAGGTGTATCCGGGTGTTGGGACGTCTCGTCTGTCTGCAGAACAATGTCTTCTTTTAGCTTTTCCTTTTGCGTATTTCTATATCGCTGAGAGGCTTCTTTCCAAGATTTTCTAACAGCTTTAGCTTCTCTTCTTGTTTTCTCTTTGATGGGTTTAAGCTTTTTTTCTTCCTTTCGTTTTTGATACCGCTCTCTTTCCCTACTTTTGGATAATTCGTACAATTCGGGATTTTCCTTTACCTTTTCTCGTCTTCTACGCTCACATTCTCGTTTTTGTCGAAGCCTTTTTTCAATTTGCGGTGTTTTTGCCATGGTTTTATCTACAAATAAAAGCCCCACTTTAGTTTGTGATTAAAGAAGATTTAAAAAAATAAATACATCAACTCCATGGACATCAGTCATTACCATGGACATAGCCTAACTATGGTAATGATGTCCATGGTTATGACGAAATGTTACATTTTTTCAATTTTATCCAAGTATTGGCTTGGAAAGAAAGTTTTATTAGTATCACAAGCTTCTGTACCCTAACTAATGTACGGAGAGAAAAAAAAATGAAAAAAAATTCAAAAGAATGCTGTTGTTTTTGTGCCCATGAAAATGATGCATTAAAAAAATACGCACCTGTAAAACCACGTGTTAACCTCTTTCTCCAAATTGTAATGTGACACACCTTCACTGCTTGACTTTCTAACGACAACTGAGCGGCTGGACTTCCCTTTCCCTGTATTAAAGCAGGCTATGTTGCCAACTTTAGTTTTGAGAGGGAAAAACAATGATGTCCATGGATATGATGGTCGTTGGCGGTGACACAGTTTTAACTTTAAATTTTAAGGTTATTAAAATGAATTAAACAACGAAATGCTAGATTATAACTTATTGATTCTTAACCTTAAGAGCTCTAATAAGCAATATAATATTTTCTTAATACTTCTTACTAAAAAGTAGTATTTTACCTTGAAAAACGTATGGAGTGACAGTCCATGGTAATGATTTTTGGCGTATATTTGCTTAGAAAACTAATACTTTAAAAACTTTTATTGAAAAATAAAATGTTGTCCATTATTCCAGACAAACTTTTTAGTATCATTCACTATTAAATGGCTTATTATATGAATCGATTTGTTTATAATCGGCGGGTACGCGCATTACGAGCATTTCCAAAAAAAAGCAATTAAGTTTTTGGACTGTTTAGTCACAACGCTTTCCAACAACCTTTTTCGCTTTTCCAAATGAAACACATTTTCTTTTTTGACTTTTCACAATTATTTTTTAATTTTTTTGCAATAAATCACAGGAGGATAAACACTTTTCTGCCACTGTTTCGAATCATTGGGAAAACAAGAAAAACATCTTTTTTTTTCACGACAAAATAGAAAGACTTCCGATTTTATCGTTTAATCATATTGGTCAGTAATTGTTACATATTGCGGCACGCGTAAATGACGTTTATTAAACACTGCTTAAAAATAATCTTATTTTTGGTGGTCTTTAAAATATAAACTTTAAAAACATAGCTGAGGGCACCCAAAGGGCGCCAAGACCTAGAAGGCGAGGGGGGTCGAGGAACACTTTGCCCCCACCCCACGCTACGCCTCTGCGGGTTCCTTCATTTGAAGAATCCCAAAATACTATACGTCACAATATTAGCTAACACAGGAGCTAGTTTATAACCAATAGTCGAGTAACGAAACATCCCACGTGTGCAACTCATAATGACTCCAAAGTTTATACACACCAGTATAAAGTACTTATGTCATATTTATCCAAAAATCATGTTGTCATTCCGAAAAATTATTTAACTGTCAAGTATGACGGATTCAATATGGCGACCAAGCATTATTCCTTTAAAAATTGGTAATTATTTTATCTTTTATGCGATTTTAATCAAACACAATACATTTTGTCTAAAATTTTCCATATTTTAATGTAATTTAATAAAAAGTTACATGTTCAAAAAAAAGAACCCTTCCACTTTCTTATGGAGGATGTGATTCGGTTAAATTTTTTACATGGGCACTTTCTACAGTATGTTCAGGGTGAGCTAGAAATTAGACTTAAAGTTACAAAAATTGCCGTTTTTAACTAAGCTTAACCTTCGTTTACGTCTGCAGATCTGATTCAACACATAACGACCTATATTTTTGATATTAGTACTAATGTACGTAGGTCTACAGGGTACAGCCAAAAAATACGCCAGAAATTGCCCAAAATCCCTTATTTTAAAATCACATTTGACGCTTGTAGGAGCAGCGAAAAAAAAGTGTTTTTGATACTTTATAAAGGATGCACACAAAAGGAGCGATAAACTTTTAAATATGTACAGAGTACGCCAAAACATACGAAATACGCTTTTTTAACCTTTTCAAATTGTCCTTACAAAGAAACTACCAATTAGGCAACACTTTTGGTTTATTAATTATTTTTTTGTAATTTTAGTGTACACACTCATTATCAAATATTTACATGGTGAGTCAAGAAATATTTTTGAAGTTGCTCCAAATTCCTTTTAAACTTGATTTAACTAAGCGTATACCTAAGTAACAGTTAATTTTTATTACTTATATAATTCTAGAACCACAGCAAATATTTTTTACTGGTATACTTCTCATCGAATATGTACAGAATAGGTCAAGAAATACGCCTGAAATGAATCAAAATCGCTTGTTATAAAACTCGACTATTAAAAGAATAGTAAAACAAAAAATAATTTTTATTTCCCAAACATGATTTTGAAAAAATGGTGATTTTGTTAAAAACAAACTTTTGAATTTATACAGAGTACGCCAAAAGCATGTTAAGAAACTCGCAAAAAACACCATTATAACGTGATTAACTACTTCACTATAAAAATCACTAGCTAAGCAACGGAATTATTTTTTTAAATGGCGTACTCTGTATATAGTCCGTTTATTTCTTTAAAATTTTCAAAGAATGTGTAGGATTGTTTAAGCTTTTATGACATTGGCATAACACCATGACTACATTACAATCAAAACTCAAATAATTTTCGCCTACGGGGGGCGGTAACCGAATTTTTAATAGAAAAGGGGAAAATCTAAGCATTGCTCAAGTTTTTCATGAATATCTCAAAAATTAAGACACACACTTAAGAACGATTCATTTTCAGAAAGCCAAATCATTGGTTTATTTAACAAGGTATTCGTTTTTGTTTCAAAGTAGATGGTACGAAAACAGTAGCGGCTCGTTGGAAAAATGTTAAAATTTCAGCTTTTTCAACTTCTTTGCAAGTTACTTTCCTTTGTTCTGGTTTTTAGGTTTAAATTCCAAAATTATATTTACTGACTTTTTTTGCTGCTTCTTAAAATATTTTCTGATACAGATTGCGCTATCCGTGGCCGTTTTTTATAAAGGGTACCAAAATAATTGCTTTTTTTTAAATCTGCAGCATCAGGGACTTTTTTTTGCCTATAGATATGTTGCCATTTTTGTTGTTATGTATATTTTTCGCATAGCGTTTAAATATGCCTTTTCATTTTGTCACAATTTGTTCATTTTTTTTAGTAGCGTCCTCAGAGACGGTTAAATTTGACAAATCCACGAATTCAAAAATGTGAAAATTTTCCTCAAAAAATAACACCACAATATCTCTAGCCAGCAATTCTACAAACTTTTAGAGATTTTGATAAGGCTAAAGTTTTTTGTAGCTCTATTCATTCCCTTTTAGGGCTGTTATTACGTATGCAAAAAAATTGGGGTGGGGCTATGCTAGAGAGGTTCTTCTATACCCATGCGAGTCAAAAGTTCTTAAGAAAATCACATAATAGTCTGGAAGATGAGGAGTTTAATTAAGAAAAAATAATAATTCAGCAGTGAAACTTGGCATGCATAATAAATAGAACCTTAGATAATTTTTGATAAATGTTGCTAACATAAAGTTTTCTGAAAAGGGCCCCTATTTCAGAAATTAACACAAAAATTGTTAAAGGGTTAGAAATTATGGTGGAGCAATGAAATTTGGCACAAATGGTCATTGACCCCGCAATTTTTTTTGTCGTGTGTTACTTCGAGGTTTCTTGTCTAGGACTCCAATCCTCGACGTTAAACAAAAAATAGGAAAATAATAGTAACAGCTATCCAAAAAGTGATATAACTATCAGATTAAAAACAAATATTTGTCGCTAATTTAGCTTAAATTAAAAAATAGTTTTATGTAGAGGACCCCAATTCTTAAAGTTTTTTGAAAAATATATCATTAAATATCACCTAAAGCATAACGATAGAATAATGGAATTTGGCACAAATGATCACTGGGTCCCTTAGTACCAAATTTTCTAAGACCATTTGCAAGGGACCCTTACTCCCGAAGTTAGTTTTCGAAAATGTATTTTCAACGTCAAAAAACGGCAAACTAACAGGTCGTGTTTACGTAGAAAAGTAAATATTATTTGATGTGTACTGTCATTTTGAAGTCCTCTGCAAAGGCTCCCTATTTTTGAAAGAAGTTTGAATTAAGCCTCAAAGATCCTGCTTTTTGTTTTCCAATATTGTTTTGTCCATGTTTAAATCTAGAGGAATCTAATTTTCTATGGATACACAATAACGGTAAACGCTATCAATTTTTTTTCCAAAAGTAAACAAAGATATTAAACATAAAACTAAATTTTCGCTGTCAAATGGTTGTCAGTTGCTTTTACTACTGAGGCAATCGACGCGCTTGCCCGGTAGACTCCCGTCTCTGGATTATTTCTAGGCTAAAATTGTAATTTAGTTTTTTGTTATCTATATACTGTTTTGTAATAGTTATTTATCTAACAAGTGCGGAAAGTTATACTTTTCCGTACGCACCGGCGTTTGCACGAACGACGCGCCAGCAGAGTTCGGCAAGCCGTAAGTGCGGAAAATACTTTCCGCACGCGTTGGGACAACATTTTTCTTACGAGCGTGCGGAATATCAAAATATTTTGTCATTATTTTAGTTAAACCTAGCAGACTAAAAATGAAAAAATAGTCAAAACTGCGAATTTTATGTTTTATTCAGAACTAAACTTTAACAAGCTTAAAAAATTAATTTTTATGATAATTATTAATCACGGTAACATTGAAAGTACCACTGCTCATGTTGCTTAATGCCATCGTCGACTTCAATTCTTCCTGATTCATCACTGCAGAGCAACAGCGTGCTCAACAGCGTGCGTGAAAATTTTTTTTTGCTCAACAGCGTGCGTGAACATTTTTTTTTGCTCAACAGCGTGCGTTAAAAATTTTTTTCGTCCACGGCGTGCGGAAATTCTTTTTCACGCTCGGTGTTCGGAAAAGTGGCACTTTCCGCACGGAAATGAGTGCGAGAAAAACGTTTTTTCGCATGATTTTTGTATTGTTAAAAATGAAGATATTTAAGACTAATTTAATGATTTATGTAACTATTTTATCTTGTGTATCATTTTGTAGCATTATTATAAAATCTTTGCGTATTAAAATAATTTTTTTTGATAAATAAGATGGAAAAAACACTCGTAGAAGAAACATTGTACCTAAATCTTGCGGATAATGCCTTTTCCACCCTTGACGGCTTGCTCGAACTCTGCTTTGCGTCGTTCCTGCAACTACCGTCGCGTGCGTCAAAGTACCGCTTTCCGCACTTGTTAATTAAGTAACTATTTTCTATGAGCGCGTGCGGAAAATCGTATTTTCCGGACTATTTCTAGTGCGCAATTTTACTTTTCCATTCAATTTTTACTTTTCCACACGATTTTTCCTTTTATGCCCGATTAGATATACAGTGCGGACGTAAAAAGTCCCCCCCACTGCTAACTCTTGAAGGGATTGAGGTATCGACCTCAAACAAAGACTATGTGTAATAATAACACTTTTGCTACTTTTTGAAGTATTTTTATAAGCGTCATATTGACGTAAGTCTATAAGGTCACTAACTACTTTAAAATTTTAAATAGAAAATGGGTTGAGTGATACCTTGTTTAAAAGGTATTTTAATTCTCTATTCAAAATTTTAATTTTTAAAAAAATCGGTTTACGACTTACAGAGTTATGAGTTGTTTCGCCTATAGTTTACGCACCTCACCTTACTTTTGAATGAATTCAGGTATCGACTTTAAATAGAAAACATGCGTAATGATGACAATTTTACCACTTTTTGACGTATTTTAGAATAGTCTAATAATGACTTAAGTCTATAAGGTCACTAACTACTTTAAAATTTTAAATAGAAAGGGGGAGGGTCGAGTAATACCTTGTTTAAAAGGTATTACAGAAGTATGAGTATTTGTAACTAAAGTTTGCGCACCTCTTCTCTTACTTTTGAGCGCATTCAGTTGATTTCAAATACATTTTTTGAGGGAAGACCATAAGGTCACTAGCAACTTAAAGTTTTTATTATTGTTGAGTAATACTATACATAATACGTAAACTAGATTCAAAAAAACTCATAACTCTGTAAGTCGTAAACTAATTTTTAAAAAATTAAATTTTAAATAGGGAATTAAAAGACCTTTTAAATAAGATATCAGTCGACCCCCCTTTCTATTTAAAATTTTAAAGTAGTAAGTGACCTTATAGACTTACGTTAATATAACGCTTATAAAAAATACGTTAAAAAGTGGTAAAATTGTTATCATTACGCATGTTTTTTATTTTAAGTCGATATCTCGATTCGTTTAAAAGTAAGGTGAGGTGCGTAAACTATGGTCAAAAAAACTCATAACTCTGTAAGTAAACCGATTGTTAAAAAAAATAAAATTTTTGATAGGGAATTAAAATACTTTTTAAACAAGGTATCACTCGACCCCCCTTTCTATTTAAAATTTTAAAGGAGGTAGTGACCTTATAGACTTACGTTAATATGACGCTTATAAAAAATACGTCAAAAAGTAGCAAGTGGGTATAGAAGAACCTCTCTAGCATAGCCCCACCCCAATTTTTTTGCATATGTAATAGTCCTAACAGGGAATGAATAGAGCTACAAAAATAATATAGCTTTATCAATATCTCTCAAAGTTTGCAGAATTGGCAGCTAGAGATATTGTGTTGTTAATTTAACCGTCTCTGAGGACGCTACCGAAAAAAAATTGAACAAACTGTGACAAAATAAAAAGGTATATTTAAACGTTATTCGAAAAATATACATAACAACAAAAATTTCAACATATCTATAGGCAAAAAAATAAGTCTCTGATGCTGCAGATTTTAAAAAAAAGCAATTATTTTGGTACCCTCTGTGCTAAAACGGCCACGGATAGCGCAATCTGTTCTAGAAAATATTTTAAAAAGCAGCAAAAGAAAGGTAAGATAAGGGGTCAATTTTTAGAGTCAATAAATATAATTTCGGAATTTAAACCTAAAAACCAGAACAAAGGAAAGTAACTTGCAAAGAAGTTGAAAAAGCTGAAATTTTATCATTTTTCCAAAACGACCCGCTACTGATTTCGTACCACTTACTTTTAAACAAAAACGAAGACTTTGTTAAATAAACCAATGATTTGGCTATACGGAAATGAAACCGTTCTTAAGTGGGTGTCTTAGTTTTTGAGATATTCATGAAAAACTTGAGCAATGCTTTCCCCTTTTCTATTAAAAATTCGGTTACCGCCCCCCCCCCCAAGTGACGTAGGCCGAAATTATTTGACTTTTGATTGCAATATACTTATGGTGTAATGTCATAAAAGTTTAGACAATCTTACACATTTTCTGAAAATTTTAAAGAAATAAACGGACTAATACACTCTAATGTTTGTAGCTAACAAAATTATTTTTCAAAATCCTGAATGACTGGATGGGTCTATTCCTGGTAAATTCTGATAATTTCCCAGATTGTCTCAAACCCTCGCTAAAACCTCTTGAGAAAAAAGGTTAAACTGAATTAGTAGAAAACCACAGGTCCATCTAGTTCAATGATGGACCCTCAATATCCAAACTTTTTGAAAAAAAATATAATTGTTTCAAAAACCCGCTACATTATCTTCCATAAACGCAGAGTAATCCCTGACTTTCGAATTTATCTTAAAGGTGAGACAGTAAGTCAGGTTGCAAACTGTAAATTTCTCGGGCTTTACTTAGATGGGAAACTCACCTGGACACCTATTCTTGACCGACCGGGAGGTGAGGCGAACGAAATTCCCCGTGGAAAAAGTTGGTGAAAAAAGCTCACCTCACCTCACGGTCGTTCAAGAATAAGCGTCCTGGTCAAATCATATAAGACACATAGCCCAAACTAAACTTTCCCTTTTTTGCATTCATAATCTTTGTAACATCTTAACACAAAAGCAATTACTTGGAGTGTGTTATTCTTTGGCATACTCGCATATCGGATATATGATGAGTAGTAGGGTAACACGGGCGCTGGATCATTTTTGAGGAAAGACCTTGACCTTGACCTTGCATCTTTTGTTTTACCTTGAAAAACAGCAGTAACCTTGGGTGAACAAAGTGGTTTATAATTCATGTTTTACTTTATCAAGGCCACATCTTACGCGTCACTTGACCTTCAGTCTCTTTCATAATTTAATCTTTTCTTCGGCTTTTAACACATCTGCTTCGTGTTTGATATATCAAGCTTTACACGCATTTAGCCTTGACCTTGGGGGAACAAACATGATCTTTGCATTGAAGATAGTTTAGTCTTGGGTTCTTGAAAAAACATACTGCTAATTGTTGTCTGACCTTGGTTGCCTCTTGAATTAAAAGGATATTTGGCCTTGAATTAAATAGGTATCCTTTAGCTATCCTTGAGGTATATTTCAAATGTATAACCTTGAATTAGTTAAATCAATTTTGCAAAGTTCGACTATTTTGACATTGAGTGACTTTTAACATGAAAGAATCTTTGGCCTTGACTTTAAATATTTGTGGTGCTTGGCCTTGAGATACATGTTGTCTGTGAATGACTATCTTATTGTTGGCCTTGTAGCTGGTATTAACCTTAACTCGCAAAGCTCGAATATTTTGACCTTGGCTGGTTTGAAAAATATTTAGCCTTGACTTTAAAATATAGGTGCTATGGGTTTAGTAGGTAAATGGCAAAAAAACAAAAGATCAAAAGATCTTGGGTGGAAAAAAACGAAAATTCAAACTTGGATGAATATCCCACAGGGAACACACAAAGGACCAAAGCGAAAAGAGAAATGATCAAATGATGTTTCGCCCTGGGTTACCAGCGTGGGTTCATCAGTCTACTGGTTACCCTCCCCAAACATCATTCAACACCATCATACACTTTGATTTCCAACCTTGAATAAGTCTGTTTCGTTCTTTAATCTTTGCCTCGGCCTTTAGCACAGCTGCTTAGTGTTTGATGTATCAAGCTTTATATGCATTTAGCTTTGACCTTGGGGGAACAAACATCATATTTGCATTGAAGATAAAAGTTTTCTATGTGTTTAGTCTTGGGAGAGAGAGCGCATACTGCTAATTGTTGTCTGACCTTGGTTGCCTTTTGACTTAAAAGGATTTTGGCCTTGAATTAAGTAGGTCCTCTTTAGCTGTCCTTGAGGTATATTTCAAATGTATAACCTTGAATTAGTTAAATCAATTTCTCAAAGCTCGACTATTTTGACCTGGGGTGGCTTTGACGTTCACTTTAAATATTTATGGTGCTTGGCCTTGGAGCTGGTATTAACATTGACTCTCAAAGCTTGAATATTTTGACCTTGCGTGGTTTGAAAAATATTTGGCCTTGACTTTAAAATATAAGTGGGGTTTGCTATGGGTTCAGTAGGTAAGTGTCTTTGCGATAATCTAAAATTTATTTTTACCCCCACTAACACAAACCATTTATTTTTATCGCGACTAACACAAACCGTTTTATAAGCAGTAACCAACATTAGCAGAGATTTAATCTTTGCTTCGGCCTTCAACAAAACTGCTTTGTGTTTGATATATCAAGCTTTATATGCATTTAGACTTAAACTTGGGTGAACAAACATCATCTTTGCATTGAAGATAAAAAGTTTTCTAAGTGTTTAGTATTTGGCCTTGAATTAAATAGGTCCTCTTTAGCTGTCCTTGAGGTATATTTCAAATGTGTAACCTTGAATTAGTTAAATCAATTTCTCAAAGCTCGACTATTTTGACCTCGGGTGGCTTTGAACATGAAAGAATCTTTGGCGTTCACTTTAAATATTTATGGTGCTTGGCCTTGAGATATATGTCGTCTATGAATGACTATTTTATTGTTGGCCTTGGAGCTGATATTAACATTGACTCTCAAAGCTCGAATATTTTGACCTTGGGTGGTTTGAAAAATTTTTGTTCTTGACTTTAAAATATAGGTGGGGTTTCAGTATCAGTATTTAGTCTTGGGACCTTGGAAGAACATACTGCTAATTGTTGTATGAACTTCGTTATCTTTTGACTTAAAAGGATATTTGGTAAGGTGAGGGTGAATTAATTAAATCAATTTCGCAAAGCTCGAATATTTTGACCTTGGGTGGCTTTGAACATGAAAGAATCTTAGGCCTTGCCTTTAAATATTTGTGAAGCATGGTCTTGAGAAATATGATGTATATGAATGACTATTTTATTGTTAGCTTTGTAGCTGGTATTAACCTAAACTCGCAAATCTCGAATATTTTGACCTTGGGAGCTTTGAACATGAAAGAATCTTTGGCCTTGATACAGATTTTATATTACTATTAGAAACTTAAGTCTCATTTTATAGATCACTTTTCTATGTCTAATTTTGTTTTTTGCACCCAGGTATTAAATATCTGGATGTGCAGTTTTGCCCTGTAGAATTATCTTTTTCACCCCAGCAATATAACTCACAAATATTTAATAATCTATCTGCAACGCAGTTTATCGATTCGCTTTTAAATGAATCTACCCCACAAAAAAGGGGGATAACAAATCCCCAAAATAAGGGAGAGATGTGTCCCTTATTCAAGGTCAACGGCACAACTTTATTCGCAGAAGGGTGTGCGTGTGGGGAGCTCATACATGTATATAGGAGCAGGCGTGTGGGATAAGAAATAGAGCTTTGTTGAAAAAAGGAGCGTTTCGCTGAATGAATAGGTATTGAAACGAAGAATGTGTTTTTGGAGTATTTATTAAGAGTATTATTATTCACCTCTGATAGAGTCACAAGAGATGTTTTTGCACTTTAAGGGTAAAAAGATAAAAAAATTTCCGCATTCATGCACGACATGCGTAAAAAAAATTTTGGGCAAAATTCCGCATTTTTTTTAATCTAGCAATAGTTATTTTCCTAACAAGTGCAAGAAGTGATACATTCCCGCACGCAAAAGCAGTTAGACGAACGACGCGGAGCGGAGTTAGGATAAGCTTTAAGTGCGGGAATGACGCTTTTCGCACGGGTTAGGAAATTTTTTTTTTTACAAGAGTAAACAAAACTCCTATACAAAATAGGCTAAAAGTACCTTTTCTTTCACAGTTTTTACTCCCTTTTCTTGGCAACATTTTTCAAATATGTCGTAAGTCATTTCGTATTTCTCTCTTGGTTTCTCCGGGAGCAGGTCCGAAGTGGCCATCTGAGTAGCTTCTAACACATCCTTTGGCAGTTCTTCCTTTACTGCCATTTTTGACTTTTTTGAATTGGGACGCTTAACGCTTCCTTCGACCTTTTTGACGTCTACTGAATGTTTGTACTTTGCGGTTGACATAGCAACACAACTTAACAGTTTAAATTGACATAAAAATCAAGTGATATGCAAGGTGCCAAGCAAAATTCTATTGTTGATATATTTGACGTGTACAAAAAGCTACTAGGGTCGCTCAATTATTTAAAATAATGAAATTTTTTAATAATGACTAAAACGTTTTAAAATATTAAAAAAGCAGATTAAATAATATGAAAAACCTTTATTTTTTAGTATTATTTTGTCCAGGAAACATTAAAAATGGTGTTTTAAAAGGGCAATTCCACGAAAAAAAAAATCATGCTGGAATGGAATTTGCTGGTTTCAGTGTTCGAAATTCTATTTCTCGCACGCAAATGAGTGCGAGAAGTAGGTACTTCGCGCACGGAAGTAGAAAAATTATTTTTTAGAAATTCCATGACAAGATGTTTTTACGCACGATCGAAAAATGCTGTGCCTACAAAACTCGTGCGACAAGCATCTTTTTCGCACTTACGGCTTACACAAGCAGAGGCCGCTTAACAGTTTTTTTTATCTGTACGTATTATAAATTTCTAGATATACCATTTCTGTACGAAAATTTAGGCCGAGTATTTCTTGAAAATTTTAATCTTTTTCGCGTATTTTATGATTTTATGAAATACATATTTAAAAAAACAAAGTTGGGTTAGCTGCCAAAGGGGGTTTGAGATAGATTTAGCAAAATTTTTTTTTACAATAGTTATGTTAAAAATCATATTTATGACATGTTTTGATTTCTGATGACAAAAATTGCGTAAAATTAAATAAAAATTTAACCAAAAAGATTCTTTAAGAATTTTGAAGATCGGCCCTGGTGGTCAAGTCGGTTAGCCGACTGACACGACCAAGTTAGGTTTCTTGGTTGCCGGTGTGTCGTAGGTTCAAACCCCGCGCAGTCCTAATAGGGTAGGCCATTTAGATATACATTTTCTGAATAGAGGAAAAAATTAGAACCCAATTTTTTTTTTCATTAACAAGCTTAGGAAGGTCCATCGTTTAACATATTAAAAGTCCCCATTCCTACCTCCTGGGGAACTCTCATTTCTAACCTTCAAAAAACTCCAAAAAAGAGTTTTTCTGGGATAACTCCTAAACGGTGACAGACTGTCAAAAGAGACAAATGGGAAAAATGTTGCAAATTTAATTCTCGATCAATGAGTTAATAATGATAGTGAAGCTTAAACCACTCCTTCTACCAGAAAAATTGACTTCTAATTTTTGCCTCTATTTTTCCTAAGTAGCTTAGCCTATAAACACTTTTTCTAAAGTGTTCGGTCTTGGATAAAACTTAATAAACTAAAAAAACCAGGGAAGAATGTAAAAGGTAACTTGGTCCTACCCCTCCATTCACGCCGCACAGTGGTTATATTACATTAAATTTTAAGAAATTTAATATAATAAGTAGAATGTTGCAAATAATGCAAACAACATTAAGCTCTTCTTTCTGCTAATTGAGAGGCGAATTTTGAGTACAAACAAATGATTAGATTAGCAATAATGTTAAAAAAATATTTCTTATAGCCTTTTCTTATGGCACAACCTTTATATCAAGAAGTTTTTTAAATCAATATATTTAAAAAGTTGGACAAATTAGGACGAAATTCTTACAGGGATTTAAAGTAGAAAGACTAAGCTTTACTTTTCTGTATATATAAGAAATGACTTGAGAGGACTTCCTTTCTAAAACTTTAGTACAGTTTAATTTTATTACATCAAAAACAACAAATCATACAAACGTTCTCTTTTTTAATTGATAAACGCAACACGTTATACTTATCTTGAACTGAATATATTACTTATAAAGGCTACCAACATATATTTAAGGATTAAACGACTTAACTGTAAGGAAGTTCAATCCAAATTATACGAGACTGGTCACATCCTGTTAGATACACCAGGTAGTGATACTCCGTAGCACGTCATACGCAAGTTTTGGAGATAAGAAAAACATACCGCCCCTGCAGCCTGCCTGATCTTTGCTAGGTACTTCAGTATACTTCTAAAGCTTTGCTGAAATACTAAGATCGCCAAGGGCGGGTTGACTAGTACTTAAGTAAATTGCATGAAAAATAGGTCTAATAGGATGTGACCAATCTCGTATAATTTGGATTGAACTTCCTTACAGGTAAGTCGTTTAATCCCTAATTATACTTCGATTGGGCACATCCTATTAGATACACCAGGTAGTTGTTTAAAGAATATGGCGATATTATTTAAAAAGTTAAATAATAATAAGGTTTAAAATTTAAATGTGTTTAAAATATATTTCTTAATATAATTAGCTAAGAAATCGTTTTTATTATAAAATCGATTGAACGTTTTTCTTTTTTCGGAACATCCCGCAGCCTTTCTAATACTTTTAATTGATGCACCAATCCTTAATGCTACGGAAGACACCCCATGTCCTGTGCTATGTCCTTTAAAATTTGATTCTATTTCTGCGTTTTTGGACCTTTTTAAATCCACCTGCTAATGTTTTGGGATGTAGCGGGCTTATGAGGCTTTTTAATTGTTAAAATAAGTGTATCCTCTGTTCATCGAAATACTTTTGTTTTCTGTATGCAATATATAATGGTAAAACACAAATAGAACTGTAAATTTTCTTTGAAACAGGGTACTTAAGCCAAGGCTGAATTCTTCTGGGTCCAGATATTTTAAAAATATCTTTAAGAATTATTTCTATGCCCTCTTCGTTAGCCTTGATGTTACTTAACTTATAGAAAATGTCTGAACTCTTTGAGCAGAATAAAGAGTTAAAAGAAGTACTATTTTTATACTTAATAACCCGAATGTTAAATTTGCCAAAGGGTACAAGTTACCTATATAAGGTAACACTGGTTTCGGATACCAAGATTATATTTCGGAAACTCAGGGCGCAGCTTAAAAATGCGTCTCATAAACCTATCTACCATTTCTGATTTTTCTGCTCGCAAATTAAATTTAAGGTAGACCTATGTGTGTTAAGAGTTCAATATTTCCCAGTATTTTGAGATTCTGTTTCTAAAACGGATACAACTTGATTTACATTAGGCTGCAAGATCGTCTCAATATTATTGTCGCAAAACTTCCATCATTTGGAAAAAATAAATTGCATCTTCCCAAACGCCCCTTTTACTATAGGCCACCTTGATAAGATTGCTACCCCCAGAGAAAGATTCTTTCATAGTGGGTGGGGTTACCTAAACGAAGATAAGAGTAAATCACCTTTTGGATTTAAAAAGATAACTTTTAAGCGAATCACGGATTCTAATTTTGGATACCATACTTGTGTTCTCTATATAGAATAAACCACCAGACATATCGCATTATCGTCTTCAATTTTTTCTTTTTTTTACATTTTTGGAAACAGTGAGGAAGGAGGAAATATATAAGAATTAAGGTTTTTCTAATTCATTGTGAATGAATCCACTGGAAGCCACGACACAAACCGGTGGCATTTTTTGTTCAGGTATCTTGCAAATAAATATACAATTTTTATACCAGATTTCTTGTCCGCTATATGATTATTCAACGTATTTATGTACGTGGCAAATACAAAAAAATATACCTAAGCTCACTGCCACATCATTCTCCCAATAGCAATCAATTCTTAGTAAAATATGACAATTTTTTAAAGTCTTTTACAAAGCTTGTTAAGCCATAAAAAGCTGCCTTCATTTCAAGAATGTATATATGTTTCTCTTGTTAACCTTGTTACCAAAAAAGCCCCTTTTGCTTCCTTTTCATTGCAACATGCCCCCACCTCGATTTGATTGCATCAGAGAAAATTTTAATGTTATAATTAGGCTGTAAAATAGTATGTGCTTTAACCACCACTCAAGTTCATTTTTAACTAAGAACCTAACAAGCATCTTTTTGTTATAGTTGTTCCTGTTAGCCGTTAAGGCACGATATTTTTCTCGCTCTAGGGTTTTTACGTACAATAAGCCGTACTCTGTACAAACCGAGGCTAGCCTTCCTATAATTTGCGAAACCTCTTTAATTGTTATTTTATTTTTTTCCCTTGAATAATCTTAACGGCTGTTTTTATTTTTGTTATTCTTTTTTATGCAATATATATCCAAAACTTTTTTGCGTTAAGGATAAATGCTAAAAATTGTATCTCTTGAGTCGGTTGTGTATGGTTTTTTAACTGTTAATAAAAAACCTAATCTTTTCGATAAGAGAAACAGGCCTGAAAGGGTGGAACCAAAAAGTGCAGTGGCTAAACCGAATGGTAAACATTGTAATCCAACTTTTGTTTTGAAAAGAAAATCTTAAATATTTTTTTATATTCATCAAACATTGTCGCAAGGAAGCAGTTTTTATTAATTAAGTTCTCTAATATCTTCCAGTTGAAAATGAGGTGGGCGAAAGAAATTTATTTAGGTTTCTAGGATTAAAGATAAACCTAAAATCCCCTGTTATCGTTCTGTCTTAAAAAATAGCTTAACAAAAACTGATCTTGACAGTTATTAACAGTTTTAACTGCTCCTACTTATAAATGTTTTTCGAATAAATTTTTAACTCATTTTTGGTAAATTTTGAGGTTTTGGGGGTGAAAATTTGAAAAGGTTTGTCCACGAAGGGAATTTTGTAACCTTTTGTCCAACTCAAAGCTAATTTATTTTTAGTTATTTGATTCCACTCTTCTGAAAAAATTTTTTTCGACAGGAATACGTTTTTCACTGTTTAGCTCTAATATTTCCTCTCGGCCTGTTTTTTATATTTTTGCAATTTTCGGCAAAACCTTCGCTAAAAAAGAAAAGATCTGGATTTTGCGCAGTAGCAATTTATTATATTTTTGCATGAACTGCGCCGATTCGGCAAACCCAAAAGATCTTCATCAAGTGCTTCGTTTCTCCCTTTTTTGTTTAGGCCAAATTAGAGAAAACTCTAAGGCTGTCAAACCTTTTCCCAAAATGGTTTACAATTTCAAGAGTTACGTATCTCTTTTTTGCTCTGTGGATGCTAGCATCCTGGATTTAATTTGGGCCCTTGAAGAATTTGGCAATTTTTCCGGAAATTTTGTATTTTTTGAGGAGATTATTTTTAATTTCCTTATCTATATATTCCCATAGAAAGATGCTTCTTCCATCTGCAAGCTAGCTTTGCTAATATATCTGGACTCAATGTGCTATCATCTGTCCCCCCTAATATACTTTCTAAGGGGTGCCTCTCTATGCTAGAGCTCGAGGAACTACTAGTGTCTGACGAGTTGAGGAACTGTCAGATTCGTCGTCACATATAATAAATAATATGAAAAACTATGTGGTAATAATACTTTTTTAAGTAAACATATTATAATCTTCTTAGAAAATTCGACACCCGGTAGAGTAAACCATGCATCGGGAGCATGGGTGAGATACGATAGTATTCGTTTTTACGTGCAGCATATAGGATATAGCGTGCTAGGCAAAAAAATTCTGAGTCATGCTCCGTCTACAAGGAAAATGCGGTTAAGAATTTTTGTTAAATTACGACGGGTGAAGGCTTTTTGTTATAATAATTATTCTGGAAATTAAAATGTGATATTTTGGAAACGGATTTTATTAACATTATGAAATTTTTTACTGAGACTAATATGGCGCGCATAAGTCAAAAATTATGCAGGGTTTAAGTTTCTATGAATCATAAAAAAAATGTGTGTTTAAAGAATAAACAAACCCATGCCAAAAAATATTAGCCTAATATTTGTCTCACTCCACTGTTTAAAACTGACAATGCGCCTTTCTTACTCGAATGACGACGCTTCCTTTTTCCTTCCTTTCCCAGTTTCCTCATTTTCTTCTTTGTGTAATCCATTTTTTTTCTCACTTTTTCTTTTCTTAAATTTTTTCGGCATTTAATTCGTTCTGTCAGATTCGTCGCCACATATAATATATGAAAAACGACGTGCTAGTAAGTGAACATTTGGAGTTTTTTATTGAGACTAATTTAGCGGGCATAAGTCAGAACTATGCAGGGTTTAGGTTTTTATGCGTAATAAAAAGAAATGTGTGTTTACAGAATAAACAACCCATGCCAAAAAAGATTAGCCAATACTTTTAAAAAGAAATTAAAAACACACTTATTGATTCATTGTGACATTTATGATCCTGACTTATAGGTGGGGTAGTGTTATATTCAAACAGAAATGAAAATTGTATGTATGTTTTTGTATTTTTTGTGTTTCATGTTTTAGATTTTAAATTTTGATTGATACCTATATTTTATGTTTGTTTTATGGTATCTTCGAGATACAGACATTTTTAGATTGGTTAAGAAAATTACCTGATAACCTTATTGCTAAATTTTTTATATATTATTACCTATTTATTGTGTCTACTCTTGTAGCTGTAGTTAGTTCATATTATGATTTCGTATTTATTTTTTGTTAACTGTACTACTGTATTATTGATTGATTAGCTATTGCTAAATAAACGATTTAATAATAAAAGCATAATATTTGTCTCACTCCATTGTTTAAAAACTGACAGTTTGCTGCCCTTTTCATTCCCTTTTCCAGGTTCCTCCTTTTCTTCTATAGGTAATCCATTTGCTTTTCACGTTTTCTTTTGTTAGATTATTTCTTTAAAAGCGTATTTTCACAATTCGCGCGCGAGATACCGTAACTAGTCGCATGACAGCGCAAGAAGTATACTGAAGTACCTAGCAGAGATCAGGCAGGCTGCCATGGCGGTATGTTTTTCTTATCTCTAAAAATTGCGTATAAGTGCTACGGAGTACCACTACCTGGTGTATCTAATCGGATGTGCCCAATCGAAGTATAATGTGAATTTTTATATCCAAAAATTGACAATCTGAAAAAGTCTTCTTTAATGAATACACGAACATGCCCAAAAAAATGGAGATTTAGACACTAATGAAACACAATCCCAACATTTGTTGTTTTTATCATATTTGCTAGCCTAGTAAATTAGTATTCCCTCTGTCCCGATCCCGATAAATTTTTTGTTAATTGCCGCGCCGGTAACCAGTCAAACAAAATTTATCGTCCTTACCAAATTTGGTCCTCTTTACTTTAATAGTTGTTAAATATTTTTCAAGATCATTAAGCTCTAAACTGTAATAATTTCTAAAGACCGATTTTGATATTTATTGTTAATATTTTCAGATATATTTGAAGTTGGTGTAACAAAACGTTAAATTATGGAGATTTTTTAAAGAGAAAATTGCAAAAATTGGCCGTCATCTTGAACCCATTCTACACGGATGCGAACAAAACACCCGGTGACACGTGAAAGTGTGATTAAATAGCTGTTAAATCCTCATCCTCAATTTTATTATGAATGTTATTAAACAAGTATAGTCATGCCCTGCTGGCACAATTACAATTTTTTATGATTTTTCGACCGCCATTTTGGAAAATGGCATCCAAAACACCTGGTCCAGAATATGGTAATGTATATCTAACTTCTGCTAACTCTCTTAGAGGTAACTTAAAAGACTTTGTTGGCTAGACAAGTAAACATAAGATTCACAGTTCCGAATCTTAATAAAAACCACAGGTTTGAGGTACATTTGAAGTTGGTCTGACAAAACGTCGAATTATTAAGTTTTATCGAACAGAAAATGGCTAAAATCGTGTTTTATTCGATTTTCAAAGTAATTTAAGGTCGGGTGACCTTAAAAGTAGATTTTTTGGAATCGTCGTTCTCGAATTATATGGAATCGATTTTAATTGTGCCCCAGTTGCGTTGTTATGATTTTTGGCTTCCATCTTGAAAGATGACGTCATATCAACCTCTTGTACACGGATGCAAACAAAACATTCGGTGGCACGTGAATGTGTGACTAAATAGCTGTTAAATCCTCATCTTTGAATTTTATTATAAACGTTGATAAACAAGTATAGTCATGCCTTACTGGTAGAAATTGAATTTTTTATGGTTTTTCAACCGCAATTTTGGAAAATGGCACTTGGTTCAGAATATATATCTATGTTCTGCTAACTCTCTTATAGGTAATTTAAATGACTTTGTTGGCTAGATAAGTGAGTACAACATAAAATTCACAGTTCCGAAACTTAATAAAAACAACAGGTATATAGGTCATTTTTACCGGGGTATAGCATAAACATCTGAGACGTCAGATCAAAAAAAATGGTAGGAAGGTTTAAAATGAACTGTTTGCTTATGGCTAAGATTTTAATTTCATCTCCGACACTTAGAGTTTTTGCGTAGTGGTGAATTGGAAAAAACAATACAAAAAGCTGGTTTTTCAATTTTACATGGGATTTTTAAGCTCAATCAAGGTCATGCATCAAGTAAATTTTTTTTCATAGTAAGCGGAGATTAGTCAACAAGAATTAATGACCATCTTGTCATTTTTGCTTTTATACAAAATTGGATAAAATAAAATGTGGTTATAGGTCGCCATTTTGATATATCAGCGATTTTGATATATCAATATTAAAACGCGTCACAGCTGAACAAATTTTTATTTAACAAGATTGTTGGCGCCCTTTAGTATATTATTTTTGTAATTTGTTAATTTTACTGGGGTATTTTTCAAAGTCATGAAGCTTTAAATTGCATCAAACTCTAAGGATCCAATTTGACATACATGCTTAATAGTTTGAGGTACATTTGAGGTTGTTCTGACTAAACGTCGAATTATGAAAATTTTTCGAAGAGAAAATGGCATAAATCTTGTTTTTTGCGATGTTCAAGGTCATCGTTGTTCTCAAGTTATATAGAATCGGGTATAAACATGCCCCGGTTGAGAAAGTTGTATTTTTTATGATTTTTGGCCGCCATATTGAAAGATGTCGTCATATCAACCCCTTCTACAAGAATGCGAACAAAACACCCGGTAACACTTAATTGTGTGACTAAAGAGCTATCAATCCTATATAGTCGCAAAACTTCTTCATAAAAAAGCACACATGCCCTTTCACTAAATGGTAACTAAAAAAAACATGGTTTGGTTATTTGCGCACAGTGACTAAACGCGTGTTTTTGATAAAAGTAAAAATTGCTTTTTTATATTATGATGTAGCAGCCCCTGTGTCCGCCCTGGCCAATTATTGCATTTCTAATAATTTTGTCGTAAAAGTGGAGCGCGAAGTATATCTTATACGTTTTTTAATAAAACAGGACTAAATTGGAGCGGCTTCCTCAATCGAATGAAAACAAAATTATGAATTTTTAAAACTCAAACATCTCTCGTGAAAGCCGTTGGACGACGAACGACTTCTAAAGTTTGAATTCTTCCCAAAAATCCGGAATAAAATGGTTAGTTATTTGAGACTCTCCTGTTACTCAAGTCCCCACCCAATAATTTTAAAGAAATTCCGAAAAAGGTATGTGAAAAACAAAAAGTTTATGGTAAAGTAAAAGATGTCCAAATAACATCCATGCAGTTTAAAAAAACTAATGGGGAAGTCGCAAATATAGGTAATACTTATAAGATAGGCACATTTTTTTCTAACAATTTTATCTTTTGTTTTTGCCATTATTCCCATGTGACCAATCCCAAAATAGGAAACCGACGGGGAATGGGGCAGCCAGACAGGGCGAATAACCGGAGTGATAGCGGACGACCCGAAGATAACAAGTTTCTCGAATCCGGGAAAGAAAAACGTTTCCAGTTTTCCAGACACAGGATAAATATTATTCTTCTTTCCACTATTAGGAGTGAATTTAAATCCCAAAAACAGTTCGTTTAGTTAAACAGATAAACCGCACATCAAAAATTAACAAAATTTTGCATATCGGAGGCACGGATGTAGATACCTTGGATTGCTAATACGTATGGGAAATTTTCATGAAAATCACTGCCGCGTGTCTTCCGCCATATTCGCCGCCATGTTGTGGAGATTTAGGTTGGCGACATTGGTTTCCTTAATTTTAAATAGTAGTGTTCTTTGAAAGGTTATTTTTTTTGTTTTTTAATACAAAAACAAAAAAGTAAAAAAACAAGTCATAAACAAATGCTCCGACGGTCACGCCATTTATCTCTCTCATTTGGTCTGGAGTATGTGCAGGTTTCGAACAAATAAATCAGTCGAGCGTTTTACAATATTTGAAGACCTTGGTGGAAAAACCTATTAACTAACATCTGTGTCGACCATAACTTCTTTAAGTTAACAAGTTATTACTAAGATATCCTTGAGTTTTGGTAAGTTTTCAGCATTCAACATTTTTTTTTGTAGCTCTATCTTTTATAAAGGATGTGGGATTTTCCTCAAAACTGCATAAGTAACAGAAAAATATAGGTTGCGTCGCACTGGCATCACAAACCAACACAGTTCTTAACTAAAAAGCCTGTTAACTCCTACCGCCTCAGTGCGCTTTAGCCTAATGTGGCTGCCATTTTTATAACCAAATTGACAAGTAAAACATGGTTTTTCTGTCAGTTTGGTGTCAATATGGCACCGATCATAGGCCAAAGGATGCTAAAACGAAAATGAGTTAACTGGCTTTTTAGTTGATAACGATGTTGCACAAACATAAAAAATATTAAATTGAAATGACTTTTTTAACAAAAGGCAAATTTCAATTGTTATGTTGTCACTTAGTATTTAACAAACATGCTTCTAAACAAAAACTTATTATAACATTTTTAGCCATTTTAGCCAAAACTCAAGGATATCTTAGTAATAACTTTTTCTGCTGAGGTCTTCAGAATCAGGAAACTTTTATTACAAAAATTGTTAACAAAAAACATTGTCACAATTGAATAAATAAGCGTCAAAATGTAGTGTTAATAATTAACATAAAGTAAAATTTAACCTAAAAATGTCTTGAAAATGTCATTTAGATATTAAACAATGTTAACATTAAGGTTTTGTTAATAAAGATTAAAAAATAAATATTGATTTTTCTTTATTTCTAGTAAACTGGTAAAACATCTTATAATTACTGGTCTTAAAATCTCAAAAAATACTGGCTACAATATCACAAAATCTGACAATGAATTCTACTTACTTAAAATTACATGTAGAAAGTTACAAACACATGGAAATGACAACAAGAAAAAAAAATATACTGATAAAATACATATTAAAATTAATTTTTCTAATGTTCTAATTTTGTAAAACTCGATGAGCCAAAGATGTTCTTTTTTGTGATCACTTGCCATCGCTCTGGTTTTCAGCTGATCTATTATCAAACTCTGTATCTCCCTCTATTCATGTGGCCGTTCAAGCATTTGTCTGTCTTTTAAATGGTTTTTATTGCTTGGTTCTTCACGTTTTTGTGTATTAAAAAACAAAAATAACCTTTCTAGAAACTTCATTTTTTGACACTGTTAATAGTCAGTGTTCGCACACTACTATTTAAAATTAAGGAACCAATGTTGCCAACCTAAATCTCCACAACATGGCGGCGAATATGGCGGAAGACACACGGCAGTGATTTTCCCACAAGGGTACTATCAATCCCTTTCTTTTTTACATCCGTGATCAGAGGCTCTGGTATCACCACAGACCGTTCGCGGGTTTTTCAAAAAAGTATATATGTCTTGTTTTTATTTAGCTTTTTAAAATAATCGATAAATTTATACCGTAAATTAAGTATTTTTAGGATACGTAAAATTATGTAAGGAACTTAAAGTTATGCAAAATCGCATGAATGGTCCCGGGATAATGCTTTAAAGTTTCACCGTACAAAATTTGATATAAATTTCATTAACAGTTTTTTAGATTAACTAATTGGAAGAAGCGTATTTTTTATTCAAATTCACCCTTAAAGATAGGTTATTATTACATGTTGCATGTAATTGTCCCACGAGTACAGGTATTTTTTTCGTTATTAATTAATTATGATAGGAGGAATGAATCTAGTTTTTTCTGGTATCGTAGTGCTGTAATAGTTATTTACCTAGCAAGTGCGGAAAGTGATCAAGCCGGAAATTTTAACTATAAGCCTCAAACATTCCCAAAAAAAGGGATATAAATATCTGGATTTTAATTTTTTGAAGTAAACGTAGTCATTTTACTGATCACCCAAATGAGTGCGTTAAAGTGCACTTTACAGTACGCGAGTAATTATATAAATTTTCAGTTTTTTACAGTTTTTTAATAAAAAACAAATGATTTATTCCTATAAAAGATTTAAAAAAAAAGGTTTTCCCGAGGGCAGACGCCTGCTTCCGCCACCATCTTGGATTAAACATCTATATGTCTTGTTTTTATTTAGCTTTTTAAAATAATCGATAAATTTATACCGTAAATTAAACATTTTTAGGATACGTAAAGTTATGCAAAATCAAGTCAATGTTCCCGGGATAATGCTTTAAAGTTTCACCGTACAAAATTTGATACAAATTTGATTAATATTAACGTTCTTTTAAAATTGTTGTCCATATTTTATATTTTTGACGTTTGTGTCTCGAAAAAAAATATTTTTTGACAGAAGTATTATTGAAATAATCACAGCAGCAGTCTTTTCAAATCGTTCTCAACATCTTAAATTTTTGTCGTTTGTGTATCAATAAAAAAAATTTATCTAGACTAGTGGTTATAAAATTTATTTTGGGAGGTGCATTTCGTGCAAAATATTTAAAAAACTATGATCCCAAAAAAATATTTTTTTTTCGGTACAAAAACGTCAAAAATACAAGTTACTGATAATGAAATAAAGAAAGATACGATTTTTTAAATAATACCCTTGTCAGCCATCTTTAATCCAAGATGGCGGAGGAGGCAAGCGTCCCTCAGAGGGAAAGTCCGTTGTCATCACATTGTGGGTATTATGCAGTCTTCTCTCGTAAACTGGATACATTTATGACCAACAAAAAGCCGCAAGCCAGAGACTAGGTTTTCCAAAAATGTTAGAAAGTTACAGTATAGTTACGCATTTCTTATAATCTGGATTAATAAAAAAATATTTATGACAAAAATATTGCGTAACTTAATTGGAATACTAAATTTGAGTGTGTACCATCATGAACGATGTAATCAAGTATTAAAGTTCTATTTTTGCATGACACACTAATAATAGAATTTTAGTGTTAGGGAAAGAAAACTAATTTAATGAGACCGATTTGTTCACGTGAAAAATCTGTAGGGTAATATGGGTATAAACACATATAAGAATAGTTACCCTCGACATGCATTAACCCCCCCCCAGGATTTAGTTCTAGAACCGCCGTTGTTTTAAGTAGTGAAATAATCTTACCAAATACCATTGCTGTGGAAAAATTCAGATGCACTTATGATATTACCCCCGAGAAAATCTCTTTCGTGACAGAATTGGAAAAGGCGATTTCCACGATCATTTCATTCTCTTCTTCGCTTCTCTTGAAACGTTTCCAAAAGTCTTGTGTTGAACTTCTCCATGACAATGGCATTTGTTTTTCTTGGGACAATTAAGAGCAGTCTGGACTTCGTAGAAGGCGTCATCTGAGGATTCTCTGGTTGGAGCGTACACCTGAATAATATTGTAGTTAAAATGCTTATAGTAGACATGATTGTCATCTATCAGGCATTCAGCTAAGTTACTTACTACGTCAATTACACGACTAACTATAATCACTATGTCCAATCTTTTTATTTATTTGATCACATTCTCCTCTTTTCCTGGCAGAAACATACTTTGTACGTTCCAGGTTGCAATCTTCATCATAATTGAACCGGATATTCTTAGCAACCTCTGATAACTTAAAACCTTCCGGGGACTAAGACCTGGGCTTTTGGTTTTCCACTTATGATGATGATCTTCCTGGGGAGAAATAATGAGGTTTCCCGTAGCCTTCCTGATTGTAGCATTAAAATCGTTAAGACCATCTTTGTCACGCCTTTAACTGTGTAAGTTATAAACGTTTTTGTTTCTATATCTAGCTACCCTCACATAGTTTGACCTGCAGGTCGATGCAGTTACCAGGGTGTGGCACGTGGACTCGTGGAGCCAGATATGAGAGCTGAACGATCTGTGTCTTATTTGATTTGACCCGGACGCTTACTCTTGAACGACCGTGAGGTGAGGTGAGCTTTTTTCACCACATTTTTTCACGGGGAATTTCGCTCACCTCACCTCACGGTCGGTCAAGAATAAGCGTCCAGGTGAGTTTCCCATCTAAGTAAAGCCCGAGAAATTTACAGTTTGTAACCTGACTTACTGTCTCACCTTTAAGATAAATTTGAAAGTCAGGGATTACTCTGCGTTTATGGAAGGTAATGTAGCGGGTTTTTGAGACATATACAATTAGCTTGTTTTTGGTGAACCAATTAAGTGTAAAAAGCATTTAAGTTTCTCAAAGGATGTAGCAGTGATAACAATTGTTGAATCATCGGCATAGAATATTAGTTTGATAGTGTGATAGGAAGTCCGTCATATCATTTAGAAAAAGAATACCAAGAATTGAAAGAACACTGCCTTGGGGTACTCCGTATTTTATTTCACGTTGTTCTGACACTTGTCTACCGATTTTTACTTTAATCTTTCTCCCAGTTAGAAGTGATTTTATCCACGGATTTAATGGTTCCCTTACTCCCATTTCCCAAATTTTTTGTACCAGATATTCGTAATCGACATAGTCGAACCCTCTAGTTAAGTCAAAAAATAGCATCAGAGTGAAATTTCCGTTATCCAGTGATTTGTTAATAAACCATTTCGAAAACCATGTTGGTGTGGCGATAAGATATTGAATTTTTAGAAAAAGGAATGCAATTGGTTTACAAGTTCTTTTTCAAAAAGTTTGGATATTCAGGTTAGGTCAGTGATGGACCTGTAGTTTTCTACTGAGTCAGTTTTACCTTTTTTGTGAAGGGGTTTTAGCAAGGGTTCGAGACAATCTGAGATAATTACCAGAATTTATGGAAAGATTAAAAATATAGCATAAGGGATTTTTAATATGTTCCCATATTTGTTCCAATACGAATGAGTTGGGTAAAACTCCTATTACATGCTCCTCAGTATAATCGAGGACCACCTCAGAAACTTAATTGCGTATTTTGGCCCGCTTTTGGAGGCTACCCCTATCGAGTACAAGTTGGACAAACATTTCTTCCTTCTCGGATGAAGTAGAAGAATTGAGAAACAATTCGTTAATTTCAAAAATTGTTGTCAAAAAAGTAGGGTTATGACATTGTTTTGCTCTAAATTCTCTAGTCTCGCGATTTTGCGGGAGCAGAAAGATCGATCTGTTTTAAATCCGGAGTAACAGATTCGGAAAACCGAACACGCTACTCGGAGCAGGAGTACATAACGAACATCCAAATCCTTTTCGCATCGATCTTAGTAGCTTTAGAGTAATAAACGAAAGCGCTATTAAATTATTTTATGCACAACCTGGCCTTAAAATGCCTTTTACCGCCCGCGTTTTAGAGCGATAAGTGGCACTTTAACGCCCTAGAGCTCATTTAACGCCCGCGGGCATTAAAGTGATTTTTGCTGAAATGTGACAGTAATTTTTTCTGTTTGGCATGCATTTTGTTCGTTCAAAACAAAGAGATTTTTTACCTAGATGTGTTTTTTTTAGTTTTTTTCGTAGATATAACAGGAACGAAAAGTAAGCTTCTGGTTTATTTTTTTAGTTTTTATTTCAAGAACAACAATAAACAAATTACATAATTATAGGTACAAATCAATCCAATTTAAAGTTAAAGATGCAGTTGCTGCATTTTGAAGTACGCCAGCAAAGTGTCTTCTTTTAGGTTTAGGCATCCACTTCAGAAATATTCTTCTCTGAAAACCACAAAAAATAATCCATTATATACCTTTTCGTAAAGAAGACCAATTGTTAAACCATCTCCAGTCTATGACTCTCGATGCGACCATCTTAAACAAGAGGGATACCTTTACAGCGCAGCCGGATCACCCCTGAAGACTAAAAAATGTGCCTGAAAAAAGAATTTTAATAGTTAGCTTTAGGTAATTGTACATTTTCCGTTAATCTAAGCAAAATAACGTCACTTGCTAAGCTAAACAGGTTTAACCAGTGAAAATTTAATATTGTGTAGATTTTTAATTTTTTCTATTTTAAAACTTAAAAAAACAGGATTTTAAAAATAACAATTTTGTTTGTCTATGTGGGTTAAAAGAGTAGTTTTGCACCTGCGGAAAAGAATAGTTTTTATGCATAGGTAACCACAAAAGCGATATTTTGGTTATTTGCGAACAGTTACTGAAGTCGTGTTTTTAATGCAGGTATAAGAAAATAATTGCCATAAAAATGTTGTCATCCAAACTTTCAGGCCTATTAATAAACTTGAAGTCTCCAGACTTTTGACTTAAATGCTGACTGAGGTAATTCCTCATTTCGCCAGCACCACACGCCGCCGAGTGCTGTGACCTGCATCTACCGGGGTTGTATGGTATGAGGGCAACAGACAGTGGCATCGACCGTGAATATTCAACCTCCAATAATCAGGAGTAGAGTCATACAAAGAGATTGCTATTTAGGTTTCCATAGTATATTTAAACCAAAGCAATTATTAAATTCGGTCTTTTTGATTTATGCGAATGTAGAAATTACCTAAAATTCTGATACAAGATCCAAAAATCAGGAAGAGCCTATTAGTCACTTTTCTAATGTAAAAATTTCCTGGCATGTTGGCGTTTTGATAATGGAAATACGTTTCAAATTCGATGCTCTCCATGGGGATCTCCTAAATGGTAGGAGATACGAAAAGGTTTAAATTAGGGCAAAGTTGCGCAAAACTAAAAAAAAGTTTACAAATTCCGGATAGTTCCGGAGATATACGGAAAAAACCGAAAGCTTAATTTTGAGTTTTTATTTTTCTGCGGTCGTTTTTGAGACTTGACTCAGTGTGACAGGAGCACTGTCAAGTTCATTTTTCCTTATGGACACATCCTTTTCTTCTTTTGCCGTTTGGTTCATAAAGGATGACAGATAACATTTTGCAACCTTATTTTGACAAGTCACCTGAGGTTTTGGGTTTATTGCCTTACTCAAGATATTTTGGAAGCCAGAATGCAGTACTTTTTTTAACATTTTTAAAATGACAGTTATTTTGACGTTTTGTTATAACAAAATAATTTTACCTAATCTTTTAAAAATACGTTTTTTTCTTTGCTTTTTAATCTTTGAATTTGGCTGATGATATTCAATTAACTCAAAACGTCAGGTACTTGTCAAAATGAGGTTGTAAAATATCTGTCATCCTTTATGAAACAAACGGCAGGAGAAAAAAAGCATGTTTCCATAAGAAAAAATGAACTTGACAGTGCTCCTGTCACAATGAAATGTCAAATCTTGAAAACAGACCTCTCATTAGGTAGATCTTAAAAAAGTGTCTGTAGAAAGTTTAAAGCGTTTTTTGACATCATTAAGAATAGGGCGCAGAAAAATAAAAACTAAAAATAAAGATTTCGGTTTTTTTCGCCTATCTCCGGAACTACCCGGAATTTGTGGTTTTGAGAAAAGCGTCAAATTGCGTAAATTTGCCCTAATTTAAACCTTTATGTGTGAAACATCAAAATTTTTGAAAAATTTGTAGATTAGGAAATGCGATAGTGGCAATCTGGGTTTTTTCCGGGAGAGGAGATAACTCTCTTCAAGGGGATTGGGGAGTGGTTTTTATAGCAAAAAAAAAACTATGGGGGCTGGTTAAGTTATTTTTATTTTTAAGGGGGGGTGGAAACCATTAAAATATAAAAGACATGAAATTTTAATTTTTTTTATTACACACAATTTTCATCACCAAGTTTCTAACCCTTTTGAACAATTTTGAATGAACATGTTTTATACGATATAGATAAGAATAGAAAATTTCATGCCTATTACAATCCCAAAGCTGTTAAAAAATGCACCCTTTCAAAAGATTAAAATATATAAGGGTGTTTTAAAAAATTTGGATCAATTTTTCTTTTAATTACATTTAGCAGAAAAACCTTTTTTTTAAGGAAATGTTGCCAGTTTTCATTTAAGGTATCATTTTGTTACCTAGCGTTAATGGTTAGCTATCCAGAGAAGCTAAAATTTCAAAAATGTTAAAGAAACATGGTTTACAACAAATAAATTCCGGTTTGCGCAAAAACTAACCAAAATATAAACCAAACGGTTAGCTTTAAAATAGTATATTTTGTAGCTACACACCTATAATACTTTTTCCTGTACATCTTCTGAAAAATCTTTAAAAATCAAAAAGTTGTTTATTTTAGAAGCTGTACAGAAAAAAACTATTATATTTTTTTAGAATATATTATGCTTAAAGGTTTTGCTTAGATTTTGCTTAGTTTTTGCGTAAAACGCTAGGTAGCAAAACGATACCGTAAATGAAAGCTGACAAATATTTCCTTATAAAAAGGTAACGTAGCCAATTTGGATTTAAGCAACGGGTTTCCTGCTAAATGTAATTAAAAGTAAAATTAACCAAATTTCTTTACAACAGTCTTATTTTGATTATTCGAAAGGGTGAATTTTTATAAAGCTTTGTGATTGTAATAGGCCTGAAATAAATGTGTGTTCCATCTATCGCGTAAAACATATTTGTTAAAAACTGTCAGTAAAATTTCCACGTTTTTTTATAAATGGGGTCCCAGATATTTAACAAAAATAAAAAATATGCTAACTAGAAGGGTTTTTGTCTTCCTGGAAAAAATCCAGATTTCCACTATCGGATTTCTAGATATTTTTCCAAAAATATGGAGATATCACACATATTTCCATCATCAATACGCAAACATACGGCAAACATACCGGAGCTGACTACCCAGACAGCACAACTCTGTCCCAAGAATGTCCAGTGGAGATAATTTTCTGGACAATGCAGCAGTCCATTGGACAACCAAATCTGTAAGAAATTTTTTCCAAGACATATCCATTGGATAATACAATTGTCAAAACGTTGGACGGCTCCTGGACATCCCAAAAAAGTCCAAAACTTTCAATATTTTTACTGTTGTACCACTATACTAAATCCAATGGTTATCCAGTGGAACGAAATTCTGTCCAAAAGTTATCCATCTTTATGGCTCACTGTTGAAAAAAAAAATAATTACAATGTATATCCGTTGGTCTAATTTTCTTAGTACACTGGATATATTTGTTCCAATGGATATTCAGTGGACAGTTTTGTCAAAACCACTCCAACATCATAAGTCGATCCCCGAGGATGGAGTTCCTAGCAAAGGATGGGTATTAAAATACTAAAATACCACTTAGTCTAAAATAATGAAAAATATTTAACTATAATATACAAATGATTCGGCTAGATATAAGAGAAATGTTATTGATGATAATGAATAAGAAAATAATGATCCATTGGATATCCAAAAAGTCATATTTATGAATGTGCCAACCAGGCCAAGCCCGATTGACATAGATTTTTTGATAAATATTCAATGTTTAGTCAATGTATAAAGTATATCACTTTTGCAGGACATAAAATGGACGTCCGCCGAATATAGTTTATTTTTGGTCCGATGGACCAAGAAACTAAAAAAAAAAAAACAGTTCTTTATGGATCAAAATTGGAAGTTCTTTGGACTCAGTTTTTTTGTCATCCACTGTATCAGGAAAAACCTTTGTCCAATGGATGTCCGTAAATGGTCCATGGACAATGCGGGCGGTTTTGGACAAAAAATGGCTGTCCGATGGACAATTTGTGCTGTCTGGGTAAATAGTTTTAAATATATTTATTGGTAATTAAACAGCCGATTTTAATAACATTTTAATTTTTTAAGTTTAAAAAAATGTTATTGGATTGTAATAATTTTTGAGTATTAGGTAAATTAAGTTTTACATTTTTAATTTTAGCAAATGACATTACATACTCCAAATCACTTTTTCAGTCACTGTAACCTGTATGCATATTGGACTATTGCTTGGATTTTAATTTTTGTACACATTTGAGGTAAAAAAAATACATTTTAAATTTTAATATCTATATAAGTTGTAAGTTTCTTGCAAATTTCGTTTTATTAATTTTTTTTTATTTTCAAAAATTCACCAGTTGTTTTCGGACGCCCACGGTTTATCAGAATGTGGAAAATCAAACCCGTTAAATAATAGAAAGGTCAATCATAAAATCATTCACTGCAATTCGTTAAAACAATTTTTTATTCGAACCTTATTTCGTCAAACCCATTCAATAACAAATTCGAAATTTATAAGACCCGTTTTTAATTGAACCATTGTTCATTAAACTCATTTAATATTTGAATTGACTCTGCTTTTACTTGGAGGGACTCCATAATCAATACGGAAAATTAAACAAGTGTTTACTAAATCCCACATATATTGAAACAAATAAAAATTAACAATATTTAAAACAATTAAACCACTATTAAAACAATATTGTTAATTTTAATTTGTTTCAATATAGTGTAGTAAACACTTTTTCGTATTCATTTAATATCAAACTCGTAATTTGTTAAACCCATTTTTAATAAACCCGGAATTGGTCAAACCACTATTTTTCAAAACCGGAATTCGTAAGACCCGTTGTTTATCAGAAATTTCTGCTAAATTTATTGCGCACATACGCAGGTGGCGCGACGCCGCGGAGTTTCGATGCATTTGTCGCTGCTACGCGCGCATACGTGTAGTGGTAAAGTTCAAGTTTGTGTATAGATGTCACTTGCATTCCAGTGAAGAACAAATTTCTGATAAACAACGGGACTTACGAATTTCCGTTTTGAAAAAGGTTTCACAAATTCCGGGTTTGATTAAAAATGAGGTTAAGTTTGAAATTGAATGAGTTTGATGAGTGATGAACAATGGTTCGATTAAAAACGGGCCTTCTAAATTTCGAATTTCTTATTCAGTGTGTTTGAAGAAATAAAGTTCGGATAAAAAATTGGTAAATACGCCTATCACTAACTAATAATAAGAGTTAGTTGTTGCTTTTTTGATCATTTTTACAGTCATCAGTGGTTATTTATACGGGCCTCTTAAAACGCTTTTATGTAAGGACTTTTTGAAAATTTTGTCGTATAAACACCACTAAAAACGTTTTAAGCACCAAATCGATTTTATTTTAAAGCGATTTAAGAAAGCGCTTTATTGCTCATAATTCATTTCAGGGTCGTTATAAATACTTTAAAAACGCATTTCTTCCAAAATAAAGAAATAGTCAACCCTAGTTTTCCAAAAAATCTGTTGTTAACCAACTTGTGTTGTCCTTCATTAAGCGATTTTATCTAAAAACTTCCTTATATAAAAGCGCTTTTAGGAGCGTATAAACGTAGTATATTAGATAATATAACAATCCTGCCCTTGCATTTTCTCAAAAAAAAGCCGTACCAATAATAAATCTTTAAAAGCAACGGACAAGAATTTTCTTTTGTGGTTAGGACGGTTTATTTACCTTATTTCGATTTATTTTGTTTACTGTATTTTTGTATATTATTTTTTGGTAAATAAATTATTTATTTATTATATTTAATCAAGTTAGCCTGGAAAAATGCAGAGGCAAAAACTCGTCATCGACTGCGTCAGGCATGCGCACTAGACTTTTCGTCGTTTCCAGGGCCAACCTTGATTTTTAAATTTTGATTTTATTTTCAAAGTTATTATTGCTACACATTTTGCGATTCTTCGGTCATTAGTTATAATATGTTGCCTCAACTTTAAAACCTATATATGAATATAAAGCTCTAAATAGGTATAATAATTAATTTTGATACATCTTTGTCCGGCCAAATTGTAAAAAAACAAGTTCCAGGACTTTATTAAACCCATCCATTGTCACTACTCTTCAAATTGCCAGTGATATTGTCAGTTACTGCGAGAGGGTAGGTGGGCGACCGTCTGCAACCCCCGCCTCGTCCAAATTGCAGCCAACGAACGGCCTGAAGAAAAGGGTCGTCGCCCGTCGACGCCGGCAGCAAAGGGCGAAAAAGGCCAATGCCTCCCCCACCCGTACAACGACTTACGATTGCGACATTCTCCCGTAATAAAAAAAAAGGTGTTACGGCCATGCTATAAACCGAACGAAGACATCAAAGGGCCACGCAGTTTTTTAATAGAAACCGGGCTTAAATGTTGTTTTGGCAAAGTCGAAGATATGGCCCTAGGGCACATTTTTCTTATTGTCCTGACCGCCGATACCTCAGGAAAGCCAATAATCGCTGTCAAAATTTGATATGACTCAGTCAAGAACCAATCTATTCCAAATAGCCGAACAAAAGAAACTACACAGAAACAATTGTTGTTGAGTTTCTGTGTACCAAGGGCAACCGTTGCTATTTTAGGCTATAAAAATTCTAAAAATTTTAACTTAAATATTCAGGGACAACACAAGAACTGCAGTATTATTATCACGCCGAAGACAGCTGCAGTTCACTTTGTTTTTAATTGTGAAATATTTCACAAGTTATAGACAAATTTTTATTTTCGTATTCGTCAAAAGAACATAGTTTTTTTTTCCTTAACTATTTTTATTTGTATAAATTCTGTATTACCCTGTATAAATTACGAGGAAAACTTTCTCAAATGATCCACACCACTATATATAATAGTCCTGCCATTCACTGGCGTACCGAGGGGGGGTTAGGATTAACCCCCCCCCCCTGAGATGCCAGGTTATGGTAACATTTTTACTTCAAATTAAGTGTTTTTTTATTATTTATCCCCCCCCCCCCCCCCGACTTCAATTCCTGCGTGCGCTACTGATGCCCTTGCATTTTCCGAAAAAAAAAACCGTACGTAGCGATAATAACTCTCCCAATCAAGTTAGCCTGGAAAAAATGCAGAGCGCAGAGTCAAAAACTCTTCTGGGTGCGAGTAGACTTCTTCTGGGCCTGTATTCTTGACACCCGTGCCCGTGAGTGTGAACAAGTTTCTCACATCTCACCTGCTTTGAACCATGTGAAAATTGAGAGAGGCAAATACTCACCGGTGACTACTCACCTCACAGGCCGTCAAGAATACGGGCCCTGGAATGCGCAGTAGATCTTTCAGCTTTCAGTATCTCGTTGCGTACGGAAGGATGTACGTATCGTTACGGACCCACGAACATACGCAACGATTTCAATCAGCAGTTCTGTCACCGCAACCTTCAAGAAAGCGGGCATCGTTCGAAACGTCGCATAAAAAAGTCAAAAATGTAGTGTGTTTTGACTTTCTTTCGAACGCGTTACGTATACCGATACCGATGCGTTGAAATATTTACTTTAAGTGTCTATTTCTTTCTTCTTCTTTCGGCCAAACGTATATTCCTAATCTATCCACTTTTTGGACTCTCTTCATGTCATATAAACGTGACCTTCATGAAAATGTTAAATTAAGTATTAGAGTTTACGTTCTATGACCAACTTAAACTGCCTATTTTTAACATCTATTACTATACTGTACTGCCATTCCACAGTTCATCGAGGGGTAAAATCCTAACTTAAACTCAAAGGTTGTTGACTAAGGGGATGAGGAACTACATTCAGGGTTGTCTGAAATGAAGTAAGAAGTCTCAATGATACTGACAAATCAGTTCGTCTGGCAGAAAAAAAGGTGAAGAACAGAATCTTTACGTTATATTTCAGAACATCTCCAAAAAGTCATGTAATTTTTACTCCTAAGTCCCTCTCCCCAGAACCAATTCCTGGGTGCGCCACAGTGCGAATGCGGTTCTTAACCAAGCAAAAAATTTAGTTTGGTCCGCCAGATATGTCAATGTCACTAGGGCTGCTTAGTTAAAAGAGGAAAATCCGGAACAAGCCAGGGTGCGAGAAAGTCGGCGGTGGGGGTCTTGATCCAGACGTCCTTGGCCGACTGAGGGTGAATGGCCCAGAGAGGAGAAAGACGAACGCGAAGCGACCCTAGGATAGACACATTATTTTTATTTTATTTCCTTTCCTTACATACTTACAATAATTTATTGAAACTATGGTTATGTTCTCGGAGAATGAGAGCCTTGATGTATTTAAATAAATCTCCAGAGGGCTATAGGCTTGCTTTATATCCTCGCATATTTTTTTCCATCTCACTTTCACTCAAATTTTGGGAAGTACGCATCGGTTTAGGTTTCAAGAAACCAGTGGCGGTCGCAGCTTTTCTAAAAGGGGGGGGGGCGTGAGGTCAATATTTTGTAAAACCAAAGAAAACGTTTTATGCAAAAGAACTGAAGATTTTTTAAATAAATTCTCTAAAAAAAGGGGGGCCCCCCTGGGACCACCACTGAATAAAATCGCTCGACCAATCAGTAACTGATTTGAACAAGTAGGTACCTACCTATTCTAAACTATAGCAGTTTACCCACCCGCTGCGTTGCTAGCTGCGGAAATGATAAACACGTAAATAATGTAGAAAAGTATAAAATATAAGTGGCTCTCTATTGACACAAAGAGAAAATCTGTGAGGTTACCTATACAAAATTATAATTTTTTACTTTGGTCATACCTTCTCTATCCGCCACCTATTTAAAACCCCGCGTAACACATGTCGTCTAGCAGGTATTAATACGAGTACAATATCTCGAACCCCTTCCCCCATGCTAGATTTCACCGCACAATCCATATCGGACGGACATATATACCTCCAACTCCCTTCCCTTACTCTAAATTAATACTGTTCAAAACATAAAAAAAACCACTGTTTTTGATTCCAGACTCTATTTCCTTTGGTTTGATACCCGACAACCCATCTTGTCACGGACATACCTCTAATCCCCCGTCCCTCACTCTAAATTCTTACCTAATTTAAATCAAAATCGAAAAACATTGTTTTAAATTTCAGACTCTATTTCCTTTAGTTTATCTACACCAAATCCTAGAATTTAACGGACATACCTCCAGCCCCCTTCCTCCACCCTAACAAAACGTTGGACCCTTCTAGGACATCCCAAAAAGGTCCAAAAGTGTCGATAATTTTAATTTAGTATACTTTTGGGCCACTATAATTGATTCAATTGCTATCCAGTGCACTAACCACTTTGTCCAACAGATACCATGGGAAATTCAAAAAGTGTCCTTCTATGGTTTTGTGACTAACAAAAATTATCCGATGACTGTCCGTTGTTGGACCAAAAAATAGTTCCATTGGATATAAAAACATTACTAAAAAATAAACAGTTTGTTTTGAACTAAAAATGGAAATCTTTTAGACTTGGTTTTTTTGTCATCAACTGTGTCGAATTAAAACCGATTCTTTGGTGTCAAGTGGACCTCCAAAACCAGTCTGCTAAAGGACATTTATTAATGGGCCAAATATGTAAGTCCGGTGGGCACAGGTTATTTGAGGTCCGATGTACTAAGAAAAAGGCATATCCAATGGATGTCCGTAAAAAAACTATAAAATACATTAATTTTGCTGGATAGAAAATGGACGTCCGCCGGATATAGTATATTTTTGGCCATTCAAATCATTATCCATTAAATACTAAAAAAATAAGTGAAAAAAAAACAGTTCTTTATGGACCAAAATTGGAAGTCCTTGTTCCATGGACAATGCGAACGGTTTTGGACAAAAAATGGCTGTCCGATGGACAATGTGTGCTGTGTGGATATAATAATAAAGGTCGATCTATATAAAATTTAATGAATTCTAATAAATTTGATAATATTTGCCCTATTTAACACACCAAAAGGATTAAAATTAATAAAAGTAATAGTTCTATTATAGTCTCACAAATGATTTTAAGAATAAAGTTGAAAACTGTTTAAAAATACGTTTTTCCTACGACCACATATGAAAATTATGGATGTGTGGAAAAGTGTACGATGACGTTACCATGCTTTTCCGCACATCATGTGTTGCAAAGTACTTTTCCACGCATGTGCGGAAATTTTACAAAAATTAACTCGATAGAAAGTAATTTTCTTACACTCACGTTTTGTTTCACTCGGATAGCGCCTCGTTCAGGCTCAATCAAGCTACACCCCCTCAACGAAACTTAATTTTGTAAAAATTATGTACTAATTAAGCTCCCTTTTAAAAAATTTTGTACTTAATGAATAACGTAGTTATTCGCACTTACAAGTAGGGGGTGTGGCTTGGCGTTAAACTGCACCCTCCCCCCCTCATACTTAGGAGATAGATTTAATCAAAGTTGATATGTCATAATTTTGTACTAATTATGTACTCTTACAGAAGGGTACATTTAGTTTACAAAAACAATCGGTTCCTAAGATATCAAGCTACACACCCCATAAAAACAAAAAAAATGAAGTTATCTTGAGAGTAGACAATTTTCTAGAAGGGGACGAAATTAGTACATAATTAGTACCAAATTCTGGCATGGTAACTTTTGTTCGAATCTCTTTTATAAACAGAGGGTGGTGTACCTTGATATCAAGCTACACACCCCATAACAAACAAACAAAAATCTTAGGAACCGATGGTTTTGTAAACTAAAAGTACCCTTCTTTAAGAGTACATAATTAGTACAAAATTATGATATATCAATTTTCATTAAATCTGTCTCATAAGCATGGGGGGGTGTGGCTTGGCGCTAAGTGCGAATAACTCCGTTAGTCATTGAGTACAAAATTTTTTAAAAGAAGACTAAATTAGTACATAATTAAATCATTTTTACAGTATCCAAATTGAGTTTCGTTGAGGGGGTGGGGGTGCAGCTTGATTGAACCTCTCGTTCTCAACATTTACGCTCGTGTGAAATTTGTCACTTTCGTCTCTTGTTCTGTAATATACTATTTTAGTCGTGTGTGAATTAATACATCTTAATTCCATCAAACAAAAAAATCATTCGCATTGTCCAGCGCCAACGCAACGTTGTAGAAAAAAACGCAACTGTATTATACAGTGTATTCCAACGAAAACGAAACTGGGGCTTTTTCAAGAGTCTATTTTTGGAAAAATCTGTCGATTTTTTATTTGTGTGGGACGCTTTTTGGTTATATAAAAATTTTTATAGCATGCACCCCCTTCAAGGGGTAAACTTCACCCCTTTATTTTAAATAGGGAAAGTGGGTCGAGTATGTCCCCCTCAAATGAAAAATCGAAGTGTCCGAGGATTAATTTAATATCAGACTCTAAATACGTCAAAACGCCTCTGTTTTGTTTTCGTTTTCGCTACGCCATCCCTCAATAAAACTCAATTTGGATAAAACAAAATTATGATTGTTTTCCACAAACCAAAACTACACTTTTTTGCACTCGACGCGCGTTTCGCTAACAACGTTAGCATCATCAGGAGACGATAAACAATGAACTAAATTAATCTACGCTCTATCTTATATACAATCCTTTAGTGGGCGGACCGTTTAGTACACTTTATTCTTTGGTTGAGGGGAGATAGGATTAAAAATCGTGATCAATCACAAATTATTAGTCTTATCTCCGCCCACTAAAGGATTGTATATAAGATAGAGCGTAGATTAATTTAGTTCATTGTTTATCGTCTCCTGATGATGCTAACGTTGTTAGCGAAACGCGCGTCGAGTGCAAAAAAGTGTAGTTTTGGTTTGTGGAAAACAATCATAATTTTGTTTTAGTGCAACCAAAGGTTCCAAATTCCCAACATAGTCAATTTGGATATTTTAAAAATTATGTGTATGTACTAATTTAGTTCCCTTTTAAAAAATTTTGTACTTAACGAATATTCGCACTTCAAAGGTGTGACTTGACGCTAAGCTGCATCCCCCCCTCATGCTCAGGAGACAGATTTAATGAAAAAGAGATTCGACCAAAAGTGACTATGCCAGAATTTGGTACTAATTATGTACTAATTTCATCCTTTACTAGAAAATTGCCTACTTTCAAGATAACTTCATTTTTTTTTGTTTTTATGGGGTGTGTAGCTTGATATCAAGGCACACCCCCTCTGCCTAGGAAGGAGATTTGAAAACAAATAATGATGCCATAATTTGCTGCTAATTATGTTAGTACTAATTTCGTCCCCTCCTAGAAAATTGCCTACTCTCAAGATAACTTTTTTTTTTGTCTAGAAACCAAGCTTCCAACGAAAAGGTGGTAATAATAAAAAAAGGACTTTTTGTTTTTTTTTTTAAATTTAAAAAGGTAAGTATAGGTTTGCATATAAACAAACAAAAATGAAGTTATCTTGAGAGTAGGCAATTTTTTAAAAGAGGACGAAATTAGTACATAATTAGTAGCAAATTATGGCATAATTACTTTTTTGAAATCTCTTTTCTAGGCAGAACGGGGTGTGCCTTAATATCAAGCTACACACCCCATAAAAACAAAAAACAATGAAGTTATCTTAAGAGTAGGCAATTTTTTAGAAGGGGATAAATTTAGGACATAATTAGTAGCAAATTATGTCATAAATATTTTTTTTCAAATCTCTTTCCTAGACAGATATCAAGCTACACACCGCATAACAAACAAACAAAAATCTTGCAAACATGAATTGCAAAAATCATAATCGCAAAAATTAAATTAAAAAGATAATTTCAAGCTGGACACAAGCCTAGTGACCTGAAAGATTTTACCATTCGCCAATCTACAACTCAAAATAATAAATGAACAAATGCCGGACAAAGAACAAAAACGGAAAATAAAACGAGGAAATTGCTGTAAGTTTCTAAAAACAAAATCTTTCAGCCTCATCACAAAAAAAAGCACATAAATGTTGGTGAATGTCCCAATATACACCTAATATAATCCCTTTTAAAAATCCCAAAACTCATTGATCTGATGATGGCAGGTTAGGCCGAAAGCTGCTTATCAAAAAAAAAAAATAAAAAAATTGCACGAATACAAAATAAAACACTTGTGTTTTATTCACAATCATTCTGACTAAGTGCCATGCAACCACAAACCGTTCAAAAATCTTAGGCACCGATGGTTTTTGTAAACTAAAAGTAGCCTTCTTGAAGAGTACTTAATTAGTACAAAATTATGACATATCAACTTTCATTAAATTTGTTTCTTAATCATGGGAGGTGCAGCTTAGCGCCAAGCCCCCCCCCTTTTTAAATGCGAATAACTCCATTATTCATTAAGTACAGAATTTTTTAAAAGGGGACTAAATTAATACATAATTAGTATATAATTTTTACAATATCCAAATTCAATTTCGTTGAGAGGGGGGTTTAGCTTGATTGAGCAACGTAAATCAGTTATTTTTTTGAACACATAATTACGTTCCGTTTTTAGACTTGGATATTTTTGACATAGTCAAAGTCAAACTTTTGTGTCAGACCCAAAACTTTCCCTGCGTTTTTGTGACCAGAATCGGTTTTCAAAATTCCCATTAATTATTGTACGCCAAACCATTTTACTTCATCACCATGGTCAAAAGAAAGCATTCAACCCTTTCCACCAAGGAGGATAAAGACATGTTAAATCAATTCAGCCCATTGAAGGTATACTTTAATTCAAATGCCCCAAATAATCATCTACGAAATTAGGTACCTTTATAGTACGGCCATGATGGTAATTTAAGGCCTAAAATATTTTAGCACAATTTAAGCGGTAACATTTTTGTTTATCGGACTTTTTTGTAGGTTTTTCTCATTTTCAGGCCATAATTTTAGCTACATTTTATAGTTTTATTTCCAAATAAAAGTCGATTCGTAGAATAAAAAATTTCAGTTTTTTCAAGTTATCATTGTTTTTTTTTAGCGTTTAAAAAAAGTACTGTCAAAAAATTATTTTTTCTCCGTCAAAATTTAAAATATTTAAGGCTGTTGAAGAGAGAAAGCAGTATAAAGTGTGTAAGAGTGTAAGACATATAAGCTAGTATTAATTTATTTTAATAAAAGTTTTTTACACTCTTGAAAATTAACCAATACACATGTCTTGCTTTAAAGTATTTTAGCACATCTAAAGGCGCATTTACACAGACAAACTTTCCTTTGATGTTGAAATGCCGACAAACATTTACACGAGCCTCTTGAGCAAAATGTTCAAAGAAATGTTCGAGCAAAATCGCGTACAAAAAAACACACGTAAATTTTGGAGAGAATATTGAGCAAAATTTGTTTGAAGAAATGTTGGTAATAAAAATTTCTTAGAAATTTAAATTTTATAGTTTTATGGAAATTCATTGAATTTAACTGAAAATAGAAAGACAAGGTGCTTTCCGACGGAAAAACGATTTGACGTCGAAATTCACGTTTTACCTCATAAGCAACTTCGATTGATCTGATTTTTAAAGGGGATATGCCAGTATACTTGTAACTTTTTTGGGGTTGTAAAAAAAAACGAGAATCAAAAAAAATAATAATTGGCACTTATTTATTGCTGTTGCTGGGTTAGGAGAAGGTAAAAACCGTAGACTAGTGAGAGGGAGTTTTGGTCAAATGAAAATTGACACACAAAATTACAGCAGTGTTTGACAGCGCTGCGTTCCGACTGTCTAAACCTCCCTATCCCCCCCCAGGGAATAACTAACTACTCTCCAGAACAGTTCTCTAAAAATATCCACCTGCATTTTAAAAAATAATTACTTCGAAGACATTTCCGTTTTATTTTTGTAATGAAAGAAAACCAAAAAAGTTAGAGAAAAGAATTAAATGTTATTACCTCCATCATTAACTATTTTAACATTGCATATGACAAAACTGATAATAATAATAATGTTTCGCTTGCCGTCGCCTTTTTTTCACAAAAGTTTAAAATAAAAGTTGGTGTTCCATTTTTTTAAAGAATTGAGATCACTGATCACTGATGTAAAATTATATTTATTCTTATCTTTAAAAATATGTTTCCAAAATAGATAGCAATAACTTGCTCAAAAATTTACCCGAACAAAATGTTCAAAGAAAAGCTCACAAAAATGTTCGCGCAAAAAATTTCAGATCTTTTGCACGAGCTTTTATTTGAGCATGTTCGTCTGTGTAATTGCGCCTTAAAGGTTCATCATGGCCGTACCATACTTTGAGCATTGTTCTTCACCCATACTACTGCCGATGCCGTGTAGTATACTCGACCCTTAAAGAGGCTTGCAAATTGTTTAGGTAAACTAAATTAAACAATTAATGACGTCGTAGCGCCGCCATATTAGGGGTTATAAGCCACAGCACGTAACTCGTCGTAGCGTAAGTTTTGATCAAGTGCGCATGTGCAGTAGACTCCAAATGTACGATACGCTTTACGCGCGGTGTATCGTTACACCGCGTATCGTACGTAAATGCGTAACCCTAGATCAAATGAAAGTTGTGTAGTTTCCTACAAATTTCTATTTTATGGGTATATGTAAATAGCAGGCTACTCTATTCCCGAGAGCAGCCTCTCCACGGAGAATTTCGATGATGATGGCATCGGCGATGTCATCATTTTCTTCATTGTCATCATCAAAAAAACACATTATAAGAAAGTCTTGCATTTTTGAAATATAAAAAAAAATAAAAAAACACGACAATTTTTAGGTTATCTTATGAAAAACAAAGCAAATGAGAGCGCCCTCTGCTAGACTACTTAACCAATTTACAAGATACGAGAGTGGTGTGCTGAACCCTTATCCATGAATGAGGTCCGGCACACCAGTGGGTCTATTCTTGAATCGAGAAAAAATTTGGTCCCAGGGACTCAAATGCATAGTAGCGAGAGAATTTGACTCCCTGGGAGCAAATTTTCTCTCAAATCAAGAATAGACCCCCAGGTGATTTTTGGCACTTTTAGAATGGTGTGCTAAACCCTTATCCATGAATGAGGTCCGGCACACCAGGTGATTTTTAGTCTGGGGGTACTACTACATCATATATGTGAAAATTGTGGGGGTTACCCTACCCCCTCTAAAATTGCGCACCTTTGGATTGGTGTGTCGAGCCCTTATCCACAATTATGAGGTATTATAGTACGGCCATAGATCTAAGAGACTCATTATAAATGCTAATCCCTTACCCTAAAAAAAGCTGTAAACATGCTACCATTTCTGAGGATTACAGGTGCGGATTTAAGAATATGTAATTTTTTCTTAATAAGTACACGTTTTCGGCCGAATTAAAATTTATCAGTTTTATGACTAATTACGAAACGTTATAACATTAGGGTTTGATTACGTTACAAATTAATTTTCTTAAAATAATTAGGATAGGCTTGAGATACCAAGCTGATTTGTAATTTTGAAAATCAGTTAGCAATTGGTGTTAGCTACACCAAAAAACAATTGCTTGAAATAATTAAAGCATTTTCAGTACAAAAACAATACTATTGTGATATTTTGGCGGAAGAAATGGGCCATACAGTGTTGCGCTAACTTTGAATTCTTCTGTGGTAGCTTTAATTAGATCGACGGAACAGAATATTTTAAGTAAAAGGGGGAAAATTGCGTAGCTCATGTCCAGAAAATAGAAAAATCATATGTAAATATAGATCTGCTACTCAGAGAAAAAATTATCATAGACTTTAATGACGACAGTGACAGTGAAACTGACTTAACGGCGCAAGAACAATCCAGAGATAATATAAATTTTTCAATCGATTTCAATACGTCATCTACCACTCATTATCTATCTCTGGTTTCTTTACTGTATTCTCCTGTTCACAGATTGCGCCGCGAATCATTGGGGATTAGGGTCACTGGATCCTAAAACCTGCGGCTGGGACCGCAGGTCTCAGGATCCAGTGACCCTATGGGGGATTGTTTATTTATCACCTAGGTGATCGAATTGAGAGCAGTGACAACTAGTCAAAAGGCCATACACACAGACCACTTAAGGGTTCTAAAAAGTAGCTTTTCACCAAAGGAAAAATTATTAAATAAAATACAAAAACCAGGCCGACGAACTCCAAAACAAAACGACAAAACTAAGGTTATGAAGAATGTCAGGCAGACACACTGACATTGGTTAGTTGCAAATACAGTGAGTCGACCAATTTCGATGTTTGCATGGCATAAATTTTTTTTCTTGGTAAGGGGTGTTACCTAGGTATATATGCTAGATCTCTCTTAGCCGAATACATTTAGGAAAGGAGAACACTAGAAACTATGCCTAGGGTAAGCTCACAAAAAAAAGACGTGGGTGGTTAATTTTGATGGTGGCGGTATCTATAATATAACCATTTAAGTACTTTTTGATGCTAGACATATAACTAATATTGATAGGTAACCAGTATAGTCCATGTTTTTACATTTCCGCATGTTTTAGCTTTAGAGGAAAATAATACTCAATTTGTTTTTTATTAGAGGAAGAGGATTACAAAGCTTATTAATACAATCTAGAGAGTTTTTGAAATTAGGTGTCCATTATTTGGAAAATTACAAATATTTCCAATTTAGTTTTACAGGTCTCTATAAAGGGTATTTCTGACTGTTTCTGACGTAATATGGGCGCGCCAATTTTGAAACACCACAAAAGCTAAAACAGATTTTTTCAAAAAATAAACAAAATTTTAAAAAAGTACCAAGATTTGATGGAAAAACATAGTCCAATAAACAATTTAGGCAAAATTTCAGGCCATTTGGAAGGCCCGTTTCCGAGAAACATGCGGAAAAAGAATTGCCTAATAAACGGACCCAACAGCGTTGCCGGTTTAACGATGTAATTGGGCCGTTAAGTTAAAATTTGTAAATTTTTTTACTATCCCGTAATTTTTTGTACTATGTATGTACCTGTTAAACTAAATTTTATAAATTTAACTTATATTTGTGTTTTTTATTCTATGAGCGAAAATTTTGTAGGTGTAGGATGTTTCTATTAGATTTAAATAATTTTTTCATTTAAAAAAGAAATTGTTAGACCGAAAAAAAGTGCCTCTTTTAATCCTGCGGCGAAAGGTTTGTACAATTCGCCAAGGGATTAAAATACACTTTAGTCACGAGATTTATATACTATTTTTTGCACTTTAGAATGCGAGAAACTAAAAACAAAAAATCACAAAACTAACACTAGACCACTTAACGGTACTCTAGTTTCAAGATTGACAGCTCGTATTACTGATAGTTGTCATTGATTGTTGTAGGCATGGTGGATTCATTCAAAATTTATTGTGCCATGGAAGTGTTGCTATGGCACAAAACAAATGTCAGTCAGTTGTTGTTATTAAACGGCGTCACCAAACGGTGAGTCCAGAAAAATCGTACAGCATTTTTTTTGAAAATGAACATTGAAGAGGCCGCGGATGAGGCCATCGCTAGCCTTCTTCCACAAAAATCTCGCGAGGTTTACAAGAAACAGTTTCGTGATTACCGAAAACGGTGCGCTGAACAGCATGCAGAGAATTTTACGGATGAAAAGGTGCTACTGGCATACTTCCTACAGAAGTCTAAGAATCTCAAGGCATCTTCTGTATGGAGCCAATATTCCATGATCAAAGCCACGATAATATCTGAAGCAAACGTCGACATCAGCAAATATAGTAAACGCACGGCATTTCTAAAGAGACAGAATGACCGAACTAGATTTAAGTAATGCATATGCTAATTATTTTTTTCGTTCATACATTTTAACAAATAAATAAAATTTCAATAAACTTATAAACAATAATTTTTGGAAATGAAAGTAAATTTGGAAACTTTAAATTCTCCAGGGATTAAAATTGTTTTTAATCCCTGGGGGATTAAAAATGCCCCTTTTATCCCTAAAATGAGGTATTAAAAGTGCACTTTTAATCCCTAAAGTGCATAAAACATATTATCTTCTTCACCTTTAAGGTGATCCGTGGTAGAAATTCACTGATCTATTACAACACTAAGTTCGTCCCTGCTTCCATTCGAACACCCGCTGAGTCGCAATAAATGCTAATCGGCCATGAATAATAATGAGTCTCCTAGATCTATGGTCAGACTATATAGGATTGTACATTTCGTATTCAGGACGAGAAAATGCACAAAAAATGGCGAGGGTTACCTATCCATCATAATTTATACCTTGAACTCTTGCTCTATAAAGCCTTTTTTAGCTCGTCGTAATTAGGCGATGTATCCTCTCTGCGTAACGTACGAAGCGTTTACGCCATGCCGTGGCTTATAACCTCAATTATAGTTTTTAATCTTTGCCGCCGGCGACAAATTTTTTTAAATTTAAGATGTCACACCAAATCACACGTCACAAACCGGAGTTGCATGAATAATTTATTGGACCCTCTGGGGGATGTTTTAACGTCAACCTCCCCTCCCTAACTACTACTATTTATTGAAGAACAAGATACGCGACAAACCCTTCAAATTACTGAAACTGACATTTTTTGGTTGTTATTTTTTTGTCGAAATGTCGGAAGTGCATTGGCGTTACACCAAATATAGGTAAGGGGCCACTTGAGGTAGACAGGGCGTGGCCTAATTCGTGACTTCATGTCGCCCGCTGGTACGGCCAAGAGACGGCGCTGGTGATAGGCGTAATTCAAATTTGACAACAACAAAAATCTAGGGTATTTGGATTTCTGCCCACTTTCAGTGTGTCATTGAGTTTAGGTTTTGTCTAAATAAAAAGGACTGTAGTGGATCAGCACCTCATTTCCCTTATGACTAATAGACTACCTCGGAAATCCATACCAGTAACACGGTCAAGTGTATCTCGGCATTTTCGGGGATTATATTAATGGGCAATTATTTAACAAGCTACTTAATGGTAGCCGTAGATGACGATGGTTTAGTTACAATCATTTTAAAAGGTTGGAAGAATCCTCCCCACTTCACATACACCAAGAGTAAACGTGTTTGAGTCTTATAGACCAAGAAAAGAGGAGTGCTTGGACTACAAGATATCTCAGACTTTCGCTAATTTTCAAAAAGGCGATTTGAAGGTAAACGTAAAAGAAACTCACGCTACCTATGAGCCTTTACCACCGGAAGTTTGTAAGAAGATAACGAGAAAAGTTAAGAGGTAGGTAATGTTTCCATCAGGGTGCTTTACTACATAGGCAGAAAGTATAAAAATTCACACCAGTGTGGATATTTTTGTGTGAGGTCGTAGCCTAGTGCAAAAACACACGAGTGATAGAAAGTCACTTTTCACGAGTTACGTACGCTATTTTTCGTACTAAAAGTCAACATTTACAATAATTTCTATGATTTATTGGCCTTTTATTTTGTACAAAATGGGTCGAAACTACTTTTCCGCACACGTGTGGAAAGGTACTTTCGAACACATGTGAAAAGTAATGTTAACTACTAACAAGATTTTTATTTTATATTACTATATGGACAAGGTAAAATATTAAAATTATTTTGAAAATATTTGTTTTTTCTGTGTATGTAATATTATTGTAAATGTAATCATAGTTGTTTAGATTATCTTAAATAATCCCACTAAAAATAAGAACCTGTTTAAATAAAATAATGTCCTCTAAAATCCAAAATTATAAGAAAATACCATTAATTTTTTTGCGTGCATTTTTGGTTCTTTCCCTAGTAGTTAGTTAGCTAGTTCGTTTATTTATTACAAAGTATTTATACAGAGAAGAGTACATATACAGGGTGGATTATTTAACTGGAACGGTGCTTCTAGCGGCTTTAAGGAAGAGGTTTAAAAAAAAGATAAAAGCTATTCTTTAATAATTTTTTACGGACTTTCTGGCCATAGTAAAAAAAAATTTGGGGACTTGTGTAAAAAGAAACCTAACGTACTATAGTGTAGGGGCATATGTCGATAATTTCTATCCCGTGGTATTTTTTATGAAGGAGTTTTATGACTATGTGGAATTGATAGATTTTTAGTCGCACAATCAAGTGTAACTGGGTGTTTTGTTCGCATTCGTGTAGACGACATCTTTCAAGATGGCGGCCAAAAATCTTAAAAAATACAACTTTCGCAACCGGGGCATGATTATACTCGATTCCATATAATTCGAGGACAAGGATTCTCTTTCAAGGTCATCCGAACTTAATTGACCTTGAAAATCGCAAAAAACAAGATTTTTGCCATTTTCTCTTCAAAAAATCTTAATAATTCAACGTTTTGTCAGACCAACTTCAAATGTACCTCAAACTATTAGGCACGTATGACAAATTCGGTTCTTAGAGTTTGATGCAGTTTGAAGCTTTATGACCTTGAAAAATACCCCAGTAAAATTAAGATATTGCAAAAATAATATACTAAAGGGCGCTATTCATGAACTATTAAAGCGAAGAGGACCAAATTTGACAGGAGAGATAAGAAGGTCAAGTCCAATAATATTGTTACAAAAAATTTGGTTCAGCTATGACGCGTTTCAATATGGCGGCTGATATATCGAAATGGTGACCTATAACCACATTTTATTTTATCCAATTTCGTAAAAAACCAAAAATGACAAGGTGGTCATCAATTTTTTTTGACTTATCGGCACTTACTATGAAAAAAAAGTTTAGTTGATGCATGACCTTGATTGACTTTGAAAAGATTATGTACAAGTGAAAAACCAACTTTTTCTAGTGTTTTTTTTTCCAATTTACCACTACGCAAAAACTTAAAGTGCTGGAGATGAAATTAACATCTTAGCCATAAATAAACATTTCATTTTAAACCTCCCTACCATTTTTTTTGATCTGGCGGCCTAGATGTTGGGGTAACAAAACGTTAAATTATGGAGATTTTTTTAAAGAGAAAATTACAAATATTGTGTTTTTTGCGATTTTCAAGGTTATCTGAGGTTCGATGACCTCAAAAGTGGAATTCTCGTCCTCGAGTTGTATAAAATCGAGTATAATCATGCACCGCTTGCAAAAATTGTATTTTTTATGATTTTTCGACCGCCATTTTGGAAAATGGCATCTAAAACACCTGGTATCTAACTTCTTTTAACTCTCTTATAGGTAATTTAAATAACTTTGTTAGCTACACAAGTGAGTAGAACATAAAATTCACAGTTCCGAAAAAAAAAATATAGGTCATTTTTAACGGAGGATAGAATAAACATCTGGGACGCCAGTCCAAAAAAATTATATGGAGGTATAAAATGAAGTGTTTGTCTAACGCTACCATATTAATTTCATATCCGGAAGTTAAATTTTTTGCGTAGTGGTAAATTGAGATTGACACTACAAAAAGCTGGATTTTTATGTGTTTTTCATTTTCAAGATCATTCAAGATCATGAATCAACTAAACTTTTTTTTTCATAGTAAGCGGCGATAAGTCAACAAGAATTGATGGCATCTTGTCATTTTTGCTTTTTTACGAAATAGTATAAAATAAAATGTGGTTATAGGTCACCATTTTGATATATCAGCCGCCATATTGAAACGGGTCATAGCTTCTTCTTATCTTTCTTACCAATTTTGGTTCTCTTCACTTTAATAGTTGATGAATAGCGCCCTTTAGTATGTTATTTTTGCAATATCTTAATTTTACTAGTGTATTTTTCAAGGTCGTGAAGCTTCCAACTGCATTAAACTCTAAGAATCGAATTTGGCATACATGCCTAATAGTTTGAGGTACATTTGAAGTTGGTCTGACAAAACGTCGAATTATTAAGATTTTTTTTAAAGAGAAAATGGAAAAAATATTTTTTTTTCGGAATCCTCGTCCTTGAATTATATGGAATCGAATATAATCATGCCCTGTTTGCGAAACTTGTATTTTTTATGATTAAAAGATGTCGTCATATCAACCCCTTCTACACGACTGCGAACAAAACACCCGGTAACACTTGATTGTGTGAATAAGGAGCTATCAATCCCACATAGTCAGAAAACTCCTTCTTAAAAAATCCCACGGACTTACACATGCCCCTTCACTACTAGTCTTTTTTGACATCTGTCAATCAATGTGTCAAAAATTTAAAAAAAACTTATTTTTTTGTCAATTGTTTTAGCTTCAAAAGAAACTACATATTTCGCTATAAACTAAGCGGAATAAAAAAAAAAACACACAAGGACATTATTGACGACCCATTTGCGGGCCCTTAGTCAAGGCCCAGGGCCTACCAACATTTTTTTCATGAGGAGATACCACTTCTGGCACCTTTTTGGAAAGCTTGTTAAAAAAGAAATTCGATAAAATAATTTTTTTAAAGATCTGTCAACCCATTTGTCAAAAATTTTAAAAAACCTAAATTTTGACAATTGTTTTAGTCTCAAAATAAACTACATAGTTCCTTATTTCTTTATTTGCTAAGTGGAATAAAGAAACTACCACAAAAGGATATTATTGGCGTAACATTTTTAAGACATGGGTTGACAGATGTCAAAAAAATTTATTTAATCCATCAAATGTTTACTCCTCATGCAAAAAATGTTAGTAGGCCCCGGGTCTTCAGTGAGGGCCCCAAAATGAGCCGCCAATAATGTTCTTGTGTGGTATTTTGTTTATTCCACTCAGTAAATAGAGAAATATGTAGTTTATTTTTAAGCTAAAAGAATTGACAAAAAAATAGTTTTTTTTTAAATTTTTGACACATTGGTTGACAGATGTCAAAAAAAAAGTAATGCATTGAATTTCTGTTTTAACAAACTTTCCAAAACCGTGCCACAAGTGGTACTACCTTCTTATTAAAAAAAAATACTTGGTTGAGGGCCGCAAATTGTTTTTTGCCATCGGTGCAAAGTCCGTAACAAAATCCACCCTGTACATGTTTCGTCAGACTTAGCCTAAATTAATGAGTTTATAAAGATAATAAATATTAAAAATAGCAATAATGTGCTGCCAAATGCTTAAATAAAGTAATGTAGTAGTAAACCTTACTTCTAAAGATACCTACTATCTACGTTGATAGCTTGCACATTTTGGGTAAGAGCCTACTTACCAGCCAATAACTGTCACTGTGTTTTATTTTTAAAATGCGTATTCACATTAGATTTCATGGCGGTCCTCCACAATGGGAATTTATTGATGAAATATGGCTAAGGCAACAGGAAGTCGTCCAAAAGAAGGCCCTTCAGGAATTACATCAAGTGACCACCGAGAAAAACAAGATTAGAGGGAAAAGAAAAATCAGGGAGCATGAAATTGTACAAAGGTGAAGTAGTGTATTTTACAGAAGAAAGCTTTTGACGTATTCCATGCGCATTCCACTCTTTGGTCAGTTTTGAAAAATTCGGTTTTCCTGATCCACTTACAATTTTGTGATTATATAATACGAAATGCGATGGTGGAGTTCTGAAATATGCTGCACAAAGCCAACCGCCACCCTCTTTTGAGGAAAAATAGTAGTTTTAACATCTAGTGGCTAAAATAGTGCTTTTTTTACAAGCGTTGGTTTAAATCACGAGCGCAGCCAGGTATTTAAAAACGCCACGGGTAGTTAACACAATTTTTTTAAATACCTTTACCAAGAAATCCAAGAAAAAGAGAAAAATACTTTTAAAAATCTCTAACGAAGAGCACTTCTCGCAAGACACCATCTTTACAACTATAAATCAAGGCGGCTGGTAAATGAAATAGCAATCGTTTCCATAGCAATGTGCTATTTTACTCGGTGACGTTCATTGTTGTGAAATTTTAATCTTTGACAGTTTTCGTAAATACTTGGTGAAAACTGGCGGAAATGGCTTAATTTTTAGGCAAGAATAATTAGATTTTTTCAATATTACTATGTTCCGTTATTTCTCTTTAACTTTGGATAAAAAACGTATCGAAATCTTTTTTGCATCGGTCTGAATACGAAAACTATGAAATGTTGTACAACACAGTTCTTGTAACTTTTCGTACCTTCACATCGTAACTCTTGAGTAGATTTACGTATATTCCTCTCAAATCGCGTTTTGACAAATCAAGGCCTTACCCAAAGTCCGCCGGATCTTTCTTTTTTCTTTTTTATAGCGTCACATACATTGTAACGTAGCCCTTACCGCAGATGCATAAGCTAATAATCCATAAGACACTTAGGGCGATATTTACTAAGATGGGTTAGGGTTTAGGACTATGGGACGCATGTGATTTTTAATCTAATTTTGGGGGTTTTTCTTTAAATTTGAGTAAAATTTGTTGGGATTTTGGATTTCCTATAATCATATAAATGATTTCGCGAGGAAAAAACACAGGTTTTCCAAAAATTTCGTGAAAAAAAAATTGAAAAAAAAGAAAATTGACGGTGAGTTTATCCCCGTATAGTAGACTTTTTAACTAAAAATACTCTGTAATTGGGTCACTTACATATATTTTTTATGGCTGTTTATTATTTATTTATTTATTTATTTAAATTTGCGGAGGTCCATATACACATACACACTAAACTAACGTTTTGCTTGCTGACGTTTTGCTTATTTTGAACGAGAACCGTACCTTCTGAAGTAAAAGGAAGCCTTCTACATCTATAAATGCGTGAACCACCAATTTTGCCAAATTTTAATTTTTTCTATCTTTATAACATTTTCTATACTTTTCTTCTTTTCCCCAACCCCCCCACCCCTCTCTAAATAAGGTAACAAATATTTTTAATTTTGAAGTATTTAGTTTTTTCCATTTACCATTTTCAGTTACAAATGGTAACGAAACAACCCCGATCCGTTACTTTAATTTATGGACGCCACCAAGAGGTTGCAATGTGGACTTTAGGCGTAAGGCAAGGTCTGGGAGAAATGCAGGGAGGAAGGAGAGTGGGCAATTGCTCTCCCTCTTCCCAGGTTCTGCAAAAATCAGAATTTTCATAAAAAATTCGTAAAATTCCTAAAATCACACGTTACTCTTCCGGCCCCTAACCCACAAGAATTTACCGTTGAAGACCGGCGCGTTCGTATTTGATCATTGTATAATATCCTGCAATCTAAAATTTAAACGTGAAAAATCACCGACCTTATATAGAATCTACAGGGACTTTTGCTATGCTTTTGATATGAATCAGTTCAACATGAGTTTAAGAAATATGAACTGGGATATCATATTTGGTTTGAATGATGCGGATGAAATGATAATACAAAATGGATATTTGACTTGCACGCTCCTTTAAAGACTGTTCGAATTAAAAAGCCACCCGCTCCTTGGTTAACTGAAAATACTAGGCAATCGGGGTTCCGTTCAGCTCACAGCACAACAACAGCTTTATTAAAGGTAATAAGATGACATCATCTCAGCCACTGATAAAAAGTTACATACTGTGCTTATCTTACTTGACTATAGCAAAGCGTTCGATACTATAGTACATTCAGTTCTTTTTTTGAAACTAAAATATTTTGGTTTTGACCAAAACAGTGTCGATTTGTTTAAATCCTACCTTTCATTTAGAAGACAAAGGATCTATTTAAACGGTTCATATTCAAGTTACTTTGTTTTAGATAGAGGCGTCCCTCAAGGGAGCATTCTTGGACCTCTAATCGTCTCGATTTACACTGCTGATTTCTCTAATTTTTTAAATCACTGCGCGTCTCATCAGTTTGCTGATGACCAGCAAGTTTACTATTCTTTTCTTTTAGATAAGATTTATCTGGTTGTTCGTAATATTAATAAGGACTTACAAACAGTCTCGGAACTTTTCAGTGCGCATCCTTGATAATACAACTTTGTAGGTCTCAGATTACTGTAGGAATTTAGGGACTGTGAGTTGCGATTTTCACACCATGTCTCAATGTTACTTCAAAAGTCCTATGCAAAACTGAAAATTTTGTACATTCACAAAAACGTACTTAAAACGGACATTAAATTAAATTGTTTTTTGGCCTGCTCTTCTTCAAAGAGACAGAAGCAGTCTCCAAAGAATTCAAAATTCTTGCATAAGATTTAGTTCTGGCATTAGCAAGTATGACCATATTTCGGAGCAATTTGATGCATCTGGATGGCTTAATCTCGAACAGAGATACAAAGTTCAACTTGGCTGCTTGATCTACATCGAAATATTTGACTAAGAAACTGATTAAGACAAGTTCAGCTCATGGCTACTTTACTCGCTTTGGAGACTTGCTCCGGGTATCGAAACATAGAACTGCTCTGTATGGTATGGTAAGGTAAAAAGGTCAAAATTTTTATAGGATGCTAGGTAAACTACAAGAAATTTTGCCTGCGGCGCCGCTAAGATATCAATAATTGTCAAAAATTTGTTTACTTTACTCAAAATTTTCGCCTTCAGCGCATTTAAGATATAGGTAGTTTTTTTCGTACACACTAATCGCACTGACGATTTTTTTTAAAGATATTTTTTCCTCCAGTTTTTCACTTAAAAATGGCCGCTATATTGGCTTTTTCAAAATGCACAAGGGTATCAGAGTGGCGTAGTGGGTATGCACAAGGGTAGCATCTTGGCTAAGAAAATCAGTTAAACAATTTCTTCTCTCTGTGTGGTACCTCGTTTAAAAGATAATTATTTTCCCTTATTTAATTTAAACGAAGTCATTGTGGTTATGTCACAAAACCGAACTAAAAATTATTTTATCCTAATGTTTAAAAAAATTCTTAAATTTCAAAAAATGCGCCAAGTAACAGTACTGTAGCTGTGTAGCTGAGATGTACAGGGTGGTCCAAATTCTACGTGCCTCTATAGCTTTGGTCTTTTGCAGCATAGTTAGCCCAAAACTAATATACATGTTACGGGCTCGATTTTCCAGAGAAGTCGAAAACTAAAAACCACATTGCGTTATGTCAAAGCGTTTGTCAGTAATTCTCAAAAATTTGCGTTTCTAAAAACCCTCTACAACTTTTTTATTTGTAAAGATAGAGATTTTCATTAAAAACATTTTTTGAAGATTTTCTTAAGGACAGTCACCGATTTTGTCTTAAAGCCTTTAGTTCACGAGATATAACACAAAGTTACATTTTTTTAAATGGAATACCCCAATTTTTAAAAAAAAATTAGTTTTGTAATAAAATTTCCTGTTAAATGTGTGATGTGTCATACACCTATTTTTCTTAAGTAGTTAAACAGATATCTGCAATTTTTAATAATTACCATAGTAGGCTGTGTTTAACTCTGACCTATGCAGTTTTAGGGTATCTATCTAGGTTGCTATGATCAAATAAAAACAATTGCCATGATACACGAGCCCAAGTGTCAAAAGTGGCGTCTTCGTCAAGATATAAAAATGGAAACTTTGAAAAGTACGACATGATAAAATGTTATATTGAAAGTAACGAAAATCGACAGACGGCGTTAAATCTATATTTCCAGAGATATCCGGAAAGAAGGCACCCTAGCTCCAAAATATTTGTGAAGTTAAAACGTCATCTACAAGAATACGGATCCTTTACAAAACCGCGGCCTAGGACGTATAGAAGCCTAGTCAGACCTAGAGAGTTGGAAGAACTAACGGTTCTAGGAGAAATAGAAATTAACCCGAATACTTCCCCCAGGGCTATGGAGAGAAACACTGGAATTCCACGCAGCAATGCCGTTCGGGTGCTTAAAAAACACAAGTTTAGGCCCTAGCGATCCCGACGGGTGCACCAATTACGGCAACGAGATTTTGCTCCAAGACGTGTATTTTGCAGGTGGTACCTAAATAAAAGCCAAGAAGACCCAGATTTTGTCAGAAAAGTTATTTGGACGGATGAGGCAACGATTTCTAGTGATGGAATATTGACCAGATATAACTGCTATTACTGGAAACAGCAAAATCTCCATATTATGGTGAAACAAGCGAATCAGGGAAGGTTCAGTTTTAAGGAATGGGTAGGCATCTACAGAGGACAAATTATTGGGCCATATATTTTTGATGGAAATTTAAATGCCGAAAGATACCAACAAATTTTAGAAGAGCAGGTGATTCCGTTTATCGACAATTTGCCACTTCAGCAAAATAATGAGCTATACTTTCAACATGACGGTGCACCTCCTCACCATGCACGAGACATTACTAATTTGCTAAATATTGTGTTTGCCGAAAACTGGATCGGAAATAAAGGTCCTATATATTGGCCCCCCAGGTCTCCAGACCTGACCCCTTGCGACTTCTTTTTTTGGAGGAGAGTCAAAGACCTTGTATTTCGAAATCGCCCAACTACAGCTTCGTGCGGTAGAACTTCTTAATGCAGAAAATAGCGTCAAGAGAAGATGTACGATATGCCGTCAATTTGAGCATTTGTTTTAGAATGAAAGAAAATTGTTAGATGTAGATTTTAGGTGTTACATAGTTTAATTAATAAAAATTTGAAATAAAAACTTTTAATAAATTTATTTTTGTTTATTATTTTAGGGTTGGTAATTACAGTAAACTAGAAGTTAAAGTTCGAGGTTGCTTTGTCCCTTCTTGTCGTAGCCAACTTGATTTTGTATGAAAAAAAAACAATAAAATTTTTCTTTACACATTTAGGGCGCGCACAGCGCTTACTATGGTAAATAGCAAAATATGCAAATATCTTTTAAACTATTTAATAAAAATAGGTGTATGGCACATCGTTCTACAGGAAATTTTATTAGAAAACTGATTTTTTAGAAAAATTGGGGGTATCCATTTAAAGAAATATAACTTTGTGTGATATCTCGGGAACTAAAGCCTTTAAGAGAAAATCGGTGAAACAGGTAGATTTGTCTTTAAAATATCTTCAAAAAATGTTTTTAAATCTCTATCTTTACAAATAAAAAAGTTGTAGAAGGCCTTTAAAATCGCACATTTTTGAGAATCACCCTGTAGCTCACAAACGCTTTGACATATCGCAATGCGGTTTTTAGTTTTCGACTTCTCTTGAAAATCGAGCCCGTAACATGTATATTAGTTTTGGGCTAACTATGCTGCAAAAGCCCAAAGCTATAGAGGCCCCTCGAATTTGGACCAACCTGTACATCAATCAATTGGAAATTTTATTGCCCATAAAATTTTGGCAAACAACGATTTTTGCAAAAATATCAAAATAAAGCTGCCCTAGACAGTTTCAAGTAAAAGCTAGGAAGCTGAGTTAGGCATATTAGCAAATTTTTTATTTAAATTGATATAGTTTTTACAAAAACTTGTTTCTTTTTAAATCACGCGTTAATTTTTTAAGTACAACAACGCTTAAGGGTGCTTTCGGAAAAAACATAGACTTGCGATAAGTCGTACGTCTCAGGTCCCTAGCTATCAGGCCCATATTGTCATTCGTTTAAAAACTTTTTTTCTAATTCAAATTTTTTTGAAATACAAAAATATATAAAAAATTACACGTTTTTAAACACATTTCTAAGGCTACTGGCTCCCCCCCCCCAAGAGAGTACAAGGGTCGAAATTTATTTTATACTGTACAAAAATAAGGTAGTTAAGAAACCAAAATATATTTTTTTTCAGGACGTATGTTTCAAAAAATTACCACCGTCCACTCCTTAAAAATGATGGGGGTTGGTTCGGCAGCATATGCCATAACTTCACCAACGCATTTCGTATTCTGCTAATTTTCTGAAAATGTGATGTTTGACTCATTATTCTATTACAAAATGGTAAGCGGAATTATGTTACAGCATTGACTACTAACTGCACGTTAAAAATTTGAGATTTACAATATTTTATATGTATGTAAAGTCCAAGCACATGTTTTTGTTTGATTGTTTTTGGTTAAATTATATCATATTTTGATTGTATACAAAAGGTATAAAAATAAAAGAAATTGCAACAGTAAAAAAATACAAATAAGTACCTACATAAAAAATAAGTACAAACAAAATTCAAGTACTTTTTCTTTTGTTGCTCATTAGAAAGATTCTTCCATATAGAGACTGCGCATTTTCAAAATTGTCCCTTCCGGTGGGCGCCATCAAATCAGATCAATCAAACCAGGGTTGTTGGGTATTTAAATTTATTTTACTATAGGCTGGTGGGCCCAGAATGGTTCATGGAACTAAGCCCCAAGCAACTGAGGGCAATTGATCAACTCCATGTCGCCATTAACAAGGATCTTAACATCGGCACAGTTATTAATACCCAAGAAATTATGGCTACTTTGGGTCTTGTACTTAGACCAAATCAGTGCCATCTTGAAATTGCATTGAAGCATAGTTGTAGGTAAGGAAAAGTTTTATCAATCTTTTAAATTTCTAAGTAAATAATAAAGAAATCTTTGACAAAACTAATTTTTTGCAAATAAATGTCGATAGACTATCTCTGTATGTACTAGTACATTAAATATATTTTTTAAATTTTTGATGTCGCCTTCTAAACAAACCATATAGGCACCAGAAATCCAATTTTTAGAATTATTATTTGTCCGTTGGTCTGCTTGATTGTTTGTTTGTCTCAGCTTAAAATATCCGCATACGTGTACTGAATAATCGACAATTTTTATGTCAGTCTCTTTCTATACCGTGTGAAATGAGAGGCGAAAGATAAGCCGGTATGTGTGGACCGCGTTCGAATTCGACTGGTTTAACGCAATATTGTACGAGTGGGTGGAGGCATTCGTGTTGTTTCGCATGAAAAACCGGTTATTCTTTCACGTACTATCCCTGAATCAGCATATCGGCTCTTTTGCCTCCTTTTCTATACGGTATAGGAAGAGACGGACGTAATCGCATGCGAATGATTTCGTATGGTTTCGAAAATAGGACCCCTGGGCAGGACATAGGCATTTAAAGCAAAAATAACTGGAAAAAACTGGTAAAAACGCAGGCAAAGCTGCGGGGTCTATGGCTAATAAATCACTAAAAATTCTTTAAACTGAAAGCAAATTTTTCAGTTATTCCTGTGTAGCTATTTTTGAAATCAGGAAGAGAACAATTATTTCCCTTAAACGCACGCACTAATAACATGACTTTTGATGAGATTTATTTCTACTGGTCTTTAGTGAGAGTAATAAAATACACCAATTTCTAAACACTGTCACTAGTGTCATTTGTGGGAGAAATAAACGATATCAACCAATGAGAACCGCGCATTTCAGTGAAATAAGTGTTTTCTCCCTGATTTTAAGAATAGAGGTCCAGTTCCTATTGATAGACGCCGGCGATTCCCCCAAAAATGACACTAATAGCATGACCTGATCAAATTTGTTTCTACTGGTCTTTAGTGAGATAAGTAATCATCGATATCGTCCAATAGGAACCGCGCATTTGTGGGAAATTATTTTCTTTTCCTTGAAATCAAGAATATCTACACTGGGGTGATTTGGGAAGATACAAACTTTTTATTTGGCTTTGCCTTCAGTGATTATATTTCATTCGCAGGAATAAAACAATTTTAAGTTTAAGAATAGTTTTTTAAAAAAATAGCTTTTAAATAGAAATTGGTCCAGGTCGGTGTGTTTCAAAGTTTGTGAGGCAAATTTGTAGGAAAGGACCCGGGAAACATTTTTTCTCATTGGCATGACTGCCGATAATTAACAGGTAACCAGATAACATGCCAAATACCGATTTCAATGAGCAAAGCATCAATACCAACTAACTTGACAACGCTCACTTCAACATTCAATTTACAGTATTTTTATCGGAGAGTGCCTATTTTGTACCCTTTAAATAATTTTCAATTAAAAACTGTCAAACAAATTGACAGGTGTCAGGGCATGTCTCAGATTTTTTTTGGTAATATAATAAATAAAGACTCTATTATTACTTATTGGTCGTAACCAAAGATTAAAATGTCAAAAGTTTTGACATTTGTCAAAAATTGTCCGAACGGCGAGGTATATTTAATTTTTTTTTAAATTTTGAAGCGCAATAGGCTTGCCTAGACTACTTAAGGTATGCATAACTCCGAAATTAAGCTACACTGAAAAAGTCATCAAATGTCAACTGGTGGTAAAAAGGGAGGAAATGTTATTTTAAACTATATTACTGTGTGGGGTATGGAACTATAATAAACCTGCGACGCTGAGCACAAAACCAACAATATTTTTGACGTCTCTGAAATGCCGTTCACAGGGCCTGGCCGTTCAAGTGGCGCTTAATAGCTTCTTATTTTTTTAAATTTTTGGCTTAGGTGTAGAGTAGGTAGTATAGAATCTATTAAGCCTTATTTGAACAGCATTTAACAGACGTCAAAAATTTTTTTGATCAGCGTCCAGATTTAGTATAATTCGATATAATTCGATACTCCACACAGAAATATAGTTCCTCCTAATATTTCCTCACTCTTTATCACCAGACATTTTATAACATTTTCCTATTTAGCTTAATTTCTGAATACACCAAGCAGTCTGTGCAAGCTTAGTGAGCTTTAAAACTTAAAAAAATTTTTGGTGAAACATTACTTTTTGCTCATTGAAATCGGTCACAACTGACCTGTTCCTTGGAACTCCATTCCAAACTTTGTCAATGAGAAAAAATGTTTCTCGGGTCGTTCCCTACAAGTTTGTCACACATTCTTTGAAAAACACTGAGGGCCAATTTCCATTTCTTCTTCTTTGTTAGGTCCGCGGTAGAGTTCCTGCTTGTGCTGTACCAAATTCTAGATCCGAACAGGGAAACGTATTCTCTAAATGATCGATTAATACTGTCTGCGATAGTTCATTTAGCCATCACAGTCACTCTACAAGAGTTGCACATCAGGATTCCATCGCCTCCTAATAAACCAAAGCCTAAAATTGAAAAAAACTTTAAAAAAGAAAAAACACCAAGGTTTGTTATATGTTTAAATCAGTGGCGGCTTTAGAGGGAGGGGGGTGCGGGGGGCGCTCCGCTCCCCAAGGGTTTATCGAAGAAAGTGATTAGTAATAGTAAAGTAATTTATTTAGACTTTTTTTGTATTGCCTGGATATAAAAACGAAAATCTGATGACTTTTGAACTTTCTACGGTCACCAAAAGACCTAGCCTTTAATATAGTTATCATCTCTTGGACTATTAGTGCTACCATGCGGCAGCCGCCGCGCGCCTTTGCACTTTGAACTATTGAACTGTCTTGTTCTTTCACATATTAAGCTCTTGGTCAAAACAGAGAACAAGCTCTATGAAGAAAACTACTTAGAATGCCGAGTCGTTTTTATTAATCCTGCAATATGAATAAAAAGGGGCCACGTACAGTAAATAATATTATTCATTTCCATCGCGCCTTGGCTAGTACCAAGTATTTGGTGAAACAAATATTATGAAATATAAAAATCTCAAACCCCAGGGGCGACTACTAAATAAGGGCTAAAAATTTTAAATCTCGAACAACTTACAACTCAAAATTTTCTATAACAAATTCAAAAAGTGCAAAATTTTGTGACAAGTTCGAGACACACTTACATTTTAAGAGCCTACATTTTTTACATCCAACTTTTGCTAGTTCCCTAGGGGTTGTATGGAGGCAAGATTTTTACCATTTCTATATTTCACAAAACCACTCAATATGCACATATAAACCTCATCAAAAAGTGTGCATATGTGCATATGGAGTGTTTTCTAGAATATGAACATGGTGAAAATTAGATCCCGCCCCCTTAGAGCCTCTAGGGGCTGGGATAAACTTGGGGGTCTTAAAAATTGGAAATGGTCCACTGCGCCCCTAGTGGTGCATTTTTGTTGACATAGGGTGAAAGATAAGTGAAATATAACTTTTTAATTGAGGGGCTTTGATGAAGCTAGGATTTTTTTTTCGGTATAGTAGACTTGTAGGTAATAGTATGAACTACCAACAAATATCAGGGATAGTTTAAAAACATATTTTGGCCCCTGTTGCTCCCTAGGGGCCACATATGTAATTTTTTATGACAAACGAGGATACACTCCTAAAAGACCAGCATATGTGCCAAATTTCATTTCTCTAGCCGTCTGAATTTAAGAAAAAAAATTGACACCCTAACCCTACTTTTTGACTGTAGCATTTTTGGGGCTGTTAACAGTTTAGGCAGTGTTGGTGGGTCCATTAGTAACCGGTTAAAATAATTTTCGTAAAATCTTCATCAAAAGACCCACGGAAGCCAAATTTTCTACGTATGCTCCCCAGCGGTGTACTGAGAAAAAGTGTGGCCCGTGGCGGTATCTTCAGATCGGGCCCCTCTCTTATTTTTCTATGTACTTATATTAGTTTTATTTGACAAAAACACAATATTAAATCCTAAAATTTAAATATGATATTTACAGGTACCTATTTACAAAAAAGAAATTTAAGCCAACTAAAGAAGCCAAAAAAATTAATTTAAATAAATCTTTTTTTTTCATACCTTTATCAAAAACATGATTTTAGTAACTGTCTGCAGAACTAAAGCATAACTATTTTGGTTACCGATGCAAAAGAAGATTTCGGTCCGTTTTTTACCCATAATTAAAGGCCAGTTTTCAAAATATCAAACCGTCAAAGATTAAAATGTCGCATCAATGAACGTCACCGAGTAAAAAGGTACATTGCTATGAGAAGAAGAAGTGAGAAGTGCTCTTCGTTCGAAATTTTTGAAAGTATTTTCCTGTTTTTCTTAGATTTTTTGATAAAGGTAATAAAAAAATAGTGTTAACAACTCGCGGCTAAACTGTGCTTTTTTTAAATCGCGTTTTTAAATACCTCGCTGCGCTCGTTATTTAAACCAATGCTTGGTAAAAAGAAAGCACTATTTTAGCAGTGGCGGTCCCAGAAAAAAAATAGAATAAAAGCACAGCTTTTATGAGGATCAAAAACTTCTAGGGAGGGTTCGTTTATTTTATATTATTACATTAAAGGTATTATAGCGCCGCAGGCGATAATTTTTAAGAAGATTGCACTAAATAATGCATTTTCTGATTTAAAATTAAACTAAAATTTAAATATATCAATGGTTTCAAAGCGCAGCACTACAAATGCCATTTTTAACAGTACCTAGGGGGGGGGTTAACTACCCACCCGTCCCCCTGAAATCCGCGCTTGAGTAACTACGTATAATTTTTTCAGTTATAAAAAAACATAGATAACAAACAAACCACAAACAAACCTTAATAGCTAAATTCTTTTTTTTTAAGTCTAAAAAGCTTTTTGGTGAAACATTACTTTTTATATCCCATATCTCAAACATAAGATGCCTATCTCAAAAAAAAAAATATTTTCCGATTTTTTTGGGCAAACCGATCAATTTCAATAATTTCAATATGTCTGTTCATATGCAGCAACGCTAAGCCCGTCAGACGAATTTCCGTCATAGTCTTTTTACGTACTTATATTTTCAATCTGAAGCATGAGAAGCTTCTTCATGACGAAGCATTACTTACTGGTAAACATCCAAGAATGTTCTTATCAACGGAAAAATATTGCCATACTTGTTCATTGCCTCGAAAACGTTATCAGGTATGTTTTGATTTAAGCTTTTGCCTACTTCTGACCAATATTGTTTCCAAATAGGTACTGACTTCTCCCAATAAAAGTTTTGAAGAAGAAGAATTTGTGTTTTGGATTAATCAAACAGTTTATAGTATTTAGAAACGGATTTAGCTAATTTTGCCTTGATTTTGGCTTCACGTTGTATAAAACTTAGTATGAATATGATCAAGTCAAAAATACTTCTTTATAAATAGAAACTCTATAATACTGTTCTCTATTTCCAATGGTTTTCTTTCCCAACTGTCTCAAAATATTGTGGAGGGATTCTAGAACGTCTTCAAAGGAACTTTCTGCAATTTCTCGTTTTTTCTCCAAAGACTTCAGGGTTATTACCACCAGCATCTTTGTTGTGAACTTTTTTCTAGAGCAAAGGGGAGGGGCGATCGCCGCCCCTGCCCCCCCCCCTGGGCCCGCAACTGATTTTAGCCCCTAGTTTTAAAAACTACTATTTTTCTACCATTTACCGTTTAATTTTTTTTAATGAAGTTATGCAAGCGTTTGTTGCATAACTTCATTAAATTCGATGTTTTTAGCCACTTCGATCTCAATGGATAAAATCGCCATCGCCGTTTTTGGCTCATAAGATCATTGTGGAGAACAAATAATTTTTAATCAATTTTAATTTCGAAAAACTGTAGCGTTTGAAACGCCTAATGTAATAAATAGTTTCAGATTTTAAAAAAGAATTGAAACTGAACCGCAAAATTCATATTTAACAATAAATTTAAACTTTTATTACTAAAGAATCAAGAATATACTCAGAAATAGGGTTGATTTAAATAAAGGGATGGTAAAACTAATAAAATCATTTAAACGTATATTTTTTAGGGTTTCAACCTTGGGAACAATAACTTTCTTCGAGTAATGAAATAACCAAGTGTAATTTTTATGTCAGTTTTTTTACTACACATACTGTTTCAAATTATTAAACGAATATTAAACTATAACTTGGACCTATTTTTGAAATAGAAAGTCTGTGGTTGAAGCACTTAACGGAATACCAGATATCTTTTTCTATCATTTTAAGTATCTTATACATATTTATGCATGAATGATGATGAGTTCTGACTTTTACCGGTTTTTATCTTATCCCTGCCAAAAAAGCCGCGTTCAATCTCTTAGAAAAGCTTTACGAGATTTTTTATAACGTTTTACCGGGTTTCATGTGTTTTCTATGCGGTATGTGAAACAAACTTAAAAATCTAATAAAATTTCATGAAGTACGAATTTTTTCTATCAGTTTTGACCAGAAAGATAGCTTAGCTCGTAGAATCTTATAAAACCCTTCAAACAGCATAAAAACTCACCAACTTTCATAAGTTCCAATGCGGTTTTCGTACCTGGGATAACTTAGAGTAGGTTTTTGGATAATTGTGTACATGTGGGATCCCGAAGGGGGCCCCCTGTAACCCGGGGCACGGGGCGCGAAAGGACCGCCCCCCCCGCCCCTCCGTCAGTACGCCACTGATGCCCCCTAAGTAAGTATATAAAAAAAATTATCTTGGAAACAAAGGAGTTTAGGCCTCTAAGTTACGGAAACTTGTTTTTATTATTGTTTAGTCACATTTTAAATATTTGCGCTCGTTCGTTTTACCGTAACCTGACGATATAATCAAAGGTACAAAGCATGAATTTTGCCTAAAATACCTACTTCTTATTGGGTGAGAGCAGACCCAAATTAACAATTTTTTCAAACGATTTTACCAAAAGTGGTAGTTCGGAGGGAAAATCTTTTTTACACTTTTGTCAGATACAAATCCCCATACCTCATGCCTCAAACATTCCACCCTCAACCACCAAAATTCAGCGGAATCTACAAAAACAAGCACATCCAGTGGCCAGAAAGTCCCTATTTTGCGTATTTGCCAATTATGGAAATGGAGAGGAAGCAATTTAAATCGATAATAACGGATGTAAGAAAAAATTTAACATCCGAAGAGAAAGAAACCTGGAAAGAGTACGATGCCGTGCAAAACTTTTACGATATACTCCCAGGTATAGGAGAAGAAGTAATTTTTAACTCAAACATGCCTAACTGTTAGTCAAACGTAAAGTAGGTACCTACTAGATGATTAAAATGTTATGCAATCAAGGGGCTAAATATAACCTCTCAATTTCAAAAGTGTGCTACTATAGAGCCGCCGGTGGTCGCAGTGGAAAGTACTTGATAGTACACTCACAAATAAATGAATCAATCAGTGAAACCTAAAATTTTAGGCTTTATTTTTCTCAGAATATTATCTTCATGTATTAATAATAAAAAACAGTCTATTTAAACAACATATTTTAATCCATTTTACCCCTTACACAGAGTGAATGAGTTACAGAGTGAGAGTGATAGTTAAAAAATATATAGATAAAATAATCAGCAGAGAAAGTCAACAAAAAACCAGTCAAAAAAAAGCACTACATGATATTAACCTTTTTAGGCATGTTTGAATTTTTTAAATTAATTCGATTTTCTTTCTTTCTCGCTTCTAAAAGGGAACGGACAGAATTCGGAGGAGCACTTCCAAAGCTAATCCTCCGAATCAATTTTTTTCAATTTAGAAGTTGATCTTATATGTTGTGTTTACATTTTTGTAGGTCGCGATTCTTTAAAACCTATCAGAAAATCTGGCCTTTACAAAAAAATCTGACGATTTCTAATCACAAATTTACACTGACCGCTTTTTTGTAAGCAGTAATTTGCTAATAATTTAGTTTCTTAATTCTTCTCCAAAAAAAATATACAATTATAATTTTTGTAGACAGTTTTTGTAAAAAACCCCTTTTTTATTTAAAAATTTATGATATTAAGCTTATTTTTTTGTGTAAACAAACCTTTAATAGTTATTTACCTAACAAGTGCGGCAAGTGATAGGTACTTTACCGTACATGATGGCGAGTTCGGCCAAGCCGGCAAGGGCGGTAAAGACACTTTACGCATGTGTTAGGTATAATATTTTATCTATAATTTTGTGAAATAAACGTAGTTACTTTACCGCACAGTGTGCTGTAAAGTGCCATAACGTTAACTTTACCGCACAGTATGCGGTAAAATACAATCTTTCACATCCAAAAGAGTCTTGTAAAGTGCACTTTACCGCACTCATTTGCATGCGAAAAGTAGTACTTTAACGCGCTCAGTGCGGTAAAGTTAACTTTATTATTAACATTATTATGGAACGTGCGGTAAAGTTACTACGTTTATTTCAGAAAATTAAAATACAGATATTTATTTTTTTTTTGAGGCTGAGGCTGTAGGTAAAATCGTGTACCTAACACCTGCGTAAAGTGTCTTTACCGCCCTTGCCGGTTTGACCGCCCTCGCTTCGCTTCGTTTGGTCAACTGCCATTGTGTGCGGCAAAGTATCACTTTCCGCACTTGTTAGGTAAATAACTATTACATAATAAGCATGTTATGATGGTCATTAAACGCGAAGATAAAGTTTGAGACGCGACCCCCAGGCGAGCGTGTAATGACCATAACATGCGAGTTAGTGTACTATACTTTACCTACGACCAATGAAAATGTCACCATAAAGATCAGAAATTATTAAAAATATTAAACGTGAACAACCTACATAACCTGAAGTTTCAATAACGTTCTATCTAAAACGTCATAACAAATAAGGTTACTCAGGGACTTTTCATATATCTTTTAAAAAACAAAAATGCGCAATATATCAATTTAACGGAACTTATTTTTGATTAGGTAATAAAATTATATTGGATTTATTTACGTATAATTACGTTTTATAAATATATAAAAATAATTCACATTTTTACGTCAATTAGTGTTCTTATAAAATAAAGTTTTATCGCTTGTCACGCCATCTTGTGGTTTACATCTAGGCTTTATTATTATCTTAGGACAGTAAGTGAGCCATTAAAATCGTGTTGAGAGAGTCGTAAAATTAGTATTATTCGATGGTTGTAGGTAAAAAAATTTTCTACTCGCGTTCGGAAAGTTCTCACTTTCCGCATTCAATGCAGAAAAGTGCAACTTTCCGCACACAAATTTACCCTCATACTTTTCCGCACCAGGATTTTTAGTTATGGGCTTTTTTTATTTACGTCCACCTGACCCTCTTTACGTTTAAAAATTGTATCTAACACGTGCGTAAAGTGACTGTTCCGCCCTTGATTTCTGGCCAAACTCCGACGACGCGTAGTTTGTCCATCTTAAATCGCGTGCGGAAAAGTGTCACTTTCCGCACTAGTTAGATAACCTACTCGCGTGTGGTAAAGTTCACTTCACAACACTCTTTTGAAACTATGTTGAAAAAGGGGGAAAACGGCATTTTGCGCACGCCGTGTGCAAAACGTTTTGCACACGCTTACGTCATTTTCAAAATCTTGTACCTAACACATGCGCAAAGTATCTTTACCGACCTTGCCGTCTCGTGCGGTAAAGACTTATAGGTATACATTTTAAAGAATATTATCAACTGACAAAAAAGCAGTTAGTGTAAACTTGTGTCTAAAAATGGTCAGATTTTTTGACGGTTTTTGAAGAATCGCGAACATACTGCCAGATTTTGCACTGCTTCTTCCGGCATCAGCAATCAAAATTGACCAAAAAACCAAATTTGACAAACCACTACTCTCTATTCGTTTTTTAAAACAATTTTCAAGGTGACCTAATGCAACACTATTAACTTTTTTTCGATTTTTTGTAACAGGTGCCATGGATACTCCCATGCTTCTCCCTGCGTCCAAACATAAAATATGTTGGAATTTGTTTAATAAAAAAACACAGCATCAACCAACGATGCACTTGGTTCAAGTTGATGAAACGGACGCCGAAGAATGCTGTAATTGTTTAGAGAAAAAAGAAAAAAAAAGAGCAGATAGTTTAGGTAACAAGATTAATAAAGTTTTACCAAACACACGTTTAGGACATTTTCCTTCAGTAAATATAAACTGTGCCACAGTTGGTCTAGAGAGGGGTTTTAAGAAAAAATATATACCATCTTTGCAATATAGATTTTTGTTTTTGATATATCGCCAACTACCATTTATCGTAAAAAGTAAAATCCCCTATGTAGCCCTTTTCTGGGAGGCTATTTTTGGAAAATATTCTGAAAAATTTAAATAGAAACTTCCTATTTTGACTTCATATTTGAATTCTCGCTGAAATTCTCATTCCAATGGTATCCCATATCATATTTACTAGTTTTCGAGATATTGACTTTCAAAATGTAAAAATGATATTTTCAAAAGCCCATATCTTAGAAACTAAAGAAAATATTTCTATTGTGTTCGATATTGATTTTAAGTGTTTTTTAAGAGGAATTAAAAAATGACAATAAATTGACGATTTGACCTTGTACTTCTTATTTATTGAATAATAACGTTAAAATCACTGAAAATAAATAAACTGTAAATAGAAATGTGCCATCGCCAAATTGCTGTCATTTTTTAATTTCTTTTAAAAATCCCTTAAAATCGATATCAAACACAATGGAGATATTTTCTTTAGTTTCTAAGATATATATGCTTTTGAAAATTGTATTTTTGACATTTTGAAAGCAAATATCTCGAAAACTAGTAAAGTAAACCTAATGAATGGGGTACCATTGGAATGAGAATTTCAGCGAGAATTCAAAAATGATGTCAAAATAGGAAGTTGCTATTCAAAGTTTTCAGAATATTTCCAAAAATAGCCTCCCAGACTTTTTACGCTAAATGGTGATTAGCGATGTATCGAAAACAAAAATCTATATTTTAAAGATGATATATTTATTTTCTTAAAACGCGTCTCTAGACCCACTGTGGTGCAAATATTAGAAAGTTTAAATCTTTCCTTTAGTGCAATTTTAATTTTAGCAAAACGAAGCACTTGTGACAAAGGTGCCACAAAATTCATAGAGAAAAATTTACCCTGCGACGAATGCCTTGAAAAACAACTTCTTAAAAACAGTGTGAAAGTCATGGGTGGATTTATAAATATGACCTGCCCATGTGATTACGTTCCTGTTATTCAAGGGACCTGTTTGATCAAACCATGCCAATGTTTCATTGAGTATAGGAATAGAGTTGTGGTTACGAGAGCCAGACAGTTTCTGACAGATTCTGGTACTAAGCATGTCATTTCTGGGGTTAGTATCATATTATTTTCCCCCTTTTATACTTTATTAACGCCCATATATCCTGGTGGTTTTTATGTATGTTTTTAATGGCGCCTTTGTTGACTTAAAAATTTTGATAAATTCTTTAATAAAAGAACTCACAAAAAGATGGACTAACACTTTAAGATTTTCACCATAGCTAGGGGTATGTTTAGGGATACCAAAAATACAAAATTGCCACCGTAAGTCCTACTTGAAAAGTGTTTTCTTAGTATTTAAGCTAAAACTGGCCCCTTAAAACGAAAAATAACAAAATTGTCATATGTCACCGAAAAGCAATTGAAATATGTCATCCAAAAATGTCGAAGGACCATTTTTTCGTGATTTTTAAATCGACCTCTAGGGAACAACGATTGCAATAAATTTTGTTTTCATTCTTTAAATTATTAAAGCAATTATTATAAACAAAAAAAAATGGGGGTGCCACCTGAGTTCACTTTGACAAGTAATTGACGGCCATTTTAAACTCGCCTTGTAAAAACTTCATAAATGCCACTATCTCCTATACTATAAATGCTAGGACAATAAATCTTTTCTTGTTCGACTGGTATTTACTTTCTACATAAAAAAGCTCTGATACGTTTAGTTTAAAAAATTACTTTTGGGCACTGAAATTTATAAAAAGCACATTTTTTAATGGAAAAAAATGAAACAAATGACTTTTTTTTTTAAAAAACCCACCATTATGAAAAATATAAGTTTAATTGTTTTTGATAAGTCACGTAGTTTCCAAGATATGACCCAAAATTTACCAAATGTGTGCTAGTGCTAGACAATTTTGCTGTATAATTTGTGCTGCGCCTTTGATATGATTAGTACAATTACTATATGTAATTTTAAGAATGTCGAAAATACAGTGGCTTCCACAGAGATTGATTGAAAAAATCTAATTATTCTTGCCTAAAAATTAAGCCATTTTCGCCAGTTTTCACCAAGTAATTAAGAAAAAATCATTTAGAAACATCGTCAAAATACCAAACTGTCAAAGATTAAAATGTCGCAACAATGAACGTCACCGAGTAAAAAGGCACATCGCTATGGAAACGATTGTTATTTCATTTACCAGCCGCCTTGATTTATAGTTTAAAGATGGTGTATTGCGAGAAGTGCCCTTCGTCCGAAATTTTTAAAGGCATTTTCCTGTTTTTCTTAAATTTGTTGATAAAGTTATTAAAAAAAATAGTGTTATCAACTCGCGGCTAAACTGTGCTTTTTTTTTACTCGCGTTTTTAAATACCTCGCTGCGCTCATTATTTAAACCAACGCTTGTAAAAAAGCACTATTTTAGGCACTAGTTGTTAAAACTACTATTTTTTTAATTAGCCAAGTCGTCCTACCGATTAAAAAAGCTCATACTCACGTTTTTGTTTCTGGGAGTTCTACCCAGAAACATTCGTAACTTCGACAATCACCAAAAATACCTAAACTAAGAAGAAAATAAAAATATAAAAATATCTAGTACTTAGTTTAAGAGTATAATTAAAGCTGTGGTAAAAACATCATCTTCATTGGTTTGATAAGAGAATGTGTTGCCTTAACGGGACGTGGGTATTACTAGGCCCCACCATATCAGGAATGTCATAAACCAGATCTTGTAATACGTTCGCCATGTTAGCGCAAAATTGATTATTAGAAAATTTTTACAAAAGTCGCCAACCGGCTGGTGTATTCCTAAGCCAACCACCCGTTCAGTATTTCACTCCCGTGCTGAACGCAATTAAATTAGTATTTAAATTTAATGAATGAATATTAACTCAGTTTTGAAACTGCAAGAATAATGCCTTAAAAATTTACAAAATAAAAATTACAACCGAGTGGCTACTTTAGGAGTCGAAGTTTAATAAATTTGAGAAAGGAAAGTCATTTGAAAAGTTAGAAAACTTTTTGAAACCGTCAAATAAAAATTACAAATTTTTCTCCACCGGAATATTATCTATAATAGAGAATGAATTTCACAACAGCTAAGAGCGCTGGAGGATATGCAAGAGTTGGTGGATCTAGTTGCAGCAAAAAGCCCGCATTTGGGTTTAACTTAAATGTTGACAAAAAAAATGATGACTGCCAAAGAAGAAAATATTAGTGGCGTATTAGAAGTAAATGGCATACAGGTCGAACGTGTCGATTCGCATACAAATACCTAGGTTGACAGCTCAATGAAAACTGGGACAACATACAAGAAGTCCCTGAAAGAATCGAACTTCAAAATGATATCAGTTTTAGATAGTCACGATCTGAATACAACTCTTCAATTTCGGGTGCTTCGTTTTTAATTGTTTAATCTTATATGGACAGAGTATGTAACGTAGGTATTCTTTAATTATACTCTTAGTAAGTACTCAGCTACCATAATTTATGCGTTAGATATTTTTATATTTTTATTTCTTTTTTACTTTAAGTATTTCTGGTGACTGTCGAAGTTACGAATGTTTCTGGGCAGACGCCCAGATACAAAAACGTGAGTATGAGATTTTTTAATCGGTAGAACGACTTGGCTAATTCAAAAAAAAATATCTACATTTGGTTTAGATGGATTTGAAAAAAAAATCCAAGGTTGCCGTTTTGTAATGCATTACATACTTCATATTTTATGGCATTGTCTTTTTTAGTGGCGTAGTTAGGGCGGAGCTCAAGCCCCTCCCCCAGAGCCATTGAATACATAGGTACTCCTAAAGATTTAGCTTTCCTAAAAAAATAATAATAAAATGGTTATCTGAGACTATGTTACTCAAGCACCCGCCCCCCTTGGACGATCTCTGCGAAAGCCACTGTATTTTCGACATTCTTAAAATTACCTCTAATACTTGTACTAATCATATCAAAAACACAAATTATACAGCTCAATTGTCTAGCACTTATGTAATGAATTCTTTCTGCAAATTTGGTAATTTTTGGGTCATATCTTGAAAACTACGTGACTATTAAAAACAATTAAACTTATTTTTAACTCACTTTAAACCTGTTGAATTTTTCATAATGGAGGGTTTATTTTTACACCAATTAGTTCAAAAAAAAACTCATTTGTTTTATTTTTTTTTTTCATTAAAAAATGCGTTTTTTTTATATATTTCAGTGCCCAAACGTAATTTTTTAAACTAAGCTTATAAGAGTTTTTTATTTAGAAAGAAAATACCAATCGAAAAAAGAAGATTTATTGTCCTAGCGTTTATAGTATAGTAGATAGTGGCGTTTATGATGTTTTTACAAGGCGAGTTTAAAATGACCGTCAATTACTTGTCAAAGTGAATTCAGTTGGCACCTCCATTTTTTTTTTGTTTATAATAATTTCTTAAATAATTTAAAGAATATTGCAATCGTTGTTCCCTAGGGGTTGTTCTAAAAATCGCGAAAAAATGGTCCTGCGAGTTTTTTGGATGACATATTTCATTTGTTTTTAGGCGACATATGACAATTTTGTTAATTTTCGTTTAAAGAGGCCAGATTTAGCTTAAACACCAAGAAAAAATTTTTCAAGTAGGACCTACAGATTTTCAAATGAAGCCATTTAAAATTTTAATGTTTACAGTGTTTCCATATTGTAGTGCTACACTTTATAGGTGGCAATTTTGTATCTTTGGTATCCCTAAACATACCTTTATCTATAAAAATTTTTTTAAAGTGTAAGCCCATTTTTTTATGCTCACCTGCCTGGCACTTGGACTATTATCTCTAGTAACGATTTTTTACTTTAATTATATTATGACGACACTTTATAAGTTGCCATTATTTATTTCTAACCTCCATCATCGTTTCTTTTACAAATTTATTTTTAAGAGTATATCTATTTCTCGACAACAATTTTTAGGTAACCATGTCTAAATTTGGCCCAGTGTACAACTTTGCAGCCACTTTAGGTGACACAGATTGCAAGTGTGAAGAGTTCCAACAAATTAAGAAGTGGAAAAGAACAGAGAGGTCGAAACTTCTAAAAAATAACAACACTAAATTTTCCATAAGCGGAATCCAAATAACCAAAAATGGACCTGTATATATATTAACCAATGTTGTAGCTAGAAAAGCGTGTGGCTGCATTGAAAAATATAGAAATTCCTTGATAGTGGCTGAAACTCAACATCAAATAAAACAAAATCCAGCCAAGTTTGTGATAAACGGGGTAATTAATACCAAACAGTTTGGACCTGTTTACTCCTTTGCAGGTATATTAATTAGAATACCTTATTTTGGGGGATCACCACCACTTATATTTATTGGTATTTTACAGGAACATTTGTTCACAACATTGGAGCCAGCACATCTCTTAAAGAATTTTGTGGTTGCTTGGTTGAAAAGCCCAAGTGTGTAAAGAAATGTGAAGATCGTGCGGAGTACCAAGAAGTCTTTAACAAAGAAAAGAAGAGGGATTCCGATTGTAAGAGAGAATATCCAAAAATTAAAGGTGACGATAACGGTATTCAGAAAAATGTGACGAAAACTAATGAAACCCAAAGTGAAGACACATATTCAGAAGATGAATCATCTAGTTCGTATACATCTGCAAGTTCTTCCGAAATATCTGACAGTCCGACAGATTCTAGTTTCTATTGCAAATCATGTGCTAAAAAAGGAACACATTCTAAGAATAAGGAGAGCCTTTGTGAAATATGTCAAGAAAGAGAAGATAATAGAGATAAATATTGTGGGGTATGTTGTCCATAATAATAAATATTTTTAATAGGAAGTATATTAGAATTTATTTGATGTATAAAGCTTAAAATTTAATTTTAAAAATGTTTCCTTTCTGACTTTTAGGAGTTTTATCTTGCTTACTCATTTTTGTTTATAGGTTATTAAATCCGATGCAAGCAGTGCAAGTACTGTAAGCAATCCATGCAAATGCAAATGCAATGAGGCGTTGGGAAAACTCATGGACGGAAAATGTCAGTGTGACGATTGCATGGTCAAAATCAGACGAGGTTACGCCACCCACATTTTTGGAGGTAAGAAACGAGATACCTTTTTTTCAGTGGATGACACAAAAATAAAATGGAGTTTAAAAAATCCAAAATACTCTATGTTTTAGTTTACCTAACGTTGATTATTGTGTAGGTACTAAAGTAACTCAAAGTGGAAACACCCTTCATTTGGTGCAGGGTATCCATCAACCTCAATGTAGTTGCATGCATGATCATCTTAGAAAAATAAAACAGGTAATTTTATTTAAAAACCTTTACCGTTAAATCGTTAAAAAAGTAACGTCGCCACCCTAGCTTCGTCCTCTTAATGAAGTGCGAGCGGCATCCAAAAATATACTTTTTTGTAAACGATCTATGTATGTGAAATTTTGCTTCTCTGCCTCTTTCGGTTTTGAAGCTATATTAGGTGAGTCTAAGACGTTTGGAACACCCTGTATATATTCTTTGCTTGATTTTCAAATACTGAATAAATTTTGTCTTATAGGTGGAAGAATACAAATCAAGGGCGATCCTCCGCTACAAAACGATGCGTCGTATCGACAAATACTGCATCTCAGGTGTCGTCATGACAAAAGGCGGTCCTGTATACAATATCTCCGGCGTAACACCTCCTGTAAAATGCGACTGCGCAATACAAATCCGCCAAAAACAAGAAGAAGAAGAAAGACGAAGACGCATGCCCAAAATACCTAACAGTGGAAGAATAAAATTCGGCGTGGTTGGTGTAAAGAAACTGTCGTCAAAAGAAAATGTTTATATTTTGGGGAACGCGATCGAAACTGAGGAGTGTGACTGCATGAAGATGTTGAAAAAATTCGAGGAGGCCCACGTAACCTGTGTGGATGAATTCGACAGATTCTTGGAAAAGATAAAGGAGGAAAAGAACACATTCGACTCCCTTGGTAAACATTAAAATAGCATTAAGCAAAAAATTAATCATTCTTATTTAGTTTAGGAGCGTGAACTTTCAGAACGGGATACAGGAGAAGTTTTCCCGATAAAGACATATTTTTGTCAGATGTTAGATTACCCACAATGTACTCTGTAAAAAAAGTATGGGGTTTATGAGAAATACCTTCTCTTATGTTACCCATGTGACTTTGACGTGAAAGTATTCAAAAGTCACCTGAAGTACCTTGTCATTTTGTACCACTTTTATGTCTCCTCAAGTGTACATAAGCCGCCGGCAGTTGGATGCCTTGTGCATTCAAACAAAAAACAGTTCAACTCATTCGTAATTACCTGGATGGGAGGTCTCAAATCGTCAAAGTTGATGATAGGGTTTCTCGCGCTCTTTCACTGGAGAGGGGAGTTCCGCAAGGATCACTCCTTGGTCCACTGTTTTTTATTATTTTTACTGCGGATATGTCGGACTGTTTTGGTGAATGCAGTTATCATAGATACGCTGATGATACACAGGTTTACCTTCCATTCAAAAAATCTGATGCAATGGAAGCCGCACAGAGGCTTAATGGGTGCCTAGACTCAATTTCCAAATACTCCTTTAACAATGGTTTAAAGTTAAATCCCAATAAGTCGGCCATTATTTATTTTGGACCGGCTAAAGATTGGGTAGCACAGAATTTAAATATATCCATTGAAAACGTTAAAATTCCTATCTTTAATGAATATAAAAACTTTAGAACTCAAGTATCAAAAATACTTCAAAAGGCGTACTGCAATTTAAGAAATCTATACAAAACCAGAGACATTCTGAATCTTAGGCTTTAAAAATCTTTGTGTGAGTCCTTAGTTCTGTGTCATACAAATTATTGTAACTTTGTTTTTGGACCTTGTTTAGACCTAAACACAAAAAATAAGCTACAAAAAATTCAGAATGAATGCATAAGATTTATTTTCAATCTCAAACGCAGCGATCATGTCAGCCATAAGCTGCGTGACTTAAATTGGCTCAATATTTTAAATCGGCAAAAATTGCATTATGCCTGCTTCTTACATAAGTTGCTCAAAACTGAAAATCCGACGTATTTATTTGAAAAGATCAAGCGTAGGAATACCGTTCACTCTCGAGGCACTCGTTCCAGTTCGTCTTATAATATACTAAAATTTCAGAAAGCCATAAGCCAGGGATCTTTTTCCTATACCTCTGTTAAACTGCTTAACAAATACTGTGATATTAGTAACCTAAAAAATGTTTCCTGTGATAAATTTAAACAATATTTCAAGCGAATTTTATTAAATGAGAATACCTAGTTAATTTTGTTTTTGTTTTTGTAATTTTGTTTGTTATCTTATTTTAACAAAGCTCACTTTTTATCTTAGATCTATCTTAATTTACATTAAATTTATCTTAAGTATTTTTTTTTTTATAATTTTTAATTTATAAATTTTATTAACATGGTCAATAAGTCTACTGTAGGTATTTGTACGTTTTTTTTTGTCGCTACTTTTTTTTTTCTTCTTTGCTACTTTTTTACGTTTTGATGAGATATTTAGGTATGTGAAACTTTATATATCATTTTTTTAATGATTTATTATTTTGTATTTATATGCTGGGTTAAACAAACAGCATTAGCTGGCCTTCGCCAAATCAAAAATAAAGGCGTTTTTATTTATTTATTTATTTATATCCATGTTTCATGATTCCATTTTTAAGACGTTTCCATCATCGTGTACATATCAGCTCAATCATCCGGTTGAGCTGCACTCTTGCCATTTCATTGTATATTTTTTTATATATATTTGAATAAAGATTATTATATTTATTATTATTATTATATTATATTATATTGTTTCATCTCCCATTTTCATAAGGTAGCATCGTAGTGAAGAGCACCACTAGTGTGAAACTCGAGACTATGGTTAACCTTTGCCTTTTTTGTCGCTTATGCTGCCTATATCCACTTAATTTTTTTTAAATGGGATGATACTACTTATGGCAGCTTGTTGGAATGCTCTTTTAAAAAGAAAACTCAAAATCATATATTCAATAAATGGCGCAGGCACGTACAGTTAACCATAAAACCTAAAAAATATATATTTTTTTATATATATTTTTTTATGTTTAAAATTTAATTACCCATCTTAATGTGAAAACCGCCTGTCGCTAGCTGCTACGGTTCGTATGTTAGAATTTTTTTAAAAGTTTAAGCCCCCTACCTACCCTCTTTCCAACCCCCCTACCCCACCAAAAACTAATCAGCTCATTGCCCGGTGACAAAAAATTTTTGTGCCAAATTTGATAAGAAAAGGCATTCTAAAATTTTGTATTTAGTTCTTTTTTGACCCAAAAGTAGTGAAAAAGAATTATGAATCCCAATACTATGTATGTATAGCTAAAAACAGATAAACCATAAAATGTCTCTAAAAATTTAATTCACCGCATTATCTTCAAAACTTATTCAACATTTAACCTACCAAAAGAGGTAAAACTAGCCACAGCTAAAAAAAATCAGTTTTGCGTTTATTTATTAAAGAACAACAGAATAATAATATAATTGTTTCTTTTTATTGAAAATTAACTATTACATTAAAATTAAAAATATTGGAGAGTAATTTTTTTTTAATGCCTTTAAAAGGATAACTGTTTAACTCATAAAATATCTGAATCGACATGTTTTTGTGTTTTATGAACATATTTTATCCTGAGGCTCTTGCAAATTTTTTCGAGTTAAAGTCCTCACCCTGTATTTATATATATGTATATAAGTGACTTCTCATATTAAGTCAGACCAAATCAGTATAATATACTTAAGTTTTATTAAAATTAAATAGTGGTTTCCTATGATCTTGTACTTTTGACGTAAAAATCCATCTTTCATAACTCAAATTTATTTTTTTAGGTTTTCCCGATGACGATGCTAGTGCAAATCGCCGCATAACTGACCTAGGATTTTTGGCCAATGATCCTGAAATTTTTTCGGAAGTCGTAAAACAGGAACCTACAGATGAAGAACAAGATGATACGAATAGCCACGATGAAAAAAAATTGGATAGTAAATCCAATAGCAGTGAATCTGTTAAATATTGTACCTGTAAGAAAGATTACGCGATTTCTAAGGAAGATTCAACAAACGAATCTTCTAGTGAGTATTATTCGGACTCAGAATCATCAGAATCGGAATCTGAAGAATTTGGTCCATGCACCAATCTTAAATCTGATAAAATCAATTCTATCGTTCTAAAAGAAAGAATAATCCCCGAGTATTTCATGTCGAAAAGATATGTTATCTTTAAAAGAATTACAAAAAACAAAGAGGAACAAGAGATGATCTTAAAACATATTTTGGAAGGTATGGCAGAGGACGGATTTCCTCTGGCCAAATTGCCGCAAGCTTACAAGTTGCCGATATTTAGGTTGTGGTGGGAGATGAGAAGTGGGGTAAGCATATTCATTAATTTGTGATTTTGTCCGCTTAAATGCTAAAACTGCAAACTTTTAATACTGTGTTTACATGGTGAATCAACAGAAAAAAAAATATCTGAGATACTAACAGATAAAAAGGGTGTGCTTGAATGTATGAAAGTTTATTCAGTGGTGGTATAAAAAACAGAAAAATCAACTGGAAAATCTTTGCTAGGATGTGCAGAAAAAACTCAACATCACAGAATTTTGCAGTTTTGTTGATTTTTACTGTTTATTCCATCCTGGCAAAGAAAATCAAGTAGCGATAGTTGCTTTCTAAACGTTTTCATCTTATTAAGAGAGAAATGCGTAGTTCAATAAAGGGTTGGACTATAGATCGCAGTATTGTTCCGATGTTTGGTCAAGGTCATTTGGCGGATTTAACTCCGTTTTCCCCTAGATCTAGATATTATTTTGCTAATTCCAATAACGGTAACAGCCGCCGCTCGTCCTACTATTGGACAGTTTAAGTTGATTATAGGACGAACGCGTGAACGTGGAATATAGAGGTCAGTCAAGCCACACCAGTGGCGGCTCGTCCGATGACGCAGGTAAAGCGCTGCTTCACCCCTTATTTGCAGTCTGACTAGATAATTTTCATTTTAATTTTTCTGAAAAAATTAAACCTTCCGCTTCCAAATTTTGTAAATTTTATTTGATCATCAGAGTCGAGCGGAACGACTGCGTGCCCGATATGCAAAAACTCTCCACGAGCCAATACAAATGGTAAGGTCCTCTGCGAAGCAGCTTTATCGTGTCTTTCAGACTGCGTTCAGTGTAAATTCCCGGTTGCCATGACGACGACACGCGCGTCTCGTTTCCGCCGAGGTTTGGGCGTGTTTGCATGTGATGCAAACTTTTAAGCTGGCTCTATTGTAATTTTGTGACTGTAATATCGAGCGATTAGAGCGTCGCGTGCGTGCTTGACGGCCCGTGAGGTGAGGTGAGCTTACTTTCGCCACCTATTTCCACGGGGAATGAACTCACCTCACCTCACGCGCCGTCAAGAATAAGCGTCCTGGGCTATTGCTATTAGGGTGTTAACAGACCACTAATTTATCGTAACCTTATTTACTTACCCTATTACCGTAATTGAGATTCTAAAAAGATTTTTTAAACGACAAACACAAATTACCATAACCGTATTCTTTTGCCCACATACAAACTGCCAATGTAAATTGAATAGAATAGAAAACAACAATTCCTATTTTTCCTACCATTAGAGAAGAGAGAAGGGGCGGCGCGAAGCTTGACAAGTAGGTCTCCCTGGGCCCTTTCTGCCCTACCTCGAGCCTGCCCCTAATCCACCGCCTGCACCACTGGTCTGGCAGCCTGCTCATCTGGTTTCACTGTTCTTTTTGCAAAGTCCAGTATTTTGTCCCATTTGAGCGTGTGCAGTTCCTCCTCATCCAAGGTCGCTATAACATGTCGAGATGTCTCTTCTGTCCGCCCGCAGGCCCGGCAGGTCGCTGCTGGCTTTTGCACAGAAATAAAACTTGGTTGGTTGCAAAAAATAACCGAGCGGGGTTAAGCCTCCGTAAGTAACGTATTTGGGTTCAGTTATTTTTAGATACGGGAGGAAAATAACCGAGTTTGCCTACGGTATCTATCACCAATTTTGATGGTCTATTAACGCTCTATTGTTTCTCTTTAGTTACGGTATTCGATTTTATTTTTTTTTTGACAATGTTTAGATTATTAGCAAAAAAGTTTTATTTGATACATTTTCTAATATATGTATGTTTTATTTTATATGTATGCATACAAATCGAAAGTAAAGATGGGGGGGGGTTCGACGATGCTGCGTCACCTATTTGTAAAGTCACTAGTCGCCACTGAGCCACACCCCCCCCCCCCGAAAGATATTCGAGTTTTGATATGCTTATAATTTGAACTAATTTTGAACCACTTGTTTTTTTTTTATATTCAAAATGGGTGGTAAAAAGCAACTATCCCAAAATTCAGAACTAATTTCGAACTACTAATATCAGCAAAAAGAATTTCGAAAAATCCACTATTGATTTGGATGCGCAATAAAGATCTCTCTGCTGCTCATATACAGAGTTCCTAAGATTTTCCTTAGCGATAGGATTTCAATAAATCAAACAGAAATGGCATAGAAAGTTCTGCGCGCACAAAAGAAACAGGTATATTGAGCAATGGTGCCAGTTTGTTATTATCTCCGGACTGCTTTCATGAGAAAAAAATTGTCGCCACTCTTTCATTGTGAGCATAAATCATAGTTGCAATAATAACCGTTGACAAGATGTCTGCAAATTCCGCTAAATGGCGGCCGCACCATTTGAACATCTAATCTAATTAAAAATTAGATGTTTTCAGGTCCAAACCACAGCTTTTTCTTGCTTAAAGGAGGCGGCAGGGTCCATTATTTACGATACTGAGCGATAAACTCGTGAGGTTGTTAACATTAGAAAGAAATATCTTCGCTTTTAATTAAATATCTTTCCATTTTGTTCTAGTAGTAACATCTATCTGGAAACGGCCAAACCATGCAGCTAGCACTAGCAGCCAAAGAAATCAATAAACGGCGCTGTTTTTCCTGCAGAGCTTTTTTGCTTACGATATTATTGATTTTAAATAAAGCTGGCCCTACACTACATTTGATATTTTCGAGGTGTTTTATGACATGATCTCGAAACATGTAGCGAACCAATTCTTCAAAACTAGCTGGAGGGTAAAAGCGAAAAATAAGGGGCTGCCAATATTTGTAACACCCAAAAAGGGGTGAAAAGATTTATTTTGCTCTGTTTCTTTACAAAAAAAACGTTTTTTTTACGAAAAACTTGAGCTCTGCCACTTTTTTAATTTTTTTCTTCAACTTTCTCGAAATTTTCGTCATACCGTAGAAAAAAATTATTTCCCCCATGGTCATACTCTACTTTTATTCGAAAAAAATTGGAAACAGAGACGGGATCAGTTTTCCTAAAACGGGGGATCTTGGTTTCGAGTGAGGAGATAAAGGGTGCCGCAGGCAAAAATTTTTCAGTTAAATTAGCCGAACGCAAAAATGTTAGAAAAACAAAGCACGAAATAAAAATGGGAGAGGGGGGTTACAAAACGTTACGTAGGGGGGAGGGGGGTTTTCGACAGCGTTTGCATTTGTGTGAAACTAAGAAAATTTGGAATGAAAATAAGTGAAAAGTTTTTTTGGGGGGGGGGTAGTGGTCTTGAAATCGTTATGTAATATTAGGGGACTGGCGTGCCAAACCGTTACAAAACATTACATAGGGAGTGGGTCAAAAATTGGTAAAATCACCGTTACGTAATTTGTGCACGGCCCCACATCTGACTGTTCCTCCTTTTTGATTTCGAATCAAAGTGCAAAACCCAGGTTGGACGTTCGAAGGCGTCAACCCGTCCTATTTGCTTGATTAAGTTTCTACGGAAATATCTCAGTCGATTTCTCCGGCCGTGTATAAACGCTTTTTGCATGTATCTCAGTCCCCAGCCTGTAAACAGTGCGTAAGGACAATGGTTATAAAATGAAAAGCCGAAAAATATTTTTTTTTTACGATAGCTTTCATCAGTTTGGTATTAAAGTCGAGCAAAAACAATTTTTATTCCAGTCCTAAAGGTATGAAAATGGAAAACATTAGAAAACAACAACCTGGAATGGATTTACTACGTGTAAGATGTAGTGACAACATCGCCCCATGCCCATCCTTTTATGCCTAATGTGCTTTTCCGTTTGTCTGCGTCTTATACACGGCTGCTTGGCCCCCTAAGGATTTGCTTAGGAACCCTGTATAGGGTGGGCGACAAAATTCCGCACTTTTTGGATTGGCTATTACTTTTGACATAAGTGCTCGATTTTTAAAGGTATTAGTTTTTTAGATAGATGAAACGTGATACTTTTTCGATTCAGTTGAAAATTTAAAATTTCTCAAAAATCCAAGATGGCGGAGAATTTTAAAAAATGTGTAATTTTCACCCCCCCTGGAAAAAATTTATGTGCGACAATGAACAAACTTTAAAGCTTTCACTACAAATGCTCGATGTTTATGTGTATATTGACGTATCACTTACTTAAATCGGTTAAGAAATGAAAAAGTTATAAGCTTTTAGATTATGAGTGTTTGGGCTTAACATTGGAAACAAATCACAAAATTAGGTACATATTTTTTCAATTACTATAACTTAAAAATATTGTTTATATCGAGGTATCACCTAATTAAATCGGAATAAAAAATTAAATTTATTAGATTTAGATCAGTTATTTAGATTCTTAGTATTTTTTTTAATTAAATAATTAGGTTAAAAGGCAAATGGAAAATGCATGTAATTTTGTGATTTTTTTCAATGCGAAGCCAAAAAAGAAAAATCTTTATACCTTTTTTATTTCCCAACTGATTTATTTAAATGATACTTCAATTTAAACAGAAACAATGAGCGTTTGTATTGAAAGCTTTAGAGTTTGTTCAGAGTCGCACATAAATTTTTTTCAGGGGGGGGGGGTGAAAATTACACTGAATCGAAAAACTCTTACGTTTTATCTATCCAAAAAGCCAATATATTTCAAAATCGAGTAAAGTAAGTCAAAAGTTATAGCTAATCCAAAAAGTGCGGAATTTTGTGGCCCACCACCCTATATATAGTCCGCATTAGCTAAGAGGCACCATGCTTTACACATGCACATATTAGGTACCAAAAGTCCAACAAATATGGAAATAGTTTTTCTTACGTGATTTCTAGTGTTTCTAGTACATTTCTATGCATTCCAAACTGACTGGATTTCAATTGCCCCCATTTTGAATAAATTAAAAAATCACAGAAATTAGGGTGGTTAAAATATTTTTTAAGTTGTACAAAATTAATTCGAAATTAGTTCAAAATTATAAACATATCAAAGTTCGAAATTTTTTTGAGGGAGGAGTGCAACCTGCACCCCACCATATTTTTAATAAATAAAAAAAAAACGGGGTTACTAGTGGATTTTTCGAAATTCTTTTTGGTGATATTAGGAGTTCGAAATTAGTTCTTAATTTTGGGATAGTTGCTTTTCATTTTTCGCCACGCTTTAAATGAGGGGGATGTAGCTTGGCGTCTGGCTGCACCCCTCATTTTAAATATAAAAATAAAACAGGAATATCTTTCGAGGTGGGGGGGGGGGGCTCGAATACATATATTAAGGTGCAGTTAGACTGTGGTAGTGTAGTCGTCGTTGCATGGCAGCTGTAATGAATTTTTTTCCATAGATAAGGCAGGACAGGATATTCTACAGAAAAATAGTTAACAATATTTTTTGGTACACACTTTTTAATATAATTTACCTTGTTTAATGTTTTAAACAAATATTGGTGATAATAGACGCTCTTGCAAAATTTTTGATCATGTTAAAAGATCCACCTTACATATTTCTTTTGTATTAACCAAGAAAGTTCCGTTTTTTCTTAATATAAGTTCACAAATGCTTTAGTTTTAAAATTAGGGTTGATTGGATACCAAAGATGGACAAAATAAAACTACATACATACAGTCAATAGTGTTAGCGATAAATTAACAAGGTACTATACTAGTTATATCTGATCCGCTGATTAATCATTCTGGTTTATTATAATTGCGAAGAAATTAGGGCCTTTTTTCTAAGTGACAAAAAGCGCTTACTTTTAGCATTACTCCGCTTGCATGGACAAATTATATCAAATAATTTACCTTCTTAATCTTATATATTGCTTTAGTAATAACCTTTAGAAAAGTTATAGTACCGTATTATCAGCCGTGCACTTTGGTTGTAGTAAAAAAACTCAGACAGAGATAGGTAGATATTTTTGGGCGCGTATGAAAGAGATGGCATGAATACACCAACGTTAAGCATGGGAGTGATCTCGTGGAAAAGCATACAGTCGATCTTTGCAATAAAATAAAATTATGTTTACCTATGTCCCCATCCCCTGACCAACAGATGTTTAATAATATTAATGTTACTTACTCACAATACGCAGTAGCGATACAGTAAACCCCCCCCCCCATCTTTTTACGTTAAACTATTAATTTTCCAAAATTTATTGGTACATTTATTGGTAAATCTGTAATTTCTGTACATTGAATATTTTTTAAACCAAAGAATATAAATACCTATAGCCTTATATAGTCAATAGATATACTGAAATACCTACAGCTATCAAGTAGAGGTGACCAAACTTTTTATCTTTAAATTATAAATAAGGCGGTAAATTATAAATAAGGCGGTCGTGTTATTTTTATTACCCATAAACAAAAACTTAGTAGGTACCGGCTATGTAGTAATCTAGAACTCTAATTTTAGCCATCCACTAGAGTATAGGCTAATGGGATCGGCAAAAAGAAAGATCTAAATATAAAATTTTTTGATGGTCTCCGTCTGTCTGTTTGGGAGACAATTAGGCAAAATCCACACGCCGAAATTTTATGAAATTTGGAAAAATCCACTTATCCTCCTGACTATAATTAGTTGTTTATCTATACATGTAATAAATCTCTAAAAGGACCATTTCTGTACATTGAATTGTACATTGACTATTTTTTTATATTCTATGGTTTTACCAAACGAGATACCAAAAATGCAATTTTTACAATTTTTGTCTGTATGTATGTCTGTTTGTTCCAGAATTACGCATAGACGGCCCAGCCGATTTTAATGGGACTTTCACTATTGCATTCCTGGTGTTCCTAGGCAACACATAGGTATTTATTTCGTCAAAATCGGTTTACGGAAACAAAAGTTATGGCTTTTAAAGGAATAAAAGCGGGAAAAATGGGTAAAACCGCAGGCAAAGCGGCGCGGCGGTGTCTAGTGTGTAATAAAAGTAATATGTCTAGTATTTTAGTTTTATAAACAATTTTAGAAAATGACTAGTTTGACGTAGAAAAGGGGAGATGTGTAATATAGCGCCGCTGTTTATTGTAGGTAGGTACCATTATTAATTATTAACTTCGGCTGGTCAGGGGATAGGGAAATAAGTAAATATGATACTTTGTTAATTTATTGAAAATATCAACTGTCTGCATTTCCACGAAATGACTACGATTGGTGTATTCATGCCATCTCTTTCATACGCGCACGAAAATATCTACCTATCTCTGTGTGAGTTTTTTTCACTACAATCACCGTGCACCCCTGATAATACCTGATACTTTTCTAAAGGTTATTACTAAAGCAATATATAAGATTAAAAAGGAAAATTATTTGATATAATTTGTCCATGCAAGCAAAGTAATGCTAAAAGTAAGCGCTTTTTGTCACTTAGAAGAAAGGCTCTAACTTCTTCGCAATTATAATAAAATAATTATAATAATTATACATTTTAAACTTGGCGTTTTTCTTATACTGTGAATGTTTATTATGTGTTTTTTATCTGCATATTTTATTAAAAAATATATTTTGCGTCCAGTTGTCCCTGAGTCCAGTTGGCCACGCCCACTTGGCTTCGTGCCCAGTTGTCTCTGCGTCCAGTTGGCTGCGTTCAGTTGGCCGCGTCCAGATTTCCGCGTCCAGATGGCCTCAACCAGATGGCCGCGTCCACTTGTCCCATTTCGCTCGTACTTGTCATGACCTGTCATGATTAAACTGTCTATTTACTTCTGGGCCTTGTTTCTTTTTAAAATTTTTCCATTTTTTTCGTCTTTAGATGTACTGGACCCAAGCAGACAGGCACAAATACGTCAACAGAAGCATCGAGCTCTGGAAGCATACAGATTTTTGCTACAAGGACCCGGAAATCGATACACTGCCCTTCACCCAGAGTGACGTCAAACGACTCACTTGGGCCAATGCCGAAATGATCAGGTATGGCCAAATTCTCTGTCAGGAAGAGCTCTCTTAATTGTTTAAAAAAGAAACAAAAAATTGTGGTCTGACATCTTGCGTTGAGTCGTTGTGTTATCTACCGGGTGTCCCAAGGTGAGCAACCTATTAGAATATTTTGGAAACTTTACAATGGAAACTTTTAAACCTTTCTATTCTATCATAAGTCCATGTAAACTATCTTTCTGAAATACTTTCATATTTGCAGTGTTGCCATTTGCAGGAAAACTTGGCAATAACTTTCTTATTTTTTTTTATTTTTTTTTTGGGTCACCGGCTAGTCTCCTCTACCCAGTTTTGTGGGGTCCTCGGCCGTCCACCTTTGAGTCCCGCAAAGTTTTCGGTTCAGTGTCAACCGTGCGGCACTTAACACCGAATTCGACTCGAGACGAGGACGGGTGGCCCCACTTCTCAGCAGCTCCGCAGTTGACGTTGTGCATAGAGCAACAACAAACGAGGTAGAAGTAGGCGGCACGGTTGACACTGCACCAAAAACTTTGCGGGACTCAAAGGTGGACGGCCGAGGACCCCACCAAACTGGGTAGAGGAGACTAGCCGGTGACCCAAAAAAAAAGGACGACCTGGATTTCTCCAAGATCGTGGACAGAGCGTGACTTGAAAGAGGCGATACCACCTTCGAGTAGCAGGACCACTCCAAAGAGATGCATCTGAAGACTCCGTCGGTGACCTCGAACAGCGAAACCGGGACCTCGATTTCTCCTCGAAAAGTCTACTGTCAACCAATTTCCGCTGGGACGGTAGCGATGTTAGATAGATACATGTCTAACATGTAGCAGGACCACCCTTCGGAGGGGGTGTAAAGCTGGCGGTCCACTGTGTATACTTACCACGCAGTCTAAAGATCCCTGCCCTCGACAAAGAGGTGTCGGGCAAAATTAAGTCCTCTTAGAGCAAGAACTTGGTGCACGGGGGGTATGGCAAAAAGGGTTCATTATGCGGCCTAATTGCCAGGCCTACGGCCGCCCATCTACTACTACTACTACTACTTCCTATTTTATATTGAACACCCTGTATATTTTTGAATTTTTGGATTCTACAAAATATTTTAGGTACATTTTATGAATAATGTCCTATACCTATGTTCAACTATTTTTAAAATAGGGATATGTGAAATTTGAAATTTTTTAACTTTGACAGCCCATAACATCGAAACGGTTAAGGATAGAGCAAAACGGTTTTTACATTCCTATCTTAGTTTTTTACAAACTATCGTTTTATATCTAAACCCAGGGTTAATATATCCCAAGATTAGTTTAACCCAGGGTTAAAAATAATATAAAACGATAGCTTGTGAAAAACCAAGATGGGAATGTAAAAACCGTTTTGCTCTATCCTTAACCGTCTCGATGTTACGGGCTGTCAACGTAAAAAAATGTCAATTTTCACCTGTCAATATTTTAAAAACAGTTGAACATAAGTATAGGACGTTATACATAAAATGTACCTGAAATATTTTGTGGAATCCAAAAATGCAAAAATATACAGGGTGTTCAATTTAAAATAAGAAAGTTGTTGCCAAGTCTTCCAGCAAATGGCAACACTGCAAATATGATAGTATTTCATAAACATATTTTACATGGACTAAGGTTTGAAAAGTTTCTATTGTATAGTTTCCAAAATATTCTAATAGGTTACTCACCTTGGGACACCCGGTATAGTCACATCACACGGATTGTGGCTGAAAAACTGCTCGAGTGCAATGTTAGTGCCTGAAAGCAATTTTTCTGATTTTTGGCAGAAATTTATTAAGGGATGGAGATTTTTTGCCGTGGAAACTTCCTCATGGCAAAAAATCTAAGAATGATTTTCTGATTATTCCACCATCCCGAAATGAATTTTGAAGATTATTTACCAAATTAAAAAACTAACAACACAACAACCAACCAAAATGTCAATGTTCACTATTTATATATCATCAAACGATACATCGAAAATAAAAACCTGTTACTACAGAGATGGGCACTTATCGGTTTTGACAAGGGAGATTTTCAGTTTTGACAAGGGAACCTGAGCGGGAAATTTTCGCTGAATATTGATATGGGAAAATTATCGAAAATCTTCCCCGAAAGTTAAGATGATTATTCAATAAACAAATTTATTCATATTCATCTTATAAATCAAACGATGTCTAAAATTCAACGAGGGTTGGTTTAAAATGCTTAAAACCAAAAATTTTACTTAAACTTAGGACCGTTCTAAAATAGACTAAACACTTTTAGTAAATCCCACCGTAAAAGTTCACACATCAAACAAATTTATATAAAAAATATGAAACTATTTTTAAATAAGTAATTTTGCCTATATTAAAAAAAATATATTCGATGCCTCCTCCCATGATTATCTGTTATAAAAATTTTTTGAGGAAAAGTTTTTTACTATTGGTTCTAGGAAGTTTAAACAGAAAAGCATTCAATATGAGAGATATTTTACTACTTTAGGCTTAACAATTGTCAAATATGACGTTTCTAGTTTAGAAAGTGAGCCGAAACCACCCTCTACCAATGCTAATGCTAATTAGATTATATTTATACTTATTTTTAAATGATACACCCTAAATATTTTTGTATTTCTGAGACTTCGGGAAAAAATTTTCGAGCGAAATCAATCATGGGTTTAATTAATCCATTTAAAATATATTTTCAATTATTGATAAAAACATGAATTAATAGGGACTTATCGGTAAATAAAGTTGGCATAGCCTGACTTTAATAAAACAATTTTTGACAGTTCCGCACGAAAGTGCTCTTATCCAACCACAGCTATTGTTATAAATACTGATTATTATAACAAAATTAAATTTAGACGGCGCTCTTCTTGGTTGCCAGAGCTACCCAAAATCTATGTTCGGGCTATCCGGCCAGAGCTTTTTTTGAACGCGGTGCCGTCAAAATAATGTTGAATTTCATAATGTTTTGGCTGACCTTCCATAAAAGACGGTAATAACTTTAATTGTGTCAACTTATAGTTGGCACGATATGAGAATGTTTAGATGACAACAATAGTCAGAAATAGTAGGAAAAACATTAGGTAACCAACTTAGGGGTCATCCATAAATTACGTAACGCAGCAAGGTAGGGAAAAGGGGTAGCTGGAAGTCTAATAAACTGTTACCATGGAGGGAGGGGGGATTCATACAAAAAATGGGAGGATTTGTTTCAGTAATTTCATAGCAGCTGATTGATTGATTGATTGATTGATTTACTTTATACAGCAAGGTAAGGTTTACAGATTCCCTGACACTGCAGCTGATTGCTTATTTTCATAGCAGGTGAGTAAAGTGACTAACAAATATTTAGTAGACTCTTAAAGTAAATATTTCAACGCATCCGTATCGGTATACGTAACGCGTTCGAAACAAAGTCAAAATACGCTACATTTTTGACTTGCTCATGCCACGTTTCCAGCGATGCCTGCTTCTTTGACGGGTGTGATGACAGAATCCTGTTGCGTACGGAAGGATGTATGTATCGTTAGGGACCCACGAACGTACGCAATGATTTCAATCAGCAGTCCTGTCATCGCACCCTTCAAAAAAGTGGGCATCGTTCGAAACATCGCATAAACAAGTCGAAAATGTAGCGTATTTTGACTTTGTTTCGAACGCGTTACGTATACCGATAAGGATGCGTTGAAATATTTACTTTAAGTGTCTAGTGTTGTTTAACCATCGCGCGGAACTGTCAAAAATAGCACCGACTTTATTAAAATTAGGCTATGTCGACTTTATGTACAGATATATACCTAATCATTTTTATCTACTACCTTATCAGAAAATGAAATTTTTGACCCGCATATGAGGGGCAAAAACGCCACTTTGACTTCCTAGACAGTTTGACATATTTTACCTCCCTCCAGGAGTTGTCGTAACTTTACCTCCCTGTACCGCTTATGAATCCTTACTGCAAAGTGAAAATAATCAAAAATGGGTCATAATATTGGTTACTGGAGTAAAGTGCATTTCCCCCCTTGGTTTTTTAATGCCCTCCTGACGTCGCGTCGGTCATCAAAAAAACCGCAGGCGCAGGCAGAGGAAAAAGTGACACTTTCCTTCCTTGGTATGTGAATAACTATTATCCATTATAGTACAAGCGTTCGGAGTAAACATTGTGATTGATAGGTAACCCTCGCCATTTTTGATAAGATGTGCATTTTCTCGTCCTGAATACAAATTGGACAATCCGCCTGTACCTCAAAATTGTGGATAAAGACTCGGCACACCAGTCCAAAGGTGGGCAATTTTAGAGGTCACGTGATGGATAGGGTAACCCGCACCATTTTCACATAAATGGTGTAGTAGTACCACCAGACCAAAAATCACCTGGTGTGCCGGGCCTCATTTATGGATAAGGGCACACTACTCTAAAAGTGGGCATTTTTAGAGTGTGCCGAACCCTTATCCATGAATGAGTTCAGGCACACCAGTTGATTTTTGGTCTGGGGGTACTTCTACATCATATATGTAAAAATAGTGGGGGTTACCCTACCCCCTCTAAAATTGCCCACCTTTGGATTGGTGTGCCGAGCCCTTATCCACAATTTTGAGGTACAGGATTGTCCATTTCGTATTCAGGACGAAAAAATGCCCATATTATCAAAAAATGGCAAGGGTTACCTATCCACCATAATTTATACCTTGAACTTGCTCTATTAGGTAATCCATTTGCTTAGATTTGTTAGATTTTTTCTTTAAAAGCGTATTATGACAATTCGCACGCGTAAATATCTTTCGATAGCGTTTTCACTTGTCGCGTGACAGCACAAGAAGTATACTAAAGTACCTAGTAGAGATCAGGCAGGCTGCAGGGGTATGTTTTTCTTATCTCTAAAACTTGCGTATGACGTGCAATGAAGTATCACTAATAGGATGTGACCAATAATAAAGTTTACATTTATCACTATGTTGCAGTATGCTTTCTAAGGATCGGTTGTTCAACAGCCGTTCAAAGCCAGTTCAATGTTTGAACCTGGTTTAAGGAAAATGGTGAGTTGTTCAATGTTGGTTCAGAACCTAAACGGAGTTTTTCCATGCTATTGAACCTGGTTCACTTGAACGACCATTTTTGAAAGTTCAAGCGAAAGTTCAGTAGAAAAAAAGTAGTTTCAAAAAAAGAAGAGAGCCTTTTGAAAATAAAAAAGTATAATTTTATTTCAGTAAGCCCCTCTGTCAATGTTTATTTTTTTCTATATATAGGATTTTTTTAGACCAGTGGAAATTTACTAGAAACTCTTTTGCAAAAAAGTCGCGCTTTCACATTCTTTTGTGTTGCTTCTTGATTTTTTTTTGCCCTCATGTGGGGTGCCATTTATGCACTTAGGCCGCCCACAAGTCTGAGCCCGTTGCGTCTACAAAAAAACTTATTGGACACTTACGTACAGGGTGATTCACCATATTTCCCAACCCCCCCTTTACCTTCCTTGTATTGAAGCTGGGAAAAGGTTTTATGTACAAAAGTTTTAGTTAGCAACTTTTTGACATTTACTTCTTTATTTAAAACATCACAAATATGTTGGGTTTATCTTGGAAGGTTCTCCAGTAAAAAGTAACCGTAGTTTAGGTGGTTCTTCGTTAATACATTAGTCTTATGGGTAAGTATTTTTCCTTTTACTCGAGAACCATCCAAGATAAATAAAGTATATTATATAATTTTGCAATCAGAAAACAATTGACATTCTAAATTTAAAAAACTATACAGGGTGTTCTATATAAGCTAAAGAAGTTATTGTTAAAATTTTACAGTTGCGATGGCAACTGATAACTTTTAAGGATGTCTTTTGAAAGTTTACAGAAAATTATGCAACTTTAGTAAATAAAACTTTTTTCCAGCTTTAATAATAAGGGAGGAAAGGGGGGGGGGTGGAAAATATGTTGAATCACCCTGAAGACATTAAATTTGCATGGTTTATTTCTCTGTCAAATTTTTGCTTTGGTCTTGTTTTTAGATTTTTCATAGTTTAATTTTATTAAACATATCCCCTGTTTTTTACACTCTAATTTTGAGGTATACAGGGTCGATTCTTTAAATGGAACGGTGCTTCTAGCGGCTTTACGGAAGAAGTTTTAAGAAAAGCTAAAAGCGAATCTTTAATGATTTTTTACTTTTGACTTTTCGCCCATGAAAAAAAAAATTGGGGCTTCCAACTGGAGGCCCAGGGCCCACCATCTATTTTTTTTAAATAAGAAGGTACCACTTGTAGCACCTTTTTAGAAAGCTTGTTAAAAAAGAAATTTAATGCGCTAGTTTATTTTGACATCTGTCAACCAATGTGTCAAAAAATTTTACAAAATAATTTTTTTGTCAATTGTTTTAGCTTCAAAATAAACTACATATGTCTCTATTTACTAAGCGGAATAACGAAAATATCACACAAGGCGGCCCATTTGGGGGCCCTCACTGAAGGCCCAGGGCATACCAACATTTTTTTTCATGAGGAGGTACCACTTGTGGCACCTTTTTGAAAAGCTTGTTAAAAAATAAATTCGATTAAATAACTTTTTTTGACATCTATCAACCCATGTTTTAAAAATTTTAAAAAAAATTGGCGTCCTATTTGGGGGCGCAGACTAATTACTTTTTTTTTTAATTTGCCAGATATTAGATAAAAGAGAAATAGATTCAAAGCACACGTCGATTATCTTTTTCACTCAACCAAAGAACAGATTTTTAAATAATTTTAACACAAGGGTTGACAGATGTCAAAAAAATCTAGTGGAAAATAAGTTGTTCCATAAGAACAACACCAAATTAGTGTTATATCTGAAAAACTAAACCTTACAGATAAAATCCAGCTGGAAAAATAAATGTTACTTTAAATTATCTGTAGAAAGGCACTTTACACAAAAAAAAATGTAATTAATAAAAAGGTTATAGGCCCAATCCTAAAATGCATATTTTTTAAAAAGCCCCTACAGCTCAAAAACGGGTTGACATATTGACATGCGGTTTTCACCATTATTAGTTTTTCGCTATCTTCCCTAGAAATATCCAAAACCCCACAATTCCCTCGAATTTAGACCACCCTCCCAGTAAACACTCTTGTGACTTTAACCTAATGTTTATATAAATCTAAGGTTCATATATTTATGTAAAATATATTACATCATATTTACGTAAATCTCACATAAAAATATTTTTATAAAAAAAAATATGTAAACATTACGTCAAAACTTTGTACATTTAAGTCATCATAAGCAATGTTACTTTTACGTAAATAATATGACTTTATAAATAAATTCTTAAAATTTACGTAAATATTACGTACATAGTGGGACCTTAATTTTACATAAAAAATATTGCATACATATATTTAATATTTAAGTAATATAATTTACGTAAACGTTACATAAAATTATTTACTTTAAATAAAAGTAATAAAATGTACATACCTATTATGTAAAGCATTTATGTAAAATTTATATCATCTAAATTACGTAAACGCTCCATAACATGATTTACGTCACATTAAAATTTTTAAATTTACATAAATATTATGAAACTGTTTGCACCTTAACTTTACATTTACAATTTTACATATTTGTTACATAACATGCTTTATATATTAATTATGTAATTCAAGTTATATAAATTCCCTGTCAAATGATTTACGTCAAATGAAAGTCCTAAATTTTACATAATTTTTATATAGTCAATTGAACCGTAAGTTTACATTTCAAATGTTAAATAACTATTATATAAAACATTTTATGTAATATTTATATTGTCTAAATGAGCTAAAAATCTTATGAAAAAGAAATAAATTACCAGTGCTTAATAGTTTCTTCCTAGTAGGTAGAGATGGCGGTAATGTCACTATGTTCCCTGTACAGTGGATGATAATAATATATGTATAAAGAGCAAAAATATTTCAAAATTAGTATGCGGACTTTGAGGTATTGACAAGATCTCTATAAGAATCACCTCTTACGCCACTTAAACCAGCCCGTCTGGTTAACTTTGTAGTTTGCCACATGTTTGCCAATGTCGGACCGTGTCAAGCAACCACCGACGGACCTGGACGAACCTTCTGTTGGCCCGCCTCAAGCTACACGCTCATGTCGGACTTAGACAGTTGATGCTTGGCGGTTGTGCATGTCATGCAGATTAATGTGACTTAAATTTTACCATTAATAAATAATTGTGACCTCTATATGACCTTAAATTTACATAACCAGGTAAACCTAAATATATGTAGTTTTTACTTAACTTTTACGTAACATGGATGTAATATTTATGTAAAAAATAATTAATGTGACTTAAATTTTACTTTATTAATAAATAATTTTGGCCTCTATGTGACCTTAAATTTACATAACAAGGTAAACCTGTTATATAAAATAAACGTAGTTAGTACTTAACTCTTACGTAACATGGATGTAATATTTATGTAAAAGGTATGTCATTTTACTTACATCACATTTATGTAAAAACTAGGTGGGCTTTGCGCATGGCATTATGCAGAGTTTTCGCACCTTAGTGTGACTTAAATTTTACCTTATTGTGACTTCTGAGTGACCTTAAATTTACATAACAAGGTAAATCTGTTATGTAAATTTTACGTAATATCTACATAACGGTGTTTACTGGGCTTTACATGGGTTTTTTATAAATATGATTAGGATGTAAACTTATATAGTTCCAGTAAAAGGGGGGGTGTCTCGTTTTGCCACCCCTATTTGTTACCCTCATTAGTTAGCACCCGCACATTGCAGTTAAGTGCTTAAAATCTATACGTTAGAATCATATTTTACATACTTTACAATCCTACAAATAACCACCCGTTGGGGGTTATGGGAGGCAGTTCTGTGTAGATCAGCAAAATGTATTCCTAATAACGGGTTACGAATTATTTCAGAAAAATCAACACAAAACAAACTAGCAATGGTAATTCGCATTCCTACCCCTTTTACGAATATATGTACATACAAAATAAAAAAAAAATTGTCATTTTTTCTCTACTGTATGGAATGGAAAATATCGAAAATTTTATCAATAGCGAATTAGAAATTTAACCCCTAGTCAATCTTCAGCTGTCTCACTCTTGCATATGATATATTATGTCAGCCATCTTTCTTTTTAAGTCGAAAGTTAACTGTCTAACTCGCTATCAATAGAGTAAAATAGTAGCTTTAACAACTAGTGGCTAAATAGTGCGTTGGTTTAAATAACGAGCGCAGCGGTATTTAAAAACGCGAGTAAAAAAAAGCACAGTTTAGCCGAGAGTGGTTAACACTATTTTTGTTAATACCTTTATCAAAAAACAGTAAAATACTTTCAAAAATCTCCAACGAAGATATATATCAAGGCGGCTGGTAAATGAAATAACAATCGTTCCCATAGCGATGTGTCTTTTTACTCGGTGACGTTCATTGTTGCGACATTTTAATCTTTTACAATTTGATATTTGGACGATATTTTTAAATGATTTTTTCGCAAATACTTGTTGAAAACTGGCGGAAATGGCTTAATTCTTACGAAGAATAATTAGATTTTTTCGATATTACTATTTTCCGCTATTTCTCTTTAACTTTGGATAAAAAACGGATAGAAATCTTTTTTTGCACCCGTGATCAAAAATAGTAGTTTTAACAAAATAGTGCTTTTTATTACAAGCATTGGTTTAAATAACGAGCGCAGCGAGGTATTTAAAAATGCAAGTAAAAAAAATCACAGTTTTGCCGCGAGTTGTTAACACATTTTTTTTTAATACCTTTATCAAAAAATCCAGGAAAAACAGGAAAATACTTTTAAAAATCTCGAACGAAGAGTGCTTCTCGCAACACACAATTTTTCCACTATAAATCAAGGTGGCTGGTAAATGAAATAACAATGGTGGTTTCCACCCAGTAAACATGCTTGCTACGGGAAAAGTCTGGCCCAGTGAAGGACACTCCGGGAGATGGTTGGGCCACACTTTGCTAGTAAAAGCCTTTTGGTTGATACTCGGTGATACCCCGGCACATTTTTTAAGCAAAGGCTGTATAATGACCCGCAGTCACTCCTCCGAAGTTTGTAGAAAGCCTATTGTTGACCCACTGAGTAAGATTTCGACATTTTTTTGATCGGGCAGTAGACAAAAGGCCTGTAACCATTTTCTGACATATATTTATACAGCAACTTAAAGACCAAGGGCATATGCTGGCCCGACGTTAGTTTTCCAGCTGTTATTACTTTTTATTTAAAATTGCTATTGGACAATCAAAATTATAGAGGTAACAACTGTTGAGCTCTTAAAAGTTCCGTACTTTTATTTTTAGAAAGAAGGATTTTCTTCATATTTTTTACAATCTGTTTTTAAAAGGACTAGGTACCATTTTGCTTCTTTACCCTTTCCACTTTTTTAGTTTTCATGTTCCATTGAATAACTGCCACACTTAAGCCGGACATACATACGCATGCTTGTTGCAAGATTTATCTGTACAGTGTTAACTCATCATGCAGGTTAGAGTGTGTGTGGCATCAAATCGCTCGTCTTAGTACTGTGTAACATTAATTGTTTAGCATGAATGGACGGTCTCACGGATTGGGATATTTCAAGCATGCTGGCAGAAAATACCGGGGTCCCGGATCGGCGTAGGTTTTTTGGACCGAGGTCCCTTATACATATTGTCAAAAGGCTATTTCTAGCCTAATGCTGGGCTTGCATTAGGCTGTCACTTTTTTTTATAATGATGGCCTATTATAGTTGCATTGACGGCCTCACGGATTGGGATATTGATGGTCTATGTCAAACATGCCGGTAGAAAATGCCGGGGTCCCGGACCGGCATCTTTATTGGCCCGAGGGGACATTTCCGTACTTTTTTTGGACCGAGGTCCCATATACATATTGTCAAAAGGCCATTTCTAGCCTAATGCTGGGCTTTTTTGCATCGGCAACCAAAAAAGCCACGCTTTAGTTATCTGCAGACAGTTACTAAAATCATGTTTTTGATGAAGGTATAAAAAAAAAGTTAGCAGACAACTACTAAAATCATGTTTTGGATGAAGGTATTAAAAAATAGTAGTTTCCACAACTAGTGGCGTTGGTTTAAATAGTCAGCGCAGCGAGGTATTTAAAAACGCGAGTAAAAAAAGCACAGTTTAGCTGCGAGTTGTTAACACTATTTTTTTAATACTTTTATCAAAAAATTCAAGAAAAACAGGAAAATACTTTTAAAAATCTCGAACGAAGAGCACTTCTCGCAACACACCATCTTTACACTATAAATCAAGGCGGCTGTTAAATTAAATAACAATCTTTTCCATAGCGATCTGCTTTTTTACTCGGTGAAGTTCATTGTTGCGAGATTTTAATCTTGGACAGTTTGATATTTTGACTTGACTTGACTAAAATGATTTTTTCGTAAATACTTGGTGAAAATTGGGGGAAATGGCTTAATTTTTAGGCAAGAGAAATTAAATTTTTTCAATATTACTATTTTCCGCTATTTCTCTTTATCTTTGGGTAAAAAACGGACAGAAATCTTCTTTTGCACCCGTAATAAAAAAAAAAAAGTTTTTTTGCATCAGTAACCAAAAAAGCCATATTTTCCATTAATGAATGTTGCTATTGATAAACCCAAACTATTATTTTTCACAGGGCGGTGGTAAACCAATACACCTACAACTACTACAGAAAAGTGAAGCAAGTTACTATTGCGACTGGGAGAGAATTCTTCGCGCCTACTTTTGATTACCAATTTCCGACGTCCACTTGGAGAGATTGTGCTTTCTCCTACATACCCACCAAAGAAGAAGCTGTGTTTCCATACAAGATTTATCAACCGCACGAGGCTAGAAATATCCCAAAGAATAAAAAGTTTCGATGTTACTCTTAAACGGTTTTTTTTTACCTGGTTCAAATAAAATTTGTTCTTAAATAAAAAAAGCCTTTTACATCTCAGTAAACAATTCTAACAGCAATTTTGCCAAATTTTAATATCAACCCTCTCTTTTTTTTGTAACATTTTCGAAACCTTCCCCCCCCCCTCCCTAAATTAAGTACTAAATATTTTGAAGTAATGGTTCTTTTATTCTTTTCTTTATAATTGTTCACATAAAAATGGTAATGGAACGCTCCCCCCCCTCGTAACACTTCACCTACTCCCCTACGCCGCCTTACGTAATTTATGAACTCCATCAACAGGTTGCAATCTATAGGCGTAAGGCAAGGTCTGTGAGAAATGCAGAAAGAGAGGGGCGTGGGCGATTTCTCTCTTTCTTTTAGGGCTTCTGCAAAAACTCTCCGAACTTTCATAAAATTTTAGTAAAATTACTAAAATCACATTTTAATTTTCCGGCAAGAATTTATCGCCAACGACTTAACCGCGCAGGCCCACTAAAACAAAAAAATATACATTTAAATGAGCCAAATCCCTAACAACCCAAAAGTTAAAAGATCAAAAGATCTTGGCTGGAAATAACGAAAATTCAAACTTGGATCAGCATCCCACAAGGAACACACAAAGGACCAAAGCGAAAAGAGACATGATTAAATGATTTTTCGCTCTGGGTAACCAGCGTGAGCTCATCAGTGGTTTTACTGGTCACCCTCCCCATGCATCATTAAACACCATCATACACTTTAATTTCCAACGTTGAATTACTCACAAATAGGCATCGTTCCGCACTGGTACTTATCCAAGGTACCTGATACGGATTCTTCCTGGCGTGTTAATATTTTCAATAGGATTATGCTCTTAAGGCAATTAAAACAAAAAAAGAAGTTAAAAAACCTCCAAATCAGTTACTTCAATCGAAAAGAAACCAAAAAACAAAAGATCAAAAGATCTTGGGTGGAAATAACGAAAATTCAAACTTGGATGAGCATCCCACAAGGAACACACAAAGGACCAAAGCGAAAAGAGAAATGATTAAACGATGTTTCGCTCTGGTTAACAAGCGTGAGCTGATCAGTGGTTTCACTGGTCACTCTCCGCATACATCATTAAACACCATATTACACTTTGATTTCCAACCTTGAATTACTCACAAATAGGCATCGTTCCGCACTGGTACTTATTCAAGTTACCTGATGCGGATTCATCCTGGCGTGTTAATATTTCCAATAGGATTATGCTCCTAAGGCAATTAAAACAAAAAATGAAGTTAAAAAACGTTTTACGAACTTCGATGAGAATCTTGATCTGAAGGTGAGTTATGTCTTTGAATATCAGATTTAAAGGTGATTCAAGGTTTTGTGTGGAAAAATATCTGGGGTGAACAACTCCGAGATTAAGAGGGCTGCACCCCTTTTATAGACTACTCAGTGTTACCGTTGAACTTAAGAGGTGGGTCCTAAACCGAAAATTCTTGCCCTTGGCGCTATTACTAAAATGTTCCTACCAGTCAGTTTGACCGTTCCATCCAAGCGGGTTACGGTTATTGTGAACTACGTCATAGCCTTACCTCAAAATCAATGACCAAAAGAATAACCGCGGTCAAAACCGCTCCTCACTAGGTCAATGGCTTATAAATCACTTAACTTCAACGACATGTGCAAAAAAGTCACATGTGACATCGAAGATTTTTTTGTGTCAAACAATCAAAAGTCCAAGCTATAGTTTGTTCGAAATCGAAAAGAAACCAAAAAACAAAAGATCAAAAGATCTTGGGTGGAAATAACGAAAATTCAAACTTGGATGAGCATCCCACAAGGAACACACAAAGGACCAAAGCGAAAGGAGAAATGATTAAACGATGTTTCGTTCTGGGTAACAAGCGTGAGCTGATCAGTGGTTTCACTGGTCACTCTCCGCATACATCATTAAACACCATATTACACTTTGATTTCCAACCTTCCGCACTGGTACTTATTCAAGTTACCTGATACGGATTCGTCCTGGCGTGTTAATATTTCCAATAGGATTATGCTCCTAAGGCACTTAAAACAAAAAATTAAGTTAAAAAACGTTTTACGAACTTCTAATATCTTGATCTGAAGGTGAGTTATGTCTTTGAATATCAGATTTAAAGGTGATTCAAGGTTTTGTGTGGAAAAATATCTGGGGTGAACAACTCCGAGATTAAGAGGGCTGCACCCCTTTTATAGACTACTCAGTGTTACCGTTGAACTTAAGAGGTTGGGTGGGTCCTAAGCCGAAAATTCTTGCCCTTGGCGCTATTACTAAAATGTGCCAACTAGTCAGTTTGACCGTTCCATCCAAGCGGGTTACGGTTATTGTGAACTACGTCATAGCCTTACCTCAAAATCAATGACCAAAAGAATAACCGAGGTCAAAACCGCTCCACACTGGGTCAATGGCTTATAAATCACTTAACTTCAACGACATGTGCAAAAAAGTCACATGTGACATCTCAAGAAAATAGTTAGATTGCGAAGTCGAAAGGTGTACTGGTATGTGCTGGATCTATCTCAGACGAATGCATTTAGATAAGAGAACAATGTAACGCCGGACTTCTATTCATTTAAGGCGGATTTATGCTGGTAAGCAAGCAAGCAATTCGGAAAAGTTCATCATATGGGAATGCGCACTTTACGCTCACAAATGTCATATGTCCCCACGCTTGACATATTTCCATATGAAATTTGCTTGCTTGCTTACTTACGAGCGTAAATTCGCCTTTACTAAACTAAACGCGGCGGTAAATTTGAATCGTTGAAAACCGCCTCTATCTATTTTGGAATTTCTTTAAATTCGGGAAGTACTAAACGTCAGAAAACTTTTTAAAAGCCAAGCCTACTAGAAAAAGTTATAAAAAAAGTTGTAAATGTGGATAAATCGGATAACAGGTAAAAATATCCTATAAATTTTTAGATACCCATATTCAAACGAAACTTTCCTTGAACTATACAGTTCACCACAAGCTCTAAAAAGGTTGTGCAAAAATGCGTGTTCTAATGTCTTCCCACGCTTGCTGGCATAGAGAAAAACTCATCGACGGTGGTGCGTCTATGGGCTACTGGTAGAATGTTACCACATACCTATTACCTTGACTAGATTCATACAGTGTGCCCCAAAAATTAATAAATTTTTTAGGAGAACTATAGGTTTTTCCAAAAAAAACTTATATAAGATCATTTTAGGTAAAAAAGCGGTTTGTGTCCCAAAAATAAATTAAATTATTATTATTAAATAAATTATGACAAAAACTTATCTTTTTCGATATTATCTCATTTTATCCTTACAAAATAAGATTTTAAAAAATACTAAACACTTTTAGTGGGATTTACTAAGATGTAAAATAGTACCCCCCAAAGGTCTAAATATTTGCTATATATATATATATACTATCTGTGGGGGGTAGTAAGTTTTAAAACCAATTTTCAAGAATCACTAACCCATAAGTTATAGATAATTTTGTATTTTTATTGCAAAATACCACTGAAAATCTGCTTTTTTTCTCAAAATATGGAGCTTAATAACACCGGTTTCGAACCAGTTATTAAACTATGGTTTAAAGATCGCGAATATTCGATCCCTTCCGTGCGGCGTTTTCTATAAAGCTAGAACCCCATCACTCAATGTCGTGCCGCTCATGTTGCTATTGCCATTTTATATGGCAAGTCACTAAAGCCTTATCAAAATTTTAGAAGAATGCAGTATACCCTATAGGGTCTAGTTGCACCTAAGCTCGAACACGGCTCAGTTGACTATGAAAAGGCGGATTTAGGATGGTAAGCAAGCAAGCAATTCAGAAAAGTTCATCTTATGGGAACACACACAACCGTTTACGCTCGCAAATGTCATATGTCAGGCGCAATTCAATATAACCTCAAAATTGATCTCAGCTTTCCCAAAGTAATCTTTTCGAATGAAAAAACTTTATTTTGTTTCAACAGTTTCTTATGGGGAATAATATGTTTGAAAATCAGAAGCATAATCAACCGTTTCCTTAAGAGTGTTGTTTTTTAATACAAAAACAAAAAAGTAAAGAAAGAAGCCATAAAAACCATTTAAAAGACAGAAAAATGCTCCAACGGTCACGCCATTTATCTCTCTCATTTGGTCTGGAGTATGTTCGAACGAACGAACGAAGTTTCGAACAAATAAATCACAAACATTGCCTCCCAATTTATAAAATCAAATGGTACTGTTAAGCCGCGTGTTATAAATTGTAAACGCTCGGTTAAACCATTGCTGCTCGCGCTCCCGCTCAAGATAAACCTTGATTAACTTGAATCTGCACATGAACTAAAACAGCTAGGGAAAGATATGCACCAACCAATATGGATCAGCTGAAAGCCAGAGCCATGGCCAGCCAAGCAACATTTACCCTCATACTCACCGTAAAAATATTTGGATTAGTTAAGCTTCATTAATAGGGGATCAACAGAGAAAAATAATGGATTAGTTACGGTCCGTGCATTTAGGAGTTAGCGATCACAAAAAAAGTATATCTTTGGCATATGGAGTTTTACAATATTTAAAGACTTTGGTGGAAAAACTTGTAAAACATTAGTTATTACCAAGATATCCTTGAGTTTTGGTAAGTTTTCAGCATTCGACATATTTTTTGTAGCTTTATCTTTTATAAAGGAAGTAGGAATTAGCTCAAAACTGCATATGTTGTAGGTCTCATTGTCCTACAGCGATCTGGTTTGTGGTTTTTGAGATACTGCGGTTCAAAGTTACACATTTTGGTATTCGGCTGTTTTTCCCTAAAATCAGTTTTTTTCACCTTTTGTGAAAATATAAATAATGTTTATGAACCGAATTGTAGTGTCAGAATAAGTAGTAGAAAAATATAGTCAGCTTTAGCTTTTGCCTCGCAGTGGCGTACCAAACATAAAAAGTATTAAATGCATATGACTAAAAAATCACCTTTTTATCAAAAGGCAAATTTCCAAAAACAATTGGTGGAATGATTTTTATTTTTTGTTATGTTCAAAGGAATATAGCTAGTGATTGGAAAACTCTTTTTGCCACTTAGTATTTAACAAACGTGCTTCAAAACAAAAACTTATTATTATCATTAAGGTCAATTTAACCCAAGAATGTCTTAAAAATGTCATTTAGATATTAAACAATTTTAACATGAAGGTTTTGTTAATAAAGATTAAAAAATAAATATTGATTTTTCTTTCTTTCTCGTAAACTGGTAAAACATCTATTAGTCTTAAAAAATCAAAAAAAATAATGGCTTCAATATAACAAAAATTGGAACACATGGAAATCACATGAAAATGACAAAAAGAAAAAAATAATAAAATTGGATGTTTAGGAACTATTAAATTTTATGTGGTACTTTGTGGTGGTATTTTTTTAATGTTCTTTTTAAAACTCATGAATTTTTGTTCTAATTTTGTAAAACTCTATGTGCCAAAGATGTAGTTTTTTGTGATCGCTTGCCATGACTCTTCTGGCGTTCAGCTGAACTCAGTATCAGGATTTATAAACTTAATGTTACTGTTTGACGTTGGCGCATATCTGTTCCTAGCCGTTTTAGTTCCTGTTTCAGATTCAGAGCTGAGCCATTGATTAAAGGAAAAATAATTTCCTTTATTCTAATGGTCGAGCTTTTACCATTTATCACGTGAGGTTTAACAGTACCCTTGGAGTTTATAAGTTGTGATTTATTTGTTTGAAATTTGCACATGCCCCGGACCAAATGGCCGTTAGAGCATTTGTACGTTTTTAAATGGTTTTTATTGCTTGGTTCTTTACTTTTTGTTTTTGTATTTTAAAAAAAAAACAAAAAATAACTTTTCATTGGAACGTCAATGTCATTTTTGACACAGTTGATAGTCAGTGTTCCCACACTACTATTTAAAATTAAGGAAACCAATGTCGCCAACAGGTGGCAGTGATTTTCCCACAAGGGTATTAACGATCCATAATTTTTAGGCCCGTGATTCGGACAATTAACTACGGGCAACACTCTTCCAACGTCACTTTTATCTATGCTATGCTTGCTGGATACTGCAATTTTCAGAATTGTTTGAAAACTGCGAAGCTTGCCCTAAGCATGTGCCTTTAACAGTGTTGCCACATATTTTTTCTTTTTAAGTCCTTGGCGAAGTGGTTTCAGGTGGTCCATGGTAGTTACAGTAAAACCTAGCGAAAAACTTTACATTTCCATGAAACAGATAATTATGAATGCATGGCGTAAATATCTTACCACATCGTTGCTGAAACTCTTTTTAATGTTATTATTAAAATAGAAAAATAATTAAGGTTGTTTTTCTGTCCTAAAATATTTTTAAATATGAAATTCTGGGATAGAAACAGTCCATGGTAGTGACAATTTGGGGTTTAAAAAAAATATGGAAGAAAGTGTGGATGGACGGAAATTAATAAAAAACGGTGTAAGTGCTAGAGGCCATTTGTGCTTAAAATAACATAAAAATAAAAACCTGTAATTAATAACTGTTTGCTTAATATCTGGTCGTTCATTAATGCAATTATCATTATTTTGGGTTATACATATTTTTTTATATAATATTAAGAACCTAAACCTAACCTAAACAAAAAATCTCTTTACAATTTGAATGGCGAAACTAGAATCATGTTAATAGCTTGAAATACAAAACTAGCATATTGTTAACAATTTTACGTCTAAAACTAGAATGTCTTTCCAACTCTTAACCTAATGTACCAACTCACATTCAAACAGGCGCGTACCGCTGGGGGGGGGGGTTAGGAGTTAAAACACCCCCCATGAGTAAAAAAAATGGCATTAAATACGGGCGGATACAGGGATGGAGCGATATATAAAAATATAAAAATTTCTAGCTTTACTTTTAAAAAATTTCGCGTTGATTGTTACAATTTTAGTTTTTTTTTTAATTTTTGGTTTAACAACAAACAATTTTGCAGGCATCGCTCTAACACATTGATTATTATAATTTTGGTTTAATTTCAAGCAATTTTTGTCAGCGGCATTTACGTGTAAAAAACGAAATTTTTAGTATATTTTTTACAAAACTTTCGCTTGCGGCGCATTTCTACGGCACATTTCTGACATGATTTTTATAACAAATATATAATAAAGATGGCAGCTAACCCAACCCAGTTTTTTTAAAATATTTATATACAAAGCAAAAAGATGCAAATTTGTTACAATCTTAGTTTAATGTTAAAACAGTCAACGGTATTTCAAACGTGAAAAAATCGCACCTTTATTAAAAATTTTTGCCAGCGGCGCATTTATTACATTATTTTAGCAACAATTTAGTTTAATATAGATAATTTTTTGTCAGCAATATTTTGAAAATATTTGTAGAAAAAGCAGTTTGGGAATAATTTTCACAAAATTTTTGGATGAGAAGCATTTAATATTATTCAAACCCAATACCTACATTAAACCCTCCCCCCCTTTCACATCGGCTGTATCCGCCTGTAAGAAACTCATCACTCAGAAATATTCATTCAATTTTTTTTATCAGTTAATGATACGAAACTGCATTTAAAACTTATCCCTTCTGTTGATGTTTAAATAGCTTATTGTATTATATTTTTTCGTATTTAATTTTTCGTGTAATATCTTCATTGTTTGCCCTTCGGATTAATCCTTGGAAACAATTTTAATTTTAAATATATGGTATGTTCACTTTACAAACTATACGGGATTTTACGACAAAACTTCTAAAAAATCAACAGCTTTTGAGAAAAGTACCGAGGACATCAAGATGCCTTATATTCATGTACAATGAGCTTCAAGCTACTGCGAACATAGGGGGAATCAAGTCCAATTTACTCTCCGTGCCGTACGACCGAGGTGGATTCGAAGCACGCTGCAGTGTTATCTTTTTGAAATTTGTTTTGTTTTTATTATTTTGTTTTATTTCGGCCTTGCTCGAGAAACAGATTGGTAAGTTCTTAAGTGAAATAATACATTTAAAAAAATAAAAATGGATGTCTACGAAGTTGCCGAAAAAGTGCAGATGGTCAAATGGTACTATCAAGGCTGACCATTGAGACTTATTCAAGAACTTTTTTTGGAGAATTTTGTAAATCGCCCAGAATCTAGTTTATCAACAATTTATAGGTTTAAAGTTTGGTTGTGTTTTGAATGACGAGCAGGAAGTACGAGATGTAATAATTTGCGCAGCAGTGGAGGAAAATCGAAAGTTAACTAGCCACCAAATTGCCGAAGCAGTTGATACGTCTTCAGCCACTGTCTTACGTGTTCTCAAAAAGAACGGTTATCATTCTTACAAAGCATCAAAAACGCATCAAATTTTTCCGGAGGACAACTATCGTCGTATGGAATTTTGCGAAACAATGATGGAAAGGGCTAATCGTGATGAAAACTTTCTGAGATCTAGTCTTTTCATAGATAAAAGCACTTCTCCATTATTAAATCCCAACACACGTTCGATAGTGGTCAAGGGGAAATTTACATTTTGACGTAAGAACACAGTATCCCCAAAAACTAAATGTTTGGGGGGGGGGGGGTATTGTAGGGGAACACGTAATTGGGCCATTTTTTATTAACGGCAATTTGAATGGTCCTAGATACTTGGATCTACTGCAGCAGCATATTATTCCAACTGCTAGGCAGTTGTTGGTGAAAAATGGTTTCAACAAGATGGTTGTTCCGCTCACAATGTTGGCCTTGTTAGGGAATATCTTGATAATGTATTTCCTAATCGGGTTATAAGTAGACGGGGAACTATTTTATGGCCAGCTCGATCACCCAATCTTGCCCCTAATGACTTCTATTTGTAGAGTTATATCAAAAATAAAGTTTACGGGCATGAAAGGGCTAATAATTTGGAAGAACTTCGGATTAAAATTGAAGAAGCTTTACAAACTATCACCCCTAACATGCTTGGAAACGTTAGAAGGGGTTTTTATAATAGGCTCTAGTCCAACGGAGCAAGGAGGACTTTTCGAACATTTGCTCTAATTTTTTTTTGACTGGGAGAATCTTTTTGGTTTTTAGAATGTATTATTTTATTTTGAGAACTTGAAATTTGCGTATTTATTGACCAAATTCCGGTTTCATTGACTACGCTCCGCACAACACCGTGGTTAGAGGCGTACTAAATACTAAACGCAAGTCAGGCAAGTGGTGATCGCAAGCCTGAGTATTGGTTGCTTAACTGATAGGTGTGCATGTACGTACACTGGCAAATTGGACTTCTTCCGGCCTATGTTCGCAGTAGGCTGAAGCGGTCTGTATAATACCTATAGATTCTGTAAAATAAGAAATAGTAGTTTTCTAGTGCCTTTTTTACAAGCGTTGGTTTAAATAACGAGCACAGTGAGGTATTTAAAAACGCGAATAAAAAAAAGCGCAGTTTAGTCGCGAGTTGTTAACACTATTTTTTTAATAACTTTATCAAAAAATCCAAGAAAAACAGGAAAATCTTTTTCTACGAAGAGCACTTCTCGCAACACACCTTAGATTAGAACTGACACTCACAGGGACTTTGGTTATATTATTATATGGAACAATTTTTACCTTTCTGTTGTTTACAGTAAGCACAGCAGTGTCGTACCTACTTAAATATAAATTTACATAATATTATTAAAATTTTACTATAATATGAAGTCTGCAAAATAATTTAAAAAACATGCAAAAAATAATTCTGCCAATTTGAGCTTTGGAAGGTTCCTAACTTTTATACAAAATAAATTTATTACAAAGTTTGTATATGATTTATAGCAATTTCCATTTTCAACACAATAAAATTATGCCAAACATTAAAACAAAGAAAACTGTGTACACAGCACCTGGAACATGAAGAAAAAAAAAATTAGCTACTAGCTAAAAATTAGGTTATTGTGTTTGTTAATTTTGTTATTTTTTCTGGTCATTAGCAGAAACTTACTTATTAATGGCTTCTTCAGTACACAATAAAGTCAATAATGCTTAGGGTATATAGAGACACCTAGGACAGATAAAAATATTTAAATATCAATTCGAAGGGCGAGCGCAGATGACAACGGCGGCAGCATAAACCACCCTTAATATTCTGATAAGACGTAGGAATTTAATATTCTTACAAACCTGAACACGTGTGAATTAACTTCTATTGTTGTTTGCAAGTTGGTTTAAGGACTTTAACTCTTTATTTTATAGTCTTTACAAAAAAAAAACCTTCGCAAATATCTTATTTGCGCATTATTAACTACTTCATCAAAAGTATGCTTTATTTTATCGTCTTTATAAAAAAACCTTATAAAAATGTTCGAAAATATCTCATTTGACGCATTGGGAATTAACTACTTCATCAAAAAAAAACGTGTTTGTTGATATTTTAATCTAAGAATCTACTAATTTAAGTATATTTCATAAACTTTTTTTTTATTTTGTGTGTACCTACCGGCATGTACCGCCACTCACTGATTTCACTTCTTCCGTGAAAAGGAAGAACCTAGTAAAGTCACTTACTAGTTTTTTGCTCCGTACCATATTTTTGGAAGATTTTAACGTCCTCTATCGATTGGTATAAAAAAAATTTAAAAATTCCAAATATTAAGAAATTTATCGGAAATGAAAAAACCTAGTAAGTTGCCAATTTTATAAATTCAGTAGGAAAAACCTAGCAACCCACTATTCCGATGGACAAACCTAGCATGTTATTCAGGCTTCAGAAGTAACTAATATTGTTTAAGTGGTAGCTAGATACTTTATTAGTATAGGTTTTTCGTAGATAAAATGTGGGAAAAAAGTATAGTATATGTTACCTTACTAGGTTTTTTCTCATAGTAAAATATGAGAAGATAATTAGTAGATGACTCTACTAGGATTTTCCGAAAAATAATTGGAAGCTTTCTTTAAAAAAAAACTTTTAAGTGAAATAGAACTTAAAAACTTTTTTGAAAAGGAATAAAAAAAAAACAATTTTTCAAAATTAACTTTAATAAAAATACAGCAACTTTCTTAAAAATATTTTTTGTTGTAGTGAATTGGCAAGAGTTTTCACTTATTTTACTTCTCCTGAAAAGTAGTCAAAAACCAGTTCCTACGTTTTTCCTTTTTACGGGAGACTTGCTCTCCCTTTGTTTTCAAAACATTGGACAATTTGTTCCAAAATATCACTTTAAATGCGCTGCAATATTCTCCTACTGGTAAAAAACACACTATAAATGTTTTTTGACAAAATGTGGTTTTAAAACCACTTATAAACTGCTTAAAACATCCTGAAAAAAAGCTTATGTCAATAAAAATATCATCCGACCGTCTGCGCTCTGCCGACTTTCCCGACCAACAAGCCAATCACGAACTAAGGTGGTTGAGGCAGAATTCTCTGTCCCTATCGCTCTAACCGCGCGTCGTTTAAAAGGATAGAAACATAATCGACATTTCTCACCTTTGTTTTGCTGTGATTTTATTTGTAAATAAACCGTGGTTATTATTTCCCAAGGAGTTTTCGTTGGACCAGATATCTTGTCTCTTTTTAATCTAAGCAACATACCTATAAATAACACTATAAATCAAGGTGGCGGGTAAATGAAATAACAATGGTTTCCATAGGGACACATCCATGTGCCTGTTTACTCGGTGACGGTCCTTGTTGCGACATTTTAATCTTTGATATTTTGACGATGTTTTTACATGATTTTTTCGTAAATACTTGGTAAAAACTGGCTTAAGCAAGAATAATTAGATTTTTTCAATAAAACTATGTCTCCTTAATTTTGGGTAAAAAACGGTCAGAATTTTTTTTTTGCACAACAAAAATAGTAGTTTTAACAACTAGTGGCTAAAATAGAGCTTTTTTACAAGCGTTGGTTTAAATATCGATATCGATAAAAAAAAAATAAAAAAAAAATATATAAAAAAAAATTAAAAAAAATATCCAGTCCTGAGCAACGATGGACCAGGAGAGTCATTTCAGATTACAGGCGTTAAACAAGGGTGTTCTCTATATTTTTAGGTGTCATGCTTCACCTTGTTGAGAAACATCTACCGCCGGGAGTGGAAATTCTATATAGATTCGACGGTGGCCTACTTAACCTAGGCAGACTGCGAGCAAAAACTAAGGTCTCGACGACCTCGGTAATCGAACTGCAGTACGCCGATGACAACGTCGTTATGGCGGATACAGAGGAAGGTCTACAGCTGGTAATCAACGCATTTAACCAAGCCTACAAAAGCATTGGCCTAGAGGTCAATCTTGCCAAAACGCAAATTCTTCATCAACCAGAACCAGGTACGAATCCCCAAGCTCCAAACATTTCCATAAATGGTCATCCTCTGCAGAACGTGGAACATTATCCATATCTAGGGAGCCACCTATCATCAAATGCAACTATTGACGCAGAAACACAGCATCGCCTAAAATGTGCTAGCGCAGCGTTCGGACGGCTTTCGGAGAGAGTCTTCAACAATCACGACATCAATGCGGAGACCAAGCTTCGTGTCTATAACACAGTTATAATACCAACTCTAACATACAGATGCGAAACGTGGACCACCTACAGAAGGCATATCAAACGACTAGAAAAATATGATCAAAGTTGTTTAAGACGAATACTGAGAATCAAATGGCAAGACCGACGAATAAACATAAGTGTTTTAGAAGAAGCCAGAACAACTAGTATAGAAGCCCTAATCTTCAAGCACCAGCTTCGTTGGCCTGGTCACATTATCCGCATGCCCGAAACATGTCTCCCAAAGCAGATATTTTATGGACAACTGAAGGAGGGAAAGAGAAATCAAGGAGGTCAACAAAAAAGGTACAAGGACGTACAGTCCATGAGGCAGCACAAACTTTTGAGGAGCAACGACGTAGACTAGAGACGGAAAAGAGAGAACGTAGAAAGGAGCGACAAAATGGAAGAATGGATGACCAACAACACCAGGCTGCTGCCGGAGACTGGGTGTGCCAGGACTATGGAAGAGTGTGCGGCTCGAGAATTGGCTTACATAGCCATCAAAAACGCACAACAGATAGCGACGATACAGAATAGAGGAAAATCATACTCGGTATCGAGTGATTGCCTATGATGATGATGAAATATCGAGCGCAGCTAGGTATTTAAAAACGCGAGTAAAAAAAGCACAGTTTAGCCGCGAGTTGTTAGCACTATTTTTTTTAATACCTTCATCAAAAAATCCAAGAAAAACAGGAAAATATTTTTAAAAATCTCGATCTAAGAGAATTTCTCGCAATACACCATCTTTACACTATAAATCAAGGCGGCTGGTAAATGAAATAATAATCGTTTCCATAGCGATGTGCCTTTTTACTCGGTGACGTTCATTGTTACAACATTTTAATCTTTGACAATTTGTTATTTTGACGATATTTTGAAATGATTTTTTCGTAAATACTTGGCGAAAACTCGCGGAAATGGAATTCTTAGGCAAGAATAATTAGATTTTTTCAATATTACTATTTTCCGCTATTTTTCTTTAACTTTGGGTAAAAAACGGACAGAAATCTATTTTTGCACCCGTGATAAAAAAAAAGGTTTTTTGCATCGGTAACCAAAAAAGCCATGCTTTAGTTATCTGCAGACAGTTATGCTTGGTTCATCCATCAAATAAGCATAATTTTATGATTAAATACAATCACAAGCACAAGCTTAAAAAAGTTAAATACATTGAAATCCATTCAACTGTTCATCCAAAATTTATGATTAGTCACAATCATAATCAGAAACACAAATTTAAGAAAAGTTGGGAACTTTCGACTTTTGTGTTTATGCTTAATCAAAATGGGCAACTGCTCACGCGCCAATTGCAACTTTTAAATCTGGCGCCGTAAAATGTGTCAAATGTTATTAAAACACATAAACTCAAAATATTTTTGTGATATTTTTGTTTTTGTTGCAAAATGGAGATTTTGGAAGGAGGATTGTTTATTGAAACAATAGAGCAATTTCCATGCATATGAAATATAAAAGATCCAAGACACAAGAATAAAATCCTGCTTGAAAATGACCACCATTTCAAGTGTGTACGGATTAGCAGGTAAAGTTGGTCAGAGCCTTTTTTTGAAAAATAACAAAAATTTAGTCAAAGAAATACAACCAACCAAATTTTTATCGCTATAAAATAGTTGTGATTATGATTGTGCTTAATCAATGGGTGAATTGGCAAATTTTGTTGTGCTTGTGTTTGTGTTTCTGTTTCTGATTGTGTTTGAGACTAATCATAAAATTATGCTTATTTGATGGTTGAACCAAGCATTAGTAAAATCATGTTTTTGATGAAGGTATAAAAAAAAGTTTTTTTGCATCGATAACCGAAAAAGCTATGCTTTAGTTATCCGCAGACAGTTACTAAAATCATGTTTTTGATGAAGGTATAAAAAATATTATTAGCTACCCTGCGCCTTCAATGTAAATTTTTATTTACAAATTTTATGGACAAACGGTATAATACGTTTTCTAATAGACATTAATATTATCAAGGTCATCCATAATTTACACTAATTTGGCTTTGGATAATATAACTGGCTGTTATTTAATCATATTTTGGGTTTAGTTTGTCGTTTGTGAGTATTCAGTGTGTGCACAAAATTCCATCATAGTTCATTTCCAATAGGAAAAAAAACGATAAATTGTTCTACAAGCATAAAATTTGGTACGATTGTTAGAATCACATTTTAAGCAATGTGACCCGAGTAGACAAAAAAACGAATTGTTCTATCACCATTTTTTCAAAACGGCGGCCGACAGTATATTAAATTTTTTATTTTGATTATTGGGTTATGGTTATAGTCATTTTATATATTTTCCGAACTAGAAATTAAAATAATATTTTTTTCATACCTTCATCAAAAAGATGATTTTAGTAACTGTCTGCAGATAACTAAAGCATGACTTTTTTGGTTACCGATGCAAAAAAACTTTTTTTTTATCACGGGTGCAAAAAGATTTCTGTCAGTTTTTGACCCAAAATTAAAGAGAAATAGAGGAAAATAGTAATATTGAAAAAATCTAGTTTTCACCAAGTATTTACGAAAAAATAATTTAAAAACTTCGTCAAAATATCAAACTGTCAAAGATTAAAATGTCGGAACAATGAACGTCACCAAGTAAAAAGACACATCGCTATGGAAACCTTTGTTATTTCATTCACCAGCCGCCTTGATTTATAGTGTGAAGATGGTGTGTTGCGAGAAGTGCTCTTCGTTCGAGATTTTTAAAAGTATTTTCCTGTTTTTCTTGGATTTTTTGATAAAGGTATTACAAAAAATAGTGTTAACAACCCGCGGCTAAACTGTACTTTTTTTTACTCGCGTTTTTAAATAACTCGCTGCACTCGTTATTTAAACCAACGGTTGTAAAAAAAGCACTATTTTAGCCACTAGTTGTGAAAACTACTATTTTCTTCCATTTTTAAAATATTTAAAAAAATACACGACAATTTTTAAGTTATCTTACGAAAAAAAAAGCAAGCCTTCTGCTCGACTACTTAACCAATCTACAAGATACGCAAGAAGCGTTGCTTTAAGCCTTTTTTAGCTCGTCCTAACTGGGCGACGTATCCTCTCTGCGTAACGTACGTTGCGTTTACGCCATGCCGTGGCTTATAACCCCTAATCACTTACTACGTTCATACGCACCTAAAACCGCTTTTATATGAGGACGGTTTTAAATAAAATCGCTTTCTCCGAGAGTTTATACGTCCTTTAATAAATGTCGGTTTAAAAATAAAAAAAAAATAAAACAACTAAGTTAACAACAGATTTTTCTGTAAAACCAGGGTTGAGTATTTCTTCACCTTGGAAGAAATGCGCTAAAGCCTTTTTTTAAGTGTTTATATCGATCCTAAAATAGGTTTTAAAGCGATAAAGCGCTATCTTAAATCGCTTTAAATTAAAACCGATTTAGTTTTTAAAACGATTTTAATAGTGTTGCCCGTATAAACAAAATAAATGACGCTGTATCGTCAGGTTGTATATTTTACTGTACCTACTTAAAGAATATAAAGTTTTTTCGGACTTAGCATTAAACATTGGGATCTTTTATCGTTGTTTATTTATTACTTTAAATAATATTAAAAAAAATTAATCCCAATCGTTCGTCAGGGCGAATATAGTCAGTTGCATTACATTTATTTTTGTTACGAATCTTATGTTTAAAAGTTTTAATAAAATTTGCGAAAATCTAATACTGATTTAAATCAGGCAACAACATTTCTAGATGACGCAAGTAACTATAAATTTAAAAGAGATGAAATTGACGAAGCTTCTTCTTTAAAGAAAGCAATGAGTAACTTTTAATTAATTTTCGCTAAGATTTTTATATTTAAAATTGTTAATAAAATTAATTTTTCATCGAAAACATTACAATTAATTTGAATCACGCAGCAACAGCCGGCAAATAGGCACCCAAAAATGAAAAAGCATTTTGATAAACTTTCTTCTGCATGACACTGCCGAAAAGGTCCGAATAAGGAGAGGTGTGTGAATAAGGTTGAATATTCAGTCCTATTATAGTGTCCATTGGATATTGAAGTTTTGCAAGTTGATAACTTTGCAATAATCAAGAAATTAATTAAGAAAGAAAGTAATTAGCTCACAAGTCGAACGCGTCGATTCGTACAAATACTTGGGTTGCCAGCTCAATGAAAACTGGGACAACATGCAGGAGGTCCGTGCAAGAATTGAACCGGCCAGATCATCTTTTAATACTACTCTCCAAGTTTGTGTGCTTCGTTGTTAACATCTTATATTACGGCACGGAGGCATGGACACTTGCTAAGGCCATGTGGTGGTCGTGGTAGAGTATAACTAATATGGATGTTTTGCTCAGAATAAATAAAGATCAACAAATTGAATCTCGTGTCCGCAAATAAAAATTAAAGTAATACTCGTGGCATATCCGACAAAGTGTTTTTGTTTTTCACTTCTTTACGACCAGGCCTCCAATGTCTAATGGAGAATCCAGACACTTACAGACCTGTTTCATCCTTATTAGGAATCATCAGGGAGTCATAGGATTGTACCTGGCAGTTGGAGCTACATAGGCACCATGCATACCTCTCGAATTTAAAACAAAAATTTTGTAATCCGCGGAGACGTAGTACCTGTGTGCTGCCGAATAAACCGAGAAACAAAAACATCAAAATTGAAAAGTGCAGAAGACCGTAAATCCAGATTTCAGCAGGGCGCTGCGTTGAGCTTCAAGTTTTTCCACTGTTTTTTACTCTTTCTCTTCAGGTTGGTTAAAAGTAAGTAGGTATACATATTATTACTTTATTAAAATAAGAAAAGGAAAAGTAAATGAATGTTTTTTTGTATATAAAAGATTTTATATTTTTTGTACCACCTCTACCGGATACATCTACTGTAACGGATGAAGGAAAGGAAAAGGGCGAAAATTTTGATAATTTGAGCAGGTGCCAGTTAACTTATGGATGCAGAAACTAGAACTGCTGGAGGAATGACTCTGGATTAGAATATTTCTACCCAACAGTTACAATTGCACGATGCCGAGGGTAATGAAAAGTTAGAATTGCACGGAGATGGCACTTCTCCGAAACTTTATGAATATCAAGGGAAATTTTTTGAAGCCAAATGTGATGTTGGCATGTGTGTTTATTGTTCTGTTTCATATCACACAAAAAATTTGTAAATTTTTGTTAAATCCTTATTTTAATTTTGTATATGAAACTCATTAAAACTTTTTATTGTTGGGTATCATCATCATCATAGGCAATCACTCCATACCGAGTATGATTTTCTTCTATTCTGTATCGTCGCTATCTGTTGTGCTTTTTTTGATGGCTATATAAGCCATTTCTCGAGCCGCACACCCTTCCACAGTCCTGGCACACCCAGTCTCCGGCAGCAGCCGGGTGTTGTTGGTCATCCATTCTTCCAATTTGTCGCTTCTTTCTACGTTCTCTCTTTTCCGTCTCTAGTCTACGTCGTTGCTCTTCAAAAGTTTGTGCTCCCTCATGGACTGTTCCGTCTCGAAGTTGTTTATATCGATGTGAACCTTCATCATATTGCCTTTGAGAACGTCCTTGTTCCTTTCTTGTTGACCTCCTTGATTTCTCTTTCCATCCTTCAGTTGTCCATAAAATATCTGCTTTGGAAGACGTGTTTCGGGCAAGCGGATGAAGTGACCAGTCCAACGAAGCTGGTGCTTGAAGATAAGGGCTTTTATGCTAGTTGTTCTGGCTTCTTCTAAAACACTTATGTTTGTCCGTCGGTCTAGCCGTTTGATATGACTTCTGTAGGTGGTCTACGTTTCGCATCCGTATGTTAGAGTTGGTATTATAACTGTGTTGTAGACACGAAGCTGGGTCTCGGCATTGACGTCGTGATTGTTGAAGACTCTCTCCGAAAGCCGTCCGAATGCTGCGCTAGCACATTTTAGGAGATGCTGTATTTCTGCGTCAATAGTTCCATTTGATGATAGGTGGCTCTCAAGGTATGGGTAATGTTCCACATTCTGCAGAGGCTGGCCATTTATGGAAGTGTTTGGAGCTTGGAGATTCGTACCTGGTTCTGGTTGGTGAAGAATTTGCGTTTTTGCAAGATTGACCTCTAGGACAATGCTTTTGTAGGCTTGATTCAATGCGTTGATTACCAGCTGTAGACCTTCCTCTGTATCGGCCATAACGACGTTGTCATCGGCGTACTGCAGTTCGATTACCGAGGTCGTCGAGACCTTAGTTTTTGCTCGCAGTCTGCCTAGGTTAAGTAGGCTACCGTCAAATCTATATAGAATTTCCACTCCCGGAGGTAGATGTTCCTCAACGAGGTGAAGCATGGCACCTAAAAATATAGAGAATAGGGTGGGACCAATAACACATCCTTGTTTAACACCTGTCGTAATCTGGAATGACTCTCCTGGTTTATCGTTGCTCAGGACTGTTGCACTCATATTGTCGTGTAGTAGTCTAAGAATTTGAATATACTTTTGAGGGCATCCAGCTTTTGCGAGTATTTGCCAAAGAGCTTCTCTGTTGACCGAGTCAAATGCTTTGACTAGGTCTATGAAGGGCATGTCTGTTGGGTATAGGACATATACTTTTGCTCTCAATAGTTCCCAGCGTTACGTAAATGTAACATCATATACCGAGCGATCCAAAATTAAAATTTTATCATTCTAACCATATTATAATTAGAAAAAAATTATTTCATCAAAAAATTTGAACGAATATAATCTGGACACTAATCGGTTAAATTGTTTTTTTTTTGTACTTTTGATTTTCAATGTTGTTAATTATATTTTTTCAAAAAATGCTCTTGAAACTATAGGGCAGGGCCCCCAAACGTTTCTTGCACCGAGGCCCACTCTTAGTAAGATCCACTCGATGTCAGGACAATCATTTTTCTTGGTCTACTCCACTAGCGTATATGGATGGGTGAATATCAAAACATTGCCACCTTTTAGGTAACTACCTATTTACTAAGTTAATTTGAGTTTTTAAGTATATTTTTTAAGAGCTTAAAGAAAAGGAGCTTAGATATAAAGTATATAATATTTTTAATTAAAACTAACCTGTCAAAAAAATTAAATACGTCAAAAATCTACCTTTCCTGGTATGTCGCCACCGCGAGTCTATTTTTCAAAAAATTCTACATAGCTTAGTATAAATTTGGAGGGTGTGTTTTATATCTTTTTTTAATAACATAAGTAAGGACTGTTGTTTTGTATAAGAATATAACAATCAAAACACATATTTTCTACTTTCTTAAGGGCTTTAACTTTTGTCAGTTTTTCCTATCTTTTCTGGGGTACATTCAGTTTAAGCGTTGGGCGCACCTTTTAGGCCCTGCTCTAGGAAGTGGTTGTAAAGTGCTCAACTTGCGCATTAGGCTCATAAACAGTAAAACCTAACCACAATCAGCCTTTTCAATCATTTTTAATTTTGAAAATTTTGGTTTTGCCTGAAAAGACGCAAATCCGTAGACCTGGAGAAAAATAAGCATTTTGGTTTGAAAGTCAGTAAAATTTTTTGTTTCGGTATATTGGTTACAAGATTGGTGAGCAAAACTAATTGAAGCAGAGGCTGTGACATTTTCACTAAATAATCAAACTATTATTTTCTCATAAAATCACATGTATAACGAACCAAAACAAAATAGCCAAACACGAAAATGATTTTTTGAGGTCATCTTGTTGTTCATTCATTCAGTCCGATCACATTAACCCAAAGTTCGGCAATTTATCCATGATGTCATCCACTTGGCAAGACGTCTCGCCCGACATTTTAGTATTAATGCATATATTGGCATGGAAGGGTGAGAATATTTAACGACTTAAAGCTTCCACTCAGTCCTCCATGTACTTAAGATCTGCAACTATTCTCACAGCCCGTCTCTGAAACCTAAAAGCGAGTTCAGCATGGGGAAAATGACCCCATGCAAACAATGCATATGACAGTAATGAATGGACCAGTCCATAATAGCAAGTAATCAATGTCTTTTGAGAGAGTGATCTTAGCAAATAAATGTTTCTGGACAGTCTATAACTTAGATGCCTTATATGACCATCCCATGTCAACGTTGCATCCAGATGAACCCCCAAGAATTTTATAAGTTTCTCAGGATCCGTATCACTGGAGCTTTGTACGTTTTTTAATGCCAGTGTCATGTGTTCTGATCATTAAGGCTTAATTTGTTGGACAGAAACCAATCTTTTATTAAATCAAGAGCTCTTGAAGCAATATTTCCAAGTTCGTCCCAATGTAAAGCGAAGTGTAAAACAATGTTGTCGTCTGCGAATCGAACAAACTCTGAAGAGGGAAAAGCTTTGCCAAGGTCATTAACAAATATTAAAAATAAAACAGTTCCTAGCACTGACCCTTTAATCACTCCAAGTTGAAGCGGCAGAATTTCGGAGTCTGTTCCCGCAAACGACACATACTACGATCTTCTAGACAAGTAAGATTGAATTAAGTTATTCCATCTCTATGAAGTGTAAAAAAGTAATGTTTCCATTACAAAAGTTTTCACAACTAGTGGCTAAAATAGTGCTTTTTTACAAGCGTTGGTTTAAATAGCGAGCGCAGCGAGGTATTTAAAAACGCGATTAAAAAAAGCACAGTTTAGCCGCTTGTTGTTAACACTATTTTTTTAATACCTTCATCAAAAAATCCAAGGAAAACGGGAAAATATTTTTAAAAATCTCGAACGAAGAACACTTCTAGCAACATACCATCTTTACACTATAGATCAAGGCGGCTGGTAAATGAAATAACAATGGTTTCCATAGCCATGTGCCTTTTTACTTGGTGACGTTAATTGTTGCGACATATTAATCTTTGACAGTTTGATATTTTGACGATGTTTTTAAATGATTTTTTCGTAAATACTTGGTGAAAACTGGCGGAAATTGCTTAATTTTTAGGTAAGAATAATTAGGTTTTTTCAATATTACTAATTTCCGCTATTTCTCTTTAATTTTGCGTGAAAATAGACAGAATTTTTCGCACCAAACCAAAAAAGCCATGCTTTAGTTATCTGCAGACAGTTACTGAAATCATGTTTTTGATGAAGGTATAAAAAAAAAGATTTTCTATTTACTGGTTGAACCAGCACCGGAACCGATTCTTTCGATTTAAAACAATGACGTCACAATTGCAACCTGGTTATGAAAATAATGGGTTTCCTGTTTGAGTAAAATCAAATATATCTTCACAAGATTATATATGACGTCATTGTTTTGGAACCGCTGAAAAAAATAATGCCAACCAGAACCAGGATCAATTCCAAATCGAAAATTCCTAAAGTGTGTGTTTTTAGGGGATTTTAAAACACACTTTAAAAAATAAATTAAAATTTTATCATATGCGTCCAAAAGTTCTCAATAAAATTTGTGATATTTAGGTAAAAATTTGGCTTTTGGATTGTGTTATGTATCGTACGCCTTGATAGAAAAACCAGCATAAGCATAAACAGCTCCTTCCAATAATGCAGAACTAGTGGGGTGTTTCCAAAATTTGAGCACGTGTCGGATACCTACACAACTACAAAAATGTATAGCCACTTTTTGGAAGTTGAGCAGGAAACCTAATGAAAACTAAAAAAGTTTTATAAAAACTATTATGTTAAGCACACCGGTGCGAAACTAGTTCCTATAAGTATAAACGCCATAACTTTAATAAAAAATGACAGCAACAAATTCATAATATTAGATTTACTAGAACTCGCGATTTTTACTAATGTGATAGATACCGTCAAGAGCATATCTTCAGATATATTTTATTTAACCCTCCGCTGTTAAGGTGGAAAAAGTACTCAAAATTGGTAACGCGGGGTATACCAATTAATTTTAGGTTTGATTTTTTTTTAAATAATAAAAAAAGAGTTTTTTAAGCAAAATATTTATTTAACTACCCTAAAATCTAAGCCGCCAAATAAAACTTTAAAGTAAGGCTTAGAAAAAAAAATTAAAATCTTAAAAGCTAATTTTTTTCATGCCAAAAATAAACCAAAACTAATTTTCCATTAAAAATCTAAAATGAATGTTTGCACCGAATCAAAAGCTTAAAGTATTAAAAGAAGAAACTTAATATTTTCCAAAAATGCCACATACATAATTATTTTTAAATATTTGTATGGCTATGGCTCTAATCAAATATATCAAATGTGTTTCGATTTTTAGTTCTGGGACAAATATGACATCTAGTGGGTTTTCATTAACGTTTATAATCTGGGTTGGGGTGGGGGATGGGTGTCAAACTCCCATAACTTCAATAACCTTTGCTGGTCCTTCTCCAAATAGCGCATTTAAAACTCGTTATGTTTAAGTTTATAAGATAGCAAACATTGTTGACTTTAAAAAAACAAAATATTGTAAAAAAAGTATCTAACCTTTTATTGTGCTTTAAAGAAATTTTGAAACGAACTTGGTAAGCTGGTATATTATAAACCCCAGTGCACTTTGCAGCTTCCGTACTCGACTCCAGTGGGTCTATTCTTGAAGCGAGAGAAAATTTGCTCCCAGGAATCAAATTCTCTCGCTACTATATATATATTGATCGAAAGTAATTCTTTTAGTCAAGAATTTGACTCCCTGGGAGCAAATTTTCTCTCGATTCAAGAATAGACCCCCAGCAAGACTGACCATATGAAAAGTAAAGGCGGCACAGCGCAAAATAAAGATGCTCTTGTTTAAAGCTGCTGAAGAGGGCTTACATCTTGAACTATTGAAACGTCGTGGGGGTTTGTGACACCCCACTTTACCAACGCAGGGTTAACCTAGTGTACTTTTTGGTATCTTTAATCTTCTTTCGAATCCACAAGAAATAAATACACGGATACGAATAGAAAAATTGATAATAGGTAGTGTTTGATGTGCAAATTCATTCAAAATTAAACAAAGTGCTTTTGGGTCGTTTTTGCTACTTCGATTCCCTTCCCTGTTTCCTGAAAAGAGACAACCAAAAATTGCTTGATTATACGGCTCTTTCTATTGCTGCAACGATGACCACATCAGAAATTAAAGAATTACAAAGTTTGATAAAAGGATACATTGACGGCGAAGTTATTGGTCAAGACATCGAGAGGCTCACCGAGCCCGGAGAAAATTTTGGCAGTATACTGTTAAAAGTTGATTTAACAGTGAAGCAAGGAGATAAGGAAAACATTTATCATACTGTAAGTATAGTATATACAAAGTTTATTCTGACTGTATCATTACAACGTCTATATATTATACAGTGGTAATGTAGAGAGAGAAGGTTAAGACGATCGTACTCTTCCGTTGGCAATAACTCTTTCAAAAATTTCAGAAATTAATTACGGTCCAAGCTAGTAGCCCCGAATATATTAAGAGCCAGCTAGAAAAACTAACGACATTTTGTACACGATTTATTTTGCATGCGTTAGAAGAAGGGGGCGGTAAAAGTAGAAAATTCACACGACTGCAACTCCAGACCGGGGGAGTTGAGGGAGGGGGTGGTCTATCAAAGTCGGTACATGGCTGAAAATGCACAGTATTATAGTAGATGATGTCTGAAAAAACGAACTTCCATTGGCAGACGTCCTGGTGGAACACAAGACGTCGGTAGACGACGTCAAAGTTGTATAAAATACTAAAAAATAACGTCATTTGTACAAGGATGAAAATTTACAGTATCAACGTAAGTGGTAAAATTTTATATACGATTTTTTTCGCGTAGAATAGGTGAAAAAAGTGTTAAAAATGGTAAAAATACAAGTCTGCCCCCCTCAAACCGGAAACTAGGGGGGGGGGTCCTCCAGAGTCGGTAATTTCTTACATCATCTACTATAATATTGTGCATTTTCACCCCCCCCTCTCCTTCCCGGGTCTGGAGTGGCAGACGTGTGAATTTTCTACTTTTAACGCTATGACGTTAGTTTTTCGAACTGGCTCTTAGACTAGAACATTTCCAATTCAGCAGCATCCAACTAGTTTTTGCGGCGGAAACTTCGAAGTTTAAAAAAAATTTGGTAAAATGACATGTCGTTTCTGCAAAATTTTTGAGTGCGGCGCCAGTTTCGGTCTTTTATTTCTATTAAAAATTAAATTTCTGTGTTTTTTTTTAAAGTGAAACTTGATCAAGTTTATAATATTTTTTTAATTTTCGTACTTGTGCCATTCACAACCCTATTTTCCGTGAAGCACGCCGTTTAAAAAAAATATGTTTATGGTTATTTGAAGATAATTTAACAATATATTTCAAATTTCTGCGTACTCGCCGATGCGCGTTAGATTCTTTGCTCTAAAGCCACGTACACACTAGGCGAACGAACGCGAATGAATACTCACCTATATATTCGGCTAATGTGTACGGACTTTTCGAATTCGAGTTTTCAACCGCATGCGTTGGGCAGTTTGCGTGTGTGTACGTAGAACGCATGCATTATAACTTATAATTTAACCTTTTATAAAATCTAGACCTCGCTAAATTATAAATATAAAGTGGAAAAATTTATAAAGAACATGAATGCATTTGTAACCATTATAAGCACAAAAATAAAATAGTAAAAATGGATCCCAGGAACCAAATATATCTAAGCAAATGAGTATAGTGACGCATTTAAAAAATTTTAAAAAAAGATAGAAAAATTAAATGACACTGCCAAAGATTACACATGATTAAAACATGTTACAGCATGATTACAACATGATTACAAATTTTGACTAAAATTTAAAAAAATTAACAAGAGTATATCGACTGGGAAAAAAGTTGGTGAGGTAAATGGATACTTCAGTCTTCAATTTACTCTCCGGTGCTTTGTGGAAAACTATTAACATATTCTACGATTTTTTGAGGTTTCCATATTATGTTTAGAAAATTGTTTGACAACACATAAACAGAGATGTATCCGTTTCCAATTTATGATCAATATTAGAGATCCAGTCAGGATTTCGAAGAAGTTTATAATGGAGACTTTGAATCACTTTGTTTTGGAAAAAGGAAATTATGCAAAATATAGATACCTGCTCAGAAAAACAGCTGCTTTTTGTCAGCAAAAACTTTCTGTTCTTTTTATTGTGAATATATATTGTGAAAGAAACATTTATATAATAATTAACATATTACCAGTCGAGCATTCCAACTAACTGTCAAAGGTAGATCAATCTCATTCACAATATTCTCTTTAGATTAAAAAAAAAACTTTGAGCTCCTTATAAAAACACATTTATTATATAAACCTGGAATGATTGAATAGTAACTTACTAAGGAAATTCAGTCTACGTCAAAACATTTAGGAGTAAACTACGTATTAGCTCACTTGGTTAAAAATCGAATTATGAATCTATGAATAATATCAAATTTAAGTTAATTTAAAAACAAAATTATAAATTTTACTAATAAATTGTTTAAAGTATAAAAAATTTAAGAACACATATTTTAGATAACTAGATGGAACTGTTTATTGTATGATAGTAACTAGTGACAAAGCATGCAGGCTTCTTTGTTTATTTGTACGTTGTCGTAGAAAAAATAATTTGTTTAAGTTTCACACATACAGACACTTTAATTGCGCATGACAGCACGCTTACGCAATGATCGAAATTTTCACAAATTACGACGAAATTACACATGATAACAACATTATTACAACAAAATTACACCTGATTACAACTGATTACAACATATTACACAACTACAATTACTACAAATTACACCACCGCAGACATTCGCATGCATGCAAACGAAAACGTGCGTTTCTGTTCGTTCGATCGTCCGCTTAGTATGTACGCGGCTAAAGAACTACCCAAATATTTCTGCGTCGGTACACAAATCGTGAATCATAATATTGCCAAAAATAAAACGTGCAAATTTAATATCTGAAATAAAACAACAGGGACTACAAAAACGCGCGTAATTATACAGGTAAATAAAATCTATATGTTTCTGGTGGATTCATAATGTCGAAACTACTTTTTTTGGGTTTTTCGCCACTAAGTTAAGGAAATTTTTTCAAAAATATGTTAAAACCCACTGCGTAAATTCCTAAAGAAAAAATTTTTTTCGTTTGTCAGTGGTTTTTAAATAAGATAAAAAATTTGCCTACACACACGCAAATCCTAACTAGAATCTAAGTACTTATCTGACGTTTCGGCAGAAATTCTACTGCCGTTATCAAAGAATTTTATCCTTTTCAAAAACTTTTTTCGATTATTTTTTAAAATATCTGTCTGTTGTCATACAACTGACTGACTTTGACTGATATATATTTCAAATATTAACTTGACAGTTTGGTGCGTCGATAGTAGCCAACAAGGTATTGGGTGAATTTAGTAAAATTTAAAATCAAAATTATATTTGTTTGAGTGTTTTCGATTTTAGATTACTTTATAAAAATACAAAATTTTAATTTTAAAATATCAATTATAAAAAAAAACAAAAAGAAACCAGTATATTACAAAAAGAACCAGACAAAATTAAACGAAAAATCAAAGAAGCAGCTTGCATCTATCTTAACGAAGATGAATGCATAGCTAGCATATCAGTTGATATAAATACAGTTTGGCTTCCAATTTTAAAACAAGATTTTCAAAAAGGTTTTTTTAAAATAAATTAAAAAATAGCATTGATGTTCTTTGGGTTTCTAATATATTTTTTCTTAAAGTTAGTCAAAAGATAATTTTTATAATTGATATTTTAAAATAAAAATTTTGTATTTTTATAAAGTAATCTAAAATCGAAAACACTCAAACAAATATAATTTTGATTTTAAATTTTACTAAATTCACCCAATACCTTGTTGGCTACTATCGACGCACCAAACTGTCAAGTTAATATTTGAAATATATATCAGTCAAAGTCAGTCAGTTGTATGACAACAGACAGATATTTTAAAAAAGAATCGAAAAAAGTTTTTGAAAAGGATAAAATTCTTTGATAACGGCAGTAGAATTTCTGCCGAAACGTCAGATAAGTACTTAGATTCTAGTTAGGATTTGCGTGTGTGTAGGCAAATTTTTTATCTTATTTAAAAACCACTGACAAACGAACAAATTTTTTTCTTTAGGAATTTACGCAGTGGGTTTTAACATATTTTTGAAAAAATTTCCTTAACTTAGTGGCGAAAAACCCAAAAAAAGTAGTTTCGACATAATTATACAGGGTGTGCCAACAAAAAACCGCACTTTTTTAAATGATTATATAACTTAGCGGGAAATTGTCCGTTTTAATAATATTTACCTTTTTAGAAAGCCAAAGCTTTAAAATTTATGGGACCAATGTCAAACTTGACATTTCCTAAAAATCCAAGGTGGCGGACTTATTTTAAAAATAGGGATTTTTAACCCCTTAGATATTTTTTTGTGTGCAACAATCTGAAACATCTGTTACGAAGCCACATTCTTTCAAAGCATGTCAATATATGATTTTAAAAATTCGGACAGAAAATAAAGAAGTTTGCAATTTTTAAATAGACCAGAGTTCACCTGCAAAATCCAGCTTATTAAGAAAAAATCTTCTTGTTTAAATAGCAATAACTTTTTCAAATGATAGATTTTAATAAGTTTAAACATTTTAAAAGACGCAAGCTTCAAAATTTATGGAACTCATGATAAAACTGACATTTACTAAAAATCCTATTTAAAAAATAGGCATATTTCACCCGTGGGGTGAACAACTGAAAAAAATATGTACACCTCCTGCCGGTGCTTAGGGTACTGCCTAATACTGCTCAAGTACTGCCTAGTCGTGCCTAAGTACTGCCTGGTCCTGCCTAAGTACTGCCTAGTCCTGCACCTTAAAAACTTGTAACTCGCGTTCTTTTACATGAAATGTTGTTTATTATAATAAACTCGCAATTTCTTCTTTTCCGATTTGAGCATTTTGTTATCTGTCTCTTTACTTATAGAAGCCAGAATATTTTTGTAGCGCGCTAAATGATCGAAACGAGCCGGGCGCGCCAGTGAGTTTCCGTGAGCTATAGGTTATCTATTTCTTTAAACAAAGAACGGAAAGGGAGAAAAAAGAATCTGAGTTTCGCGGTACTCAACCATGAGTTTTTTAGTTGTCGTCATTACGAGGGATTATCAATAAAAAAGAATACAAGGGAGTATATGACAGAAGACTCAACGAATGTTTTGAAATCCCGGATACCTCATGAAATTCCTTGGGTTTCGCGACAAAAACAAAATTCCCTGGGAATCCCTGAAGTTATGATTTTACCACGTTTTCAATAATTAAAAAAGGAAAAACCCTAACCCCCTCCACCCCTTTGTCACAATTTGTGACGTTTTATTGGTCTCCCTCCACAAAATGATGTCACAAAATTTAACCCCCCCCCCCCGCCCCTTTCCTAACCTAACCAGCCTGATAGAGAAAAAAAACTAACATAAATTTTCATTTTACGTTTTTTTTACCGTGTGACAAGAAGTCGATCTCCCCTCTCCCCTCTAAGTATATTTTATTGAAAATTAAAACAAAAATCATGCAAAGCTCTCTGTCTCTTCCTTTTTTACGAGATTATTACACCTGGTAACGCTGCCACTAGAACTCTTAATTATTAGTAACGCCCCCTTCTCCTTCCTCGCAGCACTTTTTTCTCCACGATTTTTCTCTAATGCTTCAGCCTGCCTGATTTTTTTTAACTTTGCCTGCGGCTGAATGGTGCAATCATTTTTGTTTTGCATGTTGTTATATTTGAATAATCCATGGATTAACAGGACAGGACGTCCCTTTAAAATAAGTAGCCCTAGTAAGTATAGCCTAACCCATTCGGAGTTTCAAATACAGATTTAAAAAAAAGTAGGCAATATTTTTTTTTCTGTTGATTTTTTCTTCTTCAAATTACAGAAAAATGAAGCTCTGAAAAAAAGCTTACAATGAAGGGAAGCCATATGCAATTTTCTTTTTTTGTCACTCCTGCCTAGTTCTGCCCAAGTACTGCTTAGTCCTGCCTAAGGACTGCCTAAAGACTGCCTAATCCTGTCCAATTACTGCCTAGTCCTAAGTAAGTACTGACTAGTCCTGCCTAAGTACTGCCTAGTCCTGTCTAAAGACTGCCTAGTCCTGCCTAAAGACTGCCTAGTCCTACCCAAGTAATGTCTAATCCTGCCCAAAGTACTGCCTAGCCCTGCCCAAAATTTTGTACACATCCTGCCTACAGTTGTTCACCCCTCGATTTCACCCCCTACAAAAAACTTTTTCTGTGACACTGTATTCAATCTCAAACATCTGTTAAAAATCCACATCCTTTCCAAGCACATCAATGTAACATTTCAAAAATTCGTACAAGAAATAAAGATTTAATACTTCCTTATTTCTTGTCCGAATTTTTAAAATATTTCATTGGTGTGCATGGCAAAGATGTGACATAGCAGATAAAGTATGCATTATAAAAATGTTTAAAAATAACGTGGTAGCCTTATTTTAAAATGTTTTTTGGTATTTTGGATAATTTTATTTAAAAAATTACATTTTCGTTGAGGTTGAGCAGTGTATACACGATCGGAGTCATTCGGCTTGGAAATCTGCTATCTCAATCTGCCATCTTCACACTGGTGTTAAAAACGCCTATTTTTCAAATAGATCCGCCATCTTAGATTTTTAGGAAATGTCGAGTTTGACATTGGTTCTATAAATTTTAAAGCTTTGAATTTCTACAAAGCTGAGTTAAAAAATTGCGGTTTCTTTGGCACACCCTATGTATCTAATTAAGATTTTGATGTCTAATGTTGAATTACCTGTGGACAAAAAATTATTAGATGATTTTCTTACAAACATAAGGTGACCTGGCTCCGAGGTCTATATTATTAAAAAATGTTGTTCATTTAAATCCAACCAACCACAACAAAAAAACATCAGTAAATCCCTGCTAATCCGCCTATGAAAAGGCAGCAATAACTGGCATGTTGCACCTCTCAGTTCTGCGATATTCAAGCTTGATGCAAGCGCATTATCGAGAAATTTGCGATTTGTTCGGTTATCTAAATTATGGGTAGGGTTAACTAGCTCAGTAAACCTACACCCCCCTCAACGAAACTCGATTTGGAAATTATGTACTCTAATTATGTACTAATTTAGTCCCCTTTTAAAAAATCTTGTGGGTGTGGCTGGGGGGTGGGGTTAATAGCTTGATATTAAGACACACCCTCCTCTGCCTAGGAGAGATTTCAAAAAAGTAATTATACCATAATTTGCTACTAATTATGTACTAATTTCGTCCACTTCTAGAAAATTGCTTAATCTAAAGATAACTTAATTTTTTTTTTTTTGATTTTATGGGGTGTGTGCCTTGATATCCAGGCACACCACCCTCTAGCTAGGAAAAAGATTTTAAAAAAATAATTATATCATAATTTGCTACTACACTGATAAAAAGGTTTGATTGAGACAAATAAATTGATATCTTTGGGCCCCATTACTTTGTCACAAATGTGACAATTTCATCTTAATCTTACACCAGAATTTTTGCTTTAAATGACCTACCTACCAAATAGTCTTCTGTGATGCATAAAACTGTTGGAGGAAATATTCTCACAAACACTCTCATAGTGAAGTAGACTCAAAAAGTGACGAATTAGTTCAGTAGTTTAAGACTTACATTTTTTGGGTTTATTCAGGGTATTTTAGATTCAAGAATTAATACGAGTCAACTAAACTATTTTTGGTACATAAAGATTTATATTCTACCTAAGGGTATAAGTACAAATTTTTCTCTCACGATGTATTATACTTCATCTACGATTTATGTTAACAAGCTAGAATTAGGGTTCTTTTATTCCAAATAACACTGGTGGTTCCTAAATACCTATAGTGACCGGTAAATTCAAAAAGTAGTTTAGTTTGATTAATGTTTTTTTTTTTTGACGGTTTATGTTAAAAATGTATGCTTATGGTTACGTTATGTCAAATAGCAATAAAATAAAACAAACACCTTTTCAAATTGGTTAACCAATTTTCATTTTTATTTTTATTTATAGGATATTTGAAAACATTTCTAAATAACACAACAAAAATTTTATCTGAAATATACTATGTGATTACTTTATTTTCACCAAAATTTGAGACGTTATATCTAGAAAACTAATGGACCAAATTTTTTGTATTTATTTTGTATTATTAAAAAAAATTTAAAATAATTAAAAACTGGAAATAAAAGTTGATTAACCAATTTAAAAAAAATATTTTTTTATATAAGCCAACATTTTTTGGGGTTCTAAAGATTTTATGGCTTATATTATCTCCCTTTTCAAATTTTTTGTATGAAAGCTTTGATGTTAAAAATAAATTCTCCAACCTATGCCTGTAATTGTGGTTTTTGGACTTACTCAGGGTATTTTAGATTTAAGAATTGATATGAATTAATTATTTAGTAAAGCTTTATAAGTAAGGGTATTCTTTTAATAAATTGTTTATTTACGATGTCTAATATTTGTTAATTTCAAAGTTTAGATCTAATGTTATTTTAAATAACAATGAGTTTTAAAACTTTGTATTTTCTTGATTTTTTGTTTGGAGTTTTATTTTATAGGCTTAATGCATTCTTGTAGCAATAAATTATTTCAGTAAAAATGTTTCACATGTTTGTCTTATTAACCGATAAATTTACATTTTTTAAGATAAAATATTAAAGAAATTTCACTGTTTCATAATAATTTTATCGGTGAGTCTCGGAGTGGTCCCGTTTTTTTATTTCAGTGACCAAAATGTACTTTTTTCCATAAAAAATAAATAGTGTAAACTCGAAGTCCATTATTAAACGTTACTGTCTGCAAGATGTAAAACGAAAAATTTGGTACTAAAATGTTCTCATACCAATATGCATTTTAGCAATTGAAAAAACCTAACAGGACATCAGATTCGCGCGCGTGATTTTACCCGAAATGAGACTTTATTCTTTTCATTCCCTCCCTAAAATATTTTAAGATTTTTTTATTTTTTGTGAGTATATGTTTTAGCAGGCTTTTGTTGTTTTATTGGTTAACAGTGAAATTTTCATTTCATCCTTGATGGGTATATATGTAGAAAAACTAAAATTTTATAAAAACCGTAACTTTATGACAAAGTGATAACACTGATAACCAATTTGACGGAAAGTTACACAGTAAAAAAATGAAATTTTTGATTCACTCAATCATTATTGAGTGAAAAAATATCTTAATCAAAATAGCGTATATTAACTTAGAATTGCGTGAAAAGTTTATGACATTGACAAGTTCAAACATTGTGTCAATGGTATTCACAAAAATTGAATTTAAATGTCGAAAACTCGTTTTGACAAAAAATTTCGTTAAAACAATTGTACGAAAAATTTCACTAATTTTTTGCATTGACACAAAGTTTAAAATTGTCAATGTCATAAAATTTTCACACAATCCTGAGTTACCTTACACTATTTTGAGTGACTTTCACTCAATTTTCGGTGAGATATTTTTTCACTCAAAGGCGAGCTCAAAGGCCTTGCGTAGTGAATCAAAATTACCATTTTTTACAGTGTATGATCACTTTAAGTCAATATTATGATCGCTTGGAGTTAAAGCTATGATGACTTTGAGTCAAAGCTATGATAACTTTGACACAAAGTGATGTAACATTGAGCCAAAGATATGATCACTTTGAGTCAAATTAATCCAAACTTTGGCTCAAAGTTAGATGAAGTTATCGTAACTCTAAGATAAAGTTATCATAGCTTTAAGGCAAAGATATCATCATTTTAAGGTGAAGCTATCATCACTTTGGAAATTCCAAATAAATTATAAGTTTGTGTAGAACTGATATTTGTTCTGCCGTATCCAACTATGCCATTAGTTTGAGACAAAGTGGTCTGCTTTGGGACAAAGTGATTCTTTTTTCAGTGTAATTATGTGCTAATGTCGTCTCCTTCTAAAAAATTGCCTGCTCTCAAGATAACTTTTTTTTTGTTTTTATGGGTGTGTAGCTTGATATTAAGGCACACCCCCCTCTGCTTAAGAAATAGATTTGCTTGGGACAAAGTGATTCTTTTTTCAGTGTAATTATGTGCTAATGTCGTCTCCTTCTAAAAAATTGCCTGCTCTCAAGATAACTTTTTTTTTGTTTTTATGGGTGTGTAGCTTGATATTAAGGCACACCCCCCTCTGCTTAAGAAATAGATTTGAAAAAAAGCAATTTTGCCATAATTTGCTACTAATTATGTACTAATTTCGTCCCCTTCTAAAAAATTGCCTACTCTCAAAATAATTTGATTTTTTTTTGTTTATATGGGGTATGGTGTAGCTTGATATCAAGGCACAACCCATAACAAAAAAACAAAAAAGTACCCTTCTTTAAGAGTATATAATTACTACAAAACTATGACATAGCGTCAAGCAACACCCCCCCCCTCCCTTTTAAATGCGAATAACTCCGTTGTTCATTGAAAACAAAATGTTTTAAAGGGAGACTAAATTATTACATAAATTAGTATATAATTTTTACAATATCCAAATTGAGTTTTGTTGAGGGGGGGGGGTGCAGCTTGACTGAGCTGGGTTACTTCAGTTTCGGTCGAATTATTTTCGTATACAATTTTTCGAGATTTTAATTTTGGCAGAAATACATTTCAGATGATTTGTTTTCCGAAAAATTAGGATTTGGGATTGTTCAGACACCATTTGTATGGGTACTTACAAATACGCAAATAATTGTAAAAAATTTGAGCGTTTTTCTGGAACTTTTATCGTTCATTCTTGTGTTCGTAAACTTTATTTTTGAGATAAAAGTATTGTTTAATACACAGGGTGTAACATAAAAAACGAAACGGAAACGTTTTCGACTATTTAGATAACGATTTCGAACAACACGTCAATTTATTATTTAAGGGGGACACTTTTTGCCCATATTTTCATAGGCCACACGAGGGGTCGCTTTTATCATCCGAATTTAAATAGGGAAATCGAGTCATACCTGATTTTGAAGTCCTTTCAAATGTCTTTACAAACGAGTAAAAATTTGATAAACCTAGTCACTAGTTTTCGAGATATCCAATCACTTTCAAAGCTAGTTCAAATTGTACAGAAAAATTTCCCCCATCGGAAATCGGAATAATAAAATGTGCTATTAACGAAAAAAAATCGTAAATAATAACGATTTTTGCATTGTCCCATTCAAAACAACAAAAAAAATGATAACCTCAAAAGTACAGCATCCCTACGTCACAAATTAGATGGTTTAAGTTTTTTTACTATTTTTTGAGGAGCTATTTCGTAACGGGCTATTTTGATACAGAAGTCTGTCCAATACGTGCCTCGCTTTTTAATAATGGTACATTATAAACTTACAAGTGGTACTTTTTATCCCGAGGCGAAAAGTTTGTAGACTCAGCAAAGCGAGGGATATACTTTGTCGAGGGATACAGAGGCACTTTAGTGACGTGGTTTATATACTATTTTATACACTTTATGATAGAAAAAATCAGAACAATCTCGCTTGATATAACATAATACATCCGCTAAGTGTCCCATCTGCCAGTTTTTCCATTCTAACCATTTTCCCAGCTGCTCCATTTATAATTTTTCTACATTTATCCATTTTTCACCACTGCTCCATTTTTATATTCGCTCCATTTCCTCCATTGTTCCAGTTTTTCAATTTTTCCATTTTCCACCACCGCTTTATTTTCCCAGCTGTTTTATTTTCCATATCGCCATATTTCCATTTTCTCCATTTTGGATTATTAACCACCGCAGAAGGAACAAATTTACTTTATGCACTTTAGGGATAAAATAGGTACGTTTAATCCGTCTTTTTAGAGACTAAAGGAGGAACTTTTAATCCCTAAGAGATTAAAAAAGATTTAATACCTAAGGGATTAAAAGTAAATTAAATCCCTCAGCCTAGGGATCAGAAGTAAATTTAATCCCTCGGGGATTAAAAAATATTAATCCCTGGAAAATTATAGTTAAATTTATCGCAAGTCAAATCAAACAGCACTTGTTCTTGACCAAGATTTCATTCTTAGCACCCTTTCTTGTAGTCGAAGAACCATTTGGCGTAGAAATAACGTGATTTGAACAATAATCTTTTCTTAGAATGCATAAAATACTATATAGACCTCGGAACCTTGCAGCATTAAAAATAGCACTTTATTATTAAAAAAACCCTTTAAATCCCTAAAGTGGATCAAATTTATTATTTTCATATTTTAGGTCGCCAAATGCGTACCTCCCAGTCAATCAACCCAAGAAATCTTCAATACCAAAGAAACTTTTCCAGCAGAAATCGGATGGTATTCGGTACTGATTCCCACCTTAAAGGAGTTCCAAAGACAAAACGGCGTGGAAAATGTCATTGATTGTTTTTGTGGGTACTTTGGCTCGAGATTGGGGCTGGATCCAAATAAAGAGTTTGATGAGCATGGCTTGATTCTGCTTGAGAATTTAATTGTATCAGGTAATTTTTTAAATGAATAATTAATTCATCGCCAATGATAAATTTAAATTAAGAGTATACCTAGTCTCCGATAAAAAAAAACGGTCCAATTCAGAAGTAGGTATCGCGCGATTCTCCATATTTCCCCCCCCCCCCTACCTCTCTTACACTGGAGCTGAAAAAGTTTTATGTACACGAGTTGCCTAATTTTCTGAAAACTTTCAAATGACGTCTTTAAAAATTAGCAGCTGTCATCGCAACTGTCAAATTTTGATATTAAATTCTCTATACAGGGTGATTCAAAATTCCCTAGAAAGATTTGAACAGTGATTAGATATCATTAATCTAAGAAAAGTTACGTGATTATTTTGTTTAAATTTAATTTTTTTTTCTCTGAATTTAGAAATAAAATTTTCGTATTTTTTTGGGAATCGCATTTAAAATAATTTACCAAGTAAGTCTACGTGTGCTGACAATGACATGTTTTGGGGTTTTGTCAAGCATTTTGAAGTTGTCAGAGTTTTGTTTTCAAAAATTGATATGTCTAGTTCGTAGTAAAGGGGGCTTCTCAGAAAATATCAACAATTTTCAATGCAAATATCTCTGAAACGAAAGAGTTTACAAAAATATATTTTACTAATTCTTGTTCAGAACAACAAATTCTTTCTTCACCCTGTGTAAGAAACTCTTTAAAAATAAATTTTTATTAATTTTTTTTTTTTAAGAACAAGCTCTTATTAAAGGCACTTTAAAGTAGAAAATAATTTTTTATCTTTCTTATACCATAATAAAAGTGATGGGCACAAATTAAAACTTTTAACTTTAGGTATCGTATATCGGTCACATCGACGATTCTCCTAAGAAACAGTTGTATTACTCTATAACCTTAGGACATTTTCAAAGGCTTGGCAAGCACGGCAATCTCACCCATTCTCAGCTTCTTTAGATGAAAGCATTATGTTTATCATTCGAATAGAAGAAGAATTTAGTTCTTCTTTTGTAGTTCTCTCTTTATCACTGTGAAGTTAAAATTTTTAATTTGCGCCCATCGCTTTGATTAAGGTATAAGAAAGATAAAAAATTATTTTCTAGTTTTGTTTAATTTTTGTGTTTAATTAACTTTAGGTATCGTATATCGGTCACATCGACGATTCTCCTAAGAAACAGTTGTATTACTCTATAACCTTAGGACATTTTCAAAGGCTTGGCAAGCACGGCAATCTCACCCATTCTCAGCTTCTTTAGATGAAAGCATTATGTTTATCATTCGAATAGAAGAAGAATTTAGTTCTTCTTTTGTAGTTCTCTCTTTATCACTGTGAAGTTAAAATTTTTAATTTGCGCCCATCGCTTTGATTAAGGTATAAGAAAGATAAAAAATTATTTTCTAGTTTTGTTTAATTTTTGTGTTTAATTGTTCTTTAAAAGTTTTTTTTTAACAAAAATTATTTTTTTAATTTTTAGATTTGTACCCTAAATCGACAAATCTGATCAAAAATTCATATCCCCTTCACGAAAAACCTCTGTATGCCAATTTTGATTTAAATCGAACAAACTAAATCTTTTCCCCACTCCACTCCGTCCATTTGGAATCCGCCATATTTAAATTTCCAAATCTGATCAAAAATTCATAATCCCCCTCCTTAAAAACCCCTGTATGCCAATTTTGATTGGATTGATTGATGGAACAAACTAAATCTTTTCCCCCCTCCAATTCCCTCGTTAGAGGGAGGTGGGTATCTGAGAATACCATATTATTAGGGAGGAGGGGTACCTACTAGTGACATATTATTGTATTGTCACCGGAACTATAAATGCATGTCAAATTAAGTTGCAAGGTGCCACCCGAACAAACATACATAGCTACATAAATAGGTACATAGCAAATTAAATAAAAGCTTGTAAAATGTAAAATAAAACAAATTCTTGTAAAAATGTTTATCAACCTGTATCTTTTTTTTACTTATGTCACAACGTTCCGAAGCCGGTGGGCTTAAGAAAACCGATCTGAGCAAAGTGCCGCAAAAATATTTCACTTGTGAAGTGTAAAGTGATTGCAATCAGTTGGTGGGCATGGTGGGGGAAGTGATCGAAATCGAAAGAACACCGTGCAATCAGTTGATCTGATTTTAATCAGTTTGTTCATAATGAAAGAATATGTACATATAGAGAATTATTTTTTTAAAAAAATGAATCGATAAAAAAAGAAAGAATGGATATTTGTGACAACTTAGTTTGTTACCGTCACACTGACATTTTTTCAATGTGACCAACACTATGATAACCAACCATCAGTCAGCAGAGTTGTCATTTTAAAACAACATTTTGAAAGATATCGGGTTTAGGCAACACCTGCTTAACTAAAAGGCCAGTGAACTCTTTTTCAATTTAGTATCCTTTAGCCTACTATAGCGGTCAGATTGACACCCAACTGACAGAAAATCCATGTTTTACCTGTCAATTTGGTTATAAAAATGGCGGCAATCTATGGCTCAAGGGCACTGAAGAGATAAGAGTTAACTGGCTTTTTAGTTGACAACGGTGTTGGTTTAGGACTGGTAAATGAAACTCTTAGGGCTGGTTGTTCAATCAAGGTTCAACTGCGAGTTCAAGTGAACTTGGTTCAAGGATGAACTTGGTTCAGCTTTAGTCTCCGGTTGTTCAATCAAAATTTGAACTGAGTTCAGTTGACTGAAGTTTAACTGTCGACCTACTTTATTGAAAGCAATAATGAACTGGTCAACTGTAATATTTTGGGGAGAATATAACATAATACTTAATATTTTGTTTTATTTAGTATTGTTTAAAAGAGTGGTTGATTTTTTAAAGTTTTCAGTCTCTCTTCTTCGGTTCTAGCTGGATAGATCAAACTTGGATATAGTAAGCATGATTGCTGGAAAGACTCCACACTACTCTGCTGGCAGTACTTTGGTAGTCGCCTATAAATAAACAAAATTTTCTGTAGCAGTGGAGTTTTAAAAGCGCCATCTCTGTTGGTGTCAAAAGCACGATTTCAGAAAAAAAAGTATTGAATAAGGCACAGGATTTTATCGCATTAACTTTTCACATGTCCGGAGACATATCGTTGGATTATTTCTCCAATTTGGCCAACGAGAAACCTCACCCCCTTTTTCGTAAAGCGTCACCATCACTATCTTTCATAAATAATAACTTGGCCTCGCCATCTAATATATCCCTGAATCACCAGAATAATCTCTACAAAGTCTTCATCATCTGTTAGTTGCTCCATTTTATAAAATTTACCTCAACCAGCAGATTGGACTGACACAATTTTTTTGGAACGTTAAAATTTAGGCTAAATTATACTTTTTTATTTTTAAAAGTTATTATTTATATTTCTCCTTTTTAAACAAAAAAAAATGTTTTGTTTATACTGAACTTCCACTTGAACCCTCAAAAATGAGCGATCAAGTAAACCAGGTTCAAGAGCACGGAAAAATTCCATTTAAGTTATGAACCAATATTGAACAACTCACCATTTTCCTTAAACCAGGTTCAAACACTGAACTGGCTTTGAACGTCCATTGAACAACCGGGCCTTAGTTTTCTTAAATGGCCAAAGTTTCGACCCTTTATTGGAGACTTTTTCAAGGCGATTTTCTGATACCATAGTAAAAGCGACGGGAACAAATTAAATTTTGAACAACCCTTATTAGACCGACAGCCGTAGCGCAGTGGGCGGCATATCCGACCGTCGCACGGAAGGTCTCGGGTTCGATCTCCGGGGCCGTCGGTAGTCTACTTGGACTTTTTTCGCAAAATTACATAATTTTGTGAGATTAAGGGAAAACGCCGCGCCGTATGGAGCGGAGTAGGCCGTGTTAGCTAGAAGGTAGGCTAACACGATTACGTACACTTCCGGCCACATAAAATGAGTACGCCGATTTTATATAGTGTATTATGGGCCTCCCAACTCAGTAACCTTTTATTTATTTCAAATTGACAAAAAATGTCACTGTCAGATTTTGTGGTTTTCATACGCTTATATTTAAAAATGCCCAAACTAAATGAATTCGTAAAAGCCCAAATTTTGGCAAAATTAGACGGTGGTTGGTTGGTACGAAGAAGAGCGGTCCATTATGGATGAAACAAGGCTACAATTGTGAGAATAAGGAGAAAGTATCAAGAAGAAGGAACTGTTCCACGAAGGCGAGGCACTGGCTTGACCCAAGTCAGTACGCCTCAGCAGGATTAGCAACTGATCGAAAAATATATTGCTGGGAACGAAGACCGGGCTGGAAGATTTTCCATGAATGTGTGCAGTTGGATATCGGCGATGAGGCTCTTTTTAGAATGCATGGAAGATTTACGGCTGAGTTTTATGTTGGTATGATGAGAAATATTATGCTTCCAGAAGCAACCATTCTTCATCCAGAAGGTTTTGTGTATCAACAGGATAACTGTCGTATCCACACCGCACGCATTTCTAAACAGTGGTTCCAGCAACACAACATCGAGGTTTTGCCATGGCCGTCAAAAACTCCTGTGAACACAAATGAATATTGTTCCTAGAAATTCCAACCACTTAATGGAGCTCAGAGTCAGAAGGTACGACGAAGTCATTGTTTCAAATCCAAATTTATTTCAAAATTTAGCAGATTCCATGCCACGAAGACTGGCAAACATTATCGAGGCTGACGGAGCAATGACACGCTACTGAAGAAACGTTTTCTTGTTTTTTTTTTAAATTTACGTAGTGCTTTAATAATTTCTTTTTGATTTTGAACATTTTTGGTTGTCTGCAAAGACTTAAATTACTTAAATTTACGGATCCTGCAGAGGTGCGCTGACTATGATTAAGTTATTGCTTTCCTTTTGTCAAACAGTTGCTTCTTCTCGATACCTTTTTCTTGTTCGCACAATTGTGGTCTTGTTTTTTCCATAATGACCTTTAAGAATAATTTTTTATAATAAAATGTTGAATAATTTAAAAAAATTCTTTTATTCATTAGTATATTAGTTTTTTAGTAAAGTGTGGCCAGTCTCCTTATGTTTGTGTTTACAATGTCAAAAGATCTAACCTGTAATTCGAAAACGTCAATGTCAGTTACAATAAGCAACGCAATTAGCAAAACTTAAATTCAACAGAGATGTAGCTAACTTCTGCTGTACGCATTTTATGTGGCCGGAAGTGTGCCATCCCTCGTAGAGGACGATGATAGGGGGACGGTACCGTGTGATCCAAATATTGATAGTGGAGCACATAAAAGATCCCTAGTCCCCACAAAGGGGTTTAGGTCTAAATCTCTCTAGAAAAAGAAAACTGCCTTCTTAGGGGGTGCTCATCAGACCGGTCTGGCGAGCGGGTCGGGGGGGGGGGTGTGAATGAGCCACAATAGATCTCTCAGGTCGCAGTGGAGGGAGATGTAAATTGTACCATTCCTAACAAACCTAACCCTACCCTTATCAGAAAGCTAAAAAAATATTTTTAACTTTTTAGTGCTTTCTATAAGAGCTTTTTATTAAAAAACATTTTTTACTTAAATTTATTGAATTGTCCTTACCTGAGGATATGGATTGAATGGAAGTCAACCCCCAAACTAGACTGTAAAAAAATCCAAGATCAATCTGACTGCTCAAACTGGTTTATAATTATTATCGGCAGTTAATTCCCAATTGCAGCAAACTTTAACGTAAATATCTATTTTTTCGTAGTAACGTAAGTATTTAAATATTTTAACAAAGGACGTAATCCAAATCTTCTGCAGTTCAGTCTATGTGGAAATAGTAACTTTGTAGACGCACTCGCGAGCACAAGTAAGATTTTTTTGTAAATTAAAATAAATTTTCGAGTATCCTGTATTGGAAGAGTCCTTGTGCACACTGCCGACTGGATTGATTTCGACGTTGACGAAAAAATCTCGAAATCCCATGTTCTGTGCAGTAGGTAAATGTATTGCAGCTATACAGGATAGGTCAAAAGGAAATATCTTTTGTAGCAGGAATGGAACAAAGGTTGTCAAGACTTATCGCTTAATTTCACTATTTGACCAATAGCGCAATAGAATAGTGTTTTAAAATGGCAAAACTGACTACACAGCCACACTTTTCAGGGCTAATAAGGGATCATGCCAGAAACCTAAAACCACATTTTTCCACCAAAATTTCCGTCTAGGTTCGCCGCCATCTTGGATTTTGTGTTGGACTTAATACTTCGGGTTAATATTTGTCCGATTTTATAACGGGTTTTTTTGGTTTTACTCGAATTTCGAAATGGCGACATGTGATAACTTATTAGCCAATATTTCTCTTGGTGTAGACTTGAGAAGAAAAGTGTTCATATATAAATTATAGATATCAAAATTCTCTATAATGTTTTTAACACTTTTTCTGTGTAGTAAAAAATAGCTGAGATAGAGTGCTGCAAAGTTGACAGTACAAATTCTTGAGGTAAGATTTAACTCCCTTATTGCGTCAAGTTGGCCATGACGATCGCCTATGGTTTGTCAAACGAGGAATTTATCAGACAGTATTTAATAAAACTTTTCATTCTAAGAACGATTCACCATAAAAACTGCAATTTGTTAAACCAATTTTTTATCCGAACCTCATTTCTTCAAACCCAGTCAATAACAAACTCAAAATTTATAAGACCCGTTTTTAATCCAACGATTGTTCATCAAACTCATTCAATATCAAACTCGTAATTTGTAAAACCCATTTTTATTCAAACCCGGCATTTGTCAAACCATTATTTTTCAAAACCGGAATTCGTAAGACCCGTTTATCAGAAATTTGTTCAACTGGAATACAAGTGACATCTATACACAAACTATTGAACATTGAACGCTACGTGTACAAGTATTAGCGCGTAGTAGTGCCAAATACAACGAAACGCCGCGCCGCCGCGCCACCTGTGTGTACGCCTCCCGTTCATGTATTATTGGCGAATGCGCAATCAATTTAGCAGAAATTTCTGATAAACAACGATTCTTACGAATTCCGGTTTAAATGATTTTGATGAACAATGTTCGATTAAAAACGGGTCTTATAAATTTCGAATTTGTTATTGAATGGGTTTGATGAAATAAGGTTCGAATAAAAAATTTGTTTAACGAATTGCAGTTTCTATAATGAATGATTTTATAATTGAACTTTCTTTTATTTAACGAGTTTGATTTTGCACATTCTAATAAACCGTGGGCGTCCACCAAGACAAAACATAAGTACCTACTCACCTATTATTGACAACTGAGTTATTTTCTATTCTGGAATATTGGAATATTAGATAATATTCTGCGTAGCTACTTTCAAAAGTATAATTCCATATTCGTCCTTATGTATTTCGAGGAAAACCAGGAGATTAATTGTTTGGTTCGCAAAAAAAAATTATGCGAGAATTAAAATCACGTCGTGAAAAAGAAAGGTAAGCAAAAACTGATATCTGGAATTAAGTACTTATTTACCAATAACTTACCTAAAAAATAAAGATATAAAAAGTCTCATTGAGAAAATTTTTGCCTGCGGCGCTTTTTAGAAATTTATTGACACTTTTTACAGAGTGATCTAAATGGTAGTCTTACTTCTTTTTTTCTACGATTTTTAAGATAGAGATAAAACGAGAATTGATTTTTCTATATTTTTGACATTTCTATAGCAGATCACGTGATTTTCGGAAACTTTGAGTTTTGCCGGATATACAGTGGCATACCCAAATCTGAAAAAGATTCTTATTAAATAACCGTCATTTTTTCTCAAAAATGTTTTAGAACATTTTTTGCCTTAATGTCTGTCTGTCTGTCTGTCTGTCTGTCACCAACGCGCCTAACTCAAGAACCACTTGTCCGATTTTGACGAAATTTAGTAGGTACGTAGACTTGGTTTGTGCTCCAGATGATCCCATTCCAAGAACATTAAAATTGCCCCCCAGGCCAGTGGCGGAGATAATGAAAGGGACTTATTAAAAAACCCAGTTTAATCCAGAATATGGCATGTGGGGTATTAATTGGATCATATTTAAACAGGGATTGTAAAGGGTTTGGTGAGAGCTTTAGTGCCTATAAATTGAAAGAGTATTTTAAAAATTCTTGCCTGCGTTAACATTTCTTTCTTTTTCTATAAAAAAATACACGTTTGTGACGTCCTCTATCTCCGTTATTTTTAACATAACTGTTATTTTTTATTAGCAAAATTTAAAGAAAATTTAACCCACTAAATTTTTTATAGAAACATTTTTCTTTTAAAGTTTAATGGTAAAAAATTATATGTCAAAGTATATATATGCTACCTTGATTAATCATTATTTTCGGCGGTAGATGTGAATTAACTTTTTATCCGAGACATATAACAAAAAAAATATTAGATAAAAAAAAAATGTGGTTTTATATGTCTTATATGACTTTCTGCTTGCTGTAAAAAATTTGGTTGTTAAGTCAGTTTTGTAGATAAATCGCGATTTTCTGACTATTCTATTGGAGTACAACGCAATTTTTTAATTACGCACAAGCTGCGTGAAGTAGTAAAAATGAAATATGTGTATAGTTTGCAAGGTAACTTAAAATTAAAATATTTTAGACTAACCCTGTAATTTATTTTTAAATAAAAGAAAAATTCTAGAAAAATTAAAAGTAAACAAAGTAGTTTCGGGACGAAACATTTATTACTACCTATATCACACTCGTGCTAAGGGTAGGGGAGGGTAGATCACCGAAATTCTTCGCATATCTGAATTAAAGAATATACAGACTTTACTCTAAAACTTTATATCTTAAAACACACAATGATCAGCAACAACTTTTAGGGCGGTATTTACTAAGAAAAGAAACTTCTTTGAATTTTGGACTTTCTATAATCATATAAGTGTTTTGGTACGGCAAAAACACAGGTTTATCCAGTATTTCTAGAAAAAATGGAATGGGTTTCTCCCTTTATAGGAGACCTTTTAACTAAAAATGCTGTGCGTTAGTTTGCGGAGATCCAAATTAGAAAAGATTGGTGCTAGAAAGCACGGATAGTCCACCATACAATCAATTATTTTATGTTGAAAGGAAATGAAAATATAACTGTAGTTTTGAAAAATGTGAACCTTAGAACAAAATTTTAATAATAAATAATATTTACGAAAACCAAAATCTGAACGCATATCAATAGCTGCTTTACTTCTAAAGTTATGATTTTTTTTATATATTTTAACGTTTTTTTAAATAACTCGGAAACTAAAGCTCCCTCGAATTTAGATTTTATAACAAAATTTTTAGTCCACATTCATGGAAACTTAAATATGAAAACCGTATATCTCTACTTGCTTTTTTTTAAGTTACAATTTTTTAAAATATTTTATCCCTCTTTCCCTCCTTTAACCCCCCACCAACCTACCAAAAGTTAAAATCGATTAAGGCGTTCTTGAGTTATCGTGTATACAGACAGACAACAGACTGACAGATAACTTTTTTTATTCGTCGATTAAGGTGTTCTGGAACCTTAGTAACTCATTTTTGATTATATTAAAAAAAGTCAAAATTTCACGATTTTAATAGTTCTCCATACCACATCGAAAAAGAGTTAACTGGATTTTTAGTTAAGCAGGTGTTGCCTGGGAGCAGAATTTCTATCAGTTCGAGAATAAGGGCACAGAACTGAACTAACGTCTTGCTCACTGATGTTTAAACAAGAACCCTATTATCTTAAACAAAAAAAGCCTTTAACATCTCAGTAAAAAATTCTAACATTAATTTTGCAAAAAATCTCCGAACTTTCATAAAATTTTAGTAAAATTGCTAAAATCACGTTTCTTTTCCGGCCCTAGCGCGCAAGAATTTACCGTGAAAGACTTTGACCGCGCATTACCACTAAAACAAAAAAAAAATATGGTACAAAATATAAATTTGAATGAGGCGAATCCCTGACAACCCAAAAATTTCTTTTTTTTTCCTGCGCAGTTAAAGCCGCAAATCTTAAATTTTTACATGCGCTGTAATAAATGACCGTGATCTCCTTGAGTCAAGAGTTTCTAAAGAGTTTCTGTAAGTGACCTTAGCTCAGGAAATGTCATACTGTTTGGAGTTAAATAAACATTAGAATTGGCTGAACTTTAAATGAAACGCAAATTTTGTAATAACTAAGGTACGAGAGCATTTTTTTGATTTTTTGCCGAATAAGCTAAAATTTATTTCTAAGGCTACCAATTCGAAATATTCAAACATTTGAATCGGTGGCCTTAGAATGGCGATGATTTCCTTGGCCGGACCAACACCTTTCTTAACTAGTTGAGACCAGGCTTTTTGAAAAAAGAAAACCTAATTTTTTTCGCTCAAGCAGGAAATATACAGGAATAATGTAATAACTTATTGATAATTCTCCAATTTTTTTAAAACTCGGGTTTGAAACCTGGGAGAAAGATGTTATCACAAGACCTTTTTTTAAAAAAAAAATATTGAAAAATCCCTCAGATAATTTGAAAATGAACAACCGTGCAAAATTTCAGCTAATTCTGATGTTTAATTTTCCCTGGGACCCCGACAAAGTTATGGAAAAAGAAGTTGCCAGTTGTAGTTTTGTCCTTAACTATCTGGGGAAAAACTATGGCTTCAATGTAAAATTCATTCATTCACATTCTTTTTGATTAACAAAAATTTCAGGATACAAAAACGAAGACAGATTCAAAGGACTCGACGAACAAACAGCTAATGCGGTGCTCAAAAGTCTTGCAGCTTTTCACGCAGTTCCTATCGCTATCAAACTCAAAGACCCTGAACTTTTTAAAGAGAAAATTAATAATTATCTAGAAGGCTTTTCCCACATGAAGAAAGCTCCACCTGTGAATCCTTTCAACGGTATAGTACCATTAGTCATATGATTAATACCAACCCCAAAAGGTTGAACACGAGCTATCGTACTTACTAGGAATTATAGCAGAGACTGAACAGCAGTACCTATACGGAGTATTAAAATAGTGGAAACAATACTTAATAATGGCTAACCATACGTGGAATACATTGTTCGGTTACATTTTGGCCTTGGCCTTATAATACATCAATTTGTTTAAGCAGGACTATATCTGTCTAATTTTCACGTTTCAGTTGTCCGCAGAAGTGCAAAGTGAGCTTAACAAATGGGTGTACGATGTACGATGCCATCGTGTGCTGGTATTCTTAAAGTAGGAGAAGGGACCAGGATGTTCTATTATAAATGTCATCCCCCCACTTTTTTCACAACGCAAAAGTCTTTGCGATGTACGTCAAATTTGCCAAATGTCATTACAAATGTCAAATTTTGACACCAACTTTTTTATTTTAAATACAACACCCTGTATTTTAAACAAAACATCAAAAGATCTTGGGTGGAAATAACCAAAATTCAAACTTGGATGAGCATCCCACAAGGAACACACAAAAGTTCAAAGCGAAAAGAGAAATGATTAAACGATGTTTCGCCCTGGGTAACCAGCGTGGGCTCATCAGTAGTTTCACTGGTCATCATCCACTATACATCATTAAACACCATCATAAACTTTGATTTCCAACCTGGAACCACTTACAAATAGGCATCGTTCCGCACTGGTACTTGTTCAAGTTACCTGATACGAATTCGTCCTGGCGTGTTAATATTTCCAGTAGGATTATGCTCCTAAGGCAATTAAAACAAAAAAAGAAGTTAAAAACCTCCAAATCAGTTACTTCAACCGAAAAAGAAACTAAAAAACAAAAGATCAAAAGATCTTGGGTGGAAATAATGAAAATTTAAGCTTGGATGAGCATCCGACAAGGAACACACAAAAGATCAAAGCGAAAAGAGAAATGATTAAACGATGTTTCGCCCTGGGTTCACTGTTTGCCACCCTCCACTATACATCATTAAACACCATCATACACTTTGATTTCCAACCTTGAACTACTCACAAATAGGCATCGTTCCGCACTGGTACTTATCCAAGTTACCTGATACGAATTTGTCCTGGCGTGTTAATATTTCAGTAGGATTATTATTTCTAACCAAGATCTTTTGATCTTTTGTTTTTTAGTTTCTTTTTCGGTTGAAGTAACTGATTTGGACTTTTTTTTAACTTCTTTTGTTTTAATTGCCTTAGGAGCATAATCCTACTGGAAATATTAATACGCCAGGACGAATTCGTAACAGGTAACTTGGATAATAAATAGAACGATGCCTATTTGTGAGTGGTTCAAGGTTGGAAATCAAAGTATATGATGGTGTTTAATGATGTATAGTGGAGGGTGACCAGTGAAACTACTGATGAGCCCACGCTGGTTACCCAGGGCGAAACATCGTTTAATCATTTCTCTTTTCGCTTTGATCTTTTGTGTGTTCCTTGTGGTATGCTTATCCAAGTTTGAATTTTCATTATTTCCACCCAAGATCTTTTGATCTTTTGTTTTTTAGTTTCTTTTTCGGTTGAAGTAACTGATTTGGAGGTTTTTTAACTTCTTTTTTTTACCCTGTATTTTGTTGCATTTTTAGATTCCTCTTTTTGTCTGGTTTCAAAAATATCTAATATATCCATGCTATGATAAATATTAGACACTTAAAGTTATTTTTAGTTTTATCACTATTCGTATCCTTATTTCTATCGAGTCGACCAATCAAGCAGGGGCACTTTTAAAATCATGGCGAATGCGTAACAGCTCCAGATGATTAAATGTACAAAAACCTCGTTAGGTACGATAAGGGAGTCGTAACATTACGACCGTACCTGCATACGAAATGATGTTTTGACGCATTTGATGAGCTGGAGATGTCCCGCATTCGCCATCAGTTTAAAAGGACACGTGCTGGATAGGTCGACTCGATAGAGATAAGGATACGAGTGCCGATAGACCCGAAATTTAACTTTAAGTGTCTATTATCTTAGGTAAAAAGCAATAAAATTTGACCGCTGTGGGGATATGATTACATCTGTCTTAATTTTAATTACATTTGACACATTTGACATACAGAGAAATTGTTCACACGAAGTAACTTCATTTTGGACCACGTTTATGTTTCCTTGAGTGTGCATATTCTGTAAGATTGCAAAAAGTTATAAAACTTTTGTGTATAAAACATTTTTGTAGATTGTATAATAACAAAAAAAAAATACGTCTTAGCAGTCAAATTATAATGCGCTATATCTCAATAGTAGTTTACATAACAAGCATGTTATATGATAGTCATTAAACGCGAAGATGAAGTTTGAGACGCGAGCCGCAGGCGAGTGTCTTAATTTATCTGAGCGTGTAATGACCATAACATGCGAGTTAGTGAACTATACTTAATCTGCGACCAATAAAAATGTCATCATAAATATCAGAAATTATTAAAAATATCAAACACGAGCACTCTTAAGTCAACAACCTTCATAACCTGAAGTTTCAATGACGTTCTATCTAAAACGTCAAAACAAATAAGGTTACTAAGGATATTTTCATATATCTTTTTAAAAACAAGTTTTTTTTCTTAAAAATGCATAATATGTCAATTTAACGGAACTTATTTTTTGTTAGCTACTAAAATTATATTGGATTTATTTACGTTTAAATAGATAATATAGAAAATAGAAATATAGAAAAAATAATTCACATTTTTGCTTTTATAAAATAGAGTTTTATCGCTTGTCACGCCAGCTTGTGGTTTACGTCTAAAGGCGCATTTACACAGACAAACTTTCCTTTGATGTTGAAATGCCGACAAACATTTACATGAGCCTCTTGAGCAAAATGTTCAAAGAAAAGTTTGAGCAAAATCTCGTACAAAAAGACTCACAGAAATTTTGGAGAGAATGTTAAGCAAAATTTATTTGAAGAAATGTTGGTATAGAAATTTCTTACAAATTTAAATTTTATAGTTTTATGGGAATTCATTGAACTTAACTGAAAATAGAAACACTAAGTTTTAAAACAAGGTATTTTTAATTAAGTGCTTTCCGACGGAATAACATAAGCAACTTCGATTGATTTGATTTTTATAGGGAATATGCCAGTATACTTGTAACTTTTTTGGGGTTGTAAAAAAACGAGAATAAAAGAAATAATAATTCGCCCTTATTTATTGCTGTTGCCTAAAATGTAATGATAAAAATTTACGTTTAAAAGAATATCTCTTATTTTACTTCCTAGTTTAGTTAATATATGAACAAAAGCACGTTCGGTTTAAATAATACCCGTTTATTACCCACTTTTACTTAAAATATAATTTAACAGTAATAGACTAGACTTTTGAATCGGAATGTTTCCCGTTTGCATATTGTTTGTTCAGTGTCAGTAATCGATCTTGATTATTACACTAAATTGACAGTAAATATCTATATCTTTAGCATTTTCATGAACCTTTTGCTTTTTTAAGCAACCCTTGGGGCCTTAAACTAACTAGGTTAATCTGCTGTGAGGAATTTAAAAAAAACGATCAAAGCTAAGGGTAAAGTACAGTTACAAAAATATGTTTAATAAAAAATCCCCTCCCCACCACTCCTCATAGTCGTGAGGCGCGGATTACCGCTTAAAAGTGCAATTTTTGAGTATTTTGGCGATATTTGAAAAAAAAAAATTTTTTGGAAAAGAAAAATTTTCCTTGGTTGTTTTTCGAATTTAGGAAAAAAACCCTTGTAAATAAAAAAAAATCGCAAGGAAATCCAAAAAATCCCCCGTGCAAAAAAATCCGGGAAAAACCCTAAGAAAAAAATACTGTTGGTAACCGTAATCCATGTGACAAAACTGATAGCCAAGAATAATGTTTCGCTTGCCGTCGGCTTTTTTTCACAAAAATTTAAAATAAAAGTTGGTGTTCCATTTTTTTAAAGAATTGAGATCACTGATCACTGATGTGAAATTTTATTTATTCTCATCTCTAAAAATATGTTTCCAAAACAGATAGCAATAATTTGCTCAAAAATTTACCCGCACAAAATGTTCAAAGAAAAGCTCACAAAAATGTTCACGCAAAAAATTTTAGATCTTTTGCACGAGCTTTTGTTTGAGCATGTTCGTCTGTGTAATTGCGCTTTAAGCTTTATTATTATCCTAGGACAGGCCCATCTGCCCTTAAAATCGTGTTGAGATGGTCGTAAAATTAGTATTATTCGTTGGTTGTAGGTTAAAAACATTAATCATGGCATGAAGATATATTTTTGAAATTGCAAAAAAAGAGGAATAAAAAAATGCAATAAAATACAGGGTATCGTATTTAAAATAAGAAATTCGTTGTCAAAATTTGACATTTGTTGTACATTATACAATTTTTCCATTCAAAACTTTTTTGTAGCCATTCAGTATAACGGAGAAAAGTGGGGGTGACATTTATAATAGAACATCCTGTACTTACATCTCTCCACGTTCGGATTAACTGGTATCTCTAAAACGGGTTGCGAAATTTCTTTCCCAGTATTCTGAGAGAGAGACAGAACAGCTACTCCTCAAAATTTAAGTGAAAGCACTGTCTATACTATACCTACAGCTTGTCTTAAAAGTCTAGAATAATCGATTTTTTGAGTGAAAAATAGTTTTTTTTTCAATTTTTATAGGATCATTTTAGGCAAAAAAAGCGGTTTATAAAAATGTACACCCTTTTATAGAGGGTGTCCCAAAAATAAGATATGACACAAACTTACCTTTCTTAAATTGGACACCCTGTATAATATGTATTATAAAATAAGTATCATAGGTATTAATAGCGGGTAGTTAATTTTGATTTCTCTTCCATATAAATTCAAACTTAAATATCTTGGAAAAGATAAAAGATATACCCATAGTGTTTGGGTGAAAAACGGTAAGTTTGTATCATATGTTATTTTTGGGACACCCTATTTTTTTTTACCTAAAATACAAACCTTTTCTCAAAAACTACATTATTCCAGACTTTTGAAATACACAGTATATTAGACAATGATGAAAGCAAGAGTGGACATGCCTGTTCCACCCGTTTTAGAGATCTCGGATGGTCCGGACTAGAGGCCCTGTATACAATTTTTGACAGTGTAAAACAATATTTACATGAGGGAAGCAACTCGAATTGGCAGTTGTAAAAAATTGTCAGTCCATTTCATAAAATCGGTTTTAAATTAAAGTATGAAAAGAACTAGAAAGAAAGACGAGTTAAATGTCTTCTAGTCCGGACTAGGTTAGGTATCAGTACTCCCTTCTCACACTTTCAAGAATCTGTGCTGGTGGGTGCTTAGTGCAAACTTCGCCGAGTTTGTATAGCCCAAGATCGTTAGAATTTTTAGGGAATTTTTCCGGATGAAGCTGGATTTTTGGAAGATGTTGATTTATCCCTGTATGTATGTATGTATGTATGAATACAAAACTGGTGGGCAGCTCTCTATCGAAGGCTGAACCATGCACTGCGGTCTCAAATGGGCTTATTGTGCCCAGGAATTTACTGAGATTTTAAAAATCGCAAACTACAAAACTTAATTTAGGCTTGATACTTTGTCTTCAACTTATGCCAGTTCTGATAATTTGGGAGGGTGGGGATTTAACTTCACAGCACCTAGGCCTCATTAGACCCGTTGTGCATCCTCCTATAGGGCTTCGAACGTAGTTGATAACGTCGCCAAGGGAATCCTCATGTATGTTGGCTGGTCTCGTCGAAAATAGCCTTTCGGGTAGATGACAGCGCTGTACAGTCGCAGAGAATGTATTCCATAGTTTCATCTTCTTGTTTACAACCTCTACATAGAGGTGTTTCAGATAACATCATTCTATTGAGGAGTTTTTTTTAGTTGGCAGTGGCCGGTCAGAATGCCCGTGACAAAGCGCAGGTTCTGTCTGGTCATTGATAGGAATTTTTTTGCTGATGCTTGGTCAGGGTAACGTAGTAATTCCCTGGCAAGGTTACAGTTTCTAGTTTCATCCCATCTTTTTCTAAAGTCTCTTTGGGAATGTTCTCGTATTTGGTTCGCCACTGTTAATGCTGTTATACTGACAGAAGGGGCAGGTTCAAAGAGTGTTTGTCCCGCTGCCTTCCTGGCCAGCGTATCTGCAATGTGATTTCCTTTGTATTTGCCATGACCTTTAATCCATTTTAGTGTGACCATGTTGTTGTTTTCTGATACTTCGACCAAGGTTTCATGGCATTCGAGTACTGAGCCCACTGTAATACGTGATAGTTGTAAAGCTAGTAGGGCTTGTCTGCTATCTGTGTAAATGCAGATGTTTTTTCCCGAAATATTTTTCGTGGATATTTCTTTTGCTGCTATGTGGATGTCATTCAGTTCTGTTTGAACTACGCTGGCGTGTTTGCCCATAGCCCATTTAATTTTGAGGTTTAGTGATGTTGAGTATATTCCACATTCAGAACCGTGTTCAGTTTTGGAACCGTCCGTGTAGATACACATAGTACCTCCCATGACCGCTTCTTCTGCTGTGTTGGATATGCTTATTTTGTAGGGCTTGTGAAAAACAAAGCGAGGTGCAATGGAGTCCGTACTCGCATGTACCATTGGGAGCGAGTTAAGCCCTTCGTCCCACAAACGTCGTCTCGTTTCATCGGCTTCTACTTCAGGGTCTATGCCAACCATGCGGAAACGGTACATAGTCATCAAAACAACCTCCTTGATGTGAATGTCAAGAGGTTGTCAAGAGGGGTGAGACCAAGAATCACCTCCATAGCTCTGGTTGGCGTGGTTGTCATAGCTCAGTTAAAGCTTTAGTGAAAGCCACAGTGTAGTATACTGATCTACAAACGTGTTTGCGGACCGCGTAATTAAGTCGATACAGGTTGGCAACACTGACGTAATGCAGGTTGGCAACACTGACGAAATGTAGGTTGGTCGCACTGACGGAATGTAGGTTGGCAAGACTGACGGGATTACGGTTGGTCAACGAAAGGCCACGGTAATACACAAAAAGGCGCTTACGGTTGGCGACATTGGAGCGAAAGTGAGCTGTGACAGAAAAGAGCATGATGGTGATCGCCATATTCGACAGAACGGGGATAAGGGATAAAAATTGTAAAATTGCCCCTCAGATGTTCCAGCGGGACTCTACATTGGCGACGAGGATAATCTTGAATGTCCAAAGTAACCGTAAGTAGATAAAAAGGGGGACAAATACCCCAATACACGTTTAAAATTGATAAGAACGGGTGGCGTGGGTGGATGCCCACGTGCGCCGTTCCTTAAATGGAAAAAAGGGTCTATTCCTTAAGTGGAAAAGCACGGGCCCTTCCTTAAGTGGAAAAAAAAACGTGCCGGTCCTTAAGAGGAACCATTATCCTTCAATGGAAAAAAAAGGTGGCCATTCCTTTAAAGGAAAAGCATAGGCCATTCCTTAAGTGGAAAAAATACAAAGGTGCGGGTCCTTAAGTGGAACGACCATACCTTCAATGGAAAAAAAGAGACGGCATTCCTTTCCAGAAAGGAGGTTCCTAGTCTAATAAACAGGAATCTTAGGGAGAAGGTCAGCTAAACAAAAGTCGTCCCAGTTTTAAGGGAAATAATCATACCTTTCAGTAAGTAGATAGCAATCAAATTGGCACATAACACTGTGAATATAATATTTTTAGGAAAGTGAAATCAGAAAATTTCAGTTTCAATGGTACACATTGCCCAAAAAATTTGCTGCTAAATAAACACTTAAGACGTTGCTTGTACAACATAAGACAAAGCTAACTCCATTGGATGAGCATAGGAATAACTAGGTCACAGTTTGGAAAGCAGACTATACATACAGGCTACTTGTGGAGAGAATTTTAATCTGCGTAAGAATTAAATGAACACATCGTCATCTGAATAGACTATGTGCCTAAGTAGTCTTTTAAAAGTAACAGTATAAAAAGAATTATTATAAAACATGAATTTTTTTAGAATGGCTAACACTCTTAACATGGTTGAGCCCTTTTCTTGCGAGGGTGATCCAATGTGCCTGGGAAATAGATGGGAGAAATGGAAACGGGCACTGCTCATCTACCTAACTGCAGCGGATATTACAGACCCAACAAAGCAAGTAGCGACTCTACTACATCAAGGAGGCATAGGACTCCAAGAAATCTATTATACGCTGCCAGATCTGACCTTTGAAGACAACCCAGAGTTGATAATAACAGCATTTGACATAGCTCTAGCAAAATTAGATGGTCATTTCAAACCCCTACAAAGTAACATATTTGAACAATATACATTTAGACTAATAGAACAAAGTTCAAATGAATCTTTTGATAAATTTCTGATAAGACTTAGACATCAGGCAGAAAAGTGCAACTTTAGTGATTTAAATGAACATCTGGTATTGCAAATACTATGTCAATGCTTTTCAAAAGAATTAAGGAAAAACGTTTTGAGTTTGGGAGATGAGGTTACGCTAAATAAAATTATATTAGAGGCACACGCACTGGAGTCTCTGAGTCGTCAAATGAACAAATTCGAAGAAAACAAATCTTCAGGTAGTATCTTGGGAACTAGTAAAGTTAATAAGATATGACTCAGAGGATCCAACGTGTCCAGCCAAGCATGAAAAATGTAGAAAATGCATTTTTTTTGGCCATTTCCAGGAACAATGCAAAACAAAAGAAAAGACCGTTTCCCCAAAAAGAATTTAAAGATAATTTTAAGCAAAATTAAAAAAAAAATTCACATAATAAAACAAAACAGGAAGACATATCCTATATATTTTACATAGACAATGACATCACACTCAACTGTAAAGTGGGGGGGGGTCGACTTGTCCATGATCATAGATTCGGGGTGCAAAAGTAACATTATAGATGACAAAACTTGGGAAAAACTTAAAGAAAAACAAATCCTAGCATTAAATCAAACAAAAAACACTACAAAAAAATGTATGTCCTATGCAAACAAAAATCCTTTAAATGTACTAGGTTCTTTTGAAGCTGAAATCAAAGTAGGCAACAAAAAAGACACTGCACACTTTTATGTAATAAAAAACGGACCAAAGTCGCTATTGGGCAAGGACACAGCTATGTCCTTATGCATTTTGAAAATAGAAATCCCAGAATCTGGCATTGATGCAGTTAATAACGTTTCTAGCACTCAGTCCCCAAAGGTTCCATTTCCTAAATTCAAGGATATAGTAGTGGATATTCCCATTGATCCTGGAGTGAGGCCTGTCATCCAACCTTATAGACGAATACCAATACTACTGGAAGAAAAAGTGGATCATGCAATTCAAGACCTGTTGGATGGAGACATCATTGAGGCAGTAAATGAGCCTTCCAAGTGGGTGTCAGCAATAGTGCCCATCTTAAAACAAAATGGAGATGTACGTGTCTGCGTTGATATGAGACAAGCAAACCGAGCAATCTTCAGAGAAAACCATCCAATGCCAACATTGGATGTACTAATGCCACACCCAAGGAAAGCTTATATATTCTCAAGGTTAGACATTAAAAATGCATTCCATCAAGTCGAAATATCTCTCTAAATCTCGCGTAATCACTACATTCATAACAAAAAAGGGACTTTTTAGGTGTAAATGGCTAATGTTTGGAATCTCATGTGCACCTAAAATTTTCCAAAAAATAATGGAAAAAATTTTAATAAACTGTCCTGGCACACTAAGCTTTATTGACGATATTATCGTGTTTGGAAGCTGTAAAACGGAACATGATGAAAGATTAAACTACACTAGAAACATTAAAAAAGTATAATGTTTTACTTAACAAAGAAAAATGTTTCTACAATTTAGACACTGTAGATTTTTTGGGTCATACTTTGTCTAATAAAGGCATTAAGCCGCTAGAAACCCATATTAATTCAATTCAAAATTTTAGGGCACCAAAGATCGTAGAAGAAATTCAAAGCTTTCTAGGATTGGTTAATTTTGTTGGAAAATGGATTCCAAACCTGGTTACTCTCACAGAACCAATAAGGAGAATATTAAAACTAAAAATGCGGATGCAAGTCCTGTTGGCTTAGGAGCTGTCCTAATTATTATAGGGTTATTGCATATGGCAACAAAAGCCTGACCGATTGCGAGAAGAGGTACTGTCAAACTGAAAAAGACGCCTTAGCTCTGGTCTGGTCAGTGGAGCATTTTAAAATCTATTTATATGGGAAAGACGAGTTTGAATTAGTGACCGACCATAAACCACTTGAGGCAATCTTTAATCCCAAATCGAAACCTGTGCAAGGATAGAAAGATGGGTATTAAGACTACAGTCTTTTAGATTCAAAGTAATTTATAGGCCAGGCAAATCAAACATTGCTGACCCGTTGTCACGGTTATGTTTATATAACTCTAAAATTCAGCCTTTTGATAAAGATTACATTCACCATTTATTGGAATACACACGGCCAGTAGCCATGTCCTTAGAAGAAATTAAAAAATACTCGTCTGCAGATAAGGAAATTCACTCAGTAAAAGAATCGCTGCAGCAAAACAAATGGAACAAGGACACACAAAGGAACCAAATCTTTGAACCAGAATTATCACTGTATGATAATATATTGGTAAGAAGCAATAGAATAGTAATCCCAGAGAAACTTAGGATAAGATAAGGATAGGATAAAGAATTAGCTCATGAGGGTCATCCAGGGATTGTGGCAATGAAGAAGAGGCTAAGGACAAAAGTATGGTGACCAAAGATTGACAGTGAAGCAGAGAAATTTGTTACAAATTGTAAAGGCTGCACCCTAGTGTCTGCTCCCAATCCGCCACATCCATTAAAAAGACGCAGTTTTCCTACAAAAGCTTGAATCGATATAGCTATAGATTGGATGGGTCGTTTACCAAGTCAGGATTACCTACTAATCATAGTAGATTACTATAGTAGGTACAAAGAAGTCAAGAGTATGCGTTCAACAACAACTTCAGAAGACTAGGTTTACCAGAATCTATCACTTTAGATAATGGATCTTCCCTAATATCGCTAGAATTTAAAAACTATTGCAAAGAAAACAATATAACACTATTTTACACAATACCCAGATGGCCTCAAGCAAATGGAGAAGTTGAAAGGCAAAATAGAGATGTGCTAGAGAGATTAAAAATAAGCGAAATCTATAAAAGAGACTGGAAAAAAGACTTACAGGATTACCTGATGATGTACAACAGCACCCCCCATTCTAGCACGGAGCGGACCGAAATGTTTTTTAAAAGGATCTTTAGAGATAAATTACCAAGCTTTCCAATTGCCCATTCTAATGAACTAATGGATATCATAGAGGAAAAAGTACGAGATTATGATAGATGGGAAAAAGAAAAAGGAAGGATTTATGCAGATAAGAAAAGGAGAGCTCAAGAATCAAACATAGATTGTGGAGATACAGTGGTAGTAAAAAATTTCATTAAAGAAAATAAACTTACGCCTGTCGTAACAAAAAAAGATGCAGATGTACAAGTCAAAAATAAGGAAACTGTCAGTGGTCAGTTGCAAACAATGAGTAAAAATATAAACAGATATTTATACAGTACAAATATAGTTAACTACTATCTTACAAGACTGAAATGAATAATAGTCCAAAAAAACGTTATTCATTCTATTTAATAATATATTGTTTGTTATTTATTATAGTTAGATAATCGTTAATATCATTAAAGTAAAAGAAAAATTGTAACTACTCTCTGATCTGCTAGATAAGTATAAAAATACTGAATCTATTTCATTTGGGTAAATATTTTGTTAAATTATAGAATTAGATTATTTAAATAATAATAAAAAAACTGATTAAAGACCTATTCACTTTATTGTTTTGAAAATTATTGAACCAAATATTACAAATTTTGTATGTTATTTATTTATAGTAATATTTTTCATTATTATTATTTTTGTTGAGGAAAGGAGGAGGAGGAAGATATAATAAACAGTTATAATATAAACAGACATTATTAATTTATTTAGAACCAAACATAAAAAAAAAATCTATTATCAAATAAATAATAAAATTAATTATTAAATTTTTATAAAAAGGAAGGGATGAAGTATACTGATCTACAAACGTGTTTGCAGACCGCGTAATTAAGTCGATACAGGTTGGCAACACTGACGTAATGCAGGTTGGCAACACTGACGAAATGTAGGTTGGTCGCACTGACGGAATGTAGGTTGGCAAGACTGACGGGAATACGGTTGGTCAACGAAAGGCCACGGTAATGTACAAAAAGGCGCTTACGGTTGGCGACATTGGAGCTGAAGTGAGCTGTGACAGAAAAGAGCATGATGGTGATCGCCATATTTGACAGAACGGGTATAAGGGATAAAAATTGTAAAAGTGCCCCTCAGATGTTCCAGCGGGACTCTACACACAGTTTATCACTGTAGTAGTTTGCAAAAAAAAAGTTTCCCTCTGAGGGACGCTTGCTTCCTCCGCGATCTTGGAATAAAGATTGCCGACAGGAGTATATTATTCAAATAACCATAAATTTCTTATTTATTAACCGATTTTTCTCAAATAAATTTGTTTTTTTATTTATTTATTATCGACTTTTCTTAAAATCATTACTTTTTTACGTGTTTTTTGAGATTTTCAGTAGCAATAAAACTGGAGCATGTCAGATTTCCAGGAAATTGGCTGAAAACGAAATTTTACAAAATTTCCGAGAAGGAAATCTGACGTGTACGCGTTATATTTTGATAGAGAATATATCGAGTGAAACTGCATATGTCCATCAGAGGACAAATTTTATTTCAAACATTAGAAAATCTAATATAATAATATAAGAAGCGATTTCCGTGGAAAAAGCAATTTGCAATCGATCACAACAACAAGACATTTTCAGTTACCGCATATGCAAAGTGGAAAACGTCAAAAATAATTTAGCGGCTAAGCGCAAACCAGGTCATCGGCGTGCTAACTTCACAGCATGATGACCGAATTAGCAGTTTTCTCCGCTTATAGTTACTTTTTTTTTAAAAAATACGTAATTTCCAAATATGAGGTAACTGAAAAATGTGCAAAAACCCCATTAAAAACAATTCACAGCACACTACGAGCTTCAGCGATAGAAATAAAAATTAATGGCGCTTCTGTAACATAAACGCAACTTTTTATGGTTTTTCCACATTTTTTACTTATGCTGGTTAAAAGGACTTTGTAATAAGTTAAATAATTAAGAAGCGGGGTTGTTTGTGGATGATATATAAACTTAACACTACCATAGTAAGTTTTTATTTGAAATAAGTTAAACAGAGGCGTAGCCAGGTGGGGTGGGGGGGGGGTTTGGGGGTTAAACACCCCCCCAGGAGGTCCAACCCAATATACAATAAATTAATGATGATCAAGGGCCCCAGGAAGAGCTGATCCTTTACTCCGTTTTGTGACGTGTGTTTGGTGTGATTTAAATTTTAAAATTTTTGGCTGCAGTGCTATGACGTCGTTAATTGTTACAATTTTAGTTTAATTTTAAGGAATTTTTATCACCAGGATTTAAAACGTGTAATAAATGGCATTCTTAGTATAATTTTTCTTAAAATTTTCATCTGCGGCGCATTTATATTTGCCACCAAATCTATACCACCTCAACCCACCCCTTCTTGGCATCAAACCCAATCTACTTTTTCAAAAATATTTTACAAAAAAACTAAGAAATCAAAATTTTTTTAAAGAATTTTTTGTTTTTTTTTTTGTCAAAATTTTCGCTTGCGGCGCTATACCAATATTAAATACTGTTACAATTTTGTTTAATTTTAAGCAATTTGTTTGGTCAAAAACATATGAAACGTGTAAAAAATTGCATTTTAGTGTAAATTTTTCAAAATTTTTGCCTGCGGCGCATTTGAGGGTTAGGACATTTTTGAAAAAATCTGCAAATGAGACTATATGAAACTTGCTTTTAAAAATAACACCTATTAAGCCACCCCTCTCCCCTCCCTTCAGTTAAAGAGTTCAAGCAATAGGCACCTACCTAATTTTTAAAAATTTGCCATAGGTAGGTACTTGATTTTTATTGAATGATGAAACCCCACCCCCAGAGTCGATTTCTGGCTACGCCACTGAATTAAATAAACCGATTAAACCCGCGGTTGACATATTCATGAAATGACTGAAAGACAAAAACCTTTGTCGACCATCTTTAGGTCAAGATGGCGGAAAATTAGGAAAACCATCAAGGAAACATTTGATTTTTCCAAATGAATATGATTCTACACTAAGTTCTAGCCAAAATATGGCTCTTGTCTTGTCGGTCTTTTTGAGAAAAACTGTTAATTCTGTAAAAAAATTGTTAAGCATTTTTTAGGGTATAAAATTATCTTAAAATCGATGTATCTCTTAACACCATAGGGGTTGTTTTATACTAAAAATGCACCCCCATAAAAATGGGATAAATTTCGTAAATCGCGTGTCGGCCATCTTCAAACCGCCTTATTTAGCGTACCGTCCACTTTAGTCGAAACGGCTCTAATTTTATTCAAAATGACATCGCATTTCAATGTTAATAATTAAAAATTTTTTTTTGGTACACAAAAGATTTCAAAGGACTTCTACACCTCATGCCAAATTCTCCGGACCAATTTTAATATGGCGGCTGACAATTAAACACAGAAACTAAAGACAAATTTTTGTGAGCTCACTATAGTTACTATTGTTCTCTTCTTTTAATTGCATCGGTCTGAGAGAGATCAAGCTTACCAGAAAATGCTCCCCCTGCACCCCTCTGCCCATAAATCATAATTATCTCGTTTATATAGTTATTGTTGACAGATATACGGAGTCGAAGGGTGTACAAACGGGCCTGACAGACCATGCTGGATCTCTCTCAGCCGAATACATTTAAAAAAAGAGAACAATAGTAACTATAGTAAGCTCACAACAAATTTGTCTTAAATGGAACTGTCATTGTCAGAAAACAGGTGCGCAGCAATTTGGAATGGAATGTATATCATAAATATATCAAAATTTGTTTCAGAAAAATTGGTTAATAAATAAGAAAGTTATGATTTTTTGAATAGTACCCCTCTCCAAGATGGCGGAGGAAGGAAGCGTCCCTAATAGGGAAACTTTTTTTTTACAAGCTACTATAGGGGTAAACTAATATCTGTTAAAAAATCAGCTTCATCCGGAAAAATTCCCCTATAGCTTGTTTTGAGAGCTAACGCTCTGTAGGTTCCTTAACGCAAATCATGAAAACTTATTTATAGACTCTAAAAGAAAAAGTCAATTGATCTATACGTGCCCATATAGTTAGACTTTAAGGTTAAGAGGTTTTGACATATAGTGTAGGAACATATGTCTATAATTTCTATCCCGTGGGATTTTGAATGAAGGCGTTTTGTGACTATGTGGAATTGATAGCTCTTTAGTCACACAATCAAGTGTTCCGGGTGTTTTGTTCGCATCCGTGTAGAAGAAGTTGATATATCATAAAAATCATAAAATATACTACTATCGCAACCGGGGCATGATTATACTCGATTCTATATAATTCAAGAACGAGGATTCCAAAAAATTTACTTTCAAGGTCATCCGACCTTAAATGACCTTGAAAATCGCAAAAAACAAAATTTTTGCCATTTTCTCTTCAAAAAATGTTAATAATTCGAGGTTTTGTCAGTCCAACTTCAAATGTACCTCAAACTATTAGGCATATATTCCAAATTTAATCCTTACAGTTTGACGCAGTTTGAAGCTTCATGACCTTGAAAAATACTCCAGTAAAATTAACAAATTGCAAAAATAACATACTAAAGGGTGCTATTCATTAACTAATAATGCAAAGAGGACCAAATTTGGTAAGACAAAAAAGAAGAGAAAGTCCAACAATATTGTTAAAAAAAAAAATTGGTTCAGCTACGACGCGTTTCATAATGGCGGCTGATGATCAAAATGGCGACGTATAACCACATTTTATTTTATCCAATTTCGTAAAAAAGCAAAAATGACAAGGTGGCCATCAATTCTTGTTGAATTGTCGCCGCTTCCTACGAAAAAATGTTTAGTTGATGCATGACCTTGATTGACTTTGAAAATACCATATACGGGTGGTCCAAATTCGAGGGGCCTCTATAGCTTTGGGCTTTTGCAGCATACATACATGTTACGGGCTCGATTTTCAAGAGCAGTCGAAAACCAAAAACCGCACTGCGATGTGTCGAAGCGTTTCTGAGCTACAGGGTGATTCTCAAAAATGTGCGATTTTAAAGGCCTTCTACAACTTTTTTATTTGTAAAGATAGAGATTTTCATTTAAAACATTTTTTGAAGATTTTTTAAAGACAAATCTACCTGTTTCACCACTTTTCTCTTAAAGCCTTTAGTTCCCGAGATATCACACAATGTCGAACGATGTGGCATACACCTCTTTATAGTTTAAAAGATATTTGCATATTTTGATATTTAGCATAGTAGGCGCTGTGCGCCCCCTAAATAAAATTTTATTGCTTTTTTTTCATACAAAATCAAGTTGGCTACGACACGAGGGGACACAGCAACCTAGAACTTTAACTTCTAGTTTACTATAATTACCAACCCTAAAATAATAAACAAAAATAAAATTATTAAAAGGTTTTATTTAGAATTTTCATTAATTTAACTATGTAAAACCTAAAATCTACATCCAACAATTTTCTTTAGCTCAAATTGACGGCCGTTTTCTTGTAAACATATCCTACATCTTCTCTTGACGCTATTTTCTGCATTAAGAAGTTCTACCGCACGAAGCTGCCTGAATGCAGTACGAAGTGCCTCTTCCAATTCCCTTCTAGTAGTTGGGCGATTTCGAAATACAAGGTCTTTGACTCTACCCCACAAAAAGAAGTCGCAAGGGGTCAGGTCTGGAAACCTGGGGGGCCAATATATAGGACCTTTATTTCCGATCCAGTTTTCGGCAAACACAATATTTAGCAAATTAGTAATGTCTCGTGCATGGTGAGGAGGTGCACCGTCATGTTGAAAGTATAGCTCATTATTTTGCTGAAGTGACAAATTGTCGATAAACGGAATCACCTGCTCTTCTAAAATTTGTTGGTATCTTTCGGCATTTAAATTTCCATCAAAAATATATGGCCCAATAATTTGTCCTCTGTAGATGCCTACCCATACCTTAAAACTGAACCTTTCCTGATTCGCTTATTCCACCATAATATGGGGATTTTGCTGTTTCCAGTAATATCAGTTATATCTGGTGAATATTCCATCACTAGAAATCGTTGCCTCATCCGTCCAAATAACTTTTCTGGCAAAATCGGGGTCTTCTTGGCTTTTATTTAGGTACCACCTGCAAAATGCACGTCTTGGAGCAAAATCTCGTTGCCGTAATTGGTGCACCCGTCGGGGTCGATAGGGCCTAAACTTGTGTTTTTTAAGCACCCGAACGGCATTGCTTGCTTGAATTCCAGTGTTTCTCTCCATAGCCCTGGTGGAAGTATTCGGGTTAATTTCTATTTCTCCTAGAACCGTTAGTTCTTCCAACTCTTTATCTCTGGCTAGGCTTCTATACGTCCTAGGCCGCGGTTTTGTAAAGGATCCGTATTCTTGTAGATGACGTTTTAACTTCAAAAATATTTTTCAGCTAGGTTGCCTTCTTTCCGGATATCTCTGGAAATATAGATTTAACGCCGTCTGTCGATTTTCGTTACTTTCAATATAACATTGTATCATGTCGTACTTTTCAAAGTTTTCAAACATTTTTATATCTTGACGAAGACGCCACTTTTGACACTTGGGCTCGTTTATCATGGCAATTGTTTTTATTTGATCATAGCTACCTATAGATACCCTAAAACTGCATAGGTCAGAGTTAAACACAGCCTACTATAGTAATTCTTAAAAATAAGATATCTGTTTAACTACTTAATAAAAATAAGTGTATGACACATCGTTTAACAGGAAATTTTATTACAAAACTATTTTTTTTTTAAAAATTGGGGTATTCCATTTAAAAAAATGTAACTTCGTGTTATATCTCGTAAACTAAAGGCTTTCCTCCTTAAAAAATCTTCAAAAAATGTTTTAAATGAAAATCTCTATCTTTACCAATAAAAAAGTTGTAGAGGGTTTTTAGAAACGCACTGTAGCTCAGAAACGCTTTGACATATCGCAATGCGGTTTTTAGTTTTCGACTTCTCTTGAAAATCGAGCCCGTATGCTGCAAAAGCCCAAAGCTATAGAAGCCCCTCGAATTTGGACCACCCTATACAAGTCAAAAGCCAGCTCTTTGTGATGTTTTTTCCAATTTACCACTACGCAAAAACTTTGAGCGCCGAAGATGAAATAAACATCTTAGTCATAAACATACACTTTTTTAAACCTCCCTACCATTTTTTTGATATGGCGTCCCAAATATTTATGCTATACCCCTATAAAAATGACCTATATGCCAGTCGTTTTTATTAAGTTTCGGAACTTCTACAGGGATGCGGTGGCACATGAATGTGTGACTAAATAGGTATTAAATCCTCATCCTTGAATTTTATTATGAATGTTAATAAACAAGTGTAGTCATGCCCTACTGGCATAATTAGAATTTCTTATGCTTTTTCGCCCGCCGTTTTGGAAAATGGCATCTAAAACCACTGGTCCAGTATATGGTAATACATATGTAACTTCTGCTATAACTCTCGTATAGGTTATTTAAATGACTTTGTTGGCTAGACAACTGAGTAGAACATAAAATTCACAGTTCCGAAACTTAATAAAAACGACAGGCATATACATCATTTTACCGTGATATAGTATAAAAATCTTAGACGCCATATCCAAAAAATGGTAGGGAAATTTAAAATGAAGTGTTTATTTATGGCTAAGATGTTAATTTCATCTCCGGCACACAAAACATCACAAAAAGCTGGTTTTTCACTTGTACGTGTTATTTTCAAGATCAATCAAGATCATGAATCACGTAAATTTTTTTTTCCTAGTAAGCGGCGATAAGTCAACAAGAATTAATGGCCACCTTGCCGTTTTTGCTTTCTTAATAAATTGGATAAAATAAAATGTGGTTATAGTATATAGCTGAACCAATTTTTTTTTAACAATATTTTTTGACTTGACCTTGTTATCTTTCCTACCAAATTTTGCCCTCTTCGCTTTAATAGTTGTTGAATAGCGCCCTTTAGTATGTTATTTTTGCAATATTTTAATTTTACTGGGGTATTTTTCAAGGTCATGAAGCTTCAAACTACATCAAACTCTAAGGATCAAATTTGGCATACATGCCTAATAATTTGAGGTAGATTTAAAGCTGTACTGACAAAACCTCGAATTATTAAGATTTTTTGAAGAGAAAATGGCAAAATCTTGTTTTTTCGCGATTTTCAAGGTTATTTAAGGTCGAATGACCTTGAAAGTAAATTTTTTGGAACTCTCGAACAAATGCGAAACAAAACACCCGATAACACTCGATTGTGTGACTAAAGAGCTATCAATCCCACATAGTCACAAATCTCCTTCATTCAAAATCCCACGGACTTACACATGCCCCTTCACTAATAGAATACGTTTTTTTGTAGATAATCAAAAATATTTCTTTGGACAAGAAAAATATTGTTAGAGTTATTTGCATTCAGCGTACCAGTCGTTCAAAATTGTCTTATTTTTATCTGAATCACCCGGTATAAACAATTTTTTTTAGATCTTTTCGAGACACCTTGCGATGTAATAGCAGAAAATCCTGAAGTAACTCATTTATCGAAAAAAGTTAGAGAAGAATGTAAAATATTTCCGTTTGGAAGGGAGGGAGTAGAAGAACCGTGGTAAGTTATAATCAAAGAAAATGAAACTAACGAAAAATAATTCATAAATTTACTATACAGCCATTCCAGCATAACGGACGAGACACTTTGCACGATTTTTTTATATTTAAAATTAAATATTGACATTAGGCGCTACAAATATGTTAAGGCTGTTACCAAAAAATAAATACATGAATTGTACTCAAACAACTCAAATGTAAACTTATTTTTTATCTACTTTAGTAAGTTGGTAAAAAGCCTTTTAATATGCACAACGGACGGACCAGCAAAAAGAAGCAAACCTTTATTAATTTTTGTATTATTTATTTATCTGCCAATAGGACCTCAAAAGATGCCAAAACTTAATACAACCGTAAAGTTAATATCACCAAAGATGTATGAAATGTACCACACTTGAATAATATTTGTTACTATTTTACCAAAAAACAAAATAATTAAGAATTTAACTAAGGAAATGTTACATAACGGACGGAACGTAACGGGCGAAACACTATTTCCACTCAAAATAGAAACAATATTTAAATCCCAAGAAAAGTGATTTACGCAAAATGAATCAATCTTTATTTATTTTTTATACAACTATTTCATAAATAGTGTTCAAAAATATTTGAGAGTAAAAAGTTTAAGCTGATCTTTTAAACAAAAAAACACCCGAATTTCATGTTTTTGGCATTTTTTTTTGACACAAAGAAACGTTTTAAATTAATTTTTTAATAGAAACAGTTTTAGCCTTTGAAGGTAAATTAAAAAATATATAAGTGGTCACAAAGAGTAGGTATTTTGTGATATTACCCGTGGTGGACTTTTAGATGGAATGGCTGATACCTACATTTTTTAGGACAATAAAGTTCTCTTATTTTTGCTTTAAAGTTGGATCCCTTAAAAACTTTCCCTGATGGGCACAACAGCGTTCTCAACTAAAAAGCCAGTTAACTCCTACCTCTTCAGTGCCCTTTGCCTCTTGCTGTCGCCATTTTGATAAACAAATTGACAAGTAAAACATGGATTTTTTTGAAATTAACTCTGTGTTTCGGACTTCCATTGTCTATATTTTATTTATACACGACGTTTCGATCAGTACAATCTCTGATCGTCTTCAGGTGCAAACTACAATCAATTCCTAAGGCTACGTACTTATATACTGTGAGAAATCACTCAACCTTGAAGTTTAAGAAGTTGGCTCCGCCCAAGGAGGGGCTTCCAAATATTTGGGATTTCAACACTTGGTTTACTGAAAATACCCTGATTCTGCCCAATAAAGGCAGCTTCAAGGAATTTTCGTTTCTTCCAGTGTGACTCCTTGTGCAAAACCTTTGCTTCTGCCCACTTCATTCGGTGTTGTTTTGACCATGCATGTTCGGCAATTCCTGATTTCGTGGTTTCACCTTTTTGGGTATTCGTCTGATGTTCCTTAAGCCTAACAGATAGTGGTCTTTTAGTTTCGCCTATGTATGATTCACCACACTCACAAGGAACTTGGTAAATGCATTCCTTATTTTGTTTGTTCTCCGGTTTTGTTTTACTAAGAAGGCTTCGAATTGTATTACTAGATTTAAAAGCTGTTTTAATATTAAAGTTTTTCGCTACTCTTCGAATTTTCTCTGATACTCCTTTAACGTATGGGATTGTAAGGAATGCATTTGCCTGGTTTTGGTCATGTAATCTCTGTCCTGTTTGTTGAAATTTAGAAATAGTATCTGTTATAAGTTTCAGGCTGTAACCATTCTGCTGCAGATCCTTCTTAATGTTTCTTATTTCGATTTCCAAGTCATGAGAATTGTTACAAATTTGAACGGCTCTGTTATACATAGTTTTGATTATGCCTCGTTTGGTTGTAGCAGAATGATTTGAACCTTGATTTAAATATTGTCCTGTGTGAGTGGGTTTACGATAGACTGTTGTTCTGATGTCGCTTTCTACTCGTGTGACAAGTACATCAAGAAAAGGAATTTGACAATTTTGCTCCAACTCCATTGTGAATTTAATGGTGGGTCTTATGTTATTTAGGTGGTGAAGAAATTCTGAAAGTTGTTGGTCATTCCCGGTCCAGACAATAAAAGTATCATCAACATATCTCAGCCAGAGCTTAGGTTTATATGTTGCGGTATCAACCGCGTGTGATTCGAACCACTCCATGTAAATATTGGCCACCACTGGCGAAAGCGATGAACCCATTGGCAGACCGTCTTCCTGAGCATAAAACCTATCTTTCACTTGAAAATAAGAGTTATGTAGGCAGCACTCCAACAACTCCATCACTCCCTCCAGCGGTAGGCTGGTACGTTCATAAAGGGATTCGTCATCAACCAGTCTCTTTCTAATAATGTCTAGCGATTCCTTTATTGGGACATTGGTGTATAGACTTTCGACATCAAAACTGACAAGTCTATCCTCGGTTCCTAAAAAAAAGATTTAAGAATATTAACAAAATGGTTTGAATTTTCTACAAATGAAGCGGTCTTGCCTGCAAGAGGTTGAATAATTTTCAAAAGGAATTTAGACAGATTGCTTGTTGGAGAATTTCTGGAACTTGTAATTGGGCGTAAGGGCATTGCATCTTTGTGAATTTTGGGAAGTCCGTATAGATGAGGAGGCTTGCTATAATGTGGTGTAAGTTGAGATCTTGTATTGTCCGGAATATATATGGAATACTTTTTCAAAATTCTATAAACCTTACTTTCGATTGATTGCGTCGGATCTTTTGGGAGAAGTTTATAGTTTCCTTTAGCCAGTACCTCTTCAACTTTCTGGTCATAGGTTTCCGTGTCCAAAATCACTGTTGCATTGCCCTTGTCTGCCGGTAAGATTTTAATTGATTTGTCCTTTTGAAGATTCTTCAACGCGATTTCCTCTGTTTTGCTTATATTAGAGGTATGCTTAATAGGTTTGTCAATAATGGTCCTTACCTGATGTCTGAACTCGTCGGCGTCTTGTCGTGGAAGAGGATGACCTTCTATGGCGGTGATGATATCGATGGTAGGTATCTTCTTAGGAGCGATGGAAAAGTTAAGTCCTTTGGCAAGTAAGTTTTCTTCTATGGGTGTCAATGTCTTCTTTGACCCATTAACGATGGTTCTTACAGCGTCGGTGGTCGATTGGCTTTGTGGCTGTTGATGGGCGAATTTCCTTTGGTGCTTTGCTTGCCAAGTCTGTCGTAGATGGTCGCAGGTTCGTGTAATTTTGTCCAGAATCGGTTGATAATCTTCCTCCATAGTATATTCTCGAATCTCCTGAAACCGTTGTCGCAGTTCTTCTGTCAGTAAGGACTTGTTCCAGCGATGAAAGCTGATTTGGGACCGTATAAGCGCTTTACTGGCGCCATCTAGAATCCGCTGAACTCTTTGTCCTGGAAATGATGCCTTAAGACGAAATGCAACCGGAATAATGTTGCTGTCTCTTGCTTGGCATAGGAATTCGATGTGCGTGTCTTCTTTGGTATGCTTAATTAAAGTTTTCTCGTAGCCTCGAAAAAGATCGCTGATACCGGGTCCGTACCGGGATTCCAACGTTTGTTTGAAAGTTTGAGACAAATTCCTTTTCTTGATGTACTTGTCACACGAGTAGAAAGCGACATCAGAACAACAGTCTATCGTAAACCCACTCACACAGGACAATATTTAAATCAAGGTTCAAATCATTCTGCTACAACCAAACGAGGCATAATCAAAACTATGTATAACAGAGCCGTTCAAATTTGTAACAATTCTCATGACTTGGAAATCGAAATAAGAAACATTAAGAAGGATCTGCAGCAGAATGGTTACAGCCTGAAACTTATAACAGATACTATTTCTAAATTTCAACAAACAGGACAGAGATTACATGACCAAAACCAGGCAAATGCATTCCTTACAATCCCATACGTTAAAGGAGTATCAGAGAAAATTCGAAGAGTAGCGAAAAACTTTAATATTAAAACAGCTTTTAAATCTAGTAATACAATTCGAAGCCTTCTTAGTAAAACAAAACCGGAGAACAAACAAAATAAGGAATGCATTTACCAAGTTCCTTGTGAGTGTGGTGAATCATACATAGGCGAAACTAAAAGACCACTATCTGTTAGGCTTAAGGAACATCAGACGAATACCCAAAAAGGTGAAACCACGAAATCAGGAATTGCCGAACATGCATGGTCAAAACAACACCGAATGAAGTGGGCAGAAGCAAAGGTTTTGCACAAGGAGTCACACTGGAAGAAACGAAAATTCCTTGAAGCTGCCTTTATTGGGCAGAATCAGGGTATTTTCAGTAAACCAAGTGTTGAAATCCCAAATATTTGGAAGCCCCTCCTTGGGCGGAGCCAACTTCTTAAACTTCAAGGTTGAGTGATTTCTCACAGTATATAAGTACGTAGCCTTAGGAATTGATTGTAGTTTGCACCTGAAGACGATCAGAGATTGTACTGATCGAAACGTCGTGTATAAATAAAATATAGACAATGGAAGTCCGAAACACAGAGTTAATTTCAAACACATCATTGTCTCAAACTTTCAAACAAACGATGGATTTTTTTATCAGTTTGGTGTCAATATGACCACTTTAGTAGGCTAAAAGATCATAATTCGAAAAAGAGTTAACTGACTTTTTAGTTCAGAAGGTGTTGATGACCATGCACTAATAGCACTGACTTTAAATTGCTTGCGAAATGAGTGTTTTTGGAATAGCGACCCTGCAATGGGCGTTATTTATATCGCAAAAATTGTTTCTTTGATGTTTTTTGTTATTTTCTGTTTTATTTAACTTTTTTCATCTATTTTCGGATGAACTGTCAATTTGGTTTCGAACGAATTACCAAAATCAAAAGTTTTTAACAGTTTTTTAAAATCTTAAAAATTGAAATCCGTAAATATATTTTACTTACATTTTTTACTTTTTTAAATGTAAATTAACTCAGCCTTGATTACTGCTGTGTTTTTAAATTAGCGTAGTGAGTAGCGTATCCGCCTGCCGCACGAGAGGTCTCGGGTTCGAATCCCCGCTAAGTGCATGGATATTGTGTGTTTGTTTTTAACTTTGCAGAAACACTTGGCTACACTGGGCATTGATCCTACTATGGATGGAAAAGTCCCAGTATATAACAAAAAATATATTTTTTAAAATGTTAAAACAATGACGGGCTGTATCCGATATTAAAACTTCCACAAATAAAGTCAGGCCCTAACACTTACAGCCGACGTTAAATCTGATGGCTGCTGCGCACGCGCATTTGTCAACAGTGACAAAATACTGCCTGGCCATGATAGTGCCTGGCTAAAAAAACCAACAAATCCCTAATAAAAAATATATTTCTTTTAATGAATGGCCTTTTCTGTGAGTTAAAATGCAGAAAAAAGTAAGAAAAACTAAGCCCAACGTATGAAGAATTTGTTATGCCACGAAATTCGAGTAAAAAATCAACTATATTTTGAACTTTTTGAATGATGCAACTTCAAACGGGATTTTCTCGACTAATTTATGCTCTTTCACAAGAAGAAAAAACACAAGTTTTTTTTTCGGGAAAGGTAGTTAGAATATCCTTTTTTTTCAAAAGTGTGCATTTTGTAAATTTTGTACTGTTATTATACAGAGGGATTCAAAATTTATTTTACCGAAGAGCGTTAAAGTTTCAAATTTTTTTAGTTTTTTCTTTATAGCTCTTGCAGTTTTTGAGATGTTTAGATTAAATTTGAAACATAACGTACGTTTTAGGGCTAACATCATCAAGTATGTGAAGTGGTTGTAAAAATCCACAGGGATATATTTTTTAAGGGTCAAGCCAATTTTCGCCTATAAACCTTTTTGTGGTGCGCCGCTGTTGGATGCTAAAATACGAAATGAATTATTAGTTTTATTTAGATTTTTTTTGTCTCCTGTAATTTTTTTCATCTGTGACCATTATCGCTAGATTCGCTAGATTTAATTAAAACTTTTAACGAAAGGGGGAACCTAGTATGAAAAAAAAAGTCTTATTTTATCCTAAAACATACGCCCTTAAAATTTTGATACTGAATTTTGAAACACCCTGTATACCTATAAGTTGTAAAGTACAATTCTTAAAATTGCTTAAAACTTCATATTATTATTTAAGGGCTACAACCATTCATACAGATTTCTGGACAAACAATATGATGATCAAAGGAGAAAATCCTCCACAAGTTAAAATCGTCGATCTCCAAACCTCAAAATATGGCTCCTTAACAAGTGACATTGTATTCTTTTTGATGACCTCAGTCCAAATTGAATTAGTACGAGAACAATTTGACGAATTTTTGGAGATTTACTACAAAGAATTTATTAGAATTTTAGAAGAACTGAACGTGGATACATCTTTATTTCCTTACGATAAATATTTAGAAAATTTAGATGCCGAAGGAAAAAAATTGTTCCCAATGTGCATGTTTTTTGTAACGGTTTGTAATGCCAAGAAAGGTGCCAGTGACGATGTTAATAATAAGGATTATAATCATTTGAAAAATTTAAAGAGAATATTTTCGGATCTTAACGAAATTCAGAAAGAAAAATTGGTATTTTTAGTTAAATTTTTTGCAAAAAAAAACTGGATTTAAAATGTATAATGTTTAGAATAAAGGTTCATAATAAAGTCTCCCAATTTTAATTTAAGCTCCACAGTTTTTTACTTACTAGACGAGGCACTTGGGACATAAACCCAAATACCAAGTGGACCAATCCTGTTCATACTATACGATTGCGTGAGAACCACATAATTCTAGGTATGTATGGTATCGGTCGGTAAACGAAAAATTGTCCAAATTACACAGAGAGAGTTCAAAATTATATGCGATAAACTGTGGCAGAAGACACCACCCTGCACATAGGCGTAACCTCCCATCATGATTAGTGACCGATGGTCACGATATAGGGATAGGTTTAGAAGCTAGAACCTGCTTGCCTTTTTGGGATATATTGGAATAATTTTTGGAAAAAAAACTCTTCGGGTTTACCAAGTAGATTCTTTTTGAAAATATCAAGGATAATATTGTTTTTTTTTTAAATAAACTTACTCCGACGATTGAGTTTCACCAATCGAATTATATAGGGAAAGCTGATCAAGGAGTACTTGTTATAAATTTAGAAGCCCACTAAACAAAACTAAAGACAACGTTATTCTCATATTGAAAAAAAAAACGTTATTTAAATGTTATAACGTTGTTTTGAAGAAAAAAAAACATTTATTTAGCGGATATTATTCAGAGTTTTTTTCACTATGAAAATAACGTTTTTTTTTAGTTTTTTTAGTGTGAAATGTTGTTTTAAATACGGAAAACTCAATATAAAATCGATACTTTCTTTGTACTTTACAAATGTAATGTAATATTGATTTTTCTTGGCATAGCAAAAAGGACCACAATTGCTATGTTTTCATGGGTATTGAGTTCGTTTTCAAAACTCATTGTATCTTTTTCTATTTTTTTATTTTTTATATAGCGTGTTCTTTATCAAGACCAAGAACACGCTATATAAAAGAAAAAGATAGAATGAGTTTTGAAAATGAACTGAAATGAAAACATAGCAAATATGCCAAAAAAACAAAAAAGTTTAAAAGATAAATCAAAAGTTGATGTTTTTGTGAATTTTTTAAACTTTTTTTGTCTTTGGGTGCACTGAACTTAAAAGACAAATGTGTACTTTTGACCCAAATGAAATGTTATGAAAAAAATATTTTGCCTTTTAATTTCATAGGTGAGGTCCTTCTACAAAACCCTTTATTGTATAGTTTCATTGAGAATTTAACTTATAAAAGGTTGGGTAAAAAGATAAAGACAGATGATAAATAAGTATGTGTAGTTTAAAAAAAAATTGAAGGACATTTCCCAAATACAGGTTTAAAAACAAAACAAGGGTTCATTATATTTTTCACTGCCTTAACTCATTATTGGAGTGTTGAATACAAGAATTCCTTTATTTTTTTTACAAAGTTTAACATTTGTTATCCCTCCAATGCTAAGGGAGTAGAAAGGAGGTGAAAAATATAATGAATCATCTGGTAAAATAAGTAAAAACATAAAATATTACCTTATAGTAAAAATCGAGGTAAAAATTATTTAAAAAGAAGATAAATGACCTAGAAATAGTTATTGTTAAAATTATTCCACAGTTAATTGTGAGGATAATTGCTTTTAGTCATAATTTAGTACACAAAATTCAATATAAAGCCTCAAGAAAAAAAACATAATTTTTTCCAAATCATTTTTGTTTGGCTTCATGAAATGCTGATTTTTTTTTATTTATCGCAATAATCTCCTCTTTTTAGACTATAGAAAATCTTACAAATCTTATTAACTTGCTTACACCACCAGAACAAACCCCTAATAATTAACTTTATTATTGTGGTTAGTTTAGGGATTAAGAAATATAATAAAGTTTGTGTCTTGCCAAATAAAAAATTAAAGTATGTTCCTGGTTTTGTCAACTTACTGTTTTTATACTGCAAGGCATCAATAAGTTCATTGACAACATCATTATCATGACTTATAATTAAGTTTACTCCTGCAAACTTCACAAACAGTTTTTTACTTTTCTACTTGGCAAAGCGAAAATCTTAGACAATAGCCTGTACGTCTTACCAATTGATTTAAAAATACTGAGGGAGAGAATCTTTTCTTCTAAAGTAAGTCTTCTGGCTTTAGGTTTCTGCTGCTATACTCTAATCTGGCATATAATAAGCATTTTCTGCGACTGCTAATTTTCTCTAGAATGATTGCACATAACTGGTCATTTTATGCAATCGCTTACTACTATCAATAACTTTCCTATAGAAATGTAATGCTTTTGGTGTGAGATTAGCTTGTCTGGGCACATTGACTTCATTAGGAATTAAAGAGCGCCTTCTTTTAACTGTAAAAAGAAATAAAACAAACATTAGCTAATTAGTTAAAATTATAACATTTATAAATACATTAAATTTGTAAAAATGTAACTAAATCAAACAAATTGATCATTCTCAAGTTAACCACCAGTTGGGGTGTAATTTTTTTAATAAATTTGTGACCAAATTTTCAAAATTTTATGATTTTATGACTGGTGGTCACCGTGCTTTCTCCACTGAATTTATTTTAAACCCGACATGTTTTGGAAGCTCAGACTGCCATCATCAGGAGTCCCTACCAAAGTTTTATTAAGGGAGACTAGGCCAAATTAATGGACCAGTCTTCCATATTGGAAAAAGAAAGAGAGGCTAAAACCCATTGTGAGAAAAACTTTAAAATTTAAAAAACAAAATAAACATATAAATATGCAATACATTATAGTTATTTAATTATGCCATGGATAGACTTTGTGGGGTACTAAGAAAACTAAGCCTGACTTCTGTTTAAGCCTCAGTTTAAGGTAGGTACTGTAAACACTTCTAAGTACTGGGATAGTCACGTTTTTTTTAGGGAGTGTCTAAACAGCCTACAATTCAGCTGAATAGCCGTGAGGCTAAAGAGCCAACAATAATTATTTATTATGCGTTTTTCATATTTTCTTTTTTTTAATTAAATTAACCCAACCTAACCTAAACAGACTCAAACCAACTTATTAAAAGACATAGCAACACAAAAAAACACACTTTAAACTAAATTAACCCAACCTTAACCTAATTAAACAAGCCAAAAAAAGATGTAGGGGTTGTAGTGTGTTTTTTTTTTGGGTTGTTTTGGTATTGAATAAGTTGGTTTGAGTCTGTTTAGGTTAGGTTGGGTTAATTTAGTTGGTTTGAGTCTGTTTAGGTTAGGTTGGGTTAATTTACTTTAAAGTGTGTTTTTTGGGTTGTTTTGGCTTTTAATAAGTTGGTTTGAGTCTGTTTAGATTAGGTTGGGTTAATTTAGTTTAAAAAATTTAAAAAAAAACGAAAATATGAAAAACACATAATAAATAATTATTGCCGGCTCTTTAGCTTCACGTCTATTCAGCCGAATTGCCGGCTCTTTAGACACTTCCTTTTTTTTAATTTTATAAGATAAAATATGCTCACTTTATGATCAGCTTGTCATACATACAACGCTTTAATGTATAGGCAGGAGCACTAAAGACACAGAAGTTTAGTCCCTCTTTACAGAGTAAAATAAAACTTCTCAATACTTTTTGACCAGGGCTATAATATTTTTGTGAACAGTTTTGGTATCTACTAAAATTTAAAAAAAAAACTTACCTGCCTTTCTTTCTGGGTTGCCCCATCATGGTGTCGTCTCTAATATTTTATAAAACATAGCTTAAATTTGATATACGATTGTACTACACCTCATACTACACTTTATTTTATTCATCGTACACTATAAAAGCCTGTAGCTTGTAATAATTCCTTTCTTTTCAAAAAACCAAAAATAACCTCAACAAACGCCATTGTCGTTGTTGGCTAAAAATCAATAAATCCGCCTCTACGCGCTGGCGTCAGCTAAGGGAGAGATATGACAAATTTAGAATTTTTGTACTACTATCGCCATCTATTAAAAAAAAAATTACCAGACCCCGAAATAATTATACCTAAGCTTTTCCATAAGAGAAAAAGGTCTACAAACTACAAGTAGTTTGTCTATGCACTTTCAGTTGACGCATGCGCGTTGGAGTCTGTCATTAATCCATTGGCCAACTTGATAGTCGCAAAGGGTTTCCACCACGCTTTTTATCATAGGGAAATACACGGGCATGTCCTTTATATATCTCATAGTTATATGGGTGAAATATAACACGCACAATAACTTGAATGGGGAATTACTTTGTTTTAAATGGTTTGGCCCTCAAACTAATAACTTAAGAAGAGACCAAACATTCCCTATTGAAATTCACTAATGATTGATTGATTGATTCATTTGTAAGTGTGCCAGTATGGCACTGTCCACTGCGACCACTATGGGGTCTATTGTGGCTCACTTTTAACATTTTTTTGTTGCTACAGAATATTTAGCCCCTTAAAGCGTCTCGCAACTTGCTTTGGTGAAGCATCATTCAGATCCAGTCCGTTGATCTGTGGTTTACCGAAGATACGTTGACGCTGACATGCAATGACCGGACATTCACACAGCACATGTCTGGCCGTCTCATCATACTCCATACAGAGCCTACATTCGGTGTCCTCACTTAGACCCATTCTGTGTAATGCTACTTTCAGCTTGCAGTATCCGGTGTATCAACCATTGTCCGGATGTCCTGCCTGGGGGCTTATTCTTGAATTTCGTAGGAAAGATCGCACGGGAACGGTTCTCTCCCTGATATCGACCAATAATAGGCTTTGGAGCAATTACGAGTTATCCGAAACCTATCCGACTACGACCGAACCTCACCCGATTGCCGTGTTTCGAAGGAACTTTCCTACACCTGACCCCGGACCCGGTGTATGAAAGTGTAGGAATGTTCCTACGATACACGACAATCGGGTGAGCTTCGGTCGTGGTCGGATAGTTTTCGGATAACTCGTGATCGCCTCAGCCATATTAACATTACCAGTGGTAGCGTGAATTTTGATTTAAATATATAAAGGTAAAAAACGCGAGATATAAGGTTGGGTTGGTAGGGTACCACTTGAATTTTCTTACATTCGAAAGAATTAAAATAAAAAAAATGTAAAATTACTGCCAGAATTTGGATAACCACGAAAAATTGGTTTATTATAGCATAGAGTTTTTTTCGAAATTTAAGGAATGTAGGTATTTAGAAACATATCAAAAGTATTTAGGATGGCAGTTATATTTTTTTAAATTGTATAGCATAAACTGTATTTATCAAATTAAAAGAACATTTGCTAAATAGTATATTACATAACAAGAAAGTGACAAATTTTACACGAGCGTGAAGGTTGTGAATGAGGCGCTGACCGAGTGAAACAACACTCGAGTGTAAGTTACTTTCTATCGAGTTTTGTACGCTATTTTTCCTACGAACACTGATGAATTGCACTAATTTTTATAAAAAATGGTCTTTAAATTTACACAAAGGAAATGAAACTGCTTTTCCGCACTTGTTTTTTTTAAATGTGGCGGATTCAAGATGGACGATTTTTAGTCATGTTTTGTTAACCAGTTTTAACTGAATTATGCACATCCGACTGTCTTCAAATTTGGTATGCGTATTGTTAGGCCTAAAAGAGGAGTGGAGGAGGACAAACGCAAAATTTTGCATATTCTAACCACCCCAAAATAACGTCTCTTGTTGTTTCGCAAGAACTTTCTTATTTCTTATCGGATTTTTAAAAATTTATGTTATTTCTGGAAAGATAAGTAAACCGTCAAAACGTCAAATGTCAAAAAATTACTTTTTTGACCTTCATGTTATCTTTTATTGCAAATCTAGACAAGCATTTCACGTTTAACGAGATATCACTCATAAAATTCGGTTAAGTAGTAGAAAAGTATAAGAATCCTCGTTTTCGTTAAAATTAGCTTTTTTTTGTAAAAGTAATTTTTGACTAGGTATGTCCGCCATCTTGGTTTTTTGACATTTGACATTTTGACTTGGTTTATTTACCTTTGCAGACAGGATACACCTGTAAAAATCTGATGAGGAGTAAGAAAGTTCTTGGTAAATAAAAAGAGACATAATTTGTTGGTGGTAACGTTATGCGATATGTTGAGCCAATGCAACTTTTGTACTACTTAACCGAATTTTTTAGTTAGACCTGAAAACGCACAAAGTTTCCTACTTTGGCAATAAAAAATTACATGGAGGTCGGAAAAAAGTTTGATGTCTTTTTTTCGAGACTAAATCATCTATGTTTGACAGCTCACAGACAAAAATCCTGAAGGAGTCCAAGATTCAAGTTAGGTGTTTCTAAAAGGATAATTCATTACTTTCAAGCAGCTATAAAAATTTCAGAATATAAAGCGTGACATAATTTTTGTTATTTTTGAAGTTTTTAGCAAAAAGATTTTTTTATGTATGTTGTTTAATTTTAATAAAATTTGGGGGCCCATCGTGACTTGTTACATTTAATATTCTAGCGCGTTATATAGCCTTTTAAAAAACATATATTGGGAGGTCTGCAAAGGGAATGTGAATTAAAAAATTTGAAGTTAAGCAGCCGGGGTAAAAAAAGAGATTTTGTAAATTTTCTGAACATGCGTCAATTTCCGATTTTTTTGTGATTTTTCCGTGACATGAATTTGCATTTTTTTTTATATCGGCGAATAGCTAGGACCTTCTTACAGTCACTTAAAAATGAATTTGCACAATCTCGTTCATAAATAGAGAATAGAATTTTTTTTTTGTAAATTTTTAGAAAAAAAACACAATATTTTTTAAAATTTCAAATTGATTATTTTTTTATGCAATCAACCGGAAGTAAAATATCACGTTTTGCATACTATATTAAAGGCCATTTCATAGCCTTTTAAGAGGTTTAACCAAAATTTTAAAATGTTGTCACTTGACCGAGATATAGCTGTCAAAATAACCCTAAGTCCTAAGAGAATTTTAGGGCGTCGCAATGCCTAACGTACGCCGTCGCCGAAAAAATTAATATTCATTTGGTGGTCCTCGAAGTCGTACCTAAGTGTGTACCGAGTTTAAACAAAATCACCAAAAATCTTCCTATACATTGGAAAAAAGATATAAAAAACCCCGGACATATTGTTAGTTTTAATTTGCGGTCATCGCTTTTATTATTATAATATCAGAATGCTTCAAATTATTTTCTACTCTTTAGTGAACTTTATATTTTATAAAAGCTTGTATTTGAAAAGCTTTTATTACATAAAACTATTTTTTAATTTTTAGATTTGTAACCTAGATTGCCCATTTTGAATCCGCCTTATTGAAATTTTCAAATCTGATCAACAATTCATAGTTCCCTTCCCTAAAAACCCCTGTATGCCAATTTTAATTGAAATTTAATTTAATTGAAATCGAATAAAGTAACTACTGGGTACCTAATAATACCATATTATGGTATTGTCACCGCAGCTATAAACGCATACCAAATTTAAAGGCAATTGGATGTGTAAAAGTCAGTTAGAATTGGTTCATCTTGAATCCGCCATATTGAATTTTCAAAATGTGATCAAAAATTCGTATTCCTTATTCCCAAAAACCTCCGTATACCAATTTTGGTTGAAATCGGATTGGACAAACTTAGGCGTTTTCCCCCTCCAGGCATCGCATACCAAATTTGAATTCAATCGGACATCTAGAAATTAGTCAAAAGTGAGTTGCAAGATTTGATCCGAACATACAAACATACATACATAGAGGTTAAGTTAAATATAAAGCTTTTAATAATAAACTTTATGTTTTCTAGTTTTGAGAAAAAAATAATTTGGGGAGTGGTTGAGGGGGTTGATATATGTGAAAATTCATAAGTTTTGACCCAAAGCTGCAGTTTTATAAATTTAAGCTTGGCACCCTCACCAAGCTTAAATTTATAAATGTATAATGTAAATTCATAACAACTAAAGCCGCTATGATTATGCAGTTGTTAGATTTAAAATAACAAATTACTTTCTAATATTTCAGGGAATTGTGACGAAACAGATTTCTATCGACATTGCTACTCTTGCGGCTATATGCCTAATGTGCCTTTAAAAATTACCAGTGCGTGCGTCCACCATGCCTGTGTCCCAAAGAATGTCTGAGCTTTATTCATTTGAGATTTCATAACCGGTCCCTTCCTCAGACTAATAACTAAAGAGAGACCAAACATTCCCTATTGAAATCCTCTAATGTTTACAATCCAACACCCTTCTGGACGATTATATGAACAGAAAAGAGATAGAGCAATAAAACGGCAACATTGTCAAAAATTGCTTTTTCCCATTACCAGTGGCGGCGTTAATTTTAATTTAAATATATAAATGTGAAAACGAGATATAAGGTAGGGTTGGTCGGATTTTCTTATTCAAAAGAATTAACTGCCAGAACTTGCATAACCACAAAAAATAGATTTATTAAAGGATAAAGTTTAGTTTGAGGAATGTAGGTATTTACGAACAGATCAAAAGTTTACCAAAGAGCACTTGAAATGATTTTTAGGTCAATTATTCAAGATGGCTGTTATATATTTTTTTTAATTGTGCAGTATCCCACAAAACAAAAGTAAAAAAAAATATTTTCATAGCAAAAAAAAACGGTTAATAACCCGTTTTATAACGTTTTTGTCCAAAAAAAAAAACACGATAATAAACGGCTTATTAAGGGTTTTTTTCACTATGATAATAATGTCTCTTTTAGTTTTCTTTAGTGGAATATAAACTTTATTTATCAAATTAAGAGAACTTTTTGTGATGTTAATTATGAAAATTTTAAGGCCAACAAATTTTATTCTTTACACATTGGCTGCATGTTCATTTCTGAATACAGAACACCAGGAAAATTTAAGGAAGAGGTAAAAAATTATTTACTAGTAGTTTTTCAGGAAACAGGAGTCAAAAGGCAAAAAAATAAATAATAAATATTAATTAAAATAAAAATAAGATTGGCTCAGATTAAATATCTCCAAAACGGTTTTATTCACATTATAGAAAGTACCCAGGTACCCATTAAAATACAAAAAATACCTGCCCCAGTACCTGACTATCAGCACTTGGCCTTATTGTCTTCTCTTGTTATGTATAAATTATAATAAATAAATATTTTACATGCTGCAAAAGGAGCAAAATTATCTGGTACTTTTGTTTCTGAAAAAAGATTAGTATTAGTCTTAGATTTTTGATGTATTAATAGTATAATCATAAGCTTTTTACGCAGTTTTTTACCTCATACTACGCCCATGACTAACGTAAAATGACAGGATCTTTCTTACCTCCGAAATATTAGTTCTGGGCTGGAATATCCGCTTTTATTGCATACCAGGCAATGGTAAACCATTTTGTTGGTCCTCAAAATAGCTTGATACAGTTCTTTTTTCACAAATAGTCACAATAAAATTCAAAAATCACCGAACAACACAAACCCCCGTTAACAACAACGCCGTCAGCTGCAACCAAACATGTCGGCATTTATTCGCGGCTCGTCGAAAAAACGTTGCCGGCTTTTTATAAATCTCGAAATTCTACTTATTAAAAATTAAAAAAAGTTAATTATTGAGACTAAAAATTAGGACTAAGAATTAAGTTATTAGCATAAGAAAAATTATCCTATATAAAAAATATGTCAAATAATCAATAATATTATCAAAAGAGCTTCAAGAAGTTTATGAATTGTTTTGTTTCTAGGGAAACCCCGCGGTAAATTGGCAACCATGTATTTTTTGGGAAATAAACATTGTGGCTGGTTGATCGGGGTAATATTGTTTACTGTTATATCTCATTTTTTTTTATTAATCTGAGGTCCCTTCTATGATGTAGAGTTCGCATTATTTACGTTTATGTATTGGATCAACACTTGCGGCCTTGGCCATACCTAGTACACTATGATCAACTCTCTTACGATAACAATAATAAAATGGCAAAAAAATTTAAACTAAACGAAATCGAAAATCTCTTGTCTCTGTCCATATGACCAGGAAATGTAGGGACAAACAAAAAAATAAACGTCAGACTGAAAACTCTCGTTGACAGTTGACGTCAATCAATGTGTATAAATTTGGGGTGGAAAATACTGTTTTCCTACGACCACACACGAAAGTAACCAAATCTGCCGCCTCAGAAAATTTTATATTTCACACTCATATCAAATTCATTTTCGTCTCAAGAGACAAAAATGTTTTCTTCTCTAGTGACGAAAATGATTGACAGCAAACCATCCAAACAATGTAGGTATCTAGTAGGCTATGATTTGTAGAAACGTCAGAAATAGACCGAAACCCTAGAGAAGAAAATACTTTCTTCTCTTGCGATGAAAATGAATAAAAATTAATAATAATAAAAAATACGAATTAAATCCTAAAGTGGTCGTAGGAAAAATAGCGTACACAACTCGCTAGAAAGTAAACTTCTTAAACTCGCGTGTTGTTTCACTTGGCTAGCGCCTAGTTCACAACATTCAGGCTGGTGTGAAATATGCCACTTTCTTCTCTTGTACTAATATACGTAAAACAGCTCTGTCCTATTGTTTTGTTCATTCTCGGTATAATTGTAGAATTGTCCCTTTAACCGGTGTTGAAATTAGGCTGAATTTCTTGAATCGGAATTGTTTTTGTTAAAAATAGCGATTGCTATATTTTGAAAATATAAAAGTCTAAAAATATTTGTCTCCTCAAATAATAGCAACGTTGGATATAAACGATCTTTACTGTTATAAGCCATTTTTGAGCTACATCTAAAGGTGAGTTTTGTTTTTGAAACAACGCCTCATGTAATTAGACCATAACTTAAGTGTGATTGGGCAAGTGCGAAATACGATGTTTTCAGTTAACTTACATTAAAAATTTCTCGATAAAAGCAATAATGCTCTGAGTTTTTTAACAACGTAGTCTATATGATAGTCTCACTTTAAATGGCTATCAATATAAACCCTCCAATATTTAAATTTATTACAAGATATAATTTCAAACTGCTGAGACTTTATTGAAAACTTAATTAATACGGAAAATTAAAAAACTGTTTACTAAATTCAACTATATTCAAACAAATAAAAATTAACAATATTTCGACAATGTTTCGCTAACAGTGTAGCTTTATCAAGAGTAATATCAAATTCTAACTACTAAAGCTTATATTACAAATCCTATAACAAATCCTATGATTTTACAATTTAATTGTTTAGAAATTTAAAAATTTGTTGGCGCAGCTTCAAAATGGCGTAACATAATTTTTTTTAAGTTCACTAAGCGCTAATGTGGAGCTAATACTTTGAATGAACTGATACCATAGTGACTTCAGATAACTTCAGCATAATAGGGAATTATTGAAATACGGTCAAACTGGACTACTTAGCACCGACCTTAACACAGACTGGGTGTACCTGGTGCTAAAAGGTGCAAATTATAGAATTAATGAACGCGCCTCTAGCGAAACGGTGACGACAAGACTTTATTTCTAACATACAAATACAAGCTGCCTGTTTTTGAAATTCTGTGTTCTTTTTTATATTTTGAGTGAATAAAAGCATGGATGATATGTTGGAAGCACTGGCCTTTGTGGAGAGAAACGAAAACCCATACATTTAGGCCCAGTAAACACACTTGTGACTTTAACCTAATATTTATATAAATCTAAGGTTGATATATTTATGTCAAACATGTTACATCATATGTTAATTTTTCTTAATAATATGACTTTATAAATAAATTCTTAAAATTTACGTAAATATTACATAAATAGTGGGACCTGAATTTTACATAAAACATATTACATACCTACTATATAAAAAATATATGTAATATTTAAGTAATATAATTTACGTAAACGTTACATAAAATTATTTACTTAATAGTAGACCTGGCAATACTGGTCGGACTTAGATAGTTGACGCTTTGCGAATGCGCATGTCATGCACTTTAATGTGACTTAACTTTTACCTTATTAATAAATAATGGTGACCTCTATATGACCTTAAATTTACATAACAAGGTAAACCTGTTATGTAAAATATACGTAGCTTTACTTAACTTTTACGTAACATGGATATCATATTTATGTAAAAGGTATGTCATTTTATTTACATCACATTTATGTAAAAATTAGGTGGGCTTTGCGCATGGCATTATGCAGAGTTTTCGCACCTTAATGTGACTTAAATTTTACCTTATTAATAAATAATTTTGGCCTCTATGTGACCTTAAATTTACATAACAAGGTAAACCTGTTATGTAAAATATACGTAGTTTTTACTTAACTCTTACGTAACATGGATGTAATATTTATGTGAAAGGTATGTCATTTTATTTACATCACATTTATGTAAAAATTATGTGGGCTTTGCCCATGGCATTATGCAGAGTTTTCGCACCTTACTGTGACTTTAATTTTACCTTATTGTGACCTCTGAGTGACCTTAAATTTATATAAGAAGGTAAATCTGTTATGTAAATTTTACGTAATATTTACATAACGGTGTTTACTGGGGGGTTCTTAAGGGATTTTGTTGAACTTCTTCTCGTAGCAAACAAATATTGTCTTCATCGGTATAAAACGAAATCTTTGAACCTTGCCTTTTTTCATTTCCTTCCGCTACGTCAACAGATTTCATAAAAAAAATTACTATTTTGTGCGCAATTTTTGCTTTTTTGGCTGTCACGACACAAAAAATTCCAGAAAGTAGTGTAAAGGTAAAAAAAATTTCGAATAGTTATCAAAAACGTCAAAATATTGTAATCAACCACTAGAGCACAAGACCTTCATAATAAATAATTACTACGTTTTCAGGTGGAAATGAATAAGTTTTCCAATACGATTCACTTTCACATAAAGCGATTTGAACGCGTTTTGAACACGATTTGAGTTTTTGACATTTGCTTGATGTATTTTAAGGTTAGTTTTTGCCAATTTTACTTCTTTGTTTTCTTTTTAAAGCCAATAGTAGTAGTAACTAGGGGGCGGCCCAAGACCTGGCAAGTAGGCCCAATCGGTCTCTTTTTGCCTTACCTCAGCCCAGCCTCCTAATCCACCACCTGTACCACTTATACGTCAGTGGGCTCTCCGGGCCTTCCTGTTCTCTTCATGAAGCCCAGTACTTTGGCCCACTTGAGAGCTCGTAGGTCCTCTGCATCCAGGTTTGGTTGTCCGAGTACTCCCGCAGGCCTGGTTGTGGTCGGTCAGTATTCCTGTCAGTAGTCCAATATCTTTTCGTGTCCTTCCCAGGAGCCATTTGAGTCTGGCCGCGTCCGGTCCGTTGATGAATTCTTTGGACTGTCTCTGTCTGTATTGGCAGACACAATAATATAAATAAAATAAAGGTATACTTTTTGCAGAAATATTAGAACTCTAACAGCTTATTATTGTTGTCATCAGTCAGTTCGATACGATACACGCTTTCATGCAATTGGTTCCAGATACGATTCCAAAAAAAGCGATCTTGAACTTGGACAGGGTCAACGAAATACTCAGTATTCAGCTGATGATGATTGCAGATACCTAAGCATTCGAAACGTTGTGAAAAACTAAAATAAAGACAATGGAAGTTCGAAATTTTAGTTTACTCTCAGAGTATTCACCCTTCTACTCATCACTGGTTATAGTGTAGGGGCATATGTCGATAATTTCTATCCCGTGGGATTTTGAATGAAGAAATTTTGTGACTATGTGGGATTGATAGCTCTTTAGTCACACAATCAAGTGTTATTGGGTGTTTTGTTCGCATCTGTTTAGAAGAAGTTGATATGACTTCATCTTTCAAGATGGCGGCCAAAAATCATATAGATCATAGATACAACTTTCGCAACCAGGGCATGATTATACTCGATTCCATATAACTCGAGAACGGGGATACCAAAAAATTTACTTTCAAGTTCATCCGTCTTAAATGACCTTGAAAATCGCAAAAAATAAGATTTTTGCCATTTTCTCTTCAAAAAATCTTAATAATTCGACGTTTTGGCAGTCCAACATCAAATGTACCTCAAACTATTAGGCATATATGCCAAATTCGATCCTTAGAATTTGATGCAGTTTGAAGCTTCATGACTTTAAAAAATACCCCAGTAAAATTATCACACACACTAAAGGGCGCTATTCATCAAATATTAAAGCGAAGAGGACCAAACTTGGTAAGACAGAAAAGAAGGGCAAGTCCAACAATATTTTTCAAAAAAAATTTCAATATGGCGGCTGATATATCAAAATGATTAACTTTGAAAATACCATGTACAAGTAAAAAACCAGCTTTTTGTGATGTTTTTTCCAATTTACCACTACGCAAAAACTTTAAGCGCCGGAGATGAAATTAACATCTTAGCCATAAACAAACACTTCATTTTAAATCTCCCTACCATTTTTTTTGATACGGCGTCCCGGATGTTTATGTTATACCCCGGTCAAAATGAACTATATGACTGTCGTTTTTATTAAGTCTTGGAACTTCTACAGGGCTGCGGTGACACGTGAATGAATTTTATTATGAATGTTAATAAACAAGTGTAGTCATGCCCTACCTTCATAATTATAATTTTTTATGCTTTTTCAACCGCCATTTTGGAAAATGGCATCTAAAATCACTGGTCCAGTATATGGTAATATATATCTAACCTCTGCAACTCTCTTATAGGTTATTTAAATGACTTTGTTGGCTAGACAAGTGAGTAGAATATAAAATTCACAGTTCCGAAACCTAATAAAAACGACAGGATACCGTCCTGGATATAACATAAACATCTGGAACGCTATATCAAAAAAAATGGTAGGGAGGTTTAAAATAAAGTGTTTATTTATGGCTGAGATGTTAATTTTATCTCCGGTTTTTAAAGTTTTGGGTAAATTGTAAAAAACATCACAAGAAGCTGGGTTTTTACTTGTATATGTTTTTTTCCAAGATCAATTAGGGTCATGCATTAACTAAACTTTTTTTTCATAGTAAGCGGCGATAAGTTAACCAGAATTAATGGCCACCTTGTCGTTTTTGCTTTTTTACGAAATTGGATAAAATAAAATGTGGTTATAGGTCGCCATTTTGATATCTCAGCCGCCATATTGAAACGCGTCATAGCTGAATCAATTTTTTTTTAACAATATTGTTGGACTTGACCTACTTATTTTTCTTACCAAATTTGGTCCTCTTTGCTTTAATAGTTGATGAATAGCGCCCTTTAGTATGTTATTTTTGCAATATGTTAATTTTACTGGGGTACTTCTCAAGTTCATGAAGCTTTAAACTGCATCAAACTCTAAGTATCGAATTTGGCATACATGCCTAATACTTTAAGGTAGATTTAAAGTTGGACTGACCAAATCTTGAATTATTAAGATTTTTTGAAGAGAAACAAATTGTAAAAAACAAAAATCTTGCTTTTTACAAATTTTAAGGTCATTTAAGGTCCGATGACCTTGAAAATGAATTGCGGTTGCGAAAGTTGTATTTTTTATAATTTTTGGCCGCCATCTTAAAAGATGACGTCATAGCAACTCCTTCTACTTTTTTCTTCGCCTGCGGCGCATTTTAGCATTTTTGCAAATAAATTAAGGTTAAATAAAATCTCAAATTCTCAAAGCCCCATCAATATTTACGATTTTAGTTTAATTTTAAGTCAGAACTGGCATTTTAAGTGTTATTTTCCCAAAAAATTTTGTGTGCGGCGCATTAAAGCATGATTTTGACATCAAATTTTGGGTAAATAAACAATTTTAAATTTGTTAACACTCCCCCCCCCCCTTTACTTTTGAGCCCATGTCCGCGCTTGTAAGCACCTGTTTCCTTGTATCAATTATGGTCGCATTTTTACTTCAAATTAAGTTTTTTTTATTATTTATCCTTAACCCCTTCTCCCAAAGTAAATTCCTGGGTGCACCACTGATTTACCTACTCTTGTTCCGTAAAGTGCTTTTCACCGCACTGAAACCGGTCAAATGACAACAGCGTTAATCCTATAACCAGTGAACAGGCTTGTTCAGTGCTATAACATTTAACTTTATACCTCCGTAGGCCTTATCATTTTTAGACAAATATTATTTTTGTTCTTGCATGCATTTATGCACTTGAAAAAAATATGATAACATAGTTTCAATGTCAGACTGCGTAAAGGCCATTGCATCTTTGTTTGTCATCCTTATCATTTTTTAAACTGCTTCTAAAAATATTGTAAATATATTTTTAAAATTTTGATAACATAATAGTACCGGGTGTCTCATTAGATTTTTGATTATGTGAAGGATATTGCCCTTTTTAAATGGAAATTTGTATTCCGTAGAATTGCCTGATTTTGTTATATATTAAAGTTTTTTGTTTCATTGCGCCAACTACTCATCTACAGAAGTACCCGAAAAGTAACGTCAAAGTTGTCGAAATCGCACTTTTGAGCAATTTTTGAATTATTGTACTGACCTTATTTGCAAATCGACCAGAATCAACTTTTCTTTTTTTTTAAATAAAATTTTAAATGTCAAAATTGCACTACCAACTTGATTCTGCCATACTGAACTTTTTTATTTCTTATCTGATTTAAACGAAACTTTCTCCAAATTATATAACGTTTCCAATACACCTAACTGTGACAGAAAACTGAAAGATGTCGCCCATATTGAACTTCGTTTTTTTTGTCCGATTTAAACAAAACTTTTGTTGCACATAAAGCGTTTTCAACAATATTCAATTTTGACCCAAAGTGGACATATGTGAGTAGCCATTTTTCGTCGGCCGTATTCAACTTCGTTTTTGGTTTTAGTCCGATTTAAACCAAACTTTCTTGAACATAAAGCGTTTTTAACAATATATAATTTTGACACCAAATTAATATATGTCAGTAGTCATCTTGCGTCGGCCATATTGAACTGTTTTTTGACCGATTTAAGCGAAACTTTTTTGCACGTAAAGCGTTTTTAACAATCTCTAATTTTGACACAAAATGTTGTTTAAGAGTTCTGTTTAAATCGAACAAAAAATAACGACGTCCAATATGGCCGACGCAAGATGGAAACTGACATCTGTCAATTTCGCCTCCTATTTAAGTAACGTTAGAAAATCTTAAAAATACATAAAAAGTTTTTTTTTTAAATCGGGCAAAATATAACAAAGTTCAATACGGCCCTTGTAAGATGGCTACTGAGATAAGTCAATTTTGGATCAAAATTGGATATTGTTGAAAACAGTTTATTGAGAGTTGGCGCAATGAAACAAAAATCTACAACTTCGCTGACAACGATAACTTTAACACTATATGACGGTTCAAAATAGCCTTCTTCGTACAGGTTTTACGTTGACGGTCCGGTTATTTGACGTTTGATGGTTTTCCATTCCAAGCCAAAATTTATACCTTCTTAACTAAGTTCCCAAAAAGTAGAGAATAGAACTAGCCAAATTTATTGCTTACATAAAAACAGGCTTGGGTGTGTCTTGGGTATACTGAGCGCAACTCCACCCTCCCTGTCGGAAACAAAGAAATTAAAATAAAATAGAAAACGCATAAAAAATCTTTGACAAATCACACATCTAGGCTGAAATTCCAGAAATTTAGATCGCGGTTGCCGAGTTTCCATAATTATCCCTGATTTTATGTCCTATAATTACACAATATTTGCAATAGATAGCGTATTATTCTAATAAAATAGATATGGTGCCGGGAAAGTTCAGTTTAAAATGCATAAGGAAGTTTATTTAACACAATGTTTTGCTTTATCTTCTAGAAACAATGATTGAAATCAGGATTAGGACAATTACTCCCTGCAATCTGACAACCAGGGCAAAAAGGTTATTGATTTCTCGAGGCACGTTTTGCCATCTTAGGTCCGACCGATCTGTCGGGTTTTTGTTAGTTTTTTTGTGTTTTTAGCAATTGTTATTGTTATATTTTTGTTTTAAAAGAAGTGTGCGTTAGGTGAAAAAAGTGCCTAAAAGTTGCCGGAACTATCTTTTCGCGGGTAAAAAACACATCTGTATGAAATCGCCACATTTTAATTACTGCTTCAGAACCAATCAGATCGCGACTCTACAATGTTGCCATAACTGTTTTTTAGCAATTTCCGTAGATTTGGTTACTGATTTGGAAAATTTGCCTTCAATATATGTAGTGCGCCTTCTAGTTTATTTTAATTTTAGTTTATTTAATTTTCTTTGATTCTTGAAAATACTTATTTTTAGAAACAAGTCTCATCCACAGAAAACAAGTTAAAAAACCTCCAAATCAATTACTCCAAACGAAAAGAAACTAAAAAACAAAAGATCAAGAGATCCTGGGTGGAAATAACGAAAATTCCAGCTTGGATGAGCATTCCACAAGGAACACACAAAATACCAAAGCGAAAAGAGAAATGATTAAACGATGTTTCGCCCTGGGTAACCAGCGTGGGCTCATCAGTGGTTTCACTGATCACCCTCTACCATATATCATTAAACACCATCATACACTTTGATTTCCAACTTTGAATCACTCACAAATAGGCATCGTTCCGCACTGGTACTTATCCAAGTTACCTGATACGGATTCGTCCTGGCGTGTTAATATTTCCAGTAGGATTATGCTCCTAAGGCAATTAAAACAAAAAACAAGTTAAAAAAACCTCCAAATTAGTTACTTCAACCGAAAAGAAACTAAAAAACAAAAGTCAAGAGATCTTGGGTGGCAATAACGAAAATTCAATTTGCAATTTGCCTTAGGAACATAATCCTACTGGAAGTATTAACACGGCAGGACAAATCCGTATCAGGTAACTTGGATAAATACCAGTGCGGAACGATGCCTATTTGTGAGTGATTCAAAGTTGGAAATCAAAGTGTATGTAACCACTGATGAGCCCACGCTGGTTACCCATCGCTTAATCATTTCTCTTTTCGCTTTCGTCTTTTGTGTGTTTCTTGTGGGATGCTCATCCAAGTTTGAATTTTCTTTATTTCCACCCAAGATCTCTTGATCTTTTGTTTTGTCTCTCATTTGCAAAATGTTTTCAAAATTAAAAAATTACACTAAAATGCTATTTTTACGCGTTTCAAATGTTGTTGACAAAAAAATTGCGTAAAATTAAACAAAATTGTAATAATATATTATATTGGTATAGCGCCGCAGGTCAAAACAAGTAAAACCAAAAATTCTTTGAAAATTTTCTCTTAGATTTTTTGCGGTGATATATATAGATTTACTGCCAAATTATAAATGCGTCGCAGATGAAAATTTTACGAAAAATTATACTAACAAAGGTATTTATTAGAGTTTTGAATGCTGGTGATAAAAGTTCCTTAGAATTAAACTACAATTGTAACAGTTAGTGGCTTCATAGCACCGCAGGCATAATTTTTAAAATTTAAGACATCACACCAAACACACGTTACAAACCGGAGGACAGGGTCAAAAAAGTGGGGGAGCTATAGCTCTCCCTGGGGCCCTTGACAATGATTAATTTATTGTAGATTGGGTCGGACTGCCTGGGGGGGAGTTTTAACCGTCAACCCCCCCTGGCTACGCCACTGATACTTTGAAATATACGAATAACTAAGAAAAGCTTTAAAGACAAAAGTTATATAAATGTCATTCTAACTGTCAAATATTGATAACAACTATGTTATTTTAAATAAAACACTATATATCTTATTTTATGGTTAGATTGAAATTTTATAAACAACGAGAAAACCATAGTTTTTTTGTACTTCAGTGCAAAATAAACTTCCTGAATTTCGATTGCTCAAACAGAGGACGACGCCGTTTCGTACTTATTAGGGACTCATCAGCTAGGTGTACCACAACGATAGAGAATTTCGGTCGCGCTTATGTGCCAAAGGTTACGGCTCAAGCGGGGAGAACTTCTGTCGAGTACCGACCATGTCGCCCTCTGTGTGAACCTCCGACAACCAAGAATGTACCCACTGCATAAGCACTAGGTGCAGGTTTCGTCTACAAGCAAGCGATTATAAACAGGTGCAAAAAAAGGTTTCTGTCCGTTTTTTACCCAATATTAAAGAGAAATATCAGAAAATAGTAGTATTAAAAAAATCTAATAATTCTTGCCTAAAAATTAAGCCATTTTCGCCAGGTTTCACCAAGTATTTACGAAAAAATCATTTAAGAACATCATCAAAATATCAAACTGTCAAAGATTAAAATGTCGCAACAATGAACGTCACCGAGTAAAAAGGCACATCGCTATGGAAACCATTGTTATTTCATTTACCAGCCGCCTTGATTTATATTGTAAAGATGGTGTGTTGCGAGAAGTGCTCCTCGTTCGAGATTTTTAAAAGTATTTTTCAATTTTTCTTGGATTTTTTTGGAATTAAAAAAAAATTGTTCACAACTCGCGACTAAACTACTATTTTAGCCACTAGTTGTGAAAACTACTATTTCCAAGTTGTTCATAAAGTGCATAATTCTTCTCTATAGCTTTTATGTATCAAAATCGTGGTATTTTTCAAACAGGAAAAAGATAATCTTTTTTCACTTTACATTGAAAATTATGTGGATATTTCGGCTTAAAATACAAAAAAAGTTACACATAAAAATTCCAATTTAACCATAAAATAAAGTATGAGGTGTTTCAACTCATTGAGCTCACCAGGCGGGAGGTCCGGACAATGGTTTATCTATATATCGGACACTGGGAACACACAATGGGTCTAAGTGAGGACACCGAATGTAGATTATGTATGAAGGAGGACAAGGCTATTGCAAGTTTTCGGCAAACCACAGATCGATGATCGGAAAGATGCTTCACCAAAGCAGAGGGCATATAAATCTAAATAGAGAGGACACGTAATGGCCGACCAGCAAGCCAATACGATTGTCAGCGAGTTTTTGATTATTAGCTGAATGCGCCAGGATGAACCAGGGTGATATTTATTTAAAACGGCAATAATCCCGCGCGCTGAATAAATATCGATTTAAGGTTTTATTGTATATATTTTTGAGGCTTTTATTACTTGTTTGTTTTCTCCGGTAAGAAACAAGTGTTTTTTATTTAAATAAAAAAGCTTTGGTCATTCTCCACTGATGTTTTATTGAAAAATCACCCAACATGTTTCGACAGTATAGACTGTCATCTTCAGGGGTGTACTGAAAGAACCCAAGAAGACTTATTGTAACATTGATATTTGTAAAATTAATATGTAAAAAACAGAGTTATGCTTGGTCTACCCATCCATTAGGCACAAGTACAGTGCCAACCATCCAATGGAAGATGGAAAAACGCACAAGGGAAGGCCACCACCGAGCCAGCGACCCAACGCGCGGGAAAGTTATAAAACTAAGTTTTTTCAGTCTTTCGTATTAAAGGAGTTAACAGGAGGGTCAAAATATAATGAGAGACCCGGTACTTATCTTGTTTATTCAAGCCATGGGATATCAGTCTTGAAAAACAAGAGTTTCATAATAATTTATTTATGTATAGAAAAGCAAGCGTTCCATTGATCATTTTTTCATTTTATTGTATAAATAATAAAAACAATAAAGTTCCAGACTTACATTTTAAAGTTATAATAACTTAAGCCCAATAAGTTCAAAATTTTAAATATCCTTAAAAATTAAAGATATAGATAACTTGGAGATCGAGAGTTTTTGGTCGTGCCAATTTACAGCCCGTTAACTTCGCCAATAACGATAACTTTTTGGCACAGGTTCCTTGACTAATTTTCATTAATTAAAAATGTCTAACGAGCAAACAATTACTAGGATTTTTCCTTGAAAGTTTTAAAAAAATCTGGTTTTGAGGTTTGTTTCAAGTGATTACCAAAATATTTACAGATTTGAACTTCAATCTCTTGGTCATTTTAGGAACTTAGAATAAAATAATTAAATTGTAGCAATTTCGAAAGCCACGAACAGAGATGGGGTCGACAGTTTTACAAAAAAAGTTAAAAAAAAAAACAACCCTTGAACCACTGAATCAAATTTTGATCTTTTTTTTTTCAAAATTCTTTCTAGTTCGCAGGAGCCACATGGCATCAAATTTTGGTATCTTTGTGGGAAAAGGAAACAGGCGGTGGGACGTTTTACTCTGTTGTACAAGAAGGTTAATAAAAAAAACTTCTCTCGCCTACTTCGTCGATTCGGGTCAAGAATCAAGAACCAAACCGACGCCGCCACTCGGTATTGTCGAAAATTGAATGGTAATTAAAAGGGCCAAACTATTATCACTTAGTTTATTGCTCACAATACTTTACAGTATGTAAAACCTAGCAACATCAAATGTTTTAAATTTGAAAAAAATACAAAGAATATTGTTAAACTAACTTTATTAACTACTTAAGTAAATTGGAAACTATAAAAAGAATTTTCAAGGGCATTTCCCTTAACTGCTTTCTTAAAATTTGGAATGTTTCGAATACTTTTAATTTGCATTGGTAAGGATCTGTATGCTTTGATAGCCCAATAGAAGGCAACATTCTCAAAGAACTTAGAGGAGTGATGAGGTATAGCCAATTCTGATGCCTGCCTGGTTCTTATAGTCATCCCATGGTTATTTTGATTTATAGGGAAAATATCAGGATTATTTTTAACACACAAGATGGTACAGTGAGGATATAGCTTTTTAAAATATAGTCTGCATGATGTTTGCGAACTTAATCCTAGCATGCATCTTAATAGTCGCTTTTGAACAATAAAAATATTCATTGCATAAGGTGAGGAGCCCCAGATCAGAATGCCATATGATATTCTGCTTTGTATAATAGAAAAATAATAAATTTTTAAGCATTTCAGGCTAATAAAATCTCGCAGTCTACGAAATAGAGCACAAGTAAGTACCCGAAATTTTAGATTTTAGAAGTGTGAACCCAGCCTAATATATTTTCCAATTGAACACCTAAGAATTTGATGGAACTGGTTGTAGGGATAGGTTTTTGTTCCAGTTGGACATAAAGAGATGATGAAGTATTTTTTCGTATGCTAAAAGTTACTAGCCCGGTTTTGTCTTTGTTCAAAATAAGCGAGTTATCACTACACCATTGAGACGTGAGATTTGCAACCTCCGAATATTCTTTTGAGAGAGTGTGTATTGATTCACTAACTACCACGTAAGAATAGTCGTCAGCGAACTGGGCAGGCATACCTTTGCAGGGAAGAAGAGGATTGATGGCTTCAGATAATAAGCTGACATGTATGAGGAATAGGATAGGGCCTAACATTGACCCCAGGGGCCTAATTCTTGAATTTCAATAGAAGGAACGATCCCTCAAGAGAAGGGATCAATTCCGGGGAATGATCCCATCCCCCCAAAAAACACTATTTTTCTTGGAACCTCTTCTTACTTTTAGATCTAAAAAGATAGAATTTACACGCATGCGTGTCTGAGAAATGGGATCGATCCCCGACTTTGTACTCGGGGAGCGCGAACACCTAATTTTTAATAGAAAAGAAGAATGAGAATACGAACTGCGTTCGACGTGGGATCATTCGACACAAATCTATGTCGTTCCCCAATCTGAGAAATATTTCTCACCATCTCTGCAAATGGAGATGATTTGTTTTCGGTGGAGGTAAAATGGGTATCGATTTTTCATAAGTTCAGATCAAGAAAATTAAAAAAATATGTATTTGTCCAAAATCTGCATAGCTAAGAGTCAGCATATGGAGGGGATAGGGCAGGAAAGCTAGCACAACCTACTTAGTGCGGCAAAGTTTATTTTACGTTCTCAGTTCGGGAATAGTTATTTACCTAACAAGGGCGAAACCGCACGCAAGTAGGAAATAGTTACGGAAAAACGCTTTGCAATAAATCAAAATAAATAAATAGAAATAAGTTAATTTTTTATGCTTGTGAAAGTTTTGTCCTAAAGAAAACATAAATTTCCTAGTTTTGACTATTTTTTCAATTTTTAATATGTAGGTTTAAGTAAAAGAATTTTTCTGAATGACAAAATATTTTACGCTCGTAGAAAAAAACGTTGTAGCTACCGAAAGAATTTTTTGCACTTGCGGTTTGCCCGAACTCTGCTAGCGCGTCGTTTGTGCGAACGCCGGCGCCGATGCGTGTGAAATAGTATAACCTTCCGCACTTGTTAGATAAATAACTATTATCAAATAAGCGCGGAAAGTAACACCTTTCCGCACGCGATGGCAGTTTATCTAACGATGCGTAACAGAGTTTGATGAAGCCGTCAACGGCGGAAAAGTCACTTTACGCATAAGTAATGAGAAAATGAATTAAAAATGAAGATACCATGAAAACCTCAAAAACCTATAAGAACCCTAAATGCTTTTGTGTTAACCGCGGATATCCATTCTATACATATACATTAATAAACTAACTCATCAGGCTGGTGAGGTCTGACGAGTACTTTATATTCACAATAATACATTCATTGGATAATTTTTAAATAATGGATATACTTTGAAGGAGCTGCAATGGACACCCAAGTGTGTTGAAAAATCCATTGTCCATCCACAAGATATACAATGGATCTCTTATGGAACCTACATGAGACATCCATGTGTCAGTCATTGATATACATTATATATAAAATGGACGTACTTTTCCTATGTGGGATTGACATATTTGGCTCAATGACAGCTGCCAAATTACATTATTTTGGGATAACGCGGGCCACGTCGATAACATATATAAATAACAAGGCAGGTATTTACTTACTACTTACTTACTTCAATGGTTACTATACGATTTAGTAACCATTCCTTACTTGCTAAAAATGATGTCACGTAAGGATGGGTCTGACCGGATCTGACCAATATAACTAAATTCTGCTTCAAGTGCCATGCTCTCTTCGAACGTTGCGATTCATCCCCCTCTCCTTTTATTTATTAATTTTTAATTAATAATTTAATATATTATTAATTAAATTACAACTACAATAACTACAGTTATCCCAAAAGAGTATTCTCGCACTTGGGTGTGCTAAACTATAGCTATAATTATTATATTTTTTAATGGAGCTTACTCTAAATTTTTTAAACTACGGCTTCATTACTGGACATTTTTCAAAAATATACAGTTTTTTGAATACCTTGACTTTAAATTATATAGAATTAACTTTTTCTTTTATATCAAATTGACTCCATTGACTTGTATACTCCTGGCTGAAGGAACTCAATATAAAAATGTTTACATTTTGTACCCCCTTCCCCTCCTTATCCCTCCTAACGCGGGCTCTAAGTAATGCAGATATTTCTCAAAATATAGTTTTTTGGATCTCAGCTTATGAAAAATCGACACCCATTTTACTTGTATTTATTTTTTAATATTTATCCCTTCTTCCCCTGCTCTAAATTTTCCAAACTACGGCTTCATTATTGCAACCAGATTTTGCGAAAAAATACAGTTTTTTAAATTCCGTGACCTCAAATTATAGAGAATCGACACTCTTATATCTGTATCCAACTTTTGATATTTTTTACCTTTCCCCCCCCCCCCGCCTTTACGATAAACACTCAAACCTCGACTCAGCTCAGCATGAGAAAAGGTGTCGTCTCAATAAGCCATATGTTAGATGTGATATTATTTTGCAAGGTTAAATTAGCATACTTACTGCGCAACCACTAAGACAGCTGTAACTTTTTTGCGCAAAAACTTTAATTAGCTGCGCAAAAGGAATAGTAGTGAATAAACTATTTGGTTTTGACAAATGTTAAGTGGGGGGGGGAAACTTCACGCTCTTCCAATAGTTATATCTTTTGAGGGGTTGCGTTGGTGCGCAAAATATTTTAATGACTGCGCATTGCTGCGCAAAACGTATTCAATCTAATTGAGTGATAAAAACTTACAAAAACTAAGTGGCAGGGAGCTAACGTGAAGTTGGCCCCACCCACAAAGAAATGTCCACAGTTTCCAGACGGTTGCTGCGCAAAAGATAAAAGTGGTTGCGCAAATAAGTTTACTAGTTTTTTTTCTCAAAATTTTAATTGGGGGGGACCAGCATCACTGACCTAATACATAAGCATTATGTTTCCCATCTTTTTCCGTTATATATTGAAAAGTTTAATTTATTTCCACTCTTGACAAAAAACTGTCATGTAAAAAAAATATTTGAATTAATTAGAATTCATGTGATTATTATGTAACTCTAATAAATAACCTCTGAGGTCATAGACTGATTTTTTTCATTAACCTCCCGCCCAATTTACGGGTTTTAAATGATGACCTCTAAATCTTAAAAGTATATATAACAAATAAGATAAAACTTTTATTTAATCTCAAGGTAAATTTACTTCAAATTTTTTTATCTGAAAATTCGCTCTGTAAACCCTATACCCTATACTAATCGCCAGTATTAAATTTGAGGGGCTAATTAAAAGCACCCAAACAATACAAATGATCTCCATCTTGGTGACGTCACCGTTATTTCCAAATATAATTAAAGGGTCTGAAGTATGTCTATTTAAGAACGCACATAATGGGGTATCGAATATGTTTTTTTTTACAGATAATGGAATATTTGTAAAGAACTTTAGTAAAAAAAAGCCAAAAATAAAATTCAAATGCGTTGATATTTTCTCTAAAAACTTTCTTCTTTACATAAATTAGACTTGCTTTAAGTTTGCCCCCATACCCCCCCCCACAGTTAGTTGCACGTTGCATGATTTACTAAAAGGTTTTAGTCTATTTTAGAACGGTCTTAAGTTTAAGTGAAATTTTTGGTTTTAAGCATTTTAAACCAACCCTCCTTGAGTTTTGAAGAAGAATTTTAGATCTATTTATCTAAAAGACTCTGTAGAACAAATTAAAATTGGGGTTATATATCACTCTAATTAAAACTTACCCCTTTTAATTAATTTTTCGAATTAATACTTGCGGTCACACAACGATTTAGATGGGCAAAATTAAAATAAGATGTAGGTTAAATATTTATTTATTTAAAAGGTGTTTTTATTTATGAAGTGTATTAAAAAACTTAAATGCAAGTTTTGTTTAAATTTCTATGACTGTCGAAATGTCAGTTTCAAAATATTAGCTGCGTTCAAATCACAAACAGTGAGTTCGGATCTCTTACCTCTGCTTGTACCTTGGCTTGCATCACCTTCTACTGATGCAAGCTACAGCTTTGAAATGAGTGGGCCTTGAGTAAGGAAAGTTTTCTTGACTGAGCTTTTAGATAACCTCAATGTTTTAATTTCAGTTCGTAAATAAATTAATATAGTTGTGTTGGGCTTTTTGTTTGGTATATTTTTCGTGCATAATCAGTGACCTTCACCTATGTTTGTTTTGCCTCGTAGTGCCCTCATAAATATATTTTTTGTGCTGAAAAAAGGTTTAAAATATTCCGTTATTCTGGACAAAATTGGAGGTGTTTTACTGGGTAATGGGCAACTTGGGATATTAAATAAGGTAAATTAATCCTTGTAAAAACGGTTACTTAGGGAAATTGTAAACGAACCTATTATCTATTGCCACAAAACAGTCCTTTCTGGGGGCTATAAAGGACCACGCACGGATCTTATGGAAAAAAATTATACGATTTTCATGAAACTCAGATAATATCTGACATATTATGTTGTAGTTCTCGACCTTCCGATCAAAAGTTCTCATAGGCCCAAAAAGATCTTATGACTAGTTTCGGAGATACAGGGGTGGGTCGGTGGAGTTGTACCGAAAAACTAATCTTATTCTTACTACAAAACTGTTCAACAAAAAGTGGTTCAGACGATTTATATGCTAAAAATTTAAGTAAAACGCTGTTATATAAGCGAAATGTTATATGTTGGGTACGGGGGGTGATCAAAAATTAATTAGGTTAAATACAGTGAAAAATTTCATTAGGAATTCGACGGTTTCAACATAGTTGATAACTATTTGGTTCCGAAAATAGTGTAATGTGAGATAGCTGCTGTCCAGAACTGTCAGCAAAAATTACTAAATTGTAAAAATTGTCTAATCCAAGATATTTGGAAACCCATACTTTTTGGAGGTAAAAAATTTCAACTGCGAATGGGCGGAGTCAACCAAGTGTAAACTTCATGGTTCACCGAACACAGGTTTTTTTATGGTTCACTGAACAGATACTAATGTATAAGATTAGGTAGTCTTAGTTTTTGTTAGTGTTCACCTGATGACGATTGCAGATACATAAGAATTCGAAACGAAGTTCGAAACTCTAACTTACTTTTTTAAGAACTTGCATAACTGCACCGGCGTACGCATGTGAGATGACTTAGGAGCTCAAGCACCCCCCCCCAGAGACACTAAAATTTTTTCCCAAAAATCACCAATATTCTGTTACTCAATCTCCCCAACCCCCAGGAACAATTTCTGCACACGCCACTGAATGTGTTTGACCTTGTGGTGAGCTGGATTAATCATATGAATTATTCTCAATAACTGATATAAAAGCAACCAAAAACTTTGTCGATGACGCTGCTGTTTCTAAAGTATTTACAAAAGAACGTTAAAAGTCGCGTGGTATTTGCTGAAAATAAACATTTATACGAAAAAGGAACATACTGTATTTTTTTAAATTTTTGATCACTCCCCCGTACCCAGCATATGATATTGTAGTTATATAACAGCGTTTTACTCAAATCTATTCCTTTTTTAATGAGAAGGTACCACTTGTGGCACCTTTTTGAAAAACTTGTTAAAAAATAAATTTAATGTACTATTTTTTTTTGACATCTGTCAACCCATGTGTCAAAAACTTTCAAAAAATTATTTTTTTTTTCAATTGCTTTAGCTTTAAAATAAACTATCTATTTCCTTATTTACTAAGCGAAATAAAGAAAATACCCAGGGCCTACCAACAATTTTTTTCATAAGGAGGTACCACTTGTGGCACCTTTTTGGAAAGCTTGTTAAAAAAGGAATCCGATTCAACAATTTTTTTTGACATCTGTCAACTCATGTGTTAAAAATTTTACGCCAATAATATTCTTGTGTGGTAGTTTCTTTATTCCACTATTAAATAATAAAGAAATATGTAGTTTATTTTGGAGCTAAATCAATTGACAAAAACTAAGTTTTTTAAAATTCTTAACACATGAGCTGACAGATGTTAAAAAAATATTTATTCGAATTTATTATTTAAAAAGCTTTACGAAAAGGTGCCACAAGTGGTACCTGCTCATGAAAAAATGTTGGTAGGCCCTTGGCCTTCAGTGAGGGCCCCCAAATGGGCCGCCAATAATGTCATTGTATGGTTTTCTTTATTCTACTTAGTAAATAAATATGTAGTTTATTTGGAAGCTAAAACAATTGACAAAAAAATAATTTTTCTAAAATTTTTGACACATTGGTTGACAGATGTCAAGAAAACTAGTGCGTTAGATTTATTTTTTACCAAGCTTTTCAAAAAGGTGCCACAAGTTTGCACAGTGAAACTTTGAATGCAGTAGTGCAGGCGCTACCGTAAAGTGGGATGGGGTGACTTGATGACGATCATAGGATACCAGGTTATGCGAATCAGGTTGTCCCCCAAAATAAACATTAAAAAAAATTGGGGCAACCATTCTTTAAAAAAAAAAATAATAATCTGGTTGGTTTCAAACCGCCTCGCTACGAGGCGCCTTGGAACCTCACGCTCTTTCTCGATTTTTATATATACACCTTCCCCCCCCCCCCCAAAAAAAAAAAGCTTAGTTAGAATATACGCTTTATGGTGCAAAAATTACAAGAAAAATATTCTTAATTCTGTGTAAACTGAGATTGATCTGAAAAGGTTCTGTATGTTCGATTATGTACTTCTGCCCCGAGTAGTATATTCGGTTTTCCGAATGTATTACTCCATAGTATTAAACAGATCGATGTTTCTCCTCCATCAAATTCGCTAGAGTAGATGATTTATGAATTTTTTGCGAGTGAAAAAACCTCGAAAAAACCAAATATATGGAACTTCATAAATTGTCTATTTCAAAAAAAAAACTATAAGATTTTTTGTTTTTTAGCCATTATTTTTAAAAAAAGAAACAAATAATAAATCAAAAACAAAGACAATTTTTTTTTCGAGCAACGGCAGATTCGATTACTAGAGCACCCCGGGTAGATTCGTGAAGTCATACCCTCATAACATTGGAGGAATATTCATGTTATAGGAATATTCCCTCAAAGTGATTTTTTCAAATATTCTATGGTGAATATAACAGGAATGTTGCAGACCTATTTTTTGTTGAATATTCTTTGAGAGTTTGTGATAGTTATATTTCTTTGGTAATTTTTATGAATACTCCCAAAAAGAATATTTTTGTGAGAATTTTGGCATGTTTACTGAAAATATTACTATCTTGTGATCAGTGATTCGTTTCTAGAATGATCGAATCTTTTGAATCGATCATTGACTCAATCATTTGAAATAATTAAATTAAAGAAAATGGTGAAAAAAAGGTCTATGCAGTATGCAGCTAAATACGAAATACTCTGCTGATCAAAAAATCTATATTTTCATACAGTTTACCCCGCGCGCAGGAATTCGAATCAAAGGAACGAATGAACGAAACGATCGACCTATTTCCGACTGATTCAGTGTATCGCCACAGTGGGTCAGTAGTCATTGATCCATTCCGATTTGATTCATTCTGTTCGTTCGTCGGTCATTTGACTGATTGAATCATATCGAGCAAACATGATTCGATTATTCAATACTTGCAAGTGATTCGATCATAGTGAACGAATCGTTCACGAATCACATATCTCTATTTGATAGGTAATCTTTTGATAACTAATCTCAAGTAGTACATCAACATAATGGTGATATACCTATATCCATAGGCTACTCCGTAATTGCATTTTAGTGGAAGACTAATGCATATTTGGTAGATATTAATGTTGATATATATCCACTCCATATCTTAGGATATCCATCTCGTGGCCATCTGAACATGTTTTGAATCACAAAATCATATCCATGTAATTATAAATTATGGCGTCCAAGTATATTAATATGATTCTTTTTAAAAAAAATTCTGGTCGTATTATAGTTATGTTTCACGTCACGTTTCTATCACATTTGTATCACCTGTATGAGCTAGAACGTAACTTATTGCCGATTGCATGCGTTAGTAATATTCCCAATGGTAAAAAGTAACTTTTCTATCACATTCTTTGTTCTCTAATTATATGACTATTACATTACAGGAATGTTTAATTGTTATGTGGGCACTGCTCTACTTCGGAGTTTAATTAAAAACTTTCTATGCTGATTTTATCTAAATTTTGTAGCATGCTTATTATTTATCGCCGTTTTACGTTTTTTTCTGCTACTTTACGGTAAAGCTGCTGCCTGATACAATTAAAATCATGTTTTGGAAAAAACTTGATCCATTTTATCCCTATAGGTGTAATGTATTGGTTTGTTGTGTAATATATTTTTTATACGACTGTCTTGAAAAGGGGGATTTTGCGCACGGAGAACACGATCTGAAAACGGCATTTTCTGTACGTACGTTTTGTACACGCTTACGCCATTTTTGCGCACGCTTATATATCATTTTTGCACACGGGTCTCCCGTCATTGTGATTTTTGTTGTTGTCACCTAATAATATTATAAGTTGGCTGAGTTCCATAGCAACCGTCACGGCTCCTTTGTTTTGTTGATTAGATGCTTCAAATAGAATATTATTCATTTTATTAATAAAAACGAGTTAAATTGAAATTTGATTTTTCTGGTCTCTGTTTATTTGCAGTCGTATAAAAAGTATCGTAAAAAACTCGTTTAAAAACCTCTTTGCACACTCCCATGACTTGTGGGCTTCGCCTTCGGCTCGATCCACTGCTCGATCGTGTGCAAAGAGTCGCTTTTAAACCTTTTTGTTTAAATAACTAATTAAAGTAAGATATAGTCCTCAGCCATATAAATTTTGTGATTCTACCCGAAAGAAAGAAAATTTTGAGGAAATTAAATGTACTTTTAATATTTTGACCAAATTATTTATCTACAACCATGCGGTAACTAAGGCTTAGCGCAAGATTTTGCCTACGGTAATAAAAAAGTACAACACAGCGTGCGGTAATAAACAAACTAAAGCACGCAAAATCTTGGGATAGCCATATTAGGGTCCAAGTTTTTATATGATTTTCGGTGGTTTTGGAGGCTACGATTAGGTTGTAGATCAAATATTGTATATAATACGTGTGGTAAGGTTTTTACCGCCCTTAAACTACTTACCACACTCATTATATAATAAACTTACTATTTCCTAACAAGTGCGAAAAGTGATATTTTACCGCACGTGACGGCTCATTCGGTTAAGCCGAAAAGGGCGGTAAAGACACTTTACGCATATGTTAGATACAAGATTTCACCAATATTGTGATACTATGCGGTAATATAGTAATATATGCCTCAAAAATTCCAAAAATAGTTATTTACCTAACAAGTGCGGAAAGTGATACCTTACCGCACGCGACCGGTATGGGTTACTTACAATATTTTACCCGTATGGGGTGTAAAAATGAGTCAGTTTCTTCATACCTACTTGAAGTAATATTATTAAAACGAAAATAGGGCATAATATCTACATGTTTTAAAACCCTAAAGCGTATACAGACCGCTTCAAGCTACTGCGAACATAGGGGGAATCAAGTCCAATTTACTCTCCGTGCCGTACGACCGAGGTGGATTCGAAGCACGCTGCAGTGTTATCTTTTGGAAATTAATTTTGTTTTTATTATTTTGTTTTATTTCTGCCTTGCTCGAGAAACAGATGGGTAAGTTCTTAATTGAAATAATACATTTTTAAAACCAAAAATGGATGTCTACGAAGTTGCCGAAAAAGTGCAGATGGTCAAATGGTCAAATCGTCATAACCCAACACACGTTCGATATTGGTCGAGGGAAAATTTGCATTTGTATTTTGACGTAAGAACACAGTATCCCCAAAAACTAAATGTTTGGGGGGGGGGGGGTTATTATAGGGGAACACGTAATTGGGCCATTTTTTATTAACGGCAATTGCAATTTGAATGGTCCTAGATACTTGGATCTACTGCAGCAGCACATTATTCCAACTGCTAGGCAGTTGTTAGGTGTAAGATTTGGTGTAAGCTCCTAATGACTTCTATCTGTTTTTGAAGAAGCTTTTCAAATTATCACCCCTAACATGCTTGGAAACGTTAGAAGGGGTTTTTATAGTAGGCTCGGATATTGTCTAGCCGAGCAAGGAGGACTTTTCGAACATTTGCTTTAATTTTTTTTTGACTGGGAGAATCTTTTTGGTTTTTAGAATGTATTATTTTATTTTGAGAACTTGCTTTTATTTTGTTTCTCCTTATTATTTTCATTGTAACACGTCGTCACTGATAAATCTGAGCAGTTTACAATAAAACGCTCTTATTTATCAGTGACAAAACATAAGAAAATTACGTTATAAAAATTTGCGTATTTATTGACCAAATTCCGGTTTCATTGACTACGCTCCACACAGCACCGTGGTTAGAGGCGTACTAAATACCAAAGGAAAGTCATGCAAGTGGTGATCGCAAGCCTGAGTATTGGTTGCTTCACTGATAGGCGTGCGGTGTCTCTGCATGTACGTACACTGGAAAATTAGACTTCTTTCGCCCTATGTTCGCAGTAGCTTGAAGCGGCCTGTATATTGGAAAGTTAGGTGCTAATCTTTAAGAGAGTTAATAATTTTTTATTATTATATTACCTTTTCCACATAAAACACTTTTAAAATTGTCTCGGTAACTTTGATTGTGGCATCGTGGTATCTGATCGGCGCGCGTCAGTAGAGTCTGGTTTATAACCACAGAGTACCGAACAGAGGTGATCCGTGTTATAACGGCCGGGTAAAATGTGTTAGTGTCCTAGAGAAAATTGATGAGCTAGGAGGTGTATCTGCTGGACTAAATTTAAGACGGCTTTTTTGATAAATATGAGCATGTAAAAATACATACATTTATAAAGAGTATAGGTAGTTTTCGCTTTTTAAAATCTGTTTCATATTTATATTTAGTTTGTTTAGGTAAAAAATTTGATTTATTCCAAGTTTTTCAACTATATCGTTTGTGTAAGATTTTTAAGAAGGGGTAAAAATGATCCAAAAAATAAGTTAAAAATATATCTTTTAGTTTTTTTTTATTTTTGAAACAAACGTTACCAAAATTTGTAAAAGCTTCTTATTATTTCATAGACCCGTCTTAAGAATGCCCCAGACATGTCGCATTTAAAAAAGCGCACGAAATTCCCCACCCCTGTCTTATTTTTAACAAAAAAGTAGGTTAAAAATGAGACTAAAGTTATTATTTGAACTTTTAAATTAAAAAAAAAATCGGTCGAAATGCAAAAGTTTTATAAAATGTCTTTTTTTTAAAACACTAAACCACAAATATTCACAAAAAAATATGGACGCCCGCGTTTTATCAGAATGTGCAAAATCAAACCCGTTAAATAAAAGAAAGATCAATTATAAAATCATTCACTATAAAAATTTTTGTCTTAAGTCAAAGCAAATTGCTTTGATATAAAACAATTTGTGCTTTTCTATTCACTAAGAGAATATTTTCTTCATTTAGAACAAAATATGTCTTGCTTCTCTATTTTAATGCGAAACAGATTTTTTTTTACAAAATGGAACCTTTTCCTCTAGAAGTAAAATATTTGCTTATTAAAAACAAAACACTTTTGATTCTCCATCCAAGACAAATAATTTTCTTGGCTTAAAATGGAATAATGAAAATATTTATAATTTTATTTCAAGATAATATCCCTTTTTAAAGTAATATAAGGTTTTTTTTTCAAATTAAGACAAACCTAGCAATGTATTTTGTTTCAAGAAATATCTTTTTTTGAAATAAAAAAACCGGAGATTTGTATTATTTTCGTCTAAAATATTTTTTTTCTCAAATTTAAAAGAACCCCGCCAATTTCCTATATAGCGTTGGGGCACCCGTTAAATTTTTTCAAATTTTAATATGTTATAGGGAAGGGTGAGACAAATATTTTTTTATTATTGCCACCCCTCCCAATAGGGTGAGCCAGAAAATAGTCACTTTTACCTTATTTTCTGGCTCACTCTGTACCCATTGGAAGGGGTGGCAAAGATAAAAAAATATTTGTCTGACACTTCCCTATAACATATTAAAATTTGAAAAAATATACCGAGTGCCCACGCTGCATAACAAATTGGCGGGGTTCTTTTCAAAATTGAGCTTATTTTTTACAAGAGAGGAATTCCACGCTAATGTCATTGGTATATTCGTTTCTTAAATAAATATTTGTCACTATTATATCTTTTTCGCATTTTAAATATAAAAGTTGCACTTTTTATCCCTAGGGATTGGAATGAAAAGTGACCTATCAGGGATTAAAAGTAACAGATCGTTTTAGTAGAGTATCAGAATCTCATATAGCTGTGAAAAAACTCGGAAAAAAATTTCAAATATGCGAAAAATATCATATAAACCTCGTGATAAAAGTGACTTTTTATCCCTCGACAAATTGTACAAACAAACGTCTTAGGATAAAAAGTTCCACTTTTTTCCCTTGGTATAAAATATATTATTGAGAGTTAATTATCACACATACATAATTTATTTTTTCGACTAAGAGCTTAATGCTTACTGACCAATATCCTTAGCTCTTATATAAAATAAATAACGAATTTTATGTATGAAATCAACATCTTTTTTTTCTAGAAAACAAAGTCAGTTTATAAAAAAGGTGTAGATAATACCTACCCTTTAATTCATTTTGTTGTCAAATGGATGACGATATTAAAAAGTATAATAATTTGAAAAAGATCAAGGTGATTTTGAGAATTAAAAATTGAAACAAATCAATCCTAAGAATATTTCTATTTATCGGAAACATAACACAATAAGAACAAAACACTTAACTGCGAACGCGAACATCTTTAAGAAACATAGTTTTACATTCTAAAAATCTGAAAATTAAACAACATTTATTTTTATTCTGTCGGAACAATAACAACAACACAATTAAAAGTTCTATAATCCGGAGTATATATAAGGGGTACAACCTTGCAAAAATGATTAAGGAATGAAACTTGGCAGGCATACTAAGTGGACCCTTGAGTAATTTTTGAGATATTTCAGTTTCCTGCAAAAGACCCCTATTCCCGAAAGTAAAACGCAAAAGTCGTAAAATTTTTGATTATATCAGGGGGCATATCCCATTCTCCCAAAAGTTCACTATATTTTGCATATTTTTATAGATCAAATCAACATTCCGATACACTTACTCGTTTCACATTACATTAATAACTAAGCGCGTGTCAAAAATCGTCCAAGAAAATAGGAACTTTATTTTCTCACTTCAAGACAAATGCCTTAGGTTGTTTTGATTCAACGAGCGGCATATTTTTTGTTTTCGTTAGAGATAATTTTTAATGGGTTTTTTTGGGTGAAAATTCAATTTTCAAGATTTTTCTTTGAAGAAGACAGAGCGTCGTAGTTTCGGTAGAAACTAATTTTTGTTTCATTTTAGATAAACTAAAGCAAGAATTCTGAATGACTTATATGAAGACAATTTGTTTTGTTGCAAAATGGGGTGTATCGAAACAAAACTATTAAAGAAGAAAAATAAAGTCTCATTTCAGGATAAACAATGCGTTGAACTAAAAAAAAAATATTTTAGTTCAAAACAAATTGTTTTAACGTAAAACAATTTGTTCAAGAAAAGAACGTGTTTTCATTGTAGACAAAAGTTTTTACCGTGTAGGAACAGCAATTCGTTAAACCAATTTTTTTATCCGAACCTTATTTCTTCAAACCCATTTAATAACAATTTCGAAATTTATAAGACCCGTTTTTCATCAAACCATTGTTCATCAAACTCATACAATATCAAACCCGGAATTCGTAAAACCCGTAATTTATCAGAAAATTTTTGCTAAATTAATTGCGCATTCGCCAATATCACATGAACCGGAGAGGTACACGCAGGTGGCGCATCGGGGCGGCGTTTTACGCGCGCATACTTACAGGTTGCGTTCAATAGTTTTTGTATAGATGTCACTTGCATTTAACTTCTTGCATTCATGTGTTATTGGCGAATGCGCAATCAATTTAGCAAAAATTTTCTGGTAAATTACGGGTTTTACGAATTCCGGATTTGATATTGAATGAGTTTGATGAACAATGGTTCGATTAAAAACGGGTCTGATAAATTTCGATTTTTTTATTGAATGGGTTTGATGAAATAAGGTTCGGATAAAAAATTGGTTTGACGAATTGCAGTTTCAGATTTTTTTTTGTTAAATACGGTCTAATAAATTCCTGGTTTGAGAAACCATAGGCGTTCAAAATATCAATATCGGTATTTTAATTTTTTTGAATAAACGTAGTCACTTTACCGCACTAACACCCAAATAAATGCGGTAAACTCCACTTTTTCGCACCCCAATCAAAGCGGCAAAGTACACTTTTCCGCACCCAAATGAATGCGGTAAAGTACACTTTCCGGCACTCGAGTATAGGTAGGATACTTTACGGCAGGCGACGGCACCTAACCGAACGAAGCGAAGCGAATCCGGCCAAGCCGGCAACGGCGGTTAAGGTACTAACTGCCGCAAAAATTTCCAAAAAATAAAAATATCTGTATTTTAATTTTTTTAAATAAAGTAAGGAGTGCGGTAAAGTGCCATAACGTTAACTTTACCGCACGCAAGTAGTTAAAAGGAATATATTTGTATTCTAATTTTCTGAAATAAACTTAGTCACTTTACCGCACTAAGCAAAACTTTCCGGACCGAAATGAGTGCAGTAATGTGCACCTTACCGCACGAATAGGTAATAATTATTTGCGGAATAATAATTAAGTGCGGAAAATAATGCTTTACCGCATGCGACGGCAGTTGACTAAACGAAGCAAAGCGAGTTCGATGAAGCCGGGAAGGGCGGTGAAGACACTTTACGAATGTGTTAGTTACAACTATAAGCATTAAAATTACAAAAAAAAAGGAATATTAATACCTGTATTTTAATTTTTTGAAATGAACGTAGTCACTTTACCGCACGCGGATATGTAAATATATAAAAAAAAACATAATTTATCATCATACCAAAATTTGTAAAGCATTTCTGTAATTTTTAATTTTTTAAAGTTTATTGGTTCTGGCGGGGGGCGGGGGGATGGTTGAGCAACTTAACCCTTTCGCTCACGTGTAAACCTTTGCAATATGTTTCTAAATTTAACTGCTAATTTATCATCTTTACATAAAATTACATAAACACACGACCTAATAAAAATTTGGCTGTGCTGTCTGAGTCTGAAGGTCCAAATCTCTTTGATCACTCTGCGAGCCTGACCTATGACGGTGATCTTGAAAAAAAGACAAGGCCGTTCGAACTTTAAAATAGCATTCGACATTAAATAGCAGAATATTTTGATTTTTTTGTGAACTACAGTTTAGTCTGTAGGTTATTTGGCAAACATTTACTAAAACGAAAAAAATTGAGCCAGCAGGTACGTACAGCACTACATGCAACCTTTAAAAAATCTTCTGAAATAATTTTATTTATTTATTTATTTATTGGACAAGTATCAACAGCACTAATGCCAATTACAGATACAATACTTATAGCTAAACTGAAGAATAAGAACTTTGTAAGTACCTACTATAATACAGTCATAAATAAAAGTCATTATTAGAAGTTATCATAAAAAAAATAGAAATGTAGTAAAATAGTAGGTTGGACTAAACATTAAAATATTAAAATAAAACATTAAAATAAATTCAAGAACAACTATACCAATATCCTGCTGGCGTCGTTTATTGATTCTGGTAACACCAGACCTATGATGGCGTGGATGTATTGTAGATGACCGGAAATTGGCGTCCAAGTATTGTGGATGAACGGAAATCAGTGGCGCACCCAGGAATTGACTTCGGGTGGGGGGGGGTAACTATAAATAAATAAAAAAACTATAAATAAGTAAAAATTTGACCATAACCAATCTTCTCCCTCGGTGCGCCAGTGCGGATATATTTGGGTGCATTACATTTAAATTGATTTAAGCAGTGGAGATCACAGGGGAAAGAAGAGTTGCAGTTAACCCAACCACTATTTTTTAGAAAAAAACGTAAGTGTTCTACTTAAACTTGGAAGGCCGCTAACGAATTCTCGGTTTTTTGCTTGAAATGCTTTTATTAACCGATTTTGATGAAATAAAGCCTATGTACTCCTCAGGAATTCAAGAAATGCAGTAGTGAAACTCCCACCAAAATCGGTCAAGCAGTTTTTAGGTGATGCTATAGCAAATGGACACTTGCTGTTTTTTCATCGTCCTTTCTACGTTTACCGGACTTTATAACATTATTACTGTTAAATTTCAAATTAATTTTTGGCAACAGCATTCAAAACGCGTATCCACTAACCCAACCCAGCACCTGCTAAACCGCCCCCCCCCTGATTCACTACTGAAAAGAGAATTGAAGTTAACCCAAACCACAATTTTTTATTTTTTTTTAGAAAAAAACGTAGAGTTTCGTGCTTAAACTTGGAAGCTCGCAAACGGTTTTTTGCTTTAAATCACAAAGAAAATAACCTAATATATTCTTTGTGTTTAAGTGGTAGTTAATTTTATTTTAATTAACCGATTTTGATGAAATAAAGCCCGTGTACTCCTCAGGAATTCAAGAAATACAGCAGTGAAACTCCCACCAAAATCGGTCAAGTAGTTTTTAGGTGATGCTGTAGCAAAAAGACACTTGCTATTTTTTCATCGTCCTTCCTAACTTTTGCCGGGTTTTATAACATTATTATGTTCAATTTCAAATCAATTTTTGGTAACAGCATTCAAAACGCGTACGCACTAACCCAACCCAGAAGCACCTGGTAACCTCCTCCCCCCTGATTCACCACTGATTCAAGTATACAGACTTCTTCAACAAAATGAGTTTTGGAAGGACCGAGCTGTGATTAACAGCCCTTGATCTAAATATGACAAATAACATAGAAAGAACCTTTTGCTTAATTTGCGGTACAACAACGTTTTTAACCAACTTAAACTTTTTTTTTCGAAAACTTCAAAAGAAATTTAAGGTTAAGAAGCAACTCGAAATCGGAATACCCTAACCCTTCGTGGATTTGAGACCCACCTAGCAAGCACAAATCGTCGGCATTGAATCTGACCAATGTCGACAACGTCGCCAGTGCGTCGGCATCGGCGACTACACGCTGGCCCGATGTTGGACAGATTGCGATTTTTAGTTTTCGGTCAATAATCGGCAACTGGCAGAGGTCCACATTACTACAGTCGACTTTATGCCGACACCACTTTAGGACCGACGATGGTCCGATTGGAACTTTGTTTAATCGGTCGAAAATCGGCAACTGACGATGGCCCGATTTACTATAGTCAACTTTATGCCGACTCCCACTTTATCTGCTTTTGGACCGACGACGGTCCGATTGAAACTATGTTTAATCGGACGAGAATCGGCAACTGACGATGGCTCGATTTACTATAGTCGACATTATGCCAACGCAAACCTTATCTGCTTTAGGGCCGATGATGGTCCGATGGGAACATTCTTTAATTGGTCGAAAATAGGCAACTGCCGATGGCCCGATTTACTATGCCGACGCCCACTTTATCTCCTTTAGGGCCGACAATGGTCTGATTGGAACTTTGTTTTATTGGTCGAGAATCGGCAACTGACGATGGTCCGATTACGTCACCTTAAAATTTTTAAACTGCTTAATAGTTTCTTCCTAGTATGTAGAGATTTCGCTAATGTCACTATGTTCCCTGTACAGTAGAAGATAAAATTATATATATAATGAGCAAAGATATTTCAAAACTAGAATGCGGACTTGACAAGATGGTGGTACTTCTCTACAAGAATCACCTCTTCTGCCACTTAAACCAGCCCGACTGGTTAAGATCCATTTATAGTTTGCCAGTGTCGGATCGTGTCAAGCAACCACCGACGGACCTTCGTCAATCATCGACGTCCACCCATTATTGGACCTTTGTGGTTTGCCATTGTCGGGCCGCTTTAAGCTACCACCGACGAACCTTCGTCAATCGCCGATGTTGAACCGCTTTAGAAAACCAATGTCGGAATTGAATAGTTTACCGATGTCGGGCCGACATAAGCTTGCCTACGTTAGACCGATCAAATTAAGCAGCTTTATGGGCGGATGGTCGGTACCATGTAGTAAAACCATATCGGAGTAAAAAGTAAAATTTACCATTGATCCGACGGCAAGCTAACGCTGCGTCGGCAAACATACATTAGGCCTACATCGCAAAGCGGACAAAAAATACTGCTGGTCCGATGTCGTAAATCGATGTCGTGCCGATGATGGCAAATTCGGCAATCAACATCGGGCCGACGAAGGCCCGAGGGAACCGTGTTTGCTGGTCATTCACCCATGCTTTAATAAGCGGCATTAACGTTTTAAGTTAGTTTTTTACAAAAAATTTTTTACAAAGTTTTTTACAAAATTTTTGCCTGCGGTGCATTTATGCCATGATTTTGGTAACCAATTTAAAATTTAGACCAGATCCAATCTCAACCAAGCTCCTTTTGACAATTACCCCAACCAATATTTCAAAAAAACACCAAAAAGATCAACATTTTTGAGGAATATCTGCTTAAACTGCAAATTTTTTTTTATAATTTTATTTAATTTTAAGCCTTTGAAATCGGCTGAATCCGCCCCTGAAATCCGTTGGGTAAACTGAAAAATAGTTTTAACTTTTACAATTTAAGCATTATATAAAAGAATTGAAAAAGAGAATCTTGGAAAGTTATGAGTGCAAGTGTTTTACTCTAAAATACTAGTAATAAGTTGTAAGAGCCTATATTTGAGCCTATATTTGAGCAAGTAGTGTTTGGCCCCACTTAGGATTGCGAGAATCACGAACGCATTATTAGTATTTTAGAGTAAAATACAGGGGCGTCGGATTGGTTTGTACCATATAACTATATATCTGTACCTCAGAGCCAGACTATGTTAAGTCCAATTTGGGTCATTGTTATGTTTACGTGTTATCTCACTAACTATATAAAAATACCAATGACACAAATTGGAGCTAACATGGTGTGGCTCTGAGGTACAGATGTGTTATGTCACGCAAACAATATTCTGCTTGTCTACTATTCTAAATTTTTAGTTTTTACTAAAATCATCAAGTGACTTAACATAGAAAAAAATCAATCAAGTGAGTCTCTCTTCTGGACGGGAGCAGACTGTGTCAAGCATGCGCAGTAGATTTTTCGCTTTGGCCTTGCCCAGAGCCCACCTTGATTTTTACATGATTTTTTTTTCGAAAAGAACAAGATTTTTTTGTACTTCAGTGCAAAATGAACTTCCTGAATTTCGATTGCTCACACAGAGGGTGGAACCTAGGACGACGCCGTTTCGTCCTTATTAGGGACTCATCAGCTAGGTGTACCATAATGACAGACAATTTCGGTCGCGCTTATGTACCAATTTTTTTTCGTTGTTATTGTTACACATTATGCGATTGTTGGGCCATTATAGTATCTCGTATTTATATGGTTTATACCCATGACTTTGTTAATCTCAATCGAATTTTATCGCATGATACCTTATTTAAGAGATAACTTTATCTCCTTTAAAATATCTTTCCTTGACTTTTACACTAAAATCCTTTGTTTTTCAGATATTTGCAAAAGTCTAATTTTGTCCTCCTTTATTCACCATATTTCACAATTTACTTAATTCGCAGCTAAACACTCCACGATTTCTTAAAACAGAAGGTCTTCTAAACATATTGCCACGAAAAATAGCTGTTTTTACAAATTATTTTTTTTTCCTTAAATTAAATAGCTTCATTTCCTGTACTATTGGGGAATCTTTTTTAAATTCTACGTCACTTCCCACAAGTTTATTTCAAAAAATATTAAGTTGAATTCAGAAACAGTGCATATTTCAAAAATACAAATGATCCTTTCTGAAATACAACTAATCCTTTCTGAATTACATATTGCCCCCTTTCCTTTTTTTCGAGAATTTATTTAAAAAATCGCAGGTTTTTCATAAAAACAGTAAAATTTTTGAGTTTTTTAAAGATTTTTGCTTGCGGCGCCCTATGTTGTCGAAGGTTAGATTAATTTTAGAACTTTTGTATAAAACCTTTTCTTCGTTTTTACAAAATTTTGCTCTCACGCCCCTCCCCCCTTTTGAGAAAGGTGCAACCTCCACTGGAAATGGTGTAATTTGTGTCCAAAATCATAAAAATGCGCCGTAGGCAAACATTTTGGAAAATTTATGTCAAATGCTATTTTTGACGCTTTAAATGTTGACCGAAATGCCTTACTCATTGATTTTATAGCGTTACATACGCAATTTTTTCGCAGTTTCAACACCAAATTTTTTTTAAATATTTAAAAAAAAGTGGGTTGGGTTAGCTTCCAACGGGGGCTGGGATGGTTGCGGCGGGATCAAGTCTCAGTTCTATAGGTTTGCTGCCGAATTCATGACGTTACAGTGCCGCAGACTCTTAAAATAATGATTTTTGTCTGTTTTTTCTTAGCTGTAAAGGAGGAATAAGGGCGATTGGAGTTCAAAAGACGACGAACATTTCTGAGGGCAGACGCCTCTTTTAAAAGACGGAAGTATGGTCACTTTATTTAGCCAGAACATCAAAATGTTTCTAATGGTAGGTTTTTTTTAGCTATAACGCCATCTTTTAATAAAAATTTCGAATTTTTTGTTTTGTAATCTGCCATCTTGAGTGGGGTCGTGCATATGATTTTTATTTTACCATTTTTAGCCAAAAAAATAGGCAAAAATTGTAATTATTTAAAGCGTAAAAAACTTAAAGTATTGATTCCTTTAATAAAAGTTCTTTACAGTCTTTAAAATTAACAAAAAACTTGTCCTACTTTAAAGTATTTTAGCACATCTAAAAATATTTTAAGAAATATTTAACAAAAATATTTTAGGTTTCATCATGGCCGTACCATAACATGGATAAACAAATGTACCTAAAGCTTGTTAAGGCTAAGTATAACAACTCAAAACCAGCGCCCTTCTCACCCACACCCCCTTCTTAGATTTGAGGCCATGTCGCTCATTGGGATGAATAAAACTGGACCAGATAGAAAACGCACGCACCACGCATTGTGATGCATGAAACGCATAATATAACACATCAACCCCAACCAACGCACTCCAACTTTCCTTATCAATCGATAGGCTGGGTCTCAAAGGCAGAGGCGGCTATGCTCATCAAGGATATCAGAAAAAGAAACGGATCAAGAGCTGGTAACAGATAATTTAACTGGCAAACCTACTATTATTATATAAATGTGAAAGTTTTTGTGTGTTTTGTTCCTCCTTACAGTGATAAAAGTTTTACACTATTAAATTCTGATTTTTTATTTTTAGTCATTAAAAAATTCAATGTCAGTCACATTTTTTTTTTAACTTTGAGGAGGAGTAATTTGGTTGCTGTTTCTTTAATTCCAAACATATTCAAATAAACTACATTCGAGTGTGTTTATTAAAAATTGCAAAAGCGACTTAACTGATTTGGATGAAATTTTGAAGAATATAAAGTTTGACCTGGAATGAAATATTCAGGCTACTTTTTACTTGACATTTTTCTCTATGGCAGCTGTCAATTGACATTATTTTTGTTTCTAAAATAGATTTTTCCTTCTTCGCGGGCAACGCCGTAACTCGACTACTACCAAATTAAAGAATATTTTTGTTTTACATAAGAAATACTTATATTACCACATTAAAGATACAAACGAAAGTGATGGCAACTCAAAACGTTGGCTAGGCGTAAACAGAGTAAGAAAACTTTCAAGCCCAGGGCATTCGGCTAAACCTTAAATTATTTTTTTTTACCCTTGGATCTTCTGCCGTTTTTTTAACGACTATTTCCCTCAGAAAATATTGACCAATAAAAGCGATGCGGCTGGCAGATTTGGACCAACCGGAAACGAATTACAGTGATAATAGTTATACACTGTTAAATTCTGATTTTTTATTTTTAATCAGGTGAGTTGAGTAGATAAAAAATTCAATGTCAGTCACATTTTTTTAAAACTCTTTCATTCCAAACATATTTAAATAAACTACATTCGAGTGTGTTTATTACAAATTGCATATATTTCACGAAAATGCCCTCCTCCTGCGGAGTTTGGCTTTTTCGCAAAAATATGAAAACAAACTCTTGCCATTATAAAAAACATGTTTTATGCTAAAATTATCGGTAATTTTGGTGCACTTGTGTATGTAAATTTATATATGTTTTTGTACAGTTTTTAGTAGGATTTTAAGACTCCCTGAACTAACTCTGCATGTTGTTGCAATTAATTGTTGTTTATCACTGCACTATTCCGTTCCCCTTCCCATTTTAAAAATTTGTGAGGGATGTTAGATTAAGGAAATTTGATTTTGATTTGAACTAAAATATTTGCTTTTTATAGTTTCTAGAATCTTTCTTAAAGCAAATGGTTTATATGAAACTTTTCTGGCAGCCAATTGGATATAACAGATAATTAATTGGTTTTCAAAATGTTTTAAAAACAAAAGCCAACCATTTTGCTCTTTCCAGTTGGGAAAACGTTTTCCCAACCTTTGTTTGGTTGTAAAAACCAAAAAGCACGATCCATGCAACTTGGGTGAAATTAAATCCAACTGGATTTTTTCAAAATATAAATTTTAAACTAAGATATTATAATATTTGGGCGCATACATCCTCTCATCCCTTTGCTTATTCTAAACCCGTAACACTGTCGACCTATCAAGAGTTCAGGGCCCTCGTTCAAGGACAAGGCCACGCATGAAGCCACAGCCCGCGCGATCAAATCGCGCCCGAACTCGAGCATTTGACCGTGCGCTGCCGACTCGCGGAGTTCGGCGCTTTGCATTAGGGTAGAGGGCGACTTCGTTCAGTGTTGCCGGCGCGCCGAAACGCACCCTGTAGCAAAACACTCACCCTTGCAAGGGCGCAGACGCGAACTCCAATCGCGAAGATCAACCCTTCGCGCGCTCGAGGCCAAATTTCACTTTCGTTTCGGCTACTCGGACGAAAAGCCGGGCAGCAGGAGTTGTTACATCTTACCGGTGCCTAACGTCACTATTCCATTATAAACTAAGTTTTTTTTGCCGAAGTTTAAGATGTCAACTCTATCAATGACTTAAACTGTGCTCCGAAAGGGAATTAAAAGTGAATTGTGTGTGTTTCCTGCAATAAACACTGCATTTTACAAGGAAAAAATAAAATACAAAATTTTTGGCAAGTTAGCAAAGTCTAAAGACAGTAGTTGGTTTGCTATATTTTTTGTAATTTTATAGGTATAGTTAAAATACGATCCTAAAAATAAACTTCCACTGCCTTTTGTACCAAAACTTTAGTTTTTTAAGAGTTTTAACATCCAAATGAATTGAACTATAATTAAAATTTGAACTAGGTTATTGCAAAACTTAGCAATAAAGTGCATATAAAAACCTTTGTGATAGCAACAGTGACCTTCCAGGCGAGTTTTATCATCCTTAATCATATTTTTATCGCATATATTTATTCGCGAACATTAACTTTGTGTTACATTGGTGTGTTACATTGGTGGGTTAACTTTAGTTTACTGCCTTAACTAATCAGAACAGTGGTTAAAGTGACTTAACAAACGTTGGTAATAAATGAGACTAATCGTTACTAGTGAGTGCAATAATAAATAAATACACTTGTCAAATTGGATGGACCATTACAGAATCTATAAAAGGTTGAAAACCAATTTTAAATAAGGAAATTTTCGCGTTATGCAAATATAAATTTCTTCACTAGTGAGAATAATACATGCAACCGAATAAAATACACCTGTCAAATTGGATGTATGATTTACAGAGGCTATAAAGGGTTTAAAGCAAGAATACGAATATAAATTTTTTTTATCGCAATCGCGGATTTAAAAGGTGCAATTAAAATCGATCATTAGGTGACCGCGACCAATCGAAAAACTACTTCCGTGTTGGGTGAACCAACCAAAAGTTTGACCTAACGCAACCAGCTAATCACAATGCAAACCGCTACGATAGTGTTCAAAACCGAGCCAAAAGAGTTTCGGATTCCATCGGGCGCGATCGTTTCGAGTTCAACCTCATCGCCTCCTGCCTGTAATACGATGAGGCCCCCGCCGCCGCCTCCACCTCCGAAAGTCAGGGTTCTCAACGGAGGTTTGGCGTCCTCCTCGTCGTTGATGCACCATCCGGATGTCAAAATTGAGGAGGCTTCCAGTTCGATTCCCGATTTAGGTGAGCTATTTTCTTTAACTCTTAAGTTACCTTCCTATAGTTTGTTTTAAAGTTGAAAACTTGAAGGTGTATCTAATAAATATTGTTATTAAGAAACAAAAAATGTAAAAAATGGTCACACAGGTAACGTAACAAAAACAAATTTTAGGTCAACCAGGCAACTCAAAATCTGATTACTCCCTACTCTAGAATTAAAGCTATATAGACCCGTCCTTTACTGCAGGGACGTTTTGAGACATTTTGAAAATCTTAGGGACTAAATGCCAATAGTACAAGCGACCACAGTAAAAATTATGATGGATAACTTTCGCCAATTTTTGATAAGATGTGCATTTTCTCGTCCTGAATACGAAATGGACAATCGTGTACCTCAAAATTGTGGATAAGGACATGGCACACCAATCCAAAGGTGGGCAATTTTAGCGGTCAGGTGATGGATAAGGTAACTCCAACCATTTTCACATATATGATATAGTAGTACCACCAGAACAAAAATCACCTGGTGTGCCGGACCTCATTCATGGATAAGGGTTCGGCACACCACTCTAACAATGCCCACTTTTAGAGTGGTGTGCCGAACTCTTATCCATGAATGAGGTCCGGCACACCAGTTGATTTTTGGCCTGGGGGTACTACTACATCATATATGTGAAAATGGTGGAGGTTACACTACCCTCTTTAAAATTGCCCACCTTTAGATAGGTGTGCCAAGCCCTTATCTACAATTTTGAGGTACAGAATTTTCCATTTCCTATTCAGGACGAGAAAATGCACATCTTATCAAAAAATGGCGAGGGTTACCTACCCATCATATATGTTATACCTTGAACTCTTGCTTTCCAATAGATACATTGCGTAAACGCAACGAACTTTACGCAGATGCAATACGACACATTGTCAAAACGAATTTGTTTTTCATAACCTAAATACATATTGGTTTTCAAAGGGATTTTGACATAAAACCACACTTGGAAGGTTAGTCATCTTTTTCCGAGAAGTACTAAATTTTTAGGGTTGCATGTTGACAAAAGCTTAAAAATTGATGTGCATGTCCTTGCATACCCCAGGCTTAACCTAAAAAATTGGAAATTGGCTTAAAACAGCAAAAAAACTGGGATTTATAGCCCGAGTTAATTTAACTCTCTGGTAACCCGCTATTGAGAAACCGGGCCTCTGAAGCGCTGTGTAAGATATTTTTCTGGAGCTGGTTTCAAGGGTATAGATATGATTTTGACTTGTGGGGGGGGGGACAGGTACCACAGAACAGACAGAAAAGATGATTAGAGGCAGTCATTAATATGGCAAAAAGGCATTAAAATGAAATGCCCTCGCCTATACCTCAGATATTCAATGACTCAAAATTCTCTTATACATAAAAGTATCAAAATTTACAACAGTTTGCCAACATCTTACAAAGATATAGCCGACTACAAAAATTTTAGAGTTAAAGTCAAGTTCCTTTTGGCTGATAAAGCTTATTATGATCTCCAAGAATATTTTAACGATGATTTTTAAACTCATTCTTTGGTTTATAATTCCTAACAATGTGTAATTATTTGTATAAATTTGTTTTTGATTAGTGGGTTATATGTGATGTGATTTTCCCCAATTTTTGTTTTTTTGTATTAAATGTTATTTTACTATTTTCGCCTTTATTAATAAATGGTTCAGTTTTTAATTATTTTCTTTTAACCCTGATATTTATATTTCATACATCCTTGATTTTTGACATTATCTTATACTTGACAGTTAAACCTACTTAATCTGATAATTTAATTTTGTGCGTTTATGTATTTATGTATTTTCTGACAATAAAGCTTATTTTGAATATTTTTAATTTGAATATGATGTTGAGTAGGTTAGACACGCAGCTTCATTTTATTATGTATAATTGTTTTATGTCCCAAATTATTTTCTAAAACTTCCTATTTATTTTAGTCGAACAGTTGCATAAAACCCATCTATGCGTTCCCATGCGTGGGCACCTTGACTAAAAAAATCATCACGTTGTGTGATTTGGTTTACCTATCTATGCCTGTGTCGCACCACGTAATGCGTTTTTTCAGTCAGGGTGGGCGCACATGAGAAACGCATAGTGTAAGGCAACAACCCTAGGGGGATTCTTAAAGTCTTATTTTCCCGTACTTTTAAATAAATAATGTGTGTAATACTGTTTTATTGCTTCGCTCTTTTCTACAACAAGCTATAGCTTCAGTATATCGTATGTGGTCTTCATCGATTAATATTGATTGATACTAATGTTGTTATTGTTGATGACATTGGTCAACAAAAACGGGAAGCGAATCTATAGGCATGCACTGTCACTCTTGTTTATGGAGGTCAGTGGTCTGTGTAAATGGTCTTGAAATTTTTCTTGAAATCCATAAAAGTTGAGCGAGTTTGTTAACGTTTCGCAATAAACAACCAGTTCAGGTTTACCTAAGGTTGAGAATGGATTGTTCAGGAAAAAGTGAAAAGATCAAGATCTGCTAGAGTTGCCGCGGTCGTTTATTCGATCTGTGCGCCCCGCACACCTTAAATTTGGAACGTGATAAAATTTTACTCAAATTGAATTTTTGTCACATTTTGAACACTACTGAGGAAAAAATCTTAAATCCAAGTAAACCCGTTTTGAAAACATTAATTTTAGTTCATTAACGCCCCCAAATCCTACAAAATTTCATCCCAATCCGACTTTTAGTTTTCTGCTCTAGGCATTCCGGCAAAGGGTCAGAAAAAAATGATCTTATTATGCCCACTGTCATTTGTTTTTTTACATCCTCTGATTTTAAAGGTTTACCTACTTTGACTGTGGCAGTGGCGTACGCAAGAGGGGTCGACGCCCTTCCCCCCCTCTCAGGAACTTCAAGCCCCCCCTGGGGCAATTTCTGTCATTCATTTGTTCAACCTTATCTTAGCGATTCAACTTTCAAAATATGAGTATAACTAATGCCTCAGGCGCAAAACCTGGGATGCCTCAAATTCGGTACTGAGTATTTGCTTTACAAATTATTTTGTTATTATATTTTTTTCTTGAGCAAAGCAAAACTTAAAAATTCTATAGCAACTGAAATTTTATTTTTTTTAAGCCAAAAATAATTATGATTCAATAACACACCGATCAAGGTCTAGGTCACAATCTCGCTAAAAATATAAAATATAAGTGAGAAGCAAAATTCCTGTTTGATATTGATTAAGTACCTACAGGTTTTTAAATTTATGCTTCTGATATTATATACTCTTCAAATTTAACAAAATCAAATAAGAAAAATGCACACTTTTGTTTTTGCAAGTTTTTAATTAACTTCACACGTGTTTGTTTGTATGCTTGTATGTTTGGCACCAATCTTGTAAGTCATTTTTAACTAATAATGAAGTGGGATTTTAAATGAAGGAGTTTTGGAACTATGTGAGATTGATAGCTCTTTAGTCACACAATCAAGTGTTACCGGGTGTTTTGTTCGCATCCGTGTAGAAGGGGATGATATGACGTCATATTTGAAGATGGCGGGCAAAAATCATAAAAAATATAACTTTCGCGACCGGGGCATCGTAATACTCGATTCCATGTAATTCGAGGACAAGAATTCCAAAAAGTTCACTTTCAGGATCTTCCGACATTAAATGTTTTTTTTACATTTTCTCTTCAAAATATCTTAGGCTGGAATTTATAGTCGATCCTTAAGGCCTTGATTCGGTGAGGATTCCTTGAGGGCTCCTCATTGAGTCCGTTTTATAAAGTCTTCCTCGAGAAAGGCTTGCTGAAGGCCACTTAAAGGTCGCGCAATATGTGGCAACGTTGCATTTTTGCTGTTTTTTTTTTGTTTGCCGATGTCAGGTTTGAGCCAAAACAGTATTCTGTGTGGTGAACTGTGGTGGTTGTCAAGAATGTTAGGTTATTTTTTAGTTTGTGTGATTTTACTGATTTTGTTTTAAAGCTATATAAGCCATGGAAAAGCGAAAGGAGAACAGAACTCCTTTTGCTAATGAGGAAAAGAAGTAATTACTGGTAGCAAAATTTTCCATATTGGAATCCAAAAAAAACAGATGCATGCCCCATCACTTCAAAGAAAACAAAGAGCATGGGAAGAAATAACCAAATATTACAACAACAATTTTTCTGCATGATGGAATTGAATCATCGGTTCTGTCGACAGCCCTCTTCTATTATCTTTTTTTAATTCATCATATACAATTGTGTATATATATATAATCTTGAAATATATTTTTAGAAAACCAATACCGTTTTTTGACCGTCTTTTCAGAAAACCTCTCAAAAGGGTTTGTCAAAATCTCTGAGGAGGTTTTCTACTCGCTGATATGGTGCGAGGGGTTCTTCTACTTCTACCACATCCTGAGTAGTAATCCAAGACATTCGGAAGTTTGTCCATTATTGAGCAAAAAAAAACAAAAAAAAACTACTCATTAAAAATCACACCAACAACAACACATAAAACCTGAACCTAACCTGAAAAACACGTCCCAAGGCCTCCTTAAGGTAGCTTCCGAGCTACTTTGGCCTTTACTCAAACTTAAGGCTTCCTTCAGCCACTATAAAATGCATTTCCGACCTTAAGGGATCCTCAAAGACCACCAGGCCTCGACAATCGACTATAAATTACAGCCTTAATAATTCGACGGTTTATCAGACCAACTTCATATGTACCTCCAACTATTAGGTATGTCCAAATTCGATCCTTAGAGTTTGATGCAGTCCTTGAAAAAACCCCAGTAAAATTAACTTATTGCATAAATAGCATACTAAAGTGCACTATTCATCAACTATTAAAGCGAAGAGATCAAGAATATTGTTTAAAAAAATTTGGTTCAGCTATGATACGTTTCAATATGGCGGCTGATATATCAAAATGACGACCTATAAGCACATTTTATTTTATCCAGTTTCGTAAAAAAGCAAAAATGACAATGTGGCCAATAATTTTTGTTTACTTATTGCCGCTTAGTATGAAAAAAAAGTTAAGTTGATGTATGACCTTGATTGACCTTGAAAATACCATATACAATTGAAAAACAAGCTTTATGTAGTGTTTTTTACAATTTACCACTCCCCAAAAACTTTAAGTGCCGGTTATGAAATTAACATCTTAGCCATAGATAAACAATTCATTTTAAACCTCACTACTATTTTTTTTGATCTGGCGTCCCCAGATGTTTATGCTATACCGCGGTAAATATGACCTATATACCGGTCGTTTTTATTAAGTTTCGAAATTGTGAATTTTATGTTCTACTCACTTGTATAGTCAACAAAGTCATTTAAATTACCGATAAGAGAGATACTAGAAGTTAGATATACCATATACTGAACCAGGTGTTTTAGATGCCGTTTTCCAAAGTGGCGTTCGAAAAATCATAAAAAATTCTAATTATGCCAGTAGGGTATGACTTGTTTATTAACATTCATAATAAAATTCAAGGATCAGGATTTAACAGCTATTTAGTCACACATTCATGTGCCACCGGGTGTTTTGTTCGCATCCGTGTAGAAAGGCTTGATATGGATAAAAACGATAGGCATATAGGTCATTTTTACCGGGGTATGTCATAAACATCTGGAACGCCAGATAAAAAAAATGGTAGGGAGGTTTAAAATTAAGATGTTAATTTCATCTCCGGCACTTAAAGTTTTTGCGTTCTGGTAAATAGGAAAATAACTACAAAAAGCTTGTTTTTCACTTGTACATGGTATTTTCAAGGTCACTCAAGGTCGTGCATCAACTTAACTTTTTTTTTTATAGTAAGCGGCAATAAGTTAACAAGAATTATTGGCCACCTTGTCATTTTTGCTTTTTTACGAAACTGGATAAAATAAAATTTGGTCATCTTCGCTTTAATAATTGATGAATAGCGCCCTTTAGTATGTTATTTTTGTAATATGTTAATTTTACTGGGGTATTTTTCAAGGTCATGAAGCTTTAAACTGCATCAAATTCTAAGGATCGAATTTGGCGTACATGCCTAATAGTTTGAGGTGCCTTTGAAGTTGGTCTCACAAAACGTCGATTATTAAGATTTTTAGAAGAGAAAATGGCAAAAATTTTTTCATCGATTTTCAAGGTCAATTAAGGTTGGATGACCTTGAAATTAAATTTTTTGAAATCCTCGTTCTCGAATTTTATGGAATCGAATATAACCATGCCCCGAAAGTTGATTTTTTTATGATTTTTGGCCGCCATCTTGAAATATGACGTCATATCCACTCCTTCTACATAGATGTGAACAAAACACCCGGTAACACTTAATATTGTGACTAAAGAGCTATCAATCCCACATAGTCACAAAACCCCTTCATTCAAAATCCCACGGTATAGAAATTATCGACATATGCCTCTACACTATAACTAAAATGATAAAAACGATAGGGGCCAGGAAAAGGTTTAAATTAGGGCAAAGTTGCGCAATTTGAGGCTTTGCTAAAGGTAAAAAAAAAATCTGGGTAGTTCTGGACAGAAAACAGACAAAATCTTCATTTTTAGTTTTTATTTTTCTGCCTGGCACTTATTCTTAAAGCTGTCCAAAACCGCTTAAAAGTTTCTACAGACAGTTTTTTAAGATCTATCTAATGACAGTTTTTAAGATTTCACATTTCAGTGTGACAGAATCACTGTCAAGTTCATTTTTTCTTACGGACACATGCTTTTTCTCCTGCCATTTGGTTCATAAAGGATGACAGATAATATTTTGAAACCTTATTTTGACAATTTACCTGACGTTTTGCCCAATTTCAATTTTTGCTTTGCTTTTAACTTACTCATGATATTTTGAAAACCGTTTTTGGCATTTTAAAAATGACATTTTTTTTGAAGTTTTGTTATAACAAAATAATTTTCACTAATATTTTGGAAAAAACGTTTTTTTTTGTTTTTAATTTTTAAAATTTTTAACTTTTCGGTTTTTTCGACCAACTTTTTTTTAGTTTTCAGCACAGCATCTTTGCCCTAATTTAAACCTTTTCGTATCTTCTATCGTTTAGGAGATCCTCATGGTGAGCCTCGAATTTGGAACACCCTGTAAAGAGCCTCAAAGGTGGCCATTAAAAAAACGATCGTATTTCGGGAACTAATTAACCAATAGATTTCCAAGTAACATTTTATCTAAAGTAAAAATAATCTTCTACAGGGTCCCTAAGATTTTCCTTAGGGATAGGATTTCGATAAATCAAACAGAAATGGCATAGAAAGTTCTGCACGAACAAAAGAAACAGGTATATTGAGCAATAGTGCCAGTTTGTTATTATCTCCGGACTGCTTCCATGAGAAAAAATTGTCGCCACTCTTTCATTGTGAGCATAAATCATAGTTGCAATAATAACCGTTGACAAGATGTCTGCAAATTCCGCTAGATGGCGGCCACACCATGAGATGATCTAATTAAAAATTAGATGTTTTCAGGTCCAAACCACAGCTTTTTCTTGCTTAAAGGAGGCGGCAGGGTCCATTATTTATGATACCGAGCGATAAACTCGTGAGGTTGTTAACATTAGAAAGAAATATCTTCGCTTTTAATTAAATTTCTTTCCATTCTGTTCTACTAGTGACATCTATCCGGAAACGGCCAAACCATGCAGCTAGCACTAGCAGCCAAAGAAATCAATAAACGGCACTGTTTTTCCTGCAGAGCTTTTTGCTTGCGATATTATTGATTTTAAATAAAGCTGGCCCTACACTACATTTGATATTTTCGAGGTGTTTTATGACATGATCTCGAAACATGTAGCGAACCAATTCTTTAAAAATAGTGGGAGGGTAAAAGCGAAAAATAAGGGGCTGCCAATATTTGTAACACCCAAAAAGGGGTGAAAAGATTTATTTTGCTCTGTTTCTTTACAAAAAACGTTTTTTTTACGAAAAACTTGAGCTCTGCAACTTTTTTTATTTTTTTCTTCAACTTTCTCGAAATTTTCGTCATACCGTAGAAAAAAATTATTTCCCCCATGGTCATACTCTACTTTTATTCGAAAAAATTTAGAAACAGAGACGGGATCAGTTTTCCTAAAACGGAAGATCCCGGTTTTGAGTGAGAGGATAAAGGGCGCCGCAGGCAAACATTTTTCAATTAAATTAGCCGAACGCAAAAATGTTAGAAAAACAAAGCACGAAATAAAAATGGCGCCGGTTACAATTTTTTTTCAAAAATTACGTAATTTCGGGAACGCAAAGAAATAGGTCTAAAGAGTATAGTTTTTAAGAAAAAAATATCAATTTTCTCGCCCTCCTCCACTGGGGCTACAGGGGCTGTGCACAAATTACGTAATGGTCATAGGGGGGAGGGGGGTTACAAAACGTTACGTAGGGGGGAAAAGGGTTTTCGACACCGTTTGCATTTGTGTGAAACTAAGAAAATTTGGAATGAAAATAAGTGAAGTTTTTTTTTTGGGGGGGGGGGTAGTGAAATCGTTACGTAATATTAGGGGAGTGGCGTGCCAAACCGTTACAAAACATTACATAGGGAGGGGGTCAAAAATTGGTAAAATCACCGTTACGTAATTTCTGCACGGCCCCATCTGACTGTTCCTCCTTTTTGATTTCGAATCAAAGTGCAAAACCCGGGTTGGACGTTCGAAGGCGTCAACCCGTCCTATTTGCTTGATAAAGTTTCTACGGAAATATCTCAGTCGATTTCTCCGCCCGTGTATGAACGCTTTAGGTTAGGCATTTGCATGTATCTCAGTCCCCAGCCTGTAAACAGTGCGTAAGGACAATGGTTACAAAATGAAAAGCCGAAAAATATTTTTTTTACGATATCTTTCATCATGGTATTAAAGTCGAGCAAAAACAATTTTTATTCCAGTCCTAAAGGTATGAAAATGGAAAACATTAGAAAACAACAACCTGGAATGGATTTACTACGTGTAAGATGTAGTGACAACATCGCCCCATGTCCATCCTTTTCTGCCTAATGTGCTTTTCCGTTTGTCTGCGTCTTATACACGGCTGCTTGGCCCCCTAAGGATTTGCTTAGGAACCCTGTATATATAAGCGACGTAGGTATACACCGTACTAAGGAAGTAGCAAACAAGTTAAATCTGAAACTAGAAAAAAGAAAACAGAATTTGAAATGGTCATATCGCATCACATATATTTTTTTTAAATTCATTCAATCACCCTGTATTCGAGTACGTTGATTAATGTTAAAAGATTCTACGAATTTAAAATCATCATCACTAAATTACCTCGCGCAACAGCTAAAATAATAAATTTGACATTGACAGTGCTTGTAGGTATATCAATTTTTAAATAGAAAATAAATTGCGCGTGCGACCTTCTCGGTTACTTACTATTTTTTCGAAAATTCTTTGGAAATGTTGAACTTGAAATGAACTTAATTTTATTATACCCGTTCGTAAATTAAATGGATATCAAAGTGAAATAGTATATTACATAACGAGAGAAGAAAGTGACATATCTCACACGAGCGTGAATGTTGTGAACGAGGCGCTAGCCGAGTGAAACAACACGCGAGTTTAAGAACGTTACTTTCTATCGAGTTTTGTACGCTATTTTTCCTACGACCACTTTAGGATTTAATTCGTATTTTTTATTATAATTAAATTTTGTTCATTTTCATCTCAAGAGAAGAAAGAATATTCTTCTCTAGGGACGAAAATGGTTTTGGTCTCGTTCCGACGCTTCTACAAATCATAGCCTACTAGATACCTACATTGTTTGGATGGTTTGCTGTCATTCATTTTCGTCAGTAGAGAAGAAAACATTTTCGTCTCTAGAGACGAAAATAAAATTGATATGCGTGTGAAATATAAAACTTTCTGAGGCGTTATAGAGTGCAGATTTTGTTACTTTCGTGTGTGGTCGTAGGAAATCGTTATTTTCCTACTAGCAGGCGTAAAAGTGCACTTTTAAGCACGCATTTGGGTGCGGGAATGGATTTACCCTGTGTCTTCCGCGCACGGCGTGCGGGAAGATCTTTCTCCCGCACGGCAAAATATTGTACCTGACACGTGCGAAAAGTGTATTTTCCGCACTTGTTAGGTAAATAACTAGTGCGGAAAGTGATACTTTTACGCACGTGATGATAGTTGCACGAACGACATGGAGGGGAGTTCGGGCAAGCCGTTAAGATTGTTTTTAATAAACACATACTTTAAAATTAAACTTTAAAATTTGGTCCAAAAAGTTAAAATTTTGATTAAAAAATAAAAAAAAATCACGCACCCTGAGCCAGTTTTTTAAGCACGCCGTGCGTAATATTTATTTACCTAACGCAGAAAATGATTTCCGCACGCGACGGCAGTTGCACGAACGACGCAGAGCAGAGTTCGAGCAAGCCGTAAAGAGCGGAAAGGACACTTTTCGCACGTGTCAGATACAAAATTTTACCTACTTGCATAAAAACCGTCTATATTTTAATTTTTAGGTATTAAAATAGCAAAAAAAATTGTTTTTTTTTATATATGTAATATATCTAAAAAGTCGAATTGGACCTAAAAAATCGGTAAAAAAAGCGAGCGTAAAAAAATTTTCCCCACGATCACACACGAAAGTAACCAAATCTGCACTCTATAACGCCTCAGAGTTTTATATTTCACACACATATCAATTTTATTTTCGTCTAGAGACGAAAATGTTTGCTTCTTTAGTGACGAAAATGAATGACAGCAAACCATCCAAACAATGTAGATAGCTAGTAGGCTATGATTTGTAGAAGCATCGCATTTTCGTCCCTAGAGAAGAAAATACTTTCTTCTCTCGAGATGAAAATGAAAAAAATTTAATAATAATAAAAAATACGAATTAAATCTTAAAGTGGTCGCAGGAAAAATAGCGTGTTGTTTCACTCGGCTAGCGCCTCGTTCACAACTTTCACGCTCGTGTGAAATATGTCACTTTCTTCTTTCGTTATGTAATATACTATTTTACGCCGCCATTCGCGAAAAATTATTTTCTGCACGCCGTGCGGGAAAGACACAGGGTAATTCCATTCCCGCACGGTGTACGGGAAATGCAACTTTTACGCTCGCAAGTAGGAAAATAAATTTACGCCAGCTGAGCCAGTTTTTTAAGCACGCCGTGCGTAATATTTATTTACCTAACGCAGAAAATGATTTCCGCACGCGACGGCAGTTGCACGAACGACGCAGAGCCGAGTTCGAGCAAGCCGTAAAGAGCGGAAAAGACACTTTTCGCACGTGTCAGATACAAAATTTTACCTACTTGCGTAAAAACCGTCTGGACAACATTATATTTTAATTTTTAGGTATTAAAATAGCAAAAAAAATTGTTTTTTTTTGGAGTTTCTTTACATTTGAGTTCAAAAATATATCTAAAAAGTCGAATTGGACCTAAAAAATCGGTAAAAAAAGCGAGCGTAAAAATATTTTCCCCACGATCACACACGAAAGTAACCAAATCTGCACTCTATAACGCCTCAGAAAGTTTTATATTTCACACACATATCAATTTTATTTTCGTCTAGAGACGAAAATGTTTGCTTCTTTAGTGACGAAAATGAATGACAGCAAACCATCCAAACAATGTAGATAGCTAGTAGGCTATGATTTGTAGAAGCATCGCATTTTCGTCCCTAGAGAAGAAAATACTTTCTTCTCTCGAGATGAAAATGAAAAAAATTTAATAATAATAAAAAATACGAATTAAATCTTAAAGTGGTCGCAGGAAAAATAGCGTGTTGTTTCACTCGGCTAGCGCCTCGTTCACAACTTTCACGCTCGTGTGAAATATGTCACTTTCTTCTTTCGTTATGTAATATACTATTTTACGCCGCCATTCGCGAAAAATTATTTTCTGCACGCCGTGCGGGAAAGACACAGGGTAATTCCATTCCCGCACGGTGTACGGGAAATGCAACTTTTACGCTCGCAAGTAGGAAAATAAATTTACGCCAGCTTAGTCAGTTTTTTACACACGCTGTGCTGAATTTTTTTACGCATGGCGTGCGGGAAGTTGAACTTTTCAGATGAAAATTGGTGCAGAAAAACGCTTTTACGTGCGCAGGTAGAAAAATTAAATACCGAACCGAAATGGAGGTGTTTCTATTAAAAAAAATCACTCGTACTGAACTCCGTTGAACCCAGTGACAGTTGTCAAAAAAATTGTTGTTTTATTTTTTTACGACGCGCGACGGTCCTAATAAGTTTCTCAATATTAAAAATAATAAAAAAAATATTCGTTCGAAGTTCGATTGGTCAGCAAACTTTGGCAGTTTTAATTATTGAAGCAGATACTGGATCTAAGCTAGATTACGATATCATAGGAGTTCAGTTACTGTTGCTAATGCTAATGTTCGTTGAAATAAAGATGTTTGTGCATTTTTACGAATAAAAATTTGAAGGTTTTCCATATAAAATCCGACAGAGGGTTTCACAAAATATATTATGGCAAAGAAAATTAATTGATCTTTCATCAACCCCCCCCCCCCTTTCTTGAAGCAAGAATAAATGGTAATACTTACATAACATTCGAATATTCTGGCAAAACAATAAATCAAACTTATTTTAGAAACCTTTTAACATATATATGCGATAAGAATGATTTCGTATCATAATAAATAACAACTTCAATGCCAAAATCGTCTAGAAACATATTCGCAACTTTCAAGCTTATCATTGCAACCTTCATTTTTAAAGGATATTAGGTATTATTTCTAGATGAGTACGTAACAAAATTTATTTTTTAATTAAATAACGTAAAGCGGGTGGTAGATATTAGACACTTAAAGTAAATATTTCAACGCATCCGTATCGGTATACGTAAGGCGTTCGAAACAAAGTCAAAATACGCTACATTTTTGACTTGCTCATGCCATGTTTCGAACGATGCCTGCTTCTTTGACAGGTGTGATGACAGAATCTCGTTGCGTACGGAAGGATGTACGTCTCGTTAGGGACCCACGAACGTACGCAACGATTTCAATCAGCCAATCAATCCTGTCATCGCACCCTTCAAAAAAGCGGGCATCGTTCGAAACATCGCATAAACAAGTGAAAAATGTAGCGTATTTTGACTTTGTTTCGAACGCGTTACGTATACCGATACGGATGCGTTGAAATATTTACTTTAAGTGTCTAATTTCCCTGACATTTTTGTGGTGGGGCACAGCACACTACAAATTCTGGCGTTACGTGGTCGGGTAAAAATTATTTGTTAATTTAATTTTATAAAATAAAGGAAACTATTTCATAATGCAACGAAGCTATAGCTGGTTAATTTATTTGCCATTTAGACATATTTTTTTCACAGTAGCGCACCCAGTTAAACATTTGGGAGGGGGGGGGGGGGTAATAACTAATATTTTATTTTTAACAACTTTTCCCTGCGATGCCTTGTTATCATTCAAACTCATAGAAACTCAGTGCAGGCAATAAACGACCACAAAACTGTAAAAATAAACTGATCTTATTACTTTTTCACATTAGGTATTCTAATTTTACCCCAAAAGTTTGATCAGTGTCGAAAAAGAATATATGGATTACATTTTATTGTATATTTTACACACCTGTGTGTATTGTATAACCAAATGTGCAAATCGTGTATACAATTTTTAGTTACACAACTCAATTAAAAAATTACACAGGTTTTTTTTCGTGCAAACAGGATTGCAAATAAAAGCACAACAAGAACTTTCCCTTAAATAAGCCTTGTAGCTCTTTGCATTAGAAAAATCAAAAAGTAACCAAGTACCCAGCTAATGTAAATATTTTGTGAAACCTACATGTCATATAAATATGCATTAATTTACATTAATGTTACATAAAGTTGCATACCTAAAATTTGGAGGATTGTTATGCAATCTTGAGGTAAAAATGTTGATATAAAATATAAATTAAAAAATTTACGTAGAAGTAATTTAAAAATGATGTTATACAATTTACATGAACAAAATAATATAAATAATAAATAACATTAATCGTACATAAATTTGCTTACCTAAAATATATGTAAGTTTTGTAAAGTACAGGTGACGTCAAAATTGTGACATATATTTTATATTAAAAACATTATTATAAATAATACGATTTAAAATCTTACATGTCATATTTATATTGGGTTAACTACATCAGCGTTGCACAAAATTGCATACCTAAAATTTACGTAAGGTTTTTATTGTAAATCTGATTAAACAAAAACTACAAAAAAAATATATGTAAACACTTATATGTCATATTTATATTGTAATATTAACATCCAGTGTTACATAAAGTTGCACACCTAAAGTTTACGTAAGTTTTATAATATAAACCTTAATGATTTAGATAATTATCATCTATTGTAGATAGATAGCGCTGGTTTTAATATTTTCCTGCCATTGCAGATCATTATTATATATATATATATGTAGACAGCAGAAAGTTATTTAAACTGTGAACTTGATAATCACTATCAAGAAATCCATGAATATGATGGTGATACATCTATCGTCTTTTAACAACCAGGAGCACCTCTGGGGTCCGATTCTGGGCGTAATAGAACGATCATTCCCTGAGAAGTGACCACTTCTACTAAAATCGAAAATTCCGTATTCTGCGACTGTTTATAGTTATCCACAACGCGCGAAAGTCGTTCGAACCGCACTCTACTGCGGGACGTGTATTCTTGAAAGTCATACGATCCGGCGATAGGCGATGGGATCTATCGCATGCGATCTATCACCTCCCACAAATAAAAAGTAGTTTAGGAAGCAAAACATTAAAAAAAAAACTCTTTTGCACAAGCGTCACTAGATTCGACGCTGTTCCCCGGTTTCGGACCTTGCGATCGGGAACGTATGATTTTTTGTAAAATTTTTTTTTTAAAGGCACCTAAAATTTTTGTTAATTTTGTAGTTTTTGCAAAGTGATAGGCTGGGCTTGTCACTTATGAAATATAAGATTTTTGATGTTTTCTAAAGTTTATAACTCCGGTTTTATAAACTCGATCGGTAACTGTTCGACGGTGATGCATCTCTGTCCTTTCCTCTTTTACTAAGGGAAAAAGGGACGGATATGTACCAACGTCGAACCGGCTCATTTTCTTCGTCTTCCTCACTGCTGCCGAAAAACATATCCACAGCAAAATGCAAAGCAGGTTTGCTTCTGCAGTTCCAAGTTTAAAAAAAAAAACAGAAAACTATTGTAGGTTATGATTCTCGAATCTATAGCGTTCTAGATGATCAGCAAATCTCTGTACGGCCTGCTCGTGACGTCATTAGTCCCCGCCCGCTCTCGCCACCGCGAACTTACTCCCAGAATCGGTACCCTGGAAGAGGTTTTTATGTCTATGTAGCACTTATGGCATGTCAAAATGCAGAACATGTTGGTTCAATTTAACCTTGTGGTGATATATGCAATTATATAATTATTACAGTGGCGTAGCCAGGGGAGGGGGTTTTGGGGGTTAAACCCCCCTCAGGAGGTCTAACCCAGTCAACAATAAATTAATCATGATTAGGCACCCCAAGGAGAGCTATAGCTCCCCACTTTTTTCACCCTTTACTCCGGTTTGTGACGTGTATTTGGTGTGACGTCTTAAATTTTAAAAGTTTTGCCGGCGGTACTGTGACGTCATTAATTGTTACAATTTTTCAACACGTGTAACAAACGGCATTCATAGTATGATTTTTCTCAAAATTTTTATCTGCGGCGCATTTATGATTTGGCAACAAATTTATATACACCACCGCAACCCACCCCTTCTTGGCATCTAACCCAATCTACTTTTTTTTAAATATTTTGCAAAAAACCTAAAAGATCAAAATTTTTAAAGAATTTTTTGTTTTTTTGTCAAAATTTTCGCATGCGGCGATATACCACTATTAAATATTGTTACAATTTTGTTTAATTTTAAGCAATTTTTTTTGTCAACAACATTTGAAACGCGTAAAAAATAGCATTTTAGTGTAATATTTCCAAAATTTCTGCCTGCGGCGCATTTAAGAGTTAATTTTGAAAGAGATCTGTAAATGACACTAAAAGAGACTTGCTTTTAAAAATAAGTATTTTTGTGTCATATACACTAACTCAACACCTATTAAACAACCCCCCCTCCCTTCAGTTCAAGAGCTCAAGCGATAGGCACCTAACTAAATTTTAAAAATTTGTGATAGGTAGGTAGTTAATTTCTATTAAATGATGAAACCTCTCCCCCACAGTCGATTTCTGGTTACGCCACTGATTATTATGTTAGGAATATATTATATAAATAATTTTACCCCATATTGATAAAAAAGTATGAAAAGGTACTACTGCTTTTTACAGATCACTTTAATTTTTTAATGTAATACGAGTTAAGTTTGACTTTCTAAGATGTAATCTTTTAACTACGTAAAATTACATTTTATACAAGGTAAAAATACACTTAACATTTTAAATCCACGCAAATAAATTTGAATATGTCCGGTATGTAAATTGTAAGATGCATTCATAATCTTTTTGTAAAATTACACGCAGCAGTTTTACAGTATATACCTTAGAACATTGAACTACACTGGTTGTTTGAGTGCAACATCTACAGAGGGGAAAGAGGAGAAAGAAATCTGTCCTGCCAATTTTAATAACAGAATTATGCAACAAAAAACTTATTAAATTTGGATTAAGTTTTGACGCTTATTTATTAATTTATTAATGAGATTTAAGATATATGTTGAAAAAGCTAATATACACAATATATAATACTCACAACCTATTTAAAACTTTCGACGTTTTTTGAAAATTTAACATGTGTTTTCCTTAAACATCTTCTTTTGTAGTCAACTTGGCAACATTGATTGTTTATTGCGGTTTCTCGATTTTTCCTGGAATGTCATTATTGTTTTGATAGTGAAAGTTTCAGCACTTGTCAATAGTGTTTTTTTGATATTTTTGTGAAAAGTTTGTGGCGAACAATGGTTCCGAAGTGTATTATTATATGCAAGTTAAAACAGAAGCCGGGGGACCGCAGTATTTATTAGGTTACAATTCGTCATATTTGGCCATTCTTGGTAAACAAAGGCAGGAAATCTGTGTTGCCGGCTTGTCATTAATTTCAGTGTAAATAGGGATTTCCATAACACCTTTTTCTTATTTTTATAGTTGTACATCCTACTTGAATACATGTTTAGGTTTTTTTTTATAGAAACATATATTTTTATTACTATATTTAGACCATTTAATTAAACGGAACTAAAAACTATTAAAGGTATTTTAAATAATATTAAAATCAAGGGAAAACGTATTAGGTTAACAAACACCCTGCCCTAGGTCTGAAAAAATGCTCCTTCTAGTAGTTCAATGTTCTAAGGTATATACTATGACCACACGGTAACCAATGTTGATAGCGTAAATTCACTTCCAGGGGCTACGGCGCTAGAGATTTAAATTTGACGCATGCCCAATAGCGATTCGGCTGGATTGTTGTTCTGCTCATTTAAGGATCAGGCATATTATTTTCTATCAATTTGTGGGTCGGGTGTTTTTCGTTTCTAATCAATTATTTTCGATACTTTTTAATATTTTAAGGTTCAGGAAAATTATAATCGGTTAAATTATATTCGTGTTTTTTAAGAATCGAGTAAATTCGTATCCATTATTTTCTGGGTTGGGTTGGGTTGGGTTGGGTTGGGTTTTACTTTCGTTCATATTTCGTTTCGGACGTTTTATTTTCTGTTCAATTGTGTTTCGGTTTTTGTAAATTCGGCTTTTTTGTAGGTTCCCAGCGCATTGCTTCCAACTTAAAGAAATACTCAACCCTGGTTTCACTGAAAAATATGTTATTTGGTTGTTTATTTGTATTCTTTTTAAACTGACATTTAATGACAAACAGGACGTATAAAACCTCAGAGAAAGCGATTTTATTTAAAACCCTCCTTATATAAATCCGGTTTAAGGCGCGTATAAACGTAGTAACTGTAACATATGTAGTAACCTAGAAATGCCACGCAACCCGGTAACGTTCAGCTGCAATATCTTAATTCGTTCAAATCGTATCGTCAAACCAAAAATAAATAAAACCGTTTATTATTTTGTTGTTCACTGGTAACGAAACCTGACCCTGACAATTTAACAAGTATCTGACAAGGTCACGGCAAAATCAGGCGATAATTGTTGCGCTATCTCTCTCAGTTCAAATAATAATGTCAAGTGTAATACAAGTAATACATTTTTCTGAATTGTCTTATTCGATCACAATTTATGACAATAGAACTCTTCATAATTATTTATGGAAAATATAATAAAGGTTCAAGGTTAGGGCATTACAATTTTAAATACATTAATTGCATTTAAAGAATTATTGAAAATTCTAGTACTTATCCACAAATTGAGTTTAAAACTTGAGATTCAGAAAAATAAGTCGGGCGTAAATTTGTAAAAAATTAAAAATCGGCCATTCAAAGGGCATAGACGTAACTCTTCGTAGGGGTTAGCGTAAAAAACTTTTTTTTCTTCTTACTGGAATGAGTGCTCCAGTTTATAAAATATTCTCTAGTTGCTTAAAGAAGTAAGTAAATATGAGACATAGATATTTTTTTATCCATCCATTCCATAACACACACCTACGGACTTGTGCGCAGAAACGCTTTTCGCGAGGATTCGCGCAGGAGCCTGCGATACACTTCGGTGCCTCTGTTCCGTAGGTATATTACTCTATGTCCATACAGAGTATGGAGGCTATTGGGATCGGCAATAAAAAGTTTTTTTATTTTAACTAAAAATGAGTTATTTGGGTCAAAAAAGACCTAAACGTCTGTCTGTCACACACTAACTTAAAAACCGCAAAACCGACTCTTATCCAACTTGGCACAAAAAGTCTGAGACGCAGAGCTAATTAGTTTTGGATGGGGGTTGGCAAGAGGGTAGGTACTTTTTAAAAAATCACGAACCGTGGCATTAAAATAGAAAAGTGCATTTTCAACAAAAAAAAAATTTTTTTTTAATTTTGAGCTTCTAAGCCCTCTCCCAGTACGTACGCTACTAATATTTCTCCAGCACGAGAAGGCTGTGGACCGAATATCGCAAAGCAAAGCAAGACCACCTCAACACGATTTTAATTATTTACAGTGCTAGGATAATAATAAAGCTTAGACGTAAACCACAAGATGGCGTGACAAGCGATGAAACTTTCTTTTATAAGAGCACTAATTGACGCAAAAACGTAAATAAATTCAATATAATTTTAATACATAACCAAAAATTTGTCCCGTTAAATCTTGTTTTTAAAAAGATTTATGAAAAGTCCCTTCGTAATCTTATTTTTTTTTTGACGTTTTAGATAGTCTAGTCTAAGAGCACTAATTGACGCAAAAATTTGGATTATTTTTCTATATTTTTAAGACAATAAATATTTATTAAACGTAAATAAATCCAATATAATTTTAGTACCTAACCAAAAATAAGTCCAGTTAAATTGATATATAGTTTTAAGAAAAAAAAACCTTTTTAAAAAGATTTACGGAAAGTCCCTTAGTAACCTTATTTTTTTTTGACGTTTTAGATAGAACGTCATTGACACTTCAGGTTATGAAGATTGTTGACTTAAGAGTATTGGCATTTGATATTTTTAATAAATTCTGATATTTAGGATGACATTTTCATTGAAGTGCGGAAAGTTATACTTTTCCGCACGCACCGGCGTTAGCACGAACGACGCGCCAGCGGAGTTCGGGCAAGCCACAAGTGCGGAAAATACTTTCCGCACGCGTTAAGTACAACATTTTTTCTACCAGTGTGCGGAATATTTATTAAATTCATTAAACCAGACTAAAAATGAAAAAATAGTCAAAACTACGAATTTTATGATTTATTCAGAACTAAACTTTAACAAGCTTAAAAAATAAATTTTTTTGGTAATTATTAATCACGCTAACATTAAAAGTACCACTGCTCATGTTGCGTAATGCCATCGTCGACTTCAAGCAGTGGCGGTCCCAGCGTTTTGAAAAGGTGGGGGCGGTTTTGAAAAAAAAAACTAGAATAAAAGTATAGATTTTATGACGAACATATCAATAAGCATATATGCAAAGCAAACTTAGTAACTACAAGCGCGGATTTGGTCTCAAATCTAGGGGTGGGGTTACTCAGATTTTTAAGTCGTTTATTTTATACATTTTTAATTTTTTTTAAATGTTTAAATGTGCCGAAAATTTTTGAGGAAATTACATAAAAAATGCAATTTTTGAGTCGAATTAAACTAAAGTCCTAAATGTCCGTATTATAGCGCAGCAGGCGAAAATTTTTAAGAAAATGACACTACAAATTCCATTTTTAACACAAAATTAAACTAATACCGTAAATATCAAAGGTGTTATAGCGCGGCAATTTATGCCCTATACTTTTGATTTTTGAAATTTTTTCATAAAAAATTTAAAGTCAGGGTATATGGGTTAACTACCCTCTATCCCCCTGAAATCCGCGCTTGAGTAACTACGTATCATTTTTTCAGTTATAACAAAACAAAACCTAATAGCTAAATACTTTTTTTTATGAAGTGTAAATAGTAGTTTTAACAACTAGTGGCTAAAATAGTGCTTTTTTACAAGCGTTGGTTTAGATAACGAGCGCAACGAGGTATTTAAAAACGCGAGTAAAAAAAAGCACAGTTTAGCCGCGAGTTGTTAACACTATTTTTTTTAATACCTTTATCAAAAAATCCAAGAAAAACAGGAAAAAAAAATCTCGAACGAAGAAAATTTCTCGCAAAACACCATCTCACTATAAATCAAAGCGGCTGGTTAATGAAATAACAATCGTTTCCATAGCGATGTGTCTTTTTACTCGGTGACGTTCATTGTTACGACATTTTAATCTTTGGTGGAAATGGCTTAATTCTTAGGCAAGAATAATTAAATTTTTTAAATATTACTATTTTCCGCTATTTATTTTTAACTTTGGGTAAAAAAGGAACAGAAATCTTTTTTTGCACCTGATCAAAAAAAGTGTTTTTGCATCGGTAACAAAAAAAAACATGCTTTAGTTATCTGCAGACAGTTACTAAAATAATGTTTTTGATGAAGGTATAAAAAAAGCTTTTTAAGATGAAACATTACCTTTTCCTATGCCTATCTAAAAAAAAAATCGTTTCCGGTTTTTTTGGGCAAACCGGTCAATGACTCGCTCAATGTCAATTTCAATATGTCTGTTAATATCGTTGATGTAACAACGCTAAGTCCGTCAGAGGAATTATATATATGTTTTCAATCTTCTGAGGCGTGAGAAGCTTCTTTCTGACGAAGCATTACTTACTGGCATACATCCAAGAATGTTCTTATCAACGGAAAAATATCGACACACTTGTTAATTGCGTCGAAAACGTTATCAGGTATGTTTGATTTAAGCTTTTGCCTGCTACCAAATATTGACTTCTCCCAATAAAAGTTCAAGAATTTGTCTTTTGGATTAATCAAACAGTTTAAAGTATACGACTTTTAGTTAATTTTGCCTTAATTTTCTCTTCACTTTGTATAAACTGGGTATGAATATGTTTATACCAAAATAATTTTTTATGTCCGAAATGATTTTGTCTAAAACTTGTTTATACATAGAAACTCTATAATACTGTTCTGTATTTGCAATGGATTTTGCGGTAAGTACGCCATGCGTTTGTTTATTCTTGGTGTGACGAATTGAAGGTCAACTGTCTCAAAATATTGTGGAGGGATTCTAGATTGTCTTTAAAGGAACTTTCTGCAATTTCTCGTTTTTTCTCAAAAGACTTCACGGTTATTACCATCAGTAGCTTTGTTGTCTACTTTTTTCTGGAGCAAAGGAGGGGGGCGACCGCCCCCCCCCCCCCCGCCCCCCTGGGATGGGACCGCCACTGCTTCAAGTCTTCCTGATTCATCACTGCTGCAGCGTGCTCAACAGCGTGCTTGGAAATTTTTTTTTGCTCAAAAGCGTTCGCCTGCGGCTCGCGTCTCAAACTTCATCTTCGCGTTTAATGACCATCATAACATGCTTGTTATATAAACTACTATTGTAAAAAGGAAATATAAAATTGATACGAAAAAATGTCAACTTGCGAAAACATAATGGGAAAAAATAATAAAATATATTTTTTTATACCTTCATCAAAAACGTGATTTAGGGGCAGGCTCGGAGTAGGGCAGACAGGACCCAGGGAGGCCTACTAGCCAGTCTTCGCGCCGCCCCTTCTCTATTACTAAAACGTGATTTTAGGAACTGTATGCAGATAACTAATAAAGCATTATTTTTATCATGGTTGCAAAAAATATATCTGTTCGTTTTTAAAGAGAAATAGCGGAAAATAGTAATATTGAAAAAATCGAATTATTCTTGCCTAAAAATTAAGACATTTCCGCCAGTTTTCACCAAGAATTTACGAAGAAATCATTTAAAAATATCGTCAAAACATCAAACTGTCAAAGATTAAAATGTCGCAACAATGAACTTCACTGAGTAAAAACGCACATCGCTATGGAAACCATTATTATTTTATTTACCAGCCGCCTTGATTTATAGTGTAAAGATGGTGTTTTGCGAGAAGTGCTCTTCGTTCGAGATTTTGAAAAGTATTTTCCTGTTTTTTTTTGGATTTTTTGATAAAGGTATTAAAAAGAGTAGTGTTAACAACTCGCGGCTAAACTGCGCTTTTTTTTACTCGCGTTTTTAAATACCTCGCTGCGCTCGTTATTTAAACCAACGCTTGTAAAAAAAGCACTATTTTAGCCACTAGTTTTGAAAACTACTATTTTTGAATACCTTAATGAAAAAAACAATTTTACTTATAGTCCGCAAACAATAAAACCATGCCTTTTTGGTTGCCTACTGATGCAAAAAAAGTGTTTAGGGATGCAAAATTATTTAATTTGCACATTAATGCCAAAAAATTTTAAAACGATGTGCGGAGCAAATTCTCTTGTGTTTCGCCATATCCAAGCTCGCGCTAGTTGTAAAACCTCTATTTATTAGTTCAATGATATTATTTTGTCAGAAAGTTTAGTCAGAAATTGTAAAGAACTTAACGACCCGACTTCCCACCCCCCGCTTTGGAAGAATTTCTGCGTACGCCACTGTTTCAAATGAGTTTTTTTATGTCCCCTCACGATATAACCCTCCATTGTAGTCGATGCCGTACATCGAGAATTTTAGCTCTATTGGGTGTTTTAGGAAAGAAGCAACACACTTTGTATGATTATTTAAGGCAGGGGATCCATCTCCTGTGCCCCAATTTCCCATTTTTTTAGTATTTAAAACAGAAAAACTATTATGTTAATAGATAGCAAACTCTTGATCACTTCAGCAGCCACGCTGGACGACGTTTTTGCTAAACAAACTTTCGAGGCTTGAAAAAGATTGGATTACAATCGAAACTGTTGCCAGAGAAAAAAGTTTTACTCTAAGTTGCACTTCCCATAACCCACAAACCCCAAAATGTATAATAATGAGGGAAATGAAACAAACACTAGATTAGGCTATCAGTCAATAAAATCAGTCTTAAACTGAAAAACCTACAGCTGTTTAAATTTATTCAGTTTTTTTGCGACACCAGGTATTTATTAGGTGGTCATCTTCATGAGATCACGCTGTAAAAATAAAAAGCTTTCTTACAAAAAAAATCGTTGGAATCGGACCACTAGAATGAAATATAGAAATATCCTAAAGATTCTAATGACAGCCATATTTAATGGCCGCTATTTTGGTGTTCTACACAGATTCAGAGGTGACTTTTATCACTGAAAGCGGCATTTCTCAATCAAAAAGTGCACGATTTTTTCTATATATTTTTATATGTTTTCTATAAAGCACGAATCACTAAGTACGGTGTGAGAAATTTAAAAAAAAACAATCAAAGCTAAGGGCAAAGTAAAACTCTAAAAATATTTTTGAATAAAAAATCTCCACTCCGAGTCGCGGATTACCGCTTTAAAGTGCAATTTTTTAGTTATTTGCCGATATTTATTTAAATTTTTTTAAAGCCTATAAAATTATCTTTAGTTTGATATGTAACAAGTATATCTCTACCTTAACTCTTTTCCTTTACTCTTAAATTTACCCGAATGTAAATTAAGTAAAATTTCGAAATGTGTAATTTCGGGTGATTTTTTGTACTTAAACCTATATAACTCCAAAATATTTGAAAAATGAATCAGTTTTTTGGTTTCTAACTCTTAAATGGACCATTTGAAACAAAAAGCTAATAATTTAGGGGTCCATTTGACATTAAGATAATTTTGTAGATAAATATTTGACATAAAAAACTGACACATTTCTCAAATATACTAGTTCACTTAATAAGGCCTTATATTCGGATTAATTTTTAGAGGGTGAGTAAATATTGACCCCTTTTTCAAAGCAATTTTAGTTTTTGAAATATCGGTAATCCGCGCCTTACGACTATAGGGCAATCTAAGAAATTGTCAAAGTCGCCAATTCAATATGGCCGCCGTGGGAAAATAATAAACAATTAATTTTTTGTAGGTTTTTGAGAAAGTTGGTGAGTTTTTAACAGTTTTTTTTTCTGTTCTAAGTAAGGGACATTTTTGTGATTATGTATGACCACATTTTAGTGTAAATATCGACCCAAAGCTGATGGGTGGGGTGGCTGTTTCATACTGAAATTCATTCAGAACTATTCACAAACACCAACTTTCTCACAAAACTATAAAAAAGTTCATTGTTTTTGTTTTACCCCACGGCGGCCAGCTTATCAGCTATTTTGTTAGACTGCCTTATAGGAGTAGTGGGGAGGGGGATTCTTTTTTCAAGTTTATTTTAGTTATTCGTGCTTTATTTGGTAGGTGCCTAATTCAGCGGTAAGGATATTTAAGGCCACAACAGTTGCTTAATAACAACAAAAGTCACATGAAATTCGTGAAGATATATTTAGGAATCATGCATCAAAAGAGCTTCAAATTTGGCAAACGCTGTCTACAAAAATATGGGGCTGTTTTAAGGGTTTATCTTAAATAAAAGATAATTTTTTTGCTTAAAAAAATGTAATGACAATTTTTTTTATATAGTTTTTGAGATATTGGCACAAAACAAAATCTCCCTTTAGGGGGTGATTTTACTCCCACCACACCAGGGTAGGGGTGGGGGTCCCCTTCCTAAAATAATTGGGCGGTCCCAATATACAAGCATAAAAAGTGTTGCTTCTTTAATAAAACGTCCTGAAAAAGGTTGTAGCGCATCGACTATTTATAGATAGGCCTTTCTCTATGATGGCAATGGCATGCATTAAGTACTCGACTGCCAATAACCTATCCCATAGGTCAATTCCCTTTTTTCTTCGCTATTATGGCGATGCACTCGGCTGTAGTGGCAATTTTCTGCAACAATTCACTTGTGCGTGATCTTAGGACTTTAAAATCTGTTAAAAGTAATAAGCTTGTAAGCTTTTATCATTTGGCGGTGTTGATTGTCTGTAATTAGAGGACAACAATAAGTAAAAAAATCTGATAACCGACTAGAATTTCTAGATTACCTAAAAAGCTTTCGAAGAATAAATTTAGCTTGTTAAAAAAAAGCAACAAATAGTATGATAGAGTTTGCTGACCCCACCGCGCAAACACGAAGCCCGCGAACCACAACCCCGCGTGTCCATGACCGCGCAAGCCCAACACAGCGCAAGCTCACCACCGCGCAAATCATCAACCGCGCGTTTCCATGACCGCGCAAGCCCACAACCGTGCATAACGTTTACCGCGCAAGACCAATACCTCGCATATTGGGTTGGGTTGGATTGCGTTGATTTGGGTTGGGTTGGGTTCGTTCGTGATGGGTTAGGTAGCGTCGGCAACACGACCCAACCCAATCCACCAACCTCCACTAAACGTTATGCGCGGCTTTGGGTCTAGCGCGGTTCGTGTTTGCGCGGTTGTAAGGTTGCGCGGTTGGGGCTTTGCGCGGTTATTAACACGCGCGGTTGTTGACGTGTGCGGTGATGAGCTTGCGCGGTCATGGACACGCGCGGTTGTTGATTTGTTTTATGGATCCACACTAATTATTTTAACATGGAAAACAACCAACAACAAGGTAGCTAGTAGCAAGTAGTGACAGCTTAAATCTGAACTATAATTCAAAAGACTGGAGACTTTTATTGATTCTTCAATAGTAATTCTTAAAGCTGTGTTCCTCCATAATGGAAACAATTGCCAGCAAACATCGATCTACTGGTACTTTACTAATATTGTATTTATAATATTAAAAAGATTAGTAAATATGATGGTGATACATCTAAGATGATCTAAGAACCATCATCTTCTACTTTAGTTATGCGGGTTGGGATTTGACCTAACCTGTGGGACATTTAGGTAATCCCTGGAATATTTTGAACATCCCAAATGGATCGGGGATATTTTTTTATTTTTTTTAACTACTTTCTACTTAATTCTTATTCGTTATGATTTTACCATTATTAAAAAAGTACAAAGGAAAAAATTACAGTAAAAGTGCAACTTTTTTGTACTAAATATATACATGATGGCCTGATGCAGGCCGTTGTTCCAACTAAGTACTTCCTACTTAGTACTTTGCGGTTCGGTATTGGCAGCGCGGAAAGCAAGTGCTTAAAAAGTACTATTTTTTTTAATTCATATTTGCTGGGAACGTATAGCAACAACGTACACATATAAATATCAAATTTGTGGGGATTTAAAAGTTTGGCAATTTTTCTTAGAATGCAGCTAGGTTATAATAGAGGCCCAGCGGCGTAGCGTGGGGGGGCAGGGGGGTTCCTCGCCCCCTCCGCCCTCTGGGTCTTGGCGCCTCTTGGGTGCCCTTGGTTATGTATTAAAACAATAAACATTAAAATAATATAAAAAGAGTAATAAAACATTTTTTTAAAGCAGTTTATATTTTAAAGACGCCCACAAATAAAGATTATTTATAAGCAGTGCCGCAATATGCAATTATTTATTGACTAATGAGTAAACGATAATCGGAAGTCCTTTTCTTTCGCCGTGAAAAAAAAAATGTTTTTCTTGTTTTGGCAGAAAAGTTTTTATCCTCCTGTGATTTATTGCAAAAAAAATTGAAAATGAATTGTGCAAAGTCAAAAAAGAAAAAAGGAATGTGTTTCGTTTGGAAAAGCAAGAAAGGTTGCTGGAAAGCATTGGGACTAAACAATCCAAAAAATTAATTGATTTTTTTGGAAAGGCTCGTAATGTGGAAAAGACTTAAGTGCCGTAATCTATTTCTTTCTATATTTAAATCTCGTTAGGATAGGTAGGTTGGTACCTACTGTTATTACGAACTACTATTTACAGTACAGTGCTCACACAAGCGAAGATCTACACTTTAAAATAAATATATTCTTTGTGACATTAGATATCCTTATAATAGAGACGCTTACTTAAAAGAAGAATTCAAGATTTTTTAAAAGTTTCCCAAAAAGTCTATTATTCAATTAATGTAAACGATTCAGAAAACAATTTAAAATTTGCTGACTTAATTTTATTTTATAGTTCAAATCTAAAAAGTACTATTATAAAAATTTAAAAAAAAGAAATTGTTGTCCGTGAAAAATAAATAAAAAGAAAGGAAGTGGCATATCGGACACATATTTTGCTTTTCAATTCATTACGACCAGGCCTCCAAGATCTAATGGATAGTCCAGAAACTCCAATTGGGGGTGAAGTTGCTGCGAACGTTGTTTTTTGAACGGTCTTCTTTCAGTAATCGGTTCAGTTTCTTTTTTTTTCCTGCTCGCAAATTTCATTCTTATTGATATTTGCATCCTTTAAGGCTACAAAAAAGGCATAGGTTTGACAACACTGCTTTGCTATTTTTTTGACAGATCAACAATAGGTGGCATCACTAATACCATTTCGAGTGAGATCGTGCAGTGTTTAGAACACGGTGCGCACATCATATGTGAGGAAAAGTATAATTTATTAGGAACGTAAACATTTATTAATGCTTATTTAAAAGATTGTGATGCTCGACTTCATGCTTCATGGATTGCAATGTCTCGAAATTAAAAAGAATCAAAAGAAAAATAATTATTCAACATCAAAAAAATAACAAATTTCCGTATTATTTTTATCACTTGACATTATCAATTTATTGGCCGAATGTTCCATTAGACAAGTGGCCGGTGGCTATGCGGAACCTGAATTCTAGTACTCCAATTGAACTCACTTCAGTTTCCTTGGGCCTACTAAATTACGTGACCTTGGCGTTTCAGAATTCCGGCAGAATATTGCTTACAAAGAAAAAAACCATAACTTTTTTGTTATCAAATAATAGGATTTATAAAAATGTACAACCGTATCCAAAGGATTTTTCAAAATTTGGTGTATTTTTTTCAAAAAATAAAAAAATTCAAAAATTGCTGTTACAGATTTCTGTATTATCGACGAGTCCAGCAAAAAACTGTCTGGATACGGTTGTGAGGAATTCAAAAATTAACATTCTTGCCAAATTTCAACAGATTCCGTTTTCTGGTTTCCGATATTCTGCCCGGTAAAGATTGGCCCAAAAACAGCAAAGCGGTGTTGTCAAATCTACGCCGTTTTTGTGGCCTTAACGTTTTGCTTTTCGCTTTATTCCGATAGACGGCGAGCTGCATATAGCCATCCAACATCCCACGTTGTTTGACGACGAAAGTTGTTTAAATTCGCTGGGTGGGGTAGTTTATGTTATGCTTCATACGCCAGGTACAGTCCTATATGTTACCCTGATGATTCCTAACAACTATGAAATAGGCCTGTAGGTTTCTGTACTATTATAGATGAATATAAATCGTTTTGTTTGTTTATATCCAAATTAAAAGATGAAATCAGGAAATCCGAAGAATATTTGCCACTGATGGAGAAGAACAGCTTCCTAAACATTTTTAAATTATACAAGATAATGAATACAATTGCTCCTAGCAGTGCGGAAGCTGAAAGGATTTTAACAGTCAGTAAAAACTCGCAGACTTAATTTTTAGTTGAAAGTTAATATGAAATGTAAAACATTTTGTTATTGATAACAACTTGTAGTAATACATTTTTACACTATACAATAAATTTTGAGTGTACTATTATTTACCTAGGTACCAACAACTGTGGAGACCTTTTAAGCCGTCGCTCCCCCCGCCCTTTAAGTCACGCTACGCCACTGTAGAGGCCCTGTCTACGATTTTTGATAGTTATTGTTTTACTAGAGGTGGGCAAATTATATTTTCCTCTCTTTCTAGTTTTTTTTTCATATTTGCATGTAAAACGGATTTAATGAAATGGACTGATGTTTTATTGTCTCTTTATAATTTCTCCAGACAGTTGGAAGTTATGTTAAGACAAACATACAAAATATCGTCGTTTTCTGAAGTCGGTTAAAAAAGGAACAAGGCCTCTAAAATTTTGTATTGTTCTATAGTCCTCGTTCAGCCGCGTCCTCAGACTTTTGGCCGCCCCAGGTAAATTGGTAATCGCCGCCTCTATAAACCAAGGGCGGGCGCAGCTTTTTTTGAAAGCAGAGGGAGGAAGACGGTTTTGGTAAATGAAAAAGAATCCCCGGAAAAAAACCTTGAAAGAAAAACCCCGACAAAAAAAACTCTTTAATAGTAGTTTTCACAACTAGTGGTTAAAATAGTGCTTTTTTTACAAGCGTTGGTTTAAATAACGAGCGCAGAGAGGTATCTAAAAACGCGAGTAAAAAAAGCGAGTAAAAAAAAGCACACATTAAAATTTAACTAAAATAAAATTGTAACAATAAATGTATATAAAATTTATTAAAAAGAAATCAAAAAATTCTTCAAAAATTTTGTTCTCTTTTATGTTTTGCCGCCTCGTGCGACTGCCCGGTCGCCCGGGGCCTGAAAACGCCTCTAACTCGTTAATTAATGCGGGTTTACTCAGATGGACTAAAACACTACCAGTGGGATTTACTAAGATCTAAAATAGTACCCCCCACAGGTCTAAATCTTTGCACCTGTGGGATTACTAAATTTTAAAACCAATTTTTAAAAAACACTTACCCATACAGAAAAGACACCAAGTTATTGATTATTTTGTATTGTTGTTGCAAAATAACACTGAAAAACTGCTTTTTTTCTCAATATGTACCATATTCTAGGAGAAAATTCCATAAAACTCATTTTTTCAAAATGGCAAATGGTGAATGCGCCAAAAATTTTGCACATAATGCCTTCATTATCTGTGTTTGAGGTTATAAAATTGGTAATTTTTTAGACCACCTCTGTTCTACCAGAAAATCGGGCACCGTCCAGTGAGCCGACATGACTCTTTTGTGAACGCATGAGTGAATGATTGGATTCAGATCTGTTTTTAGCCGCATTTGTTTTCATGACATCCTTTGATGAAATATTTTTATTTGTGGTGTGCGATTGAGATGGGTTTGTGTTTGTAAAGTTTTTTCATTCTTTCGATAGATAAAAATCCATTTTAAATAAATACAAAGTTAATCTAATCCTTATTTTATGGTTACATATCGAAATGGTTTTGTGATAGTGAGTATTAATCGCGAAAATCAATAAAGAAGGGTAAGTTTTGATAAGAGTGATATATTACGTCAATTTTAATTTGCTCAACAGAGTGTTTACTATTTAGATCTCCTCCTAGGGTTAAAAAAACTTCTTTTAAATTGAAATTTTCTTCTTAAATCCAACAAAATGTTGGGTTAAAATGATTCTTCACTAAAAAAAGTAATTAAATTTATTCTCATATATCAAACTATGTCCAAAACTCAAGGAAGTTGGTATAAAATGCTTAAAACCAACAATTTCACTTAAATTTAGGACCTGTCTAAAATAAGCTAAACCCTTTTAGTAAATCCCACTGTACATTTTTTACCACCACTACACTGATTTGAACATCCATTTATTTGTTTTCATTTATAAACAAAAGGGCCTTGAACTCTCTCTACCCGGAAGCCCTGCTGTTTATTCCAGAAACCTGGATGGTTATTTTGGGAAACGGGAAATGCTGGGAGACGCACAGGCCTCGTCCAGGAAAAGGGCCTGCGGCGTTGCCAGCTCAGGTTTTCCGAAAATATTTATTTTACAAATTTTTCCCTCGCATTTTCCCCTCGTACTGACCAAAGTAAATTTCGCCATTCCACGCGTCACGAACGGTACATTTGTGATAGTTAAAATTATTTGTTTTTAACACCATAGGTTTAATTTAGATTTTTTAGTACTACCTGAATAAAAAGAGATTTTAAAACCTAAAAAATTTAAATAGATAATTAATCGATACGCGGTAGATATCTATATTAAAATTAAAAAAGTTGGAATTAAGCGCATGACTTAAGTCTGTAATCTACTGGGAAATATTTCGAACCGACTCCAAAAAATACAAGGTTATAAGTTCGACGCCTATTGTTTTTTAATAATTATGTTTTGATTCATTTCAGGAAAGCTCCGATTTGGTCAAGTTTTATTGAAAAACATACTTTTCCCACCACTTTCCCGACAAAACTGAAAAAATATAATATAATATAATATAAAAAATATTTTTTTTCTTTTACAGTGGATGACAAAAAAACTGAGACCAAAGGACTTCCAATTTTGATCCATAAAGAACTGCTTTTTTTCAGTTAGTTTTTGGATATCCAATGGATAATGATGTTTCTTGGTCCATCGGACCAAAAATAAACTATATCCGGCGGACGTCCATTTTGTGTCCTGTAAAAGTGATGTACTTTATACATTGACTAAACATTGAATATTTATCAAAAAATCTATGTCAACCGGGCTTGGTCTAGTTGGCACATTAATAAATATGTCTTTTGTCCGAACTGTTTTGGATATCCAATGGACCATGTTTTTTCTTATTCATTACACACAATAACATTTCTCTTATATCTAGCCGAATCATTTGTATATTATAGGTAACTATTTTTCATTATTTTAGACTAATTGGTATTTTAGTATTTTGATACCCATCCTTTGCTAGGAACTCCATCGTAGGGAATCGACAATCAGACTTATGATGTTGGAGTGGTTTTGACAAAACTGTCCACTATCAATTGGAACAAATATATCCAGTGTGCTAAGAAAATTAGACCAATGGATATAAATTTTAATTATTAATTAATTATTTCGTTCCATTGGATAACCATTGGATTTAGTATAGTGGTACAGTATAGTCAAAATATTGAAACTTTTGCACTTTTTTGGGATGTCCAAGAAAATTGTATTATATAATAGCTACGCGAGAGTGACCGATACTTGTGTTATACTTGGGGAACATTGTTTGACGGGAACACGAGCGCAGCCGGTGGCTACAGGAAGGAACTACTTGTACAGCCAGACGCATAATAAAATACAATTTTTGTTAATTTTTTACCGACACCTACTTATCTAATAATAAAAAGATATGAAAAAACTTAACAGCCGCCTTAACCAACTTTAAACTGTTCCATGCAGCTAAAAAACTTTCTTAAGCTTACAAAAAGTTTTTGGACCCTTTAAAAATCCAAAATAGGAGGAGGGGGTTATATCAATGTTAAGGAATATTATCAAATATTAAAGGTAACAAGATTTTATTATGTTATTTTCCTTTATTAATTGGGAAAAAATCCCAGTATAAGTTGTTAATCCACTACTTATATAGCTTATCCCATAAACTCGCGCGATTTCCAACCAAAACTGATTAAAATATCTCAGTTTTGAAAATCTAAAAAACCGCTTGCCAGACTTGACAGACTTTGACAAGCGGTGGCAAAAACCGGCAGGTACAAAATTGAAATTGGGTGAAATAAACTTTGACATTGAAAAATATTCTGTCTTTCTTTTATGATCATATAAAAAATGATGGACTCGACTGGACAAGGTATGTGTTCGCTTAATACAAGCAATGCTTTCATTTTCCGCTGCAATGCACTACAGGAACGTAGTTCCTGCGCGGCCCTATATTTTTGTTAGTTTCCGTAAGTTATTATGTTGTCTCTGCTGGTAACCAAATATTTCGCACACTTTTCGAATATAGTCCAAATTGTCTACCACCCGACATTATTTTGACATTTCGTTTTTGATAGAGTGCCTTAAATTTCTTGATTTTTTTTCTGTAATATTTTGATACAGAAGTGCGAAAAATAATACATAAAACCTCTGGACTAAACTGTCTTTTTATCCCTCGACGAATTGTATCCCTCCCTTTGGTCGGGATACAAACTTTTCGCCTCGGGATAAAAAGTTACACTTTAGTCCCTTGATGTATAATACACTATTATGTGTTACTTTTTATTATATTTTTTTGACGGTTTCACCTTTTTGACTTCCTGTGTTTTCCTAAAACTTTCGTCCTAACCAAAGGTTCTCCTCCATTTTCAGAGTTAAACTTGGCAACGTTGCTTGAAGGTCATCGGCACGAGTTTACCCTGACACACGCTTCGAAAAAAGACGCGGCAGGGCAGGGGTGAAAAAGAAGTCATTATTGAGAAAGCACTGTTCCAACATAAATAAAGCAATAAATTATTTTTTGCGAATAGTGCGGGTATGTTTTCTCGTACGCAATGGAACAACATTTAGGTTGGCAATGTCTGCCAGAGGGCAACTTACGACTTAAAAACTAGAAATGACCGTTATATCAATTCCATGTCATTTCTATTTTAAAGGTTTTTCAAAGGTGATTTTGTGATTTTTTTCATTGATTACAATGGCTGAGAATCGAAGAGTGAGACCGTCTTATGTTAAAAGCTGCAAAAATCATGAAATAGTAGTTTGCATATGTCCAATTTTTTGATGAGCGGACTGACGTCATTTTTGCCTCTGAAAACGTATTTCTTTCATACAGTCAATGACATGACTTTTTTGACATATTTATTGTCGCTGTCTAAACCAATGTATCAAATAGAGATCCGAAAAAATGACGTCAGTATAACCAGCATGTTATGATGGTCATGAAACGCGAAGATGAAGTTTGAGACGCGAGCCGCAGGCGAGTGTCTTAATTTATTTGAGCATGTAATGTCCATAACATGCGAGTTAGTGTACTATACTTTACCTACGACCACTGAAAATGTCATCATAAATATCAGAAATTATTAAAAATATCAAAATATGTTATGGACTACTAAAAATCGTGAAATTTTGACTTTTCTTCATTTTATTAAAAACTTGGTATGGTGGTGGGAGGTTGAAGCGGGGAAAAGGGGGATAAAATATTTAAAAAAGTTGTAACTTTGGAACAAAATCAAGTAGCGATATACGGTTTTCAGATTTAAGTTTCCATGAATATGGACTAAAATTTTATTATAAAGTCCAAATTCCTGGGAGCTTTAGTTTCCCAGTTATTTGAAAAAACGTTAAAATATTTAAAAAAATCATAACTTTATGAGTTACTAAGGTTAGTTACTAGGGATATGGCCACTTGATGGCGCTAGTGGCCACATTCCAAATTAGAAAAGTGAGGTTATCAATTTTTTTTTTCGCGCGCAAAGTCGTCAAATCTAAATAGTTTCAGACTGTTTAACACGTATCTGTCGTAGGGAAAAAAAAAGAGTTACAAAGGCTCTGATAAAATGGGGGTTGCCTTTATATAACTAATGGATAATGTTTAAAAAGTAATTACAAAGGGTGTGATAACATGAGTAATATTAAATAATCAAATTACTTTGATATATGATATAGGTTCCGACTGTATAAAACATGGTAAATATAAATAATGCAAGCAAAATGAAGATAAACAAAACTATACACTATAAATTTCAATTATGTCTTTAAATCTAAATCGAAAAAAGACCTTTAATAAAAATCGGTATCAGTTCAAAAATAACCCCTCTTTCCTATTATTGTTTGTAAGCGTCATATAGTTTCCCCTATATTTTTTCTTCCGCAGGGGGAGCATAAGAAATCTAGTATGACTAACCGCGCACCAGATGTTGCAGTCACAGGCTTTCAAAAATATAAAATGCGTAAAATTGCATAAGTTGAGCAGAATCAAATATAGTTATAGGTATGAAGTATCTAACTCTCTTGCTATTTGCTGATCTGTGGGCAAGATGAGATGGCGGAATAAGGTCATTGCCACTGACAAAGTGACCTTAACCTTCAGGCTTAACAACAGCAAATATTTCTGCAAGAAATAGACTCAAAGAAGAACGCTGAAGACAGCAAAAGGTTTCTACAAGAATATCTGCCTGGGTAAACTTAGGTGCAAATCTTAGCTAAATTTATATTTATTGAAGTCAAAATGGGTCAGCGAAGTGTCAATTCACTTTTTTAAGGCAGTCATTCTGTGACCTACTTTGTTGTTGCAAGGGTTGCGGTATAACTAATAATGCATATTATAATCTACGTAGACTTAAAAAACTTCACAGTGCTCTTGAATAATGTATCACTGTCTTTCTTGCCACATTTCAGTTAAGAGACCCCCCCAAGCAAGCCACAGTACTCCTGAAAGACTTGATACTTGAGTCTTGATATACAGGAAAGTCAACTTTTGTTAGTTAAAAAGAAAGAAAGCCTTTAAACAATGCGTAGGTATCTGAGATCGTTTGCTGAATTATTTATTGGAAAAAAAGTTGTGGAAAAGAAAGGAACAGTTGAAAACCAAAACAATTCAAGGGCAAATCTTGATTGAGTAAGATTAAGGTAACATTGAGTTATCCTCTTCCAAGTTTTTGGATTAAAAGGGATAAACGTGAGTTGAAAGTAAACACACAGAATTTGGTATTGCCTTTGTGGGTGTTGAGATTGGACCTTTTATATTTTTCTATTTGTCATGTATATACAGGGTGGACTCCTTAAACGGAACGGTGCTTCTAGCGGGTTAGAATTTGGTTTTACAAAAAAATCCAAAAACACGTCAACTGGGATTTTTAATTTTCTTTAATCGTGATATCTTAGATTTTTTTTATGTCATTTTGTTTACGAGGTACGGCAAAAAAAAATATTTTTTAAATAGCACACCCTGTATAGTTTGACATTTTTGTATTCTAAAAAAATGATCTTTTTGACAATACCACACACTAATACTCTATCTCTGGTTTCCAAGATAGAGGCATTTAAACTTGCATGAAATTGTTGTCTATGCCCTGTTTTACGGGGGATATTTGAACGAATATCGAAGTTTTCCATACAGATTTAGATAAAAATATCTTGATTATCGTAAACGATAGTAGGATCTACTATGTAGTATTGCTGAAGAGAGAATTAATTGCCGATTTCAAAAATCGCAAAATATACAGGGTGTCCTATTTTAAAAAAAATAAAAAATTGCCATACCTCATAAACTAAATGACATAGACAAAATCCAAGATAGCACGATTAAAGGAAATTAAAAATCTCAGTTGACGTGTTTTTGAATTTTCAACCAAATTCTGACCCGCTAGAAGCACCGTTCCGTTTAAAGAATCCACCTTATATATATAGGTAGGAAATGAGTGTACAAACCAAATAATAATTAAACAGTTGTTCTATTATTTTAACTAGCATGTAGCAAACAAGAATAAAGCGAAATATGTTTTTTAATCGACCAAAATTTAAATAAAGCTTACCCCACCGAGTGGGTAGTTGTATTCATACAGCAAAAACATTAACTTAAATAATTCTGTTCTGACGTTTAAAGACTAACATCAATTTTCAGGATTAGCTACAAAAATACATGCTATAATTTTGAACCTTTAGACCCATCGACGTACTAGGTTAGTACATCGATGTTTAGACCGCATACCTTTGCCAGTATTCTTGAAAGTCTGAGACGGGAACACTCACTCATCTCGTCTGGTCCGAACCAAGAATGCCCACTCTTGCTTTCACCTAAATTTCTTGGAGTACTCTTTAGGCATAGAGTAATATACCATGTAACAGAGGCGCAAGGCGGACTGAATTGGATCGCAGACTCTTACGCGAATCCTCGCGTTTCTGCACACAAGTCTGCGATCCATTTCGGCCGGCTTTGCGCCTCTGTTCCGTATAGGTATATTACTCTATGCTTTAGGTGACATTTCAAGATTACTGGCCCTTATGTCTTTTACAGACCCATTGTGATATCAAGTAATTATTGGCTCCATTCCAATTTATGTTGTTTAAAGTGGCTTTGCTTCATCTCTCGTTCTTGTAAAGTCTATGGTCGCAAACCTTGCTCTATTTTCGGTCGTTGAAACAGGGCTTTTAACCGGTTTGGTTAACCATATGGGTTAACCTGACTTAAATTACTTTCCTTTCTTTTCTATATTTGATATTTAGTTCTTTGTGTACTTTTAACCCAATCAAATCGAAAAATTTAAATTAAATTTCATCTTAAATCAAATAATAAAATAAAAAACAAAATGACTACAAACCCCGCGATATACATTCTTTATTGAAAACAACAACTTTTCTATCTGTGTTTAAACTGATAGTTGCAAAGAATGAAATTAAAAACTTATTTAAAATATCTAATTTAAAATATTTCTGTTTTACTAGTGGGATTAAACCCTCCTTAATGCCTCTTATCTTAATCAAAAATGTCATCTTGACTAAAAACCCCTTTTAGTCTGCTTTCGAATAATGAAATCTTGTGACTAATGGTCATGAAATAAATCAAATTACTTTAGAAGATCTACTATGACGTTTAATAAAGGCACCCTCAACCTCTTTAATCTCATTTTTAAAATCGGCATAGTCCAGTCCTAAATTCGGAGCATTATTTAAAAGGACCCCAGCTTTTTTATCAGAATAATTTATGGTGCAATAAGTGTTTAAACGTGCAATATTTTTGGCCCTTTCAAACTTTTTAAGGAGATTCATCTACTGTCCAGAATCAACTTAAAGTTACAACTAAATAGTCAGTTAACTCCAAAGATGTTAGAGGTAAATAAAATGTGCATAAATCACCGCGCGTCCAAAGTTCAGGGAACGCAGCAAAGCTAACTAACCAAAATTACTTCTTTGCTGGCTATGACGTTTTCATTAATCATTGTTTGTTTTGTTTTTCTAAACAAACCTTCTTTTTACAAAAATTTAAGCTAATAATAATATTGATAATAATTAAAAAAAAAAAATAAAAAAAAATAATAATAATAATAATAATAATAATAATAATAATAATATTAATAATAATAATAATAATAATAATAATAATAATAATAATAATAATAATAATAATAATAATAATAATAATAATAATAATAATAATATTAAGGTCTGGTGCATTAAAGTCGGAAACTGAGGGGTTCATCGTTGCTTGCCACGATGGACAAATCAACACTTTGGAACACCGAAGTCGCGTGATGGGTATACAGGTTCCTGACACAAGTTGTAGGGCCTGTCATAGAGCGCCGAAGACCCTATATCATTTGCTGTCTGCTTGCGGACGGTATGAGGTCTCCACGTATATCCATCGACACAATGCGGCATTACGGGTGCTGTATTACCACCTAAGGCACTCGTACGATGTTGATGATACTCCAGTGTTGCCATATGTCCCCTCTGATATTCCGTCCGTAGTGAAGTGAAGAATGACAAGCTCTGTAGTCCTGCCCGCGGGCCGACTACCGAGTACACTACGGTTCACAACCTGAAAAAATAATAATAATAATGTGTGCACCTCGCACCCACGGCATAAACAAGCAGACATAATGTTATGGGTAAAGTGATTCACCAGTTTATTGCACAGAAAGTAGAACTAGCAAATAAAGACACACCAATCTACAAATACGAACCGAAACCTATTCTTGAATATTGAATAGAGCTATACACGCTGACAGACAGGTGCAACACAATAGACCTGATATGATTATTTTATCAATATGGAAACAAAAAAAGTACACAATAATTGACTTCGTCGTACCCATGGATGATAACTTAAGTAAGACTTACAAAACAAACAAAAAAATTCACTCAACTTCTAGATGAAACTGAAGACATGTGGAGAATTCAAGTCGTTGAAATCAAACCCCTGATATTTCAGCTAATGTACAGAGACAAACAGGCGTTTAGAAGAACTTCAAGAACTTCAAGAACTTCATACGCTGTAACCTAGATGCAAAAGGCAATCATCTAGAAGCCACAGCTATCATACGTAGAACGCTCTCTTCAGGTGTGATTAAAAAAAACTAATAATAATATTTATTTGTACTAGAAAAGCACCCCTTAAACACTAACCAATATGCGTATCAGGCGCGTAAATCAACAGAACTAGCATTAAGCAACCTAGTAGGTAATATAAACGAAGCCTAATGCCAAAAGCATCGCTTTAAGCATCTTCCTTAACAACGCACATAATCTCTTATCGAGGCAGCGTCCGCTAGAGGGATTGAATCCACTTTCACTGGATTCATAACAAACACGCTAGAAAATAGGTTAATCGACACTACCATCAGAGATGTGTTCTGTCACCCCTCCTCTGGTCGCTCCTAGTGGACGACCTCCTTGCAAGTCTACAACTGATGGACGTAATTACACAAGGCTTTGCTGACGACATAGCAGTCGTGGAGAGGTCCATCTCCGGAAAAACACAAGTTCTAGACACAGTTAGTGACTGGAAACAGATGTCTGTAAACCCTATCATTATACCGTTCTCAAAAAAAAGGACGCTTGACTTTCTGGTTCTTCCGTTACTAAACAGTGAAACAATCTCATTTGAAGAAAGTAAAGCAATACGTATACACGTATCTGCGGAAAGTCTTGGGACGTTAGCCCAAAACAAATGTATTCATTGTATATCACGGTAGTTAGACCCATGATTACATACGGTGCAATAGTTTGCTACACGAAGGGCAGACAAACGATGGCTCGTGCCATACTAACAAGCATCCAACATCAAGTAAGTATAGTAATATGTAGTGCTATGAGCACCGCACCATCAGTAGCCCTTGAATACCTTCTTATCCTTCCTTCTCTAACCTTGTCTTGGAGAAAGAGGCTTTAACGCGGGTAATTGAGAGCTACTACACTCTAGGGCTGCTACCAGATCTAATGCCCGCAACAGTAAACAGCAAAATGCTATACAACACTATTCTCCCAGATAGGGAGGACTGGTCGTCCAACAGAATAAATTTCTCACGTGAAAAATGCCTTCAGACGTTGGATCCGGAGCATATTGTAGCCGGGAAAATGTCAGGATTATACATAGTCTTGGACAGATGGCGCTACAATCTTCGAGGCAGATGGTATGTATGCCGGGATTTCTAGGTATCGGGGAAATGAGACTGCCGACCAGCTGGCGTGCGAAGCGGCCTCCGCTGTCTTCGTTGGCCCCGAATTAGCTTTTGGAATAGCATACAACACAATCAACACTGCCCTCTCAAGCTAGTTGGAAAATAAGTTTCACCAATACTGGAGATAATTGCCGGGACTGGCACATTCAAACTAGTTTATTATAGAACCATTCAGGAAGAGGGCCGGGAAACTCATTGAGCTCACCAGGCAGAAGATCCGGGATCCGGAGGAGGACGAGACTGCCAGACATGTGCTGTGTGAGTGTTCGGCCATTGTCAACTTATTTTCGACAAACCACAGATCGATGCGCTGGATCTTAAAGATGCTTCACCAAAGCAAGCCGCGAGCCTCTTTAAGGGGCTGAATATTCTGTAGCAACAGACAATCTCAAAAGTTATTGAATACAGCTATACACACTGACAGACAGGTAAACAATAGACCCGCTAGTGGTCTTAGTGGACAGTGCCAGACTGGCAAAAGCAATTGTTAGTGGATCAGTAGCTGATATTTTCATTTTCGTGTTTTAGCTTTAAATAATAAGAAGTAAAACAATCGTATTCTTTGCAAAAATGGTTAAATAAGTTTAATATAAATAAATGGGTCCTGAATCGAAAATCCAGTTTATAGATTTTCAGGTTGTCGCCCATTCTATTTCCCTCTAACATCTTTGGTTAACTCTTATCGTTATGGTACTCTATACTAGAGCCATATGAAAAGCAGTGGCGGTCACAGGGGGTGTGGGCCCCTCCCCCTCTTTTTCGAGAATTTATATAAAAAAGTTGCCGGTTTTTCATAGAAACAGTAAAAATGTTTATAGTTTTAAAAAATGTTCGCCTGCGGCGCCCTATTAGGTCAGAAGTTACATTAATTTTAGATCATTTGCATAAAATTTTTTCTTTGTTTTTACAAAATTTTGATCTCACGCCCCCCCCCCCTCCTTTTGGGAAAGCTGCGATCGCCACTGTGAACGCGACGAGAGTCATGTTTGTCTTTCAAATCTTATTTATAGATTCTTTCGATGTCTTCTAAACAGCAAAAGATAAAAAATAAGTATTAAAAGGTTACTAACAAAAAAGATTATATAAACTTGCAGATAAAATATACTGAGGGACAAAGAAAGGTAAACACCCAGTATTTATGATCATATTTTAATAATTTTTTGCAGGCTGGTTTATTTTGGGTTCAGTATAAATTGATTAATTTTCAGCCTTATAAACGTCTTTTTTTGCCGTTTTTTTAAAATTCCTTTTTGAGGTGTTCAATTTTAGTTTAACGAATTTTTGGTCATAGATGTGGTTTGACTCTTACGGAGTTCGTTCCAAAGTGTTTCATTTTCTTCGTCAGAATGCCTAGCGTGCGTAGAGTTGCTCGTATTCGTCAGCTTAATGACTTTGAGAGAGGGCGAATTGTGGGCCCACGGGAGGCAGGTTTATCAATTAGTGAAATTGCGAGAAGAACCAAACGATCTTTACTTACTATTTTAAGATGTTATCGGGCATGGACCCAAGAAGGCCGAGGACACAGAGATAGAGGCACTGTACGTCGTAGAGGAACAACAGACCGTCAAGACCGCCGACTTAGACTTTTGGCTCTAAAGGCGCAATTACACAGACGAACATGCTCAAATAAAAGCTCCTGCAAAAGATCTAAAATTTTTTGCGTGAACATTTTTGTGAGCTTTTTTTTGAACATTTTGTTCGGGTAAATTTTTGAGCAAATTATTTCTATCTATTTTGGAAACATATTTTTAAAGATGACAATAAATAAAATTTCACATCAGTGATCAGTGATCTCAATTCTTTAATAAAATGGAACACCAACTTTTATTAGAAATTTTTGTGAAAAAAAGCCGACGGCAAGCGAAACATTATTATTGGCTCTACTATCAGTTTTGTCACATGGATTAGGGTTACTTATAATATTTTTTTTTAGGGTTTTTCCCAGATTTGTTTGCCCGGGCTTTTTTTTGGAATTTTCTTTTGAGTTTTTTTTATTTCCTAGGGTTTTTTTTCCTAAAGTCAAAAAAAACCCAGGAAAATTTTTCTTTTCCAAAAAAATTTTGAGTTTTTCAAATATCGGCAAAAAACTCAAAAATTGCACTTTTAAGCGGTAATCCGCGTCTCACGACTATGAGGAGTGGAGGGGAGGGGATTTTTTTTTAAACATATTTTTGTGACTTTACTTTACCCTTAGCTTTGATTGTTTTTTTTTAAATTCCTCACACCAGATTTACCTAGTTAGTTTAAGGCCCCAACGGTTGCTTAAAAAAGCAAAAGGTTCATGAAAATGCTGAAGATAGATATTTATTGTCAATTTAATGTAATAATCAAGGTCGATTACTGACACTGAACAAACAATATGCAAAGAAGAAGTCCAGTCTATTACTGCTAAATTATATTTTTTTAGACAAGGGTCTGGGATCGTAGGGTTGTAAAAGTGCGTAATAAACGGGTATTATTTAGACCGAACGTGCTTTTGTTCATATATTTGAGATTTAATAAAATGTATATAAGTTTTTTAATTTGACTTAATTATTATTGTATTGTGTTTTAAACTAGGAAGTAAAATAAAGAGATATTCTTTTAAACGTAAATTTTTATCATTACATTTTACAGCAATAAATAAGTGCCATTATTATTTTTTTATTCTCGTTTTTTTACAACCCCAAAAAAGTTACAAGTATACTGGCATATCCCCTATAAAAATCAGGTCAATCGAAGTTGCTTATGAGGTAAAATGTGAATTTCGACATCAAATCGTTTTTCCGTCGGAAAGCACTTAAAAATACCTTGTTTAAAAACTTAGTCTTTCTATTTTCAGTTAAATTCAACGAATTCCCATAAAACTATAAAATTAAAATTTGTAAGAAATTTCTATACCAACATTTCTTCAAACAAATTTTGCTTAACATTCTCTCCAAAATTTACGTGTGTTTTTTGTACGAGATTTTGCTCGAACATTTCTTTGAGCATTTTGCTCAAGAGGCTCGTGTAAATGTTTGTCGGCATTTCCACATCAAAGGAAAGTTTGTCTGTGTAAATGCGCCTTAAGAGACCGCTTTAGCTCTACTCGGGCGATTGCCAATCAGTGGTTTGAAGAACATGGAAGGGCGATTGAGATGCGTACAGTGTATCGCCGGATAAGAAGTTTTGGACTGTTTTCTTACCGCCCACACTGGGTGTTGCCACTCACCCCTGAGCATCCACGCAACCGACTGCAATGGTGCACAGAAAGACTGCAGTGGGATCAGAAATGGAATAGGGTGATCTTCAGTGAAGAATCTCGCTTTTGTTTGAGCATGCATGATGGTCCAACAAGGGTAAGAGGCGTCGTGGTGAAAGACGGGATCCACAGTTTGATAAGGAAAGGCATGTTCATCATACAGTTTGTGTTATGGTACACCTCTAGTCTTTATTAGAGGTAACATGACAGCAGTCCGTTACATCCAGGAGGTAGTGGAACCACATGTCCTTCCCCATCTTGAGATGCTTGAAAACCCCATATTTCAATAAGACAACGCAAAACCGCATGTGGCCAGAGTAAGCTTAGATTCATGGATCTACACAACGTTAACCTCTTACCATGGCCACGAAGATCCCCTGATCTGTCCCCGATCGAACATGTGTGGGACATTCTGGGTCGCACTTAGAGCGTCCTCCTCAGACCCTTGCAGCACTTAGACATGAGTTAGAAGTCGGGTGAAACGAGATACGCCAAGAGGATATAGACCACCTCATCCGAACAATGCCTAGACGTGCGAACGAGTGTATAAGAAATCGAGGATCGTCAACCCATTATTAAAGTTAATTATGTTAATGGTCAGCCGATTTATATATCAAATATAAATAAGTGTTTACCTTTCTTTGTCACTCAGTATATAAGAAATAAGATTCATATCTTTTTCACTTTAAGTTTCATTTCCGATCTTTGTTAAGACGGACCATGTTTGTACCACGACAGAATAAGAACGGAAGTTTATTTTTCTACTAATACTGAGAATGAACAATTTAGTTCTTAATATCAAAAAGTCAGTTTGTCTTAGATTTAGTGCAGGCACCGCACTGAAAGACCAAAGTATTTTAATTAAAACAAAAAAAAGAAAAGTGTTACACAAAATAACAGTCTTACATTTTTAGGAATCACAATAAGCCAAAATTGTAATTGGTCAGGTCAAATAGAGATACTTTGTAAGTCACTGAGCTCTGCATGTTATTGTTTATGACAGCTGGCAGGAAGAGTTAACCAAAGCACATTGCTTACCTGCTACTATGGCTAAATTTCTATTCTAGGATGTCGTATAGGATTGTTGCGTGGGGAGGTGATAATTCTGGTGACTTAAAAAGAATTTTTAAACTACGAAAAAGGCAATTAGAACTATAAAAGGCGTCAAACAAAACACTCACTGCAAATCTCTTAATATTTTGATGATATATGGAGTTTATCTATAACAATTAATCACTTATGCCAAATCCGAATTAATAAATCTTACACATCTAAATGATCAAATCATAGTTATAACACTAGAAGTAGAGACATTTTAGAGGTCCCAAAACGCCGTCTTATGTTGTATGAAAAGAGTCCTGTATATAGGGCAATACAAGCCTATAATAAATTACCTTGAGATCTTAAAAAAATAAATTATACCCAACTAAAAAAAGAATTTCATAATTTACCAGTAAAAAAGGCGTACTATTCTAGTGAGGAATACTTTAATTATTTGTTTTAATTCGTTTACTTTTACTTTGTTTAGAATTGTGTGTCTGCTTAAATTTTATTTACAAGTTTATTTAGTAGTTAACGTTTTTCTGTGTGTCGGTTATATGTTCTATGGTTTTATTTAGAATTAAGAATTTACCAACACAGGTTAACATAATTGACCAATTGATTACAGAAAAGAGACATAAATGTAAGACCCTTACTTTTAAAATGAAAACAGCCCAAAATAATTTTTGGGCTGTAGATATACCTGTAGATATCTACAAAATTTTTGTATTTTATTTTGACTTTTTTAATTTTAGTTATGACAATTGCCTATACAATGTAAAATGTCTTTATGGTTGAATAAATATTCTATTCTATTCTATTCTACTAATTTTTGCTGACGACATATTAGACAATGTGCTCTTATAAGAACTAGCTAAATCTCAAATAGGAAAATAAAACAATTTAATTTGACGACCCAAACAAGCAATATAGAAATAAAATAAAAATGTCTCTTTAAAGGCTGGTTTATCAATTTTAACACTGGGTTAAAAATAACGAAAAAGCAGCCTTTTTGTATTTTATTATGGTTTTTGGGCAACTCAAACTCAAAAATAGGGTTTAGGAATTTTTATTCTAGACCTAACTTAAACTTAGAGTCAAAAATTAATAAACTGGGCCTAAGCACTATATACTTTTTTATTCTAAACCCCCTCTTATTAGTTGCTCTCATTGAAAATTAAAAGAAAAAAGCTCAGGTCTCAATGTCACCTCGAACGCGGTTCAAGACAAACAAAACAATAAACAAAACGTTAACTTCTTGATGCCAGAAGGTCACTATGCCTCCACTCAAGGCTATTGGTGGTGGTTTCAACTAAAAATAAAGATGAATATAAAAGAAATGATAAGGTTTTACCAGAGATATAAGAGGTTATGTAGAACGCAATCTTGCTTATAAGGCGCACAAAACTCTTAAAGAATCCTTCTGATTGGGGGCGATACTTAAATCAAGGTTGCTTATGTAATAAAACCAGTAAAAAATCATAAAGCAATATCAATAAATATGCCTGCATATCTTGAAAAAAAAATGAAACAAAAAATATCCAAATAAAACAATTAAATTTATAGTTAGATATTTGAAATTAACAAATCAACCACATTGAAGCTTTCTACCCAGTTTGTCAGTTATCATCAATTGAAAAAGGTCGTCCATTTTCTCAAAGAGACTTGGACAATTTGAAGCACTTATCCTCAACTCGTTTGTTCAAAAGAAGTGTCTTGACAACCAACAAAATTTAATTAGACTAGAAATATTTAACTTTTTATTCTTAGATGTTTTCACTTTCATCTCATCACTCTATCGAAACCAAAAGCGTATAAACCCAATTTTAAACTTCTTTTTTAAAATAATGGTGGACCAGTCGCGTGCTTCGAGAATTGCTCCTAAAAAAACCGCGTCCTTGGTTTTACTTTCGCTGGAGATGAACCGTTGTTAATGAGTCGTAAATTTGGTTATGTGAGTGACTTAAACCCGTCTTTTTTACTGCTAGCAGTTAATAAAATTTTTACTTAAAGGACGCAAAGAAAAACTGGTGGAAACAAGGGGTACATCGTTTTTGATTAGCAGATTCAGACAGTATATACAGGGCGAGGCAAAGCAAATAAACGACATTCTAACTGTCTCAACAATTTTGCCTAAAACATCTTCTGTCGAAATTAATTTAACTTTTAAAAGTAGAATGAAACATACTGTATTGATCTGATTAGATGGACTTGATCTGAGGATACCGATGGTTTTAAAATTTTGGTTTAGTCGAGGAAGATAAACACTATCAGTGATATGTACTAAAAGGGTTTAATCTATTTTAGACAGGTCCTAAGTTTAAGTAAAATTGTTGGTTTTAAGCATTTTATGCCAACTTCCTTGAGTTTTAGAAATAGTTTAATTTATAAGAATAATTTTAATTATTTTTTTTTTTTTAGTAAAGAGTCATCTTAACATACCTTTGGTTGGATTTAAGAAGATTTCAATTTAAAAGAACTTTTTTTAACCCTAGGGGGGGATCTAAATGGTAAACACTCTGTTGAGCAAATTAAAATTCACGTTATGGTGGCGATTCTTCAGAAACGACAGAAAATCTCACCCGTCACAATTCTGGAAAGTGGCGATTTTTGACTTATTGCCTCACTTTAAATAAAAACACAGCGTACTTAATCCTAACGTTCTAAGAGAAACTCCGACATTTTTTTAGTAACATTTTGTAAATTTAATTATCTGTAGGAATGGTTATACGGTGGAGCAAAATTGCTACTACGCATGCAAATAAACCTCAAAAAGTGTCAAAAATTAAAAGACAGAATTTGTGTGACTTTTCTGAACCCTGACAGCAACATATTCCATGGCTACCTATGGTTTTGTATGTTAAGAGTTTTAAAGGTTTGTTTACACACAAAAATAAGCTTAATAAAACACATTTTTAAATTATAAAAAGTGTTATTTACAAAAACTGCTTAGAAAAATTAAAATCGACATATTTTTTATTTACTGGAACAGTATTAAGAAACTAACTTTTAAGGAATATTATCAAATAAGTGCTGACAAACAATTAGTTAGTGTGTCTAAAATTGTCAGATTTTTTGTAAGGGCGACATTTTCTGACGGTTTTTAAAGAATTGCGACCTATATGTCACTCTTATCAAAACTTACCCTTGTTTAGGTTAATTTTGTATTTATTTAAAAAAGATGTTTATTATCGAAAGAACGAAAAAACTTTACAAACACCAACCCACCGGAGATCACGTAAACGAATGCGGCTAAAAACAGACCTGAATCCAACGATCATTCAGTGATGCGTTCACAAAAGAGTCATGTCGGCACAACGAACTGGACGGTGCCCAACTCTCTGGTAGAACATGAGAAAATGGCCATTAGCGAAGTACCGATGAAAACTGCAGCTTTGAAACTTTTGAGTGTGACCTTTCAGTGGAAAGTTTTGTGTGATGATTAAGCTTTTAGATAAACTCAATGTTCTAATTTCAGTTTGTAAATAAATGAATAGGTACAGTTGTTTTGGATTTTTTTCTTTGGAAACGGTTTTCGTGCATAATCAGTTCCTCGTAGTGCCCTCATAAATATATTTTTTGTGCTGAAAACGGGTTTAAAATATGGCGTCTTTATTGATTAATGAACAACTTGGGATATTAAATAAGGTAAATTAATTATTGTAAAAACGGTTACTTAGGGAAATTATAAACGAACTTATTACCAATTGCCACAAAACAATCCTTTCTGAGGGCTATAAATTTAAACCACCCCCCAGAAGTGGTCTAAAAAAATCACCAACTTTATAACCTCAAACACAGATATTGAAGCTATTATGTGCCAATTTCTTGGCGTATTCACCATTTGCCATTTTGAAACTTGTCAAGAAAAAATAATTTTAGGGCATTTTCTCCTAAAATATGGTATATTTTGAGAAAAAAAAAACAAGTTTTTCAGTAGTATTATACAAAAACAATACAAAATAATCAATAACTTTGTATTTGTATTGGTGTAAATATTTAGACCTGTGGGGGGTACTATTTTAGATCTTAGTAAATCCCACTGTATATTTTTAAGAACTACACTACATGCTAAGTACAAGTATTTTTTTCTTGTCTGTTTTTCGGGATTAACATACAAGTCCCAAAAATAAACTCATCAACCAATAACCTAGAGCTATTTAAAGCATAAATGAAAACCGAGTGAAACCTGAAAAGTCCTTAGACAACAACGCGTCTTTGAATAGCTATAAATACCGGCAAAGACAGATGCGGCATAAAACTTCTTTTTTGAAGTTAATTTTAGGTTATTTGTGATGAAAAAAAACGATAATTTTTTATAAAACAATTATAGTTTTAAACTTGTAGTAACTTTTATTTCTTCTTGCTTGTTAAACATGAATTTTCATACAAAAATATTACTTACACAAGTAAATACAAAGAGGATTTTTAATCTTAATCTAACGATCACAGATTTAATAGCCAAGAAAATAGACTAATAATACTTATTGGCCTTGGATCTGTAATTGGAATGACCAAAACCTCTTTTGGTAACTGCTTGGAAGCACTAAAACTACCAGAATATCTTAAAATCAATACCAAGGCAGCATCGAATGATATTTTTAAACTTAACCAAAAATCAGTGATTAGAAGCAACATTAAATCGAAAGGGTTACAATAAGCAAAGTATCTGCATTGTCGGGAAAAACCTAACCCTTGGGTTATAAACTTGACGTTGGCTTTCATGTTTAAACTTACTTCATGTTCAAAACTTCAAATAGGGCGCCTTATAATACTAAACCAGACACCTAAACATTTCTTTGACCTTGCAGGGTACATTACGGACAAACCAGAGTTCCTTGCACTTAAAACTCTGTAACTTGTGATAGGTGCATTGTTGGTAAAGATTTATCATGTATTTTACAACTACAAAAAATATTGCAATTCGTGTCTACTGGCGAAGACGTTTCATGAATTTTAAAATATTTATTTTATTTTACCACAACACAGGTATTTTATGAATCTCAGTTATTTATTCACCTTTTATTGGATCATTTGCCAATTCCGCGAAGCTGAACAAATCTATTTCGTTACTTAATTATGTGCACTATTTAAATGACTGTCTTTTATGGCAATTATTGAAGATTTAGGATAAAACCTCCCTCCCCCTTCAGATCGAGATGTATGCCATAACATGGCTTCACTCCAAAAGTTAAAATTATTCAGTTTAAGTAAACGATTACATTTTATTTCATCTGTTTTTAGTTCACCATACCAATATGGTATGATGGGGGACAATTAAAATCGTGAAATTTTGACTTGTTTTACCTTAATCGAAGTTGTCTGTCGGTCTGTTGTCTGTATACACGATAACTCAAGAACGCCTTAATCGATTTTAACGAAATTTGGTACAAAAATTCTCTATCGGTTGGCTATGAACTAATTATCTTTTGGGTAGGGTGGTGGGGGGTTGAAGAGGGAAAAGGGGGATAAAATATTTAAAAAAATTGTAACTTTGGAACAAAAGCAAGCAGCGATTTACGGTTTTCAAATTTAGGTTTCCATGAATATGGAGTACAAATTTTATTATGAAGTCCAAATTCGTGGTAGCTTTAGTTTCCGAGTTATTTGAAAAAACGTTAAAATATATTTAAAACATCATAACTTTAGAAGTAAAGCAGCTTATTGATATGCGGTTTTCAGATTTTGGTTTTCGTAAATATTACCCAAAAATTTTGTTGTAAGGTTCCAATCTTTGAAAGCTACAGTTTTCGAGATATTTTCATTTCCTTTCAACATAAAATTACTGATTGTATGGTGGACTATTCGTACTTTCTAGCACCAATTTTTTGTAGTAAGGTGTGTGGCGTGTGCCTTATATTGTGGCTTCGTTCGGTCAATTAGCATCGCGTGCGGTTCCGCACTTGTTAGGTGAATAACTATCTTGTAACATATGTCCAAAACTGCTTACTTCTTGTACTTGAAATCCTCATGTTTTAATAAAACTTCATCATATACAAGATGTCATAAAGTTGTTACCTTCTCCAATTTTATACAGTTTACTTAATTTATCCGAGCTTTAATTAAGTATTCGATTATTAGATTTTTAGAACACCGTGTATAATATTGTACCCCATAATGTATTAATAATATCGTGTCGCATCAATTGACTATAATTACTGCTGCAATTATACATTTGAAATGATTTTATATTTTATTCCCCTTAACATTCATCTCCGACTTCTCTGAATAGGTGGCTTCCTGAAAAATTAAAAATTTGTCTGCCTTTATAAAGGCATATCCCATCCAGACAGGATTTTCCTTTTAAGCTCTTTGTTACATACAAAAAGTGAAACGGTGATAGGGAAAGACAAAAGAAGTTGTCAATTCTTGAGTCTCCACAAGTTTTCAGATGAGGCGAGTTTTGTTAGTTTATTTTAAGTCTAACTAGAAGTACTAGAATTAAACTTAAGAAACAATTTTTGAAATACTAATACTTATACACGATAACCAAAAACTTACTAAAATAATTTACTATAGATTATAGACCCACAGTTTTTAGATACACAATAACGTTGAAAATCAGGACCACATGGGTTATCATTACTTTATCATTTAAAGAATATATTAAGCCAAAGCTTATTTACCAAAGGTAATATATGCAACCGTCTTTTAATTTTGCTCCGAAAATAATTCTGATTATCAAATCTAGTATTTCTCGTGAATGTTCACCCATCTCTACACACACAATTGAAAGTGAAGTGATATTCGTAGCTTTAAATAGGTGACTCGGGTAGAGTTCACTGGCATCAGGGTTACTCTAAGGGCCTCAGCATAGGCGAGGGGAACTGGTGGGGAACAACGGAGCATGCCATAAAACGAGCCGGGGAAAGATAAAAGATTAAAAGACGGAGCGAGATGTAGAATACCAGACGAAGCGGGTGGACGGGGTAAAGGGATGGATGCTGGGCTACGTTACCGAAACGACGAAAATGGGGATAAGTATGAAAAAAAGCAATAAAGGTAAAGTGTCAACAAATTCTGGAAAGGTAACGCAGACGAATTATTAAATGTAAACGTAAAGAAAGCAAATAATGTATTTCGAAAAAAAAAATCGAAAAAGCAATATTATATTAGTAGTAGCCCACTAATTGTTCGAAAAAAAAATTACAATAAAACCTTCAGATGACGATTTTTTTTTGTTTAGCACTTCGTCTACAGAAACTGTAGAATCTCTGAATGAATAAATATTAAAGCCAATCGGTTTAACCTATTCTCTGACATTTTTTAACAGCCCGTAATATCGAAAAAAGCTATCGTTTTGTAAAAAAGTAAAATAGGAATGTAAAAACCGTTTTGCTCTATCCCTAATATCCTTAAAAAATGTCAATTTTCACCTGTCAATATTTTAAAAACAGTTAAACATAAGTATAGGACATTATAAATAAAATACCTAAAATATTTTGTAGAATCCCAAAATGCAAAGATATACAGGGTGTTTAATTTAAAATAAGAAAGTTTTTGCCAACTTTTCCTGCAAATGGCAACACTGCAATTATGAGAGTATTTCATAAAGATAGTTTACATGGACTTATGTTAGAATAGAAAGTTTGAAAAGTTTCCATTGTATAGTTTCCAAAATATTCTGATAGGTTACTCACCTTGGGACATCCGGTATAGATTTGTTGCCAAATCATAAATGCACCGCAGATAAAAATTTTTAAGATTTAAGACATCACACCAAACACACGTCACAAACCGGAGTAAAGTTTCAAAAAAAGTGGGCAGCTATAGCTCTTCTTCTCTCCTGGGGGGGCGTTAACCCCCAAAACCTTCCTCTAGCTACGCCACTGCCTAGTGCTTCCAAGGTATGATAGGGAAAGACAAAAGAAGTTGTCTGTCTAATAATTGAATCGGGTTGATTGCATCAAAACTGAGGTGAAGTTGGCACCCCGACATTAAAATTTTAAAACCAAACTAGGATCAATCGTTTGGTGGTCTTTTGGTAGCATTTGCTAGTCACTTATTTTGGTTTGGTGTTACCCGCTTTATTTATAAAAAATAAATAAAAAATTAGTGTGTAGTTGTCACCCCACTTTCGAATTGAACTATAAAAATTGGTAACATGGTGGACAATATGGTAAAAACGTTTGGTAGTTGGGTTTTTTCGTTTGGTGATGTCATTTTGGCTATTTTTTAAAAAAACAATTTTTTTCCTGCATGCAGATTATCTTTTTCGGGCCTGGGCTAAGTAAAGTGAAATTTTGGAACCAAACTATTGTAGAGGATCAATCGTTTGAGATTATTTTGTAGTATTCGGTGGTTACTTCTTTTCGTTTGGTAGGTTTTTTCACTTTACTTGGCACAGGCCGGAAAAAGATAATCTGCAGGCCAGGAAAAAAATAGCTTTTTTAGAAAAAATGACACCACCAAACGAAAATACTCAACTAAAACGTTTTAACGTTATTGTCCACCGTGTTTTGTAGTTCAATTCGACTCGAACTTCACAGTAATTTTTTATTTATTTTGTTATAAATAAAGCGGGTACCACCAAACAAAAATAAGTAACTACCAAACGTTACAAAACGACCACCAAACGATTGAACCTAGATTGGTTCCGAAATTTTAATGTGGGGGTGCCAACTTCATGTCAGTTAAATAAAATGCTTTGAAACGGTGAAGACTTTCCTAGGACCATAACATAAACAATGGAAATCAAAACAAACCTGGATTGTGATTGTTCCACCGATTCATGCAGCCAGCAATAATTTAGTAACCGCGGGTGGCGCGTTGCGCGAACTCCAAGTGAGATTCTGATCTTCAAAGGAAGCGAAAAGGTATTTGCGAAGTAAAAGGATTCTAATTATTGGGATTTTGCTATTTTTTCTCTCTATATATTATATTTCTGCTGTTATTTTTTTGTTTTCATTTTATACCGATTGTAACCCTCTCGGCGGGGAGGGGGGGTTAACCCCCCTTGGTGCGTCACTGCAGAAATGCTAAGTTAAGGATTTTTCCTGGCAGCTCGCGTGAAATTTGTGTATTTGTAGTAGACAATAAAAGGCACAAACAAGCTAATTTTATTTTTAAAGTTAAAGACAAAAGTTGATTTAGTCTGAAGGGCACTCCTGATGCGTGACGCACTACACAAACAGTCGCCGCGTCTGCTCTGCAAGAGATATGCCAAGAAGATTAAAACAAAAAAACCCTAGGTATATGCGAGCGACCTCTAAAATATCATCGTTATTATTGGCCTTGCGTCTGGACCTTGCTAATATCCTTTGTTTATAGTGCGGGAGCTTATAAAAAATTATAACTAGATTTTTTTAGTGTTGGTGGCCAAATCGTGTATATTCTTACCTATTCTATTTATCATCAACCTCAATCAACACCAGAATCAATGTTTGGTTTACTATTTTTGTCATTCGCTTCCCTACTACTAATGTGCTCACGAACCTCCTGCCCCAGTAAACCTTCAGAGGCTCATCTTTATGACTTTTCTTTTTTGATTTTTTGAGCTGTTTTATGTGCTTTTTATTTTATTTTGAGCCTTTCGTTTAAGATTGTTATTTACCAGGAAATTATTTAAAGAGAGGCAAATATTTGCAATTTCCTAAAGAGTAATTTGATCACCTTCTTTCCAATTATTCCAACTATTCTTCAGTGCAAAATCTTTTGTTTTATTTTTTCTATTTAAAACAGTTGCTTGCTGCGGGCAATCGTTTCCCCCTCCCTGGCGTTTAAAATAAGGTTCCAATATTTCTTAAATTTTCGCCTCGGGCACCATTTTAAGTCAAAGTTTTGAGACTAAGTTTATAAGTTTTTTCGTCTGCGGCGCTATTTTAGGTAAATAATTTGGCCTGCGGCGCCATTTAAAATGTAAATTGTGTCAAAATTTAAAGATTAATTTAAAATTTATCTCAAAATTTGCCTGTGGTGCTATTTTAAGTGAATATTTTAAGCACCTAAGATTTCCGAAAAATTTCTTTCCTTCCGAAAATTTGAAACGCTTGTTTGACACTTCGTAGTAGTTGTGGTAATTACTGCGTCTGCGCAATAGCTAAACGTCATTTTGTTGTGGTAATTAATCACTACCACTACCGTAAGCTACGAATCCATTTCGTTGTGGTTATTTTTCTGGTTAATTTTAATTAATTAATTAATGTGTTCCAAAATCTCTGCTAAAATCGATGATTGGTAGTGGTAGTGGTTGTTAAAAAGCATTCCAAAATTTCCCTAATATCCTCCCCCCTTGTTTTTTGGATTAACTGGCAGTTAATTATTTGCATTTCTCATTATTGATAGATGTACCTTGTATAACTATACATACCAAATATAACGCTATATATTTTATTTATATAGAAGCTGTTTGGTGTCATTTTTTATTACAGATAATTTTAACAAATATTTATATTTTCAATTTGCGCCAAAATGTGTGATTTGTACGGTGGCCCCTATCCGCCAGCTCACTTCTTACTTCTCATTTCGCACTTCTGACGTCACAAGCGAAAAGTTTCTCAGTTGTTACTTGCCTCTACCCGTCAGTGTATTTCACAATTCCCACATCCCATTTTTGACATCAGAATCGCATTTTTGTCCTCATAGGCATAAAAACTTTCTGCTTACTTTACAGAACTATTAATCCAGCTTTAGTAATAATGTCGCAAGAACCCACAAAACACTGTTTTTTGTTAAATTTGAGGTTGACGCTCAGCTGGCTACAAAAATCGCCGCACTTTGGGGTTTATTCCGTTTATAATTCACAGTTTTAGTTCTTTCAAATATATTCTGGATAATATCTATAAAATGTACAGTCAACATTTGCGCCAAAATGTGTGATTCGTACGGTGGCCCCTACCCGCCAGCTCACTTCTTACTTCCCCTTTCGCACTTCTGACGTCACAAGCAAGAAGTTTCTCAGTTGTTACTTGCCTCTACCCGTCAGTGCATTTCACAATTCCCACATCCCATTTTTGACGTCATAAGCATAAAAACTTTCTGCTTACTTTACAGAACTATGAATCCAGCTTTAGTAATAATGTCGAGGATATACTTACGGAAGAACCCCTTGTCAAGTCCCAAATAATATTTTATTTCTCACTTTGTTTCGATCCATTTGAGGTTTATTCCGTTTATAATTCACAGTTTTGGTTCTTTCAAATATATTCTGGATAATATCTATAAAATGTACAGTCAATTTCTTCAACGACGGTAATTACTAAATGATATAGATAACGGAAAACGTAGTAACTGACAAATTTCATATTTCTGAGGTCAAAAGCGCGATTTTGGCGTCAGAAATGGGAAGCGTTAATTGTAAAACGCGCTGGCGGGTAGAAAGCCTTAGCAAATGAGAAATTTCTCTCTTGTGACGTCAGAAACGGGAAGTGGGAACTGTGAGAACCGTAGATTTGATAAATAATAAACCCAAATAAGTAAATATAATAGTCAAATGAAATTTACTTACTCCAACATTTTTTTTTACTTCTTTTGAGACTTTAAATTCTTGTAGAATGGCAATTGCTTTAACTATTAAACTTGATATTATTAATTAAAGTTTATGATCTTGCAACTAAAATACATATCTGCTTGAGTATATACAAAGCTAACATTGAAATCGATCAAACTGAACCAAGTATGATTTACTTTTTTTTTGGGTAGTTGAGATAATTAAAAGGGATATTGTACAATTCCGAGTACAATTCTTAAACATTTTCTTTAAGAACCTTTTATAAATCCTGACCTGCCTTAACTTCAGACTGCTTAGCGACCCGAAATAATGGCCCAACCGTTTACATATGAACAAGTTTTTTTTCTTCTCTTATTCATTCCAGACTTGTTAGATTGTATTTAGGCCAAGGGCACAGACACCTTTTTTTTATGAGTTTATATGGGCTTAATATGATAATACAAACTCGTTCTTTTTTTCGTCTGAGAGTATTGAGAATTTGGGGTATGGTTGAGAAGGATAAGGTCAGGGTCATATCTTATCAGGATCCTCTTAGTAAGTGTTGGTTACGTGTTTTTTTAAATTTATTAGAATGGGAATTAAAATTTGTAACTGTCAAATAACTGAATGATTCCCAAACTGTGGCCAGAGAAGATTATATTATTTATTGTGCGTATATTTTTGTTTAGTTGAATAAAATAAAGAGTACCCAAGTAACACAGCGTGCTGTAAATAAGCTGGTATAACGTTTTCGCCGCAAAAAAAGATAACAATAATGCTTTTGCTGTCTTCTGCCACAACGTTTTGAAAACGTCACGAAAATGTTGTCACAGCTATTTTTAGGAATATTTTTTGCCTGTGACAACGTCTACGGGAGCTGAAAATATAGCATTTTTGCACATAAAAGCAATGTTGTTTAAAATTTAACTTGCCTGACAAAAAATGTATTTAAAAATAGCAATTAAGTCAAAATTGTACGCCAGCATACAATACTGAAAATGGAAGACATCTAAAATAAACTCTCAATCAAAAATACGCATTTTGTGCACTTCCCAAGATTCAAATCTTTGTGCGAAGGCCCGTTTGATGACGAAATCTGTCATGATACCTCGTTGAACTGCCCCGCGCTTCAAAAATTTGATAAAAAAAGGGTTTTTTTAATCATAAATCAAATGCTAAATAGCATTTAAAGCAGCTGCATTTTAATAAAAAAATTCACTAGGATACAACAAATAACTCCCGTTGCCGTCTTGGCATTTTTTTCAGTTGTATTTTAAGAAAAAAAATTAAGATTGCAACTATTTTGTTAGCTATGTTTCAGCATATTTTTAGGTATAAGTTTTACCTTTAAAAATTGATTAGCTAGGTGATATAACAATAGTTGATTAGCGAGATGATATAACTAACAACATCCAAATTTACAGACTAAATGAAGAGCTATTTTAAAGCAAAAGAAGAGCTGTACTAACGTTTTTGCAGCTTTGACTTGGCTTTAAAATCTACATTGTCGAAGCCTCTAAAATACTTGTGCGTGTTTGCTGTAAAGTAGCTACCTTAACTTAAGCTGTATTTTTAGCGGTCACATTTTTATGGCAACTTATTTTACACCTAAATTGCCACCGCAATGTTACACAGAAACGTGCTATGACAGCTTGTGTATTAAAATGAAAGCTAATTCTCAGCTGACCAAATGGAAACAAATTTTAGCATTTTTTAAAATTATGCAGGTAAAACAAATGCGATAAAGGCAGCTCCGAATGTCGCGCCCTCAACCGTACATGGAAAACATTTGTTAATCAAGAACCCTTTCCGTCTATAGTTTCGATCGCGGTTGGGCTGCGACCTAAAATTCAGGTTTATTGGTATTCTATTTTATGTTTCTATTTGTCCACCAGTTAATAATCGAACACGACCTAGTCAAAAAAGAAAAAGCCTGGGATTTCGAAAAATGAAATATAATCTGCGAAGCCAAATAAATAAAAACGTGTGTAGTTTAATGAGGTATCATAACATATTTCATCAGCAAATAGACAGGGGGCGGGGGCTCTGCTCCAAAAAAGTAAACAATTAAGATGCTTACTTGAAGTTTTTGTTTGACCTTCAATTCGTCACACCAAGAATAAACAAACGCATCAAGTACTTACCGCGAAAACCACGATATTGGAAATGCACACCAGTATTATACAGTTTCTATTTATAAACAAGTTTTAGACAAAATCATTTCAGACATAAAAAAGTATTTTTGACCTGAACAAGTTTTAAACAACGTGAAGCCAAAATCAAGGCAAAATTAACTAAAGTCGTTTCCAAATACTAGAAACTGTTTAATTAATCCCAAACAAATTCTTGAACTTTTATTGGGAGAAGTCACTATTTGGAAACAATATTGTTCATAAGTAGGCAAAAGCTTAAATCAAAACATACCTGATAACGTTTTCAAGGAAATGAACCAGTGTGGCGATATTTTTCAAAGGGTATACATTGCGGCGCTATAACACCTTTGATATTTACGGATTATTTTCTTAAAAAATTTTCGCCTGCTGCGCTTTGAAACCATTGATATATTTACAATTTTAGTTGAATTTTAAATAAAAAAATGCATTTTTTAGTGCAATTTTCTTAAAACATTTCGCCTGCAGCGCTATGATACCGCTGATGTTCACGATTATAGTTTAATTTGACTCAAAAATTGCATTTTTAATGTAATAATGTAAACTCTCCTCTCCTGCCCTGGATTTGAGGCCAAATCCGCGCTTGTAGTTACTAAGTTTTGTTTGCATATACTGATATGTTCCTCATAAAAGCTATGCTTTTATCCTAGTTTTTTTTTCGTTTCTAAACGGCTCCCCCCCCCTTTTCAAATAGCTGGGATCGCCACTGGCTTAAACCTCATCATTAATATTTATTTTCTTATGACTCCATCTTTTACACAATTTTGTTATTGCCACTTTCAAATACGTTTTTGGCCAGGGGAGTCAAATTTTAAAGAACAGTGCATGCATGTGCCAAAATGCTGTATTTCTAGTTGCTGTGTAAAAAATATACCTCAAAGTAGTTGTGGCAACATTTTAGTGATGTTTCTAAAATGTTGTGACGGTAAACAGCAAAAAAATTATTGTTACTAGACACTTAAAGTAACTATTTCAACGCATCGGTATCGGTATACGTAACGCGTTCGAAACAAAGTCAAAAACGGAAGGATGTACGTATCGTTACAGACCCACGAACGTACGTAACGATTTCAATCAGCAGTTCTGTCATCGCACCCTTCAAAAAAGTGGGCATCGTTCGAAACATCGCATAAACAAGTTAAAAATGTAGTGTATTTTGGCTTTATTTCGAACGCGTTAGGTATACGGATACTGATGCGTTGAAATATTTACTTTAAGTGTCTAATGTCTACTGTTTTTGCTGTGGAAACGTTGCGTTGTCTGTTCTGTTTTACAGCTTGTTGTTATTTTTATTGCAAATGTCAAATTTAGACATCAGATTTGTTTTTTTTTTTTAAATAAAACATCCTGTATTTTTGAATAGGCCTTTCCTTTATGATTTCAAAAATACCAAAGACGATGGGCGGTATTTACTAAGGTGGGCTAAGGTTTATTTTATATTATGCGGGTTTTTCTTCAAACAAACAAGACGGGTTTTCCCACTATTTCAAGAAAAATGGAAAAAAGGAGATTGGCGGTGGGTTTGTCCTTGTATTAATTTTAATTATTTTAACTAAATATACTCTGTTAATTTTGTGACTTACTCAGATTTTTGTACCTCTTTTTATTCCTAAATTTGCGGGGGTACCGATGAGAAAAATATCCATATACACATATTTTCAAACTAATGAGAAACAATAATTGAAATTTTTAATTCGTATATTTTAATCGAAAAATAAAAAAACTTAACTGACATTTCGCTCGCTGACGGTTGAACGAAAACCCTACCTTCTTAAATAAAAAAAAAGCCTGTTACATCTCAGTAAACAAGTCTAACACCAATTTGGCCAAATTTTCATTTCGACTTTCTTTTAATCTTTGTTAAATTTTTTTAAACTCCCCCCCACTCCTCCTTAAATAGGTTGGGGGGGGGATAAAGGCCATTTGCCCAAATAATATTTAAAACGATTGCCAAGTTACCTGAAATTTTGAGATTTTTTTTAATTGTTGTTTGAGGAAATTAGAAATACAAAATATTTTGTAAAATGTACTTAAATTTTCCAACTGAACCTTCATATTTCCCAACTGCAAGTAAGATTGGGGGGTGGAGGCTCCCATCCCCAATGCAGGAACGGAGGGGTGTGGGCGATTGCTCTCCTTCTTTTACGACTTCTGAAAAACATCTACGAACGTTCATAAAATTTTAGTAAAATTGCTAAAATCACACGTTACTTTTCCGGCCCTAGAGCGCAAGAATTTACCGTGAAAGACTTTTACCGCGCAAGATCACCAAAAAAATATGTGTCAAAAAATATATATTTCAATGAGGCGAATCCCTAAAACAAAAAAAATGCATTTTTTTATTTCATACTGTATTGTAATATACTCCATTACTTTATCGGTTTCAGTCCGGGAAATAATACATTACATCACTAGTCCGGTAATAGTAATTTACGTTAAAAAGCCCGGGAATACGTTAAATGCTCTATTACAAGTAGTACAAGTCTAGATGTTTACGAACAAGGCGTCGAAGGAGCCGAGTCCGAAATTTCGAGACGAGTACTTTAGTGCCATTTCACGGCCGTGTATAGAACGTTTTATTTCATAAGTGGGAAATCCATTATTTTATTCGTATTTTTTTAGTTACTTTACCGGACTGATGATGTAATGTATAATTTCTCGGTTATTTAGGGGGGGGGGGGGTGGCCACGTTTGCGCTGTAATGGCCTGCGCGGTTTTTGCTTGCTAAACAGCACAAGCCTTAGTGGAGAGTACCGCAAACAAATTACCACAAAATTTTTACAGCGCGATTTTTTATCGCGCTAGAATATATAGCGCAAACCTTTAACCACGAATTTTTCTTCTTTTAATTACCTAAAATTAATTTTAAACTTATATGTAAAAAAAATTTTTCTTGATTTAAGAGGACAGTGATTGATCTCTTTGAATCAACTTAAAGTGGGATCTCATACGTTCCTATACATTGACTTAAAGGATGAGATGGAATAGCCAATTAAAACAAAAAAAAGCGTGGAGTTTGATTTTTTTTCTAAATAAAATACTGTAAAATTTCACTTTGAAAAAACCAATCAACAATATCGTGATCGTTTTAAAATTTTAAGTAGATAAACCACCTCTTACAATATACTTTGACAGTTCTCAGATTTCTTGTTCACCCAGATGTTATTAATTGCATTTTGACGTCCATCCAGTGGGTCTATTCTTGTCCAAATATTCGGTTTAAATCGGTTTCTCTCACGTTTGCCCGATATTGATCGAAAGTTATTCTCTTAGTCAAGACCAATAGAATTATTTTTGATTAATATCGGGTAAAAGTGAGAGAAACCGTAAAAGGTAACAGAATCCTCCTCTGGTAGTGGCATAATTGGCATAAGCTGGTAAAAATTGTGATTAGACTTTAAATGAAACTCTGCAAAGTTTTACTTTTCCGCATTGATCCAATTTTAGCCCAAAAAATACATTCAGCGTCTATCGTACTATTAGATAAAAACTCGAAAGTTTGTATGTGTGCATGTATGTATATATGAAAGTCTGATTGTTCCTCAATCAGTCAAAAAAGGATAAAATAGGAGTAACACTCACTTTCAAGAATAAGCACCCAGGAATATGGAAACACTAATTATTTTATTTGACAATATCGCGGGATCTATCAATTTTAATTTATCATAAATTTAAATATACTGTTTAATAAACTAAATTTCAAAATAATGATTTTTGCTTTTAATTATTACTTATTACACCTAGATCATAAACAACCTTTATGTGCAAAATTGGCTCATAGACTTTAAAAAAACAGGGACTAACCAAAGCCTTTAAAAAAATGTAATTACAATGAAGCAACAATAATTTTAATACCAATGTGTTAGATAAAAAAAAGACGTGATATCTCGATAAATTGCAAGATGCACGTTTGGTATCTCAATAATAGGCAACGCGCACGGGCGACTTCCATTACCGTATATATCTATATACAGGGTGGATTCTTTAAATGGAACGGTGCTTCTAGCGGCTTTAGGGAAGAAGTTTTTAAAAAAGCTAAAAGCGAATCTTTAATGATTTTTTACGGATTTTCCGCCATGATAAAAAAAAATGGGGCCCCAAACTGGAGGCCCGGGGCCCACCAACTATTTTTTTTTAAACAAGAAGGTACCACTTGTGGCACCTTTTTGGAAAGCTTATTAAAAAATAAATTTAATGCACTAGCTTTTTTCTGCTTTAGCTTCAAAATAAATTACATATTTCTCTATTTACTAAGCGGAATAAAATACCACACCAGGACATTATTGGCGACCCATTTGGAAGCCCTCATTGAAGGCTCAGGGCCTACAAACAGTTTTTTCAAGAGGATGTACCACTTGTGGCACCTTTTTGGAAAGTTTGTTAAATTGTTTAATAACAACCCCAGTGTTAGAAATTTTTAAAACCCTATTTTGTGTCAATTATTTTAGCTCCAAAATAAACTACATATTTCTTTATTTACTAAGTGGAATAAGGAAACTACCATACAAGGATATTATTGGCGCCCCATTTGAGGGCCCAGCCTAATTACCTTTATAAAATTTACTAGAAAAAAGGGAAATAGATTCAAAGCATACCTCGATCTTCTTTTTCACTCAACCGTCCTGAACGACAAAAAATAGGTTTTTTTTTGGGGCCCCAAAAGAGCCTGCAATATTGTCCTTGTGTAGTATTTTCTTTATTTCGCTTAGTAAATAAAGAAATATGTAGTTTATTTTGGCAATTGACAAAAAAAATAAGTTTTTTTTTTAATTTTTGACACGTTGGTTGACATGTCAAAAAAAAATCTGGTGCGTTAAATTTCTTTTTTAACAAGCTTTCCAAAAAGGTGCCTCCAGTTTTTCCAGCTCCAAATTTTTTTTTTCATGGGCGGAATGTCCGTAAAAAATCCACCCTGGATATATGAAGAAGACGCTCTATTTACGTAAATCATAGGTATCGTAAGTTCAATGTTGACTTCAATTTGATAAATATTTTCCTTCGCCTTTATTTTTAGCCATCCATACATAGTATGGAGGCTATTGGGATCGGCAAAAAAAAAGTTTTTTTATTTTCATTAAAAATGAGTTATTTGGCTCAAAAAAGACCTATAAATACAAAATTGAGGATGGTGTCTCTCTGTCTGTAAAACAATAACTCAAAAACCGCTAAACCGATTCTTATTAAATTTAGCACAAAAATTCTTTGTCACCAGACGCAGAAAAAAAACAAAGTTATGATTGTTTTCCACAAACCAATACTACACTTTTTTGCACTCGACGCGCGTTTCGCTAACACGTCTCCTGATGATGCTAACGCTGTTAGCGAAACGCGCGTCGAGTGCAAAAAAAGTGTAGTTTTGGTTTGTGGAAAACAATCATAACTTTGTTTTAGTGCAACGAAAGGTTCCAAATTCCCAACATAGACCAGACGCAGAGATTGGTTTTTGATGAAGGTGGGGAGTTGGCGAGAGGTTACAAGGTTAAATTTAACTCACGAACCGTAGCAGCTAGCGATACGCAGTGTTTACGTTAAGATGGATAATTGTAGTTTCAACCAAAAACAAAATTTTAAAAATGTTTGCATTTTTTTTTTTATTTTTGTTTAAAGATTTTATAAATGGCTATACGTGCCTGCTGGCGGCATTTTTTTCTCCATGATTTCAATAGAGCTTTAAACTAGTTAAGTATTAATAAAAATGAAAAATCTAAAGACACAGAATAAAACCAGGATGTTTTATAATTCGTATAAAATTATTAATTGGTTGAGAGTTGAGCTCAACTTTTTGCCTTGGTTACCATCTTTGATAATAAATTTGTGTATGTGTATTAAAGGCAACAGTTACAGCTATATACTACCTCATCGAACTGAAGTCTGGCAAACACATCGGATGCCAAATAGCCTCTGAATGGCTAAGTAAACCTTTAGAGTAGCTGGGAGATTTAGTTTACGCGGAGTAAAAAAACCAAAATAACATTTCTCTGCTACTTACATGGAATGGTATTTAGAAGAATGTAAAAATAGGTTCCAATTATTTTTAAACACATTTTGACTAAAATGCTTAGGCAGTTGTAGTTTGTAGCCGTGTCGGTTAAGGGTTAAATTCACCCTCCAACATCGCTGCAGACTGACGCAGTGGGGTGAGTGAGTCAACCAGACTAAGGGCGGCATCGGCAGCCCAACCTCCCTGTCTGCGATCCCCGAATATAGGGGGGAAATGCATTGGGAATACGAAACGATCACAGATAATACATAAACGTTTTTAGACCAACAAAATAAAGCGGAAAAAAACTAATAGGGTCTAAACAAAGCATACAATTAACTTTTAGTTGTGGCGATTTATTTAACAATCAGAATAATTTCATATTTCAGTTAACTGCTTTTATCAGTTCTTATTGGAAGAACGGCGTTCTGTTTCAGTGTCAGTAATCTACGAAATTCAGTCAGTCGCGCATAATAACACAGCACCATACAGGTCCCTGACCTCGTTCCCGTCTCGCCCTTTCGTCCCTCTGTTCCTGGTTATTCCCGACTATCCCTTTCTCCAGTTCCCGTGATCCAGACTAGAGGCCCTGGATAACTTAATGGAGAGATAGAGAAGTACATTTTGAAGAGATTCTCTTGTATTTGGAATTCTTTTTAATTCTCTTCTTTTGCTGCATTCTTGACTCAGTTGACTGACTTTTTCCATTGCCACTTTAAAAAAAATCAGAGTTTTGAAAAAAAATATTCATTTTTTAAAATTTAAAACAATACACACATATTGCATTGAAAATCTTTTCGCCCGCAACGCTATTTTTTTTGTGTAAAAATTACTTTTTTTTTAAATGATTTTTTGTTTTTATTTATTTTCCATATTCTCCCACTTTTAAGTGAGCTGTTTGCTGAGCACACTTACACACTGTCTAAAGTTAATTTGTTAATAGTTACCAGCTTGCGCCTCTGCATAAGGTTGCAAGGCAGATACACCTTTCCAGTAGATAATTTTATTTCTTACGGGGAATTTCATTTTAGCTGAATTTAAAAATGCAAAAAATTTACGTTGCATGTTCTGGAGCAAAAATTAGGACTATAAGAGGATTTAATGTGACTATATATAGAGGGTTACAATTTAAAAACTATTCACCCCAGGTATTCGGAAACCAGTTCGAGGCATTGGAGGGGGAAAGTTATTTACGTATTCAGTAACTTGGTGGCACCCACCAGGTTGGCGCCGGCCACGCCCACCTGTTTTTCTTAAATTGGACCCCCTCTCTTGCGATACCTCTTTGGAAAAATTTTTGCATCAGCTTTACAATGGTATATGTTTTTCTCAATTTAATGTAGCTGTTTTTGAGTTGTTAGCGGTTAAAATGTAATAACATTGATATTTTCACTATCGAAATGATTTGATTACCGTTTACAAAATACCCAAAAGTTAATTCAAGGGTTCATATAAGAATGCAAATTATGCAATCAGAATGTTTTCAGGCCTCACCCCCTCGGAAAAGTAAATTTAAAACCGTTTTCGACAAGGTATCATAATCAAGTGCTCTTATTATTTTTTAAATAATGGGTGTGGCATAATTTGCATTCTTCTTTGAAACCTTAAATGAACTTTTGGGTATTTTGTAAACAGTAATCAAATAATTTTCTTGGTAAAAATATCAATGTTTTTACATTTTAACCGCTAATATCTCAAAAACTGCTATATCAAATTAAGAAAAACATACACCTTTATAAAGCTGATGCAAACCCCTTTCCAAAGACGTATCACAAGTGGTGAGGTTCAATTTAAGAAAACCCGTTCGGCGTGGCCTGCGCCAACATGGTTTGTGCGACTAAGGCATTAAATACATAAATAACGTTCCCCCTCCAATCCCTCGAACTGTTTTCGGAATTAGGTAAATATCTCTATCGGTTCTCGAAATACTTGGGGTGGACAGTTTTTAATTGTCACCCTGTGTGTATATATATATATATATATATATATATATATATGTAAATAATTATTTGGATGACCCCTATCACATAAGTTTTGAAAAAAAAAGGTATAGTACAGTTTAAGGTAAGGTATTCCTTACCTTAAACTGTATTTTTTCCCCCAAAACTTTTGGGACATCCGGTATATAATATATATTTACAATCCTTTTTTAAACGTTTATGGAAAGTCTTTAGCAGAAAAAAAAACACTCTTATTTTATGTGTTCCTGAACTTTAAACCAAAACAGATGCTTTAAATATGCATGCACGGGAGAATTTGGAAAAAACTATACCAAACATACAATTTTTTTGTAATTTTAACAAGAAGTTTTTTAAACGTTTGTTTGAAAGTTTGAGACAATGATGTGTTTGAAATTAACTCTGTGTTTTGGACTTCCATTGTCTATATTTTATTTATACACGACGTTTCGATCAGTACAATCTCTGATCGTCTTCAGGTGCAAACTACAATCAATTCCTAAGGCTACTTATATACTGTGAGAAATCACTCAACCTTGAAGCTTAAGAAGTTGGCTCCGTCCAAGGAGGGGCTTCCAAATATTTGGGATTTCAACACTTGGTTTACTGAAAATACCCTGATTCTGCCCAATAAAGGCAGCTTCAAGGAATTTTCGTTTCTTCCAGTGTGACTCCTTGTGCAAAACCTTTGCTTCTGCCCACTTCATTCGGTGTTGTTTTGACCATGCATGTTCGGCGATTCCTGATTTCGTTGTTTCACCTTTTTGGGTATTCGTCTGATGTTCCTTAAGCCTAACAGATAGTGGTCTTTTTAGTTTCGCCTATGTATGATTCACCACACTCACAAGGAACTTGGTAAATGCATTCTTTATTTTGTTTGTTCTCCGGTTTTGTTTTACTAAGAAGGCTTCGAATTGTATTAGTAGATTTAAAAGCTGTTTTAATATTAAAGTTTTTCGCTACTCTTCGAATTTTCTCTGATACTCCTTTAACATATGGAATTGTAAGGAATGCATTTGCCTGGTTTTGGTCTTGTAATCTCTGTCCTGTTTGTTGAACTTTAGAAATAGTATCTGTTATAAGTTTAAGGCTGTAACCATTCTGCTGCAGATCCTTCTGAATGTTTCTTATTTCGATTTCCAAGTCATGAGAATTGTTACAAATTTGAACGGCTCTGTTATACAAAGTTTTGATTATGCCTCGTTTGGTTGTAGCAGAATGATTTGAACCTTGATTTAAATATTGTCCTGTGTGAGTGGGTTTACGATAGACTGTTGTTCTGATGTCGTTTTCTACTCGTGTGACAAGTACATCAAGAAAAGGAATTTGACAATTTTGCTCCAACTCCATTGTGAATTTAATGGTTATGTTATTTAGGTGGTGAAGAAATTCTGAAAGTTGTTGGTCATTCCCGGTTCAGACAATAAAAGTATCAACAACATATCTCAGCCAGAGCTTAGGTTTATATGTTGCGGTATCAACCGCGTGTGATTCGAACCACTCTATGTAAATATTGGCCACCACTGGCGAAAGCGATGAACCCATTGGCAGACCGTCCATCACTCCCTCCAGCGGTAGGGTGGTACGTTCATAAAGGGATTCGTCATCAACCAGTCTCTTTCTAATAATATCTAGCGATTCCTTTATCGGGACATTGGTGTATAGACTTTCGACATCAAAACTGACAAGTCTATCCTCGGGTCCTAAAACAAAAGATTTAAGAATATTAACAAAATTGTTGGAATTTTCTACAAATGAAGGCGTCTTGCCTGCAAGAGGTTGAATAATTTTCAAAAGGAATTTAGACAGGTTGCTTGTTGGCGAATTTCTGGAACTTGTAATTGGTCGTAAGGGCATTGCATCTTTGTGAATTTTGGGAAGTCCGTATAGATGAGGAGGCTTGCTATGATGTGGTGTAAATTGAGACCTTGTATTGTCCGGAATATATCTGGAATACTTTTTCAGAATTCTATAAACCTTACTTTCGACTGATTGCGTCGGATCTTTTGGGAGAAGTTTATAGTTTCCTTTAGCCAGTACCTCTTCAACTTTTTGGTCATAGGTTTCCATGTCCAAAATCACTGTTGCATTCTGCTACATGCATCATTCTGCTACAACCAAACGAGGCATAATCAAAACTTTGTATAACAGAGCCGTTCAAATTTGTAACAATTCTCATGACTTGGAAATCGAAATAAGAATCATTAAGAAGGATCTGCAGCAGAATGGTTACAGCCTTAAACTTATAACAGATACTATTTCTAAATTTCAACAAACAGGACAGAGATTACAAGACAAAAACCAGGCAAATGCATTCCTTACAATTCCATATGTTAAAGGAGTATCAGAGAAAATTCGAAGAGTAGCGAAAAACTTTAATATTAAAACATCTTTTAAATCTAGTAATACAATTCGAAGCCTTCTTAGTAAAACAAAACCGGAGAACAAATAAAATAAAGAATGCGTTTACCAAGTTCCTTGTGAGTGTGGTGAATCATACATAGGCGAAACTAAAAGACCACTATCTGTTAGGCTTAAGGAACATCAGACGAATACATACCCAAAAAGGTGAAACAACGAAATCAGGAATCGCCGAACATGCATGGTCAAAACAACACCGAATGAACTGGGCAGAAGCAAAGGTTTTGCACAAGGAGTCACACTGGAAGAGACGAAAATTCCTTGAAGCTGCCTTTATTGGGCAGAATCAGGGTATTTTCAGTAAACCAAGTGTTGAAATCCCAAATATTTGGAAGCCCCTCCTTGGGCGGAGCCAACTTCTTAAACTTCAATGTTGAGGGATTTCTCACAGTATATAAGTACGTAGCCTTAGCAATTGATTGTAGTTTGCACCTGAAGACGATCAGAGATTGTTCTGATCGAAACGTCGTGTATAAATAAAATATAGACAATGGAAGTCCGAAAGACAGAGTTAATTTCAAGTTTTTTAAAGTTTTGTAGTTTTCATGTTATTTATAAAAACATTCAGGAAGAGTATAACCCCCTCTACACCTCTCCCAACTCTGCGCTTGACTTAGGTCCACCTTATCTTAGAGCCAGGTACTTTACCATTTTTTAACCTCTTAAACATAAATCAATTTTTTTTTTTAAAGTTAAAACGATTTTATTTAATTTTGTACTAAAAGGTAAAAAATCATTTTACCATACGTATTACACTGAATATCAGCGTCGTATCCAGCACGGGCGTCTGGGGGGGGGGGTTATTTTATTTTCCCTGTATAAGTTCACATTTTGTTTGTCGGACCAACTGAAAAACAACAAACACTTTTGCTGCGATTGTGTATTGCTTTTATAGTTAGGCCATCTAACAGAATGTAAACTACTTATAGTAAAATCAGTGGCGTACGCAAAAATTGTTTCTGGAAGGGGCTTGAGCTTGGGCGAAGCTAGGTAGGGGGCATCAAGAAGGGGAGAAAATAAAAAATTAGTCAAATTCTTTTCAAATAATGTAAAAATGACACCGCAATTGAATATTTCACACGAGCGTGAATGTTGTGAACGAGGCGCTAGCCGAGTGAAACAACACGCGAGTGTAAGAAATTTACTTTCTATCGAGTTTTGTACGCTATTTTTCCTACGGCCCCTTTAGGATTTAATTCGTATTTTTTATTATTATTAAATTTTTTCCATTTTCATCTCAAGAGAAGAAGGTATTTTCTTCTCTAGGGACGAAAATGGTGTCGGTCTATTTCCGACGCTTCTACAAATCATAGCCTACTAGATACCTACATTGTTTGGATGGTTTGCTGTCATTGATTTTCGTCACTAGAGAAGAAAACATTTTCGTCTCTAGAGACGAAAATAAAATTGATATACGTGTGAAATATAAAACTTTCTCAGGCGTGATAGAGTGCAGATTTGGTTAGTTTCGTGTGTGGTCGTAGGAAAATTATTTTAAACTATAGCACAAGCAGGCAAAATTTTTGGCAAAAAATCGCAAAAAATGTATCTTGCTTTTTAATCCAATACCTGGGATCTTGAGGAGGTAATTACCCTCATTACCCCCCCCCTTGTATACGTTGGTGCTGAATATATAATATAATATAAAATTTTGGTGCGCTACGAAATCTTAAAGCTGACCTGTATTGTGTAAGTATAAGTGTAGTTCAAGTCTATTTTTCTAAATTTTCAGCAAAAACGATTTAACTTCAAACTTCCAGTGTAGAGTGCCCCACGATTTTATGTCGTCTATTTTTATATTTTAGTGTGAAAGTAAATAATAATGTTTTACTTTTAAAAAAAAATAGTTGTCAACGTAAAGAGAGATGCAAAATTTCCCTCCATAATACGGAGGGATTGGAGGGGTAGTTTTTCTATTTCTATGTGTTTTTCACATCAGTAAAGCTAAATAAAATTGTTTAATAATAAAAATTGAGCGTAGGATTTAGTTCTAAAAGGCAGTACTCAACTTCCAAGTTAAGTTAATCAACATATTTTCTTAACGTCAATTTGATACAATTACGAATAAATTATCATTAAATTGAAAAGAAAAGTTAATAAAAACTCATATTTCGTTTCAAGATTTTATAATGTTATCACATCAAATAACCAATTTAATATAATTTCTTGCATCAGCAGCGGTGATAAGGAAATAAAAAACTTACGGTGTTCTATTTTATTAAAAAAATTTTTTTGCTTTCATTCCCTCTCAAAATAAGCCATAATTTTTAAATAAGGTTTGCAGATCAAAAATTTTCTATGTATTTAGTTTCAAGTTGTGCTTTATCTAAATCAATAGTTTAACAATATTTCTTTGTATTTGGGTATGTATACACAGCAATATATACACAGATTCAATACACGTAGGAGTAAGGGGTAAGTAATTAATTTTTTCCCTAGAATTTTGAATCGTGTTCTGCGTACACTTCCATCATACAGGGTGTACCATTTAAAAGGATGCAACACATCGATTTTAATTGCAAGGCCATATTACAGAGAACCCCGCACGAAATACATTGAAAAATTATTTCGGTGAAAAAAAGGCATTTCCTGACCGAAATAAAATAAGTTATTGACGAATATGGTTTACTGAGGAACTACACATGGACTTTCTTATTATTATTTTGGTAAAATATTAACAGGTTGTATACAGGGGCTAGTCAAAAAAAAAAAATTAGACAATTTTTTATTTTCCCCGATATAAAAATAAAAAAATTATTTTTGAGCAAACAATAATGTTTTAGTATTTTCTAGATAAACTGAACAAGTTTTTCTTCCCAGTAACAGTAAGTTTGTGTTACATGTTTTTTTTAATTTTTTTACCATAAAAACTTGACGAAAATGGTTTTCTACTACGAAATAATTATTTTGCAACTTAAAAATCTAAATATTCTTTTGCATTCAGTTAAAGTTAAAGTAAATAAACTTTAAATAAAATGATTTTTTTTTCGTAGCTACGAGGTGCATGCAAAAAGTTCTATATCATTAATTTTTACAAAAAAGTAATCAATTTTTAATTCCTTTAAAACTGATCAAGAGATTTTAATTTAATTTTGCGTACGCATTTGTCATCTTTTATCTAATTCAGGGCGTAATTTTTCACCACTTCTTTATGTTTTGCATTGGGGATTATGATTTTTTAAAGGTTTGTCAAGGTTCTCTAAACTAAATAATAACACTTTTCTTGAGGCTGAATTATCAAACAAACAATATGCTATAAATTAACATTATGGGTAATCGCTCTCCCTCATTCCTATAGAGGTACTCTATTGAGTACTAGTCAAAGTCAGTGCCTCAAAAATATTTTTTTTATTTTTATATCGGGGAAAATAAAAAATTGTCAAAACATTATTTTTTTGAATAGCCCCTATATACAACCTGATAACATTTTACCAACATAATAATAAGAAAGTTCATGTGTGGTCACTCAGTAACCCATATTCGTCAATAGCTTATTTTATTTCGGTCAGGAAATGCCTTTCAGAGCGTGCCCAATATTCCTCAAAATGACGTTTTTTTTAAACTTTGGCCGTCTATCTCTATGGAACTAGACATAGAAATCATTTTATATTTACACAGTTGTCTTATCTCATAACCCACTAAAACATACTAAAATTTTATCAAATTTAACCGAAATCATTTTTCAATGTATTTCGTGCGGGGTTCATTGTAGTTTGCTCCTTCGTTAAGGGGTGAGCATCACCCCCAAAATTTAAATGCGGAAAAAAGTAGGACAATGTCTTATTTTAAAGGTCTTCTTTTCGTACGGAAGAGCCAATATAAAAATCGTTTTGTTTTACAATTTTTTTTTGTTGAGAAATCCTGATTTATTGCATTTATTCGTCTAGTATACACTGTACCGAGGTGTAAAATAAAAGTGAAACTACAAAAAATACTAAAAATGTGTCCCCTTTGCAAGTAAAGTGTTTTGAGACTTTTTAAAATTTTGATCAGTTTTCGAGAAAATCCAGGTGCATCCTTTTAAATGGTAACCCTGTATATGGATATGGAAAGGGAAGTTGTTGAATAACTGGGGTGTAAATAAACAATTGGGAATTTTCACGGCGTTTAAATATAAAACACTGACATACATAATGCATCAGTTTTCTTACAGGGTGATGCTCAAGGTACTTACTTAAAATCCACTGGGATCCTTAAACAACTCAATTGAATATAGTGGAGTTTTTGAAAATAAACCACAATCGTTGTTTACGGAAAAGGCTTAAAACTTATATCCGGGACCTATATAAGTTATATAGGTCCCCACTTACATAAGTAAATAAAGCTATATAAATAAATAATCCTTATTGTCATATCTGTATAAAAACATTAACGGTGGGATTTACTAAAAAGGTTTAGTATAGTTTAGAACAGTCCTAGGTTTAAGTGAACTTTTTGATTTTAAGCATTTTAAACCAACCCTCCTTGAGTCTTACACATAGTTTAATTTATAAGAAGAATTTTAATAACTTTGTTTATTGAATAATCATCTTAACACAATCTTTTGTTGGATTTAAGAAGAAATTTGCAATTTAGAAGAAAATAAAATTAAAAAAATTAAAGCCACGCGAGGTTTAAATAGTAAGCACTCTGTAGATTAACATTGGGGCTATATGTCACTCTAATTAAGACTTACCCTTGGTAATTAATTTTTCTAATTAATACTTGATGTCACACAACGATTTAGATGAATAATAATAAAATAAGGGGATTAATTTTGTATTTATTTAAAAGGTGTTTTTATTTATAAAATGTATTAAAAAACTTAAATGCAAGTTTTTTTTACATTTCTGTCACTGTCGAAATGTCAGTTTAAAAATATTAGCGCTGCGTTCTATCACAAACAGCGAGTTCTGAACTTTTACCTCTGCTTGCACCTTGGCTTGTACCAACCTCTACTGATGAAAGCTACAGCTTTAAAATAAGTAGGCTTTGATTAAGGAAAGTTTTTTTGACTCAGCTTTTAGATAACCTGAATGTTTTACTTTCACTTTGTAAATAAATTAATATAGTTGTTTTGGGTTTTTTTTGTTTGGTATATTTTTCGTGCATAATTAGTGACCTTCACTTATTTTTGTTTTGCCTCGTAGTTCCCTCATAAATATATTTTTTGTGCTGAGAACGAGTTCACAATATGGCGTTTTTCTGGACCAAATAGGAGGTATTTTATTGGGTAATGAATAACTTGGGATATTAAACCACCCCCTGAGGTGGTCTAAAAAATCACCAACTTTATAACCTTAAACACAAATAATGAAGCTATTTTGTGCCAAATTTTTGGCGTATTCACCATTTGCCATTTTAAAACCTGTCAAAAAAAATTATTTTTGGGGCATTTTCTTCTAAAATATGGTTTGTGTCTTTTCTGTATGGGTAAGTGTTTTTTGAAAATTGGTTTTAAAATTTAGTACTCCCCACAGGTGTAAATATTTAGACCTGTGTGAGGTACTATTTTAAGTAAGTCTTTAATGGTAAAAGAGACAGTAAATAAAAATTCAAGTTTCGTATTGTCTCAAAATAGTATAAACGATTTTCAATATACAAAAATTAAAATAAAGTATATATATAAGTAAATTAATTTAATTTATTCATTTATTAATATATTATTATTAGTGAAAATAAAAGAATAATATAATATTAAAAGAAAATAAAAGTAAAAAGGCCCAGAAGCAAACAGACAATATACTAGCTTGACCACTATAAAAAGCAAACAATTCTTTGATTTTTGGCTTAAATTTAGTTTGGGTAGAGGTCGTTTCATATTTACTCTCTATACGAGACCGAAGAGTAGGCATTCCACCCTGTACAAATGGGGTGCATTTCTGATTACGATGCACTTGTCGCGGTTCGTTCAATTGCATCGCATGAATGCAACTTTGAAGCTAGGGGTGATTCACGAACGGGGTTACTGTCTCGTATCGATTTTGTCTGGCTCGCTGGGTGTATATTTTTAGTGACTGTGTTGTTGTTTTTGACACTCGACTTTGAAGTACATAGCGAATATAACACTTGGTTTGTTATACTCGGGTACATGCTCAACAGAGAGTGAGTTTGCTAGGTTTAGCAAATACAAAATCCAACCAACTAAATTCCACTGAATTCAGCTTAAAAACGAAAAATAAAACATTATATTTAAGTAATAAGAATTGCATTTAATATGTGATAAATCCGACTTTTTGTTTTCCCTACAACTGAAGGCATTTTCAATAAAATATTTAAAAAAAAAAATTTTTACATCGCGTATCCGCCCTAATTCTTGAATATCAAGGGAAGGATCGATCACTTGAGAGCCAATGCAAATCAAATTGAAGTCAGAAGATTGTTAGTATGAAAACATGGTAAAAAAAAATTAGTTTAAACGAACCCACACCGGAAATTATAAGTTAACTTACCTAAATTTTGAATTATATATCGTGGGCCACAAAAAATGAGACTTATAATTTTCGAACCAATAGTCCGATTTAAACAAAATTACATATCTGGGAAGAATAAATTTTATATTTTTCAAAACAAGTGCCCAAAATGAAGTGAAAATCCAAGATGATGACAATTTTGAAACGTTGCAAGTTTTCATCCTCCATAAAACTTCTTTCTGTGCGCCACTGGCACAAAAAAAAAAAATTTTAAAGCTTCATCCAATACGAACATCAAAATGAAATAAAAACGTAAAAAATAATTAAATTACGTTCTATTTTTACAACAAAAAAATCATATAATTGCGTAAAATGTCAAATTTGATGTTGAATTTATAATGTCTAATGTATTGGCTTTTTAAATGCTTTGGTTCATTAAAATACGTTTAGTCTCTGTCAAATTATAGTCAAAGTAAATATTAATTTTACCTAATTTATACAATACCTAGCAACACATAGAAAAATTACAAGAACAAAGACCCCATAATTTTTAACCGATTTTCGGGAAAAATTCATCTTTCAGAAAGAAATATTATTTTTGTGCCAGTGGTGTTTGTAATGTGTCATTTGTGGCAGTTGTTTTGAAAAATATGAAGTACTTTCTGTCCAGTTATGAACTTTTTTAATCGGTTAATTGGTTTTAAAGTTCTTGTTAGTTAGCTATCATTTTTAAGGCCCGCTCTCTAATGTGAGTACAATCAAATCATAATTGCGTAAACTTTTTACTTCAGTGTGGACTCGTTTTAAGTCAAAATTTTTTACATTGTAGTGTTAGTACGAAGGTTAGCAGGATCCACTGTTTCCTTCCGTAATGCAACTGGGCACGCTTCAAACTCATACCCTAAAACAAATTTTAAGAAATGGTGCCTCAGTAACACTAATTCGAGAGGGGGGTTGCATACTTTTTGCCGGCAAAATCCCTTTGCTGCACCACAACTCTCGAACTACAAGACGCAGAGAGAGGGGCATCCCATTTTACGTAGCAGGGCGTCGATAAATGGCAAGAGGGCGCACAGAGGGCGAAATGACGAAACTGAGAGGACCAAAACCCTAAAGTGAAACTTTAAATAAAGTATTTTTTTTATTATTTTTTTAAAGACATGTCCCTGTTGTTCAACCATTTTATTATTATTCTCATAGTAGGTCATGACGAGACGAAAAAGAAGCGCAAACTTGCAAGTCAACATAAATTGCATCAATGAGTCGTTTTTTTCTGTAAAATTCTAGAAAGTTTGAGATTTTCTTATGGATTTCCAGTGCAACAATTAACTGTAATGTTATGGTCGGGAGATATAGAGGTGTGTGCTAGTTAATTTAAAATAATCTTAAAATATTAATTTCTTTCAATTAACTCATTTTTTGGAACTTTTAAAAAATGTTACAAAATAAGAAGGCATTTTTTATATTGTCAAACTTTAGAAGGCCATTAAAAAAAAGGTAAAAAAAGGTATTTTTAATTTTTTTGTAAAATCAAAGCCGATATTATCTTCTTTAATGCAGCAAAATATAGTTTGCGTCTATTTGCGACTTTCGAAGTTATATAAGTATTTTTGGCACCATGTTAACTAAAAAAAATTGGAGGCTATAAATGGTTATACAAGGTGTCTAAACATTCTTGATCAAAAAAATAAGTTCATAAGACTAAGTTCATAGGCGAAAAATTAGCGCCTATTTTCTTCTTAAAATTTTATGTACAGGGAGACTTTTTATAAACCTTCCCCGTGGCAAACTTTTTATAATTGGTTCTAGAAAGAGAGATACAAAGAATTTGATATTAGAATACTTTGTCCATGGCAAATGATATTGTTAAAAACATATTTTTTTAGAATATGAAAAATTTGGAAATATATTTATACGGTGTTCAATTTAAAAAATCATGTAAATCGGCTTTCCTTATAAACTAATCACGTCATTTTTGTCGGACGTTAAGGGACATGGAAAAAGTACTCTTATTCGAATGCTTTTTATTTGAACTTCCTAAACCCAAAAATAAAAAAGTTTGCCACAAGCAGGATCTATAAAAATTCAGTTAATTATTATTAAATATCACTTTAAAAATAAGATTATTTTCAAAAATATTTTTCACGTATACTTAATTGATGGGTAAAGCAAATATTATACCATTACTAGAAACAGTGCACAAGCATTCAACTAATTTTGTTTAATTTATGGTCTAACTAGCTAAATACCCGCTTTTTTTACTCCTACCAATTTAATCCAACCACTACCACGCGCCCCTCTCCCTCTTTCGTTCTTTACCCTTCCACCCACCCCCCTTTCTTCCCTTACCTTCCACCTAGTTAAGATATCTTCATAATATACAGATGTTACATTTAAATATCCAAAAGCAATTTCACTTGACAGCTGTCAGTAAGCGAAATGTCAAATAAAAAGTAACCTATAAGTCAATCCAGCAGGTCATACCCTATCTTCTTTTTATTTTTTCCAAATCGGTTTAGGCATTTTTGCGTAATTAAGGAACAACCACAAACACATATCAACATACAAACTTTCGCATTTATAACATAAGTAGGATAGGATTGATTTTTTTCTTTAATTTTTATTAGAACTTGTTTACTTGAATTGAAAATAACATAATTATGCCATAAAATCTAAACATAAACTTCAGAATATTCTTGTCCTCCCAGAAATTAAATTTTGCCCACTGTGAGGCGTCCATAAATTGCCAAATATTTAGCCAAAATTGTAATATTTGATACTTTTTTTCGAAACATATCATTACTTTAGAAAAAATTTAACCCTTCTACCTGTCCACATAGCCATAGAAAAAACAAACAAAGCAGCACCCTTTCAAAAAGCACTTCTCTAGACCTTCTTTCACTCACTTGAAAACACACATAAAATCAAAGAAAACCGAACCACAAAACAAAAAATTTTGCATACCACACCTACCTGCCCACATAACAACAGAAAAAACAAACTAAGCCAGCACCTCTCCATACATTTTCTGACTCACCTGAAAACGCATACAAAACAAAGAAAACCAAACCACAAAACAAATAATTTTTGCACACCCCACCTACCTCTCCAGACCTTCTTTGACTCACCTGAAAAATGTAAACCGACAAAAACTAAGCTCCAGAATGGCTCCAGTCGACAACAGAAAAAAAAATAACAAAACCATATGTCGTAGTCTTGATCAATACATTAGGCCTGTATCTCATTGACTAATGTTGGCTCTGATGATTGCTTTATAGCCGAAAGCGCTCAGCTGTAATAAAATAAAAAAAATTTGCACTAAATACAACCTTGAATTTTTGTTGTACTTTTTACATTCCGGGGGGCGGGGGGCGGAGGAGGGTAAAAACTTACTTTTGGCAAATTTTAACCTATCCACCAAATCTGACAATGGGAGGGGGGCATTTTCATTGCCCGAATTTGGGTCTCGATTCTGTATTTTTTTTGGTTCTGAAATACTCGAAAAATTTAAAAAAAGGGACGAACAGGGCGAGGGTGATGCCTATGGGCCGAATTTTTTTTTATTCGCCCTCAGAAATTTTTTGGCGCTCATGTGTTACAACAGGATCCCGAAAATACCTCAGCCATTGGAAGTGGGAACAGTGACGGTTCCAAAAACAAGACATTTTTGCTAATTTTCGAATTTCTGTTTCAAGCTATTTTGACAATATGAAGGTTTTTTTGAGCCATAAAATTATAATTTCAATCATTTTTAGGTAAGAAAAATAGGTTTGGCTTGGGTAACTTAAAGGAGTTCATAAGAAAACATGTTTTAAGATTAGAGTATTCCTCTTGCCTAAAAACATAACATTAGGTAGCTTAATCGGATTAACAACATTTTGTGAGCAGCAGAGTCGAGACAAATCACTTAAATATCGAAATTTGTAGCCTTCATGCAACTGTCTGCCAAACATCATATTTGAATTGCATATGCGATCCAAGATATCTCTAAAATAAATAATTTCGATCCCATTGCTTTTTTGATCATTTTCCACAAAAGTAGTGCCAAATCTATTTTCTATTACACGTCAAAATGTTATTAACTTTCTTTGTATAGTTATGAAAATAGTGCTGCCCCGACACTATGTAGTATTGCTAGTGGTAACAATGTTGTTACAGCCTGTAACACATTAAGATCCATGCCTCATGGACTGATGTACGTGCCCCTCAGACCCTCACAACTTGTAACATCATTGTTAGAACTAGCACTACTATATGTATATACCTACACATTTTTTGAGACCAAGGATAGCGTCGCGGAAACGCCATCAGCGTCGCTGGCGCCGATGCTTGAACAGCCTTTTTGTTTTTGACTCTAGCTCAAGCAACTACGAGCATGCCGAAACTGTTTGGTTACTGGGGAGAGTCAGGTCACCACTAACCAACATACCAATCTAACCAAACCCCCAAAAACAATGATGACCATAAAAAAGGATTTTTTCCCTATGTTCGTATAGTCGCTTGAGCCGGCTCACATAAGTTTTATTTCTTGGGCTTCCTGCTGGATCCGCCACTGAGTGGGAATGAAGATTGTGTCATATATAAAGTTTTATTTTTTTGTGAGAAAATAGCAGTTACTAGCATACAAAGAGCTAATATTACGACCCTCCTTATTTTCTACACCCTCAAGGATATAAATCAAATATACCGAATTAAATAAATAAAGAAGAGGGCCTTGTATAATTTGAAAAACTCAAAACAAACCATACTTCTGCTGAAACAGCATTTTCACCGTTCGTAGGAGCAGGGGTGCGAAATAATCCGCGATGTGCTGGGGTGAAAAAAATCCAGAAAAAGACCTTTAGAGGTAGTGGTAAAACGCTTACTTTCTCGTCAGCGAATTGAAATTCAAGATATCCTTACTAGGCATGAAAACCTTATAAGTTATATAACAACTATTTTATTTTACCCCCAAAAAATAAATGTAACATTTCTTGCAAAATGCCCTAGCCACATAATCAAAAAATGACATTTATCAAAAATTCAAAATGACGGATGTCCAAAAGTTGTATGCATCTTAAAAATCGTTGGAATGTTTTTGAGACACTGTATATTTTGCAACTACAAAAAACTCTGTTATCTGTAAACCGATGTATCATTTGATAAATTCTATTTAAAAAAAAACTCGGTTTTTTCGTATATATACTTATTGCATAAATAAAAACTACTAATAATTTAGGTTAACCGGATTTCGTTATATTTGATAAGGCTTCTTTTTGTAAATGTCAAAAAATGACATTTTGTAACAAATACAATTTTATGCATTTTAAAAATCCGTTGGCTTTTTTTTAAACCCTTTGTATATTTTTTTGCTATAACAGAAAAGTACCAACTATTATCTGTTAATTTAAAATTGGGATTCTAGTGTAACGCCTTTTATGAATAAACATACATCAAAAAAACTAAAGTTGCACTAAAAATTTCGACGAATGCAGCAACAATCAACTCTCCAATCAACTGCGTGCGTCGTTGCCATTCACCAATTAAATTCAGTTTCAGTTTTTTAATTTATGCAAAAAGTTGGTATACAAAAACCCATAGTTTTCTTATTTCTTAATAGAATTTATCAAATAATATCGGTTTACAGACAAGATGCATAAAACTTTTGGATATCCGACATTTTCAATTTTTGATAAATATAATTTTTGAAATATTTGCAAAAAGTCTATTTCATTACCTTTCCAAAACTCTTTTTGCGTTTAAATAAAAATTTGGCAGTTAAAACAAAACAGTCTGGGTTTTGGTCCACCGTATAGTAAAAAAAACGAAGATCGACCAAATACACGCCTCATAATTTTAACAAACTTTGTCCCCAAGACCCTCTAATGAACGCCTGTGGTTTCTCAAACCAGGAATTTATCAGACCGCATTTAATAAAAAAATTTATCGTAAGAACGATTCACCATAGAAACTGCAATTAGTCAAACCAATTTTTTATCCGAACCTTATTTCATCAAACCCACTCAATAACAAATTCGAAATTTAACAGACCCGTTTTTAATCGATCCATTGTTTATCAAACTCATTCAATATCAAACCCGGAATTCGTAAAACCTGTAATTTATCAGAAAATTTTTGCTAAATTGATTGCGCATTCGCCAATAACAAATGAATGCAAGACGGGTGAATGCCAGTGACATCTATACACAAACTATTGAACGCAACCTGTAAGGATGCGCGCGTAACAGCGACAAATAAATCAAAACGCCGTGCCGCTGCGCCACCTGCGTGTACGCCTTCAGTTCGTGTGGTATTGGCGAATGCGCAATTAATTTAGCAAAAAAAAAATGTTCCTATAGTGAATGATTTTATAATTAAACTTTCTTTTATTTAACGGGTTTGATTTTGCACATTCTGATAAACCGTGGGCGTTCCCTCTAATTTTGCTTGCATGGTCCTAAAAATCACTCAGAATTTTGGCACTCAGCCTAGTTTGGCTTTGAACTTGACTTTTTTTACTGTTTATCCGATTTTCATAAATTAGATTTTAACTGCGGGATATATGAAATTTAGATGGCGTATGGTTATAAAATAATTTACTCATTAACATATAATAAGAACATTTTTTTAAACTATTTTTGGTACTTGGAGGAGCGGAGAGTAATATCGATCAGCGGGTAACACCTTAATATCTCGAAAACTGTAAAAGTGACAGTCACCCCTTTTAGTTACAGATTTTCAGCGTAATGGTTCTATGTTAAAAATATTTTTTATTTATACCTTTTTTCTTTATACCTTTTTTTTTATCACGGGTACAAAAAAAGATTTCTGTCCATTTTTTACCCAAAATTAAAGAGAAATAGCGGAAAATAGTAATATGGAAAAAATGTAATTATTCTTGTCTAAAAGTTAAGCCATTTCCGCCAGTTTTCACCAAGAGTTTTCAAAAAAATCATTTAAAAAAATCGGCAAAATATCAAACTGTCAAAGATTAAAATTTCGCAACAATAAACGTCACCGAGTAAAAAGGCACATCGCTATGGAAACCATATTGTTATTTCATTTACCAGCCGCCTTGACTTTTAGTGTAAAGATGTGGTGTCTTGCGAGAAGTGCTCTTCGTTCGAGATTTTTAAAAGCGTTTTCCTGTTTTTCTTGGATTTTTTTGATAAAGGTATTAAAAAAAAAATAATGTTCACAACTCGCGGCTAAACTGTGCTTTTTTTTACTCGCGTTTTTAAATAACTCGCTGTTCTCGTTATTCAAACCAACGCTTGTAAAAGCACTATTTTAGCTACTAGTTGTGAAAACTACTATTTTTCCAATTTTTCTATAACTTTTTTAGACAATTTGACAAAGTATAGGGTCTTCTAAACGGTAGTAGATACGAAAAGGTTTAAATTAGGGAAAAGTTGCGCAATTTGATGCTTTGTTTATGTCAGTGTGTAGTATTTAGGTATAAACAATAATTTTAGAATGAAAAACAAAGCAACAAAAATTTTTTTTTTAAATATTGGGCAAATTTATTTTTTTTTATTTTACTGCAAGCGGGTTTCCTAAGTATTTTGAATAAGTTAAAAGGAAAAATTGAATTTGGGCTGATTATGGTTAATTAACACGAAACGTCAGCTGACTTAGGTATATAAATAAGATAATAAATAAAATATTATTTGTTATTATTCATGAACCAAACGGCATGAAAAAAAATCCTGTGACGAAAAGAAAAAATGGCCTTCACAGTGCTCCTGTCACACTGAAATGTCAAATATCAAAAACGGACCTGTCATCAGGTAGATATTAGAAAAGTGACTCTAGAAAGTTTGAATCGTTTTTTGACAACTACCCGGAGTTTCTTAACTTTTTATTTAGTTTGGACCACAGTATGAAGCTGCGCAAATTTGCCCTTGTATACATATCTGACTAAATGACCAAAACACACCCTTGGCAAACAAACTACAAGGCACTTATGATGTTTCTTCCGAAAACTGTTTATTACACATGCATTAAGAAATGTTCTATAACATAACGAATACGTACAAAAAATGAAAACAAAGACGCCACACAAACCAGTCAAAGACAAGCAAAACCCTTGTTTTCAAGCTACTTTTCCAGGTTTTCCTTTTATGTCTGGAAAAGTTTGTTGTCAACATAGAATAAATGAGTCTTGCCGCAAATAATAAGGCCCCTTTTTACTTTTCGTTTTCTTTCTCGGGATACATATTTTTAACTTTGATTTATATTTCCGTCATTACAAGTTTGTTAGTGGGAATATTTCCCTCATGCATGTGTTAAAATTTCCATAAGAGGAGTGCAATTATCGCAAACTTACAGCGGAAATTGCACCGCATGTGCCTATTGTTTCCATAACGTCAAAACATGTCTGCTTCTGGAAATAAATGTCAGAATTACGTTGTTATAATTTTCATTTGTTATTTTTAATGAGGTGACAGTAGATCAATTCAATGTCACACATTTTTATATACTTTGAGGACACTAATTAACCAATTTAATACATTTTGACTGGTGTTTCTCTGATTCGGGAATATTCAAATAAATTACATTCGTGCATGAAAATAAACCGGATAATTTTTGGATTCAACGTGTTTTGATTACAAATTGCGTATAGTGCCCACCTCCTGCGGAGTCGGTCTTTTTCGCGAAAATATGAAAAAAAAAACTCTTGCAATTATAAAACAACACGTTTTGTGCAAAAATTATCGGTAATTTTGATGCACTAGTGCAATTGCGCCCGATCATATACCTAAGACAAACATTAGGGACCCGTCAACTGGCGTATCCAGAAAATCGCCCCGTTCTGTCTACGTCGTAATCGTTCTTTTTACACGTTTGCTAAGTAAAAATTTTTTTTTATACCTTCATCAAAAAAATGATTTTAGTAACTGTCTGCAGATAACTAAAGCATGGCTTTTTTGGTTACCGATGCAAAATAAGAGTTTTAACAACTAGTGAGTAAAAAAAGCACAGTTTAGCCGCGAGTTGCTAACACTATTTTTTTTAATACCTTTATTAAAAAATCCAAGAAAAACAGGAAAATACTTTTTTTATATACCTTCATCAAAAACATGATTTTGGTAACTGTCTGCACATAACTAAAGCATGGCCTTTTTAGTTACCGATGCAAAAAAACTTTTTTTTTGATAACGGATGCAAAAAAAGATTTCTGTCCGTTTTTTACCCAAAATTAAAGAGAAATAGCGGAATATAGTAATATTGCAAAAATCTAATTATTCTTGCCTAAAAATTAAGTAATTTCCGCCAGTTTTTACCAAGTATTTACGAAAAAATCATTTAAAAACATCGTGAAAATATCAAACTGTCAAAGATTAAATGTCGCAACAATGAACGTCTCCGAGTAAAAAGGCACATCGTTATGGAAACCGCATTGTTATTTGATTTACCAGCCACCTTGATTTAAAGTATAAAGATGGTGTGTTGCGAGAAGTCCTCTTCGTTCAAGATTTTTAAAAGTATTTTTCTGTTTTTCTTGGATTTTTTGATCAAGGTATTAAAAAATAGTGTTAACAACTTGCGGCTAAACTTTGCTTTTTTTATTCGCGTTTTTAAATACCTCGCTGCGCTCGTTAAAAAAAAGCACTATTTTAGAAGAGAACTTCTCGCAACACACCATCTTTACACTATAAATCAAGGCGGCTGGTATGTGTCTTTTTACTCGGTGACGTTCATTGCATTGTGTTTTTAAATGATTTTTTTATACCTTCATCAAAAACATGATTTAAGTAACTGTCTGCAGATAACTAAAGTATGGCATTTTTGGTTACCGATGAAAAAAAAGATATTTGTCCCTTTTTTACCCAAAATTAAAGAGAAATAGCGGAAAATGGTAATAATAAAAAAATCTAATTATTCTTGCCTAAAAAGTAAGCCATTTCCGCCAGTTTTCACCAAGTATTTATAAAAAAATCATTTAAAAACATCGCCAAAATATCAAAATGTCAAAGATTAAAATGTCGCAATAATCAACGTCACCGAGTAACAAAGGCACATCGCTATGGAAACCATTGTTATTTCATTCACCAGCTGCCTTGATTTATAGTGTACAGATGGTGTGTTGCGAGAAGTGCTCGTCGTTCGAGATTTTTAAAAGTACTTTCCTGGTTTTCTTAGATTTTTTGGTAAAGGTATTAAAAAAAAATAGTGTTAACAACTCGCGGCTAAACTGTGCTTTTTTTACTCGCCATTTTAAATACCTCGCTGCGCTCGTTATTTAAACCAACGCTTGTAAAAAAACACTATTTTAGCCACTAGTTGTGAAAACTACTATTTCAAATTTACATTAGATAGAATATTTACTTTTCTTTTAATTTTGAAATGTTTAGCCTTAATACTATAAGATTCGGTTTTTTTTTTTAAATGTTTAGTTTGGTGACCATATTAGTAGGGTAGTTTTCATAAAAACTAAATCTAATTGTCGGGCCCAAAAGGTTAAAAACTTGTATAACTGTTTGCATACTTTAAGAGTTATCTGTCTAAAATAGCTAAATGTCATTGCAAATGTCAAATTCTGACACCAAGTTTGTTATTTTAAGTGAAACACCCTGTATATTGTTAAATTTTTGAATCGCCCTTTCTTTTATAATTTCAAAAATACCAAACACTTTACCTCTATCTATATTAGTTTGCAAGAAAAATGCAAAAATCCTCACCATAAGCATAATGTGTGAAGAGATTATAGCTTAGATTATTCTCTCTCAATGTGCTAACATTGGCCTTATAGTGAGGATTTTTTTCTTATTTTTCTTACAAAAAAGGAAAGTGCGATTTAAAAATTTAACAATATACAGGGTGTTTCATTTAAAATAACAAACTTTTTGTCAAAATTTGACATTTGCAATGACATTTAGCTATTTTAGACAAGTAACTCTTAAAGTATGCAAACAGTTATACAAGTTTTGCATTTAACTTTTTTTCTAACATCAGTAGTAACGGCGTTAACTGGAGGAGGTCAAAATATAGCGGGACATCCAGTGGCGGATTCAAAGGGGGGGCGCGGCGGGTGCGCCCCCCCCCCCCTGAACATTATCAAAGTTTTAAAAACATTAAAGAACTACGCACTGGACACTCCTATAAAATATACCTCGGTCGATTTCAACTAATTTTGAATATGTTGTATAACTTTTACGAAAATGGATAGTTTTTATTTCGTCTCTACGATCAGTTTCTGAGATATCCGCTCTCAAAGTGAGAAAAATAGTCACTGTTATGTTTCAATTAGAATAAATGAAAAAAAAGTGGCTAAAATTGCTAAACAGAACACAAGCTGTACGCAAGAGTCTATTGTTATTGTTGGCGGATGCCTAGTTTTTATACGAGGGATAGTCAAAAATAAGGCATTTTTGTTAATTCTCTGTTTGCGTGAAGGTTTTTTTGAGCCATAATATTTTAATTTCAATTATTTGTAGGTAAAAAAAAATAGATTTGGCTTGGGTAACTTAAAGGAGTTCATAAAACAATATGTTGAAAGATTAGAGTATCCTCTTGCCTAAAAAAATTACCATAGGTAGTTTAATCGGGTTCAGAATATCTTGTGAGCAGCAGAGTTATTTGCAGCCTTCATGCAACTGTTGGCCAAATGTCATATTTTGATTGCATACAGGGGGCGATCCAAGATATCTCTCTATGAAATGTATGCATTCCAACGACCCTTCAAAGATGCGACGCAGAAAAAATACCAGATATGGTAACAATTATAGAAAATTTTGGCAGTGTTAATGGGAGAGTTAGAATTGTTTAAAAACGAAACTTTAAACATTGGTTCTTCTCTTCCTGTTTCGGTTGCTACCGCCGACAGAAGTTTCTCCACTTATATTCGGTTCGTGGTAGGAAAAGAGAGACTTAATGGCTTTGCGCTTTTGTATATATAGTCAAAACCAATAGAATTACTTTCGATCAATATCGGGCAAAAGTAAGAGAAACCGATTTAAACCGAAGATTCGGACCAATGACATGCATAATAGCGAGAGAATTTGACTCCCTGGCAGCTAATTTTCTCTCGATTTAAGAATAGACGCACTGGAAGCAAATTTTCTCTCAATTAAAGAATAGACGACTGGGTGCGAGCAGACTGCGTCAGGCATGCGCAGCGCAGTTTTCCCCTTTGACCTTGTCCAGGGCCAACCCTGATTTTTACATTATTTTCTTCGTTTTTCAAAGTTATTATTGTTACACATTATGCAACACTTAGAAGAGATATTATCGGTACGGCTTTTTTTCGAAAAATGCAAGGGCAGGACCGTTATAGTGCGCTTATCTAGATCAATGAACTTACTGTATGAAACAAAAACTTTTATCATATACACGTTCGGTTCTTTCTAGGGGAAATATATAAGGGAACCAATCAAAAAATGTAATTAGGATGAATTCGAAAGGAGAATGAGAATAAGAACCCCCCACGTGAAATCGGATTAGAGTCCCTTTTGCGTAAGCTTGCCCTTCTAATGTGTCTTTCAAGTCGTATATGGGCGCCTATATAACAGGAAGATCAACGTAAACAGCACTACCAATTAGCAAAGCTGGCAGAGAAAACGATCGAGGACAAGGAGGTGCTTTTGGGGGCTTTTCTGGACATATAGGGGGCTTTTGACAACACCTCCTTCGGATCAATAATGAGATCGCTAAGGAATACTGGCCTCGAGGAAACCTGCAGCAGATGAATAGGCTGAATGCTTGAGTCCAGGATTGTATTTACTGAACTGCTAGATGAGACTGCAGCAGTCCGGGTGGCAGGGGGCTGTCCGCAGGGAGGAGTCTCTCCCCTTTGCGCTGGAACTTCCCCCACTTCACTTGGTGATACAGGGAGAGGCAAAGATCGGACTCTATCCTCTTCAAAAAACTATGAACCCACAGACAAGAATGCATAATAGAGCGGAGAGGTTTCTAGATATACCAATCCGACTCATGAGACCAGACCAGATGTCATCCAAGTACCTGTATGGACCAACTCTATAAGTAATTATACAGGATAGAGTAGCGTGGTCAGGATATAACAACCCGCTGCCACAGAAAGAACTGATCTGGTATACAGTCGGATCAAAAACTGACGAAGGCAGTGGGGCAGGAATATTCAGGGAAAGACCTAGGAGAGATCCGTATTTCTCACTGGGATCGTAGCCGACAGTATTCCAAACATCCTAGAATGTGCAAGAGAGAATAATAGAATGGGTTACTTCGGTCAGACCATATCTATATACTCAGATAGCCCGACATCCCTTAAAGCGCTTATGTGCCCGAAGGTAACCTCAAAGCTACTGTGGGAATGCCTTGATGAACTACTGAAACTGGCGGAACATAATAAAATAAAATTAGTATGGTTGCCCGGACATAGAGGTATCCAAGGCAATGAAAAAACTGACGAAGTTGCAAGAGAAAGATCGTCAAAAAAATACATCGGAACATGGGGGTACCAAAGTGTACAATAAGTTCCCAGGTAAAACTCTGGATAAGGGAAAAACATGAAAGGCACTGGCTAGGAAGCCAGGGGCTAAGACGCAGCAGAGCCTTTATCAAAGGCCTAAATGCTAAGCTCACCAAAGACCTGCTAAAGTATAGTAGGATACAAGTGAGAACTATAATACGAATTATGACCGGCCATATGGCGGTTAAAGTTCACCTAAACAACATGGGTCTGTATCACGTAGACCTGAGCTGCAGACTATGCAATCAGGAACCAGAAACAGTAGAACATGTAATATGCCAATGCAAAGCACTGGATCGCAAAAGGCATCTAATATTTGGGGTAGTTAAACTAGACCCAATATTGACTGGGAACTACTCCATTAAAGACCTGTACAAACTTGCGCAGGAAATAAAATTAATGGAATGATTAGCCTAGAAACCAAGAGGGTGCACAATAAGCCAGTAATGGCTGCAGTGCAGTGACTGTGGCTTGTCACCTGGCAGGTTGGAGTCACAATCGAGGGGTTTTAGTCGGTAGGAATCCGACACTACCCGGGCTCTCCTGGTAGAGGAGAAATGACTGGCAGGAAAGTAGTTCGGGCGTCTTATGCAAGATTATGATTAGAAAATGCTTTGCTATCTGATACGGAAAGAAAATATAGTTTAATATTTAATTTAAAATGTTCAACAAATGATGATTTTGAAGTTGATGTTGAAAAAGAGATTTTATTAAGAAGCCACAGAAGTGTTAGATTTTCCACTTAAATTAGTGGTTTTTAGCTACAAACTTTTCAAGAGTTTGGAGGAAAACATAAAATTGGGAAAAAAGTATAACTCAAAAATTTTCGCTTGCGGCTGATGAATATAATTGATTTTAACCATTTTTTTTTCAGTCATATTCAAAACAAGTAAAAACTGTCATTTTTAGTATTATTTCCCTCCCCCCCTGTATTTCACAAGTTACATTTTTTTCAAAGAGAGTGTAAATTTTCAGTCGCAATTGGCCAAAAAATGTGATTTTAAACCTCGATACTAGAGTACTATTGCGAAAATATTATTTGGATAAAGCTCATTCCAAAATAACCAATTCTTTTTTCCCTTTCATATCCTGTTAATAATTTAGCGGAATTCGACCCAGACATAAAGAGGGTGAGTTAGAATGCTATACAGAAACCAAACATAAGGACTGCAACAATGCAGTCTCAAGTTGACGAGGATGAGGCTGGGGACTGATATTATGCCTTAGATATATTATATTATTTTTTTGCACAAGCTATAAGCCCCCAAGAGGAACATAATTAATTCTATAATTTCTATTTATATTATCAAAACCATGTCTTAAAAGCGCCGCAGGCGAAATTTTTTTGGAAATTATACTGAAAGGCCCATTTTTTACATGCTTTAAATCTTGAAAAATTTGCTTAAAATTCAACTAAAATTTTAACAGTCAAAAGCGTTATAGCACCACTGGCAAAAGTTTTTGAAATAAAAGGCAAAAATTGACTAAGTTGCATCGCCCCCCTATGACGGCCACTGCGCCTAAAAAACAAACATGATTTACTTTTTTTTGATAATACTTACGTATTTAAGTATATATCTACGTGCATATTTTCATCCAGAATTAGCACGTCTTTGTCCTGCATCCCCAATGCGCCAATGCCATATAAATTCAAGCCGGAACACTCTCACTGCTTCGTTTGGGGGTTGGTTGGGGAATATAAAGGGGGGAAGGAAAACCCGGGCAGAAGGGTGTACCTGTCTGGGTCATTGTACCGAGGGGCGGCGGCCACGAACTTTTCCCCCCTCCGTCTCTTCGCCGCTGCCTGTCTGGATGCCAACGGACGCCGAACCTAAACTGGTAAACTCACCCTCTATATATACGGCTCCTTTAATTTCTGTCTTTGTTTGGCAACTGCATCGATGTATACAAATAGCTGATAATAGATTTAGATAATTCAAATGAAATGCAAATTTGGCATAAGAAACCTTTGAATGTCGAGATCTGTAAAATTTTATAATCATTCACATATTTGACCATTTTCTCTATATATGACTGGCATATTTCATCAAGACTAAACACAAAGGATGAATGAGGAAACTTAAATGCGATTCTTTTGACTAATTTTTAGCTTTTTGGCAAACAAAAAACAGGGTCGATTATTTTTTACGCAGTAAAAGTAGGTTGCTTATATAGGAATTTAACATTTGACCAATATTATTGTGATGAATAGAGAAAGTACTAGTATCTATTCTCTTTCACTAATCTGACGTAACCTACTCACTCCTGGACGTGAAACGAGCACCAAATCAGCGAAAGGGGGTTGTCATAGTAACTGGGCCAAACTGTTTGGTCACCCTTCACGGGCGTCTGTTTTCCGCCCCCGCACGTTGCACTACCTCCTCATTTTGTTATTGTGCACTTAGGTCACGTCAAAGAATATACACGGAACTGTAAACTTCAACTTATTTGGCATTTTATAAATGAGAGTTGCGTGAATCAACACCGTTCTTAAATAAAAAGTCTGTTACCCAACAAGCATTTGGACGTTATATTACGTTAGGGTCACGTAGGGCAAGAAATACCTGACGTCGGATCCGACGTCCATCAGTCTTCCTGAGGACTCGATTTAGCACCTAAGTGGGGAATCAAAATTCGAGTCGTTTCGACGTCGGGTGCTGCACAGTGTTTTGGTCAAATATTACGTCAAATTACTCGCGACCCAAAGTTTTACTGTGCATACCAAGTTTAAACTTATTAGGTAAAAACTTTTAAATGTCTAAACAAACACATCCCAATGAAATGTGGATGACCATAATTATTATCTTAGTTATTGTAGGTAACTAAAAAAAAATAGTTTTAAACATTCTATGGATCCAAATCTTCCAGCGAAGGTCAGTTTACTGATAAATATAATTAAAATAGACATTAAAAAAACAGAAACCCACAAAAATAGTGCAAAAATATTAAGAAATTAATTTAAAAAAAAAATTAACCTAAAAATTAAATATTTATAAGAAAGCCCGTTTCTTATAGTAAAACATTATAGGCATTTAAAAAATGCATTTTAGTTGCCAACAAATGAGTTTATTTACATATTAAGCCTTTAAAATGAATATTATTACACTATACCTTTAGTTTTTATGTAAATTTGAACTTAAGACATCTTTTCGCGACATATGTTTCGATTTTGCCTACTTCTAAACAATATTGTTTCCAAATACTGACTTCTCCCAAAAAAAGTTCAAGAATTTTTGTTTTGGATTAATCAAATAGTTCATAGTATTTGGAAACAACATTAGTTAATTTTGCGTTGATTTTGGCTTCACGTTGTATAAAACTTGGTAGTATATTTCATATTATCACCTCGTTAAGTTTGGTATTATATTACACCCTGTATATCTTAAAAATCTAGTTTAAAAGTGAAATTTAACACGAAATCCTAAAAAATTTGCTTTTAAAATTAAAGTGTATATTATACAGTGGTGTATCTTAAACTCGTCAATACCAACAAAGACTTGTATAAATTTGGGATACATTTTTATTCGTTTGTAATTAATTTTGTTGAATTAAAATTAAGTAAGCATTTTTGTGGAACAACTAAACAAAATTTAATGATTATGTTATCTTCACTGATAAAAAAATTTATTTGAGTTAAATAAAAATGGATTTGATTCAAAGAAATGTTTATTTAAATAGACTGAAACAAACGTGTTCTTTAATCAAAGTCATTATTTATTTGTATCAAGCCTCAAAATTGAATTTGAGTGAAACAAATTTTTGTTTAGTCTAAGTAAAAATTTATTTATAATAAATAAATAAGGTATTTAACATAAATACCGATGTATTTGATTTCATGTCAAAATTTACGAAATCTTTAAAATAAATTAAACTTTGCATTTAAAACTAAATTATCTACTCATTCCATTGATTCCACTATCAACAACATAACAGTATTATACTCGTCAGTGATTGTCATATTCCCAGAGCACGATAGACTTTACCCCAGAGTAGTCCCATAGAACGTAGGTCTCCATTACCCCATTGCTTGCATTTTTCTGCTCCAGGTATATTATGCAAAATCCTTCGATGGATGGCGGCGAGATGTTGAACTGGTGTTCGGTAACGGTTCGTAACGGTTAAGCGTAGAAGCTCGTGGTCGACCAGAGATCGGTAGCTAGATGTGCGAGGCGTTGCAGTGTTAAATAATAAGTGCCTTCACCATTTCCTCTATACTTGCAGGGCAAAAAATAATTTCTATCTATCTGATTTTTTTAAAATTGTATAACAAGCATATATGCAACATAACAGCGTTCGCCATCTAGAAAATTTTAATGTTAGAGTTTATCACATAGCTAAATGTTTAGTTAGTATAAATCTAGAAAGTTTTGTTTTATGTGGGCCTACGTTGATATAAAATCCAAATAACAAAACTGCACACTTTTTATAGACGAAGTTTGCGACCTCCAAGGATAAGGAAGTCCTTTACAAATTTTATTACGATCTTAGGCTCAAGGTTTTACATTGCTACTTATACTTCCCAAAAACGACGAGGTATAATTCTAGGTAAACAACTTTGAATAGATTTTGCATTTCACGTGTTGACATCCAGATTGCGTATATAGTCCAGGCAAATTGTACTTTTCACAATGCTTTTCTGGGAACTAAAAGCGAGCAAGCTGAAATTTTGCATGGATTGTAGTGTACCACTGGGAAAGCTTAACTATAGATTGGCACCATTCTCACCCCCATAACTTCTGTTAATTTTGCACTGAAACAAAAATCAAAAAAGCATTTTGTAGGGAAACACAATACCTAGAAAACAACGGCTTTCACTATTATATTAACTTTTTTGTTCATACTTCCATTCCATTATTATTTAAACAAAAGGAGCATAATGATATCCGTTTTTCCGCTATTTCTAATTTCCTGTTACTCTGATTGAAAAAAATTTTCAGCAAACATTGTAGAGCAGAAAATTCTCTACATTTTTTTTCTTAAACTAATTTTTTTATTGTACACCGCGCCACATGTTCAACAAACTTCAACGATCCTGCTGGAGGACGAGGATTCGTTATATGGTATCTATGGTATCTTTTTAGGGCCGTTTAAAGCTCTAATGATGTGTGGAATGTGGCCTGCAGTCACGTGATAATAATGCCATATTTCTTATGATTCTAGCCCGTTTTGACAAATATTAAGTGAACTACGTCAGCGCCATCTACAAAAAAGCTAGAGGGATGAAACTTGGCACAATTGTTAACTCTAGTGGGAAATGAAGCCTATTGTCATAAAGTATGTCATAAAGATGACCCTTAAAATAATTTAGTTATTATTTTGATTTAATAATGTTAATTAATTTTTAGATTAAATACACTCACAGTGGGACACGTTTTTTTGGTAAATTTAAAGACTGTAAAGAACTTTGATTGAAAGAAATAAATACCACCTTATGTCTCACACACTTTATGCTTTCAAAAATTACAATTTTTGCGGTTTTTTGTAAATGGCGAAATAAAAATCTTATGCACCACATTACTCAAGATGACAGACAGATGATATAACAGAAATTTTTATTAAACGATTGCATTAAATTATTTTCATCTTTCTCTAAAATACTTTTTTATAGCCTGCTGTCTCTCTTCAACAACCTGCAAATATTTTTGCAATTCACTAAAATATCTCTCCACCTACCTCTAAAATTATGCCCTCTCTCTCTCTAAATATTTTTCATTTTAACAGAGAAAAAATCTTTTTTGGCAGTAATTTTTTTGAACGCTAAAAATGCAGTGAAAACTTGGAAAATTTGAGTGTTTTATTCTAGAAATCAAAAGTGTGGGAAGAAGGCTTTAAAATGTGAGCAAAATCATGGCATGAAAATGTGAAAAACATAGCAAAAATTGCTTAAATAAAAACGTTACCCCTTAAATTATGCTAAAATATTGTAAGCCTTAAATTACCATCATGGCTTTACCATAATATGCGTAGGTATATTACTTTATTCTAATAGACACTTTAAGTTGGTCATAGGACGTACACGCAAACGTGGAATATAGCGCAATATTTGCTTCCTTTTATCTGTACAAAAGCAAAGACTTCCGCTCGAATACAGATATCAAAGTCCAATCTCTGCGGTCTATCGTTAAGCTTTTTCATCAAGGTTACGTCATTTGCATGCATAACGTTCATACATGACTCTAACCTACGTAGCATTGCGTTTGCGGCATGTTGCTAACGTGAAGATGTCATCAAATACGCAGCGAGTTTTGCCGACGGGAGCCAAAAATCAATAGACGAGCGGCCGAACCAAAGAAAGCAAGATAGAAATACATGGTAAGACAGAAACATCCGAGCCGGAAAATTTCACGTATACCGCTGGGCACCTTGCCGTTTTTTAAAATATCTCAAACCATTACTCGAGAAGTAGCCAACCGATTTAAACCAAATTTTGTACAATCATAAGGCCGAATGTGTGCTCAGTGACTGTATAGTTGGTTTTTAAGATTAGTTTTTAGTTTTTAAGGTTTAAGGATTTTTCGAAAATTATTTAAAAGTTTTACAGTGAAAAAATACTCGATCGAGAGATTTTTTCGCCGTTTCTTTTTTTGTCGGTTTCTGAACCGTTTTAGAGTTTTAGGGCAAATCATCGAAAAACACGTAAAAAAATTTCTGAAAAAATGCATTTTTACAAAAAATGCCATATCTCAAAAACGGCGAGCTCTAATGTGATGAAAGCTGCATAGTTCGTTTTCTTGAAGTTTTTGACATAGAATCAATCAAAAGTTTTACTCGTTTTGTGGATAGGGCTGACGTAGTTCACTTAATATTTGTCAAAACGGGCTAGAATCAAAAGAAAAAAAAAATAATAAAGACATTTTAAAATATTTTTTTAAATACATAATAATATGCCAACATGTCAAACTGCAATTTGTTAATAGTACTTCATAAACCTAGGGACTAAAGTGCCACATTTAATCCCGCGGCGAAAGGCTAAGGGATTAAACGACATTTAGTCCCGAGGTTTATATACTATTTTGTGCACTTTAGGAAAAGATCTTTGTTAAAATTACGTTATTTCTACGCCAAATGGTTCGTCAACTACAAGAAATAAATCTTGGCCAAGAGTAAGTGCTGTTTGGCTTGACTTGACATAAATTTAATTATAATTTTCCAGGGTTATTTTTTTATAATCCCTGAGGGATTAAATTTACTTGGAATCCCTAAATTTTCTTTGAATCACTTAGGGATTAAAAGTGTTATTTTAGTCCCTAAAAAGAGGGATTAAAAGTACCTATTTAATCCCTGAAGTGCATAAACCAATTTTTTATCAGAACCTTATTTCTCCAAACCCATTCAATAACAAATTCGAAATTTATAAGACCTGTTTTTAATCGAACCATTGTTCATCAAAGTCATTCAACCGGAATTCGTAAAACCCGTTGTTTATCAGAACATTTTTGATAAATTGATTGCGCATTCGCCAATAATACATGAACCGGAGGTTTACACGTAAATAGAGTGACATCTATACACAAAGTACGGAACACAACCTGTGAATACTTTTAGCCAAGTGTGCGCACATAGAACGACAAATGCATCAAAACATCGCGCCGCCACGCCACCTGCGTGTACGCCTCCGGTTCATGTATAATTGGGGAATGCGTAAATAATTTAGCAAAAATTTTTTGATAGATAATGGGTTTTACGAATCCCGGTTTTGAAAAATCATGGTTTGAGAAATTGCGGGTTTTATTAAAAATGGGTTTTACAAATTTCGAATTTATTATTGAATGAGTTTGAAGAAATATGTTTCGGATAAAAAATTGCGAAAAACGAATTCCAGTTTCTGTAGTGAATCATTTTATGATCAAACTTTCTTTTATTTAACGGGTTTGATTTTGCACATTCTGATAAACCGTGAGCTTCCCTCTTAGTCCTCATTAACTGCGTTTACACGCGCTTAAAACCAGTTTTATATAAGGACGGTTTTAAATAAAATCGGTGTCCCCAAGGTTTTACACGTCATTCATTAAATGTCAGTTTAAAAGAAAAATAAATAAAACAAAAAAGTTAACAACAGATTTTTCTTTAGGTTCGAAGCAATGCACTAAAGCGGTTTTACATTGTTTATACCGATCCTAAAATCGGTTTTACGGCGACAAGCCGCTTTCTTAAATCGCTTTAAAATAAAATCGATTTAGTGCTTAAAGCGGTTTTAGTGGTTTTTATACGACAGTGCTTTAAAGAGGCCAGTATAAAGTAAATGACACCTGCGATATCTCAGTATTTGCCTCGACACCCACACATTATGTCTGCGTTACGTCACAAGGTTGGTCAAAACCCTTAATCATTTCTGTTGTTCTCAGGAGCTTTGCTTTTACTCTCATTTTCTAAATAAAGAAAAGTTAAATTAAAAAATCCACTACTATATTACTAGACTCCTTATTCAGATTCCTGTTTTTTTAAACTAAGTTTTGCTACTGAAAAGTAAAAATAAAATTATCTTTGCACAATAAAATTGTGTGTGAGAATATACCTTGTGTATATTAATAACTGGATTTTCTTTTCGGGATTAATAAGTGGAAATCTTTGGAAATCGCATGACGTATTTTGATATTAGATTTTCTAATAATCTACAGTGGGATTTACTAAGATCTAAAATAGTACCTTCCACAGGTCTAAATATTTACACCTGTGGGGAATACTAAATTTTAAAACTCATTTTCAAAAAGTTATTGATTATTTTGTATTGTTATTGCAAAATACTACAGAAAAACTGCTTTTTTTCTCAAAAAATCCAAAACAACTGTACCTATTCATTTATTTATAAACAGAACTGAAATTAAAACATTGAGTTTATCTAAAAGCGTAATCATCAAACAAAGCTTTCCACTGAAAGATCACACTCAAAGGTCTCAACTCTGAAGTTTTTATCGGTACTTCGCTTAACATGTTCTACTAGAGAACCGGGCCCCGAACAGTTCGTTGAGCCGACATGACTCCTTTGTGAAACCATGATTTGGTTTCAGGTTTGTTTTTAGACGCATTTTTTTTCATGACCTACTTTGATGAAAATCCATAAACAAGGGTAAGTTTTGATAAGAGTAACATATAACGTCAATTTTAATTTGCTCAACAGAGTTTTTACCATTTAGATCCCCCCCTAGGTTAAAAAAAAAACTTCTTTTAAATAGAAATTGTCTTCTTAATCCAACAAAAGATTGTGTTAAGATGATTCTTCACTAAAAAAAAAAATTAAAATAACTCTTATAAATCAAACTATGTCCAAAAAAGGAAGTTGGTATAAAATGCTTAAAACCAACAATTTCACTTAAACCTAGGACATGTCTAAAATAGGCTAAACCCTTTTAGTAAATCCCACTGCTAATGTTTATTCCTCTGCCTCTTGTGGTTTCGAACATATTAGGGTGGATTCGGACCTTTGAGACACCGTGTATGAAAAAATAATAATTGCATGCAAGTTGTCTTTTTTCATCTTGCTTTACTGGTACTGATAAAGGAAATGAGATGATACGACTTGCATGCAATTCTCGTTTTATTAGTCCATGTCAACCGGCCTAAAAAAAGATCCTGTATTCTACACCTATAAGTGCGATGGTGTGGATGCGATGCCATAGAACATCGAAAATTCATAATCCCCTTCTTTAAAAACCCCTGTATGCCAATTTTGGTTGAAATCGAACAAACTAAATCTTTTTCCCCCTCCACTTCCCTCGTTAGGGGAGGTGGGTATCTGATAATACCATATTATTGTATTGTCGCCGGAACTATAAATGCATGCCAAATTTAAAGACAATCGGATGTGTATAATGACCAAAAATCGTCCATTTTGACGCCTCCATATTGAATTTTCTAAATCTGAAAAAAAAAATCGTATTTCTTATCCCCAAAAACACCCGTATACCAATTTTGGTTGAAGTTCAACAAAGTTAGGCGTTTTCTCCCCTCCACTCCCCTCGTAGGGGGGAGGGGGTGCCTAATAATACCATATTACTGTATTGTCACCGGAACTCTAATCGCATACCAAATTTGAATTCAATCTAGAAGTTGGTCAAAATTGAGTTGCAAGATTTGACCCGAACATACGAACATTAATAGCCATATCCAGCAAAGATTAAGCTTTAATCAAGATTAACACTAATCGGAGTTTGGACAAATTTTAAATATAAAGCATCACATTCTAAACACCGATTAGTATCTAATCATGATTAAAGCCTAATTGGGGAGTTTTTGCTTTGGGGGGTACGAGCATAAGTAGGTAAAGTTAAATAAAAGCTTGTAAAAAAAGTAAGTTATGTCAAAAAGTGTTGTGAAGAATCAATTAAATAGACTAAGGGCCGTATTCATAGTTATTTTGAAGGCTCCCTTCTTCATTGCGTAATGTATGTGCATACGGCCCTTAAATGTGTTGCAGCAGCTATTTTTTGATATCAGAATCATAATGCTATCCCATCTAGCTATCGAGATATAGTCGCGTAGTAAAACTGACTGCAAGAGTACGACGGCGACGGCAGAAAATTTACAACGTCTGGCAACATCGCCGTCTTTTCGAGATTGCTCGCTAGATGGCCAGTAATAAACGTTCCACGAGCTCCTGCTATCTGCAGGATATCAGGCGAACTACCAAACGAGGATATGCAGGCGTTTTGATTGTTCGACATATACAATGTAAAGGGGAGCATAGGCGTTTCGATATTTTAACCGAGTATAACAAAACAAAACCGAGTTTAACTTTCCTTGTACTAAGTAAAAATTTTTCTTAGTTTGTCGCAAAATTGAGATCCGATATTTATATGAATGTTTGAACATGCTTCAGTTTCCTATTTTAGTGTAGCGAATTACACTTAATTAAATATTTATTATACTAATAAGAGTAAAGATGACCAAAGTTAGGTATTCCATAAGATCCCAAATGCAAAACATAACATTTACTTCATTTTGCCACTTTTTAGTTTACGTTCTTGGTACCTATTTATTTATTGTTGTGTGCGCTTTTATTGAGGTGCGAGAGAGAAGGTTGACAACTACGTAAACCTGACAAAGATACCCTGGACTAGCGAACACGCTGTAGAAGGATTTTAGAGGCCTTTAGTCTCTCCCAGAAAGCCAATAAAACACGATTTATATCACGGTATCACTCTTGTACTAGTAGAGATTTTTGATAGAAAAGTGATGAAACGGGCAGCGGCCGGACATGTTTTTTTTTACTTTCGCGTAACTCGAATTTTCTATTAAATCACAAATAAAAACCCAGGTGTAAATTTGCTTATACTTTGAGATTTGTTTGTTTGAGTTTGCCTTTTGAATGATTAATCGTCATGGTGTATGTTCTTCTTTAGATTCAACAATCAATGAGAGTTTAAGTGTGGCCTTGAAAAGTCCTCGGGTTGATGACACGTGCTTTTCAGGCTATAGATTTAATAGTAAGGCGTTCAAATTCTAAACTTACGAATTGCTCCAACCACCGTTTTTAAAGTATAGGCGATAAACAGAAAACAGAGGATAAAAAAACTGACATGAGAATCCGGTCACAGCGAGCCAATGCTGAGGATTTTCACCTCGGATTTTCCCGGGCAAAGGCCGTGAATACTGAAATGCGAGGTTGTCGCAGTTATTTTCTTAAAATCCCTAAAATAATACAGTTAACAGAATTTAATACTATTCGTATTGTTATATAGATATACAAATAGGAAGTTAGTACGGAATTTAATTTATTTCTTTTGGTTTTAGGTAAGAAATCCTCTCTACTATGTGGCTGTTTCTAATTTTAACGTAGGTAAGTACCTAACTGATTGAACTGATTCTTATTAAATTAAAAGGATTTAGATTATTGTGGAACGGAATGGATAGGAATGGAATGGAACAGAACATAATACATCGAAAATTCTGACAGTCCGCATATTATGTTTTTAAGTGCCTGTTGTTTGGAAAACAAATAAAAAGTGCAAATGGGTCCATGAAATTAACCTAAAAAGACCTTTTACAAGATGAGCAAAAAGTCCTTTCGAATGTCCAGCGAACAATTCTACGATTTGTTGAAAATGTTAAGCGATCAGAAACAAGACACGACAATTCGAAAAGCATTAAATTATATTACTATACCGAATAACAAGAACTAAATCAACATTTAAATTCAATGTTTTTCTTCAAGTTGTAGCTCAAGAGGCAAAGTGTGTGCTATTTTCTGAGGAGGCCGCGAAACCTCGGAAAAATTTGATCAGTGACGAATCCAGCCAGTCGATTATGTTCTATTCCGCGCTGTTCCCGTCCGCGGTAATGTGCAGACTCGAATTTAGTTAAATGATTTGTAAAATTTCCATTCTATGCCATTCCATTTCGATCCATCCGTTCCGTTGTCGTTGAAGGAAGCCTTAGGTCAGAAGGTCTGGAGTGGCATTTAGTGGGCGTTCTTTTTTTTTATTTTGGAAATTGGTTCACACTTCTCCTAAAGAGATTAATTAATTTTGATTAGAATAGCAGTAATATGCCAAAATTACGAAGCCTACAGTAAAAAATGGAAATTTTGATGACCATTGAGTGAATCAAAAATCTAATTTTTTACTGAGCACAATTAAAAAATTTGAGATCCATTTCACTTCTTCCTACGCCATCAAAGATAATAGAAAAAATTGTTAAGAAAAATGTAGTAAAACATACCTACCGTTCGTTTAACAAATTAAAATAAAACAACCAAAATAAATAAAAGCCCTACGTTGTTAACCCCACTCAACATAATTTTACTTGCACAGAATGCGCCTGACAATAACAAATTTAGGGAGACTTGAAGTAAGGTGTGATGTAAAATAAACAGAAAATTTGAAAATTGCTCCTAATTTATTAATTTAAAGAAAATCAATAGTAGTGCCGTACTCAGCCTGAAATTCACGAGGGGAAAGAGCACGGCAGAGAAACACTCGATCTCAATTCCAAAAATCAAGTCATGCCAAACATTGAATTACAAATACTAAATTAAATTACTAAAAAAATAAAATTACTGTCTCAGTACTAAAATTTGTCGTTCTACATTTATAACAATACATTCAAAACTGAAGAGTTTGTGGTTAGTTAGCTGTACATCGCCAGAAGGTACTGAGGTCCCATACGGGAGGCTACTCAGCTAATAGTTGATATTTTGGGCTAATATCTGTAAACCATACTTTTTTATTTGCTAGGATATTCACTCAATTAGGGAAGGAAAATGTTAGTAGATTCACCAAGGCCCTTTCTCACATCCTGAATCATACCAAAAATATCTGATATATCTATTTCATACATCTTTGGTCATACTTCATACAAACTAAAATCCCAGCATAAAAGACAGCAAATGTTTTGATTTAATTTAAATCTGCATGGTTCACAGCATAAAACGATTTTATCTAAATATACATATGTTATAAACCAACACATCAAATATAATAGAAATGAAAGAACACTTTGTTTGAAATATAATAATTTTTACAACAACAAGAACTAAATCAACATTTAAATTCAATGTTTTTCTTTAAGTTGTAGCTCAAGAGGCAAAGTGTGTGCTATTTTCTGAGGAGGCCGCGAAACCTCGGAAAAATTTGATCAGTGACGAATCCAGCCAGTCGATTATGTTCTATTCCGCGCTGTTCCCGTCCGCGGTAATGTGCAGACTCGAATTTAGTTAAATGATTTGTAAAATTTCCATTCTATGCCATTCCATTTCGATCCATCCGTTCCGTTGTCGTTGAAGGAAGCCTTAGGTCAGAAGGTCTGGAGTGGCATTTAGTGGGCGTTCTTTTTTTTATTTTGGAAATTGGTTCACACTTCTCCTAAAAAGATTAATTAATTTTGATTAGAATAGCAGTAATATGCCAAAATTACGAAGCCTACAGTAAAACATGGAAATTTTGATGACCATTGAGTGAATCAAAAATTTAATTTTTTACTGAGCACAATTAAAAAATTTGAGATCCATTTCACTTCTTCCTACGCCATCAAAGATAATAGAAAAAAATTGTTAAGAAAAATGTAGTAAAACATACCTACCGTTCGTTTAACAAATTAAAATAAAACAACCAAAATAAATAAAAGCCCTACGTTGTTAACCCCACTCAACATAATTTTACTTGCCCAGAATGCGCCTGACAATAGCAAATTTAGGGAGACTTGAGGTAAGGTGTGATGTAAAATAAACAGAAAATTTGAAAATTGCTCCTAATTTATTAATTTAAAGAAAATCAATAGTAGTGCCGTACTCAGCCTGAAATTCACGAGGGGAAAGAGCACGGCAGAGAAACACTCGATCTCAATTCCAAAAATCAAGTCATGCCAAACATTGAATTACAAATACTAAATTAAATTACTAAAAAAATAAAATTACTGTCTCAGTACTAAAATTTGTCGTTCTACATTTATAACAATACATTCAAAACTGAAGAGTTTGTGGTTAGTTAGCTGGACATCGCCAGAAGGTATTGAGGTCCCATACGGGAGGCTACTCAGCTAATAGTTGATATTTTGGGCCAATATCTGTAAACTATACTTTTTTATTTGCTAGGATATTCGCTCAATTAGGGAAGGAAAATGTTAGTAGATTCACCAAGGCCTTTTCTCACATCCTGAATCATACCAAAAATATCTGATATATCTATTTCATACATCTTTGGTCATACTTCATACAAACTAAAATCCCAGCATAAAAGACAGCAAATGTTTTGATTTAATTTAAATCTGCATGGTTCACAGCATAAAACGATTCTATCTAAATATACATATGTTATAAACCAACACATCAAATATAATAGAAATGAAAGAACACTTTGTTTGAAATATAATAATTTTTAAATACGCATTTTACTGAGCTGTAAACAATTCGTTCTACCATCAACTCAACAAACTAACTACCACTATTTCTTGATTCCGAATCTCGTAAAAACACACACACACACAAATTGCATGCTTCTTTTTGAATGATTCAATTTTTACATAAACACAAGATTCTTAACGAAAACCAATTTGGATTTCAAAGATCAAAAAACATCAACGACAGTGGCGTAGCCAGGGGGGTGTTTTGGGGGTTAAACCCCCCCCAGAAGGTCCAACCCAATCTACAATAAATTAATCATAATCAAGGGCCCCTGGGAGAGCTATAGATCCTCCACTTTTTTGACCATTTACTCTGGTTTGTGACGTGTGGTTGGTGTGATCACTTAAATTTTAAAAATTGTTACAATTAATTCTAAGGAATTTTTATTACCACCATTCAAAACGTAATAAATGGCATTTTTAGTATAATTTTTCTTAAAATTTTAATCTGCGGCGCAAAAACTCTATATATACCACCGCAACCCACCCCTTCTTGGCATCTAACCCAATCTAATTTTTAAAAATATTTGACAAAAAACCTCAAAGTTTTTTAAAAAATTTTTGTTTTTTTTGCAAAAATTTTTGCTTGCGGCGCTATACCAATATTAAATATTGTTACAATTTTGTTTAATTTTAAGCAACTTTTTGGCCAACAACATTTGAAACATGTAAAAAAATTTTTTTTCATATACACTAGCTTAACACCTATGAAACCGCCCCTCTCCCCTCCCTTCAGATGAAGAGCTCAAGTTGTAGGCACCTACCCCCCTCCAGAGTCGATTTCTGGCTACGCCACTGCCAACGATGCATTGTTTTCATTTTTAGAAAACTTATATACTAAATTAAATAATAAAGATTATGCAGCTGCAGTTTTTTGTGATTTTTCTAAAGCGTTCGACTGGGTAAATCATGATTTGCTATTAAATAAAATGTTTCAATTTGGCTTTAGAGGTAAATCTTTTTCATTTTTTAAATCTTATTTGTCTTCTAGGTTTCAAAGGGTTAAAAATGGATAGTTTCTTTCTTCTTTACACTCTGTTGATACTGGTGTGCCACAGGGATCAGTTCTAGGACCAATATTGTTCTTACTATATATATAAATGACTTGGCTGAAATTTGAATAAAAGGCTTTTTTACAATTTTTGCGGACGACGCGGCGACGCTACCATCGTGTGGCATCATAAAGATTTAATTACTTTAAAAGAAATAGTGTCTGAAGATTTGTAAAAAATTAAAAAGTGGTGTGACAGCAATTTCCTTTGTTTTAATGCTAATAAAGCAAAAGTTTTAAGTTTAGGTTTACATTTGATGACCTCACTCACAAATCAACAAATTCAAAATAGTTTTAAACCTAAACAAAAAAATATCATTGGTGTGATTGGTGGGTATATGCTATGCGTCAAATATTTTCTGATCTGGGCAATAGTATGGCAAGAAGTGCTTATTTTGCACTAGTAGACTCTCATCTACGCATGGAGCATTTTGGGGTAATTGTAGTGATGAATCAGTATTCACACTGCGAAAACGGTGTGTAAGAAATGCTTGAGGTGCAAAACTCAAGAGATCATTGTAGACCTCTCTTTAAAAAAAAAACAAATTTTGACTGTTGTTTATATTTTTATACTGGAAACGGTTTGTCTCATTTATAAAAAATATAAAAACGTTACTCATACTCATCCTTATCAAACACGAAATCGCAATAACATTCCTTTACCTATACCAAAATATGCCTAAACTCAAAACTCAATCATATACAAAAGCATTAAAATTTACAACAAATTATCACACGACTGTAAAAATGCAGAAAGCATTAAAAGCTTTCAAAACAAAATTAAAAGATTTCTAGTCACTAAAGCATATTATTCCTTAGAAGAATATTTTAAGGATACCTTGTAGATTTGTTATTTTTTGTTTGTTTGTTTGACAAATGGTACTTTGTGTTTTTTTATATTTTTGAATTTTTATTTTTGTTTTACACTATTTTTTTAAACAAATTTGTGTTTAACACACACACCTGTTTTGGATTTTGGTATTTTTATTTTATTTTATTTCATTCATATTATTAAATTTTAATTTTATTTTATTTTGACTAAAATTTTAATTTGTTTTGTCTACTTTATTGTTTGTTTTTTATGCCTATGCTGTTTGTACTTTTACTTCTATTTTAAATTTTATAAAAATTTTAAAAATTTTTGATTTATAATTATACATAGTTGGTTTACTTTTTATTTAGTTTTTAGGATCATTATTATCGAGTGTCTAATTTTAGTATACCAGGCTTTGTCTATGAAATTGTTTACTATTTTCCGACAATAAAGCATATTTCTATTCTATTGTAAGTAAACAAAATGTCTTTTATGGTGAAAATTACACAAATTAATTTCTAAAACTTTTTGTCAATGAACGGAATGAGTTTTTAGTACATAGGTGTTTCAATTCCAATGCCAAATTTATTCCATCATCATTAAGTTTTTAGTTATACCTTGTACTGTAATGAATTTTTGAATGAGCTTGTTCGGTACAAAAACAAATTATAACCATTTCAAGCAAAAAAAAAAAAGAGAAAACCACAGGCAAAGCGGGTGTTCGAGTGGATGGAAGGGTTTGTGGGGTGGGATGGGCGCGAAAGGGGTTGGGAAAGGGGCTGTGGGAAGGATATAGAAATGGGTGGGAGGTTTGGAGAGGGTGGGGGTTGCTACAATTTTGAACACGCGAACGAAGTTGCCGGCTTTTAAGTCTATATTTATTGCCACTACCCATTTTAATTTTTAATTATATCCCATATTCATATAAAATAATGTGAGAAAATTAGACACCTTGCATCATTTCCCGTATCTTAATGTTTGCTTAAAAAAATTGTTATTATTGTTATTATTGACAAAAAGAAAAATTAATTCACGCTAATTTCTAATTAGTTTAGTTTCCTAGGTTATTTTGTAAAATTGGTGTTAGTTAATTTATATTTCCGTATATATTAAAACTTATTACCCAAATTACAGTGCTAATAATTACAATGATCTAAAAACTACTTCACGTTTGCTCTCAAACTACTTATTAATTTTTTATGCACTTTAGGGATATAAAAGGTGCTTTAAATCCTTGGTTTCAGGGATTAGAGTAAATTTGTTTCAAGTTGTTCGTTCTGCCAAAAAAAGGTGGAGCGAATGGAAGAATGGAACGGTGCTAAACAATGAAAGTGAAAAAAACTAAAAAATGGAAAAACGAAGCAGCTGGGAATATAGAGCTTCGCCAAAAAAGGGAAAAATGAAAAATGGAGAAACTGAAAAATTGGAGCGGATGAAAAAAGGCAGTGGTAAAAAAGCGGCTGAAAAAATTAATAGAATCTATGTATTATTTTAAGTGCTATTTTCTTGTAAATAAAATATCGTTACGTTGCATTTTTTTCTTTGTTCCCATCCTCAAATGCATAAAATAGTATATAAACCACGTGGCTAAAGTGTCTTTTTATACCTCTACGAATTGTTACCTTCAATATTACTTTAGTCCCTAGGTTCAGGGGTGCAAAATAATTATTTATGTTTTTGCACACAAATAACGTCAAAAAATTAAATGCCAAACAGGATATGGTACGAAATATGAAGACAGAGTAGCCGGCGCCAAAATAAATGCTTTTGTCTTCTAGTTTTTTGTAGGATTTTTCCATTTTTTTTTTCGGAAAATGCAAGAAAAGGGCCGTTATAGTACCTAATAGTTATATGGTTACACAAATCGACTATATTTTTCCGCCTGCTCCTTTGGTTTTAAGAAGTTTGTTCAAGTCTTTATAAAACTTAAAATCCAATATCATCCACCAAAACTTTATAATTTTAACTCTCTACTTACTAAGTTAGCATCTTTAGGCAAGGATAAAATCTAGAATATAAGCCTAAGTGCTAGACAAAAAAATCTAGTTCTAATCTTCCCTTACATACGTTAACTTAGACAACATTCAAAAAGCAAATTAGTCCTAATCAAAATAGCACATTACCTATTAAAAAAGGTCACCTTAACTTACTCCAAGTCAACCTGTGGTATCGTTCAAAAATGTTATTTTGGTAAACCTAATACCCAGTACAACAAAAAATAGTTATGGTTATTGACAAGCCCCCCCTCCCCCCACCGTGGATTGTTTGATGCCCGATAAAGGAGGAGAAGTAAATATAACTAATTTGATAAGATGATGATAAACGATAAATCCTTACTAAACCTACCCATGCATCTTGTGTCTGTAGTATGTCTGATTTTTTTTCTTTTTCCTGTTATTTTTAATCCGCCTTAGTAAATGAAGTGCGTTTGCCATATGGGAAAAAGAACAAAATTTTTATTCATTTTTATTTTAAAGTTGTGAAATTTTAAAATTTAATTTGGTAACATAACAAGAATTTACTAATTAATGTATCATAACTACGTTAACACTTTTCCAACCCATTTTAAAATACGCGTTCTCGCGCACCTGAGTTGCTCAACAAAATAACTAAAATGTATAGTAGAATAGTAAAGCGAGCCAACCTAATTTTTTCTTGTTTATTTTTAGTAAAAGTAAATTGGTGCCATATTAAAATATCAGGCCAATGAACTTACATATAAATAAACAATTCTGTACTGCTAATATTCTTTTTTATAACTCACCAATAATATTTAAAAAAATAAAAATCATACTTGTTGTTATAATTTTACTAAATTTTTTTGTACTCTTGTTAATAGTACGGAAAATAAAGAAATGGAAATCGAACTGATGAAAATTTTTTCTAAGCTGGAAAAGTAATTTTATAGCTTGATTCTTCTTATAAAATAATAATCAAAAATAAAGATATTATCAAAATTTTGACAAATAAGAAAGTTAATTAAAAATAAAAACGGCTTAATATATCACAATGCGGTTTTTTACACTGCTCTTGGAAATTGAGCCTTGTCTGATGTGAAATAATTTTAGGTTTTTTGTAAAATAATGGGGGCGTTCATCTCCGTCTTCCCCCCCCCCCCCCCGCGTTCTCTCTGTGACCGCCACTAGGGCTACGTAACAGTTAATCAAAAAAATCTATTTAATATCTGATTAAATCTAAGTACAGGGTGATTCATTTATTTTCTATCCTTTCTTAACTCCCTTACTATTGCAGCTAGAAATAAGATTTAAATAAATAGAAGTTACATAACTTCGTGTAAACTTTCGAATGACATACCCAATAGTTCTCAACTGTCACTGCAATCACCTTTCCTATTTTAAATCTGTATTTTTTTTTTAAATAAAATAAATAAAAGTACCATATGTGGTACATACCTTTGCCTTAAACGATCTTTTGATAAATTAATGAAAATGTTGCCATAAGAATAATGTATTGGACGAAGAACCGCCTAAAGTATATTTACCTGTCGAACGCATTGTTCTTATGGGAAAGCATTTTTCTCTTTACTCGGGAATCGTCCAAGATAAATCCAACATATTATATATTTTTGGAATCGCTAACAAAGGTCCAAGTTAATGTCAGTCAGTTTACAGAAAAGGGGTAAAGAGGTAAGGGGGCTGAAAATATGGCGTATCAACACCTGTAACATATTCCCATTTTTCTTTAATTTTTGATAAATTTTATTGATTCTCTTTTGCCATGTTCCATCCAGTTTTAATTATAAACGCTAATCTATTTAGAACCACACAATAAAATATTAAAACGAGTAATTAGGATAGTCCGATCCTGTTTATCACAATGAAAATACATCGGCCTAGATTCGCAAGTTAGGTTCACTAAACTGTAATCGGGTCTCTCTCTTTCGACCTTTGATTTTTTATTAAAAAAAATAGATACAATAATCTATGTTGGTCGTCCATGGTCCCAAAATCAACGTTTATTTTGATCATTCTACAATCGCCAAGATTATAGCTAAACAACTGGTTAAAAATTTAATCTCATGTAACCTTGAATTTAATAATGCGAAGTAAGCTACAGAAGATGCTATTTTTTGTTTATTTGAGGTTTGGTTTTGTTCAAGGACATTAAGAAAAGATTCCCATTTTTAAATTTTAGAAGCTTTTTCTTTGGAAAACTTCTTTTTCAAATTTTTTTTTTCAGATTAATTAAACTCTTCTTGATTTTACGTATAAAATATTTTTTGGTTTTTTACTGGTAGGTAGGTACGTATTGGAGATATTACGTAGAAAAATTATTCGATATTGTTTATGATCAATCAAATGTTTGATTTAGAATCCAAAAAGTCGTAAAGGATCCCAAATCCACTGTAAGACTGCTTTTATTTTTACTAATATTTAATCATGCCATGTTTGCTTATTTCTGAGTAAGAGGGGGAGAACCAAAGTGAAAAACTAAAACAAGACTACTAATATTTAGACTCTTAAGGGTCCATTTACTCAAGTTTTAATGTGTAATACTTAATGCCTAATGCCTCAATTTGTATTTCTACTTCTGTCTATTTCACGTCAAAAAGTAGAGAGGAGACAAAATTATGCATTATGCATTAGTCATTAAAACTTAAGTAAATAGGCCTTAAGTACCTGTAATGACTTATTTTTTTAAATAATTTTACTTCTATCATCCTCGCTCTAATACACACCAAATAATTAAAATTTAATTGAAAATATTCTGAACAGCCGTGCTGGTTCGTGTAAACTCCACATTTTGTGATTGAAGGTTGCAACAAAAGTCAACTTTTTGGGGATTTTTATAATGCTAACAAAATGAACAGTTAGTGAAAATTGGTTAGAAGAGGTTCACAACACTTTTACGCGAACCAGCATGGCGACCCTTAATATTGTCAATTTTTTGTAAACTGTAAAATAATTCACAAATCCAAAAACTATCTATTTATTTATAAGAAATCGTCGATTCGATGAGGTAAAACTATGACGTGTTACTTTCTCATGGACGCGCCACAGATCTCTTATATGAACACTTTTTCTGTGTTTCTCAACGAAATCGAAATTTATTTATAGTTGCTCAGAGATAGCAATCTTGATTCGAGTAGTAATTTGGCAATAACTTGACTTGGTTCACTTTTAGATTGGTTCCGTGATTTAATCAATTGTTTTACGACAAAAACCGTTTTGTTTTGCCCACATATAAAATAAACAAATGGGATTTAGTTTCTTTCATTTGTTGAATTAAGATGATCCGACAACTTTCCAAATTGTTTTAAAGGTTTTTGACAACCCAAGTAATATTTTTAAAATCTTATATCTGCTAGGTCGTTACTATTATTTATTTATTGCTACATACTCTTTGAATTACAATTTTGAGTTGCATTTTCCTTTGTTCTTCATTTTCATTATTGTTGTCCGTTTTCCTAAATACTTATTGTACTTATTTTTTTAGTCAGTTCATTTCAGTTTAGTCTTTATTGTTTCTAAAAACATTGGGTTTTATGACAATAAGTTTGGCCTTAAAAATCATTATATTACGTTTTATATACTATGTCTAGATAGAAGAGGAAGAAAAAATAAAAAAATGCATAATAATATTTTTGAACCCTACAACCTGATAAAATAATATTATAACTTGAAGACGAATAACTCAGACTCATTTTTCACACTAATGTTTTTGGATCCTACTCCCTTTCCCTTATTTTTTAGTAAAATATAATAATACATAAATATTAGTCACGGCTCTCTTATTTAAACAGTTTCATTAGAATAGCAACACTGAAAAAAGATCTTCAATCAAGTTCATATGATATTCATAGGAGTATTATGCTCTCCAGAAAACCACATGGCTCTTGACAGAAGTGTTTTTATCTTGTTTCAAGAAAATCCCGTCTTAGATCAAGAAATCTAGGGAAAGTGAACCATTTGCTGTTTGTGCAAGAGATTCTCAGTGAATTAGACTTCAAAAAAAGCTGACTTCTAGTAACTTCAAATACTTATGAATTTTATTTAAAAATAACCTCTTTTCTTTTTATTCATATGTTTAAGGATATCTCTAAATAAATAAAACAGCTATATTATTATTATTTACGATTACATGTTACATTACAAATCAAATCAGGACTGTTAACAAATAACATATTAAATTATAATGGCCACCAAATAGCAACGAACGGGATTGGGGGCCTTGACGCCGATATAAACTCAATAAATAAAATATTTTCTAATAATGGACTGATAAAAGGCCATGTTTGTAATAGAACTATATTAGTCTAGGATTACGAGAAAACAAATAAACTTTAATTATTAAACCAAGGAATGACTTTTCTCAAATATTAATTTTTCTGAGCAACCTGCTCTGCCCATGCACTCTTTTTTTAACTTCAAACATGACAACAATCATCTACTGTTCATGCTTCTAGACCTACTGGTTAAGGCTGTGCATTATCAGGGTTGGGTTGTTTTATTTTATCGATCTATGCGAACGTTAAATTTTTCTTGTTCGCTTGTGCGATGTTGATAAAACATTTCCAATTTTAGAGGTTACTTATTTTCTTATACGTTTAAAATGTTAAGTGTCACTGAAAAAGTGAACGCTACTTCAAGCAAGAAGGGTATTCGTTTATTTTAGTTATGTCACCTAATGGTTATGAAGTACTATTAAAATGTTCACGTCAGAAAAGATCTTTAAGGGATAAGGTATATACTTTCCAAATGTAAGACTAACGCCCCGAGAACTGAGGCTAGTTTATTTATTTTCTTCCGACCCTATAGGGAGGAACTAAGGATCAAAAGAAGTTGTTAAGGCTGCTTTTCTAGCTTTGATTGTTTATTATTTTGCTTAGTTGCTTTTTTCTAGGGCACGATTTAAGGTGAGACGTTTAAGCAGCAATTTTTTCGTTATTTTTTTAATTTGAGCTGTCTGATTGGCTTCCAGATAGCCTTCAAATTTAAAAAATAACGAAAACATCGGCTCTGTCGCACCTTGGACCTTTAGGGCCTATCTTTTAGTTTTACCTATGTTAAGTTAAACATTTATTAATTATAAAAGGCGAAGCTTATTTATGTATTTTATGCAGTCGAAATACATATTAAATTATACGCTTAATTGCAATATTTATTCAATTTATCATACAAATAAAAATAATTCATAAAGAACAAAAAGGAATTGCGAGCAACTTAATTTTTTTTGTACACCCCCCTCTGCCTAGAAAAGAAATTTGAAAAAAGTAATTGAGCCATAATTTGCTACTAATTATGTACTAATTTTGTCCTCTTCTAAAAAATTGCCTACTCTCAAGATAACTTCATTTTTTTCTGTTTTTATGAGGTCTAAAGTTATCTTGAGAGTAGGCAATTTTTAAAAGGAGACAAAATTAGTACATAATTAGTAGCAAATTATGGCATAATTAGTTTTTTTTAAATCTTTTTCCTAGGCAGAGGGGGGTGTGCGTTGATATCAAGCTACACACCTCATAAAAACAAAAAAAAATTAAGTTATCTTGAGAGTAGGCAGTTTTCTAGAAGGGTACGAAATTAGTACATAATTAGTACCAAATTCTGGCATATTCACTTTTGGTCGAATCTCTTTTCTAAGCAGACTCAGAGGGAGGTGTACCTTGACCTCAAAAATTTTAGGAATCGATGGTTTTTGTAAACTAAAAGTACCCTTCTTTAAGAGTACATAATTAGTACAAAATTATAAGATATCAACTTTCATTAAATCGGTCTCCTAAGCATGGGGGGTGCAGCTTAGCGCCAAGCCACACCCCCCCTTTTAAGTGCGAATAACTCCGTTATTCATTATGTACAAAAATTTTTAAAAGAGGACTAAATTAGTACATAATTAGTACATCATTTTTACAATATCCAAATTAAGTTTCGTTAAGGGGGGGGGTGTAGCTTGATTGAGCCACGGTAATATGAAAATGGAATAATGAGATGGAATAAGGATATGAAATTATGTTGAAAAAACTTCATAAATCACCCAAAAAATGCTAATTTTCAAGCTCTCGACTTGGGGTCAATTTAGCCTTGGGTTTGCCTAAAAAGTTTCAGTTTCCTGAGTTAACCTGAAATTTTGTAAATAATTTACTTAATTGCAATTGCAATTTAATCCCGGAATTTATTTTACAACGAACACAGAAAAATTGATTCAAATAAATATTTGTTTGGTAATGGAAAAACAATTATTTTTTCGATTGAAGTAAACATTTTTTTAAAGCAATCTACCTTTAGTTGACGAAACAAAATTTGTTTGTTTTAAATAACAATTATTTAAAAGAAAAAAAAATTGTTTGGTCATAGTCCGGCAAATATTTATTCAATGATGGGTTCGGTTGTCGAGAGCGCTAAGTTTCCAAAAACTTTGTATATCTTTGGTTCTGTTTCCTTAAGTAGAAACGCAAAATATTGAACAACTATCAAAATGTAATCCTAGTCTAAACTAGAAATGATAAAAGGCCGCTCGTAATAGAAGTATCGTGGATATCAATCTGCATAAGAGGGCCTTGAGGTCGTTGGCTCGAGCCGCGCCGCCTCGGATTTAACCTCAAAAATTGAGGCCATCGCAGTCACTACTGGTCGTAGACAACAAATAATAGATAAATAAATAATCAGCTTTTTCTTGGAAACTTACTAAATATAAGTAGTGTTTCTAAATTCTTTACTAAAGGCAATTACTAGAAAATGCAGCTGATTTTTAAAATCATAACTAAAGGGAATTACTAGAAAATGCAGCTGATTTTGAAAATCATAACTTGTGATTTATAATTTTATTTGAATAATTGGAGTAGGTACTATATAGATAAAGTACGGAGCGGAGATGCGATACGACGCGTGATGAGGCGGAAACAGACTTAAAGTCATCGTCGATATGTATCTCTTTCTCCTAACCTAGTAGTAGTATTCGTAGAGGGGCGTCTTCTTAAGCCAGGTAAGGCTTTATAGAAATAAATAAATAAATAATTCTTTTATTTCCTACGACAATTTTTAACAATTGTATGGAACATGTCAGTTATTTAAGTAATCTAGAAATAAGAAGAACAAACACATATAACAATTTATATAAAAAATATAAACTTTTGTCAATTATAGTGCGCAAAATAGTCAATGATCTTGGGTACATATTTGTAAAAGTCCATGAATTTCTATGAAGAATAGTTTTATATCATTAAACTTAAAAACTAACAAAAAAAATAAAAAGATATAAAAAATACAAACATTGTCAAATAAATCTTTGTGAAAAATATTCTTCAATTGAATAAAATGAATATTTTAGTAATAATGTTTTTAATCTTTTACTACATATATTGATATTGGGAGCACTTTGTATATCAAGTGGCAGTTTTGCAAATATTTTTATTCCCATTGTTAGTGGCAAATTTTTTCCTACATTAAATTTATATAGTGGCATCCTAGCACTAGCTTTAGAAGGTGTTGTATCTATGAACGTCCTCATTTGTAATCATTTTTGCCTTATTTTTAAAAAAGTATTTTGGCATTTCCAAGATATAAAGTGAAAAAAGTGTGAGTATATTTTGTTCTTCAAAAATCTTTCCACATCACTCCATCTGGTTTAAACCGAATATGCATCTTAGTGTCATTTTTTGTTTTTTGAAGATTAACGTAGCCTCTGAAGAACTACCCCATAAAACAACACCATATCTTAGTCTTGATTCAACATGATCCTAGTTTTTTTGATAAGTTTATACAGTGTTCCTTCCAATTTAAGTTATGATCAACCATCAATCCTAAAAATTTAACCTGTGACTCCTTTTCTATCCTAATATTATCTACGGCAATTTCAAGATCTAGATTATTATTGTTGTGGCGGTGATGAAACCTTAAGTAACTTGTTTTTTCCACATTTAAATATAAGGAGTTTTGACCAAACCAGCCCACCATTACTTCCATATCATCTCTACATTTTTTTTTCCAACAACGTGTGGTCTTTGGCACTAACTTTCAAAGTCGAATTATCACAGTAGAATGTCAGTTTATTGATGTCAATATTATAATTTAGATCATCCAAGTACAAAATAAATAAAATTGGTCCCAAAATAGAACCTTGAGGAACTCCAAACTGTACATCTGTTCTGATCTAGTTGTTATTGTTGAAAGTTTGAGACAATGATGTGTTTGAAATTAACTCTGTGTTTCGGACTTCCATTGTCTATATTTTATTTATACACGACGTTTTGATCAGTACAATCTCTGATTTGTTTGCACCTGAAGACGATCAGAGATTGTACTGATCGAAACGTCGTGTATAAATAAAATATAGACAATGGATTTGTTTGCACCTGAAGACGATCAGAGATTGTACTGATCGAAACGTCGTGTATAAATAAAATATAGACAATGGAAGTCCGAAACACAGAGCTAGTTGTTATTGTTGTTTGTCATTGTGGTGTGTTAATTTTACATATTGCTTTCTTTTTAAAAAACTTGATAACCAACTATTTTCGATATTTGTTATGCCTATACATTCTAATTTTTGTAAAAGTTTATCGTGATCAATACAGTCAAAAGCACGACTTAAATCACAAAAAATACCAACGGGACATTCACCTTTCTCCATACTTTCCACAACACCCTCAACAAAATTTACAATTGCATCCACAGTAGACATTACCCTTTCTGTAGCCAAACTGGTTGGGTTTTATAATATTATATTTATCCAAATATTCTTCCAGTCGCAATAAAAATGAATATTCAAAAATTTTTGAGAATACCGAAGTAAGAGATATCGGTCTGTAATTGTCCGCGTTAGATTTATCGTTTTTTTTTGTGTATAGGCCTTATTTTGTTAATTGTCAATTTTTTTGGAAAAGAACACACTTGAAACGATTTATTTATGAAATAAAGCAATAGTGCACTAATTTAATCAACACATTTTTTTATTATTCTAATGTAAAGCAATGTAAAGATAGACCCTTTTGACTGATGTACGTGCCCCATAGGATGCCAATTTTCTTTCGCTATGAGGGCACTGAGAGGGCTTAATTTTTCCTGACATCTCTTTGTATAGCCTCTCTCTTAAAGACAGTTACTAATTATACAAATTTTGATCTCTCTGATTCTTATAGAAATCTACACTTGATGGCGTTATTATTTCCAATATTAAAAGGCTAAGCGAGCACGATTGAGAGTGAAATAACAAAGTAAACAACTGACATACATGAATATGATATTGCGGAGCACTGAACCGTAGAGGGACACTTGTTACTGGGGCAAGTTAGTAAACGAGGGTGAAAATTTAAAACTTACAGTGGGATTTACTAAGATCTAAAATAGTGTCCCCACACCCCCGTGAAAATTTTTGTAAGCAAGATCATCTAAATCCAGGAGGCCTTGAAAATTTTTGAAATTTCAGCCGTTTTACGCATTTACTGCGATGGCCGATGGCATATGAATGTCACGTTTCACGTTGAGAGTAGTGTTTACTTTTCAAAAACGAGGCAGTATTCGTTTTTTTTACGTTAAATAACGTTTTTAATGGCATTTTAATGATCGAAAAATTAATAGGATGTGAAAGTGCCAAAAGGTAGATGCTTTCTCTGGATGATACCAAAAATTTTAGATAAGTAAAATCACAGTACACTATAGTGTGTGTGCACCAGACACAAAGTAATTGATTATTGTATATTGTTATTGCAAAATACTACGGAAAACTAAGTTTTTCCTCCAAATAATATTTTTTGACGGGTTTCAAAATGGCAAATCGTAAATACGCCAAAAATTTGGCACAGAAAAGCTTCAATAACTCTATTCGAGGTTATAAAGTTGATGATTTTCTAAACCACCGCTGGGGGGGTGGTTTAAATTTATAGCCTCCAGAAAATATCGTTTTATGGCTATGGTAGTCAGTTCGTTTATAAGTTCTGAAAGGTCCCTTTTTTTAGAAGAATTAATTTACCTTATTTAAAATTATACCAAACGAAAAAACTAACTGTATTAGTTTATTTACGCACTGAAATCAAACTTTCCTTACTGAAAGTAAGGTGACCAACCGTCCCGGTTTTGCTGGGAAAGTCCCGATTTTTAACCATTTGTCCCGGGGAAAAAATCCGTCCCGGATAGTCCCGATTTTTAAGCAAAAGTTCCGGTTCGGCCCGGTTTTGATACCACTGTATTTTGTAACTTTAAAATCACTGCAATTAAAAAAGCGGATGTTCTCTGTCATCTATAAATTTGAATTGAAACCTTACTTAAATTATTTTTCTTTAATAAATATTTTGGAAAATACATCTTAATATTATTAGGGGTGCATATAAGAAAATATACATGATATACAATACATTGAATGGCCGGAGTGTCCCGGTTTTGTCCCTTTAGGAGTTGGTCACCTTACTGAAAGCCCACTCAGTGCAAGCAGATGTAAGAGATCCGTTCTCGTTATTATCGACAAGTTTGTGATCTAAACGCATCTAATATTTAGCTTAACATAGTTACTATTATTTTTTTCCGGCATACTACCCATACTAGGAAAAATATCCGCCTGCACACCCTTCGACTCCGCATGTCCAACCATCTTCATGAGATAGTTGTCTCTGACAGATATGCGGAGTCGAAGGGTGTACAGACGGGTATTTTCTTGGTATGGTGTGGTGTGCTAGATTCCCTCAGACAAATATATTTAGAAAGAGAAAACAATAGCAACTTTGTTAAGCTCGCAAAAACGGACTTTTCGACAGTAACAGAAATGTAAACAAAATTTGCATATAAGTTTTTTAATATTTTCGTAAATAAAAACACCTTTATTTCATACTGTATTGTAATGTTCCCTCTTACGGAATTAATTTGAGTCCGGGAAATGACCTATTACATCACTAGTACGGTAAAATAACATTACCGGACTCAAACTAAATTTCTGAATTTTTATAAGCAAAATGGTATATTTTTTAAAAAATCTTTATTATTAATGAAAAAGAAATATTTTATACAATAAACTACTAAAAATTACTTATGAATAATCACATTAATTTGTGTTGTTTGTGTAGAACTTGAACAAAGTTTTCTCCTCCCTGGATCATTCTAGCTACTTTTGTTTTTGTCTCTAAAGACTCCTGGATAGATTTTTCGGCCACAGAGGTGCTCTTCCAGCCGCCGTGACGTTTTAGCACATTAACATCTGCTCCCGCGTTTGCTAATAGCGTGGCAGACGTTCTGCGGAAGCAGTGTTCCGTGTACCTTTCGGGATTGGACAAATTCAAATATTCCGCAATTTTTCGAGGCGCTCCCCCAATTATATGGATGCCCACTCTTTGGCTAATACATTTTCCTTTTCTGTAGACGACAAAAAACGCTTTTTCGGGAATGTTGGTAGGTCGCAGATGGCGATAACTACGGAATATGCTTAAAAATGATTCTTCAATGACTGTAAACACTCTTTTGATGTAAGTTTTTGTTTGGTTTATGCTTACAATCAACTGTGTCCCTGTATCTTCAATATGATCGTCATTTATTTAGGTTGTAGAGCTCCTCCCTTCGACAATCTCCGGAAATACCTAGTAGCGCCTCAACCTGAAACAATACAAAAAATAATAATTTAAAAAAGGCAGAAAAGTATAAATACTAAATCCCCCAGTGTAAATTGCCTATTGCGTAAATTCAGTTAAAAAAATATATTTTTATTTAATGGAAACCAAAAAACTTACCTTAATTAACAAAAATTTCTCGGTTGGAGCTGTTTTCATGAATGACTCCACTTCCTCTCTGGTCAAAATTTTTAATTGGGTCGGTTGGTGGCCTACAGATTCTTTCTTTAAAAATGCTATCAGTTTGGGAAATCTGGATATATCCACGTTCTCATTTACTACCAAAATAGATTTTACCATCGAATATTTTCCCCAGAGCGTTGAACTGCTGGATTTTTGTGACTGAAAAAGTAAGAAAATTAAAAATTACGAAAATACGACGTATTTTTACAAAGTAGGTAGTTAACACATTTTTTTAATAAAACTAATTTAACACTTACCACATCTAAGAAGTATGCCAGCATAACATTTTCGTTGACGGTATTTTCCACATTAAAAGTCTTTCTCCATTTGCAGAATGTTTCATATTCTTTTTTATATCTTGGCTGGAATCAGTTTTTCTGTTGCCCCTGCACTTTTTTTCAAAATTGCGTCCATTTTTACTGCTCTACGTGACAGAAACAAATAAACTTTATTTTAAAAATCATAAAAAAAAACAAATTCAAATAAAAAAATAAATTGAAATAAAATAATAAATAAAAAATAAACCAATTCAAAGATGACTGGACTTCAAAATTTTGACAATAATTTGATGGAAAATTGTAAAGTAATTAATGAAACAAATATAGATGACATGATATTTTTTTGGTATATTCATTGTCGCTGTCTTCTCGAAAAAAAATATTTTTATTTTAAATTAAATAAAACAGTATGAAATAAAACGTTGTACGATACACGGCCGTTTGTGTCATTAAAGTACTCGTCTATTTAATAGTAATTTACGCTATAAGGCCGGGAAATGGTTTATTAAATTTCAAGTCTAGATGTTTACGGACAAGGCGCGATGAAGGAGCCGAGTCCGGAATTTCTGGACGAGTATTTTAATGACATTTCACAGCCGTCAAAATGTTATACTAAAAGCAATGTTACATTTTATTTAATTACATTTTTTTTTTTTGATAAAATAGCGGCAATAAATTAAAAATTAAAGGTTTGTTTACACAATAAAATAGGCCTGACCAAAAAGCAGTAAGTGTACACTTGTGTTTCAAAATCCAGATTTTTTGTAAGAGCGAGATTTTCTGACGGTTTTTGAAGAATCTCGACCATTATGTGAAAATTTTGAGGTTGTCATTTTTACAGTTTAAACCGTGAAGATTGGAGCCAAGCGATTTAGTGGGCAAAATCAATTAAAAATATTAAATTTATTAGCAATCTTTGACTTCAAAAAAGACAAATAGCTACGGGAATTCCCCTGGAAATTAAAAATGTTGTAGAAAGTTTCTTCTTTAATGGATTAGTAACCAAAGATAATTCCGAAAAAGTACCTGTATGTAAATATTTCAAATAATTAAAACTGCAGTATTAAATTTAACGTTTATAAGTAACTTTATTGTAACTTGCATTAATAAAAATTAACGCTCTGTTAGTTTCAGTCCGGTAAACTTATTTTATCGGACTAATGATATAATTTATCATTTCCAGGACTGAAACCGATAATGTAATGGAGTATATTACATTACAGTATGAAATAAATAAATAGAAAGTTAATCTAATCCTTACTTTATTATTACTCATCTAAAACGTTGTGTGACATAGAGTTAATCGGAAAAATCAGTTAACAAGGGTAACTTTTGATTAGAGGGACATATAAGCTCAATTATAACAGAGCGCTTACCATTTGAACTCCGAGTAGTTTTAAAATAGGCTTAACCCTTTTAGTAAATCTCAGTGTTATTTTTTACCCTGGTTCAGGGCCGGTTTCTCAATAGCGAGTTAGCGTTAACTCGAGCAACATAACCTTATAAAAATCTTTAAAATAGGAGTTAAAGGTAACTCCAGAGTAACCCTGGCTTCAAGACGAGGGTAACTTATTTTACCACAGGGTTAACCTAAAAAAATATTGACTTAAAACACCAAAAAACTGGGATTTATAGCCCGAGTTAATTTAACTCTCTGGTAACCCGGTATTGAGAAACCGGCCCTCAGTGTCGTACGCAGAAATTGTTCCTGGAGCGGGATTTGAGGGTCCTGGGAAGGCTTGAGTAATCGAATCGATTTTGTGGAATGTTCAACCCATAGGCGTCCATTTTCAGTGGGGATAGGGCTTGAGCCCCTAAGCCCCCTCCCCAGCATACGCCGGTGCTCGTTTATTTAGAATGGACAACTATGGGATAATGGTCCGTTTCATAAAAAATTGGACGCCAACGCACGTAAATTTCACAGTGCAATTTTGGAAAATTTTGATCACTCTGCGCTTAGTTGGCAACCCAACAATTCTAAATATTTTTGACCCTCATAAGATAGGCGAAAATGGTACTTTACCTCCCTAGGGAGTTTTACATATTTTACCTCCCTCCGGGATTTTTCGTTACTTTACCTCCCTGTACCGCGTAGGGATCCTTGCTGCCAAATTAAGTCGGTCGTATAAAACCTGTTACTGTAGGTATTATTAGGTGGTAGATAAATTCTGATACATTCCTCTGGAGTAAAGTGCATTTCCAAAACAAACCGCGGGGGAAAAAGTTACAGTTTCCTCCCTTGGTCTGTAAATAAATATTCTATCAAATGATTCCAAATCCAGTCATATTTTTAAAAAAATATACAGAGTAACTCATTGATGCCTCTGAGGCAAACTCTGGGGCTTGTGCCTGAAATCCTAAATACACGGATCGAAAAATGTGCAAATATTTATTTTAAAAAAAAACAATAAATATATAATCGATATAGATCCAGTCAAATTATTTGATAAATATTAGTCCCTAATTTTATAAACAAATTGACGTTGGTAAAACGTATCGTATCATTAACCTGAATAGATTCGTTACTTTAAAAATTATCTTTAGAAAATATTTTCTTGGTGAACGCCTATGTATTATCAAACCAGGAATTTATCAGACCGTATTTAAAAAAAAAATTCATTGTAAGAACGATTCACCATAAAAACTGCAATTTGTTAAACCAATTTATTATCCGAACCTTATTTCTTTAAACCATTCAATAACAAATTCAAAATTTATAAGACCCGTTTTTAATAGAACAAACAAATCGTTCATCAAACTCATTCAATATCAAACTTGTAATTTGTAAAACCCATTTTTAATAAAACCCGCAATTTGTCATACCCTTATTTTTTAAAACCGGAATTCGTAAAACCCGTTGTTTATCATAAAATGTTTGCTAAATTGATTGCGCCTTCGCCAATAATATATGAACCGGAGGCGTAGACGCAGGTGGTGCGGCGGCGCGGCGTTTCGATGCATTTGTCGTTCTATGTGCGCACACTTGGCTAAAAGTATTTACAGGTAGTGTTCAATAACTTGTGTATAGATGTCAGTCTTTTGTTCTTAATTGGTGAATGCACAAACGATTTAGAAATTTTCTGATAAACAACGGGTTTTACAAATTCCGGTTTTGATAAATAATGGTTTGACAAATTACGGGTTTGATATCGAATGAGTTTGATGAACAATGTTCGGTTAAAAACGGGTCTTATAAATTCGAATTTGCTATTGAATAAGTTTGAAGAAATAAGGTTCGGGTAAAAAATTGGTTTAACGAATTTCAGTTTCTATAATGAATGATTTTATGATTGAACTTTTTTTTATTTAACGGGTTTGATTTTGGACATTCTGATAAAGCGTGGGCGTACTTCTTGGTTTGATCATTTTGAAGCTCGTGGGACTGAGCGCTCGAGAAACGCTGCTGCAAAATGGTCTGCTACATTATTTTTTTTTTGAGTGGCTTAATAGTTCATTTTTAGATGAAATTTTCAGTATCTTGACAGTAAAAAATTGACAGTATCAGTGGCTTCCATTCTGACGGGTTTTATTGTTTATTAAGGTACAGTACGAATATTTTTTTAATGCATAAAATCCCTATGTTGCGGAAGTAAACGTATAACCCCATATATCAAATATTAGTGAAATATTTACTCATATTAATCTTACAGTTAACTATTATTTATCATAGAGCCTCTTCTTTTTAGAGTAATACCATTTCCTATAGTTGAAGTTTAATTGAACTAAACTGCGAAATGCCAACTGCGAACTAAGAAGTTTATAATTCTCACAAGGTAGCCTAAATGGCATGAGCAAGGATTTACTGAATTTTTTTGGTTGTAGCGTGTAAAATAACATTTTTACATGGAATTGACCTTTTCTACTGTTTCTTTTCTGCCTCTTTGATTGATTATGGAATGTCCTTTTTCACAATAAAGCCCTGTTCGCATGTAGAGGTTTGCTATGCGTGCCCACCTTGACACTAGAAGGCATCACGTGATGAATCCGAGTCGAATGGGGGATTCCCAGATAAACTTAAGCGACTAAAAATATGTACCGAATTAATTTTTATTGCTTCTCTTCTATATTCACAACTGATCTTTGTATAATTGTTTAATGATTAATAAAATGTGTATAATGAAAGATAATATATACCAAACCTAGTTTTATATTTATTACACTTTGTGCAATTTGTAAATCCATAAATTCTACAAGGGTGCTATAATAGCTAATTATTCATTATAGAACTGATTGCATTATTACAACACTCAGTAGGTTATATTCCGAGATATATATATATATATGAATCGAATCGACAATAACTAGAATTACTATTTTTTAAGTCTTGGAGTAAGACAAGGCATATCAAAGCAGGGGTGGTCTAGAGCAATATTTTTGAGTTTTTCTTTTTTTATGATGGATCAAAGATCACCCTTTACTGTTGTGTTTCTGCTTGTATCTTCCGCCTAGTCATTATATTTTTTTTTAGATTTTTATATCAATTCTTTACTTATGTCAGCCGAAACAAAAATTCAGATTTTGGCCACTTTTTACTGATGTTCATGCGCCAACTTAATAACCTTAGAACACTGGTAATCTAGTCTAATGGTTAACAACTGCTTGAACTGGCATGGATGGGATATTTATTATTATAACATCAATAGACAAGACTGATTTTGGTTGATTTTTTGATACCAATCTTTATCCTGCGCGGGCCAGGTAACCTTACCTTGTTCTAGAAAACAAAGTCATCAAATAATCAACAGATTACCTAGTAAAAAACGAGAACTAAAGGCTATTTTGTAAAAATTCCTAACTTATTTCGTAAGTTTACAATTTTCTTGTAAAAACCCTTTGTTTCTTATTCTTATAAAGTAAACCTGTATGTTTACACATCTAGAATTTTATGTTACATATTAGCTTTTAAATTTTACATTGTAATTTTCCGATTTCTAGCAAAAATTACAATGTAATGTAATATTACAATGGACTATGGTAAAAGTTCAGTGTTTATTCGGTAAAACGGCTGTAACACGCCGGAACACACCTGAGGTGGACATTTTGCAGTCCTTTGTTTACAGTAGCACAGTGGTTCGTTTGAAGAGCACTTCGAAAGTAAAAAATAGCAAATGTGTGAAGTGTATAAAGAAATGTACGTAAGTTTTACTTTGGTGAAGCTGAAGATACAATTAAAAAACTACTAGATACTAGCGACAGAATTTCAAAGCCGTGAGTCAAAATAAAAATAGTAAATACAAGCTATTAGTGAGAGTTAAAAAATACCGTGGTATTTTATATCTTGAATATGAATCTGGTACAAAAAAGTGAGGTTAGAAATCACTGTAATCTAACAATTGTGCCATCAGCTATATTTTACCAACGATAAGTTCTGTAATTTTACAAATCCTTTTTAACAGTGTAATTTTTTATTTAGCTTTCTTGCTACCTACTAATTGTGTTTACATTAGCAGTATGCAATACAAGTTAAATTTTTTCATTGTCCGGTCCTGCATTTCAGCCCTGAAACGCGGCTGTTTAACTCGCGTTTGTGTCCCACATTCGCTCGATATATCAAGGAGCACTAAGCTCTACATAAATGTCGTTCAGGTAAAAATCATTCGTTTCTTAAAACTGCTTTTAGGCACTTAATTAATTAATCTTAATTCATATACCATATTATAATGGTTAATAATTAATTTTTCATCTTCAGGTTTTTTCGTCACTTTGGAGTGGATAATTTATATTCTAGAATGACGTTCTAATTGTAAATTTGATCCCCCCCCTTCACCCTTAGTTAGGAGAAAAATTATTATAGTGTCTTTTTTCCGCAACGTTACTTTGGCGTTTTTTTTGTATTGGTGGATTCAGGATGTGTTCACACGCAACTAAAATAGTAGTTTAACAACTAGTGGCTAAAATGGTGCACGAGTAAAAAAAAGCACAGTTTAGCCGGGAGTTGTTAACACTATTTTTTTATGTCGAAACTACTTTTTTTGGGTTTTTCGCCACTAAGTTAAGAAAATTTTTTTCAAAAATATGTTAAAACCCACTGCGTAAATTCCTAAAGAAAAAAATTTGTTCGTTTGTCAGTGGTTTTTAAATAAGATAAAAAATTTGCCTACACACACGCAAATCCTAACTAGAATCTAAGTACTTATCTGACGTTTCGGCAGAAATTCTACTGCCGTTATCAAAGAATTTTATCCTTTTCAAAAACTTTTTTCGATTTTTTTTTAAAATATCTGTCTGTTGTCATACAACTGACTGACTTTGACTGATATATATTTCAAATATTAACTTGACAGTTTGGTGCGTCGATAGTAGCCAACAAGGTATTGGGTGAATTTAGTAAAATTTAAAATCAAAATTATATTTGTTTGAGTGTTTTCGATTTTAGATTACTTTATAAAAATACAAAAATTTTTATATTAAAATATCAATTATAAAAATTATCTTTTGACTAACTTTAAGAAAAAATATATTAGAAACCCAAAGAACTTCAATGCTATTTTTTATTTTATTTTAAAAAAACCTTTTTGAAAATCTTGCTTTAAAATTGGAAGCCAAACTGTATTTATATCAACTGATATGCTAGCTATGCATTCATCTTTGTTAAGATAGATGCAAGCTGCTTCTTTGATTTTTCGTTTAATTTTGTCTGGTTCTTTTTGTAATATACTGGTTTCTCCCCACATTACTCTATGATCATTTTCAAAAGAATGTTGGCAAATTTTAGACTTCTCCCAGTCTCCCCTTCTGAGGTAACCCCTATGGTCATTTATTTTTTTAATACCTTTATCAAAAAATTCAAGAAAAACAGGAAAATACTTTTAAAAATCTCGAACGACGAGCACTTCTCGCAACACATCATTTTTACACTATAATCGTTGACAGTTTGATATTTTGACGATGTTTTTAAATGATTTTTTCGTAAATACTTGGTGAAAACTGACGGAAATGGCTTAATTTTTAGGCAAGAATAATTATATTTTTTCAATTTTACTATTTTCCGCTATTTCTATTTAATTTTGTGTAAAAAATGGACCGAAATCTTTTTTTGCACCCGTGATCAAAAAAAAAGTTTTTTGCATAGGTAACCAAAAAAGCCATGCTTTAGTTGAAGGTATAAAAAAACAGCTTTCAAGTTCATTCTTAAAATCATTTGTGAGACTGTAATAGAACTATTATTTTTATTTATTTTAATAATATTCGTGTGTTCAATAGGTCAAATATTGTAAAATTTATGAAAATTCATTAAATTTTATGTAGATCTTCCTTTATTATTATAGGTGCCGATGTCAAAAAGAGGTATGTTCGAGAATTGTAGAAAATCGTCGGTATTTTTGCATTCTGTCTCTTTTTTGTCATGCTATGAGTGCAGGGAAGAAGCGTTTTCTGACAAAAATTTAGTTAATTCATATCTACAGGGTGTCCAAAATTCGATTGTTTTGGGGGGTTTTGGGTACTTCTTCACATTTCAAGACAATATTTTTGGTCAAAACCGCATTTCAATATGTCACCCCGTCTTCGAGCTACGGGGGCGTTTTGAAAAGTCTGCATTTTTTTAGGGTTTTTGAGATATAACACAAAGTTGGTATTTTTCTTATGGAACACCCCATTTTTTTTCTTTCGGAATGTTTTTTTTATTTCCTTCAATACGATGTGCCCCTTATAAAAATCGGATAAATAATTGTCGAGTTATTAAATATTTTCCATAAATCATATATATAGTAGGATGTGATAAAAGCATTATTAAAAAGATCTATAGTGCCTTGGTTCACAATCTGAACATAAAATATAGATTTATTATTGATATAATAGTAGACCTTGAATTCAGTTAAGAAGCAAAATTTTTTTATTTTGTCGTAACAAATTATTTTTGTCATTCCAGATTGACAACCATGGCACTCTAGATTTTTTTAATAATGTGGCGTGCCGTTTTTATCACAGCCCACCATATGATTTATGGAAAATATTTAATAAGTTTTGATGGAAATTAAAAGGGCATTCAAAATATGTAAAAAAATTTGGGTGTTCCATAAAAAAAATGCTAACTTTGTGTTATATCTTAAAAACTAAAAGTGACTTATGAAATCTGATTTAGTAATCAATTTCTAGTTGAAAAACTCTACAAAATGCAATTAACAGCACGAAGATATTTTCATAAATAAAAAAGCCCCCGTAGCTCGAAGACGGGGTCACATATTGAAATGCGGTTTTTACCAAATATCTTGTCATGATATTTGAGCCTCGCAAAGGGGGGTCGAATTTTCTCTATTTCCTCTAGAAGTACCCGAAAACCCTCTAAACCATCGAATTTTGGACAACCTGTACAAACAAAAACCTTTTACTCCTTTTTTCTTTCATATTAGACCTTGCTTAATCCTAAGTACAACTCGTCCTAACTAATTCCATGTGACAAAGATAGGAATAGATAAAAAAACAACAAGTCAAACAAAGATGACCTTATTTTTATTTCTGAAACCTACAATACACCTACAAGCACTACAAGGTCCATATCCACTCGCATCGATCACAAACTACGTTTATATTTGAACGCATAAACCTTTTGGATGTATTCGAGTAAAAAGAGAATAAAGTACATCGACCATGGTGTTTTTATATAAAAATTCAAATATATTTTCAACTTAGTGAAACTATCCATGTAAACGTATTTTTAAACCTTTTCACTATATTACAAGGTATGTTTAGGTGGAATAACGTCAAAATTTCAAACTTATCTGTTATAATAATGCAATATTCTATGATTAAGTTCATGTGAGATTGTCATTGAGCAACCCCTTGCTTTAAATGAGATTTGGTGAGATTTTTTATCAGACCCCTTCCTCCATTTTCAGCTTACTAACGGCGCTGATACGAAAGGTCACAAAATCGCGGATGCACAAAAGCCCGCAAGGACAAAAGCTCGTAGATCAAACGCGCAGAAATAAAAGTTATTGGAGAGAAGTGTGCTGACACATGCGCAATTGCACACAAGCAAACACCGGTAAATTCATAAATAACTATTAGGTACATGAAGGCCCAGGATGCGAGAAAATCGTAGCGGCAACGGTCAAAATCTAGATTGCCATGATATAGCCAATGGGATAGCCTGAGCATGCGCTTCCATCTCACGCATGCGCATTGGAGCCCGTCATTAATCCATTGGCCCTGGGGTTTTCTCTACGCTTTTTATCATAGGGAAATACACGGGCAGGGCTTTATAGCATCTCATAGTTATATGGGTAAATTACTATAAAAAGGACGAGGGACTGACACAAATTTAGAATAAAATTAATTATTTTTTTTTTATTTTACTAGGTTGTGCTTTTTCCATACTCTCTTATATGTCTGCGCGGCTGGGTGCCTGTGCGATTTTGACCTGCGCACTTTTGGACTGTGCTCTATTGATCTACGACACCCACATCAATTCGGATAGACCCAAGTCGATTTCGAATTGAAGGTCCACTTATTGTACATTACGAAGATTTTTGTGCATAATCCTAGAAAAAAACTGGCTATTAAGTTTTGGATGTAGAAGAGATCAAGGGGCCAAAAGAATTAAACTAAAACATTTGTAAGAAAAAGCAGACATCAGTGGTTTGTTTGACCTTACGTCATTGGTTATATTATTAAATTAAGGAAAAAGCTCCATTTTTGGGCGAAATTTGTATCCTACCTTTTTTATCCCAATTAAAGCATAATCAAACTAAGGAACCCACGAAAAAGCCGAATTTACAAATCCGAAACACAATTGAACAGAAAATAAAAGTAAACGAAAGTAAAATACCTAAAATAATGCACACGAATATAATTTAACCGATTATAATTTTCCCCAACCCTAAAATATCAGAATTACAAAAGTATCAAAAGTAATTGTCTAGAAACGAAATACACCGACCCACAAATTGATAGAAAATAATAAATAATAAATTAAATGAGCAGAACCAGAATCCAGCCGAATCGCTATTGGACATGCGTCAAATTTAGATCTCTAGAGCGCCGTAGGCCCTGGATTGCGGCGTTGACAAGTTTCTTTATTTGAAAGATAACACGAAGATTTGTTTTTATTAAACGATTTTATTTAACTTCACAGTTTCTGGCTAACTGTCTATCAAATCTTGCGATTTATTTTTGTAATGTAGGTCGACAATACAATATTATGAAGAAATTTGGGGGTAGGGAGTGGCTGAAGAATGTAAAGGGGGTTAATTAATACAATATCACAAGTTACCTGGCAACGTAGCAATTGAATTCAAATCATTTTCGGCCAGATTGGGGTTCGGCATTATTATGTTTCTATAAAAATTATTTTCGTCAAAAATATTTTCTAACATTTTGTGTTTCTATAAAAATTTAAATTGAATTCTATGCATATATTTTCTAGCGATTTTATTTTCAGGTTTCCATGTCCGAGACAATTTTTTTCGGACCAATTATTTTCTTTTCTTTTAAATTCCGACAAATTATGTTTCTGCCAAATTTGGTTTCGGGTTTTTTATAGGGACCCTCAAAGTACCCTCAAAAAACAGGTCATATTTTTGAATTTAATTCATTATTCTTAAAATGCCTTTAAGCTCTTTTGACCATTACTACCTACAAATAAAATATGTACCTCTAAATAAATAAAACAACAGGGATGTTTTTAAATTATTACAATACATTTCTCCTTTATGTCCTACTTAAATTTCCTATTTCTAATATTTCATGCAAAATGTAAAACTGTCCTACATTTTGCACAATAGAGACTTATTGGCCTGCCGCTATTGGTGCCGACCTTCCAATAATAATGACTGACTTGCTGAATGAAGTCGCTTGCAAAATGATTCCATATTTTTTATTTTTGTTTTAAAGTTTTGTTTTTTGCTCAAAATTGATTAATTATTTATTAACTAAAAACACAAGATTTTTGGTCAAATGTCAGAAAAAGGACAAGGTACTACTACTACTAAAACCAAGATGTAATCAACACTATTAAGGTCGACCTTAATCTAATGGCTAGTATCGGACAATAATACTGCTCCACTGTAAAAAATCTCCAATAACTCCTTAATATTGGATGACAAAAGAACATTTCCATGTCACTGGGTCTATGCACTGTCATGGTATTTTTGCTGTAATGACTCAGAATGATAAAATAAAATAGAGCAAATTTATGAGTGATATAGAGAACGCTGACGCTAAGTTTTTCCCCTTTATTAATAATGTAAAGGTTGGTATATCTATTATAGAGAGCCATTACATATTGAGGGGGAATTTTATAGAGTAAGCATTCGTTGAATCTAAAAATAAGAATTGGGGACTTGTGGTACCTGGTAAGATTAAAATCTATATTTGGAAAAACATAAAACAATAAAACAGTATCGTTATGAATTTAATTACTACTTACATAACCAAAGACTAAAAGAGAAATTGCAATTCTGCAAATTTTGAGATCGGCATTTAATAAAAATATAAATAAATGGCGCCATCGGGCACGTTTAATAGCCATCCAAAAAAAGAAATATTTTTTTTTATTTTTTTTTTCAAAATTTTTAAAATTTTTTTTTTCGTTGGCATGCAATTAATGATTAATCTATCTTATCGTGTAAACCGCGTGTCGCTAACTGCTACGGTTCGTGAGTTAGGTGAGTTAGGTTAGGTATTTTAACATTTTTATTTTTTTTTAGATATCTCAAAGACTATTGATATTGTTTTTGTTGAAAATGTAATTATCCGTCTAAATATTAAAACCATGTGCTTTAGCTGCTACAGTTCGTGGTTACTGTTTTTATAAATAATAAAATAAATATATGTTTGTTTTTCTTGAATATCTCAAAAACTATTTTTATATAAAATATAATTAACCATCGTAGCGTGAAAAACGCGTGTTCCTAGCTGCTATGGTTTACGACTTACGATATTTTAAAAAGTTACCCCCCATATCTACCACCTTCGCAACCCTCCACCTCCACCGAAAACTAATCAGCTAACGCCTGGTCCCAGAAAATTTTTGTGCCAAATTTGATCAAAATTGGTGAAGCAGTTACAGACAGATAGAAACGAAGACAAACAGACACCTTGATAAAATTTTGTATCCAGGTCTTTTCTAGTGGAAATAAAAAAACTTTTTTTAACGATCCCAATAATAGCCTCCGTACTATGTATGGATGGCTAAAAATGCAAATCACAAACAGAAAGAGTTAGTTGGGTTGACTTTTTCTGATGCTCTGTTCAGCTTTTTTTTTGTTCCGTATCGTATAAAGATGATTTTGATGACTGGCTAATTTTACAAAGTGCTTTTTTTGAAGCGTTTAGTGATTTTAAATTTGAGCCTTTTGATAAGCTATGGTCATCCTTAAATTTTGTGGTAAGTTTTTTTTGTTGTTAATAATGAACAACGACGTTAAGTACTAGTAGAAGAGAAGGGTCCTTTTTTAATAGCAATATAGGCCTTAGTACTACAGGTCTTTCCAAGCGCGGAGCTGACCTCAAATCTAAGGGGGGGGGGGGTCAGTAATCAGATTTCAAAATGTTTATTTACCATAAATTTTTTGACAAAAAACTGTTGAAATGCGCCGAAAATTTTAAATAAAATTACAACAAAAATCAAGCTAAAAATACAAATCAGTGGTGTCATAGCTCCACAGGCCAAACAGTTTGACGAAATTACATTAAACGGAAAAAAAATCATCTAATATCAAGACGTAACGTCTTGATCCAAGAATAAATTAGAGAGGGCGAACTTGAGTTAGTTAACCGACATTAAATTCTTTGGCCAATAGAAATCTCATTATTATTTTGAGACAAATATGTTTAAGGTCATAGTAACTTAAACTTTATATAATAGGGAGTTGTGGACAGCATACAAAAATAACAAACTTTGTGGTTATCGTTATTTGACAAGGCGTCAAGAATAAAGTGATTTCGGTTTATTTTCCTATTTCTATATATGCTTACCCATAAAGCAATGTATTCTGCATCTTCCCTAATTAAACAGTAACAATTTTAAGCTTTGTTTTCGCAAAATTCGCCAACTTTGACGTGAATTGACAGAAGTAAATATAAACAAAATAAAGATAACTTCAAAAATCGTTGTTAATACCGCCAAAATTACATTATTTCTGAGGTTATCTTTATTTTGTTTATATTTACTTCTGTCAATCCACGTCAAAGCATTTATGTAGTTGACGAATTTTGCAAAAAAGAAACTTCAAATTGCTACTTTTTGAGGAATGAAGATGCAGATTGCGTTGTTTTATGGGTAAGCGTAGAAATAGTTAAGAAAATAAACGGAAATAACTTTATTCTTGGCGGCTTGTCAAATAACGATAATCACAAAGGTTGTTATTTTTGTATGCGGACCAAAAACTCCCTAAAAAAACTACTGGGTTTACTTTATATTTAGGTTATTCTCGTTATAAGAATAAACTATACTTACATGAGTCATTAGTTCAAAGTAGATTTAAAACGTTTGTTAATTTGAATCCATTGTAAATAATTTTTGAGAAAGTGCTATCTTTCTTTAAAAAAAATATCCTTACCGCAAAGCCGTTTATTATATATATATGTAATAGATCTTTATTTACACTAGTGGATTCTTTAAATGGAACGGTGCTTCTAGCGGCTTTAAGGAAGAGGTTTTAAAAAAAGCTAAAAGCGAATCTTTAATTATTTTTTACGGACTTTCCGCCCAGGAAAAAATTTGGGGCCCTCAACTGGAGGCCCAGGGCCCACCAACTATTTTTTTTTAAATAAGGAGGTACCACTTGTGGCACCCTTTTGGAAAGCTTGTTAAAAAATAAATTTAACGCACTAGTTTTTTTTAACATCTGTCAACGAATATGTCAAAAATTTTTAAAAATCTAATTTTTTTGTCAATAGCTTTAGCTTTAAAATAAACTACATAGTTCTCTATTTACTAAGCGGAATAAAGAAAATACATTTTTTTCATTAGGAGGTACCACTTGTGGCACCTCTTTGCAAAGCTTGTTAAAAAAGAAATTCGATTAAATATTTTTTTTTAACATCCGTCAACCCATGTGTTAAAAAATAAAATTGTCAATTGTTTTAGCTTCAAAATATACTACCAATTTCTTTATTTGCTAAGTGGAACAAAGGAACTACCACATAAGGATACCTTTTTTTAAATTACTAGATAGTAGATACAAGGGAGATAGATTCAAAGCATACCTCAATTTTCTTTTTCACTCAACCGTCCTTAACGACAAAAAATAGGTTTTTTAAATTTTTAACACATGGGTGACAAATGACAACAAAATGTATTTAATCAAATTTCTTTTTTCAAGCTTTCCAAAAAGGTGTCACAAGTGGTACCTCTTCATAAAAAAAATGTTGGTAGACCCTGGGCCTTCAGTGAGGCCCCCCAAATGAGCCGCCAATAATGGTGGTATTTTCTTTATTCCGCTTAGTAAATAGAGAAATATGTAGTTTATTTTGAACAATTGAAAAAAAATAAGTTTTTTTCCACCCTGTAGAGCGCGCGGGTAGGGCCAACACAGATTAAATTATTACAAATTTAAAACAAACAATTATTAATATAGATATAAAACAAGTACACACTTTTTGAATTAATTTAAATAAAAGGTTATTCTTAGAACAGGATAATAGCATCACTTGATAGGATTTCCTAATTTGTTTGATCGTTTGGCTTGATGTCTTCCTTATATGTATGTAATTTAACTAAAATCGTAAATATATTTTTTATAGAGAAAAGTCCTATTTTTTTTTATTTTTTAAATGTTTTTCTTAATTTCTCTTTGTGATCGTCATCGTAAATGGTCTTACTAACTGTACAATAATTTCTTGATTGAGACTGAATATTGTGCAATATCCTAGAGGCATAGAGTGGTGGTAAATATAGTTATGTGTTATGTTATTTAAATTTTACTCCACAAAGTTAACCTTGGATATGGCAAACAACAAATAACTATCCAAGTGTCGATTGCTAAATCATTTTCACGCATTTTTCGCACGCGAATTTTATAGTTTTTGTGTTGTAATCAAACGCTTGCGGAAATATTTTATTGCTTTAGAAAACGCATAATTTGGCTATGGGTTCAGTATGTAATTTTGCAATTTGACAATAATTGGCATGTAAAGATTAGATCGTTTAATATAATTTAATACCTTATAATGACAGTTTTTTGCCGGTTGTTTTAATTGGTTGATTATTACCCCAATAACTAACCGAACCAAGTAAATGCATTTAATTTTGTATAGCAAAACATTTTTGGTTGCAATTGACACAACTTTTTAGATATTTAAATTACAGAAAAAAAATCTATTTAAATCGAGCTTCGCGGTAACGCAAAATTCTTTAAAATTTAACATTTATAGAAGCATTGTTGGTTTATTTCCAGGAACAAAAATTCGTGAAACAATCAGCGTCACCCGGAAATTTCTATTTCTACTATTTAACACCAAAAGAGAGCCAGAAATTGTCTCGTGCCACTTGTCAAGGGATTCATATAACTGGTGCAAAATAACTGTAAATGTTTTATTGCTAAACTTGCGCTGTTAAAAATTTTATTAAAAAAAATGTTTGATTCGTTATTTAATTTGACAGCAGAATTGTATATTTTTAAGGTATAAAGTGAAATTATAGTTAGGAGTCTATAAGTATCTATTTATTTTTTACCCACTCAACAGGAAGCCTCTAATTATAAAGTAGGGGAAAAATAGATTACAATAGCAAAGAATAATAAAATCCTATAAAATTTTGAAATTAAAAAAAAAAACAAAAACAAGTCCTATACACTAAGAATTACCAAGAAATTAATCAATTTAAAATAAATCACACTGGTCTTGTAAACTCTATAATATTGTGTTTTAGAATAAAACAAACCATGGTTACATTTTAGAGGATTAAGTGGTACGTGATATTTAAGTCGAAAACAAACAATGAGACATCAATCGGCTATAACTTTTCATGTTTAAAGAAATCTTACGCATTTCTTTACGTCATCGACTATTGGAAAGGAGAACAAAATCATAAAAATATTAACACATTGCAGTTGTTGTATGTATACTTGTTACACAACTAGATCAGTTTGACACAAAAATAACAAAAAAAGACAAATGTTTGGAATGAAATCAAATCGCACCAATTTTTCTTATAGTTAGTGTAAACAGTGAACGAGGAACTAGTAAAAATAAAAGTGAATAAATATTCAGCAATGGGGGTGTCCCACGTTTTTCGAGAGAATTATCTAAAATGTATTTTTTATTTTCTCGGAAAACCTCTTGGTGTTGTAGAAAAACTGTTTTAAAGTTAACCTTCTTTAGTAACGCTCAAAAAAATAGTTTGAGCAACCAGCTTTACAAGGAAAGAAGCTGGCTAGTGGCCTTGCACCTATTCGTAACCTGAATTTAGGCCTATTTTATGACTCCAACGGTGACGGCGTACCCAAACGCCAACGTAAAATTTAAAAATCAAATCGACAGTAAAAACTTGCAAATTTCTATATAAACACAGTTAAAAAAAAATTCGCTATTGTCCCTTTGTATAATAAACAAGATAAACAGATAAACAAGAACCATTAGCTTTATTTTGATAGCACACCGCGACTGGTATTCCAAGTAAATACTGTATTTTACAATAGACCAAGCGTCTAATGACGTCACTGGCATTTATTGTGACGTCACATCCATATGTTTTGAAAATTGAACACTGAATCGATGATTAAAAACATTTTTTTTCGCATAGAAGACCTAACCTTTTTGCTAAGAATAGTAGTTTTCACGCAGTGACGTATTTAAAAACGCGAGTAAAAAAAGAACAGTTTAGCCGCGAGTTGTTAACACTATTTTTTTTTAATACCTTTATCAAAAAAAGAGGAAAAATCTTTTTTTATATCTTCATCAAAAACATGATTTTAGTAACTGTCTTCAGATAACTGAAGCATGGCTTTTTTGGTTACCGATGCAAAAAAACTTTATTTTTTGATCACGAGTGCAAAACAAGGTTTCTGTCCGTTTTTTACCCAAAACTAAAGAGAAATAGGGGAAAACAGTAATATTGAAAAAATCTAATTACTCTTGCCTAAAAATTAAGCCATTTCCGCCAGCTTTCACCAAGTATTTACAAAAAAATCATTTAAAAACATCGTCGAAATATCAAACTTTTAAAGATTAAAATGTCGCAACAATTAACGTCATCGAGTAAAAAGGCACATCGCTATGGCAACCATTGTTATTTCATTTACCAGCCGCCTTGATTTTTAGTGTAAGTGTGTTGCGACAAGTGCTCTTCGTTCGAAATTTTTAAAAGTATTTTCCTCTTTTTCTTGAATTTTTTGATAAAGGTATTAAAAAAAAATAGTGTTCACAGCTCGCGGCTAAACTGTGCTTTTTTTTCTCGCGTTTTTAAATACCTCGATGCGCTCGTTATTTAAACCAACGCTTCTAAAAAAAGCACTATTTTATCCACTAGTTGTGAAAACTACTATTCAAAATCTCGAACGAAGAGCACTTCTCGCAACACACCATCTTTACTTTATTAATCAAGGCGGCTGGTAAATGATTACAATGGTTTCTATAGCGATGTACCTTTTTACTTGGTGATTTTCATTGTTACGACATTTTAATTTTTTCGTCAATACTTGGTGAAAACTAGCGAAAAGTTTATCTTTAATTTCAATCTCTTTAAAGTTCATTTTGGGTAAAAAACCGACAGAAATCTTTTTTTGCTCCCGTGACCAAAAAAAAAGTTTTTTTGCATCGGTAACCAAAAAACCCATGCTTAAGTTATCTGCAGACAGTTACTAAAATCATGTTTTTGATGAAGGTATAAATATAGGTATATAAGGTATAAATAATATAAATAAAGACAAACAGAATAAGTTTCTCAAGTGAAGATAGCTGCTAGTACACTGACGGATCAAAAATGCCTTCAGGCGTTGGCTTTTTGCAGCCGGGAAAATATCAGGATTATACATAGTCTTGGACGAATGGCTACAATTTTCCAAGCGGAACTCTTCGCCATTGAAATGAGCACACGTTGGATGATAGATCGTAACTGGCGCAACAGATCAATAAAGATACTCTCCGACAGTCAAGCGGCCTTTAAGGCTCTTGAATCCTATAGGTGCTCATCGAGAACCGTTAGGAGCTGCCAGGACACACTGAACATCCTACTGCGAATAAACACTGTGTCGCTAGTATGGTATTCCGGGACATTCTGGGCATCAGGGAAATGAGACTGCCGACCAGCTGGGGCGTAAAGCGGCCTCTGCCGTCTTTATTGTCCCCGAACCAGCCCTTGGAATAGCATACAACAGAATCAACACTGCTCTCTCAGGCTGGATGGAAAACAAGTTTCACCAATACTGAAGAGAATTGTCGGGACTGGCACATTCCAAAGAGTTCATTACAAGCAGCGTCAACATATCTTCGTTAAACTACAGATCGACGGACTGGATCTGAATGATGCTTCACCAAAGCAAGTTGCGAGCCTCTTTAAGGGGCTGAATATTCTGTAGCAACAAAAAATGTTAAAAGTACTTGCACACTCATAAACGAATCAATCAATCAAATCAAGATATAAAAAAAAGTATTTAAGTGGTTTTCTTTGCCCCGTATGTTTATGTATAATCCTAACAGAAGGTAATATTTTTTATGAAAGCCTCATTTAGATGGCGACAGACATGTAATAACTTTAACTGCTGTAACAGTTCTTTTCCCTTCATGCTTCTGAAGTAGTAATACCAAAATAGTCGAGGTTTAAACGCCCGCTATCCTTTACAAATCTAGAAAATGGATCATTCATTGCCATCTTGAGAAAGTACTGAAAAATGTTTCTTAGTTCATTTGGCCCTCTTTGTAAGATCTTGACTTCCTTTTCACACATGACATGACACACATTAGTTGTTGATACCTGAAAGATCCAATTGATTACATAAATATGTCAAAAACAAAAGCGAAAGTTACCTTTCTCCTTCCAAAACTTTAAGCATGGTGAGGCAAGTTTCATCATCGGTGTCGTCTTTGACTTACTTTTAAGCCAGTAAAAAAACACTATTAAAAGAATTTAGTAGTTGTAATAAATGTATCTACTAGTACTTGTTTATAGGAAACTGCAATACATAAATTTATTAGTAATCCAAAAGAATATTATAAACTTGAAAAATCTCTTTATAAATCTTCTTCTTCAAGTGCCATGCTCTCTTCAAACGTTGGCTATCATCGGCGCGATCTCTACTCTGTCCACTGCTTTTCGGAAAAGTATCGTAGTACTAACACCATACCATATTTTTAAGCCATGATATCGTCTACGACCCGGACCTCTTCTGCCTTCAATTTTGCTTTCTATCATCAGTTTTAAAAGTTTATATTTGTCCTTTCTGAAAATATGGCCAAAATATTCAAGTTTTCGTTTTTTGATGGTAAATAAAACTTCAAGATCTTTATTTACTCTAAGCAGAACATCCACATTAGTTACTCAGTCCATCCAAGATATCCTTAGTATTCTACGATAACACCACATCTCGAACGCCTCTAACTTTTTGCACATAGCCTCAGTCAGTGTCCATGCTTCCATACCATAATATAAGATGCTAAAAACATAACACCGCACCCACGGAGTGGTATTAAGATCGCGACTACACAACTCTGATTTCATTTTGATAAGAGGTGATCTGGCCTGTTCAATTCTTGCACGAACTTCTTGCATGTTGTCCCAGTTCTCATTGAGGAGGCAACCCAAGTATTTGTATGAATCTACGCGTTCAACTTGCTGCCTATTTACTTCTAATATGCCTCTGATATTCTATTATGACAGTGTCGTCGGCATATCGTAGGTTGTTGATTTTTATGCCGTTTATGGTCAGACTCTCTTCCCAGTTATGAAATTATTATGATTTTGTCACTATAGATATTAAACAACAGCGGAGACAATATACATACAACCTTAGCCCACACGTCTTCTTATTTGGACCTCTCCGGACAGTTGGCCATCAACCTTTATTTGAGCAGTCTGATTTCAGTATAAATTAGCGATTATCTTTAGATCTCGGTCATCTAGACCAACTTCTTTTAGCGATTCTAGGAGCTTTTCGTGTTGGACTCGATCAAACGCTTTCTCATGATCTACGAAACAGGTATATACTGCCACCGACACATCCCTAGACCGCTGAACTAAGACTTGAATGCCAAACAGGGCCTCTTTTGTCCCGAACCCACCACGAAATCCAAACTGCGTGTCGCCCATAAAGGATTCGCATTTTCCATAAATTCTTTTATGGATAATCTTTAGAACTAATAATATTATAATCAGTACACGTGTTTGCTGAATGTTTTTTTAGACAGTCATCAGGGATTTTACCGCTGCGATAAATCAAGTTAAAAAGTTTGGACAGCTTATTTAGCGAATCTTCGTTTTACATTAGCTTTTAACTCTTTAGTGTGTACTTCGTCTTGCCCCACCGCTTTTCTGTTTTTAGCTGAAGATATTGCGTGTTGTACTTCATGTGGTGTTATATCTATGCCTTAGTTTAAAAATTATTCTGGCTGTTGGGATCGGTTATCGTCTTTATTGATCACGAATTCTTGCATATGTATACTGTTCCTTCTAAATTCTCCGGACCAATTTCAACATAGCCGCTGACATTCAAACACAGAAGTTATTTTGAATTCATATTTTATTTTACACTCTATTTGTTAAACAGTTGTTGCAATTTTGCAATAACAAATAGTGTGGTGTTTTTTTTTTGAGTGAAAATAATTGGAGGAACAAAAACATCAAAATAGGTAAGTGAAATTTGTCTCCTTTTTAGTTTACGCATACGCCATTGAAATTTGTGATGATTTTTGGTTGTAAAAGCCTTTGGAATAAAATATGAAATAAAATGACAGCCGTAACTGCAAAATTATTCTCATCAACCGTGAAATATTTTTTTAAACAATGGCGTGTTCTATCACCCGGGCAACAGTGACTACATTCGACATAAAATACTGAATAGACTAGGGTTGAAAAAGAACCATTAAAGGTTCGAAACGTTCCAAAGAAATGTAAGTATTTCTTTTGCCCACTATTCTTACCCACAAAATACCAGTAAAATAATTTTACCAAAAGATACAAAATTTACAAAAAGAAAATATTGTATTTCGTAAAACTCTCTCTTCTGGCACCTTGAGCAGGGTGCGGACTAGGCGAACGAACAGAAGCACACGTATACATTCGGCACATTGACCAACGCTTACGTTCGTTCGCTTTCGGAAGTTTTCCACCGGCTAGCGATTGTCGGTACATCAAAGGATTTTTGTCCTAGACCAAATGCATTTGCTTAAAAATGTATAAAGTGCCAGTGGCAAGTGTGATTTTTTTTCAGTATTTTGGTTGGTTCTTCGTGTTAAATATGACACTGCGATGATTGTGAGAGACCGGTGCAAAAAAAATAAAACAACGAACGTATTTGTGCGTAGACGTTTGTTAGTGTGGACAGTAATGAACAAACACGCGCATACAAACGTATACGTGCGCTGCTGTTTGTTCGCACAGTGTGTACGCAGCTATAAGCACTCCTTCAGTTCCTTTCCATTCATCCTCCGCATTCAAATGGATAGTTTCAAGGGGGGTGATGGTAAAGAATGAAAATGGTTATACATTTTACGAGCACCAGATAACACAAATACAAAATTCGAACGTTTTTTATTGACATACGGCAAAAATATTTTTCGACTCTATTTTAATTATACCATGTCAAAAATTTGAATGTTTTAACAAGATATCATAAGGTAATAAATAAAAATAAATATTTTAGCAGAAAAGAGATTTGGGTGAGGCCTCTAAACATTAGGGCTCTGTGTGTCAACACGAGTAACCGGCATGAAAAGTTTTGGTTGAGATTAATTGATGGAGTGGGTTTTAGCCTAAGTGTCGACCAAATTTAGTGACAGTGGGTTTATAGCATCACTGTTATGATTCTTTGTTATAGATTTACTGCTTGTTTATGTATTGTTTTATCGGCCTAAAATGTTTACGGAATTTATTCAGCAAAATGAGCGGCCTGGCAGAGAGGCTAACCCGAGACATTGAAAGTTCAGCGACCTGCCGAGCATCGTATATGAGTTAATAGGTCAACATTTTACTGCTGATTAGTGCCAAAGAATAAAGAACGACATTTTTAGAATCAGAAAGTAATTTTATAACAAATTCGAAATTAAAAGATACTAATAAAACCAATATAACAAATTATAGCGCATTTATAAAGGCATTTAGAACACTTTCAGGGCCGATATTCTGGCCCTTAAGTGACGAGCAAAACGGCAAGCAAATGGTACATGCAAAAGTCCATAAAGAGAAGCAAGCTATACTCCTAGAGAATATTAAATATTTCCCCTCATATATGTATCCTGTAACACATATTATGCATATAATGCATGCTGGATCTGCTGGACGGAAGGTCCCGGGTTCGATTCCCGGCTAATTGGATGAATATTTTGTGTTTGTCCTAGAAACTACACTTGCCACTTACTTTGGCAGAATTGAACATTGAAAATGTAAATATATTATCTAAGTTAGTTTCGATTTGCAGTGTTGGTAATGATGATCATCATTCTACAAATAAGTAAACATCGGTGTAAGCTTCTTATTCTAAAGCTCTGATCGCTGAAACAAACGCGCATTGCGCACCGATAGTCGCGGATTCGCTGGTTCTCGCATACACTACGGCTACCTCACGTCAAGTAGGCTATGCCGGCGCACTAACGTTGTTGACATAGCAAAGTTTCGACAAATTGTTATTGTCAATTATTGATTTGTTTAAATTTGGCGAACGCGATTTGATAGCTCATAACATCAACAAAGTGTGCATAACTGATCTATACAAAGTGTCATATTAGATAAGACTGATTACACGTGTTAAGTAGACGAATAATTATTTATTAGCCAATTGAGTATATTAGGTAATAAACTTAGTCAAAAATTTACAAGTAAAAGATGACGGTCAACGATTTTAAGGGTGCCAACGTTCAGCCAGGTGATGACGATATGGAAGTGGAGAACGAACCAGTGGTGGATTCGCCTGCTCAAAATGATAACGAAGAGAATCTTCTTGGAAGAGTTTTAGCAGGTGAGAAAAATGTTATATATCTAAATTTCTTTAATAAAGTAAAAGAATTTTCAACACGGAATCGGTAAAATTGTTTTTGTATCATGATGAACTGTAAAGATTTAGAATTGGTTGGTAGGTATAACATTTCTATGTTAAGTGTAAAGTTAAACATCTGTTTCGAAAAAGGTAGAAGAAGAAACTTCAACATCTTCACATAATTATGAAATGGCTTAACTTAGCCTATCATTGATTTCTTCCAATTTTAAATTGACAGCCTTTCATAGCATAATTATTTGAATTGTCAGAGGTTTAATAATTACCACTCGCATTTTTCCTAATTTTTGCAAAATCTTCTTTATTAGTGTGCTTTAGCAGCTTTTATGGCATTTAATTTTATTACAATAAACTCTTCGCAGGGTAAATTTCGCAGGTTAACGTTTTCACTTTTCAATCGTGCGGAATTATCTGGGCCAGTGCTCACCTCGATCGCGGCTAGTTCGTTGACTCGGCCTTCAAAGCGATTTTATCTACTGTCTTTGTCTGACTCCCAACATACAGCTGCTTCGGTATATTTTGTTTCTCACTCGCACTTTTACTGGGTATGAATTATTTTGCAGTCACATACATAATAGTAAGCCTGCTATGAAAGGTGGCAAAAAAATCCGGAAAAAATAAATCTCACATAATCAGTAAATACTGGATGGAAATCGCACTTTTGAGATACCTACGTAAAAATAATTTTTCCAATTGACGATATTCTGGGCGAAACGAAGAAATTCATTAGGATATCAGAAAAAAAGCAGTTGTGGATTGGGGTTGATCCAATTCATGGTCAGCATTATTTTGTAACCCAATGTTGGCAACAACGGGAACCAACATGGCCACGCATAATGTCATTAATTCAACTTAAATTAGGTGTCAGATATTCAAACTTTCTTGACATATAGCTGCCGATTTTAGTACTTTATTGGTGGTTGACTTGTTGGATTTAGTTGTAAAATTTTATTCTACTTTTATGCAAATATTTTCTGGTCTAACTGTCGTATAGTACCCACATTTTCTTATCCATGTCACATAGGTTTACTCTCCCCTCAGGGTATCTTATTTTCGCTTGTGGCTCAATACAAGCTCATAGCAATAATCGAGGTCGATCGTCACCTCGCTTAAAGGCTAGTTCGTTCAACCCTGCACACTGTATGAATGTAGGGCAAGATAAAATTAAAACTGAAGGTTGATTTTTGTTGCAGGGTTGTCACGTTTATTTAAAAAAAATAAAAAAGGGCCATTGAAAAATCTCTAAATAACACCCAATAAAATAATCAGAATCAATAAATTAAGAACGTTAAAGAAGTAAGCTCTAACAGAGCATAATAATATTTAAGTGAAAGATAAAAGCATCAACCATATAAGGGTCATTCCATCAAATTTCGACCAACCGCTGCATATTTTTAAAAACTAACCAAAAAATATATGATGCTTATCCTTATGAGTAGTTGCCAAAATGTACAGTTTTCAATTTTCTCCCCCCCGTCTTTGATTCATAATAAAGAGCATCAGAACAATGAACATTGATGCATTTTTTATTCTAGACCCAATGGATTTTAGTAGTCTGCTTCTATTCGTGGCTATCAAAACAGAATTCTTTAACCAGTAGGCGGCTAGTCCTCATTTTTAATCACCTGACAACATCGCATCCTGCACATCTTAAAATCAGCGATCAGATTGGGTCGCTAATTGGGTTCCCTCTGCTCCAATTCGGTGGCCTCCAAAGTCGGAGGGTTCATCGACACCTGACTCTTAGGTCGAGATATTAACAAAAAGGATTTTTTGCACACCTTTTTTCTTAAAGGCATAGATTTTTATTTTTGATTCTCTCGCTCCCTACTTGATCTATTTAGTAGTAGTAGTAGTATAGGAGCGGCCCGTGGACCTGACAATTAGGCCTCTTCAAGGGCCCTTTCTGCCATACCCCGTTCCTTACCCGTATGCCTCTACTTCCGCTGCACCTCTCTCTCCGAGCCTCCCTGTCTTCTTTACGAAGTTTAGTATGTCGGCCCATTTGAGCGAGTGCAGCTCTTCTTCCTCTATCGTGGGAAATCCCAACTTCAGCTGCCTTGATCTGGCATATGCATCACACTCTTCTATCAAGTGCTGTGCCGATGCCTCTTCGAGCAGCAGGACACATGGGATCTCCTGCTACTCTTATTAGTGTCAGATGACTTGATCTATTTATTATAATATGGTATGAAAAATAAAGCAATTATAATTCATTGGGATTAAAAAAAAAACAAGATTAAAATGAATCAGAAGCTCCTCCCAATAGAGATCAATTGGAAATGAGAAATGACATGTAGTATAAAAACTGAAACAGTATAATAATTTTGATTAGCTTGCATAGAACGTCAAATCGACTTGGACATTTATAAACGCAATTCGCACTCGTGGTTAAGGGGTTCGTGCATCTCTTTCTCTCATACTTGGAGAGAAGGAAGATGCTTGAATTCCTCAACTGCAAATGGAACTGTGCTTATAACTCTAGGCATAGTACTTGAAAATACTATTTCAGCAGTTAAAATTTTAGATTTGATACAACATTATTCAGTGCCGGTCGCAGCCTTCCCAAAAAGGGGGGAGGTAAGGGCAAAATTTTGTAAAAGCAAAGAAAAAGTTTTATGCAAAAGTTCTAAAGTTAATGTAACTTCCGACCCAATAGGGCCGCAGGCAAATTTTTTTTAAAAACTATCAAAAATTTGACATTTTTTATGAAAATCGGCGATTTTTTAAATAAATTCTCTAAAAAAAGGTGGCAATTGCCCCCATCGCCCCCCTGGGACCGCCACTGAAATAATAACTGAAACTTTACGTTGAACCAAGATGCTATTCTTTTTATGACAAATTGCAAAACCGAGACCCCGAAATAAAAATTTACGGTATTCTAGCAATAACAACAATAATTATTTGTGTAGCAACGCAACAAGGCACACGGTGAAAGTTTAAAAAAATCGAACGAAATTTACTGCAGATTCGCACAAAAGAAAGCGAAACTTACTACGATGCAAACGGTCCACTTAACTTAATGAAAAACCAGCTAATAATTCAAAAGAAAGTGAAACTTGAATTACCAACATAATGATGGTACACTTTCTCTCGATCATGGTAATTACGGCATTTTTAAAGAATGTGCTTATGGCGTTTTCAACTTATAGGAACTAGTTTCGTATCGGTTAGAACTAATTTGGTTTTTAGTGTTCAACACAACAGATTTTGGAAAACTTTTCTAGTTTTTATCATGTTTTCTGTTCAGCTTACAAACAGTGACAGATTTTTGTGGGGAAACACTTCACTAGTTCTGCAATATTGGCACGGGCTGGATGTTTTGTCAAGTCAACTTTTCTTAACTTTTATTTTTGAACGAAATATCACGATTTCTTTTTGAAAACCCTTGGAGGTATACGACGAAATATTTATTCATTTTTAAAGTGTATTTTAAATTCTCCTAAAAACCTCATACTTTTTATTAAAAACATCACTTTTTTACTATTCATAGATAAAAAAAAAAACGCGCAAAAAAAACCGCACCAGTGTTTTATAGCTCAATATTGACATAACCGCGCAAGATATACAACCACGCAAATAATTTACCGTACAACACGTTTACCGCGAAAATCAGTTACCGTGCATAATGTTTACCTCGCAAAGTACAGGTATTATACCTCAGACTAATAACTAAAGAGAGACCAAACATTCCCTATTGAAATCCTCTAATGTTTACAATCCAACACCCTTCTGGACGATTATATGAACAGAAAAGAGATAGAGCAATAAAACGGCAACACTGTCAAAAATTGCTTTTCCCATTACCAGTGGCGGCGTTAATTTTAATTTAAATATATAAATGTGAAAACGAGATATAAGGTAGGGTTGGTCGGATTTTCTTATTCAAAAGAATTAACTGCCAGAACTTGCATAACCACAAAAAATAGATTTATTGAAGGATAAAGTTTAGTTTGAGGAATGTAGGTATTTACGAACAGATCAAAAGTTTACCAAAGAGCACTTGAAATGATTTTTAGGTCAATTATTCAAGATGGCTGTTATATATTTTTTTAAATTGTGCAGTATCCCACAAAACAAAAGTAAAAAAAAATATTTTCATAGCAAAAAAAACGGTTAATAACCCGTTTTATAACGTTTTTGTCCAAAAAAAAACACGCTAATAAACGGCTTATTAACCGTTTTTTTCACTATGATTATAATGTCTCTTTTAGTTTTCTTTAGTGGAATATAAACTTTATTTATCAAATTAAGAGAACTTTTTGTGATGTTAATTATGAAAATTTTAAGGCCAACAAATTTTATTCTTTACACATTGGCTGCATGTTCATTTCTGAATACAGAACACAAGGAAAATTTAAGGAAGAGGTAAAAAATTACTAGTAGTTTTTCAGGAACCAGGAGTCAAAAGGCAAAAAAATAAAAAATAAATATTAATGAAAATAAAAATAAGATTGGCTCAGAGTAAATATCTCCAAAACGGTTTTATTCACATTATAGAAAGTACCCAGGTACCTATTAAAATACAAAAAATACCTGCCCCAGTACCTGACTATCAGCACTTGGTCTTATTGTCTTCTCTTGTTATGTATAAATTATAATAAATAAATATTTTACATGCTGCAAAAGGAGCAAAATTATCTGATACTTTTGTTTCTTAAAAAAGATTAGTATTAGTCTTAGATTTTTGATGTATTAATAGTATAATCATAAGCTTTTTACGCAGTTTTTTACCTCATACTACGCCCATGACTAACGTAAAATGACAGGATCTTTCTTACCTCCGAAATATTAGTTCTGGGCTGGAATATCCGCTTTTATTGCATACCAGGCAATGGTAAACCATTTTGTTGGTCCTCAAAATAGCTTGATACAGTTCTTTTTTCACAAATAGTCACAATAAAATTCAAAAATCACCGAACAACACAAACCCCCGTTAACAACAACGCCGTCAGCTGCAACCAAACATGTCGGCATTTATTCGCGGCTCGTCGAAAAAACGTTGCCGGCTTGTGTTCTTTTTTATAAATCTCGAAATTCTACTTATTAAAAATTAAAAAAAGTTAATTATTGAGACTAAAAATTAGGACTAAGAATTAAGTTATTAGCATAAGAAAAATTATCCTATATAAAAATATGTCAAATAATCAATAATATTATCAAAAGAGCTTCAAGAAGTTTATGAATTGTTTTGTTTCTAGGGAAACCCCGCGGTAAATTGGCAACCATGTATTTTTTGGGAAATAAACATTGTGGCTGGTTGATCGGGGTAATATTGTTTACTGTTATATCTAATTTTTTTTATTAATCTGAGTATTATACACACTAAAACAAAGAAGTATGAGGCGAATACCAACCCGGTAATATAATAAAATTTTGGAAATCGCTGCTTTACCATGACATTTGCAATTTTCCAAAAACAGCTTCCTGCACATAATCACCAGGTTTGTAAAGATTTGTTTATTTTTCTTTGTTTTGTAAGGTTTAATAAAATAAATATATTTTTAATTAGCGGGGTTCTCTATTTTCGCGGTAAATATTATGTGCGGTATTGGTTTACGCGGTATTAGTCTTGTGCAGTGTTAATTGGTTTGCTAGGTGATGTCATACTGCGCAGTGAATCCTTGCGCAGTTAAACTCGATTTAGAGATAACCTATCCCCCCAAAGCAAACACGAAAGTGACCTTATGCAAGTCTGTGTTTGATGACCTTAAACACCAAAAGGCTGATCCATACTACCCACCAAAAAACTTTATATTTTGGGCAAAAACGAATTAATATACAAAAGTAAAAAAGTAAAAGGATATATTATTTGCCTTGCTGCCTGTTCTACTCTTTTTTTTATGAATTTTAAATAAATCTATGCAAAATAAAGATAGAGACAAAATACAGTGTGACCGCAACTCAATGTAAGCACTAGAAAACTTTCAGTTACTTTACATAAGGTTAGTTTTAAAAAAAAATCATATAAACACCACTAGAATCGCTTTAAGAACTTAATCAGTATTATTGTAGAGAGATTTAAGAAATCGGTTTATTCCTCTAAAACCGATTTTAGTATCGGTATAAACTCTTTTGCCTCCAACCTAAAGAAATACTCAACCCAGACTTTACCAAAAAATCTGTGGGTAAATTAGTTGTTTTATTTGTTTTCTTTATAAACTCACATTTAATGACATTAACCCGTATAAACCCTCTGAGAAAGCGATTTTATTTAAAACCGCCCTTATATAAAACCGGTTTTAGGTGCGTAAAAACGTGGTAAATGTTTGCGTTAAAAACTGATTGGTCCGGAGTTCCTATAAATTGAAAACGTCATTAGATACTTTTATGCAATTTTATCACGAATCAATGGTGTAGAAAATGAATCTTTAAAACTTATACAAAGTAAAGTTTTTAGTTGTATAGGAGAGGGAGGAACTCCAATCCAGAAACCATCACATAGACAAAAACCCAAAAACCTAATTAACGATTTAATAATTTAAACTATTTAATAAGCCCCATTTGGTTTATAGGTCAATGTTCAATTCTAGCTATAATGGTGAATCCTTAAATAAATAATAGACTTCCCTGCAGTTCAAACTTTAATGCTGCTTATTGACCTAGTTTGAAGAGAAGGACATTGATTTACACTAGATCAACTCTACTGCCATTCTACTTGTGTTGTCACCCCAAGCTACAGGATTATTTGTTAAATCAACCCCGTTTGCTTGTTCAATCCCAGTTACAGTCAGAGCCGGCACAATTACAGTCCTGATGAAGCTATTCCATATAACTATGAGATACGTAGCGATAATAGCTATCCCAATCAAAAAGGCGTGGAAAAAATGCAACCTATAAAATAGGCGGTCTCAGCTCAATAAAATAAAAAAACGATATTAGGTGCTCTTTAGGTGCTAATTTGGTCCCTAAACTAAAAATTAAGTGCTCCTCTAGTTTTAGCAGAAAATTATTTAAAAAAAAGGTAGGACCGCTAGGTTAATGTTAAGCCATAATTCTTCGAAAAAAATGTAATGTTACTATTTTCAAATTAGGTGCTACTTAAGTGCTCCTCGGGTATTAAATCAGAACTTGGCATTTTCGCAAAAAAATTAATTAATTAACATAAACCTAGCGGTCCCACAGGTACCCCTTCAGAAAACCCAAATTTTAATTATTTTAAAATAAAGAGCAATTTAAGCGCTACTTTGGTCCATCTTTTGAAAATTTCACACAAATTCGAGATAATAAGCACAAAATGATTAATATCTTCAATTTAGGAGTTCAATAAAAATGCGAAAACCCTGGTTTTCGCACGTGCGTCTTTTTTTTAAACTAAGCCCCAATTATGACCCAATACCTGCCCTTGTACCAACCTAACCCACCCCAGCATAACGAACCCAAACCAACATAACCAATCCAGGATTTCGCATTTTTATTGAACTCCTAAATTAAAGATATTAGAGACCTTTCGCACCTCTTATGAAAAATCCCCGTAAGGTGATTTTATCGCTTAAGAACGCGTTATGACGTAGCTAACGTCACGTTATTTTTAAGGCACCATTTTTAGTTTTTGCACGCCGCCTGATTTGTTTATAAACGACTTTATACGGTATTTATTATTATCAGGAATTTACAAAAATAATTTGTCCAATAATATTTTTCATTTAAAATATGTTATTCTTGTGTTTTTTACAGTGAATTTTCATTATTAATAATTACTCTTTAAAAAATAGAAAACACAACTGAGAAAAGGGAGGGTATGATAAACAAAAATTAACACTTATTTTTATAATTAAAAAGAATACAGAACATATTTGCATTCAAAAATTAATTTGAATATTTCGTTTTATCGTTTTACCATGTCAATTGTCATACGGTATTCACTCGCAGTAACGTCAAACTTTATCGGTTGGTAAGAGATTCCGTTATGATCTCGTAACTGCGCATGCTCGAAATAAGCGATAAAGTAAAAATGCATCAAAATTATAGCTGCCAAAGGTCTTTATTAATCATTTTATGCTTATTATCTCGAATTTGTGTGAAATTACTAATGAAATTGCATTTTTTCCATTTTTTGCCACAACGAAAAGAGCACTTTATTTTCGAAAGATGGACCAAATCAGCACTTAAATTGATCTTTATTTTAAAATTATTAAAACTTGGGTTATCTGAAGGGGCACCTGTGGGACCGCTAGTTTTATGTTAAGCTATAGCGGGCGGTCCCTGCTAATTTTTTTGCAAAAAATACAACAACAATATTAAAAGTTTGGATTTAATATTCGGGGAGCGCATCTAATTTGAAAATAGTAACAGTAAATTTTTCTCCAAGAATTAGGGATTGGACCGCTAACTTAACGTTAACCTAGCGGCCCAACCGTTGTTCCTAAGTTTTTAAAATCTGACAGTGACAAAGTTATTTATTGTCAGGGGTTACCACATCATTGCCAACACACAATTTCAAACATTTCCCTAACAAACCGTCAAATCCAGTTGCTCACCTCTGTGGGGTTATTCTTGAATCGAGAGAAAATTTGCTCCCAGGGAGTCGAATTCTCTCACTACTATGCATCTCCTTGGTCCAAATCTTCGGTTAAAATCGGTTTCTCTCACTTTTGCCCGATATTGATGGAAAGTAATTCTCTTAGTCAAGACCAATAGAATTTCGATCAATATCGGGCAAAAGTGAGAGAAACCGATTTAAACCGAAGATTTGGACCAATGAGATGCATAGTAGCGAGAGAATTTAACTCACTGGGAGCAAATTTACTCTCGAATCGAGAATATCTCCCCCTGGTAAAACAATAACTGTCAAAAATCGTATACAGGGCCTCTAGGTATAGGTAGGAAACGTTTCAACGAAAAATATCTTACCCGGAGATGTTAATCAACATTATATATAATAGTTTACTTAACGAATTCAGTCAGCCATAATTCTGGAAGAGAAAATTAAATCTTAGGTTTTTGGGAGAATATCATAGTAAAAATCAAAAACACGATTTTAGTAACTGTCTGCAGATAACTAAAGCATGGTTACCGATGCAAAAAAACTTTTCTTTGATCACGGGTGCAAAAAAAGATTTCTGTCCGTTTTTTATTCAAAATTAAAGAGAAATAGCGGAAAATGGTTGGCTAAAAATTAAGCCATTTCCGTCAGTTTTCACCAAGTATTTACGAAAAAAATCATTTAAAAACATCGTCAAAATATCAAACTGTCAAAGATTAAAAGGTCGCAACAATGAACGTCACCGAGTAAAAAGGCACATCGCTATGGAAATCATTGTTATTTCATTTACGAGCCGCCTTGGGATCGCCGGGTGGGTATGGCGTTAGCACTACGGCTACGAAAAGCAGTGGCTATATAAACTTTGTTTAAGTTTTAGCCTGCTTTAAAATTAAAACCGCCAGTCTCCGAATCTTGTGCTAGCTTTTTAAAGATAATATTAAAGTTGTCTTAATCATCATCTTTAATATTGTCTCTTGCTTGATCATAAAAAAAAAACTAAATTTATAATAATTTACTTTGTTTACTTTTGCCTAACCTCGAATTATCTAGGAATATGGATAATAACTACATAAAATACTTAGCAAATATATATACAGGAGGAAAATGTCCACACAAAAGCCAAGTACCTAAATAAAGTGACATTGGTAGCCAAAGAAACAGAATGTATACATACGATGTGTGTTGAGAAGCGAGAGATAATGACAAAAGTTTCAAAATGTTAAAACGAGACGAAAACGTTAGGTAACGCGTTACTTGCGCCACTCCAATTGATCGTCCCTGGTTATATTTTATAGTAGGCGCTGAATTGCATACGCGACCTCAAAATCGAGAGAAGGCATTGTCCTACTCTCGCTTCGAGGTACGCATTGACCTCGATTATCAGGCATTCGCTAAAAGGCCCCGGATTGGAGACTACATTCGCGACCCCGACGATCAACGAGAGAGCAACGACCGAGCCTCGAAACGGGGGCTTGCTTGACCCGGTTTTCCCGCTTTCAAGAATGCCTGCGTTATAATACGGGGTCTTGCAAAATATACGAACGCCTTTTTCACTTTCATTCAATCTTTGGATCCAACAAGTTTGATGATCTTTCGGATCATTCCTAGGCTCGTTATAGTTGTTTTAGCTAAAAATGCATTTTTGTTATTAAATCCAGCTTTTGTTGAAGATATAGAAAAGTTTAAATTCAGTTCAATTCAAAATTAGCTTTATTGTTGTTAAAAATTAAAGGGTATTTATTAATGTATCTAGCTAAAATATTTAAGCGAAGTTATAGTAAAAAGAATAAAATAAATTGGAACATAGTAAATTCAAACAAAAATTTAGCAGTCAGTCAGTAGTGAAATGAAACAGCACAACAACAAAAAAAACAAAAGACCAAACATAATAAATCGAAAATAAGAAATCATCAAATTAATTCTTGCGTTGCAGACATTTCGAATAGCCCTCTTTTGTATTTTAAAAACAATTTTTTTTCGAGCTTTTTACTCTCATCGGTGAATTCAGATTTAACCATGATACATACGTATATACATACATATGAAAAAAAATACGCTTTAAAAAAAATATATCGTAAAATCAATTTACTATAAAAACTGCAATTCGTTAAACCCGAATTTGCAAAACCGTTGTTCGTGAAACCGTTGTTCGTGAAACCGTCGTTTGCGAAATTAATTGCGCATTCGCCGAGCATGAATGTGACGCGTTTACTGTATTATTGGCGAAGGGGCAATGAATTTAATAGAAACTGGGTTTGCTAAACAACGATTAGACAAATTCTCTGGAATAATGGTTTGATTAAAAACGGGATTTGTACATTTTAAGTTTGATATTGAATAAGTCTGAACAAGATCGGATAAAATAATTGGTTTAACGAATTGCGGCTTTTATAGTAAATCGTTTTGTAATTGAATTTTCCTTTATTTAGTGAGTTTGATTTTGAATATTCTGATAATCCGTGGGCGCCCGAAAGAATGGGACGGATTGTTCTAAAAGAAAAATCATTATTCGCACGTTCCGGGTTGTGATAAGACCCTGGTTTGGATTTGGGCTCAAGGTGAATGGCCTACAAATAAAGAGGGTTGCCTAAATTTCCACGTAGGAGGGTGAGGGTGGCCGGTCTCTTGATGGGGGAAACATCCGCATTTAATTTGGGGACGAGATAACTTTTGGAATCCTAAGGGTTTGACAACATTTGGCGAAATATTTTAGCTGTTTCAAAGAGGTTTGTTTTGAAGCTTTGAAGATGATGTGGAAAGAAAGAGCCGTAAATTAAATTTTGGGAGAACCGGGAGTTGAACTTGGATTTTTACACTGAGATTTACTAAGATCTAAAATAGTACCTCCCACAGGTCTAAATATTTACACCTGTGTGGGGTACTAAATTTTAAAACCAATTTTCAAAAAACACTTACCCATACAGAAAAAACACAAATTTATTGATTATTTTGTATTGTTATTGCAAAATACCACTGAAAAACTGCTTTTTTTTTTTTAAATTACAACATATTTTAGAAAAAAATGCCCTAAAACTAATTTTTTTTGACAGGTTTCAAAATGGCAAATGATGAATACCCTAAAAATTTGGCACATAATACTTCATTATTTGTGTTTGAGGTTATAAAGTTGGTGATTTTTTAAAACACCTCAGAGGGGTGGTTTAAATTTATAGCCTCCAGAAAGTATTGTTTTGTGGCATTTGTTAATTGTTTGTATGTATTTGTATAATTTGTTTGTTAATAAGTTCGTTTATAATTTCTCTAAATAACTATTTTTACAAGGATTAATTTACCTTATTTACCGCCACTTGCAGCGACATTTTTTGAAATGAACATTAACAAAAGAACCAATTAATTTTAAAGATCCATTAACTTTAAACGTCTTGCGCGGACTAATTTTTGCGGAACTTTTGCTAAAATGTTTTTTAGCTACCTGACAGTACGGCAACAGCGCATTAACCTAGGGATTTTTTTGGCTGTCTGGTGGCATCATTGTTATCGCCATAACCTTTAAAATTTCATTTATTTTTTCTGTTTTTATTTTTAATTTTAAGGCGGAGTTCTGTAGAGGCGGACTCAGGATTCCGTAAGGTAACACTCGTTTCCCATCTACGACTTGTGAATGCTCACTCACGCGTCACATGATATCAATATGAAATGTTATGACAGTCATGTAACGCGTGAGCGGGCACGCACAAAAAAGTCGTAGGTGGGAACCGGGTGTAAGCGGTACGAGGTATGCGGTAAGCCGCAAGGAAAATAAACAATAGCAAATGCATATATACTAATCTTACCGCTTACCTCTTCCGGCTTACCGAACACTATGAACAGCAGCATACGTTTGCTATGTTTATCTTCCTTGCGTCTTACATCATAGCGCTTACCTTACAATACTGAATCCGTTTAAGGTAAGCTGTATGAGGTATTGCCAGTAAAAACCCATGTTAATATGTATAGCTAATGTCATGAGTGGGTTTTCCCCTCGGCCCTACCTACCATCTGGGTACTTCAGTTGATTCTTGATCCCTTTGAAAAGGACCATGACCGAGGGCTTGGTTAGGCGAAATCTTCTAAAAAAATCTAACTCTGATAGTTCTTCGTAATGGTTGGGCCTATGAAAGAGCCTACGGGGAAAACCCATATGTACGAAGTCCAGCACTTCTAATTCGTCCTCCAGAATATCCTCCACAAGAACTTCATTAAGCATGTCGAGGTATTTTATTTTTCACAAAATTAAACAAATAGAAAATAAAAAAAAATAAAAAACATGAAATATTGGGGTTAGGAATTGACTAAAGTTGGTTTAAAGTTGTTTTTATTGGCCGATTTTGGCCAGTTAGCTAAATATGCTTTAATGGACGCTTAATTCTCCATTAAAACCGGCGCAAGATACATAAATCACTAACGGTACTTTAACGGACCATTAGCTTAAAACTCCATTAAGAAAAAGTCGCTGCAACTGGCGGTTAATATCCTAAATTGTTCAATACCCAATAAAACACCTCCTATTTTGTTCAGAAAAACGCCATATTTTGAACCCGTTTTCAGCACAAAAAATATATTTATGAGGGCAGTACGAGGCAAAACAAACATAAGTGAAGGTCACTGATTATCCACGAAAAATATACCAAACAAAAAAAACCCAAAACAACTATATTAATTTATTTACAAACTGAAAGTAAAACATTGAGGTTATTTAAAAGCTCAGTCAAAAAAACTTTTCCTTAGTAGTAGAGGTTGGTGCAAGCCAAGGTGCAAGCGGGGGTAAAAGATCTGAACTCGCTGTTTGTGATTGAACGCAGCGGTAATATTTTTAAACTGGCATCTCGACAGTGACAGAAATGTAAAAAAAACCTTCATTTCAGTTTTTTAATACATTTCCTAAATAAAAACATATTTTAAATAAATACAAAATTAATCTACTCCTTATTTTATTATTACCATTTAAATCGTTGTGCGACATCAAGTATTAATTGGAAAAATTAATTATCAAGGGTAAGTTTTAATTAGAGTGACATATAACCCCAATTTTAAGTTGTTCTACAGAGTGTTGACTATTTAAACCCCGCGTGGGTTTATACTTTTTAATTTTCTTTTCTTCTAAATTGAAACTTTCTTCTTAAATCCAACAAAAGATTGTGTTAAGATGATTATTCAATAAACATATTAAATTTCTGTTTTTAAATCAAACTATGTCCAAAACTCAAGGAGGTTAATGTCTAACAAGTAAAATTTAAAAAAACATGATTTTATTTACCATACCATTTCTAAATAACTGACAGCGTAAGTTTAGCCAGACTTTTTACCTGTTGTGTGTCCACAACGAATGATTGAAAAAGGCATTGAAATTCTCAAAAAAACAAAATTTTTATCAGATATCTAAATTTTTATCAGATATTTAAGAAAAAACTGTCTGGAAAAGTGCTTGATCCGTCTATTAACAAATAAGAATTGGATTTTCTTTATGATAATTGACGAAAAAAACAATAGAATAGAAAATATATCACGAAACGTGAATATATTGAAAAGACAACCAACTGTTAGATTGCAAAATCAGCCGACTCAAAATACCGAAGGGCGAAATTCATGAAAAAAAACTGCTGAGAGATATTTTAGCTAGACTAGTTTTTATTATATTATTTACTATTACTGCAGTGAAAGCCGCGCAATAATTTTTAATCCAAAAATTACTCTTTAAAAAAAATATACTTCTAAAATTTTTTTAAATCTGTGCCCTTTTCTCCAATTTTTGTGTGATAAGTGATAGATAAGTGGCATATTTGTTGAAAAATATATAACATATAATAAATGTTGAAAGTAACTTTTATTACAAAGAAACAAATGAAATGGTAGTCAATACAATTACAAGAAAAACTCATCTACGATACCAAATATCATCTACACAACCAAATGGGACGGCGCCGGCGGCCGGCGGCGCGGCGCTAGCTAGGGGATATTTTAAAAGAAAATACTATTTTTTAAATAAAATGGTTAAGTTTTGGGCCGAAATATTAACATCTTTCAAAATCGCATCATTAGAAAATATTCGCACCTCGTTTCTGAATTAAAAGTCTTTATAGGCTGAAAAGCAATAACAATATCGGGACTATGCAAACAACACAAACGCGTTAGCTTTCAATCAGGGACTCTAGTGTCGTGTCACTCTAAAATAGTTTAGATCATAAGAGTGAATATTTTTCCTACGTAGGAGGAAGTCTCTAGAGGACAACTTTTTTATCATGCCATTTTTATAAAAAAAATATGAATTTTTTTAAAAGAGACAACCTAAAATTTGTAATATACTTTGGATTGGATGAATAGCCTAGGTGACAATGTAGGTATTTAGCAATTTATTTTAGGTTACTACATTAACTTAAGGAATTTTTAAAGATGGCCACTTGTTGCTTGCTGGACAGAATAAAATTAATGTTAATCCGGATTTTCATTCTAGGTGAGAATGACTCAATGATGAAATAAAAATCAAAAAAGGTTATGGCAACCGCAGACTCTAACTAAAATAAAGTTTAAAGGCCGCTTCAGCTTGAGTGATCTAAAACTGATTTTGAAAATAAAAATGTGTTACCTACTCGAAATAATGAGGCGTTCAAAGTTAAATTTAGAAATTCATGTGAAATATTTTTCTGTTGTTTATCTTTTATTAGTCTCGCATATTTTTTCCGGTTAACTAGGACATGCTACTCATTCAACTGGTGGTGACGTAAATACTGAAATGTATACTTTTGACGATTTTAATAAAATAATTGAGTACAAATAAGCGACTTTCATAAATTTTGGAATCTATTTTAACCCCCCAACGTGAATGCGAAAAAGAGGGCTGTTATAAGTTTGACCCCTATGTGTGTGGATGTGTGTATGTCTGCGCATGTTGTTCTCAAACCAATGAACCCATTTCAATGCGGTTTTTGTTCTACCTGGGGTTATGTTCGATAAAAATAGATTAAGTAGTTCCAGGGATACTACGCTTTTTACAGACATAAGGGCTAATTTTTAGAAAAAAAATCGTTTGGTTGTCAGGGATTTTAAAAATTTCGAATTTTACTTGTGTAAACTTATTTAAATATCTAGATGTAATAATAATGGTCAAGCCATGATGGTAATTTAAGGCTTAAAATATTTTAACATACTTTAAGGAGTAATGTTTTTGTTTAAGCAATTTTTTTTGCTCACATTTTAAAGATTTCTTTCCATACTTTCGAATTCTAGAATAAAACACTCAAGTTTTCAGTGTTTCTTTAGGCGTTCAAAAAAGTACTAAAAATATTTAGAGAGAGAGGGCAGAATTTTAGTGGTAGATGGAGAGATAATTTAGTGAAGTGAAAAAATATTTAAGGTGGTTGAAGAAGAGAGGCTATAAAAAAGTAAGCATGTTATGATGGTCGTTAAACGCGAGGATGAAGTTTGAGACGCGAGCCGCAGACTAGTGTCTTAGTTTATCTGAGCGCGTAATAACCATAACATGCGAGTTAGTGTACTATACTTTATATACATCATAAATATCAGAAATTAAGTATTTAAAATATCAAACGCGAACAAGGTTTCTTTCCATACTTTCGAATTCTAGAATAAAACACTCAAGTTTTCAGTGTTTTTTTAGGTGTTCAAACAAAGTACTGCCAAAACATTTTTTCTCCGTTAAAATGAAAAATATTTAGAGAGAGGGGGCAGAATTTTAGTGGTAGATGGAGAGATAATTTAGTGAAGTGAAAAAATATTTAAGGTGGTTGAAGAAGAGAGGCTATGAAAAAGTATTTTAGAAAAAAATTTGTAATGTCATCTGTCTGTCATCTTGAGTGCTGTCGTGCATATGATTTTTATTTTGCCATTTTTATGGAAAAAACAGCAAAAATTGTAGTTTTTGAGACATAAGGTGGTATTAATTTCTTTCAATCAATCGTAGTTTAAATAACAAGCATGTTATGATGGTCGTTAAACGCCAGGATGAAGTTTGAGACGCGAGCCGCAGACTAGTGTCTTAGTTTATCTGAGCGCGTAATGACCATAACATGCGAGTTAGTGTACTATACTTTATATACATCATAAATATCAGAAATTAAGTATTTAAAATATCAAACGCGAACACTCTTAAGTCAACAACCTTCATAACCTGCAGTTTCAATGACGTTCTAACTAAAACGTCAAAACAAACAAAGTTACTAAGGGACTTTTCATATATCTTTTTAAAAACAAGGTTTTTTTCTTAAAAATGCGTAATGTGTCAATTTACGGGACTTATTTCCTTTTGGTAGGAGTATTTATTTACGTTTAATAATTATTTATTGTCTTAAAAATATAGAAAAATAATTCACATTTTTGCGTCAATTAGTGCTCTTATAAAATAAAGTTTCATCGCTTGTCACGCCATTTTTTGGTTTACGTCTAAGCTTTATTATTATCCTAGGACTGTTTGTGAGCCATTAAAATGGTGTTTAGAGGGTCGTAGAATTAGTATTATTCGTTGGCCGTATATAGGTAAAGTTCTTTACATTCTTTAAATTTAGCAAAAAATCAGTACATCTAAAAATCATTTAACAGGTATTTAACTAAATTATTTTAAGGATCATCATGGCTTTACCATCATATTCATTAAAAATAGGCCCTCAATAACATCATGTTCCGTAACACCTAGCATTACCGCGTTACCCGCCAAAACAATAGCTTTAATCTAGGAGGCGTCAGGAAAAATGCCAGTCACGTTGTCATAGCAATGTAAGGCAACTGTTGATCGGACGTTAGTTACGTGACTATTATGCGGAAGCGCAACCAAGGTGCAACGTCAAATAATGTCGAATTACGTTTTTCTGTATAATTATTCACGATCACGAACAAATAATCAAGCGAAAAATAGATATGAGAGTGGTGATGACAATAGCGAAGATATAACAGGAACATGGGTTGCAGAAGTTGAAGACAATGAAGTAAACTAGCGTACTTAGGTCAAATAATAATCACAACCCGACCCGAAAAATTTAAATAGTGGAACAGTTAGAGCATTATTCGAAAAAGTTCACAAGCATCCGGTAAGCAAAACCAATAAAAAAAAGAAATTTGTAGTTTTCTAAACCATAAAAAAAAATACTTGCTACTAAATCTAATTAGCTGGCGTTACATATTACACTATAAATACAGCTGGTAAATTATTAAGAGAAACTAATTTTTTTAAAAACGGCAGGCAGAGCTAATGATTAAAGACTATTATGATAATTTCGAAAACCAGAGGCACCAAAGCGCGTCTGAAAATGGTCTATCATTACGAACTGTCGTCGTCAGTCAACGACCGATGAACGGCACAATCGCGCAGGAAGTGCGATGCACTGTGCCTGACCTAACCCAACTCGGCTTTCAAAAAGTGCACTAGAGTATATTGCACTGTTTCGTTTGCCAGCCAAGTCATGCCGCAGGTTACTAGTTAAATAATTAGGCAAAACGAATTCTGGTTGAGGCAGGACAAGTTGAGCACGATGTTGGTGGAAGAAATTATGTAAATTCTACATAAAGTTGAATGTTCACCTGCATTTTTTCAAAAACTGCAAATAATTGGAGAAAATGCTGAAACACGTCGAGGGGGAGACTTTTTCACTTGACATTTTTATAGCGCGCATCCCCTTTGAGGGGTAAACTTTACCCCTATATTTTGAAAAGGGAAAGTGGGTCGAGGGATACATTGCTTTGAAGGTCTCCTGAATGTCTTGAAAATAGTGTAAAAATTTCGAAAATCTATCGATTAGTTTTTGAGATATTCACTTTCATACTTGCACGGACAAAAGCAAAAATATTTTTTTTTTTTGAGAAATCCCGGGACACGTCGACTTTGTTTTTGTTAATAGTATATTTTATCATTGCATTTTTTCTTTTAGGATATATTCCTACGAGAGGTGAAATTTACCTGTACAATTTGAGCTTACTTTGAAAGTAAATATCTCAAAAACGAATCGATAGATTTTCGAAATTTTTACACGATTGTCAAGACATTCAGGGACCTTTAAAATCAGATATCACTCGACCCACTTTCCCTATTCAAAATATAGAGTTAAAGTCTCGGTTAAAGTTTACTCTCAAAGGAAATGCGCGCCATAAAATGTTCGTAAAAAAACCAAGGGAACCCTTTTAAATGGCCAACCCTGTACATATTACGAAACGGTTGTAACTACAACGTCACTAATTCGAAACGCGAAAAAACGGGTAGTTTTAAACACTGGCGTCGCCGGAGTTTGTTTCCGTGTAACTTTTTGGATGGAACTCCTATGCTCGAGAATAAAAAGGATTAACCTGTTGTATAAACTGTACTTCACAGGAAAAAAACCACAAAAAATAAATCCAAATTTAAAATGCTAAATTTTTACGTAACTTTTGCGCACGCATCGGTTTTAAAACGGGACTGAATTCTGTTTAACAGTACATTATAAACCTAGGGACTAAAGTGCCTCTTACAATTCGCCAAGAGATTAAAATACGCTTTAGTCACGAGGTTTATATACTATTTTATGCACTTTAGAATGCGAGAAACTAACAACAAAAAATCAGAAAAACTAACAGTAGACCACTTAACGGTATTCTAGTTTCAAGATTGACAGCTCGTATTACTGATAGTTGTCATTGATTGTTGTTAGCATGGTGGATTCACTCAAAATTTATTGTGCCATGAAAGTGTTGCTATGGCACAAAAAAAATGTCAGTCAGTTGTTGTTATCAAACGGCGTCACCAAACGGTGAGTCCAGGAAAATCGTACAGCATTTTTCTGAAAATGAACCTTGAAGAGGCCGCGGAAAAGGCCATCGCTAGCCTTCTTCCACAAAAATCTCGCGAGGTTTACAAGAAACAGTTTCGTGATTACCGAAAATGGTGCGCTGAACAGCATGCAGAGAATTTTACAAATGAAAAGGTGCTGCTGGCATAATTCCTACAGAAGTCTAAGAATCTCAAGGCATCTTCTGTATGGAGCCAATATTCCATGATCAAAGCCACGATAATATCTGAAGCAAACGTCGACATCAGCAAATATAGTAAACTCAAAAAATGTTGCCTCCTTTTAATATGTAATTATAACTGTCCACCCTTCGTAAGCCTTGCAAATTGCACCCAAAATTATTGTTTAATTTGGAAAAATTTTCTTTAAATCCCTCAGGGATTAAAATTATTTTTAATCCCTGAGGGATGAAAAGTGCCCCTTTTATCCCTAAAATGAGGGAATAAAAGTGCACTTTTAATCCCCAAAGTGCATAAACCTGTTTAATTGCCACGTCATTGTTGCTTACTGCTTACTTCTAAAACAATTTCAACGCGAGAAAAAGCCTCAGTTCTCCTTACTAGTATTTCAAAATAATTCTTGAAAGTTCAACAAATATACCTAATTGCTTTCATTTCGTAAAAAAAGGATTTGTTAGTAAATACTTTTCATGCAAAAGAAGAACTGACATATTCGAATTGACGCATTGTTTAAGATGGTAAATTATGTGTCCACCCTAAAAAAAATCAGCAATTTTTCTTTTTTTTAATGTTATTTTGTGCCTTTTTTTGCTAAAGTTGATGTGAAATATTTTACCCAAACCAAGTAATACTTCTGTATTTGCAGTACATAAAAGATAATAAAATTTGAAAGGATACCCGACCAACATCGTACGGAGGTTACTAGTTCGTTAACCGCGAGGTCAGCTAAAATGGGTCACTTTTAAAGGCAACCATAATATTATCTTCTGAAATATGTAGTCACTTGTGAAACGTAAATTAGATGCAAGAATTACCTTACTGTTCAAGAAATCAATTTCATATTCACAGAACAACTCTAGATATCTATAACTATAGTCAAAAAAAGAAAAACTGCAAAAGTAAAAGCTTATATTTTAAGCAGTATAAAAAACTTTACTTCATAAAGAGTTTTCTGAACCAAAGAGGGGTAAAAACTTACGTTGACCTGCTTTAAAATGTTGCAGTTGAATAAACGGCAAATAGAGGTTGTTTTACAAAAGTAGCAGGGGATATTTTTCCCAGCATTTATTTTATTTTCTGTGTGCTCTTAATGTTTGAGATTCCGGGCTTGTTCAATGAGGTTCAACCTTTAAATAAATCATATATCCGATCTACGATTGGGTTGTTTATAAACATATTGTTTACCTCCATCAATAAACTTGAAAAAATACATACTACCAAGGACTGTATATTCTTCCCTGATACTACCAGTCTAATGAGCCATATGTGAAAAGTATTTCTAAAGATTTATGGAAAATGCGAATCCTTTATGGGCGACACGCAGTTTGGATTTCGTAGTGGGTTCGGGGAGAGGCCCTGTTTGGCATTCAGGTCTTAGTTCGGTGGTCTAGGGATGCCTCGGTGCCAGTATATGCCTGTTTCACAGATTATGAGAAAGCGTTTGATCGAGTCCAACACGAAAAGCTCATAGAATCGCTAAAAGAAGTTGGTCTAGATGACCGAGATCTAAAGATAATCGCTAATCTATACTGGAATCAGACTGCTGAAATAAAGGTCGATGGCCAACTGTCGGAAGAGGTCTCTGTTGTTTAATATCTATAGTAACAAAATAATAGAGAATGCACTTCATAAGTACGAAGAGGGTCTGACCATAAACAACCTACGATATGCAGACGACACTATCATAATAGCAAACACGCTTGAAGGCCTGGCAAGAGTTGTTGAATCAAATTGTTGCCAAAAGTCCGCAATTCGGGCTTAACTTAAATGTTGGGAAAACAAAATGGAAGACAGAGTAACTAATGTGGATGTTTTGCTAAGAATAAATAAAGATTTTGAAGTTTTAATTACCATCAAAAAACGAAAATTTGAATATTTTGGTCATATTTTGAATAACAAATATAAACTTTTAAAATGGATAATAGAAAGCAAAATTGAAGGCAGAAGAGGTCCGTTTCGTAGACGAATATAATGGCTTAAAAATCTTAAAGAGGTTCTAACCATAAACGGCATAAAAATCAACAACCTACGATATGCTGACGACACTATCATAATAGCAGACACGCTGGAAGACCTGCAGGAGTTGTTGAATCAAATTGTTGCCAAAACTTCGCAATTCCGGCTTAACTTAAATGTTGGGAAAACAAAATGGATGGTCATATCCACGGAAAAGAACAAGACAGAGTAACTAATGTGGATGTTTTGCTTAGAAAAAATAAAGATTTTGAAGTTTTGTTTACCAACAAAAAACGAAAACTTGAATATTTTGGCCATATTTTGAGAAATGACAAATATAAACTTTTAAAATTGATAATAGAAGGCAAAATTGAAGGCAGAAGACGTCCGGGTCGTAGACGAATATAATGGCTTAAACATCTTAGACAATGGTAGAGTGTTCGTACTACGACACTTTTCCGAAAAGCAGTGGACAGGGTACAGATACAACGTTCGAAGAGAGCATGGCACTTCCAGAAAAAGAAAAAGATACTACCAGAAAAAGTGAGTATTAAATTACTCACTTTTTCTATTGTTGTATTTTTACTACTTATATTTTTTCCCAAAATTTGTTTTAAAAAGTAGTGCTATTCGAGACAGGTCTAATTTCTCAGATTCTTCTGGCGTTATAATTGCTACGTTTATGCGCACCTAAAAGCGCTTTTATATAAGGACGGTTTTAAATAAAATCCCTTTCTCCGAGGCTTTCTACGTCCTTTAATAAATGTCAATAAATATGTCAGATTAAAGAAAAACCAAACAAAACAACTTAGTTAATAACCGATTTTTCAGAAAACCAGGGTTGTGTATTTCTGTAGGTTGGAAGAAATGCGCTAAAGCGTTTTTGAAGTGTTTACAACGACCCTAAAATTGGTTTTAAAGCGATAAACCGCTTTCCTAAATCGCTTTAAAATAATATCAATTTATTGCTTAAAACGGTTTTAGTGGTGTTTATACGACAACATTTTCAAACCGTCCCTATACAGGGTTGGTCATTTAAAAGGGTTCACCTGGATTTTTTCAAAAACTGTTAAGAATTGGAAAAAATGCTGAAACACGTCGATTTTGTTGGTAAAGAGGAAACTCTTGAAATTTTTATAGCGCGCATCCCCTTTGAGGGGTAAACTTTATCCCTATATTTTGATTAGGGAAAGTGGGTCGAGTGATACCTTGTTTTGAAAGTCTCCTGAATGTCTTGACAATCGTGTAAAGATTTCGAAAATCTATCGATTAGTTTTTGAGATATTCACTTTCATACTTGCACGGACAAATGCAAAAATATTTTTTTAAAGAAATATATTTTTTATTTTTTGAGAAATCCCGGGACACTTCGACTTTGTTTTTGTTAATAGTATATTTTATCATTGCATTTTTTCTTTTAGGATACATTCCTACGAGAGGTGAAATTTACCTGTACAATTTGAGCTTACTTTGAAAGTAAATATCTCAAAAACGAATCGATAGATTTTCGAAATTTTTACACGATTGTCAAGACATTCAGGGACCTTCAAAATCAGATATCACTCGACCCACTTTCCCTATTCAAAATATAGGGGTAAAGTTTACCCCTCAAAGGGGATGCGCACTATAAAAATTTCAAGATAGCCAAAAAGTGTCCCCTTTACCAACAAAATCGACGTGTTTCAGCATTTTCTCCAATCATTTACAGTTTTTAAAAAAATTCAGGTAAACCCTTTTAAATGCCAAACCCTGTATAAAAGCACTTTAAGAGGACCTTATAAACAAAGTAACTGATGTTAAAAAATCGAGTTTTTCGGATTTATGCATTTTGAAAAATTTTACAAACTACCTACAGCTAGATAATTTCTTTGGTAGTTTTTATTTAATGTATCAATTTTAAAATGAATATGTATTTATTTCGTGTGAAAATTATTTATTTGGTAAATTTGATAATAATACAATAATGTATAAGTATGAGTATTAAAACCGTGCATAAGTTTACGAGTAGCAGGCTAAGTCTTGACCCGCAAATCGGTCGGTGAACCTGCCATAAACTGGGCCGCACTCTCGATAGGTTACATCATTACGCAAATCGAACAGGGTCGTATTTTTAGGTTTTTAAATGAAAATAATCGCTATCAATAATTAAATGCCTAGGAAATTTCCGTGAATTGTCTTTAAGGACTGATTTCGTTTATTTGCATGAAAATGGGGCTCTTGCATCAAGACCCAAAAATTACTGAAAAGTTACAAATTAGAGACGTTTTAAAGAGCAAACTTCGTTTTTCTTGCGCTCATTACTAAGGCTACACAGTAACAACTTTTCATTCATTTATCCTTATTAAACATAACGAAGTCTGTTAATGGGGTGATTTTGGTCAGACAGTTTAACGGCAAAGTTCGTTACTCAAAGCGCAAATAAAGGTAACTTCAAGAGGATAAAAATGGTGCTTTGGAATGGATGGGTTCGATCACAATAAAAATAAAGTACAAAACAAAAATTAACAAATTTTTCTAAAACAACAAACTTTCTTACCCAAAAATCTTCCACCACAGAACTACATCATGTTTGGTTAGTTCGCTTTTGCACGGTAAAGGTAGTCGCTACTCGGCGTTATTAGGGAGATTTTGGTTAGGCAGTTTAACGCCAAATTTCGTTATTCTTATGGTTACCGTTACCGTAAATAAAGGTAACTTCAAGAGGTTAAGAATAGAGCTTTTGAACGTAGTCAATCGTTTGGCGATAAACATAACCTTACTTTTTTATTGACTTGTTGTTTTTTTCTCAAGTTTTTTTTATTTGCTTTTATAACCAGATCATAGAGAAAAATATTAATTTAGTGATAGGACTGGGAGACGGACACCCCAACATAAATTTAGTCAGGCAAGTAATTTTGCAAGATATCTGTGGTGGAGTAATAGAAGAAATTGAGCATCTGCAAACTCATTTGTACTTACTCACCGGTAAAAAAGGCACCCCACTACTACTATAAACACTGTTAACAAAAAATAAAATGCAAATACACAAAATTTTTGTAAAACAAAACAAACTTTTATAACCTAAAAATCTTCCACCACAGAATCACATCAAGTTTGGTTGGTTGTCTTTTTAACGGTAAAGGTAGTCGCTATTCGATGCTAATTAGCGCCAGTGGTTACCTTTAATAAAAGTATAAACAGCGTGACCGAGCGTAACTGCAACTGAATAAAGGTAAAGGTAACTGACAGATGAAAATCACCCTATTATGGAGACCTTTCTTTATTGTTATTACTAGCTGAAGACCACGCACCTTCGCCTGCGGTTTTACCCATTTTTCTTGCGATAAATAATGATAACTTTTGTTCCCGTAAACTGATTTTGATGAAATAAAGCCTAAGTCCGCCCTAGGAGTCTAAGTAATTCACCAGTGAAAGTCCCATCAAAATCGGTCCTGTAGTTTTTAAACAGACAGACAGATTCTAAAAATTGTACTTTTGGTATCTATTTGGTTTGGAAATGGTCTTTTTAGAGATTTATTATTTGTATAGATTTTTTATTGTTATTATTTTGTACAGCTCACCTATATATATATATATATATATGATTATTATTTATATATTATTATATATATATAAGTAGACTTTTTGCGAGGTTACCCCTTTTTCACAGTGTAAAGGCTTTTTTGTTATACCTTCATCCAAAACATAATTTTAGTAACTGTCTGCAGATAACTAAAGCATGGCTTTTTTGGTTACCGATGTAAAAAAACTTTTTTTTTGTCACGGGTGCAAAAAAAGATTTCTGTCCTTTCTTTTACCCAAAATTAAAGGGAAATAGCGCAAAATAGTAATATTGAAAAAATCTAATTATTCTTGCCTAAAAATTAAGCCATTTCAGCCAGTTTTCACCAAGTATTTACGAAATCGTCAAAATATCAAACTGTCAAAGACTAAAATGTCGCAATAATGAACGTCACCGAGTAAAATGGCACATCGCTATGGAAACGATTGTTATTTCGTTTACCAGCTGCCTTGATTTATAGTATAAAGAGGGTGTGTTGCAAGAAGTGCTCTTCGTTCCAGATATTTAAAAGTATTTTTCTGTTTTTCTTGGATTTTTTGATAAAGGTATTAAAAAAATAGTGTTAACAACTCGCGGCTAAACTGTGCTATTTTTACACGCGTTTTTAAATACCTCGCTGCGCTCGTTATTTAAACCAACGCTTGTAAAAAAGTACTATTTTAGCCACTAGTTGTGAAAACTACTATTCAAATACTCTTTCACTTTTTTGGCTTGAAATTTGGGGCTTTTATGTTAATGACACTTGTTGTTCTTGTGCACTGTGCCCATGTGTGTTATCTGAAAAGTGAATAAAATTATTGTGCGGTTTTCGTTTCGAATACGCGACCAAAAATATGTAAGGCTTAAGCATACAGCATAAACCTTTAGAGCACAAATTACAAATTTTGGAATTTTAATAAGGCCCAAAAATCGACTTTCACAAGTAATTGTTACTTTTTCCGCGAATATGCTCTAGTCGGGCTGATAAGTTAGTAGAGTACCAACATTTAACTATTTTTTTATCTAACTTGTTCTCTACAAGACGAAATCAAGATTCTTCAAAGAAAGGAAAACTCTTCATAACGCAACACGTTGACATTCCTAAAATCAAGTTTTTTGCATTTTCTCTTATTAGGCTTTAAGCGTTATTCTGTTCCTATTATGATGTCTTAGTGCTGGTTCTCTTTGTATTGTATTGCACCAATTTTTGCGTTGATTTATTTTCACAAGCAAAGACAAAACCAGTATATCTGAAAGAATATGATCATGTTTCTTTTTCATTTCGTTCTTCGTTATTTATTCCTTGTTTAACCTTTTCTACGTTTTAACCAATTAGTTCCAATAAACCTACGTTTATATCTCTGACATATAATTTTCTAATTACTTCGGTATTAAATTATTTCACGAGGTCAGCTATGCTAGTAAATTAAACAAGTATAAGATCTTTAACTGCAATATGTGTAGGCATCTCAACTTTTTTGCACAAACTTTCAATAATAAGTAATTGTTTTACACGATTGGTCTATGAACTATGGCAATTCATCTAGAGTTATTAGCGAGGTGACTATAGGTGTGAATAAATTGTGTGACAAGTGACTAAGGCCCTTTTAAGGCCATAACGTTTGGTATTTGGCAGTGGCGTACACTGAACTTATTCCTAGGAGGCTTAAGTAACAACAGAATAGTCTCAGATTGCCATTTTATTGGTGATTCTTGGAGAAAGTTGAACCTTTAGGAGTGGATTTTCAGTGAATATGAGGGTGGGGGGCTTGAGCCCCTAAGCCCCTCACCTGCACCCTCCCCTAGGTACGCCGGTGTATTTGATCTTTAGCTTACTTATTTTAATGTTTTTGGTATAAGTCTAGGCTTGTGTTTTAGCTACTCAATTTATCTGATTATGTAGATACCATTGTTTAACAAAAATTCTCTATGTGCCGTGATTTTTAGAAATTTAGTTAATAATAAAATATATTAATCAGAAAAATAACAGATTCAAGGACTTTGACAATAACAAATAGCTAACCCACTTTTCCTCACTTTCGGTCAACGAACTTTATCGGACTAATATAATTTATTTTTTTATGAGGATAAGCTATAAGAGGTTCTTACAAACTATGAACCAGAGTTTAACCAGGATTTAACCCAACGATTCCAATCGTGCTGATTTTCCACAATTATATCGCCTGTGTTTGGAATTGCTTCTGAGATTTAATAAAACTTTTTATGTTGGTTTGGTCAAATATTTTTTACCTTTATAAAAAAAACGTTTTTACTGACTGTCCTCAAAAACCTGTTTTTTTTTGATAACGGATGCAAAACAAAAATGTTCAGGAGGAATTTTTTCTAGCAAACATATTTAAAAAAACAATAAATGATAGTAAAGAGATACGGAATTTGAGAACGGAGAAAGGTGGCGAAGTGATTGCTTATTTCCAGTTATTTTAATTTTTTGGCAACGGAAAAAAAGTGTTTATAATTCGCGGCTAAACTGTGCGTTTTTATATTTTTTTCAAGCATGGTATACCATGCTTGAAAAAAAGCACTATTTTGGTCACTAGTTGTAAAAACAACTACTTATTTCTATTAGATCTGGAAAATACATCAAGTATCGGATATGGTCAAAGTTGCAAAAATAAAAACATGGTTAGCAGCTAAAGGAGTTTCAAAATTCCCATCAAAAACCAAAACTTACCAGTTCTTTGTGTATTATGCTTGACGTCAATGTCCGCGAGAATCACGTTTTATTGTAATTTATTTTTTCATCTGTTCTATTTCCACCTGCTCAGTCACATGTAGACTTGAACTATATCTTTTGTTTTTGTCCATATTATTTTAAGATCTGCAAAGAAAGACGTCAGAGTTACATGGCATCTCTTTAAAAATGTTGCGATTGTCAAGTCCAAAACCTGATGGATGGAAAACCCTCGGTATTTTTAACGAACATTATCTGTTTTCGAAAGATACACTTCCTAACGAATTTTAGCACTCCATTGACGTCAATGCTATTAAAACGATTTTCTAAAATTGTAAAACACCCGATAACCATTTTATTATTTTCCTAAATAAGAAAAATGTATATATCCACTTTTTATGTTTAATTATTTTATTCTAATTATTTCGGGCCTATACAGGGTGGTTCTTACACAATTGACAGATAGCAGGCCAAAGGATACTGGCTTTCTAGTTGAGACAGTGTTGACGATGACCAATATGTTTTAATCGTATCTTTAAAAAGTTATTGCCAAATTTCAGGTTTGGGAGAGGTAAAAAAACTGGTTATTGACATAAGATTTTTAATAAGTCTCCGTTAACAACTTGTTATTATTATTATTATTTTAGTATAATTACAGTTTACAATATTATACCGCAAAAATCAATCAGATCGGCTAAAGTATTAACCCAGAGACCCTTAACCTACATTTTTAAGTTTTTTTTTTCTATTAATCTCAAAATAAAATGATTTTTTACTTTTTATTAACATTTGCTGTGTAGTTCACCACGATAAGACCTTAAGGAAGGTTGATGAACTAAAATAAGGTAAAAAATTCCCGTATTCTAGAATAATTTATCAATTACCAACGTAAAGAATCAAAAATTTAAATTAATTGAAATAAAATAACTTCAACCATTAAAAAAAAGGATCTGGTGCTATAAGAAATTCAAAATAAGCAATAAGTTCGCAATTTTAAATTAATTTCTGAAAGTTTCGTAGGCGGAAGAAAAATCGGAATTTTTTAAAATAATTGTGTATTTTTTGCTACTCAAAAATTGTGTCAAAAAGAAATTTTTTATTGTATATTTTTTATGCAAAAGTGTGTTACACACAATTGCGTAATGTAGCAGAAACAAGAGAAAAGAGTAAAGCTCTCCACTTCTAGATACATCAATCATTATTTCTGTGTTTTTGGCCTAATTTCAGTTCATTTACCTCGCCAGTCTTTATCATTTATTGTTTAATAGATAAACAAATAAGCTAAAAAACACTATTTTACATACAGCTTGTTTATATCAGCAGTCTGCTAATTATGTCAATTGTGTTATAATAAAAAAAATACCCATAGAAAAGACTACCTGTTTCTTACTTCTGAAGCTTACCAAAGTCAACAAACACAGAAATTCTGCTTGGTTAGCGCTATTCCTTTTTCCTGTTTTGCCACACTTCTAGAGTGTTTCCATTAAAAATCAGTGGATCTTCATGAAAATCTGAAATCTGTGAGATGTAACATGTAAAGAGGCTTTGTGACACCCTTTCATTTATTTACTTTTAGCAAATTTTTGTGAGCTTACTATGCATTCGTCTGAGAGAGATCTAGCATACTATACCTTACTAGGAAAATGACCTGTCAGACCCGCCTGTACACCCTTCGACCCCGAATATCTGGCAACGATAACTATTTCAAGGAGATTTATATTTACTTTATATATACTTATATATATTTTATATTATTATATTATTATATATTATAGTATATTATACTTACTTAATATATATTTATATTAGTTATATATTTTTGCATGGGCCGAAGGCTGCAGGGGGAACATTTTCTGGAAAAGATAGTTTTCAGTAGATATTTTTGAAAAAATGTCTTCATTACTCTAATGGCTTGGATAGCAAAAGGTTCGAAAATATAGCGGTCCCCCCGCTTTTTAATTTTATTTTATTTTTGCAAGAAGTTTTCGCTAGACAGGTTGATTCAAAAGGCCCTAGAAAGATTTTAAATGTAGATACAATTTGTTATACTGAACCAAAACTAATAAAACTTTTTTTTAACTCTTTGGTTTCAGAGCACCGTTTATCTACGTATTATTATCTAACCACCAGAAACTTCAAAATTCTTGACAAAAGCAACCAAACAAATGGAAAGTTTATATCCAAATTTAGAGAAAAAAATATTCAGTTAACTTTTCTTGGATGAATGCTATCTAACCAATCTTAAAATCTTTCTAGGGAATTTTGAATCACCCTGTATATGACTTGGTTACGGTGACAACCTGCTCAATCTCAAATTAACTGCTTTCCCTGTTTCCTTGAGATTAAAGTAATTCGCTTCTTCTTGAGATTAAAGTAATTCGCTCTCTAACCGTAACTTCTGGCATATCCCGAGTAGCTGCTGGATACTATAAGAAGCCCGTTATGTGTATTCTTTTTCAACTAAACTAGGGAACAAATTCCAACCTTTTCTTTTGCTTCCTTAACAAAAACTATTTTTTTGAGTTTAACTACACCCAAGTAACGAAAAAATACCAATAGAAGGTTTAAGTTGGCTCGCAAAAAATAGTACATTATACACCTACTGACTAAAGTGCTACTTTTAATCCCGCAGCGAAAGGTTCGTAGCCCGAAAGACGCTTTAGTCCCGGGGTTTATATACTATTTTATGCACTTTAGTAAAAGATTATTGTTAAAATCACGTTATTTCTACGCCAAATGGTTCGTCGACTACAAGAAAGGGTGCTAAGAATGAAATCTTGGCCAGGAGCAAGTGATGTTTGGTTTATATATATATTATATATAATTTTCCAGGAATTTTTTTTTTAATACTTGAGGGATTAAATTTACTTTTAATGCCTAGGCTGAGGGGTTAAATTTACTTTAATCCCTTAGAGATTTTTTTTATCCCTTAGGGATTATTTATTAAATCCCGTTGGGATTAAAAGTGTCACTTTAGTACCTAAAAGAGGGATTAAACGTACCTATTTAATCCTTAAAGTGTATATATATTTTTAAGCAATAAATACCACCTTTTTATGGATGGATCATCTCTCGTAATAGTCCAGCAGTAGTCAGCTAACATCTCACAGTTCCATTTTCCCTGATACCTTCTTGCCATGTGTAAAATATCTTGGTGGAACCTCTCAGCGTGCTCGTCAATTACAGCACTACAATTTTCTGGAAAGTAATCCAGATGAGAATCCAAGAAACATCATTACAAAACATTATATCCTAGGTTTTCGTAACACAAAAGAAGTTTTCTGCTCTAGTGTTTCCCAAAAAATTTTTTCAACCATTTTAAATGCATTTCAAGCGTCTTTTTCCTTGCCTTGAATTATGGATTCGAACTGCGCATCTTTGAAGTTTCTTAATCTAGCGTCACTAATTCTAGAGAACTTTTCATAACTAAAAGCATGGTCTTCTTTGTCCAAGGCCTTCACAAAATTTTTCATAAGTCCTAATTTTACATAAAGTAGCAGTAGTAAAATCTTTTCTTGGGTAACTAATGTCGCGATGATTTAATTTTTTTCTCTTGGTCAAAAAACTCTCTTGGTGGCCAAAAAAAATATAGTGATCGATCGGGCTCGACTGTCCCATTCGCAGAGAAAGCAGCAGCATGTGGTATAACCTAACTGCATTCCAAGCAATTAGTATAATAAATTCAGGCATTTCCCATTTAATGGTCGAATTTTTCTACGTTAAGGGCAGAGAACTGAGACTTTTGCAAGACAGATTGTTAATTAGTGTAATAAAATAAGTAAGATTGTCTATTTTGGTCTAGGAAACATTTTTGCTGTTCCCCAGCGTGTGCAGGAAAAAATTCTGGTTAGCAATGTAATATTTTAATGCAGGACTCTAATTACTAGAACTGTAATTATTATTTTTGCTTTTCAAACATCCTTGACCTCAGTTAAGGCCGTTCACCCTGATAAACTTGTAGATAAGACTCACTTATCAGTTATTATTTATGGCGCACTTAACTGTGCCTTTAAAATTCTAAAATTTGCCCAAAATTAGTTGAGATTTTTGCATTTTATGTGACGCCTGGAAAAATGTTCATACCATGAGACTTATATAGTGTACTATGATAAATATAAATAAAATGTGTGCTTTTTGGGTAAAATTTCGCAATCAAAGTGGCACTGAAAGCTGTGGAAATCCAGGTGATTTTTTTCTAACATTATATTTCACGTAACTTTCTTATCCTCTAGTTTATACAGTAATGGTGTGCATAAAAAGCAGCGAGAAGTATTGTGGCTACCATTATGACCACATATGTGAGTTCAAAAATAGATTCTGTTAATAACAAATTTGGAGACAAAAATTGAATGGAAAAATTTTTGAAAAAGCTTTAATTGATCCCACCGAACCCTCCATTTTGCACAATTTTCGCCCTACGAGAAACAGTGGCTATTTTTCTGTGGAAGAGAGCGCTAACTTAATGGTAGCCCCTAAAGACATGATTTTTGAAAACTGTTATAACATTCGAAGGTCTCTTTTTGCACAACTGCCCCCCTACTCCCCCAGAAACCCGCGAGGGTTCTAGAGTAACCATCAGACATTATTTTTTTAAAAGTAACACTCGTGGGATATCGGACAAAGCGTTTTTTTTCTCACTTCATTACAACCAGGTCTCCAATGTCTAATGGAGAATCCAGACACCTACAGATCTGTTTCATCCTTATTAGGAATCATCAGAGAGTTATAGGATTGTACCTGGCAGTTGAAGCTACAGAGTCACCATGCACACCTCTCGAATTTAAAACAAAAAGTTTGTAATCCGTGGAAACGTAATACCTGTGTGCGCCACCTGTCGGATAAACCGAGAAAATAAAACATCAAAATTGAAAAGTGCAGAAGACCGTAAATACAGAATCCTGTACCTTTCAGCAGGTTATAAAAAAGAAACCTGTAAAAGTATAAGGTCACTGTAACATTACTCTTAAAAAGAGGTAACGTTCGTAACAGCGGCCACGTAGTATGAAGCTCCAATTGGGGACGGTGCTGTTGCGAACGTTACCTCTTTTTAAGAGTCATGTTACAGTGACCTTATACTTTTCCAGGTTTCTTCTTTAGGGCCACATAGTATGAAGCGGTGCTGCTGCGAACTTTACCTCTTTTTAAGAGACATGTTACAGTGACCTTATACTTTTACAGGTTGCTTCTTTATAACCTGCTGAAAGGTACAGGATTCTGTATTTACGGTGTTCTGCACTTTTCAATTTTGATGTTTTTGTTTCTCGGTTTATTCGACAGGTGGCGCACACAAGTACTACGTCTCCACAGATTACAAACTTTTTGTTTTAAATTTGAGAGGTGTGCATGGTGCCAGGAATTGACTTCGGGGGGGGGGGGGGGTTAACCCCAAAAGCCCCTCTCTCGTGCGCCAGTGTGATTCTTGTTTTTTAATTGGTTTTTATGACTTGTTTCTTTACTTTTTGTTTTTGTATTAAAAACCAAAAAAATAATAACCTTTCGAAGAAACGTCAAATTCCATGACACTGTTGACAATCAGTGTCCCACACTACTATTTAAAATTAAGGAAACCAATGTCTCCAACATAAATATCCACAACATAGCGGATAAAGTGTCGGAAGTAACGCGGCAGTGATTTTCCTGAAAATTTAGTATAGGTATTAGCAATCCATAATTTTTACATCCGTGCCCCGTATTGGTCGGAGGTAGGTAGTTTTTAGAGCCCAAACGATGTCCTTCCACTTTTCGCCGTAAATTTAGGCACGTTAATCAACATACCTCTTTTAAGTTTAATTAAAAATATCTCGCGTACTGCCGCATGAGCCACGAACATTTCCCGCGTGTTTTAAGGGATCATCGCGTGGTTCAAAGCAAGTGGAGACGCGCGCCTGCCAACCCACGCGTATTTTTCAGCATATGGAAAAAACGGTTGAACTTGGGGTTTCACAGTTTTTCACAAGACTTCGAAGTTTTGGGTTTGAAAGTAGTTCTTCGCTCCCTTAAAAAGTCGAAAGCTAGTTTTTGAAATGAAGTTGCCCGAGGCTGGTATGTCTTATCAAAGGAGGTTTATATTGCCAGGTAGGAAGATATTTGTATTTTTTTATATTCGTGTAACATATACAGAAAATAGTTATTTTCCTAACTAAGAAAAGTTATAGATTCCATCACGCGACTGCCGTTTAGTTGGATTTTTATTACGAAATTCATTCTAAGCACTAGAAAAAAAAAATTGGGGCCCTAAACTACCTCGCGCTTCTAGAAAAAATATATAGTACTATTATCGTTAATTAAAATTAAACAATAGTAGTTTTTACAGCACAGCACAGTTTGGCCGCGAGTTGTAAACACAATTTTTTAACTGTAAATCAAGGATGTGACGCTACATAAGGCCATTCGCCTCGCCACCGCCAACTCCGTCCGATTTACTGTGGTTCATTTCATTTTTTGACATTTGTGTAAAAAAAAATGTTTTATTTTCATACATGAACAATATTTTGTTGCATCGGTAACCAAAAACCCCATGTGATATTTGCGGATAGTGAGTACAGAAATATTTTTGAGAAATGTACGAAAAAAAATTTTTTTTTATACCTTCATAAAAAACATGATTTTAGTAACTGTGTGCAAAAAAACTTTTTTTTTATACCTTCATCTCGCTGCGCTCGTTTTTTAAACCAACGCTTGTAAAACAAAGTACTATTTTAGCCACTAGCTGTGAAAATTACTATTACCTCATACCTTATCGTATTGAAATATTTATTTAGGCAAAAACAGCTACTGTTAATAGAGTGATTTTGGTCAGACAGTTAAACGGCAAAATTCGTTACTCTTATGGTTTCCTTTACCGTAAATAAAGGTAACTGAAGGAATAAAATAAAATAAAGAAGAAAAATAACGTTTGGCAGCAAACATAACCTTACCTATTTTGATATTTTTTCTTTCTTCATTGTAAAATCTTTACTAATCATATAAAAATAAAGTACAAATCAAAAATTAACAAATATTTGTACAATAAACAAAGTTTCTAAACCAAAATTCTTCTACAACAGAATCTCACCAAGTTTGGTTGGTTAGCTTTTTAACGGTAATGAGATCCAGTGGTTACGTTTGATAAAAGTAACAGTGTGACAGACCTCTACTGCGCCCGCGCACAATAAAGGTAAGGGTAATAGACCGGGCAAAAACCTGACTAAAATCGCCCTATTATTAAACAAGGTGTAAAATTAATAGATATTTACGTTACTAGATAGGGCCTACTTTCCGGTCAGTTGAAAAAAAAAATACATATTTGTAGCCTGATATAAACGTTAATAGTAGTTTTTACAACCAGTGGGTAAAATAGGGCTTTTTTATAACAGCGTGGTTTTAAAGAACGTGCGTATCGAGTGATTTAAAACGCGAGTTTTAAAAAGCACAATTTAGCTGGCAGTTGTAAACATTATTTTTTTTAATACCGTAATAAATTCAAAAAACGGAAAAAGCATACAAAAAACTAGAACCAAAATCATTTACTTCACTACGGGCTACTAACCTGACTAAAATCGCCCTAATATTAAACAAGATGTAAAATTAATAGATATTTACGTTACTAGATAGGGCCTACTTTCCGGTCATTTGAAAAAAAAATACATATTTGTACCCTGATATAAACGTTAATAGTAGTTTTTACAACCAGTGGGTAAAATAGGGCTTTATTATAACAGCGTGGTTTTAAAGAACGTGCGTATCGAGTGATTTAAAACGCGAGTTTTAAAAAGCACAATTTAGCCGGCAGTTGTAAACATTATTTTTTTTAATGCCGTAATAAATTCAAAAAACGGAAAAAGCATACAAAAAACTAGAACCAAAATCATTTACTTCACTACGGGCTACTTAAATTTTGCACCATATCCTTCTGTTGGCCATTTAATTTTTTGACTTTTTTTGTGTGCAAAAAAAAACAATAAAAATAATGTTTTTGCTCCCTAGAATAATATAAAATTGTTTAGCATCGGTAGCCAAAAAAGCCATGTTTTTCTTATTTGCGGACCGTGACTAAAATCTTGTTTTTGATACATAATAAAAAGTATAAAAATAGTAACTAGTTTTAACAACTAGTTTCTAAAATAGTGCTTTTTTACAAGCGTTCGTTTAAATAACGAGCGGAGCGAGGTATTTAAAAACGCAAGTAAAAAAAAGCACAGTTTAGCCGCACTATTTTTTTTAAAACCTTTATCAAAAAACCCAAGAAAAACAGGAAAATGCTTTTAAAAATCTCGAACGAAGAGCACTTCTTGCAACACACCATCTTTACACTATACATCAAGGTGGCCGGTAAATGAAATAACAATGCGGTTTCCATAGCGATGCGCCTTTTTACTCGATGACGTTCATTGTTGCGACATTTTAATCTTTGACAGTTTTATATTTTGACGACGTTTTTAAATGATTTTTTCGTAAATTTTTGGTGAAAACTGGTGGAAATGACTTAATTTTTAGACAAGAATAATTAGATTTTTTCAATATTACTATATTCCGCTATTTCTCTTTAACTTTGGGTAAAAAACGGACAGAAATCTTTTTTTGCCCCCTGATAAAAAAAAAAGTTTTTTTGCATCGGTAACCAAAAAAGCCATGCTTTAGTTATCTGCAGACGGTTACTAAAATCATGTTTTTGATGAAGGTATTAAGAAAAACTTTTTTATTTTCCCTACATTATTTCACAGTATCAGTAAGCCTTCTTTTCTTCTTTAATTTGAAACCGAATTGGTTTTGCACATAATGTGCAATTTTATGCAAGGTGGCATGTTTAAATAAAGTCATGTTTAAATAAAGTAGCTAGGTAAATTTGTAGTACCTAATATCATTTAATAGGCGATCTATTTAGCTTAACCCGAGGTTATTCCACTCTAAACTTTTATTTCTCAATTACATACTGTTCGTTTCGTGCGTCTATCCATACTTGTGACCTCCTTTAACAGTAAAATAGCTATACAGAAAGATGTAATCCAGGTGATCCGAAAGTATAAAATGAACTTCTCACAGTCGTTGGCCCTGAATATATTTCTTGCATTTAAAAATGTTTAAAGGCGAGAATCAGCCATCAACGTCGACATCTCGTGTTGAAATAGGAGAATTAGACAAGTTAACGGTGTGATTTTAAGATGGCGCTCCTATCTGTTTTGCCCAAGTAAAAATAAGGAAAATACATCTTAGTTTTTTACGTTTGATTTTGAAGTCAGTGCGGCGCAAAGACACTGAAAAAATACTACAATATTCTAAGTAATCTACTGTCGAGTAAACTCAGTTAGGTCAAAGTACAAGATGTCTAGATTAGGTACAGTAAGACTGGATCGTATGACTTAGAATACACGTCCTGGAGGGTCGCTTAATAAGTAAAAATCTAACAATTCCTTGATGTTATGTACAAGAAATAGGTAGTTTAGTTGATAGCGTTTTGTCCATTATTGGTGTTTTGTCCATTATTGGTGTTTCCAAAAGATAAAATAAATATGTTTACTTCTATCTTGCGCCAACTATTATCATTGTATGCACGGAAAAAAAGATATACTGGTAACAAGAGGATGTTGATCCCAAGCATAACTTCATTTTGATAGTCCTCAATAAAGTACAGAGACTATTTAAATTAACAATGGTTATACTTAATCCAAAACACAAGCCATACTCCAACCATGAAAAATAATTAAGTACTTGAATTAAAGAAATGGTATTATTTATTCGACCAGATTACCTGCTTGGAACAATAATTGTTATACTCAATCCGAAACACAATTTTTGCTTAAACTAAGAATAAGAATTCCTACTACTATAACCTAACCTAACTATGACTTGCAACCTATAAATGAAACTTCGACGACCTAATATTACACACTTATTTGTCGCCAGAGTCTGTGGGAGAGTTGTTGCTAAAGCTTATTTGGATAACAATTAAGCTGAATTTAAGAGCCTAAACTCGTTTTTTTAATTGAAAGATAAGTATTTCGTAACTTAAAATTTGAACATATTTTTTTTTAATAGAGCAAATTTTCTTAAATTAAATATTGTGTTATTTTTAATTTAAGATTATAAACTATTAATTTAAAAACACTTATTCGTCAAATTTAAGAATAAGCAAATAGTTGTTCGAAGTATTCAATTATGTTCATAGAAGAACAATATTCTTTGATTAAATATATTTTATAAGTATAATTATTAATTGAATTCAGTGTGAAGCGGCTTTCTGAATTATTTTTTTAAAACAATGAAAACTATTTCGAGGCCTATGTCTTTTAAAAAGTTTAAACTTATTAAAATCGATCAATATGATCTATCAATATTTAAAAAGTGTAATCTCCCTTATTTCTTCTCCGAATTTTTAAAATGTTCTTTTTTTATACTGGTAGTTTCCATCCATCATAGGATCAATGCCCAGTTTCATCCAAGTTTTTGCAAAGTTAAAGACAAACACAAAATATCCATGCACCTAGCCGGGATTCGAACCCGGAACCTTCCGTGCGGCAGGCAGATACGCTGCCCACTGCCCTACGGCGGCGGCGGCGCAGCGGCCGGCTATTTTTTTTTTAATGTTGAGTGGATAACGCTCGCGACATTTAATTTTTTTAATAGTGCATTTTTACCGGATCAGATTTTAAATATGACAACCGCATGTACAGGGTGTCCCAAATTGGGCACTTTCGGGAGATAAGATACCTCTGACCCCCTTTTGCGAGGCTCGATTTTCAAGAGAAGTTCGAAGGTGAAAACCGCATCTTTATATGTCAAGCCGTTTGCAAGCTACGGGGGGGGGGGTGAGAAGTTTGCATTTTGGGCGAGGGTCTATAACTTCGGTATTACTGAAAATTTAGTTGTTTTGTAAAGAGCTTTTTTATAGACTTCTTGACAAATAACTTAACTATCTTTCCAGATTTTTCCACCGTCTTTAGTTTCCAAGATATAAGCCAAAGTTAATATTTTTCTTATGGAACACCCGATATTTCATTTAATTTTTGAATTTGTGATGAAATTTCCTTTTAATTAATATAGCATATGTGATTGTTGGTAGAGCCGTTTCTGAGATTAATATTTTGCATTTTTGTCTGGTATGCCATAACATAGTCGAACCATTCTGACGATAACTTATTCCATTGCTGCCATGGCCTACTCTACTTCTTTGAAAATTAAGTTAAAATTAAAATTGACGATATTCAAGCCACTACGAAAATTCAAATTAGAGTCTATGATGGATTTGGATAAAAACAGGAGTGGTGATGTTATCTGCCACTTGGGGGGCCCATTGAAATTGTACCAATGCGATTGATATAATTGCAATAAACATGTTTATAGCCACGTGAAAATTATACTTTGACATCGATGATGAATGCACATGCGCAGTGTCTGCAAAAATAAAGTTGGAGCCCTAGTGGTTTTACACCAAAAGTTATAGAAAATAATTATAAATCCACTAAAAATTTTAAAAAATTAATATCGGCAACTATACCCTATTTTGCTTAATACCTGCATGCATCGACTATACTTTTTCCTGTAAAAAAGCTGTTAATTAGTTTGCTTGCCATTCTCGTCGATAAATCGAGGTCAGTCACTCTATATCGCTCGGCTCTCGACCCCATTGCCGGTTTACGAACCTGTCGCTGACCTCTTTATCACATTCCTCTTCTCTCTTTCCTGATGGCTGCCTGCAGGCTCGCTCTAAGGTCGTTCTCTTTGGATGCTTAAACTTTTCGTTCGGTCAATTCTCATCTCGAACATATATTATGTTTTCTCTCACTTACCTCTGATGGTGCGAAAAAGATGCATAGATTTTCTATAACGTTTAAGAATGTACATTTTTCAACCATCTGTCGATTATTCCCATTTGGTTGAAACACGTATTATGCCTTCTATCATACACGCTTGGAAATCCTAAGGAAAAACGTATGCCGAGAACGGAACGGAATCTGCTTACCTTAGGTATAGTGGCAGATAGGCCATTGGCAGTATTCAAAGAAGTTCAATAACTTTTCAGCGGAGTTCAGAGTTGTACGCGGTTTTGATATCCGCGATTACATATAACAGGAAATGACGGTAGATTTTTTTATAACCTGAATACAACGGAGTTCTAGCGAATATTTTTGATTTAATCGAAAGTCGGCTGCGAGTAGTGTTGTGTTAAAGTTATACATAATGACGTCATGTAAATAAGCTTCAAAGATGCTTATGATAAAGACTGCCATACAGTCTAACGACTTTCGGTTACTAGGCCCATAAAAATCCCATAACATCTCTTCAGGTGCATGTCAAAATTGATTCTCTAAGTGACATTTTCAACCAAGCTCTGTTAACTGTATATCACGTTTACAGGGGACTTGAAACCCATCTAAAAATTATATAACTTTACTTTTTTTATTAACAAAAATTTTAAAAAATTTAGAAAACAAAATTTTAATAGATTACGAAAAATCATGCTAAAAAATACGATTTACTGATTGTGGAAAAAAACACATCAAAAAAACTACTACGTTCTTTTAGGCTCATAGTCGTCACCTACATAGGGCGGTCATTTTTGTGCAATTTCTCAGGGGTACGATACGGAGATAAGAGCGGGGCGGGCAACGCACTTGTTTGCTGGATGCGTCTTTTTAGTCCAACATACCAATAGGGTGTGGGGAACTGTTAAAATCGTAAAATTTTGAATTTTGTTAATTTTATTTTATATAAAAATGAGTTACTAAGATTTCAAAACACCTTAATCGGCGAAGAGAAAAGTTGTCTGTCGGTCTGTTGTCTGTCTGTATACATGATAACTCAAGAACGTCTCAATCGATTTTAACGAAATTTGGTACAAAAATCCTCTATCGGCTGACCATGAACTGAGTAACTTTTAGGTAGGGTGGTGGGAGTTGAAAGGGGAATATGGACTACAAATTCGTGGGAGCTTTAATTTCCGAGTTATTTGAAAAAACGTTAAATACATAAAAAAATATCATAACTTTAGAAGTAAAGCAGCTATTATTATGCGGTTTTCAGATTTTGGTGTTCGTAAATATTACCCAAAAATTTTGTTGTAAGGTTCAAATCTTTCAAAGCTCAGTTTTCGAGATATTTTCATTTCCTTTCTTTCCTTTCGAGCACCGATTTTTTTTTTGTACCTGGTTGATAAACTTCAATGGACAGTTCAAGGGCGAAGAAAATGTTTTAGCAGATTTTTGGTTATTTTTTGAGAAAACTTTTGAACAAATCTAAGCGAAATGAATCGTCATTTCAAATACCGACACCCCGTATATACCTTAAAACTTATGTGAAGGAGCGTTTATAGTTAAATTTTAATTAGGCAACTTTATGTGTAACAAAATAGTGCATTAAAATGTTTTTTTCTTTGTTTCAGGTAAATAATAAGTTTAAAACCGCATTCGAACTGGAAAAGCTTTAATTTTCGTAAGTACATATGTATTTGTAGCCGTCATATTTTTGTGTAAAACTAAAAACCTGTATACAAAAAAAAATAAAACGAATATACTTAATACACACTAAATAAAACTTTAACTTCCTTGCGTAACAATTTTAGCGTTTAAGCAAAGTTCTTAACAAAAGGCATAGTAATTGTCCGTAAGGTCAAATAACTTTTGAAGGACGACCACGTTGTTTCCAAGTCTATTTCTTGGCAGTAATAAAAATACAAAAGCGCTTTTTGACCTTCCCAATGCTTTTTAATATTATTAGGCTATCATAATACACACTACTTCTACAGGGTGGAAAAAGTACAAATGCAAAAAATAAGAAACACAGTTCGTATAATTGTAAAAGGGAAAACTTTAAAAGTTGAAAAAATTATTGACGGCAAATCAGTCATCAAGTTAATACGAACCAAAACAAAAAAAAAAGTGAAAAAGGTTCAGGCTGGCAATAAAACCTCTGCAACAGTAGCTAAAAAGAAGACATTATAATGAAATTAATTTTAAAAAAAAACACTTTAATACACAGTCACACATACAATTAATACAAGCTAAGCATTTAAAAAGTCTCTTTTACTTAATTTTTTTTTAAAAGTTAGTACCATTTCGAAAATAAAGGACCTTACCACCTATTAAAATATTTATGAGTGCAGAACTGATACAGATATTTTCCCCTTGTATCATTATAAATACGAAAAACACCAAACACAAAACAAAACTAAAACAGTTTTTCTTTTGTGATGTCTCCACCAAAACATGTCCGATGTTTCGGACTTCGGGACTATTTTAAGAAAAGATTTAAGGATAAGGTTATAATATTTTTAATTTTTTTCCCGCGTAATAAAAAGAATTACATTAGATTACTTACAAATTTTGTTGTTTTCCATTCTTTTAGAGAAGTAGTTTCTACTCCTGCCAAATTCAAAGACTTAGACCTGGGGTTACATAATAATGACTATTTGTGAGAAAAATATAAAACTTAAAAATGACTGCTAAAGGGCAATTCCACGCGCGATAAATGTTTTTGGCATTTTTTCGATTTTTGTATTTAAATAACTACAACCACCAAAGAAGTGTCCGGGGTATCAATAGACACTTAAAGTAAATACTTCAACGCATTGGCATCGGTATACCTAACGCATTCAAAACAAAGTCAAAAAACACTACATTTTTCACTTGTTTACGACATGTTTCGATCGAGGCCTGCTTTTATGGTGGATGCGATGGAAGAAGCGCTGACTCCACTCGTTGCGTACGGAGAGGTGTACGTATCGATACGCACCTACCAAAGTACGCAACGATTGCAATCAGCTGTTCATGCCTCGCGTCCACCATAACAGCATGTCTTGTTCAAAACATGGCATAGACAAGTGAGGAATGAAGCGTCTTTTGGCTTTGTTTGGAACGCGTTAGGTATAGCGGTACCGATGCGTTAAAATATTTACTTTCAGTGTCTAATAATTATAACGTTTAACGTAATAACTATTCTCCAAGTCATAAAATACTCGCCACTAGCCAAAATATAGGCAAACAAAATATTAGCGTTTTATCAGAAATGTCCCGTCAGTTATCACAAAATTAAATTTAAAACTAATTTTATATTAAGAGGAAAAGCACTTTAAAGTCCATGATTTTTCTCTGCCCGTTTTTCATGTCCCGTCAGTTATCACCAATTTTTTGTTATATCTTGGATCCTAAATAAAAAATTAATTGGCCGTTACTTTTAAATTATTCTGACAAATCCTCCCCATAATGCATTAGGATGTGATTGTTCTGGAATATCTTTAAGTTTTGTTCCCTCAGTTATCATGGAATTGATGGATTGATCAACAATTTCTGTTTTATTAAAGTAGATGCAAAACAAAAATGGCGCGATAAATAGGTAAAGGAAAAATTTATTTCTTTCAAGAATTTAGGCATAAAGGGATAGGAATTATATTTTACATTTTAACTTAATTCAAATATAAAAGTTAACTTATTCAACAAAATGTAAACAAATAAAATTACTCAACTGCACTAACAATATGGATGCACTTTTTAGGAAAAACCCCGGTTATTATAACATTTACTACGTTTTCATAGGTAACTAAATCCGTTTTCAAACTACAAGAATAATGTTATTTGTTATTTTGCTTTATTTTCCCAACTATTTCTACGCTTGGCCCAACAATGCAAAATGCAATGCAAAATTCGCCAAAAACACAAACACTTTGAAATGGATTGACATCAGAAGTCAATATAAACAAAATAAGGATAACTACGAAAATCGTTGCCACAAGGCGTGCTTATTCCCGCCAAAATTACGTTATTTTGGTGGTTAACTTTATTTTGTTTTTATTTACTTCTGTCAGTTCACATCACAGAATGTTTATTATTTTGATTTTGATAAAGGAAGGTGCAGAATACAGTTGGAAAATAAACCGAACGTTTTTTAACGATATCCACAAATGTTGTTATTTTTGTATGATGCCCAAAAATTCTCTAATTTTGTTTTTATTACACATTACATAGTCATACAGCTTTGAAATAGCTTTTAAAATTTTCTGATATGAACCTAAAAAAAAGAAGGATTGACCGGGAGATTCAATACCTATGAGTTCAGTCCGCGTTTTATTATACTATTGAGACACGGATCGTACTGAAATGCCCCATAAAAACATAGTAAATATACCTGCATCATCGGACTCCGAAAAACCCATACTCATTTAATGTTTCATTAACCTCATCCGATTGCATAATGCAAATTATTGGCATATTTGTTTTGGTTTTACCGTATGTAGAAAGACCGTTTAAGACTTTTAGTGATCCGTGCAATCTCGGAAAACTACGGTATGACTTATAATACTCAGCGGCAGGGGCGTGCGTTTTCAGGCACCGGGCGACCGAACGATTGCTCGGGGCGGCCGAATTTGGAGACCGACCTATTTTTGTTGGGGAGAGCTTGCGCAAAAGGTTTCATATGTTATGTACAAAGTAAATTATTATTAAATTATATAAGTTAGGTATATGCGTTTAGTATAAAGATTAAAACCTTTGAAATTTTTGCTTAAATTTTAATAAATGTTCCTGCGGCGCTAATGTCATTTACTGTAAAAACTTTGGTATAAGTTTAAGCAATTTTTGTCAACAGAATGTAAAATGTATTAAAAATGAACGTTTTTAGCATCATTTTCTTAAAATTTTTCACTGCGGCGCATTTTTTATGACAATATTTTTGGCAACAAATTCAAAATTTAGTCTAAATTCCACCCGAACTTAGCCCCCCTTGGTAGCTCCCCTTGGTAGCTAATAATTCAACCTACTTTTTTTAAATAATTTATTGTCACAATTTTAGTTTAATTATAAGCGCTTTTTTAGCAATATCTTCTCAAAATTTTTGCCTGCAACGCATTTATGACAAGATTTAAGCTACAAATTTAAAATTAAGTCTAACTTCAACACCATTTTACCTCTCAATTTTATTAAAGTTACAGTAATTCTTCTCAACAGAATTTAATACCTGTATAAAAGCATTTTGAGCAGTATTTTCTCAAATTTTTTGCCTGCGGATAAGATTTAGGCAACAAATCTAAAGTTGGGTCTAGATTCCACCACAACTTATCCACCCTTTGTAGCTAACCCAACCCACTTTTTTTAAAATCATTGATTGTCACATTTTTAGTTTAATTTCAAGCAATCTTATGAGAACCTTTATAAGATTTAAAAAAATTACATTTTTAGTATAATTTTCTTCAAATTTTTGCTGCGGCGCTTTGAAGACAATTTCTTGCCAACAAAGCTAAAATTTGAGTCCTCTTGCTTTTAAATAAAAATATATATTTTTTTCGTACAAACGAGTCCAACTCAACACATATTAACCAGCCCCCCCCCCCCCCGTTCAAAAAAATCAGGGATCGCCCTTAGTATAAGGCCGGCGATTAAGCAATTTGCCCGGGGTGGCCAAAAGTCTGAATAAAAAATAAAATAATAAAGAACACTATGTATAAAATAAGAGGCTGTCCATTGACGATTACCTATAACATATTAATTTTTATTTTTTTTTCCATTTTTGTCCGTCATATTTCCTCTATCCGCTACCTATTTAAAACTTCGTTACATATATTTTGAAGTATTAATATAATCCCTCCCCCTTCCCCCTCCCTAAATTATTGCTTTTAAAAAAATGAAAAAGATAGTTTGATAGCGTACATCCAATATTTTGACGGCCATGTAATACCTCCCAAACTTGGGTAATGACCCTAAATTATTTTTAAAAAAATTAAAGAAAAAAACAATTTTGGATTCCAAACTCTATTGTTTTGGTTTGATACCACATAACCCATATTTTGACGGATTAAAATACTCACTGAATATAGGGGAGTAGTTTTACCCCTCCCCTTTTCCAATTTATTATGAGTTATTTATACCATCTCAAAACAGAATCACCCCTATTTCTTAACCTCCGGTCAAAATTAAAAAAAAATGAGAAACACTTGTTTGCTTATTTTATTATCTATCTATTATCTAACCGTATTGCTAGTGGTCGACTCGCGGCGTTGCCCGCGAAGAAAAAAATTATTCAGCGAAATGTCTAATAAAAAGTAGCCTATATAATGCAGATAACACCCTATCTTCTTAACAAACCTCATCGAAATCGGTTTAGCCGTTTTTGCGTGATTGCTGGACAAGCATACAAACATACTCACAAACAAACTTTCGCATTTATAATATTAGTAGGATAATAGGAATTTTTTGAATTCCTAATTTTGATTTTATCTAATCATACAAATATATTTTAATAAAATTAGTACAAACTAGTACAAAATAATGTACACATTAGACAATGTGCAAAACATATTTCTTTCCATAACTCTACTTCAAAGTAAATGACGTTTTTACGTTATTTTATAAAGGCTCTAATCTTATTTCTCTTTAAAAAAATAATTTATTTTAGTTTTTTGTCGATTGTGTATTTTTTTTGAACGTTGCAAAAGCTATGCCAAAAAAAGAAAGTGGTCATTCAGGTTAAAAAGTTTAGTATTTCCATTTCCTTAGGGGCCGTTCATAAATTACGTAACGCAACAATTCGGAAAAGTTGACCCTTCCCTGTCTCAACACATTTGTAACGAAACCTCAGACCCCCTCTAAAATTACGTAACGCTAGTACCTTTCTCCTCTCCTTTAGTTAAATATGACAAGTAAAAATTAAAAAAAAAATATAAAAGACTATTTATTTTTTTATTTAATTTGCGTTTCTTCCAACCTGAAGAAATACTCAACCCTGGTTTTCCGAAACATCCGTTGTTAACTAAGTTGTTTTATTTGTTTTTTTCTTTAAACTGACATATTTAATGACATTTGATGAAGGAGAAAGCGATTTTATTTAAAAACCATCCTTACGTAAAAGCGCTTTTAGGTGCGTATAAACATAGTAACTGTATGCGACCTAGACGGTATAATTTACTTTGTAACATAAGAAACATGGAAAGGTTACGACCTTAGATTATTATTGCTTTTTTTAATATTACAGTATCTAATTACGAAAATTGTGCCACTTACTTTTTTGTAGAGGGCGGTCAACTATAATACTTGGCCTGACTTCAATTAAAACACATTCTATTCCCCAAACTCCAACCTTTAAAAGATTATACAATAAAAATAATCCGAGTGTTGGAAAAAACAAATCAATAAAACAAACAAAACAAGAGAAAGTAGGTATAGGTGTATATATCAATCAAGCATCTACTAAATTTTAAATTAACAGTCTTACATTCTTTCAGTTTTTTTATGTACTCCCTTGAGGTCAATGAAACCGACTTCACCTTTATTTTTATACAATTACAAATATACGAGATGGTCTTACCGATCAATCAAATTATTATTATAAATCGGAATCGTCTATAAAACGATTTCATGGGTATTGAATTCTTTTTCAATATGTTTTAAAAATTCAATATGCATGGGTTTTTATAACAGTTTAAAATTTTAAAATTTGGCAGAGCTGTTGTCAATTGTGATGATTGCGTATAGTAAAAAATATTAGATGTCAAGCTCTTCATGCTACCAATTAAATATTAAGGACAAAACAATTTTTTTAAATTTAAAGTAGGCAAGGTTATGTTATGGGGAATAGGTATTTTAATCTCGATCCAACCCTAAAAATTTTCAGGGTCGGATGAATATGGCAAAATCGAGCGTTTTCATGGACGGTATCGGATTTAAATCGTCTTGAAAAGTAAATTTCCATGAAAATGTAGCAAATATATGCTGTGAATAGAATTTCATCAAAGAGGTTGTTGGAGTAACTCGAACCATTGTCTAATATATAGGAAAGTCGAACAAAACAGTTTTTGGGCCAAATCGTGGTACAAATCAAATATCTTGGACAAACTGTTTTCTCCATAGGTTGGCCGACTTTCCTGTAGATTCGACAATGCTCAAACTAAGGCTTAATCGGAATATAGAATGTTTAATTAAAAACTTATAAGTATAGCGAAACATGAAAATAATAAGCAGGTGAGCGACCCGCAAACAGGTCAGTGGCACTGGATTCATGCTATTATGCAATGAATAAGGCAGCCTGACCGAAACCCGAACTTAGTCACCTATTATACAGAGTGTCCGAAAAGTTTGGAATAATGAATTTTTTGGGAGAATCATTTAAGGTAAAAATGTGTATACCCTTTTATAGAGGGGTCCCAAAAATAAAATATGGCACAACTTATCTTTTTTTTTTTAATTGCACCGACTCATTTTGATTCGGACCAAAAAAAGTGTCAACTGTTTTTAGGCTGGTATAAACTTGTGTTTAAAAATCGTCAAATTTATTGTAAGGGCGAGATTTTTTGACGGTTTTTGAAGAATCGTGTCCTACATGGCGAGAATTTTCGTCACTTTAAAATGTTTATTGGCACGCATGGTAGGAATTGAGCTCCGCCGTAAAACTAGTCCTGCAGAATTTCTTTAAAATATTAAATTTACAAAATGTTATCAAAGAAATGACGAAGTCTACGTTAGGATAAATATTAAGGATGCTGTGTTTTTATCGCCACTTTCCGGAATTAGGACGGGTGAAATTTTCTGTCATTTTGATGTTATGGATGGAATTCGTTTTCTTCAATGCAATTACAGCATAAGAATCTGCATCACATTAACTCCTCCCTTTTCTCGACGTTCTAGTCACCAAAAAAATTCAACTATAATCACAATACATACTGGAAAATATCTAAACTTCAAATCAAACCACTCTACGTCAACCAAACTGGGAATTGAAAAATCTCTTAAAGATCGAGCCACCTACATCTACAATACAGAAGAAGCTTTAAATAAAAAAACATGCAAAAATTCGATCCGATCTGCGAAGGAACGGTTTCTTCAACTACACAATCAATAAAACACAAAGAACGACAGGCATAAATACTGAAAGGAAGGCGACTCTTATAATTCCTTACATCAGAGGAATCTGAGAAAATATAAGAATAGGCAACCAATATAATTTTCGACCTGTCTTCAAAACGACCACAACAATAAGAAGTCAACTAAAAAAATAAACCATATCGCCAAAACAACAAGAACTGCATCTACCAAGTATTATGAGAGTGTGGGGATATCTACATCGGAGAAACCAGCCGACCCATGGAAGTTCGCCTTACAGAACACAAACGCAAAACTCGACAAGGGGACACAACTGGATCAAAAATAGCTCAACATTGCTGGGAAAATCAACACCATATGGAATGGAATACGTCGCCAAGGAGAAAAATCTATTTAAGCGGAAGTTTAAAGAAACAGCATACATACAGAGGAACCAGAATCTATTATCTCAACAGAGCGTCACAATCAAGGATATTTGGAAACCCATACTTTTCGGAGATGAAATCTTTTATCTTTGAAAGGGCAGAGCCAACCAAGTGTAAACTTCATGGTTCACTTAACACAGGTTAGTTTTATGATTCACTGAACACATGCTATACATAAGATTAGGTAGTCTTAGTTTTTGTAAGTATTCATCTGATGACGATTGCAGATACATAAGCATTCGTAAACTTGTGAAAAAGTAAAAATTAGAGACAATGGAAGTTCGAAACTCCAGTTTACTCTTAAGTTATTAAAACTTATTATTAAAGGTCGGCAATGTCACAGGAGCGATTGAAGGGCCTTGCAACAATTTCTACGGAACACGTCATAGCTTCTAAATTAGATATTAATAAATTAGTTAAAACTTGCGGAGTTTTCTAAAATTGATGTTTGAATTATATACAGCAAGTTTGTTATTTTTTTTTGTTAATTTTATTGCTTATTATGTACCTATTTAATATTAATTAATTAAAATTAATTAGGGTAGTAATAATAAGGGGTATCATCTCGCCAATGTTAAATTGTGTGTTTTTTTAGCCAGGTTCTTTAGTTAAAGTATAGTATACCAATATTATTTTTTGACAATAAATTTTCTGTGAATGTTTTTTTATAGTAAACGATAAATGCAATGTAAAATTAATTACGGTTGGGAGGGGCAGCAAAATATTTCTTGCACGGGGCAACGAAATCTCTGGAGCCGGCCCTGTAAATACATGAGAGAAATATTCAAAAGCAACAATTAAATTATCGATAAAAGGGAATACTGTAATTCAGAGGAAATTCTTGATAATTCTCCAATTTTCCGAAAAATGGGATTTGCCCTAAACGGCATTTTTTACGGAAAAAACATGTTTGTTTAGAATTAAAAATTAGGTTTCAGAGTAACTTTTTTTTGTGACTGATTGTTGTGAGTTTGGACAGTTCGTGATTCATTTTTGGACCAAACGTAATTTACCGACATACATTACGTTTTATACTTTCGGCAATGTAAATTCAATGTGATGTATGTACTATCATCAACGCATGCATGATTCTTATTTGCATAATCCGCGACACAAAAGAACACGTCATTAAGAAAAAACGAGCGAAAATTTCAATTTTATATTATCGTGTATGAAAATTATTGGGTGTTGTACACCTCCTGTACCGTCTGGCGTCTTATTTCGGATGATGTTATGTATTATTAATGTCGCGAGATAACGGTTAAAAAATTTTTGTGATGCTGCATGATGGCGTTTTAAGGTAAAAATTCTTCAAAAAACATTATGCTTTTTTAAGGCGGTTTCTTGGGTTTCTTTTTGGTCAGTGAAAAGATCCAAAAAGGTTTTGTTTTTTAAAGCTAAGGTTTCGGAACATATATTTCCGTCTTCAGGCTGTCAAAACAAAGTCATAATCCTTATTAAAAGTTAAAATTTTGTCCACTTATTTGTAACCAAAAACTGGTGCACATGTTTTTTTTCACAAATTTTACGAATTATATTAGATAATTGTAAATGCGTCTTGAATGTCTCGACCGTAAAATTTGTGAAAAAAAACATGTGTACCAGTTTTAGGTTACAAATAAGTGGATAAAATGTTATTATCTTTTAAGGATTATGACTTTGTTTTGACAGCCTGAAGAAGGGAATAAATTTTCCGAAACCGTAACTTTAAAAAACAAAACCTTTTTGGTTGTGTGTGTGTTTGGTAAGTCAGTTTTGTAGCAATATTTACTTTATTATCAACTAGCAGCTTCGCCTGCGGTTTTACCCATTTTTCCCGTTTTACATGCTTTAATTGTTATAACTTGTTCCCGTGAACCGATTTTAATGAAATAAAGCCTAATCACTCCCCAGGAGTCCACGGGAGGTAGCAGTCAAAGTCTAAAAACTGGATTTTTGTTATCTATATCGTTTGGTTAGAAACCAACACCAACTGTTTAAAAATATTTAATGTACCGAAATAGTTTTTATAGAGATTAACTATACGTATAAATATCTGTGGTACCATCTCACATTTTTTATAAGTTATGCCAGATCTATCCCTTATAATAATTAAATCTGCGCTACTGTCATCATCGAAAGAAAGTTTTATAAGCGAATCTTGATTACTCGATTGAAAGCAAGTTTCCGACATAAATGACTGATTACCTACTTTTTGTCTGAAAATGAGAGTATTAATTATCTTGTCTCATCAGGCTTGATCTGTATGAACTCTTGGACAACATAAGTGACCAAAGAATATTATTATATTTATGGTCTTAATCACTATCAATAATAAAGCCTGGATCCTCCAATATGAAAGTACCTACTTAAAGAATTGCTATATCTCCCTTGAACTCAAAGCTATAGTTATCGAAGATTTGTAAACACGTTCAGCCCTGTGCACATTTTTCTGGATTTCTTTGACGAGTTGTGATGCATCGACACCGTTTCTGTATATTTGGTTTGACTTCAAAAGAGTTAATTTTTCTAATAGATAAAGGTTAAAAAATTTTTCTGCAATAATTAATAATTTTAACCGACGCCGCAGTTAACAGTAAATACACTGCTGCCACTCAATGCATTCGGTGCAGTGTACTCTTCTTTGGTGCGTCGAACTCTTGGTTCACCGTTAGCTTTTGCTTTGTAACTTCACCGCGACGCCATAATGCATCGACCTCCCCGGGGACAGGGAAGGGGGTTGGGACAGTGAACCCCGTCGTACGATAAAACAGTGTTATGAAAGTGGCAACGTCATCGAAGAGCAGAGCGATTATACCTAAGCGACATTGGTCTATGAATGAAAGTGGATTAGATTTTAGATTGCGAGAAAGTGAATGAACTTTCGGTACTAGTTTAGTTAGTAGTAACAAATGAATAGGTTATTTAAATAGGCAAAGCATTACTAAAGAAGTAATTGGCAGCTACTTCTATGTCTACATATTATCTACGTGAAAACTTTGATTATATAACGGCAAAAGACACGCACAACACACCTTGTTTTCTTGCCCTCAGCCCTTAACCCTGCTTTCAAGCTGTGCATGTGATGATCAACCACAGCATATCACCCATATACCTATTAACTTAAATATACGCCCTTCCAAAGGTTTCAGCATGCACGAAGTTGTAAGAAAGAGTTCCCTCTACTACTCTACTCTCTTATTTATCTCCCTTTCTCTCTCTATTATTTCGTTTGGCTTAGAAATCTATTCTGCAGATACGCCGCGCCAGCGCCATCGGCTAACATCGAAAGCCACGAAGGTAGCTGGTCGTTGTTGTTTGACAGAAAGAATTCGGTATTTGTCATGTATTTGTTTACCTTTCTCAATGGTCGCTCCTAGTGGACGACCTCCTAGCGAGTCTACAACTGATGGACGTAATTTGCACAAGGCTTTGCTGACGACATAGTAGTCGTGGTAAAAAATATTTCAGAGAGGGCCATCTCCGGAAAAACACAACAGGTCTTAGACAGAGTAAATGACTGGTGCAACAATGAACAAATGTCTGTAAACCCTAGCAAAACAATCATTACACCGGTCACCAAAAAAAAGGAAGCTTGACTTCCTTGTTCCTCCGGTACTAAACGGTGAAACAATCCCATTCGCATCTGTAGTAAAATATCTGGGGGTGACCCTCCTCTACACCCTGTCTTGGAGAAAAAGGCTATGAAGGCAACCTACAGAATCACAGCCAACCAATGGGGTGGCAGGGCAAGTCAAGTAGTATCAAACCCTTTAACGCGGGCAATTGAGAGCCACTGCATTCTAGGGCTGCTACCGGATCTAATGCCCACAACAGTAAACAGCAAAAAGCTATACAACACTATTCTCCCAGATACGGAGGACTCAAGTGGTACACTGACGGATCCAAAATGCCTTCCGGCGTTGGATCCGGAGCTTATTGCAGCCGGGAAAATATCAGGATTATACATAGTCTTGGACAAATGGCTACAATTTTTCAGGCGGAACTCTTCGCCATTGAAATGAGCGCCCGTTGGATGATAGTGGCGCAACAGATCAATAAAGATACTCTCCAACAGTCAAGCGGCCCTTAAGGCTCTTGAATCCTATAGGTGCTCATCGAGAACCGTTAGGAGCTGCCAGGACACACTGAACACCCTAGGGCGAATAAACACTGTGTCGCTGGTATGGATTCCGGGACATTCTGGCCAACGGGGAAATGAGACTGCCGACCAGCTGGCGCGTGAAGCGGCTTCCGCCGTCTTTATTGACACCGAACCAGCATACAACACAATCAACACTGCTCTCTCAGGCTGGATGGAAAAGAAGTTCCACCAATACTGGAGGGAATTGTCGGGAATGGCACATTCTAAAGAGTTCATTACAGAACCCTGCAGGAAGAGGGCCGGGAAACTCATTGAGCTCACCAGGCAGGACATCCGGACAATGGTTGATCTATACACCGGACACTGCAGGCTGAAAGTACCATTACACAGAATGGGTCTAAGAGAGGACACCGAATGTGGGCTCTGTATGGACTACGATGAGATGGCCAGACATGTGCTGTGTGAATGTCCGGCCATTGCACGTTAGCGTCAACGTATCTTCGGTAAACCACAGATTGACGGACTGGATCAGAATAATGCTTCACCAAAGCAAGTTGCGAGCCTCTTTAAGGGGCTGAATATTCTGTAGCAACAAAAAATGTTAAAAGTGAGCCACAATAGACCCAATAGTGGTAGCAGTGGACAGTGCCATACTGGCACACTCACAAACGAATCAATCAAATCAACCTTTCTCAAAAATCCTGGATGTTTGTAATTCCAAATTGACAAGTAAAACATGGATTTTCTCAGTCAGTTTGGTGTCAATATGGCACCGATCATAGCCCAAAGGATACTAAAACGAAAATGGCTTTTTAGTTGAGAACGGTGTTGTATGGTTAAGGGCTGCCGTGAAACACCGCAAACGCATGGACAGTTAACATAAGAATTTGGACGTACAAAGGACATGCGCATTTGTGTTTTGACCAGCTTATAAATAATTAAATAGGTACTTTCTTTAACGCATTGAAATAAAAGCAATAAATTTGTGTAACTTTAATCAAATTCTTGAAGTAATCCATGATGGTGGTAATTTGAATCATCTACTTTTTCTCGGCACCTAATTAAGAAGGTATAAACTTTGTCTTGAAACTAACAAACAAGTACATTTTGGACATAAAATTCTAGTACTCTCCTAGATGGAGCATTCTTATAAATGTTTAGGTGGGTAAACCCACCTAAACATTTTTAATTACATTTTTGCAGGCAAATTCTGGTTTATTTAAACATTTAAAACTTCTTTATTTCCTTAGTAACTTTTTTTAACTGTTACATTAAAATGCTTGGAAGGAGCCAACTCAATCCAACAAAAGCCAACCCAATTTTTAGCAAAACGTGAAAAATTGAAATTTTTAACTTTTCACTAATTTCTAAAAATTTTGTCTAAGTACATTTTATTGCCCATTATTACCACCATATTAACCTTAACAGTTATTTTGCGCTAAGATTTCCCTCCAATTTTTTTTTTCAAGAGAATGTGTAACTTTGCATATTAAATATCTCGCGTATAATGGACTTCCGCAAAAAACAATCGCCCCCCCCCTTTGCTCCAGAAAAAAGTAGACAACAACAACAAAGATAGTGGTAATAACCCTGAAGAAGAAAAAACGAGAAATTACAGAAAGTTCCTTTAAATACATTCTAGAATCCCTCCACAATATTTTGGGACAGTTGGACCTTCAATCCGTCAGACCAAGAATATACGAACGCATGATGAACTTACCGCGAAAACCATTGAACCAAAATCAATTCGGACATAAAAAAGTACTTTTGACTTGAACATATTCATACCAAGTTTAACATGAAGCCAAAATCAAGGCAAAATTAACTAAAGTCGTTTCTAAATACTATAAACTATTTTATTAATCCAAAACACAAATTCTTGAACTTTTATTGAAAGAAGTCAGTATTTGGAAACAATATTGGTCAGAAGTAGGCAAAAGCTTAAATCAAAACATACCTGATAACTTTTTCGAGGCAATGAACAATTGTGGCAATATTTTTCCGTTGATTAGAACATTCTTGGATGTTTGCCAGTAAGTAATGCCTCGTCAGAAAGAAGCTTCTCATGCCTATGACTATGACGGAAATTCGTCTGACGGGCTTAGCGTTGTTACATATCAACATATTGAAATTGACATTGAGCGAGTCATTGACCGGTTTGCCCAAAAAACTGAAAGTATTTAGCTATTAGGTTTTGTTTGTGGTTTGTTTGTTATCTATGTTTTTTCTAATTGAAAAAATTATACGTAGTTACTCAAGCGCGGATTTCAGGAGGATAGGGCGGTAGTTAACCCCGCCCCTACCCTAGCTTTAAATTGTTTAACATTAGAAAATTAGTTTAATTTTGTATTAAAAATGGCATTTGTAGTGTCATTTTCTTAAAAATTTTCGCCTGCTGTGCTTTGAAACCATTGATATATTTACAATTTTAGTTTAATTTCAAATCAAGAAACGCATTTTTTAGAGCAATTTTCTTAAAAATTTTCGCCTGCGGCGCTACAATACTGTTGATATTTACGATTTTAGTTTATTTCGACTCAAAAATTACAGTTTTAATGTAATCTTCTCCAAAATTTTCTTGAATATTTTTTAAAATAAAAAATGTATGAAATAAACGACTTCAAATCTGAGTACCCCCCCTCTAGATTTTAGACCAAATCCTCGCTTGTAGTTACTAAGTTTTGTTTGCATATATTGATATGTTCCTCATAAAAGCTATGATTTTATTCAATTTTTTTTTCGTATCGAAACCGCCCCCCTCCCTTTTCAAATAGCTGGGACCGCCACTGCTATAGCCCCAAAAGGACTCCAATATGAACCGTGTCATGCTTAATCTCCGTAATTTAAATACGTTAAAAACATTTCTGGAAAGAACCAGTACAGAATTCGTTGACCTGTGTTTATGTTTTTTCCGCTGGCAAACATTCACGGTCACGGCCACTCACATATAATTTGGAAGTTCTTGTTGATTTGTTGAATAACAACTACGTAATGTGTTTACCAAGCAAGATTATATACTCAACTTTAATATTGTATAACGAATCAGTAGGTGTTTTTTACTTCTTTAATCAAGATAATTTCTTTCTCACTGCTTTTCCTAATTTAATAAAAATATTACTCGTTATAGCCTTATAATTAAAATAACTCCATTTATCAATTTCCGTCCCGAACCTATAACTGCGTTGAAAATTCGTAATTGGTCAAATGGTTGAACAAATTTAAGATTTTTATTCACAAAACAATTTTAACACCATCCTTAACCTACCCTTCCGCCTTTTGTGAAATGGATTATCCCATAACAAATGTCTTTATTGCCCCATATTATCTATTCCTTTGAGGTAGTTCCCATTATTTTCTTAATTTCCACACAGACTTTTTGCAGGACCCACCACAAATCATTCGGTTTGGTCCTTGGTTGACAAGGGTTGTTTTCCTAATTTAATGGTAGGATTTTCGGAATTGGCTTTGTTGCAAGGTCATTTCAGTCATTTTTAAAAATTACTGTTATTTCTCATTCGTTTGTTTTCCGTGATTTCAAATAATTATATAGTTAATATTTCCATTTCAAAATCAGTTTTTCTTTAAATAAAAAATGCACCTATGTGGTGGAAGAAACGAATTTTTTTTATTTATTAACTTCAAAATAAAAATATAGAAACATAGAAATTGAATTACACCAAAAATATAGTTGCAAAAATGCCAAACCGTGAAAACAGATTTTATTATTTGAATAAAATTAGTAGTCAATAGGACTATACACATGGGGGGTTGAAGGGGGGGAAAGGGGGATAAAATATTTTTTAAAAATGCAACTTAGGAACAAAAGCAAGTAGCGATATACTGTTTTGATATGGATTACAAATTTTGTTATAAAGTCCAAATTCGTGGGAGCTTTACTTTCCAAGTTATTTTAAAAACGTTGAAATATATTAAAAAAATCATAACTTTAGAAGTAAAGCAGCTATTGATATCCGGTTTTCAAATTTTGGTTTTCGTAAACATTACCCAAAAATTTTGTTATAAAGTTAAAATTTTTCAAAGCTACAGTTTTCGAGATATTTTCATTTCCTCTCAACATAAAATAATTGATTGTATCTGTGCTTTCTAGCACAAATTTTTTAAAACAGTAACTGCAGAATTAAAAGATATTTTAGAACAATATGAATCAATTGATTTGGCAAACCTTTCTACATATTTTAACGCTACTGCGGTTAAATAACGTTCTAAATGTTTGGAAAAAATCGTTTAAGGCGGTCTTCATTTCAAAGCCTAACACTGTAGAAAATGTGGTGTAAACATTTTAAGTAATTTGGATACGCTTCGTTTCGCAGAATGTTTTCAAGGTAAATTCAGGTATAAATATGGCAATAGGGTCATCTTTCTCAGAGGGTTGCCCAGACAAAAAGTCAAAATGGTTTACAACTATATTTAGAGAATGGTATTGTCCAACCTGGTTTATGTACAAGAGATAATGAGTCTAGATGAGTGGTGTAAAAAGTAATTTCAAAATTCGTTACAGTATTTAGTACAACTGCATTTTACGGTATTTCAAAAATAAATTGAAATGAAAAATGGTTGTCCCTAATTTGCTGACCCGGTCAAATTCTGCTGACCGGGCATTTCTAGATCGAAATTCTGCTGACCACGATATATACGTTAATCCTTAGCTCAAATGGAACACCTTTGGACAAATTTTACCCCCCACCCACCCCCGACCTTTGTAGAGATATCGACAAAACTTATATAAAAGCTTGCTGACCGGGCATTTCTAGATCGAAATTTTGCTGACCACGATATACACGTTGATCCTTAACTCAAATAGAATACCCTTGCACAAATTTTACCTCCTCACCCCCCCCCTTTAAAGATATCTACAAAACTTATATAAAAGCTTGCTGACCGGGCATTTCTAGATCGAAATTTTGCTGACCACTATATATACGTTGATCCTTAACTCAAATAGAACAACTTCGCACCCCCCACCCCCACCCCTGTAGAGATGTAGAGATGCAAGCAATATGCCCCTAATAACACCGGTCGTCCTTTTTTAGGTACCTTTAGGTTAGGGTCGTCCCAGACCTAAATGGTTCGTTTATAGTACGTTTCAATCAATTGGTTTTAAAAACATTACCAGTTGAACGTTTAGGAGTTTTTTTACAGCTCTTTTACTTTTTTAAACACTTTTAGCTTTAATAGGTACATTACAAAAACGTCCGAAAAAATATATTATTGGGACGTCCTGGACTGGCTTTAAATAGTACGTTTTTAAGACGTTTCCATTAAACGGTTTAAAATAATTTTTGGGCGGAACCTTCAGGGGACGTTTTTTATCATTCCTTTAAACCGGGGCCACTTTTATCTATAGCTCCGTAGGCCATAGACCTAAAAAGTACGTCCCTGGAACGTTCCAAGAAAAAGGTATAAAAACAGTTTTAAATGAACGTTCAGGGGCATTTGATATACTGCAACTTGTGTTATTAGGGGCAGGGGGTGAGGGAGGGGTAAAATTTGTGCGAAGGTGTTCTATTTAAGTTTGGGATCAACGTGTATATCGTGGTCAGCAAAATTTCGATCTAGAAATGCCCAGTCAGCAAGCTTTTATATGATTTATATAATTTTTATTGATATCTCTACAGGGGAGGGGGGGTAAAATTTGTGCGAAGTGTTCTATTTGAGTTTGGATCAACGTATATATCGAGGTCAGCAAAATTTCGATCTAGAAATGCCCGGTCAGCAAGCTTTTATATAAGTTTTGTGAATACCTTTAAAGGGGGGGGGGGAGGGTAAAATTTGTACGAAGGTGTTCTATTAGCAAATTTTTTCCCGGAAGTACTCGGTCAGCAGAATTAACCCGGGTCAGCAAATTAGGAACACCCATGAAAAATGGGCGTTATGAAGATAATACTCATATTCAGTCATAGATCTTAGCTACCACCTCCTCTACTTAAGAAACTTAAAACATTAGTCAAGATATATTTTTGAATTTTACCAGGTTCAAGAAAACAAATTACTAAAAATACTTTGTTTCCACTATAGTCCTTCCTAATCTCGTGGGGAGCTGTTTTTCACTTTACAAGCCAATACACCTTCTTAGACCTTTGGTTCCTCAAAAGAGATAAATTCTTGCAGAATTCTTGGCGCTTATAATTCTTATTTCATTCTAAGGTTGTTTTGATTTGAAAGAATCTTTTATTTTGTTCATTATTTTAAACAAAAAACTACGGGAAGAACTAGGACTTTACTCATATCCCAGCTTTTGCCTATCTACGTAAAGCCACGGTCCGTTGACTACCTCAAGAAGACAAAAACGTATATTTCTTCAGGCATGCAAAAATTAACTAGGAGTAAGTGTCAAACGCATAGCTGTAACTGCCTATTTTTGGATGCAGCTTAAACTGCATGATTTACAAGAAAATAAATTATGCGTATGCCATTTGCACTAAATTGTATCCAATTTGACTATGCACAAAAGTGCCAATAAAACTTCCTCCTCTCTATAAAAAAGCGTCGCTGGTATTCGCATAAAGCAATTCACGTTGGGCAAAATAACCGTTTTGAACTTGACTCCTAAAACGGCTCACAGTGATTAAAATCAACGTAAATCAAAGATCAAATTGTTGGTCGTTCAACTTTAACTTACTCCTGCAAAGTTACTTGTTTCGCAGAAACTTTTGCGTTCCCTCTATCTCCTTCCAACATATAGTGGTAAAATAGAGATAAAGCTACGACATCTCAGGAGCGTTGAACAAAGCTGGTGCAGTGGCATAATGTGGTATTAGTCATTCTGGTAACACCTACTTCATAGATTTTGCATTTGAAAGGTCATCCACCTGTACATTTGCGAGTTAAGTATGAGTTACTATTAAAATAACATGTTTTTTATGCTAGACAAAAACCACAAAATGAATTTGTTGAACTAAAGTTGAAACCCACAATAAGTATGAGTTAAAATGGCTGTTTGATCTTGTGTTTTTGTACAAATCACTTGACGTTAAAAACCCATTTTAAAAGAATGTCCAAGTTTTTCTTTTCCTGACTTTCTTCCCTGTTGTTTATTGTAGTTGTTTTAAGAAATTTTATGCACCTCAGGGATTAAATAGGTGCTTTTAATTCATCTTTTTAGGGATTAAAGGGACACTTTTAATCCCTAAGGGAGTCAAAGAAAATTCCATCCCTAAGGGATTAAAAATAAGTTTAATCCCTCAGTTTAGGGATTAAAAATAAAAGTAATCCCTGGAAAATTATAATTAATATTATGGCAAGTCAAGCCCAACAGCACTTGCTCTTGGCCAAGATTTCATTCTTAGCACCCTTTCTTGTAGTTGACGAACCATTTGGCGTAGAAATATGTTAATTTTTACAAAGATCTTTTCCTAAAGTGTATAAAATAGTATATAAACCTCGGGAATAAAGTGTCGTTTAATCCCAAACCTTTCGCCGCGGGATTAAATGCGGCAGTTCTTAGGTTTATAATGTACTATTATTTGTTTAGATACTAGGGATATCTTGGAACGCTTATTTGACACTTCGTAGTGGTTGAGGTAATTACTGCGTCTGCGCAATAGCTAAACGTCATTCCGTTGTAGTAATTAACCACTACCACTGCCGTAAGCTACGAATCCATTTCGTTGTGGTTATGGTTATTTTTGCTGGTTAATTTTAGATAATTTTGCCGCAATTAATTTTAAAAATAATAAAATATTACCAGATTCCAACATACATATAAAACACTTATGTTGTAAAATTAAGCCAAATTTTTTGTTTTTAATGTGTTCCAAAAACTCTGGTAAAATCAAGGCGTGGTAGTGGTTGTTAAAAATCTCAGCGGCTGTCAAAGTTGTCAAAATTTTAAGCGTTCCAAAATTTCCCTATTATCTAGTATTACCTATATGTCCGAAATTAGTTTTTTAGTATAATTAACTATTTTTCATACCAAACTCAGCAGCTATAATTATAATTATTTAACTCTTCTTTACACTGGTGCCTGGTTGAGATACAATGCGATAAGATGGCACACTTCTTAACGGTACCATCCTTTAATTTATTCTTCTTTTTTATAACGTTTAATTTTGGATCATCAAGAGGGCTGGTGGTTGATGGGTTCGACACGTGGCCATCAAACGTTCTTTAGTTCCTTGGGGGCATACGAAATGTGTTCTTCTTTTCTTTAGCTATATTATAACGGTCATGCACACGACTGTTCGCGTGTTGCTTATGTGTATAGGTAAAGATAATGTGCGTATGTGCGGAAAAAAAGAAAGGGGTTCCTTCATTGTCTAAAAAGGGATTATATGAAATCAGATATTCTTTACCTGCAGTAGTACTCTATAGACATATACAAGGTGATTCAAAATTCCCTAGAAAGACTAGACTAGGTAGAATTTGTTGTTCTGAACAAGAACTAGTAAAATATTTTTTGTAAACACTTTCGTTTCAGAGTTATTTTCATTTAAAAATTGTTAATATTTTCTCTACTACGTGGTAGAAACATAAATTTTTGAACACAAAACTTTGACAACTTCAAAATACTTGACAAAAATCCTAAAACATGGTATTGTCAGCACACGTAGACTTGCTTGGTAAATTATTTTAAAGGCTATTCCAAAAAAAAAAAAATTAAACAAAATATTCACGTAACTTTTCTTAGATTACTGATATATAACCACTGTTCAAATCTTTCTAGGGAGTTTTTTTTTAAATAATTAAAATTGCAATCAGTAGATATATGGTAAAAACTCTATAAGTCTCTTTCCCCTCGTCGAAGTGTATGCTAGAAGAAAAAATAAAATTATAATATTTACTATCAACAAAAAAAAAATTAATATTGTAAAAAAAAATTGTGTTGATCTATGCAACTTCAAATAAGAATATCTCGGAAACCAATCGCTAGATTTTATAAATCTTAACACTTTTATGAAGACATTTGAAAGATGTGTGTGTCCCCTCGAATAAATTTTCCAAAATCAGACTCTAAACACGTGAAAAAGCCACTGTTTCTTTTTCGTTGGAAAGCACTGTATATTAGATCCTGTGTAATAATTTCCCCACAGATTGTGAATATTGCATAAAAAATAAATTCCCTTTCAATCCTATAATTGCCGAATCAAACAAAAAAAATTACAGTTAGGTACTTTGAAAGCGACATACGATAGCAGAGTGTGCCATGTATGTAATAACAACTAATTTATCTTTTTGTTTCCAGTTATTCAGTGTTTAAAGCGGAAATCTCGTACCATCTGGCTGGCAGAATATTTTTAGGATATGTAATAAAAAGAGATGTGTATAGTACATGGCAAGATAGGCGCCCAAATGATTCTGCTACTTATCAAACGATTTATATAAGTTTGAACCATGATCGAAAAGCTTGTCATAATTTTACAAGGGTTCTGATCAAACTTCCGCTTTTTCTTTCACTTGGGTAGATGCAGGTAAAATCCGGCCCTCCCTCATGCCTATTATATTAAACACATCAAATAAAAATTGCATCTGTAAAGATTAGTTTTTTGGCGGTAGTTTTTTTTGTTACGTAAAAGGGCTGTTATGTGGAAATGTCAGATGTTTTCAGATAGTTATGGGTAAAAATTATGAATATTCATAATATTATTAGCAGATGCTTTAAAAACAGCTAAAATAGTGCGTCAATTAAAGGTGCATAGTTTAGCCGCGAGTTGTAAACATTATTTTTTTATACGTATATGTGTAAAAGCCTAGTTTTTTCAACTAACGGTTAATAGTAGTTTTTACAAGTAGTGTTTTTTTTACAAGAGTTGGTCAGTATTTTTTTAATACTGGTTATAGTTCAGTCACCACGTTTTTTTTACACATGGAAGATATTCTTGGCTCAATTAAATTTAAACCGTTTCGAGAAAATATTTTTCCCGGAAAAGAATCCTCATGTTCTTACCACGTGGTCTTCGTTTTTTAGAATTGGAATTATTATTTTCGTTTCTCTGAATTAATTTGTCTTTTAATTATCTTTGCTAATTTTGTTTTCTTTTTCTCTTAAGGCAATGATGGCCACGTGTTTTCTTGTAAAAACTTTTTCTTTTGCATTGAAATAGACTGACTAAAACATTATCAATTCGTGTTAAAATGAATAGTTGTTGGATTTTAATTAGAGGTTTGGGCTTCTTGCAGCAACCTAAACTTAAGGGTCAAAATGAAAAATGCTTGAATTAGATTGAGTCATGTATCTCTCCGAAATTAATGCTGTTCTTTAATTAATTAATGTGATAGTTCGTTATTTATATTTCGCCGATCCTACTGTTAGCACTTTTCAATTTGTTTTTTTTATTCTATTGCCTGCTTTTCTTTCTTTTTGACTTTTTATATTTCTCCTCTTTGGTGTAGGTATAATTACTACAGGAAATTTACAATTTTTGTAATACCATTTTTAAACTTATTGTGATATGTTTATTTATAATACGTTAGACACAATAAAGGAAAAATGAAAAAATTAAATTAATGCTGCTCTTTAATTTTTCAAAATAAAATCAGAAATTTAAAACTTGGCAATATTTATTAAACAAGCACCTTTCTGACTTAAATCATAAACCATAATATGCAAAATTAGCAATTGGTTTTTAAGTTTTTGTTTAGATATCAACCTTAAATTTGTTACCGAAAATTCTGCAGGCGAAAATTTTGGGAGATTCATGGCTAATTGCACCAACGAGTTAAGTCGGGCGTTTAGAATGTGACTTGCCATTTATTTATTTATTTATTTATTTATATGATTGCGTTGATGCAATAGCAAAAAATCGGTTAAAATAAAACCCTATAGAAAGAAAACTTTGAATTCGAATACTTTTTAAAATATGAGAAATTCTCATCTTAGCTTTTTTTATCAATCAGATTTATACCATAAAGAAACAGACTTAAATCTTTTCAAAAAAACAAAAAAAATAGTTATTTATGGCTTACCATTTTAAAATGTCAACTATGGATTAGTGTATACGAAAAGAAAAAGGGTGCGAATTTTTGGGCAGATCTAGTCTCAATTCTAGATATTTCACCTAAATTTGAAAAAAAATATTCTAAAAAATGTAATTTTTTTATACTTTTATTAAGAAGCATTGCTTAATATTGAACCAAAATTGTGAAAAATTTTCAGAAATGTTTTTTGCGAAATAATAAATGAAAGTGAGCTAGGTTAACTGTCGTTCTGTGCTGGGTTAAAGTTGGATCTATCTTTAACGCTATATTTTTTGCCAAAATAATTTTTTACAAATTGTTGACATAAATTTCTTCAAATTAAACTAAAATTGAAACAGCTAATCATGCTCAAAATTCAATTTAGATTTGGAATCCTACTGACATAGATTGTTTAAAATTAAACTAAAATTGTAATAAATGACGCTAGACGCTACAGGCAAAATTTATTGAAAAGTCAGCCAAAAATTTTGAACTTTTTTAAGTTGTTTTGAAAACTAATCAAAAATATTGGTGCTAGAAACCACGGATAGTCCACCATACAATCAATTATTTTATGTTGACAGGAAATGAAAATATCTCGAAAACTGTAGCTCTGAAAGATTTGAACCTTATAACAACATTTTTGAGTAATATTTACGAAAACCAAAATCTGAAAACCGCATATCAATAGCTGCTTTACTTTTAAAGTTATGATTTAAAAAAAATATTTTTACGTTTTTTCAAATAACTCGGAAACTAAAGCTCCCACGAATTTGGACTTTATAACAAAATTTGTAGTCCATATCACTTTTGTTCCAAAGTTACAATTTTTTTTAAATATTTTATCCCCCTTTTCCCCCTTCAACCCACACCACCCTACCCAAAATTAATCAGTTCATGGCCAGCCGATAGAGGATTTTTGTACCAAATTTCGTTAAAATCGATTAAGACGTTCTTGAGTTATTGAGTATACAGACAGACAACAGACCGACAGACTACTTTTTTTTTTCGTCGATTAAGGTGTTTTGGAACCTTAGTACGGGGTTACCATACCATATTGGTATGGTGAACTAAAAAGGTGGTTGGGGTAGCTGCCTATCATGTGACAAGGATATTAAAACATGATAAAACCTTTTGCACAAGCTCTGTCAAAAAAAAGGAAACGCCTGGGGTCTAAAGACGCCCCTGCCCTTTCTTCATGAAGTGGAGTTTAAGAATGATTAATTTTAATACACATGTTGAGAATCTATATTATTTCTTAAGAAAGTGAAAAACACATAAATAAAATACAACTTTCCTTTAGTATGAGCTATTATAAATATCAAATATCAATATTTTTTACAATTAATTAAACTAAAGTTACGGATTATTTTTAAGAAAACTCAATACAAGAAATCACAGCAATTTTTACTCATTGAACTAGTAGAGCGACGAAATAAACATAAACTTGACTGAATAGCATTGTGGGTAAACATTTCAGCTGATGTGAATGACTTTACTTTCCAAATTTGGTATTTTTAGGAACAAAGTTAAATCCTGGCACCTAAATATATTAATTTATATAAATTTGAACCTAGCCTTATCAAAAGAAATAAATAAAATTATAAAAAATAACGTAAAAAGTGCGATATATCGTTTTAAAGGAAATTTCTCGCTGGTTTTAAAAATCTATATCAACCTGGTGTTGTAAGTATATCAAAAAATAAAGGTAACAGAGAAAGTCTGGTTTGACAAATAAATTTTAGGTTAAATTATCTATAGGATATCTATATATATCACAAACAAAAATTTCCATTAACAAAAAAGTTTTAGGCCAAATTCCAAAAAGTATATTTTCCTTTAGCTTTAAAACTCCGGTTTTCACCATAATTTCTTAAAAATAGAGCCCGTAACACGTATATTAGTTTTTTGCCCACATTTGGACCACTGCACAGGGTGAGACATTATGTACAGGGTGATTCAAATTGACCACACTTGGGATTATGGTACTTCCAGAGGAGATAGAAAAACAAACTGACTGAATTTAAAGGTGTGATATGCAAAGCCATTTTGGGTGTAAATTGCTTTTTTTTGTAATTTTTAAAAGAAATATTGGGCTGTCAAACTGGATTTTATTTGTCACTTTTAGTTTTTCAGATATAACACAAAGTTGATCCATGAAATGAAATCTTTAGTTGATTTTTAAAGTGATTTACGTACCACAGTGTTATTTTTTTTATTTATTTTTCTATTATTATCTTATTTTCTTTTACTGACCATCTATAGAGATTTAATGTAACAATTAAATATTTTCGAATAAATTAAAATAAACAGCATCACAGATTGCTACTGCAGAATAAAGATAACGTTAACAGAGTCCACAACCAAAACAGACCAAAGGAACCCTTGCGCCTTTATTAAAATTTAAGATACATAAAAAAGAATCGTTTTTTGGCGCAGAACACGATGCTTGCCTGATTTCTTGCTATCGCCAACATGCACTTATGACTACAAATATGTGGTTTTCTATTGGGTGTTTTTATTTCCTATCCCCGGTTTATAAATCCGATGTTATTTTGTTATGTATAAACCCACCATTAATAACTTACCTGACGAAAGCTGGGCAGTGTGCGAGTCTCTCTAAGAGGAATTCTCCCAATTGAATTTGGCTCGTTCCAAATCAGACTCCATCATTTTATTATTGAAAAAAAAGCCGGTGCTCCATCCATGAGAGGTATCAAATTTTTAATTTGTTACCTTATTAATTTATAAATACTTTTGGCCGGTGATAGGCTTTACACTTAAAATACCCAAAAAAAAATTGACACCTGTTGGTGATTAAGCTGACAGGTGACAAGTTTTGTGCTATTCTAGATGACTCTTAACCCGAAACCACCCGCGTATTTTGACAAATGACAACTCCCGCCATATTGGAATCGTGATTAAAGCGCTTTCGAAACAGTCCGAGCAACGGTTTTGAAATCCTTTGAAATTTGTTGAACCGTGACGTCACCAGTTCAACGCCAAAATAATATTTCTTGCATGATTACGAAAACCGGCTTAGATCGATAGATCACACATGCGCGCTTCGTCCGCGCAGAATAAAGGGTAATTTAATAGATTTCAATCAAGGCATAAGCAAGGCATCAAAATAAGTAAATCAAATTTCTTAAGTGAGTAAAGATAGGTCAATATTCTGTACCAGTGGGGTAAGTGACTCAAGCTGACCTCTTCTTCTCTTTTCTTGTACACAACGTGCGTTGACGTCAAGTTTGCAACGCTCTGCTTCTTCGCTTCGCAGGCCTTTGGGTCACTGGCCCGAGAGTCAACATCGTTTGATAAGGGAATTACTTAAAAGGCAGAAAGAAAAATGCTGATGGTAGAGCAAATAGAGATTGATATCTGGAACTGGTGAGATTGTTAAAAATATGAACCATTATGGTTCCAGCCTCTTCTTGTCTTTACTGGAATGTCTATTACATTTGTCTAAAATAACTAAAGTATACTTGGTTTAAGAAACGCGTGTAAACCAATCCAAGGTGGCACTCTTAGTACTAGAATTACTTTTTTCCGTGTTGAGGTATAATGGGCATCACACCAGATATTTACTAACTGATTATAGTTGCAAAAGTGATGTTTAAGTCCAACATTATTTAACATTGAGGAACTTGTTCTATTTTAATTCTTACTACGCAATTCAATTTTTTAATATGTTTTGCAACATAGTGTTTTGTAAGTGGGAAGTATTAAATAATAGGCTTATTATTTGATGATCCTTGATTCCCCGCATAGAATTATCCATTTATTATGATTAAAAATAACAAATAAAAGTTGAAGCAAGGAAAAAATTGTTAAGATTTAATCATTTTGCTGCTGTTTTAAAACCTTTGAAACTAAAGCATTGAAAAGATAATAGTTTTCAAATAACCAAACACAACTAAATCTGAATATAAATGTATAAAAGTAACTTTCGCCCTTTCTATTTATTCCCTGTAGTCCTAATTAAACAAATTGCTCTATTAAAACTGAAAGTTGTTATAGACTCCTTTGCCACCTACTGCCTAAACATCCTTTGAAAGTAGATACAAAAAATTCCCACTTCACGCTGAAAATCTATCTCCCACATGGTTGTCCAAACACAATAAAAGAGTGCCCGCAAAAAATGCCTGAGGTTTAATTTTTTCAGCATTGAAAGTGGTTTTTTGTTCGGTTTTTCGTAGTATACTCGTTCAGCACATGTCTTTGAATACTCGAGATCCACCCACTGATCAGATATCAGTTTTGTACCTACTTGAAAATTATATGGAATGGTTCGAAACTTCCGGGTTTGATTTTTGCTTAGAAAATTGACGGTTTTTTGGGATGACAGTATCTTTATTTTAGATAATTTTGATTTTAGATGTTTATTTTAGATAATTTTTTCATCATTTTCCAATTGAAAACCTTGGTCACCAGAACACATGTCTCGATTTTTAAAGGAATAATAAAAATCAACCGTGTTTACTGGCACAAAGCAGCAAAAAGAGCATGTAAAGGCCTATTTACTCAACTTCTAATGCTTAATGGCTAATTGATAAATTTAATGGATAGTGTTTAATGCATAATGTTTAATGAGTAATGGTGTTTATTACAATTTCATCCATGGAATCTCTTGCATTCCATATGCAAGGAAACCCTTTAATAAATTCAATAAACAAGCAATCATTGACACTCACACAATTTAAAAAAACACACAAAAAAATGTCCAAAAAAAACAAAAGTTTTTCCAACAAATTTTGGGGTTATGTCAGCCAAATCAGCTGTAGCAAAGAAAATGTAAAGTGACAACTGAAATATGGGTTTGCACACGCGCATTTCCTTATTTTTAATAAATTGCACAATGCACAATGTACAAAGTTAAAAGTTGCCCAACTTTATCAATTATCCATTATACATTAAATTTAAGAATAACGCATTAGATATTGGATAAATAGTACCATTGGTTTACACATATTTAACTTTAAAAATTACGCATTAAGCATTATCCATTAGCCATTAAGCATTAGAAGTTGAGCAAATAGACCTTAAATAAAAATGTCAGTCATTTGGGGTCCTTAGTTTAGATGATGGTGGAGTTCATGGGTCAGAGGACTGGACAAAAAGAAACTACCAGATGTGTGGAACGTTTCGGTTTATATTAAACCGTTGAGGCTTGAAAAAGGCTTGAAAATATAAACCGAAACGTTGCCACACATATGGTAGTTTCTTGTTGTCCAGTCCTCTAATCCACGAACTCCACCATCATTTAATATTTATGTTTATAAACAAAAAAAAACCGAAAAAAAAAGCTTGAGGAGAAATGTTTATATATTTGGGCGTTAAGAAGAAAAATTATGAATTTTTCCTTGTCATAGAAAAATTTGAAAAAAAAGCTATTTGCATGGCTAGATTTATGAATCACTGCGTGGAAAAAAGTCAACGATTTTGTTCGAATTACTTCATGTGATCTAATTCGTAGTAATCTACTATCACTATCATCATGATCTACCCGTTTAAATACTTCTTCTCTTTCTAATCCATAAGACCCAAATACTCTAACTTCTTTAGAGAGAGACAAAGACGGCGGCCTATATTGAAAGGTAACTTGAGGCTGACTTAGGTATTCTATCTGAACAAACCTGAGCGTCAGGCCACGGCCAGTCAGCAACCCAGGAAAAAAGAAGTCGGATTAGTCGGTTTGGCATTGAACTTTGTGAAGAAGATCGTTGATTCCTTACGACGATGTTGCCATTCTTGCTTATATTGCGTCTTAAAGCCTTGAAAATTTTCTTTAACTTAATGATGGATATTAATTAAATTGTATTTTTTGTATTCAAGCGGTGAAGTAGTCAATTTGTATCCTTGGAAGAGTTGCAAGCGATTTCGTGCATGGTTTCGATTGGATTGAGTTGTAGATAACATACATGGGTAAACCACAAAAAACCCAAGAAACATAGATTGTTCCGTATTAAAAAGTACCTAAGTAAAATAAGCCAGTCGCTTGAGTTGGGTTGGGTTTGGGTTTAGTTAATAATTTTTTCTTAATGGATTTTTTCCGGATTTTTTTTTACTAGATTCCATACATCACATCTCTTTGCAATTGTAGAACCACCTGTTGTATAAGACCTAAGTTCACGTTTAAGTAACACTTATTTTACTATTAAACGATGCGCATCTGTATAAGAAAAGTATATCTGACAACATTACTCGCCCATAAAATGAGTAAGTAAAGACCAAAAAGCGAGTCCGTGTCCGAAATTTTAATAAGCCAGAAGCCTTTTTTGTTGCCTTAACCTTGAATAAATTCACTTACCAATTTATTTCTTGTTTCATTTTCGTTAACTCCAAAAGGAAGGCAGATTTGGTTGGCGACCATGTTGTATTCTTCCGTTCAGTTGTTTTGTGGAGCTATTTTTTTATTTACGACTTAAAGCCAAAACTAATTGACGAGCGGAAAGTTATTGACTTGATTTCTGCCATTTTGTTTTGATTAGACACGCTATCTCAGTGCCATTTTAGTAATTTGACTCACTTATTTCAGTGGCGCACCCAGGAATTTACTTCGGGAAGGCTTAAGGATAAATAATAACGAAATAATTTTTAAAAAAATTAATTTAATTGAAGAAAAAATTACAATAAAATCTATAGACGACGGTTTTTTATAATACATATTTAGCACTTCGTCTACAGAAACTACAGTGAGGAAAATTTTTACCAAAGTGATTCTTCCTGGCGCCTATTTAGTCAAACAATCTTGCTAGAATAAAAAAGTTTTTCGCTAAAATAACGAGGTAAGACTTTTTTTGCTAGTCCAAATGATTTTTTGCCAGTGTTACTAAACATTCTTGTTGTATTGGGGCTAGTACAAGTGGTATTCGGCAATGTGTCTATAACTGATACAAGGAAACAGGTGCTAGAAGCGCCGACCTGGTTTTAAATCTAGGGGGGAGTATCCATACTTCAAATTCTATTCTAGCAATCAGTGATGATGATATAACGCCACAGGCGAAAATTTTTGCAATTTCAATAAAAAAAAATTTCAACATTTTGATCTGCTTCACCTTTCTTTTGGAAGATAGTAAAAAAAAATGAGTTGGCTTGGAGGGGTATGTCGTCACAATTATAGATTTGTTGCCAAAGTTATAAAATTATGAGAAAGTAATACTAAAAATGCCATTTTTTAACGTTTTGAATGCGGTTAACAAAAATTAAACTAAAATTAAAATCAATGGCGTTATAGCGGCAAAAAATTTTTGCAAATTAAGTAGAAACTTCTTCAATAATGTTAATCTCTTTCAAAAAAATACTCATTTGGCGTCGCAGCATTGATGTTAAATGAAAGGTGGAAGTTGATTTGGAATGACGGCCTTCGACCGCCCCCAAGTTTGGCCGCCTGGTGCGGCTGCTCCACTCCTTTAGCCATGCAGGACGAGTATTCTTGGAAGACATATGATTCGGTCTTTATCTCGTGCGATGACATCTATCGCATGGGATCTATCACCTCCCACGGTCGAAAAGCAGTTTAGAAAACAATACATTTAAAAAAAAAACCTCTTTTATTGCGCAAGCGTCACTAGATTCGACGCTGTTCCCAGGCTTCGGACCATGTCATCGGGAACGTATGATTTTCATGAGATCCGTAAGATCGGATCATCCCTCAAGAATATAACGTTTTCCAGAAGGTATTGTTGTAAACCTAGAGGCCCTCCATATATTTCACAGTTGTCGTTTTACCAGAGGTGGGCAAATCATACTGCCCTCTCTTTCTAGTTTTTTTTTTCATATTTGCATGTAAAACCGATTTTATGAAATGAGCTGACATCTCCAATGCTTCCTATTTTTGACCAAATCGAGTTTCTCACCTCTGGTAAAACAATAACTGTCAAAAAATTGTATACAGGGCCTCTATGTAAACCCACCCGCCGCCGTTTACGTGTTGTTTAGAGCTTTAAAAGGCCAAGTATTATTTTATTATTGCCTCCAATTGGCAAATAATTTCGTTGCCTGAATTCTTTCACTCCACTTGTATTTTACACGCGCCTTTTTTATGTTGTTTACATGATGAGAAGAAATAGGCCATAGCAGGTCACTCGCGAATTTTGACTCTTATTTTTGCCGAAGTTGCGTCAACACCATTACCATCAAAATTATTTAAAATTTAAATTAAATTAAATTTCATTTCCTAGCACCGTACTGATGAGCACCACATTTAACAATTAAATTAAATTAAATTTAAAAAGGGATTTAGTCATTTTATCATTTCATTTCCTAGCACCGTACTGATGAGCACCACAAGTGCGAAATCCGGATCTACGGTTACCATTACCTTTTTGAGGGAAAGCTCGCTATTCATTGATTTTATTATTTCTTAGTATCTTCCACGTGGTCATATAACTATGAAATAATATAACGGTTCTGCTCTTGCATTTTCCGAGAAAAAAAAATCAAGTAAGCCTGGAAATAACGCACAGTCAAAAAATCCTCTGGTCCCGAGCAGACCGCATCAGGCAGGCGCAGTAGATTTTTCGCCATGTCCATGGCCAATCCTTCACGTCGCACTCAATAAGTATTGAAAAGATTGTCTTCATTTTCTTTCGTAGAGCCTGCCACAAAGAGCGTGATACATGAAAGAACAAGATGCTTGATTTTCGATATTGAGTACGATATAAAAACATAGTAATAGTTTCAGATTTTGCGACACTTGGGACATTATAGTATTTCATAGTTATATAAACGTATATTTTTTTATACCCGACTCTCTATAGGCTATATTTTATTTGAAAAAACTCAATCCGGCCATAACTTTATCAAATATAAAGCGACTTTCATAATTTGTTTTGCTTTATTTACTGACTCCCCACCCCCAAGGAATATGAGGTGGGGTTGAAGCTATATATCATAAGAAACATAAAAAAATAAATAAAAAAACTAACCGAGTGCCCCAAACATTTCTCAACTCTGTACTAAACCCTGTTTAGAACTGACAGTCGGTTAGTTCTTTTTTTTAATTTCCATAGTGTATTTGAATATGTAATTCAAGAATAATTTTTTTGGAAGTTATTATCAAGGTCAAAAAACATCAAAACATATTTTTTACTATCCGCTATTCTATTTGCCAAAGCAATTATCAAAGAATATCCAACAGGCCTTGGACGTTTTTAAATTCTGACATTAGCTGGTTTTCGGGGTCCTGACCTTGAATTTCAGTAAGCAACCTTTACGATTTTTGCACCAATTTTTGTTGTACGAATGTGGATCTTTTTGGCGGCCATATTTTATTTTATTATGACCTCTAGTTCCGAGATAAGGCGGTCAGTCTATAACACACCGGTTATTTCAATGGCGGAAGTATTTGTACGTTCTTTGTCTTCAGTACTGGCTTCAGGCAAATCATAACCTCATCATTTTCTTCCTTGATAAATTCTGTAGTATATCTTTTTTTATTTATGAAGGAAACCGATTGGTGAGTTTAATCTAAGAGGATATTCCCGCGGATATATCACTTCAAAAATTATTTTTATCTTACATTTTTTAATTTTTCTAATACTAACGCAGATTATAATTTGTATGGAAAAGCTCTTTAGGAGTTAGTCGTAAAATTCTGGTATCAAATTTTTCTTTAGTGTTCTCATTCTTTATAGTCAAAGCTACTTTGAGATTTTTTACCCAGCTAGATTTCCGGTTCTATTCATTTACTGCGTTTTTACGTAGAATTGAATACATTTTCAATACGATTTACTTTTCGGTTTTTATGAAGCGATTTGAATGCGTTTTGAACACAATTTGAGGTTTTGATATGTTTTTTTTCATATTTTACCGGTTTTTTTTTTACTTAACTTTCGAAAATTGTAAAAGAAACATAAAAGTTTGATTACCTCACCCATGAACTGTTAAATCTAGTCTGGTTAACACTTTCATTCGTTCGAATCCTAGACGACCGACATCTAGATTCCGATACGATCCCAGACGAAGGCGTATTGAACTAAGCCAGGGCCAATGAAAAAAAAATTTGGATCCTCTCTTCGATTCGCGTTTTTACGATATTTTTGAAAGTTCTACATGAAAACTTAGTAATTAGTTTGTCTAAACAAGAATTTGCTCTCCTTTAAAATGTATGTTTTGTGACGTTGTAGACTTATGCTCTGGGGCTAAGATATCGCTGCTGATACATACATACCTTACCTTCTATCCTTACCATACATAATTAAAAATTAGTAAATGTAATTTTAAAACTAATTCGTTTTTTATCAGATCCTTGATGTTTTTTGTAAAATTTATTTTAAATCCAAAGAATATTAAAATCGGTGGCCTCGAAAATCCTAGCCCAGGCATAAAGGTCTGGCCCTTTCTGAGAAAGAATCAGGGGATGCCATAAAGTAATGCAAACATCAACTTTGCCCATAATATAAGACATTATTGGGTATAATTTGGGCCGTATGTCGGTCGACTTTTCGAAAAAGGTCTATTTACGTTTCCATAAAGATGTTTTCGAAAGTGAAATGGTTCAATAAATTTTTATATTTTTATGACGAAAACGAGAGTGGCTTGAGACCGAGACATTGTAAAAACTAAATTTTTACAAAAAAATTCTATAAATAAGAAAGGGTTGGCAGTCAATTTATGCAAAAATGTCCGTTATTGCAGGGCGGTAGAGCAATTTTACTTTTGTTATTGATAAATCGCAAGCTTAAAAATTTCGCAATTTTTGCCTTAACTTTACAACCAATGCGCATGTTTCCTTTGTACTTACGATTGTAAATTTTGTTGTAGACGTCATGTCAACCTAAATAAAAGTAGGGGCTCCAAGTGTAAAAAGATTTGCACAAAAATTGAAGGTCAAATTTAAGTTTTAATATCTTGGCCAAGAAGCATCCAATATACAAAAAAAATTCCTAGATTTTTTGAAATTTGAAGGGGAGATTTTTCCTATTACTCCCCTCTCCTGTCCTGTTGATTCGCACCCGAGTTTGTCAGTTCATAACTAATTATTGTTTTTTACTACAAATTTCATCATATTATAGAAAATTAAATTTAAATTAATTAAAATTTCGATTTGAGTTTTGAAATAACTTTCCAAAAAACGCAATAAGTACAGTACTTACCTACTACAAACCAGCGGCGATATGTGCCCTTAAAAAGTAAGGGGTCCCGTCTAATTTTTCAGTTTAAGAAAAAGATTATTAAAGGATAAGCTTTTAATGATCACTACAAAAATACTTATTTATATTTTAAAGCAAGAAGATGAAGTATCCTGTCTTACTTCTAGATCTTGTCCTGAAAATATGATAAAATCGCATTTTTTAAATTTTGTTGACACAAAGTAAACTAAAATTGTAACAATTAATGATGTAACAACGCTGCTGGCAATTTCTTTTGTAGTTTACGCAGAAAGTTCTTTAAAAATTTTGGACGTTTTTCTTAATATTAAAATAAAAATTGGACATTGGGTTAGGATGGCTGTCAGGAGGGGCTAGATGGAATCTAGCTTTGGTAGGCAAAATCATGTTTTAATTAAAGGCGCCGCAGGCGAAAATTTTGGTAGAATTAGATTAAAAATGCCATTTTTTACAAGTTTTAAATGTTGTTGACAGAAATTTCCTATAATTGTAACAATCAATAGTACTATAGCGTCGCAGGTAATATTTCTTGCATTTTAACTGGAAGTATCTTCAAAAATTTTAATCATCATTCATCGTAAAGTTTGTTTTGCCATCGATTAAGCCTAACTTGTCGTTTTGGTGAACTGCCCCTCTAAAGGAATAACAATACAAGAAATAGTCGATAGGCTATGATAAACTTTTATAAATTTTTAATTTGCGGTCGGTATCATGAGAAATTTAATAATAGTCCACCATCAAGTCGTCATGGAAACTTAACTGTTTCATGAAAAGCCCAAACTAAAAGTCACTCGAATCGAAAAGTGTAAACGCCACGCGACCAAGTAGCAAAATATCGTCAACAAAGATGAAATCCGTATTTTTCTCTCTCTCGCAAACATCAAAGCAAAGCACTGTGTAATAATCGAAGCCCCGGCTTTAGAAAAAGAAACCTCATGTAGAGAGTAAAGCAACGAAGTAGTTTTAATATTACATAGAATGATATGATCCCCACTAAAAGCTTCTTAAAAGGTATTTAAGTCGTTTATTAAAAAAAACGAACATTACAATTCTTTAATATTTTGTTTCAAATGATTGTTCGGGTCAAGAAGCAACGTGTTTTATTCAAAATTCCAAATTTTTATCTTAAATAATTTTAGACTGATTTTCTTCGTTTCTAAGGTTATCTGTATTTTTGGCTTTAAGAAAAAAGATCATTTTATCTCATCTACATTTAAGGCCTTTATTAACTAGGACTATGAGACGCATATCGTTTTTAATCTAAGTATGCGGGTTTTTATTTAAACTTGAGGGAAATTTGTTGAAATTTTGGACTTACTTAAATCATATATACACTTTTTTACGAAAGGTTTCCCTGTATTTCGAGAAAAAAATGGAAAAAGGAGATTATCGGTGGGTTTATCCCTGTATAAGGCCTTTTAACTAAAAATTCTGTTAATTGGGTATGTTTTGTATCCCTTTTTATTGCTAAATTTGAGGAGGTCCAAATAAGAAAGAAATACCCAAATTTCGTCACACTAATGAGAAACGAAAATTGAAATTTTTAACTCATCAAAACAGACTCAACTGACGTTTTGCTCGCTTACGTTTTTTGCCAAATTTTAATTTTGACACACTATTTTTGTTTGTAAAATTTTCGAAACCTTCTTCCCTCATTAAATTAGGTATTAAGTATTTTGACGTATAAGTTATTTTGTTTTGTTTTGTATCATTTTTCAGATAAAAATGGTAACGGAACGCAGTTGCGAACTTCCCCTCTCCCCCTTGTAACACTTCATCTATTTCCCCACGCCGCGTGATGTAATTTATGGACGCCACCAATCTCCAAATTGTCATAAAAATTTAGTCAAGTTTCTAAAATCAAACGTTACTTTTCCGGCCCTAGCGCGCAAGAATTTACCGCGAAAGACTTTTACCGCCGAGGACCGTCAAAAAAGAAAAAAAAATGAGGCGAATCCTTAACAACCTAAAAATTGATTTTTGTGCTTGCGCGGTTAAAGCCGTGAACCTTTTGTTATACGTATTTTTTACATGCGCTTTTCTTTAATTTACAATCAATTCAAAGATTATTGTTTGAATTGAGATGGTGACGTTTGCGCTGTAATGGCATGCGCGGTCTTTCCTTGCCAAACAGCATTAATAACGTGTACGGCAAACAAATTCCGCAAATTTTTTACAGCGTGATTTTTTACCGCGCTAGCATATACAGCGCAAACCATTTACTGCGAATTTTTCTTTCTTAAATTTTTTAAAATTAATTTGAAACTTACATGTAAAAGGCGAGGGCAGTGATCTTCTTAAATCAACTAAACGTGAGATCTCAGGCGTTCCTATACCTTGACTTAAAGAACGGGCTAGAATCACCAATTAAAACAGAAAAACGCTTGAAATTTTATTTTTCTTTAAATAAAATACTTTAAAACTTACATTTTGAAAAAAAAATAACAAAACCGTGATTTTTTTAACTTGGCGGTGGTCTACAATATATTATAATGATTTTACTCGAAATGCGAAATCCCGTGTCACTTTGAGTTTGGAGATTTCTTGTTTACCCAATTTTTTTAATTTTTACATATTATTTGAATTGTTTCTAAAAATAATGGCCTTACTTTTCTCATTCAATTGCATTTTGACTTCCATTCAGTTAGAAACTCATATATTTTAGCCTTCAAACGAAACTTTCCTTAAACTATAGTCTTTGGTAACTATAGCCCTTAAGTTTTATTTTTCTTTGTTACAGCGTGTTTTAATGTTGCACTTGATCCTTTAGAGTATATTATACACCAAGGGACTAAAGTGTAACTTTTTATCCGGCGAGGCGAAAAGTTTGTAACCCGACCGAAGGTATAAAAAGACACTTTAGTCCAGACTTTATGTATTATTTTTCGCAGTTCTGTATTATTTTTTTCTAAAAAAATGTTACAAAAAATAATCAAGAAAGTTAAGGCACTCTATCAAAAACAAAATGCCAAAATAATGTCGGGTGATAGACAATTTGGACTATATTCGAAAAGTTTGCGAAATATTTATTATTTGTGGTGTAACAAATGCAAGGCGTAAACAAAGCTTAGTTTTTTTTGCATAATAGTAAAGCCATGATGACCCTTAAAATAATTTTATTTAATACCTGTTAAATTATTTTTATATGTGCTAAAATACACTTTAGTAGGACACGTTTTTTGGTAGATTTAAAGACTAAACTTTGATTGAAAGAAATTAATACCATCTTATGTTTTACACACTTTACACTTTGAAAAGTTACAATTTTTGCTGTTTTTTGGATAAAAATTTCAAAATAAAAATCATATGCACGACACCACTCAAGATGACAGACACATGACATAACAGACATTTTTAGTAAACATTTGACTTAAATTATGTCCATCTTTCTTTTAAATAATTTTTTATAGCCTGCTGCCTCTCCTCAACAACCTTAAATATTTTTTTTTATACCTTCGTCAAAAACATGATTTTAGTAAGTGTCTGCAGATAACTAAAGCATGGCTTATTTGGTTACCGATGTAAAAAAACTTTTTTTTTGATCACAGGTGCAAAAAAAGACTTCTGTCCGTTTTTACCCAAAATTAAAGAGAAATAGCGGAATATAGTAAAATTGGAAAAATTTAATTACTCTTGCCCAAAAATTAAGCAAAGTTTTTACGGAAAAATCATTTAAAAACTTCATCAAAATATCAAACTGTCAAAGATTAAAATGTCGCAACAATCAACGTCGAGTAAAAAGGAACATCGCTATGGCAACCATAGGTATTTCATTTATCAGCCGCCTTGATTTATAATGTAAAAATGGTGTGTTGCGAGAAGTGCTCTTCGTTCGAGATTTTTAAAAGTATTTTCCTGTTTTTCTTGTATTGTTTGATAAAGGTATTAAACAAAATAGTGTTAACAAGTCGCGGCTAAACTGTGCTTTTTTTACCCGCGTTTTTAACGCTTGTAAAACTAGTTGTTAAAACTACTTGTTGTTAAAACTACTATTGCACGTCACTAAATTATCTTTACATCTACCTCTAAAATTCTGCCCTCGCTCTGTAAATATTTTTCATTTTAACAGAGAAAAAATGTTTTTTGGTTGTACTTTTTTTGAACACCTAAAAAACAGTGAAAACTTGAAGAATTTGAGTGTTTGAATTATGCTAAAATATTTTAAGCCTTAAATTACCAGCCTGACGATAAATCGTTAAATCATGTCGATAAATCGAAAAATTGACATTGAAGCTGCTGCTGTTTGTCACGTTTTTTTTTAAAAAATTGCACTTTAGTCCCTGAAACGAACGACTAAAGTAACCACTTTAGTCCCTGAAGTACGAAAAATATTTACTCCTAATAAGGAGAGTGATTAAGATGCAACTTAATTAATGTTAAAGTATACTTATAACGAATGGGGGGTACTTCTGTGATGTTAATGCCTTTCTAATCGTCTTTATTCTATGGTCTTCGGTTGGTTTGCGGCATGCGAGAGTGATCCACGGGCAACTCGATTCGCGGCCTTGGCCGATCATTGCACGCCAAGTCTGGGTAATTCAGTCAAGGTTCGTGTCATTGAACTGCTCCCTCTTTCGCCGCCAGGTGGGGCTGTCGTCGCTTGCTGCTGCCAATCGCACTGCCCGACGAGAATTCCACTCGTTTTTCATTGGTCCGAAAGCCGGCATTGTTGTCAGTGACCTCCAACTTCAAAATACGTTGAACTCTCAAACGCGCGCTCGGAGTCTATTCCCTTCTTTCCTTCAGGTAGTCGCGCGATATTTACTATACTTCGTCGCTCCGAAGAGTTTAGTTGATAGTCGGACTTTCACTCTTTGAGTTGGCGCTCTCCGAGGAAGGCTTCTTTCGTAAACTCTTGATATTATTTATACTAAATATCACGTGTGTATTTTGTATTATTATAAACATTCAGTGAAACATGTCTTATTCATCGAAAGTGATCTTTATTCAGTGATTTGTTAACTTTGTGACTGGTGTCGTCGTGGGTGTTGTCTTCGCTTGGAGTTATAGTCGATTTTTCGCTTTTTCACGATGATTATCTGTCCAGACAGCAGCGCGCACTCCGTGCCTCAAGTTCCAGAAAGTACCACGATGACTGATTTGAGAACGGACGGAACTGTTTTGAACTTAGGTATTGTTACAATTTATTTTTTCGCAATTAAAATCCCTGTACATATTTTTAGTTTCTCAAAAAAAATGTTTGATTTGTTTTTATCGGTTCAATAGTTATTTTGGTAATTTTGCAGTATACGTTTTTCTGCCATTTTTGATTTTTTACCTACTAGGATCCCTAGGACCCCAAACCCGCCGGCGCCGTTTTTTTTTTAAGTGAAAAGGCTGCCCCGGGGGGGAGGAGTTGTAATGTGTTTTTTGGATTGGGTTGGGTTGGACTGTGTTGGATTGGGTTATTTTAGTGAAAAAAAAATAAAAAAAAACACAACCGGCGCCGGCGGATTTGGGGTCCTAGGGACCCTAGTAGGTGCCCCCATAAAGAATTTTTCATAAAAATCAAAAAAGGCAGAAAAGCCTATACTGCATAATTCCCATTTATTTTTTCGCAATTAATATCCCTGTATATATTTTTAGTTTCTCAAAAAAATTTTTTTAATTTGTTGTTGTCCGTTCAATAGTTATTTTTTTGTCCATTTTATTTTTAAATTTAGCATTTATAAAAAATAAGTATTTAACAATAATATAGGTAGTATACATTATTTTTTGGCAAACATTATCATATTTATATAACTTATAACACCGACTATTTCACATGTTTTTAACGGGTAAAACGTCATAGTAACAGCCCGTTTCCTACTGACAAAACTCCTACATGCCTGTTGATTGAATGTTTTTTTTTTTCGAAAAAACACGTGGTACTCAATACCTAATGAAAATCAAGCATCTTGTTCTTTCATATATCACACTCTTTGAGAGAACATGCTCTATGAAAGAAAAAGAAGACAGTCTTTTCAGTTTGACAAACGTCATTGCGAGTTGCTTGTTTTTCTGGTGAAATAGTCTTTTCGAATATCATGCGAGAGAAAATTTTGTAACGGACAAATTTTTTCTTAGTTTCATATGAGTGGTGCTCTTTGGAAATTTTCGCTCATGAAATTTTTGATCAAATCAATCGACTGACGTCTCGTGACTTTACTGTCAAAATTTCATTGGCGAAAATTGCCCAGCAACAATCTTTTATAGCAGTCGAAAATTTTGCCGGAAAAATTTTCTCTCTTATGAGATTACATAGGACAAAAAATTATCTTACATAACTATTAACCGAACAAGTTACCTTGAATTTTTGGTGGGTACTCAATTTATTTTTGTAAATTAGTAGCAGGAAGCAAAAATCACGAAAAAGTAATTAATTTCACAATACTTACATTTTATAATCAACCAGGAAATATACTAAATTTGCGTAAAGGTTATGATTTAAAAAAATTGCCTATTTGCTTGTAATATATTAGTGTTACAACCAACCAAAAGACGGCTGGAGTTTTTGATATTTTGATCAGAATCAAACTATAAAGACTAGAAAAAGTTAATAAAAATTTATGAAAAAACACAAACTAAGATATTACTATATATTGAATGTATTTTTTAATCTACCAACAAACATTTTTTGTCTCTTTAAAAACCAGTTTGCGATATAGTCTGAGGAACCCATTAACTTGACGGTGATACACATCAAAAAGTAAACAAAAACATTAACATTGAAAGAAAATTAGGCCATCAGTATGTACATAAAAATATTTACCAAAATGCGCTTTTCTATCCGGCAAATTGGTTTGCTACCAGTCACGTAGGGATGGCGCAGTTTTTAGTAAAAGTATAAAAAGTCATTGATTTAGTAAAATCGTTGATTAATTTTACAGATTAACAAAATGGCAGATATTTAGCAGAAAAAGTCAAAATTTCCTAATATACCTACCATAATTAAACAATTTCTCTGAATCAAATTAACTAAAAAGTAATTAGATTCGGCTACTGATCAAGAAGGTAAAATTAAATAACTTTTACCAAAACTATTGCTTGCATCGTAAAAAACGTCGAAACAGAAACTTATACCTAGTTTACTCGGTTACCTCGAGGGCATTTACCCGTACATTGCACTCACTTCACTTGACACTTATAAGTTCGTTCCACTCCGGTTCTATAGGGATCTTCTATCTATACATGCAGTCTATACATATTTTCTGGCGTTGGTTTACACAGTCACTGTTTTTATGCCGAGCCTTGCACCTTACGCAATTCACATTTATTTTTACTTAATGAATTCAATGAAATGTTTCCAAACAAATTTCTTAAATATAAAAGAAGAAGCTTATTTAAATACCGTAATTATATAGTTAAAAAGGGGATAATAAGTATTTGAATCATTAATTCAACTTTTAACTCGAAAAAGCTTATTTTATTATTAATTCCCAAATCTTCTTAGTCTTAACCAGTTATATCCGAGGGTACATCCAAACAGAATTTGTCTTGTAATTTATTTCCTATATTGTTTTTATCATCCAGCATCATTGTCATATTTTATTCGCAGATTCATCATCATTCAAAGTACGATGCACCTCGGGTATATGTGGTCATCGTTCCACTTTCTCCCAAATCGGTACCACTCTATTGCGTAACTCTCTCGTGAAACGCGAAGCACCGCGGCTTCGTGCAGAGAAAGTAAAAGCCGAAGTAAAAGCCTTTCTTCTTTCACTATGATGGCCGCAAGCAGGCCTAATGTTTTGATATGATTGTTTTTTTTAATCTGTGATGATATTAGCTTTTACTATGAATGGACAATCTGATAGTAGAATAGTAAAAGATGATACAGCATAAAATGTTGGATCTTTTAAAATTAGACTAATAGATGGTTAAAACGCACGCTAGTTAACGCGCGGTGTAAGTCTACTTGATGCAGTTTTAATAAGGCTTAAGTAATTAAAATATGTTTAGCATTAGCTGGGAGGTGTTTGCAACAGGTTTTCCTCATAGAAAAAGTGTATGTATGTTTATCTCTCATAGACCTCATAACACTTTTCTCTCAGGGAGTTTTTAGTTTCTAATGGTAAATTTATTGTTACAGAATTTGACGGAACCACAGTCTTATGCAGAGTATGTGGAGACAAAGCATCGGGATTCCATTATGGGGTTCATTCTTGCGAGGGATGCAAAGTAAGTAAAATTATTAGCAGTAAACAAAAGCTTCTATTTGAATTTAAGAGTCTCAAAGAGATAATTTTATGAGAAACTGCATCAGGAATCCCAAAATACACAATCCAAAAAACTGCAATTCTAGACTCAGATAGAACCTTTTGTTTGTACAAATTCGACCAAATGAATTCATATTTAATCCATATATTCAATGTTACATCCGAGTATAATAAAGCAACTGTTATACTCTGGTTACATGGCCTTTTTCTTTGGCTTCCGCCATTTTTTCGAAACAAATTCATTCTTATTGAAAACTTTGTGTTGGCGAGTGCGTCAAACTCGCGCTGATTGGGTTTGGTAGGCAGTTTTTAAGGTTATCAGGAATTTAAATCACTAAAGACTCGGAAGTACGTAGACCTTACCTTGCCCAATACGAAATAAATGGGTGATTTAGCACAGCCTTTTGCCATGAAACTTGGTACTTAATATTATAATGGGCCAAAAGTTTGGGATAACACTGAGTGTGTAATTTTTTTATTTTTTCTTTTTCTCATCAAGTTTTATAGTATCAAATGTTATAAAACATTTTCATAGGTCTATAACTACAAGTCCTAAAGAAATCGTCAACTTTTTCTTTCAGGTTTTTAAGTATTTTTATTGGTTAATGACTCTATACAGAGTTTCCTACAAGAAATGAGATAAATTTTAATGGAAGAAAGCTTGGATCCAAATAAGACTTTTAAGTGTGACCAATTATTTATCATTTTTCGTTTTGATCATTCAAGCGGACAATCAGCGCCCTCTAATAATTTGTATAGTCGCAAATCAACAACAAAAATCATAATTTCGACTCAAAATATCGCTTATTAACGGGAACGAAGCATTGTGGAGCATCCTGTATAATAGGTGGTATGTTAGTCCTTTGGTCGAGATGCTATGTGTGTTGGAAGCTCCGGCATTAAGTTGAAGGTCGTTTAGTAAATGTCAATGACTTGACATTATATGACGGCCGCTCTTAATGACGACGGTCGCGGAAATATGCACAGTGGCGTAGCCAACTAATAAAAATAATTATACAAAACACTGATAGTTAAACAATATCCAGAACCTAAACTTTTTTTTTACTGCACCTAATTTAAAATTTACGAATATCGAATTTAGTCAGAGAGTTTGACAAAAATAATTCTTTCTAAGAAAAACACACCAGTCGTAAAGTAAACATTTTTCGGAAAATATTTATAAGTTGACAGGCACACTATTTCAAAATAAGGAAGGAAGTGGACAGATAAATATGTCAACATTTTTGGGTTCAACACACTTTTTAAGTGTGAGCATTAATGCACGAAGACACTGGGGCATAATTTAAGTCGAGCTTAAAATATCTCTTTTTAATTTATTATTCAATCACGTTTCATAAACTTTGTTTAAAAATATTATTTTGGTTTTGTCTCATCAAAATTTGGGATGGAAAAGCGTTTAAAACTTTTTAAATATAGGGGATAAAATAATCTCTGGTCGAAAGTAGCCATGATGTTTTTTTTTCGTAATATTTCATTATCTAAAAATTATATATTTTCTACGCCATTGGACTTTGAACATTAGTAGGCGAGAAACATTACCTTCAACCTCCAACCAAATCAAGGTTTTTGCCTAATATGTGAGCGATAATAAGGCTACTGAACTAAGAACAAGTTTTGATGTAAAATCTACACATTTAATTTCCGCTTTATTAACGACCTTATAGCGCAGGAATTTGCTTGGAGCACGTAGTTATTTGTTTTAAGAAACAGGAGTAATTCATAGTGTCGATAAAAAACGTGTACTTACGTTATTATTGACGGTATTAATCAGAATTCAAGGCAATGATCTTGAAAAATTAACACCATTGAGATTTTTGAATAACTACAATAGGTACTATTATAATGCCAACAGGAAAACTACTTGCGGCAAAATAGCGTTTGGACTTGGAATTTGTTAGTTTTAATCAACTTCCTGAATATATTTATTGATTTTTTTTTTTAATTTTCTTTTCAGTAGAACCCTTGAGGGTGACAGTCCGATACAAAAAAAAAACGAAACAATTTTTTTTTGACTAAATTCAATTTTTTTGCTCATCCTGTATAGAAATCCAGACCTTCGCAACCTTACCTATACCTTCGAAACCCTATATTAAAAATTGGCACATGCCTTTTTCTATAGAATCTATCAAACCATAATAAGGGTTGCGTATATATTGCTCCTAATAATGGGTAAGGGTTGAAGAAAGGGCGCCGAAAGTAAAAATATAATTTGCAGGTGCATAATAGAAAGTGCAGCAGCTGCTTAACGCACTCACCCGCCAACACACATGCACAGTTGGACACAATAAATTCATTTAAGAGTAGAGATTCTTTTTTTCCAAGTTACCTTAGCTCAGGAACTGTCGCAGTGACGTTCTTGAACGAGTCATGTGATATCCATACTTTTTGGAGTCAAATAAACATTAGAATTGGCTGAGCTTTGAATGGAAGGCACATTTTGTCAAAACAGACACGGCTCGGAGCACTTTTTTGATTTTTTCCGGAGCTAAAATTTCATTCTAAGGCCACCAATTCGAAACATTTGAATCGGTGGCCTCAGAAAGAAATTCTAGCTTATTCCCACATAACATTGGAGGAATATTCATGTTGAATATGAGAGGAATATTCCAGACCTATTATTTTTTTAATATTCTTTAAGAATTTATGATGGTTATATTTCTTTAGATAATAATATTCCCATAATAACGTGATAATCAAGTTATTTTTATGAATAATCCCAAAAATAGTAGTTTTCATAACTAGTGGCTAATGTAGTGCTTTTTTTACAAACGAGGTATTTAAAAACGCGAGTAAAAAAAGCACAGTTTAGCCGCGAGTTGGTAGCACTATTTTTTTTAATACCTTTATCAAAAAATCCAAGAAAAAGAGGAAAATACTTTTAAAAATCTCGAACGAAGAGCACTTCTCGCAACACACCATCTTTACACTATAAATCAAGGCGGCTGGTAAATTAAATAACAATGGTTTCCATAGCGATGTGCCTTTTTACTAGGTTACGTTCATTGTTACGACATTTTAATCTTTGACATTTTGATATTTTGACGATGTTTTGAAATGATTTTTTCATAAATACTTGTGAAAACTGGCGGAAATGGCTTAATTTTTAGGCAAGAATAATTAGATTTTTTCAATATTACTATTTCGGTAAAAAACGGACAGAAATCTTTTTATGTACCCGTGATCAAAAAAAAAAGTTTTTTTTTACCTCGGTAACCAAAAAAGCCATGCTTTAGTTATCTGCAGACAGTTACTAAAATAACGTTTTTCATGAAGGTATAGTTAGTTAGATGATTTATGATTATAATTTAGTTTAATGTCATCTATTGTAGGTAGATGGCACTGGATTCAATATGTTCTCTATGTAGCAGGTGATATTATTATACATATAAGACAGCAATGATTATAAAAACTACTACAGAATGGATTCCGAATCATTTCAAGAACTGCTGGATTTGGTCACTCCATGTATTGAGAAAAAAAATACGAATATGCGAGAAGCAATATCAGTTCATGAAAGGCTGGCCTTATGTCTAAGATTTTTGGCAATGGGAAGATCTTTTGAAGATCTGAAATTTTCGACATTAATTTCGCGTGTTTTTTTATCATTAATCGACTGCGACTCTGCCGGTGAAACCGGAGACGGCGCCGGCGTCGGTAACTTTTCTCCACTCATGAATGACCAGAGAGCGAGTAAACCAAATACATGTCAATGTAGCACTCCAACGATCAAACTATTGTCAATATATTTGGCTCCGCGCAAAATATTAAAATGCGGTCCCGTCACACGGTCAATATATTGTCAATATCCTCAATCGCAAATATTGACAATAATATTGATCGTGTGAGGGCCGCTTAAACCGAAAGCGCTATTATTTTTTACAAATTGTGCCTTGCATTCAAAGTTCAGCCAATTCTGATGTTTATTTGAAAACAAAAAGTATGGATATCACATGACCCGTTGTGACTTCGAGATTTCATAAGCTAAGGTCTCTGATAGAAAAAAAAAGAATCTCTTCTCTTAGAAACCAGCAAATTTTAGCCAAAAAAACATTAAATTACATAACAACATTGCTAAAATATTGTTCCATCCAATCCTTAAAAAAAGCAAACCAGACACTCGCACAAAAATCAATGGGCCCACGGGACCACTTTTACCAAGACTTTTACTCCTTCTATTTTTTTTTTAATGATGCGTATGCTGTGGAATATATGCATGGGTGTGCCACCAGGTACCTAACTGAGGGCATAATGGACGTTTACTTATCACCCAGTGAAACTGTGATGATGGATCAAAAAAGAAAAATGGGTTCAACTCACGTATAAATATGATAGATAGTTTTTTCTTACTTTGTTATGTTCAGCTTATGATGGGTATTGATTGTTTTTTGGTTATTGGTCATATTGTTTCTTTTGGGCCCAGTCCTAATGGTTTTGGCAAATGTTTTGACTAGCAGGTGCCACCAAAGTTTTGTATAGAATTTGATAAAATAAAATGTTCTTCTTCTACTAAAACCCTTCTTTTAGCGAAATAAATGCCACTTCTATCCTCGGTTTCGCCATTTACACCCCTGACCTCGAAAAAGAGGTAGAAACACACCCTTCTCAAAGTTAAGGGTAGGTATTTCAACAAATGGCAGCTGGGAGATGCAATTTTGCTAGATAATTTCTACCTGTTCATTTAATAATATCCCCTTATGAGTTTCCTTTTGTGTGGAATCCCAAATTCACATGGATTTTTTGTGTAAAAAAAACTAAATCCTTTTCTTGTTGTTTGCACTGTTAAAAAAGGGTCGCTTTTTTTAAGGGTTAAAAGAGTTTTTAAGCAATATCCGCTGTTTTTAGATTAAAAGTTTTTCAAGGGATTCATTCTCCATATTAAATTTCGTTTTGAAAGGGTTTTTTTATTGGGTCGCAATTTTTAGAAAAAAAGGGGTTGATATGGGCAAATACCTTTTCAACCGAAATGTTTCTTTTTTTATAGAAATTCTATAAAAAAGAACTGAAAAAGTTTATGGGAACTTTTGGAAATAAGATGTGTATCAACTGGGAGGTGGGAGGTTGCTTCAGCATTTTGGTTGTAAAAATAATCCTTAAAATTTTGCAAAATTTATCGAATATTTATGACATCAGTGCTTCAGGACCCTGTCAAAATATCTGTCAAAATAATTTCAACCAGATTCAGGACCAATACAATTAAGTATTACCACAAAAATTTAATAATTTCAATTCACAATAATTCACAACGGACTATAATAAATTTCCAAGAAAAATAGTGTTTTTGTAGATTTTTGTGCATTTTATATACAATAGGATTTCATAATAACAAAGTCAATAACCCCATTACGAGGAACTGTTCTATCCACGTATTTTTTATGACACATTATAAACATTTCACGTAATATAAACTTCTAAGCGGTACTTCAACGTGTTTACTATATCCGTATGTCGATGACATTAAAATGGCTTTTTTTTTCGTCAAAAATTATCCTCAGGAAGTTATTAAACATGAAAAATATAAAAACATAATTGACTTCGTTCATCCTGTAGTTCTGTAGTTCGGTTCAAAATACATTAAATATTTTGGAACAACATACCTATCGAAATTCAAGTAGTTCCCAAAGGCCAAAGAAGTAGTGGACTATAAAATATTTTATAATAAAACATTGAATCAAATTTATATCCATAACGAATCATAAAAAATCTCGATTTTACGTTCCCTTGACCCTGTGAACAAATTGTTATTACTTAAAATAAAAAAACATCTTAAGCCATCATAAACAAAGTTCAGACGTCCGCTGAGAGATGGCGCGCCTTGCTTTAATCGCGTAATCACATTAAACCTGAGAAAATAACGAGTGGCTGTGTTGCCAGGTTGTTGGCATTGAAAATCCTTAGAACGTAAATACAAGTTATTCAAACAGATTATGTACTCTTCATAATGCGGTCCCATACGATCACAATCATTTTTAATTTTTTAACGAAATTTATTTTTTGAAACTACCTAAACTACTTTTAAAGAGAAACTACTATATGAAATAACCGTAAAAATAACAGGGTTTGCAGTTACAATAATTAAAGATAGGGATAACAGCTAACAGTTTTAGGAATGTCAAAGATGCATGACGTAAAATTTCGTTAAGGCTATATTTTTTCTTTATATCTAGTAGATCCAAGATTCCTTTATTGGTGCTTGCACACTTACATACGTAAAAAAAAAATTGTCAAAACAATAATAAAAAGGATTAAAAATATAAGTAAATAAACGAGTAAATAAATAAATTTAATATACAGACCAACAGGCAAATGACTTACTTATCCTAATTTCTAACGAACATAAAATTAATTCACAATAATATACGAAAACCTAACATTATCTAAAACATAAAACAAAAATTTTTAAAAGATATTGAAACTAAAACATGTTAAAAAAGAATAGTCCAAGTCAGATGCAAAAAAAATAATAAATGATAATCAAATATGGAAAATATAGAATGGAATATAGAAAGCAAAGTATGCATTTTTATCAAAATAAAATTAAAGATAGCCACAAAAGTCTTCATTCTTATTCGTTGTAAATAAAGTTTATACGTATCGTAACTAACTGCGCCCTGCCTCTTTACATCTAAAATGAATGCTCAAAAATAAGAAGAGCCACATTCGTTACTTTCAGAGGCATTTCACTGATTAAAAATGTCTCTATTGTCACGGGAACCCCTTCTATTTATTCCTGAGCACTAAAATAATAATCGGTTTTATTTTTGTACATTTTACTTTTATAATCACAACAAGTTACGTCATTAAAGTAAAAGTAGATAGATCTATATCAACTTTAAAAAAAAGGAAGAACGCTTATCAGATATAAGGTAAAAAAACATGTTAAAAATTATATTCTTTCAAATAAAAAGAATGTTCGTTTCGTGAGTTTCTTAATTGTCCAATGGGAAGTTTTACTAAAATATATTAGTGTGGCGATTTTTAATAAAATAATTTCGTTTTGATAGAGAGGGAAGTAAATCTTCATGAAAAAGGTAGTCTTTTAAATTTGTCTGCAAATTTTTTATATTAACTCTAATATCAAAGAAAATAAATTTATTTAGTAAAATTCGCAAAATCAAAACATTTCAAAAACTCTCCATACATTTAGAAACCTTAGCGTACGTGACAACGCCGCAGAGATGCGGGTGAACGACCTAACCGTGCACCTCAAGGCATGGAATCCGGCAGTAGTCGAACGTCGACGTCTCAAATAACGGTAACGACTTTGCTTAGCATAATATAGATCGTTGCACTGTCTTAAGGCGCAATTACACAGACGAACATGCTCAAACAAAAGCTAGTGCAAAAGATCTAAAATTGTTTTCGTGAACATTTTTGTGAGCTTTTCTTTGAACATTTTTTTCGGGATCAGTGATCTCAATTCTTTAAAAAATGGAACACCAACTTTTATTTAAAATTTTTGTGAAAAAAAGCCGACGGCTAGCCAAACATTATTATTGGCTCTACTATCAGTTTTGTCACATGGATTAGGCTTACTTATAATATTTTTTTCTTAGGGTTTTTTCCCGGATTTTTTGCTTTTCCAAAAAAATTTTGAGTTTTTCAAATATCGGCAAAAAACTCAAAAATTGCACTTTTAAGCGGTAATCCGCGCCTCACGACTATGAGGGGTGGTGGGGAGGGAGATTTTTTTAAACATATTTTTGTAACTTTACTTTACCTTTAGCTTTTATTGTTGTTTTTTAATTCCTCACACGAGATTTACCTAGTTAGTTTAAGGTCCCAAGGGTTGCTTAAAAAAGCAAAAGGTTCATGAAAATGCTGCAGATATATATATTTACTGTCAATTTAATGTAATAATTAAGGTCGATTACTGTTACTGAACCAACAATATGCAAAAGGCAACATTGCGATTCAAAAGGGTGGCCGTCCTACTACCTGCGAAATCCAAAACGCGGGATGATAGATCGGCGACACAGTCTACTAAATTACTGCAAAATTATATTTTTTAGACAAGGGTCGTGTTCGTAGGGTTGTAAAAGTGGGTATTATTTAAACCGAATGTGCTTTTGTTCATATATTTGAGATTTAACAAAATGTATATAGGTTTTTTAATTTGACTTAATTATTATTTTAAAAGACTAAACTAGGAAGTAAAATAAAGGGATATTCTTTTAAACGTAAATTTTTATCATTATATTTTACAGGCAACAACAATAAATAAGTGCCAATTATTATTTTTTTTATTCTCGTTTTTTTACAACCCCAAAAAAGTTACAAGTATACTGGCATATCCCCTATAAAAATCAGATCAATCGAAGTTGCTTATGAGGTAAAATATGAATTTCGGCATCAAATCGTTTTTCCGTCGGAAAGCACTTGAATAAAAATACCTTATTTCAAAACTTTGTTTTTCTATTTTCAGTTAAGTTCAATGAATTCAGATAACAATATATATTTTGAATTTGTAAAGACATTTTTATACCCCCAATTCTTCAAACAAATTTTGCTCAACATTCTCTCCAAAATTTACGTGTGTTTTTTTGTACGAGATTTTGCACATTGCAACATTTCTTTGAACAATTTGCTCAAGAGGCTCGTGTAAATGTTTGTCGGCATTTCAACATCAAAGGAAAGTTTGTCTGTGTAAATGCGCCTTTAAGTGCCCCACAGACCATGATATTGACTCGAGACACATTGCGAGGCTAACGTCCATGATACCAAATCTCACAGTATGTGTTGTACTGACCAGTTTTGGTCTCGTGTGAGACCGTCTCAATGAGACCGATATTTGCCGCAAGACAACAAACAACGGACCTCAACGTATGTGTGGTGATCGCTAGGTCTCGCCAGATTTGTTTAATTAATTTTAAATTTCGGGAAGAATTTATATAGAAATAACCCATCTCTATGGGACATTAGCAAAAACATAATTATGGATAGAAACCTAAAAAATGCTGCAATGGACAGACTTGTGGCAAAATTATTTTAAGAAAAGCATTCCTTTTTTTTCTGTGATACTGTATCAGGATGTGGGGAAAACTAAGACGGGATACCGTTTCACTCGAGACTAACGCCCTGTTCATACCCAGCATGCCCACCCTGCATCCAACAATGTTTCACGTGACTCTGCATTTAAAACAAGTGGAAATCCATTTCTCGTCACATGGTGCGTTTTTTGAAGCAGGCTGGGCACGCGTTGGTGAGTTGTAGAGTGAAAATATTCATCACCAGGATCGGACTTTTCCTCATGCATTCTTCTTAACATGAAAGTTGTATGGATTTTATTATTACTACAACCATAATAGATATTCAAAAGGCGTCTCAGTCTACCTGTGGGCACAATTTTATTGCAGACCCTTTTTTGCGCCGGGATCATTTTCTTCACAATTGGATATAATAGAAGTTACTCAACATCGATAATCAGGATTGTTTTACGACTTTTATGTATCTCCGTGCCGACTACACCACGCGAAATTCCAAAACTTTTTAACATCCTTAACAAAAGGGTTGCTTTAAGGGAGGTTTAGAATATTCAGTCGTTGTTGAAAAATACAGGAACGACCATGCCCCAAGTGTTTTTAAAGGAAGATGTGTATGTATACAGAAAATATGATTAGGCGATACATTGACGTTTTCTGCTTTCGAACGTCCCAACTTTTTGTTTGCTGGCAATTTCGTGCCACTTTATTTCTTTCTATCACTACCGCAACAAAATCAAAACTTCCACTTTTAAATTCAAACCGCAAAGAAACGTACATATCTTTGAAAATCCAAACCCCATAAAAACACTATTCAGTCCCGTTCCAGAAAACCCTTAACCCAAATTTCGCTTACTCGTGGAAGGTTGGAAAACTTTCGCAGTTCAACGACCTCGTACGACATGGAGGGAGACCCCAATCAGCCCCTTGGAGAAGCATAATACTCAAACAAGCTTATTTGAGTATCTTCTTAAAAAAGTGTTTTTGAATTTTTATTTAAGTACATGATATTTTAAAAAGCTGCAATACTATTACGTCAATATTTTTTTGAACAGGCACTTTTTTGAGGTTTGGCCCCAATTTCGATATGTTGGTTTAATTTAAAAATAGTTTATTTTACAAAAACCAATGAATTTATGGATGTTCATGATTCAAAATTTTTAAACCTAAATTATCACATGACATGAGGCACGATTTTTATTCCGGGGACTCTACCGAATCTACCCACTTTTTAAACGTTACTATATCGTGCCTATTCACAATAAATATCGGTTGGTTAGCCGATTTTAGTTAAGATATCAAAAGTGCCTGCTTTATAAAACTTCGTTACATAAGTGGCGAAACCCCCAGTTATCTCGTTGATTTAATCTTTAGTTTTCGTCACGTTTGTGCAGTGGCGGATCCAGGGGAGAGGCAATAGAGGCAAGTTCCACCCCTCCAGAGAATTTATAAACTGTATATGAAGAACTTCAAGCATAAGTTCCAAGATTACGGCAGCGACAAGTACATCCAGAAAATTATGAAGCAGAAAACTTGAATTATTATTACAAAAGATCAGTGTATATCCTAATGATTGATAATGTCATCATGGACATCGAAACAAGATTTTCAGAGGAATCGTTGGAATGTTATACCTTGCTCCAATACCCTCTCCATATAGGCCGATCAGCTCTTATCGTTTTAGCGTTCTTTTCTCCACCTTCGCCGCCATTTTGACAGAAAACGAATGGATTATCTGTCACTTTTGAGTGAAAATGGCGGCGAAGGTGGAGAAAAGGACACTAAATCGGTATGAGTTGATCGGCCTATCTGGAGAGGGTACTGCTTGCTCATTACTTCCTTCTGTGATCTTTAAGAATCCGCAAAATTATCTAGAAAGAATAATATAACTTGCCGATACATACAAAGATCTGCAGTCTTCTAATTTGGTGGGATTAGTAGGAGAACTAAATTTATGGAAGGTTCACTATAAGAACGTAAAAAAGAACTACCGGACAATGCGCTCTCTACTTCGAAGTTGAGTGATGAAGATATCTTTCCCGCCATATATAATTTAGTAAAATGTTTATAACTTTTCCAATCAGTGGGGCCACCACCGAAAGAACCTTCAGTTGCTTAAACAGAGTGAAATCGTGGTTGAGGATAACTATGGAAGAAGACAGACTAAATGCTGTTTGTTTATTGCATAGATGCCGTTATATCGAAATAAGCACTGAAAAAATAATTAAGCGATTTGGAAAGGCTGGTCCGCCTAGGCTAGAATTTTTAATTTAAATTTTCAGTTCTGATACATTTTTTAATAAAGAACTCTGTTTAAAAAAATACTTGCCTTTTTTCCCAACGCAGGATGTCACCTAAAGTGCTCTCCGTGCCGGTCGAAGGAGTTTTCTAAATTTAGAAAATGAACACGAATAAAATTAAAACAGAAAGAAGGAAGAAATCATGAGCAATAGAAAATCGATGAAGATGCTCATCCAAATGTATTTAAAGGAATAACAACGAAGCATCATATCTCTTTTTTTTATTTATATAGTTTTAAGTTTTTCAATGAACGTGAGGGGGATTTCGACACTCATTTGCTAGCTAAGAAAACAGCTGCGTTTTGTTAGCAAAACCTTTCTGTGCTTTTTGGTGCTTCGTGATTTTTTATGGGTTATTTTGAAAGAAACACCTATATTATAATTAACATCCAGCATTCCAACAAACTGTCAGGGGAGGCCAGTACTCGTCAAATCTCTTTGGATTAAAAAAAAGTGTACTTATAAAAATACATTTATTGCGTAAACCTAGAATAATGGTTGAATGCTCGGTTAAAGTACAACACATCCAAGAAAACATTTTTACATCTGGTTAAAAATCAAGTAAACAACTTAAAACAAAATTAAAAATATTTGAGAAAACTTTTTTTCTTATAGATAACTAGATAAAACTTTTTAATAGTAACTACGTTAAAACTGGCTTACGAGTAGAGATTCTTTTTTTTCTGTCAGTGACCTTAACTCAAGAAATGTCAAAGTGACGTTCAAAACGGACCATGGGATATCCATACTTTTTGGAATCAAATAAAAATCAGAATTCACTAAACTTTGAACGGAAGGCACATTTCGTAAAAACTAAGACACGGCTTGGAGCACTTTTTTTAGATTTTTTGGCGAATAAGCTAAAAATTTTTTCCAAGGCCCCCGATTCAAATGAATATTTTTTATTAAAATTAAGGTCCATTTGGGCTCGATTGTAAACTATAAACGTGCGGATAAATATCTCTTATATTGAATGCTTTTTGTTTGAACTCTCTAGAACCAATAGTAAAAAATTTTCCGACTGGGAAGGAAGTTTATAATATATAATAGAGACATAAAGCTATTTGTAACTCATCGCGGTATACGTATCCGCATCTAGCGAGAATCAAGCACATTGATTGGTCAGAAACTTGTAGCACGTTCGAAAAGAGTAGATATATGCTAATTTAAGGTGTTTCTGAACGCAATAGGTGCTGAGATACGATACGTGTGCCGTAACAATACGTGATACCTAACGCATCTCAACACCTATCGCGTTCAAGAACACCTTAGATTAGCATATATCTGCTCTTTTCGAACGTGGTACAAGTTTCTGACCAATTAATATGCTTGGTTCTCGCTAGATGCGGATACGTATACCGCGATGAGTTACAAATGTCTTTATGTCTCTAATAAATAACCCGCTACACTAATTTGCACCACCGAAATCCCCCTAATGAACGTCTTTTTGTTAACATTATAATTTCTGTCTGCAGTTTATTTCTAGAAAATTTTACAGTTTTTTTAAGCTGTAAGTGACTTAACGATTTGAAACAATTTTAGGGTCCAAATGACAAAATTAATTTAATGAGCAAATTTATGTCATCCTAAAATTTCGATCGTGTGTGACGGTGCACTTCAGCGTGTCGAGTATCGTTTCTGGGAAGCGTCAAAAATTGGAACAAGTGCTCATTCCGATCCACGAAAATAATAAAGGTGAACGACACGAATTAAGCACAACAAAAAGCACGCTGATTTGAGAAACATAATATTGTTTATTGGTCTAGAAATGATTTTTACAAAATATTTACGATTAAAATGGGGTAAAAACATAAAGTTATTTTCATTTGTCCTACACCAAGACCGAAAAGATTCGAAATTTCCAATGAAAAAAAAGACTATCAACTATCAATCTTACCTTGTCTGGTCGATTTTACTTTTAAATCCATTAATTAACTATATGATAATGGCTATTAACTCCCGTTCAGGAAAATCTTCTATGGATTTGACAACACCGTCGATTCATGCAAAATCTTGCGCTCCAAGAAAAACGCGGTATTGCGCACGCGCCGCGCCTCCATCGTGTCTTGCGGGTTCACTGAACTATACAGTCGCGTATTTCCCATGCCGCACACATAATACACTAAGTTCAAAAATTGGGCCGACCTGAATTCGATTATAATAATTTTTATCTAGATCCAATCTTGTTTTAGGTGCTGCGGTTTCTTAACTTGTTTGTTTCGAGAAAAGCCGGGTTATTTTGAAACTGGTTTGTTTTTTTTTCTAGGTGCCTATGTCAAACTGATTTTTCATATTTATTTTTCTTTGTTGTTCATAAAATGATCTCCCAATTTTATAGATCTCTTACAATGAATAGTTTCCTTTCTATATTATAAGTTACTCCATCTACAACTGGGGTTTCCCAAAAAACGTTTACGTAAATATTTTAACAAACCGAAATTTTTATTATCGCATTGAGCAAACGTGCTTTTAGAGCATGGAATACGAAAAAATACCAGTGAAAGATTGTATGACGGGAGATGAGTCAGAATTAAAAATTTGCACACATCAGAGAGAGATTTGCTTTACCAAGAAAGAATATGACAACAAAGTTCAAGTTATTTGATCTGTCAAATTTTTAAGTCTGTGAAATCCAAGAGCTAGTTTTAGAAAACTAATTTTTAATTACACAGAACATAAAAACGAACCTTATTTTGTACAAATTGAAGATTGAGTTCAAACAGACGTTTCTGATCAGAAATTGATGCCTTTTGTCAGTGATATTATAAAGGTCAAAAGCTGTATCACTCTTGGATTAAAAAAATTAGCGTATTACGGCTTAATAAAACAAATGAGCAGTTTCCTTCCAGAATTGAATTTTGTATAAAATAGTGTAAATTCATTTGGCTGCTCGGGTCAGTGCACTGGTGTGACCTAAGGCCATGTGGGTGCCGCAGAGCGGCGCAACGGTGCATTTCATAAGTGCACTGAACTGACCACCGCAACATTCGAAAATATTTTCTCCGATCAGTTATTGGTAAACTCGAAACAATCGATTTTTATGATAGCTTCCCAGAATGAAGAACTTTCTTACCCAAAAATCTCCTTTTCAATGCCAAACTGAGGTTTTTCTCACTAATTTGGCATCATCTATATTGGACGGTAACAAACTTAGCAAAATACTAATACATATTTAGTGTAGAGTTTTGTGACTATGTGGGATTGATAGCTCTTTAGTGACACAATCAAGTCTTACTGGGTGTTTTGTTCGCATCCGTGTAGAAGGGGTTGATATGACCACATCTTTCAAGATGGCGACCAAAAATTTTAAAAAATACAAGTTTCGCAACCGGGCCATGAATTATATTCGATTCCACATAACTCGAGGACAAGGGTTCCAAAAAATTTACTTTTAAGGTCATCCGACCTTAAATGACCATGACAAAAAACAAGATTTTTGCCATTTTCTCTTCAAAAAATCTTCATAATTCAAAGTTTTGTCAGAACAACTTCAAATTCGATCCTAGTTTGATGCAGTTTAAAGCTTCATGACCTTAAAAAATACCCTAGTAAAATTAATAAATTACAAAAATAACATACTAAAGGGCGCTATTCATCAACTATTTAGGCGAAGAGAACCAAATTTGGCAACAAAGATAAGAAGGTCAAGTTCAACAATTCTGTTAAAAAAAATTTTGTTGAGCTATGACGTGTTTCAATATGGCGGCTGATATATCAAAATGGCGACCTATAACCAAATTTTATTTTATCCAGTTTCGTAAAAAAGTAAAAATGGCACGATGGCTATCAATTCCTGTTGACTTATCTCCGCTTACTATGACAAAAAAGTTTAGTTGATATGACCTTGATTGACCTTGAAAATACCATGTATTGAATTGAAAAGCCATCTTTTTGTAGTGATTTTTTTACAATTTAAAACTACGCAAAAACTTTAAGTGTCGGAGATGGAATCAACATTTTAGCCATAAATAAACATTTCATTTTAAACCTTTCTATCATTTTTTTCATCTGGCGTCCCAGATTTTTATGCTATACCCCGGTAAAAATGACCTATATGCCTGTTATTTTTAATTTCGGAACTGTGAATTTTATGTTCTACTCACTTGTCTAGCCAACAAAGTCATTTAAATTATCTATAAAAGAGTAAGAAGTTAGATATACATTACCATATTCTGGACCAGGTGTTTTAGATGCCATTTTCTAAAGTGGCGGTCGAAAAATCATAAAAAATACAATTTTTGCAACCGGTGCGTGATTATACTCGATTCCATATAACTCGAGGACAAAAATTCCAAAAAAATCCCTTTCGTGGTGATCCGATCTCAAATGACCTAGAAAATCGCAAAAACACGATTTTTGCCATTTTCTCTTTAAAAAATCTTCATAATTTAACGTTTTGTTACACGTTTGTTTATGGCTAAAATGTTAGTTTCATCTCCGGCACTTTAAGTTTTTGCGTAGTGGTAAATTGGAAAAAACACTACAAAAAGCTGGTTTTTCAAGTTTACATGGTATTTTCAAAATCAATCAACAAAAATTTTTTTTCATAGTAAGCGGAGATAAGTTAACAAGAATTGATAGCCACCTTGCCATTTTTACTTTTTTACGAAACTGAATAAAATAAAATGTGGTTATAGGTCGCAATTTTGATATATCAGCCGCCATATTGAAACACCTTCACACCTTCTTATCTTTGTTGTTAAATTTGGTTCTCTTGGCTTTAATAATTGATGAATAGCGCCCTTTAGTATGTTATTTTTGCAATTTGTTAATTTTACTGGGGTATTTTTCAAGGTCATAAAGCTTCAAACTGCATCAAACTCTAGGGATTGAATTTGGCGTACATGCCTAATAGTTTGAGGTACATTTGAAGTTGGACTGATAAAACGTCGAATTATTAAGATTTTTTTGAAGAGAAAATAGTAAAAATCTTGTTTTTTGCGATTTTCAAGGTCATTTAATGTGACCTTAAACGTAAATTTTTTGGAATCCTCGTGCTCGAATTATATGGAATCGAGTATGCCTGCCTGGTTGCAGTTGTATTTTTTATGATTTTTGGCCGCCATCTTGAAAGATGACGTCATATCAGCCCCTTCTACACGGATGCGAACAAAACACCCGGTAAGACTTGATTCATTCCCACATAGTCACAAAACTTCGTCATTAAAAATCCCACGGACTTAAACATGCCCCTTCACTTATTAGTAGATGACCGCAATAATGATAAGAGTTCAATTTTGAGTTTACTTGTATTCGAATCAAGTGGCGTAGCTACCATCTAGCAACCCAAGGCAAAGCCTCGGGGCCCGGCGATGCAAGGTGGCCCACTCCCCAGTCAATATTTCCAGTAAATAAAATTGTTTACTTATTTTACTAAACCATCTAAAACCAATGTTAATTTTATTAGACCTGCGCTTTTCCCCTCTCTAACCCAACCTAACATCACAACTCTCATACCTAATTTTTATGTTATTGATCAGGTTAGAGGTTAAATTGAGAATCGATTCAGAAGTATGATGACGGTATTTTGATTTTTTAGATCCCAGACCCATTACAAGTTCTACTGAAGAAATTCTTCTACAAAAGTGTAAACGCTTTTATAACAAATATTCTTAAATTATAGAGACTTCCCTAACAATTGAATATAATCATCGTTTACCACTTGTAAAAAACGATCTAAATATTAATATGTCGACTGAGCTAATTATTAAACAATACGGAGTTTTAGAAAGTAACTTTGCTTAAATATTTACCGCATTTTTATTGTTTTTAACATTACCGGTAACAGTGGCAACACTTGAGAGGACGTTTAGTAAATTAAAACTATTTAAAGATTACTTATGATCACAAATGGGTCAAAGTAGATTAAGCAGCTTAGCTTTATTTTCGATTAAAATGAAAGTTGCTTACGAAATAGACTTATTTGCCAATGAAAAAGCGAGGAAAAGGGACTTTTCTATTATTGACCTCTCAAGCCTTGCCACTGTTACAGATAATGTTAACAATAAAAATGAGGTAAATAAAATAAATAACAGTATTATATATCTAATAGTATGTTAAGTTACCATTGTTACCAAAATAAAATAAATGTTTGTTTTTTTACAATGCAAGAATACCAACATTAGGTAGTAAATAAAATACTACTTGAATAAAACACAACTTTAGGCACCTTTAATTTTTATAAAAAAACTTAAAATTTACATTTACATTCATACATTTACTAGGGGGGGGGGGAGCATAAATTGTCCTTGCCTCGGGGCCCTAAGTCGTGTTGCTACGCTGGCTGTTCAGTTTATCAGTTCACTTGCCCGCCTCATGTCTTCAAAATATTTTTTATTTATATATTAGTTTCATTATTGATGAGTATTTCGGTACTGATCTGTCAATGGGTTATGTGACTCACAACCAATACATTTCTTTGAACATATAATTACGTACGGCACCAATTTTGCATTATCTAACGTTATTTTTTATTTAGCAAAACCTAGTTGTTTTACACGACCAATAGTAAAAAATACAGGATCATTGTCCTCGGAAATTTTGTTTGTTTTTAACCGAGCCATATTTTGTAATCATATCAGTTCTAAATTGTAATTTATTAAATTTAACCTAAATATTGATTGATTTGTTATGTATCTATTAGTAAACTACATTAGTTGCGTTTGTCCGCCTTATCTTTACATCTAGCTCAACTCGGGTGGTTGCCACATACGTTGGGTTAGGTTAGGAATTGGCTCAACAACTCAATGCACCCAGATTACAATGCAATGCAGTTTTATTCTTACGGCTTTAGAATTACTATTCGACCAATCAATTTCACGGCCTTACGAAATAAACAAAAGAATGTTATTGCAGTGCATTGACACCGCACAGCCTACTATACGAGCGCTACCTAACTCTTTCAGTTCACTAAGAAGTGACGTAACATTTTTATATTGGCATGACGTATAGCGCCATATGCTCCGTTAACTGCAGTTTATACGAATCATTTCGTGTAGCTTATTTATTTACCATTGGCCATTTGTGCCTGATGTTGTCATAATTATTATTTTATTTCGCTTGTCCTAAGATATAATTACATAATAATATATATTATGTTTAATATATACAATGTAGTTTAGTTACTATATTAATCTATTAATTCTATTTAACCCGCGCCCTCTGTTTGTCAAATTTGTTAAATATTCTGGCAGAATACGCTGGAAAACCTATCTCCAAAAAGTTTTTGCTTGACAAAATTTAACAAAATTGCACCGATTTACAAATTTAACTTCAAAAGCGATGGAAAGTTTCTTGGTTTCGCAAATACATTTCCAGGTGTATTTCATACGTCAATCTTGAAATAAATAAAATTATAATTTTAGACCAACAAAATTATTTTGAAAATATTTAAAAATAAGAATCGTATTTGTAGATAAGATAGGGTTCAGTTTTAAAAACTCGATAAAAAATAACTCCAAGGCAAGATAGCATCCTTTCCATTTTTAATTAGAGTAAGGACAAATTACTGTAACCGAAGCAGCTTTAGATAATACCCAAATTGTTCTGTTTGCTAATAATCCATTTTTAATTAAGACCAAGTAAAAATTAAAACTTTGATATAAGCTTAGATTCTACTAGCCTTCATAATAAGTAAATTTTATGAATGATTTCTTAAAACATCGCAAAGGATATGACTTAAAATTAATTACTGAAATTTATAAATTTGATACAACCCGATTAAAAAATATAGTAGTCCCTTAATAAATTTATGAATATTATGGTTATTTATGTAGAGTATAATGGATAAATATGTAATAATTGAATTAAAAAAAAATATATCAAGAAACAGGTAAATCATTGTGGAAATTTGAAATCATGCTCTAAACTTTTATGGGGAGCTCTTATTTGATTGTATCATTCAAGAAACAAGTGCTTGTATATTTCGTAAATTTCCAACTTGATATTTGACAAAGCCAATAATTTGACAGTTGCTTGAATCTTCTTAAAAATTGATTTTGAACATCTTAGAGCTCTTAGGCTTAAAATAGTTGCGTGAGGTGAACGTATCGTTTGGGTCGTTGAACTATACCTCGATACAACTCAACAAACATCGCGAAGAATCCACAAGTCGGCCAGTGACGTAACAGTGACAGTATAACCGCAATGACGTCAGGTTTAGAATAAGCTTGTTCCATCCGTGGCCTGGTTTCTGGATCAAAAATGAAATGAAGAAAAGTTTTGAATAATCCAATTTGTGGCGTATTGATGTTGATACATTTTGTTTTATATGCTGTATCTATTGTAAATCCACTACTTTCATCATATGCAGGTTTTTATTTGACTGTTTAAATATAAAACATTATTATTATTGGTATATTTCTATTTTTCTAGCCAGCAAAGCTTAGCTTTTTAATGTTGTATAGAAATCTTTGTCATAATCTTGCAGTCCCATTGTTTTGGGTCATAAATATCTTAATTTTTGTTACTCCAAGTGTTAATATTTTTTGATTTTTGTTTATTGATCCACTTTCGATGTATACATATTATTGTTTGTTTATTATTTTCCAGTTGAATGACCCGCGGTATTCCGTGGCCGATGAACTTTAGAAAGAGCTAGACCCATATTCGGGGCCTTAATAGTATAAAAAGAGTTCTTTGACCGGTCAAATTTCTACTTCTTGGTGGTTGTTGACGTCTCGCCTCGATCAGCAGCAACGGCAAGCGGCTTAAGAACTACGCGTTGCAAGTTCAACGCCCTCGCCTCGCGCCACGTTGGGTGCCGCTATTATTATCAATATTTTATATTATTGTGCTCATTTGTTGATCTGCAAAAATTAGACTGACAGAGAGAGAGAAACAGATAAACTATAATATAACTAAAGCGAATATACAGTCGGAGCGCTTTGCCTCGACCCAATTGGGTGTCACCGGCCTGGTTTTTGGCTAAGTGTAGTTATTGTTTTGACCTCCTTCTTTACCGAAATTCGATAAACAAATTTTTGTTCGCGGTTGCTCTCGTTAGAATTGAGCGAGACCCATTTCATCTATTTTTCTTGATAATTTTCAAATGAAACTTTTTAGACGAGGTCTATTATTGTTACAGGTAATAGTACAAGGTGTACAAGGTATGAATGCAAATGTTTTTCTACTACCGTGCGGAAAATTCACTTTTCCGCACTAGTGCCGAAAAGTTAACTTTATGGTACTTTTCCGCACTCAACCAAAAAAAAAAATATATTGCTATATTTTAAAAAATTTTCTTTTAGAGTAACATTTTTAAAATTCCTTTTATTGGGTTAAATGAATACTTAAGTCAAGAGAGTAGAAAAAATATTGTACCTAACTCGCACGTAAAGTGACTTTTCCGTACTTAATTGCTGGCCGAACTCCGCTAACGCTACGTTCGGACATCTGCAAAAAGTGGCACTTTCCGCACTAGTTAGGTAAACTACTATAAGCGGTAATAGAGGAGGTCAAAATAAGAAAAAAATATAGCATGGGTTACTTGTTTTCAAGATACGGAAGGTTAATGTGCGCGATTTTGTAGAGTCTCACATTAAAAATAAAGATAATAGACGATGCAATTAAAGAGAGGTCCCCAAGTATACATAGAATGGACATATCCTGTTATTTTACTATTTTAAAAACTAAAAATTGATGAAAATGTCTTTTTTTTAACCATTGCAGAAGTTTTTTTGACAGCCCCCTCTCTCCTTAATCTGTAAAAAACTTTGGATATTTTTGGTGCTATCAACTTTTTTTTTATTTTTGGAATGGCCTTTTCCACTCCTCGAACGTTAAAAACAAACACTGAGATTTACTAAGATCTAAAATAGTACCCCCCACAGGTCTAAATATTTACACTTGTGGGGGGTACTAAATTTTAAAACCAATTTTCACAAAACATTTACCCATACAGAAAAGACACAAAGCTATTGATTATTTTGTATTGTTATTGCAAAATACCACTGAAAAACTGCTTTTTTCTCAAAATAAACCATATTTTAGGAGAAAATGCCTTAAACTATTTTTTTTTACAGGTTTCAAAATGGCAAATAGTAGCTTCATTATGTATTTGAAGTTATAAAGTTGTTGATTTTTTTAGACCACCTCTGGCGGATGGTTTAAATTTATAGCCCCCAGAAAGGATTGCTTTCTGGCAATTGGTAATAAGTTCATTTATAATTTCCCTAAGTAACCGTTTTTACAAGGATTAATTTAGCTTATATATTATCCCAAGTTGTTCATTAACCTATAAAACACTTCCAATTTTGTCCAGAAAAACGCCATATTTTGAACCCGTTTTCAGCACAAAAATATATATTTATGAGGGCACTCCGAGGCAAAACAAACATAAGTGAAGGTCACTGCACGAAAAATATACAAAACAAAAAACCCAGAACAACTATATTAATTTATTTACAAACTGAAATTAAAACATTGAGGTTATCTAAAAGCTCAGTCAAGAAAACTCTCCTTACTCATTTCAAAGCTGTAGCTTTCATCAGTAGAGGTTGGTGCAAGCCAAGGTACAAGCACAGGTAAGAGATCCGAACTCGCTGTTTGTGATTTGAACGCAGCTAATATTTTGAAACTGACATTTCGACAGTGACAGAAATGTAAAGAAAACCTGCATTTAAGTTTTTTAATACATTTCATAAATAAAAACACCTTTTAAATAAATACAAATTTTTTTTATATATTTTATTATTACTCATCTAAATAGTTGTGTGACATCAAGTATTAATTAGAAAAATTAATTAACAAGGGTAAGTTTTAATTAGAGTGGCATATAACCCCAGTTTTAATTTATTCTACAGAGTGTTTACTATTTAAGCTCCGCGTGGGTTTAAATTTTTTAATTTTCTTTCCTTCTAAATTGAAAATTTCTTCTTAAATCCAACAAAAGATTGTGTTAAGAATTCAATAAACAAATTTATTACAATTCTTCTTGTAAATAAAGCTATGTCCAAAACTCAAGGATTGTTTTAAAATGCTTAGAACCAAAAATCACTTAAACTTAGGACTCTTCTAAAATAGACTAAACCATTTTAGTAAATCCCACCGCAAATGTCTTGAAATCATGAAATATGGACCCTTACATTATCAGAAGTTTTTTTTAAATTTTTTTCACATAACACCCTGAAAATCCTTTACTACACTAAATTTAAACTAAAGCGCTATTAACCTAACTTTACCCGCCTAATTTTTCTAATTTTTAATTCATATAGTCCAACAAACTGTTCTCAATATTTCGTTTCTTGTTGTTATTTTCGATATTAACTGCGCTACAAAAAGCACGACCTTCGCCGCGTTCATTGTTCCGTTTATTAAAATTTTGGTGGATCACCTTAATTGCTTTTTAAACCAGAATTATATTTTGTGGGTCGTGGTAATTGTTGAAATTATTTTTGGTGTGAATTGTACTATCTAAATTATGTGCCTATATCTTGTCAGCATCCTTCGCTGTTTTGAGTACATGTTTGCTTTTAACATAAATACTAATAATAATTATGACTAATATTGAAATTGCCCAATTGTTTACTTTTATCCTTTATTAATTTGCATATTAATAGGTATGTTAAAGTTATAATTTTTGAAAGGTATACCTATCTACCACAATAACAAATGACTATAAATTAACAACAATAATAATAATAATAATTGTTGGCCTTTTAAACATCAATATAAAAAACTTAAATGTATGCAGGGGCGGATACAGCCGATTTCAAAGGGGGGGGAGCGTTTAGTAGGTTTTAGGTTCAATCAGTGTGTACGAAAAAAAAACTTATCAATATTTGAAAGTAAGAGTGCATCTAGTCTTAAAGCAACATTTGTTGGAAAATAAATGCGCAACAGTCGAAAATTATCCTTAAGTTGTCATGTTATTAATGTTGTTTAAAAAAATTTGTCAAAACTAAACGAAAATTGTGGCAATCGATATCATAGCAAAAAGCAGGCAAAATGCTTTGCAGTTGAAGAAGAAAATTCTGATCTTTTTTGCTTTTTTATGAAATAATAAAAAAAACTAGTTTGAGATGTGGGAGTGAATTTTGCCGCTCTTAGATTTCAATTTAGCGTGAAGTCACACTACAATTCCCCCTACTTGATTTAATAAAATATCTCTAGAGGAAATATTTTAGAACATCGAAGGGTGCTTCTACCAACAACAGCGCGTTGAGGGCTTATGCAATACCTTCTCCACATAGGCCAATCAACTCCTACCGTTTTAGGGTCCTTTTCTCGACCTTCGCCGCCATATTGACAGAAAGCTAATGGATTTTCTGTCACTTTTGAGTGAAAATGGCGGCGAAGGTGGATTAAAGGACACTAAATCGGTAGGAGTTGATCGGCCTGTATGGAGAGGGTACTGGCTTATGTTTACATGGGGACACAAATCTTAATAAATTATGCTTGAGTAAAAAAAAGATATTGGTTTTTAGTGTAGTTTGCGCGTGTATTTTGCATTTCTTTAGTCTATAAATAAACAGTATTGTCGATTAAAAAAAATAAAAAAAACGATGTGATTTTTTTTTTGCAGTTTTTTGTACTGGTTGAAGAAGTTAAAAGAACTGTGTAGGGTGACGTCATGCTAAATCGAAATTAAATCTAAAAGCGATAAAACTAATCCCCTGGTCCTAATTCTAGATTTTTTGCTAAAATTATCCCATACTTTAAAAAATATCTATTAAAAATTATTTTTTTTACGCGTTTGAAATGCCGTTGACAAATCTGCTTAAAATGAAACTAAAATAGTAATATATTTTTTGATGTTTAAACATTCTTCAAAATTTTATATAATTTTCGCGTTTTTTATGAAATATTAAAAAAAAACTGTGTTGGGTTAGCTGCTAAGAGGGACTGGGTTGTAATGGGATCTGGTCTCAATTCTAGGTTTGTTGCCAAAATCATATCATATACGCCGCGGGCGATATTTTTGCAAAATACCAAAAGCACCGTTTTTCACCTGTAAATGCCGTTGACAACAATTCTTTAAAGTTTAACTAAAATTGCAGCAATCAATGTGTCATTGCGCCGCAGTCAAAGTTTTTTGCTGTGTAACTAAAATTTTTTTCAAAAAATTAAATAAAATTATAACTATTATTGACTGTATAAGAAGAAATTTTTTGAAACTTACGCTTTTTTCGTGTTTTTTGTAAATTGTATAGCAATCACCCCCCCCCCCTCCCTGAATCCAACACAGTTTATGTAACCATGCATCGAATGAAAGAAAATGTGATATCGGTAACAACAGAGTTAAACATACATATATATCTAAATATTGTGGCGGTCGCAGTAGACCAATTAAAACAGTATGGTCGATATTTACTAAGATGGACTAAGGTTTAGGACTATGGAAGGCAAATCGTTTTTAATCTAATTATGCGGGTTTTTCTTTAAATAATCATATAAGTGTTTTCGCAAGGAAAAACACAGGTTTTTCCCAGTATTTCGAGAAAAAAAAAATGGAAAAAAGGAGATTGACGTTGGGTTTTTTTCTTGTATAGTAGGCCTTTTAACTAAAGATGCTCTGATAAATTGGGTGACTTACTTAGATTTGTGAATCTCTTTTTATTCTTAAATTTGCGGAGGTCAATATGAGAAAAAATATCCATAACACTTCTTCACACTAATGAGAAACGAAAATTAAAATTTTTAATTCATATATTCATATACAACTTAAATGTCGTTTCGCTCGCTGGTGTCGCGAACTTTTCTTCCTTTAATTATTTAAAATTAATTTTAAACTTTATGTAAAAGGCTTTTTTTTTCAAATAAAATACTTCAAAATTTACATAAAAAAAAGTCAACAAAATCGTCTCTTGGCGGTGGTCTCCAATATACGATGATTTTACTATAAATACGACATCCCGTTCACTTTGACAGTTCTGCGATTTCTTGTTTACCCAGATTTTATATTTTTACGAATTCTTTATACTGTTTTAACAAAAAATCCAAGTAAAAATATGGTTCGGCTTAAAATCAATTTTTAGATACACAGTAGACAATAGTTTATTTCCAAATTTTTTACGTTAGGTAAATCGGATCGTCATAAAATTTACAAAAAATTGTAAAAATAATAAAAGTATATCAATCAGTTGCATTTACAACTTTGCTAAAAATTATTCCTAATAGTAAACGGCATTTTTAAAATTGTATACAAGTAGGTAAAAAAGTCAAAACACAACATTAGAACAGATAGTAACGTATAGCAATAATACAGAGTAAAATTATTTAAAATGTGGTTAAAACATTGAAATAATAGTAAAAAAAACACAAATCAGATTTGGTGAACATTACTACAAAATGCACACATATATTATATACATATTTCTAAAATGACAGACGTTAAAATTCATTAAAATTTAGGAACAAATTTAAGCATTCTTTCTTATAGAGTTTGTAGCTTTGGATACTTTTGATTGGGTTTGGAAGTTTATTAAAAAATTTAATTGCAGCATAATCCGTGCTTTTTTTCAGTATATGCCAGCCTCCAAACCATACTTTTCTTAAACTATAATATTCCTCAGTAAATATCACTATATAAGTTTCATACAAATAACATTTTCTCTATTGGAAGGATCAATCATGATTGTATAAAATAGGTTTTACAAAATTAGTTTACAATTACTTAATTTTTGTTTTATGGTTCGGGTTAAAACCAATTTTTAGATACCCATTGTCTAAAATAGTTTCTACAAAATTAGTTTACAGTTAATTTTTGCTGCGATGCTGTATGAATAGTATACTGTGGATCTAATGAATCAAGTACCTAGGTAGTTATTGGTGTCCGTTTTTAATAATCAAAACCGGTAAAAAAAAATCTTTTTTTATTGGATCATCTTCTAAATGGATGTACTTCTCATTTTAATGTAATTAACCTTACTTACATTTTTATGTAAGTGCAATTATGATTTGAACTAGTTTCGTTTGTTGGTGAGTTTATCGGCCGCGCGCTTTTATATACAATATATATATGTTAAATAATCTCGTAATATACACGGGGCTGCTCGGTTCACTCTTTCATCCTATTTTGGCCAATTAGCACTTTGACAGATAACGTGCGCCTAATTCAAAAATAATAGCAGGCCGCAGCAGTAATTTACAAAATTGAACAGAACAGCCCAAGTCTTCGCCTGTAAAAAATATATCGCTCGGTTAGAGCAACGGCACACTTCGGCCTGGGTGACGAAATTGGTTGCGTCCTTGTTTAGTTGATTGCAGAGGTAATAAGAGCGAGTGAGATATATGACTCTCACTTTCGCGCAGTGAACTGGCCTCGCGGGAGCTTACTTCGGCGGGTCTACGACCGATAACTGGGTCAAATGGTTAACAGCCTGGCGAACTCGCACTGCCAGCTCAGTTCTACGTTGAATTTGTCGACGTTCAGTCGTGACTAAATTTCCTCTGTTACCCAAAATCGTCTGTTTACCCAACACCACACGTATCGACTAAGAAGTTATGTCACAGTGATTTTAGTTTAGTTTGATCCTGATTATTAGTTAAAAATGATGGCTGTGCTAAATTGTACCGAGTCTGTAGTGGCGCCTAACCAACAACCCCAAGACCCTAAAGATATAATTAATGAGACCACCACCGATGAGAGTGGTTGTTCTAGCGGGAACAGCTCCGGGTGTGAAAGTAGTGACGATTGCTCAAATAAAGATTGTCCACAGGGTTTCTTCAGAAGAAGCATCCAACAAAAGATCCAATACAGGCCCTGCACAAAAAACCAACAATGTTCCATACTTCGAATCAACAGGAACAGATGCCAGTACTGCAGGCTTAAGAAATGTATCGCCGTTGGAATGTCCAGAGATGGTGAGTTTACGTTTTATTTTAAACAACATGCTTTCCAAAAATTGGTAGATTTAATAAAAATGTTTTTTTTTTACTTTTAAAAAGTGAACTGACATACTATCAATGTTTTGTCATTATATTATGTTTAATACGTCACGGAGAATGAGAAGTATTTTTCTAAAAATAAAACTAAATAACCCAGTGAGAATATATGTGGGTCAATAACCTCTTGAACCTTTAAACAATAAAAGCAATTTTCAAAATTAGATGCATAAACTGGAAACATAACACAAAAGGGACAGAGCTTTTGTCATAATTTTCTGACAAGAGAGTTCATTGACCTCTCACCTCTCAGTAAACTAATCTAGAAGATTTCTCTCTAACTGTAATACGTCAACATTTTTGAACTATTAGAAACAAATGCATGTGTTAAATCTACCAATGTTTTAATAATATTAAATATATCTATTGAATTTATCGACTTATTAAGTTCATTTATTCGTCTGACAACTTTTTGTAAGTGGGCAATCCATTATCGCGTTTTGACATTTTGGTTCAATATTTTTGTCAATTATGTGGGTCATCCAGGGTCCAAGTTTGTTGAGCCCTTAATTACTAAACGCAAATTAGTTATTTTGATATAATTTTAATATTTTTCTTCAAAGCACTTCGTTATTATCGTTTGTTATTTTTATTTAACTCATTTCATTATCATTTGCGTTTATATATTTGCTTCAGCTAGTTTTGTGGTCATTCACTCTTAGAGACTAATTTAATCTACAATATCTTTTTTTGTATCAAGAGATTTCATATTTGGATCCTTTTTCAAAGTTTTTAGACGAATTTTGTAAAAACATTTTTGATGTTTTCCTAATCACCTCATTATTTTTGTTTACTTAAATTTCGAGTCAGCCATGATATAAATTCGTTTTATTAAAAGCACATCTGAAAATTTAGGTCATTGTGGTCCTAGTTCGTTCACCTCGCGCGATCCCATTAAAAAAATCCTTGGCGATTACAAATTTTGAAAGTATTCGACCTTCATAAGCTCGGTTGCGGCTGCTTAATATTGCAGTAATACATTAAAATTTTTGTTGTTTATTATAACCTGCCTTAATTATGTATTGGTTTAAATAATTATTGTTAAAGATTTAATACATCTTTAAATTAGATTGCATTAATTTTCTTACAAAAAAATCATATCATATTTTTGTTAAACTTTAAGTTTTTTAATCTTTCAATAATATTAAACAAACAATATCCCCATTTTCCGGATTAATATTACATCATTATTTTTAAGTAATTCTTGACATCCTCTAATGTTACGATGGATAAAATAACAGCTCATTTGCTTACCCGAAATAAACTCAATTTGCGCTGAATCAACCTGTAGGGGTTAGTGGTAAAATATAGGTCGTCCCAGGTCCCAGGGTGAATGACCGCTTTAGGCCGCTACTCGCGAATAAATATAACGACGGTAGCACGTGAGAATTGAGCGAACTGAGCGTTAAAACAATACAAAAAGCTATGTGTTAACGTTCAACGCGAATATCTCATCAAACTTGAGCGACTCGTATATATGAAACGTTGTAGGAAGGTAGTTCATATCGCTTAACACAAGCTGGCGCGAGATCGAGAAAGTTCATCGCAGACCAGCCTGCCAGTTCAACGACCCCGCGTAGTAGTAGTAGGTCATTGTAAACCCAGCGCTTTATTTTAAACTCCACTACTACTACTACTTTGATCTGCCAATAATAATATTCGAAAGTTATCCGCCCGTTACTTGTTCGCGGGTCGGACAAACAAATATAATACACGTACAGAGTGCTTCAATTAGTCAAAAGACATTGCTCCTTCACCAATTTATTAAAAACCAGGAGCCGTAGAGAGCAAGCAGCACTTTATCGGACCAACCTCTGTTCTTGATTGCCATCCAAAAATAATCGGCAGAAAACTAAAGTTTCAAAATGTATATTTAAGCAAGGTCCAGTCAAAATCGATAAAAGTTTGAATTAGCAAGACTTAATTAAATGACGTTACTGAAAATAAAACTTTACAGAAAAGATTTGTGGCGTAGGGACCAGGATTCGAACCCGGGACCTCTAGAATATCAGTCTAATGCTCTACCAACTAAGCTACCGAGGAACTGAGGTTTTGACTAGCTATTCGGAAATCCAGGCACATGGCATAAATATGTCAAAAATGTAGTGAATTTTGACTTTGTTTTGAACGCGTTAGGTATACGTGTAATTCTTAGGTTCAAGTCACTATTATGTTTTATGAAATTGCATTGGCGCTTGATGAGACACCCGGTATACCTTCCGATATGCCGTCATTGATTCGCACAATTACCACACCACCACGAGGTGTAGCGTCGACTTACAAGTTGGTTGAGGCCGACGACTTCTGTACGTGTGAACTCGAACCCGCGACTCGAGTTCGTCGTCCTACTTTTTACACTTTCGACCGTCATTACTGCATTTCATTACCCCACTCGTTTATACCGAGTTTAAAATTGCGTAAAATAAAAGAGAATTAATTTGGAAATCTATCGTTCAATGGCCGCAATAACTTTTACTTGCCTTGTAGAAAGCAATGAGTAGAACTAAATGCCATCGGAAAGTTTTTGATCGGGTAGCGCATTGAACTTTGACAGTAAATCGTTTTAGTTACATTAGACGTTATTACTGAATAAACTGTAATCGCGTTTTGGTATACAAAATCCTACTAAATGGAAATTGTGTTTTTGTTAGTTTTAGCTTTTTTCATTTTAATCAATTACCCAATGGCGTAGCCGGGGGGGGGGGGGGGGGGGTTGGGGGTTAAAACCCCACCCAAGAGGTCCTCAACCTACAATAAATATAGCTTCCGCACTTTTTTGACCCTTTACTCCGGTTTGTAAGGTGTCTTTGGTGTAATGTCTTAAATTTTAAAAATTTTGCCTGCGGTGCTATGACGTCATTAATCGTTCCAATTTCAGTTTAATTCTAAGGAATTTTTTTCACCAGCATTCAAAACGTATAATAAATGGCATTTTTAGCATATATTTTTTCTTAAAATTTTCAACTGCGGCACATTTATGATTTGGCAATAAAGTCAACTCACTCATCTAACCCAATCTACTTTTTTAAAAATATTTTACAAAAAAACTAACAGATCAAAATTTTTAAAGGATTTTTTGTCAAAGTTTTCGCCTGCGGCGCTATACCAATATTAAATATTGTTACAATTTGGTTTAATTTTAAGCAAGTTTTTTGCCAACAACATTTGAAATGCGTAAAAAATAGCATTTGAGCGTAATTTTTTCATGTTTTGCCTGCGGCGCGTTTAAGGGTTAATTTGAAAAGATTTGCATATGAAGCTAGGCGAGACATAAAAAATAATTATTTTTGGTTCGTATACACTAACTCAACACCTATTAAACCGCCCCTCTCCTCTCCCTTTAGTTCAAGAGCTCAAACAATAGGCACCTACATAATTTTTAAAAATTTGCCATAGGTAGGTAGTTGATTTTTTCAAATGATGACCCCCCCCCCAGAGTCAATTTCTGGCTACGCAACTGAATTACCATAATATCATTACTAGTTTAAAAAAATTACTTTATTTAAACTTAATTGGATTAACTATTTAAAAAATGAAAGATAGATCTTCTTAATCTTAGTTTTCGTATCTTTCTTAAAACCGAGCAGAAGTTAGTATCTTGTCGTAAGGATACCTAACCTCTTATTTTATTCTTTATAACAACTATTAAGTTTTACTAAACCCTTTTATCTTTTGTACAGTATCTTAGGCCGAGGATCTTTCTTAAAATCAAGCAAAACTTAGAGATTTACAATAAACTTTTAAAACTTGAATATGGATTTTATTTTAGAATCGTCAACTTTTATTTTATTAGTTACCATAGATCAATTAATTAATTAAACCAAATTATGGTTTATAGCTGCAACCTTATGTTAACGAGATATTTCAACTTTACTTCGATTTCCATATAATTAACCATTAATGTCCATATCCACCAACGTGAAAATTCTTCGATTAAGCTTTAATCATGATTAACACGAATCGGAGTTTAGAATAAGCTTTGGTAAATAAATTTGCAATGTAAAAGGTGACATTCTGAACTCTGATTAGTAACCAATCACGATTAAAGTCTATTTTTGCGTTGGTGGATACGAGCATAATAGTTGTTATGGTGGTGTTTCCCATTAAAGTCATTGTGCTTTGTCCCACATTTTCCACTTTCGCTAAATGCATCTTTTACCTCAATAGCGTTGCGCAAAAAATAACGAATTTGGAAATCTAAGCGCTGTTGACCGCGAAATAACTTTTACTACTCGAAAGGAGCGCAGAGAAAGTAATTTCTCTCTCTCGTAAAGAATGAAAGTTAGTTTCGGTTCAATTTCTTTTGCGACCCGTACATCATCCTACTTACCGGACACGAGAAAAGGAAAGTTACGTGTTTCGTAATGATAAATGCCATTTTTTTCACCTTGTTTTTATAAGAGAAATTTTACCGCCACTTGCTTGCTTCCGATAAAAATGAAGTTTAATCAGTTGCCTGAAAAATCTATAAATAGATTAAGAATTTCTTTCCAAAGTTGAAAACTAACCCAAGTCAACATCCCTAAATAAAAAGAAAACCATAACCATTCTGGCAACAGGGTTAGAAAAATATCAGCTTATTCAATTCGCCTACTCAAGCGCCAAATCTCGCGCTCCAGGTAGGTGGCGGCGCCTGACGGTAAAGCACCTGAACTAAACCAGTCGCGTGCGCTCTATTCGAATTTAGATCCATCGATTAACTTAGGGGGCTTACTTGCTTAAAGGGTTGCCTCAGGCGAGGATGGGATCAATAAAATACGTTGCCATCTTTATTTTACTTATGTAGATGATCTAATATTGGAATCAATACAAGATAATGACTTGTTATCGTAGAGATGTCTCTGGTTGTTTAAGGTTGCTTCTAAAATTGCCTTGAATTTTGGTTTTCTCTATTTTGTGAGGTTTTTTTTTACTACTTATATGGATACAGTCAGGAAGTGCACTGGAACTGCTTATGTTATTGAAACCTGAAAGTGCGTCAGTTAGCCAGCTTTGTTACTTTTAATTAACACATATGTAAACATTTTCCTTGAATTGCCCTTCCTCGATGGTCAGAGGAAAAAAAATCATAAATCGCGCGCGTTATTTGTCTTGGCAAGGTCTGCCGCATATTATTTTCAACAAAGCTTCAAGGTTTTGTCTAATCGGCGACGGACATTTAGTTTTATATTCAGATTTTTCCGTATATTCAGCAGATAGCGCAAACAAATAATGTTTATATTAGTTTGTCCTAGAACATTAATGGCGTCATTGAATTCTTTTTCAAATTGGATTAATGAGAAAATCCTTCGTTCTAAATATTTTCGAGGTTGTTAAACTTTTTTCAAATTCCAACAACAATGATAACCCACCTAAAACTGATAACCATATAGAGAGATAAACCACAGAAAAATGTAAAACGCAAAACACAACCTTCAAAGCTTGCTGTCGATAAAAAAAAACGTGACGCATTTTTGGATAGGATACATATAAGCGCCTACGTTTATGCATTGTCTAATCAATGGTTTATGGAATAAGCTAAAAAATATTCTGAATATTAAATAAGTGATAGTGTAATAGAAATATTACACCAACCAAAACTTCACTTGATAAGTACAAGAGATTGTCGTTATCACAAATTAATTTATAGTTTCAGAAATATATCAAAATATCTTTAAATATAAATATATAAATAACAATCATGTAAGTTTAGACGCCATAAACGCAGGTGTGAATGACCGAGTGATCATTTAAGAAAAAGTAACGGTTAGAATAATTAATTCCGCAGCGGCAGCGTGCGAGAAAGTAAACGAATTCGAAGAGAATCTATCGGAAAAACAAAAGAAACGAGCCGGCAGCGTGCGCTCTCAAAAGATCAAGCGCACGGTGAAGCGCGACGTGAGGGGACATCAAGCGCGATCGCGAGAACGTAGGCGGCCGCGACCTTGACGTCGTCCTACCTCGAGCTATCGGGCAGTCGAGCGAGCGTCAGCGCAGAACCGATCTCAAGTTCAAGGGTGCCGGAGGGGAATACAACACAGCACTGTACGAGGCGTGGAAAGGGGGGAAAAGTAGGGGACCGACCGTGGGCGCTCACAGCACACACAACGCGCTAGGCTCACAGTTCGCGCCACTAACACGTAGTCTCTTGTCGGGAATGCCAGCACGCTACGCCAGCAGCCCGGTCGTTCGCGTTTCACCGCGTGTTCAAGATCCGTACATAGGTGAAAGTGTTGACTGTGTCATTAAACGTGATCAAAAGTGCAAAATGGCCGAAGAGTTACCTATACTCAAAGGAATATTAAATGGAGTCGTCAACTATCACAACGCACGTATGTTAACTCTTTCTAAAAAATTTCAAAAGTTTGACTATTTGTAAGTTTTGAATTTCGCTAATACAACTTTTTAATTTTAAAACAATTTTTTTATGATAAATTTTGAAAACCCAAAAATTTGCCTTTAATAACTCTTTCTAAAAAATTTTAAAAGTTTTGTTTATTATCTGTTCAAGTTTTGATCTTCGCTAATTCATACTTTTACGTTACGTTAAAATTACACATTTCCAACAAACATACAATTTATTGCAAAACTTTACTAAAATGTTTTGCAAAAACAAAAAATTTTTATTATTTTAAAGTTAAAATCAAAATATAAAAACTCATTTTTAAAAAGTTTTTTTGTAATTTTTTATTATAGTATTAACCCAATTGCCTCTTTAGAAATAAAATATTAGCCCTTAATTTATAAATATCGCCGCCTCATATCCACTTTCGTTGACCTAGACTCTCTTTATATCAAGACTTTCTTCTCCGCTCGTCGTGAAAGCAAACCCAATTTCTTCGGCTTTGGTCGCGATCATTGTGATATCTTCCACTTTCTCCGATTTTTTTTTGAATATCACCATTTTCATTTTAGCGAACTTTATCGATATTAAAATTGTGCGCCTCATTTTTATTAGAATATCCGGATCAGATTTATGAGCTTTATTCTAAATGTCTTCCATTGAATTTGTTAATCTAAAAAAATACTTTTGCGTTGATAGAATTGCACTATTTTTTTATTATGTGTAAGTTTAATTTTAATATTGAATGTTGTGCTGAGAAAAGTTTGAAAATAAGGTTTTATTGGATTATCAAAATCCCTTCCGGCCTACTAAAATTGCGCATTATTTTTTTCTAAAGCCACTTTATGTGTTTCATTTTTAATTTCGTTGACTAGGTATAAAAAAATGTATTACTTTCTTATAGTTAATTTTTTTTTAATTGCAATAAGAATTGATTCCGCGTTATCATTTTCCATAAGCAAAATTTTAAGCATTTAAAACTAACGAATAATTTTCTTTTGTTACAGCTGTCAGATTCGGCAGAGTGCCGAAAAGAGAAAAAGCCCGCATATTGGCGGCTATGCAGCAAAGTTCCAACTCCAGGAGTTTAGAGAAAGCGGTGGCTGCTGAATTAGATGATGAACAAAGGCTCTTAGCTACAGTCGTAAGGGCTCATGTGGACACCTGCGACTTCACCAGAGACAAAGTTGAACCTATGCTTCAACGCGCCAGAGAACAACCTTCTTATACGGCGTGTCCTCCAACTTTGGTAAGCATCACTTTTAATATATATTTTAACATAAATTTAATATCTTCTGAGTCGTGTTCAAACAACAAAAAGTGTGTAAAGTGTAGCGTGACTCCGGTTCAGGGGCGCAAGCAATGTCCTACCGCTTCGCATCGAAGGGCAGTGGACGGAAATAGGGCGGAAAAAATTAACCCTGAACAAAGCCCACGACTACAAATAGCCAGACCAGTCAACCTTGTGTGCGGGGGAACAGGCGGAAACATCCAAGGTTCTAAGGTATCTTGGCTTCTCTGTCTCGCAAAGGATTTGTTACCGCGCGATAAATATACACAAGGTTGCGGCGCACTTGAACGCCTGCTGATGACACTGGTCGAAATCGAAAAGGTCATTCAGATAGTTTATTTTGTTTCTGATTTTATGATTATTAAAATTACATCGCATTTGCATCTCACGAAATATTATTACCGAACTTGATATAACCTGCACGTTTAGTTGTCCAAAGCTAAATCTATTTTTAAATCATTCTCACACTTTATTTATAAGTAACTAAATTAATTTTTTTTGTTTCAGGCTTGTCCGCTAAATCCAAATCCACAACCACTAACTGGCCAGCAAGAATTGTTGCAAGACTTCTCCAAGAGATTTTCACCGGCAATTCGAGGAGTCGTTGAGTTTGCCAAGCGAATTCCAGGATTTCCACATTTGTCGCAGGACGATCAAGTCACTCTGCTAAAAGCCGGTGTGTTTGAAGTGTTGCTCGTGCGTCTCGCGTGTATGTTTGACTCGCAAACGGCGAGCATGGTCTGTTTAAATGGACAAGTGTTGAAAAGAGATTCTATCCACAATAGCTCTAACGCGCGGTTTCTAATGGACAGTATGTTCGACTTTGCCGAGCGAATGAATTCGTTAAGGTTATCCGATGCCGAAATTGGACTATTTTGCTCGTTAGTAGTGATCGCGGCCGACCGCCCCGGTCTTAGAAACGTTGAGTTAATCGAGAAGATGCACAGCAAACTCAAAACTGCTTTGCAAATTGTTGTAAGTCAAAACCATCCAAACGCGCACCAAATTTTGGACGAGTTGATGAAAAAAGTTCCAGATCTCCGTACATTAAATACTCTGCACTCTGAAAAATTGCTGGCTTTCAAAATGACCGAACAACAACAAATGATGCAACAACAACAGCATCATCTGTGGAGCACACACTGTGAAGAAGATGGCAGCAGCAAAAGTCCTGCTGCTTCCTCATGGTCCTCCTCATCAGATGTCACGATGGAAGATGCTAAATCGCCATTGGGCTCTGTTTCTAGCACAGAATCCATGTGCTCCTCTGAAATGATCTCACATGATTACCATATGCCCCATCACGTCAGTTCCAATGTAGCAAACGCACCACTTTTAGCCGCTACTCTCGCGGGAGGCCTCTGTCCACACAGACACCGAGCAAATTCTGGCTCAACTTCCTCAGGTGATGACGAGCTAGCTGCAACATCTCACTTGATTCACAATGGACTAACTATTACTCCAGTGTCCAGGCCGGTACCTAACCATAACAGATTTAGAAAATTAGATTCACCTAGTGATTCTGGAATTGAATCTGGTACTGAAAAAGTAGACAAACCAACATCAGTCTGCTCTAGCCCAAGATCTTCTGTAGAAGATCATCATATTGTTGAAGATATGCCCGTTTTGAAACGCGTGTTGCAAGCTCCACCACTGTATGATACAAATTCACTGATGGACGAAGCCTACAAACCCCATAAAAAATTTAGAGCTTTAAGAAATAAAGATTCGGCCGAAGCAGAGTGCACTGTTGTGGTATCTCCACCACCAGTGCAATCTCATTTATTGTCACAATTGACTGCTCCACCACAATCATTATTGTCCAGTTCACACTCAATGCTAGCTAAAAGTCTAATGGAGGGACCTAGAATGACCGCCGAACAAATGAAAAACTCCGAGGCAATCCATAGTTTTATCATGAGAAATGAAGCTGGTTCGACACAAAACTCTCCAATGGTGACGGCATTACCCACTACTTGCCCATATAGAAATAGGGACTCACAATCTCCATGGGCCACTAGTGTGATAACTACGACTGGCAGGCAAATGCACACACCTTCACCTCAGCCGCAAGAATACGCCAGGCTATACATTAAAGCTCAGTCGCCTCATTCAACGTCACCAGCCCCACCTCAATCGAGGTCGCCTCACAGTCCGCACTCGACGTTGCTATCACCAACTAGCTTACCGAAACTCGAGTTGCAAATAGCGGATGCACAGCAACCTCTAAATCTGTCCAAAAAATCGCCGTCCCCATCTCCGCGGCCACTTAAAGTGGTCACTTTAGAGGTGTAGGTTTGGAGGCGGTACGAATCCGCTCGAGATTAGTACAAAGTGGAGTGCATGTGCTTACCAAAGGACGCTTCGCGCCTTGGCTGAACATTTTGGTGCCACTTTAATCGTATTAAAACCAAATAATTAATGTTGTATATTCATCCTTTCAATATCTCTCTGTGTATGTTGATGTGTGAAAACCCAAAATGTTGTAGTTGTAGGTTATTTTATTGTAAAGTTACTTCCTCAAGCCATGGAGGGGGGCGGCCACTTTTATACCTTGTAAATAGAGGACCAAACCCTAATTGTGGACCGTCCCGATCCGTCTCCTCTTATAGGTAGCGATTAGATTATTTAAACAATCATTAATTTAACATTAAATCTGTAAACGGATATTTATGATTAAAACTTGGCATCAGCACCCAACAAAATCCTATATTATAGATTTTTATTATTATATTATTTGTTAATATTATATGTGATAAATTTTGATTTGTAGGCTATATTTATGGATAAGTTTGTGTTACGTATCTCATTATCAGTTTGTATAAAAACCATACTTTCGTTCACCATATATAAAATGCATCTTTTTTCATACATTTTGGTCATCATATTTGTATCGCAATTTAGGTTGATCTTTTTCGCAATCATCCAACTGTTATTGACGGAAATGGAAGTCGTTTAATTAACTACAAGATAAAGATGGTTGTATGATTGCCAAATTGACGCCTCCATTTTTCATTTAGAGTAGGCGCGGGCGGGAGAATAGACGGTGAGACTGAGGGAGGTGAGCCTCGGAACCCCAACGTGCTATGGCCCTAAAAGGGTCAACTCACCGCTCGAGGCGCCCCCCATTGTGTTTGTCTCTCGCTCGTATTCTTTAAGGCGTGATCAATTCTGCCCTCAACCCACACATATAATTACTATTTAAACATTTGTAGGCATGCAACAAAACATTGTATTATCAGTAATAGCTGTTAATATTCTACTATAGTTCCATTAATTTTTTCTCTTGTTTGTTTGGGCCACTGATTTGTTAGGATAATTGTAGTTTATAATTTTGTGTTGAGCATCCTAGCAATGAAGTGCTCAACCCAAGTTTTGTCAATGTAATTTTGTTTTTGTAAATTGGGAGCTTGTTGAGGTCGACAGAATAAAACATGTCTTGGTGATTTAAATAAATGTATTTTTACTCCTTAAAACCTAATTCCTGTAGTATTAAGAAATAAAAGATACAAGAAAATAAAAAAAGTAAAAAACATGATTTTTTTTGTTTGAAAGATACAACATAATAAGTAGTGAAACTCGATGAAATTATGTCTAAAAAAACATAACTTAAACAAAAAATTTAGAAAATAATAAATCTTGAACAAAAAAAATATTTTAATCGAGAGAAATAAAAAAAGTTTTTGAATTGAAATTGAACCAGATTAAAAAAATACGTAGGGGTAAATATAAACACGCTATACTTTGCTTGATAAAGATTTTGTTATTTGTGCTTCTTAAACTTAAATTATTTTACAGTTTTAAGGTAAAATTATAATATATAATAGGCGTGTTTTGATTTACCCCTATACACACTCTATTTTAAATAAGAATAAACATTAATTGAGTTTTAAGTTAGCTTAAGATAGTGTTTATAAAGTGATAATAGTGAACATATTTTGCGGAGTGTAAGTTTAATTATTTAGAAAACGGTAAGTATAAAATTTTAATTTGATTAAAACTGGTAAAGTAAAAAAAAATCCCTATAAATGCTAATCGGATACTCTTATAATCAGTGGCGTACCCAGAAATCGACTCTGGGGAGGTTTCATCATTTAATGAATACCTATGGCAAATTTTTAAAAATTAAGTAGGGGCCTATTGCTTGAACTCCTAAAATGAATTAATAGGTGTTGAGTTAGTGCATATGAAACAAAAATACTTATCAAAATTAGCCCTTAAATGCGCCGCAGGCAAAAATTTTGAAAAAAATTACACTTAAATGCTATTTTTTACGCAGTTTAAATGTTGTTGACAAACAAATGGCTTTAAATTAAACAAAATTCTAACAAGATTAAATATTGGTATAGCGCCGCAGGCGAAAATTTTGACAAAACAAACAAAAAATTATTTAAAAATGTTGATCTCTTGGGTTCTTTACAAAATATTTTTGAAAAAGTAAATTGGGTTAGATGCCAAGAAGGGGTGGGTTGCGGTGGTATATATAGATTTATTGCCAAATCATAAATGCGCCGCAGATGAAAATTTTAAGAACAATTATGCTAAGAATGCCATTTATTACACGTTTTGGATGCTGGTGATAAAAGTCCTTGGAATTAAACTAAAATTGTAACAATTAATAACGTCATAGCACCGCAGGCAAAATTTTTAAAATTTAAGATATCACACCAAACACATGTCGCAAACCGGAGTAAAGAGTCAGCTATAGCTCTCCCTGGGGCCCTTGATCATGATAAATTTATTGTAGATTGGGTTGGATCTTCTGGGGGGGAGTTTTAACGTCCCAACCCCCCCTGGCTACGCCACTGTTATAATCATCCGTTGTTCGAGGTGTAAAGTTCAACAAAGAAGGTTGGAAAAATGTAAAGGGTTCCAGGTACGGATTTATAAATACGTATTATGATATTATACCTCACCCAACCAACACCATTCTCAACTAAAAAGTCGGTTAACTCCTACCTCTTCAGTGCCCTTTAGCCTACTGTTTCCGCCATTTTTATAACCAAATTGACTGGTAAAACATAGACTTTGTGTCAGTTTGGTGTCAATATCAGTGGCGCACCGAGGGGGGAATTGGGGTTAGAACCTCCTCCCGAGAAGCCTGGTTATATACAATTGGCACAATTAAAACATAAGAAATAAAATATATAGGGAATAAAATGCAAGAACATGGACTTTTTAAACAAAAATCTTTAAAAAAATCATAAGTTGAAAAATTTTTCGCCTGCTGCGCATAACACCTTTCATTTTTACGATTTCGTTCGTTCATGATCGCTATAAAAAAGTTTGATTTTTTTATTTGTTTTCAATTTGGATCACCATCAAAATGGTCTTTTTAATGTAATTTTATCAAAAAATTTTGCCTGCGGCTCGCGGCGTCCTTATATAAAAGCGCTTTAAGAGGTCCGTTTAAACAAAGTAAATGATAAAAAACATTCACTACTTGTTGATGCACAAATAGAAATGTTGACATTGCATGACAGTCAGTGAATCAAGGGCGTGCCATAGGGCGGTTTCAATCTGAACTCTAGGCTGGGATAATCAATTCAAAATATACTTTATTGTCATGAAAAAATGATCATTTGACAAAGCAGGCTAAAGCTAAAATAATGTCATACCTAATAAGAATAGACTAAGCAAAAATGACAATTTTATAACAAGTCTAAATAAAATATTAAAATTAATCAAAATTATAATAAAAATTAAATAAATAATAAAATACAATAAATAATAAAATACTACAATAAACATTTTATTACAAAACAAGACTTTTTTAGGTGAAAACCACACAAAATTGAAAAACAAATAAATAGAGGGATAAAATTAGTTATATCATAGCCGATTTTCATAAAACTCATTCAAAGAATAGTACGGTAGTAACCCGTTTTTCAGGAATCAGGAGCTTTTTTTAATTTTTTTCTAAATTGTTTGACAGGGAAATGATTGAAGACTTTCCTTTTTGGGTTAAAGTAGTTTTTGGTATAGGTAAGGGTGCCTTAAAATTTTGACGCGTGAAAAGTTGGTCAGTCCTACGAATGTTTTTAAAGTTCTTAAAAACAATTATAGCAGTCTCAAGTATATAGAGAGGTGTAAGTGTTAGGATTTTTTGTTCAATAAAATGTGGCTTGCAAGATTCTCTCTGATGGACCTTAGTTATAGATCGGACAGCCTTTTTTTGTAAGATGAATAAAAGTTTTAAAAAGTACTGATGAGCAGAACCCTAGAACGGAATCCCGTATCTTAAATGGGACTCGACTAAGGCAAAATAAACGGATCTAGCGATCTCAGGGCCTAATTCAGCGCATGCATATCTAACAGCGAAGCATTCAGACGAAAGTTTTTTGCTTAGTTTAACTACATGCTCATCAAATTTTAATTGATTGTCAATATGCAAGCCCAAAAATTTTGTGACGTCCTTGCTTTGCAAGAGATAATCTCCCAAATGTATATCTTGCATGTCACACTTAAAACCTATGATGTTAGTTTTGTCAATATTCAAACAAAGTTTATTGGCATTACACCAGCTCTGAATTTTCAGAAGATCTTGAGAAATTCGACTTTTTAAGATGTCAATATTTTTATGATGCCACATGACAGATGTGTCATCAGCAAACAATATAAATTCCCCGGTAATCTTTAAACGAACGAGATCGTTGATAAATCAGATCTTGAGCTGGAATGGTGAGAGTCCCGAGATTGCTATAGTCTACTTGATTTTTTTAAATAAAAAAAACTAAACGACTGTCATTTCTCTATTCTGTACTAAATCCTTTTTAGAAATGGCAGTCCCGCGGGTATTTTGTTTAATTTAAAAAATGTTGATTTTGCTTTAATATATTTAATGCTCAAATCACGGTAGACAAATAAACCAAAAATGTTTTCCAAAAGAAAAAAATTGTTTAAAAAGGATTTAGCGAGGGTGAATAGATAACAAAAACAAATAGTGAGCTTTCCCTCAAAAAAGCTAATGTTAACCGTAGATCCGGGTTTCGCACTTGAGGTGCTCATCAGTACGGTGCTGGAAATGAGTCTGAATCAGGATTCATGTAAAAAATAACCATTTGTTAAATTGCAAAATCAGAAAATTAAGCGTCTCTACGGAGACAGATATAATTATCTTTACAGATATCCTAAGCTCTGGACTTGATAAATTTAAAATGGATTTAGCGAGCATGCCCTCAAAAAAGGTTATCCCGGGTCTACGATTAACATTATCTTTTTTGAGGTTGCTCGCTATTTTTTGTTTTTTTTTGTTATTTATTCACCCTCGATAAATCCTTTTTCAATTTATCAACTCCAGATTAGGATATCTGTAACAGCGTTGCCACAAGATTCCCTAGATAAAATTCCCGATTTTTTCCCGAAATATTTTAAAAAAAATCCCGATGTCATAGTGCTGCAGGCAATTTTTAGCAATTTAAGCAGAAAATGCTGGTTTCGTGTGGGATCTAGTCTCAATTCTAGATTTGTTGCCAAAATCCTGTCATAAGTATGCTTAAAATTAACAGTGGCGGTCGCAGCTTTCCCAAAAGGGGGGGGGGCGCATGAGGTTAAAATTTTATAGAAGCAAAGAAAAATTTTTATTCAATAGTCCTAAAATTATAGGGCGCAAATTTTTGAAAAACCATCAAAAGTTTTACTGTTTTTATGAAAAACCGGCGATTTTTTAAATAAATTCTCCAGAAAAGGGGGGCAAGTCAATTTTGTTAAAACTTTTGGGTTTAGTAAATTGCAAAGGGGGGAGGGGCGATTGCCAACTGAAAAAAAAATATCTGATATTGTGATCGAAAGAAATACCGCAGAGTTTTAAAATGTGACAAAAAGCAGTGTGTAATATTGTATATTTAAAATTAAAAAAACCCGTAAAATTTTAAATATTTTATAAAAATATATTTTCTATTATCTATAAATCGAAAGGTAGCGCTGCATAGTAGGATCAATGCCCAATGTAGCAAAATATTTTTGCACAGTTAAAAACAAAAACAAAATATCCATCCTATCCGAGATTCGAACCCGGGGCTCTCCGTGCGGCAGACAAATACGCTACCCACTGCACTACGGAGGCCAGAAAAAAATTATATGTAAATTTTATATAGGTACAAGGAAATCTCAACCAGGTCAAAAATATCTGAAAAATTCAAGAATTCTTAGCAAATTTCCCGACTTTTCCCGAACCCACCGAATTTCCGACTTTTTCCCAGTTTTTAAGGATTTCGGCAACCCTGTGTACAGATAATTATATCTTTCTCCATAGAGATTTTCCTTCAAATTGAAGGTACATCTGCCGATTCTGCAATTTTACAGATGGTTGTTTTTTACATGAATCCTGTTTCAGATTAATTTGTAGTACCGTACTGATGAGCACCACAAGTGCGAAACCCGGGTCTATGGTTAAATTACCTTTTTTTGAGAGAAAGCTCGCTATTTTTTGTTTTTGTTATTTATTCACCCTTCCTAAACCCTTTTTAAATTTATCGAAAATTTTATTGTTTGACAAAAGAAAAGAAAAATATTTCATATAACTTTTTAATAAATCATTAACTATAAACCTTGTACTTAATTTACCCAAAAATCCAGTAATTCATATAAGTTTTTTCTCGTAGTAAGATGTCTTTTATTGTCAAATGACCCTTAAGTTTCTTATTTTATTTTTGGTATGTTTTTCTTTTAGTTATTATCCTATTAATATTCATATTCTTTGTGAAAGTTTCTAATATTAGGACCACTAGAAGTTTAGCTTCTTGTTTAGATTTTTTTCATATCGCCATGTAGATATTTACAACTAATTTTTACTTTTTATTGCATAGGCAAACGCATCAGCCGGCATGTATAGAAACAAGGAACTTAAAATGCGACATTCATTAAAAATTCAAAAATTACATGTATTGACCAATGTCCTGACCCTGTATTTTTCAAAAAAAGATTTCCTTGTAAAATTTTTTCATTGAACCATTGTAAAAATTTTATTATGTATTAACAACTTAAACCTAATTATAATGAGTTAGATTTTCATTGAACATCATATTTTTGTGGCATTGAGGGCTTTTATTTAAACACAAAATGTTTGGACAAAATTGCATAGAAATCGTGTATTATGCATAACATAGAGTTTCCAAAATATACGGCATAATCACTGAACATGTTTGCCTGTTCAGTGGAATAATACTCTAAAACTACGAAGTATTTGGTAAAACTCAAATCTGAAAACAATATTTCTAGCATCTTTCGTTCAACAAAGATATCAACCGCGTCTTACCCTCCACCCACCCCCACCAATACCAAGTTAGTTTTCGCCTCCAAAATATATCCGTAGCAGCTTTGACCGCTTGAACTACCCCCAATAACGTAATTCTTTCAGAATATGTTATTATAATTTCGATTGGGCACATCCTATTAGATATACCAGGTAGTGATACTTTGTAGCACGTCATACGCAAGTTTTAGAGATAAGAAAAACATACCGCCCTTGCAGCCTGCCTGATCTCTGCAAGCTACTTCAGTATACTTCTTGTATCGCGAATTGTGAAAATACGCTTTTAAAGAAAAAATCTAACAAAAGAAAACATGAAAAGCAAATGGATTACCTAAAGAGGAAAATGAGGAACCTGAAAAAGGAAGTGGAAAGGGAGCATCGTGTTTCAAGTAAGAAAGATATAGGCAAACTGTCAGTTTTTAAACAATGGAGTGAGACAAATATAATGCTTTTGGCTAATATTTTTTAGCATGGGTTTGTTTATTCTGTAAACACACATTTCTTTTTATTACTAATAAAAACTTAAACCCTGCATAGTTTCTGACTTATGCCCGCTAAATTAGTCCCAATAAAAAAAAATCTCCATATGTTTACTTACTAGCACGTCGTTTCTCATATACTATACGTGACGACGAATCTGACAGAACGAATAAAATGCCGAAAAAATCTAACAAAAGAAAACGTGAAAAGCAAATGGATTACCCAAAGAAGAAAATGAGGAAACTGGGAAAGAAAAAGAAAAGCAAGCGTCGTGATTCAAGTAGGTAAGGCGCATTGTCAGTTTTAAACAGTGGAGTGAGACAAATATTAGGCTATTGGCTAATATTTTTTGGCATGGGTTTGTTTATTCTGTAAAAAGTTTTTTGACATATAAAAACTTAAACCCTGCATAGTTTTTGACTTATGCCCGCCATATTAGTCTCAATAAAAAACTCCATAATGTTAATAAAATCCCTTTCCAAAATATCACATTTTAATTTCCAGAATAATTATTATAACAAAAACCCTTCACCCGTCGTAATTTAACAAAAATTCTCAACCGAATTTTTCATGCCGGAGCATTACTCAGAATTTTTTTTTCCTAGCACGCTATATCCTATATGCTGCACGTAAAAAGAAATACTATCATATCTCACCCATGCTCCCGATGACTGGTTTACTCTACCGGGTGTCCAATTTTCTAAGTAGATTATAAGATGTTTACTTAAAAAAGTTATTGGCACATTGTTTTTCATATTATTATATGTGACGAACAATCTGACACTTCCTCAACTCGTCAGACACTAGTAGTTTCTCGAACTCTAGCATAGAGAGGCACCCTTTAGAAAGTATATTAGGGGGGACAGATGATAGTACATTGAGTCCAGATATATCAGCAGAGCTAGCTTGCAGATGGAAGAAGCATCTTTCTATGGGAATAGATAGATAAGCAAACTAAAAATATTCTCCTCGAAAAATACAAAATTCCCGGAAAAATTGCCAAATTCATCAAGGACCCAAATTAAATCCAGGATGCTAGCATCCACAGAGCAAAAAAGAGATACGTAACTCTTGAAATTGTAAACCATTTTGGGAAAAGTTTTGACAGCCTTAGAGCGAGTTTTCTCTAATTTGGCCTAAACAAAAAAGGGAGAGACGAAGCACTCGATGAAGATATTTTGGGTCTTGCCTAATCGGCGCAGTTGTTTTGCATTGGCCACAATATTGTTTCATGCAAAGATATAAAAAATTGCTACTGCGCAACATCCTGATCTTTTCTTTTTTAGCGAAGGTTTTGCCGAAAATTGCAAAAATATAAAAGAGGCGCCGAGAGGAAATATTAGAGCTAAACAGTGAAAGAACATATTCCTGTCGAATAATTTTTTTTTTCGGAAGAGTGGAATCAAAGAACTCAAAAAGCATACAACATTTATAAGTAGGAGCAGTTAAAACTGTTAATGACTGTCAAGATCAGTTTTTGTTAAGCTATTTTTTAAGACAGAACGATGACAGGGGATTTTAGGTTTATCTTTAATCCTAGAAACCTAAATAAATTTCTTCACCCACCTCATTTTCAACTGGAAGATATTATAGAACTTAATTACTAAAAACTGCTTCCTTGCGACAATGTTTGATGAATATAAAAAAATATTTAAGATTTTCTTTTCAAAACAAAAGTTGAATTCCAATGTTTACCATTCGGTCTAGCCACTGCACTTTTTTGTTCCACCCTTTTTAATCTAAGGTTTCAGACCTGTTTCTCTTATCTAAAAGAATTAGGTTTTTTATTAACAATTAAAAAACCATACACAACCGACTCAAGAGATACAATTTTTAGGATTTATTCTTAATGCAAAAAAGATGTGGATATATATCGCACAAAAAAGAATATCAAAACTAAAAACAGCATAAAAACTTGCGTATGACGTGTTAGGAAGTATCACTACCTGGTATATCTAATAGGATGTGACCAATCTCGTATAATTTGGATTGAACCTCCTTACAGGTAAGTCGATTAATCCTTAATTATCAGCAGACCTACAAATTTCATTGAAATCAAGATGACAGACAGTTAGATGATGAACCATGGTTTGGTTATTTTCGGACTCGACAGTTACTAAAGTCGTGGTTTGATGAAGATATAGGGTGAGTTCATGATAACCCGTGCACCCCGAGGATCACTTTTCTGTTCGTTTTGACGCTCGGGCCGAGTCATTTTCTGTTCGAGATAAGAAAGAGCTCGCGCTCGGAGCGTGCCCTATATGACCCGAGCGCGTTGATGGAGAAGAAAGGAAAAATACCTTAACCTTAAAAAAAATGTTTTTTTAAAGCAACTAAAATTTTTGTTAATTTTGTAGTTTTTGCAAAGTGCGTGGTCGGATCTGGTAAAAATGCGAATAAAATCGATAGGCTGGGCTTGTCACTTGTAAAATATAACATTTCGTTGTTTTCTAAAGTTTCTAACTCTGGATTTATAAACTCAATGGTTAACTGTTCGACGGTGATGCATCTCTGTCTTTTCGTCTTTTACTAAGGGAAAAAGGGACGGATATTCACCAACGTCGAACGGGCTCATTTTCTTTAACTCCTTCCCTGCTGCCGAAAAATATATCCACAGCAAAATGCAAAACAAGTTTGCTAACATTCAGTTCCGCTTCAATGCTTCTGCAGTTCCAAGTTTAAAAAAAAAGTTAAAAAAATACAACAGAAAACTATGATAGGTTATGATTCTCGAATCTATAGCGTTAGAGATGATCAGCAAATCTCTGTGTGCCATTGCGAACACACCCATAGTAAGTAGTTTTATCAAAAATACAATTTTACTCATGATCCGCAAATAACAAAAAAAAGAGTGGCCACTGGGAAACAACTCATTTTTAGACATCCATATGGATGCTATTGGGATCGTCAAAAAAGTTTTTTTATTTCCACTAAAAATAAGTTATTTGGGTCAAAAAAGACCTAAATACAAAATTCTGTCATGGTGTCTATCTGTCAGTAACAAAATTACTCAAAAACCGCTAAACCGATTCTTATCAAATTTGGCACAAAAATTGTTTGTCACCCTACGCAGAGCTGATTAATTTTTGGTGAGGGTGGGGGGTTGGCAAGAGGGTAGTAGGGGGGATTAAACTTTTTAAAAAATTGTTACTCACGAACCGTAGTAGCTAGCGACACGTGGTTTTCACATTAAGATAGATAATTGCTTTTTCAACCAAAAAAAAAAAAATTAAAAAAATTAAAAAAAAATTGATTGATTCACAAAAACGGCGTAATTTTTTCTTAAGGGTCGTTTTTTCAACCCCATAAACTCTAACATATAAAAAATTTATTTTTGTTTTTTAAAGAGCTATTTAAAAAGGAAAATTTTGCATATAGTCTGATTGATGCACAAAAACAGCCTATGTCTAGATTCGGTAATTTTTTCTTAAAGGTCTTTTTTTCAACCCCAGAAACTCTAATATAAAAAATGTATTTTGGTTTTTTAAAGAGCTATTTAAAAGGAAAATTTTGCCTATAGCAAGATTGATGCACAAAAACGGCTTATGTCCAGATTCGGTATTTTTTTCTTAAGGGTCTTTTTTTCAACCTTATAAACTCTAATATATAAAAAAAATTATTTTTGTTTTTTAAAGAGCTATTTAAATGGCACATTTTGTATATAGTCTGATTGATGCACAAAAACGGCTTATGTCCAGATTCGGTATTTTTTTCAGAAACTCTAATATAAAAAATTTAGTTTTGTTTTTTAAAGAGCTATTTAAAAGGAAAATTTTACGTATAGCATGATTGATGCACATAAACGGCTTATGTCCAGATTCGGTATTTTTTTGTTAACGGTCTTTTTTTTTCAACCCCATAAACTCTAATATATACAAAATTTATTTTTGTTTTTTATTTGGCATATTTTGTGTGTTGTATGATTAATGCATAAAAACGGCTTATGTCCAGATTCGGTACTTATTTTCTTAAGGGTCATTTTTTCAACCCCATAAACATTAATATAAAAAAAAAATGTTTTTTAAAGACCTATTTAAAAGGCACATTTTGCGTATAGTTTGATTGATGCACAAAAATCGTTTATGCCCAGATTCGGTAATTCTTTCCTTCAGGGGTTTTTTATCAACCCCATAAACACTAACATATAAAAAAATAATTTTGGTTCTTTAAAGATCTATTTAAAAGGCACATTTTGTGTATAGTCCAGATTCGGTAATTCTTTTCTCAAGGGTCTTTTTTCCAACCCCATAAACTCTCTCTTTCCACTAATATATAAAAATATTATTTTTGTTTTTTAAAAAGCTATTTAAAAGGCAAATTTTGCGTATAGTTTGACTGATGCACAAAAACGGCTTATGTCCAGATTCGGTATTTTTTTCTTAAGGGTGGCTATAATCTTCGATAAATAATATTTTTTTCGGAAAGCGTAAGTCTTAACAACAGAAATATTTTTTGTATTATAGAGTTTTATACAAAATCGCATGTAATGGGAGTTTTTTCTATTTTTATTATTTTATTTTACACTCTTAGAATAATTAAAAATACGATAGGGTTATCTTAGGCCTTTCTATGGATGTCAAACTCAAAAAAAAATCACGTTATTTTTGTCAAAAACTCTTAAAATAGAGTTGGGCGCAACTATTTATCTGGTCGACTGTAATTTTGCGCGACTGGAGCTGTTTTAGAATCTGAATCCGAATCTGTCTCATCGTAATCAGTACGTATTGAAAAGATTGCCCTCTATTTCTTGTGTGGAGCATTTTTCCATTCCAACAAAGACCGTGATATATGAAAGAACAAGATGCTTGATTTTCAATACGTATTTAATACGATATGAAAACATACTAATAGTAATTAACTACCTTTTCACGTGGAACTCAATACGTCTTCAATACGATTCGCTTTCAAACCTTCCATGAAAACGCGGTGATCGAACTTTTTTTCGTTATCCCTGCCCAAGTTCAATACCGCTTTTTTTGAGATCGTATCGGGATCTAACTGCATGAAAACGGATATCGTATTGAACTGACTGTTAGCACGTCCAATGTTCTTGCAAAAAGTAGGTATATACCTATGCCTTTATTTTAATTATATTATTGTGCCGTAAACTTATTGGCTTTAAAAAAGCAAACAAAGAAGTAAAACTGGCAAAAACTAACCTCAAAATAAAGCGACCTCGAAAAGTGAAGCGCATTGAAAACGTATTCAGATTCACGTGAAAACGTGGTAATTGATGTCATCACGATACCCGTTTTCATATGGTATGTTTTCACATCGTACTCAATACGTATTGAAAATATTGTCTTTCATCAAGCATGTCCTTTATTCCGACAAAGAGCGTGATATATGAAAGAACAAAATGATTGATTTTCGATACTTGAATACAATCCCAAAAGAACTGTATTTAGTTCCACGTGAAAACGTAGTAAATATTAAGATAGCTGGGTGCGGCACTTTTGTGCAGTGAAATAAACTGACAATTTAATACTGATCTATCTAATAATATCCCTAAATCAGGTTTTTTTTTAAACAAAAACGTAATAATTACCGTTTACATTAAACTTTCATTAATCAGCAAAGCAGTGCCTCGAATGATAAATGAAAATTAAAAAAAAAATGAACGGGCTGCGGAGCTATGCAACACCTTGTCAGTTGAGTACGGTGTTTCGCTATGGCATGTCACGGGCTCGGGAGTTTCTGCAGTCTGTTCGGGTGTTTTCCCGACTGTTAGCCAATCAGGGTGGAATTTTAAATCTTGGAAGATCTTTGCGCCAATAGAATCTCAACTTGCAGTGCTTTTGACAGTCGACACAGAGCATTGAATTAAAGTCTGGTGGAAACGATTGAAATATTGGCTTTGAGTAGAATTGGAAGGAAAAATATAATTTTTCCTACTAGCGTGAGTAAAAGTACACTTGTACGCATGTATTTGCGTGCGGGAAGTTGCATTTCCCACACGCCTTGCGAAAATGGATTTACCTTTTTTTTATTTCTTCAAAAACATGATTTTAGTAACTGTCTGCAGATCACTAAAGCATGGCTTTTTTGGTTACCGATGATTACGGGAAAATAGTAACATTGAAAAAATCTAATCATTATTGCCATTTCCGCCAGTTTTCACCAAGCATTCATGAAAAAAATAATTTGAAAACCTCGTCAAAATATCAAACTGTCAAAGATTAAAATATCGCAACAATGAACTTCACCGAGTAAAGGGCACATCGGTATGGAAACCATTGTTATTTCATTTACCAGACGCCTTCATTTATAGTGTAAAGATGGTGTGTTGCCAGAAGTGCTCTTCGTCCGAGATTTTTAAAAGTATTTTCCTGTTTTTGTTGGATTTTTTTGGGAAAGGTATTAATGAAAATAGTAATAACAATTCGCGGCTAAACTGTACTTTTTTTTACTCGCGTTCTTAATTACCTCGCTGCGCGTGTTATTTAAACCAACGCTTCTAAAAAAAGCACTTTTTAGCCACTACTACTATTTCGCGCACGGCATGCGTAAAAATTCTTTAACGCACGCTTTTTTTACCGATTTTTTAGGTCCAATTCGACTTTTTAGACATACATATCAAATGTAAAAACAGTTTTTTGCTATTTTAATACCCAAAAATAAAAATATAACGTTGTCTAGACGGTTTTTACGCAAGTAGGAAAAATTTTGTACCTGACACTTGCGAAAAGTGTCTTTTCTGCCCTTGACGCAACTGCCGTCGCGTGCGGAAAAGTATCACTTTCCACACTTTTTAGGTAAATAACTATTGACAGTATTAAATACGAAGTCCATATGGATTCAAATAAAAACAAAATATTTGACATTCTATTTATCTACACTAGGTTATGATACACTTTCCGGACACAAAAACAAGACACTTTTTGGCGACGAATCTTTTTAAAAACGGTCATTTAACGATTTTGAAAGTTGTTTAGGTACGAAAAATCCAAAAAAATCTGATTTTTTAATAAAAAATCGGTTTTTATATAAAATTCTCACAAAATCGGCGGGCCCCTTGCCGATCTAAAAAATGTGAGTCTGTATTTGTCTATAACTGGGTTGCTGAAGATCCAATTCATTTTTCTTTTTAAATGAGTAAAGTTTAATAAAGTTAGTGGTAAGGTTGGATTGCATAGGGTGGGGTATGATTGGGTTGAGTTTGAGTTGTTTTGTTTTTTCTTCGTGTCAATTTTTATTATTTTTTCGGGAACTTGGTAACATTGCAGTTTTGTATTATAATATTATAATAATCTACTGTAGGTAAATAGAATGTCGAATATAACCTTATTTTGTATATAATATTGTCAAAATCATATTTTTCCATATACATACATTCCAATTACTGACGTTACCAAAAAAAATATGTTAAAAGTTTTGCTTTTTTCGCTGAATTTGGAAGAAATTTTGCTTGGTTACCTATAAATTAAGCACATTTTATTATTTATTTTATATGTGTGTCTCTTTTTAGGCTAAATTTTAATTATTTTGAAGGAAAGAACACACAGGGTATAAATACATAACGGAATAAATTTACGCTAATTTTATTTTACTATTTAGGAATAAAAACTAAGTTTATCCAAAAAGTACCTATCGCAAGTATCGGCCCTTGCTCTTTATTTTGCAAATGAAAAGAATTTTTCGGAAAGCTGTCGCAAAAGGGGACAGAGTCGATCACTTCCCTTTGTGTCCGCTACTGCTCTTTACATATTTTCCTGAGCAAGGAAAGTTTGGCCTCTATCCCAACAACAATAGTATATTTTTTGCATGGTTTAGACTCGAATTTTGCTGCATTCCATTCCTAATAATAAAAATAATAGAAAATGTATTATCGTAAACAAACTTAAAACCTAAGCTCAGAAGCGGATCTGGAGATGAACGGGGGCCAAAGAATTTTTAAAAGGTTAAAATTTAATTTTTTGTTCAATTCTGTCCAGTTTTTAGTCCACTAAATTTTGACTTTTCTTAATTTTATAAAATATGAGTTACTAAGGTTCCAAAACACCTTAATCGACGAAAAAATAAATAATCGATTTTAACGAAATTTGGTACAAAAATCTTCTATCGGCTGACCATTGAAGGGGGGAAAAGGGGGATAAAATATTTAAAAAAATTGTAACTTTGGAACAAAAGCAAGTAGCGATATACGGTGTTCAGATTTAAGTTTCCGTGAATATGTACTACAAATTTTGTTATAAAGTCCAAATTTGTGGGAGCTTTAGTTTCCGAGTTTGAAAAAACGTTAAAATATATTAAAAAACTAATAACTTTAGAAGTAAAGCAGCTGTTGATATGCGGTTTTCAGATTTTGGTTTTCGTAAATATTACCCAAAAATTTTGTCATAAGGTTCAAATCTTTCAAAGCTACAGTTTTTTAAATATTTTAATTTCCTTTCAACATAAAGTAATTGATTGTATGGTGGACTATCCGTGCTTTCTAGCACTAATTTTTTAAATTAGAACTTCAATCAACAGGGAATTATTCAAACTACTGTCTAAAAATAATGGGCAAGAACGAGCAATGTCAAAGGCGCCATCTAAACTTGGCTTAAACAGCTGATTTCAATAACCTTGAATTAAGGTCAAAAGAAATATTTTATGAAGTTAAAAATGTAGCAAACACAAAAAATAAAAATGTAATAAGTCAAAAAGCTAGTTTGAGTTAAATGGCTGCCATTAGTGCGTCCCCAGAAATTTGGATGCGCAGTGGTCCCATGCTCATCCTAAAATCTCGAACATTTTTTACGGATGGCGATGGAAAAGATGTATGCCCCCCCCCTACATAAAGAGTGTTTTACTCTTTAAAATATTTAGCACAATAAAAGCACGCCTTGTCCCAAAATAAAACAGGTGCAATTTTTTAGCGTTTTTCTAGGAGATTACGTTGATTCAAAACTAACATCCAGACAAAAAAACTAATCCAGAATATATTAATCTCTGTTAACTAACTCAACCAAATATATTTTATGCAGCGTTCATTCTAGAAAAATTATTTTTTATACCCTAATCAAAAACATGATTTTGATGGTTAGCCCTATTACAAAAACTGAATCATGCACTGCGACCTCAAGTAGGTCTGTTGTGCCTAAGAATCTAGTGATTGTGTGAAGATCGTAATATAAATAAATACCATCCTGGCAGCGGCGTCATTTCAAATTTCAAAAAAAAAATGAACGAAGAAAAACATTTTAAAGAGATTTAGTCAGGGAGAAAAAAACATTTTATTGACGCTAAAAATGCGCATGCGAAGTTTCTAGAATTTCCAGAAGCCCGTATTCGACCTGCGCGTCGCTCGACGAGAATTTTCGCGAGCGCTCTTTGACAGTATTTAAGTCGCCGTAGTCCGCTTTGCTAGGTTAGTTTACCGTAAGAAAAATTGTAAGCGGTTGAACTGTTATGATAAATAGAAGTAGCAGAAGACAGTTTTAGTAGTGATACAAAGTGTTGTGATTTACGAACTCAGGACACATAAACGTTCCAATATCGGATCGGTTGCTTCGTTTGATAGATCGAGACAGAGTGATCAAGCATCGACAAGTGACGGAGGAGTAAAAAGAAGGAAACATCGCAAATACGATGATAGCTATATAAACTTTGGTTTTACTTCAGTAGAAGTAAATCATGAGGAAAGACCGCAGTGTGTGCTCTGGTTGAAAATACTAGCGGAAAACCATTCATCCTACGATGGTTGGAAAGTCACGCGAATTTTTCACAAGAAAGTTGAAGAATGTACAAAAACAAAAGAACGTCTTTACTCAACAAACTTCAGTACCTAGCAACGCACTGCTGTCCTCTTTCAAAGTGGCATACAGGGTGGCGAAGTGCAAGCAACCTCACACCATCGCAGAAGAACTTATTTTACCGGCTGCTGTCGACATGGTTAACATTATGATAGGAGAATCGGCGGGAAAACTAATTTCAAAGGTACCGTTATCTAACAACACTATTAGTCGAAGAATCCATCATATAGCTGAGGATCTTAATGATCAATTGATAGAGAAAATGAAAGGCAAGGAATTTGGTCTGCAACTTGATGAGGCTACTGACAGTAATAAAGATGCCCACCTTATTTGTTACGTACGCTTCCTGGATGATAATATTATTGTTGAATACCTTCTTTTCTGCAAAAGTATTGATGAATGCGGAACGGCTCAAGACTTGTTTCAAATTCTTGACAAGTTTATAATAGAGGATAATTTAGATTGGGAGAAATGTATTGGAGTTTGTACTGATGGCGCTCGATCAATGTCTTGCTGTTATAGTGGATTGCAAGCACTTATTCGCAGTAAAGCACCGTATGCCATGTGGACCCATTGCATCATTCATAGGGAAGCGCTTGCATCGAAGTCGTTGGGCTGTGAATTGAATTTGGTTATGGAACGTATCATAGACGTAGTTAACTACATAAAAACTAGGCCGCTAAAAACCAGACTATTCAAAATTCTTTGTATGGACATGGGAGCTGAACACAATGCGCTGCTAAATTACTCCAGTGCACGATGGCTTTCACGTGAAAACGTACTGTCCCGTACATTCGAGCTACATCAAGAAATTTTCCTGGACGAGGAAGGTCATGCAAGCTCCAGATACTTTAAGGATCCCGACTAAAACTGGCATATTTGTGCGATATATTTGACAAACTAAATGCCTTAAATCTGTCTCTCCAAGGCAATAATATGCATATCTTGAAACTATCAGAGAAAATTGCAGCATTTAGGATAAAACTGCAGTTATGGATAAGAAAAATTAATGAAGATGGCGGTCAAGATTGTTTTCCAGAATTGCATAAATTCTCAGCCTCTAATGAGCTCGTTATCTCTCAAGACTTGCTGCCCCTTTTCACCGAACACCTTTCGAAACTCTCGGAATGGTTTGGAAAATACTTTATAGTAGAAAATGTCGAAAAATTTGCATGGATTCAAGATCCTTTCCATCTCCATCAGAATTCACTTCACTAGAAGAAGAGTCTTATTGAACTCTCTTGCGACAATAGCCTAAAATCAAAATTCGCTTCTTCTGATTTGGTGGAGTTTTGGGTATCCGTCAAAAATGAATATCCGGCTTTAGTTAGTTAAAAAGCTTTGAGGATTCTAATCCCCTTTGAAACATCCTATTTATGCGAAGCTGGATTTTCAGCTGTAGCTGTGATAAAGAGCAAATATCGTTCAAAAATCAACGTGGAGCAAGAAATGAGAGTGGCAGTGTCAAACCTTATTCCCCGCTTTGAAAAAATGTGTGCAGATCATCAAGCTCACCCATCACACTGATTTTTTTTTCCTTCAATAATAATGTATTCTTATGTGTTAGTTTAATAATAAACCTATATGAGCGTTAGATTGGAGTTGTTTTCATTCATGTGTTTTGTAACTAGTGCCATTATATTTACAATGGTGTTAAATAAAGTGTTGTACAACGCTTGCGCTTTGCTACTATACAGTAGGCAAGTTGCAAAGCACATATTTTATACATTATACTTTGTTGGACACAAAATTCTAAACCTGTAAGTGCGCCGCAAACTGAAAAAGTTTGGGAACCATTGAAGTAACGGCGATGCGGTTTTTAAAATGTGTTTTTATTTGTAAAAGTCAACTTTTTATTTTTGTTTGCGGATACTCAGGGGAGGGGGCAATTACCCCCCTCTGACACCCCCCAATTGACGGCGCTGCATCCAGGAAACCAAAATTCTTGCAGACTACAAAACTTGAAATTATTATAGGCTCAATACTTTCGTCTTCAACATATGCCAGTTGACGTTTTAATAAAAGTCAACTGTAGTAACTGTCCGCAAATAACCAAACCATAGCTTTTTTTGGTTACCGATGCAAAAGACTTTGTTTTACACAAGGGTGCAAAAAATTTTTCCATCGGTTTTTTACCCAAATTTACAGAAAACTAGCTCAGCATGGTAAAATTGGGAAAAACTAAATATTTCCACTTAAAAATTATACCTTTTCCTCAAGTTCTCAAAAAAGTCCCATCTAAATCGGTCGAGTCATTTTTGCTTGATGCTGGAAGAAACAGACAGACAGACAAACAAAATACTAAAAACTGGATTTTTGTTATCTACATCGTTTGGTTAGAAGCCAACATCAAGTTTTTTGAAAATATTTATCTCAATTTGCACCGCAGAGTTAAAACCAGATTTAAATGTAAGACGCCGATTTTCATTTGCACCGTACTTTAAAACTGGATTTAAGGGTCGTTAAACCCGGTTTGGTTAACACCTAATTCGGCAAGGCTTAAAAATTCTTAAATCCAGATTTAGCATAAAACTTGTTTCCTATTGGTCAGATTTTTCACTGAAAATGTCAAATTCAATCAGCTGTTGTTTTGTTTTAATATTTGTTTAGTGCGTTGGTGAAGACAGCGAATTTTAAAATAGAGGGCCCCAACGATCTGTCACGATCGTGTGTTGTGGAGGGCAAACAAACGATTTTCCAAAAGACCCAACGTTAATTTCAAGGCAGTAGCTAAAGTGACGACAGTCGCATCTAGAGTTACGACAGTCGTTTTTGGGATTGGGTTGCTTTTTCTGTGTTGTGTAGGGTTTACTGGGGTTGTGTTGTGTTGGGTGGGGTTGGTTTTCTTGTGAAAATGTAAAAAACGGGTTTTTCTCGACTATCGTGATTTTAGGCACGGTATAATTTAAAGTGATTTTCCTATTGGCAGTGGCGGATCCAGCAGTTTGACCAGGGGAGGGCGCAAGCAATAAAAATCATGTAGGCCGGTTCAAGCGACTACGAACATAGGACAAAAAACTTCTTTTTTATGGTCATCATTGTTTTTGGGGGTTTCGTTAGATTAGTATGTTGGTTAGTGGTGACCTGACCCTCCCCACTAATTAAACAGTTTCGAGCCACATATGTTCGTAGTTGCTTGAACCGTTGGTGGTGACTAACAGATTCTACCTGATACAACTAATTTATTCTGGCAAAGTCAGCGCTAAACTGCTATAAGCATTTTCCAAATTATCGGGACATTGTGGAGTTGCAAAAAAAATTAATTAAGTAACAGTCAGAATGCCAGTTCTACTGATTAATAATTTATTAAAACTTTTTTGAGCATTGTTTTAATTTTTTTCGTTATTTTTTTGCTTGAGCATGATAATTTGTCATCTGATGCTGATGCCCAATAGTTTGGAATAATTTTGTAAAGGTTCTGTAACCAACTTTTTAGGCAAAACGGTTTTTTGTCCTCCAACTATAACGTCTTAGGAAAAAAAATACTGCAATATGTACAAAATAACACTTGACGTTGTTGAGAAAATATCAGCCAATCAAATTTTTTAAAATGCCCTTTATTTACTCGGCGTTTTTCCTCCCTACCTCGCTTGATGTGAACCGATAAAGGAAATACATAATTGATATCTGGCATCCAATGATTTCTAAAAGTTGAAATCTCGTGTAGTCGTCTGTCACTTATTTTAGGCACAAAGGTACCAATATCATAACACACTGATGAAGCTTCCTCACTTAAAACTTTAACAAAATTATCCGACAATCATTTTTAATTTTTGAAAAAAATGCGGGGAACCACACGCGCGCATGCCGAATTGCATGGTTACAAAGCATTTGCTATAGCGCTCCACACACGCGCTGATTTTTTAGATTTTAGTTCGGCTCTGCTGAAAAAATCTGGTTTTAAAATTGATGGTGTGAAACAAATTTTAATGTTTGTAAAACTTTGATAATGTTTAGGGGGGGCGCCCGCTCCCCGCGCCCCTCCCCTGGATCCACCAGTTTGTTCGTTTTGGAAAGTGGATAAAAGCAGTTTGTTCGCTGATTTTTGGAAGAGAGTAAAAAAACCGGTTAAAAAAAAGATCTTTGAGCAAAGTTCAATGAACTGTGTTTTGTTTTTATTGGTTTTTTGTAGTTTTTTTCGTTTTTTAAGGATTTGTAAGAAAGAAATATAAAAAGAAAATAACTCATATTATTTTTTTTTCACCATAAATGGGCTTTCAGTGTTGCCAGAGTGTCTGCGTCTTAAAGTTAAATTTGGCCTGGTGCAAACAAATTTTCTTAAGTCCGGATTTAAAATTAAATCAGGATTTAGCCAAATGTAGATTTAAGGAATTTGCGGTGCAATTGGACATTAATATACAGAAATGGTTTTTCTGGAGCATTATTACATGTATAGGTTTCAATAAATACTAAATAATGTAAATTTTTTTAAATCAAAAATACCTTAATTTCCTTCATCAAATATTATTTATCAGTGTCCTCTTTTTCTCTATTAGAGCCGAAATTTAATAAAATCGAAGTTGTCCTTAAAATAAACTGCGTGACGTATGAAAAATGGTGACCTAGTTTGTTGTATTCAAGTTTTATGTAAGTATTTTTTAGGTTTTATTTAGGTTTTTACTCTTCTCGCTTAGGGAAGTTATGTGATTTGAAAAAGGCATTAAAAAAGTGTTTAAAACTTGCGGCTAAACATTTTTTACTCAAGTAATATTTTAGCCGCTTGTTGTAAATACTACTATTTTTAGCTGTTGGCAAAAGTTCTTAATAGTAGTTTTCACAATTAGTGACTAAAATTGTGCTTTTTTTAAAAGCGTTGGTTAAATAACGAGCGCAGCGAGGTATTTAAAAACGCGAGTAACGGGTTGTTTGTTTTTTTAATATCTTTATCAAAAAATACAAGAAAAACAGGATAATACTTTTCAAAATCTCGAACGAAGAGCACTTGTCGCAACACACCATCTTTACACTATAAATCAAGGCGGCTGGTAAATTAAATAACAATGGTTTTCATAGCGATGTGCCTTTTTACTCGGTAACGTTCATTGTTGCGACATTTTAATCTTTGACAGTTCGATATTTTGACGCGTAAATACACGATGATAACTGGCGGAAATGGTTTAATTTTTAAGCAAGAATAAATAGATTTTTTCAATATTGCTATTTTCCGCTATTTTTCTTTAATTTTGGGTAAAAAACGAGAAGAAATATTTTTTTGCACCCGTGATCAAAAAAAAAGTTTTTTTTGCATCGGTAACCAAAAAAGTCATGCTTCAGTTATCTGCAGACAGTTACTAAAATCATGTTTTTGATGAAGATATAAAAAAAATTATTTTACCCTGTTTGTGACATATTTAGAAAACATTCTTTTTCTGAAAAATTTTAAAATATTCTAATTTTCACGGACCACCCGCAGTATATATGTCATTTATAGCAGCTGTCGCTAGATGCCACAGCCATTCCAGTCCATATTAGTACATTTAATTAACGGGTTTAAATTCCTAATTATGCGTGGTTGTTAATTTGTGTTGTTATCTATAATAAGTTTCTGTTGTCGGTATAGATTAGCAAAAAAAATCCAATTTTTAGAATTTTTATCTGTTTGTTTAGACTTCTTAGATTCCTGGTCATGACATAGACTTTACTGCTTTATCAAAATCGGTTCACGGAAAAAAAAGTTAAGGTGATTTAAAGCAAAAAAACCGGAGCAAACTAAGGACACTAATCCTAGACCAAGTGCTCTAGGATTAGTGTCCTTAGAGCAAACCGGTGGCAAAGTGGATATTCGACTGAAGGATGGAAGGGTTTAAAGGGCGGGTGGTGAAGTGGTGAGGGTAAAGGGGGCGGGGAGTTATAGAAGTGGAAGGGATAGCTAGAATTTTTAATCAGCGAGCGAAGTCGCTTTCAATAGCTAGTAGCAAAATAAAAGTATTTCTTACAATACCAACAAAAATTAAACTTTAACTTTTAAATTAATTAAGCACTTGCTGGTGATAGCGTGGTAGGATTTGCGATCCCGTCTGAGTGATTATTAATTTCGATTGGGACAATTTAATTAATTTTTTCCATGTTTTTCATTTGACCTGCACCCCCCCCCCCCACGTCTCCACAGATCTGCCCATTCATGCGTCCGCCCCTGCCTATGCTGTCATATCCCAGTTAATAATATGAACATGATCATCCGCTTGCTATAAAAATTTTATTTGCATGACAATTTTCATCTTGATTACGCAATTGGCCTTGCTCCTTCAATAAGGAAGTGAACAATATTTATTAGCGAATTTTTTATTTCAAACACACATGAAAATTACCAAAATGTTAAAATTATTATACAACTACAACTAGCGGTCTACCCGCGGCGTTATCCGTGAAATACAAAAATAATGTCATTTGACAGGTGTCATTAGGGACTTATCGGTATATCGGTATAAAAAGTTGGCATAGTCTTAATAAAGTCGGCACTGGAGCACCCAGGAATTTGCTTTTGGGGGGGGGGGCTTTTAAGGATAAATATATAAAAAAAAACTTAATTTGAAGTAAAAATTTGACCATAATTAATACAAGGTTGAACCAGAACCGGAACCGGTCCTTTCGTTTTAAACCAATGACGTCACAGTTGCAACCCGGTTATGAAATTTTAGAACCAGCCTGGGAAGTTGGTTCGGCCTTTCGGTTGTAAACATAACCCCTAAAATTTTTGAAAATTATAGGTAGTTTTTTTTTAGTAAAATCAAAGATATCTTTACAATATTTTAAATGACGTCATTATTTTAGAACCGCTGTCAAAATTTATGCCAAAATAATGTCAACCAGAACCAGGAACAATTTTTAATCGAAAATATTTCAACGCATCAGTAGGTCTCGGTATTCTTAACGCGTTCGAAAACAAAGTGTATTTAGACACTACATTTTTGACTTGTTCATGCCATTTTTCGAACGATGCCCGCTTTTTTGACGGGTGTTATGACAGAAGACCTGATTCTACTCGTTACCTACGGAGGGATGTACGTAACGTTACGGACCCACGAACGTACGCACGCAACGATTTCAATCAGCAGTTCTGTCATCATACCTTTGTAGTACTTACTTACTTAGTAACTTGTAGAATAGGAAATAGAGTTATTTATTTTGAGCAAAAAGGAATTAATTTGTAACAGCTGTTTTTTTGGGGCCAATATGTTCACACTTTTTTGAGAAACCGTTCAGCCTCTAGCGGCGCGTTAGCCACTTATGAAACATGAGAGATGTAGCGAACGGGTCGAAAATCAGACTTTTGCAAATATCTTACAAACTAAGGATTTTAGTTAAAAAAGCGAGTAAAGACATTTTAAAGCAGATATAATTATCTTTTAAATGAGTTATCTTGCGAAAAAATCGGATAAAAATTAACGAAGTTATGGCGGGTACATCCCAACCCGACGTCCCTAAAACATTTTAATAGTTTTTGGTATATATTTTGTATGATCCCTGCAGAACTAATAATTTGTGAAAACGATGGTAGGTAACCTTTCTGCAGGTGGAGGGGCTACAACTATTAGTGGAGTAAATTCGTAAAAAGAAACTGCAAAAAAGGGTATATTTTTTTATATTTAGCATAGTAATACCTAATACCAAAAGCTAAAATTCCACTCGAGGATCCCCCATTTTCCGGCCCCAGAAACCAAGATGGCGGCTGTCAAAGTTAGGAAAAAATGTGTTTTCCACGTGTTCAAAAAAATCAAATCGAAATCAATTGGGTAATAGTGAGGAGGTCCCACTTAATCTAAAAATATAAAAAAAAGTTGACATATGTCACTTCAAAACAAAATGGTGGTCAGATTTTAAAAATTTAGTTTTTCTTTGATTTTTTCTTCACTTTTTAAGTGATGATCCTTTTTAATGTCTCATATTAAACCTAACGGACCGGCTTCTTGATCTCACAATAAAAAATAGTTTATAAGCGGGTACAAAGATGGCGCTTGATATGTCAAAAATATAAGAGACCTTATTAACCTATAGACAACATTTTAGAAGATACATACTATGGCGATGAGTTCGCCCCTATTAAAAACCTTTGATTTGACATTTGATATTTAAAATGGCGGTCAAACTATCGAGAAAAAAGTAATTTTCCCCTTCTGGTGCTCTATTTACACTAACGCAATATATCAAACCTCATTATTTTTCTGCACGTTAGCAATTTTTCACAAAAAAAAGCAGTTTTAGGATGACATAAAATAGTTTGTCATTGTCATGTCATGTCATTTGTTTTTAAATACTTTGGCAAGTGTTTTTTTTTATCTTACGAAAAAAATTTAAAAAAACAGTTTTTTTTTACTTAATCGCCCACTATTTTAACTGCATTATTAAAATTTGTTTTATTTTGTATACAAAAATTTAAAACTAATTTACTTCATTCTAAAACTGCTTTGGTTTGTGCAAAATTGCTAATGTGTAGAAACATATTGATGTTTCTTAATTTAGTGTAAATTGATGCATTGCACGACGTTAGTATAGTATACAGACCGCTTCAAGCTACTGCGAACATAGGGCGGAAGAAGTCTAATTTGCCAGTGTACCTACATGCAGAGACACCGCACGCCTATCAGTGAAGCAACCAATACTCAGGCTTGCGATCACCACTTGCATGGCCTTTGGTATTTAGTACGCCTCTAACCACGGTGCTGTGTGGAGCGTAGTCAATGACACCGGAATTTGGTCAATAAATACGCAAATTTTTATAACGTAATTTTCTTATTTTTTGTCACTGATAAATAAGAGCGTTTTATTGTCAACTGCTCAGATTTATCAGTGACGACGTGTTACAATGAAAATAATAAGGAGAAACAAAATAAAAGCAAGTTCTCAAAATAAAATAATACATTCTAAAAACCAAAAAGATTCTCCCAGTCAAAAAAAAATTAAAGCAAATGTTCGAAAAGTCCTCCTTGCTCGGCTAGACAATATCCCAGCCTACTATAAAAACCCCTTCCAACGTTTCCAAGCATGTTAGGGGTGACAATTTGAAAAGCTTCTTCAAAAACAGATAGAAGTCATTAGGAGCAAGATCGGGAGATCGAGCTGGCCATAAAATAGTTCCCCGTGTACTTATAACCCGATTAGGAAATACATTATCAAGATATTCCCTAACAAGGCCAACATTGTGAGCGGAACAACCATCTTGTTGAAACCATGTTTCACCAAATCTTACACCTAACAACTGCCTAGCAGTTGGAATAATGTGCTGCTGCAGTAGATCCAAGTATCTAGGACCATTCAAATTGCAATTGCCGTTAATAAAAAATGGCCCAATTACGTGTTCCCCTATAATACCCCCCCAAAACATTTAGTTTTTGGGGATACTGTGTTCTTACGTCAAAATACAAATGCAAATTTTCCCTCGACCAATATCGAACGTGTGTGGGGTTATGACGATTTGACCATTTGAACATCTGCACTTTTTCGGCAACTTCGTAGACATCCATTTTTGGTTTTAAAAATGTATTATTTCAATTAAGAACTTACCCATCTGTTTCTCGAGCAAGGCAGAAATAAAACAAAATAATAAAAACAAAATGAATTTCCAAAAGATAACACTGCAGCGTGCTTCGAATCCACCTCGGTCGTACGGCACGGAGAGTAAATTGGACTTGATTCCCCCTACGTTCGCAGTAGCTTGAAGCGGTCTGTATATATAAATTACCTTTTTCTCGATAGGTTGCCAATCAAATGTTTTTTTAAAATTATAGCAGAGAATTTTGAATCATTTTATTCCTACTGGTGTGGCTCAATAAAAACTGACAGCTTTATCGTGCAAAGCTGTGAGACAATTCAGTAGCAATAGAAAGAACCCAAATTTATAGCCTTCCCCCAACAAGAACTTAAAATCGTTCTCACAAAGCCTTTTCCATTTTTTGGCACCGAATCCTTACAAATATGGGTTATTCAGTGTTCATACAAGATATGTACCAAAAACTATTAAAATGAGTTAAAGCACTGCTTTAAAAGGTTTGCAAAATATATTACTTGTACTTCGAGTCGGGTTGGGTTAAATTCAATCCGATTTGATAGCACGATACCTTATTTTAGAGATAATTTGATCTTTAAATACTCTAATTCCGCTAAAGAAATGCATTGGAGAAACCTGCTTATTTACGACAAAAAGGGTTTTTTAAACACGCAATTTGTGTTATATTATTTACTTACTTACTTTTATTTTATAATTTAATAAAGATATTACAATCTTATAAACAAGGGTTATATTATAAAGAAATGCATAATATTGGCAAAAATTCATTTTCTTCTATAACTCAAGTCAAAGTTAATCATATGTCAAAAAAAGAGTTCTTGATCAATAATATAATAAATCAACCAATTGTTCATCAATGCAAGTCAAATCTATGTTTATGTAACCTAATAATTTTAATAATAAAGAAATAAAAACTTAGGTTCCCATAATTTCTCCAAACCAATCCCGTCTATAATAAAATCTCTTAAAACATTCTGTCATATCAAAAAATATACAATATCTAATATACAATATACAGTGCGGACGTAAAAAGTCCCCCCCCTGCTAACTGTTAAACGGATTGAGGTATCGACTTCAAATAAAAACCATGTTTAATGATAACACTTTTGCCACTTTTTGACGTATTTTTTATAAGCGTCATATTGACGTAGGTCTATAAGGTCATTAACTACTTTAAAATTTTAAATAGAAAGGGGGGTCGAGTGATACCTTGTTTAAAAGGTATTTTAATTCCCTATTCAAATTTTAATTAAAAAAAAAAATCGGTGTTCGACTTCGAGAGTTATAAGTTTTTCCGACTATAGTTTACGCACCTCACCTTACTTTTGAACGAATTGAGATATCGACTTTAAATAAAAAACATGCGTAATGATAACAATTTTACCACTTTTTGACGTATTTTTTGTAAGCGTCATATTGATGTAAGTCTGTAAGATCACTAACTACTTTAAAATTTTAAATAGGAAACGGGGTCGAGTAATACCTTGTTTAAAAGGTATTTTAATTCCCTATTTAATTTTTTTTTTAGAAATCGGTTTACGACTTACAGAGTTATGACTTTTTTTGACTATAGTTTACGTATTACGTATAGTATTACAATAATAAAAACTTTAAGTTGCCTAGTGACCTTATGCTCTTACCTTAAAAAAAATATTTAAAGTCGACTGCATTCGTTCAAAAGTAAGAGGAGAGGTGCGCAAACTATAGTTACAAATGCTCATAACTCTGTAAGTAATAAACCGATTTTTAAAAAAGTTAAAATTTTAATACCTTTTAAACAAGGTATCACCTCCTTTTTATTTAAAATTTTAAAGTAGTTAGTGACCTTATAGTCAAGTCATTATGAGAATAATCTAAAATACATCAAAAAGTGGTAAAATTGTTATCATTAAGCATGTTTAAAGTCGATATCTCAATTCGTAAAAAAGTAAGGAGAGGTGCGCAAACTATAGTCGAAAAAACTGTAAGTCATAAACCGATTTTTAAAAAAAGTAAAATTTTAAATAGGGAATTAAAATACCTTTGAAACAGGGTATCACTGGACCCCCCTTTCTATTTAAAATTTTAAAGTAGTTAGTGACCTTATAGACTTACTGCAATATGTCGCTTATAAAAAATACGTCAAAAAGTAGCAAAACTGTTATCATTAAACATGGTTTTTATTTGAGGTCGATACCTCAATCCGTTCAATAGTTAGCAGGGGCGGGGACTTTTTACGTCCGCACTGTATATTAATAAATAGCGAAAACTTTAAAACAGTATAGTTTTAGCTAAAGCCTTTCGCGAATGCATTGCTTTTTTAACACTAAAAAGTATGGAAAGACTGCGCCTGTTAAGTTTTTTTATATATTTTTATTTTTAAATAAGTGTCTGTAAAAAATGAACCAAAAGATTATATGTATTTATTATGCGTCTGGTTGTACAAGTAGTTCCTTCCTGTAGCCACTGGCTGTGCTCGTGTCGGCGACAAACAATATTCCCCAAGTATAACACAGTATCGATCACTCTCGCGTAGCTATTACTTTCTCTATGTGTATACCTAGTTGACACTGACATGTTGGTCGCGATACTTCAAAAACCGTCAGAAAATCTCGCCCTTAGAAAAAAATCTGACGATTTTTAAACACAAGTTTTCATTTAATGATTTTTGTCAGGACTATTTGCTAATATTCCTTAAATATTTTTCATGTGTAAACAAACCTTTAAAACTTTTAACATACAAAACCATAGATAGCCATGGAATATTTCGCTATCAATGTTCAGAAAAGTCACACAGATTCTGTCTTTCCTTTTACATGGTGATAATTTTCGACATCTATTGGTACGCGTAGTAACAATATAGCTGTAAGCAATTTTAATAAAAAAATGACGCAGTTTTTCTAACAACGTAGGATAAATATGAAGGTTGCTGTGTTTTTATTTTAAATAAGGCGATAAATAAAAATCGCCACTTTCCAGAATTCTGACAGGTGAGATTTTCTGTCGTTTCTGAAGAATCGCGACCGTTATAACAAAATCTATCGTTATTTTTGGCTAGACAAACAACGCTGAAACTGTGGAGAAATATTTTGAATAGATGCGTTCATGAAAGTGATGCTTTTATGTTAAAATTATAGATAAAAAAGTGTGCAAAAAAAGTTTTATGACATTTTTGGCCAAAGGGCCAAACTGTCTTTTTAGGGAGAAACAAAATTACCAAACGTCAGATCGAAAATTCTCGCTGATTGTTGACGTCAGTTAAATCTGTATAAACTTCGGGTGGAAAATACTGCAATAATTATCCAGAAAACTTTTTTGGAAGAGGGCTATACCTACGTGTCTGCTGGCGCCGTTTATTTGATTTATTGTTTTTTTTTTAAATCAAAAGAAAGCTCAGATAGCTTCCAAACTTGGCAACAAAATACATAATTTGGCAGGCCCAACGACGCAAAAAAAAATAGATTTTTGCCTAATAATAAATTGAATGACTTTCGTAATGCGAAATAAACAAATTACCAGCGACCTTGGCCATGAATTTCAACGAGGATAATTTATGAACTAGATTTTAGAAAAAGAACGATCGACAGAGATGAAATGAAATGAAATGAAAAAAAAGTTTTTTTTTTATAATTCGTTTACCGACACAAACAATTTTTTTAGGGGTGCAATTTCTATAGGTCTAAGGCTGATTGTGGAAAATCTGGTTTTTATCATAGAAATTGCGGTTTTACCAAATTCCCGTTTTTTGTTCAGTAACTTTACTTCACTAAGGTAAAAAAAAAATTTCCTCAATCAGTTCCTTACGGTTACGGACCCAGGATAATAGACAATTAAAGTAAATACTTCAACGCATCGGTATCGGTATACCTAACGCGTTCGAAACAAAGTCAAAAGACACTACATTTTTAACTTGTGTACGGCATGTTTCGAACGAGGCCTGCTTTTATGGTGAATGAGGTGGGAGAAGAGCTGACTCCACTCGTTGCGTACGGAGGGATGTACGTACGCAACGATTGGAATTAGCTGTTCAAGCCTTGCGTCCACTATAACAGCGGGTCTCGTTCAAAACATGGCATAGACAAATGAGAAATGTAGTAACTTATGGCTGCGTTTTGAACGCGTTAGGTATAGCGATACCGATGTGTTGAAATATTTACTTTAAGTGTCTAATAATAAAGCTTAAGCGTAAGCTACAAGATGGCGTGACAAGCGATGAAACTTTATTGACGCAAAAATGTGAAATATTTTTCTATATTTTTAAGACAATAAATATTTATTAAACTTAAATAAATCCTATATTGGATTTTGGTACCTAACCAAAAATAAGTCCCGTTAAATTGACATATTACGCATTTTTAGGAAAAAAAAAGATATATATGAAAAGTCCCTTAGTAACCTGCCAAAAGTGCCAAACTTTACTTAGAAATGGTTAAAAAAACAGAGAATGTCAAAAATGTAAAAATTTCAAAAGGATCGAGATAAGGCTCGTATTTTTCTGAGTTTCTTAACAACGCCAAAAGAGTCACAGTCAAAATTCAAAGCGTCGCGTCGCCCAGCCAAAACCGACGTAAGAGAAAAAAATATTTTTTTATTGTTTCTTAGGGTCAAGTTTATAGGTGTACCAAGTTAAAACAAAATCTCCAAAAAACGGCAATACAAATTGAATATTCCGAAAAACGACCCGACTATTGGTAAAGTATAGTACACTAACTCGCATGTTATGGTCATTACACGCTCAGATAAATTAAGACACTCGCCTGCGGCTCGCGACTCAAACTTCATATTCGCGTTTAACGAGCATGATAAAATGCTTGTTATGAAACTACTATAATCTTGCAATTACGGCAATACCTGTGTTACGGCAGTGGCGTACGAAGAAATTGTTCTTAAGGGGGGGGGACTTCAGTAACCGCATATTCTAGATAATTATTTTAATCTTAATTTGTGCGATTTTTTTTTTTAGTTTTCATATATTATCTCTTGGTTCACTGAATTTTAATTTTATTCCACTTTATCTTTCTTATTTTCATCTAGACAGGGTCAGCCCTAAAGCTTTTGCCCCCTGCGAAAAACAAAAAATTGTCCTCCCAAAGTTTTTCTGAATGTCCATGTTCTCATGACAAAATTGGTGCTAGAAAGCACGGATAGTTAACCATACAATCAATTATTTTATGTTGAAAGGAATTGAAAATATTTCGAAAACTTTAGCTTTGAAAGATTTGAAATTTATAACAAAATTTTTGGGTAATATTTACGAAATCCAAAATCTGAAAACCGCATATCAATAGCCGCTTTACTTCTTAAGTTATGATTTTGTTTATATATTTTAACGGTTTTTTAAATAACTGGGAAACTAAAGCTCCCACGAATTTGGACTTTTTTTTACAATAGTTAATCAGTTTATGGTCAGCCGATAGAGGTTTTTTGTGTCGAATTTCGTTAAAATCGATTAAGGCGTTTTTGAGTTATCGTGTATAGAGACAGACAGCTCAGACAGCACAAATTATCCATCGGACAGCCATTTTTTGTCCAAAACCGCCCGCATTGTCCATGGACCATTTATGGACATCCATTGGACAAAGGTTTTTCCTGATACACTAGATGAAAAAAAAAATTGAGTCCAAAGGACTTTCAATTTTGATCCATAAAGAACTGCTTTTTTTCAGTTAGTTTTTGGATATCCAATGGATAACGATGTTTCTTGGTTCATCGGTCCAAAAATAAACTATATCTGGCAGACGTCCATTTTGTTACCTGCAAAAGTGCATGACATTATACATTGACTAAACATTGAATATTTATCAAAAAATCTATTTCAATCGGGCTTGGTCTAGTTGGAACATTAATAAATATGTTTTTTGTCCGAACTGTTTTGGTTATCCAATGGATCATGTTTTTTCTTATTCATTACTAACAATAACATTTTTCTCATATCTAGCCGAATCATTTGTATATTATATAGGTTCCTAAGTATTTTTCATTATTTTAGACTAATTGGTGTTTTAGTATTTTAATACCCATCCTTTGCTAGGAACTCCATCCTCGGGGATCGATAATCAGATTTATGATGTTGGAGTGGTTTTGACAAAACTGTCCACTGGATATCCATTGGAACAAATATATCCTGTGTACTAAGAAAATTAGATCGACGGATATACATTGTAATTATTAAATTTTTCCAACAGTGAACCATAAAGACACTTTTTGGATAGCCAATGGATAACTTTTGGAAAGAATTTCGTTTTGACAATTGTATTATTCAATGGATATGGCTTGGACAAAATTTCTTACAGATTTGGTTGTCCCATGAACTGCTGCATTGTCCAGAAAACTCTCCACTGAACATCCTTGGGACAGAGTTGTGCTGTCTGGGAGACTGACAGACTGAGCTTTTTTTTTTTCGTCGATTAAGGTGTGTAACTCATTTTTGATAAAATTAAGAAAAGTCAAAATTTTACAATATCTCGAAAACTATAGCTTTGAAAGATTTGAATCTTATAACAAAACCCAAAATCTGCAAACCGCATATCAATAGCTACTTTACTTCAAAAGTTATGATTTTTTTTATATATATTTTAACGTTTTTTCAAATAACTCGGAAACTAAAGCTCCCACGAATTTGGACTTTATAACAAAATTCTTAGTCCATATTTATGGAAACATAAATCTGAGAACCGTATATCGCCACTTGCTTTGTTTCAAAGTTACAATTTTTTTAAATATTTTATCCCGCTTTTCCCTCTTTCAACCCCCCACTACTCAAAAGTTAATTAGTTCATAACCAACCGATAGAGGATTTTTTAACAAAATTTCGTTAAAATCGATTAAGGCGTTCTTGAGTTATCGTGAATACAGGCAGACAACAAACAACAGACAATATAACTTTTTTTTTCGTCGATTAAGGTGTTTTGGAAACTTAGTAACTCATTCTTGATAAAATTAAGAAAAGTCTTTTAAAGGGCTATGTCATGTTCAGTATAACTAATTTTTGTTTAATAATAAAAAACTTAGCGTAACCAAGATCTGATCTACATAAGCATTTCAGATACATAAGCAGTAGAAACGTTGTAAAAAGTAAAAAAATATGCACAATGGAAGTTCGAAACCCTATAGTTTATCTCTACCTTAATCTTATATCCTTAAAGCTAACAGTGCAAAATGAGCAGTGCAAGGGATTTTTAACTCATCATTAAAGGCTAATTATTATTATTAAAGGCTAGTTAAGGGCCCTATTCCCAAATTTAGGGTTGTGCACTGTTAGCTACCTAAAAAAGTTAGCAGTGCCCTGCAAATGATGATTTACATTAACAAAATCAATCATGTTCCAAACATTATAGGCTAATTAAAGGCCTTATTTTCGAAACAAAATTTTTAAGATATAAAAATAAATAAAAACATATAAAAAAAACATATCGAAAACCACATACCTCAAAACCACAAGAGCCACAAACTTGGAAATGAGGCCTTTCCCATAATTTCTAGATTAATAAATTCCTGTTTAAATATAATTTTTTTTTTAATTTTCATACATAAGCACTGCTAAAGCTATCAATGCAAAAAAGATTTTTGAAAAGGAAAAATCATAAAAAAATTATTTTGATAATAGGCCCTTTAATTAGCCTATAACGTCAAGATTTTAATAGAATTAGTAAAAAGTTGATTTTCTTAATGTAAATCATTTGCACTGCTAACTTTTTAGGTACCAAACCACAAGAACCACAAATTTGGAAATGGGGCCTTTAATTAGTCCATAATTTGTAGATAAAGAAATTCCTTTAAAAATATGCTTGCAATATTATAGAATAACTACAAACTTGATTTTGGTAATGTATTGCACTACTAACTTTTTAGGTAGCTAGCAGTATATATATTATCTGGCCTATAATTAGCCTTTAGTGATGAGATAAAAAACCCCTTACACAACTAGCTTGGAGCTCTAATCTTTGTTTTTCTACGATTCTAACCTATATACTTTATTTCGACGTGTGCAAACTGTTTATTACATTACATTATCAGCTCCAAGTGTCTGCTTTATTAGACCCAAGTGCAAGGTCATTTCGATGCTATTTCTACGAACACAAAAATGCAATACGTTTGTTGTTATGCCAAGGGCATGGCGGTTAATCAAAATTAACAACACCACTAATTAAGGGAGGGGGATATTTTGAGGTTAAAATTTTCCTCTTTTATTATGTATATATCGATGTGCTGAATAATAAATCTTATAATAATTTGAGGATAAATGTGTGCGCATGATAGGTACCTATAAAGAGCGTTAATTTTAAATTTAAATGTAGCTTATTCATTAGAGTGTGAATATATTTTGATTAAACTAGAATTAAGATTATTTTATTTATCTTAAATTTGTTATTGGCATTTTACAGTGATTGCTGTTTAATTGTTCTTTAAAACGATTTCTACGGACCCATTAACAAAAAAGTATTTTACCTTTCCCAGGAAACCAAAATATTTTTTCTTTTACGGGGGATGTGTAGGGTTTTCGTCTAAAACATCGTCATTACTATTAGTATATAATTAGTTCATATTTAACATTGTTAAACTATGCAACTGTATGTTTAAAGGATTCTACAGTAAACCTTGGTAAAGCTAACTTCCAAAAACTTGTTCTTGATAAGTATTTTAATCAAGAAGGTTAACATGTAAAACGCAAGTTATAACAAATGGAATACATACCCTATTAGAAAAGTAAATTTTGCGAGATAGGAAAAATGCATGTATGCGTTTTATTTGAAAACAAGAGTACTACAAAAGTTTGTCCAAATACGGAAAGTCTAGGTCTAAGGCTACTTAACCTAACTTTTAATTTAACTTAAAAAACTTATAGTAGAATGGTTTTGTAAATTAAAAGACAATTTCTTAACATAACAGTTTGATCTCTACTTAAAAGATAACCACAAGTTAGTCTTTAGTAAACTGCATCAGAGAATAAGATGGCCTTTCATTGACCTGGCAATTAGGCTGCATGTTGCGCCCTTTCTGCCATACCCCGTGTCTCACCTTAGCCTCCCATCCTATTTTATTACACCAGGTTCCATACCTTCATAGCACATCATACGCAAGTTTTAGAGATAAGAAAAACATACCGCCATGGCAGCCTGCCTGACCTCTGCTAGGTACTTCAGTATACTTCCATAGCTTTCCTGAAATACTAAGATCGCCAAGGTCGGGTTGACTAGTACTTAAATAAATTGCATGAAAAATACATGAATATATAAATGGGAGGGCGTCTAATAGGATGTGACCAATCTCGTATAATTTGGATTGAACTTCCTTACAGGTAAGTCGTTTAATGCTTAATTATACTTCGATTGGGCACATCCTATTAGATACACCAGGTAGTTGTTTAGAGAATATGGCGATATTAGTTAAAAGGTTAAATAATAATAAGGCAACCAGAAGGTTTAAAATTTAAATGTGTTTAAAATATATTTCTTAATATAATTAGCTAAGAAATCTTGTGAAATTAAAGGTTTGTTATAAAATCGATTGAACGTTTTCCTTTTTTCCGAACATCCCGCAGCCTTTCTAATACTTTTGATTGATGCCCCAAACCTTAATGCTGCGGAAGACACCCCATGTTCTGTGTTATGTCCTTTAAAATTTGATTCTATTTCTGCTATTCTTTTTAAATCCACCTGCTAATGCTTTGAGATGTAGCGGGCTTATGAGGCTTTTTAATTGTTAAAATAAGTGTATCCTTTGTTCTTCGAAATAGTTTTCTTTTCTGTATGCAATATATAATGGTAAAACACAAATAGAACTGTATAGAACTTTCCGTTAGCCTTGATGTTATTTAACTTATAGAAAATGTCTGAACTCTTTGAGCAGAACAAAGAGTCAAAAAAAGTACCATTTTTATAGTTAATAACCCGAATGTTAAATTTACCAAAGGGTACAATTTACCTATATAAGGTAACACTGGTTCCGGATACCAAGTTTATAAGAAGTAAACTGAGGGCGCAGCTTAAAAATGCGTCTCATAAATCTAGCTACCGTTTCTGATTTTTCTGCTCGCAAATTAAATTTAAGGCAGACCTATGTGTGTTAAGAGTTCAATATTTTCTAGTATTTTGATTCTGTTTCTAAAACGGATACAACTTGATTTACATTAGGCTGCAAGAATGTCTCAATATTATTGTAGCAAAACTTCCATCATTTGGAAAAAATTAATTGCATCCTCCCAAACGCCCCTTTTACTATAGGCAAACTTGATAAGATTGCTACACCCAGGGCAAAATTCTTTCATAATGGGTGGGGTTCCCTAAACGAGGATAAGAGTAAATCACCTTTCGGTTTTAAACCGATAACTTTTAAGCGAATCATGGATTCTAATTTTTGATCCCATGCTTGAGTTCTCCAGATATAATAAACCACCACCATGCGATATGTCATTATCGTTTCCTTTTTTTTTACATTTTTGGAAACAGTGAGGAAGGAGGAAATATATAAGACTTAAGGTTTTTCTAATTCATTATGAATGCATCCACTGGAAGCCACGACACAAACCGGTGGCATTTTTTGTTCAGATAGCTTGCAAATAAATATACAATTTTTATACCAGATTTCTTGTCCGCTATATAATTATCCAACGTATTTATGTACGTGGCAAATACAAAAAATATACCTAAGCTCACTGCCACATCATTCTCCCAATACCAAATCAATTCTTAGTAAAATATGACAATTTTTTAAAATTTGTTACAAAGCTTTTTAAGCTGTTCACTTTGTTGCCAAAAAACCCCCTTTTACTTTGCTTGCTTTCCAATGCAACACGCTCCCATCCCGATTTGCATGCATCGGAGAAAATTTCAATATTATAATTAGGCTGTAAAATAGTATGTGCTTTAACTACCACTCAAGTTCATTTTTAACTAAGAACCTAACAAGCATCTTTTTGTTATAGTTGTTCCTGTTAGCATTTAAGGCACGATATTTTTCTCGCTCAAGAGTTTTTACGTACAACAAGCCGTACTCTGTACAAACCGAGGCTAGCCTTCCTATAATTTGCGAAAACTCTTGAATTTTTTTTCTTTCAATTATCTTAATGGCTGTTTTAATTTTTGTTATTCTTTTTTGTGCGATATATATCCACATCTTTTTTGCATTAAGGATAAATGCTAAAAATTGTATTTCTTGAGTCGGTCGTGTATGGTTTTTTAATTGTTAATAAAAAACCTAATCTTTTAGATAAGAGAAATAGGCCTGAAAGGGTGGAATAAAAAAGTGCAGTTGCTAGACCGAATGGTAAACATTGGAATTCAACTTTTGTTTTGAAAAGAAAATCTTCAATATTTTTGGAAGCAGTTTTTAGTAATTAAGTTCTCTAATATCTTCCAGCTGAAAATGAGGTGGTCGAAAGAAATTTATGTAGGTTTCTAGGATTAAAGATAAACCTAAAATCCCCTGTTATCGTTCTGTCTTAAAAAATAGCTTAACAATAGCTGATCTTGACAGTTATTAACAGTTTTAACTGCTCCAACTTATAAATGTTGTATGCTTTTCGAATAAATTTTGAACTCATTTATGGTAAATTTTGATGTTTTGGGGCTGAAAAATTGAAAAGGTTTGTCCACAAAGGGAATTTTGTAATCTTTTGTCCAACTCAAAGCTAATTTATTTTGAGTTATTTGATTCCACTGTTCTGAAAAAAAAAATATTCTACAGGAATACGTTCTTTCACTGTTTAGCTCTAATATTTCCTATCGGCGCCTTTTTTATATTTTTGCAATTTTCGGCAAAACGTTCGCTAAAAAAGAAAAGATCTGGATTTTGCGCAGTAGCAGTTTTTTATATTTTTGCATGAAACAATATTGTGGACAATGCAAAACAACTGCGCCGATTTGGCAAGACCCAAAAGATCTTCATCAAGTGCTTCGTCTCTCCCTTTTTTGTTTAGACCAAATTAGACAAAACCCGCTCTAAGGCTGTCAAGCCTTTTCCCAAAATGGTTTACAATTTCAAGAATTACGTATCTCTTTTTTGCTCTGTGGATACTAGCATCCTTTTATTTAATAAAAGCTTGTTCTTTAAAAGTTTATTTTAATAAAAATTATTATTTAATTTTTAAATTTGTACCCAAAATCGTCCATTTTGAATCCACCATATTGAAATTTTCAAATCTGATCAAAAATTCATATCCCCTTCCCGAAAAAGCCCTGTATGCCAATTTTGATTTAAATCGAACAAACTAAATCTTTTCCCCCTCCACTTTCCTCGTTGGAGGAAGGTGGGTACCTGAGAATATCATAATATTGTATTTTCACCGGTACTATAAACGCATACTAAATTTGAACACAATCGGATGTGGATAAGTCAGTTAAAATTGGTCCTCTCTTAGGGGCAATTGAAGGCAATAGGTATATAAGTCGGTTAAAATTGGTTAGCAAAAGACATATAACTATGAGATACTATAACGGCCCTACCCTTGCTTTTCCCGAGAAAAATGCGTACCGATAATAACTCTCCCAATCAAGGTGGCCTGGAAAAAACCGATAAACGCAGAGTGTAAACGGGCAGGCGCGTCGATTGCGTCATCAGTGAAAGTGTCATTAAATTATCGTAAGGTCACTACGACGCCAGGCATGGATTTGTAAGTGCATGCGCAGTAGATTTTTGGTTTATGGCCTGGTGACCCAAACAGTTTCAAAGCCAACCGCGATCTTAAATTTTCTCCTTTGTTTTTCAAAGTTATTTTCGTTACACATTTTGGAGCATTTGGGCCAATATAGTATCTCATAGTCATACGGCAAAAGATGACCAAAAATCGTCCAACACACCAAATTTCAACGAAATCGGACGTAATTCAACTGTACCCCTCTCCACCCCCTTGGAGTAGGGTGGAGCTGTCAATTTGATCACACTATATTCTTGTGTTGTCACCGCAACTATATAAGCATGCCAAATTTGAAGCCGATCGGATGTCGGGAAGTTGGTCCAATTAAGTTGCAAGATTTCACCCGAACAAGTTAAATCAAAGCTTGTAAAAAAAGCACGTGTCCATAAGAAAAAAGTTCCTCCAGAAAGTTTTAAGCGTTTTTAACAGCTTTGAGAATAAAGGCGCAAACAAATATAAACTAAAAATGAGAACTTCGGGTTTTTTCCGAAACTACTCAGATATAGTATTTTTTTTTAGTTTTGAGCAAAGCATCAAATTGCGCAACTTTGCCCTAATTTAAACCTTTTTGTATCTCCTACTCAACCCCTCAGCTACTAAAACGCCCCTTTTCTCATTTAAAAAAATATGTGGCCGACCCTGCGTATTCTCGTAATTCAAAACCCTAAGCGCTGCCAACACGAATGGCGGAACACCATGCAACTGCTTACTGTTCTGCCATTCGTTGTGGGAAGCGCTTAGAATTTTTAGTTACGCGAATACGTATGTTGACAGTATGACGTCACATTAAAATTTCAATAGAGCCGCTGAATTCGGCGGAAGTGTGCACAACGTAAACGGGGCATAAGAGACCTTTGAAGTTACCTATAATTTTTTTAATTTCTCTGGAACTGGATTGTTATTTTTCGTGCTAAAATGGATAAATATATTATTCAATAAATAAACATGACATCTTCATGTTCAAGGTTGGCCACCGTGAGCCAATCAGCGAAATGTCAGCGAACAAAGTGATCGTTTGCCAATAATTATGCTTAAATTCACGCTTGTATTTCTGTTATTTCAGTCATATAGAAATCGGAGGGGAATAGAACAAATCGACGAAAATTCGTCGAGTGCACATCCAAGTTTTAAATTTTAATAAATGTGGCGGATTCATAATGTTAAAACTAGTTACTTTGGGTGTTTCGCCACTAAGTTAAGGATTTTTTTTTTCAAAAATATTTTAAAAACTACTGCCTAAAAAAATATTTATCAGTGGTTATTAAATAAAAATAAATAATGCCTACATATTCGCAAATCCTAACTAGAATCTAAGGTACTAATCTGACGTTTCGGCAGGAAATCTACTGCCGTTATCAAAGACATTATTCTTTTAAAAACTTTTGTAAGTGTTTTTTAAAATATATGTCTGTTGTCATACAATTGGCTGATAGAATATTTCAAAACATTAACACTTCACAGTTTTGTGTGTCGATAGTAGCCAAGAAGGTAATTTTGTACATTACCTACCTTATTGAAATTAAAAATTTAAAGTGAAATTAAAAAATAAAGTGAAATATTTTGTTTTAAAATATAAAGCATAAAAAAAAATTGCCAACATTCTTTTGAGAATGATCTATAGTAATGTGGGGAGAAACCAGCAGTATATTACAAAAAAAAACCCAATACAATTACAAGAAAAATGGAAGAATCAGCTTGCATCTATCTAAAATAAGAGGAATGCATAGCCAGCGCATCAGTTGGTGTAAATTCAGTTTGGCCTCCAATTTTAAAACAAGATTTTTTAGAAAGGCTTTTTTTAAATAAATTAAATATCGCATTGATGTTCATTGGGTTCTCTGATGCATTTTTTCTTAAATTCAGTAAAAATATAACTTTATACTTGATATTTTAAAACAAAGAACAAAATATTAAACTTTATTTTTTGATTTTACTTTAAGTTTTTAATTTCTATAAGGTAATCCTAAATTGAAAAAACCATAGCTTGTTCTTTATCAAGAGCAAGAACACGCTATATAAAAGAAAAATATACAATGACTTTTGAAAACGAACTCAATACCCATGAAAATACTTACCGAATACTTTGTTGGCTACTATAGACGCACCAAACTGTCTGACAAGTGTTGTTTTTCGAAATATTTTATCAGTCAAAGTCAGTTAATTGTATAACAACCAGGGAAAATAGAACATTTAGTGAATGGATATCACCAAAGAAAAAGTGGCGAAAAGGACCACGCACGGATCTTATGGAAAAAAAAGTTATACGATTGTTATGAAACATGTTGTAGTTCTCGAACTTCCGATCAAAAGTTCTCATAGGCCCAAAAAGATTCTATGACTATTTCGGTTGCTTTTATACTAATTATTGAGAAGAATTTATATGATTAATCCAAAAAGGAGTGATGTATTTTGACTAAACTCGTATCAGCTCACCGCAAGGTCAAACACATTCGCGTGCGCAGAAATTGTTCCTGGGGGTTGGGGGGATTGGGTAACAGAATATTGGTAATTTTTAGGAAACATTTCAGTGTCTCTGGAGGGGGGGCTTGAGCTCCTTAGGCCCCCCCATGCGTACGTCGATGAGATTATGCAAGATCTTAAGTTAGAGTTTCGAACTTCTATTGTCTTTATTTTTTTATTTTTGCACAACGTTTCGAATGCTTATGTATCTGCAATCTTCAACAGGTGAATACTACCAAAAACTAAGACTACCTAATCCTATATACTAGTATGTGTTCAGTGGACCATAAAAACCCTGTGTTTAGTGGACCATGAAGTTTACAATTGGTTGGCTCCACCCTTTCGCAGTTGAAATCTGTTACCTCCGAAAAATACGGGTTTCAAAATATCTTTGATGGTGACACGATTGTACAGTTTAGTAATTTTTACGGACAGTCTTGACTATTTAACTTTTTTTTTTTATTCTTAAACAGTTACACTTACAACAAAAACGATAAATATGGAGAAAAAAAATACATTTAATGGTATTTTTTTTCTTTTACTATTTATATACCCGGGATAATTTTTTTTGTCATAATCCGTTAAATATAACTTATTTCGAAAAATGACAGAAATAAAAAAAAAAATATTTTTTTACATTTTTCCAATATATTATTTTTTTAATATATATTTTTTTAGTACTGTAAATGTCAAAAATCAGAGCTGGCCAGTGTTATGAAAGTCAGACTTTTGAAAAACAATAACGTTTATAATATCACGGACTCTTCATAACCTATTTTTCTGGGTGTTTTTAAATTTTTTATCTTTTGTGGACCTTTTCTGGAAAACTTTCAGTGGGAAAGGGGTTAATAAAAATCATATTCATTATTTTTAAGAAATAGAGATAGAGAAATAGTTGCAGATTGCCCGAATCGTATTGAGAATTCCAGTGTTCATTATATTAAATTTTTTTTCTTAATAAGTTTAAAGGGGGGGGGTTTAATTTTTTTTATGTTTTTTTTATTGGCGACCAAAATATTTAAAAAAATCCGAGTATTATGACACTTTCGATTTGGTTTTTCGTAAGCTATCTGCAAATTTCGTTTTTCTGGGGGGGAAAAAATAATCTCTAATAATTTAAAATATCCCATAGGCGCTTGGTCGGTATCGGAAACCACTAAGAACTTCAAATAAGTGCCTGAATCCCTTACGTACCTTCTCTGAAACACTGGCAGGAGAGGGTTTTTTTCTTTAATCGACTAATAACCTAGATTGCCCGAATTTGGGTCTCCAATCTGGATCTGTTTTGGTTCGAAAATATTTTTAAAAAAATGGTGGGGGGCCACAAGGACACCTATATATGGGCTCCATCAGATTTTTTTCCGTCTCCTTTTTGTACTACTGCTAATAATATTTTTGGCCGATTTCTCGAGCTGGTGGCAGCCAGAATCAAAAGGCTACTGGGAAAAAGATGCAAAGACATAAGACTTCTCACAAGCATTCTAACCCGTCACAACCGGAAATATCTTTCCGGCGCCGGCGTGGGTGTGGAAAACGACTCTTGACAGACATCTTGGCACCTAGTGAGAGAGTGATGTGTAAGATATTGATGTTTGTAAAAAGAACGGATGGGTAAGAGAGAAGTGGCACTAGTGGAATCATAAGGGAAAACAACGGGGTAGTGTAAAAAGGGTTTAAGGAGGCCTACTTGCTAAGCAATGAGCCATCCGATGGTGGCAAATATATTGAATTTAATATTTATCTTTAAAATTTCTATACCTTTTTTTTTGTATGTAAGATTTTTAATATTTTCATGATTTTGTACTTTGTTTCAAAGTCTTACGATAATCAGTTACACAATAAAATCGCAAATCTGGTGGATTTTTGATATCATAGGCAATCACTCGATACCGAGTATGATTTTCCTCTATTCTGTATCGTCGCTATCTGTTGTACGTTTTTTGATGGCTATGTAAGCCAATTCTCGAGCCGCACACCCTTCCACAGTCCTGGCACACCCAGTCTCCGGTAGCAGCTGGGTGTTGTTGGTCATCCATTCTTCCATTTTTTCGCTCCTTTCTACGTTCTCTCTTTTCCGTCTCTAGTCTACGTCGTTGCTCTTCAAAAGTTTGTGCTCCCTCATGGACCGTTCAGCGCCATGAAGCCCTATCGTTTGCTGTGGTCTCGAAGTTGTTTATATCGATGTGACCCTTCATCATATTGCCTTTGAGAACGTCCTTGTCCAGTTGTCCATAAAATATCTGCTTTGTGAGACATATTTCGGGCATGCGGATAACGTGACCAGTCCAACGAAGCTGGTGCTTGAAGATAAAAGCTTCTATACTAGTTGTTCTGGCTTCTTCTAAAACACTTATGTTTGTTCGTCGGTTTTGCCATTTTATTCTCAGGATTCGTCTTAAACAACTGGGGATATTTTTCTAGTCGTTTGATAAGCCTTCTTTCTGTAGGTCGTCCACGTTTCGCATCCGTATGTTAGAGTTGGTATTATAAATGTGTTGTAGACACGAAGCTTGGTCTCCGCATTGACGTCGTGATTGTTGAAGACTCTTCGAAAGCCGTCCGAACGCTGCGCTAGCACATTTTAGGCGATGCTGTATTTCTGCGTCAATAGTTGCATTTGATGATAGGCGGCTCCCAAGGTATGGGTAATGTTCCACGTTCTGCAGAGGATGGCCATTTATGGAAATGTTTGGAGCTTGGGGATTCGCACCTGGTTCTGGTTGGTGAAGAATTTGCGTTTTGGCAAGATTGACCTCTAGGCCAATGCTTTTGTAGGCTTGGTTAAATGCATTGATATAAATAAGTAAAAAGCTAGATTTCAAAAACTGTCTTTTGTTGTTTTAACGAGTCGAGTTTCTCAGGCTATACTCTAATGGCTATACTAACCGATTCGCGGACACTCCGTCGTAAATTTAAAGTCGCAAGCACTTGCGACGTCCCCACTACCGTCGCCAACCATTTCGTCGCAAACTAGGAGATTGCGACGGCTCCACCACCGTCACGTATAGTATTGTCGCAGATCCAATACATCGCAAACATTTGCGTTGCGGATCCTTAAGTCGCATAGGACATTGCCCACCAATGCCGCAGAACTGCTTTATCGCAAACGTTTGCTATCGGGACTGGACCCTACGTAACCTTACCTATAATCGCCAATGTATATTAAATATACCTACTGTTCAATCCAAATTCTGCGGACCAATTTCAATATGGCAGCTGCTGTCATTTTACCCTAGAAACTGCTAAAAGGGTCTATTTTAGAACGGTCCTAAGTTTAAGTGAAATTTTTGGTTTTAAGCATTTTAAACCCTCCTTGAGTTTTGGACATTTTAATAAATTTGTTCATGGAATATTCATCTTAACACAATCTTTTGTTCGATTTAAGAAGAAAGTTTCAATTTAGAAGAAAAGAAAATTAAAAAACTTAAATCCACGCGGGGTTTAAATAGTAAACACTCTGTAGAACAAATTACAATTAATTTTTCCTTGATGTCACACAACGATTTAGATGGGTAATAATAAGATAAGGAGTAGATTAATTTGGTATTTATTTAAAAGGTCTTCTTATTTATAAAATGTATCAAAAAACTTTTTTTGTTTATATTTCTGTCACAGTTTCAAAATATTATCTGCGTCCAAATCACAAACAGCAAGTTCGGATCTCTTACCTCTGCTTGTACCTTGCCTTGCACCAACCTCTACTGATGAAAGCTACATCTTTGAAATGAGTGGCCTTTGAGTAAGGAAATTTTTCTTGACTGAGCGTTTATATAACCTCAATGTTTTAATTTCACTTTGTAAATAAATTAATATATTTGTTTTGGGTTTTTTTGTTTGGTTTATTTTTCGTGCATAATCAGTGCCCTTCACTTATGTTTGTTTTGCCTCGTAGTGCCCTCATAAATATATTTTTTGTGCTGAAAACGGGTTCAAAATATGGCGTTTTTATGGACAATATTGGAGGTGTTTTATTGGGTAATGAACAACTTGGGATATTAAATAAGGTAAATTAATCCTTGTAAAAACGGTTACTTAGGGAAATTATAAACGAACTTATTACCAATTGCCACAAAGCAATCCTTTCTGAGGGCTATAAATTTAAACCACCCCCCAGAGGTAGTCTAAAAAATCATCTTTATAACCTCAAACACAGATAATAAAGCTATCACATGCCAAATTTTTGGCATATTGACCATTTGCCATTTTGAAACCTGTAAAAAAAATGAGTTTTAGAGCATTTTCTCCTAAAATATGGTAAATTTTGAGAAAAAAAGCAGTTTTTCAGTGTTTTTTTGCAATAACAATACAAAATAATCTTTTCTGTATGGGTAAGTGTTTTTTGAAAAATGGTTTTAAAATTTAGTACCCCCCACAGGTGTAAATGTGGGTGGTACTATTTTAGATCTTAGTAAATCTCACTGTAAATGTCCTATGCGACTCCAGGAACCGCGACGCGAATGTTTGCGACGGACTGGATCATCGACGATACTTTATGCGACGTTGCTGGGGCCGTCGCAATGTCCTATACGACATAAGGAATCGCCACGAGATGGTTGGCGACGGTAGTGCGGACGTCGCAAAATCTTATACGACTAAAACCTGGTTTCCATCTACGACTTTTTCGTGCGCACGGGTCACATGACTGTCATAACATTTCATATTGACATCATGTTCCCGGGTGTTAAGGATCCGCGGCGCAAATTTTTGCGACGAAATTGGTCTGCGACGAAATGGTTGGCGATGCTGCGCTGGTGGGGACGTCGCAATGACCTATACTACTTAAAGGTGCACGACGCAAATGTTCATGACTGAGTTGGCCTGCGACGAAATGGTGGGGACGTTGCGATGTCCTATGCTACTTAAAGATCCATGATGCAAATGTTCGCGGCGGAGTTGGTCGCAACTGCTTGCGACTTTAAATTTACGACGGAGAGACCGCAAACCATACACATAACACCCACAATATAATGGAAAGCTAAATGGGAGACTCTGAAATGGTTTTCTAGGCAACCAGACATACACGTCGGGAAAGGTACTGTACTTACCCACGGCATGGCGCTGGTAGCAAACTTGTAATTTTCGTCTTCTCGAGGCTTAGGATTTCTCCTTTCCTTCTACTTACACATATTAAAGAAGGATACAAATATTGAAACCGATTTATAGCCTCAATTTCAATTTAGCTGCGGCGGTTGTGGAAAATTCCAGTTGTAGCCATTTCCATTTTTAGAAATTAAGAAATTTGAAATCCAACGTGTTCTTGTGTTTTTTTAGTATATTTTTGGGTGTTATGGACTTTATTCGTGATGGAGGGTTATACACCTAGAAAAAAGAAATGTGTTGTTCCGGGATGTACGGATGTTTTAATAAAAAAACATACTTTTCCAAGGAATGATCCAGAACTATTTAGAAAATGGGTGGAACAAGTTAAAAATCCCATTTTAATAAATAAAAGTGCTGAACAAATTTATGCAACTTATATGGTGTGTGACAGACATTTTCATGAAAGTGACAAAGTGCAGGGAACCCTAAGAGGATTAAGAAAGACAGCCTACCCTACTCTATTTCTTCCTACTCAAACAGGTTTGTTGCTATATCTTTTACCCCCCAGTTCTAAATTCCATGTTAGGGCTAGTTCATGGTTAGATTCCTTTTCTGCAACATTTTCCCTTTTCTTTTTCCTTAAGTAAAGCTGAGTTTATACAGAAAAATAAGATAAAACATAATACCCATTCCCAACATAATGCAGTATACGGTTTTCTGCCATTTTTAATTTTTTCTGAAAAATTCTTTATGGGGGCACCTTCTAGGGTCTCTAGGACCCCAAATCCGCCTGCGCCCAATTTCCAAAATTGCAATGAAACAAGTGTGAATTTCATAAAAAGTTTTTGAACTTACACTTTTTTAGAAAATTTCACAAAAGTGTAAATTCATAAATAATATTTCTTTTGTAGGTTTCACCACTAAACAGTCCATTTTAAGATCAGTAAATGTTTCTCGACAAAAAGATTTGATTCCAAAAGCAAGACATCTTTACAAAACTGTCATTAGATGGGGCAACAAAATGTCTGTTCTGACAAGTCGAATGGATAGTTATAAGAGAAGATTGCATTTGGCTGAAAATACTCTAAAGTCAGTTGATAATTTTGCCAACATTTTTGACTCGGTAAATGAGACAAACTACAACTTTATTATGTCTCAAATCAGACTTCAAAAAGTTAAAGTTAAAGCCAGTAGATTCACTACCAATGACAAGATATTAGCTCTTTCAGTATTTAAGGCCAGTGCTAAAGGCTACCGAGTTTTATCAAAGATTTTTGCTCTTCCATCAAGGAAAACTTTGACAAATCTTCTAAATACGGTTAGAATAAATGAGGGCCTGAATGAAAATCTATTTAAAAATTTAGAAAATTCAGTAAAAAACATGAAAGGAGAACAAAACAAATGTTGTGTGCTGATGAAATGTCTCTATCTCGCCAAGTCCAGTACAAGCAAAAAGAGGACTATATTGAAGGAATTGACAGAACATCAAATTTACCTGGCCTTGTAGATCATGTGAATGTTTTTATGCTCCAAGGAGTTCATTCACATTGGAAGCAGCCATTATGTTACACTTTTAGTGATGGCCCTACAAAAAGCATTATTCTTAAAAACATGATCATAAAAATCATAGATAGGTGTCAGAAAATTGGATTGCATGTGGTCGCAACAGTTTGTGATCAGGGTACAACAAACCAAGCAGCAATCAATGCTCTATTACGTGACACTTCTGTTGCATTTCAAAAAAGTGGAGAGGAAAATCGCAAGTTTGGATTTGTAGTCAACAACCAGGAGGTTGTTCCGCTGTATGATGTTCCCCACCTCTTTAAGGGCTTGAGAAATAATTTGTTGGAGAAAAATTTACATTTTGCGTACAAATCAAAAAAGATGGTAGCAAAATGGAACCATCTCGAAACATTCTACTATTTGGACAAACAGCAAGAGGTATCTCTTTGCCCAAAATTAAGTGACCAGCATATTTTAAAGGATAAAATAAACAAAATGGAAGTCTCAAATTGTACGCAGGTCTTTAGTCAGCAAGTGGGAAATTTGATGAAATCTATTGCTTTGTGGGGTGAGTTTGCTTATAAATTTTTAAATTAAATTTGTTTAATTTTCTTCTTGTATGATTCTAGAATTTTCTCATACATACAAGTATTTTTTCTACTTATAAAATGTTTGTTTTTTAATTGTAGGTGATACAGACAAAACAAACTTGGACAGCAGTGCGTTAGACACAGCCAATCTAATATTATTTTTGGACGAACTTTTTGACAGCTTGAATGTTAACTCTAGGGTGGCACCATCAACAAAGCCTCTCAAAGGTGGAGTTAAGCATGATAGTGGCCATGAAGAGTTTTGGAGGGATTCCATAAAGGTTTTGGACGGTATGCGGTTCTACAGTATGGACAAAAAATGTTTTGTGTCAGTACCTTCTGTTAGAAATTTAATACATACAGTTAAGGGGTTCATTTATTTAAAAAACATACTTTTAAAAGAGTTTAAATTAAAATACATTCTTACCAGATTTTTTGATCAAGACGCATTAGAAAACTTTTTTAGTTATATTAGAAGCCATGGAGTACGTAACATATCACCCGGAGCTTCTCATTTTCAGACATCTTTTAAAACTCTTCTGATTAACAACTTTATGTCTTATCGCTCACCATTTTTCAACTGTAGGCATGAAGAATCAAATGTATAATTTGAAATTATTTCTTTCATCTGACATTCCCAGTGATAAAATTGACGTTAGCAATTACTCAAATAAAAATCTTATTGATATCAATAATGATCCAAATAACAAGCTTGCTCATTTAGTTTCTATACAAAAAAAGACCAGACTGGCTAGGTGTACTATTACATATTTTGCTGGTTATGTAGCAAGCAAAATAATAAAAATTTTAAAAAAGCATAAGTGTGATCAATGTCGAACAAATTTACTTTCATGGGGCAACCCAGACACTGATTTTATTCAAGCACGAGAGTACACTCCAAACCTACTTTTAAGACCTGGAGGTTTTTTAACTTATTTAGTTAGTCAGGCTATGCCTTACTTGTATTATGCAATTCCACGAGTAGCAATGCAAAAAAATATATCCAAGATATTAAAAGAAATTTTAATAAAAAAAGTAGATTTTAAACCTATAAATTGTTTAAAGCACAGTTTGAGTGGCATTTTAATATCATTTTTGATTAGATGAAATTTATAAAAGTTTTCAATGAAACTAGAGAGAAATCTTATTTTGACCCCTTAAAAATTCGAGCTTTCAAGAAATGAGATAATAAAAGAAAATTAAAAAATGTCTACAAAAGCAAACCCTCAGTTTAAGTTTTTTTTTGTTATTTTGTATTATTTTATTAGTTTGTATTATTTTATTATTAGTACTTGCCTATGTCATTTAACCAAAATAGTATCATGTCACGCGATGAATATATTATCGATGTAACTGACTTCATAGCGATTCAACTAGTCACAAACCCTTGTTAAATAAAAATTAAGAAATTAATAATAATTTTAAAAAATCTCCTGCGTCTTCTAACGTAATAAACTCATTAAAATCAATTTTCTCTAGGCAGGGCATAACAAAGATAGTCATTTCGGACAATGGTCCAGAATTTCAATATGCTAAATTTCAGAAAGTTTTCCACTCAATGAGAGTTTCACCATATTTTTTTATCTCCAAAATACCCTCAAAGTTGAAGGATTCATTCAAACCATTAAAAAAGTCACTGGCTCAAAATCATGATCCTCACATGGCTCTTCTTAACTTGCGTAATACCCCAGTGGATGGAAAACACTGACCTGTTGTCATTTTGTACAATAGAAACTTAATAGACTTGTTACCTACTGTAAAATCAAAATTTTTTGCTAATAACAATTTTAAAGATGGCAATATAACAATTGTCTTAACAGCAATCACGAAAAACAGAAAAAACTTTGACAAAAAGGCAAAGCCTTTGTGACCTCTTAAAAATAATTGTTAGCAAAATCATAAAAAAAAGTTGGTATAGAATCTTACCAAGTTAGGTTAAACGAACGGCTCTGTTATGATTAGAAAAAGGAAAATTTTTATAGACATTTTGATACTACTCCTGAGAATGCAAAATTCCACCAAAAACCACTCAAAACTCACCTAAATAACAATATATTCAAGTTTATCAAAATCAGCAGTTTGAGGAATTTCCTGAGTTTGTCCCAGATGTTAGATGAGACAGGTTTGACAATGATAATTTAGCAAGTAATTCTCAAAAAATCAACAATTAGGAAAAAATACCTAAATACCTGTTAAATCTACCAAAAACTTTATAGAATTTGAACAAATTTGTCTTATTCAACCTTTTGACAGGACAACTTTGAACGCTGACAAACTATCTATGTCTTCTGAAAAGTGATTTTAAGGATACCTCAAAGTTAATCAACTTTGGGGTATCATTAAAATCACAGTCTACTCCAGACTCAGTGAAGATAAGTGGATCTGGTCGAATCTTGCAAAAACCTCAGATTATGTAAAAATTTTTGACATGGATGGTTTGTTAACTCAAACTTGAAATTTTTTAACACATTCCTATTGTTGAAAAACGAAATTTTTGTTACAAATTATTTAATTTTAAGATGTAGTGAAAGCGCATTTATTTCAATTCTATTGAAGCTTTAACGACATTTTTTTAGACAAAAAAAAGGAAGAGAAGGCAACTGTCTTTATACTTTTAAATGTTCTTTATTAAAAGTTATATTTTTTACAAAAATGTCATGTGATTCGTGAACGATTCGTTCACTATGATCAAATCACTTGCGATTATTGAGTGATCGAATCATGTTTGCTCGATATGATTCAATCAGTCAAATGACCGACGAAGACAGAATGAATCAAACGAGTGAATTAAATCGGAACGGATTAACGACTGACTGACCCACTGTGGCAATACACTGAATAAGTTGGACATAGGTCTATCGTCTCGTTCATTCGTTCCTTTGATTCGAATTCCTAAGCGCGGGGTAATCTGTACGAAAATATAGATTTTTTTGGTCAGCAGAGTATGTCGTATTCAGCTGAATATAGACCTTTTTTTTTTTTGTTTTGGTCACCATTTTCTTTAATTTAATTTCAAATGATTGATTCAATGATCGATTTAAAAGATACGATCAGTCTAGAAACAAATCAGTGATCAATTCGTTCAGTACAAAATGATAGATTTACCCATCTCTAGTACGAAATAAGTATTGTTAGGGTTAGTGGTAAAAAATAACTCTACCATATAAATTTTAAAAATTTTATGTATGTATAACAAATGCATCTTTAAAAACTTAATGTAAAAATTCTAAAAACTAGAGGCACATTGTCATTTTTAAAATGTCTTATAATTGTACAATTTGGAAAACCTTTATTACTTAATGAATTATTGTAAACAAGTGCATAAAAGTGAATAATCATTGTAAACAAGTGTTATAATAGAAGTGAAGTTTCATTATAAACTTATTATAAAATGTAAACCTAAAAAGGGGATGTCATGTGAACAAAATGGTACCATGTCACGTTATCATGTCATAGCGATCCAACAAACCACTAACCCTTGTTAAATAAACGTCACTTCTGCGTTTCTGTCTTGTCCATTTTTGTCATAATATTATTTTTAGATATTATTTTTTTGTTATTAGACATACCATTGAGCATACCATCAAATAAATTAATTTCAACTATTTTATTTGTTTTGTTTTGCTCTCCTCTTAAAGTTTAAAATTGGCATCTTATATTCTAAGCCTAGATCGTTCTAGGTCCATACTCTTATATTTATATGTATGATGTGCCTCCAAGGTTGTATATGGTCATTTCATGCTTGCATAAGTAATTCTCCGATTATAAGACTTAATAGCAGAAACTGAGCAAGACAACACTTCATAACATGCTAAAAGTAATGAAAAAACTAAAATCAGATTTTTTTGTTTTAGTCACTAAAGAGCAGTTAGGTAACTACTTTTTAAAGACTAATCAACTATTATACTGCTTCTTACCGGCTAAAACAAAACAAAAACGGTATCTACTCTTTTTTCTTTACTTTTAGCAAGCATGAAGTGTATTTTGCTGTTAAGTCTTAAAATGGGAGCATGAATTGACCATAATAACTTTTGAGCCATACTGTAATTAAGGCTTTTTGTTCCTCACTGTAAGTGCTTTTATACTTAAACATTTATTTAAAAAAAAACAGTTTTCTGTAAAAAGTCCTGTACTTACCAGAAGGATGGCGCCACTAGAGCATGAAAAACTCTCCAACAGTTCGTAGCATTGGAGAGTTCATTATATTGTGGGTGTTATGTGAAACCATACTAACCAGTCAAGAAAAAGCATCATTTTGTAAATTGTGCCACGTCAGTTTACTCCACGTGTAATAATTTTTTTAAACTTTTTAAATTGTATTTTAACATCTCACAAATAAGCCCCTTATCAGTATCTGTGTATTTTGCCAAATTGAACCAAGTACGTTTTATTTTTTTTCGCAATAATAATTTTCAATGTCAAAGATACGGGTGCAGTATTTTATATTTAAAAATGTTCGCAAACATATTATGGTTACAGGGGAAGGACACTATAGATAACTAATTCTCCAAAACCTTATACCTTGTGCACAGATTACATAGCCCTAATATTTTTAATTTTTAGCAATGGATTTTTATGGTTTTGAATTTTCTGAAAAACTGAGAAAGAGTCTTCTTGAATCACCTTAACCGTTTTCGTCATTAGACAGTTAAAGTAAATATTTCAACGCATCGGTAACGGTATACCTAACGCGTTCGAAATAAAGCGAAAATACACTAAGTTTTTGACTTGTTCATGCCATGTTTCGAACGATGCCCGCTTTATTGACGGGTGCGATGACAGAACCGCTGATTCCACTTGATGCGTACATAGGGATGTACGTAACGTTACGGACCCACGTCATCGCACCCGTCGAAAAGCGGGCATCGTTCGAAACATGGCATCAACAAGTCAAAAACTTAGTGCTCCGAAACCCACCTTCGGGCAGATATTTTTTCTGCCCGAAGGTGGGTTTCGGAGCACCGTGTCATAACATATGGCTAAAGTGCCTGAAATATGTAGTAGTCGTGCGGAACTGTCAATAGCAGTGACGACTTTATTAAAGTCAGCCTCTAATGTACCGATAAGTCCCTAATGTCACAAATATTAGCAGTAACTTTAGGTAACCAGCTTGGGAATTACGAAATGCAGCAACCTGGGGGGAGAGGGATAGGTGTAAGTGTTATGAAGTGTTATAATGGGGAAAGTGGAGATTCACACAAGTTTTTCTTTGACAAAAACATTTAGAGGCGGCAAAAAATATACTTACTTTTGGTATTTTTTTTAAACCCCCCAACCCCACCAAGAAATATGAGCGATCCCGTGATAACGCGGATATAAAAAAGCATTTATAACTGGCAACTTTCCACCTTTGAGGGGACTCTCTAATTTGCTGACCAGATGAGATTTTGCTGACCGGGTATTTCTAATCTGAAGTTCTGCTGACCACTGTATACACGTTGATCCTGGACTCAAAAAGAGCAACCCTGCTTAAATTTCCCCGCCCCACCCCTCCACCGCTTTGAAGATATTACATGTTAATACTGGACTCAAAAAGAGCAACCCCGCCCCACCCCCCCCCCCGCTTTGAAGATATTCACAAAAATAATAAAGTTTGCTGACCGGGTATTTCCTAGGCTGAAATTCTGCTGACCACTATATACACGTTGATCCTGGACTCAAATAGAACATCCCTGCCCAAATTTTTTTAAATATTTTCACAGGAGTGGGAGGTGGGTGGTAAAATTTGGGTAGATGTATTCTATTTGCGTCCAGGATCAACGTGTATATAGTGGACAGCAGAATTTAAGCCTAGAAATACCCGGTCAGCAAGCTTTTATATTATTTTTGTGAATATCTTCACAGGGGTGGGGGTGGGTATTTGGGCAGGGGTATTCTATTTGAGTCCAGGATCAACGTTTATATAGTGGTCAGTAAAATTTCAGCTTAGAAATACCCAGTCAGCAAAATCTCATCTGGTCAGCAAATTAGGGAGACCCCTTTGAGCAACTCGATATAAAACTTGATGCAAACTCATTATCGATCAAGTCGGGATTTGTTCCGTCGGCACAGATACAGGTCGGATAAATTACTTTTTGGCCGAATTATTTCCGTATAAAATATTTTGGAGAATTTTAGTTTCGGGAAAAATAAACATTTTTAGGGAAGAAATCTTTATTTAAAAAGAATTGGGGGATGCCAATCGTAAAAAACAAGAGATGTCGACAAGGTTGCAGCACTCACTGAGGTAAAGTACAACTTCCCGTAGCTCGTAGGTAAAATAGAGTCCGGTTAAGAAGTAAATGGGCCAGCTAAGGAATGTGCGTAGAAACCCATTTTCGTCTGAAGCCCGCCCACTTAGCCCGCGATTTGTTTGCCGTATGGAGTCATGGGCGTAGACGCTCTAATCTGTTTATTGCACTTTGTGTCTTGTTGTCTCTGTGACGATATGTACGCCCCTGCCACAGTGTTTGGCCCTGACAACAAGCGAACGCCGCGCATCGTCCGTGCTTGTCGTGGGCCATTTACTTAATAATCGGACTCTACCTATGTAATTTTATATTTCATTTGATAAAGTTCTGCCTCAGATATTTTGACTTGATGAGAATTGATCGTAGTCATTACTAATTTTTTAATTAAACATGTAAGTAAACATAATTTACAAAAATAGTTCATGTTATATATAGGGTCGAAGCGACCTTGACTTTGAACAGAACATTGGGACATATATTTTTACGGAGAAAGTAAGAATTAATTTTAAACGACATGCCAACAACGTGGGACACATTTAAAAATACACATATAGGTACTTAAAAATTTGGTATGCACACAGGACAAACAAGTACCTATGTATATATATATATGTACCTATTGTTTTAGTACCTATGTAGATTTTTAAACGTTACAGGTACTTTTAGGCAATAGGTGGCTTTTTTTGTTATCTAACGTAATATTGCATCCACCTCATAAAAGTGGGCTTCGTTTGAAACATAGCATGCATAAACAAGTAAAAAATAAAGTGTTTTTTAGCTTTGTTTTGAACGCGTTAACTTATTTAAAGCAAATCCAAGTAATACTTAGGGGAAAGTAAAGAGACTATTTAAATCAACAATAAAATTGTTATACTGAATTAAAGAAATAGTATTCTTTATGTGATCAGATTGCCTGCTTAGAACAATAGGGGAGAGTGGGGAAATACCGGCCAGTGACGTAATATCGGCCTTCAAGTATATGATGAAGCTGGTGGCACCTGTCGATCAAGTCGGCAGCAAGCGTAACGCTCAGTTTCTTTTAGAAAGTCAAAGAGAGTGTACTTCTATTGTACAGAAGATTTTAAAAATATACGAGTGCATGGTGTCATAAGAAAGTTGCATGGTCCGAGATGAATAATCTATTCAACGGTAAGTTGTGCCTTAGCAAGCGTATGTATACATGGCTTAAATTTTGTCCTCTTTCATTAAGTATACTTGAAATTTATGTACGTTGAGGTATTTTAATGTGGTAACTAAAAATGTCATAATATGGTTTTAGGGGTAATTTCGGTCATGGTGTTGTGGCTTATGCCGGCCGGCCGGTATTACCCTGTAGAGTTTTGTTTTAATTCTTGTTTCTTTTTTAGATTCCAAGTACTTACAAGCGAAAGACTAACAGAGCTCTTACAGCAATACAAAATAGCCGTGCCCTTCGAGAGGTTTCCAGAAGTTTTGAAATTACAAGAGATACTCTTCAAGATCGACATAGATGCGGAAATTAGTCACAATCTCAGCTGGGACGTCAGGTCGAAATCCCGACATTTTTAATAAAGAAGATTTCACACCGGCTGAAAATTTAATAACCAGCAACGTCAAGAAGACTATTTCTGTCGATCAACAAATAAAAAGATTGACATCACCAAAAGGAACCAAACTAAAACACAGGACAACCCAAGTAACACAAGGTGCTAAAAAACTTTTGCAAAAACGTTGCCACAATGTCAAAAAAACATTTCTTATAAAACCTAAAGAAAAAATTGCAAAAAAAAACAAAAATTGATTTTTTTACAAATAAATGGTTGATGCGTTTTTGAAAACACAAGTATGGATGTATGGATGATGGGAATATTTATTTATACACACACTTAATATCGGATTTTTGGCTTCATCAATGGACCAAATTGACATGCGAAGGCCAGTTTACTGATAATATTTATCACGAAACCTCACCAAAACACGCGCGCTTCACATATTGAAAATATTTAAAGTTTTTTTTTATTTAATTTTTAAGTTACATTTTTTGTTTTTGGATTGGAGCCAAAATAACCAAAAAATATTTATCTCTACCTTAAAACTAGTTTTAGTTTCAAAAATCTACACTTCTTATAGAATTTTTTATTTTATTTTGGAAAAAATATTTTTTTTGTTTGTTTTCGTGTAATGGGCGCCATTGAAACTAACAACGCGACCTAACTCGACAGGTAATATTGCTGTACTTTAGCAAATAATGTTTTTTTTTTCCACTATTTTTTCTACTTAATATGAATAAGGGGCCGGTCTTTGTTTGCGAGGCAAGCCGAAAGAACCCGACGGCTAAATTTACTGTAATATAGCCAAAAATATTATTTTCGGTTTTTACAACTTTATTGCTAGTTTTTATTGGTGTCAGAACTGATTTAAAAAAGCTACAAAGTTTGGCTTTAATGTATAGCCAACATTCTGCATATTTTTTTGCTCAAAGAATAGTATTTTTGAGCAAAGTTTAATAAATACTTTTACCTTTAATACCAGTATGGTCATCAAAATGGGTTGCGCTTACATTATGAAAGCAACAAATATTACAAAAACTAAGCAAGCTAATTTACAACCAAAAAGGTGCCGACAAAACATTTTCACAGCTTTACTTTGGTCATAAATTCTAATATTTGTACAATGAGTGTTACTTGGGAATGTATCGTTTAAAAAATTATTGCCAATTTCTGTGTGTTCAGAAACAAATATGAAAATATTTACAATAACACCAATGAAAGAAGTTTTAGAAGAAAAAGAAAACTCAAAACAAAGAAAGCTGCAAACGCGAGAACTGCCAGCCGTCAAAAGAGTTAAAAAAACAAGTTTTTAGTGACTTCCGAAAACATCACGAACAGTACATCTGAGTAAAAAATAGAACCAAGAAAGAAAATTAAAGTATCTGATCAAGACTGTGAAGACGAAGAGGAAAAATTTTCAGATTCTGAAGTTACTGAGGATGTTTGCATTATATGTGGCAAATTTGATAAAACGAGAGCTTTGAATAAGATGCGTAATATGTGCTGGATGGGCTTATAAGGCTTGCACTAGTAGAGAAAGCAAAAAAAGTTTCATATGCTTTTTTTTGTCAATAAACGTTATTGAGTTGACGGGTAATGCCGGACACCTCTATATTTTTTTTAAATATCTATCTTTTGTAAACATTTGTTTCTTGGGGATATTTGATCATTTCTTTCTTTGATTAATTTCGTAGAGGGCCGGTATTCCCCCACGCTCCCTTAATTGTTATACTTAATCCAACACTCAATTTTTTTATTAAACTACGAATAAGAATTCCTTGAATCAAGGAATAATATCTTTGTATCATTCAAACAGGTTGTACTCCTAAACTATAACCTAATCTAAACTATGACTACATCCGAAATTAAACTACGACGACTTAACCATTAATATAAAATCTTGCTAGAACGAAAAAGTAGTTCCAATATAACAAGAATGTTTAGTAACAGGAGCAAAAATTTCAGATAAACTGGCAAAAAAAAGTAAAACCTTGTTATTTTCGCAAAAAACTTTTTGGTTCTAGCGAGATTGTTTGGCTAAATAGGCGCCAGAAAGAATCACTTTACTAAACATTTTCTCGGTGTAGGTTTTTATTTGGATAAATTTAGGAGCATAGACTCGTTGTAAAACCTAGAAATTCTATTTAATTGAAGAATAAGTATTTCTTAACTTAAGATTTGGTTATATTTTTTTTTAATAGTCCAAGGATTCTTAAATTGAATTTTGGGTTATTATTGATTTAATTTTTTTTTTTGGAAAAAACAAATAGTAATTCACCGACCGATTACTTTAATCTACATATCCTGCATGTAGTACATATTTATTTTGTAATGAAAATGCTAATTTGTCTTGAATGTTATCCCATTACTTTAAAAAATACCTAAATTTAGTTTTATTTCGTAACCTATTTTAACGAATGTTAGATGCAATGATGTGCATCTTAAAAAATAATTTGGGCATTTATTTTACTTTTAGGATAACAACAATACCTGGATTGTTGTAGGTTTCAGTATGGTGTAAATGCAGTTGTTGATAATTTGTATTCCTTACAGTAGTAAATTAATGTGTATAAACATTGGGAAGCAAATTGGCGTATTTTCGGGTTTGCGGTTTCATGAAAAATCGTTAAAAATATGTGAAGATAAAGAAAAAGTCAAAACAAAATTGGTATATTTTTTATACATACATCGTTTTATGGTTTTAACAGCCCTGTCCTTGCATTTTCCGAAAAAAAGCTGTACCGATAATACATTTCCCAATAAAATTAGCCTGGGAAAAATGCAAAGGCACAAAGTCTTCTTGGCGCAATTCAACTGCGCCAGGTATGCACAGTAGATTTTTTCGCCTTTGCTGTTGCTCAGGACGCTTATTCTTGACCGACCGTGAGGTGAGGTGAGCGAAATTTCCCGTGGAAAAAGGTGGTGAAAAAAGATCACCTCATCTCACGGTCGTTCAAGAATAAGCGTCCAGGACCAACCCCGATTTTTACATTATTTTTTAAAGTTTTTCAAAGTTATTATTGTTACATTTACATTTGGCAATTCTCGGGCCATTATAGTGTCTCATATAATAAAAAAATGGCATTCTGTATTTAATAATAGCCCCATACTAACTAATGCTTTTTTTTTTATACTGGAACTTTTCCATCCATTCTAGGATCAAATACCCAGTGTCGCCAAAGTGAGAGCCAAGTGTAAAGCTTTTTGGGACAAACACAAAATATCCATGCACCTAGCCAGGATTCGAACTCGGGACCTTCCGTGCGGCAGGCAGATACGCTGCCTACTGCGCTACGGCGGCCGGCAAAATAGCTCTATACTTAAAAAAAATACTTCTATAAACATTTACCAGAGTCAAGATAGCATTTGACCTAGACAGAAATAATATAAAGCTGATTTTTGGTAGAGATCATGCCTGAGGGCTAAATTGCAACATAGTCCTGGAGAATCCTCCTTCTGAAACTTCCTTTTTTCGCCCCCAACCCCCTCCCCTTTTAATGGTGGTGATTTTCTCGAAAACTATCAACTTTACGGACAAATATCAGCTAAGCATTTTTAAAGCTGATGAAATTCCCCGTCCAATGACGTATCGCAATCCGTATTTAGTAGCACATGGCACCCACCAGTGGCGTATCAACTGTCACGTCGAACTTACTGATTTTAACCAAAAACTATGAACTTGGCGAAAAATATCGTTACCAATACCAACGACCCCCCAGAACCAAAAATAGGTATGGAAACTGCTGTTTAGTTTAATTTTTATTTAGTTTCAAAACAACATTTTAAACCTGTTTCTCAAGAATACCATCTTCTGTAACGGTTCCCACAATTTTATTGCATGTTTTACCATTGCAAGGGAAAAAACTGTACTACACTTTACATGAGCATCTACTGGATACCAGCACAATTGGTTTTGCAGTGGCAGTATACCGCACTGTGCGTCTTGAGTCGAGAGAAAATGTGCTACCAGGGAGTCAAATTCTCTCCTGACATTAATCGAAAGTAATTCTGTTGGTCTTGACTAAGAGAATTACTTTCGATCAAATCGGGCAAAAGTGAGAGAAACCGATTAAAACCGAAGATTTGGACCAATGAGATGCATAGTAGCGAGAGAATTTGACTCCCAGGGAGCAAATTTTATCTCGATTGAAGAACAGAGAGAAGTGATTAGGGTGCGGGAGATAGCGCAGTTTTGAAAGGCAACAATAAAATTGTCCTTCGACTGACTTCCAGCCCCATTCAGTAGGCGTCTAACACAGATGGTAGGCGGCCGCCGCTGCGCAGTGGGCAGCGTATCTGCCTGCCGCACGGAAGATCCCGGGTTCGAATCCCGGCTAGGTGCATGGATATATCGTGTCTGTCTTTAACTTTGCAAAAACTTCGCTTACACTGGGCATTGATCTTGTAATGGATGGAAAGTCCCAGTAAAAAAAAGATGCTGTTTGTTTATTTTAAGTAATTCTTGTTCATCGTTGGAGTATGAATTTCGTGTTGGATTTCTTAAGGTAAGCTAGTATAAGTTATTTAAAGTAAATCCAAGTAGTACTTCTTGTTCATCGTTGGAGTATGAATTTCGTGTTGGATTTTTATTAGTTTAAACAGTCTCTTTACTTTCCCCTAAGTACTACTTGGATTTACTTTAAATAACTTATACTAGCTTACCTTAAGAAAAGCCTAAATATATCCATCCAAGTTGTTGTGTGTATATAGTCTACAGAGCCAAATCAAGTTTCGTATGGAAGTAGTGCCAACTTTATGCCGATAAGCTAACTTTGTTATTACCGACCCATATATCAGATATATTTCATAGTAAGCAGTGGCGCTCCCAGCCATTTGAAAAGGGGCGGGGGCGGTTTCGATACGAAAAAAAAAACTAGAATGAAAGCATATCTATCAAAACGCGGATTTGGCCTCAAATCTAGGGGAGGGGTACTCAGATTTTAAGTTGTTTATTTCATACAATTTTTATTATATAAGCTGTTTAAATGCGCCGAAAATTTGAGAAATATACATTAAAAATGCAATTTTCGAATCAAATTAAACTAAAATCGTAAATATCAACGTATCATAGCGCCGCCGGGGAAAATTTTAAAGAAAATTGCACTGAAAAATGTACTTTTTGATTTAAATTTAAACTAAAACTGTAAATATATCAATGGTTTCAAAGCGCAGCAGGCGAAAATTTTTAAGAAAGTGACACTACAAATGCCATTGTTCACCCAAAGTTAAACTAATAGCGTAAATATCAAAGGTGTTATAGCGCCGCAATTTATGCCCTACTTTTGATTTTTTAAATGTTTTCGTAGAAAATATAAATCCAGGGCCTGAGTGAAAATCTGAAATCTGCGCCTGAGTAACTTCATATTATTTTTTCAGTTATAAAAAAACATAGATAACAAATAAACCACAAACAAAACCTAATAGATTGAGATCTAAAATGCTTTTTTTTAAGTTGAAACATTACCTTTTATATTGCATATCTCAAATATAAGATGCCTATCTCAAAAATAGTTCCTTTCCAGTTTTTTTGAGCAAACCGGTCAATGACTCGCTCAATGTCAATTTCAACATGTCTGTTAATGTGCAGCAACTTTAAGCCCGTCAGACGCATTTCCGTAATAGTGTTTTTAAGTACTTATATTTTTAATCGTCTGAGACAGGAGAAGCTTCCTAAGTAATACACATTGTACCCATCAGAATTTATGACCAAAGTAAAGCTGTGAAAACGTTTTGTCTGCACCTTTTTGGATGTAAATTAGCTTGATTAGTTTTTATAATACTTTTTGCTTTCATAATATAAGCACAAACCATTTTATTAAACTTGCTAAAAAATACTATCCTTTGGACAGAAAAATATGCAGAGTGTTGGCTATACATTAAAGCCAAACTTTGTAGCTTTTTTAAATTAGTTCTGACACCAATAAAAACTAAATTGAAGCAATAAAGTTTTAAAAACATAAAATAACATTTTTGGCTATAATACAGCAAGTTTAACTGTCGGGTTTTTTCGGGTCGTTTCGACAATAATGCGCTTTCTGTGCAGGAAGTTATAGTTAGAGAAAAACAGTTTCAGCTAAAACACAGTAATTTTAGCCGTCGGGTTCTTTCGGCTTGCTTGCTTATTCATATATCAAGTAGAAAAAATAGTAGAAAAAAACATTATGTCGAGTTAGGTCACGTTGTTAGTTTCAATGGCGGCCATTACACGAAAAAAACCTTAAAAAAACATTATTTTTTCCAAAATAAAATCAAACATTCTATAAAAAGAGTAGATTTTTAAAACTGAAACTAGTTTAAGGTAGAGATAAATATTTTTTGGTTATTTTGGATCCAGTCTAAAAACAAAAAAATGTAACCTAAAAATTAAATTAAAAAAAAACTTTAAATATTTTTAATATGTGAAACGCGCGTGTTTTGGTGAGGTTTCGTGATAAATATTATCAGTAAACTGGCCTTCGCATGTCAATTTGGTCTATGGATGAAGTCAAAAATCCGATATTAAGTATGTGTATAAATAAATATTCCTATCATCTATAGATTCATACTTGTGTTTTCAAAACCGCATCAACCATTTATTTGTATAAAAATCTATTTTTGATTTTTTGCTATTTTTTCTTGGCTTATGTAACAAATGTTTTTTTTTTTATTAAATTAGCTGAAAAAGCTATATCGCTTGCAAAAAGTGCTGCAGTGGTCATTGCAGTGACCAAAAAATGATTGCCAAGACGTTGTGGCAGACAACAGCAAAACAGAATAGTATAGGAGTTTTGCTGTCGCAACATTTTTGCAAAAGTTTTTCAGCACCTTGTGTTACTTAGGTTCTTACTGACAAAAATATCGCCACACTTGTTCATTGCCTTAAAAACGTTATCATCTGTTTTCGTTTAAGCTTTTGCCTACTTCTAACCAATATTGTTTCCAAATACTGGCTTCTCCCAATAAAAGTTCAAGAATTTGTGTTTTGGATTAGTCAAACATTTTATAGTATTTGGCTTCACGTTGTATAAAACTTGGTATGAATATGTTCATGATTTTGTCTAAAACTTGTTTATAAATACAAACTTTATAATTCTGTTCTTCACTTCTGTATTTTCAATATCGTGGTTTTCGCGGTAAGTACGTCATGCATTTGTTTATTCTTGGTGTCAGGTCAAACTGTCCCAAAGACTTTTACTAAAATGTTCTGATTTGGCAAACATTTTTTTTCTTTTCTTGGACGCTCTCCGTACACTAACCTGGTAAAAAACAATTTTTCAGAAAACCGGTGATTAAAGAACGCTGTACAGGAATTTAACATTATTTCGCATCAAACTGCACATACATTGACCGAAAATATCTCGATTAACCGACCTGCTAACAGTGACTGAAATTATAAACGACCATTTGTCTTTTTCTGTAAATTCAGAAAAATGTTCCAGTCGACCAGTTTTAAAATATCTCTATCTTTCTCTAAAATAATTTGTTGTTCTCTACTACATCTAAAATAGGTAATGCTTTCTCACTAAATATTTCAGGAAAAAGCTTTTTGCCAATACTTTTTTTAAATGCTAAAAAAGCAGGAAAAATGTGAAAAAAGTGAGTTTTTTGTTTTAGGAATTGACATTCTGGAACGAAAACTATAAAATGTGAGTAAAATTATGGACAATGCAAAAATCATAAAAAATTGGTTAAACAAAAACGTTTAGGGCTAAAATATTTTAGGCCTTAAATTAGAGTGGCGGTCCCAGGAGGAGGGGCGGGGGGCGCTCGCTCCCCACCCTTTGCTCCAAAAAAAATCAGACAACCAAGATGCAAGAGATATTTTCGGTCAATGTATGTGCAGTTTGATGCGAAATAATGTTAAATTCCTGTACAGCGTTCTTTAATCACCGGTTTTCTAAAAAATTGTTTTTCACCAGGTTGCGTGAAAATAATTTCCGCACGCCGTTGAGCACGCTTGTTGTTGAGCACGCTGTTGCTCAGTGATGAATCAGCAAGACTAGAAGTCGATGATGGCATTAAGCAACATGAGCAGTGGTACTTTCAATGTTACCATGATTAATAATTACCATAAAAATTAATTTTTTAAGCTTGTTAAAGTTTAGTTGTGAATAAAACATCAAATTCGTAGTTTTGACTATTTTTTCATTTTTAGTCTGCGAGGTTTAACTAAAATAATGACAAAATATTTTGATATTCCGCGCGCTCGTAGGAAAAATGCTGTACCTAATGCGTGCGGAAAGTATTTTCCACACTTACGGCTTACTCGAACTCAGCTGGCTTGTGTATTTATGCACTTTAGGGATTAGAAGTGCATTTTTAATCCCTTATTTTAGGCATAAAAGGGGCACTTTTAATTTTAATCCCTGGGGGATTTAAACTAAATTTTTCCAAATTAAACAATAATTTTATTGAAATTTTATTTATTTGTTAAAATGTATAAACGAAAAAAATAATTAGCATATGCATTACTTAAATCTAGTTCTTATTATGATATATATTTACATTTACATTTACTTGGGTGCAATTTGCAAGGCTTACGAAGGGTGGACAGTTAGAGGCAACATTTTTAGTTATAGACGTATTCTGCACATACGTAGCAGTCGCCCCTGCCGTTGTCGTCTTATTTTCTGAAATTGATCTTCCTATGGTTGATGCTGATGACATATCGACATCGGACGAGACATTGGTGAAAATTTCATCGGCAACATTCTTCTTTTGATACAATGAATTTTCAACATAACCTTCAGCAACGGAAGGCTTTGATCATGGAATATTGGTTCCATACAGAAGATGCTTTGAGATTCTTAGACTTCTGTAGGAAGTATGCCAGGAGCACCTTTTCATCCGTAAAATCTCTGCATGCTGTTCAGCGCACCATTTTCGGTAATCACGAAACTGTTTCTTGTAAACTTCGCGAGATTTTTGTGGAAGAAGGCTAGCGATGGACTCTTCCGCGGCCTCTTCAATGTTCATTTTCAAAAAAAATGCTGTTAGTCCAACCAAATTAAAATAAAAGACAAAAAAATATTTAACAGCAGTTTGATGACTGGATATGATAAAGGGGCTTTTGATAAACGTTTTTAAAAAAAAATGCGTGAGTGGGGCTTTTGCGGGGTGGATTTGGTGGGGGGAAAGGGGGAGAAAAATGGTATTATTGTAGTTTCCGGCAAAACTGAATGTCATAGAGTAAAAACATCAATAGAAAAATTGTAGACGGTGCAAAGTCCTACAACTCTTGTAAATGTCACTTTTTCACATAACCTCAAAATTTTCGAGAAAAATGCGAAAAATCGTAATATTTTTATTTTTTCATTTCTGATTTTTCATTTCCGCAAAAATAAATGTATTTACAGGAAACTTTGCCAAAATTTACCCCTCTGTGTCTTTAATGCCTACTATTTTTTTTAGGTAAAAAAGTTTACCATTTTTTAAGATATGATTTTTTTTCTGTTCAAATCACTTTTTTTCAGTCAAAATTTCTACTAAGAAAAATTCTCGTAGTATTTTTTCACGTTGCTCAATTTTTTTTTTGACATATACTTTTTGGTAGGATAATAAAAAATTATAGTTACAATTAAAAAACATGCTCAGAATTGCAAAAAAACAAATAATGGCATTTCCAACAATAAATTTTTCAGCAATTGTTGATCATTTCCTTCAATTAAAAAAAAATCAACAACTGATTACAACATCTATTTCTACGGAAAAAATACAAAGGAGACGGTATTTAATTTACTACGTTTATACGCGCCTAAAACCGGTTTTATATTAGAACGGTTTTAAATAAAGTCGCTCTCTCCTTCACTAAAATCGTTTTCTAACAGCTGATCGATGTACTGTCAATTCTCTTACCTTACAGTTTCTCACAAATTAAAACATATATATTTTTATATTATTATATACATTTTTTTAAACGCAAATAAAACAACTAAGTTCACAATTTTTTTCCGGTTTAAAATAAAATTGATTTAGTATTTAAAATTGTTGTAATGGTATGTTTAGGACAAGCATTTTTAAACCGTCCTTTGTTTAAAGGCGCTTTAAGAGTACCGTATAAACAAAGAAATTGTTTGACCTAAAACTTTATTTTTGTGCAGTATTGCTATTAATATCTTATTTCGATTAGTAAAGTGTCAAACATAAAAAAATTGTTTGTCGTGGAATCTATTGGTGCATTATTTACCTTATAGTTAAATTAGTTTTCAAAAATAGTATATTTTTCTAAATTTTTACAATGGAAATTTATATTACTGGCTCACGAAAAATCGTAAGGTAATTTATTAGAGCTTATTAAGCTGGAATTTTTAATGAATTACTTAAATTAATTAAAAAAAATCATTTTTAATTCATTTATTTTTAATTTCCAACAAGAAGCTAAAATTTTGAGCTATTTCCGTCCAACAATTATTTCGATAGAAATAGAAAAAATACGCCTCTCATATTATCCTGATTTAAACAGAGTTTACAAAAAAAGGTAATAAAAAAGTTTTTTTTAAAGGAAAGCAGTTTAGATAAAAAAACACATATTTCCTAAAATTATTTTTTCCGTACAACTGAATGGTGTAATCGATTCGTGATTTTTTTAAAATTGAAATAAATTATAAACAATTATTGAAAAATTAAATGTTCGTAATTCATAAGTAATTTTTTATTGTCTCACCAAAAAGTATATGTCAAAACAAAAAAAAAATGAGTATGTCAAAAAATTCTCGTTAAAATTAAAAAATAAATAAATATTGAAAACGACAATTGATTTTGTAATTCCGGCTTAATAAACTCTCTAATAGATTACCTAACGATTTTTCGTGAGCCAGTAATATAAATATCCATTTTATCCAAATTTATTTAGAAGGTAAAAAAAAATATTTTTAATAATATATTAAACAAATATATTTTAATTGTTAAAATAAAATAAAAAATAAGTGCACCAATCGATTCTACGACAAACAACTTTTTGTTTATGTATGACACTTTATTAATCGAAATAAGATGTTTGTAGCAATACTGCACAAAAATAAAGTTTTAAACAAATGACGGTTTGAAAATGTTTCTCCGAGGCATATCATTAGAACAATTTTAAATACTAGATCAATTTTATTTTAAACCAGAAAAAAAATTGTTAACTTAGTTGTTTTATTTGCGGTTAAAACAAATGCAATGTAAGATTTTTTTAATATAACATTATATATATGTTTTAATTTTTGGTAAACTGTAAGGTAAGAGGATTGACAGTACATCGATCAGCTGTTAGAAAACGATTTTAATGAAGAAGAAAGCGACTTTATTTAAAATCGTTTTTATATAAAACCGGTTTTAGGCGCGTATAAACGTATTAAATTAAATATCGTCTACTTTGTATTTTTTCGGTAGAAATAGATGGTGTAATCGGTTGTTGATTTTTTTTAAATTGAAAGAAATTATCAACAATGAAATGAAAAATTCCTTGTTGCAAAAGCCATTATTTGTTTTTTTTTGCATTTCTGTTTTTTAATTGTTAGTATAATTTTTTATTATCCCTCCAAAAAGTATATGTCAAAGCAAAAAAAATGAGCAACGTCAAAAAATACTATGAGAATTTTCCTGAGTAGAATTTTTGATTGAAAAAAAAGTGATTTCGACCAAAAAAAATTAATATCTGAAAATTTTTTTAACCTTTTTATCTAAAAAAAATTGTAGGCATTAAGAACACAGACAGGTATATTTTCACCAAGTTTTGTGAAAATGCAATTATTTTTGGGGAAATGAAAAATAAAAAACGGGAAAATAAAAATATTACGATTTTTTGCTTTTTTCTCCAAAATTTTGAGGTAATGTTAAAAAGTGACATTTACAAAATTTGTAGACCTTTGCATCGTCCACAACTTTTGTATTAAAGTTTTTACTCTATGACGTTCAGTTTTGCCGGAAATTGCAATAATACCATTTTTCTCCCACTTTCCCCCCACCAAATCGACCCAGGAAGAGCCCCACTCACGCATTTTTTTAAAACGTTTATTAGAAGCCCCTTTACCATTGTCACTCATCAAATTGCTGTTAAAAATGCTTTATTTTTTTCTCGCTAAATGAGTTAATCCGATCGGTCTATGTACGATTTTTCTGGACTCACCGTTTGGTGACGCTTCCATGGCATAATAAGTTTTGAGTGAATCCACCATGCCAACAACTATCAGTAATACGAGCTGTCAATCTTGAAACTAGAGTACCGTTAAGTGGTTTACTAATAGTTTTCTGATTTTTTGTTTTTAGTTTCTCGCGTTCTAAAGTGCATAAAATAGTATATAAACCTCGTGACTAAAGTGTATTTTAATCCCTTGGCGCGGGATTAAAAGAGGCACGTTAGTCTCTAGGTTTATAATGCACTATTATGAGATTTTTTTTTTAAATGATGATGGTCATTCATTTGTGAGTGTGCCAGTTGGACACTGCCCACTGCGATCACTAGCGGATCTATTGTGGCTCACTTTTGACATTGTTTGTTGCTACAGAATATTCAGCCCCTTAAAGAGGCTTGCAACTTGCTTTGATGAAGCATCTTTCAGATCCAGCCCGTCGATCTGTGGTTTACCGAAAATACGTTGACGTTTACGTGCAATTGCCGGACATTCACACAACACATGTCTGGCCAACACCGTTCTCAACTAAAAAGCCAGTTAACTCATTTTCGTTTTAGTATCCTTTGGCCTATGATCGGTGAAATTTTGACACTAAACTGACAGAAAATCCATGTTTTACTTGTCAATTTGGTTATAAAAATGGCAGCCACATTAGGCTAAAGGGCACTGAGGCGGTAGGAGTTAATAGGCTTTTTAGTTAAGAATGGTGTGGGTCTGGCCGTCTCGTCATCCTCCATACAGTATCCGGTGTTGGTTGATTCAGTGTTATGGCAACAGTGTAAATTATCTTTTACAATTTTCATCAATTTTTTTTCAATGCTCAAAGGGTATTTTAAAGCCTTAAATCACAAAATACAAAACTAGTTATGTACTTTTTGCTTAAACTAGTATACTAACTTCTTGCTTACATAGTCTTTAAAATCAGCGAAAAACTAGTCCATGCCTTAATAGTTATTTATGTATCTAGGTCTAAAACACATCGTTTAACCCCCGCGGTGTGAAAATAAAAACCCGAGCCTATGGGCGAGAGCTTTTACAGGCTGAGGTGGTTAAACGCAATTTAAGAACGAGATAAATACAATGTTTTATGCACAACCGTGTTTTTTAGGAGAAAAAAATTGTTGGTCTAAAGCTCTCTTATATTTTGACAACACACGAATTGACCATTTTCCGAGTTTGACAGGCTGGGTAGCAAAAAGGTTTTCCACCAAACTAAAACAAAATGACCAACAAAAAAAATAAAACATTGACAGGTAAATTTGGGTGGGAACCCTGATTTTCGACATAAACAAACTTTTTTGTTTTTAATGTGCGAAAATAAACAAACGTAAATTTAAGTCAAAATTTACATAAAAACTAAAGTTATGGTGTAATAAAATCCCCGCGGGGTTACTGCTGCAGGGTGAGAACCATGAAAAGCTGGTTTAAAGATCAGCTCATGCTTCAAAACATGTTCAAAAACGAGTTGTAAAGATTTGGCTTCTATCAGGGACCTATATGTCCCTGCTTCTATACACACCTAGCATATGGACTTTTTACTGCTCTGATGAGGAATCCAGCCAGTTACAGATATGCCTCAAGATGTGCAGCAGTTCAATGTGTAGAAAGGCTTTTTCCCAGGTTGGTATGCTCATTTTAGTTAAAAGTTTAAAGGTGCAGTCAGAGTTCCGTAAAGTAAGAAAATAAACTACGGTGGCTCCTATCCGCCTGCTCAGTTCTTAGGTGCCTCTACCCGCCTGCTCACTTCACAGTGCTTTCTTGCTAAATAAAGGATTAATAAATAGTTCTCACTTCCCATTTCCGACGAAATTTTGTTGTTTTTGCTTTTTCTAATTGTAATTTTTAAAGTGGTAGGTGGGTTGCATAGAAATAGAAGTTGAAAATGGGTAAATTGCCTATTTTTGCAGTTAGCCACATCAGTTTTCATCGGTTGACGCCGAATACAAGAATTTTCGATTTACAATTGGTCCTGGTTCTGGTTCTACCAAAATCGGAACCGGTCCTTTCGTTTTAAAACAATGACGTCACAGTTGCAACCAGTTATAAAATTTTAGAACCAATCTGGGAGGTTGGTTTGGCTCTCTGGGTAATTCTGGCTCAAGTCTCTATGTAAGCATAACCTCTAAAATTTTGAAAAATTATAGGTAGTCTTTTTTTGAGTAAAGTACAAAATATCTTCACAATATTTTAAATGACGTCATTATTTTGGAACCAATTCTTAAATCGAAAATCTTTTATAACAAACCAATTTTTATACTCTAGTTGAAGTTTTTTCGGAAAAACAATGAAAAGCCAAATAAAAATCCATTATTTTCGCAATGAAAAGGCCACCTTCTGGCCTTAAAAGTCTTCAAAAATAATCTAGGTAGGTCGTAGATTAGACTGATGTAGCTAACGTATGGATTCTTGACAAATACCTAACTCAATATTGATGTTTGTTAATCTTTTTGAAACGAATTTAAACTTTCTTCATTTTGTATTTCTTGTGCTTTTAGATCAGTTCCAAGTGATAAGAAAGCAGATGGTTGCATCACCCAAATAAACAAAGTAAAGAACATTGAAAATGTTACCTGATGGCTTGGGCACAATTTATGTATAATAAAGCACAGGAAATATCAAACATAAAGTAAAAACAAGCATATAAAGATAGACGAGACGTTCCAAACTTGATCTGGCCCAGCTCTAAGTAAGTGGACAAGGCTCCTTGAAGAAGTCAAGGACTGTTGACCTCCAAACCACACTAACAGGTGGGCGTTTTGTCAGCTGATGACAAAGGTAGAACAATTTTATATAATCAATATCATATGGTCTGTGATTTACTTGCTTCTGTTATTTTTAGGAAATATAAGGAGGCATTACACAACACAGCTAGGTACTACACAACTTCAAGGATTAACGATGACTAACTGCTTCTATTTTTCTGACAATGAGAGGAACTTAAAAACTTAAACAACTGGACTGACAATAGTTTTTAGTAAGTACATACACAATAAAACTAAGTTTCCTTTTTTTCCATGGTTCATATTATTAGGAAAATTTTGGAATGGTTAAAACTTTGACAGATGCTGTGGTAGTGTTTATCAACCACTACCACTACACATGTTCAAAAAACTGTCACTTGTAAAAAATTTAGAGATTACGAAAAACAAAAAATTGGGCTGTATTTTATGATATAAGTATTTTATATATTCGAACCTCGTAATATTCTATTTAATAAAATTAAATGCAGCAAAATTCTCTTACATTAACAAAAAAAATAACCAAAACCATAACAAAATGAATTCATAGCTTACAGCAGTGGTAGTGGCTAATTACCACAATTCCAAAATTTCTCTATTTTCTATTTTATTTTTGTGCTTTAAGTAGTTGACGGGGTTAGAATTTGATATAATAAGTCTAAATAAAAAAATACCTTTCTAACTTAATAAGTTTTGGACGGAGCTTTGAGCTAGGATGCCCGATTGGGTCTTAAATATATTGTTTTTCTCTGTTTCAGGATACTGCAGAGGCCAGAGCAACCTTTTTTCTGCTGCGAACAAGTTGACTACTGATGAATAATTAGTTAATAAATACAAGAAAAACTTTGACTTCATATGGCGTGGTTATTTTTGTGATACATATTTAATATACTAAGTAATTAAATTTATTTGTTTAGTAGGAGGGTTTCAATGTTGTTTTATTTGAAATATTTAGGATTATTTTAAAAGTTTAATAGAATAAAATGCATCCATTTACAATAATCATAGTTTTAGAATAAGAATTAAACTCAATAACAGCACATTGACCATAATCCGTAGAAACTAACCACAAAATGAACGACATTTTAGTCAAATGTGAAAAAAATATATTTTTAAGGAAATTTGTTTTATTCAATCTATTAAAACCTCCAAAAAAATTGTTTCCAATAATAAACTCCAAAATAATAACTTTTTGTTTCTCAGGTAAAAAACCGCATAGGTTATTATGAAAGTTGATGAGTTTTTATGATGTTTGATAGGGTTTTATAAGATTCTACTGGCCAAGCTGTTTTTCTCGTCAAAACTTCCGTACTTCATGTAATTGTATTGTATGTTTTTACAAGTTTGTTTCACATACTGCATAGAAAAGATATAAAACCATTATAAAATCTTTTAAAACTTTTCTAAGATATTTGATGCAGTTTTTTTGGCGGGGTTAGTTTGGAAAAGAAAATATAATTGTACTTTTAAATTAACTACATAAATTAAAGTAAAAATTGTAAAATCTAACTTTTAATCGAAGCTTTAAAGAACAAATTACAAAAGTTTACCATTTTTTATAATAAGACGACACCTTAAAAACTTCGTTTAATGAATCATTTGTATATTCTTAATTATTATACACCCATTGAACTGTTTTTCTCTCATAGTCGCAAATGGCTGCCCTCCTCATTGATCCTGTTGCGCGCTTTTATTTCTATGGTGGGTTGAAAACCCCAATTGCTTAAACTTAATTTTGGATTCTTTCATCAGAGCAGTAGAAACTGACTGGATTCCTCATCAAAGCAGTAAAAAGCCCTGAATGCTATCCATTTCTAACTAGGTGTTAATAGAAGCCAAATCCTTAAAACTCGTTTTTGAACATGTTTTGGAGCATGAGCTGGTCTTTAAACCAGCTTTTTATGGTTCTCACTCTGCAGCAGTAACCCCGCGGGGATTTCATTACATTTTTATGTAAATTTTAACTTAAATTCACTGAAGTGCCCATTTGTTTATTTTCGTAAATTAAACACGAAAAAGATGGGTTATGTCGAAAATCAGGGTTCCCACCCAAATTTACCTGTCAAGTTTATTTTTTTTGTTGGTCATTTTTTTTTAGTTTAGTGGCAAACCTTTTTGCTACCTAGCCTGTCAAACTCGGAAAATGGTCAATTACTGTCAATAAGCCGGCGGCCAGTCTACTCATGTCACTTTTTAATCAAGCAATCTGACAAAAATATTGAACAAGCAACCAAATAAACAAACTGAGCGTCACTTGAGAAGCTTCTTCTAAATTTTCATACAAACTACATTGTTTACGCGATTTCAATGGATATCGAGGAACAGATTTCATCAAGTCTCCCCAGGGAAATTCTGGATGCCGCCGAAGACGCAAAGATGGACCTTTGCGTGCGAAATCCAGAAAACTTTACGAAAAGGTATACAATTTTTTGTCGCATTCAGAGAAGAATATTCTCGAGAATACTGCTGAAAGTCGACGTCTAAAGCGAAAAGAAGACACTTTGTTGGCGTACTTCAGCGAAAAGGCGAAATGAAACAAGCCGTCTACCCTAGCTATTACAGTATGTTGAAGACAGAGCCGGTCCATCTCAATGCACTTCGAGAAAATAACCATACCCATCCCCTTATGAATTTTTTTAAAGTTGGATTGATGAATGAATAAAAACTGAAAAAATAAAACAAAAGCTTGCTTCTCATTGCTGTTAAATCTATGATAGAAAAACATATTTACATAAAAAATCTCTTGGTTTTGAACGTACAAAATGCAAGCCAGACAGAAAAGAAAAATTACTAACAAATTTCAGCAAAAATTACTTAAATGCCCGCGGGCGTTAAAGTGATTTTTGCTGACAGACGACACGGGTCTTGAAAATCCTTATTACGTAACCAAACTAAACTGGCAACCTGAACTAAGGAAACATAAGTCTCATAACAAAAAGTACCTCCAAACGAGGGTTAAAATTACTTCATAGCTTTTTATAATTATTACGACGAATATGGGTACCTAGAAAAATGTATGGTTTTATTGATGCCCTTGGTGTGACTTAAATTGTATAACACTCATTTGATATACTACCCGATATGACTAGTTTCAATATCGTGTTACCTATCTTATTTACTATCCAGTCCGTATTAAAACGTCAAACATGAGCAAGGGTAAAAAAAGCCTTGTAAAGGACTAAAGGTGGGCTCTTATTTACGCAAAGCCCCCACGCAAAATCAGAGAGGGAGAATAAATAATTTCCATTTTCCGGAAGTTTTCCCTGGAGTAAAGTTTCTTGTTCTTATTGACCTAATCTGTAGTCTACAGTCTGTACAGACTGTCCCACAATTAATACAAGGTCATCAGGTTTACAGTATTTTCCACCAGAAATTTATACACATTGATTGACGTCAACTGTCAACGAGAATTTTCAGTCTGACGTTTATTTTTTCGTTTTTGCCTAGATTTTTGGCCACACTGATCACAGTATGGACAGGGCCACATTCAGAAAATTTTCGATTTCGTTTAGTTTAAATTTTATCATGAGTTGATTGTAATAGAGAGTTTTTGAACCATTTTTTTGCCATTTTGTTATTGTTATCGTAAGACAATTGATCACAGTGTACTAGATATGGCCAGGGCAGCAAGTATTGAACCATATAATACATAAACGTAAATAGTGCGAACTCTGCACATCATAGAAGGGACTGGTTATGAAATCTGAAATGAATGAAGCTCAGACATTGTTTGTGGCACAGTCATGGTGGATGCACGCATTGATCATTTTTAGGGCACATTAGGCATATAGCCGCAAGAGTAACAAGATCGATAGAAATCTGTTTCGTCACAATTCGCTCTAATATTAGTAAAGCCCTATGCCCACCAACGCGTGCCCATGCAGGGTTTTTTGACGCAAGGGTTTTTTTGAATCGCGCGTGTCGACCTTAAAAATGAAGGGTGAAAAGTTGCATGCCTTCTGTTACACAGAATAATAATATGTTAAATCTGGTGACTTTTCTGGTTCCAAATATTGATCAATAAATGTCTTGGGGTCTGAACTAAAAGAAGTATATTAAATTGTCGCTAGATGACGCCAGATAACATTTTACCAAAAATGTGAATAATAAAATTTTATAATTATTATTAATATTAAAGGGCTCAAATATTATATTTTGTTCTATAGTTTCTTAAATATTGTAATAAATGAACGACCTAAAATAAGACAAAAAAAATTCAAAGTATCCACTTTTTAAATTTTAATTTTTAGTACAATTTTAGTATTAATTTTTTAGTCGCTAAAATTAAATTTTTACGCAGATATCTATCCGTAATAATTTAAATCTGTTGTGAATGATTAAATTTAAATGAAACACTATATTATCCATGAAAGTAGTTATATTAAAGAATTTCCATATAGAAAAGTCCTAAAAAAATTGGCATGGCGGTATAATTATATCCTCTATAGCTAAGTGACAAAATGTATGTAGAAGAATGTATAATAAAGACTTGTGTGGCTCGCTTAACTGGCAACTTGTTAATTGTGTTATCTGAAATAAATAAAAAACAAATAACAGGAAAAATATTTTTGATATAAAATGTTGGCCAATTTAGTATTAAAACCCAGGCAAAAAGCCCCATAAATTCTCATGAAAGTTGGTGAGTTTTTGTATTATTTTATAGCTGTAAACACTGATATAAAAACAACAAAATTTACGAGATTTGTCTTAGGTTTTTTACAAGTTTGTTCCACATACCACATAGAAAGCTTATAAAACCTGATACTTGTTTATGGAAATTTTTATATGTATATCTCAATATATTTAGTTACATCATAATTTAAATAATCTAAAAATGGATAAACTCATCCCATATTAAAGTTCTCCTTTTGTTGTTGACTACAGTACAGTTGTTCACTTTCCATACTTCCTGGCTTTTAAGTTCATGCATGCATGATGACGACATTGTAAAACGGTTCATTTGCTGAATTTTTTTAAGTGGGTTTATTGTGATGGCAGGAATAAAAATAAAAATAAAGTTACAGATCAAGCAGAAGAACTCTAGTGTCAATACCCATAGAGTATGTGAGGATATTTTTGAGCAATTGGAATAATTTACATTAATTGACAATACGTAGGTACACAAGATTTGTCTGTTGTTAGGACCTCGATGAAATAATTTTTTTAAAAGGATAATAGACAATATGTTTGCCCATCTCTTGTTTATTCTTTTTGAAACTATAAATCTGAAGGTTTTTTCTAGCTATAGAGCCCCAAATTGAGACATTATAACTACCTAAACTGTCATTTTATAGTTAGTTATTTTCTATGGACAGTGTTATTCAATGCAACAAGAGCAGCCATCAAGAGTGTTTCCAATCTATAAATTCAAATTAACTACAAGCTTTGCTTTAAGTATGACAGTCACCTCCACCTTCATACTTAGGAGGGGGGGGGAGAGAAAGGGCTTAGTGGCTCAAGTCCCTGCCAAGAGCCATTCAATATCACCACCTGAATTTTTTCCCAAAATGATGATCTGTAGACTATGCTGTTGTTCAAGCCCCCCCCAAAAACAATTTCTGCATATGCCACTGGTCCGTATCTTTTTTACACAGGCTGTTGTAGCTCATTATCACAAATGCTTAGGTTACAACAGTCGCGAAAAACCTGATCTTTTCAATTTTCACAAGGACACCAAGAAAATTGACTGACCTAGTCGAAACCCAATACTAAAAAGCGCTAACCAAAGCAACCCAACCACATAAACGGTAAATTGTCATAACTTTTGCCACAGCTTTTATTAGCATATAAATTAATTAAGTACTTACTATGGTCTTGGATCCTCATAATTTATTTCTTGTTGAAGCAGCTCTCTCAATCACAAAAACTTTTGCAAAACATAAACATGGAAATTTGACAAGAGAATGTCGTTCTGGAAATAATTTTTAACATTTTTAAAAAAATGTCCCTAGAATTCCCCAGACATGCATGCGATTCTAGTGGAAAAATAGAACATGTTCTATTTTCAATGTTGGCATTCCCGCGTGCATCTAAAAATATATTTTTAATTTTTAACAGGTTTTCTCACGATAATTCTAAAAAAAAAATTATTTGCTGCACTTTTCTGGTAAAACTGTTCAAATTACTCAATTTTCTTTCATTTTACCGAAGTTTTAAAAAAATATTTTAGGTTATCTTAAACGTCAAAAAGATGCACGAGACACGCACGAGGTATTGCCATCATAGGTATTTCTAGGAAATTTGGGCAAAAACGCATGCAACTTCATACATTTCTGGTGAGTTTCGTGGAAACGTGCCGGTGTGAACAGGAAACGCCGAGTGCCCACCCCGCTTCAAAGCACCCTGCATGGGCACGTATAGGTGTGCACAGGGCTTTAGTAATTTGTTATTTTAAATCTAAAAACTGCAAATTCGTAGCAGCCTTCTTAAGGCTGCTACGAATATGCAGTTTTTAGATAGTTGTTATGAATTTACAACTTTGGATCAAAACTTATGAATTTTCACATATATCAACCCCCTCAACCACACACCATTTTTTTTTGTCAAAATTAAAAAACATTAAGTTTATTATTACAAGCTTTTATTTAACTTCACCTTCACCTCTATTATGTATGTATGTATTGTGTTCAGGTCAAATCTTGCAACTCAATTTTGACTAATTTATAGATGACCGATTGAATTCAAAGTTAGTAGGCGATTATAGTTCCGGTGACAATACAATAATGTGGTATGCACCCCCTGTAGGGAAGAAAACGCCTAAGTTTGTCCGATTTTACCCATAATTGGTATACGGGGGTTTTTGGGGAGAAGGAATACCAATTTTTGATCAGATTTAAAAAATTCAATATGGCGGATTGAAAATGGACGATTTTTGGTCGTGTTTTTCTAACCAATTTTAACTGAATTATACACATCTGCCTGTCTTCAAATTTGGCATGCGGTTAAAGGTTTGGTAACAATACAATAACTTGGTATTATTAGACACCCCTCGCCCCCTTGGTATATGGGTTTTTTGGGGATAAGGAATACAAATTTTTGGACAGATTTTGAAAATTCAATATGACGGATTCAAGATAAACGATTTTTGGTCATGTATCTCTCTCAGGCATATTGCGTCTGCATCGCGTTTTCTTTGTTATGTTCGGTGTTCAAATAAAAACGAATATCATGGCTACCTTAACAGACATATTTGTTTTTTATCCATAAAGTATCTCTGGCATCATGTTGTTTCACTCTGGTGCATTTGATTGATATGAAAGCGTAATATAAGGAGTTATTCGGAGTGATTTAAGGTTAGCAGTGTAGTTATAATGCCGATTACCAAAACCTAGGATGTTTGATTTTGGCAACTTAAAAATCTACGGAGAGTGAGGTTATGTTTTGTCTAAATAAAAATGGAATGGACTGTATATTTTTGTACACATTTTGTAGACCTTTACTTTTTGTGGATATTTTGACCACACTTATTTTTGCAGACGATGATGCTTACGAACTAAATGAGTTAAAAAAAATATTTGATTAAACTGAAAATTCTTTTAGGTTTTTTTACAAAAATGTTACACTCAACAATCACGAATCCAAAAATTTTATTTAACTTCTTTAAGCCAGGCAATATAAGTGTGGTAAGTGACCCTTTCCGCACTGTGTGAGGGAATGAATTTTCCCAGAGAGTTTTACACTGGGATTTTTGATTATCTTAATTTTTTTCTTTACGTCCGGACGTCCACTGGACTCTCGACCGTTTGACTGCAAAATTGTACCTGTGTAAAGTGCCACTTTTCCGTACAGAGTGCGTAATAAAAATTTTACCGCACGCCGGTGTGCGGAAATAGCAGTTTTCATAACTAGTGGCTAAAATAGTGCTTCTTTTACAAGCGTTGGTTTAAATAACGAGCGCAGCGACGCATTTAAAAACGCGAGTAAAAATAGCACAGTTTAGCCGCGAGTTGTTAACACTATTTTTTTAAATACCTTTATCAAAATATTCAAGAAAAAAGGAAAATACTTTTAAAAGTCTCGAACTAAGAGCACTTCTCGCAACAAACAATCTTTACACTATAAATCAATGCGGCTGGTTAATGAAATAACAATGGTTTCCATAGTGATGTGCCCTTTTACTCGGTGACGTTCATTGTTGCGACATTTCAATCTTTGACAGTTTGATATCTTGACAATATTTTTAAATGATTTTTTCGATAATACTTGGTGAAAACTAGCGGAAACGGCTTTATTTTTAGGCAAGAATAATTTTTTTTTTAAATTTTACTAGTTTCCGCTATTTCTCTTTAATTTTGGGTAAAAAACGGACGGAAATCTTTTTTTGCACCCCTAATAAAAAATATTAGTTTTAACAACCAGTGGCTAAAAAAGCACAGTTTAGCCGCGAGTTGTTAACACTATTTTTTTTAATACCTTTATCAAGAAATCCAAAAAAAACTGAAAATTACTTTTAAAGATCTCGAACCAAGAGCACTTCTCGCAACACACACACACACATCTTTACACTATAAATCAAGGCGGCTGGTAAATGAAATAACAATCGTTTCCATAGCGATGTGCTATTTTACTCGGTGACGTTCATTGTTGCGACATTTTAGTCTTTGACAGTTTGATATTTTGACGAAGTTTTTAAATGATTTTTTCGTAAATACTTGGTGAAAACTGGCGGAAAAAAAAAAAGGCAAGAATAATTAGATTTTTTCAATATTTACTATTTTCCGCTATTTCTCTTTAATTTTGGGTAAAAAACGGACAGAAATTTTTTTTTGCACCCGTGATCAAAAAAAAAGTTTTTTTTGCATCGGTAACCAAAAAAGCCATGCTTTAGTTATCTGCAGACAGTTACTAAAATCATGTTTTTGATAAAGGTATAAAAAAAAGGTTTTTTGCATCGGTAACCAAAAAAGCCATGCTTTAGTTATCTGCATGGTGAAGGTATAAAAAAAAAATAATTTTATTTACGCAAGAAAATTTTCACGCATGCAATTTTTTTTTACAAAATCATGTAAAAGAAGATGTTTTTATTTTCCTCACGATCGTAGGAAAAAAGTTATAGCTAACGCGTGTAGAAAGCGTCTTTTCCACGGCTTGCCCGAACTCCACTGGCGCGCGGAGAAGGGATACTTTCCACACTTGTTATAGGTCAACTCTACTGTTTCAAACATTTTTATTGCTGAAAAAGCTTCCACCGAAAAAAAATTTTACATCTCGCCAAATGCGTTCTTTTTGTTAAAAATTAATTCAAAAATATGGTCTCCCAGAAAAACGTGCACAAAAAAATTTAATTCCGAAGGAGGGTTTTCGTCCATGGGGAGACAAAGATAATATAAAAGCAAACCCAAGGTTGATCTAAGGGTCGATTGGGATTAAACGCTAGAGTACCTATATCCATTATAATAATAATTTAACTTTTTATTCTAGGTTCCAAAAAAATGTCTTTTTTCTAAGACTCAAATTTGCGTAATGGACGCTTGCGAAAAATAAATTATTTTCTAAAAACCTACGATAGTAACAGTGATTTATAACCCAATAATTTATGTCTAAGTAAAAAGTTTTGGTTTTTCATTTGATTTATAGCTTTTTCTAAAATAAAAATGGAACCAAATTGGAGCCCTCTTGATTCGAATAAAATAAGTTTGGAAGGTATACTCGCACAAAAATCTAAAATAAACATACGCGTTGAACTTGTTTTGTCGACTTTTTTTTTAAGTCGGTTTATAATAAAAATTGGATATTTTCAAATGGAAAATTACTGTGGGCACTTCTAATCTACTGTGAACATAGGGGGGAAATAGTCAAATTAACTCTCGTTGTGCCGTATGACCAAGGTGGGGTCGACGCACGCTGCAGTGTTATCTTTTTGAAATTTATTTTGTTTTATTTCTGCCTTGCTCGAGAAACAGATTGGTAAGTTTTTAAGTGAAATAATACACTTTTAAAACTAAAAATGGATATCTACGAAGTTGCCGAAAAAGTGCAGATGGTCAAATGGTACTATCAAGGCAGATCATTGAGACTTATTCAAGAAATTTTTTTGGAGAATTCTGTAAATCGTCCAGAACCTAGTTTATCAACGATTTGGAAAAGTTTGGTTGTTTAGAGCAAAGGAACCATAAAAAACCCACTGTTTTGAATGACGAGCAGGAAGTACGAGATGTGATGATTTGATTTGCGCTGCAGTGGAGGAAAATCAAAAGGTAACTAGACACCAAATTGCCGAAGCAGTTGATTCGTCTTCAGCGACTGTCTTACGTGTTCTCAAAAAGAATGGTTATGATTCTTACAAAGCATTAAAAACGCATCAAATATTTCCAGAGGACAACTATCGTCGTATGGAATTTTGCGAAACAATGATGAAAAGGGCTAGTCGTGATGATGATTCTTTTCACAGATGAAAGCACTTTTCCATTATTGAACCATCATAACCCAACAAACGTTCGATATAGCGAAACTTTGCATTTTATTTTGGAGGGGAATTGTAGGAGAACACGTAATTGGGACATTTTTGATTGACAGCAATTTGAATGGTCCTAGATACTTGGATCTACTGCAGCAGCATATTATTCCAACTGCTAGGCAGTTATTAGGTGTGAGATTTGGTGAAACATGGTTGTTGGTGTGGTAAATTTTTTAAGTTGCCAAATTAGCTAGAATTACTCTGGAACTTTGTGGTCAATTACAACTTAAATATGAATAAACAATTTATTTTACCCTGGACTTCTAACTCATTATCCTATGTTAACTTTTTCAAGTTCTTTTAACTTAGATTCGTAGGTAAGGACAACTTATGGAGATGACGTAAAACCAATTTTTGGAGTTGTGCTATCTACACTCAAACGGAAAAACACGCTTGGGTGTCTTAGGTACTAAGCGTAGCGTCACCATGTCCAAAATGGCGCAAAATTTGGGCAAAACTATCTACTTACTCGCGGAAACCCCGCATATCAAAACAAAATAAATAAAGACAATTATGCGCATATTTATCCCTATTTTTTTGACTGCGCAGTGGAGCAAAAGATGGGAGAGCCAAAATAATTAAATAAGCATAACAACACGAAGTAAAAAATGCTCCGTTTATTATTATTTTTCCTCGTCAAAACGCAAAAGGGCTGACTCTAGGAGGGCTGACTACTTAGGTTTTATTTTTCTCCATTATCATTTTCTAGTTTTCAGTTATCATTTTAATACCGATTTTCTCATGTTTGACGAATTCAAAGAAAAAACTGACAAAATTTTCACAACGCACTAATCACAAAAGCTAGGCTGTTTGTGTTAATTGTGACCACTTTTACGCTCAAAGCTTATATAAAACTGACTTATTTTATGACTACGACCACAAAATTCTTTATTTACCTACCTACCTACCTACCTACCTCTTTCAAACGAGGGTTTTTTGAAAACTTCTTAAAATTCCGTTGGCACTCTATAGGCAGAAATTTTGATTTTCGTCCAAAAAGAGGTCCTTGCTCCTCTTTCCTACACCCTCATTTCAGTATACCTCTCTCAAGGCCGAACGGCTAAACACGCGCGCCTTCTTGGGACGCCTATGCCAAACCGATGCGTATGGTATAGTTGGGAGATTGCGGCCCCACCCCCGCGGGTATAAATTTTACCGTAGGTAGAAAATACCCAAGATATTCAACTGGTGAGTGGGAGAAATAATAGTCTGTTGCACTTCCACTCGTTATAAAACGCTCTCAGTGAAGTGGCGCCCCCTAATTAGCTTACGAAAACCAAGGCAAAAGAAAATTTAGTTTTGTGGATGCGATGACAGAATGGCTGATTGCAATCATTTCTTACTTTTCTACCTACAACGTACGCAACCACTACAATCAGCCTGACCTATACGTTGAAATCTTTAGTTTAAGAGTTTAATGCCATTAGAGACATAAAGCAATTTAAAAGCATCATCATAATTTTCAACACTTAACCCTATCCCTATTCGTATCGGAAAAAGTTAAGTTTGTTTTTATATTTGTTTTTTGACGTTGCTAAGTCTGCGTAATTGTAAGATATAATATATATATAATATAATAAGCTATTGATGAGTTGGTCTAGAGAGGGGTTTTAAGAAAAAAAAAATATAATCTTTGAAACATACACTTTCGTTTTTGATCCATCGCTAACAACTATTTACCGTAAAAAGTAAAATCCCCTATGCAGCCCTTTTCTGGGGAGCTATTTTTGGAAAATATTCTGGGAACCTTAAACAGCAACCCCTTATTTTGACTTCATATTTGAATTCTCGCTGAAATTATCTTTCCAATGGAGCCCCATATCATAAGGTTTACTTTACTAATTTTCGAGATATTGGCTTTCAAAATGTCAAAAATTCAATTTTCAAAGGCCCGTATCTTAGAAACTAAACAAAATATCTCTATTGTGTTTATTATCGATTTTAGGGGTTTTTTACGAGGAAATAAAAAATGATAATAGTTTGACAATCTGACCTTCCACTTCATATTTTTAAAATTATGGTCGCGATTCTTCAGAAACGACAGAAAATCTCACCCGTCACAATTCTGAAAAGTGGCGATTTTTACTTATTGCCTTACTTTAAATAAAAACAAAGCGTCCTTAATATTTATCCTACTATTGTAAGAGAAACTGCGTCAATTTTTTAATAAAATTTTGTAAATTTAATATTTTAAAAATATTCTGTAGGACTAGTTTTACGGCGGAGCAAAATTCCTACTACGCGTGCAAATAAACTTCAAAAAGTGTCGAAAATTGTCACCATGTAAAAGAAAAGACAGAATTTGTGTGACTTTTCTGAACGCTGACAGCGACATATTCCATGGCTACCTATGGTTTTGTATGTTAAAAGTTCTAAAGGTCCGTTTACACACAAAAATAAGCTTAATAAAACACATTTTTACAAATAGGAAAGGGTTTTTCACAAAAACTGCTTACAAAAATTTAAATTGACATATTTTTTATTTACTGGAACAGTATTAAGAAACTGAATTTTAAGGAATATTAGCAAATAAGTCCTGACAAACAATCAGTTAGTGTAAACCTTTTTTTATAAGAGAGAGATTTTCTGACGGTTTTTGAAAAATCGCGACCGATATCGTCAAAATCACTGAACATCAATAAACTGTAAATAGGAATTTGCAAACGTCAAACTATTGTCATTTTTTATTTGCTCTTATAAAACCCTCAAAATCGATAACAAACACAATTGAAGCCAATATTTCGAAAATTAGTAAAGCAAACCTTATGATATGAGGTACCATTGGAGAGAGAATTTCAGCGAGAATCCAAATATGAAGTCAAAATAGGGAGTTACTATTTAAGGTTTTTAGAATATTTTCCAAAAATAGCTCCCCAGAAAAGGGCTACATAGGGGATTTTACTTTTTACGGTAAATAGTAGTTGGCGATGTATCAAAAACAAAAATCTATGTTTTAAAGATTATATATTTTTTTTCTTAAAACTCCTCTCTAGATCCACTGTGGGCAATAAACGATTTATTTATGTATCTATTTATTTATTTAAGTGACCTGTCAAAAACCGGTATAAAGAACAGCCTAAATGCATACGTATTATTATGTAATTCAACCAATCACATATTTTGAACGAGACCATGCATCCCTACCAGTCCAATTTTTTGATGAGCAGACTGACGTCATTTTTTTGGATCTCCATTTGATACATTGTTTCAGACAGCGGCAATAAATATGTAAAAAAAAGTAATGTCGTTGATTGTTTCAACTGTTACTTCAAATTGACAACAACAAATTATTATATAAAGAAATACGTAAAAAAGAAAAGATCCAAAGATCTTGGGAGGAAAGAACGAAATTTCAAAATTGGGTTCGTCCTGGCGTGTTAATCTTCAAATCCAATTTCAAATCCACTGACGAGCCCACGCTAGTCACCCCGGGCGAAACATCGTTTAATTGTTTCCCTTTTCGCTTTGGACTTTTGTGTGTTCCTTGTGGGACACTCGTCCAATTTTGAAATTTCGTTCTTTCCTCCCAAGATCTTTGGATCTTTTCTTTTTTAGATTGCTTTTCGGTTGATGTAACTGATTTGGAAGTTTTAACTTCTTGTTTTAATTGTCTTAGGAGCATATTCCTATTGGAAAGATTAACACGCCAGGACGAACCCGTATCAGGCGACTTATAATAAGTACCATGCGGAACGATGCCTATTTGTGAGTGTTTCAGAGTTGGTTTGGATACGTCACGGATCGCGATACGATACGTATACCGGATCGATAAGTTTCACGTAACGTATCGAAGCAGACGTATCGTGTTTGCACATGCGCATTTCGATACGGATGCGGATAAGTGATAATAAACACCAGACAATAGACACTTAAAGTAAATATTTTAACGCATCGGTATCGGTATACCTAACGCATTCAAAACAAAGTCAAAAGACACTACATTTTTCACTTGTTTACGGCATGTTTCGATCGAGGCCTGCTTTTATGGTGGATGCGATGGGAGAAGAGCTGAGTCCACTCGTTGCGTACGGATGGATGTACGTATCGTTACGGACCTACCAACGTGCGCAACGAATGCAATCGCGTCTACCATAAGAGCAGGTCTCGTTCAAAACATGGCATAGACAAGTGAGAAATGTAGCGTCTTTTGGCTTTTATTTGAACGCATTAGGTGTAGCGATACCGATGCGTTGAAATATTTACTTTAAGTGTCTACTTAAGTACGACGGCCGCTTCTTTCACGGATGCGATGACAAAACCGCTGATTCCACTCGTTGCGTACGAAGTGATGTACGTAGCGTTACGGACCCACGAACGTATGCAACGATTTTAATCAGCAGTTCTATCATCGCACCTCTCAAAAAAGCGGGCATCGTTCCAAACATCGCATAAATAAGTCAAAAATGTAGGTCATTTTGACTTTATTTCGAACGCGTTAGGTATACCGATACCGATGCGTTGAATTACTTTAAGGGTCTAATTTTAAATGCTGCTTTATATCTCTAATATCTAATATGTGGTATCGAAATCCGCATTCATTTCTCTGTCTACCAATCAACCAAGTACCTTCTAAATTTCTGGCGAATGCGTAACAAAGCCTACAGCTAAAAAACGACAGTGTTTTTCCAAGCGATACTGTGTTCTACGTGAAAATGGGTTCCGTCCAAAAATTTTACTAAAAATGTAATTTTTGACGTGTTTTAAGTAAAGTTGTTTAAAATTAAATTAAAATTGCAACAATCAATGATTCCATAGCACCGCAGGTGAAAAATTTTGATCTTTTTCACCAAGAAGGGAGTGGGTTGAGAGGCTATAAATGCGCCGTAGGCGAAAATTAAAAAAAAATTATTGTTTTAAAAAATACCATTTGCCAAAAATTAAAATAAAACTAAATGCATAACGTTAATGTGCCGCAGGCAAAACTTTCGAAATTTGAGCCAAAAAATGTTAATTCTGTTTAAGTTTTTCGAAAAATATTAAAAACAGGTGGATTGGGTTAGCTGCAGAAAGGGACGGAGGGAGGGAAAGGAATACCCTGATGGACAATTTTGTCCATTAAGGTATTTTGGTAGTTTTTTGTTTCGAATTATTAAACGTAAAAATTAAACTATACCCAACCCAACCCAATCCAAGGCGTTTTTATTAATGCCGCCTCTGACAAAAATATTTTATTTTTTTTAAAGTTGCGCATTCACAATAAAAGCAAAATAAACAAAAACATTTGTGATTGAACTGCTTTTAATATTAACACATAGGAGGTCGCCACTTTTTTTGAAGGGAGGGATGCAATTAAATGTACTAGGTTTGATTAAATAATTTTCATTTAAAGATATTCTGATTGTATTAATATATTTTTTTAATTCTAAATTTTTTGTCAAAATTACTTTTTAAATGCGCCGCAATCAAAAGTTTTGATTAAATTACACTACAAATACTATTTTTTACTCGTTCTGAATGCTTAAAATTGTAACAATCAATAATTTTATAACACCGCAGGCAAAAATTCTTGCGTTTTAAGCAAAAAAAATTATATTTTTTAGGTTTTTTCTGGGAAATTTTAAACAAAAAAAAGTGGGTAGGCGAAAATTTTAATAAAATTATATTGAAAATGCGTTTTTGACGCTTTTTAAATGCAGTTGGCAAAAATTAAATAAAATTAAACTAAAACTACCAATATTGTTTGTGACGCCGCAGGCAAGTTTTTTTGAAGATTTTACAAAATATTTTTCAAAACTTTTGGCCTTGTTTTTGATAAAATATTTTTAAAAAAGTGAGGTCGGTTGGCTGCTGGAGTGGGAGGGGGGGGGGGTTGCGATTGCCACTGATGATCAATAGTTACCACTTCTTTTGACAGTACATCTTCTCCTGAAGGAGAGGAGGCAAGAAGGACAAATTTAATACCTTTTTTTTTGATTAATTGGGGTTTCATTCAAGTCATTTGGCCGCCCACCTACATGTATTTTGGAAAAAATATAAATTTTAAAAATAAGTACAACATAAAAGTAATGGAAAACAGTTTTTGAAACTTTTAAATTAACTATGACATTCTTGAAAGCCCGTGCCAAAAAACTAAACTTAAAAAAAGCCTCTAAGTCCTTGTTGATTTCTTTTTCGGCGTGTTTAAGATCTTTTGAGTTAATTGGATAAATTATCCGACTCTCTTCCACAGAAGTACCGATCCCCAAGTGTTTCACACAAGAAAAGATGTCTGCCGTATATATTGAAAACAATATATATTGAGGAACGCCTGAGGTAATTTTTTCCATTTCCGAAAAATTTCCATCGACAAGAATTAAAAAAAAAACAGATTTTTGCAACTTAAAAACATTCATGAAACTATTTAAAAAATTTAAATAGCGGCATAATTACACGCAATATTTAATTGTGTAATAAGAATTTGCACATAAGAGGTAAAAGCCCGCAAGATTTGGAAAAACTTTTACCCCAGGTTAAATTTTTTGTGGACTAAGAGTGTCTAAAAGCAAAACCTAAGAAATGCACAGTAAAGCCCAATATTTGATAGTTTATTCAATTAAATTTGATTTAATTTGGCTACTCTTAAACTTTAAGTCTCTTAAACGTAAGACGCTAAAAAAGTTATAGTAAAAGTGTGTTGATTTTCCTCATTTTAAACCATTCACAAAAACTGACCAAAAAAACAACCTAGCGAGCCATTCCACAAAATAAATGAAACTTCGAGAAGTGGCACTCAGCATGCAACAATTCTCGATCAACCTAAAATCATGGCCTGAGAGAAAGTGATTTTTTTACATTCATCTAACGATTTTAAATTCATAAAAATTTTGGATACAAAATGAAGCTAAAAATAATTTTAATATTTGTAATATTTCTCCTTTTGCGGTTTTTTATTCTAAAGTCTTTCCAATGTCAATAGAATGGAGAATGTAAGGACCTTGACCTAAAAGTCACCCTTTTGCTTAAAGTTTTCGTTTGAATATGACTATATTTTCCTTGGGATTTTTTCATATTTTATTGTTCATGTTAAATCATGTTTATCAAGTTTTATCATATTTTTAATAATTTGAAAAAGTAAATTTATTAGTATTAGCTCAGTTTTTAATAACCTATATTAATTTAAAAAGATTCAGTTAACTTCTAGAAACTAACAGCCCTGTGAAATAATATATTTATGAGGTGTTCTTTGGTAACCCTTATTTTTGGTTAGTGATCAACTACTATATAACTTTTTGTTTTACCCAAATATAGGTATTCCTTAATTTTCTCAAGATAAACCGAGGTCTGTATATAGGTACCCAGCGAGGTTTTATATTCAATCCTACATCGAAATCGTTTTCTCACTGCCAGAATGTCAAGACAATAAAATATAACCCGTTTTAGTGCCTCCACGTGCCAACTTTTGGGGAGTAAAGACCGCTACCGACCTTGGCCGATAAAGGGGGAAATTACTAGAGAAACTCCAAAAACGGCGAAACGGCCTTGCTTTACCCCAGTTTTACCCATATACCTATAAATACTAGGTGCTTATATAGGTTGATCATTGAGGTTACCACGGCCCGAGGGTAATGTTTTTAGAGTTGAATGGAGTATGTTTGTGTGTTTATACCTGTGTGCGAGGCCGAACGGCTGAACCGATTTTGATAATAGCTAGTGGTATCGCTGGAATGCTAAATCTCCAGCGTGACATAGGCTATATTTTATTTGGAAAAAATCAATATTACGGATGTTAGGCTTAACGTCCTCAAATATAAAGCGATTTTAATATTTCCTGTTTGTTTCATTCATAGTGACTTTCCTAATTTATCACCGGTGTTTTTTCTCCTCAACGACTGACTTCTCCCCCTAAAGGAGTACGGGGTGGGGTTAAAGCTTTATAGTCCGGTGTCTTAACCCCACGGAAGGCAAAAAAACTTCAAACTTGGATGCATCTAAGATTTTTAGTTTTGCTGAAAGAGGAATCTCTAAGCTTTAAATAAAGCCCCAGACACAAGGGTATCGATTCTTGAACCGAGGGATGGTCGCTTGTGGGAGTGTCTTCACGAAAAAATTCCTAGTCTGTATTCTTGAACGCCCGAGGAGTGTTTCCATCCGTCCAAAATTCGCAGCTGAACGTTCTACTGGTATGAGGTAGGAGAATGGCGCTGTAATCGCACGGAACTTGCGCAGAATGCAATGTTTGGTTGGTTAATTTGTAACCTAGCCTTTGTTTCATTAAAGTAGTGATTCGGTTTTTATTCAGATTGCTTTTTTTTTCATAAATATTGTCGCTAAAAATGATGGAGCCAGAAGAAATATGACTCGTGAAAAGAGTTATAAACTATTTAGAGGAGACCAAGGCGGATCCGGCGCAACAAGTCGCCCCGAGATTCCAATACAAGACGATTTCATACTTAAAAAATAACAGAATTTAGTAAAATCTGGCAAGACAAATAATGGGATTGGTAAGCCCATTTATGGTTGAGGGCCGAAGGTTATCAGACTTTTCCATCGACACCATAATAAGTAATAAATTAATATACCTAGTGAAATATACAGAGTTCCTAAGATTTTCCTTCGGGATAGGATTTCAATAAATCAAACAGAAATGGCATAGAAAGTTCTGCGCGCACAAAAGAAACAGGTATATTGAGCAATGGTGCCAGTTTGTTATTATCTTCGGACTGCTTTCATGAGAAAAAATTGTCGCCACTCTTTCATTGTGAGCATAAATCATAGTTGCAATAATAACCGTTGACAAGATGTCTACAAATTCCGCTAAATGGCGGCCACACATCTAATCTAATTAAAAATTAGATGTTTTCAGGTCCAAACCACAGCTTTTTCTTGCTTAAAGGAGGCGGCAGGGTCCATTATTTACGATACTGAGCGATAAACTCGTGAGGTTGTTAACATTAGAAAGAAATATCTTCGCTTTTAATTAAATTTCTTTCCATTCTGTTCTACTAGTGACATCTATCCGGAAACGGCCAAACCATGCAGCTAGCACTAGCAGCCAAAGAAATCAATAAACGGCGCTGTTTTTCCTGCAGAGCTTTTTGCTTGCGATATTATTGATTTTAAATAAAGCTGGCCCTACACTACATTTGATATTTTCGAGGTGTTTTATGACATGATCTCGAAACATGTAGCGAACCAATTCTTCAAAACTAGAGAGAGAAAAATAAGGGGCTGCCAATATTTGTAACACCCAAAAAAGGGTGAAAAGATTTATTTTGCTCTGTTTCTTTGCAAAAAACGTTTTTTTTACGAAAAACTTGAGCTCTGCCACTTTTTTTATTTATTTCTTCAGCTTTCTCGAAATTTTCGTCATACCGTAGAAAAAAATTATTTCCTCCATGGTCATACTCTACTTTTATTCGAAAAAATTTAGAAACAGAGACGGGATCAGTTTTCCTAAAACGGGGGATCTTGGTTTCGAGTGAGAAGATAAAGGGCGCCGCAGGCAAAAATTTTTCAATTAAATTAGCCGAACGCAAAAATGTTAGAAAAACAAAGCACGAAATAAAAATGGCGCCGCTTACAATTTTTTTTCAAAAATTACGTAATTTCGGGAACGCAAAGAAATAGGTCTAAAGAGTATAATTTTTAAGAAAAAAATATCAATTTTCTCGCCCTTCTCCACTGGGACTACAGGGGCCGTGCACAAATTACGTAATGGTCATAGGGGGGAGGGGGGTTACAAAACGTTACGTAGGGGGGAGGGGGGTTTTCGACAGCGTTTGCATTTGTGTGAAACTAAGAAAATTTGGAATGAAAATAAGCGAAAAGTTTTTTTTTTGGGGGGGGGGGGGGTAGTGGTCTTGAAATTGTTACGTAATATTAGGGGAGTAGCGTGCCAAACTGTTACAAAACATTACATAGGGAGGGGGTCAAAAATTGGTAAAATCACCGTTACGTAATTTGTGCATGTGCACAATATCTCAGTCGATTTCTCCGGCCGTGTATGAACGCTTTAGGTTAGGCATTTGCATGTATCTCAGTCCCCAGCCTGTAAACAGTGCGTAAGGACAATGGTTACAAAATGAAAAGCCGAAAAATATTTTTTTTTACGATATCTTTCATCAGTTTGGTATTAAAGTCGAGCAAAAACAATTTTTATTTCAGTCCTAAAGGTATAAAAATGGAAAACATTAGAAAACAACAACCTGGAATGGATTTACTACGTGTAAGATGTAGTGACAACATCGCCCCATGCCCATCCTTTTCTGCCTAATGTGCTTTTCCGTTTGTCTGCGTCTTATACACGGCTCAGTTAAGTTTGCCCCCCCCAGATCGATTTTCTCAAAAATTTTTATGCCAAAATTTTGCACACATTTTGCACAATTTTGCACACCACAAATCAAATTTTGCACACCTTCCTACGAGAAACTACAGGCCATTTTCTGTGGGGGGGGCAAACTTGACGTTGCCCCCCCCAGTCAATATTTTTCAAAAATTATGATGTCACTTGAAAGGTCTTATTTTGCACAATTTTGCACACCCATTTTAAAATTTTGCACACCTCCCTGTAACCCACACGAGGGTTCTGAAAATATCAAGTTTGCCCCCCCCCAGTCAATATTTTTCAAAAAGTTTGGTGTCGTTAGAAAGGTCTTATTTTGCACAATTTTGCACACCCATTTTAAAATTTTGCACACCTCCCTGTAACCCACACGAGGGTTCTGAAAATATCAAGTTTGCCCCCCCCAGTCAATATTTTTCAAAAAGTTTGGTGTCGTTAGAAAGGTCTTATTTTGCACAATTTTGCACACCCATTTTAAAATTTTGCACACCTCCCTGTAACCCACACGAGGGTTCTGAAAATATCAAGTTTGCCCCCCCAGTCAATATTTTTCAAAAAGTTTGGTGTCGTTAGAAAGGTCTTATTTTGCACAATTTTGCACACCCATTTTAAAATTTTGCACACCTCCCTGTAACCCACACGAGGGTTCTGAAAATATCAAGTTTGCCCCCCCCCAGTCAATATTTTTCAAAAAGTTTGGTGTCGTTAGAAAGGTCTTATTTTGCACAATTTTGCACACCCATTTTAAAATTTTGCACACCTCCCTGAAACCTACACGAGGGTTCTGAAAATATCAAGTTTGCCCCCCAGTCAATATTTTTTAAAAATTTTGGAGTCATTATAAAGGTCTAATTTGGCATCATTTTGTACACCCATTTTAAAATTTTGCACACCTCCCTGTAACCCACAAGAGGGTTCTGAAAATATCAAGTTTGACACCCCCAGTCAACATTTTTAAAAAAATTTGGTGGCGTTAGAAAGGTCTTATTTTGCACAATTTTGCACACCCATTTTAAAATTTTGCACACCTCCCTGTAACCCACACGAGGGTTCTGAAAATATCAAGTTTGCCCCCCCCCAGTCAATATTTTTCAAAAAGTTTGGTGTCGTTAGAAAGGTCTTATTTTGCACAATTATGCACACCCATTTTAAAATTTTGCACACCTCCCTCTAACCCACACGAAGATTCTGAAAATATCAAGTTTGCCGCCCCCACCGTCGATATTTTTCAAAAAATTTTGTGTCATTCGAAAAGTCTATTTTGCGCAATTTTGCACACCCTTCAGTACCCCACAAGAGTGTTCTCAAAAAAGTTTGCCCCCCCCCCAGTTAATATTTTTCAAAAAATTTATGTCATTCGAGAAGCCTAATTTTGCACAACTATTTTTAAATTTTGCACACTTCCCATGCCGTTTTCTTTTTGTGGCGTTTACGGTTAAACTTGGTCCTAAAATTTCCCAGAAGTATAAGCAAACGAAGGAGACCTCGATTGTGTAATATCTTTGAATATTGTTTAAATTTACAGATAATTGTTTATGTTTACATTTTTCTATAATAAAAAGTTTTTAATTTTTATGAATTTCCGGATTATACTTAAATTTTCATATCAAAAATGAACAGAAAAAATAGATGTAGACAGCGCATCCTGTCATGTTCGATGCCTTGAGAATCGGAACCAGCCTATTTTGCCGGTTCAGAATGGTTGCGGTTCTCAAGGTATGGATTTTCACAGGATGAAACCCAATTCTTTACTGATTTGTTGTCTGTCTGTCTGTCCGTCGCCTCGATATGCGCCACTGTAACTCAAAAACTCCTGCACCGATCATAACGAAATTTTACACAACGATTACGTGTATTGACGCGCGGAGCCCTATTGTTTTTGAACTTTCCTCCATTTCTCCTTTCGGAACTACCTCCAAAATACCTCATCCCTAAAAAAATCTTAAGACGTATCTCTGTCTTATCGGCCAATTAACCAAGTACACTTTTAAATTTATGGCGAATGCATGACATCTCCAGCTGATCGAAATGACACGTTTTTGTTGATAGAGCAACGTCTTGGGTGAAAAATACGTAACGTCACGTCTTCTTACGTGTTATCCTGACACGTATTGCAGAACAGGGTATCTATTCTTCAGTTTCGAGAGAACACTCCTATAGGAATGCTTACATTAGTGATTTGGACCAATAGGATAGTTTGACTGCTTGCACTAGCCATCCGATATCAGTCGAGCACCGCCGGACATTACCGGGCTACCGCATATCAAGAGAACTCTCCTACAACTTACATCTGCTGGTTATGAGGAAGAGAGCGGGTTCTTCTGCGCGGGCGCCGTGGAGCTTTTCAGCTTATCGAACGTTTCGTAACCGCATTGGGGCTTGCCTAATGGTTGAAATGTGATCGTTCCTACACGAAAGTTTGTCTAGAAACTGAAGAATGGCTTTCCAGGGGTACTTTGATCAGCTGGAGCTGTCTCGCATTCCCCATATATTTAAAACTGTACATGGTTGATTGGTCCACTCGACAGAGATACGTCTTAGGATAGTGTTAACTTTGATAATTGGCTTTATGTGTCTAATAAAATAAAAACGTTAATTTTAAGTTCCATAAAAGTCTTTGTCACGCAAGTTAGTCGAAAGTAAGTAAATCGTATTTGCGTGTTGTTGCACTTCTAATAGTAAACTTCGTTGATAGATAAAATAAACACTTTCTTTAAAAAAAAACGACGCTTTGTTTTCTTTTATTATTATTATTATTATATATATATATATATATATATATATATATATATATATATATTATACTTACGGGACCGTGGAGTTAATAGGAGTACGCCCTAATTCACTCCACGGTTCCGTAAGCTTGTTTTTATACAACCTACACTTTTCTAACCTGTATAGTTAACTTATAAAAAAAAACAGAATTTTTTTCACGCCCAGACGTTTTCGTGCTTCTCGTCCATTAAATTCATTTCTTCCACAAATACACACTGCAAAGTGTAAAGACAAGATGACCAAGGTCCAAGAAACGTCAAAATTTGGTGCAGAACACCCAAAAATTTAGGTAGGTCCATTTGGGGAGTGAAGGACGAGGAAACTGTCACTTTCTATGAAGCTCTTACCGAAAATGACTAAGAACGCCTATAACGCCGCATTTCTATCTTTCTCTTTTACATGTCAAGAATACCAAAGGCTTATCAAATTTCTAGAGGGCTGCACTTACCCATTTTGGGGCAAGTTTCACCCGAGGTCGAACGCGCCTCCGATTTCATGGGTGCGTCCGAAAATTTTCATCTGGATAATGGTGGGATCAAACCTTGCTATTTGCGGACAGCGGCTACGGTGATGACGCCCGCCTTGATTTTGCAGTTCATACCACGCGTTTGGCGTCTTGGTGTGTCATTAACTAGGTTTACATCAAAAAATTCCGTCCGTCAATAATTATAATTAGAAGAAGTCGTTTATTTATTTCTACACATGAACATAGACATTTTGTTTTTGTATTTCATGCACTTAAAATGACAAATAAGAAAAAAATTATTATTCCTTTTATAGATCGAAAAAAAAATCAAATCGAATTCAAAATATATGTCATGTAAATTTGACTTAATTCTCAACCCAAAGACGGAAACAACGCCTGCTGCAAATGGGATGACACCAATAGGTAGAAAGTTAAAGTTCCATTCACACTTAAGGTCTTTGTTTAATTGGTCAGTGTTTTTGTCTCTTTCCTTATTATTATTGTTACTTCTGCGACTGCGCAGTTCCATAACAGAGTTCGGAATTTCCGGAGGAATTACTTTATGGTTATCGTTATTTTATTTTTTTCGTAATATTTTTGGAAAATTGATTGATGAGGTACGTATCATCGACTAAAAAAAGTAAAAAGTAAGTAAGAACGTTAGGTTATATTTACCGATAACCCCAAAGTAATTGCGTAAACTGAGAGGTAGTGCACTTATTACGTAACCCTTATTTTGCCCAATTTTAACCCCAACCCGCGACCCCCTATATAACGCTTTGTAACGTTTGGGACTACTCCAGTCTAAAATAACAAAACGTTTTGCTGCCAGAGACCCCCTCTTTTTTTTCTTTTGCACTCGAAAAATCCAAAAAGTTGTTTTATTTCACAATAAAAATTTAAAAATTGCGTTACGTAACGGAACCGCGAAACCCCGCTCACCCCTACATAACCCCTATAAGCGTTACGCCTAGTTGCCACCTATGCGTGCTCACCCTGACATTAAAAACGCATCACGCGACACTTTTAAAAAATCGGCAAATGCATGGCTGATCACGTGATGCATTTTTAGAGTCAGGGTGGGCACGCATAGGTGAGAACCAGGCGTTACGTAATGTTATGTATTTTAAATAGAGGCGTTCACATTGACTTTCCTGCCGAAATGGAACGCCACCATTTAAAATACACGTTGCAAACTTCGGAAATTTCACCCGAAGTCATTCTGAATCATGAACACAAATAAAACTAGGCATTGCTAAGCGACATTTCAATATATTACATAAAAGACCTTCGCGCGTGGTAGGTGTAGGTACGCACGCATTCCTCTTTACGGCACGTACAACCTCCCGCCTCCCGCGGATACCTGTCCAGAATTCAGATATAGGTGCATATACCTACCTACTAGTTTCTGGAGCTGTTTTCTTTTTGTAGCGGTTACGGTTAACCTTGGTCCTAAAATTTCCCAGAAGTATAAGCAAAATAAGGAGACCTCGATTGTGTAATATCTTCGAATATTGTTTAAATTTACATATAATTCCTTATGCTTACATATATGTGTCTATAATTAAAAGTTTTTAATTTTTATGAATTTCCGGATTATACTTAATTTTTCACATGCTATGACATCATCTAACAAATGGACGTAGATAGCACATCCTGTGAAGATCCATACCTTGAGAACCGCAACCATTCTGAACCGCCAAAATAGGCTGGTTCCGATTCTCAAGGCATCGAACATGACAGGATGCGCTGTCTACATCGATTTTTTCTGTTCATTTTTGATATGAAAATTTAAGTATAATCCGGAAATTCATAAAAATTAAAAACTTTTGATTATATACAAATGTAAACATAAACAATTATCTGTAAATTTTAACAATATTCAAAGATATTACACAATCGAGGTCTCCTTCGTTTGCTTATACTTCTGGGAAATTTTAGGACCAAGTGTAACCGTAAACGCCACAAAAAGAAAACGGCATGGGAAGTGTGCAAAATTTAAAAATAGTTGTGCAAAATTACGCTTCTCGAATGACATAAATTTTTTGAAAAATATTAACTGGGAGGGGGGCAAACTTTTTTGAGAACGCTTTTGTGGGCTACAAGAGTGTGCAAAATTGCGCAAAATAGACTTTTCGAATGACACAAAATTTTTTGAAAAATATCGACGGTGGGGGGGGGGGCAAACTTCATATTTTCAGAATCTTCGTGTGGGTTAGAGGGAGGTGTGCAAAATTTTAAAATGGGTGTGCAAAATGATGCAAAATTAAACCTTTCTAATGACTCCAAAATTTTTAAAAAATATTGACTGGGGGGAAAACTTGATATTTTCAGAACCCTCGTGTAGGTTACAGGGAGGTGTGCAAAATTTTAAAATGGGTGTGCAAAATGGTGCAAAATAAGACCTTTCTAACGACACCAAACTTTTTGAAAAATATTGACTGGGGGGAGCAAACTTGATATTTTCAAAACCCTCGTGTGGGTTACAGGGAGGTGTGCAAAATTTTAAAATGGGTGTGCAAAATTGTGCAAAATAAGACCTTTCTAACGACACCAAATTTTTTGAAAAATATTGACTGGGGGGGGGCAAACTTGATATTTTCAGAACCCTCGTGTGGGTTACGGGGAGGTGTGCAAAATTTTAAAATGGGTGTGCAAAATTGTGCAAAATAAGACCTTTCTAACGACACCAAAATTTTTTTAAAATGTTGACTGGGGGGGGGGCAAACTTGATATTTTCAGAACCCTCGTGTGGGTTACAGGGGGGGTGTGCAAAATTTTAAAATGGGTGTGCAAAATTGTGCAAAATAAGACCTTTCTAACGACACCAAACTTTTTGAAAAATATTGACTGGGGGGGGCAAACTTGATATTTTCAGAACCCTCGTGTGGGTTACAGGGAGGTGTGCAAAATTTTAAAATGGGTGTGCAAAATTGTGCAAAATAAGACTTTTCTAACGACACCAAACTTTTTGAAAAATATTGACTGGGGGGGGGGCAAACTTGATATTTTCAGAACCCTCGTGTGGGTTACAGGGAGGTGTGCAAAATTTTAAAATGGGTGTGCAAAATTGTGCAAAATAAGACCTTTCAAATGACATCATAATTTTTGAAAAATATTGACTGGGGGGGGCAACGTCAAGTTTGCCCCCCCCCCACAGAAAATGGGCTGTAGTTTCTCGTAGGAAGGTGTGCAAAATTTGATTTGTGGTGTGCAAAATTTTGCAAAATGTGTGCAAAATTTTGGCATAAAAATTTTTGAGAAAATCGATCTGGGGGGGGGGCAAACTTAACTGAGCCCTTATACACGGCTGCTTGGCCCCCTAAGGATTTGCTTAGGAACCCTGTATAATAGAGTTTTCACATCGTACTCAATACATAAAAAAACAAAAAAAAGAAGTTAAAAAACATCCAAATCAGTTACTTCAACCGAAAAGAAACTAAAAAACAAAAGATCAAGAGATCTTGGGTGGAAATAACGAAAATTTAAACTTGGATGGAAAAAAGAATTGATTAAACGATATTTCGCCCTAGGTAACCAGCGTGGGCTAATCAGTGGTTTCACTATACCATACCATACATCATTAAAAACCATCATACACTTTGATTTCTAACTTTGAATCACTCACAAATAGGCATCGTTCCGTACTGGTACTTATCCAAGTTACCTGATACGGATTTGTCCAGCGTGTTAATATTTCCAGTAGGATTATGCTCCTAAGGCAATTAAAACAAAAAAAGAAGTTAAAAAACCTCCAAATCCGTTACTTCAACCGAAAAGAAACTAAAAAACGATTTCTATTTCGTTATTTCCACCCAAGATTTCTTGATCTTTTGTTTTTTAGTTTCTTTTTTTTTGTTATTTGTCACAAAAAGCTCAATCAAAAAGGTAATTACTCATAGAATCAGGTAGATTTCTGTCACAATTTCAGTTTTTTTCCTAATTAAACTACACGCAGGCTAGTCACGAGGTTCTCTTTTATTACTTGAATCCTATTTTTTTAAAGTTTTGATGATGATTGCCATAAGGGCAATGTGATGAAAATAGTAGTGGCTCTTTGTTCAACTCATCTTATGGCAACGTTTTTGTGTTCAATGACCGTTCAAGACAAAGGTAACATATGGTATATTTGTGGAAACAGGAAGAAAAGATCAGCGAAATTTTAAAAAATATAAAAAAAATGGCCTGCGTTTAAGGTGGGATTTAAAAAAAAAACTTAAACTGTAAATAGAAATCTACATAATTTAATCATTATGTACATACTTTTATTTTGCACCTTCAAAAATCAAAGAAAAAATTTTGGTTAGTTTGAAATTAGTTCAATCGCTCAAAAAGCAAACTGGCAGCATTGGACGTGTTTCGGCTGCATTCAAGAATACAAACAGCCAGCGACGGGGATGGGATCGTTCCCCGGAGTTTTCACATTCTCCAAGGGATCATCCACCACCCGAACGTCCGTCTAAAATTGAAGAATCAACACCAAGCTCTATGTCATCCCATTCGCCAGATATGACGTTTTTTAAAAAGTAAATAGTAAGAAATTATTAGGTTCTAAAAGAAATTAAAAACTATGGGGAAATGTCAAGCCAGTGCCGCGCTACAATCGATTGAGCATGTAAAAACACTGGACAAATTTTTACTTTTGAGTATTCAGCTTACTCTAGAACTCCACCGTGTTAAATTATCAAGATAATTTGGTCTTATTTTATGAAGAACTTGTCGGGTCATAATTTGTGGTTTAATAATTTTTACTTACGAGCAACCTATAATACAAATTTAACGAGCATCCCAACACGACTGTAATGGACCATTTACGCTCCTAGGATAATAATGAAGCTTAGACATAAACCATAAGATGGCGTGAAAAACGATGGAACTTTATTTTATATGAGCACTAATTCTCGTAAAAATGTCAATTATTTTTCTATATTTTTAAGACAATAAAGATTTATTAAACGTAAATAAATCCAATAGAATTTTAGTACCTAACCAAAAGTAAGTCCCGTTAAATTGACATATTACGCATTTTTAAGAAAAAAACCCTTGTTTTTAAAAAGGTATATGAAAAGTCCCTTAGTAACCTTATTTGTTTTGACATTTTAGATAGAACTTCATTGAAACTTTTTTTTAATGATTTCTGATGATTATGATGACATTTTTATTGATCGTAGGTAAAGTATAGTACACTAACTCGCATGTTATGGTCATTACACGCTCAGATAAATTAAGACACTCGCCTGCGGCTCGCGTCTCAAACTTCATCTTCGCGTTTAATGACCATCATAACATGCTTGTTATGTAAACTACTATTGTAAACGTACACAGAGAATAAATTGGAATATAGTTGTATACTATTGACTCCAACACAACTAATTTTATATAGAATATACAATTTTTGTATAGTTAATAAATAAAATTGTATATTCTATATACAATTTGTTGTGCTGGAGCAAATAGTAAGTAACTGTTGTATAAAGGCCAATTCTTTTTTCTCAGTGTACGTATGCCACATAAGTAACAAGTAATTATAAAGTTGGAAAAAATCACAAAAATGTATATATAAACCTCCGATTTCTACGCCAGAGCTCAGATGGATCACTTTTATATGCTTGTTTTGTAAAAAATTAAAGGTGCAAATTAATTTTCTTTGTCATGTATACGTCAAAAGTTAGAAAAGAAAAATGGCGAAAAAAGAGTGGCAAAATTTTAATGCGAGTATTATGTAAAAACCAGCAGTACGCCACTGACTCCAATAAGCGAATATTTTATTAGCTCAGTATTTGAGAAATTTTTTAGGCTTTGATTTACTTTTTTTCACTTCTTGTGTTAGATAACTCTAAAATGACATTTCTAGCAGATTTATGAAAAAGTACAGCTTTTCCAGTATCTTTTACATGTCCAAATAGAAACAAATTATGGTATGATGTTTTTGTGAAAAGTTTCCGATGCTCTGATGTTCCGTGACGTCATAACTGCTACACTTGTTGACATACAGCTTGTGTCTCGGGCGTTTTTGAAAGCTCCAGGGCTCTGTTTTAAGACAAAAAAAATCTGATATGCATCCATGTTTGAAGTTTTTTTATGCTAAGGCACCGGACTATTTTATCATATAACACGAAAAAAAACGTCCCGACTGCCAGTGGGGGTGTTTGCCAGTCGCACTAACTCAATTGAATTGCTTGTTTTTTTGTTACTATATGTTTGGCACAAATCTTGCAGGTCAATTTTGACTAACTTCTACATATCCGAACCACTTCAAATTTGGTATACTTTTATAGTTCCGGTGGTGGCTCGTTAAAGGGGTTAAAAGGGTCATGATATATTTAAAAATTTAAAAAAATATAACTTTTGACGAAAGCTGCTACGAATATACAGAGTTTAGAACTAGATTGGTGGGGCGGAAGAAGGGGATGAGAGGGGGTTAGTATATTTAAAAATAAAAAAAAAACTTTTTAACCACAGATGCTTCGAATAGGCAGTTTTCAGTTTTACGTTTCATATTTTATAATTTTGGAGGTAAAAACTACGTTGGTGTATTTGAAAATTCAAAACTTTTTAACCAAAGCTGTTACGAATACCGTCAAGTCGGGTGGCTTGAAACACTTTTTAATTTAGCGTGACTTATGGGGTGTCATTGTTTGATTCTTGATGTATAGAACTGCTTTTTGGAAAAAGGTGTGTAAAATTTTTATTTTGGACAAGTTTTTTTTTATTTTTTGCCGGTTTCAAGCCAGACTCCCTTCCGGGTGTATTGAAACACTGCCTGTTCTGGACAAGCCGTGCATGTCGGAAGCCCAGCACCTAACTTGAAATATAAGTACATCCGTTACGTACCTTTGTGAATTTATTTGAAAAAGAAAACGTTAAAAAATAAAGTTATAGGAGTGTTTTTTATACCAACAAACAAAAAGAACGCAAAAAAAATATTTTTTTTATTATAAAATTGAAGCTAAATAAACTAATAGAAAAATAAACTACCTACATAAAGACTACAGTTCGATGGGAAAAGAATGTCTACCACGTTTAATAAAATTTGGTTTCAATTTTTGAATAATTTGTTCCTTCTTTACATTGGCAACATCGGGAATATCTGGGAACGTAAAAATATGTTGGCCTCCACTCATACTTTTGCGCAAAAATTTGCAAACAAACTAAATTTTTTCGGGAAAGACCTTTTTTTCCCAGGGACGTCATATGCGAATTCTGCCAAAACTAAATCTCCAACCTTGATGTTATCTAAGTTCAGATCATCGTTTTCATCATCTTGGAAATGTTCAGGTGTGTCTGAAGAGTCTGCAGTGGACCATGTGTCATCATTCTCTGATTCTGACTCAGATAACTGCTTTTTTCTTTTTAAATTATTTTTTGGTTGGTTTGTAAATATTGGCAAAGAATCGTCAGAATCATCTTGATTTGTTTCTGCCTGCTGATTACCTTGATTTATGTTTGTCGGTTGTTCTTTGGATGTAGATGGCACAGACTCATCCATATTTGTAACGCTTGCGCCTGCCTTTACGTTTAGTTTTTGTTTTTTTTGTTGCCATTTTGGCTGCGTTTGAAGATGGTACAAGTTTCGTAAAAATATCTCGAAACTGTCATCCATAATGGTATTATTTTCTTCGACGACATCGGTGTTTCTGTGGCAGGGTAAATGTTTTAGCACGCAATCCCCGTTGATTGGGTAAACGCCACTACCTTGAAATACAGCTTTTAGATGGGCTGCAGCGGTTCCTTTTTTACGCAGTTTTTCCAGGCAGCTATTTAAAAGTCGTGGAAAAACATCCTTTCGATATCCAAGCAATATAAACCTTATGTTGTTCTGCTGGCAGGATTCAATCACATTGATGCTTAAGGGGCTGTCCAAATTGTCGCCTATTAAAGCTTTAGGCCTTTCCCTAGGAAATTGTTGAAAATGTTTCAATGCCACCATAAAAAACCAATCTTCAAACAGTGCCTTAGGAAACCATCCAGATTTACTGCGATTATAACGTGTTTTCGGAGAACCTCCTGTAGTCCATGTTGAGTATAAATTTTCGGTCTTGTCGACAATGTAGATTGGTAGAAGTTCTCCTAATGCCGATCCAGAAAACATAACGGAACGACTGCTTTTTGAAGAGTCTATAATTCGATGAGCATGCTAAGAGCCTCGTCGTACGATCACCTTCAATTTCCCCGGATCGTCTGCAAGATTGGTCTCGTCATAGTTAACTATGCACTCCGGATCAATCCCGTCGAGACTAACACCCAGCTCATCAAAATACGCATTAATGACTTCCGGACTGATTGAGGCTCTTGAGCGCTTGATGTTTTCACACCAACGTACACTTAACATTCGGCGATGTCTCATCAAAAATCCTTTCCCGGGCCAATTTTCTTTCTTAAATTTCTGGACGCCCTTCCTGTCTAAGTAGGACTTAACTAATGATTTTACGTCATTTGCGGTAAACGAGAAACCCCACTGACATGCTAGTACAATATTTTTAACAAGTTGAGTTTCTTCTTCAGCTGTTAAAATGGTCTGGCCGCCAAACTTCTTGCTATGTAGCTGTTCAGATCTTCTTCTGATTGTAGAATACGAGACTGCATATTTCTCCGATAAATATCTGTAGGAGTGGCCTCGAACCCTTCTTTCTTCTACAGCCAAATCCAAGTTGTTTTTGTCAAAGTCCGCGTAACGCCGGCTTCCCAATTTGCATTTATATCTGCCCATTTTCAATCTGAAAAAAACCAAAAAGTTTTAAAACATCTAAAAAACGAGCGTCTGACTTGACACAACGTGATTCAAGTTGCCCACCCAAGGGCATTTTTTTTACTTTTTTGCTCAATTTTTCTTAGTGATGCAATCTTAAAAATAAAAAATATAAAATAAAAAATAATAGTACAGAAACTACAAAAAACTATAAACTTAACATATTGTAAGAACGGTCAACGTAACTTTAACAGATTTGGAGATCCAAGTAAAGTTTTGCAGGTTTTATTTTATTTTATAAAAGGAGGGAAAACAAATAAGCAGGCTGACGATACATACACGTTCTTACAAGTCCTCTGCTATACTGGTCTGGAGGCCAGCACATCTCATAGTCAATCAGCGAAGAGCGCGCTCTCATAGCTTTACTTGCACGTTTGCCACGTCACTTTTTAAAATTTTGGAAAGTTTTGTTTCAACTCGCCCGGCTGTTTCAAGACACCCGACTTGACGGTACGCAGTTTTAAAATTTGGACAGGGGAGATGATTTAAGGAGGATATTATAAAGTTGAAAGTATCTCCGGTTGGTTTAAAATTGGCATAGAGGGGTTTTTGGGGTCGAGGAAGACGAATTTTTGACCAGGGGCGGGGGGGGGGGGAATATTAAAAATTAGTGGTAAGTTGCAAAGTTAACAGCTCCCCTCCCTCTTCAAATGGTATGGAGAGGGGGTAACATCTTACTTAATTCGATTGATTTCCATTTAGATTTTAAGAATTATAAAGTTTCCAGCTCCCCCCTCTTTGAAGGGATAAAGAGGAGTACCATCTCACTACGTCCGTTTCGTTTAAAATCCAAAATATCCACTTCAAATTTGGTATACCCATGCAACGATATATTATCCGAAATGCCAGTGGCGGTCCCAGCCATTTGAAAGGGGGGGGGGGCGGTTTCGGTACGAAAAAAAAAGTAGAATAAAAGCATAGCTTTTATGCGGAACATACCAATATATGTCAACAAAACTAGTAACCACAAGCGCGGATTAGGTCTCAAGTCTAGGGGGGGGTACTCAGATTTTATGTTGTTGATTTCATACTTTTCTTATTTTAAATGTTAAATGTCGAAAATTTGAGAAAATTACATTAAAGATGCAATTTTTGAGTCAAACTAAACTAAAATTGTAAATATCAACGTATCGTAGAGCTGCAGCCGAAAATTTTTAAGAAAATTGCATTGATTAAAAATTAAACTAAAATTTTCAGTTATAAAAAACATAGATAACATACATAACTTAATAGCTAAATACTTTTTCTTGAGATTTAAAAAGCTTTTTAATTTGAAACATTACCTTTTATATTGCGTATCCCAAATATAAGATGCCTAGCTCAAAAAAAAAATTGGATTCCAGTTTTTTTGGGCAAACCGGTCAATGACTCGCTCAGTGTCAATTTCAATATATATGTCTATTGATATGCAGCAACGCTAAGCCGGTCAGACGAATTTCGGTCATAGTGTTTTTAAGTACTTGTATTTTCAATCTTCTGAGGCAGGAGAAGCTTCGTTCGGACGAAGCACTACCTACTAACAAACTACTGAAAAATATCGCCACACTTGTTCATTGCCTCGAAAACGTTATCATATATGTTTTGATTTAAGCTTTTGCCTACTTCTGACCAATATTGTTTCCAAATACTGACTTCTCCCAATAAAAGTTCAAGAATTTGTGTTTTCTATTAATCAAACAGTTTATATTTTTTGGAAACGACATTAGTTAATTTTGCCCTGATTTTGGCTTCACGTTGTATAAAACTTGGTATGAATATGTTCAGGTCAAAAATCGTTATTGAACCTTGCTTTATGTCCGAAATGATCTAAAGCTTGTTTATAAATTAAAACTCTATAATACTGTTTTGTCTTTCTAATATCGTGGTTTTCGTCTGTTTCAAACTGTCTCAAAATAATGTGGAGGGATTCTAGAATGTCTTTAAAGGAACGTTCTACATTTTCTCGTTTTTTTCCAAAAACTTCAGGGTTACCACCAGCATCTTTGTTGTCTACTTTTTTTTGGAGCAAAGGGGGGGCGATCGCCCCCCCCTGGGACCGCCACTGGAAATGCATAGGTAACCAAAAATTTCAAAATAAATTTAGGTAAACATATTTTTTTAATAACAAGCTTTCATAAAAGGTACTAAAAAGTTTTAAATAATTTTTCAGCTTTCTGGTGCCATAATAAAAGCGATAGGCGCAGATTAAGTTTTGAACTTTAACTCAGAGTAAATAATAATGAAAAGACGCTTATTACGAGTTTGGTAGGTACCGAGTTTGGTAGTTACTAAACTTAAAAAGCACTAAAATTTTAATATTGTCCATCGCTTTCATTATGGTTTCAGAAAGCTAAAATAGCAATTTCATAACCACCCAGCAAACACATCTGTTACATTAACAGGGTATTTACGAAAATCTTCAGTCAAAAAATTTAAATAAAAAAGTTTTCATAAAAAGTACGTAATATTTACATAACATAACTTATGTTTCTTTAATTACATTACATTTACGTAATAAAAAGGGAACTTTGTGCCTGGCATTATGCAGAACATGTAAGTTATTTTTACTTTAAAAAAAAAGTAGATCAAAAAATCTTGGGAGGAAAGAACGAAAATTCAAAATTGGATGAGTCTCCCACAAGGAACACACAAAAGATCAAAGCGCTTTGGTCTTTTGTGTGTTCCTTGTGGGACACTCATCCAATTTTGAATTTTCGTTCTTTCCTCCCAATATCTTTTGATCTTCTCTTTTTTAAATTCTTTTCGGTTGATATAACTGATTTGGAAGTTTATTTTTACCTTGTTGTGACATTAGTGGCATATAAATATTATGTACACAATATGACTTTAATTTTACATATGTGGCATTATAATACATAATATTTATGTAACAATTATGTTATAAATTTGTATAGTAGTTACATTAAAGAGTATGTATTTACGTGATGTCAAGGTTACCTTGATGTTACTTGTAAGAGATATAAATATTATGTAAAAAAATATACTGCAATTTTACCTTTTTTGTTGCCATGTAGTATTTACGGTATTTTAATTACATATTATTTACGTAAAAAGTAGGGAACTTTGTGCATGGCATTGTGCAGCACATGAAATTTACTTTTTACCTTGTTGTGACTTCCAGTTTACCTAGAATTTATGTAACAAAGTAATCATGTTTTGTAACTTTTACGTAATATTTACGTAACGGTGTTGGCTAGGCAGTGGCTAAAATAGCGCTTTTTTACAAGCGTTGGTTTAGATAACGAGCGCAGCGAGGTATTTAAAAACGCGAGTAAAAAAAAGCACACTTTAGCCGCGAGTTGTGAACGCTCTTTTTTTAATACCTTTATTAAAAAATCCAAGAAAAACAGGAAAATACTTTCAAAAATCTCGAGCGAAAAGCACTTCTCTCAACACACCATCTTTACACTATAAATCAAGGCGGCTCGTAATTGAAATAACAATGGTTTCCATAGCGATGTGCCTTTTTACTCGGTGATGTTCATTGTTGCGACATTTTAATCGTTGACAATTTGATACTTTCACAATGTTTTTAAATGATTTTAGATTTTTTCAATATTACTATTTTCCACTATTTCTCTTTAATTTTGGGTAAAAAACGGACAGAAATCTTTTTTTGCGCCCATGATAAAAAAAAAGTTTTTTTTGCATCGGGAACCAAAAAAGTTATGTAGCAGAAAGTTACTAAAAATCATGTTTTTGATGAAGGTATAAAAAAATAGTAGTTTTCACAACTAGCGGCTAAAATAGTGCTTTTTTTACAAGCGTTGGTTTAAATAAGGAGCGCAGCGAGGTGTTTAAAAACGCCAGTAAAAAAAGTACAGTTTAGCCGCGAGTTGTTAACACTATTTTTTTTAATACCTTTATTAAAAAAATCCAAGAATAACAGGAAAATACTTTTAAAAATCTCGAACGAAAAGAACTTCTCACAACACACCATCTTTATACTATAAATCAAGGCGGCTGGTAAATGAAATAACAATCGTTTCCATAGCGATGTGTCTTTTTACTCGGTGACGTTCATTGTTGCGACATTTTAATCTTTGACAATTTGATATTTTGACAATATTTTTAAATGATTTTTTCGTAAATACTTGGTAAAAACTGGCGGAAATGGCTTAATTCTTAGGCAAGAATAATTAGATTTTTTCAATATTACTATTTTCCGCTTAACTTTGGGTAAAAAACGAACAGAAATCTTTTTTTGCACCCGTGATAAAAAAAAAGTTTTTTTGCATCGGTAACCAAAAAAGCTATGCTTTAGCTATCTGCAGACAGTTACTGAAATCATATTTTTGATGAAAGTATTAAAAAATAGTAGTTTTCACAACTAGTGGCCAAAATAGTGCTTTTTTACTGCGCTCGCTGCGCTCGTTATTTAAAAATGCGAGCCGCGAGTTGTGAAAACTATTTTTTTTAATACCTTTATCAAAAAATCCAAGAAAAACAAAGAGAACTTCTCGCAACACACCATCTTTATACTATAAATTAAGGCGGCTGGTAAATGAAATAACAATCGTTTCCATAGCGATGTGTCTTTTTATTCGGTGACGTTCATTTTTGCGACATTTTAATATTTGACAATTTGATATTTTCACGATATTTTTAAATGATGTTTTTATAAATACTTGGTGAAAACTGGATTAGAAAATCAAAACAGTCCAAAATTTTAAAGCCCATACAATAGAGAAATAGTAGTTTTCATAACTAGTGTAGTTAATTTTTTTCCTTTATCAAAAAATCCAGGAAAAACAGGAAAATACTTTTAAAAATCTCGAACAAAGAGAAATTTTCGCAACACACCATCGTTACACTATAAATCAAGGCGGCTGGTAAATGAAATAACAATGGTTTTCATATCGATGTGCCTTTTGACAAGAGGTGACGTTCAATGTTGCGATATTTTAATCTTTGACAGTTTGATATTTTGACACTTGGTGAAAGCTGGCGGAAATGGCCTAATTTTTAGACAAGAATAATTAGATTTTTTCAATATTACTATTTTCCGCTATTTCTCTCTAATTTTGGGTAGAAAACGAACAGAAATCTTTGTTTGCACCCGTAATTAAAAAAGAAAGTTTTTTTGCGTCGGTAACCAAAAAAGCCATGCTTTAGTTATCTGCAGACAGTTACTAAAATCATGCTTTTGATGAAGGTATAAAAAAAGTATTTTCCTGTTTTTCTTGGATTTTTTTAGTAAAGTTATTAAAAAAAATAGTGTTAGCAACTTGCGGCTAAACTGTGCTTTTTTTTACTTGTGTTTTTAAATACCTAGCTGCATTCGTTATTTAAACCAACGCTTGTAAAAAAAGCACTATTTGAGTCACTAGTTGTTAAAACTACTATTTTGCATCGGTAACCAAAACAGCTAGTTTAGTTATCTGTAGACAGTTACTAAAATCATGTGGTATAAAAAAAACATTTTTTACCTAAATTTATTTCATGCGCACGTATCTAACGCAACACCTGCTAAATCACTCCCTCCCCTTTATAAAAAAAAGGTGCGACCGTCCCCGCAGGATTTTGCTTCATAACCAACGTTGTATACGTGTGACCCTTGAATCTTTCTTTGCTTAACTGTTAAAAAAAGCTTCCGATACCGGGAATCGAACCCGAGCCTCCTGGGTGAAAGCCAGGTATCCTAGCCACTAGACCATATCGGATGTGTAGAGATTTGGAAACTTTTCGTGGCACACTCGGCGTTGTCGCCATCGATTACAGATGGGAACGGATGGGAATTCGATTTACGTATGTTGTATACACTGTAATTATTACTTAATAGAAAACAAAATAATGTCCCAATTGATATTAAACAAAAGTCTTCCGATAAACGGAAAACGATAACCCTAGCCACCTGGGTGAGAGCCAGGTATACTAGCCACTAGACCATAAAAAAATTGGAAAGACAAAATTACATAACTAAGTTATATATAATCTATATTCTAGTACGAATTTTCTTGCGCGCAAAAATTTCTGAAGTTTAACAAAAAAAAAATTTTCCGATACCGGGAATCGAACCCGAGCCTCCTGGGTGAGAGCCAGGTATCCTAGCCACTAGACCATATCGGATGTGTAGACATTTTGTGGCGTGTCGTCGGTGTAGTGGATGTCGGATGTTTGCCAGTGAAAAAGAAAGTACTACCCAATAAATTTACTGTGTACTTATTTCCAGTGGCGAAAGCAAGCTTTTGCAAAAGAGGAATAAAAATTCGGTCCTATTATAACAATATAAATCCTCAGCAGACGTTGTGTGCGTGCCTCCATAAACATTTTACTGAAAAGTAGAGGAGGCTACGGAACCCACGCAAGTAAAAATATGTGGAGTGGAATGATAATACCCCTGAGAAATGTCACAAAAATGACCGCGTTATGTAGGTGTGACAGTTATGAGCCTACGAGAACGAAGAACGTAGTCACAACAATCGAATCGACTTGGCTTTATTTTTTTCTTTTTTGATGTGTCTTTTCCACAATCAGTAAATGCTATTTTTTATAATGATTTTTCGTAATAATTATATTAAAATTATGTTTTTTAAAATTTTTGTTAATTGAAAAAGTAAAGTTAGATGGGTTTCAAGTTCCCCTGTAAACATGATACACATTTGCCTGCTTTTTTTATTAGCCACACACTTGTTTGAACCAAACCCAAAGTTACCAGGATGTTACTGCGTTGTTTTTTTAGTCAAAATAAAGCGTTTTCGGCTTTTTTGCGTGTTTTTGCTAAAAATATACGGTGGGATTTACTAAAAGGGTTTAGTCTATTTTTGAACGGTCCTAAGTTTAAGTGAAATTGTTGGTTTTAAGCATTTTACACCAACTTCCTTGAGTTTTGGACATAGTTTGATTTACAAGAAGAATTTTAATAAATTTGTTTATTGAATAATCATCTTAACACAATCTTTTGTTGGATTTAAGGAGAAAGTTTCAATTTAGAAGAAAAGAAAATTAAAAAATTTAAACCCACGCGGGATTTAAATAGGAAACACTCTGTAGAATAAATTAACATTGGGGCTATATGTCACTCTAATTAGAACTTACCCTTTTTGATTAATTTTTCCAATTAATACTTGATGTCACACAACGATTTAGATGAGTAATAATAAAATAAGGAGCAGATTAATTTTGTATTTATTTAAAAGGTGTATTTATTTATGAAATGTATTAAAAAACTTAAATGCAAGGTTCTTTTACATTTCTGTCACTGTCGAAGCGTTGCGTTCAATCACAAACAGCGACTCCGGATCTTTTAGATAACCTCAATGTTTTACTTTCAGTTTGTAAATAAATTAATATTGTTGTTTTCGGTTTTTTGTTTAGTATATTTTTCGTGCATAATCAGTGACCTTCACTTATGTTTCCTTTACCTCGTAGTGCCCTCATAAATATATTTTTTTTTACCTAAAAACGGGTTCAAAATATGGACAAAATAGGAGGTGTTTTATTGGGTAACAAACAACTTGGGATATTAAATAAGGAAAATTAATCCTTATAAAAACGGTTAGGGAAATTATAAACGAACTTATTAGCAAATGCCACAAAACAATCCTTTCGGGCTCTATTCTGGGCGTAATAGAACGTTGGTAGGTGATCCGTGTTAGAACGACCATACCCTGAGAAGTGATTCGGTACTCTGTGAATCAATCGCACAAAAGTCATTCGAACGACGCACGGTGGTCGATTTTCCGGAAAACACGGACATAAATTGAAAAATCAAAACATTCAAAATGTATCTAAATTTGCCCGTATATAGTTGTCAAGATACTAAGCGAATAGTTGGCCAAAGAATAAACTATGCTTTTTACGAGTTTGACATTACGTATCAGTATTCAACATCAAATTTCAAATAGAAGACCCAGAGTATGACAGTATTCAACTGTTAATATCTCTAAAACAGTTGAAGATCGATATAGGGTACGTTATATAAAAATGCTTAGAATTTCAAAACAGAATGCAAAAATGCAATAATACACTGGGTGTTTCATTTGAAAGTTTCGGTTGGCATTCTTTTTAATATACTCTATATACATAAAAAATATTCTAGTATACTGTAACATTTATATATTGTGTCAATTACTTTAAAGTAAATTTGATTGTTCTAAACTAACATTTTTAGTTTAATTTTGTGAAGTAAGCTTAAAATTAAAATATCATGTGACTTTAACTGTAATCAAAATTATCACGTGACTGGACACTTCTAAATATTCACGTGACCATCAGTGCTATATTCAAACTGTATTTGACATCCCAACATTTTTGGTTAAATAAAACCCATCCAAGCTCCAATCGTCTTTCAATCTACATGTCCTTCGTAGATCCCCCTTCACACCACCATCACAAATTTAGCTAATTAATAAATATTATATCTTTTACCTCTTAAAAATGTCTTAAGATAAATGTGAAAATTCACACGATCATCCTGTGTATCAGCTAAATAAGAATAAATTTGTCTTTTTATTAAAACTAAATATTTTGTACGATTAAATTACGGTTTGGAAGTTTTTTTTAATATCCGCGTTTTTAGCGAGTTCGGTCACGTGATGGTTTCGTCCAATAGCGTGCTCTGAAATAATACGAGTGACGTTTTTCACATGAGCTTTCCTACCAACCAACCCAACCCAACCCAACCCAACTACTGGGTCTAGTCGGGAGAACGGCTTCGCTCAAAAATTGTTGTTCGAGGCAGCTCATAATAGTTTGGTGATTATTCGATCGTCTCGTCAATACTTTTAAGCGCGTTTATTGGTTGAAACTACTTTTCTTCTCTCAGGCGAACGATCACTTCCTATGACTTCCAGAATCGGTACCGGGGGCTATAAATTAAACCACCCCCTTGAGGTGGTCTAAAAAATCACCAACTTTATAACCTCAAACACAAATAATGAAGCTATTATGTGCCAAATTTTTGGCGTATTCACCATTTACCATTTTGAAACCTGTCAAAAAAAATTAGTTTTAGGGCAGCACTTATAGGCTATTATCATTCCACCTATTTTTACTTCCGTGGCGGAACCATGGAAAAATTCGCTCAGTTTTTCATTCCCATCCATTCTGCGCTGTTCCGATACAAGGTAGTGTGCGGACACTAACTTAGAAATATGCTTTTTAAAATTTCCGTTCGGTTCCATTCCATGTGCTGCCTTCTTAAGGCGCATTTACACAGACAAACTTTCCTTTGATGTTGAAATGCCGACAAACATTTACACGAGCCTCTTGAGCAAAATGTTCAAAGAAATGTTCGAGCAAAATCGAGTACAAAAAAACACACGTAAATTTTGGAGAGAATGTTGAGCAAAATTTGTTCGAAGAAATGTTGGTAATAAAAATTTCTTACAAATTTAAATTTTATAGTTTTATGGGAATTCATTGAACTTAACTGAAAATAGAAAGACTAAGTTTTAAAACAAGGTATTTTTAATTAAGTGCTTTACCTCATAAGCAACTTCGATTGATCTGATTTTTATAGGGGATATGCCAGTATACTTGTAACTTTTTAATTTATAAAAATTGGCACTTATTTATTGCTGTTGCTGGGTTAGGAGAAGGTAAAAACCGTAGACTAGTGAGAGGGGGTTTTGGTCAAATGAACATTGACAGACAAAATTACAGCAGTGTTTGACAGTGCTGCGTTCCGACTGTCTAAACCTCCCTATCCCCCCCAGGGAACAACTAACTACTCTCCAGAACAGTTCTCTAAAAATAGCCACCTGCATTTTAAAAAGTAATTACTTCGAAGACATTTCCGTTTTCTTTTTGTAATGAAAGAAAACTAAAAAAGTTAAAGAAAAGAATTAAATGTTATTACCTCTATCATTAACTATTTTAACATTGCATATGAAAAAACTGATAGCCAATAATAATGTTTCGCTTGCCGTCGCCTTTTTTTCACAAAAGTTTAAAATAAAAGTTGGTGTTCCATTTTTTTAAAGAATTGAGATCACTGATCACTGATGCAAAATTATATTTATTCTCATCTTTAAAAATGTGTTTCCAAAATAGATAGCAATAACTTGCTCAAAAATTTACCCGAACAAAATGTTCAAAGAAAAGCTCACAAAAATGTTCGAGCGAAAAATTTCAGTTCTTTTGCACGAGCTTTTATTTGAGCATGTTCGTCTGTGTAATTGCGCCTTTATAACGCTTATCGAATTCCAGTATTTGTAAGGCAAATAAGACCTTCTAAATTTTTAAAACGGCATAAAACCGTACAAAAAAAATTAAAACATCAAACAATTCCATTGTTATCTGAGAAGTTTATTGTTCCCTTGTACATGCCCCGCTATTCAAAAACACAATTTATTGATAAGAATATATTATGGTTAACAATTTTTTTTTCAATGTCAATGTCTTTATTAAGGTTCAATGCTCGGGGTTATTGATGTCAAGAATGTTATCAAAAAATATACAACTATTTTTTATGCTAATTTTAAAGGCGCATTTACACAGACAAACTTTCCTTTGATGTTGAAATGCCGACAAACATTTACACGAGCCTCTTGAGCAAAATGTTCAAAGAAATGTTCGAGCAAAATCTCGTACAAATTTTGTAGAGAAATTTTGGAGAGAATGTTGAGCAAAATTTGTTTAAAGAATTGGGGGTATAAAAATTTCGTTACAAATTCAAAATATATATTGTTATCGGAATTCATTGAACTTAACTGAAAATAGAAAAACCAAGTTTTGAAATAACGTATTTTTAATTAAGTGCTTTCCGACGGAAAAACAATTTGATGCCGAAATTCACATTTTACCTCATAAGCAACTTCGATTGATTTGATTTTTATAGGGGATATGCCAGTACACTTGTAACTTTTTTGGGGTTGTAAAAAAAGCGAGAATGAAAAAAATAATAATTGGCACTTATTTATTGTTGTTGCCTGTAAAATATAATGATAAAAATTTACGTTTAAAGAATATCCATACCTTTATTTTACTTCCTAGTTTAGTCTTTTACAATAATAATTAAGTGAAATTAAAAAACCTATATACATTTTATTAAATCTCAAATATATGAACAAAAGTACGTTCGGTTTAAATAATACCCGTTTATTACCCACTTTTACAACCCTACGAATCCGACCCTTGTCTAAAAAATATAATTTAGCAGTAATTTAGTAGACTGTGTCGCCGATCTATCATCCGGCGTTTTGGATTTCGCAGGTAGTAGGCCGGCCACCCTTTTGAATCGCAATATTGTACTTTGCATATTGTTGGTTCAGTGTCACTAATTGACCTTGATTATTACATTAAATTGACAGTAAATATCTATATCTTTAGCATTTTCATGAACCTTTTGGTTTTTTAAGCAACCCTTGGGACCTTAAACTAACTAGGTAAATCTGGTGTGAGGAATTAAAAAACAACAATAAAAGCTAAAGGTAAAGTAAAGTTACAAAAATATGTTTAAAAAAAATCCCCCTCCTCACCACTCCTCATAGTCGTGAGGCGCGGATTACCGCTTAAAAGTGCAATTTTTGAGTTTTTTGCCGACATTTGAAAAACTCAAAATTTTTTCCGTGGGTTTTTTTTGACTTGAGGAAAAAAACCCTTGGAAATAAAACTCGCAAGAAAATCCCAAAAAAACCCCGGGCAAAAAAATCCGGAAAAAACCCTAAGAAAAAAATATTATAAGTAACCCTAATCCATGTGACAAAACTGATAGTAGAGCCAATAATAATGTTTCGCTTGCCGTCGGCTTTTTTTCACAAAAATTTTAAATGAAAGTTGGTGTTCCATTTTTTTAAAGAATTGAGATCACTGATCACTAATGTGAAATTTTATTTATTCTCATCTTTAAAAATATGTTTCCAAAATAGATAGCAATAATTTGCTCAAAAATTTACCCGAACAAAATGTTCAAAGAAAAGCTCACAAAAATGTTCAGGCAAAAAATTTTAGATCTTTTGCACGAGCTTTTATTTGAGCATGTTCGTCTGTGTAATTGCGCCTTAAAATATTGGTATTCTAGACTATTTTAATACATCTATTTAATACAGGTACAGTGGCGTACTCAGGAGAAGCTCCGCCCGGGGCCCCGCGTTATGGATGGTCCTCTCGGGATCCCACATTTACGCAGTTGTCCAAATACTTACTTTAAGTCATAAGAAAAAGGCATCGAGTATACGTTGGAACTCATCAAAATCCTTAAACCTCTCACTCTTTCACAGACTTTCTACTTCAAACAGAGAACAAAGTTACAGTTTAAATTTTACGTTTAATAATTTGAAACAGAAAATATTCAGGATATAAAGAGTTCGTTCGCCCTCCCCCTCTCCCTTTTGCAGCTTACCCAATCTACTTTTTTTAAAATATTTTGGAAAAAAGCGACTTTCCGTACGATTTTTCGTACGGAAAGGTCTACATTACAAGGCATATTCTTTCGAAATACTTTCACTCTCAAGAAAGGAACTTTTTGTTCAATTTTCCGGTCACTTAATCCTTTTCCGGTCCCATTTTTGGCCAAGTTGGCTATGACTCCTTGTTGACACCTTTTAGCTTTTTGTTTGGGCAGTTTTGACACTTCTAAAGAAGCTCTTTTAAATTCGTTTCAAAAGTTTTGTTTACAAAAATGGACTCAGATATAGAAAATGAGTCGAATCCGGAGGAAATAATAGAAGCTGCTTCAAGAGTCACATACACCAAAAAATCGACCTTACACTCAAACTAAGTATACTATAAATATAGGTAAATAAAGAACAAACCTACAAATCTGCCTTTTATGAGTTCTTTTATCATTATTTTGCTTGATAAGTTGGCCATGGTCGGCCATAACTGGTCGTCAGTCATCACTGATTTAGGTAGCTGTGTGAAGCTAATAGGCATTACACACACTGGTAAAAGTTAAAAATACAAAAATGATTTCTAACCACAAAACTTTACTTGTTTTTGTTTAGTTTTCATCTTAAAAACTACCGGCCTTAGCGGCAATGGCTATTTAGCCAACACGAAGCAGAAAAAATCAGGGGGTCTATTCTTGAATCGAGAGAAAATTTGCTTCCAGGGAGTCAAATTCTCTCGCTACTATGCATCTCATTGGTCCAAATCTTCGATTTAAATCGGTTTCTCTCACTTTTGCCAGATATTGATCGAAAGTAATTCTACTGGTTTTGACTAAGAGAATTGCTTTTGAGCAATATCGGGCAAAAGTAAGATAAACCGATTTAAAACGAAGACTTGGACCAATTAGATGCATAGTAGCGAGAGAATTTGACTCCCTGGGAGCAAATTTTCTCTCGATTCAAGAGTAGACCCACTGGGGACTGTTCATAAATTACGCAACACGGCTAGGCGTTGTAGAAAGTGATAGGTACTAAAATGTTTTTTCTAATCGTTTGAAAAAAAATAAGGTACGATACACGACCGGAAAGTGTATTTACAGGTCTACGCAGGTTTACAGGACTCGCCTGCGGCTCGCCCTGTAAATTTCCTGCGTCGACCTGTAAAGACCAATTTTCCGGTCTAGTGACGTAAATACCTATTACGAGAAACGTAAAAAAGATCAACATTTTTGGCTTAATTTTCAGAAATGTTGGCATTAATTATAATATATATATAATTATACTTCATACGCTAGGTACAGTCCTATGTTACGCTGATGATTCCTAACAAGGATGAAACAGTTCTGTAGGTTTCTGGAATATCCATTAGATCTTGGAGGTCTGGTCGTAATGAATGGAAAAGCAAAATTTTCGTCCGGTATGCTATGAACCTTTCTTTTTTTTAATCATTAATTATTACAGAACTGGTTTACTTTTTAACAATTTTTATCAACATTACGGATAAGAAATGCGCATTTATAACGTCTTAACCCATCCTTCGCCGGTGAAAAATGTAAAAATGTTTAAGAAATTTTCTATTTGTATCAAAAAATTTTGTAGTTCAATTTTTTGATGAGCGGACTGACGTCATTCTTTAGGATCTCTATTTGATATATTGTTTAATACATCGACAATAAATATTTAGTAGTAGTGTAATAAACAGTTTTAAAACAGGAAACTTTCGCGCGGATGATTATGAAAAAAAAATCTAGAATTGAGACTTGACCCGCCAGTGAATCCGCCCTTGCTTTTTATAAATAAAAAGTGTTTTTTGTAAACACACACACACCTAACCCAACACCTACAGAAGCGACCCCTCCCCCTTTAAAATCGGCCGTATCCGCCACTGTATACAGGCTGTAGCAGGGCCGACAGAAATGTGTTCCACACGGGCCTCACACAACCAAAATTGTGACGTCACAATCTTGGGCCGGTTTTTTTTTTCGTTGGTTGTGTCTAGCAAGACACGCAAGGACGCAAACATAACCTCACTAATTCTTGATTTGTGTATTTAATTTTCAGTCAATTTTTAACCTTTTTTTTCCAATTTTGGAATCAAACAAACAAAAATAAACCGGTATTTTTTTAAAAAGAATGACTGGTCGTTTCATGTGAAAAAAGTGAATTTCAAACCAAAAAAAGGACAATTGCTTACAGTGTGAAGTTTGTACTTTGAAAGTGTTTAAATCACCTTTTATTGAATTTTTTCCAGATTTTGTATGTTTGTATCGGGAACAATTCAATAATGAGTATGGTGGTTGATATAGAAATCAGGAAAATGCGTCGAAAATGCTGCATACCAGAAAGTGCCCAGAAAAAGGTGAGTCATATGTAACAAACTTTTCCTATCCAACTGATCTCTTCCTTTTCGGTAATTTTATATGCAGTATACGGTTTTCTGCCATTTTTGATTTTTTATGAAAAATTCTTTATGGGGGCACCTACTAGGGTCCCTAGGACCTCAAATCCGCCGGCGCCGGTTTTTTTTTAAGAGAGAAAGGGTGCCGGGGGGGTTGTAATGTGTTTTTTTGATTGTTTTGGGTTAGGTTGGGTAGGGCTGTGTTGGATTAAGTTGTTTTAGTGAAAAAAAAATTTAAAAAAAAAACAAAAAAAAAAAAACCAACCGGCAGATTTGGGGTCCTAGAGAATTTTTCATAAAAAATCAAAAATGGCAGAAAACTGTATACTGCATAATTGCCCCCTTTTCTACTAAGCTAGTAAAATGTCACATATTACCTGCCTATTGGTAGTAGGCCCTTCATACATCGTGTTATCAGAGGTAGGAAACTTGACTAGAATATGGAAAATAATACCTCGGCACATGTTATTAACAATATCAAGGTAAACAAAGTTAACAAAACTAGCATATTCAAGAAACCAAATATATGCACTTTGCAGCCCATATTTTTAACTTACAAATGCCCCTAGCTTCAAATTAATGTAAAAATTTAAATTTTTTATGTAGCCCCTTTTTAGGGGGCAATTTTGGTTTAACTTCTAAAGTTTGAACATAAATGTTCCATTTTATTATTAAATTTGCAATCTTCTTAAAATTAACTTTTAATAGAAATCTGTTTCATAAGGTTAAGTAACTTTTAAATGCCCATGTCTCTGAAACTAAAAGGGGTACTCCTAAGGAAAATCCACAGCTATTAACTTTTTGGGCATCACACGCTACCATTGCCAATAAAAGCGATAGAATGACCTAAAATTTGTATATATTGGAGAATTTATTGATTTAATTCCCTTGAGGTAGTAAATTTTTTAATGTTTTTAGAATGGAAGTAGGCGGAGATGAAGAAGATAAAACTGGAGAAAGAGAGGTAAACGAAAAAGGCATCACAATAATACTGTTCCAGTTGAAGGGTCCGGAAGTGTACATTCCTTTTTTGAAAATAAATTATTACCATACCTCCAAATACTACCTAGGAGATAGCAATGGTCAATGGTCATCTTGGTTTATGACACCCACTGAAAACTATTCCTAGATTAAGTTGGTTGCCTATATAATATTGTAGAATATACAGGATGGGGACTTTAACTCGAACAAATTTTCTACAGCTTCACGGTGAAGAATTTGGGCTTTACAGTCATACTAAAGAAAATATTGCTTCACTCCTTTTAGAGGGCGAAACCTGACCCCACTTGTGGCACTTTGTTGGAAAGCTCTTTTAAGCAGCAAATTGTGCAATTTTTGTTTTATTTTAACTTCATAGGTAATTAATATTTCAAATCTCTGAACCCAATCATTAAAATTTCAATTTTTAATGTTTCGGTTATTTGCCGGCATTTTTAACGTAAATAAAGAATATTTGAAAAATATTTCGGCAAAAATAATTGATTTCATTCTGCCACACAAATGAAAAAAAAATTATATTTTCCCTTTTTGGCAATAAAGAGTGAAAAATTTCAATAAAGCAGTTCATACACATCGTGTCTAAATTAATGAAAATAATACTGGACCACTAAAAATTGCAACTTTATTCTGTTTAAACATTGCGGAATTTTGTGATATTAAAAAGTTTTTTGAAGCTAAAAGATAGATTCTCTAATTAGAATGAAATAAAACATGAGCAGCCAATTTTCTTTTAAAAGAGCTTTCCAGCAAGGTGCCACAAGTACATGGGGTTGGGTTTCACCCTCTAAAAGGGGTAAAAAAATATTCCTTTTACTGTGACTGGAAAGCCCTGGGCCTTAATTATGTCTATCATCTGATACCGGACGAAATTAAAACTGTTAACATCCAGAAAAAATTTAAAAAAGAGATAAAAGTTTGGATTCCAAACGAATCTAGATTATTTTTTGATTTTTTGATCAAATTATTTATCAAAGGCTATCCAAACGAATCTAGATTATTTTTTGATCAAATTATTTATCAAAGGCTATCATAGATTAAAAAAAAATTAATGTTAGGTATTTAAAAATAATATAATTTTTTTCTAATAACTTCTAGTATCCTTGTATATTTCTTTACAAAAGTTTCCTTTATATTTTATAATTTATTATATTTTTTTTCCAAATTTGAATTTATATTTACAGATTTTATGTTTATGTTTATTCTTTATATTTGAAATTAATAATGTATTTTTTAGTAGTAGTCATAAATAAATGAAAAAACTTCCAAGCACAAGCCTCATAGAGGCTTCAGCCTATTTATTTCTAATTTTCAAAATAATCAAAAATAATAATCTAATTTGAGATTGAAAATTAAAACTATTATTATTTTATGAAATAGTCAAACAACCATGAAGTCGAGGAGGTCCTTGGAAATCTCTAGGTGATTTTTTTTTTGGATTTGTAAAGTAGCTACCTACTTATGTGTGAATCTAATTGAAGAAAATAAACTCATTTGCAGAAGAATACCAAATTTTATCGAAAGAATTCAGTAGAAGGTCCACTCGATGTCAATATCAAGTAAAACAAATAGGTATACACGGTGACAATCCTGTTTAACTAAGATGTCTTGTTGGAGTATGTAACTCAGATATTCTATTCCAGTTTAAATTAACAGTAATTCTCAGAGATGGTGGTGATGAAAACAGTCTACTTTTTTCTGTATTATTTGAGGTGATGTAAAGGTGTTTTTGTGGGTGGAAGGAGAGCCACAATCCCTTCGTAGTATTTGACCCTTAACTTGTCAATGTTGCTTGTTTTGGGGGTGGTTATCATATAGCGTTTTTTTTGTCACACTTTTTTGAAAACTGTGATGAATCAAAAGGATCGAAAAATCCGATTTGATAACCACATTCAAACAAACAACACTAACAAGTTAAGAATCACATTATGCAGAGGGATTGTCGGTCATCCTCCTCTCATAAATACACCTCCATAGCACCTCAAATAATGCAAAAAAGAGCAAGAAAACTTTGAGATGTCACATAAATCACTGTTTCCATCTCTAGTAATTTTCGTTAAGTTCGTCATCCTAATGTTAATTTAATCTGAGATTTTATTAAAAATGTTAACTGGTTGAAACGCCCACAAGACGTCTTAGTTAAATAGGATTCTCAGTGCAGCTACCTATGAATAATATTTAATTGCTAATAAAGAATTATCTATCTATCTATCTAAATAATGTTCAGTTTAGATCTCTTATGATGAAAATCATACAAACAGCAAAAGTCCCAGATATTACTTAAAAACTGCACTCAAAATGACATATTAATTAGATGCTTCTTTGTACCATATTCTGTGCCATTGTCTTACTTTTTAACATTACTCCAATCTTCTATAAGGTAGTCACTCTGATGGGACCTGGTTGGTAGGAGACCTCGTGGAAGAACCTAAACCAACATTTAAACCATACCTACCCTTCTCGCTATACGACAAAATATATTCAGATGTCATGTATGGCGACTAAAATATTATTTAGCGACTCAACAAGACAAGAATTATTAATTTAGGTATATAAAACCACCATTTCTAATTCATGAAATGAAGGAAATCACTGATCTCATCACAAAAAAAAACACTAGTCTCCTGCATTTTTTCGATAAATCAATTTTTATTCTGGTTTAGATATGGATGCGCACCTTTTGAAACCTTTCATGTGCATTTTATTGCTAACAATATGAGAAAATTTCCTTTTTCTAAAAAAAATAAAATAAGTGTTGTTGTTTACATCAACCTAACCTCACAAAATACTCTTCCTAGAATTTTTATTATTTGAGACCCTGTGATCTCCAGAAAACTTTTTTTAAATATTAGGGTAGTATCGAAGAATATTTCATGGGAATTTGAAGAAAATTCATCGAGTCGTTTAGAAATAATCCCGAAAAAAACCTCGCTTCTCCCATAAGACTCCATGTAAAACCGGCCCAAGATTAACAGCTGTTTTTCTGATGGTTACGGCCTGTTGTTTTTTTTGTCGGCCTTGGCTGTAGAATTGAGGGAAAAGGAGAACTTTAATCGATTTAAACAGATAGTTTATCTGTACCTACAAGAATGAGTCCTACATGACTTTACTTTTCAACACCTTTTGATTTTAAAATATTGGTAAAATGTCTCTTTGATAATTAATTACTTACACCAATTTTATTTAAATTTTTATTTTAATTTTAGGTAAACAATTCAATTGGTTTAATATGTTAAACAATAAAATAAGGAATTAATATTCTTTAGCAAGGGTCTGAAAATAATTAATTATATTGAATTATAATTTTTGCAAGCTCGTAGGCAATAAAGTACTATTTTTTGTTTGAAAGTTTGAGACAATGATGTGTTTGAAATTAACTCTGTGTTTCGGACTTCCATTGTCTATATTTTATTTATAAACGACGTTTCGATCAGTACAATCTCTGATCGAAACGTCGTGTATAAATAAAATATAGACAATGGAAGTCCGAAACACAGAGTTAATTTCAAAGTACTATTTTATTCTATTTTTTTCAAACAACCAGAAAATAGCCACTTTCCGTACCATTTTTCATGCGGGAAGTTCTACATTACAAAGCATGTTCTTTTGAAATATTTCCACTTTCAAGAAAGGACTTTTTGTTCAATTTTCCGGTCCCTTGATCTTTTTCTGGTGCCATTTTTGGACAAATTGGCTGTGACTTCTTGTTGACAGATTTAGCTTGTTTTTTTGGCAGTTCTGACACTTGTAAAAAAGGCCTTTTAAATTTCAAAGTTTTGTTTACAAAAATTGACTCAGATCTATAAAATGAGCTGAATCCCGAGGAAATAATAGAAGCTTCTTTAAGAGTCACTTGCTGCCTGACCACATATTTTTGACGCTCAAAATAAGCATGCTATAATTCACAGGCTAACACACATTTTGGTGCCGGCGATTTTTTAACTGTTCCTGGGTAATTTTTGGGTGGAGAATCCGAAATAGCCATCAGATTTTGTCTATCAGATCTAGTTTTTAAAATGAAAATTATTTACTTTTTTTAACCTCTATATATATTTTACGTTATAACTATGACTATTGCCAGTACCAAAAAAAATACATATAATTAAATATTTATTATAAATAGTAGCTTAACATACATTTATACTCATATTAGTCACTACAAATTTTCTTTTATACGACTTTCTAGCATGGAGGTAGTCTCGCTGAAGGCTCCAACAGTCGGCCATCATGTGGCTATCCCATCGTCCTTGATATCGATCTTCCATAGTTTTAATATCCTGATGGAATCTTTCTCCCTGTTCTTCACTACAGTCACCTAAATTTTCTGGAAAGCCATCTAGGTGGTTGTGGAGGTAGTGAACTTTTATAATCATGTTACAACCGAGAATATGAAAATTTGAAAGCATAGTTTCCACTAAATCCATGTAACTGTCTGCTTTGTAATTTCCAAGAAAATTTTTAACTACTTGATGCAAATATTTAACTCCAAGCGTAAAGGTTCGTGTCCACTAGCAATTAAATTTGCCTAGAGTACTCTCACAAGTCACTTGTAATGTATGTAAACAGCAGCACTAGAGAAATTTTGCTGAAAGTTTACTCTCGGGCCAAGTACTTGCCGACTTGTTAGAGCTTGTAGTGTACACGGCTAATCTAAGCAAATTAGTTTGCACTTTTTTATTTCGAGACTGTTTCGAAATATTTGCAGCAAGTAGTGAAATTTTGTGAAACTATTTTAAGTTTGTATTTCATTTTTTTGAATCTAAATTAAAATTCTAATTTTTTTTTGCAAAAATGGAGGAACGCCGTGTTTGGAATAGGGAAGACACTCTTCTGTTAAGTGAAAATTTTGAAATTCAGAAAAAAATCAAAATCTTCCGCAGACATTCGTAGAAAATGTTTTAACTCAATCCAGAGAGCAGCTTCTGATGTATACCTAAAGTAGATCTCCGCTGAATTCATTTTCTGACCCAAATTTTTCTACGCTTTTGGTCATTTTCCTTTCTTTTATTTGTTTTTTTTTTTAATTTAATATATGCCACAACCGCAGCAGCCACTTGCTGAGTCGACATTTCGACATTTTTCTGGAAGTGTGTGTACACGTTACTTAAGCTAACGAACTTGCTACAGTAATTTGTCGCAATAAATTTCAAAACAATTAGACTACAGTGTAGACACGCCGGCAAATACTTTCGCAAGTTACTTGCGAGTGGACACGAGGCTTTAGATTCAGTCTCATTCATTGATGTGGTGAACTGTGGATCTTTAATAAGTTGCCTTATTTGAGGACCATTAAATATACCAGCTTTTAGTTTTTCCGTGCTAATCTCAGGAAACTTAGGTGACAAGTACCCAAAACAACTTCCATCTCGATCTAACGCTTTCACAAACTGCTTCATAAGCCCCAACTTGATATGCAAGGGTGGTTATAAGTTTTTTTTCTCTCGTAAGCAAAGGTTCATTCACTACGTTTTGTTTTCCTTGAACCATAGTATCTCTTAAAGGCCAATTTCTCTTAACCCAGTGCTGATCTTTAGCTCTCCCAAAGACATAAAAAACAGGGGTATTTTGTATATCCACTTTGCTGTCCAAGAAGAAAGTTCACCATTTTTAAATCAACACAAATTGGCCACTGATGTTATTGGTATTTAATTTATTTCAAAACTTGTGCTATTGTTTTATACTCCTCTTTCATGGTAGTAGAATGTCCAATAGGAATTGAGGCATATTTGTTACCGTTATGTAAAAGGACACATTTTAAACTACGTTATAAACTGTCAATGAAAAGGCGCCAATCATCTGAAGTGTATTCTGACAAACCCATTTATTCTAAGAGTCTTTTTATATCGTTACAGAAAACCAGCTTATTTGCCTGAGTGAAAAAAGGCAGCACATTCTTTTCTCTCTTACGATAAAATGTAACATTAGTGGCTGGATAAAGAAGGTTTTTTCTTTTAATCTGGATGCAAGTAATTCAGCACACTTTTTTGAGAATAGGTCTCTCACGAGATCGTTCAGTTCTTGTTGATTAAAACACTGAGGAGTTGTTAAATCTGATTCAAATTCACTGTCGTTTTCTGATTGCATTCTTTGAACTTCATCAGATGTTGATGTTTCTGTATCATCTTCCGGGATTTCAGGAAGACTGCTGAAGGTTGGAATGGGTATTTCCTTAGAGTGCGGTACAGGTCTTCTTGCAGAATCTAGATCAGAATATGTCCATTTATGTCGACTGTTCCTATTTATGCCTTTAAAATTAACGAGACAAAAATAGCAGTCATCATAATGGTTACGTGGTTCCCTCTAAACCATTGGTACACCAAATTTTAGGCAGTTTCTGTTTCCAATTGTCCACTCTCGCAAATGTTCAACACATGTTTTACACACCACATGTGGAACCCAAGATTTATCTTGATCTCCCAAATGAATGCCAAAATAGGCAATATAAGACCTTTCACCATAAATTCAGAAATAGTTTTTCTACTTTCTTCCCAAGTGTATTCGCCACATAAATAACAAAAAACATCTGGATAGTTTACACAGCTACGCCTGCTTGTGATGACCTTTGTTTTAGTTTTAACACTATAAAACGACGAAAATGTACAAAATATTACGACACAACTTTATTTGCAAAAACTACACAAGTCGAGAAGGTAGACAAAAGGTACTATGATTCCAAAACCAATTAGTCGGGGTTGAGCAGGTATGGGGAAATCGGATCATAGGGAATTCCAAATATAAAATAGCTAATAAAATTAATAAAATTAAGTAATGCGGGTTAACCAGGTCTAGGAATATTGGTTTACGGACAATTTCAGGTATATTTGGTTAATTAGATCCTACTTTTGAATACCAAATTTCTATTTCGAATTTTAAAGAGATGTTGATTTATTTATTTTCATTAGAACTAGATTCAATTAGTCTCTATCTCAAAAACTAGAGCTGATAGAAAAAATCTGCTGCCAGTTTTAGAATCAGCACATTAAGTATATCTAAAATCAGTTCTTAGATCTCAGACACCAAACATTTTTTTATTTTATTCATATATTCATAGTGTATAAGCACAATTTTAGTGTTAATACATAATTTAACAGCACATGTTTTTCCAAGAGTTTATAAGCATTTTGCATTAGGATAATTTTAGAAAATTGACATACCAAATTGACAAGAAAGAAGAACAAAAAAAAATGTTTTTCTTTACCTAAGCTCAACAGGTTAGGTATTCTTCCTTCTTGCTAAATGTTTTCTTTGCTTTTTTCATATTGATAGTGCATAAAGTTAAAATTAACCAACTTTTAAATTATGCACTGTGCTTATGAATTTTGAATTATAACTATGAAAATTTGGGTAAACACTTCTGTCAACTATAATGTATTTAACATTAAGACTATGAATAAAATTGTGCTTAGGATATAAATTATCAATATGAAAAGTTGGGTAAACCTGCCTTAAAGGACAAACCTAGAAATGTGCCTTTCATGAGTTGTTTTATCATTATTCTGCTTGATAAGTTGGCCACTGATCATCAGTCATCACTGAATTAGGTGTATGAAGCTAATAGACAATACACTATAATTTTTCTAATATTTTTTACAATTTTGCACAAGTTAAAATTAAAAAAATAATTTCTAACCACCAAGGTTTACTTGTTCTTCTTTAGTTTTCATCTTAAAATCTACTGAAGAGATAATCTGTGCTACTGGCCTTAGCGGCAATGGCTATCTAGCCAACAAAAAGCAGACTGAAGGCTAACATTTTCTTATTAGGGCACTGTTCATAAATTACGCGGCTAGGCGTTGACGAAATTGGTAGGTACTAAAATGTTTTTTCTGATCGTTTGAAAAAAACAGTATGTACGATACACGAGCGAAAAGTGTCTTTACAGGTCTAGTGACGTAAATACTTATTCTATTTTTCTACCCCAACTGCCTGAAAAAAAAATCAGACGGTGGCCCCATTTGAAGATATCGTCCCGGGCCCCATTTTTTCTTAGTACGCCGCGCCGTGTTACTAATTATTCTTCAAACTTGGTAAACATTTTGTATAGGGGTGCATGTTTCTACAGAACGTGGTATAATATTTGAATTTTTAGTCAATGCCCTGACGTCCACTTCCTGTTATTTTATATTCCATTGATTTAAGTCGAGCGGTTAGAAAGGGACTTGCCAAATTTGGGCGAGTTGGGGCAAGTCACATTCTAACCGAATTGACTGACTGACATATATAAAGACTGTCACTACAACTATACCATTTTCTTATACCCTCATCAAAACTGCGATTTTAGTGCCTGTCCCTAAATTCACAGTGTAAAAATGGCAAGATATCAGTGGATATACAGGGTGGCTTCTTTAAAAGGAACGGTGCTTCTAGCGGGTTTTCATGTCATTTTGTTTACGAGGTATGGCAAAAAAATAAATATTTTTTAAATAGGACACCCTGTATAGTTTGACACTTTTTAATTCTAAAAAAAATTATATTTTTGACAATACCATATACTAATACTCTATCTCTTATGGTTTCCAAGATAGAGGCATTTAAACTTGCATGGAATTGTTGTCTATGCCCTGTTTTACGGGGGATATTTCCATACAGATTTAGATAAAAATATCTTGATTATCGTAAAAGATAGATCTTACTGTGTAGTATTGCTGAAGAGAGAATTGTTTGCAGATTTTGAAAAATTGTAAAATATACAGGGTGTTCTATTTTTAAAAAAAATATTTTTTTGCCACACCTCGTAAACAAAATGACATAAGAAAAATCCAAGATAGCACGATTAAAGGAAATTAAAAATCTCAGTTGACGTATTTTTGGATTTTTTTATTCAACCAAATTCTAACCCGCTAGAAGCACCGTTCCGTTTAAAGAATCCACGCTGCATATGTTGTGTTCGATTTTTTTTTTTGTTATTTTCTTCTGCTTTTTTTAAAGATTTTTCTTTTGTAATAAAATGCTATTTAGGCCGCTAGTTGTAATAACTACTATTTAGGAAAATTAAAATATGTGCACTTATACCTCTCGTAAAAAACTATAAGATATTTTATTGTGCCAGCGACAAAATTGTGCATAAAAAGTTAAATATTACTTTAAAATAAAACACACATTTTTTGCTTTTTTAGTTGGTAATCCTTATGGCCTCTACTTTGACTTAGAGGTTTTTGTTCAATTTCTTCTGGATTCAACTCGTCTTTTAAATCTTAAGCCCTTTTCTCACTATGAAATTTTTTCATGCTTCTCAGAAAGTTGCATGCATCTTTGGTGTTTACACTATGAAATCCTTCGAAAAATGAAGTGTGATGCAAGATGCGCGAAAATAGGATATGTTCTATTTTTATCAGAAAGTTGAGGAATTTTTTAGTTACCTTTGGAATGCCAACCGGTTTTTTTTATGTTATTAATTTGCCGACAAATATTTCCTTCCTGTTCCATTTTGCCAAAAAACAAACAAAATAACGCAAAATACAAAATCAAAAATTAAGGTTAGGTATAGGAACAAAAGTGAACAAAGCAGTTAAAAATCTAGTACTGTTTTGATTTTTTTGATTAGTGATTTTGTTTTATTGACTAAAAATGCCATTTCTTCTGAAACAAAGATGCATAGTTCCATGTTTCCCCTGGCAGTTTAATTTATGTGTCACTCTTAATAGACTATGAAAAGAATAAGAAAAAAAATATAAAAACAATAAGAAAAAAAATATATAAATTAATCTCAGCATGTATTAGTTTGATACAAAGTGAGAACAGGGCTTTAGTTCATTTTTATAGATGTAACATTGAATCAGTCTTTTTTATTTAAAAATCATTACTTTTTCGCAAATGTCAAAACACCCGACTTGAACGATCAGTGGGGGTAGAAACGCAACAGCATGCATGGTAAAGTAAAAAAATTGGTGCTAGAAAGCACGGATAGTTCACTATACAATCAATAATTTTATGTTAAAAAAATGAAAATATCTCGAAAACTGTAGCATTGAAAGATTTTGACCTTACAACAAAATTTTTGGGTAATATTTACGAAAACCAAAATCTAAAATACTTCTAAAGTTATGATTTTTTTAAATATATTTTAACTTTTTCTCAAATAACTCGGAAACTAAAGCTCCCACGAATTTGGACTTTATAAAAAAATTGTAGTCCATATTCATGGAAACTTAAATCTGAAAACCGTATGTCGCTACTTGATTTTGTTCCAAAGTTACAATCTTTTTAAATATTTTACCCCCCTTTTCTCCCCTTCAACTCCCCACCACCCTACCCAAAAGTGAATCAGTTCATGGTCAGCCGATAGAGGATTTTTGTACCAAATTTCGTTAAAATCGATTAAGGCGTTCTTGAGTTATCGTGTATACAGGCAGACAACAGACCGACATACAACTTTTTCTTTCGTGGATTAAGGTGTGTTGGAACCTTAGTAACTCATTTTTAAAAATTAAGAAAAGTCAAGATTTCACGATTTTAATAGTCCCCCTTACCATATTGGTATAGTGGACTAAAAAGTGCATTTTGAATCTGCCCTGTAAAATGAAACTCTTTGTTTCCTGGTCAGTAAAAAAAATCACAATTTAGTTGATGCTGGGGCCTAAAACGGATTTCCCTGCTTACAGAATCTCCTTACATGAAACTACCAAACTTGCCAAAATTAAACGGTGACAAGGCCAAAATACGAAGGGCATTAACCAACCAAGCCCGGTTATTCAACCTTTTCGGCGTCTCTGCGCCATTCTGACAATGACCCTTCATGTGCCGGCCTTGAATAAGACGATGAAGTTCAGACCAGTTCAAGGGCAGCAGACCACATCAGTTGTTGAATAGCTAAATAGTTCTTAAAAACTTGTGCGATTAGTACAGAAAGGTTCCACACAATAAAAGGTAAATAACCGGCCAAAAGCGTTCAAGATTTAGTACTTTTGAGGTTAGATGTTATTTTATGCACCGGCGTTTCTACGTGGGTGGTAGGGTAAAGGGGGTAATTACCCCGACAGTGGTTAAGATACAGCGTTCGCCCTCTAGGTATAGTACGACCATAGATCTAAGAGACTCTTTATAAATGCTAATGCCTTACCCTAATAATCCCCTATTGTTCGGGATGTGAAAGTTTTCTAAGGATTACAGGTGCGGATTTAAAAATAGGTAACTATTTCTTAATGAGTACACGTTTTTGACCGAATTAAAATTTATCAACTTTATGACTAATTACGAAACGTTATAACATTAGGGTTTGATTACGTTGAAACTTAATTTTCTTAAAATAATTAGGACAGGCTTAAGATACCAAGCTGATTTGTAGTTTTGAAAATCAGTTACCAGTTGGTGTTTGGTTACAACAGAAGTTATTTGTTGTTAATTGTGATTGTATGTAAAATGTTTCTTCCGTGGGAGGAACAACCGGGTACGTCACGTGGAGATACGGGGAATAAGGGCGTTACAAGAGAAATAAGTGATAAAAAACAATTTAAACGCGATATTTTGTCACCTGATACAAAAAAAGTCACATTTGACATTTATACCACTCTTCTTGAACGTCGGTTATCAAAATTTGGTAGCTTTAACACGAAGATCGGTTAAAACAGTGTGACGTGTAGTAAATAAACCGATAGTTGGGAGAAGAAAAAGGAAGAATTCTAATACTTCTAAGAAATTGGACATGGGTGATGTGGATATCATTCGTATAAAAATATATCAAATATTCCTACTTTACAAACATTAATTCAAAGATTAAAAAAGATTACTGGAATACAGTGTACAAAAATAATAAACGGGAAGTGATTATGGAATCGGCCCGTTTAAAAAAATGGAGGATGGAATATTTATTTGCAATACACGAGTATAGAGAAAGTAACAGGGATATTGTTTATCTAGATGAAACTTGGTTTGACACCCATGAAGTTCCAGATAAAGGTTCGGTAGTTTCGTCTGGTCACTGCACAAGTAAAGCTCCATCAAATAAAGGAAAGCGTATCACAATAATTCATGCTGGAACAAAAAATGGGTTTATACCAAATGCGTTGGCCTTATCAGCCAAAAATATAAAGGAATGCCATACTGACTACCATGACGATACCACAGCGGAATTATTTCAAGACTAAATAAAGTTCCGTGTTCAAATGACACAAAACTTACCATTCAGGACTACATGTCACAAAATAATAGGTATGTATTTTGAGGATAGCTACACCAAAAAACAATTTCTTGAAATAATTAAAGCATTTTCAGTACAAAAACAATACTATTGTGATACTTTGACGGAAGAAATGGGCCATACAGTGTTGAAACTTCCTCCTTACATACATGTTTAGCGGTTAAAAGAAATAATGTTTCGCCAACTTTAAATTCTTCTGTGGTAGCTTTAATTAGGTCGGCGGAACACAATATTTTAAGTTAAAGCTGGGAAAATTGCGTAGCTCATGTCCACAAAATAGAAAAATCATATGTAAATATAGATCTGCTACCCAAAGAAAAAATTATCATAGACTTTAATGACGACAGTGACGGTGAAACTGACTTAAGTTAAAAATTGTTAATTTTTTACTATCCCGTATTGTTTGTACTGTATATGTATGTACCTGTTAAAATCAATTTTATAAATTTAACTTATGCTTGTGTTTTTTATTCTATGAGCAAATGTATTTTGTAGGTCTATAAGATTAAAATAATTTTTTCATTTAAAAAAAATTGTTAGGCCGAACCGTCAACACCACTAAGTGCGTCCCTGCTTCCATTCGAACACCCGCTGAGTCGCAATAAATGCTTATCGGCTATGATTAATAATGAGTCTCCCAGATCGATGGTCAGACTATACCTTCATAGACCCCTTCCCTACGTGCTGACCATCACTCTGTTTCAGTTGGGCATACTTCTGTGAAAACCATGGAAAACTTACATACCTACAATATCTGAAAAATACTTTTAAGATATAAGGATGAATAAAAATGTTTGTTAAGGATTTTATCAATCGTAAAAAATCGTATTTTTGTTTAATTTTGTGAAAAAAATAGATTTAAAAGGATTTCTGCACTATTTACATTTCTGTACTGATTTACATTTTTTAGCATAATGTATTTAACAACAAACCTAAATAATTTTAGTTAGTTAGTTATATCTTATATATTATTTATCGAAATTGTCGCCGGTGGCGCATATTGAACAGACGATTTTGGTAACAAATCTAGAATTAAGGCAAAATCCATTCTTGCCTATAATTTTTTTCGTACATACTAATATTTACTTAACCGCCACCTCCTGCTTTAAAAAAGCAGCGACCACCGCTTTTATAATAATCGATGACTACCCAAGTAGCACGGATTATACCTTTTCGTTTTTACTGCCAATTTAAAACTTTTTCCCAACTGAAATTTACAGCAAAATGGTTGGCTCGTTAGAATTTGTTTTTAAAACATTTTCAAAACCCGGTTTCAAAACCATGGCTGTAACCTCCAAATGGCTCCCAGAGAAGCCTAATAAAAACCATATATCTATTTTGTTGCACCTTTGCTTTCAGAAAAATTCTAGAATCAATAAATTAAATAAAAGCAAATAATTTACCGATCGGTTTTGCCTTTTTAGTTAAGTTCGGCTAGGGTCGAGTTACTTAAGCCACCATGACTGTAGGCCAGCGGCGTAGCAACATGACTTGGGACCCCGAGGCAAGGCAATTTATGCCCTCCCCCCCACTAATAAATCTATAAATGTATATTTTAATTTTTTTTTATAAAAACTAAAGACGTGTTATGTACCTAAAGTTGTGTTTTATTCAACTAAATAAAATACTACCAAACGTTGGTATTTTTTTATTGTAAAAAATAATATACTTATTTTACTTTCATAACAATTGTAATTTAATATACTATTAGAAATATAATATTGTTATTTATTTTATTTACCATATTTTTATTGTTAACATTATCTGTAACAGTGGCAAGTCTTGAGAGGTCAATAATTTAAAAGTCCCTTTTTCTCGCTTTGTCATTGGCAAATTCTTTTATTAAAGTCGTTAAGTCCATTTCGTAAGGAACTTTCAATTGAAAGTAAAGCTAAGCTGCTTAATCTACTTTAACCCATTTGTGATCTTAAGTAATCTTCAAATAGTTTCAATTTACGTCGGCTCAAAAGTTGCCCCTGTTACCGGTAATGTTAAAAACAAAAAACATGCGGTAAATATTTAAACAAAGTTACTTTCTAGAACTCCGTATTATTTGATAAGCTTAAAAATGATATAATGTTTGTTATAAAAGCGTTAACCCTTTTAAATAAATAAATAAATAAATAAATAAATAATGCTTTTATTGTTAACAAAATAAAAAAAAAACATGAAAACCCTGTAAAAAATACTGCTGACAAACGGCAGAGTTCGCACTTAATGCTTTGCAGAAAGCAGCGCTCTTCCACTCAACTGAGATAAAATAAATATAAACTCTTACAGTGGGATTTACTAAGATCTAAAATAATACCCCCCACAGGTCTAAATATTTACACCCGGGGGGGGTACTAAATTTTAAACACACATTTTTAAAAAACACTTACCCATACAGAAAAGATACAAAGTTATTGATTATTTTGTATTGTTATTGCAAAATACCACAGAAAAACTGCTTTTTTTTCTCAAAATATTCCATATTTTAGGAGAAAATGTCCTAAAACTAATTTTTTTTGACAGGATTCAAAATGGCAAATGGTGAATACGCCAAAAATTTGGCACATAATAGCTTCGTCATCTGTGTTTGAGGTTATAAAGTTGATGATTTTTTAGACCACCTCTGGGGGGTGGTTTAAATTTATAGCCCCAAGAAAGGATCCAATTTTGTCAAGAAAAACGCCATATTTTAAACCAGTTTTCAGCACAAAAAATATATTTATGAGGGCACTACGAGGCAAAACAAACATAAGCGAAGGTCACTGATTATGCACGAAAACTGTCTCCAATGAAAAAAATCCAAAACAACTGTACCTATTCATTTATTTACAAACAGAACTGAAATTTAAACATTGAGTTTATCTGAAAGCTTAATCATCAAACAAAGCTTTCTACTGAAAGATCGCACTCAAAGGTCTCAACTCTGCAGCATTGAACAGTTTGTTGAGCCGACATAACTCCTTTGTGAACGCATCAGTTGGATTCAGGTCTGTTTTTAGCCGCTTTTTGTTTCATGACCTACTTTGATGAAATATTTTTATTTGTGGTTTGCGATGGGTTTGTGTTTGTAAAGTTAATCTAATTCTTATTTTATGATTACATATCGAAATGATTTTGTGACAGTGAGTATTAATCGTGAAAATCAATAAACATGGGTAAGTTTTGATACGACTATCATACAACGTCAATTTAATTTGCTCAACAGTGTTTACCATTTAGATCCCCCCTAGGGTTAAATAAAACTTCTTTTAAATCGAAATTTTCTTCTTAAATCCAACAAAAGATTGTGTTAAAATGATTGTTCACTCAAAAAAACAATTAAAATTAACCTTATAAATCAAAGTATGTCCAAAACTAAAGGAAGTTGGTATAAAATGCTTAAAATCAACAATTTCACTTAAACTTAAGACCTGTCTAAAATAGGCTAAACCCTTTTAGTAAATCCCACTGTTAAAATCTAAATGATATAATATTTTAGGTATACACCTAATAAATAAATAAAAAATAAAATTATGGAATTTTTTCAACTATTTACTATTAAAAAAAATTAAATTTACTGCATAAAATATGACACAAGAACAATTCTACCTGACAGAATAAGGGTGAATATGAGACATCAGCAATTAATAATTAATATATTATTTTGGAATTACAAAGTATTTAGCATTAACCGTTTCTTGATTTGAAATCGAAAGCTACCGATTTTAAGACTTTTGATATCATGGCGGACTTTATTATATATACTGGTTATGTGTTATGTAAAGGCGCAATTACACAGACGAACATGCTCAAACAAAAGCTCTAAAATTTTTTGCGTGAACATTTTTGTGAGCTTTTCTTTGAACATTTTGTTCGGGTAAATTTTTGAGCAAATTATTGCTATCTGTTTTGGAAACATATTTTTAAAAATGAGAATAAATAAAATTTCACATCAGTGATCAGTGATCTCCAATTCTTTAAAAAAATAGAACACCAACTTTTATTTTAAATTTTTGTGAAAAAAAGCCGACGGCAAGCGAAACATTATCCTTGGCTATCAGTTTTGTCACATGGATTAGGGTTACTTATAATATTTTTTTCTTAGGGTTTTTCCCGGATTTTTTTGCCCGGGGTTTTTTTTTGGGATTTTCTTGCGAGTTTTTTTTTATTTCCAAGGGTTTTTTCCTAAATTCAAAAAACAACCCAGGAAAATTTTTCTTTTCCAAAAAAATTTTGAGTTTTTCAAATATCGGCAAAAAACTCAAAAATTGGACTTTTAAGCGGTAATCCGCGCCTCACGACTATGAAGAGTGGTGGGGAGGGGATTTTTTTTAAACATATTTTTGTAACTTTACTTTACCTTTAGCTTTTATTGTTGTTCTTTAATTCCTCACCTCAGATTTACCTAGTTAGTTTAAGGTCCCAAGGGTTGCTTAAAAAAGCAAAAGGTTCATGAAAATGCTGAAGATATAAATATTTACTGTCAATTTAATGTAATAATCATGGTTGATTACTTACACTTAACCAACAATATGCAAAGGACAACATTGCGATTCAAAAGGGTGGCCGGCCTACTACCTGCGAAATCCAAAACGTGGGATGATAGATCAGGGACACAGTCTACTAAATTACTGCTAAATTATATTTTTTAGACAAGGGTCGGGTTCGTAGGGTTGTAAAAGTGGGTAATAAACGGTTATTATTTAAACCGAACGTGCTTTTGTTCATATATTTGAGATTTAATAAAATGTATATAGGTTTTTTCAATTTGACTTAATTATTATTGTAAAAGACTAAACTAGGAAGTAAAATAAAGGGACATTCTTTTAAACGTAAATTTTTATCATTATATTTTACAGGCAACAACAATAAATAAGTGACAATTATTATTTTTTTTATTTTCGTTTTTTTTACAACCCCAAAAAAGTTACAAGTATACTGGCATATCCCCTATAAAAATCAGATCAGATCAGATTGAAGTTGCTTATGAGGTAAAATGTGAATTTCGGCATCAAATCGTTTTTCCGTCGGAAAGCACTCGATTAAAATACCTTATTTAAAAACTTTGTTTTTCTATTTTCAGTTTAGTTCAATGAATTCCGATAACAATATATATTTTAAATTTGTAAAGAAATTTTTATACCAAAGAAATCAAGAGCTTGTGATTTATTCTGTCAAATGCTTTAGAGTAATCAAGTAAAATCAGCAGTGACAACATATTATTATCCGTAGCCTTTAAAATTTCATCCGTAATATTTGTTAAGGCTGATACACAACTATAACCAGGACTTTCATCCGTAACATTTGTCAAGGCTGATACACAACTATAACCAGGACGGAAGCTAGACTGGTTTTCTGGTAATATTTTATTATTTTCTAAGTGCATCCGAACCTGTTTCTCTAAAATTTTGTCCAAAGCTTTTGACAGAGTACACAATAAGCTTATAAGACGCAAGTCCTTTAACTCTTGTGGACGACTCACCTTTGGTAGTGGGAGCACAGTTGTTTTCTTCCAAATATCCGGAAATTTGTTATTTTTTATTATCCAGGTAAAAATATGTCCTAGTACGGGTAATATAAAAGGACAAGACTATATAGAATATAGAATCAGCACCAGTGGCATTAGATTTAATGCTTTTGTAGGAGAATTGTTTCACTAGAACTTGTAATGGTGTTCTGGGATCCAAAAAATCAAAATAATCGTATAGGTACCGTCATTCTCAATTTGACCTGTAACCTGATCAATAACATAAAGATTGGGTATGAGAGTTGTGATGTTAAGTTGGGTTAGAGAGGGGAAAAGGGTAAGCCTAAGAAGATTAACATCGGGTTTTAGATGGTTTAGTAAAATAAATAAAACATTTTATTTACTGGAAATACTGACTGGGCAGTGGCCCTCCTTGTATCGCCGGGCCCCGAGGCTTCGCCACGGGTCGCTATATGATAGCTATGCCACTGCTAGTAGGCTGTTGTTGAACTATACTATATGGATGAGGGTAAACTAAGTCTAGTTTTAATTTAAGTCTAACATTGTCTACTACCTTCAAATCCGCCAATATCCATTTAATCAATTGAAATTTTGGAGTTTACTGAATGTCAATTAGTTCAGGTCTTAGTTTGGTTTTTTCAAGTTATATTTTTCTGATTTCTGGAACATAACCTTAAACAAATAATTAGCAAAAAATGCAAAAATCGCAAAATTTTTAAGGGGCGTATATTTTGATAGAGTAAACTAGTAATATTTATCAGTACAGTGAGATCCACAGGACAATTTTATGCGTGAGCTATATATCGTCCAGTTTTTTTTAAATTCCCACATAGTAAAAAAATATTGGGCGTATATTCAGCGTATATACAAAAACGGAGAAGGATATTGCCCTGGATATCACCCAGATATTTACCCGACGTGCATAGGACCTCCAAAAAAGATCCAATTTAGATCCAGAGGTACCCATTAGGTAACATCCACTGAATATACGTTATAAGTATATTCTGAACATGTATTAATTACTCCACAAAAATCGAGTTATATTTCTATTACACTAAATTTGATGTTCTATTTTATATCCATTTTGCCATATATTTATATAGTATATCCTGTCAATATCCATCACGATATGCAAAATATATATTTGTCAAAATTTTAGTTGATATATAACAATGGTATATCTATAAAAGTATATTCTTTTCGTATCCATAATGTTTTATTTTAAAATATTAACTTATATTCGGTTAAAAAATATAAGGCTTGTATACAAAAAACAAATTTTAAGGCTGTACGATAGCGCATATACACTGAATATACAGTAAATATCCGTTCATGTTTCCATTTTTTGAAACGAATCATGTTTTTTTTTCTGATATATATAAGATATACATGTAACATACAAAACGTATATCCTAATTTCAAATATCTTTGTGATATACAATATCCAAGGCTTGCTATGTCGGTTTGGGTAAATTTTGAAAACTATTTCGTTTATTATTTGACGCATAGCCGTATGGTTTTTAAATCCTTTTAAAACCTGAAAAATCTATGGCGGAAATAGTTGGGAAAAGATTCCCAATACCTTTTAAAGAGGTTGTGATGAACAAAAGCCAAAACCATATGGCTGCAGAATTTGGCTAGCAAAACGTTTTGACAACCGTTTAACAGCAACTGGTGCTACTTGGGTATTTAAAGAAAAAGTTTCGGTATGCACTCGGGTATGCATTACCATCTTTAGAATTTTGCTCCAGAACCTCTGAGGCTCGATTCTGGGCGTAATAGAACGATCATACCCTTAGAAGTGATCCATCGTACAAAAGTCATGCGAACAACGCACGGTGGTCGATTTTCAGAAAAACGCGGACATAACTTGAAAAATAAAAAAATTCAAAATGTGTCTAAATTTGCCCCTATATGGTTGTCAAGATACTAGACGAATAGTTGGCCAAAGAATAAACTTTGCTTTTTACGATTTTGATATTACGCATTAAAAATATACTAGTATACTGTAACACTTATATATTGTGTCAATTACTTTAAAGTAAATTTGATTGTTCTAAACTAACATTTTTAGTTTAATTTAGCCAATTAATAAATATGTATCTTTACCTTCTTAAAAATGTCTTAAGGAAAATGTGAAAATTCACAAGATCATCCTGTGTATCAGCTAAAAAAGAATAAATGCTTTTATTAAAACTAAATATTTTGTACGATTAAATTACAATGTGGAAGTTTTTTTTTAATATCCGCGTTTTTACAAAAATCGACCACTGTGCGACGTCGTACTTTACGAGACGGTCAAGTTGGCCTGGGCATGCGCATTAGCGAGATTTGTCACGTGATGGTTTCATCCAATAGCGTGCTCTGAAATCATACGAGTGAGGATTTCAGACGAGCTTTCCTACAAGGCCATACTACTGGGTCTAGTCAAGAGAACGACTTCGCTCAAAAATTGTTGTTCGAGGCAGCTCTGCAAATAGATTGGTGATTCTTCGATCGTCTCGTCACTGCTTTTAAGCGCGTTTTGACGTTGAGCGTTGACACTGCTTCCGTTCTCTCAGGCGAACGATCACTTCCTATGACTTCCAGAATCGGTACCCCGGTGATTTTGTGCAAAAAAAAAATTCTCGTAACATGTGACATGCGAGATGTGTTGTAAAACGCACTGTAATTTCTAATTTAATATTGGCTTACATCGGTAGTATAGGTTCATAAAAACAAGAGTAAAACTTTTTCCTTTTTCTGCATGTGGATTGTTTGAAAAAAATTAATCGAAATTTTAAAATAATGGGGGTGTGAAACGCATGGTAATTACAATAAAAATCATTGGCTGACATCGAGAATAAATTTCTAAAAACAGGGTAAATGTTTCTTTAAATATAATGGCCTCTTCGAATTTTCAATAAATTTGTTTCTTTTAATGGCATCATTAGTTATTCTATAAAATCTCAATGGCAAGGCCATAATAAAATACAGGCTCTTGCTCCTTGCGTCAGGGTGCAATATTTCTGAAAACAAATCAGCTTTCCAAGGATGTATCCATGGAAACTCTCAAGTGGCTGACGTCAACCAGCCTGAATCTGGATTCTAATATTTTTTTAAGTATTTTTTTTATTGTGTCCAGATATATTTTTTTTTATTACAATATTATCGCTCAATTACAATATTTCTAAAAAATATATCTTATTTTGAAATTGATAGGGAACAGGTAGGGAAATTTATTTTAAAAACTCGTACTACTTACATCTATTTAATCTGTAGAAAATATATAAAAGGTATTTTAAATTTTCATGGTTATATAGTGGAATACTATATGGTTATTTTTGTGAAGTAAAAAGTTTTAGTTATATTATTAGGCATTATAGTTCACCACTATTGGTATGGTTCTTTATTAAGGCCACAAAAACGGCATAGACTTGACAACACTGCTTTGCTATTTTTTTGAAAGATCAACAATAGGTGGCATCACTAATACCATTTCGAGTAAGATCGTGCATTGTTCAGAACACAGTACGAACACCATATATTAGTAAAGTATAACTTATTAGGAACTTAACCATTTACGAATGCTTCTTTAAACGGTTTTGATGCTCGGCTTCATGCTTCATGGATTTCAATGTCTCGAAATTAAAAATAATCAAAAGAAAAATCATTATTCAACATAAAAAGATAACAAATTTCCGTATTATTTTTATCACTTAACTGTATCAATTATTGGCCGCTTGTTCCATTAGACAAGTGGCCGGTGGCTATGCGGAACCTGAATTCCAATACTCCAATCGAACTCACTTCAGTTTCCTTGCTCCCACTAAATTGACGTGACCTTGGCGTTTCAGAATTCCGGCAGAATATTGCTTACAAAGAAAAAAACCATAACTTTTTTGTTATCAGATAATAGGATTTATAAAAATATACAACCGTATCCAAAGGATTTTTTAAAATTTGGTGTATTTTTTTCAAAAAATTAAAAAATCCAAACATTGCTGTTACAGATTTCTGTATTATCGACAAGGCTAAAGAAAAAGCCAGGTAAGTTTGACTATTGTTAGCCGTGTTTATTTTATTTCGAAAATGAGAGAGTCCAGCAAAAAACTGTCTGGATACCGTTGTGAGGAATTCAAAAATAAACATTCCTGCCAAATTTCAACAGATTCCGTTTTCTTGTTTCCGATATTCTGCCCGGTAAAGATTGACCCAAAAACAGCAAAGCAGTGTTGTCAAATATATGCCGTTTTTGTGGCCTTAATAAATTATTCTTACTGATTTTTCTTTAGTTAACATCGGCAACATGGCGCATTAAGTAACGCCCCTCAACGAATCGGTTTCCCGCACGTCCATTCATTACTTGCTCTCGTAGTGGCGTCTAATTTTTATCTACAGTGTTGCTGACAATTAAAATGAATATTTTAAAGCGTTTTTGTGGGTTTTGATAAACAGTGCCGTAGATTGATATAATTTAATTGTAATTGTTTTGTGAAGTGGTTTTGAAGTAGCAATAAAGCTTAATTAATACTTTTGCCGTTACCTTCTAATTTCGTCATTTGAGTTGATTTATTTTATATTTTTTGTCCACACAAATAAACCATTTACTATATTTCCAAAATAGGTATTTCCACTAATTGCGAATAGAAGAAAAAAAAACTCAATTCTTGGCGAACGCAATCGTCAACGGCAGGTATAAATAAGTTATAATTCGGACTTTTTTAGTTTCAATGCGGGATATAATAGGAGCGAGGGTTAAAATATAGTTTAAAAAAATAAAACAAAGGTATTTATATTTTTCTTTTTTTTTATTTTATACGAAAAATAATAGGAACATATTGGAGATTTTGTTTGTTCTGTTGACATATACGTGTGCGCAGAAATAATCAGATTTACGCCGGTCGTAATAGTGTTACATAGCGGCCTTTAGTTAAAATAGGATAAAACCCGTCCTTACTTTTAAATTTAGAAAAATTTAACTTAAGAACCCAACAGTAATCAGAGCTGAATTAATTTATACTCAATAAAGTTAAAAAATTCAAGTTATTACCAAAATATTTACAGAATAAAAATTTTGTTTGTGTCAATTTTTTTTTAATATACATTTTGTTTCTCAATAAATAAGTAAAATGTAATCAAAAACTAAATAACTAAAATAGGCAAAAGTAAGTTAAAAAAAATAAAGTTGGAAATAATGCCGCCAGTCGCAAATCCCCTATTCCTCATGTTGCAAATAAATAATTTAAGTCCGTATTTCAATATAAGCCCCTATTTTTCAAGAACGAAAATAGTGCTGCGTTCAAAATTTAAGAAAGTCTATATATTTATTAAATCTCTTGTTGGTCTGGTTCCAGTATCAAGCAAAAACTAAAGTGCACGGATTTTTATGCGATATTCACTGCTGGATTTATTGGTTTTCGGGGCAGGCTTTATTTTATTAAAATTAGTTAACGGGAACAAAAGTTATAACGATTTAAAAAACGGTGAAAAATATGTAAAACCGCAGGCAAAGCTGCGGTTCTTTAGATAGCATATGAATGAATATGAAAAATTAAACAAGACATAAAATATGTAATATAAGAGAAAGTGAGATACTTGAAATTTTAATTGAATATTTTTTATAAAAATACTCACATGGTACCTAACCTAGTTCTTCTTCCCAAAAATAATGGGCTACATTTTGCAGAACACTAACATCTTCCAACGTAATGAAACAAATAAAAAAAATACTGCCTTTTACCAAGTGCAATACTAAAATAATGCTTATTAAAAGTGCGCCATGCTTAACTATGGATACTGGATATGGATACTGTATGTTGCGGTGTAGATACCCTAAAACTCCCTCTTTCTTTTTCTGGCTGTGTGGGAGCTCTTGGGGTCAAAACACATAGTGATTTATGAATTAACTGCCGGTTTTATAGTCAGTACGTCTATGGTGTATCCAAACCTTTTCGGGGTGTGTCCAGGCTTTTTCAGATTGAATTAAAACTTTTCCAAGGTGTCTAAAATTTCCCGGGGTGTATTCAGACTTTTCTAAGGTATCTGAACTTTTCTATTAAATTTTATACGTGCTATACATATATACGTTGTCAAAAATTTTAGCGGCAATAAACGAAGATTTTTGTTCATCAATCACGCAAAAACGGCTTAACCGATTTGGATTAAATTTGGTAAGAAAATAAGGATCTTAACTTATTTGACGTTTTTCAGGTGGTAATTACCGCCTGGACTTAAAATGTTTTTAAAAAACATTTACAAAATCAAAAATTTTAAGGACTTTTATGCTTATATTGCAAGCATTTTTGCCCTAAGTAATATTTGCAATTTCAGTTTAATTTTCCGTTAAAAATTTTATTTTAGGTGTCATTTTTCCAAAAATTTCAAACCACTTTGGATTTCCAAAAGTATATTGGACATCTAAGTTCTTGCTTAATTACAGTGAACATATAGATAACGAAGAAACCAAAAATTTTGCTAGGCAATTTTAAAGACAAATTTTCCAAGAAAGAAGCCAGAAAAATAAGGGATGAGTTGCTGGTTTAAAGTGCGTTATTTAGCGATTTAAATTAGTTATGTATACAAAATTTTTGCCTGAGGCGCAATATCAATATTAAATATTGTTACAATTTTATTTAATTTTAAGCATTTTTTTTGCCAACAACATTTGGAACGAATAAAAAATAGCATTTTAGTGTAATTTCAAAATATTTGCCTACTGCGCATTTAAGAGTTAATTTTGAAAAAAATCTGCAATTGAGACTAGATGAGACTTCCTTTTAAAAATACGTATACACTAACTCAACCTAGCTAATTTTTAAAAATTGCCCATAGATAGGTGGTTAATTTTTATAAAATGAATCGGTTTCTAGCTACGCCACTGTATAGTACAGTTAAATCCTAGGGAAAGGAGTGCTGCTATTCCTTGTTTTACATAATAAACTATAGGTAACAACTAACTACGAAACTATAATCTTATCTTTAGACATATACAAGTCATAACTATTTTAGGAATATTACCTTCAAAAATATTTTTTTGACCCGATCTCTGCTTTAAACCACTATTTATGTAAAACATATTTTAAACAATTAAGATAAGTATTTGTTTTTAGATTAAATAACAAAAAAAAATTATATAAAAATTAACCTTTTTCAATGATTTTCATTTTGGTAACCCTATGTAAAACTTTTCCAGTTTCAATAATAAGGACTGTAAGGGTGTAGAAAATATGGTGAATCACCCTGTACTCTGTAATAAAAGTTTGGCTGCGTTTTACCCCTAGTTTGTCTCGATTGATAAACTGGAACTAAAAAATTTTACATGAGGAATAAAAGTGTAATTATGAGAAAGACGAATACAGGTAGGAGACAAATATCCTGATGATGATGGACTTTGCCTTTGTCCAGAAAGGCAGACTATAGAAAAGCGTGCAAATAATGAGGCATTTAAGAAACAAAATGCCCTTCAACAAAATTTAAAAGACACGTTTGGATGAGGAGAGAGGGGCGGAAAATACACCTAGAAGTTTTGATACCCATTCCCTCGTGTTCTCTAGTACCTATACTTTAATTTCTACAGCAAGTCCAAAAACATAGTACAAACGATTCGGCTATTCAAGCAGATTGGTTATTTATATAAGTAAGTTGGTAATTCTATTCTCTTGGAATAATAGTTTTTATAAATGTCAAATAGTAAGAGTTCTTCATAAACTGAAGGGCGGGAGGAGTTACAGACACAAAAAACTATTCTTGTAAGAAAAAATAAATGTTTTTTTTCCGAAACAAGAAACATTTTTCACAAATTACTTTAGTACGTTTTACCGTAAAATATCCCAAATTAAGTAAAGACTTACATAATATACAATTTTAGTTAGGTATAAGGTATCTTTGTTGCTTAATGTTTCTTTTTACCAGGGTACGAAGCTTCCCCCCTCAAAAAAAAAAGAAATTTGGAATTTTATTGTGGAATATTGTTTATCCCATCTGCTCCTCAAGTTTTAATATAATAAATGCGAAAAGACCCGTAAAGCCAAAACAATATCGTCTGTATAAAATTTTGTTTTGTTTTAGAGGCCCTTGATGCACAATCAGCGATAAGCAGACTATGCAATGAAATAAAGACAAAACACGCTGCCAACGCAATGTCCTCACATCAAACAGGGTCTGCCCTTGAGTCGAACGAACTTCTCAACCCCAAGGCCGAGACACAGAACAGTGGAGAGTCGACTGGTGCCTAGGCAGAAGAAAGAATAAAAAATACAAATGGAAGGGTTAACAACCGGGTCGGTGCACTAAAGGCCGAATCTTTTATTAAATTTCGGTTGAAATTTTATGTTGCCGAAGCCGAATAAAGCGATTTAGAAAGATTTATAGATATTCGGTCTGGCTATTGGGACAATGCTTAAATTATAAAGTAAATTTTGATGAGAATTTTGAATCATTTTAAATTCTTCGCCCGAAGAAAATTTAAAACGTAAAATCTACCATGCGTACCATATAAAATCTTGTACAAAATGATTTTTGATTATTTTTTTGACCATTAAACCAACTATAAAGATATAGTGCGTTATTAAGTGCCTTAAATATGTTCTATGTTTGGTGTCTAAACAAAAATTTATATATAATATAGTGTGAAACTGTATGCGAGTTTCCCATAACCCATAAAATGCGGACTGTTTTGCTAAAATCGGTTTACAACTAAAAAACAAACAAAAATATGTAATTTTCTAAGATTCTGATAAAGAACCGAACACATTTTCAATCAATTAGACCTTTTCTTTTTCTGTTTTGAATTTTGTCCTGAAACCTGAAACTATCCTGAATTTCCTATAGAATGCAGTTTGTTTTATCGAAATTGTTTTAGTAGCCACTTAAATACCCAAGATTTTCCGTCCGCTTTTCTTCTAGGTTGCTAATCGCTAAAAAAATAATTGTTACAACTAGAGCTAAAATATTCGTTTTACAAGCGCTTGGTTCAAGTAAAAAAATGTAAAGTCTGCCCGCGTCTTTTTAACCTATATCAAAAAATCCAAAAAACAGAAATACGTACAACAACTAACAAGCAAAACCTATAGAACACCTTTTTCATACGATAGATGATTCAAAGAAAATGTAAACTCATTTTTACTTCAAAGTATCATCAATTTTTGAAGCACGTACGTGAAACAAGTTTTATTATGTAAATCGGTGGTAAAAAGCACATTGTTTTGTAATTTGCGTAGTCACAGTGACTAAAAGTATGTTTTCCGTGAAGGTATAAAAATATAAATTGCACTTCTGGCCACATTAATTTTATGAGGTCACCACCTCGAGAGTGAAGAGGCGAAGTCTGAATAAGAAATTAATTCCCAATATGCTAAGTTAATGAGGAATGATAAACCTTATGATAAAGCTACGGTCATTCTTCTGAGCTACGGTTTCCTAGAAGAGCGGTGCCGTAATAGAGCTGCCGCTATAATACGGCGTCCTTAGTTTTGTATGGGCCCGGTTTTCTAGGAAACGGTAGGCAGCACCGTCACACAAAACAGCGGCACCGTTATTTTGGTAGCGACCGTCATAGCGGTGGGAGACTGTGTGTGCAACGTTTTTAGCCGGTGTGGTGAGCTGAAACAATGTCGGTTGGTAGCAAAAATGTAGTCTGGACGTTGAAGGAAGATGAAATTCTGATTGATTTTGTGAAAAATCATGAAGCTTTGTATAATATAAAATGTAAAGAGTATAGAAAAACTCAAATGAAGCTTAATCTTTGGAGGGAAAGCAACTGTTCTAGAAAATAAAACAGGTATGTACACGCATCAATTCATTTTTGTATTTTACATGTTTCTATTTTATACAAATACTGCTGTTATTATAACCCAAATACATTAATAAAACTTATACTGCCTCTTTAATGCTGACCTACTCCATTAAAATAAGTTCTGAATGTGTTACGAATGTTATTTTCTGTCAGTGGTAACAAATTCTTTGTTGGTAATTCTAAGTCATCCATGTTTTGTTCATTAGGAGCAAGTACCTCATCCGTAGTTTCCGGTGTTGTTGCAATTGGCTGAAAAAATATTCTGAAATAGGCGCACAGTATTCCAAACGTATTCTCAGTCGTTCTTCCAGCTCGGGAAAGTCTGTAATTAAATACGGCCTTGGAGTGATCAATTTAAGATTGCCTTCTTGGGTATGGTTTCATTAGATTTTCATAAAATGCGGCACCAAAACATCTGTTCCTTGAAGTGTTTGACCAGGTGAAATATTAAAATCATTATTATAATTGTTGTTTTCCAAATTGACTTTGAATAAATTCCAGCATCTCCTTCTCGACCATAAGAACCAATATCAATATAAATTTGCAATTAGAATCAACAATTTATAACATAACAATTGAATAAAATTCTTTATAGTTAAAAAAAGCTGATCCACTATTTTCAGGTGACTTTATTCTTATGTACTTGCCGCCTGTGGCACCCACACAGTTTGGAAAATTCCAAAACGACATAAATGCATTAGCATTTTTTAAAAAATGTTCCGTTGTTGGAGGAGGAATTACTACCTGGAGTAATCTTCTCACTATACTAGCAGCCACCTATTTAATTATATTAAGTTATTTTTATATTGCTGCTTCGATATCTAATCTGGTTTAATAAATTTTTTAGATATCGAGTGCAGTAAACGGTGGGCTTACGTACGAGATTATTACGTGAGATGCAAAGAAAAGCCAGGTACAGATGCTCTTAGAGAAGCTCCAAGAAAACGAGCTGAACAACTTTCCTTCTTAGATGGTTACGCGTCCATAAAAAGAAGGTATACTGTTTTTCAGAAATTATAAGTCTATATAATAATTCTTGTTAATCCTTATTTTAGCACTATCACAAATATGAGCAATTTAGAACAAAATACTGAAGAAGTTGGCGCCATAGAAGATGATTTAAATAGTCATTTAGAAAACTCACAGGAAAACCTTGATTACCAAAGTAATAATTCAGATAATGATAACAATACAGGTCGTGCAAATTCAAAAACAGCAAAAAGGCTGATAAAAAATTCAGAAAACTCTGAAGAACGATTAAAGTTGCTTAAAAAAATAGCTGAGAAGCGCAATAACGAAGAGCAAGATGAAACAGATCTTTTCTTTGCATCTATGGCAAAAATAGTAAAGAAATTACCAGAGAGAGAACAAGTTTATTTAAGATTACAAATCGGGAATATGATAGGAAATGCGCAGTTGAGAGGTATCCAACAACAGGGCTGCAATAATTGTAGCCGATCAATTTCTGCTTGTTCTAATGCACGCAGTTATAATTACCCCCAAAATGAAGCTTCTTCTTCGACTTTATCAAGTACTCCTCAACCTGCTTTCTCGAAGCACAGTACAACAGTACCATTAATATCTCCAACCGATTCAGAACTTTTATGATCTGTAAAATCTAATAGAACTTACCTCAGAAATAAACATAGTTTTTGCTGAGGACTTATTGGACTTTTATTTCTATTGTGTGGTTTTGAAACAATATCTCCTTTGATGTAATTTATACATAATCAAATAATACTGATGTCAAACGAAAATATTCCTTAAATTTCACGTCATCGGTTTGAAGGTGACGACATATGAAAACTTCGTAGACGCCTTCACTTTTCAGGTTCTTAAAAATTTCACATTATTTCGACCTTTTCGCTTCTTCATCCAATGGAGACTCTTCTTCTTCCAAAAATATTATCATTGCCGAATCAAAATCATCCATTTTATTTCTCAAGTTAAAAAACGTCAGAAAATATTGTTTTAACTGAAACAATGGCAAAGCCTAAGTTTACATCAGTTGTTGGCCGTTTCGACCGCAATATTACGGCCGCTTTATTATTGCATCGCTCTTCTAGGAAACCGTAGCTGAAGTCCGACACTAGTGGAGTTGGGCAAAAAATCCAAAAGTTTTCTTTTTGGTAGAATTTTCTCTTTTAGCGACTGCGAGCAAAAACTAAGATCTCGACGACCTCGGTAATCGAACTGCAGTACGCCGATCACAACGTCGTTATGGCCGATACAGAGGAAGGTCTACAGCCGGTAATCAACGCATTTAACCAAGCCTACAAAAGCATTCCTAGAGGTCAATCTTGCCAAAGCTCAAATTCTTCACCAACCAGAACCAGGTACGTATCTTGGGAGCTACCTATCATCAAATGCAAGTATTGATGACGTCAACGCGGAGACCAAGCTTCGTGTCTACAATACAGTTATAATACCAACTCTAACATACGGATGCGAAACGTTGACCACCTACAGAAGGCATATCAAACGACTAGAAAAATATCACCAAAGTTGTTTAAGACGAATCCTGAGAATCAAATGGCAAGACCGACGAACAAACATAAGTGTCAACAGATAATTGACAACTGAAGGAGGGAAAGAGAAATCAAGGAGGTCAACAAAAAAGGTACAAGGACGTTTTCAAAGGCAATATGATGAAGGGTCACATCGATATAAACAACTTTGAGACCACGGCAAACGATAGGGCTTCATGGCGCCGAACAGTCCATCAGGGAGCACAAACTTTTGAAGAGCAACGACGTAGACTAGAGACGGAAAAGAGAGAACGTAAAAAGGAGCGATAAAATGGAAGAATGGATGACCAACAACACCCGGCTGCTGCCAGATACTGGGTGTGCCAGAACTGTGGAAGGGTGTGCGGCTCGAGAATTGGCTTATATAGCCATCAAAAAACGAAAAACAGATAGCGACGATACAGAATAGAAGAAAATCATACTCGGTATCGAGTGATTGCCTATGATGCATTGCTCTTCTAGGAAACCGTAGCTTAAGGGCAAAATACATGTCTGCGCCAAGTTTTCAAGTTGCACCTGGTAGTAAAGAGATCCGACATCAGTAGAGTTGGGCAAAAAATCCGAAAGTTTTCTTTTTGGTAGAATTTTCTCTTTTTTTAGTTCACCATACCAATATGGAGGACTATTAAAATCGTGAAATTTGGTACAAAAATCGTCTATCGGCTGACCAAGAACTGATTAACTTTAGGGTAGGTTTCCATGATTATGGACTACAAATTTTGTTATAAAGTTCAAATTCGTGGGAGCTGCAGTTTCCGAGTTATTTCAAAAAACGTTAAAATATATAAAAAAATCATATAACTTTAGAAGTAAAGCAGCAATTGATATGCGGTTTTCAGATTTTGGTTTTCGTAAATATTACCCAAAAATTTTGTTATAAGATTTAAATCTTTCAAAGCTACAGTTTTCGAGATATTTTAATTTCCTTTCAACAAAAAATAATTGATTGTATGGTGGACTATCCGCGCTTTCTAGCACCAATTTTTTCTTTTCGGATACATTTCTACGAGAGGGGAAATTTACCTGTCCAATTTGAGCTTACTTTTCCTTTAGTGTCGCCTTCGAATAAAAAATTGACGTAGCCAAGTATTTTTCCAAAATCTCTCTCTGTTTGTTTTTTGTTGGAACACACTGTATATATTTTATAAATATAATAACAAAATATTGAATATCGAAATATGATAAACTATCATAATAAACTCTTTATAAAAAAAAAAACACAGGAAAAAAATAATTAAGAACCTAAACATAGATAAAGAAACGTCATGTGATCGTTTTCTACCACATAATCATCCGAGCTGTTGTACCTGAATAATGCGCATTATTTGGATACCCCAAATTTAGCCTACATATTTAAAACTATTTTGTTCCGTTTGAAATGTAATTCTACATCTTAAGAGTGGAGATTCTATTTTTTTCTGTCCATTCACCTCAGCTCAGGAAATGAAAAACGGGTCATGTTTTGAAAGTCACTTTGACATTTCCGGAGCTAAAGTACGTTTCGTGAGTTAAGAATTTTTTAAAAAAGTTTTACCCCCTTTCTACCCTCTTTCCAACCCCCCTCCCATATCAAAAACTACTCAGCTCATTGCCTGGCGATAAAGAATTCTTATGCCAAAATTGATAAAAGTCGGTTAAGGTTTTGAGTAATCGTTTCCCAGGCAGACAGACAGTCAGACAGACATACAAAAAAAAAATGCTTGTGCCATAAACCAAAACTAAAAGAATCATTATGCTCGGAAAATATTTTACAGGAAAAAAACAGGATTAAGAAAAAAAATATATAATCTTAAAAATTTTTGTTTACGATACATCCCAAAAAAAAATCCCCAACTACCATTTACCGTAAAAAGTAAAATCTCCTATGTAGCTTTTTTCTGGGGGGCTATTTTTGGAAAATATTATGAAAACCTTAAATATTCTCGCTGAAATTCTCTTTCCAATGGTACTCCGTATCATAAGGTAACTTCCCTAGTTTTCGAGGTATTGGTTCATAAAATGTCAAAAATTCAATTTTTAAAGGACCATATCTTAGAAACCAAAGAAAATATTTCTATTGTGTTAAATAACGATTTTAGGTTTTTTTTTTACGAGGAAATAAAAAAATGACAACCCTTTGACTCTACTACTCTACTACTTCTTCTACTTCATATTTTTAAAATAATATCGTTAAAATCACTGAAATGTGCAAATGTCAAACTGTTGTCATTTTTTATTTGCTCTTAAAAAACCCTCAAAATCGATAACAAACACAATACAGATATTTTCTTTAGTTTCTAAGACATTTTAAAAGCCATAATATTTTCCAAAAATAGCCCCCCAGAAAAGGGCTACATGGGGTATTTTACTTTTTACGGTAAATGATAGTTGGCGATGTATGGAAAACAAAAATCTTTGTTTTAAAGAATATATATATTATTAATTCAAAACCAATTATTGCTTGAATAGATTTTGCGTGGGTGTCATTAATAAATCTTTCTTCTCTCAGTCGAGCCGTTGCAAATTTTAACCCGGCTGATTAATTTTATTATGTGCCGAGTAAGTCAGTCAATAAGCGGTCGCTGACCCGCGAAATGAACTCGAGCCAAAAAAACTTGCAATTAGCTATATTGGTCCTATTCTCGAGCATACCACAATGATCAATAGGTTGTTTGTCTATTTCGCCATTCACATTTGCGTATAGCTATGCAAGTAGTAAATAGGTAAACTATACTTGTATAGGTAATTGATAAACCGTTAGAGTTTCTTGCCCTTTCTTTAGTAGGCATAGTTGTTTTCTCGCAAACCAAATCTGATCAATTTAAGAACATTTTCACGAGTTGACAATGTCCAAATTAACCAGTTTTATAGGTTTTAACATTATACGGTTCGAGTTACCTTGACCGTGTCCTAATTTCCGAGAATTTCAAGTTTTTTAAAATAAATTTAAATTACTTTGATTTAAAATTAATTTACTAATTAAATATTTTTTTTCTTTACTACCGTTTGTGTGTAATTAAAAGTCAAACTATGTGATTTTTCTTAAGAACCTTTGTTCCATTACTGCCATAATAAAATGATTTCCCTTTGGATGTTTTATAGTTTATCCCCTGAATTTAAGGGCAGGGGACAAAATTTGACTTACCTGTCCTTCTTTGAGTAGGGGAGAGCGGGGGAATATCACCACATTAAGGAAATCAGTAAAATTGAGGCACTATAAACGAAATTCATTTAACTTAACTACAATTTTCAATTAAAAAATATCCGTTTTGTTATATTTTCATAGAAAAAATATATATTTTTAAAAAAAGTTGCTTTTGGAGCTATTTCCCCATGATAACGGGCAATAAGTATTTCCACTCCCTTGAGGTAATAACGCCATATTACTTTTTGTTTGTTTACTACGTGTAAAACACACCAAAATATTTATAAAAAACATATTTGCAACTACAAAAACGAATAGAAAAGACATAGCTCGAGAGCCCAGCATCTAACTTTACTGCAGCTCTGTTTAGTGTTACTTGCAGAATTCTGGCATGACTGGTTGTCTGAATACCTGGGGTGGCGGTATTACCTTTCATGGCGATAATCTACGACTCTTTCCATACCTATATTTCGCGCCACATAAAACGGGTACAAAAATGACAAGTTACTTCTTGTGAGTTTTGACAATTTTTCAGTCCTTTGAAATATGTCAAGATCACGTGAATAACGTAACCTTCCTGTATCAGTTTTATGTGGCGCGAAGTGTACCATATTCTTTTCAAACGTTGGCTATCTTCAGCACCAGCAAACGCAGCCCCTCTCAGGATCCCCCCAGGAACATTTTCTGCGTACGCCACTGTCATCAGCGCTATTTTTACCCTCTCTACTGCTTTCTGAAAAGTGTGTAACATTTTTAAGCCATGATAGACATCTGCAATTTTGTAATTACTTAAAATGTGGCCGAAAAATTTAAATTTTTGTGTTTTGATGGTAAATAAAGATCAGGAATACCGCTTTACGTATTTTGTTCATCCAACAATAAGATATCCTGACTATCCTGAGTATTCTACAATAGTATATACAGACCGCTTCAAGCTACTGCGAACATAGGGGGAATCAAGTCCAATTTACTCTCCGTGCCGTACGACCGAGGTGGATTCGAAGCACGCTGCAGTGTTATCTTTTGGAAATTCATTTTGTTTTTATTATTTTGTTTTATTTCTGCCTTGCTCGAGAAACAGATGGGTAAGTTCTTAATTGAAATAATACATTTTTAAAACTAAAAATGGATGTCTACGAAGTTGCCGAAAAAGTGCAGATGGTCAAATGGTCAAATCGTCATAACCCAACACACGTTCGATATTGGTCGAGGGAAAATTTGCATTTGTATTTTAACGTAAGAACACAGTATCCCCAAAAACTAAATGTTTGGGGGGGGGGTATTGTAGGAAAACACGTAATTGGGCCATTTTTTATTAACGGCAATTGCAATTTGAATGGTCCTAGATACTTGGATCTACTGCAGCAGCACATTATTCCAACTGCTAGGCAGTTGTTAGGTGTAAGATTTGGTGAAACATGGTTTCAACAAGATGGTTGTTCCGCTCACAATGTTGGCCTTGTTAGGGAATATCTTGATAATGTATTTCCTAATCGGGTTATAAGTACACGGGGAACTATTTTATGGCCAGCTCGATCTCCCGATCTTGCTCCTAATGACTTCTATCTGTTTTTGAAGAAGCTTTTCAAATTATCACCCCTAACATGCTTGGAAACGTTGGAAGGGGTTTTTATAGTAGGCTCGAAAATTGTCTAGCAGAGCAAGGAGGACTTTCGAACATTTGCTTTAATTTTTTTTTTGACTGAGAAAATCTTTTTGGTTTTTAGAATGTATTATTTTATTTTGAGAACTTGCTTTTATTTTGTTTTTCCTTATTATTTTCATTGTAACACGTCGTCACTGATAAATCTGAGCAGTTGACAATAAAACGCTCTTATTTATCAGTGACAAAAAATAAGAAAATTACGTTCTAAAAATTTGCGTATTTATTGACCAAATTCTGGTTTCATTGACTACGCTCCACACAGCACCGTGGTTAGAGGCGTACTAAATACAAGGCGAACGGCGGCGAAGGGCAGCGAATGGCGATCGGAAGCCTGAGTGTTGGTTGCTTCACTGATAGGCGTGCGGTGCCTCTGCATGTACGTACACTGGAAAATTAGACTTCTTTCGCCCTATGTTCGCAGTAGCTTGAAGCGGTCTGTATAAAATGCCAAACACGAAAAAAAGGAACACACTAATTCTCTCGTAAAAAGTAAATATCTAGTAACTGGTTTTTAATTACTTTTCCGGACAAGCAAAATAAGTGAAAACTGTTGCCAATTCATTACAACAAAAAATATTTTTAAGAAAGTTGCTGTATTTTTATAAAAGTTAATTTTGAAAAATTGTCTTTTTGATTCTTTTTCAAAAAAGTTTTTTTTATAGTTTTATGTCACTTAAAAGTTTTTTTTTTTTAAAGCAAGCTTCCAATTATATTACGGAAAAACCTAGTAGAGTTATTTACTAATTATCTTCTCATATTTTATTGGGAAAAAACCTAGTAAGGTAACATGTACTATACTTTTTTCCTAAATTTTATCGAGGAAAAACCTAGATAATAATAGATATTTCTGCTTGAGGACCTTAATAAAATTGAAATGTACATAGTTGAAAATTATGTTAGATATTTTAATTCACGGTAAGCTAACAAAAAATATAATACCATTCAACTTAAAATGGCGAGAAACTCAAATGAAAATAAACAAACTGATAAAACTGTTTAAACCTACCTACATTCGATTGTTTAAAAGGTCGGTTGAATTTTCGCACACTGACAGTTTTTCCCAAAATAAATCTTTTTTGGTTCGGCATTGAAGGCACCATATCTTGCCATTTTTCTTGGGATTTAACCCGCGGCCTTGTATGTTGCTGGGTGGCATCTCAATACAAAAAATACTTTTTTCGAAACTGCACAACTTTAATCGAGTTAAGACTGGGGAATGCATACTCGTCCTTAAAGCTGTAAAAATCTTCGTAACTCATGATTACAGTTAAATTTTTTCTAGAACACTTTAGTATAGTATATGCTTTGCCAATATTTCCATATACGCAGACGCACAGCCGGGCCATTCCTACATAAAAGCCATGTAAGAATGGCCTGGCTCGAAATATTTTAGAGATATTGTCTTAGAATCCCAGTCACAATTCACCATAATAACAAATGCAGAAAACAGCTTTCAACTTTTATTTTGGGCGTTGATATATTTTCGCAGTAGTTTTCCCACATTGATGATATGCTTCAGTCTTGTGGCAAGTATCTTCTGTGTGGAGCATGTTCAAATTTGTAATGTGAAATTTGAGGTTTGAAAGATTCAATATGGTCCCTGATAGGAAATGGATATTTTTTGTTACGTGGAGCAGCAAATCCATGCCTATCTTCAACTGATTCGAAATCTTTTGATTCCTTATGCTTTTTTTTAAATTCTCAAAGTGATTTTTTCAAAAAAGTTGCAGGAAAATCCTAGTAAAAGTAATTACTACATTTTTTCATCTCAAGCCTAAATAACATGCTAGGTTTATCCATCGGAATAGTGGATTGCTAGGTTTTTGCTACTGAATATATAAAAATTGGCGACTTACTAGGTTTTCCATTCCTGATAAATTCCTTAATATTTATAATTTTTTATACCAATCGATAGAGGACGTTAATATCTTCCAAAAATATGATACAGAGCAAAAACCTAGTGACTGACTTTACTAGGTTCTTCCTTTTCACGGGAGAATTCGTAGAGTGGTATTAAGATCGGTACTATACAACACTGATTTCATTTTGTTGTTCTGACATTTGATTCTTGCTAGGACTGCATGTTGTTCCAGTTCTTATAAAGCTCGCAAACACAGTAGACAAGTGCATATAAAAAAAATCCTAACCTGAAAGAAATTGCAACAAGATATTTTTTAACAGATTATTGTAGGATAGAGCAGAGACAACGTAATAACCTACGGAGACAGAAAAATAGGGCCGCGCAGGAACTACGTTCCTGTAGCGCATAGCACATTGCGGCGGAGAATGAAAGTAATGCTTGTATTAAGTAAACACCTACCTTGCCCCGTCCATCTCTTCCTATATGATGATGAAAGAAAGACAGAACATTTTTCAATGTCGAAATATATTTCACACAATTTTAATTTAGTACCTGCCGGTTTTTGACATCGCTTGTCAAAGTCTGTCAAGCCTGGCAAGCGGTTTCTTTTAAATATTAAAAAGTGAGTTATTTTAATCAGTTTTGGTTGGAAATCGCGCGAGTTTGTGGGATTAGCTATATAGTAAGTTAACAACTTTTTGTAAAGTCTAAAGAATGCCGAAAATTATAGTTCAGATTTTTGCGAACCAAATCCCTGAAGAAAATATTGTGATGATTTATAAAGAGTTAAGCAAGAAGATAATAGGTTAAAATACAACAAAAAAAAATGATATATAGGTTAAAACATTTATAAAATCTGTAAGACTTTTATAATTAGATTTTTTCTCAATTAATAAAAGAAAATAACATAATAAAATGTTGTTACCTTTAATATTTGATAATATTCCGCAACATAGGTATATATAGATTTTTAAAGGGTCCAAAAACTTTTTGTAACCTAAAGAAATCTTTTAGCTGCATAGAACAGTACAAAGTTGGTTAAGGTTTGTATAGAGCTAAAACCTTTCGCGAATGCATTGCTTTTTTAACACTAAAAAGTATGGAAAAACTGCGCCTGTTAAGTTTTTTCATATCTTTTTATTATTAAATAAGTGTCTGTAAAAAATTAGCCAAAAGAATATATGTATTTTATTATGCGTCTAGCTGTACAAGTAGTTCCTTCCTGTAGCCACCGGCTGCGCTCGTGTCGCCGACAAACAATATTCTCCAAGCATAACACATTATCGATCACTCTCGCGTAGCTATTACTTTCTCTATGGGATAGAGTATACTTATTAGACACTTGAAGTTAATTTTCGGGTTTATCGGCATTCATATCCTTATCTCTATCGAGTCGACCTATCCAGCAGGTGTACTTTTAAATTAATGGCGAATGCGTGACAGCTCCAGCTGATCAAATGCGTCAAAACATCGTTTCGTATGCAGGGACGGTCGTAACGTTAGGACTCCCTTATCGTACCTACCGAGGTTTTCGTGCATTTAATCAGCTGGAGCAGTCACGCATTCGCCATGATTTTAAAAGCGCACCTGCTTGATGATTGGTCGACTCGATAGAGATAAGAATACGAATGCTGATAAAACCGAAAATTAATTTTGTGTCTAATAACATATCAGATTGCCAAAGTTTGACTACTGGAAATGTCAAATATCAGTTTCTTGCAAATATGTAAAAAACGGAGAAACTTACTTGATACAAATTAAGCCGAATTATGTTGGCTATCCAATTCTCTAAAATATCTGCCAAAATTTTAATATAGTTTAAGAGTTACACACCCAAAACTGAAACTTTAAAGTGAAGTTTTAAGGGATATTTGCAAATATCTCATGCAAGGAGGGTTGGACCCACATAACACAAATTTACCACATAATGTTGATCACCTGATTTTCAAAAATATTTGAACCTACTGTACAGCCAAGTTAAAGTTTTTAAGAGTAGATATTTTTTCTGTCAGTGACCTTAGCTCAGGAAATGTTGAAGTGTCGTTCAAAACAGATTCAAAACATCTGAATTGGCTAAACTTTGAATTGAAGGTATATTTTGTAGAAACTAAGACACGGCTCGGAAAAATTTTTAGATTTTTTTCCGAATAAGCTAAGATTTCTTTCTAAGGCCACCGATTCAAATGTTTAAATATTTCGAATTGGGCTTATTCGGCAAAAAATCAAAACAGTGTCCGAACCGTGTCTTGGTTTTTACAAAATGTGCCTTTTATTCAAAGTTCAACCAATTTTGATGTTTATTTGACTTTAAAAAGTATGATTAATGATTCGGTAGTTAATAAGGCAGAAAATAAAAAAGTCAAAGTTGGTTATTAAAAGCTGTTTAAAAATTTCCCAATTTAGAATTTCAGTTGGTTCTGAAGAGAAATCGGCAAATATACCGTCATAAGGGGCTTTTTGTAGCTATTTTGTTACGGTTAAATTAATTTTATAGCTGTAGCCGTTTTCGAGAATTGGAAAAAAGAACGCTAAAAAATATTTTACAGCAATAAGTTAGGTTAGGTTTTGTAAAACTGTCACTGGGGAGTGCATTTTGGCGATAGGAAGAACCGATGACGTTGTGGTTGAACCGGTGACGTCACGTTTCGAAATCACGCAAGAACCGTGTTCTATGCCAAAAAACGACTTAAAACTTATTTTTCCAAGAATATACTTCACTTTGAACTTGATACCAATTTTTCCGTTACATCGTGCTAAGTTTACTACATATAGATATAGGATAAGGAAATAGACAACGTGAATGTTGAAATTTGCTAGGCGATCATATTTTGATAACCTCACTTTTTTGTGCAAGCAGCTCTTGAATTTATTGTTTTTTTAAATTTTATTCACTTCAGTTACAAAAAAATAACACAAACTTCATACGAAACGAAATCTTCTCATCCAATAACAGATGTGCCTAAAGGCACAATCCACAACACAAACTCAAAGTCTATAAAGAATAACAAAGGTAAAAAATAGATTACGGTCATAGTTTCTCTCCAGATATTTAAGAAAAAAACTAACAGGGCAACGTCTTTTTCCATAGCTTTGCCAGGGTACCAAGGGAAAATTAAACATCAGAATTAGTTGAAATTTTGCAAGGTTGTTCATTTTCAAATTCTTTTTTAAATTTTTCAATATTTGTTTTCGATAAAAAAAGGTCTTGTGACAACATCTTTCTCCCAGCTTTCAAACCCGATTTTTAAAAAAAATGGAGAATTATCAATAAAATTAATATTTTCCTTTTTATATTTACCCATTTATCTAACCGTTTCTATTATTGAATTTGAGAGAGAAATGCGTAGTTCAAGGGTTTCAATACAATTCGCGGTACTGTTCCGGTATTCGATCGAGGTCTTTTGGCGGATTTATTGGCGTTCCATGGTAATTACCGACATGCGTCCAGTGTTGCTAAAAGCTACCGTCATCTGGGGTAAAGGCGCACGTTTTAATGCTTACATGCAAAAAATTTAAAAAAATAATTTACGTACCCCAAATATTTTAATAAGAAAATGCCTTTTATCGCTTTATGAGGTAAACTCGGACATAAAAAAATTAAAATATATATAACTTTAATGATGGATAAATTACAAAACAACAAAAGATACTCAAATTTTTAAGTTTTTTATTTAAAAAAGTCATGTTTTGCCTCAGTTTATCGGAGAGGGTGGATTTTGGTATTCCTTAGTACTTTGAGGCACTTCTAAGGAATTTTCTTGTCTTCCGGATGTCCTCCAGAACCTAATCCACTTTTTGTGGTTCACAGTTCTTAAGCTTTACCCCGACGTCGTATTATTACTACTACCCTTTACCTTTGGACAATTTAATAAAACACCAACAACAAAAAAACGAAAAAACTTTATGGTGTATATGGTTATGGATAAATCCTCGCCTCTTTTAGTTGGATAGCTTCTATCGTAATATTTGACATAAATTATGTACAGAGAGATTTTTTACGGTCTTACAAAATTTGAAAAAAAAAAGATATTTTTGTAAAAGCCTTACCTGTGCTCACAAACAAAAACAATCAAGCCGCGTACTCCACGGATGGTATCTATAGTCTGGGATCCGATTTATGCACATTTACAACTTTTTTTTATAACTTTTTAAATCTAGTAGGCTTTGCGTTTTAAAGCTTTTTTGACGTTTAGTTCGTACCGGCTTTAAAGAAATGACAAAAAAAGTGGCAACACCGCATGAATCTGTTCTCGCCACGCCTGCCCTTGCTAGAGGCGGTTTTCAACGATTCAAATTTAACGCCGGGTTTAGTAAAGGCGAAGTTAAGCAAGCAAGCAAATTTCATATGGAAATATGTCAAGCGAAGTGACATATGATATTTGCGAGCGTAAACGATTGTGTGCAATCCCATTTAGATGGTATCCCCTCCCTTCGGCGAGCTGTCAACTTAATAAAAATCTGATCGAAAATTCGTAATCCTCGACCACAAAAATCCCTGTACACCAATTTTGACAGATATCGGATAAATTTAGATGGTACCCCTCCCCCCTCTGAGGCGAGCTGTAAACTTAATGAAAATCTAATCGAAAATTCGTAATCCTCGACCCCAAAAACCCCTGGATACCAATTTTGACCTGCGGCGAGCTGTCAACTTATTGAAAATCTGATCAAAAATTTGTAATCCTCGACCGCAAAAACCTCGTACCAATTTTGACCGAAATCGGATACATTTAGATGGTACCCCCCTTCCCTGCGGCGTCTGTCAACTTTTTGAAAATCTGATCGAAAATCCGTAATCCTTGGCCCCAAAAACCCAAGCGCCTGAATCAGTTTTACGGTACAAACATAAAGGTATAACGTCTTTGAGTACAAATAACCTCTAAATGATCCATCGTGATAGTTAAATCTTCAAAATCTTTAATAAACTCCAAAAATCACTATTTGCCTTTAAAAAAAAACTTTAAAGGAAGGTTTTCCTTTCTAAACATGAGTTAAATTTAAACCAAGTTTAATATTATACGGAGCAATTGGCAATATTACTTTTAACTTTAAAAATTTTTCACAAGTGCGAACGGCGTGAAAATAAAACATACCTAGATTAAAATTTTTCCTCAGTATTTATATTGGTCTCGAAATGGTCTCAAAGAAAATCCGGCAACTCCGCTTTTTCATGCAAGGTGGAATGAGTTACCCCGAACATTGACGAATCGGCGGCTGCCGGCGGCCATCTTTATGTAGTATTTTGCAAAATTCGTTCTAGTGGCTTTTTATTCAAAATTGTAATTAAAACAAATTTAATTAAACAAAAAAGTGTAATTGTAATTTAGTGATTGTTTTCCTAGACAATGATAACTGTGGGGCAAGCCAAACATTCATTTTTAATGGGATAAAGACAGTGCTGTATGACCGTACAAGGTAATAGATTTTTTGAATTTATAGTTATTTATCATTCTCAAAATATTAAAAATATCAAAGAAATCGTTTTACACTATTAGTTAAAGACAAATGCTTTTATTTCGCTTTGAATATGACCCAAACGTCGACTTGAAAAGAAATATAAAACTAACAAAACGAACAGCTTTTCGAAGTTCCATCGAAGTGAATCAAATTATCCTTTTTTTAGTTTATTGACGAATTTTTTGCTATAGTTTAAGGTAAACTCGTCAACAAAAAGTTAGTTATTAAATATCTGGTTTACATAAAGTAAAACAAAATGCATTTTTAAAGAAAAATGCTTTAAATCCTTATTCTACGTTTTTATCGGCAAGTAGCCGATTTTACCCGATTGATTTAAAGAAATTTCATTGGTTTCAAAAAAGTTTGAAAAACAGTTAGAAAAAAAAGTTGTAAATGTGGATAAATCGGACCCCTGACTGGCAAGAATTGGCAGGTCGGGCTCGCGAAAGTTGTAAACACTCGGTGATTCGGAAATAGGGAAAATTGTACTTCCGCCTTTACCCCTTATGTACGCCTTTACCCCAGATGACCGTATTTCTCTAGATACTAACTATGGCCTGAAGGCAAATAAAAACGCAAACCGAACAAAAAAATACGTGTCATATTCGTAGCCAAAATCAAAACAAGCCAGTGGAGTCAGCAACAGAACAGTTGGTTGGTTTATTTAATGGCGATGGAAGGAGAATTCAAAGCAATTTGAATGGGCACTCGTTGAAAATCGTTCTACTTTCATTTGATTTCTATGGTTAAAAGATACGTCATGTGCTTACGATAAAAAGTTCAAGATCAGATCTTGCCCGGGTTATTCCAGACATTTTCGTATAAACAAACATTTTTTGAGTTTTTTATTCCTGCTATAAATTGAAAGACATAACTGTTGACTTTAAGACTCAGTTTTGTATTTTTCTTGGAGATGGATAGAACCGAAAAGAAAATTACTGGTTAAAATTCTTCCAAATGTGCGTCATTTAGAATTACTAAAATTATTTGGAAATTTTGGGCTTAAAAGGCTTGAATATACTTAGTGAAATTTAAAAAATCCTCAATACAATAAACCGGTTAATAAATAAACGATTAAAAAGATTTTATACAGAGTATCCCACTTTCACACAGAGATCAGAATAAGACTTTTGGCGCAACTTACAGTATAAAAGTTACTTTTTAGCGTCCTAAGTTGTACATTAAAAAAACGTGTAGGACATTAGCTACTGCAGTTGGACGACAGCTATTAACAAAAGGTACTGAATATGTTCGAAAAAAATGTTTAAAATAATACAATATAATGGTTATTACAACTTTTTTGGCACCGGGCGGCGGCACTGAGGGATCGCTCCTCACCGAAGACTTATTCCCGGCTTTTTATTTTAAAAAAACACAAGCGGCGCCGGCGCCCAAATCTTAAAATGAATTTTTCAATGGTGTTAAGTTACACTGAGTTATGTTCGAGTGTTTTAGTTGGGTGCAGTTTTTTCAGTTCCCATTAAACTGCACTTATCCCACATAACAATTAAACATTTCTGTAATGTAATAGTCATATACTTAGAGAACAAGGAATGTTATAGAAATGTTACATTTTCACCATTGGGAATATTACTAACACATGCCGGCAATAAGTTACGTTCTAGCTCATACAGGTGATATAAATGTGATAGAAACGTGACTATAATACGACCAGAATATATTTTTTTAAAGAATTATAGTAATATGCCTGGATTTTGTGATTCAAAACATGTCCAGATAGCCACGAAAAGGATATCCTAAAATATGGAGTGGATATATATCCATATTAATATCTATATGAATGAATATATATCAATGTATCACCATTATGTTGATGTACAGGGTGATTCACTATATTTTGAACCCCTGGTTAGCGCCTTTATTATTGATGATTCCAAATGTCAAATTTAGACATCACATTTTTAATATTAAATGGACCACCCTGTATATTTTTTAAAACTTCGATAGATCTTTTCTTCCTGATTCCAAAAATATACCATATGTAGGGTTTATCTCTAGCAGTTCTCGAGTGAAATAAAAAATAATTTGTCATAAGGGCAATGTGTTAGCCAAGGAAAAGTAGTTTAGGTGGTTAAGACAAGGTAACACATGGTATATCTTTGGAAACAGGAAGAAAAGATCTATCGAAGTTTAAAAAAATATATAGGGTGTTAAATTTAATGTAAGAAACATCTGTCATATGGGTTAGAAGGCTTTTAAAAAACTATAAAACTTTTCCATTTAAACTTTTTTTCTATCATCAACAATAAACGCGCCTAACGAGGGGTATAGTGGATTACCCTGTACTACTTGAGATTAGTTATCAAAAGATTACCTAAATAACTTTTAGATGTCTTATATGTATAATAATATTAACTGCTACATAGAGAACATATTGATTCCAGTGCCATCTACCTACAATAGATATCAAACTAAATTATAATTATATTTCATGTAAATCTCGTTCTTTTCACAAGATAGTAATATTTTCAGCAAACATGCCAAAATCCTGACGAAAACATTCTTTTTGGGAATATTCATAAAAATAACTTGATAAAAAAAATATAACTACCAGAAACTCTTAAAGAATATTCAACAAAAAATACGTCTGCAACATTCCTGTCATAGTCGAAATAGAATATTCCAAAAATCACTTTCAGGGAATATTCCTATTACATGTTGCACAGACGCAATTTTTTGACTGTTCCAAGCCACTGTACTGATACTTGCACTTATGTTACCTACGACTTAATAAAGTTAAATTTAGGTGAACTTGTTTCATTGCACCTTCATTTAAGCTCTAGTTAAGTTAAGCAAGCTCTAGTTAAGTTAAGCCCAGGATTTCTTTAGCTTAAGGTGTAATTAGGATATATATAATCCCACTTTCTTGAGTTTTTATAAAGTTGTTTTTTTTTTCTAATTAATTTGTCAAAACAAGAATAGGAGTTTTAAATGACGCTGACAATTTGGACGATCCAAATTTAGTGTTTAGGGGATTGTGGCGTTGTGGGTATTTCTAAGGGAGATAGCAAAAAACCAATACGCATATTATGGGCTTGATTTTTGAGACAATAATTATGGTGAAAACCGCATATCAGTATTTCAACCCGTTTTTGAGCTACCTTTTAAAAAATATACGTTTTCGAATACGTCTTCGAATTTGGCCTATAACTTTTTTATTAATGAAAATTTATTTTTGGTGTAATTGCTTTTCTATGGATAATTTAAACTAGAAACTATTTTTCAAACTGGATTTTATCTGAAACGTTTAGTTTTTAAGATATAACACAAAGTTTTTATTTTTCCTACGAACACACACTAATCTCTGTAGTTATTTTTATTTTGAACAAAAATAGGTTAAAACTACTTTTCCGCACGTGTGTAGAAAAGTACTTTTCCTAGGAGCGTGCGGAAAAACGCTTTTATTGTACTCATTTCCGTGCAGAAAGCACTATTTTTCCGCAAAAATTTTCACGCACTCTGTTGAGCAAAAAGAAATTTTCACGCACGCTGTTGAGCACGCTTGTTGTTGAGCACGCTGTTGCTGAGTGATGAATAAGGAAGACTTAATGTCGACGATGGCATTAAGCAACATGAGCAGTGATACTTTCAATGTTACCGTGATTAATACTTACCATAAAAATTAATTTTTGAAGTTTGTTAAAGTTTAGTTCTGAATAAAACATAAAATTCGTAGTTTTGACTATTTTTCATTTTTAGTCTGCTAGGTTTAACTAAAATAATAACAAAATATTTTCATATTCCGCACGCTCGTAGGAAAAATGTTTTATCTAACCCGTGCGGAAAGTATTTTCCGCACTTATGGCTTGCCCGAACCCCGCTGGCGCGTCGTTCGTGCAAACGCCGGTGCGTGCGGAAAAGTATAACTTTCCGCACTTGTTAGGTAAATAACTATTGCAAAACATGTGCGAAAAAGTAATGTTGCTCTACTTAACTATAAGCAGTTTGACGTACTTTTCCACGTATGTGCGGAAATATTTCTGTGCACAATTTAATAGTATCCAGAAACCATTTCTAATTTTTTTATGTGGTTGTAGGAAAAAATTTCACACACTTGCAGAAATATTTTCGCACATGTGTGTTAATATACTTTTTCGCACATGTGTTGAAAAGTGAATTGCTGAAGGTAAGTAGAATTTTCAATATTACTTTTCCTACATTTGTTGCAAAGTACTTTTCCACACATACGCGGAAAAGTAGTGTAGAAAGTAAAATAAAAATAATTCCAAAAATTAGTGCAAATCTTGAGGATTCGTAGGAAAATTACCGTATATAACTCGTAAGAAAGTGATTTTCAAGCACTCGTGTTATATTTGTTACTTTCTACATTAGTTATGTAATATATTGCTATATGCCACGTGAAGGGTACAATTGTTGTTTAATATTATCACCTACATTTTTTTGAATACTTAACAGGTCGCTTAATAAAGCAACAGTAAAAACTGATTATGTTTTGAATTTTGGTACATTTGAATTGAAGAAGACGCATGGTTTGACTAAAAATTTTGCCTGAAAAAATCTAAATCAGTTTTGTGTTTTGAAGTTTTTGATTAATTACTTAAGCAGCAGCCAAACTTTTTTATTAAAAGTCACAAAAAAAATAGTACGAAAAAACCCAAAAAAATAAAAAAAAAACATTTTATTCCCTTTAATTAAATAAAAAATGTTTTTCTTCTAAAGTAAAGATTAATTACCTACCACCGATAACCTACATCTCACGCGGGAAAACTGCTTTTGCTATTAATAAAAAAATGTAAATAGAGTGCAAAGAAAACTTGAAAAAAATCCCATATCTAATACTGATGAAGGTCAAAAAGCCAGAAACTAGTCTGCGCGTTTCTCCGCCACTTTTCCCCATATTATGAGGTTTAGCACATCAGGTATAGGCCCATTAATGACTTTCTGATAGAATAAATGCGGATTGTTTTCTAATATCTATCTGATTGAATTACCTACAATTATTTTTTTTCTTCTGAATATCCAGTTTTAAAACAAAAATTGCTCAATTAAATACGTTTAGTTTTAGATGTCTATTGTTGGTTTTACTAAAAGATCTACATGTTTTATTTACGATATTTGAAGCAGTTAGTTGGCTTATCAAACATTTAAATAACATTTCTTAAATTTTCGTTCCAGGTTTAAAAAAAAGTGATATCTCGGTAACTGCCATATTTATGAAAAATTAAGATGTGGTGGGTTTAAATTTTTTATGTACTTTAAAGATTTAAAGGGCACTTTAAATCCCTATTTTCAGGGAAAAAAGTGGCACTTTAAATCCCTAGAGATTTAAAATGTACTTTAAATCCTAGGGATTTAATAGTACATCATAAACCTAGGGACTAAAGTGCTACTTTTTTGTAGTCCAGGAGTGCTACAATTCGGTAAGGGATTAAAAGACGCTTTAGTCCCGAGGTTTATATACTATTTTATGTACTTTAGGAAAAGATTATTGTTAAAATCACGCTATTTCTACGCCAAATGATTCGTTGACTACAAGAAAGTGTGCTAAAAATGAAATCTTGGCCAAGAGCAAGTGCTGTTTGGCTTGACTTGCGATAAATTTAATTATAATTTTCCAGAGATTATTTGTTTTAATCCCTGAGTGATTAAAATTACTTCTAATCCCTAGGCTCAAGGATTAAATTTACTTTTAATAATTTAATTTTCAATTTTTTAGGGATTAACAGTGCCACTTTAGTCCCTAAAAAGAGGAACTAAACGTACCTATTTAATCCCTAAAGTGCATAAAGTAAATTTCTTATATAGCGATCAACGTCTTTCAGTCGATGTGGCGTGTTTGACTAATATTTATCGATTAGCTTTTGTTTTACTTAGTTACTTGTCATAATACACACAAAGATTTTCAGTTAATGCCACAAAAACGGCATAGATTTGACAACACTCCTTTGCTATTTTTTGAAAGATGAACAATAGGTGGTATCACTAAAAGCCATTTGCACCAACATATTTAGGGGTAAATCTAGTTTAGTTTTAGGTTAGGGGAGCGCTAGGGGACCAAAATCGGGCCCCTAGATTTAGGGATCACCTAAGGTTTGTTAGGAGAATTCTAAATACAAACGAAACTCTTCTCTAACCTAGGCCACCTTATTCTAGGTGACCCCTTAATAAGTAAATATGTTGGTGCAAATGGCTGTAATACCATTTCGAGTCAGATCGTGCAGTGTTCAAAAACACGGTACGAACACCATATGTGATGAAAAGTATAACTTATTAGGAACGTAACCATTTATTAATGCTTCTCGGCCTCATGCTTCATGGATTGCAAAGTCTCGAAATTAAAAAAAAATAACAAATATCCGTATTATTTTTATCACTTGATATGTATCAATTTATTGGCCGAATGTTCCATTAGACAAGTGGCCGGTGGCTATAAAACTAACAGACACGCTTGTCCTAAGTCACTTCAACTATTGTGACACTGTGTACGGTCCCTGTCTGGACGCAGTGGATACAGAACGTATTCAAAAAGTACAAAAGTCTTGCCTAAGATATATCTATGGAATACGCAAATTCGAAAGAATCTCACATAAATTAAAGGAAGCCAAATGGTTGTCAATGAAACAGAGAAGAAATCTTCATTCATTATGTTTATTTCACAACATTATTAAATCAAAAAAGCCAACATATTTATATAAAAAAAATTAAATTTCGATCTAACAAATACTCTCTCGGCTATAGACTGCAAACGTACATTGTCACGCCTCAACATCGTACAACACTCTTTGAAAGATGTTTTAGCTACAACATATGTAAGTTATACAACTCGATTCCAAAAAAGCCAAAATCTCTGAATCTCTCACAATTCAAGAAATTTTTGAAGACAGAACTCCTTAACTCTACAAACTGATATTTTTTTGTTTTTTTTTCTTGTATTTTTTTGTTCTTAATTCAGTAAAAAATCTGTATGGACTCGAACCAATCAAAACTAATAAAAAAAATCCTCGGAAAAAAAAACTCTTAACTCGTCAAATTTATTATTTTTTTTTTAAATTTTAGTATACTTTTTCGACTTAATTCTATCAAAAATCTGTAGGGATCATATTTTATATAATTCTTATAGATGTTATGTTATTATAACTGTGTATTTTTTTTAATTTTGTTATTGTTTTTTCTTTAATATTTTTTATTTATATAATTTAATACTAAATTTATAGGTAAAATACCTAAAAGGGGTTGAACTTAGATCAATTACCAAATTGTTTTCAACTCCTTTTTGCATTCACATATTTTAGTAATAGAAGATCATTGTACCTTTTTTTTTATGCAAATAAATTTAAATTTATTTATTTATTTATTTATTTATTTATTTATGCGGAACCTGAATTCCAAACTCCAATCGAACTCACTTCAGTTTCCTTGGGCCTACTAAATTACGTGACCTTGGCGTTTCAGCAGAATATTGCTTACAAAGAAAAAATCAGATCTCCCTTAGGATTTATAAAAAGTAAAAAAATCCAAAAATTGCTGTTACAGATTTCTTTATTATCGACGAGGCTAAAGAAAAAACCAAGTAAGATTTTTGACTATTGTTAGCCGTGTTTATTTTATTTCGAAAATGAGAGAGTCCAGCAAAAAACTGTCTGGATACGGTTGTGAGGAATTCAAAAATAAACATTCCTGCCAAATTTCAACAGATTCCGTTTTATCGTTTCCGATATTCTGCCCGGTAATGGTTGGCCCAAAAACAGCAAAGCAGTGTTGTCAAATCTATGCCGTTTTTGTTGCCTTAACAGGGACAATCAGTATCTGGATCATCATAGTAGAATAATAAGGTCCTTGATATGGTAACAATCGGCCCCTTCGATGACGTTTTAGAAATAGAGTACCTACCGTTTAGTGGCATTTAATTTTTTTTTCGTTATTTTTTCTTTAACATTTTACCTATCCCAAAGTGCATAAAATAGTATATATACCTCAGGATTAAAGTGTTTTTAAATCCCTCGGCAAATTATAGCCCTCCCGTTGGTCAGGCTATAAACTTTTAGTCTCGGGATTTATAATACCACTTTAGTCCCTAGGTGTATAATGTAAAATGATGAAAAAAATAATTTATATTAATTTTTTCGTTTAATTTGGCCTTCCAAAACCTTCGTTTTATTTTTTTATTAAAAGGCTTGATTTCTTTACTATTCGCAATTACAAAAATTTGATTCTGCAGTTTTATATTTTATAATCTGTATTTGACTTGTGGCACGACCCCCATAGTAAACAAATAAGCAGTGAAACTTAGCATTATTGAAAAACGTAATCTTGACACCAGTACTTTACTTCCAAAAAAAGTAATGAAATCAGTCACATGCCAGCCACTGCCATTGGGTGATTTCATGTGGAATTGCTTTTGATTTTTGCGAAAACCTAATACCGAAAACACATAGTTTGCTGTAGCCGGGGGTTTCAGGAATATCTCTACGTAATAGTGAAAAATAATAAAAAGTTTCCTGGCAGACCGTTTTTACATTACCTACCAATTACTCAAAAATGCAACACAATAAACAGTGGCGTAGCCAGAAATAGACTGTGGGGGGGGGGGTTTCATCATTTAATAAAAATTAACTGGCAAATTTTTAAAAATTAGGTAGGTGCCTATTGCTTGAGCTCTTGAACTGAAGGGAGGGAAGAGAGGCGGTTTAATAGGTGTTGAGTTAGTGTATACGGAATAAAAATACTTATAAAAGCAAGTCTCATCTAGTCTCATTTGCAGAATTTTTCCCAAATTAACCCTTAAATGCGCCGCAGTCAAAAATTTTATAAAAAAAATCTATTTTTAATGCGTTTGAATTATTGTTTACAAAAAAATTGCCCAAAATGGAACAAAATTGTAACAATATTTAACATTGCTATAACGTCGCAGGCGAAAATTGTGACAAAAAAAAAACAAAAATTTCTTTAAAAATTTTGATTCCTTAGGTTTTTTTGTAAAATATTTTTGAAAAAGTAGATTGGGTTAAATCCTAAGAAAAGTTGGTATATATAGATTTGTTGCCAAATCATAAATGCGCCGCAGAATTATTATACTAGGTATACCATTTATTACACGTTTTGGATGCTGGTAATAAGAATTTCTTAGAATTAAACTAAAATTGTAACAATTGATGACGTCATAGCACCGCAGGCAAAATTTTTAAGTAGTAAAGGGTGAAAAAAGTGGGGGAGCTCTCCCTGTGTCCGTTGATCATGATTAATTTATTCTAGATTGGGTTGGATCTCCTGGGGGGTGGGTTTAAACCCCCAAAACTTCCCTCTGTCTACGCCACTGCAATAAAACGGTCTAATATAGCTATAGCTATATCTTATTTCACTATAATAAAATTGCTACTTTATTCTTATACATTATAAATTAGCAAATTCTCATCAGCATCAAATTAAATTTGATCCAGGTGACGTCAACTCCTATATCTCCCGCATCAACTGTATAAACACCATCACCATTAAAATAACTTTGAACCTGCTTGGTGATTTGATATTTTAATCGCGCCCCGTGACAACGGCTCGAAAACAATGCAAGTCCACACACATTGTCATATCCATAATCGTAGCTCACTCGATCGCAGACAAAATAACAATTTCTTTGACTCGATTTACTGTCTCTAACGACCGATGCGCGACCTCACAAAGCCGCTCACAATTGTTTTTATTGGCTCAAAACAAAAATATTTTCATCGGGCACGAACCTTAAAAATAATTAACCTCAGAGTCGAAAAGAACGACCCGATTTTGGATGACTGGCTTTTTTTCTCGCCTGTCGCGAATTTTTAAAAATAAAGGCAGAAATCAGAATTGCAATTATTTTTTGATTGGAAAAAAATTACCTACCACTAAGCACACTAGCCACATAGCATTAAAAGAACATTTACATGTTAAGAATATGCGTCTGACCTCCTTTTACAGGATGTTATTTACGGTACCACTTTAGAATATGATAGCTACATACCATTTCAGAATGTACTTATAAAGACATGCATAAGATATCCCAAGAATAAACCATTATAGAGGAATATCCTTAGTGGGAATTTTGCATTGATGCAAAGTGTGTAATATACCGTTAATAGAACCACAATTTATTACATTGAGTGCACATGCAATGAGGTGCCGCCAAAATACATCAGAACATTATTCCTTATATTTAGTACCTATTGTAAGATTCCGATCAAAATATTCCCAGAACATCTTACATAGAATGTTCTAGGGATCTCCTATTTGAGATATTCTCCGAATATCGTGATTTGGACATTCAGGGAAAGTCCTCTTAGGACATCCCAAGGACATTTTTTCTGGACATTCTGGGAATGTATTTTTGGAATATCCCAGGGCCTGCAGTTTAATGAATCTGCCCGCCTGTAGAGTAAATTATCATTAATTGTGGTTTGATGGTGCTAGTTTAAAGATTTTATTTCTAATATAGATACTACTAGCTGGCCGCCCGCGACTTCGTTCGCGTGTTTAAAATTGTAGATTCCTCTTCCGTCTCCACCTTACTCCACTTTCATGTCCTCAAACCGTTAACCCCTTAAACCCTCCATCTACTCGAGTATCCGCTTTATTATAAGTTTTTTCCCGTTTTTTTTTGCTTTTGTTCCCGCGAACCGATTGTTATGAAATAAAGCCTATGTACTCCCCAGAAATCCAAATAATGCAGCAAAATTCTTCCAGCAGTTTTCTTTGCCAAAAAACACTTTCTTTGGTTCCGGTTTTATAGGTAACTTATTTTTTAAAAGTGCATTATTTTTATCGAACATGGTGGTGGGGGGAGGAGAGGTATAAAAAATAGCAAAAATAATATAAGAAGCACTTTTCTCGGTTCCGGACTTTATTTCCTTTAGTTTGATACCACACAACCCATATTTTAGTCGGTCAATATTTTCATTAAATATGAGGTGGGGGGAGGGAGGGATGGGTAATAAAAAATTCAAAAAGTTATTAGAAATACACTTTCTTCGATTCCGGACTTTATTTCTTTTAGTTTGATACCCAACAACCCTATTTTAACAGATCAAAATTTATATCAAATATGGAGGGTAATCCCCCCTATTAATAGGGAGTTGGTAGAAAAAGGCTGAAACACGGGTCCATCTAGTTTATTAGTAGAGTCTATAATATCAATTTCTAAACCTCTGTGACTTTTTTCTTCTGAGATCACAGAAGATCCCTATACCTCCACCCCCAGTTGAAATTTCTTAGTTATTTTATTGGTAGAATCTACATACCAATTTTCAGATTTCTGCGGCTTTTCGTTTTCGAGATATAGAAAACCTTTTTAAAATTTGAACACCGTACAGGGGACGTTTTTTGTAAGTACCTTGGGAGGACGTAAATAAACAAAATACAAAATATTTTTTGATGCCCAGGGGGAGAGGACTGCTATTTTTAAGCCCAAAAACTTCTCAGTACTTCTCTCTCCTGGTTGACCCCCGGCGAAGAATTCCTGACGGAGGATGGGTATTCATAAAATATTATAATAATATATATAAAATTATTTTAAGAGAAAGAGAATTTTATACAAAAGGGACGAATGATGCTGACTGGGTTAGCACATCCTTTTCCTTGTTAGGGATATTCTGTGCACTCGCTAAGGATGACAAATTGCTATGTGATAAAAAAATGACCTACACCCTACACTCATCATATCGTGAGGAGCTTCAGTGTTATTCACACTTAAAAAGGCGGGGGGGGGGGGTGGATTGGCGCTAAGCTGCACCCCCCCCATGCTTAGGAAATAGATTTAATGAAAGTTGATATGTCATAATTTTGACATCAAGGCACACCCCCCTCTGCGTAGAAAAGAGACTTATTACGCCATAATTTGCTACTAATTATGTACTAATTTCGTCCCCTTCTAGAAAATTACCTACTCTCAAGATAACTTCATTTTTTTTTTGTTTTTTTGGGGTGTGTAGCTTGATATCAAGGCACATCACACAAAATAAAAAAAAACAAGTTATCTTGAGAGTAGGCAATTTTTTAGAAGCGGATGAAATTAGCACATAATTAGTAGCAAATTATGGCATAATTACTTTTTTTCAAATCTCTTTCCTAGGCAGAGCAAGCTTCACACCCCATATCAACGAAAGAAAAATCTTGGGAGTAGGCAAATTACGGCATAATTGCTTTTTTTCAAATCTATTTCTTAAGCAGAGAGGGGTGTACCTTGATATCAAGCTACACACCCCATAACAAACAAACAAAAATCTTAGGAACCGACGGTTTTTGTTTTGTAAACTATAATAAAAGTACCCTTCTTTAAGAGTACATAGTTAGTACAAAATTATGACATATCAACTTTCATTAGCTTAGCGCCAAGCCACAACCCCCCTCCCCTTTTAAGTGCGAGTAACTCCGTTATTCCTTAAGTACAAAAATTTTTAAAAGGGGACTAAATTAGTACATAATTTTTACAATATCCAAATTGAGCTTCGTTGATGCGGGGGGTGTAGCTGTAGACTGAGCTAAAGCTTAGCCCGCCCGGAAAAACAATGATAACCTTATCATTCTATAATGTAATACCTCCTTCATTTTTAATACCGTATCCTCGCACTAACAGCCTACATAAAACAAACCAAAAAATAAAAACAAAACCCATTTCCTGTAAAGAAACAATTGCACATTTTTCACCCAATCGCGTGTAGATAAAAGGCATAACCGACCATCTGCACCCCATGGTGACCTCAATAATTCAATACTGTACGTACAGGCACCAGAAAAGTAAGGTACATAAATTTGTTTATAATAAATAAAAAGCAGTAGGAACCTTACCCGACACACTAAAAAAAATAGTAAACAAGTGCTTATTAATAGAAAATTTGGTTCCCACTAATTTGTTTTCTAAAATGTGATTTTTCATAAAATGTATTGTTTACTATATTATTTCTTAGTGCTATGAGTTAACATCGCTTGATGTTTAATTATTTATTAGTTAGCAGAGCATCTAAGTCTAGAAACTAACTTGCAGACAATAAAGACAGTTCCACACATCTCATATCACTGTGAGGATCTGTACTACTAATACAGCGGTCAGTCAAGCAACACCCTCCCCCCAAGATATTCGAATTTTGATATGCTTATAATTTCGAACCAATTTTGAACCACACTCCTTCCTGGTTTTTTTTTATATTCAAAATAGGGGGTGCAGCCGGACGTCATTTAAAGCGTAGAGGAAAATGAAAAGCAACTATCCCAAAATTAAGAACTAATTTCGAACTCCTAATATCAACAAAAAGAATTTCGAAAAGCATCAGCTAAGTCTAAGAAATATCCATGGCTAAGAAGCACAGCACCGTTATTAAGCCAATGAAAAAATCAGGTCCTGCTTTACACACGCCCATAGGTACCAATAATTCCAATAAATGTTCAACAAAGGTGGAAATACTTTTTATTACGTGATTTCAAGTATATTTCTATGCCTTCCAAACTGACTGGATTTCAATTGGCTAAACCCCCCATTTTGAATAAATATAAAAAATCACAGAAATTCGGGTGATTAAAATGTTTTTAAAGTTGTACAAAATTAGTTTGAAATTAGTTCAAAATTATAAGCATATCAAAGTCTGACATTTTTTGAGGGGGTTGTGGCTTGACGTCAACCTGCACCCCCACCATATTTTAAAAAAAACAGGGGTACTAGTGGATTTTTCGAAATTATTTTTGGTGATATTAGGAGTTCGACATTAGTTGTTAATTTTGGGATAGTTGCTTTTCGTTTTTCTCTAAGGTTTTAATGAGGAGGGTGTCTCTTGACGTCCTGCTGCACCCCCATTTTGAATATCAAAAAACCAGAAAGAAGTGTGGCTCAAAATTTTTAAAAGTGGTTCAAAATTAGTTCGAAATTGGTTCGAAATTATAAGCATATCAAAACTCGAATATCTTTCGGGGGGGGGGGCAGGGATGTGGCTTGACTGACCTTAATACAGACTACCGCAGACAACCTGTAAATAACTTACACAACTACATGAAGGCTGTTTTAGAAAAGTTTGTTAAACAGTAACTGAGATTTACTAGGGACCGGGCTTAGAAATATTGCTTAATGGGTAGTAGTAAATTTGGTTCCTTACATTAATAATCTGTAATTCACTGATAATAATTGTTTTTTACTATTCAGTAATATTTCTTAAGCCGACTCCGTAAGTTATTAAGATTAACAAACTCTTCTCACTAAAAGAATAAATATAAGTTATTGGTCAAAAACGAATGTTTGTTTCGATGGCGCAAAAACTTTTGAATAAAAGGAAATTGACATCGATTTAGTAGTACGTATGGCACAAAAAAATAATTTTACTTTCCGGTTTGGCCTCTATGTAACTTTTAGGTATTTATTTTGCAGACAACTATACTTATATTTTGTACAAGGTGTCAAATTATATGTATATACATGCGTTATTTAAGCCTTATATTTTTACCTTGAATGTTATTATTAAATTATAACGCTTAACGCGTTATTAAAAGCAAACGCGAATTAATATTTATCAAGATCAGCTACCTGCTGTACAAAATGATGTACTGTTTTTAGTTTAGCAGACCAAAAATTTTCCAAAATTAATATACCTACTTATATTATTACTTAGATATTAAAAAAATAGAGGCGAGGCAAAATATTTATCATATTGAATCCAATAACATTAAACTTACGATATCTATGAAGAGCATAGTATTCACATATATGTACAGGGTGTTCATTTTAATATTTCCCACCGAAGAGTTTTCGAAATCAAAATTTTTTTGGAGAAAAAGCAAATACATTTCATTTAGTTTATACTTGCCATACTGGTGTGGACAAACCTCTGCATCTAAAAATTTGCGACACCTTTTTTTTAAAGGTTTTTGAATTCTCTAAATATTGGTATGAAAATTTTACAAACCGGTTCAGTTGTTTACACGTTATTAACAAAAACCATTTTTTAGAATATAAAATGAAATACACAAACAACTCAAATTATTATTTTCTAACAAAATTAAATGAGATCTGAATCAGTTTTGACACATAAATTATAACATTTTTCAATTCTTTAAACGTTTTTCCGGAAAATTTTAAGATCTGTTGCGTTGTGAATATTTTACATAGAGCATAGTGTTCACATGTATGTACAGGGTGTTCATTTTAATACTTCCCACCCAAGAGTTTTAGAAATAAGAATTTTTTTGGAGAAAGAGCAAATACACTTCTGCGATCAAAAAATTTTAAATTGGAATGAAGCCATGCCACACCTTTTTTTTAAGGTTTTTGAATTCTCTAAATATTGGTATGAAAATTTTTCAAACCGGTTCAGTTGTTTACGCATTATTAACAAAAACCCTTTTTTAGAATATAAAGGGAAATACACAAACAACTCAAATTATTATTTTCTAACAAAATTAAACGAGATCTAAATCAGTTTTGACCCAAAAATCTTAACATTTTTCAATTTTTTAAACGTTTTTCGGGAAAATTTTAAAATCGGTTGCGTGGTGAATATTTTACTGAAAAAAGCCTCTTTATACAATAAACGTAAACACACACAAAACATCAAATTAAATTAAATTAAAATTGAAAGGAACCCTTTTGTACAGTAAAATCCACGTACATTGGTCAAAATATAATTTTTGGCAATTTTTGATTCCTTAAAAAAGAGTTAAAGTTGTGCTTACAACGTACGACGTAACCAAACCAATTCTTGTTCAGTGCTTAATGCGCAGTTTTACTTCATGCCGTTCACGTCTATTTCCTTCCTTGTCGAAAAAAGTAAGAGGGCAATAGAATGGAGAAGGAGTGAAACTGTGGATCAGGCAATTATGAAAACCCACAGATAACGAAATGGTTAGGATACGCTAGCTGCGTACGAATACTGCAAGGGTGATCGTAGATATAGGTGAGTCGTAGTCGCTGTTGTACGACGTATCCGTTTTTGTGCAACACTGCTTTGCGGCTTTTGGGATAATCTTTACCGGGCAAAATATAGGAAACGAGAAAACGAAATCTGTTGGAATTTGGCAGGAATGTTTATTTTTGAATTTCTCACAACCCTATAGACACAGTTTTTTGCTGGAGTCTCTCATTTTCGAATTAAAATAAACATTGCTAACAATAGTCAAAAATCTTACCTGGGTTTTTCTTTAGCCTCGTCGATAATACAGAAATATGTAACAGCAATTTTTGGATAAGTGATAAACAGTAGCGCACCCAGGAATTGATTTCGGAGGGGGGGGGGGTTAGGTATAAATAATAAAAAAACTTAATTTGAATTTAAAATGTGACCATAATCAGGCTTCTTGGGGGGGAGGTTAATCCCAAAACCCCCCTCTCGGTGCGCCAGTGTGATAAAAATAATAAGGAAATTTGTTATTTTTTTGATGTTGAATAATTATTTTTCTTTTGATTCTTTTTATTTTCGACACATTGCAATCCATGGAGCATGAAGCCGAGCATCAAAACCTTTTAAAGAAGCATTAATAAATGGTTACGTTCTTAATAAGTTATACTTTTCCCACATTTGTTGTTCGTACCGTGGTGTGAGGGATAGGACCAAGTTACCTTTTACAATCTTCCCTGTTATTTTTTTGATCGTGTCAGTCGGCTAACCATCTGGGCCGGTAACAATCTTATTAAATAATACAAAAAATCTTATAATGTAGAAAAAGTGTGGATTTTAGGTACTGCAAAAGTTGGTTTTGTGTTAAAAAATTATTTAATTATAACTTTAAAAACATATTTGATTATAAGGATTTTTTCAATCACATGTTAACAAATAAACCCATCTGATTTATTTTTCAAAAATATTTAAAAAAATCTTAGAAAAAGGTGTCACGCGATTTTTGAATCAAACATGATCTCAGATCTTACCCAGCAAACACAGAAGGAAAACAAGAAGCGGAAAATCGGACCGATGTCGCCATCGTCGTTATATATTAGTCTGATGATAGTTTAACCTAATAGACACAAAATGTATACTTGTCGTTGGGCCGACTTCGATTCACAGGTCAACACACATTTTGGTGCCGGTGATTTTTTAACTGTTCCTGGGTAATTTTTGAGTGGAGAATCCGACATACCCATCAGTTTTTGTCTATCAGATCTAGTTTTTAAAATATAAATTATTTACTTTTTTTTAACCTCTATACGTTATAACTATGACTATTGCCAGTAACAAAAAAAAACACATATAATTAATTATTTATTATAAAAAGTAGCTTAACATACAGTCACTTATATTAGTCACTATCACCTACAAATTTTCTTTTATACGACATTCTAGCATGGAGTTTACTGGTGAAGTCTCGCTGAAGGCTCCAACAGTAGTCGGCCATCATGTGGCCCTCCCATCGTCCTTGATATCGATCTTCAATTGTTTTAATATCCTGATGGAATCTTTCTCCCTGTTCTTCACTACAGTCACCTAAATTTTCTGGAAAGCAATCTAGGTGGCTGTGGAGGTAGTGAACTTTTATACTCATGTTACAACCGAGAATATGAAAATTTGAAAGCAATAGGAATTGAGGCATATTTGTTACCGTTATGTCAAAGGACAAATTTTAAACTACGTTTTGAACTGTCAATGAAAAGGAGCCAATCGTCTGACGTGTATTCTAGGAAACCCATTTTTTCTAAGAGTCTTTTTATATCGTTACAGAATACCAGCTTATTTTCCTGAGTGATAAAAGGCAGCAGATCCGTTTCTCTCTTACGATAAAATGTAACATTAGTGCCTGGATAAAGAAGGTTCTTTTCTTTTAATCTGGATGCAAGTAATTCAGCACACTCCTTTGAGAAGTATAGGTCTCTCACTCTCTGATAAAAACACTGTCGTTTTCTGATTGCATTCTTTGAACTTCATCAGACGTTGATGTTTCTGTATCATCTTCCGGGATTTCAGGAAGACTGCTGAAGGTTGGAATGGGTATTTCCTTAGAGCGCGGTACAGGTCTTCTTGCAGAATCTAGATTAGGATATGTCCATTTATGTCGATTTTTACTATTTATGCCTTTAACATTAACCTCCAAACAATTGGTACACCAAATTTCAGGCACTATTTGTTTCCAATGGTCCACTGTCGCAAATGTTCAACACATGTTTTATATACCACATGTGGAGCCCAAGATTTATCTTGATCTCCCAAATGAACGCCAAAATAGGCAAGATAAGACCTTTTCACAAATTCAGAACTTCTACTTTCTTTCAAAATGTATTCGTCACATACATAACAAAAAACATCTGGATGGTTTACACAGCTACGCCTGCTTCTGAATGCCATTGTTTTAGTTTTAACACTATAAAACGACGAAAATGTACAAAAAATTATGACACAACTTTATTTATTTATACTACACAGTATACTAAGTCGAGAAGAATAAAGGTAGACAAAAGGTACTATGTTTCCAAAACCAATTAGTCGGGGTTGAGCAGGTATGGGGAGGTCGGATCATAGGTAATTCGAAATATAAAATAGCTAATAAAATTAATAAGATTAAGTAATGCGGGTTAACCAGGTCTAGGAACATTGGTTTACAGACAATTTCAGGTATATTTGGCTAATTAGATCCTAGTTTTGAATACCAAATTTCTATTTTGAATATTAAAGAGATGTTGATTTATTTATTTTTGACTTTTATTAGAACTAAATTCAATTAGTCTCTATCTCAAAAACTAAAACTAATAGAAAAAATCTGCTGCCAGTTTTAGAAACAGCACATTAAGTATATCTAAAATCAGTTCTTAGATCTCAGGCACCAATTTTTTTTTTTATTTTGTTGGCCTGTGATCGATCATTCGCCATCACGTGAGCGACCATCCTGTTGTAACCATCGACATAGTAACTAGATGTATTAAACAAAAATTTATGATAAAATTTTGTTTGCTCTTTTTTCCAATGGAAAGGGGGTTGCTTTTATTTGTGACATCACTGGAAGGTGGTGGTCGACGTCAAAAAACGTGACGGGTGGGAGGGGGGCTCATGCCGGTTACCCCAACTACTCCTGTTACATTTTGTCATGAATATTCATACCTCTTCCCCTTGGCGTAACATCCCAGCAAACACAGAAGGTCAATAAATAATTGGACAGACGCGACGCGACGTCGTCAATGTCGGCATCGGCAGTTAAACGTAGGCCGATGTCGGACCAACTACCGACTTACATCAACGATCATTCGCCATGCACATGAAAAATAAGTTGCTTCGCCGGACGAAAGTCCGATGTAGTATGTTTACGTCGGCAAAATGAAATTATACGGTGTCGTCCCTACCCTCTCATATAGCACTGTATGTGCGACACATGCAAGCTAACCATATATGAAATGAAAAATACGTGAGCAAGATATGTGTGTGGCTAATGCGAGTCTAAGTTGTGTGTTATTCTATATATCTAAGTTGTGTTATTCTGTATATATTAGTGGATAGGTAATAGTTTAATTTAAGTTTAGGATATTTAAGTGTGGTTTAAATTTAGTTTGTGAGTAAAAATACATATAATTACTACTGCTGTCGCTATTATAATTGTGTGCACACATTTGTTATTTTTCGTACTTCCCGCAGATGGACTTTGCCACGTCGGCAGTTCATCTGCGGCCGCATGTCGACCGGCGCGGTGCCGCGGCCAAAAATGATAATGGTCCGAAGTCGGTTACTGATATCGTGCCGATGTCGAGGACAGTGGCGACTGACATACGTCCGAGATCAGCTCGTGTCCACTGTGTTTGCTGGGCATAGATGGACTTTGGGACGCAATAAGATTATCAATGTGAAAGTCTTTAATTTTATTACAAAATAATTGTTTCAGTAACATGAAAAGTTGTTTAGTGTAATTTACTTTTTATTTGATAAAAGCGATTTTTGTCGGTTACTTGTTAACAACTGAACCGATTTAAAAAAAAATATATCAAGATTTAGAGAACTGAAAAACCTTTAAAAAGACGTGTCCTATAAACCACAATGCAGTTTAAGATTTTTGGGACTAACATAATGGGTGGTAGAGGGCTTCTCATATATAATTTAAAGGATATGTTTTTAAACACCATTCAACTTTTTGATACTGTTATCATGTGTCGAGCATTTAGCATTTAACGAGAAACAATGTTTTTTTTTTCCGTATTTATTGTTAAGTAGCTGTACTTCCATTGTGTTTTTAATGCAATTTCAGCTTTTACATTTGCATTTTCCCAACAGTTGTCAGAAATTACTATTCCTGCATCACTGGCGTAACTAGCTCTCTGACCTGGGGGGCTAGGGGAGGGCCTAGCTGACAATGCTTGACAGTGAGAAATAGAAGACAATGATGTTTTTCTCAAAACTGTTTAATATTATACATTATTACCTTAAGTCGTTGTATAAACAACTTTGAACCGTAACTCTATATAACTCAACTCAGCAGTGAAAATATTTCCAAAACGTGGTCTGCTGTAATTTATTCTTTATTTAAATAATTATCGATGTTAATAATTGATACACTGGAAAATCGGGTTTCTCCCATTGTAGTTCAGGTTCAATTTTATTCCACGCATCGCACAAAAGCTTCGTTCACATCTAGCAGAACTAATAGGAAGGAAAATAGCAATATGAATTAATGTTTAGAGGTTCGGACAAAAGCCATAGATTTTACATTTATTTCTAAATTTTTACAAATAATCATATTTTTTACTACCAGAGTAATTTTGAATAAAATCTTAACTTTTTGTTTAACTTAAATAAAGCATCTACCGATTTGGCCAATAGCAAGTTTGAAAATGTCTCCCTAAAATTAGCTGCTAAATTATCCATTATTTGGTAGTGGATGTTTATTTTCCATTGTTTTAAGCAACTTACATCTGATGGCAATTATATCGCTGTCATATCCAAGAGTGCTTTCCACTATATAATCCTTAGTTTGTGCAACAATTTGCCGTTTCCGTCAGAGATCTCTTATCCAACTAAGAGATCTCTGTTTCCGTTTTGATACTTAGGTTATATAGATTCTAAAGAAATATCAACTTTATCGGCGAAGTCTTGGATTTCAGAATAAATATTTTCAAAGCTTTTTCTAGTTTCTTCTATAGATTGTAGCGTGCCATCTATTATTAAATTTACATTGCCGAGAGTAGCATCTTTACCATGAAATTACTGACTCAAAACGTTGTTACGTAATAAAACAGTGTATAGAATGTGCAGGCAAATGCAAAACTCGGCTTTTTTAATACATGCAATAGTCCAACAGTTATTTCACTTCTAGTGCCATTTTAATCGCCCCAAAGTTTAATAAAACTGCTTTACAAATTTCAAATAGACATTCTCAGCGAGTAGCAGAAAGGTTAGATACTTCCAAAAATTGAATACCCAAGATATCTGCAACCTTTTTAAGTTTTTGATGATTTCCTAGTTGCGAAAAATGCACATACAATGCTTCTAATTTATTAAAGAAAGAAGCTGCTGCAGCAACTTTTGTGCATGCGTTAACAACTTTCAGTTTATGTGCCAGACAATAAATGTATATTGCCGAAGGATGTTCTTCTCTTCTTAAACCTTGTAAGCCCTTATTTATGTTTCCCAGACATTACTCTATCCCCGTCATATGACTGACAACTACTAGGCTATATTTTTCTGGGAGGGGACCTGGAAGGATCTGAGGGAGGCCCGACCTTCTCAACCCCCGCCCCTCCCCCGTAGTTACGCCGGTGTCCTACATCATAGGCAAAAGCTACCGAGATACCATTTTTAATCAGATGTATTATTACCATATATAAAGTAAAATTAAGCTAAACAATCATTATCATTACTCGTTTAAAAGTTTGAAAATAAAATCAATAGTCACAACAAACATTGTGAGAGACCATTGTCACTGTTATAAAGCCATTGTGTCAAAAAATGGTTTTATTGAACTGGGTACACCTTTTCTCTGAGAGAATATGAGTATTCAAGGCGAAAGTCATAACATAGGAAAAATCAATGAACAAAAGATAGTACGGATAGAGCGCACTGAACTGAATTTAAAGGAATCAGGTTGTACTATAAAGTATATAAGTTATGGTCCAATTTTTTGATGAGCGGAATGACGTCATTTTTTTGGATCTCTATTTGATACATAGTTTTAGATAGCAACAATAAATATGTAACAAAAAGTCATGTCGTTGATTGTTTTAACTGTTACTTCAAAATGACAACAACAAATTATTTGACAAGCGAACTGTTGACAACAAAAAAATACGTTTTCAGAGGCAAAAATGACGTCAGTTCGCTCATCAAAAAATTGGACTATACATCGAGATTATCAGTAATTCAACCCAGCATTATTTTGAAAGGTTAGAAAAAAAATTAATATAATTTGCTGTTAAGGCCAGGTCCGTCCTTGGCAGGCTCTGTCAAACTTCCATTTAAGTATCTATTTTTTCAATTTAAGTATCGTTCATACAATTTTTGTTACAGTCTTAATCATAAAAAAGTTAAAACCACTGTTTCTTTGATTATGCTTTGTCATAGGCTTAGTCACAGTCCTAATGAAAAGTTGGCAACTATCAACTTTTATAACTAAAATTACGACTATTGCTATAACAAATGTAACTGCGCATGCGCGAGTTGCAAATTGTAAGTATGGCGCCCATCTATTTTGACCAGAATGAAATCAATATTTTCAAAAATTTTATACAGGCTAATTAAAAGCAAAAAACAAGTGCTAAGTGTTTTGTAGGTTCCAAAAAAAAACTGTTTCTATTAAACCTTCTTTGAAAACAAAGTACAAAAAGTAAAAGCAAACAAAACAAAACATCAAAAAAGTGAGGCTAGATGCACTTGCTTAGTGATTGTTATGACTATAACAAAGACAAGTATGAACAGTGAGCAATTCTTAACTAACACTATAACAAAACCAAGTACTAATCAAGTGACTAAGCCTGTGCTTTATTTGAACGATCCTTAAATCTAAGGCGGGCCTCACACAGCCGAAATGTCTTTTTGAATTCAGACACGCAATCAGAATCTGAATTCTGGCATGTGTGAAAGTTAAAAGATCCAAGAAATCAGTGCTTGAATCTTCTGGGGTGTTATTTTCGAAACCATACGAAATTATTCGCATGCGACTACTTCCGTCTATTCCTTAAGTTGGGACGCCACTTGCAGAGATACTTTTGCATTATCTTATCTCGACAAAACATCCAAAAAATCAGTGGAAGCTGCACGTGTCGGAGAAAATAAAAAAATAATTGAAGAGCTAGAAGCCAAAGGGTACATTTTTTTACCCTTCAGCGTCCAAACTTTGGGACCCTGGGGTGAAGAAGCTAAATCTTTTGTTAATAAATTATTAAAATTAATAATAAATAAATAGCAGTTTGCTTAATTAAAAAACAAATAGGTCTCGCGAGTCAACGCGGTAACGCAGCTTCCATTCTAAGAACAATCCCAGACGATTCTTGTTTAGAGGAAATTTCTTATTGTTAAATTTTGTTTTGAGCTTCACCATTTTGTCTATTTCTTGCATTTTATTGTTAATATAATATTTTTTTTTTAATTTTTTATAAATAGACCTCGTTAAATATAGGGTTGAATATAAAAGTGAAAAAAAAGAAATCAGAATGTATATGCTGCATAATCAAAATATATACAATTCCGGACATTCTGAATTCAGAAAGGCAATTTTCACGACTGACTTTTTATATAATGTTTTACTGTATTGGGCACTAATAACTAATCACTTTTAATGAAATTTGTTTCTACTGGTCTCTAGTGAGAGAAATAAAATACGCCAGTTTCTTTTTTTAGAGTCGTTTTTGGGACAAAGACTAGCTACACTGCTGGAATATTTTCTTAAGAAATCGAAAGTTTCTCAGTTTTTTTTTATCTTTTTTTCACAACTTTTACTTTTCATTTTTTTTTAGTTTTTATCCCTTTCTATACTTCTCAACTCTGTTTTAAATTTCGGGGAAAAAAGTGACTCGTTTATCCCTAAAATCAGTAATAATAAGTGCGCTTGTTTCCCTGAAGTTGCATAAACAAATTCAACATCTTATTAGGTATTTGGTTTCTACTTTGTTAAATTCAGTGTTTAGATCGTTCATAACTAATTATCTTTATTGGTCATTGTGCATTGAGCCAGTGGGCACAAAAATTACTAAAATAAATACAATTTTCAGTTTCAATGTCAAAAGCGGGGACTAATATAATATAAAAAGAGCTTAATGGATGATACGCGTGGGAAACGCCGCACCCTACATACTAAGAGGTCATATTTTGTGGTACTCACGGGAAATCGAAAATCGGAAATGATGGAGAGTCATAAAAATGGCTTCGTCTCGGGTTCACTGTTAGAAGCCTATCGATTAAGTTATATACAAAACAAAACAGTAAGTAGAGTAAATATCTTTTTATTAAAACCTAATTGTTCAAATAAATAATAGCATAATTAAAAATAGAAATAACCTATACAGAGTGCATATTTGCTCTGCAAATGTTTTAATGGGTGCATTGAAAAATAATAAAAATTTCGTTATTCGTTACTAAGCTTAAAAAAAATGATAGGACATTGAGATGCAGGCCGTCAAAAAAACCTCTGCAATAAAATCTGGGGAAAAATAAGGATGCTTCTTTGTTACGTACTTATACCTTTTAGGAACTGAAAAAAAATGAAAAAAGCTATTTTTCGTTCAATTCCTACCAATAAAACAAGAATTTTCTTTACACCGGGAGTGGGCAAATTAATAACTTCTTATAATTTTTTAAAGAGGAAATCGGAAAATCCCATCACCCGCGCTCGTTGATATGCCACTGCACAGTGGTTTAGCGTCCATATAGCCCTATGTCAAAAATCGTATATTACAATAAATTTTAAGAAATTTAAGATTATAAGCAGATTGATACAACTAATTCAAACAACATTAAGCTCTTATTTCTGCTAATTGAGGTGTTAATTTTGAGTACAAGCAAATGATTAGATTAGTAATACAGTACTTTTAACAACTAGTGGCTAAAATAGTTCTTTTTTTACAAAAATAACGAGCGCAGCGAGGTATTTAAAAACGTGAGTAAAAAAAAGCACGCGAGTTGTTAAAACTATTTTTTTTAATACCTTTATCAAAAAATCCAAAAAAAAAAACAGGAAAATACTTTTAAAAATCTCGGAGGAAGAGCACTGTGCCTTTTTACTTGGTGACGTTCATTGTTGCGACATTTTAATCTTTGACAGTTTGATATTTTGTCAATGTTTTTAAATAATTTTTTCGTAAATACTTGGTGAAAATATTCCGCTATTTCTCTTTAATTTTGGGTAAAAAACGGACAGAAATCTTTTTTTGCACCCGTGATCAAAAAAAAAGTTTTTTAAATCGGTAACCAAAGTCATGCTTTAGTTATCCGCAGATAGTTACTAAAATCATGTTTATGATGAAGGTATAAAAAAAATATTTTTATAGCCTTTTCTTATGGGACAACCTATATTTAAAAAAGTTGGACAAAGTAGTAAGACTATACTTTATTTTTCTGTGTATGTAAGAACGGACTTGAGAGGACTTCCTTTCTAAAACTTTAGTATAGTTTAATTTTATTAAATAATAAAAAATAAATCATATAAACGTTCTCTTTTTTAACTTATAAACGCAACACGTTAAGGCGCAGTTACACAGACGAACATGCTCAAACAAAAGCTTGCGCAAAAGATCTAAAATTTTTTGCGTTAATGTTTTTGTGAGCTTTTCTTTGAACATTTTGTTCGGGTAAATATTTGAGCATATTATTGCTATCTGTTTTGGAAACATATTTTTATAGATGAGAATAAATAAAATTTCACATCAGTGATGAGTGATCTCAATTCTTTAAAAAAAACGGAACGCCAACTTTTATTTTAAATTTTTGTGAAAAAAAGCCGACGGCAAGCGAAACATTATTATTGGCTATCAGTTTTGTCACATGGATTAGGGTTACTTATAATATTACAATACTCAAAAATTACACTGCGGTAATCCGCGCCTCACGACTATGAGGAGTGGTGGGGAGGGGATTTTTTTTAAACATATTTTTGTAACTTTAACCTTAAGCTTAGCTTTGATTGTTTTTTTTTTAATTGCTCACATAGTTAGTTAGTTTAGGGCCCCAAGGGTTGCTTAAAAAAGAAAAAGGTTCTTGAAAATGCTGAAGATAGATATTTACTATCAATTTCATGTAATAATCAAGGTCGATTACTGACACTGAATAAACAATATGCAAAGAGGCAACATTTCGATTCAAAAGTCTAGTCTATTACTGCTAAATTATATTTTTTAGACAAGGGTCGGGATCGTAGGGTTGTAAAAGTGGGTAATAAACGGGTATTATTTAGACCGAACGTGCTTTTGTTCATATATTTGAGATTTAATAAAATGTATATAGGTTTTTTAATGTCACTTAATTATTGTTGTATTGTGTTTTAAACTAGGAAGTAAAATAAAGAGATATTCTTTTAAACGTAAATTTTTATCATTACATTTTACAGGCAACAGCAATAAACAAGTGCCAATTATTTTTTTTTATTCTCGTTTTTTTTACAACCCCAAAAAAATTACAAGTATACTGGCATATCGCCTATAAAAATTAGGTTTCTCGAAGTTGCTTATGAGGTAAAATGTGAATTTCGACATCAAAACGTTTTTCCGTCGGAAACCACTTGATTGACTATTTTCAGTTAAGTTCAATGAATTCCAAACAATATATATTTTGAATTTGTAAAGGCGCAATTACACAGACGAACATGCTCAAACAAAAGCTCGTGCAAAAGATTTAAAATTTTTTGCGCGAACATTTTTGTGAGCTTTTCTTTGAACATTTTGTTCGGGTAAATATTTGAGCATATTATTGCTATCTGTTTTGGAAACATATTTTTAAAGATGAGAATAAATAAAATTTCACATCAGTGATGAGTGATCTCAATTCTTTAAAAAAACGGAACACCAACTTTTATTTTAAATTTTTGTGAAAAAAAGCCGACGGCAAGCGAAACATTATTATTGGCTATCAGTTTTGTCACATGGATTAGGGTTACTTATAATATTACAATACTCAAAAATTACACTGCGGTAATCCGCGCCTCACGACTATGAGGAGTGGTGGGGAGGGGATTTTTTTTAAACATATTTTTGTAACTTTACCTTAACCTTAGCTTTGATTGTTTTTTTTTAATTGCTCACATAGTTAGTTAGTTTAGGGCCCCAAGGGTTGCTTAAAAAAGCAAAAGGTTCTTGAAAATGCTGAAGATAGATATTTACTATCAATTTCATGTAAAGGCGCAATTACACAGACGAACATGCTCAAACAAAAGCTCGTGCAAAATATCTAAAATTTTTTGCGTGAACATTTTTGTGAGCTTTTCTTTGAACATTTTGTTCGGGTAAATTTTTGAGCAAATTATTGCTGTCTGTTTTGGAAACATATTTTTAAAGATGAGAATAAATAAAATTTCGCATCAGTGATCAGTGATCTCAATTCTTTAAAAAAATGGAACACCAACTTTTATTTAAAATTTTTGTGAAAAAAAGCCGACGGCAAGCGAAATATTATTCTTGGCTATCAGTTTTGTCACATGGATTAGGGTTACTTATAATATTTTTTATTAGGTTATTTTATTAGGGTTTTTCCCGGATTTTTTTGCCCGGGGGTTTTTTGGGATTTTCTTGTGTTTTTTTTATTTCCAAGGGTATTTTCCTAAATTCAAAAAACAACCAAGGAAAATTTTTCTTTTCCAAAAAATTTGAGTTTTTCAAATATCGGCAAAAAACTCAAAAATTGCACTTTTAAGCGGTAATCCGCGCCTCACGATTATGAAGAGTAGTGGGGAGGGGATTTTTTTTTAAACATATTTTTGTAACTTTACTTTATCCTTAGCTTTGATTGTTTTTTTTTAATTCCTCACACCAGATTTACCTAGTTAGTTTAAGGTCCCAACAGTTGCTTAAAAAAGCAAAAGGTTCATGAAAATGCTGAAGATAGATATTTACTGTCAATTTAATGTAATAATCAAGGTCGATTACTGACACTGAACAAACAACAGGCAAAGGAGCAACATTCCGATTCAGAAGTCTAGCCTATTACTGCTAAATTATATTTTCTTAGACAAGGTCGGGATCGTAGGGTTGTAAAAGTGGGTAATAAACGGGTATTATTTAGACCGAACGTGCTTTTGTGCATACATTTGAGATTTAATAAAATATATGTAGGTTTTTTAATTTGACTTAATTATTATTGTATTGTGTTTTAAACTAGGAAGTAAAATAAAGAGATATTCTTTTTAACGTACATTTTTATCATTACATTTTACAGGCAACAGCAATAAATAAGTGCCAATTATTATTTTTTTATTCTCGTTTTTTTACAACCCCAAAAAAGTTACAAGTATACTGGCATATCCCCTATAAAAATCAGGTCAATCGAAGTTGCTTATGAGGTAAAATGTGAATTTCGACATCAAATCGTTTTTCCGTCGGAAAGCACTTAATTAAAAATACCTTGTTTTAAAACTTAGTCTTTCTATTTTCAGTTAAGTTCAGTGAATTCCCATAAAACTATAAAATTTAAATTTGTAAGAAATTTCTATACCAACATTTCTTCAAACAAATTTTGCTCAACATTCTCTCCAAAATTTACGTGTGTTTTTTTGTACGCGATTTTGCTCGAACATTTCTTTGAACATTTTGCTCAAGAGGCTCGTGTAAATGTTTGTCGGCATTTCAACATCAAAGGAAAGTTTGCCTGTGTAAATGCGCCTTTTTAATCAAGGTCGATTACTGACACTGAATAAACAATATGCAAAGAGGCAACATTTCGATTCAAAAGTCTAGTCTATTACTGCTAAATTATATTTTTTAGACAAGGGTCGGGATCGTAGGGTTGTAAAAGTGGGTAATAAACGGGTATTATTTAGACCGAACGTGCTTTTGTTCATATATTTGAGATTTAATAAAATGTATATAGGTTTTTTAATGTCACTTAATTATTGTTGTATTGTGTTTTAAACTAGGAAGTAAAATAAAGAGATATTCTTTTAAACGTAAATTTTTATCATTACATTTTACAGGCAACAGCAATAAACAAGTGCCAATTATTTTTTTTATTCTCGTTTTTTTTACAACCCCAAAAAAGTTACAAGTATACTGGCATATCGCCTATAAAAATTAGGTTTATCGAAGTGGCTTATGAGGTAAAATGTGAATTTCGACATCAAAACGTTTTTCCGTCGGAAACCACTTGATTGACTATTTTCAGTTAAGTTCAATGAATTCCGATAACAATATATATTTTGAATTTGTAAGAAATTTCTATACCAACATTTCTTCAAACAAATTTTGCTTAACCTTCTCTCCAAAATTTCCGTGAGTCTTTTTGTACGAGATTTTGCTCGAACTTTTCTTTGAACATTTTGCTTAAGAGGCTCGTGTATGTTTGTCGGCATTTCAACATCAAAGGAAAGTTTATCTTTGTAAATGCGCCTTTACACTTATCTGTAATTAAATATATTACTTATAAAGGCTATCATATATTGTGAATTCTCATGTCAAAAATTAAAAAGCTGAAAGTCTTCTTTAATGAGTACACGAACATGCCCAAAAAAATGGAGATTTAGACATTAACGAAACACAATCCCAACATTATTCGTTTTTGCCACGTTTACTAACCGACTAAATTAGTATTCCCTATGACTTAAGAAGCTTTTTTAGGTAGTTTGGAATATATAGCACAAATTAACATAATAATTTGCAAAAAATATCCCGATAAACTTTTTGAATTTTGTGATAGGGATGAATCACTGTGCACTAATAAGAACAAGATCTATTAACCGTAACCCACAAAGCCATTTTAAGTCAGCTTTGATTAGTTTAGTTAAACCTTAAAGTTGAAAAAGTACAAAAAGTTAACTGAGGTAAATGCTAGGTATATATACAGGGTGGATTCTTTAAATGGAACGGTGCTTCTAGAGGCTTTAGGGAAGAGTTTTTAAAAAAAGCTAAAAGCGAATATTTAATTCTTTTTTAAACTTTAAAAAAATTTTGGGCCTACTAACTATTTTTTTAAAATAAGAAGGTACCACTTGTGGCACCTTTTTGGAAATCTCGTTAAAAAATAAATCTAACGAACTAGTTTTTTTTTGACATCTGCCAACCAATATGTCAAAAATTAAAAAAAAAATTGTCAATTGTCTCAGCTTCAAAGTAAAGTACATATTTCTCTATTTACTAAGCCGAATAAAGAAAATACCACACAAAGACATTATTATCGTCCCATTTGGGGGCCCTCACTGAAGGCCTAGGGCCTACCAACATTTTTTTCATGAGGAGGTACCACTTGTGGCACCTTTTTGGAAGGCTTGTTAAAACAGAAATTGGATTAACTAAATTTTTTTGAAATCTGTCAACCTGTGTGTCAAAAACTTTAAAAAAACCTATTTGTCAATTGTTTTAGCTTCAAAATAAACTCAAAATTTAGTTATTTGATAAGAGGAATAAAGAAACTACCACACAAAGATTGGCGTAAAATTTTTAACTCATGGGGTGACAGATGTCAAAAAAAATTTAATTAATCGAATTTCTCTTTTAACAAGCTTTCCAAAAAGGTGCCATAAATGGTACCTCCTCATGAAAAAAATTTTGGTAACCCCGGGCCTTCAGTGAGGGCCCCCAAATGGGCCGCCAATAATGTTCCTATGTGTTATTTTCTTTATTCCGCTTATGAAATAGAGAAATATTAGTTTATTTTGAAGCTAAAACCATTGACAAAAAAGTAAGTTTTTTAAAATTTTTGACGCATTGGTTGACGGATGTCAAAAAAAAACTAATGCGTGAAATTTCTGTTTTATCAAGCTTTCCAAAAAGGTGCGACAAGCGGTGCATTTTCATTAAAAAAAAAATAGTCGGTAGGCCCTGGGCCTCCAGTTGGGGACCGCAAAAGTCCGTAAAATTCGCTTTTAGCATTTTTTAAAACCTCTTCCCTAGAGTCGCTAGAAGCACCGTTCCATTGAAAGAATCCACCCTGTATATATCAAAAAGAGTGCACACTTTCCAAAATCCGTCCTACCTAGTGGACTTAACATATTCTGGCTCTGATGCCTTACTTTCATAACTTAATTTTTTGATCATATTATAATGTAAATACAGTAAAACCTCTCTGTTGGCCGAAACTTTTCATAAAAATTGTGCACTGGGATCAAAGGTTATAAAAATGAGGCATCCGAAATTTTGACAAAATTCAATTTGTTTATTGTTTATAAAGAACAATTATTTCTTACAACAAGGGTTCTACTAAACTGTTATCTAAATATAATTATAAAGAAAAGAAAATAAAAACCTAAAAAAAAGAAAAGGAAACAAGATAAAAAAAAATGTCTACCCATTTCTAAAAAAAGCCATTTCTTTCAAAATCATAATTATTACACAAAAAATTGTCTTAACTATTTGTGGAGTTAAACTATTCAGGCTAACAGCCAGTTCAAAGGTCTGATGTGCCGATATAACGGACATCTAAAAAAACGGGAGACACCCGTGCCCGTTAGTGTAAACAAATTTCGCACGTCTCACCTGCTGTGAACAATGTGAAAAGTGACAGAGGAAAATACTCACCGGTGACTACTCACCTCACAGGTCGTCAAGAATATGGACCCAGAATTCATTTTGATTAAATCTTTGCACAACTCCATTTCAAACTATTCTGCAGTTCTAGTTTGAGGCTGTTCTGATCTGAGCAATAATTTTGACCATATTATAGTAGTATTATATACTTATCGATTATATTGAATTCGCTGTAAAATAAAGCATTGTTAGCAGAGCTGTAGTCGGAATTGAAACACTTTTCACGAAAAACGCTTAAAATTTTAGGTTATTTTCTTTTAAGAAAGGCAGGACTTTAAAAACAAAATAAGACAGCAGAAGGGCACCAGTTTCTAGTCTAGTAGGAGCGTGTAAAGCTCTTTGGGATATATTAAGCAGAGACAATTCGTAAAAGAGTTAAAACTTAAGTGGAAAAGAGCTTTTTACCACAGGGAAGGAATTACATTTTATCTGAGCGATAAGGATCCTTACTGCTCCCTCTGCTTGCGACATACATAAAGTAGTGGATTCACGGAGTTTGATTATGAAGACACTACGCCTAAATAAGTGAATTCGTTAGCAACTTGGAGGTCGACGCCATCGATAGCAAATTTAAATCGCCCAGTGTATGACAAACCCGCTTTATTGAAACGCACACCTCCATGAAGTTAGCATTACAACTTGCAATTTTTTAATGTTTAATGTTTACATTAATTGTCGTTTTTTTGTCGGGAAAGAAAAAGCTTTGTGGCGCTCCGTTTAAAAAAAAGTTCATACGGAAATTAGCACTACCACTCTTGTAACTTGCACTTTTCAAAGATTTGAAATATGGATTAATTGTTGTTTTTTTGTCATAAATATGTCGTGAAAGAGAAATTTTCGTCGCGGTGCATTTCAAAAAAACCCTGATAATATTAACTTCATACGGAAGTTAGCACTACCACCCTTGTAACTTACACTTTTCAAGGATTTGAAATATGGATTATTTGTCGTTTTTTTGTCGTAAATTTGTCGTAAAAGAAAAATTTTTGTCGCGCTGCGTTAAAAAAAACCCTGGTAATGCCGAGGGTAATGCTAAATTCATGGACTGCTGGAAAAACCAGCATATTCAAGGAAAGAATATATAAACTTAATAGAGAGAGAACATTTCTAATTTGCCCCAACTAAAAAGGGTTATCTACATACAAATAATAAATCCTATAGTAATTTGAAGCTAGGTTTCAAAGTTTTTTTTTTAATTTGCTGGCTTTGCTAACTCCGGACAAAATTGTTTCTGGTGAATTTAAGATATTCTCCTTTGGAGGCGAAAAAAACTAAACCTTTGCTTTAGGACAAAAGAAACGGCAATTAATGCATAAATAAATTTTTAAAAAGTTTCAGTTTTATGAGTGGTACGATAGTGTACCGACGTTTTTAAAATGCGGCAAGATATTTTGTTCTTTCATGACAAATTTACGACAAAAAACGACAATAAAATATTTCAAAAGTGAAAGTTACAAGTTTGGTAGTGCTAACTTCCGTGTGAAGTTAGCATTACCAGGATTCGTTTTAAAAAAGGAGCGGGATTTTTTTTTTCTTGCACGACAAATTTACGACAAAGAGACGACAATTAATCCCTATTTAAAATATTTGAAAAGTGCAAGTTACAAGAGTGGTAGTGCCAACTTTCGTATGCAGTTAGCATTACCAGGGTTTTTTTTTTAAAGGAGCGCGACAACTTTTTTCTTTCACGTCAAATTTACGACAAAAAACGACAATTAATCCCAATTTAAAATTTTTGAAAAGTGCAAGTTACAAGGTTGGTAGTGCTAACTTCCGTATGAACTTAGCATTACCAGGGTTTAAAAAAAAAACGGAGCGTGACAAAATTTTTTGTTTCACGACAAATTTACAACAAACAAACGACAATTAATGTATACATCAAACATTAAAAAATTGCAAGTCGTAATGCTAACTTCATGGACGTGAAATGCACTATCCTAGAATTATATGCGTTTATATTCTGTTGCGTAATCTGCAAGGACATTCAGTTTTCTTTGCAGGTCCATGTCAGAGTCCCCCAACAAGCAATCGAGTAGTGTTGTAATACTCAAAAGCATATATATGCTCGTAAATAATTAGGTACTAATATTTAAGCAAATTATTTTTTCTAAACCCTGTGGGGCCTAACTTTTACTACGTTTATACGTGGAACTGAATACGTTTTCAATACGATTCATTTTTCGACTTTTATGTTTTTGACATTGTTTTTTTCGTATTGTACTGTTTTTTAATTAAATTTCGAAAATTAGAAAACAAACATACAAGTCTGGTTATCTCAACCAAGGAATAAATTTGGTAAATCTGCAGTCTGGTTAAAATTTTTTCGCGTTTTCACGACAGCTAGATGCCGATACGATCCCAGAAAAAGGCATATTGAACTGAAACAGAGCCGAATTAAAAATTGGATTCGCTTTTAGAATCGCGTTCAGTTCTACATGAACACGTAGTATTTGATTGTGGCATCGTAGTAGCTGATCGCACGAGTCTGGTTAAAGTCGGAATGTGTAGCCTGGTGTGTACCAATATGGTATGGGGGACTATTAATATCGTAAAACTTTGACTTGACTACTTAAGGTTCCAAAACACCTTAATCGACGAAAAAAAAAGTTGTCTATCGGTCTGTCGGTCTGTTCTCTCTCTGTATACACGATAACTTAAGAATGCCTTAATCGATTTTAACGAAATTTGAATAGGGTGGTGGGGTTTGAAGGGCGGAAGAGGGGGACAAAATATTTTTAAAAATTGTAACTTTGGAACAAAAGCAAGTAACGATATACGGTTTTGTTTTAAGTTTCCATGAATATGTACTACACATTTTGATGTAAAGTCCAAATTCGTGGGAGCTTTAGTTTCTGAGTAATTTGAAAAAAGTTAAAATATATTAAAAAAATTATAACTTTACAAGTAAAGTAGCTATTTATATGCGATTTTCCGATTTTGGTTTTCGTAAATATTAACCAAATATTTTGTTTTAAGGTTCAAATCTTTCAAAGCTACTGTTTTCGAGATATTTTCATTTTCTTTCAACAAAAAATAATTGATTGTATGGTGGACTACTCGTTCTTTGTAGCACCAATTTTTAAACATATTTACTATTTTAATTTCGATTGACATCCAACTCATGAACAACTAAGAAAATGGGTGGGTAATAGTAATTTTCCTACTAGCGTAAAAAAATTATTTAAAATAAAATTTAAATAACTATTTTACGCAAATAGGAAAAATTTTGTACCTGACACGTGCGGAAAGTGTATTTTCCGCCCTTGACGGCTTGCCCAAACTCCGTTCTGCGTCGCGTCGTTCGTGCATCTGCCGTCGCGTGCGGAAATGTATCACTTTCCGCACTCGTTAGGTAAATAACTATTACCTAACAAGTGCGGAAAGTGGTAGTTTCGCACGCACCGTCGCTTGCGGTGTTTAGGAACGTTTTTTCATAAATATATTTAATATATAGATTTACCCGGACCTTTTAAAATCTCGGTAAAATACATTTTGTTGAAAGTGTCCACTATATAGGGAGGTTAAAATACGTTGTTGTCGGAGTGTCCACGTTCACTATATGGAGGAGTTTACTATTATATGGAGGTAACGGTATATAGGATATACATGGGAACCTTTTTTGCACCTGTAAAACCGTCCATTAATAGAAGTGTCCACTATAGAGAGGTGTGCTTTAAGAGAGCTTTTACTGTATCTTTAAATCCCTTTAATTTGATGGAACTACCTTAAATGTGGTTTGCGCATTTTTTAAATCACTAAAAACCGCGGATTAACCCTTTTGCTACCATTTGACTCGGAATTTAAAAAATGTCCTTAATTTGTCTTCATCCTGTCAGCAAAACATGCTCCTGAAAAAATACACCAATACATTTTTCTAAATTTTTGACGGCATGGCGCGAGCTTAAAAAGACAAATTATACCCGTAATTACTGGCACAGTGGCCCTATTTTTAAACCAAGCGAAAAGAGTGAACCCAATAAAAAACGGTCCGCGGGTAAGAAACAAATTTATCATTTTTAAAGTCTAATTTGCACGTTCTGGTAAATTATAATCTTAATGTAGCATTTAAGTAGCATCATTAGGAAAATAAGCATCTGTGGGTTTGATTAAGAACTTGCATTCTTATTTATTATTCGTGATACATTTTCGTTCTTTATTTAAATTATTTTATTAATGAAATAGGTAGTCGGTAGACACTAGACAGCAGTTTCAGTGAGTTAGAAGATGTTAACATAAACGTGGATTTCCGAATAACTGGTCAAAAACCGCTTGCCCCGATGGCTCAGTTGCTAAAGCATTAGATTGGTATTGTAAATGTCCCGGGTTCGAATTCCGGTCGAAAAAAAAACACTTTCAACTAATAATCGTGAATGAGTATTTCCTTGTCTCTATAACACCTCTAGATTTTTCAAGCCGCTGTAGGCTTCAAAAATCACCCCACTACTAACAAATGAATCGAAGGAAAGGATTTTCGAATGGCTGGTCAAAAACCCGTTCTCTCGGTAGCGCAGTGGGTAGATCATTAGACTGGTACTCTAGATAGACACGTACTCAACGCGGACCGATACACAACGACCCGCGAACTACACAGACAAACAAACATACCATTAATAACAAAATACATAGACGAAATTTCTCAAAAATTTTTTGAAACGCACATTCAAAACTCACCACTTACACGCGACTTAACACACTACCGACAACACAACTCCAACTTCAAGCACAAACCGATTTACCACCGATTGCCTATTTACCATGAAATAAATGGGCAAGAAGTGGAAATCGACAGATAACACAAAAAACACCCAAACAACGAGTTTTAGACATAGCATTCTCACAGACAGACACACAAACAAAGAGAAAGTTCCAAACAAACTGAATGTGATACACTCACGATTTAAATATCATAAAGTGGTTTTTAGCTATTTTTCCACTGTATAGAAACAAAAATCCATCCTCCCAAAAATTAAACAAAATATAAATCTCTAGCTTTTAACAAAAAGACGAAAACAACCAAGAGCGCAGCATGAGCATTAGACGGAGGCTGCAGACAGACAAACAGACAACAAATAAACAAGGACGACCTAAGGCATAAGATCAGCCGCACGATCTTTTACGAATGAGAACGCCTGGTTTGACCAGCTAGCGCTACCCATTCGACTCTGTATTTTTTATAGATTTTACTTGTACATAATGTAAATAGGACTAAGTTTGTAAATAAATTGATATAGATAGGTACTCTAGAGGTCCCAAGTTTAAATCCCGGTCGAACAAAAAACTTTTTTCCGATTTATTTCCTTGCCACTCGCCGCCCTCTACGCCACAAATAAATCATCTTTCTGTGGCCAGTGGCACACCCAGATAAAGATTTCAAGGGGCTCACAATTCTTCTAAAATGAATGGTCTAGTTGAATGTTTACTTTATTTTATTTTGTAACTTTAAAAATTTATTTTGTAACTTTAAAAATTTAAAAGCGATGGAAAACTTGTTAAAAAATTATAAAAATTTATCAATAGATTCCCGCCACTTTTCGTATTTTAGTACAGCTATATAAGACAAACGAAAAAGAATTAATATCGAACGCGGCAGTATAAATCAAGTTTAACTAACTTAAAACACGTGAATAACTACGTCAGAAGTTTGTTTTTCATTGTGAGTTATACAATCAGTAAAATTCATTCTAAAGGAGAATCCACACAGAATGAACATGTTCATACGATAACTCGGGCAAAAATTCTGAAATTTTTTGCTTGAACATTTTTTTGATTTCACATCACTGATCTCAGTTCTTCAAAAAAAATGAAACACCAAAAAGACTTTTTTTATTTTTATCGAAAAAAAAAGCCGAGGGCAAGCGAAACATTATTATTGACAGTCGGAAGTACTAAATAAGTTTTCCATTATTTTTGTCACAACTAATAATAGTTTTAAAAAAACCGTATCAGGTGACTTAGATAAGTACCAGTGCGGAACGATGCCTATTTATGAGTGATTCAAAGTTGGAAATCAAAGTGTATGATGGTGTTTAATAATATTTGGGGAGGGTGACCAGTGAAACCACTGATGAGCCCACGCTGGTTGCCCAGGGTAAAACATCGTTTAATCATTTCTCTTTTCGCTTTGGTTCTTTGTGTGTTCCTTGTGCGATGCTCATCCAAGTTCGAATTTTCGTTTTTTTCAACCAAGATCTTTTGATATTTTGTTTTTAGATTCTTTTCGGTTATAGTAACTAATTTGTAGGTTTTTTAACTTCTTTCGTTTTTGTTGTAATTGCCTTAAGAGCGTAACCCTATTGGAAATATTAACACGCCAGGACGAACCCGTATCAGGTGACTTAGGTAAGTACCAGTGCGGAACGATGCCTATTTGTGAGTGATTCAAAGTTGGAAATCAAAGTGTATGATGGTGTTTAATGATGTTTGGGGAGGGTGACCAGTGAAACCACTAATGAGCCCACGCTGGTTGCCCAGGGCGAAACATCGTTTAATCATTTCTATTTTCGCTTTGGTCCTTTGTGTGTTCCTTGTGCGATGCTCATCCAAGTTTGAATTTTCCCTTTTTTCCATCCAAGATCTTTTGATCTTTTGTTAATAATAGTTTACTATAGATATAATAAAATTTTGTATATCACTTTTTTGGTTTTGTTTCATTAAGAAAAAGGCAACACACTATCCTTCGTAGTAATTTTAGGGGACTGTTCTGGAGAGGTAATTATTTTTTTAGGAGCCTGAGGGGATGTGTAATCTCAAAACTCTCTCTCTAGGAATTAGGAACATTATTTTGTTGTTGTTGTTGTTGAGTTGAGAGGTTCAGGTTCAGTGATTCACTAATAAAACGTGATCATATAATTTTTTTTGAAAAAGTAGAAACAGCTTTGCCAAACGTTACGTAAAACAATTTATAAACCGGCGGCGCGGCGGCTCTAAAGTATTATGTCAAGTACCAACAAATTTTTATTTTATTGTATAGGTATATACTTTAAACTATTTTTATTAATTAAATAAGATAGGTAGGTATATTCGTAGATGATAAATAATAAAAGAATAATAATAATCGAAAGCAATCTTGACAAATTGGAATAAATTTGTAAAAATCCAAATTTTCTTTTAAAACTGTTGACCCTTTTTTTATCACATAATACTTGAGTAATTCTAAGTACCCTTGTTACATTTCACAGTCAATAAATAAATGAAATAAAATAAAAATAAAATAAGTATCATTAATTATTATTTTCTTTATTCTATCCTGGTTCTTAGCACCATGAAAGATGGAAGAGATGAATTTTATTATATGACTTTTGACAACCTCAGTACCAACTGTTCCTGAGTTACCTATGCTATAAAAATTAAATTTTTGCATTAAATTGTTTTTCGTTTCAAAAGTAAAAAATGTAATTTTTAGTATTCTATTTTCAGTTAGGTTCAATTATTTATTATTTACCAACTTTTCCATCAAACACATTGTGCCCAAACATTCTCGCGAATATTTTCGCGAGCTTTTCGCTGAGCTTTTTCACGCGCCGAGCTTTTGCTCGTGCTTTTCCTCGAACATTTTGCCACATAGACTCGCGTAAATGTTTATCGGCATTTCGAACATCAAAGGAAAGTTTCTCTGTGTGGATGCCACTTAAGATTTCTTGTTACGTCGACAAACCATTGATTGAAGCTCGGTAACTACTTAGTTAACTACTTAGTTAAACACAAGAAATAATCCTTTGTAATGTTCGGGGTAATTACTTCATTTGAATAACTCTTATTTCAGAGTAGGTTCAGAACTAATTTGGTTTTTAGTGTTCAAGATAACAGGTTTTTAGCTTTCATCAAATTTTCTGTTCAACTTGAAAAAAGTGACATCATTTTTGTAGTTATGTATCCGAGGCGTGTTCAAATTTAGGGAAACACTCCACTAGTTCTGCACTATTGGCACGAGCTGTTTATGCTCGTGATGATTTTTCTGTCAAGGCATACGATACATGAAACAATCCAGAAACTTTTTTCGACTTTTATTTATTTCAAACAAAATGTCATCATAAAAACGGAATACTTCGTAATAGAAACACCTCCTTTTTACAATTCGTAGACGAAGAATCTCGGTGTTTTTCGAGCAAAAAACACTGTGCATGTAAATATTGCGGCGCATTACCGCACCAGTATTTTAAAGCGCAATATGACATAACCGCTTACGGCGCAAAACGTTTATCGCGAAAATCAGTTACCGCGCATAACGTTTAACTTGCAAAGAATAGTTATTACAAAAACGCGCAAATTAGAAACATATTTATTTTATTAAAGCTTACCAACTAACGGTAATATAAGAAAATTTTGGGATTCGCGGCTTATTTATGATATTTGGCGCACACTACCGGGTTGGGTTTTTTTGTTTTAGTAGGTTAGGTTTAATACAACAAATATATTTTTTATTTTTGTTAAACGGCTTGCGCGGTGTTACTCTTGTACAGGGTGGTCCAAATTCGAGAGGCCTCTATAGCTTTGGGCTTTTGCAGCATAGTTAGCCCAAAACTAATATACATGTTACGCGCTCGATTTTCAAGAGAAGTCGAAAACTAAAAACCGCATTGCGATATTTCAAAGCGTTTCTGAGCTACAGGGTGATTCTCAAAAATGTGCGATTTTAAAGGCCTTCTACAACTTTTTTATTTGTAAAGATAGAGATTTTCATTAACAACTTGTTTTAAAGATTTTTTAAAGACAAATCTACCTGTTTCACCGATTTTCTCTTAAAGCTTTTAGTTCCCGAGATATCACACAAAGTTATATTTCTTTAAATGGGATAACCCCAATTTTTCTAAAAAATCAGTTTTTTAATAAAATTTCCTGTCGAACGATGTGCCATACACCTATTTATATTAAATAGTTTAAAATATATTTGCATATTTTGATATTTACCAGAGTAGGCGCTGTGCGCGCCCTAAATGTGTAAATAAAATTTTATTGTTTTTTTTTCATACAAAATCAAGTTGGCTAGGACATGAGGGGACACAGCAATCTCGAACTTTAATTTCTAGTTTACTATAATTACCAACCCTAAAATAATAAACAAAAATAAAATTATTAAAAGTTTTTATTTAAAATTTTTATTAATTAAACTATGTAACACCTAAAATCTACATCTAACAATTTTCTTTAATTCTAAAACAACTGCTCAAATTGACGGCCGTTTTCTCTCTCTTGACGCTATTTTCTGCATTAAGAAGTTCTACCGCACGAATACATACACACGAAATACAAGGTCTTTGACTCTCCCCCACATAAAGAAGTCGCAAGGGGTCAGGTCTGGAGACCTGGGGGGCCAATATATAGGACCTTTATCTCCGATCCAGTTTTCGGCAAACACAATATTTAGCAAATTAGTAATATCTCGTGCATTGTGAGGAGGTGCACCGTCATGTTGAAAGTATAGCTCATTATTTTGCTGAAGTGGCAAATTGTCGATAAACGAAATCACCTGCTCTTCTAAAATTTGTTGATATCTTTCGGCATTTAAATTTCCATCAAAAATATATGGCCCAATAATTTGTCCTCTGTAGATGCATACCCATACCTTAAAACTGAACCTTCCCTGATTCGATTGTTCCACCATAATATGAGGATTTTGCTGTTTCCAGTAATACCAGTCATATCTGGTGAATATTCACTAGAAATCGTTGATTCATCCGTCCAAATAACTTTTCTGGCAAAATTACCCTGTAGCTCAGAAACGCATTGACATATCGCAATGCGGTTTTTAGTTTTCAACTTCTCTTGAAAATCGAGCCCGTAACATGCATATTAGTTTTGGGCTAACTATGCTGTAAAAGCCCAAAGCTATAGAGGCCCCTCGAATTTGGACCACCCTGCAGGGTGTTTATTTATAACTGGAATACTCAGTATCTTTTTTATTAATGAAAATAAAGGGTAGGTTTGAATTCAAAAATTTCTTGGCAAATTGCAACGAACTTATGCGCTTTAACAACTTTTTTTTGTTTCCCTTGGTATACAGGGTGTGGCAATAAAGCTAATTTTTTTAAATAGAATACCCAGTATATTTTGGAATTTTTAATTTTTCAAAAAATTAGCTTTACAAAAATACCAAACACTATTGAAATATCTTTTGTAATTTCTGAGATATTTGCGTTTAAAATTTTAATAAAATACATTAGAAACATTGCCTTCAATCGTTTTTTTTTCAATGCCACTAGATTTTTAAGTTTATATTGACAAAATAAAGAAACACATTGATGGCCCACTTGGTACCTTGATCAGTTAGTCATTTCCACTTTTCCATTTTGTAAAGCTAATTAAAAAAAAAATGCAAAAATATACGGGGTATTCTATTTAAAAAAAATTGTCTTTATTGCCACACACTGTATACCAAGGGCAACAAAAAAAAGTTGTTATAGCGCTTAAGTTCGTTGTAATTTGCCAAGAAACTTTTGAATTTAGACCTATCTTTTATTTTCAATAATAAAAAAGATACTGAGTGTTCCAGTTATAAACAAACACCCTGTACCGTAATAGACTTGAGCAGTGTTAATTGGTTTGCCGACTATCCCCACAAAGCAAGCAAGAAGACCTTATGTAAGTATGTGTGAGATGGCCTTAAACAACTAAATGCAGATCCATACTACCCACCATATTTTGGGCAAAAACGAATAAATATACAAAAGTAAAAAAGAAAAAGTATATATTGTTTGTCTTGCTGCTTGTTCCACTTTTTCATGAATTTGAAATAACTTCATGCAAAATAAAGATAGATACAAAATACAATGTGAACGCAACAAGCCCTAGAAAAGTTTCAGTGTTTGCGTGAAAAACTAATCGGTGCGGAAATGGTTTCTGTAAGTAAGAAGTAAGAATTATATTTATTTATTTCTTAATTCAATAAAAAAAAAGTTCACTACTGTTTTTTCGCCAAATTTTAATTTTTGTTATTAGTCAGTTTTTTAGATCAATTTTAAGCACGCGTCTGTACAATTATAAATTTAAGCTTAATCGTGTCACCTTTATAAAAAAAAAAACAACCTATTCTCTGGCATGTCAATCACCAAAAACGCGGATTTTATGGAGCAAGGAGGATGGGGGTGATAAACACTCTTTACCAATTTTTTTTATAATTAAAATAAAAAAATCAAACATCTTAAGGAACTTCCTGATTAATTGCAAAAATTATCGCCGGCGACGGGACCACCAAGTATACAATTGCAGTCTCATTTTATACAATTTTTTGCAAGCAGCATTCAAGACGTGTGCATTTGAATTATTATTTCCTCAAAATTTTCGCCCGCGGCGCATTCCCAGCCTGTTTTTTCCAATATATATAAGGCAAACAAGAAACTAAAAATTAATCCTCTCTTTCCTAGTTTTAAGGTCAAGTACGCCCCGCAAATTGTCCCCTCCTTAAACTGGCATCGACCTTTAAGTGCATAGAAAAAGGATCAGTCAAATATTTGTTTATTTCAGGTAAATATGTTTCGTATTAAATCACTTATTTCCTTAAGTTAGATGTTTACAATCTTTTACTTTTTTTACAATAACTGCTTTAATATAATGTTATTGCACTGACTTGGATACATGGTACTTAAATCTACGTTACAGTTTACCAATCCTAACCTATTCTAACTGAGTCCTAGATTAAGAAATTAATTTGAAATCAATCACTATCCTGGTGTGTTGCCGTTACTTCCTGATTCCGACACTGCTTCTTATTGTCGGGTTATCGCTTGTGACAGCTTTTTGAAAGTGGTTGGCGTTTAATGTCTCACCTTTTTGTCCATGTAATCTATCGTTCCTGTAGATTGTATATAATGCGGCTTTTTTTGGCTTTATTCCTGCTGCGTTCCATGTTAGCACCCTTAGAAGTGCTGGAGTGTGAATCTTGATTTTTGCTGCTGTTGGGAGGTCGGATTGCATTGACCACATGAACTGTTGGAACTGTTGGTTCATTGTGGCTATTGCAGTGAAAATTTCTGCTGCCTGCTGCTGAGGTTGAGGTTGTTGCGGCAGACAAAGGGTTTTCTGGGGGTGCTTGGCTGTTGTGCTTGTTTTTTTTTGCTTTGGATTGTGCTGGCAGCCTTGATAGGATGCCAGGTGTTCTTCTTGGCAGTTCGAGCACTTTGCAGCCGTGTCTTTTTCTTTTGTGCAGATCTGGTGGTGGATTCGTGCTCTCCTGCACATTTGACAAATTTTGGGTTTATATCGCACTTGAAGCTGCTGTACTCGAATCTTTGGCAGCGGTGACACTGTGTAACTTTTGATTTGAATTTCTGTTTGTGGTAGGAGCACTAGTACATGCCCCATTGGTATGCCGTCTCTGAAATGCCATCTGGACACACGGTGATAGCCTTTACGGGTAAGCTCGGCTTTGATCTCTTCGATGGTGAAGATTTCAAGAAGGCCCTAACGACATGTAGCAGTTTCATTGGGTAGGAGAATACCTGGATTTCTATGGGCTTATCCAGCTGAAAATACTGCGATAGTTATTGACTGTGGGTGGTAGAAATTTGACACAGTTGGTGTGCGGTAGTCGATGTTATTGGCTTTGCAGTACTATGTGAACCTGTTTTTATGTGTACTGCAGTGAACTTGATTTGTGGCTCCGCCGATTGATTGGTTGTTGGTTGTTGGGCGGCTGTTGATGGGTGACCTCCGGTTTGGTGATCGGATGGGTGCCTGTTGGATTGTTGGATGAATGGGTGGCTGCCGCATTCGTGTTCGGATGGATGGCCGCCGGGTTGGTGGCCGGATGGGTAACCGCTAGATTCGTGGCCGGTTGGGTGACCGCCGAATTGGTGGGCGGTTGAGTGGCCGCTGGATTGGTGGTAAGATACGGATGACCGCTGGATTGGTGACCGGATGGGCGATCGCCGGGTTGGTGGTCGGGTGAGTAGCTGAAGGTTGTTGTCCTGCTGGGTAGGTCTTGTTGGGTTTCTTTGGGTTGGGTTGGGTTGGGTGCGGGTGTGCCCGAAGGATTGACTGGTGGAGTTGAGGGTTGCTGCTTTGCTTGCTGTTGGGAGGCTGATGGTTGCGGCTTGACCGAAGGTTGTCCTGCTTTGGTGGGTGCCGGTTGGTGGGTGCCGGTTGCAGGGCTTTGACTGCTGATTTTTCGATAACCGACTTCTTGGATTGGATTGAATGTCCTGCGATATTTGCGCCGTTATCGTCCACGTCCATGGCTTGCTTCTCAGTTAATAGCTGATCGAGCTTGTCGTTCATCCTTAGGATTTGTTTGTTTTGATCCTCGTTAGTTTTTTGTAAGGAGTTGTCCTCGACTATTTTTCTTACCATCAGCCAGTGGCTGATTGGTGGCATGGTCAACTAATATATAGTACTTACTCAGTATCTAAATGTTTTCACTTTTCACTGGATAATTGTTACTTTAACTTTTCACTGTTTTCATAATACTGCCTGATCCTCGAGCAAGAATATTTATTTGTTTAAAAATATATTCATTTAGGTCAAAAAATTGATTTTTTTCTTGTGGGGTGAAAGCAAAAGCGATAAGATACTCTTGGTTAAGTTTGCCCGTCCATATTTGGTTGGGTGTCAGTGGAGGCTCGTGATCTATGAACAGGAGGTCCACAAATTTGAAAAATTGACATTGGTTTTTTTTTGTAGGTTGCACGACTAAAAGTCATGTCCATTTTAAATTTACTGTTGAAGTCCCTACATTTTCCCTTAGTGGGTTGTGCCACGTCAATTTCGGGTTTAGGTCTACCGGCATTTTTTATTTCAATTTCTTGCCCCATAGTCAAAGAGCTAAAATGTTCATTATAACAATTGTTAAAATAATACAACTGAAAAAGTATAAATAAAAGCCCTTATAAAATCGCTAAACTCGCGAATGCATCACGAACAGCAACAAGGCCAAGCAAGCAGACTGGCTACTCGCCCACTGAAAACATACATATATCCTAGGGATCTCGAGAGAAGGAGCGATCCCTCAAGAGAAGGGATCAATCACGGGTAACGATCCCATCCCTCGAAAAAAAGATGCTTTTCCTTGAAACCTCTTTGAAATTTCAGATTGAAATATATACATTTTACGCGCATGCTGAGAAATGGGACCGATCCCTGGCTGGAGTCGGGGAGCGCGAAAACCAAATTTTTGATAGAATGGAATGATCGATCCCCGCTCAAGAATACGAAATGCGTTCGACGTGGGATCATTCGATACAAAGCTATGTCGTTCCCTGCTCAAGAATTAGGGCCCTGCTAGGCTCCACCAACTTCATCGCATGTGCGACTGTTCCGCGTCATCAAGCAAAGGTTCATTTCATTCGGCGGCGAGAGCAGCTGGTAGCAGGAACTGCGTTGAAAAGGCGGACGCGGCAATGAGAGCGCGCGAGACGGAAAGAGACCTGGCTGTATAAAATTATAAATACTCATCTAGTTTTGATGTGGTGCCATAATAATCAGCGCTGATAATAGGAAAATTTTGGAACGCTTAAAACTTTGACAGCCGCTGTGGTAGTGTTTAACAAGCACTACCACTATCACTCATCGATTTTACCAGAGTTTTTGGAACACATTAAAAACTGTAAAATTTGGCTTAGTTTTACAAGATAAGTGTTTTATATGTTGAAACCTGGTAATATTTAATTATTTTTAAAATTAATTGCGCCAAAATTCTATAAAATTAACCAGAAAAATAACCACCACCACAACGAAATGGATTCGTTGCTTCCGGCAGTGTTGGTGGTTAATTACCACAATGGAAGAACGTTTAGCTATTGCGCAGACGCAGTAATTACAACAACCACTACGAAGTGTCAAATAAGCGTTCCAAAATATCCTTAATAATAGAAAGTTTCGGAAACATTACAAAGAATAATATACTGGAGAGCAAAAAAAATGCACCACCATGATTCACTGAAATGTATGGATGGTATGGATGGATGTATATGGACAATTATTTGAATGAAAATTATTTGTTTTTATACCTTATCTCAAAAGAAATATTTTTTACAGATTAGGGCTTACCGACCGCTTTTGGTGCTACCTTTGACCCTGCAACATAAGGCTCGCCGCTTGGAGTGGTGCAGAGCTCGGCAAAACTGGAATGACGAATGGAATACCATAAGTTTTAGCGACGAATCCAAGGTTTGCTTAGGCGATTTCGAGGTTAGAGAGGAAATTTAGACTTTGCTGTTGAACGTGATGCAGCAAGACAGCAAAGTATCATGGTATGGGGTGCTATTTTTAGGAAGCAGATCACCTCTAGTCCTTATCAACGACAATCTGATTGCTCGGCGATATATCGATGAAGTGTTGCAGCCAGGTTTACATCCCTACCTACAAACTATCCCAAATGCGATATTTCAACAAGATAATGTCAGACCGCAATTGCTCGTGAAACAATGGACTTCTTACATGAACTTGATCGCATGAATTGTCGCCTATCATACACGTATGGGATTTGATAGGGCGCAATTTTAGTCGATTACCACGTCCCTCTGGAAACTTAAATCAACTTTGGTCTGCCATAAGGAGGATTTGTCTGAATTTTTCTCAATATGGTAGAGACGATCTTGTTTTGTCAATGCCCAATAGAACAAACGAGTGCATAAATAACCATGGAGAAGCCACTCATGATAAATGTTGGAAATCTAATCGGTTACTAATTACTACTACCTTCTGGTGTTGCATTTTTTTTGTTCTCCAGTATATAAATCAGATATTTTATTGTTACTTCCTTATTCTGTGTGGGGATGCACGTGCTCATATGCTCCTATGGAGGAACCGCCACTGTTGGTGGTCTGAAAAATCCCTGCCAATTTCAATTCTTAAAAAATACTACTTATATAATAAAATAAGTGACAGAAATTCTCACTTTTTAGCGTCGGAGAAATAAAAAAAACATGCACCTTTACCAAAAGAGCAATTAAGTACAGTCATAACCTACCAAAGAAACAAGAGGCATCTGTGTCCTATATATTAATCGAAAACACATTTTTGAGCATACTTAAGCCGAGAGAGATCGTTTGTACTTTTTTACATATACACCTGCCACAGGTGCAAAATTTGGGGTAAATCGTAAAAGTCAACACTAAAAAGTATCGATAAATAAAGTAGGTGTACATAATTATCAAGAAAGAATAAAAAAGTATTGAATATAAAAAAATTGTGGTGGGCAAAAAAATAAAGTGAGTCAAGATTTAATCCAGAACTTCACTCGGTAACCAAAGAAGCTACGTAAGTGATCTAATGTAATACAGTCGTGTTTTGATACCGTTATAAAAATATTGATCCACGTGTAGATTAATTATACCTTACATTTTGTAGGTGACAAATTAAGGTACAGACCACTTTACAATAATCACAAAGTCACACCCATTACGCTTATATTTTCGAAATATCTTGAAGGGTGGCTGTTGTTCACTCTTGAGGGTGCGTGGTTTACACCGGGCTTTTAAAGAGTGCAAACTGTCACACCCGCTACAATAGAATTACCCCGCTCGACACCTAGGAGATTATAGGCCACTCCACTACTTCTGATTAAGTGCCCCTTTGGTCCACAATACGCCATTTTTGACACTGTTCACAGTTATGACATGATTTAATAATTTAATTAAAATGTTTGCCACCAAACTAAAACAAAACGAACAACAAAAAAATCAAAACTGACCCACCAAACTTTTTTGTTTTTAATTTGGGACAATAAACAAACGAGCACTTCAGTGAATTTAAGTTAACATTTACATAAAAACTAAAGGTATGGTGTAATAAAATCCCCGCTGCAGAGTGAGATCCATGAAAAGCTGGTTTAAAGATCAGATCTTGTTCCAAAACATGTTCAAAAACGAGTTGTAAAGATTTGGCTTCTGTAAACAACTACTGGATAGCACATAGATTTTTCCTGCTCTGATGAGATATTGGTATGCTCATGTTAAAAGTTTAAAATAGCAGTAAGAGTTCCGTAAAGCAAGAAGTAACCCCGCAAGGATTTTATTACACCATACCTTTAGTTTTTATATAAATGTTAACTTATATTCACTGAAGTGCTCGTTTGTTTATTGTCCCAAATTAAAAACAAAAAAGTTTAGTGGATCAGTGTTGATTTTCTTTGTTGTTCGTTTTATTTTAGTTTGGTGGCAAACCTTTTTTCTACTCAGCCCGTCAAACTCGGAAAATGGTCAATTGTCAAAGTGTCTGCCACTTGGAAACAAAGATTGCTAAAACAGGAGTCACGTGGGCATGGGACCAGAGGTTTTTGATCGGTATGATGCGAATGCATCTAGCCTCTCATATCCAAATGCCAACCTCACCTTCTCGTGATGCTCACTGTCTAAAACAGACGAGGCTCTGGCGACCGAATATGGCCGGTATAGCCCTATGAGGAAGTTGAACTAGACCCATTAACGACTAGGAACTGCTCCATTAAGGACCTGTACAAACTCGTACAGGGAAAAATTTAATGGTGTGGTTAAACTAGAATCAACACTAGGGACTGCTCCATTAAGGACCTGTACAAACTCGAACAGGGTAAAATTTAATGGTGTGGTTAAACTAGAATCAACACTAGGAACTGCTCCATTAGGGACCTGTACAAACTCGTACAGGGGAGTGGAGTGGTTAAACTAGGATCAAAGGGTGCACAATAAGCCAGTAATGGCTGCAGTGCAGTGACTCTGCCCAGCCATCAGGCTGGTCGGAGCCACAATCGGGGAGTTTTAGTCGGTAAGAATCCGACACTAACCAGGCTCTCCTGGTAGAGGAGAAATGACTCTGGTAGGAAAGTAGTTCGGGCGTCTTATGCAAGATTTCCCCTTGATACCCTTGAAAAAAAAAACAGGAGTAGACGGGAGGCCTATGTCGTCCTGCTGTAATATCAAGAATTGTTGTTAAGTTGTTAACAAGATGTCCCTCTACTTTCTCTCTCATTTTCCTCCTTTTCTCCCTTTATTTCGTTTGGCTTAGTAAAGGCCTATTTCCCCAACTTTTAATGCCTAATGGGTTATTGATTAACATAATGGATATTGCTTAATTGTTAATTTTTAAATTTAAATATATATGGAAACCAATGGTGCTCAATGTTTAATTCATTATTCTTAAATTTAATGTCTAATGGATAATTGATAAAGTTGGGAAAATTTTAACTTTGTGCATTAAATTTATTCAAAATAAAAAAATGCGCGTGCGCTATCCGTCACTTGTCACTTTTTCTACCATGTTTGCGTTTTTTTGGGCACCATAGTGGTAAAAATTGTATAAAAAAGCATAGCAATTTCAAACAATTTATTTATTATTTATTTATTTAAAAAAAACAGAAAAAATTCAACCAAACAAAACATTATTCTTTGTATAAAATTGCGCAATTATCACTATTAATTAAGCATTACACATTACGCAATAAACACTATCCATTAAGTTGACTAAACAGGCCTAAACGTTGTTTTGCACATGCGCCGCGCAAGCGTCATCGGCTAAGACCCGGAATCAGGAAGGCAGCCGATCGTGGGTTTTTGACAGAAATAACTCGGTATTTGTCATGTATTTGTTTACCTTTTTCAAAAAACCTAAGAAAAAAATATAAATGTGTGAAATAAAAAAAAAGCTACCGAGCTCTAGACCATCTCCACTCGATACCTTCCATAGTATTGCTCCTCTTTCAGATCCATGGATAAATTTTCGCGCATGTGCAAGCCGGAGCTAAACCAATGACTTTTGTTTTGGTATTTCCATGGCTGTCTAGAATATAGATGTTGCTTACGAGTTTGGCTTGGGTAAGGCGTATATGTATGCTAATAGGTATATGCTTATACCTCAGCAGGTTGACTTCGTAAGCTGGAGAGACACGTTCTGCTAATGACCAGTTTTGTTTTTCTCTCGTCCCGTTACAGTGTCATTTATAAAATTTGGCACTTTTAAATTTTTTAGGATAATTTATTTCGGGTTTCAGTATCGCGCAAAATGCAAACCAACACATCTGCTCATTTTTAACGCACGCCACTTTACTTTACCAAACAAATTGTTCTTTTATTTGCTCACGTGTCCTGAGTTTTTTTTTAATATTCACTTATTTAATGTCAATAAATGATCAATAAGCTACCCAATTAAACTATTAAATTGGGGTCGAAAATAAAGGATCCATATAAAAGGAAACATCAGAACAATGTCTAAGGGCAGTATTCATGGTTCTCAAAACGGTATTCGTAGTTGCGCCAAGTTGCCTTAAGGCGCATTTACACAGACAAACTTTTCTTTGATGTTGAAATGCCGACAAACATTTACACGAGCCTCTTGAGCAAAATGTTAAAAAAAAAGTTCGAGCAAAATTTCGTACAAAAATTATGGAGAGAATGTTAAGCAAAATTTGTTTGAAGAAATGTTGGTATAGAAATTTCTTAAGGCGCAATTACACAGACGAACATGCTCAAATAAAAGCTCGTGCAAAATATCTAAAAATTTTTGCGTGAACATTTTTGTGAACTTTTCTTTGAACATTTTGTTCGGGTAAATTTTTGAGCAAATTATTGCTATCTATTTTGGAAACATATTGTTAAAGATGAGAATAGATAAAGTGAGTGATCTCAATTCTTTAAAAAAATGGAACACCAACTTTTATTTAAAATTTTTGTGAAAAAAAGCCGACGGCAAGCGAAACATTATTATTGGCTCTACTATCAGTTTTGTCACATGGATTAGGTTTACTTACAATATTTTTTCTTAGGGTTTTTCCCGGATTTTTTTGCCCGGGGTTTTTTTTGGGATTTTCTTGAAAGTTTTTTTTATTTCCAAGGGTTTTTTCCTAAAAAAAAACCCAGGAAAATTTTTCTTGTCCAAAAAAATTTTGAGTTTTTCAAATATCAGCAAAAAACTCAAAAATTGCACTTTTAAGCGGTAATCCGCGCCTCACCACTATGGGGAGTGGTGGGGAGGGAGATTTTTTTTAAACATATTTTTGTAACTTTACTTTACCTTTAGCTTTTATTGTTGTTTTTTAATTCCTCACACCAGATTTATCTAGTTAGTTTAAGGTTCCAAGGGTTGCTTAAAAAAGCAAAAGATTCATGAAAATGCTGAAGATATAGAAATTTACTGTCAATTTAATGTAATAATCTAGATCGATTACTGACATTGAACCAACAATAGGCAAAGGGCAACATTGCGATTCAAAAGGGTGGCCGGCCTACTACCTGCGAAATCCAAAACGCGGGTGATAGATCGGCGACACAGTCTACTAAATTACTGCTAAATTATATTTTTTAGACAAGGGTCGGGTTCGTAGGGTTGTAGAAGTGGGTAATAAACGAGTATTATTTAAACCGAACGTGTTTTTGTTCATATATTTGAGATTTAATAAAATGTATATAGGTTTTTTAATTTGACTTAATTATTATTGTAAAAGACTAAACTAGGAAGTAAAATAAGAGATATTCTTTTAAACGTAAATTTTTATAATTATATTTTACAGGCAACAACAATAAATAAGTGCCAATTATTATTTTTATATTCTCGTTTTTTTTACAACCCCAAAAAAGTTACAAGTATACTGGCATATCCCCTATAAAAAACAGATCAATCGAAGTTGCTTATGAGGTAAAATGTGAATTTCGACATCAAATCTATTTTCCGTCGGAAAGCACTTGATTAAAAATACCTTATTTCAAAACTTTGTTTTTCTATTTTCAGTTAAGTTCAATGAATTCCGATAACAATATATATTTTGAATTTGTAAAGAAATTTTTATACCCCCAATTCTTAAAACAAATTTTGCTCAACATTCTCTCCAAAATTTACGTGTGTTTTTTGGTACGAGATTTTGCTCGAACATTTCTTTGAACATTTTGCTCAAGAGGCTGTGTTTGTCTGTGTAAATGCGCCTTTACAAATTTAAATTTCATAGTTTTATGGGAATTCATTGAACTTACATGAAAATAGAAAGGCTAAGACTAAGACAAGGTATTTTTAATTAAGTGCTTTCCGACGGAAAAACGATTTGATGTCGAAATTCACATTTTACCTCATAAGTAACTTCGATTGACCTGAGTTTTATAGAGGATATGCCAGTATACTTGTAACTTTTTTGGGGTTGTAAAAAAACGAGAATAAAAAAATAATAATTGTCACTTATTTATTGCTGTTGCCTGTAAAATGTTATGATAAAAATTTACGTTTAAAAGAATATCTCTTTATTGTACTTCCTAGTTTGAAACACAATACAATAATAATTAAGTCAAGTTAAAAAACCTATATACATTTTATTAAATCTCAAATATATGAACAAAAGCACGTTCGGTCTAAATAATACCCGTTTATTACCCACTTTTACAACCCTACGATCCCGACCCTTGTCTAAAAAAATATAATTTAGCGGTAATAGACTAGACTTCTGAATCGGAATGTTGCTCCTTTGCATACTGTTTGTTCAGTGTCTATAATCGACCTTGATTATTACATTAAATTGACAGTAAATATCTATTTTCATCTTAAACTAACTAGGTAAATCTGGTGTGAGGAATTAAAAAAAAAAATCAAAGCTAAGGGTAAAGTAAAGTTAAAAAAATATATTAAAAAAAAAATCTCCTCCCCACCACTCCTCATAGTCGTGAGGCGCGGATTACCGCTTAAAAGTGCCATTTTTGAGTTTTTGTCGATATTTGAAAAATTGTTTTGGAAAAGAAAAATTTTCCTGGGTTGTTTTTTGAATTTAGGAAAAAAACCTTGGAAATAAAAAAAACTCAAAAAAATCCCAAAAAAACCCCCGGGCAAAAAAATCCGGGAAAAACCCTAAGAAAAAAATATTGTAAGTAACCCTAATCCCTCTGACGAAACGGATAGCCAAGAATAATATTGCGCTTGCCGTCGGCTTTTTTTCACAAAAATTTAAAATAAAAGTTGGTGTTCCATTTTTTTAAAGAATTGAGATTACTGATCACTGATGTGAAATTTTATTTATTCTCATCTTTAAAAATATGTTTCCAAAACAGATAGCAATAATTTTCTCAAAAATTTACCCGAACAAAATGTTCAAAGAAAAGCTCACAAAAATGTTCACGCAAAAAATTTTAGATCTTTTGCACGAGCTTTTGTTTGAGCATGTTCGTCTGTGTAATTGCGCTTCTTCCAATTAGTTAATCTAAAAAACTGGTAAATTGTATCAAATTTTGTACGGTGCAGTGGCGGTCCCAGCCATTTGAAAAGGGGGGGGGGGGGCGGTTTCGATATGAAAAAAAAAACAGAATAAAAGCAAAAAAAAATTTAAATGTGCGAAAAATCTTGGAGAAAATTACATTAAAAATGCAACTTTTGAGTCGAATTAAACTAAAATCGTCACGTTAACGGTATCATAGGGCCGCAGGCAAAAATTTTTAAGAAAATTGCACTAAAAAATGCATTTTTTGATTTAAAATGAAACTAAAATTGTAAATATATCAATGGTTTCAAAGCGCAGCGGGCAAAAACTTTTAAGAAAATGACATGACAAATGCCAGTTTTAACACAAAATTAAACTAATATCGTAAATATCAAAGGTGTTATAGCGCCGCAATTTATACCCTACTTTTGATTTTCTAAATCTTTTCATAAAAAAATAAAACCTAATAGCTAAATACTTTTTTTTAGGTCTAAAAAGCTTTTTAAGTTAAAACATTGCCTTTTATATTGCATATCTTAAACATAAAATGCCTATTTAAAAAAAACCGTTTCTGGTTTTTTTGGGCAAACCGGTCAATGACTGGCTCAATGTCAATTTCAATATATCTGAGAGTAAGTGAGAGTTTCGAACTTCCATTGTCTTTATTTTTTTTCGCAACGTTTCGAATGCTTATGTATCTGCACTCGTCATTAGATGAATACTATTGATGTCTGTTGATATGCAGCAACGCTAAGCCCGTCAGATGAATTTCCGTCATAGTATTTTTAAGTACTTATATTTTCAATCTCCTGAGGCACGAGAAGCTTGGCAAACATCCAAGAATGTTTTTATCAACGGAAAAATATCGCCACACTTGATCATTGCATCGAAAACGTTATCAGGTATGTTTTGATTTAAGCTTTTGCCTACTTCTGACCAATGTTGTTTCCAAATGCTCTGTCTTCTCCCAATAAAAGTTCAAGAATTTGTGTTTTGGATTAATCAAACAGTTTATAGTATTTAGAAACGACTGAAGTTAATTGAAGGTCAAACTGTTCCAAAATTCTATGGATGGATTCTAGAATATCTTTAAAGGAACTTTCTGCAATTTATCGTTTTTTCTCCGAAGACTTTAGGGTTACCACCAGCATCTATGTTGTCTACTTTTTTCTGGGGCAAAAGGGGGGAGGCGATCGCCCCCCTGCCCCCCCCCCCCTGGGACCGCCACTGCGGTGGAAGTTTAAAGCATTATCCCGAAACCATTTGCGTGAGTTTTTAAAAATGTGTGGTCGATTTTTCGGTGTATGTGACTCTTGAAGCAGATTTTATTATTTCCTCCAGATTCAACTCATATTCTAGATCTGAGTCCATTTTTGTAAACAAAACTTTTGAAACAAATTTAAAAAGGCTTTTTTAAAAGTGTCAAAACTGCCCAAAAAAACAAGCTAAAAGCTGTCAACAAGAAGTCATAGCCAACTTGGCCAAAAATAGGACCGGAAAAGGATCAAGGGACCGGAAAATTGAACAAAAAGGTCCTTTCTGGAGAGTGAAAATATTTCGAAAGAACATGCCTTGTAATGTAGAACTTTCCGTATGAAAAATCGTACGGAAAGTGGCTATTTTCCGGTCATTTGAAAAAAAAGACAGAAAGATCCGAGCAGGAAAATTATTCTTATACTGTGTCATAACCAAATTAAACTGTCTATTTAATAAAATTTTGGACCCGCACAAGTTTTACATAAATAGGAAATTGTTCTCGTATAAGTACTTATTTTTGAAGCAGTTTTTGTATCAGAGATGCTAAAATTTATTTGGGTAATAATAGAGAAAACATTTTTTTCCAGTGTATATGTGTATCCTTTTATTCATATTTTTATGTTTATTGCTATTATTAAAATTAAGTTAATTAAGAATAAATATTCCATTAATTTTGTAACACTTATTTCATTAATTAATTATTATCTAACAAACTCTATCAAAGAAATTTCTCAGATTTTGCTTATTGTTCTTGGGATCAGGACCAATGGGATATCTTCTTATCGAAGAAAATTCTTGGTAGGGGCCGTTTTGTTTGGGAACCTTTCAAACTTAACCCTTGATCTACGGGTGTCGCCAATGGAATTTGCAAATATTTTACTTACTTCATTTTAAATAGTTATATTAACCGATCCCGAAAAAAATTTTCTGTGATGGGCTAATCATAAATTTTTTTAGGCCTAGACCGAGGACAAGGTTATTATTTGTTTGGTGGCACATTATTTTGAGAGTCCGCGTCCTCTGACTTGTAAATATATTTTTGGGAAACAACTAAAATTGATTCAAACTTAAATAAAGTTGTTAGTTATATGTACTTAAAACGGCCTTATACAAACTTTCGTAATATTCTTATGTTTTCTCATGTCTAGGACCTTGGCCCCGTATTCTTCGAATTGTGTAAAGAGAACGCTCCTGCGGAACTTTCCATGTCTTGCTCTTCATACTCGTGCATATCTTCATCTAACTTTTTGTAAACCACGCCCACTTTCCTAGCAAGTTTTCTGCCCTGCAAATGTTTTTCAATTATCCAATTTACCCAAGTGGTTCAAGAACGACCCATCTCATAAATCAAAAACTACTGGTAACAGATTTTTTTTTAACTCCTTTATCCTAAGGGCAGCGTTTTGATCAAGTAACTTAATTTTTATTTAAAAAAAACTAGACCAAAATTAGTATTAACTAAATTAACTTAATACTAATAAATTAATACAAACGACTCGATCAACACATTTGGATTGAAATATTTCTACAGGTACAAATCAGTAAAGTAATCCCAATAGAACGAAGCTGTAAACGGGCATGTTAGATCGGGTTTTATTAGGGAAATTCGAGAAGATCCTTTCCCAGAATTTACTATCGAATCAAGAATAAGGGTGTTGAACTATTTGATAAAAAAAATTGATAAGATAAAAGGGTTGCCACAATCCTTGAAAACCGGGAAATCCGGAAAAAAGTCGGGAATTCGGGGGGGGGGGGGGTCGAAATTTGCTAAGAATCCTTAAATTTTTCAGATATTTTTGACCTGGTTGAGATTCCCTTCTACCTAAAGCCCCGGGTTCGAATCCCGGATAGTATGGATATTTTCTGTTTGTTTTTAACTCTACAAATTAAATACTTTGCTATATTGGGCATTAATCCTACTATGGATAAAAAGTCCCAGTATCAAAAAAAAAAACATATAAATTTCAATGAAGTTTTGTCCTGCAGCGCTACCTTTCGATTTATAAATAGTAGTAAATACATTTTTATAAAATATTTAAAATTTTACGGGTTTTTTTAATTTTAAATATATAATATTACACACTACTACTTTATGTAAAATTTTACACTCTGCGGTATTTGTTTCGATCACAATATCATATATTTTTTTTCAGTGGGCAATCGCCCTTCCCTTTGCACCACACCAAACCCAAATCAATAAATAAAATTAGCTTTTGGCGCTCGCTATAATGTCATCAATTATTACAGTTTTAGTTAACAGTTTTTATCAACAGAATTCAAAACGTGTAAAAAAAAAACACATATAGAACTGAGACTAGATCCCAGTCCACCTCTGCGTCTCTTAACCCAAATTTTTTAAAATAATCACGAAAAACTTGTAAGACATCTTATAGGTAGGTACTGCAAAAATTTTTGTCTACGGCACTATAACATCATTGTTACAATTTTAGTTTAGTTTTAAGCATCCTTATGACAGGATTTTGGCAACAAATCTAGAATTGAGACCAGATCCCACACCAAACCAGCATTTTCTGCTTAAACCGAAATGACGTCGGAATTTTTTTTAAATAATTCGGAAAAAACCGGGAAAAAGTCAGGAATTTTATCTAGCGAATCTTGTGGCAACCCTGGATAAGCTTCTTATCTCTTGCAACAGATCTTTGAGATATCTATGTATCAAAACCATGTACTATTTTGATTTATTAAAGTTTTTATAGGTACAGTCGATAGGTAAATACATCCAAATGCTCTACAAGTAGGTATTTAAATCAAGTCAGTTTTGCAAGTCTGTTTACTCGTGCGAAACACGTTTAAAATAAATTGTTTGATGCATGCCAAGAACCATTATTTAAGAGTTTTACTTTTTATAACAAATATTGTGTGTATTTCATAACTTTATAAATATTCTTGAATATTAATTTACACAGACGAACGTTCCTTCGACCTCGAAGAATAACTCACTGACTTAAGGACCTGAAAACTGTCATTTACATTGGACAAGCCTCCCAATAAAACTCGTTGCACTCTCTTCTTAAGCTGGAGGCACAAATTCAATTACAGTGATTTCTGACCTCACTTTTTGAGCGTCCACTTAATCTAAAAATATAACAAAAATTTGACATGTGTCAACTGAAAACAAAATGGCGGTTATATTTAAAAAATTTAGTTTTCCTTACATTTTTTTTTTACTTTTTAAGTGATGATCTTTTTATAGTCTCATATTAAAGCCACTAACCGGTTTCTTGATCTCACAATAAAAAAAAAGTTTATAAGCGGGTACAGAGGTGGCGCTTGATATGTAAAAAATATAAGAGACGTTATTAACTTTAAGAAAAGATAAAAATAAAAAATTGGGAGATGCTATTAGCAATGAGTTCGTCTCTGCTACAATTTTAAAAAAACATTTAATTTGCCATTTGATATTCAAAATGGCGGCCAAACTAACGAGAAAAAAGTAATTTTCCCCTTCTGGTGTAGTATTTATACTAACATCATGCAATATATCAATTTGCACTAAATCGAGAACGCTTGTCTCAAAAAAAAAGCAAAAGCGGACGATTGATATAAAAAAAGTGTTTTTTTTTTAATTTTTCTCTTAAGTTAAACATAAAGCGCTTGGCAAAATATTGAGCTGCGCTAAGTAAGACATAGCCATTACAAAAATAAAAAAAAGTGACATATGTCATTCACAAATCAAGATGGCAGCGACTAAAATAAACAAACAACTTTATTTTTTCTGCCCGTTTCCATTTTTTCACAAACAAAAGCAGTTTTAGAATGAAGTAAATTTTTGTGTGAAAAAAAATCAAATTTTAATAGTTCAGTTAAAATGGCGAACGATTAAGTAAAAAAAAAGTTTTTTTTTGTTTCTTTTCTTAAGTTAAACAAAAATCACATGTCGAAATATAAGTTCAAATTAAAGTTGTCATTGCCGTACCAAAATGGGGGCGATTAAAATAAAAAAACGACATTATTTTTCTGCCCGTTTACAATTCTTCATAAACAAAAGCAGTTTTAGTATAAGCTAAATTAATTTTAAATTTTTGTGTCAAAAAAAATTGCTACCTCAGTTAAAATGGCGGAAAATTAAATTTACAAAAGTAAACAAAAAACACTTGATGATGCTGATGATTCATTTGTGAGTGTGTCGGCGGGTCTATTGTGGCTCACTTTTGACAATGTTTGTTGCTACAGAATATTCAGCCCCTTAATGAGACTCGAAAGTTGCTTTGGTGAAGCATCTTCCAGATGCAGTCCTAAAAAACACTTGGCAAAATATTTCGAAAAAAATGACAAGTCATCTTAAAGTCAGGTATTATCGACATTTCTAAATATTCCTACGCGGATGCTTAGGTACTGGATACGTGCTAAAAACTTTTATATCTGATATGTTTTCCTTCAAAAAAACTATATAGCCTTAATTGTAACATTACGTCATTCTAAATAATATAAATTGGGTTAAAGTAAAAACAATATTTTTGAATCTTATTTATTATAATATTATTCAGTTGGGAAAAAACAATTTAATTGATTTTCTTGAGATAATTTAAAGCGTGATTTGACCAAAGTGTCCCATATTTCGCCAAGTGTTCTTTGTTTATCTTAAGAAAAATTATTTTTTTTTAACTCAAGTGTCCGCCATTTTAACTGAGGTATAAAAATGTATATAGAAATTTAAAACTAATTTAACTCATTCTAAAACACCTTTTGTTTGTGAAAAAATGTAAACGAACAGAAAAATAAGGTTGCCTTTTTATTTTAGTCGCCGCCACCTTCATTTGTGAATGACATATGTCACTATTTTTTTATTTTTAAAATGGCTATGTCTTACTTAGCGCAACCCAACATTTTTCCAAAGGCTTTGTGTTTAACCTAAGGAGACAACGAAAAACATTCCTTTTTTTACTTAATCGTCCGCCATTTCAACTAAGGCATTAACATTTGTTGTGACACGAAAATTTTAAACTAATGTAACTCATCCTAAAACTGCTTTGGATTGTGCTAGCGTGACGAAAAATAATGACGTTTCTTAATTTTAGGCGCAACCATCTTGATTTGAGAATGGCATATGTCGTTTTTTTGCAATTTTTGAGTTGAGACAGGCGTCCTCGATTTATTACAAATTGATATATTGCATGTCATATTGGTATATTGCGTGAAATTTCTTGGAACATTGGGAATGTCCAAAATACATCCTGTGAATGTCCAACGGTCCATCTCTTTATTATTCACTGAATATTCAGAATGTATGTAATCTGTATGTATTCAGGAAATAATAAAAAAGTAGATCGTTGGACATTCACAGAATGTGTTTTGGTCATTCCGAATGTTCCAAGAATATTCACCCAATATATGAATATTTTGGCTGTGTGGGCAGAAGGAGAAAATTACTTTTTTCTCGACAGTTTGGTTCCCATTTTGAATATCAAATGTCAAATCAAATTTTTTAAAAAATTGTAGCAGAGATGAACTTATCGCTAATAGTATTTATTAAAAAAATATATTTTTTTAAATGTTGTCTATACGTTAACAAGGTCTCTTGAATTTTTTATAAACTCTAATCTTTTTTATTGTGAGATCAAGAAGCCGGTTAGTAGCTTTAATATGAGACATTCAAAAAGATTATCAATTAAAAAGTAAAGAAAAAATCAAAGAAAAAATAAATTTTTGAAATCTGATCGCCATTTTGTTTTGAAGTGATATATATGTCAACTTTTTTATATTTTTCGATTTAGTGGGACTTCCTCACTATTAGCCGATTGATTTCCAAATTATTTTTTTGAAAACGTAAAAAGCACGTAAAAGCAGCAATATAAAAAAATATACCCTTTTTGCAGTTTCTTTTTACGAATTTACTCCACTATAAATAGTAGCTTGTGTGTTTAATTATGCCTTCAGCTTTACTTATAATAAAAACAGCAGATGTGTCAAAAACCCGGGCATATTATAAATTTTAATTTTTTACCGATATAATAAAATTGCTTTTTAAATAAATAAAGTGTAGAGTGCGGACACACTAAAGGTATGGCCCAATTCTGATATCGGTTTTTAACTAAGTAGCAGGTGAGGACGTTATACGCTTGTTAAATCTGACCGTCTGAATAGATGCATTTTGATTTTATGAATAATTTTGGTAAAAGTATAATGGGAAATTAAAGACAAAGTTTACAGTTCGTCAATTTTGGCATATAACTATGAGATGCTATAACGGCCCTGCATTTGCATGTTTCGAAAAAAAGCCGTAGCGATAATAACTCTCCTAATCAAGTTAGCCTGGAAAAAATGCAGAGCCAAAAACTCTTCGGGAATGCGCAGTAGATTTTGCGCCTTTTGCCTTGCCCATGGCCAACCCTGATTTTTACATTATTTTCTTTGTTTTTCAAAGATATTATTGTTACATATTTTGCAACACGGCAATACTAAGACCTAGGATCTAATATGGATCCATCGTCTGGTGGTCGGCAGTGGAGAGGACCACCATATCCCAAAATCTCAGAAGTCTGCAAGGGCTAATGTGCAGGAGAATAACCGGCGCCATGAGGACGACACCAATCCAGGCCCTCGAGACCATTCTGGGACTGCCTCCGCTACCGACTTGGATCAAGAAGGAAGCGATGGCGACCCATTTGCGTCTAAGAGACTCTGGTCAGTGGAGAAGAAGAGGGGAAGCCGTTGGACACCTCGCCCAAATGGCCACCAGGGAGATGCCACTTGCGTCCTTTGAGATCAAGACAACCCGAGTTCCCTGGAGATTCAATAAGACGTACAAAGTCGTCATTCTCGATAGGGAATTCTGGCAGAGAGAGAACCACCAACAGTTCGAGAGGAACGCTGTGATATGCTACACTGATGGCTCCAAGCTATCGGATCGGAGAGGCAGACAACAGGGGCGGGGGTCAAGACGAAAGAGTTACAGTGATGTGGGTACCGGGACATACGGGAGTGTCTGGCAACGAAAAGGCGGATGAACTCGCTCGGATCGGTGCCAGCACTCAATACGTGGGGCCGGAACCACTCTTAGGTATAACAAGGAGACAGCTACAAAGTCGACTCATTAAATGGGCTAACGATGCACTGGCAGACTCCTGGGAGAACGAAATAAGATGCGGACAGTCCAAAGAATTCATCGACGGACCGGACGCGGCCAGACTCAAATGGCTCCTGGGAAGGACACGAAAAGATATTGGACTACTGACAGGGATACTGACCGCCCACAACCGACTCAGTAAGCATCTGACTCGCATCGGGATCGGGAATGAGGACCTACGAGCTCTCAAGTGGGCCAAAGTACTGGACTTCGCGAAGAAAACAGGAAGGCCCGGAGAGCCCACTACCGTACAAACGGTACAGGTGATGGATTAGGGGACTGGGCTGAGGTAAGGTAAAAAGGGACCGATTGGGCCTACTTGCCAAGTCTTGGGTCGCCCCCTAGTTACTGCTACTACTACTACTACATATTTTGTGATCCTTCTACCATTATAGTATCTCATAGTTATATAACGCGACCACACGAGCGCTGTAATGAGCCTTACCGTACACGCACTTCTTTTGATGTTCAAAACGTTCAAAAGACGGCCCAGGTTTTACTTTAAACATCTTCTTTATAATAAATAAGCATTTTATTAAATTAAACAACAACACAAAAAGTAACATATCTAAAAATAAATTGTTGTGTTCGTAATGAGCTTATATAATGACCGCTGCGTTATGAGCTTACTACCGCACTTGTGCTGATATGCGACTCATTACATAATACAAACTGGCCAAAATTAGAGACATAATACGTCCATTAAATTGGGGGGACTATCATAGAGAGCGTCACAAAAATACCGATGCCATAATTTGTAGCTAATTTGTTACCAAAGAATAAAATATGTAGTATAAACAAAATTTTTGGGTAATATTTACGAAAACCAAAATCTCAAAACCGCATATCAATAGCTGTTTTACTTCTAAAGTTATGATATTTTCAATATATTTTAAAGTTTTTTCAAATAACTCGGGAAGTAAGGCTCCCACGAATGTAGACTTTATAACAAAAAATTTGAACTCCATATTCATGGAAACCTAAATTTGAAAACCGTATATCGCTACTTGCTTTTGTTCCAAAATTACAATTTGTTTAAATATATTATTCCCTTTTTCCCCCCTTCGACCCCCCACCACTCTACCCAATAATTAATCAATTCATGGTCACCCGATAGAGAATTTTTGTACCAAATTTTGTTAAAATTGATTAAAGCGTTCTTGAGTTGTCGTGTATAGAGACAGACAACAGACCGACAAACAACTTTTTTTTTTCGTCGATTAAGGTGTTTTGGAACCTTAGTAACTCATTTTTGATAAAATTAAGAGACGTCAAAATTTCACGATTTTAAGAGTCCCCCATACCGAATTTGTATGGTGGATTAAAAATAACTACCTCAGTTAAAATGGCGGACAACTAATTAAAGAAAAAGGGTTTATTTTTTGTTTTTTTTTCGTAAGTAAACAAAAAACACTTAAAAAAAAATATTTAAAAAAAATTGGTAGTAGAAAGCATGGATAGTCCACCATACAATCAATTATTTTATTACCAAAATCTGAAAACCGCATATCAATAGCTGCTTTACTTCTTAAGTTATGATTTTATCAATATATTTTAACTTTTTTTCAAATAACTCGGAAACTAAAGCTCCCACGAATTTGGACTTTATAATAAAATTTGTAGTCCATATTCATGGAAACCTAAATCTGAAAATCCTATATCGCTACTTGCTTTTGTTCCAAAGTTACAATTTTTTAAATTATTTTATCCCCCTTCTTCCCCTCTTTAACCGCCACCACCCTACCCAAAAGTTAATTAGTTCATGATCAGCCGATAGAAGATTTTTGTGCCAAATTTTGTTAAAATCAATTAAGGGGCTCTTGAGTTATAATGTATACAGACAGACAATGGACAACAGACAACAGACGAACAGACCGACAGACTTTTTTTTCATTGATTAAGGTGTTGTAGACTCTTAGTAACTCATTTTTGATAAAATTAAGAAAAGACAAAATTTGATGATTTTAATAGTCCCCGATACCATATTGGTATAGTGGACTAAAAATGAAATGTCACCTCGAAGTCAGGTATTATCTACATTTCTAAATTTTCTTCCGCGGATGCTTAGGTACTGGACACTTGCTAAAAACTTTTATATCTGATATGTTTTCTTTTAAAAATACTAATTGTAACATTACGTCATACTAAATAAAAAACAAAGTCACCAGTTGATCCATCGGTGGAATTGATTGCGTTCGTAAAGTTTTACGATGGCATCAATCGCGTTCGTCAATTTTCTGATGGATTTCTGATTCCATCAATAGCAACCGGCTTTTGATGTTGATGGAACTGATGCGGTGGATTGCTGGATTGAAACATAATCTTAATATTTTCATGAAAATAATTAAATAAGTTATTAAGTAGTGCTAAAAATGACCACGGAAGAGTCTTCTTCATCAGTCTCTGATGAGGAGGAATTGCACTTATGTGTTTTAAAACAAAATCATGTTCGAATTCACAGCTTTATAAGCGAAACAGTGCCTGCATATACATTACTATAGAGGTAAGTTTGACAAGCTAAATAAATACGTTCGTGCATTTTTGCGATGCCACCGAAAAATCATCGGCAATGACGTTATACCCATCTGTCCATCAAATTAGTGGAATCAAACTCAACAAATCGGTGAATTTCAGTTTAATTTACGAACGCGCACAATTTAAAGCGTGATTTGACCAACGTTTGACCATATTTTGACAAGTGTTTTTTGTTTATCTTATGAAATTTTTTTTTTTAACTTAAGTGTATTTTTTTGAAAGAAATTTAAAACTAATTTAACTTATTGTAAAACTGATTTTGTTTGTGAAAAAATGTAAACAAACAGAAAAATAAAGTGGTTTTTTATTTTAGGCGACGCCATCTTGATTTGTGAATGACATATGTCACTTTTTTTATTTTTGAATGGCAATAACTTACTTAGCGCAACCCAATATTTTGCCAAGTGCAAGTGCTTTGTGTTTATCTTAAGAAAACAACGAAAAAAAACCCATTTTTTACTTAATCGTCCGCCATTTTAACTGAAGCATGAATTTTTTTTTTTTGACATGAAAATTTAAAACTAATTTAACTCATCTTATAACAGCTTTGGGTTGTGCAAAATTGCTAACGCGCAGAAAAATAATGACGTTGCTTTATTTTAGTCGCGATTGATATATTGCATGAAGTTAGTATAAATACCATACCAGAACCAGAAGGGGAAAATTACTTTTTTCTCGATAGTTTGGCCGCCATTTTGAATATCAAATGTGAAATCAAATGTTTTTTAAAATTGTAGCAGATACGAACTAATCGCTAATAGCATCCACTAAAAAAATGTATTTTTTTTTAATATTGTCTATAGGTTAATATATATAATAATTATATTTTTGCCATATCAAGCGCGATCTTTGGTTTTAGTATGAGGCATTAAAAAAGATCATCACCTAAAAAGTTAAAAAAAAACTAAATTTTTGAAATCTGGCAGTCATTTTGTTTTGAAGTGACACATGTCAACTTTTTTTTTTTTTTTTGGGTTAAGTGGCACCTCCTCACTATTACCTAAGTGATTTCGATTTGATTTTTCTGAAAATTTATAAAACACATTTTTTCCTAATTTTGACAGCCGCCATCTTGGTTTCTGGAGCCGGAAAATGGGGGATCCTCAACTGGAATTTTAGCTTTTGGTATTAGGTATTACTATGCCAAATATAAAAAATATACCCTTTTTGCAGTATCTTTTTACTAATTGACTCCACCAATAAAACCCTTAAAAATAGCAATTTCGGACGCTTATATCTCGTAAGCTCTAAGCCCTGCGATAATAATTTTTGATATAGTATCTAGAACATATACAATTTTAAAGAAAATTCATAGAAAAATGAAATCCCTTAGTGATCTGTGCGTTTTTAATAAATTGGTAGTGCATGCTTAAAAATAAACTTACCCAATAAATAACTCGCGCCCAAGTGTCCTCGCACCTAATTTTCCCGGACTCAACCGGCTGGATCCAATTGTCCTAGACTGAATTTTTGGATGTGTCATTTGTCACAACGTAGAAATTTGGGTGAGAAAAAATGTAAATTCTAATTAACCTTCTATTATTAATTATTTTTAAATCATCCCGAGGTACCTTTTTCTTCTAATTGATTTTTAACTTAATATTTATTAAAGCGTGATGACAAATTTTATAGTTTTAACAATTTCAAAAGTTGATTTTATACTTCCAATGTTTATTAATTTTAGTGCCCATTAAAATGATTGACCCAATTTCGAGAAATTTTCATGAACGTTTTAGCAAGGTCTTTTGAATAATGAGGATAACACTTTTAATTATTTAGGTTTAACAATGGAAATTAAATTCAATTCATTCATTCATAAAAGTTTAAATTTTTAATCTGACTCAGTAAGATTGAACAGGTTGCATCCCTTAGAAAATATTGACCAATAAAATTAACGCGGCTTCCAACTTTTGAGCAAATAGGAGACGAATTACAGCGACAATTTGCATGTGTAAATTTTCGCTTTATTTTCCTTTGGAAAGTCATTCCTAATTTTTTTTTGATTTTTTTTTATACTGGGATCAATGCCGTGGACTAATCTGTATATAATATGATGTATCACCGCTTTTTCAGACCCGGCTAAAAATTCATCCCTGGCGCCCCCCAAACCCCTGAGTACCGCCCTATAGCTAAATCAATTTTGGTCTGTATAAGCGGTAAAGTATAGCGATTTCGGTCTGTATAGGCGGTCAAACCAATGTATATATATATTAAGTCCTTTAATAGTTAAAACCCATGTGCCCAAGTATAGCGTGATCGGCATTTGGTTACGCTTTCGAAGTAACTTACATAAAAGTTATTATTTTCGAAAAGGGTAACTTTCATAACATTGGCCTCCTCTGACTTTTAAACATTTACAGTACTAAAAAGATATATTGAAAACAATATATTGGAGAAATGTTGGAAAAAAATTAAAACTTTTTTATTTCAGTCATTTTTTCGAAATAACCTATATTTAACGAGTTCTGAAAAAAATATATCTCGGGTAAATAAATAGTAAGACAAAAAAATACTATTATGTAATTTTTTTTTTCCATTGAAAAGACTTTTATCGGTTTTGTTTTAAGTGTAACCGTTTAAGAATAAAAAAAACTTTGTACTTCCTCAAATTTTTCCAGTCGAAACTATATAACAGTTAGAAAAAAAAGTTAAACATAAGAAATGTTCAGTTTAATGAAGGTTATTTATAACAAAAAAAGTAATTAATTGTTGCTTACTTTTTGAGTTATAAAAAAATGTAATTTTTTTAATGTTTTATTTTTTTGGAGGTGTTTAAAGTCAAATTCCGAGTTGTAAGTCGGAATTCCGAGTTCAAAGTCGGACTTAAAATAAAAATTGTTTTGTGACCCTTCTACGCTTTCGTAGGTTACACATTATCTGGGCTTCGTACGATTGATAATTTTTAAATATTTGTTTATTGAAAAAATAAGATTTTAACTGCCCGCAAAAAATAACCAAACAGAACCTTTTTTGGTTACCGATGCAAAAAACGGATTTTTTAGATTTTTATCAAAAACACGATTTTGATTCGATGCAAAACTTTTTTTTATTGTGAAGGTCTGCAAAAAAAATACTTTTATCTACAACCAACGAATAATACTCATTTTACGACTATCTCATCGCGATTATAATGGCTTATTTACGGTCCTAGGATAATAATAAAGCTTAGACGTAAACCACAAGATAGCCTGAGCACTAATTGACGCAAAAATGTGAATTAATTTTCTATATTTTCAAGACAATACATATACAGGGTGATTCCAAATTCTCTAGAAAGATTTGAACAGTGGTTACTGGTGATTATTTTGTTTAAATTTCATCTTTTTTTCTCTGAATTTAGGAGTAAAAATTTCGTATTTGACAAATGACAATGACATGTTTTACGGATTTTTTCAAGCATTTTGAAGTTGTCAAGTTTTGTTTTGAAAAATTGATATTTCTGCCACATAGTAAAAGGTGGTTCTCAGAAAATATTAAAAATTTTTAAATGCAAATATCTCTAAAATGAAAGAGTTTACAAAAATATATTTTACTAATTCTTGTTCAGAACAACAAATTCTACCTACAGTTAAAGTCTTTCAGGGGAATTTTGAATCACCCTGTATATGTAAATAAATCCAATATAATTTTAGTCCCGTTAAATTGACATATTATGCATTTTTAAGAAAAAAAACTACTATTATTATTTTTTTGCACACAAATAATGAATATGGTACGAAATTCAAAAACAGAGTAGCTAAGGCGAAGTAAATGGTTTGTGTTTTAGTTTTGTGTATTTTTTTTTCGTTCTTTGAAATTTTTGATGAAGGTAATAAAAAAATAGTTTTTAAAACTCGAGGCTAAACTGTACTTTTTTACTCGCGTTTTCAAATCACTCGCTGGGCTCATTCTTTAAAACCACGCTTGTAATAATTGTTATCAAAGCTGAAAAAAATTTCTTATCATTTTTTTTCGCTAATAGCGCAAAATAATAATATTACGAATATCTAAATAATCTAGCTTAAAAAATAAGCCCTTTCCTCGAGTTTTTAACAAGTGTTCGCAAAAAATATTTTTAAAAATACGACCAAATAACGAACTTTCAGAAAATAAAATGGTCAACAATGTCAGGTCATCGATTAAAGTGACACGGTAATCATTGTTGTGTCATCCATCAGCCGCCCTTGACTTATAGTATATAATTTACTGCGCTCGTTATTTAAACCAACGCTTGTAAAAAACACCATTTTAGCCGCTAGTGGTAAAACCGACTATTTTTTTATTTTTCAGTAAATCCTGCGACATTTTAAATGTTTGTTGTTTAACTTCAACCAGATTTATCTTAATGACTCGTGGCATTCTAACAATTTAGCGTTAATTCGCCATCTCGAGCGTGCCATTATAAATTTACAGCCTGGAAACGTCTCAAAAGATAAAACGGACACGTGACACGGTAGACCAGGAAGATTCTGGAAGAATACATATAGCAAAGATACAACAAATCATTGTTCTCAGAAATAGCTAAACCCATGGGTGTAGATAAGTGAGACAGGACAAGGGAGTAATAGAGAAGGGGCATGTGTAAGACCGCGAGATTTTTTTATGAACGAGTTTTGTGACTCTGTGAGATTGATAGCTCTTTGGTCACACAATCGAGTGTTACCGGGTGTTTTGTTTGCATCAAAAAATACAACTTTCGCAACCGGGGAATGATTATACTCGATTCCATATAACTAAAGAACGAGGATCCCAAAAAATTTACTTTTACGGTCATTTGACCTTAAATGATCTTGAAAATAGGAACAAAACAAATTTTTGCTATTTTCTCTTCAAAAAATCTTAATAATTCGAGGTTTTGTCAGTCCAACTTCAAATCTACCTTAAACTATTAGGCATGTACGCCAAATTCGATCCTTAGAGTTTGATGCAGTTAAAGGCTTCATGACCTTGAAAAATACCCCAGTAAAATTAACATATTGCAAAAATAACATAGTAAAGGGCACTATTAATCAACTAATAAAGAGTAGAGGACACAATTTGGTAAGAAACATAAGAAGGTCAAGTCCAACAATACTGTAAAAAAAAATTGGTTCAGCTATGACGCGTTTCAATATGAAGGCTGATATATCAAAATGGCGACCTATAATCACATTTTATTTTATCCAATTTCGTAAAAAAGCAAAGACGACAAGGTGGCCATTAATTCTTGTTGACTTATCGCCGCTTACTATGAAAAAAAAGTTAAGTTGATGCGTGACCTTGATTGACCTTGAAAATAACATGTACGAGTGAAAAATCAGCTTTTTGTGATGTTTTTTCCAATTTACCACTACGCAAAAACTTTAAGTGTTGGAGATGAAATTAACATTTTAGCCATAAACAAACACTTTATTTTAAACCTCCCTACCATTTGTTTTTATACGGCGTTCCACACGTTTATGACAGACCCCGGTCAAAATGACATATATGCCTGTCGTGTTTATTAAGTTTCGGAACTGTGCATTTTATGTACTACTTACTTGTCTAGCCAACAAAGTCATTTAAATAACCTATAAGAGATATATATTACCATATACTGTACCAGTGGTTTTAGATGCCATTCTCCAAAATGGCGGTCGAAAAAGCATAAAAAATTCTAATTATGCCAGTAGCGCATGACTATACTTGTTTATTAACATTCATAATAAAATTCAAGGATGAGAATTTAACAGCTATTTAGTCACACATTCATGTGCCACCGCATCCCTGTAGAAGTTCCGAAAATTAATAATACCGGGGTATAGCATAAACATCTAGGACACCATATAAAAAAAATGGTAGGGAGGTATAAAATGAAGTGTTTTTTTTATAACGAAGATGTTAATTTCATCTCCGCCGCTTAAAGTTTTTGCGTAGTGGTAAATTGGAAAAAACATCACAGAAAGATGGTTTTTTACTTGTACATGGTATTTTCAAAGATCAAGGTCATGCGTCAACTAAACTTATTTTCGAAAAGAATTGATGGCCACCTTGTCATTTTTCCTTTTTTACGAAATTGGATAAAATAAAATGTGGTTATAGGTCGCCATTTTGATATATCAGCCGCCATATTGAAACGCGTCATAGCTGAACCCAATTCTTTTTAACAATATTGTTTGACTTGCTCTTCTTTTTTGTCTTACCAAATTTGGTGCCCTTCACTTTAATAGTTGATGAATAGTGCCCTTTAGTATGTTATTTTTGCAATGTGTTAATTTTACTGTGGTATTTTTCAAGGTCATGAAACTTTAAACTGCATCAAACTCTAAGGATCGAGTTTGGCATATATGCCTAATAGTTTGAGGTATATTTAAAGTTGGACTGACAGAACCTCGAATTATTAAGATTTTTTAAAGAAAAAATGGCAAAAATCTTGTTTTTCTGCACTACGGTAACAATTGATTGTGTGACTAAAGAGCTATCAATCCCACATAGTCACAAAACTCCTTCATAAAAAATCCCACGGGATAGAAAGTATCGACATATGCCCCTACACTATAAGGTTCTCCGACGGTCTGAGAGATTCATCAAAAAAGTCAAAGAAAGATTAATTTGTTAACGTGTTAGACTATTTGATCTTTTTGATTAAAGTTCTGTTTTTGTGTCAGTATTCTTTGTCTTTCAATAAAACAAATTTGAGGATGTGTTTGCATTTTCACATTGCTCTTTCCAACACTTCCGCCCGATAAAAACAGTATTATCGCCGTCGGAATCCAAAGGGTTGGGTACAACTTACAAGAAAATTTCCGCAAATTCCAAGAGGAAATGGTTTGCAGTTCACGATATTCTAAAAAGTCATTTTTGATCCGAGTTTTAACAATGTTGCCTGTATTCGGTAACAAATGCTACTAGGTGGCTAGGTTGTCACTTAAAAAATTATCAGCCATTTGAGTTGATAACTTCTTGTTTTGAAGGTTAAACAACAAAGAAGCAAACAAAGTTAGCCAGCATAAAAAACAATTGGGGAATTTTTCTGTGCCAACCTACCGAAATCAATTATCATTCGACAGTTCTACCACGGCTAATCGTACAAAAAAACGCTCTGGTTCTGTGATACAAGCAAACGTTTGTCAGATTCCTAAAATAATTTATTAGGTTGGTTCAATATTTCCGCGCTCTGCTCTCTCAAACTGAGTCAGAAAATATTATTTTTTTTACATCTTTTCTGATTTGTTACTACCTAGGTTTTTTGTTTATTTTTTGTGTTGTTTTTCATTTTTTTTAATATTGAATCTGAAATGACATTAGAAATTTTTCTTCTGAATCTAGTTTAGGGCCTTGAGATAGAATTCTTCTTTTTTATCAAAAACACGGCCATGATGGTAATGATAAGGGCCCAAAATATTTTTGCATGTTTTAAGCGGTTAACATTCTTATCTATGTTTCTCACATTTTTAAGCCATTATTTTTTCTAACATTTGATAGTTTTATTTCCAAAATGTCGATTCGTAGAATAAAAAAACTTAGTTTTTTCAAGTATTGACTATTTTTTAGCATTTCAAAAAAGTACTGAAAAAATTTTTTTTCTCTGAAAAAAATTAAAACTATTTAGAAATAGAAAGCTGTAGTCTAGAGTTGGAGGGAGATAATTTGGAGAAGGATAAAGTATTTTAAAAGAAGACGGAGATATTAAAACTGGTCAAATAGAACAGTTTTCTGATTTGACAAAAGAAGAGAGTGCAGTTTGATGCGAAACAATTTCTTTCAAAAAGAGCGCTTTAAAAGGTCAACATGGCGACGAAAAATTTTTTTTTAATAGGTTTTTTCCAAAATTCAAGAAAAACAGGAAAATACTTTTAAAAATCTCGAACGAAGAGCAAATCTCGCAACACACCATGTTTACAGTATAAATCAGTAAGACAGTTTGATATTTTGACGATGTTATTAAATTATTTTTTCGTAAATACTTTGTGAAAACTTGCGGAAATGGCTTAACTTTTAAGCAAGAATAATTAGAATTTTGGAAAAAAACGGACAAAAATCTTTTTTTTGCACCCGTGATCAAAAAAAAAGTTTGCGTCGGTAACCAAAAAAGCCATGCTTTAGTTTACAGTTACCAAAATCATGTTTTTGATGAAGGTATAAAAAATATTTTAAGGTTTAACATGGCCGTACCATAACTGTCTACAAATGAGCAAACCATGTCTTTTTTGGTTACCGATGCAATTTTTTTTTCATTACGGGTACAAATAATTTCAAGAAATATAGCGTAAAATAGTAATATTAAAAAAATTGGTGCTAAAAAGCATGGATAGTTCAGCATACAATCAATTATTTTATGTTGAAAGAAAATGAAAATATCTCGAAAACTGTAGCTTTAAAAGATTTAAACCTTATAACAAAATTTTTGGGTAATATTTACGAAAAGCAAAATCTGAAAACCGAATATCAATAGCTGCTTTACTTAAAGTTTTGATTTTTTTAAATATTTTAACGTTTTTTCAAATAACTCGGAAACTAAAGCTCCCACTAATTTGAACTTTATAACAAAATTTGTAGTCCATATTCACGGAAACTAAAATCTGAAAACCGTATATCTACTTGCTTTTGTTCCAAGGTTAAAATTTTTAAAAATATATAATCCCCCTTTTCCCCCCTTCAACCCCCCACCACCCTACCCAAAAGTTAATCAGCTTATGGTCAGCCGATAGAGGATTTTTGTAGCAAATTTCTTTAAAATCGATTAAGGCGTTCTTGAGTTATCGTGTATACAGACAGACAACAGACCGACAGACAATTTTTTTTTTGTCGATTGAGGTGGAACCTTAGTAACTAATTTTTGATAAAATTAAGAAAAGTCAAAATTTCACGATTTTAATTGTCCCCCATACCATATAGGTATGTGGACTAAAAATCTATTCATTCTTTACCTAAAAATTAAGCAACTTGTTTAAGTGTAACAAACGTCAGAAACTAAAATGGCCGACAACATAAGTTTTCCACGGCCGCTTTGATTAGTAGCAGAACATTGGCGAGCTCAGATGTTGGGATTTTTTGATAAAGGTGTAAAAACATAGTAGTTTTTTTTTATACCTTCATCAAAAATATAATTTTAGTAACTGTCTGCAGATAGTAAATACCTCCTTGGGGTAATGAAGCTTAAAAGCTTGTTTCGGAATCTACAAATAAAATTAAACATAAAGAAATACATAAATTTATTACGCAAAGGATCAGCCTCGCAAAACAAAGAGGAAACGCGGCCTCAGTCTTGGAAATCATACCAGCTGATCATGGTCTAGATGAGGTTTTCTATTTATAATTAAAATTTTTATATTTCTTATTTCTAATTTTGTTAATTCTCATTTTATATAGTTTGTGTTGTGTTAGTTTTATTTACATAGCCAAAATTATTTTACATTTAAAAATATATTAAATACATTATTAGTCCACCATCGTGAAAATCGTGAAATTTTGACTTTTCTTAATTTTATCAAAAATGGGTTACTAAGGTTCCAACATCTTAATCGACAAAAAAAAAAGTTTTCTGTCTGTTTTCTGTTGTCTGTCTGTATACACGATAACTCAAGAACGCCTTAATCGATTTTAACGAAATTTGATACAAAAATCCTCTATCGGCTGACCATGAGCTGATTAATTTTTGGGTAGGGTGGTGGGGGAAAAGGGTGATAAAAATATATATAAAATATTTGAAAAAATTGTAACTTTGGAACAAAAGCAAGTAGCGATATAAGGTTTTCAGATTTAAGTTTCAATGAATATGGACTACAAATGTTGTTACAAAGTCCAAATTAGTGGGAGCTTTAGTTTCCGAGTTATTTGAAAAAACGTTAAAATATAAAAAAAATCATAACTGTAGAAGTAAAGCAGCTATTGATATGCGCTTTTCAGATTTTGTTTTTCGTAAATATTACCTAAAAATTTTGTTATAAGGTTCAAATCTTTCAAATTTTTCGAGATATTTTCATTTCCTTTCAACATAAGTAATTTATTGTATGGTGGACTATCCGTGCTTTCTAGCATCAATTTTTTTTCTAGCCATTTAAATTTAAAACAAACAAAAGTCCACTAGTTTGGTCTACTTGAGCGCTTGCAGGTTTGCACTTTAGTTACAGCCGAGTATATGTGGTTTTTTCATAGTACATAGTACATAAACATAATATTTCCTGGACTATATACTATATTTTATCCTAGAAATTAAATTTGAGTGCTCCTTAATGTAACCTTGCTTCATTAAATCATTGAAGGTCATCACCACGTTATACAATATACACCCTACTTTAGTAGTGACACGAATTTGATGTAATTAAATCGAGTGAACTTGAGTTTCATCAGTGCCTTGTTTACATTGGCAACGTATCAACACAATGGATATATTCCGTAGAAATCCTTTGTGGAGTAGTGGGTATAACGATATTTACTCTCACACGGACGACTCGGGTTCGATTCCCGGAAAGGCAAACAAACTATACTTTCGCGATTGGATGTTTGTAAATATCCGAACTTTAGTTAACTTCGATATAGCTTTTGTGGAAGTCCTAGTATTAAAACAACAACAACGCTAAGCCTAACCGCGTGCCCAAAAAAGTTGTCGGGATGGGCAAATATGTCCCGTTTTTTTTTTGTTGAGGTCCCGTTTTTCTCTTTTTTTTTAAATTAAAATACTACCCACAAATATTTATGTGTTTTCTGAAACCCCCATATTGAATTGGAATAAAAAGATCGCTTTCAATAGGGAGATTTTGGTCAGGCAGTTTAACGTCAAATTTCGTTACTCTTATGGTTACCGTTACCGTAAATAAAGGTAACTTCAAGAGGTTAAAAATAGAGCTTTTGAACGTAGTCAATCATTTGGCGGTAAACATAACCTTACTTTTTTATTGACTTTTGTTGTTTTTTTCTCAAGTCTTTTTTTATTTGCTTTTCTAATCATATCATGGAGGAAAATGTTAATTTAGTCATAGGACTGAGAGATGGACACCCCAACATAAATTTAGTGAGGCAAATGATTTTGCAAGATATCGAGCCTCTGCAAACTTAGTTGTACTTACTCACCTGTTTACCAAAAAAACGGTAAAAAGGCACCTTTACTACTACTATAAACACGGTTAACAAAAGAAAATCCAAATACACAAAATTTTTTAAAACAAAACAAACTTTTATAACCTAAAAATCTTCCACCACAGAATCCCGTTGATCGGGAACCTTCCCGCTCTAATTAGAACTTTCCAGGAACGTTTCTAAATGGACCACCACGGAACAGTCCAGAGAAACGTTCCAAGAAATCTTTCTAAATGGACCACCACGGAATGTTTCAGAGTAACGTTTTTCAAACGTTTCATAAACGTCTTATATTCAGAGGGAAACGTTTCAGAAACGTTCCTGGAACGTACCGTGGGTCGCGCAGGAACGTTTTTAAAACGTACTTGTGTTATTAGGGTTACGATTTTATAGCTGTATAGAACCGTTGTGGCTGCTGTGTTTGCTGTAAAGTAGTCACCCATCAAGTAGCATTTGGACGTCATGCTTACGTAACATTACGTCGGGCCAGACAACTTGACGACGTCGGAATGCAACGTTATTCCGACTTCGTTCCAACCAGATTTCGCACCCAAATGAGGAAAACCAATTTGGGTCGTAGCAACACGCGACGTCCGCAACTGCGTTCGAAATTTTACGCAAGGGCTTACGCTTGGCCCGCACGCCGGACGTAGGTACGCCAGGACGTGTATTCTTGAACAGGAAGCGGCATAGATCTATGGCGAATGATCACATGGGATGAAAACTTATATTCTTGAGCGATGATCCGATCTTACGGATTTCATGAAAATCATACGTTCCCGATCTCATGGTCCGAACAGCGTCGAATCTAGTGTCGCTTGCGCAGTAAAGAGGTTTTTTTTGGAATGTATTGCTTCCTAAACTGCTTTTTGATCGTGGGAGGTGATAGATCCCATGCGATAGATCCTATCACACAAAGAAAGACCGGATCGTATGACTTTTAAGAATACACGTCCACTGTGCTTTTCACATGAGACGCCGCGCGCTGCGAGTGGCGGCAGTTTGGTGTAGCCGTTCTGTTGCCAAGGTTCTCGAGTCAGTTCAAGTAAATTTCGAACTAATTTTGAACCACTTTTAAAAATTTTTAACCACACTCCTTCCTGGTTTTTTTATATTCAAAATGAGGGGTGCAGCCGGACATCAAGTTACATCCCCCTCATTTAAAGCGTAGAGAAAAATGAAAAGCAACTATGCCAAAATTAAGAACTAATTTCGAACTCCTAACATCACCAAAAAGAATTTTGAAAAATCCACTAGTAACCCTGTTAAAAACGATTTAAATTAGCTCTAATTATATCTTTGTTTCTTCTGTTTTCTAAATTCTCTTAATTAGGCTGCAACTGTATGCGCTGCTGGCTTCTCACGGAACCTAGCAGCGCATGCGCTAAATTAGCTCTAATTAGTTACATAGATTCTAATAAAAAAATCGCAAGTTGCGTTGCTAGCTTCTTGTACATAAATAAACTGATTACGTACTTTACTTTCGTTTTTGTACTCATCGTAGCCATCAGTTAAAAAAACTATTTTTTCACTTGAAAATGTTTAAACTACTTTTCTGAATGACACTTGTTCCTTGTTATGATTGTATATAATAGGTCCTTTATTTTGAGAAAAAAATCATCATAGCGAATTTTCGTGTATCTACTGTCAGCCCCCACTGTTTGCTAACATACCGAATGTTGTGTGATTTATTAAAACAAACAAAATTTAGGAAACTCTGGGTAGTGCTGTAGAATACCTTTGATTTTTTCATATACATAAAAAATGACTCTTTAGTGGTCAATATACGATAAAGATTTTTGATTACTTCGGCACCTTCTTTCTTTCTGGAAACTAATTTCAGAGTTTGGCGTCATAAAAAAAATGTTGCAAGTTTTGTAACAAACATTTTTTGCCTCCGACCAATAAAAATTGAGGAAAATCGCGTTTAATTTTTTGGACATGGCCGATAGGGGTAGAGGATTCACAAACTTGGGAATCTTATCTTCACATCAAGGGGTGTGAAGATACTACATACCAAAAGGCTATTCTGGATTGGGTCAATTGATAAGTTGACTGTGCTACTAATATTAATTTATTTATTTTACACTCATCATATAAAAGGGAGCATAAAACCATTGTGTAATAAAACTAAACTTATCCATCCATCCGTCCTCAATGGATTTTTAAATATTTATACGATATATGAAGAAAGAAAATATACGTATTTAAAATAAAAGTCGAGTGGCCCAGATCAGACACGTTTTTCATGGTTAGAAAGAAAACTGGAGCAAGTTTAATCGAAACAAGGAAGGCTTTACGAAAGTGTTTCGGAGCAAGGTCAAACGAAGTTAGTTTTTTTTAAATAAACGATGCTAATATTTTTTGAAGCAAGCATATAACTATATGTGCTATATTGCCCTTCTAATTTAGCAAGTTAAAAATGTTGTGTGTGGAGTGCATTCGCACTCTGTGGTAATATTATTGTTTACCGTTAAGTTGCTTAAGCTAGTAGAGATACTTTTTTTTTCTGTCAGTGACCTTAGCTCAGGAAATGTTTAAGTGACTTTCAAAACGGTCATGCCATATTCATACATTTTGGAGTCAAATAAACATCAGAATTGGCTTGAATGAAGAGCACTTTTTTGATTTTTTGCGAATAATCTAAAATTTCTTTGTAAGGCCACCAACTCAAATGTTTACATATTTCAACATTTTTGACATAGTTTTAGCAAAAAATTTAGAAACCAGTTTTTTTTAATATTATATAAAAAAACTGCAATAAATTTTGCCTGCGGCGCTAGGTGATATCACTGATTGTTACAAGATAAGTTTAATTATAACAAATTTTTGTCAACAACATTAGAAACTGGCAATTTTAGAATAATTTGCTTAACATTTTTGCCTGCGACGCATTTACGATATAATTTTGGAAACAAATTTGTCCTTGGCCCCCGTGACGCAATGGGTGGCGTATCTGCCCGCCGCACAGAAGGTCCTGGGTTCGAATCCTGGATAGGTGCATGGATATGTTGTGATTGTCTTGAACTTTGCAAAAACTTAGCTAGACTGGGCATTGATCCTTAATGTCCCAGTATAAAAAAGAAGTTGCGCCTTTACTGCTTTTGTTGATAAATAAGTTTTTTTTTTCGTAAACAATAATCGAACCCAACACCTACTAAAAAGCCCCACAGTGGGACCAAATAAAATATCCCTGGCCAAAACCTATATAGCTATATATAAATAAAGTAAAAATTGTTATACATTAGCGGTGGGATTTACTAAAAGGGTTTAGTCTATTTTAGAACTGTCCTAAGTTTTAGTGAAATTTTTGGTTTTAAGCATTTTAAACCAACCCTCCTTGAGTTTTGGATATAGTTTGATTTATAAGAAGAATTTTAATAAAATTGTTTAGAATTTAGAAGAAAAGAACATTAAAAAATTTAAACCCACGCGGAGTTTAAATAGTAAACACTGCAGAACAAATTAAAATTGGGGTTATATGTCATTCTAATTAAAACTTACCCTTGTTAATTAAATTTTCCAATTAATTCTTGATATCACACCACGATTTAGATGGGTACTAATCAAATAAGGAGTAGATTAATTTTGTATTTATTTCAAAGTTGTTTTTATTTATAAAATGTATTAAAAAACCTAAAAAATTTCAATTTCAAAACATTAGCTGCGTTCAAATCACAAACAGCGAATTCGGATCTCTTACCTCTGCTTGTACCTTGGCATGCACCAGCCTCTACTGATGAAAGCTACAGGTTTAAAATGAGTGGGCTTTGAGTAAGGAATGTTTTCTTGACTGAATTTTTAGATAACCTCCATTTTTTAATTTCAGTTTGTAAATAAATTAATATAGTTGTTTTGGGTTTTTTTGTTTGGTATATTTTTCGTGCATAATCAGTGACCTTTACTTATGTTTGTTTTGCCTCGTAGTGCCCTCATGAATATATTGTTTGTGCTGAAACCAGTTTCAAAATATAGCGTTTTTCTGGACAAAATTGGAGGTGCTTCAATGGTTAATGAATAACTTGGGATAGTAAATGAGATAAATTAATCCTTGTGAAAACGGTTACTTAGGGAAATTATAAACGAACTTATTACCAATTGCACAAAACAATCCTTTCTGGGGGCTATAAATTTAAACCACCTCCCAGAGGTGGTTTAAAAAATCACCAACCTTATAACCTCAAACGGAGATACTGAAGCCATTATGCGCCAAATTTTTGGCGTATTCGCCATTTGCCATTTTAAAACCTGTCAAAAAAAATTAGTTTTAGGGTATTTTCTCCTAAAGTAAATTTCCCCTTACACAAAGAAAAATTTGAAGCAGAAAAGAATAGGATTAGGAATATAGCTGGCGAAAACGGTTACGACGAAGGCTTAATAAATAAGCTGATAAATAGACATTCTTTTCAAAAAACCTTTCGGAATTCCACAGACAAAAAGATACCTGCGACTCAAAATTTGTATCAATTCCTTATAATCCTAATTATACGAAAGGATTACAAAAAGTATTTAATAACGCCGGTCTTAAATTAGTATATCAATCCGGTAACACAATAAGAAGTTTACTAGGAAATTCCAAGGATAAAACTACAGTTCTAGAAAAAAGTGGAATTTACGAAATTAGTTGCATAGATTGGACAAAAAATATGTTGGCCAAACGAGACCCTCTATTCAAACACGTTTTAAAGAACACTTAGCACACTTAAAATACGGAAGAACAGAAAAGTCAAGTGTGGCCGAGCATGCTTTTGAAAACAATCATAGATTCATATTAGATAACCTAAAACTTCTAAAAAGTGTACCAAACAAAAGACTTTTGAATGCATATGAAAGTATGGAAATCATTAAATCCAGAAATAGTTTAAATAAAGATAGAGGACCCATCCCGTTTAGTACACTTTATTCTTTAGTTGAGGGGAGATAGGATTATAAATCGTGATCAATCACAAATTATTAGTCTTATCTCCGCCCACTAAAAGATTGTATATAAGATAGAGCGTAGGTTAATTTAGTTTATTGTTTATCGTCTCCTGATGATGCTAAGGTTGTTAGCGAAACGCGCGTCGAGTGCAAAAAAGTGTAGTTTTGGTTTGTGGAAAACAATCATAACTTTGTTTTAGTGCAACCAAAGGTTCCAAATTTCCAACATAGTATTATTTTCTTGCTTAACTCTGTATAAATCATCACAATATTTTCTTCAGGGATTTGGTTCGCAAAAATCTGAACCCCAATTTTTGGCACTCTTCAAATAGTTCTATGCTCTCTAGCTTTAATGGTAGTGATCCAGCCTGATTTGAATGGCATTTTAGACTTTACAATAAGTTGTTAATCCATTATATAGCTAATCTCATAAACTCGCGCGATTTCCAACCAAAACTGAATAAAATAACTCACTTTTGAAAATCTAAAAAAACCGCTTGCCAGGTTTGACAGACTTTGACAAGCGGTGGCCAAAACCGGCAGGTACAAAATTAAAATTGTGTGAAATATATTTCGACATTGAAAAATGCTCTGTCTTTCTTTTATGATCATATGGAAAGAGATGAACGGGATAAGCTAGGTCTTTACTTAATACAAGCATTACTTTCACTCTCCGCCGCTATGCGCTATGCGCTACAGGAACGTAGTTCCTGCGCGGCCTTATCTTTGTGTTAGTTTCCGTAAGTTATTATGTTGTCTCTGGGAATAAACGCAGACACAAACTTTCGCATTTATAATTATTAGTAAGATAATAATGCCTTGAAGCTTTTTGGAAAAAACTGCAGACAAAGCTGCGGTATTCGCCTAGTCACTCTTCAAAATCATAACTTTTTAGTAAATGAGTGACAAGTTAGAGGGCCTCCTTATTGCCTTTATGTTAGGATGACTTCATCCTGAAGCCTCGCCAGACTTCAGGATGCAGTGACCCTACTCCAAGTCCCAGCAAATTTTAAATTGATCAAGTCGCACGAGTGAAATAAATTGACAGCCACCTGTTCTGCATTAATTTTACCGCAGCCGGTACAATGCACTGCATGTTGATGACCTATTTTAGTGCACCTGTAATTTTAAAAGGTATATTTCGCAAGCAAACTAGGGCAAATATTATTATCTTTAAAAAAGGATTTAGCGAGGGTGAATAAATAACAAAAGTAATGAATAGCGAACTTTCCCTCAAAAAAGGTAATGGTAACCGTAGATCCGGATTTCGCACTTATGATGCTCATCAGTACGGTGCTAGGAATTAGGAGATGAAATGATGATGAAAAAATGTGACACAGGATTCATGTAAATGGGCAGATGTACCTTTAATTTGAAGGAAAATTAAGCGTCTCTACGGAGACAGATATATTTATCCTTACAGATACCCTAAGCTCTGGAGTTAATAAATCTAAAAAGGGATTTAGCGAGGGTGAATAAATAACAAAAATCAATGAATAGCGAGCTTTCCCTCAAAAAAAGTCATGGTAACCGTAGATCCGGATTTCGCACTTTAGTTATTGATTCACCCTCGCTAAATCCCTTTTTAGATTTATCAACTCCAGAGCTTAGGATATCTGTAAGGATAATTATATCTGTCTCCGTGGGACGCTTAATTTCCTTCAAATTGACTTCGAATTGATAGATGGTTGTCTTTTTCATGAATCCTGTGTCCCATTTTTTCATCATCATTTCATCTCCTAATTCCTAGCATCGTACTGATGAGCACCACAAGTGCGAAATCCGGATCTACGGTTACCATTACCTTTTTTCAGGGAAAGCTCGCTATTCACTGATTTTGTTATTTATTCATCCTCGCTAAATCCCTTTTTAGATTTATCAACTCCAGAGCTTAGGATATCTGTAAAGATAATTATATCTGTCTCCGTAGAGACGCTTAATTTTCTTTCAAATTGAAGGTACATCTGCCGATTCTACAATTTGACAGATGGTTGTCTTTTACATGAATCCTGTTTCACATTTTTTCATCATCATTTCATCTCCTAATTCCTAGTACCGTACTGATAAGCACCACAAGTGCGAAAACCGGATCTACGGTTACCATTACTTTTTTTGAGGGAAAGCTCGCTATTCATTGATTTTGTTATTATTATCTTTTTCTGATTAAGTAAATCCTACCTTTGTTTAACTTTAACTTAACGCCAACTTTAGCGTGGGATCCAAAGTTTATAAACCCATTAATACTGAAAATAAGTGACGTGATCTTACCCTATGTCATAATATATTGCATCCCTATTCATTCTGTAAGCACTTGTCAATCAAAAATTGTAAACAGTATTAAAGCTAGGTATATTAGCAATTTCTTTTCCATTCAAAGTCAAAACCCACTGATTGATGTCTTGTAATACTCGTAAACTATATTTAAATTTCAAGAACTGTAATTTTCGTGTTATTCACCTCCATGCATGTGCATTTTAGTAATGAAATAGGTAATTGAGAGACCGTTCTTTGTGTAGCATTTAATAGTAGTTTACATAACAAACATGTTATGATGGTCATTAAACGCGAAGTTTGGGACGCGAGCCGTAGGCGAGTGTCTTAATTTATGTGAGCGTTTAATAACCATATAGTCCGTTAGTTTTTTTTTAAAGAAGTTCAAAAATGTGTAACTTTTATGAAAGTCCCAGGGTTGTTTGCAACTATGGTGAGGAATACTTTGCAAAATATTATAGGACTGCGCCCCCCTTGAAAGCCCCACGGACCCATTTTCTGTATTTTTAATACGTTAACGCATATGTTTTGGGATTTTGCAAATAGACACTTAAAGTAAATATTTCAACGCAACGGTATCCGTATACCTAACGCGTTCGAAATAATGTCAAAATACACATATTTTTGACTTGTTTATGCGATGTTTCGAACGATGCCCGCTTTTTTGAAGGTTGCGATGACAGAACTGCTGATTGAAATTGTTGCGTATGTTCGTGGGTCCGTAACGATACGTACGTCCTTCCGTACGCAACGAGATTTTGTCATCACACCCGTCAAAGAAGCAGGCATCGTTCGAAACTTGGCATGAACAAGTCAAAAATGTAGTGTGTATTGACTTTGTTTCGAACGCGTTACGTATACCGATACCGATGCGTTGAAATATTTACTTTAAGTGTCTATTATCTCCTGTACTATTTACTTTTGATTTAAGAAGAGTATGTCATTATAAAGAGGACAGATTGCCCTATCTAGAAAAATAAATACAATTTTAACATGATCATTATTGTGGCGCCAGTTGCGTTCCTAATTTAAAAAAAAGACAATTTTCTTTGTTTTGCTCTGTAGATTTTTTCTTATTTTTACCTTTTTTTAAAATCGGGTAGCGTGCGGGATAACCCAAAATAACTTAAAAACAACTCCAAACTTTGTCCTTTATAAAAAGTAAAAGTTTTAAAAATCAGATTAAAACTAAAAGCACAAGCATAGTTTAAATTAGTATTAGTTGTGATAATTTGCTTTTTTTAGTTTTTCGTATGGACATATCATTTTTGCTGGGAAATGCAGAAAGATATTTTTTTCCGTTTTTCCTTTTTTATTTAGACAAAAGACCCTTACCGTCGCTGTTGGATGTACTACTAGTAATTAGAAACTTAGAGTTTGCGAAATGCTCAAACGTAAAAAATTGGATTCAGAAAAAAATTATGTTTTTTCTTAGATTTTGGATTTTCGAAGATCCTTATCAATATAAGTAGAAGATCTAGGCTCATTGTGATCTGTCCTACCTCATTTTGTTTTGTCATCTTTTTTCTTTATTTTAAGATCTTCCAGTTTAAATTTTACGGGTGAAAGATGTGTCTGGTCACTGAAAAATATATTCTTTTGTCAAAATATACAGTTTTGTGTTTATGGAATTTACCGAAAATAAAATTGTAAATTCAAAAAAAATACCCCTTCCCCTCCCCACCCTCGTTTCCGCCGTTACGTACGGATTTTCAGCAGGTTTTTGCACATTTGTGTATACGTACATATTATAACACATTATTTAACAAAATAAATTTTACAGTCGTACCGCCCCCTCCTTACAGTCGTACTTCTCCCTCTCCACTACGCTCGGGTTTGGGCACATGACAGTTTTACGATTAATTAAATTGTAATGCATTATAATTATTATAATGCACAACGAAATTGTATTCTATTGGTCCCCCCTTTCCTCCCTCCTCGCCGTTACTTAATAGTTTTCAGCAAAGTTTTGCACATTTTTCTATACGTACATATTATTACATATTATTTAACAAAATAAATTTTACAGTTGTACCCCCCTCTTCACTAGGATCGGTTTTTGGCACATGACAGTTTTACGATTAATTACATTATAATGAATTACTATTTAGTTACAAGTAAGTTATTACACCTGTACGCCTCTCGCTCATTTTTTTTAAAAATCCGGTTCCCACCTACGACTTTTTCGTGCGTGCCCGCGCACGCGTCTCATAACTGGCACAACATTTCATATTGACATTATGTGACGCGTGAGTGGGACTCACGAAAAAGTCGTAAGTGGGAACCGGATGTTACATTTTGCAATTCAGATGTACTTAAAGAAAGGACATATTCGTCACTCGCACACCGAAAAACTTTGCAGGGTGCACCCTATAGTTGTGTTATACTATACTGTTATACTGGGGTAATAGCGAGTGTTTAAGTATAGTAACTAAAATCGAAAAGTTGTTATCAACTCTACAGTTATAATAGTATATTTATAATGTTGTTGTAAAAAAAAACAATTAAAATTTCTATGACAAGTAACTTTTTTTTAATACTTTTATGAAATAACAAAAACAAATGCAAAACATTTCTTTATACGTTTATCAAAAACATGATTTTAGTAACTGTCTGCAATTAACTAAAGCATAGCTTTTTTGACCACCGATGCAATTTTTTTTTGGCCACGATTGCAAAAAAAATTGTATCTGTTTTTTAGCCAAAATTAAGGGGAAATAGTAATGTAGAAAATATCTATAGGGTGGGTCACAAAATTCCGCACTTTTTTGATTGGCTGTAACTTGTGACATAAGTGCTCGATTTTTAAAGATATTCACTTTTTAGAAAGATGAAACGTGATACTTTTTTGATTCAGTTGACAATTTTAAATTTCTCACCCCCCCTGAAAAAAATTTATGTGCGACAATGAACAAACTCTAAAGTTTTCACTACAAACGCTCATTGTTTATGTGTATATTAACGTAATAATTAATTAAATCGGTTGAGAAATGAAAAAGTTATATGCTTTTAGATTATGAGTGTTTGGGCTTAACATTGGAAAAAAATCACAAAATTACATATTTTTCAGTTTGCTATAACTTCTGGCCTGATTACTTAATTCAAAAAAAAAATTCTTTAAAGAGACAAAACATGAGAGTTGCGTCCGTTTGTTCAAAATTTGACATAAAAAAAATTCAAGATGGCGGATAGTTTTAAAAAGAGTTAGGTTTTACACGCCTAATTTTTTTTTTAAGTAAGACACTGGACAAAATAAAAATTAGTATTTCCAAATCTCCATTTTTTCTTCTTATATCGAGGTATCACCTAATTAAATCGGATAAATAAATAATTAGGTAAAAAAATATAGCAAATCGAAAATGTATGTAATGATGTGATTTTTTTCAATGTGAAGCCAAAACAGTCGTAGTCAAAAAACTTATAACTTTTTTATTTCCCAACTGATTCAATTAAATGATACTTCAATATTATACAGAAACAATGGGCTCAGTTAAGTTTGCCCCCCCCCCAGATCGATTTTCTCAAAAATTTTTATGCCAAAATTTTGCACACATTTTGCACAATTTTGCACACCACAAATCAAATTTTGCACACCTTCCTACGAGAAACTACAGCCCATTTTCTGTGGGGGGGGGCAAACTTGACGTTGCCTCCCCCCAGTCAATATTTTTCAAAAATTATGATGTCATTTGAAAGGTCTTATTTTGCACAATTTTGCACACCCATTTTAAAATTTTGCACACCTCCCTGTAACCCACACGAGGGTTCTGAAAATATCAAGTTTGCCCCCCCCAGTCAATATTATTCAAAAAGTTTGGTGTCGTTAGAAAGGTCTTATTTTGCACAATTTTGCACACCCATTTTAAAATTTTGCACACCCCCCTGTAACCCACACGAGGGTTCTGAAAATATCAAGTTTGCCCCCCCCAGTCAACATTTTTAAAAAATTTTGGTGTCGTTCGAAAGGTTTTATTTTGCACAATTTTGCACACCCATTTTAAAATTTTGCACACCTCCCCGTAACCCACACGAGGGTTCTGAAAATATCAAGTTTGCCCCCCCCCCCAGTCAATATTTTTCAAAAAGTTTGGTGTCGTTAGAAAGGTCTTATTTTGCACAATTTTGCACACCTATTTTAAAATTTTGCACACCTCTCTGTATCCCACACGAGGGTTCTGAAAATATCAAGTTTGCCCCCCCCCAGTCAATATTATTCAAAAAGTTTGGTGTCGTTAGAAAGGTCTTATTTTGCACAATTTTGCACACCCATTTTAAAATTTTGCACACCCCCCTGTAACCCACACGAGGGTTCTGAAAATATCAAGTTTGCCCCCCCCAGTCAACATTTTTAAAAAATTTTGGTGTCGTTCGAAAGGTTTTATTTTGCACAATTTTGCACACCCATTTTAAAATTTTGCACACCTCCCCGTAACCCACACGAGGGTTCTGAAAATATCAAGTTTGCCCCCCCCCCCAGTCAATATTTTTCAAAAAGTTTGGTGTCGTTAGAAAGGTCTTATTTTGCACAATTTTGCACACCCATTTTAAAATTTTGCACACCTCCCTGTAACCTACACGAGGGTTCTGAAAATATCAAGTTTGCCCCCAAGTCAATATTTTTTAAAAATTTTGGAGTCATTAGAAAGGTCTAATTTTGCATCATTTGGCACACCCATTTTAAAATTTTGCACACCTCCCTGTAACCTACACGAGGGTTCTGAAAATATCAAGTTTGCCCCCCAGTCAATATTTTTTAAAAATTTTGGAGTCATTAGAAAGGTCTAATTTTGCATCATTTTGCACACCCATTTTAAAATTTTGCACACCTCCCTCTAACCGATACGAAGATTCTGAAAATATGAAGTTTGCCCCCCCCCCCACCGTCGATATTTTTCAAAAAGTTTTGTGTCATTCGAAAAGTCTATTTTGCGCAATTTTGCACACCCTTCAGTACCCCACAAGAGCGTTCTCAAAAAAGTTTGCCCCCCCCCAGTTAATATTTAAAAAAAAAATTATGTCATTCGAGAAGCCTAATTTTGGACAACTATTTTTAAATTTTGCACACTTCCCATGCCGTTTTCTTTTTGTGACGTTTACGGTTAAACTTGGTCCTAAAATTTCCCAGAAGTATAAGCAAACGAAGTTTACATTTGTATATAATCAAAAGTTTTTAATTTTTATGAATTTCCGGATTATACTTAAATTTTCATATCAAAAATGAACAGAAAAAATCGATGTAGACAGCGCATCCTGTCATGTTCGATGCCTTGAGAATCGGAACCAGCCTATTTTGCCGGTTCAGAATGGTTGCGATTCTCAAGGTATGGATCTTCACAGGATGTGCTATCTACGTCCATTTGTTAGATGATGTCATAGCATGAGAAAAATTAAGTATAATCCGGAAATTCATAAAAATTAAAAACTTTTGATTATAGACACATATATGTAAGCATAAGCAATTATATGTAAATTTAAACAATATTCGAAGATATTACACAATCGAGGTCTCCTTATTTTGCTTATACTTCTGGGAAATTTTAGGACCAAGGTTAACCGTAACCGCTACAAAAAGAAAACAGCTCCAGAAACTAGTAGGTAGGTATATGCACCTATATCTAAATTCGGGACAGGTATCCGCGGGAGGCGGGAGGTTGTACGTGCCGTAAAGAGGAATGCGTGCGTACCTACACCTACCAAGCGCGAAGGTCTTTTATGTAATATATTGAAATGTCGCTTAGCAATGCCTAGTTTTATTTGTGTTCATGATTCAGAATGACTTCGGGTGAAATTTCCGAAGTTTGCAACGTGTATTTTAAATGGTGGCGTTACATTTCGGCAGGAAAGTCAATGTGAACGCCTCTATTTAAAATACATAACATTACGTAACGCCTGGTTCTCACCTATGCGTGCCCACCCTGACTCTAAAAATGCATCACGTGATCAGCCATGCATTTGCCGATTTTTTAAAAGTGTCGCGTGATGCGTTTTTAATGTCAGGGTGAGCACGCATAGGTGGCAACTAGGCGTAACGCTTATAGGGGTTATGTAGGGGTGAGCGGGGTTTCGCGGTTCCGTTACGTAACGCAATTTTTAAATTATTATTGTGAAATAAAACAACTTTTTGGATTTTTCGAGTGAAAAAGAAAAAAAAGAGGGGGTCTCTGGCAGCAAAACGTTTTGTTATTTTAGACTGGAGTAGTCCCAAACGTTACAAAGCGTTATATAGGGGGTCGCGGGTTGGGGTCAAAATTGGGCAAAATAAGGGTTACGTAATAAGTGCACTAACTCTCAGCTTACGAAATTACTTTGTGGTTATCGGTAAATATAACCTAACGTTCTTACTTACTTTTTACTTTTTTTAGTCGATGATACGTACCTCATCAATCAATTTTCCAAAAATTACGAAAAAAATAAAATAACGATAACCATAAAGTAATTCCTCCGGAAATTCCGAACTCTGTTATGGAACTGCGCAGTCGCAGAAGTAACAATAATAATAAGGAAAGAGACAAAAACACTGACCAATTAAACAAAGATCTTAAGTGTGAATGGAACTTTAACTTTCTACCTATTGGTGTCATCCCATTTGCAGCAGGCGTTGTTTCCGTCTTTGGGTTGAGAATTGAGTCAAATTTACATGACATATATTTTGAATTCGATTTGATTTTTTTTTCGATCTATAAAAGGAATAATAATTTTTTTCTTATTTGCCATTTTAAGTGCATGAAATACAAAAACAAAATGTCTAAAATGTTCATGTGTAGAAATAAATAAACGACTTCTTCTAATTATAATTATTGACGAACTGAATTTTTTGATGTAAACCTAGTTAATGACACACCAAGACGCCAAACGCGTGGTGTGAACTGCAAAATCAAGGCGGGCGTCATTACCGTAGCCGCTGTCCGCAAATAGCAAGGTGTGATCCCACCATTATCCAGATGAAAATTTTCGGACGCACCAATGAAATCGGAGGCGCGTTACACCTCGGGTGAAACTTGACCCAAAATGGGTAAGTGCAGCCCTCTAGAAATTTGATTAGCCTTTGGTATTCTTGACATGTAAAAGAGAAAGATAGAAATGCGGCGTTATAGGCGTTCTTAGTCATTTTCGGTAAGAGCTTCATAGAAAGTGACAGTTTCCTCGTCCTTCACTCCCCAAATGGACCTACCTAAATTTTTGGGTGTTCTGCACCAAATTTTGACGTTTCTTGGACCTTGGTCATCTTGTCTTTACACTTTGCAGTGTGTATTTGTGGAAGAAATGAATTTGATGGACGAGAAGCACGAAAACGTCTGGGCGTGAAAAAAAATCTGTTTTTTTTTATAAGTTAACTATACAGGTTAAAAAAGTGTAGGTTGTATAAAAACAAGCTTACGGAATCGTGGAGTGAATTAGGGCGTACTCCTATTAACTCCACGGTCCCGTAAGTATTATATATATAACTTTTATTTTGGTTTATTATTGAAGTAAAATATGCGTGCGGGAAAGTAGAAAGATCTGAAAGAAAACAAAGCGTCGTTTTTTTTAAAATAAAGTGTTTATTTTATACATCAACGAAGTTTACTATTAGAAGTGCAACAACACGCAAATACGATTTACTTACTTTCCACTAACTTGCGTGACAAAGACTTTTATGGAACTTAAAATTAACGTTTTACTTTTATTAGACTCTTAAAGCCAATTATCAAAGTTAACACTATCCTAAGACGTATCTCTGTCGAGTGGACCAATCAACCATGTACAGTTTTAAATATATGGGGAATGCGAGACAGCTCCAGCTGATCAAAGTACCCCTGGATACCCATTCTTCAGTTTCGAGAGAAACTTTCGTGTAGGAACGATCACATCCTTTATTTCAACCATTAGGCAAGCCCCAATGCGGTTACGAAACGTTCGATAAGCTGAAAAGCTCCACGGCGCCCGCGCAGGAGAACCCGCTCTCTTCCCCATAACCAGCAGATGTAAGTTGTAGGAGAGTTCTCTTGATATGCGGTAGCCCGGTAATGTCCGGCGGTGCTCGACTGATATCGGATGGCTAGTGCAAGCAGTCAAACTATCCTATTGGTCCAAATCACTAATGTGAGCATTCCTATAGGAGTGTTCTCTCGAAACTGAAGAATAGGTACCCTGTCCTGCAATACGTGTCAGGATAACACGTAAGAAGACGTGACGTTACGTAGTTTTCACCCAAGACGTTGCTCTATCAACAAAAACGTGTCATTTCGATCAGCTGGAGATGTCATGCATTCGCCATAAATTTAAAAGTGTACTTGGTTAATTGGCCGACAAGATAGAGATACGTCCTAAGATTTTTTTAGGGATGAGGTATTTTGGGGGTAGTTCCGAAGGGAGAAATGGAGGAAAGTTCAAAAACAATAGGGCTCCGCGCGTCAATACACGTAATCGTTGTGTAAAATTTCGTTATGATCGGTGCAGGAGTTTTTGAGTTACAGTGGCGCATATCGAGGCGACGGACAGACAGACAGACAACAAATCAGTAAAGAATTGGGTTTCATCCTGTGAAGATCCATACCTTGAGAACCGCAACCATTCTGAACCGGCAAAATAGGCTGGTTCCGATTCTCAAGGCATCGAACATGACAGGATGCGCTGTCTACATCGATTTTTTCTGTTCATTTTTGATATGAAAATTTAAGTATAATCCGGAAATTCATAAAAATTAAAAACTTTTGATTGTATACAAATGTAAACATAAACAATTATCTGTAAATTTAAACAATATTCAAAGATATTACACAATCGAGGTCTCCTTTGTTTGCTTATACTTCTGGGAAATTTTAGGACCAAGTTTAACCGTAAACGCCACAAAAAGAAAACGGCATGGGAAGTGTGCAAAATTTAAAAATAGTTGTGCAAAATTAGGCTTCTCGAATGACATAAATTTTTTGAAAAATATTAACTGGGGGGGGGCAAACTTTTTTGAGAACGCTCTTGTGGGGTACTGAAGGGTGTGCAAAATTGCGCAAAATAGACTTTTCGAATGACACAAAATTTTTTGAAAAATAGCGACGGTGGGGGGGGGGCAAACTTGATATTTTCAGAATCTTCGTGTGGGTTAGAGGGAGGTGTGCAAAATTTTAAAATGGGTGTACAAAATGATGCAAAATTAGACCTTTATAATGACTCCAAAATTTTTAAAAAATATTGACTGGGGGGCAAACTTGATATTTTCAGAACCCTCGTGTGGGTTACGGGGAGGTGTGCAAAATTTTAAAATGGGTGTGCAAAATTGTGCAAAATAAGACCTTTTTAACGACACCAAAATTTTTTAAAAATGTTGACTGGGGGGGGGGCAAACTTGATATTTTCAGAACCCTCGTGTGGGTTACAGGGGGGTGTGCAAAATTTTAAAATGGGTGTGCAAAATTGTGCAAAATAAGACCTTTCTAACGACACCAAACTTTTTGAAAAATATTGACTGGGGGGGGGGGCAAACTTGATATTTTCAGAACCCTCGTGTGGGTTACAGGGAGGTGTGCAAAATTTTAAAATAGGTGTGCAAAATTGTGCAAAATAAGATCTTTCTAACGACACCAAACTTTTTGAAAAATATTGACTCGGGGGGCAAACTTGATATTTTCAGAACCCTCGTGTGGGTTACAGGGAGGTGTGCAAAATTTTAAAATGGATGTGCAAAATTGTGCAAAATAAGACCTTTCAAATGACATCATAATTTTTGAAAAATATTGACTGGGGGAGCAACGTCAAGTTTGCCTCCCCCACAGAAAATGGGCTGTAGTTTCTCGTAGGAAGGTGTGCAAAATTTGATTTGTGGTGTGCAAATTGTGTGCAAAATTTTGGCATAAAAATTTTTGAGAAAATCGATCTGGGGGGGGCAAACTTAACTGAGCCGAAACAATGAGCGTTTGTAGTGAAAGCTTTAGAGTTGGTTCATTGTCGCACATAATTTTTTTTCAGGGAGGGTGAAAATTACACATTTTTTAAAACTATCCGCCATCTTGGATTTTTTAGAAGTTTTAAATTTTTAACCGAATCGAAAAACTCCCAATCCAAAAAGTGCGGAATTTTGGGGCCCACCCTATAATTATTCTTTCCTAAAAATTAAACCAGTTCCTTCAGTTTTCTCTAAGTAGTTAAAATATGAATTGCCAATGTTTCCTCTATCTTTATTTGATTTAAACGAATCGTTGCGTCAGAAGACCAAATCAGTTTTGACAGAACAGAAGACATTGAAAATCCCGATGAAAATGAAGTGTACGTAGGAAATTCAAGTGCTTGAATGACATGATGGCATTAATAAATTTCGAAAAACGAATGGGTGTGGTTACGTGGACTTTAAATCTAACGAAAAAACAGGAGTTTTTTGTACTTAGTGCAAAATGAACATCCTGATCTTCGATTTTTTAGCTTTTTAATATGTACGTATAGACAAATGTGCAAAACTTTGCTGAAAATTATTAAGTAACGGCAAGAAGGAGGGAGGGCGTTGGGGTATTTTTTTTTTAATTTATAATTTTACAAAAACTGTATATTTCGGTAATAGAATATATTTTTCGGTTACCAGAAATATCTTTCGCCCGTAAAAATCCAAAAAATCGTGTTGCTAGGCTATACTAAAAGTCATATAGCAAAAATTGTAAACGAAGGATTTTAACCTGGAGGGTTTTAAAATAAAGAAAAAAGTAGACAAAACAATATGAGGTAGGTCAGATTAAAATCAGCCTAAATCTTCTACTCATATTGATAAGGAACTTCGCAAATCCAAAATCTAAAAAAAACAATTTTTTTCTGAATCCAATTATTTACGTTTGAGCGTCTAGCAAACTCTGAGTTTTCATCATATATAGACTACTAGTACATCCAACAGCGACTGTAAGTGTCTTTTGTATAAATAAAAAAGAAAAAAACGGAAAAAAATTACCTTTCTTCATTTCACAGCAAAAATTACATGTCCATGCCAAAAACTAAAAACTATTACTTAATTTAAACTTTTAGTTTTAATCTGATTTTTAAACCTTTTACATTTTTAGGGAGAACAAACTTTGAGTTATATTGGGTTAACCGGCACGCTACCCGATTTTAACAAAATGTAAAAATAAGAGAAAATCTAAAGTGCAAAAAAGAAGAAAATTGTCTTTTTTTTTAACTACGAGCGCCACTGGTGCCACAATAGTTAACCTGTTAAAATTGTATTTATTTTACTAGGCAGGGCAATCTTTCGTTTTTATAATGACATAATTTTCATATGTCAAAAGTAAATTTGCAAAATGCCAAACATATGCGTTAACGTATTAAAAATATAGAAAATGGGCCGTGGGGCCCTCAAGGAGAGCGCAGTCCTATAATATTTTTCACAAGTATTTCTCACCATAGTTGCAAACAACCCTGAGACTTTCATAAAATACACATTTTTGAAGTTCTTTAAAAAAAATTAACGGACTAATAACATGCGAGTTAGTGTACTATAGTTTACCTACGACCAATGAAAATGTCATCATAAATATCAGAAATTATTAAAAATATCAAAGGCCAACAGTCTTAAGTCAACATCTTCATAACCTGAAGTTTCAATGACGTCTTATCTAAAACGTCAAAACAAATAAGGTTACTAAGCGACTTTTCATAAATCTTTTTAAAAACAAGTAAAAAAAAATACTTAATATGTCAATTTAATGGGACTTAGTTTTGGATAGGTACTAAAATTTTACATCGAGAAAACCAAGCTTATGCAAAGCACTGGGCTACAAAATTGGGGCTCGGAAAACCCGTTTTCCTGGTGCCTCCTAGACCCTCCCTTAATTGCCCCAAGTAATTTTCATTACTTGCAAGAGCTCCGTGCATCTGGGTTTATGACAACTCACAATTGTGTATAAAATCTTGGTTTAACAAAATATTCTCCAAGTCTATCATAGTTTTGAGTGGTAACAGCCCTAATTGTGCATAAAAAACAACGGAATTTGCCGAAAGTTTCGTTTTTTCGTAGACTATGCGTCGTAAATCATGAAAGTGTGGTTGAATACCGTTTTTTTCTTGCAACGCAGTGAGTTTATATAGTGATGCAGCTAGTGGTGTTTAGAATGAGCTCCTTTACCGCCTTATTCATAGTCGCTGTCAGAGCTTCATCCATCTGTGGATAGCGTAAATTCTTATGGGCGAAGGAAGGAGGGAGGTTTGAGAAACAAATATGAATACCGCCCTTCTAAAATTTATTTAGTAACAACCTTTCTAAAGATCATTTAGTTTAAGGCATCCTAAAATACGCCCGTGCAACGGGTCATCAAATTTTTGGTGAATGCGGCAAAAAATAGAAATAAAAAAGAGAGTTTTACCAACAGAAAACTGTTGGATTTTTCGCCTTCTCCACCAGTTCTACCACTGATTGGTTTCAGACACAGTCCATCCACCAGTCGGGATTTCTACTATGACGAATCGATAGCAAAAAAACGAACTTTATAAAATACACCGGAGCCCGACTGGTGGATGGACTGAGTCTGAAACCAGTCAGTGGTAGAACTGGTGGAGAAGGCGAAAAATCCAACAGTTTGCTGTTGGCAAAACTCTCTATTTTATTTATATTTAACTCCACTATGGACCTTCGGAATTTATTTCTCATTCTGTTAACTAATGTTTTGCCGAACATTTGTCCATGACTTGTTGATTTGATCGTTCATATTATTCGACTATAAAAACTTATGTCGCACTGATGATCTCTAACAAGAGTGAAACACATGTCCGCGTCTAGTCTCCAAGTCGCACGCGGTATGTATTCTGGTGGTACTCCGGTGTATTTTATAAAGTTCGTTTTTTTGCTATCGATTCGTCATAGTAGAAAGCCCGACTGGTGGATGGACTGTGTCTGAAACCACTCAGTGGTAGAACTGATGGAGAAGGCGAAAAATACAACAGTTTTCTGTTGGTAAAAATCTCTTTTTTATTTATATTTAACTCCACTATGGACATTGGGAATTTATTTCTCATTCTGTTAAAAAATAGAAAGCCTGGTTCTAGTTTCAAACAAAAGCTACCCTAGCCTATTTATATAGGTTACCCCAGCTCATTTAAACGCATTGGCGCAAATAGTTCCAGTGTGTTAGGATTTTTTTCCAGAAGTGAGTTGTGATAATTCATAAAACTAATGCATAAAGTGGGTTATCGTAAGTCCAAAGTCATGGGCTTTTGAAACTTTAGAAAATTAACTGCTGTAATTCAAGGTCTCAAACATTCGCGCGAATTATTTATTTAAAGATTCGCGCAAAAGGTTCGGGCCAAAAGGTTCGGGTAAAAAGGTTCGTGGTTTCGGACAAAATTTGCTGAAAGAAATATTTGGAATAAAATAAAAATTAGAAAAATTATTTTATACACTTTAGGGATTAAAAGTGTACTTTTAATCCCTCATTTTAGGAATAAAAATAATTTTAATTCCTGGGGGATTTAAAGTAAATTTTTCCAAATTAAACAATAATTTTATTGAAATTTTATTTATTTGTTAAATGTATGAACGAAAAAAATTATTAGCATATGCATTACTTAAATCTAGCTCTTATTATGATATATATTTACATTTACATTTACTTGGATGCAATTTGCAAGGCTTACGAACGACAGTTGGAGGCAAAATTTTTAGAGTTTACTATATTTGCTGATGTCGACGTTTGCTTCAGATATTATCGTGGCTTTGATCATGGTCATGATCATATTGGCTCCATACAGAAGATCCCTTGAGATTCTTAGACTTTTGTAGGAAGTATGCCAGGAGCACCTTTTCATCCGTAAAATTTTCTGCATGCTGTTCAGCGCACCAGTTTCGGTAATCACGAAATTGTTTCTTGTAAACCTCGCGAGATTTTTGTAAAAGAATGTTAGCGATGGCCTCTTCCGCGGCCTCTTCAATGTTCATTTTCAAAAAAAACGCTGTACGATTTTTCTGGACTCACCGTTTGTGACGCCGTTTGATAACAACAACTGACGGACATTTGTTTTGTGCCATAGCAAACTTCCATGGCACAATAAATTTTGAGTGAATCCACCATGCCAAACAACAATCAGTGACAACTATCAGTAATACGAGCTGTCAGTCTTGAACCTAGAGTACCGTTATTTTTTTTGGTCTACTGTCAGTTTTGTGATTTTTTGTTTTTAGTTTCTCGCATTCTAAAGTGCATAAAATAGTATATAAACCTCGTAACTAAAGTGTATTTTAATCTCTTTCGCCGCGGGATTAAAAGAGGCACTTTAGTCCCTAGATTTATAATGTACTATACCGTAAATCATTTAACTGAATTGTAATATAAAAATTAAATTTTAAAACCTTTCCGACGGAAAAACGATTTAACGCACTTGATAAAAAATAATGAGGATTACTTTATTTCATTTTGTGGGGTTTTGGTAGTGGGGTTTGGTGATGGGGTTTGGTGGTGGGGTTTCATGAGTTTACACTTAATTAAGGAAATTAAGGAAAACCAAAAAACTGATAAAGCATAGCAAACAATTAGGTACAAACTTATTTAGTCGATATCTACCAACCTCACAACCTACCACGCAGCAAATAATAATTTTTCGCTTTCCGTCGGCTTTTACTATTTAATCGAAAAATAAAGTAAAATATTTTTGATGTTTCAATTTAATTTCCAGAATTAAGGGCAAAAATGAGACCAAAAATATTATCTATTCCCACTTTCAAAAATATATTTACAAAAAATCCTGCGAAAATTTGCCCGAGTGTTCGTGGAAAATGTTCGCTGCGAATGTGCGTTGCAAATGTTCGAGTGTTCGGGAAAACTTTCGTGGAAAAAGGTTTGCCAGATTTGGCCCGAATTTTTGGACGAACATATTCGCTCTGTGTAAATGCGCCTAGTTTTGATACCCATTTTTTTACTCAGTGTACTGGATTTATTTACGTTTAATAAATATTTATTGTCTTAAAAATATAGAAAACTATTTCAAATTTTTGAGCCCATTAGTGCTCTTATAAAATAAAGTTTCATCGCTTGTTACGCCATCTCGTGGTTTACGTCTAAGCTTTATTATTATCCTAGGACCATAAGTGAGCCATTAAAATCGTGTTGAGAGGGTCGTAAAATTAGAATTATTCGTTGGTCGTAGTTAAACGATATTATAGAAATTCAATTTTTGATTTATCGCAGGTATTGATTTTGTTGATGCTAATAAGATGAATATGGCAAATTAAATTATGACTGGGGGCCATTTTATTCGTGAATGAAGAATGCCGAAATACACTGATAAAAAGATTAGTGAATTTACACAATCAATCATCATCTTGTGTTTACAAAATGTTTTCTATTGAATTTTCGCCTTATTGGATATGTAATGTATATTTACAATTGAAATTAATTTTTTTAAATTGACATTTAGTACGTTTTTATGATGATGCTAAATCCGTATTAAAATCATCATCTTCTCTTATAGCTCTAAAGAATGATGCCATTATTTCGATACGAATATAAACCTATCATAAAAACGTACTAATTAATAAGTAGGTAGGTATATTATAGAAATTAAAGAGTAGAGATTCTTTTTTTTCTGTGAGTTACCTTAGCTCAGGAAATGTTGGAAGTGACGTCCAAAACGAGTCATGTGATATCCATATTTTTTGGAGTGAAATAAAAATCAGAACTGCATATTTTATAAGAAGGCACGTCACGGAGCACTTTTTTGATTTTTTGCCGGATAAGCTAAAATTTATTTCTAAGGCCAAGTGATTTATTAAAGAATTTTCAAAATAGAGCACAGAATATGCAGGCATAGCAAGGGGGGGGGGGGGTTGGGGGTTAAACCCCCCCAGGAGGTACAACCCAATGCATAATAAATTAATTTCAAGAAAACTTTTAGTTTAATTGTACGGAATTTTTCTCACCAGAATTCAAAACATGTAGAAAATGGCATTCTTAGTATAATTTTTCTTAAAATTTTCATCTGCGGCGCGGCGCATTTATGATTTGGCAACAAATCTATATACACCACCTCAACTCACCCCTTCTTGGCATTTAACCCAATCTATTTTTCCAAAAATATTTTACAAAAAACCTAAAAGATCCAAATTTTTAAAGAATTTTTTGTTTTTTTTTGTCAAAGTTTTAGCCTGCGGCGCTATGCCAATATTAAATATTATTACAATTTTGTTTAATTTTAAGCAATTTTTTAATCAACAACATTTTAAACTCGTAAAAAATAGCAGTTTAGTGTAATTTTTTCAAAATTTATGCCTGCGGCGCATTTAAGGGTTACGCTTAAAACAAATCTGCAAATGAGACAAGATGAGACTTTCTTTTAAAAATAAGTATTTTTGTTTCGTATACACTAAATCAACACCTATTCCCTTCAGTTCAAGAGCTCAAGCAATATAGGCACGTACCTAATTTTTCAAAATTTGCCATAGTTGATTTTTGTTAAATGATGAAACCCCCCAGAGTCGATTTCTGGCTACGCCACTGGAATATGCGGTCTAACGAAAACTAATAATCTGGGTAGGTATTTTACTATTTTCAAAAATAGTTATTTACCTAACAAGTGCGGAAAGTTATAGTTTTCCGCACGCGCGTCGTTCTGGCAAGCCGTAAGTGCGGAAAATACTTTCCGCACACGTTTGGTACAGAATTTTTCCTACTAGCCTGTGGAATATCAAAATATTTTGTCATTATTTTAGTTAAACCTAGCAGACTAAAAATTAAAAAATAGTCAAAACTAGGAATTTTATGTTTTCTTCAGAACTTAACCTTAACAAGCTTAAAAAATTAATTTTTATGGTAATTATTAATCACGGTAACATTCAAAGTACCACTGCTCATGTTGCTTAATGCCATCGTCGACTTCAAGTCTTCCTATTCATCACTAAGCAACAGCGTGCTCAACAACAAGCGTGCTCAACAGCGTGCCTGAAATTCTTTTTTGCTCAACATCGTGCGTTAAAAATTCTTTTTGCTCAACAGCGTGCGTGAAAAATTTTTTTCGCGCACGGCGTGCGAAATTTTTTTTTGATATGAAAAACCGGCCATTTTTTTAAATAAATTCTTGAAAAGGGGGGAGGCGATCGCCTCCACCGCCCCCCCCCCTAGGACCACCACCACCACTCTATAAACTATATTATTATCTATCATTTGTCAAGCTTTACACTCAAAACTATTTAAACACTAAATAGTACTGAAGCACTTCTGCTGCTAAACTGCTCGAGCCAAACTACAACCCTTTTTGAGTATCTGAAAGCAATATTTTTAAAATTAAAAAGCTTTTTCCCGAAAAAGGGCTTCTTTTCGCACCAATCTACAGGGTTATTTTCCAATTTATTTCATCGTCAATTCTCATGTAGCCAAAAGCTCAACAAATCGAACCTTCAACACTATTCGCTGCCGTTTACTCGGATATAAAATAACCTCAATTCCGTCGGATTTTTTCGTGTATAAATTTAAAACAATATTGAAATTACAGATGTAGACGGGAAGTCTTCTAGGTCGAATTGATAATAAGACAAATTAAACAAAAGCGATGTACAAGGGTGACACATTTTCAGGGCATACATAGTTTACAGAAGGTCACAAATATGTTATTATATTACAAAGCCGCCGGCTAAAAAAATATAAAATCAGTGGCGATCGCAGATTTTTCTTACAGGAGGATGCTGGCGATATAGTAGTTATACAGTTATACAAACTTACAATTGCTATATTTTCTACAATTAGAAAGATATCACAAAAATAAAAAATACTGTTTTTATAAGACCAGGGGGGAATACAACTGACGTATTTTCCAAGCCCCTTCGACCAACCCCTTAAACCCCACCCCCACTTGCTTAAAAATCTTAAATGGCAAGACCCCTCTTGTGGCACCTCTCTAGAAAGCCCGTGAGAAATATACTATCCTTAAATTTGGAAATATCTTCATTTTATTATGAAAAAAATACTAAAGATTTTCTAATTATTCCATTGATAATAATATGAAACACAATTTTTTTGTATTGTAGAGCTACCGTCCTCTTAAAAAAGTTTTAAATGCAATAACACTTTGTTGCACAAAAACGTTCAAAATAAAAAAAGCGAATTAATAAATTTTATTTTCCTATCAAAATTGCTTAGCCCGAACATTTCTTTTATCTAGATCATGCTCTTCCTTACCTTGGTTTCAAATTTTTTTAAACGGGTCTCCCTAGTTGTTCCCAATTGAAAGTGACGGTGATTTGATGTGTTTTTTATAAGTATTTTCAAAAATGGTTTATAATGTCGAAGAAAGAATTGAAATGATATTAATTTACGGTGCTGAAGGTATGTGCTATTTAAGAACAGCTCTTTCTTTTAATGAGAGACATCCCGACAGAAACGTTAGTACTAGGAGACCGAACAGTAGGTCCTTTTTTATCGAGGGAAATTTGACTGGCCAAGTTTACATAGATATGCTAAATATTTTAATTGAACCGGCTATTGTTCTTCACTTCCAACAGGATGGGGCTCCTCCACATTATGCTGCTGTTGCGAGGCAGTGGTTGGATAGGAATTATTCAAGACACTGGATTGGTAGAAGGGGTACAATTGAGTGGCCACCAAGGTCATCTGATCTCACTCCTATGGATTTCTTTTTATGGGAATAAATTAAATCCCTAGTTTATAAAACTAGGCCAGCTTCCTTGGGCGTGTCGAAATAGTCCCAGAAACATTTTTCAAAACCTTAGAAAAGAATTTGAAAATCGTCTCTACTTTTGTTTGGAGCAAAATGGCTGTCATTTTGAACATTTATTGAAATAAATAATTTTATTTCACCACCAAAAAATGGAATTTTTCAAGGCCTTTCCAGAGAGGTGCCACAAGGGAGGTGTTGCCATTTAAGATTTTTAAGGGACGGGGGGTGGAGCTTAAGGGATTGGTCGGGGGGATTTGAAAAATACGGCATTTGCATTCCTCTCGGTTCTTAGAGAAACGGTATTTTTTTTTTATATCTCCCTAATTTCAGAAAATTTTTTTTTTTATATCTCCCTAATTTCAGAAAATATAGCCATTGTAAGTTTTAAAAGACGCACCCTGTATAGTGTAATATTTATTTATATAATATAATATACCGTGGGTCCTAAAAGTCTAAACTCAAGGATTTTTTGAGAGAACTATAGGTTTAAAAAAAAACACTCTAAAAAAATAGTGTCGAGTTTTACAATGTTCGCCGACCTTAAATAAAGGACGGCATTAACTTTAATTATGTCAACTTTATAGAAGGTAGCAAGAACGTTAGGTAACCAACCTAGGGGGCCAGCCATAAATTACATAAGTGTCAAAAAGTGTTGTGTGTGGCGGGAGGGGAGATTCACACGAAAAATGCGAGCAAAGGAAAAGTGCCTACAAATATGTAGTTTGCGGACTGTCAAAAATAATGCCAATTTTATTAAAGTCAGGATATGGGCTGACGTTATAAACAGAGAACTGCCTAATATCTATAATAATAAAATAGTCGAGAAGGCCCTTCACAACTGCAAGGAGGGTCGGACTATAAACGCCATAAAAGTTAACAATTTAAGATATGCTGACGACACTGTCATAATAATTGCAGATACCTTGGAAAGGAGTCTTGGACAACTCGGCGCGGCCGATTCGGCGCGACCGACTCGGCGCCAGTGTATAACTCGGCGCGGCTGACTCGGCACCACTAAATATTATTACCACTTTTTCTAATGGTATACTTCAACTGTATATCATTAGAAAAAATGCTTTTAGGACTAAAGAGCATGCAGTACATAGTGTTTATTCCAAATTCTCCGTTCTCCAACCGAACCCAACCCAACCCGATATAAAAACCCTAAACACAAACTCAACATAAAAACACAAACTCAACATAAAAACCCAAACACAACATAAAAACCCTAAACACAAACTTAAAATTAAAGTATTGCTGAATGCTATCTCTACAAAGCATTAATGAAAGTGCACTCTTATTAAAAATAAAGTCGTGTGTTAAAAATATTTTCTGTTAGGGAGGAAAAATATCTGCCATGGCGCCAAATCGGCCGCGTCGAATTTTTTCCTCGCCGAGTCAGCAGCGCCGAATCGGTCGCGCCGAATCTGCCGCGCTAAATAGTACCTTTCCCTTGGAAAGTTATAGACAGGGAAATAACATTAGAGGCATACCAAAAGTAAACGGCCAAAAAGTCGAACGCGTCGAGCCGTACAAATACCTGGGTTGTCAGCTCAATGAGAACTGGGACAACATGCAAGAAGTCTGTGCAATAATTGAACAGGCCAGATCATATTTTGTCAAAATGAAATCAGTGTTGTGTAGTCGCGATCCTAATACCACTCTCCGAATTCGTGTGCTTCTTTGTTATGTGTTAACATTTTGTATTACGACGTAGAGGCATGGATATTGACTTCTGCTTAGATAAGAATTTTTAAGTTTTATTTACCATCAAAAGATGTAAACTAGAATATTTTGGCCATTTTTTAAGAAAAAAGATGAACTCTTAAAATTAATAATAGAAGGAAAAATTAAAGAAGAAGGGGTCCGGGTCGCTGACGAATATAATGACTTAAAAATATTAGGCAATGGTATGGCGTTAGTACTACGTCACTTTTTAGAAAGGCAGTAGATCAGGTTTAAGATGCTGATAGCCAACGTCGAAGAGAGCAAAAATCCATGACGAGCGTGTCTAGTTTTCTAGTAGTTCATATTTTAAAATTTAGGAATTCAAAAAGTCGTATAGCTTTCCTTTTTCCTGAAAATATTTATTTTTTATATTTCTAGCATACTTAACTGCTATATAGACTAAAACAGTTTTGTTATCGTTTTTGATTTTTTTTCTTAAATTTTTTTATGCGTTTAATATACTTATTTTTGATTTTATTGTCATTTTATTTATTTCAATCCTAGGGTGCAACGCTCCTCCTCCTGCCATGAATATCAATATCTAACGTTTGACTGACTGAAAAAGGGCGGCAAACTAAACCCGGGACGCAAAATGGGCCAGAACCGACCCTTTTGCTTATGGGACACTCTGTATAGACGTATGGCTTTTACACGGATGAGTACGCATCTAGAGCAGTCTCCTTGAAATGCATGCCGTCCAAGAACTAAATTAGCATGTGTATATTAGTTATGGGGTTTTAATTAACAGATTTACTAACACTTAACTACAAAATGTAATTTTCCAGTCTTTGCAGTCGGTCAGTCATAAAATCAAATTGTAATTGTTTATGTTGCATTTATCGGATAAATTTCAATTATATACCTGCTTATTATAGGCACTATAAATATAAGATTTTAAACCAAAGGAACTGAATACTCCTTGAATAGAGAAATAATTTTCATTATTTTCAAAAAGCTTGGAATACCAACTTTAAAAAAATTTTCTTTCTACCAAAATTAATTCGAAAATCTGATAGTTAATCCCGGGATCCTTACCCAGACTCAGAATCCATAGATAGTTTTACAATCAAAGTAATTGAGAGAATTATTAAATCAATGAACTAAAATGGAGCACTTTTTTTAGTTTTTGACGAATAAGCTAAAATTTGAAATATTATTAAAATATTCAAAATATTTAATCATATGACTCAAATAAACATTAAATTTTAATGGAAATCACCCATTAAAGTTTAACTAATTTTAATGTTTATTTGGGTCAAAAAAGTATTAACACATTTTAAATGTCATTTCGACATTTCCTGAGGTAAGGTCACTGACAGAAAAAAAAATAATCTCTACTCTTGATATCCCTTTCATTTTTTCACACACACTAAAATTTTATTTGAAAAAATAGTTATTTACATACCAAGAAAGGACAATGCTAGCGTGGGGCATCAAAACATCCGCGGAAGAAATTGCATTTTACTCTAGAGGCATGTATTTAATTTTGTCTACTGCCTTTAGTAATAATTTAAAAAATTAGAAGAACATTTATTATTCTGTTAAAAAACATTGATTTCCACTGACTGATTGAATCCACTGACACCTGCCAAAATTTGACCAAAATTGACATTTCGTTAAAATCCAAGATGGCGCATGATTTTTAAAATTCCCCATTTTCAACACTCCCCGCCAAAATTTTATGTGCGTCACTGTACTCGATTTTAGACATTTGCCAAAAAGACAGGTCTTTATTGTGCACAGAGAGGTATCACTTCTAAAAATCGGACAAGAACTAATAGAGCTCAACGCCAACGAAGTAACTGGTGTTTTAACCCTTTGTAAAACATAGGTCTAAAAACCTCTAGTATAGTTTCTGTTCTACTAGAAATTTGAAGGGTCGTCCGATTCTTTATATTTTGAGCTCTGCGTGATGCTAAGGCTCTGGCTTATATCGCTACCTGTCAAAGGCATTTTAGGAAAATCCGTAAAGGCGTATGATATTTTTCACTCCTTCCTGCCAAACTTTTTTGTAATCCAATTACCATTTTAATTATCCGGAAAGCCACGTAATTTCAGTATATAAGAAGGTATCATTCGTTACTTTTACTTTATCTATTTTACACAGGCTTAAAAAAAAGCAATTCTTTCGTTGAGCAAAGCTTTTTTAGTTCTTGTCCGATTTTTACGAATGAAAATACGTGGCTTTCCGGATAACTGAAGTCAGGTTCATTGGCAGGATTTTGATCAAATGTCAAATTTGACAGATAGCGTATATAGGCCAAAGCCTTGTAGAACAAAAACTAGAGTGTTAGACCTATGTTTTACAAGAGTACAGTGGCGCACATAAAATTTGGCGCGGGATGTTAAAAATGGGGAATTTTAAAAATTGTGCACCAACTATTTTAACGAAATGTCAATTTTGACAAAATATTCATATAGTTTGAAGCTTTCAAACTTACGGTAAAAAAACTACAGTCGAAAAAAAAATGTGTAGTTTTTTTAGCCCACCTTATGTACTGGGTGGACCATAAAAAACCGGACAAAATATTTTCCGTTATAACTTTCGAACCATACCACCGATTTTAATGCAACGAACTGCTCTATGCAGGGAATTGAGCAAGACTTTGAGTAAACATATTTTTTTGTCCGCCATCTTAAAATCTAAGATGGCGGAAAGAAACAAACTTTACCCTTCAAAGAGCCACATTTATTCTTATGTTACGGAAGATTTTTGGATTTTTTTATGAATTTTTAAAAAAGATCTATTTCTGCCACGCACAACGAGGTGCAAATCATTAAAATCGGTTAAAAAAAAAAATTCCAATCAGTGTTACGGATTATGCGATTGCCGTCTCAATTCTGTCTGCATCCATTTTCTCATAAATTCATTATTACTAGACCGATTTTGATGAAATAAAAAGCCTCATGGCGAAAATCGACTGTTCTTTAAACACTGCCATTAAAATTTTCCGCCATCTGGAAATCCACGATGGCGAATAGAATCAAACTTGACCCTTCAAAGAGGCTCGTTTATTCATATGTTCTGTAAACTTTTAAATATTTTTTTTAATTTCTACAAAGGTTCTGCTTTCGCAACGCACAACGAGGTATAAATCATCAAAATCGATTTGGTGGTTCTCCAAAAATTAATTTTTGTTTCCAACACTGTTTTCCAGATTATACGATTGCCTTCTTAAATTGATACTCAACCGATTTCAATAAAATAAAAAGCATCATGACGAAGATCAGAAACTCTTAAAAGATCAATATCGAAACGTGTTGCCATTTTGAAACCCAAGATGGCGGACACAATTAAATTTATCTCTTTAAAGAAGCTCGTTTATTCTTACGTTTCAAGCGCATAGATAGGTACGAATCATTAAAATCGGTTTAGTGGTTCTCAAAAAATTAATTTTCGTTTTAACCATTGTCTCCTCATAAACTCATTATTACTGAACTGATTTTGATAAAATAAAAAACATCATGGTAAGAATCGATTTCTCTTTAAAGGTCGCCATTGAAATTTGCCACCATTTAAAAAAGCCGCTCGTTTTTTTGTTGCGAGTAATTTTTGAACCCTTTTTTAAATTTAATTTATTTTCATAAACATTAAACCGTTTTTAATGATTTTTATCTAGTTATAAATACGTATAATCTAGAAAACAGTGATGGAAACAAAAATTAATTTTTTAAGAACCACTAAACCGGTTTAATTATTTATACCTCGGTGTGCGTGGCAAAAGCAGAACTTTTCTACGAATAAAAAAAAAATTAAAAAGTTTTCAAAAAATATGAATAAAGGAGGCTCTTTGAAGGGTCAAATTTAACTCTGTCCGCCATCTTGGATTTCAATATGGCGGCAAAATTCAATAACAGTGATTAAAGAACAATCTATTTTCGCCAAGAGGCTTTTTATTTCATCAAATTCACTATTACTAAACCGATTTTGATGAAATAAAAAGCCTCATGGCGAAAATCGATTGTTCTTTAATCCAGAAAACACTGAGTGAAATTTTTTTATTTTTTTTGGGAACCACTTAACCGATTTTAATGATTCGCACCTCGTTCTGCGTGGCAGAAACAGAGCTTTTTTAGGAATTCGTAAAAAAATCCCAAAATCTTCCGTAACATAAGAATAAACGTGGCTCTTTGAAGGATAAAGTTTGTTTTTTCCGCCATCTTAAAAAATATATATTTTTACTCAAAGTCTTGCTCAATTCCCTGCAAAGAGCAGTTTGTTGCATTAAAATCGGTGGTATGGTTCTAAAGTTATAACGAAAAACATTTTATCCGGTTTTTTATGGCCCACCTGGTATATATATTTTAATATGAATAAAATTCCATGTTTCGTTATCTAATAAAACAATTAGCAACAGATTTTTCGGTAAAAGTAGAGTTGAGCATTTCTTTAGGTTGGCAACAATGCGCTAAAGCGTTTTTAAAGACCATAAAATCGGTTTTAAAGTGGATAAACCATTTTCTGAAATCGCTTTAAAATAAAATCGATTTAGTGCTTAAAAAGGTTTTAATAGTTTTTATACGACAAAAATTTCAAACCGTCCTTACATAAAAGCGCCTTAAGAGACCCGTATAAACAAAGTTTAAAACCACTTCAGAACCACTCTTAAATACCTCTAAGTAGAAAAAAAAAATCAGGATGACATCATCCGCTAGACGCATAAACAAAAAGTTTTGTTTGTTCCAATCTTCCTCGAAACATGGATTTAACCTTCATATTTTTTTAAGGAAAATTAAAGAGATTAAGGTCACAACACCAACGCATTGCCGAGTTTTTATTTGTCTATTGGTCTGCTGTGTTTGTTTAGTTAAGCTACAAAAAAATAACCAATTGCTATACCTAACTAATTATACGCCCACTTGCGGCGACTTTTTTTTATGCGTCCATTAACAATGCGGCCTTTAAAATGTATGTGCCACTTAGATTAAATTGGCTTGCATCGCAAAGTTCCGACAGGGTTTTAGCTATGGTCGTATGCAGCGTCGAATTTTACCCAAGATTTTCGTTTTTATTTGGTGGGAACACTGAAAATTATTGTTATTTGACAGCCAGAGTCTGATCTAACCTCAAAAAATAGTTTGTGTTATTTTTTATTGAAAAAAAGGTAAAAATGTCTGAAGAGAAGAAAAGAAAAAGAAAAAGGAGCGTGAATTTCACGACAAGGGAAATTAGCCACCTTTTTGGGGTGTCTGTGAAATACAAGAAAATAATAGAAAACAAGCAGACGAATGCGGTTGCTGATAGTGAGAAAGCAGAGTCATGGGAGAGTATTACTCGATAATTTAACGCCACTTCCATGGATATGAACCCACGAAATGCTGAACAGCTTAGACGCTGTTATGAAAATAAAAAAGTTCATTTCTGACATCTCTTTATAGTGGTTCGGTCTCTGGAAGAAGAGTCTTCTTGGGTAATCCATATCAGCAAAGTCTATCAGTTCCAAGTCATCGAAATCATTTACCAAAACGTTATCCATAAAGTCGATATATTCCATTTTTTCAACAAAAAAATCACTTTTTAGAAAAATGAACGCGTATTTTTAGATTAGAACTGCTTAAAGGTGGTTTAATATTAATTTAAATGGAGGAATTTGGCCGCTTGGCTAATGCCGATTTAAGTGCAACAAGCAAAATTCGCTAATGATAGTTTAACTTAATGGACGCATAAAAAAAAGTCGATGCAAGTAGGCGTCATATAAAATAAGAAATAAGTATTCTAAAGTTTTCTATAGCACTGATGCTTATATAGTTTGGATTTATTATAATTTTAAGTTAATTTATGAGCTATTTGACACTAATTAGGTCGCGATTCTTCAAAAACCGTCAGAAAATCTCGCCCTCACAAAAAAATCTGACGATTGTCAAACACAAGTTTACACTAACTGCTTTTTTGTCGGAACTTATTTGCTAATATTTCTTAATACTGTTCCAGTAAATAAAAAATATGTCAATTTTAATTTTTGTAGGCAGTTTTGGTGACAAACCCTTTTTTTATTTAAAAATTCATTTTATTAAACTTATTATTAAACTTATTTTGTGTGTAAACAAACCTATCTTTTTATACTATTTTTAAACCAGGGTTAAACTGACCGTAGGATATTTTAACCCTGGGTTTAGATATAAAACGATAGCCTGTGAAAAACCAAGACAGGAATGTAAAAACCGTTTTGCTCTATCCTTAACCGTTTCGATGTTACGGGCTGTCAAAGTTAAAAAATGTCAATTTTCACCTGTCAATATTTTGAAAACAGTTGAACATAGGTATAGGATATTATACATAAAATATACCTAAAATATATTGTAGAATCCAAAAATGCAAAAATATACAGGTTGTTCACTTTAAAATAAGAAAGTTGTTGCCAAGTTTTCCTGCAAATCGCAACACTGCAAATATGAAAGTATTTTATAAAGATAGTGTACATGGACTTATGTTAGAATAGAAAGTTTGAAAAGTTTCCATATTATAGTTTCCAAAATATTCTAATAGGTTACTCACCTTGGGACACCCGGTATAACCATATACAGACCACTTCAAGCTACTGCGAACATAGGGCGAAAGAAGTCTAATTTGCCAGTGTACGTACATGCAGAGACACCGCACGCCTATCAGTGAAGCAACCAACACTCGTTTCCGTTCGCCGCCGTTCGCCTTGTATTTAGTACGCCTCTAACCCAAAGAATTTAGAGGAAATAGAATGTGCGAAAACCTGCGCGAAATGGCTAATGACCATGGCAGCCATTTGTACGACTTGCAGAGAAAACACTTTGGTTAGTTCCATCCTTCAATGATGTATTATGTTTACAAACATGTTTAAAATAAACTTGAAAATTGTACACACTGTAGTTTTGACACAATACCTATTTATTATAACTTATTTAACAACTTTTTGCGAATAAAGATGAGTTTACTTTGTACTATAATTAAAAGTAAAATATAAAAAATGAAAACTTCGGTTTTGTCTATTTACAATGCTTGCTTACATTTTTACGTGTAAACGAAGTCTGTTTAGAAGAGTATCCTAACCTCACATTTTTTATTTATTTTTTGAAATTATTTAAAAAAAATAATTTTATATAATAAAAATACCTTTTCAGTAGTTTTGTTTCAATTTTAATTTAAGTTTCGTTATTTAATTAGCCAACATTTTTATTTTTCTTTTTGATAAGTTTGGATTCAAGGTGGATTTATACATTTTGACTTCGCGTTTATTTTTATCGCGCACAAAAACAAAAAACTCAACTGATAAATGATCACGTTTTGTAATAATGGTTCGAAATGCTGTACACCAAAAAAACAGTCAAGCTTCATTGATGAAAAAAGTACTGCTAGGATGCTTTGGCTACAAATATAAACTTAACTTCTTTGTATCTGATGTGGTGCAACACATTTTCTATTTTTGGCCTTGGCTACTCAGTATGTGTCTGTTCGGACGTTAGGATCTTGATTTTTTACTGTTTTCTCAAAATAAAAGTCACAAGTTGCAATAAATTTCAAGAAACTAGACTTACTGGGTTTAGCGAATAAGCTTTTACTTCCTACTACTACATTAAAGGCAGAGAGATGGAAATGTAAGTTATTGCTTAAATGTGTGCCTATGCATTTACCGAATGCTGGATTAGACCTATATGCATTTACAGAATGCTGGATTAGGTTTTTGACTAAATTAAATCACAGCACATGCATTCAAAAGGGCAGTTTACCAAAATGACAAGTTGAGCTGATCAATTGGAATATTATTTTACAATGAATGGTGATATTTGTTCCTTCCTACAAAGCCTCACTAGTGAGATATAAGCTCATTTGTAAGACATATAGATATAGCCTAAACATTGACAGTGGCTTTTTCGTCCTTCATAATGTAAGTGTCAATATCCTGTGCTTTGTACATGGTAAAAACCAACAAGGGTTCATAGCATAAAACGAAGCATTACATTACAGCACTCATGTGGTTACCATGAGTCAGTCTAAAACCTCATTGTGGCAATATATTCCCCACTTGTTACTGTAATGATGCTTATATACCATACTAATAATATAAATAACTACTTTTCCATTCAATTAGATCAACTTGTTCAAATTCAATTTATTTCCTACAAATTCTCTAATGTGTAAGTAACGCTTTGAGAGGACATTCCGAGTCAACTTATTTCTATCACTATCACATTTTATAACAGTTTAAAAAAAATAATTTACATATCACAGTTACCTTAATTTAATTTAACAAATTAAAATTTATATTAAGGTACATTTTAATATGTTATAATTTTATGTTCTGTTTTCTAAACATTTTTTAAATATAATTATAATAATACAATATTAGCATATCTTTATTATACATTCATTAATTTGTTACTATGTGACAGGTACATAAAATATAACTATAAAATTAAAAGAAGTAGTAAAAAAGGAACTAAAAATGAGACAGATCAGGAGAGACGACACTTTGGTGAACTGTCCCTTAGTTAACTTTCCAAAATTTTTTTATTAGAACCTTTTTGTAACTCTTTTAACTTTTTAACATTTAATTTTACATATTATCAAAATATATTGTGACATACATTTATTTTAATATAGTTGTTCAATTGAAAGAATAATACATCTTATTAAAATATTTACTTTATTAAAAATTAATAACTAAAAAATTTACTGGTGATTAAAAAGTATTAACTTGCCTAATTTTGATCTTACATTAGGTCCTTGAATCTTTTGGCTGAAACGTTTTGCTAAATTAAAGAATCTTATTCTGACATAGCAACCCACAATATTTTTGATAAGTAAAAAAAAATGGCTTTCTTCCAGAAGAGGAGTTTCTAGAAAATGATTAGATAATTGTGAAAAGAGTTCATTGCATGAATAAAATTTTTGGCTAATTGTCAAAACAAATGCTTTTTGGAAACCACTTTCTACTGGCAATTTGTTTTCTGTTATCATCATAAGACGTCGTATCATCTTCTCAGCCTCCAGACAGATGCGAATAACCCCTTGTGATGGTCGTTTTAGTCCTCCTAAAATGATATTATTTTATTAAAAAACATTTACCTACTTGTAAAAAATCATGCATAATTATTAGTAGTTATAAGTAATGCTAATAATCGAACACAAAACCTGAAAAAAGTACTAACCTCTATTTTTTCTTTCAATTAGCTTGTAGCAGTGTTCTGCTTCATTTTCAAATGCACCATGACAAAGGCACTCTGGACAAGTTTTCTTTTTTTCGAGCATCCTAATTACATATCCAGCCATATATTCGACTACATTGGTTGTTAATTCACTCAAGGGAATAAACTTTTCGGTTAAATCATATTCCTCATTGTCAATAACCAAATTTTCAATGTCAAAACCATACTTCCTGACTATAGAGAGATCAACTGTTTCCTCTGCCTTCCCCGATTTGCTAGGCACTTCTAAAACAACTGTTGAATCGATGACTCTACAGTTGCCACCTCGCCCGCTTATCCTGGTATGTAATAACAGCCTCCTAAATGCATACTTAAATTGCAAAGCTGTAGGATTGTTGTTCCACCCATTCCTGCACCTAAAATTAAAAAAATAATAATTACTATTAAAGGATACCTACAAAATTACAAAAAAAACTTGAAATATAATTAAAACTTTGTTCATTAAATTTACAGATTATTCTATTAATCAAATTGAAGCCTTTATAAAATTATTTAATTCTATTACATTGTATAATAAATTAAAACATAAGCCAACTGTAGGTTTAGGGACTCTGCTCCTGTAAAATTACTCACCATGTAATTTTTTTAAAGAGATTGCAAATAAATTGAAATGAACTAAATCTTGAATATTTTTTTTTTGTTATTTTATAGTTTAGAAATGACCATAAAATGAGCCCAAAAATACTTATGTGCAAAATATTAATAGTTATTTCAAAATTTTAATACTATTCTAATTGAATTTACCTTATAGCACAGAAAAACGTTTCTAGGTGATCTTGGCTAAGTTTATATGTTAGCAGATAATTTAAACGTTTGCTCTTTACAAAATCATCAAAGATACCACAAACAGCTACAATGGTGATTGCGAACCCTACAAATGGGGTTTTTTGAGGAGTCAAATAAAGTGGTCTGCCTGCAACATCTGTACATCGTAACAGGTATTCCACTGTCTCATTCAGAAAAGGTCTCCAAATTTCTTCATTTGACTCTCTTAAAGCAGCCTTATCTCCTTTTGCAAATGGGTTTTTTGAGTTTAATATATCAAAAAGTCTATTTATTCTTGTAATAAATTTTTCCGTGGCTTCACTGTTTTTAAAATATGGATGATTGGCGTCCAGTCTTAAGTATTTTATTGCATCTGCTACACTCTGAGACAGTGTCTGTGCAGATAAAGATACCTAAAACAAAAAAAAACAAAAATATAATTTCATTTACAGATGGTGTCTTGATATTCATTATGATCTTATTGCTACTATACCAAGGTATACTTGGCTACAATAGTAATGTATTTTATAATACTAAGTTGTATTTAATAATAGTATATTCATTAAAAAAGTCAAATTTTTTTATTAAGACTCAAAAATAACTTTCTCCAGCTAATCTTTAAGTAAACATTTATAATAAGTCTCAAAAAAATCCTTACCTTCATTTTTTAATTTTTAAAATCAATATGACGCTTTGTCAACTTGTTTCCCAAATTGAGAGTTTCCACTTCCTGAATATCATGAAGTTTTTTTATGTAATCCCAGCTAATCGTATTACCATCTGGATCTTTAATAGATCCTAACTGAGCCAAGTTATTTCTCATTAGTTTTAGCATATGACAAGAGTCAAAAATTCCATAAACTTTGGCTTCTGGGTCTCCAAAACTTGCATCCAATTTTCTGCCAGCTTCCGATGGATCTAATTTACACCCCAAATTTTTCATCATCATGAAGTGGGCAGAAGGACCATCACATGTAACAGAAGTAATGGTGACATTTTTTTCTTTTAATCTGGATATGGCCTCATTTACTAAATTAGCTTTTTCTTGTCCACTTAATGACTTGATTAAAAAGTAGGCAATTGGTACCTTCCAAGGTGCTTGGTGAGAAACAACATTGAGTACCAAGACCTCACCAGCAATCTCCAGTTGATCATTATTTAGGGGAATGCCAATGTCAACATATCCCCACATTTTGTGGCCATCATATTCTATGCCTTTTTTAATAGACATTTCATCTAGCATGAGTGAAACACATAGTTCCCTTCCGCAATTCTTAGCTTCTTCTGCCTTTTGCCCAAGAAGGTCAAATGCCAAGTCTATAAATCCAGGATCACAGTCAATATTAGCAAACCATTTTCGTAATGTAGCTTGGTCTGGTAAGGCCAAGGAAAACTCCTTTCTTACTTCTTCATATGCTTTAGATGAATAAAACTGCAAAGTAGCTGCAAATCTTCTTAAGGGCTCTGGATATTTTTCGTGGGTTATAGTTTTATTCTGAACATTTTTGAGATATCTGCTCATTAACAAATGAGGCACATCAGAAATAGTCTTATCAATATGGTCCATGCCAGCATGAGAGACATCCTGTTTTTTTAAAAAGTCCATAACTGTTTTCATTTCAAAAACTTTCTTTTGTAGTCTTGCAACTTGTCTGCGAGCAGTATAAAGCCTTTTGCGGTATTGAACTTGACTTTTTTTCATTTCAACATTTTTTTTAATTATGGTACTTGGAGATGCACTAAAAGAGATAATTAACCAATTTAATTTTAGTGTTGCTGCATTAACAATAAAAATAAAAATGGTGAATTTTTTACCAACCTATAACTGTGGATAGTCTTTATAAATGCATATCTTCTCCGCCGCTTAGTACCACTACTGGTTGAAGCAGTCGAAGTAGAATGACTTTCATAAGTCTCATTCATCCTAAAAAAATATTATGTTACATTTTTTGCCTGTTTCTTTAAAACTCTAAATTTTAAATATGCTCTTTTTTATATTTCCTTATTTTTTTTTTTTTTTTGGAAAAATAAGGTGTGGGTCCTGCGGAAATTTTCTTTTAGCTTTACATAAACATAGCAAGGCTACACCTTTAAAAGAAAACATAAAAAAATTAGTAAAAGAGAGCCCATAAAAAGCACAATTTTCTTATGTCAATATCATAAAAAAATAATATAAGTTTTGCATTGACATGGTTATCTTTATATAGATCTAGCAAGCCAACACATTTTTAAAAAAAGAGCACATAAAAACCACTTAGTTTTTGAATATTAGCATTATCATTGTCTCTATTATATATAAAAGTCAGCCAACCTTATGGACTTATGAATTTTACGCTTTTTTTGGTCCAAATCATTAAAGATCTTGAACAAAATCAGTTGCACACTTTTCGTTTCATACAGATTTTATTTTGGTTACGTTTTAAAATAAAAACTGTATGAAATGAAAAGTTTTTGACTTATTTTATCCAAGATATTTAATTTATTAATTTGGCCAACGATTTGGCCCATAAAGTGTCAACTGTTTTGACCATAAGGTTGGTTGACTTTCCCACATATTAGACAATGGTATTATAAAAACATTTTTTTGCTTCTTATGGGCTTGCTAAATTTGTGTTGCAAGCCATACATTTTTTAAAATTTTCTTAAAAACAAGAGGATCACAAAATTTTTGAAGAGTAGGTTTAGTAATTCTGTGTAATTGTGTTTACTTATATCTAGCTACTTTCAGTTTATCAAATTATTTTGCTTACTTTCTCTTTCTTTTCATTCTATCTAAAGTCCTTCCTTTAGAAATGGACTGAGATCCTGAGGATGACGTTGATATAGTTAGTTGACTACTCATTTGACCAGTTCTACTTGCGCTAGCTAGACTTAAATCATCTGAAACTCTGCTTATACTGAGGGAAGAATCTACTGCTCTGCTTGTGCTAGCCGAGGTGCTAGCTAGGCTTATATTATCTGAAACTTGACTCGTACTAGTTTGCAACTGGCAGTGGCTTGCCAAACTAACAATAGGAGAAATTTCCAAATTTTTGTTGACAGAACGGTTTAATAATAGTGTTGGAACAGCATCCGCTTTTAGTACTTTCTTAGAAATATTAGGGACATAGTTTTCAGCTCTAAAATGTTTTGAGCAAACCTGCTTGTTTTTGGTCCACACCCAACTTTTATCGTCAATGTTAAGAGCTTGAAGCCATTTTAACTGCATAGGGTTTTCTTTGGGAAATCTAAAACAAAATTGTAATAAAACTGTTATTTTAATTATAAAAAAATAAAAATATCCATCCTGAGGGGTAAACCATTTATGAAAATTGGTGGACACAGCTTCGGAAATTCTTGTAAAACTTTTGTGCAATTATGTGAAATTTTTGTGAAGTCTTTTAAAATTTTGAAAAAAGGCGAACATTTTTGCCAAATTTAAAAAAAAATGACCTGGCAAATTTTTGTGAAATCCTTTAATTTTTTTTTATAATTTTGTGAAATTTATTTTTCTTCTTATTATCTTTCTTTATTTTTTTCAAATTTTTTCTAGTAGTTTACCTCTTGATCCATCCATTAGACAGTATGGATGAAGGATGGACAACTAATTTTTTTGTAAGTGAGTATGTTAGAATATGGTTTTTCAATTAAGTGCTTTGGATTTGATCAAAATTAAAAAAAAAAGATTTTGAGAAAAATTAAAACTGCAAAGAAAATTTTGGAACAAAGTAACGGTAAATATTTAATATCTATACAGATGTTTCAGGTTGGTCTGGGTTGGTTTAAGTTTAGTTTTGTTAAATTAGATTGGTTAGGTAGAAAAAATTAAAATAAAAAAAATATTTTTCATTATAAAAAATATTTTTCATTATAAAAGGCACATATCAAAGACAAAAATTATTAAAAAATAAAGCTTTGATCTTCATGCAGGGCAAAAAAATTAAATACACCTCCTTTCAGGTTATACAGAGGGCTAAACCAATGTAGCAGTGGTGTACCAAATACTTGGCAAGACCTAGGTATATTAAAGGTTTGAAAAACTACCAGGTCCTGACAGAAACTAGTAGGGCCTTAAACTTATATGGGTTTTTTTTGCAGGTGGTGTATAAGATTTGGAAATTGGTTCATCCCTTTATACTCAAAGTTGACCAGTACCCTCTCCAAAGAGGCCAATCAACTTCTACCAATTTAATGTCCTTTAATCCACCCATAGATTACCCCAAATCTGTGACACCACCTTCGCCCCCATTTTTACTAAAAAGAGACAGAAAATTCACTGGTTTTCTGTCAATATGGCATTACAGCGGCCTCTTTGGAGAGAGTATTTTACATATAACCATAGGTAATTATGCAGTATATGGTTTTCTGCCATCTTTCATTTTTTATGAAAAATTCTTTATGGAGGCATCTACTAGGGTCCGGTTGTTTTCTTTTTTAAATTTTTTTGTTTTTTGAAATTTTTTTTCACTAAAACAACCCAATCCAACACAGCCCAACCCAACCTATTCCAACCCAACACAAAACAATCAAAAAAATACATTACAACCCCCCCCCCCCCCCCACTGGCACCCTTTTTTCTCTTAAAAAAAAAATCGGGCGCAGGCGGATATGGGGTACTAGGGACCCTAGTAGGTGCCCCCTCGGTGCTCCCTTAAAGAATATTTGAAAAAAATCAAAACTAACTATATATAACTTACCGGTGAAATGATGTGGTATCCCCTTCAGTCAAAAGCCTCCGCAAAGACTTGCAGGATAAAACCGCACAAGACATAATATAACTGTTCTTGCTACACAATCAAAATCAGACCACAGAGGGTTCTATAAACTCACAAAAAAAAACCACACAGGGTTCTTTAATGAATATATTAAACACCACAAGGGCAAGGATACAAATGGCACAAAAATTTAATTAAAAAACGGAACACGTAAGCACATGGAAAACAAAATACCAAAAGTAAGGTTATGACAGACGTCAGACACCACAGAATATGACAGCAGTAATTTTGGTTAGTTGACACATCACGGAAAAGCATGGCTTTAGCCTTGCTTTATTTTTAGCTTTGTGATTCAACCAATGTTTTATCTATGCAAGTCGTACAAATGGCTGCTCCCGTTGCGTTCCCTAAAATTTGGATGCGCAGTGGTTCATGCACATTCTTTTTCCTCTAACATCTTTGCTCTAACCACGGTGCTTTGTGGAGTGTAGTCAATGAAACCGGAATTTGGTCAATAAATACGCAAATTTTTATAACGTAATTTTCTTATTTTTTGTCACTGATAAATAAGAGCGTTTTATTGTCAACTGCTCAGATTTATCAGTGACGACGTGTTACAATGAAAATAATAAGGAGAAATAAAAGCAAGTTCTCAAAATAAAATAATACATTCTAAAAACCAAAAAGATTCTCCCAGTCAAAAAAAAATTAAAGCAAATGTTCGAAAAGTCCTCCTTGCTCGGCTAGACAATATCCGAGCCTACTATAAAAACCCCTTCCAACGTTTCCAAGCATGTTAGGGGTGATAATTTGAAAAGCTTCTTCAAAAACAGATAGAAGTCATTAGGAGCAAGATCGGGAGATCGAGCTGGCCATAAAATAGTTCCCCGTGTACTTATAACCCGATTAGGAAATACATTATCAAGATATTCCCTAACAAGGCCAACATTGTGAGCGGAACAACCATCTTGTTGAAACCATGTTTCACCAAATCTTACACCTAACAACTGCCTAGCAGTTGGAATAATGTGCTGCTGCAGTAGATCCAAGTATCTAGGACCATTCAAATTGCAATTGCCGTTAATAAAAAATGGCCCAATTACGTGTTCCCCTACAATACCCCCCCCCAAACATTTAGTTTTTGGGGATACTGTGTTCTTACGTCAAAATACAAATGCAAATTTTCCCTCGACCAATATCGAACGTGTGTTGGGTTATGACGATTTGACCATTTGACCATCTGCACTTTTTCGGCAACTTCGTAGACATCCATTTTTAGTTTTAAAAATGTATTATTTCAATTAAGAACTTACCCATCTGTTTCTCGAGCAAGGCAGAAATAAAACAAAATAATAAAAACAAAATGAATTTCCAAAAGATAACACTGCAACGTGCTTTGAATCCACCTCGGTCGTACGGCACGGAGAGTAAATTGGATTTGATTCCCCCTATGTTCGCAGTAGCTTGAAGCGGTCTGTATGTTTAATTTAACCAAAGCAGACCCAGCGCTGGTGTGTTGGCCGACCGAGGCAATTTTTTTAAATGCCGCCCCTGATTAGACGATTTTTTTTAAAACGTTACCCGTTCAAATTAAAAGAAAAATCTTTATTTGTCATTTTAGAAGGTCGAAACTTTTTTTGAAGGGGTTTAGTAAGTATTGGGTTGAGTTGTTGTGTTGTGTGCAAAAAGGTATTTAAAATAGAGAGAGGATCCTCGGACGGATTTATCCTTAATTCTAGATTTCTTGTCAAAAGCATTTCTTAAATGTGAGGTAGGCGAAAATTTTGAGGATATTACACCAAAAATACCATTTTTCACAGATTTTGAATGATTTTCACAAAATCTCTTTATAATTAAACTAAAATTGTAGCAATTGCATTTTGCAAAAAAATATTTTACCTACTCGCGTGCGGTAAAGTGCACTTTAACGCACTTATTTACGTGAGGAAAGTAGTACTTTACCGGACTCAGTGCGGTAAATTTAACTTTATAGCACTTTACCGTACTCAGTGCATGCGGTAAAGGGACTACGTTTATCTCAGAATTTTTGAGGTTTGAAGGTAAAATCTTGTGCCTAACACTTGCGTAAAGTGTCTTTACGCCCTTGCCGGCTTCCTGTCGCGTACGGTAAAGTATCACTTTCCGCACTTATTAGGTAAATAACTATTATTTTTTTTACGTTTTTGGTGGAATATTTTAAGCAAAGTTTGATGGGTTGGGATGGGATATAGTCGATCGCAACTGATCAGCACCAATTCTTTTGATAATTTACTTGTACAGTAGAGGCGACCAGAAAACAATTGGAGAAATCTATAGTATGTTATTTTACTTTTTAACCAAAAATTAAGACACAGATGAAAATTAGATGAATGTGCCGTCGGCCTCCCCCTTGATCCTCCCCTGTCTTCTTAAAATAAAAACAAACAAATGTAAAATGTACTATTATGTAAGTAAATACAAAATATTTTTGAAATAAAAAAAAATATATTATTTAGTAATTATATTTTCCACCCCACCTTTTTCTATGTACAGAAGTTGCATATTTTTTTATAAAGTTTCAGCTGTCATCGCAAATGTCAAAATTCGACATTAACTTCTTTATTTTAAATGGAACACCCTGTATATTTTATTTTGTTAGACAAGTAAACAGGGTTTAGGTGGTTCTTCTTTTATTATTACTCTTGTGGCAAATCAGGAAAAAAGGTCATTCTAAATGTTAAAAACATGCAGGTCCATTTAAAATAAAGAAGTTAATTTCAAAATTTGACGTATGCGATCACTGCTTTTTTCCACCTTCAATATTAAGGGAGGTAAGCGGAGGTTGAAAAATATGGTGAGTCACTCTGTACCTTCCTATATAGTGTTTTCCAACAAAAACGAAACAGAGACTTTCTTATGTATTTAGAGTCTGATTTTGGAAAAATCCTTGAACACGTCGATTTTTTAGTCAAGAGGGATACTTTTTGCACTTTCTGCATTCGTCTATGCAACTTTAAATATATTAAAAACTAATCTCCAATAATAATAAAATTTTAACACTTTTGCATCATTTGAAAGATAACAAGATATCGAGCAAGATATCACTCGAACCACTTCGAAGGGGATGCGTGCTACAAAAATGTCAAGATTAAAAATCGACGTGTTCGAGGATTTTTCCAAAATCAGAATCCAAATACGTGAAAACGCCTCTGTTTCGTTTTCGTTGGAACATACTGTATATCTAAATGGGGAGGAAGATTAAGACCAAACATAATATTTTTTTTCTGACCTAAATTTGAGTTTTTTGATAAAATGACATTAAAAAGATCAAATGAAAAGTGTTAGTGTTACAGCGCCGCAGGCGAAAATTTTTGCATTTTATGGTTTTTGAAAGATTTTTGTTAAACAATTATTCCCTATATATTTTATTTCTGCTTTTATTTGATTGTGACAATTGTAACCAGGCTTCTCGGGGGGGTTTTAACCCCAAAACTCTCCTCCCCCCTCGGTGCGCTTCTGGTACAGCAGTGGCTGGGTAACATCTCAGAGTTCCATTTTCCCTGAAACCTTCTTTTTATAATATCTTGGTGGAAGCTCCCACCGTGCTCGTGACATACAGCACCACAATTTTCCAAATGAGAATTCAAGAAATGAATTTTTAGCGACCTGGTAACACAAAAGAAGTTGTGCAACCAGGTCTTTATAGTTTTCTGCTTTAGTGCTTCCCAAATTTGTTGAAACCATTTTAAATCCATTCCAAGCGTCTTTTTCCTTGCCTTGAAGTATGGAATCGAATTGTGCATCTCCGAAGACTTTTCTAATTTGGGGACCCACAAATACCCCCTCTTTAATTTAGCGTCAGGTACTACATTCATACGCACCCAAAATCACTTTTATATATTTTTATATATATTTTATATATTTATAGGACGGTTCTAAATAAAATCTCTTTCTCCATGTGTTTATACCTCCTTCATTAAATGTCAAATTATGTCAGCTTAAAGAAAAAACAAATAAAACAACAAAAAGTAGACAACAAAGATGCTGGTGGTAACCATCAAGTCTTTGGGGAAAAAACGAGAAATTGCAGATAGTTCCTTTAGACATTCTGGAATCCCTTCACAGTATTTTGGGACAGTTTGACCTTGAATTCGTCACACTAAGAATAAACGAACGCATGACGTACTTACTGCGAAAACCATTGGAAATACAGACCAGTATTATAGAGTTTCTATTTATAAACAAGTATTTTTGACCTGAACATATTCATACCAAGTTTTATACAACGTGAAGCCAAAATCAAGGCAAAATTAACTAAAGTCGTTTCTAAATACTATAAACTGTTTGATTAATCCAAAACACAAATTCTTGAACTTTTATTGGGAGAAGTCAGTATTTGGAAACAATATTTGTCAGAAGTAGGCTAAAGCTTAAATTAAAACATGATAACGTTTTTGAGGTAATGAAAGAAGCTTCTCATGCCTCGGAAGATTGAAAACATAAGCACTTATATAAACATAATATGACGTTGCTGCAAATCAACAGACATATTGAAATTGACATTGAGCGATTCATTGACCGGTTTGCCCAAAAAAACCGAAAACAATTTTTTTTTTAAGATAGGCATCTTATGTTTGTGATATGCAATATAAAAGGTAAGGTTTCAACTTAATAGTAATTTACCTAACTAGTGCGGAAATTACCACTTTTCCGCACACGATTGCATAGCGGAGTTCGGCCAGCAAGTAAGTGCGGAAAACTCACTATATGCGCGAGTTAGGTACAATATTTTTTTTGCTCGCTTGACTTAAGTATTAAATTAACTCAATAAAAGGAATTTTGAAAATGTTACCCTTTATTTATCGTGACTAAAATGTTTACTTAACACAAAAAAGAAAATTTTTTAAAATATAGCTATACATTAATTATTTTATTTTTGGTTGAGTGCGGAAAATTACCATAAAGTTAACTTTAAAAAAACTTTTTAGACCTCAAAAAAAAAGTTACCTATTAGGTTTTGTTTGTGGTTTGTTTGTTATCTATATTTTTTATAACAGAAAAAATTATACGTAGTTACCAAAGCGCAGATTTTAACCCCCCTACCCTGGTTTTAAACTTTTTATGAAAACATTTAGAAAATCAAAAGTAGGGCATAAATTGCACACCTTTGATATTTACGGTATAAGTTTAATGTTGTGTTAAAAATTCTAGTGTCATTTTCTTAAAAATTTTCGCCTGCTGCGCTTTGAAACCATTGATTTATTTACAATTTTAGTTTTTTTTCTTAAAAATTTGGTATTTACGGTTTTCGTTTAATTCGACTCAAAAATGGCATTTTTAATGTAACTTTCTCAAAAATTTTCGGCGCATTTAAACATTTTTTAAAATAAAAAATGTATAAAATAAACGACTTAAAATCTAAGTACTCCCTCCCTGGATTTAAGACCAAATCCGCGCTTGTAGTTACTAAGTTTTGTTTGAATATATTGATATGTTCCTCATAAAAGCTATGCTTTTATTCGAGTTTTTTTTTCGTATCGAAACCGCCCCCACCCTTTTCAAATGGCTGGGACCAGCACTGTTATAACGACCTTAAAATGGTTTTAAAGCGACAAACGGCTTTCTTAAATCGCTTTAAAATAAAATCGATTTAGTTCTCAAAACGGTTTTAGTGGTTATTTATACGACAACATTTTCAAACCGTCCTTATAAAAACGCTTTAAGAGGCCCGTATAAACAAAGTAACTGATTCTAAGGAACTTTTATTTTAAATAACTAAAAGCATGGTCGGTCCTCTTCGTCCATGACCTTCACAAAACTTTATATGAAGTGGCGTCAGTAAAATCTTTTCTGGCGCAACTAATGGCGCTGGTTAATTTTTTTTTCCTGGCTCAAAAGAATCTTGGTGGCCAAATTTTCATTTTATAGTGATCCGACCGGCGACTGTAGTGGACTGTGCCATTCGCAGAGAACGCAACAGTAGTTGGTATAATCTAGCTGCATCCAATCAAAATTGCCACAACTTTTAAATCCCCAAAAATTTGTCATTGTAACTAAACATAGAATAACAATACTTATCAATACTTAAATTCAAACCCACCCACAAAATTCACTCTCTCACTAACTAACACTAATTCGTAACAATATTATACAGGGTTGGCCACTTAAAAGGTTTCACCTGGATTTTTTCAAAAACTGTTAAGAATTGGAGAAAATGCTGAAACACATTGATTTTGTTTGTAAGGGGGAGACTTTTTAACTATCTTGAAATTTTTATAGCACGCATCCCCTTTGAGGGGTAAACTTTACCGTTGTATTTTGAATAGGGAAAGTGGGTCGAGTGATACCTTGTTTTGAAGATCTCCTGAATATCTTGACAATCGTGTAATAATTTCGAAAATCTATCGATTAGTTTTTGAGATATTCACGTTGACATTTGCATGGACAAATGCAAAAATATTTTTTTATAGAATTTTTTTTTTGGGAAATCCCGGGACACATCGACTTTGCTTTTGTTAATAGTACATTTTATCATTGCATTTTTTCTTCTAGGATACATTCCTACGAAAGGTAAAATTTACCTGTACAATTTAAGCTTAGTTTGAAAGTAAATATCTCAAAAACGAATTGATAAATTTTCGAAATTTTTGCACGAATTTTAAGACATTCAGGAGACCTTCAAAGCAAGGTATCACTCGACCCACTTTCCCTATTTAAAATATAGGTGTAAATTTTACCCTTCAAAGGGAATGCCTGCTATAAAAATTTCAAGTCTCCCCCTTACAAAAAAAATCGATGTGTTTCAGCATTTTCTCCAATTCTTTACAGTTTTTGAAAAAATCCAGGTGAACCCTTTTAAATGGCCAACCCTGTCTAAAAATGTAGCTAACAATTTATGATTTATACTATAAGTATTTAAATATCTTGTAACTGGTATAATAAATAAATCCAGGTATTTCTAGTGAACATTTCCGCTGCACCCCAGTGTTATCTGCATCAAAAAAGGCTTAAACATAAAATTATGTGATGGGGTCTGTCTGTCTTTCTGCCTGGGATACAATAACTCGAAAGTCGCGAAACTGATTTTTATTTAATTTGGTACAAAAATTGTTTGGCACCAGGCCATGAGCTTATCAGTTTTTGATGGAGATGGGGCGTTCAAAAGAGGCATTTGCAGACACTCCGTCGCAAATTTAAAATCGCGCGTAGTGGCGACGTCCCCACTACCGTCGCAAACATTTGCGTCACAGATTCCTCCGTCGCGTCGCATAGGACATTGCGACGTCTCGTCCCTAGTACCGTCGCAGACCGTTTCTTCGCAGATCCGCGCATAACCTTTACTGGGGGTTGGAAAGGTTTCGTGAAATGGGTCGGATTTGGTCGTGTTGCCGACGCTAACCAATGCGACGGTAGAACGACTTTCAATTTGCGACGGAGTGTCCGCGAACCGAAAAGAGAATCGGAAAGAAAAAATCCAAACTTCCGAACCATACCAGCTAGCCCAAGTAACATTTATTTTTTTATAATGGCCATCAGTACCTTCTGGGAACTACTTAATAAAACAAAAAGTTGGATTAGGTTTTCTTTAAAACCTTTTTAGGACTCTTATAAACCCCCTATACGTCTTAAGTGTCACTTTTTATAAAGGGATACATTACTACATTCACATGAGTTTTAGTTATCTTTAAAAACATTTTCGAACCATTTATAAAATCTCAAGCCAACTACAAGTAGTTTTCAAATGGTTGTCAGAGGGTTTTAGCGCGTCCAATTTGACCCCGCCCCTTATTGATTTAATTAATTTCATTCTTTAAAGTTACAATGCATGCGTTTTTTATAATTTCATCTTTGTCTAAATGCATCAACTAAAATGTTTATAGAAATGACGAAACTTTGATGGATATTAATTTCGACAAATATTTATAGGTTATATTATTATAATATTTAATTGATGTTTACATCTTACGTCTTTATCGTATAGAATTAATTTCTGCCTTCTAAAAACATGCGCGCTTGAAAAAAACCGTCATTTAAAGAATTTGTAACCAAATTTATTGAGAAAAAAGTAAGATTAGTTTTCTTAAAGTTCCTGTAATTCAAACAATAGTGAACTAAATAACAAAATGCACGTCGAACGATTAATAAATAAACTATTATTACATAACTTATTATACTTTTTGGAATTTAAAGTAAAAAAAAATTTTGAATTATGAAACAGTTTAGGAAAATGGCTGCCAGTCAGATATTTTACGTCAAGTTTTATAAGGGTTATCAAAACCCTTATAGAATCCCAAGAAGTTGAAATTACCATTATACTGGTCTCCCTCGATAGTGATTAATTATTTGGTAAACTGTAGTCCTAGTGGCCACTTAGCCATTTTAACCATTGTCAGTGCGCGCAGATAATTTCGACAGAAAAATTTGTTTTTTTAAATAAAATCCATAAAATGTATGGCTTTAAAATCGTGCACACGCGCGAACAACATAAAAATAAACTAACAGTAGTGACACATGCGTGTTAAAACCACGGAATTCTATCATAGCCCCCGCCATCTCGGCAGACGAAATTAATATATATATATATATATAAAAGCTTGTGCAGCTATGCATGGACACCAACAGTTTTGTAGTGATTATCTTTAAAAAGTTTTCATTTCTATCTTATAAAACTTAAATGAATTTAAACCAAAAGTTCTATACGAAGTGTTTTTAAAATATTTTGCTAACTAATTTATAAAACTTAAACCACTTTAAGCTAAAAGTTTTATTAGAATAGTTTTTAAAATGTTTTGATTACAATCTTATAAAACTTGTCAACTTTACACTAAAAGTTTTATAAGAAATGTCGTCAAAATGTTTTGATTGCTAAATTATAAAACCCAAAACCAAAAGTTTTATAGGGAGGCTTTTTAAAATGTTTTGTTTGCAACCTAAAATGTTACTTGGGCTAGCGGCACATTATTGTCACATTTATGCAATTACATTTTTAACAAAAACAATTTTTTTGTGTGTAAATTTATTTTACTTGCGAAAATTACATAATTACTCCGGAATATATTTTGAAGGTTCTATGGCGCCAATAATGTAGATTAATTTTTTAGGTAGGTACAACATTTAATCCGGCTACAAATTTAGTGTGTTAGTGTTACCTATTCCACAGTAAATGTCCTATGTTGGTCATGGCCTTAAACATTAAAATTAATAACTTTAATTTAATAGCAAATTTAAAATATATAAATGAAATACTTTACTAGTTTTCGGGATGTACGAGATGAAACTGTTAAAGTTTCAACTTTAAGGCATTTTTAATCATTTTGACGTCATATAATACGAAGTAAACGTTTGATCTCCAAAATTTTACTCTTTTTGAATTTTCCTTAAAAAATCCTTTAAAATGATACTCAACATAATAGGAGTAGTAGACTTATACTGGTGTGAGATCATTTATGAGGAGAAACCTTGACCTTGACCTTGCATCTTGTGTTTTGGCTTGAAGAACAACAGTAACCTTGGGTGAAAAAAGTGCTTCATGATTTAAGTTTACTTTATCAAGGCCACATCTTAAGCATGACTTAACCTTCTAGTATGTTTTATGATTTAATCTTTGCTTCGGCCTTCAACACAGCTACTTCGTGTTTCATATATCAAGCTTTATATACATTTAGCCTTGACCTTGGAGGAACAAACATTATCTTTGCATTGAAGATAAAAGTTTTCTATGTGTTTAGTCTTGGGACCTTGGAAGAACATACTGCTAATTGTTGTCTGACCTTGGTTGCCTTTTAACTGAAAAGGATATTTGACCTTGAATTACATAGGTCCTCTTTACCTGTGTTTGAGGTATATTTCAAACATATAACCTTGAATCAGTTAAATCAATTTCGCAAAGCTCGAATATTTTGACCTTGGGTGGCTTTGAACATGAAAGAATCTTTGGCCTTGACTTTAAATATTTGTGGTGGGTTTAGTGGATAAAATGTGCTGTTTTGTATTGTAAATTACATATAGAATGTGTGGCTAGAAATCGTTTCTTTCCAGTTATATGACAATGGTCAGTTACTTTTTTATCCATTTCATTAAATGGTGTTTCACATATTTCACAAGTACCTGATTCTTTTATTTATTTTTTTTCATCTGCTGCTAATGCAGTCATAGGGGTTATCTCTCTTAAATATGGATTATACAATTCTCGCAAATCACATTCAATACGAGTCAGAAATTTCCGTGCTGCATCGGGTCCATGAAATAATTTAAACTTTGTGATGCTTTCATCAAATGAACATTTGTATTATATTATTAATTATTTATTATTAATTACTATTTGTATTATTTAGGGCTTCCGTGGAATGCGTTGAACTTACATATGATGTGGACAACTTCTTTCTGAACACTGTTTAAATTGGACAAAAGTACCGCTGGGCCGTAAAAGCTTCACAATTTCGATTCGAAGTTTGAATTTTGAAAATGTTTTGATGTCAAAGACTGGCTAATACTGTCAGAATATTTTTTGATACCTCACTTACTAGCGGATGATTGTAGTCCTTCATAATCACGCGTAATATATATTATTATTTGTATTAACTACACGTTATAAATAAATTTTTTGTTACCGATGCAAAAAAGCTGTTTTTTTATTCACGGGTGTATTTACCCAAAGTTAAAGAGAAATAGCCGAAAATAGTAATATTGAAAAAATCTAATTATTCTTGCCTAAGAAATAAGCCATTTCCGCCAGTTTTCACCAAGTATCTACGAAAAAATCATTTAAAAATATCGCCAAAATATCAAATTGTCAAAGATTAAAATGTCACTATGAACGTCACCCAGTAAAAAGACACATCGCTATGGAAACGATTGTTATTTCATTTACCAGCCTCCTTGTTTTATAGTGTCAAAATGGTGTGTTGCGAGAAGTGCTCTTCGTTCGAGATTTTTATAAGTATTTTCCTGTTTTTTTTTTGGATTTTTTGATAAAGGTATTAAAAAAAATAGTTTTAACAACTACAACGACTAAACTGTGCTTTTTTTACTCGTGCTTTTAAATACCAAACCAACGCTTGTAAAAAAAGCACTATTTTAGCCACTAGTTGTTAAAACTACCATTTAGCTACTCTTGTATGCAAAGTTGAATTTTGCACGACGATTTTTTTTACTTTGTCTAGACTAGTTTCGACGTACATTTGTAAGCTTTGATTTGCGGTCATTTATAACCTCCGCCATTGATGTTTTTGTGTTTTTTATACACTAATGTAAGTATTATTTTCAAATGGTTTCAAAATGAGTCTTAAAAGGTGAGGTTGCGGAATTGTCAAGAAATAGCTAGGTATCTATGTTATCACTGAGCTACAGGGGAAAAAACATTTCCGGGTCTTCCCTTCTCGGACACTGTTACTAGGGAGCGCCGATATCTGTTGATTTGGTCGTATCATAATAATACAAGGCTTCGTCCTTGCTCCCGAAGGGAATATAAATTTTTGCTGTTATGGTAATTAAAAAGAATGTAGCTGTATTCATTCAGTGGAATAAAAGCCGCGGTTGCTTTGAAAAATCCCTAAATATTGTTGTTATTGTTGTCCAGACTTCGTCAATTAGTTTTTCATGACGACGAGCAGCATCCAGTATCCTAGTAAGAATGACGCTGTGAATGTACTGTACTTCATTCTCTTCGTGCTTTCCGTATCAAAAGTACCACATACACAACAACAAACAAAATGTGCACATACTCCTAATGTACTTGCAACCTCTTGTACTATAAGTGGATATGATTGGATCTCTTGTATTTGCATCTGCATTAAACATTATGAAGAAGCTATGTTGGAGAACATGCTTAAAAAATATTTTTACCTACGACCAACGAATAATACCAATTTTACGACCATAAAATAATAAATTTAAGTAGACACTTAAAGTAAATATTTCAACGCATCGGTATCCGTATATGTAACGCGTTCGAAACAAAGTCAAAATACACTACATTTTTGACTTGTTCATGGCATGTTTCGAACGATGCCTGCTTCTTTGACGGGTGTGATGACAGAATCTCGTTGCGTACGGAAGGATGTACGTATCGTTACGGACCCACGAACATAAGCAACGATTTCAATCAGCAGTTCTGTCATCGCAACCTTCAAGAAAGCGGGCATCGTTCGAAACATCGCATAAAACAGTCAAAAATGTACTGTATTTTGACTTTGTTTCGAACGCGTTACGTATACCGATGCGTTGAAATATTTACTTTAAGTGTCTAGTGTCTAATAGCAAATGCATGCTGCTCTTACCGCTTACCTCTTGTGGCTTACCGAACACTATGAACAGCAGCATGCATTTGCTTTACTTTATCTTCCTTGAGTCTTACATCATACCGCTTACCTTACTTCCGGTACTCTGAATCCGCTTAAGGTAAGCTGTATGAGGTATTGCCAGTAAAACACCATGTTAATATGTATAGATAATGCCATGAGTGGGTTTTCCCCTCGGCTCTACCTATCATCTGGGTACTTGATCCCTTTGAAAAGGACCATGACCGTGGGCTTGGCGTAGGCGAAATCTTATAAGAAAATGTAACTCTGACAGTTCTTCGTAACGGTTGGGACTATGAAAGAGCCTACGCGGAAAACCCATATCCAGCACTTCTAATTCGTCCTCCAGAATATCCTTCACGAGAACTTCATTAAGCATGTCGAGGTATCCATTTTTCACAAAATTAAACAAATACAAAATAAAAAACATGAAATATAGGGATTAGGAATTGACTAAAGTCGGTTTAAAGGTTTTTTTGTTGGCTGATTTTGGCCAGTTAGCTAAATATGCTTTAATGGACGCTTAATTGTTGATTAAAACAGGCGCAAGATACATAAATCACTAACCGTAGTTTAAAGGACCTTTAACTTTAAGCTCCATTAAGAAAAAGTCGCTGCAAGTGGCGGTTAAACAAATTCAATATAATTTTAGTATCTAACCAAAAATAAGTCCCGTTAAAATGACGTATTACGCATTTTTAATAAAAAAGCCTTGTATTTCAAAAGATATATGAAAAGTCTCTTAGTAACCTTATTTGTTTTGACGTACGGACGTACACTCTACACACTTTATCAATTTCTTATTTATAATATATTGATCAATTAATTTCACTGCATCACTTTCATTAAAACACCTTTTTTGCGTAAAGGTTCTTCACATATAGTTTTTTGACATTTTCGTTTGCAAGTGGTTTTTAAAGGCCTAAGCATATTACACGAAAACATTTTGTGACTTCAGATCTTAAACTAATGCTTCTCTTATGTCTTGAATTCTATTTATAACATTTTAATTACCCCTCCTCTTCTACCTATAACAACAATAAAATAGTCATTCATATGCATAAACAACATATATCTCAAGGCCAATCACCACAAATATTTTAAGTCAAGGCCAAAGATTCTTTCATGTTCAAAGCCAGCCAAGGTCGTAGTCTAATTCAAGGTTATAAGTTTGAAATATACCTTAAGGACAGCTAAAGAGAACCTATTTAATACAAGGTCAAATATATCGGTTATAGAAATGTTTTTTACGTTAAATTGATTTAACTAATTCAAGTTTATACGTTTGGAATATACCTCAAGGATAACTAAAGAGGACCTTTTTAATTCAAGGCCAAATACCCTTTCAAGTAAAAAAACAGCCAAGGTCAGACAACAATTAGCAGTATTTTTTCTCAAGGTCCCAAGACTAAACACATAGAAAAATTTTATCTTGCTACCAGCTATAAGGCCAACAATAAAATAGTCATTCATAGAAAACAAATATCTCAAGGCTAAGCACCACAAGTATTTAAAGTCAAGGCCAGAGATTCTTTCATGTACAGAGCCACCCAAGGCCAAAATGATCGAGCTTTGCGAAATTGATTTAACTGATTCAAGATTATACGTTTGAAAGGACAGCTAAAGAGGACCTATTTCATTCAAGGCCAATTACCCTTTTCAGCCAACTAAAGTCATACAACAATTAGCAGTATGTTTTCCCAAGGTCCCAAGACTAAACACATGGAAAACTTTTATCTTCAAGGCAAAGATGATATTTGTTCCCCAAAATATTCGAGCTTTGCGAGTTAACGTAATACCAGCTACAAGGCCAACAATAAAATAGTCATTCATATACACCTCATATCTCACAAATATTTATGTCAAGGCCAAAGATTCTTTCATGTTTAAAGTCACCCAAAGTCAAAATATTCGAGATTTGCGAAATTGATTTAACTGATTCAAGGTTATACGTTTGAAAGAACAGCTAAAGAGGAGCTATTTATTTCAAGGCCAAATCCCCTTTTCAGTCAAAATTCAACCAAGGTCAGACAATAGTTAGCAGTACGTTCTCTTAAGGTCCCAAGATTAAATACATAGAAAACTTTTATCTTGAGAGTTAAGGTTAATACCAGCTAAAAGGCCAACAATAAAATAGTCATTCATAGACAACATATATCTCAAGGTCAAGCACCACAAATTTTTGCGTCAAGGCCAAAGATTCTTTCATGTTCAAAGCTACCCAAAGTCAAAATATGCGAGCTTTGCGGAATTGATTTAACTAATTCAAGGTTAGACGTTTGAAATATACCTCAAGGACAGCTAAAGAGGACCTATTTAATTCAAAGCCAAACAATCTCACATACAAAAGCAGTTGTTCCCAAGGTCCCAAGACTAAACGCATAGAAAACTTCATATTTGGTTTCTTTAAAACTTTTACAACCTACATCTCGAAAACTAATGCAGCAAATCAACATTAAATATGTTTAACATAGAATTTTAGAATTTAATATTAAAATTTGAATAAGATTAAAAATTATTTTTTATGTTTTTTTTTTAAGTCTAAATATTTTTTTCTTGCATACTTTTTTTTCGATAGCTGTGCATGTACTTTTATGCCTGGCATAAAAGATACACAAATTACCAGAAATCCAACTTTAGAATCCTTTTAGTTTTAATACCAACATTTCTATTTTGTAGTAGTACAATCACAAAACTTTGTAGTATAATGGTGACTTGTTTAGTGGTTTTTGCAAGTTACAACTTACTTTGCTCGTTGTTTTGAAATCACGCTTGGAAAAATCTAGAAACGTTTTACCAAGTTTTCCAAATTCAAATTTGTTATTAAACGCGTAGGGAAGAACATTAAACATTCTTGAGATCTTTATTCTTTTCGTTACAGTGACCTAATTCTAAAGTTGGAGCAAAAATCAATAGATTTTTTTATTTTCGATATTACCAGTTTATAACCACCTACATCCGGGGGCATCCCCACGTTTGTAATTGAAGAAACTAGCAAAACTTTATAGCAGCGTCTTGAATCTTTGTCAATAAAAACTTTTAAAATGGATTCGATTCTTAAGGCGCAATTACACAGACGAACATGCTCAAATAAAAGCTCGTGCAGAAGATCGAAAATTTTTTGCCTGAACATTTTTGTGAGCTTTTCTTTGAACATTTTGTTCGGGTAAATTTTTGAGTAAATTAGTGTTATCTATTTTGGAAACATATTTTTAAAGATGAGAATAAATAAAATTTCACATCAATGATCAGTGATCTCAATTCTTTAAAAAATGGATCACCAACTTTTATTTAAAATTTTTGTGAAAAAAAGCCGACGGCAAGCGAAACATTATTATTGGCTCTACTATCAGTTTTGTCACATGGATTAGGGCTACTTATAATATTTTTTTCTTAGGGTTTTTCCCGGATTTTTTTGCCCGGGGTTTTTTTTGGGATTTTCTTGCAAGTTTTTTTATTTCCAAGGGTTTTTTTCCTAAAGTCAAAAAAAAAACCCAGGAAAATTTTTCTTTTCCAAAAAAAATTTTGAGTTTTTCAAATATCGGCAAAAAACTCAAAAATTGCACTTTTAAGCGGTAATCCGCGCCTCACAACTATGAGGAGTGGTGGGGAGGGGGATTTTTTTAAACATATTTTTGTAGCTTTACTTTGCCTTTAGCTTTTATTGTTTTTTTTTTTAATTCCTCACACTAGATTTACCTAGTTAGTTTAAGGTCCCAAGGGTTGCTTAAAAAAGCAAAATGCTGAAGATATAGATATTTATTGTCAATTTAATGTAATAATCAAGGTCGATTACTGACACTGAACCAACAATATGCAAAGGGCAACATTGCGATTCAAAAGAGTGGCCGGCCTACTAACTGCGAAATCCAAAACGTAGGTTGATAGATCGGCGACACAGTCTACTAAATTACTGCTAAATTATATTTATTAGACAAGGGTCGGGTTCGTAGGGTTGTAAAAGTGGGTAATAAACGGGTATTATTTAAACCGAAGGTGCTTTTGTTTATATATAATAAAATGTATATAGGTTTTTTAATTTGACTTAATTATTATTGTAAAAGACTAAACTAGGAAGTAAAATAAAGGGATATTCTTTTAAACGTAAATTTTTATCATTACATTTTACCCCAAAAAAGTTACAAGTATACTGGCATATCCCCTATAAAAATCAGATCAATCGAAGTTGCTTATGAGGTAAAATGTGAATTTCGGCATCAAATCGTTTTTCCGTCGGAAAGCAATAGATTAAAAGTACCTTATTTAAAAACTTTGTTTTTCTATTTTCAGTTAAGTTCAATGAATTCCGATAACAATATATATTTTGAATTTGTAAAGAAATTTTTATACCACCAATTCTTCAAACAAATTTTACTCAAGATTCTCTCCAAAATTTACGTGTGTTTTTTCGTACGAGATTTTGCTCGAACATTTCTTTGAGCATTTTGCTCAAGAGGCTCGTGTAAATGTTTGTCGGCATTTCCACATCAAAGGAAAGTTTGTCTGTGTAAATGCGCCTTTAGAATACATTGTTTCACTGATGCTAAAAATTTTAAAAACCTTAGAAATTCCATCAATATAGAGTGTTTTTGTCAGTACATAAAAAAGCTTTCGGATTATCGTTATTTAGATATATTATATATTTAGACATAAGGAATAGATTTATTTCGGTTTATTTTCTTAACTCTTTTTTACACTTCCACATAAAGCAATATATATACTGCATCTTCCGTATCAAAATGTAAAAACTGAAAAAAAATATTCAGATTTTTTTTTCAAAAATATTTTCAGGTAAATACATACACAAAATAAAGTTTACCACAAAAATAATGTAGTTTTGAGAGTAATAAGCACGCCTTGTGATTAATAACAATGTTTTTCGTAGTTATTTTTATTTTGTTTATATTTACTTCTGTCAATGGGCGTCAAAGTTTTTGTGTTTCTGGCAAACTTCGCAAAAAGAAAGCTTAAAATTGTCACTTTTTTATTAAGAGTAGAGATTCTTTTTTTTCAGACAGTGCCTCAGGAAATCTCGAAATGACGTTCAAAAAGGATCATGTGATATCCATACGTTTTGGAGTCAAATAAATATCCGAATCGGATAAAACACGGCTCGGAGCATTTTATTGCCCACATAGCCGTTGTAACAGGCAACTTTTAGATGTGACGGTAACCAGTTACTTAAATCTTAAAATATAGCCGTAAATAAAATCAAAAATTTATTTTTGTGTGCCAAAAACCATGACATATCAATACATCCTGAGAGAAAAGATAAATCAACAAAAAAAAAAGTGGGACGATGAAGGGATTCGAACCGTTAACCTCCAGATTAACAAGGAAACGCTATAGCCACTGGACCATTGCGGCTATAGAAAAATTTCCATTTTTTCGGTGTATTAACTTTTTGACTGGAGAAGTGAACCAAAATCGGAAAGACGTAGTTTTTTTTTAATGGCCCAACAAAGTGAACGAATATCGGAGAGACGTAGTTTTCTTATGTTGAGTCAATGCAAATTTTGTACTACCTAACCGAATTTTACCTGTGCTACCGCGAATTAAATACGAACTTCGGTGACGTAGCTTTTAAAAAACTTTTTTATTAGAAAAACTACAAAATTGTCTTATGACTAAAGTGACCAGTTAAACTTGTAAAGTATAATGATACCTAATTAGACTAATCGGGTGCATATATAAACTTCAATGTACAGCGTCAGCAATATATTTGTTATTATAAACAAGGTGAGATGTTATTATTCCAGGGATATTACTCCTCCACCCTTAGTTTCGTCAACGTCCTCGTTGATAAGTTTTTGGAGAACCCTTAAGGGAATATTTTTTGTTTTTGAGATTCTTTGCTTTCGCCAAAAATAGAAGATAAAAATAAAAATTAAAATTACTGCCAAACACAACGTTAAGATAATGTAATCTTGGCTTTCAAAATTAAGTTCCTGTAGGACTAAAGGATCCATCAGGTCTTCCTGTATTTTTTGCGGATTTTCTAAATGCCTTATTTGCAAATTAATAGATAGCTTTGTTTCAGGAAGGTTTATTATTTTTGGCAATGAAACAGAAATGTTATTTATTGATAAGGAATATTTATTTTGGTTAATTATTACGTCACACTGGCTGTTGATAAGATAACAGCTTTGAAGTGTAGTTTTCTGAAACTGAAAGCAATTTTCGTAAATGGTTTCAGGATTTTTTGTACAGAAAAGCAAACCACTTTTATAAGTTAAAGTGTAAATTTGAAAGTTATTTCTTACTGTGGCAAAAAGACAATTTTTTGGTAAAAGGCAACTATGTGCAATAGGGTTAAAACAAATCCAATTTGAGTTGATTTCAGAGCATTGCTGATACCATAAATTGTTACAATAGTACTTACTAGGGCTAATCAATATTTTCGATTCATTATTAGGTATTGGATAAACTATCTTAAGACTACAAGAATATTTTTCGAAAATTGGTATCTTAACTACAATGATTGACATATCTTTTAACATAATAAGGCCTGTTTTACATATGAGAGTTAATTCTGACAGGTGTTTTAGTGGCCATAGAGAATTTTTTGGATAATGAGCTGTCAAATATTGCCAAATTTCCCTAATTTCCTTGACATTCAGTATTTCTAAATCCAGAGTTTGCAGATGCGCAAAGGATATCATTCTAAGCATTTTTTCCAAAAATTTGTTTAATTTTGAGATTTGTAAAATTTGGTTTTGCATGCTGAGCATCAACGCTACTTCATTATTTAATTTTAAAATTTCGAAACGAATGCATTTTGCGTTTTTATTTATAATGTTAACATTTTCCTGGAATTTGTTTATAATATTCCCAGCGAATGAACTGAGGTCATTTATCTTGTGCATCATGTTAATTTGATTCTGTTTTAGTATTTGTAAGTTCTGGGTAATTGTGTCTAAGTCAGTGTTGTCCAGGTTTCCTGTGACAAATTTAATACCGCTTCCTAGTAGGTTGAATAACCCACGTTTCTTTCTAAAGTCATTGTTTTCTAAAGAAATTAATTTTGCGTAAGAATTGTACGTATCGTTTAAGGATGATGCAAGGAATTGAAACTGTATTTTTGACAATGTATTATTAACTTGATCGACTAAAGGGGATAAAAATAGGGAATTGGTGGTAAAAATTTGGCTTACTGAGATTTTAATTTTAGTCATATTAAAAGGTATGTATATAGTGTGGTAATGGCTTACGATTAAAGTAGGAGATATTTCTTCGGTGTAGAATCCGTTATTGTCCAATCTGTTGACCTGAAGGGCCTGGTTGAGATTCGTCAATGTCAGGAGGGACAGGGTCAGGAACCTGCAATGATTTAGGTTGTTTCCTGAGTCTTTTTATTTTTCTGACATGTGTGTTAATCGGTTTAGTTTTTGAGATACCAGTTATAATATTTTTATTGACTTTTGTTACTTTTGTTGGAATAAATTGGGGGTTCATTTTATTTCGAAGGGTGTTTTTTCTATAAATATTTTGGTCTTTTTGAATTTCAGGAGGCTCTTCGGTGTTTTTATTTTGTTTTTGTGTGTTCTGTAATTGTTTTTGATACGCCTTTTTGAAAATTTGATTGTGGAAAGGTAGTAGTTCTTTTTTTCGTTGTTCGTTATATTGCTCAAAAAGAGTGAGGTCGTTGTTTATGTTTGGTTCGTTGACATAAGGGCCGTATAAAATTGAGAAGGGGGAACAACCAGTAGTAGAGTGTATACTTTGGTTATATATTAAGATGGCTGACGTCATTATGTTTTGGGGTGTTTCCTCGGGATTTTGCATTTTTAAGATACGTAATTTTTCTAACAAAGTTGAGTGCAATCGTTCGATGGGGCTATTTGAAGACGAGTTAGCGGGAGTTGTATAATGTAGTTCAATACAAAATAGTTGACAGAATTCTTTAAGAAGGTTATTGTCAAACTCTGTTCCTTTATCTGTAACAATTTTTTGACAGGTGTTATGGTGGGAGAAATAATGTCTTAATTTGCTAAGAATTGTGACGGCGTTTCTGTCGGGGATAAAGTAAGCTTGTGCGTATTTAGAAAAAGAATCAATAATAGTTAAAAATTGACAGTTTGAAAATCGAAAAACGTCTAAATGGAGAGTTTTAAAGGGTTTTTCGGCTAATAAGGGTCCTTCATATGCGATTTTATATGGGTGTCTTTCGTACTTGTTCTGTAGGCATATTTCACAAGTGTTTATAAAATTTGTAATAGAGTCTCTTAGTTTAGGCCAGTAATATTTTTGTTTTAAATGATTGTATGTTTCGGTTATGCCGTTATGGTTAGATTTGTGGTAATTTGCTATTATTTCGGTTTGCTGTTCGGTATTAATGACATCTGTCACATAAGTGTTTGAAAAAATGAGTTTTGCGCTAGGATTTAAAATTGAGCTAACTATTCTTCGAAATTCAAGTTTAAGTTCATTATTTGGGATGAAAACTGTAAATAAGGTATCAGGTTTTACAATTTCTTTTAGTATTTTATGAATGTATTGCTGTTGTTCGTCCTTGTTTATGCGCACGAAGTGATGATTTTTTTTAAACGGGCTTGTATGAAAATGTTTATATTCTTTTCCGTAATCGATTATTAATCGATTAGTTGCGTAATTTAAGGGCAATTCTGATATCGGTAGATGTTTGCCATTTGTGTCATTGTTGGAGTGAACGGTGACGTCAGAGTCGTTATCATTTTGACCTTTGTTGGTTTGTATTGGTTGAGAAGGATTTGTCATTTCGTTAAGGCGGTCTATGTTAGTCTGTGTGTCTTTGTAAAGTTCGTTAATGACTTAATCGGAGAGATTAAAATCGGTTAAGTCGGCAACAGAGTGATCGACGTTAGGGGATATAGATATGGACTCATTCGTTTCATGGATGTTGATGTCTATTCTTGAGAGTGCGTCAGCGACGACATTTTCTTTGCCTTTTTTGTATTTGACAGGAACTGTCAAAGAATTAACATGAAAATTTTTAATCGGCTGCTTTAAAGGTTCGTTGTAAGCTAACGAAAAAGGAATTTTAATTTTGTTTAAAGTTAATACTCTATTTTCGAAGTCGAGCATACCGTTTAAATTTTTAAGTTCTTTTGAGCCTATTAATGCGTCAAAGTCTTTATGCCAGTTTAAAACACGCATTTTAAAAGTTTCATTTATTCCTAGTTCTTGTAATAAATTTAATTTTAAATTTTGATTTTCATTGTATGTATTTCTGCAGGCGGTTACCTCGAAAGGTTCAAAAAATATATTATTTGGGTACATTTTGGCAATTTTTGAGGAGATTATGGAGTCTGAGGCTCCTGAATCAATAAGAATTGTTAATTGTTTTTCTGGTAAATAAAAATACGGTAGTTCGATTTGTCGAGCAACATTATTTAAGTTAACGTAAGGCTTCGAGGCCGTTTCCTGAAAATTTTCGCCTGCGGCGTTTGTTTGTGAAATAAATTCATGAGAGGGGTTTTCTTGCTGGCTAGTGGGTTCCTCGTTGTAAAAGTGAGGGTCGTAAAAATATTCAGAATTTTCTTCGTTATAGCAATTATAAGGTTGGTTTTCATAGGTTTCCTCGTAGGTTTGTTCGTAAGTCTGTTCGGGGTATGTTTCTACATTTGTTAGGAATCCCGAAGGTTTAAAAAATCTTTGGGGTCCAGTGTATGGGGGTCTTTGAGAGTGTTGTCTTGACGGACCAATTGTTGATGTCGACATAGGGGTTGGTTTGTCAGAAATAGGTTTATTTTGTGGGGCGAAGACATTTGTTGGTCTTCCTAAATTTTTAGAATTTTGAGGTTGATTTTGAAAAGGTCTGGGTTGATTAAAGTTGAAATTCGGTTGTCCGAACTGAGAGTTAAAAGGTGGATTAAAATTAAATTGTCTGGTAAACTGAGGGTTTGAAAAAGGTTGCATGGATGGGTTAAAACGTTGTTGGGGTGGTTTTGGTCTCATTTGATTAGTTTGGGGGTTGCGATTAAAATTTTGAGTTTGTCTAAAATTAGTGGTAGGTTTTAAAAACGAATTATTTCTTTTGTGCAAATTCGAATTGTTACTTGTAAAATTGACTTGTGCCTCTACTATGTTATTACTCATTACATACTTGTAAGCATCGTCTAAAGTTGCGGGCGTTTTAAGCATAAGAAGCGTCCTTAAAGATTCGGAAGAATTTGCGGTCAAAAGTAAAACAGATACTTTTTCTACTTGAGATATGAGCAATAATTTTTGTGCGTTATCTTCTACTTCGCACTGAATTTTTCCGAAAATTCTTTGGCAAAAGGCCTTAAGTCTATCGATAAAGTGCAAAATGTCTTCGTTTTCGTTAATTTTAATGTACTGAAGCTCTTGCATTAAAATTTCGTGGTTAATTGGGTCACCAAATTTTTGTCTTAAAGCTAGCTTAATTTTTTCAAAAGTGTCTAAATCTGGTCTTTCTAATAGAAAGTTTTGAGCTTTGCCTACCAATTTCGATTTTATGGCAGACAGGACCAATTTTTTTTGTTCATTAGAATGACCAAAATAAAGATCGTAATATTCCTGTACAGAAATCAAAAAACTTTCTAAGTGGGATTGACTGCCGTCGAAAGTAGGCAACAATGACGTGTAAAATCTTAGGTTTTCCATTGTATTAGAAAGTTCTTCGTTTTGTAAAGTGCTATCTAATAGATTACTACTATCACTACTTAAACTACTGTTAAAACTAGTGTTCGAATTTTCAATATTGAAAAAATCAAAATTTTCTAAAATTTTATTTTCAAAATTATTTTTAGTGCTTTCTTCTAGTTGTTGTTCAGTGTCTAGTCTCGATGTCGACTGACCACTTAAATTTCTTAGACTACTTTGCAAACTACTTATTTGCTCAAAATTTAAATTTAAAGAGGGTTTTTTCAAACTTGATAGATAATTATCAATTTCAGCTTTAACGTTTCCTAATTTCTTGTTTTCTGCTCCTAATCCTAGTTTTGTTTTGTTCTTTTCTAAAATGTTCTTTAATCGCTTAGGCATCAAGAAAGTCAAAAACTTACATAGCAATCGAGGATAAATCCATAGGGCTTGTTCTGTAGAGGTTACGCCACCAAAAGGAATCCTATAAATGGGGGTTGACTTTAGCTTTTCTGCCTATGACACCGGGCTCAGTAGGGGTGTGTCGTTGGGTAGGCTTTGGCTTCGGCAGGACTCGTACAACACGGTAGACGTCACAGCTTCAACTCCAGGCTTTATTCTACAACACTTCTTTACGTTCGACGTCGTAAAGAGCACTTTCTTTCAAGAAACTTCACTACTTCGTCCAGGACGTAAAGTTCGGGTTCGGATAGCGCACTAAGACTTAAAAGCCACTTTCGTACAACGGAAAACCGATAAAGGACGAAACTGCACTATCCTGTTCGCAGCGCCAATTAAATACGAACTTCGGTGACGTAGCTTTTAAAAAACTTTTTTATTAGAAAAACTACAAAATTGTCTTATGACTAAAGTGACCAGTTAAACTTGTAAAGTATAATGATACCTAATTAGACTAATCGGGTGCATATATAAACTTCAATGTACAGCGTCAGCAATATATTTGTTATTATAAACAAGGTGAGATGTTATTATTCCAGGTATATTACTCGCGTTAGACGTAAAAAGGCATAAGGTTTCGTATGTTGGCAATAAAAAATTACAGGGAGGTCGAAAAAAAGTTTCAGATCTTTTTTTCCAGACTAATTTTTTGACTACGTCCGTCATCTTGAATAAGGTTTCGTATGTTGGCAATAAAAAATTACAGGGAGGTCGAAAAAAAGTTTCAGATCTTTTTTTCCAGACTAATTTTTTGACTACGTCCGTCATCTTGAATCTTTGACATTTTACATCTTTTGTACAAAAATAGTAAACTTTGTTCTTCTAACTTCTTAAAATGCCAAACTTTATAAAAATCGGCTAAGGAAGAAAAAAGTAATTAGAAAATTAAATCAGTCCAAGATTTTCTGGCTCTTCCCATATATTATTATGGATTAAACCATCAAATGGGAGAGACGAGTAAATAGGGGGGTAAAAAATGTTATTTTTATGTACGTATTGCCAATTAGGTGCACCCACATCGATAAAAAATACTTACCTGCTCAAAAATGAATAAAATAACAAAAGAAGCAATGGTGTTTTAAGTAAAATTGGACGACTTGTAAAAAAATCTTCTATGTTTGACAGCTCACAGACAAAAATCTTAAAGGCGTTCAAAATTCAAGTTTGGTGTTTTTAAAAGGATATTTCATTGTATTCAAGCAGCTGTAAAAATTTCAGGAATCCCCTGGAAAAGTTTCTAAACACAGGATAAAATATAAAGCGTGACATAGTTTTTGTTATTTTTGAAGTTTTTAGCCAAAAGTTTTTTTATGTATGTTATTTAATTTTATTAAAACTTGGGGGCCCATCGTACCTTGTTACATTTAATATTCTAGCGTGTTATATAGCCTTTCAAAAAATATATTTGGTGGATCTGTAAAGGGAATGTGGATTAAAAAATTTTAAGTTAAGCAGTCGTGGTCAAAAAATTGAGATTTTGTAAATTTTCTGAACATGCGTCAATTTACGATTTTTTTGTGATTTTTCCGTGGCATGAATAGCTAGGACCTTTTTACAGTCCCTTTAAAATGAATTTGCACAATCCCGTTTATAAATAGAGAATGGATTTTTTTTTGTAAATATTTAGAAAAAAGAAACACAATTTTTAAAAAAAATTTCAAATTGATTATTTTTTTATGCAATCAACCGGAAGTAAAATATCAATGAAAGTAAAACTCGTGGCATATCGGACAAAGCGTTTTTGTTTCTCGCTTCATTACGACCAGGCCTCCAATGTCTAATGGAGAATCCAGACACCTACAGACCTGTTTCATCCTTATTAGGAATCATAGGATTATACCTGGCAGTTGAAGCCACACAGTGACCATGCGCACCTCTAGAATTTAAAACAAAAAATTTGTAATCCTTGAGGACGTAGTAACTGTGTGCGCCACCTGTCGAATAAACATCATAAATACAGAATCCTGTACCGTTCAGCAGGTTATAAAGTAGAAACCTGTAAAAGTATAAGGTCACTGTAACATGACTCTTAAAAAGAGGTAACGTTCGCAGCAGCACCGCCCCCAATTGGAGCTTCATACTACTATACCACGAGTTTTACTTTCATTTTTATTTGCGGACACGAGATTCATTTTGTTGTAAAATATCATGTTTTGCATACTATATTAAATGCAATTTCATAGCCTTTTAAGAGGTTTAACCAAAATTTTAAAGTGTTGTCACTTGACCGAAATGTCAAGATTTCAAAAATCTTCCTATAGGTTTGAAAAACCCCCGACTATTAGCCAATTTTGATGTTTATTTGACTCCAAAAAGTATGAATATCACATGACCCGTTCCGAACGTTATTTCGACATTTCCTAAGATAAGGACAATGACAGAAAGAAAAATAATCTCTACTCCTAAAGATAAAGACAATATTATACACATTTTTAATAGATTTTGGGCAAGCCATAATTGTAAAATATAATACCCTGTTGTCTGTCGAGGTAGCCGACTTTTTGTGATAAAATTCTGCAATAAAAAGGTATTATTTAAAAAAAATAATTTTTTGTTACAGATCTGAAGTTGGACTAGAAGTAGTGTGACGAAACTTTATATTTAGCCGTTAATTTTTTTCCTTCATAAAAATATCCTCTTTTCTGAAAAATACCTCCTTGATCCTTGGCATATTCTGAAATTTAGTCTCATTTAATAAATCGACTGGAGAGCTTATCTGGCAATCCTTGAGCACATACATTTCCCCAAGACAGACTTTATTACCAACGAATTCGACTTTTTAAAAGCTTTTCAATAACAAAGTATCGCAAGATTAAAACAATAAAACATAAAATAAAGTGAAGGCTGTCTTAACATACTATAAGAGTTTAATTAAAAAACTATATTAAAATTATTTGAGGTAAAATTGAACCTGCGCGTGTTTGTATTTGAGATAAAGATAAATTTCTCAACTAAAAAATACCAAGTTATCGGGCCAAAAACCTTTCTGTTGGATCAAGTGTTTTAAAAACCTTATGTACCAAAAACTGGAAAATTATAATCTGGGCCTTTTGCACCTCTTATGACAAATTCTCGTTGGGTGACTTTATCGCTTAATAATGCGTGGTGATGTAACTAACTTCACGTTATTTTTAAGGCATCATATTTAGTTTTTCCACGCAAGTGACAGAAAATTAATAAATTATACGGATATGGGACTACTCGGCGCCGCCGTTTCGGCGCTAATCCAATTCGGCTCTAAGCCAATTCGGCGCTAAGCTCATTCGGCACCAAGTTCTTTTGGCGCGTAGTCGTTTTGGCGGCGAGCCGTTTTGGTGCATGGATAAAATTTCGTAACGGTATTTTTATAAATTGAAACAAAATAATAGTTTAAAGCTTGTATTGTATATAAAAAAGGATAAAAATTTGTACAAATATAATCTATAATATTTTCATTATTAAAATCGTTCACTAGACCACTTGATCAGCCTGCCCATATTTAAGCAATTTTTTTGGGGATTGTTCGAAGAACAAATCTCTGGGTTTTTGTATATTTTTTTTAAGGCATCTAGAAACTTCCAGACTGTCGATGTTGGTAGGTTGGGTTGAGTTGGGTTGGGTCGTTAACAATATTATATTAAATTTAGGTATTTTAATCTATAATGAAGGCACTTATGGCTTTTTGTGATTAAAACGACTAGAATAAAATTAATAAAATAATTTACTTACCTTAAGGCTAACTTGTTTAAATTAATTTACTTACCTTAAAGCTAATGAATTTTAATTTTCCTAATTTAAATATATATTGCAAAACGGAATGGAGACTACAATATTTATTATGTAATTATATGAGATTAGGTGATGGAAAATATCATATTTTTTAATAAAAGTATTATTTCCAAACGTTTCCGGATGATTTCGGCAAAACGTTCAGGCGCTCAAATGGCGGCATCAAAAAGGCTTCGCGCCGAAAGGGCTTGACGCCGACATGGCTTGGTGCCGAAACGGCGGCGCCGACATGTCCTAGACCCACTTTATACGGTATTTATTATTCTCAAGATTTACAAAAATAATTTGTTCAATGATATTTTTCATTTAAAATATATTATTCTTGTGTTTTCTACGGTGACTTTTAATTATTATTAATCTTTAAAGAATCGAAAACACAACGGGAGGTTATGACAAACAGATCGTTGTCACTTGTCACAATTGTCAGTGCAAGTCAATGTTTTACATTTCTTACGAAATTGTAGCCAAAGAAAATGATTAAACAAAAATTGACACTTATCTTTACAATTAAGAAGAATACGGAATATATATGCATTCAAATATCAATTTAAATATTTTTTTTCTACCCTCATCAAAAACATGATTTTAGTAACTGTCTGCAGATAACTAAAGCATGGTTTTTTTGGTGCAAAAAAAGATTTCTGTCCGTTTTCTTCCCAAAATTAAAGAGAAATAGCGGAAAATAGTAATATTGAAAAAATCTAATTACTCTTGCCTAAAAATTAAACCAACCAAGTATTTACGAAAGAATCATTTAAAAATGTCATCAAAATATCAAACTGTCAAAGATTAAAATGTCGCAACAACGAACGTCACCGAGTAAAATAGCACATCGCTATGGAAACGATTGTTATTTTATTTACCAGCCGCCGTGATTTCTAGTGTAAAGATATGGTGTGTTGCGTGAAGTGCTCTTTGTTCGAGATTTTTTAAAATATTTTTCTGGTTTTTTTGGATTTCTTGATAAAGGTTTTAAAAAAAATAGTGTTAACAACTCGCGGCTAAATAGTGCTTTTTTACTCGCGTTTTTAAATACCTCGCTGCGCTCGTTATTTAAACCAACGCTTGTAAAAAATGCACTATTTTAGCCACTAGTTGTTAAAACTACTATTTTTCTACTTAACGTTTTATATTATTATTTATTATAACGGATACGGTATTCACCCGCAGGTAACGTCAAACTTTATTAGGTACATTTTGGACCAATTAAAATAACATTTTTTGTGGTTTTCGTTATTTTTACGGCTGCGTAATAAGGGAAAAGGGGGGAGTTTAATCAAATAAGGATAATGACGGACTTTATTTACGTCAAATAGGGATAATGATTTTTGTGGCTATCTTTATCACAGACTAAAAAATGGTTGGTTAATTCATTCATTTTTTCGTAAGAACAGATATTTTTCATTATTGTAATTTAACATTTTCTATCTATACATATATTCTAAATAAAAAGAAAAATCCTCAAAATTCACACCACGCACTGACCTCAACAAAGTTAGGTTATGTTTCATTTAACCAAATTTTACGTTATCTCCTTTTACATTCCAAAAGCAATTTGGTGGTTTATCTCTTTAAAACCTATTTTAGGATCGCTATAAACACTTTAAAAACACTTTAGTGTATTTCTTCCAACCTAAAGAAATACTCAAGTCTGATTTTCCGAAAAATCTGTTGTTTACTAAGTTGTTTTATTTGTTTTTTTTCTTTAGACTGACATATTAATGACATTTAGTGAAGGACGTATAAACACTCGCAGAAAACGATTTTATTTAAAACCGTTCTTATATAAAAGCGCTTTTAGGTGCGTATAAACGTATTATATGTAACGAACAAGATATGTTTGTTCGGGTGGAATCTTGCAAATTAATTTTGACCAACTTCCCGACATCCGATAGGGCATGCTTATATGCGGTTGCGGTGACAACACAAGAATATAGTGTGATGAAATTGACAGCTCCCTCCTACTCGAAGGGGGTGGAGGGGGGTACAGTTGAAGTACGCCCGATTTGAAATTTGGTGTGTTGGGGCAGTTGGGGATGGAGATAATGAATTTCTCATCAGATTTAGAAAATTCAATATGGCGGATTCAAGATGGGCAATTTTCGGTCATGTTTTGCTAACCAATTTTAACTGACTTATCCACATCCGATTGTGTTGGTATGCGTTTATATTTTTGGTGAAAATACAATAATATAGTATTCACAGGTACCCAACTCCCTCTAACGAGGAAAGTGGAGGGGGAAAAAGATTTACTTTGTTCGATTTCAATCCAAATTGGCATACAGGGGTTTTTAAGGAGGGGGATTATGACTTTTTGATCAGATTTGAAAATTTCAATATGGCGGATTCAAAATGGACGATTAAGGGTTACAAATCTAAAAATTAAGGGTGTGTGTTCAAATTTGGTATGCGTTTATAGTTAAGGCGACAATACAATAATATGGTATTATTAGGTACACACTTTCCTCTAACGAGGGAAGTGGGGGGGAGAAACGATTTAGTTTGTTCGATTTAAATCAAAATTGGCATACAGGGGTTTTTCGGGAAGGCGATATGAAATTTTCATCATGATTTAAAAATTTTAATTTGGCGGATTCAAAATCGACGGTTTAGGGTACAAATCTAAAAAGTAAAAAATAATTTTTTTATTAAAAAAAAACTTTTAAAGAACAAGCTCTTATTAAATGCACTCAAAAGTAGAAAATAATTTTTTATCTTTCTTATACTATAATAAAAGCGATGGGCGCAAATTCAAAATTTTAATTTTACGGTGACAAAGAGAGAACTACAAAAGAAGAACTAAATTCTTCTTCTGTTCGAATGATAAACATAATGTTTTCATCTAAAGAAGCTGAGAACGGGTGAGATTGTCGTGCTTGCCAAGCCTTCGAAAATGTCCTTAGATTATAGAGTAATAGAACTGTTTCTTAGGTGAATCGTCAATGTAACCGATATACGATACCTAAAGTTACAATTTTTACAAAATGAAGGGAAAATTTAGCGCTCTAATACATTTACAGAAAAGATTTGTGGTGTAGATTGCAAAGTGTGAGGGAATAAATCGGAAAAAAGTTTTTCCTCGACCAGGATTTGAACCCGGGACCTCTAGAACATCAATCTAATGCTCTACGAACTGAGTTACCCACATAGCAATGAAAGAATATTTCCATGCATAGCATATACGTTTTGAGAATGTCCTTTTGAGCACATATTTAGCAAATGCTTGGCACAAAGTATTTAAGTATATGCTATTGGATATCCATACGCTAAGGAAATACCATTAAAGAAGTTTACTTTTAGAACATCTTTAGCATATGCAAAGTATATATCACTTATTGAAACATTACTTGGTCCTTTTAGTGCACAAGCTATTCGGGTACCGTAAAAGCAGAACATCAAAATAATGTTATTCTAGTATATCCTTAGCATATACTATATAATGGAATACCATTAAAGAAGCTTACTTTTAGGATATCTATATGCATAATGCAATAAAATCATGAGCGTTTAATTCAGTACACTCAGAAAACCATCCCAAGTGAAGTGTCTACTTCCACCAAACGCGAAAATTCTCTGATGAAGTCGACAATAAGAATCCGCCAAAACGCTTATATTCCGCGGTTTCACACTATTTCTTTATAAGTGTATGATACAGAGGATATACCTTTGGTCTCTCAACCTGTAGGTTGTGTGTTCGAACCCCGTCGGCTCGTCGGACTTTTTTTTATTATTTTTTTAATTTTTTTTTTTCTTAGGGTGTACTGTGATAGGACATGGTTTTTAGAGCTCAAAAATCTATTTTTTATTTTATTTAAAGCCATATTTTAGGAGTTAACGATGCTAAGGATGACCCGTTGCTATATGAGCTAAGCACATGGCAACCATCTGATAAGAATATCTATTAGCACATCCTAAGAACCTGCATAGCATGTGATTAGGGTGGAACGTAACCTATTCTTAGCACAAGCTAAAGATGTTCCAATGTTAACTTAGAACATCCTTAGCATATCCTTTTTCTTCTTGAGGATATTCTATGCAAATGATAAGGATGAGAAATTGCTAGAGGAACTGGGGTTTTGACTGGCTATTCGGAAATCCTTTCGTCCGATTCATTTGTTAGTAGTGGGGAGATCTTTGAAGCCTACTGCGGCTTTAAAAAACTAGAGTTTAGTATTAGCTGCATGAAATTTCTATGTATCTATCAACCAACGGTACACGACATATAGCGTTTTATTGGAAGTGTCAGGTGGCGAATTTCCAACTAATAATTTCAGCCAAATATATTTACAAAATGAAGGGAAAATTTAGCGCCCTAATAAATTTACAGAAAAGATTTGTGGCGTCGAGGGCAAAGGGTGAGGGAATCCACGGTAGCTCAGTTGGTAGAGCATTAGACTGGTATTCTAGAGGTCCCGGGTTCAAATCCTGTACGAGGAAAAACTTTTTTCCGATTTATTCCCTCGCTCTTTGCCCTCTACGACACAAATCTTTTCTGTTAAAATTTTTAATTTGCGCCCATCGCTTTTATTATGGTATAAGAAAAATAAAAAATTATTTTCTACTTTTGAGTGCATTTAATAAAAGCTTGTTCTTTAAAAGTTTTTTTCAAGTTGGGATTAAAAAAGGGAAACCATAAACTGACACAAATATTAGGATAGTTTCAAAACAATCCTGCAAAATTTCATCTTACTTTAACATTCAGTTTTCTCTCGGCATGCCCCTTTACTTTCTTGCCAAGTGTTTTAATTTATCTGCTCACATTTTCGTTTCTCCCTTTTTTCTATATATTATATGCGCGATTATCCTATTGTCGGTTTGAGTATATTTTTCTTAGGTCAAGCAGGACCTAAAGTATTTTCCACCCGAAATTTATACAGATTTAATTGACGTCAACTGTTGCGAGAATTTTCGATCTGACCTTTGGAATTTTGTTTCTCCCTAAAGAGACAGTTGTTCACAGTTAAGCCAGTGCCGCACTGTTTTCTTTAATTTTATTTTTATCATGTTTGTTAATAATATTACTATTATAAAGATTTCAGAAAACCCTTTTTTTAAACCTTCATCAAAAACGTGAATTTAGTAACTGTCTGCAGATATCTAAAGCATGGCTTTTCTGGTTACCGATGTAAAAAAACTTTTTCTTTCGATCACGGGTGCAAAAAAGATTTCTATCCGTTTTTTACCTAAAATTAAAAAGAAATGGCGAAAATAGTAACATTGAAAAAATTTAATTATTCTTGCTTAAAAATTAGGCAATTTCTGGCAGTTTTCACCAAGTATTTAACAAAAAATCATTTAAAAATCAAACTGTCAAAGATTAAAATGTCGCAAGAATGAACGTCACCGAGTAAAAAGGCACATCGCTATGGAAACCATTGTTTTTTATTTACCAGCCGTCTTCATTTATAGTGTAAAGATGGTGTATTATGAAAAGTGCTCTTCGTTCAAGATTTTTAAAAGTATTTTCCTGTTTTTTTTTTGGATTTTTTGATAAAGGTATTAAAAAAATTGCGTTAACTCGCGGCTAAACTGTGCTTTTTTTACTCGCGTTTTTAAATACCTCGCTGCGCTCGTTATTTAAACCAATGCTTGTAAAAAAAGCCCTATTTTAGCCACTAGTTGTAAAAACCACTATTGTTGCATGCAATATTTCAAATTGTTTACCCATGATTCCGGCTTTCTCTAGCCAAGAATAACAATACATTTTGTCCTAACATGTCAGTGTCAAAAAGCGCAAACAATTACTGGTCGCACAATTGTAGGTAGGTATTTTGAAATAATTTTATTTTCACGAGTCTTCCATGGCAAAAAAGTAAACAAATACCCTTTTCGCCAAAATTTCTGCCAGAGAAAAACCTGAAAGCTTCAAATTTGACAACAACAACAATCCAGGATATTTGCAGTGGGATTTAAGATTTAAAATAGTACACTTACCCATACAGAAAAGGCACAAAGTTCTCCATTATTTTGTATTGTTATTGCAAGATAACACTGAAAAACTGCTTTTTTTCTCAAAATATACCATATTTTAGGAGAAAATGCCCTAAAAATATTTTTTTTTGACAGACTGCAAAATGGAAAATGGTGAATAAGCCAAAAATTTGGCACATAATAGCTTTATTATCTGTATTTGAGGTTATAAGGTTGGTGATTTTTTAGACCACCTCAGAAAGGATTGTTTTGTGGCAATTGGTAATAAGTTTATAATTGATCTAAGTTACCATTTTTACAAGGATTAATTTGCTTTATTTAATATCTTAAGCTGTTCAGTAACCTATAAAACACGTCCAATTTTGTCCAGAAAAACGCCATATTTTGAACACCTTTTTAAGCACAAAAATTATATTTATGAGGATACTACGAGGCAAAAACAAATATAAGTGAAGGTCACTGATTATGCACGAAAAATATACTAAAAAAAAACCAAAACAAATATAATAATTTATTTACAAACTGAAATTAAAACATTGAGGTTATCTAAAAGCTCAGTCAAGAAAAGTTTCTTTACTCAAAGTCAACTCATTTCAAAGCTGTAGCTTTCATTAGTAGAGGTTGGTGTAACTCAAGGGACAAGCAGAGCTAAGAGATCCGAACTCGCTGTTTGTGATTTTAACGCAGCTAGTATTTTGAAACTGGCATTTGGACAGTGGCAAAAATGTAAACAAAACTTGCATAATACATTTCATAAATAAAAACACCTTTTAAATAAATACAAAATTAATCTAGATCTTATTTTATTATTACCCATCTAAATCGTTGTGTGACATCAAGTATTAATTGGAAAAACTAATTAACAATGGTAAGTTTTAATTAAAGTGACATATAACTTCAATTTTAATTTGTTCCAAAGAGTGTCTATTTAAACCTCGCGTGGGTTTAAATTTTTATTTTTTTTTCTTCTAAATTGAAAATATCTTCTTAAATCCAACAAAAGATTATGTTAAGATGATTATTCAATAAAAAAATTAATTAGAATTCTTATTATAAATCAAACTATGTCCAAAACTCAAGGAGAGTTGGTTTAAAATGCTTAAAACCAAAAGTTTCACTTAAACTTAGGACCGTTCTAAAATAGACTAAACCCTTTTAGTAAATCACACCGTTCAAAACTGAAAGTTTACCTGGTTTTGTTCAGTGAGTAATTGAGGTTAGGTTTTGTCTAAATAAAATTGGAACTGACATTACTGTATACAACATATATACCTGGGAAAACTTTTTTATTATTTGTCACAAAAGGATAAACAAAAAAGTGAAATACTCATGAAATTATGTAGATTTCTTTTTCATCTTCACTTTTTTTAAAATCACCCGTTATACGCAGAATAGCCATGAGGTCCTTTTTTTAATGGAACACCCTGTATATTTTTTAAAATTTCGATAGATCTTCTTTTTCTTCACAAAAATGTTGCCATAAGAGCTATTGAACAAAGAACCACCTTAACTATTTTTTTATACCTTCATCAAAAACATGATTTTAGTAACTGTCTGCGGATAACTAAAGCATGGCTTATTTGGTTACCGATGCAAAAAACTTTCTTTTTTGATCAAGGGTGCATAAAAAGATTTCTGTTTGTTTTTTACCCAAAATTAAAGAGAAATAGCGAAAAATAGTAATATTGAAAACATTTAATTATTGCCTAAAAATTAAGCCATTTCCGCCAAATTTCACCAAGTATTTACGAAGAAATCATTTAAAAACATCGTCAAAATATAAAACTGTCAAATATTAAAATGTCGCAGCAATGAACGTCACCGAGTAAAAAGGCACATTAATATGGAAACCATTGTTATTTCATTTACCAGCCGCCTCGATTTATAGTGTTCGAGATTTTTAAAAGTATTTTCCTGTTTTTCTTGGATTTTTTGATAAAGGTATTAAAACAATAGTGATAACAACTCGCGGCTAAACTGTGTTTTTTTTTACTCGCGTTTTTAAATATCTTGCCGCGCTCGTTATTTAAACCAACGCTTGTAAAAAAGCACTATTTTAGCCACTAGTTGTAAAAAGTACTATTTCCTTATGGCAAATTATTTTTGATTTTACCCGAGAACCGCCAAAGATAAATCCTACATATGATATATTTTTGGAATCAGAAACAAAAAAATTATGAAAATTTTATAAAATATACAGGCTATTCAATTTAAAAAAAACAGAACCTCATGGCCACTCTGCGTGTAGAGTGTGATTAAGGAAAAAACTCTTGTGACAAATAACTTTTTCTCAAGTGGAACTTTATAAACGGTCACCCTGTGCATAAACAATCAGACTACGACCAGAAACTTTCGTAACGTCACGCAACCCTACAATGGTCGCGATTCTTTAAAAACCGTCAGAAAATCTTGCCCTAATCTAACGATTTTTAAACACAAGTTCACACTAACTGCTTTTTTGTACGGACTTATTTGCTGGGATTCCTTTAAATTTATTTTCTTAATACTGTTCTACTAAATAAAAAATATGTCAATTTAAATTTTTCTAGGCAGTTTTTATGAAAAACCCCTTTTTATATTTAAAAATGTATTTTATTAAGCTTATTTTTGTGTGTAAACAAACTTTTAAAACTTTTAACATACAAAACCATAGATAGCCATGGAATATGTATCTGTCACTTTTCAAAAAAGTGACATATTTTACACGATGAGAATTTTCGACACTTTTTGACGTTTATTGGGACGAGTAGTTGCAATTTAGCTCCGCCGTAATCTAGTCCTGCAGAATATCTTTAAGATATTAAATTTACAAAATGTTATTAAAAAAATGACACTGTTTCTCTTACAACGTTAGGATAAATATTAAGGATTAAGGATTGCGAATTTTCAGAATTGTGACCATAGAGAAAGTAATAGCTACGCGAGAGTGACCGATACTGCGTTATACTTGGGGAACATTGTTTGGCGGCGACACGAGCGCAGCCGGTGCCTACAGGAAGGAACTACTTGTACAGCCAGACGCATAATAAAATAGATGTATTTTTTGGTTAATTTTTTACAGACACACATTATTTAATAATAAAAATATATGGAAAAACTTAACAGGCGCCGTTTTTTCATACTTTTTAGTGTTAAAAAAGCAATTCATTCGCGAAAGGTTTTAGCTCTGTACAAACCTTAACCAACTTTGTACTTTTCCATGCAGCTAAAAAACTTTCTTTAATTTACCAAAAGTTTTTTGGACCCTTTAAAAATCTAAAGTAGGAGGAGGGGGTTATAACTATGTTCGGACTATTATCAAATATTAAAGGTAATTTTCTTTTATTAATTAAGAAAAAATCCCAGTATAAAAGTCTCACAGATTTTTTAAAGGTTTTAACCTAAGTATATCTCTTTTTTTTTGTTGTATTTTAACCTATTATCTTCTTGGTTAACTCTGTATAAATCATCACAATATTTTCTTCAGGGATTTGGTTCGCAAAAATCTTTTTTTTCCCCAATTTTCGGAACTCTTCAAATAGTCCCATGCTCTCTAGTTTTAATGTTAGTGATCCAGCCTGATTTGAATGGCATTTTGAACTTTACAATAAGTTGTTAATCCACTATATAGCGAATCCCATGAACTGGCGTGATTTCCAACCATAACTGATTAAAATAACTCACTTTTGAAAATCTAAAAACCGCTTACCAGGCTTGACAGAATTTGACAAGCGGTGGCAAAAATCGGCAGGTACAAAATTAAAATTGTATGAAATATATTTCGACATTGAAATGTTCTGTCTTTCTTTTATGATCATATAGAAAGAGATGGACGGGGCAAGGTAGGTGTTTACTTAATACAAGCATTACTTTCACTCTCCGCCGCAATGCGCTATGCCCTACAGGAACGTAGTTCCTGCGCAGCCCTATCTTTCTGTTAGTCTCCGTAAGTTATTATCTTGTCTCTGATTGTGACGGGTGAGATTTTCTGTCATTTTTAAAGAATCGCGACCAATACGTCACACTTAAGTTATTCTGGATTAAAAACGCAAAGTCAAAATAAATATATGACCTTCTAAACAAAATGTAAGTAAAAAAGGATTGAAATTACTTCTCCCTTTCGTGCTTCTCCCAAAAAAATACACGCCACTGCCGAATTTGCTCTGCCTGACTTTCCATCCGTTCAGGCACGTTCACCTTGACCTGCCCTATCCCGAAAACCATCCTCCGTTTACAATGAACTCCGGAAACCTCCTGAAAACTAATTTTATAGTTTGTCTTTTTTTCAGCAAGAGGATAAATAAAGAGGAGCAAATCAAAACAAAGTGGGAACAAGTTTTGAACGTTCTTTCCTGGCAAGGACAAATCCTGAATGGCCAAATTATTAGAGGGAGACAGGAAATTAAAAGATAGAAAAAGGGAAAGATCGAAGCTCTGGATAGGCGGTGAAGGTCGTAAAACTTTGGAGGTAACATTTGGGTGTAGACAGCAGGCGCGTGTGGATGTTTCAGGAGATGTTCAGGAGAGGAGGAAATTGTCTAAAGTATTTTAAGCTAATCTGCATCAAGGAAAAGAGGAGTAGTTTCATTTCGCTTTGGTTTTTATCATTACGCAAAGGGAAGTTAAAAACTAAGCCAAAAAATCGACTAAAATATAGCAAAATAAAATATATATAATAATAAATAAAGCATGCCAGATATAGAAAATAAACGAAATTATCTTTGATATCTGAATTTTTGCGTTGGGAAGCGTTCAGTTTACCTCCAAAGGGCGCTGGTGTAACAAAAACTTTTAAACTAACTTATATACGGCGAAGCCGGAATAGAGGTCAAGTGCTTTACCCTGTTCTCATTTTTGAAGGGCGTATGTATTTTATTCGTTTTCTGAATATCAGGAAATCACAGCTTGGAACTTTTTAAAAGAAAAACACTTGATTCCAAAGAAACATAAGGCTAAAAATAATCTACAATCTTTTTCAACCTTAAGCCATTTATATATCAAATTTAAAAGTTATTGAAAACTTGCCAAATTAAATTTATAGGTGTTAAAAATAAAATAAACCTTGAATACCTGTTCTAATAAAACATTTGGTGCCATATAAATTTGAATTGAATTTGATAAAAAACATTCATGAGCATTTTTATTTTTAAATGTAGTATTCTCAACCTGTTTATTAATAGTTATTAAAAAATGTTTTTTATACCTTCATCAAAAACATGATTTTAGTAACTGTCTGCAGATAACTAAAGCATGGCTTTTATGGCTACCGATGCAAAAAAAAAAACTTTTTTTATCATGGGTGCAAAAAAAGATTTCTGTCCGTTTTTTACCCAAAATTAAGGAAAAATAGCGGGATATAGTAATATTGAAAAAATGTAATTATTCATGCTTAAAAATTAAGTAACTTCTACCGGTTTTCACCAAGTATTTACGAAAAAATCATTTAAAAAAATCGTCAAAATTTCAAACTGTCAAAGATTAAAATGTCGCAACAATGAACGTCACCGAGTAAAATAGCACATCGCTATGGAAACGATTGTTATTTCGTTTACCAGCCGCCTTGATTTATAGTGTAAAGATGGTGTGTTGCGAGAAGTGCTCTTCGTTCGAGATTTTTAAAAATATTTTCCTGTTTTTCTTGGATTTTTTGATAAAGGTATTAAAAAAATAGTCTTAAGAACTCGCGGCTAAACTGTGCTTTTTTTTATCACAAACACAAGCACAAATTTATTTTCAAAATTTATGATTGTGCTTGTTAAAAATCGTTGAATAACCTCAAAAAAACTTTATTTTTTTAAAGGGATTAATGTGTTTTTTTTTCGAGTTTTAAAGAAAAAAAAACATGGATAGGCATGAAGAAGGGCTTTTTATTGAGATTGTGGAAAAGTTTCCATGCATATCGAATAAATTTGGTTCTTACAGATTTTAATCTACCAATTGTCCATAAATTTGTGTTTGTGTTTACAGAGTGGGTAAACAGGCTAATTTTTTTACAAGTAAATTTAAAGATACTGATAAATTTATGCTTAATTGATGGGTAAATCCAGCATATATCATTAACTATTTTATTGCTATTAAATATTGATTAACAGTAAACAAATATGTTTTAATAAATAATTATCTAAAAAAAATGTTTAAATAGGAAAACTACGCGACTGTTAGTTCTAAATTGGGTTTAGTATATACAGAAGAAAGAAACGTGAATTCCCATCTCGCTTTATTGTGCCCAGTATAAAGTAAGAAGAAAATAACTGGCTTGCATGCAATTCATGTTTTATTGCTTCATGTCAAGTCGGCTTTGTGTGGTTATGGGCATGCGACTGCAAAACGTTTAGAACTAGCAGTCGGGCAGATTTACTGTTTAAAAATTTTTTGTTGGTGTGTCACATGATATAAAGCTTTAACCGAGCGTTAACCCCACCCCGTATTTCTTGGATTGCGGAGATTTGGGTTGTCAGTGGGTGAGAGGGGATGTGAAAGGTCAAACAAATAAATAAAACTTTTATTTCCTTTGACAATTTTACAATTGTATGGAATACGTCACTGTCAATAGAGCAAAAAACAATAATTATCAAAGTCGCTATGCACAAGGTGATTCACAACGAATTGTACATAGTTTAACCATACGTATAGTCGAAATTATACCCATTTGTAGTGACGTCATAATGGCAGCCAAAAACGTATGTCCACCGATATTTCTTTTGCAAAAAATGACTGATGGTTAATTCAGGGTGACACTTTTTAATAAATATATTAAGGTGTCTAAAGCTGTCCATGCATGATTTATTTATCCGTGACCTTATAATTTCAGACTAGGTACACTTGATTTCAAAAAAAACTCATACATGCATTTTTTCCTATGCCACAAAATTTAGCTTTCCATTAGTGTATACTATTATAAGGCACTACCAGCTTAGTATGCCTGACAGTTTAAAATTCAGTGTGCCATCCTTAAAAATGCCATAGATATCAACATTTATAAAAGTTCAAATTATCACTCGAGTTATAGAAGACGGCTGGTCTATAAGAAGAGCGGCCACCCATTTTGGAGTTGGAGATAAAATGACGACAATGCAATGGAAAAAGCGATGGATTGAAAATAATTCTACGGATAGGAAAGATGGATCAGGACGAACAAAAGTAAGTTCTGAAGTTCAAGATGAGAGACTTATTGACCATCTCAGACAAAATCCTTTTTCAACGTCGGTTGAAGCAGCTAATGTAACATTATTTCCGGGTTCTTTAGCAACAGTAAATAGAAGAGAACGAAATCAGAAGTCTCTTGTTTAGTTGCTACAAAGAAGCCTTTTCTAACAGAAGAACAAAAATAGGCCAAAGTGATTTTTGCACTGAACAATGTTCTTCGTGATAATGACTTCTGGGACAGGGTGGTTTTTCACTGACGAAAAAATTTTTCAATCATCTTCAAGCAGCAGGAGAATTTTAGTTTATCGTTCACCAAATTCTAGATTTGAACCCGAATATACAAACCAAATTAAAAAAGCTGGACATTTTTCTGTAAACATGTGGGGCTGGTTTAGTGCTAGAGGTTTAGGTTTTTTTTGGAGAATCGAAGGAAGATTCAATAGTGAACGATATATTGAAATCCTTGAAAACGTTATGCTGCCATCTGTACAGGCAGGGAAGAGTTTAGAAGTAAACCCAGAAGACCAAAAACACAATTTAATAAATGTATTATTAAAAAAAAATTGTATTTGGAAAATTTTATTTAAGCTTTTACCCTGAATTCAAAAAAAACAATTTAACCTGTATTATACTTTACCCTTGAATTTTGGCAATAAATTTTTCAAAAATATCTTATTTACGTTGCTTACTCACCTATGAGTAAAACGATGAAATAGTAATTCTCCTAAGCAATAACTCCTGTGCCAAAATATTTTTTATGTGGTTTTTCTTGAAAAAGAAAGATGTAAAACAGTATTTTTTCTTACATAGCTTAGTGTTTATTTAAAACGAATAGGTACAGGGTGGTCCAACTCAGCAAACCAGGTGACACCGGCGCATTTCTGACGGGACGTATAGGCACTTGCAATGCAGATACTAAAATCGTTCTGTATTTTGGAACGTATTTCGCGCTCGCTAATTCGAATTCATTTCGCGGTTGGTAAAACGCCACCAAAATGCGCTTTCTAACGAGTAGGTTCTTTGCTTGCTGAAAAACGCCTGACCGTATTAAGCGTTTTGTCGCTTCGTGGGCGCCAGCTCTACGCAACCTTTCTCGCGGCAGGTTCGCAATATAGAAATAAATCATATTTCTATGCTTCGCAACGCAACAGATTTTATATAGAAGTTTCGTGTCGTAGTGGTACAGCAGTACCCTCTCGATACAGGCCGATCAACTCCTACCGATTTAGTGTCCTTTAATCCACCTTCGCCGCCATTTTTACTCAAAAGTGACAGAAAATCCATTAGTTTTCTGTCAATATGGCGGCGAAGATCGAGAAAAGAACACTAAAAAAGTTTTGGGTAGAGTATCAGATTCCCACCCGGGATGCGCAGGTTCGGATCCCGGTTGCGTATAACACTTTTTTTTTAATTACAGGTAAAATACTCGCGCCCACCCGCCTGTCGGCCGACACGTGCCCAAGCGTTCATGGGCGGTATACATGCCGCGGCGCACAGTGGATCGAAGTATACGGAAATGTGGACAAAGGGTGTAATTTAATGTAACGTAAAAATCAGGCAATTGTACTCACTTTTAACAAATCTGACGTTTTTAGAAGACATTTGTTTAAAAAATTATACAAGTTAGGAATAATGCAAAATATCTGAATGACCAAAATAAGTTGGCTCGATCCACTGTGTGGCGCCTCAAGTTGTCGAGCCGTCAGGACGTGTTTTCTTTAACGGAGAGCGGCATAGATCTATGGTGAATGATCACATGTGACGAAAACGTTATATTCTTGAGCGATGATCCGATCCTACGGATCTCATGAAAATCATACGTTCCCGATCGCATGGTCCGAAATCGGTGAACAGCGTCGAATGTAGTGACGCTTGCGCAAGAAAGAGGTTCTTTTTAAAGTTTTTCCTTCCTAAAACTACTTTTCATTCGTGGGAGGTGATAGATCCCATGCGATAGATCCCATCGCATGAGAGAAAGACCGGATCGTATGACTTTCAAGAAGACACGTCCAGTTGGCTTCCGAAACATTGTAAGACATGCGCTAGCGTCCAGACCACGTTGTGTTTGTTGGAAAATTTGAGGGGAATGTAGAGTTGGATATTTCGTGGGAGCCAACAACTAATATACATGTTATCGGTTGTCAACTCGTTTTCAAGCTACAGTGCCTTTCTGAAAAATATACATTTTAAAATTTGGCCTATAGGTGTAATGTGCTTTTTTATATGGATATGACTCTAAGATGGTGTTTCCTCTATGGACTGACCTATCTTTTTCTTTTAAGAAGATGTAGCGCACATAATATTTTATATTTTATTTTTCTTTAAAACCTATTTTTATAGCATAGTTTTTACGAAAAACAAAAATAAAATATAATAAAAAAAATAAAACACTCAAAACAAATTAAAAAAAATATATATCATGTGTATTGCAGGGGGCCTACAACGCACATGATATTTTATTTTCCAGTCCCCCCAGAAAAATATAGGCTAGTAGTTTAATAAGAGAAGAACATCTTCGGCAATATACATTTTTGTTTGGCACATAAACTAAAAGTTTTTGACGCATGTACAAAAGTTGCACCAGCCTTGTTTCTTAAATACATTAGAGGCATTGTATGTGCATTTTTCGCAACAAGAAAATCACGAGAAACTTAAAAAGGTTGCAGATACCTTGGATATTAAATTTTTGGAAGTATTTAATCTTTCTACTACTACTCGCTGAGCATGTCGATTTGAAAATCGTAAAGCAGTTTTATTAAACTTTGGGGCAATGAAGATGGCACTAGAAGTAACTGCCTGCCTGCACATTCTGTTTTATTACGTGTCAACGTTTTGAGTCAATAATTTCAGGGTAAGGATGCTACTCTCGGCAATGTAAATTTAATAATAGATGGCACGTTACAATCTATAGAAGAAACTAGAAACAGCTTTAAAAATATTTATTCTGAAATCCAAGACTTCGCCAATAAAGTTGATATTTCTTTAGAACCTATCAAAGTATCAAAACGGAAACAGCAAATTGATGCACAAACTGAGGATTATACAGACCGCTTCAAGCTACTGCGAACATAGGGGGAATCAAGTCCAATTTACTCTCCGTGCCGTACGACCGAGGTGGATTCAAAGCACGCTGCAGTGTTATCTTTTGGAAATTCATTTTGTTTTTATTATTTTGTTTTATTTCTGCCTTGCTCGAGAAACAGATTGGTAAGTTCTTAATTGAAATAATACATTTTTAAAACTAAAAATGGATGTCTACGAAGTTGCCGAAAAAGTGCAGATGGTCAAATGGTACTATCAAGGCAGACCATTGAGACTTATTCAAGAACTTTTTTTGGAGAATTTTGTAAATCGCCCAGAACCTAGTTTATCCACGATTTATAGGTTTGTGCAGAATTTTGAAAAGTTTGGTTGTGTAGCGCCAAGAAACCATAAAAAATCCACTGTTTTGAATGACGAGCAGGAAGTACGAGATGTGATGATTTGCGCTGCAGTGGAGGAAAATCGAAAGTTAACTAGCCACCAAATTGCCGAAGCAGTTGATACGTCTTCAGCCACTGTCTTACGTGTTATCAAAAAGAATGGTTATCATTCTTACAAAGCGTCAAAAACGCATCAAATTTTTCCTGAGGACAACTATCGTCGTATGGAATTTTGCGAAACAATGATGGAAAGGGCTAATCGTGATGAAAACTTTCTGAGATCTATTCTTTTCACAGATGAAAGTACTTTTCCATTATTGAATCGTCATAACCCAACACACGTTCGATATTGGTCGAGGGAAAATTTGCATTTGTATTTTGACGTAAGAACACAGTATCCCCAAAAACTAAATGTTTGGGGGGGGGGTATTGTAGGGGAACACGTAATTGGGCCATTTTTTATTAACGGCAATTTGAATGGTCCTAGATACTTGGATCTACTGCAGCAGCATATTATTCCAACTGCTAGGCAGTTGTTAGGTGTGAGATTTGGTGAAACATGGTTTCAACAAGATGGTTGTCCCGCTCACAATGTTGGCCTTGTTAGGGAATATCTTGATAATGTATTTCCTAATCGGGTTATAAGTACACGGGGAACTATTTTATGGCCAGCTCGATCACCCGATCTTGCTCCTAATGACTTCTATCTGTGGAGTTATATCAAAAATAAAGTTTACGGGCATGAAAGGGCTAATAATTTGGAAGAACTTCGGATTAAAATTGAAGAAGCTTTTCAAACTATCACCCCTAACATGCTTGGAAACGTTAGAAGGGGTTTTTATAATAGGCTCGGATATTGTCTAGCCGAGCAAGGAGGACTTTTCGAACATTTGCTCTAATTTTTTTTTGACTGGGAGAATCTTTTTGGTTTTTAGAATGTATTATTTTATTTTGAGAACTTGCTTTTATTTTGTTTCTCCTTATTATTTTCATTGTAACACGTCGTCACTGATAAATCTGAGCAGTTGACAATAAAACGCTCTTATTTATCACTAACAAAAAATAAGAAAATTACGTTATAAAAATTTGCGTATTTATTGACCAAATTCCGGTTTCATTGACTACGCTCCACACAGCACCGTGGTTAGAGGCGTACTAAATACCAAAGGAAAGTCATGCAAGTGGTGATCGCAAGCCTGAGTATTGGTTGCTTCACTGATAGGCGTGCGGTGTCTCTGCATGTACGTACACTGGCCACTGGAAAATAAACATCCACTACCAAATAATGGATAATTTAGAAGCTAATTTTAGGGAGAGGTTTTCAAACTTGCTATGGACCAAATCGGTAGATGCTTTATTTAAGTAAAACATCAAAGAAAGTCAAGATTTTATTGAAAATTACTCGAGTAGTAAAAAATATGATTCCTTGTAAAATTTAGAAAGAAATTTAAAATCTATCAAAGAGTATATTAGATACTCTTTTGTCCGAATCTCTACAAATTAATTCAGATTGCTATGTTCCTTTCTATTAGTTCTGCTAGTCGTGAACGAAGCTTTTCTGCGATGCGTGGAATAAAAAATTTGACCTAAACTACAATGGGACAAACCCGATTTTCCAGTGTATGTGTAATTAAAAAAGAGATTAGAACAGACCACGTCTTGGAAATATTTTCACAAAAGACAGAGAAGTTGCAGTTAATTTAAGTTAATTTATATTAAACTGCTGAGTTGTTCATTCAACGAGTTAAGGTTAATGCATATAATAGTATAACAGTTTTGAGAAAAACATCATTGTCTTTTATTCCTCACTATCAAGCATTGTCAGATAGGCCCTCCCCTAGCTCCCCCCCCAGGTCAGAGAGCTAGTTACGCCGGTGTGCATAATTTTAAGAGAAATGCTTTGCTGATTTAGAAAATCGAGTAAAATAATAATTCCATAAGAAAAATACCAACTTAGTTTTGTTTCAAAAACTAAACGTTATACAGACCGCTTCAAGCTACTGCGAACATAGGGCGGAAGAAGTCTAATTTGCCAGTGTACGTACATGCAGAGACACCGCACGCCTATCAGTGAAGCAACCAATACTCAGGCTTGCGATTTTTATAAGTCAAAAAAAAATTAAAGCAAATGTTCAAAAAGTCCTCCTTGCTCGGCTAGACAATATCCGAGCCTACTATAAAAACCCCTTCTAACGTTTCCAAGCATGTTAGGGGTGATAATTTGAAAAGCTTCTTCAAAAACAGATAGAAGTCATTAGGAGCAAGATCGAGAGATCGAGCTGGCCATAAAATAGTTCCCCGTGTACTTATAACCCGATTAGGAAATACATTATCAAGATATTCCCTAACAAGGCCAACATTGTGAGCGGAACAACCATCTTGTTGAAACCATGTTTCACCAAATCTTACACCTAACAACTGCCTAGCAGTTGGAATAATGTGCTGCTGCAGTAGATCCAAGTATCTAGGACCATTCAAATTGCAATTGCCGTTAATAAAAATGGCCAATTACGTGTTCCCCTATAATACCCCCCCCCAAACATTTAGTTTTTGGGGATACTGTGTTCTTACGTCAAAATACAAATGCAAATTTTCCCTCGACCAATATCGAACGTGTGTTGGGTTATGACCATTTGACCATCTGCACTTTTTCGGCAACTTTGGCGAACTTACCCATCTGTTTCTCGATCAAGGCAGAAATAAAACAAAATAATAAAAACAAAATAAATTTCCAAAAGATAACACTGCAGCGTGCTTCGAATCCACCTCGGTCGTACGGTACGGAGAGTAAATTGGACTTGATTCCCCCTATGTTCGCAGTAGCTTGAAGCGGTCTGTATATAAAATTATCTATAGCAAAGCACTTAACACCATAAAGATATTCTCATTATTAAAAAATATCTATAAGTTAAATTCTAAAATACGTATTTTTCAAAAATCCGCTGTAGCTCAAAAAAATAATTTTTCAAAAATTTTCTCTCCGCTAGAAATACACAAAACCCTAGAATCCCCGCGTATTGGGACCACCCTGTACATACATGATAACGTTTTTCTACTTTCTCACAAATTCAATTTTATCGATACATATAACTAACATTTTTTTTGCAAACATCCAACCTTGGCAAAGCAAAATAAATTTCAATGTCGTCTAGGCCATTGATTACATTAGCACTCAGACAAATTTTATCGCTAAATAAAAATGGACTGACTAGAGCACCCACCGCATTTAGGAGAATATTTTTATTAGAATTGATTTTAATTTACCTCACAGATTTTATCCCTTTAAAAAAAGAAATAATATTCGGATAATCTCATCTCATGTGAAAGTCTTTATCACAGGAAATACACAAGAAAGGTAGCCTTATGCATGCACAGTTCACTTTTCATACCTTTTAAGAAAAAAAAATATATTTTTGGATCACTTATTTTTTAAATCTACATGATTAAAGCTCTTAATGTAGCATACAAATAAAATTTTGTATGTGGGGCTTTTTGAATTTTGGGCATTTTTCCGATTTTCTCCCATAAGCCTCAATGTTAAATTTAATTTGAATTCCATATGTTACGACAATAAAGTTTTCGACCCACTGGTCAAAACTCGTCAAGGGTGGTGCCCTCTATTCCCTCTATATTTTGAGTTAGAGCCTGTTAAATCCAGTAAAATCTGCTAAAAACCAATTTTTGCTACCCTGTATCTCAAAAAGTAGGCCAAACTAAGAGTTGCCTGTATATGATAACTTTTGACCAGTGGGTCAAGAATTTTATTGTGGGAAAATATGGAATCAAACGAACTTAATTTTTGAGCAATATTAAGTCTAACATTGGGCTTGAGGGAGAAACTCCGAAAAATGCCCAAAACACAAATTGGTGGGATTTACTAAAAAGGTTTAGTCTATTTTAGAACGGTCCTAAGTTTAGGTAAAATTTTTGCTTTTAAGCATTTTAAACCAACCCCCCTTGAGTTTTGGACATAGGTTGATTTATAAGAAGAATTTTAATAAATTTGTTTATTGAATAATCAACTTAACACAATCTTTTGTTGGATTTAAGAGGAAATTTTTAATTTAGAAGAAAAGAAAATTAAAAAATTTAAACCCACGCGGGGTTTAAATAGGAAACACTCTGTAGGATAAATTAACATTGGGGCTATATGTCACTCTTATTAAAACTTACCCTTGTTAATTAATTATATAAATAATTAATAAAACTCACAACGATTTAGATGAGTAATAATAAAATAAGGAGTAGATTAATTTTGTATTTATTTAAAAGGTGTTTTTATTTATGAAATGTATCAAAAAACTTAAATGCAAGTTTTTTTACATTTCTGTCACTGTCGAAATGTCAGTTTAAAAATATTAGCGCTGCGTTCAATCACAAACAGCGAGTTCGGATCTTTTACCTCTACTTGCACCTTGGCTTGCACCAACCTCTGCTGATGAAAGCTATAGCTTTAGTGGGCTTTGAGTAAGGAAAGTTTTTTTGACTGAGCTTTTAGATAACCTCAATAAGTTAATATAGTTGTTTTTGGATTTTTATTTGGTATATTTTTCGTGCATAATCAGTGACCTCCACTTATGTTTATTTTATCTCGTAGTGCTCTCATAAATATACTTTTTGTGCTGAAAACGGGTTCAAAGTATGGCGTTTTTCTGAACAAGATTGAAGGTGTTTTATTGGGTAATGAACAACTTGGCATATTAAATAAGATAAATTAATCCTTGTAAAAACGGTTACTTAGGGAAATTACAAACGAACTTATTACCAAATGCCACAAAACAATACTCTCTGGGGGCTACAAATTAAACCACCCCCCTGAGGTGGTCTAAAAAATCAGCAACTTTATAACCTCAAACACAAATAATGAAGCTATTTTAGTCCCAAATTTTTGGCGTATTCACAATTTGCCATTTTGAAACCTGTCAAAAAAATTAGTTTTTGGGCATTTTCTTTTAAAATATGATGTATTTTGAGAAAAAAAGCAGTTTTTCAGTGGTACTTTGTAATAACAATACAAAATGATCAATAACTTTGTGTCTTTTCTGTATAGGCAAGTGTTTTTTGAAAATTGGTTTTAAAATTTAGTACCCCCCACAGGTGTAAATATTTGGACCTATGTAGGGTACTATTTTAGATCTTAGTAAATCTCACTGAAAAAGTCCCACATTCAACGTTTTATTTGTTTACTGCATAAATAAATTTTTTCTTAAAAGGTATGGAAAGTGAAATGTGCAGGGGCGGTAGCAGTTTGGTTGGAAGGCGAGGGGGGGGGGTTTAGTTGTTATCGAGGTTGGTATTGAGTTGGATCCGACTAATCAGAGTGTAGGAAAAAACTTTAGGGATATCTATCGCAGGCGGAAATTATTGTAAAATTGCCATTTTTACAAATTCTAGATGTTGTTGACAAAAATTCCTCAAATTTAAACTAAAGTAAGTAAAAGTAATATTTATGGATATTAGCGCCGCAGCCGAAAATTTTTCAGCTTCTTAAACAGCAAATACTTTGAAAATTTTTGATCTTTTTCGCTTTTTGTATGAAATATTTTTTCAAAAATGGGATTTTTTTTAAATATACTAAAAATGCAATTTTTTACACGTTTTTAATGAAGCTGTCTAAAATTTTTAAAACCTAACCTAGCTTTTTCTATGTTGTAAAATATTTGAGGAAATGTTGGTTAAGTCAGCAACAAGGGAAGGGGGGGGGCAAAACTTTAGAGAATATTTTACACAATATAATGTTTATTACCACCAACAATTAGATGCAAGCAAGGGCGCAAACTTTGGATATACGTAGTACTATTTTTAGATTTGTTACCAGAACTGTGTCTTTGAGAAAATTATTCTAGAATGACTATTTTTACATATTCTAAATACTGTTGACAAAAATTCCTCAACTTTAAACTAAAGTAAGTTAAAGTAACAAATATGGATGTTATAGCGCCACAGTCAGAAATTTTTGCCGTAAGCAGAAAGAAATTTAAGTGTTTCCAAAATTTTGATCTTTTTCACTTTCCTTTACGAAATATTAAAAAAAAACTGGATTGGGATCTGGTCTCAAATCTAGATTTCTTGACGAAATTATATCATAAATACGCTGCACGCACAATTTTTAAAAAAATTTACTACTAAAATAATAGTTTTCAAAACTAGTGTTTAAAATAGTGCTTTTTTACAAGCTTTGGTTTAAATAACGAGCGCAGCGAGGTATTTAAAAACGCGAGTAAAAAAAGCACAGTTTAGCCGCGAGGGATGGTAAATTAAATAAAAATGGTGCCTTTTTACTCCGTGAGGTTCATTGTTGCGACATTTTAATATTTGACAATTTGATATTTTAACGATGTTTTTAAATGATTATTTCGTAAATTCTTGGTGAAAACTGGCGGATGTAACTTAATTTTTTCACTATTTCTCTTTAATTTTGGGTAAAAAACGGACAGAAATATTTTTTTGCACGCCCGATCAAAAAAAATGTTTTTTGCCAACCAAAAAAGTCATGCTTTAGTTATCTGCACACAGTTACTAAATTCATGTTTTTGATGAAGGTATAAAAAATATTTTTTCTAAAATATTTAAAAAAAAATGTGGGTTAAAGCGCCTTAAAACTTGGTGAGGCATTTAGTTTGACTACAGCGGCGTGTCAAAGGTGGGATAAAATTACATTTAGAAATGATATTTTCCGAAGAAAACATTTTGAAGGTTAGAGTAGATGTCCAATTGTAAATTTTTTCGCAACGTTTTCTGACAGGTTAGGTCATTGGCACACTGTAAAATTATTAAAATGCTGTTTATTTTTTCATTAAAAGTGCCAATTCAACGATATTAGGTGTGTATGTATTTTGTGCTATTTTATAGTTTTTCTTAGTATATTTTATAAAAATGTAAATCAGTGGTGTAACATCCAAACATTAAAATATTATTTGCTCGTAGCTTAAACTACCACAAAGGTTTTAAATTTGATTCGAAATCGTCTTGAAGCCGTTTTATAATTTTCATATTTGCTAGCTGTTATATGTCATAGTTGTCAATTGTGGCGTAGTGGCGTAATGTAAAATATATTGACATTTTTATTTTGTTCTGGTTTTTTCATGAATTTAATCCACAAAAAAATTATGTTGGCTGTTACGAAAACATTTCATCTCATGTTATGATATTGCCTTCTTTTTTCTGTACGGATACATCCACCAACTTCTTTCCATTTATTGATGCACGCATATCTTTACGCGTAAAGGATCGTTCCCGACCTTAATTGCTTGCCCGAATTCCGCTCCGCGGCTTTTGGGTCATCGGCAGTCGCGTGCGAAAAAAATATAATTTTCCGCACTAGTTAGAATAATAACAATTACTTGCTTAAAACATTCGTGAAACTTAACAGAAACATAATTTAGAAACATAAATTATGGGTCACCCTACGCCACTGAGTTGGAATATTTATATTAAAGCAAAACAGTAGAGTAAGTAAGATTCTATTATTAAAGCGCATAGATTTAATTAATAAGTTCAGTTACCAAATAAAATATTAGTAAGTATAGGTAGTATTTTAATATTTGGATGTTACACCACTGATTTATCAATTTATAAAATATATAAAAAAACTATAAAATAACACAAAATACATACATATTATCGTTGAATTGGTGTTCTTAATGAAAAAATGAACAGTATTTTAATAGTTTTACGGTGCGTCACTGACCCAACCTGTCAGAAAATATTGCGAAAATATTGCGAAAAAAAATAAATAAATACTTGCATGTTTTCTTCGGAAAATATAATTTCACAATGATATTTTATCCCACATTTGATACGCCGCTGTAGCCAAACTAAATGCCTCACCAACTTTTAAGTCGCATTTTTTTAAAGCCCTGATCCAGACCTGCAAGATATCAAAAACATTCCAAAATTGCCCGATGTCTGGGTTACATGGACCGGTGTGCGGGGTTCTTTAGAAAAAAGTTTTAAAAAAATATAAGTTTTATTACCACCAAAAATTAGGGGAGGTTAACACCCATATAAACCGGTTCCGCCACTTAGGGTGAAATGAAAATAAACGCTATCTAGATTTTTAAAATATTGCTTTTTTTAAATCTTGTACATCGACAAAATAATTATTATATTTTGGCACATTTACAACTAAAAATATTATCTTGTTTCCCGTACAATAGACAAAGATATCTTTTAATGAATTTCTTATCTATCTTCTATTAATCAGGAAATTGGACAATTAAAAAGAACCTGGAGTTTAATTTAAAAACTAATAAAGCCGAGTTATAATTAACAAAATATTTTAATAGACCTCCCCCTTTGGGATAACCGGTATAGGTACTCTAACAACAAAAAAAAATGATAATTTTATTGGCATTCAAATTCAGTGTCGCCCTGGACACCGCTTAATCACATTAAATTATTAAGTTTTTTTATTTTTAACTTCCTTTATTTGCTAAACGATGACCACGACCTCCGAAAATCTTTATTTAGTGACCCTTTCAATTTAAAGTCCGTTTTAATGAAACTGACATTCAGAGCCATAATTATTATTATCACATTAACGCGCGCATTATTAGGTAAACTGCTATTAATTTTAAATAATTTTATATAAAGAAAGCTTTTCAAATACAAGCTTTTATAAAATATAAAGTGCACTAAAAGGTAGAAAATATTTTTTAGTATTCTGATATAATAATAAAAGCGATGGGCACATTATAGGAAATTTGACCAGGTTGCCTAGATAAATTTATGTTATTAAATAAGAATCTGAATTCATTATAAAGCAGAGAAATGCAAGGGTAAGTAAATACAACCCAACTCGACCGCTACCTTAACATTTCTATGATATATGGATGGACATTGTTAGTTTTAATGTGCGCCCTTCGCTTTTATTATTATAATATCTGAATGATTAAAATTATTTTCTAATTTTTAGTGCACTTTATATTTTATAAAAGCTTGTATTTGAAAAGCTTTTCTTATAAAACAATGATTTTTTAATTACTTCCCTCGCTAAGGGAAGTAATCTAAATCGTGATAAGCACGAATCCAGACGCCGTCGCTCTGTCTGTCGGTCTGTCGCCTAGTTTGTAGCCACTCTAACTCAAAAACCCCTGTACCAATCATAACAAAATTTTACATAGTAATTACTTGTTTTGACGCGCAGACCCCTATTGTTTTTGAGCATTTCGCTATTACACCCTTTGGAGCTACCCCCAAAAAACTTCATCCCTAAAAAATTACCGAGTGCTCTTTGGAAAGCTTATAAAAATTGTTATGTTGTAGTTGAATGGCGCTAAAATTTTTGACTACACATATATATATAGACCACATGTAAAACGAAATGTTTTTAGAAACAATAAAGTCTGAATATATATATATATATATATATCTATATACGACATATAAATGTATTGGAAAAGTCCGTCTACTCGAAAGAAATTCGGGATACACCCTGGGAAAGTCTAGAGAAACCCCGTAAAGGTCTGGATATACCCTAGAATGTCTGTATATATCCGGATACGCCCTGGAAAAGTCTGGAAAGACCCTGGATACTTCCTAAAAAAAGTCAGGATAGACCCTGGAAAAGTCTGGAGAGACTCGGGAAAAGTCTGGAAAGACCCTGGAAAAGTCTGGATACACTCTGGAAAGACCTTGGAAAAGTCTAGAAAGAGCCTGGAAAAGTCTGGATACGGTCTGGAAAAGTCTGGATACACTCTGGAAAAGGCTGTAAGGACTCTGGAAAAGTCTGGAAAGAGCCTGGAAAAATCTATAAACACGCTGAAAAAGTCTGGAAAGACCCTGGAAAAGTCTAGATGCACTCAGGAAAAGTCTGGAAAGACCCTGGAAAAGTCTGGAAACAGTCTGGAAAAATGAGGATACACTCTGGAAAAGTCTGGAAAGATCCTGGAAAAGTCTGGATGCACTCTGAAAAAGTCTGGAAAGACCCTGAAAAGACCCTGTAAAAGTCTGGATACACTGTGGAAAAGTCTGAAAAGACCCCATAAGAGTCTGGATACACTCTGGAAAAGTCTGGAAAGACTCTGGAAAAACCTGGATACACTTTGAAAATGTCCGAGTACACCATGGAAAAGTCTGAATACACCCCTGAACAGTCTGACTGACTCAATCTAACCCATGTGTATACGAATAGTGGTTTTTTATATATGTTTTTCTGAGCGAGGGAAGTTTTAGAAACCTTTACTCGATTTATTTTTAGATTTGTACCCTAAATCGTCCATTTTGAATCCGCCATATTGAAATTTTCAATCTGATTAAAAATTCATAATCCCCTTCTCTAAAAACCCCTGCATGCCAATTTTGATTGAAATCGAACAAACTAAATCTTTTTCCCCCTCCACTTCCTTCGTTAGAGAGAGGTGCGTACCTGATAATACCATATTATTGTATTGTCACCGGAACTATAAACGCATACCAAATTTGAAGACAATGTGCATAAGTCAGTTAAAATTGGTTAGCAAAACAAGACCAAAATGAATCGGCAAAATATGATTAAAAATTCGTATTCCTTATCCCATAAAACCCCAGTATATTAATTTTGGTTGAAATCGGACAAACTTACCAAATTTAAATTTAAAAGGAACATTTTGCGTATAGTCTGATTGATGCACAAAAACGCTTATGTCCAGATTCGGTACCTTTTTCTTAAGGGTATTTTTTTCAACCCCATAAACTCTGATATATAAAAAATTTATTTTTGTTTTTTAAAGAGCCATTTAAAAGAAAAATTTAGCGTATAGTATGATTGATGCACAAAAACGGCTTATGTCCAGATTCAGTACGGTTTTTAAGGGTCTTTTTTTCAACCCCATAAACTCTGATATATCAAAAAATTATTTTTGTTTTTAAAGGGCTATTTAAAAGGAACATTTAGCATATAGTCTGATTGATGCACAAAAACGGCTTATGTCCAGATTCGGTACTGTTTTTAAGGGTCTTTTTTTCAACCCCATAAACTGTGATATATAAAACATTTATTTTTGTTTTTTGAAGAGCTATTTAAAAGGAACATTTTGCGTATAGTCTCATTGATGCACAAAAACGGCTTATGTCCAGATTCGGTACTTTTTTCTTAAGGGTCTTTTTTGCAACCCCATAAACTCTGATACTTAAAAAATTAATTTTTGTTTTTTTAAAGAGCTATTTAAAAGAAAAATTTTGCATATAGTCCGATTAATGCAAAAAAACGGCTTATGTCCAGATTCGCTATTTTTTTCTTAATCTTCGATAAATAATATTTTTTTCGTTTAAAGGTCTTAACAAAAGAAATATTTTTTTTACCCTCTTAGAATAATTAGAAATGCGATAGGGTGATCTTATGCCTTTCTATGGATGTCAAGTATAAAATATTGGCAATAATATATAATAACATCACGTTATTTTTGTCAAAAACTCTTAAAATAGTGTTGAGCGCAACTATTTATCTGATCGACTGTGATTTCTCGCGACCGGAGCTGTTTTCGAATCTGAATCCGAATCTGTCTTCAACCACTTTAGAAGTTGAGTTGAAAGATTTGACCCGAACATACATTAATAGAGGTGAAGTTAAATAAAAGCCTGCAATAAAAAAGAGTTGCATGCAAACCTTACAGCATTTCCCTCCAGGGGGTATATTCTTGAATGGAGAGAAAATTTGCTCCCAGGGGGTCAAATTCTCTCGCTACTATGCACCTCATTGGTCCAAATCTTCGGTTTAAATCGGTGTCTCTCACTTTTGCCCGATATGGATCGAAAGTAATTCTATTGGTCTTGACTAAGAAAATTACTTTCCATCAATAGTAGCGAGAGAATTCGACTCCATGGGAGCAAATTTTCTCTCGATTCAAGAATAGACCCCTAGGAGAAACCAACCACTGATAACCAACCTTGTGACAAATACGCCTACCGGTTATAAGGTCTCAGTATAATATTGGCACAGTGTATATAAATTGGCGCTCACACACAACGCGACGGCATTTGATTGATTTTGTTTAAATTTCAAGAATTTTGACCTGCGGCGCTGTAACTGTAAATTTTTCTTTTGAACACATAAAAACTGGCTTAAATTTTTAAAAAGGTTTTTGTCAATAATCTTGGTATCTTTGATATAATTTTTTCAAAATCTTTACCTGCAGTAGATTGTGATTTAAATATAAATAACTATTTTTTTTCACACTCTTATCCAACACAACAGTTACTGAACCGCTCTCCACCCAGTAGCTGTGAGCGCCCCTGTAGTCTAAGACCGTTAGAATTTTTAGGGGAATTTTTTCGGATGAAGCTGGATTTTTGACACATGCTAATTTACCCATATAGTAGTTTGTAATAAAAAGTTTCCCTATAAGGGACGCTTGCTTCCTCTGCCATCTTGGCTGTCTGAGTTATTATTTAAAAAATCGTAACTTTCTTATTTATTAACCGAATTTTCTGTGACAAATATATTTGCGACATGGAAAAGACTAATTTTTGCCAGAATTTAGTTTATTATCATAGTGGTTTGAAAGCTGTCCGCCATCTTGGACTAAAGATGACCAAAAGGTACTATTTCAAAAATCAGCAGAAATTCGCAATATTTATTTTTCAGTGTTATCGATTTTTTACAAATTGTTTTTTGTTTTTCCTTTGACAAAAACTGTATGAAAAATTGCACCTTTTCATATTACCTTTAAATCGCTGTGCCTCTTAACTGTTTTTATTTGAAAAATAGACCCTTCCAAGAAAAATGTTGCAAATCGCGGGTAGGCTTTATTTGAACCGCTAACTTTTTATTCAAAATGAGATCTTTTGATTTTCATAGACACTTTGATGACTTACGTGAAAAAGTGAAATTTTTATATCTAGGTGTACAGAAATTACTAAACCTAGCACAGAATTAGTGACCATTCTAAACGCGTCTTACAAGGGAGCATTTTTTTTTGTTTAAAGAATTTTTTATAAAGTTCACGGTTTCGTCGAAAATCTCAAAAAATACGTAAAAAAATAATGCTTTCAAGAAAATATTTGGTTACACAAACGTCAAAAATACCCCACGTGATATCGCAGATTTTGGATTTCAAAATAGCATGCAAATTTTATCCCCTATAAAATAGATTCATTGGCGGACAAAAAAGGTTCAAAGAAAAAATGTTTTGCAAAAACCCTGTAAGGCCGTATGCATAGTAGTTCTTCAAGACTCCCTCCTTTCTTACATTTACATTACCCATGGAAAAAGGGAGTCTTCGGAATGACTAGGAATACGGCCCATAATACTCATGGAATAAATCACTGCAACATGAGTCATCCATATTGACACTCAAAAGCATGAGTCTTTTTAATTACAAATGGCAGGGTATATACGTATGTATTCAAAGGATGTGCTAAGGAGGTTCTAAATTAGCACTAAAATATCCGAAATGCGTTTCATCCGAATCACATGCTATGGCAGGTCCAAAGAATATTCTATCACATATTTAAAGTTAACTGCGAGGTAGGTGCTATATGCTGAGGATGTTTTAAATGCTTATCATAAATTTATCACATTAATAAACACTTATACCAAATTAATTCTTTGCGTGTATTATCTAATCTGTCGGGAGGGCTCCAGAGATGTCCTGTGTCTGCAAAATAGACATCCCAGAAATGTCCAAAAAGAACATTCCAAGAATATCTAGAAAGGACATATCTGGGATGTTTAATGAGGGCATCCTTAGAATACCCAAATATAGATATCTGAAGAATATTCCCAAAAATTAATCTTAGGAGGATATGGATGTCAGAAGCCTCGCATAGATGTATCACCATCATCGTCATGTGGACTTTTTAATAATAATTATTAGGTTCCCAAAAATAATTTTGCTATCTCTGGACCTGAGTATAAAAAGAGTCAATCTTCATTTTTGCCCATATGGAGTTAATACTATCACTGAAATAAGCACATTCGAAAGTACAGGTAGAAAAAAGGCCTTACTCCTTGTATGATTGGTTGCCGATCTATTTCTATTAATCCCATACACACTTCCAGCCGCATAAAATGCGTACAGCAGAAGTTAGATACAGGTCTGTTGAATTTAAGTTTTGTATTGTAACTGACTTTGACGTTTTCGGATTACAGGTTAGATCTTTGACATTGTAAACACAAACATAAAGAGACTGGCCACACTTTACTAAAAAACTAATATACTAATGAATAAAACATTTTTTTTTAATTCTTCAACATTTTAGTATAAAAAATTATTCTTAAAGCTCATTATGGACAAAACAAGACCACAATTGTGCGAATAAAAAAAAAAGTACCAAGAAGAAGGAACTGTTTGGCGAAAGGAAAGCAATAACTTAATCATAGTCAGCGCACCTCTGCAGGATCAGTAAATTTGAGTCTTTGCAGACAACCAAAAATGTTCAAAATCAAAAATAAATTATTAAAACACTACGTAAATTAAAAAAAAAAAGAAAACGTTTTTTCAGTAGCGTGTCATTACCCCGTCAGCCTCGTTAATGTTTGCTAGTCTTCGTTTTTGGAACAATGACTTCGTCGTACCCTCTGACTATGAGCTCCATTAAGTGGTTGGAATTTCTGGGAACAATATTCATTCCTGTTAACTTTTCTGCTAGAAGCCCCCACACATTTTCCATGAAATTGGCGTCAGGAGTTTTTGCCGGCCATGGCAAAACCTCGATGTTGTTTTGCTGGAACCAATGTTTAGAAATTCGTGCGATATCGATAGAACATTTATCCTGTTGATACACAAAACCTTCTGGATGAAGAATGGTTGCTTCTGGAAGCATAATATTTCTCATCCTACACTGGAAAATATGTGTGGATTTATTGTTTACAATTGTGTAATATTCTAAAAATATTATCAACAAAAATGTCGTTTTTGCGAACAATTTGTTGATTATATCTTCACAAAATTGTTCTTGGTGCAATTTTTTTTCCGTGTATCAACATAAACCTCAGTCGTAAATCTTCCATGGATTCTAAAAAGAGCCCCATGTCCTCTCGCCGATATCCAACTCCACAAAATCAAGGAAAATCTTTTAGCCCGGTCTTCGTTCCCAGCAATATATTTTTCAAGATCCTGGCGGGCAATATTCCAAAATTTGTTTGCTGTCATTGTGGGACTGAAAGATTTTTTCATCCGTGAAGACCACTTGTTTCCAAAATTCTTCTTCTTGTAGTGAATAGTGCAAAAATTAACTTGCTTGCTTCTTTTCCTCACTAAGTAAGATTTTCTTGGCAGCAACGCGACATTCTTATTATTATTATTATACTTCGATTGGGCACATCCTATTAGATACAGCAGGTAGTGATACTTCGTAGCACGTCATACGCAAGTTTTAGAGATAAGAAAAACATACCGCCATGGCAGCCGGCCTGATCTCTGCAAGGTACTTCAGTATACTTCTTGCGCTGTCATACGACTAGTGAAGACGGTATCGCGCGCGCGAATTGTGAAAATACGCTTTTAAAGAAAAAAAAATCTAACAAAAAGAAAACGTGAAAAGCAAATGGATTACAAGAAAATGAGGAATCTGAAAAAGGAAATGAAGAGGGAGTGTTCAAGATATAGGCAAACTGTCAGTTTTTAAACAATGGAGTGAGACAAATATTATGCTTTTGGCTAATATTTTTTGGCATGGGTTTGTTTATTCTGTAAACACACATTTGTTTTTATTACACATAAAAACTTAAACCTTGCATAGTTTCTGACTTATGCCCGCTAAATTAGTCTCAATAAAAAACTCCATATGTTTACTTACTAGCACGTCGTTTTTCATATATTATATGTGACGACGAATCTGACAGAACGAATAAAATGCCGAAAAAATCTAACAAAAGAAAACGTGAAAAGCAAATGGATTACCCAAAGAAGAAAATGAGGAAACTGGGAAAGGAAAGGCAACGGAATTGTCCTGATTCAAGTAAGTAAGGCGCATTGTCAGTTTTATACAGTGGAGTGAGACAAATATTAGGCTATTGGCTAATATTTTTTGGCATGGGTTTGTTTATTCTGTAAACACACATTTGTTTTTATGACTCATAGAAACTTAAACCCTGCATAGTTTTTGACTTATGCGCGCCATATTAGTCTCTATAAAAAACTCCATAATTTTAATAAAATCCCTTTCCAAAATATCACATTTTAATTTCCAGAATAATTATTATAACAAAAACCCTTCACCCGTCGTAATTTAAAAAAAATTTTACCGAATTTTTCATGTAGCCGGAGCATGACTCAGAATTTTGTTTTGCCAAGCGCGCGATATCCCGATGCATGGTTTACTCTACCCGGTGTACAACTATATAAGTAGATTAAAATATGTTTGTGTGTAACGACGAATCTGATAGTTCCTCAACTCGTCAGACACTAGTAGTTCCTCGAACTCTAGCATAGAGAGGCATCCCTTAGAAAGTATATTAGGGGGGACAGATGATAGTACATTGAGTCCAGATATATCAGCAGAGCTAGCTTGCAGATGGAAGAAGCATCTTTCTATGGGAACATATAGATAAGGAAACTAAAAATAATCTCCTCGAAAAATACAAAATTTCCGGAAAAATTGCAAAATTCTTCAAGGACCCAAATTAAATCTAGGATCTAGCATCCACAGAGCAAAAAAAAAGAAAATACCTTTGTGGACAAACCTTTTCAAGTTTTCACCCCCAAAACCTCGAAATTTACCAAAAATGAGTTAAAAATTTATTCGAAAAGCATACAACATTTATAAGTAGGAGCAGTTAAAACTGTTAATAACTGTCAATATCAGTTTTTGTTAAAATATTTTTTAAGACAGAACGATAACAGGGGATTTTAGGTTTATCTTTAATCCTAGAAACCTACATAAAGTTCTTTCGCCCACCTCATTTTCAACTGGAAGATATTAGAGAAATTAATTACTAAAAACTGCTTCCTTGCGACATTAGATCTTAAAGATGCATATTTTTTAGTTCCAATGTTTGATGAATATAAAAAATATTGAAGATTTTCTTGTCAAAACAAAAGTTGAATTCCAATGTTTACCATTCGGTCTAGCCAATGCACTTTTTTGTTCCACCCTTTCAGGCCTGTTTCTCTTATCTAAAAGGTTAAGTTTTTTATTAACAATTAAAAAACCATACACAACCGACTCAAGAGATACAATTTTTAGCATTTATCCTTAATGCAAAAAAGATGTGGATATATATCGCACAAAAAAGAATAAAAAAAATAAAAACAGCCATTAAGATTATTCAAAGAAAAAAATAAAAATAAAATAACAATTAAAGAGGTCTCGCAAACTATATGAAGGCTAGCCTCGGTTTGTATAGAGTACGGCTTGTTGTACGTAAAAACCCTTGAGCGAGAAAAATATCGTGCCTTAAATGCTAACAGGGACAACTATAACAAAAAGATGCTTGTTAGGTTCTTAGTTAAAAATGAACTTGAGTGGTGGTTAAAGCACGTACTATTTTACAGCCTAATTATAACATTAAAATTTTCTCCGATGCATACAAATCGGGATGGGGTCGTGTTGCAATGGAAAGGAAGCAAAAGGGGTTTTTTTTAGCAACAAGGTGAACAGGAGAAACACATAAACATTCTTGAAATGAAGGCAGCTTTTTATGGCTTAACAGGCTTTGTAAAAGACTTTAAAAAATTGTCATATTTTACTAAGAATTGATTGCTATTGGGTATATCTGGTGGTTTATTCTATCTGGAGAACTCAAGCATGGTATCCAAAATTAGAATCCGTGATTTGCTTAAAAGTTATCGTTTTAAATCCGAAAGGTGATTTAATCTTATCCTCGTTTAGGGAACCCACTATGAAAGAATCTTTCCCCTGGGGGTACCAATCTTGTCAAGGTGGCCTATAGTAAAAGGGGCGTTTGAGAGAATGCAATTTATTTTTTCCAAATAATTGAAGTTTTGCACAATAATATTGAGACCATCTTGCAGCCTAGTGTAAATCAATTTGTATCCGTTTTAGAAACAGAAACTCAAAATACTGGGAAATATTGAACTCTTAACACACATAGGTCTGCCTTAGATTTAATTTGCGAGCAGAAAAATCAGAAATGGTAGATAGGTTTATGAGACGCATTTTTAAGCTGCGCCCTCAGTTTCCGAAATATAAACTTGGTATCCGGAACCACTGTTATCTTACATAGGTAACTTGTACCCTTTGGTAAATTTAACATTCGAGTTATTAACTATAAAAATGGTACTTCTTTTAACTCTTTGTTTAGTAACATCATGGCTAACGAAGAGAGCATAGAAATAATTCTTAAAGATATTTTTAAAATATCTGGACCCAGAAGAATTCAGCCTTGGCTTAAGTACCCTGTTTCAAAGAAAATTTACAGTTCTTTTTGTGTTTTACCATTATATATCAGGCTGGCTGCCATGGCGGTATGTTTTTCTTATCTCTAAAACTTGCGCATGACGTGCTACGAAGTATCACTACCTGGTGTATCTAATAGGATGTGACCAATCTCGTATAATTTGGATTAAACTTCCTTACAGGTAAGTCGTTTAATCCTTAATTATCTTTACAAATATCCTAAGCTCTGGAGTTGATAAATTTAAAAAGAGATTTAGTGAGGGTGAATAAATAACAAAATCAATGAATAGCGAGCTTTCCCTCAAAAAAGGTAAAGCTAATTATATCTGTCTTCGTAAAGACCCTTAATTTTCCTTCAAATTGAAGGTACATCTGCCGATTGTGCAATTTGACAGATGCTTGTCTTTTACATAAATCCTGTTTCAAATTTTTTCATCATCTTTTCATCTCCTAATTCCTAGCACCGCTGCACCGTACTGATGAGAACCACAAGTGCGAAATCGGGATTTACGGTTACCATTACCTTTTTTGAGGGAACTAACACTAAATCCCTTTTTAAATTTATCAACTCCAGAGCTTAGGATATTTGTAAAGATAATTATATCTGTCTACATGGAAATACAAAATACAACGTTTTTTCTTCGTGTAGATGCGCCATTTTACACTATTCATTTTGCAGCCGTCATATACCATGACACACGATACACTTCGATGACATATTTTATTTTTGATTTAAGTCAATCATTGTCAATAATTTTTGACTTTAGTCAAAATTACTTTTTGAAAATGGTTCCGGAACTTTCGGCCTTTATGAAATCGCAGATAATAACTCGAATGCAAGATGGATGGTCAGTAAGAAGGGTCACCGAAAATTTTGATATTAATAAAGCCACTGTGGTCAGAATTTCGAAACGATCAATGCCAAGAACATCAGTCTTTGAATCAAAAGCGGGGTACCGTTTTTCAAAATAAGGCGAGCACAGATGAACAGGATGGACAATTACTGAATAATTTGCGAAAAAAACCATTTTCCACAGCTGTCGAAGCCATCAAAACAAATGGTTTTCCAGGTTTCCGATCTAAAGCATGCCGACGAGTGAAAAATTCTGAACTTAAGTGTCGCATTGCAGCAAAGAAGCCTCTGTTGACAGAGAACAACAAAAACAATTGCTCTCAATCACGCTGCAGAGGATAAGGAATTTTACTGATGAAAAAATTTTTCAATCTTCTTCGGATAGTATATCGCCCACCTCGAAGTCGGTTTATTGAGCGATATAACAACCACCTGTTCACACAACTAATGCTGTGCGTCGCTGGTTTCAAGACCAAAATATAGAAGTGCTGCTCTGGCCATCGAACAGTCCCGACCTTAACCCCATCGAAAATATTGGGGGAAGATTAGTCAAAATAATATATGAACATAATTGGAGGCCCCAAAATGCCGAAGAACTTTTAAACGCTATACGTAATGTGAATTTGGTTTCTAACGACGAAGAATATTGTTGAAATTTGTTTTATTTCATGCCACGTCGATTGGAAATGGTTATTGAAAAAAATGGAGCCGCCATTAAATATTAGTTTTTCTTTTGTTTTCATCTTTATATTACATGAAATTAAAATAATTTGTTTGTTTATGAAAACGGATGCATAAACAACTCTGTGTGGTTCGCTTTTGTCCACTAAATTGTCTTGCTCGTGTATAAAAAGAGTTTTTCTTTAGCCTTGTTTAAATTACTGACAAACTAATAAATAATCCTCCAAGAGTTGCAGTTTTTAATAATTAAGTTAATTAAATTTTTAAAAAAATCATAGGTAAACTATAACAATAATAGAAATATCTTAATTAGCAGGTAGTGCCCCAGGTGCATACTAAAAAGCGTAGGTATCGCTAAATACACTGAAAAAAAAAACGTAGTTGGGTTTTTCATGTACGCATTTTATGAGAAACCAACTGTACATCTGCCGATTCTGCAATTTGACAGATAGTTGTCTTTTACATGAATCCTGTTTCAGATTTTTTCATCATCATTTCATCTCCTAATTCTTAGCACCGTTCTGATGAGCACCACAAGTGCGAAATCCGGATCTACGGTTACCATTACCTTGTTTGAGGGAAAGCTCGCTATTCATTGATTTTGATAAGAAATAATGTTCAAATAATTTTATAAACTTATTTTTTTATTTTTTATTTTAAGAAAACAGGCTTAGCATCTGTTAAGGATGTACTCAAAAGAAAATACTACTGATGTCTTTTGGCGGCATTTTGTTGCATGTGCACGCATGCAAATGTAATAAATTCAGTATATTATATAGTTTACATATTTAAAAGTTATACTAAAATTATTTTTCCTTAACGGTTTATTCTTGGCATGTCCTATGCACGTCTTTATAAGTACATCCTTAAATAGTGTGCAACCAGCATATGCCAAGGAGGTACTGTAAAGAACATCCTGTAAAGGAGGTCAGACGCATATCCTTATCAAGCAAATGTCCTTTTAATGCTACGTGGGTACCAATCAAGAAAAAAAAAGAACAGACATGCATTGAGTGTTCGTATGGTAGCCTCCTTGTAGCAGTGATTTTTCTTTGTTGACACCACGGACTTTACTCTTACAGGGTTTTTACCTACGCAGCAACGTGAGCCCACACGGTATATGGACTGAACTTTCCCTCAACTGTGCGCTATATCCGGGAAAAACGCGGGCACGCCGCACCGCGGGCGTGTGTCCGGTCAAGGGCAATGAATTGCCCCGAAAGGCTGGATCCGTGGTGGGGGAAGGACAAAGTAAGAGAACAGGAGGGGAAGGTGAAAACGGGATGACGAGTGGGCGATAATCGCGCAGAACGGGAGAAATGGGAAATTTGTTTCGATATCGCCAGAAAATCTCGGCCTAATATACTTTTTGAAATTTTGCACAGTTTAAAGTGGTGAGACAACGTGGGTCACCTTTGGGACAAAGTGGTAAAAATACATAATAATTGTGGTTTGGGTTGGCTTTGGTTTTATTACGTGCGTTATTTTTAAAAACCCATTCGAAAGTTATCGGGTAGTAATATTTTTAATTATGTGACCCAAAAAGAGTTATGTTTAATTTTGACCAAGCATATTTCTTTTTATTGAGTTTTTAATTTTAAAATTGTTAATTCGAAATAACATTATTATAACAAACTAGGATTTAAAAAATACTATTTTTCAAACTTTAATTAGGATTTCTCCTACATACCTTCTATATACCTTATACACCAAGATGTAAAACCTAACAAAAAAAATTGCGCCAGCAGGCACGTATTATAGCCATCCATAAAATCTTTAAAAAAATAAAACAAAATTATTTTTTCAATTTTTTTTTAATCTATCTTAATGTGAAAACCGCTTGTCGCTAGCTGCTACGGTTTGTAAGTTACAATTTTTTTAAAAGTTTAATCCCCTCTCCTATCCTCTTGCCAACCCCACACCCCCATGAAAAACTAATCTGCGTAGGGTGACAAAGAATTTTGTGCCAAATTTGACACACAGACAGATAGACAGACACCATGACAAAATTTTGTATTTAGGTCTTTTTTGACCCAATTAACTTATTTTTAGTGGAAATAAAAATTTTTTTTTTACTATCGCAATAGACTCCATACTGTGTATGGATGTCTAAAAATGGTGAATATAAACTTTTCCATAATACTGTGTGTCTAAAAGAGGGTAAGCTGGAATTTTAATAAATACAAGAAAGAGTTCATATTTAATAAAGTAAATTACAAAATGCGTTACACTAAAATGAAAGAAACAAAATTTTTTTCAAATATTTAATATAGAATATAGAAAAGCTACAACAAACTACAACAAGGAACAAAGAGGGTTTGTCCAGCCACCGACCCATCCAATAAGACATTTTTGCACACCATAAATTAAATTTGGCACACCTTCCTACGAGTAACTATGGTAATTTTTCTATGGGGGGGGGGGCTAACTTGATGGTAGCCCACCATATAAGGTTTTTTTTTTTATTTTGGTATTATTCGAAAGGTCCAATTTTGCACAATTTTGCACAACAATTTTGAAATTTGGCACACCCCATGGGAACCCGAAATAGGGTTCTCAAGTACCCCCCCCCCCAGATGATATTTTTTGAAAAATTTGGTATAATTCGAAAGGTCCAATTTTCCACAATTTTGCACACCCATTGATGATATTTTTTGATCTGGGGGGGGGGGGCAAAGTTTACCGTGGTCCAGATCAGCCGCTTTTACAAACAATGACTACGTTTCCACGTGAAACTGCGTACGATTTCGGTACGATTCACTTTTCGGTTTTCATGAAGCGATTTGAACGCGTTTTGACCACAATGGTCGCGACACAGCGTCCTTCATATTTATTCTAACGTTGTAAGAGAAAGTGCGTCATTTTTTTTATAACATTTTGTAAATTTAATATTTTAAAGATATTCTGCAGGACTAGTTTATGGCGGAGCTAAATTGTTACTACGCGTACCAATAAACGTCAAAAAATTCTCACCATCTAAAAGGAAAGACAGAATTTGGGTGACTTTTCTGAACAGTGACAGCGAAATATTCCATGGCTATCTATGGTTTTGTATGTTAAAAGTTTTAAAGGTTTGTTTACACATAAAAATAATCTTAATAACATACATTTTTAAATAAAAAACAGGATTTTCAGAAAAACAGCCTACAAAAATTAAAACTGACATATTGTTTATTTACTAGAACAGTACTAACATACTAAATTTTAAGGAATATTAGCAAATAGTCCTGACAAAAAAGCATTAAGTGTAAACTTGTGTTTAAAAATCGTCAGATTTTTTGTAAGGGCGAGATTTTCTGACGGTTTTTGAATATCTACTTTTTGCAGGAATATTGAAACTGCTAACAGTTTATTATTGATCTCATTAGTCAGTTCGATACGATACCTGTTTTCATTCAGTTGGATCCCGATACGATCCCAAAAAAAGCGGTATTGAACTTGGACAGGGCAAACAAAAAAAAAAAAATTCGATTCGCCGCATTTTCATGGAAGGTTTAAAAATGAATCTTATTGAAAAGTTATTTAGTTCCTAGTGAAAACGCATTAACTGTAATCGCAATCTGCTTCTATAGAAATTTTGCATATATATGGGGTGAAAGTTTTTGACCAGGGAATTTTTACAATATCGATAATGTGGGACACCTTGGGACATATTTAGGATAACGTGGACACTTTGGAACAAACTATATCGACTAGTTTTGGCTAATATTTTAGGTAATTTCAGCTGTCAGTCCGTGATATTGAATTTTTGAAAAAAATATTAGACACTAAACTTAATTTTCAGTTTTATCAGCATTCGTAGCCTCATCCCTATCGAGTCGACCAATCAAGCACCATTCTTAACGGTTTTGACTGGTAAGTTAAACTGGTAAAACCTCGGAAAAAATGAGGAAAATTGTTTGCTGGGTCTACTTTGAGTTGGGTTTGGGCTAGTTATAATAATTTCTCTTGGGGTTTTTTCGGTTTGTTTTCTAGATTCCTTTTGACTACATTGCCCTCATTCTTAGTGTCTTTTTTATATTCAATTTAAAATGAAATATAGCTCTTTATTATCATCAGAGAAACTGGTTTCTTGAGAAATCTTTATGGCCGTTTGTGCAGCCACGGCTCTTTAAATTTATTCCCAACTCTGGTTCACAATAAAAATAAAAGATACGATAGAAAAAAAAATATTCTTACCGACCTCCGGAGTCGATGGGCATTGTTGGCATCAATATGTGAATCGGTGGAATCCATCGAGGATTTTGAAACTGTATCGATAAACAATATAAAGTTTTGCGAACTCTTTTGTTGACACCGGTGGATCCAGCGATGAGTTTAAAAACTTGCCCTAACTGAAGGTTTAATTTTAACCTGTCCTATAGCTGAATGAAACCTCGAATATTTTAATAAAAATTCACAGTAGACTGGGGCAGGTAGATTCTGGCCAATAGACCAGTTGGTATTTGAAATATGCAAAAATCAAGGATAAATGAGTTAAGTCAGGCACACTAATTATGGCGACACTATTTACGTCGCCTCCTGCGCGTGCTAAGATCTCAACAGTGTCAACATAGTGCCGAGCGCAAGACTTCCGATAACAAATTTTATTTCTTACCTTATTTATGTACTTTTTAAATTTTCCTATGAAAAGAGCTACAAGGTTAGCATTAAGAGTGAATTTGAATCCTAAAAACAGCTCGTTTATTTAAGCAGATAAACCGTACATCAAAAATTAACAAAATTTTACACAGCGGATGCTTCTGGTATCCCCCATAGACCGTTCGCTTGGTTTTTCAAATATATATATATATATGTTGTTTTTATTTAGTTTTTTAAAATAATCGATAATTTTTAACGTGAATTAAACATTTTTAGCATACGTATAATTATGTAAAAAACTTAAAATCCGTGAAATGGTTCCGGGGGAAAGCTTTAAACTTTCGCCGTACAAAATTTTATACAAATTTGAACAGTTTTTTAGAGTAAGTAATTGGAAAAAGCGCATTTTTTATTCAAATTCATCCTTAAGAATGGTTTTAATTTTTAATTTTATTTACTAAAGATTAGCATTAGGTAGTAGTAATCAACTACACCATTACAGTTATTAGAAGGTATAGGTAAAAGTGAAGTGCTGGTTATCCAGAAACAAATAATTTATTATTTCCAATAATAGGTTAACAGGTATATATTTACCTAACATTGTTTATAAATAAAGAACATTCGGTTTTTGGGTAACAAATATTGAAGTAGATATACATCAACTAAAAGGCTTATTTGATACCTAAAAGGCAGTGGCGTACACTTCACTTTTAGGTCGATTCCAAGAAAAAAAATATATATTTCTTGAATTATGTGTTTTTGTGTCTGTTTAAAAATCAAAATCTTCCATATACATCTTAGAGAGTAGGTTGTAACGTTGTGGTGTTAAAAATCATAGCACGGCAGCTTTTTGTTTGGTGGCACTAGGGTGGATAAGCGACTTTTCCTATTTCAACTTTTCTTTAATTGGACGCCACCCAATTTGTTTAATTGTTTTATTTATTCTTATTTAATTGGGAAATAATAAGAATTAGAAACTAGTTGTTTAATAACGACAATGTAAAAATAAAGATTGATAAACTAAGCAATGAGGAGGAAGAATAATTTAAACAAATTTATTTGTCACACAAATGGTTTATTTTTTTACCAAAAAAACATGGAAAACATGTAACCATAAAACTACATCACAAAAAAATGTAAAAAGCGTTCTGTCATCAACCAGTCTCCTCATGACAATCACTGTAAGCAGAAATAGAAACACACCGAAGGCAAAACAAAAATACATAAAATGCCTTGTCACAAACCAGCCTCCCTATGACAATGATCGAAGGCAGAACTCCTATAACTTAAACTGAGTACCTACTCTACAATCATATGCCAACAAGAAACAAGCCCCAGGGCAAAACATTTTAATTACATTCAAAATGTAGTAAAATTTTTGTAAAAAACACAAAATGAAAAAAGTATAAAAACTAAAGCGCTCTATGGCTATGGCGAGATCATAGATGACATGATACTTAGATAATCCGATACCCATCGAATTCGAATTCTTTGGTGTACATTTTCACTACCTAGTAAAATGTTATAAAAAGTAAAAATTATAATTAAAAAAATCAAATAATTAAACTGACAACTTTTAACCATAATATTTAAAAAAACAGGTTGGTCTGACCTTAGTCATGGGTTATGCAACATGACAAAAGAATCCTTGCAGGCGGTTCAGCAAACGGGATTCACCATAAGCACAGAGTGGTTCTGTCGATTGCGATAAAAAACTAAAGTTGAAAAAACTGCTAGCACATCAGGACCTGAGCACTGCTTCAACACCAAATAAGAAACCCTACCAAAATTGGCCCTTAAAATTTTTAAAACAAAAACCTCAAGCCAGACAGACACAATTAAGGGCCCATCTGTAGGATAATGTAGATCATCTATAACAAACCATGAAAACAGCAATTAATTACAAAATGTACAAAAGTAAGGCGACGTCATCTTACCTCATGGATAAAATCCAAAAACGGTTGACCACTTAACGATACCAAAGAAAAATCAAATCATAAACATGATTTAAAGAAAGCTCTTTAACCTCTTCAGGTCCGAATTAAAAAAAAAGAACACCCAAAAACAAATTAAATGTTTTATTTGTTCTCATAAAGTCATAGTTACATTAAAAAAAAAACGGTTGACTGCTTAACGATACCAAAGAAAAATCAAATCATAAACATGATTTAAAGAAAGCTCTTTAACCTCTTCATGTCCGAATTTAAAAAAAAAGAACACCCAAAAAAAAATTAAATGTTTTATTTGTTCTCATAAAGTCATAGTTACATAAAAAAATTAGTTATTTTTTAATTATCTTTTTTTTTAATTAAAAAAAAATGTGTACACATAAGTGGCCAGTGCTCATTTAAGAACCTAGTTTTCATGAAAAGCCTTCATGCATTCCAAACAAAGAGGCTCGTCACACTTTTTGTACGCATATCTTGTACGTTTTATACAATTTTTCTCGTGACAACGAGGTGGATTTTTGTGGTCCTTTTTTGTAGGATAATGACCTATTCCATCTCTGATGGTCTACCTCTTTTGCGCACGCTCTTGTCCATGTGTAAAATCGTTGTTGCTACAAAAGCTTTGAAATCTACAAAAGGTGTTTTTGAGTTATTTAGTTTTTGAAACAATATCGATGAATTCACCATTCCAACATTCATAAAATGGAAAATAATTCGCATATAGAACTTTTTTTTTTTGGTTGCATGAGGATAGTGAGCTACCATATCAACCCCACCCATAAACGGTTGTACTGAACTATTGCTTGAGGACGTGGCACTTCAATATAGGTCTTAGTTTTCCTATCTCATCGTTTGACAATGTCTTGAGGTTCCTTTCCAGTAAATGTAGAGATCATATGAACGACTTTGTTGTCTGCCGATTGTAAAATGAATATGTTATCCGAAGATGTAGTTATAGAAACAGATCCGCCGCCTTTCTTCAACAAGTCTTTCTCTTTGCTCAATGTATTCATTGCTTCTTTGATTCTGTTACTTCATATTGTGCCAACAACATGAATGTCATTACTCCTCAAGTGAGTAATTGTAGGGAGAGATGTGAAAAGGTTTTTTAGAAATATCTTGTGATTCACACCTGCTATGTCAGAGCAGAGTCTGGCTACGGTGTCCCCAATTATGCCCAAATTGGATTTTGAATTATCTTTTGACGACTGATACATCTCAAATTTGGATAAATATCCATCAGCTGAGGCCCAAACCCATACTTTGAAAACCCATTTCTTTGGTTTTGACTTTATATACTGCTTTTGTCTACTTCTGCCTTTGAATGGGATGATTATTTCATCAATAGACATATATTCAGTTGGGCTACAAGCTTCAGAAAACGTTTTGGCAAGAAAGTCAAGAAAAGGACGGACTTTGATGAATGCATCCTTATTATCTTCTGGAATATCCTCATTATTTATAAAATGGATATATCGCTTTATATCCTCATAAGTTTTCAACGACATAGTGTCAGCAATAACATCGCATCGTAATCCAGGGACTGCAGTCCAATACATACGGTATGATGTATATTTGATGTATGTCATTATTATATTTACTGCAAAAAACTGCTTTATTTCAGCTGTGCTTACTTGAAGGACCTTTCTGCACTGCATTGCATATCGTATGGTCTCTGTAGCGATATGACTAAAAAGTTCTTCAGGAAAAATCTTCATAAAAATTGAATAAGGGGTGTCGCCGTCAAGGTTGATGTGATGATCTAACAAAAAAGGAGGAGGGTTATTGGCAAAATCATTGTCTTTTCCGGCAGTCCAAGTTCGAGAATTCTGTAGGTTATTTTGTTTGACAGTGGCAGGCCTCTTATTTGGATTAGCGTTTGTATTTCGAACAAAATGGGTTAGTGGCATGTCATCCTCACTGTCACTTGCGTCAGAAGGTGGTGGTATGTCCTCTTCATTCGAGTCTTCATTATCACTTGATTCAACAGACGTACTTGTATCATCTAGCTGCTGTACATTTTCCCCTTCGGAAGCTGAATCATCAATATCTATCTCCTCTAGATCGGAGTTGATAGGATTTTGTACCGTTTTTACAATTACAACAAAGTGTCTTTTCTTTTACCATAAAAACTTATTGTTGATATTTGGGGAAGGTCATCTAAAAAAAAAGAACTAAATATAATTTTAATCTATATATATATATAAACTCTTTAAAAGCAGGGATAAAAAGACGCTAGAAACAAGTTATACGATGTAAATCTAGTTAGACAAAATAATATCAAAGTTCCTTTTTGAAAAATCTCATACGTCTCACATTTGTCCAGTGTACACAAATGTGTACATTTGAAAATTTCGATTTTCTCAACTAAACAGTAGAGTTTTGAACAATTTTTTACAATAATACCCACTACCACGAATGCATATATTACTTACCCATTTTTATTTTGTTCTATTTCAATCCCCTGAACAAGAAATTCACGTGAAAACAATACAAATAACCTCAAAATACGCAAACTGTGTTAAGAGCGGGAAATAACTAAGCAATCGAGCGACCTTGAACGCGCTGTGGTAGAAACGGTTACATACGTCACAAATGTACCCATTTGTGGCCACTGAGCGATCAAATATTAAAAATTTCAAAAAGTAATATAAAATTTGACTTTTTTTTAACGTACACATATGTGCTTATGTGCTTAAAAAAATTAATAAAAAAAATTTTACATGCTCTTCACCTCATGTTGCTTGAAGAAAGAGGAAGTCCTCCATGGAAAATTTTGACAGGTTTCACTTATCGAGTAAACCAAGGCCGGAGAGGTTACTCCGCATCCAAGAAAAACAAAGCTCGAACCCACGACCCTAAGATTACTGAGTCTTAGGCTCTAAACATGGGACTAGTCTGTCTTCTGCAACTATCTCAAAATAAATCAAAGTGGAACATGGTAAATGCTTAATAAAATAAACCAATTGGCAAACTCACAATTCAATCTAAGGTTAATAAAGTATCGTTACAAACAGACCTTATTTTGTCCGACCAAAAAATAGAAGAATCGCATGCGGCTATATTCAGAACATCGAGGTAGATTCAACCAAAATACGTTGATACTCAGCTCATCAGCTGTTTTTATAAACACGTTTCATTAATTTTTCATATTCGCGAAATATAAATACACCAATTTTAATTTATAAACATCACTAAATCAAAGACTGTATACCTTTGCCACACTAACTTAAGTAGCATTTACACAGGCGAATATTCCTTTGATCTTCGAAATGCCGACAAAAATTCGCGCGAATTATTTATTTAAAGATTCGCGCAAAAGGTTCGGGCCAAAAGGTTCGGGGTTCGGGTAAAAAAAATTGTGGTCTTCGGACAAAATTTGCTGAAAGAAATATTTGGAATAAAATAAAAATTATTTACCGTAAATCATACAACTGAATTGTAATATAAAAATTAAATTTTAAAACCGTTCCGACGGAAAAACGATTTGACGCACTTGATAAAAAATATTGAGGATTACTTTATTTCATTTTGTGGGGTTTTGGTGGTGGGGTTTGGTGGTGGCGTTTACTGAGTTTACACTTAATTAAGGAAAACCAAAAAAGTGATAAAGGATAGCAACAATTAGGTACAAACTTATTTAGTAGATATCTACCAACCTCATAACCTACCACCCAGCAAATAATAATGTTTCGCTTTCCGTCGGCTTTTACTAATTAATCGAAAAATAAAATAAAATATTTGAGGTCAGTGATGTGAGACCAAAAATATTATCTATTCCCACTTTCGAAAATATATTTCCAAAAAATCTGGCGAAAATTTGCCCGAATGTTCGTGGAAAATTTTCGCTGCAAATGTTTGAGTGTTCGGGCAAACGTTCGTCGAAAAAGGTTCGCCAGATTTGGCACGAATTTTTGGACGAACCTATTCGCTATGTGTAAATGCGCCTTTAAGGCCTTCTTTGGGTATCGACCAAAGATATTATTAAATATACACAAGCTAAAAAAAGGTGAATACTCATAGTAATGGATTTAAGGAAATGTTGTGCGCGCAACCAACAAAATCTATATAAATATATTAAGGGAAAATAAAAACGTTACAAGGTAACACCCTATAAACCTGTAAAAAATGCCAAAATTTCTCAAAATTAAAAATACTACATTAAAAAAAAAATAAAAAATAGAATACATTCAAGCATTTCATTTTAAGTAAAAACTGTCAAATAAACTTTTTTGTAGCACGTTTAGTTTTTTATAATTTTTTTTTAAATATTTCAAAATTTGCAAAAATTGGCGTTTTAGAATTTTCATTCATTAAAAAAATTATTTTTTTAAAAACCAATTTTTGGGAGTTGAATAGAATCTTATCTTGAGCAAAAAATGTTCCGTAAAGTTTTTTTTTAGCATCTACACTTTTCTCACAAAACAAATTTAGTTTGAAATTCTACAAAAATGGTAAATTTTATGGTCCTTTTTTTGCTTCAAGGTTTTACCAGGAATTTGGAAAAAAAATAAAAGACCAAATGCAAAAGATAGCTGTAGCAACACCGTTCTCAACTAAAAAGCCTGTTAACTCCTATCGCCTCAGTGCCCTTTAGCCTATTGTGGCTGCCATTTTTATAACCAAATTGACAAGTAAAACATGAATTTTCTGTCAGTTTGGTGTCAATATGGCACCGATCATAGGCCTAAGGATACTAAAACGAAAATGAGTTAACTGGCTTTTTAGTTAAGAACGGTGTTGGCTGTAGTCTTTGTCTACCAGCTAGCATTAAAAAAAATATACACAATAATGTTCACTTTGTCAAAGTGACAGGATTTGTCCATAAGGTTTATTGGTTATCCTATAAAAACTAAGGAAAAATCAATTTTTAATTAAGAAAGTGAACGCTATAATGTATATTTTTAAATGCTAGCTGGCAGACAAAGAAATTCTTGGTATAACCTTGATGCAAAAAAGGCGAATAAAACCCCTAAAAAACTTTTTTTTAATTTTGATTTTTTAATGAATGGCGTATAAAAATTTAAAACTTACATTTTTACAAATTTTAAAATATTTAAAAAAATTCCCCCAAAAACTAAACGTGCTACAAAAAAGTTTATTTGACATTTTTTACTTAAAATTGAATGCTTTAATGTATGCTGTTTTTAATTTTTTTTGTTGTAATTTTTTTTTAATTTTGAGAAAGAAAACAAAAGAAAGAAACTCTCAAAAACATATAATTCAAGAAATATTTATAAGGAGGATAATTCCCCACATGGACTATGAAAATGAAAAAGACAGCGCATTTATGACATGATTTTTGGTAACAAATCTATAATTAAGACACCCTAACCCACCCAAAAAACGTGAAAGAGATAAAAACATTTAAAGAGTTTTTCATTTAAATTTCTAAAATTGCGGCGCTATATCATCATTGATTGTTACAATTTCAGTTTAATTTTAGGCAATTTTGTTACCAACATTTATAAAACACTTAGAACTACATTTTTAGTGAATTTTCTAGCAAATTAGGATTGATACACCGAAGATTTGCCCTTCCTAACTACTATTTTTCCTTCAGAAAAAGCTCCTGTCGTAGCTATAGCCTTAAATATATTCCTCCAATCAGTCCCTGCTAATACTAAGGTCAGTCAAGCCACCCCCCCCCCCAAAAAAAATAGATATTTCAGTTTTGATATGCTTATAATTTCGAACTAATTTTGAACCACTTTGAAAAATTTTGAACCACACTCCTTCCTGGTTTTTTTATATTCAAAATGGGGGGTGGAGCCGGAAGCTAGCTACACCCCCCTCATGTAAAGAGTAGAGAAAAATGAAAAGCAACTATGTCAAAATTAAGAACTAAAAAAAGAATTTCGAAAACTCACTTGATTTGGATGCGCAATAAAGATTTCTCTCCTCATATAGTCTGCATCAGCTAAGAAGCACCATTGGAAAAATTAGGTGCTTTACACATAACATTAGGTACCAAAAGTCCAAGTGGATATAGTTTTTCTTACGTGATTTCTAGTCGTTTCAAGTTGCATTATGCCTTCCAAACTGTTTTTGTTATTTATTATTTATTTATTATTTCAATTGGCTAAGCCCCCCATTTTGAATAAATTTAAAAAATCACAGAAATTAGGGTAGTTAAAATTTATTTAAAGTTGTACAAAATTAGTTCAAAGTTATAAGCATATCAAAGTTCGACATTTTTTGGAGGAGGGTGTGGCTTGACGTCATCCTGCACCCCCCACCATATTTAAAAAAAATAGGGTTACTAGTGCATTTTTCGAAATTCTTTTTGGTGATATTAGGAGTTCGAAATTAGTTCTTAATTTTGGGATAGTTGCTTTTCATTTTTCTCAACACTTTAAATGAGGGGGGTGTAGCTTGACGTCCGACTGCACCCCCCATTTTGAATATAAAAAAACAGGAAAGAGTGTGGTTCAAAATTTTTAAAAGTCGTTCAAAATTAGTTCGAAATTGGTTCGGGCGGGGGTGGCTTGACTGACCTTAATACTAACTATTTCTAAACTCTTTTTTCAAGAATTGCAGTTGAAAATCTAAAGATCAGTTCCTGTTTCCTTGAAAGTTCTTGACAATCAATTTGTGTTTACATAAAAGGAACACCATAAATGCCACTAAATTCGAGAAGGCAATAAAATAACTCGACTGCTAGTGTATTAAAGAAACTGTGGAGTAACCTTATCAAAAATTTATCTCGTACCTCCCGGTCAAGGCCAAAACTCAACCTTCGAGGCATTCATCCTGGGCTCTCAAAACATAGGAAATATAAAGAGGGGATAAACAGAGACTTGAGAAGATTGATAGACGGCGGTTTGACTATTTTCATATCCAGTTTTTTAGTAACGATAATAATGAATGTTTGTTTAATGTAGGAAGCCAGGGTTTACAGACTTTTTTTCAATAATAATATTTTTTTTCTGTAAGTATAGATATTTAAAACTTAACTTTCACTATTTCAATATGGGAGTTTTTTTCCCTAATTTTCATTTTCTTGATTACAGTTCTCCATTGCTGAGGTTGCTGATGGTCCGTTGATTCGGCCTATTTCATTTTCTTTGGTTCTTGTTAAGCCATACTGCTTTACTGCAGCTCAAACCAGGGTAAGCGATTTTTTTTAATTGTAATGTTAAAACTTAAATAAAAGGATAAGTAACTTTACTCTTTGCTACAACTTTTCATAAGACAACAAGTCTATTTCTTCTTCTTTGGGTTTTTTCAGGACCCCCTAATGATGGTATTCTAAACTACCGAAATATGTCGGGTTTTTGATATTAAGAAATAAAATTTAGTGGAGAAAGTCTATACTTGTTTGATTGAAATAATCTTTAATATTTCCGGAAGAAAAAAGTGAGAAATCGTCAATACCGCACATCCTTTTAAGCCTTTGATTATGATCACAATTTTTTAAATCATTGTTTATTATCCAGAATTTTTCTGCTAACTAATTATTAGATTACAGTTGTATATATTTTTATTTGTGTTTTGCTTTTGTATCACCAAACTTATTCACTTTATAAAAATGAATATTTTTGCGTGCATTGTTTCATATAGGCGGATTTCTTATAGGTTGAAAACTTTATGCTTAGAAAATTAACGGATGCATAGGCATCACCAATCGTATTCAACTCAACCTCTTATTTGTTTGGATATAAAGTAAATTGGAAAGTGTTTGAATGCCCTACGCGTAAATACACCCCAAAAATTTTCTCAAAAAATCAACTGCGACTTGTCCCAGTAAAACATACTAAAATTTTTTATTCTAATTTAGATCTTAAGGATAATAATTAAGCTTAGACGTAAACCATAAGATGGCGTGACAAGCGATGAAACTTTATTTTATAAGAGCACTAATTGACGCAAAACTGTGAATTATTTTTCTATATTTTTAAGACAATAAATATCTATTAAACGTAAATATATCCAATATAATTTTAGTACCTTTCCAAAAATAAGTCCCGGTAAATTGAGATATTACGCATTTTTAAGGAAAAAACATTGTTTTTAAAAAGATATATGAAAACTCCCTTAGTAACCTTGTTTGTTTTGACGTTTTAGATAGAACGTCATTGAAACTTCAGGTTATGAAGGTTGTTGACTTAAGAGTGTTCGCGTTTGATATTTTTAATAATTTCTGATATTTATGATGAATGACATTTTTATTGGTCCTAGGTAAAGTATAGTAGTAATAATAATAATATATAATAATAAAGTATAGCTCAGATAAATTAAGATACTCGCCTGCGGCTTGTGTCTCAAACTTCTTCTTCTTCGCATTTAATGACCATCATAATATGCTTGTTATGTAAACTACTTTTTATAGTACAAGGGTTAGTAATTTAATACTAATTAATGCAATTTAAGAAATCGTGTCGTAAATCTAAAATAAAAGTTTTTTGTAGCGGAAAAGTAAATTCAGGTTATGCCATGTTATATACTTTTATGGCACACGCCGCTAAACTATACCTTTAGTGTTTTGGCATGTACTGCTTCTAATATGACATAGAAATCAATAACCGTATTTTTTTTATTTTGAGGTACAAAAATATATTACTTATATTTATTTGTGTTTTTTTTTATTGTCCATAGGATTTTTTATTATTGTCCCAAATTATCCAAAAAAAAGTATTTGTAAAAAGTTTTTGTTGTACCTACTTAAGATAATAATAGACCCTTTAAGTAAAAAGACACTTAAAGTAAACATTAGACACTTAAAGTAAATATTTCAACGCATCGGTATGGGTATGCCTAATGCGTTCGAAATCAAGCCAAAATACATTACATTTTTTACACACGATGTCCGCTTTTTTTAAAGAGCGCGATGACAGAACTGCTGATTGAAATCTTTGCGTACGTTCATGGGTCTGTAACGATACGTACATCCTTCCGTACGCAACGAAAAGAATCAGCTGTCGCACTCGTCAAAAAAACGGGCATCGTTCGAAACATGGCCTGAACAAGTCAAACATGTAGTGTATTTTGGCTTTGTTTCGAACGTGCTAGGTATAACAATACCGATGCGTTTAAATATTTACTTTAAGTATTATTCAACTCATCGGTATCGGTATATCTAACGCGTTCGAAATAAAGCCAAAAGACACTACATTTTTGACTTGTTTGTGCGATGACAGAATTGCTGATTGAAATCGGTGCGTACGTTCATGGGTCCGTAACGTTACGTACATCCCTCCGTACGCAACGAGTGGAATCAGCTGTTCTGTCATCGAATCCGTCAAAAAAGCGGGCATCGTTCGAAACATGACATGAACGAGTCAAAAATGTAGTGTACAGTATTTTCCATCCGAAATTTATATATATTTATTTACGTCAACTGTCAACGAGAATTTTCATTCTGACGTTTATTTTTTTTTTGTTTCTCCCTAGATTCCTGGCCATATGTACAGGGCCTCATTCAGAAAATTTTCGATTTCGTTTAGTTTAAATTTTATTTACTAATAATAATAGAGGGTTTTTGAACCATTTTTTTGTCATTTCGTTATTGTTATCGTAAGACAGTTGATCACAGTGTACTAGATATAGCCAGGGCCTCAAGTGTTGCGTTAAAATTTTCTGTAATATTAGGAAGTAATTTGTTATTTAAAATCTAAAAACCTAATTTTCGTAGCAGCCATAGTTGTTACGAATTTACATCAACACCCTTATCAAGCTTAAATTTATAAAACCGCAGCTTTGGATCAAAACGTATGAATTTTCACATATATCTACCCACTCAACAACCCCCCAAATTATTTTTTTATTATTTTTATTTATTTAATTATATATTTATTATTATTATTATTTATTTAATTATTATATTTATTATTAAGTTTATTATTACAAGCTTTTATCTAACTTTATTTGTATTTTCGCCTCAAATCTTACACCTCAGTTTTGACTAACTTCTAGACGTTCGATTGAATTCAAATTTGGTATGCGATTAAAGTTCCTGTGACAATATAATAAAATGGTACTATTAGGCAACCCCTGGAGGGGGAAAATGCCTAATTTTGTCCGATTTCAACCAAAATTAGTATACAGGGGTTTTTTTGATCAGATTTTGAAAATATAATATGGTGGATTCCAGATGGACGATTTTTGTTCATGTTTTGCTAACGAATTTTAACTGACTTGTAAAGATCCGATTGTCTTCAAATTTGGTATGCGTTAACAGTTCCGGTAAAGATACAATAATATGGTATTATTAGGCACCGCCCTCCTTTTCTACAAGGTTAGTAGAGAAGAAAAAATATTTAGTTTGTTTGATTTCAATTAAAATTGGCATTCAGGGGTTTTTAGAGAAGGGGATTATGAATTTTTGAAAAAATTTGTAAATTTTAATATGGCGGTTCAATAGGGTACAAATTCAAAAATTAAAATAAAAAAGCTTTTATAAAATATAAAGTTCACTAAACATTAGGAAATATTTTTAGCATTCTGATATCATAATAATAAAAGCGATGGCCGCAAGTTAAAACTAACAAGCTTGGGTCGAGTTGAATTGAATTTACTTACCCTTGCATTTCTCTGCTTTATATTAAATTCAGATTCTTGCGAACAATCATTATATAATCAATAACATAAATTTATCGTCCATTTTGAATCCGCCATATTGAAATTATTCTCTAAGAACCCCTGTATGCCAATTTTGATTGAAATCGAACAAATTAAAAGTTTTGCCCCCTCCACTTCCCGCGTTAGGGAAATGTACTTGATAATACCATATTATTGTATTGTCACCGGAACTATAATCGCATATCAAATTAGAAAACAATTGGATGTGTGTAAGTCAGTTAAAATTGGTTAGCCAAACATGACCAAAAATCGTTTATCTTGAATCCGCGATATTGAATTTTTCAAATCTGATCAAAAGTTCGTATTCCTTATCCCCAAAAACCCCTGTATACCAATTTTGGTTGAAATCGGAGAAACTTAGGCGTTTTCCCCCCTCCAGGGGGTGCCTAATAATACCATATTTTTGTATTGTCACCGGAACTATATCCGCATACCAAATTTGAATTCAATCGGACATCTAGAGGTTACTCATAATTGAGCTGCAAGATTTGACCCCAACATACAAACACACATACATAGAGGTGAAGTTAAATAAAAGCTTGTAATAAAAAATACGCAAAATTTAAAGCCGGTCCTGCATTTTTAAACATCTAAATTGAATTTTAATTCAGTATTTTTTGGGTGACTTCGCTCACCAGTCTGGGTCTCCTTCAGGCATATTGGGTCTGCATCGCGTTTTCTTTGTTATGTTCGGTCTACAAATAAAAACGAATGTCATGGCCGCTTTAGGGATATTTATTTTTCATTTAGAAAGTATCTCTGGCATCTTGTTGTTTCACTATGGTGCATTTTATTTATATGAAAGCGTAATATAAGAGGTTATTCGGAGTCATTTAAGGTTAGCAGGATAGTTATAATGCCGATTACCAACTACGGCGTTTGATTTTGGCAACTAAAAAATTTGGTTTTTGTTCTATGGAAAGTAAGGTTATGTTTTGTCTAAATGAAAATGGAATAGACTGTATTTTGGCTTTGTTTCGTTCGCGTTAGGTATACCGATACCGATGCGTTAAGTGTCTAATATCTCAACGCATTGGTATCGCTATACCTAACGCTTTCAAAACCAAGCCAAAAGAGACTACAATTTTAACTTGTCTATGCTTTGTTTTAAACAAGACCCGCTTTTATGGTGGATGCGAGGCCTGAGCAGCTAATTGCAATCGTTGCGTACAATGGTAGGTCGGAAACGATACTTACATCCTTTCAAATGTAAGGAGTGGAACTAGATGTTCTGTCACCGCATCCACTTTATTTTGAACGCGTCAGGTACACCGAAACTGATGCGTTGAAATATTTACTTTAAGTGTCCAATAGCAGTCGTAAATTACAGAAATATACAGGGCGGTGTAAAAGGTATGATTGTAAATAATTTAAGGGGTGATAGGGGAGGTAGAAACAATAAAGAAGGCATATTACACTCCATTCCAAATTGCTGCGGACCAGTTTTTTGACACTGATAATGACAGTTGAATTTAGCTTCTGTGTTTAATTGTCAGCCGTCATATTAGGCACATGTCTATATTTTAAACATTTTGCTTGCTTATTGTTACCGACTTTCTAGGTTAACAGTTTAAGACAAAATAAACAAGTTTTGTTAAGGAGACTGAAAATACTTTTACCGATATTTACTGGTGCTATAGTTTTAAGGTTGCTGTTACAAAATATATAAAAAAAAGATAAAACACTTTTAAAACAAGATTTTTATTATATAAAAAAAGCAATTTAATCAAATCTTAGCAAAACTAAAAGAAAGCTGGTCTCTTCGTCAAATAGCCGTTCAAAATGGACGAAACGAGTCCACTATAGTGTGACTAAAAGGAAAATACGATAAAGAAAGAACTGGAAGACTTTGGGCTAAGCAAGGTATACACATACACAGCAACATGATCAGTTTTATAAACAACAAAATATTAAAAAACAAATAGAAATAAAAAAATTTGTTTCCTAGGTAAAAGCTACCTGTCGCCAAAATTCGCTTTTCTGTCTCGAATAGTTCAGAGCAAAAAGTAATCTGGCTTGCTTTTTTTCTTCACTTAGCCGTATCTTTTTGGCTGCAACACGACATCTTAGCCCCGACTTTTTTATCCGTCTTAGTGCAATTAACTGTTCATTTTGCGTCTTTGGCCGTGGCAAATGGGTATTCTTCTTCTTCAACTGCCATGCTCTCTTCGAACGTTGGCTATCATCAGCGCGATCTGTACTCTGTTCACTGCTTTTCGGAAAAGTGTCGTAGTACTAACACCGTACCATTGTCTAAGATTTTTAAACCATGATATCCGTCTACGACCCGGACCTCTTCTGCCTTCTATTATCGATGAGTATTATTCCAGGAAATTATTGAATTGCTGATTCTGTTGAGGTGTGCTGACTTTGGTCAAGCCAGTCCTTGTTCCTTGTAAACACTTCCTTCTTCTTCGTATTAGTCGTACTATAGTGAACTTTTCTCGGGGGATTTGTCGAAGTCCGATGGCTGTCGTGGCACTGATTTTTTGTCAGGACTTACTTGCTAATATTTCTTAAAATTTAGTTTCTTAATACTGTTCCAGCAAATAAAAAATATAAGCAGTTTTTTTGAAAAAACCCTTTTTCTACTTAAAAATTTATTTTATCAAACTTATTTTTGTGTGTAAAGAAACCTTTAAAACTTTTAACATACAAAACCATAGATAGCCATGGATACGTCACTGTCACTGTTCAGAAAAGTCACACAAATTCTGTCTTTCCTTTTACATGTTGAGAATGTTCGACACTTTTTGACGTTTATTCGTATGCGTAGTAAAAATTTAGCTCCGCCGTAAACTAGTCCTACAGAATATCTTTAAAATATTAAATTTACAAAATGTTATCAAAAAACTTACTGAGTTTCTCTTACAACGTTAGGATAAATATTAAGGACGCTGTGTTTCTACTTTAAATAAGGCAGTAAATAAAAATCGACACTTTCCAGAATTGTGACGGGTAAGATTTTCTGTCGTTTTTGAAGAATCGCGACCTTTGTGACAGAAAAGGTTGCTAAATCGTAAAGGACATATTGCATATAAAATCGTCGTATGCGTTTTATGTCTCGCGAAGTGTACATGAGAGTCATTTTTTTTTCGAGATATATGGTAACAAATTGCGTGTTTTTTTTTGTATAAATAAATAATAATGAAAAAGGATTTTTTAAAGGTTTTTACCACCAAACAGAGGTCTCCAGGTCTACATAAGATGAACATATCCTGGTATTTCTCTAAATGTTAAGGTTTTTTTAAATTAAATTAATGAAAATATCTTTATTTTACCTTTTAAAACAACTGAATAGGAGACGTTTTTGGATTGTAATAAATTGAAAAATTATTTGGAGCTAGCAGTTTTTTTCATTTTTGGGATGGAGTTTAAGCCCTTACGTTGAAATTTTTTTTTATTCTCTAATTTTCCATTAACTTGTACACCCTGTATAATCCATTAATTTTAAAAAAATCCATAACCTTGACTGTTTATCGCGAGCCTTGTGGGGATTATAAAAATAGCAATTACATGACTTTCCCTGGAAATGATAACAAATTGATCAAGGTCAAAAAATGAACATTAATATTTGATTAGTAACACATTTGTTTTTCGTTTCATTTAATTTTGTTAATGGTGTAGGTATTTTAAGAGAAATTAAGCACGTGATATATAGAATGTAAACGATCGCTCAGTACCTCTTAAGCCCTGTTCTCGCTATGCAACAATAACAGGTTAAAAGAGGACACAATCTGCTTGTGTCTTCTTTTAACTTGTTATTAAGCCCGCTTGACATGGAGCAATATACCATGCAATTGCCTGCAATTTGGGGTCATTCTAAAATAATTTAACAACTTTTTTAGGGTTTTTTTACTCCTCCGTCTTAATGTCACAATTTGTGTTGTATTGTTTGTTATGTTTCCCTTTCACAACACAAATTGAGACATTAGGAGGAGGGAGCAAACAAAAAACCATAAAAATTTGTTGCAAGTTATATTGCTCCATGTCAAACGGGCTTTACAAAATTTGATGCATGGAAAAGTTGCATAGTGAGAACAGGGTATTAGTGGGCGATAGGGCGACCAAAAAAAAGTAATATAACATTAAGGACAAAAGTCCTTTGTTTTAAAATAAAAATGTAATGTATTGAAAAGCAAAATGTGTGTCCGATACCACGAACCTTTCTTTTTATTCATTTTCACGGACAAGAAATCTACTTTTCTTAAATTTTACTTGTCCTTTGTTTTGTTTTTTGTTATATCCTGTTAAAAATTCAAAATTAAAATTAAATAATTGTTATTTAAATACTACCAATTAAAAAAAAACAAATTTAAATTTTTGAATTTTTTCCTGGTATTAAAGAGATGTATCCGGTTCCTAAATAATAAAAACATATCTTGGCATTGGTTTTTTTCTAGAAATCAGATTATTAAAAATCATTATTTATGTTTTTGGATCACGATAAATTCAAAAATCATTTGATCCCATCAAATTTTTAATTTTTTGTATTTTTTTCCCTCATCCCTGGAACTTTTAAAATCACAGCAGTTTTGACCCTGAAATTTTCGGAATTTTTTTTGTCTTTTAAGTTTCTATCTCACAGTAAGAGGTTTGCAAAGCGATCATTTACACCCTGTGTACTATATAATACTAAGGTGAATAACCATCTCCTTATTAGTCAAGACATGCTCTGTTACCATCCCGTTTTTCAGTCTGGTACAGTGAGAATTTTTTTAGTAAATTGGTTTTGGCTAGCGATGGCGCCTATGTTGCCAAACAACCTTGCTGGAACAGCAAAGTTTCTGCTACAACAGTAGAATTTCTTGCTAGATCTCGGATAGGAAAATAATGTTTATTAGCCCCAACTAAAAAAAATAGTTACGGCAGCAAACCAGCAAACAAATTTAGTAACCTAACATTCTAGCAAAAAACTTTGCGGTCTCAGCTAAGAACGTTGATGTTCAAGCAAGATGTTTTGGCTAAATAGGCACCAGCAAAGATGAAAATTTCTCACTCAATCAAAAACTTTACCTGCGGAATGTTTTTGAACAACAACTTTTTGGAATCAAACTTTTTGGTCCCATAGAACCATGAGGGTGCCCTGGTTTCGCAAAATTAGCTATACCATTTTTAAACTAACATATCTAATTTACACTAACTCCGTTTATACGCGCCTAAAACCGATTTTATATAAGAGCGGTTTTAAATAAAATCGCTTTCTTCGAGGGTTTATACGTCCTTTATTAAATGTCAGTTTTAAACAGAGAACAAGTCAAACAACTATGTCAACAACTAGTACAGTAAAATTGTCATAAAAAGGGGGGTACCTCGAAAAAAATCCGGGGAGGCTAAAATTTTGATATGTTGTTGGGGGGGGGGGGGTGGGCTAAAAGTAAAATCCCCAAGTTTGTGTTTCCCCCACTCTTCGGGAACCATCCGCCATTTTGTAAAAACTTTTTGACCAACTTTTCTCCAATTTCTGTTAGACTGACATTTAGTCGGGTACCCATCGCTTACATAAACGCGACGAGAGGGGTTGGAGGGGTAGATAGAAGTATTATTAAGTGCTATAAGGGAGGGAAAGGTGTTGCAAAAATGTTATAAATTGTTGCAGTCGGGGGGGAGCGGTCAAAATTTGGAAAAATGGTTTTACATACTTGATGGTAGAGTAAAATTGTCATTTCAAGTCGAAAAGAAACGGACAGGCTGAGTTTTCTGTATGTTCTTTGGGGGGTCTGAAAGTAGAATTCCCAAGTTTGTGTTTCCCCCACTCCTCGGGAACTATCCCGCATTTTAAAAAAAACTTTGGGACCGATTTTCTCAATTTCTGTTGGTCGGAAGCAAAAAAGTGTAGAAACAAAAATCTTTGCCATAAAATTTAAAGTAGCCCAACTCAACTCAACCCAACAAAACCCAGCCCAGCAATGTGGTAAAAGGTTTTTAAAGTTTTTAAACTGGTCCAAAATCACTTCAAAGTAAAATCGATTTAGTGCTTAAACCGGTTTTAATTGTGTTTAGACGACAACATTTTCTAACCGCCATTATATAAAAACACTTTAAGCGCTCCATATAAACAAAGTAACTAACAATAATAACACAGAGCTGTCTTGTGATTTGAAATGTTTATCATATTTTTGTATCGAAAGCTAGATACTAATAGAGAATCAATTCTATTTTTTGCCATTTTTAGTTCTTGTACTAATTAATAAAAGTACTTACCAACCTTATCTTGAATAATATCTCGATATAATAGAGGAATTTGTTTGTTTTTTTAAACAATGAGAAAAGGTAGAATTTTGACATAATACCGTTCTTTCTTGTGATTGATTTTTGAGGTTAGCTCAACGATAGATTTCGGGTTAGGATGTTTTTTTTCGACGAGAAGACAATCAGAGCTACACATTACACTGCATCGTTATGAAAATGAACTTGGATTAATTATAGGGATTTTCAACCCAACAAAACCCAACCCAGCCATGTGGTAAAACGTTTTTAAAGTTTTTATACCGGTCCTAAATAACCTTAAAATAATATCGATTTAGGGCTTAAACCAGTTTTAATTGTGTTTATACGACAACATTGTCTAACCGGCATTATAAAAAAGCGCTTTAAGCGCCCCATATAAACAAAGTAACTGACAATAATAACACAGACCTGCCTTGTGATTTGAAATGTTTATCATATTTTTGTATCGAAAGCTAGATACTAATAGAGAATCAATTTTATTTTTTACTATTTTTAGTTCTTGTACTAATTAATAAAAGTACCTACCCACCTTATCTTGAATAATATCTCGAATTTGTTTGTTTTTTTAAACAATAAGAAAAGGTAGAATTTTGACATAATACCGTTCTTTCCTGTAATTGATTTTTGAGGTTAGCTCAACGATAAATTTCGGGTTAGGATTTTTTTTTTCGACGAGAAGACAATCAGAGCTACACATTACACTGCATCGTTATGAAAATGACCTTGGATTAATTATAGGGATTTTCAACCCAACAAAACCCAACCCAGCAATGTGGTAAAACGTTTTTAAAGTTTTTATCCCGGTCCAAAATAACCTTAAAATAATATCGACTTAGGGCTTAAACCGGTTTTAGTTGTGTTTAAACGACAACATTGTCTAACCGTCATTATATAAAAGCGCTTTAAGCGCCCCATATAAACAAAGTAACTGACAATAATAACACAGACCTGCCTTGTGATTTGAAAGGTTTATCATATTTTTGTAGCGAAAGCTAGATACTAATAGAGAATCAATTTTATTTTTTACTATTTTACTATTTTTAGTTCTTGTATTAATTATTTTTAGATTTTAGTATAGATAATTTGTTTGTTTTTTTAAACAATGAGAAAAGGTAAAATTTTGACATAATACCGTTCTTTCCTGTGATTGATTTTTGAGGTTAGCTCAACGTTAGATTTCGGGTTAGGTTGTTTTTTTTTTCGACGAGAAGACATTCAGAGCTGCACATTGCACTGCGTCGTTATGAAAATGACCTTGGATTAATTATGGGGATTTTCCCCTCTACCTTTGACGTTAGCGGTTGATCCCTGAGGATACCAGCAAGATGGTCTAAAACCCCTTTTAAAACGACGCCTATTATACAGAGCATATAATTCCAAACAGCGTCAACGACTCATAATTGTTTTTTTTTGTTCCTTCATCAAAAACACGATTTTGCTCACTGTCCGCAAACAACAAAAACATGGCTCTTTTGGTTACCGATGCAAAACATTTTTTTATGCACTTTAGGAAATAAAAGGGTAATTTATCCCTCAAATGAGGGACTAAAGTGGCACCTTTATCCCTCAGGGATTAAAAATAAACTTAAATTCTGGGAGATTAAAACTACAAAAGTATATACAGGGTCGTTCAAAATTCCTTAGAAAGATTTGAACAGTGGTTAGATGTCATTGATCTAAGAAAAGGTACGTGATTATTTTATTTAAATTTCACCTTTTTTTTTCTCTGAATTTTTGATTTTTTTTGGGAGTTAAAATAATTTACCAAGCAAGTCTACGTGTGCTGAAAATGACATGTTTTAGGGTTTTTTTGTTAAGCATTTTGAAGTTGTCAAAGTTTTGTTTTCAAAAAATATGTTTCTAGCACGTAGTAAAGTTTCTCGGAAAATATTAACAATTTTTAATTGCAAATATCTCCGAAACGAAAGAGTTTACAAAAATATATTTTAGTAATTCTTGTTCAGATCAACAAATTCTACCTACAGTTAAAGTATTTCTAGGGAATTTTGAGTCACCCTATATACTTTTTCAAATTTAAGACAAAATCTGACCACTGCTTCATATTTTTTTCCCAGGATTTTTGTGGGAGGAGTAGGCCTCTTCTCGAATCGATAAAAAACAAAAGAATGGACGTTTTTGACAACTTATTTTGTTACCGTCATACTGACATTTTCTCAAACGCCATAGCATCGCTTTCAAAGCACATCAGTTTTCGATGTCAACAACAATATGATAACCATCCATCAGTCAGCAGGTCAGCAGAGTTGACGTTTTAAAATAAGAGTATATGATTATTTTATTTTATTTTTGATTCTTCCAGTCCTAAATTGTATCAAATAGAGTTTATGTAAACCACGCGACGAGAGTTATTCTTAATACCTCAGCAAACTTTTCGCTTTGGGATTAAAAGTGCAACTTTAATCCCTAGGTTTATAATGTACTATTATTGCTCAGGAGCGAAATAATTTTTTTTTTATACTTTCATCAAAAACATGATTTTAGTAACTGTCTGTGCAAAAAAAGATTTCTGTCCGTTTTTTACCCAAAATTAAAGAGAAATAGCAGAATATAGTAATATTGAAAAAATCTAATTATTCTTGCCTAAAAATTAGGCCATTTCTGCCAGTTTTCATCAAGTATTTACGAAAAAATCATTTAAAAACATCTTCAAAGTATCAAAGTGTCAAAGACTAAAATATCGTAATAACGAACGTCACCGAGTAAAAAGGAAAATCGCTATGGAAACCATAGTTATTTCATTTACCAACCGCCTTGATTTATAGTGTAAAGATAGTGTGTAGCGAGAAGTGCTCTTTGTTCGAGATTTTTAAAAGCATTTTCCGGTTTTTCTTGCATTTCTTGGAAGGTCTTAAAAAAAAATAGTGTTAACAACTCGCGGCTAAACTGTGATTTTTTTACTCGCGTTTTTAAATACCTCGCTGAGCTCGTTATATAAACCAACGCTTGCAAAAATAAACACTATTTTAGCCACTAGTTGTTAAAACTACTATTTGCACACAACTAATGTCAAAAAATTAAATGGCCAACCAAAACGGAGTAGCCGGTGACGAAGTAAAGACTTTTGCTATTTGGTATTTTAGCTATTAGTTGCAAAAACTACTATTTTATTTGATCAACAGTTTAATGTTAAAAAGTTTTTTTAGAAGAAAAAAACCACTAAAAATTAAAAAATAGCAATTGGAAAAAATTAACCTACCCTAAAAACTACATTACAAATTCTTGTGGTTTATACTTTTAGTGTATTTTTGAAGGTGGTTCAAGTTTCTGTCTCGTAGCGTAGAATTTATTTTTGTAAAAAAAAACATACTTTCTCCATTATCTCAAATGTTAAAAAGGTTATTTTAGAAGTCTAAGAGATTAATATTAAAAACGCTTTTCACTACTAAAAATTAAAAAAATACCAATTGGAAAAAATTAACACCCAAAAACTACATTACAAATTCTTGGAGTTTATACTTTTATTGTATTTTTGAAGTCGGTTCAAGTTTCTGTCCCTTAACGTGGAATTTATTTTTGTAAAAAAACATACTTGCTCCATCGTCTCTAATGTTAAAAAGCTTATTTGAGAAGCTTAAGAGATATATTAAAAACGCTTTTCACCGCTATAAACTAAAAAATACTATTTAGAAAAAATTATTCTACTCTAAGAACGACATTACAAATTCTTGTAGTTTATACTTTTAGTGTATTTTTGAAGTCTGATCACTTTTCAGTTAAGAATTAAAACAATTTCTCTCCCGTAACGTGGAATTAATTTTTGCAAAATCTCAAGTTATTTTGTACGATGCTAAAATTTTCCTTAAAACCTTGGATGAGTTTATAATATAGCAAGGTCGATCATAAATTCGATCAGCGTATTTTTTTGCGTTTTTCTAGAATAAGTGCCAATTTTATAAATTGTCTGGATTTCCACGTATACAAGTTTACATAACTATTCCGGAGGATAAGGGGCCCAACCTCGCAAAAAATGATTAAGCAATGAAACTTGGCACGAACGTACATTAGTACGAAAGCGTAGAAGGGCCATTTCAAACTTTTTTTTTCGTTTTCTGTAAAAAAACTCGAAATTCCGCAAAAAGATACGGAATTCCGTAGAAAAAAGTCGGAATTCCGTAATGATGGTGACTTTTCTCTCTTTTCTTGTTTTTCTTTGATTTTTTGATAAAGGCTTTAAAAAAATAGTGTTTTAAACTCGTGGCTAAAGTGTGATTTTTATTTAAACCAACGGCAACGCTTGTAAAAAAAAACACTATTTTAGCCGCTTGTTGGAAAACTACTATTTCTACACAAAAATTGTCAAGCCAATCTTGCGACCAAATCATAATCGCGAAACCAAAAGCTAGCCTTTCCAGGTCGGCCAACAAAAACCAAAGGGTATCTACCTGGACTTTAACTCTTATCAAAAACAACGACAAATTAATACGTTTAGATACGGAAGCTAATTATTTTAAAAATATATTTGACGTACTTATTAGCAATGTAAAAACTAAAAAACATTTTTTTCAAGTATGACCTGTATTTTTAATTTTCAAACCGTTCGGTCACCAAACAAAAACTTCAATATTATTCCTAAACTTTTCTTTTCCAATTTTGCGACTATACGACGATCGCAAAAATAACGGCTAGCCCTTAAAAGTTAGCCAACTTATTCTAGATTTTGATGTTTTAAATGTCATAAAATGACGGATTTAACAAAAAATACGATATTCGGATTTTTTAGAATTAAAGCTGGATCGGACTTCTCTGCCAAAAATACCGCGTCAAATCTCGTAAAAAAAACTAATGAAAGTTCACGAGTTCTGTTCGATATTTCATGCGGTTTATGAAACACCACTATCAGGTGAAATCTCATGAACTTTCAATTTTCGCAAGAGATTCAAAACTCTTCAAACATGATGAGTTTTGCATGAGCACTGTCATCCGTTTTTAGGAGTTTTGAAAAGTTTTTGAAAGAATTTATGATAGAAGTTGATAGATTTCACCGGTATTTTAAGCGCTTTTCTTCCACTGGTTTTGTTAAGTTTTGAGCAGATTTTAACAAAAATTTAAACCAAATTTAATGAGATTTCACAAGATTTTATGAGAATACACATGTTTTCAGCAGTCTTTAAAAGACCCACCCTCTATCAGATTACATGAGAAAATCCACATGTTTTTAGCAGTTTTGAGCAGATTTTAAGAGAAACAAGTTGATAAGTTTTTGAGCAGATTTTAACAGAAATATAAAATAAAGTTAATAAGATTTCATGAGATTGCCCATATTTTCAGCAGTTTTCAAAAGACCCACCCTCCATAAGATTTCACAAGATTACATGAGAAAATTCACATGTTTTTAGCAATTTTAAGCAGTATTTAAGAGAAACAAGTTGATAAGATTTCACTGGTTTTGACATGTTTTGTTAAAATTGTATTTGTTTATTTGTAACTTGTCAAATCTCTTAAAATTTGTTCTTGCTTAAATCTATAATATGTTTTGTTCATAAAATCTTTTCTATTCTCATCGAAAAACTTTCTTGTCAAAAAAGTGATGTGCGTGTCTTGCTTGTCAAGAAAGTGCTTAAATCTATAACATGTTTTGTTCATAAAATCTTTTTTATTCTCATCGAAAAACTTTCTTGTCAAAAAAGTGATGTGCGCGTCTATTTTCTACACTTGCCACAACTCTTCACTTTAGTTCTCATGAAATCTTGTAAAATCTTTTTAAAAACATTCCTTCATTTATACTTTTAAAATCTAATCAAAATCCTTGCTAAATCTCATGAAATCTCCTGTGTCTGATATAAACTTACGAAATCTCTTTATTATATATATATTTTTTAAATTTATGTTTATAGGTACTTAAAAAATCTTTTAAATTCTCATCTTGCTTGTCAAATCTGGTTGGTGCTTGTCTATTTTCTACACTTTAATACTTATATAATCTTGTAAAATTTTGTAAAAATGTCCCTTGTGACTTGTGAAATCTAGTAAAATCTCATACAAATCTTCCTTGCTAAACCTCATGAAATCTGTTTATGATATAAACTTACGAATTCTCGAAAAATCTCTTGCTATAGATTTTGTTAATTATAAATCTTTAAAATATATTCTTTTTAATTTATTTTTATAGATACTCATATAATCTTTTATATTATCACCTTACTTGTCAAATCTGATTGTGCTTGCATGTATATATTCTACACTCTAATAATTATATAATCTTATCAAATCTTCACAACCCTTTACCGTATTTCTCATAAAATCTTGTAAAGCTTTTAAAAACGTCTCTTCTTTTAGACTTGTGAAATCTTGTAAAATCTCATAAAAATTTTGCTTGCTAAACCTCATGAAATCTCAGGTGTAACATAATGAAATCGTGTAGAACATCTAAACACGAAATTTTAATGTCTTTAGGATCTTTTGAAATCCTATGAGTTTTCAATAGTCAGAAATTATTTGAACATAGTTCTCATAAAACATCATAAGAATTTGTCAGTTTTCATGTGGCATACATTTTTGCCAGGTCAAGTCTCTTCAAACCAATAAAATCTCTTAAAATCTCATCAAGATTTGATCAGTTTTTAAGAGTTTTGAAGTGGTTTTTTGGCAGGGCTTGCATAGGCCCTTAACATCGCATACACGTCCTTCAAGTTAGTGGATCACTTGTGGCAGATCAAACATTTTATTATTGGATAATTATATGCTTATTAAGTGCTAAATAAGTACCCATGTCCCGATTTAATTGCTCTAGTGATTTTTGAAACGTTTATTCATCTGCTACCTTTTAAAAAAAATTAGCAGACCAAATATTAAAAAACAAGGCTAGTGATAAAAAGAAGGGGCGAAAATGGCTTTACTAACTAAATCCTATTTAAGTGCTACATGTTCAGGACTAAAAAAACCCACTCTGGACGCCCTTTAAAAAAAAGAGGTATTAATCAACTATCTTTAGCAGATCAAATGTGGAAACTTGCTTGGTGAGTTAAAAACGGAGTTTTTCGTTTATAAATATTTAAGTGTTGCCTAAGTACCCAAGTCCCGATTTGATTGCTCCCATGGTTTTCTAACTCATCAAAGTAATTTCCCACATTTGATCTGATAAAGACAGCAGGTCAATAACTTTTTTCAAAAAGAGGCGTTTTTCGACGGTGAACATGGCACACTTAAATCTAATTAGTAAAGCCATTTGCTCCCCTTTTTTTTTACTAGCCATAATTTGTAATAATTGGTCTGCTATTTTTTTAAAGCTTGCAAATCAATCAATATCTCAAAAATCACTGGAGCAGTTAAATCGGGACGGTATTTAATTAGCACTTTATAAGCATTAAGTTATCCAATCATAAAATCTTTGATCTGCCACAAGTGATTTGATTTGCTTACTTAAAGGACGTTATATTTACGTATAAGTAGAATACAAAGAAGAAAGTAAAAATCTATTAAAAATATTTATGTTTTCAGAGACAAACAAACCTTTTTGGAAATTGTTTGGAAAAATATTTTGTTGTCACTGCACGATAAGATAAAATAGAATAAACATGTTCTTTAACTTGTAAATTTAAACAAATTATTTTGATATTGGCGGTAATGAAAAATTGAGGAAGGTCGTGTCTATTTTAAAGTAAACTTGACCTTCAATTAAAACGAATTAGGAACTTTACCGAAAAAAAATAAAGGTTTTTAAAATCTTAATTGACGACTAAAAAAAATATTTTTAAAAATGAGAAAAATGAAGCTATGTTCAAAAAAATAAAAAGGCAGTAAGGAAGACATTTTAGTTATTTATGTATCTAGGTCTTAAAGACACACAGAAACACAATAGTAGCTTTCACAACTAGGGGTTTAAATAGTGTTTTTTTTTAAAAGCGTTGGTTTAAATAATGAGTGCAGCGAGGTATTTAAAAACGCGAGTAAAAAAAACACAGTTTAGCCGAAATGTTGTCAATACTATTTTTTTTCAATACCTTTATCAAAAAATCCAAGAAAAACAGAAAAATACTTTTTTATACGACTGTCTTGAAAAATGGGTTTTTGCGCACGGAGAACACGATCAAAACGTTTTGCAGACGATTACCTCATTTTTGGGCACGCTTATGTCATTTTTGCGCACGCTTACGTCATTTTTGCACACGGGTCTCCCGTCATTGTGATTTTTGTTGTTATCACCCAACAACCGATTAGATACTGCAAATAGAATAGTATACATTTTATTAATAAAAACGAGTTGATTTTTCTAGTCTCTGTTTATTTGCAGTCGTATAAAAGGTATCGAAAAAAACTCCTTTGAAAACCTCTTTGCACACTCCCTCGACTTGTGGACCTCGCCTTCGGCTCGGTCCACCGAACTGCCTCGATCGTGTACAAAGAGTCGTTTTCAAACCTTGTTGTTTAAATAACTATTAAAAATCTCGAACGAAAAGCACTTCTTGCAACTTACCATATTTACACTATAAATCAAGGCGGCTGGTAAATGAAATAACAATGGTTTCCATAGCGATGTGCCTTTTTACTGTGACGTTCATTGTTGCGACATTTTAATCTTTGACAAGATGATATTTTGACGATGTTTGTAAATGATTTTTTCCTAAATACTTAGTAAAAACTGGCGGAAATGGCTTAATTTTTAGGCAAGAATAATTAGATTTCTTTAATATTACTATTTTCGACTATTTCTCTTTACTTTTGGGTAAAAAACAGACAGAAATCTTTTTTTGAACCCGTGATAAAAAAAAAGTTTTTTTGCATCGGTAACCAAAAAAAGCATACTTTAGTTATCTGCAGGCAGACAGTTACTAAAATCATGTTTTTGATGAAGGTATAAAAAAAATATTATTTTTAGTGAATTCGTAGTACACGATTATCTCATGAAAGTTTTTTTCCCGAAGTCCTAGCGTTAGTAGATTCCTAGATAAATGCAGAAACCATCCTTAATGAGACACCCTGTATTTACACTCTATAATTATCTCTTTCTCTATATACATAAAAAAAATTGAATATATTTTATGTATGTATATTTGTACAAAAAAACCTTATTTTCAGTTTTTTATTTTTGATAAAAACAAGAAAACAGTTTACATAAGGTTTAACCTTGTCCGCCGCGATCATTTTTCAGTTTTGTATGGGTGGTACAGTAACCCGCAAAACACTCCAAAGTCTTTCAAAAGGATCAACTGTTCCAAGTACGTACACTCGGTCCAGAGAAAGAAAACACGAATCGATTATAATAGATGCTTACCAGAGTTTTGAGTACTGATTTTGAATATGAAAATCTGCAAAGACTTGTCATCAATTCCGCTATTCCCAAAAACAAACCGCAAAATTCGTAAAATTTTAAAAAATCATGGTCGAACGATAAAATTTGGTGCAGATGTTCATAAGACATTTTAACATCTGTTCCTTACTTAAGGCCACAAAAACGGCATAGATTTGACAACACTGCTTTGCTGTTTTTTTGAAAGATCAGCAATAGGTGGCACCACTAATGCCATTTCGAGTGTGATCGTGCAGTGTTCAGAACAGTAACTAAATATAGGTAGGTATTCATAATATTCCATGAAGTATAATTGCTTATGCTTGACTCATCTTGATCCATAATTTCTTTACAGACCTCCCATCTAGTTTGGCAGATCTTAATTTCATGTTCTAAGACTGGAACCCAACTGCAGGCTAATGATAATAAGGCTACGCCCCACTCGATGCTCGAATCAAGTACCCAGAGACGGCCTCACTTGATTCACTAGCCATTGTGGTTCATGCTTCATGGATTGCAATATCAATCAAAAGAAAAAAAATATTCAACATCAAAAAAATAATAACAAATTGCCGTATTATTTTTATCACTTGACATGTGTCAATTTATTGGCCGAATGTTCCATTAGACAAGTGACCTATGCGGAACCTGAATTCCAATACTCCAATCGAACTCTTCTCTGGGCCTACCAAATTACGTGACCTTGACGTTTCGGAATTCCGGCAGAATCTCGCTTATAAAGAAAAAAATCATAACTTTTTTGTTATCAGATAATAGGATTTATAAAAATCTACAACCGTTTCCAAAGGATTTTTCAAAATTTGGTGTATTTTTTTCAAAAAATAAAGAAATCCAAAAATTGTTGTTACAGATTTCTATATTATCGACGAGACTAAATAAAAAGCCAGGTAAGGTTCTTGACTATTATTAGCCGTGTTTATTTTATTTCGGGAATGAGAGAGTCCAGCAAAAACTTGTCTGGATAGGGTTGTGAGGAATTCAAAAATAAACATTCCTTCCAAATTCCAACAGATTCCGTTTTCTCGTTTCCGATATTCTGCCCGGTAAAGATTGGCCCAAAAACAGCAAAGCAGTGTTGTCAAATCTATGCCGTTTTTGTGGCCTTAAGGTCTTTTTGTGAGGGTTCCAACTCTTGACGTTATACAAAAAAAAAACCAGGAAAAAACCAAATTGTCCATAGCAACTCTCCAAAAACCAATAAAGCTATTATTTTTGGTACAAATATTTGCCGCTTTATGGACTAAAGTAAACTATGTACGCACTAAAAAATTTTATGTGGAGTTCTTCAATTTCAGTTCTACAGAAAAAATCAACATTATATCAATAACAGGAAGTGATAATATTGAAATTTGGTAGAAATGTTAGTTAGTACCAAATAACATATACAGATTTTGGCGAAGTCGCCTTATTCTCATAGTTAATTAACAAAAACGCACTTTTAACGTAAAAAAATGGTTATTTTGTTTAAAGCAAACTGACATGTTGTAACAAGTTTTTTTTAAATATAAGCAACCAAATGAGGCACAGATATTTGTGGAGGTCCTAGTAAATTTAGGTAGGACCCCAGTTCCCGACGATGGTACAAAGGGGTCCAATGAACGTTTGTACCAAAATTAATTATTGTATTACTTCGCGTACTTGATATTTTTTTTTGCTTAAGTTCTAGATGGGGTACTCTTCATAGAACATTTTGGTGATAACATATCTCAGGCATCACTTCATGAGGAAAGGAATATTTGTATCAAATCTGTTAACTCAATTTTTTTTTTGGAGGGTTGCTACTGATGTTTAATGAAGCTATGCTTATTATATATACTGTCAAAAATAAAAAAAAATTTGACACATTAAATCTTATAAAATTTTATATATAAACACTGCTTCCAAAAAAAAAGTTAATAAAGTAACACAAAGAAAAATTAGCTCATAAAAATCTCATAGAAACTTACCAAAGTAATAACATCCTACCTGCCCTAACGTATATGCTCTTGGAAACAGATATTAGGTCTAATTTTTTTCGCCCACCTTAACCTATCACATCATCTGTCGTAAATACTTTTACAAAAAACATTTTTTTTGCTTATAAAGTCTTGCAGGCTTTTATAAGCTAAGCCTCAAAAAATCTCATAGAAACCTAGCTTCTGGCGTCAAATAAGTACTTATACGAGAACAATATTTTATTAGATATGTAGAGCTTGTGCAAGCCCAAGATGTGTTATTATATTATAGTGGTTAGCTCGTCGTAGTTTATAGGCTCCCTGCCAAAAAAACCTCATAAAAGATTATAAAAAATAACTCATAAAACATGTTAAGCTATCCTCCCGTAAATTTATGATATTTTATAGTTTTTGACCAGTGAAAGTGAAACACAAATATCTATTATATATTTTATGATTTTTGATAGGACAATTCCTTATAAGCTTTACGAGATTCTGTGAGATCTACTTGCCACATTCTAAAATTAAAAATTACGGCATAACCTTAGCAGTAGTAATAGTAGTAGTAGTAATATAATATGGATTAATACAGGCAAAATAACCTAACGTAAACCATAAACTACGACGACCTAAACCACTATATTATAATAACACCTTGGGCTTGCACAAGCTCTAAATATCTTATAGAATATTGTTGGTGAAAGATTGTTTGAGGCATTCTGTCATTTTTTATGAAAGCTTACAAGGTTTCATAAGCCAAAAATTATTTTTTTTGTAAATGTATTTACGGCACATAAGTTTTTTATAAGATTTGATATGTTCAGGTGAGCGCAATTTTTTTTCATGACTTAAATATTTGTTTTAAAGGGCATATAGGTTAGGGCAGGTAAGATCTTATTACTTTGTGAGCCTTTGTTTATAATATAAATAAGTAAGTAAGTATACTACGTACAGCTTTTTTAATTTGTTTCAGGTGGTCGAAAAATACGGAGTTTTTATGAGAATTGTCTGTTTCGAATTATAAAAGGTTGGTAAATTATTATAGAAACCTATAAAATAATATAAGCTTATTCAATTATAAAATGCCCTAGAAAAACCATAAAATTTGTGGATATGGTCAAATCCATAGTATATATTTTTTAAAAATGGATAAAGCATTTCAAATTTTCTGAGTTTTTCTGACTATAGAATTTATATGGATTATACCCATAGCAAAGTATTAATAAAACAAGATGTTTACAGAAGTGTTTAAAATTTAATTATTCTGACTGATCATAAAATCTCCCAAAAGTATCATAAGAAATGTGTTTATACAAACCCATAATACATCATAAAAAGCAAGGGTGTAATAGAAACTTATTAAGTTTAATGAATCTGTTTGATTATAAAATCTCTTAAAAACCAGTTCTTTTATAAACCTATGAAATATTAGAATAAGATTATAGCATCAGGTAAAAAACAGATATATGAAACCGCCTTAACAAAATCAAAGACATAGCTTATAAATTATTACATATTTTAATAAAATTTTATGTTACAAAAGCTTATAGACCGTATAAAAACTGACAAAAAACAGGTGTGTTTTTTATGAGATTTAATGTGTTTTTTTTTTTGACAGGGCTAGGTTATAGTTTAGTTTGTATACATTAATCCATATTATATTACTTCTAGTGCTATTACTACTACTTTAACTGCTAAAGTTGTGCCGTCATTTTTTATTTTACAGCGTTACAGGTAGGTCTTATAGAATCTTTTAAACCTTTATGAGGAGTTGTCATGGCACTGTGAACCATCTGGGTGAAATAAGATGAAATCCTATGCGGGATTTGTGTTTCACTTTCACTAATCAAAAATTATAAAATATCATACATTTATGTTAGCATAAATCATGAAAACTTACAATGTTTTATGTGATTTTTTTGGCAGGGCATTGTGTGCCTATAAATATTGTAACAAATAATATATTTTTTTTTGCGGGCCAACGTAAATCTTTGATTGGTATATTTTGGTTACTTGGATGTGGTTAAATCCAAATAAATGGATAATAAAAAGATGAAATTTTATCTCTAGTGTTATTTTTAACTTTTGTCTAAGAGAGCTAAGACAGAAATGTATAGTCAAAAGCGATTTATGGGAAGCATTTTTTATTTTTAGCACGATTGTACATACAAAAATAACTTACAAAAACTTCCAGATTAGCAAGGACGTCAAGGCTCTTTCGATTAGCTTATAATAACATTAATTATTATAACAAAAATACACACTTTAATTTTACTGTTAATTGTCAGTATTCAATTTTCAATAATACAAAATAATATCATTCATCTATACATATAATAAATCTGTAGAAAAACCATTTCCGTACATTGAATATTTTTCTTGGTGGGGCTTCTAACCAAACGATGTAGATTACAAAGATTCAGCTGTCTGTTTCTGTCAGCATTACCTGGAGAGTACATTGGCTTTATTTTATCAAAATCGGTTCACGGAGACAAAAGTTATAACCATTTAAAGCAAACCAGAAAAACGGGAAAAAACCGCAGGCAAAGCGGGTATTCGAGTGGTTGGAAGGGTTTAAGGAGCTGAGGTTTGAGGGCATGAATGTGGGGGAGTGGTGGTAGTGGGGTAAGTTGGAGAGAGAGGAGGAAGCTACAATTTTAAGCAAGCAACCGAAGTTCTGAAATATAGCGAATATAGGGGAAGGGAGTGATCGCGATAATTCTAAAATAAGCCTGTAGCAAAACTTTTTTTAAATTCCGAGATACAACACGAAATTCTGCAACCACATTTCGAGATATAGCGACAAATTTTACATCTAAAATTTCTAGATATAACTAAACATTTTAAAATTTCGGGATACCTAGTTTTTTTGACCACTCTCTTAGATTAGACGAAAGTAGAAAGACGTCCCCTGTCTGCTTCGCTCTTATTACAGACCTCTCCCGCCGCGGCGGAGATCCAGTTAATAGCAAGGGCGGATCTAGTATCAATTCTAGATTTGTTTTCATAATCACCAAAATTTTTTAGAAAATTATACTAAAAATTCTACGCGTTTTATTGCCAAAAAAAATTTCTTTAAATTATGCAAATATTGTAAAAATCAATCATGTTATAGCGCCGCAGGCGAAAGTATTTTTAGTTTTAATTGTTTTAAAAGTTTTTTGAATTTTATCAGAAAATTCCTGAAAATTTTTGATCCTCACTGTGAAATATTTTTGAGAACGTGGGTTGGCTTAGCGGCCAAAAAGGAGGGGTGGAGTATATATAGTTTCAATTATATATTTTCTGCCAAAAGTATATCGTAAATGCGCCGCAGGAGAAAATAAATATATACCATTTTTTACACGTTTTAAGTGTTGTTGACAAAACAATTGCTTTAAATTATACTACTTAAATTGTATCGAAGAATCATGTTATGGCGCAGCGGAAATTATTTCAGTTTTAACCGAAAATTCTTTAAAAATTTGAATCTTTACATTTTTTTGTCAAATATTTATAAAAAAGTGGGTTGGCTGACCCGCCATTAAGGAGACTTGTTGTCAAAAGTATGTTATAAATGCTACGCAGGCAAAAATCTTACGAAAATTATATTAAATTTTTTTTACACATTTTAAATGCTGATGACAAAGCTTAAAATTAAACTAATATTGGAAATTTTTAGGCCAAAAATATATTACATTAACCCAACCAACCCAACCTAAAAGTCTAAAGTGGTAGTTTTTATCCCGAGGTAAAAAGTTTGTAGCCCAACCGAAGGAAGGCCTACAATTTGCCAAAGGATAAAGAGACACGTGGTTTATGTACTATTTTTTTGCCGTTTTGGGATTTGTTGTGCTTTTTGTTTTAAAAAAATGTTCATTTTTACGTCTCACTACCAGTACCAAGAGAATAACAATACCATTTTTTTCTTTTTAGGGATTAAAAGTGCAATTTTTAGTCCCTAGCGAGAAAAAGTGCCATTTTAGGTTCTAGGGACGAAGTTTTTATCCCGAAATGAAAAGTCGGGCTACAATTTGCCGAAGGATAAAAAGACACTTTTGTCACGTGGTTTATAGATTAGTTTTTGCATTTTTGAAATTTGTTTTGCTTTTTCTTTAAAAAAAATGTTGATTTTTACGTCTTATTCATTGTGAAATCGCCCTCATGTAAAACAAGATGCAATATTTATTGCATGTAAATTTTCTGGATTTTATTTGTAGTTCCTTATAGGGATTAAAAGTGCCCTTTTCGGTCCATAGGGACTTAAAGTGTGATTTTTAGGCACTGGAAGTGAAAAGTTGAGAGACCATTTCTGTACACTGAATGTTTCCCAATCATATAATCAAATTTTTAGAATTTTTGTCGTTTTGTTTGTTTGTTCCAGCATCACGCAAAAACTACTAAATGTATTTTCATCGAAGTGTCACTATTCGATTCCTTGGAGTCCTGGACAGAACATAGGCTTTCACGGGTACTAAAGTTATATATATTATAGCAAGAAAATCGCAGGCGAAGCTGAGAGTTCTTCAGCTAGTATATAAATAAAAGTCATGCGCTATGGAGCGCCTCAGAGGCGGCAGGGCCAAAAGGCGGGAGGAGACAGGGAATCCTCTGGCGGCGGCACGCCCTTTCAAAAAAAGCTGTGTTAGCATTCAACATCCGCTATATTGTATGTGTAAATTCATATATTTGCTATATTTGCTTCGACGCCCTTTTAACCTTTTAAGGCTTCGCCTTACTCCCCGCCCCTTTACACCGTTGCAGTCCTTTAATAGGGGTTATAAGCCAAGGCATGACGTAAACGCAACGTACGTTACGCAGAAAGGATACGTCGCCTAGTAACGACGAGCTAAAAAAGGCTAAAAGCAACGCTTCTTGCGTATCTTGATTTTGATGGAGGATGAAGAAAATGATGACATATATCGATGATGGCATCATCATCAAAATTTTCCGTGCAGAGGCTGCTCTCGGGAATAAAGCAGCTCGTTATGGAAGGGTCAACTTTGACGAGGTCCTATTTACATACCCATAGAATAGAAATTTGTAAAAACTACAGACTTTGCTTTTGATCTGGGCTTACGCATTTACGTACGATACCCGGCGTAACGATACACCGCGCGTAAAGCGTATCGTACATTTGAAGTTTACTGCATATACGCACTTGATCAAAACTTATGCTACGTCGAGTTACGTGCTGTGGCTTATAACCCCTATTATATTGTAGTGCAATTTGAAATGGCTTACTCACATTAGCTGCTACCTTTGATTAAAAAACCGGTCATATAATCAAGCTGTTAGTTTATTTTTAGTAATTTAGTGTTCGATAACAACTAATGCTCGTATCCACAAACGAAAAAATTCCCCCATGAGACTTTAATCGTGATTAGTTACTAATCGGTGTTTAGAATGTGAGGTTTTACATTGAAACTTTGTTTCTATTCTAAACTCCGATTAGTGGTAATCATGATTTAAGCTTAATCGTATAATTTTCAACTTGTTGGATATAGACAAAAATCAGTATCTAAATTGACAAGGGTGACCAATTCATCTACGAAAAAATAAAGCAGTGATTCCTTCAAGGTTTATTCATCTAAAACCCCTGCTCTTGAAAAAACATGAGTTAAACACATGCTGGTAAATGATTCCAAAAGACATTTTCCATAGAAGAGTGGTTGCTGTGTAAAACGTATTTTTTCCATGGAGAAATAAGGTTGGACGTAAAGTTAAAAAAAGAACGGTTGCTACTTTTTTAAACTTCCCATGCACTCTCGCATAAAATATTGTTTATAATTAATAAAGCGACAATAATAAATCTTTCTTTATGTCTTGTTTAGATCGACGCAAAAGGTGAACCTGAGTCACCTAGATTTATTCAACAGGTGGGTGCTGTAATTAGTTTTATCTGATTTAATTGATCTACACTTTTTATGGCGAGTTGAAATATGCCTTGAATTTCAATTAATTACTATTTTAAAACAGGATTTTATATTGTCTGCCTATTGTATACTTTTTTACTTTATTAAATACCTTGTAAGTTCAGAAAAGATGCTACTATAGCCAACGTCACATAATTCTGTTCTTTAATCTTTATCTTAATATCCTATTGCAAGTTCTTATTAGCTGATGTTTTTTCTAATTTTTAAAAATTCTTTGGGAAAGACTCTATCCTTAAAATGGTTAGGGAGGTAAATGACATTTGGAAAGTTCCCGGAAATTTAAGAATACAGGGCCAAAATTAAAATGAATAGTTTGACCTGAAGACAAATTCTGCAACAAACTTACAACCTGAATTAGTATTTAATTCAATACTTAAAAGTGCTCCGTTTCTTGTTTGTTGACACAAAAAAAAGAATACGTACTCTTAAAAGTAGCAGAAAATACAAATTAAATGTACAGAATAAAAAAAACATTTATATTAGTGGCCACCAAACTACAAAATAAATTCGAAAATCAACAATTTAAGTTCTTGAACTTTAATTGACTATATTTACACCAATATGGAGCGAAACTAACAGAAAAAACGGGAAAACACCAATGCAGAACCCTAGTTTTTAACATTATCTTTCAAATGCGACCAAAATAGTCAAAAAATTCCTTCGTTAAGATAGAAAAATCTTGGACCAAAGTACTTCTCAATCGGACTTTTTTTTACCAAACACTTTACTCTTTAAATGATATTAGCATTATTCAAGAAATTATTTAACCGACTGCCTAACGAGGCTCAGTTAAGTTTGCCCCCCCCCCAGATCGATTTTCTCAAAAATTTTTATGCCAAAATTTTGCACACATTTTGCACAATTTTGCACACCACAAATCAAATTTTGCACACCTTCCTACGAGAAACTACAGCCCATTTTCTGTGGGGGGGGCAAACTTGACGTTGCCCCCCCCAGTCAATATTTTTCAAAAATTATGATGTCATTTGAAAGGTCTTATTTTGCACAATTTTGCACACCCATTTTAAAATTTTGCACACCTCCTTGTAACCCACACGAGGGTTCTGAAAATATCAAGTTTGCCCCCCCCCCCAGTCAATATTTATCAAAAAGTTTGGTGTCGTTAGAAAGGTCTTATTTTGCACAATTTTGCACACCCATTTTAAAATTTTGCACACCTCCCTGTAACCCACACGAGGGTTCTGAAAATATTAAGTTTGCCCCCCCCCCAGTCAATATTTTTCAAAAATTTTGGTGTCGTTAGAAAGGTCTTATTTTGCACAATTTTGCACACCCATTTTAAAATTTTGCACACCCCCCTGTAACCCACACGAGGGTTCTGAAAATATCAAGTTTGCCCCCCCCCCAGTCAAAATTTTTAAAAAATTTTGGTGTCGTTAGAAAGGTCTTATTTTGCACAATTTTGCATACCCATTTTAAACTTTTGCACACCTCCCCGTAACCCACACGAGGGTTCTGAAAATATCAAGTTTGCCCCCCCCCCCAGTCAATATTTTTCAAAAAGTTTGGTGTCGTTAGAAAGGTCTTATTTTGCACAATTTTGCACACCCATTTTAAAATTTTGCACACCTCCCTGTAACCCACACGAGGGTTTTGAAAATATCAAGTTTGCCCCCCAGTCAATATTTTTTAAAAATTTTGAAGTCATTATAAAGGTCTAATTTTGCATCATTTTGCACACCCATTTTAAAATTTTGCACACCTCCCTCTAACCCACACGAAGATTCTGAAAATATGAAGTTTGCCCCCCCCCCAACGTCGATATTTTTCAAAAAATTTTGTGTCATTCGAAAAGTCTATTTTGCGCAATTTTGCACACCCTTCAGTACCCCACAAGAGCGTTCTCAAAAAAGTTTGCCCCCCCCCAGTTAATATTTTTCAAAAAATTTATGTCATTCGAGAAGCCTAATTTTGCACAACTATTTTTAAATTTTGCACACTTCCCATGCCGTTTTCTTTTTGTGGCGTTTACGGTTAAACTTGGTCCTAAAATTTCCCAGAAGTATAAGCAAACGAAGGAGACCTCGATTGTGTAATATCTTTGAATATTGTTTAAATTTACAGATAATTGTTTATGTTTACATTTGATACAATCAAAAGTTTTTAATTTTTATGAATTTCCGGATTATACTTAAATTTTTATATCAAAAATGAACAGAAAAAATCGATGTAGACAGCGCATCCTGTCATGTTCAATGCCTTGAGAATCGGAACCAGCCTATTTTGCCGGTTCAGAATGGTTGCGGTTCTCAAGGTATGGATCTTCACAGGATGAAACCCAATTCTTTACTGATTTGTTGTCTGTCTGTCTGTCCGTCGCCTTGATATGCGCCACTGTAACTCAAAAACTCCTGCACCGATCATAACGAAATTTTACACAACGATTACGTGTATTGACGCGCGGAGCCCTATTGTTTTTGAACTTTCCTCCATTTCTCCCTTCGGAACTACCCCCAAAATACCTCATCCCTAAAAAAATCTTAAGACGTATCTCTATCTTGTCGGCCAATTAACCAAGTACACTTTTAAATTTATGGCGAATGCATGACATCTCCAGCTGATCGAAATGACACGTTTTTGTGAAAAGAAAATGGGTATCCAGGGGTACTTTGATCAGCTGGAGCTGTCTCGCATTCCCTATATATTTAAAACTGTACATGGTTGATTGGTCCACTCGACAGAGATACGTCTTAGGATAGTGTTAACTTTGATAATTGGCTTTAAGAGTCTAATAAAATAAAAACGTTAATTTTAAGTTCCATAAAAATCTTTGTCACGCAAGTTAGTGGAAAGTAAGTAAATCGTATTTGCGTGTTGTTGCACTTCTAATAGTAAACTTCGTTGATAGATAAAATAAACACTTTCTTTTAAAAAAAACGACGCTTTGTTTTCTTTTAGATCTTTCTACTTTCCCGCACGCATATTTTACTTCAATAATAAACCAAAATAATAGTTATATATATAATACTTACGGGACCGTGGAGTTAATAGGAGTACGCCCTAATTCACTCCACGATTCCGTAAGCTTGTTTTTATACAACCTACACTTTTTTAACCTGTATAGTTAACTTATAAAAGAAAAACAGAATTTTTTTCACGCCCAGACGTTTTCGTGCTTCTCGTCCATCAAATTCAGTTCTTCCACAAATACACACTGCAAAGTGACAAGACAAGATGACCAAGGTCCAAGAAACGTCAAAATTTGGTGCAGAACACCCAAAAATTTAGGTAGGTCCATTTGGGGAGTGAAGGACGAGGAAACTGTCACTTTCTATGAAGCTCTTACCGAAAATGACTAAGAACGCCTATAACGCCGCATTTCTATCTTTCTCTTTTACATGTCAAGAATACCAAAGACTTATCAAATTTCTAGAGGGCTGCACTTACCCATTTCACCCGAGGTCGAACGCGCCTCCGATTTCATAGGTGCGTCCGAAAATTTTCATCTGGATAATGGTGGGATCACACCTATTTGCGGACAGCGGCTACGGTAATGACGCCCGCCTTGATTTTGCAGTTCACACCACGCGTTTGGCGTCTTGGTGTGTCATTAACTAGGTTTACATCAAAAAATTCCGTCCGTCAATAATTATAATTAGAAGAAGTCGTTTATTTATTTCTACACATGAACATTTTAGACATTTTGTTTTTCTATTTCATGCACTTAAAATGGCAAATAAGAAAAAAATTATTATTCCTTTTATAGATCGAAAAAAAAAATCAAATCGAATTCAAAATATGTCATGTAAATTTGACTCAATTCTCAACCCAAAGACGGAAACAACGCCTGCTGCAAATGGGATGACACCAATAGGTAGAAAGTTAAAGTTCCATTCATACTTAAGATCTTTGTTTAATTGGTCAGTGTTTTTGTCTCTTTCCTTATTATTATTGTTACTTCTGCGACTGCGCAGTTCCATAACAGAGTTCGGAATTTCCGGAGGAATTACTTTATGGTTATCGTTATTTTATTTTTTTCGTAATATTTTTGAAAAATTGATTGATGAGGTACGTATCATCGACTAAAAAAAGTAAAAAGTAAGTAAGAACGTTAGGTTATATTTACCGATAACCACAAAGTAATTGCGTAAACTGAGAGGTAGTGCACTTATTACGTAATCCTTATTTTGACCCCAACCCGCGACCCCCTATATAACGCTTTGTAACGTTTGGGACTACTCCAGTCTAAAATAACAAAACGTTTTGCTGCCAGAGACCCCCTCTTTTTTTTCTTTTTCACTCGAAAAATTCAAAAAGTTGTTTTATTTCACAATAATAATTTAAAAATTGCGTTACGTAACGAAACCGCGAAACCCCGGATACCTGTCCCGAATTCAGATATAGGTGCATATACCTACCTACTAGTTTCTGGAGCTGTTTTCTTTTTGTAGCGGTTACGGTTAACCTTGGTCCTAAAATTTCCCAGAAGTATAAGCAAAATAAGGAGACCTCGATTGTGTAATATCTTCGAATATTGTTTAAATTTACATATAATTGCTTATGCTTACATATATGTGTCTATAATCAAAAGTTTTTAATTTTTATGAATTTCCGGATTATACTTAATTTTTCACATGCTATGACATCATCTAACAAATGGACGTAGATAGCACATCTTGTGAAGATCCATACCTTGAGAACTGCAACCATTCTGACCCGGCAAAATAGGCTGGTTCCAATTCTCAAGGCATCGAACATGACAGGATGCGCTGTCTACATCGATTTTTTCTGTTCATTTTTGATATGAAAATTTAAGTATAATCCGGAAATTCATAAAAATTAAAAACTTTTGATTATATACGAATGTAAACATAAACAATTATCTGTAAATTTTAACAATATTCAAAGATATTACACAATCGAGGTCTCCTTCGTTTGCTTATAGTTCTGGGAAATTTTAGGACCAAGTTTAACCGTAAACGCCACAGAAAGAAAACGGCATGGGAAGTGTGGAAATTTTAAAAATAGTTGTACAAAATTAGACTTCTCGAATGACATAAATTTTTTGAAAAATATTAACTGGGGGGGGGGCAAACTTTTTTGAGAACGCTCTTGTGGGGTACTGAAGGTGTGCAAAATTGCGCAAAATAGACTTTTCGAATGACACAAAATTTTTTGAAAAATATCGACGGTGGGGGGGGCAAACTTCATATTTTCAGAACCCTCGTGTAGGCTACAGGGAGGTGTGCAAAATTTTAAAATGGGTGTGCAAAATTGTGCAAAATAAGACCTTTCTAACGACACCAAACTTTTTGAAAAATATTGACTGGGGGGAGCAAACTTGATATTTTCAAAACCCTCGTGTGGGTTACAGGGAGGTGTGCAAAATTTTAAAATGGGTGTGCAAAATTGTGCAAAATAAGACCTTTCTAACGACACCAAACTTTTTGAAAAATATTGACTGGGGGGGGGGCAAACTTGATATTTTCAGAACCCTCGTGTGGGTTACGGGGAGGTGTGCAAAATTTTAAAATGGGTGTGCAAAATTGTGCAAAATAAGACCTTTTTTAAATTTTTTAAAAATGTTGACTGGGGGGGGCAACGTCAAGTTTGCCCCCCCCCACAGAAAATGGGCTGTAGTTTCTCGTAAGAAGGTGTGCAAAATTTGATTTGTGGTGTGCAAAATTGTGCAAAATGTGTGCAAAATTTTGGCATAAAAATTTTTGAGAAAATCGATCTGGGGGGGGGCAAACTTAACTGAGCCGCCTAACGACAGGAGGGTAATGTTTTTCGTGTTAGATGGATTATGTATGTATGTACACAGAAAAGAATCTAACATTTAATTTGAGCAAATTTTCTCTTAATTTCGACGAGAATTTAATGCAATAATATTCTAACATTAACTAAAATTTAAAGAATTAATTTCGTTTCATGACAAAAACTAATCAAGAGACCACTATCTGCCTGCTTTTTTCCAAACAGTAGTCGGCAATGGTGTTAAACCATATAATTTTTTTCATTAAATACTAATAAATATGTTTAAAACAATCCAGACAATAGAATCACAGGAAACATATAGTTTTCGTCCATACAATTATTGCACAGTATTTCGATTAATTCGATCAAAAATCAGACTTTTCCTTCAGTGTGATTTCTATAACTAACACCTTAGCTGTAATTGGATGAAAAGCGATGCTAACTTTGGTTCGCGGCCACATTAGACACTTAAAGTAAATATTTCAACGCATCGGTATCGGTATACCTAACACGTTCGAAATCAAGCCAAAATGCACTGAATTTTTCACTTGTTTATGCGATGTTTGGAACGGTGCCCGCTTTTTTGAAAGGTGCGATGACATAACTGCTGATTGAAATCGTTGCGTACGTTCATGGGTCCGTAACTATACGTACATCCCTCCGTACGCAACGAGTAGAATCAGGTGTTCTCTAATCACACTCGTCAAAAAAGCGGGCATCGTTCGAAACATAGCATGAACAATTCAATAATCTAGTGTATTTTGGCTTTGTTTCGAACGCGTTAAGTATACCGATACCGATACGTTGAAATATTTTCTTTTAAGTGTCTATTTTTAATGTCAAATACGCCTTTCGATCGCGTTTATTAAAAACTCTTATTAAAATAATCTTTCTCTCACAGCTATAGTGCATGGTTTAATATCCATACTTTAATTTCGGTTATACAGGGTGGATTCTTTAAACGGAACGGTGCTTCTAGCGGGTTAGAATTTGGTTTTACAGAAAAACCAAAAACACGTCGAGTGAGATTTTTAATTTTCTTTAATCGTGCTATCTTTTATTTTTTTGCCATTTTGTTTACGAGGTATGGCAAAAATACATATATATTTTTAAATAGGACACCCAGTTCAGTTTTTCATTTTTGAATTCTAAAAAAAATTATGTGTTTAAACCGATTTTAATAACAGTTATATCTCTGGAAAGCCCTTACTACCGAGAGTGATATGCGCTACATTGTATTTGAAATTAGGGGCCTAATTGGCCATGTAAAGCAATTTTGATAATTTTTTTTTGTTTTATTCGCAGTAACCTCTCGATCATCTTTTTTCCTTCCCTCACTGACTGGCACTCCCAAGGAGTACAGGGTGAGGTGAGAAAAATTACCTGAGTGCCAATTATAAATAAGGTCAAGTACATAATCGAGAATAGTTATTTACCTAACAAGTGCGGAAAGTTATACTTTTCCGCACGCACCGGCGTTTGCACGAACGACGCGCCAGCGGACCCATGAACGTACGCAACGATTTCAATCAGCAGTTATGTCATCGCACCCTTCAAAAAAGCGGGCATCGTTCGAAACATAGCATGAACAATTCAATAATCTAGTGCATTTTGGCTTTGTTTCGAACGCGTTAAGTATACCAATACCGATACGTTGAAATATTTACTTTTAAGTGTCTATTTTTAATGTCAAATACGCATTTCGATCGCGTTTATTAAAATAACCTTTCTCTCACAGCTTCTGTTAAATATGTAAAGCCCGTTTGAGTTTAATGCATGTTATTAAATATATTAGTGCATGGTTTAATATACATAGTTTAATTTAGGTTATACAGGGTGGATTCTTTAAACGGAACGGTGCTTCTAGGGGGTTAGAATTTGGTTTTACAAAAAAATCCAAAAACACGTCGACTGAGATTTTTAATTTTCTTTAATCGTGCTATCTTGGATCTTTTTGCCATTTTGTTTACGAGGTACACAGGACAACCTGTATAGTTTTTCATTTTTGAATTCTAAAAAAAATTATCTTTTTGACAACACCATAGACTAATACTCTATCTCTTATGGTTTCCAAGATAGAGGCATTTAAACTTGCATGGAATTGTTGTCTATACCTTGTTTTACGGGGGACATTTGAATGAATATCGAAGTTTTCCATACAGATTTAGATAAAAATATCTTGATTATCGTAAAATATATATCCTACTGTGTAGTATTGCTGAAGAGAGTATACAGGGAATGCTATTTAAAAAAAATTTTTTTTTGCCATACCTCGTAAACAAAATGACATAAAAAAATCCAAGATAGCACGATTAAAGGAAATTAAAAATCTCAGTCGACGTGTTTTTGGATTTTTTTATTTAACCAAATTCTAACCCGCTAGAAGCATCGTTCCGTTAAAATAATCCATCACGCTGTATATATAGGTTATAGTTAAGTTAGGTCAAAATATACTTTAGTTACGTATAGGTACAACTACTACTACTACTACTACCACTGATACTAATTGTGCACACATTCTTTTCAACTTCAACTAAAGACAATAGCTATATAGGCAAATAGATTGATCTATTAAATAAATGCAGTTTAATTATCTTGCAAATACAGTAGTGTATTGAATAAATATCAGTGGGTTTAGGAGCTACGACTACTGTTGTTAATTTAAAAGCAGCTAACGATTACCAAATAAATGCAGCTGCCTGTCTATTGAAAGTATGGGAACTGTTATCCAGGAATATGGATTACAAGATACCATCCCAAGTAGCGTGTTTTCTGTGTATTTATGTTTATATGTGCCACGATAGTGACCAAAGGGGTAAACCGATTTTAATAATAGTTATATCTCTGGAAAGCTTATACTACCGAGAGTGCTATGCGCTACATTTTATTTGAAATTAGGGGCCTAATTGGCCATGTAAAGCAATTTTGATAATTTTTTTTTGTTTCATTCGCACTGACTGGCACTCCCAAGGAGTACGGGCTGAGGTGGGAAAAAAAAGAAGTGCGGAAAGTTATACTTTTCCGCACGCACCGGCGTTTGCACGAACGACGCGCCAGCGGAGTTCCGGCAAGCCGTGAGTGCTGAAAATACTTTCCACATGCGTTAGGTACAACATTTTTCCTACGAGCGTGTGGAATATCAAAATATTTTGTCATTATTTTAGTTAAACCTAGCAGACGAAAAATGAAAAAATAGTCAAAACTACTAAGCTTAAAAAAATTAATTTTTATGGTAATTATTAATTATTAATCACGGTACCATTGAAAGTACCACTGCTCATGTTGCTTAATGCCATCGTCGACTTCAAGTCTTCCTGATTCATCACCGAGCAACAGCGTGCTCAACAACAAGCGTGCTCAACAGCGTGCGTGAAAAATTTTTTTGCTCAACAGCGTGCGTGAAAATTTTTTTTCGCACACGGCATGCGGAAATTTTTTTTCACGCACAGAGTTTCCACTCCGTGCGGAAAATTCGCTTTTCCGCACGGAGTGGAAACATTTTTCATCACGGTATGAAACTATGAAAATTATAATATAAATAAGTTAATAAATGTTATTTTAAATAAAAATGTTAAAAAACTATTTTCAGTGTATTGTCCTCACGCTCGTAGAAAAATAATTGTTCCTAACACGTGCGAAAACCTTTTTTCCGCACTTAACTGCTTGACAGAACTCCGCTGCGCGTCGTTCCGTCAACGTCAGTTGCATGCGGAAAAATCGATTTTCCGCACACACACTAGGAAAATAGCTATTACAGTCGCATGCCTCCAATTGAGTCCTTTAATGTGTCTATATGCAAACGAATGCAACATTTCTCTATTCTGTACTAAACCCTATTTAGTACTTTATTTATTTTTTTAAAGTCCGGAAACTAAACTATCATTCAAATTTCTCCAAAACTGTTTTTGACCTGCATGGGAAAAGTGAAAGCGAATTCGCTGTATTGTTTCGTGCTTTCTCAATACGAAATTGGACCTAAAAATTGGCTTAATGGTCTCGTTTTTAAACCCACACGTTAGACCATTAGAGAAGATGCAAATAGAATGTTAGAGTGTATCGTGACTTCGACTTTTACAAATATTGTTGGTTCCTTGTTCAAATGTAATCTTTTGTGCAACGTTGTTTCAAAAAGTAATTCACGTAAACCATAAGTATCCGAGAAATTATATTGACTTAGAGGGCTGATTCTTAAATTAGGATCATGTGAAATATCAAACGAATGATCGTCTGACTCACTTACATTTGATTTGCATTGACAGTTAAGTGATCGACAATTGTCTCGACATTCAAAAATTTTGAGACTGATTCATTGTATTATGACCGTGTGAAATTTCATACGAACGATCGTCTGACTTGCGTTTTTTTTTTAGAGAATTATCGCTCTCCTAAGAAATGTGATCGTTCCTTGGGAACTATCCCACCCGATCACTCTCTCCGGTTCCCCGAATTTTTGTCTCATCACATCCAAAGTTGCCACATTTATTTTATAGCAAATGACCTACATTTAATATTGGTAGTGTTGAATTTGAACTATTTTAAACAAACCAAGCTCAGCTTCTGTGATCGTGTACTTCCTTTATTGAATTGAGGAATTAGGAGAACGGGAACAGTCTTTCATCCTTCAAACATACAGCACGGAAAAGATCGCTACCGACGGGTAATTGTTCGCACGAAAAACCACACGTTTTCAGCCCCTGAAGTGATCGATCCCTGTCTTGATATTCAATAATTAGGCACATGGCGTGCCCCCTAAAAACCCAGTCGACCCGACGAGTGCCATGGTGGAGCAGCAAGCTAGACAGGCTTCGCAGCAAAACCAAAAAGGCGCTAAACAAGGCAATGAGGGATGGGGACAATGACTCTTGGGAAATATACAGAGAAGCTAGATAGGAGTTCAAGAAACAGTTAAGAAACTGCAAAAGTTGGAGGAAATACTGCGGAGAGATTAATTCCCTTCCAGAGACCTCCAGACTTCTCAAAATCCTAAGCAGCGAGAATAAACAAACGCTAACATCGTTAAAAGGGCCAGACGGGAGCTGGACCGCCTCATGCGAGGAGTCAATACGACACCTGCTCGAGGTTCACTTCCCTGGAGAGGACGGTGAACGGGGGGCGCAGAAGACCACCGGACCCCGGGAGGGGCAAGCCCCTGACTGGGGACTGGCAGAACGAGTGGTCTCAGATGCTACCATCTCCTGGGCAATCAAAGAGTTCAGCCCCTACAAGTCCCCGGGGCCTGACGGTATTCCCGGCGCTCCTGCAAAAAGGCCAAGAGATACTCCTTCCTTTTGTAAAGAGAATCTTTAGGGCCAACATTGTGATGGGATATGTACCGACAGAGTGGAAAAAAGCCACCGTGGTCTTTATTCCGAAAGCCGGAAAGAAAGACTACACGCCGGCCAAATCCTTTACACCCATAAGTCTAACATCTTTTATGATGAAAGCATTGGAAAGAATGGTGGACAGACACCTACTAGGAGGAGTCCTAACCAATCAACCTTTCCACAGAACCCAACATGCATACGTAGAGGGAAGGTCTACCGATACGGCCCTACACGCAGTAGTGCATAAGGCATCCCTTCAATTCAAACAGTACGCCCTGACAGTATTCTTTGATGTCGAAGGAGCTTTCGACAAGGCGAAAGTACAGGTAATAACAATAGCCCTACAGAGAAGGGGAGCTGAGGCTCCTATCTCCGAATGGGTCAAATCTGCACAAACAGGGAGAAAGATCCAGGCTAATCTAGAGGAGTCCAGGGTCAACATAGGGGCAACGGGAGGCTGTCCACAGGGTAGCTACTTATCCCCACACCTGTGGTGTCTGATCATGGATACTCTCCTACAACCTCTAACAGAGGAAGAATTCGACGCCCACGCATACGCCGACGATGGTGTCGTGGAGGTGGGTCACCACCTAAACACCGTCTGTAACAGAATGCAAAGGGCGGTTTGCATCATAGAAGATTGTTGTCAACGAAACGGGCTCTCTGTCAATCCAGGAAAGACAGAAATGATCCTGTTCACAAGGTAGAGGAAAATGGAGGGATTCAGAGCACCCAAGATGAATGTACGGGAGACCCCTGACTTTGGTTTCAGAACTGAAGTACCTAGGGGTCACATTAGACAAGGGGCTCATCTGGACACCACACGTTGCGAAATTGACCAATAAGATTCAGGCAACGATGTGGCAACTGCGTCGAGTGGTTGGCCGCACCTGGGGTATGAGTCCCAGAAACCTCCACTGGATGTACACGGCAGTACTAAGACCAAGGATCCAGTACGGATTCATAGTCTGGTGGCCAGCTGTGGAGAAGGTCACTACTACCGTCTAGCTTAGGAGCCTACAGGGAACCATATGCAGAAGGATAATCGGCGCGCTATGAGGACGGCACCTATACAGGCACTCGAAACCATTCTGGGACTGCCACCGCTTCCGATCTGAATCAGAAAAGACGCGATGGCGACCCACCTCCGGCTGAGAGATACAGGTCAATGGAGAGGAAGAGGGGAAGCTGCGGGGAATCTTAGGGTTGCCCCAATCGCCGAGAGAGAAACTCCAATGACAGCGATCAAAACTCAAAGACCAAAAAACCCCTGGAGATTTAACAAGAGGTACAAAGTAGTAATTCTAGACAGGGAACTGTGGCAGAGTGAAAACCTCCGCGAACAGTTCGAGGAGAACGCTGTGATTTGCTACACCGACGGGTCCAAACTGTCGGAGAAGCAAACCACAGGATCGGGGGTTTACGTAGAAGACCAGGAGGTTTGAAAGAGCTATCCGCTCGGAGAGCAAGCCACGGTTTTTCAGGCAGAGGTGTATGCCATAATAATGGCTGCAACTATGGAGAAAATAAAGAACAGTACGGAGGAGCATGTTTATATATGGTACGACAGCCAATCAGGCCTAAAGGCACTAAGGGCGCTCAAGATCAACAACACCCTGGTGGAGGAATGTGTGAATGCACTAGAATCCTTGGGAGAGGGCAAACAAGTGACACTTATGTGGGTACCGGAACATATGGGGGTGCCGGGGAACGAGAATGCCGATGAGCTCACAAGGATCGGGGCAAGCACCCAGTATGTAGGTCCAGAACCACTCCTAGGAACAACCAAGAGACAATTGCAAAGTCGACTCAATAAATGGGACAACGATGCCATTGCGACCGCTTGGAGAGGAGGAACAGGATGCAGACAGACCAGGGACTTCGGGAAGGGCCCGGATGTAGCCAGACAAAAATGGCTTCTGGGGAGATCACGAAGGGACGCTGGTCTGCTGACAGGAATCATAACAGGTCACAACCGACTAAGGAAGAATTATGACCCGGATCGCGGTGAAAAATTACTCGACCTACCGGGCCTGCGGGCGGGTAGAAGAGACATCTCGACATGTTATAGCGAACTGCGAGGCATACCAGAGGACGAGATACCAGGTATTCGGTTGCCCGACCCTGGATGAGGAGGACCTGCACACGCTCAAATGGGATAACATACTGGACTTTGCAAAAAGAACAGTAAAAGCAGAAGAGCAGACTACCAGACCAGTGGTGCAGGCGGCAGGCGGCGGATTAGGGGCAGGCTCGGGGTAAGGCAGAAAGAGCCCAGGGAGGCCTACTTGCCAGGCTTCGCGCCGCGCGCCCCTTTTCTACTACTACTATTATATACATCGTTACCATTTTATGAACAGTCCTCTCCCTATTAGCTCAAATATACGCCCTTCCAATGCTTTCAATGTGCATGAAGTCGTAAGCAGCTACTTTCTCTCTTATTTATCTCTCTTTCTCTCTCTTTTATCACGTTTTGCTTAGTAACGCTGTTCCCGACGCCACAAGGGCAGCCGACCATTGCTTTTTGACAGAAAGAATTCGGTATTTGTGATGTATTTGTATACTTTCCTATTTTTGATTTTTTTTTCAAGAAAAAAATATAAATGTGTGCCACTGAGAAAAAACATAACCTCGTTGATGTTTAATTGCAACTTTTAAAACTAAAAGAGCTACCAACCTCTGGACCTTTTCCACTCGATCGCTCCTCTTTCGTTGTTTCATGTTCACCATAAACACATCATTTTTTTTACGGAGCGGCATCTTTTAATTTTTTTTCTAATTTTTAACAGTAAAAAATACCCGCAGCGCAAATGAAAACACGGAAACAAAACAAATAAACTGCAAAAATGGCGTCGCGCTTCGATTGAAGACGTATGTTAGCCGCGAATCCGGTCGAAACTTACCGAAACCACTCGATTCCATAAATGTTCGCGCATGTGCAAAAGGCCGGAACTAAGCCAATGTCTTAGCTGTTGCTTACAAATTTGGCCTGGGTAAAGGGTCAGTTACAATACCACAAAACTTTAATTTAAGTATTATATCACCCACCAAAAGTAGAGTGCTATTTACAAGGCAACTCCAAAGTCCGTCCTCCCAAAAATTCGCACTGTTTACCTATAAATTCAGTATAAATTAACAAATAAAAAATTTGTCGCCAGTCAGCGTAAGCTACTGCGTACTATTCTAAATGAGCCTTAAGGCGTATATAAAAGCTAATAGATATATGGCGTAAATCATATTCGATTTGTCCTTTGTCTATACCAAGGCGGCTGTCCCATCTCAAAACACAGTAACTGACATTTTTTTGAAAATCGATTTTTTTAGTAATTTGAGGTTACGGGATTTCGATCTATCTTTTGGTATTTTCGAAACTAAAATCGGTTTATAAATAAGGAAGATACTTCAGGTGCAAAACACAGTAACTGACATTCGGTCGAGTTTTTTCCCATTTTAAAACACATTAACTAACAAAACCCATATCAAAACCAAGTCACTACTCTGTAGTTAAGGCGGGTTTCGAAATAGGTTTTGTAGTTACTGTGTTATGCTGCACCGCGAGAGCACACTCAGAAAAATTCCCACTTATCATTTATAAGAATTAACTTACCTCAAATAGATATTTCAGTTAAATATGAGACAAAAGATCTATCTATTTAGGGCAAAAGGACTGATCTATTTATTTATAGAATAAATATTCAGAAATAAAGAAATTGTTATGGGTTAATGGTTAGTTGATCAATAATTTCATCACTTGTGGTTATAGAGTTACTAACGGAAAATCCTTTAGCGGTAAATAGAAAAATCATTAAGGGTTAATAGTTGTTTGTTTAATAATTTGATCACTTGTATTTATAAACTTGTTTACCACAGAACTTCTTTTACCACAAATATATTAAAGTTAATTGAATAAATGTAATACAAATAAAAAATTCACTTACCCCTAAATGCACCGTAGGCACTTAATCACGATTGGCTGTCTAATCCATTCTTTTTCGCTCTTGATCCCACATAAATGAACAAAGGGGAAGCATGGATTAGCTAAACTAATTCGAATATTTTTACGGTGCATCTGGGGGTTAGAGCCAATATGAATTCACTAACGGCTAATAAGTTCAAGCCACATAGGTAGATCTGCTTAAGGTAACTGAGTTGAGTGTTCAGGGTAAGCAGAAACTTCACTTGCCACTAGTGGAAAATGTTAAGTAGGAATCCTACTTGGCCATGTTTTCTCAGTGAATGTTCTTTTAGAGGATTTACGAAAAGAAAGAGATGTCTCTTATTTTGTATTTCGGGCTGATACTTTTACGGCTCAGAAAAAAAATGGGTGTTATATACTTCCTTGATTACCGAACACCCATGACTGCCGATAGCATTGATGGAAATATAGAGCAAAATATATTAAGAAAGAGAAATGTTTATGATTATTACTTTTACGCTAAAAACTTTAAATACTCGTGGAATTTCGAGTGATAAAAAATCTCTCATTTAAAAAAATTTGCTGCCAGTGATGCCACAAAATAGAAAAAAATTTTGTCAAAGAATCGCAAACTTCTTTATATTTAATCAATCACGAATAAATAGAGGCGGTCGAGTCCGATTTGTAAAGTTTAATTTTCGTTCCTTCCATTAGTTTTAGTTTTCTTTTTGTTATCAATATAAGTTATAAAAATATAGTTACCAAGCGCTATCTATACGTATCTATATATATTTAAAGTTCTTTCGTTAAATTTTTGAATTTAATTGTTGCTTTTGTTTTCTAATCCGTCCATTTTGTATAAGTATAGTATTAGTTAATCTGTTTAATCTGGTTTATTTGTATTATTTGCAAATTTACTTTTCCAAGACCCAGTAATGACAGTCAGCAAACATATTCCTATATTTTTAATTTATATTCTTAATACACAGTAATGACAGTTACTGGTTTTTGAAATAGAGTATTTTTACGAAACTTATTATCACGAAATCCAGCAAGGGCAGTACTGTGTTTTGATATGAGCTAATTTGTGTATTTATTTTTAAAGAAGTCTATGCTCAATGAGTTTTTTGACTGCCGCCCTACTGTTAAGTCACACTACATAAAAAAATATTTAAATATGGTTTCTCTAGGGAACTGTAACTTTTTTATTTCATTTATTTTAATAATTCCTGCGGCCTGAAAATTTTAGGAAAATCGATTTTTCTCCATTTAAAAAAAATTCAGTTACTGTGTTTTGAGCTGGGACAGCCGAAGGTTTACAAATACAACCAAATAACTAATGACCCAAGGATCGCAAAATGTGTAACGATAATAACTTTGGGCGAGGCCTTGGCCAGGCCAAAGGTGAAAAATCTACCTGGGGCTCAATTCTGGGCGAAATAGAACGATTATACCCTGAGAAGTGATCCATCGCACAAAAGTCATGCGAACAACGCACGGTGGTTGATTTTCAGAAAAACGCGGACATAACTTAAAAAATTCAAAATGTGTCTAAATGTCCTTATATATTTGTCAAGATACTAGGCGAATAGTTGGCCAAAGAATAAACGATGCTTTTTACGAGTTTGATATTACGCATCAGTATTCAACATCAAATTTCAAATAGAAGACCCAGAGTATGACAGTATTCAACTGTTGGTATCTCGAAAACAGGTGAAGATCGACATAGGGTATGTTATATAAAAATGCTTCAAAACAGAATGCAAAAATGCAATGATATACTAGGTGTTTCATTTGAAGGTTTCGGTTGGCATTCTTTTTAATATACCCTATATACATAAAAATATACTAGTATACTGTAACACTTATATATTGTGTCAATTACTTTAAAGTAACTGTAACACTTATATATTGTGTCAATTACTTTAAAGTAAATTTGATTGTTCTAAACTAACATTTTTAGTTTAATTTAGCCAATTAATAAATATGTAACTTTTACCTTCTTAAAAATATCTTAAGGTAAATGTGAAAATTCACACGATCATTCTGTGTATCAGCTAAAAAAAAACTTATTTAAATATTGTAAACTATTTATTTTTTTATTTAAACTAAATATTTTGTACGATTAAATTACAATGTGGAAGTTTTTTTATAATGTCCGCGTTTTTACAAAAATCGACCACTGTGCGACGTCGTACTTTACGAGACGGTCAAGTTGGCCGTAGCATGCGCATTAGCGAGATCTGTCACGTGATGGTTTCATCCAATAGCGTGCTCTGAAATCATACGAGAGACGTTTTTCACACGAGCTTTCCTACTAGTTCATACTACTGGGTCTAGTCGAGAGAACGGCTTCGCTCAAAAATTGTTGGTCGAGAATAATAGAATAGTCAGAAAATCGCCATTTACCTACAAAACTGACTTAACAGCCAAATTTTTTACAGCAAGTAGAAAGTCATATGAGACTCTTAAAACCACATATTTCCAAAAAAAAATCTCTCTAGGTTTTTTTCCGCACCTTTATTTTTCACATCATGAAAATAATTGTAAAAAATGGATTAGTAGATTTTTGGTTATGGTAATATACAGACCGCTTCATGCTACTGCGAACATAGGCCGGAAGAAGTCCAATTTGCCAGTGTACTTACATGCAGGGCCACCGCACAGCTATCAGTGGAGCAACCAACACTCAGGCATGCGATCCGCGTTCGTCGCCGTTCGAAGCCGTTCGCCACTTGTATTTAGTACGCCTCTAACCACGGTGCTATGAGGATTGTAGTCAATGAAACCGGAATTTGGTCAATAAATACGCAAATTTTTATAACGTAATTTTCTTGTTTTTTGTCACTGATAAATTAGAGCGTTTTATTTTCAACTGCTCAGATTTATCACTAACAACGTTTTACAATGAAAATAATAAGGAAAAACAAAATAAAAGCAAGTTCTCAATATAAAATAATACATTCTAAAAACCAAAAAGATTCTCCCAGTCCAAAAAAAATTTAGAGCAAATGTTCGAAAAGTCCTCCTTGCTCGGCTAGACAATATCCGAGCCTAATATAAAAACCCCTTCTAACGTTTCCAAGCATGTTAAGGGTGATAGTTTGAAAAGCTTCTTCAATTTTAATCCGAAGTTCTTCCAAATTATTAGCCCTTTCAGGCCCGTAAACTTTATTTTTGATATAACTCCACAGTAGAAGCCATTATGAGCAAGATCGGATGATCGAGCTGGCCATAAAATGGTTCCCCGTGTACTTATAACCCGATTACAAAATTCATTATCAAGATATTCCTTAACAAGGCCAACATTGTGAGTGGGACAACCATCTTGTTGAAACAATAATATGTTGTTGCAGTAGATCCAAGTATCTAGAACTATTCAAATTGCCGTAAATAAAAAATGGCCCAATTACGTGTTCCCCTACAATACCCCCCCAAACATTTAAAAATAAAATAAAATACAAATGCAAATTTTCCCTTGACCAATATCGAACGTGTGTTGGGTTCTGAAGATTCAATAATGTAAAAGTGCTCTCATCTGTGAAAAGAATAGATCTCAGAAAGTTTTCCGCACGATTAGCCCTTTCCATCATTGTTTCGCAAAATTCGATACGACGATAGTTGTCTTCGGGAAAAATTTGATGCGTTTTTGACGCTTTGTAAGAATGATAACCATTCTTTTTGAGAACACGTAAGACAGTGGCTGAAGACGTATCAACTGCTTCGGCAATTTGGTGGCTAGTTAACTTTCGATTTTCCTCCACTGCAGCGCAAATCATCACATCTCGTACTTCCTGCTCGTCATTCAAAACAGTGGGTTTTTTATGGTTTCTTGGCGCTACACAACCAAACTTTTCAAAATTCTGCACAAACCTATGAATCGTTGATAACTAGGTTCTGGGCGATTTACAAAATTCTCCAAAAAAAGTTCTTGAATAACTCTCAATGGTCTGCTTTGATGGTACCATTTGACTATCTGTACTTATTCGGCAACTTCGTAGTTGTTCTCCAGCGAGGCAGAAATAAAACAAAATAATAAAAACAAAATAAATTTCCAAAAGATAACACTGCAGCGTGCTTCGAATCCACCTCCGTCGTACGGCACGGAGAGTAAATTGGACTTGATCCCCCTATGTTCGCAGTAGCCTGAAGCTCATTGTATATAGCAAGTAGAAGGTCATATGAGACTCCTAAAACCACATTTTTCCAAGAAAATTTCTCTCTAAGTTCGTCGCCAACTTGAATTTGTGCGTAATTTGGATTAACTTGGTTAAAAGTGAATTTCTACGATTTTTTATCCGATATTTTTTTTCGTACCTTTATTTTTCGCATCATGAAAATAATTGTAAAAAATGGATTAGTAGTTTTTTGGTTATGGTAATATATACATTCTTGCATAATATTATCCGTAATCTCAGATAGTCTGTTGCTTCAGACTTGCTTCCTTTTTCTACAGCTTTTGAAATTAAACGAGGGTTTTTTTTTGATGATCCGATTGAGATCAAAATAATATTTTTTTGTCTCACATCGACACAAGTGATGACGTTATTTCCCAGTGGCGTACCCAGAAACAAGCTATGAGGGGGGGTTGGTAAGAAGAATTAAGTAAGAAATGTTAACCCAGGCAAGAATTTTTAAAATACTCTTTCAATTTATAGGCACCAAAGCTTTCACCAAAGCCTTCACAATCCCTGTTGAAATATGTTCCAATTAATACCCACATGCCATATTCTGGATTAAACTGGGTTTTTTTAATAAGTCCATTTTAGTAAGACCATCTGGAGCTCAAACCAAGTCTACGTAACTACTAAATTTCGTCAAAATCTGACAAGTGGTTCTTGAGTTAGACGCGTTGGTGACAGACAGACTGAGATTAAGGAAACAAATATTTTAAATGATTTGAAAGGCAAAGATCTATAAAAAAAAAATTGAAAGGCATAATTGAAATTTTAAAGTGACCCAATTGCGTCGCAAGCAAAAATTTTTGAGAAAAAATGCCGGTTATTTAATAAGAATCTTATTCAGATTTGAGTAGCACTAGATAAACACAACCTCCCATCTCCCCTTGGGTACCCCACTGTATATCCGGAAAAACTGGAAATTGCCAGAAATCAGGTGATCTGCTATAGAAACGTCAAAAAGGTAGAAAAACCAAGTCTTGTTTTATTTCGATCATAAAAACCGTAGAAAAGAAGAAGTAACCCAAGTAACAATTTGTCGACGCAACAACATTTCCAAACGCAACCACAACGTTGGGATGTGACGTTGTAGGAAACGTTTTGCCAACCCTATTTTACACCAATTTGGTAAATACTTTTCGAGTTGTCTCAACGTTGCTCGCAACCTTTGGTATACATCCAAGTCATGCAAGAAATGACCAAGATCACAACCTTGTGTGCAGCGCCACCTACAATAAGTTATTTGTTAGAAGTAAGCTAGAGGTGTTTATTATTGCCAAAATATAACGTGTAGTCAACATTTTATATTTTTTCTCCATTAAAAATCATCTATCATAAGATTCATAGTAATAATAATCAATATTTTCCAAATTAATAATCATGAGCAAGATGTACGTTTTAAAGGCTTTCTTCTTTTTAGGTCCAAAAAAAACGCGGGGCTGAATTATATGGCAGATTTAGAAAAAAGTTATTTTTGTTTTTAATTTTATATAAGACAAAAAATTGTTGCAGAACTACTTTTACGTCTGTATACAACTAAATTAGTGATTTAACAGTAATAACAGCTACGAATTGCTAGGCAAAATTAATAAAAACTCCTAACGCGTTTGTTTACATTCTGTTTGGCAATATGGCTTCAAATTAAAAAGTTGATTGCAAAAAGCAACATGGCGCTTATCCGTCTTTTCGTACTTATACCGTTTGCCAACCAAAAAACGTCCTTTGGTAACAGATTCGACAGCTTCACCAAAATGCGCCTAATGTCAACGTACCAAAATCTTTTCCTTGGATGACAGCTGACAGACTGCCAAGTCAATTTCATCTGTACGCGATTTAAAAAAAATTGTTTTTTGCTGCTCGATGGTTTTGCCAAATAAAAAAATAGACCGGAGCTAGTTTAAAGTGGTCCTTATTTTGGAAATTGACAAAGTGGAGCCTGTTCCACATTCATGGGAAACGAGGGTCACCTCTATTCGCCGCCACCTTTGAGGTTGTTGAGAAGACTTCAGTCTGATGGTACCGTAGCTCTGCTCATGAAACCAGTACCTATCCGTGTGTTATAAAGGAAGAGTTTTACTTACAGCTGTAAAGCCTCAACAAAAAGGGCAGTTACAGAGGCTGTCGTCGTGAATACAGTTATAAAATCCTAATCTGGACCATCAAAGCAATAGCTGCCAGAAAATCAGGTTCATTCCCAGAAAAAGTTTGTAAAAACTGTTGCATTATGCAAAGTTCGAGGCAAAGTTAATGGTCAACAAGGAGAAAGTTCGGAAACACTACATAATGAAGTCCCACACGCACACCTGATGATCGTAAGAAAAGTCCAGATGTTCTTGAGAAGCTTAACGAACTTTGCACCTCATAGCTGCATGTAAGTACTACAACTTTACTGGCCGCCGTAGCGCAGTGGGCAGCGTATCTGCCTGCCGCACGGAAGGTCCCGGGTTCGAATTCCGGCTAGGTGCATGGATATTTTGTGTTTGTCTTTAACTTTGCAAAAACCTCGCTAACACTGGGCATTGATCCTGTAATGGATGGAAAGTCCCAGTATAAAAAAAAAAACTTTACTGGTTTTCTTTTATTTTTAGTAAACACCCAGTATCCATACGTTTGATTTTTATTGACAACTGTCAAGACTTAAATGACAGATTTATATGACATTAACTTCTCTTATGTCCATATCTCCCAACATGAAAATTCTCCGATAAAGCTTTAATCATGATTAACACGAATTGGGGTTTGAAATGGATCTTGACAAATAAATTTTCAATATCAAACATCACATTTTAAACCCCGATTAGTATCTAATCATGATTAATGCATAATCTCAGAATTTTTACTTTATGAGCATTAAAAGCATATCTAAGCAGACCTTGTTCAGTCATGGAAGTTTTATTTTTAATTAATTTAATTTACAAATTCCCTGTGTACTGCTTTTTTGTTTAATTTTCCCTAACTTTTTTTATTTTCTTAGGTGCGAAGAAATTGACAATATGGATGTAAAACTGGACCACCTTAAAGACTTAAATAAAGAAAGTTACACCGAAGGCTAATGAAATATTGGATCTAAAGAGGAAAACAATACTTTGGATGAAGAACTTGAAAAAGAGGATAATCCTTTGATCATTTAAGTAGATACTAGTGTTTTTTACATACCTATTTGAGATTTCTAATTAATAAATAGGTACACAACCCAAATAAATACTTGTGCGCAGAGCTAAAATATTCATCCTAGGGCCTTCTCACAATGGGGGCTATCAGCCTCTTAGTGCTGAATAATTGTGTGAGTACCTGTAATGTACGTACTAAAAAAGCTTTGTAATATTTTTTCAAATTAAATAAATTTTTTCTTTATTTTTGTTTAGGTTAGTTTTATAATTAGATAGATTCAGCAAAAAAAAAAGGTTTTTCTTTCTGCTAGTTTATTCGTTAAAATGTTGTCCTTATTAGTTGTGTTCTGTACTTTTAAAGAAGCTACAATCTAAGTGCCTACTTTTTGTTTTGTATTATGTTTTGTAGTGTTTGTGCAATGTGTATTTTGTATTAAAATTAGTCAAAAGAAAGGTATTATTTTTCTTTATTGTTCCAAAAAAAATACATATTTTTTAAAAGTTTGAAACAACTACACACTGAAAAAATCACAAAGAAATATAGTTTTTTTTTAACTATTCAAGGATTCGTAAGTAAGGGCCCATTTAAATTTCTATTTCTGTCTATTTCCCTTCAAAAAGTAGAGAGAGAAGAAAAAATTACGCGTTGAGGATTAGCCATTAAAACTTGAGTAAATAGGCCTTATGAAACAAATAAAATTTAGAATAAAAAATGAAATGAGAAATAAAAAAGTGAGTGTGTTGATAACAAGACTTGAAATACCAAACCAAATGACTCCCATTCTCTGCACAGAACGATAAGAAATGGTTGGTGCATAAAATAGACCTATTTCAGTGCTCTTACCACATAACGACCAAAAAACGTAAATTTGACGAAGAATTGCGTAGGATGCGCGACGTGTACCCTTTAACGTTTTGTGGTCGTTATTTTGACACCAAAATAATCACGAAAACTCATTAGTCATACGAAAATGTTAACAAAACGTTGCAGTTTAACTAAAGGGTAAAATTAACGTTTAGGCGTCGGTAATTATTTCGTTAACGAAGGTTGTCCCGAAAATAACCAATTTCTCCACCAAATACAACGTTAATATTGGTTAAGTTTTTAGTCATCACAACCAGTAGGTCATACAATTGTTACTTGGGAAGGCTACCTCCTGGATCACTCTATAAAAAGTGTCAAACATACTATCATTATTTGTTTACCTTTCTTTTTCACGACGTGATTTTTATTCCCGCATAAACCAGTATGTGCAAAGCAAACAATTAATTTCCTCGTTTTCCTTTAAATCCATAAGGACGAATTCGAATTATACTCAAAAATTATAAATTTTAAAACTAGCTATGCAGAATATTATCTAATATTCCAATATTCCCAAATGGAAAAATACTCACTAACGAGAGTTGTCAACTGCTATGTTTTCATGGGTATTAAGTTCGTTTTCAAGTCATTTTATTTTTTCTCTTGATCTTGATATATAAAAGAAAAAGATACAATGAGTTTGGAGAACGAACTCAATACCCATGAAAACATAGCAAATAATAGATGAGTAGGTACTTTTGTTTTGTCATGGCCAACTTGACACAAGAATTGGTAGTGTCAGCTTTGCAGCACTCTATCTCAGCTATTTTTTACTATACAGAAAAAGTGTTTTACAAAAAAATATAGAGAATTTTGATATCTACAATTTATATTTGAACACTTTTCTTCTCAAGTCTACATAAAGAGAAATATGGCGGCGAACCTAGAGGGAAATTTTGTTGAAAAAATGTGGTTTTAGGTTACTGAACTGATCCCCTATTAGCCCTGAAAAGTGTGTCTGTGTAGTCAGTTTGGCCATTTCTAATACTAGTACCACTAATACTATTCTATTACGCTAAGTTATTATTGCTAGGGTTTTTTTTCGAAAATGCAATGGCAGGGCCGTTATAATATCTTCAAATTTATTTCTATCGAGAAGAGAATAGATAGGTTATGGACATTACTGATCTGTCGCAGCCAGCTTTAGTTTCTTTTAGAGCGAAACTTATAATATTCCATTTCACGTGATTCACGGAGGATTCACTTGGCTTAAGAGTGAATTTGAATTAAAACCAGTTCGTTTAGTCAAACAGATAAACCGTACATCAAAAATTAACGAATTTTGTTATAGCGGAGGCTTGTGGTATCCCCCACAGATCATTCGCGTGATTTTTTAAAAATGTGTATGTATATATCTTGTTTTTATTTAGTTTTTTAAAATAATCGATAATTTTTAGCGTGAATTAAACATTTTTAGAATACGTAAAATTATCTAAAAAACTCAAAATTATGCAAAATCACGTGAATGGTTCCGGGATAATGCTTTACACTTTCACCGTACAAAATTTGATACAACTTTGAATAACAGTTTTTTTAGATTAACTAATTGGAAGAAGCGCATGTTTTATTCAAATTCACCCTTAATATAAGTGAAAATGTTTTTGTAGTTTTTCGGCAATTTCTTCATAAAAGCTAGAAAATTTTTAAAAGATTGCAAACCTTTTCTTTTTCTGGTAAAAACTGATAAAAAAAAATCTGTACTTATTAGTGTTAAATAAAATTGTTTCACACACCTACTACCGAATAGAAAAGATATTAAGCCTTTACAAATTTCGCCGTTTCGTCGTTTATGGCCTTAGTTTTTTACATCAAGCCTCTTATACTGGAAGGTTATTTTTGTTAAGTAGGTATTAATCATTGAAAAACCAGCCTGCCTAAAACATTTCTCTGCAGCCATGCATTGCAATGGCACGTAGGTTCTCATGGTTCTCATCCTCAAGATCAAGGTGGCTTGGTCTAAAAATATTTTGTATATCGATAATATAGTGTGAGGGCATACTAACTTCCGATTTATTCCCTCACCCCTTCCCCTCTACAGCACCAATCTTTTCTGGCGATTTTTATAATTTAAACAAAACAATTGACCGATGCTTTTTTTACGTAAAACTTAATATTAACAAAGAAAAATGCATCGAAGCTTTACTTATTTACGGTGAAGGCCGATAAAATGTCTGTCCCAAATCACCCTAATAGTAATAAGCTACTTGATACCAAAGTTATTAGTTACTATATCGTAAATTGAGGTGTCTTCGGACAGTGACAGTGGGGTGATATCGGACATTTTTTCTGTTGTTAAAAAAAGTTCCCCAGGTATACATAATAAGAAGAAAAACTGAAAAAACCCAGTTTTTTAGCTGTTTTTACACAAAAAACTACCCCACTGTTTGAAGGTACCTCACTTCACAGTCAGCGGCGTTATTTCACATTTCTTTTGGGGTGGCATACCTAAATTCAAAAAAAAATTGAACGAAAAAAAAAACATTTTTAAGGGATTTAGCGAGGGTGAAAAAACAAAACAAATTTTTTGGTAAAACATACATTACAAAAAAAAACAAAAATGCTTAGACCTAAACAATAAATTAATGTAAAAAAAAATCTAAAAAGGGATTTAGCGACAGCGAATAAATAACAAAATCAATGAATAGCGAGCTTTCCCTCAAAAAAGGCCATGGTAACCGTAGATCCGGATTTCGCATTTGTGGTGCTGATCAGTACGGTGCTAAGAATTAGGAGATGAAATAATGATGAAAAAATGTGACACATGATTCATGTAAAAGACAACCATCTGTCAAATTGCAGAATCGGCAGATGTTCCTTTAATTTGACGGAAAATTAAGCGTCTCTACGGAGACAGATATAATTATCTTTACAGATATCCTAAGCTCTAGACTTGATAAATCTAAAAAGAGATTTAGCGAGGGTGAATAAATAACAAAATCAATGAATAGCGAGCTTTCCCTCAAAAAAGACAATGGTAACAGTAGATCTGGATTTCGCACTTGTGGTGCTCATCAGTACGGTGCTAGGAATTAGGAGATGAAATAATGATGAAAAAATGTGACACAGGATTCATGTAAAAGACAACCATCTGTCAAATTGAAGAATCGGCAGATGTACCTTTATTTGAAGGAAAATTAAGCGTCTCTACGGAGAAAGATATAATAATCTTACAGCTTTCTCTCAAAAAAGGCAACGGTAACCGTAGATCAGGATTTCGCACTTGTGGTGCTCATCAGTACGGTGCTAGGAACAGGATTCATGTAAAAGACAACGTTTTCTTCCTTTTTTTTTCGCACTTGTGGTGCGAATTAAGAGGTGAAATGATGATGAAAAAATGTGACACAGGATTCATGTAAAAGAAAACGTTGTCTTTTGATTTTGGTTTCCGGATACTCAGGAAGACCTCCCCCTGCCCTCCCCCCAATTGACGCTGCTGTTTACAGTATATGTATGTAACCGATTTTGATAACAGTGGTGTCGCTGGAATGCTGAGTCCCGAGAGTGTGTATGAATGTATTTTATTTATTATTGTGGTGATCCGGAGACTCGCTCCTATTAGAAACGTCGCCTCTTTCATATTATAATTTCGTGGTCCATCGATTGTTATTAATTAGCTTGACACACAAAAGAAATTTTTATCAGATTATTCGTACAGATCGTTTTAACCATCAAAAAAATGTATTCGTGGCCCATCACTAAATTTCGATCTGTGTTTGTGGGCCACTAAAACTCTCTCTTTCGACAATGCTCTGCTTCGTTTCGTCCGAAAATCCGGCAAAAAAACAAGGTCTTCGGCAGGATTGCTTCCAATCATAGAAATGCGATATTGTGGGTAGAAACATCGCGGACGTACCCATATTTTGAATGAACCCGATGTAGTTTATCATTTTTTAAAGAAAAATTTAGAATTTTAAAGGGGGTTGGGTTTTCATAACTTCCATTTTTGGAGCTCCCTGAGAAAGAAAAAAAGGCAGTGAATATTGGCGTTGTGTTTTTATAGTATTCAAAGCAATAATGCCCGTGTGCACCACTTCCCCTTACTTCTTCCACTTGTTCAAGTGCTGCTTGAACTGAGGGTGACCCTTGAGATTTACTTGGTTTGCAAGGGTTCCGAATATATTCCACTGAAAAAGTAAGGAAATTATTGCCAACGTGGCAGTTATCTGCATTTTGTTGTGTTTTTTGTGTGGTGATCATGATTATTACCTGTCATCTGTAAAAAAACACGTAAAATTTGAGGTTGTTTTAAAAAAATAAATTTTATTGATGATTTATGATTGTGTGGAGGAAAAGTCAAATAAAACTACTATAATTGGTTAACTATAAAACCTGAACTATGTTGGGAATTTGGAACCTTTGGTTGCACTAAAACAAAATTATGATTGTTTTCCACAAACCAAAACTACACTTTTTTGCACTCGACGCGCGTTTCGCTAACAACGTTAGCATCATCAGGAGACGATAAACAACCATTGTTTGATGATGCTAACGTTGTTAGCGAAATGCGCGTCGAGTGCAAAAAAGTGTAGTTTTGGTTTGTGGAAAACAATCATAATTTTGTTTTATAAAACCTGACTATTTATTTAGTATATGTTTTCACATCGTAATCAATACGTATTGAAGATTGTCTTCTTTTTCTTTCATAGAGCATGTTCTCTGTTCCGACAAAGAGCATGACATATGAAGAATAAGATGCTTGATTTTCGATACGTATTGAATACGATATGAAAACATACTAATTATTACACCACCAGACCAACCCAACCCATTTTTCAGGTTCTTTACAACGAATTTGCAAAAAAAAGGTGAATTATTCGCTTAGAGAAAAAAACATGATTTTTTTTGGACATTCTAAACCTTTTGTAAAAGGTATCTTCATCTCATTTTTTGGAAAATCCTTCTTGGTAGGTATTACATTAATTACAAAGTCTAATTCTTCATCTTCTTTGTAATCCCAAAGAAGTTCCATTTTAAGCAAAGAACACTATTACAATCACAGAAATATTTGAAGGCAACGGAACAGTTTTATAATCTGAATAAATTAATGACTTTTGTTTAAAAACATAATCAAAAAAATACCTCACATAACTTAAAATGCGCTTAAGCCGAAGGAATTCTACGGCTTATCTTAACGACAGCTTAAGTGCCACTTACATGATATTCCACACCCTTGCAAAACAAAACTAAAGCTTAAGCTCGGCTTACATGTCAAGCCGAACCCGTGCACACGGGCATAAGTAACATTAATACAAGACATTATTCTGATAAAGTAGGTATAGTACCGAAGAACTTCAGTTTAAAATGCATGAATAAGTTTACTTAATATAATGTTTTGTTTTACCTTCTAGAAATCATTATTAAAATCAGGGTTAGGACAATCTGACAAGCAGGGCAAAAAAGTTATTGAGTATATTTATATATGTTTGTTTTAAGACTTATAAAAATGCATACGAAGTGTATGTTAGGTCAAAAAAGTGCTGAAAAGTCGCCGGAAGTATCTTTTGACGGTATCTCTATAAAATCCCCACATTTTAGATATTGCTTTGGAACCAATCAGAACGGGGCTCTACAATCTTGCCATGAAGAGTATTCTGTAATTTCCTTAGACTTGGTTACCGATTTGGAATATTTGCTTCTAATATTTTAATTTCTTTGGCAGTATTAGCCATTGATTTAATTAAGATACAGTAATACTCAAAAGAAAATTGGAGATGCTACCTACCTAGAGGTCCTCTATACATTGTCTGACTGTTGTTGTTTTACCAGAGGTGGGCTCTCTCTTTGTAGTTTTATTTTTCATATTTGCATGTAAAACCGATTTGATGAAATGGACGAATGTTTTAAAACAAAAAAAGAAGTTAAAAAACCTCCAAATCAGTTACTTCAACCGAAAAGAAACTAAAAAAGAGAAGAAAAATGGAGAGTGACCATGCATTTGCCAAACTCGAAAATCAATAAAAATGGTGGAATTTGCGAAAAGTTAACATTGTTAATATTTATCGTGTATCTACCTCACTCTTTTTCTTCAAAAAGCTTGACGCAGTTTACTAATTAAAAAAAAATCTATCTTTTGAAAATTATCTGGGAAAATTATAAAAAGAGACAACAAAACATCAGTAAAACAACAAAAGATTAAAAGATCTTGGGTGGAAATAACGAAAATTTAAACTTGGATGAGCACCACAAGGAACACACAAAGGACCAAAGCGAAAAGAGCAATGATTAAACGATGTTTCATTTCTCTTTTCGCTTTGGTCCTTTGTGTGTTCCTTGTGGTATGCTCATCCAAGTTTGAATTTTCGTTATTTCCACCCAAGATCTTTTAATCTTTTGTTGTTTTACTGATGTTTTGTTGTCTCTTTTTATAATTTTCCCAGATAATTTTCAAAAGATAGATTTTTTTTTAATTAGTAAACTGCGTCAAGCTTTTTGAAGAAAAAGAGTGAGGTAGATACACGATAAATATTAACAATGTTAACTTTTCGCAAATTCCACCATTTTTATTGATTTTCAAGTTTGGCAAATGCATGGTCACTCTCCATTTTTCTTGCGTTTCTTTAAAACTTATAAACATCACTAAAACCACTTTATGCAATAAATCGATCGATTTTGAAGCGATTTAAAAAAGCGTATTTACTTTTTTTTTTATCTTCAAATTTTACGAAAATTCCCTCCTGCGGGGTCGGTAATTTTCGTAAAAATATCGGTAATTTTGATGGACTTGTGCAATTATCGACGATAATATAAACAAAAGGTTTGCGTTTGTTAAAGGTAGTACTCTATTACCACGGTCCCTGGAATAAACACGGTCTAGTAATTTTTTTGCTCCGCCCTCCTGATGACGACGCAAAGATATCAGCCTGCTTTCTTTATTGAGTTTTTTTATGGTTGACATTTGGGTTTATGTTATTTTTTCAGAAATTTTTGTAATAAAGTATTGTATATTTTCATCGATTCTTTTCTTTTGGCCCAAATTAAGTACTCAACGATATCATTTACATTATTTTTATCGTAGGTAGCTGCATTTATGCGTTTCTTTTTATTGAAAAGGCTCATCATAATATAGTAAGTATTCACAACAAGTATGTTCTTCTGAATAATAAAAAATCATTGGCAACGTCACTTCTGAACCAACTCCAACTTATCCGATGGGATTCTTGACGGAATCGATTAGCAAATAATGATCTTAATTTCTATTTAGTGCAAGATCATTAATTATTTGTACACAAAAAGTTATAATACAAGATAAAAGCAAAATCAAGCATTTAAAAAAAAAAAAAAAAAGAAAAATCCGAAAATTTAATTTAATTTGTCAAGCCTTCTTAAATGGTTATTATAACAAAAACTGACATAACATTGGCAAGCGAATTTTTCATTATATTGACAGTTTTTAATATTGATTAAAATTTCGTAAAATGAACCGTTTAGCCGCTGTTACATAAAAAAAAATCAGCGAAATATTGTTAAAAGTAAACCAGTTGGTAAATTTATTATTATTTTTTTTTGTTTTCGTTCGTGAAATAATCTCCTAATATCCCCCGATAAATAAAGCCCTCACTAGAATTTTGTTAAATAATTTTTAAATCACCTTGTTTCTGAATCACAGTCGATTAGTTTTTTCCACTCTAAGCTGCCGCCTTTTCCCACCTAAACCACCTAGTTCTCCTCCTCCGAAGCGCATTCCACCCGCCCTCTTATATCTATGGATTATAGTTACAATTTGCTATCTTGGTCGAATTAAGAGACTTCCGACCTCAAAACTTTATTATTATGAACAAAGGTCAGTCGCAAAGGTAGCGCTATGGTGGGATCGATTAGTAGTTTAAGGTTGCGTTTTTATTTTTAAGCCCTTGGACTCATTTTTACTTGCTTATTGGGTCAACCCTTAGAGCAAGAAATCTTGATGCGCAGCTCAAATCATTTTGCCAGCGTTTTTTTACTTCAATTGGTCGTAACGTTTGTTCCCGTAAACCGATTTTAATGAAATAAAGCCTATGTACTGTCCAAGTCCAACGAATAAGATACAATGCATAAAAGTATTATGAAAATCCGTACAGTGCTCCAGTAGAATTTAGGTGATGCTGGAGCAAATAGACAGATAAAAATACTAAAAATTGGATATTTGGTATCTATATCGTTAAGTTAAAAGCCAATACCAAAATTTCTTTAAAAATCTTCAGTGTATATACAGAAACGGTCTATCCAGAGATTTATTATATATAAATATACTTTATTTTATAAATGTACAAATTAATAACAAAAAACCTAGAAATTAACATTTTAGTCCGTTGAGCAAAACGTAACTCCCCCCCCTAAAAAAATACTACTGACATCGTCAGCTAAAAGAAATATTTTAGATAAATCTATGAAGATGTATACAAGAAAGTTGCTTTAATGAAAATGCATATTTGTCAAACACAAACTGTACACGAAGCATGGAACACTTAGATTTAGATATTTCAAAAAATTATAATTTATAATGTTTTTTATTACAAAGCAAAAACCTCAGTCCTCGGCCGTAGTCCCAAAACAGTATTAAAAAAAGTATTTTAAAGAAAGATGAAGATAATTTAACGCCATTTTTTGATAACAATTTCGAATTTTCTGTTTTGTCATCTGTCTGTCATCTTAAATAGTGCATATGATTTTTATTTTATAATTTTTTAAAGTGTAAAGTGTGTAAGACATAAGGTAAGTATTAATCTCTTTTAATCAAAGTTCTTTACAGTCGTTAAAATTACCGTCCGACTTTAGTATTTTAGCACATCCAACAAAATTTTAAGCGGTGTTTAAATATAGTAGTTTTAACTACTAGTGGCTATAATAGTGCTTTTTTTACAAGCGTTGGTTTAAATAACGAGCGCAGCGGGGTATTTAAAAACGCAAGTAAAAAAAAGCACAGTTTAGCCGCGAGTTGTTAACACTATTTTTTTAATACCTTTATCAAAAAGTCCAAGAAAAACAGGAAAATACTACAAAAATCTCGAACGAAGAGCACTTCTCGCAACACACCATCTTTACACTATAAATCAAGGCGGCTGGTAAATGACATAACAATCGTTTCCATGGCAATGTGCCTTGTTACTCGGTGACGTTCATTATTGCGACATTTTAATCTTTAACAGTTTCATATTTTGACGATGTTTTTAAATGATTTTTTCGTAAATACTTGGTGAAAACTGAAAAATATTACTATATTCCGCTATTTATATGTAAAAAAAAGTTTTTTGCGTCGGTAACGAAAAAACGCATGCTTTAGTTATTTTCAGGAAGTTACTAAAATCGTATTTTTGATGAAGGTATAAAAAAAATTATTTTAAGTTTCATCATGGGCGTACTATAATGTCAACTTAAATTTGATTTTAGTTCTACACTCCATTTCAAATTGCTACGGATCAATTTTTTGACACTGACAATGACAGTTTCTGTATTTAATTTTCAGTCATATTGAAATTGGTCCGGAGAATTTGGAATGAGGTGGAGATCTTCTTATTTTTGGCTAAAAAATATAATTTTTTGAATTACCATCTCTCTGGTAAGTAGGTAAGTATTCGAGATATCATTGACATAATTTCTTCATTGATTGTTTTAAAATTATAATTATAGGAACCTTATATATATCAAACTTAAGTTGAGTAGTCCAAATAGATTCTGATTTGAATTAGCAAATCCTTAGAATACTTATTCTCTTGAATTTTTATAATAGAGGAATACCATAATTTCCAAATTTTAAGAAAATAATAGTAGTTTTACTAATCAGTGCGCAACACCATCGATCCGAAGGTATTTGATTAAGGTAAGGCTTAAGGCCATTTCCCCAACTAATATTAAAAACGATTCCCAAGTTACCTAAAACTTTGAGATTTTTTTATTATTGTTTAAAGAAATTGGATATACAAAATTTTGTGTAAAATATACTTAAATTTCCCAACTGAACCTTCATATTTCCCAACTTTTAAATTTATTGCAGATCGAAGTGAAGGTAAAAATATAGTAGTAAATGTCATTTCCTGGCTCGTGAGTACCGTCACGTAGCAAAACGAAGAAATAGATCGGTACTTTAAACTACTTCGACCTGCTTCATATTTTTTAGGGCTGCAGTTTATAATCTTGTTGGTTAGTCCTTTTTTATAACTTGTGGTCTTATGGATGTATTCCTTACAAGATTCCTTAGTTACCGTAGTGGATTTCCATCCCCCCCAAGTGTGCGGGATAAAAGTTGCTACTTTGCATATGCAAAAGTGTGCACAAAGTAGCTTCTTTGTGGTCACTTATAGAAAAAATTATTAACTGTACTGTATTGTGATTTCGAGGCAATTACCAAATATAATATCCATATGGGAAAGATATTTACCATAGATGCGTCCGTTTGATTATAAAATGTCATAAAAAGTGTGCTTTCATAAACCCATAATATATTTGATTGAATTTGTATGATTATAGGATCACGTAAAACAGATATATGAAACCAGATGAAATCTTACCAAAATCAAAGACATAACATAAATTATTACAAACTTTCCTAAAATGTTATCTCACAAAAGTTTATAAACCTTATAAAAACTGATAAAAATTGGGTGGATTTTTTATGAGATTTCCTCTTTCAAATCACCTTTTTTTCTTAATTCACATCCTTTAAACCACCCAGCTGCTGAAGAATAAAAGTGTTACTTTCTCGATTCACCTAGTAAATCAGACACATTAAGGTGAAGGTTCACGGTCTCCGAAAGCATATCGCCTATTGTTCTCCTTTTTGGGTGGGCGGGCTGTCGTCTCTCTCTGAATTTCTAATTTTCCATTTTAAATTATTTCTCTTTCTTTGGGTATTTAGATGTAGCACTAGATTGCCTTCAAATTAATCTCTTTTACTTTTTTAGGCTTTGCCTTCTTATCTTAATGGAAGCCTCTTTCAAGCGTGCTCAAATTAGAGTATTTTAATATTATTGTAAACCATTAAATAAATTATGCTCAATGAAATTTCATTCATTTATACCGAGGATAAGAAGAAATCGTTTTGTTTCTACAACAGGACTTAACAAAAATTAAGTTAATCTTTGGTATCGATTTACGTTAAACAATTAAAGCCAATTACACGGAAAGAAATAATGTCCTAGAATTCAGTAAATCATGTTATAAATTTTAGAATCTGTCAATTTATTAACATTTAGTACTATATATTTGATTTTATCTTCTGTGTACTTGAATTTAGTACGGTCTAACTGAGATCAATCTTTGGACAGTATTTAATGCTAGTATAAGCTTAACAGACGCTAATATTTGATTTAAACTTTTAAGCACTAACCTCTAGTACATGCTGCTACTAAATATAATTATAAGAATATATTGGTTTTAGTATTTAACATAAAACTAACGATAAGTACATAAGTACTGAATACTAGTACTTAAATATAGCAATAGTTTTTATTCCTTACAAAAATTGGTATTATTAAATTATGTTACTACCAATTAGCATATAAAGATAGATTCTAGTACAGGTGAATTAGAGATAATCAATAAAATGAATATCAATGCAGGTGTATTAATATTCTATATGCACGTACTAAAGATAAATTTATTTGTACTGATTTTTAACGGTTTTTTTTATAGAAAGTTTTTTTATCAGGATCATGTCAGTCATCCCAGAACTTTCACGGGTGTATGTTGTACGAGTTATTGTCCTTCATGGCACCATTTTCGCTTGCAAAACACGTGGTATTTGTTTTCAGTTTTGGATAGGAAAAAACCTATTATTTTAAAGGTATGTTAAATAACCTATTTAAAATAAGTATTTTTTTTTTAAATAATTACGAATTTCATTACATATTTTTTTATTATCCATGCATTTTTTTATTTAAGATTCAAGAAACGTTTTATTTGTCGAATTGTTTACAATGCAGTATGACCATCGATTTACCACGACGCCAAAGAAAATTTATTATTTAATAATTTAATGATTCTATATTATATATTTTTTGTCCATTCCCGATAAAATTTAATAATTGTTTTTAATGTCAGAAAACAATACTTACTTATATATTAAAATTTAGTAGGCTTGTACTACATTCAAATCTACGATAAGTTTATATGTAGTGCAAAAAGAACTGTAATTTAGTAAAAATAGTATTAAATATTAGTATTAAATGGCATTTGTGGTACTAAAAGCTAGTACAATAAATACTACGGTTTTAGTTTAAAAATAATAAATATTAGCATAAATGTATTAATATTTACTCCAAGATGTTTAAGATTTAGTTTCGCAAATACTAAATACTATTATTAAAAGTACTGACAAAGAGTTATTGCTAGTAAAAATTTTCTCAATATTAATGCAATCTGTATTTTTTCAAAATAAGTATTAGTGAGGCTTTATTCTACTATTTATTCTTAAAATACTGATTTATAGTTCAAAATCAGCCAACCCCAAGATCAGTTAACTTGTACTAATATTAAATACAAATGTTATTGACGCTATATTGATGAAGATTTACTAGTTTTTAGTGTATGGTACTAATATTAAGGACATATTTCTTTCCGTGTAATTACATTTCTCCGCACGAAAATCCTCTCCGACAAACAGATATTTCGATAATTCCTACCTATTTAACCCTTATACCGACCTCATCGCGATCGCCCCCCCTCTTTCTTCGAGAATTTATTTACAAAATCGCTGGTTTTTCATAAAAACAGTAAAATTTTTGATAGTTTTTCAAAAATAGAGGTGTCCGAGGATGTTCCCCCAAAAAAATCAAGAATCATGTTGATGATTGTTACTTTTGCTTAACAACAATTCTGAAATTTTCTAGTAACAGCAAGAATAAAATAGAACATTCTAATATCCCCTCAGCCATTAGACCTGTACCTTAATTCTAGCATACCTGTTCCTAAGTCTCTAGAGGAATATGAAATCGACTCGGAATGGGATGAGCTCTCATAAAATTGCACTTTAATAAGTGCCTATTTCCCACTGGATGCTATGAGAGAAATTTTACTTTAATAAGTCTTAGCTTTTTGGCATAATCTATATTTAATATCTCATAAAAACCTGTAGAATTTTCTGTGTTTGTATGATTACAAAGTATTCCTAAATTCTTAATTAACATTATTAGTAAGTATGTGCATAAATGTATATTTTATTATAAAACAATAGTAAATTTATAATAAAAACCTATAAAACTTATGAACTAGTCAAATTATAAAATCCCCTGGAAAGCCAATAAAAGTTGTGTATGTGTACAAACCCACATAAAAACTTATAAAATGCTGGGTTTTTTCCAACTCAATAATTAATAAAACGAAATATTTATAGAAACCCTTAAAATTTTATGAGTCTGGCTGATCATTAAATGTCTCGAAAGTCTAATAAAAAATGTGTTTACACAAAAACATTATAACAAACTATGATGAACCATTGATTATAAAATCTCATGAAAAACTGTGCTTTCATAAACCCATAATATATTCGATAATAAAATGTTTATACTTATAAAATTTTATAAATATTTAAGAGTTTGTATGATTAGTCAGTCAGGTAAAACACAGATGAAATCTTACCAAAATTAAAGACATAGCATAAATTATCACAAACTTTAATAAACCTAAAATGTCTCCTCAAAACCAGATAGTTTTGACGCTGAGGAGACAGAAGTCGGTCCAAATTTTTAAGAGGAAGTCGTTTACGAATGTAGTAGAAGCAAACAGCCACATTTTATATCTCAGGAAGAGCTCAATGATCTAGTTCGTGATTTAGATCTTCCCAAAATAAAGGCACAACTGCTTGCATGTGGTTTGCAGTAGTGGAATCTTTTACAAACAGGTGTGCGTACTAGCTAAGATGCTGATCAATATAGAATTTCTCTGCGAGAGTACCTCCAGGGTATTCGGATATTGATCTTATGATTGCTTTGTTCTAAAACAAAACATACAACGCTATTTAGCAAAATCCTATTTCCACCAAACTATATTCCAGGTTGAATGAATGAACTTCAAGTCTCTTTGAGAAAATGGGCGACCCTTTTCAATTTGAAATATCTGTGCCGATCTCAAAGGTGTTGCGCTGCTCACAGAACTGCAGGGAGGCTTTTCAAAATATTACTGTTTTTTATACAGATGGGACAGCAGAGCCAGAAACCAACATTTAGTTAAAGATTGGCCGTTATGTGAAAACATTATGCCCGGCCAGAAAAACGTTTTTAATGAATTTTTTAATAGATTAGCAGAAAGTTTATTTACCTCCTCTGCAGCCTTGGATAGAGAAGGAAAAGCTTTTCTTTATTTGAGATGGAAATTCCCGCGTAAAAGTGACGCAAAGCTTAAAGAAGGAACGTTCGTTGGACTTCAAATCTTAGGATTTGTTGAAGACGAAAATGTTTTGTTTGAGAAAAAAGAGAAGGTCATGGGGGCTGCCTTTAAAAATATATGTATCAACTTCCTAGGTAACAAAAAGTCGGACAACTACAAAGATCTAGTTGCAGAACTTTTTCAATCTTATATGGCCTTAGGTTGCAATATGTCACTTAAGATGTATTTTCTTATTTGGAGTTCTGCCCTATCAATTTGGCGCCGAAGGGTTTCATCAGCTCAGATAGAAAAGTGGTACAGTGGGAAATGGACCCCAATTATGCTAGGTGACCAGTGTTAGTTGCAAGCGAAAAAGACAACCAAATAAATTATTTTATTGTATCTACCCTTTTTTCCATACAATATGAAGTATATTTTGTAAGAAAAAGTGGTTTTATAAATCCCTTCTCTAAAAACGTGTAGGTGATAGAGAGAAACCGCGCGAGGTGCACGTGCCCCTTAGCATGCAAGTTTTCTTTCTCTAAGAAGACTTAATATTGTCTGACAATTCTTTCTTGGTTGCAAAAAAAACGCATACACGCATTTGTCCTTATTGCAAATTTTGCCCCCCTAATATCTCGAGATTGAGATTGTCAAAATCATTTTGAATAATAAGGACAGCTATTATTGGAAAGATACATTTTTAAATATAGGAAAATAGTACAGTAAAATTGTCATAAATAAGGGGGCTACCTTAAAAAAATCCGGGTAGGATAAAATTTTGTATGTTGTTGGGGTGGGTCTGAAAGTAACATCCCCAAGTTTGCGTTTCTCCCACTACTCGGGAACCATCCACCATTTTGAAAAAACTTGATAACCGACTTTTCTCCAACAAAAATATTCGGAATAAAATTCTCAAAAGTTTCTATAACTAGTTTTCAAAAAGTTAGATTGCGCCGAAGTTACAAAAAATCAGTTTTAACAGTGTCTAAGCTACAGCGACTGAAAGTCGGTAAAATTCTTTGAGAACCGCTTTCTGGGCATGCATGAAGTTGCGTGTTGTGAATTATATATTATTAAGTATTTATAGTAAGAGCAGCACAAATAAGGTACGAAATTAAAGCTTGTGACGTGCGCTACACAAGTGACCTGGTCTGTCGGCACGAAAATTGCCGAAAGTATCTGACAGACTTAGTCGTTAAATTGATATTTCGTAACTTCAACGCCCTCTATCTTTTTAAAAACTAACAGAGTTAAACCTGTGACAAAAAATATTGCAAATTTTATGCCATATATTTTTGTTTCTACACTTTTTTGCCTCCGACCAACAGTAATGGAGAAAATCGGTTCCAAAGTTTTTCAAAATGGCGAATAGTTCCCGAGGAGCGGGGGAAACACAAACTCGGGAATTTTACTTTTAGACCCCCCAAAGAATATACAAAAAACTCTGCCTGTCCGGTTTTCTTTCGAATTCACATGAAAATTTTACTGTTCTACCATCAATTATGTAAAACCCCCACCTGCAACATTTTACAACATATTTGGAACCCCTTTCCCCTCCCTTTTGGCACTTAATAATACTTCTACCTACCCTTCCAACCCCTCTTGATGTGTTTGTGTAAGCGATGGATGGTCCGTTACCCAAAAGGACTATCGGTACTCGACTAAATGTTAGTCTGTCAGATACTTTCGGCAATTTTCAAATTTTCATGCCGGCAGACTGGGTCATTTATGTAGCGTACATCACAGTACATATATAATAACTAATCCACAACACGTGACTTCATTCATGCCCAGAAAGCGGTTCTCAAAGAATTTTACGGACTTTCAGTCGCTGTAGTTCAGAGACTGTTTAATTAATTATAAATAATATATACACTTTTATAGAATTTTTTCTTTAAAGTTTAAAAAAAAAACACTTTTAGTTGGTCAAAATACGTTAAAACTGATTTTTTGTAACTTTGGCGCCCTCTATCCTTTTGGAAACTAACTACATAAAGTTGAGCACTTGGATCAAAATGTTGCAAATTTTTTGGAAAATATTTTTGTTCTAAGACCTTTTCATCTCCGACCAATAGAAATGGAGAAAAGTCGGTTACAAAGATTTTTCAAAATGGCAGATGGTTCCCGAGTAGTGGGGGAAACACAAACTTGGGAGGTTTACTTTCAGAACCCCCGAAAGAACAACTCCAACACCACCACCGAATGAATGGCAGTCCGATAAGTTAACTTAAAGAGGTACCACTGCTTGAAAGCGCTATTTACTATTAAATCATTGGTAATGTATTTATAAACATTCGGGCACTCTATTTAAAGTAGTATTCACTATTATTATTTTGGTTGTCTGAAAAAGGAGGTTTGTAGGTCAATTTCACTTTTCAACTGTCGAGAAGAAAGACACAAATGGGCTGATATTTTTACGTATGTGTAGCATAATCCAAAACGATCATCATAGATAATGCCTCAAAATAACCTATACAAACACGAAAATTTTGCCTTATTCGTTTTTTTCTCTAGAGTCATCGCATTTCTACTGGCTACCTATTTTTTGTAAATGAAAAAAAAATGGAGAAAATCCTTTGAATAGCGTTGTAGATTTGGAAAAATTATTTTCATTAATTCAATATTATGCTTAAGTTGGGTAACCTGCCTTTACTCATAAAACATACAAGGAGCTTCAGGATACTGCGAACCTAGGGGGAATCGGGAATCAAGTCCAATTTACTCTCCATGCCGTACGACCGCGGTGGGGTCGAAGCACGCCTTGCTCGAAAAACAGATTGGTAAGTTCTTAAGTGAAATAATACATATTTAAAACTAAAAATGGATGTCTACGAAGTTGCCGAAAAAGTGCAGATGGTCAAATGGTACTATGAAGGCAGACCATTGAGACTTATTCAAGAACTTTTTTTGGAGCATTTTGTAAATCGCCCAGAACCTAGTTTATCAACGATTCATAGGTTTGTGCAGAATTTTGAAAAGTTTGGTTGTGTAACGCCAAGAAACCATAAAAAACCCACCGTTTTGAATGACGAGCAGGAAGTACGAGATGTGATGATTTGCGCTGCAGTGGAGGAAAATCGAAAGTTAACTAGCCACCAAATTGCCGAAGCAGTTGATACGTCATCAGCCACTGTCTTACGTGTTCTCAAAACGAATGGTTATCATTCTTACAAAGCGTCAAAAACGCATCAAATGTTTCCGGAGGATAACTATCGTCGTATGGAATTTTGCGAAACAGTGATGGAAAGGGCTAATCGTGATGAAAACTTTCTGAGATCTATTCTTTTCACAGATGAAAGCACTTTTCCATTATGAAATCGTCATAACCCAACACAGGTTCAATATTGGTCGAGGAAAAATTTGCATTTGTATTTTGACGTAAGAACACAGTATCCTCAAAATCTAAATGTTTGGGGGGGGTATTGTAGGGGAACACGTAATTCGGCCATTTTTTATTGACGGCAATTTAAATGGTCCTAGATACTTGGATCTAATGCAGCAGCATATAATTCCAACTGCTAGTATAGGCAGTTGTTAGCTGTGAAATTTGGTGAAACATGGTTTCAACATGTTTGTTGTTGTTGGCCTTGTTAGGGAATGTAATAAGAGGTTTTTATAATAGGCTTGGATATTGTCTAGCCGAGCAAGGAGGACTTTTCGAACATTTGCTCTATTTTTTTTTTGTCTGAGAGAATCTTTTTGGTTTTTAGAATGTATTATTTTATTTTGAGAACTTGCTTTTATTTTGTTTCTCCTTATTATTTTCATTGTAATACGTTACTAGTTATAAATATGTGCAGTTAAAATAAAACGCTCTAATTTATTAGTGACAAAAAAAAGAAAATTACGTTATCAAAATTTGCGTATTTATTGAGCAAATTCCGGTTATATGGACTACACTTCACATTGCACCGTGGTTAGAGGCGTACTAAACGCAAGCCGCGAACGGTGATCGCAAGCCTAAGTGTTGCTTGCTCCACTGATAGGTGTGCAGTGTCCCTGCGTGTACGTACACTGGCAAATTGGACTTCTTCCGACCTATGTTCGCAGTAGCCTGAAGCGCTCTGTATATGCTGTGACTGAGATTAGTGAATAAACACAATCGTCAAAAATCCAAATAATGCAACAAAATTCTTCCAGAAGTTTTTTTGCAAAGAAAACTCTTTGTTTCCGGTTTTATAGGTAAGTTATTTTCTAACAGTTCATTGTTTTTATCGAACATGGTGGTGGGGGAAAAAGAAATTGCAAATATAATACAACGTTTATACACTCCTAAAAATTTTTAAAGTGTTTATATCGACCTAAAATAGGTTTTAAAGCGATAAAATTCTTTCTTAAATCGCTTTAAAATAAAATCGACTTGCGACACCATTTACAAAAGCGCCTTAAGAGGCCCATATAAACAAAGTAAATTAAAAGTGGGACCTAAAATCTAACTAAAGGTTATAGTTGGCCATCTTTTCCCACATATTTTTATGCAAATGGTAATGTTAATCCACAAAAAATCTGAGCATAGATCAAGATCGTTTTTAATTGAATCGAAAAAGTTTACAAACTCCTCCAAACAAAAATTAATTTACGGAACAATATGGTCCTATTTATTAAATTTGTTTACCTACATAAAATAATAATAGGCTATTATAACTACTTAGAAGCGGTTAATTATAAAGTAATAGAAGCTGCATGACAATAGTTTATTTTATCTATGACTTCAATGAGTGAAAGTAAGAACGCTTATTTAGAAGAGAAAATAATTTTGTTGGAATTTTTACAACACTATATTGTACACACGAGGAAGTAAGAAAAATTTGTAATTAGTGGATTTTTAGGGCTGTTGGATTGAACTTCATCAGTTTGATTTAGTTTAATAATGACAGGTTGATTTTACTTGGTGTTCTTAAATAAAATTTAAATTATTGACAAAACTTTCAAGTATTTTGAGTTTAAACTTTCCGAAGATTTATTGTGACAATTTCCAGAGTAAAATTGTATTTTATTTTTAAAAAGTAAAAATTTTTATATATATATATATATATAAAATATATAATAAATTATTCAATATTTTATTCAGGAAATAGTATAATTTTTGACATATATAAAACCAAACAATCCAAAATGCAGAAGGAGGGGGGCAAAAATAATGACGACAAACACCAAATTTAGTTTAGGTCCAAGATAGATACAAACAAACTATACCTAAAAACTTTAAAAGAACATATGTATGAAAAACTCCTAAAAAAAACCTAAAACTATAATGGGGATTAGATTTAACAAAACAATTTAGTTAATTGATATGATTTTGAAAACGAGAAGTTATGCATGAAGCAATTCCAACCCCCTGTTGAGGACGTGACGTGATATTTGTGTTTATTTTATGTATCAAATTACATTCGTAAAAATGTACTCAAACCAATAATGAGGATGAACCTTTTCTTTATAAATATGGCATCGTATAAAATGTAGGTGACGAAAAGTAGGTCACAGCCACTACTCGGTTTACAGGTCAAGTTCAGCTCGCATAATATACACAATAATTTTACACTTCAGTGTCAGAGTGAAAAGTTTTATAATTGGGATCGCCTTCAACAGTTTTAGTTTTGTTTTATGTATGATGATCGTTATTTTGTAGTATTTTATGTATTTTATCCGGTTTTACGTGTCAAGGAGTTATTAATTAATAAATGTCTATTTTTGTATCTGAGGAAAATATTAATAAGAATAAGCAGTGGCGCCTGGCCTGCTTAATACTTTCTTCTTTTATTAAAGATTTGCTACGATATCAAATATTTAAAAAATTTAGCACTACTGGCACAGACCAAACTAAACTTTTTAAAATACTTTTAACAGTGGCGGATACAAGAGGACATTCGCCTTCTTATTTGCATCTAACCCAATCCGCGTTTTTAAATATTATAAAATAAATCGAGTAAAGATTTACACCAAAACTTCCCTCTCTCAAGAAAATACAGTTTTTCTAGGGTGTATACGAATTTTTTAGGGTATATCCAGGCTTTTTTAGAGTGTATCCAGACTTTTCCAGAGTCTATCTGTATCTTTCTGTTACATTACATGGAGTGTGGCCGAGGTGCGCCAAAAAAAACGAACTTTTTTTAAATGAATATAACTAAGCGAGAAAGTTTCTCAAATTTGACCTTTCCTAAAATTCCAAAATGGTGGAGTCATTTAAAAAATAGGCATTTTTGATCCCCTAGACATGCACCTTAAAGCCTTTTATGTAAAGATGGTTTGAAAATTTTGTCGTATATACGTCGCTTAATCCGTTTGAAATCGATTTTATTTTAAAGCGATATAAGAAAGCAGCTTATCGCTTTAAAATCTATTTTAGGGTCGGTATAAACACTTGAAAAAGGTTTTAGCCCTCGTTTTACTAAAAAGTCTGATTTTAACTTAGTTTTTTTTTATTTGTTTTCTTTTTAAACTAACATTTAATGACATTTACTGAAGGAGGTGTAAACCCTCGGAAAAAGCGATTTTATTTAAAACCGTCCTTATATAAAAGCGGGTTTAAGTGCATATAAACGTAGTAAATGTAAAAATTTGGTTTAGAAATAACGTAGTTTTAAACGTTCAAATAGACCAAGCAGAATTTGCCTCGGTTTCCATGCGAAAACCTATTTTGAAACCAACCGAAGCAAACTCTGGTCTATTTAAACATTTAAAACTACTTTATTTTGTAACCGATTTTTTTGTTAGCGTTATATTAAAATGCTTGGAAATAATGTGTGAGTAATTAGACATAGTGTTGTACAGAAAATTCTTCCTAAGAAGGTTAAAAATGCCCATTTTTTAAATGAGCTCGCCATTTTGGCTCTTTTGTAAATGTCAGTTTTACACTGGTTTTATAAACTTTAAGGCTTGCGCTCCCTAAATACTCTAAGTTTGGTCAATTTTTGGAAGTTATTGCTAATCCTAATCCAACTAGTTTTTAGCAACACACCACGCATATCGGTAATTTCCATAAAACGCCAGCAAATCTGCCAAATAACCTCGAGCGAACACCGGAAGAGCGATCTATATTACAACCTCTTAATTACACAAATTCGATAAAATGCAACTCTTAGAAAGCAAGATTTATCGATCATTGATTGGCAGGGGTGCACAGGCTTTTGTGAAAGGCAAACCTAGATTTTGTTCGCTCTTTTCTTAAATCGAGAGAAAATTTGCTCCCAGGGAGTTAAATTTTCTCGCTACTCTCTCATTGGTCCAAATCTTCGGTTTAAATCGGTTTCTCTGTTGATGGAAAGTAATTCTATTGGTCTTGAAATTTGAAATCGAATCTTTTTCCCCCGCCACTTCCCGCGTTAGAGGGAGGTGGGTACCTGAGAATACCATATTATTGTATTGTCACCGGAATTATAAATGCATGCCAAATTTGAAGGCAATCGGATGTGTATAAGTTATTTAAAATTGGTTAGCAAAAGATCACCAAAAATCGTCCATCTTGAATCCGCAACATTGAATTTTCAAAATCTGATTAGAAGTTCTCTCCATCCATCCCCAAGTGCACCAACACACCAAATTTCAACGAAATCGGGCGTACTTCAACTGTACTCCCCCTCACTCCCTTCGAATAGGGGGAGCTGTCAATTTCATCATACTATATGTTGTCACCGCTATATAAGCCAGCCAAATTTGAAGCAAATCGGATGTCGGGAAGTTGGTCAAAATTAAGTTGCAAGATTCCACCCAAACAAACATATCTAGTTAGATACATTGCAAGTTAAATAAAAGCTTGTAAAAAAAGGAATAATATAATCCAGAGGAAGTTATTGATAATAATTATCTATTTTTAGAAAAAATCGGGTTTGACACCTGCCAGAAAGATGTTACATGGGTTTTTTTTCTTAAATATCTGGGGAAAAAATATGGCCTTAATAAGCTATTTAAACATTTCAAGCTTACTTATTACTGGGCCGAATTTTTAAAATATTGCATGGATGTGATTGGAAAGCACGTGGCTTTAAAACCGACGTTTTAGATCTGGAATTTTTAGGAAATGTGAAATTTGACATCGTATCCATAAATTTTGCTGCCTTGAATTTCTAAACTCCCAATATTATTAAAATGGGACATTTTCTTGTTTAGTTATAATCATTTAAATAAGGTTTTTGGCAAATCCTTTGATCTTTTGTTTTTGTTGTTTTTGTTTCTTTTCGGTTGAAGTAACTGATTTGGAGCTTTTTTTTACACCCTATATATGTTGTAAATCATTTTCGCGCCAATAAACAAATATTTTTATCCATCAATCACGCAAAAACGGTTGAACCTATAGGGTGTAACCTGGATCTTCTTAACCTAGGCAATTTTATATTTGATATTTCTCAATGACTGAATTATATGGCACCCAAAATTAAATTTTTCAAAAGCTTTTGCATTTTTTATGCGCTATATTTTTGGAACCACTAAACTAAGATTTTTATAAACTTTTTTTATGGATGAAGTTTTTTGCAGCTGGCTTTAAAGGTTTTAAAGGGTGTAGTAATAGGGGAAAGCTCAAAAACAATAAAGGTCTGCGCGTCAACACAAATAGTCGTTATGCAATATTTCGTTTCGATTGGTGCAGGGGTTTTTGAGTTGCAGTTTTTTTAAAGTGAGCTACGGACAGACCGACTGACAGACAGACAGATAGACAAAGCGAAGGCTTCTGGAAACGTACTTATCTAATCAAATTCGTAGAAATTCGATGATTACAATACTTCTCTTAGCGAGGGAAATAAAAACGTGAACAAAATCAAACTTTTTGACTAAAATGTCAAAAATTTTGCCTGAGAAGCTATAAATATAACATCACTGATTATATTAGAGTTTTAGTTTAATTTTTATTAATTTTTATGATCCACGTTCAAACTTTTTGTAAAACTTTCGAATTCGGTGCATTTATGATACATCAAACCACCCCTCGTTGGTAGCTAACCTCCTCCTAAACTTTTCTCAAAAATATTTTACAAAAATCGTCAAAAATATCAAAATTGATAGTTACAAGATTATTTTAATTCGAAACAATTTTTGTCAAAAACATTTAAAATTAAAGCGGCCCCCTCCTTTTAAAATATCGAAATTAATTTTTTCAGAACAAAACGCTAAAAGTGTACTGGAATAAGGTAATTTAATTTAAAATAATGTATATCTAATAATGTTACCTAAAAAAGATCTAGAATTATTGTGGGGATCATTTTGCCCCACACTCCCCTATTTATTTTAAAATACCAGATCTAAAGGCGGTTTCGATACAAAAAAATTCGAGAATTTTTTAAAGTAACTTTAAAATTGTCGAAATTTATCATCGATGTACTAATTTATATATTCCCCAGAACAAAAAATATATAAAGTGATTTTATCGCGCTGGCTTCAATTTTTGGGAGTTTCAATAGTTTCAATAGAAATAGAGCAGCAAAAAAATTTTCTTTTTAATGGTCCCGGTTATGGCTTGTAACCCGATTATGAATTTTAGGACCAACCTGGCAAGTTGGTTTAGCTCTTCGGTTGCAAACATAACCCCTAAAATGATTTTTTCTCGTATGTGACATCATTGTTTTTGAACCGCTGTAAAAATAATGGCAAACAGAACCAAAACCGCCAGTAAAAAGGGCATCCCATTGGTAAATTAAGTGCGTCACGCGTTGTGAGCTGACACCGCTTTAGAGCTGTCAAAAAGTTGTCCTGGTGCAGTTCCAAAAATGAACATCAATTTATCATTTTATATTTGCGCTAACCATAAAAATTAGCAAGAAAACCGAAATTAGGTATTTGATGTAACTATCGAAAAAGGGTTCATTACAGAACCCGGCCGAGAAACTCATTGAGTTCACCAGGCAGGAATCCGGACAATGGTTGATCTATATACCGGACACTGCAGGCTGAAAGTACCATTGCACAGAATGGGTCTAAGTGAGGACACCGAATATAGGCTCAGTATGGAGGAGGACGAGACGGCCAGGAGATCCGGACAATCAATGGTTGATCTATATACCGGACACTGCAGGCTGAAAGTACCATTGCACATAATGGGTCTAAGTGACGATACCGAATGTAGGCTCTGTATAGAGGAGGACGAGACGGCCCGACCTTGTGTGTTGTGTGTCCGGCCATTGCACGTCAACTCATATTGGTCAAACCACAGATCGACGCGCTGATTCTGAAAGATGGTTCACCAAAGCAAGTTGCGAGCCCTTAAAGAGTATTATATTCTGTAGCAACAAGCAATCTCAAAAATGAGCCACAATAGACCCGCTAGTGGTCGCACCGGACAGTGCCAGTGGAATAGTATTGAACCAATCAGCAGACAACTATTATTATTAAAAATGTGTCATCTGTCATTTGTCGATATTTGTAATATTTACCAGTTTTTTTTTGTTTTCATTTGATATTTGTATTTTTGCTAAAACTTTTAAAAAATGCATCAACTGTTTAGCACCTAAAATCACATGCATATTATATTTTACACCCATGTCTTACTAGGACTGTGTCCCACCAGAAGTTAATGATTGTCCAAGTCACATAACTACCTTAATCAGCAAAATTAGTGTCAAAACCTTTCCTTACCTTTTTCTAGGAAAATACACCGACTAAAATTATAGAGCTCCTTTTGAATTGAAAAAAAAACACTATAGAAAAACAGAAAAGTGACGTTATACTTTAAAAAATCAATATTTCCAAATTAAATTAATTTCAAGTTTTAATCTTTTAAATTTAATTTTTTGAATTTAATTTTAATTGTGATTTATTTTTATTTTTTTCTTGTATAAACCCAGCAGACCTCATAAAGCTGGTGTTTAAAACTGAACGTTTCAATTTTTTAATGGAACATGAAAGCTGAAAAAGTGCAATTTTGCCCTGCTGGCGCATTATTTTCTGAAGGAAATAAGCTATAAGAATAAAATTTTTAAGCATTTACAGTGTGTGTCCTACTCTTGGTTCTAATCCATCTTAGAGTACTATGTATTTATTTTAGTTTGGTATACCTACCTAAATACAAAGAAAATTAATGAATTTCCCAAGGCTATATAAGCAAACAAATAAACAACAAAGTAATGGTGAAAGTGAGAGTTATTCGTGTTTTTATTACTTTCTCGCTGATTAAAATAAAATGCTGATGCGTCTTTGTCTCGCGAATTTAGGTGATTTTTTTACCGAGAGTATTTAAACAATACTCACAAACACCAAGAAAAAATGCAAAATTCTAAATAAGCGTAAAATTATAGGTTTTCCCCATGTTCGATTTTTATGTCTGCCCGCGGTCAAGAGGATCGTGGCAAAACGAACAAAAAAATCTCCAGACAACACCGTTTTCAAGTAAAAAGCCAGTTAACTCTCTTTAGTGCCCTTTAGCCTACTGTTGCCGCCATTTGCATAACTAAATTGACAGGCAAAACATGGATTTTCTGTCAGTTTGGTGTCAATATGTCCGCTATAGTAGACTAAAGAATACTGAATCAAAAAAGAGTTAAATGGCTTTTTAGTTGAGAATGGGTTGGTTCGGAGGGATGTTTTAAGTCTATACTGAAGGGGGGTGACGTTTGTTTTTTTCGAAATGTTATCTATACATATCAGATTATGCTTTTGCCTCCTCAATCAACCCTAGTACCCTAAAAACTCGTAATAGGTGCCAAAATCAAGTTGAAATATTTATTAATAACCAAAAACTCGATATAGCGGAAAAAATCAAAAACTTAGGATTTATGCTAGATGCACGATTAAATTATGAACACTATGTTTCGATGCTAATTCGTCGCTTTTTTTTCTAACTTGAGCACTGGCGCACCGAGAGGTGGGGTTTTGGGGTTAACCCCCCTCCCCCCCCCCCCGACAAGTCTGGTTATGGTCACATTTTTACTTCAAATTAAGTTTTGTTTATTATTTATCCCTGACCCCCCCCCCCCCCCGAAGTCAATTCCTGGGTGCGCTACCGTTTATAGTCAAAAAAAATACAAAAGCATCAAAATCATACTGTGCGACTCACTAGTGCTATCACATCTTAATTATTAATTATTATTAGAATTCAGAAGGCTTCAACTACTGCAAAATGCTTGCGTAAGTATTATTTGTGGAATTAAATATGAAACAGAGACGCTTTCTACATTCTTCAGTTTTTTTATCATAAAATTGTAACCTATAAGCAACCAAACTATCTCTATTATGACCGAAACCCAATATTTAGACGTTTTATTCACAATCTTAATACACGCCACAAAAGCACTATTACACTTTCTTGCGATAAAACTTTATCTTTTCATAAAGCCTTTTCTACCTCAATCGCAAAGATTTACAACAAAATCCCGAACAATCATAAAAATGTCAAAAGTATAGCTCTTTTCAAAAAATATATTAAAAAAGATTTACTTAATCGCAAAATTTTACCTTAATTATATTTACTTTGCTTTAAAATTAAAGCCTTGTTGTTATATGTATATATATATTTTTTTAAATAATTTTCATGCTGGTGCCAAATTGACGAATTTTCTTAGATTATAGGAATATTATTTTTTTTAGTTTAATAATATTATTTTTTTTGTACAGAAATGTAACTTATTGCCTGGGTGGAAGAGCGCGCTTTTTATTTGGTAACTAATGGGCAATGCGACCCTGACCTTTGCTACATATAGTATTTTTTTTTGGTTTTTGTTTTATTATCTTTTTACTATGTAATTATTTTACTGTATTAATATGTAGCAATAAAAGCATTAATTATTATTATTATTATTAAGGGAGATTATTTCGACTACTTTTTAACTTTCCCCTGTAGCTTAAAAACTACAAAGGATAGAATAAATCTGATACCATTTTTTAAATCTCGAAAAAGTAAGACAGTAATGCACAAATCGCATCTCTCTATCTTCAATAACAACGGAGTTTCCCATTGAATCCCATCGAAAATGGGACACCCTGTACAGTACGAATACGTTTTCAATGAGTAAAACCGGACAAATGTTTTTTTCTGGTAGGGCCCTTTTGAAAAAAACACATTCGCTTTGCCGCCATATTTAAATCCAAGATGACGGATAAAATCAAATGCACACCTTTTTCAAATGCGCACTTTTTTTTCAACTTGTTTTTTCTCAGGTATACAAACAAAGTATTTAGAAAAAATACTTGGATTTAAATATGGCGGCATTTGTCTTATCAATACAGTTTTTTTATTGAAATTATCTTGGTTTTCCAGGTCTACTATATAGTAGTTAAATATAAATGGTCTCAAAAAAATAAAATAAAATGGGACAGGACCGTACTAGAAAAAAACTGTACTGAAGATGATGTTTTTCGGGATCGAAAAAATTTTTTGGATCCTGATGATGGTATCTACGAAACGAAACGTCAGATTAAAATTTCGAAAAGACCATTTATTTTTTATAAAGGTGGCCACAGACATGTTTGTACAGAACTCAATTATCTCTTAAACTAAGGGAGATAATATCACCAATTGGTAATTCCGACCATTTTTCAACTTTCCGCTCTAGCTCAAAAACTACAAGAAACAGAATAAATCTGTTAATACCATTTGTTAAAGCTCAAAAAATTAATACAGTAATGCGCATGGCACACCCTGTACATTGATAAACAATTAAACCACAAGTCATAAACCACTGAAACTGCCATAATTTCTTAATTTGTTTATGTCAAAAAATTGTCCAAAAAATATTACACAACGCAAGAAAAAATAAATATAATGGTATTTTTTCGGAAATAGTTTTAGGTACATATATATCAGACCATTTTGGAGCAGCATTTCACAAGCCCAATTCCACAAGCTTTAACTGTGATGCAAATAGTTAATAATTTGATGAAACCAGGAGTGTGCTGAACAATTTTAAACAGGGCAACGTGATACAATATGAAGAAAGGGATATGCTTTGTATGGCTCTTGAAGAAAACCTACAGGAAAGCAACACGGAACTAGCAAGAATTTATCACGTCAGTCCGAGCCCGGTAGTACGCACCTTAAAAAAAATTAGTTACAAATCTTAAGCTGGAATTATAAACTCGTCGTTCGCGTTCAGTTGGCAATTCGTGCATCTCTGTCTTTTTCTCCCTAATTAAGAAAGAAAAAGACAGAAATGTATGAACTGCGAACTGAACGCGAACGTACAGTTTATATTTACAGCTTTACAGTTCCAAAAAACATCAGGAACTTCGACCTTACGAAGAACTGATTTCTGTTTAGACGTGATGGAACGTGCCAACGCAGACCCAAATTGGTTAGGTAACATTTGTTTCACAGACGAAAGTATGATTACCAAACAAGGAAAACCAAATGTTCAAAATTTTCGATATTCGGCTAAAGCAAAGACAGCGTATCGAATTGTACCCGCAAACCCTTAATATCTTGAAAGCGTTAATGACGTTTTGGATCAAAACCATTTTAATGGCCAAAATTTCGTACAATTGCTCCAGGAAAACTTAGTACCTGCCATTCATGCCGTTCCACGAAATCACGGACATAGGTCTTAGATGAAAAATGCGGTGAAATCATCTTAGAAACTGTGCAAAATACTAAAACTTCTAACAATAAAAAATATTGACATTATAACATAACTCTGTCATTACAATGATCTACATAACCCGGTATAATAAATCTCTAGAGACCAAATTTTTGCTCCCTGATTCTGTGTACTGTAAAATTGCATAGCGATATGTCTTTCTTTTTCTAATAAGCAAATATCAGAGGAAGAGAAAGACATATCGCCATAGAATTCTACAGTACCCAGAATCTAGAGCCTGTTGTCGGTTTCAGACCAAAATAACATTTTTAGACTTTTTGTCTGTTTGTATAGGACTCTTTCCCTATACAAATTACGTAAAAAATCCCACTATTCTATCCAAGCAAGGACAAAACTAAAAATAGGTCACAGTAATTAATTGTCCAGAGAGGTCAATCGACAACTAGGGAAATTTGCACCAAGAATTAATAAAATAATAGAATAGAAAAGAGTACATTATGACCTATTTTAGTTCAAAAAACCACCGGCGTGAAGATGGCAGATTGAGTGTTAGCTCCAAGCTAAATTCTCGCTGTGTTTTCAAATATTTAAAAACACACAATTGTAATCCCGCCAATATACAGGGGAAAACTCATGCCTGGCGTAAAGTTCATTTTTGCCGTATACTTCATACTAGTTTTCGAAGTATCTACAATGAAAGTCTTAAAATTTCAATTTATGAAATTGATTATCTCACAAATTAAATAAGGTACCCTACGATGTTGGGTGTTATTTTAAAGAACTTGTATAATAAAGTAATAGTAGCCTTTGGGCAGAGGCATATAAATCTAAATAGAGAACACACCTAATGGTAAATTTGCGACCCCGCCACTCAAAATCTGACCAAGTGCCGCAGCTATCGTTTTTTTTTGTAGTTCTTGGCTTGGAAACTTATTGCGCCACTTTCGCTTTCGATCTTGCTTATTTTTATCGATCCAAAGCAGTGGCGGCGCACAGGAAAATCATATTCTTTTGGATGAGTTTCATGTTGGGAACTACCTATAATACCGATCGCCCGCGTTGCGGTACAGACAAAACCTGTGCCGGTACAGTCATAATCAGGTGTTAAGTTTCTGAAAAAAATTTCTTTTTCTCTCCCTTTTGGAGAAGACTTCTTACGTCATAACCGCCTCTTTTGGATTAGGAGAACAGAACAAATTTATCATATGAGACCATCAGTTTTCACATACCTTCTAACCCATTCTGATCTCCTAATCATGTATTTTTCAAACATTCGGAAATGACAGGGTTTTTAAAATTTGGTACAGAAGCATAGTTTGGTTGGTTTGGTGCAAATTTTTATTTTTTATAGCAAAATTGCAGTAACCTTGGATAGCAAAATATTTAAAAAATAAATAAAAAACACTTATTTTTGACCGGAGAAAACCTAAATTATATGCTCTCTGCTTTTTCCTAAATTATTAAAGTAATAAAAGCTTGAAAAATATATACAATAAAAACTTTCTGCCAGCTCCCTTAGCAACAAGTTCATTTAAAATTGCATTAAATATAAATATGTACGCCAGTGATAAATTGATATTCATTCAACGCGCGCGGGATTATTGCCGTTTTCGTTTTGAATAAATATTACCCTGGTTCATCCTGGCGCATTCAGCTAATAATCAAAAACCCGCTGTGAATCGCATTGGCTTGCATGTCCTGTCTATTTAGATTTATATGCTCTCTGCTTTGGGCCATTACACATTTCCATATGCAATTTATTCATTTTTGGTATTGACGTCATATATTAAAAAGTGTTAATACAAATGCTTTAATTTAAAACTGTTACTATTTGTAGATTCTCTCAAAAAAAAAATCCTTTAAAATGACACCCAACATCATAGAGTTCAAAACTTCCAAATCAGTTACATCAACCGAAAAGAATCTAAAAAGAAAAGATCAAAAGATCTTGGGAGGAAAGAACGAAATTTCAAAATTGGACGAGTGGAAAACAATTTGTTTCGCCCAGGGTGACTAGCGTGGGCTCGTCAGTGGATCCACGCTAGTCACCCCGGGCGATACATCGTTTAATAGTTTCCCTTTTCGCTTTGGACTTTTGTGTGTTCCTTGTGGGACACTCGTCCAATTTTGAAATTTCGTTCTTTTCTCCCAAGATCTTTTGATCTTTTCTTTTTAGATTCTTTTCGGTTGATATAACTGATTTGGAAGTTTTAACTTCTTGTTTTAATTGTCTTAGGAGCATATTCCTATTGGAAAGATTAACACGCCAGGACGAACCCGTATCAGGCGACTTATAATAAGTACCATGCGGAACGATGCCTATTTGTGAGTGTTTCAGAGTTGGAAGTCAGAGTGTGCGATGGTGTTAAATGATGTCTAGATTGAGGGTGACTAGTGAATCCACTGACGAGCCCACGCTAGTCACCCTGGGCGAAATATCGTTTAATTGTTTCCCTTTTCGCTTTGGACTTTTGTGTGTTCCTTGTGGGACACTCGTCCAATTTTGAAATTTCGTTCTTTCCTCCCAAGATCTTTTGATCTTTTCTTTTTAGATTCTTTTCGGTTGGTGTAACTGATTTGGAAGTTTTAACTTCTTGTTTTAATTGTCTTAGGAGCATATTCCTATTGGAAAGATTAACACGCCAGGATGAACCCGTATCAGGCGACTTATAATAAGTACCATGCGGAACGATGCCTATTTGTGAGTGTTTCAGAGTTGGAAGTCAAAGTGTGCGATGGTGTTAAATGATGTCTGGATTGAGGGTGACTAGTGAATCCACTGACGAGCCCACGCTAGTCACCCTGGGCGAAACATCGTTTAATTGTTTCCCTTTTCGCTTTGGACTTTTGTGTGTTCCTTGTGGGACACTCATCCAATTTTGAAATTTCGTTCTTTCCTCCCAAGATCTTTTGATCTTTTCATCATAGAGTTCCTTATTTAATTTGTGAGATAATCGCTTTATAAGAACTACGTCAATGATTTCAATTTTTATATTTAATTAAAACTACTATCTGTATATCTATCTCAAAAATATATAGTTCAAAGTTTATATATTTTGTTCTAGAATATGCACTTTAGGCTTACTGTGGTTTTAAAATTAATTCCAATCCATGAGAATAAAAAGATCATCACCCTTGGGCATATGCAGTGTCGCACCGAAAGGGTCGGGTTTGGTTTTCGACTTGTATATAAGTAAGTAAAATGTATGTAAGCGTATATAAGCATTCCAATCCAAGTTTTTCAAAATTGTTAAGTGCAAATATCTCGAAAACTATCAATGGCAGACCCCAAGGGCGTGATGACTAAGAAAAAAATTTTTTGCAACTAAAATGAAAAAATATATAGAGTGCTCTTTAAAATCACATTTACAGGTTCCTCTACGTTATTTCTAGTAATACCTACCTGTCAAACCATATAACTATGAGGTACTATAACGGCGGTCCAAGTGCCGCAAAATGTATAACGATAATAACTTTGAAAAACTAAGAAGAAAATTCAAAATCGCGGTTGGCTTTAAAACTGTTTGGGCCACCAGGCCACTAACAAATCCATGCCTGGTGTCGTAGTGACCTTACGATACGATTTAAAGACAAGGTATTAATTTGGGTGACAGTGACAACGACATCATCTGTCCGAAAACTTTGATTTTATTTAATTGAATTTATTTATTATTATGGATAAAACATCTCCAACCGCAAGTTTAACCTTACTCGAGGGTTTCAATCCACAAGGTAAACCCGTTACAAGAGGACATGGCCCCAAGTGCCGAACCCACTTCCTGAGAAATCTGAGCATTTTCGAAAAGTTTACATTTTTGACGAGGTAAGGTTTTGCCATTTTGTTTATGTTATTGTGGAGTTTTTTTGTTTTAAAATTTTCTGGCGGTATTTTCTGTGATTGCGTGCGTTATTATTATGGGAAACACTAGACAACACTTTTTCAATTTTTGTTTACTTTTGGAAAATCTATTAAAAGAGTCGACACTACTCTATATTAAACACAAACCTACATTTTTGCTTTCAGATGGTTGTCAGTTGCCTTGCCAACTTGATTGGGTGAGTTATTACCGGTACCCATATTTCTCAAGAAAAGCAGAGGGACGCAAACCAATTGGCAAATAAAAATAAAAAGGGCAATTAATTACAGAATTTTTATTAATTTTAATTAGATCTCGCCCCCTTACAGCCTCTAGGGGCTGGTGCAAAGTTGGGGGCATTTAAAATTGAGAAATGGTTCACTGCCACTGATGGTGCGTTTTTGTTGACATTGGCTGAAAGATAAGTGAAATATAATTTTTTAGTTGAAATCGACAAAATTTTTAGCCCCTAACCTAGGAGCCTTTTAACAGTCACGAAATTTTTTTCGGTATATAGACTTGTACGTAATAGTATGAACTACCAACTGACTGAATTTAAGAAAAAAAGTTGACACCCTAACCCTACTTTTTGACTGCAGCATTTTTGGAGCTGTTAATAGGTTACAAAGTGTTGGTGGGTCCATTAGTAATCGATTAAAATAGATTTCGTAAAATCTTCAATAAAACTCCAACGGAATACGTATACCTAAGTAAATGGTTAATTTTTAGTTGAAAGTAAAAATTGACAAAATCTGTCCATATGAATGGTTTCCATTGCGACTGGTTTTATTGTTTATCAATGTACAGTTGAACATTTTTTTCAAAGCATTTAATCCCTATGTTGCGGAGGTAAACGCATAACCCGGAATAATAAATCCATGCTTTCTGGAATTACAAATCAAATTGCAAAAAGAGCTGCTAAAAATTGTCTGGAATCCTTTTTATTTGCAATTCCTTAAATAAAGAGAACTTTTCCGTCGTTTAAATTACAAATCTGCTACTTTACAAATCCTTGTTGTTTTCCTGTTTGGTTTTACCTTGACAAAATATTCTTAGCATTTTTGTATTTGCTAAGTAGACGGTTATGTTATATGTCATGATAAGTTCGCAGTAAAATGTGTAATTGTAATTATATAGTTTAAATATAAGCTTTGTTTATGATTTGTGCGACACTCCAATATTGACAACATGACTGGTATTTTTTAACATAATCTTGTTTCATGGAAAATCTTGTCCGTCAAAAGGTTTCGTTTAATAATAAGTGCCAAGCCCACATACCTACCTGTTAACGACAAAAAAGCCCCTCCAAAAAGTGGCTGGTTCATATACGTCAGGTCAATATTGGCAACCAGACTGGTATTTTTTAACATAATCTTGTTTCACGGAAAATCCTGTCAGTCAAAATGTTTCGTATAATAATAAGTGCCAAGTCCACGTACTTACCTGTTAACGACAAAAATGGACTGATAATGCTATCATGGCTTTATTTTAAAGAAAAGAAAAGAAAAGGTTCTGAACGTCTCCAGGGTGAAGGTAAGTAGTCATTTAAAGAAAACAACAGTGGCCTTAATTTCAACCAACTTCCTGACATCCGATCGGCTTCAAATTTGGCATGCTTATATCGCTGCGATGACAACACAAGTATGTAGTGTGATGAAATTGACAGCTCCCCCTTACTCGAAGGGAGTGGAGTTGAAGTACGACCGATTTCGTTAAATTTGGTGTGTTGGGGCACTTGGGGATGTAGATAACGAATGTTTAATCAGATTTTGAAAATTCAATATGGCGGATTCAAAATGGACGATTTTTGGTCATCTTTTGCTAACCAATTTTAACTAACTTATACACATGCGATTGCCTTCAAATTTGGCATGCATTTATAGTTCTGCTGACAATAGACTAATATGTCATTATTAGGCACCAATTCCCCCTACGAGGGGAGTGGAGGGGGGAAAACACCTAAGTTTTTCCGATTTCAACCAAAACTGGTATACGGGGGCTTTTGGGGATAAGGAATACGAATTTTTGATAAGATCTTGAAAACCCAATATGGCGGATTCAAGACGGACGATTTTCGGTCATGTTTTGCTAACCAATTTTAACTGACTTATCCACATGCGACTGTATTAAAATTTGGTATGCGTGTATAGTTCCGGTGAAAATACAATAATATGGTATTCTCAGATACCCATCCCTCTAACGAAGGAAGTGGAGGGGGAAAAAGCTTTATTTTGTTCAATTTCAATCAAAATTGGCATACAGGGGTTTTTAAGGAGGAGGATTATGAATTTTTCATCAGATTTGAAAATGTCAATATGGCGGATTCAAGGTACAAATCTAAAAATTAAGAGTGTGTGTTCAAATTTAGTATGCGTTTATAGTTCTGGCGACAATACAATAATAGGGTAATATTAGGTACATACTTCCCTCTAACGAGGGAAATGGAGGGGGCAAAAGATTTAGTTTGTTCGATTTAAATCAAAATTGGCATACAGGGCTTTTTCGGGAAGGGGATATGAATGTTTGATCAGGTATCAAAATTTCAATATGGCTGATTCAAAATGGACGGTTTAAGGTACAAATCTAAAAATTAAAAAATAAATTTTAATGAAATAAAAACTTTTAAAGAACAAACTTTTATTAAAAGTAAAAAATAATTTTTTATCTTTCTTATACCGTAATAAAAGCGATAAGCGCAAATTAAAAATTTTAACTTTACGGTGACAAAGAGAGAACTACAAAAGAAGAACTAAATTCTTCTTCTATTCGAATGATAAACGTAATGCTTTCATCTAAAGAAGCTGAGAACGGGTGAGGTTGCCGTGCTTACCAAGCCTTTGAAAATGTCCTCAGGTTATAGGGTAATACAACTGTTTCTTAAGTGAATCGTCCATGTGACCGATATACGATCTAAAGTTAAGATTTTTACTTTTCCCCCCTCGCTTTTATTACGGTATAAGAAAGATAAAAAATTATTTTCTGCTTTTCAGTGCATTTAATAAAAGTTTTTCTTTAAAAGTTTTTTTTAATCAAAATTTATTTAGCATGCTCTTGTTTCACGGAAAATCCTGTCAGTTAAAGGGATTCGTGTAATAATAAGTGCGAAGCCCACATACTTACCTATTAACGACAAAAAATAGACTGATAATGCCTATAGACCCCCTCCAAAAAGTGGCTGCTTCATATGGGTCACGGCTATTACCTAATCCGATATTGACTTTTTTTACTTTGAATAAGTGAGCTCAATTTTCTTAACAATAAGCCCGAAATAATTCTTATCCTGGGGAGACCAAAGGTCGAAACTATAGAAAAGTATAGATTTTTTGAATCATCGATCGAGTTGCTTCGTAGAGAGCTATTTGCTGCTATTCTTCATGCACTATCCCTGTTTTTTTTTTTAATTTGACCATTGTGCTAGAGATATAACAAAAATGCGATTTTTTTTTTGTTCTTCAGAATGATTCCCCGCTTGTTTAATATAATTAAACCCTCGGCCTCTCTCGATAGTACTTAAAAACTTTCACTTAGTATTTCGTTTTGTTCTACTGTTAGTTATAACAGTTTTAGCCTTAAAGATTGCTCACTGCTCATACTTGTCTTTAACCATCACTAAACAACTGCATTTACCCTCACTTTTTTGATGTTATGTTTTATTTACTTTTATTTTTTGTAGTGTGTTTTTAAAGAAAATAAGTTTTAATAGAAACTTTTTTTTTGGAACCTACAAAATACTTAGCAACTTGTTTCTGCCTTTAATTTGCCTGTATAAAATTTTTGAAAATTTTGATTTCATTTATATTTGTTATAGTAATGGTCGTAATTTTAGTTATAAAAGTTAAAAGTTGCCAACTTTTCCTTAGAACTGTGACTAAACCTATGACAAAGCATAATCAAAAATATTGCATGAACACTTTCATAAGAAACAGTGGTTTTAACTATTTTATGATTAAGACTATAACAAAAATTAAAACAAAGACTAAAACTATGACTTGTATGAACGATATTTTAAAGAACGCAACAACTTTGAAAAAAAAATTAAAATTATTTATCAAAAAAAAACTGTTTGGTTTAGAAGAAAATGTCAAAACCGTAATTTCTTAAAATTGCTTTACTTCCTAGGGAAATTTTGGTACGCTTAAAATTTTGACAACTTTGACAGCCGATGTGGTGGTGTTTAACAACCACTACCACGCATGGATTTTACCCATATAACTATGAGATAATATAATGGCCTTCCCCTTGCTTTTCCCGAGAAAAATGAGTACCGAAAATAACTCTCCCAATCAAGTTGGTCTGGAAAAAAACCTATAGACGAGGAGTGTAATGGGCAGGCGCGTCGATTGCGTAGTAGTAAAAGCAACTGACAACTATCTGACACCAAAAATATAGGTTTACGTTCAATATTTTTGTTTACTTTTGGAAAATCTATTAAAAGAGTGGACACTACCGTAAAAAAAATTGTTGTCAAGTGTTTCCCGCCTCAAAATTTTAAAACACAAAATGGTAAAACCATACCTCGTCAAAAATGTAAACTTTTCGACAATGCCCAGTTTTCTCAGGAAGTGGGCTCGGCACTTGAGGCCATGTCCTAGTGTAACGAGTTTACCTTGTGGACTGATACCCTCGTGAGGTCACTTCGACACCAGGCATGGATTTGTTAGTGCATGCGCATTAGATTTTTGGTTATATACTTGCGGCACTTGGGCCGTTATAGTATCTCATAGTTATATGACTTTTACCATTTTTTGGAACATATTAGGAACTCACAAAATTGGTCTTTATTTTACAAAATAAGTGTTTTATATGTTAGAACCGGGTAATATTTTATTATTTTTAAAATTAATTGTGCCAAAATTCTCTAAAATTAACCAGAAAAATAGCCAAAATCACAACGAAATGGATTCGTAGCTTACGGCAGTAGTAGTGGTTAATTACCACAACGGAATGACGTTTAGCAATTGTGCAGATGCAGTAATTACCACAACCACTTAGAATTGTCAAATAAGCTTTCCAAAATATCCCTAATAGTGAGATCGCAATCCGTTCAAAATCTGATATGATGGCTGTTGTTTTATCAGCAACGGGTCCTTACTTCCAAACGAATTATATCCGTTGGTTACAAATTTGAGCTCAAAAAAAGAGTCCAACTCATTCATACTAACCTCTAATACTTGCAAACCGTGTGTACTTTAAGTATACATATGTAGGTATACGATCCTCTTGTACTCCTTCATTAAGTAATTATTATTGGCTTCTCTCCCAGAATAATGCGTAAATTCAATGCGAAAGCTTAGAATGTAACTTGCTGAAAATGTAACAACCAAAACAATTTTATTTATAGCGTTTTCGATCTACACTTAAAAACCGCTCCCGAGCGATCCGAGATCAATCCAAAAAAGATCTGCCTGTTCGATTTAAGGCCACAAAAACGGCATAGATTTGACAACACTGCTTTGCTGTTTTTGGGCCAATCTTTACCGGGAAGAATATCGGAAACAATAAAACGGAATCTCTAGAAATTTGGCAGGAATATTTATTTTTGAATTCCTCACAGCCGTATCCAGACATTTTTTGCTGGACTCTCTCATTTTCGAAATAAGATAAACACGGCTGAGAATAGTCAAAAATCTTGCATGGCTTTTTCTTTAGCCTCGTCGATAATAAAGAAATCTGTAACAATTTTTGGATTTTTTTATTTTTTGAAAAAAATACACCAAATTTTGGATACGGTTGTAGATTTTTATAAATCCTACTATCTGATAACAAAAAAGTTATGGTTTTTTTCTTTGTAAGCAATATTCTGCCGGAATTCTGAAACGCCAAGGTCACGTAATTTAGTAGGCACAAGGAAACTGAAGTGAGTTCGATTGTACTATTAGAATTCATGTTCCACATAGCCACCGGCCACTTGTCTAATGGAAAATTCGGACAATAAATTGAGACATGTTTGTTTGAAAGTTTGAGACAATGATGTGTTTGAAGTTAATTTCTTCACCACCTAAATAACATAAGACACACCAGTAAATTCACAATGGAGTTGGAGCAAAATTGTCAAATTCCTTTTCTTGATGTACTTGTCACACGAGTAGAAAGCGACATCAGAAGAACAGTCTATCGTAAACCCACTCACACAGGACAATATTTAAATAAAGGTTCAAATCATTCTGCTACAACCAAACGAGGCATAATCAAAACTTTGTATAACAGAGCCGTTCAAATTTGTAACAATTCTCATGACTTGGAAATCGAAATAAGAAACATTAAGAAGGATCTGCAGCAGAATGGTTACAGCCTTAAACTTATAACAGATACTATTTCTAAATTTCAACAAAGAGGACAGAGATCACAAGACCAAAATCAGGCAAATGCATTCCTTACAATCCCATACGTTAAAGGAGTATCAGAGAAAATTCGAAGAGTAGGGAAAAACTTTAATATTAAAACAGCTTTTAAATCAAGTAATACAATTAGAAGCCTTCTTAGTAAAACAAAACCAGAGAACAAACAAAATAAGGAATGCATTTACCAAGTTCCTTGTGAGTGTGGTGAATCATACATAGGCGAAACTAAAAGACCACTATCTGTTAGGCTTAAGGAACATCAGACGAATACCCAAAAAGGTGAAACCACGAAATCAGGAATCGCCGAACATGCATGGTCAAAACAACACCGAATGAAGTGGGCAGAGGCAAAGGTTTTCCACAAGGAGTCACACTGGAAGAAACGAAAATTCCTTGAAGCTGCCTTTATTATGCAGAATCAGGGTATTTTCAGTAAACCAAGTGTTGAAATCCCAAATATTTGGAAGCCCCTCCTTGGGCGGAGCAACTTCTTAAACTTCAAGGTTGAGTGATTTCTCACAGTATATAAGCACGCAGCCTTAGGAATTGATTGTAGTTTGCACCTGAAGACGATCAGAGATTGTACTGATCCAAAACGTCGTGTATAAATAAAATATAGACAATGGAAGTCCGAAACACAGAGTTAATTTCAAACACATCATTGTCTCAAACTTTCAAACAAACGTTGGAATCCCGGTACGGACCCGGTATCAGCGATCTTTTTCGAGGCTACGAAAAAACTTTAATTAAGCATACTAAAGAAGACACGCACATCGAATTCCTATGCCAAGCAAGAGACAGCAACATTATTCCGGTTGCGTTTCGTCTTAAGGCATCATTTCCAGGACAAAGAGTTCAGCGGATTCTAGATGACGCCAGTAAAGCGCTTATATGGTCCCAAATCAGCTTTCATCGCTGGAACAAGTCCTTACTGACAGAAGAACTAGGACAACGGTTTCAGGAGATTCGAGAAAATACTATGGAGGAAGATTATCAGCCGATTCTGGACAAAATTACACGAACCTGCGACCATCTACGACAGACTTGGCAAGCAAAGCAACAAAGGAAATTCGCCCATCAACAGCCACAAAGCCAATCGACCACCGACGCTGTAAGAACCATCGTTAGTGGGTCAAAGAAGACATTGACACCCATACAAGAAAACTTATTTGCCAAAGGACTTAACTTTTCCATCGCTCCTAAGAAGATACCCACCATCGATATCATCACCGCCATAGAAGGTCATCCTCTTCCACGACAAGACGCCGACGAGTTCAGACATCAGGTAAGGACCATTATTGACAAATCTATTAAGCATATCTCTAATATTAGCAAGACAGAGGAAATCGCGTTGAAGAATCTTCAAAAGGACAAATCAGTTAAAATCTTACCGGCAGACAAGGGCAATCCAACAGTGATTTTGGACACGGAAACCTATGACCAGAAAGTTGAAGAGGTACTTGCTAAAGGAAACTATAAACTTCTCCCAAAAGATCCGACGCAATCAATCGAAAGTAAGGTTTATAGAATTTTGAAAAAGTATTCCAGATATATTCCGGACAATACAAGGTCTCAACTTACACCACATTATAGCAAGCCTCCTCATCTATACGGACTTCCCAAAATTCACAAAGATGCAATGCCCTTACGCCCAATTACAGTTCCAGAAATTCTCCAACAAGCAATTTGTCTATATTCCTTTTGAAAATTATTCAACCTCTTGCAGGCAAGACCGCTTCATTTGTAGAAAATTCCAACCATTTTGTTAATATTCTTAAATCTTTTGTTTTAGGAACCGAGGATAAACTTGTCAGTTTTGATGTTGAAAGTCTATACACCAATGTCCCGATAAAGGAATCGCTAGATATTATTAGAAAGAGACTGGTTCATGACGAATCCCTTTATGAACGTACCAGCCTACCCCTGGAGGGAGTGATGGAGTTGTTGGAGTGCTGCCTACATAACTCTTATTTTCAAGTGAAAGATAGGTTTTATGCTCAGGATGACGGTCTGCCAATGGGTTCATTGCTTTCGCCAGTGGTGGCCAATATTTACATGGAGTGGTTCGAATCACACGCGGTTGATATCGCAACATATAAACCTAAGCTCTGGCTAAGATATGTTGATGATACTTTTATTGTCTGGACCGGGAATGACCAACAACTTTCAGAATTTCTTCACCACCTAAATAACATAAGACCCACCATTAAATTCACAATGGAGTTGGAACAAAATTGTCAAATTCCTTTTCTTGATGTACTTGTCACACGAGTAGAAAGCGACATCAGAACAACAGTCTATCGTAAACCCACTCACACAGGACAATATTTAAATAAAGGTTCAAATCATTCTGCTACAACCAAACGAGGCATAATCAAAACTTTGTATAACAGAGCCGTTCAAATTTGTAACAATTCTCATGACTTGGAAATCGAAATAAGAAACATTAAGAAGGATCTGCAGCAGAATGGTTACAGCCTTAAACTTATAACAGATACTATTTCTAAATTTCAACAAAGAGGACAGAGATTACAAGACCAAAATCAGGCAAATGCATTCCATACAATCTCATACGTTAAAGGAGTATCAGAGAAAATTCGAAGAGTAGCGAAAAACTTTAATATTAAAACAGCTTTTAAATCTAGTAATACAATTAGAAGCCTTCTTAGTAAAACAAAACCAGAGAACAAACAAAATAAGGAATGCATTTACCAAGTTCCTTGTGAGTGTGGTGAATCATAAATAGGCGAAACTAAAAGACCACTATCTGTTAGGCTGAAGGAACATCAGACGAATATCCAAAAAGGTGAAACCACGAAATCAGGAATCGCCGAATATGCATGGTCAAAACAACACCGAATTAAGTGGGCAGAAGCAAAGGTTTTGCACAAGGAGTCACACTGGAAGAAACGAAAATTCCTTGAAGCTGCCTTTATTGGGCAGAATCAGGGTATTTTCAGTAAACCAAGTGTTGAAATCCCAAATATTTGGAAGCCCCTCCTTGGGCGGAGCCAACTTCTTAAAATTCAAGGTTGAGTGATTTCTCATAGTATATAAGCACGTAGCCTTAGGAATTGATTGTAGGTTGCACCTGAAGACGATCAGAGATTGTACTGATGGAAACGTCGTGTATAAATAAAATATAGACAATGGAAGTCCGAAACACAGAGTTAATTTCAAATTGAGACATGTCAAGTGATCAAAATAATACGGAAATTTGTTATTTTTTTATGTTGAATAATGATTTTTCTTTTAATTCTTTTTAATTTCGAGACATTGCAGTCCACGAAGCCGAGCATCAAAACCTTTTAAAGAAGCATTAATAAATGGTTACGTTCCTAATAATTTATACTTTTCCTCACATATGGTGTTCGTACCGTGTTATGAACACTGCACGATCCCACTCAAAATGGTAATAGCAATGCCACCTATTGTTGATCTTTCAAGAAAATAGCAAAGTAGTGTTGTCAAATATATGCCGTTTTTGTGGCCCTAAGAACGCATCACGCTCTGCCGGACCGGTTTGTCTTGCCCCGTCAATGCTGAAGGATCATGGAGTTGGATAAGAACAGCAGACATAACCTTACTTTGGTTATTTTTTCTTCCTTTTATTTTTAAACGTTTATGGAATCTTTTTTGAAAAAAAGTTAACAGAATGTCGGCTTTATGCACATTACGTTTTAATGTGCCTTAAAAAAGGACAAAAAATATGAATTTTGTGCCCAAAATGGGTCCTCGAATATACAGACAAAGTGGTAAAGTCAAGCTTTGAAATTAACTCTGTGTTTCGGACTTCCATTGTCGATATTTTATTTATACACGACGATAGAAGACGACAGACTATCTGATAATATAAGTTTAAGGCTGTAACCATTCTGCTGCAAATCCTTCTTAATGTTTCTTATCTCGATTTCCAAGTCATGAGAATTGTTACAAATTTGAACGGCTCTGTTTTGGTTGTAGCAGAATTATTTGAACCTTGACCGATCACTCACACAGGATAATATTTAAATCAAGGTTCAAATGCTGCTACAACCAAACGAGGCATAATAAGAACTTTGTGTAACAGAGCCGTTTAAATTTGTAACAATTATCATGACTTGGAAATCGAAATAAGAAACATTAAGAAGGATCTGCAGCTGAATGGTTACAGCCTTAAACTTATATTATCAGACACTATTTCTAAATTTTAGCAAACAGGACAGAGATTACAAGACCAAAACCAGGCAAATAAATGCATTCCTTACAATTCCATACATTAAACTATCAGAGAAAATTCGTAGAGTATCGAACAACTTTAATAATAAAACAGCTTTTAAATCTAATAACACAATTCGAAGCCTTCTTAGCAAAACAAAACCGGAGAGTTTGGTGCATCATACATAGACGAAACAAGAAGACCACTATCTGTTAGGCTTAAAGAACATCAGACGAATACCCAAAGAGGTGAAATAAAGAAATCAGGAATCGCCGAACACGCATGGTCAAAACAACACCGAATGAAGTGGACAGAAGCAAAGGTTTTCCACAAGGAGCCACACTGGAAGAAATTAAAATTCCTTGAAGCTGCCTTTATTGGGCAGAATCAGGGTATTTTCAGTAAACCACGTGTTGAAATTCCAAATATTTGGAAGCCCCTCCTTGGGCGAAGCCAACTTCTTAGACTTCACGGTTGAGTGATTTCCCATAGTATATAAGTACGTAGATTGTAGTTTGCACCTGAAGACGATCAGAGATTTACTAATCAAAACGTCGTGTATAAAAAAAATATAGACAATGGAAGTCCAAAACATAGAGATAATTTCAAACACATCATTGTCTCAAACAAAGTAAAGCTTTCTTTCGAATTACACTACTAAACACCTTTTTACCTTTGGGGGTCTCACAATAATACATTAAAAATGAATTTTAGAGCGTAAACGCGTTCGATTTACGATCGCAAGTCGAGTGCTGGTATTCGGAATCGCCCTCAGATCACTCCCGGACAGATTTGTGACGTCACTGCTCTAGTTGAGGGTTATCTGAGAGCAGTGTAGATCGAAAACACTATTAGTTTCACATTTCCGATTTCAATAAAATTTGTTATAATTATGTACAATATTTTGAAAATACGGATATGCAGTTTTCAGATTTGACTTTTACTTGCTGTTTCATAATTTAAGAGGCAAACACTAATTGGAGAATGAGAGTAGGTTGATATCTTTAATTTGAGTTCCTCCGAATATTTTTCAATTTTAAAGGATACAAACTACGTTGGTGGGGGTGGTTAAGGAAGTAAAAAAGGGTTGGGTTGGGTAACTTTTTAGCCAAATTTTCTACGAATATGCAGTTTTCAGATCTGAGCTCCACTCAATATTTAACATTTTAAAGGTCGAAAATAACGTTGGTGGTTAAAAGGGCGAGTGCATGGGGATAATATTAAATTTTCAAATTTAAAAATAAATAATGTTTGAACCAAAGTTTCTAAAGTTGAGCTTTATTTAATGTATCGTTATTGGTTTAATTATTAAAAAATCATCCTTTTTCCGCAAATAGTTTTGAAAACGATTTAAAGTTATTTTATTTTAATTATTTCATTTCGATAAAGTACTATACCATCGATCTAACAAATTCATTATTATAAATATTGTTGTGTCCCACCGGGTTGCCATCATTTTGCCGAAAGCAGAGAACTCATGATGGCTGGAATGTACACAAGATAATGTGTTTTATTGACGGCTTGGTTAAACAAATTAATTCGCTGCGATAAAGTAGTAATAGTTAATTACATATCAAGGGAGGAAAATGTCACTTTCCCCTCCGAATTTGATTGCTATTTTAATGGCATATTTAACATTTAGCTTTGACATGTATTTCCATTGATTAGATATAGAAATTCTTTCCGATTCTGGTAGTGCATGGCTCAGTTATATTTGCTTAGCAAATCATCAAATATTCTCTGTAGCGCTACCATGGCATTTTACGGAATTCAGTCATATCAAAAAACATTGTCGACTGGAAATTTTATTGTCTATAAATGTTGGCTTAATAAATTATTTTGTATCTTGCTTTGTTTTTGTTAAAAACTGTATTTTATATGTCACAAAATTTTTGTAAAAATTCCACTAGCCTAGACAGCTACACCTTAAAACTAGAAAGCCAACCTATACATTCAATTAAAAGCAATCAAATTCTCTAAAAAGTTTTTATATAAGGAAGTTGATGAAGGTATAAAAAACGAATTTTGATTTAATTTTTAATTCAATCGAGTATATAAATGTGTCTAAACAGTGCAATTGGACTTAAAATTCAATTTAAAAAAGCGTGTGTAAATTTTTTTCTTACGCACTCTTATCACAAACACGATTTTACTCACAGTCCGCATTTAACAAAAACATGGTTTTTTGGTTACCGATGCAAGAAAATTTTTAATGGTCAAGGACGCAGAAAATAATTTTGATGTTTATTTTGACACAAATAATGTCAAAAAATTAAATGGCGAACAAAAGCAAAAAAAATACAGTTTACATCTCGCGGCTAAAGTGTGATTTTTTTTACTCGCGTTTTTAAATCACTCACTGCACTTGTTCCTTAAAACCACCTTTGTAAAAAAGCACTATTTTAGCCACTAATTGTAAAAACCACTATTACGCAAGCTAATTTTTTAATAAAGTTTTACAGGTATTGTATAAATAGTAGGCACTCTATACTTTTTTGTGGCAATTTTTCATGTTTTATCGCATGACGCGCGGGAACTTCTCGCGTGCGAAAAAGGTCTACTTTTACGGACAGAAGGAGGAAATACTTATTTACCTAACAAGTGCGAAAAGTGATACTTGTCAGGTACAAAATTTTTCCTACTTGCGTAAAATAGATAGTTATTTAAATTTTATTTTAAATAATAAAAAAAATGCGTGCCGGAAAGACACAGGAAAAATCCATTCCCGTACGGCGTGCGGGAAATTCAACTTCCCGCGTGCGTAAAAGTGCACTAGTACGTCAGTAGGAAAAACAATAATTTTTGAGAACATTTTAAAAAATTACTGTTTAATTGAATTCACTCATTTCTTTACATAAATATTTTCACAATCCTCTCCATACCCCGCGGTATCAATAATAAAGCATAACAAAATTCAAGATCCCAAATAGCACACGATGTCTGAAAGACATCTTATTAATGTCTGTTTTACACCGAGACGTCCCAAGGCGTTAATAAGACGTCTTGTAGACGTCTTTTTTAAGACGTCCCTGTGTCGTCTGTTTTTATACATATCTTATTAACGTCTTTCCTAAAACGTTTTTAAATGGTTTATACTTTGACGTCTTATTGATATCCACTTACTTTAAATATATAATTTCGGCGTTTCAGCTTTGTGAGTTTATGATGTTTGTTTTTTTTGTTTTTTTTTGTGCCACTTTTGGTGTATAATATACTCACTTTTTTTAATAAATGACTGCGATTGGTTTTGAATGGCTTATGAAAGTCGTCTTAAAGATATCTTATTATAGGTCTTAAAGAAGTCTAGTTAGACGTCTTACAAAACATCGTTAAGATGTCTTTACGACCACGGTCTTCGTAACATCAGCCCTCTTAAAAACGTCTTTAAGACATCCCTCAGCTGTCCACTTAAGTCTGAAAATAAGGACCACCTTTTTTCTCTCTCCTGGCTGCTGGTAATCGTAAGATGGATCGTGCATGTGTGAGGTGAAGCATACGTGTTATTGCCTGGTGCCGCATTACCAGTGGAATGTAAAATCGTTTTTCCTAAATTTAACGACTGATTTCGTTTCAAAGAGATTTATGAATGACTTCATGGGTCTATTTTAGTTGAATGTCTTCGGTTACTCGTCACTGACTAGTTTGGGGTTATTTACAATAATTTTTTTTGTTTTTTTTTCGGGGTTTTTTTCTTAGATTCGCCTATACGGCGGCTCGCACTCCAAACTTCCCTATTTTCTCTCATTTGAGCCTTAGCAGGTCATCTCCATCCAGATTCGGATATCCGAGTATCTGGATGCCTTCGTACCCACATAGCAAGCCTTGGATATTGTATATTACAAAGATATTTAAAATTAGGATATACGTTTTGTATGTTACATGTATATTTTATATATATTAGAAAAAAACATGATTCGTTTCAAAAAAATAAAACATGAACGGATATTTACTGTATATTCAGTGTATATGCGCTATCGTACCTCCTAAATATATGTTTTTTGTATATAAGCTTTATATTTTTTAACCGAATATCAGTTAATATTTTAAAATAAAATATTACCCAAATATTTGTTTTTTAATATAAACTAAATATATAAATTTTATAATTATCACGTTATATTATCTAAATAAGGTTTTGAATATTTTTGTCTGCATTTAAAATACGACATATTTTTTAGTTAAAATTTATTGCAAGAAATTATATAAAAAAATATGAATATTTTCCCAATATTCAGTGTGTATCCGTTTGAGTATATTCTGTTTATCTGTTTTTTTGTATTTAAGGCAGACATATCCTAGCCCAATATCATTTGAATATTTGCACAATAAATATGCCCAAATATTTGTTTTGTCGATGGAATACTTTATTAAATATATTATTGTTATAATATATAATTTCATTTTTTAGCATTAGAGATCACAACATTTTTCTGCTTTTTTTTAATGCTTTTTTTTAAATGTACTTAACCCAGGTCCTCCTTGTTTTATATATCTTTAAAAAATCGTGGGTATATTAATTGCTATAGTTAACATATTTTTTATGCGGGTTAGATTGTGACTTAACATTTTGCCAAAATTTGGCGAATTACATTCTCTCCGAGTGGCCAAACTTGTCGGTGCACATTGTCCCTAGTCTTATTGAATCAAAAACCACTAAATTGATAAAATGTATTCAAGGTATTCCTTTAGTGAGGGAGCCTTGAATATTAACCACTTAGCGGTGTATACGACCCTGCAAGCTCGATTTTCCTCTACGCATTAGCGCATGTACCACGTGGTTTCAATTCAACCAATTAGATACGAGATTAATAAATCCTTCCTCTGCATTACAAATACGGAAATAAGCTTGTTTCGCTTGTTGATCGAGTTGTTTGCAGTGAGTTTGTGCCGTTTTCTAAAGTTTTGTAGCAAAACACAATATTTTTTATTATCGCCGTGGGAATTGCTATCCAGTTGTTGCAGGTAAGTAGATAAACACGATTGAAGTTGTTTTATTCGTGTGGGCTCAAAATGGTGGCGTCAGATGAAATAAATGCATCTATATACATGGCTGAATTTTTGAATTTCAACTTGACGATATATTTTGCTTTTCGACGTTGACGCACTGCGTAAAAAAAAGACAGAGAAGGGTCAATGTCAATCAGGAACAGCAGGTGTTGTGTTATCTAAAGCTAGGTTTATACTGTAAAATTAAAAGAAACATTGACCTATATGGGGTGCAGTGTATTTTGCATTTTTGTTTCACAGTGTCTAAAGTTACGACGGTTATATCTAGAGCGAAAACAACCTTTTTTAGGGTTGAGTTGGGTTTGTTGGGGTTGTATTGGTTGGTTTTCTTGTGAAAATGTAAAAAAACTGGTTTTTGTGTTTATCAAAATTGAATTAGAAAGCTGATAAATCACCTCGTAAATCACTGACACCCACATTTCTGTACATTTATAAAAGTTTTGTGCTGATTAATTTAAAGTTATTCACCTATATTTTTATTTTATTATTTATGTGTATTGTAAAAAAAGAATCCTTTTGAAACTTTTATTTTTCTTCTTTCCTATTAGATCTCTAAAAGCAAATATGTAAGTTCTATGGTTTCATTTTTTGTTTCAGATGGACACTTGATGAAGATTTGGTTGGTTGTTCCCACCATCTTTGGTAACTTTATATTTCTTGGGGACTGCAGGGTAAGTACATAAAGCCGATTACAGTTTTTTTATTCATAAATGGTGGAATCAGAAAAAAATGCACACTGGCCATTTTTTTCATATAAAAAATCAAGCCATTTTATAAACATAAATAATTTAGGTAAACATTCCATTCTGATCTAAATCTGGATGAGGTTTCAGGAAATGAAAAACCTACCTAAATGGAAACCCACGAATAATATTTATTATTAATTGATTATTATTTCAAAGTTGTAATTTTTATTTTTTCTGTATTTTTTTATCCAAATAAAGTGACTTTAGCAGTACATAATTCATTTTCTTGAATTATCTGTGAAAATTCCCTACATAAAATATTTTTTATTTTACTATTAGCAACAATTTAAGGATTTTGTGAAATTAAGTCTACTCAAAAGTAAGTTCTGACCTGATAAAATCGTTAGGAATGGTAACTGTCAATCACCAAATTTCTATTTCAGGTGGACTTTTGATGGAAATATGGGTAGTTTTTACCATGCCTCTCAATTGTATAACAACAAAAATTATAAAAAATCAAAGATCAAAAGATGGAACACACAAAAGATCAAAGCAAAAAGAGAAATGATTAAACGATGTTTCGCCCTGGGTAACCAGCGTGGGCTCATCAGTAGTTTCACTGGTCACCTTCCACTATACATCATTAAACACCATCATACACTTTGATTTCCAACCTTGAACCACTCACAAATAGGCATCGTTCCGCACTGGTACTTACTTATCCAAGTTACCTGATACGAATTCGTCCTGGCGTGTTAATATTTCCAGTAGGATTATGCTCCTAAGGCAAATAAAACAAAGTTAAAAAACCTCCAAATCAGTTACTTCAACCGAAAAGAAACTAAAAAACAAAAGATCAAAAGATCTTGGGTGGAAATAACGAAAATTCAAACTTGGATGAGCATCCCACATGGAACACATAAAAGATCAAAGCAAAAAGAGAAATGTTTAAACGATGTTTCGCCCTGGGTAACCAGCGTGGGCTCATCAGTAGTGTGAGTGTAGTGTAGTGTAGTGTAGTGATCTTTTGTTTTTTAGTTTCTTTTCGGTTGAAGTAACTGATTTGGAGGTTTTTTAACTTCTTCTTTGTTTTATTTGCCTTAGGAGCATAATCCTACTGGAAATATTAACACGCCAGGACGAATTCGTATCAGGTAACTTGGATAAGTAAGTACCAGTGCGGAACGATGCCTATTTGTGAGTGGTTCAAGGTTGGAAATCAAAGTGTATGATGGTGTTTAATGATTTATAGTGGAAGGTGACCAGTGAAACTACTGATGAGCCCACGCTGGTTACCCAGGGCGAAACATCGTTTAATCATTTCTCTTTTTGCTTTGATCTTTTGTGTGTTCCATGTGGGATGCTCATCCAAGTTTGAATTTTCGTTATTTCCACCCAAGATCTTTTGATCTTTTGTTTTTTAGTTTCTTTTCGGTTGAAGTAACTGATTTGGAGGTGTTTTAACTTCTTCTTTGTTTTATTTTCCTTAGGAGCATAATCCTACTGGAAATATTAACACGGCAGGACGAATTCGTATCAGGTAACTTGGATAAGTAAGTACCAGTGCGGAACGATGCCTATTTGTGAGTGGTTCAAGGTTTTAAGTCAAAGTGTATGATGGTGTTTAATGATGTATAGTGGAAGGTGACCAGTGAAACTACTGATGAGCCCACGCTGGTTACCCAGGGCGAAACATCGTTTAATCATTTCTCTTTTTGCTTTGATCTTTTGTGTGTTCCATGTGGGATGCTCATCCAAGTTTGAATTTTCGTTATTTCCACCCAAGATCTTTTGATCTTTTGTTTTTTAGTTTCTTTTCGGTTGAAGTAACTGATTTGGAGGTTTTTTAACTTCTTCTTTGTTTTATTTGCCTTAGGAGCATAATCCTACTGGAAATATTAACACGCCAGGACGAATTCGTAACAGGTAACTTGGATAAGTAAGTACCAGTGCGGAACGATGCCTATTTGTGAGTGGTTCAAGGTTGGAAATCAAAGTGTATGATGGTGTTTAATGATGTATAGTGGAAGGTGACCAGTGAAACTACTGATGAGCCCACGCTGGTTACCCAGGGCGAAACATCGTTTAATCATTTCTCTTTTTGCTTTGATCTTTTGTGTGTTCCATGTGGGATGCTCATCCAAGTTTGAATTTTCGTTCTTTCCACCCAAGATCTTTTGATCTTTTGTTTTTTAGTTTCTTTTCGGTTGAAGTAACTGATTTGGAAGTTTTTTAACTACTTCTTTGTTTTATTTGCCTTAGGAGCATAATCCTACTGGAAATATTAACACGCCAGGACGAATTCGTATCAGGTAACTTGGATAAGTAAGTACCAGTGCGGAACGATGCCTATTTGTGAGTGGTTCAAGGTTGGAAATCAAAGTGTATGATGGTGTTTAATGATGTATAGTGGAAGGTGACCAGTGAAACTACTGATGAGCCCACGCTGGTTACCCAGGGCGAAACATCGTTTAATCATTTCTCTTTTTGCTTTGATCTTTTGTGTGTTCCATGTGGAATGCTCATCTTAACATCTAGACTTTGCAGGTTAAGTAGTATAAACTATCGGGAACTTTTTTTTTAATTCAGTTTAAAGCAAAATTGAGACGCTACAAAAGATTTTTTGTGAGTTTGTGTCTTTTTATAGATTGTTATTTTTAGTTTTCATATATTACTTTTGTTAAAAATTAAAACAATGATGTCCGAAAGGTCCCATATAAAAAGTGCTCAAGATATTCACGCATTAATTTGTCAGAAATAGGCATAATCATTTTTTGTGGAGTCTAGAGAACTTGTATAATTTTTTTCTTTACTTATATTTGTTACTAAACTTAAATATTACTTTTTTTAAAGTTTTGGCTTTATATTTTTTTTATAAACCTCATTTTTTCAAAAATTTTTGTTTTACAGTATTGTATTTAAAAGATTAAAATACCACATTTTTAAGAAAATTTTTGCCCATGGCATGTTTATAGTTTTTTTATTATAAAATGTTGCTTTGTACCACCAGCAAACTGAATAAAAACTCATAAAAAATTATTAAAAAATGAATATGCCACGTATTATCTATTTATAAAAATATTTTATTTCCAGATTTAGCTGCAGCAAGAAGAAATTTCCTTTCTTTACAATATGCTGTAGATAGAGACAGATATCAACCACCAAAAAGAATCGAGATAAACATGAGGATATGTACTGGTAATAATGCGATATGGTGCCTGCGAGTGTTAATATACTGCTTTGCTCTCTTTGACTTAAACTAAATTTTTTAATGGAAAGCTTAATTCTGTATTTTCTAAATAAAATAAAAAAAAATGTAAAGCAACTTCTTATTAAGAAATGAGGAAAAAGTGTTTATTTCTTATTAAAAAACCTTTCAAAATTTTAAACTATTGTTGTTAAAAATTTTTAGCTGTCCAAGGAGTTTTTATTTTTAAAAAAATTAAATTTAGGCATTTTAGGTTTTTTTACTAACAAACAGCACTTTTTTACGTGATACCGTATATTTTTTGGATATATAAATAACATAAAAAACGATATTTTCTACCATTTTAAAGTGCATCTAAAAAAATTCTTATTTATGTGAGAGCATGTGTTTCTGATGTTAATTTTACTCACGTTAATTTTTCTAAATTTAGGATGCGACCTATTATTGTTATTGTGCTAAGTGGGTATATTGTTGTAATATAAATGACAATATATGCAGGGTATATACAAAACGTATATACCTTATATATATGATCATAGATTTGTAATGGACATTCTTCATTGAATACATCAGTGTTATAAGGATTAGTATATTGCAGTAATATAAATCTTATATATACCCTCAATAAAATATTATGGATACAAAAAGAATATACTTTTATGGATATACCATTGTGATATATAAACAAAAATTTGGACTAATATACATTTTGTATATCGTGACTGATATCGACAGGATATCTATATAAATATATATCTGGATCTAAATTGTATTTTTTTTGGAGTTCCTATGCACGTCGGCTGAATATCTGGGTGATATCCAGGGCAACATCCTTCTCCGTTTTCGTATATACTCTGGATATACATGCAATATTTTTTTGCTATGTGGGTATATGAATCACTGCGATACTACTACTATTACTAAAACTTTACCAAGTTTATAGAAAATGAGTTCTTCTGAACTTCTTTTTTTTAAAACGTTTTAAGAGCTTAGTGCAACATAATGGTAAGCCACATTTTGAAAAAGTGGAGACATTAATGTTTAAATTGTTCAGAAAAATATTGATTTTAACGTAAACACTGGTTTAACCCTTATTAGGGAAATTTTGAAACGCTTAAAATTTTGGCAACTTTGACAGCCGCTGTGGTAGTGTTTAACAACCACTACCACTACCACAAATCGAGTTTACCAGAGTTTTTGGAACACAATAAAAACTGTCCCCAGTAAACACACGCGGTATATTTACACTCATGTAATATTCTTCAGATATATTCTAAGAATATTTGAGTAAGAATATTCTAAGAATATTTGAGTAAGAATATTCTGAGAATATTATCGTATATTCTTGTCACATTCTTGTATTATTCTAGAAATATTCTAAACTGGATGTTCTTTTCGGTATATTCTAAGAACATTCGATTTTGGAATATTTTCTTAAGAATATTCTAAGTATATTTTAAAAAGAATATCCCTCTTACAAATTATTCTAAGAATGTTTTTATAAATAAATATTTTTTACTGATTTTATCCCTATATTACATTTAATCCATAAAATGTTACATTAAGTCAAAATAATGTTTAATAATCCTTAAGGATATTCAAAAATTAGGACTTCTTTAAAGGAACATAAATATCATATTTATTGAATGTCCAGCCAATATATTCTTAGAATATATCCTTGGGTAATATTCCATTCTAACAGATTCTATATAGACATTTTCGCAAGCCATATTTAATTTTAATAATATATATTCTTAATTAGAGAAATTTTAAATATATATATATATAGATATATATAAAGCATATAGTCATGAAACTTTCCTCCAAAATATTCCTAAAATACATATGTTTGAAGATTATAAGAATTACCATTTTATGTTAATTCAGCAATTTTCCTTAAGTTGTTTTATTTTATAAAAATTTCCTTCAATAATATCTCAAAAATTATATCTTCGCTAAAGGAAGATAAATAGCATATTCGTGAAATATCCCGGAAAAAATATTCTTAGAATGTTTTTGGTAATAATATTCTACGAATGCTTTCTAAATGTCCTGATAGTGAAACAGATTGTAATAAAATTATTTTATAAGTTCATTCAGCAATTATTTTTATATATTTATTTTTATAAAAATTGTCTTCAATAATCTTTTGATAAATATGCCAAAAATAAAACCTTAATTTAAAGAACATAAGAATGTTCTTAGTTCTAATCATGTGAAAACACCTTGCTGTAGGCTATTCCTTTCACATTCTATAAATGTGCGTCGAACTTTTACGGATTATTCTAAGAATGTTATAATCACGTAAAAACACCTTGCTGTAAGCTATTCCTTTCACATTCTATGAATGAGCGTCGAACTTTTACGTATTATTCTAAGAATGTTCCAATATACCCGAGGAATATTCTTAGAATATGCTATAAATATTTTTGTGTTTACTGGGTCATTTGTAAAAAAATTTAGAGATGAAAAAAAAAATGAAAAATTTGGATTAATTTTACAAAATAGGTAAGTGTTATATATGTTGAAACCTGGTAATATTTGATTATTTTTAAAATTAATTGCGCCAAAATTCTTTAAAATTAACCAGAAAAATAACCACAACCAGTAATTACCACAACCACTACGAAGTGTCAAATAAGCGTTCAAAAAATCCCTATTAATAAAACTACGTCTCAAATCTGTGATGCTATTGGGCATACAGAGTCCGTTAAAATACCTATTTTTATTAGCGTAATGTCCTTATTAAACTCGTAAGTCGTCCAGTAACAACTTGTTTGTATGATACGGACAATTAAATTAACACCGCCTAGTCACTTTAGATAAAGCAATCCATCAGAATCGCCAATGTATAAACAGCAAAAATGTCATTCATTACTTCCTACAATTTGTCTTCAGCTCATTTCATGAAAACATCGTTACTGAAAGTTAAAAAGGGACGGAAACTAATCGAGACAAACAAGGTGGAGTTCTCTTTACACCTCGCGCTCTTTGTGAAGCTATAATTTGCCCCTGAATGACGCACGAGTTTGCTATTATGTTCTTTTGTTTATTGAATACTGTAATGGCGACGGTGATGGTAAATTCGACAAATTTGTAACACATTCACAGTTCTTGCACTGATCGAAGTCCGTCAGTAGTGAAGGACTTTTCAGAATTATGGCACATTTTATAAAGTTGCGCGGAACTAGCCAAATAAAATTTCAAAAAAATAAATTTGGCGTCCGGAAAAAATAAATAAAAAAAATATGGTTTTGTGACTGTCGAACCAACAATGTGACTTGTGTTTATTGATTAGTTTCGTGCCACAATCCTCCTTCAGAGCGATTGCTTACTACATGATATCCAAGGGGACGCCGTATATATGATGCTTCAATTGAAGGTGGAGCTGCTTCGACCGTTTTATCTATTAAAGGTCTTGTTTTAGTAAGCTTATTTTTTGGCAGTTTCTTTTTTCCTTATTATGCCAACATAGGGTGGCACACATTGCATATCCAGCGACGATCCTTTGAGGGAGGGGGACGGAGGGAACCTTTTTACCAATGTTGCTTGAAGTTGGTAAATATGAAGTTGAGTTGGGAAATTACTAATCATTTTACAGTACTTTTTTATATCTCTTCAAAAAACAATAATAAAAAAAATTCCAAAACTTCAGGTAATTGCCTTTATCCCCCCTACAATAAAATGGCTACGGATTGTCGGTGTGCATGTCAGGTTTTCCACGTTTTATATGATGAATATCGTTTAAATTCGATGGGTCTGATTGTTTATGTTGCTTCGTATGCCAGGTTTGATACAGTACCCAGCAAACATATCGCAAGTACAAAAATAGCACTAATTTGGAACACGGCATTTTACAATATTTGTACAATTTGTGCTGAAATGCGTAGCAAAAATACAAAAAAAGCGTAAATATTGCACTGGCATAAAGTACTTTAATTAGAGTAGTAAAATATTGCTTTATTTGTGTGCAGCATCAAATACAAAAATAGTAAAATGCCTTGTTCCAAATTTGTAATTTTTATACGGTGAATATTTTACATTTTTGATAATCCGATGTTTGCTGGGTACTAATTCCCAATTCCCTGATGATTCCTAATAAGGATAAAACAGGTTAGATATTGGCGTTCTGCTGTAATGAATTGACAATCAAAATGTTAAACAAAAAAGAAGTTAAAAAACCTCCAAATTAGTTACTTCAACCGAAAAGAATCTAAAAACAAAAGATCAAAACTGGTGCCTATCTAAGTCACCTGAAGTGTTAGTATTTCCAATAGGGTTATGCTCCTAAGGCAATTAAAACAGTTATGTTAATTAAAACAGTTATGTTTCAATTGCCTTAGAAGCATAACCCTATTGGAAATATTAACACGCCAGAACGAAACTGCATCAGGTGACTTAGATAAGTACCAGTGCGGAACGATGCCTTTTTGTGAGTGATTCAAAGTGGGAAATCAAAGTGTATGATGGTGTTTAATGATGTTTGGGGAGGGTGACCAGTGAAACCACTGAAGAGCCCACTCTGGTTGCGCAAGGCGAAACATCGTTTTATCCTTTCTCTTTTCGCTTTGGTCTTTTGGGTTTTCCTTGTAAAATGCTCATCCAAGTTTGAATTTTCGTTTTTTCTACCCAAGATCTTTTGATCTTTTGTTTTTTGATTTTTTTCGGTTGAAGTAACTGATTTGGAAGTTTTTTAACTTCTTTTTTGTTTCAATTGCCTTAGGAGCATAACCCTATCGGAAATATTAACACGCCAGGACGAACCCGCATCAGGTGACTTAGATAAGTACCAGTGCGGAACGATGCCTTTTTGTGAGTGATTCCAAGTGGGAAATCAAAGTGTATTATGGTGTTTAATGATGTTTGGGGAGGGTGGCCAGTGAAACCACTGATGAGCCCACTCTGGTTGCTCAAGGCAAAACATCGTTTTATCATTTCGCTTTGGTCTTTTGGGTGTTCCTTGTGGGATGCTCATCCACGTTTGAACTTTCGTTTTTTCTACCCAAGATCTTTTGACCTTTTGTTTTTAGATTCTTTTCGGTTGAAGTAACTGATTTGGAAGTTTTTTAACTTCTTTTTTGTTTTAATTGCCTTAGGAGCATAACCCTGTTGGAAATATTAACACGCCAGGACGAACCCGCATCAGGTGATTTAGATAAGTACCAGTGCCGAACGATGTCTATTTGTCAGTGACTCAAAGTTGGAAAATCAAAGTGTATGATGGTGTTTAATGATATTTGGGAAAGGTGACCAGTGAAACCACTGATGAGGCCATGCTGGTTGCCCAAGGCGAATCATCATTTGATCATTTCTCTTTTCGCTTTGGTCTTTTAGGTGTTCCTTGTGGGATGCTCATCCAAGTTTGAATTTTCGTTTTTTCGACCCAAGATCTTTTACTCAAAATGTTGTTACGACTTGGCCCATTTTTTTTAAAATTCTTTTTGGACGCAAAATATATTATTTTTTTTGATAAAAATATTATTAATATTTTTATAAATGAAGATCCAAATAATTTAATAGATTGCCAATATTCAACCAACTCCTAACTACTAAACACTACCGATAAAGGTTTTGCGTGAATTTTTGAATTTTATCATTTCCAAAATATCGAAGCAACCTTCAAAAAATATTTATCAAAATCTTTTGTTAGACATAGGTAGGCGTCAGCTTTTGAGATGCTGACCAGTAAATCCTAAGCTTACCAAAGTTTAAACGGCAAATTTAATTTTCGGGAATAAAAGGTCCTATATGAAAAAAGTAAGTCCAGTCTAGTGGACAGAGTAGCCACAAAAAATTATAATAGTATAAACTATGACCAATTGACTATATCTCTATGTAAAGTATAGAATTATACCGCCGTTGATAATAATTGGTGACCTTGACAGTAGTTAGCGGCGCTGCGCGAGTTCCGTTAGGAGCCGAGGCTCGCTTTGACCAAGGTCGTGACTCGACGCTGCGCGGGCCACGGTCACCGATCATCGTAGAAGAAGAAAGAACCTGGAAAGGATTCTATATAATAGTACACTAAAATTGTCATTTAAGGTTAAAAAAAATCCGGTTCGGCTGACTTTTTGGTATGTTGTTGGGGGGGGGGGGGTCTAAAGATAGCTCGGAGCCTGTTAAATTAAAGGTATGTTTTTACATATTTTTTGAGATCTACAACTTACATATTTAAAGTTTTTAGTAAAAATCACTTTGGCACCTTCTATCTTTTCGGGAACTAACTACAGAAAATTGGTTCTGGCACACTTTTTTGCCTGCGGCCATAAAAACCCAGAAAAATCGCTTTTAAAGATTTTTCAAAATGGCGTATGGTTCCCGAGAAGTGGGTTAAACCGAAACTTATTACCTTAAAACCCCCTCCTCCCTCACGCCCTATCCCCCTGACCCCTTACCTCCCATGCAAACTTTTGTACAAGTAACTTTCATTCTGCTCTTTAAATAAATATAATTGGTATTTTATGAATACCCATCTTCCGTCAACCAGGACAGAGCAATACTCGGGCATAAAAATCGTCCCCCCCCCCTAGGTCTAAAAAAATATTTGTATTTTATTTATTCAGGTTCTCCAAGGTACGTACTAAAAAAACGTCTGTACGTACCCCGTACGTGCATCGAACATTTTACGTCCAATTAACTGCTTTGGTCCACCTCAGGACATATAAACTACGTATTTGGTACGTATACAAATGTACGTACATGGTACTTATTTTTCATATCCCAAGGATGTACCTAAGACCTATGTAGCGTGGGAAAGTGCAAGTAATAGGTATAGATGCCTAGGTACGCAGTACGTACGGTACGTAATTTTGCTGCCTGGGAACTGTAACTGGATGTGTACTGGTCACAAAATTACATTTTATTTTATATTTTACGCACAGTTGTGTATACGTTTACACAATTTTTAGTTACACAACTCAATTACAAAAAGACACAGGTATTTTTTTCCGTGTACCATCACGGTAATACTGCTTGTATCCACCAATGCTAAAGGTCCCCTATTAAGCTTTAATCACGACTAAATACTTAATTATAGAGTTTCAAAGAGTTCCATAGCTTTATATTAACACTAACAATAATGTTCCACGCTCGTCCATTAATTTAATTGTCACTTGCCAGAATATAGCTTGCTAACAAAACCTCATAAAACATTATAAAAAATAACACACGAAACATTATATATAAATGTATGTTATTTTAAGTTTTGACAATGTGAAACACAAATCCCGGATAGGATTTCATTAAATTTCACCAGCCAGTTGGTTTATAAAAGTTTACAATATTTTATAATTTTTTATTTAATATGACATAAAAGTTTAAAAGATTCTATAAGATCTATCAGCAACATTTCAAAATAAAAAATTACGGCACAAATTTAGCAGTGGTAGTAGTAGTTATAGTATAAGAAATAGTATTAATACAGTCAAACTGAACTATAAGCTAACCTAAACTATAAACTACGACGACCTAAGCCACTATAATATACTAACACACCTACCTTGGGCTTCCACAAGCTCTACATATCTAAGAGATAGTTGTTCTCGTTTAAATACTTATTTGACGCCAGAAGCTGTGGGAGAGATGTTACTTTGATAAGTTTCTATGAGATTGTTTGAGGCATTGTTTATGAAAATCTACAAGATTTCACAAGCTAAAAAATATTCCTTTTTGTAAAATTATTGAATGACAATTATAGTTTTTTTTATAAGATTTTATAAGTTAAGATTGGCGAAAAATTTTTTTATTACTTAATTTGTTTCAAATGCGTATAGATTAAGGCAGGTAAAATCTTATTACTCTAATAAGGTTCTATGAGATTTCGTAAGGCTTTGTTTATTATATTTTATAATATTTCATGAGTCAAAGAAATATTTTTTTGGGAAGTATTTACGACAGTACATATAACTAAATAAGTACTAGCTGTTTTAATTAGTTTTCCTACGAGAGTGCGGAAAAGTTATTTTTCCGCACGATTTTACTTTTCCGCACGATTTCTTTACTTTTCCGCACGATTTTTAATGTAACTCACGATTTTCACTTTAAAGGAAAATATTTTAATTTAAGATATACTGTAAATCAAATTACTATCTATGGGTACTATTTTTCATTCAGAAAATTCATAGTCTTAAACACTAAACTTAAAAAGTCACATGCAGGCACTTTAATAAAAAAAAATCGCGCGGAAAAGGAAAATCGTGCAGAAAAGTAACTTTTCCGCACTAGTGCTGAAAAGTTACTTTTTGGCACGATTTCTGTATTATTAAAAATAAAGATATTTTGGACTAATTAAATGATTTATGTAACTATTCTATCTTATGTGTCATTTTGTACCATTATTATAAAATTTTTGCGTATTAAAAACATTTTTTTTGATAAATAAGATGGACAAAAACACTCGTAGGAAAAACATTGTACTTGACGGCTTGCCCGAATTCCGCTCCACGTCGTTCGTGCAACTGCCGTCGCGTGCGGAAAAGTACCACTTATGGGCCGTTCGACTATAGAATCTATAGGAGGACTTATAAAAACTTATGTTTTGACCAACCCATAGCAAACTATTAATAAAACAAGATGTTCACAGAAATCTTTAAAATTTTATTAGTCTGGATAATCATAAAATGTCGTCAAACTCTCGTAAAAAATGTGCTTATGTAAACCCTAAATAAATTAGGAAAAACAATCATAGAAACATAATAAGGTTAATGAGTCCGTTTAATTATAAAATCTCTTAGAAAATGGTTCTTTCATAAACCTAAGAAATATTTAAAAATAAAATGTTTGTACTAAACAGAAAACACATTTGGACTTGTTAATGCCATTTAGTGAAGAGGTATGTGTAAGTCCGTGGGATTTTGAATAAAGGAGTTTTGTGACTATGTGGGATTGATATCCCGTTAGTCACACAATCGAGTGTTACCGGGTGTTTTGTTTGCATCCGTGTAGAAGGGGTTGATATGACGTCATCTTTCAAGATGGCGGCCAAAAATCATAAAAAATACAACTTTCGCAACCGGGGCATGTTTATACTCGATCCCACATAATTCGAGAACGACGATTCATAAGTAAATTTACTTTCAAGGTCGTACGATCTAAAATGACCTTGAAAACCGCAAAAAACAAGATTTTTGTAATTTTCTGTTAAAAAAATCTTAATAATTCGAGGTTTTGTCAGTCCAACTTCCAATCTACTTTAAACTATTAGGCATGTATGCCAAATTCGCTCCTTAGAGTTTAATGCGGTTTGAAGATTCATGACCTTGAAAAATACCCCAGTAAAATTAACATATTGCAAAAATAATATACTATAGAGCGCTATTCATCAATTATTAAAGCGAAAAGGACCAAATTTGGCAAGAAAGATAAGAGATCAAGTCCGACAATATTGTTAAAAAACATTTGGTTCAGCTATGACGCGTTTCAATATAGCAGCTGATAGATCAAAATGGCGACCTATAATCACATTTTATTTTATCCAATTTCGTAAAAAAGTAAAAGCGACAAGGTGGCCCTTAATTCTTATTGACGTATCGCCGCTTACTATGACAAAAAAAATTAGTTGATGCATGATGTTGATTGATCTTGAAAATAATATGTACAAGTGAAAAACCAGCTTTTTGTGATTCTTTTCCAATTTACCACTGCGCAAAAACCATAACACCTACCTACCATTTTTTTAATATGGTGTCTCAGATGTTTATGCTATACCCCGGTAAAAATGACCTATATACCTGTCATTTTTATTAAGTTTCGGAATTTTATGTTCTACTCACTTGTCTAGCCAACAAAGTCATTTAAATAACCTATAACCAGTGGTTTTAGATGCCATGTTCCAAAATGGCGGTCGAAAAAACATAAAAAAATTCAAATTATACCAGTAGGGAATGACTACACTTGTTTGTTAACATTAATAATAAAATTCAAGGATGGGGATTTAACAGCTATTTAGTCACACATTCATGTGCCACCGCATCCCTGTAGAAGTTCCGAAACTTCATAAAAACGACAGGTATATAGGTAATTTTTACCGGGGTATAGCATAAACATCTGGGACGCCATATTAAAAAAAATAGTAGGGAGATTTAAAATGAAGTATTTGTTTATGGCTAAGATGTTAAATTCATATCCAGCGCTTAAAGTTTTTGCTTAGTGGTAAATTGGAAAAAAACATTACAAAAAGTTGGTTTTTCACCTATACATGGTATTTTCAAAGTCAATCAAAGTCATGCATCAAGTAAACTTTTTTTTCATAGTAAGCGGCGATTATTCAACAAGAATTGATGATCAACTTGTCATTTTTGCGTTTTTACGAAATTGGATAAAATAAAATATGGTCATAGGTCGCCATTTTGATTTATCAGCCGCCATATTGAAACGCGTCAGAGCTGAACCAATTTTTTTTTAACAATATTGTTGGACTTGCTCTTTTTTTGTATCTTACCAAATTTGGTCCTCTTTGCTTTAATAGTTGATGAATAGCCCCTTTTAGTATGTTATTTTTGCAACGTGTTAATTTTACTGGGGTATTTTTAAAAGTCATGAAGCTTCAAACTACATCAAATTCTAATGATCGATTTTCGCATATATGCCTAATAGTTTGATCTGACAAAACGTCGAATTATTAAGATTTTTTAAAGAGAAAGTTGCAAAAATCTTGTTTTTTGCAATTTTCAAAGTCATTTAAAATCGCATGACCTTGGAAGTTAATTTTTTGAAACGCTCGTCCCCAAATTATATCGAATCGAGTGTAATCATGCTCCGATTGCGAAAGTTATGTTTTTTATTATTTTGGGCCGCCATCTTGAAAGATGTCGTCATATCAACCCCTTCTACACGAATGCGAACAAAACACCCGATAACACTTGATTGTGTAACGAAAGAGCTATCAATCCCACATAGTCTACACTAATTTTCTGAACCAGGCCCACTTTTAGGGTGGATACGATGACAGAACGTCCGACTGCAATCGCTCCATAAGTAAGTCAGTGGATATTGCTATCTCCTAGAAAGGGCATGTGGTGTGGCCCTACTGGAAGATGGAAATAAAATGACTGTGGCGTCTGCCTCCACGTGGCACACCTGGATGTGGCGGTGCCATAGTTTCTCTCCTTGTGACATATGTGGCAACACCTAACCAAAGACGCTTCACAAGTGTTATTGGGGGTTTGGCAATGACCTTCACGTTGGTTTTGAGGTTATTGTGGTACCTCCAGCGGTACTTGGATGGCAAACAAATGAGGCATCAATAAAAATATGATAGTAGAAATTTTTAAAATTTTCAAAAATGTTAGAAAACTGAAAATGTTTGTTGTAAATTTTGTTCAAAACGGTTTAATAATTCACATTTTTGCGTCAATCAGTGTCCTTATGAAAGAAAGTTTACGATTTACATCTTCATAGCTTCATTATCATCCTACGAGCGTGTATAATGAGTTGATCGTAAGTAAAACCTATCCCTAACTATCTACTTCTTTCTTATTTTATAACCACTAAGCTAAATCAATTTTAATGTATACTTAATAGAATCGACCGCGACATCTAATTTAAACGTTTTTATTCTTTTCCTGCTTGTGAAGGTGCTTATTTTGAGTAACAGTTGGCAAAAAGGTCACACACCCACAAACAAACGCTAATTATGTTAGGGTTTTTTGCGCGTTTTTAAGTTTTTTTTTTAGTTAAGTTCAATGATTTTCGATAACATCTTTTTTTTCATAAAATTTCTGTACCAAATTATTCTCCAAACAAATTTTCAGCGAATTTTCTCACAATTTTGCAAAGACTTTTCCCCAAAAGTTTGCTCGAACTTTTCGTCAGACTTTTTTTCATACAAGTTTAAATAAAACTTTGTCGGCATTTCAATATCAAAGGAAAGTTTGTTTTTGTAAATGCCCCTTTTTACATGTTTTTTTGGTATTTTTGAGAATCTCTTCTTTTCGGGAATATTTTTTCATAAAAACAGTTTTGAGGGTTTTTGAAAAATTTTCTTTTTTTTTACTTTTACAAAATGTTGCTCTCACGCCCCTCCCCCCTTCTTTTGGGAAAGCTGCGACTGCCACTGATAGTTATTTACCTAAGAAGTGCGGAAAGTGATACTTTTTCGAACGCGATGGCAGTTTTGCACGAACGAATCTTGCGGAGTTCGAGTGGAAAAGGCACTTTACGCCCAATGTTATGTACATACAAGATTTTTTCTACTTGCCTACACAACCTGTTCACATTGCAATTGAAAATTGTTTGAAACAGTACAGAAAAGAATGGTTTTCTTCACTCTTGACACATTTAAAGGAAAATATCCCAAAACCTAAACCCAACCTAATTTAGCATTTCAAATACCACGTTCGAGGTTATTTTTTTTTAGTCGTAGGTACCCACCAAATACTCTAAAACACCTCCTTCTTACTCGTCGGTTTAACAAGGGACATCAGGGGCAAAATTTTTGAATCTCAAGCGCACGAACGTTCACTCCTGTGGAGTAAACGCTCCCCGGTGAAGAAAAACAAAATTATCAAAAATAAATTAAATAAATGAATATTAAATAGTTATTTATATGCACACGGAAAAAAAAAGTATTTTAAAAATATGTATAAATATATAAATTGTTTATTAATATGTGTTACGCAAATATATTACAATCAGATATTAACTGTTAAATTCAGCATATTACATATAAAAATATTCGTATTTTAAAGTTGAAAATGTATTTTATGAACAATTAAAAAAATCATTTTATTTAATTTAAAAAAAAATATGTATTACCGTTTAATATCTCTTATTTTAAGATTAAATATATGTTTTATTAAGATGTAATAAATTAATATTTTTAAATTTAAAGTCTTTTGTTTTACATGGCATTAAAATAAATATATTTAAAATTAATATATTATTTATTAATATATGTTACAAAAATCCAATATTTTATAGAGTAATATACAATTAAACTAAAATTAGATATTATATATATATAACATTAAATTGTTAAGAAGGCGGCTTTTCTCTCTTTCTTTATTCTGATTGATTTAGTTTATTCCCAATTTAAAGTTACTCTTTCTTCGCGTTTGCGCTTCTCCTAATTTAGTACAAGAAATACATATCAAATCTGGCAAGCAATTCATAAAAACGTAATTCTTTCAAGTTTTTATAAAAAATAAACAAAATGAAATAATTTAAATGTTAAAACACCGTTCTTGTGTATATATAAATTTACAAACTAACGTTAACTTTTTTTAAATAGAAATAAAATAAAATTAGACAAAACCAAGTCAGGTTTAGATTTTTCCCTAAAAAAATACTTTGACAGAACAATATTATTCCTCTATATAGAATCTTTAACTTTTTTATTTAAAAGAAATAGTTTGTTTAGGCATTTTATTTCCATATAATTTGGGTCATGTTGTACTTGCATTATGAAAGAAAAAATGACCTAACTTACGAAATACAAAAACGCTAAACCACATATTTTCACCCCTGATCCCACTGTCGATGTCGTCGAACGGTACGACTGTGGTAAATTTTAAACAGTATAAATAATTTTTTATAAAAGGAAAAAATAAGGAAAAAAATATTTATGCCTCGATCTGTTTTAAAACTTAACTTGAAATTGTGCAAAAAGTTCTAAACACTTACTCTAAACTACCGTAGACCGGGTATAACGAAATATTTTTTCAAGTCTCGGCCTTTGTTGGTCAAGACACATCCGTCCCACGATTAAATATCGAATGACACTTTTTTAAAATTTCAAGTTTTACTAACTTGATTTTTAAAATATTTTTTTCACTTGTATATTTTATATTTTACGGAATAAATTGTAATAAAATTATTTTAGGTTTAAATAAGTTCGCGTTTAATTTTTAAAAATATATTTTATTGAAAAGACTTTTTCATATATTGTTTATTAGAATTTAGTAAAAGGTGTCTCTAGAAATGCAGCCGTTCCCCTGCCGCGGGCCAAGCGATCGGCTTTTGAGTGAATGTGATCGGTGAACGCTGGTTCAAGAAAAATAAAATTATAATCTGTCTGCGCATTCATATTCATATGCGTTCACTGGTCAAGAATTGGGCCCCTGATATCTAAATCACTTATTTCATAAAATTCTTCTGTAAGGTAAAATTTATCTGATTTTTTTAATAATAGAGACCTTTTGCACCTCTTATGAAAAATCCCCGTAAAATGACTTTATCGCTTAAGAACGCGTTGTGACGTAGCTAACGTACGTTATTTTTAAGGCAGCATTTTTAGTTTTTGCACACCGCCTTTGGTTTGTTTATAAACGACTTTATACGGTATTTATTATTATCAAGAATTTAAGAAAAACAATTTTGTTTTATGTTATTCTTGTATTCTTTACACTGAATTTTAATTAATAATAATCTTTAAAAACACAACAGAGAAAAGGGAGGTTATGACCAACAGATCGGAATCATTTGTCAAAGTTGTCAGTGCAAGTCAAAGTTTTACATTTCTTACGAAATTCTAGCCAAAGAAAACGACTAAACGAAAATTGACACTTATCTTTACAATTTAAAAGAATACAGAACATATTTGCATTTAAAAATCAATTTAAATATTTTGTTTTTCTATACTTAAGGTTTTACTGTCGGCAACCATGCCAATTATAAGGGATACAGTATTCACCCGCAGGTAACGTCAAACTTTATCGGTTAGTAAGGGATTCCGTTATTACCTCGTAACTGAAAATGCTCGACATAAGCGATAAAGTAAAAAGGCATCAAAATTATAGATGCAAAAGGTCTCTAATAGATAATTTAAATACATTTTGAAAGAGCTCTTATTTCAGGGGCGTAGATACGATTTTTACTAGGGGGGACAATATAAAAAAATTCAAGTCAACTCATATCTCACTCCTAGATTTGTTGCTAAAATCATGTCATAAATGCGCTGTGGGCGAAAATTTTGTAAAAATATAGTATAACGCATTTTTTAACACTCTCGTTTAGTTCTTTAATACTGTAGGTAAAAATTGCCTAAGATTATAGTAAAATTATTATAGGGTCGCAGGCAAAATTTTTTGAAGTATTTTTTGCAGATCTGGTCTTGATTCTAGATTTGTTGCTAAAATCATGTCATAAATGTGTCGCAAGCAAAAATTTAGTAAAAATATACTAATAACCTTAACTAAAATAGTAGCAAACAATGTGTTATAGCGCTGCAGGGAAAATTTTTTGCAGTTTAAGAAGAAAGTTCTTCAGAAATGTTGATCTTTTTTATGAAATTAAAAAAAAACTGAATCGGGATCTGGTAATAATCCTTGATTTGTTTCTAAAATAATTTTGTTAATGCGCCGCAGGCGAAAATTTTGTAAAAATGTAATATTTTTTCCTTAATCAATCAATCAATATATATGTTGTAGCGACGCGGGAAAAATTAGCTGTCAAACCGGATGTAAACTAAAATTCTAACAATCAAACTTAAGGTGCAAATTTTAATTTTTTCGTGTTTTTTTGGTTCATTTTTTAAAAAAATGTGCTGGGTTGGGTCAGCTACAAAGAGGCGAAAAGAAAACGCGCGAAAGCTACCCAACAAACATCGGGAGAGTAACAGATACGGACATCGGTTTTGGGGGGGGACATTACCTTCTTGTCCCCCCCCCCCTTATCTACGCCCTTGTCTTATTTTTCTGTCTGTTGCATTTAAAAAGAAGGTAGGCCTTCATGGTAAATCGGTCGGAAACAAGATTCGGCATTCGGTGAACGGCGATTATCTGCCTCTTCTTCTTGCCTAGCTAGAGAAAAAGAGGAGAATAATCGTTATTCAAGAAATGCCGCAAGTCTGTTCCTGACTTCTTAGATAAGTTTCGTTTAAATGTGGATCGAACATAAAAAGAGGGAATATAAATACCCAGCAAACAGAAATAGTCTGGGAAAAGTCCGGCCCGTTGCTCTAACTGCTGGGAATCCGTTAGGATTGGATTTTGACCGGCCAAACAGCGCTGGCCCGTTGTCATTTTTATACAATTTTCCAGTCTGCCTGGTGGCCTGTCATTGCCAAAACCGATACGGACTAAAAAAGTTTGGGCCTTTGGCGGGCCAAAGTTTCACTTCTGCCCTTCTAATTTTTATTTAACTTTTCGACTAATTTTTTTGGCTCGGCTACAATATTGGCCCAAAGCTAGTGGTCAGATAGTTTATAGCCCTGACTCTAGTTTCCCGCACCGGTTTTTTTAAGAGATCAACTAAGGGCCATCAATGTGCCGGACCGGAAACGGCGTCTGGACCCCGGTTCACGGCGTTATGGGGCCGGAGTGAACCTGAGCGGCACGGTCCCGGTCCAAGTGGCGGTAGTGCGATGCCGGCTCTACTTGGCCGACAATTTATGTTTGCTGGGTACGGGATGCGTTTCTAAAACGGGATTACATGTGGGACTGTCCCAGCAAAGTACAGTTGTTTGGCAGTCGAATTTTACTACTTTTACAGTTCCATTTAGTTCCCGGGTTTGAATGCCAAACCACCATATTAGAATTGATCCGGAAAATTTGAAATCTGCAATAAATTTTTAAAATTAATTAAAATCGCGCAAAAGAGGTTACGATTTTTTTAGGAGGATCCGAGAATTCATTCCATACAGGGTTCCACAGTGCTTATCTAGGGTGCCGAAATAGCGTGTATTAAAGAAAAAGCGCAATGGCTAGTAAATAAGAGCGAAAGAGATAATAAACTTGAGAAACCAATACACTGTTGCCGATGTCACCCACAATTAACTAAAAGATTCCCAAGTAAGATCCCGTCAAATTTAACGATAAATTTTGTCTTCAAAGGGCGTAAAACAGTGATTATGAGTGTTTTCTTATGTCAGTTTAAAATTAGAATCCGCTAAATTAATTAAAATGCCCATTTATCCACAAACTTTTACTACCGATTGACGTTGCTCTTTTAATAAAGCTGCTAAAAGTCTGAGTCTGACTTCCCATAACCAGTTACGCTAAAGCCCTGACTCTACGAGACTATTTGTCGTAGCAGTCTCGCGTCCCACGAAATATCTTGTTGAAATAAATTTACTGTGTATACTTTTTGTAACTGTGTTCACGTCTTCTTTAACTTTAAAACGAATTTAAGCTGTTATTAAATTTGATAACAGAGGGGTGTTTTTTTTTTAATTCTGATTCAAGGCTTCGCGAAGGGATGCCTGCTCTTCAGATCTTACATAAAAAATATTTTTTAGTATTTTAGTTGCATGATTTCAGTATCAAATAAATAAAAATAATGTTCTAAGTGAGAAAAATTATGTCTACGATCTCCTTCACGCCCGCGTCTTCAAATAAAGCAGATTAAAGCGCTGAAAATTTTCCCAAACGTTTGTTTGACAACGTTGCCTAGCAGGCATCTCTCTTCAGACATATGCACTTTGGTACCCTGTCGAACCCTGGAGTCTTTAATTAGCTTGTGTGTGACTTACATCGACACCTGTCTGAGAGGCGATGCAGGTACCTAGTGGATTAGGAGAACGAGTTTGGGGTAAGCCCAAAAGGGACTTGGTTTTGGGCTGCCTTCTGTCTATTACTATTACGACACCTCTCTAGTATAAATATTTTATTCATGTGCTAAAGTTTTTACCATTTAATGGCATTCATCAAAAAGTAAGAAATCTAACTGCCGGTCAAACTTAAACAAATAAATATAAACTGGAGCAAGGCCGCCGCGCCGCCGGCCCTAGAGCTTTTAATGTAGGTATTCTTGAAATCAGGGAGAAAACAAGTATTTCACTGAAAAAAACAAATGCTGTTGGTCGACACCGCCGATTCCCCCGAAAATAACACAATTTCTATTTAAAATACTATGCTTAGCATCATTTGTAGGAGAAATCAGCGACATCGACCAATGGGATCCGCGCATTTGTGGGGAATTATTTTCTGTTCCCTGATTTCAAGAATAGCTACATTGATGGGCAAAAAATAAATTTGACGCCAGTGTGCCTATTCTTGAGTTCCAGGGAATAGAAATCCGTTGGCTAATCGTTCCAAAATGGGCGTGATTCCCCCAAAATGAAAAAGGCACTATTCTTGAAAAATCTCCCTCAAAAAATAAGGGAAATTTCTACTCCCTAGAGAAATTTTTATTCTATTGGTCATTAGTGAGAGAAATGGGAAAAAATAGGTGGAATTGTGATATTTTTAGTAAACATAAACTGTTGTCTGTTGATTTTTGCGTTTTTTTGAGTTTCTTTAAAATTTTTGGACTCTAAAAACTTGTTTTCTGTTAGTTGGACTTTATTCGAAGTTTTTTAAGGCAAAAACTAGTGTTTTCTTTGGTCTTTCTTCATTGTTATTTTTTGGACTTAAAATTCAAAAAACATGGATGATTATAATCGAATTTTTATTGGCATTATCTTATCCAATAAAAAAAAATCTTACTTACTAAAATCAGTTCAAAAACTTGAAACTAGAAGAGTTTTTTTACTTAAAACAAGGTACCTAACATATAAAATCATTACTAGAACATTAAACATTTTGTAAAATCTAATAAAAAAAATTTTACTTACTAAAATCAGTCCAAAACTTATAACTAGAACAGTTTTTTACTAAAAACAAGGCAACATATAGATATAAAGATACCTAACACTGTAAAAAGTTCTACAACATCAAGGTAAACATGGATAACAATATTTTCAACTAAACCTAATAATATTAAGTAAATCCATTATGCACAGAAAATATCACAAATCTTGATAATCAAAGTCATAAGATCCTTATGGCTTATTTTTAATAAATATAGAGTGTTCAAAAAAAAACGGACTTTGGATTTCTTATAACTTCCGCATTAATTATCCGAAATTCGAAATTTAACGTTTTTTTTTGAAAAATAGGCAATTTCAGCCCCCCCCCTGGAAAATTTGTATGTGCTCCACTGTAATAAAACTAAGATGTGCGGTAAATAGCCTTATTCTTTTAACGTACATATACACGAGAACTTTGCTTAAATCGGGTAAGAAATAAGAAAGTTCTGCAGTTTTACATTTCTCCTTCTCTTTGTGTGATAAGACTTTCCATGGAGAGGTCCGCATCTTGAATTTTAAAGAGATGTTATTTTGACAATAATCACATAAAAATTAGACTTTTAGCTTGTCAGAAAGTTTTAAATTTTTGATAAAACTGTATTCCGGCGTCAGAAAGATACATCAAATGTAAAACTGCAAATTTTCGATAATTTTAGTTGTGCCGCAGGCAAAAATTTTAAAGATATTATGCTAAAGATTACATTTCTGAGAAGTTTTAAATGCTGTTGATATAATATTTTTATAATTAAACTTTAATCGTAAATATTAATGGTGTTATACAGGGTGACAATTTAAAAACTATCTATCCCAGGTATTTCGAGAACCGATAGAGATATTTACCTAATTCCTAAAATAGTTCGAGGGATTGGAGAGGGAACGTTATTTATGTATTTAATGCCTTGGTTGCACCAACCATGTTGACGCAGGCCATGCCCACTGATTTTTCTTAAATTGGACCCCCCCTCCCTTGTGATACCTCTTTGGAAAGGGGTTTGCATCAGCTTTACAACGGTGTATGTTTTTCTAAATTTGAAATAGCAGTTTTTGAGATATTAGCGGTTGAAATGTAAAATCATTGATAATTCTACCATCGAAATGGTTTCATTCAATTATGGATTATCTGCACTCTGGAACTATCACCAAACTTGATTTGATTACCGTTTACAAAATACTCAAAAGTTAATTCAAGGGTTCATAGTAGAATGCAAATTATGCATTCAGAATGTTGCAGGGCCTCACCCCCTCAGTACAGGCCACGCCCATTATTTAAAATAATAATAATAATTATGATACCTTGTCGAAAACGGTTTTGAATTTCCTTTTCCGAGGGCGTGAGGCCTGAAAACATTCTGTAATGAAATCATTTCGACGGTAGAATGTATCAATGTTTTTACATTTTAACCGCTAATATCTCAAAAACTGCTATTTCAAATTATGAAAAACATACACCGGTGTAAAGCTGATGGGGTCCAGTTTAAGAAAAGCCATGGTTGGTGCGACCAAGGCATTAAATACATAAATAACGTTCTCCCTTCAATCTCTCGAACTGTTTTCGGAATTAGGTAAATATCTCTATTGGTTACCGTAATACCTGGGGTGGATAGTTTTTAAATTCCCAGTAAACGCACTTGTGACTTTAACCTAATAGTTATATAAATCTAAGGTTACATCATATTTACGTAAATCTCACATAAAAATATTTTTATAAAAAAAATTATGTAAACATTACGTCAAAACTTTGACTGTAAATTTAATTCATCATAAGAAATGTTAATTTTACGTAAATAATATGACTTTATAAATAAATTATTATAATTAATATGTAACAATTTAGACATTATGTTTGCATTTAAAATGTTACATAACTATTATAAAAAATATTTTGTGTAATATTTATACCATCTAAATTACGTAAACGCTCTATAACATGATTTACGTCACATTCAAATTTTGAAATTTACATAAATATTTTGAAACAGTGTGAACCTTAATTTTACATTATTTAAAATGATTTACGTCCAATTAAAGTCCTAAATATTACATAATTATTACATAGTCAATTGAACCGTAAGTTTACATTTCAAATGTTACATAACTATTACATAAAATATTTTATATAATATTTATATCGTCTAAATGAGGTAAACGCTCTGTAACGCGATTTACGTCACATTAAAATTTACAAAAATATTATGAAAATGAAAGAAATTACCACTGCTTAACAGTTTCTTCCTAGTAGGTAGAGATGGCGCTAATGTCACTATGTTCCCTGTACAGTGGATGATAATATTATATATATAAAGAGCAAAAATATTTCAAAATTAGAATGCGGACTTTGAAGTATTGATAAGATGGTGGTACTTCTTTATCTGTATAACCTCTTCCGCCACTTAAACCATCCCGTCTGGTTAACTTTGTATTTGCCAATGTCGGACCGTGTCAAGCAACCACCGACGGACCTTCGTAAATCACCGACATTGGCCCGCCTCAAGCTGCATGCTCATGTCGGACTTTATAGTTGACGCTTTGCGCATGTCATGCAGATTAATGTGACTTAAATTTTACCTTAAATTTACATACCAAGATAAACCTGTTATGTAAAATATACCTAGTTTTTACTTAATTCTCACGTAACATGGATGTAATATATATGTGAAAGGTATGTAATTTTATTTAATTTTATTAAGTTCATAAATGTGACCCAAATTTTACCTTATTTATAAATAATTGTGACCTCTATGTGACCTTAAATTTACATAACAAGGTAAACCTGTTATGTAAAATTTACGTAGTTTTTACTTAACTCTTACGTAACATGGATATAATATTTATGTAAAAGGTATGTCATTTCATTTTCATTACATTTATGTAACAATTAGGTGGGTTTGTGACCTCTGAGTGACCTTAAATTTACGTAAAAAGTTAAATCTGTTATGTAACTTTTACGTAATTTCTACATAACGGTGTTTACTGGGTTGTCACCCTGTATAGTGTGTGCTGCAGGGAAAATTTTGTCAACTTTAGCAGAAAGTTATTTACAGTTTTGGATTTTTTACTGTTATTTATAAATGTTAGCCCAAAAAACTTTTTTTTTGCACACAAAAACTTAAAACTGCATTCTTCTTATATTCTGAAAATATGGGTGGCAGAGGGCATGTTAAACTAACTTACTTTGAAACGAAAAATTCTTCCAAAAATAGCTACTTGTCTGTCTGTTCGACTTTCATTTCTTTAAAAGCAGTGCTTAGTTCAGACACCAGGGGGTTTAGGGTGATATAATGCTTTAAAAATAATTGAATTAATTGGGCTGTTTACAGTGTTTTTGGCTCAGCTGGATTGTTGCGCTCTAGGTCATAATAATAATAATTTTTGAAATAAGAAACAATTACTTACTTACATAACAAATGCGTCCTTGCCTCCCAGCGGAAAGTTTGGCCGCGTATCGTGAAAAATCCAATAGAAGCTCCCACATAGCAAGAATATTGGTATATTGTGTGAATATTCTTAAAACATTCGGAATGTCCAAAACCCATCCTGTGAATTTCCAACGCTCCACCTTTTTATTATTCACTGAATACTCAGAAAGGATGTAATCTGAAAATTACTGTTTTGCATATGGAGACGCTATGTGTATTTAAAAATGTAATGTTTAGATGACATCCATTCTGAATATTCAGTGACCGTTGGACATTCATAGGATGTGTTTTGGACATTCTGAATGTTCCAAGAATATTTACGCAATATACCAATATTCTTGCTATGTGCGTTGTCCCCGCTGCTGGGTTCTCTGTAGCCTGCAGCTATAAAATACGCCGGCAGCAGCAGTATTCATGTGCGTCGAGAAGTCATTGAACCTGCTGAATGCATCGAGCATCGAGTCGCGGTCGTGTAGACGGACGTGGAAGCTATCATTGGAGTAGGTTATTTGCAGGTTTAAACGGCTATCGGTACCGGTGTGTACAGGGTGATTCATTATATTTGGACACCCCCGGTTATCGCGGTTAATATTAATCATAGAAAAAATGTTTTAATGTAAGATTTCAATAATTTTGTCCAAATTTTTTGAAAACTTTGACAAAAGCTGTCAAATGTCATTCCATATGTCAAATTTTGACATTAACTTTCTTACTTTAAAATCAACACCCTGTATTTTTTTATTTTGTTAAGTTTTTTTTTCCTTTCTTATTTCAAAAATATATCAATTTTCTAGGTGCGGTAAACAGTTTTTGAGATATTGTATGTTTTTGATGGATTCTTGCACTCCCGTTAATGCTCTTAATATTAAAGATAGAAAAAAAGTTTAAAGCAAAGGTTTTTCAGTTTTTTATGGATTATATATATATTTTGCATGAAAATGTCAAATATAATTTTTATGTCAAATGTACAAATACTACCCTATTTAACACCTTTGGATATTTGATTTTGGCACCATTTAAGGACACTATTTAATCAAATCGCCCAAAAACCTTACAAGAAATTGAAAATCGAGGAAATAATGAAGACATTAATATTAATAGAAACCTGAGACATAAAATAATCAACACGATTTCTGGCATAAGAAGGCGTTATGAACTTTGTGTTGAAGTAAATGCTGATGTGTTCGAGCGTCACCTCCGACATATAGGTCAATTATCGACTCCCGTTTTAGTGGTCTTTAAACGTTTGTGGCGTCCATTTTGACAATTAACTCATGTAATAAATGTCAACAGTGTCAAAAATGGCGGCTTCATACAGGTAAAAGGGTACTAAATCGGAAATCGATAATTGGCCTATATGTCGGAGGTGACGGTTCGAGCATTTGTTAAATTGGTAAATTTCTTGTGCTCGTTGTTGTTGTCATTCGTATTTAAAAACAGAGTAGTCCTAATTTAGTTTAGTTATTTATACATTTGACATAAAGGTCCGTAAAAAACTCAACAACTTTTGTTTTTAATTTTTTTTCTATCTTTAATATTAACGGTACTAACGGGACTGCAAAAATCCCCCAAAAATATGCAATCTCGAAAACTGTTTACCGCACCTAGACAATTGATATATTTTTGAAATATGAAAAAAAAATTAAAGTTGACGAAATCAAAAAAAATAAAGGGTTTTCAATTTAAAATAAGAAAGTTAATGTCGAAATTTGACATATGGAATGACATTTGACAGCTTTTGTCAAAGTTTTCAAAAGATTTGGACAAAATTATTAAAATCTTGCATTAAAACATTTTTTTCTATCTCTAATATTAACGGCTATAAGTGTCCAAATATAATGAATCACCCTGTACAAGGTACGTGCGTCGTGCGATATGGAAGACAATACGGAGTTGGAAATACGAATACCGCCAACTTCAGCTGACAGGAACAATGCTAAAAATGTTGGACAGTTAATTAACAAGATTGTGTGTAAATGTTTGTGTCTTAATAATAAAGGGATTTTTAACGCTTAAAGTTATAAAAACTTTCGTAAGAAATTCAACAAGTCAGGAGAGACTTTCGCAAATATCGCTTTTTTCTGTTGAAAATAAACTTCTCCAAAGCTTGTCAGAGCATAGACGTTTTTGTGATGACGTTATTGACGAATTTGCAAAAAGAATCGAAGAATCGAATTACATTACAAATAGGATACATTTTTACAAATTGCTACCCTTTCACAGCACGCTGCTGCCCGCTCTGGAGCTAGGATTCTGTTCCAACCGGACCTATTATATTTTATCTACAAAAAGAAAAGGATTGAAAGTCCCAACAAATATCGGAATATTTAGGGGCCATATTTAATAAAATCGTCATCAACAAATCGCAAACGACCAACTTATATATATTGTGTATATATTTTTATACGACTGTCTTGAAAAATGAGGTTTTGCGCACGGAAAACACGATCTGAAAACGGCATTTTGCGCATGCCGGGTGCAAAATGTTTTGCACACGCTTACGTCATTTTTGCACACGAGTCTCCCGTCATTGTCACCCAACAATATAAGTTGGCTGAGTTCCATAGTAACCGTCACGCCTCCTTTGTTTTGTTGATTAGATACTTCAAATAGAATATTATACATTTTATTAATAAAAACGAGTTAGATTGAAATTTGATTTTTCTGGTCTCTGTTTACTTGCAGTCATATAAAAAGTATCGTAAAAAACTAGTTTGAAAACCCCTTTGCACACTCTCTCGACCAAACTGTCTCGATCGTGTGCAAAGAGTCGTTTTTCCAACTTTTTTGTTTAAATAACTATTAAGTAGCCTTCAGCTCTATTCAAGACACACAGTGACGTAGCCTGGGGGTGGTTTTTGGGGTTAACCCCCCCCTACAATAAATTAATCATGATCAGGGGCCCCAGGGAGAGCTATAGCTCCCCCACGTTTTTGACCCCTTATTCCAAAATGTGTTTGGTGTGATGTCTTAAATTTTAAAAATTTTGCCTGCGGTGCTATGACGTCATTAATTGTTATAATTTTAGTTAAGTTCTAAGAAATTTTTATCAGCATTCAAAACGTGTAACAAATGATATTCTTAGTATAATTTTTCTTAAAATTTTTATTTGGCGCATTTATGATTTGGCAACAAATTTATATTGCAGATTTTTTTCAGAATTACCCTTTAAATGCGCCGCAGGCAAAAATTTTGGAAAAATTACACAAAAATACAATTTTTTCTCGTCTCAAATGTTATTGACAATAAATTGCTTAAAATTAAAGAAAATTGAAACAATATTTAATATTGGTATAGCGCCGCAGACGAAAATTGACAAAAAAAATACAAAAAAATCTTTAGGTTTTTTTGTAAAATATATTTTTAAAAGTAGATTGTATTTGATGCGAAGAAGGGATGGGTTGCGGTGGTATATATATACCACCTTGGCATCTAACCCAACCTACTATTTCAAAAATATTTTACAAATAACTTATGAGATCAAAATAAAAGAATAATTTTTTGTTTTTTTTAGTGAATTTTCGCCTGCGGCGCTACACCAATATTAAATATTGTTACAATTTTGTTTAATTTTAAGCAATTTTTTTATCAACAATATTTTGGATGCGTAAAAAGTAATTCTGAAAAACATTTGCAAATGACACTAAATATTTTTGTTTCGCATACAATAACTCAAAACTTATTAAACCGCCCCCCTACCCTTCCTTCAGTTCAAGAGCTCAAGCAATAAGCACCTACCTAATTTTTAAAAATTTGACTTTTGCCAGTTGATTTTTATTAAATGATAAACCCCCCCCCCCCTAGAGTCGATTTCTGGCTGCACCACTGATACTCATCTAAATTAATTACTTTTTTTTATTAGACAAACAACCTTTTTTATATTCAACTTATGGCCTCTACTTATATAAGCACTCAATAAATTAAAAAAATTAACTTTACAGCATAATAACAATGCCCATAAACTATAAAATACCATACAAACAATATAATTGATAACAATAAAAAACTAGTAGTCATTAAACTCTAATAATAAAGCTAAAGATCAAGTACTTACATAGTTATTAATGTATTGTAAGTATTTACATATTAATTTATTTCAAGTCATGATTATGTTGATAGGTACATTCTTTGTAATAGTGATCCATGCAATCTAAAAATGTCAATATTAAAAATTAAAATTTTAAAAATACATCTAATTTTGTATATATTGCTATGTTTTCATGGGTATTGAGTTCGTTTTCAAAACTCATTGTATCTTTTTCTTTTATATAGCGTGTTCTTTATCAAGACCAAGAACACGCTATATAAAAGAAAAAGATAGAATGAGTTTTGAAAACGAACTCAATACCCATGAAAACATAACATATATCTAGTATAATAATATCTCAAAATATTTTAGAATAGGAAGTTAAATTTGTTGAAGGTTTCTGGTTAAAGGTATGTTATTTTAACTATTTTAACAATGACCTTCCATTTTTATTATTTGCTAACAAACTTCGATTTAAAAAATAATTGATTGGTCTTTTGCCACTGTTTTTCTCTTTTTCATTTTTAGCCATTCATAAGTATGGAGGCTATTGGGATCGGCAAAAAACAACTTTTTATTTCCACTAAAAAAGACAACCATCTCTCAAATTGCAGAATCGGTAGATGTACCAATTTAAAGGAAAATTAAGCGTCTCTACGGAAATAGATATAATTACCTTTACAGATATCCTAAGCTCTGGAGTTGATAAATTTAAAAAAGATATCATCCAGCCCCTCGCTAAAGGTACATCTTACGATTCTGCAATTTGACAGATGGTGATCTTTTACTATCTAATTCCTAACACCGTACTGATGAGCACCACAAGTGCAAAATCCGGATCTAAGGTTTCCATTACCTTTTTTGAGGGAAAGCTCGCTATTTATTGAAAAACCGTAAAATAATAAATAATAAGTTATTTTCAACTTTTTTCAATCGTGTTAATTGCCCGTTTTTAACCAAACCAGTGCCTAAATCTAAAAATGCATACCAGGTTACTGTTTAAAACACTTCTTGTAGCTATAAATAACAAGCTGGCCTTTTTGTTTACTTCTAGAAAAATCATTTATTTTTTATAATTTAAAAGGCAAAAAAGCATTAAGAAGTTATATTTGGACAACATTAGGCCCTAAATTTTAAATAATGGCGGCGTCCGCGCAGAACGCCCCCTGATTGGAATTTTCAGCGGTTTCCATTGATGACTGATGGAGCCAGTGTCAGTGCACTACGAGTGGCGCACCAATTTTACCAAGGGAAACAGCTATTTTTGTTTTTCCGTTGATTGCGGGGTGTCATCATATCAAATGTCTAGCGCCTCCGGGTAATATTACTATCTCCGTTTACCACGTGGGTGATGGACAATGAAATTTATCAATCCCGCTAGCTTCTTCGACGATTGATCTAAGCGCTAACAAGAGGGAAATGGAAACGCACCTTATAAGCCATACTTCATCTGTTCCGATTCGAATCGATACTATTCGGATGGACTCGCCCTCTGTTGATATGGCCTGCGCAGAACGAGAGGAGCACCAGGCAAATACGTTGTAACGGCCATCCGGAAAACGTCAGGGACACGGACTACAGACCATAGAATTTGAGTGACGTCATTATATCGTCTTGTAAATTTTAAAATATGCACCTAAACACACGTGGTCAAGGAGGCGATATTTCGAGGTCGGTTAAATGACTGTAGGTGGACGTAACGTTGTTTTAGAAAACATATTGAAGTCAGTCAGAGTACCGCGGTACAATTGAATTTTGCACCAATATGTGAAGGCGTGTTTGGTGCACAACTTCTAATTGTGCATAAAATTGCTACTTGGAAGAGAACCGTAGCAGCCAGCAACACACGGTTTTCTACGGTGGCAGGGCCGGCTCCAAGGAGAGGGCAACAGGGCAGCCGCCCAGAGAGGCCGTCTTTTGGGGGCGGCCATTTTAGTCCAGTCAGTAGGCGTTTTTGGCTTGCAAAAAGTGGGGAATAAACGATTTTGAAATATGTTATAAACGGATAGACTCTAATAAAAAATCAAAATTTAAATACTTAATAATGATCGCAGATATTTGATATTATTATCTGAAGATGATCAGAGATTTATACTGAACTAAAAGTCTTGCATAAATACAAATCAAAATTTAAAACGACTGGAAAGGCCAAGAAGAGATTGTCAAATATATACCTATCAACAAATCGTAAATTACGCCTACTGGGGATACCACATGAAAAAAACGCGCCATTTACTTAAGCTCATGGTGGTGCGAAAATGAGTAAAACACTATAAAGTGTATTACCCGGGGGCATATTTACACACTCTCCCATTCGACGGCACCAGCGGCGTGCTGAAAAAGATCACTGATTTGGGCACCTATGCTCATTATGCGCGCGAAGGCTCTTCAAGTGTGTTTGACGAAATAGTGTGTGTTTTTATTCGGAGTTTGACGATTTTTTATAAACTTCATATTTATATCTGTGTGACTTTTAACCTATACGACATACAAAAAAAAGGGTAAATACATAAAATGTAGATAATTTTATTTTCTTTAACTTTGCTATTAAACATTTTTTTGCATAACCAATTGTTAAGATAATAAAGCTAAGAAAAGAGTTTGTTGCACATATAATCCAAGATGGTGGCGCGAGCGGCGCCCCCCCCCCCATGGTCGAAAACTTGGTTTTTTTATTAGAGCCACAAATCTTTTCTGTAAATTTATTAGGGCGCTAAGTTTTTCCTTCATTTTTTATTAGAGTCTATCCGTCTATAACATATTTCAAAATCGTTTATATCCCACCTTTTACAAGCGAAAGGCCTTTTTTTATACCCACTTACTGGACTATTTTTGAAAGATTTAGGTTTCCTTTGCTTTTATTTTTTTTTACACAAAATTGTTTTTTCTTTACGAACGCAGTCCTAGTGCAATGCCGTAGAATAGGGGCAGACGTAATCGCTTATCGAGTCGTTTGCCCTCAAAAAAGAATATTTAACAGAGAAATGGTAAATTTGACCGATATTGTTCCTATATCTTTGCATTGCGCCTGCGGGTAGAGATACGTAAAAACTGTTTTTCACTTGTGACGTCAGAAATAGAAACTGTGAAACGCGCCGGAGGATATAGACACGTAATAACTGAAAATGTCCTGCTTGTGACGTCAGAAGTACGAAATGAGAAGTGCTGAACTGAAATAGCTACTATAAAACCGTACCGATATTCTTATAATTTCGAAACAATTTCGAACCAATTTTGATCCACTCTTAAAAATTTGGAACCACACTGCTTCCTGGTTTTTTTTATATTTGAAATGGGGGGTGCAGCCGGACGTCAAGCTACACCCCCTCTTATTTAAAGCGTAGAGAAAACTGAAAAGCAACTATGGCAAAATCAAGAACTAATTTCGAACTCCTAATATCACCAAAAAGAATTTCGACAAACCCACTAGTAACCTTGTTTTTTTTTTTTAAATATTCTGGAGGTTGCAGGTTGACGTCAAGCCACCCCCTCCCCCCCCCCCCGAAAGATATTCAAGTTTTGATATGCTTATATTTGTAATAATAACCTCGGCGAATACCTTGAATTTTGAAATTTAAGAAAACGAATTTTAAACTATTGCAGTCGAGCGCTGTTAGTATTCGTCGCAGTTTAAGGGTCTTGTAGTGCTGTCCATGCAAGGGTTCCTTCTTCCGTGAGTAACGAAGTAGGAAGCCTTGGAAAACACTATAAATTTAATTCTAATTAGGTGGCTAGTATTTCAATTTTGGCTACAAACTTATTTTATTTTATGATTTGAAGCGAAGTGAAGTCGCCGCCACTGGTGATGGAAAAAGGGACTTTAAACAGTATTGCCGTTTTATTCATCTATCTCTGTGTGTGGATTTTAAACATTGAAAAATTTCCAAAGGGAATGTTTGGTCTCTTCTTTAGTTATAAAGTAGATCGCGGCTCGCGAATATATAACTGTTGAAGAACATACTTTTTTTAATTTCTATAATATACTAATTAATTAGTACGGTTTTAGGATGGGGTTAAATCCGTATCGAAATCCGTGCATCAATTTCCCAGCAAACATCGGATTACTAAAAATGTAAAATATTCACTGTACAAAAGAATTACTAATTTAAAACATGGCATTTTACTATTCTTGTACATTTCATGCTGCACTTTGCGGTGCCATTATAAATAAAGCACTATTTAATTACTCTAATTAAAGTACTTCATGCCATTACAATATTTACACATTTTTTGTATTGTTGGTACGCATTGCAGCAAAATTGTACAAATATTGTAAAATGCCGTGTTCCAAATTAGTGCTATTTTTGTACTTGCGATATGTTTGCTGAATTTAGGGCTATAAAAAAGATTAAATGATTTCAATACCGAATTAACTTCTTCATGAAAACGTATTAAAATAAAAATACAATTCAAATGTAAATACACAATATGAGTAACATGTAAAATTACATTGTGTAATTACTATCCAGTTTTCTTCAAAATGAAAATGACAAATCCAATAAGGCGAAAATTCAATAGAAAACACCCCAGTAAACACAAATCGTCGGCATTGTGTCGGCATCGCCGACTACACTCTGGCCCGATGTTAGTGAGATTGCGATTTTCAGTTTTCGCTCAATATTCGGCAACTGACGGAGGTCCACATTACTACAGTCGACTTTATGCCGACATCACTTTAGAACCGAGGATGGTCCGATTGGAACCTTGTTTAATCGGTCGAACATCGGCAACTGACGATGGTCCGATTTACTATAGCGGCCTTTATGCTGAAGCCCACTTTATTTGCTTTAGGGCCGACGACGGTCCGATTGGAACTTTGTTTAATCGGACGAGAATCGGCAACTGACGATGGTCCGATTTACTATAGTCCACATTATGCCAACGCAAACCGTATCTGCGTTAGGGCCGATGATGGTCCGATAGGAACTTTGTTTAATCGGACGAGAATCGGCAACTGACGATGGCCCGATTTACTATAGTCGACATTATGCCAACGCAAACCTTATCTGCTTTAGGGCCGATGATGGTTCAATTGGAACTTTCTTTAATCGGTCGAGAATCGGCCACTGACGATGGCCCGATTTACTATAGTCGACTTTATGCCGATAACCACTTTACTGCTTTAGGACCGACGATGGTCCGATTGAAACTTTACGTCACCTTAAAATTTTTAAACTGCTTAATAGTTTCTTATGTCACTATGTTCCTTGTACAGTGGAAGATAATATTATATATATAATGAGCAAAGATATTTCAAAACTAGAATGCGGACTTGACAAGATGGTGGTACTTCTCTACAAGAATCACCTCTTCTGCCACTTAAACCAGCTCGACTGGTTATGCACTCGCATTATCGAAACTTTGTAGTTTGCCAATGTCGGGCCGCTTTAAGCTACCACCGACGGACCTCCGTCAATCGCCGACGTTGGACCGCTTTAGGAAACCAATGTCGGACTTGAATAGTTTACCGATGTCGGGCCGAGACCAGCTTGTCTACGTTAGAACGACCAAATTAAGCAGTTATGGGCGGATGGTCGGTACCATGTGGTTAAACCATATCGGACCTTAATCGTACGGCGACGGTATGCCGATGTCAGCAAAAATTAAAATTTACCATTGGTCCGACGACGGGCCACAGTCTAACGCTCCATCGGCAAACATACATTGGGCCTACATTGCAAAGCGGACAAAAAATACTGCTGATCCGATGTCGTAAATCGTCGTCGTGCTGATGACGACAAGGGAACCGTGTTTGCTGGGACAGTTAAAAAATCATTTGATAATTCACAAGCTTTTTGTAAAATCAAATGCATCAAGTAAATCCGCTAATTTTTTTATCAGTGCTGTCAGTTCCCTGGATTTTGAGATATTAATATTGTATGAAGGGCTATAAATGTCTGCTAGCGCTATTTATTTTAGTTCGTTTTAACCCTACAAAATTTTCTCCACATTAAAATCTAAATCAGATCTTTGCAACTTATTTTGACGAATTGCAACTTATTTTGACGTTATTTTAGTAATTCAATGGAAATTAAATAAACAACGTCAAACCAACGGTTGATATTCCGGTGAATTTGAGAAGACCAGAGCGTAGTTAGAATTGCGAGCTTTGGATGAGGTTTGGCTGCCGGTTTAATTTTCAAAACGGATTTGTCAAACTATACATTGGACTATAGCATGGAATATTTGGTTTTGCTAGAACAATGTATGTAATAAAAAGAAATGCGCACATCTCAAAAAATTGTTCACTTTGAGTTGAGCTATGGGCCGTTAATTAAACTAATTTTAAGTTTAATATCTCGTGAACGAAAAATAATTGTAAGAAAAAAAAGTTTATACAAAAATGATAGGTAATTTTATTCTAGATCCTTTAGTGTTTTACTTTTCAATCTAAACAGAAGCCGAGATAGTCGCAAGGAACTAAAAAAGGCGTTTGGATAATATCTCTGAAATTTAAAAAGCAAAAGCAAAAATATTTAGAACGCTTTGGTTTAAAATTGTCCTGTTTTTATGAATATTCTGATTGTTTGGCAAAAAAAGGGAAGGTCTGGTTTCGCCCCTGTAAACTTAAAAATTAAAATTTATATGCCGAAATCTAAATGCACAGCCTTTTTAGGGGCACAGGACATTCCCCCTATCTGTTTGTCTGTTTTGTTTATTGATTGGTGACAGTTATATCAATTAATATTCTAAAATTATAGATTATTATAGATTCCATTTACTGAGTTTTTGAATTTTTTTCAAAATCTACAATTAAATATTATTTTGCCCTTTCGATTTAACGCTAGCTTAACCTTTATGTATTTGTATAATTCCTTGGAATTCTTTTTTTCACCTTGCAATATGAGACTTCCTGAGTGTTGCAGCCAATAAACAGTAAACAACAAATTTATTGCTATAGATACTTTTTACCCCAGTTAACATAATAAAATCACAACTACTTTGACGTGAAAAAAAATATTTTGATCACTCCGAGACCTTGTACATAATTTTGGACACATTTCTGTTTTTAAAATGCCTTGTTGTTCGTAAATTATATAGGGTAAGAGATTTAAAGAATTTTCGCTGTGCAAAAAACCCTTGCACACTTCTTATTTTAGATTTTTGGTTGAACGTGGCAAACTATACAAAAATACACCTCTCTTCCGTATCCCAGTGATTGCAGATAAAGTCATCGTCATCTTTCTCAAATTAGACAGACCTTACTTCGAGTCAATCTTTAGGCTGAACGGCGTGAGATAATTATAATAATAATTATCTACAGTACCCAAGAAATGCGAGAGGGTTACAAGTACAGGACATTGCTCCTAAACCGCGAATTTTTAACTTTTTTAGCTTATATTTTTCTCTTAACTCACAAAACGATTACCTACCTACCTAATGAAGTAAGTAATAGCTTTGCTTAGTCTGTATTCTTTGCTATTTTGCCCAAATTTTAATTTATATTAGAATTACGCCTTATGGGATAATCAATTTGTTAGATTGCCTAATTAACATTGTCAAGTATTTAGACAAGCCAAAAATTTACTAATTAACCAGTCGCATAATATATGCAGGTAAGGGTTTTTGGGCCCAATCCCTCCACCCCAGAGCCATTGAATATTGATTGAATGATTAAGATTTTTTCACAAAAACAATGGTAAAATGGTTACCTATCTAAGACTAGGCGTTTACTCAAACCCTTCTTAGTAACTCCAAAGAACAATTTTTGCGTACACTACTGGATCAAAACTTTCTATTGTTATTTTAACTGCTTATTCCGTAACAGCTCTCTATATATTTTTGTTTTACTGGGGTATTAAAATAGGTAAATAACTAGACGAGCTTTTTCTATGGAACGATTTTATGGTAACCGTGACCTTTCCTTTCACAGTTATGCAACAGATTCATTTGTTTAAAAATGCGGATTTTATGTTTTTTTTCTTCTTTTTAATTGTTTGTTATTTAAATGTTTACCTACAAAAAACCCTTATCTATTCACATATCCAATGCCTTTGATTTTTGCACATTTGATCAGTCGAACCCAAGAAAAAACCTCCGAAAAAAAAAACCCAACGAAATTTTATTATAACAAACCTAAATCTAACCCAACTCGAGCTAGACAACATTTTTTGATTTAATAGTTTAATAATAACAATCAATGTCTCCTGGGTTTTTCATTCTTGTTTTTTCTTCAGGGGTTTTTTCCATTTACCCACCAGTCAATGGGGACTTATCGGTACATAGAGTCGGTATAGCCTGACTTTAATAAAGTCGGCACTATTTTTGACAGTTCCGCACGCAACTACCAAATATTTTTAGACACTTTACACACCACTATGAAATTACTGGGACCAATCCTCGCATTTTTCGTGTGAATCCTCTTTCTCTCCCCCACCCTTTGGTTACCTAACGTTCTTGCTACTATTTCTATATAGTTGGATAAGAGCACTTAAATGTGAAAATCTCAACAAAACTTTCCAAAAAAAATACTAGGAATTGTTCCAGTCATTTCATAACAGATGGGTAGAGTGCGAAAAAATATGTAGTAGTTGTAAAAATAGTACCGATTTTATTCAAGTCAGGCTGTGCCAACATTATGAACCAATAAGTCCCTAATTTCTCTATGGCGAGACATAAAATATACAAAAGGTCCCGAATTCGGAAAGTGGTATATTGGGATTGCTACTACATAACACTGATGTCATTTTGATATATGATACTCTGGCCTGTTCGATTCTTGTATGAACTACTTCAATGTTGTCCTTGTTCTTATTAAGCTGACAAACCAGATATTTGTAAAAATCGAGGCGTTCGACTTGTTGGCCATTTACTTCTAATATTTCTTAACGTTTTTTGGCTATAAATATCCATTTTGTTTACCCATCAAGTTAAGCTTAAGTTATGAGCTTAACTTGACTGCAATTCAACAACTCCTTTCAGGGTGTCTACACTAGTGATGGTCACATCGAAAAAAAAACATCGATGTCAACATCGAAACTCAACATCGATGGTGAAAAAACATCGGTATAAAAACATCGATGTGTTTGAACATCGATGTTTTTTTTGCTTTTTTTAGAGAGTATTCCATTATTCAAGAAACTGTTTTATTTAAGATTTAGGGCCAGTTTATCAATAGCGAGTTAGGCATTTAACTCCCGAATTGAAGAGAAAGATCGCTGACATATACCACGTGCCAGCATGAGACAGCTGAAGGTTAACTCGGGAGTTAAATGCCTAGCTATTAAACATTTAAGGTAAAAAACCACAACAAAAATATGAGTGGTACATTCAAAAGAAACTATATATTATATAAAAAAAAATGTTGTTCTCATTGGAGCACACTATTAGAGGTCCCAAAAGCTTTTTGCTACTGATTGTAGAAACAATAATTTATTGAGAGTTGGTCCCTTCAATCAGTTCCTTCTTTCGGTGAGAGTTTGGCCAGCTTTTGAAAGCAAGCGCTCTGATGATGCGGTGGGGTACAAGTGCAGACTTCTCAGACAGATTATTTTCCATAATTTTTTTGTATGTATATGTTCGATTTTCCGATGTTTAAAAAAAGCCTCGATGTTTTAGCATTGATGATGTTTGTAACATCGATGTTGAACAAAAAACATCGATGTTCTTGAAACATCGATGTTTTGGGCCCATCAATTAGTCTACACTCTATAAATAAGTTGTGACGGTTTTCTGATGATTCTTCATTGGTTGGATGACTGACTGTGACGAAAATTATTTAGTGGGCCGTTGACGAACACCAGTTAATTTGCCAACAAAGTTGTTTCGTCAATACTAATTCGATGTTGATTCGACGAAGAAGAATCTTCATCTTAAATACAACGGATTTTGTTGTTGAGTCATTGAAGAAAAAACTACGTCTCTCCGATACTGGAGCATACATTATTGGCTCACTGAATAACTTCAGTTGGTGTGCCAACACAGTTGTTTTACCAATACTAATTCGATGTTGAATTCATGGAGAAGAATCTTCATCTTAAATACAAAGGACCTTTTGTTGAGCCATTAAAAGAAAAACTGCATTTCTTGGATACTGGACCATACATTAGTGACTCACTGGCTATCTTCAGTTGGTGTGCCAATGCAGTTGTTTCGCCAACTCTAATACGATGTTGAATCGACGAAGCAAAATCTTCATCTTAAATAGACAAGTCTTTGTTGTTGAACCATTGAAGGAAAAACTACGTCTCTCCGATATTCGTTCACTTTGTTGGGCCATTGAAGAAAAAAACTACGTCTCTTCGATATTCATTCACTTGGTTGGGCCATACCTTCAGCCAAAACGTTAATGTACCAAAAAATGTAAATTTTCCTATAGCCGCAATGGTCCAGTGGTTATAGCGTTGGCTTGGTAATCTGGAGGTTACGGGTGTGAATCCCGCCATCGTCCACTTTTTTTTAAATTTTTTGGTTATTTATTTTTTTTTCTTAGGATGTATTTATATGTCATAATTTTTGGAGCACAAAGAGATATGTTTGGTTTTATTTAAGTCCATATTTTAGGATTTAAGTAACTAGTTAGATGGAGACCACCTACACTGGACCAATGACTATGATCCAGCAACGGTTTACCATTGGACCAATGATGTGGTACATGTGTTAAGTGAATGATGGGCCAGTATTCCCAAGTTAGACAAAAACTTACCGGCTAGACATCTGCTACCTTTAGTGGTCCATGGAACAAATAACTGAAAATTTACATTGGACCAATATTTATCAGTCAAAAACTGTTTATAGGGCAGTTATTATAGTGTCGTTATTATTTATATTTATAGTAAGTAGTCGATCTTGGGTGGAGATGATAATTAAATCAAACAACCAGGGTCATTCTCCACTTAATTTATTGAAAACCAACTTGTTTCGGCAGTATAAACTGTCATCATCAGGGTTTCTGGAAAAACTCATCAGAAACCCCTATGCAATCCCTCCCCGCACCAACTCTCATTTTCAGAAGAAAGGCAAAAAAAATTACATTCCCAAAAAGTTAATGGAAAAAACGAAAAAAAATCGATGATGGAATAGGTCACACAGTGTGCTTCTAACTTCAGGAGACCACCAGATATTTACAATATTAAAATTAAACAAAGCAAATTTTTTTAAATTTATCCATCCATTTTTTAAAAAATCGAAGAAATTATGGGTATAATAATCTACTTAAGCATGTAAAGTTGAAAACCATTCATTTTAAACGTGGAGAAGAAAAGAAAAAACCTTACTCTATTAAGCTATTAATTTTTAAAAAAATAAAACTAAAGACCCCCCAACAACTTATGCTGGGCGGGTCAAGTATTTAATTTGTCCAGGCATAAGATGTCTTCCTGGACCATTTTAATTTTATGTTAAAAAATGTTTTGAGTATTAATTGGAATGCGACTGACAGGCCCAAAAGAACAAACTAACAAATTGACATTAGATCCCCGTCTCTTTATTCTTATATTGGTTGGTTTAGACTTTTTGACAAGTAAGGATAAGCAAAAACAAAGGTCGTCGAACCGCTGTGATTCTTTAACAAGGTTAAAACCAGCCCAAACTAAGCTTAAAAAAGCGCTAATAATTATAATTATACATAATACAAGTATTATACATATTCCTAATTGGTTTTAGGAACTTGGTTTTTATATATACAGACCGCTTCAAGCTACTGCGAACATAGGGGGAATCAAGTCCAATTTACTCTCCGTGCCGTACGACCGAGGTGGATTCGAAGCACGCTGCAGTGTTATCTTTTGGAAATTCATTTTGTTTTTATTATTTTGTTTTATTTCTGCCTTGCTCGAGAAACAGATGGGTAAGTTCTTAATTGAAATAATACATTTTTAAAACTAAAAATGGATGTCTACGAAGTTGCCGAAAAAGTGCAGATGGTCAAATGGTCAAATCGTCATAACCCAACACACGTTCGATATTGGTCGAGGGAAAATTTGCATTTGTATTTTGACGTAAGAACACAGTATCCCCAAAAACTAAATGTTTGGGGGGGGGTATTGTAGGGGAACACGTAATTGGGCCATTTTTTATTAACGGCAATTGCAATTTGAATGATCCTAGATACTTGGATCTACTGCAGCAGCACATTATTCCAACTGCTAGGCAGTTGTTAGGTGTAAGATTTGGTGAAACATGGTTTCAACAAGATGGTTGTTCCGCTCACAATGTTGGCCTTGTTAGGGAATATCTTGATAATGTATTTCCTAATCGGGTTATAAGTACACGGGGAACTATTTTATGGCCAGCTCGATCTCCCGATCTTGCTCCTAATAACTTCTATCTGTTTTTGAAGAAGCTTTTCAAATTATCACCCCTAACATGCTTGGAAACGTTAGAAGGGGTTTTTATAGTAGGCTCGGATATTGTCTAGCCGAGCAAGGAGGACTTTTCGAACATTTGCTTTAATTTTTTTTTGACTGGGAGAATCTTTTTGGTTTTTAGAATGTATTATTTTATTGTGAGAACTTGCTTTTATTTTGTTTCTCCTTATTATTTTCATTGTAACACGTCGTCACTGATAAATCTGAGCAGTTGACAATAAAACGCTCTTATTTATCAGTGACAAAAAATAAGAAAATTACGTTATAAAAATTTGCGTATTTATTGACCAAATTCCGATTTCATTGACTACGCTCCACACAGCACCGTGGTTAGAGGCGTACTAAATACAAGGCGAACGGCGGCGAACGGCAGCGAATGGCGATCGGAAGCCTGAGTGTTGGTTGCTTCACTGATAGGCGTGCGGTGTCTCTGCATGTACGTACACTGGCAAATTAGACTTCTTTCGCTCTATGTTCGCAGTAGCTTGAAGCGGTCTGTATAGGTACCTACGCCTATTTAGATACTTATTTTTGATATTTGGAATATTACTCTACATTAATTACTTATTAAATTATTTATGGAGTTGAGTTCTAGGTTCTATAAATGTCTGCAACCCTCAAACATGAAGCTAACAGGTATAAGGAGAAACAATTTAAAATCTATTTTTATCCACAAAATTACCGCTTGACCTTTGTTTGTAGGGTCAATTCAAGGTAACGGCACGAACATTAATAATATACAGGCCATCAACATCTACTATTTATTGAAATTGTATTTATCATAAAGTAAGTTTAGCTACTTATTTTATGATGTTATCAATGATGACTTATCATACAAAACATTGAACGCGCAAGTATAGCGCTTGTGTAGGGGTGCCAGTATTGTTCCCACTGCATTGTTCGTCTCCCGCCGCGCTGTCGTATTCTCTGATGGCCAGCCAGAAAAAAAGTGCACTCCTAGGCATAATGGCGCGGGTCGGGTCGCGATGCAGTAGATATTGCTATCTCCTAGAAAGGGGTTTACAATGACTGTGGAGACTGCCTCCACGTGGCACACCTGGATGTGTCGGTGCTATAGTTTGTCTCCTTGTGACATCTGTGGCAACACCTAACCAAAGACGCCTCACAAGTGTTATTGGGGGTTTCGCAGTGACCTTCACGTTGGTTTGGGGGTTATTGTGAGACCTCCAGTGGTATTTGGATGGCAAACAAATGAGCCAGCAAGTGGAATAACTTGATGCCGTATTTTGAAGTATATATTATATTTTTATGATGTGCAGGAGTTTTGACCTCTAGGATGGTATGTGCTCCATTCTAAATAAATTAGTAGATAACGTGGGCACAAAATTTCTATAGCTTACAGGAATCAGTGCAATGCCGGCTCCCAAAAGGGTGCTGCATTTATGCAATCTAACATCTAACGCTTGTAGCGTCTTGTCTTGGTTTTTTTTCTCGGTTCACACTTCAGCGTCTTTTTATACTTCGATACATACATTTGTATATTAGCAAAATGTTATAAAATATAATAAATAATAAGCCACTTGCTAATTATTTTGTACTTTTCCGTTATCATATCAATTTAACAAAAATGCTGCACGTATGTTTTTTGGACCACAAATAAAAAAATGATTTGGGTATAAGATCTGATGACATGTAAATGAATTCAGACGCAAAAGCCAGCTTTTTAGCGTCAAATCATTCCATTTCCTTCTTCAAAGCAGGAGAGACATACCCGCACTTCGCAAGACGCGGAAGTGTGCCCGCACTATTATTTTAAAGAAGATGAAAGGATTTGGCGCTAAAAAGCTTGGTTTTGCCCAACTTTTATGCGTCTGACTTGATTTACATGTCAGCAGATTTTAAACAAATTTCAATTTTTTATTTGTGATCATTTCCAATAAACCCATTTGCGGCATTTTTGTTAAATCAATACAGTGGCGGTCCCAGGGGGGCAGGGGGGGGGTGTTCGCCCCCCCCCCCTTGCTCCAGAAAAAAGTAGACAACAAAGATGCTGCTGGTAACCCTGAAGTCTTTAGAGACAAAACGAGAAATTGCAGAACGTTATTTTAAAGACATTCTAGAATCCTTCCACAGTATTTTGGGACATTTTGAAAACCACGAGGTTAGAAATACAGAACAGTATTATAGAGTTTCAATTTATAAACAAGTTTTAGATAAAATAATTTCGGACATAAAATCAAGGTTCAATAACGAGATTAAGTATTTTTTACCTGAACATATACATACCAAGTTTTATACAACGTGGGACCAAAATCAGGGAAAAATTAACTGATGTCGTTGCCAACTTCTATAAACTGTTTGATTAATACAAAACATAAATTCTTGAACTTTTATTGGGATAAGTCAGTATTTGGAATCAATATTGGTCAGAAGTAGACAAATGCTTAAATCAAAACATATATGATAACGTTTATTTCGAGGCAATGAACAAGTGTGGCGATATTTTTCCGTTGATAAAATCATTCTTGGATGTTTGTCAATAAGTAATGCTTCGTCAGAAAGAGGCTTCTCCTGCCTCAGAAGATTAAAAATATAATTACTTAAAGACGGGCTTAGCGATGCCGCATATCAACAGACATATGGAAATTGACATTGAGCAAGTCATTGACTGGTTTGCCCAAAAGCAGTTACTCAAGCGCGGATTTTAGGAATATAGGGAGGTAATTAACCCCTGCACCCTAACCCCCTTAAATTGTTTACGGAAATATTTAGAAAATCAAAAGTAAGGCATAAATTGCGGCGTTGTACCACCTTTTTTGATATTTACGGCATTAGTTTAATTTTGTGTTAACAATGGCATTTATATAGTGTCACTTTGTTAAAAATTTTCGCCTGCTGGGCTTTGAAACTATTGATATATTTATAATTTTAGTTTAATTTTAAATAAAAAAAATGCATTTTTCAGTGCAATTTTCTTAAAAAATTTTGCCTGCGGTGCTATGATACGTTGATATTTATACGATTTTAGTTTAATTTGACTCAAAAATTGCATTTTTAATACAACTTTCTCAAATTTTCGGAGTATTTAAATATTTTTAAGTAAAAAAAGTATGAAATAAATAACTTAAAATCTGAGTACCCCACCTCTAGATTTGAGGTTAAATCCGTGCTTGTAGTTACTAAGTTTTGTTTGCATATATTGATATGATCTTCATAAAAGCTATGCTTTTATTCTAGTTTTTGTTTCGTATCGAAACCGCCCCCCCCCCTTTTCAAACGGCTGGGACCGCCACTGATTAATATGAGAACAGAAAGGTACAAGATAATTAGTAAGTGGCTTATAATTTATCAATTTTACTAATATGCAAATGTATGTAAACGAAGTATAAAATGACAACTCTGACAGCCGATTGTAAGAGAGTTTTTGGAACAGATTTTTCAAGATGAGAAAATATATAAAATTGGGCTTTATTTTACAAAACTAGGATTTTATATGTTGGAACCAGGTATATTTTAGTAATTTTAATAAAATCTGCGCAAAATTCTGTAAAATTAAATACTTAAAATAACCACAACCACGACGAAGGTCTCCGTAGCTTACGGCAGTGGTAGTGGTTAATTACCACAACGGAATGACATTTCGCTATTGCGCAGACACAGCAATTAACACAATCACAACGAAGTGTCAAATAAGCGTTCCAAAATGTCCCTATTAAATATTAACTACACTTCTGTCCACATAAAACCGGTACAGCAGAAGGTAGCTGCAAATACGATTTTTTGTATTTTCCTCTGTGCAACACTGACTTTTTGACGTTGTAATTTTAGGTTATATTTTTGGCATATATAAACTTTATATAGAGACGGCTAATTTATTTTTTTACTAACTCAAAATATAAGGCCACTAAAAATAAAAACCACATTTCAAAAAAGCAAAAATGTTTTATTAGCTAAACAAAAGCTACACAGTAATTGGTCTATTCTACTAGCTGATTATGGAAGAAACAAGTCTAGGATAGTAACCATAATAAATCGATTTCAAGAAGGAACTATCCCTCGAAAAGAAGACACCGGTTTGACGAAAGTTACGAAATAAATAAAATTTAAAAAAACAATAACAAAATTAAAAACATAAAAAAATACTTATTTTTAATAGCGCGTCATGGCACCGTTAGCTGCAATAATGTTTTGAAGTCTTCTGGGCATTGACTTGCCTAAATTTTCAAATAAGTTTAGATTTTCAGCAATAACTTTCTCCTCTCACCTCTTCTTCGGCTGTAAATCGCCCATTAATTCTAAATAGAGCGTCTTGTCCGCTAGCCGATATCCAGCTCCAAACATTTACCAAAAATCTTCCCGCCCGGTCTTCGTTTCCAGCAATATATCGTTCTTCGTATGGGGTTCTTGGCGGTCGATAAACCAGAAATTGTTTTTTTATCGCTGTTGGACTTAAAGATCTTCTTATCTGTGAAAAGCACCTGCTGCCAAAATTCTTCGTCCCTCAGAGAATAATTCAACACAAAAATTAAACGACACTGCTTCTTTTCCTCACTTAGTTTAATTTTTTTTTGCCGCAATGCGACACCTCAGCCTCAAACGTTTAATCCTCCTGCCTAATGCTGTTATGGATCCAGGAAAATTTGATTCAATTTTTACGTCCCTCGCTTTGGCAAACTCTTGGCTAGTAACTTTCGTCAAACTGGTGCCTTCCTTTCGGTGGCTAGTTCACTCCTCTTGCAGAATAGGCCAACCACCGTCTAGTTTTACTAAGATTTGAGTTTTATCAAATTTGGAAAGGTGCGGCGGCATTTTTTTAAATTTGAATGACACTGACATGCAAAATATGATATGATGTCAGGTGTCTGTGACATTGTCACCTATAGGAAGACAATGCCTTACTATAAAAAATTTAAAAATTAAACAGGCTGCTAACTTCTGCTGTACCAGTTGTATGTGGAGAGAAGTTTACTTTCGGCCACATAAAATGCGTACGCCGATTTTATATGGTGTATTATGGGCCTCGCAACTCAGTAACCTTTTACGTATTTCAAATTGACACACGTAATCACTAAATGAATTTGAAAAAGCCCAAATTTTGGAAAAATTAGACGGTGGTTGGTCGGTTCAAACAACACCGTTCTTAACTATAAAGCCTGTTAACTCCTACCGCCTCAGTGCCCTTTAGCCTAATGTGGCTGCCATTTTTATAACCAAATTGACAAGTAAAACATGGATTTTCTGTCAGTTTGGTGTCAATATGGCACCGATCATAGGCCAAAGGATACTAAAACGAAAATGAGTTAACTGGATTTTTAGTTAAGAACGGTGTTGGTTCAAAGAGTAGCGGCCCATTATGGCCGAAACAAGGCTACAATTGTAAGAATAAGAAGAAAGTATCAAGAAGAAGGAACTGTTAAGCATAGTAAAGTGTGGTCAATCTCCTTATTTTTGTATTTAAAATTTCAAAAGATATAAACTGTAATTCGAAAACGTCAAAAAGTCAGTTACAATAAGCAATTATTAGCAAATTAGCAAAACTTATATTCAACAGACCTGCAGCTAACTTCTGCTGTACGCATTTTATGTGTCCGGAAGTGTACCTACTTATAGGTAAAAAAGAAATAGGTATCATTCTTTCAAGTTATGTATAACTTGAAGCTTTTCTAAAAGATGCCGACCTAAATTTAAATTTCTTATTTTCATATGTTTATTTTATTTCAGTTAATATTCACTTATAAAACCACTGCGTATTTTGCTTTATATCAGTATTTTTACAGTTTCATCGCTCTTGAACTAAACCTTGAACTTTTTCCATTTACTTACTTATATTTTTAATAAAACATACGAAATGTAGGTTGTTTCCTACAAAACAAACCGTTTTCCCATAAGGCGTAATGTTAACAAAAACATAAATTTTACAAAACAATAACCGATGAAGTTTTAAAAAAGGTAGTATACACTTAAAGTTGGAAAGCTTTTTTTGAATTCCTTGTTGTCAGCGTTTCTTTGATGCGTTTGTGAAAGCGTCCTTAAAAAAAAAGTTAAAGTTTTCTGTCAAGTTTGCCCCCCCCCCCAGACAGCTTTTATGACAAATTTTAATTCCACAGTTTTGCACACCAAAAATTAAATTTTGCAGACCAAAAATTAAATTTTGCACATCAAAAATTAAATTTGGCACACCAAAAATTAAATTTTGCACACCCTCCTCCGAGTAACTGTAACCATTTTTATATGGTTATATGGAAGATATATTTTCTAAGTTTTTATTATATATTTTAAGAAAGGCAATTTTGCACACCCAATTTTAAATTTTGCTCACCCCCCAGGATCTAGATTTTTGAACTGTAGGCGCTGAAATTTTATACTAACGACGAACGATTGCATGAATATCAGGCGACTGATTACTCACACGATATTCAAAAATTAGGCTCCAGAAGCCCTCAGGACGTGTATTCTTGAAAGTCATACGATCCGGTCTTTCTCTCGTGCGATGGGATTTATCGCATGGGATCTATTACCTCCCACGAACGAAGGGTAGTTTAGGAAACAAAACATTAAAAAAAAATTTTTTCCCAAGCGTCACTAGATTTGACGCTGTTCCCCGGTTTCGTAAGATCGGATCATCGCTCAAGAATATAACGTTTTCGTCCCTGTTCAAGAATACACGTCCGTTTCTCGAGGAGCCACCTTAGCTCCCCAGAGGATATTTTGTTTAAATTTATGTTCTTTGAAAGGTGTAGTGGATCGGACTCGAGTAAACAACGTAGCCTCTCTTCAGACAATATCTTTTTAAATTTTTTCGAATAGTAGAATTTTGCACAACCATTTTCAATTTTTTTTAACCCCCGTGTTCCTGGGGAATTAACAAAATTTAAAAATTTGTCCGCAAAATTGAACCTTTTCAAAAAATATCATCTGGGTGGGGCGCTGGCTCGGGCGCTAGCCTGGTTGCTAGAGAACGCTTTCGAGGGTTCCTGGAGAGTTAAAAAAAAATAAAATTGGATGTGCAAAATTGTGGAAAAATAAAGAAAAAATACATCGTCTGGGGGGGGGGCTAACCTGGATTCTCTAAAACTCTACTGAGTGCTTCTGGGGGATGTGCAAAATTTGAAATTGGGTATGCAATACCTTTCGAGACATACAAATTTTGAAATATATCGTCTGGGGAGGTGGGCAACCGTCAAGTTAGTCCCACCTTCCTATAGAAATGTTACTCGTGAAAGGGTGTGCCAAATTTAATTTTTGGTGTGCAGAATGTGCAAATTTGTTTTTAATGCTGCCTGTGGGGAGGGGGTAGGAGAACTTGACCGACCCGACAAATCGTTTTTAAATAAGGCTAAAGGCTATTCCTATCTCTCATTAGACACAGTTGCACAAATAGAAAGTGTTTAATCGTAATCGTCGTGCGCTCAGTGCGCATGCTCAGAACGGATACGTCGTACAACAGCGACTACGTCTCACCTTTTCGACTACCCTTACAGTATTCTTACGCAGCTAGCGTATCCTAACTATTTTGTTATCTTTGGGTTTTCATAAATGCATGAGGCGTATTCTCGCGTTGAGATTGTTTTGAAATATTTTTTAAAACAATTGCAACCACGACGTCATTAGTTCAAAACGCGAGAAGATGAATAGTTTAAAACTGATCGTCAGGATATAGGTTAATGTCTCTAAGGAGGTCCACGAAGTGCTTTGAATTTTTGACGAATGATGGTGGCATTCCTTAAAGAGGCTGGATGATTAGTGAAAGATATTTATCAAAATTATAAGTCGGCTAATGGCGAGAACTGGTTATCGGTCGAAGTGGCATGTTTTCCTTATAAATTTTCGGCAGACCAGACATATGCGCTGCTTTGCCGTAGTGCGGTGTGACTTTGCTTCTTTCAATGTCGTTAAAGTATCTTCTATGTTAGTAGAAAGTTTGGTAGATTTTTTATACATGGTACTGGTTGGGTCCTCCTGAATTATTCCTCTGTAATTTTCTTTTTGTAGAGCCTCTGCATTTCCTTTGTCTACAGGGTACTTATTCTTGACTGTCGGGGTGGTCTACGGAGCAAAATTCTCCCGGGGAGCGAATTATTCAGTAGTCAAAATCAAGTTATATATATATATATATATATATATATATTGAGAGAATTCTGCGATCTCCTAGTTCAATGTAAGAGAACTCAGGCAGGGAGTAGAATAAACCTTTAAATCTCGTTATTAATTTTGATTTTAGTACTTTTTTGTCACTCCCTAGTATGGTCCCCGGTAGCGCTCCCTTCCCTCACTTTCAAGAATAAGCACCCAGGAAGAATTTTGATCGACTGATCTGGGAGGATTTTAAATCGGTCGGTTTAATGAGGATCCTAACAGGTTTCATCAGTAAAAGGGCCTTCGCACAAAGATATTGACCACCGGTAAGTCCTCAAAATGCGTATTTAGTTAAACATCATCATTAAATTTTATAATTGTCCATCTCCTTTAGACAATTTTGTTATAATTGCTACTTTCAATTACATTTTTTTTGCCGTGGCAACATTTTAATGACGTTTTCAAAACGTTGTGGCGGAAAACTTCAAAAGCATTATTCTTATACGTTTTGCTGTTAAAACTTTGTGTTACTTGAGGCATTATGTAAGAGTAAAATTGTGATATTTAACTATTAAGTGTTGTATTAATTTTATTTTGCCAGTTATTTTATGGGTCTTATTTAAATTTCTAGCGGTGAATTTCAATTCTTGAAATAAAGTACCCAGTGCCCATTTTGCAAAAATAAATATAAATGTTTAGAAATAAAGTTTTTTGAGTTTTTCTTTTTCTTTTCTTCTTTTATTTTGTGTGATTTGTCAAGATTTTGGTGATCTCTCTATTGAAAGCTTATTTTTTTTTTTGGGGGGAAAAGAGACGCGTGTTTGTAGAGGGAAAGCTATTCCCGATCAACCAGCTTACCTGATATCTGAAAAAAACGCGCCGCGGTTGCCAAAGAAAAAAATCCAACAACTAAAAAATCATAACATTTCATTTACAACTTTCCAATAATATTTAATACCAAATTTTTGTTTTTCTCATTAAAAATGTGAAGGCCAGAATCATCAAAAAAATTTAGCACATCTGCCAGATAAGAAGGTAATTTAGATTGCCATATTGTTATCAAATTGATTTAGCCGCAAAAATTATAGGCTAAGGTCATTTACACGATATTACTAATGTTTGATATCCATTGCGATAAGGTCATAATTTTTCCAGTTTGTCAGTAAAGGTTTGAAAGATTGAAGAAAAGCATTTTTCCCACTAGACCGTAAATATATTTCTTGCTTCTTCTGATGATATCATCACAACATGCGTAAGCCACCACAACGCGGTTTTTAGAGAAAAAATACAACTTTGGAACAACTTTTTTAAAGTTAGTCTTTAGGCTATTAAAAAAGTAAAAATAAAATGTTGTATATATCCGTCAAATATTATGACGAAAACTGTTTGTTTAAACATTTATTTTCCTTAACTTACTTTATTTCAAATATGAATTAAAATATTTTTCTTCAGTAAATAATAATAAATGCAAAAAAATAAAAATAGGTAAAAAATCTTTTAAGGTAAACGGTTTTATTTATCCGCCAGGTCACTTCTCATTTCGCACTTCTGACGTCACAAGCGGGAAATTCCTCAGTTGTTATGTGCCTCTACCCTCCGGCGCATTTCACAGTTCTCACTTCCCATTTCTGATGTCACAATCGCACTTTTGAACTCACAGGAATGAAATTTAATTTTTATTGCGTTTTTCGTTACGCTGCCCCACGCGGGCGAAAATTTTTAAGAAAATTACAATACAAATACCATTTTTAACACAAAATTAAAATAATACCGAAAATATCAAAGGTGATATAACACCGCAATTTATGCCCTATTTTTGATTTCCTAAATGTTTTCTTAAAAAGTTTAAAGCAAGAATAGGGGGGTGTTAACTACCCCCCTATCCCCTGAAAACCGCGCTTGAGTAACTACCCATAATGTTTTCAGTTATAAAAAGTATAGATACAAACAAACCACAAACAAAACATAATAGCTAAATAATTTTTTTTTGAGGTCTAAAGTTGAAACATTACCTTTTATATTGCACATCTTAAACATAAGATGCTTCTCTCAAAAAAAATCTATTCCGGTTTTCTTGGGCAAACCGGTCAATGACTCGCTCAATGTCAATATGTCTGTTGATTATGCAGCAACGCTGCAACGCTAAGCCAGTCAAACGAATTTCCGTCATGATAGTGTTTTTAAGTACTTACGTTTTCAATCTTTTGAGACATGAGAAGGTTTTTTCTGACGAAGCATTACTTACTGGCAAACAGCCAAGAATGTTTTTATCAACGGAAAAATATCGCCACACTTATTCATTGCCTCGAAAATGTTATCAGCTATGTTTTGATTTAAGCTTTTGCCTACTTCTGACCAATATTGTTTCCAAATACTGATTTCTCCCAATAAAAGTTCAAGAATTTGTGTTTTGGATTAATCAAACAGTTTATAGTATTTAGAAACGACTTTAGTTAATTTGGCCTTGATTTTGACTTCACGTTGTGTAAAACTTGGTATGATTTTGTCTAAAACTTGTTTATAAATAGAAACTATCATACTGTTCTGTATTTCCAATGGTTTTCGCGGTAAGTACGTTATGCCTTATACCGAACAGTGTCAAGTTTCAGAAAAAAATTAAGTTTAAGTAAAAAATTGTATTGAGTGGCCTTAAACACCACAAAGTTTCAAGTTTGAGACAAATCAGTTTATAAATAAGAAAGTCTGCCATTTTGGATCCGTTTTTTTTTTGTTTTTTAGGTTGAGTTAAAAATTGTGTTAGACCTTAAATACCGCAAAATTTCAAATTCGAGACAAATCGGATTATAAATAAGAAAGTCCGCAACAATATTATAGACACTTAAAGTAAATATTTCAACGGTATCGGTATACCGAACCAGTGGCGGTCCCAGCCATTTGAAAAGGAGGGAGCGGTTTTGATACGAAAAAAAAATAGAAGAAAGAAGAGGAACACATCAATATATGCAAACAAAACTTAGTAACTACAAGCGAGGATTTGGTCTCAAATCTAGGGGGGGGGTACTTAGATTTGAAGTCGTTTATTTCATACATTTTTTATTTTAAAAAATGTTTACAAAAATTTTTGAGAAAATTACATTAAAACTGTAATTTTTGAGTTGAAATAAACTAAAATCGTAAATATCAAAGGTATTAGAGCACCACAAGCGAAAATTTTTAAGAAAATTGCTCTAAGAATGCGTTTTTTGATTTGAAATGAAACTAAAATTGTAAATATATCAATGGTTTCAAAGCGCAGCAGGCGAAAATTTTTAAGAAAATCACACTACAAATGCCATTTTTAACACAAAATTAAACTAATACCGTAAATATCAAACGTGTTATAGCGCTGCAGTTTATGCTCTGCTTTTGATTTTCTAATGTTTTCATAAAAAATTTAAAGCCAGGGTGGGGGGGGGTTAACTACCCCTCTATCCTCCTAAAATCCGCGCTTGAGTAACTACGTATAATTTCTTCATTTATAAAAAACATAGATAACAAACAAACCACAAACAAAATCAAATAGCTAAATACTTTTTTATTGAGGTCTAAAAAGCTTTTTGTTGAAACATTACCTTTTATATCGCATATCTCAAACATAAGATGCCCATCTCAAAAAAAAATCATTTCCAGTTTTTTGGGCAAAGCGGTCAATGACTCGCTCAATGTCAATTTCAATATGTCTGTTGATATGCAGCAACGCTAAACCCGTCAAAAGAATTTCCGTCATAGTGTTTTTAAGTACTTATGTTTTTAATCTTCTGAGGCATGAGAAGCTTCTTTCTGACGAGGCATTACTTACTGGAAATCGTCCAAGAATGTTCTAATCAACGGAAAAATATTGCCACACTTGTTTATTGCCTCGAAAACGTTATCAGGTATATTTTGATTTCAGCTTCTGCCTACTTCTGACCAATATTGTTTCCAAATACTAACTTCTCCCAAGAAAAGTTCAAGAATTTGTGTTTTGGATTAATAAAACAGTTTATAGTTTATAGTATTTAGAAACGACTTTAGTTAATTTTGCCTTGATTTTGGATTCTTGTGAAACTTGGTATGAATATGTTCAGGTCAAAAATACTTTTTTATGTCCGAATTGATTTTGTCTAAAACTTGTTTATAAATAGAAACTCTATAATACTGTTCTGTATTTTCAATGGTTTTCGCGGTAAGTTCATCATGCGTTTGTATATTCTTGGTCTGACGGATTGAAAGTTAAACTGTCCCAAAATATTATGGAGCGATTCTAGAATGTATTTAAAGGAACTTTCTGCAATTTCTCGTTTTTTTCTTCTTTAGGGTTATTACCACCAGCATTTTTGTTGTTGTTGTCTACATTTTTATGGAGCAAAAGGGGGGCGGTCGCCCCCCCCCTCTGGGACCGCCACTGCGAACGCGTTCGAAACAAAGCAAAAAACCACTACATTTAAGTAGACACTTAAAGTAAAAAATAAACTACATTTTTGACTTGTTTATGCGATGTTTCGAACGATGCCCGCTTTTTTGAAGGGTGCGATGATAGAAGAAGCTAATTTAAATTGTTGCATACATTCGTGAGTCCGTAAGTTACGCATAATTGGTTGCCATTTTGTAAGATCCATATACAAGATTTTGATTTTGCTTTTTTCTTGAGTTCCTACTTTAAAGGAAAGTATTTTTTTTATGTTTTAAAGTTGTTCTATTTCGCTAAAAACCTTGTTCTGGTAAACTGTGGTCCCCGTTAGAAACCTCCGTAAAAAGTTTAATACCCGTGTGCACCACTTCCCCTTACTTCTTCCACTTGTTCAAGTGCCGCTTGAACTGAGGGTGACCCTTGAGATTTACTTGGTTTGTAAAAGTTCCGAATATGTTCCACTTGGAAAAAGTAAGGAAATTATTGGCAACGTGGCAGTGGTGACCATGATTATTACCTGTCAGCTGTCAAAAAAAATTGATTAACTATAAAACCTAACTATTTATTATTACACCGCCAGACCAACCCAATCCCTTTTTGAGTTTCTTTCCAACGAATTTGCGAAAAAAAGGTGAATTATTCGCTTAGTGAAAAAAGTTTGCTTTTAGGTATTGTGCAAAGTTTTAAAAACATTTTTTTTAGACATTCTAAACCTTTTTTAAAAGGTATTTTGATCAAAAGTGTTGAAATAAACACATTCGTTGAAAAATCCTTCTTGGTATTTCATTAATTACAAAGTCTAATTCTTCATCTTCTTCGTCATCCCAGAACTTCCATTTTAAGCACAGATCACTTATCACAGCAGAAGGATTTTAAGGCAACGGAATAATTTTATAACCTGATTAAATTAATGGCTTTTGTTTAAAAACATAACCAAAAAATACCTCACATAACCTCAAAATGCGCTTAAACCGAAGTAATTCTACGGCTTACCTTAACTGCAGCTTAAGTGCTACTTACATGATATTGCACACCATTCCAAACCAAAACTAAAGCTTAAGCTCGGCTTACATGTCAAGCCGAACCCGTGCATACGGGCATAAAAGATTTTTTACGTTACATGCCCTAACCAGATAAAATCGATATTTACATTACACTATAGGCACCCTATCAAGTAATGGACTTTACCAACAAGGTCATGTTATAGGTTGTAGTCTTACATTTGCGGAAACGCACATGTAATCAATGTTACTAAATCGTACGATATTCATAGATATAATACCAGAGGAAGTAAAACACGCAATATCTTCAGCAGGAAAGCAGTAGAGCAAGACGAAGTATACACTGAGGTTTTAATGCTAATAATAAAAAACGAAGATTTGCTAAATACGCTGGTCAAACTTTTTAACTTGATTTAGTAAAATCCCTGTTGACTGCCTAAAAGCAACCTTTGTTACGCTGCCTAAAAAACACTCAGCAAAGAAGTGTAGTGATTACCGCCTAATCAGCCTAATGAGCCATATGTTAAAAATATTTCTAAAGATTATCCACAAAAGAATTTATGGGAAATGCGAATCCTTTTCGCGCAGTTTGGATTTCGTGGTGGGTTCGGGAAAAGAGAGGCCTTGTTTGGCATTCAAGTCTTAGTTCAGCGGTCTAGGAATGTATCGGTGCCAGTATATGCCTGTTTCATAGATTATGAGAAAGCATTTGATCGAGTCCAGCACGAAAAGCTCATAGAATCGCTAAAAGAAATTGGTCTAGACGACCGAGATTTAAAGACAATCGCTAATCTATACTGGAATCAGACTGCTCAAATAAAGGTTGATGGCCAACTGTCCGAAGAAGTCCAAATAAGAAGAGGAGTACGCCAAGATTGTATATTGTCTTCGCTGTTGTTTAATATCCATAGTAACAAAATAATAGAGACTGCACTTCATAACTGTAAAGATGGTCTGACCATAAACGGCATAAAAATCAACAACATACGATATACCGACGACACTGTCATAATAGCAGACACGCTAGAAGGCCTACAAGAGTTGTCGAATCAAATTGCTGCCAAAAGTTCGCAATTCGAGGTTAACTTAAATGTTGGAAAAACAAAATGGATGGTCAGATCCAAGGAAAAGAACATCCGAGGCATGTTAGAAGTAAATGGGCAGCAGGTCGAACGCGTGGATTCATACAAATATTTGGGTTGTCTCCTCAATGAGAACTGGGACAACATGCAAGAAGTTCGTGCAAGAATTGAACAGGCCAGATCATCTTTTATCAAAATGAAATCAGTGTTGTGTAGTCGCGATCTTAATATCACTTTCCGAATTCGTGTACTTCGGTGTTATGTTTTTAGCATCTTATATTATGGCATGGAAGCATGGACACACATTCGAGATGTGGTGTTATCGTAGAATACTAAGGATATCGCGGATGGACCGAGTAACTAATGTGGATGTTCTGCTTAGAATAGATAAAGATCTTGAAGTTTTATTTACCATCAAAAAACAAAAACTTGAATATTTTAGCCATATTTTGAGAAATGACAAATATAAACTTTTAAAATTGATAATAGAAGGCAAAATTGAAGACAGAAGAGGTCCGGGTCGTAAACGGATATCATGGCTTAAAAATCTTAGAGAATGGTATGGTGTTAGTACTACGACGCTTTTCCAAAAAGCAGTGGACAGGGTGCAGATCGCACTGATGGTAGCCAACGTTCGAAGAGAGCATGGCACTTAAAGTTTTATATTTTATTTAATTTAAAAAATATTTTTTCTAAGACGGCGGGACCACGACAATTCAATTGCAAATAATAAATTTATTAGCGGTCTTTGAGTTTAAAAAGATAGCTGCGGGCATCCCCCTAGATATTGGTAGAAAGTTTCTTCTTTAATGAATTGGTAACCAAAGATATATCCGAAGATGTACCTGATGCTGCCTCTTTAAACTTGTAACTTCTATTAATAAAATTGCTAGCAAAAATACTATATTTCAGTTACAGTAATTAACGGCCTTGTGACTGACAAGTTAATAATGTATTACATTACGGTAATAAAAGCAATTAAATAGCACACTTTTATTATTGAATCTAATTTATTTTAAATTTTAGACACTCATTTTGCACTTCTTAGCCTGCCTTTTGAAAGTAGCCTCTGAGGCATCTCTCGTAATAGTCCAGCAGTAGAAGGCTAATATCTCACAGTTTTTTCCCCGATACCTTCTTTCCTTATACAAAGCGCTTCAGGCTACTGCGAACATAGGCTGGAAGAAGTCCAATTTGCCAGTGTACGTACATGCAGGGACACCGCACACCTATCAGTGGAGCAACCAACACTCAGGCTTCCGATCGCCGTTCGCGACTTATGTTTAGTACGCCTCTAACCACGGTGCTATGTGGAGTGTAGTCAATAAAACCGGAATTTGGTCAATAAATACGCAAATTTTTATAACGTAATTTTCTGTTTTTTTGTCACTGATAAATTAGAGCGTTTTATTTTCCACTGCTCAGATTTATCACTAACAACGTGTTACAATGAAAATAATAAGGAGAAACAAAATAAAAACAAGTCCTCAAAATAAAATAATACATTCTAAAAACCAAAAAGATTCTCCCAGTCAAAAAAAAATTAGAGCAAATGTTCGAAAAGTCCTCCTTGCTCGGCTAGACAATATCCGAGCCTATTATAAAAACCCCTTCTAACGTTTCCAAGCATATCAGGGGTGATAGATTGAAAAGCTTCTTCAATTTTAATCCGAAGTTCTTCTAAATTATTAGCCCTTTCATGACCGTAAACTTTATTTTTGATATCACTCCACAGACAAAAGCCATTAGGAGCAAGATCGGGTGATCGAGCTGGACATAAAATAGTTCCCCGTGTACTTATAACCCGATTAGAAAATTCATTATGAAGATATTCCCTAACAAGTCCAACATTGTGAGTGGGACAACCATCTTGTTGAAACCATAATATGCTGCTGCAGTAGATTCAAGTATCTAGGACCATTCAAATTGCCGTAAATAAAAAATGGCCCAATTAGGTGTTCCCCTACAATACCCCCCCAAACATTTAAAAAAAAAATACAAATGCAAATTTTCCCTCGACCAATATCGAACGTGTGTTGGGTTATTACGATTCAATAATGGAGAAGTGCTTTCATCTGTGAAAATAATAGATCTCAGAAAGTTTTCTCCACAATTAGCCCTTTCCATCATTGTTTCGCAAAATTCCATACGACGATAGTTGTTCTCAGGAAAAATTTGATGTGTTTTTGATGCTTTGTAAGAATGATAACCATTCTTTTTGAGAACACGTAAGACAGTGGCTGAAGATGTATCAACTGCTTCGGCAATTTAGTGGCTAGTTAACTTTCGATTTTCCTCCACTGCAGCGCAAATCATCGCACCTCGTACTTCCTGCTCTTCATTTAAAACAGTGGGTTTTTTTATGGTTTCTTGGCGCTATACAACCAAACTTTTCAAAATTCTGCACAAACATATGAATCGTTGATAAACTAGGTTCTGGCGAGTTACAAAATTCTCCAAAAAAAGTTCTTGAATAAGTCTCAATGGTCTGCCTTGATAGTACCATTTGACTATCTGTACTTATTCGGCAACGTCGTAGACATCCATTTTTAGTTTTAAAAATTTATTATTTCACTTAAGAACTTACCAATCTGTTTCTCGAGCAAAGCAGAAATAAAAAAAAATAATAAAAACAAAAAAAAAATCAAAAAGATAACACTGCAGCGTGTTTCGACCCCACCTCGGTCGTACGGCACGGAGAGTAAATTGCATTTGATTATCCCTATGTTCGCAGTGCTCGTCACTTGAAGTACCACAATTTTCCGGAAAGTGATCCAGATGAGAATCCAAAAATAGTACATTATAAACCTAGGGACCAAAGTGGTACTTTTAATCCCGCGGCGAAAGGTTTGTAGCCCGACCGTAGCTTAGGGAGAGCTACAATTCGCTAAGGGATTATAAGACGCTTTAGTCCCGAGGTTTATATACTATTTTATGCACTTTAGGAAAAAATTATTGTTAAAATCACGCCAAATGGTTCGTCGACTGCAAGAAAGGGTGCTAAGAATGAAATCTTGGCCAAGAGCAAGTGCTGTTTGGCTTGACTTGCGATAAATTTAATTATAATTTTCCAGGTATAATTTTTTTGATCCCTCAGGGATTAAATATACTTTTAATCACTTAAATATTTACAAAAATTTTTACCGTTAGGGATTAAAAGTGCCACTTTAGTCCCTAAAAATGGGGATTAAACCTACCTAAATTGCATAAATTAATTTAACAACACATTACATTCTAGGTTTTGGTAACACAAAAGAAGTTGCACAACCAGATCTTTCCAGTTTTCTGCTCTAGTGTTTCCCAATATATTTGTTGCAACTATTTTAAATACGAGTAAACTAGAGGTTTTAACTTCCTTTGTCTTTATTTTTTATTTTTTCACAAAAGGTAAAAAATAAATTAAAGTTCAAAACTCTAGCCTACTCTTAAGTTCAACCCATGCACCTACTGCTTATGCAGTGGGTACTATTCTTTATTGTCGGAAGTTCATACAGAGGGCGCCATGGTCGGTACTCGACAGAAATTCTCTCCGCTTGAGCCGTAATCTTTGACACATAAGTGATAAGTGGTCCCTAATAAGGACGAAGCGGCGTCGTCCTAGGTTTCACCCTCTGTGTGAGCAATCGAAATTCAAGAAGTTCATTTTGCACCAGCGTTGCCAAGAAATCGGGAATTTATGACCAGCAACGATGTTGAAAAATTACCAGATTTGGAGAAAAATTTCCTTATTTTTTCCAAATGACTAATTTTTACTGCAAAAAAAGTTTAGGCATACCACCGTATAGGTGTCAAAAAATAAAATCCTCGTGACACAACCACAATTTTAAATATTATCGCGTGATTTTTTTAAGTGAAAAACCATAGCTTGCAAGAAATAGATCCAAACTGCTGACTTCAAAATAGTCTTTTGTCCGTTTTGGAGCCAAATTTTCAATAAAAAGGAATTGTAATTTTTTTAAATTATGGGTTGGTCAAAGAACCCTGCCAATTTCTTATGGAGCGTGGGCCCCCTCAAATTTTTTCAAATTTTAATATGTTGCAGTGGAAGGTCAGAATTTTTTTAAATCATTGCCACACCCCTCCCCTTCCCAATGTGTACAGGACGAGCCAGAAACTAAGGTTAAATTTCAAAAACTGAGTATTTTGTACTCACTCAATCCGTTTTTACGAAAACTGTAAAAAATGGAGAAAAGTGAGTTTCAATTATGTTGTTTGGTAAAGCAAAACTAACATTTTTTGTATTTACACATTAGCCCTTATTTATACACGGACGCCAAAAAAATTGTTCAAAAATGGTCGTTATTTTTGCGAAATATTTTGATATATTGACCTGTCTTTCTGCTTATTACAAAAATCGTATTATCACTTCACGCTAACTATTAGCATTTTTTGTGGGTTTACTATAGTTACTATTGTTCTCTTCTTTTAATTTTGCATCGGTCTGAGAAAGATCAGGCTTACCAGAAAATGTTCCCTTTGCACCCCTCTACCCATAAAAATGTAACTATCTCCTTGATATAGTTATTGTTGACAAATATACGGCGTCGAAGGGTGTACAGGAGGGTCTCACAAGCCATTTTCTGGTATCCTGGACCTTTCTTAGCCGAATCTATTTACAAAAATAGAACAAAGTAACTATACTCCCAAAAAAATGCTATATTATTTATTGAAAAGTTATTGGTACCGTAAAATGGGGCTATTTGAGAAACGCGGGGTTATTTTGGATACCGTGTTTTTTCAGATAAAGCTGACAATACTGAAAAAACTTGCCGGTTGAGAGCGGCAATTTTGTTAGGTGTTAACGTGTAGACTTGTATCGGCCGCCGCACGGTGGTGAGGTCATATGAGATTATGCGGCCAAAATATAGAAACTATTAATTTTATTTTTAAATCCAGAGATCTAATATAAAATAAGTTTGCTAGAGAGCTTTTAAAGAAAGAACAAGTAAAAATTAGCTAATTTATCAGAAACTAAGAAAGGATTGCATTTTTTAGATAAGTAAGGAAAGCCTTAATTTTCTCCTTTATAATTGAAGATATATTTAAAGTGTGTTTAACATTAAAAATTAACATTATTATTATATTAATCTTATGAAACTTTATTATTTTAGGTGGTCTGTACTAATTAAAGAAAATATATTTGTATATACAGGGTGTCCCACGACGAAAATCGACACGATCGATTTTTCATAAAGTGGGCTCTGGAAAATTTTGAAAATTTGGCAGTATACCATTGTCGATGGAGGCAACTCGTCTAGAATATTTTCAAGATGGCGGGACTTCCGGTTATATCGGAAGTGGATATCTCTCTTATTTTAAATGGGACAATAATGACAAAATATTTTATTTAATTTTAAGTTTCTAAGTTTTTGAGATAAAAACCATAATTGAAAATCTTCATGTTACCCAATATTTTCAATTAGTATAGTGGGAAAACAGTTAAAGATAGAAAATGAAATAATATATAGGGTGTCCTATTTAAAATAAGAAAACACTTCAGCCGAGTTGCCCCCATCGACACTGGTATACTGCCAAGTTTTCAAAATTTTCCTTTGTCCACTTTTAGAGAAATCGATCGTGTCGATTCGTCGTGGGACACCTTGTATATTTTACTGAAAATGTCATATTTACTTAAATCAATTTAATAATAAAAAAGTAAGTAGATAAATACAAAAGAATAAATTCCATCAAAAGACTTAACATTTCTATAAAGCTAGCAGTTGAATAGCTTCCACGTCCAGTTCAAGACTAACATTTTTCTTCCATTTTTTCCTTAAACTAGTCAAATAAGGATCAGAAGAAATCAGCAGTGAATAAAGAATATCTTAGTTAGTAGCAGATCTTGAACATTTGCGTGAATATAGTTTTCGAAATCTTTTGAAGTCTTTATTTCTAGACTCAGATGCCTCCTCACAAAACAAGTGAACATAATCTGACGCATAATCAAGATGCACGGTATACTTTAAAAATTTATACCAATTGAATAGGCAAACTTGGGCAGATACAAGTGATTAATTATGAAAGACGGTTAGTGCAAAATCTAATCTTCGGCAAACTTCGCAGATTATTTATTTCCTTGCAGAAAATGAAACAGTTCATTTAAAAAAATAATGTGTATCATAGTAGCTAATTTATTTTATCGAACTAAAAGAAAGATATTTTTGGAAAACCAAATATTATGGATTAAATTCAGAAAACGTGATATAATTGTAAAAAAAGAACTTTAGGGATAAATTCCAAAACAGCCATTGGGGAAAATTACTTCAACTTCATGGAGGTTTTTTCATTTTATTAAAATATTTACTTGCCTTGCAAAAACTTCTGATGTTGAAATGATTTTTTTGCAGTAGTCATTTTTTTATGGTATTAGTTATATGATATTTACTATGTTAGATATGGTTACAAAATAATAGCATGAAATATTTTACATATATTTTATTTTTATTTGAAGCAATTTTGGCCGGCAAGCAAGCATTTCAAGGGCTGCATGCGGCTTCTTGAATTGTGATAAATGTGCAAAAATTGATTAAAAAATATAACTGTCAATCTTTCCATTCTACACTGGTACTTAGGTAACTGAATTAAGGACGGATAGCTAATTATCACAATAAGCATCTAACTCAGACTTTTGTAAGACAGATGGTTAATTAGTATAATGAAATAAGTAAGTAGGGAACATTTTTGCTGTTTCCCAGTGTATATTTTGAGAATGATCAATGCTAACCATTTGGATGTTTTGATAGTATTTATGGTTCAAATGACTTCCAATGAAAAGAAATTTAATTATTTACCTAACAAGGGCGGAAATTGATAGTTTTCCGCGCCCGGTGGTATTTACACGAACGAAGCTTGCGAAGATCGGGGATGCCACCAAGGGTGGAAAATTCACTTAACGCCCATTTCAGGTAAAATAAGGACATTTTGGAATACTGATTTGATACTTCGTAATGGTTGTGGTAATCACTGCGTCTGCGCAATAGCTAAACGTCATGCCGTCGTGGTAATTAACCACTGTGTTTTTTTTTTTTTGGTTAATTTTAGAGAATTTTGGCGTCATTAATTATAAAAATAATAAAATAATACCAGGTTCCAACATAGAAAACACTCATTTTGTAAAAAAAAGCCCATTTTTGTGTTTTTTCTTATCTCTAAAGTTTTTTACAAGGGACAGTTTTTAATGTGTTTCAAAAACGGCTGTCAAAATTTTAAGCGTTTCAAAATGTCTCTAATATTTTTCCGATTTGCGTAAAAATGTTGTGTAAGACGATCAAGTAGTAGATCATACTATTACAATGAAAGAAAAGCCATGTGTAAAATATTATTTTGCGCACGGATTTTGAAAAAATTATTTTACGCACCGTAGTTATTTACCTAAAAAGTTTATAAAATTATTCTTTACGCGCCAGTACGAAGCGAAGCGAGTTCAGTCATGTCGGCAAGGGCGGTAAAGATACTTTACGCATGTTTGATGTACAAAATTTTACCTATAAACCTCAAAATTATTGAAAAAAATTAATATCTGTGTTTTAATTTCCTGAAATAAGTCACTTTAGAGCATAATACAACCTTTAGGCGAGTAGGTAATAATTATGGAGACCTAAGAAGCGCAGAAAGTAATACTTTACCGCACGCGACGGTAGTTCAAGCCGTCATCGTCAAAGTCAGTAAAGACACTTTGCATGTGTTAATAGATACAAGATTTTACCTATAAGCCTCAAAAATTCCCGAAATAAAAACACGAATGTTTTAATTTTCTGAAATAAACGTAGTCACTTTACAGCATAGTGTGCGGTAATAGGAATTTACGTTAGAAGGCCGGGAAATGGTCTATTAAATTACAAAGGAGCCTAGTCCGGAATTTCTAGACGAGTATTTTAATAACATTTCACGGCCGTGTATCATACAACGTTTTATTTAATACTGTTATTAATTAATTTTTTTTAATTTAAATTGTTCCAACTTTTACTTGAAAATTTCCACCACATTATTGTCAAAATTTTCAAGTTTATGAGCGGTCTTTTAGTTTGAAAAGTACAAATAGGTGCCGGTATCACCCTGGATATTGAAAATGTGGTAAAAAGTTTCTTTTTTTAATGAATTGGTAACCAAAAATAAATCAGAAAATGTGCCTGATGGTGCCCCTGTAAATATTTTAAATAATTGAAACTGTAGTATTACCGTTTGTAATAAAGAACCTTATTGTAACTTGCATTAATAAAAAAATTTTCAGAACTACTTGTTAAAATACTAATCTTCAGTTTTAGTCCGGTTTTGATGTAACATTCCATTTCCTGGACTTAAACTGAAAACGTAATGTAAAGTCGGTTCATAAAGAAGAAAGAGTAATAAAAATGCAAATTTGGATAAATTTTGTATATTTTGTAGTGAGTGATCAATCACTTTTTCTTCTCTTTTAAAATTTAATGTACCTCAGGTCAAAATCCTTTATTTTTTATATACCTCACCCTGTTCGACCGGAGAATACAATACAACCCAAAACCGAGAACAATAGAAGGAAAGCGATAAACTATTCTCATAAGCGCCGCAATTGGGGGAAACTTACATTTTAAGTACCGTGGTATATGTATAGGTATCAGTGAAGAAAATAGTAAATACGTGAAAAGTTCTGTGAAATTTAATAAAACAAATTACTTTATTAGAAGATATGTATAGATTAAATAATAAAAATACATTTTAGGTATAATCTTAAAATCATAAAATTATATTATTACATTGCTATTTAACCCTCACTTAAACTTAATCCTCTAATTATGCTCCTGAAACAATTATGGCATTATCTACATACCTACGTATTATTGTGCAAAAACAGAACACGCATAATAAACAATTTCTCTGTCAGGTTAAAATATAATATATATTTTTAACTGCTGTCTTTTTTCTATTTGTTTTTAATTTAAATGTTGGCAAAACACCTACGCCAATGGTACGCTCGAGAAAATGGGTTTTAAATCGTTTTATTACTCTCTCTTCTTTATGAATGAACTATTACCAAAAAGTGTGTGGTAAAGTACAACTTTTCGCACCGAAACAAAATATACAGCTTGGATTCTTTAAACGGGACGGTGCTTCTAGCGGGTTAGAATTTGGTTGAACAAAAAAATCCAAAAACACGTCAACTGAGATTTTTAATTTCCTTTAATCGTCATTTTGTTTACGAGGTATGGCAAAAAAATATATATTTTTAAAAAGGACACCCTCTATATTTTCCAATTTTTGAAATCTGCAAGCAATTCTGTCTTCAGCAATACTACACAGTAGGATCTATCTTTTACGATATACGATAATCAAGATATTTTTATCAAAATCTGTATGGAAAACTTCGATATTCATTCAAATATCCCCCGTAAAACAGGGCATAGACAACAATTCCATGCAAGTTTAAATGCCTCTGTCTTGGAAACCATAAGAGATAGAGTATTAGTGTGTGGTATTGTCAAAAAGATAAAGATAAAAGAAGTAGAAGCCGGTGAAACGAGACGACGTTTGTGGCGCGAAGGGCTTAACTCGCTCCCAATGCTACAGTCGAATACGGACTCCATTGCACCTCGCTTTATTTTTCACAAGCCCTACAAAATAAGCATATCCAACACAGCAGAAGAACAGGTCATGGGAGGAACTATCTGTATCTACACGGACGGTTCCAAAACTGAACACGGTTCTGGATGTGGAATATACTCAACATCACTAAACCTCAAAATTAAATGGGCAAACACGCCAGCGTAGTTCAAACAGAACTGAATGGCATCCACATAGCAGCAAAATATTTCGGGAAAAAACATCTGCATTTACACAGATAGCAGGCAAGCACTACCACTTGGTCAAAGTATCAAAAAACAATAACATGGTCACACTAAAATGGAGCAAAGGTCATGGCAAATACAAAGGAACCACATTGCACACACACTCTTTGAACCTGCCCCTTCTGCCAGTATAACAGCATTAACTGTGGCGAACCAAATACGAGAACATTTTCAAAAAGACTTTAGAAAAAGATGAGATGAAACTAGAAACTGCAATCTTGCCAGGGAATTACTACGTTACCCTGACCATTACCCTCTCCAGATAGGCCGATCAACTCATACCGATTTAGTGTCCTTTTATCCACCTTCGCCGCCATTTTCACTCAAAAGTGACAGATAATCCATTAGTTTTCTGTCAAAATGGCGGCGAAGGTGGATAAAAGGACACTAAAACGATAAGAGCTGATCGGCCTATGTGGAGAGGGTAATGCCCTGACAAAGCATCAGCAAAAAAATTCCTATCAATGACCAGACAGAACCTGCGCTTTGTCACGGGCATTCTGACCGGCCACTGCTGACTAAATAAACACCTCAATAGAATGATGTTATCTGAAACACATAAAGGTATAACTTAAATAGAGACATTATGTTTACCACAGTTGCGATCAGACATAAGGTAAACAATTTGGTGACAATGCCAGATTGCGCTGAAAGTTGTATCTCTACACGTATGTTTTTAAAAACATATTATTTGTATAACTTAATCATTTACATGCAATTATGCAAATTCTCCGGTTTGTTTTCTTAAACATGGAGAAACACCTTATTATTATTCAAATATATAAAGAAATTTAGGTATATTATATAATTGCATTTAAATTTCCTTGAATCTTCACAATTTTAAATCAATAAAGAATTTATAATGTGGAGGCACATGTTATGGTACTTGAAATATACCTCATTTTTTCGATCGAAATATCATATAAAATACCTAATATTTTGGCCGAAAGAATAATTCTTTTTATTTCCCCATATATATCGCGAATAAAACCTACAACCTCGCATTTGCAGCGGGTGAGCCATATAAACTTGTGTACGCTGCTCCATTCATAATTTCTCTACGGCGTTGTAGCTTTAGCATAATCGAGGTTTTGGTATATTTTACAGATTAATTGAGAGTTTTTTAATATTTTTTCAATAGATTTTTAAGTGTTTGTGGCAAAAGTGATGTGACAAAGTGCGTAGTGTGACGAAACTGGAGATTGAAGGTGAAAACCAAACATTTCACAGGTTTGCTATCATATATTTTTTCGACGCCATCTTGTGATAGGCCGCCATAGGCGTGCAACTAGTGTTGCAATAAATACAAAATGTAATTAATAAATATAGGAAAGAAATAAGTTTTTTTGGGATATTTTTGCGAATTTGTGATAAACACAATATTGTTATGGTAAGCACTTATAATTAATTACACTATATTTGATATAATGATCCAACCCTCAGCTGCGACATTTTTAAATATCCTATATGAGTAGCAAAAAAATGTGTGCATATGATATTTATTTATAACTACATTCACAGTTTTAATACTATCTGTAGTCAGCTTATTTTTTCTGCTGAGATTTGTTTATAAATAGTATAAGCGTTCCCAGTATAAATATAAATTTTTAAAACATTATTATGTCAGACACAGGATAAAGAATGTATGTTTGTTACAACTTTTTATTTATAATATTTACATAGGTAGATACTCCACATAAGATTTTTCTGTATTTATTAAAAATGTAAACATACTTTTGTACGTATTAAATAAAAATTATAGTAGAGTGTATAAATTCCATTTTTTTTACACAACGAAAAACCATCATATAGTACCTATAATATAGGTATCATCCTTTTTCGAAATACCACTATTTTTTAGATTTTTAAATTTTAAGTTTGAAATGTGTGTTCTAAAAACTACTTTTTGATGAAGAAAGTCATCATGAACACTCGTAGAAAAAAATACCTACCCTTGCGGAAGTGCCTATCCCGCCCGAACTCCTCCCGTGCGTAAAAGTATCACTTTCCGCACTAATTAGGCAGATAACTATCTGGAGAACATTTTAAAAATTAATATTTTCTATGTTATATCTTTACAAAAATATTTTCACAATGACAAATATAATACCTCTCCATACCCTCGGTCTCAATTATTAAGTATAAAAAAATTAAAGATTGTATTTCCAAAAAAATTTGACAAATCTGAAAATAACGACCAAACCTTTTTACATTTATAAATAACGAGCCGCTTCTGGCCGCTGCTAAACGTACGGTGGTTGGAGCATATGTGAGGAGGAGCATGTCTGGTGCAGCGTTGCCAGTAAAACATAAAATGGTTTTCCCTAAATCTAACGACTAATCGCGTTTCAAAGCAATTTATGAATGACTTGATGGGTCTATTTTAGTTAAACGTCTTTGCTGAAACACCTCTATGTAGAGGTTGTAAACAAGAAGATGAAACCATGGAACACATTCTCTGTGACTGTCTAGCGTTGTCATCTACCCGAAAGGCTATTTTCGACGACTTTTGGCCAACACCAGCCAACATACGTGATGCTCCCCTTGGCGACGTTATCATCTACGTTCGAAGCGTAGGATGGCACCCTCCCAAATTATCAGAGAGAGAAGATAATTTTTTTTAGAATTCAAGAATGTCAAACATTACATACATGTCCTATTTAAAAATATATAATATTTTTTTTTTGATACCTCGTAAACAAAATGACATAAAAAAAATTAAAAATCTCAGTTGACGTGTTTTTGGATTTTTTTGTAAAACCAAATTCTAACCCGCTAGAAACACCGTTCCGTTTAAAGAATCCTCCCTGTACAATATGAGCCTAAAAGTAAAGTGCCTTTTCCACCCTTGATGACATGCTTCAACTATGCAAGCGTGCGGAAAAGTATAACTTGAGCACTTCTGAGATATAAATATCTATTTTCCAGTAACAGCTTGCTAGAACGCTACGGGGCGTTGCCACATCGCACAATTTTTTTGAAAAAAAAATTATCTTTTGTGTGGTTTGTCTACAATTTGCCTACCTGCTTTTTTAACATGACATTCTTTACGACGCGCGACGGCTACGTCAACATACTCTGAGCTATCAATATTTATTTTATTTTGACCTGCTCTCGTGCGGTAAAGTGCACTTTACCCATTTAAGTGCGGATAAATGTACTTTACCGCATTGAATGTGGTAAAGAAACTTTACCGCACTCATAAAAAATAAGCAAAACTTTTGCTTAGAACTTTGTAATAAGTGCAGTGAACGTCATAATGACATTAAAATTAATAGGTAATAACGGTAAATCCATTGAATGTCTAGTCATATAATAAAAAAATATCAGAAAATCACTAAATAAGTATTGTAATGGTTGTAGGCACTCTAGTAGCTAAACGTCATATGGTATTAAACGTCAGATTTTGACAGATGTTTTTTCTTGGTGGTAGATATCTGCATTTTATTGATATTTTTAATAAATCTTTCATTTTTGAAACATGAAACAATAAAATGTACCGAAAACATAGTGGGCATCTATTTCATTTCCAAAAAAAAAAAAAAATACATATTTACTTAACCGCACTCAAAAAAAAATCTCGAAAGAAATTGAATCTAGCTTTCACACTTTTACAATGTATATTTTTTTTTAATGAATAATGTTTAAAAAAATTAGAATTTTTTAAATTACTATGATTTTTTAAACGGTATAGTAGTAGTAGTAGTTAGTAGGTAAAATTTTGTACCTAACACATGCGTAAAGTGCCTTTACCACCCTTGAAGGCTTGCCCGAACTCTGCTTCGCATCATTGGTACAACTGCCTTCGCGTGCGGTAAAGTATCACTTTCCGCACTTTTTAAATAAACAACTATTTCATATAGGTTTTATCTAATCAGTGACCTTCCCAAAGAAGTGAAAGAAAAGTAAAAGCCAGAAACGCTTGTAGATTGGAGGTCGAAGGTAATAAAAGGTCGAGTCTTAATACCTATGCAAGGCGATTCCACTTTCGAACATAATTTTCCACACGCAAATGGATTGAATTCTTATACTAAGACTTAGTTGTCAAGTTTATTTAAGCGTTTTTAAAAATAAAATAATTCAAAAAAGCGTACCTATCAAAACAATGCCGGAATCCCACCACAGGTTGAGATTCTAAAACCCCCGTCGCTTCGTGTCCTTTTACAGCAGCCCTATTTGTTTTCGCGCCTATTCCACTATTATATCTGTGGTTTCCCAAATATGTTTATGGATGACGTTTCAATGAATGCCAAGCATTAGATGATAACTTTAGTTTGGCAACATCGTCGCACTTTTTATTAAAAACTCATGAAATGTCTTTTTTTGTGCTTTTAACAGTAGGTTAGTAACTCTATGCGGTGTCAGTGGTCTTGACATTTGGAAATGCCAGCTCGCACGTTATTCTATAACTATAGAACACTCTTACTCGTTTAATATGGATGTCACGATTCACTTTTTCTGTTTTTATTATTTGTTTAAAATGTGCGATCACTATCGCCAATTAGCTGCTAATTTTCATTTAATCGTCAACAAACCAATACAAATGGAAAAAACAATACGTATATGAAGTTCAATTTTAGAAGCTTCTTTAATTAATCTAAAACCTAAAAATTCCGCCAAAAAGAATGTTCAACTTCGGAGATGTGAGTAAAAGAACAGTACTTATACAGGATACTTAGAAAGGGGTATATTCACATACAACTTTTTTTTTCAAATGAGAAGACCCTGCTTATGGCACCTTGTTGGAAAGATTATGGAAAAAGAAAACTGCTCGTGTAATTTATTTTGACACTTGCCGAAAATTTTAGCTGCTAAAAATATTAGTTGACGTGTTTTTGGATTTTTTGCAAAAACAATATTTTAACTTGCTACGGTCAATATTAAATTTAAAAGTCAAAAGTCTTAAGACTTTCCCCTATAACTTGTTAATTGTTAAGAGTCTACTGAAGATCTAGATCTTCAGTACCACGCACCGTGTTAACCCCCCCCCCCCTGTTAAGAGTATAGTTTTCGCTGTCAGCTTTCCCTGTCTTACACATTCAAAATTTTCCCGGTATTTTTGGCCTCACATTTTGCTATACAAATACAGATGTTTTTCAGGAATTTTAGTCTCATTTTAAAGATAAAGCCAAACTCATACGTCTGTACAATGCAAAATTTAATTAAAACTGTTTATAGGCAGATATATAAATTATCCATGCTGATTAGAATGTTATTTTGTTATTTATTTTTATTACTTATTTATTTTGTATTTTTATTTATTTAATTTTTTTTATTATAGGTTTATTTTCTTTGTTAATCAATTTGGTCTATTCAAGTTTTAAGTTAATTTTTAGGTCTTTCAAACAAGGTAAAAAAGTGGTGAATAACTCGTTGGTATTTTATTTTACTTCGTAGTAGTAATAGAGATTTAGTTTATTTACAGGTTAAGTGGAAAAGCGCCGCTTTTTTATTGTTCTTCAATTAAAAAAAGTGCGAACTTTACCTTTTGTTGCCAAATAATGTTTATTTTTTATTTATATAGTAGGTGTGACGTGATTTTTATCGATTTATTTTTGCAACAATAAAATCATTAATAATAATAATAATAATAATAATAAATCTAGGGTACCCTAGTAATAGTTTTTGAGTTTTGACTTTCATTTTTGTGAAATATGGTTCCATTTATGGCTTATTTTGCCTGCTCATACCTGCAAGACTAGATAAAAGTTGCAAAAAATACTACTAGAGAACCCTAGATTCAAGCTTTATCTTTAGAATAAGACTAAAATGTTTTAAAAATGTTTGTATTTGGGTACAAAAATGTGGGGAAAAAAATAACGTTGCAACTGAAATTTTGTATGAGTAAGACAAGGATAGGTGCCAGTTAAAAATTAGGAGCTTCACGAGTCAAAACTCATTAGTTTTGTTAATGGTTTTCTCAACACGATGATTTTAATTTTAAATTATTAGTTTACAAAATATAAAAGGTAGCTAGTGTTAGTTTTCAAATTGTCACCCTGTATATATAATTGCATTATAATCCATAAAACCCATATCCGCATAGTTTAAATTTATTTTAATAAGATAATAACCGTTTTATTAGCAAACACAACTCAATTTTAAATATTTATTAGTTAACCAACTTTACTTTGATTATTTTGCATTATTAAATAATAATTCGTTTATGTCAAGGTCTAGGTTGGCGTCGATTGTTGGGTTATTTTCGAACTCGACTCGAGATTTTATTATAGAGGTTATTTTAAGGTATATTTAGTGTATAGGGATCGATTTCACTGTGGCATTTCCTAGTTTTGAATCCTAGCCAGAAATAAATCGCGGTATGCCTCGGGGAATCCGGAAATAACTTAAATCAAGGTTAATGCGTTAAAGCTGGTTTTAGCAACTCTTTCATAGTTTTTATTAATAGATATCCTACAGATTTTGACAATGTTTAACAATCATTTGCCATCAAATTAAGGCATACATTAAGAGAAATTAACACCATTTCAGAAGTCCCCATCTTAATATAATAAGGAATTCCCTTACCAAAGACCTTTTATCGTATTTTTCGGGCACGCCTTCATTTTCTGAATAGTATATTACGTGATACGTGACGTGGACCATTTAGATTTTGACCTTGAAAGTTTATTGACCTTGGTCTTAAAGTTTATGAAATTTGGCCTTGAGAATTTCTGGATTTTGGCCTTGAAAGTTTATAGAATTTTTCGGCCCGTCCTAACACTTTAAGGTAAAAGTTTTGCATTGCCTAAATTAGGCGCGTAACTCCTAGGCAAAGACAGGAAGACCGTCATTTTAAATAGCTGAAAAAGGGTCACTGCAGACTCAATAAACTCATGTGCACTTGGGGTAGGGTTGTCAACCCGTCCCGATTTGTCGGGACTGTCCCAATTTGGAGCAAAATGTCCTGCGTACTGACATGACCCTTGTCACTACGCCAAATGTCCCGATGAAAAGTTTTCAGCGAAATCGGCACTAAAAGTTTCCAATTAAAATCAGAATCTCATATCTATTGGACAGGGGTTAACTATAAATCCTTTCTTTTTTCTTAGCCGCGTTTGAAATATTTGGCTATTGGCAATGTAGTGTACAAAAAATCGGCATCGGTTTGTTCAATCAGTTCATTACCGACCGAGCGAGATTTCTTGTGTTCCGTGATGGCACATGAAACTTGAATAGTAACTCTATAGAGTCAATTTCATTATTTAGTATTTTTAACAGAGTGACTAGATCATAGTACTTTCTACGATTGTCTAGATTTGTTAAGTTCAAAAGACGCATTAGCCGGTCATAATCAATTGACTCAATAGGTATGTGTAATTTATAGCATATAAAGCGCAAGAACTTTCTTTGTATTTTTTCCAAACAATCTTTATGAATTTCATAATATGGAGACCAAATAGTACAACCATATTCTAGAATTAACCTTAAAATTGCAAAGTAAGCATTTCTCAATGTAAAAATGTTGTTTACGTCTTTCAACATTCTAAACAAAAATCCTAGCAATTCCATAGCTTTATTTGCAATAATATCTATGTGTTCAAGAAAACTGAGTTTTCTATCAAAAAAGACACCCAAGTCACGCATGATAATTGCAAGGTTTCTCCAAATTGGAATTATCCAACTGATAAGTAAAATCTATGTGGTTTAATTTTCTATAAAAATATACAGTTTTACATCTGTCAACATTCAGGGATAAATTGTTATATTCACATCATGCTGACAACCCATTCAACTCATGTTGCAAATTATGGCAATCCTCCAAACTTCTTATAATTCTAAAGAATTTTAGATCATCAGCAAGAAGTACAAAGTTACAATTTTCTAAAGCGGAAAATATATCATTTATAAATGCTTTAAATAACAATGGAGACAAATGTCCACCCTGGGGGACACCTGACAAAACGTTAAACTCGGCGGAGACAACATTCTTTATTTTTATTGCCTGGCGTCTTTGAGTTAGATTAATCCGAAACCAGTTGAAAACTGAGCCATGGATACCCATGACTTTAAGTTTATCAAGTATTAGGTTATGATCGACCCTCTCAAAAGCCTTGGAGAAATCGGTATAGATGACATCTACCTAATACCCACTTTCCAAGGCTTCCAGTTTCTTCATATATCAAGGGATTAGTAATTGGTGATTTGCAGTTTGAAAACCCGTGTTGTTGGTTCATAATTATGTTTTGAATGTATTCAAACAATTTAGGAAATAAATTTTTAAAATACATCTGTAGTTTTTAATGTTTGACTTATCTCCGCTTTTGAATATTGGGTTAACATAATTTAGCTTCCAAGCTGTCGGAAAATCTCCTGTAGAAAATGATCTATCAAAAATTTTAGCCCAAATACTGGACAAGAAAAATTTAGTTTTTTATGAAAATTACTGGTAAATCATCTGGGTCACAGATTTTTGTGTAGTTTAACTATTTTTTCCTACGATTTGCATCCTTATAAAACGTTAAATTTCACCCGTGTGCCGAAATTTTTTGCGCTCATGTACGGAAAAGCAATTTTATTGGATTTTTGCGAAATTAAAGACCAATTTTTACAACAAAAATTAGTGCAATTCAACAAAGTTTGTAGGAAAAGTAGCGTACACAACTCGTAAGAAAGTCACTTTCTTAAACTCGCGTGTTGTTTTACTCGACTAACGCCTCGTTCACAATATTCACGCTCGTGTGAAAATTGTCAGTTTCTTTTCTTGTTATGCAATATTCTATTAAGTACCTTGTTTTGTTTCGACTGAAATATCTTAGCTAGCTTGTAAATTAAAATTAAAAAACCATCAATATTTATTGTTTTATTTCTTTTCTTTTTTGAAAATATCCCGATTTTGCATCAAATGTCCTTATAATAATCAAAATTAAAAGTTAGCAACCCTAACTTGGGGTTTGAAGGAAGAAACCGTATGTCGCTTCTGCGGGAAAGAGGAGGAAACCTGGATAAATGTACACTGGGAGACCAAGAATGTCCTCCGCCAAAAAGCTACACCCAAGTGTCACTGGCAAAACTCCTAGGCGCTAAGGTCGAAGTGTCCCCTCTGTTTGACGTTTTCTAACCCTTTCGAATCCTCTCCCTTTCGCGTTACGTAATTTCTGCGCGGCCCACGGTAAAGTAAATAGGGACTTATCGATACATTAGAGGCTGACATTAATAAATTCGGCACTATTTTTGACAGTTTCGCACGGCTACTACATATTTTAGGCGGTGCTATCAAAATAATGTCGTCTTTCATAATGTTTGTGCCGACCTTTAATAAAGGACGGCCTTAACTTTAATTATGTCAACTTTATAGGTGGCACAATATGAGCATATCTGGGTGACAACAATTTCGAAAACCTTTTAACTTCGTGCGGAACTGTCAAAAATAGTGCCGACTTTATTAAAGTAAATTTTATTATATGTATTATTATTTAGTAAAGTGACTTCTAGTGCTCCATGCCAGGTTCGTAGTGACGTCATGCGATTATTTGAATTGCCATGCATTGCAATTCTGCATTCGAGACCAAACCTACGATGCGAACACAAATCCAGAATAATATTGTATGTGCCGGTGGTCCACACTTGTTAATTGTTATTGTCAAATTTATTAAGTTTTGTGAGGTAACTGATGGAATTAAGTTTTTTTGAGAAAATAACACAAAAAATGCCATTTGGGACTCATTTTCACTACTGCTGACAAAAAATTGTTTAAAACTAAATGTAAATCATAAACGTCAACAGTGTTATAGCGCCGAATGTAAATTTTTTCCAATTTTTTGATTTTTTAAATATGTTTAATAAAAAATGTGGGTCCAGGGGAGAGTAATTACCTCTCTACCCCCCTCCCTCGAAATGTGCACTTGCCCATAATCTACTAAAAGTCGTGGAGAGCCAGAGCAGTGGAGAGTATTTTAATTTTCTATCTTTTTAGATTTATTCGCATTAGAACACAGGCCAAAGTTTTTGATAAATTCTGGATTTTATTTCCGTCAGTAATAACTAACAGCAGCGAGGGGGGGTCAGTGCGCTACTGACTATAGGGTGCTTAGGCTGATGAAAGAACATACGCGTAGACGTGAAATATAGTGCAATATTATGTCTTCTTTTTATCTATTAAAAACAAAGACCCACCCAAACATCTGCTATGTTTTCATGGGTATTGAGTTCGATTTCAAAACTCATTGTACCTTTTTCTTTTATATAGCGTGTTCTTGCTCAATTTTGCAATGCATTTTTCCAGGCTTACTTAATTAGGAGAGTTATTAGACACATAAAGTTAATTTTCAGTTTTATCAGCATTCGTATCTTTATCTCTATCGAGTCAACCAATCAAGCAGGTGCACATTTAAAATAATGGCGAATGCGTGACAGCTCCAGCTGATTAAATGCACGAAAACCTCATTAGGTACGATAAGGGAGTCGTAACGTTACGATCGTCCCTGTATACGAAACGATGTTTTGACGCATTTGATCAGCTGGAGTTGTCACGCATTCGCCATTAAAAGTACACCTGCTCGATAGGTCGACTCGATGGAGATAAGGATACGAATGCCGATAAACCCGAAAACTGTTACTTCAAATTGACAACAACAAATTGTTTGATATGCGAAAAAATGACGTCAGTCCGCTCATCAAAAAATTTACTATATATGTTTTTACTGGTGTCAATCGAAACATTGGAAAAAAACTGTAAAATATGAAAAAATGTATTTTTCAAACTTGTCAAAATGACATATAGATGACACAAACGTATTTAGAATCTTTTCACATCTAAAGGCAGAACAGCATCCACATAACGTAAAGCAAAAAGACGTGGAAACATACACTTTTTAAGTGTAATAGGTCGATTTTTCAAATTAATATTTCAAAATAACGTTATTCCGGCGTGGTTTTAACGTGCTTTCAAAAATAACGTAAAAAATCGACCCATTGAATTTGTGGTAAGCAGTTTGTTTTGGGAAGCGCTTAGCATTTTTAATTACGAAAATACGGGTCCTCAGGCTTTTAATAAGCAGCATTAATGGTGATTCGTTTAAAATTTCGATTGGTCCACTCTTATTTAATATGACGAATAAAAGCGGTTTCCTAATTTCATATAGTAGGCCATTTAAAAGCATGCACAGCGTTCGCGTTTCAATTCACGGTCGCCCCCGTTACGGCCAATGAATCGGCGGCGCCGCTTTGCATTGTTGGCCTTGACCTTGCACCGATGAGCCGCCTGCGACGGATGGAGCTGCATCGATTTGCGACTGCGAGCTGGCGCTCGACTAGAAAAGAGAGGTGACCTGCCACGGCCCAGTTTTAGTTTGTCGTTGGTGTGAAAAGTTCTATAGTCCAGTCAATATATAATGGGGTCGCATAATTTTCAGCACCCTTGAGGGGGAAGGGGGTCTCCCCACCCTATTTTGCTTTCAGTTTCTTGCAGTTCGGAAATATGAAGGTTCAGTTGGGAAATTTATGTACTGCAACATACACTTATTCTAATGGGTGACAGTTGGGAATCGCTTTTAATATTAGTTGGGAAAATGACCTTTATCAACAAACAACAAATAAATATTTTTGGTTTGTTGCACGGAGCCATATCCACGCGGTTTTTTTTAACCCTAGAATACTAATGCCCATATCCACCATTAAACACTCTAATCAGGGCTAGCTAATTGGAATTAACTTGCTAATCGCGGCTAAACAAGTTTACCTATCCACCTACTTTTTTTATGAAGTAATTACCTAATCAGGGTTAAGTAACTCGATTAAAAAAAAGAGCTGGCAACGCAGCATATTTGGTGTGTATCTATTGGTAACACTGGATATGTCAAAAAAATTTTGATGTAAAAGGTTATCTTTTCTGTTTACTTTTTAATTTTCTTTCAGTTTTTGTTTATTTATTTTTAAAACCTATCAGAAAATACGTTCCCCAGCTGTTGCGACTGAAAGTCAAGTTAAACGGGGATGGCCGAATCGGTGCTGTTTGGAGCTGATCAGTTTGTTGTCGCCAGCATTATTTCCAATAATTAACTGCTCATTTTCAGTTGTGTAGTGTAAAAAAGTGGATTTGAATAAATTTTGTTTTTTAACACAGTGTGTGGTAAACAAAAGTAGGCATATGTAAATTGTATGCTGATATACGAAGTCAACATAGTGACTTTTTGTAACTCACATGCGTTCAGATAAGAGGGTTAAGTTAAAGTAAAAGTGCTATAAATTTTATCAGCCCAACAAGTCGTTACAAACAAATAAAAAATATAGTTTAGACGGTTCGGTAATGTGAATTTTTATGTGATATGATATGTATGGGAGAATTATCAGGAGGAAAAACTATTAGCCATCTTCTGACTGGATTAGATGTTTGAAAATATTTGTTATGTTTATTTTTTAATTTTTTTTTAAGTCACTTTCAGTATTTGTATAGTTTTAGAATAGGATACTTATTGCCTTGTATTACTTGACACGTCCCCATTGAAAAATCTACTTAAAAAATGTTCAATAAAGCAAGACCGCCAAAATTAAATCTATCTGAGGGACCACATCACTGTTTACTGCAACAACGACATTATAGTAGGTGCTGCAATGGGGCTTTTTACTTGAGGAGGAGCACAACCCACTTTTGTTAATAAAATGTCAAAAAAGTTTTTTGCCAGTTATCACCGACCTAGAAGATCTGTGGATAATAATCTTCTTAGCTTAAAAGTGATTTATTTAGGATGTTTGTTAATTTTTATACATATTGAGTACCTTATAATTAAGAAAGTAGTTCATAAGGTCGAGATATTTTTTATATCAAGAAAAACATGTTGCTCTTCCAAATTTTACTGAAATTATTTTAATTCTACATTTTTTGACAGTTTTATTTCGAAACTGTTATCACCAAAAATTATGCCCTAGGTGACGAAACCACTCTAAGAAAAAAGAGGTTTTAAAGTTATAATAATTAAAGAAGAAAAATAATAAAATATGAATTTAGAAAAATCAAGTTTTATAGGACCTCGACTTAAAGGTTGCAGCAATGAAGTTTTGTACACACTGGTTGCAGATTTGTGTATTTAATTTACTGTATTTCAAAAAAATGTTTTTTTTATATTACAAAGAGAAAAAAAAAACGTAAAAGTTTTAGATTAAAATATTTCAGGGTCTTTAATTTTTTTTCTTTCATTCTCATTACCTTAAAATTTTAGGTAGGGTAGACTTTTTATGATGACTGGTAATTGACAGTGTCAAAAAGACTTTTTCCTCGAAGTAACCACAAGTTACCAGGTAAACCTGTTGCTCGTTTTCAATTTTTCTTCGTACAGTAATCCAAGTCATGACGTCACGAGTAGCCTATGGGACATGGTTACTTAAAAAATGTAAGGTTCAAAGTGTGATTTACCGATTGTTTATGGTTTTTTAATTTGTATTATTTTTTTTATAAATCTCATGTTTTTCTATGATGATGTCATAACAAGTAACCCAAACAAGTTACTATTGTCCTTGAGCAAAAAGCCTATATGTAATACCATTGAACCATGTAGACAGTTTTAAAAACTTAAACAAAATTGGTTGAGATGGACCATTGTTTTTTATTAAGATCCTAATTGATGAGGTTACTAATTTAGGTGTATTTTCTGCTGTTGAAAGACAATGTTTTTTTGTGATATGCAATATCTAACTGACCAATGTGATTTATTTAGGCATGTCTACTTGCAATAGTTGTCTGCATTTTTGTTCTTTGTTTTATTAATGTATTTATTTGGTTTTTAGATAAATAAAACATCTACTTCACTTTTAATTGTATTTGTTTTTATTTTATGAAAATTATTAACTACAAACGTTGGTAATTATGCAGTATACGCTTTTCTGCCATTTTTGATTTTTGATGAAAAATTCTTTATGGGGGCACCTACTAGGGTCCCTAAGACCCCAAATCTGCCTGCGCCGATTTTTTTTTAAAAATAAAAAAGTGTGCCCGGGGGGGGGGTTGTAATGTGTTTTTTTGATTGTTTTGGGTTGGGTTGGACTGTATTGGATTGGGTTGTTTTAGTGAAAAAAAATTTAAAAAAACCCCAACAAAATAAAAAAAACAACGGGCGCAGACGAATTTGGGGTCCTAGGGACCCTAGTAGGTGCCCCCATAAAGAATTTTTCGTAAAAAATCAAAAATTTCAAAAAACTGTATACTGCATAATTACCCAAACGTTAATCAACACTTAAATAAAAGGTGAAACAAATAAAAAAAACTTAAAAGAAGCTTATGAAAGTGAAATAAGTCTGAAGTCTGAAAGCTTTGTGAGCCGGTCATGATACAATTATATCTTCCATATTTAAAAAAAAAAACAATTCAACAAATCAAACTGGAAATCAAAATAAACAGAAAACATAACCAACAAAATGCATATGACAGCGACTTAATTGCTCAATTAAGCTTTAATCGCCCAACATCGGCCGGATTGGTAAACGACGCGATTAACGCAAAAATTTTGTTGGTGGATACCGAATTTATTCGCTAACCGCAATTAAAAGTTAATTGGAGAAAAAATGCGTTGGTGGATACAGGCATAATACTCGTAAAATTTACGACGCTTAATTATTATTACCAAAATTCGACGAGATGGCTTCATCGAACCGAATGTTCATTCATCCGAAAGCGTACCGACCAATCCAAACACATCTAAATCCAACCCAAACTCAACCCAAACGCAACCCACACACCTAACCTAACCAAAACTCAAACCAACCCAACCCAAATTCAAATCACAACCCTGCCAGAATAGAATTTCCCATGCTTTTGAAAGATACGGATGAATGCACTTTCGGATCGTCGGTCCCTTCCTAATTCGACAACACCGGAGAGCTTTGCGGACTTGAGTCTCCCAGTACCTTTCGCTTATTAAGGTTACCGTGGGTGGATATACGTCGTCGGAATTATAACCAGAACTGTGGTATTTAGGTGAGGCGACGTAAAAATAACGACGCTTTAGTGTTAACGTTAATTTTGGCTACGTAATAGCATTATTTTTATTTGGCTTATGTAGATTTATTAGGTAAGTAGACTAATAATATTTCAAAATATGTATAAGCCGAGGGGGAAACAACTCAGTGCATTACCCTATCTTTTTACATGGCATTACTTGCGATACCTGTACAAATTTTGGGAAGTTGTTTCCCTCTCGTTGATAACTTAAAAACTACTTGTCTGAAAAATTCAAAAATTGATTTTTTTTATTCCTATCAAGATTCAGATCATATTTTTTTATTTCAGAAATTGCACTATGACAAATAAACCGCTTACTCAGTTGCAGCTGCAACAAGAAATAGAAAAAATTATGAACGGGGAAGATGATTATGATGAGCCGTTCGAGGACAGTGGAAGTGAATGGGAGGAAGACCGTTTAGAAAATGAATCGATACATTCCGACAACAGTTTAGAGGAATCTAATACCAACGAGGAAAGATATCAAGATCCGGTAGAGGTACAGCAATCTGAAGTTCTGTTATCATGTGATCCAGAATCATCAGATGATGATGTCCCATTAGCCAAACTATATCGAAAAGATCCACATATAGTTTTCCCTAGAAAAGTGAATATGAGAGATAAGAATGGGCATTAGTGGTCATCTGAACGACCAGTTACATAGAAGGGTCAGCTAAAGGAACGTTGTTCATTTTATACCGGGTTCCAAAGGAGAATCTCGTAAATGTTCATCTATAAAGGAACACTTTTTTCACAACAACATTCTTGACATCATTATTTGTCACACCAATGAAGAGATTGTTAGACAGTCCTCCAAATACGCTGCGAATTTCTCTACGGTAGCAAAAATTTGCAGAGAGTTATTAGCCTTCCTTGGAATACTAATTTGTTCCGCAGCTAAAAAAGATAATCATCTAAATGCAAGACATATGTTTGAAGGAACCATATCTGGAACTTTCTATCGAGCCTGTATGAGTAGAGAACGTTTTACGTTTTTAGTGAACTCTCGCAGATTTGATGACAAAAATACGAGGGCCGAAGACTGACACATTTACCCCTGTTCGTGAGATATGGGATATGGGATATCATCATATCTTACCGTCGATGAGCAGCTATTAGGATTCCGAAGAAGCTGCCCCTTCCGTATGTATATACCCAACAAACCGTCAAAGTACGGAATAAAACCTATGATGTTATGTGATTCGTCCTCCAAATATATGATTGATGCTAGTCCATATCTGGGGAAAAAAAGCACTAATACTGGAGGACTACCCGTTGCAAATTTTTATGTAAAAGAACTAAGAAAATCGATTCATGGCAGTAACCGTAATATTACCATGGATAACTAACTGGTTCACATCAGTTTCTTTGGCGGATGAACTAATGGAGGACCCTTACAAACTAACAATTATAGGAACTCTGAGAAAAAATAAAAAGGAAATACCCGCGGAGCTATTGAACACTAAAAATAGGCCACAAGGCACGTCCATGTTTTACTATGATAAGGAGAAAACATTACTTTCCTATTTACCCAAACCTAATAAAATGGTGTTGTTACTTTCCACCATGCATGAAGGTGCAGACATTTCTGATAATGGAAAGCCTGATATAATGATAATGAAACAAAGTCCGGAGTCTACACTTTTGATCAATTATGCAGTTATATGACCTGTTCCAGAAAGACACGGAGATGGCCTATATGTGTTTTTATGGAATGATTAACATAGCTACAATCAATTCATTTATGGTGTACTGCTATAATTCGCATAAAGGAAATAGTAAGCCTGTTTCTCGTTTCCAGTATATGTTTGATTTGGGAAAAAGCCTTGCTGTACTATGGATGCGCAATATTCGACAGTCTATAAACGAAATTCTAAACATAAAACCTGTCTCAGGATTGGATAATCCTATGGAAAAAAAGAGAACAGTATGCTCCTTCTGTCCTAGCCGTCTACGAAGAATGACAACAAACTTTTGTGTGCAGTGCAAGCGAGCGATCTGCGGAGAACATAACAAGAATTGTTTATGTGTTTTATACGAATTACTTACTTCTGTTAAAATATATATTTTTAATTTTTAAAACGTGTTTATTTTTGAAGTTGTAAATTTTACGACATATTAGTATTAAAGGGTAACTAAATCATATTAGTACTCTAGGGTTTTAATGAAAGGCACTTTTCGCACACGACTTTACATATCTTTATTAAGGATCTAGGTATCTGAAAAAAACATAAAAAAAAACTGAGGTCAAGGTTATTTAACACTAAACCGTAGGTACGTATATTTATTTTTTCTGACGCTATTTTAGGGGAGCACTTAGTAAACATTTAATTATCCGTTATTTAGACTAATCGGCTTAGCTTGCAAAAGTTAAGATGTAAGCAGCCAGTCTCCAGGATAGTCTTTCTTCATGTAGAGTTATCAAAAATGGCGAGCCTCCCATTTTTTCGCTGTAAAATTGATCCATTACATCCAACCATATTTCCATCAAGCATCATCTGAAAAAAACAAAATAAAACTTATGAATATTTTTGTGGGTTCGATATTGAAGTAAAATTATATTTAACGAATGAATTTTTATTATACTGCATGAGTTTATAAGGGAAAACTATTTCCTTTTTATACAGCCAGAAAATAAAAATATGAACTTTTAACTAATCACCACACGACTTTCGCACACAGATACAAAAAAGTGAGACATTGTCTCTCAAATTTTCAACAAAAAAAAGAGTTGGCACCTAAAGTTGTTGTTGTAATGTTGTTAATTATAAAGGCTTAAAACACTCTTTACCTTTATGTAGAATCTTAAAACCTTCAAAATAAGCAGTGATCTGGTATTGTTGCACTCCAAAAAACAGAAAGTTATGACAAGTAATCCAAAAATAAAAAAATTTAAGTCTAAAAAACTTGTGAAAGTATTTAAATACTTATTTTAAGCAAAAAAATCGTTGAAAGCTTCTCAGCAATGTCAATATCTCTCCATAAACATTTCAAAGCAGTCAAGAGAATCCGAAGATTTTAATAATTCTTTGATAGTTTGTTAACCATACAACAATTTACACACTTCTTTACACACATTCACCTAGAATTTTAAAGCCTTCCAAATGAGGGGTCTCGTATTTTTGCACTCCAAAAAACAACAAGTTATGTTAGTTATCGCCAAAAATAATTTAAATAAATAACTTTTCAAAGTTTTAAAACTTGTGACTTTATTAAATTATTAAGAAGCTAATTTTGAGCAACAAAAACCTTTTAAATCTTCTCAGCATTTTCAACTTTCTCCAAAACCATTTTAAAGCAGTCAAGCAGCTCTCAGATAATAATATAGAAATATTGAAATGCTTAATCCTCAGAAAGATTTTAATAATTCCCTCATAGTTTGTTAACAACGATTCACAAAACTTTTTACACAAAATCATATAGAATTTAAAATCCTTCCCCCTGATATTTTTTAACTTCAAAAATTAACAAAGTTATGCCAAAAATAAATAAAATAAATAAATTTGGAAAGTTTGAAAAACTGTATTAAATTATTATAAAGCTCATTTTAAGCAACAAAAAGCATTCAAATCTTCTCAGCAGCTTCGACATTTCTCCAAAACCATTTCAAAACAGTCAAAAGCAGCTGCCAGGTAATTACATTGAAGTGATTTGTCGTCGGAAAGATTTTAATAATTTTCTTATAGTTAGTACAAAAGAGTAATTCTACGGTAACAGTCGTTACACTGGAACTATGGTTTTATAACTTTCAATGCCAGCTACTCACAGGGTAAAAATATTGTCCACGAAGTAGTAACTAATAATGAAAGTTGAATATTTCTTTAGTTTAACATATGTGAACTTAAAGTTGTATATAACATTTGGACCACACAAATTCAGTGTAAAATAGTATAACGGTCGTTACGTCCTGTATGTTGTAAAATTACCCAAAACTCTTTACACTACTACACTCTAGAGTCTTAAAACTTTCAAATTAATTAATAAAATTTATGTCGAAAACTAACTTTTAAATATCGGGGGTAGTACCTTTTTAAAAAATTATTTTTCCTTAGAGCAAATAAATAAAATCTATATGTTTGTGGCGAATTCAAAATGCTGAGACTAGTTTTTTGAGGTTTTCGCCACTAAGTAAAGAAAATTTCTTAAAAAATAATAAGTGGCGGTTCCAAGAGAGGGGGTGGCGATCGGACACTTTGCTCCAGAAAAAAGTAGACAACAAAGATGCTGGTGGTAACCCTGAAGTCTTGGGAGAAAAAAACGAGAAATTGCAGAACGTTCCTTTCCACACTTTTAGAGAAAATCATTTCGGACATACAATCAAGGTTCAATAACGAGACTTAAGTATTTTTGACCTGAACATATTCATACCAAGTTTTATACAACGTGAAGCCAAAACAAGGCAAAATTAATTATTGTCGTTTCCAAATCCAAATTCTTGAACTTTTAATGGGAGAAGTCAGTATTAGGAAACAATATTGATCGGAAGTACGTTTCGAGGCAATGAACAAGTGTGGCGATATTTTTCCGTTGATAAAAACATTCTTGGCTGTTTGCCAGTAAGTAATGCTTCGTCAGAAAGAAGCTCCTCCTACCTCAGAAGATTGAAAACATAGGTACTTAAAAACAATATGGAGGGTGCGAGACGTGGTATGGCAGAAAGGGCCCATGAAGAGGCCTAATTGCCAGGCCTGCGGGCCGCACCTTACTACTACTACTACTAAAAACAATATGACGGAAATTCGTCTGTGGGGCTTAGCGTTGCTGCATATCAACAGACATATTGAAATTGACATTGAGCAAGTTATTGACCGGTTTGCCCCGAAAAAAACCGGAAACGACCTTTTTTTTTGAGATAGGCATCTCATATTTCAGATATTGCAATATAAAAGGTAATGTTCAACTTAAAAAGCTTCTTCCACCTCAAAAAAAAAGTTTTTTAACCATTAGGTTTTGTTTGTGGTTTGTTTGTTATCTATGTTTTTTATAACTGAAAAAATTATACGCAGTTACTCAAGCCCGGATTTCAGTGGAGTAGGGGGGTAATTACCCCCTCCCACCCTGGATTTAAATTTTTTACGAAAACATTTACAAAATGAAAAGTAGGACCTAAATTGAGGCGCAATAACACCTTTGATATTTACGGTATTAAGTTTATTTTGTGTTAAAAATGACAGTTGTAATGTCACTTTCCTAAAAATTTTCGCCTGCTGCGCTTTGAAACCATTAGTATATACATACAATTTTAGTTTAATTTGACTCATAAATTGCAATTTTTAGTGCAATTTTCCTACGGCGGTATGATCCCGTTGATATTTACGATTTTTAGTTTAATTTGACTCATAAATTGCATTTTTAATGTAATTTTCTCAAAAATTATCAGCGCATTTAAACATTTTTTTTAAATAAAAAATGTATGAAATAAACAACTTAAAATCTGATTACCTCCCCCCCTAGATTTGAGGCCAAATCCGCGCTTGTAGTTACTAAGTTTTGTTTTCATATATTGATATCTTCCTCATAAAAGCTATGCTTTTATTCTAAATTTTTTCCGTATCGAAACCGCCCCCCCCCTTTTCAAATGGCTGGGACCGCCACTGAAATAAATAATTCGTACATAATCTGAAATCCTAACTAGAATCTAAGTACTTATCTGACGTTTCAGCAGAAACTCTGCTGCCGTTATGAAAGAAATTTTTCAAACTTTTTTCGATTTTCTAAAAATATCTGTCTCTTGTGACAACACAACTTAGTGGCAAAAAACCCCAAAAAGTAGTTCCAGCATTAGAGCAAATAGATAATTAAAAAAAAAAAACAGTTTATTTCCGGTGGTCGTTTTTTCACGTTTTCCATAGAAAAAAAAACACTTGCGTAAATTTTTTTTTAAATAATAAATTCATATTAACCTCAAATTTGGTTAAATTCATAAACAAAAATCAGCTGAACAGTAAAAAATGCGCCGACCGTTCTATTCAAGGGATCGTGGAATAAAGTGTGCAAAATTTATTAAATATCAATAATTGAATCCGCAATATATTTTGGTAATCACTTTAAATTTTTCATTTTTTTAAATACGGCGATATGTAAATTTAAACAAATAAAGCTTTGTCGTAAAACTATTACGTCGGCGTTAAATCTTAAATCTGATTATCTATTAATAGTGTCAAAATACTGCCCAACTATAATGGCGCCTGACTGGAAAAAATCCTCGCCATAATTTTGTTAGTTTTTACAAATTTTAATTATTAGAGTTTTAAAATCTAAGTGTGTACAAATTTATTGATGAAAAATTTCCACCTAATGTTCCAAAAAATTTAAAAGATTGTATAAAGTTATTACAATATCCAAAAAAATAGAAATAGAAATTAAAAAAATGTTCAGCTCCAGTAATTTTATACCTAATTGTGTAGAAGTTGTACACAATTTTAGTTACAGAAATAAAGAAATAAAATTGGGTATGGGTATGGGCTCAAAAATTCTGCACTAAAATGCCCTTACATTGCACCGGTTATGTTTTGCGCTAAAATTTATCGCGTTAAAAAGTTTGCGCCATTATTTTTCGCAATAAAAATAGTTTGCGATACAAAAAACTGTCGCCGATTTTGCCTGCACTAATTATAGCTTAAATTTTTCGCGGCAAAATTGATCGCGCGCAAATTGATCGTACTAAAATTTGACGTGTACAGGGAGCACCACGAGAAGGTGAGGTTGGCATTTGGATATGAGAGGCTAGATGCATTCGCATCATACCGATTGAAAACTTCTGGTCCCATGCCCGGTGGGGGTAAGCACGGTCTCCAACTGTTCCGAGCAAATATGAAGGTTACATTATATTCGCATCACTATCCCTTACTCATTACATTACAGGAATGTGTAATTGTTATGTGGGCATTTCTTTCAAGAGGTTCTCTATGGTCATATTCCCTATCTGTAGATCGTGTCTTGTTGTTTTGCGGTAGTTCCCAAAGAAGCGTTTACTTATTTGTGTGCAGGATTAAGAAAGTGTAACTTTGGGCTTGTATGAAAAGATAAGAAAAATGGGCTACCTTGCAAAAGAAGCTGATTTTGGTGGTGCAACGGGTCCAGTTACGAAAATCTACTTAGTTCCATAAGTGTAAAAGCCTGGACTACAAGCCGGAGCGAAATAGAAAAGGTGACCCCGTCGATTAGTTATTCACTTGTTACTTGCGATATGGCTATATACATATACATTGTCGGCATATTGGCAGCCTGATTTCTTGGAAATCTTGGAATAAAATTCTATTTTTGGATCGTTTCGTGACTAAAGTGCGATTAACAACACTATTTCCAGAAATTCCTGGATTCGAATGAATAAGTTAGGACCACAGACCGCGCGAATATAGACTTATAAAATATTCTTTCATTAAACATAGGGTAGAACGACCGGTTTTCGACCGATAAGTGAAAACTTCAAGTTTAAAGCTCAAAGTCTCACTCATTTTACAGAACTATGTTATTGACATTGAAAAATGCTATTCCTTAATGTTTTAAAAACTCAAAAAACCACATTTTGCAAATAACTGTTTAAAATTCGGATTTCAAGAGAATTAAAAAGCAAAAAGTGCAACTTTTACCAGTTTTCGACCTGTGGGGCTGCTCTTGTTTCGACCAAAAATTTCCAGTTTTCGTCCGGTCTAAAATTTTTGGTAGGTCGAAAAACCCGTCCCCTAATGTAGCGAGAAATAGGCGTTATTCGACCAATAGCGGGCGAGAAATGGGCGTTAATCGACCACTTTGGAAATATTTAATTTTTGGTTCGAAAACTAGAGATTTGTGTTGTTTTGCCGCGATATGAGAGCGTTAATGAGAGCGCCATTTATTTTAGCATCGATAACCAAACAATTTGGATTTTGTTATTTGTAACCACTAGTGATTGCAGTGGACTGCCGAAAGACTTCTAAAGACTCCCAGGGACTCTTACAGTGAGATTCACTAAGATCTAAAATAGTACCCTCACAGGTCTAAATATTTACACCTGTGGGAGGTACTAAATTTTAAAACCAATTTTCAAAAAACATTTACCCACACAGAAAAGACACAAAGTTATTCATTATTTTGTATTGTTATTGCAAAATACCACTGAAAAACTGCTTTTTTTCTCAAAATATAACATATTTTAGGAGAAAATGCCCTAAAACACACATAACAGCTTCATTATCTGTGTTTGAGGTTATAAAGTTGGTGATTTTTTAGACCACCTCTTGGGGGTTTTATAACCCCCAAAAAGGATTGTTTTGTGGCAATTAGTAATAAATTCGTTTATAATTTCCCTAAGTAACCGTTTTTACAAGGATTAATTTACCTTATTTAATGCCCCAAGTTGTTCATTAACCAATAAAACACCTCCAATTTTATCCAGAAAAACGCTATATTTTGAACCCGTTTTCAGCAAAAAAATATATTTATGAGGGCACTACGGGGAAAAACAAACATAAGTGAAGGTCACTGATTATGCACGAAAAATATACCAAACAAAAAAATCCCTAACCAACTACCTATATTAATTTATTGACAAACTGAAATTAAAACATTGAGGTTATCTAAAAGCTCAGTCAAGAAAACTTCCCTTACTCAAAGCCCACTCAATTCAAAGCTGTAGCTTTCATCAGTAGGAGTCGCTGTTTGTGATTTAAACGTAGCTAATAATTTGAAGAAAACTTGCATTTAAGTTTTTTAATACATTTCATAAATAAAAACACCTTTTAAACAAATACAAAATTATTCTACTCCTTATTTTATTATTACCCATCTAAATCGTCGTGTGACATCAAGTATTAATTGGAAAAATTAATTAACAAGGGTAAGTTTTTAATTTGTTCCACAAACCTCTAAATGCACCGTAGGCACTTAATCGCGATTGGCTATCTATTCCATTTTTCTCCTCTTTTGATCCCACATAAATGAACAAAGAGGGAAAGGTAAACACTTTAAACCCCGCGTGGATTTAAATTTTTTAATTTTCTTTTCTTCTAAATTGAAACTTTCTTCCTAAATCCAACAAAAGATTGTGTTAAGATGATTATTCAATAAACAAATTTACTAAAATTCTTCTTATAAATCAAACTATGTCCAAAACTCAAGAAAGGTTGGTTTAAAATGATTAAAACCAAAAATTTCACTTAAACTTAGGACCGTTCTAAAATAGACTAAACCCTTTTAGTAAATCCCAACGTTAGGGTCTGCAAGTCAGGGTTTGGTAAGGTTTAGGTAGTTTCAGGGGCTGCAAGTGACTGCAGAACGATTTGTGACATAATTGCCAACAGTGGTTACCCCCTCGAAAAATTATTTGTGGAATGCGTACAAACCACCGTGAAATTAGTAATAAGCAACCCAGTTTTTCGACCCGGAAAATTTCGAGAGGTCGAATAATACTAGTCTCTCTACCGCCCAAAATTCCAGTTTTTTTTCGCAAAGTTGGAAGATGTAATTTAAAAAAGGCGGTCGGCAACTGGGACGTAGATTATAGCAAACAAAAGCTGTTTGCTATGTGTGTTAAAAATAATCTAACTTTAATAAGTCCAGCATGATAGACATCGAAAGGCAATAACTTAAACCCAGTTTTCGACCACTCGGTCGAAGAATGAATTTTGGCTTTTTTTATGCTAGTTAGCCGACCACCCATTTTTTAAAGCAAAATGTTGGTAATTTTAACTTAAAAATATATTTTCAGACGTAAAAAACCTTACCTAATCAAAAAATAAAAAATATTAACCTATTTGGTAAACCTACGATCTTACGTACTATTTCTCGCAGACACTTTCACTATGCGCTCTCCTAGAGGCGAAGTTGTATTGACGTTAGTTTTGGCGCGATTTTAGTCAGATTTGTACCAATTGGTGGGAGAAGACCCATGAACAAGGAAGCCTAGTAAGATTGAGCTCAACATAGTTCGTTTTCCTATTTCACGGTAAAAGAGGGGAAAATGGACGAAAACTGGTATAAGTCGGCTAACCGGGCCGGTCACCCTACACTACATTTGCATGAGCAAATTTTTAGATTTATGGGCGGTCCTAACTAAGGGGAAGGCTAGACTGTTTAAATAACTGTTTTTTGGTCGCACTATTTGGAACCGTGCATGGATTGTCCGGCTAAAAGAGCCTTTATGTAATTTTTCATATACTAATGGAACAGCCTGTATGAGTATTACATAGAAATTATACAGGCAATATAGTTTTCGAGATTCCAGAAATTTTGAAAATTACCGGTGTTTCACGGGGGTGGTTCACCCCTTTTTTTTCTGTATTTTTTAAGAATGAAACTTGGGAATATCATGTAATGTCAAATTTGACGGTGTTTGAAAAGTCACGTGACTTCCGGTTTAACTGAAAACGGCCTTAACTTTCGACTTTCAAATAAGACACCTCAGAGCCGACCTTATGGCTGGAGCGGTGGAGCAGCTGCTCCAGGGGCCAAACAAAAATTTAAATAAACAACAAGTAGAAGAAATAATGGTTAATCAAGGCACCATATATATATATATATATATATATATATATATATATGGTGCCTTGATTAATCATTATTTTCGGCGGTAGATGTTAATTACCTTTTTATCCGAGACATATGGCAAAAAAATTATTAGATCAAAAATTATAGAAAAAAACACTTTTTTATAAAACAAAACAATTTGTTTTTAAATCGGACCAATGGTCAATGAGATATCGGACTAAAACCGAGTTAACCCGAATTACGCATAAATTCAAGATGGCGGCGAACCCCGATAGAACTTTTGTTGCAAAAATGTGGTACTAACCTAAACTTAAAAAAAAATGTTCCTATTAAAAATTTAGTGGATTAAGATTTCTTTAAATTGTGTTAATAAAAAATAACAGTAATGTTAAAAATAACGGAGATAGAGGGCGCCACAAATGTGTATTTTTTTTATAGAAAAATAAAGAAATGTTAACGCAAGCAAGAATTTTCAAAATACTCTTTCAATTTATGGGCACTGAAGCTTTCACCAAAGCCTTCACAATCCCTGTTTAAATACGTTCTAATTAATACCTCACATGCCATATTATGGATTAAACTGTGTTTAATGTTCTTGAAATGGGACCATCTGGAGCACAAACCAAGTCTACGTACCTACTAAATTTCGTCAAAATGGACAAGTGGTTCTTGAGTTAGGCGGGTTGGTCACAGACAGACAGACAGACATTAAGACAAAAAATGTTCTAAAAAATATTTGAGAAAAAATGCCAGTTATTTAATAATTATTTAATATTCAGATTTGAGTAGCACTGGGTAACCACAACCTCCCTTTTCCCCTTGCGTATGCCACTGTATATCCGGCAAAACTCGAAGTTGCCGAAAATTACGAGATCTGCTATAGAAACGTCAAAAACATAGAAAAACCAAGTCTCGTTTATTTAAATAAGAAGTAAAGCTGCCTTCTGGATCACTCTGTAAAAAGTGTCAATCATACTTATAACACTTCTAAAAAGCGCCGCAGGCAGACATTTTCTCAATGAGACTTTTTATATTTTATTCTTTAGGTAGTTTATTGGTAAATAAGTACTTAATTCCAGATATCAGTATTTGCTTACCTTTATTTTTCACGACGTGATTTTAATTCTCGCATAATGTTTTGTTGCAAAGCAAACAATTAATTTCCTAGTTTTCCTCGAAATACATAAGTACAAATATCGAATTATACTCAAAAAATTTAAATTTAAAAAGTAGGCTGGCTAATGACAGTTGTCAGAAATATAATAGATGAGCAGATACTTTTGTTTTGTCTTGGCGGACGCCCACGGTTTATCAGAATGTGCAAAATCAAACCCGTTAAATAAAAGAAAGTTCAATTATAAAATCATTTACTATAGAAACTGCAATTTGCTAAACCAATTTTTTATTCGAATCTTATTTCCATTTAATAACAAATCCGAAATTTATAAGACCCGTTTTTAATCGAACCATTGTCCATCAAACTCATTTAATATCAAACTCGTAATTTGTAATACCCATTTTTAATAAAACCCGAAGTTTGTCAAACCATTATTTTTCAAAACCAGAATTCGTAAGAATCGTTGTTTATCAGAAATTCTCCCATAATACATGAACGAGAGGCGTCACGCGGTGGCGCGGCATTTCGATGCATTTGTCGATGCTACGCGCGCATACTTGTACAAGTAGCGTTAAATGTTCAATAGTTTGTGTATAGATGTCACTTGAATTCCAGTTAAGAATAAATTTCTGATAAACAATAGGTCTTACGAATTCCGATTTTGGAAAATAGTGGTTTGACAAATATAATATAATAAAAATGGGTTTTAAAAATTACGAGTTTGATATTGAATGAGTTTGATGAACAATGGTTCGATTAAAAACGGGTCTTATAAATTTCGAGTTTGTTATTGAGTGGGTTTGAAGAAATGAGGTTCGGATAAAAAATTGGTTTAACAAATTGCAGTTTTTATGGTGAATCTTTCTTACGATGAAAATTTTTATTAAATACGGTCTGATAAATTCCTGGTTTGACAAAACATAGGCGTTCGTCATGGCCAACTCGACACAATAAGGGAGTTAAATCTTACCTCAAGAATTTGTAGTGTCAGCTATTTTTTACTATACTGAAAAAGTGCTTAAAAAAATTATAGAGAATTTTGATATCTACAATTTATATTTAAACACTTTTCTTCTCAAGTCTACAGAAACAGAAATATTGACTAGTCGGGAGTCTTTTACAAATAACTTTTTTTATGACACATACGAAAAAAAAACGTCTTAAAATCGGACAGATATTAACCGAAATATTAAGCCCACAACAAAATTTACTTGAAAAATGTGGTTTTAGGTTTCTGGCATGATCCCCTATTAGCCCTAAAAAGTGTGGCTGTGTAGTCAGTTTTGCCATTTTAAAGTACTATTCTACTAGGCTATTGGGGGGTTTTTCCGAGTTTCTTTTTCCGGGAAAATTTTTTTCCAAGATTTTCTTCCAGATGTTTTTTTTTTCGGGGTTTTTTCACCTCCATTATACCCTGTACAAGAAGTAATTCGCATCGATATAGTAGCGGAGCACAGCCGCATCCATGCAGCTGCAGCGGGCTAGATCGGACGAGAGTGCAGCTGAGGTCAAGGCCACCGCTGCTAGTTATGCTGCCGCCTCCGCTCGGGGGATCGGCCGCCCTCATCCCTATCGCAGCCCTGCGTCACTGCCAAGGCTGGCCGGGTCAGGACAAGGTCGTCAAGTTAAATCGGCTGTTGATGGGCGCAAAGCTTAGTATAGACCGAATATAACAAGTTGTTTTGTTATACACGTATATATATATATATATATATATATATATATATAATAGATACCTAAAGGCAGGGGCGGATAGCCGACTTCAATGAAGGGGGCCGTTTAATAGGTATTGGGTTGGATCAGCGTGCACAAAAAGAAAAACTTGAGCGCAAACTTTGGGCGGATCTAGACTTAATTCTAGATAGTCTAAGTGGGCCTGAGCGAAAATTTTGAGAAAATTATAAAATTACCATTTTTCTAAATGTTGTTGACAAAAATTCGTCAAAAATGTTTTTCTGTCAGTGACCTTAGTTCAGGAAATGTCGAGGCGACCTTCAAAACGGATCGCATGATATCTATACTTTTTGTAGTCAAATAAACAGAAACAGAATTGGCTAAACTTTGGATGGATATATTGAAAAAAAAACCGACTTCGGTGTTCTCAATTGCAGATTTGTTGGCAAAATTTTTAGAAAAATATACTCTAAATGCAATTTTTTACAGGTAAATTAAAGTAAAATTATAAGAATCAATAGGGTGATTTTGGTCAGGTTTTTGGCCAGTCTGTTACCCTTACCGGTATTGAGCGCGGGCGCACTAGCGCTCTGTTACACTGTTACCTTCATTAAAGGTATAGTCCAATTTTATGATAAGCGTACTGACGTCATTTTTTTTGGATCTCTATTTGATACATTGTTTTAGACAGGGACAATAAATATGTCAAAAAAATGGCGTTGTTGTTTCAACTGTTACTTCAAAATGACATGCGAACTGTTGACAACAAAGAAGGCAAAAATGACGTCAGTCCGCTCATCAAATAAATCGAGTAAAGGTTTACTCTAAAACTTCCCTCGCTCAGAAGAACATATATACAAAACAACTACTCACATACACATAGATTGGGTCTGGTCAGACTTTTCTAGGGTATATCCAGACTTTTCCTGGATGTATCTACACTTTTCCATGGTGTGCTCGGACATTTTCACAGTGTCTCCAGGTTTTTCCAGAGTGTATCGAGACTTTTCCAGGGTTGTTCCAGACCAGAGTGTATGCAGACCTTTCCAGGATATTTCCAGACTTTTCCAAAGTGTACCCAGACTTTTCCAGGGTCTTTCCAGACTTTTCCAGAGTGTATCCAGACTTTTCCAAGGTCTTTCCAGACTTTTCCAGAGTGTATCCAGACTTTTCCAGGGTCTTTTCGGACTTTTCCAGATTGTTTCTAGACTTTTTCAGCGTGTTTCCAGACTTTTCCAGGTTCTTTACAGACTTTTCCAGAGTGTATCCGGACTTTTCCAGGGTCTTTCCAGACTTTTTCAGAATGTATCCAGACTTTTCCAGTGTCTTTCCAGACTTTTCCAGAGTGTATCCAGACTTTTCCAGGGTCTTTCCAGACTTTTCCAGCGTCTTCTCAGACTTTTCCAGGGTGTATCCAGATTTTTCTAGGATGTATCCAGACTTTCCAGGGTGTATCCAGACTTTTTCAGCGTCTTTCTTTCCAGACTTTTTCAAAGTGTATCCTGACTTTTTGTGGGTGTTTACAGACTTTTCCAGGGCATATCCGGGCTTCTACTGGGTGTATCCAGACATTCCAATGTGTATCCAGACCTTTACGGGGTTTATCCAGACTTTTCCAGGGTTTATCCAGAATTTCTTTCGAGTAGACGGACTTTTCCAATACATTTTATATGTGCTATAAGTTAAATACAAGCTTGTAAAAAAAATTGTGTGCATGCTCAAAACGCCATTTATGGATGAGACATAAACATTTGTGGTGGAATTTAATAAAAGGGTTTAGTCTATTTTAGAACGGTCCTAAGTTTAAGTAAAATTGTTGGTTTTAAGCATTTTACACCAACTTCCTTGAGTTTTGGACATAGATTGAATAAAAAGAAGAATTTTAATACATTTTTTTATTGAAAAATCATCTTAAAACAATCTTTTGTTGGATTTAAGAAGAAATTTTTAATTTAGAAGAAAAGAAAATTAAAAAATTTAAACCCACGCGGAGTTTAAATAGTAAACACTCTGTAGAACAAATTAAAATTGGGTTTATATGTCACTCTAATTAAAACTCACCCTTGATGTCACACGATTTAGATGGGTAATAATAAAATATGAAGAAGCAAATAAATTTTGCGAAACGTTGGCATTTTAAAAAAAGGACGTTTCATTAATAAGATGCCTCAACCCATAAACCTAAACCAAAGGTGTTTTTATTTATGAAATGTATTAAAAAAACTTAAATGCAAGTTTTGTTTACATTTTTGTCACTGTCGAAATGTCAGTATCAAAATATTAGCTGCGTTCAAATCACAAACAGCGAGTTCGGATCTCTTACCTCTGCTTGTATCTTGGCGTGCACCAACTTCTACTGATGAAAGCTACAGCTTTGTAATAAGTGGGCTTTGAGTAAGGAAAGTTTTCTTGACGGAGCTTTTAGATAACCTCAATATTTTAATTTCGTGCATAATCAGTGACCTTCACTTATGTTTGTTTTGCCTCGTAGTGCCCTCATAAATATATTTTTTGTGCTGAAAACGGGTTCAAAATATGGTGTTTCTTCTGGACAAAATTGGAGGTGTTTTATTGGTTAATGAACAGCTTAAATAAGGTAAATTAATCCTTGTAAAAACGGTTACTTAGAGATATTGTAAATGAACTTATTACGAGTTGCCACAAAACAATCCTTTCTGGGGGCTATAAATTTAAACCACCCCCCTGAGGTGGTCAGTGGTATTTTGCAATAACAATGCAAAATAATTAACAACTTTGTGTCTTTTCTGTATGGATAAGTGTTTTTTGAAAATTGGTTTTAAAATTTAGTACCCCCTACAGGCGTAAATATTTAGACCTGTGGGGGGTACTATTTTAGATCTTAGTAAATCTCACTGTAAGTGTCTAGTATGTCTTCAAAATGTGTTTTCAAAACGTATTGAAAAGATTGTCTTCTTTTTTTTTCATAGAGCATGTCCTCTGTTCTAAAAAAGAGCGTGAAGTATGAAAGAAGAAGATGCTTGATTTTCGGATACGCATTGAGTACGATATGATAACATATAAGTACCTATTGTTAATTGATTTTCCCGATTAATACTCCATAGCAGACAATGATTTAAATGTGTAATAATAAAATATTAACTTTGCATTTATTTAAAAAGTTTTTTTATTTATGAACTGATTTATAAGCCATTGACCAGTGAGGAGCGGTTTTGACCGCGCTTATTCTTTTGGTCATTGATTTTGAGGTTATGCTATGACGTAATTTACAATAACCAACTAACCATTCGCTTGGATGGAACGGTCAAATTGACTGGTTTGAAAATTTTAGTAATAGCGCCAAAGGCAAGAATTTTCGGCTTAGGACCACCCAACCTCTTAAGTTCAACAGTAACACAGTGTAGTCTATAAATGGGGCGCAGCCCTATAATTCCGGAGTTGCTCGCCCCAGATAATTTTACAAACAAAACGTTAAATCACCTCTAAATCTCATATCGAAAGACTTAACTCACCTTCAGATCAATATTCTCATCGAAGTTCGTAAAATAAATTTAAAAATCGCTATTTGAATATATATCCCTCTTCAGAACTAATGACCGGAACTATAACTCACCTCCCGAGCACGGTCATCTTTGGTCAAGACCAAAAATAAAACAGCTGATCAATGACGTCACAATTTCCCCTATTTCGGTTCAAACCGGTGTCGCTTAGATGCATGGTCTTGACCAAATATGACTAGTCATTATTGGTCAATGGCTTATAAATCACTTCAATGAAAGTTTTGTTTAGATTTCTGTCGCTGTGAAAATATCGGCTTCAAAAAATTAAGGGTTTTCAGATCACAAACTTGTCGAAAATAGTGAGTTCGGATCTCTTACCTCTGCTTGCACCTTGGCTTGAAGCCATATAACTATGAGATACTATAATGGACCAAGTGTCGCCAACTGTGGAATTTTGAAAAACAATGAAAATAATTTAAAAACAGGGGTGGCCATGAGCAAGGCCAAAGGCGCAAAATTTACTGCGCATACCTGACGCAGTCTGCTCGCGCCCAGAAGAGTTTTTGGCTCTGCATTTTTTCCAGGCTAACTTATTGATTGGGAGAGTTATTATCGCTACGGCTTTTTTTTTGTAAAATGCAAGGGCAGGGTCGTTCTAGTATCTCATAGTTATATGCTTGAACCACTGTACTGTGTACTGATGAAAGCTGCAGCAACTGAATGGGCTTTTAGTAAGGAAAGTGGTCTGGATTGAGCTTTTAGATAACCTCAATGTTTTAATTTCAGATTGTAAATAAATTAATACTCTCTTCGTTTGTTATAGTTTTCGTGCATAATCAGGGACCTTTCTTTATAGGGCCAAATTTATAGTCCGACGTCGAAGTAAGCCTCAAGGCCTCCTTGACGAAGGTGTCCTTCAAGGCGTCCTTTCATTTCTTATTTATAGTCCCTTCCTCCGGGAAGGAATATTTCAAGGTAGGGTTGCATCGGCAACGTCGCAAAAATGATGGTGGGTTGGTGCAAATAAACTACTGTTTTGTTATTTTTAATTTTTTTTTTCTGACATAAATAAATTAATGAAAACAAGATTCAAAAGGAGCGCACTATAAAAGGGCCCACAGACTGCGTTTTTGTTGGACGGTTTTGTTCGACGAGCAAATCTGGTCAAGTAAAAACGACGGATGCGAGTTGCACACAGACTTCGGTTTAGTTTTATTATATTAATATATCAAACATCTTCGACGGACAAAATCAGGCGAAGCCAGATATTTGCATCGGTTTTGTACGCCAGCAAAAATGACAATTTTTCGCATACACACTTCGGTCTTGCGTCGTTTTTACAGATTTGCTCGTCGAACAAAAACGCAGTCTGTGGACGCCTTTAAGACCCTGCTAGCCAGGAAAAGGTTAAAGATATAAGAATAAGTTCATAATTTTCAGAACGTACTTACATACGATACAATAGATTTTACTTGGTCTTATTTACCTAACATAGGTGTTGACCTTGACAATTAAAAAAAACAGAAAAGTAAATAACTATATAAGCACAAATCATACCTATGTAACTTTTCCGTGTCAAGAAAAGATCTGTCAGAAAGATAAAAAAGTAAATTTAATTAGTAGGTTTTTTTCGGGAAAATCTTTGACCAATTGAGGAAGTTTGTTCCAAATTTTAATAATGTTGTTTTTTAGCGAATTTTGAATAAATGGGTAATTTGTCTTTTTGTTAGCAGGTTAGTTTTGTGTCGTACTTGTTACTTACATTACTTAGGTACCTACTTGTACAGATCAAGGCCAACATTGGGGACAGTGGGAGAGACCCCAGTTGTTTGGGTGATTAAAGTGATCTTCGATCATGGGTAGTATAATGTGCAGTGTGGTGTTTTTTGAAAATCTATATCTGGCCAAAAACTCCTTTTCTCTAAATGTGAGAACGTTTAATTATAGTAAATTGTATAAAGACGGCCTGTATATTTTTACGCACATGTACATAGGTAGCTTTTGGTGGTCAGGAACATTTTTACGGTGTCTCAGTGTCGGGCCTCGGTAGAAATAAGTAGATATTATAATATAACAATAGGGAAATATAAAAACCCTCGCTGATTTTAAACAAGTCTTTTATTTAAAGTATACTATTAACATCAATACCAGAATGAAGTTCTAACACTAAAGCTGGGTTTATACAGGAAATAAAATAAGATAAGAAATAGGTAACAACTAGCAATGCAACTGGTTAACTTTGATCACCTGAGCTTCTCTTATTTCTTATTTTATATTATTTGCTGTATAAACCAGACCTAAAGAATTCAAAGAGACTTTGCATGTCTCATAAGTATCCCTTTGGAAGACGACTATGATGATCTGCAGAAACTTTTTCCATCCAATCAATAAATTCCAAAAAATCGTCCATTATTTTCAGGATATCTTAAAAAGCAACCCACAAAATGACAAAAAACCAATTATCAAAACAAACCCAATAATATTTTTGTTTTTTTAACCTCACATTATTTGCCAAGGAAGGCCGAAGTAGCTCTTTAGCTCCCTTGATGTTTCAAGGGTGCCTTTCACCACTATAAATACCAAATTGGCCCGAAGGCCTCCTTGAAGGAACAAGGGTGCCTTGAAAGACGACTATAAATTTGGCCCATAGACATTTATTAGCGAATGACCAATTTTCAACAATTTTTTACCCGAGCATATCGATCACAGTTTGAACCAAAGTAGGGGAAATTTTGCCGTCAATAATCAGCTGTTTCTCCTTTGATTCAAACCAAAAATAAATATGCTAGGATATTTTGGTTATCCAGACTTTTGTTTGTTTTGCCCCTTAGTTCCCTCATAAATATATTCTTCTGTTCTGAAAACGGATTCAATATACCTTTATGCGTTTTTCTGGACAAAATTGAAGGTGTTATATTAGTTAATGAAAATCTTGCGACATTCAATAAGATAAATTATTCCTTCTTAAAAAGGTTCTTTTCACAAATTTTAAACAAACTGACTACCAACCGCCACTAAACGGTACTTTCTGGAGGCTATAAATTTAACCCCCCCCCAGAATCACTAAGTTTCTAACCTCTAATACAGATAATGAAATAGTTAGTGTGCCATTTTTTTTTTGCGTACTCACCGTTTGTCATTTTGACACCCGTCAAAAAATATTAGTTTAATTTTGAGGAAAAAAAGTACTTTTTTAGTGGTATTTTTCAATAACAATACAAAATAATCAATAACTTTATGCCTTTTCAGTGTGGGTAAGGGTTTTTTGATAATTGGTATTAAAATTAAGTAGCCCCCTGTAGGTCTAAATATATAGACCTGGGGGGGGGGTACTATTTTGTATCTTAGGAAATTCCATGCAACTCTCCAGATTTAGGAAAGGTTCACGAATAAAAAAATAATTTAATCACCAAAAAATAAGTAGTTGTTGTGTTATCAAACCCGTTACCCACGCCTGTATATCAAAATGCCAAATATCACCCGAAACCAAAACAAAACCGTAATTAACACACATTTTCTTCCGAATTAATTGAGCGAAAAGTGGTACACGAACCTAACAATTCACAAGTTGTTTATTTAATAGGGAAGCCAGCCATAATTCTTTAAAAAGACCGGTTTATGTAAAGGATTTTTTTAGTAGGAACCTAAATCTTATTTGCCGATGCAAAAAAAATATTCGGAGGAGGGGAAGGTTGACCCCAAAACTTTCTCTATGGCGCACCGCTGTAATAGGGAACAGCAGGGCGGTGAAACTTTTATATAGGCTAGAAAAAAAGGCTTTGTTATCGAAATACAGAGCAAAAGTTTCATGATAGGTTCAGATGCGAAAAAAAAAATTAAAAGAGAGAAAATTTTTATTGAAAAACAAAACTTTAAGATCAACAGAAGTGGCAATTTATCAAATTTTTGTTTGAAAGTATCATATTCCAATGACAATTAAACAACAGAGGCAAGAATGAAATGTTATATAATGGCACTGTGGATCAGCAGTCTTTAGACCGTGAGTTATCGGACACCTTGTGCCCATTCTCTCTCTCTTTTTTGGATCGTTGATTTTTTATAATAATTTCTATTCTATTCTATTCTATTCTATTCTATTCTATTCTATTCTATTCTATTCTATTCTATTCTATTCTATTCTATTCTATTCTATTCTATTCTATTCTATTCTATTCTATTCTATTCTATTCTATTCTATTCTATTCTATTCTATTCTATTCTATTCTATTCTATTCTATTCTATTCTATTCTATTCTATTCTATTCTATTCTATTCTATTCTATTCTATTCTATTCTATTCTATTCTATTCTATTCTATTCTATTCTATTCTATTCTATTCTATTCTATTCTATTCTATTCTATTCTATTCTATTCTATTCTATTCTATTCTATTCTATTCTATTCTATTCTATTCTATTCTATTCTATTCTATTCTATTCTATTCTATTCTATTCTATTCTATTCTATTCTATTCTATTCTATTCTATTCTATTCTATTCTATTCTATTCTAGTCTAGTCTATTCTATTCTATTCTATTCTATTCTATTCTATTCTATTCTATTCTATTCTATTCTATTCTATTCTATTCTATTCTATTCTATTCTATTCTATTCTATTCTATTATATTCTATTCTATTCTATTCTATTATATTCTATTCTATTACAATCTAATGTGACGTAAGCTCTTAAACATATCCTAGGTATGTTTTAAATTTGTTCTAAATATCTAAAAAAAAAGAATTATTTTGAAGAATCCACCCATAAAATTTTGATACCGAATTTTGGAACACTCTGTATAGATACATTAAACCAATATCAGGCGTGAAACGTTATAAAAGCAAACGCTAAGTTCATGTTATTAGAGACATAAAGTAACATCATGAATTTTAGCATTCGTTTAAGTATCGTGAAGAAGATAAGTGACCTATCAAAAAAAGGTATAAAGCATGCACAGCCTAAATACATACGTAACGTATCAATACTTTATTCAACCGACCAAATATTTTTCTTTGGGCCTTAAGAACAAAGAATAGGTAAATTCATTTAAATACGTCACGGATCGCGATACGATCAGTTTCACGTAACGCATCGAAGCAGACGTATCGTATTTGCACACGCGTATTTCGATACGGATGCGGATAAGTGATGATTTTAAATAGACACTTAAAGTTAATTTTCAGTTTTATCAGCAGTCGTATCCTTATCTCTATCAAGTAGACCAATCAAGCAGGTGCACTTTTAAAATCATGGTGAATGCGTGACAGCTCCAGCTGATTAAATGCACGAAAATCTCGTTAGGTACGATAAGGGAGTCGTAACATTACGACCGTCCCTGCAAACGAAATAATGTTTTGACGCATTTGATCATCTGGAGCTGTCACATATTCGCCAGTAGTTTAAAAGTATAGCTGCTCGATAGGTTAACCCAAAAGAAATTTAACTTTAGTAGTAGTAGTAGTAACTAGGGGGCGGCCCAAGACCTGGCAAGTAGGCCCAATCGGTCCCTTTTTACCTTATCCCAGCCCAGCCCCCTAATCCACCACCTGAACCGCTTGTACGGTAGTGGGCTCCCCGGGCCTTCCTGTTCTCTTCACGAAGTCCAGTACTTTGGCTCACTTGAGAGCTCGTAGATCCTCTGCATCCAGGTTCGGTTTTCCGAGTACCTTATGCCTCATCCTTAGGTATGCACCGCACTCCGCAACCAGGTGCCGGGATGTCTCCTTCGCCCTCCCGCAGGCACGGCAGAGAGAGTCATTCCCGATCTCGATGCGAGTCAGATGCTTACTGAGTCGGTTGTGGCCGTCAGTATCCCTGTCAGTAGTCCAATATCTTTTCATGTCCTTCCCAGGAACTATATGAGTCTGGCCGCGTCCGGTCCGTCGATGAATTCTTTGGACTGTCTGCATCCTAGTTCGTTCTCCCAGGAGTCTGCCAGTGCATCGTTAGCCCATTTAATGAGTCGACTTTGCAGCTGTCTCTTTATTATACCTAAGAGTGGTTCCGGCCCCACGTATTGAGTGCTGGCCCCATTCCGAGCGAGTTCATCCGCCTTTCGTTGCCCGACACTCCCGTGTGTCACGGTACCCACATCACTGTAACTCTTTTGTCTTGACTCAAGGCTTCCAGTGCTTCTACGCACTCTTCCACCAGAGTATTGGCAATTTTTGGCGCACTGAGTGCCGTATACCTCGGCTTGGAAGACCGTAGCTTGCTCTTCGAGCGGGTAGCTCATCCGAACTTTCTCATTCTTGCACGTAGACCCCCGCCCCTGTTGTCTGTCTCTCCGATAGCTTGGAGCCATTAGTGTAGCATATCACAGCGTTCCTCTCGAACTGTTGGTGGAGGTTCTCCATCTGCCAGAATTCCCTATCGAGAATTTCGACTTTATACATCCGACCGACTTTGTCTAATACTGCTTTATGTCTTTATTAACGGTGGCATTTAAGCTGCCAAATAGCCTTTACATCTTTTAAAATTCAAGTATAGGTAACTTTCAACGGTTTAACATTTTCATAAGTTTCTACACATTCGTCAGGTCCCTGACTATAAGTAGAAATTTAGATCGAATTCAAGAGAGTAAAAGTTAAAGAAAGTGGTCGCAAATTGGTCGTTCCGAAGAAAGTGATAGTTTAGCCTCGTCTAAGTGGGACTATAACCTCCGTAGCATGGCGATCAGATATCATGACTGTACCATTTTTGCATACATCAGCGCAGATTTTTGTTTAGTTGTTTTCCCTATATTTAAACACCTGAGACACCATGGAAAAAAATTAATTGTTAGTCTAAGGCCGGTATCAATAATAATAATAATAATAAACTTTTATTGAGCAGAAAAATAGAATTATAATAATGATAATGATAATTCAAGCCTCTAGGCGAGATTCAGTTCGAGAAAAGAATAACTGGCCACTCTTCAGTCGTCTGTACACTATAAAGGCGCAATTACACAGACGAACATGCTCAAACAAAAGCTCGTGCAAAAGATTTAAAATTTTTTGCGCGAACATTTTTGTGAGCTTTTCTTTGAACATTTTGTTCGGGTAAATTTTTGAGCAAATTATTGCTATCTATTTTGGAAACATCTCAATTCTTTAAAAAAATGGAACACCAACTTTTATTTTAAATTTTTGTGAAAAAAAGCCAACGGCAAGCGAAACATTATTATTGGCTATCAGTTTTGTCACATAGATTAGGGTTACTTATAATATTTTTTTCTTAGGGTTTTTCCCGGATTTTTTTGCCCGGGGGTTTTTTTGGGACTTTCTTGCGAGTTTTTTTTATTTCCAAGGGTTTTTTTCCTAAATCGAAAAACAACCCAGGAAAATTTTTCTTTTCCAAAAAATTTTTGAATTTTTCAAATATCGGCAAAAAACTCAAAAATTGCACTTTTAAGCGGTAATCCGCGCCTCATGACTATGAGGAGTGGTGGGGAGGGGATTTTTTTTAAAACATATTTTTGTAACTTTACTTTAACCTTAGCTTGGATTGTTTTTTTTTTAATTCCTCACACCAGATATACCTACTTAGTTTAAGGCCCCAAGGGTTGCTTAAAAAAGCAAAAGGTTTATGAAAATGCTGAAGATAGATATTTACTGTCAATTTAATGTAATAATCAAGGTCGATTACTGACACTGAACAAACAATATGCAAAGGGGCAACATTCCGATTCAAAAGTCTAGTCTATTACTGCTAAATTATATTTTTTAGACAAGGGTCGGGATCGTAGGGTTGTAAAAGTGGGTAATAAACGGGTATTATTTAAATCGAACGTGCTTTTGTTCATATATTTGAGATTTAATAAAATGTAAATAGGTTTTTTCATTTGACTTAATTATTATTGTAAAAGACTAAACTAGGAAGTAATATAAAGAGATATGAGTGGTAAGGCGTTTATAACTAACGTATCAAAAAGACAATAAATACCATAAGTACAAAAAATACTCTCACCACAACTACGACGTGTAAATATAAAGAATTCTTTATCTAGTATTGTAAGTTCAATTTTTTGTGAAGTAAATCCAACCCAACTCGACCCAAACTACTCTACGTTTCTCTGCTATATGGATGAACATTTTTAGTTTTAGTTTGCGCCCGTCGCTTTTATTATTATGATATGAGAATGCTAAAATTTATTTTCTACTTTTTAGTGCACTTTATATTTTATAAAAGCTTCTTTTTATTTAAAATAATTTTTTAATTTTTAGACTATCATAAATCCATCCTTTCGATAATTCTCTTCGCTAATAACCCCTGTATGCCAGTTTTGATTGAAATCGAAAAAAATAAATCTTTTTCTTCCTCCACTTTCCTCATTAGCGGGAGGGGGTGCCTAATAATACCATATTATTGTATTGTCGCCGCAACTATAAATACACACCGAAAACTGAAATTGAATACCAAATTTGAGTTGCAAGATTTGAGCCGAACATACAAACATACATAAATAAAAGCTTGTAAAAATCGCCAAAAATTTCAATATTTAAAAAATCGGAAACGCAAGTTCTACGCGTCAATAAAATAAAACGAATTTCTTTGTTTTGCGTCGGAGAGCCCTTTATTTATGGAAAGATTTGTTCTAAAACTTTCATAAAAAAACTGCGTTGACCCTTGTTTGTTGTCATGTAATTTTGTGTGTCAATGTTCATTTGACCAAAACCCCCTCTCACTAGTCTAGGGTTTTTACCTTCTCCTAACCCAGCATCAGCAACAAATAAGTGCCAATTATGGTATACTGGCATATCCCTTATAAAAATCAAATCAATCGAAGTTGCTTATGAGGTAAAACGTGAATTTCGACATCATATCGTTTTTCCGTCGGAAAGCACTTAATTAAAATACCTTGTTTTAAAACTTAGTCTTTCTATTTTCAGTTAGGTTCAATGAATTCCTATAAAACTATAAAATTTAAATTTGTAAAGAAATTTTTATACCCCCAATTCTTCAAATAAATTTTGCTCAACATTCTCTCCAAAATTTACGTGTGTTTTTTTGTACGAGATTTTGCTCGAACATTTCTTTGAACATTTTGCTCAAGAGGCTCGTGTAAATGTTTGTCGGCATTTCAACATCAAAGGAAAGTTTGTCTGTGTACATGCGCCTTAAAACTTATTTCTAAAGGCGCAATTACACAGACGAACATGCTCAAACAAAAGCTCGTGGAAAAGATCTAACATTTTTTGCGTGAACATTTTTGTGAGCTTTTCTTTGAACATTTTGTTCGGTTAAATTTTTGAGCAAATTATTGCTATCTGTTTTGGACACATATTTTTAAAGATGAGAATAAATAAAATTTCACATCAGTGATCAGTGATCTCAATTCTTTAAAAAAATGGAACACCAACTTTTATTTTAAATTTTTGTGGAAGAAAAATTAGGGTTACTTAAATATTTTTTTCTTAGGGTTTTTCCCGGATTTTTTTGCCCCGGGGTTTTCTTGAGATTTTGTTGCGAGTTTTTTTTATTTCCAAGGGTTTTTTCCTAAATTCAAAAAACAACCCAGGAAAATTTTTCTTTTCCAAAAAAATTTTGAGTTTTTCAAATATCGGTAAAAAACTCAAAAATTACACTTTTAAGCGGTAATCCGCGCCTCACGACTATGAGGAGTGGTGGGGAGGGGATTTTTTTTTAAACATATTTTTGTAACTTTACTTTACCCTTAGCTTTGATTGTTTTTTTTTTTCATTCCTCACACCAGATTTACCTAGTTAGTTTAAGGCCCCAACGGTTGCTTAAAAAAGCAAAAGGTTCATGAAAATGCTGAAGATAGATATTTACTGTCAATTTAATGCAATAATCAAGGTCGATTACTGACACTGAACAAACAATATGCAAAGGAGCAACATTCCGATTCAGAAATATAGTCTATTACTGCTAAATTATATTTTTTTAGACAAGGGTCTGGGATCGTAGGAGTGTAAAAGTGGGTAATAAACGGGTATTATTTAGACCGAACGTACTTTTGTTCATATATTTGAGATTTAATAAAATGTATATATATGGTTTTTTAATTTGAATTAATTATTATTGTATTGTGTTTTAAACTAGGAAGTAAAATAAAGAGATATTCTTTTAAACGTAAATTTTTATCATTACATTTTACAGGCAACAGCAATAAATAAGTTCCAATTATTATTTTTTATGATTCTCGTTTTTTGACAACCCCAAAAAAGTTACAAGTATACTGGCATATCCCCTATAAAAATCAAATCAATCGAAGTTGATTATGAGGTAAAATGTCAATTTCGACATCAAATCGTTTTTCCGTCGGAAAGCACTTAATTAAAAATACCTTGTTTTAAAACTTAATCTTTCTATTTTCAGTTAAGTTCAATGAATTCCCATAAAACTATAAAATTTAAATTTGTAAGAAATTTTTATTACCAACATTTCTTCAAACATATTTTGCTTAAAATTCTCTCCAAAATCTCAAGTCTTTTTGTACGAGATTTTGCTTGAACTTTTATTTGAACATTTTGCTCAAGAGGCTCGTGTAAATGTTTGTCGGCATTTCAACATCAAAGGAAAGTTTGTCTGTGTAAATGCGCCTTAATGTAAATATTTTATAAAATATGGTTTATTACACTGTAAAATGTTTCATCCAATATCTTTTATAAAGGATCTTTGACAAATAAATTTTATAGTATAATACCGGCCTTAGATAAACTTTCTATAAATTATATTTGACATGCAATTCGTTATACAGGGTACTGGGCACATTAATTTAGTTTCCGAGGGGATTATTTTTGGCTAGATTGCATTTTTTGAACACTCGCCCTTACTAGAATTTTAAGTGGTAAAAACGCAGCTGCCATTTTGACATCTTTTGACAGGTGACAAAAATAACAAGTTTTTTTAAATCAGCGTAGTCAGCTTAGTGGTCATGACACTCAGATTGTTTGAATCCGCCGTCTTGTGATAGTCCCTCTTTCCCTAGAACTCTGACAGGAAATACTGATGCACCTGTTAAATATTGAAGGTTGTGCTCATGGATAAAAATGTTCTCTAGGAACACATCTTCAATTTTGCATGCTGGTGTGGCGGGTAAATTTGATGAAGTGAATTCTAGAAGAAAAATATTTAGAATACAAAATCTACGTGCCTCGGAATTTCCGTAAAATATTTTGTTCCTGCAATCTGCTACTTTGGAAGTAAATATCTTGAAAACAAACTGACATATTTTTGAAATTTGTACATCTTTTAGCAACAAATCCAAAGTAGCCAAAAAGTGTATCCCTCTCAAAATAAATTGTGGTCTAACTTTCAGTAGTTTTTGACAAATCCTGGTGGGTGCGTGTGTATTGTCAAAAACAAAGTATACGCAAATGCTATGGAAATCTCACAGAAAAACAGTTATTCCATCTGATTTTTTATTGCGCTGTTGACATTATTCTTTAACGCCCCAAAAAAAAACAGGAAATATCAACATTGAACTGAAATAATGTATACTATTATGCAACGTATGATTGTGCGATGATTCATTTATAGTTTTAGAAAAAATAAAATTCAAGGTAGCATGTGTGGTAAAGTTTAGATAAATTATTGGGAAATATGTAGGTAAGTTATTGATTTCCTTGAAGGATTTCTTTGTTAACTACTTTAAAACGAAAACAATACATTAACACAAAAACCTCCAACAACCTTTGCCCCTGAAGTGATTTTATATATACACATCAAATTTTAGAATAATAAGGAATTATCGGATCCCTTAAGTCAAATTGGAATTATTTTTGAAACTAATGACATTTACGCAAGCGCAGTTAATAAGGCAGAGTTGCCGCTCTGTGATGAATTGCGGGCAAGACAATTCCCATGCACACTTGATTTAAAAAAAACTCATACATGCATTTCTTCCTATGCCACAAAATTTAGCTTTCCATTAGTGTATACTATTATAAGACACCACCAGCTTAGTATGCCTGACAGCTTAAAATTCAGTGTGACATCCTTAAAAATGCCACAAATATCAAAATTTACAAAAGTTCAAATTATCACTCTTCTTATAGACGGCTGGTGGAGCGACCACCCATTTTGGAGTTGATAAAATGACGATAATGCGATGGAAAAAGCGCTGGATTGAAAATAATTCTACGGAAAGTAAGTTCTGAAGTGTAAGATGAGAGACTTATTGACCATCTCAGACAAAATCCTTTTTCAACGTCGATTGAAGCAGCTAATGTAACATTATTTTCGGGTTCTTTAGCAACAGTAAATAGAAGAGTAACGAAATCAGAAATCTCTTGTCGAGTTCCTGCAAAGAAGCCTTTTCTAACAGAAGAACAAAAACAGGCCAGAGTGATTTTTGCACTGAACAACGTTCTTCGTGATAATGACTTCTAGGAGAGGGTGGTTTTCACTGACGAAAAAATTTTTCAATCATCTTCAAGCAGCAGGAGAATTTTAATTTATCGTCCACCAAATTCTAGATTTGAACCCGAATATACAAACCAAATTAAAAAAGCTGGACATTTTTCTGTAAACATGTGGGGCTGGTTTATTGCTAGAGGTTTGGTTTTTTTTTGGAGAATCGAAGGAAGATTCAATAGTGAACAATATATTGAAATCCTTGAAAACGTTATGCTGCCATCTGTACATACAGGCTTTACATGAAAATAATAACTTCGTTTATCAGCAGGACAACTGTCCAGTACACAATGGAAAATATATGGGGTCGAATCGTTAAAATAATATACCAAAGGAATTGGAGACCACGAAATGCTGAAGAGTTAAGCGACCATCGTTTTTGTCATAATCCAAGTTTCCTATTCGTCGAATTGTTTTCAATCCAGCGCTGTTTTCATCGTATTATTGTTTTTTTATCAACTCCAAAATGGGTTACCGCCCTCTTTATAGAACAGCCTTCGTCCGTTACTCGAGTGATAATTTGATATTGTTCAATAAAGACTTTACTAAAACATTATTTTTGCTGATTTTTTAGTATTATGCAAAATTTAATATAAAAATAAGGTTGCCTTTAATTTAAGTAAAAAAATATTTTCAGTTTTAAAACTTTTTTAAACAATATGACAAATTATCGTACTTTTAAAGTTTTTAGGCATTTTAGCTGGTAGTCCGTATATATTATACACTTTTAGAAAGGTCAATTTTGTGACTGCATGTAAGCGTTTTTTTTTTTAAAATCAAGTGTACGTAGGCCACTATCGTTGCCCGCCCACTATCCATGGTATCGCAGTGTAATTTGTTTGTAAATTCACCGATGAGCTCACCGATGAAAACAATCGAGTTTGTAAATTCACCTATGATTCTTGGTGATATTCATCGGATTCTTAAATTATCCGATTGATTTCACCAATTGATCGATGCTCACCGACTCTGGGTGAGCCTTCCCGATGAATGTCATTAACGTCATTTAATCAGCTGCTTTTTGTTGTTATTATTTTGTCTTCAAATTTTTGGATTTTTTTTTAACAAAGATTGCCGACTTTTTAACTGCACATAGTATTCTGTCCACATGCCAGCACGGCTTTCGCAAAGGTTTTTCAACGGAAAGTGCTGGCGTGGACTTGAATGCATGGACCGAAATGAGCATGTTGTCGTTCTATTTTTTGATCTCACATGAGCTTTTGATTGTGTGGATCCAAACTTTGTGTCTGTCAAATTGGATAGAATAGGAATAAGGGGAAATATTAATACTCTTTATAAATCTTTTTTAACCAACAGGTCATTTTATCTCAAAATCGGTAACGAACACTCCAAGGACTTTGTGATGAACTTAAGCACTCTGCAGGGAAGTGTTTTGGGTCCTTTGATATTCACCATATTTAACAATGAGTTGTGTAATTTTGTAAAAAATGCAAAGGTCTTTGTTTATTGTGACGATAGTATAGCGGTAATCGCAGATCTAGACCCTGAAAATTTGCATAGAAAAGTATTGGCTTGTTTTAGTAAACTTTCAGAGTGGTGTAAATCAAACAAACTGCTGCTTAATCATTCAAAAACGAATGTGGTTGAAATTTGTAAGAAATACCGAAAATCAAATAACTTTTTATTTAACTTTGAAGGATATTTAATTTCTTCTTCAAACCTTGCAAATTTTTTGGGTGTTACTATTGACAAAAATATGGGCTGGTCTGAGCATATTGATACTCTTTCCAAATGGCTTAACCTGAGTGCATTTATGATCAGTCAGCTTAGGGATTCACTTGAGATTATCGAACTTTTAAATGTTTACTATAGCACAGTACACAGTTTAATTGAGTATAAAGGAAAGGATTTTTATAATTCAGAAAAGAATAATAAGGCTTCTTTTTAACATACCTTACCGAAAGTCATGTAGGGAAATATTTAAGACAAAAAAGATACTATCGGTTACTGGAATTTTCTTACTAAAACTTCTCGTCTTTGTTTTCAAAAATAAAAATAGATTAAACTGCGTTGGAGATTGATCTGCACAATACATGGGGTGACCAAACATAACCATGAATTCTTCAAAAAAGCACCATTTTACTCCGGAAGTTATTACTTCAATATCTTACCAACTGAAATAAAAAAAGGACTTTTTCAAACTTTAAATCAAAACTGAAAGAATTACTTCTAAAAAATATTTTTTACACTACTTCGGAGTTTGAAGACTGTGTTAGTTTAATAAGGTAATAGGCATTGGTATTTTAGGTTTTTTATATTACATTTTTGTTCCTTAAAATTTAAGTACGTGTCTTGTCATTTTAGTTCACTTATATTTTGTCTTAAATAAATTTAAATGTCACTAGTTAAGATTTTAAGATATATACTTTCTTTTTTTTTAAATAATGTATTCTCATAATTGCTATAACTAAATTCCTACTTAATTTTTTTTTTTGCTTGTTTATTGTTTTTTTTTTATTTATTTTTATATGTGTTTGTTTTTTTACATAAATGTAGGTATTTTTTTCACCTATTTATACCTTTAAGAAATGTTTTTTATCTCTTTTTTTATATAACAACAGTACTTTCGAGTACAAGACTTTATTTAATATGTTTTCCTTCTTTTCTTTTATCGTTTAGAATACTGACGTTGTCTATACTATTTTTATAGTTTCTTAAGACAATAAACAATTTTTGATTTTGATTTGATTTTTGATAAGAAGTCAAGTTAAAACTATTTGAAAGACAGTTTTCGAGGACTAATGCTGAGTTTATACAGCAAATTAAATTATAATAATAAGAACACCCAATAAAAAACCATATTTGTGGTCACATGATCACGTTTAACTAATCAAAGGGCGAATTCTTATTTCCTGTTTTATTTTATTTGCTGTATAAACCCAGCATAAGGAGAATAAATCTTCAATTTGGGCAGGTATAAGATGTACATAAGTTTTCCCCTTGCCATATCCTCCTGAAGCCCTACGGGGATTTTTCATTCGTCTTTATTTTATTATATGGGAATTATTCGAAAACCCACAAATTTTTCAATTGGACTGATTTTTATCGCGTTTTTTGATGGCTTATCGAACTTAACGACCTGGAATGTGAGATTAACGTCATATTTCTTTTGTCAAAAAACCGATGACATCCGTGAAAAAAATCTGATGAATCTACAAACTCGCTCTATGCAAAATTAAAGTTGGAGTTAAAAAAAGTAGTGCCTGCGTGTAACCAAAGGGTGGCACAAACATTTCTTACCTTATATTTTATTGGCATTTAGTTAATTTCTGGTTTTTTAATGTAAATAAGGTATTTGTTTTAATTTTATTTTCATCCTTTGTTGTTCATTAGTTACGGTGTTGAAAATTCTAACATCATAAAAATGCCGACTTAGCACAGTGCCAATATAAGATAAGCGTTCCGATAATAAAAGGGTAAATAAAAACAAAAACAATAGAATTTCGAAAGAAGTTTTTTTGCGAGGGTAAATATATTAATACAGTTGAGTGGGTTGATAACTCCTTTGTTTTTTTGTCGATAATATTATTTTCAGATAGAATAGGTACTGGAGGACGCACAAGGCATTTTTCCATTGGGTATAATGCCAATTTTCAAAGAAAATAATTATATTGCATTTTATCACATGCCTTCTCTCTTTCGCTACTTAAAAGCTTGCTTTGGCATTGATTGAGTGATATAAGCTAGTAAGGGTGAGGGCGAACATTCTCATCGACTACGCTTTCCCGAAAATCTCTACAGCAAACATTTTTGGAACTTGATATAAAGGATGAGGGAAAAAAAATTTTAATAAATATTTAAAAACTTCTTACATATCATATCGGGAAAACAAAGTTCCCAAAATTTTGTTAAAAATTATACTTTTAATTTTTGCTATAAAATTAATTTTTCTATACACGTAATTTATAATTAAATTTAATTATTAAGTTAACAGTTTAAATAATTTTGATGTCTTCATATACAATACAACATCATATACAAGAGAGAAAAGTCTTCAAACTACACACAGTTACTCTAATCTCTAGTAAGGACACCCTTGGGATGTCTTAAGAGAACTTTCCAAATGAGGACATTTGGAGAATATTTCAAATAGTACATTCCTAGAATATTCCATATAAGATGTTCTGGGAATGTTCTGATTGGAAAGTTCCTAAAATACTCCATTAATGGGATCAGATGTTAGACATTTAGATCTAAATAAAATATTCTTGATGTCCTTTTGTAGCAGCTTCTGAGAACAATAATTACCAAATATAAGGAATACCGCCCTAATAATTTTATAAACTTAGCATGTGGTAAGGATGTATTCAAAAGAAAATATTATTGATATATTTTGACGGAATGATGTGGCATGTGCATATATTATATATTTGGCATGTTCAAAAGATAAACTAAAAATATTTTTCCTCAATGATTTGTTTTTGGCATGTCCTATGCACGTCTTTGTAAATACATCCTTAAATGGTATGTAGCCACCATATTCCAAAGAGGTACTGTTAAGAACATCCTGCGAAGGAGGTCAAAGACTAATGTTTTTGTACATTTTATAAATTTCATTTGCCATAAAAATGCACGTAAACATTTTACGGACTTTATGGCCTAAATGCTCATGTCACTTTGAGAAGGTAAATAAGAAGAAAAATATAGTGCTAGGTCCGGCTATATGGGTTCTAACATATAAATATCAATAAATGAAACACACATAAATTGTATGCAAAAATTTTGCAATTTTAATATGCAGTAATTGTTATTACATGACATAAAATTTACCGGTAATTTTTATCTACAATGAGAGTGAAGAAACCTTGGTGCAATTAAAAAAAAAATTGAATTCATTAAAACGCCTTGCGCATGTCTTTGCTATGTTCGATTTACGTTACATTTTTCAACTAAGGTTACCCCACAGTGAATGACCTTATGCACTATTAATTGATCAATACGAGTTAAAGGCAGTAAAGAATTACTAGTTTTTTATAGGCTAATAAACAATTCATACAAAAAATAAAAGATCATGATGTAGTTTTTAATATATTTGCAAAGTATATGCGTTGCAGTTAAAAAGGTGGGAGTGGGTGGCAGGATAATCAGGAAAAAACCGCAGTTTAAAAAAATGTTATTTAACACTTTTCTTGACCTTACTTTCATATTTATGTGGGAGACTCGCAGTGTAAAAGAGTTTGAACCTGCTTTAATAATTTAAAAAATTATTAAAAAACGGTAAACCATTGTTGGATCGGAACGACTTTGTTTCAAAATAGTTCCGACTCTGGGGGGGTTTTCATCATTTAATAAAAATCAACTACCTATCTATGGCAAATTTTTAAAAATTAGGTAGGTGCGTATTGCTTGAGCTCTTGAACTGAACAAAAATATTTATTTTCAAAAGCAAGTCTCAATTATCTTTCAAATTATCCCTTAAATTACACTAAAATGCTATTTTTTGCGTGTTTCAAATGTTGTTAATAAAAAAATTGCCTAAAATTAAACAAAATTGTAAGAATATTTAATATTGGTATAGCGCCGCGGGCGAAAATTTTGACAATTTTTTTTTTTTAATTTTTGATCTCTTAGGTTTTTTGTAAAATATTTTTGAAAAATTAGATTGGGTTAGATGCCAAGAAGCGGTGAGTTGCGGTGGTATATATAGATTTGTTGCCAAATCATAAATGCGCCGCAGATGAAAATTTTAAGAAAACTTATAATAACAATGCTATTTATTACACGTTTTGAATGCTGGTGATAAAAATTCCCTAGAGTTAAACCAAAATTGTAACAATTAATGACGTCATAGCACCGCAGGTCAAATTTTAAAAATTTAGGACATCACATATGTCATAAACCGGAGTAGAGGGTCACAAAAGTGTGGGAGCAATAGCTCTCCCTGGGGCCCTTGATCTTGATTAATTTCTCGTAGATTGGGTTGGACCTCCCCCTGGCTACGCCACTGTATTTACCTAACAAATGCGGAAAGTGATACTTTACCGCACGCGACGGCAGTTTACCGAACGAAGCGAAGCGAGTTCGATCAAGCCGGTAAGGGCGGTAAAGACACTTTACGCATGTGTTAGGTACACGATTTTACCTAGAAGCCTCAAAAATTCCCAAAAAAGAAACATAAATATCTGTATTTTAATTTTCTCCAATAAACGTAGTGACTTTCCGCAAGCAAATTAGTGCACTTTTTTATCTATAGAGGGTTTTTAGCATGTTACAGGATTATTTAAAAAAATATTAATATCCTTAGCCGGCCGCCGTAGCGCAGTGGGAAGCGTGGGTTGCCTGCCGCACGGAAGGTTCCGGGTTCGAATCCCGGTTAGGTGCATGGATATTTTGTGTTTATATTTAACTTACATATAAACTTACGTGTACGTGATCATCGAGTTATACCTAATTTTTATTATCTAATACGAATAAAAAGGTTTAGTTTATTTTAGAACGGTCCTACGTTTAAGTGAAATCTTTGGTTTTAGGCATTTTAAACCAAACCTCCTTGAGTTGATTTATAAAAAAAATTAATAAATTGGTTTATTGAATAATCATCTTAACACAATCTTTTGTTGGATTTAAGAAGAAAGTTTCAATTTAGAAGAAAAGAAAATTAAAACATTTAAACCCACTTGGGGTTTAAATAGTAAACACTGTAGAACAAATTAAAATTGGGGTTATATGTCACTCTAATTAAAACTTACCCTTAATAATTAATTTTTCCAATTAATACTTAGTGTCACTCAGAAGGGTAATAATAAAATAAGGAGTAGATTAATTTTGTATTTATTTAAAAGGTGTTTTTATTTATGAAATGTCTTAAAAAATTTAAATGCAAGTTTTTTTACATTTCTGTCACTGTCAAAATGTCAGTTTAAAAATATAAGCGCTGTGTTCAATCAAAAACAGCGAGTTCGGATCTTATACCTCTGCTTGCACCTTGGCTTGTACCAACCTCTACTGAAGAAAGCTACAGCTTTAAAATGAGTGGGCTTTGAGTAAGGAAAGTTTTTTTGACTGAGCTTTTAGATAACCTCAATGTTTTACTTTCAGTTTGTAAATAAATTAATATAGTTGTTTTGGGTTTTTTTGTTTGGTATATTTTTCGTGCATAATCAGTGAGCTTCACTTATGTTTGTTTTGCCTCGTAGTGCCCTCATAAATATATTTTTTGTGCTGAAAACGGGTCCAAAATATGGCGTTTTTCTGGACAAAATAGAAGTTGTTTTATTGGGTAATGAACAACTTGGAATATTAAATAAGGTAAATTAATCCTTGTAAAAATGGTTAATTAGGGAAATTATAAACGAACTTATTACCAAATGCCACAAGACAATCCTTTCTGGGGGCTATAAATTTAAACCACCTCCCTGAGGTGGTCTAAAAAATCACCAACTTTATAACCTCAAACACAAATAATGAAGCTTTTATGTGCCAAATTTCTGGCGTATTCACCATTTGCCATTTTGACACCTGTCAAAAAAAAAATAGTAAAAAAAGCAGTTTTTCAGTGGTATTTTGCAATAACAATACAAAATAATCAATAACTTTGTGTCTTTTTTGTATAGGTTAGTGTTTTTTGAAAATTGGTTTCAAAATTTAGTACCCCCCACAGGTGTAAATATTTAGACCTGTGGGGGGTTCTATTTTAGATCTTAGTAAATCTCACTGTTAATGTTCTTTTTGTATTTACTGGGAGGCTTGAGAATGACATTTAATTAGCAATAATGTATATACCTACAAAGATATTGTACAAAGGTATATATTTTTTGGTACAGTCCAGTGCTAAGAATGGACATGAAGGTCTAGCGCTTGTCACGGAAGTATAAATTCCTTGGCGCCTGACAAGTTTAACTTGTCCGGGTCTATGTAGCTCTACTAATTTTTATTTTTAATAACAGATTGACAATGCTTCAAAAAAATTTTAACAGTTCTCTAATAAAAATATTTCGTCTTTTGTTTTGACCGTTCTTCTAAAAGGAGGATATATGCCTGAGTCCCAGATAAGGTTTTGTATTATGTAACAATCCAAATTAGTTACATAGATGTTAGTGGTTTTTTCTTAGTTTAAACGAATCGACCTCGAGTTTTCCTTGTAGTAGATTGATTTCTTTAACGTAGTGTATAGATTACTGGAACTTTACCAATGACTTTTACATTCTACTAAATGACTTACTTTCATGGCAGAAAATAAGTAAAGGTACATTTCATTGTTCGTTTGAAAATATGCAAATTTTAAAGTTTGTTTAAAAAATATATCAGTTGTTTAACACTTTTGATAAACCACTACTCTATACTGACAAAAAAATGTTTTCTATATTTAAGAATAACCCTCCTTATACTTAAAAAATATAGTTGGTACGAGAATATTATTCTTCTATGTACATTATTTTATACTTCGAACAACTATTTGCTTATTCTTAAATTTCAAGAACAAGCGTTTTTCAATTAGGAGTTTACAAACTTAAATCAATAATAATCCAAAATTTAATTTAAGAATACTTGAACTATTAACAAAAATATGTCAAATTTTAAGTAGAAATACATATTCTTTAATTAAATAGAATTTTTTTTTGGAACAACGGGTCTATGCTCTTAATTATTGTCCTAATAAGTTTTCGCATCCCTGCCAGAAAACCGCATTAAAACTCATAAAATAACATCTCTTTCACAGACTATAAGTACTTATACGAGAACAATTTTCTATCAGACATGTAAAGCTTGTGCGAGCCCAAGGTGTTATTATATTATTGGTAAGATCGTCGTAGTTTAATTCAGTTTGAATTCATAGTTTAGTGTGATTCGTTGGTTTAGGGGTAGAATCTGTTTGAATCAAAGAAACTATTCCTTGATTCCAAGAATACCTATTATTAGTTCAAGTAAAAATTGAGTGTTGAATTACCCTGCCAAAAAAAGACGCATTAAATCTCATAAAAACACACCTGATCAGTTTTTCGAAGGTTTTTAAGCTTTTATGAAGTACAATTTTAGGTTCATTAAAGTTTTTAAATATTTACGAATTATGTCTACCTGATCCTATAATCCGACAGACCTATACATATTTATAAACCCGAAACCAAATTTGACAGAAACGTTATTTGTCAGAATTTAAAAGATAATAAAATAATTGGTCGGAAAAAAATTGTCTCGAAAATGAAGTGACGGGAAAATCAAATCGCTAGAAAATATATGCATAGAATTAAATATAAACGAAACATACTTTTATAGAAACACAAAATGTTAGAAAATATTTTTAACGAAAATAATTTAATAGAAACATAATAATGCCGAACCACAAAATTCATGAACCCCAATCTGGCCGAAAATGATTTGAACAGATAGCCACGAATTCAATTGCCAGGCTTACGGCAGGGAAGAGTCGAAGTAAGTTGTGATGTTGTATTAATTTACCCCCTTCATATTCTTCAACCACCCCCTACCCCCAAATTTCTTCATAATAGTGTATTATAATCGAACCTACATTACAAAAATGTATCGCAAGATTTGATAGACTGTTATACAGTCAGAAACTGTGAAGTTAAATAAAATCGTTTGATAAAAAAATCCCCGTCTCATCTTCCAAATAGAGAAACTTATCAACACTGCAATCCAGGGCCTACGACGCTCTAAAAATTTAAATTTGACGCATGCCCAATAGCAATTCGACTGGATCGTGGTCCTGCTCATTTAAGGATCGGGAATGTTATTTTCTATCAATTTGTGGGTCGGGTGTTTTTCGTTTCTAGACAATTATTTTCGACACTTTTGTAATTCTGATATTTTAATGTTCGGGAAAATTATAATCGGTTAAATTATATTTATGTCTTTTAAGGATCGAGTAAATTAAAATTCTATTTACATCTATGTTGGGAAACTCATTTAAGGGTCATCAACAAAAAACTATTAAATTTAGTTTTTAAGTTTAAGTTTTATGCAAAAATTTTGGACGCTAAAAAACTTCAAATGCTTTATAAAACTTTGGTCGTACCACATCTCACATATGGTATTGTTGCATGGAATAGTGTTTTAAAGGAGCACATAAGCAAAACAGAAGTAACACAAAAAATACTACTCAAAGTTATATTTAACAAACATAGTACCCATCTGAGCTATTGTTCAGCGAAAATAATATACTGGATATAAGGCAACCTTTTTATAAACAACTAGCTCTAATTTACTTCAAAACAGATATTAAGGAAACCTGTTATACCAATACAAGACAAAAAAATCATCTTAGACTACCTAAAATGCAAAAAAAACAATCGGCCAAAGCATGTTTATAGGTCCTAAAATTTATAATCATTTACCTATAGAGGTAAAATCTAAGCCTTGCATGGAACATTTTAAAATCGCACTACAGGACTGGCTAAATCACATATCTAGAGATGATACATTTATTGATAGAACTAAAGAATTCGTAAACTCAAAATTTTCTTCAAAAAAATTAAAAAAAAAAATTATTTCACTTATTCTCTTTTTAAACAATTAATAGTAACAAACCTAGTTTTTAAATTTAACTCAAGTTAGATAAGTATCCTTAGACATAAATTATTGTATTATTATTATTTCAGTAGGTATATATCTGGATGCTTTTGTTGCATTGAGTAGATAAAAAAAACCCTGCAGTCAAGGTAAAACTTAAGCGGGCAAATTGTTTATTTTGTACTGCAACAGTCGCCAGATGAAACTTTTTAACATTTTTCTTGCTATCTGAGAACTTTGTACTCAATAAACAATTATTATTTATTTATTTATATATATACTTTCGTTCATATTTCGTTTCGGACGTTTTATTTTCTGTTCAATTGTGTTTCGGTTTTTGTAAATTTGGCTTTTTTGTGGGTTCTCGTTTGCGCTTGATGACATCGGAACATCTCAAGAACGCGCTTGCTGGCAGCGATTGCTCAGGTGCTGAGTTTACTCTAAAGCCCTGTGCACACCTATGCGTGCCCATGCAGGATGTTTTGAAGCGGGGTGGGCACTCGGCGTTTCCTGTTCACACCGGCGCGTTTCCACGAAACTCACCAGAAATGCATGAAGTTGCATACGTTTTTGCCCAAATTTCCTAGAAATACCTCGTGCGTATCTTGTGCATCTTTTTGACGTTTAAGATAACCTAAAATATTTTTTTTAAACTTCGGTAAAATAAAAGAAAATTGAGTAACTTGAACAGTATTACCAGAAAAATGCAGCAAATAGAGGAAACCTGTTAAAAATTAAAAATATATTTTTAGATGCACGCGGGAATGCCAACATTGAAAATAGAACATGTTCTATTTTTCCACTAGAATCGCATGCATGTCTGAGGAATTCTAGGGACATTCTTTTTATTTAAAAATTATTTCCAGAACGACATTCTCTTGTCAAATTTCCATTTTTTTTTGTTTATGTTTTGCAAAAGTTTTTGTGATTGAAAGAGCTGCTTTAACAAGAAATAAATCATATGGATCCAAGACCATAGTAAGTACTTAATTAATTTATATGCTAATAAAGGCTGTGGCAAAAGTTATGACAATTTACCGTTTATGTGGTTGGGTTGCTTTGGTTAGCGCTTTTTAGTATTGGGTTTCGACTAGGTCAGTCAATTTTCTTAGTTTTCTTGTGAAAATTGAAAAGATCAAGTTTTTCGCGACTGTTGTAACCTAAGCATTTGTGATAATAAGCTATAACAGCCTCTGTAAAAAAGACAGACCAGTGGCATATGCAAAAATTGTTTCTGGGGAGGGGGGCTTGAACAACAGCATAGTCTAAAGATCATCATTTTTTTCTTGATTTTGGGAAAAAATTCAATCTTTAGAAGGAGATATTGAATGGCTCTTGGCGGAGACTTGAGCCACTAAGCCCTTTCTCCCCCCCACCCTCCTAAGTATGAAGGTGGAGGTGACTGGCATACTTAAAGCAAAGCTTACAGTTAATTTGAATTTATAGATTGGAAACACTCTTGATGGCTCTTGTTGCATTGAATAACACTGTCCATAGAAAATAACTAACTATAAAATGACAGTTTAGGTAGTTACAATGTCTCAATTTGGGGCTCTATAGCTAGAACAAACCTTCAGATTTATAGTTTCAAAAAGAATAAACAAGAGATGAGCAAACATATTGTCTATTATCCTCTTAGCCCATTTAAAAAAATTATTTCATCGACGTCCTAACAACAGACAAATCTTGTGTACCTAACTATTGTCAATTAATGTAAATTATTCTAATTGCTCAAAAATCTGGGTACTGACACTAGAGTTCTTCTGCTTGATCTGTAACTTTATTTTTATTTTTAGGCCAAGAACTACAATTGTGTGTTGGTTCCTGCATTCACAATAAACGCACTTAAAAAGAAATCAGCAAATGAACCGTTTTACAATGTCGTCATCATGCATGCATCAACTTAAAAGCCAGGAAGTATGGAAAGTGAACAACTGCATTGCTGTGAAGACGTAGTATTCATCAGCTCCATAATGTGCACGTCAACAACAAAAAGAAAACTTTAATATGATATACATATAAAAATTTCCATAAACCAGTATCAGGTTTTATAAGCTTGTAAAAAAACTAAGACAAATCTCGTAAATTTTGTTGTTTCTATATCAGTTTTTACAGTTATAAAACAATACAAACACTCACCAACTTTCATGAGAATTTATGGGTTTTTTTGCCTGGGTTTTAATACTAAATAGGCCAACATTTTATATCAAAAATATTTTTTCTGTTATTTGTTTTTTATTTATTTCAGATACCACAATTAACAAGTTGCCAGTTAAGCTAGCCACACAAGTCTTTATTATACATTCTTCTACATACATTTTGGCACTTAGCTATAGAGGATATAATTATAGCGCCTTGCCAATTTCTTTAGACTTTTCTATATGGAAATTCTTTAATATAACTACTTTCATGGATAATATAGTGTTTCATTTAAATGTAATCATTCACAACAGATTTAAATTATTACGGATAGATATCTTAGTAAAAATTTAATTTTAGCGACTAAAAAATGAATATTAAAATTGTACTAAAAATTAAAATTTAAAAAGTGGGTACTTGGAATTTGTTTTGTCTTATTTTAAGTCGTTCATTTATTACAATATTTAAAAAACTATAGAACAAAATACAATATTTCAGCCCTTTAATATTGATAATAATTATAAAATTTTATTATTCATATTTTTGGTCAAATGTAATCTGGCGTCATCTAGCGACAATTTAATATACTTCTTTTAGTTTAGACCCCAAGACATTTATTGATCAATATTTGGAACCAGAAAAGTCACGAGATTTAACCTATTATTATTCTGTGTAAAAAAGATGCATAGGTGTGAACAGAAAAGGCATGCAACTTTTCACCCTTCATTTTCAAGGTCGACACGTGCGATTCAAAAAACCCCTTGCGTCAAAAAACCCTGCATGGGCACGCGTTGGCGTAGAAACACAGAGTACCGAACATAGACAAACTACTTGTAGTTTGTAGAACTTTTTCTCTTATGGAAAAGCCTAGTTATAATTATTTCGGGGTCTAGTAATTTTTTTTTTAATAGATGGCGATAGTAGTACAAACATTCTAAATTTGTCATATCTCTCCCTTAGCTGACGCCAGCGCGTAGAGGCGGATTTATTGATTTTTAACCAACAACGACAATGGCGTTTGTTGAGGTTATTTTTGGTTTTTTGAAAAGAAAGAATTATTACAAGCCACAGGCTTTTATAGTGTACGATGAGTAAAATAAAGTGTAGTATGAGGTGTAGTACAATCGTATATGAAATTTAAGCTATGTTTTATAAAATATTAGAGACGACACCATGATGGGGCAACCCAGAAAGAAAGGCAGGTAAGTTTTTTTTTAATTTTAGTAGATACCAAAACTGTTCACAAAAATATTATAGCCCTGGTCAAAAAGTATTGAGAAGTTTTGTTTTACTCTGTAAAGAGGGACTAATCTTCTGTGTCTTTAGTGCTCCTGCCTATTCATTAAAGCGTTGTATGTATGACAAGCTGATCATAAAGGGAGTATATTTTATCTTATAAAATTAAAAAAATGTGTCGGCAATTCGGCTGAATAGACGTGAGGCTAAAAAGCCGGCAATAATTATTTATTATGTGTTTTTCATATTTTCGTTTCTTTTTTAATTTTTTTAAACTAAATTAACCCAACCTAACCTAAACAGACTCAAACCAGCTTATTAAAAGCCAAAACAACCCAAAAAAACACAATTTAAACTAAATGAACCCAACCTAACCTAAACAGACTCAAACCAACTCATTCAAAGCCAAAACAACCCAAAAAAAAACACACTACAACCCCTACATCTTTTTTTGGCTTGTTTAATTAGGTTAAGGTTGGGTTAATTTAGTTTAAAGGGTGTTTTTTTGTGTTGTTTTGTCTTTTAATAAGTTGGTTTGAGTCTGTTTAGGTTAGGTTGGGTTAATTTAATTTAAAAAAAATTAAAAAAAAAAGAAAATATGAAAAACACATAATAAATAATTATTGCTGCCTCTTTAACCTCACGGCTATTCAGCTGAATTGCCGGCTCTTTAGACACTCCCTAAAAAAAACTGACTATCCCAGTACTTAGAACTGTTTACAGTACCTACCTTAAACTGAGGCTTAAACAAAAGTCAGGCTTAGTTTTCTTAGTAACCCACAAAGTCTCTCCATGGCATAATTAAATAACTATAATGTATTGCATATTTATATGTTTATTTTGTTTTTTAAATTTTAAAGTTTTTCTCACAATGGGTTGTAGCCTCCCTTTCTTTTTCCAATATGCAAGACTGGTCCATTAATTTGGCCTAGTCTCCCTTAATAAAACTTTGGTAGGGACTCCTGATGATGGCAGCCTGAGCTTCCAAAACATGTCGGGTTTAAAATAAATTCAGTGGAGAAAGCACGGTGACAAATTTATAAAAAAATTAGACCCCAACTGGTGGTTACCCTGAGAATGATCAATTTGTTTGATTTATTTACATTTTTACAAATTTAATGTATTTATAAATGTTATAATTTTAACTAATTAGCTAATGTTTGTTTTATTTCTTTTTACAGTTAAAAGAAGGCGCTCTTTAATTCCTATTGAAGTCAATGTGCCCAGACAGGCTAATCTCACACCAAAAGCATGACATTTCTATAGGAAAGTTATTCATAGTAGTAAGCGATTGCATAAAATGACCAGTTATGTGCAATCAATCCAGAGAAAATTAGCACTCGCAGAAAATTCTTATTATGTGCCAGATTAGAGTACAACAGCAGAAACCTAAAGCCAGAAGACTTACTTTAGAAGAAAAGATTCTCTCCCTCAGTATTTTTAAATTAATTGGTAAGACATACAGGCTATTGTCTACGATTTTTGCTTTACCAAGTGAAAAAGTAAAAAACTATTGATGCCTTGCAGTATAAAAACAGTAAGTTGACAAAACCAGGAACATTCTTTAATTTTTTATTTGGCAAGACACAAACTTTATTATATTTTTTAATCTCTAAAGTGTCCATAATAATAAAGTTAATTATTAGGTGTTTGTTCTGGTGGTGTAAGCAAGTTAATAAAATTTGTAAGATTTTCTAAAAGTCTAAAAAGAGGAGATTATTGCGATAAATAAAAAAAAAATCAGCATTTCATAAAGCCAAACAAAAAAGATTTGGAAAAAATTATGTTTTATTTCTTGAGGCTTTATATTGAATTTTGTGTACTAAATTATGACTAAAGGCAATTATCTTCACAATTATCTGTGGAATAATTTTCACAATAATTATTTCTAGGTAATTTATCTTCTTTTTAACTAATTTTTACCTCGATTTTTATTATAAGGTGATATTTTATGTTTTTACTTATTTTACCAGATGATTCATTATATTTTTCGCCTCCTCTTTACTCCCTTAGCATTGGAGGGATAACAAATGTTAAACTTTGTAAAAAAAATAAAAGAATTCTTGTATTCAACACTCCAATAATGAGTTAATTAAGGCAGTGAAAAATATAATGAACCCATGTTTTGTTTTTAAACCTGTATTTGGGAAATGTACTTCCATTTTTTTTTTAAATTACATATACTTATTTATCATCTGTCTTTATCTTTTTACCCAACCTTTTATAAGTTAAATTCTCAATGAAACCATACAATAAAGAGTTTTGTAAAAGGACCTCACCTATGAAATTAAAAGGCAAAATGTTTTTTTCATAACATTTCATTTGGGTCAAAAGTACACATTTGTCTTTTAAGTTCAGTGCACCCAAAAACAAAAAAAAGTTTAAAAAATTCACAAAAACATCAACTTTTGATTTATCTTTTAAACTTTTTTTGTTTTTTTGGGCATATTGTAGTCCTTTTTGCTATGCCAAGAAAAATCAATATTACATTTCATTTGTAAAGTAATATTGATTTTTATTTAAAAATCAATATTCTTTTGTAGTATTAATTTTTGTGGTTATCATGTGTGGTGCTCCATCTATTCCTGTTTCACTGAACTATTTCGATGTCGGGCGCCAACGTCATAATTAGTTCCGTAGCACAGTACAGCAGATAACATTCTGGTCTGCCAGACAGACCGAACCCAATTTTTTTTCTATGGTACCGAAGTTGATCCGTGGTAGAAACCCGATCGTACGAAGAGGGGGCGCGCGTAGTGACGTCACGGCCTGAATGCCCAGGTTTTCGGCTCGTCTCTAGAGACGAAAATGTGTTCTTTTCTAGTGACGAAAATGAATGACAGCAAACCATCCAAACAATGTAAGTATCTAGTAGGCTATGATTTGTAGAAGTGTCGGAAATAGACCGAAACCATTTTCACCCCTAGAGAAGAAAATACTTTCTTCTCTTGAGATGAAAAAAATTTAATAATAATAAAAAATACGAATTAAATCTCAAAGTGGTCGTAGGAAAAATAGCGTACACAACTCGATAGAAAGTAACTTTCTTACACTCGCGTGTTGTTTCACTCGGCTAGCGCCTCGTTCACGACATTGACGCTCGTGTGAAATATGTCACTTTCTTCTCTCGTTATGTAATATACTATTCCGTTCGAGCCGAAAACCTGGGCATTCAGGCCGTGACGTCACTACGCGCGCCCCCTCTTCGTACGATCGGGTTTCTACCACGGATCAACTTCGGTACCATAGAAAAAAAATTGGGTTCGGTCTGTCTAGCAGACCAGAATGTTATCTGCTGTACTGTGCTACGGAACTAATTATGACCTTGGCGCCCGACATCGAAATAGTTCAGTGAAACACGAATAGATGGAGCACCACACATGATAACCACAAAAATTAATACTACAAAAGAATATTGATTTTTAAATAAAAATCAATATTACTTTACAAATGAAATGTAATATTGATTTTTCTTGGCATAGCAAAAAGGACTACAATATGCCCAAAAAAACAAAAAAAGTTTAAAAGATAAATCAAAAGTTGATGTTTTTGTGAATTTTTTAAACTTTTTTTTGTTTTTGGGTGCACTGAACTTAAAAGACAAATGTGTACTTTTGACCCAAATGAAATGTTATGAAAAAAACATTTTGCCTTTTAATTTCATAGGTGAGGTCCTTTTACAAAACTCTTTATTGTATGGTTTCATTGAGAATTTAACTTATAAAAGGTTGGGTAAAAAGATAAAGACAGATGATAAATAAGTATATGTAATTTTAAAAAAAATGGAAGTACATTTCCCAAATACAGGTTTAAAAACAAAACATGGGTTCATTATATTTTTCACTGCCTTATTTAACTCATTATTGGAGTGTTGAATACAAGAATTCTTTTATTTTTTTTACAAAGTTTAACATTTGTTATCCCTCCAATGCTAAGGGAGTAAAGAGGAGGCGAAAAATATAATGAATCATCTGGTAAAATAAGTAAAAACATAAAATATTACCTTATAATAAAAATCGAGGTAAAAATTAGTTAAAAAGAAGATAAATTACCTAGAAATAATTATTGTGAAAATTATTCCACAGATAATTGTGAAGATAATTGCCTTTAGTACACAAAATTCAATATAAAGCCTCAAGAAATAAAACATAATTTTTTCCAAATCTTTTTTGTTCGGCTTTATGAAATGCTGATTTTTTTTTTATTTATCGCAATAATCTCCTCTTTTTAGACTTTTAGAAAATCTTACAAATTTTATTAACTTGCTTACACCACCAGAACAAACACCTAATAATTAACTTTATTATTATGGACACTTTAGAGATTAAAAAATATAATAAAGTTAGAGGCGTTATATAATGCAATTTGGTTACTTTCGTGTGTGGTCGTAGGAAAAAGGCATTCTTCGGTTGATGTATAAAAAATAAAGAACCTCACATTTTTTATTTAAAAAAATTGTTGGTTTTTCGCTGAAAAAAGGGTACAGTGGATACAGGGCTTTTAGCTGATATGGAGGAAGAACAATGCGGAATTTGCTACGTTGTTCGCCCTCTCCAAGAAATAGAGCAGTATTTTATGATCGAGCGTGTTTGCGATAATGTCGAACCTTCATTAAAAGTAAAAAAAACAACCCAACTTTAAAAAAATGTTAATAAAAAAGTGAGGTTATGTATTGTAAGATGCCAGCTATTCTCCGTCTCCAAGCTCGGATAAAACAGGGCGCGCCCCGAGACCGTCGCGAATGTCATCTCGAACGCAACAGATCGTACCCCGAACGTCAACTTGAACTGAAAAGTGGACCTCCGGGCGCTTGGGGTTTCTACACGAACGCACCCTATGTAGCAAAATCCTGATTTTAAAAAATAAAAATAAGTATCCAAAAATAGAACTTTGAAAGACTGTATTTCAAAAACTAGTCTATCGAACCCTATATTATACTGTTATAGACTTAAAAAGGGATTTTACGAGGGTTAATAAAACAAAAGCAACAGAATCATCCTCCCCCTTTGCTCCAGAAAAAAGTAGTTAACAAAGATGCTGGTGGTAACCCTAAAGTCTTTGGACACACCAAGAATAAACAAACGCATGACGTACTTACCGCGAAAACCACGATATTGGAAATACAGAACAGTATGGAGTTTCTATTTATAAACAAGTTTTGGACAAAATCATTTCGAAAAAATAGGAGTTTTTTGTACTTCGTGCAATTTTCGTTAGATTTAAAGTGTACGCAACCTCTACCCAGACAGCAGAAGTACGTACCATGTACGTATCTGGTACGTAACTTTGCCACAAAGTGTACGTCCATGGTACGTACATTTTTGGACTTACGTACAAACGAATTGTACGTATCTGGTACGTATCTTGGTACGTATCTGGTACGTACCTTGGTACGTACTAAGTACGTACCAGCTACGTACTTGGTACCTTTACTTTTGTACGTCCTATTTACGTACATTTCAGGTACGTACAATTTAGGTCCTAGGCGGGACCAAAACTGGACGTAAATTGGCTTGGGTGAGGTAAGGATATTTCACCAGTAATTTAAAAAAAAGTGTTGGACACACTGGGAATTGAACCCGCGCCTCCCGGGTGAGACACAAATGCTCTACCACTAGACCACCACCTATGCATAGGAAACTCTGCTAAAATTGTGATATACTTTATAACGGTTTTTACTTTGTCCTCTCGCTCTTATAATGTGTACGCTTAAGTAAAGTGTACGTACTATGTATGTACACGTTTGTACGTACATAGTACATCTATAATTGGTCCCAGGACATACCGACGTGAAATGGACGTAAAATGTACGTCCCTGGGACGAAGTGTTGCCACAGGACAAACAAACCGTTTGTCCTTGAGGATGAGCAGTAATGTTAACAAAAAACGTAAATTTCCCAAAAACGTCAAACGATGCAGTTTTAAAAAAGATACAGGCAGACCACATATTAAAATTCTATAGAGAGAAGGCGCTATCTACAGTAGTATAAGTGCGTAAGAGATAGCGGACGCGGCGTAATCGTGACAGTTCTTTAGACAAGCAATATTGAGATACACTTCTCTCCACATAAAACTGGTACAGCAGAAGTTAGCAGCCTGTTTAATTTTTAAAATTTTTATAGTACGATAGACTCCTAACAACGTCATGTTTTGCATGACAGTGTCATCCAAATTTAAAAAAATGCCGACGCATCTTTCCGAATTTAATAAAGCTCAAATCTTTGCAAAACTAGACGGTGCTTGGTCTATTCGGCAAGTAGCTGTTCATTATGGTAGAAGCAAGTCTACGATTGAAAACACAAAAAACCGATTTCAAGAGGAGAGAACCATCCACCGAAAGTAGGGCACCGGTTTGACAAAAGTTACTCGCCCAGAGGAAGACCAAGAAGTAATCAATTTTATGGAAAATCATCCGTTTGCCATTAAACGTTCGAGGCTAAGATGTCGCATTGCGACAAAAAACATTAAACTAAGCGAGGAAAAGAAGCAGTCTCGATTAATTTTTGCGTTGAATTATTCTCTGGTTTTCACAGATGAGAACATCTTTAAGTCCAGCAGGGACAAAAACAAACTCTATACGATATATTGCTGGAAAAGAAGACCGAGCGGCAAGATTTTCGGTAAATATTTGGTGCTGGATATCGACATGGCGCTCTATTTAGAATTAATGAGCGATTTACAGCCGAAGTTTACGTTAATATGCTTTTTTTAATTTTCTGGCTGATCTGGCCTTTTAATTGTTTTGGACTAGTAATTTTCGTCAAACCGGTTTCTTCCTTTCGAGGGAGAGTTCCTTCTTCTTAAAATTTATTATGGTTATTATCGTAGACTTGCTTCGTTCATAATCAGCTAGTCGAATAGACCAAATACTTTGTAGCTTTTGTTTACTTAATAAAGCATTTTTGATGTTTTGAAATGTGGTTTTTATTTTTAGTGGCCTTATATTTTGAATTAGTAAAAAATAAACAAGCCGTCTCCTTATAAAAAGTTTATATATGCCGAAAACATAACCTAAAATGACAAAGTCAAAAAGTCAGTGTTGCACATAGAAAAAATTTAAAACGTCGTATTTGCATCTACCTTCTGCTGTACCAGTTTTATCTGGTGAGAAGTGTATAATGTTAGACCAGAGATGTCAGATGTCACCCCAGGAGCCATATTTAGTTGTTTGAATATTTAACTTTGTGTATATAGCTCCTTTAATTGTTTATAATAGATACGTATATAGTACGTACGCTAATGTACGTCCGTAGTACGTACGCTTATGTACGTCCGTAGTACGTACGCTTATGTACGTTCAGTATACGTCTGTAATTGCATGTTTGAGAGGTAGCCCTAAAATGTACGTAAAATGTACGTACATAGTGTATGTACATAGTACGTCCCTAATTAGGGACGTACCGACGTAAAATGGACATAAAAAAATGTACGTCCCTGAAACGAAGTGTGGGTACCAATTTGTTTTTAAAATCATTTCGGACATACAATCAAGGTTCAATAACGAGACGCTAAGTATTTTTGACCTGATCATATTCATAACTTTTATACAACGTGAAGACAAAATCAACGCAAAATTAAATATAATGTGGTTTCCAAATACTATAACCTGTTTGATTAATCCAAAACACAAATTCTTGAACTTTTATTGGGAGAAGTCAGTATTTGGAAACAATATTGCCTCCAGAAGATTGAAAACATAAGTACTTAAAAACACTATGACGGAAATTCGTCTAACGGACTGAGTTGCTGCATATCGGCAGACATATTGAAATTGACGTTGAGCGAGTTTTGCCCAAAAAATATTATATTTGAGATACGCAATATAAAAGGTAATGTTTCAACTTAAAAAGCTTTTTACACCTTTTTAGACAAAGAATAAACAACGTACTTACCGCGAAAACCACGATATTGAAAATACATAAAAGTATTATACAGACCGCTTCAAGCTACTGCGAAGATAGGGGGAATCAAGTCCAATTTACTCTCCGTGCCGTACGACCGAGGTGGATTCGAAGCACGCCTGCAGTGTTATCTTTGGGAAATTCATTTTGTTTTTATTATTTTGTTTTATTTCTGCCTTGCTCGAGAAACAGATGGGTAAGTTCTTAATTGAAATAATACATTTTTAAAACCAAAAATGGATGTCTACGAAGTTGCCGAAAAAGTGCAGATGGTCAATATTGGTCGAGGGAAAATTTGCATTTGTATTTTGACGTAAGAACACAGTATCCCCAAAAACTAAATGTTTGGGGGGGGGGTATTATAGGGGAACACGTAATTGGCCCATTTTTTATTAACGGCAATTGCAATTTGAATGGTCCTAGATACTTGGATCTACTGCAGCAGCACATTATTCCAACTGCTAGGCAGTTGTTTGGTGTAAGATTTGGTGAAACATGGTTTCAACAAGATGGTTGTTCCGCTCACAATGTTGGCCTTGTTAGGGAATATCTTGATAATGTATTTCCTAATCGGGAACTATTTTATGGCCAGCTCCGGTTTCATTGACTACGCTCCACAGAGCACCGTCGTTAGAGGCGTACTAAATACCAAAGGAAAGTCATGCAAGTGGTGATCGCAAGCCTGAGTATTGGTTGCTTTACTGATAGGCGTGCGGTGTCTCTGCATGTACGTACACTGGCAAATTAGACTTCTTCCGCCCTATGTTCGCAGTAGCTTGAAGCGGTCTGTATAGAATTACTATACCAAAAATATAATATCTATTAGTTTTTGTTTGTGGTTTGTTATCTATTTTTTTTATAACTGAAAAAATTATACGTAGTTACTTAAGCGCGGATTTCAGAGTGGTAGGGGGTAATTACGCCCACGCCCCACCCTGGATTTAAATGTTTTATGAAAACCTTTACAAAATCAAAAGTAGGGCATAAATTGCGGCGCTATAACACCTTTGATATTTATGGTATTATTTTAATTTTGTCTTAAAAAAGGCATTTGTAGTGTCAATTTCTTAAAAATTTTTGCCTACTGCGCTTTGAAACCATTGATAGATTTACAATTTTAGTTTAATTTTAAATAAAACATTTTTAGTGCAATTTTCTTAAAAATTTTCGCCTGCCGTTGATATTTACGATTTTCTCAAAAATTTTCGGCGCATTGAAATATTTAAACAACTTAAAATCTTAGTAACCCCCCCCCCCTCTAAATTTGAGGCCAAATCCGCGTTTGTAGTTACTAAGTTTTGTTTGGACATATTGATATTGTTCCTCATAAAAGCTATGTTTTTATTCTAGTTTTTGTTTCGTATCGAAACCGCCCCCCCCCCTTTTAAAATGGCTGGGACCTCCACTGGTGCAAATGAGCACCACTACCACTCGTGTGAAACTCGAGTCTGCGGTTTTTGGAGAGAATGATCGAAATTCAAATGTGTTTGCCTTGGAGCAGGGGTCGACTACGCGAAACCAGCCTTTCCTGCTTTAGAATTTTTGACTATAATTTAAAGGCAAATTTTACGAGTATCTTAGATATATCAGTAGCGTAAGCAAAAAACTCTTGGAGTTTCCTAAAGAAAAGCTTTAGCACGAAAGTCAATTTTTGAAAAGTACCTAGTAAAAAGTAAAGTAAAAGTAAGTATATACTCTGATGAATAAATACCAAAACTGCACTGAGTTGTAATCTGAGATGGTTACTACGTTCTAAAACTACACCTACAAAAGTTTTATTTTTAGTTTTTCAAATAAAAGCAAAGGTCGGGACGTGGCAGTGAATTTTTTCAAAGGTTAAATGTATTATGCAATATGACGCTACATTTCTAAATCTAGTTGGGTCACAACCCAGTTTCGTAACTTAAAAATAACTTTTGTTTGCCTAAAAATAAAACCAGAAAATGTAAATTAAAAAGTTTTATTAAATGCATAGATTTACGTTAATTACGTTGGTATATGATTAATTACTATTAGACAGTTAAACTCAATATTTAAAAGTATAATATAATCGATTTATCGGTATGTCTAATGCCGGATTCAAAACAAAGCCAATAGTATATTACATAATAAGAGAAGAAAGTTACAAATTTTATACAAGCGTGAATGTTTTTTTTATACTGGGACTTTCCATCCATTACAGGATCAATGCCCAGTGTGCTTCACTTGACAGTAGGGTTATATGTGGTTCCCACCTATGCGTGCTGACCAAGACTCAAAAAATGCTCAAGCGACTCTACATTTACAACAACTGCAAAACTATATCCTGTAAAATGGTGCGTTTTTTAGGGTTGAATGGTGTTTTATTTAAAGTATTTAAGTTTTTTAAAAATTTAACTATAAAAAATAAATTTTAATGTAATTCCATTATTTCCCATTTGCTCTGCGATTTGCTTAAGTAATGAGTAGTATAGAAATCCATAATTTTTAAGTATTCCCTAAATTTTATTCGTTTGCTCTTGCCAAAAAAAATTTTTCCATAGCTAGGAATTAAATCTTGTTATAAGTTCAACCACTGGATGGCGCTGCTTGTCATAAAACCATTACTTGTTGTTATTATTTATTATTATTATTATAATTATTATTTATTAGTCAGTTTTTACATTAAATTTTTCAGCTTCAGTAAGGGTCATATAAACATATCCAGGGTGGATTCTTTAAACGGAACGGTGCTTCTAGCGGGTTAGAATTTGGTTTTATAAAAACAATCCAAAAACACGTCAACTGAGATTTTTAATTTTCTTTAATCGTGCTATCTTGGTTTTTTTATTTCGTTTTGTTTACGAGGTATGGCAAAATATATGTTTTTAAATAGGACACCCTGTATAGTTTGACATTTTTGAATTCTAAAAAAAATTCTCTCTTTTTCATCTTTTTGATAATACCACACACTAATACTCTATCTTTTATGGTTTCCAAGATAGAGGCATTTAAACTTGCGTTGAATGGTTGTCTATGCCCTGTTTTACAGAGGATATTTGAATGAATATCGAAGTTTTCCATACAGATTTAGATAAAAATATCGGGATTATCGTAAAAGATAGATCATACTGTGTGGTATTGCTGAAGAGGGAAATGTTTGCAGATTTAAAAAATTGCAAAATATACAGGGTATCCTATTTTTTAAAAAAATTGCGATACCTCGTAAACTAAATGACATAGACAAAATCCACGATAGCACGAATAAAGGAAATAAAAAATCTCAGTTGACGTGTTTTTGGATTTTTTTATTCAACCAAATTCTAACCCTCTAGAAGCACCGTTCCTTTAAAAGAATCCATCCTGTATATTGGCCTTAAAATCCCCAATGCTAGAAAGATGCCCTCCAGTGCACATATTCGTAGGGTTCTCAGTATAATTGAAGAGATAAAACCAGATATGTCACGTGAATGCTACAACTGTATTTATGGTTTTAAAATTAACCTTGCAAATGTAAAATAAATATGTCAAATTTAAACTTTAGGCCGAATTTTTTTTAATTAAAACTCATTTTATGTGGCAACAAGGCAAATTAAGTCTGGCAACAACATACCGTGACGTCATTAATTTTGCCATACCGGTATGCTGTATTAACCTCGCAGAAACAGGCTTGTTGTAAGCACAACTTTAACCCTTTTTATTAAAGACGCTTTTACAAACACATCAAAGGTACGCTAACAAGGAATCAAAAATAGCTTGCCACCTTTAAGTGTCAATATCTCAATTTTCCATCAGCGACTAGAGTGTAAGTTGTCGAACTTTAACGAGTTACGGCGTTGCATTATCTTTTCCTACTAGCGTGCGAAAAACACCACTTTTCCGCACGCATTTCAGTTCTGAAAGTAGAACTTATCCGCACTAGTGCGGAAAAGTGAAGATGTCTAAAATAAGTATCTTACAACTATAAATTTTTTCAGTGGGCTTAGTGTTTGGCCTGTCAAGTCGCTGACAAGCAGCAATCCGTATACCATGTCATATCAAAATTTCAATTTTATGGCCTTGCCAACGAGTCGTCAACAACTCAAAAAACGTCAGAGTGATTTAAACAAACAAATTTTCTTCGTAAAGGACAGCAAAATGAATTCATCGGATGAAGAGTTGCCTCAGCCTATCCTACAAGTAGCCAACAATGTCGAGTTGCTTCCCTAAAAATGTAAATAAAGGTACGAAAAAGAATATCTAGTTTTCAATAAGTGGTGCGACGGCCAGCGTGTAAAAAGCTTAAAAGAAGAAGTTTTTTGTGTGTTATGTGGTCCAGATATTCTATGCTCAAAAATGTCATTAAAATTCAGAAGAATGTCGACATTGCCAAATATTTTCGGCTTACCTCTTAACTTAAAAAACAAAACGTAGGATTCCAACCCAAGAAAGTCAAAATTTTTACAAAGGGGAATCACCAACATAAAAAGACTAGGTGGTTGGAAGTCATCTGCGGTGGCTGAAGGATATCTGGAAGAATCCACGGAAATGCGCAGAAAAATGTCGAACCAAATATTAGCGACTCGTAATGAAGAACTTCCATGCACTTCATCTTCAAACAAAAATTTTGCTTTGGTCGAACTACCAACTCAAGAGGTTGTTGAAGCAGATTCCGCAGACAATATTTCCACAACAAAAAAACTACTGCAATCCGCTATTAATCTGCAGAATGCGACAAATTGTACGTTTACCATTAATATTAATAATAAGTAGCGAGTATCAAGTATAGTGTTGTAGTAATGTATTGTTTATTAAAAAATAAAAAAACTTAAAATTTTGTTTTTACGTTTTCCTCACGCTAGTAGAAAAAATAGCGTTCCTAACACGTGCTGAAAGTGTCTTTTCCGCTCTTCATTGCATGTCCGAACTCCGCTACGCGTCGTTCGGCCAACTGCAATCGCGTGCGGAAAAGTAGCACTTTCAGCACTAGGTAGAAAATATGCTATTAAACGAGAATTTTGACTGTAAAACTCAAAAAAAATACCTGTTCTATAATTTTTCTGAAAAATAGTAACAAAACATTTTTTCGCTTTTTTAGTCCACCATACCAATTTCGTATGGGGGACTATTAAAATCGTGAAACTTTGACTTTTCTTAATTTTATCAAAAATAATGTTCCAAAACACCTTAATCGACGAAAAAAAAGTTGTCTGTCGGTCTGTTGTCTGTCTGTATACACGATAACTCAAGAACAAAAATTGGTACAAAAATCCTCTATCGGCTGACCATGAACTGATTAACTTTTTGGTCGGGTGGTGGGGGGTTGGGTTGGGTTGGGGGATAAAATATTTTAAAAAATTGTAACTTTGGAACAAAAGCAAATAGCGATCAACACATAGCGATATACGGTTTTCTGATTTAAGTTTCCATGAATATGGATACAAATTTTGTTATAAAGTCCAAATTCGTAGGAGCTTTAGTTTCCGAGTTATTTGAGAAAACGTTAGAATATATAAAAAAAAACTCTAACTTTAGAAGTAAAGCAGCTATTGATATGCGGTGGACCATCCGTGCTTTCTAGCACCAATTTTTATTTTTAACGCACAACGCTTTCAAGGTATGTGACCTTAAAATAAAAACAAAAACATTGACTTGCAAAAACCTTTTACTTTTATAATATTTAACAGGGTTTAATCTTAAATAAACTTTGGTTTGCGCCAGCGAAAATGTTTGTTTAGGTATATTGTTTACAAGATTGGTGGACGAATAACGGAAGTAGAGGCAGTGGCATTTTCAATAAACAATCAAAATCACAATGTACAATGTACATTTACATTTTTGAAACTCGTTGAAACGGCATGCGGCAGGACGTTTCGAAAAACGAAAAGCGGAAGCAATTATTAAAAATTTGTAATGTATTTCGATTCTTCGATAACTTTTTGCAAATTCATCAATGACGTCATAAAAAAAACGTGGATGCTCTGACAAGAATTGAAGAAGGTTATTTTAAATAGACAAAAGAGAGATATTTGCGAAAGTCTCTGTTGACCTGTTGAATTTCTCACGAAACTTTTTATACGCTTAAACGTTGTAAGACTCTTTAAGCTTGATTTATACTGACTGCCCGCCGTCTGCGTCTGCGTTCGCGTCGGCACGGGGAAACATCAATATATGTGAACCCTCGACTTCTATTTATACCAGTGTTGCCAATCGGTGGACTTTAGTCCGATTTGCGGACTTTTTTTTATCAATAGAACTTTTTGTGGACTTTTTCTTCTATCGGACTTTTTACGGACTTTTTAAATGAAATCGGACTTTTATCGGACTTTTTGTTTTCCGAATATTGTATCTATGAGTACAATATCGCGGTGACCGCAAGTAGACGACATGAGTACCACGTGATCTAATTAGGTGACCACGTGACCATTTCGTTGCTCGCAAAACCGCTTGTGAACAACAAAAAAACCCATAAAATGAATCGGAAGAAGAAGAATTTTTAAGTTGGCGTTGACAACACTGCTTATAACTGAATCAGAGGCCTTATTGCCTTACTTTAAAAAAAAAACACTTTTATGGGAAGGGTTACTATATTTTGTGGCTGTGTTTTTTTTTAGTCAAAACCTTCAATCAAATCGGACTTTTTGTCTGTTATGAGCGGATCTTTTACTGTTTTCCCGTTGGCAACACTGATTTATACCTTGCCGTCGTTGCGTCGACCCGCCGCTGGCTGCCGCCCGAGATGAGCCAAGTTTATCTTTTTCCGTTTGCCGTCCGTAGCCATGAGTAGTCCGGCCAATAGAAAAGCATGTTGAGTGGTCACGTGATTTTAATTGTTCTTTTTGTTTTGTTTGTCAATAATTCTAACCTAACTTACCCAACTTCTTTTGATTGCTCTTTTTTGATGAACTAAATTTTTTATTTTTTAATTCTTAAAATGAATGATACAGAAGAAAGTCAGCTGAGTGAGCTATATGAAGAGCTAATACTCGAGAAAATATCAACAAAAACGATGTTTTCGAGGTTAAACAACGCGCCGACACGACGGCATATAAATTGCTGCTACGAACGATAGACGGCGGGCGGCGACGGCAACGGCAGGCGGCGCCAGTATAAATCACCAGTTATTATTAACACACCACACAATCACACACAATCTTCTTACTTCACTGTCCAAGATTTTAAGCATAATTCCCGTCAGCTGAAGTTGACGGTATTTGCATGTCCAAGCAACACCGTTCTAAGAGTGGTGTTGGTCCAAGTCCGCGTTGTCTTCCATATCGCACGACGCACGTACACTTCCGGCCACATAAAATGCGTGCGCCGATTTTATATAGTGTATTATGGGTCTCGCAACTCAGTAACATTTTAGGTATTTTAAATTGACAGAAAATGTCACCGTCAGGTTTTGTTGTTGTCATACGCTTATATTTAAAAATGCCCCAACTAAACGAATTCGAAAAAGCCCAAATTTTGGCAAAATTAGACGGTAGTTGGTCGGTCGGTCTGAAGAGTAGCGACCCATTACGGACGAAACAAGGCTACAATTGTAAGAATAAGAAGAAAGTATCAAGAAGAATGAACTGGTCGACGAAGGCTTGACCCAAGTTAGTACGCCTTAGCAGGATCAGCAACTGATCTACCTTCTTAAAGACCACCCATTTGCGATGGCCTCAGAGGCGAAAATTGAAGCAGATTTTCCTGGATCCATAAGAACGACGCGCAGACGGATAAGCCGTTCTAGGCTTAGATGTCGCGTTTTTGCCAAGAAAATCTTAGTTGTGCGGAAAAGAAACAAGCCAGGTTAATTTTTGCACTAAACTATTCACTACAAGAATGAGCTTTAAGAATAAGTTTTTATAATAAAATGCTCAATAATTTAAAAAAATTCTCCTTATTTTTGTGTTTGCAATGTTAAAAGATCTAACCTGTAAATCGAAAACGTCAAAGTCAGTTACAATAAGCAACGCAATTAGCAAAACTTATATTCAAGAGACCGTCAGCGAACTTCAGCTGTACGCATTTTATGTGGCCGGAAGTGTATCTATGTAACGAACGAACTAGATATTATTATAAAAATCTAAAAAGGGATTTAGCGAGAGTGAATAAATAACAAAATCAATAAATAGCGAGTTTACACTTCCGGCCACATAAAATGCGTAGGCCGATTTTACATAGTATATTATGTGCCTCGCGACTCAGTAACCTTTTAGGTTTTTCAAATTGACAAAAAATGTCACCGTCAGGTTTTGTTGTTGTCGTAAGCTTATATTTAAAAATGCCTCAACTAAACGAATTCGAAAAAGCCCAAATTTTGGCAAAATTAGTCGGTGATTGGTCAGTTCGAAGAGTAGCGGTCCATTATGGACAAAACAAGGCTACAATTGTAAGAATAAGAAGAAAGTATCAAGAAGAAGGAACTGTAAAGCATAGTATTGGTCCGATTTAAAAAGAAATTGTTTTGTTTTATAAAAAAGTGGTTTTTCTAAGATTTTTGATCTAACATTTTTTTGCTATATGTCTCGGATAAAAAGTTAATTCACATCTACCGCCGCAAATAATGATTAATCAAGGTAGCATATATATATATAACCCACTAAATTTTTTATAGGAACATTTTTTCTAAAAAGTTTAATGGTAGCAAATTATATGTCTATATATATATATATTACATTACAGTTAAATCAATTTTTTATCCGAACCTTATCTCTTCAAACCCATTCAATTACAAATTCGAAATTTATAAGACCCGTTTTTAATAGAACCATTGTTCATCAAACTCATCTAATATCAAACTCGTAATTTGTAATACCCATTTCTAATAAAACCCGAAATTTGTCAAACCATTATTTTTCAAAACCAGAATTCGTAAGAATCGTTGTTTATCAGAAATTTCTGCTAAATTGATTGCGAATTCGCCAATAATACATGAACGGAAGGCGTACAGGCAGGTGGCGCGGCGTTTCGATGCATTTGTGGCTGCTACGCGCGCATACTTGTACAAGTAGCGTTCAATGTTCAATAGTTTGTGTATAAAATAACGGGTCTTACGAATTCCAGTTTTGAAAAATAATGGTTTGACAAATAGCGGGTTTAAATAGAAATGGGTTTTACAAATTACGTGTTTGATATTGAATGAGTTTGATGAACAATGGTTCGATTAAAAACGGATCTTATAAATTTCGAGTTTGTTATTGAGCGAGTTTGAAGAAATGAGGTTCGGATAAAAAATTGTTTTAACAAATTGCAGTTTTTATGGTGAATCCTTCTTACGATGAAAATTTTTATTAAATACTGGTTTGAGAAACTATAGGCGTTCGTCATGGTCAACTTGACACAATAAGGGAGTTAAATCTTATCTCAGAAATTTGTAGTGTCAACTTTGCAGCACTATCTCAGCTATTTTTTACTATACAGAAAAAGTGTTCAAGAAAAAATTATAGGGAATTTTGATATCTACAATTTATATTTGAACACTTTTTTCTCAAGTCTACACAAGGAGAAATATTGGCTAGTGAGTAAGTGTTTTAGGCATAAATTTTTTTTATGACACATACAAAAAAAATCGAATAAAAGATAAAAAAAATAATTTTGTTTAGCCAACAAAAAAAAACGTTTTAAAATTGGACAAATATTAACCGAAATATTATGATTTTAGGTTTTCTGGCATGATCCCCCATTAGCCCTGAAAAGTGTGGCTGTGTAGTCAGTTTTACCATTTTAAAGTACTATTCTATTGGGCTAACACACCGATAGCCGTTTAAACCTTCAAATAACCTACTCTAATGATAGCTTCCCCGCCCGCCTAAAGCACGCGACCGCGACTCGATACTTGATGCATTCAGCAGGTTCAATAACCTTTCGACGGACGCCCATGGTTTATCAGAATGTAAAAAATTAAACCCGTTAAATAAAAGAAAGTTGAATTATAAAATAATTCACTATAGGAACAACAATTCGTTAAATCAATTTTCTATCCGAACCTTATTTCTTCAAACCCATTCAATAACAAATTCGAAATTTATAAGACCCGTTTTTAATCAAACCATTGTTCATCAAACTCATTCAATATCAAACCCGGAATTCGTAAAACCCGTAATTTATTAGAATATTTTTCTAAATTAATTGCGCATTTGCCAATACCACATAAACCGGAGGCGTCCACGCAGGTGGCGCAGCGGCGCGGAGTTTTAATGCATTTGTCGCTGCTACGCGCGCATACTTACAGGTTACGTTCAATAGTTTGTGTATAGATGTCACTTGCATTCACCCGCCTTGCATTCATGGCGAATGCGCAATCAATTTAGCAAAAATTTTCTGATAAATTACGGGTCTTACGAATTCCAGGTTTGATATTGAATGAGTTTGATAAACAATGTTTCGATTAAAAACGTGTGTGTTAAATTTCGAGTTTGTTATTGAATGGGTTTGATGAAATAAGGTTCAAATAAAAAATTGGTTTGACGAAGTGCAGTTTCTATGGTGAATCGTTCTTACGATGAATTTTTTTATTAAATACGGTCTGATAAATTCCTGGTTTGATAAACCATAGGCGTTCCTCTCAACGCACACGATGACACGAAAGCAGTCATCGGTTTTTAATACAATCTAAAATAATTTCATTTTTTTCATTTTCAAAAATTATATTTAAGAAGATAATGTTTTTCTAAGGGAAGCTCTGCTTCCCTTGCTTCCATGGACCGCACGCCGCTGATGTGAACGTATCCCAGAAGCTACAGATATGTAGGCTGTTATTAAACGACTGCCTCCTTCCAATTAATTGAAAAAGGCAGTGATTAAATTTATAGCTGATTTGTTTTTGTTTTGATTTGTATGTAAACAATCATTTGCAACGGCCGGCGCGGCATTTCCGTTGGGCTGTGAGTATTTAGCAGTGTTGCCACACGGTCGGTGATTATCGGAATCTAACATAATTCTGTATGGTATATTACCGACTCTTTACTCTAGTATAATTTTAAGGAATTGAGTTTTTTACAAACACAAAAACTGAAACTAAAATTTCCGGTTAGGTTTTTTTGCAAAGCGTGGCAGGCGCGGATTTCGAAGAGGGATGGGGGGGTATATAATCTACTATCACTTTAGCCACTGCTCTTAATGTAAACATAGTAAAAATATTGTATTTTGAGGCTTTATGACTGAGTTTCCCAATTTGAAGTATTTAAATTCAAGTCTTAAGATTTATTATTTGTGTAGACTAGCTATAGCTTGCGACTTCATTCGCTTCTTTTGTAATAATTATATCTTTTCCCTCCACACCTTAAACCCTCGCTTAAACCTTAACCTTTGCCTGTGGTTTTTTCCTGCTTTTTTTTTGTTTTAAATAATTATAACGTTTGTTCCCGTGAACCGATTTATTTTGATGAAATAAAGCCTACCTAGCAAAAATTTTTAAAAATATTCAATGTACAGAAATGGTTTATCTAGAGATTTATTACGTGCAGTGTGTCCAAAATTTTATGGTTTTGCGGGATTTCCTGAGGAAATGGAAAAAATTGACCCCCACTTAGGAGACCTAATTTTAACGAGAAGTCTACAGATGAAAACTACATCTTGATATGTCAAGCCATTTTCGAGTCTGCAATTTGTGAAAACACATCTAGAGACATGAAATCTTTGTTGCATGCAATTTTTTTAGATTTTATTTTTGCTATTTTTAGTCTAGAGACTAAAAGTGCCATGTTTTTCTTCCTATAGATTAAAAGCGCCCTAGGAACGAAAAGTACCATTTTATTCCCTCATTTGAGAGACAAAATGCAAACAATATATTTTTTATAAGCAAATCGAATAATTTAAAAATGCAATTAAAGAGGCGAGAAATTTAAACTTTTATCCTTTCATCAAAAAATTTCAAAAACCGGGACATACAGAAAAATAAAACACAAAAACCACATAACGTCATTTCTATTCTAAGCCACGAGTTGTAAACACTATTTTTTTTAATAAACAATGTTCACCGAAAATATGCAATCAATGAATATTTATAGTTAAATATTTTTTTTTCATTTGCGTGACATCTCGCTCTCCATAGTCCCCCCTTCCTAATTATCACGTGTCATCACGCAAAGTACTACAACCTCCCCCTAAAGATCTTTTCGCCCTTTATCGACAGCCTCTAGGAATGCGTAGTTAGATTCTCTTAATATGTACAACCATTTTGAGATATTTTTATTTAAATTTGGGTAAAAATTGTATGGGAATTTTTGTTTGCACCATTGTAAAAACGTAGCATACTTTTTCTCTGCGGTTATACGAAAACTTTTATCCACAAGGGATTTTTTTTATTAATAAACATTTAAATGTCCATTTGAATATACGTCTAATACGTAAAATAACTTGTACACCAAATGGCACTTTGGGAAAAGTTTATAGCCCGACCGGAAGGGCCAAAGACACTTTAATCCTCTGGTTTACAGGCCACGGCCGAGGTTGATAAAGTATACTATCTACCTATACAAATAATAATATTCTATATAGATCATTTCTGTGTAGTGAATATTTTCTTAAAATTTTTGGTGTCGGCTTCTAAACAGACCATATGAACCCAAAAATCTAATTTTTAGATTTTGTGTCTGTTTTTTTGTTCCAGTATCACGCAGAAATTACTGAACGGGGGGAATGGGGATTTTACCACAGGATTCCATGGATATCTGGCCAGAACATAGCATTTAAAGCAAGAAAAACGAAAGAAAACGGGTCATTTACTACAAAGCATTAACAAAAAAAATATAATGAAGTACCGTGAACCGGGGCTACTTTGAACAAATTTGGTCTATTTTGTTCTCAACCTTTGTTAATTTTAGGTTTCAAATAATTTAAAAAATTGTAAGCGGTAGTAACTGCTAGAGGAATCTAAAAATAATGAAAGTTTTAAGATTTAGTTAATGGCTAACTTTTTAAAAAAAATAAAGTTGACTGTTCAAAGTTACCCCAGTCTTTTTTTTTCAAAAATAAAATTCAATTTTTTTATTCCTAAACAAAATCTTTTTTTTTGTTGTTTATTATTTAAAACCTACAAACTTACGAGAAAACGACAAAACACAAAATTCTTAGTAAACTAAAATATAAAAAAACATTACTAGCATACTGCATATCCAGCGAAACTTAAGGAAAATTTTAGTTTTCCGCAGCGGTCTGTGTGTGGCTTTGGTAGCTTTTTCATGATATCTGAGGCCATAATCAGGCATATGTCATCGTCCTGTGAACAAAATAATTCATGAATGCTTTTTTTAAGTAGTTTCTATGATTTTGTTGTAGTGGGTAATCGATTCTCTGCATTTTTGGTTGGGTCGCACTAGAGGCCCTGTATACGATTTTTGACAGTTATAGTTTTACCAGGGGTGAGCAACTGGATTTGACAGTTGTTAGGGAAATGTTTGAAATTGTGTGTTAATAACTTTGTCACTGTCAGATTTTTGATTAAGAAACGTCAGGTTTAAAAATGGAATTTTGCTGTATCAAAACCTTAAAAATGCGTGTCTCGACGAATTTGTATTGTTCCTTTGTCCAACGGAGAAAGAAACTCAGGAAAAGTAAAAAGAAAACATGCATTTACCAAGCTGAAAAATTAATTAAGGTACAAACATACGCATTTAGCATTTACTTCGTTGATAAATAACACATTATGTTTCCATGTTTTATTGTAAGAAAAAGAGTAACAAAAATATACATCATAGGAGTCTTTATATTTTACCTATTATTTACATTTTTAGTATCTACTGTGTGTATTCACTGTTTTTTTTTTTGTTTTTTTTGGGGGAAATATAAAAAGAGACAACAAAACATCAGTCCATTTCATAAAATATGAAAAAAACTAGAAAGAGAGGGCAATATGAGTTGCCCACCTCTGGTAAAACAACAACTGTCAAATGTATAGAAGGCCTCTAGGTCGTATCACCTTGTTAATGAAAATAATATTTGATAAAAAGTTTTGGAGTAAATTTCAGAAGATGGTGTGATCCAAACAAAAATGCAGAAAATCCATTACACACCACAAAAAAATCATAGAAACTACTTAAAAAAAGTAATAATAAATTTTCCACAGGTTCAAAGTTACCCCACGTTATATAGTAATTTGATCAATTTTTTTTAATTTATTTTTTATAATAGTCACAAGTAAGATTTTAATTACTTTAAAATCGCTACAATATAGCTAAGAAGTTGATCTTCACGATAAAAAATGTTGTATTTCCTGTTCGAATGCCTAAACTGTTGTATACACAAAAGTTTGGAAGGAAAGAAAAAAAGATGAAAAATTACGTCATCACGTTTCCTATAATTATTTTTCTGGAATGGGAAAACAAATTAATTTTTTGGCTTAACAACATATAATATAGATATTTAAGGCCCGTAACATTTTTTGTTCTGCTAAAAAAAAACACAATTTTCAGAAATATATTAGATTAAACAAAATGTCGGCTAATTGATCGAAGTTACACTCCGTTTCAAAGCAGCCCCGTTTCACGGTAGTTACTTGTTTTTTTTATAAACGTAGAAGAAATATATAGTTCACAAATAAAAACTCAGTACAAAAATAAAATTAACAATGGACTACTAACCTAAATAACAAAACCTAGTGAGTTTCGTTAAAATAACTTTTACAAAAGTGCGGTTGTCCTTCACATGTGTCACAAATATTCCACACTAGGGAACACCACTTTTTCTTGTCTTCGATTATAACGCCGTGTTTTTCATACCGCCTACACTATAAAAAAATCAAGATTTTGCGAGTGTAACATTAATGTACACCGCCCAAAATGGCGTGTGGAATAGGAAGCGGTTTGAAATAAAACAAAATAACAGTTTAGAACAATGTATTAAATCAAATTACAACATAAAATAGTTTGGGCCCAGGAGCAACATAACCAAAATTTTCTAGGCGGCGAGAGTGTTAAAGGTGAAAACCACATCTTGATATAATATGTTAAGCCATTTTAGAGCTATGGGGTCTTTTTGAAAAGTATGCATTTTGGGATGCGAAATAACTTTTTGTGAAATTGTGAATTTGTGAAAATTTTTGTTTGGTGTAAATAGCTTTTTTGTAGATTTTATAAAGCATAATTCGACTGTCAAACTGGATTTTATCAGTCACCTTTAGTTTTTAAAATATAATACAAAATTGCTATTTTTCTTATTGAATGGTCCTTTCTTTACTTGATTTTTAAAATCAGTTTTATTTTTTCTATATTTTTATTTTTCTTATTACTCATTAATTTTTTTGATTACTACTACTTTCTTCACATTTCACAATAATAAAAAATAATAAAAATGTATGATACATCATTTCAAAGGGTATACAGGGTGATTCAAAATTCCCTAGAAAGACTTTAACTGTAGGTAGAATTTGTTGTTCTGAACAAGAATTAGCAAAATATATTTTTGTAAACTCTTTCGTTTCGGAGATATTTGCATTTAAAAATTGTTAATATTTTCTGAGAAGCACCCTTTACTACGTGGTAGACACATCAGTTTTTGAAAACAAAACTTTGACAACTTCAAAACGATTGACAAAAACCCAAAAAAAATACGAAAATTTTACTGCTAAATTTAGAGAGAAAAAATATGAAATTTAAACAAAATAATCACGTAATGCTAGGAACACACGATGCAACTTTTCCATGCATCAAATTTAGTTTTCACAAGATAAAAAAAGACGCAAGCAGATTGTATCTCCTTTTAACCTGTTATTAGAAAATTTGATGCATGAAAAAGATGCATCGTGTGTTCCTAGCTTAACTTTTCTCAGATTAATGATATCTAACCACCGTTCAAAACTTTCTAGGAAATTTTGAATTACCCTGTATAAAGCTGATAAAGTTAGACCTAAAAGTGATACATAAATTCCAGTTTGACAGTCGAATTCTGCTTTAAAAAATAAAAAAAGCCATCTACACCAAACAGAAATTTTCAGAAACACTTTTCAAGAAACCTCTGTAGCTCGAAAATGGGTTGACATATCAAGATGTGGTTTTCACCTTTTAACTTCTCTCAAAAATTAAGCCTTGCAAGTGGAGGTCAGTTTTTTCCATCTTTTCTGGAAATACCCGTTACTCCCCCCCCCCCCACCAAAACTATCAAATTTTGGACTCCCTGTACTAGCTAAAGACCCTGCAGCTTTGCCTGCGGTTTTACCCGTTTTTTTTGTTATGCTTTAAATTATCATAAAATAAGTTTCCGTAAACGGATTTTTATAAAATTTTACTTATGTTCTGCCCAGAACCCCATGGAATCCAGTAGTAAAATTCCCATCAAAATCCGTTCAGTAGTTTTTAAGTGATGACGGAACAAACAAACCGACGCATATTCTAAAAATTAGATTTTTGGTTTCTATATGGTTTGTTTAGCAGCCGACACTAAAAATTTTAAGAACATATTCAATACACAGAAATGGTCTGTCTAGCGATTTATGATATGTATAGACGATGCGTCCGATACTTAATAGGCCTTCTACTCGTGTTTTAGTAAGCTTTGAACGTATGTGGCGTCCATTTTGACAATTAACTAATGTAATAACCGTCAACAGTGTCAAAAATGGCGGCGGCATACGTGGAAAAGGGTTCTAAAACGGAAGGTGTTGGCTGACCTCGGAGGTATCGGTATAGATAATATAATAGGATACTTGTAGTCACTATTTTGAGGAAATATAAGTAATTTTTAATGGCTTAAAAGTACCTTTTTAATCTCCAGTGTCTAAAAGTGTCATCGAAGCGGTTTCAAGTGATGTGTGTATCAACCTCGGGCGTGATGTGTAAACCACAGGACTAAAGTGTCTTTCTCAACGAACAGTAGCCCTCCCTCCAGTAGTGCTACAAACTTTTCGCCTCGGGATGAAAAGTGCCACTTGTGTACAAGTTATTTTACCTTGACAAACCAATAAACTCGCAACTTATTAGACGTATAACATAGTTAAACAGATAAATCACTTATTCAAATAGGCATTTTAATGTTTATTAATAAAAACGAATTGGCTGCTGCTCCGCCAGCGACGTCCCTGGCATTAACATTCACACGCCGATAATAATAATATTAATAATAATGGTAGTATACCTACGGTGTGTTATGGAGGTCGTATCACGTAATAAAGTAGGCAGCGGTGGCGGTCGCAAGGGGGAAAGGGAAGAAGGGTGACCGCCAAAAAAAATCTCAAAATCCTATAAATGTGTGTTTTATCGTGGCACCTGGAATGTAAGTAAGCGAGTATGTTTAAAAAAATAAATATTTAAATTTTTTAGGTTTGTTGCCATATGTAGTTTCTCCTCAGATATTAAAGCCTGCCTGGAGCAATAAAACGTGAATTGGATGAGACCTCTCTTCCCATCTTGCTTTGTTGGAGCCAGTAAAGCGAAAAGAAAATAGATGTTTTGCATGCAGTTCATATTTTATTGCTAGAGTTCAGACTGGCTATATATAACTCAAGAACCAAAGCATAAACAGTCATACTGCATGCCGTTACCGAGGTCGTCAGATGATTTGTGAGTTACATGCAACCAATCAAAGTAAAAGTTTTGATTCCTCATTGAGGAGTAAAGAAAAAAATTTCGGAAATTTATTTTACACTGCAATAACATTAGTATATACCAGTTTCATTTATTACTATAAAAAAAAACTAATCCTAGTTTTAAAAAAAATCGTTTGAACCTCCAGAAATCATGCAAATGATTTAAAAGGTGTGTTCGGTTGTTCAAAGTAAAAATGTGGAATTTGTATAAAAGTTCGCGTATAATCGCGAGGCAAAAGTACACTGCGTTTTTACAACAAACTCTGTGTCACACTTTCCAACAATGGTTTTTTATATTTTCATAAAAAACACGATTTTAGCAAGTAATTGTCCGCAAATAATCAAACCATGGTTTTTTTGGTTACCAATTGCAAAAAAAACCTATATTGTTGGTCACCGTGTGGCTATTCTTGAAATCAGGAAGAAAACAATTATTTCCCTGAAATGCACAGATCCTATTGGTCGACGCAGTCAATTCCCCCGAAATGACACTAACGAATAATGAACTGACGAAATTTGTTTCTACTGGTCTTTAGCATTGTATAAAGAAGTATCTTTAGTAAGCAAAATAAAAGACACCAAATTCTATTTAAAATACTCTCGGTGTTTGTGGGAGAAATCAGCGGCATCAACCAATAATGACCGCGCATTTGTGGGAAATTATTTCCTTTCCCTGATTTCAAGAAGAGCTACAATGGTGCAAACAAAAATTCCCATACATTTTGTACTCAAATTTAAAGAAAAATAACTTAGAAATAAGAGAAGAGAAGTAAGAAAATCTCAGTACGTATTCTTAGTGCAAAAAGCCTTTTAGTGGGATAGTGCTTTGCGTGATACGTGACAAATAGAAAAAAATATTTAACTATATATATATTCATTGATTGCATATTTGTGGCCCGCTTTTTTGACGGATGCGATGATAGAACAGCTAATTCCACTCGTTGCATACGGGTGGATGTACGTAACGTTACGGACCCACGAACGTACGCAACGATTTCAATCAGCAGTTCTAACATCGCACTCTTGAAAAAAGCGGGCATCGCTGGAAACATCGCATAGGTATAGCGATACCAATGCGTTGAAATATTTGATCACTCATTACATACTATCAAAAATTGATTGGGGGGGGGGCATTGCTCCCTTCTCTTGAGGCATCGTTCCTTCTCTTGAGATTCAAGAATTAGGCCCCCGGTATGGCACAAATCCTCGCATTTTTCCGAAAAGTTCCAATTTTTATATTTAAGTGCTCTTATCCAACTATAAAGATGAAAACACATAACTGATTATTTTGACAAAATTGAGGTTATGCAGCCGGAACTTTTTTGGGTGCAGTGCTGTCAGAATAATGTCGACTTTCACAATGTTTGTGCCGATCTTTAATAAGGAATTATTAAAGCACGGCCGCACTGGATAGTGCTAACTTAGCGCCGACCTTAACACAGACTGTTCCTTGCTCTAAAAGGCACATTATAGAATTATTAAACGCGCCTCTAGCGAAACGGTGACGACACGACTTTACTTCTAACCTACAAATATATGCTACCTGTTTTCGAAATTCTGTGTTGTTTTTTTTTCATATCTTCATATTTAAAAATGTTTTTGAGTTATTAAAACCCTCAAAGCAATGAAAGAACATTTACATGCATAGCATATGCGTTAAACCTTCTTTTGAGGATGTCCTTCTGAGTACATCTTTAGCATATGCTTGGTACATACTATTTAAGTATATGTACCATTTGAGCAGGTCCTTTTGAGTACATCTTTAACACATGCAAAGAATATATCAATTTTAAAACATTATTTGGTCAGTTTAGCGCATATGCTGTTCTGTTACCTTAAAAAAACATCAAAATAATGAGCTTTTAAGTATTTTCTTGGCATATGCTGAGGATATAACACTAAAGTATTAGAACATCTTTATCATATGCAAAGTATTAATTTGAAACATTATTATTTGGTCCTTTTAGTGCACATGCCATTCTGGTACTGCAAATGAACATCAGAAGAAGCCGCTTCTAGTATTTCTTTAGCATATGCTAAAGAAATTTCATTAAAGAAGTTAACTTTTAGTACATCTTTAGCATATGCAAAGTTTATATCACTTATTTAAACATTGAACATCAAAATAATTTTATTCTAGTACTTCCTTAGCATATACTATATAATGAAATACTATTAAAGAAGGTTACTTTTAGGACATCTTTAGCATATGAAAAGTATATACCAATTATGGTACAATATTAAGTACATCTATATGCATGATACAATAAAATCAGGAGCGTTTAATTCAGTGCACTCAGAAAACCATCCCAAGTGAAGTGTCTACTTCTACCAAACACGAAAAAAAGTCGACCATAAGAATCCGCCAAAATGCTTATATTCCGCGACGTCAACCTATTTCTTGATAAGCGCATGGACAGTGGATATAGCTTTGGTCTCTCAATCTATAGGTTGTTTGTTCGAACCCCGTCGGCGTGTCGCACTTTTTTTTTATTACTTGTTTTTATTTTTTTTTCTTAGGGTGTATTGGGATGTTAACGGTGCTAAGGATGACCCATTGCTATATGTGCTAAGCACATGGCAATCATCTGATAAGAATATCTATTAGCACATTCTAAGAACCTTCATAGCATGTGATTAGGGCGGGACGTAACCTATTCTTAGCACATGCTAAAGATGTTCCAATGTTAATTTAGAACATCTTAGCATATCCTATTTCTTCTTGAGGATGCACGTGCTAAGGATGACAAATTGCTATGTGGGAAGCATGGAAGATGTGTTGAAAGTAGTGGTCTTGGTGGATATGAGGAGGAACTTGTGATTTTAAATAATATTGTGAGAAACGAAAACCCATGCAGTTGGATTTTGTTGAACTACTTCTCGTAGCAAACAAATCTTGTCTTCATCGATAAAACGAAGTCTTTGAGCCTTGCTTTTTTCATTTTCTTCCGCCACATTACCCGATTTCATAAAAAAAATAACTATTTTGTGCCCAATTTTTGCTTTTTTGGCCGTCATAACACAAAAAATTCCCGAAATTATTGTTAAGGTAAAAAAAATTACTAATAGTTGTCAAAAACGTCAAATACGGTCAGACATAGCCAAGATACGGCCCAGTATAATTTCTCCACGAATAAGGGCAGGCCTTAACCTTACTAGTGTCGGCACTAAATGTGGTCATTCTTGCGCATGCGTATCTGTCAGCAGCGTCAAAATAGTGCCTGACCTTATTAGTGCCGGGCCCTAACTGCGTTTCAATAATTCCCTAATAAAGGACGGCATTAACTTTAATTACGTCAACTTTATAGGTGGCAAACCGATGACAGGTGAAAAAAATCTGATGGATTTACAAACTCGCCCATAGTATCAAGGACGTTAGGTAACCAACTTAGAGGTAGCTATAAGTGTTGCAAGGGCGGGCGGGTGGATTAATTCATTCATTTCATAGCAGGTGGGTACAAAGTGCCTGAAAAAAATTATAATAAAAAATATTTAGCAGTTGTCGTAAGGAACTGTCGCAAATAGTGTAATCATTCAAGGCGCCACACGTTTATCGTTAATATGTATGGGGCAAAAATAAATTATTTATATTGTTTTTAGTTTCACTTGCAAGGAAGCCTGAGAAGCGGATATATCGTTGGATATTATTGGACTTAAATTGATTTAGATTATAGACTGGGAAGAAAAACTCCTCAGGAAGTTTTTCCACAGCGATGTTATCCATGATTTTTGATGCTCTTAGTGTCTGCAATTTAATAGCACATTTGGGGTTTCCTAATGCTTGACGTATGTCTTGCATCAAAGTTTTACCTTACCCCGGGCGTAAGTATATAGGTATAGTTCTGGCTGTTCTGTGTAGCTATTCTTGAAATTAGGGAGAAAACAATTATCTCCCTGAAACGCACAGGTTCTATTTGTCACCGCCACCGATTCCCCCGAAAATGACACTAATAACATGACTTTTGATGAAATTTGTTTCTACAGGTCTTTAGTGAGAGAAATAAAATATACCAATTTCTATTGTCATTAGTGTCACTTGTGGGAGAAATCAGCGGCATCGACCAATGAGAACCTGGCACTTCTGAGGAATTATTTTCTTTTTCCTGATCTCAAGAATAGTTAAATTTTTGAATTTCAAGAGAATGAACGCTCTTCTAAGAGATATTCGACACTAACGGTGGGATTTACTAAAAAGGTTTAGTCTATTTTAGAAAGGCCCTAAGTTTAAGAAAACTTTTTGGTTTTAAGCATTTTTAACCAACCCTTCTTGAGTTTTGGGCATAGTTTGATTTACAAGAAGAATTTTAATAAATTTGTTTATTGAATAATCATCTTTAACACACTCTTTTGTTGGATTTAAGAGGAAATTTTCAATTTAGAAGAAAAGAAAATAAAAAAATTTAAACCCACGCGAGGTTTAAATAGTAAACACTCTGTAGAATAAATTAACATTGGGGGCTATATGTCACTCTAATTAAAACTTACCCTTGTTAATTAATTTCTCCAATTAATACTTGATGTCACATAACGATTTAGATGAGTAATAATAAAATAAGGAATAGATTAATTTTGTATTTATTTAAAAGGTGTTTGTATTTATGAAATGTATTAAAAAACCTAAATACAAGTTTTTCTACATTTCTGTCACTGTCAAAATGTCAGTTTAAAAATATTAGCGCTGCGTTCAATCACAAACAGCGAGTTCGGATCTTTTACCTCTGCTTGCACCTTGGCTTGCACCAACCTCTACTGATGAAAGCTACAGCTTTAAAATGAATGGGCTTTGAGTAAGGAAAGTTTTTTTGACTCAGCTTTTAGATAACTTCAATGTTTTACTTTTAGTTTGTAAATAAATCAATATAGTTGTTTTGGGTTTTTTTGTTTGGTATATTTTTCGTGCATAATCAGTGACCTTCACTTACGTTTGTTTTGTCTCATAGTGCCCTCATAAATATATTTTTTGTGCTGAATACGGGTTCAAAATATGGCGTTTTTCTGGACAAATTAGGAGGTGTTTTATTGGGTAATGAACAACTTGGGATATTAAATAAGGTAAATTAATCCTTGTAACAGCGGTTACTTAGGGAAATTATAAACGAACTTATTACCAAATGCCAAAAAACAATCCTTTCTGGGGTTATAAATTTAAACCATCCCCCTGAGGTGGTCTAAAAAAGCACCAACTTTCTAACCACAAACACAAATAATGAAGCTTTATGTGCCAAACTTTTGGCATATTCACCATTTGCCGTTTTTAAACCTAGTTTAAAATTAGTTTTAGGGCATTTTCCTCGAAAATATGCTGTATTTTGAGAAAAAAAGCAGTTTTTCAGTGGTATTTTGCAACAACACTCCAAAATAATCAATAACTTTCTGTCTTTTCTGTATGGGTAAGTGTTTTTTGAAAATCGGTTTTAAAATTTTGTACCCCCACAGGCGTAAGTATATAGACCTGTGGGGGGTACTATTTTAGATCTTAGTAAATAAATTAGTAAACGAGTGGAATTACCTATTCTGTCATCGCACCCGTCAAAAAAGCGAGCATCGTTCAAAACATGGCAAGAATAAGTCAAAATTGTAGTGAATTTTGGCTTTGTTTCGAACGCGTTAGGTATACCGATACCGATGCGTGGAAATATTTACTTTAGGTGTCTATCATGATCATTTCTTGGCACTTTGTACATGCTTGTTTTTTATTGCGCCTTAGAGTGTTTCCGGTTTCTAATGTAACCACTTCAATGTCACCCACTTAATTGTCTTAGCCCAATGTTGTACGCCACTGGATTTGATTAAAAATAAGATGCCTGCATTCTTGGCAGTAATGACTAATTTGAAATATGAACCCTACTTTTATCTAACCTTATTAATCAGGCGCCGCGCGTGGAAATTCGCGAGTTGGAACCGTAGAATACCCTTGAAATAATTAAATTATAAATAAATTCCCTTTCTCCTCATTAAATGTCAATTTAAAGAAAGAAAAACAACTACACTCCATTACAAATTGGTGCGGACCAGTTTTTTGACACTGACAATGACAGTTCCATTAAGCTTCTGTGTTTAAATGTCAGCCACCATGCCACCATATTGAAATTGGTCCGGAAAATTGGGAATGAGTTAACAAAAGATTTTTCGATAAAACCGGAGTTGAGTATTTCTTGAGGTTGAAAGCATTGCACTTAAGCGCTTTTAAAGTATTTATACCGACCCTAAAATCGGTTTTTAAGACGATAAACCGCTTTCTTAAATCGCTTTAAATAAAATCGATTTAGTACTTACAGCACAGCGGGTTTAATGGTGTTTATACGACAACATTTTTAAACCGTCCCTATATAAAAGCGCTTTAGGAGGCTCGTATAAACAAAGTAATGGTTCTGACCATTTTCACCAGCATCATATATTATCAAAATCAGACACTATTTAAGTGGAACTCCCCTCAACTTCCTTTGAAGAGAAGAGAGGTGTAAACTTACTAATATCATAGTATTGCATTGTCAGCGGAAGTATATACGTATATTAAATTTGAAGTCACTTAAAATTGACTTGCAAGTTTTTAAAAAAATCGTCCATTTTGAAACCGCCTTAGTGAATTCTAGAAATCTAATACAAAATTTGACCCAACCGAAATTAAATTCGACTTACTTTAGTGATACCTTCCTCCACTTTTTTTGAAGAGAAGGGAGGTGTAAGCTTACACTTATCATAGTATTATATTGTCAACAGAACTATAAAAGTATACCAAATTTTAAGCTGAGCGGATATGTAAAAGTCAACTAAAATATTTTAAAAAAAACTCTAAATTATATTTTGTCCCCACGACACTGGTAGGCCAATAATGATACTTTTCCTTTATCACGTGATTTTCACCTTTTAAAAAACCTCAGAGTCATCAAATATCTTCTAAACTAAGAATAAAGGTCTGTTTATTTATAGTCAACTTTTAATGCTTAAAACCCATAAACGCCGGATTTTTAAAAAAAATATTTTTTAAACTTTTATTAGTTTTTTCAAGGTGAATATGCATAACTCTGCTAATAAATGGGATTTTTTTTATTTCTTGTTCTGCTAGTTTACAAAAAAAAAACTCTGATACCATATCCGTTTCAGTAGGCGTTAAAGAACATTTTTATTACGAAATTCTCAAAAATAAATACAATTCTGTTCTGATCTTCACATTTCTGGGACATTGTTCTTCCACAAGATTTACATTCTACCCCAGCACATCTCCGTTTGTTGTTTGAAGTATTCACCTGATGACGATTGCAGATACATATGCGTTCGGAACGTTGTGAAAAAGTAAAAATAAAGACAATGGAAGTTCGTTTACTCTTACATCTCCGTTTGTTGCACGATATGACAAGATAGTCCTTTTAATCAAATCTAATATCAGGAAGTCAATTTTTACTCATGCTGATCCGTCCAGGAATCTTGGCGGGCATTTTGTATTTGGTTAAATAGACTTGCACTATTTCTCGTCTGAAATTCAAGAATGCTATTTGCTTATTTTAAAAGTACAGATGCCAGGCATTGTGAATTGCTGCATCAATAAGCCATGTAAATATATGGGTCAATACCACTGTTGGCCACGTACTCCAATGAGATATGTGACAACACCCTGATCCATTAGATCGGTTCCCCCCATGTTGTGATTATAAGCAGCCACACAATATGGAGAAGAAAGGAAACTATCCCTATAAACAAGGTGTGACGGATTTTTGATGGTTGTTCATTTTCATTCATTTGTTGGATGCCTGAATGACTTTTGAGTGAGTGTGACGGAAATTATTTAGTGGGCCGCTGACGAAAATCAGTTAATTTGCCAAAGAACTTGTTTCGCCATTACTAATTCGATGTTAAATCGACGTAGAAGAATCTTTATCTTAAATACATTGGACTTTGTTGTTGAGCCCTTGAGTATACATAATTGGCTCACTGAATAACTTCAGTTGGCGTACCAACACAGTTGTTTTGCCAATACTAATTCGATATTGAATCGACGGAGAAGAATCTTCATCTTAAATACAACGGACTTTGTTGTTGACTTGAGCCATTAAAGAAAAAACTACATCTCTCCGATACTGGAGCATACATTATTAGCTCACTTAAGTTGGTGTCCCAATACAGTTGTGTTGGCAACACTATACTAATACGATGTTAAATCGAATCTTCATCTCAAATACAACGGACTTTGTTGTTGAGCCATTGAAGAAAAAACTACATCTCTCCGATACTGGAGCACACATTATTGGCTCACTGAATAACTCCAGTTGGCGTGCCAACACAGTTGTTTTGCCAATGCTAATTCGATGTTGAATTAAGATTTTGGAAGGGTCAATAACGATCATGGGACATGGTGGGGCTGAGACTTGTGATTGCTAATGGTGGACCCAAAAATTTCTGATCTAAATCGTTTATCTATCATCTATCCTCAACTACTAATTTAATCAATGTTACACAATTTATTGCTGAATCAATAGACATGAAGGCTCAGGTTGATGTGGTCTACACAGATTTTTCAAAAGCATTCGACAAGCTAGATCATAGCATTCTGCAACGGACTTTGGAATACTTTGGGATATCTGATGATCTTTCTATTTTTCTTAAATGATACCTTACTCAAAGACCCCAATATGTCGAGTGCTATGGGCGAACCTCTTCAAGAATCATAGCTAGCTCTAGAGTTCCTCAAGGCTCTATATTAGGACCTCTCTTTTCCATAGCTTTTATTAACAGTATAGTAAAAGATATCCTATTTATCTGTCTTTTGTATGCTGATGATTTGAAAATATTCTGTAGAATAAACAGTTTGTCTGACTGCGAAAAACTTCAAAATGCTCTTAATAAAGTCAGTACTTGGTGTCATACTAATTGACTACCTCTAAATCCAATCAAATGTAATGTTGTCTCCTTCTCTTTAAAGCAACAGATAATTCAGTTTGACTATTCGATGAACGGTACCATATTACCTAGAGGTGTGGAGTTACGTTCGACAGCACCCTCTCTTTTGTCCCTCACATACGCGATATTGCCAAGAAAAGCTATCAAATGCTCGGATTTATTATACGCAATTCTAAACATTTTAAAAATATCTCTAGTTTAAAGTTATTGTATTTTGCGTATGTTCGGTCAAGATTAGAATACTCCTTTATAATATGGTCACCATATTATCAAAACCACATTGAATCTTTGGAAAAAATTCAATGCAAATTCCTTAAATATCTTGCCTTGAAACAAGACGGTGTGTACCCAGAAATTGGAATACCCAACCAAGTCCTCTGGGATAGGTTTGGTATGTGCTCTTTGCAAGAGAGACGCAATTGGGCAGAGCTAAAATTTGTTTATAAATTAGTTAATAATCAAATCGATTCCCCAGAACTATTGCAAAAGTTAAACTTTCTTGTGCCTAGGCGTTCTGCTAGATTAACAATGCCATTCTATTTACCTTGTCAACGTACTAATATTAGCAAAAATGCCCCTTTAACAAGAGCCTGCAATACATGTAATCTTTATTCTGATCGATGTGACATATTTAATTGCAGTATCGCGACTTTGAAAAACTACGGTTATCTTAAGTCGAATTCTTTATTATTTTCTTTTCAATATTGTATATTTTTTTTATATTATTTTAAAGAATCAGTTTTTAAGACTTATTTACTGTAATTTCTCCCACTCTGTAATTGGGGTTACCTGTTGGGTGGTTGTAAAATAAAATAAAATCTTAAATACAACGGACTTTGTTGTTGGACACTGACTATTTTAAGTTGGTGTCCCAATACAGTTGTTTTGCCAACACTATTGCGATGTTAAATCGAATCTTCATCTTAAATCAGTCATTAAAAAAAAAAACTACATCTCTCCGATACTGGAGCATACATTATTGGCTCACTGTTGAATAACTTCAGTTGTTTTGCCAACAGGAATACGATGTTGAATCGACGAAGAAGGATCTTCATCTTAAATACACCGGACTTTTTGTTGACCCATTGAAGGAAAAACTGCATTTCTCGGATACAGGACCATACATTAGTGGCTCACTGACTATCTTCAGTTGGTGTGTCAATACAGTGGTTTCGCCAACTATAATACGATGTTGATTCGACGAAGTAGGATCTTCATCTTAAATACACTGGGCTTTGTTGTTCGGTCATTGAAGAAAAAACTACGTCTCTCCGATATTCGTTCACTTTGTTGTGCCATTGAAGAAAAAACTACGTCTCTCCGATATTGGTTCACTATCTTCAGCCAAAACGTTAATATACCAGTGGTTATAGCGTTGGCCTGGTAATCTGTAGGTTAACGGTTCGAATCCCGTCATCGTCCCACTTTTTTTGTTGATTTATTTTTTTTCCTTATGATGTATTGTTATGTCATGGTTTTTGGAGCACAAAAATATATTTTTGATTTTATTTAAGGCTTTATTTTAGGATTTAACTAACCAGCTACTGTTACATCTAAAAGTTGTTGGTTAGATGGAGACTATGTAACCAAAATCCTTCATTATGCCAATATATTTTTGTTAATGGTCCAGCAACAGTTTACCATTGGCTCAATGATGTGGTATATCGGTTAAGTCACTGATGGACCAGTATTCTCAACTTAGACAAAAAGTTACCGACTAGATAATATTTATTTGTCACAAACTTCATTTTTATAGGCAACACAATGTCACGTAAAAAAAAACTACTATATCTCCGCAAAAAAACACAGAAAAGAGCCTGTTCCCAATGAAATCAAAAAGCCAACTGCTGGACTCAGCAAAAATCCAAACGCGCGCGATTCTCAAATAATCATAACTCCCTGGAGAAGGGAGGATTGTTTTGCGATACCAAACAGTACCCGTAGGCAATAAACCAACCTTTCCGGCCCTCAGCCCTAATCTTAGACATGTCATGATCAATCACCGCATCTCACCACAGTCTGACAGTAGGGCTGATGGCAGAAAAAAATGTGGGTCGTTTTTTAGCATTTGGTTCATTAGCGGTTATACAATCAAAGGTTAAACTGAAGTTTAAACTACCCCCAGACCTCCGGTAACACCCGGTTCCCACCTATGACTTTTTCGTGCGTGCCCGGGCATGCGTCACATGACTGTTACAACATTTAATATTGACATCATGTGACGCGTGAGTGGGCAATCACGAAAAAGTCGTAGGTAAAACGTAAACCAAAGTTTGTTGATAAACTGCACCTATAAAAGTAGGGACCCTGTATACAGTGGCGGTCCCAGCCATTTAAAAAGGGGGGGGGCGGTTTGGATACGAAAAAAAAATAGAATGTGGAAAAAAACTTAGTAACTACAAGCACCGATTTGGTCTCAAATCTAGGGGGGGGGGTACTCAGATTTTAAGTCGTTTATTTTTATTATATTTCATTAACGGTATTATAGCACCGCAGGCGAAAATTTTTAAGAAAATTGCACTAAATAATGCATTTTCTGATTTAAAATTAAACTAAAATTGTAAATATATCAATGGTATCAAAGCGCAGCAGCCGAAAATTTTTAAGAAAATGACACTACAAATGCCATTTTTAACAGTAAATATCAAAGCTGTTATAGCGCCGTGCCCTACTTTTGGTTTTCTAAATGTTTTCATAAAAAAATTAAATCCAGGGAAGGGAGGGTTAACCACTAAGTCTAAAAAGCTTTTTATCGCATATCTCAAACATAAGATGCCTATCTCAAAAAAAAAATTCGTTTCCGATTTTTTTGGGCAAACCGGTCAATTTCAATATGTCTGTTGATATGCAGCAACGCTAAGCCCGTCAGACGAGTTTCCGTCATAGTGTTTTTAAGTACTTATGTTTTCAATCATCTGAAGCATGAGAAGCTTCTCTCTGACGAAGTATTACTTACTGGCAAACATCCAAGAATGTTCTTATCAACGGAAAAATATTACCACACTTGTTCATTCCCTCGAAAACATTATCAGGTATGTTTCGATTTAAGCTTTTGCGTATTTGACCAATATTGTTTCCAAATAGGTACTGACTTCTCCCAAAGTTAAAGAATTTTTGTTTTGGATTCATCAAACAGTTTATAGTATTTAGAAACGACTTTAGCTAATTTTGCCTTGATTTTGGCCTCATGTTGTATAAAACTTGGAATGAATATGTTCAAGTCAAAAATACTTTTTTATGTCCGAATTGATTTTGTCTAAAACTTGTTTATAAATAGAAACTCAATAATACTGTATTTCCAATGGTTTTCTTGGTGTGACCAATTAAAGGTCAAACCATCCCAAAAAATTGTGGAGGGATTCTAGAAAGTCTTTAAAGGAAGTTTCTACATTTTCTCGTTTTTTCTCCAAAGACTTCAAGGTTATTACCACCAGCATCTTTGTTGTGTACTTTTTTCTGGAGCAAAGGGGGGGAGGCGATCGCCTCTTTCATGTCAAAATGTCAGAAATACATTGGACTTGCAATAAAATAATAATAAAGAATAATACTAATTTTACGACCATCTCAACACAATTTTAATGGCTCATTTAGGGTCTTAGGATAATAATAAATCCTAGAGGTAAACTACAAGATGGCGTCACAAGCGATGAAACTTTATTTTATGAGAGCACTAATTGACGAAAAAATGTGAATTATTTTTCTATATTTTTAAGACAATAAATTTTAGTACCTAACCAAAAATAAGTCCCGTTAAATTGACATGTTACGCATTTTTAAAAAGATATATGAAAAGTCCCTTAGTAACCTTATTTGTTTTGACGTTTTAGATAGAACGTCATTGAAACTTCAGGTTAAGTAGGTTGTTGAATCAAGAGTGTTCGCGTTCGGTATTTTTAATAATTTATGATATTTATGATGACATTTTCATTGGTCGTAGGTGACGTATAGTACACTAACTCGCATGTTATGGTCATTACACGCTCAGATAAATTACATCTTGCCTGCGGCTCGCATCTCAAACTTTATCTTCGCGTTTAATGACCATCATAACATGCTTGCTATGTAAACTACTATTATAATACAAAATACTCCATCTTGCAAATAAGGGGATTAACATTCTAGAATATAAATGTAATATAGCAAATTTTTTTGGGTTTAGGGACATCATAATATAATAATTTATCAGATATTTCCCTAAGTAACCGTTTTTACAAGGATCAATTTACCTTATTTAATATCCCAAGTTGTTCATTGACCTATAAAACACCTCCAATTTTGTTCAGAAAAACGCCATATTTTGAACCCGTTTTCAGCTCAAAAATTTATGAGGGCACTACGAGGCAAAACAAACATAATGACCATCATAACATGCTTGCTATGTAAACTACTATTATAATATAAAATACTCCATCTTGCAAATAAGGGGATTAACATTCTAGAATATAAATGTAATATAGCAAATTTTTTTGGATTTAGGGACATCATAATATAATAATTTATCAGATATTTCCCTAAGTAACCGTTTTTACAAGGATCAATTTACCTTATTTAATATCCCAAGTTGTTCATTGACCTATAAAACACCTCCAATTTTGTTCAGAAAAACGCCATATTTTGAACCCGTTTTCAGCTCAAAAATTTATGAGATCACTACGAGGCAAAACAAACATAAGGTCACTGATTATGCATGAAAAATATACCAAACAAAAAAACCCAAAACAACTATATTAATTTATTTACAAACTGAAATTAAAACCTTGATGTTATCTAAAAGCGCAATCAAGAAAACTTTCCTTACTCAAAGCCCACCCATTTCAAAGCCTAGGTAAAAGCAGAGTTAAGAAATCCGAACTCGCTGTTTGTGATTTCAACCCAGTTAATATTTAGAAACTGACATTTCGACAGTGACAGAAATGTAAACAAAACTTGTATTTAAGTTTTTTAATACATTTCATAAATAAAAACACCTCTTAAATAAATACAAAATTAATCTACTCCTTATTTTATTATTACTCATCTAAATCATAGTGTTAATGAACAAGGGTAAGTTTTAATTAGAGTGACATATAACCCCAATTTTAATTTGTTCTACAGAGTGTTTACTATTTAAAACCCGCGTGGGTTTAAATTTTTTAATTTTCTTTTCTTCTAAATTAAATCTTTCTTCTTAAATCCAACAAAAGATTGTGTTAAGATGATTATTCAATAAACAAATTTATTCATATTTTTCTTATGAATCAAACTATGTCTAAAATTCAAGTAGGGTTGGTTTAAAATGCTTAAAACCAAAAATTTCACTTAAACTTAGGACCGTTCTAAAATAGACTAAACCCTTTTAGTAAATCCCACCATTAAAGTTAATTTTCGAGTTTATTGGCATTCGTATCCTTATCTCTATCGAGTCAACCTATCGAGCAGGAGATCAAATGCGTCAAAACATCGTTTCGTATGCAGGGACGGTCGTAATGTTACGACTCCCTTATCGTACCTAACGAGGTTTTCGTGCATCTAATCAACTGGAGCTGCCACGCATTCGCCATGATTTTAAAAGTGCACCTGCTTGATTGGTCGACTCGATAGAGATAAGGATACGAATGCTGATAAAACTGAAAATTAACTTTAAGTGTCTATTAGGGATATTGATGTTGTAGTAGCATCTTAAAATAATAAGCACCAAATATAGGGAATAATGTTCTAATAATTTTATATGTATGTATACTTAGCATGTGCTAAGTATGTACTTAATAGAAAATACTATTGATGTCTTTTGTTGTATTTTGTGTGGGATGGAGGTCAGACGCATATTCTTATCACGTAAATGTTTTTTTAACGCTATGCGAGGACAGGTATTTATTAAATAAATTAATTAGTTGCTCTCCACAAACGTCAAAAGATCGATGAAAGGAATCTAGGAAAAAAAACGGAAAAAAACCCAAGAAAAATTATTATGATTAGCCCAAACCCAACCTAATTAAAGCTAGACTCACGCAACCCAAAATAATATTTTTTTATTTTCACGTACTTTAACTTACTGCATGTTAATTTTTGTTTACCGGTAAAAGACCTTTAATATCGAAGGTATAGTTCTGCCGGTATTTTCACATTTTTTCTCTAATTTTACTGGACTATTACTTAATGTTTACGATTCCAAATAGCGATTACGTAAAATTCACTGTTATCGTTGAAGGTCCGACCTTGATTTATTTTGCATGTGTGGCTAAATATAATAAGCAATGATACGATTATTACCATCACAGAGTTAGTTTATAACGACAGTATAGATCGAGGCACATGCATTCAGGATCTACGATGAAACCGTAGAGGTTAAGGCAAGAATTATAAGGTACGACAGATACGTGTTAAACGTATAATAAAAATTAGGTTATGGTAAATGTCAAAAAATAGTTATTTTATATTTATGATCATCAACTAATACGCAATATATATTAGGGAGTAAGGGATAGTGATGCGAACATAACGTAACCTTCATATCTGCTCAGAACAAATGGAGACCGTGCTCGCACTAAGTGTGGGACTAGATGTTTTCGATCAATATGATGCGAATACATCTAGCCTCTGATATCCAAATGCCAACCTCACCTTCTCGTGGTGTTCCCTATCTAAAACAGACGAGGCTCTGGCGGCCGAATATGGGCGGTATAGTCCTATGGGGAAGTTAAACTGGACCTAATAACCACTAGGAACTGCTCCATTAAGGATCTGTACAGACTCGTACAGGGGATAAATCTAATGGCGTGGTTAAACTAGAATCAACACTGATTTGATTTGATTTGTCTCCACAGCAAGTTTAGGTCTTGAAATATATAACACTGCAGCTTCTTAACTTATTGTATCTCTTGCTGTGTGCCTTCCTAATCTAAGAGGTTTGACGACCTCGCGAGGAGCAGCAACCCCTTTATTAGGTTTCTCTGGCAGTTAGCTTCTCTGGAAAGGTCGTCCTCCAGGAGGTTTTGTGTTCTGCAAAAGGTTAGTGCTGGGCACTCAAATATGATTTGAGCGGCTGTTTCGTCATCCTCATCACATAGTCTGCAGGTCGGTTCGTCTCTATAGATTCCCATCCTGTGCAGGTGGTCTCTCAGTGCGCAGTGACCGGTTAATAGCCCTGTCACTTGTTTGATTTCTTTCCTATTCAGTTCAAGGATTTCACAGGTGAGTGGTGCTGAAGGGGATGCTACCATTCTTTTGCTGTGGTTTTGCCCCGATATTGAATGCCAGTGGTTTCGATGGTCTTCGTGCACCCATCGCTTGATATAGCCACGTATCGGGGTTTTTGGAATTCCAAATACAGGTTCAGTTCCTATAAATGGTCTTTCTGATCCTTTTCTTGCTAAAGAATCCGCGTGTTCATTGCCTGCTACCCCTGTGTGCCCCGGCACCCTCGCAAGGGTGACTCTATTGTGTTTCGCTAGGGTTAGAAGGGTTTGAAAGCAGTTCCACACTAATTTTTAGTGAATTTATTGGCATGCCAGAGCTTTAGTAGCTGCTGGGCTGTCTGTGAAGATTGTTATATCTTTGTTGAGATATCTTCTTCTCAAGTTTTCCCGCAGACAAGTCTCTATGGCATGTATTTCAGCTTGGAATACTGTGGTATGTTTCCCCAGAGATGCAAACCAATTTGATCTTGGGGCTAGACCATATAATACCGCTCCTGACTGTCCATCTTGGATCCGTCGGTATACCATCCCAATTTTCCTGACTGGACTAGTAATTTCTCCGTCTTGTTTTCCCAGGATAGCTGGGTCTTAAACGGCTTGTTCGTGTGGATTTTCGGAGTCATGATGTCACTCCTCATCTCTAGCATGGTTATCATACCCGTTGTCATTGCATTTTAGTCTGTATGCTCCCATTCTTGCCTCCTCTTTGATGACAATGTCAAGTAGTGGGAGGTTTAGAATGGTCTCCATAGCAGCAGTTGGTGTGGTGCTCATTGCTCCCATTATGCAAATACATGCAAGTCGCTGGAGTTTGGAGAGCACCAGTTTGCAGTGCTTTATTCGGTCTTCGGCCACCATACTGTGGCGCCGTAGGTTATTTTGGGTTTTACCACCATCGTGTATAACCAATGGGTTATGTGTGGTGCAAGCCCCCAAGTTTTCCCTACAGCTCTTCTGGTGGCCATTAGCGCGATTTTGCTCTTGTTAATGGCGTAGGCAATATGCCCGTTCCAGGTTTGTTTTGCATCCAAGATAATAATCCCGAGATATTTTACCTCCTGGGCATATTGTATCTGTTTTCCAAAGAAGATGGGGGTTAGAATCAACATTAGGAACTGCTCTATTAAGGACCTGTACAAACTCGTACAGGGGATAAATCTAAATAATAGCTGCAGTGCAGTGACTTTGGCCAGCCATCAGGCTGGTCGGAGCCACAATCGGGGGGTTTTAGTCGGTAGGAATCCGACCAACACATCCGACACTACCCGGGCTGTCCTGACAGAGGGATGAGACTGTCGATGTCGGGGGAGTATATTGGACGGTTGAGAGGTATTTTGTCAGCACTAAGTTCATTCGTATTTAACACCTTTCAATAAACAGTATAATAAACCATACACAAAAATTCAGGATAACTTATGGGGAAATATGTCTGTTAAGATTATTTTCAAGATTTTTGCAGCTTTTAACATAGCACGGTCTCACTCTTCGATTCTCAGCCATTGTAATCAACGAAAAAATCAATACAATCACCTTTTAAAAACCCCGACTTAACCTACATTTTAACGGCCATTTGTAATTTTTTAAATTTGACGTCTTGAGATGCCCTCTGGCAGACATTGACAACCTAAATTTTGTTAGGTTGGTAGTCCCATTTCGCAAGAAAAAAAAATAACCGCACTTTTCGCAGAAAATAATTTTTTACGGGAAAGGTGAAAGTGGCAGATCTATAATTTATTCCTTAACCTATGGATGAAACTCAACACCGGTGCACGTTTGTTTGACATCAACTAAATTTTCTTTCAATTATCGCCTAAAAGGATAGAACTGCCAGAGTCCTGTTTTTTTTTTAGAGTTCTGAGTTTGTCGAGGGAAGTAAAAGTGACAAGATTTCTTTAAAATAAAAGTAGACCCGACTGCACATTTCTGCGTACGTTTGGGTATCAACTCAGATGTAATTAATACCAAAAAAGACAAGACGAGACCAACGTAAAAATTTGTTTTTAATTTAAATAAATAAATTCTTGAAACACCCAAAACGACAGTTAAACGGCTCGTAAAAGTCTAGGATTTACTTCAAAAACTATTTTTAAAACATAAACTTTCGTTATAAACACACTCAAAAACTATATGAAATTAAAAAAAAAAACACAAAAATATTGAAGAGGCCATATCCAGGAGAAAAAGTAAGGATTATATTCTCCATAAATATGAAAATGACATTAATATGTACCAGAAAGTTCAAACTTTGACTAATATTGAGACCTGGCTCCAGATCCTATTTTTCGAAGCCGGTCAAGTCGCGTCCAGTAAAAGAGTTAGAAAAAAAATAATTTCACCTGCCTAGTCACTGACCTTGTTCTATTTTTTGACTGTTTATTTAACATAATTTTTTAACCCCCGACTAAAAATCCATATAGAACAAGACTTCAAGAGTCTTATTTACGTCTAAATAAATTCTGAACGTCTCTAAAATAGACCTCGTAGTTTCAGAGATAACACGCTTTCCTCACACAGATGTTGAGTAATATTAGATATGACGAAATATTTATACAATTATGATAAAATTTAAATTTAGGGGCGAAGCAATTGGGGATAGTTTTTAGAAAAATTCTTAGTTTTACCTAGAAAAACTCCTCTTCAAATTAAATCTTGCCTACGCTTTTTTACTATACTCTTCCAATAAGACAAAACCCCTAAAAAAACAACAAGAGAAAATGAAACACATTCATTTACTTTCATCTACGTAACTGTCAGACATTAAAGCCCCCGTAAGATAAAACCTTGCATGGATACGCCTCTGTGCAATCATGAAAATCTAAAAAGTACTTCTCAAGTTAAAAGTAAAAGTTTTCGTAGGGGTTGGCCAGACATACGTTTTTTGACAGCTCATATCTCCTATCACAGACGATCCTCATAGAATTTCACTATTTTTACTGTGTTATTTTACCGCGGGACATAGCTCCATTTTATCCGTCCGGGGTTCTAATTTTTTTCTTTCCTTAAAATTTTAAATCGTAAATTTTAAAGCATTTAAACAAGTCCGTTTTTTATTTGAGACACCCTCTAGATAAGCAAATCCTAAACTATTTATTTCTGGAAAAAAAACGATATATTTATTGACATTTTAACCTTGCCAGCCTTGGCCTTGGCGAGGGAGTAAATAATTTTATTTTCGTACTATTTTTGCGACTTTCCGCGATAATAATAATTATATTACATATTCGCAAGGTCAGATAAAAACAGAGAAATTAAATGCTAGTAGAAATCGCTTTAAATACTAGGCACCCCGTTTTTGACTTAGGTAAAGCTGGGGGGACAACCATAAGGGGCCACAAAAATTCCCATGCCAGAATTTGGTGCTAATTTGTTGCTAATTTGTTACCGAAGAATTAAATTTGTCGCTGTTGCCGTTTCCGAGAAATCGCGACCCCTGTGACTTTACGGTAAAGCTGAGGGGCCACCCCATAACTCCTGATTGACAAGCGATAGTAGAATAAATCAAACGCCATAATTTGTCGCTCGAAGGCCTTATGTGCATTAACATATAAAAAACAACGAAAATATCGCGTTTTTTTTAATCTTCAAAAAACTCTATTTTGCTAATAACTTCTCTTGTACTGAACCAAATGATGCAGAGCCCATTAGGCGTCAACGAGCGTGTTCGAATTTTTTGCTGCCATTTAAATGTCTTACAAGCAAAATTCACAAAAAAAAACTATTTTTTTTGGGAAATTGTACCACTGTGCGTCCAATAAATCGTATCTCGGTTATTTTAAGAGATATTAGGCTTAAACCAAAAACATAATTTAAGTCATGCTAAGTCCAAATTTGTTCGGTACAATAGCAATACGTCGCTCCTGTGGCGTTCAAGAAAATTTGTTGAAACTATTTTCTGAAATTGACCAAAAAGTCGCAATGATTTGCATACCGTGAAGCTGAGCTCAAAGCGGGCTTTTTAAGTACTCAAATACAACATTTTTCGCCGGTGCCGTTATCGAGCGAGATATTGTGATGAAAGTGGTTCACTATTCCACAAATCTGCACCCGAATATCCACAAAAACTATTTATGGGGCCCCCGAGATTCGTATACCATTTAGCTGGGCCCGAACAGGACTTTTCAACTATCTAGACCCAGAATTTGTCGCTGGTAACGTTATCGAGATATCGAGATTTAAGGGGTTCACTATTCCACATCTCTATACCCGGATATTTCCAAAATTAGTTATGGGGCCACCAAGTTTCGTATACCCTTAAGCTGGGTTCAAATAGGGCTTTTTAATGACACAAACACAGAATTGGTCGCTGGTGTCGTTATCGAGATATTGCCATCAAAGTGGTTCACTATTGCACGTCTCTACATCCGGATATCTCCAAAACTATTTATGGGGTCACTAAGTTTCCTATACCATTTAGCTGGGTTCGAACAGGGCTTTCCAAGTAACCAGACCCGGAATTTGTCGCTGGTGACGTTATCGAGATATTGCGATTTAAGTGATTCACTATTCCACATTTCTGCACCCGGATATCTTCAAAACTAATTATGGGGCCACCAAGTTTCGTGTACCGTTTAGCTAGGTTCGAACAGAGCTTTTTAATGACCCAAACACAGAATTTGTCGCTGGTGCCGTTATCGAGATTTTGCCATTTAAGTGGTTCACTATTCCACATTTCTGCACCCGGATATCTGCAAAACTATTTATAGGGCCACAAATTTTCGTATACCGTTTAGCTGGGTTCGAACAGGGCTTTTCAAGTAACTAAACAAAGAATTTGTCGCTGGTGCCGTTATCGATATTTTGCAATTTAAGTGATTCACTATTCCACATCTCTGCACCCGAATATCTCCAAAACTATTTATGGGGCCACTAAGTTTCGTATACCGTTTAGCTGGGTCCGAACAGGGCTTTCCAAATAACCAGACCCAGAATTTATCGCTGGTGCCGTTATCGAGATATTACGAGATATTAGACAACTAAGTTTCAAACTCTTTTTTCATTTTTTTTTTATTGAACATGCAATTATCTATCTTAATATAAAAACCGCGTGTCGTCAGCTGCTACGGTTCGTGAGTTTTTATAAGTATATTTTTATTTTTCTTAGATATCTCAAAAACTACGAACCTGACAGACTAACATTGATATAGTTTTTGTTGAAAATGTAATTATCCGTCTAAATATTAAAACCGTGGCTCTCTAGATCTTATAGTACGTGGGTTAAGATTTATATAGGTATATTTTTGTTTCTCTTACATATCTCAAAAACTACGAATCTGGCAGGCCTAATCATTAATATAGTTTTTATAGAAAATGTAATTATTTACCTTAGCGTGAAAATCTAACTGCTACGGTTCGCAGTTCAGATATTTTAAAAAGTTTATCTCCCATTTCTACCCTCTTCGCAACCCCCCACCAACACCAAAAACTAATCAGCTCACCGCCTGGTGCCAGAAAATTTGATAAGAATCGGTTAAGCGTTTTGTGAGTAATCGTCCTCGGAGAGTACGTTAAGAGGACGGTCCCGTGTGATCCATATATTAGAAACCTTTTGCACCTCTTGTAAAAAATCCCCGTTAGGTGACTTTATCGCTTAATAACCCGTTGTGACGTAGCTAACGTCACGTTATTTTTAAGACAGCATTTTTAGTTTTTCCACGCCGCCTTTGATTTGTTTATGGCCGACTTTATACGGTATTTATTATTATAAAGATTTACAAAAAGAATTTAATGTCCAATAACATTTTTCATTTAAAATATCTTATTCTTGTGTTTTTTACGAGAATTTTAATTATAATTGATCTTTAAAAACTCAAAAACACAACGGATAAAAGGAAGGTTATGATAAACAGATCGGAATCCCTTGTCATAGTTGCCAGTGAAAATCAATATTTTACATTTCTTACGAAATTCTAGCCAAAGAAAATGATTAAACAAAAATTGAAACGTATCTTTGCAACTAAAAAGAATACAGAACATATTTTTGCATTCAAAATCAATTTAAATTTTTTGTTTTTCTACTTAACGTTTTACTGTCCGCAACCATGTCAATTATAAGGGATACGGTATTCTCCCGCAAGTAACGTCAAACTTTAACTGCGCATGGCCTAAATAAGCGATAAAGTAAAAAGGCATCAAAATTATAGGTGCAAAAGATCTCTATTGATAGTGGAGCACGTTAAAGATCCCTAGCAGCCCCGACAAAGTGGTTTAGGTCTAAATCCCTCTAGAAAAAGAAAAGTGCCTTCCTAGGGGGTGCTCATCAGAACCGTATAAAGTCTGGTGAATGGGGTAGGGGGGGGAATGAGCCACAATAGATCTCTCAGGTCGCAGTGGAGGGAGCTGTTAATTGCACAAACCTAACCTAACCTAATGTTACTCTGTCAGATTCGTAGATTTTGAAATATCTAAGAAAAATAAAAATATACTTATAAAAACGTAACTCACGAACCGTAGCAGCTGGCGACACGCGGTTTTCACATTAAGATAGATAATTGCATTTTCAACAAAAAAAAAATGAAAAAAGTTTTTGAAAACAATTTTGAAAAACAAAATTTTGATTTTTTTTTAAAGATTTTATGGATGGCTATACGTGCCTGCTGGCGCCATTTTTTAATTTACCTAGTATCATAATTAATCTATACTAATAAAAGACCGGCAGTCAATAGTATCTATAAACGCAGATGTCAAACCCCTTGACCTACAGCCGTAAAAATTGGAAGACACATTGGGTGTGTGACATAGGCACCCGCTAAGAAAGGATTTTTGAAAAAGTTACCCCTAAGGAGGTAAAAAGGGGTTGACACTTGGTGGCCCCATAAATAGTTTTGGAGATATCCGGGTGCAGAGACGTGATATAGTGAACCACTTAGATCGCGATATCCCGGTAACGGCACCAGCGACAAATTCTGGGTCTAGTTACTTGGAAAGCCCTGTTTGAACCCAGGTAAACGGTATACGAAACTTGGTGGCCCCATAAATAGTTTTGGACATATCCGGGTGCAGAAATGTGGAATAGTAAACCACTTACATGGCAAAATCTCGATAACGGCACCAGCGACAAATTCTGTGTTTGGGTCATTGAAAAGCCCTGTTCGAACCCAGCTAAACGGTATACGAAATGGTATACGAAACTTGGTGGCCCCATAAATACTTTTGGAGATATCCGGGTGCAGAAATGTTTAATAGTGAAGCACTTAAATCGCAATATCTCGGTAACGGCACCAGCGACAAATTCTGTGTTTAGCTTAACGGTATACGAAACTTGGTGGCCCCATAACTAATTTTGGAAATATCCGGGTGCAGAGATGTGGAATAGTGAACCCCTTAAATTTCGATATCTCGATAAGGTTACCAGCGACAAATTCTGGGTATAGTTAGTTGAAAAGCCCTGTTCTAGCCCAGCTAAACGGTATACGAAACTTGGTGGCTTCATAATTAGTTTTGGAGATATCCGGGTGCAGAAATGTGGAATAGTGAACCACTTAAATGGCAAAATCTCGATAACGGCACCAGCTACAAATTTTGTTTTTTGATAATTAAAAAGCCCTGTTCGAACCGAGCTAAACGGTATACGAATCTTGGTGGCCCCATAAATAGTTTGGAGATATCCGGGTGCAGAGATGTGGAATAGTGAAACACTTAAATCGCAATATCTCGATAACGGTATCAGCGACAAATTCTGGGTCTGGTTACTTGAAAAGTCCTGTTCGAATCCAGCTAGACGGTATAGGAATCTTGGGGGCCCCATAAATAGTTTTATGGATATCCGGGTGCAGATTTGTGGAATAGTGAACCACTTTCATCGCAATATCTTGCTCGATAACGGCACCGGCGAAACTTTTTGGTCAATTTCAGAAAATAGTTTCAACAAATTTTCTTGAACGCCACAGGAGCGACGTATTGCTATTGTACCGAACAAATTTGGACTTAAATTATGTTTTTGGTTTAGGCCTAATATCTCGTAAAATAACCGAGATACGATTTATTGGATGCGCAGTGGTACAATTTCCCAAAAAAAATAGTTTTTTTTTTAAATTTTGCTTGTAAGACATTTAAATGGCAGCAACAAATTCGAACAAGCTCATTGACGCCTAATGGGCTTAGTTCTGCATCATTTGGTTCAATATAAGAGAAGTTATTAGCAAAATAGAGTTTTTTAAGATTAAAAAAAACCGCGATATTTTCGTTGTTTTTTATATGTTAATGCACATAAGGCCTTCGAGCGACAAATTATGGCGTTTGATTTATTCTCCTATCGCTTGTCGATCAGGAGTTTTGGGGTGGCCCCTCAGCTTTACCGTAAAGTCACAGGGGTCGCGATTTCTCGGAAACGGCAACAGCGACAAATTTAATTCTTCGGTAACAAATTAGCAACAAATTAGCACCAAATTCTGGCATGGTGGCATGGGGCAATTTTTGTGGTCCCTTATGGTGGTCCCCCCAGCTATACCTACGTCCCGTTTTGTGTTAACGAAACGGATGTCCAATATAGTTTGGCATTTTGCAAAAAAGAAGGTAGAAGTGTACCGCCAGCGATACAAGGGGAGGGGGGTTCGTATGAATAACTTATAAAAAAAATTGAGTGAATATTTTTTAACAAGTTTCTTATGCTGATACAGCCGATTTCAAAGGGGGGATGGTTTGTTGTAGGTGTTGGGTTCGATTAATATTAAATGCACCGCCGGCAAAAATTTTGAAAAAATTATCCAAAATTGTCTTTTTTGCAAATTTTTTAAAAATACTTTTGACAAAAAATTAACTAAATTATAAAACATTAAACTAAAACTGTAACAATTTTTTTGCAGTTTAAGCCAAACATTCCTCAAAAATTTTACTTCTTTTTGTTTTTATATATATAAATAATTAAAAAAAACTGGGTTGAATTAGCTGCCAAGATAAGGCTAATGGAATCTAATCTAAATTATAGATTTGTTATAAAAATCTTGTCAGAAATGCGCCGCAGGAGAAAGTTTTGTAAAAAATATACTAAAAATATTGCTTTTTACACATGTAATACTCAATGTCTTATAGCGATGCAGGCAAAATTGTTTGCTGTTTAAACAAAAATTAAAAAAAAGTAACATTGTAACAATCAACGATGTTATAGTGCCGCAGGCGAATTTTTTTTAAACTAGAGCTAGAAATTTGAACCAAAGCAAAACCATCATTATACCGTTCACCAAAAAAAGGAAGCTTGACTTCCTCGTTCCTCCGGTACTAAACGGTGAAATAATCCCATTCGCATCTGAAGTAAAATATCTGGGGGTGACCCTCGATAAAACACTTACATGGAATGCGCATTTGGAGAAAGTAAAGCAAAAGGCAGCACTGTCTCTATGGACGTGCAAACGTATCTGCGGTAAGTCTTTGGGCGTTAGCCCCAAACAAATGTACTGGCTGTATATCACGGTAGTTAGACCCATGATTACATACGGGGCAATAGTTTGGTACAAGAAGGGCAGGCAAACGCTGGTTCGTGCCAAACTAACAAGCATCCAACGTCAAGCAAGTATGGTGATATATAGTGCTATGAGCACCACACCATCAGCAGCGCTTGAATGCCTCCTAAACCTTCCTCCTCTACACCTTGTCTTGGAGAAAAAGGCTATGAAGGCAACCTACAGAATCATAGCCAACCAATGGGGTGGCAGGGCAAGTCAAGTAGTACCAAACCCTTTAACGCGGGCAATTGAGAGCCACTGCAAAATACAGTGGTATCAAAACCGGGGCGAACCGGAACTTTTGCTGAAAAATCGGGACTGTCCGGGACGGATTTTTTCCCTGGGACAAATGGTTAAAAATCGGGACTGTCCCGGCCAAACCGGGACGGTTGGTCACCTTAGTTAATTTAGTTTAATAAAAAAACGAAAATATGAAAAACACATACCTAGTAAATAAAATTACTGTTGGCTCTTTAGCCTCATAACTATTCAGCCGAATTGTCGGCTCTTTAGACACTCCCTTCCAAAAATCTACTATAAGTTACCTTTTTCTTGGACGGTCATGAACACAAAAACGTTGCCATAAGAAGATGTGTTAAACAAAGAACCATATTACTATTTTTTATTGACTAACACCCTTATGGCAAATTATTTTTCATTTTACTCGACAACCGCCACATATAAACCCTACATGATATATTTTTTGAATTAAAACTAAAAAAAAAATAGGATTCCATTAAAAAAAGAGACCCTCATGGCTACCCTGCGTCTAGTGTGGGAAAAAAACTGAAATTGTGACAGAAGTCTACCTAATTTTATGAGTTGTGTTTTCCAAGTGAGACTTTATAAGCGGTCACCTTGAACATAACTGACTGTAAATAAAAGGTCTCATTTTTAAGTTATTAAATTCTTTAATTAACAATATTTCACATAAAACTTGGCTATAGATACAGCAAACTGTAGATTTTTATTTTTAAATGATAAAGTTTAAAGTGCTTTCTACAGAAAAAATTCTAAATGTAACACTAAAAAAACAAAAAAAAAACTTAACAGTAAAGTTATTTATTTGTTGTCAAATAAACATCAGAATTGGCTGAACTTTGAATGAAAGGCACTTTTTGTAAAAACTAAAACACAGCTCAGAGCAATCAATGCAAGCAATCACTTTCTTGGTAGGAACCATGTGTTGTATTTTGAACGGTCTTCTTTCAGTAACCTGTACCATTTCGCAGGTTTTTTTTTGTCCTGCTCGCAAATTTCATTCTTATTGATATTTGCATCCTTTAACGTTTTGCTTTTCGCTTTATTCCGATAGGCTGCGCGCTGCATATAGCCATCCAACATTCAGTGTTGTTTGACAACGAAAGTTGTTTAAATTCTCTGGGTGTGGTTGTTTATGTTATGCTTCATACGCCAGGTACAGTCCTATGTTACCCTGATGATTCCTAACAAAGATGAAACAGGCCTGTAGGTTTCTGGACTATCCATTAGATATTGGAGGCCTGGTCGTAATGAATTGAAAAGCAAAATGTGTGTCCGATATGCTACGAACCTTTCTTTTTATCATGTGATAGAAGGTTTGATGTTACCATAACCTATAAATAAAACAATGAAATAAGAGCTTATAAGTATGAGGTATTAACTTGTAGCAGGTTTGTGCAGCTGTATCATGCATAATTGACAAACATAATGAACTTTCTATCCATCCTTTTCTATTCATATATGTGAGAAAGAGACAGACATATAAGATTAAGTAGCTGCATAAACCATGCTTTAGAGGATTGAACTAGGTTAACCTATAACTAAGGATACTTGTTAACTGTGAAAATTGGATATTTAATTAGTTTTTGAGTTATGATGAAACCCCAACTCTTCTATTCCCACATAAAGTATATCCATGAATGTCCCGTATGGGCATCCGTCAGAAGTGATTATTTATCACACTTGGATGTCTGTTGCAGGTCCATCACTGGATGTCCATTGTATGTATATTTCATGTATGATCATAAATGGGATAAAAGTTGGATGAATGTATATATGACGACGGATATCCATTGGATACACATATTCATGGCTTGTTATGAGGTTTACTTTGTATGTTTCCACATTATACTCAATCAATATGTATAAAAAATCAAGCATTTTGTTATTTCATATATCACGCTCTTGGTCAGAACAGAGAACATGCTCTATGAAAGAAAAACAAGACAATCTTTTCAATATGTATTGAGTATGATGTGAAAACATACTATATATTGCACTAGGTATATTAATTTATTGCTTACTTTTGTGTCGACGCACAAGTCTGATGCCCTTCAGCCCTCAACCATAAATGGCCATTATTTCTCTTGCCAGGTTTTTCGAAACTGTAATTTTTCAAGGATAAAATCGTCTTGTATTGGAATCTCGGGGAGACTTGTTGCGCCGGATCCGCCTCGGCCTCCTCTAAATAATATATAACTCTATTCACGAGCCATATTTTTTCTGGCTCCATCATTTTTACCGACAATATTTATATAAAAAAAAGGCAAACGAAATAAAAACAGGATCACTATAATAATGAAACAAAGGTTTTCACTATAATAATGAAACAAAGGTTAGGTTACAAATTAACCAACCAAACATTGCATTCTGCGCAAGTTTCGTGCGATTACAGTGCCTTTCTCCGGCCTCATACCAGTAGAACGTTCACCTGCGAATTTTGGACGGACGGGAACACTCCTCGCGCGTTGAAGAATACAGACTAGAAATTTCAATTCAAGAATCGACACCCTGCAGGCTGCAGGGTCAACTATATAGATGAGCGAACTGAGTGTAGCCTAAGTAGTTCTAAAAATACCACCTAATTGTTCGGCGTACTTACAGATACAGAACAAAAATGGCAAAAAATAAAAAGCCGCGTACAAACTGCTAGGCGCACGAACCCAAACGAACGAAAACGCACGTATACGTTAGGCTAATTCATGTGTACGGAACACAGCAAGTTTTCGACCGACTGTCAGTATATCAAATTAAGAGGCGTTTTCTCGCGTTGAAATTGTTTAAAAGTTTTTGAAAAAGTTTGAAACATTGATTTTCTCGCGTTGCAACGATGACGTCACATTTAACACAACAAATTTCGAAACGAAATCCTTTCCCGTTTCAAAGCCGACGAATGCGCAGAAGAAAAATTTTGCCTTTTTATATTTAGTTTTTTTTTTCTAAAGCACTGTTTATACTTTTTTACCAGCAATTAGAATGAAAGACGATCAACGGAACGTTATATTTAACAAATTCTTGGACCGTGATGGAGAAGTTATTAAAAATGATAATAATGAAGGTTTTAAAAAAGGGAAGATCAAAAGATCTTGGGAGGAAAGAACGAAAATTCAAAATTGGATGAGTGTCCCACAAGTAACACACAAAAGACCAAAGCGAAAGAAGAAACAATTAAACGATGTTTCGCCCGGGGTGACCAGCGTGGGCTCGTCAGTGGATTCACTAGTCACCCTCAATCCAGACATCATTTAACACCATCGCACACTCTGACTTCCAACTCTGAATCACTCACAAATAGGCATCGTTCCGCATGGTACTTATTATAAGTCACCTGATACGGGTTCGTCCTGGCGTGTTAATCTTTCCAATAGGAATATGCTCCTAAGATAATTAATTGTCTTAGGAGCATATTCCACGTAAAAGTTCTAATAATATAAATTACAGTACATGGATAAGTTTTTGTGATTAGAGTAAGGAGTGGGAGTAACGTCAAAAAAATGTTGTCCAAACGTAGATAGAGAAAATACAAGTCAGTTCAGTAAATAGAGGGGTTTCGTTCTCAAAAAGGTCTGATAATTCTGAATTTTCGATATATTATATATAGGTCGGTAAAATAGTTGAAAATCCGAGTTTTTATCATTGAAATCTTGAAACCGAAAATTTACAATTTTTTTTGTTTTTCGCATGTAGATCCGTTCCAGTACACTAAATCTCAAAAAAAGTTATCTACAATATATTATAGTTCTACAATCTATAGCAATGAACCTTTAGATGGGGCACGTAATTTGTAAATTTTTATTCAGTTAGTTAAAACTCCCACGTTTTTACCACCTTTCTGTTGCTCACTCCGTCGTCTTGGAAAAATCTCCGAAATATGGAACTTTTTTTAGTTTTTTATAGATACTTTCATTCCAGTACATTTAGACCTCGATTTAAACGTAAAAACAATGCATGCAATTAAGTATATTATCAATATTCTACAAATACCGTCATATGTTTTTTTTCTACCACTCCAAAGACGGTATGGATCCCCAAAAAAGGCTAAAGTCGCGCATTTAAAAAAATTTCCGGTGTGTTTTTTTTACATGCCATGTAAAAAAACCGCGTAGTATCTTATGAAAGTTGGTTAGTTTTAACTATGTTTTCATAGGATTTTATAAGATTCTAAAAAGTCATAGAAAAACTCTGTACTTTATGAGATTTAACTTTATTTTTACACACCGCATGAAAAACATGTCCTTCGGTGGGTTTATTCTTGAATCGAGAGAACATTTGCTCCCAGGGAGTCAAATTATCTCACTACTATGCATCTCATTGGTCCAAATCTTCGAGTTTAATAAAAGGCAAGAACGGTCGTAGAGATAATCGATACTGCAAAAAAAGTTACTACATATTTTCGAGTTTGAAAAAAGGCAAATAGCTGAGGGAATCCACCTGGATTTTGGAAATGTAGTAGAAAGAGTTTCTTCTGCAGCAAGAGTTAGTAGAACTACAATATACGAGCTAAGGAAAAAGGGCATCAAATGTGATCAAATATTAAAGGAACAAAAATGAACAAAGGCAAAACAACAGATCAAAATTACCGATTACAAAGGATGGTACTTAAATAATTTTAAGGAAAATGTTCCACATCGTCTGAATCAGACAAAAAATTGTCGCTTTCATCATCGTCATCCGAGTCTGTCACTATAAGGGGGTTGATATCTGAAGTATTGCATACTTTAACCATTTCCCAAGCATTTAAAATGTCTGTATTTGTATGTCACATGAAGTTCTTCCAATGTTCGACGGATATTTCATTTATGACCATTTCCCACGTTACCAAAACTTCATTAGCTGTTCCATTTGAAGCAAAAATATATTGGTCATATTTTCTCTTGCATTCCGACCAAACCGTTTCTATAGGATTAAATTGGCAGTGGTATGGTGGCAGCCTCAGAACCCTGTGACCAAAAGGTTTGACATATTCGTCGAGATAAAACCTTTTTTCGGTGTTTCTTTTTTTTTCTACCAACTTTCAGATTCGGTCTTTCATAAGCGTCTCAGAAAAGGCAATTTTTTTCTCGCGAAGCCACAAAATTAATTTTTTTTTTCGAGGAATCTCTTCTACTACTTCAGAGTGGTAGCTCGCGTTATCCATTATAATTAGAAATCTTGGCGGCAGGTTAGGAACAAATTGATCTTTGAACCATTCTTCACAAAGTTCTTCCGGTTCATGCTATCATGGTAATCACCACTTTTCGATCCACTTTTAAAGATTAAACTTGCGCCTTTGATGAATCCGTTTTCATTACCAGCGTTGAGAACGATGTATCTATATCCTAAGAAAATATGTAGTTTCAATAATATCGTGGATGAAAATACGATACCCTTTTTATTTTTATAGTTACTTGTCCTTTTTATTAATTTTATAGCTGTTTTGAAAAGCCTTTGACAGTAGTAAAAAAATAAAAACTACTTTATCGATCATTTAGAAAAACAGTTTAAAATATGAACACACGGTTTTCAACCCTTAACTTCTCTTGACCGCTCGTAGGAAAAATCTTGTACCTAACACGTGCGGAAAGCGTATTTTGGAAACTTACGGAAAAGTATCACTTTCCGCACTTAAGTAAATAACTATTTTCTTAGTGAAAAAAAAACATTTACCTTCACCAGATTTTGTAGAACTGGTAGCCTTGCTGTTATCTTGCCAGGTATTCCGGAATGACCCCTTACTAAATATCCATGTCTCGTCAAGGAAGACTGGAGTGAAGCCGTGATCCAATAAATTCATGTTCTTAACATATTCTCTTAAAAATTGAATTCTTTTATTAAAAATATGTGGAAGATCCATCAGATATTTTCTATTGTTGATTTTCTTCCATCGAAAGCCAATATCTCTTACCCATTTTCGAAGAAAACTGAAGGAATATTTAAAATGGTTGGACATGTCTTGATTCAGCTCGCGATGAATGCAGTATATAGTATCACGAATTTAACTTTTTAAGTAATCTGTAATTTTGGTCTGTTGTTTTCCGTTTTTGATTTTTGTTCCTTAAATATTTTATCAGATATGATGCCCTTTTTCTTTAATTTGAATATTGTACTTCTACTAGCTTTTGTTGTAGAAGAAATTTTTTCTAACACATTTCCATCCTCGAAAAACGTCAGTAAATTTAATATTATTAATTGACTCTGATCACTTAGTCGCTTCGCTCCCATTTTTATGTCAATTTAAATTGCAAAAAGTGACGACTTCAAAATATTGACAATAATGTGACAGATTTTTTGAAGTAACGGTTGAAACAATCAACGACACGACATTTTTTTACATATTTATTGTCGCTATCTAAAACAATGTATCAAATAGAGATCCAAAAAAATGAGGTCAGTACGCTCATCAAAAAATTGGACTATATCTAGATGTAGAACATTCAGATATTTTTGGTCAAATTAACTAAATATGTACTTCGTTGCAAACATTTGGACCAATATGTAATAAATCCAAATATTCTGAATGAATGACAGAAAACTAATGGCTAAATGGCTTAAAAACATCACCGGCTTGAACGCTATTCATCACAATTGTAGTTTTAACAACTAGTGCCTAAAATAGTGCTTTTTTACAAGCGTTGGTTTAAATAACGAGCGCAGCACCATCTTTACACTATAAATCAAGACGGCTGGTAAATGTAATAACAATGCGGTTTCTATAGCGATGTGCCTTTTTACTCGGTGACGTTCATTGTTGCGACTTTGACAGTTTGAAATTTCGACAAAATGATTTTTTCGTAAATGCAAGAATAATTAGATTTTTTTAATATTACTATATTTCGCTATTTCTCTTTAATTTTGGATAAAAAACGCTCACTCACGCACACACAAAAGCCATGCTCTAGTTATCTGCAAACAGTTACTAAAATCATGTTTTTGATGCGTATAAAAAAAATATTTTGTAATTTGCGAACAACAAGTTTTGACTAATCAAAAACTGCATTTTTTTGATAAGATTAAATAATAACTGCTAGCAATCACAAATCCGCCAAACTTTTGCACGCGTTTACGCGTCTCCATGACAACGCATCAATATGATTCCATTGCTTTGGGATGCGTTCAACCCTACTTAACCATGATATAAAAAAAATTGGGAAGATATTCGCAGTTTCATATTTTTGAATATTTGACTATTTTAAGGAGTTTCTGGACCACAGTGCGGCGTGAATGGAGAGATAGGACCATCAAGTTATTACCTTTTACACTCTTGCCTGGTTTTTTAAGTCTATTAAGTTTTATCCCAGGACGAAAACACTTTTTTGGAAAAAGTGTTCTAGGATTGCGCGGGGTTTCAACCCACGACACACCGTCAACCCACAAGCCGACTGAGCCAATTTTTGGTGGTTTTTTCAAGATGGCGCAGGGAGCACAGGGGGAGATGATGGATTTTGAACTAGTCTACCCACCTATATAACATATCCAAAATTCAGAACTACCGGGTCTCTTATGGGGTAACCCCTCTTTTTTGGCCTCAATCAGCAATTTTAAGGAAAACCTCCGAATATTAAAAATGTTAAACTTTGAACCCCAGTATCGAAAACCACTATCCGGATCGCTATGAGGCAATGATAGATTTTCATTAGGACGAGCTACAACAAAATAAGTTTTAAACAAAATACCACCGCCCTTTGACTGAGAGAAAGTGTTTAACTTTGAGTTAAGGGTTTTTCGTTAAACTGACTTATTACTTAAATTTAAATTTTGAGACATCTGTCCCGCATCCAAATACGCCACTGTTTTAAAAGTAAGTAATTCGATATTTTTACGCAAAAGCACAACAATAATAATAATAAAAAATTATTTTTTTTATGCCTTTAAGAACAAAGGGTATATTAATAAAGTACACATGTGTAGAGTTAAAGCTAGCATATCATATTTTTTATAATAAAAGATAATACCTCTGCTTTGTCTTAAAAGAAAATTACAAAATGGTTGCGAATTTCAATGTCACATTCCTGGAATAATAAGTTAATGCAAAATACGTAATATTAATATTTTTAAATAGTTATTAGATCAGGCGACAAACAACATTAATAAGAACATGAAAATTGTTGTTTGAAAGTTTGAGACCATGATGTGTGTGATATATTTTATTTATACACAACGTTTCGATCAGTACAATCTCTGATCGTCTTTAGGTGCAAACTACAATCAATTCCTAAGGCTACGTACTTATATACTGTGAGAAATCACTCAATGATGACTCTGCCCAATAAAGGCAGTTTCAAAGAATTTTCGTGTCTTCCAGTATGACTCCTTGTGCAAAACCTTTGCTGCTGTCCACTTCTTTCGGTGTTGTTTTGACCATGCGTGTTCGGCGATTCCTGATTTCGTTGTTCCTTAAGCCTAACAGATAGTGGTCTCACAAGGAACTTGGTAAACGCATTCCTTATTTTGTTTGTTCTCCGGTTTTGTTTTACTAAGAAGGCTTCGGATTGTATTATTAGATTTAAAAGCCGTTTTTATATTAAAGTTTTTCGCTACTCTTCGAATTTTCTCTGATACTCCTTTAACGTATGGAATTGTAAGACATGCATTTGCCTGGTTTTGGTCTTGTAATCTCTGTCCTGTTTGTTGAAATTTAGAAATAGTATCTGTTATAAGTTTAAGGCTGTAACCATTCTGCTGCAGATCCTTCTTAATGTTTCTTATTTCGATTTCCAAGTCATGAGAATTGTTACAAATTTGAACGGCTCTGTTATACAAAGTTCTGATTATGCATCGTTGATGAAATTGTTGTAAAATCATACGATCATAAGAAACGTCTAAGGCTTTCCCAGTAAATTCTCAAAGTGGTCTTGCATTTCCCAGCTCTAAGGATCCGCACCATAGACTTAAAAAAAAAAACCGTCTACACCGAGAGAAATGAACAGGCTTTTCCTAAGATTTTTTTGCTACACCAATGTAATAAAAAATAGCAGGACCTGTATTCTTGACACCCGTGCTCGTGAGTGTGAACAAATTTTGCACTTCTCACCCGCTTTGAACCATGTGAAAAGTGAGAGAGGCAAATACTCACCGGTGACTACTCACCTCACAGGCCGTCAAGAATATGGACAGAGCGATTCTTCGGACGGGGGATCCTTTGTACAGCGGCGTAGCGTGACTTAAAGGGCGAAGGGAGGGGCGAAGGCTCAAAAGGGCACCACGGCTGTTGGTACCTACCTGATTTTCAATTTTTGAATTCCCTGACTCTTCCAGGTTTTCCCTGACCAAAAATTAAAAAAATACAGGTTTTTTAGAAGTTCCAATAAAAAAATTAAAAAAATTATTTTTATTTAAATGTTCACAAGCTTCTGGACCTATAAATAGTTTGTAAATTTTTTGCTATTAAAGCAGAATACAAAAATTTACGTATTGAAAAAAGTGGGTTGGGATGGGATCCAGTGTCAATTTTAGACTTAATTGTTACCAAAATTATGTCCTGAATATACCGTAGGCAAACATCTTGAGAAAAGTATGGTAAAAATGTAATTTTTGACACGTTTTTAATTACTACGTTTATACGCACCTAAAAGCGCATTTAGAGAAGGACGGTTTTAAATAAAATCGCTTTCTCCGAGAGTTTATACGTCCTTCATGAAATATCATTAAATATGTAAGTTTAAAAAAAAATAAACAAAACAACTTAGATTTTTCGGAAAACCAGGGTTGAGTATTTCTTTAGTTTGGAAGAAATTCGCAAAGCGTTTTTAAAGTGATTATATTAACGACTCTAAAATGGGTTTTAAAGCGATAAACCACTTTCTCAAGTCGCTTTAAAATAAAATCGATTTAGTGCTTAAAACGGTTTTAGTGCTGTTTATACGACAACATTTTCAAACCGTCCCTATATAAAAGCGCTTTAAAAAGCCCGTATAAACAAAGTAGGCAATTTTTTTTTGTCAATATATTTCGCGTTTTTGCGAAATATTATTCAGGGGTAATGTAAATTTGACGAACTTGGAAACTAAAATTGTAAATGTAATAATAAAAATTTTTGCAATTTAAGAAGAAAATTTCTTAAAATTTTGGCATCACCTGAGGAACAGAGTAAGGAAAGCATAAAAGATAAAAACCATACTGTAAAAATTGGCAAACTTTCTTAGGCTTTCCCGATTTCATCCTTTAATTCGGATATCAACAAACAAAACGATTTATATTCATCTATAGTAGTACTTTCTAGATCTGAACTATAAAATAAAATTAAGTTAGCGAGACATTTTAAATTGTTTTCAGAATCGTTTACATTAATTAAACAATCGAATTTTTGGAAATCTTGTTTGAAACGTCTCTATAAGGGTATCACATTTCACATAGAATATAGTTATTTTGAAGTCTAGATCTACCCTTGGGTGAGCATGGTATAGAATAAACATCTATCCTAATCAGATATAAATATAGAAAGAAATAGGATGTGGCACTTTTTTTTCCATATTACGCGCATTTTCGCAAGTTTTTGAACTGTTTAGTCCCAACGCTTTCCAGCAACCTTTTTCGCTTTTCCAAACGAAACACATTTTCTGATTTTTTATTTTTTGACTTTTCACAATTACTTTTAATTTTTTTTTATAAATTACAGAAGGATAATAGTAGTTTTCACAACTAGTGGCTAAAATAGTGCTTTTTTTTACAATTGTTGGTTTAAATAACGAGCGCAGCGAGGTATTTAAAAACGCGAGTAAAAAAAAGCACAGTTTAGCCGCGAGTTGTGAACACTATTTTTTTTAATACCTTTATCAAAAAATCCAAGAAAAACAGGAAAATGCTTTTTAAAATCTCGAACGAAGAGCAAGACACCATCTTTACAACTATAAATCAAGGCAGCTGGTAAATGAAATAACAATATGGTTTCCATAGCGATGTACCTTTATGACGTTTATTGTTGCGACATTTTAATCTTTGACAGTTTGATATTTTGGCGATTTTTTTTAATGATTTTTTCGTAAATACTTGGTGAAAACTGGCAGAAATGGCTTAATTTTTAGTCAAGAATAATTAGATTCGTTCTATATTACTATTTTCCGCTATTTCTTTTTAATTTTTGGTAAAAAACGAACGCGTGATCAAAAAAAGATTTTTTTTTGCATCGGTAACCAAAAAAGCCATGCTTTGGTTTTCTGCAGACAGTTACTAAAATCATGTTTTTGATAAAGGTATAAAAAAAACACTTTTCGGCCACTGTTTCAAATCATTGGTAAAACAAGAAAAACATCTTTTTTTTCACGGCAAAAGAGAAAGACTTCCGATTATCGTTTACTCATATTGGTCTGGGGTGCGTTCAGATTGAACGTCGGGTGACGCCCGGGCGCGCCCTGGGCGTTCAGATTGCTCTGGTTAAAAATTACCTGGCTGTTCAGATTCTCGGTAGATTTTTATCGGACGCACAAAACTTATAACAGGTTTGTGATCGGACGCTATCCAAACACGCACTTTCGCACCCCACGAAATAGGTTGATAAAATTTGTCCCGCATGCGCAGACCAAATGCACAACCATTTCTAACTTTAAAAAATAAAAGATCAAAAGATCTCGGGTGGAAAACAACGAAAATTCAAACTTGGATGAGCATCCCACAAGGAACACACAAACGACCAAATCGAAAAGAGAAATGATCAAACAATGTTTCGCCCTGGGTAACCAGCGTGGACTCGTCAGTGGTTTCATTTTCATTTCTAACCTTGTTTCAAAAAAAAATATTTTTTTGTATTTGTGTTTTTTAAATTTGAAGTCTTTTTTTTTGGGCAATGAAAAGAATCGGTACACATTCCCATAATTTGGTTTTGGACGAGCAGAAAGGCAATTTTGTTCTAGATGGAACAATCAAGAGTGGTGAAGTGAGTGAAAAAGTGGTGAAGGTGAATCATCCTCAACGAGTAGTTCTTCATTTATAAACGCATTTACGATTACTTCTTCCATAATTACAAAAAAATTTAAAATCTTAAGAGTGAGGTTATGATAATGCGTCTTGTCCGTTCATATGGGACGAATCCCCGGGCACACTCGGAGTGCACTCTCTGTCAGGTAACGCTCTGCGCCGGACTTCACCCGGACTCTTCAATCTGAATGCACCCCAGTAATTGTTACATATTTTCGCACGCGTAACTGACGTTTATTATACACTGCTGAAAAATATTCTTTGTTTGTGGGCGTCTTTAAAATATAAAATGCTTAAAATTAAAATGTTTTATTACTTTTTTTATATTATTGTAATGTTTATTGTTTTAATACATAGCTGAGGGGACCCAAAGGCTGCCAAGACTCAGAGGGCGAGGGGAACCCCTCTGCTCCCTCCACGCTATGCCGCTGCCTTTGTAATATATACCATATTTATACTATATCAGATTTAAGACCATTATTATTAATGTGTCCAGCTAGCAAGTTCGACTGTGAAACCATTCTCTATGTATTATTTGTCATAGAAAGAGTTCCAATATAATATTAACACCTTAGTGATACTTTTTACCCTTATAGCAAAATATGTTTTACCTAGGACCAACGAATAATACTAATTTTACGACCATCTTAACACGATTTTAATGGCTCATTTACGGTCCTAGGATAATAATAAATCTTAGACGTAAACCACAAGATGGCATGACAAGCGATGAAACTTTATTTTATAAGAGCACTCAGTTACACAAAAATGTGGATTATTTTTCTATATTTTTAAGACAATAAATATTTATTAAACCCCTACCCTCTCCATACAGGCCGATCAATTCCTAGCGATTTAGTGTCCTCTTATCCACCTTCGCCGCCATTTTCATTCAAAAGTGACAGAAAATCCATTACTTTTCTGTCAATATGGCGGCGAAGATCGAGAAAAGGACACTAAAACGGTAGGAGTTGATTGGCCTATGTGGAGAAGGTATTGATTAAACGTAAATAAATCCAATATAATTTTAGTACCTAACCAAAAATAAGTCCCGTTAATTTGACATATTACGCAAAAAAACCTTGTTTTTAAACAGATACCTATATGAAAAGTCCCTCAGTAACCTTATTTGTTTTGACGTTTTATATAGAACGTCATTGAAACTTCAGGTTACAAGAGTGTTCGCGTAAAGTGTAGTACACTAACTCGCATGTTATGATCATTTGTTACATGCTCAGATAAATTAAGACACTCGCCTGCGGCTCGCGTCTCAAAATTCATCTTCGCGTCCCGTTAATTTGACATATTACGCAAAAAAACCTTGTTTTTAAACAGATACCTATATGAAAAGTCCCTCAGTAACCTTATTTGTTTTGACGTTTTATATAGAACGTCATTGAAACTTCAGGTTACAAGAGTGTTCGCGTAAAGTGTAGTACACTAACTCGCATGTTATGATCATTTGTTACATGCTCAGATAAATTAAGACACTCGCCTGCGGCTCGCGTCTCAAAATTCATCTTCGCGTCCCGTTAATTTGACATATTACGCAAAAAAACCTTGTTTTTAAACAGATACCTATATGAAAAGTCCCTCAGTAATCTTATTTGTTTTGACGTTTTATATAGAACGTCATTGAAACTTCAGGTTACAAGAGTGTTCGCGTAAAGTGTAGTACACTAACTCGCATGTTATGGTCATTTGTTACATGCTCAGATAAATAAAAACTTCATCTTCGCGTTTAATGGCCATCATAACATGCTTGTTATGTAAACTACTATAATTCTCGAATAAAAAAAGGACGACTTTCTTGAGGAGACAATTACTTCTTCGTGATTAAAAAGTAATTTACTACACTATCGGAATAACTGCTTGTTATAGAAAGAAATATTTCCTTTGTATCCAATGTATTAATACACTAATACAGCTGGCCAATTTCTCATCTTTAACTTACGTCTCAAATTGCATTTATCTCAACTTTGTCTCTTTTTAAAAACCAAAGTGAAAGAGACACAGATTATGTGGTAAGTGACGAATAGAACTTAGGTGGAAAGTGGCCAATTATGTATTTACCTTCTCTATCTACTTAAACTTAAGAGCCGTATTTATATTCCTTCCTTCAAGGAACAAGGTGCCCTTAACGTGCCCTTGGGCCAAAACAGTATTCAAAGTCTCGCAAGGTCGCCTTTTGAGAGTCTGCTTCTGCCAAGAAATTCGAAATCGCAGGACGTCTCGAAGGTCGCCTTCGACAAGGAAACCTCAAGGCTCCCTTCAGGAGAGGACTATGAATATGGCCCTAAGTAATACCAGGGACTGAAGTCTTTTTACCTTTCGGCTTTGCCAAGGTGACCAACTTTAAGAGAGAAAAATTCAGTATACTTATTGCATAACCACCCACCTTCCCCCTCAACCTGTTAAATTAATTTTAAAAAAATCTTTTTTCACAATTTTTTTATTAAAAAAATACAATTATTTTACAACTCTGAAGAAGTAATGATAATTTATTGAAGGAATAGGTTTACGGCTTTGGGGATTTTTAAAATTGAACGTCCATTTTTTTCAATGCCGACGTTTCGCAAAATTTATTCGCTTCTTCAGGGCTATTCAAGACGGTCGTTCCATGTGTCAATTTTTTTGCCAAAAGAACTTATGGTTAGGTAAAAAAACTTCGTTTTTGGTAAAGTTGCGTAAAATTAATTTAAAAAACCACATATTTAAGAGGACGTAACCTAAACACATTAAAATATTGTTAAAAATGATTCTATTCAGTAATTAATTTCCTCTCCGCTCGACACCACCCTCTATCAAGAACAACCAAAACTAAAAATCCACGAAAAACGCCGACACGCTAACTTCAATATGGTTTCCCATAATTCTGAACCTGTACTGGCCAATAGTGGCGTACGGACAGGGGGGATAAATCCCCCAATGGATCATAAAGATCAAAACATTTAAATGTAAAACGAATCGGCAAGTAACATAAAAAAATTCTATGACATGGTTTTCGTAACAAAACTATAATTGAGACATCCCAATCCACCCATCCTTGGCAGCTAACCCAACCTACTTTGTCAAAAATATTTTGCAAAAAAAGGTGGAAAAAGATAAAAATTTTTATAGTTTTTTTGTTAGAATTGCAAACAGTTAAAACAGGAATTTGTTTGTTTGTAAGTTTCAGACAATGATGTGTTTGAAATTAACTCTGTGTTTCGATCAATACAATCTCTGATCGTCTTCAGGTGCAAACTACAATCAATTCCTAAGACTACGTACTTATATACTGTGAGAAATCACTTATCCTTGAAGTTGGCTCCGCCCAAGGAGGGGCTTCCAAATATTTGGGATTTCAACACTTGTTTTACTGAAAATACCCTGATTCTGCCCAATAAGGGCAGCTTCAAGGAATTCTCGTTTCTCCCAGTGTGACTCCTTGTGCAAAACCTTTGCATCTGCCCACTTCATTCGGTGTTGTCTTAACTATGCATGTTCGGCGATTCCTGATTTCGTTGTTTCACCTTATTCGTATTCGCCTGATGTTCCTTAAGCCTAACAGATAGTGGTCTTTTATTTTCGCCTATGTATTATTCACCACACTCACAAGGAACTTATTAAATGCATTCCTTATTTTGTTTGTTCTCCGGTTTTGTTTTACTAAGAAAGCTTCGAATTGTGTTACTAGATTTAAAAGCTTTTTTAATATTAAAATTTTTCGCTACTCTTCGAATTTTCTCTGATACTAAAGGAGTATGGAATTGTAAGGAATGCATTTGCCTGGTTTTGGTCTTGTAATCTCTGTCATGTTTCTCCCAGTGTTTCTCCCAGTGTGACTCCTTGTGCAAAACCTTTGCTTCTGCCCACTTCATTCGGTGTTGTTTTAACTATGCATGTTCGGCGATTCCTGATTTCGTTGTTTCACCTTATTCGTATTCGCCTGATTTTCCTTAAGCCTAACAGATAGTGGTCTTTTATTTTCGCCTATGTATTATTCACCACACTCACAAGGAACTTATTAAATGCATTCCTTATTTTGTTTGTTCTCCGGTTTTGTTTTACTAAGAAGGCTTCGAATTGTGTTACTAGATTTAAAAGCTTTTTTAATATTAAAGTTTTTCGCTACTCTTCGAATTTTCTCTGATACTAAAGGAGTATGGAATTATAAAGAATGCATTTGCCTGGTTTTGGTCTTGTAATCTCTGTCATGTTTGTTGAAATTTAGAAATAGTATCTGTTATAAGTTTAAGGCTGCAACCATTCTGCTGCAGATCCTTCTTAATGTTTCTTATTTCGATTTCCATGTTATACAAAATTTTGATTATGCCCTCGTTTGGTTGTAGCAGTATGATTTAAACCTTGATTTAAATATTGTCCTGTGTGAGTGAGTTTACGATAGACTGTTGTTCTGATGTCGGTTTCTACTCGTTTAACAAGTACATCATGAAAAGGAATTTGACAATTTTGGTGGTGAAGAAATTCTGAAAGTTTCGAAACTACTTTTTTTGGGTTTTTCGCCACTAAGTTAAAGAAATTTTTTCAAAAATATGTTAAAACCCACTGGTAAATTCCTAAAGAAAAAAATTTGTTCGTTTGTCAGTGGTTTTTAAATAAGATAAAAAATTTGCCTACACACACGCAAATCCTAACTAGAATCTAAGTACTTAAATATATGGCCACCACTGGCGAAAGCGACGAACCCATTGGCAGACCGTCATCCTGAGCATAAAACCTATCTTTCACTTGAAAATAAGAGTTATGTAGGCAGCAACTCCATCACTCCCTCCAGCGGTAGGCTGGTACGTTCATAAAGGGATTCGTCATCAACCAGACTCTTTCCAATAATATCTAGCGATTCCTTTATGGGGACATTGGTGTATAGACTTTCGACATCAAAACTGCCAACTCTATCCTCGGGTCCTAAAGCAAAAGATTTAAGGATATCAAAACTAGTTTTGATATAGATTCATAGTCCTTTAAGAAGACCGCCTTCGGGAAGGAAAACTCGAGACTCCCTTCAAGGAAGGACTATGAATACGGCCAGAAAAGGTTTGTAGAGCGATCGATTACACCCCAACCCAAAATTAAATTTCAAAGGCAAGTTTTTGAGGTTATTTAAATAAAAAAATAGTCACTGACTAAAAAAGAAAATAGGTGCCAGTTATAATTATTTCAAATATTACTCCTCTTTATATTGCCTTGCAAATATTTAAAATTACCGCGCATTAACGAATAAATATCTCCTCATTTATCAAATTGCCCTTGAATTTTTTTCTACGTGCTGACCTTGAACCTTTGAGTGCTTTTGTTAATACAATCGCGACAACGTCTATACAAGGTGTCCCAAAAAAGGAATGTAAAATGTCTTAGTTGGTTTGGCACGGGTAAATTTTTTGGCACATATGTTTCTAAAACTATACATATAAATATAATAAATCCGTTTGTTTGTTTCAGCATCATGCCAATACTACTGAAAGGATTTTGATGGGAGTGTTACTACTGGATGTTTTGAATTCAGAACTTGGCATATTCTTTATTTTTTCAGAATCGGTTTACGGAAACAAAAGTTATGACTATACCTATTTAAAGTGAAAAATCGGGAAAAAAACATCAGGCAAAGCGGGTATTCGACTTGATGGAAGGGTTTGAGGGACAGAAGGTGAGGATTGAAATGGGTAGTACAGCAGAGTTAGGAACCATTGACGAAAGTACTATGGTTGCCGGGTTTAAAAATCTGTTTTGCAGGACATTGTTACCAAATTTCCAGGACAATTGCTTGAAAAAACAGGACGTTCTCATCATACAAATTTTTTCTGCTACTTTTTATATTTATAGGAACAACAATTTTAACTACTAAACGTAATAAATAAAATAAATCTAATAAATTCGCCTAAAACATTTGCTAAAAACATTATTTTCATCATCGAACGATAAGTACTACTGTCTGGCCAGTTTAAAAAAAAGGGGGAATGAGATAGCTTTAGTTAGCACTATCTCTCTCTTATCAGTGGCGTACTGCTATAATTTAAAAAAAAAGAATTTATTACGAATAATTTTTATCCACCTGGAATCAAAAAAGTAATATCGTGTAAATTTTTTTGTTTCCAAATCCATAAAAACATTAGCAAAACCTTAATTGTATAATTGAAAAATATATACTGGTTTTAAAACTGGTACTTAGCATTCGACTTTGCTGCTCTCAATAATTTATTTTATAAATTATTTTTAGCATAAACATAAAAATCTTTGCAAGAAAATGTGTAGTTTACTTTGATCTGCAGTTCAGATTTTACATGTACTATTGTCAGCCTATTGCGATCTTCTCGCCATGCTGCTGGACATAATGAAAATATTCTCTCGATTCTGCATTTGATCCAAAAATGCTAAACAGCAATTGTACTATTGTAAGCAAATTTTTAAATTCCGAATTGGACTCAAAAATGTGATCCCATTTCATTATTGTTCCTGATAATTCACTACTGTTGCAAATTTCTGGCAATATTGGTTTTAAAACAGAAAATTGTTCATAGAGTTGATCTAAATCCACATTAAAAGAAAAGTCTGTAGCAATTTTATATAAATCTTCAAAATCAAATGGGCTTTCCAATGAAAATAATTTAAATTTTGCCATGTAATTTTTGTTGGGATAACATATTTCTATAAAACTTCAAACAATTGGTCTTTCTTTACTCTTTGCGCCATGGTTTCTGGAAGCGACTTTAATATATTTGTACATCCAAAACCAAGAAATGAATTTTCGATCCTTTGTGTAATTTTATTTTTAATTAAACTTAAAATGTCGTTTACTTCAAAACATAAAATATTTTTTGTTCAAGTTTTTGTTTAAAATCATAAATAAGGTGTTATCGAAAAAGGCTAAATAACACTCAGCTATTTCGTTTTGAAAGTCGTTATTATCTTCAGCTGTAAAACAGTGGCGTAGGCAGAAATCGACTCTGGGGAGGTGGGGGTTTCATCATTTAATAAAAATCAACTGGCAAATTTTTAAAAATTAGGTTGGTGCCTATTGCTTGAGCTCTTGAACTGAAGGGAGGGGAGAGGGGCGGTTTAATAGGTGTTGAGTTGAATGTATACGGAACCAAAATACTTATTTTTAAAAGCCAGTCTCATCTAGTCTTATTTGCAGATTTTGAAAAAAATTAACCCTTAAATGCGCCGCAGGCAAAAATTTTATAAAAATTACACTAAAATTCTATTTTTTACGCGTTTCAAATGTTGTTTACGAAAAAATTGCTTAAAATTAAACAAAATTGTAACAATTTTTAATATTCGTAATTTTGACAAAAAAAAAACAAAAAATTATTTAAAAATTTTAATCTCTTAGGTTCGTAAAATATTTTTTAAAAAGTAGATTGGGTTAGATCACAAGAAAAGGTGGGTTGCGGTGGTATAAGTATATAGATTTGCTGCCAAATCATAAATGCGCCGCAGATGAAAATTTTAAGAAAAATTGTACTAAGAATGCCATTCGTTACACGTTTGGAATGTTGGTGATAAAAATTCCGTGGAATTAAACTAAAATTGTAACAATTAATGACGTCATAGCACCGCAGGTAATATTTTTTAAATATAAGACATCACACCAAGCACACGTCACAAACCGGATTAAAGGGTCAGAAAAGTGGGGAGCTATAATGGCTCTCCTTGTAGATTGGGTTGGACCTGCTGGGGGGGGAGGGGGTTAACCCCCAAAACCCCCCCTGGCCACGCCACTGTCTAAAGTATGCTCTGATTCTAAAAGAGCATTCCTCTCCCATTAATAAAAAGTAACTTTTTAACACCAAGAATAAAATCTAGTTAAAAAAAACGAAAACATAACCTCCGCAAATTGAAACCTACGAGACGCGCGTTTCGTAAAATGAGAGTGGCGTCAGAAAGAAGAAAAAGTGGCAGCTGTAAAAACGTATTTTCTTAGTTGAGACTTTTGCGGGACATTTGGCGTCCTGGAGAGGGTCTTTCTAGGACGCAGGACACAGGGGTCCGAAAACGGGACAGTCTTGGAAAATCAAGACACCTGACAACCCTAGAAAGTACGTAAAAACGATCCTATAATATCGTTGTTTGAATGCGTGAATAGGGACTTTTTGGACCACCTAAAATAACATTAACTAAGCCAGTGGCGCACCCAGGAACTCGGGGGGGGGGGTTAAAGATAAATAATAAAAAACTTAATTTGAAGTAAAATATGACCCTAACCCCCCTCTCGGTGCGCCACTGACTAAGCCAAAAGAGGGAAGGTACATGAAATAGACGTAACGACAAACTTTATTAGACACGGCCTTTAAGGCGCATTGACGCTGGCCAAGCAAGCAGAAAATTGACAGTTTTATATGGGGAATCAACTTGACATTTGCGAGCATAAACGGTTGTGTGTGTTTACATAAGACGAACTTTTTCGAATTGCTTGGTTGCTTGCTTGCTTACTACTTGCTTACTGCGTAAATCCGCCTTTATGCTTATTTCTAACCTCAAATTTTTATATGTTATTTTGATTTAGAAAATGGTTGCGAAAACATTTTGTAATTTGTGTTTCCGTCAGTGATTCCGTCAGATACAAAGATACAAAAGAAGAAATAAAGCTCGCTATCGTCAGTTAAATAAATTCTGTTCGACATATGGCAGCGCGTTATTTCTAACTTCCCAAAATCTCTTAAAAATGTGTCTAATCTAATGGTTAAACTCCGTATTAATTAAGCCTTCCTTGTATCACTTTCATTAAAGCTCCACCTCCCCTGGCTGTCAAAAGATAAAGCCCCTAAGAAAGATATGAATTCAAAATTTCAATTGGTTTGTGAAGAAATGTGTGTTTGGATATTTTTTCTCATAGGACCTCCGCAAATTTAGGAATAAAAAGAGATGCAAAAATTTGATTAAGTCGTTAAGTTAGTCAGTTAAAAAGCCTCCTACTATACACCCACTAAGCAAGGTCTGTTACATTACAGGTTTTCCACGTTAAAAAAATGTAAAATTGGTGTAACTTTGAATACTTTAAGAAAGATGTTTAAAAAAAGTAAAATGTAAGTTCAAATTTAACATTCTATGTGAAAGTATCGCTGATACACAAAAGAAGCACTAGTTTTACGTTAATTCTTGGATTTAACAAGAAATGTAAACGATAAAGTAACTGAGAAATAACATTATTTGAAGTTTAATAAATGTCACTGTCAAAACAAATTTGCAATATTGCAGGTTTATTAAATGTCAAATTTAAAACAAATTTGGTTCTTTAATGTGAGATGACAAAATACAATATTAGACACTTAAAGTAAATATTTCAACGCATCGGTATCGGTATACGTAACGCGTTCGAAACAAAGTCAAAATACGCTACATTTTTGACTTGCTCATGCCATGTTTCGAACGATGCCTGCTTCTTTGACGGGTGTGATGACAGAATCTCGTTTCATACGGAAGGATGTACGTATCGTTACGGACCCATGAACGTACGCAACGATTTCAATCAGCAGTTCTGTCATCGCACCCTTCAAAAAAGCGGGCATCGTTCGAAACATCGCATAAACAAGTCAAAAATATAGTGTATTTTGGCTTTATTTCGAACACATTAGGTATACGGCTACTGATGCGTTGAAATATTTACTGTGTCTAATGTAAGTTAATAAACATCAAAGTTGAAAGAAGTTTAGTCTTTTAATGATCACATGAAAGCAGCAGTATTCTGAGCTCAACCAATGTCAACTTTAAAACAATTACGTGGTTGCTTATTGGGAAATGACTAAATACAATTGTAAGTTTTATGCAAAAATTCCAAAGTTAATTAAACTTAATTAAACTTAAAAAGTAAGGAATGATATCAAAAAGTTTAGTTTAGTTTTAAGTTTTTTATGAAAATCATGCTAGTTTTTTGATAACTTAATTCCCACAAAAGGGAAAATATATAAGTATAAATTTATGTATTCGCAGTAATTAACGCATGATCATTTTAGGATTTGATTTTTTTACGGCTTGAGGATATTATTATAAATTTTCAGTTTTTTTTTATTTTAGCTTTAGACCACTGTCTAGTGGTCTAAGGCTCTGAAACCTTCGTGTATCACCTTTGGGTTAAGGGTTCGGATCCCGTCGGCTCACATTTTTTTTCTTTTATTTTGATTATTTTTTTTTATTTGTTTAAGATGTAACCGTGAAAATCAAATATTTTAAAGCACAAAAATATATTTTTTATGTTGTTTAAACCAACATTTAACAAGTTAGAGGTAAATTTAAAAAAAAATACCTAGCCATGTAACATTAAATGTTACATGCAAGTCACATACTTGTTGATGAATGAAATGTAACACTATTACGTAAATGTTTAGGACAATTGATGTACTGGCAATGTAATATCGTCATTAAAGTTACAAGTTTACATAACAACAAACCCACCGCCAATATAATTTTTTCAATTTTTCTTGAAATACTGGAAAAACCTGTGATTAATAATAATCTTTATTTTCTGGTGATTACTTTTACAAATAATATGGAACACGTCAAATGAACCGGCCGCCGCGCGCCTTATCGCAGTGGGCAGCGTATCTGCCTGCCGCACGGAAGGTTCCGGGTTCGAATCCCGGTTAGGTGCATGGATATTTTGTGTTTGCCCCAAAAAACTTTACACTTGGCTCTCACTTTGGCAACACTGGGTATTGATCCTAGAATGGATGGAAAAGTGCCAGTATAAAAAAACACACATAAAAAAAATTAATTTATCACAGATAAACCAACAACTCAAGTCCGCATAATTAGATTAAAAAGTCCTAAATAAAATATAGGGCAAATAAAAATTAAAACTAAAATAAAAGTTGAGTTTATGGGGAATAATGTAGGCGTTTAAACAACAGAAATAAAAAAAGAAATTAAAATAAAAAGATGGGCAACTTTAAACTTTTTTTTAATTTTTATCTGAAAACGGATTTGCGCATGCCCCATTGACCCGATAACCTAATTTTAATTTTTGTTGTTGTCATTTAAATAAGTGTTTTTCAAATTTTTTGCCATTTCTGGTTTGTTTTTGGCAGATATTATTTAAGAAAAAAGTATGATGGAGTGTAGTTCAATTATTTCATTTACTGTGTGCTGATTGGTTCAAAGTTATTTTTATTCTTATTTTTATTTGGCTATATAAACCAAAATTATTTCTTACTTTTAACTTAAAGTTACGGCTAACATTTAGGAAGCTTTGGCGGAACATTACCACTTTACATATTTCAAAAAAATAATAATAATAAAAAAACTTATCATTTGACCCCAACAATCTCTTGTGGGGCACCTTGTATAAAAAAACATGGTATTCTACGTCAATTGTTTCAAAATAAGGCGATAAACAATAATTATATTAAAAAAATAGTATAACAATATTTTTTATTTTATGGTCCTTCCCGTATACCGGGGATGGCCTATATACTCGTAAAACCGAACAAAATTATGGTTTGAATTACTTAAAATTCTGAACCGATTTTATTGACAGAAACTACGTTGTGTAAGTATAATCGATTAGACTTTTATTTAGTACGTGTATTTTCCTGGTCGCCATCTTAAAATCCAATATAGCGGTCAGAATCGAAAACTATTTCTCGTTTTGCTCGTTCTTTTTAGTTATGCCAAAAATTACACAAACAAATAATCACTGAATAAAAAGCTTTGGTCACTTTTTTTGGGTTGAAGATTAGCGAGGTTTAGAAAGGAGCGTTTTATTTTTTATACCGTCCGATAGACATATTAAAACAAAAAATTGAAATCCACTTATATTTTCATAGGCATCGTAATATATATATATATATATATATATATATATATATATTGAAAAGGAAGTTGGCAAAAATTTTTCCTCAAAAATTGATGTTTTTACAAAATTTTCCGACAAACTTTTATCTCTAAATTCTCATACTGCCTATTATTTATTAAAACATTCATTTTCGATTCCAAGAATCACTTATTTAGTTCGGACAGCGCCATGTTGGAGGATGCTGGAATGTTTAGAAAAATTTGACGATCTACTGAAATCAAGTTTAGAAAATATTATAAACTGTAAAATTGATTCGAATGCTTGGTCACTGTGCATTCTTACTCAGCTTTTCTTGGTTCTTTGAATGATTCATCATATCTTTTTCCACAAATTCTTCCAAATTATTTTGCATCCAGACTTTGCTTTGATCGAAGCATCAAATAAATATGAAAATTTAACAGACATTTCGGATACTTCTAATTTAAAATCACAAAGAGATTTCGATACTGCAATGTGTGATATATTTTTTCAGCAAATTTTTTTATCTTCAAAATCTCAACTTGATCAAGCACGTCTTCTAGCTCTTAATGAGCCCGAGAGTAATGCTTGGCTTAATTTATTGGATGACTCGTCTTTTCGTGTTTTTGTCGCTCTTCGTCTTGGTCTTCCTGTTTGCCAGTCTCACACCTGCACTTGTAGCGAAATAGTGAGTAAACTGGGTCTTCATGGCCTTAGCTGCAAAAAAAGTGCAGGTCGATGGACTCGTCACAGTTTGATCAACGACATTATAAAGAGGTCTCTGGTTTCAGCAGGATTTCCAGCGAAACTAGAACCGTCCGGTATTTGTAAGAGAGACGGAAAACGGGCAGACGGGATCACTTTGATTCCTTGGAAGGGGGGAAAAACTTTAGTGTGGGATGCCACCTGCAGAGACACGCTTTGCAGCTCCTATCTTGGTAAAACTTCTCATAAGTCGGGAGAAGCGGCTAAGATAGGAGAAATACAAAAAAGGACAAAATATAAAGAGCTAGAAGACAGAGGATTTTTGTTTTACACTTTTGCAGTGGAAACCCTAGGCCCATGGATGAAGCTAAAAAATTAATTTCCGAAATAGCAAAAAAAATTGAAACAAAAAATGCTAGAAGTTTCATCACCCAGCGGATCAGTATCGCCATTCAAAGGGGGAATGCGGCCTCAGTGCTGGGGGCCTTACCCAAAGAACAAGGATTGGAAGAAGTTTTTTAGTTATAGTTTTCTTTTATGATTAATTGAAATTTTGATTGTTTTTATTTTAGTTTTAAAATAAGTTTTACAATTTTATAGCTATATATTTATGATTATAAAAACCAATAAATTTCCAATATATATACAGAGAGGATTGAGGGCCCTCACTAAAGGCTCACGGCCTACCAACGTTTTTGTCATGAGGAGCTACCACTTGTAGCACCTTTTTGGAAAGCTTGTTAAAAAAGAAATTCGATTAAATAATTTTTTTTGTCAATTGTTTTAGCTTAAAAATAAACTACATATTTCTTTATTTACTAAGTGGATTAAAGAAACTACCACACAAGGATATCATTGGCATATTTTTAACACATGGGTTGACAGATATCAAAAAAATTTATTTAATCGAATTTCTTTTTTAACAAGCTTTCCAAAAAGATGCCACAAATGGTATCTCCTCATGAAAAAAATGTTGGTAGGCCCCGCGCATTCAGTGAGGGTCCCCAAATGGGCCGCCAATTGTGTGGTATTTTCTTTATTCCGCTTAGTAAATACAGAAACATGTAGTTTATTTTGAAGCTAAAACAATTGACAAAAAATTAAGGTTTTTTTTAATTTTTGACACATTGATTGACAGAGGTTAAAAAATGAATGCGTTAAATTTCTTTTCTAACAAGCTTTCCAAAAAGGTGCCACAAGTGGTACCTTCTCATCTAAAAAAAAATACTTGGTAGGCCCTGAGCCGTCAGTTGGGGGCCCCCAAATTTTTTTTTGTCATGCGCGCAAAGTCCGTAAAAAATCATTAAAGATTCGCTTTTAGCTTTTTTTAAAACCTCTTCCCTAAAGCCGCTAGAAACACTGTTCCATTTAAAGAATGCACTCTGTATTTTTATATAGGGTGGCGCAAAAAAACGGGACTTTTTTTACTGTCCATTACTTAAGAAGTTTTTGTCCGATTTACAAAAATTGGTGAAAAACTTAACTTTTGCGTGTGGAGCTTTATCTTTTCCGAGTGTACTCGCTTGTTAAAGTCGGGTAAGAAATAATAAAGGCATAAATTGTTCAAATGAGTGCATTTGGTAAACCAAATTCAGTCAAACCAAAAAAAAAATTTTTATTTGGCTATGCTTTCGGATGTATTTGTCCGATTTTAATAATGCTGACCATTTCGAAAACCCAGGGTTTTAAAATTTTGCACTTTTAAGGAAATATTGAAATTTTGGAAAAATTCAAGGTTCCTTTTTGGTTCACCAAACGCACTCATTTGAACGATTCATCTTTCTTATTTCTTACTGGATGTTAAGAAGCGATACATCAGAACACTCGGCAAAGATAAAGCTCTAGACAAAAAAATTAAGTTTTTCACCAGTGGCGCACATAAAAAATTTGCCGGGGCTAGAAATATCTATTTTTTTATTAATTAAAATGTCGCAACAATGAACGTCACCGAATGAAAAGGCACATCGCTATGGAAACCATTGTTATTTCATTTACCAGCTGCCTTAATTTACAGTGTAAAGATGGTGTTTTGCGAGAAGTGCTCTTCGTTCGAAATTTTTAAAGGTATTTTCCTGTTTTTCTTGGATTTTTTCATAAAGTTATTAAAAAAAAATAGTGTTAACAACTCGCGGCTAAACTGTGCTTTTTTTACTCGCGTTTCTAAATACCTCGCTGCGCTCGTTATTTATACGAACGCTTGAAAGAAAAGCAGTATTTTAGCCACTAGTTGTGAAAACTACTATTGCATCGTCATGTTTTTGCTATGTGCGGACAGTGCAAGTGAGTAAAATCATCTTTTTAACGATTTTTATGTATTTTTGTACGTACGTACCTACTAGTTTATTTACGTAACATTTTCGTATAAGTATTCTGTTAAAATAATTTGTATTTTATCAATCTTCCATTTAAAATTTTTTCTGTTATTAAAATAAATAATTTTTTTCACTACTAATATACTTACCTTTTTTTAATAAAAAATTTTAAGACTAAGAAAAATCTTAAAGCATCTTATTTGAATTAATGTAAATAAAACCGAAGCACTCTTCTCACTATGCAACTTTTTCATGTTTCTCAGAAAGTTGCATGCATTTTGAAATCCGTCGAAAAATGAGGCGTGATGCAAAATGCTCTAAAATAAAACATGTCCTATTTTCATCAGAATCATTGCCGATCAGCTGGGAATGTTAGATTATGAGTTTTATTTTAGAATTTTCCGACAAATATTCCACTTCCTCTTCCATTTTGCCAAAAAAACAAAATAACGCCAAATACAAAATCAAATATTAAGGTTAGGTATAGGAAAAAAGTAAAAAAAAGCAGTTAAAAATCCAGCGCTATTTAGTTTTTTTTAACCATTGATTTTGTTATGTTGGCTAAAAATGACATTTCCTCTAAAAAAAAGATGCATAGTGTGAACCCCCTCCACAGCTCCATGCTTCCATGTTCATCCCACATAGCAAGCCTTGGATATTGTATATCACAAAGATATTTAAAATTAGGATTACATGTATGTTTTATATATACGAGTATTAGAAAAAAAACATGATTCGTTTCAAAAAAGGGAAACATGAACGGATATTTACTGTATATTCAGTGTATAATATACGCTGTCTTACATCCTAAAAATATGTTTTTTGCATACAAGCCTTATATTTTTTAACCGAATATAAGTTAATATTTTAAAATAAAACATTATGGATAAGAAAAGAATATACTTTTATGGATATGACAAAGACCCCTAAAATGTTAGTTTTTAAAACTTTATTTTATTTGTTAAAATTTACACTTATCGTTTTACAAATATTGCCTGCATGCCTTTACTAACTTTTACTATTACAACAAGCGAATTTACATTATTTTACAACAAAATCCTTTTTTACAACAAGATATTCTGAGATTGTATAACCTGGGGTTTCATTGCTAAGTGCCCCACAACTATCTGCTTGCTCGAGTTGGCAAGAATGTAAGGCTCGATAGGACCCAAAATATAGCGTTTTAGAAGTTGTCACCTTTTCTCTGTTAATTTAAAGATTAAAACATCTCTCTCTTTTTTAAACCTAACACTGGAGCCCCAACGTGATGACATCTTAAAGCGTAACACTGGCCCCCAACGCAACGTCTTCTCTTTTTAGAGTAACACTGGCTATATATCAACTAAAATTTTGAGAAATATACATTTTGTATATCGTGATGGATATCGACAGGATATACTATATAGATATATACCATAATGGATATACCATAGAACATCAAATATGGTGTAACAGAAATATAAATCGAATATTTTTGTGGAGTAATTAATGTATGTTCAGAATATACTTATAACGTATATTCAGTGGATGTTACCTAATGGGTACCTCTGGATCTAAATCGTATCTTTTTTGGAGGTCCTATACACGTCGGGTGAATATCTGGGTGATATCCAGGGCAATATCCTTCTCCGTTTTCGTATATACGCTGGATGTAGGCGCAATATTTTTTTTGCTATGTGGTATAGTGCGAACAAGGTTTAAGAAGCTAAATCCTAAATTTAAATTATAATAAGTAAACAACTTACTAAACCTCGAAACATAATCATCCAATTTGTTTGATCCTCCTCTTTTTCTATTATTTTCTCTTCATTTATCTTCTTGCTTGCTTTTTTCAGTTTCAAAATTTTAATGCCCCGATTTGTTGCTGTTTTGTTGCGGTAAGATAAAATTTGTTAAAAACAACAGATCAAAAGGTCAAAAAACAAAAGATCAAAAGATCTTGGGTGGAAATAACGAAAATTCAAACACACAAATGACCAAAGCGAAAAGAGAAGTGATTAAACGATGTTTCGCTCTGGGTAACCAGCGTGGGCTCATCAGTGGTTTCACTGGTCACCCTCCCCATACATCATTAAACACCATCATATACTTTGAATCACTCACAAATAGGCATCGTTCCGCACTGGTACCTATCCAAGTTACCTGATACTGATTCGTCCTGGCCTGTTAATATTTCCAATAGAATTATGCTCCTAAGGCAATTAAAACAAAGAAAGAAGTTAAAAAACCTCCAAATCAGTTCAACTTCAACCGAAAACAAACTACAAAACAAAAGATCTTGGGTGGAAATAACGAAAATTCAAACTGGGATGAGCATCACACAAGGAACATACAAAGGACCAAAGCGAAATGAGAAGTCAAAGTGTTTAATGTTGTGTATACCTTTTTGAGTAGAAAAAACGAAAATTCAAACTTAGATGAGGAACACACAAAAGACCAAAGCGAAAAGAGAAATTATCAAATTCAGATCAGATGAGTATCCCACAAGAAATACACAAAAGACCAAAGCGAATAGAGAAATGATCAAATGATGTTTCGCCCTAAGCAACCAGCGTGGGCTCATTAGTGGTTTTAATTGCCCTAATGGAAAGATTAATACGCCAGGACGAACCCGTATCAGGTAACTTAGATAAGTGCCAGTGCGGAACGATGCCTACTTGCGTGAGGTATTCAAAGTTGGAAATCAAAGTGTATGATGGTGTTGAATGATGTTTGGGGAGGATGACCAGTGAAACCACTAATGAGTCGGCGCTGGTTGCCCAGGGCAAAACATCATTTGATCATTTCTCTTTTCGCTTTGATCTTTTGTGTGTTCCTTGTTTGATACTTATCCAAGTTTGAATTTTCGTTTTTTCCATTCAAGATCTTTTGATCTATGGTTTTTAGATTTCTTTTCGGTTGAAGTAACTGATTCGGAGGTTTTTTAACTTCTTTTTGTTTTATAAAATTTGTTGCTGCAGCCGTTTTCGAGCGAGCGAGAAAACGTGGTCCCCCTAGCTTAACAGTTAAGCTAGTAGGGGGACCACCGTTACAAAATTGATTTATATGCCATAATTTGTTACTCATAGGGACAGTAATCAAAAATAAAAATTATGAAAAAATATTTTGGAATTTTTTTATGAGCAAAAAACTGTATTTTGGAAATACTGCCCATTCTATTGGTCCAAAAAGGTGTTTAAACATCATAAAAATGCCTCTCCGAATTTGTTGCGGCAAAATAAAATTTGTTGCTGTAGCCGTTTAAAAGAAAATGTAAAAGAACCTAGTCACGTGACCTTTTTAGCGCAATTTCTCGTAAACTATTCGATAGGGCCTGACCGATACTAATTTGTTGCGGAAAAATAAAATTTGTTGCTGTTGCCGTTTGCGAGAAAATGTAAAAATCCTAGTCACGTGAAACTTTCAATGCAATTTCTCGTAAACTAACTAGAGGGCCACGACGTATTTTATGTCATTCGATAGAGCCTGACCGGTATTAATTTGTTGCGGTAAAATAAAATTTGTATCTGTTGCCGTTTGGAAGAAAATGTAAAAAAACCTAGTCACTTGAGCCTCTTAATTTGTCGTAAACTAACTATATAGGGGGCCACCACGTATTTTATGTCGTGGCCTCCTAGTTAGTTCACTAGAAATTGAGCTAAAAGGGTCACGTGTCTAGGTTTTTTTTATTTTCTCCCAAACGCCAACAGCAACAAACTTTATTTTGTCACAACAAATTAGTACCGGTCAGGCTCTATCGAATGACAGATAATAGGTCGTAGCCCCCTAGTTAGTTTACGAGAAATTGCGCTAAAAGGGTCACGTGACTAGGTTTTTTTACATTTTCTCCCAAACGGCAACAGCAACAAATTTCGTTTTGAAATTAACTCTGTGTTTCGGACTTCCATTGTCTTTATTTTATTTATACACGACGTTTCGATCAGTACAATCTCTGATCGTCTTCAGGTGCAAACCAGTTGTTTTCCCCCCTCCACTCTCCTCGTAGGGGGGAGGTGTGCCTAATAATGACATATTATTGTATTGTCACCGGAACTATAAATGCGTGCCAAATTTGAAGGCAATCGGATGTGTATAAGTTAGTTAAAATGGGTTAGCAAAAGATGATCAAAAATCGTTATACTTGAATCCGCCATATTAAATTTTCAAAATCTGATTAGAATTTCCGGGGCTTGTCCAGGCTTTTTCAAAGTTAATCCAGACTTTTCCAGTGTGTTTCCAGGAGGTATCCATCAGACTTTTTCCGAATGTATCTAGACTTTTCCCTGGTGTATCCAGACTTTTCTAGGCCAGGCTTTTTCACAGTATATCCGGATTTTCCCGGATTGTATCCGAAATTTTCCAAAGTGTATCCAGACTTTTTCAGAGTGTATCTGGACTTTTCTATTAAATTTTATATGTGCTCTATATATATATGTTGTCAAAAATTTTAGCGCCAAGAGATTAAGATTTTTGGCCATCAATCACGCAAAAAACGGCTAAACCACTTAGGATGAAATTTGCTAAGAAAATTGGGTGTAAACTGTGACCGGACTCTTGATCTGTGAACGCATATCAATGCGCAAACAGATTATAAATTAATTGTAATATTCTTGAACCAGCGCTCAACGATCACATTCATAAAAAAACCATGCAAACTTGATCGCTTGGTCCGCGGCACGCGAACACCTTTATTTCGAGATACGTATGCGTATATTAATAACTATTTTATATTAATTTATTCATTTTGTTTTTAATAATTTTGTTTTTGTTCACCGGGTAGTGTTCGCTTCACAAAGGTACACGTACGTGCGCTTGAGATTAAAGAATTCAGCCCCTGGATCCTATACCGGGTGATCCACGAGGGTGGCTCACCCTCTTTTTTTTCTACAAATTTTTAGATAAAAAAAAAACAAACTTAATAATAACATATAATGTCTAATTTGACTTTTTTTGACACGTCACGTGACTTTCGATAACTTCCGGTTTCGCCGTAAATGACCTTAACTTTTGAATTTTAAATGATACACCTTGTATATTTCTACATTTTTGGATTCCTGGGAACATTATGCGTCCAACGGTACCCCATATGTCATATTTTGACAGCTTTCAAAAAATAAAAAATAAATATTTTTTTTCGATCTAGGTGGCCGTGATGCACCAAAAATTAATATTTCGATTTCAATTAATTTAACAAAAATAAAAAAAACCCTGTAAATGCTTTACAATTAATTTGATCGCGTTTTGAAATTTTAAAATGAAAATACTCCATTTTTTCAAACAGGATGATATGATTTCACTCTATCAGAAAAAATGATTAGTTTATAACGTTTAATGTACAACAAAAAAATCAGTAATCAAACCAATATTTCATTTTTTATAATTTTTTTTTATTTTATAATTTGTAAGCTTTTAATAGTTCAGAAGGTGACATTGTCACGTAATTCCATGGCTTTCTGAGACCAACATTTAACTGCGTTTTTAATCCCAAAGACTGGCATTGTCATCGCCACCTTGGTCAAAATAAGTAAGCGGGTTTTTAAGTGGAATTTGTTTTTAAAAGTTCAAACGAAATCCACCACCTTCTCAACTATCAAAAGCTTACAAATGATAGAATTTTTAAAAAAATAAATTTTAAAAATAAAATATTTGTTTAATTACTGATTTTTTTATTGAAAATGATACTATTAAACTAAGCATTTTTTCTGATAGAGTGAACTCATATCGTTCCATTTGAAAAAATGCAGTATTTTCATTTTGAAATTTCAAAACGCGATCAAATTAAGCGTAATTAAGTGTTTTTTTATTTTTGTTAAATTAATTTAAATCAAAATATTAATTTTTGGGCCATCACGGCCACCTAAATCGAAAAAAAAACATATCTATTTTTTATTTTTTGAAAGCTGTCAAAATATGACATTGGGGGTACGGTTGGACGCAGAATGTTCCCAGGAATCCAAAAATGTAAAAATATACAGGGTTTTTCAAAAAACGTCATATTAGACATTATATGTTATTATTAAGTTTGGTTTTTTTATCTAAAAATTTGTGAAAAAAAGGGGGTGAGCCACCCTCGTGGATCACCCGGTATAATACAGGCTATTTGTTATTTGATATTTTGCTCAATGACTTGAATTATAATACACCCAAAATTGAATTTTTCAAAAGTTTTTTGCATTTTCTATTTGGTATATATAATATATTGTCAAAACTAGGTATTTTATAAGCTTTCAACGAGGTAAAAAAATATATATTTTAGGGATGAAGTTTTTTGGGGGTCAGCTCAAAAATAATAGGGGTCTGCGCGTCAACACAAGTAATTGTTATGTAAAATTTCGTTAAGATTGGTGCAGGGGTTTATGAGTTACAGTGACTACAAAGTGAGCGACGAACAGACCGACAGACAACGCGATGGCGTCTGGAAACGTGCTTATCTTCGTAGAGATTCATCAATATCTGAAAGTGCAATTGGCGAGGGTGGACGTTTTCTTTTTTAAACCGAGATATGCATGAATAAGCATCCCACTAAGCAAGGTCTGTTACATTACAGGTTTTGAATGTTGAGAAAATGTAGAATTGATGTAACTTTGATTAAGTTAAGAAAAATGTTTGAAAAAAGTAAAATGTAAGTTCAAAATTAACATTCTATATGAAAGTATCGCTGATACACGAAAGAAGCGCTAATTTTACGTTAATATTTAACTTGGATTTAACAAGAAATGTACACGATAAAGTAACTGAAAAATAACATTATTTGAAGTTTAATAAATGTCAGTGTTGAAACGCTTCTTTACAGTCACATGATATTGCACACAATTTTGTAAGTTTATTAAATGTCAAATTTAAAACAAAATTTTGTTTTTGTGACATGACAAAATACAAAACTGTAAGTGTAATAAGCATCAAAGTTGAAACAAGTTTAGTTAATTAATGATAGCATGTAAGCAGCAGAATTGAGCTCAATTAATGTCAACTTTAAAACAAACTTGGTTGTTTATTGGAAAATGACCAAGTACAATTATAAGTTTTATGCAAGAATTCCAAAATTAATGAAACGTTTAACCCAAATATGGTGAAAATTTTTGAAAAAATAAATTCTGCATTTTTTTGATAACTTCCCACAAAAGGGAAAATAAGTATAAATTTACACACACACTTAATATCGGATTTTTGGCTTCATAAAAACTTGTAAGATTTTTACCAGTATTTACAAGGTTTACAAGACTTTACTAGGGAAAAAATTCTTTTTTTATTAAGCTAAAATTTAACTGAATAATTATTTTACGGGATTTAACTGGGTTATACAAAATCTAATTTTTTAAGGGATTTAATAAGCTAAAAGCATACATATTTATACAAATTGTTAATAGAATTGACAGGGATAATTTTTACACGACTCTACACGGCAAATTTGTTTAAGTTTTTATTAGAATTGACACAGATAATTTTTAGAAGACTTTGCAAGACATATTTTTTACAAGGTTTTATTTGAATTGACATGCATAATTTTTAGAAGACTTTACAAGGCATAATTTTTACAAGGTTTTATTGGAAAATGGTAAAAATATATTCATTGCGTGGCCTAAAAATTTACCTAATTTATCATACAATCTGGTAAAATCTTTTAAAAACTCGTAAAAATGTACCTAATTTATCATACAATCTGGTAAAATCGCATAAAAACCTATTTTTCTTTTTAAATTGCCTCGTTCAATCTTATAAAAACTTGTAAAAATGCACATTATTTAATACACAATCTAGCACCTCTTCAAAACTTGTAAAGTTTTTTCTTGTAAAATCTTGTAAAGATTCCAATTCATCAGAACCATCAAATCTTGTACGAATACAATAACATCTTGTAAGGAGCCTCGTACAATCTTGTAAACTTTAAGTGTATTTTTACCCGGCGAAACATCTAAAAGTTTTACAAGGTTTAACCGGGAATTGCCTGTTTCAAAAACCGTAGCTGGGTCAGGTTAAATCTTGTAAACTTTTACGCGGTTTTTTTTACAAGTTTTTACCCGGCCTTTTTGGCAGGGCAATTTACTGATAATATTTATCACGAAACCTCACCAAAACACGCGCGCTTCACATATTAAAAATATTTTCAGTTTATTATTTCATTTTAATTTTTAGGTTACAAATTTTTATTTTTGGATTGGAGCCAAAATAACCAAAAAATATTTATATCTACCTTAAAACTAGTTTTAGTTTTAAAAATCTATTCTTTTTATAGAATTATTGATTTCATTTTGGAAAAATATAATAATGTTTACTTTTAAGATTGTTTTCGTGTAATGGCCGCAATTGAAACTAACAACGCGATCTAACTCGACAGCTAATATTGCTGAACTTTACAAATAATGTTTTTTTTCCACTATTTTTTCTACGGGCGGGGCTTGGTTCGCGAAGGAAGCCGAAAGTATCCGACGGCTAAAATTACTGTGTTTTAGCTGAAAATGTTTTTCTCTAACCATTTTTACAACTTCCTGCACACAAAGCGCATTATTTTCGAAACGATCAGAAAAAACCCGACAGCGAAACTTGCTGTATTATAGTCAAAAATATTATTTGCTGTCTTTACAACTGTATTGCTCGAATTTAGTTTTTATTGATGTCAGAACTGATTTAAAAAAGCTAGAAAGTTTGGCTTTAATGTATAGCCAACATTCTGTATATTTTTCTGCCCAAAGAATAGTATTTTTCAACAAAGTTTAATAAATACTTTTGCTTTTAATACCAGTATGGTCATCAAAATGGGTTGCGCTTACATTATGAAAGCCAAAAGTATTACAAAAACTAAGCAGGCTAATTTACAACGAAAACGTTTTCACAGCTTTACTTTGGTCATAAACTCTAATGTGTACAATGTGTGTTACGTGGGTACGTTAAGGTAATGTAAATATAACAGGTGTCTGCTTAGTCAGCACCTACATAAACCGAAGTGCCACGACCCTAAGCCCTTTTGACGTCACGCACCCCACAATTGTGACGTAATTTGGCAGTTGGCAGTGGACAGTTGTTTATATGCCAACAAAATTACGTCACGATTTTGGGATGCGTGACGTCAAAACAGTTCAGGGTCGTGGTCCGTTTGATTATGTAGGCCCTGGAATAAGAAAAGACCGTATTTTTCCATGACTTTTTAACCTGTGAAACCAATATTAACGAAACCGACTTTGTTATGTTAAGAACCAGGGTCTTTAAACTGCCAATCATTTGTTGCTAATAAAATTTAACTAAGTCTTATTTTTAAATAAATACGAAATATTAACAATAAAGTTTAAAACTGTATGGGTACTTTAATTCCTAAAGTGTATAAAATATTTTTATTTATCTCAAAGTATTATTTGATATTTGGGAAAATGTTGGCCAACTTATGTAGGTACCGTCTCCTTAATACCTAAACCAACTCATTTTATTTTTTTTTTGTTGTTAAAAAGTTTTGTTTTCTAAAGAGGCGAACTTTACCCAGTCTACCAAAAAGAGTTATTTGTTTTTTGGCTTTGCAAAAATGCGTCATTTAGATATATTTGTTCAACTCGAGTCTGAACGGTAATCCAACTTTCTGGGAAAGAATATAAAAATAATTTTTTATACCTTTTTTCATTTCGTCGACAACAGATAAAGGCATAAACCAAGTAGACAAAACAATTATAAATAAATACATAAAAAAAATTTGGAAAAAGCCATTGCCTTCTGCGTGATATTTTGATGCATTCTCCCCAAAATATTCTAGGTTCTGTTATAACCTGCAAAATATGCTGCCGCGGCGTCAATTCTTACACCTATCTAGGGCCATAGCATTTCGCAGCTCTCACCACTCAAATTTTGGTTTTTAATAGGTATATAGACTTTGTAATAGATAGATTTTGCTCGAACCAATTTACAGCCCGATAACGTCTCCGACAACACTATTTGACACGAGACAACTTTCGTTTACATGAAATGTGATATACAGGGTGTTTCAAATTCGATGCTTACCATGGGGATCTCCTAAACGGTAGGAGATACGAAAAGATTATGATGGTTTACCCAAAACTAAAAATAAAGTTTACAAAATCCGAGTAGTTCCGGAGAAAAAAACCGAAATTTTGTTGTCAAAAAATGCTTAAAACTTTCTACAGGCACCGTTTTAAGATCTACCAAACGAGCTACTCATTTTTAAGATTTGACATTTCAGTTTGACAGGGGCGCTGTCAAGTTCCTTTTTTTTATGGACACATCCTTTTTTTTTGATCGTTTTGTTTCGGGCTTAATGACCATCATCAGTTAAAAAAATCCCGTTACACAAGACAACTTAAAAAGCGCTTGTAGTAGTTTCAAAAATGGCGCCAGCAGGCACGTATAGCCATCCATAAAACCTATTAATTATTTGTTATTATTATTTTGGTTTAAATGTCGTCTAAAAATTTCCCGTATTAAATTTCTTTTTAAAAAATTACATTTTTTTTTTTTCATTTTTTATTTTTTTTTGTTTAAAATGTAATTATCTACCTAAATGTGAAAACCGCGTGTCGCTAGCTGCTACGGTTCGTGAGTTATCATTTTTTTATCAAAAACTAATCAGCTTTGCGTCTGGTGACAAAGAATTATTGTGCCAAATTTGATAAAAATCGGTTTAGCGGTTTTTGAGTAATCCTGTCTCAGACAGACATACAGACAGACAGACAGGAACCATCCCAAAATTTTGTAGGTAACTATAATTTTGTAGATACTACTACAAGCGCTTTTTAAGTTGTCTTGTATAACGGGATTTTTTTAACTGATGATGGTCATTAAGCAGGAAACAAAAAGCTTCCTGTTAAAATAATGTTTCAAAATGATATTTTCCTTCCGAAACAAAACGACCAGAAAAAAAAAGGATATGTCCATAAGAAAAAATGAAGTTGACAGCGCTCCTGTCAAACTGAAATGTCAAATCTTAAAAATGAATAGCTCGTCTGGTAGATCTTAAAAAAGTGTCTGTAGAAACTTTTAAGCATTTTTTGACAACTCTAATAATAAAGGCGGAAAAAAATAAAAACTAAAATTGAAAATTTCGTTTTTTTTCGCCTATCTCCGGAACTACTCGGATTTTGTAAACTTTATTTTTGGTTTTGGGTAAAGCATCAAATTGCGCAACTTTGCCCTAATTTAAATCTTTTCGTATCTCCTACCGTTTAGAAGATTGTCGTGGTGAGCATCGAATTTGAAACACCCTGTATATATAGGACCCCGTTTGAATATAAAAGCAAAAATTTGCGGAAACGTACCGTTTTCGAGAAAAATTGAAAAATAGAAACTTTGTGTAGAAATGCGATAAAATCCGCGGAAATGCATTGTTTTCGAGAAAAAGTGAAAAAAAGACAACTTTTTGTAGAAATGTGATATGAAAAATATTCAAACGGATCTAGATTTCACTTCTTTTCATCAATGCAAATGTAGAAATAAAAATCTTGGGAAATGGATTATCACATTTCTACAAAAAGTGGCCTTTTTTCACTTTTTCTCAAAAACAATGCATTTCCGCAGAAGAAATGAAATCTAGAGTCGTTTCAATTTGTTCCATATCACATTTCTACAAGAAGTTCAAAAACGGTACATTTCCGGACATTTTTAATGATATTGTTATATATTCAAATTTCAAAATCGTAATAATTTTTTAAAAACAGATTTCTATAGAAAATTGTCTTTTTTTCAGTTTTTCTTAAAAATAATGCATTTTCGCACATTTTCATTTCTATATTTCCATTGAGGAAATCTAGTAGAAACTAAAACCATTTTTATTTTTTCTGTAACACATTTCTACACAAAGTTTCCAACGGTGCGTTTCCGCAACTTTTTTTATGTCATTCAATTCAGAAGGCCTTCTACAAAGCATCCAAAAAAAAAACAAATTTCTAGATTTCATGTAAAGAAAATTGACCCTTTCACAGTTCAAAATACCCTTTTAAAAACTACAGTAAACCAATTTTATTTTGAAAATTAAAAACAAAGACTAATAAATTATCCCAAACGTCGCGTCGCGATGGTTACTGTTGTTAGGTTTTGTGAGATAGCTTTGTTTATGTTGGCGTCAACATATTTTGGAAGTTCCCTATCTAAGGTTGATATATCGATGAGCGAGCCTGATTTTCATGAGATACGGGCGCTGGGGCGCGGGCGGCGAGCTACGTTATGTTTACGCGGTGGTTTGGCTTTTAGTCCCTATTAACGGTCGTGCGTGAAGGTATCAAAATAGCGGCGCACTGTATTAGGAAAGTTACAAAGTCTCAAGCCAAGTCTATCAGAGGTCACTGAATTTAAAGTAGACACAACAGGGCAGTCTAACAAAAATAATATGGCCGATCCAATATGGCCGCTGTAGGGTAAACCAACCGTTTTTCCATAAGACGTAATGCTAACTTAAATAAAAGATTTGGCAAAGTGGAAAAAGACGCAGATTAAGCAAAGAGATTTTTTTTATAGAGTAATCCTTTCTGAATCGGGGAAAAACTAGCATTTTGCCGAAATTTTAACAATAAACTCAAAATTCGCAATTAAACGTGGAAATGTCCCTCTACCTATCTCTGTCGCACCCGTGTAATTACAGATAATCTCTCTCAAACCAGATAGCGCAACTGGGGGGCTATTCCAGTGGCTCATACCGATATCGTTACGTAGCGAATTCGTTATCGCGGCAACACCGCGGTTTGTTTTGTTGTTTCACAATGGCCGCGGCCGTGTCAATTCAACTTTGACAACTAAACTCGCACAAAAATATAAGTTTTGATTTGATTGAGAAAAAATAACATGATTTCTTCTGCGATGGTTGCAGACCTCGGGAAACAAAATACTTTTTATAATTCCTGCTGCCTAGTTTCTCCTGTGATCTTGTGTTCTCCAACCACCCGAATGGAAGACGAAAATAAGTTCACACCATATTTGGAGCCCACAAAGAACGGCACAGTAAGTAAAACTAGCTTTTGTTATGGGGAAATATTTGTTTTACTTATCCCAAACTTGTACATCACTGCTATTTTAAGCTGGTTTTATATTTTATACTCTTCTGTAAAGGGAATCGCAAGCCCTTATGATAGAATATAGATAAGCATGGCCCAACTAGTTGAGTTTATCACCCACTTAAATTAAAGTCAGGCTTGGCAAGAATGTGATACATTGAGATAGTTTATTTAAAATGAAAACTACTGACTTAGATTCTTGCAGTTCACCAAAGAAAAAATAACTACTTAAAGCTGAGATCAGATTTTGGATAAGTACTATTTTGATAAAACTTAAAGTGTATACTTCTTTTTAGGTATAACATGCTAGGGTATGTGAATAGAGCTATATGTAAGAATCATTCTAGTAGGATAGTACCACACAAGACCACAACTCGGGCCACAAATTAACTATGGATAGATTCAAGTAAGACACAGACCAAGGCACTAAATGAAACTAGACAAAGATTCGATGTTCAATAGACATAGTGAAACTAACTTTCAGAAGAAACTGATGCAATATACATGTATGCTAAATGTTATTTGTTCTCCCATTAAAAAATAATAAGATAACTTTTAATGAATTAAAAAGTTGTGTAAAATATAGTACAGAAATAAAATTTTATTATTTAATTCTGTTAGGCCACATTTGTTTAAATCAAAAAATTTAAATGTCACTTAAGTGATAGTTATAGAACATTGGACCTATTGTAACCACGATTTTAGAACTTTTTCAAAAAAATTCGCAGATTTTTTGGGGGAGTCATCGAAAAAGTGTGGGCCACTATATATTATTTTAAGTTATTGCAAACTTTTTAAAATAAGGCAGAGTTTTTTTTCAAGAGCCTTTAGATTGGTTTGGTGGGGTAAGTTAAGTACAGTATTAAGTTATTTCAAGCTCTGATTGCTATAAAAAAGAATTGATGAAGATGTTTTAAAAAATTGGACTGATGTGATTTAATATTTACCTAAATGATATTTCTTCATTATTTTACATCCATTTTTAAATTACCTAAATGATATTTATTCCCACACACACACATAGCATAGCTTGATATTTATATAGCAGTTGGCTAATTAAGCAAATTATTTTAATTTTTAATACCTGAGTAATATAATTTAAGAAACCTACTTAGTACCTACTTCAAATAAAGGGCCTTAAATGTATGCTGCATTTTTAAATTAACTCTAAAGTTTTACTGACTGACATGGCAAGTTTTTTACAATGCATTTAGATAAATTTATTTTTTTGGCTAGATTAATACTTTATACTAGTTTTTAATTTAATATTACCAATTTATTATATTACAAAGAAAAAATTGATTTGAGTTGATTGTGTCACTCTTAACATTGCTATTAAAAAATAATAAAATTTGGGATAAAAAAACTGATTTATTTTACTTATTGGTTTAAATGTTAATTAGAATTACAAATTGTTTTCTAATATTTCAATAATTGGTGGTTTGCATCTTTTCTTTCATCAGCTTGGGCACTGCTAACCTGAAACAAAAAATAAGATGTATTTCAAAATGTAAGCCAGTGAAATGGCTACTTAAGATTGAAAGCTTTCAGGTTTGGTTTATAAAATCAATCAATTACACCAATAGTAACTTTTAATCACCTCACCCTTTGAACAAGAGTATAATCCGACTTATTAGACTTACATCGACTATATCTCACCAATTTTTTGGCCACCAGTTTTATTGCTGCCTGCCAATTTAGATTCTTTTAGAAAAGTACGGACCAAGTTTTACATTACATTCTACTTTGAAAATTTTATTATTGACTATCTTTTGTTTACCCCACATCTTAATATTTAAGGTAAAGTAGAAACTTAAGTGATGGTCAATGCTTGTGTGAATTTGGTCCAACGCACTTTGATTTAGAAACTAAGGGAGAGGATAGAACAACTTTCTGGCTAAGGTCGTAAAAAAACTTGCCTGTTAAAAAAAAAACGATATGAATTTGGCCCTTGTATATATTATTTAGAAAAAGTAATGTAAACTGTCGATCAAAAAAACTATCAAGATAGTGAATAATAATTAAAAACCTTGGGAAAACAAAGGGAACAAGTTCAGAAAATCTAACAAGTTGGGATCCAAGTGGAAAAAGACTTAAGTTTTTCTTGTAAATTAACGAAATAAGTGTGGCTTATCCCCTAGTTACCCCAAGATCTTTAATTGTTATTTAATGTTTTTTTTAAAATATCCTGTGGACATAAAATTACAGCAATAAAGAAGTGGAAATTTATGTTTTTCTTTTTAATGTGAAGGTAGCTTACCATATGTGTTTTGTCCTGCTCAAATGTTTAGTTGCGTAGGTGGGGTGGGGTGCTGCCTGCTTAAATGTATTCATCATACATCTTAATAATTACGAGAAATCATTGATCTGTAATTAAATTTAAAGTAATTTATTATAGGTGTGATGTATGCAAATCTATAGTCTAATCAGCTAACCAGTTAGTTCACTTGAATTAATGCTTCAGACAATAGCAATACCATGTGCTATTTTTTTTTTGTTTTTTTTTTCCCAATATTTTTCCAATTTTGTGCCAAATTTAAAGTTAATCTTCTCATCTAGGCCTGAATCAAAATGAATGAATGACCTTTCAATACAAGGAAAAAAATGAGCTAACTTTTTCATGTAAAAAGTTTAGATTTTTATAACATATTTTAGGTACTGTATTATCAATTTTACTTATTCTTTTTATTAGTGACATCCATAAAATCTGCATAAAATATGTAACGTGAATTAAATAATCCAATTTTTTAAACGTTATCTAACAAAAATGCATAAGATTTGTTATATAGGTGTATATGGTTACCCAGTGGCGTCCCAAAGGAAGGGGGAGTCGAGGTAAAAACCCTCTGATACCGGTTAAAAAAACGAAATTATCTGAAATTGTCCCAATAAAATGATTTCTGAGTAAAATTACAATTTATTATTATTAAATTTTTTAAACTTTACTAATTTTGTGTGATGATGGGTTAAATAATTTACTGATAAGAACTAGTAAACTTTGTAAAACAGTAGATAAAAACTAAAAGAGTTTTTAAGACAGGAATTTGATCAACAGTAGAGAGTTTGAAAAGTTAAAAGTTTTATGCATTTTGATTTTGACAAAGGTGAGAAACTTGGTCTTAAAATTATGTAGAAACGCAAAGGTTAAATATTTAAAAATGACTATTTATTACTGACATAATTGCGAAACTTAAAATAATGTTTCATCAAAAACCACAATACTCTACTTTTACACAAAAATATTATATTTACACAAATTTTTTTGTTTACTAGATTTAAGTAAACATTTTATAAACTCAGAATCTAAAACCGAGAGGCCAACACCTCCAATAGGTGTACGAAAATTCGATAATACCTGACAATACTTGACTGTATGGGACAAAATCTTGGGATAGTTTGCATTACTTGACAATAGGTGTACCTACAAATTTAAAATCAGGTGTTGGAATTGAAAACTTACCAAAACTGATTTCTATGGATAATTTATCAATATACATTGAGCAGCTACGGTAAGTGTTTATTCCCAAACTTCATAATTTATTTTCTCTCTTATTAGCACTACAGCATGGGTCCTGCTCTTGGAGATTTTCAACAGTTGACCTAAAAAAAGAACAGTAAATTACATTACATTAAAACATTAAAACTTTGAAAACCTTAAAAAAAGAAAATGTGTACATCAAAATTTGTTTTAGCAAAATCAATTTGAATATATGAAAGTTAGGTACATGACTCTTATCTGTCTGTCAGAGGGAGGGAGTTCAAAAGATCTACTATCCTGTGCAAATAAAATAATTGAAGAAGGGGGGACAGTATGAGAAGGGTTGCTAAATTTTTACTTGATCGTGCATAGCAGTTCAGAATCAGCCGCCTCTCTTCAACTAGGTACTCAATGCGGTGTAAGTACTATTATTTATACAAGGCATAATATTTAGTAATTTGGCTATAAAATCAAAAAATATAAACATAAACTGTCCAAATAAATAATATTTGATTTTTTCTCGATATATAGGTAGATATTAGTTGATGTCAGATTTTTTTTTAATAAAAAGTCAGTGTAATAACCTTGGATCAAACAAATCCTGCATTCTTGAATTTCCAACTTTTTTTTCTTATAATGTATGAATATTTTGTAAAATTATTTTTCGGTTTTCTGGCCACTGGCTCACGTCTTTTCAAAATGTATAAACTGAACTTAAAACGGACCTACTATATCTTTTTGTTTACATTATGTAAGTAGTGTTCTTTAAGCACCAAAAAGAACAGAATAGAATATAAGATAAAGTAAATATAAGTACTTACCCAAACAAAAAATCTGGAGGCACTTCCACACAAGGCCCATGAGGATTTTTCTTCACAGAGAACGTGGCTTTTCCAAACAAAATTCAATAACGGTTGACCACCATCACATTGTGATCAGATTTTTAGTCCATATTGCGTGCAAAAATGCGTGAAAATTATTATTTTCCCGAAATTTCGCCGCAACAAAAATCTAAACAAACTTGACTGACTGTCGGTATTTGACAGTTGTTTTAGGAAAGTATTGCTGGTTGCGTGCCATTTAAGCCTTCTTTTTAATTAATAATAAACGATGTTGCCGTAACAGTGAAAATAATGGCGATAGCGATCGTTATCTCATAACGATAGCCCACTGGAATTGCCCCCCTGTCTCTCTTCGAGCCGATCTGGCCCGATCTTCAGGCTGAACTGAGAGAGACAATGGCTATCCACACTGTGCAAATGCGGGAGAGATAAAAGTACATGACATTGCCTCTTTAAACTGCGAATCTTGAATTTATTTCTAACAGCTGGCTACGTCGCTTTTGTTAAAACAACGCGGAAAAAGTGCTCCCGAAAATCGGCAAATACTAACGAAAAAATCGCCGCGAAATTAGTAAAATGTGCAAAAAAACATAGATCCGGTCGCCGACTTCATTTCGCGATATAAGTTTAAGTGAAAAAATCCTTTTTCACCGAGAAAAACGGGGATTCTTACAAAATAGACATAACCTCAAAATCGATTTTACCGCCATATTCAGTGGTGTGAAGTTGGCTGCCAAAAGCTGGCAACAGTGGCAACAGCTTTACCGCCGACATTAGTGAAAGCTGGACGGTATAATAAAAACATGGACAACTTTCAGATGTGCTTTCAGCAAATTAAAATAAAAGAAACATAACCTCAAATTAATAACCCAAAACAAAGTAACTAACATCAGTAATCATGTGCAATACTGACCCAGACCAAAATTGTGGTAAATGTAACAAAATAGTAACTCAAAGAGATAATGCCTTGCAATGTGACTGGCCGTGCAATATTTGTCATCATGCTCAATGTGTTAATGTAACGAACCCTCAATATACGAAAATTAAAGAACTGGAAAATATAATATTTTGGTTTTGTGATGACTGCAGAGTGACAGCAAGGAAAGGGCTAACATTGCACAATCTTGAAAGCAAGTTGAAAGAAAAAATCAATACAATGTCAAAGACTCTTGAAAAATTGGAAAACAGCAGCAACGCTTCTTTATTTGTAAGTGGCTTAAGGAATCACAGCTACTCTGAAGCTGTCAAAAGCAATAACCCTAACATATATCAAACTCAAAATAATGCTATAATTATAAAAGTTAAAAACGAAAATGTTGGAGATGCACTAAAAATCATTAAAAGTAAAATCGATCCAATGAAAATTAAAGCTTCAATTGATATAACACAAACTAAAACAGGAGCTATAATTCTAAAAACCAAACAAAAAGAAATCCAAAATAAGTTATTTGAAGAAACCCTAAACAGTCTTGACAGCAAAATGTTTGATGTTACTAAATCTGAGCTCTGGAATCCAAGAGTTTGTATTACTGGTTTACGAAAGCAATACCAAGAAGGAGATGAACTTCTAGATGAGCTGGTGACACTGAACCCCGAACTACTGAATGAAAATGATAGCCTTAAACTGACTTTTGCAAGACCAACTCTAAATGGAAACAAATATATCGCTAAGGCAGTAGTGTCAGGAGAAACCTTCAAGATAATTGTTGACCAAAAACTTAAAGTAAGCTGGGGAGAATGCCATGTTAGAGAAGACCTCAACCCTATTAGGTGTGGAATTTGCTGTATCTATGGGCACTCAGTTAAAAACTGTTCCAATCGGATCCAGGTGTGCACATACTGTGGTGGTTCACATAAGGGACACCTATGTAAACGAAATACAAATCCAAGTTGCGTCAATATATGTTAGAGATAAGTTTGAACCCCTTGTTGATATTGTGCATGATAGTATGACTGAAGCATGTCCAATTCGACAGAAAAAAATTCGAATATTAAGAGAGAGAATCGACTATAGCTCAATGACACTTATAGAAAACAATAAAAATAAGGATTAATAATCTTATTTAAGATATTCTCTTAAATATTTTTTATTTTATTTATTTTTCTCTTGCTTATATTTATTCTAAATTTGAATAAATCGATTCTCATAGTTTTTTGTTTTATACTTTTTTGTCATAGACTATTCTTTAGACCATGACTGAATATGTAACTGATTTAATAAATTACACATCAATTATAAGGCATACAAAAAATGTTAATACCATTGATGAACTTAATTCACATTTTTTACATCAAAATTCAAATAATAATAAAAATTCTATACTGCTGCATTTAAATATTTGCAGTATAAGAAAAAATTTTAATAGCTTTTTATTATCTTTAGACTTAATGCAAAATAAACCAAAAATAATTGTTTTATCTGAAATATGGATTTATGATCATGAACAATCATTATATAATATCAAAGGATATAACATCTACTATTCCTGTAATAATAACTATAGATCTGGTGGTGTTGTAGCTTTTGTGGATTTAAGTATAAATGTAAATAAAGTAGATATTTTTCCAATGCAAAACTCAGATAACATATATTTAGAACTGTCTTTAGACTCTGTGGAGTTCTCAATTCTGGAAATATACCGACTACAGTTTGGTTGCACTAACATTTTCTTAACTGAACTGGGAGAATTATTTTCAAAACTAAAAGTAAAAAACTGTGTTATAACTGGTGATATTAATATAGATTTGCTTGGGAACTACCAAGAAAAAAATTTGTATTTCGATGTTTTAAATGAACATGGTTTTCTTTCAATTATTAATGATGTCACCAAACCAAATCGAGATTTTACAGGAGAAACATGTTACGATCATTTTATGGTAAGGTTTCAACAAGAAACTGATCAATTCTGCTATATTTAGAACAAACATAACAGATCACTACCTAACGAGCATTTCCTTTACTTTAAAAACTGAAAAAATAAACCCAAAATCTGATAAGTTTATAAAAATAATTAATTACAATTTGCTTAAAGATATAATAAAAAATGAATCATGGAATTCAATATATATGTCAAATAATGTAAATGAATGTTATAATATATTTCTAGATAAAATTTTAAATAGTATTGATAAATCTTCCGAAACTAAAATTTTAAGTTCTAAAAAAACCAAGATTAAGCCTTGGATAACAATAGGTCTTTTAAATAGCATAAGAAAAAGAGACGATCTTTTTACAAAATATAAGTGAAATGCAAACAATTTAAATTTAAAAAATAAATATCTTGCATATAGAAATCGTTTACGAAAACTACTATATGATTCTAAAGCCCAATATTACAAATCGCTCTTAGATAATGAAACCAATATAAAAAAACAATGGACAAATATGAATGAGCTTACGGGCAATCTCACTAAAACAAATAACACAATAAACTCTATTAAAACTGAAAATAACCTGGTCTTAAATGAAAAGCAAGACATAGCGAACCACATAAATTCTTACTTTTTTCAAATTGCCAAAACATGTGAAAACATTAATCTTGATAACAATGTAAAAATGTCATTTACCAACAAAGTTATACATGACTCACTAAGCTTTTCTAATGTTGATGAAACCGAGATAAGAAACATAATAAATACTTTAAAAACAAACAAAGCCCCGGGTATTGAAATGGAAGTGAAAAATCCTGAAAGAACTTAATCAATATATTTCACCTGTATTAACATTTATAATAAATTTGTCCTTTAATCAAGGTATTTATCCGGACGCTCTTAAAACTTCACTTATTATACCTCTACACAAGGGTGGTCAGAAGGATAACTGCAGCAACTACAGACCTGTGGCTCTTCTATCAATATTTTCTAAAGTATTTGAGAAAGTTGCTAAACATATCACAATTTTTTTGCTGAAAATCAATATGGATTTTTACCTCAAAAAAGCACTGAACTAGCCTTAGTTAACTTTAATACATTTATTGCAAAAAAACTTGATCAAAAAAACAAAGAGTCAGCCCTTTTTATAGACATTCAAAAGGCTTTTGACACAATATCTCATGCCAAATTATTAAAAGTACTGGAAAATGCAGGAGTACGGGGGAAAGAACAAAGTTGGTGCAAGAGCTTTTTAGGTGGGAGAAGTCAAATTACAAAGGTTGAAAATTGTTTAAGTAATACTCAAGAAATAAAAACAGGAGTTCCTCAGGGAAGTGTGCTGGGGCCTCTTCTTTTTGTGATTTATATTAATAGTATTTTTCAGGGAAAGTTTAAAGGCCAGTTGATTGCATTTGCTGACGATACAGATCTGATATACTTTAATAAAACCTGGGAAGAAAACTATGAGCAAATTAAACATGATATCATCTTACTAAAAACAATGATATGTTAATAAATGCAGCAAAAACTAAATTTTTAAATTTTACCTACACAGGTCAGGATAAGCTGCCGTCTGACTTAAAATATCACATTAACTGCACTTTCCAAATCGTTGAACAGTCAAACTCAATAAAATATCTTGGAATAATAATTGATGAAAATTTTAATTTTAAACTGCACATAGAATCAATAAATAAAAAGCTAAAATACATACTTAGTAGGTTTTATTTTGTAAAGAAGATACTTCCAAAATTTCTAAAAAGAACACTTTACTTTGCAATGGTTCAATGCCTACTAAGTTATGGGATAACTATATGGGGTGGCTTATACAGAACAACTCTGTCCAGTATTGTAACGAAACAAAAAGCATTCATTAGATGTATAGAAGGTTGTGGATATAGAGAGCATACTGAACCAATTTTTAAAACTCTAAACATACTAACATTTAATGAGCTTTATTGTGTTAACATATCAAAATTAATAATTAAACATTTCAATTTTCTGGACATTCAACTAAATACTAGTATAACTAAAATATTCATTCCCAGAGTTGAGAGGTCCCTCAGTCAGAGGATGTTCTTTTATTTAGGAGCAAAGATTTTTAATTGCATACCAGAAGAAATAAAGAAAGTCCCTATTAAAATAGCTAACAAAAAAATTAAAAAAATTTTCTTACAAACCACTTAGTAAATACTATTCTCGCTAGATCATTTGATGTTCCTGTTTTTTAATTTTATTTGGAAATTCTCCATTTACTAAAAAATATTTTAGATTATATTTCGTGTTGTCGAAAATGGTATTAATTAATCAATAATATATTTTCTGTATACCTATTTATGTATCTTTTAATTGAATTTAAAACTTTTACATATTTTTAAGATAGACTAATTATTTAAGTTCATTCCTTCTCATAAAATTATAATTAAATATTATTTATTTGTAATATAATACCAAAAATGTTACAATATTTAACTGTTAGAGATATTACTTATTCATATGCATCAATAATTTTATGTCTTCTAAACTATATATTTTTTAACATGTAAAACTACTTCGGGCTGCCAATTTACCTATCAAATTAATTAAGAATTAATGTTTTTCATCTACTTATACCCAATTGAATTTAAAACGTTTACATATTTTTAAGATAGATTAATTATTTCAGTCAATTCTGTCTCATAAAATTATAATAAAATGTTATTTATTTGTAATATAATACCAAAAATGTTACCATATTTAACTGCTAGAGATAATACTTATTATATATACTTATATTACTTTACAGTTTCTATTTTGTAGTTTTTTATACATATTATAGATCAATTTATGTAATAATAAATTAATGAGGCACTCAGGATTTATTTCCTTGCCCTATTTACTTACTGAAATAGCTATAGTATAGTATTAAATTAATAATTGTAAAATGTAAAAAAAAACCTATGTAAAAAAAAAGTTTTAGTTTCGGCAAAATGCTCGTTTCTCCCCGATTCATTACTCTATAAAATAGTCACTTTGTTTAATCTGAATCTTTTTCTACTTTTCTAAAATTTTCATTTTAATCAGCATTACGTGTTAAGGAAAATCGCTTTGTTTACCCTACAGCCACCATTATTAAAGAGCCATCACGTGACACTGACTTTGACAATTTGTTAGCCCTATGGGGTTCATGCACATTAGGCAGTTTAAGTTGGTCATGACACGTACGAGGTGCCTAATGCCCGTGTGCACGGGTTTGGCTTGACATATAAGCCGAGCTTAAGCTTTAGTTTTGGTGTGCAATGGTGTGGAATATCATGTAAGTGGCACTTAAGCTGCAGTTAAGATAAGCCGTAGAATTACTTCGGCTTAAGCGCATTTTGAGGTTATGTGAGGTATTTTTTTGATTATATTTTTAAACAAAAGCCATTAATTTAATCAGATGATACAACTGTTCCGTGGCCTTAAAATCTTTCTGTGATTATAATAGTGGTCTGTGCTTAAAATGGAACTTCTTTGGAATGACGAGAAGATGAAGAATTAGACTTTGTACCTAATTAATGGAATACCTATACCAAGAAGGATTTTTCAAAGAATGAGATGAAGATACCTTTTACAAAAGGTTTAGAATGTCCAAAAAAAATCATGTTTTTTTCGCTAAGCGAATAATTCACCTTTTTTTGGCAAATTCATCACGTTTTATAGTTAACCAATCATAAATCATCAATATAATTTGTTTTTTTAAACAACCTCGAATTTTACGTGGTTTTTTTGACAGCTGACAGGTAATAATCATGATCAACACACAAAAAACAAAAAAAAAAAATGCAGGTAACTGCCACGTTGCCAATAATTTCCTTACTTTTTCCAAGTGGAACATATTCGGAACTTTTGCAAACCAAGTAAATCTCAAGGTTTACCCTCAGTTCAAGCGGTACTTGAACAAGTGGAAGAAGTAAGGGGAAGTGGTGCACACGGGCATAAGAATAGAAATGGAATTTGTCCACAAACCAAAACTACACTTTTTTGCACTCGACGCGCGTTTCGCTAACAACGTTAGCATCATCAGGAGACGATAAACAATATTGTTAGCGAAACGCGCGTCGAGTGCAAAAAAGTGTAGTTTTGGTTTGTGGAAAACAATCATAATTTTGTTTTAGTGCAACCAAAGGTTCCAAATTCCCAACATAGTTAAAAATATCAGGTTTTATGCGACTGCGATTGCCCTCCAAAATCCTTATAAAAAAATGGGGGGGCAACTATTCTGCACATCTATGGAGAAAAGCAAAGTAACTACTGCTGAGCTTATTCTCATTCTGCCTTGCAAACACTTACTTTTTCCTGAAAGCATGTTCTATCGAATATTTACACAAAGTAAAATAAATTATTGTTTTTTTACCTTGAATTTGGGTACAAAAAAATTCAGTGGTACCAAAAACCGCATTTCGATTGTTTTGCTAGTTACTGCCTTTCTCCATAGTTGGGCAGTATTCTGCCAAATAAAAAATATAATGTGGTTGGTTTGAAGTCGCTCCGCTACGAGGCGGCTTAAAACCTAAAGTACTTTTTCCATTTTTGCAAGTATGCGTACAGTTGAGGTGATTTGAAACCCAAAAAATGAAAAGAGCACCCTTGAGTTACCTATATACACCTTCCTCCTCGAAAAAGCTTACGTCTTTGAATACACGCTTTATTAAGAACTATTCTAAATTCTTTACAAACTAACTAAACTTTTTTACTATAAATATTATAATACTTAAAATATGGTAACACTCTAGGAATGTTATAGGTATTTACGTCAATAGACCTGTAAAGACACTTTCCGGTCGTGTATCGTACGTACTTTTCTTTTCAAACGATCAGAAAAAAACATTTTAGTACCTACCGCTTTCGTCAACGCAGTCCCTTAATAATAAAATGTTAGCCTTCTGCTTCTTGTTGGGTAGATAGCCATTGCCGCTAAGGCCAGTAGTTTTTAAGATAAAAACTAAAGTAAAACAAGTAAACTTTTGTCGCTAGAAACTATTTTTGTACTTTTACCTTCTGCAAAATGGTAAGAAACATTAGAAAAATTATAGTGTAGCGCCTATTAGCTTCACACAGCTAATTCAGTGATGACTGACGACAGTTCCCTAATAGCACAGGATATTCCGGGGATATCCCAGTAAGGTGCTGTGAATTTCTGAATGTTCTGGCACATTCACAGTATGCATGTATGATGTTCCAAAAACGTGCTCTTAATAACTTTCAGGTTAGCACATGAACAGCACATTTAAAATATATTCTCAGAATATTTTACCTAGTACATTCAGCGAACATTCTATGCAGGATATTCCAGGAATGTTCTGTGAAAGTTCGAAAAATGTCATGATTTTTGGACATTGACAGCACATTTAAAGAACATTCTTAGAATATCCTAGAAAGTACATTCAGCGAATATTCCATGCAGAATATTTCCTGAATGTTCTACAAAAGTCCCGAAAATGCCCTTCCTTTTGGATATCGACAGCACATTGAAAATACGTTCCCTGGATATCCTGGATAGAACATTCAGCGAATATTCTATGCAGAATATTCCGTGAATGTTCTGCCAATTGCCGTAAAATGTCCTTTCCTTTTGGATATGGACAGCACATTCAAAAAACATTCTTACACATCCTGAACAGTACATTCACCGAATATTCTATGCAGGATATTCCAGGAATGTTCTGGTAAAGTCCTAAAAATGTCCTTACATTTGCACATTGATATCACATTTGTGAGATATTTTGGGAATATCCTGGGCAATACATTCAGCGAAAATATCACACAATATTGTAACGTTTTTTATTCTAACAGCTGCGGTAAAGATTTGTCTCGGGATATTTTTATCTGTCGCTGCAAGTTTCCTTGTTATTAAAAAAAATACTCTATTTTTAGTTACAAGAAAAAAACATTTTGTTAGCCTAAAAAAATATAATGAAATCATGCCATGCAAGGAAATAATATTTTTCTATCTACGGTCATGGTTACGCAGCAGAATTTAAGATTTTATTTTGTTGAAAAAGCTTGTTGGGGTAGGCTAATATTTATTTCCAATAAAAAAATAATGATGAAAATCGGTTGAGCCGTTCGGGAGTTATCCTACATAGAATAAATAACATAATCCCCTTCCACTACCGTTTGGGAGGATTCGGGGAGGGGGGTAACATTTTTATCCAATAAAAAAACAATTATGAAAATCCGTTGAGCCGTTCGCGAGCTATCCTGCATTGAACAAATAACGTAATCCCCTTCCACTACCGTTTGGGAGGATTTAGTGAGGGGGGTAACATTTTTATCTCATAAAAAAAGAATTATAAAAATCCGTTGAGCCGTGCAGGAGCGATCCTGATTTTATGTAAAAAAAAACAATTCACGGTGCTCTTCTATCAGAAAACAATGTGCAAAAGGTTATACCCCGCTAATACATAATTTCTCCGGAACTGCGGACACAGAAAATTCCCTGAACATCCTTGGTATGCTTACAGGATTTGAGGGAACATTCAGCGAATCTTCGGGGAATATTTCTGTGCTATTAAGGTTATGGTCGACCATGGCCAACTCAAGCAAAATAAAGATAAAACAACTCATAAAAGGCATATTTCTAAGTTTTTCCTTTATTTACCTATATTTATAGTACTTATACCTACTTTGAGCATTAAAAATGTGTGATCGATTTTTCCCAAAAATATGCCACCAATACATCTTCATTATTTTTGTAACGTAACGTCAGATTTTTTCATCATTATTTCATCATTTCACAAGTTCGAAATCCGGATCTACGGTTACCATTACCTTTTTTGAGGGAAAGCTCGCTATTCATTGATTTTTTTATTTATTCGCCCTCACTAAATCCCTTTTTAATTTATCAACTCCAGAGCTTAGGATATCTGTAAAGATAATTATATCTGTATCAGTAGAGACGCTTAATTTTCCTTCAAATTGAAGGTACATCTGCCGATTCTGCAATTTGACAGATGTTTTTCTTTTACATGAATCCTGTGTCAGATTTTTTCATCATCATTTCATCTCCTAATTCCTAGCACCGTACTGATGCGCACCACAAGTGCGAAATCCGGATCTACGGTTACCATTACTTTTTTTGAGGGAAAGCTCGCTATTCATTGATTTTTTTATTTATTCACCCTCACTAAATGCCTTTTTTAATTTATCAACTCCAGAGCTTAGGATATCTGTAATAGCTATTTATGTATCTAGGTCATAAAGGAGGCGTTTAACGCCCGCGGCGTGGAAATAAAAACACGAGCCGCCAGGCGAGGCTTTTTACACGCTGAGGGTGTTAAGCGCATTTTATGACTGAGATACATACAATGTTTTATGCACAACAGCATCATTTTTGAAACAAAAATATTTTAAAATATTTTTTTTTTTGATGTCAAAATCTCTCTAATATTTTGACAATAGATAAATCACCAGTTGACAAATAGTTAAGTATTCGACAATGACCTGTTGTGTGGTTATTTCTGTCATTCTCGATCAAGCAATCTGAGACACAAACAGTTGCTTGTCATTAGCAACCATATCAACAAAATCATCATTACAAATAATGTTGCGTTTTAGTCGCTATTTTTACCGTTTCTCTTGTAAAATATTATGGAATTTGAAGAAAAAGTAATCCCTAGAGATATACTGGAGGCCGCTGAAGAGGCGAAGACGAATCTTTTGCCGGACAAATCAAGAAAACTATACGAAAAAATCTATAAAGATTATGTTTTGTGGTGTACTGGTAAAAACATTCGGAAAAGCAACCTAATCGTGAAAGAAGACGCCTTACTTGCATACTTCAACGAAAAAGTGAAACAACACAAGCCGTCTTCCCTATGGAGTTATTATAATTAGTTATTATTATTATTATAGTTATTATGTTTTTACTATAGGTAATTTTATTGTTCCGTTCGTTTAATAAAAATTATTGAAACAAAAATTTGCATTTTTTCGTCTACAAAGTAAAAAAAAAAGAGTAAATTATAAAAAACTATAGAATGACTGCTTTTCATAAATAATTAAAAAAGTCCCTAAATTTAACACATGCGGGCCTTAAAATAAGTTTTAACTCCCGCGGGCGGTAAAGTACTGTTTTAATGCCCACGGGCGTTAAAGTGCTTTATTACGCCCTAAAATGCGGGCGTTAAAGATCACTTTAACGCCCGATTGTGCATACAGATAATTATATCTGTCTCCGTAGAGACGCCTAATTTTCCTTCAAATTGAAGGTACATCTGCCGATTTTGCAATTTGACCTGAATTCCTAGAATCGTTACCTTTTTTGAGGGAAAGCTCGCTATTCATTGATTTTTTTATTTTCGTAACGCTTTTTAATCGCACCAGTTTATAAACGCACCAAAGTTCCGCTGGTAGCGCACTTTAGATTTTTGCAAATCGAAAGTGACTCTTGAAGCAGATTCTATTATCTCCTCCGAATTCAACTCATTTTATAGATGAGTCCATTTTTGTAAACGAAACTTTTGAAACAAATTTAAAGGAGCTTTTTTAGAAGTGTCAGAGCTGCTAAAAAAAAAGCTAAAAGCTGTCAACAAGAAGTTATAGCTAACTTGGCCAAAAATGGGACCGGAAAATTGAACAAAAAGTCCTTTCTTAAGAGTGGAAATATTTCGAAAGAACATGCCTTGTAATGTAGAACTTTCCGTACGAAAAATCGTACGGAAAATGGCGGTCCGGTCGTTTGAAAAAAAAGTACAATCAAGAACTAAAGGAACGCTGAGGAAACTGTCTGGTGTAATTTCGGACCATTTTCAAACGCCCCTGATAGAAAGAAAAAAATAAATCAGCTCGTAGTTTCGCTCTATTACCAACTCTGTTTAAAATTGTTTTTAGGTAGACAGATAAATACACATTCTAAAAAAAATACTAAGGTGTAGCAACATTAACATTACGCTGTAGAATAAAAAGTAATCAGGATATTAAAAAAAAAACGTTGTCTTACTGCCTTACTCACACTCCAAGCCATATACTACAACAAGTCCAGGGGCTGAATTCTTGAATATCAAGCTCACGAACGTTTACTTTTATGGATTGAACGCTCCCCGGTGAAGAAAAAAAAATTATCAAAAATAAATTAATTAAATATAAAAGTTATTTGTACGCATGGTTTTTGGGTGAATGCATAAAAGTATAACTTAAATAGAGACATTATGTTTACCACAGTTGCGATCAGACATAAGGTAAACAATTTGGCGACGATGCCAGATTTCGCTGAAAGTTGTATCTACGCGCGTAATGTTTTTGCAAACACATTATTTTGATTAATATTTTATCATTTACCTGCAATTATGCAAATTATATGGTATGTTTTTTAAAACATGGAGAAACACCTTATTTTTATTCACATACATAAAGAAATTGAGGTATATATAATATATATATTATTGCATTTAAATTTCTTTGAATCTTCACAATTTTAAATCAATAAAGAATTTATAATGTGTATAGGTACGTGTTATGGTACTTGAAACCTTATTTCTTCGGTCGAAATATCAGAAAAAATACTCGATATTCTGGCCGAACAAATAATTATTTTTATTTTCCAATATATATCGGGAATTACACCTACAACAACCTGGCAACCTCGCATTTGTGGCGGGTCAGCTACATAATCGTGTGTACTCTGCTCAGTGTTGCCAGGAGTACCATCCATTACCGGATTCTACCATAATTTTGGCATGAATCCCATCCCCGGTAATGACCCGTTATCGACCCCCTAATTTACCATAATTTAGAAAAATTGGTGATAAATAAAAATAAACACTTTCGTATTTAACTATATTACATTTTTTTTTCCAATAGCGGATGACCACTGACCCGTGAGTTAGTGTAACCCTCGGGCTAAACACTGCTTTTGTAAATTTTTGCTTTTTTTTGTCTAAATTGTTGATATCTAAACCAGAAAACAATATTTTTTGTGAAAATATATTATCAGACTTATTTAACCCGGGGGTCACCTTCTCGCAATTGAGAAACCGGCCCTAAATCCGCCTAAAATCAATTCGGAGTACAAGCAACCAATGTCCTTTTCTTTGGTACAAGCGAGAAAATTAATAAAAAGTATATATAGCCTGTTTTATCTTTACTTTTTTTCTGCAATTCAAGAGTAAATATCGGTTTTAAAATTCTGGTAATTTTCTCAGTAATCCGGTAATTTTAAGACTTTGCTTCCAATCCTTATTTTCAAAGTTCCTGGCAACACTGACTCTGCTCCATTCATTATTTGTAGACGCAGTTGTCGTTTTAGTGGAATTAGGTTTTTGATATATTTTACAGATTATTGGACAGTTTTTAATATTTTTTCGATAGATTTTTCAGTGTTTATGACAATAGTGCGAGGTGTGTCGAAAACTAGAGATTGCAGGTGAAAACCAAACATTTCACAGGTTAGTTATCATATGTTTTCCGACGCCATCTTTTCATAGGTCGGCATAGGCGTGCAACTTGTGTTGCAATAAATACAAAATATAATTATTAAATATAGAAAATAAATAAGTTTTTTTAGGATATTTTCGCGACTTTCTAATAAAAACAATATAGTAAGCAACCTTAATTAATTACACTATAATTGGTATAATCAAACAACCCCAGCTGCGACATTTTTGAATATCCTACATAAGTAGAAAATAAATGTAAGATGTGCGTATGGTATTTTTTTGCCAAGGTTTTTTTTATAAATAGTGCAATTAATTAAGCATTCTGGGTATAAAATATGATCAACAAAATAGGTAGGTAATGCTGGGTTTATAAGATAAGACATAAACTAAGACATAACATAAAATGAAATAAGAGTTGAGCTTATGACAAACCCTGTTGGTGTTTATACTGAAGAATAACATAAAATAACATAACATGAGACATAAAAAGATGCCCAACTTTTATCTTTTTATGTTATGTTATGTCATGTGAAATCACATTTCGCGCATGATCACGAAGCCATTTTTCACCATAACCCTACTTTTTTTTAAGTGTTTGGATGTTATTATATGTAAATATTATAAATAAAAAGTTTTAACAAACATAAATTCTATATATATATATATATATATATATATATATATATATATATGTGTGCTCGAAAAATACTTTTTCTTACGAACGTGCGGAAAGTAGCCCAAAGTACTTTAGTTTTCCGTACTAGTACGGTAAAGTTACTTTTTCGCACTCATTTTTTTAAATCGGAAAAAATTTAAATTAATGTACAAAATATAACGATGGTTAGGTAAATAAATAAGTATTACGTAGGCTAATTTTTTAATAAAGTTCTAAAGGCACTCCATATTTTGTGTTTGACTTGAAAATAGTGCTTTTTTGCAAACGTTGGTTTAAATAAGGTATTTAAAAACACGAGTAAAAAAAAGCACAGGTTAGCCGCGAGTTGTGAACACTATTTTTTTTAATACCTTTATCAAAAAATCCAAGAAAAACAAGAAAATACTTTTAAAAATCTCGAACGAAGAGCACTTCTCGCAACACACCATCTTTACACTATAAATCAAGGGCTATAACAGTGGTCTCCATAGCAATGTGCCTTTTTACTCGGTGATGTTCATTGTTGCGACATTTTAATCTTTGACAGTTTCATATTTTGACGATCTTTTTAAATTATTTTTTCGTAAATACTTGGTCAAAACTGGCGGAAATGGCTTAATTTTTAGGAAAGAATAATTACATTTTTTCAATATTACTATTTTCCGCTATTTTTCTTTAATTTTGGGTAAAAAACGGAAAGAAAGCTTTTTTTGAACTCGTGATAAAAAAAAAAGTTGTTTTGCATCGGTAACCAAAAAAGCCATGCTTTAGTTATCTGCAGATAGTACTAAAATCATATTTTTGATGAAGGTATAAAAAAACATTTTTTTATGTTTTTTTGCATCGCGTGCGGGAAAAAGTTTACGCACGCAATCAGGAAACATAATTGAGAACTTCTCCATAACTCGGTATCAACTCTTAATTATAAAATTTTTTTTAATGTATTTTCATAAATATTTAACAAGTCTAAAAATAAAGACCACCTTTTTTACATTTATAAATAACGAGTCGCTCCTGTCCGCTGCTAAAAGTTTGGTGGATGGAGCATGTTTGAGGGGGAGCATGCCTGATGCAGCGTTGCCAGTGGAACATAAAATGGTTTTCCCTAAATCTAACGACTGATCGCGTTTCAAAGCGATTTATGAATGACCTGATGGGCCTATTTTAGTTGAAGGTCTTTGGGTGAATGTAATCGGTGAACGCTGGTTCAAGAATATTACAATTCACCTGTCAAGAATCCGGCCCCTGACCTTTACCGAACAAATGCGCGTGATTGGATGCTTCGACGATCTTCCGAAAGGCAGCAGCACATTTCAAATCGCATTCGTGAATTTTGGTTTCAAGTTACCTCCAGTTTCAAATCACCCCACTTTAAAAAGATTTTATTCACTTTACATAAAGTATTTTACCTCTATTGAGAAAAAAGTGCACAACTAGTGCGCCACGGGGGCAATATTTGTATTCCATTGGTAAAACTGGTGCAAGTTTGTGTGTTCAATTGGGCAACGCACCCACCGAGTTTTGCACAGAGGAGTATTGTGCATTGTACCACAGGCAAGAAATGCTAAAAATAAAAAAACTTTATTGAAAATGTTATTTATAAATTTACCAGGTCTTAAGCGAAGGTATTATCCACTATGCAATTTGATTTGGACCTAGGGCTAAGGTCGGTTTATGCTCGCAACTTAGATCAACCTAAGACAAAGTGCGCAGGTTTTTTATGGGGTGAAAAGCCTGCGCACTTTGACGTACGTTGATCTACGTTGCGAGCATAAATCGAGCCTAAAGAGCCTGTAAAACTAAAAAACCAAAATCAAAAAAATATTTGGTTAAGTCTGAATCTGCAACTGAAGAAATTACGTGTTCCATTCGAATTGCACTGGTGCAACTTATTCCGAGTCAATTTCGGTGCATCACGAGTGGCGCAACATTTTTCTCAAAAGAATTCGCTGACAGTGTTTTGGGCAGTGTGCAAAGTTTAAAGCAACAAAAAGAGTAAAGTAGTGCAAAAAGTTGTTTAAAGAAAATCTTTCAGTAGGTTTAGGTTCCAAAAATATGCAAAAAAAAACGATATACTATTTTGGATGATTGTATTTTTAACATTTGAATAAGATTTACCCACATGTGATGAAAAAAAACAATTATTGCATTAAAATCCACACATGTATTTAAGTATGATTAATTTCCGACAACAATGCGGCAATTCCTACACACAAAAATATAATATTATGGTGTACGTGACCAGCTCAAAATAAAACAAGGTCAAGTTCACCAAGGTCAATAATGGCTGCCGCCTATCGAGGCTAGATGGGTTGGTGGGAGGAGTTTCGACCCCTTTTCTACCCCCAAAGAACAAAGCTATTCGTCGCTCTTGAAATTTAGTTCAAATAAAGGTTGGTCGAATTTATTTTAGCGCAGCATATACCTTAAATTAACCCTTATGCCAGTGGTTAAAAATAGTAAATAATAAGGAAAAATCTGGAAAATCTAAGCAAACCGTAACGAACATAGTGCCGAGCTAAAAAAATTATGCTTATTACTAAAAATAATTGGTGCTAGAAAGCACGGATAGTCCACCATACAATGAATTATTTTATGTTGAAAGGGAATGAAAATATCTCGAAAACTGTAGCTTTGAAAGATTTGAACCTTATAATAAAAATTTTTGGGTAATATTTATGAAAACCAAAATCTGAAAACCCCATATCAATAGCTGCTTTACTGCTAAAGTTATGATTTTTAGTCACACCAATATGGTATGGGGGACTATTAAAATCGTGAAATGCTGACTTTTCTTAATTTTATCAAAAATGAGTTACTAAGGTTCCAAAACACCTTAATCGACGAAACAAAAAAGTTATTTGTCGGTCTGTTGTCTGTCTGTATACGCGGTAACTCAAGAAAGTGTTAATCGATTTTAACGAAATTTGGTACCCTATCGGCTGGCCATGAACTGATTAACTTTTGGGTAGGGTGGTGGGGGGTTGAAGGGGGGAAAACGGGGATAAAATATTTTAAAAAATTGTAACTTTGGAACAAAAGCAAGTAGCGATATACGGTTTTCAGATTTAGATTTAAGTCCATGAATATGGACTACAAATTTTGTTATAAAGTCCAAATTCGTGGAAGCTTTAGTTTCCGAGTTATTTGAAAAAAACGTTAAAATATATGAATGAAAAAATCATAACTGTAGAAGTAAAGCAGCTATTGAGCTCCCACGAATTTGGACTTTATAACAAAATTTATAATCTATATTCATGGAAACTTAATCTAAAACTCGTATATCGCTACTTGCTTTTCTTCCAAAATTACAATTTTTTTAAATATTTTATCCCACATTCCCCCCCTTCAACCCCTCATCACCCTACCCAAAAATTAATCAGTTCATGGCCAGCCGGTAGAGGATTTTTGTACCAAATTTCGTTAAAATCGATTAAGTCGTTCTGGAGTTTTCGTGTATACAGACAGACAACAGACAACTTTTTATTTTCGTCGATTAAGATGTCTTGGAACCTTAGTAACTCATTTTGATAAAATTAAGAAGTCAAAATTTCACGATTTTAATAGGCCCCCATACCATATTGGTATGGTGGACTAAAAAGAAGTGGAACACCTGCTAAACCAATCCAAAGTTTACTTTTGTGGCATGCGCATATCAATTCTGAACAGTTGCAAACGTCTTGATTTCTGATTTAGCTTTATACTTTGTCCTAATATTTTAATAAGCACCCGCACCCGTTTTACATACACATAATGACAAACAGTGGCGGTCCCCTCCCCGGGGGGGGGGGCCGATAGGCCACCCCCTGTGCTCCAGAAAAAAGTAGACAACAAAGATGCTGGTGGTAACCCTGAAGTCTTTGGAGAAAAACGAGAAATTGCAGAACGTTCCTTTAAAGACATTCTAGAATCCCTCCACAGTATTTTGGGAGAGTTTGACCTTTAATTCGTCACACCAAGAATAAACTATTGCATGACGTACTTACCGCGAAATTCATTGGAAATACAGAACGGTATTTAGAGTTTCTATTTGTAAACAAGAAATCATTTTGGACATAAAAAAGTATTCTTGACCTGAACCAGTGGCATAGCCAGAAATCGACTCTGGGGGGGGGTTCATCATTTAATAAAAATCAACTGGCAAATTTTTAAAAATTAGGTAGGTGCCTATTGCTTGAGCTCTTGAACTGAAGGGAGGCGACAGGGGCGGTTTACTAGGTGTTGAGTTAGTGTATACAGAACAAAAATACTTATATTTAAAAGCAAGTATCATCTAGTCTCATTTGTAGATTTTTTCAAAATTAGCCCTTAAATGCGCCGCTGCTTAAAATTAAAGAAAATTGTAACAATATTTAATATTGGTATAGCGCCGCATGCGAAAATTTTGACAAAAAAAAATTCTTTAAAAATTTTTATCTCTTAGGTTTTTTTGTAAAATATTTTTGAAAAAGCAGATTGAGTTAGATCCCAAGAAAAGATTTTAACAATTAATGACGTCATAGCACCGCAGGCAAAATTTTCAAAATTAAAGACATCACACCAAACACACGTCACAAACCGGAGTAAAGGGTCAAAAAAAGTGGGGGAGCTATAGCTCTCCCTGTGTCCCTTGATCATGATTAATTTATCGTAGATTGGATTGGATCTCCTGAAAGAGGGGGTTAACCACAAAAACCTCCCTTGGCTAGGCCACTGCCTGAACATATTCTTACCAAGTTTTATACAACGTGAAGCCAAAATCAAAGCAGTCGTTTCTAAATACTATAAACTGTTTGATTAATCCAAAACACAAATTCTTGAACTTTTATTGGGAGAAGTCTGTATTTGGAAACAATATGGGTCAGAAGTAGCCAAAGCTTAAATCAAAACATACCTGATAACGTTTTAGAGGGAACGAACGAGTGTGGCGACATTTTTTCGTTGATAATAAGATCCTTGAATGTTTGCTAGTAAGTAATGTTTGGTCAGAAAGAAGCTTCTCATGCCTCAGAAGATTAAAAACATAAGTACTTAAAAACACTATGACGGAAATTCGTCTGACGGGCTTAGCGTTGCTGCATATTAACAAATTGACATTGCGCGAGTCATTGTACGGTTTGCCCAAAAAAAACCGGAAACGAATGATGCAATATAAAAGGTAATGTTTCAACTTAAAAAGCTTTTTAGACCTCAAAAAAAAAGTATTTATCTATTACCCATCAAACACAAATCGTCGGCATTGAATCGGGCCAATGTCGACAACGTCGGCAGTGTGTCGTCATCGGCGACTACACTCTGGCCCAATGTTGGTCAGATTGCGATTTTCAGTTTTCGGTCAATAATCGGCAACTGACGGAAGTCCACATTACTACAGTCGACTTTATATCGACACCACTTTAGTGCCGATGATGGTCCGATTGGAACTTTGTTTAATCGATTTACTATAGTCGACTTTATGCCGAAGCCTACTTTATTTACTATAGTCGACATTATGCCAACGCAAACCTTATCTGCGTTAGGGCCGATGATGGTCCGAGTGGAACTTTCTTTAATCGGTCGGGAATCAGCAACTGACGATGGCCCGATTTACTATAGTCGACTTTATGCCGACGAGCACTTTATCTGCTTTAGGGCCGACGATGGTCCGATTGGAACTTTGTTTGATTGGTCGAGAATCGGCAACCGACGATGGTCCGATTACGTCACCTTAAAATTTTAAACTGCTTAATAGTTTCTTCCTAGTATGTAGAGATGACGCTAATGTCACTATGTTCCCTGTACAGTGGAAGATAATATTATATATATAATGAGCAAAGATATTTCAAAACTAGAATGCGGACTTGACAAGATGGTGGTACTTCTCCACAAGAATCACCTCTACTGCCACTTAAACCAGCCCGACTGGTTAAGCACCCGCATTATCGAAACTTTGTAGTTTGCCAATGTCGGGCCGCTTTAAGCTACCACCGACGGACCTCCGTCAATCGCCGACGTTGGACCGCTTTAGGAAACCAATGTCGGACTTGAATAGTTTATCGATGTCGGGCCGAGACCAGCTTGCCTACGTTAGACCGACCAAATTAAGCAGTCATGGGCGGATGATCGGTACCATGTGGTTAAACCATATCGGACTTTAATCGTACGACGACGCTATGCCGATGTCAGCAAAAAGTAAAATTTACCATTGGTCCGACGACGGACCACAGTCTAACGCTGCATCGGCAAACATACATTGGGCCTACATCGCAAAGCGGACAAAAAATACTGCTGGTCCGATGTTGTAAATCGTCGTCGTGCCGATGACGACAAATTCGGCAATCGACATCGGACCGACGAAGGCCCGAAGGAACCGTGTTTGCTGGGTAGGTTTTGTTTGTGGTTTGTTTGATACCTATGTTTTTTATAACTGATTTCAGGGGGATAGGGGGTTAGTTAACCCCCCCCCCCCATACCCTGGCTTTAATTTTTTTATGGAAACATTTAGAAAATCAAAAGTAGCGCATAAATTGCGGCGCTATAACACCTTTGATATTTACGGTATTCGTTTAATTTTGTGTTCAAAATGGCATTTGTAGTGTTATTTTCGTAAAAATTTTCGCCTGCTGCGCTTTGAAACCATTGATATATGTATTTACAATTTTAGAGTAATTTTAAATCAAAAAATGCGTTTCTTATTGCAATTTTCTTAAAAATTGCACTAAGAAATGCATGCAAATCGTAAATTGGTATTTACGATTTTAGTTTTATTCAACTCAAAAATTGCATTTTTAAGGTTATTTTCTCAAAATTTTACATATAAAAAAATGTATGCAATAAACGACTTAAAATCTGAGTACCCCCCCCTAGATTTGAGATCAAATCCGCGCTTGTAGTTACCAAGTTTTGTTTGCATATATTAATATGTTCCTCATAAAAGCTATGCTTTTATTCTAGTTTTTTTTGTATCGAAACCGCCCCCCCTTTTCAAATGGGACTGGAACCGCCACTATGACAAATTATGTAACAAATCAATACATCATATGCTATTTTTGCAATGACATTTTTCCAACCGGGATTTTTTTATTTGACCTCCACCGTAAACATTCATACATACATTAACCTTGTCCTTCACTCTAGAGACTCTCGCTTCGCTCTTTTCTATAGGCAGGTACCTACTTTTTTTCTAATTAAAATAAATCTTTACTGACCATTTCCAATATTATTTTACATATTCATGTATAATTATATAGGAAAAATAATTTCTTACAGGGTGATGTTTGCAGAACATTTTTTTTTTCATTTAAACATGTTATTCTAGTTTTCAGTAGTCAATTTTAAGTTATTTGGGTCCCAAAAGACCCAAAAATAATTTTCCCGCCCCATTCCATTCCATAACATTTCATTACAGCCAAAAAATTCACAGATCTTCCAACATGTGCAAGTATCGCGTATTGAAAATATCGGAAAAAAGTTAGACTTCTGCATGATCTGTGATCAATCAATCTCGCAGAAGCCTCTGTTAAAGTTATTTTTTACTTGGAATTACTAGCAGGCTAAGGAAGTTTTAGATCCTTCATGGATTAACTTTTTGTTATTTTTAAGAGGATATAAACTAAAAAAAACTTAATAATTTGTTTTATGGCGTTTTCTGTCGGTACGACTGTCTGCCTGTACACCAAAAAGTAAACAAATTTCGTAAAAAAATTCTATGGCATCCGTGGATCAGTTGATTAGTTTTTGATTGTAAGAGATAGAAAAGGGAATTGAATTAAAAAAAAATAATCGGCAACCACAGCAGCTAGCAAAACGCGGTTTTCAAAATTAGATAGAACAATTAACAACAAAATTTGTAATAAAGTCAAAGTTTGTCAGAGCTGCAGTTATTTAGATATAAAAAATTTTAAAAAATTATTATCAACTCAACTCAACTCCAGAACCATGGCAGGCTAGCGAAACGCGGTTTTAAAATTTGGATTAAAAATATCATTTCCAACGAAATTTATCATAACGTCAAAGTTTGTCAGAGCTGGTGCCTCTTGGTGCCAATTTTTTCCTTTGTGGCAGTAAAATCATAAATTATTCGCTTCGTTGGCGGCTTTAACCGGTTTTTCCCCGTTTTTTTTTGCTCTAAAAGGTCATAACTTTTGTTTGCGTAAACCGATTTTGATGAAATAAACTTTTCGCGTAATGCTGGAACATCAGACAGGCAAGCAAAGAAAAATTCTAAAAATTGGATTTTTGGAATCTGTATCACTTGGTTATACTCCAGCATCAACAATTTTTAAAAATATTCAATGTCCAGAAATGGTCACTCTAAAGATTTTTTATATATATTTTACCGTTTTTTCAGATTTATTATATGTATTAATAATATTTTCTTTGGCGGCCCATTCATATACATATTTATTTTGTTTTGACTAGAAGCATTTTGCTGTTGGTCCCGACACCGACACCTAATGTAAATTTTTCATAAAAGCGATCCCAGTAATATTTTCAAAACTAAAAAAATTGACAGATCAATATTTTTCAAAAAATATTAAAATAAAAAAAGTATACACGATTATTAGGGGGTCAAGATTAACAAAATAATATTTTTTCTTTGCACATTTTTATTTTTTTTCACCGAAAGCATTGACACAAAAAAAATTTTTCGTAATATTTGTATACACATATATTCTAAAGTAATTCAGACGACACTATTAAATCTTTGCAATTATTTTTCTTAAAACTTTTACTTTTTTCTGTTATATTAAATACTAACGGTCAAGGTAGATATTACCTTTATTATCATTGCAGGATCTCGCATATTTGATACATGTTTTTCCGTTTTTTTTTTGCTTAGTTATAAAGTAATAATTATTTAAAATATATATCAGTTTTTGCATTAATTCATCGATAACAAAGAAAAGGATTAAGTCATTGAAGAAAAAAATTGTCAAGAATTTATCAAGAAAGCAGAGATGTAAGAAGGTGGGTGGAAATCGCATTTAAGTATAACTTTAATAAACCTTGTTGTCTAAAACCGTATACATTCTTACGAAAATATGTTTTTTTATACCTTCATCAAAAAGATGATTTTTTGAACAATTGTTTTTCTACGAGCGTGAGGAAAATACACTGAAAATAGGTTTTTTGCCACTGACAAATAAATGCATAAACAACTGGTTAGTCACACCATAGCAACCAATGCATTAAAATAGGCAATATGATGAACAGAAACTTCGAATCAGTACAGGTTTTTCGAAATTTGACATATCGGTGCGGAAAAATTTTTCCACACCCGGCGGAAAAACGAATTTTCCGCACTAAAAATAGTGTGGAAAATGCGATTTTCCGCACGCTCGTAAAAAAAAGTGTTTTTCTCTTTTTCTTGGATTTTTTGATAAAGGTACCAACTGGGACTCTCTTGCGTTGCTAGTTGCGAAAGAATGATTAGTCGCAGACATGTCTATTTCCACTTCCTCGCGGTTCCCGCACAGGGTGGCTAACGGATAGGACCACTGACATATGGAAATCCATAACCCCGAAAGAAATCTCTGCAGTCATCCAACTAGTCCGGTGTCTTAGCCCCAAGAAAGATGAAAAACTTCAAACTTGCATGCATCTGAGATTTTTAGTTTAGTTTTACTGAAAGAAGAATCTCTAAGCTTTTAAACAAGCCCGGGACACAAGCTCTATGTCATTCCGTTCGCCAGACATGACGTCATAAAGATGTTATAATGTTATCAGATATTCGTCAAACTACGATAATTTAAAATTTATTTGTTTTTCACGAAAATTCATGTAAGCACGAAAAAATCCTAATGAAAAATTTTACAAGCAATAAAATTTCCTTTTAAACCATATGTCAGTTGTCATTTTTCTGCTTTTCGTAAGAGTTCCAGAACCGTATTAAACGGAAAATTGTTGATAAATCCGTAAACAAATATTGCCTTTTAATTTTATTTCTCTGATCAATACTATATTTTACTTAGATATTTTTATTGTTTTTTTTTTGCAACGAAGATTACAAAAAACATGCAAGATGTCATAATGACGTCATAAAATTTAAATTATGTTAGTTATTTTAATAATTTGATTTTGTTTCTTAGCTAAATCTTATTTTATAAAAGGATCTCAGGAAATACTAATACACGATTTTGGATACCCCTCCTCCACATTTCCAACGTGTTCGAATAACTAATTTATGACGCAGTACAGTACATAGTAATCCTTATTGTTCTTAAATCAAAAATTTATTAAAAAAAAATAAACTTCATATTACCTCAGAAAAATTATTGCAATAAAAAAATCCATTGTCAATTTTTGTCCATCCCCACAACTCAGGTTTCGGAGGGGTAACGTTTTTATCTAAAGAGCTTTTCCAAATAATTGCTTGAAGAACTGCTCTTATTGCGCGCTGCAATATACATCGAATCATATAAAAGTACAAAAACAGGATCGTGATCTGGTGATATACCACTTACCAGTTCCTTAAAAGCCTCCTTTATGGCAAAATTTTTTTATACATTGACGCTTTAACGTTTTTTATAAAAAACGAAAGTTAGTAAAATGAATAATGTCCAAACAATAACAATAATAAATCATAAAAAATAAAAAAAAAAATATTCTGCAAAAAATGTTTACGATAAAAAGAAATTGTCACCCTGTTGATATTTTTTTGCATAAAAATAGCAATAAATTACTAAGTTCTAAAAGAAATAAAACCCACGGGGACAGCTCAAGCCAGTGGCGCACTACAGTCGATTGAGTATGTAAAAACACTAGACAAATTTTTACTTTTGAGTATTCAGCTTACTCTAGAACACCACCGTATTAATTATCAAGATAATTTGGTCTTATTAACTTATTTTATGGAGAACTTGTCGGGCCATAATTTGTGGTTTAATAGTTTTTGTAAACGTGTGCCACATAAGTGACTACTTGTAATATTTGAAAAAAAAAACACAAAAATGTATATATTTTTTGAACTTAAACTTTCGATTTCTACGCCACAGCTCAGATGGACTACCACTTTTATATGCTTGTTTTGTAGAAAATTTAATGGTCCTAATTGCGGTGTAAATTAATTTTCTTTGTCATGTATATGTATAAGTTAGAAAAGTAAAAGGGCGAAAAAAAGTGGCAAAATTTTACCATCGGTACGCCACTGACTTTAAGAAGTGTATATTTTATTAGCTCAGTATTTGAGAAATTTCTTAAGCTTTTATTTACTCTTTCGCATTTTTTGTGTCAGATAACTCTAAAATGACATTTCTAGCAGGTTTCTGAAAAGGTACACCTTTTCCTGTATCTTTTACATGAAAAAAAAATAAAAAATTATGGTATATTTTTTTTTAGGTTTGCCAGTTAGTACTTAGTGATATTAAAAAATATTTCATGGTTCTTGGGGTCCGATGTAGGGCGATTTTCGTTTTCGTGACGAGAAAAAAAAATTTCAGATGCATCCATGTTTGAAGTTTTTTTATGCGAAGACACCGGACTAAACTAAACATAGGCGGTCAAACCTAGATACAGAAAAAACACTCTGATAGCCTGAATGACAATTAGAAATTGCGTTAATTGCAAACCCTTTAAATCAAAAGCAATAATCGATTAAATAAGAAATGAATCGAAGATAATTAAATATAATAAACGGAATGTTTGCAAGAGAATCCTACTCGTCATTCGGGAATATGGATGACTATGAGAATTTTTTCTGTGCAACTGTAAAGGAGTTAAAGAGGGAGGACTGGACTAACCATTTTTTTTCCCTTAGGTGAGAGTACTCTGGTGCAAAATGGAAACTTTGGATGGTCATTCCTTAAGGTAGTCCCTGAGAGGAAGAACCGGTTTTATAACCCCATTTTTATTAGCTCTGTGAGACCTCATCAGATATAGATTAGAAAGTGAAAGATTTGGCTGGGGTCATTCTTATAGGTGTAACGTACCTCGAACGTTTCATCACACCAAAACGTTAAGTACCCGACCATTGGTCGCCTGCAACCTGGACCAGGGGACAAGTTGCTTTAAATGGGTACAATAAAGGGAGGAAAGATACAATAAGGCTTTCAGGTGTCGCTGAAGGCATCGCCGACTCCCGTGGAGGTTTAGATTTAGGCTAGAATTTATATTCGATCCTTAAGGCCTTCCTTCAGTGAGGATTCCTTGAGGACTACTCATTGAGTCCGTTTTATAAAGCCTTCCTCGAGAAAGTCTTGCTGAAGGTCACTCTGTGGTCGCGCAATATGTGCCAACGTCGCATTTTCACGATTTGAGCCAAACCAGGATTTTGTGTGATGAACCGCGGTGGTTGTCAAGAATGTTAGGTTATTTCTTAGTTTGTGTGATTTTACTGATTTTGTGCATGTTGTAGTTTTTAATGCTATAAGCCATGGAAAAACGAAAGGAGAGCAAAACTCCTTTTTCCAATGAGGAAAACGATTACTTTTGTTCACTGGTGGAAAAATGTTCCGTATTAGAATTCAAAAAAATAGATGCCACAACAATTTTTAATTTATCATATACAATTGGGTGTACAAAATTTTGTATTGTATTTTTAGAAAAACGATATTGTTTTTGAACGCCTTTTCTGAGAACCTCTTTGTCTATTTTTTTCGCGCTAATATAACATATTACAATGTTATGAAAATTACCTAAAAATATTTTTTTTACAACTCTGTGTGCCATATTTTAAAAACACCTTTAGTATTTTAATAAATACGGTTTTGCGGTGAGGGAAGAGTACTACTAAAAATATACAATTACTTTTTGAACTTAGTTTTATGTGAGCGTTACCTCAATTTTTGGACCTCATAATATTCTTTGCTCAAGACGTTTTTAAGGAGTCAAGTGTTTATTGGTGGACTCTTATTTAGATACGTTTTTAGCTTGTGTCGTCTGCTGGACTTCAGTCGGAACACCGCCCCCTACTTTTTCTTATTTCCGTAAATGACATCTAAAATGCTGCTCCTTATCCTGTGGTACTTTATGCACATAACACAACTTTAGTCCAGTCCAACCTCTATGTTAAGGAACTTGTTAGTAGAACAACTATCTCACTTAACCTCTTAAAGACTGAAGATATAATTTTCTCTCTGGAGAGAGTTAAGTCTGTTTCAAATACAGATTTAAAAGTCTTTGTTAGGTTTTTGGGTGTGACCCTGGATGACAAATTGACTTTTAAGATCACTGTCAAAGATGGTCGGCTTTAAAACTTGTTACCTCTTAACTTACACTCTTTTTTATCATATACCCTCATATCTTGGGGCCACTCTTGTCACGCGTCTCTAATTTTTAGACTTTATAGACCGATTTTCACAAAATTTTTGGGAAAAATATTATCCGGCCCTGTGAAGAGCTGAAAGGAGTTCAGTTAAAATTCATCCATTGTAAGGGTAGTTTTTTGACAGTTGAATATATAAAATCATAACTTTTCAACGGAGAAACACGTCAACATGCGGTTTTCAGATTATGATAGAACATTTATATTATCAGATGGCTTTACATTTTTGTAAGCTATATCTCAAAGGTATAAAAAAAAATTACAGAATGGTGGCTCGCATCCGCCATATTGATTTTCTTCTTTTTTCTTTCTTCTGAGACTTAGAGCACTCCAGCGGTACCACTTTTGTCAAAATCGAATAAGCATAGTAGAAATGGGGACAATAACCCGAGCATTTACCAGGTTCACGGGCGTTTTTCACAAAGTGTGATGAGCTTATACATATGTAGATTATCTTTTTTTTTTCTCTGAAGATTTTTCTATAACATAAAAAAAAATATTTTACCGTTTGTTCTTTTTTAATCATCAATTTTACGAAAAATTGTATTCTGAAATTGAAATTTTACGTTTTTCAAGTTTGTGCCGCCACTAAGAGTGACGTAAATGAAATATGTTAATTTTTTCAACTGCATTGAATAGCCTCATTCTCTAAAAATTGGTGTACTGGGCACTTAGCTACTCGAACACAACAAAATAGGGAAAAAACAAAAAAATCCCTAAAATCTGAAACCTCCAATTTTCAACAGCTATATCTCTGAAATCGTGGGTCGGATCAAAAAGAGGTCCATTTAAACGTTGATCAGGCAGAACAGATCTACAACATATCAAACGCACAGCCCAGTCCAACCGAAAGCCAGTGGCAATGCTATGTGAGCGGGATCCTTGTGAGATAATTGTTGTTTTATACTAGTTTATTGTTCACTATTACATTAAAGTATGTTTGTTTTTAAATTACTAATGAAATGTGTGTATTTTTTTTTACTTGTGTAAATGCTCTTTTGCATATTGACACTAATAAAGAATTCAAAAGAATTGCATTTAAGGTACAGTTTGATCTAAATAAATAGTTACTTATTTTCAACCATTTAAAACCTAGCCATACTATACAATAAATACCTTGGCCGACTACGTGTTGTCGTTGACGTTCGAAAAAGAGAATTATGTGTGTGTTATGCGTAAACTAAAAAATCAGTCATACTTCTCGTATGATTAGACCTTTATAAATCACATCGTTGCGTTATTTAAACAAAATTTAATGTTTTTCTTAATCTTTAAAAACATCCTCTTAAACATTTACATAATTCCTCATGCCTTTGCTTTGGCTTTAGCTTTTCCTTTAGCACCACCGGCCTTACCACCTTTTTTACCCCTTCCCATGGTTTTCAGCTTATTTTTCTGCGCTCTCAAGTCCTTTTTCATTCTCGGATCCACCACTTTGTACCTTCCTTTTACCCCGGTTGGTCGTTTGATTCTTTTTCCCGTGCTGTGCTTTTTGGCTACTACGTAGGTCAGTTCTTGCCGTGGTTCCTTATGAGCTTTCCTATACATTCTGAAAAAATATACAAAGGTAACTTTTTGTTTTTGCTCGAATACGAATATGAAAATCCGACCTCTGCGTTCTTGCGGTTACCTTTACGGCATGTATTACGTTTAGTTCACACGTTAAGTAACGTTATTTAACTGCTCCATCTTACTAACGCAGCGAGTTTTGCCGAATCACTAGATTAGTGATACAAACGGCCGAACCAAAGGTAGCAAAATAGAAATACTGGCACTAAAATGTAGAAACAGAAACCAACTTAAACAGCCTATTGGGTTGGTAACCGCCCAGCAAACACATCTGTTACATTAACATAGTATTTACGTAAATGTCAAGTCAAGTTAGAAGTATATAAATATTATACACAATATGACTTTAACTTTACATTCCAATATGTAATATTTATATAACATTTATCTTATAAATTTATATAGTAGTTGCATAAAGAGTATGTTATTTACGTGACGTCAAGTGTACCTTGATGTTACTCGTAAGAGATATAAATATTATGTAAAAAAATTTACCCCAATTTTACCTTTCCATCTACTTTCTAGTGTCAAGTCGATATCTGCAGTTTCCCAATATTTTGTTGCCATGTATTATTTACGTTTTTTAATTACATATTATTCACGTAAAAAGTAGGGAAATTTGGAGAACATGGAAGTTACTTTTTACCTTGTTGTGACTTTCAGTTTACCTATAGTTTATGTAACAAAATAATCATGTGATGTAACTTTTACGTGACATTTACGTAACGGTGTTGGCTGGGCGTTGGTACAGAAAATGCGTTATTATGAGATAGCTTAGTTTAAAATAAGATTTTTAAGACAAATTGCATTTGTAAGTTAATTTGTATCAAATTGTCATTTGGTTCTTAAATCTGGTCATTTGGTTCTTAACCCAAGTAACATTTTTGGTTAAAATTTGGTAAAATATTCCCGAATTAAGCTAGTAATTTTTTCTTATGAAAAACTGGGAGGTCAAAAAAGAGGGAAATTTCCCGCCTTTTTACCATTAATTAAGCTAGTAAATTTTTCTTATGAAAAACTGGGAGGTCAAAAAAGAGGGAAATTTCCCGCCTTTTTACCAAAGTGGGGACAAAAACCAAGGTAATTTGGTGGGATAAAATAGGTAATTAATTTTTTTTTCCTGAAGGTGAATTTACCCAGAGGAGACTTTTTACCAACTTTTGGGACACCTGTACACATCTGCATAAATGCTCAACCTAATTTGTGTCCTATTGTACACAATGCCCTCTTCTTTGTCTGTGACTGTAGCGCCCTCTACGTCTCAGAAAAGAAGGAGATGAAAACATTTTTAAATGAAAATAAAAAGAGAAAAATAATAATTATGTCCATGGCCTACAACAACTTTGGAAATAAAAAATGATGATGAAAAATCACAGTTATATTTTAATCATAGGGGCTAAACTACTATTTTAAACTATTAATGGGAGGAAAACGACATGCGCCGAAAATTTTTTTGTTGAATTGTTTACTATTACTTCCATAAAATTCACGCACCCATCGAAACATGCAGTTTTAACAAAAAAATCACCAAAATTATGCATAGGGAAAACACTAATTAAATATTATTTCCAATTTGGAATCATAATTTAATATTTGGGTATGAAATAGGTGTAAGCAAATAATTTCCATAAAGATTTTGTAGTTTTTTTTTCAATAAAAAAAAGAAAAAAACATGGTGTCTTACCCTTTTTTGGCGACCGTGCCCTAAAAGTGGTGTTAAGCATGTTTTTTTCCCTCAAACACAAAATTTCCAATGTTGAATCCAAAATTTCTTATTAATTTTGCATCAAGGACGGTTTATCCATTTTTCGAATTCATTGCCAGTTGTTCCCCGCACACCCCCTGCCCATTGTTCGATTATCAGTTGTCATATTGATTGTTGACATAAAGGCGGATTTTATTTCCATCATATGAGAATACACACAATCGTTTACGCTCGCAAATGTCATAACTTGACATATGACATTTGCAAGCGTAAATGATTGTGTGTATTCCCATTGGTTGTGTTAAGCACTTGTAGCGATCCACTAGGACTTGTTGGTCCACTATCACTTTTAATTTCTTTAACTTTTCTGTAAAAACTGCTTGATGCTGTGAAAGTTTTTTTTTTCTTTTGGCATGTTAAAACACAAAACTGTCAGGATCACCACTACTAGGTAGGTACTTTAACACAGAGTATCTTTTTTGACGATCAAAACGTGAATGCTCTCTCTTCCTTAAACCCAAATTTCACCTAAACATCTACTTTCTTTGTTTGAATTTTGAGCTTCCATCTGATTTTTCCTATCCCTTTTTATGATAGGAGGGTAGGTATCTAATAGCCCAAAATCCAAACAAGGGTTGAAGATAAAATAGTAATTAAGGAAATATCTTATAATTTGGAAATACCGAGAAGGAACATGAAAGTTAGAGGACACGTGACGCAAAGGAGTTTTCTTGTTTTCTACCAGAACTACTTTCTTCCTATCAAGAAAAACAAAACTGAAGTTTTAACCTAATTAAATCTTAAATATTCCATATGATTAGATAAAATAGAATAATTTTCCATAAAGTTCGAACATATTTTTAGGTTGTACTTATTTGGTCTAAAAACCAAATTTTTATCCAAAAACTTATACCAAAATAAACCCTAACTTTGAGGAATAACTGTAGGTCAAAAATAAGTAACTTTGAGTTCAGTTTTAAACCAAAAAAGTTTTTAACCTTGAGGGATTTCTTCAGGACATTATTAAAAACTTTTGACAAGCAATGTTCACCAAGAAATGCCCAAACAATGTGGGGACCTCAGAGTAGAATCTCAAGTCAAGTTTATCATCAATTCACCTTCTCTTTTAACTTTATTCAAAACAACTTTGAAGACATGATACGACGAAAATAATTCCTAAAAGAAAACCTTTAAAATGTCGTGTATATAATGACCGTTTCTTAAGGTTATTTTTTCCAATTTAAAACTTATGTCCAAACCTCAAACTACAAAGTAATTTTCTGAAGGAACGGGGGATGTTTTGACGTATGATTGGTTATCTTAACCTTCCAACTTCCCAATATGCCGTAAAATGTTACTTGGGAAATCTGGATCAAAAGGGGGATTCTATAATTCAGCTCGATTCTTATATTTTGAGCGGAAAGTCTTCGGCTTCGTAGGCTCCAAAATTGCTGCATTTAATTTTTTTGAAAGAGGGGATACCGGGTGGTCACCTATACGTCTAACTCCGACCTAGAGGCTAAAAAAAAGCCTGCTAGAAGGTTCAAACAAAAACTGTTTGTAATATCTATTTTTTTAACTTTTTTTATAGGTTTACTAAAATTTTCTCCAAGATGTACAAAAACATGCATAATTTGAACGAAATACCGTGTATATTGCGTATCTAGAGAGACCTCTTTTTATTTGTACTTTTATCTTAGTAGGTTGCATCTTACTCTGTTTGTAAGTTCTAAAATTCACCAAAATCAAAGTCAGAATATTTTTTCTTTCCCTTTGGAAAACCATTTTATACCTCTTTTTCTAAAAATGTATTAATAAACTAAACTCACGCTTTGATTTGCTTAGCCTTCTCTCTGTCGGTCACGTCACCATTTTCAATCAACGCTTCAGCTTTCTTCTTTGCTTTTTCTAATTTTCTAAGGGCCCTCTTCTTCTTTCTTGCTTTGGCTTCAATCACCTTCTTTATCGGTCTGACGTTGATCTCCTCTAGTTTCTTTTTGTATTCGTCGACTAGTTCCTACATACAAATAGAAATTTTATTTTAAGCTCAAAATAAATTGGTTCAAAAAAAAAAAATACCGACCTTTCCCTCAAGAAAGGTAATTTTAACCATATAAATGAGCACAAGTGCGAAACCCGTGTCTACGGTTAACATTACCTCTTTTGAGGGAATCTCGCTATTTTCTTTTGGTATTTATTCACCCTCGCTAAATTCTTTTTAAATTTATCAATTCAAGAGCTTAGGATTTATGTGTCCGTAGAGACGCTTAATTTTCCTTCAAACTGAAGGTATAATCTGCAACTTGACAGATGGTTGTTTTTTACATAAATCCTGTTTCAGAATCATTTCTAGCACCGTACTGATAAGCACAAGTGCGAAATAAAAGCATAGCAAACACATTTTGTATGCGTTTATAGTTTCGTTGGCAATACCCAACCCAATCCAGCGCCCCTTAACGAGGGAAGTGGAGGGGGAAAAAGATTTACTTCATTCGATTTCAATCAAAATTGGGATACAGGGGTTTCTAGGGAAGGGGATTATGGATTTTTGATCAGATTTGAAAATTTCAATATGGCAGAAAAAGGACGATTTAGGGTACAAATCTAAAAACTAAAAAATAATTTTTCATAAAAAAGTGCACTAAAATGTAGAAAATAATTTTTAGCATTCTGATATCATAACAATAAAAGCGATGGGCGCAAATTAAAACTAACAATGTCCATCCATATATCCGAGAAATTTTAGGGTAGCTTGGGTCGAATTAGGTTAGATTTATTTACCCTTGCATTTCTCTGCTTTATAGTGAATTCAGATTCTTGCGAACACTCATAATATAATCACTAACATAAATTTATCGAGTCAACATGGCCAAACTTCCAGAATGCTAAAAATTAGTTGGAAGGGAAAATTTTATGTTTGAGGTAATTTTTCAGTAATTTCTGTCTGTCTGTCGCTCTGGATATGCCGCTTTGCAAATTTAAAATCACTGTTATTTGGTCAATCAGACTCTTTCTTTATATTTATTAAATACGAGCTACTGCCCGCGACTTCCTTTGCGTGTTTATTGTAGCTTTTTTCCTCCACCCTTCCGTCCAATCGAATACCAGCTTTGTCTGTTTTTTGATGAAATAAAACCTGCCCAATAATCCAATGATTCTAGTAGTGCGAGTCACTAAAGTTAGCAGTACAAAGTCAGCAGTGCAAAAATTTTATGATTGGAAAAATTAGTGCTAATTAAGTGCTAATTAAATCCTAAGTCACAAAATTTTGTGCTCTTGTAGTTTTCGATATATGACCTGCACTGCTAGTGACCCGTTAAAGGTAGCAGTGCGCCATACTATAATGGTCTCGAAAAGTGGTAGAGTGGGCTAAATGGTCTAGAAAATGAAATGCTAATTAAATGCTAACATATCAATAAAAACAAATTGTATTTTTTACTTTTTTCAGCATATTTTTTAAAATTAACGTGGTGCACTGCTAAATTTAAGTCATACATATATTTAGGTTCTCGTTAAAGAAGACGTTGGTGGTGTTTTTGATATTGAAATAAATTAGTGCTTATAAAATGCCAAGTCAAAAAATTTTGTGCTTTTGTAGTTTCCGAGATATGACCTGCACTGTTAGCTACCCGTTAAAGATAGAAGTGCACTATGCTAGAATGGTCCAGAAAAGTGGTAGGGTGGTCTGAATGGATCAGAAAATTAAATGCTTATTAAATGCTGCCATTTCAATAAAAAAAATATATTTTTTTACTTTTGCTAAACAGCACTAATTTATTCCAATATCAACACCACCAACGGCACCAACGTCTTCTTTCACGAGTACTCAAATATAAAAAACAAAAGATCAAAAGATCTTGGGTGGAAATAAAGAAAATTCAAACTTGGATGAGCATCCCACAAGCAACAAACAAAAGATCAAAGCGAAAAGAGAAATGATTAAACGATGTTTCGCCCTGGGTAACCAGCGTGGGCTCATCAGTAGTTTCAGTGGTCACCCTCCACTATACATCATTAAACACCATCATACACTTTGATTTCCAACCTTGAACCACTCACAAATAGGCATCGTTCCGCACTGGTACTTATCCAAGTTACCTGATACGAATTCGTCCTGGCGTGTTAATATTTCCAGTAGGATTATGCTCCTAAGGCAATTAAAACAAAAAAAGAAGTTAAAAAACCTCCAAATCAGTTACTTCAACCGAAAAGAAACTAAAAAACAAAAGATCAAAAGATCTTGGGTGGAAATAACGAAAATTCAAACTTGGATGAGCATCCCACAAGGAACAAACAAAAGATCAAAGCGAAAAGAGAAATGATTAAACGATGTTTCGCCCTGGGTAACCAGCGTGGGCTCATCAGTAGTTTCACTGGTCACCCTCCACTATACTCATCGTTTAATCATTTCTCTTTTCGCTTTGATCTTTTGTTTGTTCCTTGTGGGATGCTCATCCAAGTTTGAATTTTCGTTATTTCCACCCAAGATCTTTTGATCTTTTGTTTTTTAGTTTCCTTTATTGTTTTTTTTTTAACTCAAATATGTCTATGACCTAAAGTTAGCAGTGCACCAGGTTAATTGTTAAAAATATGCAGAAAAAGCACATTTTTAAAAAATTGAAACCACTCTAATACTTTTCTGGACCGTTCTAGCATGGTGTACTTATATCTTTATCAGATAGCTAGCAGTGCAGGTCATATCTTGGAAACTATAAGAGCACAAAATTTTGTGACTTGGCATTTAATTAGCACTTTATCAGCACTAATTTATTTCAATATCAAAAACACCACCAACGTCTTCTTTCACGAGAACTTAAATATGTGTATGGCCTAATTTTAGCAGTGCACCACGTTAATTTTAAAAAATATGCAGAAAAAAGTAAAAAATACAATTTGTATTTATTGATATGGTAGCATTTAATTTTCTGCACCATTTAGACCACTCTACCATTTTTCGGGAGGCCAAAAATCCAATAGTTTTCTGTTGGTAAGATTCTCTTTTTTATTTATATTTAACTCCACTATGGACATTGGGAATTTATTTATCATTCTGTTATCTAATGTTTTGCCGAGCATTTGTCCATGACTTGTTGATTTGATCGTTCGTATTATTCGACTATAAAAACTTATATCGCACTGATGATCTCTAACATCCCTAATATCCTCCAAGTCGCACCCAGTATGTTTCTTGTGGTATTCCGGTGTATTTTGTAAAGTTCGTTTTTTGCTATCGGTTCGTCATAGTAAAAAGCCCGACTGGTGGATGGACTGTGTCTGAAACCAGTCAGTGGTAGAACTGGTAGAGGAGGCCAAAAAGTCCAATAGTTTTCTGTTGGTAACTCTCTTTTTTATTTATTTTAACTCCACTAAGGACATTGGGAATTTATTTCTCATTCTGTCATAAATATTTTGTTTTCACATCTTATTCAATACGTATCGAAAATCAAGCATCTTGTTCTTTCATATATCACTTTCTTTGTCGGACAAGAGAACATGCTCTATGAAAGAAAAAGAAGACAATCTTTTCAATACGTATTGATTGTGTTTCCATTCATTTCAGTGCTCATCAAAATTTAAAAATCGAAAATCCTGACATCGCCTGACTTTTCCTTAACAAACTGTAAAAAAAATCCTTACTCTTTTTGGATATGTTTGGATAAAAGACCATAACTAACTTTAAAAGGTTTAAAAACCGGGAGCAATGCGTTTTTAGATTTGAAGACACCGAGGCGATGAATTTTTGGGTTTAATAATCACAAGGTACATATTTTTAGTCTGCTATTTATGCCAACTTCAGGACTTGAAAATGTAAGTGGTACATTTTAAATACTTTAATTATCCTAATTTTTTTGTCACATTTCTGTCAGTTTTGGCAGTAATGGCATTAGTTCCTCCTTCTGCCCTATACGAGGAGAGCAAACTGATGCCAAAACCGCTCACGAACAAAGTCATTAGTGCCAAAACAGACAAAATAGTGACAGAAAACTGATATTTGGACCAATCAGGTGCGTTCCTGATTTCCGGAAGCATTTCTTTCCCCGAAATTGAAGGATACGGGCCATTGAAAATTTGACGTGCGGTTTGTATAAGTTACCTAACTATCCCATGAGAAACTGTACAGGTGGAATAGCAAAAGTTTGTTTACAATAAACTTAAAATATTGAGTTTTTTGTGCAAATTTTATGAATTTTATGACAATTTTGAAATTTTATGACACTTTGGGCATATTTTATGGGAATATTGAAATTTTATTAATTCATAAAATTTTATGACAAGTGGCCACGTTGTAATTTGAAGTAAAAATGTGACAATACCCAGGCTTCCGGGGAGGGGGGGGTTTAACCACCCCCCGCCCTCGGTGCGTCACTGATTCACAGTAGTCTTTCTGCTAGTTTTTTTTTGGGTATTGATAAATCTGGAAATATTATGTTGGTTTAATGAACTTCTACACGCTGCGCTGTTGAAAAAATGTCTCAACTCGAAATTCACCCTGAATACATGTGATAAGTTCTTTGATCTTTCAAATAATATTTGTAAATCCAATCTTTCTAATCATACTTAAAAGATATGATTTTACTCAACAGAGCAAACATTATTTTCCTTGTAAATTACTCCCTGCCTTACGTGAGATTTTTACTGATAAATTCAATAAAAATATGTGTATTTAGTGTATTAAAAGATGTAATTTCATCACATATTACATTTGCGAAATCCAGTTGTTACAAAAAAAAATATTCTATATTTCCAAAGAACAGATCATATAAAGCATACACTTGATATTGAAGATTTCAAATTATAATTCCAAAGTGCACTTCTCAGCAGCTCTGCAGTCGACCTTGTGTATAGAATAACAACAAACGACGTAGAAGTAGGCGGCACGGTTGACACTGCACCGAAAACCCGACTAGCCGGTGACCCAAAAAAGGAGACCTGGACCTCTCCGAGATCCGGACTCCTTGGGGCGCGGCTAGACTCCTACAGATTTGGTAGCGGAAGCCGACAGAGGGTGACTTGAAAGAGGCGGTAGCACTTTCGGGTAGCAGGACCACTCCAAGGAATGCGTCTGAAGACTCCGACGGCGAACTCGACCAGCGAAACCGGGACTAAACCTTGATTTTCGGGTCAACCTATATGACGTCGGGCTGCTGGGGAAAAAAGTCTACCGTCAACCAACAGTAGCGATGTTAGATGCAAGTCTAACATGTAGCAGGACCACCCTTCGGAGGGGGTGTAAATCCGGCTGTCCACTGTGTATACTTGCTACGCAGTCGAAAGATCCCTGCCCTCGACAAAGAGGTGTCAAGCAAAAATTAAGTCCTCTTAGAGAAAGAAAACTTGCATCTTAAGGGGCACGTGCATCAGTCGGGGGTGCACGGGGGTTAGGTAAAAAGCCGTCCCTCGACTACTACTACTACTGCAATATCGGCCCTGCCTATATAACTATGAAATACTATAATGGCTCAAGGATCGCAAAATGCGTAACAATAATAAATTTAAAAAACAAAGAAAATAAACAAAAAATCTTCTGGGCGTGAGCAGACTGCGTCAGGCATGCACACTTTCGGCCACATAAAATGCGTACAGCAGAAGTTAGCTGCAGGTCTTTTGAATTTAAGTTTTGCTAATTGCGTTGCTTATTGTAACTGACTTTGGCGTTTTCGAATTACAGGTTAGATTTTTTGACATTGTAAAAAGAAAAATAATGAGACTATCCACACATTACTATAAGACTAATGTACTAATGAATAAAACAATTTTTTAAATTATTTAACATTTTATTATAAAAACTTATTATTAAAGCTCATTATGGACGAAACAAACAAAAATGTTCAAAATCAAAAAGAAATTATTCAAAAAACATTACGTATTAAAAAAAAAGAAAACGTTTCTTCAGTGGGGTGTCATTGCCCCGTCAGCCTTGACAATGTTTGCCGGTCTTCGTGGCATGGAATCTGCTAAATTTGCATTTGAAACAATGACTTCGTCGTATCTTCTGACTATGAGCTTCATTAAGTGGTTGGAATTTCTGGGAACAATATTCATTCGTGTTAACTTTTTTGCTATAAGGCCCCACACATTATCCATGAGATTGGCGTCGGGAGTTTTTGCCGGCTATGGCAAAACCTCAGTGTTGTTTTGCTGGAACCACTGTTTAGAAATGCGTGCAGTATGGATAGGACAGTTATCCTGTTGATACACAAAACCTTCTGCATGAAGAATGGTTGCTTTTGGAAGCATAACATTCTTCCTCGAGTCGATCAGTTGCTGATCCTGCTGGGGCGTACTGACTTGGGTCAAGCCAGTGCCCCACCTTCGTCAAACAGCTCCTTCTTCTTGATACTTTACACAAAACCTTCTGCATGAAGAATGGTGACTTCTGGAAGCATAACATTTCTCCTCGAGTCGATCAGTTGCTGATCCTGCTGGGGCGTACTGACTTGGGTCAAGCCAGTGCCTCGCCTTCGTCGAACAGCTCCTTCTTCTTGATACTTTCTGCTTATTCTTACAATTGTAGCCTTGTCTTGTCCATATAGTGGGCCGCTACACTTCGAATCGACCAACGTCTAATTTTGCCAAAATTTTTAAATATAAGCGTATGACAACAACAAAACATAATACACTACGGAAGTGCACAGTAGATTTTGCGTCTTTGGCCTTGCCCAGGACCAACCATGATTATTACATTATTTTCTGTGTTTTTCAAAGTTATTATTGTTACACACTTGGGCCATTATAGTATCTCTTACCTTTGGAACAGGTGCCTCCCTCTTCATGTGTTTATTTTCATCGTCTACAAACCAATCTGGTAGATTTGTATCCCCAAAACTGTATCTGTTCCATGCCGCGTCTATTAAGTCCCGTTTAGATTTTTTGCTATTTATCATTACGGTGCCTAATGCCAGTTCTTCTTCCGATAGTTTGTGTTTTTTGCCACGCCGCGATCCTGGCGCTGCACCTAACAATATATACAAAACTAATTATTTTAAAAAATAAAAATTTAAATCTATCACGTTTTTAAAACGGGCAAAAAGTATAAAACTGCTGTCTGGTAGTACCAACCGAACTGCTGTCTTGAAGTACCGACGATGGATCGTCCAAGGCTAGGGGAAGAAAACCTTGACTAAAAATTACCTGGTCCTCCAAGTTGAGTGCCAGCAATTTTTTACCCAGAAAATACACTTGGTACTCAAAGAACTGTTAACATGACTCAGAATCAGTACAGGAACAAATTACGACGGCAAATGGTTATGGAAAGGACATTGAGAGTACGCACATTGAACGTCGGCACAATCACAAAAAAAACATTACTATACTCTAAGCAACTTTATCATACTTTTAAGTAAAAATCTGCAAAAGCATTTTAATAAATACAACCCTATCTCAGAAAGACTGATGATACTTACCATGGACAAATTTGGTCTAGAAACACTTATTCTTACTGCCTACGCCCCTACAAATGATGCAAGTTTAGCCAATAAATGAATTTTACACATTTTTATGAGAAAGATGTCTTAAACGACTTCGGTGAGATATTATCGAAGAGATAAGAATCATAAATTTTTAAAGAGGGGTGCTGATTGTGGTTCAGATCACCAAAAAGTCAGCCAATAAAGACGTGGTAAAATACAGGAAAGGGCGGAAAAGGATCAAACTTTATTTAATTAAAAGATTTTTAAGCATTTTCTGTTTTTTTCCCAAATCCTCAAAAAAATTGTTTAAACATGTTTAAAAAAATACTTTAAGTAACGTAAATTAAATACCTAATATGTAAATTGTAAATTATTATATCAAATCAAAATAAGCTTTATTGTCGGAAAAGTAGAATCACAGTAAAAATAAAATATACAAAAATAAAAAATCTGAAAGACAAGTAAGACACAAAATCTAAAAACTATTAGTAGGCTGTGCAAAAAGACACGTAAGATCTTAAATCTATTGTCAATTTGTTAAAAAATAATATTTAGACTAAGAGTAACTGAATAAAAAGTTGTTAAAAATAAAACATACGTAAATACAAAATAAAATATAAGTTTTAACCCCCATCAATACAAAGAGTAACAAAATACAAACTTTTATGTAAACACAGACAAACTTTCATGTATTACACAACAAAGGAATAAACAAGTGGATGTGGATCTTTCAAATGAATCACCTACAAATTGTCATTAAAATATTCCTCCAAATCATAATAAGCTCTATTGACCAGTAATTTTTTGACACTGTTTACTCGCAGTTTAATATAAATTTTTACACCTCTGTAAATTAAAGAATTCTGGGTTAAAGTAGACCTTGGAACAGGCAGAGAAATATTATTATAGTTTCTTGTTTGATAAGGGTGTGCATGAGTTGTAACCTTATATTTTTTACATATATACAGTTTCTAAAATATAGAGAGATGTTAGGGTAAATATACCTTCTCGTTGAAAAAGAGGTTTACAATGTTCTCTAAGTTTTGCACCGCATAAATATCTGATACAACGTTTTTGTTCAATAAAAACTGATTGAAACAGATAATTATGGCGATTTCCCCAAATGGCTATTCCATAACGCAAGTAAGATTCTACTAATGTATAGTATGTTGTTTTAGCAATTTTTTGACCAAGTTCACAAAAAGTCCGGTGTACTGCATAGCCTCCAGAAGATATCTTTTGGCAGAGGTTTAAAATATGTAGAGAAAATTTAAGCTGATTGTTTATCTGTATCCCTAAGAATTTTGTACTGTCGCTGAACAAAATTATATGGTCTGATAAATTTACGTCATCAAATGTAAACCTAAAGCTAAGTATCTTAGTTTTCTGAAAATTTAAACATAAGAAATTTTCATCGCACCATTTTTTAATTAAACCTAAGTCCCCGGCAATGATTTGTTTTAAAATATTTTGATTTTTGTGACGCCAAAGTGGCGTTAAATCATCTGCAAAAGCAGTAAATTGGCCTTCAATAGGTAATTTTAAAAGATCCTCAATATAAAACAGGAATAAGATAGGGCCAAGTACAGAGCCCTGAGGAACACCTGCGTTAATTGGTTTCAATGAAGATACACGTTGATTATTTTTGACGGCTTGGTTCCTTCCAGAAATATAAGAATCAAAAAATTTAAGAGCCATTTCCCTTATTCCATAGAATTCGAGTTTTTTTTTAACAAAATATCATACAATACACAATCAAAAGCTTTGCTGAAATCACAAAAAACTGCAGCTGCCATTTCTCTGTCATTTAATTTAAAATACATACTTTCCAAAAAGGAAAACATCGCATCATTTGTGACTTTACCGCTCTGAAAACCATATTGACATTGACTTAGAATATTATTTTGCTCAAGAAACCCGACTAACCCTTTTTTAACGATTTTTTCAACAATTTTTGCTAAAATGTTGAGAAGAGATATAGGCCTAAAATTAGCTGGTTCAGTATATGATCCCCCTTTGTGCAATGGAATCACTAATGCTGTTTTTAAAAAATCAGGAAAATAACCCACAGAAAAGCACTTATTTATAGCATAAACTAAAGTAGAAAGAACATTGTCATTTAAATTAAGATAAAATTTAATAGGGATTTCATCAATTCCCGTGGAGTTGCCTTTATTTGTATCTTTTAGAATTTCCTTTAGTTCATAAATATTGGTGTTTGCAAGAATAAGTTTCATTTACAAAATTAGAATGATCAAGATAGGATAAAGGATCGGTTTCTGGATGTACATTTTCAGTAGGTTTTTCTGCTACAGTGCAATAATATCCATTCAGTGCATTAATCTCTATGTAATGTGGTAGTTTAGCATAACTATTTTTCTCTCTTAAGTCATTCACTATGGACCAGGCTTCTTTAGCAGTGTTTTTTACATATTTAATTGTGAGTTGTTAAATTATTTCTATACCTAGTTATAGGTACCAAATTGTTGTTTAGTAGATTTTAATTTAAGATCAAGAATTAATGCATAGATTGTACTGCTTTTGTGGCAGAGAGGTCGCGATGCTTCAGAAACGACAGAAAATCTCACCTGTCACAATTCCGGATAGTCGCAATTTTTTACTTATTGCTTTATTTAAAATAAAAACATAGCATCCTTAATATCTATCCTAAAGTTGTAAGAAAACCTTTGTCATTTTTTTAATAACATTTTGCAAATTTAATATATTAAAGAAATTCTGCAGGAATAGTTTTAAGGTGGAGGTAAATTGCTACTGTGCGTACCAATAAACATTTAAAAGTGACGAAAATTCTCACCATGTAAAAGGAATGCCAGAATTTGTGTGACTTTTCTGAATGTCAATGACATATTCCATGGCTATCTATGGTTTTTGCGAAACCTGTTTTAATCGATTATTAATGGACCCACCAACACTGTCTAACCTGTTAATAGCCCCAAAAATGCTGCAGTCAAAAAGTAGGGTTAGGGTGTGAATTTTTTTATTTTTTAATTCAGATAGAGCAATGAAATTTGGCATATATGTGGTGTGGCCTTCCCGAAACGTACTCTCGTGTGTCGCAACAGGGGCCAAAATGTGTTTTTAAACTATCCCTCATACCTTCCATTCTAATGCACCTGCACATCTGAATCTCAGTCAGTTGGTAGTTCATTCTATTACCTACAAGTCTACTATAGGAAAAAAAAATCGTGGCTGTTAACAATGATGTCCCTAGGTTAGGGGCTAAAAATTTTATCGATTTCAATTAAAAAAAATATATTTCACTTATATTTCAGCCAATGTCAACAAAAATGCACCACAGCATCAGGGGAGCAGTGGACCATTTCTCAATTTCACATACCATCAACTTTGCCCCAGCCCCTAGGGGCTGTAAGGGGGCGAGATCTAATATTGCAGAAAACACTCCATATGCACATTTAACAAATATCATGAAATATCTCAAACCCCAGGGGCGACCCCTAAATAGGGGCTAAAAATTTTAAATCTCAAACAACTTGTTCAAAATTTACTATACCAAATTTAAAAAGGGCAATTGCAAGTTCAAGTCAAAACACTTACATTATAAGAGCCTATATTTTTTTAAATCCAACTTTGCCCCAGCCCCTAGGGGTTGTGCAAGGGCAAGATTTTTACCATTTCTATATTCCAGAAAACCACTCAATATGCACATCTAAACCTCTTCAAAAAGTGTGCATATGGTGTTTTCTGGAATATGAAAATGGTGAAAATTAGATCTCGCCCCCTTACATCCCCTAGGGGCTGGTACAAAGTTGGGGGTATCCAAAATTGAGAAATTGTCCACTGCGCACCTAGTGGTGCATTTTTGTTGACATAGGGTGAAAGATAAGTAAAATATAATTTATAAACTTGTAGGTAATAATATGAGCTACCAACTATATAGGTACATTAGTATAAAAAAAACACATTTTATCCCCTGTTGACCCCTAGGTGCCACATATGTAATTTTTTATGACACAGAAGGGTACATTCCCGGAAGGCCAACATACGCGCCAAATTTCATTGCTCTAGCTCAAGCCGTCTGAATTTAAGAAAAAAAATTGACACCCTAACTCTACTTTTTAACTGCATCATTTTTGGGGCTGTTAATAGGTTAGGAAGTGTTGGTGGGTCCATTAGTAATTGATTAAAATAAGTTTCATAAAATCTTCATTAAAAGGCCCACGGAAGCTAAATGTTTTACATATGCCCCCTAAGTATTTGTTTACACACAAAAATAAGCTTAATAACATACATTTTTAAATAAAGAAAGAGTTTTTCACAAAAACTGCCTACAAAAATTAAATTTGACATTTTTTATTTACTGGAACAGTATTAAAAAACTAAATTTTAAGAAACATGAGCAAATTACTCCTGAAAAAAAGCAGTTAGTTTAAAATTGTGTTTAAAAATTGTCGAATTTTTTGTAAGGGTGAGATGTTCTGACGGTTTTGGAAGAATCGCGTCTAAAGTTCATAAAATGAAAAATAAATTTACAAAATCTTTTACCTCAGTAAGGATTTGTAAAATATTTAAAGATTAAACGACTTACCTGTAAAGGAAGGAAGAAGAAGATACACCAGGTAGTGATACTTCGTAGCACGTCATACGCAAGTTTTAGAGATAAGAAAAACATACCGCCATGGCAACCTGCCTGATCTCTGCTAGGTACTTCAGTATACTTCTAAAGCTTTCCTGAAATGCTAAGATCGCCAAGGGCGGGTTGACTAGTACTTAAGTAAATTGCATGAAAAATACATGAATATATAAATGGAAGGGAGTCTAATAGGATTAAATTAGATTAGATTAGATAAGTACTTTATTCTCAAGAACTACAATTTTCTATTGACAAAGCAGGCTAAGTCTAAATTACATACTAGTCCTTACTTATAAAACAAAATGAAAATAAAACTAAGTAATAAGTAAGTTTGGTATTACTACAACCAAAAATTTAAAGAAAAGAAAATTAAGAAATACTTTTATTCTTTTGTTAATATCAATCTTAATTATCTACTAATTATTTAACCTATACATAAAGAGACATTTACCTACAATTAAAATACACATTAAACAACAGTAACAAACAAGTAAAGATTAAAATATTCATAACATAGTACAAGAAAACAAAAGACATGTAATTAAAAGGTTTAAACTTTTTTAACAATACACAAACTACAGAGTAGAACAAATGTGATAAAAGCAATAATTAAAATTAAAATCGTTTTTTAAAAAATTCTAATAGCGTGTAGAACGGTTCTTCTAATAAAACCATTTTTAGTTTCTTTCTAAATTGCATGACAGAGGTAGCACATCTAACATGGATAGGTAGGTGGTTGAATATTTTCCTTCCTTCATAAATTAAGGACTTTTGTGCCAGTGTACTTTTTGGTATGGGCAATGGTACATTGTGGTTTTGCCTACTGACACGGTTGGCTCTATTACTACATTTAATAGAATAAGAATTTTTAAATACCAGGCTAGCCGTTTCCACTATATAAATTGATGAGAGTGTCAAAATTTTAAGATTTTTAAAGTGTGGTCTGCAAGACTCTCTCTGGTGAACATTTGCAATAAACCGGACGGCTTTTTTTTGAAGAATAAAAATCATTTTAAGTAGGTGTTGACTGGCTGAGCCCCAAAATGTGACCAATCTCGTATAATTTGGATTGAACTTCCTTACAGATAAGTCGTTTAATCCTTAATTATACTTCGATTGATCATATCCTTTTTTTACATTCTTGGAAACAGTGAGGAAGGAGGAAATATATAAGAATTAAGGTTTTTCTAATTCATTGTGCATGCATCCACTGAAAGCCACGACAAACCGGTGGCATTTTTTGTTCAGGTAGCTTGCAAATAAATATACAATTTTTATACCAGATTTCTTGTCCGCTATATGATTATCCAACGTATTTATGAACGTGGCAAATACAAAAAAATATACCTAAGCTCACTGCCACATCATTCTCCCAATAGCAATCAATTCTTAGTAAAATATGACAAGTTTTTTACAAAGCTTGTTAAGCCATAAAAAGCTGCCTTCATTTCAAGGATGTTATGTGTTTCTCCTGTTCACCTGGTTGCCAAAAAACCCCCTTTTGCTTCCTTTCCATTGCAACACGCCCCCATCCCGATTTGTATGCATCGGAGAAAATGTTATTGTTATAATTAGGCTGTAAAATAGTATGTGCTTTAACCACCACTCAAGTTCATTTTTAACTAAGAACCCAACAAGCATCTTTTTGTTATAGTTGTTCCTGTTAGCCTTTAAGGCAGGATATTTTTCTCGCTCAATGATTTTTACGTACAACAAGCCGTACTCTATACAAACCGAGGCTAGCCTTCCTATAATATGCGAAACCTCTTTAATTGTTATTTTATTTTTTTTCTTTGAATAATCTTAATGGCTGTTTTTATTTTTGTTTTTCTTTTTTGTGCGATATATATTCACATCTTTTTTGCATTAAGGATAAATGCTAAAAATTGTATCTCTTGAGTCGGTTGTGTATGGTTTTTCAATTGTTAATAAAAAACCTAATCTTTTAGATAAGAGAGGCCTGGAAGGGTGGAACAAAAAAGTTCAGTGGCTAGACCGAATGGTAAACATTGGAATTCAACTTTTGTTTTGAAAAGAAAATCTTAAATATTTTTTATATTCATCAAACATTGGAACTAAAAAATATGCATCTTTAAGATCTAATGTCGCAAGGAAGCAGTTTTTAGTAATTAAGTTCTCTAATATCTTCCAGTTGAAAATGAGGTGGGCAAAAGCACTTTATGTAGGTTTCTAGGATTAAAGATAAACCTAAAATCCCCTGTTATCGTTGTCTTAAAAAATAGCTTAAAAAAAACTGATCTTGACAGTTATTAACAGTTTTAACTGCTCCTACTTATAAATGTTGTACGCTTTTCGAAAAAAATGTTAACTCATTTTTGGTAAATTTTGAGGTTTTGGGGGTGAAAACTTGAAAAGGTTTGTCCACAAAGGGAATTTTGTAACCTTTTGTTCAACTCAAAGCTAATTTATTTTGAGTTATTTGATTCCACTCTTCTGAAAAAAATTTTTTCGACAGGAATACGTTCTTTCAATGTTTAGCTCTAATATTTCCTCTCGGCGCGTTTTTTATATTTTTGCAATTTTCGGCAAAACCTTCGCTAAAAAAGAAAAGATTTGGATTTTGCGCAGTAGCAATTTATTATATTTTTGCATGAAACAATATTGTGGCCAAAGCAAATCAACTGCGCCGATTCGCCAAGACCCAAAAGATCTTCATCAAGTGCTTCGTCTCTCCCTTTTTTGTTTAGGCCAAATTAGAGAAAACCCGCTCTAAGGCTGTCAAACCTTTTCCCAAAATGGTTTACATTTTCAAGAGTTACGTATCTCTTTTTTGCTCTGTGGATGCTAGCATCCTGGATTTAATTTGGGTCCTTGAAGAATTTGGCAATTTTTCCGGGAATTTTGTATTTTTCGAGATTATCTTTAGTTTCCTTATCTATATATTCCCATAGAAAGATGCTTCTTTTATCTGCAAGCTCTGCTGATATATCTGGTCTCATATATCATCTGTCCCCCCTAATATACTTTCTAAGGGGTGCCTATCTACGCTAGAGTTCGAGGAACTACTAGTGTCTGACCAGTTGAGAAACTGTCAGATTAGTCGTCACATATAATAATATGAATAATATAATACTTTTTTTACTTTTTAATACTTAGAAAATTGGACACCCGGTAGAGTAAACCATGCATCGGGAGCATGGGTGAGATATGATAGTATTTGTTTTTACGTGCAGCATATAGGATATAGCGTGCTAGGCAAAAAAATTCCGAGTCATGTTCCGTCTACATTGAAAATTCGGTTGAGAATTTTTGTTAGATTACGACGATGAAGGGTTTTTGTTATAATTATTCTGGAAATTAAAACGTGATATTTTGGAAACGGATTTTATTAGAATTATGGAGTTTTTTATTGAGACTAATATGGCGCGCATAAGTCAAAAACTATACAGAGTTTAAGTTTCTATGAATCATAAAAACAAATGTGTGTTTAGAATAAACAAACCCATGCCAAAAAATATTAGCCAATAGCCTAATATTTGTCTCACTCCACTGTTTAAAACTGACAATGCGCCTTACTTACTTGAATCACGACGCTTCCTTTTCCCTTCCTTTCCCAGTTTCCGAATTTTCTTCTTTGGGTAATCCATTTGCTTTTCACGTTTTCTTTTGTTAAATTTTTTCGGCCTTTTATTCGTTCTGTCAGATTCGTCGTCACATATAATATATGAAAAACGACGTGCTAGTAAGTAAACATTTGGAGTTTTTTATTGAGAATAATTTAGCGGGCATAAGTCAGAAACTATGCAGGGTTTAAGTTTTTATGCGTAATAAAAACAAATGTGTGTTTACAGAATAAACAAAAATATTAGCCAAAAGCATAATATTTGTCTCACTCCATTGTTTAAAAACTGACAGTTTGCTGCCCTTTTCATTTCCTTTTCCAGGTTCCTCCTTTTCTTCTTTAGGTAATCCATTTGCTTTTCACGTTTTCTTTTGTTAGATTATTCCTTTAAAAGCGTATTCACACAATTCATGCGCGCGAAACCGTAAAGAAGTATACTGAAGTACCTAGCAGAGATCAGGCAGGCTGCCATGGCGCTATGTTTTTCTTATCTCTAAAACTTGCGTATGACGTGCTACGCAGTATCACTACCTGGTGTATCTAATAGGATGTGCCCAATCGAAGTATAATTGTAATTTTAATCCAGAGTTAATTGTAACCCAACAGGCCCCAATTTTTTTATTTTGCGATAAAAAGTGCAACTTGGTTCTAGAGTATAAAATCAATGGTTCAGAAATTTCGAGTTATAAAATCGAGTCATCGCACAGTGGTTTAGGATTTTTCATAGGAAATAAGATTTTTTCAGGTATTTCCATCGATGTACAGCTGGTTCGGAAAAAAACTGATACGAAATGTCAAGAATTGTCATGATTATCCTTTGGTATTTGACACTATAAATTTCACTGTCATATCAGTTTGTTTCCGAACCAACTGTACGTCGATTTCTTAAAAAAGGCTATATGAAAGATTTTTATTTTAACGTTTTTTAGACTAGTCTTTAACCATCTTTCCAAAAATGAAATCGTTGTTGGGAACAACTGTGTATATAATTCCGACAAAATGAACAAACATGCAAAATTTCAGTGAATTCTGATGTTTTGTTTTCCCTGGGCACACTGGCAAAGATTGAAAAAAAATATGGAAAAATGCTTTGCCAGTTGTAGTTTTCTTTTTCTTTAATAGCTGGGGAGAAACTATGGTTTTAAGTCTCAGATTTTGAGAAAAATTCATACCTGCTTTGACAATCTCAAATCCATCTTTGCTGGGCTTATTGAGAGGCGTGCTCAATTCCTTTTCGACGTCGTAATCAGAATCAGAGCTGTCGGTCTCGTCCGAACTGTAGTCACTATCTGTAGAATCTTCATGCTCCTTCAATCCTGCAATTTACAAAAATTAGATATTAATATAAAGACCTTACTAGGTAGCTTTTTTCTCAACACCTTCTAAAGTAAGTAAAAGTCTGATAAAACAGCACTAAAATCTTGGATTTTATAACCGCTATAGTTTAAACAGGACATGCTGACCTTTTTTCTTAGTGCTTTTCTTCTTCTTTATCGATTTTGCCTCTTTGGTGTTGTCACTAGTATCTTCCCCAATGACCTTGGCCCCTTGTTTCTGATATTCTTCAATCATTTTTTCCAAATCTGCATCCTCATCTTTTTCGTTTATTAGGTTTTTAAAGACGTCTCTTTCAAACCTAAAAATAAAACAATAATACTTTATTTACAACGCTACATACATGGGATGGGCGGATATTGGCGGTGATAGTTTTGACATTTTATTTTCTTTTTAAAGTGATTATTGCAAATTCAAAAAGCATTACTTTAAGATTGGTTTGCAAATAAACTCAGTGATAAATTAAAAATTCCTAAAAAGTGTAAATCTGAATACTTCCTTTTCATTTCATTTTCGGATACAACATTAAAAATTGTACCAGGCCGATTTTTTATTTAAAAAGTTCAATTTAAATTTTTTGTTTAAAGGCCATACATTTGCTTAAGGTGCAAAAGCACCTCGAGAATCACACATAAGTTACCATATCTCTGCCTTATGTGCCCTTTTCTGCTCCTTATCTCTATAATCCAAATCAGTAATCAATGGGTGGTCCTTTTTGGGTTTTTGTTCTTTCAACTTTTTGGTCTTTTTTTTTTCTTTTTGTTTACTTGAAGATTTATCTGATTCATCCGATTCAAAGCCTAAAATAAGACAAAAGTAATAAAATAATTTTTTAATCTCTCATATACTAATTTAAATTTTTGTCTCAGACTTCTAGTACTTTTCTATTCATTTTGAGGAAAAAATGTAAATATTGCAAATATACACAACACTTAGACATCCTTGGTATATTTGGTTATACCTAGTTGCCACCTAGTTACCTCTTGTATAATGATCTTTTGATTTCCGCATTTTCATAAGTGGTTTTATAATTTTAATTTACCCAATAAACATCTAAACATCACTGATAAACTTTTTTATATGCTTTTTCTTTTATCCACCATAACCCCACATAATTAATAACTGTCTAAATTTGTAGAGGGAGGATTTAAAAAAAATATAGGATTAAAAAAAAATTAGAGGTGGATAGTGTCTGAGTAGTAGACCAACAAATTTTAGTTATCTACAACTTAAGCATAGGTAGCCGTAGTCCTACTTACCCAATCCTTCCTTAACATCTCCATCTGATTCATCTCCACTTTCCAATTCTAATTCTGAATCAGAATCTTTGTAGTACAGTCCCGAACTATCCAAGTGTTGTTCTTCTTTATCATATCTAAAAAGTAAATATACTTAAGCCTTGCCAAGTAACAAACCGTTCAATCTAGACTATTTTCTTGAATAGTTTGGATTAAAATGTAATGTTTAAATAAGACCTAACTGTCTAAATAAACATTTTTTCCCTTCCTGGAAAATGTGTTGAAAAGTTGTAATTTTGGTAACCATATTGGACTTTCAATACACTGTATATACTGTATACAAACCTTAAATATTTCTTATGCTTGGGCAAATCTTTTTCATCTTCCGAATCTGCCACAATGTCAGGAGTTTGTTCCAGAACTTTATCCATTTTATCAACATCCTTAACATCCTTTAAATCAAACATACCATCTGCCTGTAATCTTGGCCCGTCATCTCCTTTTAGAACCATCTTTAGATTCAGTCTAAAATAAATTGTTTGGCATTTTTAGAATTTGTATCTCTATCGTTCATACATCACCGGCTAACCATAGGGACTAAGGGGGATATAGTCCCGGGCGTTCGGTCTCGGGGGGGGGGGGAGGGGCGCTGCGAAAAAAAATAAGTACTTGCTATACGCATTGACGTCGTGATTGTTGAAGACCGACGTCAATGCGGAGACCAAGCTTCGGGTCTACAACGCAGTTATAATACCAACTCTAACATACGGATGCGAAACGTGGACCACCTACAGAAGGCATATCAAACGACTAGAAAAATATCACCAAAGTTGTTTAAGACGAATCCTGAGAATCAAATGGCAAGACCGACGAACAAACATAAGTGTTTTAGAAGAAGCCAGAACAACTAACTAGTAGAGAAGCACCAGCTTCATTGGACTGGTCACGTTATCCGCGTGCCCGAAACACGTCTCCCAAAGCAGATATTTTATGGACAACTGAAGGAACGAAAGAGAAATCAAGGAGCTCAACAAAAAAGGTACAAGGACGTTCTCAAAGGCAATATGAAGGGTCGCATCGATATAAACAACTTCGAGACCAGGGCAAACGATAGGGCTTCATGGCGCCGAACAGTCCAAGAGGAAGCACAAACTTTTGAAGAGCAACGACGTAGACTAGAGACGGAAAAGGGAGAACGCAAAAAGGAGCGACAAAATGGAAGAATGGATGACCAACAACACCCGGCTGCTGCCGGAGACTGGGTGTGCCAGGACTGTGGAATAGTGTGCGGCTCGAGAATTGCCTTACATAGCCATCAAAAAACGCACAACAGATAGCGACGATACAGTATAGAGGAAAATCATACTCGGTATCGAGTAATTGCCTATAATGATGATGACTTGCTAAAATAAAAAAAATTAAAAAATAAAGATAGAAAAAAATATATACCTATAGATAAAACTGGAACTAGAACGTCCTGCTTTGTCACCTGTGAGAGCCAGAATAGAGAACAGGAAAGAAGTGCGATTTTTGGCGCTGTATTGTGATTTTAATTGTTTTATGCATTTATTAGCAAAGTTGCTTCGCGAGCGATAAGGTATTGTCTATTTACGTTGATTGGAAAAGAGAGTTGTAATGAGCAAAAGTGGCGCTTTTTAGAGTAAGCAAAATGCAGAAAAAGAAAAAAACCGAGATGTTTTGAAAGAAAAAAACCGAGATGTTTTGGAGAAAACACCTAGTATTAGAATTGACTTTTTTTTTCGATGTTTCGGGAAAATCAGATAGTGATGTGGTGAGTGGTGTCAGTGGTCTTAGCCTAGAAGCCCGTAAATAATATCACCACTTCATTTCCAAATGTAAAAATTGCATTGAGACTGTTTTTGTGCATGATGATAAATGCGAGGGGCGAATGATCATTTTTGGTCAAATAAGTCAAGACTCACTTAACGCCTTTTCAATATTATATGTAAATAGCGATTTTCTCTGCCAGAGGAATTTTGACAAAATCATTGATGAATTTGCAAGCAAGAAATCTAGCAAAATAAAAATATAAATAAGAAAATTGACTTGATAAAAATGTTGCAGATCTGTAGTATGTACCGTACCTACTTTGTATTTAATTTTTTTTATTAGGAATTAGACTAAGTACTACATAAAATAATAATTAATTTTAAATGATTTTAATTTTTTTTTATACATTTGCGATTTTTAGATCAAAATTGCCGTATAGTATTATTTACGTTTTTCATTGGGAGGAGGGGGGGCCAAGCCTAAAAAAACCAAAAAGCATGAGCCGTCGCTGCCTTTGGCAGTTAGAAATCCAATATTTTATATACCTAAATTTTTTGCAATGCCCAATTCTTAAAAACTATCTGCTACTGTATTAGCAACACAATCTGTTACATACTGAAAACATTCAGCAGGTGGCACCAAAGTCAACTTAGTTTTTAATTTTTTTTTAGCTTGAAACAAGAGGCGATTTAACAGTGCACCAAGGAGTATATGTGTTAAAATTTACCAATTGTCATGGAATTACTGGCATTTTATAGAGTTGACCACCCAGTTAATACATGGCATTACTAGCAGTAACATAAAGTACCCTATAGATGACACCTTGCGTTTTCCTGATCAATAGGTGACACCCTAAATTAAATCAAGATTATGAAGAACTACAATAGTTATTTACCTAACAAGTGCGGAAAGTGATACTTTGCTGCATGCAACGGCAGTTGCACCAACGACGCGAAGCGGAGTTCGGGTAAGCCATCAAGGGCGGTAAAGGCACTTTACGCATGTGTGAGGTACAAAATTTTATCTACTAGCGTCTTATACCCTTTAAAAAAACATAATAATCGGAAAAATTCTAATAATTTTTTTTTCCAAGATTATTAATTTTAAAAAGAATATACATTATAAAACCTTACCGCACCCGGTGCGTTAAAGTAAATACGAAATTTTTTCGATTTTTTGAAAATGAAATAGATACCTACTATGTTTTTGGTACATTTTATATTTTCATGTTTCAAAAATTAAAGACTTATTAAAAATTAACAATAAATTTATATGTTAAACGTAAAACTAAAAGTGCAGTTATTTGCACACTGCAAGTTGATAGCTGATAGTTCTGGATACATTTAATTTAATTTAAATCGTCTTTATTAGGCCAATTATTTGTTACAAAAAAAAATAAAGAAGTATAGAATATTTAACAAAAGAAAAAAAAAGTATCCAAAAATGGACCATGAGGCGAAGTTTAGCCTCTAAGAAATTAATGAGTTGCTATTCTTACACTTAACCTCAAAATAAAACCAAAATACAATAAAATATAATTAAATTATTACTTCCTACCCAAATATATGTAAACATAGACTATTTAATTAGTAGGACAAAACAAGCATAATATTTTAAAATAATAATTACAAGTTATAATAACTAGTAAATAGCGGTAAGTAAAAAGTCAAAAACAAAAGTGTAAAGACAATTATAGGCTTATGTTAGGTCTGCAAGATACTATTTAATTATTGGTCAGTAAATGGTGTTTTAGTTTTTGTTTAAAGGATGTAACAGATAGGTTTTTTAAAGCATGAGGGAGGAATTTAACTCCACAATAGGCAAAACGTTTTTGGAATATTGTGTGTCTGGATATCTGAAGAGATATGTGGAAGCTATCGCTTGTCCTTCTGAAGTGCATTGGACGACAGACCTACTTTTGCTGGCAATGAAAGAAGAAGCTTGTGTAACTACTGCATTAGAACTGGTGCTGGGCAGCCCAAAATTATTTATGTTTTCTTGAACTATCGGATTTTCTGGTATTTTTTTTATTAAATAACTAGACATCAATGGATTTTCGGTTTTTACCTATTAATTCTATTGTCATTATGACGTTCACTGCAATTATTACAAAGTTTTAAGCTAAATTTTTGATCGTTTTTTTTTTTTTAGTGCGGTAAAGTACATCTTCCCACGCTCAAATGAGTGCGGTAAAGTGCACTTTACCGGACGCAGGTAGGTAAACTCTTTTTAATATCCAAGGAGACTTAACAACATAGCTTGGGTATAAGGACATAGACTAAAAATTCAGGTATCTGATGTGTTTGGTAAAGTGCAGATGTTGATTTGTGATGTTAAAAATGAGTTATAGCATGTCAGGGTGTCATCTATTGGATTCTCTGAGTGTCAGGCATTTGGATTTGTGTTTTATATTTTGGCAACATAATTTTAAAAAATATATTATAGCCCAACTAATATATAAGGTCAAACTGCAGTGCACAGTAGGTATATTTTAAGTAAAGTTTGATTGTATATTTTGAGCAAAGTTTGTTTGCTTCAAACATTGATATATATTAAATTTTTAAGGAACAATTAAGTAAAAGTTTACATCTTTTATGATGAAGCATGGACCAGCATGTGGACAGAGATGGTAGATCTACGGATTCAGCTCTTCATGTGGTAGTGTACAAGGCAGAAAAGGCACTCCAATACATATCCTAAGATTTTTTAACAAAAACCAGGTTTTGTGTAAAAATCACAAAAATAAAAATTGGAGCAAAAATTACAAAAAACCGGTGAGGAATTGGACCCCATGTTATATGAGCTTTTTTGTCACCACCTATTTCAGTTGGGACTATGATTTATGGGACACCCTGTATATAAGTTTACTAAAGAAGTTTTTTTTTAAATAAAATATGAGTAAATATTGCATGTCTCATCATTTAGACAACAGCTATGTCATCCATTGGCGGATACCTAATTAAAATTTTATTTAATGTGTGGACTCAGTAAATAAAGTGAGAAATAAAGGTTCAAACTAAATCGAGACCTAAATATTTACCAACAAGTTTTTGAAATTTGTATTAAATTTTTTTCTTAAGAGTAACATCTGTTAATACTTTTACCTTACATGTACAAACTTTTTATAAGCTGCTTCCCCCTCTCTCAGAAATCTTCATTATTAACAGATTGTCCAAAGGACAGAACTTACAACACAATAACAAAACAATTTTTGGAATTTTGCAATTTTTTGAAATCAATTGCACCCAACACAGGGAAGCACCAACATCTACCAATTATTGTAATTTTTTAAAATACTAAATATATAGATGTTTTTTTTACTAAAATTATAAGTTATTTTTAGAAAAATAAATGATAAATTACCATGAAAAGACAAGAAATATGTTATAATCTCATAGAGATTAACTTTTAAGAACACCTAAATGTACTACAAAAACATTGATTTATTTAGCATTTAAAAATAATGAATCACTTATTACATTGACAGCTAAAATTGGGTTGAAATTGTGGATGCTGCAGGTTTCATAAAATGCTGATATCTATGGCACTGTTCTTAGTTAATAGCATTCAAATTTCAGTGAATTTTGACACTCAAATATGCAATGCAATCTATAAAAATACTAAATAAAGTATCGTTCATACAAGGCATAGTCTTAGTCTTTGGTTTAGTTTTTGTAATAGTCTTAATCATAAAAAAGTTAAAACCACTGTTTCTTATGAAAGTGTTCATGCAATGCTTTTGATTATGCTTTGTCATAGGTTTAGTCACAGTCCTAAGGAAAAGTTGGCAACTTTCAACTTTTATACCTAAAATTACGACTATTACTATAACAAATATAAGTTCGCATGTGCGAGTCCAAATTTTAAGTATGGCGCCAAACTATTTTGACAGGAATGAAATCAATAATTTCAAAAATTTTATACAGACAAATTAAAAGCAAAAAACAGGTTCCTAAGGGTTTTGTAGGTTCCAAAATAAACAATTGATTCTATTAAACCTTATTTTCTTAAAAAAACAACTACCAAAAATAAAAGTAAATAAAACAAAACATCAAAAAAGTGAGGTTAAATGCACTTGCTTAGTGATTGTTATGACTATAACAAAGACAAGTATGAAATGTGACTAAAACTATAACTAACAAAACCAAATACTAATCAAGTGACTAAACCTATGCCTTGTATGAATGATCCTTAAGTCCCTGGAAATACCTAAATGTCACTGGCAATTATAACCTACCTTTCATTCAACTTTTTCCTTTCCTTTTGAGCTTTCTTTCTCTTCCTTTTTTGATCCCTCAATTCTTCTGCTTCTAATTCAGTTACTTGTTGATCTATACCTTTTAATTCACTGTCACTGTCTTCTTGTTTTTCTTCTTCCTTAACGTCTTTCTCTTTTACATCTGCCTTTTCATCTACTTTGTTCTTTGCTTCATATTCTTCATGTAAAATCTTCCACCAGTTTAATAAACTTCTCAAATCCTTTCTACCCAAGACTTTAATGTCTTTGCAACACTCTAGCAGTTCTTTTGTAGTTTTTTTATGGTTTAATACTTCTTCATCATCAAAAACTATTTCAGAAGCATTTTGAATCAAATCTATTCCATTTTCATGTTGTATAAAATCAGATACTTTTAAAGTATGATGTAAAGTGTAGTCATTTTCAGGGTAACCCTCAGCTTTTTCTTTCTTCTTTTTCTCAGGGTGAAAAACATTTAATTTATTCTTAGGTTCTATTTCCAATTCTTGGAAAACATATTTAGGATCCATAAACTTTGGATCTATCTTGTCTGGTGCAATAAAATGTTGACAAACAACAAAAATTTCAGCAGACTCTGTTCTTGAAGCCTGGGGCTTGGTTGCATGAACTTTTTTAAATAACTGTTTTAAAACCCAAATTAGAGGATTGTAATCTTTTGATCTGAACACCTTGGTAACAAACCATCCACCTTTTTTTAAAAACTGAGTAGCCAGTTTAAGAGAACTTAAAGTGAGACATGCTTGAGAATAAGCATCATGCAACCAATTTTTTCCTACATTTGGAGCACCATCATGCAACACTACATCTGCTTTCCAGCTTTGCAATTCCTTAGCAATGGCAACTCTACATTTTTCTGTGGTAATATCCTCTGTTATAGACATACACCCGGGAATTGGTTTTATGGGAAACAAGTCTATACCAAGTATTATACTTGATAAAGGCATGTTTTGTTTTGCCACTTGCATCCATCCTCCTGGGGCAGCACAAAGATCTATGCAAACTCTAGATTTCTGAAGAAATTCAAATTTTCTGTTGAGCTGGATTAATTTGAAAGCAGCACGAGAACGAAAACCTAGAAATAGAAAATGTGAATAGCAGTACACTTACAAATATAACGTGCTATTAGGTGACCTATTTACCTGTTTCTTTCGCTAAATTATAATATTTATCCTTCCGCTGTTTTCCAACTTTGGTCTTCTTCCCCATTTTTGTAAACTTTTGGGAAAAACTCAAAAAGAGAAATATGTTGTAAACTACTATCAAACATGTGAAACTTATGTGAGGTTATGTCAAATTTTGACGTTTACAAAGAGAGATAAGCAACCAAAAAAAAAATATTGGTTCGATGGCTACACTAGTTCATTTGCTCACTAGGGCCACAGACTAAATTGACTTTGCAAGACACAGTTGGTGACCTTATTTGACGTCATTTCCGGAGTCTACGAAAAATGATCCCTCAGCGACTATGGCAAACAGCACAGGGGTGGGGAGAGGTCTACGAGAAGAAACTAAAAGCAACAAAATATTTTCGGAAAGGCTAATCGTTTAAGGCAATAAAGGTATTTTTTGCAGGTTAAATAAACTTTATATTTGAATAATAAAATTTGTAAATTGCTTTAAAAAGAAATAGCCTGGAATACATACAACTTCTTTGTTCGTACAAAATTCAGTCGTTTCTAGTGCCTGTCCTAAAAACTTCACCTCATATTTTCGACCAATCAAATCATCGAGAATGTTCGAGAAATCGAACTTTGTTTTTGTTTTTCTGCACTGACGTGGGCTTTCGTCTTTGGTGTATATTAATTGGTTTTACTATACATTCGAGAAATTTATATCACTAGTTTGAAAAAGAAAGGCAAATCGTGTGCACATATTTAGCGTTTTGACAAACATTAAGCAGTTCGTAGCGGTATTGCAGCAATTGTGACGTGTTTGGGTGAAATTATTTTAAACTGCTGCTGGTTTTTCATTGTGTAAAATTTGATAGACTTGACAATTTTAAATACGCAAAATTATGGCGTCGCCAACCGTGAATATGAATTCAATTTTCAACAGCTTCAATAACAGATTGTAAGTATTTAAATGCGTTGTCTGCCACCCATTTGTGAAATTGTGGGGCCATCTAATAATTGCTACGTTTTCATGGGAATTGAGTTCGTTCTGAAAACGATTTCAATCCGATACCGTCCATGAAAACACCTGTTTTTCCAGTATTCAAATCGATTTCAATCTAGTGCTACGTTTTCATGGGAATTGAGTTCGTTCTGAAAAAGATTTCAATCCGATACCGTCCATGAAAACGCCTGTTTTTCCAGTATTCAAATCGATTTCAATCTAGATCCAACCCTGAAAATTTTTAGGGTTGGATCAAGTGCTACGTTTTCATGGGAATTGAGTTCGTTCTGAAAACGATTTCAATCCGATACTGTCCATGAAAACACCTGTTTTTCCAGTATTCAAATCGATTTCAATCTAGTGCTACATTTTCATGGGAATTGAGTTCGTTCTGAAAACGATTTCAATCCGATACCGTCCATGAAAATGCCTGTTTTTCCAGTATTCAAATCGATTTCAATCTATCAATCTTTCATATTGAGATCGAAATACCGATTGATATATTCCAAGGGCCAACATCATCTTTTGAATAAAATACATTTAAAAAAAAAGTACCAAAACTCAAAAATGAATATTTGACAACTATGACACATGTCAGCTGCCAAATATCAAAATTTGAAAACTGTTTTCAAATTGATTTGAAAACCTGTCATGAAAACTCGGTAAAAAAAGTTTTTAAAACATATTGAAAACGAATTCAATATCCATGAAAACATAGCAAATATTTATAAGCTGCGTCACAGAACAACACCCAGTTCTGTGACCGAGTCTTTTTGGGGTTGGTTTGCGCTTTTTTGTGTTATGTTGGGTTGGGTTTGCTGGGGGTGTGTTGTGTTGGGTAGGGTTAGTTTCTTATTAAATGGGTGGATGGATATATAATTTAATGTCTAATGCTTAATTAATAGGGCTGAGAGAGAGAAACAAAAATTGATTTTCTAATTTTTTAAACGCTAGTTACACCTTAAAATTTGTGCTGTGCTACTCTTTGTATTTGAATTCTTGTTACCTACCTAATAACTAAACAAAATAAATGTTTTACAGTTATCTATATAATTCTAAATATTTCTTAGTATTGCATGTCAAATAATAATTTTTCTAAAAATTAGGCTTTAGACTCAGTTTAGTCAAAATTTTAAAGTTTAAAATGTTTATTCATAGCCATAATATCACAAAAAAACTTTAGTTAGCAAACTAGGTATAAAATACATGTATGTGCTTTTAATATTTTTTGTATATCACAGGATTATATTATGAAACTTAAGTTTAGGTTTATAATTCAATGATAAGCCAGGTATATACTAGATACTTATAGTGACTAATTTATAAGGTACAATGTTGTGCTCTACTGTGTTATAGGTATCATGTTTTTTAATTGTTTTTGAAAAAAATATAGATATAGGTTATAATCAGGTAAAAACAAAGGTTAGTTAAAAATAAAAATTGATACAGATTTTAATTAATATCAATGTAGACAGTAAATTTATATAAGTTTAAAATACACAGTTTTTTAAATCTTTGTTTTTTATGTTATGTATATGCACAACTAGTAGATGGTATATTTTAGGTCCAAGGTAAGATACAAAATGTTGACCTTGATTATTAGTGCAATATGTTACATTGAGTAAATAGTTTGTTTCCTCTCCCCCCCTATACATGTGAAATGCTTAGAATCCTGAAATTAATATTTAAGTGTACAAAGTTACAAACTGCCAATACATATAAGCTTTTTAAATTAACTATTTCATCATTGTATAGTAAATTAGTGTGATACAACCTAGGTTTTCTTGTGACAATTTTTACCACATAGTTTTGTATTGTTCTTAAATTATCCAAATGAATATTGTAGGCTCCTCCCCAAACCAAGATGCCATAACTTATAAGTAACAAGTGCTCTGTACAACATTACAAGATTACTTCTGGACAAAATTTCCCTTAACAAGTAGAATTTATGTATTAAACATCTTATTTTCTTGCAGAGATACATTACATGTTGATCCCATCTAAGATGTTTATCTATTATTAAGGCGAGTTATTTAGTATGAGCAACTTCCATAAGGGGTTCACTCATACCATCTAGATATATTTCATTAAATTCTGGACGATTTGCTTCTGTAAGTGAGAAAGCCAAATAGTTAGTTTTGTTAATATTATTTAAACTCAGTTGTGTGTCCAAAACTTTAATCTAGATTATTTTTTAGTATTTTAAGGCCTTCCGTTTTTTTCTTTTGTTTCCTCCCAAGTTTTCCCTACTACTATAAATACTGTATCAGCTGCATATGATAATAAGATACCTGGTAACTTTGTTGTTAAGATTGTATTTAAATATATTACAAAAAGAATTGGTCCCAAAACCATTCCTTCGAAATGATAAATATTCCTTAAAAATTTTGTGACATACACCTCTTATACCAATTTTTTCAAGAATAACTAAAAATTTTTCATGGGACACAGTGTCATATGCTTTTTTTTAGGTCGAAGAAGGTGGCCATAAATTTTTGTTTTTTATCCAAAGAACTTGATATTGAATTAGTTAAATAGAATATTTCATTTTTTGTTCGTGTCTTCTCTAAAACCATATTGATGTTCAAATAAAAATAAAGAAAGTTTTTTTTAAATATGACATTAGTTGTCTTTTTATGCATTTTTCCAGGGTTTTTGAGAGGTTGTCTGTATTTATTCAAAACTGGTGGTTAGCTCTCTACCAAAGGCTGAACCATGTACTGCGGCCTCAAATGGGCCTATTGTGCCCAGGTATCTACTGAGATTTTAAAGATCGCAATTTAACCACATACGACCCAGTTTTTTTTTTGAGAGGTTACTTACTTAGTTACGGTAGTTATCACACTTTAATGTCGAGTCGAGTTGGTGTTATAATCGCTATTTTTAATTTACACAATTTTATACAAGGAATAAAATATTTTGGTTGGTTGAATTTTATCTGTTTTTTTTTAATAAATAAATATATTTAGAATGGCTATTGCTTTTTTATACAATTTTTACTACTATAGTGACAAGCGCACGCGCATTTTATTATTTTGATTAAATTTAATGCACAAAGTTGAAAGTTGCTTTATCAACTTTATCAATTATCCATTACAAACATTAAACATTGATTAAACAGCACCACTGGTTTCTATATATATATCTACAAACAATATCTTAAGTTTTAAGGGCAGCAACTTAAGGTGGATTCTAATAGCACCTAACATAATTTAATTTAGTGTAACATAATTTAACCTAACTTAATGAAAATTTAGGGTGTTCATACAGCTTCTGTAAGTAGCTGCCAACTTTTGCTGTTTTTTGTCAAAAATTTTGTCAGCTGGCTAATCAAATTCTTCCTGTTCTTGTATTTGTTTACAAGTTGTGAAAAATCAGCTTCCATCTTTGTTTAGGTATGCGCAATTTTGATTTCACTTAAGGAAATTTAAGAAAAGATAAAAGTTGGTCATCTCTTAAGTTAAATTGCGAAGGAAATTTAAGAAAAGATAAAAGTTGGTCATCTCTTAAGTTAAATTGCGCTAAATTATGTTAAATTACGTCTATATGAACGCGATCATTAAATCTCATAAGAGCAACTCTTACGCTAAATGCTGTTAGAATCCACCTTTAAGTTGGATTCTAACAGCACTTAGCGTAATTTAATTCAGCGTAACTTAATTTACCGTAAGAGTTGCTCTTATGAGATTTAATAATTGCGTTCATACAGGCGTAATTTAGCGCAATTTAACTTAAGAGATATTACCAACATTTATCTTTTCCTAAATTTCCTTAAGTGAAATCAAAATTGCGCATGCCCAAACAAACATAGATGCCAATTTTTCACAACTTGTGAACAAATACAAGAAAAGGAAGAATTTGATTGGCCAGCTAACAAAATTTTTGAAAAAATACAGCAAAAATTGGCAGCTCGATTGGCAGCTACTTAAGAAAGCTGTAAAAGTAAGAAAGCCCTAATTAGGTTAAATTACATTACGCTAAATTAAATTATGTTAGGTGCTGTTAGAATCCACCTTTAATGCACAATTCTTAAATTTAGTGATTAATTTTTCATCTCTTGTCTTTTTCTGCCATACTATATTGAAAAAAGATAGAGATATAAAATTAAGGCCTAAACTTAAGAATTATGCATTATGTTGCTGGGTAATCCCACCTTAATTCTGATAATGCAGTTTTGTCCCTTTATATTTTAAAAACAAGGAGGGAAACATATAAATTGCAGCATTGTAATACATTGGTAGAACCAGGGTTTTAGTAGCATAGCGGTCAAATTTTGTAGTTTGTGGCCTTTCATGATTATATTAATATTATATATATTTTTTTGATACAAAAAGAGTATGAGCTGGTTTTTTTGCCATGTTTTAATTTGTATTTTTAATTAATGATCCGAAAGGCCACCGTTTCCTTCATTGTTTTTAAAATATACAAAGATGTATGAATTAAGGGAGAAATAATCCCAGTAGCACACATCTATCCCTAAAATATCCGTGGGACGTCCACCACCAGACATTCGACGTCCCGGGACGGTCGTTACAATTCAATTTATTGTCTAACAGCAAAATTCCATACAAAAGACCATTAAAGTATGATAGTGTGTAAGACCTTAAGGAAATAAAGATATAAAAGTTTGGTTATACAGTGTTAAAAAAAGAAATCTATAAAAGAAAAACATATAAGAAACCTATAAACAAGAAACCTTGATAAAACCTTAATCTACAATAGCAAAGTTTGGTAATTTAAGATAAGTTAGCTACATATTATTATTATATAGTAAATACTTAATTTATATAAAATTTCTATCTTACAAAAAAATTAGTCCACAGGATGTCTGACAAAAGCCGTTTCTGAATATGTGTTGTAGACAATCAAAATGAATGAATTATGTGCTTAATTAAACATTTTTTGTGTACGACTCCGAGACGCCTTTGTAGTACGTCCTGTGGACTAATTAATTTGTAACATTAGACCTCCCAGGGACGTCCTAAAGACGTCGTTGGTCCCAAGCGGACGTTCATGGGACTGGGACGTTCGGACCTTACTGAGACGTCCTGAGGACGACATGTGCTACTGGGTGTACATTAAAGGGACAAAACAGCATTATCAGAATTACCCAGCAACATAATGCACAATTCTTAAATTTAGTACTTAATTAATTATCTTATTTTTAAGAATTGTGCATGAAGTTAATATGTGTTAAGGGATGTCACTATAGATGGAGGTTGTATTTATTAACCCTTATGTTCTCTTTTTTTCAGAGAGGCACCAGTCAGGCAACACCTCAAAAATGTCTATGCCTGCTTGGCCATGTCAACCCTATCTGCAGGGGTTGGAGCTTCTGTCCACCTCTTCACAAACATCCTCCAGGCAGGTCTTCTTTCAGCCATTGGAGCTTTAATCTTTTTCATTTTACTAATTTCAACACCTGATGAGAATGGCAAAGGAATGACAAAAAGAGTAGGCTACTTATTAGGTTTTGCTTCCCTAACTGGAGTCGGAATGGGACCTCTTTTGGAACATGTTATTTTGGTTGACCCAAGTATAATCATCACTGCCTTTATTGCCACCTCAGTAGTTTTCATATCCTTTACACTTTGTGCTCTGCTCTCAGAAAGAGGAAAATGGTTATACCTAGGAGGAACCCTGTTCACAATGTTAAATGCACTTATGCTTATGAGTTTGGCTAACATTTTCTTTGGGTCAACCATGGTATGGAATGCTCAGATTTACATTGGTTTATTGGCCATGTGTGGATTTGTCTTGTATGATACACAAGCTATCATTGAGAAGAGGAGAATGGGAAGCAAAGACTTTGTAGCTCACTCTTTGGACTTATTTGTGGACTTTATTGGAATCTTCAAGAGGCTGCTTATTATCTTAACCCAGAAGGTAATTAGGAACAGGTTAATATCTGGTGTTTCCACTCTGTCTTCTTTAGTTTTCAAATTTGCTATATTTTTTTCTGAGAGCTTTTTCAAAATTATTAATTACCTAATAGACAGGGTTTTATTGAGTAAAAGTCCTTGTATGCATTTTTGACATAAAATAAAGTTGATGGCTTGAGTCAGGACTATTAAGAAAATTAGATTTGCAGTTATTTAAATAACTATTTTGATTTGAGAGGATAATTTTAAACAATGAGTTAAAAAAATTAAAATAGGACCCCAGATTTTTATGTTTTCTTTTAATAGGGATAAATTCTTGGAGTAGTTTTAATGATATTTTTTTTTAATTTTAGGAACAGGAATCACAGAAGAAGAGAAGAAACTGAATAAATTTTCAAAGGCATTTTTGAAAACTTAATATTCCAATGTATAAAAAATATTTAAACTTTTGATTATTGAAAAAAAATGTTGCAATAAAATTTTCTGTATAAAAAGACAGTTATACTATTTATGTTTATGTATTTTTTTGAACATCACAAAGATAATTTGTTTCCTTGGATATGTTGGAATTTGTCGGAATTTGTCCTTCAAATTGAGGTTTATTAATCTGTATATTAGACTAATTAGGTTGTTAGAATTTATTTAATGTATTAGGTACTTAGTTATGTAATAATATCTGGAAAAATATTTTAATAAATTTCTCTTTTTGTAGTTGCCTGTTGACTAGGTAACAGCGAACATTTTAAATTAATGAAAAAAGTTCCTTAAAAAGTTTGTAAATAAACTTGCAACTTTATTTCGAAACTGATGCGTGTCCAAGTTGACAACAGTGCCTATATAAGGGAGGGATAGGCGTTAAGTTGGGTGTGATATTTTTAGGGGACTGTTCTGAAAAATAGTTCAGGGTGTCCCTAGGGACCATGGTCCACAACCTGGGCAGACAGAGAATTTGAAAATGGTCAGGGAAAATTTCGATGGGTCAGAGAGTCAGGGAATTTTCCTCAATGAGAGTAGTTTGAGGGGATTTTTCATAGTGCTCTAGTGAATTAAACTAGCACTGTCTTAAATTTCAGTAAAAAAGTAAACATGAAAATTAGGTACCTTGTTTTTATGTTTCCCATACATTTGACAGTTATTGTGGTAAAACAATAGCGATATTTTGGAACGCTTCAAATTTTGACAGCCGCTGTGGTAGTGTTTAACAACCACTATCACTCATCGATTTAAAAGAGTTTTTGGAACATATTAAAAACTGTCAATTGTAAAAAAATTTGGAGATAGAGATATTTTATTATTTTTAAAATTAACTACGCCAAAATTCTTTAAACCTAACCAGAAAAATAATCAACGAAATGGATTTGTAGCTTACGGCAGTGGTAGTGGTTAATTACCACTACGGAATGACTTTAGCTATTGCGCAGACGCAGTAATATAGTAATAGTCTCGCAATATTTTTAATTTTATCAAAAACTTGACAAGCTTTTTCAACTACTTCTACTATAATTCCGACTTACGACTCGGAATTCTGACTTAGATTAACTCTGAATTCCGACTTTAAACCTAGAATTCCAACAACTCGGATTTGACTAGAACCCTCAAAAAAATTACAATTTTTTTATTTAACTTGTCCAAAACAGTGGTTTTTTTTATTCTTAAACGTTTATACCTAATTACAACAAAATAAACGATGAAAATCTTTTCAATGGAGAAAAAATTACAATTTTTTTATTTAACTTGTCCAAAACAGCGGTTTTTTTTATTCTTAAACGTTTATACCTACTTACAACAAAATAAACGATGAAAATCTTTTCAATGGAGAAAAATACATTTAAAAGTATTTTTTTCTCTTACTTTTTATTTACGATATTTTTCATAACCCGTTAAATATAGGTTATTTCGAAAAAATTACAGAAATTAAAAAAATATATATTTATGAAAAATATATTTCTTTTTTAATACTGAAGAGGTTTAAAAATAAGAGGGGGCCAGTGTTATGAAAGTTAAGACTTCTAAAAAATAATAACTTATATAATATCACGGACCTAGTATTTTTCTGGGTGTTTTTAAATTTTTAACCTTTTGCGTACCTTCTCTCTGGAACACTCGGTGGGGATCATAATTGTAACGTAGGCAAATATTTTGAGAAAAGTACCTATACTGAAAATTTTTGACACGTTTGTAATGATGTTATTGCGCCGCAGGCAATTTTTTTTGCAATATAGCAGTAAATTCTTCAAAAATGTAGATGTTTTTCACGTTTTTGCGGAATATTATTCAGGGGCGGTTGCAGCTTTTCTTGTGTTGCTAAAATCATGTCATAAATGTGACGAACTTTGGAATGCTATTAAATTAAACAAAAATTTTTGCAATTTAAGAAGGAAATTTTTTAACTTCATATTTTTCACGTTTTTTGCAAATTTAGAAAAACAAAAAAATACTTACTGTGTTTTTGGTATCATTTATATGAGGAACAGATAGTTTGGAATGCATAAAAGATAAAAACCATACTGTAAACATTCCCTGACCTGGTAAAAACCACCTTTGCAAATTTAATTTCCCGCCTGTCAAGAAGGCCTTGTTTACAAACGAAGTTGTAAGAATTAGGGTCGTGTGTTTGCAAATTGCTGCCCTCCTTGTTGATGCTGTTGCGCAAGTTAAAGCCCTATTACACCCTTTTATATCATATCTAAACTGAATTTGAATTCATTATTTTTTTTAGGCGACACTCGCTAGTCTAGCTGGGTCTCTCAGCCATATTTGGTCTGGCATCGCGTTTTCTTTCTGCGCATAGGTATTCAACAAATTTTATGAGTGATTCAGTTAGGGTCCCATAAAATAAAGAAAAGTAAAATGCAGGAACCGTTATTTATAACGTTTATAGTAGTTAAAACATCCAAATCAGTTACATCAACCGAAAAGAATATTAATCTAAAAAAGAGAAGATCAAAAGATCTTAGGAGGAAAGAACGAAAATTCAAAATTGGATGAGTGTCCCACAAGGAAGACACAAACACACCCACAAGGAACACAAAAGTGTGTTTGTGTCTTCCTTGTGGGACACTCATCCAATTTTGAATGTTCGTTCTTTCCTCCCAAGATATTTTGATCTTCTCTTTTTTAGATTCTTTTTGGTTGATGTAATTGATTTGGTAGTTTTAACTTCTTATTTTAATTGTCTAGGAGCATATATATTCCTATTGGAAAGATTAACACGCCAGGACGAACCCGTATCAGGCGACTTATAATAAGTACCATGCGGAACGATGCCTATTTGTGAGTGTTTTAAAGAACTGGATTGAGGGTGACTAGTGAATCGACTGACGAGCCCACACTGGTCACCCCATGCGAATCATATATCGTTTAATTGTTTCCCTTTGGTCTTTAGTGTGTTCCTTGTGGGACACTCATCCAATTTTGAATTTTCGTTCTTTCCTCCCAAGATGATCTTCTCTTGTTTATAGTAGTATTTTGTAGAAATCTAACTTTGGAGAAATATCAGCCATTTGCACCAACATATTTACTTATTTAGGGGTCACCTAGAAAGGTGGCCTAGGGTAGAGAAGAGTTTCGTTTGTATTTAGAACTCCCCTAAACTACCTTAGGTGATCCCTAAATCTTAGGGGCCCGTTTTTGATCCCCTAGCGCTCCCCTAGGTTATCCTTAAATATGTTGGTGCAGATAGCTGTATACCAGCGGCGCAGCGTGGTATATAGGCCGGGGGGGGGGGGCGAAGCTTGAAAAGGGCGCCAGAGCATAAAAAAGGTTAAACATTTGAAAGTGAAAAAATATATAATATAAACGGTACATACTTAATATATCTAATCATTTTAAATAAAACTTTGTAAATTAACATTAAAAAAAAAACTTAAGAACTAATTTAATTAAAAAACTAGTCCAAATTGTTTTTCACCATGTATGGCAAAATATTTTCAGGTTTTTGAATTTCACCTTTTTTTAATTCATCCATCAATGATTAAAAGGACTTGTATTCGTCGAGAGTGGTGCTCCCTACATCTGACTCGTAAAAGAGTACTAAATCTGCTACACATTTGAGATTGCTTTCTGTGTTTTCCACGTTTATTAAGCAATCAAATTTTTTTGATAATTTAAAAAAATCTTGAAACCTTGTTTCAAGTGTTTCAATTAAAGTGTCCAGTACTATAAAAAATACATTTATTTTAAAGTCAATGCTTGCATCTTTATGAACATAATGATTTTTAATTTCATCAAAAAACTTTTTGGGTCTTGTTCTCTTTTCTTTAAAATTTGTGGTGTCTTTGCATTTCTCTGCTAGCATAACAGCTTCCGCTTTTATTGATGAAAATAAGACATCATCTCTCATTGATGGTAGATCTGATTAGTGCATCTGATGCATTTAAAGAGATATCTGATTTTTGTATCTAAATAAAATTTAGCGCCGCAGACAAGAAAATTCAGGAAAATAAGAATATAAGGACTGATGGAAAAAGTGCGCCACAGGCAAAAATTTTAATTTGCAAAAAATTAAGGCAAAAGCTTACATTTTTTTAAATACTGTGAAAGCAGATTTTTAAAATTCAAGTCTTTGCTTTGCGGGGTACCTACCTGCTAGAAGTGCTAGACTATCTAGGCCAGCTACCCAAGTAACAATTTGTCGACGCAACAACGTTTCCAAACGCAACCACAACGTTGCGATGTGACGTTGTAGGAAACGTTTTGTCAACCCCATTTTACACCAATTTGGTAAATACTTTTCGTGTTGTGTCAACGTTGCTCGCAACCTTTGGTAGGCATCAAAGTCAAGAAATGACCAAGATGACAACCTTGTCTCCACCGCCACCTACAATAAGTTATTTGTTAGAAGTGCGTCAGGGGTGTTTATTATTGCCCAAAATATAACCTTTAGTCAACATTTTATATTCATCATAAGATTCAGAGTAATAATAATATTTTTCAAATTAATCATGAACAAGATGTACGTTTTTAAGGCGTTCTGTACACTAAAATCGGAAACGCAACTTAGTGTACTGTCAAATATGATATTTTTAAGTCCAAAAAAACCGCGGGACTGAAGAAAAAAAATGATTAAAAAAAAAATGTTTTTGCTGGATGGTTTTTGCCAAATAAAAAAATGGACCGAAGCTAGTTTAAAGTGGTCCATATTTTGGAAATTGACAAAGTGGAGCTTGTTCCACATTCATGGGAAACGAGGGTCACCTCTATTCGCCGGCACCTTTGAGGTTGTTGAGAAGACTTCAGTGTGATGGTACCGGAGCTCTGCCTATGAAACCAGTATCTACCCGTGTGTTGTAAAAAACCTCAATAAAAAAGGAAGTTACAGATCGAGGCTGCCGGTGGAAGTTACAGAAGCTGCCAGTGTGAATAAAGTTATAAAATACTAATCTGGACCATCAAAGCAATAGCTGCAAGAAAATCAGATTCATTCCCAGAAAAAGTTGGTAAAAACTGTTGTAGGCTTAACACAGAGACAGAGCCACACGTATGGAATCATTATGCAAAGTTAATGGTCAACAAGCAGAAAGTTCAGAAACACTATATAATGCACACCTGATGATTGTAACAACCCCACAAACAATGCCGGCATGGCAAAGTGCCTTACAAATATTGGCATCTATTGGCAATGAGAATTTGACGCACGGCAATCTGTGCGTTATAAATACCTTAAACACTCCTGTGTGAGCCACCGGCCGAGCGACGGCAACGAATACGTTTAAAATGATGGCAAATACACACTTAGCATGGTTTAAATGTAGAGGAGCACTGCATACTAAATACCAGCAGGCTTATTGGCAAAAAATGTATGGAGTGATTCACCATATTTTTCCCACTACATAGCTCATTTATTATTAGAGATAGAAAAATAGTTTAAATACAAAAGTTGATTAGTTCTTCACAAATTTTAAGAAAATTCAATAAAAATTTTCAAAATGTCAAATTTAGACTTAGACATCAACTTTCTTATTTTAAATTGAACACCCTGTATATTTTTTTAATTTCGGTAGATCTTGTAGGGTTTATCTTAAGCAGTTGCTCTTAAGTCAACGTTTTTCTTGAAAAATATACAGGGTTTTCCATTTCAAATAAGAAAGTTGATGTCGAAATTTGATATTTTGAAAATTTTGGTTAAATTTTCTTAAAATTTGTGAAAAACTAAGCAACTTTTGTATTATTTTTTTTTTTATCTTTAAGAATAAATGAGTTATGTAGTTCGGAAAATATGGTGAATCACCCTTACCACTAAGTGTCAAACCCACGCAAAAATTAAAAGTTTAAAAGTGCACCTCCTTGATTGGTCGGCTCAATAGGGATACAGATGCAAATTCCGATACCACTGATAATTGGCTTTTTCTTCCTATTTAAAGCATTTATGCATAAAATAAAAATTGTAATGATTGTGGATTAAAAATAAAATAATGCACATAATTTAGGAATGCACATTTATTTTATGTTATCCTTAAATGAACAAAAATTCCTAGAAAAACCAATATGTAATAAATAAATAAATAAATGTTACTATAAACAAACACTTATACACTTATATTTATTATATTAAACCATATGAATAATATTTGTCATCTCGGTCATGCCAAAGATAGAGGAAAATTCTTTCATAAATTGATTTAAATATTTATTAAGAGGAGGTTTTCCATACAACACTAAATTGCAACAGAGAAAATTTTATTTAGAATCTCTTTGATTGTGAATCAAAAAAATAAGGTTTGCTTCAGTTGCTTTATATAAAAATTCCTTGGCCAAAAATTTAAAAACTTAGTACTTCCTTCTTCTTGTTATAAGATAAGATGAAGATTTATTCAGCATCTTTTTTCCTGGATGTTCTGCCCCCTTTTCAGTCACCCCGTAACCAAGCCTTAGTAGCATCTTCAACGACAGAATGAGGAAAAGTTGGTTGACTTCTTAAAGGATTTTTTACAGCATCTAAAAAAGTTTAAATTTTGGTAAGTATAGCTGTAAATTATTTTTTTTTGATAAACCAGTATTTTGTTTTAGGAAAAAGTAGCCCTTTTTGCTTAAAAAGTGACAAAATATCGGTTTCTCAAAAAAAAAAAAACTTTAATCTAGTTGTTTTATTGGCAAATTTACGTTAAAATAAAAAAATAGTACCACAGACAAGTTTTTTCAAATTAATTTTAAAAAAGATTTTAAGATATTAACTAAAGACAGCTCGGTTTCACAAGAAATTTAAGGGTCATCATTCTCTGGGTCAGCCAGAGAAATTTCAGTGTTAGAAAATGACTTGATAGACTGAATTGATGAATCTTTAGATGGCTCGATCCAACACTTCAACTAAAAAGCCAGTTAACTCTTTTTTGATATAGTATCCTTTAGCCTACTATAGAGGCCATAGTGACACCAAACTGAGAGTAAATTCATGTTTTACCTGTCAATTTGGTTATAAAAATGGCGGCAACAGTAGGCTAAATGGCACTGAAGGCTGAACACAGGTAGGAGTTAACTGGCTTTTAAGTTGAGAAAGGTTTTGCTCGATTACAAAAGAAATTTCTAAATTATTAGTGTCACTATCGCTTAAGCATTGTAGATCATGATGTGACCTTTGATTTTCTTGTAAAGTGGCGTCTAGATCACGATTTAATGCTGGGTTCATACAGGCAAATCAAAAAAAAAAATTAAAAAAAAAATAATAATTAAAATTGCAATGCAGTATACGGTTTTCTGCCATTTTTGATTTTTTTTGAAAAATTCTTTATGGGGGCACCTTCTAGGGTCCCTAGGACCCCAAATCCGTCTGCGCCGGTTGGTTTTTTTTTATATTTTTTGTTTTTTTTAATATTTTTTCACTAAAACAAACCAACACAGTCCAACCCAACCTAATCCAAACCAACCCAAAACAATTAAAAAAACACTTTACAACCCCCCCTGGGCACCCTTTTTTCTCGTTAAAAAAAAAAAAAAAAAAAATCGGGCGCAGGCGGATTTGGGGTCCTAGAGACCCTAGAAGGTGCCCCCATAAAGAATTTTTCAAAAAAAATCAAAAATGGCAGAAAACCGTATACTGCATAATTACCAAATTAAAATAAAAGTTGCTTATGGGGAACAGTGTAGGCATTTATACAGCATAAGAGAGAGAGAATTTACTTCTATTGGCCTCAGCTGCCAGGGCTATTTGGCCAGAATTTGCCACTCGGCAATTTTTGACTAATACCTAATGGATTAGTGTATTATAATATATCATAATGATTAAAAATATTAGTCTAGACAAGAAATAAGGAAAAAGAGGGAGGTAGTTTTTAGAAGAAATAATATTATTTCTAATAAAATTTAGAAATAGATTTAGCTATGAATTCCAATTTAAGATCATTAAAAAGTATGGAGTTAATATCGATAGGGGTCGGAATATTTTCTTTGGTGAGTCCTTGATAGAGAATTTGAGAATTATTCCAGAAGCGGGGGCAGTCAAAGATGATATGTTGAAGAGTACCAACTTCTCCACATTCGCATTTGTCATTAGGTTTAGAATGAATTCTTCCTAGATGAGATGGTGAGCTACAGTGATTGCTTCTCATACGACAGATAGTGGTGATGTCCTTTCTATGAAGATCTAGATGAACGAACCAAGGTTTCTTCGGCGGGCGATCGTAGAATTGTCCGTAAATTTTCCCTTTATATAATGATTCTTCTTTCCATTTAACGCACCATCGATTCCAAATGATGTTATTAAGGTTAGGTAAATATTCACAGTAACCAGGTCGGTTATCTACGGGAGGAATTTCTCTTGCATTATTAGCAATTTGATCAACAATATCGTTATATTTGATGCCCGAGTGACTAGGGATCCAACAGAGGTATACATGACTGTTGATTGAATTGCAATTAATTTCAAAGAGCTTATTTTTAGTTTCCAAGTACAAATAATTAGATTTAGCATCAAGGCTGGTTGGTCTTGAGATAGATTCCAATGCACTTTTAGAGTCCACAAAAATGACTGCTCTTCTAATTTGACGGATCAATATAATGTCTAAGGCTTTATTAATCGCTTGGACCTCGGCTGAGCAGATAGAAAGGATGCTACTCAATCCACATCCCTCCCTCAAACTCAGCTCCGGAGAGAACACACCTATTCCCACTCGACCCTCTGAGTCCTTGGAAGCATCAGTAAAAAAGGAAACATAATCAGGGTTCCACTTCTTAAGGCAAAAAGATCTGAATTCATTTTCGTTATGATTATCTTTGGTGAGTTTAGGATCCACATACCCAAAGCTCTTAAACAATACCTCCAAAGGAAATAGGTAGCAAGGAAAACGATTAGATGATTGGATGTTACCTCTCATTAGTTCAGTAATTCTCCATGCCTCCACAAGGGGAGGAGTAGGTTTGTTACGAAAAAAATTATAATTATTTGCATAACTGTCTAATAAGGAGTTAATATACAGTATGACTAGATTATCATCAATCGAAGCGGCTCTAAGGATAAATCTGGATGCAAGCAAAATCCTTCTATGGGAGAGGTCCATCTCACAGGACTCTCCCAGGATAACATTAACAGGAGTAGAATTCATATACCCAAGGGCAAGTCTTAGAGCCTGATATTGAATCCTGTCCAATTTTGACAAATTAGTTTTAGAGCATCCTCCCAAGATTATAGAGCCATAATCTAAATGTGACCTAACATAGGCCTTATAAAAGATGAGCATTGTTGAGGGGTGGGCGCCCCACCATGTTTTACACAGGAACCTCAGCATGTTTAAAGCACCAGAAGCTTTTTTAATCATGTCGTTAATTTGGAGACTCCATGTAAGCTTATGGTCTAAATTAATACCCAAATACCTAACACTATTTTTCCATAGAACCATATCATTGTTAAACATTATACTAGGCCGAACTCCAGGAGGTAATCTACGGCCCATAAGGATGGCCGCTGACTTAGCGGGATTGACTTTTAAGGAAGAAAGAATAGTCCAATTATAAATACTGAGTAGGGCATTATTAATGGTTCCCACTATGTCCTGAATATTATTGCCACTAAGGCACAAGCCAACATCATCTGCAAACTGTAAAACGAGGATCTCAGGAGAAACGACATCCCTTAGTGAATTGACATAAATATTAAACAAAATAGGAGCTAAGGGAGACCCCTGTGGAACCCCCCTGCTTGTTTGTTGAGGAGGGGTCAAAGAGTTTGTAAGCCTATCTCTAGCTATCAAGGATCTGTTTGTTAACAATTGTTTGATCACCAAGGCTATGTCTTCGTTAATGTTAGCTTGATTTAAAAGTGAAAATAATCTGTCCACAGAGACATGATCATAAGCTCCAGAAAGATCCAAAGTAACCAGTACTGTCAGTCTTCCAGCACTAAAATTAGAGAGGATGTATGAAGTAAGAATAGCAAGGTTATCGTTAACGCCCTTTCCCCGTCTAAATCCCATCTGGGAATCACTCATCTTTTTCTGATTTTCCAGCATCCAATCTATTCTATTCTTGATCATGACCTCAAAAGTTTTACTAATACTTGAAGACAGATTTATAGGTCGATATGAGGTAATTAAAGAGTGATCCTTATTTGGCTTAAGGATGGGAATTATAATTTGGGTTTTCCATGCCTCTGGAATATTTACTTCGCCTACTAATATATTATTAAAGTAATTAATCAAAAAAACCATGGCCTCAATCGGTAATTTTTGGATCATAATGGGAGAAATTTTGTCTATACCTGGAGCTGTGTTTTTCCTCTTGGAGATGGCAGCATACAATTCTTCAATCTGGAACTTTTTAGACCGTTCAGTGTTCTGGAAGACTACCTGATCTCCATTGGGAGGGAGACCAGGATTGCACAAAGAATTAAGTAGTTCCTGAGGAATATCAAGATTAATAGGATAGTGAATATTTTCTCTATGATAAGCTCTAGAGAATCTATTGATCCCCTTCCAAACCTCTGATATGCTACTCCTAGGAGAGAGGTCTTCACAGAATTTTCTAAACCCCAATCTTTTTTTATCTTGTAGAAATTTTCTCGTTTGAGCTCTTACTCTCCTGGCATTGATAAAGTTATCCAAGGAGGAATTTACGAAATATTCACGCATTGCATCCCTTTTTCTACGGATTGCATCCGAGCATTCTTGATCCCACCAGGGGACACCAATTTTGTCACAGGCCTTAACTTGGGGAATATATTCTGTAGCTGACTCTACAATAATATTATAAAAATCTTCATAAGATCCAGGAGGGGTAATATTTAATTTCCTTGCAATGTGGGTTGAATATCCCGTCCAATCAGCTTTGTTACAGTTAAATTTTTCCAACGGTCTTCTCACTGGGAAATTGGTAGTCAAATTGTTGAACTGACAAATTATAGGGAAATGGTCACTAAACCCCCTATCATTATGGACCGAGAAATTAAACTGCCCCAAGAAATGGTGAGTGCCAAACACTATGTCTGGAGCACTATGGATATTTGATCGAGTGAACCTAGTTGGCTGACCATTATTAAAAATAAGCAGATTATGATCATTGACAAACTCAATAATAATCTCACCATTTTGGGTTCCAATGGGAGAGTCTATGTCCGAGCCCCAGGCTGGATTATGAGCATTCAAATCACCCAAGAAGATAAATGGTTTATCAATAACTAGATTAAAAATATCTTCCAGGAGCTGAGGGGGAATCCTCACATTGGGAGGGTTATACATATTAATTAAAAAAAATTCAGAAAACTCCAGGACTAAAAACTGACATCTAGGATAGTGAGGTATATGGTCAGTGTTTATTACATTATATCTAAGAGATTGGTGGACAAAAAGGGCAACACCTCCCCAAGCGTCCCACCTATCCTCCCTAACAAAAGAGTAGGAGGAAATAGTGAAAGATACTCTAGGGAGTAGAAATGTTTCATTGAAACACAAGATTAATGGCGAAAAATCTCTAATAAATCTAATGATAGTATCTTTATTTCTTCTAATACCACAACAATTCCAATGGAGAATATTCATTATAATAGATATTAGTTTAAGTAATTAGTTCTTCTTTTTCCTTTTTCTTCTTTTTAGTTTTTATTCATCAACCCAGTTCAGCAAGAAACCCCCCTCAGGGGGTCCGCTGAACTGAAAAAGTGATTTATTTTAGACCGAATGCTGGGATCCACGCTAGGATCAGATAAAATGTGATTTTTGAATTGAGCAAAGACATTGCAGAACTTGTTCCAAGAGTCATCCTCCTGATTAACATCCATTTCTGATTCTGAAGACATATCGGAGGGTCTCGAACTAGGACCAGACTTTTCAATCTGGGATCTGGAGAATATGGGCGAGGAAGGACGCCTACCAGAAGAAGGCCAGAGATTTTCTTTATGTTTAATTTTGTCATATCCTGATTCAGTGTGAGGGGCAACTTTCCTTTTTTTGGTAATGGTTACATAACTTCCTTTTTGATTATACTGGGATGGTCGGAGTGCCTGTGTAGAAGGCGGAGATAACTTATCCATAGAATTTATAACTGGGAAGTTATGAGAAGATCTAACATAGGATGTCTTGTTTTCTTTAGGGAAGAGTTTAGCTGCCTCAAAGAAAGAAAGGTTGTGGAAATTCATTGCTTCGTTAATAGAATTTTGTCTGACATATTCCTTACAAGCTTTGTTAGTAGCTTGGTGTTTTTCATCACAATTACAACACTTAGGTACAGGATTAACCATGCAGTCGACCACATTACATTCTCTCGATTCATTTAGATGATCATCAGGGCAAGGTGTTTTTTTAAGGCTTTGGATTCTTTTATCACAGACAAATAACATATGGTCTTCTCCACAGAAGCCACATCTGGATTTACCCCTACATTGATTTTTGAGGTGTCCAAAACGACAACAATTGACACATTGCATTACTGGATAAGTAAACTGGGAGACTTCTCTATCAACGTTGTAGACTGAGATGGAGTCAGGGAGGCGTTTCCCTTCAAAATAAATTATATAGTTATTAGATGGAACAGATTTGAAGACAATTGAACCATCAACTGCAGTTAACCTAACTCTCCTATTTTGCCTTCTAACATTAAGGATCTTCACTGATTCTTCTTTCCTACCAATAGATGACACTGTGGCCGTTGCCACATTATAGAAATCGTCCTCATTAATGATATCTCCAATATCTTTGACCAAACCTCTAGTTGTAACCAATCTTTGAGGGATATACTTATTGTAACCATTATCTGTACTAAATGATTCATTTTTAAGGAAGTTATTAGCAAAAACTGAAGTTCGAAACTGGATGCCAATTTTATTAGATCCCTTCCTAGTAATTTTGAGAATGCCCTCAATTTTTTTTTGATAGAATAGTTTACCCATATTCATGGGGTGTAAATTTCCAACATTTTGTGCGTTGGTTTCCATTAGGATCATAAAAGGACCAGAATCTGTTAGAGAATATTCATATTTCCTATTAAGGGTTCTTCGGATATTAGCTGACACCTTGGATGCCTCTTCCAGAACAACTGGATCTTGACTAAATTGTTGCTGTACTATCTGGATTTCTTGGGAAAGTTGATTTAAGGAGTCTTGATTGGGAATTTCGAAATATTGAGATTGAGATATATCTTCGGCTGTTTGTTTGCCTTTTGGCGAAAGAATAGTGAAAATTTTAGGGAGAATTTGGATTCTTTGAGGCAGAATTTGAGAATAGTTATTAGGCGGGAAGTTTTGAGAAGTTGGGTTAGAAACGCCTACATTGTCTTGAGGGTTAGAAGACTGAGAGGGTGGTTTATCAGGGGGAACATCGTCCCCCTCCTTATCGCTCATGCCCCTGATGAATCAGGGTACCGAAAGAAAAGAATAGATTGGAAAGGACTCACCAATTTATTGCAGAAAATGAAGAACTGAAATTTCAGTCAACACGCTTCTCCAAATTTCAGGCGAAAAAAACTATACAGCATAAATAAAAAGATGAGTAACTTATTATTTTTATCTTAAAACGGATTTGAGCATGCCTCTTTGACACACATAACCTCACTTTCATTTGTTTTTGTAATTTAAATGGGGGTTTTTTGCAGTTTTTGGTTTGTTTTTAACAGATATTAGTAAGGAAATCAGCATGATGGAGTTTAGTTTAATTATTTCAACTATTGGTGTCATTCACTTTTGTATACATGTGCAGAAGCTGTGTGCTGTTTGGTTCAAAGTTATTATTTTTTATTTTAATTTTTATATGCCTGTATAAACCCAGCAAAAATTACGATTTTTGGTCGCTTTACTGGTAGTTCTGAACATTTTTAAGTCCACTCTAGGCCGACCTTATTTAAGAACAAAAGAATATTAGTACTTACGCAGTATCGGCTTCCACATCCATGGTGACTTGAAACTCAAACTAAATTTAAGCCAATTTTAAAAGAAAACTTGCAAAACACAAAAAGGAACCCACATAGGAAGAATCCGCAGAATATTATTAAAATGGCGTCGGCAAGTACGTCAAGTTGTCAACCGCACGACAGATGTCAATCGCGCGGGAAATTTAAAAAATGCGTTTGATCGGACCGGAAAGGTGGTTTAGAAATGCATGCAATTTTTAAAGGAACGATTGCGTTGCATTTGGTATGTAAAACACGTTTTTCAGTTATTGGCAAAATAACATAAATTTGCCAATACATCAGCACTAGTAAATAATCATTGGCAAAATAGCGCGCAATAGCTACTGTAGTAAATAACGAATGGCATTCAGTTGACAATATTGCCAATAAAGCAAATACACCTTACCACCTTTCATTGTTTGTGGGGAAAAGTTCAGATGTTCTTGAGAAGCTTAACGAACTTTGCAACCTCATAGCTACATGTAAGTACTACAACTTTACTGGTTTTCATTTATTTTTAGTAAACACCCAGTATCCATCTGTTTAATTTTTATTGACGGTAAACTGTCAAGGCTTATATGACAGATTCATATGAGATACAGTCACAAACCTTATAACCAAAAAAATAGACTGATGATGTTGCTTTAAGTAATGACTGCTTCATGTATTTGACAGTTTGGTGCCAAAAGCAGTTGGCAATGCACCAAAATCCCTATAACTACCAACTGAGAAGCACAAATAACACTAGACGCGGCTAATTGTAAAAAAGGCTCTGGCATAATAAATTTGCAATTTTTTTAACGATAATCTTAAATAATAGCCCCCCCCCCTCCCTTAAAATAGGAATTTTTTAAATGGGTAAAGTACATTTTATCTTTAAGAAAAAAAGTTCCCCTTCTTTAAGTATCTACACCAGTTTATGAATGACCCCTTAAAAAAAAAATCACCCTGTCTGTTCGGTACTCTTTATTTATGCAGGCAAATAAAAATAATAATTCAAATAAAAGTTGAGCTTATGGAAAATAGTGTAGGCGAAGATGGGCAACTTTTATTATCTGAAAAAAATTTGCGCATAACCTCACTCATTTTTTGGTTTGGTTTAGGCAGATACCTATTATTTAAGAAAACAGTATGATTGAGTTTAGTTTAATTATTTCAATTATTGAAGCTGTGTGCTGATTGGTTCAGTTATTTTTATTTTCTAGAAGGTGTATGTGTATGGGTCAAGGGATTTGGTTAATAAAACGTCCTTTTTTTGGAATGCCAACATTTCGCAAAATTTATTTTTATATATTGAAATGCCGACGTTTTGCAAAATTTATTTTTATATAAATTTTGTGAAACATTGGCACTTCAAAAAAAGGACATTTCATTAACAAGATCCCTCAACCCATAAACATACAGCTACAAGAAAATTAAAAATAGGATCGTTAAAAAATTTTGCCAAGTTATTTTTATTCAGCTGTATAAACCAAAATTATTTATTTTTATTTTTGTTACTTTAATTTTTATTTGCTTGTATAAACCCAGCCTTAAATTTTATTTGTAGAAAATAATTATTTACAAAATACCATCAAAAAAGTTACAATACAAAAAATACTTAAAAGTAACTTATTTACAAACAGAAACTACTTATTTTTAATTAAAGATAATATATAAAACTTGTTGTTTAAACAATACAAGTTTTGTTAAAACTTTTCGGACCTTTTCTCCAGATATACTTTCACTAATTTTATTTGCAGAGCTATGACTCCTCAAAGTGCTGTATGTTTTAATGATTGCTTCAACTAAAAGCTGGTCAAAACAGAGTCTTTGGTATTTAATAACAGTCTTAGAGTCTCTTCAAATGCTCAGTAACCACTTTCTACTAATAGCAGCATCTGGTGGAAACCTATTGAAAGAAATAGAAAAACAATAATTAGACTTTTTCATTATTACGATACTTAATAATACAGTCATCAGCTGATGAGCGATTCAACATGGTTGCCTTAGGAAAAATAAACCCTTTTTCATAAGGCATACTGCTAATACAGGGTGTCCTAATTAACATGGGACACTATTGCTATCTCAGTAATTATAAGAACTATAAGGTTAAATTTATTAAGATTAAATAAGTTTTTAAGCTCATAGTTTTAAGTATTGCAATTTTTTGACAAATCTCTTTTAAAGAATTTATGTTTCTTTCTTTCTCCTGTCAACAATGTTGATTCCCCACACTGGTGAGCTGTAACCACCTCATGGGCCTTTCAAAATACAGGCAATGATCGCAGAAGTATTAAAGAAAATTGGCAAAAATAGGAATTATTTACCCTTACCTGTGATAGGAAAACGTATTTCCACTCGCAGGCCGACAACAAAGCACTTCATGATGCAAAAGGGCACAGAAAAAGTATATTAAAAACACAACACGTTAAGCAAAACATCTTCTTCTAGGTTACTATGGATTCGCGTCTTTACAGACGTCTATCCAAAGCAAAATCTTCGAAAACCAAGAAACGAAAATAAAGAAAATGGCGAATCTACTAACGTCAAGACCGTCAAACGCAGTGCTACCAACCAAAAACGTGGATAAAGAGAAAATAAGTTGTCACGTCATGACACTGTTTACACTGCCCCTTTGAAATCTAGTTAATTCGAACAGTTTTCTAAATAAATTTTTTTAAATACTCAAGAAACCGTGGTTTTATATTTTTTCTTAAATTTCGTCAAGCAGTGCTTGTTATATATTCATCAAATACTAAAATATTGAGTTTGCAACCACAACAAATTTTACTCAAGTCGGTTTACTCTGGTTCCAATAACACCAAACTGTCACTTCCATGAGGCAGTCATTTATTGGGAGAAAACCCATAAGCATTAGCAGTCTATTTTTTTGGTTATAAGGTTTGTGGATACAGTCATAAAGCTTTAATCATGATTAACACGAATGGGGGTTTGAAATGGGTCTTGACAAATAAAGTTTTAATATAAAACATCACATTTTAACACCGATTCTCTCAGAATTTTTGTTTTATGAGCATTAAAAGCAGAGCTTGTTCAGTCATGGAAGTTTTATATTAATTAATTTAATTTAAAAATTCCCTGAGCACTGCTTTTTTGTTTAATTTTACTTAACTTTTCTTTTATTTTAGGTGCATGGATATAAAACTGGACCACCTTAAAGACCTAAATAAAGAGAGTTACACTGGAGGCTGATGAAATATCAATTGGATCTAAAGAGGAAAACAATACTTTGGATGAAGAACTTGAAAAAGGGGATAATCCTTTGATCATTTAAGTAGATACTAGTATTTTTTTACATACCTAGTTGAGATTTCTAAATAATAAGTAGGTGCACTACCCAAATAAATACTTTCAGAGCTACAATATTCATCCCAAGGTCGGCTCACAATGGGGGCTATCAGCCTCTTAGTGCTGAATATTGGAGCTATGTTAGTATTTAGGTCTTTGTGTGAGTACCTATACTGTACTTACTAAAAAAGCTTTGTAATATTTTTTTAAATTCTTTATTTTTGTTTAGGTTAGTTTTATAATTAGATAGATTAAAAAAAAAGGTTTTTCTTTCTGCTAGTTTATTCGTTAAAATGTTGTCCCTATTAGTTGTGTTCTGTCTATTTCCCTTCAAAAAGTAGAGAGAGAGAGAAGAAAAATTACGCGTTCAGGATTAGCCATTAAAACTTCAGTAAATGGGCCTTATGAAACAAATAAAATTTACAATAAAAAATTAAAAGAAAAATAAAAAAAGTGAGGTTGTGTATTGTGTTGATGACAATACTTAAAATACAAAGGATTCTCATTCTCTGCACAGATCGATCAGAAATAAAATAGACCTATTTCCCTGCTCTTACCACATAACGACCAAAAAACGACTGACGAAGAATTACGTAGGATGTGCGACGTGTACCCTTTAACGTTTGGTGGTCGTTATTTTGACACCAAAATAATCACGAAAACTCATTAGTCATACGAAAACGTTTACAAAACGTTGCAGTTTAACTTCAGGGTAAAATTAACGTTTAGGCGTCGGTAATTATTTCGTTAACAAAGGTCGTCCCGAAAATAACCAATTTCTCCACCAAATACAACGTTAATATTGGTTAAGTTTTTAGTCATCACAACCAGTAGGTCAAACAATTGTTACTTGGGTAGCTACCATAAAATAAATTAGGTATCAATACCTACTTAAAAAAAGTAATTTAAGGTAGATCCTACTTACATTGTTGCAACATTATGGTAATTATGCAGTATACGGTTTTCTGTCATTTTTGATTTTTTTTGAAAAATTCTTTATGGGGGCACCTTCTAGGGTCCCTAGGACCCCAAATCCGTCTGCGCCGGTTGGTTTTTTGATTTTTTAAAATTTTTTTTCACTAAAACAAACCAAACCAACACAGTCCAACCCAACCTAATCCAAACCAACCCAAAACAATTAAAAAAAACACTTTACAACCCCCCCTGGGCACCTTTTTTCTCGTTAAAAAAAAAAATTGGGCGCAGGCGGATTTGGGGTCCTAGGGACCCTAGAAGGTGCCCCCATAAAGAATTTTTCAAAAAAAATCAAAAATGGCAGAAAACCGTATACTGCATAATTACCAACATTATTCCCAAAAAGTCTTATCAAGTTTTTGGTATGCTTAGCACCACACTTCTAGCAACTTTTTCGCTTCTCTTGACGAAAGGCACTGCCTGTTTTTTTCGTTCTTTTTTGGTTTTCTATAATAATGTATTTTTTACAATAAATCGCAACTACCTAGCTACTTTAACCTAGTTGACACTGTCCTGTCCCTGCAACTGCTACTCAGAGGTTACACTGTACTGTTTTTGAACTTATATTAAGAAAGAACGGAACTTTCTCGGTTAATATAAAAGAAATATGTAAGGTGAATCTTTTAACATGTTCAAAAATTTTGCAAGAGCGTCTATTATCACCAATATTTGTTTAAAACATTAAACAAGGTAAATTATATTAAAAAGTGTGTACCAAAAAATATTGCTATTTATCTGTAGAATATCCGGTTCTGCATTATCTATGGAAAAAAAATTCATTACAGCTGCCATGCAACGACGACTACACTACCAGTCTAACTGCACATTTATACATTGCTTAAAAATAATATTTTATTAGTCTGCGTTTTTAAAATCTAAACTACTTAAAATAAGTGTGATACTAATACAGTTTAATGTTTCATTTGGAAAGGTAGGTTTTCCTTTTATCCTAAGAAATATATAATGTGGCGCCCGGGGGGCTCGCCCCCCCGACGCTGCTGTATACATCAAAGAAATCGTTAGGAACCGTAAAACGTAGAAAATGGAAAGCCAAAAATCTGTTCTGTCTGACAAGTGTTTGAATGCGATCTTAAGAGTAAGAAAGGGCGTAGAGAAGACATTCTTTCATGCTAAATTTAAACGAGTGGTGGTTTGGTTTTTTAACCCCTAGTGCACCGCACTAGAATATTTTTACGGTGCATCTGGGGTAAGTGTTTTCGATTGATCTGGGTTGGTTCAAGTGGGTGTAAGTTCAGTTGGGATAAGTCGGGTTGGTTTAGAAAAATGAATTTTTACGAAAGCGTAAAAGGGCCACAAAGCAATTTTTATTTTAATTCCGACTTACAACTCAGAATTCCAACTTACAACTCGGGATTCAGACTTATAACGCGGAATTCTGACTTTACTTGAAATTCTCTATGAACCAGCAATCCCGACTTTCAACACGGAATCACTCATTTTCATTTTGTGCTGTAAACTGGAATCTCCGGGTTAGAGGTCGGGATTCCTCGAATCCAAAGTCCGAATTCAGCGTCCAAAGTTGGGATAACGACTCCAGTCGGGATTCAGTCAAATTGCTTTGTGGCTCTTATACATTTTTAGAAAACTACAATTCAGTTTACTTTTACAAAATTAAATTACTGGCATCTTTTCTTAAGAATTTTTGAGGTTTAACCACATAAAGTAGAACTTTGTACCCAATTTAGCCGTCGCTTTAAGTTTCACTTCAGATTTGTTAGATTTTTTTAATGAAATCTCACGCATTTTGCCTTTTTTCATCATTTCAAGTGGTCGTGGAAAAAATATTGTTCCTCACTCTTGCTTAAAGTATCTTTCCCACCTTTGCCCGAACTCCGCTTTGTCTTCCGGGTCAACGTAAGTCGCTTGCGGGAAAGATTAACTTTCTGCAATAGTTAGGATAATACCTATTTTTCAATACATGCCAAAATAAAACCAGGTTTATTAAATACTTTTATTTTATCATACATTACATGTCATTCACCCTTTTGTCATAAAACAATTTTAGCTTAGAATCAGCTTTGATCAAAATACGGTCGTTCTTTGAGACCATTTCATCGCTTTCCATCGTAACTAAACTTTACAACATACTAAAAGAAATACCAGTGCCACAATACATTAATAGATGTCTTAAGAAAACGGTTGGTGGACATAAAATAGATCTATCCTTAGGTGGGTGTGATACAAAAATTTTTACAAATAAGATTTAAAAAATGCCTTTTATCCTTAAAACTAGAGCGATAAAATTTAATACGGCCTCGGTCTTCCGCCGTCTCTGTCTCTGCCACCTCCACGGTCCCTGAAAAGAAAGTAAAAACATAAAATTTATAGTATGTTATCTTTTGGGCTGTTGGGCCCACAGTTGGTCTGGAGAGGAGTTTTAAGAAAAAAAATAACCATCTTTGCAATTTAGATGTTTGTTTGCGATACATCGCCAACTACCATTTATCGTAAAAAGTAAAATCCCCTATGTAGCCCTTTTCTGGGAGGCTATTTTTGGAAAATATTCTGAAAACTTTAAATAGCAACTTCCTTTTTTGACTTCGTATTTGAATTCTTGCTGAAATTCTCATTCCAATGGTACCCCATGCCATAAGGTTTACTTTACTAGTTTTCGAGATATTGGCTTTAGAAATGTCAAAAATGCAATTTTCAAAAGGCCATATCTTAGAACCTAAAGAAAATATCTCTATTGTGTTTGATATCAATTCAAAAACTATGGGGTACCATTGGAATGAGAACTTCAGCGAGAATTCAAATATGATGTCAAAACAGGAAGTTGCTATTTAAAGTTTTCAGAATATTTTCCAAAAACAGCCTCTCAGAGAAGGGCTACATGGTGGATTTTACTTTTTACGCTAAATGGTGGTTGGCGATGTATCGAAAACAAAAATCTATATTTTAAAGATCGTATATTTATTTTCTTAAAACCCGTCTCTAGACCAACTGTAGGCCGTATAGGGTTCTTGAAGATGCCGAGCACTCGAATCAGTAAAATGTCGAGAAGACAAACTTCTACAGAACGACGGCCCCAACACGCCGATAAACAAAATAGTATAAGACGAAGGCCGCGAAAGCTTGATAAAATTTATGTTTTGGTAAACAAAACGAAAAAAAATCAAATGTCCACCAAAAATTCACTGACAAATTAGCGGTTTTTTCCCGGTCATTTTATATTATTTTCCGATCCTTTGGAGACCAAGGGGGTAACAACTGACCCAAAATTTGTACATGTATTGCCAGAATATGTATGTATTGCCCGTAATGCCATGCCAATTTATATGGGTAATGCCAACTAATGCCACGAGTGGTTTTCCCCTCGTTTTAGACTTTTCGAGCATTATTTATTTAACATGCACTTTATGGAAGAGCGGACCTAGTCTTAAATCTAAGTGGGGAAATAATCATATTCAGAGTTGTTGATTACCTTAATTTTTATTGCCAATGTTAACGTGCCTTAGAAGCGGGGCACACGAACTAAAAAACCAGGAGCCGCCGCAGCCTTTTTTTAAGGGGGGAGAAGGAGGGCGATTTAGTATGCAGGTTTTGGGTGAAATTATGGTCAAGCCATGATGGTAATTTAAGGCTTAAAATATTTTACCATAGGCCTCCCTGGGCCCTTTCTGCCTTAACCCGAGCCTGCCCCTAATCCGCCGCCTGCACCACTGGTCTGGCAGTCTACTCATCTGGTTTTACTGTTCTTTTTTGCAAAGTCCAGTATTTTAGCCCATTTGAGCGTGTGCAGGTCCTCCTCATCCAGGGTCGGGCAACCGAATATCGTCCTCTGGTATGCCTCGCAGGCCCGGCAGGACGAGTCATTTTCCACCGCGATCCAGGTCATGTGCTTCCTTAGTCGGTTACGATTCCTGTCAGCAGACCAGCGTCCCTTCGTGATCTCCCCAGAATCCAGTTTTGTCTGGCTACATCCGGGCCCTTCATGAAGTCCCTGGTCTGTCTGCACCCTGATCCTCCCCTCCAAGCGGTCGCCATGGCATCGTTGGCCCATTTATTGAGTCGACTTTGCAATTGCCTCTTGGTTGTTCCTAGGAGTGGATCCGGCCCTACATACTGGGTGCTTGCCCTGATCCTGGCGAGCTCGTCGGCCTTCTCGTTCCCCGGCACCCCTCGTATGTCCCGGTACCCACATAAGCGTCACTTGTTTGCCTTCTGCCAAGGATTCTAGTGCATCCGCACATTCCTTTACCAGGATGTTGTTGATCTTGGGCGCCCTTAGTGCCTTCAGGGCATTTAAGGGGTAACGTTTTTGATGAAGCAATTTTTTTACTGTTTTTCACATTTGTATGCCATGATATTGCTCACATTTTAAAGCTTTCTTTGCAAACTTTCGATTTCTAGAATAAAACACTGAAATTTTTCAAGTTTTCACTGTTTTTTTATTGTTCAAAAAAAGTAATGCCAAAAAACATTTTTTCTGTTAAAATGAAAAATATTTAGAGCAAATTTTTAAGGTTGTTGAAGAGAGACAGCAGACTAGAAAAAAGTATTTTAGAGAAAGATGAAAATAATTTGAGGCAAATGTTTCTTAAAAATTTCTGTTGTCATCTGTCTGTCATCTTGAGTGGTATCGTACATATAATTTTTCTTTTGCAATTTTTATCCAAAAAACAGCAATTGTAATTTTTCAAAGTGTAAAGTGTTTAAAAAATAAGACGGTATTAATTTCTTGCAATCAAAGTTCTTTACAGTCTTCAAATTTATTAAAAAACGTGTCCTACTAAAGTGTATCTTAGCACATCTAAAAATAATTTAACAGATATTTAAGATAATTATTTTAAGGGTCATCATGGCTTTACCATTAGTGTATAATAGTACATTATAAACCTAGGGAGTAAAGTGGTACATTTAATCCCAAGGCAAAAAGTTTTGTCGAGGGATTAAGTATCACTTTACTCCTGAGGTTTATATACTATTTTATACACTTTAGAATAAGCAGAAAAGTAAAAAAAATAACTATATTTTTTAATTAATTTTTCAAAAAATCGCACTCTGTAGACAAACCGCCACATGTACATTCGCCCTGTCTTTAAAAAAACGCAGAAACATAGGGAATAAATGACCCACTTTATTGCCGCAAAAGCGGGATTAAATGGGTGCATTTATTCCCGGAAGTGCATAAAATACTTTTTTGTTGAAAAGCAAGGTCGGATCCTTGGCCGGATCTATTCTTAATTCTAGATTTATATGCGCCGCAGGCAAAAATTTGGAGAAAATTTTTGTCAAAATACGATTTAAACACAAAAATTAAACTAAAATTGTAATAATCAATGTTGTTAGAGTGGGTTATAGTGCTGTAGGCAAATTTTTTGCAATTTAAGCATTGCTTAAAAGGTTTGAACTCTTCCACATCTTTTTGAATATTAAAAGAGTAACTGCAAAGATTTGGGTTGGGATGAAATCTATTTTTAATGGTAGATTTGTAACCAAAATCATGCAATAAAAGCGCTGCAGAAGGAAATTAAAGTAGAGTAAAAATGCCATCACTAAGAAAATATTAAAATTAAAATTTTTCATTTTTTAGTTCATCATTTCAATGGTGGATGCAACTCGTACACGGTACGCAGCGCTCATCAACTTTCAAATTCCCTGACTTTTCCAGGTTTTCCCTGACCAATTTTCTAAAAATTTCAGGTTGGTGCCATATATATTTCCAGATTTTTTAAAAGTGATCTGTTTAAAAGCAAGTTTTTTATAAGTGAGTAATTACTTCTCCAATGAAATAATAACATAAATTTAACAAATTTTTTTGTTCTTTAACCGATTTTTATTCATTCAAAGAGCTAAAACTAGGTTTTATATTTTTTGTTATTAAAATAGGAAAGCCCATATCATTTTCACATTTGACAAGGTACTACTCATAAAACTCGGCTTATTTATATATACGTTATATATTATATATACGTTAGCTCAAGGTTCCTGCAACCAAGATGTATAAAACTTGGTTAAGGAACATAAAAGTTATAAGGGGATCAGACCACTTTGGCATAAATTTTTTTAATATTCTTTCCACTGGAATTAAACTTCTTGGCGAGAGAGAATTTACCATAAAACTAAAAAACTATTATTAAAAATGCATTTTATTCATGTGAGAAGTACCTCTCAAGTAATTTTGATTTTTGATGTTTGTATAGAGTTCCGTTTATGTGATAAAATTTTGAAATCTTGTTTGTAATTTTTTTTGTTTTTTAATTGTGAGTTCCAGTTAAATGTCAATATCAGTGTGCTTCTACATTTGATTTTTTTATCAATTTTAAAGAGTTAATTGTAAAATTTAAATTTTAATACATTTTCTTATTTATTTATTATTATGCTTATGAATGTCATGTATTTTAAGTAAGATCTAATTACTAATTTAGCATTAGTGGGTATAATATTTTTTTCTATTTTTGTATGACTTGTAAAAGCACTTTGTGTATCTAATATTTATTGATAAAGAAAACTAAAACTAAATAAAAGTTGTTAGAAAATCAAAACACTCCAATTTAAGATTTTAAATATATACACAAAAAAAATTATCAGAAATATCAGACTGGAACCAAACTCACCACTACCTACTCATAATTTCAAAATGGCGGCGAACAGGAACTTCTTCCTGCTTTACAAAATTTGGCTGTTCATTCAGTTTTATAAAAAAAAAATCGCCAACTGACTATTTTATTGGGGTAATAGGTATAGGATTATGACATTCAAAAACAAGCGAGTCAAAAAAGTCAAAACGTTTTTAGCTGTTACATTCCTGGCAGTACCTCATCAAAAAATACTTTACTTTTTAAATTGTTTAAACTACTCAAGCCGGCACGCCGTTAAATTTGTGTGCATATAGACAGAGATGACCTATCTTTGAGGCATTTGGATGGATTTATTTTGAATGAGCATAGAAAATTTAGGATTTGATAGATATTTCGTATTTGTCTTTGGTTGAATCAAAAAAATTATAATTTGATTATTACAGACCAATATGTTTTCCAGGTTCCCATATCACTTTCCAGGTTTTTATTGATTTATGATTTATAAAGAAATGTCAACAATCCAAATTTTCCAGGATTTTGTGTATGCTTACAAATGCGATTTTATTTTTTAAATAACACCGGTGTTCAATGGTTCCAACAATACTAACACTATGTTTAGCCAGTCTACTGCAACTGAAGACGCCACTTGTACTCACACTAAACTACTTTTAGGATTTATACTAAAAACATTTCAATGTTTACATTAAATTAAGAATACAACACAAATATAGAAATGAATGATAACCAGATATAATACCATTTTTATACAGTTGTAAATTGTATCTCCAGACAGGATTCACTCAAGATTATAAAAAAACCAAGGTGAGTTTTGATAGAGATTTCATTTGCCCCATTTATAAAATCAGACAAAAACATTTAATAAATTTGTCCGAGAGCGAAAAGGGACACCTTGTACCAAATTACTAAGCCAAAACATCATAACTTTCTTTGCCTTTCCAACAAAAATCTGAAATTGCGGCAAGTATAATAGTGATTGAGCGCACTTCTAGTTTCTTTAAACATTCTGATGAAAACTTTCCCTGAAATTCTCCTTTCATGGCCATTAACTAAACCAACCATCTGTTGGTTCTGTTGGTATCTTCAATTGTGTCCATTTTGGCTTGTTTTGATTTTGTCTACAAAAATCTCACATATTTTTTGTTTTGCGTTTTATCTGCTCTCTTTTTGATTTTTATAGTTTTACTGTTGTGTTTTATAGACTTTTGAGTTTGTGGTGTAGATTGTGGCCCCGCTTTTAAATGAGGTCTTGCTCCGAAAATTAATACAAGAGCAGAAGACATTTGCTATTGGTTGAAAAGATTTCGTTTCACAAGTAAGTGGTATTATTTTTTAGTTTCTGACAAAACAACAATCATTAAAGTGAACAGTTTGAAGTTAAAAAAAGTGAAGTTAGGTTGCCAATTATGACCTTCGCCGCCCATAAATCTCAACGTTCGAACAGGAAGCATTATCTATCCCCTGTCCTATATCTATCATGAAGTTTAACTTACCTTCCACCACCACCACCTCTTCCGCCGCCCCCGCGGCCACCGCCTCGTCCACCGAAACCGCCTCCGCCCCCTCGTCGATCACCACCGCGGAATCCGCCTCCGCCTCCTCGCCTATCACGGCCTCCATCACGGTCGCGGCCCCCACCACCACGTCTTTCATCACCACTGCCGCCTGAAACAATTTCGGATATCAAATTAGGAGGCATTTATTTAAAAACCAAAACGAATTGTGACTTGCTTTTAATACTGCTCATTCCAGGTTGACGTCACACCTTTCACGTGACCACTGGAGTACAAACTTAATAAGGGTGGTTTAAATTTATTTTCTGGGAAAATTTCAAGGATTTGTGCAGCGGTAGGGGGTTCTAGATAAAGTAAGAGTTTATTTTCGATATTATCGAGTTTTTGCTCTCTCAAAAATTAATTAAAATTTAAAGCGCTCTAAAGTTTGTAAGGTAATTTTCTCTGAAAGAAATTTTTTTGGAAGAGTGGGAAAAACGGTAATTTGAAACTTATTGTTTTTTTAATGCCAAATTTTTGTGCAGTTTCTGAGATTTTCAAAAGTGAAAAAGTAGAGACAAAAAAGTATGTTTGTTACACACGGTTTTTTTTTAATCACATCACTTGGGATCAATTAAGAAAAATAAAAAATTTTCTCATTTTATGCAATTTATTTGTTGATATTTTGCAAATCTCTAGGAAATAATAAAAAAAAAATTGCACAGAAAACAAGAAACCAATCGCAAAATAGGTAATCAATCGCAAAATAAGTAAACAAAAAATAAAACATAATAAATTGGGTTAACTGGAAATGGTAGGAATTTAAAACAAAATTATGCACACCTGAAATTGAGCCAACTTAAAAGTAAGCTGTGTTTCTGTATTGTATCTCCAGACAGGATTCACCCAAGGTTAAAAAAAAACCAAGATGAGTTTTGATAGAGATTTCATTTGCCCCCTTTATGAAATCAGACAAAACCATTTAATAGATTTGTCCAAGAGCGAAAAGGGACAAGCATAATACTGAGCTCCTTTATAGTGGCAATTAGATATAAAATAAGACCATAAACCACAGCACCCAATGTCAAATTTTAATCATCTGATGACAACTGGCAAAATAAAGTCGTAAAATTATACATTCTAATGAAATACCGTTTTAATTTAAAAACCCCACATGACCCACAAGATGTTATGTTAAAATTAGCTGTTGCCCGCAACTTTATTCACGTTTTTAAAATTGTAGCTACCCGCCCCATTTTTCCCGTTTCTGTTGCTTTAAATGATCTTGAAATAAAACCTATGTCCTTCCCAGGAGCCCAAGGAATGCGGTAGTAGTCGCATCAAAATCCGCCCAGTAGTTTTTTGCTGGAGCAAACAAATAGACAGACATTATCTAAATCGTTTGGTTACAAACCAACATCAAAAATTTTTGAAAAATTTTCAATGTCCAGAAATAACGTTTTTAATTTTCAAAAATATGTTAACATACCGCCTCCAGCTCCTTCTGGTTTGGCTTCGCTGCAACGGTTACATTGTGTCCTCCACGCAAAGTTATTGTTTCCACAGTCAGGATTAACACATTTCCAATCACCATCGCGGCTTCGTTCATTTCCTCCACCACCACCTCTGCCTCCTCCACGGCCTGTAAATGGTATTTTCAGATTTAGCAATAAATATTTTCTTTTAAAAAAAGCAAATCACTATGTTTACAAAGTAACCCCACAATCGACACAAGAACAGAGCAAGTGTCCAAAAGATATGAAATTAACTTTTTCTCCACCCTTTTTCACGATCATTGTCTGTTCTTTGCGTCATTTAACATGTTATGGGTAAATCCATAAAATAATGACTAGAGGTTAAGGTCAGGGATTTTTAAAATATTTTAGCCAGGGATAAATTAGACCTCAAATATGCAAAAAACACTTTTTTACCCCCAACTTTCATTAATTTTTGGGGAAGGTTGGAATATTCGTTATATTGGTTTCTCAGGCTCAACTTCATAAAATCATATCTTTCGCCCCAAGTGAAACAGTAACCTCAAACAAATTTTATTATTTAAAAAAAAAACAGTAATACATCCCAAAAGAAAATGTTTTAGATCATTTTCAAAATGCATTTTTACCCATATCCCAAGTTAAATTGCTCAGATGTGCCTTCATGGATTAAAAAGAAACTGTAGCATATTTTACTGTGACAGTATAGAATCATGTAACGTGAGCCGACAGTGATGCATCGAACTTATTTCAAAATGGCACAGTGCAACTAAAATATTTTTCATACAACATTTATATTGCAGTTTAATTTTTATTATAATTTTCTAAGTTATAGCGGCCACTTTTAGGTGCTAAAATCTCGTTTAAAATTTATCCAAAACTGGCCTCTATTAACAAAAGGTGTCCCGATATTCAGAGATTTTAAAGTAGAAATAAAATAACCTTTGTAGGTAAAGCTTTGGTATAGCAATGCTAATTAAATCACAAATTGGATACACTCATTGACTCCAACCTTCTCCCCTACCTACACGGATGGTTATGATCCCTATCGTCTATGACTATATGCTCAAACTTTTTTTTTACTCAATACAAAACAATGAACTGAACTTATTGTTTTTGAAAAATATAAAATTTTCAATACATATTGACAATAAGTAGTGAGGGGAGCAGTGGGAAAGGGTAGGGGATGTTTTAAAAATTGTAATTAAATTTAAACACCTCATTCCAAACTCTCTGGATCAATTTCAATATGGCGGCTGACAATTAAACACAGAAGCTAAATGAAACTGACATTGTCAACAAAATTACGCAATTCTATACTGACACAGTAAAATACTCTTGTTTGAAGCTGGTAAACAATGTTGAACTTGAGAGTAAACTAGAGTTTCAAATTTCCATTCTTTATTTTTTTCACAACGTTTCAAATGCTTATGAAAAAGTCAAAAATAAAGAGAATGGAAGTCCAAAACTCTTAGTTTACTCTAAGTAAAATACTCACAACTTTTTCTTGACTTAAATAATCTAATGTATACTGATCATATCTAGGCAAATTTGGTTAAAATCCATAAAGGCAGATTTGAACAATTTAACTTCGGATATGGCGTTTTTAAAAGAATTAGCTAATACATTTTTTTTTGCTATATATAATTGTTTTTTTAAACTTCTATTTTGCTTACTAATGAGAAAGGCAACCGAGACAAAAGCCATTTATTAGCAGAGAACCAATTTTTACCAGAGCACATTAGAGATTGCGATTTGGCCCAAAGTATATGGATTGGGTTACCTTAAAACCATAACCTTAAAAACGCGAATAACCAATACATATTCGCGAATTTAATGGTTATTCATATTTTAGTGGAGGGGGTAATGACATATGGCAAACCACGGATAACCAATAGGTTGACCAAGATACTTACCTAAATCTTTCTTTTTGCTGTTATAAAAATAGGGATTTTTTAAATGTATATTATGAAAAAAAATTGATTCAGAAAAAAGAATGTTAGGGCCCCTTGGACAAGCAAAAGTAAAATTACTATTATTTACTGTTAAAGAATGTAACTTCCTTTAAATAATAAAATTTGTTTTAAGTTATTGTACCACTTGGGGTCAAGGATTAAAGTTGAGCCTGAGAAATCAATATAGTCGACGAAAGCCTATAAGTCGCATTTTTATCGTAAACTGTAAAGTATTTTATCTTTATTTTAAATGGGTTCAATGTAATTAGGTATGTCAATTATAACAGAAAATACAAATTAAACGGGCAGAAGAAAAACATAAATTTCAGTGGTTACCAAACTATACTATATAACGAATATTCCACCCTTCCAAAAAAATTAAAGTGTTTTTGCATAGTTGAGGTGTAATTTATCACTGGCCAAACTATTTTGAAAATCCCTAACCCTCACCCCTAGTCGTTTGCCATTATTTTATGGATTTACCGTTAAGTTTTGTATAAAAGTTACAGATTCGATTATAACTATTAGATGATAGCTTTTTTACAATTTTAAATTACCAAAAATGTATTTATTTATTTAGGTATTTGTACGGCAGGGCCATTTTTCAAATACATAAAAAATATTAAAGAAGAATAAACTGGATAAAATATAATCGTTTTGAATCTGCAATTCAGATATACCAAACTAACTAAAATGTTGTTTTATGGCCCTAAAAAGTGAATATTTTCGTTTTTTAGATAAAAACTCGGTTTTCCATTTTTAAATGTACCAGATTCTTTATTTGCACCCAGATTAACAGTAAACATTACTTTTAACTCTTTAAGTCTGTTTTACCCACCAAGTAACTTTCGTTAAACCTTTGCGTAATTTTTAGTTTGCCTCGCAGGCATGGTAACTTCTTAATTTATAAAATCTTAACGGTTTAATGTACAGAAATCACGAGGAAAATAGAATGATTTTTGACGAGTGCGCATCCAAATTTAAGCAAACACCAGAGTCATTATGATAGTGGCTTCCCCTAAAACTCTCCTCCGATCGCCTATTTATCTGTGATTCTGTTACTGATTCACTCGCGTCCATTCCAGCTTGTGAGTTGTTTATGTTTTGACTACAAAAATAACTCTTTTTTCTGTTTGTTTACCGTTTCTCTTTGCTTTTTTATCTGTTTTTACTTTTACTTTGTGTTTTACACTAGCGCAAGACGTCTGTTCTTGGACGAGAAGATTTCGTTTAATATTGCCTGTTTTGTAAGAAGGGGCTAAAGCTATTAAACAAAAAAAGCCTTTGGGGATCAGCAAAAATGTTTCCTAGACCAAAATCGTATTTTTAATTAACAATCTGTCTTACAAGTGTCAGTTAGCTCCGGTTTTATAGATCCATGCTATTATTTATGATATTACCTACCTGCCCTTAATGTATGGAAAAATTCGACCATTAAATGGGAAATACCTGGATTATTATACCAATCATACTTCATAAAGTGTTTAAATACGTATAACATAAATCCTAAATTGTTAGTTACATTTTTATATAATATTGTTAGGAATTAGTCTGAGAGAGTGAATTTTGTGGGTGTGTTTGAATTTTGTTAAACCAAGTCTTTTGAGTCGGGAAAAAAAAATAAAACGGGTGCGGCGGCACTAGTTCCCCCAGAAAAGATTTTACTACCGCACTTCATATAAAATTAAGACATGATAAATTTTGTGAAGGCCATGGACAAAGAAGCCCATGTTTCTGTCATTTAAAAGAAAAGTTCCCTAGAATAAGTGACGCCAAAATTCAAGAGGGAATATTTGTGGGTCCCCAGATTAGGAAACTCTTTGTACTTCAAAGCAAGGAAAAAAACGCTTGGAATGCATTTAAAATGGTTACAACAAATGTTTTGGGACACACTAGAGCAGAAAACTATAAAGAATTGGTTGCCCAACTTTTTTTTGTGTTACCAAAACCTATGATCTAACATGTTGTTAAAAATTCATTCATCTCTTGGATATTTTAAAAATGGGAAGAAGGTATCAGGGAAATGGAACTATGAGATGTTAGCCGACTACTGCTGGACTATTACAAGAGATGCCCCAGAGGTTATTTTCAAAAGGCAGGCTAAGAAGAGCAAAGTGTCTAAACTCTAGATTCAATAATAAAAGTGTATATATATATATATATATATATATATATTGTATGTCTATTTTGTAACAAATAATAGTTTTTTTTTGTAAGACAACTTAAATCTTTAATTGGTATTTTTTCGTAACTTGGGTGTAGGTAAACCCGAGGTTAAACCCAAAAAAATTGTTTTTGTTCTGGAAATAAAAAAAAGTTGGAATTTGTTCCCTAGTTAAATTTTTTTATATCCCAGGGATAAAATATATTTTTAAAGGTACTTTCAGAAAAAATTTGGCCCCTTTATAAACGTACGAAAATACTAAACAGCCATTTTGTTAACTAAATTAGAACCAAAGACTAACACAAGGACCAACATAAAAACATAAAAAATTGAAAAACAGTTAGTATATTTTTAGAAATAATTTCAAAGAAACTCTTTAAAGAATTCTACTAGTTATTAATTAAATTCATGCAAATTTTTTGCTTCAGTTTTAGGAAAACAATCTGCTGTTTTATCGGGATAAGGAATTGTTTGGTGGAGCCGTCGCGCGTCTCAAAAGTGGCGGTAATTGTGTATTAACATGAAATATAAATATAAGTACATGCATGCACCTTACAGAATAAATATTTGACAAATCAAATTATCCCTAGTTTTACATGGAAAAAAAAACATTTTTGAATTGAAAACCTTTAAAACTGCTGAATAGGCATTGAGAGCGCTAATAAGTCAATTTACTGTAGCTATTCCAAAGCAATATGACACTTCAATAGATCCTATCTATACTCTTGAGGGTAATATTTAAATTTAGAAAAAAAGAGGGTCAGTCAAAAAACGGGACGACTGATAGGATTAATAAGGAGCCTTCTACCATTGCCCCCTTCTATAAATAATGATATTAAAAAAAAAGTAATAATGATTCAGGTAGTACATAGCCCCCAGTTTGAAAAAAATTAGTTTATACAACTTTTGTAGATAGCGCTAATTATTTCATGAACTAAGTGCTATTTAAATGGCCCCTTTGGTGAAACTATAAAACAAGGCTAAGTAACTCTTATTAAAAAAAAATGTAGTTAGCCCTTTCTGCAAAACATAGGCGAATGTAAGTTGTGTTATTTTTTTCATTACTGGACTACAGAAAATAAATAATTAAAAAAAAAACAAACATTAGTCAACTGCTGTTTGCACTTAAAAAAAGTGAGGTTGTGTTCTCAAAATGGTCGCGCAACAAATCCCAAGATTTGCACAGGTAGGAATTGTTATCTTATCCATTCCTCTCTTCTGTATCTATGGATTATTGTGGTCAAAATAAAACAATTAAAAAATTAACACTAATTTATCATTATTTGAAAGTATCAAAACCTATTTATTATCGTCTAAAAAAATATTGACAAGGTAACCTCCACTTTCACTAACTTTTCTTATCTGGCTAATAGTACTCTTTTTACATCTTCAGGAAGAACATTTCACCTGTTTGGTAATAATTTAAAAAAAACCAAAAGATGGGAATGTATCCCAAACGATTATTGCTTGGACGTCAAAGGCCTACTTCCCCTCCAAACATTCATGCAGTGCTGATAATATTAAGCACATACATGCCAAGGAAGGACAGGTGGTAGAAACATAAGGGGTTAACACTGTCTAAACAGTAAATTTTGACAATATCTTCTAAATTGGAACTCTTAGGTTGGTGTTTTAGTTGTGCTGTTGGAAAATTTAATAAGCCAATAATTGGAATTTCAAATGTTGGTTGGTATTTTATATGCATTAATTTCCCTTACAATGATTATGAATAGATAATACTAAACGAAAATTAAACCACCACTTTACCACTGAGGAGAGAGCTGGACTCACCTCCGTCGCTATCGTCATCACCGCCACGGCTGCGGCCTCCACCAAAACCGCCGCCATCGCGGCTGCCGCCCCGAAAGCCGCCGCCGCCGTCTCGTGGAGGACCGCCACGACCACCGCCCCTGCCGCCGCCGCCGCCACGACCACCACTCCAGTTATCTTTTTTTGTGGCTAATTGGACCTTGATCTGACTACCACGAAAATCTTTTCCATCGAACCAACTTATGGCCGATTGGGCGGCGTCGGCGTCATCATAGGTGACCGTGGCCTCGCCCTTGGAATCGCCGGTCGCTTTGTCCTTGTAGAGCCATACTTTTTTCTTCTGAGTTCTCTTGTCCATCTGAAATTGGTTATGTTACACAAACTCTCGGCGAGTTTTGTTGATCTAACACACCATCCACACATTAAGGAGTAACATTGCTTCAGCAACACTTTGAAATACCAAAAAAGAATATTACTTCAGGTGCAAATACAATAATTTTTATTGTGGCTAGTTATTAATGTTACACTACCACTCCAAAACTCTGAATTAGTTAACTGAAAAACAAGTTTAAAAAAAATATTTTACAATCATAAAACTAATTTTGAAAACTTGCAAGGAGGCGCTAACATCTTTTTATTTATTCATTTTTATTTGCAACAGTGATTTACTTAGCAATACTTATTTTCTTTTAAGTAAAATCTGTTTCAGAGGAAGGCCTTGAATATAAACTCATTCAATTAATTAAAAAGCAAGTATGTTTTAATTTTAATACCGCGTTCGTTCGTTTATTCACTCAAGGAGCTGAACGTGTGGAGCTTGAGCAGAGGTCAGATAACCAACAAAGCTTAAAACAAAAAACAAACAGTTTTTGGATCATCTTTTTTAGAAAAATATCTGTTTTTTTCTTCTGACTTATGTCCAAGCAAAGCCTAATTATGGAAGTTTGAAGAACGACGAAAATTAAAGACCCCTAATACTTTCCATAAATTCAGAAAGTTGGCACCGAAGTGACCCGATGATTAAACAAACCCAAAAGAGTGCACATTTTCCTCAATTTTAAATAAACAAATGAATTTTTTTGATTTAGTGAGCAGATTGAAGAAACGAACGCGGTAATAGATAACTAAAGAGAGAAGTGTGGATGGTGTTGATCTAACATAACCTAACAACTCCTGCAATTCAAGATTCACCTAATCTTCAGTTTTTGTGAATTACTTTCGAAGTTTTCTATCCTTTAAATATTTTTGTGTATTCACATTCTCATGTCAGTTAGGTATGTTACAGATGGAATAGTTCAGTAAACTGTAAATAAGATTACTGATGAATAGAATCTGTATTTTACTTTAGCGCAACATCAAAATTGGACTCGAATATTGAAAAATTCAAGCACAGAGTGCAGTGCGCATGTTTTAAATCATGCCTTGTTTTAGATGAAATTTTCTGTTTCGCTTTTTAAAGATTTTAATGAAGTACCATTATTAAAACCTCTACTTCTAAGCAAAAAATTAGCACATAAAACACCAACCTTGATAATTCCAATAGCGCCAAAATGGTCGGCAATGTCTTCCTCGTTAAGTGAGGGGTCCATTCCAGAAATAAAGACAGTGTCAACTTGAATGACAAGATCACCGCCGCTACCACCTGTAAAATGTTACCAAAAAGATTAAAATGAGAACCTTTTGTCTTCTGAACATAGTAAAAAGCAAAATTCCGTGGGCTCCCTACAGCTTTTTTTTACAATGGAGAAAAAACCTTTAATCTTGCACCTTTGACATTTGAAATGTAATATTACAATTACAAAAGACCAACTATTTATTTGTAATAATTCTTCTTAATTTTAAAGTAATTGTAAACCTAGTTTGGGAACTGGAAGTTCTAAAAAATATTCACTTTTTAAAACCATGAAAACCATCACTATAAAAAAACAATTTTCTTTGCACAAGAAAAAAATACTACGAGCGTCTGTGTACCAATTTTTTTTCATGACTTATTATCGAGACTGGGAAACGGGAAACCTTTTTTTCATTAATTACTCAAAATTTGAATATGGTAAAAAACCAATTTTTTTACTGGGTTAAGTTGTGTTTACAGCAAGTGAGACCTAAGGTTCCATGTATCTTTTCCTTAAATTTAACGATTGACTAGACACTAGTTGTTTATCGTTGCCAATACAGGTTGATGACTCCTTTGTTAATGTAACAACAAGGCAAAGGCAAGAAACCTGCAGTAGTGCATTATTTTTTTGTGAGTAGAAACTCATTGCTGTCCTTCCACCTCAAGTGTTGATAAAATGAATTAAGTGATTAAACTTATTAACTCAAATTACAATATTACAATCTTTTCTGAGAGCTAAAAGAAGGGACATACTTTTATAGAATATATTTCTTTTGCATTTCTGCTTTTTTTAAAAAAATACTAAATAAATGAATACCCAAAAATTTTTCTTTACTAAGAAGAAAATTTAAAATTCTAAGTGTAAATATTCTTTTTAAAAAATATGGCATATTGTACTTTTTAATCAAGGAATCAAAGTTAATAGCCTACAGCAAAAATTAACTATTAAATCAATATCTTGGATGGAAAAATTGTATTATACCTTAATGCAAATAATCCTTGATTATGATAAGAACACTAGTTTAAATTTGATATATCATCCAGTCTCGATAAAGTCTGTTTTAAAACCAACAAAACTTGTGGTGGGATTTTACAATCCGGATGGATATTTCTACTTCGAGCGAAAGTCTTGTCTTTTTTATGGCAAGATACCGTCATACTCACATTAATATACCAAGTTATTAACCACAGAATATTTCTCCCAAACTGTTTTGAGGCAAGGCAACCACAACTTGTAACCACCTTTTTCATACAAAAAAATGTGCGCACTTTTATACCCACCCACAAAAATTATTAGCCTCGCTATTCAACTTAACAGCTACAAAATTGAATGCCTCTTTAAAACTTAACACTGAGGCATGGTTGGAAAAAACTGGGTTTATTTTAAAACTCCTAAAATGTATGTACTGGGGTTTTGACGCCAAAACACCCCCCCCCCCAATGAATAGAACATGGTTTAGGTTTTATAAAAAAGCCTTTTATTACCTAATAATTTGTAAGACCGCCACTAATTTAAACAGTTTAGGAGATATTTTGTCTTTCCTCAGAAATCCTTGATTAACCATTGTTTGGTTTTTAGTAGTCTTCTACTTAAACCTTTTGTTTAGCAAACCTTTTATGTCTCCAAGATTAATATGAAACACAGAATGCAAAAAATCAATGTAACGATAAATAAATAAATAATATATAATGCAACTGAATTAATGCTTCAGTGCTTTTACCTTTGAAACCACCGCCACCACCCCTGGGTCCGCCTCTAAAACAGAAGTAAACTGGTCAATATTTGCTTCAAGACACTCGTTAAAGGGGGGTGTATAAATGTGATGTCACTCAATCAACAACACTGGGCCCAAAACGTAGACACTTCCTGGGCCACCTGGCCAACACACACCCTTTATGTTGAGGATAACCTTTTTCACAATTGTTCTGAAGGCCCTCTTCTTGCGGGCGTACACCTAGTTGTCATATGTCAAATGTCAGATCTGTCATGTTTTGTTTTTGTCTAGGACTAGATTAGCTTTTTGCACAGAATTTTCACCTTTGTATTTTTTTAGGCTATTAGACCAAATTTACCACCAGAAAACCTTAAAACATAACCTTTATTTAACATCTGTACAGGACCTTCTTTTAACCTTTTTTTTACCAAGCCATAAATATGTGCAACTCATTAAATGTTTTAGAAAAAGTGGGTAAAAAACCATTAAATTGATCAAATTGGAAATACATTCTTGCCATCATTAAATATTGGAATTTTGACTCATTTGTTAAAAACTAATTTTAAAAATGTCAAGTCAAAAGAAAATAAGAACATCTGAAAAATTTAACTGTCAATTGTACATTAAAAAAACAGGAAAACTATTAAACAAAAACTGCTGGAAAATCTAAACACTTTAATTTAACTTTTAATAACAGTGGTTTGGTATAAAAGATTTAATGAAATTGTAACCAACATTGCATTAAATCATTTATGCCAAGTAGAGTTTTCTTGCAAATCTTAATATTATTTTAAGAAGCAAATCCTTAAGTAATGATTTTGGATGGACTACCAAACATTTTCAACATTAAGGATTCCATTTTAAAACTTGCACACTAAAATTATTAAAAGCTAAAACTACAAATTTCAACACTAATCATAGTAACCCCAATAATAAATTTCAATCCAACAATATAAATGTGCAAAAATATAAGAATACCACTTTAATTTAGGAGGAAGGATACCTTTCTGAGTACACATACTATTGATCCTTTTATTGTAAAATGATGTTTTTGAACCTTTGTGTATTTTACCATTAACATAATTCAGTTATTCCCATCTTACAAACTTGAGGACTCAGATCTTCTTCAATGCACATCTATTTTGTTGAATGGAAAATTACTAACTAAATGACAGCGCATTGTTTAAATGGAAACTGGGCTTCAGATCAATTTATTGTTGCCATCGCAAAGTTGTAGATATGGCTCTAGGGAGCATTTTTTCTTATGGGCCCGACTGCAAATACCTGACAGGGACTAATAATCACTGACAAAGTTTGGTATAGCTCACTTCGAACCAGGTTATTCTTGCCTATTTTGAGGAAAAAAGTGTCAAGTTTGACTTATTTGGCAATGCCAGTTTAGAAAAAAAATGTTAATTATTTTGACAAATGTCAAAGTGTCAAAAATAGAACATCAGGTTTTTTTTATTAAAACTTAACAGTAATCTTGATGTAGTACAATAACAATTTTTCAAGGAGGTAACCACTGTTGGCAATAATATCACAAATTGTATCCATTCGCAGTCCCTTACAGCCCCTGCAAGTACCTAAACCTCAGCAAACCCTGGCTTGCAAACTCTTAAGAGTCCCTGCGATTTAGAAATCTCTCAGCAGTCCCCTGCAATCACTGACAATTCAACAAAATTGGCAATCATGTCACATTTTCTGAATTAGTGCTTACCCCCTCACAATTTTTAATAATTTGGACCAACAAAATTCAAAAAAGCCAATAATATTGACATTTGTCTTTTTCAGTGACAATTAATTTATTTTGTAATTTGCTATTTTGAAACTAACAAACATGTTTTGCACTAGTAAAACACTAAACTAAAAAATTTGCAAATGTCACTATCAACCTTACATGTCAAACTAACTGTTATTTTTAGTCTTATATGTCCATTTACACTAACTTAAGAATGCTAAATTAAAATATGTGAAAATTTTTGACAGATTTGAATAGAAAGTCTTTTAAGTATGCAATAAGTATTGGGATCAATAAATAAAGAAAGTTAAAAAAATACTATGTTTTAGTTTTGACACTTTTTGACATGTGTCAAAATAAATGACATTTTTGAAATCAGCATTGCCAATTTATTTGGAATTGACACTTCGCTCCTTAACATGGGCCAGAATAAGCCAGTTCTAAGTTAGCCATTGTCAATCAGGCCAATGAGAAAAAATGACCCACAGGGCCATATTTACAACTTTGTAACAACAACATTAAAATTGATGTGAAGCCCAGTTTCCATTTGAAAACTGCATTGTTCTTTGTAGCTGTTGTTATCCATTCACTCCAAAAATTAAAAAAAAAAAAAAATTGTGATTGTTCAAAGAAAATGCACCCAGCTAAAGTAACACATCTCACTTTAAGACATAAAATCCGCATATATTTCATCCTTTGCCTCTATTTTATAACACAAACACATAAGATTCCTATGAATTTCTTCTTATTACTATTGTTTGAGTTATTAACCTTTCCTTTGATTGAACCTCTTGGTAACCAAAATGGTTTTTAAAATCCATTAATTTATTTTTATAAATTAAAACCTAATTTCCTTATTTCAATATACCTTGTTTTTAAAAATTTCTTTAATCAAATTTAAATCTCAAGCACTCAAAAATCACACAATCATGTAAAAACAAAATTATAAAAACAAGACAAACTTACCCAAAACGGTCTCCTCCATCTCTGCCTCCTCTGTCATTCCCACGGTCTCTTCCACCTAAAAAAATAATCAATTATGTTTTAGAAATAATTTTTTATGTCCTAACTAAGGGCCCTATTCCCAAATTTAGGGCTCTTGTGTTTTTTGAGATTTGGTCTGCATTGGTAGCTACCTAAAAAAGTTAGCAGTGAAAATGATTTTTCAAAAAATACAAAGCTCTAATTTCACTTTTTTTCATAGGACACAATATACATCAACCATCAATTGCAATTAAAAATTCCAGTCACCATTTTTTTAGACATGCAAATTCCATTATGACTTCTCTTTTTAAGTTTCTTGAATTTAAACCCATTTATAATTAAGCACCTTCTTGTTTCATACTATTAATTATGACAGTTTAATCTGCTTGCATGCGTTTTTTTAACAAATGGATTGTTGGTTTGTTCTTCATACAGCTTGTATATTTTTCGCCGGATAATATCGACGTCGGCATCCTCTAAGATTCAAGAAGAATCTTTTATTTTTCTCCTGGGTATGATATGATTACTTACAAATATTCTTAATAGTTGAATATGCTTTCTTGGTGAGGCAAGCAGTTTCTTGTATAGCCTCATTCCTTGTACCACATTCCAAAACTATGGTATAGATGTCAAAAATAATTATTTTTTATTTTGGCATTAACAGGCATTCTTTCTGCAACTACTTCTGCAGTTTATACTCATAGCAACAATAAGACAACTAAAATTATAATTTATCCATAAAGGTATAACTTAAATAGAGACATTATGTTTACCATAGTTGCGATCAGACATAAGGTAAACAATTTGGCGACAATGCCAGATTGCGCTGAAAGTTGTATCTCTCAAAATATCATATAAAATACCTGATATTTTGGCCGAAAGAATAATTCTTTTTATTTCCCAATATATATTGGGAATAAAACCTACAACAATGTAACAACCTCACATTTGTGGCAGGTCAGCCATATAAATGTGTGTAGCTGCTCCATTCATAATTTCTCTAAGTATAATCAAGGTTTTGGTATATTTTACAGATATATTGAGATTTTTAATATTTTTTCAATAGATTTTTAAGTGTTTGTGGCAAAAGTGATGTAACAAAGTGCGTAGTGTAATGAAAACTGGAGATTGCAGGTGAAAACCAAACATTTCACAGGTTTGTTATCATATGTTTTTTCGACGCCATCTTGTGATAGGCCGCCATAGGCGTGCAACTAGTATTGCAATAAATACAAATTGTAATTAATAAATATAGGAAATAATTAAGTTTTTTTGGGATATTTTTGCAAATTTGTGATAAAAACAATATGGTAAGCACTTATTTGGTATAATGAACCAACCCCAACTGCGACATTTTTAAATATCCTATATGAGTAGCAAAAAAAGGTAAGAGGTGCATATGATATTTATTTATAACTACATTCACAGTTTTGATACTATCTGTAGGCAGCTTATTTTTTCTGCTGAGATTTGTTTATAAAATGGACAAGGGTTCCCCACATAAATACAAATTTTTAAAACATTATTATGTCAGACACAGGATAAAGAAATGTTTGTTACAACTTTTTATTTATAATATTTACATAGGTAGATACTCGACATAAGATTTTTTTGTATGTATTAAATAAAAGTTATAGTAGTGTATAAATTCCATTTTTTTTGCACAATGAAAAACCTATAATATAGGTATCATCCTTTTTCAAAATACCATTATTTTTAGTCAAATTTGCTAATTTTTTCCACATTGGTTTTTTAGTAATTTGCCTAAACAGTGCAGAAAGTGATACTTTTCTGCACATGATGGCAGTTTAGGGCAAAAAAGGCACTTTTGACAAGTTTTTAGTACAACAATTTCCTACTTGCATAGAAAGCTTCTGCCTAAGGTTATATATATTTGGTATTTTTAAAATTAAAACCAAAAAATAATTGTTTCCATTTTTAATTTAATCTAGTTTATAAATGCATCTAAAAACTCCAATTAGACTTAAAATTCAAGCCATGCTAAAAAAATACGTTTACCTATGCTCATTTTTTAATAAAGTTTTGCAGGTCACTTGACATTGATACAATACGATTGACATAAAAAAACTACTTCGCAAATGCGTGTGAAAAAGTCTACTGTTACATATCAATTTTAATGTGGAAAGTTCAACTTCCCACATGCCATGCATAAAAAAATAAGCATGGCCTGCATAAAAAACTGTCATAGCGTGCGTGAAAAAACGTTTAACGCACGCAATTTTTTTTAAATGGTACTTTATGGACCAAATTTTTAAATTTTAAGTTTGAAATGTGTGTTCTAAAAACTACTTTTTGATCAAGAAAGCCATCATAAACACAAGTAGAAAAAAAATTGTACCTAACCCTTGCGGAAGTGTCTTTCCCGCCCGAACTCCTCCCGTGCGTAAAAGTATCACTTTCCGCACTAATTAGGCAGATGACTATCTGGAGAACATTTAAAAAATTAATATTTTCCATGTTATATCTTTACATAAATATTTTTACAATGACAAATATAATACCTCTACATACCCTTGGTATCAATTATTAAGTATAAAAAAATGAAAATAACGACCAAACCTTTTTACATTTATAAATAACGAGCCGCTTCTGGCCGCTACTAAACCTAAGGTGGTTGGAGCATGTGTGAGGAGGAGCATGTCTGGTGCAGGGTTGCCAGTGGAACATAAAATGGTTTTCCCTAAATCTAACAACTGATCGCGTTTAAAAGCAATTTATGAATGACTTGATGGGTCTATTTTAGTTAAATGTCTTTGAATTTATCCAACCTCACCTAATATAAGCATTAAATTTATAATATGGTATATTTTTTCCAAAATTTGTCTTAGTGTATAGTATTTAGCCCAAATTTTAATCAAGGTATCCCAGTTCCTTTATTTTATTAATATAATAATAATGAGTAATAATAGTAGAGTCCATACCTGCATTTTTAAGAGATTAATAGGGAATAACTGCAGGTAGCACATTATAAAATTTGAGTCAGGGATGTATCTTGGGTTTGTCAGACACACTTAATAATATTTATACAGCTTAAATTCTTACAAATCTTATGACCCATTCAATTATTTGTAGGGATGTTAGGAATATAATAGTTTAACTACTCTTCAAAATGAAAGTAGAGCCATTTCAGGCAAATGAAATTTTATTAAAAAGAAGAAAAAGGCTTTAACAATCTGCTGGTTTTTGTTAAAAATCTTGAAATAACTCCAAATCATAAAACCACTATAACACTTTTTCTTGGTATGTAAAAAAGCAGAAATATACAGTTATTGTATTTTTTGTCCTGTCTAACCCAAAAGAAAAGCTTTACTGGTTCATGGTACACAATAATTTTTAACATAAATGTTTTTCTGTCCAACCCAAAGTTTAAAGGTTCCCCTATAAGCTCTGGTTACAATTTATTGTTTTAAACTATTTTATTGCATAACCTATGGTTTTGTGAAAGTATTCATTAGAAAATATAGTCACAATTTCAATCATATAGAAGTCACAGCTGATTTTTCTAGTAATGGGTTACTTTTTTAGTAGTTGTAATAGGAGTAATGAAAAACAATTTAGGAATGGAATTATAAAATATTTATGAACTACTGTATTTGAGCGATTTAATATTTAGTAAATGGCAGAATATTTTTTCTAGGTATTTTTTTTAAAGGTGTCTTTTCCTCCAAGTTTTCTTATTGTTTAATTTAATCAAGGCAAAGGAAATAAATAAATTAAATTACGATCTAATTAACAAAATCAATTTTTTACTTATTCTATCAATTTTAAAATTTTTAAAAAACCTTTTTTGCACTTAAAATTTAAAAAAAAACCATATTTTAAAGGGAATTTGTTTGTCTGGAAATTATGGACTAATTAAAGGCCCCATTTTCGATTTTGTCGATTTTTGTGTTTTTTGAGATATGATCTACACTTCTAACTAGCTAAAAAACTTAGCAGTGGAAATAGTTTGCATTATTATGGAAATAGAGCCTCTAACTAGCCCATAAGCTATACATATAATAAATATCAGAAAAAACCATTAGCAAAAAGTGAGATGGCAATAGAAAATATATTTCTCTCTTTCTCTAAATGACGAAGAGGGAAATAGAAGTGAGCTCAAAGTGAAACTGTGGATCAGGCATTAGTAAGAATTTTTGTCTGTTTCAGAATCACGTCAAAACTACTGAACTGACTTTGATGTACCCTTGGGGAGTACACAGGCTTTATTTTATCAAAATCGATACACAGGAACAAAAGTTATGACCATTCAAAGGAAGAAAAAGAGGTAAAACCGCAGGCAAAGGTGTCTCTAAAGTGGAATAAGTTTTAAAAAAAGTTTTGAAAATAGGGCCTTAGTTAGCCTACAATGTTTAGAAAATGATAGAATTACTAAAAACTTGATTTTGTTTCATAAATCATTTGCACTGCGAACTTTTTTAGGTAGCTTTAATGTGATGAAAAAAAACTTTTGAACTGCTAGCTTTAAGGATGTTATTTTTTTGTTAGGTAATATTAAAAAAAAACTTGTTAAATATACTCATTTTCTCAAATGGTCTGGTTTTATATTAATTTTAATACATATTTGATGGGCCAAATATTTTTTAGAACTTACCATAGCCTCCTCCACCTCCACCATATCCACCTGAGGCTCCTCCATATCCACCACCACCACCTTGAGCTCCATAGCCTCCAGAACCTCCATAGCCACCAGCTGTAAAAATATGAGAAATGACTTAATTTTATATAAATTAAAAATAAACATTCATTTTGGGTAGTTGGGTCACATGAATAATTAGAAAATTAAAACAACATGACATATTAGTACTGTGTTGACGCAAAATAACGACGATAAGACTAACAAAGTAGCAAAAAGAATGGTCCAAAAACACCCTATAATTACCTATATCTTTATCCCCAACCAACTCAACAATTTATTATAGGAGAAAATTAGAAAATTGAAAGAAAAATTAAACTGAAAACTTTTTTTTATTTAGTTGTTAATTAGCTTGCCCCAGACCCTGTATATGACTTTCATTGAATCACTGAAAGTGAGATTTTTGGAGACATTATTTTCTTGTCAAAATGTCAGATGTCAACATGTATTAGCTTCTTTAAATGAGCCTATTTGATGAATAGTTTTAATTTGCTTATAAAGTTTGGTTTAATTCATTTGGAAAGACTCATATATGTTCAAGTGAGACCAATACAAGATCTGCTATTTTATTGAAAAAGCAGCATGGCATCTTATCAAAGCCTGCAGACGTTTTACCTGAGAGTTGCCTAATCACTTTTTAGTTCATTACATGTTAAAGGTGCCAAAAACATAGAATTTGGGTTCATTAGAATATTAATTTCTTTTGGAAAACGCATATTTTGTGAGTTGTTTTATTTAATTAAGAAAGTAGTCATTAAATACATTTGCAGCAGACTACCCAACAATAGGATTTGTTATTTTGATCTAAGAATGTTGGTCTCTAGATATACTGAAGCATTTCCATTCTATACCTACAATTTTTTTTTCAATTCAAGGATGTTTTGTTGACAGGCATATTTTGTGTAGGTCCTTTAAGAAGTAGAGCCCAGACTTGCTCTTAGCCCTCCTTCAGAGAGGATTACAATAAATTTATCCCTCACAACCAGGTCAGAACCATGATAATAAAGTTGTCCTATGGATTTTCTACCCTTGCCATTATTTACTAATCACAAGGACTATCATTCCTAGAATTGCTTTATGACAAAGATGGTGGTTTACAAGCTATTTATAGGAGCTTATCTCCATGCCTTTGTCACTAAATTATTATTGTTATTATTTCTGGATTTGCAACAGACTACTTAGGTTTATTACAGGGAATTTAAAATTAACACTTAAATGCACAAAGTTCATTAATTAACTTATCTTATCATGTTTTAATTTTTTCAGATCTATTTAGCTGATTGCAACCATTGTATAATATTAAACTCATGCATACAACTTCAGTTAGATATTCAGTTATAAATTTTAATTTTAGAAATTGTAACAAAAATGCCAACACATATTTGTGAACAAAATGGTCACAATAATTCAATTCAATAAAAAATAGCTGAAAACTTGATTGAATATAAGTAATATAAAGTAGAGGCATTACTTCTTCATTAAAAAATAAATAAATACTGCAGGCCAGTTTGATTTTAAGAGAGAGAATTTCTTACTTTTTATGAACAGCATTGTAATTTATTTTTCTTCTGACTAACTTTTTATTCTATGCAACTATGAATCATGCTTTATTTGTTTTTGTGAGTTGATTTTTCTCCTTAATATGTCCATGGTATCTTAAGGCTTATTTTAGTGAAGTATTTGAAGTGATACTGTTTTAGAATTTTTTTGTACATTTCTAAGCTAGAAATCTAGTAACATTTTATGGTTTTCTTGCTAAAATTTGAATTTAAAGTTTATAAAATATGAAAGTAAGCTTTTTAAAAGTTTTTCATATCTTTTTTTATTTATTTCACAGGGGGGCCATTTCAAGCAAATGTAATTTTATTTAAAAAAAGAAACACACTTTAACAATTTACTGGTTTTTGTTAAAAATCTTGAAATAACTCCAAATCAACAAAACCACTATTAATTAACACATTTTCGTGGTATGTAAAAAAGCCAAAATATACAAACAGTTTTCGGTCATAAAGCAAATAACATTTTTCCAATTATTTCATTTTTTGTCCCATCCAACCCAAAAGAAAAGCTTTACTGGTTCACGGTTCACAATAATTTTTAACATAAATGTTAACAACATGCTTTCTCCTTTAATTCCAATGCCTTTTGTTTAGTTTGGAAAAGCCTTGATAACGCATTTAAAAAAAATTGAAATATATAAAAGTAAGAATTTACTAAAATTAAGTTTTGGTTTTTTTTTGTCCTGCCCAACCCAAAGTTTAAAGGTTCACCCTATAAGCTCTGGTTGCAACTTTTTGTTTTAAACTATTTTATTGCACAACCTATGTTTTTAGGAAATTATTTATTAGAAAAAAGTCATAATTTTAATCATATAGAAGTCACAGCTGGTTTTTCTAGTAATGGGTTACTTTTTTGTCCCGTCTGACTGCTTCAAATGGCGATGTTTCCATAAGGATGTACTCAAAACCTGTTTTGGTGGTAATCTTTCTGGAATGTTTGGTCTTTCCAAAACCACCTTTGTTTAAATTCCAACTGATCACAAACTCAATAATACATTTTTGAACATTCTTCAATTTCAACAGCTTTTTGCAAAGAAAAAGCTTTGATGTTGTTGATGTTGAACTGTTTGGGCTTATGGCACTATGTCATTTATTAGTAAAATTAAAAAATATAAAAAACACTGTTATCAATACACATTTATTCAAAAATGAAACCTATTTTATCAATCAGTTTCTGAAAACAACACTATTTTAAAATATCCCAAAACAAGAATTTCTCATAAGTTTTGATATCTCTATGTAATATGATGACTCCCTGCTGTTTTGACCAAGACCCAAGCCTTCATTATTAAGAAATTTAAAGCAATCTTTTAAATATTTCAAGTAATAGGAACTTTGAGTTGTTGATTGCATCTTGTTTAATGCAGATGAGAGGCAACCACTCTGTTCTGTTAATTGCTTTAAAACTTGAAATGAAAGCCAACATTTCTAGGTAGCTAACACTATCAAGGATATCATATTCTTCACCATGGGTAATATCACAAAATACGAATTACTGGAGGCATTAACCTATTATTTGTGAACACATATATTTTTAATTTGCCTCTAGAGGCTAAAACTGTTTCTATTAAAAAAGTAATTTAAAATATTTGGGTCAAAAAAATGCCAAAAAAATGAAATTTGGTGGTTTTTTTTTATATTAAAAGATCAGCTTAACTTTTTACTCTCAAATATTTTTGCACACTATACATGAAATAAGTGTATAAAGAGTAAATAAAGTAAACTTGCTAGTATTACCAAAATTTATTCATTTTGCCTAAATCACGTTTCTTGTAATTAAATATTGTTTCTATTTTTAGTGGAAATAGTGTTCTGTCCATTATGTTCTGTCTGTTATGCAAAATTTTGTTAACTTTAAGGTTATATTAAGTTTTGGCATCTTTTGAGGTCCTAGTGGCAGATAAATAATATAAAAATTCATGAAGGTATGCTTTTTCTTGCTGGTCCATCCATTATGCATATTAAAAGGCTTTTTACCAACTTACTAAAATAGATAAATGTATCAATTTTTTGGTAACAGCGTTAACATTAACATATTTGCAGCGCCTCAGGGCAATATTTAATTTAAAATTTAAAAAATTCTTGCAAACTGTCCAATCCATTATGGTGGAATAGCTGATATGTTCCCTTTAAAAATTGCTTTTCTTCTATGTGAAAACTAATTATTCTTGATCAGGATATCCAGAACTTGCAAAAATGTCAGAAATCAAAATTTCGAGTTTCTGATCAGGTGGGATTTCAACAAAGGTGATTTTGTAAAGACTTCCAAAAACAGTTTTTGAGTACATTCTTTAAAAACCTATTCATCCTTGAGGACCCCTGTGATTTTGATATATCAAAAATATTTTTTCGCTTTAAGAAAACTTGAGATTTTAAGGTAGGAAATTTTTTTTGGATCAGTATTTATTATTTGTAGATAGTTACTAAAATCTTGTTTTTGATGCAGTTGCATCCATACTTAGGTTTACCATTTTTATTATGTATTAAGGGAGATTTAAGAAAAATGTAATTGTAATTATGTGTAAGGATTTTGGGAAAAAGTGGTTGTCCATTGCAGAAGTTTTCCCTTCCAATCTTAAAACCACCCCTTTAAAACTAAAAAGTATGTTTAGGAAATGATCCAAATATTTATGTACTTTTTGGCTTCTTCACAAGTCATAAACAAGTGAAATTTCAGTGCAATATCTGTTGCAGAACACCCTCTTTTTACCCCTTAAAGCTAAAACTGGTATTTTATTTATTATGAGTTTTTCATATTTTAGTTTTTTTTATAATTAAATTAACCCAACCTAACCTAAACAGATTCAAACCAACTTATTAAAAGCCAAAACAACCCAAAAAACACACTTTAAACTAAATTAACCCAACCTTAACCTAAACAAGACAAAGAGATGTAGGGGTTGCAGTGTTTTTTTTTGGTTGTTTTGGCTTTGAATAAGTTGGTTTGAGTCTGTTTAGGTTGGGTTAATTTAGTTGGTTTGAGTCTGTTTAGGTTGTATTGACTTTTAATAAGTTGGTTTGAGTCTGTTTAGGTTAGGTTGGGTTAATTTAGTTTAAGTGTTTTTTGGCTTTTAGTAAGTTGCTTTGAGTCTGTATAGGTTAGGTTGGGTTAATTTAGTTTAAAAATATTTAAAAAAAAACGAAAATATGAAAAACACATAATAAATAATTATTGCCGACTCTAGCCTCACGGCTATTCAGCCGAGTTGCCGGCTTTTAGACCCTCCCTAATAAGTATGAAGAAGGTTTTAGGAGCCTATAAACCTAGTATAATATTTACTTACATTCACCTCCGTAACCTTGACCACTGCTGTAATCGCCACCGCCTCCCTGGGCTTGTCCTCCCCAACCTCCTGGAGCTGTGTAACCTCCAGCGGCGGGTGCTGCAGCCGCCGCATAGCCTCCATAGCTGGCACCTCCAGCTGGGGGAGGTTGCGAATAGCTACCGTAACCACCTCCTCCGTAACCTAATAATAAAAAAATAATAGAATCGGAAAACGCGGGACATGCGCCATTTTGCGCTTTTCTTGACCAAAAATATTTACGAATATCAAAACAGATAATAAATATATATAACTATTCTTAAAAATTCTAACTCGATGAATTACAGATACCCAGATATTTGAAGATTTTTTACTTACTCTCTCCCATTTTAATTCCGGTTCACTTCAAAACACAAACAACTTTACGGAAACAAGCTTCTTGGAGAGGAGCTGACGGGAAAATGGCATTTATCGATGACGTTTCAATCTAAAGGAAGCTTCGTTCTTGTTCGCGATTGGTCTGAAAGTCGTAGACGGATGTGACGCTCTGTGAGATTTGCACTCACACTTACCTTGAAGTGCACTTTGAACCATAAAAATACTTTTGCACAAACCTCGACTTCGATTTTCCTTTCGTCAGGCAACGTCAAACCAGAAATATTTTGTACTTGCTGGATTCCAAAAGTTCATCCATCACAATGGTGTGGGTCGTGGAGGTAAACTAGTCCTATAAAACGTGACGTCATCGGTTCAAATGAACTACTGCTAACTTTTCGTTTTTTACGTCAAGAATAATCTAGCCTCAAAATTTTGAAAAAATACATAGTTCTTAAACATTCAATATTTTTAAAATTGTGCGATATGGTTAAAGGTAATATCATTATTTGTTAACTTATTTGATAAATTTAATTTCCAAATATTGTATTTTTTTCTTTGATTTTATGATTTTTAGTGGAGACTCTATCAGAGGCCACTGTGGGCCCGTCCAACTTTTTTCGAGACTTTCATGGTTTGCAACAGATTAGGGACATACCCATTCCACAATTTTCAGTAGCTGAGTGAGTGCTTTTTTTATAAGTAGTGTATAGGTAACCTGTAAAGGATTGACTTTCAGGATAAAGCTTGAATAAACCCTTTCTTCAGCATTTAGTTTGCATTTCGCGCATCCGTATCTATTTCGCTCGAAGTAAGAGAAGAAGAGAGAGATGTGTAAACTGCATTTGAAAAACAGGGCATTTTTTAAACAATATTTTTACAATTTTTACTGCAATGGGCAGCAACAATACAATACTTTAATTACCTATAGTAGAAAAATATTGCTTTAATTGTAATGGTATGAGTTGCAACACCTAATGTACAAACATTGTAAAATTCCATGTTCTATATAAAAAAACTATATTTTTTTGTTCAGAGAATGTTTATTTAAAGTGTTAATTCATTGCAGTTAAGCTGATACCTCCTGAGAAACAAAAGATATTCAAAAATAAAACAAAAGAGTTGTCATAGTAAAATAAAACAAAAGAGTTGTGATTTCCAAAACTTACTACACATTAAACATGCATCTCTTCGATAGTCTTGTTTTGGCACTTTTGGAATACAGAAGCATAATATGGTCTCTGCAATACAGTGTATGGGTAACTTTCATTGAAAGAGTGCAGAGAAAGTTTTTAAAATGCATGTATGTATTACAGGAAATTTGGTTTATATCCTGTCAGAGGATGCAACAATGAATATCTTTTAGAAATTTTTGGCAGGCTTTCATTAGATAAAAGAAGAATTATGGTATTACTATGCACGATGTTTCATATTCTAAAAGATAAAATTGACTGCCCTGACATTCTTAGTCAATTACCATTTGTTATTAATAGAGTCAACTCGCGTGAGTCAAAAGTTTTTTTATCTAGCTTATCCCCGAACAAACCTGTATAAAAATTCACCAATTTACAAGATGTGCTACTTCTTTAATTTGTATGCCTCCAATATTGATATAGATACAACTAGTCTTAGTAAGTTTAAACAACTAGTTGAAAACAAACTGAAAACCAATAGTTAAACAGACATGAATATTCTTAAATAAGTATGTATCTATTTTAGTATGTTCTCTTTTTTATTTAACTGTTTTCTCAATTTATTGTATTTTAATTTGTGTTTTTATTTTTTGTTTAAATATTTTATTTTACTGGTTGGGTGGTTCCTTATAGTCCTGTTGTTTTGGTACCTACCTGCGTTTTTACTAGATTTTGTAAAACATATATATTTAGACTTTACCAATTTTTAATATAATGGATGTATGTGAATTATCTGAATAAGGGTCCTAATTTGTGTACCTGCATGTGTATGACTAATTTACAAAATTATTAATGACACATATAAAAATGTAATAATTAATTTTTATTTATGTGTACTAAAATAGTAGTGTACTTGCATAACTTTCTTATTTTTTTTTCAGAGGATTTTTAAGATGTATCTGTAATTGACATTCATTGCTGTTGATACTTGTGTAATAAATAAATAAATTAAACAGATTAAACACTATGAGGTACTGTGGTGTTAGTTCAATTTGGTATTTCAAAAACATTAAGTTATTATGGTAGGAGTTGAACAATGAAGTCAAGTGAAGGGCCGCGGCAAATAAAGATCTAAATTCAATTTTGTCAGTATTCATATTTTTATGTTTTAATGATAATTTTTATTTTATTTTATTTATTTAGTACTATACAAGACTTAATTAATTTATTTATTTCTTTCACTACATTTACAATAATTATTATTATAGTAATATTATTGCCGTCTATAGTAAGCACCTAAATAACCTAATATCTGTATGTGCTATGTATTACATTTTTAACCTGTAGAAGTAAAAAATTAACCATTATAGTTTATGAACTAGTATTTCATATATTTATAATGAAAAATTAAAAGAAAATAAGAGTCTACATAATGTGGAGTAACAATCAAATTACTCTATCAAATAATTGTAAATTTTGGTAGATATATTTCTTACATTTTGTATTAAATGGCTTGATTTCTTTAATGATTTTTAGTTCAGGTGGTAATAGGTTATAGAATTTAGGTCCTAAATAATCGATAAATTTTAAGTTTATAGTTCATTATTTAGTTTAGAATCAGATTATTGGCCAGATTACTTCTGGTCCCATAAGAATGAGCTATCAATGTTACTTATTTTTTCATTAAAAGATGGGTAGCCGGTCTTTTTTATAAATTACGTTTAGTATATAGTTTTGACTTATTTTTAGAGGCTCTAGATTAGTTTGATATGCACCGCCCCAAGCTATGATGCAATAATTAATAAGTGATTCCACTAATGATTTGTAGACTTGAATACAAAGATCAGTCCTAAGAAATTCTCTCAGTGTATAAAATTTAAAACAGGTTTATGATTTTATCTTTTTAAGTGTTTATCCACTATTATTCCCAAATGTTTGTTTTTTTGTACTTCCATTATTTTTACATTATTGTTTTGATTTAGAATAATTTCAGTAAAAGGAGGACGATTTTTTGCTGACAGTGTAAAAGCAATAAAATTTGTTTTTTTCAAGTTAAGTTTCTTAGTTTGCAGCCAGTTTTGTACCTTTTTAAAACCCAAACAAACGTTTTTGTATGTCTCCTCCCAAGTTTTACCACTGAATTTTAGGACCGTATCGCCTGCATAAGTAGCAATTTTCCCATCGATTTTTCACTGTAGTAAAGAGTTTATATATGTTATAAACAGAATGGGGCCTAAAATGGCTCCTTGTGGAACGCCTATGGTAACCTGTTTCAGATCACTTATTGTTTGGTTTAGCTTTAAACTTTGATTTCGGCCAGACAAATAGCTAGCGAATACGTCAGACACCACACCCCTCGCACCATAGTGGTTTAGTGTTTCCACTAGGGCGTCATGTGGTACAGTGTCAAACGCCTTCGCCAGGTTAATTCAGAAGTTAGTTTATAACTGGCGTCTGCTGTACTTAAACCAGCTGAGAATCAGAATTGATTTTCCGATATGATTTTATTCGCTTTAGAAAAATTTACAAGTCTATCCTTTAGACATTTCTCAAAAAGCTTAGCAAAGTTATTTATTAGACATATAGGTCTGAAATTTTCAATTTTATAGGAGCCAGTTTTGTGAATAGGGGTAATTACGGACTCTTTAAAATAGCTACAGACGTGGCCATTTAAAAAAAAATAAGTTTATTATATGAGCTAAAGGTTTTGCGATCAGAGAATCGACACTTTTAATCATTCGAGTCGTTATTCCGTTAGGAGCCGGTGCAGAATTATTTTTTAGTTTAGAAATATGATTTATGACTTCATTAATGTTTACGGGATTTAGGAACATTGACGCTTCTAATGGGCCTGACTTGTCAGTATTTTTAAATGGGTTTTCTGGTTCATGTATTTGTTTGGCCATTTTTGTACCGATGTTAATGTAATAGTTATTACAGTAGTTGCCATATACTTGTTTGTTTCAAATTTTCCATTCTTTTCGTTTACTATTTCAAAACTGTTATTTGTACGTTTGTTTTTTTCATTTGTAGCTTAATTTATTATTTGATAAATTTTTCTTAGGTCATGTTTGTTTTCATTTATTATATTTTTGTAAAAATCCTACTTTTGTTTTTTAATTACGCCGTTTACGTAGTTTCTAAATTCTTTATATTCAGTTTCAAGTATTGGATTTCGATTTAAAGATAATTTATTTTCAAGTTTGTCACGTTTTCTTATTGCTATTATAACTTCCTGTGATATCCATTCCTTGTAGTTTTTATATCGTTTCGCTATTTTTGTTATTCTACATAAATTTAAATTATTTATAAAGATGTTTTTTAAAGTGTTTGTGGCATTTTTTACATTTGTTGATCTTAGGACCTCTATCCAGTCCTGCGATTCAATTTTAACTCTAAATTTGTTAAAATCTAAAATAGTATATTCTGTAGTATGAGTACCTAAAATGAATGATTTTAATTTGAAAAGATTGTCGCGTTTTGTTCGAACGAAGATGTGGTCAATGCACGTTGAACTATGTTCTGTGACTCTTGTTGGAAGTCCTAAGTATTTGATGATGCTGATGTTGATATCACCTGTGAAAATTTCAAAATCTTGTTTGATATTTTCGTTAAAAAGATATTGTTCTAGATCCTCTGAAAAGTAGCGCGTAGACATTGCAGGAGATAGGTTGCTGTTAAACGGTATGAACATTGATTGATAGTAAATGTAAGTCGACTTATCGTTGCTCTAGATAAAGGAAATTTTGTGTGCAGTAAAGATGTAAAGATATATAAATATAGAAAGTAAACTAAAAGAAAACAAGTTAAAACAAAGAATTACATTTCAGAATCAGAATCGGAATCTCTTTAATTACAAGAAAAGCAAAACTACTTCACAACAAGAATATATTTTATAAGATGTATAACAAAATAAAAGTTTCAATTCCTTCTTGTCCTTAAAAATTCTTTGGCAATAGCAAGAAAAAAGCAAGTACCTGCTTAAAAAAGGTCTCGCTTAGAGTTAAAAATAGAAATCAACAACCTAAAAATGGGCACAAAATGTGTGCACTGTTTTCGCCCCCAAGCGGTTTTAAAAAATAAAAATTCGCTCGCAACTCTCGTACACGTTACACAGCACACCCATTGCGTCAACTTTCTTCTCAAGTAAAAAAAACTCTAAGAAAATAAGAACCTCGGTAATCGGATGTGAAAAATTATTTACAAAAAGTGCCTTTTTGTATGTTGTTAATCTGTTAAACTAATACTGTATGTCAATTAAAAGCTAACAAAAATTCACTAAAATCAGCACTACATGGATTACAATTTTCTCTCGATGAGGAAAGGAAATCTAAATCTCTAAACCTCATCACAAACCATTCAAATTTTTACAGAATGAGAACCTACAAATGTCACTTGAGTACAAGTGTCAAAAAAATAAAGAAAAAAAATATATATTGAATATCATAGTACAAACACTTAAATTAGATATTTAAAAAAGTAACATACATAATAATATTTAAACTTATAAAATTGTATAAATACTTAAAAAACCAGTTGCACAACAAACAAAGTCAAAATATATTCAATGTTTAAAAACAAATTTAAAAAACCAAGTTTCTTTTTTTTAATATATAATTAATCTCAAATTACTTACTTAGCAAACTATAAAAAAGGGTGAAAAATAAACAAATCTAACATGGCCAGAACGAACTCACAGAATAGTCAGTTTTCTGTAATTCACAAATTCATTTATTGTGTACTATGTATTGAAATAAACTCCCTTTGAATGATGTTTGTGATATTTGTTCTTTTAGCTTTGGAGGTAAATTATTAAAAAATTTTAAACAAACATAGCTGGGACTTGCTTCTGTTAGATTTAGCATGTGCTGGGAAAAAGTAAAATTAAAGAGGTCTCATATTATGTTCATGCCTCGGTAAATATTGTGAAAACTATGAAAAATGTTTGTGTAGGAACATGAGACATTCAAAAGACATAGATTCCGGGTATGGTAAGAATACCAATTATTTTAAATTGATTTCTGCAGGGTTCTACAGTTTAGACCTAAAACCTGTCATAAAACCCATTTGCCCCAGAAGATAATACCATAGTGCAGTTGAGAGAACTTTTTTTTTAATTTTTATTTTATTTATAAGTGTTCTAAGAAAATACAATATTTTCTACACAATGACTTTTCCTATAAACTAAAAATACAATTCTAGCCTTAGAAACCTAGAGGCGAAGAAAGTAATATTAATTGCAAAGAAAAACAACAAAAAAAAAGAGTATACTTTTCTTAATTGTAGCAAAATGGGGGATATAAAATTAGTACCTAATATAAGTTCATAAAAAAAAGAAAAACCTCTACGAAGAAGTCAAAAGGACCAGAAATGTTTCTATGTTTAACTGACAAGTAAAAACTATGGTTGAGTAAATTTTAGTTGATTATCTACATAAAAGTATTGCCCAGAGTTGCCTATAATGAGATATTTTTCTTCTTTTTTTCTCATTCATGAGGAAGGCCCTAAGTTTTAAAATATTTATAATCGTCCCAGCAATTGACTTAGCTTTCTGCGGATTAAGGTTACTAATAGTTTCGAATAATGTTTCATGGGATCATGGGATGTAAAAACTTCAGTACGAAGGTGTTTGTATAAGGGACAATGAACTAGGTTTTCTAGAACTAAAAGGTTACAAACTGTACATATTTGGTTGGGGTCTATTTTGTAGGGTATCCCTTAAATGAGAATTTAAGAAAGATGTTGTGAGAGGAACGTAGCTGAGCCTAAATTCTAACAACAAACATTGGTAGGTTTAAAGTAAGGTACTTGCTGGGACTTTAAGTTGAGAGATTTGCCAGTTGAGAATAGAAATACGTGTATAGCGAGAGCTTTGAGCTATTGATAAGTCATTCTCAAAGCATTTTTGTCTGTGCTTTTCTAAATGTGGCATCATACACTCAGAATAGTACTAAGTACTATTTTAGTATGCGAAAGGTGTAACATGTACTGCTTAGTTTTTTGGAAAGCTTTTAGATTGTGGTCTATATATAATTAAAAAAAATTGACACAAGACTCAAGTTTGAGATTTTGTGAAAGGATTTTTATAGAAGTTGGTTGGGAATTGGTATGAAAATGACAGCAGAAGACAGACTTAGCATTATTTAAAAGAAAATAGTTGTTATTGCACCACTCCTGCATATTGTTTTAGCTGAAAAATGTTTTTTGCAGTTAAAAGGACATTGTTGTCATCGGCATAATTTACATGAACAGTAGGTATGTTCATTTTTTGTTACAGATGGAAGGTCTTTTATGTATAAAATAAAAAGTTTTGGGCCGATAACTTCCCTGACTCCATACAACATTCTAGCTTCCTCAGGATAATTTCATGATTAAGGCTATCAAAAGCCTTGTATAAATATAGAAAAGCCCCAAGCTTCTTGTTTTTATTTTTAATAGTGTCAGAAATGTTTTCAATAAAGTCAAATATTGCAATTTATATTGATTTCCCCTTCAGAAAACCATCCGGAGATAGATTTAAAAGAACATGTTTATTAAAAAAAAACACATTGCCATTTCAAAAAGTCTTGGAAAAGAAAGGAATTAGGCTAATTGGTCTGTAATTTTGAAACTATGTTGGATCATCTTTTTTTTGAATTGGTTTAACAGTTTCTTTAAGTTTTTCTGGAAAAATCCCATATTTTAATGAATTGTGACTGATAAGACACAGTGGCAAGCATAGCTCTACAGCACAAAATTTGATGAGATTGTTGATTGAATGATATAGCGAGGGTGAATTAATACCTAACAAAATCAATGAATAGCGAGCTTTCCCTCATATAATTTTCGCACTTGTGGCGCTCATCAGTACGGTGCTAGGAATTAGGAGATGAAATGATAATGAAAAAATCTGACACAGGATTCATGAAAAAGACCATCTGTCAAATTGCAGAATCGGCAGATGGATCTTCAATTTGAAGGAAAATTAAGGGTCTCTATGGAGACAGATATAATTATCTTACAGATATCCTAAGCTCTGGAGTTGATAAATTTAAAAAAGGATTTAGCGAGGGTGAATAAATCACAAAATCAATGAATAGCGAGCTTTCCCTCACAATAGGTAATGGTAACCGTAGATCCAGATTTCGCGTCAAAAGCGGCACTTTTCTTGTTTTTTAAGTTTTTCAATATCTTCAATACCCATCCATAAACAGTGACAGATTTCGTGGATATTTCTGCAAAGTTAGTGTAGTGTCTCCTTTTTGTTTAGTTTTACTAAACTCCTCTGTAACTATATTTATAAATAAAAGGATACTGTGGGAACAGTTTAGTTGAAGTGATTTTTTTATGTTAACTGCAAAAGCTGGGCTTGTTCCATAGGTGGACAAGTTAATGTTTCGAATTAAAATGTTGGAATTTTGTCTTGTATGGTATGTGTGCAAAGTGGACACAGTTGGAAATTTGTTTGTGTAGCGTTTTACAAACAGTCTTGCTTCCATTATAATTATAATAGGTCCATAGATAATCAAAATTTTGTTTCCTTTGAAAATGGGTTTACATAAATCAACCAGACTTAGAGAAAAGATTTTACGCAGAATCCTTTTCTATAGCACAAAAATTCGATCTGTATTACAAGACAGTATATAATTTATATTTACATATTTTATAATTATATTTAAGTCATCAGTTGCTTGATGGAAAATAACTTTTTAGCGACATGGTCAGTGTGACATGTCCAGGTTAACTGACCTATGTATAGACATTTAAAACCTTCTACTCTATCAAACACAACATTATTCATTGAAAGTACAAGTTCTGGAATGATTCTTTTTTTTAGTTTTAGATTCGTTGAAAATCAGCTTATTTGACGCACCATTTATTACATTTTTGAAGAATAAAATTTCCTTGGAATGATGATCACTATTTTATCTCTTGGTATCAAAAATGGTTCAAAAAATGAAATATTTATAAAAAGAATAAAAAGCAATGGAGATAATGCACTGCCTTGTGGCACGCCATATTTATGAGTATGATATTCAGATAGAATGGAACCAAACATAAAAGATTTGACAAGATCATTAAAATCACCTCTAAAACCCATAGCAATTGATTTTCTAGCAAGAAACTCTTTGTTTACACAGTCAAATGCTCGTTCAAGATCAAAATAGAGAGCGATAGTATAATTATTTTCGTCCAAGGAGTCGTATATTGCCTGAGGAAACTCAAAGGGTGCGGTATTGGTAGAAAAATTATTGCGGAAGCCATGCTGGGATAAACGAACGGTGTTGGCTGGGCATTTGAAAGTATTTTATTTCTATTTTTGAGAAAGACAGAAGTTTAATTATAAACCTTTTTATGTCCTTAAGGCTAGCAGTGCAAACTGAGCAGTGCAAGGCATTTTTATCTCATCATTAAACTCTAATTATAGGCTTATTAAGGACCCTATATACCTAAATTTAGCACTCTTGTGGTTTTTGATATATACTCTGCACTGCAGCCATCTAAAAAAGTTAATAGTGCAAATTAATTATTTACATTGACAAAATTCAAAACAACATTTTAATTTTTTTTTCCTTTTTTTAACTTATTGCTCTGCTAGCTTTAGCAGTACTTATTATGAAAGAAAATTAAACAAAACATAAGGGAATTTATTTATCTAAAAATTATGAAGAAATTAGAAAAACCACAAGAGACACAAATTTGAAAATGGAGCCTTTAATTAGACCCAAATTTCTAGATATAGAAATTGCTTTTAAATAAGCTTTTTTAAAATTTTCTGCACACTGCTAATGCTAGGTGTGCAAAAAGGGTTTTAAAAACAAGGAAATATCTAAAAAATATTTTAAAAATAGGGCTTAAATAATGTTTAGAATATGATAGAATTACTAAAGACTTGATTTTATTAATTTAAATCATTTGCACTGCTAACTTTTTTAGGTAGCTAGCAATGGAGACCATATTTCAAAAACCACAAGAGCCACAAAGGAAATGGTTTAATTAGTCCATAATTTCTAGATGAAGAAATTATTTTTAAAATATGTTTTTTTTTAATTTTTGACATAAACTGCTAAAGCCAGCAGTGCAAAAAGTTAAAAAAAGGAATTAATTAACATAAAATGTTTGGAATATGATGGAATTACCAATGACTTGATTTTGTTAATGCAAATCATTGGCACTGCTAACTTTTAGGTAGCTAACAGTGCAGACTATATCTCTAAAACCACAAGAGCCCAAAATTTTGGAATAGAGCCCTTAATTAGTCTATAATTAGTCTTTAAGAGAAGGGAACCCCACTATATAGCACAACCACAATATGGCAACGTTTGTTTGAAAAATTAACATTTAGGTTATTTTATTTATAACCACATTCTGTTGAGTTAACCAGGGCCGTCTTTGGACCTCTCTCAATTTTTCTTAGGGATTTGAAAAGATATTGTTAATATCAAATAAATACACGATATTTTCTCTAATTGTTTTAATTAACTTTTCCAATCAAAATTTTAAAAAATTAAAATTATAGCAACGCTAATAATTATTTTATATTTCCACAGTTTTTCGTTATATCAAGGCCTTTTGGATGTATTGGGTCAACCAGTTCAGGCAGTAAATGACACACAAAAAATGACATCAGTTTTTCCACACACCTGGCCCAAAACTCTCTGCCCTGGAAATCTGTAAAAAAACAATAAAAATACAGAAATTATATTTAAAAAAAAAAATTACTCCTGAGAAAAGGTCATGTGTCTAAATTATTCTACTTACCTTACCTTGCTCTCTTGCATCGGAGCCATACGCTCTTTTTTAAAGTAAATAAATGCGTTTTGGGGTGATATTTCGATTCCGGTCCATCACTGACAAAGACACACTGAAAATGTCTGCCACATTAGTGATACCTTCAGAAATAAGGATACTTTATTTACAAAGATTTCAGCCACTATCATGTTCAGTAAACTGAGAATCTGGATTTTTTTTATGGTGGAAATAAAAGTGTAGACAAACCAAGTGAATTTGAAATAAGAAATTCGCTTAAAAATTGAAGTTTTACATATAGAAAATAAAATCAAAATTCAGTGTTTCAGATACCTTAAACAGTTGTTACCATATTGTGCAAAATAGTAATTTTCGTTTTATGGAAGTCACAGCCAAAAGAAGAATACTAGAGAAATGAGATTTTGCATACAAGCCTAAAATTTCACATCCAAATGCGCTGCAGAGAGCTTTTTTAGAAAAAAAATTAATTCCAAAATTAATATTTGGCACATTGGGCTCTGTAGCGCAATTGGGAGTCACATAATTAGTATGTGTGCAAAATTTCAGCACTCTAGCACTTTTTGTTTGGCCAGAATTTCCAGAATACGATTTGTCCCGGGGGTCCTGGCTCTTAATGATGAGCTAAAAAAACCCTTCCATTGGTCATTTTGCACTGCTAGCTTTAAGGACGTTGGTTTCTTTTATTGTCAATATCTATCTTTTTGAAGAGTGGTACAAGTTCAGCCTCTCTAGAAAACACCTGGTTCCTAAAATCAGATTTTACAAGAACTATAAAGGATACTTGACCCACATTCCAGAGATATATTCAAAAACAAAAAGTTGTAAGTCTATTAATAAATAAATAAATAAAAATATCATTTATTTTAGAAAAAAAGTAATAACAAACCAATATATACTAGACACACAATTACTTTCAAGAGGTTGTGCGTGTGTCTATACTGTAATTATTAGACCATAAAAACGAATTAAGTTCTAGGAAAGTCAGCATCAGGAGAAAATAAATAAATAATAGTAATACTAAAAATAAGTAACAATCTTAGTACCTAGAGGTGCAATCTCTTAAACTACAACTCTAAGGATATCATCTTGAAGGTTCAATAGGCATAGGTTAACTTTAAGCTTAATCTTAGAGAATTTTTTATCCTTAAATTCCTGAGGTAGTGCATTATATATTTTGGGAGCCACAAAGATTAAACTTTTTTGCACAGCCGCAAAGTGTACATTAGGGACCAACATTAACCTATTTTGATGATCAGCTGTATTAATTTTAATTTTTCCATTACATAGAAGTCTGATTATGGACCTCATATATAATTTGGTAATGTTAAGAATTTTGGATTCTTGAAATAGTAAGTCAGTTGGGTAAAGCCTGTCTTTGGAAAGAAATATTTTTAGGATTTTTTTCTGTGTAGTTTCGAGAGAGGATAGAGTAGTACTACTTGCAGCTTCCCAAATACAGATGCCATAGCCTATGATAGACTTCACTAAGCCCTTATATACATTCAAAATACTATTTTGCATAAGACTAGACCTAAGCATATAATACTGTTTAGGTTTAGATTTTCAGGCAGTCCAGCTTTAGTCATGGAATGACACATGAAGTGCGATTTCCCAATGTTAAGAGATAACAAGCTCCGCCTTTTGAAACACCTCGACAGCATAACAGACCACAAGGACACTTGCACCAAAGAGAATATACCATCCATATAGAAAGTAAACAATATGGGGCCAAGGACCGTACCCTGCGGCACACCATATCTCACTGGAAGCCTGTCACTTAAGGTATTAGCTAATTTGACCTGTTGTTTACGATCTCCAAGAAAATAATTAAACAAATTATTGGGTATCCCTCTTATACCTTTATCCTCCAAACTTTCCAGTAAAATATGGTGTGCCACAGTATCAAAGGCCTTGGCCAGGTCTAAGAATATAGACATACATTATTTACCAGAACAATTATGGTTATGTCGTCAGCCACCCTGACTAGAGCGTCTTCAGTACCCATGAACTGCCTGAAGCCATATTGATTAGCGTTTAGTAGATTATTTTTGTTAATAAATTTGCACAGCCTTAAATGTATACACTTTTCTATAACTTTGCTAATGCTACTGGTGCGTGTAATGGGCCTGTAATTCTACAGTTCATCTCTATTGCCAGACTTGTAAAGCGGGATTACATATACGTTATTGCTACATACTTTCCTATTACTAAGTGGTTTTAGTGCTTTAAAATCTCTGATCATTACTTTATCCTCAAAAAATGAGTTTATTACAATGTCGGAAAAAGTGCAGTCGTTTGGCGATTGATTTTGTGGCAGCATTTCTTCAATCCAGTCGCAAAGTACTGACAAAAAGCCGTAGCAATACTACAATACTTTTAACATAATGTGGGAAGCGATCTTTTTTCTTTGTAAGTTTATCCAAGTTGTTATTTACTACCTGCCAGATAGTTTTAGATGGATTTGACTATAAATGGATTTATTGTTGAAAAAAAAATCTTTTTTGTCAGTTGCAGTTTAGTTTTATTAGCTTCTTTGTATTGGGCATGAGATTCAGAGATGTTAATTTGTCTACTCCACCAAAAAAGATCCTTTAGTTTCTCACTGTCTCTTAGAATAATTCACCTTTGTGATTTATGGGCCACTGTTTTAATTGGTAATGATGAACAGGTAAGATCTAGAAAGTATAGTAGGTTATCATTCCAGGCACAGTTCAGTTTGCATCGTTCATTGAATAAAGAGAGAATTTACTTCTATTGGCCTCAGCTACCAGGGGCCTAATTCTTGAATCTCGAGAGAAGGAACGATCCCTCAAGAGAAGGGATCAATCCCGGGGAATGATCCCATCCTTCGAAAAAAAGATGCTTTTGCTTGAAACCTCTTTGAAATTTTAGATTGAAATATATACATTTTATGCGCATGCCTTGGATTTGAAGTCGGGGAGCGCGAACACCCAATTTTCAAGAATACGAAATGCGTTCGACGTGGGTTACTATTTTATAGGTACTATTTTATAATATAAAATAATGAGTAGAAATAATTATTAAGATAAAAATAAGGAAAAAGAAATCATATTTTTTAGAAGAAATAATGTTAATGTTCCAAATTATAGCATGTAAAAATGTAGAGATAGATTTTGCGAGTCGGAATCTTTTCTTTGGTGAGTCCTTGATAGAGAATATGAGAATTATTCCAGAAGCGGGGGCAGTCAAAAATAATATGTTGAAGAGGACCAATTTCTCCACATTCACATTCGTCATTAGGGTTATTTTGTGATTGTTGAGGGGTGTGCACCCCACCATGTTTTGCACAAGAACCTCAACATATTTAAAGCAATAGAAGCTTTTTTAATCATGTCATAAGTTTGAAGACTTCATGTAAGCTTATGGTCTAGATTGATACCCAAGTATCTAACACTATTTTTTCATTCCACCATATCATTATTAAACATTATACTAGAAAAAATTCTAGGAGGTAATCTACGGGTCACAAGGATGGCCGTAGACTTGGCAGGATTAACTTTTAAGGAAGAAAGCATAGTCCAATTATAAATATTGAGTAAGGTATTATTAAAAGTTTCAGGAGAAAGGACATCTTTTAGCGAATTTACATAAATATTAAACAAAATAGGAGCCAAGGGGGACCCTTGTGGAACGCCCGTACTTGTTTGTTGACGAGGAGTCAAAGAATTTGTAAGCCTATCTCTAGCTAGCAAGATTCTATTTGTTAACAATTCTCTAATCACCAAAGCTAAATCTTCATTGATATTAACTTGATTTAAAAGTGAAAATAGTACCGACCGAGACGTGATTATAAGTTCTAGAAAAATCCAAAGTTACCAATACTGTCAATCTTCCCGCACTAAAATTGGAGAGGATAAGAAGTAAGAATAGTAAGATTATCGTTAACTCCCTTTCCTCGTCTAAATCACATCTGAGAATCGCTCAGCTTCTTTGATTTTCCAGTTTCCAATCATAACCTCAAAAGTTTTACTAATACTTGATGACAAATTTGTAGGTCGATAAGAAGTAATAATAGGTAGTTTTTGGATCATGATGGGAGACATTTTGTCTATACCTGAAGCTGTATTTTTCCTTTTGGTAATGGCATAAAACAATTCTTATATCCGGAACTTTTTAGAAAGTTTTGTATTCTGGAAAACTACTTGGTCTCCATTATTAGGGGGTCCAGCATTGCACAGAAAATTAAGCAGTTCCTGGAGGATATCGAAATTAATAGGATAGTGAATCTTTTCTCTGTTATAAGGTTTAGAGAATCTATTGATCCCCTTTCAAAACTCTGATATTTTGTTTCTAGGAGAGAGATCCTCACAAAATTTTCTAAAACCCAGTCTTTTCTTATCTTGTAGGAGTTTTCTCGTTTGAGCTCTTACTCTTCTGCCTTTGATAAAGTTTTCAAGGAGGAATTTTCAAAATATTCATGCATTGTTTCTCTTTTTCTATGAATTGCATCAGAACAGTCTTGATCCCACCAGGGAACACCGATTTTGTCACAGGCCTTGACTTGAGGAATATATTTTGTAGTTGACTCTAGAATAGTATTATAGAAATCTTCGTATGATACAGGAGGGTTATTATTTCATATCTGAGCAATGTGGGTTGAATATCCAATTCAGTCAGCTTTGTTACAGTTGAATTTTTCTAAAGGTCTTCTCACTGGGATATTGATAATCAAATTGTTGCACTGACAAATCATAGGAAAATGGTCACTAAACCCTCTATCATTGTACACCGAAAAATTAAACTGCCCAGAGAAATGATGAGTACCAAAAACCATGTCTGGAGCACTACGAATATTTGACCAAGTGAACCTAGTTGGCTGTCCATTGATGATATTGACGAACTTAATAACAATATCTCCATTTTGAGTTCCAATGGGAGATTTTATGTCCGAGCCTCAGGCTGGATTATGGGCATTCAAAATAAACGGTTTATTGCTAACTAGATTAAAAATATCTTCCAAGAGCTGAGGAAGAATCCTCACATCCGGAGGGTTGTACATATTAATCAAAAAGAATTCAGAAAATTTCATTTATGATCAGTGTTTATGACATTATATCTAAGAGATTGGAGGACAAAAAGGGCAATGCCTCCCCACGCATCCCACCTTTAATCTCTAACAAAAGAGTAGGATGAAATAGTAAAAGATACCCTAGGGAGTAGAAATGTTTCAGTAAAACACAAGATTAATGGCGAAAAATCTCTAATAAATCTAACCATAGTATCAAAGATCTCGAGTTCCCAAGTTGTTCTTCTTATTTCCATTTTTCTTCTTTTTTACTTTTAATACATCCACTCAGTTCAGCAAGAATCCCCCCTCAAGGGGTCCGCTGAACTGAAAAAGTGATTTATTTTAGACCGAATGCTAGGATCCACACTAGGATCAGATAAAAATATGATTTTTGAATTGTGCGAAGACATTGCAGAACTTGTTCCAGGAGTCTTTGCAACTTTCCTTTTTTTCGTAATGGTGAAATAACTGAGATGGTCTGAGTGATTGGGTAGACTGTGAAGATACTCTATTCACAGAATTTATCGAAGGAAGTTGTGAGAAGATCTGAGAATAGAGGATTAACAATGCAGTCAACCAAATTGCATTCTTTAGATTCGTTTACGTGATCATCAGGACAAGACAATTTTTTAAGGCTTTAGATTTTTTTCACAGGCAAATAATATATGGTCTTCTCCGCAGAAGCCACATGTAGGTTTACCCTTATATTGATTTTTAAAGTGATCAAAATGACCACAACTGACACATTGCATTACTGGATAAGTAACTGAGAGGCTTTGCTATCAACATTATAAATTGAGATGGAGTCAGGAAGGCGAGCCATCAACGGCAGTTAACCTAACTCTCCTATTTTGCCTTTCAACATTAAGGATCTTCACTGGTTCTTCTTTTATACTAGTAGATGTTGATGTAGATGTTGCCATATTATAAAAATTGTCCTCAGTGATGATATCACCGATGTCTTTGACCAAACCTCTAGTTGTACCCAATCTTTGTGGGATATAGTAATTGTAGCCATTTTCTGTACTAAACGATTAATTTTGAAGAAAGTTGTTTGCAAAAACTGAAGTTCGGAACTGGATGTCAATTTTATTAGCTCCCTTTCTAGTAATTTTGAGAATGCCCTCAATTTTTTTTTGATAGAATAGTTTATCCATGTTCATGGGGTGTAAGTTTCCAACATTTTGATTGGTTTCTATTAAGGATTCTTCTTCGGATATTAGCCGATACCTTGGATTTATCTTCCAGAACGAAGATCTTGACTAAATTGTTGCTGTATCCTCTGGATTTCTTGGGAAAGTTCATTTAAAGAGTCTTGATTAGGACTTTAAAAATATTGAGATTGAGATATATCTTCGGCTGTTTGTTTGCCTTTTAAATTTGAAGAATTTGTGAATAAATATTAGGCGGGAAGTTTTGAGAAGCTAGGTTAGAAATGCTTACATCGTCTTGACGCTTAGAAAACTGCGAGCGTGGTTTGTGAGGGGGGAAGTCGTTACTCTCCTTACGGCTTAATGAATCAGGGTACCGAAAGAAAAGAATAGATTGGAAAGGGCTCACCAATTTATTGAAGAAAATGAAGAACTGGTTGGTTTTAATTTTGTGACCTATTTGTGAATATGTAGTCTAATTGTGAAGGTTTGTCAGTACCCCGTATTCTGGTACTTTCATCAAGCAGCACCGAAATCAGTGAGAAACTTTCCAACAGGTAAAAAAATTCACATCGAAACTGGGAATATAACTAAATTGTCCACTTTAAAATCCCCACAAAAATTATTGTGGTTTCATACTTATTTTGAGGAAAACATAAAAATTTATTAAACAACTTATAGTAAAAAGCCAGAGCTGCCTTTTTGCCTACCGTAAATTCCATGGCAAAATATTCAAAAAAAAGTTTGGAGTTAAATCTATCAGTACAAATTTTCCTATAATTATTTTTATTTTTAACAAAGCTTTCAGAATGCTGGGTTTTATAAAAAGGAACACTCGCGATTTTGCCTCCATCCGTACACTTAAAATTCTTCTTTGCAGTCTTCTTAGATCTTATCTTGAATATACCTCCTCTCTGTGGAATACCTATTATCAAATGCATTCTTCAAGAATCGAGAGAGTTCGTAGGAGAAATTTCTTCGCTATATTAACTACAAATTCTTTAACAACGAGAGCAATTATCCAGCTCTTTACCAAAATTTAAATCTCGTTCCATTGGAGATTCGCAGAGATTTCGATGATTTTCATAATCTTTTTAAAATTTTTAATTAGGATTAGGTGGAAGAACTGGGCATCCGCTTTTTTAGGAAAACGGATGAACTAAACCTCTATTATTATTATTATTATTATTATTAATGGTTGATTGTACTTAGCTTATTTGTAAAATTACTTTAAATGTTCCTCAAGTCAATATTCGAAATCATCTGTCTTTTTTATGTCCAACCATGTCATTAGCCAACAAATTTCCTGATTTAGATTTCTTTTGGACAGAAAAAGAGTTCCTTAGAAAGTTTATTCCAGTTATATATCCATGAATAATTTATTGTTTAAGTTGAAATGTTATTACAAATTGCAATTTAAATAACTAATTTATTGTTAAGTTGTAATGTTGTTACAAATTACAATTTAAATAACTAATTCGGTTGTACCTTATAATTTTTGGCTGCGAACCTTATTATTAGGTATTTTTGAAAAATTATTTCCTTGTTAAATATTTTGTAAAAAAATGGACAATTTGTTCGTCAATAAATAAATAAATAAAATAAATAATTCCTTGGCAAAAATAGCCACACCGCCATCTATGCGGACACTTCTGCAAAAAGTTCTAAATATAATTCGCAATTTTAAGACAGTTACTTTATCTGATTATTTACATACCGTCGTCGGCGCCATTATTTCATTGTTTTGGCCAAAATCTCTGATCTTTATTCGCGGCGACCCTTCAAGTGTTGTCTTTTAATTCAATCAAAAATGATTTGTTTTGCTACTTGTGCATTATCAGAATCAAAAACTTTGAGAGAGAGAGAGAATGCCAAATAGTATATCACGTACCATGTTTATACGCGCCGAAAACCGGTTTTATGTAGGGGCGGATTTAAATAAAATCGTTTTTTTCCAAGGATTGTTTATACTTCCTTCATTTAAATGTCAGTTAAACAAAAAAACAAATAAATTAACTAAGTTAACAACAGATTTTTCAGGTAGGGTTAAGTATTTCTTTAGAAATGCGCTAAAGCATTTTTAAAGTGTTTATACCGACCCTAAAATAGGTTTTAGAGCGATAAACTGTTTTCTTAAATCGCTTTAAAATAAAATCGGTTTAGTGCATAGAACGATATTACGAACGAACCGTCCTTATATAAAAGCGCTTTAGGAGGCCCGTAACAACAAAGTAATTACAAAAGATCAAAAGATCTTGGGTGGAAATAACGAAAATTAAAACCTGGATGAGCATCCCACAAGGAACACACAAAGGACCAAAGTAAAAAGAGAAATGATTAAACGATTTTTTGCTCTGGGTAACCAACGTGAGCTCGTCAGTGTTTCCACTGGTCACCCTCCCCATACATCATTAAACACCATCATACACTTTGATTTCTAACTTTGAATCACTCACAAATAGGCATCGTTCCGCACTGGTACTTATCCAAGTTACCTGATGCGGATTCGTCCTGGCGTGTTAATATTTCCAATAGGATTATGCTCCTAAGGCAATTAAAAAACAAAAAAAGAAGTTAAATCGGTTACATCAACCGAAAAGAATCTACAAACAAAAGATCAAAAGATCTTGGGTGGAAATAACGAAAATTCAAACCTGGATGAGCATCCCACAAGGAACACACAAAGGACCAAAGTGAAAAGAGAAATGATTAAACGATGTTTCGCCCTGGGTAACCAGCATGAGCTCGTCAATGGTTCCACCGGTCACGCTCCCTATACATCATACACTTTGATTTCCAACTTTGAATCACTCACAAATAGTCATCGTTCCGCACTGGTACTTATCCAAGTTACCTGAAACGGATTCGTCCTGGCGTGTTAATATTTCCAATAGGATTATGCTCCTAAGGCAATTAAAAAACAAAAAAGAAGTTAAATCGGTTACATCAACCGAAAAGAATCTAAAAACAAAAGATCAAAAGATCTTGGGTGGAAATAACGAAAATTCAAACCTGGATGAGCATCCCACAAGGAATACACAAAGGACCAAAGTGAAAAGAGAAATGATTAACAAAGTAATTGTTAAAATAATTAAAAATATGCAAGTATGGCTCTCCAAGTTTTGACAAAGCATTTGGAAATATTTTGTTTAAAAATAGCTTGAATATGATATGGGGAAAAAAAGACTACCTAATTATTCAATTGGAAATTGTCCAAAGACTGGCTGCATGAGGTTCTTAGAAGATTAATTTCCTGATAAAAAGCTCAATGTTAATTTTATGTTGATATAAACTAGCCCTACTTTATTCTATTTACCTCACTGGACACCTTAATAAGTTGATTTAAATAATTAATTTGTCATATTCCAAAAGAGAAAATCAGAAGTGCTCAGAGAGTAGCAATGATTATATTTGTTTGACTCATTAGTCCTACAAATAATTGAAACTAGAAATATAATTTGGTCTCCACAACACAACATTTGAGTAAATTGCATTGAGGGTGTACATCGAAAATTCTTAAAGTTTGGAACTTATTCTCTGAGAGGATGTGATAGTGTTATAATTATTTTTATTATTGGTGAACTCTAACTCTTTAACATTTAATGCGTATATTTAGTAGTTTATGTAGTAGAAGGATTAAAATCTTCTTTTGTATAATTTTTAAAATTCTGAAAAGTAAAATTGACTGTCTTTTGAATTAGCTACCTTTTCGGCCAATCGCGTTAGTTCTAGAAACAAACAAACATTTTATCGAGCAATCGTGTCACTTTTTTAATTTGTGTGCTTCGGAAATCGACGTTGACTATATTATTTTTAAGCAGTTAAAAAAAATTATTGATACCAAATGACGGAATTGACATTGCAAATAAATAAAATAAAAATAAATTATGAATGCTTAATACCATTTTAAGATTGCAAGACTGTCTTTTTTAAACCACCTAAGTAGCAGATATAAAATAAATACATAAAATTGTTTTTTTTTTTAAATGTGTGACTTATGACAAATTATTTTTTATTGTTTTGTTATACCAATAGTAAGTTGTTTCTTCTAGTTTTAATTTTAAAGTAACCCATATATTATATATTATAAGATCGGCTTTATCTATGAAATTATATACTCAATCAATAAGAAGCTACTTTTGATTTAATTCTTAAGTTTCAATAGAGATAGCATTCAAAAAGTGAATTATATTTTTATAGTGCATGAAGTTTTTTCTTTGAGTCCATTTTGCAAGTCGTTCCTCTGTTGGTAAAACTCCCAGAAAACATGTTGCCATTGCAAAAAAAGCACCTGTCTGGGTCACGGCATTGTATATTTTTTGCACAATTTTTGCTGTATACTGATGCAAAAATGCAAAATTTTTCTACCATAATTAAAGTATTTAATGCCAGTGCAAAATAAATGCTTTTTATGCAGTAGCATTGGGATTATTTGACATTGCCAGTAATGGCAATGTTAGCTGGGTTGATGAATTTATTACTAGAAAGTCTTGATCACGCTTTTATTCTTGCTTTATTTTGTTTTCAGTGGGTGAAATTTAACTTCTCCGCCACTTTTGGTTTTGGAGATATGTATTAGGGGGTCACTCTTTATTTCTAGGTGTGAATATGACCGCATGGAAAACCTTTTTAAATACTCTGAAGATGTTAACATTGGAATAGGGCTCCTTCATCTAACCTACTTAAAAGACTTTATCAGAAAACAAGTGGAAAATTTGATCAAAGATGAGATGCCCCTTGAGGAAAAACTTTGTGAAATTGTGGTTAAAATTGTTAAAGAATACAAAGAGAAGAAACAGCTTAATAAGCAGTACTTTAATAAATTGTCAGCAAGCAATTTGGAAAAAATGGGACAGGTAGACTATTAATTATCAGTTTTGTTTTTGTTGACATTATGTATTTTATTGTTGAAATATCTTCCAAACCAAATAATTTGTTTTAGCTTGTTGAACATATTGCAGATAGGCTTCCAAATAATCACTTTAAACGAAAAAAACACATTACATCGGGGAAGCTACCCGATCCTACTGTCAGCATAAAACCACTAAATCCAATGTTTTACATTCCATTGAAAGATGACTTGCCAGATTTTGGTGTTAAAACAGAATCTGCTTCAAAAACAAATTTTTCGGATAATTTTTCTCTTCTTTATAAGGAACCGAAGGTAGTAGAAAAGGTAACATAAATAACATGTAACTTATTATTATGAATATTTAATATTGTTGAGAAATTATTAAAATTTTAGCCCTCAGATAGCTCAGAAGGCTACCCACTGGAGACAATGTATAACATTTACAAAATGTCAATACCAAACTATAGTTTTAACGAGTTCAAAGCTATTGTCCAGAGTCAACTACAATCTGGCGCAAGTGACGATGAAGTTGTAGCCTACTTATTGGACACATTTGGATGCAGCTTATTTGATTTTATTACCGAAGTTGTGAGGAATAGGAGCAAGAAGATTGATTATAGTTCTAGCGTTTTCGGTATGTTTTTGCTCCATAAATTAGTTACATTTTATCCATTTATTGCCAACCAATTTTAAATCATTGTATCATTGACAAAATATCTAAACATAGCGTTTAAAAAATAAATCGAGTAAAGGTTTACTGTAAAACTTCCCTCGCTCAAGAACATATATAAAAAAACCCTACTCGTATACACATGGGTTAGATTGGGTGGGTCAGACTTGTCCAGAGTATATCCAGACTTCTTGGGTATATCTACACTGTTCTTTGCATGGTGTACTCGGACATTTTTTCAGAGTGTATCCAGGTTTTTCCAGAGTGTAGCTAGACTTCTAGGGTCTTTCCAGACTTCCATAGTGTATGCAGACTTTTCCATAGTGTATTCAGACTTTTCCATAGTGTATTCAGAGTTTTCCAGGATATATCCAGACTTTCCAGCTTGTATTCAGACTCAGCGTGTATCCAGACTTTTTCTGGGCGTATCCAGACTTTTCCAGGGTCTTTACAGACTTTTCCAGGGTGTATCCAGACTTTTCTAGGATGTATCCAGATTTTCCAGGGTCTTTCCACACTTTTCCAGGGCGTATTCAGAGTTTTCCATGGTCTTTCCAGACTTTTCTAGAATGTAGCCAGGCTTTTCCAGGGTCCTTCCTGACTTTTCCAGAGTGAATCCAGACTTTTCCAAACTTTTCCAGGGTTTTTCCAGAGTATAGCCAGACTTTTCCAGAGTGTATCCAGATTTTTCGAGAGGGTATCCAGACTTTTCCATGGACTTTACAGACTTTTCCAGAGTGTATCCAGAATTTTCCAGGGTCTTTTCAGACTTTTCCAGAGTGTATCCAGACTTCCAGGGTATTTCTAGACTTTTCCATTTTCCAGGATATATCCAGACTTCTTGGGTGTATCCAGACTTTTCCAGGGTCTTTTCAGACTTCCAGAGTGTATCCAGACTTTTCCAGGGTCTTTCCAGACTTTTCCAGAGTGAAGCCAGACTTTTCCAGGGTTTTTCTAGTCTTTTCCAGGGTGTAGCCAAACTTTTCCAGGGTCTTTCCAGACTTTTTTAGAGTGTATACAAACTTTTCCAGGGCGTATCCGGACTTTTCCTGGTTGTATCTAGACTTTTCCAGGGTGTATCCAGAATTTCTTTCGAGTAGACGGACTTTTACAATACATTTTATATGTGCTATATATATATATATATATATATATATACAGGGTGAATTCTTTAAATGGAACGGTGCTTCTAACGGCTTTAGGAACGAGGTTTTAAAAAAAGCTACAACCGAATCTTTATCGATTTTTTACGAACTTTCCACCCAGGATGAAAAAAATTTGGGGCCCCCAATTGGAGGCCCAGGGCCTACCAACAATTTTTTTTTTAATGAGAAGGTACCACTTATGGCACCTTTTTGGAAAGCTTGTTAAAAAAGAAATTTAACGCACTGTTTTTTTTTTACATCTGTTAACCAATGTGTCAAAAATTTTAAAAAAATTATTTTTTTGTCAATTTTTTAGCTTCAAAATAAACTACATATTTCTGTATTTACTAAGCGAAATAAAGCAAATACCACAAAAGGACATTATTGGCGGCCTATTTGTGGGCCTTCACTGAAGGTCCAGAGCCTACGAACATTTTTTTAATGAGGAGGTATCACTTGTGTCACCTTTTTGGAAAGCTTGTTAAGAACATTTTTTCGATTAAATAAATTTTTTGACATCTGCCAACCCATGTGTTAGAAATTTTACGCTAATAATGTCCTTGTGTGGTAGTTTCTTTATTCCACTTTTTTGAAAATTCTGAACACATGGGTTGACAGATGTCAAAAAAATGTATTTATTCGAATTTCTTTTTAACAAGCTTTCCGAAAAGGTGCCACAAGTGGTACCTCCTCATGAAAAAAATGTTGGTAGGCCCTGGGCCTTCACTGAGGGCCCCCAAATAGGCCGCCAATAATGTCCTTGTGTAGTATTTTCTTTATTCCTCTTAGTAAATAGAGTTTGTTTTGGAGCTAAAATAATTAATTTTTTTTTTAAGTTTTGACACGTTGGTTGACAGATGTCAAAGAAAAATATCGCGTTAAATTTATTTTTTAACAAGGTTTCCAAAAAGGTGCTACAAGTGGTACCTTCTCATTAAAAAAAAAATAGCTGGTAGGCCCTGGGCCTGCAGTTGAGGGCCCCAAAAACTTTTTATCATGGGTGGAAAGTCCATAAAAAATAATTTAAGATTCGCTTTTAACATTTTTTAAAATTACTTTCCTAAAGCCGCTAAAAGCACCGTTCCATTTAAAGAATCCACCCTGTATATACTCGTATATATATGTTGTCAAAAATTTTAGTGCTGATAAAGAAGAGATTTTTTTGTCCATTAATCACGCAAAAACAGCTAAACCGATTTGACCTGGACCCCTTAACTTAACCTACTTTTATTTAACATTTCGTTCCATAACTTGAGATATATGGCACAGAAAATTGTTTTTTTAAGAGTTTTCTGCATTTTTTATGTGATATATATATAAATATATGTAGTCAAAAATTTTGGCGCCATGCAACTGAGATTTTTATAAGCTTTCCAAAGAGGTATCACACGATGAGAAAAAAAATATTTTTTTTAAGGATGAAGTTTTTTGGGGGTAGCTCCAAAGGGTGTAATAGGGGAATGCTTATAAACAATAGGAGTCTGCGCGTTAACACAAGTAATCACATTTTAAATATTTGTTATGATTGGTGCAGGGGTTTTTGAGTTAGACTGACTACAAAGTAGGCAACAGACAGACAACCAGACCGACAGACAGAGCGACGGCGCGGCGTCTGGATTCGTGCTTATCACTATTCGGAACCTCAAAATTCGTGGAGGATCATGAAAATCTCGAATTGCGATTTTTAGATGATTACATTACTTCCCTTAGCGAGGGTCGGCAATGGTTACTAACCCGTAGTAATCATTGGTTAATTTGGGTGTTTAATTTACTTACACTAACTTAGCTTGGCAAACTGGACCTTGGTCCTGTATTGTACAGAAAAGTCTCAATATAAAATACTGGATATTTGCTACATACATCTTACCTTTTCGTTTCTTTTTGTTTCTACTTTTTATACTAAGACACTAAGACTTTTTTATTTAATATAGGATCAATATGCCATTTGCCAAGCTAGGTTAGTGTTAGTATAAAAATTAGAGAACATCCAACAACTAGCCAGAAATAAAAAATATTCCAAGAGAAAGTAAAGGGAGGAATTTAGGAGAAGTTTTTTTAAGCCTCTTAAATATATTTGTGAATGAAATCAATCTCACCAAAAAATTGTCAAAGGCTACAATCCTTATATTTGGGTTTTAAATTTTAGCTGTTGAATCGAGTCAAAAAGCCACAAAAAATGATCAGTCCGCTATTTTGGCAGGCACAGTAACAGTCCAGTCTCAACACGAGAGTATTTTATCAAAAAAACTAAGAAAAATCGAGAAAAAAGAAAAGATTAAAATGTCTTCAACGGATATGCAGTATCAACAGTAAGTACAGGGTGTCCTTAAAATCCGAGTCCACCCTAATATCTTCAGAACTAAAAAAAACAGACCAGTAAAATTTCACATAATTAGATGACTTACAAAAAAGTATCTTTTTGGATGCTAATTGTACCGCCATTTATTAAGGGGCGGAACTAGGGCGGAAACAATACTTTTGTTAAATGAGAAACCCTGTATATTTTCTAAAATTTGAATAGAGCTTTTTATTCTGTTTCCAAAAATACCTAATATGTTACCTTTTTCTCTAACGGTTTTTAAATAAAATGAAAAAAAACTTTTAAATAAGAACAATGATTTAGACAGACAAAGAATCACCGAATATCTGTTTTCTTGTTTAACTCATGGGTCTTATGGAGATGATTTTCCCATTTTATATAAAAACAGTTAAAGAAAAAAGTAACATATTAGGTATTTTTGGAAACAGAAGGAAAACCTCTGTTTAAATTTTCCAAAATATACAAGAAATCTCATTTAAAAAAAGTATCGTCACCGCCTTAGCTCCGCCTCCTTAATGACGGGCGCAATGATTAGCATCCAAAAAGATACTTTCTTCTAAACCATGTAATTATGTGAAATTTTACTTCTCTGCCTCTTTTGGTTTTGGAGATATTAGTGCGGACTCGAACTTTTGGGATAATCTATATAAATATTTTAATTGGTTATGTTTAGATGCCTCCGTGGGTACCGCATTCTATAATAATAAGAAATGTTCGAAAAAACTGTTAACTAGCGGGTTTTCATTTGTAGAGAGTGGTCCAATAAACCTGGTCACCGGATTTATCTGGGAAACTATGAGCCGTACAAAATATGGTCATCTGACTTATCTGGGAAAAAAAATAAGTTTCAGAACCGTTAGACTAGTTTTGGGAAGGCTAAACCGCACAAAAATATGTTTAATTAAGCAGTTTATTTTTTCTAATCATGTGGCTAGTCCTATTGAACCACCCTGTCCTATAACCTATTTGCAAACTGCAAATAAAAAACGCAAATCATATCCCTGCCAAAAATACCGCATCAAATCTCTCTCTTATTATTATTGAAGAATTTTTTGAACAGAAGTTTTTTTCTGTAAACTTTTCAAATGACATCCCTAAAAATTGGCAGCTGTCATTATCATATTTTTTCAAATTTAGACTGGCCTCTTTTTCCTGATTTCAAAAATAAATATGTTTCCCATAAGAGTAATGTTTTGAACGAAGAACCTCACCTTAACTATGTTTACTTTTTACTCTAGAACCGTCCAAGATAAATCCAAAATAATAATATTACTGTTTTTAGAATCAGGAGAAAAAGGTTATTTTAAATTTAAAAAAAAAACATACAGGGTGTTTCATTTAAAATAAAGAAGTGTGACATTTGAGGTGACAGCTGAGTATTTTAGGGACGTCATTTCAATGTTTATAGAAAAAACTTTTTCCAGGTTCAGTAATATAGGAGGAAAGGGGGAGGGTGGTATATGTGGTGAATCACTCTGTACCAAATGAAAATAGCAGTTATGCATGTGCAAAGATTACACATCCATCTGCAAAGTGACCATAAAGTCAGTTTTTTGTGTGTGCAAAACCTTACTGTCTAAGGTCCAATTGCACCGTACTGTTAAACCTGGTCGTGGTAGTTAATATTTAGAACGTGACACATTGACATTTTAAATTCACTGGATGACATTTTAAACACCAGTTAAATTTAAACTAGGTTTAATATTGCAGTGCAATTAGCCATAAGGCAATGGTATAAAAAATGATTTGAGTTTATTTTTAAATTTTGAGGGGCTTATCAGTTCTTTTTTATTTTATTTGTCAGTTCTTTATTATTTTATTTGTACCCACAATTAGATAGATAATGCTTTATTGGGATTATGCTTTCAGGCTTTACATTTACAAAATAAAAAAATTACAATAAACTCAAATTTCCTAAAAATTAAATGATTTAAAATAATTTCTTCAGAGAAATCAAAATATGTTAAAAAGCATATATAACATGCTAGTCTTAGGTCAAACTTAAAATAAATAAAACTACAAAAAGTTACACATTAATATAGACTAAACATTATATACGGGTGTTCCAAATTCGATGCTCACCACTAGCTAATTTTTTTTGTGTTCGTGAAAACAAAAAACGGTGGTCGATTATTTTTTTGAGTATTTTCGAAATATGCAGTTGTATAAACTTTTTAACAAATCCTTAGTTTCAAGAACGTTTCCAGACATGGAAACATAGTTTTATAGTACCATTATTTAAAAGTGGAGAAAACATGTAACTATAGAAGTGTGTATATACAGTCTTCCTTTTCTAAGCTATATGATAGTTTATTAAGTGATCAGCTTAATTGAGCTTAAGTGTCTATGCCGTAACCTTATAAAAAAAAGCAACAAGGTCTTTGCGTGGGTCATTCCACTGTGACAATTTGGTAAGTTATCGATACAAAATAATGCTTTAGAAAGTTTTAAACAAGTCGATGCTATTTACACAGATTTTTCCAAAGCAACTTGGGCTTCGGCACAAATACAAACAAAAAAAGATCTGGGCGTAATCTTTGACGAAAATCTAATTTTTGCTCATCATCAAAAATGCTGGGCTTTATATTAAGAAACTGTGGGTGTTTTCTGTTGATACCGTTACAGAAGTTTATTGCTCTTTAGTTAGGTGTACGCTAGAGTATTCTTCAAGATGTTCATGATTATAAACTGGAAAATGTTTACCACAAGTTCTTAAGATTTTGTGAGTATAAATTAAAGGTTGCAATACACGACACAATTGTAGTTAAATGGAGAAACAGCTTAACTTGAATACACTAAAGGAGCGAAGAATTTTATCTTATTTATATTTTATAAAATAAATTTTTTGGATTTGTTGCTATGTTTAAATATTGAAATAGAAAAGAGTTTTCTTCGTTCTTTATCTCGATTCATCGTACAAATGATAGCTTTAATTTTCCGATAGATATAAGTATTGTACATTACTAGTATAAAAAAGACGTATTCATAGTTATCATTTAGAAATATTTGATATCTCGCTAGGGATGTTTAAACAGAGCTTAACTAGCATATAATTTTGTTTTATAAATTTTATATACCAAAGTATATAGTTTAGTTATTTATCAATCTATTTTGCATAGCAAATTTTGTCTATTGTAAACTGTAAAATGGGGTTATCCCGTCAATAAATTAATAAATAAATAAACTTGAAAAGTCTGATTTTGGCGTGTTTTCAGTAGTATAGACCTCTGGATATTCATTTATCAATTATTTACAATCCTACTTCTTCTTTTTTTATTTTTAGGCCTGAAGTTGATTACGATTTTTCCAAAGAAACTTCTCTATTTAAAAGGTCTGCGTCAAACAAACTGGACCCTGAAGACTTTCCACATGTCCATGATCAACTAAGAAATCATATGATTACAAGTAATTGCGTACTTTTATTATTTTTCACACTTTAGGGATAAAAAGTGCTCCTTTAATAAGCAGTTTAAGTGCTCTTTTTATCCCCCATTTTAGATGTAAAGTTAAAGTTATGATCTCTAAAGTTAAAAACAGGAAAACGTAAAAAAGCGGGAAAAAAGTAAAAGAAGGGATAAATACTAAAAGTAAAGTGACAAATGCCGTTTTCCTTGATCTTTCCAGCAGTTCTTTTGTGGCCTCATTAGAGGGGTACTGAGTATGCCCCTTATGAAGAAGAAGTTCGAATGAAAACGTTTTCAGTTTCACATAAAAACCTGGGAAAAAACGATTTTTTTTTAATGAATTTTATGTATTTTATGACAATTTTTGAAAAATGTGTATGAAAAAATAAATTACCGCACGCCGTGTGAAATAAGCCTTTTCACGCACCCATTTTTTTTAATTTTCCTCACGCTCGTAAGAAAAATGTTGTATCTAACGCGTACGGAAAGCGTCTTTTCCAATTTACGGCTTGCCCGAACTCCGCTGACGCGTCGTTCAGGCGTTTGCCTGCCTTTAATTTTTCCATTTATGTCCTCGTTTTTCCGAAAATCGACCACCGTGCGCCGGTGCGTGCGGAAAAGTATCATTTTCCGCACATGTTAGGTGAATAACTCTTACCAACCATCCAAGAAGTGGATATTAAAATGATAAATATATATTTTAAAAAAATTGAATTCCAACTAGGTACTTACCTGTAATTGTGACAAATAATAAATCTACCTTATTTTTTTTTATTTGTTCATTTATAATTAAAATTAAAACGTTTACTAATACAAATATATAAAAAGAAATCTATTATGAACTTCTAAACGGTAAGACGGTTTTTCCAGTTTCATTCAAACAAAACCTTTTGCAAGGATATAATAGGACAATTACGCACACAGCTTTTTGGTGCAGTCATGGTAGAGCCATGATGAACCTTAAAATAATTTAGTTAAATTATTTTTAGATGTGAGAAAAATTCTCTTATAGTAGAGCACATTTTTTGGTAAATTTAAAGACTAAAGAATTTTGATTGAAAGAAATTAATACCACACTTTATGCATTGAACAATTACAATTTTGTTTTTTGGATAAAATTGGCAAAATAAAAATCATATGCACGACACCACTATGATGACAAAACAGAAATTTTTATTAAACAATTAATTGCCTTAAATTATTTCCATCTTTCTCTAAAATACTTTTTTATAGCCTGCTATCTCACTTCAACATAAAATATTTTTCATTTTAACAGAGAAAAAATGTTTTTTGGCAGTATTTTTTTTTGAACGCTTAAAATACAGTGAAAACTTGAGAAATGCGAGTGTTTTATTCTAGAAATAGAAAGTTTGGAAAGAAAACTTTAAAATATGAGCAAAATCATGGCATAAAAACGTGAAAAACATAGTAAAAATTGCTTAAACAAAAACGTTACCCCTTAAATTGTGCTAAAATATTTTAAGCCTTAAATTACCATCATGGCTTTACCAAAATCCAGCATATCTATTGGTTAATATTAAAAACCACGGCAAAACTCTTGTTATGTCCTTTGAATCATGAGTGGCCTATATATTCCTGTGATAATTTACCAGTTGTGATTGAAAATTTGACGTGCGGTTTGTATAAGGAGTTGTCTAACTATCCCATGAGAAAATTTACAAAAGTTTGTTTACATTAAACATAAAATACTCAGGTTTTTTTGCAGATTTTATGAATTTTATGACAATTTCGAAACTTTATGTTTGTTAAAAAACAAACAACTTTTTATTGTTATTTAAATTTCGCTTTTAAGTTTGTTTTTTTTTAATAGCAAAATACGATGGGGTGTCGATTATGCAGCCGGAAAACGCAATTAAAAAAATTACTCAGGACTACGCCGAGTTTACAATTCCCGGTGGTAAAAAGGAAGATATTAAAGATATGGATTTAGTACAAGTTAGCTCTTTGGATACAATTGGCAAGCTGGTTTTTAAAGACATTAAGCAGTTTAATAGGTATGTGTTAACTACCTTTTCCATAGAAACAAACACAAATGTAATTTTACTAAGACAGCCTTCTATGGTTTCTTGGGTGACGTTTTTATAAGTAAAGCCTCAACTAAAATAATTTTACGAGTTATACATTTGATTAGGTACTAGGGTTTTTAGTTTTAAATGTTATGTGTATGCATTTATTTAGTTTTTAGTGTTGTATTTGTATACTTATGTTGTAGTCTCAGTTATATATGAGAGTGGGCGGGGCCTCACGAAGGACCGAGGCAGTTCGCGAATAGTCTAGGCGCGTGTATTCTCGAGTGGTCGGGACTATTCCGTCGGCCTATATAAAGCGCGCGTCGTCGTGCTCACACTAAGTCTTATGCCCATATCCACCATTAAACACTCTAATCAGGGCTAGCTAATTGGAATTAACTTGCTAATCGCGGCGAAACAAGTTTGCCTATCCACCAACTTTTTTTATGAAATAATTACCTAATCAGGGTTAAGTAACTCGATTAAAAAAACAGAGCTGGCAACGCAGCATATTTGGTGTGTATCTATTGGTAACACTGGATATGTCAAAAAAAAATTTGATGTATGATGTCTACTTTTTAATTTTCTTTCAGTTTTTGTTTATTTATTTTTAAAACCTATCAGAAAATACGTTCCCCCGCTGTTGCGACTGAAACTCTCAAGTTAAACGGGGATGGCCGAATCGGTGCTGTTTGGAGCTGATCACTTTGTTGTCGCCAGCATTATTTCCAATAATTAACTGCTCATTTTCAGTCGTGTAGTGTAAAAAAGTGGATTTTTAACACAGTGTGTGGTAAACAAAAGTAGGCATTGAACAGTATGCTGGGTGCATATAACTATGAAATACTATAATGGCCCAAGGATTGCCAAATGTGTGTATAAATGGCCTTTTCAAAAATAAATCCTTTGCAACGAAGTCAACATAGTGACTTTTTGTAACTCACATGCGTTCAGATAAGAGGGTTAAGTTAAAGTAAAAGTGCCTTAAATTTTATCAGCCCAACAAGTCGTTACAAACAAAAAAAAAATAGTTTAGACGGTTCGTTAATGTGAATTTCTATGTGATATGATATGTATGGGAGAATTATCTGGAGGAAAAACTATTAGCCATCTTGTGACTGGATTAGATGTTTGAAAATATTTGTTATGTTTATTTTTTAATTTTTTTTAAAGTCAGTTTCAGTATTTGTATAGTTTTAGAATAGGATACTTATTCCCTTGTATTACTTGACAGGTCCCCATTGCAAAACCTACTTAAAAAATGTTTAATAAAGCAAGACTGCCAAAATTAAATCTATCTGAGGCACCACATCACTGTTTACTGCAACAACGACATTATGGTAGGTGCTGCAATGGGGCTTTTTACTTGAGGGGGAGCACAACCCACTTTTGTTAATAAAATGTCAAAAAAGTTTGTTTCCAGTTATCACCGCTCAAGAAGAAGGTCTGTGGGTGATAATCTTCTCAGCTTAAAAGTGATTTATTTAGGATGTTTGTTAATTTTTAGATATATTGAGTACCTTATAATTAAGAAAGTAGTTCATAAGGTTGAGATATTTTTTATATCAAGAAAAACATGTTGCTCTTCCAAATTTTACTGAAATTATTTAAATTCTACATTTTTTTACAGTTTTATTTTGAAACTGTTATCACCAAAAATTATGCCCTAGGTGACAGAAGCACTCTAAGAAAAAAGAGGTTTTAAAGTTATAATAATTAAAGAAGAAAAATAATAAAATATGAATTTAGAAAAATCAAGCTTTATAGGACCTCGACTTAAAGGTTGCAGCAATTTCTCTTCTTAAAAATGTTTTTTTTTATATTAGAAAGAGAAAAAAACTAAAAGTTTTAGATTAAAATTTTTCAGGATCTTTAATTTTTTTCTTTCATTCTCATTACTTTAAAATTTTAGGTAGGGTAGACTTTTTGTGATGACTGGTGATTGACAGTGTCAAAAAGAGTTTTTCCTCGAAGTAACCACAAGTTACCAGGTAAACCAGTTGCTCGTTTTCAATTTTTCTTCGTACAGTAATCCAAGTCATGACGTCACGAGTAACCAGACTATGTTACCAGTTTATGGTTTTTCTATTATTTTTTTTATACATCTCATGTTTTTCTATGATGATGGTTGAGATGGACCATTGTCTTTTATTAAGATCCTAATTGATGAGGTTACTAATTTAGGTGTATTTTCTGCTGTTGAAAGACAATGTTTTTTGTGATAAGCAATATCTAACTGACCAATGTGATTTATTTTTGTAATGTGTTTTTTTGATTGTTTTGGCTTGGGTTGGACTGTGTTGGATTGGGTTGTTTTAGTGAAAAAAAAATTAAAAAAAACAAAAAAAAACCAACGAGCGCAGGCGGACTTGGAGTCCTAGTGACCCCCTTAAATAATTTTTCATAAAAAATCAAAAATAGCAGAAAACTGTATACTGCATAATTACCCAAACGTTAATCAACACTTAAATAAAAGATGAAACAAATAATAAAAACTTAAAAGAAGCTTATGAAAGTGAAATAATTTGGTCTCTCGTTCCATCGTCTTGGAATTCCATCATTGATTATGTCCAACACATCCAAATCGTCATGATACAATATATCTTCCATATTTAAAAAAAAAAACAATTCAACAAATCAAACTGGAAATCAAAATAAACAGAAAACATAACCAACAAAATGCATATGACAGCGACTTAATTGCTCAATTAAGCTTTAATCGCCCAACATCGGCCGGGTTGGTAAACGGCACAATTAACGCAAAAATTTTGTTGGTGGATACCGAATTTACTCGCTAACCGCAATTAAAAGTTAATTGGAGAAAAAATGCGTTGGTGGATACCGGCATTATTGAGAAAGTTAAATACTTGCTGTAAAAGAAATTTACTTTACAATAAAGTTAGTGATATGTGGATCCCACTATAGTTTATTTAACGGAAGGATTCGTTTAGGATCAGAGAACCCGTAACAATAATAGAGATGGGTAAATCCATCAATTTGTACTGAACGAATCGATCAGTGATTCGTTTCTAGAATGATCGAATCTTTTCCATCGATCATTTGCTATGTTTTCATGGGTATTGAGTTCGTTTTCAAAACTCATTCTATCTTTTTCTTTTATATAGCGTGTTCTTGGTCTTGATAAAGAACACGCTATATAAAAGAAAAAGATACAATGAGTTTTGAAAACGAACTCAATACCCATGAAAACATAGCAATTGAATCAATATCATTTGAAATTAAAGAAAATCGTGACCAAAAAAAAGGGCTATTCAGGATGCAGCTAAAATTTTTTATTGTATAAAAGGAATCTTAACGTAATACCTATACCTATACAAAAAAACGAAACGGTAATCACTGTTTTTGTATTTTTCAACAGTCCCGATTCCTGATTTTAAAATAGGTATCAGGATAAATCCATTATTTTCATACAGTTGACTCCGCGCGCACGAATTCGAATGAAAGGGATAAATGAACGAAACGATCGACCTATTTCCAACTGATTCAGTGCATAGTTTATTGGCTGTCTCTTTCAAGATCCACTCACGCTGCTCGCTACTTTCATTCAACCGATTGAATCAGTCTGTCCGTCTGTCTCTCTTCGCGTTGAGTTTCATTTCGTTCGTTTTGTCTCCCTCGGTCAGTCAGTCATTTGATCCCTTCCGATTTAATTCACTCGTTTGTTTGATTCGATCATAGTGAACGAATCGTTCACGAATCACACATCTCTAAACAATAAGTTGAAGACAAAGCATCAATCAATCTACAAAATCTCAGTGGATACCTAGCCACAATAGGCTGTAGTACCAGCAGTTTTAAATACATACTTGATGATACCTGTTACTATATAACTTTTTAAGAAAGCAAAACCTTTGTTAACTTTAATTTTTAAATACTGTGAATGTGGTTAAAACTTATGGGACTGTCATGTACTGTGAAAGTATTGCGAAAGTATTGCGGATCAAAATGTACATGTTTTGCCAAAGGTTCCCCCCCCCCTCAGTCTAAAAAGAAATTGAATCTGGCATGTGGTGAATAAAGAGACCGACCGTCGAATTGCGTGTAACAGTTTGTTCGAATTACTTAGTAAGAAAATTTCCCTCATATGTAAAACTGTCCATAAGAGGTGTGGAATGATCGCTGAATTAATAAGTAATAATTCCCCAGTAGGTGACAATTCCACGGCTCTGACGCGATCTCAATAATATATGAAGCGCTGCAGGTCACCCTCCCGCAAAGCATTATATGTATATCGCGATTGCTATGGAATAAACAGAACGACTTACGGCCTTAGCAACACGTACCTGGAGTAAACAAAATCGCCGACGCGCTGAGTTTCCTAGTTTTTATACAAAATGAACCTTTTCGGGTCTTTATCCGAGGCCGAAATCGACTCGCACACACAAAAAAACATACCTGGAACCAATTTATGGAGTTCTACAAAGCCAGAAAATATGAATTGAAGCAGGAAACGCCGGTGAGCGAGATTGCAAAAATATGAAGAAAGGAAACGGTGACGAGTATAAAGACACTACCGTAAAAACAATTTGGAACGTCACAGCAAAATGTGCAAGAGAAGCAAAAAACACAAAACGACGGGATCTGCAGTTCCAAGAGGACAAGAGAAAACTAAGCTTAACTGCCTTGAAATTTGATGAAATGCAGAAACTACTGAGCAGCTGTGATGAAAGGACACCAGACGGGTTGCTCTTTGTGTTATCCTATGAACTAGCCTGGAGAGGAGGGGAAGGCTGCAGGGCCAAGTTGTAGTTTTTTAAAGAAGAAATGGACAATCCAATTTTTGGAAAAACCACTCAAGGTGAATCTAAGACATGCGCTTAATCCAAGTGGCTGATATTGAATAAAAATCACCCCAATTTCTGTCCGGTTCGACTTTTTCATGCACTGAAATCGAAGAGAGATGCGTTGAAAATGATCGCCTGTTTCTAACGATCAATCCGTTCTGGAAATTGGGACGTCAATGGTTTAAAAACATACCCGTGGGCAAGAACAAGATGGCGAAGCGGACTAAGATGCAGGCTGCACAGGTGGGACTAGACGTGAAGAAAAAAAATATGACAAATCACTCACTGATGGCAACTGCTGTGTCTCATCTCGCAAAAAGTGGAGTTGCTGAACAGGAACTTATAAAGATGACAGGTCATGCTAGCTCCAAGTCCATCGCGAGCTATCTCCAGATGGACGAAGACCATCATCAGGCGATTGTCGATAAAATGCGACAAAGTCAGAGCCGCACTAGTTCAGGGGAAATTTTGAAAAATGAAGATCCGAACGAATGCATGCACTTACTTTGCCCAACTACGGCTTGAGTTGGACAGCGGAACTTTAAGGACTCTTTACTGTCAGAGAGCAGCCTCACTGTCTGTTATGGTTAAAGGCTTTTGCCACAGTAAAGTATTGAGAACAACGATCAATAGTTGAATCTGTTTGCTTTTATATCTAATTGAACGTGATATTTACCTAAATATAATGTAGTTTAAGTTTGGCTTAAGAAAATCTATGTCATCTAATTGAACGTGATATTTACCTAAATCTAATATAGTTTTAGGTTAGCTAAAGAAAATGTATAACATCGGCAAGGTTCCTAAAAGTAAATATAAAACACTGCAAGGTTTTTTTAATAAAATTATCCTACTTTTCAAATTATTAAATTTTACTTTAATTTTTGTATTTTATGTTTAATTTCTAATTAGACATTTTCCCCTCTCTCGAGAATGGAAGATTTTAAGGACTGGAGTTCCAATTCTTCTGCCTTCTCCTGGTTGTGGTCGTCTTTTCGATTTTGTATTGTTGTCCGTCGCCTCTTTATGGTCCTAATCATGTACCATACTAATAGGGCGAGCCCTATGAGACAGCTGGTACAGCTGCTTACAGCGGTCGAATGGTGATGAATGTTCTGCCAAATCTCTTCCTGGAGCTGTTCTTTGATGTCGTCTTGATCGGTAGTCAGCTCTTTCAGATTTTCTCTAATCCTCAATACTGGCTCAGTGTTTATGGGTTCAATAGTTTTGTTGGAGTTAATTTTTGTAATGTTGATCGGAGTTGCTTTTGAATAGCTTCCTTGAACTGGGACGGTTTGACTTCTCTTCGGATTCAAGATGTTATGTTTCGTTTGTATGGTGCACTCCTGGGATATTTGTATTATCACTGTTGAATTTATTGCAACATCTTCCCGGACTCCGTTGCAAATGACTGCAATTTGTGTTAACGAATTTGTTATGAACATGCGTGGAGCTGCTTCCAAAGAATGGACTCAATTTTATGCATTCGAGTGTTGCAATGCCTGGGATGTGGTCGCTCATAAATTTCATCTATGATGCATGAAAGGTTTGTTTTTATATTCGTGACTGATACTGGTGAACATATGAACAAGTGCGGATATGGTTTTATGCACTGTTGCATATCCTCTTCATTAAGTTCGAAGTATTTTTGAGTGTTGTAGTCGACTTAATGTAATTGTCTTCAACATCTAGAGACCAATAAAATTCACTCACTTCACTATTGAAAAGTATCCCAATACTTGAAAATGCGTGCTGTTAACTGTTAACTTTGTTGTAAGGGCTGGAGTCCTGTTTTTCACGCTACTTGGAAACTTCTTGTTTGTTTCTTCGATGATGTCGTGAACATGTGATGGAGAGACAAGATCGTAAATAGTTCCTCTATTAAACTGTATATCTAGTAGTTTGTCGTAGTATTCATGAAGTTTAATGCAATATTTTAACTGCTTAAAAGATGAATATTAAGTGCATTGGTGTCAACTTGTTTGTACCAGGTCTGCATCCTATTGATAGCTTCTATTCCTTGATTTAGACGTTCTTGAAAATGTCGTAGTTTATTGTAGATTCTTGCTTCTGTTTCGTTGAATGTTGAATTTGATGCTCTGATCAGTTCTTGTTGGTTTTTATTTAGAGCGTCAATGTCTTGGTAAACTTCGTCGTTGACTTCAAATATTGTGGTGAGAAATTTTTCCAGTATGCCTCTCTTATTCCTTTTGTGATGAAGATTGTTTATTGTTGCTAGAATCCGTTTGGTGTGATTTCCCAGTTCTTCTAGATGATGGACTAGTGACGTGCATTTGACTTCGTTTGTAAGCTCCTTTGACTTATTGCATAGTTCCGTAAACTGAAGTACGACGTTGGATATTTCTTTTGAGTCTGCCAGGTTTCGATTTTTTGAGTGACACATATCAATTCTAAAAGTTCCTCGATCAATTTTTGCTGATCCGAGATGCTCTACATAGATGCCGTGTTGTGGGTAGTTGATTTTGTATCCAGATTGTGCTGTTGTGACGGTAATAATCATAAAGATAGCCACTAACGTTTGCATTAGGTTCCACTTCGGTGACCTTTGGATTTTATATTTCGATTCTGATGTATTTCTTTCTTCTTCTTTTGATTGGACTTCTGTTTCGTTTGCTGGTAGGGGGATTAATTTATGAATTGGGCGTTTTATTATTCTACCTCCTGCTTTCTTTAATGATACGACTCGAACTGCATGTTGTCTTCTTTTATAATCACCATAGTACCTTCTTTTAAGTTTTCACTCTGATTCTTCCATTTATACTTGTTTTGTAGTCTCGTTAGATATTCTGTACACCATGCGTGGCAAAGGTTTTTTGGACAAGTCGCCAACTGTGTGTCGGTAGTCAGCTCTTTCAGATTTTCTCTAATCCTCAATACTGGCTTAGTGTTTATGGATTCAATAGTGTTGTTGGAGTTAATTTTTGTAATGTTGATGATGTCATGCTATCATTATCGGGAGGCGCTAGTAGTTCTCTTCCTATGAGAAAGTGTCCTGGGGTCAGCACACTGATATCCTCAATGTCTTCTGTTAGAGGGCATAGGGGTCTTGAGTTCTCTATTTGGTAGCAGTAGTAACATAGCTAGTTCTTCGTAAGTTAGAGTGGTTTTCTCCAATCACTCTTCTAAGGTGATGATGCATTGATTTAACTCCTGCTTCCCATATTTCCCCAAAATGTGGTGCTGCTGGTGGAATGAAGTGCATTGGGTTCCCAAATTGACAATTGCATTTTGAAGTGTAGCTTCTTGAGTGAGTTCTTTAATTTCATCTTCAAACAGTCTTGATGCTCCGACAAAGGTAGTTCCATTGTCGCTGTACATATGGGCGCAGTATCCTCTTCGGGCTGTAAATCGTTGAAAGGCGGCTAAGAATGATTCGGTAGTCATGTCGCTCACTACTTCTAGGTGGATGGCTTTTGTAGCTAGGCAGACAAACACGGAGTTGTAGCCTTTATAAGACTTTTGTCCTCTTCCTTTCGTTGCTCTTATTTGTATAGGTCCAGCATAATCTACTCCTGCATTCGTGAATGGTGGTGCTGGGCTAACTCTTGTTTTTGGAACGTGTCCCATTAGTTGTTCTGCTGTTTTCGCTTTGTATCGGATGCACGTAACGCAATTTTTTATTACGTTCTTAACTGCTCGTTTCCCGTTGATAATCCAGAATTGGTTTCTTACATATAACAATGTTGCTTGATTTCCTCTGTGCAGCGTTTTACTATGGGCATCCAATATTATAAGTTTTGAAAGATTGCTGTGGTATGGCAGGATTATGGGATGTTTCTGTTTATACAGTAACCAAGAATTTTCCAATCTTCCTCCAATTCTAATAATACCGTTTTGGTCCAGAAAAGGACTTAAATTCTGTAGCTTGCTTTTCTTGTCGACAAAGTTACTTTGCTGAAGTCATTTGTATTATTCTGTTAGTTCTTGTATTTGCACCCACTTGATAAGTTTAAGGTAGTTTCTTTTTATTTCTTCAACGGAGAGGATGGGACTGCTTTTTCTCTCCATGAACCGATTGCAGTAGGATAGTACTCGCAGCATTTTCGTGAGGTTGGAGAAACGTTCTATCAGTTCATTTTTTATTTGTACTTCAACTTTGAGACATCTTGTTTTTATTTCTTCTTTGACTTCAGGAATTGCTTTTGTAATTGGGAGTTCTTGAAGGAGCTTATCCATTTTGGACCTTTCCACACTATTTCTGTTGACTGTAACTTGTCAGCATCTAATCCGCACGAAATTATATCTGCGGGGTTTTCTTGAGACTTCACATGGTTCCATGAAACTTGAATGTGATCATGGAATCTGTTCAGGCATATGTTTTAATTTCTTCTAGTTGTAGAGCAGACTTGGTTTTTTGAATCAGTTCTAATCGAGGCAGCGCTGTTCGTGATTTTGCTGGAGCCACTTTCGATTTTGCTTGAAGGAGTGAGATTACGTATTTTTTATTTATTATGATTCGACTGTAGATTACTGCTCCATATACCTTCTCGGAGGCGTCGCAGAAGCCATGAAGTTCCATTGTTTTCATTTCTGTTTGGGAATTCTTGTAATGCATCCATCTGGAAATTTTTATATTTTCTATTTCCTTTATTCTGCTTTGAAATTAAATGCATTTGGTACACATCTCTTTGTCAACTGGTTGATCCCATTGTAGTTTTCTTAACCATAAGTCTTGTATAATAAGTTTAGCCTGAATGACGATTGATGCTAGCCAGGTTAATGGGTCGAAGAGCTTGGATATTTCTGATAGAATTTGTCGTTTCGTAGCGTTTTTGTTCATATTGAAATTTTTTTGAACTTTAAATTTGAAGGTGTCATCTGTTGGAGACCATAGAACTCCTAGAGACTTCTTAGCATCTTCTTGAGGCAGTTCCTGGATTTTTTGATCTTTGAATTCTTCCGGTAGTGACTGAAGTAATGCTGGATTATTGCTGGACCATTTTCTTAAGTTGAATACAGCTGAGCTTAGCATTTGTAGTAGCTGTTTCTGGAGCTGTAGAGCTTTCTCTACGCAGTCTGAACCTGATAGAATGTCGTCGACGTAGAAGTCTCGTAGAGTAGCTTGACTTGCTGCTGGATATATTTGTGCTTAGTTGATTGCTATTGCTGCAGCGTCTTGATAGCTAGGTAGGGGGCTGCTGCTGTGCCGTAAGTGACGGTTGTAAGTTCGTATTCGAACATCGGTTTGGTGTTATCTTCTATCCATAGTATTCTCTGAAGTGATTGGTCATCTTGATGAACTTTTATTTGTCGGTACATTTTCTCAATGTCTGCACAGAAAGCAAATTCGTGTTTTCTCCATCGGATAAGTATGTCTGCAATGTTTTGTTGTAACCTGGGGCCGACGTGCATAATATCATTGAGACTGACGCCGGTCGAACTTTTGCAGGATGCATCAAAGACAACAAATTTTCGTCTTGCTGAAATTTTCTTTCCACGTTGGCTAGTCTGGCTGCTGCTCTTGGTTTTGAGTGTCCCAAATTTTCTGGGGACTTTTTAATGGGATTCTGATAACAAATCTTCCATCGCTGTCTCTTGTTATTGTTTGGTCGCAGAATTCTTCACACGCTTGTTCTTCTACGGTTATTTGCTGTATTGAGTCTATCTCTTCTATTTCCCAGAATTTGGTTAGTTGTTTATCTTCTTCATATTGGGCAATCATGCTGACGATTTGAATGCTTTGCGACTCGGTAACTATTGCTCCGGATACAATCCATCCCAATTCTGTATTTTGTTTTAGTAGACCTTCGGGAGTTTTCTGCAAGCCATTTAACATGATGGTGGCATATTCCTTTGCTCGTAAGATGCCATCTATATACCCGGGGTTCATGAATGTTGGGTCTGCTAGGACTTTATTCTTCCAGTTTTCGATACTGTTAATATAGAGCTGTTGCTTTGGCATAGATTGAGTTAGCCTTGGGAGGACTATCATGTTGGCTTCCATTGAAAATTCGCTGCAGAATCTTGGCTTGATTGTTGCCTCAATGGACCATTTGGAGATTTTAGGTTCTCCATCTCCGACTCCAGATATCTCTGCTCTAATATATCGTCGAGGTAGACCTAGTCTTTGGGCAGCGTCCTCTGTTATAAAGGATGATTGCGAACCTTAGTCAATCAAAATTCGTAGTGGTTGTGGTGCACTTGAAGTTTCAACTTTTACTGCTGTTGCAAATTTTCTTCTGTTTTGCTTGTATGATGAGACAAACGACGACCAATTTGTCTTGGATGGAATCGCTCGCCTGATCTTCTTTGATATGTTGAGTTATTGTTTTGAGAATCTCTGGACGTGGTTTCCAGAAAAGTTTCTTCTTTGATTGTCACTAAAGCGGCTATGATTTGAATTGGGCTTCTCCACGTGCAGAAGGGTATGGTGCTGACGACTGCATATGTTGCGTTTTGCTTGGCTATAAAATTTTTTGTTGGTGGTGTTTGACAGGCGGCTGTGGATTTGGCTGGACGGGTGGACGGACGACAAGCCTTCTTCACTGGACGAATGACGAGTCTTCGTGAGCTGGGTGGACGGTATGGACGGACGGCACGTATTTTTGACTGGGTATATGGACGGCAGTCTTTGTGGACTGGATGGACGGCGAGTTTTCTTGACTGGATGAACGGTCGGACGGTATGGACCGATGGCGAGTCTTCTTGACTGGCTGTTTGGACGGCAGTCTTTGTGGATTGAATGGACGGTATGGACGGACGGCGAGTCTTCGTGGACGGTCGGACGGTATGGACAGACGGCGAGTCTTCGTGGATGGTCGGACGGTATGGACGGACGGCGAGTCTTCTTGACTGGCTAGACGGACAGACGGAATGGACGGACAGCGAGTCTTCCCTACTGGCTGTTTCGACGGCAGGCTTTGTGGACTGAATGAACGGTATGGACGGAACGCGAGTCTTCGTGGACAGTCAGACGGTATGGACGGACGGCGAGTCTACTTGACTGGTTCGACGGACGGACCGAATGGACGGTCGGCGTGTCTTCAGATGGCTTGCTGCTGGTTCTTAAAATAGCTCGAAGGACCAATGTGCGAGTTCTCCTCAGCACTTACTTTGCCCAACTACTGCTTGAGTTGGACAGCGGGACTTTAAAGACTCTTTACTTTTAGAGAGCAGCCTCGCTCCCGGCTCGAAGGACCAATGTGCCAGTTCTCCTCGGGACTTACTTTGCCCAACTACGGCTTGAGTTGGACAGCGGGACTTTAAGGACTCTTTACTGTCAGAGAGCAGTCTCACTCCCTGTTATGGCTAAAGGCTTTTGCCACAGTAAAGTTGGGTGTATTGAGAACAACGATCAATAGTTGAATCTGTTTTATTGAGAGTACTACATCTGCTTTTATATCTAATTGAACGTGATATTTACCTAAATATAATATAGTTTAAGGTTGGCTTAAGAAAATCTATGTCATCTAATTGAACGTGATATTTACCTAAATCTAATATAGTTTTAGGTTAGCTAAAGAAAATGTATAACATCGGCAAGATTCCTAAAAGTAAATATAAAACACTGCAAGGTTTTTTAAATAAAATTATCCAACTTTTCCAATTATTAAGTTTTACTTTATTTTTTGTATTTTATGTTTAATTTGTAATTACACATCATTTATCATATAATAATTGTACAATTAATTACAATAAATAGTCTAATTTCTATATTCTTGAAATTTTCTACAGAATACCATTCGTGCTTTGAGAACTAATTCTGAAAAAACGTGATTTTGTTGAAAACCGCACTCGGTTATTTCTTCCGTTGTATCCAAAAATTGCTGCTTTGACACAACAGAAAAAATATACTCGTGCAGTTTTCAAAAAACACGTTTTTTCAGAATTATCGATAATTCTCAAAGTACTTATGGTATTACCCCCGATAACATTCCCCAACGCTTGCAAAATTAAAAGCGTTCCCATTATTTTCAGGATTCAATCAGAAGTATTTCCAGTTGCCTACAATTCAAATGAAAACATGTTGGTTTGTGCACCGACCGGTGCAGGCAAAACAAATATCGCCCTTTTATCTATCGTACATCAAATAAAATGTCACATGGAAGGAAGTTTGATTAGGAAGAATGATTTTAAGGTAATTTTAAATCACTGTAAAACGAATAATTACATTTTATGTTTTTTTTATGGACAAAGATTTAAAATCGTGTTTATGTCATTAAAATATAATCATAATATTAACCACAGTAATTGGCGTAAATAGTCATCAATAATACCTAATTTTTAAGTATTTGGCAGCTTTTAAAACTATTGTTATGAATTTTTTTTTTTAAATCTACGTGGCCGTGAAACCGGGAAATGTGACGGATTTTAAATCGGTTTACCTCTGCTTTCTAAAAAAATCCAATATAATATATTATCGTTAAAAAGAACATTCTATTTTGCAATGGTGCAATCGATATTAAGTTACGGAAACAGTATATGGGGTGGAATTTATGAGAAAACTTTATATAATTTAAAAATTATTCAAAAATCTTTTATTAGAATTATAGAGGGATGCAATAAGAGAGAGCATACAGAAAATCTTTTCAAAAAACATAAAATTTTAAATTTTTCTGAATTATTCTTCATAAACGTTTGTAAGATTATTAAAAAGAATAGTGAATTTAATCTTAAAAGAAATCATAATGATCATAATTATTTTGTACCACGAGTAACAAAAACACATAGTCAAAGGATGTTTATGTATTTATCACCAAAAATATTGAAATCAGTTCCAAGAGAAATTCAAATTTTACTGTTTAAACAATTTTAAATAAAGATAAATAATTATTTTTTTCAAACTCCATAGTAGAAGCAATTTTAGAAAGACAATAAACAAAAAAAAAGAGTGTCTAAATAATTAATTAGCAATAATTTTAATTTGTTTAAATTAATATTGAAAAAATTTGAAATCTATTATATGATGTTTTCTATTTTTCACTAATTTAAAAAAGCACACAGGATTAATTTTCTTGGTTTTTGAAATAAGAACATACTATGATTATGTTGAAATATCAAATACAAAATGTGAATTTAATAATTTTAAGGAAATTTGATCATTTCTCTTTTCGCTTTTGGTCCTTTGTGAAAGGAAAGATTAACACGCCTGGACGAACCCGTATCAGGTGACTTAGATAAGTGCCAGTGCGGAACGATGCCTATTTGTGAGTGATTCAAGGCTGGAAATCAAAGTGTATGATGGCGTTGAATGATGTTTGATTAGGGTCACCAGTGGAGGGCGAAACATCATTTGGTTATTTCTCTTTTCGTTTTGGTTTTTTGTGTGTTCCTTGTGGGATACTCATCCAAGTTTGAATTTTCGTTTTTTCCACCGATCTTTTCATCTTTCGTTTTTAAGAAAAATGTTATTAAAGAACTTTTTTACTACTAATAATACTAAATACTATGTACTAGGCAGGTAAATCGGTTCAGTAATTTTTGCGTAATGCTGGAACAAACAGTCAACACTTTGATTTTTAGAATTTATAAATATCGTTTGTAAAAAAAATCAAAGTACAGAAATGGTGTATCTAGAGATTTACTATATATTTTATTTTCTTTTATAAAAAGTAATGTGTATTAAAAAATTGTCATCATTGTCAATAAAAATCATTTTTATCAACAAGAATTTTCTTTTTTTTTTAAGAAAATATATTCAATTAAAAAAAAATCATTTGAAACAGTATATTTATACACACATTTAATTAACAAGTCAACTTTTAACAAATTTTATTATAAAGTTTATCTTTTCAAAATTGAACACACGACGCAGCCAGTTTTCGCGCGTGTTTTAGTCCTTTTATTTTTTAAAACTACAGCCAAAGTACATAAGAAGAGTAAAGATTTTTTTTTATTTTGAGTTATTAGAGCTATCTGATAGATCACGGTGTATACTAAAAAAGCAAAAAAAATATTTTTGTTTATACCTAAAAGCTAAGAAGGCTCAAACCTTTTTACTTCGTTTTTCTAAAAACAGATAATTTTGACTTATGATCTTTTTTGCCATTATAATCACAAAAATAGGACATAGAATTAGACTCGCATAGAATTAGATCACCTATGTGTGAAGACCCACACATCAGCCAGATGGTTCTGTATTAAGGGAAGTTTTAAAGTTATTCTTTGTTCGATTTATTTTTAGATTATTTATGTCTGTCCAATGAAAGCTCTAGCCACGGAGATGGTGACGAACTTTGGCAAAAAACTGGCCCCCGTGGGTATTTCAGTAAAAGAGTGTACGGGTGACATGCAGCTGACAAAAAAAGAGATTGCTGAAACACAAATGCTGGTCACCACACCAGAAAAATGGGATGTTATTACTAGAAAATCGGCAGGTCTGTATTTACTGTGCAAAAACGAAGTTACTCATTCAAACGTAGAAAAATTAAAAAATATTTTTTTTAGAATTATTTTTATATTAATCTCATTTAAAAATGTCTGGTATTTATTGGAAACTACATTCTTGGTTAGGATTTAGTAACATAAAAGACTGAAGTGGACTGAGTGAAGCATCTAAAACTATATATATATATATATTTGGAAATCACAAAAAGTAGGCTATATTAAACAAAAACATTAAAATATTTTTTAGTATTTTTATATTTTACGGTCCTTTTAAATTTATTTGAAGAAAATTCCACAAAGGTGATATCATGCACATTTAAGTTGCTCATTTTAAATATTTACAAAAGCTATTTTTTGAATTCACAGCGTCAGTCCCTTTATAATTTATTTTATATAAATATCAAGTATTCCAAAACTTTCCCTATTTTTTAACCAGCTCTCCGACGATCCGATTTCTAGTGCTAATTTTCTTATTCCAGTTGACACAGAAGTGGTAGGTCTAGTCAAGCTTCTAATAATAGACGAAGTTCACCTGCTGAACGGTTCTAGAGGTCCCGTCATTGAAGCCCTGGTAGCAAGAACTTTGAGACAAGTGGTTAGCAGTCAAAGTATGATAAGAATTGTGGCGTTGTCTGCTACGTTGCCAGGTTACCTCGATGTGGCCCAGTTTCTAAAGGTTAACACTAGGAGTGGTTTGTTCTTTTTTGACAACAGGTAATGACTTATTCAGCGCCACCTAGAGGAGAAATTTTTCTCCTCTACTAATCTGGTTTGCAAAAAACGGTTTTTTTTTCGGAAATTTCGAGAACTTTTGCCAGTTTTTTTCGAACCCTGTTTTAGACGCCATGAACAGAGCTTGATTAACAATTTGCAAAATTACAATTAGTAAGTTTTCACATCGTATTCAATATGTATCGAAAATCGAGCATCTTGTTCTTTCATATATCACGCTTTTTGTCGGAACAGAGAACATGCTCTATGAAAGAAAAAAAAGACAATCTTTTCAATACGTATTGAGTACGATGTGAAAACATACTAAATGGCTTTCTTTATGCAACAACAAAATAGTAACTTCCTACAGAGTGCTTACCAGTCAGGATAATTAATTACTTATAAAAATTCACCACTTGCATTTTTAAATCCTTTGAAGTTACAGGGTGGCCGCTTTTTTTGTTCCCTAAATGTTCCTGGTTTTTCAGACCTTTTATTAAATTCTCTATCTCTCTCTTCCTCCCCCCCCCCCGGTTTAGTATTAATTATAATTTATATTTAAAGGCAAGGGCGCGAATCTAGTATCTCAATTCTAGATTTGTTACCAAAATAATGTCTTAAATGCGTCGCAGGCGAAAAAATTTTATTAAAGGTTTTAACATGCTTTAAATGTTATAGGAAAAAATTCAACACTTTTGCAGTTTAAGCTAAACATTTTGAACTTCACGATTTTTATTTTTTAAAAAGTTGGTTTTACTTGCCAAGCAAGCGCCGATTTTGGGCGGAGGGGGGGGGGGGTAAAAGAAGTAATTCTCTCCCCCCCCCTTGGACTTAAATATGTAACAAAATAAATCGAGTAAAGGTTTACTCTAAAACTTCTCTCGCTCAAGAACATATATAAAAAAAACCACTACTCGTATACACATGGATTAGATTGGGTCGGTCAGACTGTTTCAGGGTATATCCAGACTTTTCTTGGGTGTATCCACACTATTCAGGGGTGTATTCATTTTTTTTATGGTGTACTGGAACATTCTCATTGTGTATCCAGGTTTTTCAAGAGTGTAGCCTAATTTCCAGGGTCTTTCCAGACTTTTCCAGGGTATTTCTAGACTTCCAGAGTGTAGCCAGACTTTTCCAGGGTATTTTCAGACTTTTCCAGAGTGTAGTCAAACTTTCCAAAATTTTTCCAGGGTCTTTCCAGACTTTTCCAGGTTATATTCAGACTTCCAAAGTCTATCCAGACTTTTCCAGGGTTTTTCCAGACTTCCAGAGTGTATCCAGGCTAAACGTGACCTGGATCTTAACTTAAGTTACTTCTTATTTAACATTTCGTTCCATAACTAGAGATTTATGGCACGAAAATTGTATATATATAATATATATTATGTAGTCAAAAATTTTGGCGCCATTAAACCACGATTTTTGTAAGCTTTCCACGATGTAGCACACAGTGAGAAAAAAAATATTTAGTTTTTAGGGATGAAGTTTTTTGGGGGTAGCTCCGAAGGGTGTAATAGGGGAACGTTCAAAAACAATAGGGGTCTGCGCGTCAACACAAGTAATCACTATGTAACATTTTGCTATGATTGGTGCAGGGGTTTTTGAGTTAGAGTGGCTACAAACCAGGCGACAGACAGACCCACATACAGAGCGACGGCGTCTGGATCCGTGCTTATCACTATTCCGAACCTCAAAATTCGTGGAGCATCATGAAAATCCCGAAGTGCCATTTTTAGATGATTACATTACTTCCCTTAGCAAGGGAAGTAAAACATTTAAAAAATAAAACATTTTAAGGGATTTTCTGCATAAATTCAAACATTTTCGCCTGCGACGCTATAACACTATTAATTTTTATGACTTGTCAAAAATTACATTCTTAGTAAAATTTTCTTCAAAAATTCGGCCTGTGGCGCTATAACACAATTTTTTTTACGATTTTGTTTCAAAAACGGCATTTTTAGGGTAATTTTCGATTTAAAGCATGTTTTACCAAAAGGTGAGTTGGGTAAAATCTGATTACCCCCCGTAAATTTGAGGCCTGGGAGACTGGGCGAGAGACGAATCTAGTATCAATTCTACATATGTTGGGTTGGGTTGGGTTAATGGCATGAATGGTATGAATGCAAAGGCGAAATTATAATAATAATGCCATTTTTAAATGTTGCTGAAAAAACATCCTTAAAATTTGTCTAAAATTGTAACAATCAATGATCCGCTGGTAGAATTTTTTTGCATATTGAGCGAAAAATAAAAGAAAAATTACCTTTACTGTTATTATTAAATATTTTAAAAAAATGTTTAGATATGTTGAGAAAATCAAGTCTTTAAGGCGCCGCTCTGTAGGAAAAAATTAAAATTTAGGCCGAAAATATGGTATGACAGAAAAGGTCCATGAAGAGGCCTAATTGCTAGGCCTGCGGGTCGCCCCTTATTACTACTTACTACTAGGCCGAAAATTCTGTAGAAATTCATGTTTTCTGAAATATATCGCTGACTTCAACATAGGCTTTTAATATAAACTACAAAGAAGTCTTTTTTGCCCTGCTCGAACTTCACTTTGCTTGCGTAACGTATCTCTGTCAAGCTGCCACAAGAAATTTGGAATAAAAAAAATATTCGATTAAATGAAACTTTTTTAAATAATTAAACATAATTTTTTTTGAAGGTTTATGGGTTGAGGGATGTTATTAATGAAACGCCCTTTTTTTGAAATGTCAACGTTTCGCAAAATTTATTTGCTTCTTCAGGGCTATTCAAGAAGGCCGTTCCATATTCCGTTGGTATTTCAAAAAAAGGACGTTTCATTAATAAGATCCCTCAACCCATAAACCTACACGTTCAAAAAAAATTGAAAATAGGATCGTTAAACCATTCTACAAGTATTAAACATAATACCTATTGTTGTAAAGTTAAAACTCTGAATCTGTTAATAAGTTTTTTTTATAAAGTAGACATTTTTAAAGAATTATCCTTTAATTGGCGCTAGGATAATTTAAATAAAATTCTCAGGGCATAGACTTAAACAAGCTATTCCGTCAATATAAAAACGACGGCTGAAAAATCGGAACAAAAGGTTTGCTAAGGTTTTGTTGTAATATATGTATTCTTTACAATATGCCAAAAGCTTACCAATTGCAACAAAAGCTTGTAGTTTCAGAATTTTTGATTAAATTGCGATTTAACTAAAAAGCCAGTAAACTGTTATCGTTTTAGTGCGCTATAGCTTATTATTATGTTATTGGTTAATAGAAAAGTTGACAGATTAAATATGAATTTGTGGTAAAGTGGAAATAATAACGAAATATTTGGTTGCGTAGTCTCTCTCAAAATCATAAACGTACTTAGGTAAAAAAGCAAAAACAATCAATTTAATTTTTAGGTTCAGGTCAGTGCCGTTAACAACCAGTTTTATTGGTGTCAAAAAGAAGAATGAAATTGAGATAATGGATATGGTGTGTTATGAAAAAGTCGTAGATTTTATAAAGAATGGACATCAGGTTAGTGAATACTTTAAAGATCACATGTTTCTACCACGGTATGCGTAAGCATACTAATAACCCTGAAAGCAGTGGGGAGGGTGTGCCAGGCGGCCATCTTTGAAAACATGGAAAAGCCTAGACATTGCAACAAATTTAATACAATATCTCAAAAACCACTTATACGATTTGAACTTATAGTAACTCATTTTCAGGAGCATTCTATGGCGCTTCCGCTCATGTATGACACATCATGCAATTAAGCGCACTTTGGCTTAAAATTAGTTTTAGAATTAAAAAATTAAAAAAAAAAATATTTTATTTTTAACTTTTTTTTAAAAATTATATAGCTTTCAAGTTTATGTGGTGATTTTAATAAAACCTTCCCAGAAGTTCCCCCAAACCCTTATCTTTGTCTCCGTTTACTTTTTTTTTTATTAAACTCCAAGTGCTTTTTTTAATATGTAGTAATTCATTGGCGTGTTTTTTTTTTCGTTTTTTGAAAATTGCGACCTTCTGCCACTTTGAGTTAAATAAAACTTTTTCTATCTTGTTGATTTTAACATCTGATGGCACTTTTAAAAAGGAATTAAATGGGCTTTATAACAAGTAGGTCATTTGGTATGGGTCCCCCAGAAACAAGGATTTAGCAGGTAACAAAATTGTAAAAAAGTTGTGAGATGGCTACCCAAACTTTAGACCCACAGATCAGGAAGTAGTTAGGAGGTGATTTTGATTAGACCTATATTTTCTGATTTCACCTCTTATTGTCTATTATTTCGTACCTCAACTTTTTCGAAATTTAAAAAGAAAAAATTTTCTGAAGGTTTTTATGGAACCATGTTGCGTTTTTTTTTTTTTTTTTTAAATGAGGAACTTGTCTAAGTTTAATATTTATATCATTTTCAGAAATTTTATGATGGCAGTCCATAGGGGCGGTTAGTCCAGGAGAATTTTGCGAATTTCATAAAGTACATTTTGTCATATCTACTTTTCTTATTAACAATTTCATAAATGGGTGGTAAAGTATACCTTTCACGACTCTATTTTTGCAAGTTTCAAAATGGCGCCCTGGAGACAGAAATAGACCAGGAGAATTTTGGGATATTTTGATGTAAACTTTCGAAGAGCAATTAAGTATTATATGTTTTGGATATTAAACCTGACGTGAGTTCCTTTCAAAAACAATCTTTAAAAAACCCCCCTCCCCCTTCTAAGCAGACAATGGTTTTACATTTTAAATGGGTGTTGTTATTTTATTGATAGATCTAGTAGGCCGTGCTGGCCGTATAAAAAAACTTAGACGTTTGACGTCACTTTCCGAACAAGATTAGGTGCAATTAGTTTTCGTAGTGACGATTTTTACATTTATTTTATTTTTGCATTTGCTTAAATCTAATCTAGTAAAGTTATTTAAAAAAAAATGATAATTGTGTTTAATCGACAATTTTTGAATTATTTTTTTTAGAAAACATGGTCTTGTAGTTTATTCAACTAGATGAGGAATTTGTAATTCATGACTGGGGGGGCTGGTAATTGTTTATTTAAATGTTTTATGGCGGCTAAACAAGTTTACCTATCCACCAACTTTTTTTAATGAAATAATTACCTAATCAGGGTTAAGTAACTCGATTTTAAAAAAAGAGCTGTCAACGCAGCATATTTGGTGTGTATCTATTGGTAACACTGAATATGTCAAAAAAATTTTGATGTAAAAGGTTATCTTTTCTGTTTACTTTTTAATTTTCTTTCAGTTTTGTTTATTTATTTTTAAAACCTATTAGAAAATACGTTCCCCAGCTGTTGCGACTGAAACTCAAGTTAAACGGGGATGACCGAAGCGGTGCTCTTTGGAGCTGATCACTTTGTTGTCGCCAGCATTATTTCCAATAATTAACTGCTTATTTTCAGTCGTGTAGTGTAAAAAAGTGGATTTGTCGAAAGTTTGTTTTTTAACACAGTGTGTGGTAAACAAAAGTAGGCATTGAACAGTATGCTGGGTGCATATAACTATGAAATACTACACTGGCCCAAGTTCTGCAAAATGTGTATATAAATGGCCTTTTCAAAAATAAATCCTTTGCGACGAAGTCAACATAGTGACTTTTTGTAACTCACATGCGTTCAGATAAGAGGGTTAAGTTAAAATAAATGTGCCTTAAATTTTATCAGCCCAACAAGTCGTTACAAACAAATAAAAAAAAGTTTGTTTCCAGTTATCACCGACGTAGAAGGTCTGTGGGTAATAATCTTCTCAGCTTAAAAGTGATTTATTTAGGATGTTTGTTAATTTTTAGATATATTACCTATAATTAAGAAAGTAGCTCATAAGGTTGAGATATTTTTTATATCAAGAAAAATATGTTGCTCTTCCAAATTTTACTGAAATTATTTAAATTCTACATTTTTTGACAGTTTTATTTTGAAACTGTTATCACCAAAAATTATGCCCTAGGTGACAGAACCACTCTAAGAAAAAAGAGGTTTTAAAGTTATAATAATTAAAGAAGAAAAATAATAAAATATGAATTTAGAAAAATCAAGTTTTATAGGACCTCGACTTAAAGGTTGCAGCAATGAAGTTTTGTACACACTGGTTGCAGATTTGTGTATTTAATTTTATTTTCTCTTCTTAAAAATTTCTTGTCTTTCAAAAAAAATGTTTTTTTTTTTATATTACAAAGAGAAAAAAATGTTTTTTTTTTATATTACAAAGAGAAAAAAAAAACCTAAAAGTTTTAGGTTAAAATGTTTCAGGATCTTTATTTTTTTTTCTTTCATTCTCATTACTTTAAAATTTTAGATAGGTATAATGACTGGTGATTGACAGTGTCAAAAAGAGTTTTTCCTCTAAGTAACCACAAGTTACCAGGTAAAACAGTTGCTCGTTTTCAATTTTTCTTCGTACAGTAATCCAAGTCATGACGTGACGAGTAACCAGACTATGTTACCAGCCGATGGGACACGGTTACTTAACAAATGTAAGGTTCAAAGTGCGGTTTACCGATTGTTTACGGTTTTTCAATTTGTATTATTTTTTTTTTATAAATCTCATGTTTTTCTCTGATATGGTATATGGTAACCGTGACGTCATGACAAGTAACCCAAACAAGTTACTATTATCCTTGAGCAAAAAGCCTATATGTAATACCATTAAACCATGTAGACAGTTTTAAAAACTTAAACAAAATTGGTTGAGATAGACCATTGTTTTTTATTAAGATCCTAATTGATAAGGTTACTAATTTAGGTGTATTATATGCTGTTGAAAGACAATGTTTTTTTGTGATATGCAATATCTAACTGACCAATGTGATTTATTTAGGCATGTCTATGTGCAATAGTTGTCTGCATTTGTCCTTTGTTTTATTAATGTATTTATTTGGTTTTTAGATAAATGAAAATTATTAACTACCAATGTTAATCAACACTTACATAACAAATAAAAAAAATCTTAAAAGAAGCTTATGAGAGTCAAATAAGTCTGAAGTCTGAAAGTTTTGTGAGCCGAAACCTTCTAAAGAACCCCCTGTTGTCCATAGTCTCAAAATAATTTGGTCTCTCGTTCCATCGCTTTGGAAGTCCATCGTTGATTATGTCCAACACATCCAAATCGTCATGATACAATATATCTTCCATATTTAACAAAAAGCATTTCAACAAATCAAACTGGAAATCAAAATAAACAGAAAACATAACCAACAAAATGCATATGACAGCGAGTTAATTGCTCAATTAAGCTTTAATCGCCCAATATCGGCCAGGTTGGTAAACGGCGCGATTAACACAAAAATTTTGTTGGTGGATGCCGAATTTACTCGCTAACCGCAATTAAAAGTTAATTGGAGAAAAAATGCGTTGGTGGATACGGGAATTAGTTTTTTTATTTATAAGGATGAAAATGGTCACCAACACGTTAGGGAGAAGGTCGTGACATATATTGGAAGTAAGTGGCAAGACTTTGGGCCGTTTGCAGAAGCAATAATCAGTAAACAAATGAGCCCATATATGTCACTACCTGTTTCCGAACTTGTTAGTGACTATTTTCATCCCTATATAGATAAAAAACCAAGACATTTAAATAAACAATTACCAGCTCCCCCCCCCCCTTCCCGCAGTAATAAATTAAAAAATCCTCTTCAAATAGTTGAATAAACTGCGAGATCATATTTTCAAAAATTGTCGATTAAACGCAATTATAATCCTTTTTTTAAATAACTTTACTCCTTTACTTCCCTTAATTATTCTTCAGCAAACGCAAAAATAAAATTAATGTAAAAATCGTTACTACGAAAACTAATTGCACCTAATCTTGTTCAGAAAGTGATGTCAAACGTCTAAGTTTTTTATACGGTCAGCACGGCCTTCTACATATATATAAATTTCTACCTTCCGCTGCTCTGGGGAATTTGATTGACAATCCATCTTTCCGTGTCTCCATCGCCTTACGTCTTGGTCGACCTGTGTATGAGATACACACCTGCACTTGCGGCAAAAATGTAGATATTTATGGCTTACATGGGCTAAGCTGCATTAAAAGTGCGGGTCGTTTACTAAGTCATGGGTTGATCAATGACATAATAAAAATAAAACCTGGTATTTGTCGAGGAGATGGAAAGCGGGTGGATGGTTTTTCGTTAGTTCCATGGAAAGCTGGTAAGGCACTGATTTGGGACGCTACGTGCAGAGATAGGTACCATCACTTTTTTATATTTCGACAATATATCAAAATTAAGTGGGGAAGCTGCACGTAGCGGAATAGCGGAGGAGCAATATTAAAAAGAGCAAAATACAAAGAGCTGGAAAGCCGTTGCGTTTTTGTTCCCTTTAGTGTAGAATCCTTTGGTCCTTGGTATAATGAAGCTAAAAAGCTTGTTTCGGACTTAACAAATAAAATTAAACATAAAGAAATACATAGCTTTATTACCCAAAGGATCAGTCTCGCAATAGAAAGATGAAACGTGGCCTCAGTGTTGGGAACCATACCAGCGGATCATGGTCTAGATGAGGTTTTCTATTTATAATTTCAATTTTTATATTTCTAATTTTGTTTAAATTATACGATTTTTCTGTCTCTAGGGCGCTATTTTGAAACTTGTAAAGATGGAGTGGTGAAAGGTATATCTTACCACCAATTTATGAGACTGGTAATAATAAAAGCAAATATGACAAAATGTAGTTTATGAAATTCGCAAAATTCTCCTGGACTAACCGCCCCTATGGACCGCCATCATTAAATTTCTGAAAATGACGTCATGGGTAGGTTTAAATAATAAATTTAGACAAGTTCACGATATACTTGACAAGTTCCTCATTTAAAATTGGAGAAAATGGTGGTTTTATTCAATAAAACCTTTAGGATGCTATAGAAATACATATTAAAATAAACAAAAAAACGCAATATGGTACCATAACCTTCAGCAAAAAAATATTTTTTAAAATTTCGAAAAAGTTGAGGTACGTAATATTAGACAATAAGAGGCGAAATCAGAAAATATAGGTCTAATCAAAATCACCCCCCCCCCCCCAACTACTTCCTGATCTATCGGTCCAAAGTTTGGGTAGCCATTTTACAACTTAAAATAAAATTCATATTTTACAATTTTGTTACCCACTAAATCCTTGTTCCTGGGGGACCCATGCCAAATTACCAACTTGTTATAAAGTCCATTTTATTCCCTTTGAAAAGTGCCATCAGATGTTAAAATCAACAAGATAGAAAAAGTTTTATTTAACTTAAAGTGGCAAAAGATCGCAATTTCCAAAGAACGAAAAAAAAAACGACTCCGCCAATGAATTTTAAATTAGGGTTTAATAAAAAAAAAGGTAAACAGAGAGGAAAGGGTTTGGGGGAACTTCTAGGAAGGTTTTATTAAAATCACCACATAAACTTGAAAGCTATATAATTTTAAAAAAAAGTTAAAAATAAAATTTTGATTTTTTTTAGAATTTTTTAATTTTAAAACTACTTTTACGCTAAACTACGATTAATTGTATTATGTGTCATACATGAGCGGAAGCGCCATACAATACTCCTGAAAATGAGTGACTATTCATCCAAATCGTATAAATGGTTTTTGAGATATTGTATCAAATTTGTTGCAATGTCTATCCATGTTTTCAAATATGGCCGCCTGGCACCCCCCTCCCCACCGCTTTCAGGGGTAATAGTATGCTTACGCATACCCTGGTAGGGCTGTCTAACCACCATATTAACTTCCTGCTGTTATCCCTTCACGCACCAAAAAGGCCAAATTTTACTGTACTATTATAGGCAAAAGTACAGAATTAATTGAATGTCATTCACTCACTGAAATTACTTTGTAAGTAGAGCCTTCGTACGATGTTTGCAATACAAATATTTTTTCCGGCACAATAGTGCAGTCTTTTTGTAAACTTCTTTAATACAGGGAATCTGAAAAGACTTAGCCTCCCCCCCCCCCCTAAAACTTGAATTTGTTAACATAATTACGAATTTTGGGAATAAGAAAATAGTAGTCTTTACAACTAGTGGCTAAAATGTTTTTACAACTTTTGGTTTAGTTAAAAATCGTTTATTCTCAACCAACTGAAATTGACAGTTCATTACAGAGAATATAACTAGATAAGATATGTATATTATTTTTTTTTTACAAATAGAAGGTATTTTTAAGCAATATTATTGTAAATTAAAAATTTATTAAGTATCGTTTCTGGTATTTGGTTACAGATTCTAATACCATAACAAAGAATGAATTTGTTTCCGAAGTAACTTAAGGCTCTATTAGGAATTTAATTGTTGTTATTTCTTCTTTCCTGTGTGTGAAGTTTTTGTGTGAGTCTAGAGTAACGGTTCATTGTTTTGTTTTGATTTTTATTAATGGATTGAAGTAAGGTCAGTACCTAGTCTGAATTGGTGAAGATTTTTAAGATCAAGATAACCATTAGGTTTGTAAATGTTTATTGTTAGTTCTAAAAATGGAAGTTTGTGTGTGCATTTAATGGCTTTATTTAATCGATTGACTATAGTTTGACTTGTGGATACCCAAATTGAAATCAGATATTATAATTTAGAGTATAGATCAATGCATAATATGTTTATGTTTAAATATTTTAGTGGCATATAATATATTATTCTATTAAATTTTCGTCTATGTATAAGGAGTCAACAAATAAATTTGTCCGGCATTAACAAGTATCAAACGTTTATTTGTTTGTACAGTATAGTAAAGAATAATGGTATTCCAAATTGTACAAAGAAAAAAAATAATTAAAAATGTCAAGACATTAATTAATATCACAATTTTATACTAACGTTAAGTATGTATTCTTTTAAAAACTTTTTTTTTTTTTGTTTATTTAGTGTAAATTATTTTGATATTTTTGCATTTGTTTCTATTTTGTACGCTCAACAGCTTATGCTGAATTGAAGACCTTTTTTATTTTAATTTGTCTAAACTCAGACAGAAAATATATCTATGCGGAAAATTTGTGTTGTAATTTATTAAAAGGTTTTCCCTCGGGTTTTCTACAACATTGTTTCGCCCATAATTAGTTCGGTGTGGTCTTATAGAGAAAAGCTGATGTTGCCTTGTATTTCTCTTAAATTGAGTATGACTATGATGTTGTTAATTACCTTAAAAACAAAATGAGTAACATTTTGTTTTCTCTACGTCTCTGAAGAGATTTTAGACCACATAATAACAATCTCGCGTTATAATTGATGTTTCTGTACGGAAAATGATGTTTATAAAATAAATGTTTCCAAAATCTATTTTGGACCTTTTTTAGAATCAGAATCAGAAATTATTTATTTCCTAAATGATTGTACAGGTTACAATATGGAAATCGTCAAAAAATATACCTAACTAAAAAAAAAAAGATTTTAATACCCTAAGGGTAGGTTCGTCAATTTATAAATACAGTTGATGATGAGAAAATAAATGAATAGATGAAATCATATAAATTAACAAATATAAATAATACATAAAATAACCTATAAACTAGGTATAGCTAAAAATTAATTAAAAAAAGAAAAAAAACAAGTGCATAAAATACAAATTCAAGACAAACTACAAACACTAATAGTTATTTTAAGGCTTAAAGTCTTCTACATGGTAGGGGCACTTTTCTAAAAGAATTTTTTTAATTGTGAGTTTAAATCTTTTAACATTACTGATATCTCTCACTGCTTTTGGTAGTTTATTATAAAGGCTTACAGCCTTGTAAGAGGGAGATCTCTCATAAAGTGCAGTATTGTGATGATTAGTTCTTAAAAACTCGGTCTTGTGTTATAATGATTGTTATTAAACATTGCATTTTTTGATGTTTAAAGACAGTTTTACACGTGGTGCGGGGAGAGATTTTAAAGATAAGCCTCAGGATTCTTTTTTGTGCCACAAATACTCTTTCAATATATGCCGCATGTCCCCAAAATATAACATTATATGATAATACAGAGTAGGCTAGCGCATAATAGACATTCATAAGACCATTTTTGTCCAAACTATCTTTTAATTGACTTATGGCATAGTAAGCAGAATTTAATTTTTTACAGACGTGGTCAATATGATTTTGCCAGTTTAGACCACTATCAATTTGTATGCCCAAAAATTTAGTAATATTTACTTGCTGAATGATTTCATTTGACAGCCGTATGTCGCCAATGTCATAAGAAACTCGGTTATTGTTTGATGAAAATTTTATGCACACAGTCTTGTTGATGTTTGCTATTTGCTTATCGTTGGTGCACCAGGTGTTAAAATGCATCTGGTTGACGTCAATGTGGCATTCCAAGGCAAAATGATCACCTAATGAGAAATCTCTTACAGTGGATTTGAATATTTCTGAAGAAAAATTTGTAAGGCAGTAATCTTACTTTGACTTAGATGTGATACCGTAACTGTTTGTGAATACCCTGGTAAAATCAAGATTTGATACCTTTAGATTAAAATATTGAAGGATATCAGTAATAATTGTTTTTTGGTTAGTTTTGTAAAAATCAAAATTGAGATCCTCACAGACAATTACTTTTTCACACATTTTTAGACACTCACTTATTACAAAATATAATCTATTTAAGAATACAATACAAAAAACTGTTGGATCGTTTTGAGAGAGTAATATTTCTACAGAATTAAGCTTATTAAGTAACGACTGAGAGTTCACAAAAATAACTTTAAACTTATCTTTCTTTGTCATAGGTGGATTAAGTCTTCTGTAGGATCCATTCATAAAAAAAGCGTTATCAAGGTTCTGTTCTATCCGAGCTATTGAATCATTATTTAAGCTTTGAATATAATAATCGCTAAATCTGAGAGAAGTTTCGGATTCGATTTCAGTTTGAGAAGAACTTGGTGATGTATAGTTTCTTAGACTTTCATGATTTAGTGTTTGTATTGCAGTTTGAGTATTTAATAAAATGTTTTGACTACTACTAACAGTAACAAGACAAGTATCAGAATTTTTTGTAGGCAACATCTCAGGCACAGGTTTTACTATTATTATCAATTGATGGTTGAACCTTAACAAAAATTAAGTTTTTTGCATTTTTTTCATTAAAATTTGGCCTGCAATTTTTTGAGATATCACATAGTTCCCTTGTTTACATCCATTTTTGACATTTACTTCAATTTGTGATATGTTTACTTCTGTAAAGTTATTAATCTTGCAAACAAACTCATTAAATTTTTTATTAAAGTTTAATATTTGTTAAACATTATTTTGATTTTTATGCAATATTGGTACGGAAAGGAAAATAAGGTTTATATTAATGCATTTTTTAAGCTTATCTTTAATAAATTTAACCGAAGGGTATTTTTTATTGTCTAAGTCATTCGCTCCTGCCATTATTATTATATAGTCCTTAGGTGTAAAATACTTCGCAATAAGATCTATGTTCTCAATAACATCACTGTATCTTGCACCAGATTTTATGAAGGTTGTAAGTGAATAGGTTTGAAGTAATTTATTATACCTCAATTTTGTGCTGATATTCTGTCCATTTTCATCACAAAGAAGCAAAATCTTGGGTTTGTTTTTATCACAACTGAATTCTTTTTGTTTTTCTTGGCATCTCTTTTTAGCAGATGTGGAACGAATTTCCGATGTTTCTCCTTTTTTGGGGGAACAGTCTGCCTCAGCTATCACCTGAGCTTCTACAGTAATCTTTTCAGTATATATGTTAGTTTGAGTGCCTTTAGATTTTTTATTATTTTCTGTACTTGTAGAAGAATCTTTTGTTTTTAATTGAGTAGTTTGCATTTCTTTTGACTTGTTAGTTTTTACTTTTGCATCTGTTTGCGTATTAGAATGTAAAGTTTTTTTTTGATCGGTATTAGTACTGGCACATTTTATTACCCTAATATTATTATTCTCGTGTAACAGACTTATTTGTTTTTTTAGCGCATCTATTTTTGTCTCTAACTGTACAATATTTATTATTTAGCCGTTCACTGATAGATTGGATTCCATATAACAGAGCAATATTCAAGTGTACTGCGAACTAATGTGTTGAAAAATGTTATGTAATAGCTTTGGTATGTTTAATATATTTCGTGTTACGTTTAATAAAACCCATCAACTTACAACTTTTTAACAAATATCTGTTACACCCTTTCACAACACGGTCTAAGTCAAGTTGCCGATCTGAATGAAAGAAAACAGAATAGGTCCAAGATGAGAAGTTTGGGGAATTCCGTCTTAGAGGTGATACCACTTATATTCACCACTTAATTCACCAAGTAAATTCCAGATATGACAAACGCTGTCAAAGGCCATGCTCAAATCCGTCTAAATGACATTCACTTTTTGCTTGTTTTCCACTGCGTTTACTACATATTAGATACTTAAAGTAAATATTTCAACGCATCGGTATCGGTATACGTAACGCGGTCGAAACAAAGTCAAAATACACTACATTTTTGACGTGTTCATGCCATGTTTCGAACGATGCCTGCTTTGACGGGTGTGATAACAGAATCTCGTTGCGTAAGGAAGGATGTACGTATCTTTACGGACCCACGAACATACGCAACGATTTCAATCAGCAGTTCTGTCATCGCAACCTTCAAGAAAGCGGGCATCGTTCGAAACAACGCATAAAAAAGTCAAAAATGTAGTGTATTTTGATTTTGTTTCGAAAGCGTTACGTATACCGATACCGATGCGTTGAAATATTTACTTTAAGTGTCTAATTATAGAAAGTGACTAGGTTTGTTATAGTGGACTATCTTTCTTTTAAATGTCTCTCTTCGTCGGTTATTGTTTCAAACAACTTTGAAAGGGCGGATATGATAGAAATGCCTCAGTAGTTTGTAGATTGCTTCCAAAGCTTAGGAAATTCGCCAGAGTTAAATACTTCTGGAAAAGGATTCTCAGTGGAGATGCCAGAGAATTGCAACAACGTTTAATGACACCATCTAAACCAGCTTTTTTTGGGGATCCAGACTTCCAGATGATTAAGGTTTGTGATAAACTCAACGTTTGATGTGTTGACTTGTAACAAATCTTGAGCTGATTGATCAACAAAGCAGGACTGGAAATGGTCGGAAAATGCGTCAGCGATTGTTTTCGATGTTGAAAATGTTTGGTTCTGGTATTTTATAGAGCCGGAATGTCTGATAATGTGACGTATTGTCAGATATTTTCAAGTAAATATTTTTAACTAAAAATACGAGATTAGCTAAAAGTTAAAAATAATTAGTTTTTGTAAATATTGCCATTTTGCGCTATTTTTCTTAAAATGGTCTTCTTTGCACACAAAAAAGCATCGGTATCTTTTTTAAGATATAGTTGGGATATCCTGTGTAAAATTTCAGAAAAAAAATGAAAGTAAAGTATGCGTATTTAGACAGAGATGTCATTCGAAATCGTTTTCATATCTAATATTTTGATTCTTAGGCAATGGTATTCGTCACGTCAAGAAACGCCACAGCATCCGTGGCAAAAAGATTGATCGAAATAGCGCAAGTGAAAGGAACTTTGCCCCTTTTTGAACCGGAAAAAGGCGTCAGAATAAATCGAGGCGGTTACAAAAACAGCGATTTGGGATTTTTGGTGCCTCAAGGGTTCGGGATACATCACGCGGGTGAGAAACTACAAAAATTTATGATTTATTCATTGTTCACCTTCCCTGAAGAAAAGTTTTTTAGTAATGATCTTGGGCAGTTAAAACAAAAACCATGTATACAAAAGTTGCGTAGTGCAATGATTAGTTTCCGTTTCTGAGAAATTTTCAAATTCTGACGTCACGTATGAAATTTCCTACTACCAATAGAAATTTGTAATTTTTTTATGGCTAGGAAGTAGTATTTATGTGTTTTTTTTTTGGGATTTCGAAGAAAATTTGAACCAATTTGGCTGGTATTTGTTTTCTTATTCACTACCGTTTATTTATACTAAACATGTGCGATAGCCTTTGAGATTATTTTTTCCCAATAGCGTTGAGCAGTCAGGTTTCATTTTGTTTATGTCCATAATATTTTTATTTAGAGTTTGGTTAAATTCTTTTTTCGCAAGAAACATATAAAAAATAACCGTCAACAAAAAAATAAATACTATTTCTTACCAAATTTTTTCTTCAAGTAGGGAATTTCTTACTTATTATGTCAATAAAAGAAAATTTTTCAGTTATGATACAAAATTTTTTACTTTTGATATGGTGGTGTATGGACAAAATCGAGACTTGCGAAAAGGGCGCGCGTTGGTACCTAGCCGCTAAACCAAAAATGGTCTCCCACTACTACTACTACTACTACTTCTTCATCAGAAGAAGTATTTTTTTAGTTCTGGCGACACCAATAAGTACTAGGAACGGGGAATTAAGAATTGCACTACGCTTTTGTAGACATAAGGGTTATTTTTCGATTTTCGACTTCTGTCAAATATAGGTTTATAGTTATCACGGTGAAAAAAAATCTTGAATTGTCACAGAAAATACACAAACAATATTTACACACCTGTTGAGTATTTTTTATATCCTAAATGGTCTGTAAAAATTAATTTTGCTTTTAGGCATGGTTAGGAGTGATCGTCTTGAAGTTGAACACTTATTTCGTAATGGTGAAATTAAAGTGATAGTTTGTACAACAACACTAGCTTGGGGTGTCAATTTACCCGCACATGCTGTTATTATAAGGGTAAGAATAAACAGGGTACCTATCTCAAAAGTTCGAGTCTTCGCGAATATCTCCAAAACCAAATTTTAGTAATTTTCACATATTTAGAAGATTTACAAAAAAAGTATCATTTTGGGGGGCGGAGTTAACAAAGCTAGTTTACTAACCTAATTTTTCTAGCTAAACATTATATGTAAAATAAATTATATGTAAAATAAAAAATAAAATAACAAACAAAATGCGCTGTAAAGCCATGAAACTATATTGAAATGGAAAAAACATGAAACCTAGATATTTACACAATATTACGAACATATACCTATAATAAAAGTGAAACAAAAACATTAAAACAACAGTTGAGTAGTAGTCATTCCTCTGGGTATACCCTGCATATTTTGTACATAAAATGTACAGGGGTCCTATTTAAAAAAAAGTAACATCGCCGCCCTAGCTATGCTGGCGGCAGACCAGCATTAAAAAATTGCTTTGCCTCTTTTATTTTGGAGGTATAAGTTCTTAGTTTACTCGTGTAATAAATTTGATGCCAAAGCAGCATCTAGAAAAAAATATTGGCATGCATGCAGCCGTTCAAGGTCAATCAAGTTTGCACCCCCCCTTCCGTCAAACAGCTTTTGTGAAAAGTTTTAATGTCACAACCAGAAATTAAACTTTGCACACCCCAGATGATATATTTTTATTTCCTTCGCACACCCCAGATGATATATTTTTATGTCCTTCGCAACGTATAATTTTGTACAATTTTGAACAACCAATTTCAAATTTTGTACATCTCCCAGGACGTGTATTCTTAAAAGTCATACGATTCGGTCTTTCTCTCGTGCGATTGGATCTATCGCATGGGATCTATCACCTCCCACGGTCGAAGAGCAGTTTAGGAAACAATAAACAATAACACTAGATTTGAAGGTGTTTCTCGGCTTCGGGCTATGCGATCGGGGACTTATGATTTTCATGAGATCCGTAAGATCGGACCATCGCTCAAGTTTTCGTCCCATGTGATCATTCGCCATAGATCTATGCCACTCCCTGCCACACGTCCTGTAGGGTTCTCGAGAAACCTGGTTAGCCCCCCCCTTCCCAGACGATATTTTTTTTTTAATTTTATGTCATTGAAAACCTACAGGCGGATTCTCCGGTAACCCACGTTGGGTAATCGAGTAACCAGGTTAGCCTTCCATCCAGACGATTTTTAAATGATGTAGTTTTACACAATTTTGCACACCTATTTTCACACGCCTTCTAGGATGCCGCAGAAGGGTTCTCCAGTAATCAAGTTAGCCACCCCCCCCCCCAGAAAATATGTTTTGAAAATGTTTATATTATTCCAATTTTACAGGTCAATTTTTCAATTTTGTTAACTTTTCCTGGGGTTCCACGGTTACTTGACAACCCTCCTGGGGGGAGTCAAGCAATTTGAAATTGGGTGTGCAAAATTGCACCTTTCCAATGACATAAAGCTTTGGTTACTCGAGGAAAACCTTTTGTGGGTTCCTAGGAGGTGTGCAAAATTAGACCTTTCGAATGAGATATATTTTTTTTAATATCGTCTGAGGGATGGCTAATCTGGTTACTCGAGAACTCTACCAAGGGCTTCTGGAGAGCGGGCAAAATTTGAAATTGGGTGTGCAAAATTATACCTTTCGAATGACATAAAAATTTCTAAAATATGTCGTCTGGGGAGGGCCACAGTTAATTGTGTAAATTTTTTTACAAAAGCTGCTGGGGTAGGGGGGCAAACTTGACCGACCCAAAAGACAAGTCATGACAATGTATCCTTGTCGAATCGTATTTCGACTGGAAGTCGACAAATAACAAAGTCTTCCGACTCGATTGGGTCGTATTCGGATAGTAGAATCTGACTCCAGGCTTTTTTGTAGACTGCAATTATTTAAAAAAATAGCTTGACTCCAAAAAAATTGGAACAAGAGATTTTTTAACAGTTTATATTTATATTTATATCAATTAAATCAAATCTCTTTATTTAATTTAACAAAATATACAATGGAATACAATAAGAATTCGTCACACTTAATTATTAAAGAATATCAGCTGTATATACATACTCAAAGGTTTAGGTTGGATTTTACGAGCTGATTGAAAATTTTTCAAACACTAATTATTAAAATTTAATTTCATTACAGACCATGAGTTACAGTCTAAAAAATAAAAAATTAAAGTGGGTTTTTAAGAGATAACAAAATTAAAACTTGCTTCATTGATGTTTTTTATATTTTGACAAATATTTGGCTACAGGCACCTTAAAACCTTTAATAGTGCGGGAACTAAAGACCAAAAATTAAAAAATTAAAGTTGGTTAAATATCTCAAAACGGTTTGACGCACATTATACAAAATTACTATATATTGTTGGTATTGTATTTTTTTAAATATTTGCCGTTGTAACCATGCTTAATTTTTTTAATAGTTCAGGAGTTAAACGTAAAAAAAGACAAAATTGTAAGTTATTTTAAGATAGCGCCTAGTGTATAACTCTTTAATTTTTTTTGTTACTGTGATTAACTGCTTTGACTGTATAAAATAGAAAACTGAACTAGGTACTTATTTTTATTACACAAGAAAATAACCAATATTTTTTGGTGGCCATTTTGAAAAAAAACGCTTCTGTTGGGCAAATTTTGGTAAAATTTTAGTATTTTGTGCAGTATTTAGTACATTGCTCGTCGTTTATTGATATTTTGCTTTTTCGCTTAGTAGTGTTAATATTCTAGTGTTTAAAAAATATATTCAAAACATTTTGTAACTTTTATAACCAACAAAATGTACTTTAGATTTACCGGTTGACCCTCTTTCTTTTAGGGCACTCTGCATTACGATGCCACAAAATCTGCATTTGTCGACATGGACATGTTGGACGTACAGCAGATTTTCGGCAGAGCCGGCCGACCTCAATACGACACATCCGGCTACGGCATCATCATAACTTCTATGCCCAACATGTCAAAATACATGGGTCTGATGCTGTCCCAAGTGCCCATCGAGAGTCAATTTTTGAACTGTTTACCTGACAATTTGAACGCTGAGGTTAGTTCGTTTTTCTTTATAGTATGGGTTATAGCACAGTATGTCGCCGTATAAAACTTAGCAACACAACCGGTTAATGAAACGTCTCTCCCGCATGAGTGTGGAGGACGACCTCTTATATTCCTCCTGCGGACGGACGGAAGAGAGGTCTTGGCACGTAGTGAGAGAATGCGCGGCCTGCGTAAGAATAAGACACCGAGTACCAGAAACTTCAGCACTAACGGTGGAAAAACTGCTTTATTTCTAATGGAGGAATATACTGGACTTGGTAAAAAGATAGGGAAAGGCATGGGGCAAGCTAAAAAGGTCCGATGGAGGCCCACTTACCAGGGCTGTTATTCTTGAATTTGGGAGAAAGGAGTGCTCCCGGGAAAGATTTATATATATAAATTCATTTTTTGTCACGTTTGTCAGTTTTGGCATTTGGTATTAGTTGTGAGCGATTTTGCTCTATTTTATACTATTGTGTAGACTGACGGAAAAATTGCTCACGAGTAATGTCATTAGTGTCAAAAAAGGCAGAATAGTGACAGAAAACTGAAACTTTTACCAATCAGGTGCTTTTTGTGAGAAATGCTCTTCAGGAACCCTCCCTTCCCCGAAAATGAAACATACCGGCCCAGGCAACAAGCACCCCATTTCCACTACTCTTCTACTATAAGAGACAAAATTTGATATCTTAAAAACTACTTTACCAATTTGGGTTTTTTAAACACAAGGCGATTCTCCACTAAAAGGTCTAAATCGTGTTAAAAAAATTTGTAACATACACTGAAACAAAGATATAATTTTTTTTAATTAACTTTTTTACTCAATAAATTACTAAGTCAAAAATAAACGCAATACGAAATAAACAAACAATATGTTAAAATAAATCGAAGGCGATCTGGGGTGATTTTTTAAAAACGTTATTCAAAGACAAACTGCTAAGAAATCCATCAAATCTTGCATGTGAGCTTTTTAATATTTTTTTTTCATTATATATTAATTTAGTACTTACCAAAAGCCAAAAAGTAGCACCCTTAAAGACAAAATCATCTACCATAGAAAAAAAGGCAACGGCTAGTAGTAACCCATAAAATAACAGTTCTAAAATCGCGTTTGCTCTGAATAACGGCACGCTGTGGGCCTGAAAAATTATCTAGGATACTAAATAGTAAATTTATTACCTGATCTTTAATTCGACTTAATAACCAAACTCGATGTTTTGCCGTTCCCATCACACAGCCGGATACACGTGCGGTTTAAGCAGTGTTGAAAACTACTTTGGACACCTTGACGGTACAATCGGAGAAAAATGGTAAATTAGAAGAAGTGGTGATTTAACTGTCAAACAGACTATTTTATTATTTTACATTTTTTTAGTGCTTTCCAAAGTGACACGGTGAGGTGGGATTCTACAATCAATTACGTCAAATCCTATTTTAGGCGGAAGTATTCGTCTTTATTATGACAAAGACAAAATACTTCCGATTTGATCCTTTCATATTCGGATGGTAGAATCGCCCATGAGTGGCCACCTAGACTAAAAAAGCCAAAGGAGCGTTTAAATGTAACCAAGGAGAATATAATCACATGTTGGGTTGCATTCAAAAATAGCTTAGGGATAATTTCAGACTTTTCTTATTTGCGTGAAGTAAATACCTACTATATTTTGAGTATATGGTAAAAGTTATTTTAACCTAGGGTACATATTGTCATGATCTTATGGGAAATATGGCAAAAAACACAGTGGCGTCCGTCTATAAAGATTGTAAACAAATCCAGTTGTATCGAGGATGAAGATGTGTTTTTACATAAAAAAATATTTAAATAAAGAAGTTCCAATAATAAAATAAACTTGTTGTTAAAGAAATAAATGAAATTAGCTTAATAAACCGTCTTTGAGTTCAATCAAGTATTGACATTTTTGCAGTGGATACCCATACAGTTCCTGCAACTTGTAGCACATTTTAAATTAACTTTATTGCAGCTGCCCGTTCTGCTTTCATCAGAAAAATGCAAAAAAATAATTTCAAAATAAATTCTGGACTTATTTCCTTTAAATTATGGACAAGATGAAATTACTATCTTTCTTAATCTCTGATTCCCAGGACAAGCGACATTCCAAACAAGTTTATGTCTGCAAATAAACCCTCATCAAATGTCGTTGAACTGCTTCGCCTATGGGAGGCAAAGACGCCAATTCAAAATTGCTGAACAGTTTTTGTAATATGATACAACTTTAGCTTCATTTAAAAATCCAAACAAAGCTCTATGAACTTCATAGAGAATAATAAATCTTTGGCTAAACAGTTATTATTGCTATCTAAGACAGAAGCAATTGATAGTCAATTGTTTTCTAAAATGGGTGAATAATTCATATAAGCTTGATATAGCGGAGAAAAGTGTATTGAACAATTTTCGATACCTTTTATCAGCGAAGCAATTCAACCTTATTTTCAGAAACCAACTTGGTTGGGAGATCGCTTAAATCCTGGGAGTGGGTGATGGGTTAAGAAAGATGGTAAATTTCATTAATTCGGTATAATTTAAAGGGAATCCAGAATTCATTTTAAAATTCCTTTTTTGCAGCTAAAAGTCTGTCTCTTTATTAGACTAATTTCATTTAATTCTTCAGCAACAAATTCAAAAGTTTATTTAGTTTTTTTTATTGGTGTGCAAAAATCAAATTTATCTAACGATGATTTTCTACTAAACGCCTCCCCAATTGTCCGGCTGTGTGATCAGAACTGCGGATAATCGAATTTGGTTATTTAGTTAAAGACTCATATCTAATATAAGAAGTTTATTATATAGTTTGACGATTTTCCGGGTCAATATTCCGTACTATTAAAATAAAGAACCATAAATACACAACTTAGGGTATTTTTAAAATACCGGTTTTACTTCTTCAGATCATATTGGGTACAGTGTCTAATGTCAGAGAAGCAATGGAATGGCTAGCAAACACATTTTTATACTGCAGAATCAGGAAAAACCCCTTGGTATATGGTTTAACGTTTAACGAAGTTTGGGATACTCAACAGTTTAATCAGTTCTTGCAAACTCAGTTGGACAATACCTCGAAAACGTTGGAAAAAAACCAAATGATTAGGTAAGAGTTTATTTTTCCATTTTTTCTCTACTCCTTAAGATTTGAAGGAATGTGATCGGAAAAAAAATTGTAGGTATTTCTTTAAAGTAAAAAACTTTTATATCCGAGTTTACGTCATTAAAAAAAACTGTGACTTATTCGACAGGGCCGCTCCAGCTTCGCCCCCTTGTTTGTAAACTTCTCTGGCTTTTTTAGTTTTGGAGATATTAGGGGAGTCGGAGACTCTTGGAGAATGTGTAATTTCGTTGTTTTTTAGATTTGACTCTACATTAGGAGAATTAAGGCCGACGAATTTCGGTAGAATAGCCAGTTTTTATTACATTTCGTACAGGACCATGGAGGTATTTTACGAGAGATTCAACAGGCATATTTCGGATGCCGACTTGTTAAAATTGATTGCGGAAGCATCTGAATTTCAACAGATTCAAGTAAGTTGCTACTTCGGAGGATCAAGAATTATTAATGTACTTGCGTGTGTGCGACAAATAAAACACAACTAAAACACAAAATTGCACGGCAATTTTTGGCGCATTATTGCGTAAGTCTATATTTTCCGGTTTAGGCACGATGTTGTTGTTCCTGGCTCTTATTAGGAAGTCAATGTGTCTTTTTTCTTTGGCTAGTTTAACCTTTGGCTTTTTGTAGTCTCGGAATTTGTTGTGTATCCCAGGTCTGTAACGGATTCCAACGGTTGTTTGAAAGTGGTAGGCAATGTTGAACTTTAGAGTAAACTGGAAAAAGAAGAAGAAGAAGAAACACACATTGTCTTCCTAATAAGAGCCAGGAACAACAACATCGTACCAAATAGTTTCAAGCTGAGCATCCCAATTCAAGGAACAAGAGCGAGGAAAATTGTAGAGAAAGCCAGCATGGAATTAGTTCGCAGTCAAATCAGTTATTACAGATGAAAGAAATCTCAACTCCTAGATGACATTCTACAACGCTTTGAAGAAATCAGACACCACATCGTCGCCGAGGACTATGAACCAATACCCCAAAAAATTTAGAAAAGCTACAGAAGTCCTTAGAACGACATCAAAAGACCCACGACGACAAGAAATGGAAAAACCTAGTCCAAAAAAGAACAAATCAGCGACCCCAATACCGTCATTAACATCTCTTTTCGACCACTTACAGACTGAACCATCGTTACTCATCAAACTACGCCATTGCACCCAACACCATACCAGCAGTCGACATCATCACAGCCATTGAATGTACAAACATCGATGAAATAGGTAGAGTGAAACCAGAGGAATTCAATTTTGGACAACAAACCGAAATTGGAGAAAACCTGACACCGCAAGATTCAGCCCTCAAGGATCTAAAAAATCAGACCAGTCGATCAAAATTCTTCCTGCAGACAACAGAGGCAACTGTAGTAATGGACACCACCACCTATGACCACAAAATTGAAGAGGCTCTACAATTCGAGCTACAATTCGTCAAAAATTCAAAGCACTTCGTCGACCTTTTTAGAGACATAAACCTACCAACTGGCGACCAATTTGTTAATTTTGACGTCGAAAGTTTGTACACGAACGTACCAGTAGAAGAATCACTCTAAATCATTAAACAGAAGTTATTCAAGGACAACCACCTCCCTGACAGGACCAATCAATGCCTTTCAAATGCTGTCTGCAAAATTTTTACTTTACGAACATCATGGCAGAGAGAACACACTAGAACAATTCTTTGTTCGTATCAACAGCATAAAAAACTGCATCAAATTCACTTTTAGTTAGGGCGCAGTTGGGAAAAAATCAGGATCCGTGGGAAACTTCGTAAAGCCGCAACAAGCGATAATCCAAAATTTGCGGAAAAATCTGTATAACATGGTTTGGGATGGGTACATTCGCGTAGAGGTGGCAGATCGGCGTTGTACCCTAAAATAGTGTATGCCAGGGTAAAAAAAATCCGACAAAAACATTTTTAGAACTTTGGGAATAAAATCACATACGTTTTTTTTCCTGCGCATTTGGGAGTCGAAGTGCATAATCTTTTATTTTACTTTGCCCTTAGGTGGGGAGCAAACCATCAAAAAGTGATTAAAAACATTATATTTTTTTACCCTTTAATAATTTTAAAATTACTCTGCACATTAGTGTCTTTCTGGTAAAAATTTGAAATGTTTTGGAATACACAAGAACGTGCCTTTAATTTAACGTATAATTCAATACCTTTTCTGTTTAATATTACCCCACAAAAAACATTTTTTTCGTAAATATTTTTTGACTTTTCATAATTTTCCACTTTCTGTCAAATCAAAAAAGCTGCTGACACCTTTTATAAAGGCGGTATAAGTTTCTTTCGAATAAACTACCACACAGCTACATGTAGCCACATGTTGGCTGTTGTGAAGGATTTAAAATCAAAGAATTGTAAAAAATTCGGTATTTTTTTAACTTTAAACCATTTTTACAAAAAAAACTATTTAGTATATGGAAAAACATTTTTTATAGCCCCTACGATTTCTAATAAAACGACAGAAAACACAGCTACATAGCTCTACTAATGTGGTTTTCAGGTCAGCTAAAAGCTCAGAAGGCAATAAAATAAATTAGAATACCGCTTCTCCTAAAATATCTTTTTTGCATTTTTTTTTGAAACCCTACAAAAGTTCTTTAAATTTGTGTATCGTACTGCTCTATAGGTAGTTCTTGTAAATTTCTACAAGGCTTTAACTTATAATAGTGCGCATCAACTGCGTCCCAAAAAGCACTCTGTTCTGGAATAAGAATTGTAACATTTTTAATATAAGAAAAATATGTGTATAACGGTAAGGGGGGGGGAGGGCAGGCAATGTTATGATCTAGGAAGAGGAGTTTACAAATGTAGTTTGTAAGATTAATATCTAGCCCAGAAAAATTCTAAAACAATATGATAACAAACTATCAACCCGATTAATGGTAATTTCGATTAGTACCACTTTTAGTTAAATTTCTTCTAGATATCTATGGGGACTACCTATGTAGCTGTGCGATACATCATTTTAAAGTATTTTTTGAGGGCTTGAAAATTAAATTGCCTTAAATGTATGGTATTCTAATTTAATTTTTTGCTTTCTCAGGTTTTAGCTGACCTGAAAACCACATTATTCCAGCTATGTTTTACATTATTTTATTAAAAATCGTAGGGGCTATCGAAAATGTTTCAACATTTTTCGATATACCCAATGGTTTTTTTACCAAACTGGTTTAAAGCAGAGAGCATATAAATTTAAATAGAGAGGACACCTAATAGTAATATCCGACCAGCAAGCCAAGGGATTCTCAACAAGTTTTTGATTATTAGCGCCAGAATAAACCAGGGTAATATTTAAAATTAAAACGGCAGTAATCCAGTGTGTTGAATGAATATCGATTTATCACTGGCGTACATACCTATATTTAATGCAATTTTAAATAAACTTGTTGCTAAGGGAGCTGTTATTACTTGTAATAATTTAGGAAAAAGCAAAAAGCATTTCGCTATCTAAGGTTACTTCAATTTTACTATAAAAAACAAACATTTGCAGCGAACCACCCAAACTATGCTTCTGTACCAAATTTCAATAACCCCGTAATTTCCGAATGTTTCTAAAATACATGATTAGGAGATCAGAATGGGTGAGAAGTTATGTGAAAACTGATGGTCTCATATGATAAATTTCATTGGATATTCCTTCAATAGTTCTGTTCTCCTAATCCAAAAGAGGCGGTTGTGACGTAACCGTGTCAATACTCATCATGGGAAGTCTTCTCCAAAAGGGAGAGACAAAGAAATTTTTTTCAGAAACTTAACACCTTAACACACGCTGAAGACGAAACCTTGCAAAAGAGTAATGTTTAATTTAAAATAAAAGAAAAAAACTGGCGCCGCAGGGCAACATTTTTGGGGAAGTTGGTACGTAATTTCGTCGAAGAGGGGGTTGATCGCCTCTCTCTGTATTCGCCACCTGTGACAGTACCGGCACAGGTCTGTTGTCTGCAGCGCAATGTGGGCGATCGATATTATGAATAGTTCCCAACGCACAACTCGTCCAAAAGAATACGATTTTGCTGTGCGCCGCCACTGCTTTGGATCGATACAAATAAGCAAGATCGAAAGCGCTTGGTTTTCAAGTCAGTTGAGCGGGTTCGCAAATTTACCATTAGGTGTCCTCTCTATTTAGATTTATATGCTCTCTGTTTAAAGTTAAAAAATATCTAATTTTTTACAATTCTTTGATTTTAAATCCTTCAGAACAGCTACTATGTACATGTAGCTGTGTGGTAGATTATTTGAAAGAATTTTATACTACCAGCAATAAAGGTCTCAGCAGCTTTTTTGATTTGACAGAAAGTGGAAAATTATAAAAAGTGAAAAAAAATATATAAACACATTTTTTTTGTCTTTTTAAAGGGTAGTATTAAAATTAAATAATACTGAATTATATGTCAACTGAAAGGTGAGTTTTCAAAACACTTTAAATTTCAAAAAAAAAGACAATAATTTGTTGAGTAATTTTAAAATTATTAAAGGGTAAAAAAAATCATGTTTTTAACACTTTTTGGTGGTTTGCTCCCCACCCAAAGGCAAAGTAAAATAAAAAATATGCATTTAGATTCCCAAATATGCAGGAAAAAAACAGATAAGTGATTTTATTTCTAAAGCTTTAAAACTTTTGTTTGTCGAATTTTTTTACCCCGGCAAACCCTATTTTGGGGTATAGCGCCGATCTGCCACCTCTACACGAATGTACCCATCCAAAACCATGTTCTACAGATTTTTCCGCAAATTTTGGTGTATCGCTTGTTGCGGCTTCACAATGTTTCCCACGGAAAGACAATTCAGCACTGAGTATTTAGAAAAAAAAAAGAAAGTTGTCAGCTCCCTTTTCTGGACGTTCTAGTGAACAAAAAGAATTCAACCATATTCAACTTCAAATCAAACCACACCGCATCAACCAAACTGGGAATTGCAAAATCTCTCATAGATTGAGCCACCTACATCTGCAATACAGAAGCAGCTTTAAATAAATAAAAGTCAAAAATTCGATCCGATTTGCATGGAAAATAAATATCATATGGAATGGAAAGCGGGCAAGATCGTTTCCAAGGAGAAAAATCTAGTCAAGTGGAAGTTCAAAGGAACCAGAATGTATTTTCTCAACAAAGCGTCACCATAAAGAATATTTGGAAACCCATACTTTTCGGAGGTAGAAATAGTGAAACCAACCAGGTGTAAGCTTCATGGTTCACTGAACACAAGTTAGTTTTATAGTTTACTGAATACATGGTAGTATATAAGATTAGGTAGTCTTAGTTTTTGATAGTATTCATTTGACGACTATTGCAAATACTTGTGAAAAATTTGAAAAAAATGAAAAATTTGTGAAAAAGTAAAAAATAAAGGCAATGGAAATTCGTAACTCTAGTTTACTCTTAAGTTCAATGTAATTTTTCTGTCTACCACCTTCAAACAAAAGTAAGTTTAATGACGTCATTTCCGTTCTTTGTGATGTCATAACATTTAATCAAATGATAAAGACTACCGCTCGATTTGTAATTAAAAAACTTGAATGTTTTCAAACGAATGAGCTGCAGCCGCCGGTCATTTAAATAAAATTCTTTAAAAAAAACCTTTCTTAACCTACGAAACATTTTTGTGAGTAAAATTTAACTCGATTTTTAAAACAATATGATTTATTTTTAAGGTTAGAATGGAAGAAATCAGCGAACTTGATCGTCTAAGAGACACTTGCAATGTGTATGACATCAATATGGACTTTAGCTGTGTAACATCAAAAGTCATTTGTCTAATTCAAGCGAATATTAGTAGGGAGCACATTTGGGTGTCCTCTTTGGCCTCGGATTGTATGTATATTATGCAGGTATGACATTAAACTAATTATCATTGACTCCGCCTTCGCACTATGGTTTAAAGAATCGCTTTTTGCACCAGAAGTACTTTCTTACCTAAATATTTACTAAAAACCTTCGTGGAGTTTTTTGTGCTGCGATCCTTCTTAATTTTAATATTTTTGATATTTTTAATTAATAATATATTTATGAACACCGGAATTTTTATTTTGGAGTTATTTACATTGAAAAATTGGGCATTTGGAATGCGGTATTTGTCTAAAACAATACAAAAAAATTGCCATATATTGCCATTAGATGTAATAACTGACTTTCAACTAAAAGTTGACAAAAACAAGAAAAGCATTTGACGCTGTATATTATTAGATAAATTATATAAATATGGAATTAGGGATATTACTTTCGAATGGTTTAAAAATTATTTAGAAAAAATGAATCAATTTGTCAAAATTAATGGTCAAAAAAGCTCATTAAAAGAAATCAAATATGGTGTCCCACAAAGATCAGTTTTGCGTCAATTTTATTTATCCCGGATGATACAACTATTATTAATTTTGCAAACACATTAAAAGAAATAAAACAAAATATGCAAATTAAACATCATAGAAAAATGGCTAGCGTTATACAAGTTAAGACTATTAATTTTGATAAATCGTCATACATATTTACAAAAAAAGCAACATTTGAAATTAAAATCATGAACCAATTATTTTTAGACAAAAAAAAATTAAATATAAAAAGTTTAGTCGGTTTTTGGGATAATTCATTAGTGAAAATTTAAGTTGAAGAGAACATATTCCTTCAAAGTATTTTCTTATTCAAAAATCCAGTGCTTTATTTCAATCTGGGGCTCTGCTAATAAAACCATTTTAGATCCATTGATGAAATTGCAAAACAAAATTATAACATTTATTCATAAACTTTTATTTCTCGAGCCGTCTATTAATTTATACCGTCCCCTTGGTAATCTGAACTTGACTGGCTTATATAAACATAAAATAAGTATATTTATTCACGCATTATTCTCTGATCAAACAAATAACAATTTTACTAGACAAAATAATTACCTTCAACCAATACAATTTAACAGTAATACTGGGAAAAAGTATTTATTATATGATGAAATAAACACATATAACAAGCTACCCATATCATTGAAACATTTACATTTATGAAACATTTTTTAAATTAAACTTATTTAAAACAAAGTACTTTTATCTCGACTTTTATACAATTTATTTATTTTCGTTCGTGTTAATATAATTAACCAGTAGGTTTGCTTTTGTAGTTTATTTTTAATATTTTTGTTACTTCTCGTCTCTCGTATCGTAAAATTGACACAACCGGGAATGTATTAGTAAAACAATTTTTTGGTACCGGCAATGGATAATATTTCTCAGTGACAAATATGAAATATACGTGCTTATCTTTCCACGTTACTCTAATCAGCTAAAAAGGTCCGAAAAAGAAAGCAAGCCTTAGCGTGCGTTGAATTTTCTGTTTAAGCTAACTATAAGGTAGAACTTATTTTATTGGTGTGATGAGACCTTTTTAGACTGCTAACAGGGATAAAAAGCCAATACATTTCGTAAACGCAACGAATGGTACGCTGCACTTTTGGTTCGCGTTCTGAAACTTGAAACGTAGGTAAGAAAATTTTTTGTCCGAAGTTATCGATTTTTTTCGACGGAAGTGGTGGCCAAATTTCGAAAAATTAAAAATGAAGAAAATCGAGAGATATATTTTCCGCATATTTTGGGCATGCCGAGTCAGACCAGTCTTATCTGGACCAAACACATATTTTGGCCGAAAGCCCCATTTTTTTAAAATGGGAGCCAAATTTTTAAAAAAAATAAAATGGTCAGTGAGTTTTAAGCGATGTATCATTTCCTCATGTTTTGGCCATGGCGAATCGAATAAAGCCATCCATTTTTTCGCAAAACAGTGTTCCACATTTTAAGCGAACTATTGATTCTGCTTCTTTTGTCTATGGCAAGTCGAATATAATCAGCCGACCCCACCCACTTCGACCCAAATTTTGACCAGAAGCCCCATTTTTTGCAAAACACTGGCCCACATTTCGAAAAATAGAAGTCGACCGTTAGGAATCAAACAGTGTATCGATTCCCCCCTCCGACCCATATTTTGTCCCAAAAGCAGTTTGGTGAATTACGTGCGAAACGAAGTATGTTTCCCGCTTATTTTAGCTATTTATAATTAAATGAATTCTGCTGGGGCAGAGTTGTCTGCTTAAAACCGTTTTCTTCGACACTTGAAAATAAAATAAAATTCAAAGGAGGAGAATGAACCAATTTAGTCGTAGTAGTTAACATAACAGCGGATAACATCGGAAATAAAGTCTCACTGATTTTTCCGCACTTTCTGTGACAACTAGTGCATCAAGGGGCACACCTAATGTTTGAACCGCTCTATGGGCAGTGACTTCTTTCTGAGCAGTCTGTCTTGTAGGATCACTTCACTAACCCCCGGAAGGCTTCCCAAATAGATTTTCTGTCGGCATCCAACGCCTTCGGCTTCACGATTTCATCCCCGTGCAAAGAAGCAGGGAATTTTTGAGTTAATCTCATCGCACCTGCCCAATGATAAACTTCTATTTTTTAAAATGCGTGCCAGAGTTTTACAAAAAATGGGGGTTTTGGCCAAAATTTGGGTCGAAGGAGGGTGATCTGATTTTATAACCTGATTAACACATCACGGTCAACTTCAGTTTGTGTCCACGTTAGGCGCCATCTATTATGGTTGGTGGGGAGGGCTTCGGTGTATTGTTATAATTATTATAAAAATCTCCAAATATTTGACTTCAAAATAAGTAGGGAATGAACAAGAATACTAGTAACCACAAAATAAATTAATGGAGTAAAGAGCGAATATTCTCTCATTACTGATTTTACTACGGCCTCACTAGGGTATTCGGGGGTTCTTTTTATAACCCATTCAATAATTTTGTTGATAAAATCACAATATAAAATCAAAAAATTGTCATCAAAACACTTTTGTGTCAAATTGTTGACTATCCAGCCTTTTTCTTAAAAAAAGCTTCAGAATAAATAAATTATTGGCCTTTAACTTTTTCCAGAATAAAATTCATAACTAAGGTACAAAAAAAAACAATTCTTACATCTAAATACGAGACTAAAGCTTAGGTCATAGTCATAACTATAACACTTTACATTTCAATTGATTGCAAAATCTCCAAAAGAACATTGATGTTGAACAAAAAGAATGTTAAAAAAAAGGTGCTCTTGTGCTCTCTCTTTTCCACCCAAGATCTTTTGTTTTTGCATTCTTTTCGGTTGAAGTAACTGATTTGTAGGTTTCCGATCCGAAAATGATTTGGATGTTTGATTATTTGCTCCTGCTCCGAGTAGCGTGTTCGGTTTTCCGAATCTGTTACTCCGGATTCAAAACCGATCGATTTTTCTGCTCCCGCAAAATCGCGAAAGTAGAGAATTTAGAGCAAAACAATGTCATAACCCTACTTCTTTGACAACATTTTTATTCTATTTTTTTTTGCTGTATATAAACTTTTTGTGGGTAAAAACAGAAAAAAAATAGATCGAAAAAGAAAGTTTATTGAAATTGATAAATTGTTCCTCAATTCTTCTACTTGACCGAGGAGGAAGAAATGTTTGTCCAACTTGTACTTGATAGGGGTAGCCTCCAAAAGCAGGCCAAAATACGCAATTATGTGTCTGAGGTGATCCCCGATTATACTGAGGAGCAAATAATGGGGGAATGCCTTAAGCAAAATAAAAATAATTTTGAAGATTAGATACAAATGCCTAGGCTCCTTCCACTTTTTTAATTTATATTCTGTTCTGTTTTCTCTTTGTGGACTCGTGTCTTTTTTAAACGGCTGTCCAATTTCAAAAATATTGAAACTAAAATTCACGAAACTGAAATAAATAAATAAAAACATGAGGTTAAAATGTCATTTTTCGATCAAATGGCGTGTTCGATAATCACTCTCTCACCCGCGGATAGATTCGTGACCTCACTACTCACTCCGAATCGATCTGATACGTCTCTCGACTTTTTCCAGCAATTTACAATTTTTAGAAATTTTCCCGCCATGTTGGCCCCGTTAGAGGGTGGCGTTGGTCATCATTTCCTGAGAAGTTACCTCCATTTTTATTTTTATTCACTAAATTTTGATCAACCTCAAAAAAATATTAAAAAAGTTGGTTTGGTATAATCAACATAGATTAAAAATAAGTCAAAATTTGCTTGAAACCACAAAATTTTCTTTTGATCTGCTTTTCCGAACGCTAGGCGGTGTAACGATACGTGGCGTTTAATTTGTATCCTACGTAAGATACTGCCAGGCCAGAGATGGAAACTGGTCAATATTTTACAGAAAAGTCAGTATTTTTAACACAAGTCAGTAAGTCAGTATTTTCAAATTTTGGTCAGTAAAGTCAGTTTTTTTTAAGAATACATAGATTTAAAATATTAATAGATTTTGCTTAAATATTACTATACATTTCCAAATGATTGTTGAATGAGAGATCTAATCTGAAGAGAAAGAGAAAAAAAATTGCTATAGACAGATTATTATCTGGTGCAAATAAATTTCTGAAACATGTCATTAAAAATCAAGATTTGGTGGTATATTACATAAATAAGCTATGCTAGAAAGTAGTAGTAAATCCAGAGAAGACGAGGAGCAACGTAAGAAAAGCATTGATAAGATTCAAAAGACTGTTGACGAGAAGAAAAATAGTCTTATAACAACATTTTATAAAAATGTTAATGGTGACTTGCATGTAGGTACCTAGTGAAAGTTAGCTAAAATTCAGTGTTGTTTTTACTTTCATTAGTTTTAAGTTTGTTGTATTTTTGCAATTATAATTAAAGATAAAAAAGAAAGAACTAATAGACAAAGATAAATTCTGATGAAGATTTTGGTAAACAAATCACTGTTCTGTTCACTTTCTGTCTGTCAAAGGGAGCAGAATTTATTAATGACAACTATACCTATACATTTTTTAAAAATATCAAGTTAAAATGTACATGTTTACTATTCATTTGTTTTTTTTTATATGTTTTTTTTCATATTTTGCCTTTTTACAAAGTCAGTAAAGTCAGTATTTTCGAGATGAAAAGTCAGTAGAGTCAGTATTTTTCAAGACTAAAGTTGTTTTCATCTTTGTGCTGCGCATGTGTACTTGACCAAAACTTACGTTACATCGAGATTAGTGGCTTATAAAAATAGTCCCTAACATTTCCGAAGATTTAGAAGGCACATGCTCCTTTATTCTCTTAATTATTTTCAGACAGTCGTTCGTCTAGCCAGAGCCCTTTTCGAAATAGCGAAAGACAGAAACTACGCTCTACAAGTATCTAGAACTCTAATTCTCGCCCAAATGTTGGAACAGCAGATGTGGGACCATATACATCCCCTGATGCAGTTCAAAGAGTTGGCGCCTCATTTGAGCAGCCATAGAGCCATGGAAGTCTTAAATTTGAGCATTGAGGAGTTGAAGGAGATGAGCGAGAGGGAGTTGGAAAATCTGTTTAGGTAAAGTTTATGTATGTGAATTAGACTATTTTGTCTCTTATTGTAAAAAAAATTGTCTGTTTTGAAAAATTTCAACCATTTTGAGAAGACTTAAAAATTCAAGGTGGTGAAAAATAAATTTTTTTAATCTGATTTATCGCTTGTTAAACTCGGGTAAGAAATAAGAAAATTATTAATTGTTCAAATAAGTCCGACAAAAAAAATAATTTTGCCTGGTTATCCTTTCGAATGTATTTGTCCGAATTAAATAATGCTGATCATTTTGAAACGGCAAGGTTTTAAAATTTTGCAATTTTATATAAATATTGAGATTTTCGAAAAGTTCAAGATTTTCTTTTCGGTCTGACTGAATATGATCAATTTATAATTTTCTTGTTTCTGACCCGATATTAACAACACCAGTACACTCGGGAAAGAGAGAGCTCGACACGCAAAAGTTAAATGTTCACAGTGGTGAATATAAAAAAATTGCAGGAGGGATTGAAATTTGTTTTTATTTATAAATTGTTAAATTTTGCTTTTGAAAAGAGTTTAAATTTTTGAAATCAGACAAAATCTTTTGTATTGGACAGTCAAAAAAGTCCGGTTTTTTTGGGGACACCCTATAGATTTTTGAAGCCTAGAGAGTATTATAAAGATAAGGAAGTGGACATTCAACCAACGATACACTACGTAAAGCAGTTTATTGAAGATGTCAGATGACAAATTTCCAAGTAACAATTTCACGCAAACTTGTGATTTATTTTTAGGGCTAGACATGTAGCGCACAGAGTACGACACTACTGTCAAATATTCCCAATGGTTGAAATTGACATTGTTGTCAAACCGATTACGGATGGTGTCATAAGGGTGAAGTTACTGGTAATCCCTAGCTTTAAGTGGGACAACAGCGTACATGGAACAGGTAAAAATTGCTAGTTAATTCATTTGCTGCTTAACAGACCCTGCATGTAGATTTACCACAACGTGATGAAAAAAATAATAAAGAAACTTTGCAGTTACATTCTTTTTCCGTGGCAGGGAAGTATTTAATATTAATGTCGCCAATGAAAAATTGCAAATAAGGATGTAAAATAGTTGTTTTCTTGTTCGCCAGGAAACATTGAAATAATACGAAGCTTTCGAGTTTGTATTTTATTATTTAATTAGCAAATCGTTTCAGACAAAATTCAAATAGTATAAACGGATTGCCTCCACTATGTAAAAAGATTTTGCCTCCATCATGTCAAGTTAAAAGAGAGTTCAGAAAATTCACTATTTAACCTCGTGGTTACAATTTATTATTAAGTAACTGAAGACCCAGCAGCTTCGCCTGGCACTTTACCCGTTTTTATTGATTTGAATGGTCATAACTTATGTTCCGGTAAACCGATTTTGATGAAATAAAGCCTATGTCTTGTCCAGAAGTCCAAGGAATGCAGTAGTAAAAGTTCCATCAAAATAGGTCCGGTGGTTTTTGCTTGATGCTGGAACAAACAGCCAAACTGACAAAAAATGTATTTTTGTTATCAATATGGTTTGGTTAACAGCCGACCACAAAAAATTTAAAAAATATTAATTGTACAGAAATGGTCTATCTATTTATTATATGTATAGACTAGCTGAAGACCCCGCAGGCCTGTAACTTTACCCATTTTTTCTCGTTATTCTTGCTTTAAATGATCATAAGTTTTGTTACCGTGAACCGATTTTAATAAATTTAAAGCCTATATTCTTCCCAGGAGACCAAGGAATCCAGTAGGGAAACTCCCATCAAAATTCGTTTAGTAGTTTTGCGTGATTCTGGTACAAACATACAAACAAACAAAAATTCTAAAAATTGGATTTTCGGTATCTATATGGTTTGGTCAGGGATGCCAAAACCAAAAATTAAAAAAAAATATTCAATATGCAGAAATGGCCTCTCTAGAGATTTATTATATAGATAATTGGCAAGACAACAAACATATTTTAATGCGCCCACACATAAAGTGTCCTTTTTAACAGTGGCACACATTAACAATAATTGTCTTAAAAGTAGGTTTAGTGAGAGGCCCTCTATAACATTTGACAGTTGTTGTTTTACCAGAGGTGGGCAACTCATATTGCCCTCTTTTGCCAAAGTGTCCGTTTTAACAGTGGCACAAATTAACAATAATTGTCTTAAAACTAGATTTAGTTAGAGGCCCTCTATAACATTTGACAGTTGTTGTTTTACCAGAGGTGGGCAACTCATATTGCCCTCTGTTTCTAGTTTTTTTCATATTTGCATGTACACTTCCGGCCACATAAAATGCCGAATTGTACGAATAAGAAAAAAGTATGCTTCTTTTCCGCATTAAGTAAGATTTTCTTCGCAGCAAGCCTGGAACGGCTTATCCATTTGCGCGTCGTTCTTATGGATCCAGGAAAATGTGCTTCAATTTTCGCCTCTGGGGCCAACGCAAATGGTTGGTCTTCAAGAAAGTCGATCAGTTGCTGATCCTGCTTAGCCGTACTGACTTGGGTCAGGCAATTGCCTCGCCTTCGTCGAACAGTTCCTTCTTCTTGATACTTTCTTCTTATTCTTACAATTGTAGCCTTGTTTCTTCCATAATAGGCCGTTACTCTTCAAACCGACCAACCACTGTCTAATTTTGCTAAAATTTGGGCTTTTTCGAATTCGTTTACTTGAGGTATTTATATAAGCGTATGAAAACAACAAAACTTGACGGTGACATTTTTTGTCAGTTTGAAATACCTAAAATGTTACTGAGTTGTGAGGCTCATAATACACTATATAAAATCGGCGTCCCCAGACAGTTTTTGAATGAAGATGACTTCCTTGGTTAGTAAAATATGTCAAACTTTTACAAAAAACATGAGGTATATACACAGATATTATAAATGTTAGTAGTAGGTAAAATATAAAAATTTTATTGATCTATCTTTTGGTGATAGAATAATAAAGATGTATAAAATAACTTAACTTTCTTTGGGCTCCTCTGCCTCAAGCTCTTTCGTCCTCAAAACGCTGATTCCGTTTTCTCGTTGAATAGCTATGCTGAGACGCTGATACAGCCAATCACCTTTTTTGTTTTTTTTTTGCTTCAATGAGCATTTTGGAGATTTTATGTAAAAACTGCCTCTATACAGGCCCTTCCCCACCTAATGTTTCAAAACCTAATGGCTTAAAAACATAGTTATTAGACAGCATTCTGTATTTAATGCTTTTTTTGATTTCTGCTTCTTCTGCGGCTTTATTATTTTCCAAAGATGTCTTCGTTAAGTAGCACTCTGCTAAAGTGTCTACGATAGTGACGTCCCAAACCAAAGATTTTCCGCATTCAAATGGAATAAGTGTCATACCATCTGGAGTGGGATGGTGCCCTGTTGTAATGAGTGCTTTTCTAATATTATAAAAGGCATGATAAACCATAATTCCACATCGACATATATGGGGCTCAATAATTCGACATCCTAGGCGAAGTCTAATGGCAATTCGAATAAGTTCTCTGTTAAGAAAAAGACCCAAGTTGGGAACTGGTAAAGCATGCAGCCATACACATAAAAGTTTGGAAAATGATGCTTTTAATCTGGCTTGATCCTTCACATCTTTAGCGCTTTCTAAAAGTTGGGTTTTTGCTAATTCCGTGATTGGAACAGTCCATTCTTTTTGCGTTTTTAAATCGGAGGTTTGAATAAGGTTATTGGTTATTATTTTTCAAGATTCTATAGCTAGTTTAAATCCATCAATATCAATGTTTCCAAAATGATCTATTGTGTTTAATCAAAGTTGTTGATTGTTGGCATGAAGAAATAAAACTTGGTAAGGCAAGGGCCTCACATCTACGTAATCCTAATCCTAAAAGTGGGTTTTCATGGAAATTAGTCACTCTGAGTAAATATTGTAGACGTGGCAAAGATAAACAGTTTCTTAAAAGGTAAAAAGCTTGATGAGGCTCAAGCATTAGTAATAGTTTTTCCAGAAATTTTAAAGTGTTTATTTTGATTTTCGACAAATTATTTTTGCTTTCTTCGTTTCAAGGAGCATCAAGAATTGTAAATTTTTTGAAAATATTAAATTTGGTTTCTTTAAGGGTATCACGAATTTTGACGTTTTTGTTCAAAGTAAATATTGCTTTATTCCAAAACAGTCCAATTTTTGGACCATATTTTTCGATCAAAAAGAGATCTTCAGCAACGTTTTGACTAAGGATCCATCGTCCAAGTACCATACATTAAGTTTCGATTTGAGTTTTTGGAAAAGAGGATGTGCGGCTATGCAAAAAAGTAAAGGTCCGAGCAGGTCTCCTTGTTGAACGCCTTTTTCTGAATTTAACATATGTTTTCCATAGAAAAGTAGAGTCGGTGAGCTATAACTTGCGGATACATAAGAAAGGATTTCAGGAAATTGATTATTTACTTCTTTTAGAACAGCACTTCTTTTAATTAAATTAAATGCATTTTTGAAACCTATTTTTATAAAAACTTCCTTTGCTTCAAAATTTGATGATATTACCGTTCTTACTGAATGCGGAATCGATTCAGCGCCCCCACTTGTTCCAAAGCCTAGTTGTGTTGGTTCAAGAAACGAAGTTGCTTTTTCTTTAATTGCGATACAGATGCATTTTGAGCAGAGTCGTCTAAGGGCTAAACCAATAGCAATTGGACGAAGACTGCCATATTTTTTTTCAAGGGAGCAAAGGTTAGCATCAAAAAAAATTGGTTTAATAAAATTTGGAACGTTTCCTAATAGCACCATATTAATAAATTTAGTCAAATTTGTCAGTAGTAGAGAACATCTATTCCACCACTAGAGCTTTTATTAAACTGCTTGATGGAGTAACTTACATCTTATTATCTTCATTGTTTCCGAAGTTTAGGGCTTCTGACCTTTCGGGATGTTTTTCTCTCATAATTTCTCTCATCTTTTTGTTACTCATTTTCTTAAAATAATAATAATACATCGGTATCTTCGGTATCGTTTATTTTATAATTTTTTTTATAAGTTATTCTATTCTAAAAAAACTTAACCTTTCCTAAGAGCAAGAAGAATGTCAATAATAAATGCCCTTAGGAAAATTCAAAGAAAATGTAAGATGTGCATTGACGTCAACGGACAACAATTTAACATTTGAATTAAATTAAGTTGTTAGTTTTATGTAAGCAGGTTAATTTTGTTTATGTTTGTTTCTTCATATTTAAATTATTGTATAGGTATTTTTTAGTAATAAAACCAGCATCCAAAACAATAAGTTAAAAATAAAAAACAGATTCGATTTTCCAGGGCCGTCCCTATTACTAAATCTCAAAATATAGTACTGACGATGGTTTTTGGGGCCGACACGTCGCAAAATTAAAATATAAGTTAAACCAATTAAAAAAACACTTAAAACTATACAAAATTACGCAAAAAAATTTTTAGGTCCGTATTTAAGTTTTCGGTCCTGATGATGGTCACTTAAAAACAAAACGTTGCATAAAAATTTTGAGTTTGCCATTTTGTTTCCGTTAAAAAGTTGCACTATAAAGTTTTTACAGAATCAAAATATCTTTCATATTAAGGAAGATATGGCAAATTATTAAAAGTGCCAAATTTTCGATTTCCCCCCGTAGCTCAGAAACTACAAGGGCCATCCAAAATCTGATAACACCATTTTTCAAGTCTCGAAAAAGTAGGGCAGTAATGTGTAAAAGGCATCTTGATATCTTCAATATTAACGGAGTTTTCCGTAAGAACCCATCGAAAATAGGATACCCTGTACATGGAGTTCGCTACCTACCTGTGACAATATCCTACTGTTTTTCGAAATATACATTATAGACTAGGGCTCAAACCCCCAAAATCCGCCGTCTAGCTGCCCCCTAACTTTTTTTTGTATAATTTTAGTTCAACACTACTATGCATGGGTAGAAGATCCCACCCACGATAGCATCTATCATATGGAATCGTTTGTGATAACGAAAAGGAATTGCGTCCCCGGAGCCGATCCCATAGAACTTATTTTCACTGTGCCTCTGACTCGGCCGCTGTCTTTAGAATATTTTGTGAGGGTGACTAACAGTCAGTTTATGCGTAAGTGTTATTTTTTAGTTTTTTCAGTTCAGGTTAAAGACGAGAATTTTTAACACTTTTATAAGGAATAGTTATCGTAAAATGGAATATTGTTTTATAGAAAAACTTTTTTAAAGTTGGTCTTTACAAGGAAAGTACTTGAATGAACTTGTTTATATTCCTAGTTTGATTTTAGTTCTTAGCTGTCTCACATACAGTTGATTCTAAATCTAATCTAATCTAACCAACCATGGTATATTTCCTGAAAATATAAACAGTTTATAAATAAAATATAGAGGTTTATTTATGATCTTATTAATTCAGAGTTCGTAGCGACCTGGAAAACCTGAAAAAGCCAAAAAATTAAAAATGTGATATGATGAAAATGATAAAGAAATCTGAAAAACATTTATCGATCTGTAATTACTTTTTATTCAACAATGTGAAAGATCTATCTAATGCTAGACCTAAAGTATTTTAAAAAAACGTAAAAGAGATTAAAATTTCTGAAGAATTTTCTGTTTACATTTCAAAAAATTGTGCCCGAGGCGCTATAGCAGTATTGTTTGTTATAATTTGTTTTCTAATCAATGGTATTTCTAAGATAATGTTCTCAAAATGTTCGCATGCGGCGCATTTAGGGCATTATTTTGGGTACAAATCTTGAGTTCAGATCCCAACGCAACCCATTTTTCTCAAAATATTTCACAAAAAAACAAAAAATTTGAAAAATTTTCTGCTTAACCCCAACCTGGAATTTTTAGGAAATTGTTCAAGGAAAACCTAAAAAAGTCAGGAAAGATGCGCTACGCTACGAACCCTGAAAAACTTATCTATTTTTCGTAAACTTTATGTTTAGTTTTTTTATGGCACTTATTTTAGACTCCGAAAAAATTGAAGTAATTAATCTCGACGAGCTAAAACTATTTACATCGGAATCCTTCCAAACGAAAATTCTAGATGTGCAGCCGCTAGCTAAAACTGTGCTACGCAACAAAAAGTTTGAAGATTTGTACCCGTTTACCCATTTTAATGCTGTTCAAACTCAGGTAAATAGTGGTGAAAATTGGGATGGCGTTATATAGACCTCATTCTACTTTTTAGGAAACGCATATACATCTTGCTTTAAATGCTTAATATAAAGGAATAGTCCAAATGAATGTTGAAATAAAAGAAGTGATCAAATGTCACTTTTTTATATTTTTGTGTCAAGACTTTTTCGTCCAATGTAGGACCAATACCCAGTTTGCCACGCTAAGTGTAAACAAAACGTCTAAAAGATGTTTATAGATAAGCACCTGAGTCATCTTTTAGGTTTTTACCTTAGACCAGACTATCAGAAAACCTTAGAAGATCTTCTAAGGTTTTCTGATAGTCTGGGACTCTTCAGTTGACTGGCATACATATTATTCTCAGATAGTTGCCGGTTGTCTCTTTGTTGCTCTTCTATGTATATTCTCTCTCTTTTTGTTTTATTAGTTTTTCTATTTTTCCTTTCTTTGTAACAAGGTTTTCGCTACTTATTTCTCATATTTTTGCCCTGAGCTCCATTCTTTCTCTTTCGAAGCGTGCGCAGTTGAAAAACGTATGTTCTGCTGTATCTGCTTCGCTACCGATTCTTTTTAGGTATGCCATGAAGCATCCGTGTCCTGTGAAGAGTTGTGTCATGTAAATATTATGTTTCCTTTCTTTCTTGTACTTCATGGTTTTAGGGTTTTCTTGGAGAAGGTTTTTTACTTATAATTAAAGGAAATGCCTATTTTATTCCAAAATTGTTATGTTTGGTAATTTCTGCCGATTTTCAGTTTTTGCTCCCTAGCTGAAATTCACGAAATAAAATAGTTATAGCAGTGACTTTATTTGACAATTGATTACATCGTTGGTAACCTGCTGTATAATATTTTTATAAACAAGTTGTTACTGTGTAGTATTGCTAATTGGTTGTGGATAAAAGTTTGTACAGATTGGCGACTTGTTAGTCCACCATACCAATATGGTATGGAGGACTATTAAAATCGTGAATTAATTCCATCCAAAATTACAGTAGGTTTACAATAAGAAAAAAAAATATAATATTAAAAGTAATGGTATTAAAGGGCCATTTTTGGCAGCCTCCCCAATGAACAAAATCATCAAGGTGCTGATGTTGCCCAGAAGAGTAAAAATAATAATAGTCTTAAAATACAAACAAATAAATAGACCGTAGTTTTATAACAATAAAAATTGAAAAAAAAAAATACATGGGAGATAAAAGAATGAGAAAACAACAAAAAAAAAAGAAAAAAGTGAGAAAAAAAAGAGTGAAAAATGAGTGAAGAGTGCACAGATTAAATTTTGTTTATCGTTTTAAATGTTTTTTTCTAAAAGCTTTTTTAAATGAGTGGTATGATTGAGCAAAATTAAAAATTTTGTACTTATTTATTATAGAAGCTATTCTGTACGAAAACGATTTTTTAAAGAATTTCTTGGGGTGTTTGGGAACGTCTAATGCCTTAAATTTCTGTTGTGTAATACGCGGCGAAATCGAAATTTACTTGTCAGATATGAAGGTTTTTTAGACTTTATAATTTTATAAAAGAAGCATGCCTCATGACGTAATCGACAACAATGCATATTAAGCCAACCGGAATCCTTTAATTTTTGTGAAACACCATGTCCACGCCGTATTCCGTATATTAATCGCAGACAGCAATTTTGTACTTTTGTATTCGCCTAGAATCATGTGAATTTAAATAGGGCCCATACACATTGTCACAGTAATTGAAAAAAGATAAAATTAGGGAATCACAGAGAATCCTCTTTGTTTCTTGGTTGAGATAAAATCCATGCGAGTAAAGACATTTTAAAGTTGAGTACGCTGATCTTAGTTTAAGGGTAACTGATTTTTTGCTGATTTTTTAAATTCAATCTTCTGACCGTCGATAACAATGCTCAAGTTCGTAGATAGAAATCGTCTTACTTTTTCATTACAAAATAAAATCGCAACAGATTTTTTTGGGTTAAGTTGGAGTTGGTGGTCAACAGATTTTTCATGTAGGTTTTTTAGGTCGGTATTAATATTTTGAACCGCTTGATAAACTTGCTGAGGATGGAAAGAGTATTTTAATTGGAAATTATCTGCATATTTATGATAATCACTGTACTGTAGGACTTTGTGAAAATTAGATGAGTATATTAGATAAAACAACGGACCGAGTATGCTTCCCTGGGGAACATCTCGCGTTAAATTTAGTGAATCTGATTTGTTATTATCCAAAGTAACATATTGCTCTCTGAATGTTAAAAATGATTTAGCAATTTCGAAAGATTTTTTGGAAAAACCAAAATTGTGTAAAATACTAAGCAGTATTTCATGATTTATCATGTCAAACGCTTTGCTATAATCAAGGAGAATAATATGGTTTATTTTCATCGGAAGCCCTTAGCAGGTTATCAGTTATTTCGGACAGTGTTGTGCTGCAGGTGTAGTCCGCACGGAAACCCGATTGTTTCTCCGGGAGCAAGTTATTGCCGTTTAAAAACGCGGTTATTTGTTTTTCTAATATTTTTTCCAGTATTTTTGAGAAAGTTGGTAAAATCAAAATGCAGCTTAAGTTTGAGAATTCTGTGGGATTATTAATTTTTGGTAAGGGAATCACTTTGGCTTGCTTCCAAACTACAGGAAAATAGGCTTTTTCAATACACATATTAATTATATGTGTTATATAAGGCACAATAGTAGGGCAGCACATTTGAATTAAAGTATTATTAAGATTGTAATTTCCGAACGCTTTTGTTTTGATCTTCAAAATTACTTCAGAAACATCTGATTCAGCGAAAAAAGAAAAACGAAAACTATTGTTTGGCATAATAGGATTGTTTTTATAATACTCAATAATATCTGGGTTTACTGTATTTGTATTACTTGTTCCAACAAAGTATTTATTTAGTACGTTTACATCTTTTAGGTTATTAGGAATGTTTTGTATATTTTTTTGTTTAACGATATTAAGTTTTTTCATCCTTTTGCGAACAAGTTCTAAACTTTTGGTTTAGATAGACCTTTTTCTCCTGCCGAATGGAAGCAGTCACTAAATTTTGCATGTTTTTATAATAAGTATAATGCGCTGAATTTTTGGATTTCTAAACCTATTAAGCGCACGATTGCGCAATTTTATCATTAGTCGAACATTATCAGTGACCCAGGGAGCATAGGGTTTTTTGCGCGATGTAATAGTGGCTTTTGGAGCATGTGTATCAAATAATTCTATGATATTTGACACCTTAATCGACGAAAAAAAAAAGTTATCTGTCGGTCTGTTGTCTGTCTATATACACGATAACTCAAGAACGCCTTAATTGATTTTAACGAAATTTGGTGCAAATATACTCTATCGGCTGACCATGAACTGATTAACTTTTGGGTAGGGTGGTGGGGGTTAAATGGGGGAAAAGGGGGATAAAATATTTTAAAAAATTGTAACTTTGGAACAAAAGCAAGTAGCGATATACGTTTTTCAGATTTAAGTTTCCATGAATATAGACTACAAATTTTGTTATAAAGTCCAAATTCGTGGGAGCTTTAGTTTCCGAGTTATTTGAAAAAACGTTAAAATATATAAAAAAATCATAACTTCAGAAGTAAAGCAGCTATTGATATGCGGTTTTCAGATTTTGCTTTTCGTAAATATTACCCAAAAGTTATGTTATAAGGTTCAAATCTTTCAAAGCTACAGTTTTCGAGATATTTTCATGTCCTTTCAACATAAAATAATTGATTGTATGGTGGAATATCCGTGCTTTCTAGCACCATCTTTTTAAATTTAAAATCGCAAAATATCTTTTCTCGAAAATATTTCATACTATATTTTCCTTGTATTTTTAGGTATTCCACTCTTGCTACTACACAGAAACTCCAATTATTTTGGGTGCGCCCACCGGATCGGGCAAAACCATTGTTGCCGAGCTTTGCATTTTGCGGTTATTTGCCAATAACCCAGAGTTAAAGGTAACATTTTATTTTACTAACAGTTTGCGATGCAAATAGTCCATTTATCTTAAAAGCCTCTAAAATGTTTTACCGAACAAATATTATTATTAACTTTCCACTGCCTTACTATTAACATCGCCGTAGACCGACTAGCGCGCGAAACGGCTTTCATACTGCTAGTCCTGACACACTACATTTTCAAACTGGATGGACAATAAGTTACGCCTATAATGAAGAGAATTGCTAGTTCTGGCATAATCCCAAAAGTTTATTACATAATCCTGCAGGAAGAAGGCCAGGAAATTTATTGAGCTCATCAAGCTGAAGATCCGGACTATGATTGATCTACAGTATTTGCCACCCGAAATTTATACAGATTTAATTAACGTCAACGTAATTTTGTTTCCCCTAAAAAGAAAATTGGTCTCAGTTGGGCCAGTGCCGCGTAGTTTTCTTTAATGTTACTTTTATCATGTGTGTTGATAATATTGTTATAAAAATTTCATACATCTTTTTTTGCACACTTTTTTATCTATAATTTTAGGGATAAAACCATCACTTTCATGAGCGCATCAATTCAAAATGTTTGTCCACATTTTCAGCCTTGTTTAGCCAATAATAACGATACATTTTATTATCACATGTCAGTGTCAAAAAGTGCAAACAACGAAAAGTAAAAATACCTGTCAAACTAGGTTTATTGGTGGCCCAATTGTAAGATATTTTTCAGTAATTTTATTTTCACGACATGGACAAAATATAAACAAATACACTTTCCTCCAAAATTTCTGTCAGAAAAAACGTAACCTGAAAACTTCAAATTTGACAACAACAACAATCTAGGGCCCTTGGATTTATGTCAACTTTTAAACCTGGTTTTGTTCTGTGGATCAATGTTAAGTTTTGTCTAAATCAAAATGGAACGGACTGTATGTACCGAACATTGCATAATGATGACGTATGAAGGCCGACGAGACAGTCAGACATATATACTAAGCCAGTAAGTTTACACACACACAATAATATAATTAAAATAAAGTTATATATACTTTTTGCTGGAATATTGGAAGTGCTAACAGTTTATTATTGGTGCCATCAGTCAGGTCGATACGATACCCGTTTTCAATTCAAAGTCAATTCAGTTCAAAAATAGCTTTATTTATCAAAATACTGCTTATTCACTAACAAAGCCATGCTTAAATAAAGTTTACATTGTCTTATAATTATAGTTATTGTCAATGAAATAAATGAATAAGTAAATATATATATATAAGAAATAAAAAACGGACAAAAAAAAAATAATTGCCAAAACACAATAAACATTTTAAATTGGTTGGAAATAAACATCTAAATTTGGTATCGATTTCAATCCAAATACAAGTTAAAAAAAGACGAAAATATTTATTGGTCACTTATAAAAAGCTAAGAAAAGATTCAGTTCTGTAATATGCTTTACTCAAAAAAAAACCTTTTAATTTGGTTGTTTTCTTATTATTAGAGGGAGTTTATTAAAAAGTTTTTTCCTTGAAAGATGATTGATTTTTTTATTAATTCTGAATGAGGAATTGGTAGTTTAAGTAAGTATGGGCGCCTTACACTGTAACGAGAGGGGACATTTAATTCTTGTCTGTATTTTTTAAATACAATACAAACTCTCTCCAAGATATAAAGAGAGCATAGGGTTAAAATATTGCGGCGTATAAACAAAGGACGACAAGAGTCCCTCATTTTTGCACGGCAAATGCTCCGAATCGCTCTTTTCTGGATTTTAAAAACAGTTTTAAAAAGATATTCACCACAAGAGCCCCAAAAGCAGGTTCTTACCACTGAAAATCCAAGGTTGTCTGAGATCTTACGCAATGCATAATAGCCAGAGGCAATTCTGCTACTTCAACGTGTTAATGATTGGTCAATGTAAACACCTAAAAATTTGCTTTCTTCTGTGTTTGTTATCACACTGTTTTCCAAGATTATTTCACCCATAGTACACTTAAAATGTAAAATTTTGGTTTTTGAGATATTAAAACTAAGGAAATTAGCGTCAGAGCACTCTTTAATTGTGACAATGTCAGACTGAATCATTTCAACCAACCGCCCAACAACGGGACTGCTCCAGACCACTGTTACATCATCACAAAATACCACCAACTTGCCAAGCAGTCTGAGATGAAGCAAATCCTCTATATAAATTCTAAATAACAGAGGTCCAATAACACTCCTGTGTTTATTTGTTGCTCAGTGGAACAAGTGTTGTTAAACTGGACTGTCTGAGTTCTAACCCCAAAGAGCGAGCAAAACCACCCCAGCTCAACACCTCGAAAACAATAGGCTTTTAGTTTGAGCTGAAGTATTCTGTGATCCGCGCAATCAAATGCCTTCGAGAGATCACAGAACACTGCAGCAGCCTTTTCTTTGGTGTTTAGCTTACAATGAAAACCAAACTGCTGCTCGGACATAAGTTGTTTAGATTCCAAGTGAGTTTGCACCAGCTTTTCAAGAATCTTTGATAAAGTCGATAGGAGAGCTATTGGGCGAAAGTTTGTGGGGCTATTTATGTCACCGCCTTTATAGGGAGGAATGATAATAGCTTTTTTTAAGCAGTCCGGAAACAGTCCAGTCGCAAACGAATGGTTGATTCAATATGCCAGTGCTTCCAACGCTATATCAGGAAGATGTAGAAAAATTTTTAAAGAGAGTTTATCCCACTCAGATGCTTTCTTATTTTTTATTAAAGAAAGAATTTGTTTTAACTCGCAGGCATTTTTCATGCAGTTGTATCTGGATACGATCCCAAAAAAAGCGGTATTAAATCGAATCGTGTTAAAAAGGTATTCAGTTCCACGTGAAAAGGTAGTAATAATATGCGAATGTCCGGCGATTGAACGACAGTGTCAGCTTGTTTTCGACAAAAAGTACATATTGACAACACTCAATCACTAGCCGGGAATCGAAACCGATCTGTGTATGAAGCGGATATACCAACCACTACACCAGCAGTCACAATTGACCTGTTGGTCGCTGTGGAAAGTGCCACACTCGTACACTCATAATTGAACCAATCGGTCACAAATAAATGCGAATTTTTCTAAAAACTATCCTCATTTGCTCCATTTCTGAAGTTTTTTTTTTAACTTGATGAAACTAATAAACTAGGCACTAGTTCTACATCTACCCGCCAAATTTCATCATAATCGATTGAGCTGTTCAGAAGTTACATCCGATTCTAATTCCTTGACATTTGTATGTAGAAAGCTTATTATCTCTGGAACTACTTAGCCTATTTTTATCAAAATAGCTAAGAACACTTCCTGAAGAATAGGCAACCCAACAGAAAAAAAAACGCATCGAAATCGGTTCACTGCTTCAAGAGCAGCACACAGACATAGGGGTCAAAACACCCTTCTTTTTTCGCGTGTCGCGGTTAAAAATCATTATTACCTCATGGTTATTTTTTTTTTCAAAACCTTAGGTAGTCTACATAGCCCCAATGAAAGCACTGGTCCGCGAAAGAGTAAACGACTGGGCGGTCAAATTCGCAAAAATCAACAAGAAAGTTATCGAAGTGACTGGTGACATCACGCCTCGTTCCGAACTGATTAGATCGGCCCATATTATAATCACTACACCGGAAAAATGGGACGCAATGAGTCGAAATTGGACCGAGAAAGATTTTGTCAAACAAGTTGGGTTGATGGTCATCGATGAAATACATTTATTAGGTAACATTACTGATAGAAAAAAATAAGGAGGAAAATTCCACACCAGTACTTTTTCACCAATGGATTTTTTTTTAGTTCCCTATGGCAACACACGTATTTTTCGGAAATTCTTTTCTCTTGGGTAGGTAACCAACAGCGAATTAAATCAGATATTTTTTGACGTATTCACAGAATATTTTTATTTATTTGTTACTTTCAATTTCTTTATTTACACTTTGCAAAAACGCAGCTGAACAAAATTAGGTCTTAATTTTTGATAAACCTATATTACATAACATACATAACATAAATTCAGCTGTTTTTCGTATTCTTCTGCTACCTCCTTTGTTCTTATGGTATATCCATGATGGTAATTTAAGGCTTAAAATATTTTAGCATAATTTAAGGAGTAATGTTTTTATTTAGGAAAATTTTACTATGTTTTTCACATTTTTATGCCATGATTTTGCTAACATTTTAAAGCTTTTTTCCAGCAAAAATTGTAATTGTTCAAAGCGTAAAGTGTGTAAGACATAAGGTGGTATTAATTTCTTCAATTTTCTTGACAAATTTACCAAAAAACGAGTCCTACTATAAGTGTATTTTAGCACATCTAAAAATAATTTAACAGGTATTTAACTAAATTATTTTAAGTTTCATCATGGCTCTTCCATTACTGGCAAAAAAGTTTTTTCTACCACTTGTAGTAACTCAAAATTAAATAGTATTACCGTGTAAGTACAATTAGTAGTTAAGTAGAAATCATTAATTAATATACAGAACTTTTGCTTACCGTGGCAACTGAATAACCAAGTCAATCAAAACTTTATGTTTTGCTGATGTCTTATCAAAGAAAAAAATACGCGTTCTTAAAAGTCAACAAATATAATTTTTAAACACAATTTGGAATTAAATTTTCTTAGTGAATACCGTGCGAGGTTAGATTATATTCTAAATTTTTTTCTCGCTCATGAATATTTAAAAAAAAATTATCCCACGTCTTCGACATCGATGGGATGATTTTCAAAATATTTATGAGCTCGTAAAAATTTCCGGAAATAATTTAACCTCTTGTGCTATTATTAGTGAAAATTATCAATAAGTTAGTTTGTTTATAAGGGCCTCTTAAACCGCTTTTACATAAGGACGGTTTGAAAATCTATTTTATTTTAAAGGAATACTCAAACCTCTTTGTACTGAAAAATCTGTTGTTTTTTTATTAGTCTTCTTTTTAAACTGACAACCCTCGGAGAGAGCGATTTTATTCAAAACCGTCCATATATAAAAGCGGTTTTAGGTACTTTTAAACGTAGTAAGTGGTGTTTTTGCTGGTTTACGAAGCTCTTATTTTCTTGTACCATTTGAAGCAACACATTTTGGAAGTCCTGAAATAAATTCGTACTTGTGTCTTACTTTATAAAGTTTTCATACAGGGCATCCCTTTCTAAACCCGAATCGTAATATGTCTGTGCAATTGACAAAAGTTTATGTTTTGCTCTAGAATATCATAAATTTAATTTTATTTTAACATTTATAAATTAATAATAAAGCGAACATTAATAGTTAGTTGACCACAACGATCAATTTTTACATATTTTTAAAATATTGCCTACACAGTTTATTAATAAGGGAAGAAAACATTATGTTTTTTACATCTATGTATGTATGTAGGAGTTAATCTCTAAAACTACTGAACCGTTCTAGTGATAAAAAGCTACACCATAAGAAAATTATAACTGGATAAAATTGTGTAAAATAAGGAAACTTTTGTGTAACACAATAAACGGACATATATAATGTCCATTAATTAATAACAAAAAAAAGTAGTTTAACATATTTTAAAATGCTTTTGATATTTAAGAACATTTTTTCCTTGAATTTTAAAAAATTACCAAAGCTGCAGCCATAAAATATGTACAGGATTGTTCAAATTCGAGGGAATTGGGTATTTCTAAGGGAGAAAATTAATAATGGGAAAAATCACATGTTAGTATGTCAATCCGTTTTGTAGCTACGGGGCTTTCTAAAAAATATGCGTTTTAGAATTTGTTCTATAACTTTTTTATTAATGAAAATTTCGTTTTGGTGTAAAGTGCTTTTTTATAGATAACTTAAAGTAGAATTAATTTGTCAAACTGGATTATATCTGTAATGTTTAGTTTTTGAGATATAACACTAAGTTAGTATTTTTCTTATGTGTATGTTCTACGTTTTACTTGATTTTGGAAATGAGCGTGAAAGGAGGGGGCACACTTTTGGTATGTTGTAGATGTTGGTCCTGATCACACTTTAAATTGACCAAAAAAAAATCGTACGACTAGTTTCCAAGATACAGGGGTTTTTGCTGCAATATTGCTTTCCACAAGAGTTTATGCGACTAAATAAAAATTAAGAGGGAATAACTGATGCACCAAAAAGTCATTTGGTATACCGGGGAGCCTTGAGAACTAACAAAATGTTATTAGTAAAGTATTAATTTGTTTTTCTTTTTGGTATGGTACAAAGATAAAATGTCAAAATTCAATGAAAAATAATATTTGTACGTGGTACACCATAAGATTTTTTTATTACGAGGGTATTGTAAGAAGTACATAAATCAATCAGAATTTTAATATTTGCAGTAAAAAACATTTCTTGTGGCCATATTGGTGGTCAGATGAGCTTATGTTACTAAATAAAAACTAACAGTATCAGTTTGTATACCGGAGACACTCAAGAAGTACTAAAACCTATTAATACGTTACAAAATAGGAAAAAAATGCGAGGGAAAATGTAAAAAACTAATAAGTAATACTATTAGTTACGAATCATAAGATTTTTATTACGGGGGTATTCTAGAAGGACACAAATCAATCATTATTTTAATATTTGCAAAAAATTGTTTCTTGTGGCGGGCAATATTGCAGTTGGTAAAACGGGGATACTTAAAAAGTACTAGCATGAAATAAAATTCTGATTGATTTAATTCTGATTCATTTACGTACTCCTTAGAATATCCCGTTATAAAAAATCTTATGGTGTAGCACAAATATTATTTTTCATTGAATTTTGATATTTTATTTTTATTTCGTACCATTACAAAAAATAAAAACTAATTAATACTTTAGTAATAAGATTTTGGTACTTTTCAAGGGTCCCCGGTATACCAAATAACTTTTTGTGGCACTTATGCAGCCAAAACCTATTTTTTGTGCTAATATTCACATTGCGTTTATTTGTTAGAACTATCAAATAAACCCCTATATCTTTGAAACTAGTCGTACGATTTCTTTTTGGTCAATTTAAAGTGTGATCACGATCAATTCCTGCACCAACCAAACTCCCGTGTTCCTTTAAAACGATATATCACACTTATTATTCAATTTTTTTTTATATTTTGATGTTTATTTTTTTTATTAATAAAATTTAAAATACCAACTTTAAATCTTAAAAAGTAAATGTTAAAGATAAAATCCAGTTTGAAAAATAAATTTTACTTTAAATTATCTATTAATAAAAAAGTTAGAAGCCAAATTCAAAAACGGAATGACATACAGATATGCGGTTTTCACTATTATTAATTTCTCAAAAATTAAGCCATAACATGTACAGGGTGGATTTTTTAAACGGAACGGTGCTTCTAGCGGGTTAGAATTTTGTTTTATAAAAAAATCCAAAAACACGTCGACTGAGATTTTTAATTTTCTTTAATCGTGCTATCTTGGATTTTTTTTATGTCGTTTTGTTTACGAGGTATGGCCAAAAAATATAATTTTTTAAATAGGACACCCTGTATAGTTTGACATTTTTGATTTCTAAAAAAAATTATCTTTTTGACAATACCACACACTAATATACTATCTCTTATGGTTTCCAAGATAGAGGCATTTAAACTTGCATGGAATTGTTGGCTATGCCCTGTTTTACGGGGGATATGTAGATAAAATATATCTTGATTATCGTAAAAGATTGTTTGCAGATTTCAAAAATTGCAAAATATACAGGGTGTCTTATTTAAAAAAAAATTAAAAATGGTCATACCTCGTAAACTAAATGACATAGACAAAATCCAAGATAGCACGATTAAAGGAAATTACAAATCTCATTTGTTCCCGTTCCGTTTAAAGAAATCACCCTGTATATTAGTTTTTCACTACCTCCCTTAGAAACACCCAAAACCGCTCAATCTCCTTGAATTTGGACTACCCTGTACGTAGTATATGTATCTGTGAGTAAATTTCATTTTTTTTTAAATATTTAAAGTTAAAATTTTTGCATAGGTGAGGATAGGGGTCCTGTACTAGAAGTGATAGTGTCTAGGATGAACTGTATCAACAACAAGAAAAACACTAACGTCAGAATAGTTGGTTTATCTACGGCTATGGCGAACCCTGGAGATTTGGCGTATTGGTTGGGATGCGATAAGGTCTGTATATCAACTTTTATGTGCTTTTTCTATCTATACAAGAAAGACAAAGTGCGTCACCCCCTTCATTTATTTTTTAATTTAAAAATGACGCTGGAAATTTACTTATGGATGATGTGACGTAACGCAACTTGTAAATACTATTTTTAGTCCACAGTACCAATATGGTATAGGGGACTATTAAAATCGTGAAATTTTGACTTTTCTTAATTTTATCAAAAATGAGTTACTAAGGTTCCAAAACCAAAAAAAAAAAAGTTGTCTGTGGTGGCCTGTTGTCTGTTGTTTTATTTTTATCAAACTATTTTTTATTTTTTATTTCTAAATTTCCTTAAAATTATTAAATTCACATTTTGTATTTGTTATTTCAACATAATCATAGTATTTTCTCATTTCAAAAAGCAAGGAAATTAATCCTGTGTGCTTTTTAAAATTAGTAAAAAATAGAAAACATCATATAATAGGTTTCAAATTTTTTAAATGTTAATTTAAACAAATTAGAATTATTTCTCATTAATTATTTAGACACTTTTTTTTTGTTTATTGTCTTTTTAAAATTGGTTCTACTATGGAGTTTGAAAAAAAGAATTCTTTTATCTTTAGTTTTATTTTATTTAAACGGTAAAATTTGAATTTCTTTTGGAACTGAATTTAATATTTTTGGTGTTAAATACATAAACATCCTTTGACTATGTGTTTTTGTGGTGGTATAAAATAATTTTGATCATTATGATTTCTTTTAAGATTTAATTCACTATTTGTTTTAATATTCTTACAAACGTTTATGCAGATTAATTCAGAAAATTTTATGTTTTTTGAAAAGATTTGCTGTATGCTCTCTCTTATTGCATCCCTCTATAATTCTAATAAAAGATTTTTGAATAATTTTTAAATTATATAAAGTTATATATTGTTTTTGTCTGTCTGTATAGACGATAACTCAAGAACGCCTTAATCGATTTTAACGAAATTTGGTACAAAAATTTTGGGTAGGGCGGTGGGGGTTGAAGGGGGAAAAGGGGGATAAAATATTTAAAAAATTGTAACTTTGGAACAAAGTCAAGTAGCGATATACGGTTTTCAGATTTAAGTTTCCATGAATATGAACTACAAATTTTGTTATATAGTCCAAATTCGTGCCCAATGAGCATTTTCAGAAACCTCTGGTGACAAAAATTTTTATAATTATTATAAAGAGGGTTCCATTAATGCCCTAGGGTATTTAGAGGTTTCCTACAGGAATTGAGTTTTTATATTTGTTTTATTAAAGGTTATAAATTGATGGTACCTACTAAGGTAACATAAAACTGGTGTTAACAATATTTCCACGGACATCTTTATAAAAATTAAAGTCATCGGTAACAAATGTTCCACCAACATATTTATAAAAATATAAGTCATCAGTGACAAAAGTTATATAAATTAGTTTTTGAAATCTTTCTGTTAACCCATCTATAAAACCGTAAGTAACTATCAATTAAATATATATGGATTGGTTTTTAAAATGTTGCTATCAACTCACTTATAAAAACTTAATTAACCGACAACAAAGAGACACTTTTATATAAATTGGTGCCTGTAATATTCTTATGAACTCATTCATAAACCTTTTTTGCCCATTCTTTCTATAATGTTTTTATTAATTTCTCTGTATAGTGGTTATAATACCACTGTTTTTACAACAAAAAAAACAATTTTAATTTATAACAAAACAAACAAGATTTTTTTAGGTTCATTTTGTGACATCAAAAGGTGCGTTTTTGCGACATCAAAAAGGGCGTTTTTGCGAGATACCATACTATCATTATCTGGTTTTAATTACATCAATCTGAGGAGAGACATAAGAAATCCAAATCTTCTTGAGATAGTTTTCGATGACAGATATCGGGATCGAATGCATTCTACACCCGATTCCGACCAGCGTTTCCCATGCGCGGCCACCCTGACTCAAAAAACTCATCACCTGGACCGACATGAACTTGTATAGGCAAATCTCGCTTAGACTACGTGATCCGTGTTTTGATTCGGGGAGCCCACGCATAAGAAACCCATAGATGGGAACCGGGTTTTAGAAAAAGAGAACAATATAGTAACCGTGTTAAGTTCCCAAAAATGCACCGTGAAACTTCAAGTGCATACAGTGCGCACGGCTGGTCGGCGGCAATTGTGAACACATCACCTTACGACGCGACGGAACGCAGCCTCAAGGTCCGTTTCTGCGAGTTTGACATAGTTACTATTATCCTCTTTTTCTAAATGCATTCGTCTGAGAGAGATCCAGCATACCAGGGAAATACCTGTCTGTACACCCTTCGACCCCTCAATCTAACTATCTTCTTGAGATAGTTACCTCTGACAGTTATGCGGGGTTGAAGGGTGTGCAGGCGGGTATTTTTCCTGCTATGTGTGGTATGCTGGATCTCTCTCAGACGAATACATTTAGGAAAAGAGAACAATGGTAACTATGTTAAGCTCGCAGAAACGGACCTTTAGTGTTCAACACTGCGCCATCTGCAGCCTTTTGTTCCAATTAGCATCATGTTTTAAAACGTTGATAAAATAGTGTTGAAAGAGGTAAACAGTGGTATAATTGTATTGTTTTTTTTTTATAGAATTGTCGTAAATTTTCGCCATTTTGGATTCTAACAATAGGTTTTTGACCAAAATAAAAACGTTATTTATGGGGTTTCAACATGTGCTTTAATCGAAATATTGCTTGTTTAGGGTTAAGAACAAAATACAAAATTCAATATTTCTCCCAGAAAGCAAAAAACATATGTGAAAAAAAAAAGTATTATTTAAATGAATATTTTTTTGCCCGTTTTCTCAAGTATTTTTGGAGCCCATGAAAATTTTGTGAGTGTATTCGAAAACTATAGGATGACTGGGAAAACAGCTTTTATTTAAACTATAGTATATAAATATTCATATTCCTGCTTCAACTTATCTCATTTCCATTTTAATTTATTTTAGAAGATTGGTAAACACCATTTTATAAATTTTTTATTTTAAAAAGAAAAAGAATAATACATAACAAGCAAAGGGAAGAAAGATGGAAAATTTATATTTCTAAATCGATAAAAACCTTTAATTTGTTATGTAGTATTGTTAGAACAGTTGTAAAACCTTTTTATAATAATATCTAGACTTGAGGGTTCATAAGGAAGTTTTATAAAATCTATATGTTGTTTTTCTAGCCATTACTATTTACCATGAATTTTTATAAGCTGGTGTTGGTCAGTTGCTTTTCAAGTCTCTTTTACTCATTTAAGAGATATATTAGAGTTACAAAATTATCACCAACACTAAATAATATAACTTTTGGTTATTTTATGAAGGTTTTATATTATTTGCTGTAAGTTCTATATAGACAAAAATGCTCATTGGGTGGGAGCTTTAGTTTCCGAGTTATTTGAAAAAACGTTAAAATATATTTAAAAAAATCATAACTTTAGAAGTAAAGCAGCTATTGATATGCGGTTTTCAGATTTAGGTTTTCGTAAATATTCATTTCCTTTTAACATAAAATAATTGATTGTATATATGGTGGGCTATCCGTGCTTTCTAGCACCAATTTTTTTATATACCTTTTCAAACAAATCCGAAAAACAACAAAAACCTTACAAAAAGCTCAAACACAACAAACATGGTCCTTGACTAAATCCACAACGGCTAAATATCTTCGCATCACATTAGATAGTAATCTAACTAAAAAATTAAGGTCCTGTATTTGTTGAAAAAAGCAAGAAACATCTTAAGAGAAACTCTATACCACGCCCTGGTTCAATCTTTGCTAGAATATGGGGTAGAGGCTTGGGGTGAATTAGAAAATGAATTTCCTACGCAAAGAATACACTCATTGACACGAATCCTAAGCATAAGGCAATTATTTCTTAAAAAATGGAAAAATACAACTGATAGCATTAAACTACACCAGAAGATCTATCACTGACGGACATGTCAGAATCGACAAACAAGAAACAACTCTTGGTCAGAAAAGTTATACAACTTACCACTAATTAACCGTAAAAGAATCTCATAACAAGAATTTTAAAAAGGAGATTTCTCAGTGGCTTATCCTAAACAATAATAAAGATGTTGGAAAATTTAAAAAAAAATCACGTTTTTTTTATTTTTCTGATTTTTTTAATTTTTTTTAACCTTTAACTTTATTAGTTATTTAAATTATTTAATGATTCTTTCTTTTTTAATATTTCATATTTACTTCTTACCTCAATTTTTAACTTCTTAATTCTTGATTAATTGATTTATATCATTATCCTTTGATTTTTGCTTGTTGATTTTTTTATTTAGTTATTAACTTTTAATTTTAGTAAACTAACATTTAATTTAGTTATTAAAAAGAAAAAAAAAACAAGTCTCCGGAAATGGCAGACAAGTACTCCTCAGTACTTAACCCTAACTGGTCTTAGACAAAAAATAATCCTTTTTCTCATTATAAAATTTTTGCTAATTAACAAAATTTAGGTATATTAAGATTTACAAGTACATACAGATTTTACTTTTGTATACCTTACAATCTTTGAACTTTGATTGATAACAACACAGACGGCTCACTATTTTTATGTTATGAATCAAGGGCGTCTGATGAATGACATAACAATGGTTTCTATGATGACCTTATACTGTTGGCCATTTGAATTTCTGATAGTTTGTGATTTTATCGTATTTTCGAAAAATGTTTGTGAATACTTGAAGAAAAGAATAAATACATTTTCTTAATACTACCATTTTAATGGATTGGAACTTTTTTATCCTGTAATTATAAGAAAATAACCAAAAAAGCCATGGTTTCATTCATTATATTATTTGCGGAAAGTTACTAAAATTTGGTTTCTAATAAAGGTATAAAAAAAACATATTTATAGTGTATTTCCTCGGGCAACTTGTGTTACTGCTTAAAACTTGCAAACAGTCATCATCTGCAATTCGCAGGATACTTGATACTTAGCCTACATTGGGCAAAAATCAATGGAATGATCCATATGATTTCAATAAATATGAGTATTATTATAAAGTAAATAATTAACAGAGCTGTGTTAATCATGCTGTGTTAATCATAATCAGCAGCAGAAGCTTCGCGCTTTCACGATGTTGCCAAATCTTGTCTGAATAATATGACGCGGCGCGCGTGAGCTACTGCCCGAAATCTTCGAAATAAACAATTCTAAGGTTTCGGTTCAACCTGCCTCGCCAGTGCACTTTTTCAGTGATCCTGTTGCCCCGCGTTTAAGAAAATTTTTGTAAAAGGACGGATGGCCGAGTGTTTAAGGCGTCGGCATTAAAATACGTAACGTAATTGGTTGAAGGTTCGAGTCTCATCCATTGTTGATCACTTTTTTTTATTAATTTTTTTTTAAACCCATATTTTAAGAGTAACGGTTATTTTTATGAAAAAAGATTGAAATTAATTCAGCCCTAGCTGATTACTGTGATGTTCTTAGATTATTGTTGTGGAGACCGTTGTGCTTTTAAGTTATATTTTTTAAGTACTTATTCGATTTACAAAACTCTCATTAAAAGTGGAGTTCAAAACGCGAAATGTGATATCCATACTTTTTGGACTGAAATAAACATCAGAATTGGCCTCGGAATTCGCTGAAATTTTGAATGAACGGCACATTTTGTAAAAAATAAGACAGATCGGATTTATTGCAGAATAGGAAAAAAAATATTTCTAAGGCCACCATAAATATTTCGAGTCGGTGACCTTATAGAAAACATTTTTTACTTATTCTGCAAAAAATCAAAAAAGTACTTCGAGCCGTGTCTTAGTTTTTACAAAATGTGTTTTCTATTCAATTTCAGCCATGTTTACTTGACTCCAGAAAGTATGGATATCGTTTTGAACGTGATTTCCACATTTCCTGAGCTAAGAACACTGATAAAAAAAAAATAATCTCCACTCTTAATAAGTTGAACATTAGGACGTCAACAGTCAAAAATATTCTCGGTCATAATATTAATTGCCTGTCTGAAAAAAAATTTCCAACAAATAGATACTGCCCGCCTAAAAAGCAAACATATCGCAAGTACAAAAAAAGCACTAATTTGGAACTCAGCATTTTACAATATTTGTACAATTTTTACTGCAATGCGCAGCAACAATACAAAAAAAGCGTAAATATTGCATTGACATTAATTTGTAATGGCACCGCGATCGAATTGCAAAACTCTAAACACACCAAATATACATTGTAATTGTAAAATGCTATATTCTAAATATTTACTTTTTTTTACAGAGAATGTTTTTCATTTTTGGTAATCCGATGTTTGCTGGGCTGAATTTTAAAGACAGATAAATATCGCCCATATTGGTAACGGACAACACTTTTTTTCCCAAGGCGAAAAGTTTGCAGCCTGAGCGAAGCGAGGGCTACAAATTCGTCAATTTGGTCACGTGGTTAATATTCTAGGTATTTGGTGCAATTTAAGGTAGAAAAAAACAAAAAAAAAGCCACTTAACTGTACTCTATTTACAAAACAATAGCACATAATACAGCCACTGAATGTCCTCCAGCCGCTCCATTTTTCCATTTCATCCATTTTCACAATCGCTTAATTTTCTCTATTTTTCCATTTTATCAATTTTTCCAGTTTCTCCATTTTTTTTGGTTTTCCAGTTTTTTCATTTTTTACCAAAGCTTCCTTTTCTCAGCCGCTCCATTTTAGATTTCTCCATTAATCCATTTTATAAATTTTTACTGCCGCTTCATTTTTTCACCCGCGTCATTTTCTCCATTTTTCCAGTTTTTCCATTTTTTTTCGTATTTCCATTTTTTACCACAGCATCCTTTTCTCAGCCGCTCCATATTCGATTCCTCCGTTAATTCCATGTTCTCCATTTTTAATTTTTTACCAATGTTCCATTTTTTTTTTAATTTTTTTAATTTTTTTTAGCCGCTGCACCCTTTTTTTTGGGCAGAGGGAACAAATTCAAACTCACTAAATGCCTAAGTGATGTATCATGTTAATCCTTGAAAAGAGGGTACCCCTAAATTGCATAAAAGTACCCCTAAATTGCATAAAATAAATTTAAGCAAAAAATTTTTCTTATTAAAAATTAAAAAGCACTAATCAATGGTTAAATATTACAACCATCCCTCACCCCTCGAAAAGGGGGAGCCTGTTGACATTATAACGTTTAACATCTGATCATAAATTCATAATCCTCTACCAAGTATCAAATACTAAAATCTATCATTGGTTCTAAAAATTAACAAATTTTATTGAAAAATAAAAATAACCGAACGTGCAAAGCGATTTTGATGCCGACTTTTGCTTATTTTTTGTTACTAACGGCAACGTCGCACGCGCCAAACGATTTTGACGCAAACTTTTGCTCCAAGCCCAATTTCGGCCAACCAGCGTCCCATATACATCGTTTCTCTGTTAGTTACTTACTTTATGGTATTACTTTATAAAAGTGTATTTTATGCGTATTTTAGTGGAGATTTTTTCAAATTTTCTATTTATGTGAAAAATTATTCACAGACATAAATCTAATGGATAATTGTTTAGAAACCAAGTTTAATGTGAGTAGAAGCAAGAGAAAGTTCCTAATAATTCTAAGTTATGTTGATAGAAGAGCAAGAAAAATTTCGCCGAATCATTTTTCATTTTTCAATTCAAACAACTTTTTAGCACAAACATTGCAAAATAGTAGTTTTTTCAACTGGTGGCTTAAATCGTGTTTACAAGGGTTGGTTTAAGTAATAAACGCAGCGAGTGATTTAAAAACGCCAGGAAAAAAGCACAGTCTACCCGCGAGTTACCTACACTAATTTTTTTTATTAAAAAATTTAAAAAAATACATGATACAACAATGGTTTCTATCGTAACCTTACATTGTCGGTCATTTTAATTTTAATTTTCAAAATGATTTTTTGTGAATACTTAAAAAAACAAAAACAAATAAAATGGCTTAATGTTTAGGTAAGAATCATTAGATTTTCTTAATATTACTATTTTACGCTATTTTTCTTGAAATTTGGGTAAGAAAAGGAAGGCATTTTTTTACTCCTGTGATACAAAAGTATTTTGAATCGGTTAAAAAAAGGCATGGTTTGGTTATTTACAGACAGTTACTAAAATCGTGTTTTTGATAAAGGTATAAAAAAGTTAATTATTGCCATGGTCTTGCCTATTGTGATATAAAAATAATTAATAAATAATATACAAAAAAAATAATAACATTTTAATTATTATTTTTTAGAGGGGCCTGTTCAACTTTAGCTCCGCAGTCAGACCGGTGCCCCTGGAAATTCACTTGCAGGGCTTCGAAGTGAAACACTACTGTCCCAGAATGGCCGCCATGAACAAGTCCGTTTATCAGGCTATCTGCCAATACGCTTCTCAAAGTTCTGCTTTGATTTTTGTGTCTTCTAGGAAACAGACTCGTATTACGGGTAAGTGAGCCGTCTAACCAAGTTCTGCTGAGACGGGAGCGATGTTCAAGTCTAACATGTAGTAGGACCATCCTTCGCAATCTGCACTGTGTATACTTGCAGTCTTAAAGATCGATGCCCTCGACAAAGAGGTGCCAGCAAAAATTAAATCCTCTAGGGGGCACGTGCATCAGTCGAGGATGCAAAAAAGCCGTCTCTTCTCCGCTATACGGATATAATATCTTCAAATTAGCATAAGCTCTTTGTATGCATAACCTTAAGTTGTGTCAATGATAAATTAATAGACACGTTTTGCTAGAATTTATCTCAAAATATGAAAATGAACTCGTGGAGTTTTAAGGCAGTACGTTTTACTCTTGTAGAATAGAATAACAATAAACAATGAATAGAACTTTGTGTTTCGTTTGACTATAATTAGCAGTATGGAAATTGTCATACATAAAAATCTCACAATAACTAATAATGTAAAATTCCATAAATATACAACAGAAGTAAAAATATATTACATAGTTAGTAAATGAATAATTTGGTCACATAAGAATTTAGTTTCAAAACTAAAGTATTCGCTCAGGGAATAAATACATTTTTCACATAAAAATTCTTTTAGGTGCCTTTTGAATTTATGAACAGTTTTTAATATTATACAGTGATGTGGTATGATGGTTTAAATTTGAATTTTTATGCCGTGTTTGATAGAAATGACTATCCAGAGACAGTTAAAATATTGTACTTGCTAAATATAGGTTTGCAAGTTTCTTTTGGGAATAAGTTAAAAATAAGTCTTATTAATCGTTTCAAGTCAAACTTCCCCATAACATTATACCGTGAGATAAGCATAATAGATAGAGAGGTGGTGGCAATTGATTTGTATGATTTTATCTACATTATAACTAGTATAAGACTGTAGTTTACATCCATACGAATTAAGTAAAAATATTATGATGCCCAAGCGGTGGGGCTTTTTTTTACAGGGAGGCCCTAAAACTTGCAAAAAATAATAGCTCTATGAAGTCATTTTATCTCTTTTCTGATTAGTGCTATTGTGTTAAGGGCCACACCAATATACCAAAAAAATATATGTTGCTCACCCCTAGGTGGGAGCTTTTCTTACAGGGAGGCCTCAAAACTTGTAAAATATAATAGCTATTTGAAGTAATTTCATCTCTTTTCTGATTAGTGCTATTATGTTAAGGGCCACACCAAGATAACAAAAAAAATTATTACATACCTCTGGGTGGGGGATTTTTTTACAGGGAGGCCTTAAAACTTGCAAAAAATAATTGCTATATAAACTCATTTCATTTCTTTTCTGATTAGTGCTATTATGTTAAGGGACACACCAAGATAATAACAAAAAAATATTGGACACCTCTGGGTGGGAGTGTTTTTTATTATGCTATTTACCAAACACACACACGGCTGTTAAACATTTACTCCTATGGCCCGTTTTGGTCACAGTTCAATCTCTGTGCACCCTTAAATTGAACGACTATTCAATCAAGTCTAAATAGATAATAAATTAAAAACAGAAGAACAAAATTAAAGAAAGCAAACAAATTTAATAATGAAAAAAATATTTTGACCTGGTTTGGTAAATTAGACCAGGTGGGTAGGTTAAGGTTTAAGGTTTTTAAAGCTTAATTTCCTTGTTTTTTATCGTAATTTTTATTCTTTTTTTAAAAGTTTCCATAGACAGTTGAAATAAATGTGGAGGCAGTTTGTTATATAGGTTTGGCGCATTATATGAAAAAACTGGACTTAAACATCGTAGTTCGATTTTTAGAGATATGAAATAGGTAAGAATACCTCAAAATTCTTTGGTGATACTGGAATCGACGCTTTAAATTTTTTATTAGATAAGTTGGAGTACTTTTTTACGATACGATAGGTAAAAACTAAAAAGTGATGATGTCGTCTTTGATCCGTTCTCAGCCAGTTAAGCTCCTGATATGCGTGCGTAATATGGTCATATTTTCGTAACCCAAAAACTAAGCGTAATCAGGTATTCTGTGCTTTTTGTATGAGTCTTTTTTCAATTTCTGTAAGACAGTTACCATACACAAGGTCGTAAAAATTAAAATGTGATAATACTAGTGCTTCGCATAGTTCTTTTCTACTATCCCTAGATAGGAATTCCTTGTTGGCATACAAAAGCTTAAGAGAGGCGTAAGCTCTTCTAATCATCATAGATACATGATCGGTAAATTTAAGTTTAGGATCAATCATTAAGCCTAGATTTCTGACGATTTTTTCTTTCCGTGCTAGCACGTTGTTGTTAATTTTAACAATAAATTTTTACGAAACTAAATTTAAATGATTTTTTAATCCAAATATCATGAACTTGCATTTGTTGGCATTTAGTTTTAGACAGTTTTTTTTCCGATAACCGGTATATAAGGTCAAGATCGGAGTTTCAAAGACTATTAGCCCGTTGAAGATCCTTAACGTCAAACTCAATGTAAACTTCAGTATCATCAGCATAAGACTGAGATGGATCGAATTATGTCCGCCATGACATTTTTCCATTGAAAATAACTTTGTTGCACCCTCCCATTTTATTTGTTAACTATCAAAAAAGCAACAGGAAGTATGATCAAAACCGTAATATTTAAGTTTATTAAGCATTAGTTGATTGTCAATAGTATCGAAAGCTTTCGAAAAGTCCAGGAGCACCAGTGTCATAACTTTGTTTTTGTCTAAACTAGTGAAAATATCATCTATAACTCTAATTAGGGCAGCTCCATGGCCTTCACGAAAGCCTGATTGATGTTCTAATAAAATGTTATTCACAACTACGTGGTCATATAACTGTCTGTAAACAATCTTCTCAAGAATTTTAGAGAGAGTAGGTAAAATGATAATCGGTCTCAAGTCATTTAAGGAACTGATATTTTGTGTTTTGAGAATTGATATTAAGTTAGATGACTTCCAAGCTTTAGGAAAAGAACCAGCAATCAAACAGCTATTCATTATATTTAATAAAAAAGGTTTAATAAAATCTTGGCAATACCTAAGCATATTTAGAGTGATGTTATCCGAACCTTTAGCATTACTTTTTAGTGTTTGCATAATTTCCCTAATATCTTCTGTACCTACGAGTTAGAATTGAAAAGTTTCATCGCAAAAAACTCGATTTCTATCAACTCCAAAGTTTTGATGAAATACCGACGCAAAGTGTGTATTTATTTTAGATACTGTCGCTAAGTCATCAGGAATCGAGGTATGTTGATTGTCAGAGAGATTGAGAGATTTTAGAGCTTTCCATTTTTCCTTTTGAGAGCTCTCTAAGCACACCGCGTTAAGGTATCTTTTTTTCTTGCCGTAAAAGTATTAAAGTGGCGTTCCATAATTCTTTGTACCGTTGATGATAAAAATCCGTTTTAGATTTTTTAAATTTGGATTCGGTCGCGTTTTTTTTATTTTATAAGCGCTTTTAGCTCAGGAGAAATCCAGGAGGCGGGGGGTTTGCTGACTCTTACTGTTCTTAATGGGGAATGAACATCAAATGTTTCATTGATTAGACTCTCAAACAACCTCACTTTATTGTCGATATCATTAATTAGGTAGATTTGACCAAAATTCTTGCTCTCGAGATCTTGTCTGAATCTTGTGAAATTAAAATGTTTAAAATCTCTAAAAGTAACCATTTTTTGTTGAAGTTTAGGTTTTCTCATTGCCAAGTCACAAAATACCAGCCTATGATCAGACATGCGCGGCAAGTCAATGGTACCGGATTGTATTACATTATGTTTTAATTCATCAGAGGATCGAGAAAGAAAGCTGTGGGCGCTAAAACGTTTTTCAAGAAGTCTGTCCAAATTAAACATGCTGTTATGGTTTCGTCCACTGGATTAAGTCGAAGTGCCGACGTTTTGATCCTAATCCGGATCATCTTCAGGGCAAGATGCTTCGAGATTTACAAGAGTAAAAATGGTTTTTATGAACTAATAACATTATAAAATCAACAAAAACGTACGTATTGTCACAGCAGACAGTCTGTCGACACCTTGCTGTGACAATACGTACGTTTTTGTTGATTTTATAATGTTATTAGTTCGTAAAAACCATTTTTACTCTTGTAAATCTCGAAGCATATTTCCCTGAAGATGAACCGGATTAGGATCGAAACGTCGTCACTTGATGTAAAAGTTTAAATAAAAATAATTGTCCAAAAAAGCTGAACATATTCATATTAAAATCCCCCAGGCAGATCATACTATCAACAGTTGGGGCAATATATGAGATCGCATTTTCAATATACTCAATGCATTTAGAAAGATTATTATATTTTGGTGGTCTGTAGAAAACGGCAAGTCCAACCGCATGCGTATAAATCTTAATTCTAATGCATAAATGCTCCAGACAACCTTCCCCACTATTATTTGGTATTCGTATTGTTTTTGGATTAAGTTCATGTCGCGAATATACTCCCACTGCACCACCAATCTGACTAGTACAGCGATCGCCTCTTAGAAACCTGTACCCCGGTACAGTACATTTGTACTAACATTGCCATTCAACCTTGTCCCTGAAAGAAAGATAACGTCGTACGATTCCAGCAAAACCAGGCCGACAAAGTATTGGAAACTTTTAGTTAATGATCGTATATTTAAATGTGGAATTTTGATGCCTTCCATTTATATAATTATGATAAAATGGATCAGTTTTATTTTATTTATTCTAAACGAGTGAGAAAAAAAATATGAGACGAAGATAGACTGAATAATTATAAGTTAACCTATTACTAAAACTATAGACAAACCTAGGCACGTTCCTTGAGCCAAAATAATTTTTAAAAAAGAAGTGAATTACTTAGGTTTAGGATTTTTCTTTTTTTCAGGATTGGTTGGTGTTTTTCTCTTATGGGGAAAGGCTGCTAGCTTCAGAGTTTGGGTCATTCCATATCAAATCAACCAAAAAATCACAAAAATTTTACGCGACCAATTCCAATTTTGATGATTTTTGGTATATATTTTCTTCTTACCATAAAAGTTGAAAATGCAAATTTTTAGATTTTTTTGATTCGTAGTTTTTTTTTTTTAATTTTTCAAAATAAAAAAGTCAGCATTTTGACCTTAACAAGAATGTACAAAACTAGCAATATCTCGAGAACCACTTACACTAGGAAAGTAATAAATGGCTCATTTTAAAGTCATTTTGAAGCTCTTTTTTATGAAATATCACAACATAATTTTAACAAAAAAAAAAATTGAAAATAAAAAATTGAAAAAAAAGAATTGAAAAATTCAAAAAGGCCATTTTTAATTTTTTTGAAAAAAATATATAATTTTGGTCAAAGTGTTACTTAATTATCCACAAAATTTTATGATGGAGAAATGATGGGTTCAATGTCAAAAAAAATATCAAAAATATTAAGTACATTAAAAATCATGCATTTAAAAAAATAAACATATTTTAGGAGCACCAATAGTGCACTGGATATTAAAATAAATAAATTTGTTGGATGGATACAGGTTTTAAAAAATACCCAGAGGCTTTATCTACAAATTATTTTATTTTAAACTCGCAAAAGAAATAAACAAACTTTTCTACTTCGTTGATAAAAATTAGACAGAAAACACTAAGACTAACTATATACCTTAAATTTATTTTTTAACTTTCTTTTAAGAATTTCTGATGAATCTGACATTTCTTTTTTGCTGACATTGTAAGTTCTGCCAGTAGCAGTGTTGGGTTCAACTTTTTTTATAAGACTTTCTGGTTTAATAATTAAAATATCTTGAGGTGTTGGGTAAAAAAATGATGAGGCAGGTCCTCGTGGATGAAGAAAGCTTACTTTCAGTTCTCCGCTCTCATTATTTTTCCCCAAGACACAAGCCAGCCACCAAGCACTGTCATATTCTACAGTGACAAACCCTGACTCGATATTTTGCAAAATAATGCTTCCTTCCACCTTTAAAAAGATTATGTGTTTCAACCTCTAAGCATGTAGAAAACTGTTTTGCCAAAAACGTGCTTTCTGTAAGAGGAATTACAGCATGAATTTTTTGTGTCCCCGGTATTGTTAAGACTTCCGCAAATCTTTTATTCAAAATTATTTCATGATTTGTATAATCTGCTTCTGTGCAATATTTAAAATCAATGCCAGATATGTTTTCTTCACACCAAGTAAACAATTGTAGAGGTGTCATTATTTGATTGTCATAGGGCCTCTGCAAACTGGCTTTGGCAGCAAGTCTTTTAACAGTTCCTCCCAAGCCATCGCAGGCACTTTTGCCATGCGAGGTGGCAAAATAATGCCACTCTGCTTCAACACCAAAATCTTTTTTATGCAAGCATATATTCAGAAAATTCTTTTTGTTTTTGTACTGCGCAGCACATCCATCCGAAAAATAAAAAATTTTGTTAAGTCCTGGTATTTTGATTTTTAAATCAGGCATTAATTTTTTTAAAAATAAATGAAATGCAATTGTATTATGTGTCAAGATTTCCGAAATAAACACATAATTCAGGTTGTGCAGTTTACCATCACTTAGAAAATAAATGGCAAAAGGGTGGAGGGTTGCCTGGCTGTTATTCCAATGATAAGACTGGACTTCATCTTGCATAACAAAGGAATAATTTTCCGCAAAGTCGCAAGTGATCAAAGACTCTCCAGGTTTAAGGTTAATTTTTATTTCATTGTATCTATCTTTTTGCATTTTTGCAATAAAAGAATGTGATTTAAGTTTTACAAGATCATCAGTAAATTTCTGGACAAAATCATCACTTTTCTTAACAACGGTTTCCATAGTACACCTATCTACTGAGACCCACTTTTTAAATGAGACCTCATCAATTAATTCTTCCTCAAATTTTTCTATTAACGTATTTTTAAACTGTTCTACTCCAGGACATTGCTTGCATCTATTGCTTAAAAAACAGTCCACTGAAGGTGGATTACACATTAGTTTATAAAGGCAATCATGATAAGATATTGCAAGAGGCCTGTTATTTTCATCATATAGCTTATTTAATTTGGAGCCATTGAGCATTAGTTTTATATTTTGATGTATAGTACATACACATACAGTATGAGTCCCACTTTTTCCTGCCAGTATACAGTTTTTGGGTCGCAGTTCACAAAATTTTGAAAACCCAATTTTTTCATTGGGGTACTCAGTTTTAAACAATGCATAAATTTCTTTTAAATTAGCTAAGACTAATTTTTTTTGTACATATTCTTTTTCAGCTCCATATTTTCTGATAACAACATAATCTTTTTTACCTGGCATGGTCCTGCTAATGTCATCCCTTTGGTAAAAATCTACCACTATTTGGGCCACTCTATCACTAAGGGTCTTTCCCGGTTTGGGGTTAGGAGAACATAATATCCCATTGTCCTTAAGTAACTGTTTTACAGCTCTGGCCAAATATTGAGAAACTCCAAATTCTTCTTCAATCTTCTTTCTACTCCAACTTTGAGGTAAACATGATAAAACTAGTATTTTCTCACTCCTCTTTTCGGTTTTTAAAAATTTGTCCTTTAACTGCTTAATCATTTCACTTTCGTCACTCTGGCATTCCTTTACTAGCGTTGAATCTGATTCCTTTGTAAATGCTTTCGCAATTGTATGCTGTACAATATCAATTTTTTCTTTGTATACATTTTTTCTTTTAATCGGCGACACACCAAGAAGCTCCAATGACTTGTTTAAAAGAGTAAATGATTCAGCCGGATCTTGAAAATCTGGATCATTTTCTGGAACTTGACTGGGTCTAAAAAAATTTAAAAAGTTAGTTTTTTATAAGAACTTAAAAAGGGGGTAACAGCTGACCCAAAATGTGTACATAATGCCAAGAAATTTGTACATAATGTCTGTATTCTCAAAATGCCATGCAAAATAATGCCATGCAAAATAATGCCATGAGATTTTTCCACTCCGTACTTGACGCAATTGGTTTAGTTTATTAATTTTATATTAAAAAATACTATTTGTTACTTACCCTGCCTCATCTTCTTCAGATGCCTTAAACTCCTTTGAAAGCTTTAGTCTACAACCATCACAGATTTTCATTCCCATTTTGACATTTTTGTAACTGCACATCCACTTGGTCACATTTCTTAATTTCCCAAAATGCTTGATTTTTAACTCTAGTGGATCACAGCACTTTACTTTATATTTAGTCCATCCACTTGCCTCACCCATAGTTGAAACTTTTAAAATTACACAGAGATGACTTCTGATAAACCTTCAGTCGAACTATTATGTATCGATTATTTGGAGCTGTATCAGGAAGATACTTGCCAAAAATTTAAAATCAATTTATGCAGGAATTTTCATGTCAGCAAATCCCCACAATGTACCTAAACAGACCAATAAAATGAAGGAGGTGTGTCCTTAATGTTAAACAGGAATAAACAGGCAGTATTTCACAAAAGTATTGGCAGGTTTATACAGGCATATTTTCCTAAGAATTGGAACATCCAATAGTACGTCTCCGGTGGAAAAGAGGTTTTGTAAGTAAATATTACAATGGGGGGCAATGTTAATCTGATTACTGATACAGAATGAAACGTAGGATATAATTTTTTATTAAATAAAATATTGTTAAATATTTTTATAATATCGCTTTAAACCCCATTATATTCTTCTAATTACCAAAATGCATTGTCTATTTATAGGCGATTTTTCATGCATGTGACATTTTTAATAAATTTTTTCACATTGAACCCATGATTTGTCCATCTCAAAATTTTGTGAATAGTTTAATAACACTTTAAAGAAAATAATATAATTTTTTGAAAAAAATTAAAAATGGCCTTTTTGAAATTTTTCAAAAAAAAAATCAAAATTTATTTTTTTATTTTTTTTTCAATATATGTTATGCAATATTCTCATATGAAAGGTCTTTATAAGAGCTTTAAAATGAACCTTCACCTACTTTTCTATTATAAGTGGTACTTTGGATATTCCTAATTTTGTGCGCACATGTTAAGGACAAATAAGTGACTTTTTCGATTTTCAAAAATTAATTCAAAATAAACAACTGGTCAAAAAAGTCTGAAATTTTGGATTTTCCAGTTTTTTGGTAGGAAAAACATGTATACTAAAAATCATCAACATCGGAGATGGTGTGGTAAAATACCCTGGTTGACTTGATATGGACTGACCCGTTTGAGTTATTTCCAGCACTTCCTGCGTGATCAGCGCTTACTAACTCATCAGCGGTGTACTCAACGTCGTTGATGATCAACTTGTTACCCTTTATTTTTGCTAATAGATTCTTGTTTTTAGCTTCAACAAGATGTTTTCTAAGAATCTTGTGCTTTTCCCTGTCCTCAGTAGAAAGATCATTGGCTATTGATACCCATGTTCCCTTTAGTTTGGAAACGTGCTTAAAAACCTTTTGCTTAGTTAGGTAGGAAATAAATTCCAAGATTATGGGTTTATTGGATGATTTCCCAATAGGATACCAGTTGTTGATTTGGGTAGATTCAAGTTTAGTGCTTAAAAGTTTATTTAACCCACTTAGAATTTTACAAAGATCAGTATCGCAGTTAAGACCCAATACGTTAATATTGTTGTGCCGTAGTTTTCTATCAATTTGCAGATTTTTGGTCTCCAACTTATCCACTTTTTCATTTACTTTGTCGATTTTAGTATTAATTTCGCCAATGTGCTTGTTTAGGTTAGCATCAACTTGTTGACTATAATATCCGTTTGCTCCTTATTTGCTTTTAAAATTTTCTGATAGAGTTCATCCATATTCATTATGTAATTAAGTGGGTACTGCTCTCGGTATTGCTACGTTGCCCCCGTCGAGCCACAGGTTGAAAAAACTGGCATGAGCAGGATTCCATTAGAGAAAGGGGTCATTATTTACGTAAAGTTAAAATATTGCATACATTTTTAACTCTACTAGCTTCCGCGTGCGTCACTCTTCAAAATAGTATACTTGATTTAAAAATTTAAGCGGTTGGCAAATACCTTAAATTCAGCAAAATAGCGCAGCTCATATCAGACATATATGTATACACTTAAAGGTAGTCTTGACGTTGCACTCACTGTGAAACAAATCCAAAAAATATTTTCAAGAATCTTCTCTTTCCTTGTTTTCCAGTTTTCCGACTAGTTTCGATCTCGTTGGATCTCATCAAGACAATGTAGGTTTTTCAGAAATGTCCAACTTCTTGTTTTGATTATCCGAAACACGACCTAGATTTCATGTACAGGACCTAGGTCGAAAAAACCCGGCCTTGGGTATGAAACTAAACAAGTAGATTGACAGTCGTCTGTATCTACTGGAGTAGGTAGTATACTGTTTGGTGCTATTTATGTTAAGGGCCCCAAAAAGATAAAAATGTAAAATTGTTTTTTTTTTTAATTTTGTTATCTTGATGTGACCCTTAACATATTAGCAATCAGAACAGAGATGAAATGAGTTCATATAGCAATTCTTTTTTACAAGTTTTGGGACCTCCCTGTAAAAAAAGATCCCACCTACAGGTGTATACTATTTTTTTTTGTTATTTTAGTGGGACCCTAAACATAATAGCACTAATTAGAAAAGAGATGAAATGAGTTCATATAGCTATTATTTTTTGAAAGTTTTGGGGCCTCCCTGTAAGAAACGCCCCCACGCGGAGGTGTGCAATATTTTTTTTTTGTTATCTTGATGTGGCCCTTAACATCTTAGCACAAATCAGGAAAGGGATGAAATGACTTCATATAACAATTATTTTTTGCAAATTTTGAAATGTCCACCCTGAGGGGTCCAATAATTTTTTTTATTATATTGGTCGGGTCCTTAACACAATAGCACTAATCAGAAGAGAGATGAAATTACTTCATAGATTTATTATTTTTTGCAAGTTTTTGTGTAAAAAAGCCCCCACCTAGACGCGTGCCATATTTTTTTTTTTGTTATCTCGGTGAGGACTTTAACATAATAACACTAATTATAAAAGGGATGAAATAAGTACTCGTAAACGCCCCGCCATAGGCGGGTACCGTTTGATTTTTTTTGCCGATGGGATCAAATGAGGTCATATAGCTATTATTTTTTGCAAATTTCGGGGCATCCCTGTAGAAAAAGTCCCCACCTAGACGTCTGCCAATATTTTTTTTATTATCTTTGGTGTGTCTTTATCAAAACTATATAAACCTTAAATAAATAAATAAAGTCTTTATTAAGAATTGAATACAAAAAATTACAAATTTTTAAAAGGCGAAATCTAGCAAAAAAAATGCTACTCTAATTTAACCTATAGCATCTTTCTAAATCTCCAAAAAGGGGCAAAAAAAAACTTAAGGCTAATTACATAAACATGAGAGTTGCTTTGTTTAACCAGAAGTAAAAAAAAAAGACAAGGTTGCAATTTTAATTTTGCAGCAGGAACTTCTTTAACTCCTTTCGAAAAATATTGTTTGAATACGTTAATCTAAATTTATTTTGATACTGATTATTCATCAGGTGAAACATTTGCTTTGAAATAGAGCAGTGCTTTATTTTGGCAATGCCAGTATATTATTTGACCTAATATTTAAGTTATGTAATTGGTTACGCAAAACCAGTTTAGATCTTGGATATCGTGGAGTACAGGTTTGCAACAGCTTAAATAAAAATGTTAAAAATAAATATGTATACAAAAATTCTACTTTTAGCCAATTGAGGATGTTGATTTTTTTAGAAACATGGTCAAATTTTCGTAGGCCATAGATAAATCTTACACAATTATTTTGTATTATTTGTAAGCGATTCTTGTCATCTTGTGTTAAACAAGGACAGTAGACTAACAAACAGTAGGAGAGTGAAGAAAAAACATGTTTGTTTGCATACAACACTTTTAACGCTAAATATAACCTTTTACTAAGATTTAAAATGTGTTGACTGAACCGTAATGACATATCAATAGTTAATCCAAGGTTTTTTGCTGTTTCTGAAAATTCTAAATAATGACCATCCATTTCTATAAAAATGTTTTCTTTTAAAAACTGTTTGCTATTTTCTGGAGCAAATAAGAAAACCTGCGTTTTTGTCGCATTTAGTGTAAGGTTATGTTTGTTACTGTATTCGACAATTTTTTTAGATTAGAGTTAATATCTGCCTCTATATTCCTGTAGTAATGTGGGTCGAAAGACTACGATAGGTGCGCATCGTCTGCATAGGACTTAATTTTGAAAAAGGCTGCAACATCTCTAATGTCAAAAAGGTACAAAGCAAAAAGCAACGGAACCTTGTGGAACTCCTGAGCTTACTTTTCCCAAATCGGAGACGTTTGAGCCCATTCTTACAATCTGTTCTCTATCCGACAAGTAACTCTCGAAAAACAACATGGGTTGATCTCTACATCCAAAATAATGCAATTTGGCTAACATTAGATTATGGTCAACTCAGTCAAAAGCTTTGGAGTAGTCGAGAAGCACTAATAGTATAACCATTTTATTGTCCAAGTTGCTTATTATTTCGTCAGTTACATCTAGCAAGAGAAGGCTCGTACCGTGTCCGAATACCAGAACGAAAACCTGATTGATTTTCAGGAAATATTTTGCAAGAAATACTGTACAGAAACAACGGCTGATAAATAATCTTTTCTAAAACTTTGCTTAAGATAGGTAAAAGACTAATAGGACGCAACTCATTAAGAGAGCTCGGTGAATTAACTTTTGGGATGGGAGCAATTATAGATGTCTTCCAAATATTTGTAAAGTGTCCTAATTCTAAGCATGTATTTACAATATGTGTAATATGACACTTTATAAATGACATGCTCAACTTAATCATATTTAAAGTCATTTCATCGTTACCAGTTGAATTTTATTTGATCGAATGGACAATTTTGCATATATCTTCAATGGTCACAAGAGTAAAATCAAACCTTGCAGTCGAAAGTCGTATGTTTTTGTAGTGCTCTATTAGTGTTTGATCAGCCCCTGTATTCGAGAAAGCAGTTAAGAAGGGACTATTTATGATGTTAGGATTTCGAAAGCCAATTGGTAGATTCGGTTTGGGTTTTGACATAATATTTGCTATTTTTAAGCGTTTCCAAAGAGTTTTAGCATCCTGAGAATTTTCATACTTTAGGTAAGCGGATTTTTCACGTCTTAATGATGTGAGGGCAAAATTTCTCATTTCTTTATAATAAAACCAAGACTTAGTTTATGCAAGCGAAAAAACAAAAAAAAGTAACAACAACAGATCTTGGATTTGCTAGTGGCAGGGAAAATGAGTTTATCTATGTAGACCATGACCTAACAAAAACAAATCAAGACCTACACAAGGAAGCAAGAATATTTAAAAAAGAAAACAACTACAAGTTTGTATGGATAAAAGATGGCAAAATTTTTCTACGGAAAGACGAAAATAGTAAAATTTTCTTGGTTGACGACAAAGATATTCTAAAAAACTTGCACTAGTTGAGACAAAGGGGCCACTGCTCCGCATTAACTACATGAACATGCAAAGCTTAAGAAATAAGTTTGACAAACTTCAGTGTTTTTTAAAAACACATGATAGTGATATACTGGTATTGACGGAGACATGGTTGTCAGAAAATGAGACACAGTACTTTAACTTGACTGGGTATCATGCAATCCATGCTTGTAGAAATGGAACTGGAGCAGGAGTGACAATCTACTTAAAGGAATTTTTGGCGTTCGAAGTTATGAAGACTGTTTTTTTCATAACAAACCACGAAATGTTTAAAAATAACTTTCCAAATCTATGTAATACAATTACTATAAACTCATTTGAAACGCTAACAAAATACATAACCGAAAGTAAATCACAAGCCACAAAAAAAATACAATTACGCCATAGGGAGGGAAGTAATTGAATAACTCTTGATATATTAAATCTAATAAATCAACGTAACAAAATATATAGAGACTTACTAAACAAAAAACGACTAAAAATAACAGACAATAAACTAGAATTAGAGTATAAAAAACTAAAAAATAGAATTAACTCTGAAATACGAAAACAAAAAACTCAATACTTTGCAAATAAATGGAATAGAGCGGGTAGGGATCCAAAAAAACAATGGAAAGTCATTAATTCACTAATAAATAGCAACACTATAAACCAAACAATAAACTCAATAAATGTAAGTGATATTATAATAACAAATCCCCTACAAATAGTCAACGAATTTAACAAATATTTTGCCAGTCTTGGTCAAACCATTGTTAGCTCAATCAAAGGGCAAAATACACAAAAAATAAACAACAAATTTAAGGAAATAGAAAACGCACATTCATTACAACTTAAACTAACTAATAAAAGAGAAATAAACGAAACAATTTTAAAGTTAAAAAAAACTCTTCAGCAGGTTATAATTATATATCTCCATCAGACATTATCTTATTAAAGCAAACACTAGTTCCAATCCTGAAAAACCTCATAAATAATGTATTTTCAACAGGGATATTTCCCGAAATACTCAAAATAGGAAAAATCACACCTATACATAAATCTGGGGATTTACAAAAAATTATTAATTATAGACCAATAACTGTTGTCTGTGTTCTGTCTAAAATAATAGAAATCTTAATAAAAAATCAAATAACAAGTTTTATAGAAGAAAGTGTGGGTTTTGACAAATACCAATACGGATTTATCAAAAATAGCAATACTCACAGTGCCGCTACAGACTTTTTAAAGTATGTTGGATCTGAACTAGATAAAAAAAATATGTTATCGCCATATTTATCGACTTGCAAAAGGCGTTTGATGTAGTGGACCACCAGGTCTTGCTACAAAAACTTTTTAAAATGGGTATTCGTGAAAAAACACACTCACTTATTGAATCGTACCCAAAGGACCGACCACAGTATGTAAGCGGTGGTGGTGCCGACAGTGAGCAAATTTTAAACAACTGTGGAGTCCCACAGGGCTCCGTTCTTGGCCCACAGTTGTACTCACTGTTGGTACTATCACTGCGTCTTGCTGGGCTGAAAGGTATATATTTTACGTTTGCTGATGACAAAGTTATTGTCTATAGCGGTACAGATCTTAAACAACTTGAAACAACAATAAATCAGGACTTGTATAGATACTCACAATGGCTGACTCAAAATAGACTAAAAATTAATACCGAAAAAACTGTTTATGGTTTTTAAACAAAAAAATACAAAAGAATTTAATCTTTCACTAAATATTAATAACTCTGTAATTAATAATACCCAGTCTACTAAATACCTAGGATTAATGGTTGATGACAAATTAAATTGGGAAAAGCATGTAGATAGGATCACTAAGAAAGTTATACCAATGTTAGGTGCATTATATCGTTGTTCAAGTGGTTACATGTACATTGTTTCTAACTTGACTTATCTGATTAACATCTGGGGTTCATGTGGAAGTACTAACTTCAAAAAAGTACAAACATTACAAAACAAAAGCATAAAAATCCTATACCGAAAAAGCTATAGAACTCCCACCAACACTCTACACAACCAAACCATTAAAATACTTATTAGAATTATCCCAATGCAAACAAGTTTATAAAATTTTAAATCATACTCTCAAATGCAATGTTCCTTTAATACCAAACTCTCAATATTATGAATATGATACTAGAGGCAGAAACAACATACATATTAATTTAATTAGAACTAACAAAATATTATACAATCCTCAATCAAACAAGAAACAATATTCAAACTTTATTTAATGTGCTATGTAGAAAGAGGCGTTATTAATGGTCAGTCCCAAGACCAGCGACTTCGCTGCATAGGGACATAACTACAATTACTTTTCTAATTTTATTTGTTTTATGTAGTAGTATCTGTTGTGTATCTAGTGATTTATATAATATCATATTGTTCAGTTTAGTGTAACGTTAATTTTAGAACTCTGTATGATACAAAAAATGTAATTGTAAGTTATATTTTTTAAATAAAATTAAAAAAAAAATAAATCCAATTTTGTTCTGATTTGTTTTCTTGTATTTTTGCAATGCTTTATCACGCTGTTTAAATATCTCTTTTAAGCCATCTGAGAGCCATGGAGCTGCCGGTCTACTTAAACGGACAGTTTTTAACGGCGCATGTTTATTAAATACATTTAATAAGTTTTCATTTAAATATGTTATTTAGTCATTCACATCATTAATGTAGTAAATATTGTCTCAAGTTACGTTTTCTATATCCTCCCTAAATGACTTCTCATGAAGTCGTTTAAAATATCTATACGTATAAAGTCTTTGCGTATGCTTAGAAGAAATCAAATTCAGTTCACAAAAGGCAAGACTATGGTCCGATATAAAGTCCGTATTTATGACTCCGTATTTAATGACTAGTTCTGGGTCATTTGTAAATATTGGATCTAAAAGTTTCGATGTTGTTCTTATGACACTAGTAGGTGAGGTTATTACTTGAGTTAAATTAAATGAGTTAAAGCAGTCATTTAAGGGATTCGTATTGTCCAGCATATCAACGTTAACGTCTCCCATTATAAAAATGTAGTCAAAAATCGGAGTGACCTCTGAGAGAATCGCTTGATATTGAGCAACAGAATGTTCTACTGAACAGACTTTGGCAGATCTATAAACTAGTCCAATTAAAACTAAACTATTTCTTAACCTAAAACTAACTAACAGATATTCTAACAGACCAACAACGCAGGTGGTTAAGGAGTATTTACTGATTTTATATTTGTAAAATATATTGCTAGACCTACTGCTGCTCTGTTTATGCGATCTTCGTGAATGAGTTTATATCCTTGAATATCCACTAACGAGAATGGCATCTGTGGTGTGCAAATGGGATGAAATGATTAATTTTTTACTGCCACTACCTCTCTATCTATAAATACGCTGTTGCATAATAAACTGTTAGCGCCCAATTGTTTCTAGTTTATTTTTTAATTGAAATATGAGGTAAAAGGAAGAATTTAATTTTTTACGTACATTATTTATAAGTTCTTTATAAGTTAAAAGATTATCTATAGTCACGTCCAAAAATTTAATAGAATCACTATTGATTTCTAATGATTGCTTTTTCTGATGTTGAAAATTGAATATACAGCGTTTTGGCCCTATTTGCAACAAGACGATTTCTCTGACACCATTCAAAAAATTTGCTAGAAATTTCCCCCACCTTAGTTTTTAACTCTTTAAAAGAGCTTTCAGTAACTACCACCGAAAATTTTCAGGTTACGAATTAATGAAATTCCTCCTCTCCGAAAACAATCCCCACAAATGGATTCATTGTGACAGTCATGAAGTGGAAGACGTCAAAGCAAGACTTATCGATCAAGATTTAGCACAATTATTGTCGTTTGGTATAGGAATGCATCATGCAGGTATACATTTATATATTTTTGTTATTTTTTGCCACCGAGTTTTCCTCAAGGTGGTGAGACGTTAGAAAAACACGAGGAAAACGTGATTTCCCAAAAATGATAATTTTTTTAAGTTCTTTATAAAGTACTGCAATTAACAGTTCCATTAAAGGGACAGTTCACCGAAAAGACAAGTAAGGCTTAATTGATGGCAAAACAAATTTTGCGATGAATGATCCTCGGTTTTTTTCTGTGAAACCCCGTCAATGAGATATAAGCACATTTGTACCATGTGCAGTGCACATGTCATTTATGTCATATTTCATTATTTATTAAGTCTTTGAAGAAGTTTTTTCAGATATAGCAGTGTCTTTTTTCAAATTTCTTTCAAAAGTCAAAATTCTGGCATTCCTTCTTTGACAATCAGTTAACTGAAAAACACTGCCCCCTTTTCAGAAAAAATGCAGAGGCAAATCCTTTATAATTCGAAGATCCATAACCGATTAAAATAAGTAGCACTTTATTTAAGACCAAAGGATAGGCCTTTATTTCGATACTTTGTCTTCCTAGAAACTCTTCAAATAGGGTATGTGGATCAAAAGTAAGTAGGGGGTTCAAAAAGCTTAAAATTTTGCAGCCCACCCTATATTTAAAAAACGTATTGCTCCTGAAAATTGAAAGTAATTAAAAAATATAAAGAAGATACAAGAAAAATATAAATTAAAATTTTTATTTGCTGCAAAAACTTTATTTTTTACCTGATTTAATTTTTTGTAAGTCTTTAAAGGCTATATTTTTATAGGTTTAACAGACTCTGACAGAAATATTGTGGAACAGCTATATGTAGCCCAAAAAATTCAAGTTTTAATAGCGACAGCCACTTTAGCATGGGGTGTCAATTTTCCCGCAAGACTAGTTGTAGTAAAAGGTAAGTAGGTACCTTTTAATAATATTTTTTTATACACCCATATCTTCTGCTAGATTATCTGTCACAATTAATAGGTAAAAACGTTGCACACGTATGGTATCGCTATCCTTTAAGGCATCCAAATCAATTTGTGTTCTGTGGTACGATTCAACAAAAGATAATCTACAATCCATTCCAAATTGCTGCCGACCAGTTTTTTGTCACTGACAATGACAGTTCCATTTAGCGTCTTCTTTTTCAAAAAATTCGGAATGAGGTGTAGAAGAAAAAATGTTAAAACTAAAAGAAAACAAAGATATTTAGGGTTAAGACCACGTAGGTAAAAAACCTGTAGCAGGAAAGACCGTGCTGTCATCAGCGAAAAATCACTGCTACAAGGAGGCTACCATACTGACACTCAAAGGCATTTTTAGTGGTGGGTATATCTTTTCTTAGTACAGTAAATTATCTTAGATCACGTGATCATAGCAAAACAACGGATTTCAGCAAGACAGCAAGCCCTGCCATTTGTAATTAAGAAGACACATGCCTTTGAGTGTCAGTATGGCGGACGCATGTTGCAGTGATTCATTACATGGGTATTACTCCTACAGGGTTTTCACCTACGTGGTTAAGACTCATAAATAGTTATCTGGTAACAGTAAGGGGAGACGACATTGTTAATTATAACACGTAAAAATAATGGTACCATTGCATTGGGCAGAGCTCAGCTACTAACAATATAGACAGTTGGGCTGTAATTTTAATTTAATTGTATAAAAAACTATCATATTGGAGTCTACAATTTGTTTTTAATTTCATTTTTAATGCCTCAAAATACATAAATGTTTTGGAAAAAATGCAAAAACCGATCTAGTATAATATCTACAACTGAATAAAACGGGATCCCAAATTTTATGGATCTGGTTCTGTTCATTTTTTTCATTAACTTATGTAGTTTATTCCCTTAGATTTATTTTTATCCACACCATTTCTGCTATAAATACTTAAATGGATCACAAAAAGAACTCGCAACACAAGAAAATCAGTTCAAGACAATCATTTTTTTTATACTGGGACTTTCCATTCATTATAGGATCAATGCCCAGTTTAAGTCAAATTTTTTGCAAAGTTAAAGACAAACACAAAATATCCATACACTTAGCCGGGATTCGAACCCGAGACCTTCCGTGCGGCAGGCCAATACGCTACCTACTGCGCTACGCAAATTTACAACTGACATCCTAAAGAGAACTGTCAATATGCATGGCCTAGTCCGCGTTAGATTTTTAAAAATCAAATCTGTTAAATTGCATACAGTTGGTTTGTTTATACAGGCCTCTTAAACCGCTTTTATATAAGAACGGTTTAAAAATGTTGTCGTATAATCACCCCTAAAACCGTTTCAAGCACTAAATCGACTTTATTTTAAAGCGATTTAAGGAAGTGGTTTATCGCTTTAAAACTCATTTAAGTATTGTTATATACACTTTAAAAACGCTTCAGCGTATTTCTTCCAACCTGAAGAAATACTCAACCGTGTTTTTCCAAAAAAAATAATGAAGGACGGAGAAAGCGACTTTATTTAAAACCGTCCTTATATAAAAGCGCTTTTAGGTGCGTATAAGTGACTCTAGTTCGTGTTAGTCACGTTATGTCGTCTCCTCATTATTATATCTAGATGTTATATGTATACCGGGTTATGCGTTTACCTCCTCAACATGTATTTTTTCCCGTAATTTTTAAAAACATTTCTTCCATGATACAGTGTGATTTTCTGGTAATTTTTTTAATCATCGGGAAACGCAGCTGCAAAATAGTCTGCTACATTATTTTTCATTAAAGTAAATTTATCAAGTTATCAAGTTACAGTACGAATATTTGTCCAATGCATAACATCCCTATGTTGCAGAGTTAAAGGCATAACCCGCTATAACAAGTGAAAGTGATTTTGGATTGCGAATTTTGCATGACGGATATTGTAACTGTAAACATTAAACTGCCATTTATGTTTTCATATATATATATATTGTTTTACATTGGAGCATTTACGTGTATCTACACATATAAATTAGATGCCTCTTTATTTATTTTTACGATCGAGGCAATTTTTCGGGTACATCTTTGCTAGATTTATTTTGAACAGGTACGGAATATTTTGACGCGGCCACTAAGCGTTACGTCGATATGCCCATAACTGACGTTATTCAAATGGTCGGACGAGCGGGTAGACCACAGTTTGACACCACTGGTATAGCTTGCGTCATGGTTCAGGAAAGCAAGAAGAACTTTTACAGGTAAACATTTAGTACGTTTATATAGGGTGTAAAAGGTAGGTGTGCAAATTTATTTATTTTCAAGGATCAGCAGCCAAAAGGCCAATTACATAAAGTATTTAATTTGAAAATGTTACATTAATTCTTAAACATAAAAATACATGTATTTAATTATTACTACATAATGTTAGAATAGAGTATAATTTTATTATTTGTTCTTTAAAGTATTACAAACGTAAACTTATACCCAATACGAACCCAACCAACTTCAATACTAAGGTTTCTTGTGTTTCTAGCTATAAACCCTGCAATTTTAATATTAGAAATGATATGTCTTGAAAACGATAGTGTTGGATCGAAAGTGACTCCCAAATCTTTTTGATTGTTTATTCTTTCTACTTTTTATTTATTTTATAATCAAGTGAGAATATTTTCATTGAGGGAAAATGTCATACATGAGCACTTTTTTAGATTTAACTTAAAACTATTTTCGCGGCAAAAGTGCCGTGAACACATTTTTCAAAATATCTTTGAATAGCTTCATAATCAGAGCTGGATACAATTTCAAGAAACATTTTAAAATCATCTGCACAAGCTGCAGCTTGTGCAGATGATTTTAAAATATTTGCAGAATATTTAACTTTAACTTCTGACAGAATTTTTCTACATACTGGTATATTTTGTCGGAACTGGTTCCAAGGTAAGATTCTAAAAGCTTAAGTAGATAAAAACTTTCATTTTTGATAAAGCAGTAAGCAAGGAGTGACTAATTTTATCAAATCCTTTCTCCATACCACTGTACTTGAGTTTTCCTATTTAAAACTTTAAGTATGTGTGAATGTGACCAAGTTGGAAATAGTGCAATGGTTCCCTGCGACCTTTAAAAATATAAGGAGGAATACCATCTGGACCGCTAGCCATATTAGGTTTAAGTTTTTTAATTTCTTTTTCTTTGAGAGAAAACTTTGTCACAAAAGTAAGACTTAAAGACCGACGGATTGAAACAATTCAAATATTTTAAGAGGTAATAGGGAGTCAAAAATATGAAAAAAAAAGTAATTTAATTTTTCGCAGCTCTGATCTTTGTAATTTTATGAATATAAAAAGCTTATTTTTTTTTAATTAGATATTTTAATTACTCCGCATCGATTGGTTAAATTAAAATTTTGATTAAGTCATTAATAAACTCTTTTTCGGTATCAAAACGATTTTCAGATATTTTCTTCATCATATTTTTATTCCTGGTGTATCAATCGCGACCTTACCTTTTTCCACCAAAAGTCCGTGAACACGTAACTCGCGGTAGTCCGCCTGAGGCCTAGTTTTGAATGAAGCGGTACCAATCCGTCTACCGTTTTTGCAGGAAACCGCAATGATTGGTGTTTATATAGGTATGTAGCTCCGTACCGTACCGGTTCCACGGTTTACGCCAAAATAATTTATTTAATTTTCCTTTTGATACTATTTTATTTTATTAATATTTTTAGCATTATCTATACCCTAAACATACACGCAGGCTTACAGTCCATATGTTTTGCCAAACATACATTTTTCATATTACCCCATAATACACACGCTAACGTAGAGTCTTGTTTAGTGGTCTCAGTATTACAAAAACTACATTAATCTAACCGTACACAAACGTTATTATTCTAGTTCCATTTGATAAAGTCCAATTTTAAAAGACCGCACTCTGAAAAAGTATCATTAGGAAAAACCGAATAAATTACGTGGATCCGTGTACACTTCGCGCCTCAAAAAAGTAGGAGAGCAGAAGTTAGCTACGATTCGAATTTTTGGAGTGAATCAGTGGTCTGATTGATTTGCGAATTACAGGTTAACCCTATTTGACATCATAAACAATAATTTGTAAGCATATCACTCATTGTCCATGTTTATGTTTCTTTAATATAATGTGAACAACGGCCCTTAAGGGTTATTTCTAAAGTTCGAGCGGAAAACTTTTAACTCCTTAAGAGACGCCACATATTTTTCTTACACTGTTTTGGACATGAGCGTTTTAGTGTGCATAGTAATATTTAATTTTTGGGGATGTATGTACAAACAGACAATTCGATTTTTCAGAAATATAATAGGTATTTTATTGCCAATATTCGCTTAAACAAGCAGTCCTACACTAATACAAGTATTTTGCATGAAAATTTACCATTACACAAAGTCTGACCGATACAGTAGTCCAGGAAATCTCCGACTTACATCTTGCATCCTTCCTAATCACTATACTACACTTTTTAACATTTTTACATTATTTGTTTGATTCTTAACTTCCACACGACAGTTCTTATACCGGGCTTCCAAAATTTTAACATTTTAAAATACTTTCACAAACCAAACTTCACTTTTTACATTCTAACTTTTTTCTTTCGAACTGCCTTGTACTGTTTTAAGATGAGTATTGGAACTCGTTTGGATTTCAACTGTCTTCTGTTTAAGCCAATTTTTTCTTTTATAGCAAAATGTGACGTAAGCGCCGAATTCCCAGAAAAAAACGGGCTTACGTGTTCGAAGTCTATTCCTGAACAGGGAGCGGTATAAATCGCTTTAGAGAATGATCAAATATCGTACGACTTTCAAGAATACAGGTCCTATTAACACGGTTCTAGAATGATCTCGCGGGCATGTGATGCAAAATTCTAGTTAACTGACCAAATAAGGTGAAGCGCAGGTATGATTTTTCGGAGCGCTGCAAATTGAATTTAGTTTTTAACAATTTGTTGCCGGAGCAACAACTCGGTAGTGCGCGCTATGCCTATAGACATAGAACACAGTGGGTGTTTAGACTGAAATACTTTTTTGTGATTGTTGGTTTTTTAAATTTAAATATTGTTTTTTATTTTGGGTAAGAAATATTTTTTTTTAGAATAAATCTCCCGTTTTTTACAAAAGAAAATGTTGAAGAAAAAATTTATTCAAATTTTTATGAAAATTATTTTGGAAAACTTTTATGAAAATTATTTTGGAAAACTTATGAAACAAAGAAAAAAATATTTTGAATATTTAAATTTTCAAAATCATTAACTAAAATTTTTATAACAATCGTTGAGGTTGGCTGCTAAAAAGAAAATATTTTTCAAAAAAATATCGAAAGAAAACAAAAATATTTTCAAATTTATCATACCTAGTTTTTTTTCCAACTTATTTTTTATTTATTTTACTACTTCTGAAACAAAAAAACATTTAATATATAAATTTATAATCACCTTTGTGGAAAGAAAATATTTTGCCAGTTATTAAAACAAAATAATTTTTAAATTTGTTTATAACTTTGGGATTTTAAGAAAACTTCTGTTTTAAGTTTTGGTTTTTTTTAACGACTTTTTTTTTTTAAAAAAAGTACTAACTTTTTTTTTAAATTAAATAATTTGACTTGAAATTTTCGACCTTTCACAATAATAAGGTTCCTAAATTAAAACACATCTTAAACGAATCATATTAATTTTATTAAATTTATACCTAATAACATCCAATAACGAAACTGATATTAAAATCAACAATAAGGCACAAATTTTTGCTAAAATGGACAATTGTTTGTCTGTTCGGAGATTAGCTAGCTAGCGAAGTCATAGGGGAAAATGTTAAATTATTTGAAAATTTGGCTAATTCAATGTCAAGAAGACTGGCGAGCATTATTAAAGCCAACGGTGCAATGACGCGATATTAAAATTTTTATATGATAAATTTTTTATTTTCTTTGTTATTCCAGCTAAGGGTCTAAATTATTTAAACCATGCCCTTGCATTGTTTCCATCGAACCGCTTCCGTATTTTCAAAATAGTATTATTGTTTCTTCCACAATGATTAGCTAATCTCCGAACAGACCAACCATTGTCCAACTTCGCTAAAATTTGGGATTTATCAAATTCGGATAACTGCTGCGGCATCTTTTTGTGTACAGGGCATTGACATTTTTTGGAAATGATCTGTCAGTTAAACAAGCTTATATTTCTACGGATACTCATTCTGGAGGAACGTATTCTACAATGTAAAAATGCTGCCCTACTTTTTTGAGGGGCGAAGTGTGCAACCAAGTTTCCCGGAGTCGAACTATACCGAACGATTTCCCCTTCATTTTTCTGTAACCGCTAATTATCTAAAAGTTTCCGTCTTTTTCTTCACCTCTGTAACTTCATTATGCCATCTTCTAGATTTCTCTTAGGTTAGTCATTTTTATCTTTGTAAGTAAGTAAATTACCATGCTTCGTTTCTTTTTACAACATAATTTTAGTTACAGGTGTTATTTAATTTTCCTCCTGACCCATATAAATTTATGTAAAACGTTAATGAAATATATGGAGACGATGATGGCGCTCGAGTTTCCCGTTGGAATGATCTTGTTTTTTTTTTAAATTTAACTTCTTTTGACCGTTCCGTTGTTCGCCGAACTAATAAACCGATTTTAATAAAAGTTTCTTACAGAAAATAAGATCGTTACAAAAGTCACAAAAACACAAAATTTTGTAGAGTCGCACATTATAATAAGGGTAATGATAGAGCAATAAAAAAACTAATTTAAAATTTTTTTAAAGTGAGTGTTTTTCTGGTATGTAATAGAGTATTCTAAATGTTAAGGTTTTTCTCTAAAAATTAAATTAATAAAAATGTCACATTGCAGAGGTTTTTGGACATCCTGTATCTCCTTACACACACAGTATAAAATGAAAAAAAAACACAGTACAGTGCAGACTCGATAATCCGAACTAATAAAAACCAAGGCGATTCGGATTAGCAAATAATTCGGATTACCGAAGCAGTTCTTTTTTATTAAAATTTTTATTATGAAAGGCAAAAAAAACAGTAATTAAAAATAATTAACACTAAAATATATATAAAAAGTAAAAATATGGTATTAATTTCTAAAGTAATTTGTAATTTTTGTTTGCTTTACACATCTTTGATTATTCATAAAGGCCATTTCTTTTAACCTTGGAAGTACAAGAATATCATTTAGTGGAATATCATTTTCTTCGGCCCATTTTAAACACAGGTTAAAACTTTTAGCTGCTTCAGCATTCTTGTTTCAGGTTCATCTTCATCTGTTTCTTCCAGCGGTAACAGATCTTCATCATTTTCAACCCAATTACGTACTTCCACGTTTGTTAGATTTGGTTCTGCCAAAACATTAAGCATTCCAGCAACATCTAAAAAATATAGTGAAATAAAAAAAAAATAACAAACAACAACAAACATTTTTATTTACCTTCCATATCTCCATCCAAAGAAAGCAGATTACGGCGTAATTCACTAAGAGGAATTAGATCTTTAGCATCATATTCAATGCCTTGATCGTTATGGGACATAATTTTGTCCCAGCACTTCTGCAAGACTTCAGAAGAGACCTTTTCCCAAGCATTGCTTAGCAGACATACTGCATCTTTTAGGTTAAGAGTTTTTACCAACGTAACAACGCTGTCTTCGTTACTTGATAAAATGTGGGCTAAAAGGCTTTTTCGGTAAAATAATTTTGTTAGTCTGATAGCATTTTGATCCATATTATTCCATATTGATTAACAGAGCCTTTTCAGGCAAATTATGACTTCTTAAATGCCTCCTAACCTGAGGTATAAATGATTGATGAAACCAATCTATAAAAATCTTTGTAGTCATCCATGCATTAGCAGAGGATTTGTATTCAACAGGAATGTCTGCGTTTTTAAATGCCCGTGGATTTTTTGCCTTTCCTATCACTAGCATCTTCAGTTTGTGACCCATCTGCATCGCAACAAGCTAAAAATGTTACCCGTTCTTTGCTTATTTTTCGATCTGGTGCGGTCTTTTCTTGGGAACGAACCAGCGTTTTTTCCGGCAACATTTTCCAGTAGAGAGCCGATTCGTCTGTGTTGTATATTTGAGTAGCCACAAGATTTAATTGTTTTACCTTCTCTTTAAATGTAGTCAAGAAAGAATTGACGATACTTTGATCATTGGATAGTTTTTCGCCGCACACTTTTAAAGCACGAAGACTATGCTGTTTCGATCTAAATATTTCCCTTAATGACCGAGTCTGAGGCACACCAACGGTGTTTCTGACGACTCCCTTCTGTGCAATAAAGACTTCAGAAGCTGTTGGTGATGGACCTCAGAAACATATACCAAAGCCCAAAATACTATCTACTTTGCCATAATAAACCATGCAAAGGTAATTTTTCTAATGATATAGGATTAGGAAGTTTTTTTTTATTTTTTAATTTTTGAACACCAAGAACTGATATTCTATCACTCATTAAAATGTTTGCACTTATAGCTTTTACACCCTGTATAGGATGAATGGACTTAATTAAAGTACTTGATCCTAAACATACAACAAAAAATATAAGAACGACCCACACTTTCTCCCTTGTCTAACTTCGGGTCTTGCCCCATCTATAGAAAAAAGTGGATTTTAAAGATAAATATTTGTTTTTATTATTTAATTAATATGTAAGTCTAGGAATGGAAAGCAAACTATAAGAATTATTCAACTTGAACTGACATACACTTAATTTATGGAAAGAGAAAAATAATAGGTTAAACTTATTTTTCTTTTTACAAATGACGAAAGTGGCGAATTGCTGTGTGCCACTGTATTTTCGTTATTTCACATTCCCTATACTTTGCTCTCTCCCACTTTGTGATGCAAAAGCTATCTTCTCCACTCGTACATTTTTGTTGAACGAGAATAATAAAAATGGTTTTTTTGATATGTTGTCTCGCCTATTTTAGGAAATTCCTTTTCGAACCCTTTCCCGTGGAGTCGAACCTCTTAGAATCCCTGCCAGATCACGTAAACGCAGAAATAGCCAACGGAAACATAGTTAGCAAGGCCCAGCTGATAGAATTTATAGAATCGACTTTCTTCTTCAGAAGATTGCTGGCAAATCCTAGTTATTATCAGTTAGAGTCGAACAGCGATCCGTTGCAGTATGTCAGCGAATTGGCTGATTCCGTTGTTGACAATTTGGTGCAGCATGATTGCGTTTCCTTGCAAGAATCAGAGGTAAAAATACCCTTATTTTAACAGCCTGTATATTGTCTTATTTTTGAAATGTCTTTTTTTGAGGGTCCCCTGGACCTTCAGTGTTTTTTCGGCAGGTTTTTGTTGCGTTAAGGGCTCCACAAACCTAGCAACAAATTCAATAAAGGCTGGTTGCTTAAACGCAGAATGCTTTACTTTTTTTAATTCGGTCAAGGCATTCTTCCGATTTCACATTCCGGACACAAGGAAAAGATCGAGCGAAAGACCTATTAAGTTCTTTAAATGGTGCCTAAATATCCAACATATTGCTTATTGCTAGATAAATGCTCAACGCCACTGCAAAAACTCTTGCTCAATAAAACTGTTCAAGCTAAACACATCGTGTTTACCCGAATGGTTGGAACGATAACTGACAAAAATCCTCGCAAAAATCAAGTTTGACCTGAAATTTTGGAACGACGCGACGTGGAAAACCGACGGTGTCGATTTTGTGGCAGTTTTACCCAAACAGTATTAACCGTCGGTGTGTGGGCCTCTTTAGGTTATCATTTCTCAACCAAAGCCTGTCCCAATGTACAGCTATCATTTTGATATGTGATTTTCATATAAAAAATAGTTGATCTGTTCATATACACAAATCTCAAATGCCTTAATTAAATAAAAGGGGGTGTCAACGACCAATTTTTTTTCAGTTAGTTAAAAACGTGTACGAGCCAACATTCCTCGGCATGCTGAGTTGCCAATATTATCTGTCGTACAAAACTGTCTACTTTTTGAGTGAGGCTATGCGACCGGACAGTTCCATGGACGATTTGCTGTCATTAATCTGTCAAGTAGAAGAGTACAAGCTGTTTCCTGTCAGGCATAATGAGGACAATATCAATAAGTAAGTTTTGACAGAAGATAATGTATGTAACAGTCGTCGTCTGTGTGGCTAAGGGCCTGACATACCACCCTAAGGATAAGCAATTAAACCCTTGGGTTGAGGAGGGGTCTCATCTCATTAAAAATATTTTCATTTGGTTTGTAACTACAGGTTTTGTATCTAGGGTGTGATTATAAGCGAGAAACTATCCGATTTTAATAATATTATGCTTTTTAGAAAACAAAGGCATACAAATTTATAGACCCGATATCAAATTTGACATTTAAAAAAAAAAATAGGTTTTGACTCTCCTAGATATTTTTTTCTGTGCGATACTGTGTAAAATCTCAAACATTGGTTACAAAGCCACATTCTGTATAAGATGTAACATTTAAAAAATAGTAGTCCCTGAATATACAAAGTAGACAAAGTGATAAAGTTAAGCTTTGTGTTCAATTACACTACTAAATTCCCTTTGCATGAACCTCCTAGGGGGTCCCACGAGAATCGCCCTCAGATCACTCCCGGACAGATGTGACGTCATCGTCACTGCTCTGGCTGGGGGTGATCTGAGAACAATGTAGATCGAAAACGATGTATGAGATACTATTGGGAATTCAAAACGCGCTACACTCTTTTCAACGGTGATTTGCGGAACTATTTCTGCTCCCTCAGCTGTTTTTGTTTATTCAGCATTTTACAAAATTTCGTGCAAAAATAATTAAAAAAAAACTCTGATTCCGAGATGGTTTTATGAACTGTCACCGCTGTGCAGCCCCTACTAAACAAATATTGAGTTCCTTGTTTACTTGTAATAGGGTACTTGCGGCCAATAAAACAGAGAACAATGCTTAAAATGCGCTAGGGTTTTTCGAAACTTTCAGTTGTAACGCACAAAAAGTCTACGCTTAAAATACACTTAATTTTCTCCAAAACTGCAGTGCTAACGGCATAAAAACAGTCACTCTAACGAAAACAAAAATTAACAAACAAATTATCAAGAATTAAAAGCAACATTGGAAAAACCAATTTCGGGTAAACGACATGTTTGTTGCTCCAGCGGAACAAGAAAGTCTAATTACAAATGACCGTCGCGTCATCGCACGCAGATGCGCATCTTGTCATAGCGCTAAAACGTTCTTTGAACAAGGACAATTTATTAAACCAACGCAGAAGAATATTTGCAACAATTTTAATATAAATTGTATTTTTGCGCAATTTGGTCCTCAAATCCGTAGAATTCACATAGTAAACAAAATTACCTGAAGGAGCCAATTTAGTTCCAGTTTTTTCCGTCAGAGGACGAGCGTTTAGCTGGAATTCCCAATAATGGCCCAAGCGTCGCAAAATGTATAACAATAATGTACTTTTAGCTTTTATTTAAACGTATACATTTTTGACTTGTTTTTATGGTGGATGCGATAGTAGAACAACTGACTGTACTCGTTTCGCACGTCGGGAAGGACGTAACGTTGCGACCACAGCAACGCAGGCATTGATTGCAGTCATTTGTTCGGTCATCTCCTCCACCATAAAATCGGGCCTCGTTCGAAGAATTAAATAAATAAGTCAAAAATATTGTTGCGAACGCATTGGGTATAAGTACACAGATTCGTTTTAAAAATTACTAAATGTCCCCAATAACTTTGCAAAAAAAAAGAAATAATTAAAAAAATCAATTTTGGCCCTGGGCAAGGCCAAAGGCGAAAAAGAGATTTCGTTCTGCATTTTTTCCAGGCTAACTTGATTGGGAGAGTTATTATCGCTACGACTTTTTTTTGGAAAATAAAAGGACAGGCTCATAGTTATCTTGGGTTACCCGATGCATTATATTATAGAACCTTCAAAATTGCCCACCCTTGGAGTGTTTTTTCCTAGCTTTTAGCCACAACTTTAAGGTGTAAGTGTCCATTTCGTATTGAAGGCATAACAATAGCTACGTTCGGTATATACGTCGGATCAATCAGACTGCTCCAAATCGTTCGACAATTCGAAGCGGAGGTAGGGGAGGTAAATCTGGCGCGTTCGGTTAATGAATCCAAATCAATCGGAGCTAGATCGCTCTGCTCCGAATTTTAGACTGATTTTCCAGATTAAATCTAAACTTTTAGGTTATGTTTTTGTGTATTTTAGTTTTGTGTTCAAACTTTTTTGGATTTTTAAGAAAAAGTAGTGGAAAATCAAAACAATTTAAGTACGTTTTTATGTAAGCCTCAATCATAAGATACATTGAAAACGCTCGCACCATCGGCAAGGAGCGGCGCGAAATTTTTTAATTGATAGCTGAGGGGTGATTTATAGGTTCGAGTTGAGTTAAGTGGCACATTCTGAAATGTTCTTTAAATTGCCTGTTTCTTAATCGTGGAACTTTTTCTTCAGCATAGCCAAAGTGCTTGCTGTCTTCTGAATAGTTAACCTCGTCATCATCGTTATCTTCAAACATTATTCAATGTCCGTGCACTACAGCACAAATAGCCTTTACAACCATATTATTCATGGTACCTTTGAGACTCAAAAGCCCAAAAGCAGAGAAAAAAATCAAGATTGTTAAACAAAAAAAAACTTAGATTAGAAAGTTTTAAATCTGAACCCGTTCGGTCATGCGACTTGCTTGAACATCTCAGCAAAAATTATGAGGTTACCTATCATCAAACGCTTGTACTATAAAGCTTTAATTTTTTTAGGGAATTAGCTAGAGACTTGGAAATACGATCTAACTTTCCATTCGATTCGCCCAGTTTAAAGGTTCTTTTGATGGTAAAATGTTACCTCTTGGACGCGAACCTTCCGAATCAAGAGTACGTGCTTGATTTAAAGTCCGTTTTGGATCAGATTATTAGGATTATTCATGTAAGTAAAAAGATCCCAAAAACTTTGTTTTACGTGATTTTTTGCTATTTTTATAAACTTCAACAGAAGAAAATCTACCTTTTCAGCGCCGCCTATGTAAATACAAACTAATGTTTAAAATATTTTTTTTGTTTGACTAGCCTCATTTTCCGCAAAAAGCCGTACCCATAATAACGAAGGAACGATCGAAAGAGATTTGATAGAATTTTAGAATATCCGGGTTTTAAGTTAGTAGTCACGCAGTAGATATAGGAAAATAGAATTTGACAACTATTGGCTGCCAGCCATATAACTATGAGTGTCGCAAAAAGTGTAACAATAATAACTTAAAAGAAAGAAAATAATGTAAAAATGAGAGTTGGCAAGGCCAAAGGCGAAAAATCTACCGCGCATGCTTGATGCAGTCTGCTCGCGCCCAGAGGATTTTTTGGCTCTGCGTTTTTTTCAGGCTAACTTGATTGGGAGAGTAATTATCGCTACGGTTGTTTTTTGCAAGGGCAGGGCCGTTATATTATCTCATAGTTACATGCTGCCAGCTAACTATATCTATTTGGCTATACTCTGGTCTGGTTTCATAGCCTACTGGCTTTTGATTTAATTGATTTTCTTAACGGTAAAAACAAATTTTTTTTAAACCGTAAAAGATAATATAGCATAGTGGTATTTTTAGAAATTGAAAATGCTAAAATATACAAGGTGTCCTATTAAAAGAATACATGTTTTATGTATATGGTATAAGAAATAATTTTTTTACGGCTGCTTTAGAACATGAGGTTTTGCACGCGGAAAACTTAATCTGATATCTGTATTTTGTGTCAACTTTGCAGACTGATGTGTCAATTTTACACACTGATGTGTCATCTTTGTGCACGGTCTTTTAATTTACTAAAAAACGAAGAAAACGGATTTGGTTTTTATTTGCAGTAGACATAAAAAGTATTGTAAGAAACTCGTTTGAAAACCTCTTTGCACACGAGCTGGACTTATAGACCTCGCCTTCGGCTAAGTCCACCAACATGTATCTGGGTCGTGTCCCAAAAGTTGTTTTCAAACCTTGTTTTTAAATACACCTTTAATAAACCTGTTATGTAGAAAAGGATATAAAATATCAATCTTTGAACCTTCTACCACGCTTTGTTTTATTTTAAATTGCAAAATTTACACATGGATGGTTTGTAAGGGTAATTTGAATTTTAACATTTTCTTACCACTCCATGCTAAACAGTGAAAGAAAAGCTTCAAACTTTGCATTGAAAAGTAAAAAATTGTTATTATTGAGGCGCCATATTTTCTTCCATTTTTTAGCGAAAATAGATATTTATCTCGATATTTATTATATGTGTAGAAACGCCAGGCATCTCCACTAGAGCCGCTGAACTCCTAACGTTTTTGTTTTAGTATCTTTTATCGCTTCGCCGCCATTACCCTTCAAAACTGACAGATACGCCTTAATATCTCAAAAACTAAAAGAGGCAGGAAGGTTAAATTTCAGATAAGTACTGTGGTTTACAATAAACAATTTGTTATGATTTTCTCCAATAGTGTTTCAATAAAATGCAAAAATCATGATGAAATGGAAAAAATAAGTTAAACAAGAAAAATAATATAAGATAGAGAAGAAGGTAACGTATTAGGTATTTTTGGAAACACAAGGAAAACCCCTATTCAAATTTGCAAAAGTATAAAGGGTGTCCCTTTGTCGCCCTAGCTCCGCCCCCTTAATAAGTGCCGGCACGACCAGCATCCAAAAAGATGCTTTTTATAAACCATTTAACTTCATGAAATTTGACCTTTCCGCCTCTTTTTGTTTTTTAGATATTCAGGCATATCGTTACTTATCGGACACCCTGTATGTTTCATTTTTTTTGCAGGCAATGATGAACCTAGCCGCAGGTAGAAATTGGCTCGACTGCACTCTGAAACTAATCTACTTCTGTCAGATGTTGATCCAGGGGAACATGATTGACGAATCGAACGTCATGATGTTGCCTTACGTCAATAGAGGCAACTTGTGGCCCATCAAAGACAAGTTGGCGAAATTGCTTGGGGCGAATCAAAGCGAGATGTCGGTGTCCTTGATTCGGGCGTCTATGCAAGGTAAATAAGAATCGGGTAAAAAACTTAGGACTTTTTTGATTGTCCACTCGATTGTCCATCACTAACATAAAAAGGTATTTGTCTGATTTTAATAGTTTTGACCATTTTAACACGTTGAATACGACCGACCACTATAATGGCCACAAAATGTTCTAAGAATGTACCGCGACCACTATAGTAGCCGGCAATTTAAAGTATTTTAAACACGGACTGATTTGTCGCGGTACAAAATAGAAGGTTTGATTTAGTTGTGTGGTACACAGAAAGTATTGTGGAAACGCCCCGCCCACCACGGCCACTATATTGGCCATGCAGTACCTACATTAGTCGTTTGTTTACACTTGTGCTGAACAGGTGTTTTTTTCGTTTTATGCCGCTTTCTTGCATTTTTGGTTGCAAAAGAAAGCCAAAATTCAGCGCCCTCCAAACGGTGTCAACAATAATGCTATAAAAATAACAAGGAAAAGGACCAGATACCATTGCACTAAATGCGATTTAAGCCCAGGTTTATGCATTCATCCTTGCTTTAAGACTTTTCACACAAAAAAAAAATAATGATTAAAGTTTTCTTTGTATTTGCTTAAAAATAAATAGTTTTTTTTCCAACTTACTTTAGTTATGGTCTTTATAGTGGCTATTGGTATATCTGGCTTATACTTTTTCCAAATAGACCAGTGGCCACTATAGTGGCTCAAGGTCAGAGATGTCAAGGCCATATTAAGAACTCCTGTTGATCATTTCTGTCCAAGTTTCATGTTAATATGCCACACCGTCTTTGTTATTACTGCGATATGGCAGTATAGAACTGGATAAAGCATTGTTGGTATTCAACGTGTTAAAAAGGTAAAACCAGAGAGCATATAAATCTGAATAGAGAGGACACGTAATGGTAATATCCGACCAGCAAGCCAATGCGATTCACAGCGAGTTTTTGATTATTAGCTGAATGCGCCAGGATGAACCGGCGTAATATTTATTTAAAATTAAAACGCAATAATCCCGCGCCTTGAATGAATATCGATTTATCACTGGCGTACATACATATATTTAATGCAATTTTAAATGAAGTTGTGGCTAAGAAGGGAGCTGGCAGAAAGTTTTTATTTTATATATTTTTCAAGCCTTTATTACTTGTAATAATTTAGTAAAAAGCAGAGAGCATATAATTTAGGTTTTCTCCGGTAAAAAATAAGTTTTTTATTTATTTTTTAAATATTTTGCTATCTAAGGTTACTTCAATTTTGCTATAAAAAACAAAAATTTGCAGCAAACCACCCAAATTATGCTTCTGTACCAAATTTTAATAACCTCGTCATTTTCTAATGTTTGAAAAATACATTATTAGGTGATCAGAATGGGTGAGAAGGAAAGTGTAAAACCAACTGATGGTCTCATATGATAAATTTCCTTGGATAACCGTGTCAATTCGCATCATGGGAAGTCTTCGCCAAAAGGGAGACAAATAAATTTTTTTTAGAAACTTAACACCTGATTATGATTTTTTTATGAAATTTGACCGCCGAGGACGAAAACTTGCAAAAGAGTAATGTTTAATTTAAAATAAAAGAAAAAACTAGCGCCGCAGGGCAACATTTTTGGGGAAGTTGGAACGTAATTTCGTCGGAGAGGGGGTCGATCGCCTCCCTCTGTATTCGCCACCTGTGACTGTACCGGCACGAGTCTGTTGCCTGCAGCCCAACGCCGGGCGATCGATATTATGGATAGTTCCCAACGCGGAGCGGAACTCGTCCAAAAGAATACGATTTTCCTGTGCGCCGCCACTACTTTAGATCGATAGAAATAAGCAAGATCGAAAGCGAAAGTGACACACTAAGTTTCCAAGCCAAGAACTAAAAAAAAACGATAGCTGCGCCACTTGGTTTTCAAGTCAGTTGAGCGGGGTCGTAATCATTTTTAAGTCAATTTTAAAATCCAATTGTTACATCTTTAAGTCTTGGGTTTTCAAAATGGTCAAATTAGTTTCAGTAAAAAATAAGGGAAAAGACATTCCCAGTCTAATTGACTTTAATAATAAAACTGCTATCCACAAAAGTGGAATTTAATACATTTAGTAAACTTTTTGGACATATATTAATCTAATCTATAAGAATCTACTAAAAAACGACCTTCCACTTAAGCAGCATCTTTAAAAAGGTGTGTAGAAAGCGTTTGGCAAAAAACACTTAAATATAGCTGACATTGGTGTTAGTGTAAATATTTTGACCGCTTGCTTCAAACGTTTTTAATAGGCTTCAATCAGTTGAAGTAATATATTTGTACCTTCGAGGTATCTTAGGGTTCCCACTTAAGACCACTGTTGTTTGCAGTTTACTTGTTTGACTTTCCTCATTTTTCAAAGTTCCTTCTGTATGTTGACGATTTAAAAGTTTTTTGACTGTTCAAAATTAATAATTAAAACTGAATATCGATAAATGTATGAGCATTACCTTCACGGGAAACTATAACTTTTTTAGCGTTTGATTATAACATAGTCGGTCTCGTTTTAAAACAAGTAGATAAAGTTAAGAATGGCGAAATAATTTGATAACAAAACAAACAAAATGAATTTTCACGAGCATATAGATTATCTTGGTAAAAGATGTAATAAAATACTGGGTTTTATTTTTAGGCAGAGTAAAAATTTTCAAGAATTAGTTTCTTTGAAAACCTTTATATATAGCCAACTCAACTTTGCAGCCGTACTCCGGTCTCCACACACTGAAGTTAACTAAAGTAAATTAGAAGTAATTTAAAATAAATTCTTAAAGTATCTAAATTACAAAGAAACAAATTTCTATGCTAATGCTAGTGGACCAGGTTAAGACGTAATTATAACTTTATTTTGCGTGAACACATTGAAATCATAAACAATTTAATTAATTTTCCTCAATTTTCGAGTCAATATCACTATTAATTCAACCACTTGAGATCGACTTTTGTGTTAACGCACCTTTATCACGAATGTTAAAACTATAATGTCAGGTGATCACTTGTAGATATTTTTAGTTTAAGTATAGGTGCGAATAAAAGCCCAGTGAATTTATACCTTTTTGGGAATTAGGTATGGGTAATTTGAGTCATTGTGACTTTTTACGAGTGAACCGATTTTTATAAGTAGTTCGTCAATTTATGTAAAAATTCAATTGCATCCCTATTTTTTTCAGAAATACATACAGGATGAGCAAAAAAAGGTTTAGCTCTATTTTTTTTTTGGTAAAAAAATAGTAAATTATATTCTTTTACCTTTTAAAAAAGGTTAAATCTACAAAAATCCGATAAGAAATTAAAAAGTTATTAAAAACAATATTTTTTGGTATTTATAATAGTCTATATTGAAGGAACTTTGAACTTACATAACTACTGTATGAACTAAACGTGAAATGGCATAACCTTTCTTATTTTGATAACAGAAAATTACAGGTTAGTTAAAAAAAAATTCCAGTTCGTTTTTTAAAGACTTAAAATTTTTTTCCGCCATCTTGAATTTTTGACATTTGACGTTTTTTTTTAATGGCTCATTTAATAATAAAGCTTAGATGGCGTGACAAGCGGCAAGCGATGAAACTTTATTTTATAAGAGCAGTTGACTCAAAAATGTCAATTATTTTTTTATATTTTTAAGACAATAAATATTTATTAAACATAAATAAATCCAATATAATTTTAGTACCTAACCAAAGTCCTGTTAAAAACTTTGTTTTTAAAAAGATTTAAGAAAAATCCCTTAGTAACCTTATTTGTTTTGATGTTTTAAATAGAACGCCATTGAAACTTCAGGTTACGAAGGTTGTTGACTTGCCTTCGCGTTTGATATTTTTAATAATTTAATAACATTCTTGTTATATAAACTACTATTAAAACTCGGTTAATGTACAAAAAAGTTACTAGAAAATCAAAACAGTCCAAGATTTTAAACCCCACTCTATAATAATAATCCGGTTTGTTTTAAATTTCTACTCGAATTTTTAGATAACAAAGATGTATCGAGAAGAATCGGAAGCATTTTCTCAGAAATTCTCAACGAAAAAGCCTCAAGTGACATCATGAAAGTGATAAATGACATGCCCATTTTGACAGTTGCCGTCGCACTAAAGGACATCGCCACCAATGAAACTTTACGGTCGAGTTTTGCCGAAAACGGATGTATCAGTTTTCAAGCTAATACAAAAACGGAAATTGACGCACGTTTCGAACTCGATATTTTGAGAGACGGTTCAAATAAAATGAACGTGTTTAGTAAAAAATTCAATAAGCAGAAAGAAGAGTTTTGGTTTCTAATTTTGGCAATGGAAAACGATCTAGTCTTTAGGAAGTTTTCGTTTAACAGGAGGTCAAAGAAGATTGAGATACCTGTAAAATTAAGGAGAGGTAAAAAACATTTTTGTGATGCGGCCTATGGTTTCTGAGATAAAAGGGTTCAGTGTGTCGTTCTTATAAAACACAGGCTTAGCATTTGGTTTAATTTTTGGTTCTAAGCTAACCTTTTGCTATACATGTGACTACAACTTTTATTTATTTTTTAGGTTTTTACTTCTACAAATTATACATTATGAGCGATGTCTATATAGGATTCGATCAAGTTATCAACTTCAAATTTAGAATTGAAAATAAATAGCTAAGCTGTGTGTTGTATTATTAAGAAAGAAATCTTTCAAAAAATTTTAGTCACAAAAGATATTTTATTTTTATGTTTATTTTGTTATTTTTAATTATGTATTTAAATTTTAATTATGTATTTAAAATTGCCAACCAATATTTATTGTTAAGTACTTTTTTATTTATTAAATAATATTTATTAGTTATTTGGAATATATAATACATATTTAAAAAAATCTCAGTACTTTTGCAATAGTAATAAGTCTATATTTCAAAAAATAACACTATAAAACAGTAAGTATAATATAATCCCTAGGGGGTGATATAGATTGTATATCCGTCTCTGCTAATACCTAACAAACTAATCAATAGAATAGATATTTCCTCCAGAAAACTATGGTCACTATCAGTATCCCTTTCTAATAACGTACGTCTCAGACGCAGGAGACGCAATTTAGAAAAAAACGTGGTAATTTCTTAGTTAAAAGTGCTGAGCGTCTTTATGATTGACTGGCTATTTTGCTCAAGCCCAAATACCGACCCTGCACTCTCTTTCATCCGAACCGCCAAGATATTTACTTTACAGACAATAAGGTGCGTGTTAAAAGACCGTTTTAGTATACTTGGTCTCTCTCGGGCTAACGTAATTAGAATAAGAGAATGGTAATAACCATATTTTTCTCGTGGAAATGTGCGATACACAGTAACTGGCACATGTCATCACAAAATTAACTACGATACTCAAATGAAAATGCTACTATCTATTGCGTCAAATTATTAAATCGGGTCAAAGATATATTATATTCTTGAGTCCATTTTGGCATTTGAATTTTTTAACTACAGAATCTCTTGATAAAGACGTTATAAAATATAAAAGTAGCTTATACCAATAGTTGCTAAACCAGTGTTCAAATCGGGTGTTTATTATTTGGAAACGATTAAATCATTTTTAACATCGATTTACTAAGTTTTAGTGATATTAATAATTTTTTGCTAATATTTCTTTGGTAAAAACCTTACATGTGTCAAATTAGTGTATTATTTTGTTTTATTATAACTTGTATAAAAGCTACGATAAAATATGGCATAGGATAATAGGAATATAAAAAAGAAGTAAGTGTATTTCAAACTTACAAAACAGACAAAAGTAGTTTTGACAAGCAGTAAAAATTGAATTGGTTGTACAAAGACAGTGCAATTTTAGTTGCCAAACAAAAGGATCATTTTCATTTTTTTTTGCAAAAAAAAACATTTACGGGGAGGAAAGGACAGTTTTCTTTGACCATAAAAGTGTATTTTTGGACGATAAAGCTACGGCATATTTTTTTCTATTGCAATACTTAACGCCTCCCTAGTTTTTTTTTTATGTCGTAGTTTTTTTTTTATGTGGAATGGTTAGTGGTACATTGGTTTATGCTATTGCACGAAAATTTGTTTTTAATATTACATTAAAAAAAAATTAAATAAGTTATAACCCTTTATGTCCGGTAGATAACTAGCACTATTATTCCAACGAATTTTTTTTGTATGTGACGTGCAAAAAAATTGTTGAAAATACAAGGCGGAAATGTGATGAAATGCAAAAAAATCAGTAGGTACCTTAATATCAAGTTTTTTTTTGACGTGGTTTTAGATCGCTGGAACTGAGTGATCCATTAGATTCTTAATAAGCGAGCCTGACATCCTGAAAAGATAAAACAAATTAAGAGCGTTCTCTATATAATCAATCATTAGGAGCAGTTGCACTGTTGAAATATCTATAGTGCCCTTTATTTTTATGCCTTTAGAAAAGTATAAATACATGGCACCCCAAAAGTACGATAAATTTTATCTTTTTGGATGCTCGTCGTACCACCAGTGTGTATGTGTATTTTGGCAAACTTAATGGCTTTTTTTTAGTGAAAGTAAATAAAAACCAAAAACAATCAATAGCGAGATTTCCTTAAAAAATGGTAATGGTAACCCTGAGACTCGAGCGCTTGTTTTCCTCCATTTTTCATTTCCTCCATCGTTTTTGTTTTTTATAATTTTTTCTTGTTTATCAGCTTTATTTTGCCATTTTTATTTAAAAACCCTTGAATGAATGAATTAAGTAATGTAGAAGTGCGGGCGGGACAATTCTCATGTACGTAGGCCCCCTTGCTGGGCCCATTGCACGCCCACTATCCATGGTTTAGCCCTGGAAGCCTGTCTATTTCGTAAAAGAACAGATTTTTCTGGGCTGCAACCTTCTTACATCGCCTGGGACCAACAGATAGTTCTCAAGGTGCGACTCCCTTGACCTGGCCAGAGCCGGACACTCCAGCAGGACATGCAAGGACGATTCTTCGTCCTCCATGCACCATCGACTCTCTGAGTCTCCGGCGATCTCAGCGCCTCTAGGTGCTTGTTGAGGCAACAGTGTCCCGTTAGGAGCAAGGACTTCGAGCAGGTACTCTTCAGTCAGCTTCCTGAGTTTTTTGGCCAATTTGTTTACATCAGCGGCGTCCGTAGGCGCCCCTGATGCGTTTGTCCAATGGGTACTTGTGCAGTTCCCTGTCGGGCCTCTTGTGTTGAAGAAGATCTACTGGTCATTGAACAGTTCCTTGTTGATCCTTATCTTTAGAGGTTACACTGGGTAACTGTTCGGTTCACTGTGTTACCTCCTGGTTGTCGAAAGGTCCTTCAGGAGTTCCTTCACAGACGAGTAAATCGGCTAGAATCACCTCCCAGCACTTCGGGCAGGGGGCTTTATACAACAGGGTGCGCCTGGTTCGCTGAGGAAGGTCTTTATTGTGGTGCCTCATCAACGCGGCCCTGGCGTTTAAGCCAAGGCCCCCACACCCGTTCCCGATCCACCACTCAGAGAAGTCGAGAGCGAGCCAGAGTTGGGTTCACCTAAGCGCTCCCTATCTCCTGCACACCGACCCCAAAGATTTGCGCTGCGTTCCAGGGGGTGCGGTATGACGTTCCTCCCCAACAGTATTTAGTCACCGACTTATTCAGTCGGGTCCACCCCCCCCCCTGACTTGGAAGCACCTGTTGAGAATTACCCAAGTGGGATTCAGAGAAAGGAGCTCTGGGACCCCTTGGACCGGGTTAATGCTTGTATCTTGCGAATCCAACCCAACACAAACAAAGGCTTGAAAAACCCTTCGAGAAAAGATATTAATAACATATTATTAGTAGTAGTAGTAGTAGTAGTAGTAGAGAAGGGTATGGCAGTCTGCTCTCTGAATCCTACTGTTCCTTTTGCAAAGTCCAGTATGTTGTTCCATTTGAGCATATGCAGGTCCTCTGCATCCAGGATCGAGAAGCCGAATACCTGGTGCCTCGTCATTTGGTATGCCTCGCAGTTTGCTATGACATGTGGAGATTTCTCCTCCGCCCTTCTGCAGACCCGGTAGATCTAGGTAATGTTTCCTTAGTCGGTTGTGACCTACAATTCCTGTCAACAAACGAGTGTCTTTTCGCGATCTCCCCAGGAGCCATTTTTGTTTAGCCGCATCTGGGCCCTCTACGAAGTCTCAGGTCTCTCTGCATCCTGTTCCCTCCTCTTCAGGTGGCTGCCATGGCATCGTTGGTTCAATTTTTGATTCGACTTGCATCTCCCTCCTGGTGGTACCTAGGAGTGCTTCCGGTCCTTCATATTGGCCCGGTCTTGGCGAGCTTGTCCGCCTTCTCGTTTCCCGGCACTTCCATAAGTCCCGTTACCTACATCAGTGTCACTTGTTTGCCCTCTTCCAGAGATTCCTGCTGTGCTTTTAGGTTCCTACATAGAGAAATTTTCAATGTAAAACAAATAGTAGTTTAAAGACCTAACTCCACTGGTTTTAAAGGATGAAAATTATGGCTTATTTATTTCCAATCAAATTTTTTTCCAATGCGTTTCAGCCTTATTAGGCTATTTTCAAGGGTTCTAAAAATAAAATAACGGGTTTAAAACTAAAAATGAAAAACAATAAAATAAAATTTAAACTTAGTCAATTACCTACTATATGGTCAAAACTATAACAAACAAAAAAACATCAAGTTGTAAAAAAAAACATTAACAAGTTGAAAAAGGGGAGGACATATACAAGCAGTGGTTAAATCAAGTTTTTGAAAACAAAATTTTCAGAAAATATAGCACAATCAATTTACATGACTCTTCATCTTAATTATTTTGATGTTTGACAAATTTGATTTGCTTTTATTCAAATGAATATTGTGATACTCTTATCTAGCGTATTATATACCCACCTGTAACGTAGAAAAACTATTTCAAAGCCTAATATAAGGGTATTAGAACAGAAAAAAAATTAATCGGAAAGATATGTATATGAATTGCCAAACTATAAATAGAATATAACGACTTTGTTTGCGTCAATGATAAGTCCTCTTCCATATACAGCTGGGTCCTTTAAATTTTAGGACGACTTCAGAAAGTGTTTGATTATTGTGAGCAGTTTATACTATTAAGTTGACATTAAAAATTTTGTAGGTTATTTGCAACTACAGGATGATCTATGTTTCTTTAAGGGAACTGGTTATAGTTCTTACACTAAGGTCTTCTTTATTTTGTTTACTTTATTTTAAGACTTTTATACCAAAAATAATAAATACATTTTGTGTGTGTCTATGTAGTTGTTATAATAATAACAAAAAACTACAAAAAATCAATATTTTGTCATATCTCCGTTTACGTCGATAACTCTTTGTAATCTGCGAGACATTGATACATAGAAAGACACCGCGAAATTTTCTTGGCCTGCCTTTCAAAAGGAAGCGAGATTGTGTTGCGGTGTAAGCACAGTTTTAGTAGCTGCAACCCGGCAATTTAAGTGTGATCTCTTTATCCTCCTAAAAGCGTTTGTCTTGTATCCTGGGAACTGAGACAAAATCCTTGCTTGTTTTGCTTTTAAAAAAGGGTCCTCTACGAGTCTTTGAATGAGAGCTGCATCTTCATCCTCTGGAAACTGCGGGTCTGCCTGAACCTCTTCTCCTCTCTAGCGTTCTTTCTTCCCTCCACCTTTTGTTGATCAAGAATACAGTATTCCGGTTAAGATTGAAATGTTCTGCCACAGCTGCAAGAGACCATCCGTCCTCCAGCTTCGTTACAATCCGTGCTCTCAATTTCTTCGTCTTGTGTGGGGCTATGATCTGAGTTTCTTGACTAAATTTAAGAATTTTATGTGACTGGATTTTGACGTTGAAAATAAATTTTTGAAGTAGACTGACACTATAATTTGACTGACATTAAATTGAAATTAAATAAAATACACTGCTCAAATTAAAACAAAACTGCTTTAAGAGTCGTCCTAAAATTTAAAGGACCCAGCTGTACATTAAAGCTGCAAAATTGGTAAACTTATTCACGTTTAAATAACTCCTTTCATCCCCCCTCCCCCAATAGAAATAAAAAACATAACAATTAATTTAAGATTTTTTTGATTGGATTTCTCTTGCACCCTTTGGTATACAGACCGCTTCAAGCTACTGCGAACATAGGGGGAATCAAGTCCAATTTACTCTCCGTGCCGTACGACCGAGGTGGATTCGAAGCACGCTGCAGTGTTATCTTTTGGAAATTCATTTTGTTTTTATTATTTTGTTTTATTTCTGCCTTGCTCGAGAAACAGATGGGTAAGTTCTTAATTGAAATAATACATTTTTAAAACCAAAAATGGATGTCTACGAAGTTGCCGAAAAAGTGCAGATGGTCAAATGGTCAAATCGTCATAACCCAACACACGTTCGATATTGGTCGAGGGAAAATTTGCATTTGTATTTTGACGTAAGAACACAGTATCCCCAAAAACTAAATGTTTGGGGGGGGGGTATTATAGGGGAACACGTAATTGGGACATTTTTTATTAACGGCAATTGCAATTTGAATGGTCCTAGATACTTGGATCTACTGCAGCAGCACATTATTTCAACTGCTAGGTGTAAGATTTGGTGAAACATGGTTTCAACAAGATGGTTGTTCCGCTCACAATGTTGGCCTTGTTAGGGAATATCTTGATAATGTATTTCCTAATCGGGTTATAAGTACACGGGGAACTATTTTATGGCCAGCTCGATCTCCCGATCTTGCTCCTAACGACTTCTATCTGTTTTTGAAGAAGCTTTTCAAATTATCACCCCTAACATGCTTGGAAACGTTAGAAGGGGTTTTTATAGTAGGCTCGGATATTGTCTAGCCGAGCAAGGAGGACTTTTCGAACATTTGCTTTAATTTTTTTTTGACTGGGAGAATCTTTTTGGTTTTTAGAATGTATTATTTTATTTTGAGAACTTGCTTTTATTTTTTTTCTCCTTATTATTTTCATTGTAACACGTCGTCACTGATAAATCTGAGCAGTTGACAATAAAACGCTCTTATTTATCAGTGACAAAAAATAAGAAAATTACGTTATAAAAATTTGCGTATTTATTGACCACATTCCGGTTTCATTGACTACGCTCCACACAGCACCGTGGTTAGAGGCGTACTAAATACCAAAGGAAAGTCATGCAAGTGGTGATCGCAACCCTGAGTATTGGTTGCTTCACTGATAGGCGTGCGGTGTCTCTGCATGTACGTACACTGGCAAATTAGACTTCTTCCGCCCTATGTTCGCAGTAGCTTGAAGCGGTCTGTATAGGATTTTGTTATAGAAATAGAAAAATATACCAATTAATTGTGAATATTTATTTACCGATTGATAAAAAAATACACTTATTTTTTCTGTTCTACTACACTTTTTTTGTGTAGTAAATTGTAAAATCGACGCGTGGTAGTGGTTGTTAAACACTACCACAGCGGCTGTCAAAGTTGTCAACATTTTAAGCGTTCCAAAATTTCCCTATTATTAATTTGAATAAACGTAAATAAAATTTATTTACAATTTTCAAAAACAAGTTTTAACCACTGTTTCTATGTATCATCCCTTTTTTCAACTCCTTAATGTTATTTTTACAACTTGATGTTTTTTTGTTTGTTATAGTTTTGGCCATAATAGATGATTGATTAACATTAAATTTTCTTTTATTGTTTTTCATTTTTAGTTTTAGCCCCGTCATTTTATTTATAGAACCGTTGTAAACGACTCTTTCTTATTTTCATCATCCTTTGAAACCTGTGAAGTTAGGACGTCAACCTACCTTGCCGTTCTTTATCTCCTCTAAGTTGGCTGCCATTATTGTGGCATATACCAGGGAATAAGAAAGCAGACGAACTTGCCAGACTAGAGGCCGAAACCCAATACATTAGATCGGAACTCTCTGGGAATAACAAGGAAACAGGTACAGAGTGAGCTCAACAAATGGGCGAACAATGAATTGAAGACGTCCTGGAGGCAAGAGTCAGAGTGCAGACAGTCCAAGCTATTCGTGGATGGTCCGAATGTAGCAAGAACTAAATCGCTCTTAGACAAGACCAGAAAGGACATTGAACTGCTGACAGGGATGCTGACTGGGCACAATCGGCTGAACAAACATCTGACGCAAATGAGAGTAGCAGGAGATCCCGTGTGTCCCACTTGCGGGCACGAAGAGTAATCGGCGCAGCACTTAATAGCAGAGTGCGATGCATATGCCAGATCAAGACAGCTGAAGTGGAGATTTGCCACAATAGAGGAAGAAGAGCTGCACTTGCTCAAATGGGCCGACATACTGAACTTCGTAAAGAAGACAGGGAGGCCCGGAGAGAGAGTTTCAGCGGAAGCCATGAAGAGGCCTAATTGCCAGGCCCATGGGCCGCCCCTATACTACTACTACTACTACTACTACATGGCATATACTAGAAAACCTTGGACCTTCCTGGTTTCTACGTAAACCCCTGCTTCAGTTGTTTGCCTCTCAGACAGTTTAGAACCGTCGGTATAGCAGTTTACAGCGCGCAGCGTTCTCCTCGAACTGTTCACGGAAGTTATCACTCTGCCAGAGTTCCATGTCTGGGATGGCCTCTTTGTACCTCTTGTTTAATCTCCAGTGTAGCTAGATCATTTTCTCCCACAAATGACACGTCGACTAATAATAGAATCTGTACTTTTCAGGAAAATAATTGTTTTCTTTGATTTCAAGAATAGCTACACATGGGTTAATTGGTATTGTATTTTCGTTTTAATCGCTGCCATTGGGATTTCTCTCTCGACGATTTGGGCGATCCTTAGATGCTCCGCAGCTTCCCCTCTTCCTCATCATTGTCCTGTGTCACTCAGCCGAAGTTGGGTCGCCATCGCTTCTTTTCTCTGATCAGAAGCGGCGGCAGTCCCAGAATGGTTTCGACTGCCAGGATTGTTGCCGTTCCCACTGCGCCGATTATCCCTCTGCATAGTTTTTGTAGACTCATAAGCTTGAGGGTGGTAGTTAACTTTGGATCACTGCCGTCCACTATACTATGGCGTAGATAGAGAATACTTTACGACTACAAATTAGGTATGTTGGAAAATGCAAATTTATTAAATATCCTATTAAAAAAGTAAAATTGACTTAATGACTGCGGGCACGACAGGCATTCAAACAGATGCTTTTTTTGTAAATCATCTAAGCATGTGACGTTTGACTTTTCTGCCTCTTGTTTTCAGGGATATTCGAATATAATAAAAATATTATAGTGCTTTCGGTTTACCTACTCTCAGACCAATCTTGAGCTTTTAAAGATTATTTTACTCTTTCTTTGGAACACTTACTTGCTAACCATGTGCTCGTACATGAAACTAGGAATGACGGTTATGGTGACAGTTTGGCCGGCTTTATCGATGATCTCTTTGATTTCTTTGTCTTTAATGCCAACTACGTTACGTCCATCAACCTTTAACAAGGACAGAAAAAGTTAAAATTTTCAGTTCGATCAAAACAAGGGGGTTTAACTCCTCGGAGAATGGAGTGTTTTTCTTTTTTAAAGAGGTAATTTTAGACATTTTACGCTTTAAAATAGAATAACCGATTTTTACTGAATTTTTTTCATTTGAGTGACACCATCGATATACCAACTCAGTAAGTCGATGGGTAACGCAATATTTTTTTACCAAAATTTAATTTAGATGAAAATAATTTTTATGGAGTTTATACACTACGCCTCTTATACCAATTTGTTACATTTTTCCGAGGAGTTTTTTCAGATGTTTCAGTTTTAGATGAATCTGTTTGAGTACACTGACTGAAATATTATCGCCACCTGGAGAAGTATTGCTTTTAGAAGAGTTAATTTGACCTTAGGTCGTTTTCATTGATTGGTCTTAAAAACATCGATTTGTCTTAATTTTGTTTGTCAACGTCAAACATTAACTTAGCTGGATCTATTTTGTCTGCCATTTTTTTAACGATTCCAAAAATAATTGCGATTGCAAAAATAAGTATTGAATTAAAGAAGAAACATTAACTTAGCTGGATCTATTTTGTCTTCCATATTTTTAACAATTCCACAAATAATTGCGATTGCAAAAATAAGTATTGTATTAAAGAAAGTGATCACTCCTCGAGCGAAACTTGATCCAATTTTTGTTCATCAGATAGCATTAATTTTTATGTGTGTTGTCTAGGTCGGTTCCCGGTTCAACACAAAACAAGTAAAATTATGTGTGTGAATTATTTAAAAAATTACCCCCATTTTCCGCCACTGAAATATTTTTTTTTACCTGATGGAACTGAAAAAAACTACTGCCCAATTTTTATCTACACACAACTCGTCAGATAGGTGTCAAACTTAAATACCCTCTCTTTTTTCGCATTCGCGTAGGAGGCTAAAAATGGAAATAGGTGCGAAAAGTTAATATTTCCTACAGGCGGAAAAGTTTTTTCTGATTTTCCCTCACTGAGTGCGGGAAAGTCTCTGGATAAACTGGGGTTTCCCTCACATTCATAGAAAAATTATTTTTATTTTCTTTCGATAATAGCTGCAAGCCGTTTTGAATCACAGTATGTCAGTGCATTAGTGGTGGCAATGTCAGTGCATTCCAAGCGATTTTGTGTAGCGATTATTTTAGGCCATTTGATAGGACAGGCTTTTCTAACTCATCTTCAAAAATAACGATTACCTCTAAGAGTTGGTGATCAATAAGCACTCCATTTCTGGACGCTGAGGAATCTTTGACAATTGTGTTAATCTTTCCATTTTTAAACTGAAAGCCCAAACAACCAGCGCTATCTTTATGCAATGTGATGGTTCTAAAATAAAATTTAATAAATAATATAGTTAATCCCAATTTGAGTTCGTCATCTTAAATTTTGAAGTCATCTGACTTTTGACTGAAATTCAACCAAACTGCTGGTTTGCTGCCCTTATAAAATGAGTCTTTTAATAACCTTAAAAATGACTGGGATAAATTTTAGCAAGGGACAAATATTTTTATATGACATTTCACATATTGAGCGAGTTTGTAAATTTACCGATGAGCTCACTGCTGAAAAAAATCGAGTTTGTAAAATCATCTATGATGGTGATTGATTCCACCCATTTACCAATTAATGGCATCGATGCTCACCGACTCTGGGGGCTGGTGAGTCTTCCCGATGAATGTCACTAACGCATTTTTTAAGCTGTTTTTTGTTGTTATTTTTTAAAATTATTTGATGTTTTTCAATAACGATTGCTGGCTTGTCGTGTTAAAACTATTTCTCAATTGGAAAAAATCCGAAAAATTTAGGCTATAGCTAAATTCTGACTTAATTTATCGCATTTTTTAAATTTTCAGTGACTCATCGAACTCAACCACTTGGAATGTCATATTAATGTCATATTTTATTTGTCAAAAAACCGATGACATCGCTGAAAAAATCTGATGAATTTACAAACTCGTCCATTGCACTTATGAATAAAATGACTCTTGTAATAACCTTAAAAATCTAACTTCTTAGCTGAGACAAACTATATGGACGTCTTTGGACAAATATCAGCAATGGACACATATTTCTAATTATGACATTTCAGATAAAGAAACTCACGTATTTTTATGCATCCATACCAGTATAGAGGCTTTATCAAATTTGGTATAAAATTTCTATGGTACCAGGCGATAGGTTGATTAGTTGAACTTTAAAAATAATCCCGTTTCACGAACTGTAATCTGTAATACGTGAAAATTGGTCAGAGCCTTATTTTTTGAGTTATTGAGAGTTGTATGGTGGTCTATACGTGTCTGCTGGCGTCATTTATTACCTTTCGAATGGCCTGTCTCTAACTATAATCACGATTCCGTTGACTGTACATTTTTTCAGCATCTCGTGAACTTTTTCCGTCGAGTACCCAGCCACGTCAGTACCATTGATTTGCAAGATTTGGTCGCCAAATCTCAATCCTAAAAATAAGTCAAATAGAGTTAATAACCATAGCATATACTGAAACGTTTATTTCATTTTTTAATTCAATTTTTAGGTAAGTACATTTCAAGCAGCCAGCAGGCATAAACCCATCCATAAAACCTTTAAAAAAATAAAAAAATTTATATTTTTTTTTGTTGAAAATGTAGTTAATTATTAGAATTTTTTTAAAAGTTCCCCCTTTAATACCCTCTTCCCAACCCCGGACCCCCCCCTACCAAAAACTAATCAGCTCATCGCCTGGTGACAAAGAATTTTTGTGCCAAATTTGCGAGCAAATTTGATAAGAATATGTTTAGCGGTTTTTAAGTTACCGTGTGTCTTTACTGAAAAACTTTTTTGCAGATCTCAATAGCCTCCATACTATGTATATATACTGATAGCTAAAAATCTGATGCTGCGCTCTAAAAAATACCCTCTACAATTTTCAAAATTATTATGTAATTTTCTTGTACGTCATCATAAGAAAAGAATCCCGCACGAAATACATTGAAAAATTATTTCGGTAAAATTTTATAAAATTTTAGTATGTAATAGTTGATTATGAGATAAGAAAAATATGTAAATATAAAATGATTTCCGTGTCCAATTCCAGATATATAGTTTAAAAAATGTGTTTTGATGTATATTGGGCAAATAAGTTAACGCCGAAAATAATTTTTTTGTCAATTTTTTATTTTCCCCGATAAAAATTAAAAAAAAATATTTTTGTGCAAACATTAATGTTTTGGTATTTTTTAGATAAACTGAACAAGTTTTTCTTCCCAGTAACAGTTTCTTTGTGTAACATGTTTTTTTTTTATTTTTTTATTACCATAAAAACACGCAAATTGTTTTCTACTACGAAATAAATTTTGCAACTGTAAAATCTAAATATTCATTTGCATTCAGTTAAAGTGATGAGTATAAATAAACTTTAAATAAATTCAATTTTATTTTTTAATTTTTTTCCTAGCTACGAGGTACATGCAAAAAAAAGTAATCAATATTTAATTTCTTTAAAACTGATCGAGGTATTTTAATTTAATTTTACGTACGCCTTTATATATAAATTTATCTAATAAAGAGTGCCATTTTTTTATCACTTTTTTTAATGTTTTGCATCTAGGATGATGATTTTTTTAAAGGTTTCTCGGATAATGGCTCTCCCTTGTACATACACAGTGGCGTAGCCAGAGAGGGGTTTTTGGCTGTTAAAACCCCCCACAGGGCCTAACCCATAATAATAAAAGTAACCCTGTTTGTTTGAAAGTTTGAGACAATGATGTGTTTGAAATTAACTCTGTGTTTCGGACTTCCATTGTCTATATTTTATACACCAGTTTGCACCTGAAGACGATCAGAGATTGTACTGATCGAAACGTCGTGTATAAAATATAGAAAATGGAAGTTCGAAACACAGAGTTCATTTCAAAAGTAATCTTGTAAACCTATAAAAGCGTAATTAGTTCATTAATAAATGACGAAACCCCCCAGAGCAAATATCTGGCTAAGCCACTGCACCTACATACTCTATTCAGTACTAATCAAAGTCAGTGGCTTGTCCGAAGAAGAAAAATTGCACCCTGTATTAGATAAAACTATGATAAAGGCGTACGCAAAATTAAATTAAAATCCCTCGCTCAGTTTTAAAGAACTTAAGTACTGATTACTTTTTTATAAAAATTAATGATATAGAACTTTTTGCATGTACCTCATAGCTAGGAAAAAAATTTAATTCAATTTACTTAAAGTTTATTTACTCACCACTTTAACTGAATGCCTTTTGCATTTAGATTTTTAAGTTGCAAAATAATTATTTCGTAGTAGAAAACATTTTTCGTTAAGTTTTTATAAAAAAAAAAATAAAAAAACATGTAACACAAACTAACTGTTACTGGGAAGAAAAACTTGTTCAGTTTATCTACAAAATACTAAAACATTAATGTTTGCTCAAAAATATTTTTTTTTATTTTTATCTGGGACAATAAAAAATTGTCAAACAATGTTTTTTTTTTTGACTAGCCCCTGTATACAACCAGTTAACATTTAACATAATAAAAACAAAGTCCTTATGTGGTGCCTCAGTAACCCATATTCGTCGATAAGTTAGTTTATTTCGATCAGGAAATGCCATTTTGAGCGTGTCCAATATACCCCAAAACGACGTTTTTTTAAACTTTGCCGTCTATATATCTGGAACTAGACATAGAAATCATTTTATATTTACACATTTTTCTTACCTCATAACCCGCTATAATATACTAAAATTTTATCAAATTTCACTCAAATAATTTTTCAATATATTTCATGCGGGGTTCATTAGTAGATTGAGCACAACAGTTCTGCAACCCACGTTATCCATAGAGTAACATACGAGGTAGAAGCAGGCACAGTTGACACTGCCCCGGAAAATTGTCAGAATTACATGGTAATCTTATAATTTCCAATAGCAGGCGGTTAAAATCGATGAAGCTATCGTTTCGTCCTGTTTAGACTTTTTGTTCACTTTTAAGCACTGTAATGGATCATTCTTTCTGCACTTTATTTTAGCTCCCTGTCTAATCGGTTTTTAAACGCATTTACACTGGTAGCTGCTACTGTGTTTTCTTCTAGGGCGTTCCAAGAGTAGACAATACGATTGGAAAGAAAAATTTTTCTTGGTAATATGGCAGTTTTTTCTTTTTCAAGTTTTTTTTTAATGTCCTCTTAGCTGTTGGTTTTGATGAAAGATTTCTATAATATTCCAGTTGTAGTGACTACTAGTTTTTTTTAAAGTTTCTAACAGGTCCCCCCTATGTTTTCTTTTCTTTAGGGTCGTGGATGCGGGGACCCTGCCAAAATTGCGGGACTACTCTAAGGGACGCGTTTGAGACTTCAACCAGTTTGGATGCAGGTGTGCGACCTGCGTTTTCGGGAAGCGGAACCGCTTCAAGTAAACTGAACGGAATGGACTCCGACCCTTCTAAGCGCGAAAAACGCCAACGAGTGAAATCGTTCATACACTTGATTTCAAAAAAACGCATACATGCAGTCACAAAATTGACCTTTCTAAAAGTGTATAATATATACGGACTACCAGCTAAAATGCCTAAAAACTTCAAAAGTACGACAATTTGTCATATTGTTTAAAAAAGGTCTCTAAAACTCAAAATATTTTTTTACTTAAATTAAAGGCAACCTTATTTTTATATTAAATATTGCATAATACTAAAGAATCAGCAAAAATAATGTAAGTCTTTATTGAACAATATCAAATTATCACTCGAGTAACGGACGAAGGCTGTTCGATAAATAGGGCGGTAACCCATTTTGGAGTTGATAAAATAACAATAATACGATGGAAACAGCGCTGGATTGAAAACAATTCGACGAATAGGAAACTTGGATAAGAACAAAAACGATGGTAAACTTAATACTAATTATTTTAACTTAAAAAAGAACTAAAATAAATAATTTAGTATTTAATAGGATCACCATTTTTCTCTATTACAAGCTGCAAACGTCTGGGCATTGAAAAGGTTAAATTTTGAAAATACTGATGGTTTTCTGAGAGCTGACCCAATGCGCGATAAATAGCATCGCTTAACTCTTCAGCATTTCGTGGTCTCCAATTCCTTTGGTATATTATTTTAACGATTCGACCCCATATATTTTCTATTGGGTTAAGGTCAGGGCTGTTGGCTGGTCAAGGAAGTGTTTCTATATTATTATTCTGGAAACCGTTGGCGAACAACATTAGCCGTGTGTACTGGACAGTTGTCCTGCTGATAAACGAAGTCATTATTTTCATGTAAAGCCTGTACAGATGGCAGCATAACGTTTTCAAGAATTTCAATATATCAAACCCAAACCTCTAGCACTAAACAAGCCCCACATGTTTACAGAAAAATGTCCAGCTTTTTTAATTTGGTTTGTTTATTCGGGTTCAAATCTAGAATTTGGTGGACGATAAACTAAAATTCTCCTGCTGCTTGAAGATGATTGAACAATTGTTTCGTCAGTGAAAACCACCCTCTCCCAGAAGTCATTATTACGAAGAACGTTGTTCAGTGCAAAAATCACTCTGGCCTGTTTTTGTTCTTCTGTTGGAAAAGGCTTCTTTGCAGCAACTCGACAAGAGACTTCTGATTTTGTTACTCTTCTATTTACTGTTGCTAAAGAACCCGGAAATAATGTTACATTAGCTGCTTCTACCGACGTTGAAAAAGGATTTTGTCTGAGATGGTTAATAAGTCTCTCATCTGGCACTTCAGAACTTACTTTTGGTCGTCCTAATCCATCTTAACTATTCGTAGAATTATTTTCAATCCAGCGCTTTTTCCATCGCATTATCGTCATTTTATGAACTCCAAAATGGGTGGCCGCTCTTATAGACCAGCTGTCTTCTATAACTCGAGTGATAATTTTAACTTTTGTAATGTTGATATCTGTGGCATTTTTAAGGATGCCACACTGAATTTTAAGCTGTCAGGCATACTAAACTGGTGGTGCCTTATATCGTCTTCCCTCAAGTTCTGCTGGGACGGTAGCGATGTTAGAAAGATGCAAGTCTAACATGTACCAGGATCACCCTTCGAAGTAGATGTACAGCCTACTACGCATAAAGATCCCTGCCCTCGACAAAGAAAAATGAGGTCCTCTTGGTGAAAGAAAACTTGCATCCTATGGGACATATGCATCAGTTAAGGGGGACACGTGGGTTTGGTAAAAAGTGCCCATGAAGCCCCCCTCCTACTATTAGCGAATTGAAAAAAAAAACAAATTGACCAGATATTGTTATTATAGGCTGGAAAAAGGAGCTTAAAACCAAAACTGGTTGCTATAGTTTTTAAGAATCCTCTCCCTATAAAATTTTACAATACCTAACACGATAAAATTTGATGGAAATTAAGCGTAAAACGGCCAAAAAGAGTTTTTTACTTTGAACTCAACCCAAGACGAATTACAATGAGGCCACATAATTTTGTGTAGGTTTAATAAAATAACGCTTTTCGGTAAAATACAAGTCAGGAAAATGTTATTTTACTAAACCTTCACAGAGTTCGTACGCAAAAACCATCTTTGATTTCCAGGTGTTTTCTACATCATTTCTTAATAAATTTACAGGTAAAAGAAATATTAAAAAAAGATGAAATGGCTAAACCAGAGAAAAATTTGAAAAATAATCAATTTTAAGAACTCTTTAATAAAAAGGAAATACAAACATAAAGAACAAACCATTTGTTCTTTCAAACTCCGTCAATAGAAAAGCGCTTTTTATATTAAAAAGGGGAGGGATAGCCATGAGACAAATTTTTGTTGTTGTTTATATTGATTATCTCAAATAAAAAATTAGGTAAATTTAATATAGTAGCAATTTCTGAATAAAAATCAACCAAAAAATGTTAAACATCACAAAGAACCTTGCAAAAATTACACTGGAAATGTATGTTGTAGTACTCGATCGACAAAGCTCAAAAATAAGGGAGCAGGATTACTTTCTGAGATATGGAGCTTTAAAGTTGACATGTTTTAAGTCTATATTTTTGGACATTGTCCACGTTTTTTTTTTTGACAACTTTGTTAATTACCGCCAAAATAAAATAATTCGTTTCTCTATTTGTCCCGAATGAAACACGCTTTACATCCATGTAAAAATGTTTTTATATGGGTTCTTTGGTACCACCAGAAAAGTCACTGATTTGTAAGTTTTAAAAAAGAAAGAAACGACCGTTTTTTAAAAAATTACAATTTTCATTTTCTTTAAAACAAACGGCCAGATTTTGGTAGTTTTTACATATGATGATAAAAATAATATTAGTAAGCTAAAAAAACAAGTGGTACTATTAATTGCAAAAATGGTAGGTACCTTTAATGCTTTTTAATATTTTAGAAATGTTGGGTAGGTTATACAAACTTTTTCTGAACAAATTCAAAGCAAGAGGTTGAGACGAATATGTTGGTATCGATAGGTATTCATTAGTACCTGTATTTGACCAATCAAATTGTTTGTGTAATATATGCTTTTTGGCTAACTTGGGGTTGCCGGTAACGAACATGATAACATTTTTTTACCGGTTTACACTGTTTTCACAATAGAATGCGTAAAGTTATAAATAGGATGCGTTATGTTATAAAAGTTTGACGTTGGCGAGGTGTCATAGCCTACCTTGATTTTTTTTTAAAAAATAGAAAGCCGCCGCACGTCGCCATATTAAACTTATCTAAGAGTTTTAACTTTTTGCACGCAAATGCATGCGTAAAAATCACTTTCAGCACTTAAGTAGTAAAAACACTTTATTACCGTATTCTCCTAGAAAAACTGTAATAATAACCGGATTAATGTTATAAAATTCGTTACCGGCCACCCCAAGTTAGGTTAAAAGCATATATCACATGAGCAATTTGATTGGTCAATTACAGGTACCAATGGACACTAATTGGTACCAAAATATTCCTTTAAGTTATTTAAAAATCACTTTTCGTGTTTCTCCAACATTTCAAAAATATTAAAAACCATTAAAGTTGCCTACCATTTTCGTAATTCATGGTACCACTAGAGCTAAAAATGTTTTTTTTAATGGCATTATTTTTATTAACATATGTAAAAAAATTTAAAATCTGGCCGTTCGATTTAAAGAAAATGAAAATTGTTATTTTTTAAAAAACGGTCGTTTTCTGTCTTTTTTAAAACTTAAAAATCAGTGACTTTGCTAATGATACCAAAGAAACCATATAAAACATTTTTATATGGGTGGAAGTGTTTCATTCCAGACAAATAGAGATTCGAATCCTTTTATTTCGGCGGTAATCCACAAAGTTGTGGAAAAAAAACTTGTACCATGTCCAAAAATATATCCTAAAAACACGTCAACTTTAAAGCTCCATATCTCAGAAAGTAATCCTGCTCCCTGTCTCTTTTTTTATTTTTGTGCTTTGTTGATCGAGTACTACAACATATAAAAAAATTATGACATTAGCCGAAAGCCATTTCCAATGTAATTTGTGCAGGGTTCTTTGTGATGCGATTTTTTTTAGTTTTTGCCCAGAAGTAAGACGTTTGGTAAGTAATATGAAAAAACTGTTTTTTTTTCTAAAAAATGTACCTGCAAACAAACTGCTTTATTTTTGTTTGCATTTTAAGCGATCTCGTTCACGTTTGTTGTGAAATGTTTTTTAAAAAGTGGATTGGGTCAGCTGCCAAAGGAGGAATTTAGGCTTTATTCTACATAAATTTGTTGCCACAATCATGTCAAAGTTGGCAAAAGGCTATATTTTACATGTTTGCCTAAAATTAAACGAAAATTGTAACAATCAATGACGTTATAGTGCCACAGGCAAAATTGTAATAAAAACCTTGTCAGACTGCAAAATTTTTCAAAGATTTAATACTATTTTTGTTTTAAAATTAGACCATTGTTATATTCAAAAATATGTGCTAAAATAGTAGTTACTGAGCATACGTTGTTTTTGATCCTGTAAAATATTGCTGCAAGAGTATTTTTTTAGAGGAAAAGAATTATTTTTTAATTCTGACAAAGCTTATTTTGATTAATTGATTGGGTTGTTAATTTTAAATTCTCACCTGCCAAAGCAGCCGGAGACTTATCAATAACCAAACTGACAAACACGCCTTTGTTGATATCTCTCACCCGAAGGCCGACTTTCCCGTCTTTGTCCTTGCAAAGTACCAACTCTCTGATACCGTGAGTCACTTGAGCCCGCTGAAGTCCCAAAGATCGCCCCGAGATCGGAGCAACCATTGTTGTGGTGCCGGCTGGAACAGAGTTAGCCTGCAAAAAAAATAATTGACATCAGTGTTGTGCAGTCATGTACTCTTCGAATTCGTGTCCTTCAGAAATGGAAATTTTTTTGACCTTTAAAAATACTAACTTTGTATCTTGGATATACCTACTTCGATATCTACTAATTTTTTTATGTTGAATAGAATGCAGAAAGTAAAGTTTATAGTCCAACCAAATTATAAAACACAGAAAAAAAATTAATAGCAATTTAATAATAATAATGTGTGAATGGGGGTGTAGCGGGATGGACGTGGGAGTGGAAAAGGTGAGAAAAAAGGTATTATTACAATTCAAAATTTGTAGATCATGCAAAAATCTACCATTTACCTACCAACTTTTATAAATGTCAGTTTTTAACATAACCTCAAAATTTTCTAAAAAAACGCAAAAAATCGTAATTTTCTTTCTTCATTTTTTATTTTAATAATATGTTTTAGTAATCCTCTCTAAATCTTTAATAACCACATTTTTTTAAGTAAAAAAAATCAAGTAGTCTCCGAGATAATGATTTTTTTCGGTTAAACACCCTTTTTTTAATCAAAAGTTCTACTTAAGAAAATCATCGTAGAAAGTTTGGCCATACTTAACTAATTTTTTTTTGTTCTGTCATATAAGTACTTTTTCATAAATAAAAAATATCTATAGTCACAATTTAAAAACTTTGTCAACATGCAAAAAAACAAAAATGATTCTTGCGAAAATAAAGAACCCCATTCACTCATTTGTTTGAAAGTTTGAGATAATGATGAATTTGAAATTAACTCTGTGTTTCGGACTTCCATTGTCTATATTTTATTTATACACGACGTTTCGATCAGTACAATCTCTGATCGAAACGTCGTGTATAAATAAAGTATAGACAATGGAAGTCCGAAACACAGAGTTAATTTCCCATTCACTCAACTATAGGTGTGCGCCGACACCAATAGATTTTTCTGAAATTTTGATATGATGTAGACATATTTAAAAGCATCACAAAAAGCTATGTTAGAATGTGGTGCCAGCCATCGTTTAGACACAGGGGAGTATCAAAGAAGCACTGAACTACATGTTCTATTTAGATATTGGCCCATAAAACGCAAAAAAGTTTAGAAGTTTTAAAGACCTTATCAGTGATATTTTAATTCAGTGGTGTAGTCAAACTCAAATTTATTGTCATAAATCAATGAAAAACATGAACAGCTACGTTCCAAAAATGTTCATACATACAGCTATATACAAAGTTGTTAATGAGTTTGTTAAATTGTATCTATAAAGTTAAAGTTATATTTTCAAAGAGAAAAGCTGTAACTGCTTTTTTAAAATGGGAAATTCTTTTGATGTGTTTGATGTTATTTGGAAGAGATGCGTATGATTTTATTTAACTGTAGTTGGGCCCTCTTTCATAAAAAGATGTTCTGTTCTTATTATCAATTTCTTTCCTCCGATTAGTCCATAAGTAGTTTTATTGTACCAGAAATATTGAAAAAATTAAACCGAGTCTAAAGCGACAATCTCACTATAAATGCAACAAATAACATGTTCAAGATATAAGGATAGCATCCAGGTAGGACACAAGCCCGGTTTGAAAAACTACTCCCCGTGTTTTAATGTCAAAATATTTTTTGTAATTTCACTTAAGCGTTGTATGATCAACAACGGCAACCTAAGGATTTTAACTTGATGAATTTATCAAATCCTACTTCGCACACCCCTGGAAAAAGGGCCCACATTCTAGGTCTTGCTGGATCCTGTTAGTACCTGACAGTTCATGAGATATACACCTTTTTAAGTAAAAACCCAAAAAAAACTATAAATGTCCTGCCAAGTTTTCTGTAGATCTCCACCCAGATTGATTCACCCTTTGTCCGACTTTACGATGGCAATTTAAATGATAATGGGGTCCATGCACGTTTTTCCGTAACAGCGGATTTGCATTCTGGGCCGAAAAATATTTGACCCATGTTTTTTTCTTTTTGGCGAAAACTCTGAAAAAAATCATGAAAGCCAAGAAATCCTTGGGGTTAATGTTTGTCATTAACATAATATAATAACACAACTTTTGATTACTTTTTTTAAAATGATCGATTTCTGCTGTCACAATTTGTAATACAACAGGTTTTGAGTTTTTAAAATAGGCTGTAAAATTTGAATACAAAAAAAACCAGCTACCATGTAATTTTAGACCTAGAAGACCAAGATAATTTCTAACTAGACCTGAAACCAATATGGTATACCAATATGGTATGGGAGCCTATTAAAATTGTTAAATTTTGACTTCTCTTAGTTTTATCAAAAATGAGTTACTAAGGTTTCAAAACACTTTAATCGACGAAAAAAAAAGTTGGCTGTTGGTCTATTGTTTGCCTGTATACACGATAACTCAAGAACGCTTTAATCGATCTTAACGAAATTTGGTACAAAAATCCTCTATCGGCTGACCATGAACTGATTAACTTTTGGGTAGGGTGGTGGGGGTTGAAGGGGGGAAAAGGGGGATAAAATATTTAAAAAAATTGTAACTTTGGAATAAAAGCAAGTAGCGATATACGGTTTTCAGATTTAAGTTTCCATGAATATGTACTACAAATTTTGTTATAAAGTCCAAATTCGTGGGAGCTTTAGTTTCCGAGTTATTTGAGAAAACGTTAAAATATATTAAAAAAATCATAACTTTAGAAGTAAAGCAGCTATTGATACGCGGTTTTCAGATTTTGGTTTTCGTAAATATTACCCAAAAATTTTGTGATAAGGTTCAAATCTTTCAAAGCTACAGTTTTCGAGATATTTCCATTATCTTTCAACATAAAATAATTGATTGTATGGTGGACTATCCGTGCTTTCTAGCACCAATTTTTTTACAAGCAATTTATTAAGAGTGTTTGACATTTACCCGCCTGTTCGCACAGTGCGTCTTAGCAGGGCACCGGTTCCTTGGCTTACACCGACGTTGGAAGTATTAATGAAGGATCGAGACAGAGCTTTGTCGAAATGTCGAAAATAAAGCTAGATAAAGCTCAAAAGTTTAACCACTTTTTCCACTTTATACTTACTTGTTGAAAAACTGAAATTTGCTGGCTTAGGTACTCTGGCATATTCTCTCTTATCACCTGCTCAGACAGCTCCAGTCCCATGTAGTCTCCCAAAGACGGGTAAACCTGTCCTGCATTATAAACTCCTGGATTGTATGCTGGGGCCTAAAAGGAAATACATTTGAGTTATATAGTTGCTTGTGTTGCTTTTAAAGAGTGAAACTGGGTAGCATGGTCTGTGAGGCAAAACCCCATCAGAGGTTTACTCTTAATGAGACTCTTAACCATTACTATTACTACTAAAAAAATCCACGTAAGAAAGATCTCATCCCAATTTAGAAGCAAATGCATTTTTTTCTTAAGTGCCAAGCAAGGTTCCAAGATATAATCAAATATATATTTCTTTTTATTAATTTCTTTATTCATTTCCAATCCAAGAAAAATACACAAGGTTTTATAGAGACTCCTCCTCTGCCTTAACTAAATTAAATAATAACAAAATACTTTTATTCTTTTGTTAATGTTATTCTTAATTACCTACTAATTATTTAACCTCTGCATAAAAAGACATTTACCTACAATTAAAATACACATTACACAACAGTAACAAACAAGTAGAGATTAAGATTCATAAAATAGTAAACTTTTAAACTTTTTTAACAATAGACAAACTACAGAGTAGAACAAATGTAATAAAAGCAATAATTAAAATTCAAATCGTTTTTAAAAAAACTCTAATAGCGTGTAGAACGGTTCTTCTAATAAAACCTTTTTTAGTTTTTTTTTTCTGAATTGCCTGACAGAGGTAACACATCTAACATTGATAGGTAGGTGGTTGAATATTTTAAATTGTGGTTTTGCCTACTGACGCGGTTGGTTTTATTACTACATTTAATAGAATAAAACCTTTTAAAAACCGGACTAGCCGTTTCCAGTATATAAAATGATGAGATTTTCAAAATTTCCAACCTTAAACATCTTGTGGCAAAGCACCCAGAAGAAAGTTTCCTGCACAATTTAAAAATATGATCTTCAAAAATTTCGTAATCTTTTTATTTTCCAGAGGATTTTGCAAACTGCATTTGAATCCAAGTATATATTGATTTGTTGACAAACTAAGCGGTTAAGGATATTAATAATAATAATAATAATAATAATAATAAAGGACTTTTATTGAGCAAAAAAAAGAATTATAATAATGATAATGATAATTCAAGCCTCTAGGCGAGATTCAGTTCGACAAAAGAATAATCATTAGAGAATGGCCACTCTTCAGTCGTCTGTTCATTAATGTAAATCAAAAACAATAAAGGACCTAAAACAGACCCTTGTGGTACGCCACAATGAACAGTCATGGTAGAAAAACACAAACCAGAGACTAACACTGATTGACTGCCGTAGCCTAAGTAAGATTTAAAAAGATGGTAAGGGTAGAACAGAACCCCTGAAACCATAGCTGCAGAATTTCATGATACACAGAGTTGAAAACTTTCGATGGATCACAAAACACGGCCGCTACGGCTTCGCCCTCAGTATAAACTCGATCCATAAAGTCAAATATTGCGTCATGTGTACTTTTAGACGATTAGAATCCATATTCTCGATAGTGCTTGTTGAAAATACAAAATTCTTAGGTTTACATGTATGTCAGCCGCCGTGCATGAATTTATTTAAAGTAAGAGTATTAGGTTTTTTTTCCCGAAGTAATGTTTATCGATTTAAGTATCTTATGAAGCTATTAGTTTTTTTGGGTTTTATTTTAGCTTTGTAACTTTATAAGCCGCTCTTGGTATAGGAAACGGCAGATATCAATTTGTATTGAGGCTTGCTATATATTTTTTTGGGTGATGACATGCACTCAAAATACAGACGTTGAATAGACTCGTATAAAATAGAAAAATCTTTACATGTAGATCAATATCTATCCTGGGATATTCACATTAAACATGTCCTGAAGGAGGTTCTGACAACGAAATAGCAAAAACTGAGAGCAGGTATTCGTGAAACAAAAAAGAGTAATTAGATTAATTTTTTCACTAGATTTCCGAAAAAGTTGCAGGACCACTTTTATTGCTAAGGGAATATTGACTTTTCCATGTATCTTTGTGTACAAGTCTTTATTGTTCGCTAAAACCAACCCACAAAAGTTCCCAAAAAACTTTTTTCACAAATATCCAACTCGATCTGGTAGTAAATATGAAACAATGATGCATACCTTAACAAAATGTGAACAATGTGCGAGGTATGCATCTGATCAACTTTTTAATAAACTACCAGAAGAGGCAAGGCAGTTACCCCCTAGGGTGTTTAGAAACACATTTAGGGCATTTCTGGAGAGTAGGGGATTTTATTCAGTAAGAGAGTTTTTAGATAGCAATTTTCAAGCCAAAGATTTTTAATAGTAATGTGTTCCAATTGTGCTGATTTGTGTTAAGTGTTTAGTATCGTATATACACAATTTTAAATGATTATAATACAAACATGGTCAATATTGTTGCCTGTACAAATAAGTAATTATTTTGTTTTACAATTGTATTGTTTTTTTCAATGTAACTTTTATGTTTTTATACATATCTATACAATTTTATTATGTTCGATATAACTAAGAACTTTTATTGCCAGATGCCAGAAAGGGCACTTTCTATAACTTAAAGAGACTAATTTTATGTCGTAATTTTAAAAATTTACAAAAACTGACGTGTGCATCCATAAATCTATGGCTGCTTATGCAAGTACGTAATATATTACTTTACTTTACTTTACTACTGCTTAGGTGTTAACTTTTGAAAGAGTCGGTAGTAGCTTTCCCCTTATGTAGTGGAACAATAACTGAAGATTTAAAATAGTCCGGAAAAATACCTGTTTTAAAGGATCTATTAACTGAAGAGCACTGCTGTAATCTCACCTTTACCGCATGATTTTCTGTTTTTAATTTCATTCAGAGTCTCAATTATTTCCCATGGCTCTACATTTTCAAAATGAAAAGAGTTAGAGACTGACACATGTGACATATAACTTAGGGGGTCTGTATCTGACAAAATTTTTATTCCTTTTGTAACGCAAAGGTTTATAGCATATTGTGGTAGAATGGACCTATCCAAATACGAAAATGAGAAAAAAAAATTGCAAGACGTAACGTTTTTCTTGTTACATTTATAGAAACACATTTAATGTTACAATATTTAATATCTATTAAAATAATAATTTAAGAAGTTTTTAACAGTTTATATATCGACTTTATTTATGGTTTTGCACCTACTGAACATACCTTATATCTAAGAAAAACTCAAAGAAATAACAAAATTAACTGAAAACATGGATTATATATTTTTTTCCTTTTATGATGAGTCATGTCTTTTCTCTTCAAAAACCAACAGTAATCACCCATATCATGGCTCAATACGAACATTGCATAGCTGAATCCCATCGTCCTTGATAGCGAATTTCCATTGTCCTCATATCCTTTTCACCCTGCTCGTCACTGACAGCTCCCAAATTTTCAGGACAAAATGACAGATGGGCATGAAGGAAGTTAATTTTTGATGACATTCGGGCATCAAGCGATTTGTAGGCATCTAAAAGTTCATCAACTAACTGTTGGTAGTTTGCATCCATATTGTTGCCCAAAAATCCTCTTACTATTCCACGCTCTGAGTTTCTGCCTGGTAAGCTTCTCTGTAAAGTTAACATCGTCAGAAATTTTCTGATTTGTGACCAAAGTTTGTGGCCCAATAAAAATACCTTCCTTTAATTTGCTATCGCTTAACTGGGGAAAAACTTGTCTTAGGCATTTGAATCCATCACCGTCAGTCCAAGTTTAATGTGAAGAGGAGGCAAAAGGACATTTTTGGGGCCTACAAGAGGTCTAAACTTCTCATTTTGAGATCCTGGTTGAAATTCACTTCTTTCTGGCCAAATTTATTTATTTAGCAACGAAATAATTTCTCTTGTTCAATATTTTTATCAATGATATAGTAGATTGTGTCATAAATAGCAAAAGTTTAAGTTTTGATGAAAATATGGAGGGCTGTGGAGAGTATAAGTGATTATGAACAGTACCGTTGCAGGAAGATCTGGATAGGCTGGCTGGGTGGTGTTCAGCAAATAAGCTACAGCTAAATATTGACAAATGTTGTTGTTATAAATGGTTTTGGTAAAGCAAGTAGGTTTCAGACTCGGTTTCAGGCTAGTTATTCTATTGATGGCAAGGCTTTAAAATATGTTTCATTGGTTAAGGACTTGGGAGTTATATTATTATTATTATTATTATGGATTTCAGTAGTAGGAGCGATTTTTTTTTGGTTAAAATATGTCACTGTTCAAGTTATTTTCATGCACTAGTGTTTATTGTAATTACTTATCACTTATCACATTTTGTCAACTTTATACTGAGTAATGTATGAAAGTATTACTCCAGCTTTTTATTTCCTGGTCTAAACGATTTTTGAACTGGTTTTTGGTTTCTGCATGAATGGTGTTGCTATGAAGACCATTCCATATGTACACCACTCTGTTTGTTAAGAAGTTTCTACGTAGCAATTTATTGCATTTTTCTTTAGCAAGCTTTTGGTTGTGGCCTCTCAAATTAGTATTTTGGTTGAAAGTATAAATTTCTCTTAAGTTACAGGCATAGCAATCGTTAAGAATTTTATAAGTTTCTATAATGTCACCTCTCGTTCTTCTCTCTTTCAGCGTAGTAAGGTTGAGTTGAGCTAGTCTTGTGTCATAGGGCATGTCTTTTAGCACTTGTGGCAACTTACTTATACGTCTTTGCACCTTTTCAAGTTGTTCTATGTCTTTCACATAATAGGGGTTCCATATAGATTGGGCATACTCAAGTTTTGGTCTTACATAGGTCTTATACAGTTTTAGTACCATTTCTTTGAAGAGATCTTTAACTGCTCTTTGAATAAGGTATATCATTTAGTTGGCCTTCTTTGTTATTTGAGAATGGTTGTAATGGTAATTCCTAGATCTTTCTGTTGTGAGACTGACAAGAGTGGGGATTGTTGAAAAAAGTAGTCATGTTTGGGATTGTTTTGACCAATATGCAGAACCGTACATTTGGAGTCATTTAATGGCATTCTCCAGTCCTGAGTCCAAGATTTAATTTTAAATAAGTCTTGCTGCAGCTCTGCTTGTTGTACTAATGGATTGCAGTAGACATTTCCATCATCAGCATAAGATGCATTTTTGGTTTCAAGTCCTTGGTAGAGATCACTCAGATATGTAATGAACAGCAGAGGTCCTAGAACGGATCCCTGCGGAACTCCACTTGGAACTCTTGTGATATTGTAGTACCCACTCGAACCTAAAAGGTTCGACCACAAAGAAAGCCTGCCCCAATCAGCCTGAGTAGATTCCCTCTAACTCCAAAGTGGTCAATTTAGTAGATTATAAAATCTGTCAAAGGCCTTTTCAAAGTCAAGGTATACTACATCAATTGGTTCGTGATTGTCATCTGCCAATGTTCATTCATTAAGTCTTGTTAACAGGCTGGTGAATGTTGATTTTCTTGGAAGAAAGCCGTGCTGCTGAACTGGTATTATGTTAGTTTCTATGAGAAAGTCTGTAAGTTCTTTTGCAATGATTTTTTCCATGCATTTACAGATTGCACTAGTCAGGCTTATTGGTCTGTAGTTTTCAGCCAATTGCTTATTTCCTTTTTTATATATTGAAGTAACAACAGCCTTCTTCCAGACTTCTGGAAATTCTCCTGTTCTTATAATAGAGTTAAAGACTGCTGCAAGTGGTTCCTTTAGAGTTTTCACATAGTTTTTAAGAAAAATTGGTGGTATTCCATCTGGCCCTGGGCTTGAATTTACTTTAAGGGTTTTTATGGCATTTTCAACTTTTTCTGGTGTAAAGATAATGTTGTTTAGTTCTGTTCTTGCATACTTTTCTAAGGGTAGTGTTGGTCTGACATCATTTGCCCCAAGTTTTGTGAACACACTTTGAAACTGTTGCGCAAAACATTCTGAGATCTCCAGATCGGTTTTCAGTGGTTCTTTTGTTACCTTATCAATAATGTTGAAGCTAGCATGCTTTGAATTTAAGGTACGATTTATATATGCATAGAACTGCTTGGTGTTGCTAAGCAAATTGTGCTCATAGTTTCTTCTGGCTACATCTATACATGTTTTGGTTTTGTTGTTTTGATGCTATAAATCCCTTTTCTTTTGAATTTCCTTAAATACGACCTTGGTGAGCCATGGTTTTTGGGAGTTGACTTTTTGAGGTTTATTAGGTATGTGCTTTTCAATTGTTGCTGTTAGTGCCTCAGTGAAATTATTAAAGCTGGCTGGATTAGCTAGTTGGGTTAGTTGCTGCTGGAGAGTTGTATTGATGGCCTGGTAGTCAGCTTTCCAGAACTGCCTTTTGTAAACTTTACAGGTTTGCTGTGCAAGAATTTGTAGCTGTGTTTTTGCTGTAAGTATGATGTGATCACTTTTCTCCAGAGGTGGATGTTGTTGTATGTCAAAGATTAATTAATTGACAATAAGTAGATCCAAAAGTGAACTTTGATCATTGCGTAATCTTGTGGGGAAAGTAACAAATTGATGGCCTCTGTGAGTTTTATAGCTTTCCAGAAAGTCTTGACTACATTGGTTGTTTGGATGGATCTCCAGTGTGTTCCAACTAATTTCTGGATAGTTGAAGTCTCCCATGATGTAAACTGGTTCTTTAAGCGACATTGCACCTTCAATAGCTTGTACAAGCTCTAGGTTTTGCTCCTGAGTTGTTTTTGTTTAGATCTATAGACACAAGCTACCAAGAATTTGACTCTGCATATTGTTATTTCAAGCCATAACGATTCAACAGGTCCGTGAGTTGTGAATTTTTGGCTTACTGTTGAGTGAACTCTATGTCCTGCAATGTCACTTTTAAAATAAACACAAATACCTCCACCGTCTGTCCCTCGATCTTTGCGAAACAGTGAATAACCTGGGATGGTGATTAGGGTGTCTGGTGGTAGATCAGTCAGCCATGTTTCATAATTAAAATAATGCATGCATTGGTGTTCTTAACACTTATTTTTAGTTCATCCAGTTTATTTGTCATTGAGCAGAAGTTGCTGTACCAGAAGGAGACTTCCACCAGAAAGGATTTGTTTAGTTTGTTTGCTCACTGTTACGTTGATGTGAAATAATTATCTTGGGCACATTGTTAAAATATTTAATTTTTAGGTTTACCTCCCCTTTTTGTTTACGCTCTTCTAATTCTTTTAGGATATTTTTTAGGTATGATCTTTGCAACGGGGTTTGATCAGACTTAATGTAAAAGGTATCTTCGTTTATGTTATTTTTATTTTTAAGTATCTTCCGAGCCACCCTTGGTGATGGAAGAGTTACCCTTATTGGTCTGATTTTACCTTGTGCAGGCGCACCAAGACGGTAAACCTTGACTGCACTTGTTTCAATGTTATCTTTGATTTTTTTTATTTTGCTGACTGCTTTTTTAAGATCAGAATCAGGTTCACTTTGTGTGTGGCTTTCAGGAACTCCGAAGAGTAGTATATTTGAAGCTCGCCTTTCACGTTCAGAAAGTTCACATATTGTTGGCTCAATCGTGCTGTATCCGACTGTTTCACTTGGGAGGGGGGCTTTTAGAGCAGTTTTTTGTGTGTTTACCTCAGTGTTCAGTATCTCTACTTGCTTTTTAAGGTCAGTGGTGTCTGCCACTACCTGAGCATAAGTAGGTGCATTTTGGTTTATTGTTTCTTTAAGTTCTTTCGTGTCCTTCTCTAGGATTTCGATCCTCTTGTTGATTGAGGGCAGATCTTTTACACTTACGTTAATAAGATCAAGGCACTCAGGACAAAAAAACTTTAGACTGTTTCGACTTCAGCAAAGCACCCTTATTTCACTTGATGGAAAGCGAGCACAGTTTTTACACAACACTTTTCTGCACAGATCACATGAACACCCAAAGAGTTCCTTGATTTCTTTGCTCTTAGTTGTGTCTATAAAGTAGCATTGTTCTTTATAGGTTAGGTTTTTATTTATTAATGGGTTTTTGCGAAAATCACCAATTTTATGATCAAATGTTATGTTTTTCAGTTAGATATGAAGATTCTTATATGCACTAATTGACAAAGAGCCTATTTTATCACTAGTTTACTAGAATTTAATAAAAATTTGCACAGAAAATTCAACACATGTGACACATTTTGGATGAGAAATTATCATTTGTGGAGCACATCAATTCCATCACAGTGAAGAGTTCAAAGATGGGCTTTGTACTAAGGAATTGCAAATATTTTTCTGTTGGATCTACAAAACTAGTTTACTGCTCCCTTGTTAGGTCCATCCTGGAATATTCTTCAATAGTATGGTCCCCATACTTTCAAAATCATATTAATTCGATTGAAAAAGTTCAGGATAAATTTTTTAGACACTTGCTTTTAGGAACAACAATAGATTACTAGACAATAATTATGCTGAAATCGAAAAGCAAATGTCATTAGCTCCTCTTAGTACTCGAAGAGATATGATAGGGGCCATATATATGCCGATCTCTTGAGTCAGGTGGGCCTTAGCATTTCTTATCAGGGTCTTCTTCATCAAATAACCTTTCAAATACCTTTTCATAGAGCAACATATGGTGTTATGAGTCCTATGAATAGATATCTGTTCTTTTTGAATAACTTTAAATTTTATATTTTTAATAGATTTTAGGACAGAAGTTCAAACATTCCCGAACATTCCTTAAGGCTGTGACTTCAGGGGTGATATGTTGTTTTTTTTTTGTATTATTTTTTTTTATTGTTTGTAGTGTTAGCTATAGGAAAATTTATTTCTTGTAATACTAGGTGTTATTTAGTTTGATTTGTTAGTTTTGAATCTGTCTACATCAGTTCTTTTTTACCTAAGCTTATTATTACAATATTGTATTGAAACAGTTACTGGGTCCCCTTGTCCCCTTAGAAATGAAATAAAAAAAAATATTTAAAATATTAACTTTTCATATCAAGTTTAATTTACTTAATTGATTATTACTAAGATTGACTCAGGATTGACTATTTATACAATTACTACTTTTTTGGTATTTTTGTTTACTCATAAGTCCAAAAGCCTGGCTGAAAGCATAAAATAATATCAATAAAGAATCTTAAATCTAAGTTAAATGCTCCATTAAATGTAATGTTGTAATTACTTGCACCACAAAATATGAGAAAACCCAGGCAAACAAAATAATAGTGCAGGTGGTTATTATTTTAAGATTTGGAAATTTTTTTACCAAGGGTGAACTCAAATTTTTTACAGCTTCTGGAAAAAAGGTTCATATTCCAGGTCCTGCTGGATCCTGTCAGGACCTCAAATACTCGCTCAAATATGTACCTGGTGTACCAATTAGTACCCAGTGCCCTTTAATATAATCCTGTCAAATAAAAAATATAGGTCCTGCCAAGTTTTTTGTACTACATCTCCTAACTGCATTGATTTATCCCCTCGTTTATCTCTCAGTTATTACAGAGGTTATTACACTAATGAGTACTTCTCTAATGATCCTGCACAGGCTTCATTGTTTGTAATAGTTTTTTAAATACAAAAATTTTATTTTATTTATTATAATATTATTATTACATTCCATATGGGGCAAAACAATTAAGGTAATAATAAATATAAATACTTAAAATGGTAATAAATTAAGTTAAATAAATAAGTTACCCACTTAGTTTGACCTATAAATAAAAAATGCTACGTTTTCATGGAAATTGAGTTCGTTCTGAAAACGATTTCAATCCGATACCGTCCATGAAAAAGGCTTGGATCAAGATCGTATTGAGATCGAAATACCGATTTTCCATGAAAACGGGGATTGAGTTTACACATGTGTATTGCGTCGGATTACCAAACAGCCGCCAAATTATATTTTATTGCTCTCACTCTTTGTGAGAGAGAGAGAGAGAGAGAAATAGAAGTGGAACCGGCATTCTAAAATTTGGGGGAGTGTATAGAAAAAAGAAGATTAATAACATAACCTTACTTAAATAACTAAAGATTTGTTTTTAAAGACTTTAAAAAAATTAATTATGGAAAATAAAAGAAATATTTGTCTCGAAAGTGTATGTGCTATGCACATATGCCAGTCCAGCATTTCTTTATTCACTTCCACTTGCAAACAGAGTAGTAATTAAAATTTAAAAAAAATGTGTGGCAAGGGCCAACATCATTGTTGAATTGAATAAAATACATTTTTTTTTTAAAGTACCAAAACTCAAAAATGAATATTTGACAACTATGACATATGTCAGCTGCCAAATATCAAAATTTGAAAACCGTTTTCAAATCGATTCAAAATCGATTTGAAAACCTGTCATGAAAACTCATGAAAAAAAAGTTTTCAAAACATATTGAAAACGAATTCAATATCCATGAAAACATAGCAAAAATTTAATTTAGTTTTCTATTTATGTTAAACTTACTTACTTTCTGTTGTTAATTAAAAGGGTTTTACAATTTTATTTTTTTTTAAATATTTATAGAAGTTTTTATGTTATTTGGTAATTTATTGGTAATTTATTATAAATCTTTAGATTTTAGTGCAGAGTATGAAATTTTCTTTTTTCCTGAGTTTCTTCTATTTGCCCTTAAATAACTTTTAATTGAGAATATTTTTGAGTTTTCTCTAATGTACAATAAAAAAATGACTTGTATATAATATGTATCTATAGACCACCATACCCTTAGATTTAAAAGAGACAAGATATCTGGTCCAAAGGAAACTCCTTGGCAAATAATAACTACTGTTTAATTACAAATAAAATCAAAACAAAACAAATATGAGAAATATATCGATTATTTTTCTATCCTTTTAAACGACGTTAGAACGATAGGGACAGAGAATTCTGCGTCAACCATTTTAGTTCGTGATTCGCTTGTGGACAAGGAAAGTCGGCAGAGCACAGACGGTCGGATGATATTTTTATTGACATAAGCTTTTTCGTGTTATTTATTTTAAAATTTCTGGATGTGTAAGCAGTTTGGAAGTCTTTTTAAAACTACATTTTGTCAAAAAACGTTTATAGTGTGTTTTTTTACCAGTAGGAGAATATTTCAGTGCATTTAAAGTGATATTTTGGAACAAATCGTCCAATGTTTTGAAAACAAAGGGAGAGCAAGTGAAATCAGTCAGTGATGGACATGCCGGTGGGTACACAGAAAATAAAAAAAGTTTATGAAATATACTTAAATTAGTAGATCCTTAGATTCAAATATCAACCAACACGTTTTTTTTTTAATTTTTCAATGCATCAAATGAGATATTTTCGAAGGTTTTTGTAAGGTTTTTTTCCAGGTTTTTTTCTATAAAGACGATAAAATAAAGCATACTTTTGATGAAGTAAGTAGTTACTGCGCAAATGAGATATATTCGAAGGTTTTTTTTTTATAAAGACTATAAAATAAAGGTAGGTAAAGTTTGTAACAATATTGAATTCCTACCTTTTATCAGAATATTAAGGTTGATTTATACTGCCGTCGTTCCCATCTGCGCTCGCCCTTCGAATTGATATTTGAATCTTTTTGTCTGTCCTAGATGTCTTCATATACCATTCAGCATTACTGACATATATATTCAGCATTATTGACTTTATTGTGTACTGAAGAATTCAGTTTAAGTCAATTTAAGTCATCTCCAACGGCGAATTTAGACGGCGACAGCATAAGTCTTTGGGATACAAAGATGAGTGTTTGCCTCTGGTATATTATTCAATGTAGTATATCAATCATATTAAGGGAGATAATAAGTACATATATTTAGGTTAAGGTGTTCTTTATTTTGTTCATATTTTAACTATTATTATGAAATTTTTGGGGAAATTGCACTATGTCTGGCATAATAAGAATCTGATTCAACTTAAATTTAGCACACATTTTATAGCCGTTGATAATATACCTAGCATATTATTATAAGGTAGTATAAAACAAAAATGCATTGAACATTTTTTCAATTTTTCTTTATTTTCAGTAATTCTAAGATTTTTTCAAATAATTTTAATAACAGTACAAATTTTGAATTGAAATTACAGTTGGTTTCTCGCTTTGCTCTGGTTACAAATTTTTTGCACAGTATATAATATAGATACATACCTACATTATGTACCTTAATATAATCCTAAACTCCCACATTAGCATAAGATATACCATCAGTTTACTCCCTCTTGATATGTATTGGGTTTGTTTTCTCAATAGCAGTAAACTTTAGTTAAAACTTGGCTATCTCTTTAGAACAAGGTGTTAGATGTATTACTTACTTATATTATTGCAGGTTATTAAGTCATGTTTTATCTTATTTATAAGTACCTACTTAAATAAAATTTTCTATTTCAAATAAAATATTGTTTTTGTGGAATTAAATAAACATAAAATTATATAGTTTTACCTATATGTTTTCCATCCAAAAAAGGCCCCTATAACCACAGATTACCTAGGTCCTCTGTGCTATACAAGAGATTTTAAAATGAAATTTGCTTGAATGAGGAACATTTCACAAACACAATAACATTTTTGAGCTGGTAGTAATATTATATTTTTTTTCTTGATGTTCCAGGTGATGTGAACTGTGTTTGTTTTAATGTTTGGCATAGTTTTATTGTGTTGTATTTTGTATAAAACCACTACAAACATTTATTATTATGGAGCTTCCAAAGCTCAAATTGACAGAATTATTTTTTGCATGTTATTTAAATTATTTTGCAGATTTCATAATATAGTAAAATTTTAATAATATAATTCATGTGTAAATTTATATTTAAGTAGGTAAGTACGCCAGTGGTGTGTTTACTGTAAACAACAGAAAGGTAAACATTGTTCCATATAGTAATATAACCAAAGTCTCCGTAAGTGTCAGATATCTTGTCTCTTTTTAATCTAAGACCACACCATTCAAATCTAAATCAATATTTTAAAACTTGAAAACTCTCTTGACAAAATTACCATGTAAGGTAAATATAATAATGGGTGGCGATTTAAACATTAACTTTGACGACGAAAATTCCGATGTGACACAAAAACTGCCTAACTTGTTTATATCATTTGATTTAGAAATATGTGAAGGAGCCAACTCGAACAACTTAATCCAAAATTGACTATTTCTGTTCAAATTGTTTCTTAAAAAATGTGCTTGGTGATTGTGAGGTTGTTCCTGTTGGTCTTTCAGATCATGACACAGTTTTAGCTCATTTTAACTTATCTACTGATATAATTCCCAAATATAAATATGGTAGGTTGTTAAGATTGGGCATATGTTCTTAATTTTTATGTCCCTGGATTGCCTTTAGTTATACAAAATTTTGGTTTTAATTAAATTGTTTTTTTTTTGTTCAGTTTTATTAAATGCTATTTATGATTGTTACTCAAAGTTATCGTTATCACAGAAAAAGAATATCTAAACCTAAATAAACTTGTGTATCCTTGTATATTTATTTTGCAAAAGTCAATTAAAATATTTGACAAAAATTTAGTACCTTTTTTAAAAAAAAATGCACTCAAAACCAGTTGCTGGCTTTTTTAAAATCAATTTTAAGTGGTAATTTGGCTACCTTTGATTAAATGCCCAAAGATATTTTAATTTAATGTAAATATAAATATTTTTAAGAATTCTGTATTTAAAAATATTTAATATTGTTAAATAAACTCATTTAAAGGTTGTTTTTTTAATTTATTAAATATTTAAGTTACATAAAGTCCCTGACAGATAATGCGGGGTTGAAGGGTGTACAGGCGGGTATTTTCTGGGATTGTGTTGTATGCTGGATCTCTCAGACAAATCCATTTTGAAAGAGAAAAGAATAGTAACTATGTTAAGCTCGACAAAACGCGCCTTATGTGACTAAAATCCTCTGTAAAAAATCCCTTTTTATCTTATTTTTTAAACACATGATATTTTTTAGGTTTTATTTTTGGTATTTATTATTTTTCCCCTACCACTGAGAGATATATTTTTTTTCGAACGAATTACGCCAACTAAAAAAATAGGGAGTTTTGGCAACGACAGTGACAATCGATTTTCGACTCTTTAAAAATGAAATATGTCAAAAATGCATACAGGGACTCTAGGAGTGACTATATGATCCAACTTCCTATACCAAAAACCAGTTTGGCTCAAAATTCTATTATTTACAATAGCAGAAAATTTTTTTTTTAATACCTTCATCAAAAACATGATTTTAGTAACTGTCTGCAGATAACTAAAGCATAGCTTTTTTGGTTACCGATGCAAAAAAACCCTTTTTTTGATCATGGGTGCAAAAAAAGATTTCTGTACGTTTTTTACTCAAAGTTAAAGAGAAATCGCGGAAAATAGTAATATTGAAAAAATCTAATTATTCTTGCCTAAGAATTAAACCATTTCCGCCAGTTTTCAGCAAGTATTTATGAAAAAATCATTTAAAAATTTCGTCCAAATTTCAAATTGTCAAAGACTAAAATGTCGCAACAATGAATGTCACCAAGTAAAAAGACACATCGCTATGGAAACGATCCGCCTTAATTTATAGTGTAAAGATGGTGTAAGTATTTTCCTGTTTTTCTTGGATTTTTTAATAAAGGTATTAAAAAAAATAGTGTTAATAACTTGCGGCTAAACTGTGCTTTTTTTACTCTCGTTTTTAAATACCTCGCTGCGCTTGTTATTTAAACCAATGATTGTAAAGAAAAGCACTATTTTAGCAACTAGTTGTTAAAACTACTATTAATCATTTACCAGTGTATTTGAAAAAAGTAGAGATTCTTCTTCTATAAAAAGTGGAGCTAAAAAGGTTCTTGTATACTAAAACTAAATAGCCTAAAAAATTGTAGAGATAGGCACTTATATGTTCAATTTCTTGTGTTTGATTATAAATGTTAACCATGTATTTTACACTATTTATATGTTTTACTGCTTTTGACCTATACTTTTGTGTAATATTAAGTATTAATGCTCTGTCACAAAAAATTTTGTTAATAAAGTATATTTCTATTATATTCTATTCTATAAAAATTGGTCGCATTTCTAGTGTTACATCCATGAATTTGATTGTTATTAGTTATTTCAAAATTGGGTAATTATGCCAGTGTACAGTTTTCTGCCATTTTGGATTTTTTATGAAAAATTCTTTATGAGAGCACCTACTAGGGTCCCTAGGACCCCAAATTGTGTTTTTTATTAAATTTATTATTGTTTTTTTAAATTTTTTTTCACTAAAACAACCCAATCCAAGATAGCCCAACCCAACCCAAAACAATCAAAAAAACATTACAACCCTCCCCCAGGCACCCTTTTTTCTCTTAAAAAAAACCTGGCGCTGGCGGATTTAGGGTCCTAGGGACCCTAGTAGGTGCCTCTATAAAGAATTTTGGTAATTATGCAGTATACGGTTTTCTGCCATTTTTGATTTTTTTTGAAAAATTCTTTATGGGTTATAGGGTCCCTAGGACCCCAAATCCGCCTGCGGCCGACTTTTTTTTTTTTACAAAAAAAAAGGGTGCCCAGGGGGGGTTGTAATGTGTTTTTTTGATTGTTTTGGGTTGGTTTGAATTAGGTTGGGTTGGACTGTGTTGGTTTGGGTTGTTTTAGTGAAAAAAAATTAAAAAAAAACAAAAAAAAAACCAACAGGCAGACGGATTTGGGGTCCTAGGGACCCTGGAAGGTGCCCCCATAAAGAATTTGGTAATTATGCAGTATACGGTTTTCTGCCATTTTTGATTTTTTTTGAAAAATTCTTTATGGGGGCACCTTCTAGGGTCCCTAGGACCCCAAATCCGCCTGCGCCCGATTTTTTTTTTTTAACGAGAAAAAAGGGTGCCCAGGGGGGGTTGTAAAGTGTTTTTTTAATTGTTTTGGGTTGGTTTGAATTAGGTTGGGTTGGACTGTGTTGGTTTGGTTTGTTTTAGTGAAAAAAAATTAAAAAAAAAACAAAAAAAATAAAAAAAAAAAAAACAACGGGCGCAGACGGATTTGGGGTCCTATGGAAAAAAATTAAAAATGGCAGAAAACCGTATACTGCATAATTACCAAGAATTTTTCAAAAAAAATCAAAAATGGCAGAAAACCGTATACTGCATAATTACCAGAATTTTTCAAAAAAAATAAAAAATGGCAGAAAACCCTATACTGCATAATTACCCAAAATGGTCCTTTGCCACAGTGTTTACCTGGGTTGAAGATGGTGATTCCGCAAAGACCTCCGCCCTAATCTGAGCGGTAGTCATTTGAGACACCTTCATGTCCTCCAAACTAGGATACAGAGACATTGAAAGAAAAATTTACGGGATACTTTTTAGAACTAGCGAATTAAACGCGTGTTATCTGCAGAACGTTTGGTAAACTATTTTATGTGACCCTAAACTTTCACCCGTATCTGTATAAAATTAAAAACAATGTTTGTGAGTCACAAAAATAGCAGGAAATTACAAGATAAAAATTGTTTATTTTTTTTATGTATGTTGGCAATTTTGACTGTCATGTGATAAATAAATAATCACGAAGTTGGCAAAATGTTGGATTATTTTTTTTATGTATGTTGGCACTTTTGACTGTCATGTGATAAATAAATAATCGTGAAGTTGGCAAATTGTTGGATTGGTACTCGTTTGTCGCAGACCAGAAAATTTTTTTTTTCTTTGGCAATTTTTTTGTTGGTCATAAATTTTAAGGTTAAAACCGCTTATTTTGTTAACAAGAAATAATACTTTTGATTTTGTGAAATAAGTGCCCAATTTTCACCACAAAATGGTAAATAAACTGACGAAAGACTTTTATAACACGGTTCTCGCACAAGCTTTGAGCCCTTGCGGTAATTATTTGGTTACCGGCGATATTTATGGCTGCTTATCTGTTTTTCAGTAAGTATACTTTAAAGTTCCAGTTCTTGAAGGTTTATGGCAGGTTTACCCAACTCAATATTAGGCTTACACATGAATTTAATGATAATTCTGTATGTCTTTCTTTGAGAGCAAGAGTTCAAGGTATAAATTATTATGGATAGGTAACCCTCGCCATTTTTTGGTAAGATGTGCATTTTCTCGACCTGAATACGAAATGGACAATCCTGTACCTCAAAATTGTGGATAAGAGCTCGGCACACCAATCCAAAAGTGCACAATTTTAGAGGGGGGTAGGATAACCCCCACCATTTTCACATATATGATGTAGTAGTACCCCCAGATCAAAAATCACCTTGTGTGCCGGACCTTATTCATGTATAAGGGTTCGGCACACCACTCTAAAAATGCCCACTTTTAGAGTGGTGTGCCAAACCCTTATCTGTACTACTACATCATTTATGTGAAAATGGTGGGGTATACCCTATCCATCATGTGACCTCTAAAATTGCCCACATTTGGATTGGTGTGCCGAGTCCTTATCCACAATTTTAAGGTACAGAATTGTCCATTTCATATTTAGAATGAGAAAATGCACATCTTATCAAAAAATGGCGAGGGTTACCTATCCATCATAATTTTTACTGCGAATGCTTGTACTAATAGTAAATGCACTGTTATTGAGGTTGAATTATATACTATTATGATTGTTTTAAATGGCTGCATTTTATTATAGTCAACTTTTAGAATACACTTAAATATTTCAAATAAAACACCATTTAAACCTTCCTTATGAACAAATTAATTTAATTACTATGTCAAAAATCAAACAAAATTACAACAATAACTACAAACTCAAACTTTTTCTTATATGTATCGCCTGCTGCATGACTTATATAGCCCAAAAAACACCGTTAGTTGTTGTTTAGTTTATTTATTGGTAATTATTACACATAGTGTTTTTACAAGTCAAAATACAAAAAATAAAATACCTAGTACAAGAATATCATTAAAAGAATTATAAGAACTGGACAAAAAATATTATTTATACCTAAACATTTAATGTATATATAAAACGAAATTTTAAGTTAAAATAGTTTTAAAAAATGCTAAAGAAATATAATTTTTACAATTTTTACATCACAGCAACACTAAAATAACATCACCTAATCAAAAACAAAGTTACTTTTGAGGTAATCATTGAAAGAGTAAAATGCATGCTTAATAAGATACTCCTTAACCTTAAGTTTAAATTGGCAATCATCAAGGTTTTTAATATGTAAGGGAAGTACATTAAAAAATTTGACTCCATAATGGTCTGAACCTCTTTTTGTTCTTTCCAATCTATGGAATCTGGGAACTATATTATCTCTATATCTAGTTAGGCAGGAATGAATATCACTGTGGGTTTTAAAAAGAGTTTGATTTTGTTTGACATAGATAAGACAGTTTAAAATAAAAACACATGGGAAAGTTAAAATTTTGAGTTGTTTAAAACTGCCTATGCAACAATCCCTATATTTTAGTCCTGCAATTACACGAGTACAGCGACGCTGCAGTTTAAATATCTGTGATGCTTTGGGGGCATGTCCCCAGTTAAGAATTGCGTAGGACATGACTGAGCCAAAGTATCCATGGTAGGCTGTGAGAAGAGTGGAAGTGGATACATTTTTTGCAAGGTTTCTAATAAGATAAGTTATTTTTGATAACCTAGAGCTAAGTTTGTTGACATGCGCCTCCCATGTTAAACCAGGATCTATGTGAACACCAAGAAACTTGACTGATTCAGCCACCTGCAGATCTGACTGAGAAGTTCTAAGGGTAAAATTTAAAGTTTGAGTTTTACTAATATTGAGACTAGCCTATTGGCAAGAAACCAATTTTCAATTTTTTCTTGATTGTCAGCAATAATTTGTTGGATGGAATCTGATGGATGATGGTGCTGAAGTGTTGTTGTGTCGTCAGCAAATAATATTAGTAATAAGCCAACAATATTACAAAAACCCGGAAGGTCATTAACATATATAAGAAACAGAAGAGGACCCAACACAGAGCCCTGGGGAACTCCGTGCCGTAATCCCCTCCGTTCAGAGCTCATATGCTCGAAAAAAACATATTGTTCTCTACTGTCTAAGTAAGACCTAACAAGGGCTACACTACTTTGGTCAAAATTGTAGTAACAAAGTTTCCTAAACAAGACTTCATAAGATATACAATCAAAAGCTTTTGTGAGGTCTAAGAAAGTGGCAAAAGTGTCAAGCTTTTCTTCAAAACCATGAGCAACAAATTCAGTTAGTCTATTGATGGCCAATGTAGTAGACTTTTTGTTTCTGAAACCATATTGACTTTGCGTAAAAATATTGTTGAACTCAAAATAATTATTTATCTGGTCTTTTAAAATGGATTCAAAAATTTTAGACACAATAGGCAAGAGTGAGATAGGCCTATAGTTGTTCTTGTCTTCCGAGCTTCCTTTGTTTTTAAAAACTGGTATTACCTTTGCTATTTTTAAAATGTTTGGAAAATAACTGTGTTGTATACATAAATTAAATAGGTCAGTCAATGGTTTGCTCAGAATAAGCTTCAGATATTTAATGATTTTGGCATTAATTTCAAAGCAGTCTTTACTACTACTATTTTTTAAATTAGAAATTTTTTCAAGGACTGTGTTATTTGATACCTTATTAAATTTAAATAAACTCTTGGAATAGTCACCTGTCAAGCAGTCAGTAAAGGATGTGTGCGTTGTTGGCAGATTATCAACAATTTCTTGCGCTATGTTAACAAAATAATCATTAAATACCTGAGCATTAAGGTTACTTGTTTCTGAGACTGCTGTTGAGTTGGAATGGGATTTAACAACACTCCACATGGCCTGAGACTTGTTTGGTGCATTATTAATAAAATTATCGTAGGCAGCTTTCTTGGATTTGGATATTTCAGTCCTATAACGGCACCTGTAGTCGTTTACAGTTTTTTTGGGTACTAAAACCGGATTTTGCTTATTTAAGATGCTTAAAGTCTGAAGCCTGTCCCTCATGTCCCGCAATTCACTGCCAAACCAATGAATTTTAGGCCCATTGAAGCCTTTTTTTACCATTTTAGTCTTAAGCGGTAAACATATGTCCATTGCAGAGGTTATAACATTAAAAAAAGTTTTAAACTTGGTTTCAATGTGATGATTTGTATTTAAAATTTGGCCAAAGTCATAGACTTTAAGATTATTAAATAGATCTGAAAGGCCCTGTTCCGTAATAGGTCTAAAACTCAGTCGTGTGCTACGGCAGGGTGTTTGCTGTATTGGTGTTACAAAAGTTATGCCATGGTGGTCCGAAATACCCTCCAGACAATAAGGCATAAGGTTAGTTTTATCACAGTGAAAATTAACATAAATATTATCCAGGCACGCCTTGCCTCTAGTTGGAAAATTAACTAATTGGTAAAGATCATATGAATTTAAAAAGAAGTTCAAGTGATTTACATCCTTGGCTTTTGAGTCATGAAAATGAACATTAAAATCACCTGCAATGACAGTATGTGCAGAAATATTTATTTTATCGAGGACTCTGGATAAGATATTAAAATATTCATCCATCTCTGCATTAGGAGATCTATAAACTGTGATTATTTGTGTGTTAATAGACGTAATATAGATCCCAGCCACCTCGCAGACTGTTTCCACTGAGAGCCGTGTTAGGTCAAGATCATGACTTTCCAGCCCCTCTTTTACATAAATACCAACCCCCCCTCGCATTTTTTTTGATCTACTGAAATTCGATACAGCTGTATAGCCTTTTATTTTATTTTGCGTAAATTCATCTGGAGCCAGCCAATGTTCATTCACACAAAAGCAATCTGACTGAAGCTCTTCAAGTATTACCTCAATTTCTGAGATTTTATCTCTTATACCCTGAAAATTTGCATAAAATATCTTAAAGCTATTTGAATGTTTTTTTACACCTCTGTCGTCGTGTTTACCCTTCTTTGAGATAAAGGCACGTTCCGCAGACGCTGAAGGTTCAGAAAATGGTTTACTTTTACTCCGGTGGGCCAGAGATTTGCATCCAGAAAAGAGTCTGGTTGTGGGGGTTTTAATTGTCATTTTGTAAAAAATGATGTTGAATCAAGATATCTTGTAGATTGCAGGTGGAGTCGTTTTGGCTCTTTTAGTCGCACGACACTGCTGCTTCCTTTGCAGAAATTTTGTACATGAATCTACATCTTAGTTCGTGAAATTAACTCTGTGTTTCGGACATATTGTATTTATACACGGCCTTGTAATTTCTGTCCTGTTTGCTGAAATTTAGAAGTAGAATCTGTTATAAGTTTAAGGCCGTAACCAAGTCATGAGAATTGTTACAAATTTGAACGGCTCTATTATACAAAGTTCTTATTATGCCTTATTTGGTTGTAGCAGAATGATTTGAACCTTGATTTAAATATTGTCCAGTGTGAGTGGGTTTATGATAGACTGTTGTTCTGATGTCGTTTTCTACTCGTCTGACCTGTACATCAAGAAAACGAATTTGACAATTTTGCTCCAACTCCATTGTGAATTTAATGGTGGGTCTTATGTTATTTACATGGTGAAGAAATTCTGAAAGTTGTGGATTATTCCTGGTCCAGACAATAAAAGTATCATCAACATATCTCAGCCAGAGCTTAGGTTTATATATTGCGGTATCAATCGCGAGTGATTCGAACCACTCCATGTAAATATTGGCCACCACTGGTGAAAGCGATGAACCCATTGGCAGACCGTCATTCTGAGCATAAAACCTGAATTGATTCACCTGAAAATAAGAATGATGTAGACAGCACTCCAACAACTCCAACACTCCCTCCAGCAGCAGGCTTGTATGTTCACAAAGGGATTCATCATCTAGCGATTCCCTTATCGGGACATTGGTGTATAGACTTTTCAACATCAAACCTGACAAATCTACCCTCGGGTCCTAAAACAAAAGATTTAGAATATTAACAAAATGGTTGGAATTTTCTACAAATGAAGCAGTCTTGCCTGCAGATTGCTTGTTGGAGAATTTCTGGTACTTGTGGTGGGCATAAGGGCATTGCATCTTTGTGAATTTTGTGGAGTCTGTATAGATGAGGAGGCTTGCTATAATAATAATATCCTTTATTTGCCAACTATATCTTATACGGACAAAGCAATGTCAAATTTTTAGTACACATAATGACCTACTTAAAAGTTACATTTATGTAAATGCTTAACACTAGCTTAGCACAAAGTCTTAAGATTATATTATCTATATAAAAAATAAAGTCATTAAAACCCCTTAAAGGTTAAAGTATAAAATATGATAATAAATAATAATTAACAAACAACATTTAGACAAAAAATAATGTAAAATGGAACAAAATTTGAACATGAAGAAATATGTATTAGTTTAATAATCAAATTTAAAAGAATAAAACATTTTTTCTGCTAGAAAGTTTTTGAAACTTTGCAGACTTTGTGTCTGCCTTATTCAATGGGTAGCATATTATAGGCCTTAGTTGCCCTATAAACAGGGCCAGCGTTCCTATTCCTGGTAACAATTGTCATTTCTTCAGAGTATCCTTCTAGATTTCTTCTAAAATTTTGTGGATTTTCCCTGACGAATGTAACTAGAGCCAAAAAATAAAGTGAATGCACTGTTAGAGCACCCAATCTAGAGAAATATGGTTTACATGAAACTCTGGGATGAAGATTAAATATACAGCATATTATCCTTTTCTGTGAAACAAAGATTTCTTGAACAGAACCCCATATTATGAGTCCATATGTTATGATTGACTGAATATTTGAGAAGTAAAACAATCTTACAGTTTCTAGGAAAACCTGGTCCTTTATGCGCCTTATTAAGCCGCTGTAGCTGTTAAGTCTTGCTGATATATATTGAGTGTGATTCTCAAAGTTTAAGGTAGAATCAAGACGCCAATGAATTCAGACATCAAGTAAGGTCCATTATTGATAAATCTATTAAGCATACCTCTAACATAAGCTAGTCAGAGGAAATTGCATTGAAGAATCTTCAAAAGGACAAATCTGTTCAAATATTACCGGCAGATAAGGGCAATGCAACAGTGATTTTGGACATGGAAACCTATGACCAGAAAGTTGAAGAGGTACTTGCCAAAGGAAACTATAAAATTCTCTCTAATAGATCATTTTCTGCAGGATATTTTCCAACAGCTTGGAAGCTTAGTTATGTTACCCCAATATTCAAAAGCAGAGATAAGTCAAATATTAAAAACTACATTATTTCAAAAATTTCTTTATTTCCTAAATTGTTTGAAGCAATAGTCACAGATAAAAATACACCATATTTTCAAAACATAATTATAAACCGACAACATAGGTTTTCAAAAGATAAATCAACAATTACTAATCTCTTGATATATGAAGAAACTTTGTTGGAAGCCTTGGAGAGTGGGTATCAGGTAGATGTCATCTATATCGATTTCTCCAAGGCTTTCGACAGGGTCGATCATAACCTAATGTTTGATAAACTTAAAGTTATGGGTATCCATGGCTCAGCTTTCAACTGGTTTCGGAGTAATCTAACTGAAAGACTCCAAGCAATAATAATAGAAAATGCTGTCTCAACAGAGTTTAATGTTTTGTCAGGTGTCCCCCAGGGCGGTCATTTGTCTCCATTGTTATTTAAAGCATAATGGAGGATTGCCATATTTTGCAACATGAGTTGAATGGGTTTTCAGCATGGTGTGAATATAACAATTTATCCCTGAATGTTGACAAATGTAAAACTGTATCTTTTTATAGAAAATTAAACCATATAGATTTCACTTATCAGTTAGATAACTCCAATTTGGAGAAACTAATCATGGGTAACTTGGGTGTCTTTTTTGATAAAGAATTGAGTTTTGTTAAACACATAGATATTATTGCGAATAAAGCTAAGAAATTGCTAGGATTTTTATTTAGAACATTGAAAGATGTAAACAACATTTTTACATTGAGAAATGCTTACTTTGCAATTGTAAGGTCAATTCTAGAATATGGTTGTACTATTTGGTCTCCATATTGTGAGATTCATAAAAATCGTTTGGAAAAAATACAAAGAAAGTTTTTGTGCTTTATATGCTATAAATTGCGCATACCTGTTGAGTCGATGGATTATGACCAGCTAATGAGTCTGTTGAACTTAACAAATCTAGACAATCATAGAAAGTACTATGATCTTGTCACCCTGTTTAAAATACTAAATAATGAAATTGACTCTGTAGCGTTATTATCATTAATCAAGTTTCATGTGTCATCACAGAACACAAAAAATCATAAATTATTTGCAACTCAACATTATCGCACTAACTATGGTTTTAACTTCCCAATCAACAGACTCAGTAGGCTCGGTAATGAACTGATTGAACAAACTGATGTCGATTTTTTTAACACTACATTATCAAAATTTATTAAAATAGTAAAAAGTCAAGTATTTCTCTCTGTTTAACTTAGTTCTTTTTTTTTTATCTTAATTACTGTCATTAATTGTACTTTTGATATCTATACCTGTGATAATTAAGAAATTTTATTTTGTTATTATGGCTTGTGATACTTAGTTAAAGTCAGTCTAAACATGTTAGTCTTTATAAATTTATTTACTATGTAAAACTGTAACTGGCTTGTCCGTAAATATAATAAACTAAAACTAAACTAAAAATCTCAAAAGACCCGACACAATCAATCAAAAGTAAGGTTTATAGAACTTTAAAAAAGTATTCCAGATATATTCCATACAACACAAGGTCTCAACTTACACCACATTATAGCAAGCCTCCTCATCTATATGGACTCCCCAAAATACACAAAGATACATATGCCCAATCACAAGTTCCATAAATTCTCCAACAAGCAATCTTTACAAATTTCTTTTGAAAATTATTCAACCTCTTGCAGGCAAGACCGCTTCATTTATAGAAAATTCCAACCATTTTGTCAATATTCTTAAATCTTTTGTTTTAGGACTTCCTTGAAGCTACCTTTACTGGGCAAAATCAAGGTATTTTCATTAAACCAAGTGTTAAAATTCCAAATATTTGGAAGCCCTCCTTGCGCAGAGCCAATTTCTTAAACTTCACGGTTGAGCGATTTCCCATAGTATATAAGTACATAGCCTTAGGAATAGATAGTAGTTTGCACCTGAAGACGATCAGAGATTGAACTGATCGAAACGTCGTGTAGTCGGAAGTCCGAAACACAGAGTTAGTTTTACGAACTAAATGACACTTAAAACCCGCACAACAAATAACAGTGTTTTCTATATAAGTCATACAGCAAGCCATACACTATCCAGATGTAACCCAAAATCACCAGGTGACTTGTAAGAAAAAACAAAAACACAATTAGCATATCAATCTCAATAATGTGTTATTTTGCATTGTTTTCCCTTCCTCCGTTTTTTTTGCAAAAAATGGTAGTTTCTCCCCTAATGTGAATGGATCTTGAGGAGTATGCTTCCAAGTTGTACCTGTTATATGCATTAATTTAAATAAAATGTTTTTATTAATATCCAGCTTTTTCTTTGTTCCATGTTGAGACCTTGCTATTGATTCCACTGCGGGCGTCGGCGTTATAACTTTTTTATCTATTTTTCCTGGTTATGTGTTTCACGATGACTAAGATAAAACTAGCAGATGGCATTAAAATCAAATCATAAGAATCTTTCTTTGACATAAGAGGTGGCAGCTCTCTTAAATCCCTCTCAATACTTTCTTTATTTCTAATAGTAATAGGAAGACTCTGAAAGGTTTTTAGGGCTCTGAAGCAAGTACTGTTTTCAAAAAAACTTGTGTTGTGTGTCTAGGAATTGTAAAGGCAGGTTTACACAATTCATAATTATGCTTAATCGTTGGGTAAACCTCCCATAAGCCTATTTCTGATATATGCAAGTTTCGTGAATAGGCATCTCAATTTTTGGGCAAAAGTTCAGGGTGTTTTTTAACAAATATGCAGCATTTATAAAGGCAGTTTGCACAGTTGGCTGCTTTTTTAATTGGTCTATTTAATTTCTATTCAGTTTTGTGGGTTTAAGGTCAGGAGAATGAAAAACAAATTCAAATTTACCGACGTTTCGATGTATTTTACATCATCTTCAGGGTTTCTAAAATAAAATACAAAAAAAAATAAGAAGCTAGTTTAACCTGTTGATTTAAAAGGCATTGTTTGTTTGTATACACGGCTAATTAATTTTTTTGCAATTTTATGGCTTTCAACAGTTGAAACATTTTGACCAAAAACCAAGGCAAAAACCGTCAAAAAAGTATCATCATATTGGGACGAACGGTTCAGAGGTTACACTAGATTATATTGTGGTTGTGTGTAGAAATCGTATTTTCTCTTGAAATATTTAGCCTATTTTTATCGCACATAACATAACAACACCGCATCAAAATCGGTTCACTGGTTCAAGAGCTATATGCGCACAGACACACATACACATAGGGTCAAACTTATAACACCAGTCTTTTTTTTCATACACGTTGGGGTAAATTACACATGTTTATATGACCGTTAAAATTTGGACATTTCAGTTACATTTTAGTTCTTAGGTTCTTATTGGAAGGTGGTTTATTTAATTGGTTTAATGTTCTTCTTTAGCTTATCAAAAATTCTAAATCCAGAATCGAACTTGCCAAAAGAAGAGTTTAAACCAAAAGTTAAGGTCACAGTAAAAGCAGACTACCAAATCAATTGCCTCCTAACCACCAACCAGCATTTATTAGTTGGTGGGTTTGGTGAGATTTCTGCCTATTTATGGAAGAACCTGAAAAGTGGAGGTAACAAAAATTTACTTTTTTACTATTAAACATCTTTTATGATGTTTTATGTGATATTTTAATTTTTTTTTACAAAAATCTATCTATCTGAAAGTGTTCTTTTATACGTGTCACCATTTTGCCTAGATAATGTGCCATTTCCAGTAGAAAACTAGTGCATAATATAAACTGGACGCACTATGAAACGCATATTTTATATTTAGGAGAGTATTTTAAACCTTAATAATTATCAAAAATATAAGCTGAACCTGCTTTCTCTAATTTATGTAACCATTTTTTATTAATAAAAGTGTATTCTGAAAAAAAATCTAGCTCCGCATCTGGTTAACATTTAAAAAAAAAATAAAAAATGCTAAAAGTGGTCATTAGTTACTAATAACTGAAACAAATAATAATTTTCTTGAATTAATAGTGAGAAAATTGATGTTAAAGATATAAAGTATTTTTTGTAAACATCTGTTACAGTTCACAACTTGTCACAATTAATTTTCAAAATAACTTTGGGTACGTTTTATTTAATGCAAGTAAATGCATATTTAAAATTATTTTCGAAATCCGGTCAAATACACGAGGCAAAAGAATGTAAAATAAGCATAAATTTTGAAAAAAAATCATACTTCCAAAACAAAATAAAAAATCTGAGAATTAATTTTGTTAATAAGGATTTTTTTGTAATATCCTTTATTTGCCAACTATATCTTATACAGACAAAGCAACGTCAAATTTTTAGTACACATAATGACCTACTTGAAATTTACATTTATGTAAATGCTTAACACTAGCTTAGCACAAAGTCTTAAGATTATATCATCTATATAAAAAATAAAGTCATTAAAACATCTTAAAGGTTAAAGTATAAAATATGACAATAAATAATAATTAACAGACAACATTTAGACAAAAAATATGTAAAATGGAACAAAATTTGAACATGAAGAAATATGTATTAGTTTAATAATCAAATTTAAAAGAATAAAACATTTTTTCTGCTAAAAAATTTTTGGTTTTTGATTTGAAACTTTGCAGACTTTGAGTCTGCCGTATTTCAATGGGTAGCATATTATAGGCCTTGGTTGCCCTATAAACAGGGCCTTTCTCAAAGAAAGTAGATTTATGGGAGGGTATACCAAGAGCGTTCCTATTCCTGGTAACAATTGTCATTTCTTCAGAGTATCCCTCTAAATTTGTTCTGAAATTTTGTGGATTTTTCCTGACGAATATAACTAGAGCCAAAAAATAAAGTGATGGCACTGTTAGAGCACCCAATCTAGAGAAATATGGTTTACATGAAACTCTGGGATGAAGACCAAATATACAGCGTATTATCCTTTTCTGTGAAACAAATACTTCTTGAGCATCTCTACCAGAACCCCATATTAGGAGTCCGTATGTTATGATTGACTGAATATTTGAGAAGTAAAACAATCTTACTGTTTCTAGAAAAACTTGGTGCTTTATGCGCCTTATTAAGCCGCAGTAGCTGTTAAGTCTTGCTGATATATATTGAGTGTGATTCTCAAAGTTTAAGGTAGAATCTAAATAGATCCCCAGAAATTTTACACTGTCTTGCTCGACTATAGTTTTACTGTTGACTGTTACATAGAGAGATTCATCAGTCCTGCTCTTGCTAAATGTCACCAACCAACTTGATAGTTTTAAATTTTTCCCATTTTTTTTTAAATTTTCGTTAACTTTAAACTTTGACAAAAAAAAACAATACTTTTTGTCACAACTTGCATACCGAATAAAATACAAAATGGCAAACTTTGGTTTTAACCTTTTTTTAGCAAAAAATACCAGCTGTACGATACTAAAAACCCCATTTAAAAATAATAAAACCTAAAAAAGTTACAGAGGTTTAAAATATTTCTCCTAAATATAAAATATGCGTTTCATAGTGCGCCCAGTTTTATTTCTGGACATTTTTGAAAATTTTATGCTAATCCAATTTTTTAATAAATGCATGAGCATGAGGGTATGCACCTGAAAAAATCCCGAACCCCAGAGTAACGGATTTTTTATTTAGTGCGACGCACGAATGCTTTTATTTTTTATTTAAAAAAATAAAATTGGCTGAAGACCAAATTTAAAAAGTTAAAAATTACAATTTTGGGAATTACTTATTAATTTTTGGAAATTTACCTCTAGAACTTCCAGTTAAATTTGCATAAGGAAAATTTCCGCTATAAAAAGTAAATGTGAGTTATCTTAGATACTTAATAAGAAACTAAAAGAAATTTTGAAATGTATTTTTAAAAGTAGGAAAATAATTTGCTTTATGTACCCAGATAGCACTTAGACTTCTTAAAGACGTGTCTTTTTAGCTCTACAAGAAATGTGTGCTGCCCTGAAAGTTTAACAGCTTAAGACGTCATTTTTTTTGCTTGTCTAAATAAAACAATATAATGATAAATTTTAATTGCTAATTGAAACCAATCAGAGCATGATTATTGATTATGTCAAAAAACACTTAACTAATAAATCAAGTTTTTTATACCTTTTTTTCTAAATTTGCAACGCAATTTTAAAGTAAAAGTCTTAAAAATCCTGTTCTTGCGTATCAAATCCGGTGACTATCTTTCAAGCCAGGGCCTGCTTCGGTGTCTTCCTACTCGTGTGTAACAATCTTCTTCCAACTAAATCTGACGCCAACTGTTAGGGTTCTCTAGTTCTTAACAGATCCTCTCATTAATAAACTAGTGGGCTTCAAATATCAGAAACTTTATTGTAAATCCTTTTTACAACAAGTATTTAACTTTTCTTAAATCCTTACTACAAGCTAACTAAATTAAGAGATTAAGAGTTATTCGTTGACGCAACGAGCTGCGCTTTATATAGACCGAGAGAGCATTACCGAACGCCCCAGACAACTCGTAGAATCAGCTGGGACCGATCCTCTTTGCGCTTTATATAGCAACGCAATAGCAATTTTATTATCTGTTCATTTGTCATGCTGATGATACCGTAATTATTATTCAAGCAGATGCTTGGGCTGAAGTAAAATCAAAAGCTGAAATTATTTAAACTTAAAAACTGGTTAGATGAAAGTTTGTTGTCTTTGAACATTGATCAATTACACTTTATTCTTTCTCTATGACGCGTACTGGTCAACCAAATTTAAAAACACTCAAATTTCACACTGATTGTAAAAATGTAGAAAATTATAAGGTTAGAAAGGATAAAATATCTAGTAATATTTTTTGATAAATTTCTTAAGTGAAATTTAATATAGCATATTTATGTTCAAAGATACGAAAATAGCTTTATAAGTTTTACATACTAAGAAATATTCTAAATAAAGATTATATCCTAAATGTTTATAGAGCTTTAGCTGAAACCATAATGAGCTATGGTATTTGTATTTTGGGGGCGACCTATGCCAGTATCCTATACCCTCTTCAAATAACTCAAACAAGATTTCTTAAAATATGCCTATTTAAAAACAAAAGATTTCCAAGAGCTTCCCTTTTTCAGAAAGCGCAATAGTGGAGTAAATTCGTAAAAAGAAACTGCAAAAAGGGTATAGTTTTTTTTATACAGGGTTCCTAAAATTTTCCTTTGGGATAGGATTTCAATAAATCAAACAGAAATGGCATAGAAAGTTCTGCGCACACAAAAGAAACAGGTATATTGAGCAATGGTGCCAGTTCGTTATTATCCCCGGACTGCTTTCATGAGAAAAAATTGTCGCCACTCTTTCATTGTGAGCACAAATCATAGTTGCAATAATAACCGTTGACAAGATGTCTGCAAATTCCGCCAGATGGCGGCCACACCATCCACAATCATAAAATTAGATGTTTTCAGGTCCAAACCACAGCTTTTTCTTGCTTAAAGGAGGCGGCAGGGTCCATTATTTACGATACTGAGCGATAAACTGAGGTTGTTAACATTAGAAAGAAATATCTTCGCTTTTAATTAAATTTCTTTCCATTCTGTTCTACTAGTGACATCTATCCGGAAACGGCCAAACCATGCAGCTAGCACTAGCAGCCAAAGAAATCAATAAACGGCGCTGTTTTTCCTGCAGAGCTTTTTGCTTGCGATATTATTAATTTTAAATAAAGCTGGCCCTACACTACATTTGATATTTTCCAGGTGTTTTATGACATGATCTCGAGACATGTAGCGAACCAATTCTTCAAAACTAGCGGGAGGGTAAAAGCGAAAAATAAGGGGCTGCCAATATTTGTAACACCCAAAAAGGGGTGAAAAGATTTATTTTGCTCTGTTTCTTTACAAAAAACGTTTTTTTTACGAAAAACTTGAGCTCTGCCACTTTTTTTATTTTTTTCTTCAACTTTCTCGAAATTTTCGTCATACCGTAGAAAAAAATTATTTCCCCCATCATACTCTACTTTTATTCGAAAAAATTTAGAAACAGAAACGGGATCAGTTTTCCTAAGACGGGGGATCTTGGTTTCGAGTGAGAAGATAAAGGGCGCCGCAGGCAAAAATTTTTCAATTAAATTAGCTGAACGCAAAAATGTTAGAAAAACAAAGCACGAAATAAAAATGGCGCCGCTTACAATTTTTTTTCCAAAATTACGTAATTTCGGGAACGCAAAGAAATAGGTCTAAAGAGTATAATTTTTAAGAAAAAAATATGAATTTTCTCGCCCACCTCCACTGGGACTACAGGGGCCGTGCACAAATTACGTAATGGTCATAGGGGGGAGGGGGGGTTACAAAACGTTACGTAGGGAGGAGGGGGGTTTTCGACAGCGTTTGCATTTGTGTGAAACTAAGAAAATTTGGAATGAAAATAAGTGAAAAGTTTTTTTTTTGGGGGGGGGGGTAGTGGTCTTGAAATCGTTACTTAATATTAGGGGAGTGGCGTGCCAAACCGTTACAAAACATTACATAGGGAGGGGGTCAAAAATTGGTAAAATCACCGTTACGTAATTTGTGCACAGCCCCACATCTGACTGTTCCTCCTTTTTGATTTCGAATCAAAGTGCAAAACCCGGTTTGGACGTTCGAAGGCGTCAACCCGTCCTATTTGCTTGATAAAGTTTCTACAGAAATATCTCAGTCGATTTTTCCGGCCGTGTATGAACGCTTTAGGTTAGGCATGTAAACAGTGAGTAAGGACAATGGTTACAAAATGAAAAGCCGAAAAATATTTTTTTTACGATATCTTTCATCAGTTTGGTATTAAAGTCGAGCAAAAACAATTTTTATTCCAGTCCTAAAGGTATGAAAATGGAAAACATTAGAAAACAACAAGCTGGAATGGATTTACTACGTGTAAGATATAGTGACAACATCGCCCCATGCCCATCCTTTTCTGCCTAATGTGCTTTTCCGTTTGTCTGCGTCTTATACACGGCTGCTTGGCCCCCTAAGGATTTGCTTAGGAACCCTGTATTTGACATAGTAATAACTAATACCAAAAGCTAAAATTCCAGTCGAGGATCCCCATTTTCCTACCCCATATTCATTCATTCATTCATTCATATATATTACTAGCTGGTAAGTCAGATACATTATACATAAATTATTACACATTACTGAGAGCAGATTCCCTAAGGCACATGTGCTTTGTCGGGTGTTCTCTGGTCACATTTTTATAGTTACACTTCAAAAATAAATTTCACCACATAGCGTGGGGCAGCAGCGATGTTAACCCAAGAGGCGAAGCTCTATATGAGTTCCTAACCACGACCAATCTGGAATTAGTAAACAAAGGGTGTGATGCCACGTTTGAAAATAAAGACCGAAAGGAAGTTATCGATATAACGCTGGTATCAAGAGGCTTACTTCAAGACATTGCCAACTGGAGAGTTACGAAGAAGATCGTCTCTCCTGATCATCGGTTTTCATCTCAAAGCTGATCAGCTTTGAGGTGAAAACCGACGAAACAACCCAGAAACTCCGAAGGAACCCACGATCCAATGTAGTTTTTATCTCGAAACCGGGGAAAAAGGACTACACCATGGCTAAATCGTTCAGACCGATAAGTCTCACATCATTTATGATGAAGGCACTGGAAAAAATGGTAGACAGGTACCTCCTGGAAGGAACACTGGCTAACAGACCATTCCATAGGGACCAGCACGCGTACAGGGAGAGCAGATCTACGGCCTCAGCCCTTCACGCAGTAGTGCAAAAGGCAGAAAAGGCACTTCAGCACAAAGAATATGCACAAATGGTGTTCTTCGATGTGGAAGGAGCCTTCGACAAGGCAAGAACGCCTATTATAACATCTGCCCTTCAGGAAGGAGGAGCGGAAGCATGTCTGACTGAATGGGTCAAATCCGCGTTAACGGAGAGGAAAGCACAGGCAAGCTTAGGAGAGTCCAAGGTGAAAGTGGATGTGACGGGAGGCTGCCCCCAGGGTAGCTGCTTGTCTCCCCACTTGTGGTGCCTAATAATGGATGATCTACTAAAACGCCTGACGCAGGAGGGATTCGACGCAAAATATTATGCGGACGGTGTAGTGAAAGTGAACGGCCGCTTTCTAGCCACAGTCTGCGAAAGAATGCAAAAGGCGGAAGAATCATAGAAGACTGGTGTATGCAGAATGGTCTTTCAGTGAATCCTGAAAAGACCGAGATGATCCTATTCACCAGAAAGAGGAAACTAGAGGGATTCCGAGCTCTCATTATGTATGGCAGACCCCTATCTTTGGTATCACAACTTAAGTATTTGGGGGTGACGGGAACAAGGGACTCAAGTGGAGCGAGCATGCTGCCAGAATGACTGTTAAAGTCCAGGCAACATTGTGGCAGTTGCGCCGAGTGGTCGGTCGAATCTGGGGCATTAGCCCGAGGATCATACACTGGATATACACGGCCATCATAAGACCAAGGATCCAATACGGATCAGTGGTCTGGTGGCCCGGTGTGGAGAAGCTGACCATATCCAAAAAGCTTACGAGCCTGCAAGGGCTCTTCGGCAGAGGGATGACCGGCGCAATGAGGACGACCACTGTCCACGCTCTGGAAACAATCTTGGATCTCCCCTCGCTTCCAACTTGGATCAAGAAGGAGGCGACCAGGGACTGTGGAAGGGCAGGGAGGAAAGAGAGGGCCATCTGGCGGTCGAGGGACTGGTGACGAAAGAGTTGCCCATCCTAAGACTGCCAGTGAAAGCACCGCTTAACCCATGGAGGTTCGATAAAAAGTACAAGGTCACAATACCGAAACGGAATGACTGGCAAAGGAAAGAATTCCGAACGTAATTAAGCAGAGAGGCGACAGTCTGCTACACGGAAGGCTTGAAAGTGTCAGCCAGGCAGACAACAGGCGCAGGAATGAAAGAGTTATCCACTTGGAGAACACGCTACGGTGTTTCAGGCGGAGGTGTATGCCATTATCATGGCAGCAACCCTACCCGAGGTCAGAAATGGCAGGAGGGACATATACATATGCTCCGACAGCCAAGCTGCCCTCAAGGCTCTAAGTGCACCCAAAATAGTCAGTAGTCTAGTGGAGGAGTGCGCTGAAGCACTGCAAATACTGGCTCAAGACAAAAGTGTGACATTGGACCGGAACCTCTTCTGGGAATAACAAGGAAACAGGTACAGAGTAAGCTCAACAAATGGGCGAACAATGAACTGAAGACGTCCTGGAGGCAAAAGTCAAAATGCAGATAGTCCAAGCTATTCGTGGATGGTCCGAATGTAGCCAGAACTAAATGGCTCTTAGGCAAGACCCGAAAGGACATTGGACTGCTGACAGGGATGCTGAATGGGCACAATCGGCTGAACAAACATCTGGCCCAAATAAGAGTAGCAGGAGATCCCGTGTGTCCCGCTTGCGGTTTCGAGGAGGAATCGGTGCAGCACTTGATAGCACAGTGTGACGCATATGACAAATCAAGGCAGCTGAAGTGGGGATTTCCCACGATAGAGGAAGAAGAGCTGCACTCGCTCAAATGGGCCGACATACTGAACTTCGTAAAGAAGACAGGGAGGCCCGGAGAGAGAGGTGCAGCGGAAGTAGGGGCATAGGGGTAAGGAACGGGGTATGGCAGAAAGGGCCCATGAAGAGGCCTAATTGCCAGGTCCACGGGCCGCCCCTATACTACTACTATTTAGGTATTTCATTTTAGAAATGGTAGTTTGATCTGGATGACCTCAATGCTACCTTTCACCCAGTCAGATATTATTTTACTAAAAGTTTTTCCATTTTCCACTGTAAGGCCGTTTGGCAGAAGATTGTAAACTCTTGGACCAACATAGCAAATATGTCGTTGACAGGCTGAAAAGTCAACCCCAGAAAACAAGATGGCGAACAAGAAGGAGGTCCCACTTAATCCAGACCGGAAAATGGGGAATCCTCGACTGGAATTTTAGCTTTTGGTATTGGGTATCTCTATGGCAAATATAAAAAAATTACCATTTTTGCAGCTTTCTCTTTAAAATCCCTAAAAATTTACTCCACTACAAGTTTTAACACTAATGCAAAATTATATTAGAAATGTTTCGTGACTCTTGTGTCAGGAAAAAATCACAAAAATTGAAGTCAGGTTTAGAGCTGAAGGATCTTTTGCTATACCATCTTTGAACTATATTGCTGTGCAAAGGAGTCTGTCATATACCGCACCAAAAATCTATAACCTTTTACCCAGTGATATTAGAAATATCAATTATATGTCCGATGTACTTTTTTTCAATTTTTTATTCGTCTTCGTCTTAGTTTTAGCCCACCAAACAGTAGTGTGTAATGTCTTTGAATAGGGGAACACACAAGCTTTCACAGATTATTGTATCTCTACTAGCTCTAAATTTGTACTATGAAACTTTTTTTCTGAAATAAGTGCATATATGGGCATAAAAATTCCACAGTTACCACTAAATAAACTCGTACCTAAATAAATAAATAACTTCTAACAAGAGACCACTTAAACCTTAAAACTTAACATAACAATACTTGATTATTTTTATTTATGGAATTCACTGAATATCTAATTATACTTATATAAATTAACCAGAAAATTCTGATCGATTTGGTGTTACGGTGCGTTGATGCTACATATGTACTTTTGGCGATTTCTAGGTAGAAACATCACCCCTGCATGGACCATTGAGCTGCCAAATCTACAGGATGAATTTAGTAAAACCGAAGTAAACTGTCTCATTTATGATGAAGATTCCGGGCATATTTATGCTGGATGCGGGAACAACAATGTTTATGTTTTTAATTTGGAAACTAGAATTGTATTAAAGACCCTGAGCAAACATACTGATTATGTGCACTGCATTTGCAAAAAGTAAGTTTTGAAAAGCTTTAAATTGCTGGCTTAGTGATTTGAACCAGGGCAACTCAAAGAAAAACACTTTGTTTTTATACTGATTTAATGTAGGGTGACCAATTCGTCCGGCTTTTGAGAATCATGTCTCAGTTTGGCAAACATCCCGCCAAATGTCCCGCTTTCACAAAAAAGTCTCACTTTCTCCCGCTTTGAGTCAGTGTCCATTCTAAAGAGATTAGGAATCAATAGCGTACCGCCGGTGATCCAAAGAGGGGGGTTTCGTATGAATAATTTTTAACAATTTTTAACAGGCGGATACAGCCGATTTCAAAGAGAAGGTTATTATTTCAAAATTGCCTTTTTAACAAAAAAAAAATATTGTTGATAAAATATTATCTAAACTAAACTAAATTGTTGCTAAAATGATGCAATAAATGCGCCGCAAGCGAAAATTTTTAATAATAGTGCAATTTTTTTCACGTTAAAATACCCTTGACAAAACTGTTTTAAGGTTAAACCAAAATTATATATTAAAACAAATTTTTATTTATTTATTTAAATATTAAAAAAAAACTGGGTTGGGTTAGCTGCCAAGAGGGGTCTAATGGGATCTTATCTCACTTATGGATTTGTTATAAAAATCATGTCAGAAATGCGCCGCAGGCGAAAGTTAAGTAAAAAATATACTAAAAATTTCGTTTTATACACGTTTTATACACGCAGCTGACAAAAATTGCTTAAAATTAACCCATAATTGTAATATTCAATGTGTTATAGCGATGCAGGAAAAATTGTTTGCTGTTTAACAAAAAATTAAAAAAAAAAACTAAAATTGTAACAATCAACGACGTTATAGCGCTGCAGGTGAAATATTTTGAAACCAAAGCTAGAAGCTTGAATATTTTTCGTTATTTTTTATAAATTATTTAATAAAATATGGGTCGGGTCAGCGGCAAAGGGGGGGCGATCGCCCCTCTCCTGTACCCGGCCGTATTTAATACGATTTTTTTTACTCATGGGGGGTGTTTTAACCCCTAACACCCCCCCCCCCCCAGCGGTACGCGCCTGTTAGGAATTAAAGTTGAGCAGACAATACTATTTATTTAATCAGAGCATGAAGAACAATAGTTTTATAAATACAGTTACAGGATTTGATGAATGAACGTTTTTAAAGAAATATGTAACATTAGAAAAAGTCCAAATTTGGTACAATAACAATGTTAGGTATATAGTAAAGCCTGTTAAAACAGTCCATGTTAATTACAAAATTTAAAATTGATGAAAATGATTTTTTTATGCAGGTTACAAAATTTAATAAAAGATTATTTTTTTATGTAAGTAGTTTAGAGTAATACATTTTTAGTGTTGGTTTTTTGAACATTAAAACCGATTAAAACAGAAGTTACCCAAACCGCAAGTGCCCCGATTCAAGCCCTCAGAAAATTGGTTATCCTATTTAATTTGCTAATAAAGAGGCACAGTAGGGATTTGTAATTGGTGAATTATGCTTTGTTTAAACGTCATGGGACAGATGACATCCAGTTATCACCAAGCAAGCGAATTATTTCATATTACTTTATTTTTTGATATTTTGTAGTTCTAGCCTCTGCTACACCCAGGCCACTTATTAAATCAAATCAAACTGCGCTTTATTGTGCAAGTAAAAAAAAACTTTTTGACTACTAAGAAAAAGTCATAATAATAATACACATTTTTAGTATCTATCTACATAAAAAAAAAAAAACATTACGTTTTACCTATAAGCAGAGTTTGCTTAAACACTGAGTAAGTTAAAAATAATAACATTTTCTGAAATCACTAAGACAAAATAGATTTCAAAATTTCGTCAATGAAAACACATTTACATGATTTTTTGAAAAACGTTAACACATTATTATAATTTACCATGTATATAAAAAAAAACTCTTCAAGATAGTATTCTCCGAGGGTTTATACGTCCTTCATTAAATGTGTCAGTTTAAAGAAAAAAGAAATAAGTTAACAGACTTTTCGGTAAAACCACGTTTAAGTATTTCTTTAGGTTGAAAACAATGCGCTAAGGCGCTTTAAAAGTGTTTATAACGACCCTAAAATCGGTTTTAAAGTGATAAACCACTTTCTTAAATCACTTAATAAAATCGATGTAGTGCCTAAAACTGTTTAATTGGTGTTTACACGACAAACTTTTTTCACCGTCCTTATATAAAAACGCTTTAAAGGGCCCATATAAACCAAATTAAATTTCACGAATAAATAAAGGAATATGGTTAAACACGAGTTAAATATTTATTCACAAAAATCACAGATTTTTTTGTTAATGTAGATTTTGGAATTGGTAATTGTGATTGTAATATAAAAAGAAAAGTAGATTTCTTGTTCGTCAAAAATAAATAAAAATAATCGTGGCATAGACGCCAGGTACATTCCTATGCTAATGCTGCGAACGTTGTGTTTTGAACGGTCTTCTTTCAGTAACCGGTATATTTTCGCAGGTTCCGCTTTTTATGTCCTGCTCGCAAATTTCATTATTTTTGATATTTGCATCCTTTAAAATTTTGCTTTTTACTTTATTCCGACAGGCGGCGCGCTGCATATAGCCGGAGCAACATCCCGCGTTATATGACGACGAAAGTTGTTTAAATTCGCTCGGTGTGGTTGGTTATGTTATGCTTCATACGCCAGGTACAGTCATATGTTACCCTGATGAGTCCTAACAAGGATGAAACAGGCCTGTAGGTTTCTGGACTATCCATTAGATCTTGGAGGCCTGGTTGTAATGAATTGAAAAGCAAAATTTGCGTCCGATGCCACGATTATTTTTTATGTAATTGTAATCTTTGTAGAGTACCGTAAGAATGGGCCTGAACCTAAAAGCGAAATTTATATTTAGAGTAGAGTAGAGTCAGAGATTGAAAAATACATGTTAAAATGTTACCGAAAAATAAACAAAACAATAAAAAATAGAAAAAGAGGAGATTACTGCAGTGAAATATGTATAAAAAATTACACAATGCTATGATTTATCTAGTAATAAAATCCTCGATAGAGTAGTAACATTTGTTAACCAGTATTTTCCTTAATTGCCTATTAAAGCTATTAATATGTAGTCCTGTAAATTATTTTCTAGTGGTATAAAGTTTATTAAGGCATTTTATTCCCATATAATTTTGATCTTGCTGTCCTATTTGAAGCCTTGAAAAGGGCATCTGAAACAGATTGCTATGTCTGGTATTGTAATTGTGCCTTTCAGATCTTTTTAATAAATGTTTATTACGTTTAACTGTAAATAAAATTAAAGAATATATTAATTAATGTTAATTATCAATTAACTATACAGTTTCTAGTATATAAATACAGGTTATGGCTAGTATTTTTTGATCTACAAAGAGAGGTTTGAAAGGTGTGCGTAAAGTTACTTTGGAAATAAAACGAATAACCGTTTTCTGTAATAAAAAAAATATATTAAAAAGTTTTCGGCTACATGTCCCCCAAAAAGTAATACTGTATCTTACCCGAGAATCGAAAAGTGCAAAATACAAATTTTTATTTCTTTTCTAGTAGTTATAATGGTGAAACAACTTGAAGAGAGTTTTCGGCCTAAATATTCAATATGGTTATCAAATTTTAAATCTTTATCTATTGTTAGGCCCAAAAATTTAGCGGAATTCATGTTCTCAAGTACACCTTCACCAAGAGAAATTGGTTGTAGGTCACATTAAAAATTATTAATATTTGTCTTTTTGATGTTAAAAACTAGTTTGAGTAGCTTTATTTTTAGAAGGTCTTCCTCGATAATATTTTAAAGAGTTTCTTCATTTTTACTATTCTACTAAATCGTCTTATCGTTTGCAATGACCTCTTTAATATCTTTGTAAAATATCGTTAGTATAAATGATAATCAGAAGATACCCAAGAACAGAGCTTTGTTAATATTAAGCGTCCTAGAGGACATGGTAGGTAATCTTTCATTTAATATTGAACGGAAAAATTCTAAAGATGCATATCTAAAACCTAATTCAGCTTATTAAGTAGTATTCTGTGATTTATGCAATCGAACGCTTTTATGTCTTGTAACAAGTTGACAAAAATTACCAGAAACTCAATTTTTAGAGTATATCATGAAAAATAAAATGTCTTTGTTTAATAACCTTTTCTTTCTTTCTTAAAAAACATGCAAAGACAGTATTTGTTTTTAAATTTTGTTATTTATTCATTCGAAATGATACCAAATGGGATAAGGTTTGTTTTCTAGCGAAGCAAACAGTATGGAATTTTTTTTAAAGCAAATTTTATGAGGAATTTCAATCCTCTCAAAATAGGATTTTGCTCAGTTAAATCTTTTAGGTTATGTCTCAATATTTACCCTTTTACCTCAAGATTTTTGTGTTTAAAATAAATGACACATGACATTGCCCCAATTTAAAAATCGAAGAAAAAATAAGATAAGTTGCTTTTTAGTTTTAATATTTAATGATTATGATTTTTAGCGGAAATAAGCTTATTTCTAGTGGCGAAGACGGCATAGTCCATTTTTGGGACCTAAAGACTTACAAGCCAGTGGAAAAAATTATTCCCTTCAGTAACAACAAAGTCGCCAGACCTGATTTGGGTATCTGGATTGGTGCTGTAGATTGCAATGATGATTATGTGGCAAGTATTTAAGATTTTCTTATGGAACAAACGGTGGTTAATTGACTGAAAATTTCAAATAAAATCGAATGTCTATTATATTTTTAAAACAATTTTTTAAAACTGGTATTCCAAAGTTTTGACTCTCTTCATAAAGAGAGTGACTCAAGTGGCACCTCTTTTCACACATAAATATACGGTTTTTTTTATCTCCTACTAAAAAATAGACATCAGCACAACAGCACAAAAAGAAAGAGGACGAAATCATTAATTTATTCCTGGGAAAATTTTTTATTATTCTTGTAATTAACATAAAACCTGCAATAATCTTATTTTTAGCTTTGCGGCGGTGGCCCCAGATTAGCATTATATCATAGTCGTTTCTTGACAAATTCCACAATTTTTCCAATCGACGACAGAGGTATTCACATTGCTGACATCTACCAAGATAAGGTACGCTATTAATTCTATAAGGGTTAGTTTTGCAGGAAAACAATTGCTTATAATGTTTTTGATTATTGCTCTAAAATCACTCTCGTGCACTCCGAGAAAAAGATTTGGATGTTCGATTAACCGCTGTTATTTACTTTATGTATAAAGACGAAGTAAAGATTCAGATTCAAAGGTTTTTATAACCTCACTATTAGTTTTGTTTTTTTTTTGTTGATAAAAATGAGTGGAAAACGCAAATTTATAGGTCCAGTTGAACTTATTTTTCCCTCTTCTTAGATACATTAGAAAGTAAGGTAGAGGGACAAAATATAAAACCTTAGCTTAAAATACTGCTACCATCACGAATTACTCCCCCATTTTCATTAAAGGTTCTTCTATAAGTACCTATAGTTTGTAGGAAAAGTAGAAATCGAACTTTGAAGAAATATTCATTGAAAATCGTAAAACGTACAACATAGAAATTGGTAAGGCAAAAATCTTTTATCTATCTAACAGATGTTTGTATGCGAGCTTGGAGTAAAAAAGAGCGTAGACTAAGGCATTTTTAATTTTTTTACAAAACCAACCCCACTTAACCCAACCAAACTTAAACCCAAAACACCTAAAAAAACTAATGCATCCTAACCCAGCACTCTTTTTAGCATAAAAAAAATAAAAATACAAAATATATTCTACCCTTATTATAAACTCGAATGCAAACAGCTGTCAGGCTTTAGGTTTTACAGTAACACTCGTGGCATAATCGGTTGATGTTTTTGTTTCTCAGTTTATTCGACAGGTAACGCACACAGGTACTACGCCTTCGCGGATTACAAACTTTTTGTTTTAAATTCCAGAGGTCTGCATGGTTGCCTGTGTAGCTTCAACTGCCAGGTACAATTCTATGACTCCGTGATGATTCCTAATAAGGATGAAACAGGTCTGTAGGTGTCTGGATTCTCCATTAGACATTGGAGGCCTGGTTGTAATGAAGTGAGAAACAAAAACGCTTTGTCCGATATGCCACGAGTGTTACTTTAATTTTTATTTGCGGACAAGAGATTCACTTTGTTGGTGTTTAGGTTTTACGATTTCTTCGATGTTTATTTCTGCAAAGTTCGATTTCTATATACGATTTTGCAGTTTGTTTCTATAAATAAAAATTCCTGCGTTTTAATTTTGTTTATAATATTCAACCTCTTCTTCTACAGGGTTCCTAAGATTTTCCTTAGGGATAGGATTTCAATAAATCAAATATAAATGGCATAGAAAGTTCTGCGCGCACAAAAGAAACACGTATATTGGGCAGTGGTGCCAGTTTGTTATTATCTCCGGACTGCTTTCATGAGAAAAAATTGTCGCCACTTTTTCATTGTGAGCATAAATCATAGTTGCAATAATAACCGTTGACAAGATGTCTGCAAATTCCGCTAGATGGCGGCCACACCATGAGATGATCGATTTGAACATCTAATCTAATTAAAAATTAGATGTTTTCAGGTCCAAACCACAGCTTTTTCTTGCTTAAAGGAGGCGGCAGGGTCCATTATTTACGATACTGAGCGATAAACTCGTGAGGTTGTTAACATTAGAAAGAAATATCTTCGCTTTTAATTAAATTTCTTTCCATTCTGTTCTACTAGTGACATCTATCCGGAAACGGCCAAACCATGCAGCTAGCACTAGCAGCCAAAGAAATCAATAAACGGCGCTGTTTTTCCTGCAGAGCTTTTTGCTTGCGATATTATTGATTTTAAATAAAGCTGGCCCTACACTACATTTGATATTTTCGAGGTGTTTTATGACATGATCTCGAAACATGTAGCGAACGAATTCTTTAAAACTAGCGGGAGGGTAAAAGCGAAAAATAAGGGGCTGCCATTATTTGTACCACCCAAAAAGGGGTGAAAAGATTTATTTTGCTCTGTTTCTTTACAAAAAACGTTTTTTTTTACGAAAAACTTGAGCTCTTCCACTTTTTTTATTTTTTTCTTCAACTTTCTCGAAATTTTCGTCATACCGTAGAAAAAAATTATTTCCCCCATGGTCATACTCTACTTTTATTCGAAAAAATTTAGAAGCAGACACGGGATCAGTTTTCCTAAAACGGGGGATTTTGGTTTCGAGTGAGAAGATAAAGGGCGCCGCAGGCAAAAATTTTTCAATTAATTAGCCGAACCCAAAACTGTTAAAAAAACAAAGCACGAAATAAAAATGGCGCCGCTTACAATTTTTTTTCAAAAATTACGTAATTTCGGGAACGCAAAGAATAGGTCTAAAGAGTATAATTTTTAAGAAAAAAATATCAATTTTCTCGCCCTCCTCCACTGGGACTACAGGGGCCGTGCACAAATTATGTAATGGTCATAGGGGGGAGGGGGGTTACAAAACGTTACGTAGGAGGGAGGGGGGTTTTCGACAGCGTTTGCATTTGTGTGAAACTAAGAAAATTTGGAATGAAAATAAGTGAAAAGATTTTTTTTTTTTTGGGGGGGGGGTAGTAGTCTTGAAATCGTTACGTAATATTAGGGGAGTGGCGTGCCAAAACGTTACACAACATTACATAGGGAGGAGGTCAAAAATTGGTAAAATCACCGTTACGTAATTTGTTCACGGCCCCACATCTGACTGTTTCTCCTTTTTGATTTCGAATCAAAGTGCAAAACCCGGGTTGGACGTTCGAAGGCGTCAACCCGTCCTATTTGCTTGGTAAAGTTTCTACGGAAATATCTCAGTCGATTTCTCCGGCCGTGTATGAACGCTTTAGGTTAGGCATTCGCATGTATCTCAGTCCCCAGCCTGTAAACAGTGCGTAAGGACAATGGTTACAAAATGAAAAGCCGAAAAATATTTTTTTTACGATATCTTTCATCAGTTTGGTATTAAAGTCGAGCAAAAACAATTTTTATTCCAGTCCTAAAGGTATGAAAATGGAAAACATTAGAAAACAACAACCTGGAATGTGCCTAATGTGCTTTTCCGTTTGTCTGCGTCTTATACACGGCTGCTTGCCCCCCTAAGGATTTGCTTAGGAACCCTGTATAACTTCTATATAATATATAATTTTATGAAAATTTTACCATTTTTAGTTAATTAAAAAATTGTAGTAAACATGTCATTTTTGGGACAACAGAGAGTACTCGATAATAGGTTTAGGATTATTCTCGAGCAGATCTATGACGTCGGTGGTCTATCAGAGATCAATCTAATAGTGGTTTCGATTATTGCTCTAAAGTCACTCTCGCACACTCCGAGATCAATCATAAAAGGATTTGGATATTCGATTAACCGCTTTCCCCCGGATTTGCGCTTTCGATTATTAATCCTACTCTCAAACGGATTTAGATCCTCACTTTGAGGTTTGAGAAAAATAAGTAGAAAAGGCAAACTTATTGCATTTGATGAACTTATTTCTTTCGCTACTTAATCAGAGGGTGAGGTGGAGTTTGCGCAAATTATTGTGGCAACACCATACACATGCCAAAATACGATAATCACTTCTCCATTTTTATTAACGATTTTTCTAAACTGCCTCTTCACACTTTTCTGTCACTTGATTCAACAATTAAATTTTCTATTTTTAATAAATTGAAAGTAGTAATTTTTGGGACAACGCCGTTTTAAATTTTCAGATCGATCTAAGAGTAGAATCATCAAAAAAGCTTTAAAGTTGAATAATCGAAAATGCTATTAGAAACTGTCTGTCAGTGCATGACCTTAGCTCAGAAAATGTGGAAGTGACGTTCAAAATGTTACAACGGCCAAACTAAGTTTTTGGTTTGGTACTCTTTATACCCCGCGAAGCAACCATGAAAACCCGCAACTCTCTCTATGGCGGCAGACGACTTTTTTACCCATCAACTACCCCCAAAGTGCTAAAATGACCTTACTAAGTTAGGCGCAAAATATTTTGATTTTTTTTAGCATTTTTGAGATAATAAGAAGCAGGGTTGCTACAATCCTTGAAAACCGGGAAATCCGTGAAAAAGTCGGGAATTCGGTGGGGTCGGGAAATATCCGGGAAAAAGTCGGGAAATTTACTAGGAATCCTTGAATTTTCAGATATTTTTTACCATGTTGAGATTCCCTTGTACCTATCTAAAATTTCATTTAACTTTACGGCCTCCGTAGTACAGTGGGTAGCGTATTTTCCTTGCGTGTTTTTAACTCTGCAAAAATACTTTGCTACTTTGGGCATTAATCCTACTATCTACTATGGATGAAAAATCCCAGTATAAAAAAAAACATATAAATTTCAATGAAACTTTCTCCTGCAGCGTTACCTTTCGATTTATAAATAATAGAAAATATGTTTTTCTATAACCGACCAAAAAGTACCATGCGCTTCAAAAAGAAAGCGCAAAGTTGCACTTTTCCGGGGAGCGAGCATTTTTTTACTGAGCGGCAAAGTAACCAAATTGCGAGCGACAAAGTAAAAAACGCTCGCTCCTGCAATTACTATTCGCTAGGTTGTGGAAAAAATCTTGTGTGTAATTCGAGCGCAAAAACTTTGCCGCTTTCAAAATATTGCCGCACTCCGCTTCGCGTCGCGCGTCAAATTTTTTTCTCAAGCGCCAAATTATTGCTTTGCGCTCTTAATACACAAATAGTTAGTTTATAAAATATTTAAAACTTTTTTAATTGTAAATATATAATATTATACACGACTCCCCTTTTCCCCTTTACAGCTCACCAAACCCAAAAGTTTCAAACAAAATTTGCTTTTGGCGCTCGCTATAATGTCATTAATTGTTACAATTTTACTTTTTACTTTTACAGTTCTTATCAACAGCATTCAAAACGTGTAGAAAATAGATTTTTCAGTGGCGTAGCCAGGGGGGGGGGTCCAACCGAATCTACAATAAATTAATCGTGATCGACGGCCCCAGGGAGAGCTATAGCTCCCCCACTTTACTGACCTATTACTCCGGTTTGTGAAGTGTGCTTGGTGTGATGTTTTAAATTTTAAAAATTTTGCCTGTGGTGTTATGACGTCATTAATTGTTAGAATTTTAGTTTAATTAGAAGAAATTTTTCTCACCAGCATTCAAAACGTGTAATAAATGGCATTCTTAGCATAATTTTTCTTAAAATTTTCATCTGCAGCTAATTTATGATTTGGCAACAAATCTTTATATACATCTCACCCAATCTACTTTTTCAAAAATATTTTACAAAAAACTAAGAGATCAAAATTTTTAATGAATTTTTTTGTTTTTTTGTCAAAGGTTTCGCCCGCGGCGCTATAACAATATTAAATATTATTACAATTTTGTTTAATTTTAAGCAAATTTTTTTGGCAACAACATTTGAAACGCGTAAAAATAGCGTTATAAATCTACAAATGAGACTAAAGGAGGCTTAAGCTTTTAAAAATAAGTATTTTTGTTTCGTATACACTAACTCAACACCGATTAAACCTCTCTCCTCCCTTCAGTTCAAGAGCGCAAGCAAACCACCTACCTAATTTTTAAAAATTTGACATAGATAGGTAGTTGATTTTTATTAAATGATGAACCCCTCCCAGAGTCGATTTCTGGCTACGCCACTGCTTTTTTAGTATAACTTTTTCAAAATTTTTGCCTGTGGGCACTTATGACATTTCACCATATAGAACTAAGACTAGATCCCACCCCAACTCAGCGTCTCTTAAACCCAAATTTTAAAAAATAATTACGAAAAACTTGTAAGACATCTTATAGGTAGGTACTGTAAAAATTTTTGTCTGCAGCACTATAACACAGGGTGCGGACTCGGTCGCTTAAGTCGCTAAAAGTACATATTTTCAACACTAGTCGCTAAAACGTGCATATAATTGGACAAAATTCGCTAAAGTACATATTTTGGCACTTTTTCATCATCTTTTGTATTTTCTTTTGTTTTATTCTTTAGAACTTCCCCCCGTATCTCTTTTTGCTTCTCTTTCTAGGTAATTTCAGATTCAGAGAAATGAGATGGTTATATATTACAATATTAGAGTGTATGAGTGTAACAGTGTTATATTTTAAACAAATTTCCAAAACAGATTCTTACAAAAAATATTGTTACGTATTGATTTAAAAAAAAAAAAAAAAAAAAAAAGATAATTAGAGGAAGATTTAGAGAAGGAAACTCAAAAAATTGAAAAAAGTGTAAATAAAAGAAAATAAAGAATATCGGACTTGAACCTGACCTGTAAAAAGGACTTAGCTTAACTACCTATATTTTTAGTGAGTAGTCATTTTCCGTGATTTTAGTTTCTATAAAAACTAGTTATTTTTGAAAATTGATTAACTCCAGATATTATAATTTGTTGTTATTTTAGTTTCTTAAGAACAGAGTTTATTTAAATACCTAGTAAAAACTTTTACTTCACTTCAGGTATTTGAATATTTTTTTATTTAGGTATGTGCTTCTTTTTTATTTAAATAATTTAGTACCTTCGCATTCACCAAGAAACAAGCATGGTGAAATCGTAATTTTTACAAAAAACGCGCCTTTCAAAACAGCATGATGGCATGCATCCAACATTTTAACATATATCACGTATTCACCATTTTTTAAAAAGCACGCATCTACCATGGCGCATTCGCATTTTTACAAAAATCGCGCATCCACCATTTTTACAAATTTTTACGATACTTTTACACTCGCGCTTAAAAAAAATATTGCCCAAGTTCACTAAATTGTTTCATATTTTATAAATATTTTAATTACAAAGTCGCTAAAAAGTACATATTTTAAGGCTGAAATAGTCACTAAATACATATAATTTTTAATGCTGATCTGTCCGCACCCTGAAACATGTTACAATTTAGTTTAATTTTCTGCTTAAACTGCAAAAAATTGCCTGCAGCGCTATAACATCGGGATTTTTTTTAAATAATTTGGGAAAAACCGGGAAAAAGTCGGGAATTTTATCTAGGGAATCTTGTGGCAACCCTGAAGGAGGTGAAAAACGGTGCTCCCGCACAGATAGAGAGTTGCGATTTTTTATGGTTGCTTTCTGGGTTAGAAAGAACAGAAATTTGAAAAAACATTTTGCGCCCAACTAAGTTTAGCTGTTTTAATTTGAGGGGTAATTTGAGGTTAAAAAAAATGTTTCGCTCAGGTTACAGTGGCGCAGTCAGGCATGGTGTTGAAAGGGTTTTTAATACATAACAAATTCGAAATAAAACTTTGGACCTAACAAACTAGAATTTTAGCAGTGAAGGATGGTTGAGGGGGTGAAAAAGTGGTTTTCCGCCCAGGTTACAGTGACGTAATTAGGGATAGGGTTAAAAGGTTCTTAAATACATTACAGAATCGAAATAAAATTTTGCGCCTAGCGAAAACTTACGATTTAAGGGTTAGTAGCCGGTGAAAATCACTGTTCCGCCCAGGTGACAGTGACGCGGGTGGGCAGGATGTTTAATTGGTGTTTCACAGAATCGAAATAAAATTTTACGCCTAACGTAAACTTACGATTCTAGCACTTAAAGGCGAGCTTAAAGGGGTTCTTCATCAAAAATACAAGTGGGGTTTATTTTGTAGTAGAATCGATGGCAAGTCTAGAAGTGAACTTCGTTTTATGATATCGCTTCTAGTAATCGAGATATTCAATTTTTAAAGGTAAATCCTGCCACTATTTCGTCATTTTTACCCTTAGACATAACCACTGTACTTCCTTTTTTAATCTATCATACACCTTGTCTTTGAATGTTAAGTGTCACATATAGACATGACAATGACATATTGTAATTGTTAACTTCTGTCAGTATCGCAGCATATCATATTTTGTCAAGCCGTGTATTAGCCAAAATTAATTAAATTCAAACTATTTTAAAACACTTTGTATGCCAAAGATAAAAGACCTCGTTCAAACGCAGCAGGTCGGGAAGTGTGCCTAAAACAGAGGCAGCATTGCCCCTCTGAATGGCAAGGCTTATTCTCTGGTTCAAAAAATAAGCGGACCTAGGTTCGTAGGTAGAACCATACATTTTAGCACCCAGTCCTTTCACAAATAATCTAGCTTTTTCTCCTCACGGGCCAAAAGTTTCAACACAAAAAGGAAAAATATATAATTTGAAGAAATTTCAGATTTTTTTTTTTAATTTTGATTTACTCCCAAAGTTTAGCTGCCTCTCCAGCTTTTTTACACGTTAAATTTACATTGGAAGCTGCCAAAGTATCTGAGCAAGTCGCTTCCTACACTATTGGTCTTCCTCTGGACCGCGGTACAAGAGAAAGACCATCTGCTCTTTTGCCATCGGATCTAAATAAGCGCGTTTTAAAATATCATTAAGACAACTATGCCGAGACCATCTCCCTGCAATTTTTCGGCAAGAAAGGCCATGAAGCCCGTCTGAAAAAACAGTTTCACTGCAAGTGCAGGTATGGGTCTCGCACACAGGTTGTCCAATGCGCAGAGCAATAGAAATCCGAAAAGTAGTATCATCCAGATGAGTACCTAAAGAGGACGAAGGAAGGGTATCAATACACACCTTACTTTCTTTTTCTTGAAGTTCGGTCGTGTTTAGTAAAATTTTGTCTAGAGAGAAATTACATAGTTGTTCATCCAAATGTTTTTGTTTTGAATAATGGTAAGAAAGAAGTTTATTGTCATTTATTGTGTTGACCAATTGTGACAGGCTTCTGAATAACACACATCTGGATAATTTTGAATAGATAAAGGCAATAAAAGAAGACAAACATAAAGAAGAAATGGCTCTTATTCCCAAGTCTCGAAATTTTACTGAAAATTTTATACGAGTTGTTTTAAGCCAATCAGGTGCCTTGTTTTTGACAGGTTGCTATGGCAACAACACAAATTTTTCGGACATTTTTTCGGTCACGTGACCTAGTTTAAAAATTAAAAAGTGATAATTTCCCTGGCTTGGCAGCTGTCACGTGCAGATGTCAGAATAACAACAGAGGCGTAGGTACAATTTTCTATTCATTTTATGATATTTTCTTTGCGACAACAAAATTTAATATGACAAAAATAATTAATAAATAAAACAAAAAGATATTGGCGAAACGTCATTCCACCAATGTGCTGCAGCAGTCACAGCCAACTTCGCAGAGATCGTTTTTTTTACTAGCGCAAAGGGAAAGTGAAAAAAAAAACAAATTCAAACTATTTGAAATACAAAACACCTAGGGTCCTATCGTATAGAAATAATATTGTGTGATTTAAATAGATTACAAAGATGCAACCCTTATTTTACTAGAGTACCAGGGAATTGTAAAATTAATAGATGAATAAGTGTATAGCCACAATATAGGTAACACAGACATTCAAAGTGTCAAAAAAGTAATTAAATAGCCACCTTATATTAAAACACCAAACCTCCAAGCAAAATTTGTATTTTTTTTAAATAATTTTTGGTATACAATTTTCGTACCGAATCTCCCGCAAGCTTGAATTAATCTCTGTAAATTTTTTCTCTGTTGAAAAAATTTTCGGAAATAATTCAAGCTCTTAATTTTTTTAAATAATATCATAATTATTAAGAAGAGACTCTTTCTAACATGGTGTACATCTAATAAGATATGACATTCTAGGGATTGCAAATGAATTTTTTAATAAATAAAATGCCGAATGAGAAGGAAGAATTTATAAATTTTTTGAAAAAGTTTACGGTAACAATTTTCTTTTCCAGATTAGTAGATAAACTATCTTTTCTAAGAGGACATCCTAATAAAGTAAGTTGATATTTTTCAATTATGTTAATACTTGGTGCAAGATAAATAAATTCACGAAAACATGAAATATCATGACTAGAAGAGTTTGTTGTGGAAATCAAAGGTACTTCACATTTCCCGAAATTTATCTCCATACCCAGATGTGAGCAATGTTTAATTAAAAAGTTTAAATCATTTATAACAGTATTATGATCGCCACAAAGTGTACCGTCATCTCGGTAACATAAATTAAGGTCACTCTTTAAAGATTGAACTATCGGATTTAGGCTTAACGAAAACAAGACTGGGCCTAAGGGGTCGCCTTGTTGTATACCACGTTGAGAAAGAATAGTACGTTCGTTAAAAGAAAGTAAGGAGGGATTGAAGTATTTAGAAATTTTAGATACTTCTCATAAACAGAATGTCTCGAAACCACTTTAAACGCGTTTAAAAAAATCTATTTTTAATAAATATTTAGGAGATTTATGATTAAAAGAAATAAGACGACGAGTTGCATGAGCAGCTGCCTCAATGCCACATTTTGTGTTAAAACTTAACTGAACTGAGCGTAGATAATTAGTAGTAGTAGTAATAAGAGGCGGCCTGCAGCCCTCTTCAAGGGCCCTTTCTGTCATACGCCGTCTCGCACCTTATCCTCCCACTCCATCTACACGTCCTGCCTCTCTCTTTCCGGGCCTTCCTGCCTTCCTTAAGAAGGGAGAGTGTAGCTCCTCCTCTTCTATTGTGGGGGCACTTCACGTCACACTCCCCTACAATTTTAGCAGTAAGCCTTCTAAGGTTAAAACTCACCGCAATCGGACGAAGTCCACCATATTTTTTCTTTAGCGCACAAAGTGTTGCTCCAAAGAAAATAGGTCTAATATCAACAGGAACTTCACTCTCATTTATAATTCGCATAAATTTGGATACATTTTGTAGAAGGGTGGGCGAGGTTTCTTCTTATGCTTCGTTCGTCATATCTTTTAAGTGTTGGGGACTAAGGGGGTCTATTCCTCCTGCAGAGCCAGGTTTCAAAGATGATATTGCTAATTTAATTTCTAATCAATTAAAAGGCTCTGGTCATTCTCCACTAATTTTTATTAAAAGAATTTATCTCACCCAACATGTTTCGACCGTATAAAATGTCATCTTCAGGGGTGTACTGAAAGAACCCAAGAAGACTAATTAAAATATGAAAATATGAAATTAATATTTGAAAAAATTGATATTTGGAAAAAAAAGGAACAAAGCATGCTCGGTCTACCCATCCCACAGGCCCAAGCACAGCGCCAACCGACCAATGGGAAAATGGAAGGAACGCACCAAAGGAAGGCCACCACTGAGCCAGTGCCCATCCGGTGGACAGACCAAGCATACTCAACTGGTGGCCTTCCTTTGATGTGTTCTTTCCATCTTCCCATTGGTCGGTTGGCGGTGTGCTTGGGCCTGTCGGATGGGTAGACCGAGCATGACTCTGTTCCTTTTTTTTTCCAAATATCAATTTTTTCATATATTAATTTCATATTTTCATATTTTAACTAGTCTTCTTGGGTTCTTTCAGTACACTCCTGAAGATGACAGTTTATACTGTCGAAACATGTTGGGTGAGAGAAATTTTTTGAATAAAAATTAGTGGAGAATGACCAGAGCCTTTTCATTTATTTGACATCCCTCCACCAATGGACTACTTCTTCAATTTAATTTCTTTTTCAAAAATTTATAATTTAGGGACGTCATGATGAGGGTCTTCAAGTGGTTTGTCATGAAAAAGAGAAGCAGGATGTTTCTCTTTTAGCTTTTGATAGGTGAACTCATCATTCGGGGCTAAGGTATCATCACTGAAAAGAAGACGTACAGCACCTTGGACATTTCCAAAAGAAAGCTTTTGATCTACTTTTTTGGCCAAATTGAACGACCTTTTATTTTTTTGTTGACAGTTTCTGGTAACTTTAGGTTTAGGAGAATATTTTTGGAGTAAACAAGGAATTGTAAGTTTTTGTTTGTTTGCCAAATGTTAAAATGTTTGCATAAAAAGGTAAGAGATTTTTCCGTTTTTGATTTCTCTGGAACACGTAAAGCAGCGTATGGGAAAATTAACAAATTTGTCCAAGCCAGTACAGAGTTTTTCATTAATACTTACGGAGCATTGCGTATTCCGTGGGACTTTTGATAAAGATTTTACGAAACCTGTTTTATTCGAATACTAATGGACCCACCAACTCTGTCTAACCTGTTAACAGCCCCAAAAATGCTGTAGTCAAAAAGTAGGGTTAGGGTGTCAGTTTTTTTTCTTAAATTCAGACGGTTTAAGCTAGAGCAATGAAATTTGGCACATATGTTGGCCTTCTGGAAACGTACTCTCGTGGGTCATAAAAAATTACATATGTGGCCCCTAGCAGGGCCAAAATGTGTGTTTAAACTATCCCTCATAACTTCCATACTAATGCACCTTCACATCTGAATCTCAGTCAGTTGTTAGTTCATACTATTACCTACAAGTTTACTAGCCCGAAAAAAATTTCTTGGTTGTTAACAAGGCCCCTAAGTCAGGGGTTAAAAATTTCGTCGATTTCAATGAAAAAATTATATTTCACTTATATTTTAGCCAATGTCAACAAAAATGCACCACCAAGCGCGCAGTGGACCATTTCTCAATTATAAATATCCGGAGCTTTGCCCCAGCCCCTAGGGGCTGTAAAGGGCGAGATCTAATTTTCACCATTTTCATATTCCAGAAAACACTCCATATAGATATTTAAAACTTATGAATTTGGTGTAACAAATATTATGAAATATAAAAATCTCAAACCCCAGGGGCGACCCCTAAATAAAGGCTAAAAATTTTAATCAAATTCAGAAAGTGCAAAATTTTTTGGCAATTACAAGTTCGAGTCAAAACACTTACAGTTTAAGAGCCTGTATTTTATACATCGAACTTTGCCACAGCCCCTAGGAGCTGGACGGGGGCAAGACCTTTTCTATATTCCAGAAAACCACTCAATATGCACATCTAAACCTCATCAAAAAGTGTTTTCTGGAATATGAAAATGGTGAAAATTAGATCCCGCCCCCTTGCATCCCCTAGGGGCTGGGTCAAAGTTGGGGGTATTCAAAATTGAGAAATGGTCCACTGCGCCCCTAGTGGTGCATTTTTGTTGACATAGGGTGAAAGAGAAGTGAAATATAATTTTTTAATTGAAATCAACAAACTTTTTAGCCTTTTACCTAGGAGTAGAATCGTAGATTTCTTCGGGGTGAAACTGTTAAATTATGAAAAAAAGTAGAAAAAGTCCAAATGCTTCACCAATTTTTTTTTCTTTATTGCACGACGCGTTTCGATTATGTCACCTTTGTCAAGTGCATTTTCTGTAAGATATTAAACAATGTTTGTTTAGGATACTCACTACCAATCAAATCAAATAAAATGATTACTTACAGAATTTCAAGAAACATTCCACAAAAATTATAAAACAAAGGTCACAAACTAACAAAAATATTTGAAAAAAATATACATTCTTACGTCAACACAATATAAGGTTAAAAATACATAAAAAATTAAAATAAACAATTAATAATAATAAACTGTTAAAACGGTAAAAACAGAGCCACCTATGAGATTCAACTAAAACTTACATATATTTGGTACCCACAAAAAGACAAATTTTTCCTAATTTGAAAAGTTTTCTCGATAAATCTTAAAATAAAAAATCAAAAGGAATCAATTACTTTGGAAACCTCCGTGTAGTGGGCGCTAGTGGGATCGTTTAAAGAAATTAACTCCGTGCTATTTTCTAGCTTAACAATTTCCAAATTTTCTGAAAATTAATTTTCTACCCTTATTAGATCTGTGCAACATTTTAAAGTTTGACTGTATATTAAAGGAACGAGTGAGGGTTAGAGAACACATAAATTCTCAGAAGTCTCCTACAGACAAAAGATCGGCTTTTGGCATGCATTTGAGCGAAAGTGGGCATTCCTTTAATATACAGTCAAACTTTAAAATGTTGTACAGATCCAATAAGAGGAGAAAATTAAATTTTTTAGAAAATGTTGAAATTGCTAAGCTAGAAAATAGAACGGAGATTATACGATCCCACTAGCGCCCACTAGAAAGAGGTTTCCAAAGTAATTGATTCCTGTTGATTTTTAATTTTAAAATTTATCGATAAAACATTTCATATTAGGAAACATTATTTTATTGTCTTTTTGTGGGTACCAAATATATGTAAGTTTTAGTTAAATCTCATAGGTGGCTCTGTTTTTACCGTTTTAAAAATTTATTATTATTAATTTTTTCATTTTAATTTTGTATGTATTTTTAACCTTAAATTGTGTTGACGTAAGAATGTATACTTTTTCAAATATTTTTGTTAGTTTGTGACCTTTTGTAATATATTTGAATTTCCCGCGCAGTTGCGCGGAAGTGCGCCCGAAATATGTCAAGGTCAAGGACGACCTCTTTGTTCCCGGTTTAAGGATTGGCACGTTTCCTAATGGTAGAAGCTTCTCCATTTCGTGGATATCCCGCTAAAACTGTAAGTAATATTGCCTTATTCACTCGACATTTCATTGGCGACGAGGATGGGATTTTCTCTCTTTATTTAATATCACTTTAAATTTAGCCAACATAAATAGCATTGAAAATATTAAAAATAATATTTTAAAAAAATTCCCAGAGGTATTTACCCATAAGTTAGGGAAATTTAAGTTCGAGAAGGTCTCTTTAGTCTTAAAAAATGAAACAATTTTTTTTTTAAACATAGACCAATTCCACTAGCGTATAAAGAGAAAGTCGAACAGCAGTTGGAAGCTATTGTGCAAGAAGGTGTTTTAGAGCCAGTCAATTTTTCAAAATATGCGACCCCAATTGTACCCATCATAAAGGCAGATGGTACATTACGTATTTGCTGTGATTTTAAGTCAACGTTAAATAAACAAATTGACAAGTGTCACTATTACCCAACTCCTTCACAGAAATTTTTGCTCAATTGAACGGACGTGAGCTGTACACAAAATTGGACTTATCACGTGCATATACTCAGTTTGAGCTTGATGAAAAATCGCAAGAAATGCGATTTTTCATTTGGTATAGCCCCCGCCAGTTTTATTTTTCAACAAAAAATAGAGCAATTATTTAAGGGAATGAAAGGTGTGACATCATACAGTGACGATATATGTATCACTGGGGTAAATATGGCAGATCACATAAAAAATTTGGAGGCAGTGCTAGAAAAGTTGAAAGAGGCTGGATTAACAGTGAGACCAGAGAAGTGTGAATTTTTCATAGAAGAACTAGAATACGTTGGACATAGGATATGTAAAGATGGTTTAAAAAAGAGCGAAAAAAAGATGAAATCAATTATGAATGCACCTAGATCAACCACCCAGGCCCAGATTAGATCATTCTGTGGTCTTGTACAATATTATACTAAATGTATACCAAACCTTGCAATTAATATATTAATATATATAGCCCAATATATAAATTACTAACAAAAAACCAAAATATGTCTAAAAATACTCAAGTAGAATGGAGTCCGGAGTGTCAAGAAGCATTTTAGACTATAAAGAAGTTAATAGTAGGAGATATAACACTGGCACACTATGATCCCAAAAAACAGTTAGTGCTAGTCACGGATACAAGCCAAGATGGAATTATATGCTAGAGACAAAAATGGGAATGAGAGACCCATAACATGTGCATCTATCAGAAAAAAATATGGCAACCTTGGATAAAGAAGGAACTGGAATAATTTTTGGATTCCGTTACTTTGAGCAGTATTTACTAGGAAGAAGTTTTATAGTCAGAAGTGATCATCGACCCTTGCTAGGTTTATTGGGTGAAAATAAAGCAATTCCTCAAAGAAGGCGCGACAGATTGCAAAGATGGGCATTATATATGAGTGGGTTTGACTATCAAATGGAATATATAAAAGGAACAGACAACCATTTTGCCGACTGCTTATCAAGACTACCAGATGACAGTACGGACAAAAATATAGGTATAATAGAAGAAAACTATCTCAACTTTGCTTCAACAACAAGGCAACAAACATTGCTGAAGAAACGAAAAAAGACAGAGTTTTGACCAAAATTATCGACTATGTGAGAACTAGATGGCCAAACAAAAATAAAGAAGATAAAGAACGTAGTTATTTCAATAAAAATTTTTGAAGAAAATGGCTGCTTGATGTGTGGATATAGAGTAACAATCCCAGAAGTATTAAGAGAGGAAATGTTAAGAGAATAGCATAACCCTAGTCATCTGAGTATAGTGAAGACCAAATCATTAGCAAGATCTTACTTATGTTGGCCAAACATAGATCAGGACATTGAGTCTAAGATAAAAGGATGTTTTGCATGTCTAAAAAACAAAGACAATCCCCCAAAGACATGTTTTTCCTGGATGCCAGCAAGCAGACCATATGAACCCATTCACGTAGATTTTCTGGAGCTGCCCAGAGGGCAAAATTTCTTCATTATTACTGATGCTTACAGCAAATGGCCAGAAGTTCACATGGTAAAAACGTTAACAAGCAAAGAAACAGAAAGAAAACTTCGTGAAACATTTGCTACTTTTGGTTTACCTGATGTTTTATGCTCGAATAACGGTTCAAGTTTAGCATCAAACATATTACCATCCCCCCATATAATAGCAAGCTGAAAATTCAGTTCGTACATTTAAACAAAAGATGAAATGTGCCATGGAGGATGGTTTAAATAAGGGTATTCCGGTGGAGACACTAATGTACAGATTATATTCTATATAATATATAGAAATACAGAGCACTGTACAACCAAAGCAACGCCAGCACAGCTAATGTTTGGCAGAAGACTAAAAACAAGGTTAGACCTTATTCGTGCCTCCCAAGAATGCCAAGCCTCCCAAGAACGTCAAGCCGCCCAAGAATGCCAAGAGCCAAATAAAACACAAAAAAATGCAATGGAGAAATTACAAAAAAAACCAACTAAAGCAAACAAATACAAAAAGGAGTGAGATTTTTAAGGAGGGAGAGAGTGATGGTGAGAGACTACAGGCTAAGAAATAAGCAGAATTGGACAGAAGCATCGATAAAAAAGAGAATTGGCTGTGGCGTGTATCTGTGCGAATTACCCACAGGACAAATGTGGAAAGGACATTTGAACCAGATTAACAGGAGATTTACAGAAATCCCTGTGCAGAAACAAGATACCGCAGAATTCAAAATCTCTGAAAGGAAAGTTCAAGGAATTGGACGTTTCATTGAAGAAAAAGAAAGGACAACAGCTAAAGCAACAGCCCAAGAAAAAGATGTCATACAGAAGCGAAATATTGATGTTTCACAAAACAGTGAAAACCCGCCTCAGAACCGTCAGAACACAGTGGTGGAAATCCACACCCCATCAGTTGATGAGAATCCAAGTTCTAGGCAAATTCAACAGACCAATAAAAATATCACAAAACAAACAACTCCACCAAACATAGATTTGAAGGCAAAAAAATATGTTGCTGCGTTTGGCTAGTGACAGGACTGAGACTCTCAAGTGTAACTCAAGTAAAGAGACTCATACCCGTTTCCACAAGAGAACATCAAGGAATCAAAATCCAAAATACACAATAGAATTTGACTAAAAAAGAAATATACAGTTATAGTTTTGTCACATTTAATGTTAGTGTAAATTGTAATTGTGTGTCATATACAAATATGTGTATAATATGTTGTGTAAAGTGAGAAAAACATAAATAAGTGATATAAATGTACATGTAATGGAAAAGGGGCTACAGAGAAGTTCAGATGAAAAAATCATCTTAAGTGTGGAGGGATGTAATATATTTGAATTTGCCGCGCAGTTAGTTGCGCGGAAGTGCGCCCGAAATATGTGAAGGTCAGGGACAACCTCTTCCCGGTTTACGGATTGGCAAGTTTCCTAATGGTAGAAGCTTCTCCATTTCGTGGATATCCCGCTAAAACTGTAAGTAATATTCCCTTAATCACTCGACATTTCACCTTTGTTTTATGGTTTTTGTGGAATGTTTCTTGAAATTCTGTAAGTAGTCATTTTATTTGCTTTGATTGGTAGTTAGTATCCTAAACGAACATTGTTTAATATCTTACAGAAAATACACTTGAATGGTGGAATAACCGAAACGCGTTGTGCAATAAAGAAAAAAAAAATTGTGAAGCATTTAGACTTTTTCTACTTCCTTTCATAATGTTTAACCTAAGAGCCTTGTTAACAGCTATGAAATTTTTTTCGGTATAGTAGACTTGTAGGTAACAGTATGAACTAGCAACTGACTGAGATTCAGATGTGCAGGTGCATTAGTATGGAAGGTATGAGGGATAGTTTAAAAACTGACCCTGTTGCCCTCTAGGGGCCGCATATGTAATTTTGTATGCCACGCAAGGGTACGTTACCGGAAGGCCAACATATGTGCCAAATTTCGTTGCTCTAGCTTAAACCGCCTGAATTTAAGAAAAAAAATTGACACCCTAACCGTACTTTTTGACTGCAGCATTTTTGGGGCTGTTGTTTAGGCAGTTTTACTGGAAGAGCTTTACCTAAAAAGACTAACCCTGACGAATTTTCCGACCTCCGAATCATAAGTATCTTACCAACAATTTCAAAAATTTTCGAAAAAGTTCTGTACAAACAAATTTATAAATATGTATGTGAGAAACAAATATTACCCAATACACAATGTGGTTTTAGGAAGGGATTTTCTACAGCTACTGCTCTTGCCTCGGTTACCAGCGATATTATTGATGCTTATGACAAAGGTGATATCACGGCCTTAACACTGTTGGACTTTTCAAAAGCATTTGACACCATTGATCATAGATTAATGGTGTCAAAGCTTAAATATTACGGATTTCATTACAGTTTTTCCAACTTATTAAACTGTTATATGAGTGGTAGATCACAACGTGTTATGTATAATAACAAAACATCTGAGATAGTAGATATTTTGTCAGGCGTACCACAAGGCAGTATTTTGGGCCCTCTTTTATTTTTAATTTATACCTCTAGTATAATAAAGTCAGTCAAACATTGCAAAATAGCTGCTTATGCGGATGATAAACAATGCTATTATAGTTTTAATGCTCGAAAAGCAGTAACTGCTAACAACCTTATTAATGAAGATCTAAATTTAATTCACAATCTTTCCATCCAGCATAATTTAAAACTTAATGCCTCAAAATTCTGTGTTTTATTTTTTGGTACAAAACATAAAAGAGATGATGTCACTGCACAAATGAATATAAGTATAAATAACAACAAAATACCAGTGGTCAATTCAGCAAAAAATCTAGGGGTATATGTTGACATTGATCTTCGGTTTCGAGAGCACGTCAAAAAAATCACACAAAAAGCTTATTTATCTCTTAAATTACTTTACTCAAACAAACACATACTAAGCCAAACTACGGAAAAATCTTTGCAAATCCGTTGTATTGTCCAAACTCAACTACTGCGATTTTATCTACGGGCCTTGTTTAGATATTAATTCTCAATTTAGAATACAAAAAATTCAGAATAATTGGATTATTATTATTAATATGGTTAATTTTCAGTCTGCGCAAATATGACCATGTATCTCCAAAAATTAGAAAATTAAAGTGGCTTAAAATGTACAAACAAAGACAACTACATATGGGTAATTTTTTTCATAAATTTATAAAAAGCACTGATGTTGCCTCTCCGGTAAAGCAAAAGTTCTTGCTTCGTAACAACGTACATTCTCGTAATCTTTGTGATGTTATGACCTACACTATTCCCCGTCATCGAATAGCGATGTACAAAAGAAGTTTTATATACTCTTGCATCAAATTAGATAACTCCTTGCGATTAACCTTAAAAAATCTTAATGTTAAACAATTCAAAGCACATTTTAAGAAATATCTATTAAATCGGGAGATATCGTAGTCCGGTTTTATAGATTTTATCCTAAATTTTAAACTTAGTACAAAATAACGTTTTTTTTTTAACACTATTTGTTATTATTTAAGTATTTTATTTTTTTTTAATACTTTTATGTATGTTATAGGAATTTTTCAAAATCTATCTGATTTGTTGTATGCTAAAATATTTATGAAATTTTTAAAATTGTATATTTTGTATATTATTATCTGGATGGTTGAGTATGAGTGGCTATTGCAGCTAGACTTCGCCATTAAGTATCGATCGACATTTATTGTAAATCATTTTATGTACCTTCCATCTGTACTCATTAATTAATAAAGACGATTTTATTTATTTATTTATTTAACTTTCAAAATTGAATATCTCGCTTACTAGAAGTGATATCCAAAAACAAATTTTACTTCTAGACTTGTCGTCGATTCTACTACGAAATAAACCCCACTTGTATTTTTGATGGAAAACACCTTTAAAGGGTGGTTCAGGGGATGAAAAAACGGTGTTCTGCCCAAGCAACAGGATTGCACTTTTGCAGGGAGTTTTTCCGGGATTCAAACAACAACATTATAAACGCGTACAAAAATTTACGCGTAACAAAGGTTAATTCTCGCTTACAACTCAATCGATCAAAACTTCATCAATTTCTGGTAATCACTCTGCTATTTTTTCAGGTTTTTACCGGGGGGCGTTCAAAACTCTTCTACCAAGCCAGCTTTAACGGAAACATAATATCCGAAATACCCACCAGTGGCGCCACGACCTACAGCGTTGTAAGACAGGAAGTGCCGTTTCAGGTGATGTGCATCGCAGGCTCCAGCCCCAAAATCGACGTCTGCAGCAATTTTATGTATAAAGATCAGCAATTGTCCCTGTACTAAAGGTAAGTTTTTAGGACTAATGCCGCCAATTTCCCCTCATGGAATACCGTAAAGTGTCGTTACTCTACTTTTCGTGCGAAAGACGATCGCAAAAACAATCGCTAGCTTTTGCAGGTGCGCCAACTTTTAAAACCAAACAATACCGTAATTTCGACAGGTCTGTTTTGTTGCAGAATTTTATCAAAAAAATTTTGTAAATTTTACCGCAGAGCCAAATTGCTACTACGCGTACCAATAAACGTTAAAAAGTGTCAAAAATTCTCACCAGGTAAGAATCTATGGTTTTTTTTATGTTAACAGTTTTAAAGGTTTACTTACATACAAAAATAAGCTTAATAACGTGCATTTTTAAATAAAAAAAGAGTTTTTCACAAAAACTGTCTACATAAAATTTACATATTTTTTATTTACTGGAACAGTATTAAGAAACTAAATTTTAAGAATTATTATCAAATTACTCCTGACAAAAAAGCAGTTAGTGTAAACTTGTTTAAAAATGGTCAGATTTTTTGTAAAGGCGAGATTTTATGACGGCTTTTGAAGAATCGCGAAAATTCCAATGACCTGAACTTCATTTATCTCTTTGTTAAAAATAATATAATGCTCATATTCACCAAGGCAAAAATTTCCCGTTTAGGTTTTAATCATGATTAGATACTAATCAGTTTTTAGAATGTGGTGTTTTATATTAAAACTTTATTTGTCAAGACTCATCCCAAACTCCGATTAGTGTTAATCATGATTAAAGCTTAATCGGAGAATTTTCACGTTGGTGGATATGGAAATAAACTAATCAGTAAAAAGAATAACAATTTTTTAGTCTGTCTTTTAATTGCCAACACCGTTGGTAAAGAAACAAAATAAAAATATTCTAGATTTTGACATTTTAAATGCTAAAGAATGACGGCGTCAGCGAAAAAAAATTGGGTGTCTTATGGTAAAGCCATGATGACCCTTAATTATTTAATTTAGTTAAATACCTGTTAAATGATTTTTAGATGTGTACACTTTAGTATGACACGTTTTTTGGTAAATTTAAAGACTGTAAAGAACTTTGATTGAAAGAAATTAATACCCCCTTATGTCTCGCACACTTTATGTTTTAAAAAATTACAATTTTTGCTGTTTTTTGTATAAAAATGGCAAAATAAAAATCATATGCACACACACCACTCAAGATGACATAACCGAAATTTGTATTAAACAATTGCCTTAAATTTATTTTCATCTTTCTCTAAAATACTTTTTTATAGTCTGCTGTCTCTCTTCAACAACCTAAAATACTGCCCTCTCTCTCTAAATATTTTTCATTTTAACAGAGAAAATAGGTTTTTTGGCAGTACTTTTTTTGAACGCTAAAAAAACAGTGAAAAATTGCAGTGTTTTATTCTAGAAATCGAAAGTTGGAAAGAAATCTTTAAAATGCGAGTAAAATCATAGCATAAAAATGAGAAAAACATGGTAAAAGTTGCTTAAACAAAAACATTACCCTTTAAATTATGCTAAAATATTTTAAGCCTTAAATTACCATCATGCCTTTACCACTACCATTGTGTCCAGAAATACCTATGTTTATAATAAAACTGATTCTAAATTCTTAAAAAATTATCTCTTTATTTTGGATATTTTTCTGTATTTTAAATCGCTATTTTAGGTTTAAGTATAAAGTTTTGGTTTAAAATGAAATGTCGTTTTTGAAAAGGCATTATTTTTAGCCTACTCTCACACCTACTTCTTTATGGAGTAACCACAGAACGAGCAAATTTTGAGTCCTATAAGTCTGCAAGGACCTAAATAATAGTGACTTATTAAAAGGAAGAATTTATAATAATAACTTCGGATTTCGTTCTTAAAAATCCTAGTTAATACATTATGTGTGTTCTAAAATATTTTGAGCCCGCTTCTGCATCTGCTAAGACAGGAAGTAGTATCTGAAAAAATTGCACTTTGCATCATGCAGGCAAGGTCACACAAGAACACACACAAACAAACTAAAGTTGAGATACCAAGTTTAGGTGGTTTTTTCTAAATAAATATTTCATGTGGTCATAACGCTTCTGTTCCTTACAAAGGAGCCATTTTGTGGTTTGCCGTGTTGCATTAAACATTATCATATGAAAACAAACCACAAAATTGTTATTACGGGAAAACTCGCGTGTTATTAAATTGTATTAGTTCAGCGAGGTCAAGAACCTATCGGTTGCAGTTATTTTGTAGTATGCGAACAACCCCATGATGGATATCGCTATTTATGTTACAAGACCCGGCAAGTAGCAGGGCTTAAATGTGTAATAAATGGTAACGAATCAGCGTGCATCGTACAAAATCTTATTTATCACTGTGTGATAATAAAAACAAAATTAGCACCTCGTGTTGTAATGAAAATATTACAGCGGTAATAAAAAATTACACCACCTCGTCCAGTAGTAAAAAAACTTACAGCACGGTGTGCGGTAATACATAAATTACAGCACGCAAAATCGTGCGCTAACTATATAGGCTGGTTATTTTGGATGCTACGGCATCCTGAAAGAAAATTTATTTTCTATTTTTACAAAAATACCCTATATACTTATAAAATATATAGTTGGTGCAAGAATGTTACCATTCTATGTATATTTTCAACACCTATTTGCTTATTTTTAAATTTACTATTACAAAAAAAAAACAAATCTTAATTATGTTAAGAAATATTTATCCTTCAATTAAATAGAATTTCTAGGTTTTGCAACAACGAGTCTATGCGCATAACTTTAGCTAATTATTGGCTAAATAAGATTTAGCATCCCTGCCGAAAAAACCGCATTCAAACTCTAAGTACTTCGCGAACAATTTTCTATTAAATATGGAAAGCTTGTGCGAGTCTAAGTTTAATTTACGTTGTATTCATAGTTTAGGTTAAGTTATAAGCTTAGTTTGATCTATTGGTTTAAGAGTGAAATCTGTTTGAATCAAAGATGTGATTCCTTAATTCAAGGAGTATTGGAGTATAAATTGCGTGTTGGATTAAGTATAATAATTGTTGATTTAAATATTATCTTTACTTTTCCTCAAGTATTACTTAGGCTTGCTTTACATAACTCATGGTTGCCTTAAGAAGAGCCTAAATCTCCATCCAAGTAGTTGTGCATACTTATTCCAACGACTCACTAATATTGAGGACTACGAAAACGAAATTATTCTTGGATCAACATGTATCCTGTTCTTACCAGTATATCATTTTTTCCGTGCACGTTTGCAAATAAAATATAATACGGTTTTTATTTGATTTTGCGGTTGTTTTGAATGCTACCACATGGTTGTAGATAAAATATTGTATATATAATAGATGTTTTTACCAAAGAAAAAAAAAATTTCTTTGGTGTTTACCGCCCTTAAATAACTACAAAACTCGCATTAAGGGTCAGTGACCTTAGATCAGGAAATGTCGAAGTGACGTTCAAAACAGTCATGTGATATACATACTTTTTGAAATCAAATAAACACCAGAATTGGCTAAACTTTGAATGAAAGGCAAATTTTGTAAAAACTAAGACACGGCTCGGAGCACTTTTGTTTTTTTGGCGAATAAGCTAAAATTTCTTTCTAAGGCCACCAATTCGAACTATTCAAACAGTTGAATCGATGGCCTTAGAGAGACATTTTAGCTTATTCGGCAAAAAAATCAAAAAAGTGCTTAGAGCCGTATCTTAGTATTTACAAAATTTGCCTTCCATTCAAAGTTTAGCCATTTCTGATGTTTATTTGATTTTAAAAAGTAAAATATATCACATAATCCGTTTTAAACCCAGGGAAACAACATATAGGGAATAGATATCACCAAAGAAAAAGTGGCAAATTTTGAACGAGCAGATGGAGTAATCTGAGAGGCATAATGGTTAGGTAAATTTATATTCCCTGGGTAAATTTGATCTCTGGTCAGACTTGACGTATAACCTTACTTTTTTATTTACTTTTTCTTTTTGTGTTTTTTACTTTTTAAAGTTGGAATTTCTTGGCCTTTTTTTGAGTCTTCTCTAAAATATCTAATAAATTGGTATATTTTAACTTCCACAGTTGTCCCAATGTCCTGCTTCGCGGATTGTATAAAAATTCCACGAAAAGTAAAGGCGAATTTTTCATAGTAAACTACTTATACCATGGTTATGGTTATCCAAACCGCTCGTATTTTCGCGTGTGTGGTTTGCAAACCACAATCAATTGTATTTGAAATGGTGCATCATGTGTGACGTCATACTTATCTAAACCATAAACCATGTCATTTTTGCGATTGGGTTTTCTTACCATGACGTCAGACCAAACGAACCTGGGGGGGGGGGTTAAGGAAAAATAATTAAAAAAACTTAATTTAAAGTCAAAATGTGACCATAATTGATAGAAGGAAATAGGTGCTTACAAGCGCGTACCTGGGCTTAAATGTAGAGGGGACGCCCCCTCCCCTGTTTTTGAGAAAATAGCACTTAAAATGCAATTTTTGACTTAATATTAAACTAAAATCGTAAATATTGATGGTGTTTTGGGAATTTGAGTTGTGTATTTGCCCTTAATTTTTTTTGTAGAAATGGTAAAATGCGCCACAGGCGAAAATTTTTGCGAAATGACACTTAAAATGCCATTTTTGACAACTAATCGCAGGCAAAATGTTTTGATAAAATTACATTAAAAAGACCATTTTGATGGTGATTGGAATTGAAAACAAATACAAAAATCAAACATTTTTATAGCGGTCATGAACGAACGAAATTGTAATAATGGAAGGTATTATAGCGCCGCAGTCGAAAAATTTTGCAATTTATTATTTTTTAAAGATTTTTTCCAGGATCTTCCCCGGGGGGGGGGGGGTGCGCCACTGGCTTTTTGACTCGTATTTTACATATATATTCAATTGTTTTTTTTTATTTCCATATCTATGATTAAAAAGTCATATACGGTGATTCTTTATGTAAAAGATGTGATACTTAATGCATAAAATGCGATTGAAAAAGTTGGCGATCGCAACACCTAAAAAAATTTACTACTAAATTAAATAAATGACTAATATCATTTTTATAATAATAATATATTGTTATCTTACGATTCTTATTCGCATTCAAAAATCTTATTAGTTCTCTCAACTAGGACTTAAACAGTGGTTGGTGGTGGAACACTTATATCTTAATAAAAGACATGATTTTAAGTGAAAATTTATTTAGTCGCATATTTCGGTAACAACTTTAATATTTTTGACTATTTTGAGTTGATAGAAATCAGTTAATTTTGCATATGTCCGTATGTAAGTGCAAATTTTGAAATACTCGGAAAATATGAAAATTTAAAGTAATTTTTTTCATACACTGAAAAAGAGTGCCGTTATTGTATGTATTTAATTGTGGTTTGTGACCGATGTTACAACGTTTTAAAATCTAACCGAAAAAAAAATCTCAAAATCAGCTGTTTATAAACGATCTCATGAAACTTAAAATTACTGGAGCTGTCTTTGCTGACAATACAACAATACTATGGATTGACAAATACATTATCACATTTCACGAACGTATTAACTCAGATTTTGCTAAAGTTATTGCATGGTGTAACTCGAATCGTTTATCTTCTAACATATCTAAAACTCATATTATTACGTTTAAGAACTTTGCTTTTCAACATCAATTGAACTTGGGAAACAAATGGCTCCAACAACGTATTTTTCTTTGGTGGAATCACATCTCTGTTATGGATTACCATTCTGGGGCTCTTGCAGCAAATTTCTGTAGGATCAGGTTTTTATTCTCCAAAAAAGGGCACTGCGATTTCTTTGTCAGGTTTCCCCTCGAACACACTGTAAACCACTCTTTATTGAAAATAAAATTTTGACACTCACTTGATTGTATATTTTAAAAACATGCCTCATGAAAAAACATCTCTCTAACTTTGTCCCAAATCGAAATTACTATAATACTCGACAAAATACCAATTTAAGGCTTCCAATACCTCATTCGACTTTAGTCAAACGTTCTTTCATTTACAATGGAGTAAAGTTGTACAATCATTTACCAATGAAAATTAAAGTTGAAGTCAATTTGAAACGGTTTAGAATCAAGTGTAAGTGTTGAGTGTAAGAATCTGCTGGTTAAGAAAGCTTTTTACACTGTAGATTATTACTTAGAATATTTAAGTAGGGTCTAACAGCTTCAAGGTCGTGTTAATTTATGTCTGTATTAGTATAATGTACGTCTAATTTGTATCAAGTGGTATTGTCTCTTTACTTCTATTTATGACATGTCGTCGCCCTAGATGTGAATGGAACTTATCCACATAACACTACTCTTGAGCAAAGCAAAATAAGATTAAACATTTTTTGTAGCATTTTTTTGTTCGCTATCATAAAAAAGTAATAAGTAAAAAAGTAAACGAAGGTTAAAGCTTTTGTCAACATAAAATTTGAACATTTTTAAAGTAGTTACTATCATTAACTCAAAATTGAATCTTTTGTGGATTAGGACCATTCACATCTATTATGTTAAAAAATTAAATTGCTTAAATATTCTATTCTAGAATAGTGTATTGCTTAATAATTTATTGTTTACATCCAGTATTAAATGTAAAAGCTATTTTGTTTTATTTATTTTTTATTTATTGTTTTATTTATTTTTTATTTATACTTAAGTTTTATATAATATTAATATGTTTAACTTTTTGGATTTGAGAACGGGGTTGAAATATGTTCTAGAAATTAAGTATGTAGAAAATTAGTTTTAATACCATCTGCTTTGTCAATTAAATTTACAAGTTATGACAATAAAGTATATTAAATCAAAAAACCCTTTTAGAATTTGGAATTTGAATAAAACTTCGTGTACTAATTGTATAACAGGCGCGACTATGACCGGTGTTACAATAGTAAGTCTTTTTAAATATGACGCTTTTATTTGTACATCGTTTTCATTTTTCATGACTGAAAAGGGTTATGGTACCCTTTCAGCCATAAACCGATTATATAAGTTCTGTCATATTTTAAATAATATTTGTTTAAAATAATTAAAACTTTCCAGTTTGCTATACAACCACCAACAGCACATTTATGCACCCTAAGATATACAGGGTGTTCCAAATTCGATGCTCACCATGGGTTTAAATTAGGGTAAAGTTGCGCAATTTGACGCTTTGCTCAAAACCAAAAAAAAGTTTACAAATTCCGGGTAGTTCCGAAATCTTTATTTTTAGTTTTTATTTTTCTGCGCCCTTATTCTTAAAGCTGTCAAAAAACGCTTAAAACTTTCTACAGGCACTTTTTTAAGATCTACCTAATGAGAGGTCCGTTTTCGAGATTTGACATTTCAGTATGACAAGGGCAATGTCAAGTTCATTTTTTCTTATGGACACATGCTTTTTTCTCATGCCGTTTGGTTCATAAAGGATAACAGATATTTTACAACCTCATTTTGACAAGTACCTGACGTTTTGAGTTATTTGACCATCATCAGCGTAAATTCAAAGATTAAAAAACAGAGAGAAAAACGTACTTTTAAAATGCTAAGTAAAGTTATTTTGTTATAACAAAATGTCAAAACAACTGTCATTTTTAAAATGTCAAAAAAACTAATTTTTTAAATGTCAAAAAAGTACTGTTTACTGGGTTTCCAAATTATCTTGAGTAAGTCCTAAAAAAGTGCCTGTAGAAAGTTTTAAGTGTTTTTTGACAGCTTTTAGAATAAGGGCGCAGAAAAATAAAAACTAAAAATTAAGATTTCGATTTTTTCCGCCTATCTCCGGAACTATCTGGAATTTGTAAACTTTTTTTTTAGTTTTAAGCAAAGCATAAAATTGCGCAACTTTCCCTAATTTAAACCTTTGCGTATCTCCTACCGTTTAGGAGATCCCTATGGTGAGCATCGAATTTGAAACACCCTGTATATATATATATATATATATATATATATATATATTAGTGCCTTTGGCGGCAAAATTTGAAGCAAATTTCGGTTGCAACCTGCACCCCCTAAATTAGCAAAAACTTGTTACATATTTATAAAGTAAATAAAAATTTCGTCGTATTTTTTATAATTTTTACACTATCAAAGACTCCGTTTCATAGCAGACAGTAAAATGTGACCGGCCTTATACAGGGTGTTCCAAATTCGATGCCAATAGGATTTTGATTTTTTTTTAGTTTTGAGCAAAGCATTAAATTGCGCAACTTTGCCCTAATTTAAACCTTCGTATCTCCTACCTTTCAGGAGATCCTCTTGGTGAGCATCGAATTTGGAACACGCGGTATATGGTTGGCAATAAAATGGTAAAAAGTTTTTTTAAATTCCAAATGCCAGTGTAATTTTTGGTATAACTTTGAAATATATTTCTTTACCAAGATATTCTATAGTTTATTCGCTAATGCTTTAAAAATTTGTATATATCCTTTTAGGAACTGTCCGCAAATACCATTTTGTGTCGTGTCATCCATCAGTTGCCAAGTCGTTCACTGGTTTATAATTTGCGGACAATAACTATAATTTATTTTTTTATGAACCTTAAAAAAAGATATAAAAAAAATAAACATATTTACAAAAACCCATGTCCAGCTACAACGGCCGGAATGTATCCTTCTTGTCCTTCTTTATTTTTGACATAAAACCATCCTGTAACGTCGACGTGCAATAAAAAAACCACTTCGTTTTTTCCTACCGACAGGCCATTTTTCGATGTTGCTTTGTAGTCCACGTCTATAACTAGTAGCGTGTGTCTGACAGCGGTCGCTACAAAATATTTATATATATAAACTTAATTTTATCTACAAGAACAGCTAACGAAGAGATTTTTTTTAATAGTATGTACAGGGTCGTCTATCATAGACCTTTTCCTGAAGTTAAGTTTTTTACTATTGATCCCAATGAGCATTTTCAGAAACTTCTGGTGACAGATATTTATATAATTATTATAAAGAGGGTTCCATTGATACCCTAGGGTTTTTAGAAGTTTCCTACAAGAATTGAGTTTGTATATTTGTTTTATTAAAGGCTCTAAATTGATGGTACCCTAAAGTAACATAAAACTGGCGTTGACAATATTTCCACGGACATCTTTATAAAAATTGAAGTCATTGGTTCAAACGTTATATAAATTGGTGTTAACAATGTTTCCACCAACATATTTATAAAAATATAAGTCATCAGTGACAAAAGTTATATAAATTGGTGTTTGAAATCTTTCTGTCAACCCACCTATAAAACCGTAAGTAACTATCAATTAAAGATATATAATAGATTGGTTTTTAAAATGTTGCTATCAACCCACTTATAAAACTTAATTAACCAACAACAAATTTATATAAGATAAGATTGAAAATATTTCGAGAGACACTTATAAAAACTTGGGAACTCACACACAATAGTTATATAAATTGGTGTCTGTAATATTCTTATGAACTCATTCATAAACCTTTTTTGCCCATAAGGTTTTTTCTATAATTTTGTTATTAATTTCTTTATATAGGGATTATAATACAACTGTTTTTAGAACAAAAAAAACAATTTTAATTTATTTTGGCAATTATAAAAACAAAACAAACAAGATTTTTTAAGGTTAATTTTGTGACATCAAAAGGCGCGTTTTTGCGACCTCAAAAGGAGCGTTTTTACGACATCAAAAGGCACGTTTTTGCGAGATACCATACCATTATTATCTTGTTTTAATTACATTAATCTGAAAGAGATAAGAGATCCAAATCTTTTTGAGATAGTTGCCGATGACAGATATCGGGATCGAATGCATTTTACACCCGATTCCCACCAGCGTTTCCCATGCGCAGTCACCCTGACTCAAAAAACTCATCACGTGGTCCGACATGAACTTGTATAGGCGAATCTCGCTTAGACCACGTGATACGTGTTTTGATTCGGGGGACCCACCAATGAGAAACGCATAGATGGGAACCGTGTTTTAGAAAAAGAGAACAATATAGTAACCGTGTTAAGGTCGCAAAAACGCACCGTGAAACGTCGAGCGCATACGCTGATACCGCTGGTCGGCGGCAAATGTGAACACCCCGGAAAATACTCGCCTGTACACCCTTCGACCCCGCAATCTAACTATATTCTTGAGATAGTTACCTCTGATAGTTATGCGGGCTTGAAGTGTGTGGAGGCGGGTATTTTTCCTGGTATGTGTAGTATGCTGGATCTCTCGAGGAATGCATTTAGGAAAAGAGAACAATGGTAACTATGTTAAGCTCGCAGAAACAGACCATCAGTGTTCATCACTGCGGCATCTGTAGCCCTTTGTTCCAAGTAGCATCATTTTTTAAAAGGGTTATAAAATAGTGTTGAGGAGGTAAACAGTGGTATCTGTAGCCCTTTGTTCCAAGTAGCATCATTTTTTAAAAGGGTTATAAAATAGTGTTGAGGAGGTAAACAGTGGTATTAGTTGTATTGTTTTTTTTATAGAATTGTCGGAAATTCTGGCCATTTTGGATTACAAAAATAGGCTTTTGGCCTAAATAAAAACGTTATTTATGGGGTTTCAACATGTGTTTCAATTGAAATATTGCTTGTTAGGGTTAAGAACAACATACAAAATTCAATATTTGTCCCAGAAAGAAAAAAACGCGTATGAAAAAAAAACCGATATTTAAATTAATATTTTTTTTTCTCGTTTTCTCAAGTATTTTTGGAGCCCATGAAATTTACGTGAGTGTATTCGAAAACTATACAGTACACACGGGACCGCAGCTGATTTTCAGAGTAGGATGACTTGAAAAACAGCTTTTATTTGACTATAGTATATAAATATTCATATTCCTGCTTCAGCTTATCTCAGTTTCATTTTTATTTATTTTAGAAGATTGCTAAACACCATTTTATAATTTTTTTTATTGTAAAAAGAAAAAGAATAATACATAACAAGCAAAGGGAAAAAAGATGGAAAATCTATATTTCTAAATCCATAAAAACCTTTAATTTGTTATGTAGTGTTGTTAGAACAGTAAAACCTTTTTATAATAATCTCTATACTTGAGGGCTCATAAGGAAGTTTTATAAAATCTATATGTTGTTTTTCTATCCATTACTATGTACCATAAATTTTTATAAGCTGGTGTTGAACAGTTGTTTTTCAAGTCTTTTTTACTCATTTAAGAGATATATTAGAGTTATAAAATTATCACCAACACTAAATAATATAACTTTTGGTTATTTTATGAAGGTTTTATATTATTTGCTGTAACTTTTATATAGAAAAAAATGCTCATTGGGATAGCAGGAAGTTCAAACAAGATGTATTAAATATACGAGATATTTTTCCATTTTTAACCTAACCTGTATTTTGGGAAAAAATTATTTCCAACAATACCACTCACTGAGAGTATTAATAAACCTGTTCATGAGACATTTGCAAATATGAATTACATAATAATTTTGCTCCACTAACATCGTGGTGGCGAGCGAAAAGTACTTATCATATCAACGCTTGTCTTTCTAAATAACGACAGTTTAAATAAAGGTGTCAATTACAATTGAATGGTACACGGGAAAAAGTGGCTCATCAATTTTTTTTACAGGAGAGCCAGGTTTAGCAAATTTCAGCCTATTCTTTTGCTGTAACCAGAGAGCATATAAATCTAAATTATATGCTCTCTATAAAACTATAACTATAACTATAAAACGGTGACAATATGGCAATTTGTGCGCAAGTGTCGAGCCCCTTTTTCTCGTGCACCCTTCATTTGTTAAATAATACATTATATACCTAGGGACCGATACTTTTTATCCTGAGGTGAAAATTTTGTAACCTGGCCGGAGAGAGAGTTGGGTCGGGTTTATCACCGAGGGATAAAAAGACTTAAGTCTCGGGGAATATATTCTATTTTTTGCACTTTTGGGATTTGTTTTAATCAAAAAATATCATACTGGTCTAAAAGGAGAAAAAAATCCTTATACGCCGTCCTAATTAAAAACACAGTAAGTTCCATGCTAACTGTATAGAACTTACTGGGTTTTTAATTAGGACGGCAGTATAGATGTCGTAAATGTAACGAAAAAGGACATATGATAAGAAATTGTTCACAATGGAAAAAAAATGGAAAAGAAAATAATCGAAAGCTCTCACAGCGGGAGTAAAAAGTAAAGAAGAAAAAATAACATTGCAAGAAAGATCTGAAAAAATCCTATTTGTAATTAACAGGGGAGCAACCAATCACCCACAGAATATAGATAGAATAAGCATAGCAAATGTGGGAGAAGCTGTATATGCAAAAAGGTGATTGATGTTAGAAATTACAGAAGGGATAAAAATAATAATAATTCTAGATAATGTTTTGAGTTTTAAAATTTGGCACATAATCTCATGTTGGTAAAGAAAATGGAAGAAAAAATTGAACGGTAGTATTTTCAAATGGAAAAGTGGAAATACAAAAGCAAGGTGTCACAATAATCACAGGGGAGCGAAACAAGAATTTATATGTAATAAAGATAAATTTAAGATCTGAAAATAGTGAAGCAAAGATGACCGAAGTGGACAAAAATTTAATGCATAGAAGAATGGGACCTTCGACAATGTGAGGCTGTGTGTGAAGTATCTATGAAAGGAAAGCAGTCTCGATTCCCCCACAAATCTATAGAAAAACAAAGAAGCATGTGTTGGAGGTTGTTTCTTCAGATCTATGTAGTCCGGTAAATCCATGAAGGAAAAAGATACTGTATGCTGCTTTATGAAAAAAAAGAATTAAGTTTTAAAGCATTTTTAAACGTACCTTTCTTAAAATTTGGAAAAACTATGGAAAGTGTTCAAGTCACTATGTAAATAGAAAGGAATATGGAGTGACCAAAGGATACAATAGAACAGCGAGTTGTCTTATCGTTGATTCGAAACTGGGCAAAGCATTTTGGCAAGAAGCGGTGTACTTGATAAACAGTACTCAAATAATCACCATAAAAGATATAAGAACACCAGCCGAGATATGGTACAGGGGAAATCAAATATAGACAAGATAAGGTTATTTGGATGCAAGGTATATCTACATAGCGGAAAGGAAGACAAATCGAAAACTAGATAGCAGATCAAAAGTCACAATCAAGTGACAACGAGTGCCAAACCAAAGAACCAGAAGACTATGAAAGTTGTAATGAGGAACCACAAGGAAACTAGAAAGAACAAGAAAACTATCAGCTAAATATGTTATGACTGCCCTGTCCCCAGGAATTATGTCACCAGAAATTTCTGACAAATATAATGAGACGACTAGAAAGGGATGCCATAAAGCCATAGAAGAAAGGTAAAACAAAAAGTAGTAGTAGTAGTTTTTCAAAAATCATGGCTTATATTAGAAAATATAAATGCAAGTCTAAATAGTATGTTTCACAGACTTTTACACGTGCCTATGTCTTCAGAAAATTTTCGAAAAGAAAAACAAACTATTTACCAAATAGGAATTATAAGTGGTTTTGATAACAATTCATTGACAAACTTTGGAATAAAAAGTACAACAAATTTTTAAAATTAAAACTTGAAGAAATAACTGCCAAGCACAGTTGTTTCAAAATCACACATCAAGTTTTTAATATTTTTATATTTTATATCTTGGCTCCTTATCTGAAAAACTAGGTAATATATTGAAAAAATATTATCCTGACTCTAAAATTGCTTTCACACCTTTAAACAATATCAAATCTTTATTTTCCAGAATTAAGCATCCTTTTCCGATTATCTCACAGAGTGGCATTTATAAATTAAACTGTGCTGATTGTTATGCTTCATATATTGGTCAAACTGGAAGAACATTTGAAACTAGAATAAAAGAACACTTGCGGTCGAGAACAAGTATTCAAGATAATAAATCAGCGTTTGGCACCCATTTAAAAAACGAAAAACACAATTTCTCAGTAGAAAACAATTTTAAACCACGACATGTGGTTAGTAAGGGTAGGAAATTGAATAATTTGGAAAACATTAAAATCGTCAAACTAGAAATAGATAACATTGTCTCAATGATAAGTCCCCTTCTGTGTACATAAAAGCTGCAAATTCATTTAAATAACTTCTTTCACCCTCCCCCAATAAAAAATAAAAAAAATAGAACAATCAATTGAAGAAACCCAAATTGGATCCCATTAAAGTCTGGTTTCTGTTTTTTTAATTGTATTTCTGCACTCTTTCATATATATGATTTTGTTTAAGTAATAGAATAATAACAATTATTTTAAAAGAGAAGGTATTTTTTCTCATCACTCCTTCCTTTTTATAAAGAAATTATTTTGCTATTTTCATTTCCTGACCTAGTAATAGTGATTGTGTGTTTTGTTAACAGGGTTGAAAAAGTTCAAATATAAAAAGAAACGTCCCAAAGAAGAAAAATAGTATTTTCCTTAAGCATTTCCATAACCTACAAGATCAGTGTAAAATTAGTAGGATACTGTCACTTTCAGTATATCGGCTAATATTGGTCCAAGTTTTGAAAACTTGCTTTTTATAAAAAAAATAAACACTAATTCTTTTTTAACAAAATTTTTGACACCGATTACCTTTTGCCATTGCGGTTGCTCTCAAATACAGTCGATCTACGCTCTTTTCGCTGGTGCTAAAAGCGTTTTTATAACTGCATTCTCTGGTGTTGTAGTAGATTTCAATGTCCGATTCGGGGCCGTATTCGTATTCCGATTTCGAACTTATTTTTTCCGTATCGGTCATATTGCCGGACGGTTTCGGGAAAACGTCTGCGGATTTTTCCCAGCACGGGGAGGGGGTGTCGTCGTCCTGCATCGGAATGATACCTAGAATTTTAGTAGCACTGTTACACCATGTCATTTGAGTCAATCCAGTGTTCAGATTTTTATGTTATATGGACGTTGATATATTTTTTTTTACCAATTTCAAAAAAAGCGAGCTTATAACTTAGACGCGTATGTTTTTTTTAGATGTGTGTTTTAGCATAATTTCCAAACAGATTCACCGATGTTCATTATTCTTTTTCTATTCGATTTAGGAATGGTGGTCTCTTTATTGAAAAACATACTTTCCGCACCACTCAAACAACGATAATATATTAAAGAATAAGCCAGAAAGGTGCATTCAAAAACACTAAAAACTAAAAGGTTTTTAACAAAAAATTGAACCCACTTCAAAAAAATACACTAAAAGTTAATAAGTTTGATTTATCTTATTAATCTAAATTCTTCTTTTAGTCCATGAAGTTGGTTCAATTTTTTGTTAAAAAGTTTTTATTTAGCTGAGACTTTTTCCATCCATCTTAGGATCAATCGCCCAGGGTTGCTAAAAAATTTTTACTCAAGAGAAAATTACAAAAGCTTTGCAGAATAAGATACAACCCTGCATTAAATCTAGTTTAAATTTTATTGGTGTTTCTACAACTAAGATTATAGTAAAATCAATGAATAGCGAGCTTTCCCTCAAAAAAGTTAATGGTAAACGTAGATCCGGATTTCGCACTTGTGGTGCTCATCAGTAAGGTCTAGGAATTAGGAGATAAAATGATGATGAAAAAATTCACACAGGATTCATGTAAAAGACAACCATCTGTCAAATTGCAGATTCGGCAGATGTACCTTTAATTGGAAGGAAAATTAAGCGTCTCTACGTAGACAGATATAATTATCTTTACAGATATCCTGAGCTCTGAGTTGATAAATTTAAAAAGGGATTTAGTGACGGTGAATAAATAACAAAATCAATCAATAGCGAGCTCCGTAGATACGGATTTCGCAGTTGTGGTGCTCATCATTACGGTGCTAGGAACTAGGAGATGAAATGATGATGAAAAAATCTGTCACAGGACCTTTTTTGGGGGAAAGCTCGCTATTGATTTTGTTATTTATTCACCCTCACTAAATTCCTTTTTAAGATTATAGTCTTCGCTGGCAGCTTTTTATGTCTTACTTATGCAAAATTTTGCTTTTTCTATCCAAATACAGAAATTTTTCACACTTTAGTGTTTCTTTTTGCAATTTTGCAAATATGAGCAGGCAAATGGCGTATTTGGATCCATATGTCACAAAAATGAAAGTCACAATTTAAAAACTGTTACTAGAGAACCTTAGACATAAGCTTTATCTTTAAAACGAGACTAAAATTTCTGAAAAATTTCTGTATTTGGATAGAAAAACGTGGGGCAAAAAATACCCTTGCAAGCGAAATTGTGCGTACGACAAGGAAAGCTGCCGTGGAAGACTACACTCTTAACTTGAAATACCAATTGCCGTGTCACATTCTAAACATCAACTATTTACGTATTCATTTTTCACTTAATTAATTTTTAAATACCTAACGGTAAGCAAGCAGCATAGCTCACATATCCTTCTTCGGCATGGGGTGTTTGAACATACAACCAGTGTTGGTTTTTGAATATTGCATTTACAACCATCCCTAATTAAAAAAAAAATACTAAAAAATTGGACGTTTTTGTCTTAAATTATAAATTATTTTGCCAATGTTCTGGAAAATCAAACAAGAAGTTTTTTTATACCTTCATCAAAAACATGATTTTAGTAAGTCTCTGCAGAGGCTGGCTTTTTTGGTTACCGATGCAAAAAAAACTTTTTTTTATCACGGGTGCAAAAAAATATTTCTGTCCGTTTTTTACCCAAAATTAAAGACAATTGGGGAAATTAGTAATATTGAAAAAATCTAATTTTTGCCTATAAATTAAGAAATTTCCGCCAGTTTTTACCAAATATTTACGAATATAGTAGTTTTCACCACTAGTGGCTAAAATAGTGCTTTTATTTACAAGCGTTGCATTAAATAACGAGCGCAGCACTATTTTAGCCACTAGTTGTGAAAACTACTATTTACAATTAGTGTCTAAAATAGTTTTTTTTTAAAGCGCTGGTTTAAATAACGAGCGCAGCGAGTGATTTAAAAATGCGAGTAAAAAAGCACAGTTTAGCCGCGACATGTAAACACTATTTTTTAATACTCTTATCAAAAAATCCTTAAAAAACAGGAAAAAATGGTAACCTTACTTTACTATTGTTCATGTTTTCTTCCCCTTGATTAACATTTTGTTTGGACATCTTGAGTGTAGAGAGGGGATTGCACAGAAAAACTTTGTTGTTTCTTATGGCAACGTTTCGTGCCCCATTACCACTTTATCAAGCCTCAGAATACATTAGTTTTTGTTGTAACGTCCTTCCACTATCATAGCCGACTCTAGTAACAAACTCAATTCATAAAAATATCCTCGAAAAAAATCCTGGGCCACGAAACGTTGCCATAAGAAACAATAGAGTATTACTTTACTATGTTTTCACGTTAAACTTAATAGGTTTTCAATACGATTTGAGCGCGATTCTATTGTACCGATTTTTTTTAGAAAATTAAAAAACAACCATAAAGGGTTGGTTAACTCGCATACGGAATTAACTGTCAAATCCAGTCTGGTTAAAACTTTCACTCGTTTTCGATACGATCCGCGTTTTTACGACGGCTAGATTCCAATACGATACGATCCCAGAAAAAGGCGTATTGAACTGATTCAGGGCCAACGAACAGTGAATCGTATTGAAATCTTATTCAGTTTCACGTGAAAATATTTCTGAGCCCATTATCTTTGTCGTTTGTTATGTATTTTCAAAATGATTGTTTTGTGAATACTTGAAAAACACTGAAATTTAAGTAAAAAAAGGATGGAAATTTTTTGATCTTAAAACGCGAGTAAAAAAAAACAAAGTTTAACACCGAGTTGTAAACTATTTTTTTTAAATACCTTCATCAAAAAAAAACATACAAAAAATTAGAACAAAAAAGCATATCCTTCTGCTGACCATTTAATTTGTTGGCATTAATTGTGTGCAAAAAAATAATAATATTTTTTTAGCACCCCTTAACAATAAAAAATGTTTTGCATACTAAAAGCGTGGTAAAAGGCAACTGATAACAGAACTGAAAAGGACGCAGCATTTTAGGATTGTCTACGATTAGAGAGCATTGAAGTTAAAAGAATGTTGGTTAATGTTAATGCACTTAAAACAACTGAAGGGATGCTTAATGCTTACCAAGAGGAAGAGAAATTTCGGCTTGGTACCCTCCTACCCTTGTCTGATAAAGGGTGCTCGGAAACGCCAGAACCACTGGTATGTTGGCTGGTTTGTCCAATGTTGCCTGAAAAACAGTTTCCGATTACAAACTGGTAAATTGTCAAGAAAATTGTATGGGATGTTCCATAAAAAAAACGCTTTTTTTTTCATTGCCTGTAATTTCGTCAGTAGGTGCTTCCACATTTTTTTAAATTTGGTAGTAGTTTTGTACCTTTAGTAATTCGTATCTCCGTTGTATGAACAGCTGTTCATACAACGATATCTCCAACTTGTAAATACCAAAAGTTTGTGTTTTGATGCATGTATTTTAAATTTCAAGTGGAAAAAGCAACTATATTAATATTTTCTAACTACGTGACGCCCCTCCACGGCTAAAGTTAAGGCTGTCTATTGCTATGTTTTCATGGATATTGAATTCGTTTTCAATATGTTTTGAAAACTTTTTTTTCATGAGTTTTCATGACAGGTTTTCAAATCGATTTTGAATCGATTTGAAAACGGTTTTAAAATTTTGATATTTGGCAGCTGACATATGTCATAGTTGTCACATATTCATTTTTTAGTTTTGGTACTTTTTTTTAAAATGTATTTTATTTAAAAGATGATGTTGGCCATTGCCACACATTCTTTTTAAATTTTAATTACTACTCGTGTTTGCAAGTGGAAGTGAAGAAAGAAATGCTGGACTGGCATATGTGCATAGCACATACACTTTCGAGCCAAATATTTCTTTTATTTTCCATAATTAATTTTTTTAAAGTCTTTAAAAAACAAATCTCTAGTTATTTAAGTAAGGTTATGTTATTAATCTTCTTTTTTCTATACAATCCGCCAAATTTTAGAATGCCGGTTCCACAGTTTCACTTCTATTTCTCTCTCTCTCTCAAAAAGAGTGAGAGCAATAAAATATAATTTGCGGCTGTCTGGTAATCCGACGCAATACGCATGTTTAAACTCAATCCCCGTTTTCATGGAAAATCGGTATTTCGATCTCAATACGATCTTGATCCAACCCTAAAAATTTTCAGGTCGGATCTAGATTGAAATCGATTTGAATACTGGAAAAACAGGCGTTTTCATGGACGGTATCGGATTGAAATCGTTTTCAGAAAGAACTCAATTCCCATGAAAGCGTAGCATATATTTTTGCAATACGTATTCCTAAACTTGCTCCTTGTCTACAATTTGGTACATAGACCTTATTTATATTCCCATAGTAAAGGAACAAAAGGTGCAAAAACCAATTTAAGTGAAAAACTGCCAAATACTTAAATGTTGAACTTTGATCCCCAGTATCTCAAAACCACTAACCAGATTGCTGTGATGATAGATTTTCATCAGGACAACAACATCTAAAGTATATGCCAAACATTATTCAAAATTTTGCAACTTTTATGAAAAGAACCACCCTGTAACTTTAATCTAAAATCGAAACATGAGAGTAATAATAATGGCCGGTCGTGGGTGGGATAAACAGACGGATGGACAGACATGTGGTCTGAAGCGGTGGCTCAGGGGCCTATTATTAGCCCCGATGTGACAGGTGGTATTTAAGGTATTTTATGTTTACGACGTGATTTGTGGTTGTTCTTTTCCTGGATTTTATAAGATTTTTTTATTCAAACAATTCTGGTCAACTGATAAAATATGTTTAAGGGAACAAATGCGTTAAGGTTACCTGAAGGTACTGCCTGGAAATGTCATGGAGAATTTTTTCTTGTAAACTGTCATGGAATACCTGGATAATAATTGTATATAAACTATATGCGTTGTACTTTTAATAAAGTTTTTCTTCTAAAAATTAGTACCTTGAGCAAATCCTATTGTATTGTAGAAACTTCAAGCGTTCTAATTTTTTTTGTTATTAAGTAGGTTCATAAAAAAGTATTAAGAATTCTTAGTTTTTAAAATGTTTGGAATATTTAAGGTGGGTCAAAAAACCGTACATTTTTTTTCGGCTGTAGTTTGGCTACCGTAAGTTTGAGTTTTGTAATTTTAGCTTCTGCAAAAAGCAAAAGCTCCCCAATATATGAAACTTTTGTAAAATTGACATTTCGTTAAAATCGTTTTTAACACCTTTCCCCCCGCCCAAAATTTAATGTGCGCCAGTGCACTCAATTTTAGACATTTTCCATAAAGACACACATCTTTGTCGTGCACCGAGAGGTATCACTTCTCAAAATCGGACAATAAGTAATAAAGCTCAACGTTAACGAAGTAAGTGGTATTTTAATCCTTGGTAGTTTGTGTTCTACTATATAGTAAAAAGAGGTATCATTCGTAAAAGTCGGACAAGAACTAAAAAAGCTTTGCTCAACGAAAAAGTGCTTTTTTTAAACCTGTGTAAAATAGATAGAATGCAGAAAATTTTTATATTGCTGATTTTTTAAAACTTTTCCGATTTTGATATTTTATATAGTGTCCAGAAATAACAAAATCGGATAAGTATTCAGGAAAATAAAAATTTTCTGCATTTTATCTGTTTTATACAGGTTAAAAAAATTAGCTCTTTCATTAAGTACAGCTTTTTTAGTTCTTGTGCGATTTTTATGAATGATTCCTCTGTGTACACTGAAAAGCCGTGGCTTTCAGGATAATTGAAATCAAATACATTGGCGTACAACAAAGTTTGGCAAGAAAGAGTAAAAAATATCTAAGTTTCAAAAGCATGCGCCATTACGGATTTTCAGTCATAAAATATCAAATTCGACAGATAGCGTATATACGCCAGAGCCTTAGCTTCCCGCAGAATTCTAAATCTAACAAAGGGTTAAAACACTACTTACTTCGTTTTGGTGTTGAGCTTTATTACTTCTTGTCCGATTTTTAGAAATGATATCTCTCTGTGCACGACAAAGGCGTCTCTTTATGGCAAATGTCTAAAATCGAGTACAATGGCGCACATAAAATTTTGGCGGGGGGTGTCAAAAATGAGGAAATTTAAAAACCATGCGCCATCTTGGATTGTAACGAAATGTCAATTTGGACAAAAGTTTCATATAGTAGTTTCTGCAAAAGCTAAAATCACAAAAAACTAAAACTACAGCCGAAAAAAAAAATCTACGGTTTTTTTTGGTCCACCTTAATATAGTTTCATTTTTATGATTTGGTCATGGATAAAAACTGTCATGGAGATTTTTTTGACACGAAGGGGCTCACGTATTTGAGGGAGAGGGACACTTTGTTGATCTTGAAATTTTTGTAGCACGCATCCCCTAGAGACACAATATGCTCCAAAATTGTTATTATGCAGGTAGTTACAGTACAAAAAATGAAAGAAACACCATTAACCATTTGAATTTTTGAGCACTGTGCCTACTTGTTGGAAAGCTATATTCAAAATAGTACAAAACAACGTTTTATGTGCTCATATTTGTGCGTTGGGTCGGTTTAAGGAATAATTAAATTCAGTCGTGCAGCTTATGCACATGCTTATTCTCCAATCTTGAGGTGTCGGACATCCGGTTAAGCTAACATCGTACATTGTAATCAAGAATCGTATTATACATTAAGGAAAGACGATCCTTCAAAAATCAATAAAATTTCAGATTTTTTTCCGAAAATTTACAAAATTAAATATTTTGTTTGGAGAGGTTTACTCAGAAACTGAAAAAGCAATCCAAATTCTACCAAGACACAAAGATTTACCGATAATTTCTCTTAAAGAACCAACTCCAACAATTTTTAAAAGGTGGCCGAAATATTTTTGCAATAGAAGAATGTGTCGTTATGTCGAAATTCGTCCAAAGTCCATGTACTCGAACACCGCGTGCAGGGCAACCTTTGTGTCGGCTTCATGGATAAGAACTGAACAAAATTGTGACAGAACCTTTTAGAGAATATCATGTAGATTATTTTGGTGCGGTTTTAACCAAATTATCCTCTCAGTAATTTTGCAATATGCAAAATAGTGAAAAATGGATAAGTTTTTCAAAAGGTGCAATTTTTAGTATTTTCACTGTTCCATGATTTTTGATAAACGCTCTTCAAAATTGATCATGACTATGATTCAATTTAGACTTTTTGGAAATGTTGGTTTCTGCTGAATATCATAAAATAAAAATGATTTTCCTGTGTGCGGATTTTTACGAACAATCATGGAAATTGTCAGTCAACTACCAAAATCGAAATTTCCTTAAAAAAACGGCTGAGATCGATTTTCAAAAAATTATTTCAGCTTTATGGGGCGAGCCTGAACTAAAATTGTGGTTTTATAGGATTCACAAAACGTTCTAGATATTAAATATTCAAACACAGAATCGTACAAATACGCAAGGCATAAAAAAAAATTATTCAAAATATGTAAAAAAGTGACAATATTTTTTTTTCAATATTTTATTTTGACTTGCGGAAGAAATACTCAGCTAAGTCCCACAAAAGTTTTTCTTACACCGACGAGTAAATAGATTTCTTGGCCCTCGATTGAGCTATAAAAGAACTTTGTAGGATGTCAAATGTTGGCACACTAAAAATGATCTTTTGCCTGCGCCTCTGGATCCAGAAGGGGGTGATTGATTTTAACTATCATTAAAAATGCGCCAAAGTCTACTTTAGCTGTGTACAAAAATTCTTTGCCCTAGAAGTTTTCCGCCAGCAAAAATGGAAATCGCGAGTTTTTAACCGCACTATATATTTGGAACAGAGAAAGTGGGTCGAGTGATACCTTGTTTTGAAGGTCTTTCAAAGATCATTAAAATAGTATTAAAATTTGTAAAATCTAGCGATTATTTCCTAGGGATTATTTTCCGAGATATTAGACACTTAAAGTAAATATTTAAAAGCATCGGCATCGGTATACCTAACGCGTTCGAAACAAAGCCAAAATACACTACAGTTTTGAATTTTTCATGCCAGGTGCGATGACAGAACAGCTGATTCCACTCGTTGCATACAGAGGGATGTACGTAACGTTACGGACCCACGAACGTACGCAACGATTTCAATCAGCAGTTCTGTATCATCGCACCCTTCAAAAAAGCGGGCATCGTTCGAAACATCGATTAAACAAGTCAAAAATGTAGTGTATTTTGGCTTTATTTCGAACGCGTTAGGTATACCGATACCGATGCGTTTAACTTATATTTAAACGCATCGGCATCGGTATACCTTACGCGTTCGAAACAAAGCCAAAATACACTACATTTTTGACTTGTTCATGCCAGGTTTCGAACGATGCTTGCTTCTTTGATGGGTGAGATGACAGAACAGCTGATTCCACTCGTTGCGTACGGCGGGATGTACGTAACGTTAGGGACCCACGAACGTACGCAACAATTGCAATCAGCTGGTTTGTCATCTCATCTGCCAAACAAGCAGGCCTCGTTCAAAACATGTCATAAGTAAAAAATGTGCTGACTTTAGGCGTTGATTTGAACGCGTTAGGAATACTGATACCGATGCGTTGAAAGTAGACACACACCGTTAATGAGGTAATATTATTAGGACATTTTTCGGAGATGCGAAATTCGATTCCATACTTCAAGGCAAGGAAAAAGATGCTTGGAATGCATTAAAAATCGTTGCAATAAATTTTTTGGAAAACACTAGAACAGAAAACCGAAGACCTGTAACTTTTTTTGTGTCTGGATATCATGTCGTTAAAAATTCATTCCTTGGATTCTCATCTGGATTAGTTTCCGGAAAATTGTGATGCCCCCCAGAGGCTACTTTCAAAAATTCATTCCTTGGATTCTCATCTGGATTACTTTCCGGAAAATTGTGATGCTCCAGAGGCTACTTTCAAAAGGCAAGATAAGAAGCGTAAATTGAGTGTCTAAACTCTGGATTCAATAATAAAAGTGTGTTATTTAATTACTTGTGTTAAATTGAAAATGTATGGTAATATGTGTTTTGTATATTCATTTTATGCTTATAAATTTTGTAACAAATAATAGTATTTTTTGCGAGCTAACTTATATCTTTAATTGGTATTTTTTACTTCCCTCGCTAAAGGGAAGTAATGTAATCATCAAAAAAATCGCACTTCGAGATTTTCATGATCCTCCACGAACTTTGAGGTTCCGAATAGTGATAAGCACAAATCCAGACGCCGCATAGAGGAACGGCTTAGTATAATATCAGAGACATAGACCAAAAAATGTTCTTTATATTTTTAAAATTAAATTCACACAATTATTTAGAAAGAAGCCCATTTATTATCATTTTATTGTAATTTTGGATGATAGATATCTTAAGGCGTTAAATTTTGGCTACAAGTGAGTCTAATTACAAATTTTACTACTATTTAAAACTAAAAAAATCTAGTATAAAATGTTGACTTTAGTAAATATTTTTGTTATATGATTGCCTAATACTGATTAATGGTTTTTTGAAATTTTTACACAAATAAGTCGTCTTTTTTATCAGAAATATAATAATAAAATGAACAAATTAGGTAAAAATATATCGACATCTAAGTTTTTGTATTTACAAAATTTGATATTTGACAGGATTCGCTTTACCAGTAATCTCAATATAATTGCTCACAAAAATATAACATTTATCTGCTACGATCTGCTACCAAGATGGCTATGGAAGTTGAGCGTATGGGCAAAGCGTCATTTTTGCAGTTCGTTATAAAAAGCGCATTTGAGTTGTCAAAAAATAAAAAAATATGTTTTTATAGTAAAATTAAAAGCTTCTTCTTTCCAAAAAATTCAAGACGAAAAAGTTAGGTGACTATATTTTTGGGTTGCCCTGTATATGGTTTAAATCATGTAAAGTAACTATTTTTTTAAAATTTAAGACGTTGCTCTTTGTACAATATAACTGTGTATAAAACTCATTCCTAGCTTTTCCAGATTAAAAGTTTCAAGTAAAAAACCTCATGTCCCTCTGTTCCCATAAGGTCGTTCCACTGTGCGCCGTCGCTCTGTCTGTCGGTCGGTCTGTCTGTCTGTCTGTCGCCTACTTTGTCGCCACTATAACTGAAAAACTCCTTCACTAATCATAACAAAATTTTACATAGTGATTACTTTTGTTGACACGCAGACCCCTATTGTTTTTGAGCATTCTCCTAGTAAACCCTTCGGAGCTACCCCCAAAAAACTTCATCCCTAAAAAAAAATGTTGTTTTTTCTTATCGTGTAATACCTCCTTGGAAAGCTTATAAAAATATTAGTTGAACGGCGCCAAAAATGTTGACTACATATATATCACATAAAAAATGTAAAAAACAATTGAAAAATTCAATTTTCTGTGCCATATATCTCGAGTTATGAAACGAAATGTTAAATAAAAAGTAGCTTAGGTTAAGATCTAGGTCACACCCTATTGTCTTCAAATTTTATACAAATCGGTTTAGCCGTTATTGCGTGATGAATGGACAAAACTCGTATGTATACGAGGATATATATATAGCACATGTAAAACGAAATGTTTTTAGAAACAATAAAGTCTGAATCTATATATACATATATATATATATATATGTATATATATATATATATATATATATATATATATATATATATGTATTGGAAAAGTCCGTGCACCCTGAAAAAGTCTGGCTACACCCTGGCGAAGATTGGAAAAGTCTGGAAACGCCCTGGAAAAGTCTGGAAAGACCATGAAAAGTCTGGATACACTCTGGAAAGACCCTAGAAAAGTCTGGAAACACTGGAAAAGTCTGGAAAGACCCTGGAAAAGTCTGGAAAGACCCTTGAAAAGTCTGGATACACTTTGGAAAGTCTGGAAAGACCCTGGAAAAGTCTGGATACACTTTGGAAAGTCTGGAAAGACCCTGGAAACGTCTGGATATACTCTAGAAAAGTCTGGAGAAGTCTGGAACGACTCTGGAAAAGTCTGGAAAAAGTCTGGAAAGACCCTGGAACAGTCTGAAAAGACTCTGGAAAAATCTGGATATATTCTGGAAAAGTCTGGAAACACTGGAAAAGTCTAGATACATTCTGGAAAACTCTGGAAAGACCCTGGAAAAGTCTGACTACATTCTGGAAAAGTCTGGAAAGACCCTGGAAAAGTCTGGATACACTCTGGGAAACCCCGGGAAAAGTCCGAGTACACCATGGAAAAGTCTGAATACGCCCCTGAACAGTGTAGATACACCCAAGAAAAGTCTGGATATACCCTGGAAAAGTCTGACCAACCCAATCTAACCCATGTATATATCAGTAGCGGTTTTTAGTTTTAGAGTAAACCTTTACTCAATTTATTTGTTACTTAAGTTGTTGTTTTTTTTAGGACACAAGACAAAGCTTGGAATTTGTTCCCTAGTGTTATTAAACAGCTTTTGTCGAGAATGTAAATATCGATCTAATTCTGAAAACCGTGTTTTTCGCTAGCCGCTACGATTGGTGACAACAACGACGGATATGACAGAATTTCGGTTTGTGAGTTAGAATTAAAAAAAAGTTTAACCCGCTTCCTGCCCTCTGGGCCCGTATTCTTCAATTTCGAGGAAAGGAATGCTCCCGGGTATCAGAAACGCACCTTATTTGTCGAAATTTTCTGTCTGTTTTGGCACTAATGACTTTGTTCGTGAGTGGTTTTGCCGTCAGATTGTTCTCCTCGTATAAGGCAGGAGAGCAAAATCGCTCACAACTAATGCCATTAGTGCCAAAACTGACAGAAATGTGACGAAAAAATGAGAATTCGGCCAATCAGGTGCGTTTCTAATTCCCGGGAGCACTCCCTTCCCCAAAATTGAAGAATACGGGCTATGTTCAACTCCTCACCGCCATCAAAAACTAATCAACTCATTGCCTGGGGCCAAATTTAATAAATATCGGTTTAGCGACATTGCGTTATTCTGACAGACCGTCATCTTTACAAAAATTTTTATTTATGCTTTTTGGACCTAAATAACTTATTTTTAGGGCAAATAAAAAAAAATTTCGCAAAAGAGCCTAAAAAAATAAATCGAGTACCGATAGACTACTTTTTAAAAGACCTTCAACAAACTTTTTATTTATTCGAATTAAATTCTGTAAAGAAGAACATATTAAAAATAACTTTGGTGATCAATTTGGCATACTCTAAAAAGTAATCTAATTTAACAAATATTTCTAAAAACTAAAAATATTAAAAAGTTTAAATTGTGCCGTCTCTCCTAGAGCGCTAGTAGACATGGTCCACCCCACTATATGAGAGATTGACCACACTAATTTAGTTTTTATCCAAGACATGACAGTTATGACTGTCATTATTAATGTCATTTTAGATAAGTAAAATATCAAATAACACACTAGTGTGTTATAATCCAAAACTCACTAGTTCATATTTAAAGTAGTATTCTATTTATTTATTACTATTACAAGCAGAATTCACATTTATATTGAAATTAAAGGAAAACGCTAACGATTTATTCGAATTTGGATTCATTGTAAAATTCGTTGGTTCATTGGAACTAGGCGCTCCCATATCGGTACAGCTGCTGATAGTGCTAAAAGACGCCGACACATTAGAACCTTGTATTTTTTCTGCAATTTGTATTTTGTTATACACCGATTCTTGTAGGTATCCTTTTGCTACGGTCGAGGACTTCAATTATCCGTGACGCTTCAAAGTAGTCATGTTAGCCGCTGCATTGGCCAAAAGAGTCGCCGAAAACCTTCTCAGGCAGTGACCGGTGTAGAGCGCTGGTTCCTCCAATTTCAAAAACATTGCAATTCTTGAAGGTATTTTCGACAACGTATTTGTTTCCACACACTGGCTGGTACACCTCCCATTTTTTTAAAAAAAAAACAAAAAAGCAGCTAGAACTAGTATTCTTTGACCTCAAAAACATGTACTTTTTACAAAAATTGTTCGGGTTAACGGGAAATCCTTCTTCCTTTATGGTGAAACTTCGCTCTATTTCTTGCTTTTAGTGTATGGCAAAACTACTTGAAAATATTTCCCTTTGTCCAAATTCATCGCATCTACAAACACCGCTAATCCACATTATCAAAGCCACTTTCATCAACAGGTTCTCGTCGTCGGGAGCATCGTTCAAAAACTTCTCTATTTCAGGTCGTTCTAATGTCTTGGACTTCTTTGGTTTGTATCCCTGTGATTTGCTTTTCGAAAAGCTCGTTAGTTTGCCATATTTTGAAATGTAGATTTTTTTATAAAGGTGAATAGTCGAGCGAAGCATCGAGTATTTGGTCCATAGCGACGATGGGGCAATTTTTGTTGCAAGCCAATAGAACATTTTCATCGATACCTTTTATCTTCCGTGAATTCATCGAAGACTTTTCTGGCAAAATCTGTATCGCTGCTTCTTCCGCTTGCGTAAGGATATCCTAAAAAACGTAATTTTAATCGGTTTCCTCCATTTTCTATACGTTTTTTCCTTTATTTATTTATTTAAATTTATTTCCACAGTTGTTCGTGACAACCAAACAAACAACCTACTTTGCCCAAAATGTAAAAAAGTCACTGTCAAGTCATTCTGAGATTTATAGAGTACACAAAGCTTATTAATTATTATTTCATAAAAAACGATTTCTTTCACTTGTTGGATAAAACATTGTATGCCACTCGTGTGTTATGTTTCCTAAGTCACTTGAGAATATATACCACTCGGCCCGATGGCCTCGTGGTATAAATTTTTCTCGCGTGATTTATTTTCAACATAACACACCAGTACCATAAATAAGTATTCTTTCCCTTTTTCATGATGGAACGCACCGCTATACCCTACCGGTTCATCTCTCTTAAAAGTCGAGGATAGATGAACCAAAAAATTAACAAGCAGTTAAACACGTGCACGCTACATCTACCCAAAACTTACCTCAAGTGAATTGACTATTCGAAGAGAAACACCACATCAATTTCGATGATGATTAAAAAGAAAATTTGAAAATAATTTTAAAAAAACTGCACAGATAAACAAACGCCTGTCTTTTCGAATAACAAATAACTCTGTTTTATAATTCCACGCCGATGCAGCACGCATTGTTACCACGGTTTATGAGAAAACGCGAGTGGTCCGTCTCTCCTACTGGTTCAACTCTCCTCAATTTACTCTAAATAATGTTCAGTAAAAATATTTTGTCAGAACTTTATGCCACACACTAAGAAATCCCCAAAAGATGAAAGGAGAATTAAGAGAATTTTATTTCGAAAGGTGAAGATCTGTAACCTTACTATTTTTTTTTAGAAAATCAAGATATGCACAGCGAAGGAATTTGGAAGCAAGTAATGGGGGAGCCCACGCCAATATCACAAGGTATGCATTTTTAAAATAGATTTAGTTTTTTTTTTATTTTTACGATTTATGTAAAAAAATATAAAACATCGCTATGGAGAATTGTTTAATATACAGAATGTCCCAAAAGGAACGAAGCATATACTTTATTCATCCTGTGTAACGAACTATCACGATCAGCTGACGTAGGACAAACAAACCGTATTTCCATAAGCCGTAATGTTAATAGAAATGTAAATTGTTCGAAAACCACTATCAGTGTAATCTAAAAAGATCGCACTATTGCCCTGGATTGGCCAAAAAATTTGTCACTTTGAACGCATTATAACTTTGGACCCAATCGGCCGATTTTTGAAATTTTGTTTTTATAGGCAAAAGATGAAGCTTTACTGGCTCCACTCAAAATTTGACATATGTCAAAAATCCAAGATGGCGGAGAGCTTTAAAAAATGAGTAAATTTCACCCCCCCCTGCGAAAAATTTGTGTGACCCTGGGCTTGATTTTTGTCAATGAAGCAAAAGTCCCATACTTTCTTCGCCTACCGAGGTATACTTATCTAAATTGGTTATAAGATAAAAAAGTTATACAAATTTTAAATCAGGAGTATTTAGACTAAAAATTGTATTGTCTGTAGGAAGGTGCACTGTTTAGGGCTAGCATAACTTGCGACTTAGTTGTCCGATTTTCAAAATTTTAAACTTGTTGATAAGACGAGACATGAGTTCTGGCTAATCTGGCTCATAATATGACATATGTAAAAAATCCAAGATGGCGGAGAGCTTTAAAAAATGGTAAATTTCAACCTCCTGCGAAAAATTTGTGTGCGACCCTGGACTTGATTTTTGTCAATGAGGCAAAAGCCCTATACTTTCTTCGCCTACCGAGGTATCACTTATCTAAATTGGTTATAAGACAAAAAAGTTATAAATATTTTGAATCAGGAGTATTTAGATCAAAAACTGTAATGTCTGTAGCAAGGTACACTGTTTAAGGCTAGCATAACTTGCGACCTAGTCGTCCGATTTTGTGGATTTTAAACTATTTGGTAAAACGAGACATGAATCTTCACTAATTCTGTTCAAAATTTGACACATGTCAAAAATTCAAAATAGCAGCAAGTTTTAAAAAATGGTTAAATTTTTTTATTTTCCCATCCAGTTATCTAACAAAATTCGAATGTCCGTTTTATTTGCCTTCCTTAATGATAAAGCGTCATCTTAGTGAGAAATTAAAATTGCATTAAAATATTAATACAAAAAAAAATTATCAGAAAAAACAAACTTGAAATCTGAAACAACAAAACTACACTGATTAAAATCTTATTTTATTCTGATTTTCTAAGATGGTTCCCGTTTGTTCTTATAACAATGCGCAAATTATTGCGCCAATGGTTGAACACATTTGCAACATTATTAAAATTGGGCGGCTGGGTCAAAAGTTTTTGTGAAAACTACAATATGAGGCTTCTGCCTCATTGACCAAAATCAAGTCGAGGGACCCACCATTTTTTAAAGCTCTCCGCCATCTTGGATTTTTGACATGTCAAATTTTAAGCCAGATTAGCAGGAACTCGTGCCTTTTCCTATTTTTTTTGCCTAAAATTTTCAGAATCGGACGACTAAGTCGCAAGTTATGCTAGCCTTACAATTTTTGGTCCAAATACTCCTGATTTAAATCTTATCTTATAACGAATTTAGATAAGTGATACCTCGGTAGGCGAAGAAAGTATGGAGCTTTTGCCTCATTGACAAAAATCAAGTCCAGGGTCGCACACAAATTTTTTGCAGGGGGGGGTGAAATTTATCCATTTTTTAAGGCTCTCCGTTATCTTACATTTTTGACATATGGCAAATTTGAGTCGCGTCAGTAAAGTTTCATCTTTTGTCTATAAAAACAGCCAAAAAGATGTCAAAGCTTTGTTTTCAAAAATTGATGTTTCTACCACGTAGTAAAGGGTGCTTCTCAGAAAATATTAACAGTTTTTAAATGCAAATATCTCTGAACCACAAGAGTTTACAAAAATATATTTTACTAATTCTTGTTCTGTACAACAAATTCTACTTTCAGTTAAAGTCTTTCTGGGGAATTTTAAATCACCCTGTATAATATAAGCTGTTCATATACAAAGATAATAATAATCTAAGCGATTTAAGAGGAATGATCATTGTTTTGAATATTTTTCAAAAAGCGCCAGATGACCAAAGGATTAATACTTAAAACAGTATCTTTTTAAAAACTGCATCGCTTGTCGTTTTTGGGAAATTTACGTTTTGTTAACAATACGGCTTATGAGAAAACAGTTTGTTTGTTCTTAACTGATTTGACATTGATTATATGTTTTGTTAGCAAGCCGAATTGCTGAAATATCTTGGTTTACTATTTTTATTTGGCCGTACCCTCGTATTGAAGGAAATATGCGATATCATAGGACCGAACTTTAATAAATAGCACCACCTCTTTGATTGTAGGGTCCGCTTATCCGATTGATTAATCTAAATTATACCCTGTTCAACCAAGTTGCGAACATAACCTTCGTTCGAAAATTCCTGATACCGTATTTCTATTATAAAATAAAAACAAGAAATGGAAGATTTTTTTACCACCTGTCGAAGCGTTAAAAATGTGGAGTTAAAAATAAGTTTTGAATCTTTTTAACTACTAACTCTTATAACCAAATAATAAGGTAATTTTAAAAGTATTTTCCGTGTATTTATTTGAATTCCAATACCAACTAAATTTTTATCTTTGACAAAACATTTCTGCCAATTTTCAACAAAATAAATACGTAGGAATTTTCTTTTAAAAATTTGTTCCAAACTGGCTAATCATTTTGTTAAAATTTTGTTTTCCACCATAAATTAAAATAATGTTAATGTTTCAATCTATTAATAGCTACGTTTCGATTCGATTTTAAACGTTATATTAATGATAATCTTTGGATAAATTGCAATCTACAAAATATCTGGTATATATCTTCCACATAATACATACTTAAATATTTAATCTTGCATTTAGAACGCATTTACTTATACCATGTGTTTCCTTCTTGCCTTTGAATTTTATTTCTCTTAGCTTCATTGTGGCGTTTAGATGTACCCACTGTACATTTTTATTTATATATTTTTTTGGGAAAAACTCCCTATTTTGTAAGTGGTCCCTGGTGTAAAAAAACAGTCCCTAAAGTACCTTTTTTATCACTATTAAAAAAATGCTATGAGGCTGGGTCGGCGTACCCCTTATCCCGGCCATTTTTTATGATCATTTCTATTTCGCTTCGTTTCTATGATGATAACCGTTTCAAAACCCCTGCATTTATTTTTCGCTATATAACAAAAAGATGAAGTGATTTTACGATTTATATTTACAAGGGTTTCAAGAGTAGCGGTTTTCAAAAAATTGTTCAAAATTAAAGTTTTAGAAGCGAATTTTGTCTATTTCAAGGTTAATTTGAATTTTACCCGCATTCTAAAATTATGATCGTTATTTCAAGCTCAACATTATTATTTTTTTTTTTGAGAAAAACTTGTAACCTTACCTATTTAAAATTAAAAATGAAAACAATTAGCGAACTTAAATTTATTGGGTCCTATAGTGATGTTTATAACTACCAAAATTGACATCCTGGTGAACTTTAATATGTATTAAATACCTTGAAGTTTTTAAGGTAAGGTACATCAATGAAATTTTGAAAAGTTCTTAAACTGTACAGGGTGTCCAAAATTCGATGGTTTTGTGGGGTTTCGGGTACTTCTAGAGAGAAACCGAGTTACGGGGGCTTTTTAAAAAGTCTGCATTTTGGGATAGGCCCTATAACTTTTTTATTTATGAAAATATCTTCGTGGTGTTAATTGCATTTTGTTAGAGTTTTTAAACTAGAATTTATCTACTAATTCAGATTTCATAAGTCACTTTTAGTTTTTGAGATATAACACAAAGTTGGTATTTTTCTTATGGAACACCACAATTTCTTTTATATATTCTGAATGCTTTTTTAATTTTCTTCAAAATGATGTGCCTCTCACAAAAATCGGATAAATAGTTGTCGAGTTATTAAATATTTTCCATAAAGCGGCACGCCACATTATTAAAAAAAATCTAGAGTGCCATGGTTGTCCAATCTGAGATGATAAAAATAATTTGTTACGAAGAAATAAAAAACTATTTTGCTTTTTAACTGAATTCAAGGCCTACTATTATATCAATAATAAATCATTATAACTATATTTTTTTTTATACCTTCATCAAAAACATGACTTCAGTAACTGTCTGCAGATAACTAAAACATGGCTTTTTTGGTTACCAATGCAAAAAAACATTTTTTTTTGATCACGCGTGCAAAAAAAAAAATTCGGTCCGTTTTTTACCCACAATTACAGAGAATAGTAGTATTGAAAAAATCTAATTATTCTTGCTTAAAAATTAAGTCATTTCCGCCAGTTTTCACCAAGTATTTACGAAAAAATCATTTAAAAACATGTCGCAACAATGAACGTCACCGAATAAAAAGGCACATCGCCATGGAAACGACCATTGTTATTTCCTTTACCAGCCGCCTTGATTTATAGTGTAAAAATAGTGTGTGGCGAGAAGAGCTCTTCGCTCGAGATTTTTAAAAGTATTTTCTTGTTTTCCTTGGATTTTTTGATAAAGCTATTAAAAAAAATAGTGATAACAACTGCGGCTAAACTGTGCTTTTTTTACTCGCTATTATGCTCAGTTTGTCAACAAAATATTAATAATGCCTTTATCACATCCTACTATATGATTTATGGAAAATATTTAATAACTCAACAACTATTTATCCAATTTTTGTAAGAGGCACATCGTTTTGAGGGAAATTAAAAAAGCATTTAAAAAATATAAAAAATTGGGTGTTTCATAAGAAAAATACCAACTTTGTGTTATATCTCAAAAGCTAAAAGTGACTCGTGAAACATAATTTCGTAATTAAATTATTTTCATAAATAAAAAAGTTATAGGGACTATCCCAAACTGCAGACTTTTCAAAAAGCCCCCGTAGCTCGAAGACGGGGTGACATATTGAAATGCGGTTTCTACCAAAAATATTGTCTTGAAATTTAAGCTTCGCAAAGGGGGGTCGAATTTTCTCTATCTCCTCTAGAAGTACCTGAAACGCCCAAAACCATCGAATTTTGGACACTCTGTACCTATCTATCATTTTTCTAAAAATGAACTAGTCGAATATATAATTCTCTTTTTTTTAAATCTGCCCAAACTACAATAGGTTCAAAACGAGTCGCTTTCTCTAGATTCTCTGGAATCATGTATCTCGATAATGTGACTGGGTGTAAAATTGTGCGAAAATTCCAAAACGTGAAAGTTCAAAAGTCAATTATTGCCAGGATGCGAGAAAATTTTTTAAGCCATTAAAGACGCAGAAAATTGCAGCAGGTACAGGGTGGTCGGTTTTAAGGTCTCTCCTGCGCTAAACTAAGCGTGAGAAAAGGTTTAAACAAAAACTGACTAATAATTCTTTTGGATTTAATTACCAGGATTGTCAAAAGCTGTTTATTTTTTTTATTATACTACATACATATGCTATATATATTTACTATACTATATATTTACTCGCGTTTAAAAATTGTGGTAAATTGAGAATATTCCTAAGAACTTTTAGATATATTTAAAAAAATCGAACCCCCTTCTCCCCTAGCCAAAAATGTAACACCCAGTTCCCCACCTTTGCGTTTCCCATACGTAGCCACTCCGACTCAAAATCATCACGTGCTTCGACACAGACTTGGATAGGCAAATCTACACTCCACGCCAAATTCCTGCCGACCAGTTATTTGACACTAACAATGACAGTTCCATTTAGCGTCTATGTTTAATTGTCAGCCGCCCTATTGAAATTGGTCCGGAGAATTTGGTATGAGGTGTAATAAGTCGCACCGCGTAATGGAGTTTTTGCGTCAGGGTGGCAGGCCCGGCTCCAGGGGTGGTGCAGTGGAGCACCTGCACCGGGCGGTCTTTTTTTTAAATTTTAAATGTTGTCAATAATAAAAGTAAATTAGGTATAATATTTTTTTTTCTCGACAGTTCATTCAATATACATTTTTTTGCTGCCTCTACTCAAAGATGGGTAATCTTAAAAGACAAAATTAAATACCTTACCCTTAGTTAAACCAGATGGAAAAGTCGGGTGGATTCGATAAAAATAAATGGCGAAATATATGATGCCTTGACAGAAATCGCAACTGGCAATTTTGATACTAATGTCAGAAATGAAGCTGATGGGCTAGCTCAAAAACTTAAATGTTTCAATTTTTTCTCTATTCATTGCTATCTGGTACGAAATTCTAAAATAGGTAAATACATTCAGCAAAATGTTACCAAGATCCTAACTTGTGTATATCAGAATCAGGTAAGGATTTTAAAAACTTACTTGATCATTTTAAGGGACTTAGTATTGAAATTATCTTGGTTGGTGCTACTCCTTTGTCTGAGGAATTAGAAATTCCAGCTTTCTTTACCCAGGACGTAGGAGCTCGACCAAAAAAGAGAGATTTTGCTTACGAGTGCCCGGATAATAGACTCAACAATTCAGGCAATCACATAAAGTCTTCACGTAGATCTGTTTTCCTTTTTATACTTCCTATTCTTCAAAAAATGAGCAAGGACGAACTCACTAAACATTGTATGGATTTAGACATTATTTAACGGATGAAGAAGAGAAAGATTTAAATGGAGTTCAATTAAAAGATGAAATTCTCTCTTTAATTGCCATTTCCGATGACTTCAATTCCTCATTAGCTACTTTTAAGTACATGGTTTCTTATGGGCTAGAAACGACAATACCGAATATTTTTGTAGCTCTTAGAATACTACTGACACTTCCAGTTTCAGTTGCTATGGGCGAAAGAAGTTTCCGAAAATTATCGAAAATTATTTGCGTTCATGCGTACTGCAGGGAAGATTAAATTAAGAGAAGATCAAAAGGTCTTGGGAGGAAAGAACGAAAATTCAAAATTGGATGGACATATTTGTGTGTTCCTTGGGAGACACTCATCCAATTTTGAATTTTCGTTCTTTCCTCCCAAGATCTTTTGATCTTCTCTTTTTTAGATTATTTTCGGTTGATGTAACTGATTTGGAAGTTTAACTTCTTGAAGACTAAATTGTTTCTCACTGATATCAATTAAGCATGAAATCGCCGCACAAATAGATTATGGCGATATTATTTTGCGTTTCGCAAAGAAAACAGCCCGAAGGTATTTTTAGTTATTCATGCCAATACCAAATAATAGGTAGTTAAGGTTAGGTTAGGTTATTACCTAAAAAAATATTTCCCACTTACATATGTAAGTATGTAACATACAAGTGGTTAAAATTTTAGTAACGTTTGTTTAGTTTTTATACAGTTTATGTATATCAAGGAAAAGAAGAATTTACGTTTTTTATGTTGGTTTGTTTATTCACTTTTATTTAATTTTTCAGTTTTAAGTTTTACAGTTTTAAACTAATAAAGTTTGTTTCCACTTTATGTCTTTTTGATTTAAAATGTAAAAACTTGAAATTAAAACTTGAATAATAATTCGGGCATATGTGGGAACAGGTTGTAAGATTTTTTAAATAAGCCTTAAGCGAACTGGTAATTTAGAATAATCTCTCTTTTGTTTAAACTTAATTTGGTAAAGCTGATCATCCTAAATATTAGGGACTTATTGGGCGTTACTCTATAAGGTTTTACCATAATAAGGGGAAACCGTATTTTATTTAGGTTGAACCTTAACCATAAATAAAGTGTTATTGGAAGTCGCATTACTTTTCTTTATTCCTAACATAAAATTTCTAACCTTGTAGGGATGTTCTCTTATAAATTCTCGCAAAAGAATTATATCGTCAGTGTAGCTGAACCTCAACCTTGTATGTTTCTCCAATTTATTCATTTTTTCACATAAATGTTAAAAATCCACAAAACTTTTTGTTTATAAACAAAAAACTACAAATGCAAATAATATAAAAAATTATCCATGCTAATTAAGGTTATATTTAAAGATAAGGGACGTACGGTAACTGTACCGAATTAAGGGAATACCGTATTTTATTACGGTTCCCTTAATAAAAATGCAGATCACGCGCATGTTCAGATGTCAAATGTCAATTTTCCTTAATAAGGCAACGCGAAAATGTACGCCCATTAAGTCCCCATTATTTAGCTAAAGGTATTGTTAATTACGTCAGTGGCCATCAACTGGCCATTAAATGGATAGACAAAACTCACCTTGGTTAAAAACGAATCTACATCCTGAATTTCGTATCCAAAATATTGAAATTCGTTTTGATTAAAGTCCGATTTTTTTCGGTCACTTTGTCTTCTAACGCTTTGCCGATCTGTTGTCAAATCGGGTTCACTTTTGGCACCAAAAAGTCTCGATTTTTTTTGTTTCAAGACTTTTCTCGTGTTGTTACGTTTAACATCAGCTAAAACAAGATCATATTATCTAAGTACACTGATTAATATGTATTATATTAAGTTCTTTATTTAGATAGTCCCTGTATGCATTCTTGACATTTTAGTGTGATGAAATCGACAGCTCCCCCCTACTCGAAGGGGGTGGAGGGGGGTACAGTTGAAGTACGCCCGATTTCGTTGAAATTTGGTGTGTTGGGGCACTTGGGGATGGAGATAATGAATTTCTAATCAGATTTTGAAAATTCAATATGGCGGATTCAAGATGGACGATTTTTGGTCATCTTTTGCTAACCAATTTTAACTAACTTATACACGTCCGATTGCTTTAAAATTTGGAATGCATTTATAGTGCCGGTGACAATACAATAATATGTCATTATTAGGCACCCCTCCCCCTACGAGGGAAGTGGAGGGGGGAAAACACCTAAGTTTCTCCGATTTCAACCAATATTGGTATACGGGGGCTTTTGGGGATAAGCAATACGAATTTTTGATCAGATTTTGAAAATTCAATATGACGGATTTAAGATGGACGATTTTCGGTCATGTTTTGCTAACCAATTTTAACTGACATATCCACATCCGATTGTGTTCAAATTTGGTATGCGTTTATAGTTCCAGTGAAAATATAATAATATGGTATTCTCAGGTACCCACCTCCCTTTAACGAGGGAAGTGGAGGGGGAAAAAGATTTAGTTTGTTCGATTTCAATCAAAATTGGCATAAAGGGGTTTATAAGGAGGGGGATTATGAATTTTTGATCAGATTTGAAAATTTCAATATGGCGGATTCAAAATAGACGATTAAGGGTTGAAATAAATCTAAAAATTAAGGGTGTGTGTTCAAATTTGGTATGCGTTTATAGTTCCGGCGACAATACAATAATATGGTATTCTCAGGTACCCACCTCCCTTTAACGAGGGAAGTGGAGGGGGAAAAAGATTTAGTTTGTTCGATTTCAATCAAAATTGGCATAAAGGGGTTTATAAGGAGGGGGATTATGAATTTTTGATCAGATTTGAAAATTTCAATATGGCGGATTCAAAATAGACGATTAAGGGTTGAAATAAATCTAAAAATTAAGGGTGTGTGTTCAAATTTGGCATGCGTTTATAGTTCCGGCGACAATACAATAATATGGTATTATTAGGTACATACTTCCCTCTAACGAGGGAAGTGGAGGGGGGGAAAGATTTAGTTTGTTCAATTTAAATGAAAATTGGCATACAGGGGTTTTTCGGGAAGGGGATATGAATTTTTGATTAGCTTTGAAAATTGCAATATGGCGGATTCAAAATGGACGATTTAGGGTACAAATCTAAAAATTAAAAAATAATTTTTTATTGAAAAAAACTTAAAGAACAAGCTTTTATTAAATGCACTCAAAAGTAGAAAATAATTTTTTAGCTTTCTTATACTATAATAAAATGGGCGCAAAGTAAAATGTTTAACTTGACTGTGACAAAGAGAGAACTACAAAAGAAGAACTAAATTATTCTTTTATTTGAATGATAAACATAATGTTTTCATCTAAAGAAGTTTTTTTTAATAAAAATTTATTTAATTATAATTCAGGGACTCTAGGTCGAAGTAAACACTTATTAGATCAAAAAATAATAGCCAGTAGCCCAAATATAGGTAAACAAAATATTAACTTTGATGGAGTTTTCTGGTAATATCAATATCAAAAGGTAATACCCAGTGGAGAAAGGTCCATGAGCTTTTCATGTACAAAATATTAACATTTAACATGAAATTACATGTAACTTAAAATCGAATGGAAGTTCGAAACTCTAGTTTACTAGCACGTTCAACATTGTCTACCACAAAAAAAAAAGTTAAAAAACCTCCAAATCAGTTACTTCAACCGAAAAGAAACCAAAAAACAAAAGATCTTGGGTGGAAATAACGAAAATTGGATGAGCATCCCACAAGGAACACACAAAGAACCAAAGCGAAAAGAGAAATGATTAAACGATGTTTCGCCCTGAGTAACCGGCGTGGGCTCATCAGTGGTTTCACTGGTCACCCTCCCCATATATCATTAAACACCATCATATACTTTGATTTCCAACCTTGAATCACTCACAAATAGGCATCGTTCCGCATTGGTACTTATCCAAGTTACCTGATACGGATTCGTCCTGGCGTGTTAATATTTCCAATAGGATAATGCTCCTAAGGCAATTAAAATAAAAAAATAAGTTAAAAAACCTCCAAATCAGTTAATTCAACCGAAAGGAAACCAAAAAACAAAAGATCACAAGATCTTGGCTGGAAATAACGAAAATTCAAACTTGGATGAGCATCCCACAAGGAACACATTAAGAGCCAAAGCGAAAAGAGAAATTATTAAACGATGTTTCGCCCTGAGTAACCAGCGTGAGCTCATCAGTGGTTGCACAGCTCACCCTCGCCATACATCATTAAACACCATCATACACTTTGATTTCCAACCACTTCATCATTCACAATAGGCATCGTTTCGCACTGGTACTTATCCAAGTTACCTAATACGGATTCGTCTACCACAACCATGAGTTACTAAATAAAAAATTAATTTGCTTTTATTTTTAAATTATTCTGATAAAATTTAATTATTTAAGAATTGTCCCCTGAGTTATCATGAAATTACCCTAAAATCAAATGACTAACTTACCAATTATTTCGTTTGTATTTTTTAAAATTGTTTTCACTCCCTTCAAGTTATTAAGGGTTTGGATGTTCTTGTTATCAACCTAAAATATATAACAAATCTTGGTTAGTTTCTAGGAAAGTCTACAGAAGTTTTCTTTACATCTTGAAGGAGCATTTGAACGGCATTACATTCTTAAATCTTAATAACTGTACTATTTTAAATAGTTATTTTTGGTTTGTATACAAAGCTTTTATTTAAAGTATTTTGGTTACGAAAAAATTTAAAAAATTCAGTTTTTCTTTAAAATCAAATCCCTTTTTTAAAAAGAGTACGTGTCATTTTTCTATTCAAAATGTTTTCAGCCAAAAATTAAATGGCCAACATATAAGGATAGGGTGCGAAATTTGAAAACGAAGTGGGCGGTGGCGAAGTAGAATGTACTTGTGTAGCGCCATTGCCGTCCATAGAATAAAAATGGCGTACCAATGGTTTTGGGGTTCTAGTTTTTTGTATGTTTTCGTTGTCTTTAACCACCGACGCGAATGTCTTATGTAGGTCATTCTTAAAAATGTACAACAAACAGGTGTTTTCGCCTAGTTTGGAAAAAATAAAAAACTGCTTAAAATTACTTTTTTGTTTAAACCTTTTTTTTCCCATAAAAATAGGCGAAATATGCACATAAATATCACTGCCGTGGACGTAACCACGTGATTTTCCAGCATCAACTCATTATAGTTATTTACACAATTTTTAAAATAAATTATTTATATGACAGACATCAGCTATTTGTAATTTTTAATTGTTTATTGGTTAATTTTCCATTTTTAAAGCATCAAAATAAATGTACCTACAGTATCATTTCAGTAGAAAAAACAATAATCCAATAAATTTCAGAAATGTTGGCAACTATGTGCTTCTAGCCCATATGTTAAAATCATCGGTAAAAAATCATTTCTGTGATCACGCACAGACACGCACATTTATGTCCCTTTCTCTTTCTATTATCACAAAAAATTCGGTATTTGTCAAGTATTTGTTTACTTTTCTCAAAAATGTGCATGTGTGCCACTGAGGAAAAAACATAATCTAACCAATGTTTAACTGCAGCTTCAAATCAAAAAAATCTACCAATCTCTGGACCTTCTCCACTCGATACCTCTGATAGTAACGGTCCTCTTTAATTGTCTAATGTTCTCCATGAACTCAGCTTATCTTTTTTACGCAGCGGCATCTTTTAACTTACTTTTTTTCTAATTTTTAACAGTAAAAAATACGCGCAGCACAAATGAAAACACAGAATCAAAACAAATAAACAACAAAAATGGCGTCGCCTTGATTGACGTAGGCCGCGAATTCTGCCGAAAGTTTTTAAGTTTCTTTGAGATGGCGCCACAAACATCAAAATAATTAAAATGATGAGTCACGTAAATTAATTGTGCTAGATTTTCTGAAATTTTGTTTTCAAAAACTTGTTTTTTTCATGTAAGTTTTAACCACTGTCCTAATGTCCTCCTTTTTTTCAACTTGTTAATCTTATTTTTACATCTTGATGTTTTTTTGTTTGTTTGTTATAGTTTTGACCATAGAAGGTAATTGACTAACCTTAAATTTTCTTTTATTGATTTTCTTTTTTAGTTTTAACCATGTCATTTTATTTTAGACCCCTTGAATATGGCCCAGTAAGGCCGGTACGCGTTGGGAAAATGTTTGACTGGAAATAAATAAGCCATAATTTTTGAAAAACTACGCCTTGTTATTTTCATCATCGTTTGAAACCTGTGAAGTTAGGACGTCAACCCACTTTTTGTTTTACACTTTTACATTAAAAATGCTCCACGTAGGAGTTGGAATCAAGTCTTTTGTTTTAGTATTTCCATGGCTGGCTAGATTATAGATGTTGCTTACAAGTTTGGCCCGGATAAGGCGTATATTTATAACATTATAACATCCCTCTTTTTTCGCATTCGCGTCGGGGTTAAAAAAAAGTGTTTAAATCCATGCACGATAACTACGTCAATCAAGGTAAAAAAGCACTATTTTAACTACTAGTTGTAAAAATTAACTACTATTAAAGAATCGCTAGGAAAATTTACCAACCAAAAGTAAACAAAGGCAATTTTAAATGTGTAAAATAATCACAATCAGGTTCTTTTGAAAAAAAAAATCAATATATATTTTTTTTAATTCCAGGCTCAATTACCAATAATTTGATACCATACCCCTCCCTCATTTTGTAAAGAAAATAATATTTTATTTTTTTGTACCTCTAGACTCAATCATCATTCATACAAACCATATTTTGATAAACATAGTTTTTGTAAACTTTCCCTACCCTTTTTATTGGCTTATATGGGGTTGATTTGACCAACTAGAGCCCAAATCCAGCCTAGGTACCACATTTTATCAAAATCGGCCAAATAGTTTTTGGAGTTATGAGCGTTGGTTACAGACCTACAGGCAGACGGCGCCGTCGCGACTAAAAATTTGGTCTGAAACGCAAAGACAACATAAAATATGTTCAAATCGGAGCAACTTTTTTTTTCTTGTTTTTGATACGATTACCATAGCTCACACTATACTATAGTGAGATTATATAGGTGTGAGCTAATATGTTTATAACTTACTGTTTTTTTAGTGGTTTTATACTGAAACTTTATAGGTTGTTCAGGATGCAGATTAAGGGTGGTGTGCTGGTCCCAAGGTCTCAAAAATAAGGACAGCTTTCCTTGAAAAAATTGATGGCCTATTGGAATGGACGGTTTTTGACCCATATGAGTTTACAGCATTCGGTTCATGGTACCACAGATTTTTCGTTGTATTTTTATTTACTTTCCTGAAAAGTTAAAAGAGGATAGTAAATGAACATATAGCATATTTACCCATTAAAAAAATGGAAAACAACTAACCAAAATTTTAACTATTGTGGTTGCGGTTTGCGAAATACTGCAATGATTCATACCAAATACTTTGGCGTTCGGTGTTATTATTTTATGTGCTAATATCGCGAGTTGCGCTAGATAATTCTGATGACCCATATCTTCTATTATTTTAATTAATTTTCTACTTTAAAAAGCTTTGATAATGATGCATGTCAACTGCACTTTAAACTTTCTGATCAGTATCACAGGGGAATTAGCGATTCGCGCATAAAATCGAGCAAAGCAACAAAAATAATATGGATAAAAAAAACAAAACCAATATTCTGAATATATTCCTACGTGAATTCAAAAGCTTAATAAAAAGTGAACAGTTAGTTATTCCAACTAAAAATCAAGCCCTAAGACATCATCTTGTAATTTATTTAGAAGATGATAACGATATGCATTTGTTTAAAAATAATATTTTAAAACCAGCCAATATAACTGAATATCCGTTCGGGACAATGCGCCGCCAAAAAAGAAGCGTACAAACTGAGCTAAATCGGCTGAAAAAAAAATTTCCCCGCATGGTTGTTCTGTATAATGGTCAAAATCCTAATCCAGTTACGAAACTAAATTACTTGAGAGAAATTGAGAAGATTTTTAAAAATGGAGTAAACATCAACCCCCAAGAGGATTTTAATTTAAGAGAAATCTATGGAGGATCAGCTCGGGCAATGCGCAGTTGGTTGGAAACCGGCCAATGTGACTCATCGACGATGACTATTGAAGAGAAAACTTCTCAGGAATCCGAAGGGGAAACTGGCTCTGAGTGATGATTAATGATTTTTCACACTGTTATCGTAAACAATTTTAATAATTATTATAATATCTTCTCAGGAGACCAGCAGTTTTTAACTTTCCAATCCCGTTCAATTGTTAAATCCGGTCCCCATCTAGGCGTCCCTTATGCGTGCTCACCCTCACTCTTAAAACGCATCACGTGGTGCATGGTGCACGGCTTGAATTTATGAATATCTTACATTACATTATGCGTTTTTTGAGTTAGGGTGGCCCCGCATGGGAAAGTAATAGATGGGAACCAGGTGTAACATGATGTAACATAGATTTGGCTATCAACTCCATGTCACACCATGTGATGACGTTTTAAGAGTCAGGGTGGAGATGCATGCATAGGGAATTATCGTGTCGCACTTTTTCACCAATGACACTTTTATGTTGATGGTTGCAAGCGGTTAGATCTTGCAATAATTATAATAATAATAATAATAATAATAAATAGTCTTTATTGAAAGGTTGCATCACAAATTAAAAATAATACAAATATTAAAAACTGGAAGCCATTTTCAAAGGGCGAAGTCTAGGTAAATAAATTCAGCTTTTCAACATTAACCCTTTTATTTACTTTAAGTTGCTCATACAACGCTTAAATTAAGCAAATAGAAAAATACAAGTAAGTAAAGGTTTACTCTAAAACTTCCCTCGCTCAGAAGAAGATATATAAAAAACGGCTACTCATATATACATGGGTTAGATTGGGTTGGTCCGAGGGTTGGTCAGACTTTTCCAAGGTATATCCAGAATTTTCTTGGGTGTATCTACACTGTTCAGGGGTGTATTCAGACTTTTCCATGGTGTACTCGGACTTTTCCAGGGGTTTTCCAAAGTGTATCCAGACTTTTCCCGGGTATTTCCAAAGTTTTACAGAATGTATTATCCAGACTTTTCCCGAGTGTTTCCAGACTTTTCGAGGGTCTTTCAAGACTTTCCAGAGTGTATCCAGACTTTTCCAAGGTCTTTCCAGACTTTTCCAGAGTCTTTCCAGACTTTTCCAGGATCTTTCCAGACTTTTTCAGAGTATATCCAGAGTTTTTCAGGGTCTTTCCAGACTTTTCCAGAGTGTTTTCAGACTTTTCCAGGGTCTTTCCAGACTTCCCAGAGTGTATCCAGACTTTTCAAGGGTCATTCCAGACTTTTCTAGAGTATATCCAGACTTTTCTAGGGTCTTTCCAGAGTGTATCCAGACTTTTCCAGGGTCTTTCCAGACTTTTCCAGGGCGTTTCCAAGGTCTTTACAGACTTTTACAGAGTATATCCAGACTTTTCCAGAGTCTTTCCAGACTTCTCCAGGGTGTATCCAGGCTTTTCTAAGGTGCACGGACTTTTCCAATACATTTTATATGTGATATATATATACATATAAAAATTTTACGGGTAGTCGTGACTGACTAGTTGAGAAAAAACCTCGGTTGTTTAGTGGGGATGCAGTCTTATATGGGCCGGAATAAAGTAAACTCCTTTTTTTGACAGTCAAGCTTTCGAGAATATATTTTTCTTTTATTTTTTTCTCTTCTTCAGGAATTAAATTACAACCATTATAGATAAACTATACAGGTACCCATATAAATATATCTAAATAATTATGTACTCACCGAAGTGGATTGAAAAACAATAAAGCTAGACATCTCCAAACAATTCTGAGCATTTTTTGCCTTTTTGGGCCTTATGTTATAATAAAAACCTACATGAATTTGGAAAGTCCTCAAAATGGTGGCGAGAGGTTCTTTTTATATTATTTTTTCAATTTTTTGACGTTTATGAGGTCACATAACCGTCTTCTTTAGTGTATCAAATAACCCAGGAGAGAGAGAGAGCGAGTAACACAGAGAATACTGCACAAGGACGCAACAGAGTGGTCGTCTTATTCTCTTTCATTTTAAAAGTGTTAGACGCAGATAAACTTATGCGTGTCTTCTCGTTGCCGAGAGAGATGGGTAGATAAGATGACACTCTGCTGCCTCCCTCACCACGCAGTATACCCGGCTCGTCACCAATTTTGTTTACATTTTAATACCGACAATACATTGTAAAAAAAATAAATTTTATATTAAAATAATTCATTTTTTGGTTTTAGTGTAAGCTCCCAAAAGACACACAGTTCACCATACTCTCCCTACATTTTATTTTTTGTTGTTTTGGTGTTATTATTATGTTAATTGATCTATTTTGTAGGTACATGAAAAATTAAAAGAAAAGGAAAGGGTTTTGGTATGCAAAATGTATGTCTCTAAAAAGCCAGGCACTCTTCTCTATTTACTGACATTATTTTAGAAAATGAATTGATGAACTGTTATTCAGAGAAAAATTTTATTTATAAATATAAAAGTTGAAATGTAAGCAAAACATTTTTTTTTTCCAAATTGAATATTACCTATTATTGTCCAAATTTAGGATTTAACTGTAAATGGAGCTGAGATTGTTCACATCAGTTTTTTTGTTCATTGATTGCGCGTCAACAAAAGTAATCACTATGTAAAATTTTGTTATGATTAGTGAAGGAGTTTTTGAGTTAGAGTGGCTACAAAGTAGGCGACAGACAGACAGAGCGACGGCGTCTGGACTCGTGCTAATCACTATTCGGAACCTCAAAATTCGTGGAGGATCATGAAAATCTCAAAGTGCGATTTTTCGATGATTAAATTACTTCCCTTTACCGAGGGAAGTAAAAACACACAAAAGTAAACTCATAACAGTTGTAAACTCTAATACACTCTCTTCTAGTAAACTACGTTCCAATAAGTAGAAATCAATCCTTTTTGTTTTTTAATCAGTAAACATTTTAGAATTTTTGTTTAAAGGATGGTACTGATGCACAATTAAAGTATTTCTGAAATTCATTATAATACTTAACGCTATTGTAAGTAAAACTACGTTCAAAAAACTTCAAAAAATACTTGGACATAGTAAGTTTTTTAGTTCTTATTGGGGCGTTATGAAGCTCACTACGAAAAGTTAGTTTTTTTTATACCTTCATCAAAAACATGATTTTAGTAACTGTCTGCAGATAACTAAAGCATGGCTTTTTTGGTTACCGTTGGAAAAAAACTTTTTTTTGATCACGGGTGCAAAAAAATATTTCTGTCCGTTTTTTACCCAAAGTTAAAGAGAAATAGCGGAAAATACTAATATTGAAAAAATCTAATTATTCTTGCCTAAGAATTAAGCCATTTCCGCCAGTTTTCACCAAGTATTTACGAAAAAATGATTTAAAAATATCAAATTGTGTGTGTCGCAAGAATGGACGTCACCGAGTAAAAAGACACATCGCTATGGAAACGATTGTTATTTCATTTATCAGCCGCCTTGATTTATAGTGTAAAGATGGTGTGTTGCTAGAAGTTCTCTTCCTTCGAGATTTTTAAAAGTATTTTCCTGTTTTTCTTGAATTTTTTGGTAAAGGTATTAAAAAAATAGTGTTAACAACTCGCGGCTAAACTGTGCTTTTTTTACTCGCGTTTTTAAATATTATCCAGAAATACTCCCAGATTTTTGGCTGTTTCAGTAAACTCAAGAGTCTTTCTTTTAAAAAATTACAGTTTTCAGAAGTAAACATCATAACTTTGGTTTTCTTTGCATTTAGCGTAAGGTTATGTTTTCTGCTATATTCTAGGATGCTTCGTAAGTCCTCGTTGACTTGTCCTGAGACCTCCCTATAATGCTTCGGATCAATTTGTGTATTAGTTTTTTGTCATCGACATATGATTGCGTTTCACAGTATTTTAATACACTCCCTATATCATACGTGTATAGTATGTATAGTAGAGCTCCCTAAATTGATCCTTGAGGTACTCCAGATAGTACCTCCCCAGTTCCAGAAATATTGGATGCAAGACGAGTTTTTTGTTTTCTGCCACCTAAGTAGTACTTGAACAGTGACAAAGGTGTCTGTCAGACCAAAGTAGTGTAACTTTGCTATAAGCAGATCGTGGTCAAATGCACGCGAGAAGTCTAACAGAATTAACACCACTGCCATTTTCTCATACAAAACATCCAGTAAAACTGTTGAGGTACTGTAACCAGGTCTAAATCCTGATTGACTTTTTAGCATAATATTACACTTACTTATAAAAGCATCTACATCTATAAATAAACTACTCTTTCTAGAATTTTGCTCAAAACAGGAAGAAGACTTACTGGCCTCAGTCGCTCAGTACTTCTGGTGTATTTACTTTGGGTAAAGTTTCCATGTTCCAAACGACTGTTTATAATATGCGTAATATGGTTTAAAATAAGTGGAAGGCTATACTTGATCATTAACAAAGATACATCATCGACACCCGCAGCATTTGACTTAAGCCCAAATAACACCTTTTTTATTTCTTCCGGAGAAGGGTATCTAAAATTAAACCGCCTAGAACTGAATCTATTGGAGTTAAAGTAATCTATCCGTTCTGCATCAGCTTTAATATTACTGGAAATAGATAAAAAAATAATTGTTCATTTTATCACAGTCCTGCATTTCGGCTGGTAGTTCGGGTTTTTGTTTTGACAAAACCTGGGCGACTTTTAGACGTTTCGACAGTACACCGGCATTTACAAAATCAAAATACGCTGCTTTTTAACGTCTAAGTGACGTCAGAGCAACATTGCGTAACTGTCTGTAATTGTTCTAATTTATTATATTTTTGTTTTTCTTAAATTTCGACAAAGCTCTGTCTCGATCCTTCATTAATACTTCCAACGTCGGTGTAAGCCAAGGAACCGGTGCCCTGCTAAGACGCACTGTGCGAACAGGCGGGTAAATGTCAAACACTCTTAATAAATTGCTTGTCAAAAAATTGGTGCTAGAAAGCACGGATAGTCCACCATACAATCAATTATTTTATGTTGAAAGATAATGGAAATATCTCGAAAACTGTAGCTTTGAAAGATTTGAACCTTATCACAAAATTTTTGGGTAATATTTTCGAAAACCAAAATCTGAAAACCGCGTATCAATAGTTGCTTTACTTCTAAAGTTATGATTTTTTAATATATTTTAACGTTTTCTCAAATAACTCGGAAACTAAAGCTCCCACGAATTTGGACTTTATAACAAAATTTGTAGTCCATATTCATGGAAATTTAAATCTTAAAACCGTATATCGCTACTTGCTTTTGTTCCAAAGTTACCACCACCCTACCCAAAAGTTAATCAGTTCAAATTTCGTTAAAATCGATTAAAGCGTTGAGTTATTATTAACTTTTTTTTTTCGTCGATTAAGGTGTTTAGGAACCTTAGTAACTCATTTTTGATAAAGCGAAGAAGTCAAAATTATGGTATGGTGGACTAAAAATTAACTTTTTGGTCAATAGTTACTGCACAAAAGGTACTTTTATTTTAACTAGTTATTAGAGTGATTTTCGTCAGGTTTTTGGCCGGTCTGATACCTTTATCTTTATGGTGCGTGGGCACAGCAGCGCTTTGTCACGCTGTTACCTTTATTAATTTATCTATTTTATTTATTTGGTTTATTTTATTTATTTTCTTTCTTTTATTTAATTTTACTTTATTTTTATTTTATTGTTATTTCATTTAAAATGTATACTAGTGTTTGTGGTATAATTTTTTGTCTTAAGTAATTTACATTTTATTTTATTTATATTTTTATGTCTTAATATTACATAGTTGTATAAACATTGAACTTATTATAGATATAATGAATTACGTGTTAAACCTTATAGACTTTTTAAATCTTGTATATTTTATTTTAAATTTTTCTGACATTATAGACTGTAAACTGTATATGATTATGATTTAACAATACTAACCACCGGCTCTTTAGTCACACAATCAAGTGTTACAGGGTGTTTTGTTCACATCCGTGTAGAAGGGGTTCTTTCTTCTTTCAAGATGGCGGCCAAAAATTATAAAAAATACAACTTTCGCAAGCGGGGAATGATTATACTCGATTCCATATAATTCGAGGACGAGTATTTCAAAAAATTTACTTTTAAGGTTATCCCACCTTAAATGACCATGAAAATCGCAAAAAAACAAGATTTTTGCCATTTTCTCTTAAAAAATCTTAATAATTGACGTTTTGTCAGACCAACTTCAAATGTACCTCAAACTATTAAGCATGTATGCCAAATTGGGTCCTTAGAGTTTGATGCAGTTTGAAGCTTGATGACCTTGAAAAATACCCCAGCAAAATTAACAAATTGCAAAAATAACATACTAAAGGGCGCTATTCATCAATTATTGAAGCCAAGAGAACCAGATTGGGTAACAAAGATAAGAAGGTCAAGTCGAAAAATTTTGTTAAAAAAAAATTTGTTCAGCTATGACGCGTTTCAATATGGCGGCTGATATCTCAAAATAGAGACCTATAACCACATTTTATTTTATCTAATTACGTAAAAAAATAAAAATAACAAGGTGGCCATCAATTCTTATTGACTTATCTCTGCTTAATATGAAAAAAAAAATTAGTTGATGCATGACCTTGATTGACCTTGAAAATACCATGTAAAATTGAAGAACCAGCTTTTTGTAGTGTTTTTTTTACAATTTACAACTACGCAAAAACTTTAAGTGCCGGAGATGAAATTAACATCTTGGCCATAAATAAACACTTAATTTTAAACTCTCTACCATTTTTTTGATCTGGCTTTCCAGATGTTTATGTAAATATGACCTATATAACTGTTGTTTTTAGTTTTGGAACTGTGAATTTTATGTTCTACTTACTTGTCTAGCCAACAAAGTCATTTAAATTACCTTTAAAAGAGTTAGCAGAAGTTAGATATACATTACCATATTCTGGACCAGGTGTTTTAGATGCCATTTTCCAAAATGGCGGTCGAAAAATCATAAAAAATGCAATTTTGATTTTGATTTCATATAACTCGAGGACGAGAATTCCAAAAAAAAACACTTTCGAGGTCATCCGACCTCAAATGACCTTGAAAATCGCAAAAAACACGATTTTTGCCATTTTCTCTTTAAAAAAATTTCCATAATTTAACGTTTTGTTCCACCAACATCTGGAACGCCAGATCAAAAAAAATGGTAGGGAGGTTTAAAATAAAGTGTTTTTTTATGGCTAAGATGTCAATTTCATCTCCGGCACTTAAAGTTTTTGCGTAGTGGTAAATTGGAAAAAAACACTACAAAAAGCGGGTTTTTCAATTTTACATGGTATTTTCAAGGTCAATCGGGGTTATGCATCAACTAAACTTTTTTTTCATAGTAAGCGGAGATAAGTCAACAAGAATTGATAGCCACCTTGTCATTTTTACTTTTTTACGAAATAAAATAAAATAAAATGTGGTTATAGGTCGCCATTTTGATATATCAGCTGCCTTATTGAAACACGTCATAGCTGAACAATTTTTTTTTTTACAAAATTGTTGGACTTGCCCTTCTTATCTTTGTTGCCAAGTTTGGTTCTCTTCGCTTGAATAGTTGATGAATAGCGCCCTTTAGTATGTTATCTTTGCAATTTGTTAATTTTACTGCGGTATTTTTCAAGGTCATGAAGCTTCAAATTGCATCAAACTCTAAGGATCGAATTAGGCGTATATGCCTAATAGTTTAAGGTGCATTTGAAGTTGGTCTGACAAAACGTCGAATTATTAAGATTTTCTAGGTCATTTAATGTCGGATGACCTTAAAAGTAATTTTTTTTTAAATCCTCGTCCTCGAATTATATGGACTCGAGTATAATCATGGCCTGGTTGCGAAACTTGTATTTTTTATGATTTTTGGCCGCCATCTTGAAAGATGACGTCATATCAACCCCTTCTACACGGATGCGAACAAAACCCCGGTAACACTTGATTGTGTAACTAAAGAGCTATAATTCCCACATAGTCACAAAACTCCTCTTGCATTTACCCTTATTTAGGGTAAAGGTAACCATCAAAGTAACGAAATTTTCCGTTTAAACATCTGACCAAAATCATCCTAATTACGCTTTATGAATACAAAAAAGAGTGAAAACCTATTAGGTGAAAACTTTAGGGTGGGACACAAAAAATAAGACTTATACTTCATGTACGCTGTACGGGCGATATCAACTCAACTTACTAGAACGGCTGCAAGAAACTCTTACTTTGCTCTTATTGAATCTCATTTAACTTATGGTATAGCATCTGGGGGTCTTGCTATCAGCAAAGATTTAATTCCATCTATATTTTACAAAAAAGGGCAGTTCGTTACCTTTCTGGAGCACGTCCCACTGATCACTGTAAGCCGCTATTTATTAAACATCGGCTTTTGACTTTGACATCTCTTTACATCCCCGAATTATCAGTGATTGTCCATAAAAACAAAATCATGTTTACCAGCAGCTACCCTCAGGTTTATAACACAAGAACTGCAGCAGAAAATTACCTTAACCTTCCTATACCCAAAAATTAACTCATAAAAAAATCACTCATATATGGCGGTATTAAAATTTATAATATTTTGCCCCGCCATTTAAGGAAGATCAAAACAATTCAATTATTTAAAAAATCAGTTGTTTTGTATTCTTTTTTATGTTCTTAGTTTGTTGTTTTGTTTTTTTTTATGTTCATAGTTTGACCACTTAATGTTATAGATTTATTTTTAATGGATAATGGTTTATATATTTTTTCTTAAATCATGTTATTATTTTAAGTACGACTTTGTCAATAAAAATTAACTTTCTTGAAAAAATAAAGTCATATTGAGATTGATATTTTTTTAGGATAGGTGTCTAAAATTACATTTTGTAAAAATCCAAGATGATGGATGGTTTTAAAAAGTTGCAATTTTTCAATCCCCATGAAACTTTTTTTCTGTGCGCCACTGGCTCAAAAAATATTACACGAACATAAAAATACATCAGTTATAAAAATCGGTGAGGAAATAAAGACGTTAAAAATAATTAAATTAAGTCCTATTTTTAATAAAAAAAAAATCAATTTTAATGTGCACCATCTTGAAATTTTAAAAAATGTAGGATTTGACGTTGAATTTTAAATGTCTAATGTATGCTTTTTTAAAGTAAAGACTTGATTTTAAACAATTCGTAGCAAAATATAGCTAGTCCCCTTACATTGTTAATTCTTTACCGATTTTCGCAAGTGATATATCTTTGTGTTCGGGAAAAATGCATCTTTCAGAATGAAAAATTCCATTCCAGTGACGCGCAGAAAAAAGTTTCATAGGGAATACAATATCCGCCACCTTAAATTTTTAAGAAATGTCATTTTTGCCACTTGTTCTGAAAAATATGACGTATATTCTTTCCAGTTATGAAAAACATTTTTGAATCGGACTATTGGCTTTAAAGTTTTAGGCAATTCAAACAGTCTCATTTATTAGGTACTGTCTATGTTGATGACGATTTATACAGTAGGTACGCATTTATAGATCTGATACACAATATTAGATATATACCAATTTGTACAAGGTCGTTCAAATTCGAGGGTATTGTGGGGTGTTGGATGTTTCCAAAGGAGATAGCGAACATAGAAAAAAAATTGGGTTCGTTCTGGCTGGCAGTAAAAGTAGTTTGTCTATGATAGCGAAAACCTAATATACATGTTATGGGCTCGATTTTTGGGAAATTAATATGGTGAAACCGCATATCGGTATGTCAACATTTTTTTGAGATACAAGTGCTTTTTGAAAAATATGCGTTTTTGGCCTGTAACTTTTTATTAATGAATATTTTTGCTGTATATTTCTCTTCTATAGATAATTCAAAGTAGGATTTAATTGTCAAACTAGATTTTATCTTTAAAGTTTAGTTTTTAAGATATAACAGTAAGTTGGTATTTTTCTTATGGAATGATCTATTTTTAACACGATTTTATTCCTTTAAAATTATGTATTGCACATATTTGATTTTTTTTCTTTTTTTAATACTCATTTAATTTTTTTTATTTTTATTTTTTTTTAACTATTTACTTACTTATTTTTATAGTATACTTTTTATGAAAAGCAACGATAAAATGTAATAAAAAAAATAATTAGGAAAATAAAAAAACAAACGCAAAAAAATACAAAAAAATATCATTAAAGGTGCGATACATCATTTTAAAAGAAATTTCACGCTGATTTAAAAAATCGAATAAAAAATACCAACTTAGGGTTTATACAATTTACATCAAAAAGAAATTTTTATTACTAAAAAAGTTATAGCACAAATTTTTCAAAAAGCTCCTGTAGCTCAAAAAAGGGTTGACATACTGAAATGCGGTTTTCACCAATAATAATTTCTCAAAAATCGAGCCCATAGCGTATAATGTTGGTTTGTTGCTATCTCCCTTAAAAATACCCAAAACCCCACAATCCCCCCGAATTTGGACCACCCTGTACATACAGTTAGGGTTCTTAAAACTTTCTTCCTTTGAGAAAAAATATAAAAGAGTAGATGAGATTCTAGTTTTAATATTTTTATTATGTCGGAGAATTTCATGCAGAATCCAGAGTGGGATCAATTATTTTTATTACTGTTATAGTTTTCAAGAAATAAGTTAAAATCTGATTTGAAAAGTAAAAAGGCATTCTTTCTTAAAAAATTGCAGAATGCTTATGTCAAAATCATATCATGGGGTACAAGAATTCTTTGAGGATCAGTGTGTAAGTCAAATTATCTAAAATGACAAAGTACCAAAGGTATTCATTTATTTTATTGCTGTAATGTAGAATAGAATGGAAAACGTATTTATTGTAATAATAAATAATTACAAAAGCGGAAGGCTACTCTACTTAACCCTTAAATTTACATAAACAAATATTTAACTAGATAGCTTTCTTAATTTTATATCAATTTCAAAATAACTTTAATTACAATTTAAATAATTTTCAATTGTTTAAGTAAATTGACTGACAATAATAAGCAAAAAAAAACAAGAAAATATGATAACAAAAATTGAATATATATATATAGTTAATTACATTTTATAAATTTTTGCGATATCTAAGAAATAGAAAGATAAAATACAGCGCTTACAAGACAGTTAATATGTCTATTTAAGTCTTTCTGTTTGTTTATTTTGGAATATTCAATAGATAACTTTTAAAATTTTTCCGAAAGGTGTCAATTTTGATTTTTAAGTAATAAAGTAAAAAAGTAATAATTGTAGCATTTAACGGTATTGTAAATAAAACTCCGATGAAAAATGGTTAGCCGCTGCTGAGGCGTAGTAAGCATGTTTACTGCTCTTAAGTTAACATTGTGAAATTGTGTTTTGGGTTGCAATTTATCGCTAAGTAGGAGGAGATGAGGATAAAATACATCTCCGAACAAATACACCCAAATGGCACTTAAAAATATTTTCAACTCACCACCCAAGCTCATTTATTTTTATAGAAACCCTATCGAACTTTCTTAACCCAAAGATAAAACGGCAGTAAGTATTTTGAAACTTTTGAAGTCGCTTTGCAGTAAGTTTGTCAAGACATGGAAAAATAACTGTATAACAATAATTTAAAATTGTTAAGACTAAAGACTCACAGAGCTTTTTTTCTTAATTTAAAATTCATAATAGATTTATTGTAATACAAAGGTTTTAAGGCAAAATATGCTTTCTGCAAGATATTTGAGACATGACTTTTAAATCTTAAGTTGCTATCTAGTAAGACCCCCAAGTTTTTGTTTTTGGTGACAGTTTTAAGTTGTATGTTATCGACAAAACTTTGCAAGTGTTGTTTAACGTACTCCGTTATAATTCTAGTCCATTTTTTGTTGCATATTCCGAAATCTTGGAGAGATCACTGATTATATTTATGCTTGCCTGATGTATTTTTTTGGCGTCAAAGATATGAGTGATTTCAGTGTCGTCTGTGAAGTCATCAATTTGACAATTCTTTACAACTTTAAACATGTCTGCCTTGTAAATTAAAAATAAAATGAGAGCTAAAACAGACCCTTGAGGAACTCCAGAGGTAATGTCTGCTAAAGTCGATGGTTCACATTGTGATAAGACTACTTGCTGTTTACGTTTCTCTAAGTAACATTTAAAAAAGCTAAGAACTGTTTCATCACACCCATAATAGCTAAGCTTGGCAAGAAGATGATTATGATCTAGCGTATCAAACGCTTTGGAAAAATCAAGCATTACTAAAGCAGCCGAATGCCCTTTGTCCAAGGCAGTAAGTATGGCGTTTATCACATAAGCTAACACAGAGTTGGTACTGTGACCTTTTCTAAAGCCTGACTGAGATTGAGGAATAATATTGTTTTTTATAAAAAAATTATAAATATTGAACTGAATATGTTTCTCTAAAATTTTGGATAAAACTGGAATTAGGGAAATGGGTCGTAAATCGGAATAGTTTTCAGGTTGGTTGTTTTTTGGTAGTGGGTTAACTATAGATATTTTCCAAATGTCAGGAAAATATCCAGTCTCCAAACAGCAATTAATTATATGAGTTATATGCGGTAATTTCATTCATTCATCTTCATCAATCATTCAATATCATCATCATCATCATCATTTGTACAGAAATCCCATCATATCCGGATGCATTTGATTTCAATTTTAAAATTATATTTTTTATTTGTTCTATTTCTGCTAGTTGAAATAAAAAACTTAAGTTTTCTTTATATTTTGCACCTAAAAAATGGTTCACAGTTTCAGGGCAGCTATTTAAAGGACTGTAAAATTTCATTAGCATTTTGTAACTTTTTAGGTATATAGCGATTTTTTTTTGTTTTAAATTTAACTTTCCAATAGCTTTCCAAAGGTCCTTACTGCAATTTAAACGCTGATAAAACTCAAGATATGATTTTTTTTCTTGTTTTATAGCAGAAACTACTGTATTCCTCATTTGTTTATAGAACAACCAATCCCTCTTTAGATTTTTTTAAATTTAGTAAGAGCTTTATCTCTGTTTCATCAAAAGTTTTACATTGTCCGTAATGCATGGGGAAAAGGGTTTTGTAACTTGCCGAAAAATAGGGCGCGTGTATATTAAAGATGTTTAACAGATTTGTATTTAAAAACATAATTTTTGCTTCAATATTGTTAAAATAATAAATGTTGTCCCGCGATTTTCATATCGTTAGAAAAGTCGTTAAGATTAAACTACTTAAAGGTTTTATAAAAAAACTATTTTTGGTTCAGATTTTTTAGTCGAAAAATTTAGATCACAGAAAATGGCCCTATGATCGGAGATGAGGTCGGCATTTTCTGTGTAGGAGTTAATTACAAGTAAAGGTTGGTTAAAATAAATGACGTTAATAATTTTTTGTGTTGATCCCGTTATTCTAGTGGGTTCGTTTACAAGTTGGGAAAAGTCATATGTAGAAAAACATTCTAGGATTATATTATGGAAAAAATGATCGACATTAACATTACCAAGGAAAATAATGTTTTCAAATTGCGGATCGATAAAAGACAGCAAATCATCAATGTGTTCAACACATTTTTGAAGGTTTGCCCTAGGTGGTTTGTAGACAGCCCCCACTAAAAATTTTTCCCGTCCAAATTTAACCAATAAAAACATGTTCCAGCTCTTTAATTTTTGAAAAATCTTGTAACACGTAAGTGCACTGTAATTTTCCCTAATATAGATACCGACACCCCCTCCTCTACCCTGTCTATTTGCACCAAGAAACCTAAAATGCAGTATAGAAAAATTTAAATGTATTTGTGGTTGTGCAAAATTTTCAACCTCATAATTTAGCCAACTCTCAGATATACACATAATATCAACTTCAGAAGAAATTATTATATTTTGAAAGTGATCGAATCCTGTTGCCAACGAACGGACATTTAGGTGACCAAATTCATTCTTCATGATTTATTTATGGTATTTGTACCTAAGTTTATATTTAGCCTAATAATTCAGCCTAATAATGAATGATCAAAAATGTATTGTTCTTTTTTGCAGCAGCTGATCAACCCTCAATATTTATTTTTTTTTACTTTGTGATATAAAGCGCCTTAAAAAATAGTTACATTATTTAGTTTTTAAACAAGAAGAAAAAATAACTGATAAATGATAAAAATACATTTTTTTTAATACCTTCATCAAAATAGTAGTTTTAACAACTAGTGGCTAAAATAGTGCATTTTTACAAACGTTGGTTTAAATAACGAGCGCATCGAGGTATTTAAAAACGCGAGTAAAAAAAGCACAGTTTAGCCGTGAGTTGTTAACACTATTTTTTTAATACCTTTATCAAGAAATCCAAGAAAAACAGGAAAATACTTTTAAAAATCTCGAACGAAGAGCACTTCTTGCAACACACCATATTTACACTATAAATCAAGGCGGCTGGTAAATGAAATAACAATCGTTTCCATAGCGATGTGCCTGTTTTCTGGGTGATGTTCATTGTTGCGACATTTTAACAGTTTGATATTTTGACGATCTTTTTAATGATTTTTTCGTAAATACTTGGTGAAAACTGGCGGAAATGGCTTAATTTTTAGGCAAGAATAATTAGATTTTTAAAATATTACACTATTTTCCGCTATTTCTCTGTAATTTTGGGTAAAAAACGGACCGTTGCACCCGTGATAAAAAAAAATTTGCATTTTGATGAAGGTATAAAAAAAACATGATCTTAGTAACTGTCTGCAGATAACTAAAGCATGGCTTTTTTGGTTACCGATGCAAAAAAACTTTTTTGTTGATCACGGGTGAAAAAAAGATTTCTGTCCGACAGACAGACGAAGACAAATATCGTAAAATGGTAATATTGAAAAAATCTAATTATTCTTGCCTAAGAATTAGGCCATTTCCGCCAGTTTTCACCAGGTATTTACGAAAAAAATCATTTAAAAACATCGTCAAAATATCAAATTGTCAAAGATTAAAATGTCGCAACAATGAACGTCATCGAGTAAAAAGACACATCGCTATGGAAACGATTTTTATTTCATTTACCAGCCTCCTTCATTTATAGTGTAAAAATGGTGTGTTGCGAGAAGTTCTCTTCGTTCGAGATTTTTAAAAGTATTTTCCTGTTTTCCTTGGATTTTTTAATAAACGTATTAAAAAAACTGTGTTAACAACCCGCGGCTAAACTGTGCTTTTTTTACTCGCGTTTTTAAATATATTTAAAACAACGCTTGTAAAAAAAGCACTATTTTAGTCACTAGTTGTTAAAACTACTATTTATAAACGAAAATTTTTTAATATTTATCTAGCCAGATGTTTCAATATTTGTATATATATGATAAAATAGTGATAGGCAAAATCAATAACTTTTTTCACTTTGTTTAAAAAAAAGGATTTGCATTACATTTTTTTTGAGTTCGTTTAACTTTTTTTCGCTTAGAGTACGGTACACTGCATTATTTTGTTTTACATAGATATTTCCGTTTAAAACCCAAGCATTTTTGTTTGAAAACAATTCTGTTGCACTTTTTAATAACGAAAACCGATGTAGTTAGGTCCTCTTTAATTACTATATCCGAACTTTTTAACATTTTTAGATTTTTCAACACCAATTTCCGAGACGTATCGGACGAAAATTGTACGAGTTGTGCTGGGGGCTTGCCGCTATAACTCGTAGAAGAGACACGGTGGTACTTTAAAATTTCCGTGTTTTTGAGGTTTACTTTAAGATTATTGGTAAACAAGTTTATAATCTTAGCGCGGACATTTTCACCTCTGTTCCCCTGAAGTCCAAGGATACGCACATTTAGACTGCGCATGTGCTGTTCCTGGTCGTCCACCATGTTTTTTAATTTACAGTTTTCCATCAATATCTTGCATTGATTTTCTTTTAACACTTCAATTTCTTCCTGCTGAGCCTTGAATTTTCCATTTAACTGATTTTCCATCATGGTGCATACCTTGCTGTTAACTATGTCTTCGAGAAATTTTTTGGCGGCCAAACGAAACAATCACAATTACCACTGAAAAACTGTATCTTCGTTAGCTTTTTATTACGAAAAATGTTAAGTAAAGTACTAAAATAATATTTGCACTATAATTTTATTATTATTTTGAAAAAATAGGCGTTTTTCAACTTTTAATTGGAGCAGATAGTGACTATGTGTTTTCTACTCGCACGCCATCTACTAGATATGATATGTTTCGTCTTTCTCCTATTTTATTTGTTAGTCTAAATTGTAAAATATCAAATTAATTTATATATATCTAAATCTAAACTAAATCCTAACTGTGATTAATGACGGGATCAACACCCACAAAAGGGTATATGTACTATTTATTGTAAATTGTACTTAATCGAATAAATCAAACTAACTAACAAAGCGCGCAATTTTTTTTCTAGAAATCGCAAGAAAAAAATTAAATTTTGTAGAGTCGCACATCATAATAAAGGTAATCATTTAATAACAATTACAAAAGAAAATTCGTTTCCTAATGTTAAAGAAGTTACTTGTTTTTTTGGTATTAATGAGATGTCCTCGGTATACATAACAATAATCACGTAACTTCTCTTAGATTTATGATTTTTAACCACTGTTCAAATCTTTTTAGGGAATTTTGTGTCACCCTATATAAACATATCCTGGTATTGTTCTAGATGTTTTGTAAAAATTAAATTGAAAAGATCTTGTTTTCTACGTATTGCAGTTTTTTTTTTGATACCCTGTCCTCCATTTTTTTAATTGAATAGGGAATTTTTGGATCGCAATAAATTGGAATTTCTTTTGAGGCTATTAAATTTTTCAATTTTTTTGAATTTCGTTTTTTCCCACTCCTCGAACTTAAACTTGAAAACATAGGATTTGAAACCTCTTCATTATGTTATTTGTTTTTAAATTTCCGATCACCCATTAAAATATTTGCACTCATTCATTTTACACCCTACTTAGGTATGAATGATAGTCATATAACATCACGGTCCCTAGAATAGATACGGTCTAGTAATTTTGTCCCACTCTTCGACCCGATGACGACACAAAGATAGCAGATGATTTTTGTCCGCCATTTAAAAACTGTATGAAGGCTTGACTTAACTTTACGGATTTTTCTTTTTGTTTAAATGATTGATGCAACACCTATTTTTTGCTTGTATCTTCTATTATAACTTTTATAAGTAAATATATTTTATTTTTGGCCTGCATACGTTGATCTTTTATCAAATAGAAATTATAAGTTGGTAATCTATTTCCTCAAGAAACTCATCGGATGAGTTGGAGTTAGTTCATGTTTGTAGTTCAGAAGTTAGGTTATATAGTTATTATTTTTCCAGTTATAGAAGCTATTTTATTTTGTACTTGATTATTTCATTATTTAAAAGGCTTAAGGAAAGACTTGTTGTGCATACTATAGGCAATGAATCTGATTGCAAATTTAAAACTACAAGGTGTCTTGTTTTTTTTTTTGGTTTTTTCATTATTTAATGATGAGCCTTTTCACTAAAAAAACGCATAAATGGAGCTACCTATGACAAAAATAATGTAAGTAATATCACAGGGTATTTAATTAGGCCCAGAAGAAAAGAAATGATGAACAAATACAATTTTTATTACAAAGATTTATGCAAAAAAATATAACCCCAAATGTCACCCTTCAAAAAAATTAATAAAGGAAGCAGGCTGATATATTTGTGTCGTCATCAGGTGGGCGGAGTAAAAAAATTACTAGACCGTGTTTATTCTATAGACCATGATATAACATCACGGTCCTAATATAACTTATACTATTGATCCTGGAATGAACATTTAACAGCTTATTCCATGGGTGAGAAAACCAAACTTTTATGTCTTCTCTAATTTTCGAAATTTAATAAAAAAATCCGGTACAACACGAAAATAAATCGAGTAAAGGTTTACTCTAAAACTTTCCTCGCTCAAGAACATATATAAAAAAACCACTGCTTGTATACACATGGGTTAGATTGGGTCGGTCAGACTTCCAGGGTTTTACTAGACTTTTCCAGGGTGTATCCAGACTTTTCTAGGGTGTATCCAGACTTCCTGAATGTATTCAGACTTCCTGGATGTATCCAGACTTTCCAGGGTATATCCAGACTTTTCCAGGGTCTTTCCAGACTTTTTCTGGGTCTCTCCAGACTTTTTCACGGTCTTTCCAGACTTTTCCAGAGTGTAGCTAGACTTTTCCAGGGTCTTTTCAGATTTTTCCAGAGTGTATCCCGACTTTTTCAGAGTCTTTCCAGACTTTTCCCGAGCCAGCCAGACTTTTCAAGGGTCTTTCTAGAGTGTAGCCAGACTTTTCCAGGGTCTTTCCAGAGTATATCCAGACTTTTCCATGATCTTTCCAGACTTTTCCAGAGTGTAGCCAGACTTCCAGGGACTTTCCAGACTTTTGCAGAGTGTATCCAGAATTTTCCATTGTCTTTCCAGACATTAACAGAGTATTCAGAATTTTCCAGGGTCTTTCCAGACTCTTCCAGAAAGACCCTGGAAAAGTTCAATAATCACTCTCTTCACGAGCACTCCGGTTTTTTGTATTTTTAATGTGATATATACATGTAGTCAAACATTTTCGCGCCATTCAACTAAGATCACACGGTGAGAAAAAAAAATATTTTTTTAGGGATGAAGTTTTTTGGGGGTAGCTCCGAAGGGTGAAATAGGGGAATGCTCAAAAACAATGGGGTCTGCGCATCAACACAAGTAATCACTATGTAAAATTTTGTTGTTGATTGGTGCAGGGGTTTTTGAGTTAGAGTGACGGACATTTCGGAATAAACAAAATATTGTAACATTAAAAAAAACTATTGAATAGTATTCAGTAAAGTCCACTCATTTTTATTTTTTTTTATAGTTAAAATGGCTAACAAATGTGATTATGTAGAAATTGCAATTTTTTTTACAAAGAAAACACTTATTTTTTTTTAAAATATATATTTCTGTGAGTATTACCAGTGTTAAATGTTTTTTCCTCCCAATATCTAGACTGATTCTTGTTAAATAAGCTTCTTTGAACTTTGGTCGTTTTTTTTATCACAGTCCCTACAAATAGCATAAAGTGACCTTATTCTTTTTAATAGTCATTTCAAATAAGCATGAAGTAGGTTGGGTATTCGAAGGGAAAAAAAGTCATATATTAACATATTGCTTAGTTCATAGTGATCATGTCTAATGTAAACACCTTCCCCCCCGCCTCGAGACATAAAATGTCATACATGTATATGTATGTACCCATTTTTTATAGGTCTTCTTATTACTTATAGTAGAACAATAAAGCTAGGCACGTTTATATCTTGTAACGCAATTTAGAAACGTATTAAGTTTTGTCATTGAGTAGCGTATAATGTTATGTGGGTAACCAGCTTTTTCAGAAATAAAGTGTTTATTGATTTTCGTAGAACTTTTTTGATCTTGGTTACCTCAGATCCCCCTCAAAAATTACAAGTTTCAAGTCAAACACACAGTTTCTTAAGACCAGTTTAACTCAAGAGTTAAATTACTGTAGATAGAGACTACTAGGGATCGATTCTCTTTGTACAGTTTTACACATTACATCTTTCTATCCTAACTTTTTAACTGATGGACCATTTTTTATGAAATAAACTTTGTTAGGTTCAAAATCAGCCAGGCATATTATTTGTTATATTTTATGCAGCCATTTTTGAGGAGTATTTTATTGCATGTAAAAATTAGTAAATTAAAAAAAAATCGTTGTTTATTAAAATCGGTATATCTTAAAAACTACTAAACTGATTTTGGTGATTAATAACTTTTTTACCAAAAAAGAACAAGGCTTTTTTTCAGTAATTATTTGATTGAAAATTAAAGCAACAAGCATGAAAGCTGGGTAGCTTTTTATTTTGATTTTGAAAGATAAAAGTCTCATCCATTACCTACACAACGCAGATTATTTTACTAAAATTGGTTTAGAATCTCAAAACTTATTTAAATAATTATTTTGAACGGTTTTTATGGACTACCCGGTATACCGATTGTCGTCATCTTAATTTTACTTTTAATTTAAAAAAGTATATTTAAGTAAATTCCAATCAAAGTAGCGAGTTAAAAAATTGTAGTTAAGCTTCATAAATATATCTGTATTTTAATTAATTCTGGCCAGTAAGACATTATTTAGCAAGGATTCGCCATCTTATAATCCAAAATATTAAATATTTGGATAAAATACAGTAAAGGCTGTTGCTTAAGCTTTCCAAAAAAGTATAAAACATTAAAATCGGATAAAAAATTTATTTTTATCTGAATTTTAAAATGTCCGGGTTTCCCTATACCTCGCTCAACTGTGCGGCGCACGGTGGTCGATTTTCATAAAAATGCGGACATAAATGGAAAAGTTCAAAATGTATCTAAATTTGCTCCTACATTATTGTCAAGATACTAGGTGAATAGTTGGCCAAAAATAAACTATGTTTTTTACAAGTATGACATTGCGCAAATGTTTCAAAGATGGGTTATCAAAAGTCAGTATTGTGTATTTATTATAAAATATTGGTTTGTCAAGTTTCTTACCTCCATAAAGTTAGTTTGTTTATTATTTCAGGGTGTCCACGTTCTGGAAAAACCTGAAAAGTCAGGGAAAAAAAGTGGTAATGGAAAGTTTCCTCAAAAGTCTGGAAAGTCAGGGAAATTCCCCAATAAAGAGTATCGAAATTGCCATTCATATGCTCTTTCAGAGTATCACAAATACTCTTTGCAGTTAACCCAACAAACTTATTTCTACTATTTCATCAAAACGTGAAAAAGATCAAAAGATTCAAGTTTTCAAAAATTCATTTTTAAGTCAAGATGCCAATCCAAATTTTATTTGACAAAAAACATTTTCGAAGAATTTTCTGTATTATTTTTAGAATAATGTCCTCAAAATTTTTGCCTGTGGCGCATTTTAATTATTATTATCGTATCGCTGTTTAAAATAGACAAATAACGAAGTACCTTCAAAAAAGGAAGAAAAAATGTTAAACGAGAGGTTTGATTGGTTGTAGTAGGCTGATTTTTTTAAAAGTAAGAGTCATGGAAATTTTAACAAGTTTGTCATGGGAAGTCAGCGATTTATTTTCGAAAAATTCTGTGGACACCCTGTATTTGCATGATTGTCTGATATAAATACTTTTAGGTGTACTTTAACATTTTACAGGTAAGTTTGTTTTAAATATAACTTTGAGTGAAAAGTTTATACTTGGGTTTTCTAAGTATATTCTCGACGACGATTATTTTTTTTTTGGTTCGCTTTTTCTTGATAAATAAACCTTGATTTACCTTACCATATTGATAATCTGCAAGTATTATATTTAATAATACAAAAATAAAAAGTTGCGCAATTTGCATTTTTAAGAAATGTGGGAAATAGTAATTTAACTGTTTTATTAGGTGCAGGGTTTTCTAGTATATCTGTGTACCCCGCATAGAGAGTTAATTTGAATAAATATGGAAATATGGTAAATACAAAAGTTTTGTATTTTTTTATGAACCTTAAGAATTTTTGATCTAATATGTCAAGAGCATTTTAGTAAATGTCAAATTTTGACAGGCTCATGTTGAAAACCTGTATACTATTTTGTTCTTTAATCTGCTTGAAATTTTACTAATTTTAGTGTAATATAATGTATGTCAAATTTATTTTATTTTTAAGGCACTGACAGCTGAAAATCGTATTTTTTAAAATTTAAGGTGCTGTTCATCAAAAACGGCTTCAGACGAATGAATTTTATTTCCCTGTCTGTTTTTTAAGAGAGCTACCTAATGGTACGTACCGCTCCAGCAATATTGCTGGTGGGGTACAAAAATATACGGAAAACCCCTATGTATATAAGTAGTATATGTATACCAAAATTATTTTATGCTTTATCCCCATTCAAAACAATTAATGCAATATGAAATAATAGAAAATTCATTATCGATTCCTCATAATATATACAACCCTCTTTTTTATTTGAAAAGTAATAAAAAAATATTAAATACAAACAATGTATAGATTCATCTAGACTTTTAGACTCATTTTTATGTATACAGGATATATAAAAAAAGGCAACTCGAACTTGCAAATATCAAATACAACACCCAGAATCTGACAGTATCCATGCAACTGTTAATTTCTCGAAAACAGTTAAAGATCGACATAGATGCTTAGAATTTCAAAACAGAATGTGTTTCATTTGAAATTTTGCATTGCGTTTGACATTTTTTTTAACATACCCTATATACATAAAAATGTACTAGTATACTGTAGCATTGTGTCAATTACTTTAAAGTAAATTTGATTCTAAATTAACATTTTTAGTTTAATTTAGCCAATTAATAAATATGTAGCTTACCTGTTAAAAATTTCACACGATCATCCTGTGTATCAGCTAAATAAGAATAAATGCTTATTTAAATATTTTAAAATATTCATTTTTTTATTAAAACTCAATATTTTATACGATTAAATTACAATGTGGAAGTTTTTTTTCAATGTCCGTAAAAATGCATTTTTCCCTATTAGACCGATCGGATTAACTCATTTAGCGATAAAAAAATAAAAAATTACAGCATTTTGATGAGTGAAAATGGTAAAGGAGCTTCTGATAAACGTTTAAAAAAAAATGCGTGAGTGGGCTCTTGCGGGGTGGATTTGATGGGGGGAAAGGGGGAGAAAAATGGTATTACTGCAATTTCCGGCAAAACTGAACGTCTTAGAGTAAAAACTTCAATATAAAAGTTGTAGACGGCGCATAACCTCAAAATTTTCGAGAAAAATGCAAAAAATCGTAATATTTTAATTTTTTCGTTTTTTATTTTTCATTTCCGCAAAAATAATTGCATTGTCACGAAACTCGGTCAAAATATACTTCTCTGTGGCCTTAATGCCTACAATTTTTTTTTATATAGAAAAACGTTAAACATTTTTTGAGACATTAATTTTTTTCCGTCGAAATCACTTTTTCTTCAATCAAAAATTTTACTCAGGAAAATTCTCGTAGTATTTTTTAACGTTGCTCATTTTTTTTGCTTTGACATATACTTTTTGATGGGATAATAAAAAATTAAGGTTACAATTAAAAAACATGCTCAGAAATGCAAAAAAAAATAATGGCTTTTGCAACAATGAATTTTTCAGCAATTGTTGATAATTTCTTTCAATTTAAAAAAAAATCAACAACCGATTATACCTATTTTTACGGAAAAAATTCAAAGGAGACGGTATTTAATTTACTATGTTTATACGCGCCTAAAACCGGTTTTATATAAGACCGGTTTTAAATAAAGTCGCTTTCTCCTTCATTAAAATCGTTTTCTAACAGCTGATCGATGTAATGTCAATCGTATTACCTTACAGTTTCCCAAAAATTATATGTTGTTACATTAAAAAAACCTTATATTGCATTTTTTAATGCAAACAAAGCAACTAAGTTAAAAAAAAATTTCCGGTTTAAAACAAAATTGATTTAGTATTTAAAATTGTTCTAATGGTATGCCTAGGACAAACATTTTCATACCGTCATTTGTTTAAATGCGCTTTAAGAGTACCGTATAAACAAAGTAATTGTTTGACCTAAAACTTTATTTTTGTGCAGTATTGCTATGAACATCTTATTTCGATCAATAAAGTATCACACATAAACAAAAACTGTTTGTCATAGAATCGATTGGTGCACCTAATTTTTATTTGATTTTAATAATTTAAATATGTGTTTTTAACATGTAATTTAAAATTATTTTTTTTAACCTTATAAGTAAATTTCAATGTAAATTCCATGTCTCTATGAATGTAACTTTTATGAAAAAAAAAATTAAGAAATGAAATGAATAGGCCATTTTTTAATAAAATAAAAAAAAATAATGGCATTACCAACATTTCATTTTTCAGTAATTATTTATAATTTATTTTAATTAAAAAAATCAAGAATCGAGTACACCATTCAGTTGTACGGCAAAAATGCAAAAACGTTATTTTTGTGTAGTATTGCTATAAGCTTAGAATGCACTTTTTTTGGTAATTTTAGTAAATATGTATTTTTTTTATCTAAACTGCTTTCCCTAAAAAAACCTTTTTATTACCTTTTTTTCAACTCTGTTTAAATCAGGATAATATGAGAGGCGTATTTTTTCTATTTCTATCGAAATAATTGTTGGACGGAAATAGCTCAAAATTTTAGCTTCTTGTTGGAAATTAAAAAATAAATAAATATTGGAAACGACAATTGCTTTATTGCAATTCCGGCTTAATAAACTCTAATAGATTACCTTACGATTTTTCGTATGCCAGTAATATAAATATCCATTTTAAAAATTTAGAAAAATATACTATTTTTTAAAGCAAATATCGGATTCATCTTTTTTACATAAAAATTACATTCATATAAATAGGAAATTTAGATTCAGATTTAACTATAAGGTAAAAAGTGCACCAATCGATTCTACGACAAACATTTTTTTTATGTATGACACTTTATTAATCGAAATATGATGTTCAAATCAATACTGCAAAAAAAATAAAGTTTTAGGTCAAACAATTACTTTGTTTATACGGTACTCTTAAAGCGCTTTTAAACAAATAACGGTTTAAAAATACTTGTCCTAAACATACCATTAGAACAATTTTAAATACTTAATCAATTATATTTTAAACCAAAAAAAAAATTCTTAACTTAGTTGTTTTATTTACGTTTAAAAAGTATGTAACATAAGGTTTTTTTTAATATTGAAGAGAATTGAATAGAATTGAAAGTACATCGATCAACTGTTAGAAAACGATTTTAATGAAGGAGAAAGCGACTTTATTTATTAAAAACGTTCTTATATAAAACCGATTTTAGGCGCGTATAATCGTAGTAATTTAAAAACCGTCTCCTTTGTATTTTTTCTATTGCTGAAAAATTCATTGTCGCTAAAGCCATTATTTGTTTTTTTGCATTTCTGGGCATGTTTTTTAATTGTACCTATAAGTTTTTATTATCCCACCAAAAAGTATATGTCAAAACAAAAAAAATGAGCAACGTCAAAAAATACTACGAGAATTTTCCTGAGTAGAATTTTTTATTGAAAAAAATCGATTTGGACCGAAAAAATTTTTTTTAACTTTTTTAGCTAAAAAAAATTGCAGACATTAAGGACACGGAGAGGTATATTTTGGCCAAGTTTCGTGAAAATACACAAAAACAAAAATATTACGATTTTTCGCATTTTTCTCGAAAATTTTGAGGTTATGTTAAAAAGTGACATTTACAAGAGTTATAGATCTTTGCACCGTCTATAATTTTTCTATTGAAGTTTTTACTCTATGACGTTCAGTTTTGCCGGAAATTACAATAATACCATTTTTCTCCCCCTCTCCCCCCACCAAATCCACCCCACAAGAGCCCCACTCACGCATTTTTTTTAAAAACATTTATCAGAAGCCCCTTTACCATTTCCACTCACCAAACTGCTGTTAAAATTTTTTTGTCTTTTATTTTAATTTGGTTGTCTATATTCCAAATTTTACCTATCTGAGTCACCCGCTTGAAAAATCTGCCCTCAAACTTAAGATTTAGATGGTCAAAATCATTTTGAACAATAAGAGTCTTGAATTATTGGAAGGTACATTTTTAAATAGATCAAAATGTATATTTGGAGAATTTTTTCATTTCAGAGTAAGTGGGATATTTTAATGTCCTCTGCCACCCATATATATTTTCAGAATTTAAAAAGAATTTAGTTTTAATTAATTTTTTTTTGTGAACGCAATAAAAAAACCACACTTTTCTGGCTCAAGTAAAAATGTAACAGAGAAAATCAAAAACTGCAAAGAACTTCTTGCTTAAATTTCAAATTGCAAATTTTTGCCTGCGGCACCATAACACCGTTAATATTTACGATTGAAGTTTAATTTTAGACAATTTTTATCAGCGGCATTTAAAGGTTTTCAAAAATAACATTTTTAGTATAATTTTCCCAAAATTTTCACCTACGGCACCATAACACCATTAATATTAAATATAAATACGATACGATACGATTCTAGTTCAATTTAAAATCATTTTTATCAGCGGCATTTAAAACTTTTCAAATTTTTTTTTTAATTGTGAGTGTAATTTAATAACATTCTAAGTATAATTTTGGGGAGTTTGTTATTTAAATTTAAGGCCAAGTCCGCCACTCAATTGTGATTAATTTGAGAAAAATCTTGTCCGCGCCAAATCTTTATGGGCCGCGCCCATTTTTATTAATATTTAAAAAATTCAGTTATATTAAATATCACATACCCCTTTAAACGATGCCATACACGAATCACAAGTTTTCTGCAATTTTCGAACCACTCGAAACAAGATCCAACAATAAAATCGTTATATTTCATGTTTTTGTAATTTTCTTGAATTTCTGTTCTGAGAACATGGGAAAAATTTAGGGGAGGGGTGGCGCCAAATTTATGTTTTCCCAGGGGGCCAAAAGCTCTAGGGCTGACCCGCTTTTGAATGTTTTTGTGGTATAAAAGAGAGGTCTCCAATTACACCATAATTACACATAACATGAATATCGACAAATGAATGTATTCCTTAACCAAGCAGCAATTTAACGGCGTAGTGACGTTATTAAATGCGACCCGACGTTATGATGCGACGTCGTTTTAGCCAACATGCCGACCCGGATTTACACCAAAATGGTGGATGATTTTTGAGTATTTACGTTGTTGTGCAGTGACTGGAGTCGGAATAGTAATCGTTCTTGTTACGTCGTAAAATACGAGCGTTAAAAAATGCCTACACTAGCGCCCTCTTTGTTATTGATTTTTTGGTGGTGTTTTACTAACCAAAATGTTGCTCATCTCAAACTTTGGGATTTTCGGTTATTAAAATGAACTTATTTTAATGGCAAATAAAAAATTATAATTTCATAATTACCGTTTATTAAATGGTATTTATATGGCCACTATGGGAGCAAAATTTACAAACGCAATTCGGTTTACTGACAAATATGCTTAGAAAAGGAATGTACTTGTAGGATAATGTCGTCTCGCTTTTAACTGACCAGTTGTGCCATTTATTTAAAATCCAGAGGGAGATAGGGCGATCTGCCGTACATAAGTGCGGCAGAGAAGGAGAATATAATGCTATTAGTTCCTTTGGAAACTTTCCTTCTTCACAAGAAAAGGGCACTTAAGTTCGTCAAAACTCCGGCTGGAAAACGTCGCAAGACCGGCCAGAAACGTCGCAAGTTCAAGTAATGTGAAAGTTGTTTAGACGTTGATACGTCGGCAGAACGTAACTAGAGTCTCATAAAAACGTCCACACGACGTCACTGGTTTACTAGTAAATGCACCAATGCGAGACAGGTCGGCTAAACGTCGGGTAGACGGTAACAATGTTACTGCAGTATTATCTAACGTTGAAGCAACGGAATTTTGTCGTAATATGTAAGACCGTCTGAAGATCACTAATTTATACACCCAAATTAACGTCCATTTAGGTGAAGTATGTGGTGATTGGTCAAAAAATTGTTGCTTGGGTATTTTGTTCACCTGGTAATTTTCTAAACGGTAAGGTTTTTTTTATAAGTATTAAATTAATAAAAACAGTGGCGTAGCCACAAATCGGCTCTGGGGGGGGGGGGTTTGTCCTTTTATAAGACTTAACTACCTACCTATGGCAAATTTTTAAAAATTGGGTAGTTGCCTATTGCTTGCGCTCTTGAACTGAAGAGAGGGGAGAGAGGCGGTGTAATAGGTGTTGAGTTAGTGTCTATACAAAACAAAAATACTGATATTTGAAAAAAATTAAGCCTTAAATGCGCCGCAGGCAAAATTTTTTAAAAAATTACCCTAAAATGCTTTTTTTTACGCGTTTTAAATGTTATTGACAAAAAAATTACCTTAAATTAAACAAAATTTTGGATAGTTTTTTGTAAAATATTTTTGAAAAAGTAGATTGGTTACGGTTGTACATAGTTGTTGTAGATATATTTGTATGACGAATCGATAGCAAAAAAACAAACTTTATAAAATACACCGGAGTACCACAAGACTACATACCGGGTGCGACTTGGATACTAGACGCAGACACGTGTTGTAGAAAGCCCGACTGGTGGATGGACTGTGTCTGAAACCAGTCAGTGGTAGAACTGGTGGAGAAGGCGAAAAATCCAACAGTTTTCTGTTGGTAAAACTCTCTTTTTATTTATATTTAACTCCACTATGGACATTGGGAATTTATTTCTCATTCTGTTAACTAATCTTGTGCCGAACATTTGTCCATGACTTGTTGATTAGATCGTTCATATTATTCGACTATAAAAACTTGTGCCGAACATTTGTCCATGACTTGTTGATTAGATCGTTCATATTATTCGACTATAAAAACTTATGTCGCACTGATGATCTCTAACAAGAGTGAAACACGTGTCTGCGTCTAGTATCCAAGTCGCACCCGGTATGTATTCTTGTGGTACTCCGGTATATTTTATAAAGTTCGTTTTTTTGCTATCGATTCGTCATAGTAGAAAGCCCGACTGGTGGATGAACTGTGTCTGAAACCACTCAGTGGTAGAACTGGTGGAGAAGGCGAAAAATTCAACAGTTTTCTTTTGGTAAATCTCCCTTTTTATTTATATTTAACTCGACTATAGACATTGGAAATTTATTTCTCATTCTGATAAAATATATTCCCGGCAAGATAAACGAATGCCTCATTTTTTGAATAAAAATAGGCATATGTTTACCTACTAATAGTGGAGTAAATTGGTAGAGATTTTGAAGAGAAAGCTGCAAAAAGGGTATATTTTTTTACATTTGACACACAATATCAAAAGCTAAAATTCCAGTCGATTCCAGATGAATGTGTTTTCTACATTTTTAGATTTTTTTTTTACTTTTGTGTGTGATTATCTTTTTTAATGTTTTTTAATGTCTCATTAAAGCTACTGATCGGCTTCTTGATCTGTTCTTGATATGTCAAAAATGTAAGAGACCTTATTAACCTATAGACACCATACAATATCATACAATTTTAAAAAGCATTTAATTTGACATTTGATATCCAAAATGGCGCCCAAAAAAGTGATTTTTCCCTTCTGGTGTGGTAACGTTATGCAATATATCAATTTGTACTAAATCAAGGATGCTTGTCTCAAAAATTGCAAAAAAAAATGACACATGTCATTCCCAAATAAAGATGGCCGCGACTAAAATTAAGAAACCTCATTATTTTTCTGCACGTTATCAATTTTGCACAAACCGAAGCAGTTTTAGGATGAGTTAAATCAATTTTAAATTCTTGTGTCAAAAGAAAACAAATTTCTGCACATTAGCTGTGTTGCACAACCCAAAGCAGTTTTAGGATGAGGCAATTAGTTTAATTTTTGTGTAAAAAAACAAATTTAACAGTTAAAATGGCGAACGATTAAGCATATATACTTTTTTTTAAATGTTGTCTATAGATTAATAAGGTCCCTTATATTTTTGACATATCAAGCGCCATCTTTGTACCCGCTTATAAACTCTAATTCTTTTATTATGAGATCAAGAAGCCGATTAGTAGCTTTAATATACGAAACAATAAAAAAGATCATCACTTAAAAAGTAAAAAAAAAACAGAGAAAAACTAAATTTTGTTTTGAAGTGACATATTTGAACTTTTTTTATGTTCGATTAAGTAGGACCTCTTTACTATTACCCAATTTATTTCGATTTTTTTCCTAACTTTAACATCTGTCGTCTTGGTTTTGGCTTTTTGCAGTTTCTTTTTACGAATTTACTCCACTATAAATGTTGCGCAAATATCTAGTTTGATTCCTGCCTGGGTGGGGTTTTCTAGTATATAAACCTCTTTCTCCAGAAACGAGTTACTGAAAAAATTACTGTTTGCCTACTAAATGTTGCGGAAATATCTAGTTTGATCCCGGCATGCGTGGGGTTTACTAGTACCTACATAAATCTCTTTCTCCAGGAACGAGTTAATGAAAAAATTATTGAAAGCTGAATCTGGAGGGTAAGTAGCACTAATGATTTTTTGGATTTATATCGAGGTTTATATGTACCTTTCGGTTAAATATTCTTTTCTATTAACTTCATTTAAAATTGAGATTTAAAATAAGGTTACTTTGACGTGTCTTAGAATTTCAATTATAAAATTGTTTTTAATCAATCAAACATTTTTTTAGCCTCCTCTTGAAAACTTTAAATTAATCTAAATTGTCTGTCCATGTTCTTCTAACAAACTCCTATAAATGTTTATAAAATACATATGATAATATCTTATTTTCCAAAAAATTTTAAACTTGTTTTGTCAGATTAATTTTTACTTCTTTTTTTTAAATTTTACAAACTACATCTGAGCATAAAGCATTTTCTCTTTCTTTTTTTTAGAATTCTGGTAGAGCAGGCTAAAGTAAGCAGAATAGCAGACTAAAAAAACATTAATCATAAAATGGCTACTAGTTCAGAAAATGATAATAAGTTGCAAGCAACTACTTCAAATGCGGGCTTAGGCGAGTTGACTAAAAATGTCAGTAAACTTCAACTAGATGAAGAAGAGAAAGAAGAAACGCAAGCAACTACTTCAAATTCCGGCTTAGATGAGTTGACCGATAGTGAAGATTTAAAAGAAAAAGTTAAAGAACTTAAACGCAAAAATGAGATTCTTGAAGAAGAGAAAAAAGAACTTAAATGCAAAAATGAGATTCTTGAAGAAGAGAAAAACGAACTTAAACGCAAAAATGAGATTCTTGAAGAAGAGAAAAACAGTTTGGAAGAAAGGGAAAAGTATCATAATACGCGGTTTAGGGCTTTAGAAGATAATAACAACGAATTAAACAGTAGACTGGAAAGAAGTTACAGACGTTTTCAAGTTCAGTATAACCGTGTCTTTCAATCTTTTAACACACTTTTTGATCAATATATTGAAATCCTTGAACATACTATTAGTACTGATTCTGATCTACAAACATACCTAGTTATTATTCTAAAGGATAGGGATGACCCCCGATACGCAGACAATATAATACAAATTAATTCCGAACACAGTTCGCAGGATTTTGATGAATTTCCTCTTTATGTTATAAGAGGACAGAGAAGGTATATACGTCCTCTTATTGATGGTCCAAATCCATTATTACCAGAAAAATTTCCCGATATGGTTAACATGATAGTTTTATATAACCATCCTGCTCCTAATCCAGTGACAGTGATTAATAATTTAAAAAACGAGGGAAAAATTGCAAGTTTTTATAATAACATTCGTCCCCTAGGAGAACCGCTTAATTTAAATAATTTATAATTTGTGGTGTGTATTTTTTCTGAGGACTCTAGATGGGACAAAATTGTATTTAATTTTTTTTAAATGTTTTATACCATGTTATCCTTTTATTGCAATAATAAATATTTTCTTGCATATGCAATAAGATAATTTTTGTTTGATTACGTAACAAAAGACTTAAGTATTACTGAATAGCGTGTAATGTTATCCAGGTATTGTTTAGGACATTTTACAAAAATTCCAGGGCATTATTTATTTTCAGGATTTAATACTATAAAAAAACTAGGTCAATAATCCTATAAATACAGGGTCGGTCACAATGAAGGGAGGGGCGGCGGTTTACTATTTGAAGGGGGAGGGGTTAGTAAATGTTGGTTTGGGTAGAATGTGGGGAAAAAACTTTTATTTTTAAAAGACAGGGCAGATTGCCGAAATCATGTTTTAAATATGACACTGGCGAAAATTTTGGGAAAATTATGCCAAAAATGCCAATTTATTCTACTGAAAATGCCTGTGAATTTTTTGACAAAAATTGTTAACGCTTAAAATCGGCCTTAAAATACCAAACTAAAATTGTAATCATAATTTACTTTGTTTATACAGGCTAAATAGATTTTATTTTAAAGCGATTTAAGGCGCATTTACACAGACAAACTTTCCTTTGATGTTGAAATGCCGACAAACATTTACACGACCCTCTTAAGCAAAATGTTCAAAGTTCGAGCAAAATCTCGTACAAAAAGACTCACGGAAATTTTGGAGAGAATGTTAAGCAAAATTTGTTTGAAGAAATGTTGGTATAGAAATTTATTACAAATTTAAATTTTATAGTTTTATGGGAATTCATTGAACTTAACTGAAAATAGAAAGACTAAGTTTTAAAACAAGGTATTTTTAATTAAGTGCTTTCCGACGGAAAAACGATTTGATGTCGAAATTCACGTTTTACCTCATAAGCAACTTCGATTGATCTGATTTTTATAGGGAATATGCCAGTATACTTATAACTTTTTTGGGGTTGTAAAAAAACGAGAATAAAAGAAATAATAATTGGCACTTATTTATTGCTGTTGAGTAATATGTAATGATAAAAATTTACGTTTAAAAGAATATCTCTTATTTTACTTCCTAGTTTAGTTAATATATGAACAAAAGCACGTTCGGTTTAAATAATAACCGTTTATTACCGACTTTTAAAACCCTACGATCCCGACCCTTGTCTAAAAAATATAATTTAACAGTAATAGAATAGACTTTTGAATCGGAATGTTTCCCGTTTGCATATTGTTTGTTCAGTGTCAGTAATCGACCTTGATTATTACATTAAATTGACAGTAAATATCTATATCTTTAGCATTTTCATGAACCTTTTGCTTTTTTAAGCAACCCTTGGGGCCTTAAACTAACTAGGTAAATCTGATGTGAGGAATTAAAAAAAAAAAATCAAAGCTAAGGGTAAAGTACAGTTACAAAAATATGTTTAATAAAAAATCCCCTCCCCACCACTCCTCATAGTCGTGAGGCGCGGATTACCGCTTAAAAGTGCAATTTTTGAGTATTTTGCCGATATTTGGAAAACTCAAAATTTTTTTGGAAAAGAAAAATTTTCCGGGGTTGTTTTTCGAATTTAGGAAAAAAACCCTTGGAAATAAAAAAAAATCGCAAGAAAATCCCAAAAAAACACTCACTAAACACAAAACTAATAGCCAAGAATAATGTTTCGCTTGCCGTCGGCTTTTTTTCACAAAAATTTAAAATAAAAGTGGGTGTTCCATTTTTTTTAAAGAATTGAGATCACTGATCACTGATGTGAAATTTTATTTATTCTCATCTTTAAAAATATGTTTCCAAAACAGATAGCAATAATTTGCTCAAAAATCTACCCGAACAAAATGTTCAAAGAAAAGCTCACAAAAAATTTTAGATCTTTTGCACGAGCTTTTGTTTGAGCATGTTCGTCTGTGTAATTGCGCCTTATAGCGGTTTATTGCTTTAAAACACATTTTGGGGTCGTTATAAACCCTTTAAAAACGCTTTAACGCATTTGCTTCCCACCTAAAGAAATACTCTACGACGGTTTACCCTTAGACTAAAAATGATATAACTTTACTTTTTCTATTAACAAAAATTAAAAAAAATTTTTATTATATTACGAAAAATCATGGTAAAAAATACCATTTACTGATTATGGAAAAGACATAAAAAAAAATAATGTCAAGTCGATTCGATTGATGTGACTACGGGCGAGTTTGTAAATTAATCAGATTTTTTTCACCGATGTCATCGATTTTTTGACAACTGAAATATGACGTTAATCTGACATTCCATGTCGTTGAGTTATTAAAGAAACGCGATAAAAATCAGTCAGAATTTAGCTAGGTATAGCCTTGATTTTTTTCCACTTGAGAAATTTGTGCTTTTTCGAAAAAATCCCATGTATTACAATAAAGACGAACGAAAAATCCTCGTAGGGCTTCAAGAGGTTATGGCGAGGATAAAACTTATATCCATCTTATACCACCCCAACTTGAGGATTTATTTATCCCCTTACGCTAGGTTTATACAGCGAATAAAAAAAAACAAGAAATAAGAATTGGCCCTGCGATTGGTCAAACGTGATCATGTGATCACAGTTTTGTTCTTATTATTATATTATTTTAATTTACTGTATAAACCGAGCATTAGTCCTCGAAAACTGTCTTTCAAATAATTTTAACGCGACTTCTTATCAAGTCGGCAATCTTTATTAAAAAAACATTAAAAAAATTAGAAAACCAAATAATAATAACAAAAACCAGCTGACTAAGTGACGTTAATGACATTCATCGGGAAGACCCACCGGCCCTCAGAGTCTGTGAGCATCGATGCCATCAATTGGTGAATTGGTAGAATCAATCGGGTAATTTAAGTACCCGATGAATATCACCAATAATCATAGATGAATTTACAAACTCGATTGTTTACATCGGTTAGCTCATCGGTGAATTTACAAACTCGCCCTCCCAGACAGCACAACTCTGTCCCAAAAGGATGTCCGAGAGAGTTTTCTGGGCAATGCAGCAGTCCATTGGACAACCAAATCTGTAAGAAATTTTGTCGAATGCATATCCATTGGATAATACAATTGTCAAAACGTTGGACGGCTCTTGGACATCCCAAAAAAATCCAAAAGTTTCAATATTTTGACTATTGTACCACTATACTAAATCCAATGGTTATCCAGTGGAACGAAATTCTGTCCAAAATTTATCCATTGGCTATCCAAAAATTGAAAAAAAATTAATAATTACAATGTATATCCGTTGGTGTAATTTTCTTATTAAACTGGATATACTTATTTGTTCCAGAACAGTTCGGACAAAAGACATATTTATTAATGTACCAACCAGGCCAAGCCCGATTGACATAGATTTTTTGATCAATATTCAATGTTTAGTCAATGTATAGAGCACATAACTTTTGCAGGACACAAAATGGACGTCCGCCGGATATAGTTTATATTTGGTCCGTTATTCATTAGATATCCAAAAACTAACTGGAAAAAGCAGTTCTTTATGGCTCAAAATTGGAAGTCCTTTGGACTCAGTTTTTTTGTCATCCACTTTATATCAGGAAAAACCTTTGTCCAATGGATGTCCATAACTGGTTCATAGACAATGCGGGCGGTTTTGGACGAAAAATGGCTGTCCGATGGACAATGTGCTGTCTGGGCTATGTTCTTTTAGGCTCATAACTGTCACCTGCATATGGCGGTCATTTTTGTGAAATTTCTCAGGGAGTATTATTATTCCACCTTTATTTTTACTTCCGTGGCTGGAATTAAACAAACCGAATCTTGGGTTCCCCATTTAAAAAAATGTAATTTATGAAATATGTGTTTATATATATATATATATATATATATATATATATTTAAAAACAAGCAATCATTAAAAAAAAATATTTAAATCACGGTTATAACGCAAGAAATAAAGATAAATTTTTAATTAAAAAAAAAACAGGCTTAATAGGTCGAAGCTTTTACAACAAATTAACAATATAGGTATGAAAAACAGTACCACTCTTAATTTGTTTAAAAAAAGGTTAAAAAATTGATTGACCGAAAATTGTTACTATAGCTTTAACTCTTACCTAGAAGAATAACATTCTTTAAGGTAATATTACCTGCCTTTATTCCCTAATTTAGTTTAAATTTAATTTAATCATGTGGTTTAAAAGAAAGATTATTAAATTAAAAGATTATTAACTAAAATGACGATGTTCATAGCTAAATAGCTAAAGAATTTCAATTTTAACTAAATAGCTAAAGTAAAGTAAAGTTTTTCTTTCTTCTGTGAGTTTAATTGGTCTTTTCTGCTATTTTTAAATTACTTAACTTCATTGAACTCATTAAAAAAATTGAGAAAAATAAAAAAATACTTCTCAATTAATGTCAAAAACGTTACACTTTAGTCGATTATATTAAACCTGTGCTGAAAAATATTTACCTATAGGTTTTTATAACATTCACGACGAAGCCGGTAAGGCACCTAGTTTCCGAATATCATTATTTAAGAAACCGGCACGAACCATCGCACAAACGTGACTGAAGATCGAAGAAATTGCATTAAGAATAAAATATGGGCTCAAAGAGGATTCCATCATAATAAAGAAAATAGTGGATATATACTGGATGAACAGAAAAATTATGTTTGTCGAAACCCGTATGAAAACTTCAATCTACAGCCAATAAACTACATATTTAATATTAAAATTGCAATCGAAGACCAGCGTAGAGTATACGGTATACTCTATTATAGTAGCTATGTTGTTCTTTGTTACGGATATTTAGTGTCTTTCTTACAAAGTTGATAAATATACCCCTGAAAAAATACAAAGATTGTTCCTGGGCATGCATGGGGAAAACGAGGAAGCAAGTAACAACGAGGATATATTTAGCTTATATCCTCATTGCAAGTAGGCAGGTTTTGAGACAAAGTTTAACATTGTATTATACCGTATTTTTTTGTAGGTAGGAGGCCGTTCATAAATTACGTCGACGGGGGAGAAGGGTCAGCGGTGGCGTTATTAAATCTGTCGTGCTACGCCCAAACCAAACAGCAACATTGGTTAACCTGGGGGGACCATCATAGAAGGCTCAAATATTTTCAATGCCACATTTTGTAGCCTATTTGTAGCTATAGTTTGTTACGGTTAAATTGATTTTGTAGCTGCAGCCGTTTTCAAAAAAACGCGACCTCCCTTGTTTGAGATGCCATCCCATAATTTCAGTTCTGTCATAATGTATTTTTTTGTAGGTAGGAGGTCGTTCATAAATTACGTCGAAGGGGGAGGAAGGTCAGCAGTAGCGTTATTAAATCTGTCGTGCTACACCCAAACCGAGGCTCAAACCAAACAAAAACATTGGTTAACCTGGGGGGACCAACATAGGAGGCTCAAATATTTTCAATGCTACATTTTGTAGCCTTTTTGTAGCTAGTTTGTTACGATTAAATTGATTTTGTAGCTGCAGCCGTTTTCAAAAAAACGCGACCCACCTTGTTTGCTTTAGGTAGGAGGCCGTGCATAAATTACGTCGAAGGGGGGGAGGGTCAGCGATAGTGTTATTAAATCTGTCGTGTTAGGCCCAAACCGAGCCCCAAACCAAACAGCAACATGGGTTAACCTGGGAGGACCATCATAGGAGGCTCAAATATTTTTAAAGCAAAATTTTGTAGCCTTTTTGTAGCTAGTGTGTTACGGTTAAATTAATATTGTAGCTGCAGTCGTTTTAGAAACCTTGCTCCTCCCTTGCTTGAGGTGCCATCCCATAATTTCAGCTAGAAAGTTCAAATAAACACCACATGTTGTAGCTCTTCTTGCTCGAGGAAATCACATATCAAAAGTTTTCAAAATATTTCTAGATTTTTGTTTAATTAACAAAAAAAGATTTTCTTGTCTTTAAGTAGTGTTTAACTGGTTACAGGGCTTTATTTTGAATGCTATTGTCAGCTTTTTTGTGAAAGCTAAATTAATTTTGTAGCTGTAGCCATTTCCGAGAAAACGATACACCTTAAGCTAAGAGGCCACCCCATAACTTGAATTCTGGTAATGCCAGAAAATTCACTTTATTTTGTAGCTCGCCTTGGTCGAGGGAATAATATATTAAAAGTTTACAAAATATGCCTAGATTTTTTTTTATTTACAAAAAAAATTGTTTGTCTCTTTAATTGGTAAATTACTTATCATGAGGCATTGGCTTTTGTGTACCCATTGTACCATGGTTAAATTAATTTTGTAGATGCATCCGTTTCTTAAGAAATGAGACCGCCTAGCTTAACGACTAAGTTATGGGACAAACATATTATGTAATATATTTTCCTTATTTACTAGGGAATCCACGTGCTTTGATGGTTGGTGCATAGAACACAGTTTTAGCTATTATCTGAAGTACAAGAAGATTTTTTAGCTGTTTTTTTTAGATATTTTTATTTAATTTTAAGAAGTAAAAAACATGTGGGATTATGTGATAAGTTTTCCGTATTTACCAGGGGGCCCACACACTTTGATAGTTGCTCATTCAAATAAAATAACAATATCCAGTAAACGGCAACAACAATAAAATATTTTAATGCGTCAGATAAAAAACTGTGTTCCATGCACCAACCATCAAAGTCTTTGGATCCCTTAGTACCACATAGTATGTTCGTCCTATATAAGTACTCAATAAAGTAAGCTAATAATGTCTCGACAGCAATATCTAAAGGGTAATTCACACCAAGGGAAAAAAAACTGACTCCCATATGCGAGTCAGGCCATTTCTGAGCTACGGAGACTTTTTGAAAATTTCTGTAGGTTTTTTAATGCAGAATTCGACTGTAAAAGTGGATTTTCTCTGTCACTTTTAGTTTTTGAGATGTAACAAAAAGTTGGTATTTTTCTTTTTTATTTGATTTTTAAACTCAGCTTGAAAAAACTTTAAAATGCTGTGTCACACTTTGTGTTTTATCTTTTATGTTTTTATATATTTTTATTCTTTTATTGCTTATTTATTTTTTCTATTACTATTTCATACATCTTTGATCTTATTTACTTTTTTATACACTTTTTACAATATTATAAAATAAAAAAATTTAAAAAAAAATCCAGAATCAGCTAATAAAGACATAAAAAATTATATAAAAATAAAAAACACATAAAATAAAACACAAAGTTTGATACATCATTATAAAGGGAATTTAAAGCTGATTTTAAAAATTACGTAAAAAAAATGGTACTTCCATTTTCTCCGTTGGAAGTACCTTAAACCCCCCAAAAGAGTCGAAAATTTGGAAGACCCCTGTACAAAGTGTGTTGTATACGTCAGATGATAGCTAAAACTGTGTTCTATGCACCAACTATGAAAGTGTGTGGGCCCCCTGGTAAATGAGAGAAATATGTCACATAATATTTTTGCCCTATATATTTTACTTATTAAAATAAAATAAAAATATCTAGTAAACAACCAACAGCTACAAAATGTTTTTATACGTGACCCATGCACCCCCCAAGTGTGTGGGTAAATAAGAAAAATGTATTAAAAATATATTTGTCCTATATATTTTACTTATTAAAATTAAATTAAAGGGAAAATTAGTTATTTATCTAACAAGGGCGGAAAGTAATACTTTTTCGCACGCGGTGGCAGTTGCATGAACGACGCTTGCGGAGTTCGGGCATGCCACCAAGGGCGAAAAAAGCACTTTACACCCGGTTCCCAACTACGACTTTTTCGTGAGTGCCCACTCATGCGTCACATGATGTCAATATAAATGTTATGACAGTCATACGTGACACGTGCTCGGGCACGCACGAAAAAGTCGTAGGTGGGAACCGGGTGTTACGCTCGTGTTACAACATTTTTCCTGCTTACGTAGGTTGACAAGTTTATTAGTTGGTTTCCAAGAAGTAGGTATTTTGTTGAATGTTGTTGCTATGAAACTATTTTGCGCGTGCGTAAAAACCACTTTTACGCAGTTCGGGCATGCCACCAAGGGCGAAAAAAGCACTTTACACCCGGTTCCCAACTACGACTTTTTCGTGAGTGCCCACTCATGCGTCACATGATGTCAATATAAATGTTATGACAGTCATACGTGACACGTGCTCGGGCACGCACGAAAAAGTCGTAGGTGGGAACCGGGTGTTACGCTCGTGTTACAACATTTTTCCTGCTTACGTAGGTTGACAAGTTTATTAGTTGGTTTCCAAGAAGTAGGTATTTTGTTGAATGTTGTTGCTATGAAACTATTTTGCGCGTGCGTAAAAACCACTTTTACGCACGTAAATAAGAAAACGTTTTTTTTTTCAAATAACAAAAAATCTAGGGATATTTTAGACATGTTTAATATATTTGTCCCTCAAACAAGCCGAGATACAAAATGTAGTGTTTATTTGAACTTTCTAGCTTTAACCGAGGCTTTAACAGAACTGAAGTTATGGGGTGGCCTCTCAGCTTAAGGGTTAAGCTACAGGGGACGTGTTTTCTCAAAAACGGCTGCAGCTACAAAATTAATTTAACCGTAACAAAATAGCTACAAAACGGCTACAAAATGTAGCATAAAAATATTTGGGCCCTTTATGATGGTCCTCCCAGGTTAACCGACGCCAAATAGCGACTTTCTTACCTCATATAAATTTCATTAAAAAATAAACAGTGGTTTTTTTAAAATAAATAACTATTTTTTTTTCATTTTTACCTAACATATTTTACTAAAGGGGAAAGGGGGCGGAGGGGAGGGTGGTAGCTAGAGTGAAGCTCTGTTACGAGGAGGAAAAGGGTGTCAAAATTTCCTCCGAATTTTATTGTGCCCTGAGATGCCTTTTTGACTAACCGTGTATTACAAATTGTAAATTTTTGGGAACAGCTATGCTTCAAACTAAAAACTACAAAAGCGCTAAACGGCCAAACAAAAAAAATTACAAAAACAATGAATAGCGAGCTTTTCCTCAAAAAAGGTAATGGTAACGGTAACCGTAGACCCGCGTTTCGCATTTGTGGTGCTCATCAGTACGGTGCTAGGAATTAGGAGATGAAACAGAATTCATGTAAAAGACAACCATTCGTCAAATTGCAGAATTGGAAGATGTTCCTTCAATTTGAAGGAGAGACTGTAGAGACCCATAATTTTCCTTAATGGTTGCCTTTTTCTTTTACATAAATTCTGTTTCAGATTTGTTCATCATCGCATCATCATTTCATCTCCTAGTTCCTAACACTGTACTGATGAGCACCACAAGTGCCAAACCCGGGTCTACGGTAACCATTACCTTTTTTAAGGGAAAGCTCCTCGCTATTCATTGTTTTTGTTATTTATTCACCCTCGCTAAATATTAAAAAAAAAAATATAATGGCTAATTCCAATTCACAATTGACAATTTTTTTATTGCCAGTTTATTGCCAGTTCCTATTCTGTCTAGAATTGGTACTAGAGCCGTCTACGCGGCCCATGGGATTTGCCGTCGGCATTATATCTGGAAAATGACGAATTTGTTTAAAAACTTTTCCTATTCCTATAAAAACTTTCCTATAACATCTCTTTTGGGTCTCAAAATATCGTTTATTGAAAGTTTTCAAATTGTCACCCTTTATAATGTAGACACCACCAACATATCGGGGGATTCAAAGACATGCCCCCACACCCATTCAGCGCAGGTCACATCTACCAGTTTTTTTTCAAGTTGTAACTGCCCTTGTGAGCTAGTAGTTTTTAAGATATTAGCAATAAAAATGCAAAAAATTTGAAATTTTTGGCTCAAATTGAAAACCAGAAGAGATACAAGATAAATAAGTAAGAACCATCCATTAATGCATTCAGAGACCCACCCCACGCCGCGAGCCTCACTCACATTTTTTTATTTCCCATAATTAGATGAATTACAAAGAAGTAACTCTTTTGATGCTTAAAATTATCATCCCAGTCATTAAGGAGGCGGAGCTAGAGCGGCGACGATAGTTTTTTTAAACAAATACCCTGCATATTTTGGAAAATTTAAATAGCGTTCTCTTTTGTTTCCAAAAATACCTATTATGTAACTTTTTTCTTTAACAATTTTTAAATAAAATGTGAAAATCATCTCCATTAAACCAATGAGTTAAACAAGAAAAAGGATAAAAAAACAAAAAGGAGCTAAAAAACCTCCGAATCAGTTACTTCAACCGAAAAGAATCTAAAAACAAAAGATCTTGGGTGGAAAAAAATGAAAATTCAAACTTGGATGAGTATCCCACAAGGAACACACACAAGACCAAAGCGAAAAGAGAAATAATCGAGTGATGTTTCGCCCTGGGCAACCAACGTGGGCTCATCAGTGGTTCCACTGGTGACCCTCCCCAAACATCATTCAACACCATCATACACTTTGATTTCCAACTTTGAATTACTCACAAATAGGCATCGTTCCGCACTGGCACTTATCTAGGTCACCTGATACGGGTTCGTCCTGGCGTGTTAATCCCACTAAGCACAAACCTGTTACATTTACATTACCTTAACGTATTTTTGTGACCTATATTTCCAATAGGGTTACGATCCTAAGGCGATTAAAACAAAAAGAAGTTAATAAACCTCCGAATCAGTTACTTCAACCGAAAAGAACCTAAAAACATAAGATCAAAAGATCTTGGGTGGAGAAAACGAAAATTCAAACTTGGATGAGTATTCCACAAGGAACACACAAAGTACCAAAGCGAAAAGAGAAATCATCAAATGATGTTTTGCCCTGGGCAACCACGTGGGCTCATCAGTGGTTCCACTGGTCACCCTCCCCAAACATCATTCAACACCATCATACACTTTGATTTCCAACTTTGAATAACAGTGCCAGTGCGGAACGATGCCTATTTGTGAGTGATTCAAAGTTGGAAATAAATTTGATGATGAAGATCTTTTGTTTTTAGATTCTTTTCGGTTGAAGTAACTGATCCGGAAGTTTTTTAAATTATTTTTGTTTTAATTGCCTTAGGAACGTAACCCTATTGGAAAGATTAAAACGCCAGGACGAACCCGTATCAGGTGACTTAGATAAGTGCCAGTGCGGGACGATGCCTATTTGTAAGTGATTCAAAGTTGACCCGTGGAACCACTGATAAGCCTACGCTGGTTGCCCAGGGGGTCTATTCTTGAATCGAGAGAAAATTGGCTCCCAGGGAGTCAAATTCTCTCGCTCCTATGCATCTCATTGGTCCAAATCTTCGGTTTAAATTGGTTTCTCTCACTTGTGCCCGATATTGTTCGAAAGTAATTCTATTGGTCTTATCCAAAGTCAAAAATAAATAGCGGAAAATAGTAATATTGAAAAAATCTAATTATTCTTGCCTAATCGATTGTTATTTACCAAGGCGGCTGATTTATGGTGTAAAGATGGTGTGTTGCGAGAAGTTCTCTTCGTTCGAGATTTTTAAAAGTATTTTCCTTTTTTTATTGGATTTTTTGATAAAGGTATTAAAAAAAATAGTGTTAATAACTCGTGGCTAAACTGTGCTTTTTTTTACTAGCGTTTTTAAATACCTCGCTGCGCTCGTTATTTAAAACATCGTCAAGATATCAAACAATGAACGTCACCTAGTAAAAAGGCACATCTCTATGGAAACCATTGTTATTTCATTTACCAGCCGCCTTGATTTATAGTGTAAAGATGTTGTGTTGCGAGAAGTGCGCTTCGTTGGAGATTTTTGAAAGTATTTTCCTGTTTTTCTTGGATTTTTTGATAAAGGCATTAAAAAAAAATAGTGTTAACAACTCGCGGCTAAACTGTGCTTTTTTTCTCGCGTTTTTAAATACCTCGCTGCGCTCGTTATTTAAACCAACGTTTGTAAAAAAAGCACTGTTTTAGCCACTAGTTGTGAAAACTACTATTTTCCGTCAATTATTTCAAGACCTTTTTATTCTACGATTTTTTTCGTTAACTCCAGTACCTTTTTTTTGTTGCTGGTAACTGTTTTAATTTTATTCTTATTTTATTTTTCTGTTGCACACATTATTAAAAATATCTAAGTTTGTTATGTGTACTTACTTTCTTCGAAAAAAGTTGTGTTCCATCTATCTTGTTATCAAATTGTTATGTTTTTGTTGTTGCTTTGTTGCCAAATTTTATTAAAATTGAACTTATAGGTTTGAAGTAGGTATAGCTACGTTTGTTTTTAAATCAAATATAACCCTTTTGTAAAATCCTTTATATTATTTAAGTATGCATAGTTAATTTGCTTATACCTATTTTCTTATATATACATTTGGCCAAAAAATTTGTCACTTTTTGAACGCGCTATAACTTTGGACCTAATCGGTCGATTTTCGAAATTTTTGGCTGTTTTTATAGACAAAAGATGAAGCTTTACTGGCGCGGGTCAAAATTTGACATTCACCTCCCCTGAAAAAAATTTGCGTGCGTTATCAATGAGTCAAAAGCACCATATTTTCTTCGCCTACGGAGGTATCACTTATCTAAATTGGTTACAAGACAAAAAAGTTATACAAATTTTAAATCAGGAGTATTTAGACCAAATATTGTAATGTCTGTAGGAAGGTGCACTGTTTATCACTGTCATACGATTTTGAAAATTTTAGGCTTGTTGGTAGTAAAGACATGAGACTTTATGACTTTGAGTTTCCCAAGTTGAAGCACATGAGTTCTTGTTAATCTGGCTCAAAATTTGACATATGTCAAACATCCAAGATGGCGGAGAGCTTTCAAAAATTGGTAGATTTCACCCCTATTCGAAAAATTTGTGTGCATCCCTGGACTTGATTTGTCAATGGGGCAGAAGCTCCATACCTTCTTCGCCTACTAAGGTATCACTTATCTAAATTAGTTATGAGATAGAAAAGGTATAAAAAATTTAGGCCAGGAGTATTTGTGTTTAGACCAAAAATTGTATTGTTTTCACAAAAACTTTTGACCCAGTGGTTCAATTTTTGACATATGTCAAATTTTGAACAGAATTAGTGAAGATTTATGTCTCGTTTTACCAAAGAGCTTAAAATTCTGAAAATCGGACGACTAGATCGCAAGTTATGCTGGCCTTAAACAGTGCACCACCTAAATATTCCTGATTTAAAATGTTTATAACTTTTAATTTTATTAATTTAATTTAGATAATTAATACCTCGATAGGCGAAGAATGTATGGGACTTTTCCTCATTGACAAAAATCAAGTCCAGGGTTGCACACAAATTTTTCGCAGGGCTCTCCGCCATGTTGGATTTTTGATATGTGTCATATTTTGAGCCAGATTAGGAAGAACTCATGTCTTGTCTTTTCAACAAGCCTAAAATTTTGAAAATCGGACGACTAAGTCGCAAGTTATGCTAGCCCGTTATGCTAGCCCTAAACAGTGCACCTTTTAACAGACATTACAATTTTTGCTATAAATACTCCTGATTTCAAATTTCTAGAACTTTTTTATCTTATAACCAATTTAGATAAGTGATATCTCGGTAGGCGAAGAACGTATGGGGCCTCTTTGACAAAAATCAAGTCCAGGGTCGCACACAAATTTTCCGCAGGGGGGTGAAATTTACCCATTTTTTAACGCTCTCCGCTATCTTGGATTTTTGACATATGTCAAATTTTGAGTCACGTCAGTAAAGTTTCAACTTTTTTGTATAAAAACAGCTAAAAATTTCGAAAATCGGCCGATATTTCTTAATCTAAGCTATATTTACTAAATTTATTAGCTCTTTTGTATCAAATTTTTTTACAATATCATTTATTCTTTGAATGCTCCTCGTGGTTGAGTTGGGAAGCTATATAGCAGCTGGACTTTGTTTACTCCAGTTTGTGACGTATTTTTGGTGTGATGTCTTAAATTTTAAAAATTTTGCCTGCGGTGATATTCTTAGTATAATTTGTCTTAAAATTTTCAACTGCGGTGCTTTTATAATTTGGCAAAAAAATTTTATATACCACCGCAACCCACCCCTTCTTGGCATCTAACTCTACTTTTAAAAATACTTTACAAAAAATCTAAGAGATTTTTTATTGTTTTGCCAATTTTCGCCTGCGGAGCTATATCAATATTAAGTATTTATACAATTTTGTTTAATTTTAGTGTAATTTTTTCCAAATTTTTGCCTGCGGCGCAGGGTTAATGCTGGAAAGAATCTACAAATGAGACTAAATGAAACTTGCTTTTAAAAATAAGTATTTTTGTTTCGTATGCACTAACTCAACAACTATTAAACCGCCCCTCTACCCCCCCTTCAGTTCAAGAGCTCAAGCAATAGGCACCTATACTTAATTTTTAAAAATTTGCCATTGGTAACTCCCTCCCCCCCTAGGGCGGGAATGTTCCCAATCAACCCGAACCTTAATGAAATGTTCCGGGAACGTTGTGTTGCTAGGGTTTGACAATTAAATTCTATTTTAAATTGTCTACAGAAAAGCAACTTACACCAAAAGTCAATTTTCATTAATAAAAGAGTTATACAGTGGCGTAGCCAGGGCGAGGGGAAGTTTGGGGTTTAAAACCCCCGCCCCGAAAATCCAACCCAACCTACAAAAAATTAATCATGATCAAGGGCCCCAGGGAGAGCTATAGCTCCCCCACTTTTTTGACCCTTTACTCTGGCCGGGTAGTGACGTGTGTTTGGTGTGATGTCTTAAATTTTAAAAATTTTGCCTATTGGTACTATGACGTTTTAATCACCAGCATTCAAAACGTACAATAAATGGCGTTCTTAGTTTAATTTTTCTTAAATTTTTCTTCCGCAACCCAACCCTTCTTGGCATCTAACCCAATCCACTTTTTCAAAAATATTTTACAAAACACCTAAGAGATAAAAATTTTTAAAGAATGTTTTGTTTTTTTTGTTTAAATTTTCGCCTGCGGCCCTATACCAATATTAATTTTTTTTACAATTTTGTTTAATTTTGCCAGCAATTTTTTTTGGCACAACATTTGAAACGCGTTTTTTTTAATTTTGAAAAAAATCTGCAAACGAGACTAAATGAGACTTCAGCTTTTGTTGAGTTGTTGCGTGCACATATATATTAAAATCAGAAGAATTTTTGTATTTTGTTCAAATTGTACTTTTCTATATGTTAAATAAAGACGATTTTATTTATTTATTTAAGCCCAACTTGTCAGTTTGATGAACTGCCCCTCGTATCAATTATTTTATAACGAATTTTAAAATAAAAGGTGTATCCATCATCCGCGTGTGTCATTATATTTATTTCTATCCTAAAAGCCGATAAATTGGGCGTAGTTTCGTTTTTCTCACGGGGTCGTTTTTAAGGTCAAAAACGGACCCCGTCACGTTTGCGGTCCCGCCCTTTAGACACGCGAGGACAAAAAGGCGTTTTCTTTTTTCGGTGGTTACAACCAAAACCGAATGAAGGGACTTATTGGAATTTTAAAATATATACCCTACACAAATTTTCTTTTCATCGGATTGTTACCGCTTGTCGTTTCCAAATTTTCTTTCTGTGACAACTTTTTGGTGAGGGCGTCCCATATAATTATATGCATTTTCGGAAAAAAAAGCCCTAGCGATAATAACTCTCCCAATCAAGTTAGCCTGAAAAAAATGTAGAGCCAAAAACGTGGGCGCCAGTAGACTGCGTCAGGCATGCGCAGTAGATTTTGCGCCTTTGCCCAGGGCCAACCCTGATTATTGCATTATTTTCTTTTGTTTTTCAAAGTTATTATTTACTACGGATAAGACCCTAAAATTGGTTTTAAACCGGATAAAGCGCTTTCTTAAATCGCTTAAAAATAAAATCGATTTAGTGCTTAAATAAACGGTTTTAATTGTCAAATACATATGATGCAGTAGTACTACTGCCGCTATTAGGGACATTTTGGACCATTTAAAATAACAGCAAAAATAACTACTTTTGTTGTTATAGTAGTTAAAAGAGTTTTTGGAATGTAAAAGGAGCACGGGGGTCCTGAACGAACTATAGGTTGCAAAAAAATGGTACCAAAATCAGATTGCAGATTATGATTAAGGGCCCTCCCATGATCCTAAAACAAGATATGTTAAAATCCCACCAGATCCTTTTTTGAAATTTTGCACACTTTTCTATTAATATTAAGAAATAATATCGGTTAAGACCTAAAAATTACTAAAATGTCTATAATAATATATTAATTTAAGTCAGTGGTTCCCAAAGTGTGCGCTGCGGCGCCCCGGGCGCTGCCAGGCGCTCCTGATAAGGTAGAATTTGAGTTACGTTTGGCAACGCCGGCGCCTCATACATCCGCTATTAATCGAACCTCGAGCCCAAGAGCAAGTTTCTAGAATTTCCAGAAGCCCGTATTCGACCTGCGCGTCGCTCGACGAGAATTTTCGCGAGACAAGATTGCCAGGAACATGATAATTATCCGAATCTATGATAATTTTGGGGTAAACATGATAATTAATAATGACCTGTTATCAACCCCCAAATCTATGATAATTTAACAAATCCTCACATAAAACGCCATTTCATTTATTCTTATAATTAACGCAAACAGTGAATATATAAGTGAGATATAAAAAACTGTACAATAATAATAATAATAATACCTACGTAATATAAGAAATTAATAGTCCTTTTTTTGCTCACTCAAAAATAACAATACATATAGTAATACTAAGTAATCTAAGAAATTAATAGTCTTTTTTTTTTGGTCACTCAAAAATAACCACACATTTTAAGTGAATGTCATGCAAAAACAAAAACTATGATAATTGATAATTTTTCGGATTGCAGATGATTTTTTTTCCAACCTCCTGGCAACACTGTCGCGAGAGCCTTTGACAGTATTTAAGTCGCCGTAGTCCGCGGTTAAAACATCAGATGGCACACAACTCATTCACCTAAAGCAACACATACTAAAATTGTAAGAGGCTGCCTAGCCTAACAAGAACCCAAGCCAGATCCCATGTGTGTTGCTAGGTTAGTTTACCGTAAGAGGAATTGCAAGCGGTTGAACTGTTATGTTAAATAGAGGTAGTAATAGAGAGTTTTAGTAGTGATACAAAGTGTTGTGATTTACGAACTCAGGCACATAAACGTTCCAATATCGGATCGGTTGCTTCGTTTTTTCGTAAAAAGTTAGTCAGAAGATGAAAAGATTTTTATTAAATAAGGAAATTGATAGATCGAGACAGAGTGATCAAGCATCGACAAGTGACGGAGGAGTAAAAAGAAGGAAACATCGCAAATACGATGATAGCTATTTAAACTTTGGTTTTACTTCAGTAGAAGTAAATCATGAGGAAAGACCGCAGTGTGTGCTCTGTTTGAAAATTCTAGCGGTCGAAAATATGCTCCCAAGTAAGCTAAAACGACATCTCGAAACCATTCATCCTACGATGGTTGGAAAATCACGCGAATTTTTCACAAGAAAGTTGCAGAATGTACAAAAACAAAAGAACGTGTTTACTCCACAAATTTCAGTACCCAGTCCTCTTTCAAAGTGGCATACAGGGTGGCAAAGTGCAAGAAACCTCATACCATCGCAGAAGAACTTATTTTACCGGCTGCTGTCGACATGGTTAACATTATAATAGGAGAATCGGCGGGAAAACTAATTTCAAAGGTACCTTTATCTAACAACACTATTAGTCGAAGAATCCATCATATTAGCTGAGGATCTTAATGATCAATTGATAGGGAAAATGAAAGGCAAGGAATTTGCAACTTGATGAGGCTACTGACAGTAATAAAAATGCACACCGTATTTGTTACGTACGCTTCCTGGATGATAATATTGTTAGGGGTGTGTTGCGATTTCACGAATTGTGACTTTGTCACTGTTACTCCACAGACAGCATCATTCGTACCATGGACGTACATTTTACATCCATTTTACGCCTTTACGTTCCGGGACCTACTAGGTATGTACGATGTACGTACAAAAGTGTACGTAAAACCTACGGACAGTAAAAACGTTTTTTACGTTATATTTAGGTCCTTTCTTGTACGTACTTACTACGTTATTAAGTTGTCATAACTTGGACGTAGTTCATTTATGTAACATTTCTCTCACTTGGAAAGCAAACTTTTGTATAAGTATTTTTCATTCTCTTAAAATAATTGATATTTTATGAATACTCATCCTCCGTCAGAAATCATTTCCCAGAGGGTATACCTGGAGAGAGGAGTACTGAGGAGTTTTTGGGCTATAAAATCGTCGCCTCCCCCCTAGGCATAAAAGAATATTTTGTATTTTATTTATTTACGTCCCTCAAGGTACGTACCAAAAACGTCTCCTGTACGTACATCGTACATTTTAGGTCCAATTTACGTCTTTTATTGGTTCACCGCAGGACCTACAAAGTACGTACTTAGTACGTACACAAATGTACGTACATGGTACGTATTTTCCATGTCCCAAGGACGTACCTAAGACTTATATAGCGTTGGAAAGTGCACGTATTATGTACGTACTCTTCGTCCGAGCCTTAGGTACGAGATACGTACCTGGTACGTAACTTTGCTGTCTGGGTCGTCTGTCGCAGTCACGGTCTGCTCTTGATGGTTGTCGTCCACCTCCGAAACTCGCGTCGCGTTTAGCGTTGCAGCATAAGCATCTGGTAAAATTTTCCCCTCGAATCTCATCCAGACCGGAGAAGTTTTTATCATGTTTTTATAAGTTCTATAAGATCCAATGAAAAGGCCAATATTTTTTTCGATAATATTTTAACTATAATCTTTTAGAAGCAGAGAAGATTATATAGGGAATATATGATGTTTTATCAGCTTGCAGTTTTAGAATAATTTATAAGATTGGGTAAGACTGGTTACTTTTATGAGAATCAAGGATGTTTTATAAGATAGAAGTCTAGGATATTTTATCAGTTTGTATAAGGGTGTGGGTTTGGAGAAGATTTTATCAACGAACAAATACACAGTTTTAAAGGAGATTTGATGAGAATGACGTATTGAGGATGTTTGAGGAGATTCTATCAGTATCGTGATTATAGAAGATCCTATGAGCAATGATTTTGGAGAAGTTTTTACTTGTGGGATCGATTTCTAGAATATTTGAGGAGATTCTATCAGTACAGTGATTATAGAAGATCCCACAAGAACTCAGAAACTTTTCCAAAATCATTCCCCATAGGATCTTCTAGAATCACGATACTGATATAATCTTTTCAAATATCCTAGAAACCGATCCCACATGTAACGATAGAAACTTCTTCAAAAACCATAAAAATCACTGCCCATAGACCTGATAAAATCTCCTCCAATATCATAGAAAATGTTGCAAAAACCGACCCAAAACCCGATAAAATCTTCTTGCCCATAGGATCTTCTAGATTCATGATACTGATAGAATCTCCTCAAATGTCCTAGAAACCGATCCCAAAAGAACTCATAGAAACTTCTCCTAAATCATTCCCCATAGGATCTTCTAGAATCACAAGACTCATATAATCTTCTCAAATATCCTAGAAACCGATCCCACATGTGCCCATAGAAACTTCTTCAAAACCCATGAAAATCACTGCCCATAGACCTGATAAAATCTCCTCCAATATCATAGAAAAAGTTGCAAAAACCGACCCAAAACCCGATATAATCTTCTACAAAATTTTTATCATATTTTCTATGAGATTCGAGGTGAAAATTTTACCAGTGTCCAATCGCGAAACTGCTTTTTGCCGCACCGCTGCCCTCGCTGAAAACGGGACGCTGCAACCAATGAAATTTAAATTTCTTAGGCTGCGACGCGAGGTAGAGAAAATTTTTTTCTTTTGCGAGTTTGGTGTAGCATTTAGATGTTTTGAATAAACTGCTCCAAAAAATCACTGCCATTTGTCACCGTGACACAACTGGAGCAGTCACGTCTTATTACTGCTTCACTGCTTGCGATTTCACGAACTGTGACTTTGTCACTGTTACTCGTCTGTCGCAGTCACGTCTGCTCCAGTCCGAACAAAATAGCAGTGACATTTTGTTACAGGCTAGTACTTGATCGTCCATCCCTAATTATTGTTGAAGACCTTCTTTTCTGCAAAAGTATCGATGAAAGCGGAAAGGCTCAAGACTTGTTTCAAATTCTTGACAAGTTTATTACAGAGAATAATTTAGATTGGGAGAAGAGTGTATTGGAGTTTGTACTGATGGCGCTCGATCAATATCTGGCCGTTATGGTGGATTGCAAGCACTTATTCGCAGTAAAGCACCGTATGCCATGTGGATCCATTATTGCATCATTCATAGGGAAGCACTTGCATCGAAGTTTATCGAACATATCATAGACGTAGTTAACTACATAAAAACTAGGCCGCTTAAAACCAGACTATTCAAAATTCTTTGTATGGACATGGGAGCTGAACCATAGAAATCTGATTTCTATGAGCTGAACACACTGCGCTGCTATATTACTCCAGTGCACGATGGCTTTCACGTGGAAACGTCTTATCCCGTACATTCGATCTACATCAAGAAATCCACATTTTCCTGTAAGAGAAAGGTCATGCAAGCTCCAGATACTTTAGGGATCCCGACTTTTTGCTAATACTGGCATATTTGTGCGATATATTTGACAAACTGAATGCCTTAAATCTGACTCTCCAAGGCAATAACATGCATATCTTGAAACTATCAGAAAAAATTCCAGCATTTAGGAAGAAACTGCAGTTGTGGATAAGAAAAATTAATGAATATGGCGGTCAAGATTGTTTTCCAGAATTGCATACATTTTCAGCCTCTAATGAGCTCGTTATCTCTCAAGACTTGCTGTCCCTTTTCACCGAACACCTTTCCAAACTCTCGGAATGGTTTTCAAAATACTTTAAAGAAGAAAATGTCGAAAACTTTGCGTGGATTCAAGATCCTTTCCATGCACAATCTCCACCAGAATTCACTTCACTAGAAAAAGAGAGTCTTATTGAACTCTTGCGACAACAGCCTAAAATTAAAATTTGCTTCTTCTGATTTGGTGGAGTTTTGGGTATCCATAAAAAATGAATATCCGGCTCTAAGTTTAAAAGCTTTGAGGATTCTAATCCCCTTTGCAACATCCTATTTATGCTATAGCTGTGATAAAGAGCAAATATCGTTCAAAGATCAACGTGGAGCAAGAAATGAGAGTGGCAGTGTCAAGGCTTATTCCCCGCTTCAAAAAAATGTGTGCAGATCACTAAGCTTACCCATCACACTGAGCCACGCCATATGAGCGTTAGATTGGAGTTGTTTTCATTCATGTGTTTTGTAACTAGTGCCAATATATTTATAATGGTGTTAAATAAAGTTTTGTACAACGCTTGCGCTTTGCTACTATACAGTTGGTAAGTTGCAAAGCACATATTTTATACATTATACATATGCAACACTTTGTTGGACAAAACTATATATGCATATTGCGAGTAGGGGCACCCTGACAAAATACTAAACATGTAAGTGCGCCCGCAAACTGAAAAAGTTTGGGAAGCACTGCTCTATGATGATGGAATCTTGATTATATATTTATCCCCGATCATATATTTGTGTTAAGGTTTTATATTATTAATTTTGTGTTAAAAGTTTTTAGTAATTTTTCTAACCGTATAAAGTTATTTTAAATAATTCTCGTTTTCATTTTCCAAATTTAAATTTTTTCACCACAACCCGCGCAAACTTTTCTCTGTTTTCATTATTATTGGTTATATGTTCCTTTGGCTTTTATTTTTACTTAAAACTTTTACAACAAACTTTATAAATTAAATAACGTACCTACTGAAAATTGTCAAAACAAAAGAACAAAAAAAGGATTATGGGTAAACGCATATCTATGGCGCAGCACTTTCATAGTTCCCATTGCTAAAGTCATCTCCTTTAATAACTAAAGTGTAATCCACCTATTTTATGCTTTAGCCGCACTTTAGCGGGATAAAAAAGTTACACCTTGCTCCACTGTTTTGCACTCTTTGGATTGGCTATAACTTTTGACTTGATTACTCGATTTTGAAATATATTGGCTTTTTGGAAAGATAAAACGTGAGTTTTTCGATTTGGATAAAAATTTAAAACTTCTAAAAAATTCAAGATGGCGGACAGTTTTTAAAAATATGTAATTTTCACCCCCCCCCTGAAAAAAAATTATGTGCGACCCTGAACAAATAAACTCCAAAGCTTTCACTACAAACGCACATTATTTCTGTGTATATCATTCGTCATTTATGTAAATCAGTTGGGAAATAAAAAAGTTAAGTTTTTTGATTACGACTGCTTTGGCTTCGCATTGAAAAAAATCACAAAACAACATACATTTTGCATTTGCTAAATCCTTTGACCTAATTATTTAATTAAGAAATACACTAAGAATCTAAATACCTTTTACTTTTTATTTCTTATACTATTTAATTAGGTGATACCTCGATATACGAAGAAAAAATGGAAATTTGGAAATACTAATGTATATTTAGTCCAGTGTCTTACTCAAAAAAAATAAGGCGTGTAAAAAAACAGATGCCACTATCATGTTTTGTCTCTTTAAACAATATTTTTTTTTTAATTAAGTAATCAGGCCAAAAGTTATAGCAAATTGAAAAAATATGTAATTTTGTGATTTTTTCTTATGTTAAATGATACGTCAATATACACATATACAATGAGCATTTGTAGTGAAAGCTTTAGAGTTTGTTCATTGTCGCACATACATTTTTTTCAGGGGGGGGGGGGTGAAAATTACACATTTTTTAAAACTGTCCGCCATCTTGGATTTTTGAGAAATTTTAAATATTCAATTGAAATCAAAAAAGTATCACGTTTTATCTTTCCAAAAAACCAATACTTTTAGAAATCGAGCAATTATGTCAAAAGTTATTTTGTGGTTCGCTCTATATAATCTAAAACATTATTATTTTTGTAGACAAGTTTTTTAATTAATAATAACGAAATTTTCCTTAAATGAAACATAAGCTAACTTTTGTGAGGTCAGCGCGTGGTGTAAATTTTGTGGGTTTTTTCTTTTTATTTAGAATATATGTATAGATAGAAAATGTTAAATTACAATTAGTACCTAATTAAAAAAAGGTGAAAAATATCTTACGAAAAAATACATGAATTTTTTAGTCTGTGATAAAGATAACCACCAAAATCGTTATTCCTATTTGGCGTAAGTAAAGTCGGTCGTTATCCTTATATGATTACCGTGGCAAAAAAACCTCATAAAAGATCATAGCAAATAACAGATAAAACATCATAAAGTTTTTATAATCTATGCTCATATAAACTTATATTTTATAATTTTTGACTACTGAAAGTGAAACACAAAATCCCGCATAGGAGTTAATCATATTTTATCAGCCTGCAGTTGGCTTTTAAGTTTATAATATTTTATGGTTTTTAATATGACAATTCCTCAGAAAAGTTTATAAGATTTTATAAGAAATTACAGCTCAACTTTAGCAGTTGTAGTAGTAGTAATAGTAGTAGAAGTAATGTAAGAGATTAATATACAGTCAAACTAAACTATAATCTAACCTAAACTATAAACTACGACAACCTAAACCACTATAATACAATAACACTCCTTGCGCTTGCACAATATCTACATATCTAATAGAAAATAAGTACTTATTTATCGCCAGGAGAGATGTTACTTTGATAGATTTCTATGAGATTTCATAAGCCAAAAACTATTTTTTTTGCAAGCTTTTATTTAACTTGCAACAAGATATGTATTTGTTGGGGTGCAATCTTGTAACTGAATTTTTACCAACTTCCCGACATCCGATCGGCTTCAAATTTGGCATGCTTATATATAGTTGCGGTGACAACACAAGAATATAGTGTGATGAAATTGACAGCTCCCCCTACTCACAGGGGGTGGAGGGGGATACAGTTGAAGTACGTCCGATTTCGTTGAAATTAGGTGTGTCTGGGCACTTGGGGATTCCTAATCAGATTTTGAAAATTCAATATGGCGGATTCAAGATGGATGATTTTAGGTCATGTTTTGCTAACCAATTTTCTGACTTATCCACATCCGATTGTGTTCAAATTTGGTATATATGAGTTTATAGTTTCGGTGAAAATACAATAATATGGTATTCTCAGGTACCCATCTCCCTCTAACGAGGGAAGTGGAGGGGGAGAAAGATTTAGTTGGTTCGATTTCAATCATAATTGGCATACAGGGGTTTTTAAGGAGGAGGATTATGAAAAATATACTAAGTATAGTTTTTTTAATTAGTTTTTAGGTGGTCGAAAAAACTGATAAAAATCAGGTTTGTTTTTTATGAGATTTAAGGACTATAAAATCTATTTAGAGACTTATTTGTTTTTACCAACTCCTAGAAAATTATAAATGTTCATAGAAATCTGTCAAATTCTATGAGTTGGTCTGATCATAAAATATCCCAAAATCTCATGAAAAAACGATTTTTTACAAACTCTTAAAACATTATAATAAAAACAATGGTGTAGTCATAGAAACCCATAAAATGTTATGAGTTAGTTTGAGTATAAAATCTGTCAGAACATTATAAAAACATCGGTTTAAATAATCCCATAATACGTCATAAAAGAAAAAGAATATGATTATGGAAACCCATAAAAGTTTATGTGTCGGTTTCATTATAAATTCTCTTAAAAAATTGTGCTTTTATAAAACCATAAAATATGTTTAAAAAAATGTCTGCACTTATCAAATTTTATAAACATTTATAAGCCCGACTGTTTATAGTAGGTTGAGGTAGCATCGATCCTGCGAGAGACATAATTATGCCATCTGCAATTGAAATTTAGGAAGTTCAATTTGCACTGAAGTACAAAAAAACTCCTGTTTTTTCTTTAGAATTACAGTGCCACAGCCATCTTCCGTTCTTCTAAAAAATTTGTTTTGTTTTTTATGTTCGAGTTATTTTGGCATCAATAAAGTGTTTTTTTTTTCGTTCATATATTTTTTTTTAATTAGGTATGCCCCTCCCCCGGAGAAATGTGAATTAACGCCCCTGTGCAGAATAACTAAACTGCCAAACTTTGGACTTAGTTATACAGTCATAAAACAGGGGGGTTAAAGGTCCTTTGTTTTCGAGATACATTGTGTCCAAATGCGCAATTTTTTTTGTTATATCTTGTTCAGAAAATTCAAGAAAAAAAAATAAGGATGATTAACAAAAAACATTGATGTCAACATTTTTTAAAATCTTGTTTTTTGGCACTTAAATTTAGTAAAAGGGCCATTTTTTGATATTTTTTTTGGTATTAAAGAGATCCCCAGATATACATAACATCGCATATAGAGAATTATCTATCTACAAGAACAGGACGAACATATATCCTTATATTTTTCTTAATGTTGAAATTTAATTTTCAAAAAATTAAATAAAAATGTGTTATTTTACCCATTGCAGAGGTTTTTTTCGACAGCCTTCTTAACCTGTCGGTTTCTAACAAAACTCAACGAGACATTTTTGGATAATAAATTTAAAAATTATTGGGCCCTATCAATTTTTCGAAATGTCACATTATTAGTGAATTATTTTATGTCAAATCTACACTTTTGATCAGGTAGGAAAAATAGAAGTAAAACTTAAAAATAACTTCACACACATTTTTATTAACACATAGGTACCTACTATCATAAAAATCTTAAATCATAAAAATAAAGATCCCTAAAAACTAAGTACAAAAATAAATTAGCCCTAAATTAAGCGTTTAAAACTAATGGAAACGAGGATATTTACAAAAAAATCTTAATTTTACTTTTTTAACTTGAACTATTTAACAAGTTCTGTATTTTCGCCTTTTACCTAAGCTTTTCAAGTAAACGACAAAAATACAAAAAAAAACTTTTAACTAAATCAAAGATGGAAATAATTCGGTTACACTCATATCCCATTCTTCCGATAAATCTGAAGAACTTAACGGCGAATCTAACGATTCATAACCCAAGTCATACCCGTTAGTCGATCTAGGTGAAATACTGTCTATTTCTACTTCGGGTACTTGCAAAGTGTCACTTATTTCCGTGATGTTAGATACCTCTGTATCGTCTCCGTTAAACATGACGGTGAAAGTATTTGTTTTTTCGTCAAAAGTACCAAATAAAATATCGTTATTTTCGGTTTCAACTTGGGCTATTGGAGTCTTCAAAACTGACGGTGCTAATTTACCTGTTGTACTTAGTTTAGGTCTAATAGTTTTTAGTTTTTTAGTGCCGTTTCGTGATTTCCTGCTGATTGGATCGTGTGATTTTGGTTTGGCTGCGTAATTGTGGTGAAGCAAAAGTTCCAAAACGTCGGATTCGGGCTTATTGTCTAGCACTTGATGTTGACTGGCGGGTTCCAGTTGTTCTGGTGCCTGCCCCACCACTTTTGTTGAAATATCTTTTCGATGAGCGGCTGATTCCTAAAAATATGAGGAGTTTTAATATCCGGTAACAAGAACCTAAGAGTGGTTCCAAAATTCGCCAGAAGTCCTAAGCAAAAACAAAAACTCAATTGATTTTAAAATATTTTGGGTCTTCCTTGCCTTCTTGGTTAGCCCCAAGAAGAAAAGGATAACAATTACTTATTGTGACGTGTTTCAAAATTGTGGAACTTATTGTGACGCGTTTCCATTATACGGAAGTGCGGTCTTAATAATGTTTTTTGAAATATTCCGTTTTTTTTTCTGCGCGAATTTTGGAACTCTCTGTATAAAGGTGATAACATAAATGGTGCAATAGTGAACTGATGCTAAGGAATGGTGCCAAAGTGTGTCCCAATTTTTAAACGTAAGCACTATACTTTTTTATTATGCCTATAAAAGGTATATTTAAGCGAGCCAAACTATAGTTAATATTATTCTTTTATTCCTACTTATTTAATTCTGAGAGGGATAAAATATATACTATAACTCCATATAACTATGAGATACTATAACGGCCCTGCTATTGCATTTTCCGAAAAAAAAAGGCGTACCGATAATGAACCTCTTAATCAAGTTAGCCTGGAAAAAATACTGTGAAAAACTCTTCTGAGCGCCAGCAGACTGCGTCAGGCATGCGCAGTAGATTTTTCGACTCTCGCCTTGCCCAGGGTCAACCCTGATTTTTACATTATTTTCTTTGTTTCTCAAAGTTATTAATGTTACACATTTTGCGACACTTGGGCCATTACAGTATTTCATACCGTGATATTTAAGACTAAGTTAGTTCAGTTACTAATTGTCTAACTATCCAAACTAACTCATATTGACTACCCACAGACAGTATGCTAGTTTTAAGGATTTTTACGTTTTAGAGAAAGATTTTGAGTTCACCTGCGAAGCCTAACTGTAAGAATTGGGACTTCAACTTTGTTATTCATACAACTTTTGTTTTTTTTTTCAGAAGGCATTTCAGTCTTGTTCCACACTAATACGATCAAAACAAGTTCGAAACACGTTTCTGTGGCTAGTCTTAAGGATAATGGACTTTCCTAGCTCCTATGCATATCCTTGGGCAATACCAAGAGAAGAGCGGCCCATGAGATTTTCTTGTAACCTTACAAACTCCTTCGTTTGCACAACTCGGTTATTTTTTTATAATCCATGTTTACATTTTTCCTAATAATAATTTTATTGCAAGTTGGTTTATTTAAAAAACTTGGTAACAAAATGGTCGAACTTTATCATCAATCTCTCTCAAGAATAGATTTATAAAAAAAAGAATGACATTAACCGTATTTTGATCGCGGAAATACACCAATAGCAAATCAACTTGGACTGATGATCTACCTGATAATATAATCTTGTGCTTATAGTAACAGGTTCTTACGAAATGATTTTTAATTGTGTGTTTACATCAAAACACTTAAGTTGTATTAGATTTTTATATTTTTCCATTTAGCTCTTAATCACCAAGTCTTTTTTTTTTCGCATTACTAATTTAGGAGTCATCAGTCCATTTTAATTACTAGATTTAGGATACCTATGTTTCTATATTTGAGATATTAGACAATGATTTCAGTGATTTTAATGACATTTAAATATTATAATAACACGCACAAAAGTGAATAATATACAGACGTTTACATTTTTTACAATTTTACTATCATCATGCTGTTACCTTGTATTACTATTACATGATAGATTTATTAGGATTTCAACATATTGTTCAACATATCTGAAAAAATTTAAAACAAATACAAAAATATTGGCAAAGCTTGGAAAATAGATTTATAATTTCGCATATGCTGCAGATGGTTCCTGATGAAGTGTTTTCGCAACAAAAATGTTTTTTTTTTAACTTTTAAACAATTTTGGCAAAATTAAAATAAAATTAATTTTGTAGATAATAAGGTGTGTCTGAATGAGACATAGGATACTTAAAAATGAACATGAAAACTTTTTTGTACTTTTTAAATATAGAATCGTCTTTCTTTAAAAATATTCGTTAAAATCAGAGCTAATAATCTTTTTAAAATTTTACACTTATCTATACGAAGTTATTAAGATATTAATACGTGGTTGCCGTGACGAAAATACACAAGGTAGACTTCTTGATGTGTTTCTGGTGAGCCAGCTATGTTGATGCTCGCATTTTTTAAATTCGTTTGGATTATAATATACTGTGAGTGAAAAAGAAAAGTAAGCATCCATCTATATCTGATATATTTTATTTATATTATGCGTAAATGTTCAACATCCAATATTTAATGAGTGGTTAGGTTTTCAGTCAAACCGGACGACCATTAACAGAACTGACTTTAATAATGTTTTTAGCACCCTCGATTTCTTATAATCTCATTCGCACGCCAGAGCATTGTTCAGATGCTCTTGGAGTATCTCAGTCCTCTCTACCTCTAACATGTCAAGTGCTGCCACGGCCTAAGGGGGCTGTAAATTTAAAAGCCTGCCACCTAAAATATCACACACATGTTCGATCGGAGATACATCAGGGATATTGGGGGCCATGGTTAGCGGTTAATTTTGTGTAGATACATGAAATCCAGGGTTACTTTAGCCACGTGGCTGGCGTTGTCTTTGTTAAAATACGATGGCACACCATACCATTACACCCACTGTTTAATAAAAATCCTCTCCATATATATCACGTCTCTGACCTTGTCGCTCCAAGGAGCAGAGACTTCAGTGGAATCGTGAATGGAATAGGGTCAGCTATAGCGACGAATCTCGCTTTTGTTTTGGATGGGTAAGAGTAAGAACTTGGAAGACGTAATTCAGTTTGATATGGAAAGTATGTTCATCCTACAGTGGTTGTAATATGGTAGCAGGACACGTCCAGTCTTTATTAAAGTAACAGGAGTAACCTTAAACTTCATGGATTAAGATAACATTATCTGCTTATCATGGCCACCAAGATCTCCTATTCTGTCTCCAATCAAACATGTGTGGGATATTCTGGGTCGCAGGCTTTTAAATTTGAAGCATCCCCTTAGACTCTAGCAGCATTTAAAAATGACTAAGAGTTGGGTAGAATAAGATACCCCCTTAGGATATAGATCACCTCATTAGAACAATGGCCAGGCGTGCGAATAAGTGTTAAGAAATCGAGGGTCGTCAACACATTATTAAACGCAATTCTGCTATGGATCGTCCAGAATGGCCGGAAACCTAATAATTTATTAGGTACTAGTTGTTAAATATGTGGGCAAAAAATTAATCAAATATATATGGGTAGTCACCTTTCTTTATCCCTCAATATAAATTCTGAGAAATGAAAAATCATAATTCTGTAATTTATATAGGGTGCTAAAAATTTCCTTTATTTAAAAAAAAATAAACATTTTTATGCATCTATGAAATTTTTTGGATAAAAACAACAACATACTCAAAAATTATATCAATCCAAAAATTTGAATCGTCAAAATAGCTAGGTTGTTCAAAATACTAATTTCCCTGCACATATTAATATGTGTTACACTGAATAAAAAATTGCGTATTTTTGCCACATTGATAACACATACAGGGTTCGACAGTTTTTGTCTAGGGTGCAAAAATAGCGTGCATTGAAAAAGAAGCGCAATGGCTAGTAAATGAAAGCGAAAGCGATAATAAACTTGAGAAACCGATATGCTGTTGCCGATTTCACCCACAATTAACTAAAAGATTCCCAAGATCTTAATTTAACGATAAATTTTGCCTTCAAAGAGCGTAAAACAATGATTATGAGTATTTTCTTATTTTAGTTTGAAATTAGAATCCGTTAAATTAAAATGCCCATTTATCCACAAACTTTTACTACCGATTGACGTTGCTCTTTCAATAAAGCTATGAAAAGTCTTGGGCCTGACCTCCCATAACCAATTACGCTAAAGTACCCACTCTACGAGACAATTTATCGTAGCAGTCTCGCGTCCTCACGAAATATCTTGCTGAAATAAATTTAAAACAAAATTAAACTTTTTTAGAAGAATAAAAGAAATTAAAACAACGTAACGCAGTCTTTCAATTTGCAACCCTCTACTCTTTCTACTTAGAACACTTTTTGTAACCGTGTTCACGTCTTGTTTAACTCTAAAACTAATTTAAAGCCGTTATTTAATTTAATATCAGAGGGGTGTTTTTAAAAAAATTCTTATTCTTGTACTCCTCTATTTTACAAAAATTTCCGAAGAAACGGGGCTCCTCTCCCCTCTTTAGATGTATAGAGCCGCGAAGGTTCTGGTACTTTAGTTGCAAGATTTTCCAAGTGATTAATTATTATTATTACGTCTGATCTCGCCCGCGTCTTTGAATTAAACAGACTAAAGCGCTGAAAGTTTTATTAAACTGTTTGCTTGACAACGTTGACTAGCCGGCATCTCTGCAGTGCATCTGAATTGAAGAGCGTTCTTACTCAGACACATGCATTTCGGCACCTTGGTCGCGATTCTTCAGAAACGACACAAAATCTCACCCGTCACAATTCCGAAAAGTGGCGATTTTTACTTATTGTCTCATTTAAAGTAAAAACACAACATCCTTAATATTTATCCTAACGTTGTAAGAGAAACTAAATTTAATATTTTAAAGCTATTCTGCAGGACTAGTTTTTCGGCGGAGCCTGACAAAAAAGCATTAAGTGTAAATTGGTGTTTAAAAACCGTCAGATTTTTTGTAAGGGCGAGATTTTCTGACGGTTTTGGAAAAATCGCGACCTTTAAAGTGTCAGCGACATATTCCATGGCTATCTATGGTTTTGTATGTTAAAAGTTTTAAATGTTTGTTTACACACAAAAATAAGCTTAATAACATACATTTATAAATAAAAGATAAGGTTTTTTCACAAAAACTGCATACAAAAATTAAAATTGACATATTTTTCATTTACTAGAACAGTATTAAGAAACTAAATCTTAAGGAATATTAGCAAATAAGTTCTGACAAAAAAGCAGTCAGTGTAAACTTGTGTTTAAAAATCATAAATTTTTTGTAAGGGCGAGATTTTCTGATGGTTTTTGAAGAATCGCGACCCTTGGACGAGAACTGTCGAACCCTGTATATTGAAACTTTACCGAATTTGGATAACCATGTTTACTGTGTGTAAAATTCCAAAAAGAGGATAGGCAAATTCAGTTTTAAAGACGGGGAAGAGCCTCCATTTAATTAGTAGCTCTACGCAAAAATTTATTAAAAACTCAACCCATACCTAAAAGAAACAAAATTAAAAAAAAAATACACAGTTAAAATCTTGTATTTAATACATTTATATGTGAAACAGAAAAAGTCAGTAGAATATGACATATTTGTAACAATTATTTAAATTTTTGAGTTACTCCTTACATTTCTCACATGTGGTTAGCATTTAAACCAAGCATATTATAAAATTTGAGCTTTTCTCAGAAAAACTTGTGCCCGAAACTACTGGCGATGGTGATGGACTAGGTTATGGAATCTATATATATTTATAATTTAGAGAAAAAGGTAACCCAAAAAAATTAGTAAACACTAACTAAACACCCACTAAAGTAATATTTTTTAATAATTCAATTTTTTTCTAAACAGAACTAGAGTATAACCCAGTTACCCGAATGGCCAGACAAAACTAGAGTATTACTTCATACATCTTTGGTATTACCAAAGAAACCTTTTATTTTGTCTCACAATAATTTTGGCCAATAAATAATTTTTACAATTTCACTTTAAAAAAAATCTTTTGAGCTTCAAAGATATTTTTCTAAAAAATAAACCTTAAGCAAACTGTGGGCTGCTTTTGTTTTTTCTTTGTTTCTATTTTGTTGTATGGTATAAACTCGTATATATTTTTTTAAGGACTCTATAAAAATGATTTATTTTAACATATTAAATCCATCAGAGATAAATCAATATCAATATCATTATTATTCTAAAATCTGGATTAAACATCATTTAACTTCCAATGGGTGAAATGGAACTTTTTTCTAAATTTCTATAAAAATTGTTATGAAAATATGTACAGTTGTAATGAAAATTGCTATGAAATATATTACTGAAAAATCCCACTAAACAGAAATCACTGCTTGATGATGATCGGAAAGCTAAAATTTTGAGGATGTAGGAATTATTAATTAAACATGACTCCTAATGCTGCCTTAAATCTTAATTGATCTGAATTACAGAATTTCACTCGAATGCTTAAACGACTGCTTCCGAAAAGATCAGCGCAAATACTAACGCATTTCAGTTAATGTCTGTTTAGTAAATTTGATTTTTTCAGTTATAAATTTATAAATAGTAATGCCGTTTTTATTGGCAAAACTGGTGCGCCACTAGTGAACAAGTAAGTCGATGCTGATGTTTCATTGAGATCCACTTTTTCAGATTTTGTTCTCCATTGGAAAACAATAATTTCGGTTTTGAACTAAGGTCAACTTTTTTCGCGCAGACTCTGACGGCTCATGCCGCATCGAAAACTTTTTCTCGCCTTTCAATTTGAAGTCAAAACACACTACCCACCCTAAAAAAAGTTTTTAATGGTCTTAAGTTACTTAGGACTATAGTTTAAGGAAAGTTTGGTTTGAAGGCTGACATATACATGGGTATCTAAAAATTGATTTTAAGTCGAACCATAGAGCAATTATTGATCAGATATTTTTACCTGAATGGACGTTAAAATGTACTGGAATAAGACCCAGGATGTATTTCGAGTAAAATCATCGTATATTGGGACCACCGCCAAGAGGTGGTTTGTTTATCTACTTTTAATTTTAAAACTATCACGATTCTAAAGATCTTGGGTGGAAATAACGAAAATTCAAACTTGGATGAGCATCCCACAAGGAACACACGAAGGACCAAAGCGAAAAGAGAAATGCTTAAACGATGTTTCGCCCTGGGTAACCAGCGTGGGCTCATCAGTGGTCACCCTCCACCATACATCATTAAACACCATCATACACTTTTATTTTCAAATTTGAATCACTCACAAATAGGCATCGTTCCGCACTGGTACTTATCCAAGTTACCTGATACAGATTCGTCCTGGCGTGTTAATATTTCCAGTAGGATTATGCTCCTAACGCAATTAAAACAAAAAAGCATTTCTCTTTTCGCTTTGGTCCTTTGTGTGTTCCTTGTGGGATGCTCCTCCAAGTTTGAATTTTCGTTATTTCCACCCAAGATCTTTCGATCTTTTGTTTTTTAGTTTCTTTTCGGTTAAAGTAACTGATTTGGAGGTTTTTAACTTCTTTTTTGTTTTATCACGATTCTGTTGATTGGTTTTTTTTTCAAAATGTAAATTTTAAAGCATTTTATTTAGATTATTTCACTCCTTCATATTTCAACCAATCACAGAAACGTATTTTGATGTAAAATAATTTTTTAGTGGAAAAATTGAAATCACCTGTCAATTTTTCCGGAAAAAAGTTAATTTGTGTCTTTCAAGTCATGAAATAATCTATTCATGCATCTAACTTTTCTGATGAAAAAATCTGGAAAACTCATTTCGAGGCAATTTGTAAACAAAAAGTACGAGTGTGAGAAACAGACGAGGGTCTTTATCGTCCGAGTACTTTTTGTTTACAAATTACTTGTCAACTCGTTTTTCTAGAATTTTTCTGGAAAAATTTATATGCGCACTCATGATATTACCCCCGAAAAAAAAACAAATTCCAGGCTTTTTTCTGCTTTAATTGTCTATTTCAGCCCGTTCTTGAAGTTAACGTATGAGATCTTACTTTAAGTTGATTCAAGATAACTGCCCTTTTAAATAAAAAAAAAACATTCAACGCCGAACAGGCAAACATGATTTGTGATATAAGTTTAAAATAATTTTAAGTAATTAAAACAAGAAAAATTTGCGGTAAATGGTTTGCTAGCGCGGTAAAAAATTTTCAGTATTTTTTTTTCGGTACACACAGCATAGCAGCAAAAACCGCGCAATAATTTAGGGTACATACAGATTTCAACGCAAATTACGTATATAAAAGCTACGCGGCTTTAAACGCGCAAGCAAAAAAATTTATTTTTGGGTTGTTAAGGATTCCCTCATTCAAAGGTATATTTTTTGCCTCATTTTTCTTGTTTTAGTGGCCCTGCACGGTAAATTCTTGCGCGCTAGCACTTTTACTAATATTTTATGGAAGTTCAGAGATTTTTTGCAGAAGCCGTAAAAGAAGGAGAGCAATCGCCCACTCCCCTCCCTTCCTGCATTTCTCCTGGACTTTGCCTTATGCCTATAGATTGCAACTTATTGGTGGCGTCCATAAATTACGTAATGTCGCGTGAAAAAGTAAGTGAAGTGTTATGAGGAGGGGGGGAGGGGGAAAGTTCGAAACTGCGTTCTGTTACCATTTTTATCTGAAAAATTATAAAGAAAATAATAAAATAACCAATACTTCAAAATATTAATTTGTTATCTAATTTAAACAGGGGGGAGGAAGGTTTCGAAAATGAAAGAAAAAGAGGAAGTTGAAATTAAAATTTCGCAAACTGGGTGTTACACTCTCGGTTACACTACTTGTTTACTGAGATGTAAAAGGCTTTTTTTATTTAAGAAGGTAGGGTTCTCGTATAAACTTCAGTGAGCGAAACGTCAGTTAAGTTAGTTTTGACAGTTTTTAATCATTCTTCGATAAAAATATATGAATTAAAAATTTTCATTTTCATTTCTCATTAGTGTGAAAAAGTCTGTGTATGGATATTTTTTCTCATATAGACCTTCGCAAATTTAGGAATAAAAAGGATAACAAAATTTGAGTCACAGATCATTTTTAGTTAAAAGGCCTACTATACAAGGACAAACCCACTGCCCCAATCTCCTTTTTTCCATTTTTTTTCTCGAAATACTGTGTTTTTGTTTGGGTGGAATTTTGTTCTTTCATGTTTCAGCACCAAGCACCACAAGTGGCGCACCAATTTTACAAATGGAAACCGCCGTAACTTACTTGATCAGCTGCCTTCCTAGCAGCGTTCTCCAAATCTTTGGCGATGTCTTCGAGCAGAGATTGGGTAAGCTGTTCGAGGGCGTTGATGTCGACGTCTGACTCAAGCTCGTCGAGAAGGTCCGGTAGAGAAGGCATGCCAACACCGCCCTGAGAAGAGCCTGTTTGCTGGTCGTCGGGCTGCTGTCTGCCAAAACCGCTGCTGTGTGCGTGGCCGTTCCTCTCGGCCGAAGGAGTGATTCTGCTGATCCGCTCTCGGCCTCGCACACGACAGTCCGGTTTTGGTGACAGCCGGAACACGACGAATCCTGCAAACGTTGGAGCAGTTCTGCGTTCTCTGTCTGTAACCTAATATTAATTGATAATAAAAAATTAGAAATAGTAGATTTATTTAAATATTTTTGGGCATTATTTTGAGTACATTGTTTCAAAAAAATGCAGGAAAAAACTGATTATCTAGGTAAATCATTTTTTTATGTTTACATATATCACCCTTTTCTTAAAATGGAATATAACATCATCATTTTGCCCCCACAAACAAATTTTACAAAATAAGACACAAAGATATGCTTGATAAAACATTTTATATGAGTATATGGGTGTTTACATATAAAATAAAGAATAATTTGTAACCTGAAACTAAAATAGTACATTATATACCTAGGGACTAAAGTGGTACTTTTTATCCCGAGGCGAAAATATAAAGTCACTTTAGTGACATGGTATATATACTATTTTTGCACTTTTGGGCACCGTTTTTATTAAATTTTCATTATTTAAAAAAAAAACAGATCTTCATTATACTGGCCTATAAAAATGTGACAACCAAACTACCATTCACTCTCTAACGTTAAGTCAATTCATATTTATCTGATAATACTTAGTTGCCAGGGTGTAGCCAAGGTACTAGAAAACAAATGGTAAGATACAAACAAAGCCTATAGCTGTCAAGATTTTTGCTAGTGTATCCAAAAGTGGAAAAAATGAACATCGACGAAGCTCACAAAATATGTACCTAAGTCCGTAGGTATATGCTTTAAGACGAAGCTGCCGCAGATGCAATGAAAGCGCTGCTTCCCGCCAAATCAAAAAAAATATACGAAAAACAGTACAACCATTTCCTTCATTGATGTCAATTTCAAGATGTTGCTGATGTAACCCAGGAAAAAGTGCTTCTGGCATATTTCTTTCATCATGCCAAAAACCTCAAGGCTTCAACAGCTTGGTCTCATTATTCAATGATTAAATCGGAGCTGATTGCGGAAAAGTTAATTTATATAGCCTGATAGTAAGAAGCGGGACTAAAATATTTTATTCCCGGTAATAAAAAGTACCATTTTAGTTCCTGAAATGATGGATTAAAATACTTTTTTAGTCCCTGAAGTGCAAAAAAGAATTTTTGTCTCAAAATTTAGAAGTTCATGATTTACAAAATCACAAGAAGACTTTTATTTTAAAAAACTCGTCAAAATGAATTAAACAAATTTATTTTTAATAAAGGACTAAATGATTACAATAAATTAAGAAATAATTTAAAAAGAAAGTAATTAAAAGAATATTTGGCAATAAACCAGTTTTAAGTTGTATTCCTTTTTAAAAGATTTACATGTTTTATGTATCATGTATATGTTGTAGCAATATGCCTTTGCTTTGAACTAACTAACCTTTCGTTTGCCGTTCGTAATTTTTCACATTCTAAAAGTATCGCCTCGTTTTTGTTAAAAAGCTGTTGAATAGCGCTTTCCATTTCCTCAAACTTTGCCTTTTTACGATCTCTGGATGTTTGGGCTGCTACGCGATTTTTTATCTTTCTAAAAAACAATAATAAAGAGTAGATTTTTTTTTACATAGGGCGTTCCAATTTGAAAGAAAAAACATGAATTTTCAATTTCATCATTGTTATTACAGGGTGTTCAGCAAAAATTTATTAACAAATTTAGGGTTTTTTTCCCGGTTATTCTATACTATTTCCCGGTCATTTCAGACTTATTTCCAGCATTATTTTTTGTTACTCAAAGCAACTCTATGCTAGGGCGGACCTGGCCTCAAACCTCAGGGGAATAATCAGATTTTAAATTCTTGGTTTACCTCCAAGCCAAAATATCCATTAAATGCGCTACACACGAAAATTTTGGGGAAATTAGACTAAAAATACCATTTTTTGACACAGTTTGAATGCTGTGGCCCTTCCCCTTCCCGAAATCCACACTTGACTCCTCATTAAAAATAAATAAATCCAGTCGCAGTTATGTTTAAGAGGTAACTATTCGATACTATAATGGACGAAGTATCGCAAAATGTTTCACAATAATAATAAATAATTTAAAAATCAGGGTTGGCCCAGGGCAAGGCCAAGGGCGCAAAATCATACAAATGCCATTTTTGGAACGTTTTAAATGTTGTCAAATTTAATCAGAAAATTCTTTAATAATTTTGATCCGAGTTTTGATCTCTAGTTCTGTTTGTGAATTATTTTTTTTTTTAAGTGGTTTGGGTGTGATCTAGTCTCAATAATAATAGATTTGTACGTAAAATTACGTCTTAAATGCGCCGCAGGTAAGTTTTTGTAGTAAATTATTTAAAAAGTGGATTGGGTTAGTTTTAATGGTGGGGCGGGCGATCGCACCCCGCGCCCCCGCCCTGTTACCGTCAAAATTGCACCAAAAACCAGGTTGTTAATTTTTTTTAATTTAAATTTAGTATCTGCCCACTTTACAAATTAAATCCCTAAAACATTGTTTCGGAACCGAGTTCCAAACGTATTTTATATTTTTTAGCTTGCCATTTTTTTTTTGTTAGAAAGAGGGGATGCAACGCCTCCAAAATATGCGCGTCCAGTTGATTTTAAAACCAGACAGGGAGTTTAAAACAGTAAAACTATTAATAATTATTTATGTAAAATTTCCAGTTCAATATAGTATTCCCGGCTCCACGAAATTCTCCACTATATCCCGGTTTTCCCGGTTGCTGGACACCCTGTATTATCTTATTAATGAGTTTCGAACCAAGGTGCCTATCTTAACTGCCAATAAGGACAAATTTTTGCAATGCCAGAATTCAGGAGTGGGTTGTTTTTTATTACTTAATTTTCACGTGGAACTGAATACGTTCTCAATATGATTCACATTTTGGTTTTCATGAAGCGATTTAAACGCGTTTTGAACACGATTTTTGAGTTTGTGACATGTTTTTTTTCCGTTCCGTTTTTCTTTTTAATTTCAAAAATTAGAAAAGGGGCCGGTACGCTTTACGGCCACAAGATTTTTAAGAAAAAAAATTTTGCCTTAAAATAGCCCTTCTAAACAGTAATTTTCGAAAAAAAAATTGCGGATTACAGTATTTTTTTAGAAAATAAATTTAAAAAATCCCTAAAAACGAAATTCTCACTTTTTTCTCTCTTTCTGGCTAACTTCACATAATTTAAGTCAATATTTGAAAATATCTATTGTAATGTTGCCATTTTCAAAAGAATAATAAAAACTAGGAAAAAAAGGAATAAATATATTAAATAAATTAAACAGATCAAAAATAAACAAAAAATAGTAAAAAATGTCAAACGTAGCATCAAACAACCTGATCTGTTTAAAAAAATAAACAAAACTAAAACAACCCATCTCACACTTAACCAACTAACTAACTAACTAACTAGAAATTCTGTTTTTTTGCATTTTCCGTACCTAAATAAATTTTAAAACCCTTAAATTACAGTTTTCAAAAAGAACTGTCGCTGAAGTGTCTGATTTTTGTGTCCGTAAAGCATACCATAACCTTAGAAAACAAACACAAAAGTTTGGTTATATTACCTACAGAATAAACTGTCAAATCCAGTCTTGTTAAAACTTCCATTCGTTTTCGACCGATCCGCGTTTTCACGATAGCTAGATTCTACGAAAGCGTAGAAGGGCCACAAAGCAATTTTTATTTAAATTCCAACTTAAGACTCGGAATTCCGACTTAAAACTCAGAATTCCGACTTACAACTCGGACTTCCGACTCTAAACTCGGAATTCCGACGTAAAACCCAGAATTCCGACTTAAAACCCAGAATTCCGACTTACAACTCGGAATTCCGACTTCAAACTCTGAATTCCGACTTTATACTCAGAATTCCGACTTAAAAACTGGGAATTCCGACTTACAACTCGTAATTCCGACTTAGAACTCGGAATTCCGACTTGAAACTCGAAATTGGACTTTAAACACTCCCAAAAAAATAAAACATTGAAAAAACACCATTTTTTTTCTAACTCAAAAAGTAAGCAACAATTAATACCTTTATAAATTACCCTTATAAAACTGAACCTTTCTTATATTTAACTTTTTTTTCTAACTCTTCTATTGTTTCGTCTGGAAAAAATTGACAGGCGTCCAAAACAGCTTTTTTTTACTCTTAAACGGTTACACACAACAAAAACAATGAAAGTCTTCTCAATGGAGAAAAGAAAATACATTTAATGGGACTTTTCTTTTCTATATACTATTTATTTACCCCAGTTATTTTTTTTTCATAATCAGTTAAATATAGGTTATTTCAAAAAAATTACAAATAAAAAATTTTAATATTTTTTTCCAATATTTTTTTTTAACTACTTTCGAACCCCAGACCGCCTTAGGAAGTGTGTAACTAGGTCCGGCCTGGTTACCGGCGTGATTGGAGGGGTAGAGCCTAAGATACATTTTGCACTTAGTTTCCCTGATTTCCCCCCCCCCAAAAGCCTGGTCACCAAACCGGTCTGATGAGCACCCCCTAGGAAGGCAGTTTCTTTTGCTAGAGGAATTTAGACCTAAATCCCTTTGTCGGGGGTTAGGGATCTTTAACGTGCTCCACTATCAATATATGGATCACACGGTACCGTATGGTATGGAATCGTGTTATTCTGCCTTCTAGCTAACACGGCTTACTCCGCTCCATAGGGCGTTTTTCCTTAACAAAATTATGTAATGTTATAAGAAAAAGTCCAAGTAGACTACCGACGGCCCCGGGGATCGAACCCAGGTCTCCTGGTTGATAGACCAGGTATGTACCCACTATACCAACCAGGTCGGTAGGGGCCAGTGTGATGATGAAACTTAGACTTTTCAAAAATAATAATTTTTACTTACGACCAACCCATAATACTAGTTTAATGAGCGCTCCAACACGACTGTAATGGACCATTTACGCTCCTAGGATAATAATGAAGCTTAGACGTAAACCACAAAATGGCGTGACAAGCGATGAAACTTTATTTTATAAGATCACTAATTGACGCAAAAAGATGAATTATTTTTCTATATTTTTAGGACAATAAATATTTATTAAACATAAATAAATCCAATATAATTATAGTACCTAACCAAAAATAAGTCCCGTTAAATTGACATATTGCGCATTTTTAAGAAGAAAACCTTGTTTTTAAAAAGATATATGAAAAATCCCTTAGTAACCTTATTTATTTTGACTTTTTAGATAGAACGTCATTGAAACTTCAGGTTATGAAGGTTGTTGACTTAAGAGTGTTCGCGTTTGATATTTTTAATAATTTCTGCTGTTATGATGACACTTTCATTGGTCGTAGGTAAAGTAAGCAAAACTCGCATGTTATGGTCAGATTCGATAAATTAAGACACTAGCCTGCGGCTCGCGTCTCAAACTTCATCTTCGCGTTTAATGACCATTATAACATGCTTGTTATGTAAACTACTATTACATACGACCAACGAATAATACTAATTTAACGACCATCTCAACACGACTTTAATGGCTCATTTACGGTCCTAGGATAATAATAAAGCTTACACGTAAACCACAACATAGCGTGACAATGTGATGAAACTATAAAATTTTTATGAAAGCACGAATTTACGCAATAATATGAATTATACAGAAAAGATTTGTGGCCTAGAGGGCAAAGGGTTTCTCGACCAGGATTTGAACCTGGGACCTCTAGAATACCCGGGTTTAAATCCTGTTCGAGGAAAAACTTTTTTCCAATTTATTCCCTCACCCTTTGCCCTCTACGCCACAAATCTTTTCTGTAAATTTATTAGGGTGGTAAATTTTCCCTTCATTTTGTAAATATGGATTATTTTTCTATATTTTTAACACAATAAATATCATTTTAATACCTAACCAAAAATAACTCCCGTTAAATTAACATATTACGCATTTTTAAGAAAAAAAAACTTGTTTTTAAAAAGATATATGAAAAGTCTCTTAGTAACCTTATTTCTTTGACGTTTTAGATAGAACGTCATTAAAACTTCAGGTTATGAAGGTTCGCGTTTGATCGATGCCTTCGATATTTAATAGGCCTTCCATCTACTCGCATTTTAGTGAGCTTTGAACGTATGTGGCGGCCATTTTGACAATTAACTAATGTAATAACTGTCAACAGTGTCAAAAATGGCGGCGACATACGTGTAAAAAAGTACTAAAAAGAAAGAAGTTGGCTGGCCTCCATGTCGGAGGTATCGGTTTGATATTTTTAATAATTTCTGATATTTATGATGATATTTCCATTAGTCGTAGGTAAAGTACAGTACACTAACTCGCATATGTTATGGTCATTACACGCTCGGATAAATTAAGACACTCGCCTGCGGCTCGCGTCTCAAACTTCATCTTCGCGTTTAATCACCATCATAACATGCTTTTTATGTAAACTACAATTATCGTATTACGGGCACTTCATAACCTATTTTTTTTGGGTGTTTTTAAAGTTTTAATCTATTGCGTACCTTTTCTGAAAAACTTTCAGCGGGGGGGGGGGGGGGGTTAAAATCACATTCATTATCAGAAATAGTCGTAGATTGACCGAATCGTATTGAGAATTCCAGTCCTCATTATATTAATTTTTTTTATTAAGTTTATAAAGGGAGAGGGGTTAATTTTTTTTAAAGTTTGTTTTTAAATGCCGTCTAAAAAAAAATGCAAGTATTAGGACACTTTTGATTTGGTTTTTTGTAAGCTATCTGCACAGCAAATTTCGTTTAAAATTATCCCATAGGCGCTTGGTCGGCATCAGAGACCACTATAAGACCTCCAAATAAGCGCGTGAATCCTTTACGGTACGTAGTTTTTCTGAAACTTTCAGTGGAGGAGGGGTTGCTAAAAATCATATTGATTATCAGAAATAGTCGTACATTGCCCAAATTTGAGTCTCCAATATGGATCTGTTTTCGTTTCAGAAATATTCAAAAAAAAATGAGAGGGCTACAAGGACGCCTAGATTTTTTTTGATTTCTGCCAACAGTTATATCCTACGACTTTCGATTATCTCAACCGTTTGTATTTGAGAAATTACTCGCCCCCACCATTTTTTTTTTGGTGCGCGTTCATGAGTTGCCCCATTATTGTTGGCAAAAATACACAAACTTCAATCCCTTTTTTTCAATGTCACTGGTTTGGAAACTATCAAATTTTAGAATTTTTCTTGAGGAGAGTCAAAACCCCCCCCCCAAAAAAAAAAGTTCGAAAATTTGATATTTTCCAAACGGCGGCGCGGCGTTGAAAAAAAAGGATTGAAGTCCGTTTATTTTTGCCAACCATAACAGAGCAACTCATGAACATGCACCAAAAAAAATCAGGGGAAGGGGAGCGCAATTTCTTAAATAAAAACGGTTGAGATGATCGAAAGTTATAGGATATGATATGATTTTGGCAGAGATAAGAAAAATCTGATGGAGCCTATAGGCGTCCCTGTATCCCTCTCAATTTTTTTCGAATATTTCCGAAACCAAAACAGATCCATATTGGAAACCCAAATTTGGGCAATCTACGACTATTTCTGATATTTCATATGATTTGATGAGAAAAGGTACGCAAAAAAATAAAAATTTAAAAACACCCAGAAAAATAGAAATAGAAATATTCTTTATTGCCAACAAATTCTGGTAAAGTATAGACACAAGCAACGTCAAAAGGAGAGTGTGCTTAAGGCACAACAGCGATCCTAATGTAAAACAGTTTAAAAAATTTATATTATGGAACATATTTAGACATGTTTTTTTTTTTAAATACAAATAGTTTAGAAGAGTTCGTAATATAATAAAAGTCACTCTTTTTGGAAAGTCTAACTTTCATAATATTGGTCCCCTCTGATTTTTAACATTTACAGTTCTAAAAAAGATATATTAAAAAAAAATATTGGAAAGATGTTTGGAAAAAATATAATTTTTTTTATTTTTGTCAGGTTTTCGAAATAACCTATATTTAACTGATTATGAAAAAAAAAATATCTAAAAATAAATAGTAAGCAAAAAAAGTACTATTAAATGTATTTTCTTTTCTCCATTGAAAAGACTTTCATCGTTTTTGTTGTAAGTGTAACCATTTAAGAATAAAAAAAAGCTGTTTTGGACCCCTTTCAATTTTTTCCAGCTGAAACTATAGAAGTTAGAAAAAAAAGTTAAATATAAGAAATGTTCAGTTTTATAAGGGTAATTTATAACAAAAAAAAGGTATTAATTGCTGCTTACTTTTTGAGTTATAAAAAAAATGTTTTTTCAATGTTTTATTTTTTTGGGGGTGTTTAAAGTACAATTCCGAGTTATAAGTCGAAATTCCGAGTTGTAAGTCGGAATTCTGAGTTTAAAGTCGGAATTCCGAGTTCTAAGTCGAAATTCCGAGTTGAAAGTCGGAATTCTGAGTTTAAAGTCGGAATTCCGCTTTCCTAAGATTCCGATATGATCCCAGAAAAAGGCATATTGAACTGAGGCAGGGCCAGAGAAAAAAAACTTGTTTTTTTTTTATTCGTGTTTTAGTTTTGAAAGTGATGTAGTCTCGTTTTTTAAAAAAAGAACAGGCTATACACGCTATTGTACGGCGTAAAGCAACTTACTTTCTTTGCATTTTTTCTTCCCATGACAGGTGATCTAGTCGCCTTTTCTTAGCCCTATGGGGAGGGCCCTCAACATTTTGGTTTACCATGTAATTGTTGTTATCGTCATTTAGGTATTTCAATATGGTGGGCACAGTTGAGTTTGCCATTGTGGATGTATGTTGTGATTTTCGTTTTATTTCACCTGTAAGTAACAGAAAGCAGAGAATGTATCAGATAAAACTCTCTGTATGTTACACTTAAAGTTGCACAAATAGAAATCTATCATATCTCAGTGCGCATACTCAGAACGGATACGTCGTACAACAGCGACTACGTCTCACCTATCCCTACGACCACCCTTGCAGTATTTGTATGCATGTACAAGAAGCTAGCAACTTTTTTCATTAGAACCTATATAACCAATTACCAGCTAATTTAGTGCTAATTTTGTTTAGCAAAAAAAAACTTGGAGCTTGGGTTTTTCAAAAGTTAGGTTCCGTAAGAAGACAGCAGCTCATGCGATTACAGCCCAAATAAGAGAATTCAGAAAAAAAAGATACCTACATAATTAGAGCTAATTTAATGCTTCACAGTTTCATATATTTTTTTTAAAATATATAATGCGAAAATTATACTAAAAATAAAATCGATTTTAATTTACAGTGAATCAATAAGACTACTTAACACTAACATAAATGTTAAAACCGGGCAAAGTACTAAATTTATATTCCATAAAAAAAATGTAGAGCTCGTTCTTTTAAACAAATAGCGCGTGCGCTGTAGCTTCTGCGGAAGCTAGCAGTGCAAGTGATTAGAAGCAAACGAAACGTAATTTAACTCCAAAAGTCACTTGAATCACTACGACCGATTTAGTGCTACAGAGTTATGTAATTTTTACCAAAAAAAATTGGAAAAATTCTCCTATAGGCCTTAGATTTTAAGTCTATCTCATTTAGATATCCCAAAATTCTTGATATCCAATTTATTAAATTAAGACTATAAGAACTATTTAAATATGTTAAGGCATTAATTTCCTAGCACCGTAAAAGATTTAGAACTCGCTTTTTTTTTATAGAGCCTGCGCTGCTAGCTTCGATGGTAGCTAGCAGCTCAAATGATGACGGGCAAACTAAAAGAGGTTTAATACCAAAAGTCACATGAATCATTAGAACCTATTTAGTACTACAGAATTACATCACTTGTGAGCCACAATAGATCTCTCAGGTCTCAGTGGAGGGAGCTGTAAATTGCACCACTCATAACATACTACTCCTCGGGAAAATTTCCCTATATTAGAATATAATATTTGTAGTATAATTTTTGTATTAAATATTTAAAAAAAATATATGAAGCACTAAATTAGCTCTAATTATATAGGTATCTTTTGTTTTCTGAATTTTCTTAATTAGGCACAGACCTAGCAGCGCTAGCTCTAATTATATAGGTTCTAATAAAAAAAATCGCAAGTTGCGCTGCTAGCTTCTTGTACATTCGTAAGCATTTTGTTTTCTGTTGGTTTTCTTAAATGCCTGATCTACAGTTTCACTCCTTCTATTTTTCATTCTATGTCCCTCTAACTTTTTGCAACAAGAAAGGAAATAGAAGTGAGCGACATGAAGTAAAACTGTGCATCAGACACTGAACAAGAATTGATTTGGTTATGTTGTACGTTGTAAGAACAACTTAAGTCTCTTTTTTAAGGACGCTTTCTAAAATGCATCAAAGTGGCAATAGTGAAAAAACTGAGAAAGTTTAAAGCCTATCTGAAAGAAGAAATTAAGATTTCTTTTAATTTTTTGCACATATGAAAGTATCCAGATGACAACAAACATACTTATTTTTCTAAATTACTAAAAATTTTAAAAACTTGATTGTTAAGGTCACAAAAACGGCATAGATTTGACAACACTGCTTTGCTATTTTTTGAAAGATCAACGATAGGTGGCATGACTAATACCATTTCGAGTGAGATCATGCAGTATTCAGAACTCGGTGCGAACACCATATGCGAGGAAAAGTATAACTTATTAGGAACGTAATCATTTATTAATGCTTCTTTAAAAGGTTTTGATTCTCGGCTTCATGCTTCATAGATTGCAATGTCTCGAAATTAAAAAGAATCAAAAGAAAAATCATTATTCAACATCAAAAAAATAATTTCCGTTTATTTTTATCACTTGACATGTATCAATTTATTGGCCGAATGTTCCATTAGACAAGTGGACGGTGGCTATGAGGAACCTGAATTCCAATACTCCAATCAAACTCACTTCAGTTTCCTTACGCCTACTAAATTACGTGACCTTGGCGTTTCAGAATTCCGGCAGAATATTGTTTATAAGGATAAACTGCATCCTTCTAAAATTTTGATAAGGCTTTATTGACTTGCCATATAAAAAAAGAGATAGCAACAGAAGCGGCATGCATTGAGTGTGACGGGGGTCTAAAGCTGTATAGAAGAAGCCGCACGGAAGAGGCCGAATATTCGCGATCTTTAAATGATCTGTTGGGAAACCGATGTTACAAAACTCCAAAAATTAGGTAGGGGCAGTTGCGGGGTACCATAGAAAAAAATTGGGTTCGGTGTGGCTGGACTGTGGCACAAGTTTTCGCGCGCGTAATCAAAGATTGATCCAAGACGGACGTCTACTACATGTCTCAGACATACAGCGTTTATAAGCGCGATCAAAATAATGTTTTTTCTTATTTTTCGTAAATTTTGTTTATAAAATAGTTAAAAAAGGTTATTGGTGCAATGCAGATTACAAAAATGTAAGAAATTCTTTATTTTATATTTAAATTAGTTTAATTTATATGTAAAAGGCCTACTTCATTTAAGGGGGTTGTGTCCTTGCCCAAAAAGAGCGTGAATGCCCTAGCTCGAACGAGGCTCTGATAATAGGATTTATAAAAATCTACAACCGCATTCAAAGGATTTTTCAAAATTTGGTGTATTTTTTTCAAAAAATAAAAAAATACAAAAATTGCTGTTACAGATTTCTGTATTATCGACGAGGTTAAAGAAAAAGCCAGGTAAGATTTTTGACTATTGTTAGCCGTGTTTATTTTATTTCGAAAATGAGAGTCCAGCAAAAAACTGTCTGGATACGGTTGTGAGGAATTCAAAAATAAACATTCCTGCCAAATTTCAACAGATTGCGTTTTCTCGTGTCCGATATTCTGCCCGGAAAAGATTGTCCAAAAACAGCAAAGCAGTGTTGTCAAATCTATGTCGTTTTTGTGGCCTTAATATAAAAGAAACCATTATTTAAGATTCCACACATTAAATCAAGGTCTAATTTGAAAATGACAGATTTCCTTTAAATAAAAAAACACATAACATATACTTGCCCATAGATTACACCCCTAAATAGATATGATCCAATGGATGATAGAGCTGTTGTCCAAAAGATGATAAATTTGTTATATATTCATATTATGGCAACTCCATGACAACTCATGGGCAAATATTATATAAATAATTTGTTCAACGTCCAGGATATAAACAAAAATTGGTGGTAACTCATGGGACAACGAAAACGGACAGAGAAAAATCATGGATTTAGAAAGTGCTTTTCATCTTAAACTAAAAGTAATTTAAAATTAGGCGTTGCAAAATATGTTTTTTCTCCCCAGATATAATAAAATGCTATGATATTGCTTTTCTTTATTTGCTTTTATTTCAAGTTAAATGTAATTTTTTGATAACTCATGGGACATTTTCTGTGAAACGTTAATATTGTGTTTGCCCATATTTTAGCTATTGGCTATTATTTTATGATTTGTAAAAAAAGTCCTTGCGTTCTAATGAGTGTACACGTTTAAAGATACTCCACACATTACTTTGGTTGTGATAGTTTTTTAGCGAGGGGATAACCACTAGTTCAAAAAAATGTGACATGATTGCCAATTTTGTTGAATGGTCAGTGATTGCCAGGGACTACCTAGGGATTTCCAAAGACTCCCAGGGTCTCTTAGGGTTTTGCAGGGCTTGGTAAGTTTTAGGCAGTCCCAGGGACTGCAAGGGACTGTGAATAGTTAAGATTTGTGACATGATTGCCAACAGTGGTTACCCCTTCGTTTTTTTAGATACAAAAATTAAAAAAAATGCCAAAAATGCCCATTATTATTTTATATACCGGGTTATGTGTTTGCCTCCACAACATAGGGAATTTACCCATTGAAAACATATTTGTACTGTACATTGATAAACAATTATAAAACAAGTCATAATAGACCACTTAAAACTGCTACAATTTGTCAACTTATTTATTATCAATAAATTGACAAAAGACTGTTGACTAAAAGTGAACTATTACAACGCAAGAAAAAAATAACTATGATGAAGGGCCATTTCATATGAAATCAACCAATAGAATAGTGTCTTTGGATTTTCATTTTTTTCCAATTTACCACTTTAAGCGCCATATTATTCATAAACAAACACTTCATTTTAAACCTCCCCCACCATTTTTTTCGATATGGCGTCCCCGATGTTTATGCTATATCCCGGTAAAAATGACATATATGCCTGTCATTTTGATGAAACGTTAATGTTTCGAAACTTCTACAGGGATGCGGTGGCACATGAATGTGTGACTAAAAAGCTGTTAAATCCTTATCCTTGAATTTTATTATGAATGTTAATAAGCAAGTGTAGTCATGCCCTACTGGTATAATTAGAATTTTTTATGCTTTTTCGACCGCCATTTTGGACAATAGCATCTAAAACCACTGGTCCATATGGTAATATATATCTAACTTCTGCTAACTCTCTTATAGGTTATTTAAATATTTTGGCTAGATAAGTGAGTAGAACATAAAATTCACAGTTCCGAAACTTAATAAAAACTACAGGCACATAGGTCATTTTTACCAGGGTATAGCATAAACATCTGGGATGCCATATAAAAAAATGGTAGGGAGGTTTAAAAATGGAGTGATTGTTTAAATCTAAAACGTTCATTTTATCTCCGGCACTTAAAAGTTTTTGCGTAGTGGTAAATTGGAAAAAAACATCACAAAAGCTGGTTTTTCACTTGTACAAGTTATTTTTAAAGTCAATCAAGGTCATGCATCAACTAAACTTTTTTTTTTCATAGTAAGCTGCGATAAGTAAACAAAAATTGATGTCCACCTTGTCGTTTTTGCTTTTTTACGAAATTGGATAAAATAAAATGTGGTTATAGGTCGCCATTTTGATATATCAGCCGCCATATTGAAACGCGTCATAGCTGAAGCATTTTTAAAAAATATTATTGGACTTGACCTTCTTATCTTTCCTACCAAATTTGGTCCTCTTCGCTTTAATAGTTGATGAATAGCGCCCTTTAGTATGTTATTTTTGCAATATGTTAATTTTACTGCGGTATTTTTTAAGGCATGAAGCTTCAAACTGCATAAAACTCTGAGGATCAAATTTGGCATATATGACTAATAGTTTGAGGTAGATTTTAAGTTGGACTGACAAAACCTCGAATTATTAAGATTTTTACTTCCCTTGCTAAAGGGAAATAATGTAATCATCGAAAAATCGCACTTCGACATTTTCATGATCCTCCACGAATTTTGAGGTTTCGAATAGTGATAAGCACGAATCCAAACGCCGTCGCTCTGTCTGTCGGTCTCTCTGTCGCCTACTTTGTAGCCACTCTAACTCAAAAACTCCTTCACTAATCATAAAAAAAATTTTTACATAGTGATTACTTTTGTTGACGCGCAGACCCCTATTGTTTTTGAGCATTCTCCTAGTAAACCATGCGGAGCTACCCCCAAAAAACATTACCCTAAAAAAAAATATTTTTTTTACTTACCGTGTGATACCTCCTTGGAAAGCTTATAAAAATTGTAGTTGAATGGCGCAAAAATTTTTGACTACATATATATATATATATATATCACATAAAAACAAATGAAAAATTCAATTTTCTGTTCCATATATTTCGAGTTATGAAACGAAATGTTGAATAAAAAGTAGCTTAGGATAAGATCCAGGTCACACCCTATTTATTGTCTTATCAAATTTCTTATGTATACGAGGATATACAATGAGCTTCAGGCTACTGCGAACATAGGGGGAATCAAGTCCAATTTACTCTCCGTGCCGTACGACCGAGGTGGATTCGAAGCACGCTGCAGTGTTATCTTTTGGAAATTTATTTTGTTTTTATTATTTTGTTTTATTTCTGCCTTGCTCGAGAAACAGATTGGTAAGTTCTTAAGTGAAACAATACATTTTTAAAACTAAAAATGGATGTCTACGAAATTGCCGAAAAAGTGCAGATGGTCAAATGGTACTATCAAGGCAGACCATTGAGACTTATTCAAGAACTTTTTTTGAAGAATTTTGTAAATCGCCCAGAACCTAGTTTATCAACGATTTATAGGTTTGTGCAGAATTTTGAAGTTTGTTTGTGTAGCGCCAAGAAACCATAAAAAAACCCACCGTTTTGAATGACGAGCAGGAAGTACGAGATGTGATGATTTGCGCAGCAGTGGAGGAAAATCGAAAGTTAACTAGCCACCAAATTGCCGAAGCAGTTGATACGTCTTCAGCTACTGTCTTACGGGTTCTCAAAAAGAATGGTTATCATTCTTACAAAGCGTCAAAAACGCATCAAATTTTTCTAGGAGGACAACTATTGTCGTATGGAATTTTGCGAAACAATGATGGAAAGGGCTAATCGTGATGAAAACTTTCTGAGATCTATTCTTTTCACAAATGAAAGCACTTTTCCATTATTGAATCGTCATAACCCAACACACGTTCGATATTGGTCGAGGGAAAATTTGCATTTGTATTTTGACGTAAGAACACAGTATCAACAAAAACTAAATGTTTGGGGGGGTATTGTAGGGGAACACGTAATTGGGCCATTTTTTATTAACGGCAATTTGAATGGTCCTAGATACTTGGATCTACTGCAGAAGCATATTATTCCAACTGCTAGGCAGTTGTTAGGTGTGAGATTTGGTGAAACATGGTTTCAACAAGATGGTTGTCCCACTCACAATGTTGGCCTTGTTAGGGAATATCTTGATAATGTATTTCCTAATCGGGTTATAAGTACACGGGGAACTATTTTATGGCCAGCTCGATCACCCGACCTTGCTCCTAATGACTTCTATTTGTGGAGTTAATCAAAAATAAAGTTTACGGGCATGAAAGGGCTAATAATTTGGAAGAACTTCGGATTAAAATTGAAGAAGCTTTTCAAACTATCACCCCTAACATGCTTGGAAACGTTAGAAGAGGTTTTTATAATAGGCTCGGATATTGTCTAGCCGAGCAAGGAGGACTTTTCGAACATTTGCTCTAATTTTTTTTGACTGGGAGAATCTTTTTGGTTTTTAGAATGTATTATTTTATTTTGAGAACTTGCTTTTATTTGGTTTCTCCTTATTATTTCCATTGTAATACGTTGTCAGTGATAAATCTGAGCAGTTGACAATAAAACGCTCTTATTTATCAGCGACAAAAAATAAGAAAATTACGTTATAAAAATTTGCGTATTTATTGACCAAATTTCGGTTTCATTGACTACGCTCCACACAGCACCGTGGTTAGAGGCGTACTAAATACTAAACGCAAGTCACGCAAATGGTGATCGCAAGCCTGAGTATTGGTTGCTTCACTGATAGGTGTGCGGTGTCTCTGCATGTACGTACACTGGCAAATTGGACTTCTTGCGGCTTCATATATATATATATATATATATATATATATATATAGCACATGTAAAACGAAATGTTTTTAGAAACAATAAAGTCTGAATCTATATATAGAAAAGAAAAGTCTGGAGACTCTGGAAAAGTTTGAAAAGACCCTGGAAAAGTCTGGAAAGACCCTAGAAAAGTCTGGAAAGGGGAAAGACCCTGGAAAATTCTGGATATACTCTAGAAAAATCTGGATATACTCTGGAAAGGTCTGAAAAGACCCTGGAAAAGTCTGGATACACTCTGAAAAAGTCTGGAAAGACCCTGGAAAAGTCTGAATATGATCTGGAAAAGTCTGGATACACTCTAAAAAATTCTGGAAAGACCCTGGAAAAGTCTGGAAACACTCTGGAAAAGTCTGGAAAGACCCTGGAAGTCTGGATATACTCTGGAAAAGTCCGGCAAGACCCTGGAAAAGTCTGGGTACACTCTGAAAAATTCTGGAAAGACTCTGGAAAAGTCTGGATACACTCTGAAAAATTCTGGAAAGACCCTGGAAGTCTGGATACACTCTAGAAAGTCTGGAAAAGTATGGAAAGACCCTAGAAAAGTCTGGATATACTCTGGAAAAGTATGGAGAAGTCTGGAACGACTCTGGAAAAATCTGGAAAGACCCTGAAAAAGTCTTGAAAGACCCTGGAAAAGTCTGGATACACTCTTGAAAAGTCTGGAAAGACCCTGGAAAAGTCTGGATACACTCTGGAAAAGTCTGGAAAGACCCTGTAAGTCTGGATACACTCTGGAAAGTCTGGAAAGACCCTGGAAAAATCTGGAAAGATCCTGGAAAAGTCTGGATATATTCTGGAAAAGTCTGGAACGACTCTGGAAGTCTGGATACTCTAGAAAGTCTGGGGAGACCCTGGAAGTCCGGAAACACTCTGAAAAAGTCTGGAAAGACTCTGGAAAAATCTGGATATATTCTGGAAAAGTCTGGAAATACCCTGGAAAAGCCTGGAAACACTCTGGAAAAGTCTGGAAACACTCTGGAAAAGTCTGGAAAAACCCTGTAAAAGTCTGGATACACTCTGGAAAAACCTGGATACACTGTGAAATTGTGTGAAAAGTCTGAATACACCCCTGAACAGTGTAGATACACCCAAGAAGAGTCTGGGTATATTCTGGAAAAGTATGGAACGACACTGGGAAAGTCTGGAAAGATTCTGGAAAAGTATGGATACACTCTAGAAAGTCTGGAGAGACCCTGGAAAAGTCTAGATACACTCTGGAAAAGTCTGGAAAGACCCTGTAAGTCTGGATACACTCTGGAAAGTCTGGAAAAACCCTGGAAAGATCCTGGAAAAGTCTGGATATATTCTGGAAAAATCTGGAACGACTCTGGAAGTCTGGATACTCTGGAGAGACCCTGGAAGTCCGGAAACACTCTGGAAAAGTCTGGAAAGACTCTGGAAAAGTCTGGATATATTCTGGAAGTCTGTAAAGACCCTGGAAAAGCCTGGAAACACTCTGGAAAAGTCTGGAAAGACCCTGGAAAAGTCTGAATATACTCTGGAAAAGTCTGGAAAAACCCTGTAAAAGTCTGGATACACTCTAAAAAACCTGGATACACTGTGAAATTGTCCGAGTACACCATGGAAAAGTCTGAATACACCCCTGAACAGTGTAGATACATCCAAGAAGAGTCTGGATATATTCTGGAAAAGTATGGAACGACACTGGGAAAGTCTGGAAAGATTCTGGAAAAGTCTGGATACACTCTAGAAAGTCTGGAGAGACCCTGGAAAAGTCTGGATACACTCTGGAAAGACCCTGGAAAAGTCTGGGTACACTCTGAAAAAGTCTGGAAAGACTCTGGAAAAGTCTTAAAAGACCCTGGAAAAGTCTGGAAAGTCCCTGGAAAAGTCTAGATACACTCTGTAAAGTCTGCAAAGACCCTAGAAAAGTCTGGAAAGACCCTGAAGTCTGGATATACTCTGGAAAAGTCTGGAAAGTCCCTGGAAAAGTCTGGATATACTCTGGAAAATTCTGGAAAGACCCTGGAAAAGTCTGGATACACTCTAGAAAGTCTGGAAAGACCCTGGAAAAGTCTGGGTATACTCTGGAAGTCTGGAGAAGTCTGGAAAAATCTGAAAAGACCTTGAAAAAGTCTTGAAATACCCTGGAAAAGTCTGGATACACTCTGGAAAAGTCTGGAAAGACCCTGGAAAAGTCTGGATATACTCTGGAAGTCTGGAAAGACCCTGGAAAAGTCTGGATACACTCTGGAAAGTCTGAAAAGACCCTGTAAAAGTCTGGAAACACTCCGGAAAAGTCTGGAAAGATCCTGGAAGTCTGGATATATTCTGTAAAAGTCTGGAACGACTCTGGAAAAGTCTGGGACGACTCTGGAAAAGTCTGGAACGACTCTGGAAAAGTCTGGATACACTCTGGAAAGTCTGGAGAGACCCTGGAAAAGTCTGGAAAGACTGGAAAAGTCTGAATATATTCTAGAAAAGTCTGAAAAGACCCTGCAAAAGCCTGGAAACACTCTGGAAATCTGGAAACACCCTGGAAAAGTCTGAATACACTCTGGAAAATCCTGGATACAGTGTGAAAATGTCAGAGTACACCATGGAAAAGTCTGAATACACCCCCTGAACAGTGTAGATACACCCAAGAAGAGTCTGGATATACTCTGGCAAAGTCTAACCAATCCAATCTAACCCATGTATATATGAGTAGCGGATTTTTATACAGACCGCATCAAGCTACTGCGAACATAGGGGGAATCAAGTCCAATTTACTCTCCGTGCCGTACGACCGAGGTGGATTCGAAGCACGCTGCAGTGTTATCTTTTGGAAATTCATTTTGTTTTTATTATTTTGTTTTATTTCTGCCTTGCTCGAGAAACAGATGGGTAAGTTCTTAATTGAAATAATACATTTTTAAAACTAAAAATGGATGTCTACGAAGTTGCCGAAAAAGTGCAGATGGTCAAATGGTCAAATCGTCATAACCCAACACACGTTCGATATTGGTCGAGGGAAAATTTGCATTTGTATTTTGACGTAAGAACACAGTATCCCCAAAAACTAAATGTTTGGGGGGGGGGTATTGTAGGGGAACACGTAATTGGGCCATTTTTTATTAACGGCAATTGCAATTTGAATGGTCCTAGATACTTGGATCTACTGCAGCAGCACATTATTCCAACTGCTAGGCAGTTGTTAGGTGTAAGATTTGGTGAAACATGGTTTCAACAAGATGGTTGTTCCGCTCACAATGTTGGCCTTGTTACGGAATATCTTGATAATGTATTTCCTAATCGGGTTATAAGTACACGGGGAACTATTTTATGGCCAGCTCGATCTCCCGATCTTGCTCCTAATGACTTTTATCTGTTTTTGAAGCTTTTCAAATTATCACCCCTAACATGCTTGGAAACGTTGGAAGGGGTTTTTATAGTAGGCTCGGATATTGTCTAGCCGAGCAAGGGGGACTTTTCGAACATTTGCTTTAATTTTTTTTTGACTGGGAGAATCTTTTTGGTTTTTAGAATGTATTATTTTATTTTGAGAACTTGCTTTTATTTTGTTTTTCCTTATTATTTTCATTGTAACACGTCGTCACTGATAAATCTGAGCAGTTGACAATAAAACGCTCTTATTTATCAGTGACAAAAAATAAGAAAATTACGTTATAAAAATTTGCGTATTTATTGACCAAATTCCGGTTTCATTGACTACGCTCCACATAGCACCGTGGTTAGAGGCGTACTAAATACAAGGCGAACGGCGGCGTGCGGTGTCTCTGCATGTACGTACACTGGCAAATTAGACTTCTTTCGCCCTATGTTCGCAGTAGCTTGAAGCGGTCTGTATAATATATGTTCTTCTGAGCGAGGGAAGTTTTGGAGTAAACCTTTACTCGATTTATTTGAAGAGAAAATGACAAAAATCTTGCTTCTTGCGATTTTCAAGGTCATTTAAGGTCGAATAACCTTTAACGTACGTTTTTTAGAATCCTCGTTCTCGAATTATATGGAATCGAGTATAATCATTCCCCGGTTGCAAAAGTTGTATTTTTTATGATTCTTGGCCGCCATATTGAAAGATAACTTCATATCAACCCCTTCTACACGGATGCGAACAAAACATCCGATTGTGTGACTAAAGGCCCAGTTACTCAAGTTTTAATGCATAATGCTTAATGTCCAATGGTTAATTTCTTACTTCTATTAATGTCGATTTCCCTTCAAAAAGTAGAGAGAGAAGACAAAATTGTGCATCGTGCATTGAGCATTATGCATTAAAACTTGAGTAACTGGGCCCTAAAGAGCTATCAATCCCACATAATCACAAAACTCCTTCATTCAAAATCCCACGTATTTACACATGCCCCTTCACTAACAGCAAAAATAAAAATAAGATATTCAAATAAAAATAAAAAGATGGGCAACTCCTACGCGTAGGCGTAGATGAAGACTTTAAAAAGTTTTAATTTATTATGTTTTTTACAAAACTAAACATTTACTTATTTTTTTCTTGTTATATAGACAAACTTTTAAACATTTATATTAAAAAAATTATTTTTTATTCATTTTCTAAACTCAGTTTGTTTACATGGTGTGCATGACCTTTAATATTATTTTTTTTATGCATATAAGAAAGAAAAACCTCTTGTTAAAGTTGAAGTTATTATTACAAACCATAAGGATAAGTGTACAAATCAGCAAGCAGGATCTCCCGTAAGCTGCACTCTTGCCTTTTCATGTATTTTGTTGTACTTGAATAAAGACAAAAGGATTAAAAATGCCTAATGGAATTTAATAAGCCCCTACAAGCAATTAATAGAGCGGCTGAGAAAACACAATAAAAAAAGAAATTAAGAGTGAAAACAACAAACTTTATGAGCTTATAAACAAACAATCGGAAAAAGTTGATCTTTTAGAAAATAAAAAAATATTGAGAAAACTGCGGAAAAATAAGATTATTATTTTTGTAGTAGTACAAGCAATAACTATCCAATAAAAGTTAAATTAACATCTTCCTTAAAAAAAGTATTATTTTTTCAAACACATCTTAAGTTTAAGGACTCAAAAATTAATTGTAAATGGTGAGGAATACACTGCAAAGGACTTGAAAGATACTCTCTTGCCTGATTTGGATAACATGACAGAAGAAAGCAAAGAATACTCTGAGATATCGCTAAGTTCTTCAAATACTGATTGATTGATTTATGAACTTTTTACTGAACCACTAGAATTTCCACTACTATTTAATTATGTCTTATAAAGATTTATATTAAAGGTTTTAACAAAAAATCTTATTTAATAAAAAATTAATACTTAAAAAACATTAACATTTAACTAAACGAAAAATATCTTTTTAATTTCATCTTAAAACTTTTTTGTCTTGTTATTGCTTTAATATTTTGAAGCAGCTTGTTACATGACACGACTCCATTATGAATAATTGAGTGGTAGAGTTGGTTTGTTCTTATTAATGGCATATTTATGTTATTGTTTGACCTGGTTAAATGTGTGTGAATTTGATTTCTTGTTAAAAATATAATATTAGAGTGTCTTCCCTGGTTCAAGACTTGATGTATGAAATTACATGTTTGGTTTTTATATATGACTTCCAAACTAGGAATTTTAAAATTCCTGTAGAGAGCATCACTTGAGTATCTCTGATCCAGAGAGTATATAGGATTTCTTTTGCAAGATTATTACAGATTTAAAGTATTTTTTACATGCAGAAAACCATACTAATATTAAATATTTAATTATACTATGTATAAGACTTAAAGTCGACTTGTCTTATTAAGTATTTAGGTAAACAATAACTTAATCTTTTAGAATTCCTACAGGTGACACTATCGATTTGACAAATTTCTTTATGTGAGGTTCCCAAGATAAAGTCTAATCAATGTATAACCCCAGACACTAGTAACCCCAGAATATTGTAAGCTAAAGTTTCCCACTTGGATAGGATTGTTAAACAATTGAAAATCTTTTGTACTTTTGCCTATTAACATGAAGTTTGACTTTTCGAGGTTTAAGGGGTAAGTTTATGAGCATTAAGCCATTTTATGAAGATATTCAAGTAGTCCCTAATATTATTTTTTATCTTATTGTAAGATTTAGCAAAGAAAACAGGTAGGGTTTCGTCTGCGTAGAGCTTGATTTTTCCAGTAAGAGGCAAATCTGCTATGGAATTGACATAAATTAAAAATAATGTAGGTCCTAAAATTGACCCCCGCGAGACACCGCATATTACCTCTCTTTCTGGGCTCAAAACTCCATTTGCATAGACACTCTGCCTCCTATGCGACATAAAACTTGAAAAAAGCCTATGACACATACCTCTTATCCCAATATTATCCATCTTATTTAAAAGTATTGCATGGTTAACTGTGTCAAATGCCTTTCGGAGATCCAGCGACACTAAGCCAAATTGAAAGCCTTCATCAAGTTTTTCTTGTAGAAATGTAACTGTGTCTACTGTAGCAGACCAAGTGTCACTAGATCCCCAAAAACCATATTGACCAGAACAGAAAAAATTAATTTTGTTAAAGAATGTACACTTCAATGAACTTTTAGTATTATTAGAAAAGTACAAATTCTTTTTTGATGTAATAGTCCTTGAGGAAACTAGAATTCTTTTAGATCATAGCTTCTTTAAAATTGATGGGTAACAGATGATATATAAAATTATGGGGTGTTAATTTATATATTAAAAAAGAATACAACAGTGTTGTAGTTATGAAATTCATACCTTGGATCAAATAAAAATGATAACTTAAAAGTTTGTATAAAAAAATCGACCAATATATTTATCAAGCTCTTTATAGACCACATACTATAAAACCTGAAATTTTTAATGAACAGCTACAGCATCATTTTAAAAATAGTAAAACAGTCAAATAAGGTATTTGGTGGGTGATACAAATATTAATAATACAAAATTAAAAAATAAGCTATATATTCAGGACTACTTTAATACAATGAGTGAATATGGCTACAAATCATTAATTGACTCATACATTCAAGTAAAGAATGGCTCACAATCATGTATCGATCATATTTTTGTTAAATCTCGGAAAAATAACATTTTTAAATTATTTTTATAATCCAAAACACAATCCAAAAATCCAATGAGAAAATCGACTTTACACAATTCATCAACAGGATCCACAAAATATATCAAACAAAAGCAACTATATTTCATTAAAAAAAAAACAATTACAAAAACTGATAGAGAAAGCAAAAAGATGTTCTTTTCAAAACGAAATCAGAGAAAATGGAGGTGGCAGTTAAAGTTTATGAAAAATTGTAAAAAGATATGTATGGGAAAATCCGAATCTAAGAATATCATTGAAAAAATAAAGGTAGAATCAAGATTCACACAGAAAGAATCAGAAATAACAAATAAATTGAAATATTTAGCCAAATAAATAAAAAGCAAAAAAAATTGTAGTTTTACTTTACAACAAACTAAGAGATTGAAAGATCTATATTAGACTTAAAAAGTAAAAAATCCACTTGCCAACTTATGCAATCAAGTATTTTTAAAAGGATATTTGCCTAAATGTCTTAAAATTGGGTTAATTAAACCTTGGCACAAATCGGGAGAAAAAACAAAAATCGAAAATTACAGACCAATATCCCTTGTCTCAAATGTTGCCAAAATAGTAGAAAAGTGAATAAAAACAAGAATTGTAAAATATCTTAAAAAACACCAAATAATTTCTGATTGTCAGGATGGACTTTCAACAGAAGATGCTATAGCTTCTTTTAACAAAAAACAAATAAAGATCTAGACAAAAATAAAGCAGTAATAGGAGTGTTTCTTGATTTGGTTCGAGCATTTGATACAGTGAATCCCAAAATAATGTTAGAATTGTTGGAAGGCTTGGGTTTTAAAGAAACATCTAGTAGAATAATAAAATCCTATTTAACACATTTAACACAAAACAATTTGTTCAGATAAATGAAGCTATAAGTGAACCTATGCAAATACCGAGGGAAATAGAGTATGGCGTTCCACAGGGGACTGTATTAGGACCAATTTTATTTAGTATTTACATTAATGGTTTACTCGAATTAGATAGTGAAGCTGTAATTTTTTCATTTGCAGATAATTTTGTTGCTAAATAGTCTGAAAAATGGAAGGAAGTTAAACTGATAGATGAAAGAGATTTATTCTCTCTATTAGAGAAAGAGGGATATAGCATCGAGTAGCAAGAGAGGCACCTAAATCTGCGAACGCCGTTTTTTTTTAGGATAAAAAAGGGTGATGGGAGGGTGTTGTTCAAGTTCAAGTTTATTTATTTATTAATAAAATGTACAATAATATTTCCTATTTAACATTAATTTTCAAATTTACATTACAACTAGATGACTTAAAGCCTGTATGTGCTTTGACTTTTTTAATTTTTAGTAGGTACAATACATTTCAATATTTGCTAGTATGACAGAAAATGATAAATTATAATAAAATAGAGATATAGAATAAATCTAAATAATACATATTAAATACCTAGAACAATAGAGTAATCACACACATACACCCATACCCACACACACCCTCATTTAAACAATCAAAATCTTAGTAACTGAAGAAATTTCATTTTATTATTCCATATAAACATTTTAACTACTTTAGAAATTGTTTTTTTTTTGTTTTATATTTCGTATTTCAATCGGGACTAAATCGAGGACTAAATTAAATAATTTTGGACCCAAAAAGCTAGTAGATCTTCTGTAGAATTCACTGCGGCAACCTGGCATACTGATCATATTATTTGTAATGTTTCTAGTTAAGCGGGTGTGAAATTTTGTTTGAAGCTTTTCGGTTTTATATCTTCTTATGTTATTTAATTTTGAATTGTAAAGAAGATTTGTAGGACATAAATGATCTTTTCTAAAAATAATTTTAAGTCATTTGTTTTGAATGATCTGCAGTGGTTGTAATGCATTGTCATACATACTACCCCACACCAATATGCCATATCTTAGCAGTGACTCTACTAGGCCTTGGAACAGAGAAGTAATCAGTGGTTTAGACAGAATCTTTCTTATTATGTAAAATCTGTAAATGAGCGATTTGATTTTTTTGGTAAGATATTCTACGTGTGTATTCCATTTTAAGTTTGAACCAACAAAAATGCCAAGGTATTTTGTATGTGGAACTTCCTTAATACTTTCAGTAAATGTGTCAACTTTTATTGAATTAAAAATTGGTCGGTTTTTATTGACTTTTGTAAAGGCTATATAATTAGTTTTCTCTATATTTAATGATAACTTGTGAGTATCTAACCAAGATTTTACCTTCCCTAGGCCCTCGATTACTCTGGCTTTAGTCTCGTCCGTCTCGTCCCATGTAACACCACAAAAAATAATGTAATGTGTTTTTTTTTATTGTTGTTGGATGTAGTCATTTTCAAGAAATGGCAAAAAACATTTCTTGTTATTAGGGTCATTCTACAAAATATGTGCAAAACAAAGTCACCAACCAATTTGAAAAAAATAAATAGTATTTCTGTTTTTCACTGAATAATACTAAAGAATACACCATTGTCAACTAAATCTAACCTGACTTTGTTTATTATTTTTTGTTTGTCACTTTTATTTATAAAATGGAGAAAGAGATGGCTTTGTTAATGTGGGGGAGGCGAAATAACATCAAAAGAGCCATTTTGCTATATTTAGTTGGTCAAAGGAGGAAACAAAACAAATTAAAATAAAAAGGCGATTTTATGTGCACACTCTGAATACAACTGCCAAAGAAGGGAGCAGGGAGATTTCGATAACCTATTACAAGAAATGCGTAAACATAATCCCAAGAAATTTAATGCACATGCAAAAAATCCTCGCTTTTTTACGTTAAACTGTGGATAACAAAAAAAAGCCGCTAGCTTTTTTGCTTTTTTTTTATAAAGCTAGCTGCAAAAATCAAATCTGTGGATCAGGCATAAAGAAAAATTTTTCATAAATTTTTTCATAAAATAAAAATGGAAGAAAACCTCGTTATTAAGTTGAAAACGCCTCGGGTGTTTTTAAAAATGAAAGGACCTTTTAAACAAGATATTGCTTATGCAATTCAGATAAGTAGTTTTAGAGATATTCCTGTTTTTCTATACTTATGTAAGAGCAAAACTTGGTAATTTTATACCTAATTTTCAAAAATTGATAACATCTGCTCTATGAATAAAATATAAGTAGTGGCGTAGCCAGAAATCGACTCTGGAGGGGTTTTATCACTTCATAAAAATCAACTACCTATATATACCTATGGCAAATTTTTAAAAATTACGTAGGTGCCTATTGCTTGAGCTCTTGAACTGAAGGGAGGGGAGAGGAGGTTTAATAGGTGTTGATTTAGTGCTGTATACAAAAGAAAAATACTTATTTTTAAAAGTATGTCTCATCTAGTCTCATTTGCAGATTTTTTTCAATATTAACCCTTAAATGCGCCCCAGGCAAAAATTTTGAAAAAATTTGATTAAAATGCTATTTTTTCCGTATATCAAATGTTATTGACAAAAAAATTGCTTAAAATTAAACAAAATTGTAACAATATTTAATATTGGTATAGCGCCGCAGGCGAAGACTTGACAAAAGAAAACAAAAAATTCTCTTAAAATTTTTAAAAAGTGAATTGGGTTAGATGCCAAGAAGGGGTGGGTTGCAGTGGTATGTATAGATTTGTGCGCCTCAGATGAAAATTTTAAGAAAAATTATACCAAATCTAATTGAAAACAGTTTTGGAGTTTTGTCAAACAAAAGTCAAAAAAATCGCGAATTCCTGGATCTATGACCTACAAAGAATCAATTAACACCCCAGACAAAATAGTAAATGCTTTTGCTGATTACTTTAGCAGTGTTTTTGTTCGGTCGTCACATCCCTCTACCCCACCAACGGACAAACAAATACTGCCTGAATGAATTCATGAAAATATGTCAATCAAATCTTTTAGTGAAAAGGATATACTTAAAGCTCTAAGAAAGCTAAAAAATAAAGAAACAGCAGGTCCAGACAGAGTTCCCTCTTTTTTATTGCGAGACTGTGCTCAAGTTCTGATTAAACCATTGCACACTAAATTTAATCGCTCTCTTCAATCAAACACCTATCCTAATATTTGGAAAAAGGCAAAGGTGTGTCCTGTCATTAAAGCGGCGACATAAATAATATCGAAACCTACCGCCCAATATCCATTCTGTCCAACTTTTCAAAGGTCTTCGAGATCTGTTGCTACGTTTTCATGGAAATTGAGTTCGTTCTGAAAACGATTTCAATCCGATACCGTCCATGAAAACGCCTGTTTTTCCAGTATTCAAATTGATTTCAATCTAGATCCGACCCTGAAAATGTTTAGGGTTGGATCAAGATCGTATTGAGATCGAAAAACCGATTTTCCATGAAAACGGGGATTGAGTTTACACATGCATATTGCGTCGGATTACCAGACAGCCGCCAAATAATATTTTATTGCTCTCCCTCTTTTTAAGAGAGAGAGAGAGAAATAGAAGTGAAACTGTGGAACTGGCATTCTAAAATTTGGTGAAGTGTATAGAAAAAAGAAAATTAATAACATAACATTGCTTAAATAATTAAAGATTTGTTTTTTTAAAGACTTCAAAAAAATTAATGATGGAAAATAAAAGAAATATTTGGCTCGAAAGTGTATGTGCTATGCACATATACCAGTCCAGCATTTCTTTCTTCACTTCCACTTGCAAACAGAGTAGTAATTAAAATTTTAAAAAAATGTGTGGCAAGGGCCAACATCATCTTTTGAATAAAATACATTTTTTTTAAAAAAGTACCAAAACTCAAAAATGAATATTTGACAACTATGACATATGTCAGCTGCCAAATATCAAAATGTTAAAACTGTTTTCAAATCGATTTGAAAACCTGTCATGAAAACTCATGAAAAAAAAGTTTTCAAAACATATTGAAAACGAATTCAATATCCATGAAAAAATAGCAATTATCTACAAAAAATTGTTCCGTCAAGTTAAAAACTAAGCAACATGGATTTTTTCATAAAAGGTTGACTCAAACTAACTTGATTTGCTTCTTGCAAAAGGCATCTTAGTCTTAGGGACCCTAGAAGGTGCCCCCATAAAGAATTTTTCATAAAAAATCAAAAATGGCAGAAAACCCTATACTGCATAATTACCCTTTTTTCTCTTAAAAAAAAAATCGGGCGCAGGCAGATTCAAACTGCATAATTACCATTTATTGTATATTGGGTTGGACCTCCTGAGGGGGGGGGTTAACCCCCATACCCCCCTGCCTATGCCACTGATATAAGTGTACCAGGGAAGTTAAAAGAAAGTTTTTACTTCGGTAAAGTGTACTAAAAATTATCAAAATCCGACAGTGCATCTGCCAAACTCCAGGTTGATTTCATATGAAATGACCCTTATCTTATGGAACTCTGAATCCGCCTTTAAAGGAATCTGCATGTCTTTATAATTATACAATTTTTTTATTTATTTACCTTTTTCTGTGTTTGCTTACCTTTTGACACGATTTATATTTACTTCCCTTCACTTTTCTGACGAAACTGTTTTCGACTTTTCCTGCTTTGACTTTTCTGCATTCTAGAAAACTGGAGACAGCTGGTAAAACTACAGCGCAGTTGGTATTATAAATAAATTACCTGTGGCTGCCTGTCCAGCTCTATCCTTTTCCATTTTTCCACTTTAGACAAGGAGGAAGATGAGTTTTTTAATATTTGTGTTTACTTGTGATCATTTGTTTGACGCAGAAACAAGAGTTGTGTGTTCATTTTCTATTGGTTAAACGCAAATTGGGTGACCCCAGCACTGACCAATAAAAATAGGGTCTAAGGGCGGCACACTTAAAATAGTTAAAATGTAAATATCGATTACCTATAATTATAGCTCTCGCGTTTGACCAATATTATTGCATTTTGCATCATCTCTTTTATTATTGTGTAATAAAATCAATTATGAATCAGCATGTTCAGTTTTACTGTAGTCTGTAGGAGAAAATTGGCGATCTCGAGCTTTAAAAAAAAACAGATACTTTGGAGTTGTGTTGAAATAATTTATTACATAAGTGGTTGAAATATTTTATAACTTTTTTCGCGGATTTAGGGCTCCGTAAGGTAAGCGGTATCAGGTAGGTATGCAGTAAGACACAACGAAAAAACCCTTGCGCTTTACGGAACACTATAAACAGCAGCTTGCGTTTGCTGTGGTTTATTTTTCTCATCTTACCGCAAACCTCATACCGCTTACCTTACGGACCTCTGAATCCATCTTTCTCGGGAAGCCAACTTTACGAAGATTTTGCAGAAATATAGATGTAAAAGAAGTTATTTGTGTGAACGCCGTGAACGGTACCACCAGGGAAAATATGGGACAATCAAACGGCGTAAAGGCGATCTAAATACATATATTTCTACGAGGGTTAGGCTAGCCTTCCATTAGCAGATTTTCCGCGCAGATTTCAAGTTATGATGAAGGTGCCAATCGTTCCGTCACTGTTTCACTCACTGACAGACAAGGAGTAATTTCAAAATCCCCGCGGAAAAAAAGCTTATGGAATATACCCTCTTTTTATTTTTTCTGGCCTGAATAAGAGTTACGTAGGAATCAAGTTCATCACATGACCAAAAAACATGCATCATTGCCAAATCTATATTGCAAGATTTTTGTCTTGTTTTGAGTAAAAATCTTTGTTTTCGATTATTTTATTTATTATTTATAAACTCTCGGATCACATTAATTACAATAAAAAACATCTCCTTTTAAATAAGGTCCACATATAAAATAGGAACAAAAAAATTATAAGCAAAAAGGTTTCTCCTAATTTGCCAACCTTGGGCTTTTTTTTTTGTCGGCTTAACATTTTTGCTTTTTTTTTTGTCATCGGCCATTTTGTCGAAATCCACGGCGTTGTTTGATCGTTGCCTGTTTCGGTTTTCGTAAAATCGGTAAAATATCCTGGAAAAATGGTGGACAAAATTGAGATGAGCTTAGACGACATTATAAAAACTACAAAAAAACCTCGAGGGGGACGCGGTCGCGGTGGCGGCGGTAGAGGTCAACGGGGCGGGAGACAGCAAGGTGGCAGCCGAGGAGGCCCTCCCAGAAGAAGCAACGACGGCGGTGGCGTTAGAAGAGGCGCTCGCGGCGGAGGCATCTCTAGACAGTTTGGCAGGGTAATCCATCTTATTTCACATCTTTATTTCTATAAATAGGCCTTGGTGTTATTACAGGAAGAGGAAAATTACCAAATGAGACTCATTCACTAGAATTTTCGATATACTGAATTTTTACCCAATCTTGAACCTACACCAAGTGCAAATAAAAAAGTGCAAGTATCTCCATGTCTTGTGAGAATTAGGATTTCTCATTGTTAAAGAGAATGAGCACATTTCAAAAGTGGATGAAAGACACTTGTTCTGTGATTTACAGTTTACTGCTTAGAACTTCCAGCAAGCAAGTTCTACAGAGTGTTATACACTAAATAATGAATTAAGCCTGGAATTGTACAACCACTGATGCTTTTAAGACAGTTGAGAAGGAACCAACATATACTTTATCAAGAGGTTTAACAGAGTAATACAACATTTAAATGGTAGTTTTCTTCAAAAAAGTTCAAGTGAATTTCCACCCAGTAAAAGAGTCTAGTGTCAACTTCAGTGTCAATTTTAATGCCACCTTCAAATAATTTCTACTTATTTTGGTGAATTGCACTTGATAAGTACCCAAAAAATTAATTTTGGCAAATACATACAATACCATTGCTGTAAATCAGGAAAAAAATGAAAAAATAGAAGAAACATAAGTATCATCAGAAAAATAGGAAACAAGAGTTGACCTATGCATATTTTTTATTTTTCAAGGGAAATGTTTTATTTATGTACTGTGGTTTAAAAATGTTTTGTTTGACAAAAGAGCCAAAATGGTGTTTCTACTCTGGAAGTTTTTTTAACATTTCTATTTCCTTGTACAAAAAGGTTGTACTGTAAAATGGTCTTTCTACTAAACTTTCAAACTCAAACCCCCTGCAATCAAACCACATGCTGGGGATTTGACAGCATCCACTTTTTCCTTTAGGGAGGAGATGTAAACAGCGCCTGGAAACATGATCTATTTGAAGGATTTGGTGCCCGAAGAGTGGCTGCTGCAAGATCCATTGTCCAAGCTTCTATGGGTCCCACAAAGTTGATGGTTTCTAATTTGGATTTTGGTGTATCTGATTCGGACATTCAAGAACTATTTGCTGAATTTGGTCCCCTAAAAAGTGCTGCTGTACATTATGACCGTTCTGGCAGATCACTAGGCACTGCTGATGTGATATTTGAAAGAAGAAGTGATGCCATAAAAGCCATGAAACAGTACAATGGAGTACCTTTAGATGGAAGAGCTATGAACATTCAATTGACAACCTCAGAAATTCCATCACCTCCACCAAGAAGATCTATTGGAGGTCCTAGCAGGGGATCTGGCAGAAGTCAAGGAGGCGGAGGAGGTGGACCCAGATTTAACAGAAGTCCAAGAGGAAATAGTAGAAGTAGACCAGCTAGAGGTTAGTTTTTAGTTAAATTTCAATTGCATTTTTATTAGAATCTTTCAAACATTAAGAAAACATAATTTGCGGTATACTTATGTGCACTTCTTCTGTAATTTAAAAAAATATAAGTAAGCAACAACTTAACTTTTTTCCCATAAATAGTCGATAACTTTTATTTCAAAAAAATTATTTCGATCAAATAAATAAATACAAGAAATGTGGTAGTCACTGACCCAACCCATCAAAATCAGTTTAGTGGTTTTTGCATGATGCTGAAACTAACAGACACTCAGAAAAAAATGTTAAAGCTTTTGTTGAGTAGTTGTGTGCACATACATTAAAAATTTGAAGAAGTTTTGTATTTTGTGCAAATTTATTAAATTTTTTAATTTTAAATTGTAATTTTGAACATGTTTTTGGCCAAGTATGCCATCATCAGACTTTAACACTAAAAGGACACAAAGATACACAGCCATTCCAGCGTAACAGACACACATTTTGCACGATTTTTTTAAATTTAAAATTAAATATTGCCATTAGGCACTGCAAATATGTTAACTCTGATACCAAAAAATAAATACATTAATTGTATTCAAACAATTCAAATGTAAACCTATTTTTTATCTACTTTATTAAGTTGGTAAAAAGCCTTTTAATATGCGTAACAGATGCAACAGGAAAAAGAAGCAATAGGACCTCAAAAAATGCCAAAATTTAATATCATTGTAAAGTTAAAATCACACTTAAATAATATTTGTTACTATTTTACCAAAAATCGAAAAGGTTAAGAATTGAACAAACAAAATGTTTCGTAACGGACGGAATGTAATGGACGGAACACTATTTCCACTCAAAATAGAAACAATATTTAAATTACAAGAAAAGTGATTTACGCAAAATGAATAAATCTTGGTAATACTAGCAAGCCTACTTTATTGATTGTTTATAGAATTATTTCATGGATAGTGTGCAAAAATATTTGAGAGTAAAAAATTTAAGCTAATCTTTTAATATAAGAAAACACCCAAATTTCATGTTTTTGACATTTTTTTGTCACAAAGAAGAATTTTAAATTACTTTTTTAAAAAAATATATAATTGGTCACAAAGAGTAGGTTAATGCCTTCGTTAATTCGTATTTTGTAATATTACCTGTGGTGGACTTTTAGCTGGAATGGCTGTACATTGTATAGTATTGTTTATAGGAGATGTGAGCCATCCAATACTGCAATCAATGGTCAAACTCGCTCTAGTTATGATAAGGTAAAAACTTACATCATTACTCCTGTCATCATTGGACTTTTACACTTTTAACAAAAGATGTACAAAAATCTCATGTATTGCAAGAAAATGACTGCTTGCCCAGCTTACCTAAATGTACCTGTCTTCTTATATTTTTTAAATGTGTATGTAGTAATTTTTTAAAGTGTTTGTAAAAGTCCAATGACAACAGGTGTAATGATGTAAGTTTTTACCTAATAATAACTAGGGTGAGTTTGACTATTGCAGCATCAGATAGCCCACATCTCCTATCAACAATACTATACAATAAAAAAATGAAAGATAATAGTGAATATTACTACTACTATTTATTTCTTTTCAGCTTATCTGGTTTAAGTCCTTTTCTGTTAATTTTTTAAGTAAGCTTTGGCAATAAGAGATAATTGTATCGTACAATTTCTTTATTTGGACAATAAAGCATGTTTAATAATATTAATAATAAGTATATATCTTTATAACACTAGAGAGATGTCAGTGATCCATTGTTCACGGTGGTCAAGCTGACCCTAAATGAACTTAGTAAGTTAAATTTGAGTTAGGTTTGTTTCAAATGTATCTTTGTCTCCTTTTTGGTGTTGAAGTCTGATGATGGCATACTTGGCCAAAAACATGTTCACAATGACAATTTAGAATTAAAAAATTAATAAAATTGCACAAAATACAAAACTTCTTCTGATTTTTAAAATTGATTTATTAGTAAAATATTATTTTTTATTACAGGTCGCAGGGGTGGTGGGGGCAATCAAAGGAACAGAGGTAAACCACCATCAGCAGAAGAATTAGATGCTGAACTAGACGCATACACTAAAGAGATAAAGTGAAAAAGCTAGCAATGACACAAGACATTTTATTGTTGTGTTTTGTGAAATATTGCACAAATTTATCTTTGTTTTTCTGTGGAAAAGACTTAAGTTTTAATATTATTAACAAATAATAATGATTTACTGTTCATTTTAATATTAGAAATTAAATTGTAAGTTTCTAGCTGTAAGGTAGACTGTTTTATTGGAAAGTTTTTTAGATTTAGTAGGTAGGTAGCTCAGATTTGAAAGAATATAATGCTAATTTTAAGAATAGTTCAATTTATTAAAATAGGTATTTCTATTGATGAAAAAATTTGAATGCAAAAAACTATCAAAGGCTTTAAACCCATAGCTAAACATACATTCCCAGTTCTGTTAAAAAAAGATTAGTTTTTTGAATTTGCATAATTTTTTAGTATATTTTGAAATCATTGAAAATAAAAAGACATATTTTACTGCATGCCACGGCAGTTCACTGAAGCTAGGAACACATGATGCATCTTTTTTATGCACCAAATTTTTTAATAACAGGTTAAAAGGAGAAAATCTGCTTGCCTCTTTTTTTATCTTGTGAAAACTAGAGACAGGTTTACCCAACTTTTCATATCGATAATTTATGACTTTAATTCATAGTGTATAAACACAATTTTAGTGTTAATACATAATTTAACAACACCTGTTTATCCAAGAGTTTATAAGCATAGTACATTAGGATAAATTTTGAAAATTGACAAAAAAGAACAAAAAAAATGTTTTTCTTTACCTAACCTCAACAGTTTAGGTATTCTTCCTTCTTGCTAAATTTCTGTTTTCTAATATCAGCTAAAATCAATCGCTCCCATTTTGAAATTAACCAACCAAAATTTTTTCTTAGCTTTTTTCATATTAATAGTGTCTAAAGTTAATTAAAATTAACCAACTTTTAAATTATGCTCTGTGCTTATGAATTCTGAATTATAACTATGAAAACTTGGGTAAACACTTCTATTAAGAATAATGTATTTAACATGACCATGAATAAAATTGTGCTTAGGTTATAAATTATCAATATGAAAAGTTGGGTAAACCCACCTTAAATTTGATTCATGGGAAAGTTCATGTAGTGAAGTGGTTTGGTCAAGCCTGCCGACACACATAGGAGATCTTTATAGACAAAGTAAAAATAAAACAACAGCAAAAAAAATGTGCCCAAGGTAAAAAAATTTTAAAAAATTAAACAAAAGCAATAAGTCAAAATATTAAAATAAAAAAGAAAAAGATGTATAGAACAAAAAACATTAAAAAATTTTAAAAATATACAAAAATAACAAATCATTTACAAAAAATTAAACCACAGCAAAAAAAAAATCTGCCTAAGGTAAAAAATTAAAAAACAAAATCAATAAGTCAAAATATTAAAAAGAAAAAGATGCGTAAAACAACTTAAAAAAATAAAAAATTTAAAAAATATACAAAGATAACAAAACATTTACAAACAATATATAATAAACAAAATTGACAAAGCAAAAATAAAACAACAGCAAAAAAAAAATGTGCCCAAGGTAAAAAATTAAAAAACATAAAAGCAATAAGTCAAAATAAAAAAAAAAAGATGTATAGAACAAAGAACAAAAAAAATGTTAAAAATATACAAAGATGACAAATCATTTACAAACAATAAATAATAAACAAAATTGAGTAAAACACATGTAAGCCTAACAAAATCTTTACCTATCTATCATCTTTTTAAATATTTTAAAAATCTTTCATCAAAATTAGGCTTACGCCAAGGTGTTGCCAGGAACTTTGAAAATAAGGATTGGAAGCAGTCTTTAAATTACCGGATTACTGAGAAAATTATCGGACTCTTGAATTGCAGAAAAAAAATGGATATTGATTGCTTGTACTACGAATTGATTTAAGGCGGATGTAGAAACGATTTCTCCAATGCAAGTTAAGGTGACCCCTGGGTTAAATAAGTCCCAAAATACTGTATCTGATGATATTTTTACAAAAAAAATATGGTAATTATGCAGTATACGGTTTTCTGCCATTTTTGATATTTTATGAAAAATTCTTTATGGGGGCACCTACTACCCACATAGCAAAAAAATATTGGGTGTATATCCAGCGTATATACGAAAACGGAGAAGGATATTGCCCTGGATATCACCCAGATATTTACCCGACGTGCATAGGACCTCCAAAAAAGATCCAATTTAGATCCAGAGGTAACTATTAGGTAACATCCACTGAATATACGTTATAAGTATATTCTGAACATGTATTAATTACTCCACAAAAATATTCGAGTTATATTTCTATTACACCAAATTTGATGTTTTATGGTGTATCCGTTATGGGATATATTTATATAGTATATCCTGTCGATATACATCATGATATACAAAATATATATGTCAAAATTTTAGTTGATATATAACAATGGTATATCTATAAAAGTATATTCTTTTTGTATCCATAATGTTTTATTTTAAATTATTAACATATGTTCGATTAAAAAATATAAGGCCTAAATTGTATACAAAAAACATATTTTTAGAATGTACGATAGGGCATATACATAGTAAATATCCGTTCATGTTTCCTTGTTTTGAAACGAATCATGTTTTTTTTCTAATATATATAAAATATACATTTAACATACAAAACATATAGGTATCCTAATTTTAAATATCTTTGTGATATACAATATCCAAGGCTTGCTATGTGGGTAGGGTCCCTAGGACCCCAAATCCGTCTGCGCCGGTTGGTTTTTTTTCATGGTAAAAAATACCAATTACTGATTGTGGAAAAGACACACCAAAAACAAAAAATAATGTCAAATCGATTCGATTGATGTGACTACGTTCTTTTAGGCTCATAACTGTCACCTGCATAAGGCGGTCATTTTTGTTAAATTTCTCAGGGGGTATTATCATTCCACTTTTGTTTTTACTTTCGTGGTTGGGCCGGGTTGGTTGGGTAGGGTTAGTTTTGGTTAGTTGGGTTGGTCATTATTTGTTTTTTTATAAATTTCTAGGGGAACCAAAAGAAATCAGGTTAGGCTCTGGGTTGGGTTGGGCCGGGTTGGTTGGGTAGGGTCAGTTTTGGTTATTATTTGTTTTTTTATAAATTTGTAGAGGAGCCAAAAAGTTAATATTTTTGTTCCTTTTCCCTAATTTTCATTATTTTCTGGAAATGTGGCAACATTGTAAAAATATCAGGGCATGAATATTGGAAGGTATTGTTTTGATCATGTAAAAAGGAGCCAAAATTAAGGAAAAAGTGACGTTAGGGCGATCTTTTTTATGGTTTTTTTTATTTATTTTCTCCAAAAATACTGCATTTTTTTTTTTGAAAAACACTATTTAGGAGGCCTATTTTAAGCACAAATTATTTTTTTTCGAAAAATCGTGTGTCCGGATAGTGCACCGGCCCCCAAATGCATGCTGCTGCTTATAGTATACTTACCACTTATACTTACAGCATACTATAAACAGCAGCATGCATATGCTACAGTACCTTGTGCCTTAGCGCTTACCTTAATAAACTCTGAATCTGCTTTTAGACATACCTAGGTATGTAAAGTGAGAACGTATCTCCCCTATGCATGCTTAAGTTCTTGGTAGGACAAGCATTTCTTTTATTTAACCACAACAGAAAATAAAGCAAATTAGAATTTTTTTTTTCTTTTACATTCGAATTGAAAATTCTTTGCTCAAATAGTTAATACAGTAAAACCTCTTTAAATTCCTCTTCTTTTTTGAGTGGTCCGAGGAGTGGTTCCCAATAAAAGTTTACTTTTATCGTTCTTTAACTTTCCCATTAGAGAGTAACTTTTCCCACCGCAGCATAAAAATATTTGCTATATTGTTTTTACAGAATTTCTTTTAAAAAATGAGTTTTAATTTAAGAAATTGTAATTTATTCCAAAACTTAGGTATTAGCGGTTCCACTGTATTAAACTTTGCTTGAAGAGTAAAATTTGATAGGGTTCCCGATTATAAAGCTATAGGTAACCACCCTAAAAAAACAATCGGCATATATACATGTATATACAAAAACTATTTTTTATTATTTAACATTAAGTATATACACGATATATTATACATACATATACATCAAAATCCGGATGCTTAGTACTCAATATTAATAACATACCATCTGTTGCATTTAGCTCCACAACATAGGGATTTTCAAAACATAATTTCCAATTATTATTCACACTAACATTTACAACAATTAAAATACTAGCAAATATGGAAAACGTCTCTAAGAGATTTTTACATTTTGTTTAAACTTTCAGTGTCAGTCATTGTCAGATTCGAAAAAGATACCGGGACAAAAGTTTAATTGAAGAAGAATTGTGCATAACCCAACATAAAGAGTAAACAAATAATTCACAAGAGGTTGAACTGAGTAGACTAATTGTGAATTATATAAAATACGTAAAATGCCAAGAACGCCAAGGAAAAGCTCTCTTCTGTGTGGGAAATGTAACATTCATGTGAATGTAAAGGCGCCAGATTCACTGCACTGTAATGAGAACGTTGACTGTTGTGCAAAATGGTATCACTTAGCATGTACCGACGTAAAACCAATGGACTTCCAGGTCCTGCAAAAACTAAATCGCAAATATATATGCAGGACGTGCAAAAGAAAAACAAAAAATACAAGCGAGGAAAATTCGCAAGCCCATACTGAACAAACACCGCAAAATAAGCTAAAAAAACAAATAAGCCTAGAGGACTTGATGGAGGCAATACAAGAAATTAAAACGGAAATGAAGGATTTCAAACAAGACCTAAAATTCTATGCAGATAACTACGAGGAGCAAAAAATTAGAAATACACTCTATGAAGAAGAAATAAATAAACTAAAGCATCAGAATGAAATCATGAAAAATGAAATTAACAAAATCAAAAGTTCACTGAACACAAAAGAAAGTGAAAAAAGAGAAAGTAACTTGCTCATGGTAGGTATGAAGTATAGCATTACATATAACAATACAGGATGGATCAATGAAGTCAAAAGAAATATATGTCGACAGAGCAGTTAAATTTATCAATCCCACAATAAAAAGTGATGAATACTCTATCAGACTTTCAAATACCAAAAAGGCAGGCTCGCCCATAATACTTGAGTTCCAAACACCTGCCATAAAAGCAAAGTTTATAAAAAACTGCAAATCCAAAGGAAAAATAAATTCCAGGGAATGTGGAATAACGCATAATGAAGATTACCCTATCTACTTCAATGAAGATATGGCAAAGGACCAAAAAATATTATTCAACAAAGCACGGACCCTAAAACAGCAAGGCTTTAAGCATGTTTGGGCAAAAGGAGGCAGTGTTTTTGTGAGGGAAAAAGATGATAGCAGGATTTTTAAAATAAGACAAGAAGACATTAACAAATTAACAAAATAAAATAATCTTTATTGTTTTATAAATGTATAGTACAATGTATATGTAATAATCTGTTTTTAGGTAACATGGAGCACAATAGCATATTCGATGACTACCAGGTCATAGAGACTGTGGTCTGTGACCAGTTGGATGACATGGGGCCTCTGGTGGAGAAAACTGGCTTGAACCTGGTACACTTCAATGTATCCAGCATTTACGCTAATTTTGATAATTTGATTGCATTTTTGGAAACAGGTAAAACCGACTTCGATGTGATCGTACTCTCTGAAACTAATAAAATAATTAATTTAAATAACTTTAAAATAAAAAATTACGAAATTTTCTATAACGGAAGTCGCATTAATAAATGCGATGGCTGCATAATTTTAATCAAAACAACATTATTACCTAAGTCTGAAATCATAACTATAAATTTTTCCAAATTCTAAAGATTAACATTCTCAATTCTCTCAATTTATAATTCACCGAGTCTTAACAAATTAGAATTCATCCAAAACTTAAAAACGCTTCTTGAAATGAATTATGATAAATATCCAGTTGAAATTTTCTGTGGCGATGTAAATATACATATTATGAATGATAAAGTAACTCAGATCTCTACTGAATACCTAAACTGCCTGAGCCAATCAGGCTATGTAAGCTATATAAACACATATACCAGAATATCTGGCAACTCTAAGAGTTGCATAGATCACATTTTTTTAAAAAACAATAACAAAAACATAAGAGCAAAATAATTTGTAATACACAGTGGACTTACTGATCATTTCCCTATCGCACTTAACCTGAAATTTAATAATACAACTCCCAGGACAAAAAAAGAATTTTTTAATAAAAAAATCATTAATTACAAAGAACTATCTAACTCCCTTAGGAACTTTGACTGGAGTGAAATTCTAAATATTAAAGATCCCAATATTGCAACAAATAAAATCATAGAAATACTTACAATACTAATTGACAAAGCAACAAGCATCAAAAATATTAAAATCATTAATAAGAAAAAACAATGGATCACCGCAGGTATTATTAACTCTATTAAGGCGGGACAGATTAAAAAGAGACACTCTGAAAAATCCCTTAAATCATCATATTACTGAACACTTCAGACAATACCGAAGTTTTCTGTCAAAATTAATTAAAAAAGCTAAATATGACTATATGACTATAAAAAAAACTTAATAACAACATAAAAGATCCTAAAAAAGTATGGGAAATAATCAGGGAGGCCTCAAATGAAACGCAAAATAAAAACACAAAAATAAAGTCAGACAACGAAGAAATAACAGATAAAGAAACTATATCAACAAAATTCTTAAATCACTTTTGCAATGTTGGAAAAAAATTAAGTAAAAAAATCCTTAAAAACAACTACAAATTTAACGAGCCAAGAATAGATAAATTACCTAATTTCACAAAAAACAAACTAATAGAACAAATAAATCTACTAAAAAACAAAGCCTGTAGCGAGCCAAACTCCATCTCTGCTACAATAATTAAAACCACTACTACATATCATAAACCTTGTTCTAGAAAAAGGCATCTACCCTAGTATTTTAAAGAATTCAATAATTACCCCAGTTTTTAAAGCAGGAAACAGACAGCAAGTTGAAAATTATCGTCCCATAGCAGTCACATCCGTAATAAATAAACTTCTAGAAAAATGCATAAAGATTCGGTTAGAAAGGCACTTGGAAAGAAAGAACATACTATCAAATACACAGTTTGGATTTCGAAGCAAGGTAAGCACAGAGGATGCTATACAGCTTCTTACAGAGAATGCAACACAAAACTTCAATAATGGTTACAAAACCATAGGCATATTCATTGACTTAGCTAAGGCCTTTGACACTGTGGCACACCAAGTTCTATTAAAGAAACTATATCACATAGGTGTTAGAGGAATCGAGTGGAAACTTTTTGACACTTGGTGTGCCGCAGGGCACAGTCCTTGGACCCATACTTTTCTCCATTTACTTAGATTATTTAACTAAAATATTGCCTCAAAATGAAAGTATTATTATCTGTTATGCTGATGACTCAGTCATACTTATAAAAGCTAAAACCTGGCCAGAGCTTCAAAAATTACCTGAAAAATATCTCACTGTTATAAAACTATGGTTTGACCAAAACCTCTTAACACTAAACGAGAACAAATCGAATTTTATAAACTTTTCCATGAATAATAAATCCACTAACACAATATCCAAACTAAAGATACATAGCTATAACTGTTTCCTAAATGATATAAAAGACAACTGCGACTGCAAAATGAAAATTAATTCTGTAACAAATACGAAATATCTTGGAGTGTATATAGACAAAAACTTAAAATATGATATACACATTGATTACATAAGTAACAAAATCAGAAAAACAATATATAAATTTTATCAACTAAGAGAGTTTATGCCCTACAAATTACTAAAAACAGTATATGAAGCCCTTGTAGAATCAGTGTTAAACTATGGAATCAGAATCTGGGGTAGTGCCTGCTCTAGTAGTCTAAAAAACCTAATTACAACACAAAAATACATTCTAAAAATAATAAATAAAAAACCTAAACGGTATCCAACCACTAACCTATTCAATGAAACGAAAATGCTTACTATACGACAAATCTATATTAAAAATGTTCTAAAATATATGAAATATAACAATAAATACATAAACCAACCACAACATAGTATAAATACTAGATCTGTTACTCAACATCATTTATATATACAAGGAGTAGACTACACCGCTTGTCAAAGGCATATTTAATTTCTGGGGCCACGGTTATTTAACATGATCCCAAATCAAATTAAATCAACAATAAACAAAAAGAAGTACTGCTCACAGCTTTCTACTTGGGTTAGAAACAACATTGATGAGATTCGAAGTCGGTTGCCTTTACTTGGTTAAATGGGTTGACTCCCTGTGGGGGCCCTGTCATTCGGGTGGGCGTAGATTATGGTTTGCTGTTCTTTTTCGTCCATATGTATGTCATTCTATAGATAGATAGATGAGTAGATTTTATTAAGATTTATAGGATCAAATTAAAAATTATAAATAAGTGAATATAATGTAATATTTTAAGTACTCAACTTCTGACTAAAGATCAACATCCCGACAAGCCTTTTGGCTCAGGGAAGTGGATCTTATATTAAGTACCTGTATTTTAAACTGTGATATGTAATAAATTGAATTGAATTGAATTAGGAATCCTATGTTGCAAGGCCAAACACAACACACGGTATAAGCACACCACAGACATAGAAACCCACTACATATTTAGTTTTTCTAAATATTTATATATAACACTTTATTAGCTCTTTATAAGCTCTTACAGATTCTAAAAATTATAGTACAAAAAGCCTACATTTTAAACATATATAAATAATAACTTGATATTGTAATTGTGTAAAAATTTCACTCATGACTATTCAATATAGAAACATTAGCAAAGGTATATTTTTTACACTTAATTTTAAAACTAGACAGTGACTGCAAACTTTTATTTCAACAGGCAAATTATTGTAAAGTATTAATCCTTTGCTAAAAATTGTATCTATCCTATTTTCCGTTAAACTGACATAGAAGTCATTATTTGCAGATGATCGGGTGTTATATGAATGCACATTTTGAGTAAATGTCAACTCCTCACGTAGATAATTTGGTAACAACTTATTTTTTAACTTAAATACAAATAATAACATGTTCTATGTCAGCCTCTGGTTTACACTCATTATTGCCAGCCTATCCAGCATAGTTTTTATTGGCGTTCTTTTTTTACACATAAGAATGGCCCTAAGAGCTCTGTTTTGAATCTTTTGCAAAGATTTTAATTCACCATTATTCAAAAAATACAGCAATGTTGAACAATAATCAAAATGGGGAGCAACAATTGACTTATATATAACCAGCTTAGAGAACAGTGACACTTTCTTATCTAATCTATATAAAAATAGACCTTTTTGGCAACTTTTTTTAAAATAACTACAGTGTTCCTTAAACTTTAACTCTTTATCAACAATTACTCCCAAATACTTATGACTGTTTACCTCTTCATTAATTATGCTGTTTACTTTAATATTAATTTTGTTTTTTTTTTCATTTTCAAGTTTAACTAATTGATTTTTTGATGCAATTATCATGAATTTTGTTTTTAATGATAAACCATTATCACACAACCATTTAAAAATATTATTTAAATCATAATTAAGGAACTTTTCAATATCTTCTGGTTTACCACAAAAGTATAGTAAACCATCGTCTGCAAAAAGTTTGATTTTTCAAAATTTTACATGATGAACAAAATCTTTAATAAATAAAATAAATAGGACACAGCCCAAGACTGACCCTTGTGGTACCCCATATTTTAAAAAAAGTTCTCTGAAAATACATTTTTAAATTTTACCTTCTGTTTTCTAGGTTTAACAAAATGTGTTACAAGCTTCAGTGCTAGGTCAATTAGGCCATACTTTTGGAGTTTAAGAAGTAAAAGATCTAAGTTTACACATTCAAAAGCCCGCCTTAAATCTAGAAAAACTGCACCTACAATCCTTTTTTGACTTATGTCATTTTTCCAACTTGAAATAACAAATTGGAGAGTTGTTTCGCAAGAGTGCGAAGCTCGAAAGACTGATTGTTGAGGAACAAGTATTTCATTCTCATCTATAAACTCCAAAAGTTGATGTTTCATGTATTTTTTCATATACTGGTAGTGTGTTTATTGGGCGGAACTCTGTATAAAGTACCGTGTTTCGCACTTTTTCAATGGGTATTATGGTGGTGATTTCCCAACTATTGGGAAAATTACCTGATTTAAAAATGAGATTTATCAAATTTAGTAATTGATGCCCAGCACTATTGTAAACAATTTTCATAATATGTAAATCAATGCCATCATTATCTACTGTGTTCTTATTTATTGAAAAAATATTCTCTTTTAATTCAAACATCGTAATTTCGCGAAATTTTGACATACTGTTATTGGTTTCTGGGATTTTTTGAAGCAAGTAATCATAATTATTAAATGGTGATATGATGGAAACTATTTCTTCAATACTGCTTAAAAAATATAAGTTAAACTTATGTGCTATTTGTGCACAGTCATCAGTTATTATTCCATTAAAATTTATTTGATCCTTGACGGTAGATTCACTTTTCCCTATGAGTTTTTTTAAGTGCTTCCACATTTTTCTACTGTCATTTTTATTTTCATCTATTATGTTATCATAATAATTTCGCGTTTCTTTTCTTATAGCACTTGTTACTTCATTCCTAATTTTTTTATAGTTTTTCCACTCAGTCAAATTGTTACTTGCTTTTGCTTTTTTGTACAAATCATCTCTTTTTTTTATCAAGTCCATAACTTCTTGAGTAAACCAAACATTAACTTATTAAAAAAATTTGTTTCCTTATAAGGAGCATGTATATTTAAACATTCCACAATATTTTGAACAAAATTAACTGCAAGCTCATTTAAGTTGTCTGACCACTGCCAAATAACTGCACAAAGAGATTCTTGAAAATTTGTTATGATAAAATTTGCATAATCCCTTTTAAAAAATGTTGTAACTATTATGGTAATTGTTTTTGCTCTGTTTTTTATTTAGAGACACCAATATATTGCTATGTTCTGATATTTTTGGAATATCAGTAACTTTATGCTCTAATGTTTTATCATTTGTTACAATGAAGTCAATGCGCGTCTTTGAAGTGTTTGTTACCCTAGTATTTTCATTTACGAGTTGGTAGAAACCCAATTCTTGAAAAATTTTAATAATTTTTTGCGAGTATGTTGTGCATTTATTTAAATCTATGTTAAAATCACCAACGATTATGGTTGTAAAATTTGAGAACTCAATGTTTTCAACCTGATTTTCAAAAAACTCGAGGAATCTAGCATTAGAAGAGCTGGGAGAATGATATAAAGTACATACTAAATATGTTGTCTGAAACACACTTATTTTTATACCTACAATCCACATGTTCATGTCAAGAGTAGCCCTGATTTTTTGGGAAAAATTTATACCATTTTTAATGTACATTGCTACTCCTCCAGTGTGTCTGGTTGTTGAGTTACATAAAACAATGCTATAAGAATTTATTTCTAGTTCAATTAAGAGTATATCATCTGTTATATGCGTTTCAGACAAACATATTATTATCGGTTGAAAACACTGAATCATGTAAAGAATATTATTAAATTTTTTTAATAAACTTTGACAGTTAGCATAAAATAGGTTGTTTTTTAGTTGCTTGAGTTTCGTATGTTCCATGTCGTAAGTTATATTATTACCTGCATTTAAATGTCCTACATAATTACATACTTCTCTCACGCTAGTAGCAGGAGTAAAACCTCAGATAAAATATGCCTTATTTCTAATCACTACATTTTGATTGCTATTTGTATCCTCACCATAAATAGGCCTAGGCCTACTTTGGCTCATGTTATCTCTTTGATTTAAATTTTTTTCTTCCACACTTCCCCTCCTTTGATGCCTATAGGTATGTCTTGGTTCATGTTCAATCTCACCGGCATGCAGGTTTATCATATTATATCTCTGTTGCTCTTGACTTTGATAGCTTTGTTGTAGTCGAGGAAATATTGTAGGAATACTATGGGGCTCAGAGATAGGATCTCTGGTAGCATTATTTCTGACTGAAATAGAAGCTTCTGTGAACATATTTTCTATTCTTCTCTCTGTTCAGTTTGGCAGAGCAGCAGTTAAGCCCACATACCCAGTTGCCTGCTGTTTACTAGTTTTTTTCCTTACTCTTTTCCAAATTGAGCACTTGACTTTTTAAGCCATTATAGGAACATTCTAGTTGACTTAATCTATTCAATGTATGGAAAAGTTGGTCTTCCAGCTGTTCTATTTTCCTTGCATTCAGGCACAAATAATTTTCAGCTTGGCGATTTAACGGCTGCTTATTAACGGTGCCGATTTTATTTTCCACATTGTTTAGCTTTTGCGAGATTGCCTCATTTGATGCATTTAACTTTGCAATTTCGTTTAAGATAGTATTTAGAGACCCGTTTTGCCCTTTAATGTTTCTACCTGCAAGTTTAACCCTTCAATCATATCAAGCTGATCTCTAATTACTTGTTCATTTTCCTGTCTAGATCTTCTTTCCAACCCAAGATCTGCCAACATTTCTTCCTTGTCCACTCTCAAATTTATTATTTCTTCTTTATTTTTATTTAGTATATTTTTGGTATTATTTAATTCCTGTAGAATATCCTTTTTATTTTCTAGTTCTTTGTTCAGTGATTCAATTTTTTTATTTTTTTGATCTGCCTCTTTTTGGAGAATATTGTTTTGTTTGTTTATTGTCTCTATTGATTTTGCTTGGACTTCCTGCAATTTTTTTAACTCTTCATGATTATTTGGTCCATTTTTTTGTTCTTCGAGTTGTTTTGATAAGTTTAGTATCGTTTTTTCTTTTTTCTTGTTATCATTTAAAGCTTGACTGAGCTGCCTGTTCAGTTCCTGAATTATTTTTAACTGATTCTCGATTAATTTATCTTCAGTTTTATGTTGGCCCATTTCAGTAAATGTTTTTGTTGCATACTGAGCATAAATATATTATTTTTCTCTGGCCGACAGCAAGGGCGTCAACTTCAGAGGCTGAAATGGACGCGCAGTCTTTACAAAAAACTGCTTTGCAAAATTCGCAACCAATACCAAATTTTCCATCTTTTGGCCTCGCTTTACCAGTACATTGTGCACTGCAGAGAGTGCAATTTGGTACTTCTGTTTCTTTGTGAAACGAACACATGTTTTGAACAAATAATTTAAGTTTATTGGGCCTATTGTCACTTTTTCATGAACTAATCACATCATTTTAAACTAGGCACTATTTATTAACTAACGATCTAGTTTTTACAATTTATTTTGATCTTTTTAAGAGAAAAAATCAGTGTTAAAGGAGAAATCACACCACTGACTTTATTTTGTTATTTTTTATAAAATAAGTTTCGTGAGTTTCCTCCTGATATTTTTTATAAGAATGAAACAATGATTTTCCTCAAAGGGGTGTGTTTCCAGAAAATGGTCTTCTAATTTTGGAAATAGATGATTTCCTTCAGGGTAAAACTTCTGGCTAATACTCAACACAAATATCTTTTGAAACCCAGATTCTGCAGGAATTTTATTTTCAGTTATTGCCATCAGTTTTCTTATAACTTTTTCAACTTCTGAACATATTTTTATGATGGTCTGTGAAGGATGCTGCAATCCTCCTAAAATAATACAAAATTAGTTAAAATTTAACCAATTGTTTGTCTTAACAATCATGTATTATTGACTAAATTTTTAGTCAAAAATGTAGTGTAGAACATGAATAATACACATAATAACCACATCTTGTAAGTTGCCCTCAATTGAAAGTACCCAATGATATTCCAACTCGCCCTCTTCTTTAGCCAACCTATCTAAAATTTAATGGGTTTGTTGATGCAAGTATATACATACATCAGGCACAACAAAACTTTTTATGTCAATCTTAGATTGCACCTTAAAATAGACACACCCCCCCCCCCTTGTGGACAGGTCTTTGTTACTGAAAAATTATATTTTTGAAGAAAATAAAAAAAGTTCAAATTTTATGAGTGTGATTGTTTAAAAATCAAAATTTCTACTATACAGCCCCAAAAGCATAATTTTCAAATACAAACCTCTATTTCTTCTATGTATAAACTTAAAGTTTTGATGTGGCTCATCTATAAATTCAGAGTGTATTGCTTCTAAATAGTGGTCGCACAAATTTCTATTGTTAATCATTTTCAAAACATACCCAGACATGTAAGCAACTATGTCTTTAGAAATTTCGCTGAGCGGTATGAAGGACTCAGTTGCAACCATAATCTATACCTTGGATCTTCTTTAGGAAATCTACAAATAAAGACAAAATTTGTATAAATTGTTGGCTTGGTGTGCAAACGCATTAAGTCCAAAAAAACGTCATTTGATGTAGTCCATAATTATTTTTTTAAATTTAATTTAATCAAACAGGAAATCCTAACACATTGTTGCTAAAATATAGTAACAAAATAAAATAACACAACTTGTACATACTTTTACACATTTATTACAGACATTCACATATATACTTACAACTTAGTAAGCTAACTATAGGAACTAAGTATATATTTTTTTTTTGAAGTATCTTAAAATTAGTGACATTTTGTATGTTTTCAGTCAAATAGTGACATCATGGTAGAGCTAAATTTTGTTTTATTTATTTTTATGGTATTGAATTCTGTTTCTTTTAAAATAATTATGTTAAAAACTCACTAAAGGATTCTGGGTCCTAGTTTGTAAATAAAAATCATAGTAAGAAAATAGAGGCATACTGTAAACCATATTTAAGTACTAATCTCATTCCCCTGTTAAATAAAACCTCTAAAAAGCCAATTTGCTTTTTAGAAATTAAATATAAAATGGTGCTTTAAATAAAGTTATGCAAGCAAATAAAGTTTGATTTTTGGCTGACCTGCAAACAAAAACCTTTTTCTAATTTTTTTCTTTGAAACCAAAACATAAAGTGTTGTCAATTTGAAATCCTAGATATTTTATTCCTAGATAAGTGACCTCCAAGGTGACCTCAAACCATAAAACATCACTCAATAACTTTTCTAATATTCTTTATAGAAATATTCTTAAGAATATGAGATGAATTTAAGTATCTTCTTTAGTTTTTGATATTTAATTTCAGTATTTGTAAAACTGTAATGTGTAACTACCTTAAAGGGTCTTTTGACACCAAATATATCAAAAATGACATATTATAGCCTACTGGGATGTTTTATTTAAAATATTGAAACTTGTGTGTGTGAAAATATTTCAAAAATTGTACAAAGTTTAAATTTATTTGTTCAATATGGTTCAATTCAAGGTTCAATTAGGGTACAAAATATTCCAATATGTAACTCACTTTGGGACACTTGAGGTATATGCTGTTTTTTTAAAGAAGTTTTAAATAGACGAAGATAATAGAGCACTAAATAATAATAATAAAAATTTGTTTTCAAGTTAGATATCTTAATACATGGGGAGATAGATAAATAATATTAAGTCAACAGAAAGGAAACTAAACACAAAATAAAAAGAAAATCCACATAAAATAAAATAAACTTACACATATAAATTCATAGCTAAGCAGCAAATATTCACAGTTATCAAAATATTTAAAGCCACATATGACTTTCAACTGTTAAGACCAAAAATTACTGTCTTACATGTTATTGATATAATTTGACAATTTTTTTTTTAAAGCTTCAATAGATAAACTGTTTTTTTTTACTTTTACAAATAGAGAATTACTCACTTGAACAGTAAGTATTTGATTTGATTGTTGTATATAAAGGTTATTTCATGCTCTTGTTTGGTAGTTGAATATTGAAAATGAATATTAAAATTAAAAAAAATCAAGTCATTAAAATTTGCAGGCACAAGATTATTTAACATTTTGTTAATAAAAACCGTAGAATTAAAAAATAGTTGCCATGATACAAGCATAGCAAAGCAAAGCAAATTCTTAATCAGATTATGCACAACAGTTTATCTGAAGCTACAAGAACATGCTCTTATTTTTGTTCAAAAGAAGCACCAAATTTTTAAATTAGCACTTCATTAAAGCTCTATCTTTAATATAATTTATAAGTACTTGCAGTTGCCATCTGCGCTTCCTGTTTAAGATGACTTTTCTATCTTTTCCGTTTGCCATTGGCACATCTCAGAAATAACTCCTTCTTCGCAATTACATACATACTTTAAGGGGAATTTAGAGTGCAATAAGGTAATTGGTATGAGGTATGCAGTATGAGATATGCGGCTCAAAGTATACTATGAACAGCAACATGTGTTTGCTATATATAGTTTATTTTCCTTATAGCTTACCTTAAGGCACTCTGAATCCGCCTTTATACTTTCAATTAATGTCACAAGGCAAACAAAAGAACATTAGGTCATGTGAAACATGTTTTATTTTGGAAACCAATTAAGACTTTTTTATTTAAGTTGGCTGTGCTTACAATCACTAAAACTGCCTAATTAAATAATTTTAAATGTTCAAAGCACACTAAAACAGCTAGGCAGAATCAAAAATATACAAAAACTAATGTCAAATGGCGAGCGCAAACAGCAACAGCTATATGGCTATAAATCAAGCTTAATGGTTTACATTAGACTTACATGTGAAATGTGACACCAGTATTTGCATCTTTCCGCTTGCTTGAATAACAGCCTATGGCTTGACAAGCCATTGTTGTTGCCCTTCTTTAAGCTAGCTTCTAGCAGCAAGAAAAACACAAAAATAGCTAAAATGTTGGTATCGTCTATAACTTTAAAAGAAAACACACTGGATTAAGTTCACTTTAATCTCATCCTATTAATTCGACGGACAAAAAATTCTGTGGAAAAAACACTAGTGCAAAAATCACGATCGTCTCCAAAAAACAGCGAAAAAGTGAGGTTATGTCGAAACGTCAACCACAGAAATTTAGACTTTTCGACATCTGGTTGGTAGAGTTCAACCAAATTTTGATCAATGGTGTCCGCTCATGGCGCCGAGCATCTCGTCGCATCAAAATAGGATGCGCACTCGTCGTTGCGCCTTCTCAGTCTGGTTTATAATTCAATGCCCTATTAAGGATTTTCGTTTTTGGTTGAACCAGAACCGCAACCGGTCCTTTCGTTTTAAAACAATGACGTCACAGTTGCAACTCGGTTATGAAATTTTAGAACCAGCCTGGGAGGTTGATTCGGCCCTTTGGTTCTAAACATAACCCCTAAAATTTTGCAAAATTATAGATACTCTTTTTTTGAGTAAAATCAAAGATATCTTAATAACATTTTAAATGACGTCATTATTTTAGAACCGCTGTCAAAATTTATGTCAAAATAATGTCAACCAGAACCAGGACCAATTCTTAAATCGAAAATCCTTATTGCTAAAACCATTGAATTATAAACCAGACTGGTTTATAATTCAATAGCTACGTTCGGTATATACATCCGATCAATCAGACTGCTCCAAATCGTTCGGCAATTCATAGCGGAGGTAGGGGAGGTAAATCTGGCGCGTTTGTTTAATGAATCCAGATCAATCGGAGCTAGATCGATCTGCTCCAAATTTTAGATGGATTTTCCAGATTAATTTAAACTTTTAGGGTTATGTTTTTGTTTATTTTTATTTTTGTGTTTGAACTTTTTTGGATTTTAAGAAAAACTAGTGGAAAATCAAAACCATTTAAGTAAGTTTACGTACGTAAGAAACCGCTCGCGCCATCGGCAAAGACTGGCGCGATTGAATCGAAAGCTGAGGGGTGATTTATAAACGAGTTGAGTTGAGTGGCACATTCTGAAATGTTCTTTAAATTGCCTGTCTCTTAATAGTGGGAATTTTTCTTCAGCAAAGCCAAAGAGCTTATTGCAGTCTTCTGAACAGTTAACCTCATCATCATTGATATACAAACACAAAAAATAAGTCAACAGGAGGAGAATGAAAATATGTAAGTACCTATTGTTTATAATTTATTGGTTTTAATTTTTGTGTTGTTTTACTTTGACAGCTTTGCAGTCTAGAGTTGCTGCATCGTAATTTAATGCATAATGCCTAATGCTTTTTTTATTTCTATTTCTGTCTATTTCAAATTTTTTTCAAAGAAGACAAAATTGTGCATTATCCATTAAAACTTGAGTAAATTTTTTGTTTACTTCTGTGAACTATAAACATCAACATTGATAACCCATAGTTTATTTTCCTTGCGTCTTATGGCTTACTTTTTATAGTGCAGCAACTCTAGACTGCAGCTTAACCTAAAAAGTCAGACAAGAAGAAAGTTCTAATTTTCTCTTGCTAAAATACAGTACTTTGGGGTAAATTGTTGTTTTCCTAACACCCAACCAAACAAAGTACTATTGTTTTGTTACTATATTGTATTATTGTTTTTTTTTTACAGTTTCAAACAAAAAACTCCCCAAAAAGTTTTAAGAAAAATGATAGGCAAGGTATTCAAGGAACAACCTGCATATTGCCACCAAAGTGTAGCTACACGGGACCAAAGAATAGCTTGAGAACACATCAGGATTTGTCATAAGAAAAATAATAGGCAAGGTATTGAAGGAACAACCTGCATATTGCCACCAAAGTGTAGCTACAGGGGACCAAAGAATAGCTTGAGAACACATCAGGATTTCCATAAGTTGGTTTATTAATTGGAGGTAAATAATGTATTGGTCATTACTCAAAGAGGGTCTCCAGTAAAAATACAAGTTGTGTTTATTTTGTAGTAGAAATGATCCTAAAACTAGTGGCTTAATTGATTTTTTTATATCACTTTTAATCACTGAGAGCTTTAATTCTAAAAATTAATTTTATCTTTTTTAAATCTATTTTAGGCTGGTTTTTGAAGGTTAAGTGCCATATAGAAATGACAATAATAACATATTGTATTTATTAACTTATGTCAGTATTGCAGCATGACATATTTTGTAAAGGCTTGTATAACCCAAAAGATTAGATTAGACTCTTTATTTGATTGAAGTTATATTTTTACCCATAGGGTGTTGATTGTGTCAAGTACATTAAATAAATAAATATAATTAATATTAGGTTTAATCGATAAAAAAGATATTACATAACTCAGTAAAATTTGATATTATACAATACATACACTTAATTTTTTTTTGAATACAATACAAATTACAATTGAAATTACAAAAGCTAGCGTATAACATTAAAAATCAAATTGCAAAAGATAGCCTACAGAATTAAAAAAGTTAAGTCTAAACATATCTGGACACTAGAGCTAAAGCTTAATTAAATGAAAGTTAATAAAAAACAAAACGTACCAAAGTCACACAAAGATTTCTGTTCCACAGACCTACTAACAACGTTTTCTGAAAAGATGACTATGCAGTAAACGTAAAGTTTGTATCTTTAACTATCTATACTTATTAACCTAGTAGTAAAAAAAGGGAGGGGGGGCTGGTAATGATAGAAAAAATTGTCTGACCCTCTTCTATAACATATTAAAATTTAAAAAAATTTATTGGATGCCCACGCTCCATAATAAATTGGAAGGAGTTCTTTCTAGGCCTTTTTATGTAAAATAACTTCTTGAGTCTCTATGGTTTTATCAGAATAATGTTTGTCATAACTAAGAACAATAAAAAATAAGTACCATATTTTGTGAAACTCATTCTTTATCAAAAATGAAATTTATAAAATCCTTTTTTTTGCATTGTTTCAGATATAGCTTGATCAGGATTCAGCCTGCAGTAGGGTGATAAGTTCTGGAAAACTGCAATGTACTTTTTTTAGTGTTTGTTAAATGATATTTTTTATACACCAAATCAAAGTGCCTGTACTAATTTTAAAGAATAAAAAAAATATATAAATTTGTGTTCCTTATTGTTGCAAATTGGACCGCAGTCTCTAAATAAAATAATTAATGGTTTGACTTGTAAAAGCACTTGTGTAATACTTACTAATAAAGAAATTAAACTAAACTTTGAATTTAATTGTGGTTTAGAATGTGCTCTCATAATAAGCTAAGGTATCACATTCTAAACAACAATTAAATTTAAACTAGGTTTAATATTGCGGTGCAATATGCAACGAATATTTGTATAAATCACTACATTTAATCCACATGCCTATGATACAAAAGTGGTAAAATCTGGATGGCCAAAAGTGTTAATCTCCTGTGGCTGATATTCGGAATGAAGGCGGCACGCCCCAGGAAGCACCATACTTCAAGTGGTTATCCGACTCGTGGTCGCCTGGAGGAAGCGCGCCGCTTCGGAGGGTACTTTCGGCCCGAATCCGTCACTTCGGAAAGCTTTCAGTTTGCCGATTTCGGTCCATGGGGATTTGGCTTCAAACATTATTTGTTGTCCGTACACTACAGCACAAATAGCCTTTATAACCATGTTATTCATGGTACCTTTGAGACTCAAAAGCCCATCAGCCGAAAAAAAAAACAAAAATTTTTAAACAAAAAAAAACTTAGGTTAGAAAGTTTAAATCTGAACCCGTTCGGTAATGCGACTTGCTCGGATTAATCGACGATCAGCTGATCAAAAATCCGTCTGATCTGCGATCTATATACCGAACTTAGCTAATGGCTAAAACTGAAGTAAAAAAGGGATTTTCGATTTAGAAGTTGGTCCCGGTTCTGGTTGACATTATTTTGACAGCGTTTCTAAATCTAGAGAGATTTTGGTCAGGTTTTTTGTCAGTCTTTTACCCTTACCTTTATTCTGGGTAGGCGCAGTAGCGCTCTGTCAGGCTGTTACCTTTATTAAGGGTAACTACTGACGCTAATTAGCAGGGAGATTTTGGTCAGGTTTTTTGTCAGTCTGTTACCCTTACCTTTTTTCTGGACAGGCGCAGTAGCGCTCTGTCAGGCTGTTACCTTTATTAAAGTTAACCACTGGTGCTAATTAGCGTCGAATAGCGACTACCTTTAACGTTAAAAAGACAACAAACAAAACTTGATGTGTTCTGTGGTGGAAGATTTTTAGGTTATAAAAGTTTGTTTTGTTTTACAAAAATTTTGCGTGTTTGGATTTTATTTTTTGTTAACCGTGTTTATAGTAGTAGCGGGTTGCCTTTTTTACCGTTGTTTTTTTGGTAAACAGATGAGTAAGTACCAATAAGTTTGCAGAGGGTCGATTTTTTCTATTACTCCACCAAAGATATCTTCCAAAATCATTTTACCTGACTAAATTTATGTTGGGGTATCCGTCTCCCAGACTTATCACTAAATTAATATTTTCCTCTATAATATGATTAGAAAAGCAAATACAAAAAATAACAAAAGTCAATAAAAAAGTAAGGTTATGTTTACCGCCAAACGATTACCTACGTTCAAAAGCTCTATTTTTAACCTCTTGAAGTTACCTTTATTTACGGTAACGGTAACCATATATAAGAGTAACGAAATTTGCCGTTAAACTGCCTGACCAAAATCTCCTTAATGACGTTATATATAATTTTGTAAAGAAACCTTTGATTTTACTCAAAAGAAAGAATACCTATAATTTTGCAACATTTTAAAGGTTATGTTGTACCAAAGTACCAAACCAACCTTTCAGGGCTGGTTCTAAGATTTCATAACCGGGTTGCAACTGTGACGTCATTGTTTTAAAAGTAAAGGACCGGTTCTAGTTTAATCAGAACCAGGACCAAAGGTAAATCGAAAATCCTTAAAGTTTTCAGGGAATCTTTGCGAAAACACCTGTCAGTTCCAGTTGTCAGAAATGGTTTTTGTGTTTATTTTTCTACATTTTTATTTTGCAATTAATTAAAAGATAAATATACATTAAAAGAGGTGCAAAGAGTTTACGGATGCTTTTAAAAATTAAATTTGAGTTAGATTTGAGAATGTTGTTGCTTTTCCTAACAGGATGCAAGGTTTGATTTATGATGAGGAATTTCCTGTTTCTTTAAGAACCCAATGAAATCAAGGAAATCCGACACGGGATTTTTGCTGGTACGTTTTAACCCTGATTTTTGGCACACTCATTCCACTTAAAAAAATCCAAAATTTAGACCAGGAGTTTTGGTTTTATGGATTTTTGAAAATTCCAAAATTGTCAATTTTTGTCCTTACAGGATGTAACAAAACGCTCAATATTTTGAAATCTGTTATAGCTACCCAAATGAGTGATACCTTGTTTTAAAGACCTTTGAAAGATCTATTCAATGATACCTGATATATTTTTATTTTTTTTATTTTGGGACATTTAAAAAAACGGAGTGTCTAAAGAGCAGACAATCTGGTAATTATTTAGTATATTTTTAACTAAATGAACCCAACCCAAGTGAAACAAGATTTAAACCAACCCCAAAAAAAAACCACTATCCACCTCTAAACCTTTTTTTTGGGTAATTATGCAGTATACAGTTTTCTGCCATTTTTGATTTTTTTTTGAAAAATTCTTTATGGGGGCACCTTCTAGGGTCCCTAGGACCCCAAATCCGCCTGCGCCCGATTTTTTTTTTTTTTTTTTTTTTTTTTTTTTTTTTTTTTTTTTTAATGAGAAAAAAGGGTGCCCAGGGGGGGTTGTAAAGTGTTTTTTTAATTGTTTTGGGTTGGTTTGGATTAGGTTGGGTTGGACTGTGTTGGTTTGGTTTGTTTTAGTGAAAAAAAATTAAAAAAAAAATCAATCGGCACAGACGGATTTGGGGTCCTAGGGACCCTAGAAGGTGCCCCCATAAAGAATTTTTCAAAAAAAATCAAAAATGGCAGAAAACTGTACACTGCATAATTACCTTTTTTTGCATTAAAAGAAAACGCAGACAAGGATTATCAGGGTCCTTTAGGGGCCCTAGAAGGTGCCTCCATTTTTTTTATGTCAAAAAAAGATTTAGGGGTTGTAGTGTGTTTTTTGGGTTGTTTTGGCTTTAATTAAGTTGGTTTAAGTCTGTTTATGTTAGGTTGGGTTAATTTAGTTGGTTTGAGTCTGTTTAGGTTAGGCTTAGTTAATTTAGTTTTAAAAAATTTAAAAAAAAATGAAAATATGAAAAACACATAATAAATAAATTACTGTCAGCTCTTTAGCCTCACGACTATTCAGCAGAATTGTCAGCTCTTAAGACACTCCCTTAAAAAAACAGTTATGAAAAAATTGCAAAATTTATTTTTTCTAAATTATATATTTTTTTTTTAAGTTTTCTCAATATATTTATAAAATTTTAGGATGGGGAAATGATGGGTTCCATCTTAAACAAAATAATCAAAAATACCTTTTTCAATTTTGGTTCTTATTGATACTTACAAAAAGGGTAATATTTTTAAAACTATTATAGCTGGGTCATTCTTGAAAAAAGTTAACATTGCATGTAATTGGTTTGTAAATTTAAAACCACTTATCATTTTAAAAACAAAGTAGGAGGATAGTTAGTGTACCCAAAGACTAACATTATCCAGCAATAATGAACTCTCCAAGAAATTTCTCCATGGAAGTAAAGTTGTTCACACTATCTGACAAAGTTAATAGATTTAGATATTTAGATATTCATTTAGATAGATAAAAACTGAAAAATTTAAATTCTAAAAAAAATACCTTTATATGGGTGATTCTACAGAAAGTGAGTAATTTTTAGTAAGTGATTTCCCCCCTTAATTATTCGCCTTACAAAAAATAAATAAAACAATAATATCATATAGATAAAAGAGAAGATTTTGTTTTTGGCACAAATGTTTTTTTATTTTTTACTATTTTTTGCGCTTTCTATGCTTAAATCTTCATTCGAGTGTCTTGTCCCCAGCCTGTTCTGGAAACTTTAGCTGACATATATACAAACTAAGTATTAATAAATTTATTTTATTTGATTTAGGTTATATTAACGATAAATTAAAATTTTGTTGAGTAATAGAAAAAATTAAGAAAGAAATATTTTAAAGGTACAAAAATGATAAAAATCTTTTGGTTCAGAAATTTAATCATTCAGGCGTTACATATTTTTTTTCGATTAAACGTGGCAAAAGACAAAAAAAATTGGATCAAACCGAGGTTATAAAAGCTCTAGGAGTGTTGGCGCGCCAGCTCATTTATCTTATGGCAGACAGAGAGTACACATCTCTTGTGTAGTGAATTTTTAAACAAGTTTTTACAAGCTGTAACATGCTGCTACTGCGTCATTAGGGTGGTAAGTAAAATTTGCTTTAAATATAATAATTTGAATTAGTTTGGTACAATTTCTAATATTAAATAAAGGACTAATTATTGCAGACTAATATTTTCCTAAAATGGTCAGAGTATTGATTTACTATTTGCAAAAAATACAAAAAAATCATTCGGATATGCGTCATTCGTGTGTCTCTCTTGTGACATGTGAATGACGCAATTGACACTCGAATGATATATAATTTTTTTCAAGAATTTCAAAAGTGACGCGGTTTAAAGTCACTTTAAAACAGGTAAAAATAGAATTAAGCCTAAGACATAAAATAATACCAATCCAATTAAATCCACCTTTTTTTTATTTATGATATTTTTGTTCTTTTTGAAGGTTCTTCATCCAAAGAAAAAAAGAGAAGAGATACTAGAAGCCAAGAGATCAAATCAAATCAAATCTTTATTAACGCATATAGCAATTACAGTTAAAAAATATATAATAGTCCAGTATAACTTAAATAAATAAATTTTCACAAACAGCAATTATACAAGAATAATGCTTTTACAATTTTATACAATATAAGTATCACTTTTTATCACATAATTTATCACCTATTTATTTATTTATCTATCAAGATGGTGGTTCAACACACAGATAAAATTAATAATTAACAATAATAAAAACATGACTTGAACTATCACAATTAAAAAGTAGTTTTACAAGATTAAGAAGATATAAAGTTAAGCAAATAAAATTTTTTTAGGTTGTTTGCAAAATACATTATAACTAGAGTTAAAAAAATCTTTATTATTATTTTTTTTTTTTTTTTCTTGGATTATAAAATTTGCAATTTTGCACATGCGATTTATAGGGTTATTAGTGCCATAATTAGATCTATGAAATTGTAGGCTAAAAAGAACTTTATTTCAAGAATTCCTAGGAGGAATGTGAAAACCAACCTCTGCCTCTCCAGAAGTTCTGGAGTGTCCAAATTTTAAAAAGCGTACAAATATCAAAAAAATTTCTTCGGTTTTCCAATGAAGTAAGATTTAAAAGTTTCATTATCTCACCACAATCGATTTTTTCATAGGGAATACCCATTTTGAGTCCCACTCTCCTTAAAAACTTTTTCTGCACTCTCTCCAGGCTCTCTTTATGCACAGCATAAAAAGGCTGCCAAACTGAACTGGCATATTCGAGCACCGACCAAACATCCTTTAGTACAAAAATATTTTCTATCTCCTTCAGAGTGCGAAAGAGAAACCCCAGTAATCTCATTGCTTTGTTGGTAATTTTTTCAATGTGTGTGCTAAATGATAGATCACTATCTAGCCATACTCCTAGATCTTTGACTACCGTTTCTCTTTCCAACTCCTCAGAATGAATAAAATACTTAAACAGGATTGGTTGTTTTATTTTGCTAAAAGTAATAATATTACATTTTTTAATATTTAAAGTAAGATTATTTTGTGTGCACCAAGAAGAAAACAGATTTAGTTGATTTTGCAGAGATTGGCAGTCAGTAGGATTTACAATAATTTTGTAAATTTTAAAGTCATCTGCAAAAGCTTTGAACTGGCAGTCATAAAAAATACTTTTTACATCATTCACAAAGATGTTGAACAATAGAGTTGACAGATGTCCTCCTTGGGGTACACCTGCTGTTACAGTGATTTCTGAAGAGATGTAGTTTTTGATTTTGACAGCTTGCTTGCAATCAGTTAGATTACTTTCAAACCATTTAAAGAGATAGCCATGAAGACCCACTGACTTTAGTTTTGATAGTAAAATTTTTTGATCCACTCTGTCAAATGCCTTCGAGAAATCCGTGTAGACAACCGTCAACCGAAAGAAAATTCAGAAAAATATGAAGCTAAGAAGCAAAAGAAACATGAACAGTACTTAAAAGCCAAAGAAAATAAAACAAGAAAATGCATTGCAGATATGACAAACGATAATTCAAAAAACTACAGGGAAAGAAAAAAGGAAAATCAAGAAAATTATGATCTAGCGCTGGTGGTAGAAAATAATCAAGAAAATAGGAGATCACGATAAAGAACCCAAAAAGATGTAGGAAGTGCAATTGCTAACAGAAATAGACTGAGACGCTTTAGAAACAAGCAAAGAGTAAAAACCATTATAAAAAACTTACCAATGTTAATATACAATATACCGAGGTAACTCCTCAAACTAAAGTTAATATTATGTTAACTGATATTGATAAACAGATTGATGCCACAAAGGTTCAACAAGTTAAAAAAAAAATTAATATTTGGAGATTCAGACAATTGTTGTCTGAATCGTACAAAGATATCAAAACTTTTAAAGGAAAGCAGATATTTAAAAAAATTTTAAATGGCAAAATTATAAAAAAATACAAGTTTGGAACTAAACTGTCAAATCTTGTGAAATACCGAAAAATTCCAACTTATTTGAACAATAAAATAACAAGATATGATCGAAATGTTAGTTTAAGAAAATTGACCATGCTTGATATGAGGACGAAAATCCAAACTTTCTTGGAACTCGAAAACAATAGCCGAATGTGTCCTGGAAAAAAAGAGTTTGTGACGAAAAATGGGGTGACCAAGCAAAAACAATTTCTTTGCAATACATTAAAGAACTTGCACAGAGATTTTCTTCAGGTTCACAGCAATGTTGATAAAATCAGCTATATCTTTTTTTGCCGTGTAAAACCATTTTGGATTAAAGCAATGACAGTAGCTGATAGAGATAACACAAAATGTGTCACACATGCCAACATGGAACTGATAGTCACCGGGCTTTATATGAGTGGCATTATTTTTGCTAAAACTCCTGAAGATGTTATTAAAGACATATGTTGTAGCAAGAAAAAGGAACATTGTTTATTAGTATTATGTGATGAATGCAAGAATTCTAAACCTTACTTTAAGAATTATGATGAAAATGAAAATGTGACATATTTCCAATGGGTGACTTGGACACAAAATTATGTGGACAAAAAAACCCTTCAAACAAAACAAACGAAAAAAATGGCAAAGCAGCCTCAGGAAGCAAAAGCCAAAGATTTAGTTGCTTTGTTTCTTAAAAAGTTACGATTGTTCATGGAACACGAAGCCAGAATTTTGCATCACTACAATGCCATTATCAGCCTTAAAGAAAATTTAAAAATCAATGAAATTTTGGTTCATTGCGACTATAGCGAAAACTATTCACTTAAATATGCGGAGGAGATTCAATCTTACCATTTTGGGGGTAGCAGGCAACAGATCACACTGCACACTATTTAAAAAGTTTCAAAAAGTTTTTGTACCCTTTCAGAATCATTGGATCACGGCCCTTCAGCTGTTTGGGCTCACCTTAGTCCAATTTTACACCTGTATATAAAACAGGGCATTGATACTGTCCATTTTTTAAGTGATAGCCCTAGTAACCAATACAGAAATAAGCAGATGTTTTCATTTGTAACCAATAATCTAAGGAAATGCTTCCCTGGTATTAAAAATGCCACCTGGAGCTACTCTGAATCAGGTCATGGTAAGGGAGCTCTGGACGGTATAGGCGGAACTTGTAAAAGATCAGCTGATCAGGCTGTAGCTCAAGGAACTGGTATACCAAATTTTGATACACTTTTGAAAGTCTTGAAGGAAAATTGCGCCGGTATAACGTTTTTTTTTTTGACGAAATAGAACACTACCGAAATGTTATACAAGGAAAACCTCTTTTAAGTTTTAAAGGCACAATGAAGGTGCATCAAGTGGTACTTGCAAAAAACCATCAAATATTTCTAAGATTTTTATCATGTTTTTCTTGCAAAACATTCTGCATTGACTATGAAATAGGGGAACTTAATTATCCTAACCGTCTGGAGTCTCCAACAGAAAATTCCTCTTCTTAAGAAGACTCAGACATCCCCTTATCAGAGTTGGTAACTAAAAAGAAATTGAAAGTGTCTGATATTTACAGCAGTGACGAACATGAATTGGGTCATTCTCATGACAACATGAAGTTGCCTAATACTTATTCCATTAAGACAGGAACATTTGTTTTAGTGTCAGTACAAAGCACCCAAAAACATAATTTAGACTACAGATACATAGCTGTTTGTCAAAGTGACTTTGACGATGATGAAATAAAAGTAGCCTTTTTAAAATTATGCAATAACACTGATAATCTATTTAAGTTAAACGAAGACGATTTGAGTTACATAAAAGAAGAGCAAATAATTCGAATTCTACTAGATCCAGCATTGACACTTAAAGGAAACCGAATCTTTTACAAGTTTCCCGATAAAGTTGATGTATTTCAATCTGCATAAGTTTATATGAATCTACTTAGTTATTCAAAGTTTACTTTGTTCGCGTTTCTTACTTCTATTTTAATAAAAAACTCAAAAAATTATCTCATGCGTTACTTTTCATCATTTGAATGTCAAATTAGTAATTTTCGTGTCAAAATGAAAAATTTTTTGAATTTTTTATTTTTTTCAACAGAAAGTTTTGCATTTTACATAAATTAAAAATTTTATAGATCGGATTTATTTTTTGGCTTACTTCTTCACATAATTTTATATATTTTCTCAAAATGCTGATTATCAGGTATTATTGTCATTAGCATGTCAATGAAGCGTCATTAGCATGTTTTTGTTCTTTAAAAAAATTAAATATAATACAGACTAAATTCTTTTTAGATTTTTATTAATCAAAGATAGTTTAAACTTACTAAACGCCACCCCATGGATGAGTTTTTAATTACTAATTTGGTTAGTTTTGATGTGTTACTTTTAGAGGCATTTTATTCAATACAGGAGTACTTCAACTTTTCTTTTTAAATTGGTAATAAGACAACTATTGTTCAACTCCACAAGTGCCTTTGCCATGATTGTTTTAAATTGTTCTTGTTTATTTTTTTTAAATAATAATTTTATTTATTCCCCTTTTTTATTAGGACTAATATAGCCTTTTTTTGTTGTTGTTTGTTTATACTTGTCAATTGTCATGTCTTTATATTTTATGTAATGTAAAATCTTTTCCACTATATAGTGTAATCAAACTCCTCAAAGAGGGTTTACCTAGTCAATAAGTGAAATTATTATTTGTGATTCATTAATATTTTAGTTTAACTTGTTAATTAGACTTAAGGTACAAAGCTTTGTCAATAAGGATTACCTTGGACAATAAAGCATGTTTACTACTACTACTAATACTACCGATTTTTTTAATGCTTCATAGATATGAAAAGTCAATTGCCCAAATCACATACATTAAGTTTTGTGAAGAAAAACAATCAACTCTCTCTAACTATATCTAAAACCATACTGACATGCTCTTCAAGTTGGAACCCAAGGGGCTTGCCAGTGAGAAATTTTTTGTACATTTTGGAGGGAAATGTGGGAAATATTTGAGAACTGTGTGAAATGCAGGAAATGCATAGGAAATGGGGGAAATGCGTGAGAAATGCGGGAAATGGGTGAAATATCTAGGAGAGGAAATGCAGGAAATACTTGTGAACTGCGTGAAATACGTGGGAAATAGGGGAAATAAACGTCAAAGGGTAATAAATTGTACGCAAAAGTCTAATTGGGGAGAAAATTAAATTGTTTTTGACTAGTGACATCTCAAAAACTAACAGAAATAATTCAAAATGCCACCAGTTTTAGGAGTGTTTCTTCGGTAAATAAGAGTGGCTAACCCATGGCATCATAAACTCCATTAAACCACAAGATAGACTGAAAAAAGAAACCCTTTAAATCAGCAAATTCTAATCCAATATAAAAATTACAGAAATATGCTAACAAAAACTATTGAAGCCGCAAAATTCTCATTTTATAGAAATAAAATAAATAACAATAGGCAAGATACAAAAAAAATCTGGCAAATTGTCAGACAAGCTTCCAATGAAAAAACTCATAAAAAATCAAATAAAAAGATAACAGACTGTGAAGAAATATTAATACTTTTCTTGACTATTATTCCCGAATTATTCCAGTGTTGGTTAAAATTTAAAATTTAAGTAAAAAAATAGTTAAAAATAATTACAAATTTAATGAAACGAAAATACAAAGTAAGGCAAAATTTGAGTTTATTACAGAAAATGAAATAATTCTACTAAAAATAAAGCAGCATGTGAACCAGACAACATATCTGCACCAATTATTAAGGATAATCACATCTCTTTTTTAAAGCCTTTACTTCACATCATAAATCTAGTTTTATCTAATGGCATCTACCTCAAAATTCTAAAAAATTCTATAATAACACCAGTTTTTAAGGCAGGAGATATGCAAAAAAAAAGAAAATTTTCGTCCAATTCCAGTAACAAGCACAATTAACAAGCTACTGAAAAATACTTTCGAATACACAACATTTTGCGTAATAATTTAAGCACAGAAGATGCCATACAGCATGTTACAGAAAATATTATCACAAATTTTAATGATGGTTACAAAACCATAGGAATTTTTATTGATTTAGCAAGGGCCTTCGACACTGTGGCACACCCAATTCTATTGAAAAAGTTGGAACAAATAGAAATAACTGGAACTGAATTAAAATTATTTGACTCTTATCTTGATAAGAGAACTCATCAAGTAAAAATTAATATAGAATATAGAATTTTACCAAAAAACCATGGCTGTCTCATCTGCTACTGTGATGACTGTAATCTTAATAAGAGCAAAGACATGGCAAGAAGTCCATGCCCTTGCTGAAAAATATATTTCCTTAGTTAGGTTTTCGATGGATCAAAACGTTTGACTGTTTTAACCGTAATAAAACATGCAATTGCAATACAAAAATTAAAGAAGTTTGTAATATAAAATATCTCGGTATAATCATAGATAAAAACTTAAAATATGACATTCATATAGACTATATAACTAAAAAAAATTAGAAAGACAATCTATAAGTTTTACCAGTTAAGAGAATTCTTACCAAAATACCTATTAAAAAAATGTATATCAAGCCCTAGTTGAGTCTATTTTGAATTATGAAATAAGAATCTGGGGTAGTGCGTGTAGCTCATATATAACTAATCTAATCACCACACAAAAGTATATCTTAAAAATAATTAGCCATAAACCAAAATGGTTTTCTACAACTGAATTATTTGAAGAGTGCAAGGTTTTGAGAATAAGGGAATTGTACATAAAAAATATTATTAAATATATGAAAACACACTTAAATTATACAATACAACCTACCCACACTATCAATACCAGATCTGTTAGTCTAGCGCCTTTTTTCTAATCCGACAATATTTGTCATGTAAATTTTTTTAAGACCAAGAATCCAAATTGTCGAAAAAAAAAACAGTTTCTAATTTAGACTCGATAAGTCCTTTTATAAGTCCACCAGAGTGGCAGTGTCTACAGGCTGTGAAAACCAATAAATATCAGGCTTATTGTAAGCTTTGTTTAAAAAATATTGAATTGAGTAATATGGGACTTTAGGCTATCTTAAGCCATTTTAAAAGCAGTGGTCATGTAAAGTACGTGGAGGCTGAAAAAATTAAGGAAATTGCCTTTGTTAATCAAGAAAACTGATATACTAGCAGTCTTGCATCTACACCAACTACTGTAAGTGAAGGAACCTCCACAGCAACTGTTTTCACTTCCAAAAAGGGTTCTACTCCTTTTTTGTAATCTTTTCTTAATAAGCAATCAGTTATGGATGCAGAAATATTGTGTTGCAAGGAGTCTTTAAGATTAATCCTGCTGTTGCCAATTATGTCCACATCATCTGCGAAAGCCGCTAGTAGGTTGGGTCCTGCCTGGTGGAATATAGCCGTTAGTGTCTCAATCTTGGCTTTCCTAATTGTATATTCCAATGCTATGTTGAAGAGTTGGGGTGAAAGATAGTCACGACCCTGCTTAAGCCCATTGTTGATACCAAAGAAATCGGAGTAGCTCTGTTCCACCTTTATCTTGCACCTTGTATCCTCCGTACACATTTTTACCAGGGATATGAGCTTTTAAAAGCCCAGTTCCTTAATTGCTTCCCACAACTTTGCTCTACATAATCTGTCAAATGCCTAACGATGAAAATCTGGTCTATTTACTTATGGGTGTAGTATCGGTATTTACCTCTTCGTTCAGTAGTTTGCAAAAGTAGTTCTTACATGTGGTTAGGATCTCTCTTTCGTTTTGTTATCATTTGTCCGTTGTTTGTTGAGAGGAAGTTTTTTGTTCTGGGTTGGTATTATGTTTTGTGCTTGTTATTCCCTGAAAATATTCTTTTATTCTGTTGTTTTGTCTGTTTCCCATTTCTCTTATTATATTTAGATGATGGTCTCTCCTTTTCCTTTATATCATTCTGCATGCTTCAGATCTTTGTTGTTTATACTCTTCTATATTAGATGCTTTTGGGGTTGAAGCATTTTTTTCCTGTTCATATTTTGTCTTTCCGTCGCTCAACTACTTCTTTGTTTTCTCTTTTTGTCAAGCACTTAACTAGCCAATTAGTTATGCCTCTTTACAGTTTTTCGCTCAAAATGTTTCTTAAAAATTATATATTTACGCGGGAAAATATTATCAGTTTTTTGTTGAACTTCGTCAGGTGAGCTTGTGCAGCTTATATGATTTGAGTGTGATTTAACATGCACTTTAGAACCAAAATATTGTTGGAAATGGCCAAAAATAAAACAATTGGTAAGTATCAACACATTTTTTATGTTTTAGATCTTAGTTTTTTTACTTGTCCATACCGGCTAATAAAACCTAACCTCACCGTAACTTCACCGCCAACTTAACGCTGCCCCCAAAAGTAAAATTTTGAAAAAAACTTTGGGGAATGATTGATCACTTTGTGCCTTTGATTGCCCACCCTTTAGATTTTTTGCCCACCCCCTCTTTTTTTATAAAATTAAAAATGATTATGGGGGTCAACTTCACACCCACAATAAAAATTTTAAATAATTCCAAACTTTAAATACTCCATATGTTTGACTACCTTTTCAAATGTGGTCACCAACAATTTTAGTCCATAACCCCCTATTTTTTTAAAACCCTCTCTACGGGGGACAACTTCACTCTTCCGCAATATTCTCAGTTTTGAATATTTCTATATTTCTCACCAAAAATTTGTGTTTGACCACCAACCTCACACTTTTGCAAAATTAACAAACTTTGAGTTAAGTATATACTTTTTTCGAGTGATTATTTTCAATAAAAACTAGACCTGTAAATAATAAAAAATATAGGAAACCAATTTTTCTTTTGTTTTGTTTGGGTGTACAGACAGGTTAGAAAAGTGAATTTCGTGTCCGCAATAAAATAAAAATTATTCTTTAGTATCATTTTACTCTTTAGGGGCATCACCTTTTTTAGTTTACTTTAAATTTAACAAAATTAGCAAAAAATTATTAGGTAATTAGGTGTTAAACTTTATGTTTATATGTTTTTACCTTAAAGGAATTTTAATAGAAACTTAACTTCTTTCTAGAATACATATTGAAAATAGAATTTTTTAACAATTTCAGAAAGAATGAAAATTGGAAGCTTTTAAAATTTTATTGAAATTGAAAATTTGCCGCATTTTTGTACCTTTAAATTTGTTTTAATTAATAAAGGTTACTTTTTATCAAGAAAGCCTAATTTTCATGTAAAATGAAAAACAAAATTGAAATCGCAGTTGTTGTGTATCTTTAGAAAATACTTTGGGGTATCTTATTTTACTCACTACACTAGTAATCTGTCAAATCTGACACAGCCACTAATACTGCATTCATCTTTTAGCTCCCGGAATAATCAAGCAAGGAAAAACATGCAATTTTTTTTTGTTTTGTTTTTGCGGCCATATTAAAAATAGTATAGACTTTATTACCATATTTTATAGTTTTTAACAGTTATAAAACTAAAAGTTTCGAAAATGAGATAATTTTACAAATATATGTATAAATGTTAATGTATAATATAATAAAATAAAAGTAAAATAAAAAAGTAAAACAAGAAAAAATAGTGGGTAAATTGTAGTCAAGACACAAAAATTAAAATAAAAATTGACAGAAAAATAACACAACACACACTTAAGGGCAAGTGGATTACAAACAAACATACATAATTTGGTTTTAAAATATTAAAATATATATAATTAAATGTACAGGCAGAAAAAAACTAACAAAATGCAGGAAACAAAACAGTAATGAAAAAATAATAAAATTACTATGACTGACTGGCAATTAGATATTCCTTCAAAGCATAAGGCTGAATATTACAAATGTACACAAAAGTAGCTTTTCTAAAAACATTGTAGCTACTTGTGTTTTTTATTGTGTCCGGCAATTTCTTAAAGTACCTAATTGAGACGTAGTTAGGACTCTTCAGTAGATGATAGATCAAATATCTGTGTTGACGAAAGATGCCTCTGCAGCTCTCTCCAAATTTCAACCCAAAAATAATCCTGCCTATTCTTTTTTGTGAAATAAAAACATTTTACGCATGACTACTACTACCCCACAAATCCCACAATAGAATACCATATTCCATAATAGATAGACCGAAGACCATTAGAGTTTGCCAGAAATTTTGCCATAACTCTCAGTGAATAACCTACCCTACTAAGTTTTATGCACAAATTGTGAGTATGTTCAGAGTAATTTAAATTTTTGACAATTACAACACCCAAAAACCTAGTGCTATTTACAAAATAATTTTTGTTTTCTCCTGACTAAGAAGAAGTTGGTTACGAGTTTTCCAGTTTTTTCTTGTTAGAAGGACTTCCAGACACCTTTGCTCAATGTGCTCAGTTGTTTCAACCGGTATATATATGTGTGTATTTTGAACGGGATTTTCAAAAATGGTATCAATATCATTTAGTTAAATGACAAACAAAAGTGGTCCCAGCACGCTACCCTGTGGAGCCCCAGTCGTGATCTCACCCAAGTTAGATAAAGCACTAGAAGCATTTGACTTGAGTATTTTTTGTTTTCTTTGATGAAGATACCATCTAAAAAGGTCTAACGGGGTCCCACAAACACCATATGCTTCAAGTTTTTTTAGCAAAATATTATGACTGATTATATCATATGATTTTGATAAGTCAAGCAGGATTCCACTTACGAAAAAATTAAGAAGCCTTTTGTGACAGTGAACAGTTTAGAGAAAGGGGATAATAAACCTATTGGCCTATAGTTTCCCAAGCTATTGGGATCGTCTTTTTTATAAATCGGAATTAGACGAGCCATTTTTACTTATTCTGGATAAATTCCAGTTGTCACGCTTACGTTAAAAATATACGATCTGCTGTAAGAGGTATACATTTTTTACGGAGATTTGATGGTATTTCGTCGCCTTCTTCGCTATTTTTATTTTTTAGTTTTTGAAATTTCAATGATTCCTTCTGCGTTTGTAGGATTGAAAAACATGTTTTTGCAACATTCAAAATTTGGTGTATTGTTAAAATCAAGTTGCAAGATATCTTTATCTCTGAGAGGGTTTGATGCAGCTTTAGTAAAGGATCCGTTAAAATGATTTGCTAATTCTTCTTGATCTGAATGCTCAGGGAATAAATTTTGCCATTTTTTACATTTAGATTTTATTTTTAATAAAACATGATTACTTTTTGCTTTATTAACTTCTCGATCGTAATAAAATTTACATTTTTTAAAAAGCTCTTTATAATCAGAATTCTGCCAGGACAAAACCTGAAGAGCTATTAACTGCTCTTTAAAGCTGGAGAGTTCGGGAGTAATCCATTAATGCTTGTCTTTTGTATTGATTAGCCTGTGTTTCTGTTGTATTAGTTATTAAAGAGATTAATTGTGCAGTGTGATCTCAAAGACAGGATCTGTATATGCTTAAAATAACAAAAATTTTGTAATTTAGTTTTAGTTCACCAGCTGAATGTCCTATAAAATTTATATTTATATCAGGTACTCATAAAAATGTGATTTTCATAACTTGTGTAACATCACACTTGTGTAAAAACCTTCACTTTCGACACTAGTAATATAGCAGGTACCATTGTTTCATAGATATTGTAGGTAAAGCGACCGATAACAAAAGGAATAACTGCGGCAGCTATTGAATTTTTTTTTTTTATAAGTTCATTAAGTTAAAAATTTAACTGTTAAATGTAAATAACATTAGATATTATATTTAGTAGCCTTTCTGCCTTCCAATGATTTGGACAGCGCGGAGGGGTCGAGGTACACCATTTTTCTATATATGTATACGAAATATGTGATAATCTTGTTAGAAAAAATTGCTACCCCTCTTTTGATATTCTGGTAAAGCAGACTCCCCTCTTCCCAAATATATATAGTTTTACTATAAAAATATGCCTAGAAGACCCGGAGGTTGGTCCGTCCAGTCTATACCCTGGAAAGAAGTACGATACACGTATACATATATATATATATATATATATATATATATATATATATATATATATATATATATATATATATATATATATATTTATATATTAATTTGCTATTAAAGTAATTAATGCCTCAGACTTTGCAGACTCGACGAGGCCTCTTGGATCGCTGGAGTGGTTGCGGAGCGGGTGTATAATGTTTATTTTTAATGCTTTTATTCTGTTTCCGTATATAGCTCTTAAACCTATAAAATAAAAATAAGATAAGAACTTTATAAAGCTTTTTTGACTTTTTATGAACTGGCATACTTTATTGTAAATTGTAAAATATATAAAATAGATTATAATATCTTAAGTAACACTAAATAAATAAGTGAAATGTGATATAATTTAAGTTTAAGTAATGACATCTTAAATTAAGTATGTAATATTACAAATGGGATTGAGAAACTAATATCTTCATTTGATAACGATGATTTTGTTGTTTTTCTGGCGGGTGCAAATAGTCATATAAAATATGATGAAATTTATGATCTTATATCAAGTTGTACCAAAACTAACTTAATACTATGTATAATTCCGCAGTCCCAGGGAAATTGCCATGTTATAGAAGATAATAATAATACTTACAGGAACATTGGACTATTTCTAAGAAATAAACTGGAAAATGTCCATTTTATGGATATCCAAGCTAGACTGTACACAAAACACGACAATTTGTATGCAGGTAAACTAAACTTCTATGGAAGAAAGAAGATAGCACATGGACTTGCAGAATCAATTGCGACTATGGAAGAAATAAAAATAGAAACGGAGTTTCTGTGTAAATCTCTACTTTACATTCAAACCACCCAATGGTTTCATGAACATTTGGAGACAATATGTCAGAAGAAACAAGCACAAGAACAGCCGCAACATGTATTTTGTGTAAAAGAAGATGCAGAAGAAAGAAGAACAAAAACTGTGAATATTGTTTCCAATGTTCTCTTTAAAAATAAACATGAAGAAAAAAAATTTCATCAAAACAACACTTCTCAACTTGCAAGGTAATAACAACCAAAAATACAAACTGTAGTAAGGGGACACCAGATGAAGTTCTGAAAACATCGTCACAGTTAAGAGATAAGCTGAGCATACAGGTATTCGACAAAAAATAAATGAATTGGATTTGTTTTTATCGCAAAATCTTCAAATTTAAATATGGATTATAACTGAACATTTTTTATACAAGCAAGAATACCAAAACTTTACATTAACAGACTTTAAGCTGGTGTCTTGTTACTGCTGTTACTGCAGAACAAAGAAAAAGAGAGGTAATGTCTCAATTTATGTACGCCAGAAGTTTAAAGCCGTCTCAGTCACAGATTTTGAAAAATTTTCAGTGGAGAGAGTGTGTGAGGTTTCTGCTTGCTACTTACCAGAAATAAATACATTGGTACTTTTTATCTATAGATCACCAATAGATTCAAACTTTGATAAATTTCTAACAATAATAAATAATGTTTTTGAGTTTTCATTAGCATATAAAAGAGGCGTAAATATTATTGCTGGGGGAGATTTTAAGAAAATCTTAATAGGATAAAAATAGTAAAAAAACATAATTTTTTACAAATTTTCAGCTACTTTTACGAAAATACTAGATTTAGACCTATCTGATCATTTTGCCCAGATTGTTGAACTCAAAATATCAAACAACATAACAGGTAACATTGTGTTTAGACGTTTGACAGACCTTGAAAACATTAAAAACTTTCTGTCTATGTTGGAGTCAGAATCTTGGGAAGCTCTGTTCCTAGCACAGTCTGCCCAAGAAAAAATTACAATATTTTGAAGGCAGTTTATTGAATGTTTCAACCAAGCTTTCCCACTTACAAAAATCTCAAAATTTTCAAAGAAGCAAAAAAGCGACTGCTGCTGGAATTCACCAGAAGTAAGACATTCTTCAAACTTAAAACTATTTTTTTATGAGTTACAAAAACATAATCCAACTGATCAAAATAAAAAATACTATAAAGAATATAAAAAAACTCACCATACACTTTTAAGAAACATAAAAAAACAAAATACAAAAAAAAATCTGTGAGTCTCAGAATCGGGGCAGAATGATCTGAAGCATAGTAAATAAAGAGTGTGGTAGGGAAAAAAGCCTGTATTAGCAGAACACACGGCAGAAGAGTTTAATTATTTCTTTATAAACCACGCAAAAGAGCTAGTTGATGCTATTGGTCCTACGAAAGCGAGTGCCGAAAAGCTGCTTAAACAAAACAGATCATCCTGTAAAAACTCCTACTTTTCGACTCCAGCTGCGCCAGGTGACACCATCCCAATATTAAAAATTAGTAGCGCATGTATAGCAGAGCCTTTGTCGCATATATTTAATGAACAGGGCATTTTTCCAGTTGAATTAAAAATTGCCAAAGTGATACCCATTCATAAAAAAGGTTCTGTGAAAGATAAAGAGTACCATCTTATACAAGTCGGGGGGGGGGGGGGGGGTGGCAATAGTAATTTTTTAATTTTTTATTGATAATAGTAGTCGATTATAATTTTTTTGTTTTTCTTTAATGCTGACAAGTAATATAAAAAAATTAAAATAAAATAAGGAATAAAGTTAAAAATCTACTACTATTATTATTAAAAAATAAAAATATATTATTGCCCCCCCTCCCCCGCACTTGTTGTATATGAGTAAAAGGCGGTAAAAGGTACACTATCGGCATCATAAAAGTGGTACACAATACTTTTTGTTGTAATACCTTGGTCTATTTTTACAAACAAAGTCACCCATTATTGCATTTGTTTTAAACTGTCAAAGTATGTCATTCTGTATTTCAGTCTGACAAATAAATAAAAAATGCCTCTACAAATTTCTTTATTTGATAAAGCCCAACTCCTGGCAAAACTACAGCTAGGATGGTCAATTAGGGACGTGGCTAGACATTATGGACGCAGTAAAACTACGATTATAAAAATTAAAAAACGATGGGAAGAAGATCAGACAATAGAGAGAGGGATTGGTTTATTGAAAGTTTCAACTGATGAACAAGGTTATGACCTTATGGCTTTTATGGAAGAAAATACTTCTGCATCTGTTGCCCAGGCAAAGAGATTAACTCAATTTCCAGGATGTGTAAGAGTGGCACGAAATCGCGTAAGGAAAGGCTCTAAAAAATGTCTTGTAGCTGCTAAAAAAATTAAACTTACGAATACAAAAAAACAGGCCAGGTTACTTTTTGCCCTTAATTACTCTCTAAAGGAACCAGAGTTTTGGCGAAAGGTAATATTTTCCGATGAAAAAGTTTTCTAGTCCTGTAGTGACAGAAAACAAATTTGGGTGTATCGTCCACCAAGAATGCGCTATGAGGGAAGATATATTACTGGTAACAACGATCGCGCTGGAAGATTTTCGGTAAATATGTGGGGTTGGATTTCTGCTAGAGGTAATGGTGCTCTATTTCGAATCAATGGAAGGCTCACAGCACAGCTTTACGTGGACATTTTAGAGAACACATGCTTCCAGCCGTCACAGAACTTTATCAAGACCAGTTTATTTTTCAACAAGACAACTGCCCTGCTCATACGGCCAGAATTTGCCAAACTTGGTTTCGGGAGCAAAATATTGAAGTTCTTCCTTGGCCTGCGAAAACCCCAGACGCCAATCCTATGAAACATGTCTGGGGTTTATTTTCAAAAAAGCTGAAAAGTTTTAATATTGTGCCGGGAAATCAACATCACTTGGTCCAGTTAATAGTCACTGCTTATGAAGAAGTGATTGGTGAAAATGAAAACCTTTTTGAAATTTTGGCTGATTCTCTACCAAGAAGGTTAAACGGTATAATTGAGGTGAATTGCGCAATATAATTTTCGTTACAGTTGTGTTTTTTAATTTTTGTTACAGTTGTTTTTAGTTGTTAGCGTATTATTGTAATATAAAAATTATTTTTGAAAGCAATCTTCAATCAAGTCTGTCACAAAATATAATCCGGTACTATCCGGTAAACTTAATACTAATTATTTTAACTTAAAGAATTAAAATAAATAATTTAGTATTTAATAGGATCACCATTTTTCTCTATTACAAGCTGCAAACGTCTAGGCATTGAAAAGGTTAAATTTTGAAAATACTTATGGTCTTCTGAGAGCTGATCCAATGCGCGATAAATAGCATCGCTTAGCTCTTCAGCATTTCGTGGTCTCCAATTCCTTTGGTATATTATTTTAACGATTCGACCCCATATATTTTCCATTGGGTTAAGGTCAGGGCTGTTGGCTGGTCAAGGAAGTGTTTCTATATTATTATTCTGAAACCATTGGCGAACAACATTAGCCGTGTGTACTGGACAGTTGTCTTGCTGATAAACGAAGTCATTATTTTCATGTAAAGCCTGTACAGATGGCAGCATAACGTTTTCAAGGATTTCAATATATCGCTCACTATTGAATCTTCCTTTGATTCTCCAAAAAAAACCCCAAACTTCTAGCACTAAACCAACCCCACATGTTTACAGAAAAATTTCCAGCTTTTTTAATTTGGTTTGTATATTCGGGTTTAAATCTAGAATTTGGTGGACGATAAACTAAAATTCTCCTGCTGCTTGAAGATGATTGAAAATTTTTTTCGTCAGTGAAAACCACCCTCTCCCAGAAGTCATTATCACGAAGAACGTTGTTCAGTGCAAAAATCACTCTTGCCTGTTTTTGTTCTTCTGTTAGAAAAGGCTTCTTTGCAGCAACTCGACAAGAGACTTCTGATTTCGTTACTCTTCTATTTACTGTTGTTAAAGAACCCGGAAATAATGTTACATTAGCTGCTTCAACCGACGTTGAAAAAGGATTTGTCTGAGATAGTCAATAAGCCTCTCACTGGCACTTCAGAACTTACTTTTGGTCGTCCTGATCCATCTTTCCTATCCGTAGAATTATTTTCAATCCAGCGCTTTTTCCATCGCATTATCGTCATTTTATCAACTCCAAAATGGGTGACCGCTCTTCTTATAGACCAGCCGTCTTCGATAACTCGAGTGATAATTTGAACTTTTGTAAATGTTGATATCTGTGGCATTTTTAAGGATGTCACACTGAATTTTAAGCTGTCAGGCATAATAAGCTGGTGGTGCCTTATAATAGTATACACTAATGGAAAGCTAAATTTTGTGGCATAGGAAAAAATGCATGTATGAGTTTTTTTTTAAATCAAGTGTACACTATCGGCATCATAAAAGTGGTACGTGATAAACATAGGTATTTTTTAAATTGTATGGTTAACTACCGGATTATATTTTGTGACAGACTTGATTGAAGATTGCTTTCAAAAATAATTTTTATATTACAATAATACGCTAACAACTAAAAACAACTGTAACAAAAATTAAAAAACACAACTGTAACGAAAATTATAAAACAATAGAAACAAATTATTAGGTATATAAATTTTATTATATAGTCATTGCGCCATTCACCTCAATTATACCGTTTAACCTTCTTGGTAGAGAATCAGCCAAAATTTCAAAAAGGTTCTCATTTTCACCAATCACTTCTTCATAAGCAGTGACTATTAACTGGACCAAGTGATGTTGATTTCCCGGCACAATATTAAAACTTTTCAGCTTTTTTGAAAATAAACCCCAGACATGTTTCATAGGATTGGCGTCTGGGGTTTTCGCAGGCCAAGGAAGAACTTCAATATTTTGCTCCCGAAACCAAGTTTGGCAAATTCTGGCCGTATGAGCAGGGCAGTTGTCTTGTTGAAAAATAAACTGGTCTTGATAAAGTTCTGTGACGGCTGGAAGCATGTGTTCTCTAAAATGTCCACGTAAAGCTGTGCTGTGAGCCTTCCTTGATTCGAAATAGAGCACCATGACCTCTAGCAGAAATCTAACCCCACATATTTACCGAAAATCTTCCAGCGCGATCGTTGTTACCAGCAATATATATTCCCTCATAGCGCATTCTTGGTGGACGATACACCCAAATTTGTTTTCTGTCACTACAGGACTGGAAAACTTTTTCATCGGAAAATATTACCTTTCGCCAAAACTCTGGTTCCTTTAGAGAGTAATTAAGGGCAAAAAGTAACCTGGCCTTTTTTTTTGTATTCGTAAGTTTAATTTTTTTAGCAGCTACAAGACATCTTTTAGAGCCTTTCCTTACGCGATTTCGTGCCACTCTTACACATCCTGGAAATTGAGTTAATCTCTTTGCCTGGACAACAGATGCAAAAGGATTTTTTTCCATAAAAGCGATAAGGTCATAACCTTGTTCATCAGTTGAAACTTTCAATAAACCAATCCCTCTCTCTATTGTCTGATCTTCTTCCCATCGTTTCTTAATTTTTATAAGGTAAGCTAGCTAAAACTCTGAACAAAAAAATATATTTTTTTCAAAAAAATAAAAAATGAGATTTAAAAAAAAAAATTTGAATTTTTTTTTTCAAAAATGTATGCATTGTGCTAAATCACTCGAAAGGTATTTTAAATACCTTTAAAAAGAGGCATCACTCGTTTTGCCAGCTTAAGAGGTTCCTAAGATATAAAATTTTTTGTATATACATATCAAGACAAAATTAGGAATTTTTTTAATTTTCAAAAATTAATTACAAAAAAAGGACTGATCAAAAAAATATAAAATTTTAGTAATTTGAGTTTTTTGGTGTGTAGAAAATGTTTACCAAAAATAATCAAAATCGGAGAAGGTCTGAGAAAATACCCTGGTTGATTTGATATGGAATGACCCGAAGTGTTCCATATGGCTTAAGGAAAAAGTTTTGTTATAATTTTGAATTCCAATATGGGAATTTTTGAGTTCCTGCGATAGTTTGGGTATCAAGAAATCTTGTTTCAAGATATTTTTTATGTTTTGTGTAATCAACTGTTGTACAGTATTTAAAAATAATACCAAGAACGAGAACAGGAATATTTTTTTCTGCAAGTTTAGAAATTTATTCTGGAGTCACAATTTGCTCCTTTGGAGACTATCTTTGGCGTGGTCATCCGTTATACTGTGCCTTTTAAACCATTTGCCATGTGATGTGGCAAAAAAATGGTGACAAATATTAACAAAGTTTTTCTTAACAAAAAAGAAGTTAGAAAACCTCCAAATCAGTTACTTCAACCGAAAAAAATCTATAATCTATCTTTAAAGTTTTTCTTGTTTTTATATTGAGCGTCACACTCATCGGAAAAATTAAATATTTTGGTTAAATAATTTGTTATTTTTGTTTCAAATCTGGTAAAAGTTGGGACAAAAATAAATTAAAGGCCAATGTATTGTGAATTAAACAGTCAGAGTCAGGGTCCTTGAACAGTTCCATGTTGTATCTTTAGAGGTTCCACTGGTTACCTGTTCGGTTCCCTGTGTTACCTCCTGGCTGTCGGAGGGTCCTTCTAGAGTTCCCTCTAAGTAAACTGGCTAGAATCACCTCCCCAGAACTTCGGCGAAGGAGCTATATGGGTGCGCCTGGTTCCCCGAGGAAGGTTTTTATTGTGGTGCCTCATCCACGCGTCCCGAGCGTTTAAGCCAAGGCCCCTACACCCGTCCCCGATCCACCACTCAGAGAAGTCGAGAGTGAGCCAGAGTTAGGTTTACCTAAGCGCTCCCGATCTCCGGCTCACCGACCCCAAAGAGCAGTTCCAGGAGGGGTGCGGTATAACGTTCCACAACAGGATTTAGTCACCGACTTATTCAGTCGGATACACCCCCGCGCCCAAGCGGGGTTCAGAGAAGGGAGCTCTGGTTCACCTTGGGTCGCGTTAATGCTTGTATCTTGCCAACACAAGCAAAGGCATATTTATACTATTACTATTTATATTATTACTTTTTACATCAATATCAGTTTCGATTAAGTCATCGCTCTCATAAATTAGTCTATTGTTTGTTATGTTCTTGTTATTATTATCGTTCTTTGTTAATACGTTTTTGTTCATCTCTCTTAATTGATGTTTGAAATTTTTAACTTCATTAAAATTATTTGTTGCTGCCGTTTTATTTCTTCTTGAAAATTGTCTTTTTATTTGCTATTTCTAGGTTATTCGTTTTTTGACATATTTGCATTTGTAGTAAATCTCTGTTAGCGGTCAGAAGCTCTGCAGAATTTTACTTTGTTTAACTTGTTCCATTAAGCATATGGTTTCTTCCCCAAAGTTAAAAAAAAAAAATCTAGCATGTTATTATTTTAGAAAGTTTCGAGTTAAAAGTGCCCTTTTGAATTTTCTTCTGGTATTAAAGAGAGGGCCTTACATTTATATAAAAGGAACATATCCTGGTATTTTTCTAAATGTTAAGGGTCTTTTATGGAATTGAATTCATAAAAATATATTTTTACCCACTGCAGAGTGTTTTTTGATAGCTTATACCTCCCTAACCTGTAAATAGAAGAAAAAATTGCGGCGTCCGGACTAGGTCCATAATGTTCATAAACGTTCATAATTTCATCCACGTTCATAAAAAGTTCATATTTTCTTTAAAAAAGCGCACTTAAAAAAAATATTTTCTGATAAAAAAAGAAACAAAAAATGTGGAAAAAAAATGTCAACAAGAAAAAATCTGACCTGTTAGATTCCTTTAAAAAAAAAAGTCGGACTTAATTTTTTTAAACGAAGTACATTCATAGAGATTGAATTTTGATATTCCCTCCTTCACAATGAAATGAAAAATCATTTGGCACTATCAATTTTTTTATTTCTTGGAATGTGTATGTTACCCCACTTCTCGAACTAAAAAACGAAATAACTTGGAAACAAAGAGGATTTGACCCATATTTTATGGGAATTTTTTTCTTATTTCTTAATTCTCTATCGCCCATTGCAAAGTTTGCAGAGTCATCGTTTAGCCCTGTATATTGTATAATATACATATTTTGTATTCAATTTACTAAAATATTCATAAAACATTAAAATTTGCAAAACTTTCCCCCAGAAAGTGAGCAAAATCAATTATTGAGCATTAAATAGAACAACCCCAGGCCTACCTCTTCTTTTGTAAAACTGAGGTTGGAGTATTTCTAATTAAGGGACATTCCAAAACCGCAGTTTGTTATTTTATGTGTCGAGGCTTTTTAACTTCCATTGTTTCAGAATTATCCCGTAGAAAATATTGTACAATGATTGATGAAACAACTGTCAACCTTTAGAACAATAATAAAAAACAAATTATGGTAATAGTTCTGCACTAGTTCAATTGTCAATAGTTTGCAGTAGTGCAATAATCATGTTTCATAAAATTATATTTGATTCATTACTTTTACAATTTAGTTAGAATCGCAGTTAGGATAAATCTCATTACTAGAAAAGTTATTATCAGTAATATCAAAATGCACGTTATTATTTATTTAGGGAATAAGACATTCCTGCTCTTGTGCTTCTGTAAAACATGGTATTCGTGGATTTGTTGTTCACTTCCACTGACAGGATCTACACCTGAAAGGGTACAAAATGTATGTTTATATTTTTATAAACATGAAATAAAATGAAATGGGATTTGGAATTTTGACCAACTGGTTTCTGGTCTTGACCTAATTGTCAGGTTATAATAAACAACCTTTTTTTTGCTTAAGAAGTACATAACAAACAATAGACTAATTTATGAGAGTGAAGACTTAATCGAAACAACAGTGATATTAATGTAAAAAGTAATAATATAAATAGTAATAGTATAAATATGCCTTTGCTTGTGTTGGCAAGATACAAGCATTAACGCGGCCCAAGGGTTACCAGAGCTCCCTTCTCTGAACTCCACTTGGGTAATTCGAATAATTCTCAACAGGTGCGCCCAAGTCGCGGGGGTGGATCCGACTGAATAAGTCGGTGACTAAATCCTGTTCGGGAACGTTATACCGCACCCTCCCTGGAACGCTGCTCTTTGGGGTCGGTGAGCCGGAGATCGGAAGCGCTTAGCTGAACCTAACTCTGACTCACTCTCGACTTCTCTGAGTGGTGGATCGGGCATGGGTGTAGGGTCCTTGGCTTAAGCGCCCGGGCCGCGTGGATGAGGCACCACAATAAAAACCTTCCTCGGGGAACCAGGCGCACCCGGTTGTATATAGCCCCCTCCCCGAAGTTCTGGGGAGGTGATTCTAGCCAGTTTACTTAGAGGGAACTTTAGAAGGACCCTCCGACAGCCAGGAGGTAACACAGGGAACCGAACAGGTAACCAGTGGAACCTCTAAAGATAAGGATCAACAGGGAACTGTTCAAGGACCCTGACTCTGACTATTTAATTCACAATACATTGGCCTTTAATTTACTTTTGTCCGAACTTTTACCAGATTTGAAAGAAAAATAACAAATTATTTAACCAAAATGTGACGCTCAATATAAAAACAAGAAAAACTTTAAAGATCAAAAGATCTTGGGTGGAAAAAACGAAAATTCAAACTTGGATGAGCATCCCACAAGTAACACACAAAGGATCAAAGCGAAAAAAGGAAATGATCTTTTGATCTTTTTTTTTCCAGAAAAGTGTATTTAAAACTGACAAACTTTGGTCCTAAAAAACATGATTTGTTTAGAATGTTTTTCCTTCAAAATCTAAAAAACGATTTTAATAGCCTTTGATATAGAAAGTTGGAAATAATATCATACTATTTATTAAAATGTTGTTTTATCCGGTTTCATCTTTGTCTGGCAATTATTTCATATCTGCTTTATAACTAGGTACATTGATATATCAAAATGGCTGAGGATGGCATTGAATGGCTCAAAGAAGTTTTAGTGGATGTTCAGTTGGGTCAGTTCTTGACTCCCATTCGAGATGATCTTCAACTGACCAGACTAGAACATTTTGATTATGTCCAACCTGAGGATTTGGAGAGGATTGGAATAAGTAAACCAGGTATGTCATTTTCTTTAGTTGAAAATATTTAATGTAGCAAATACTAGAAATTGTACATTTATTGCGTCCTGTATTTTTTTCAAAATATTCTGAAATAAAGTATTTTTTGTTTGAAAGTTTGAGACAATGATGTATTTAAAATTAACTCTGTGTTTCGGACTTCAATTGTCTATATTTTATGTATACACGATGTTTCGATCAGTACAATCTCTGATCGTCTTCAGGTACAAACTACAATCTATTCCTAAGGCTACTTACTTCTATACTATGAAAAATCAGTCGACCGTGAAGTTTAAGAAGTTGGCTCTGCCCAAGGAGGAAAATACCCTGATTCTGCCCAATAAAGACAGCTTCAAGGCTGTTTTTTTATATTATTAAAGTTGTTCGCTACTCTTTGAATTTTCTCTGATACTCCTTTAATGTATGTTCTTATAAACTCTGTTCTTATAAACTCTGTCCGGTTTGCTGAAATTTAGAAATAGTATCTGTTATAAGTATAAGGCTGTAACCATTCTGCTGCAGATCCTTCTTAATGTTTCTTATTTCGATTTCCAAGTCTTGAGAATTGTTACAAATTAGAACGGCTCTGTTATACAAAGTTCTTACTATGCCTCGTTTGATTGTAGCAGAATGATTTCACCTTGATTTAAATATTGTCCTGTGTGAGTGGGTTTACGATAGACTGTTGTTCTGATGTCGCTTTCTACTCGTTTGACAAGTACGTCAAGAAAAGGAATTTGACAATTTTGCTCCAACTCCATTGTGAATTTAATGGTGGGTCTTATGTTATTTAGGTGGTGAAGAAATTCTGAAAGTTGTTGGTCATTCCCGGTCCAGACAATAAAAGTATCATCAACATATCTTAGCCAGAGCTAAGGTTTATATGTTGCAGTATCAACCGCGAGTGATTCGAACCACTCCATGTAAATATTGGCCACCACTGGCATAACTCTTATTTTCAGGTCTTATGCGCAGGATGACGGTCGCCAGTGGTGGCCAATATTCACATGGGGTGGTTCGAATCAGACACGGTTGATACCTCAACATATAAACCTAAGCTTTAGCTAAGATATGTTGATGATACTTTTATTGTCTGGACCGGGAATGATCAACAACTTTTAGAATTTCCTAGAAGACTCACCATTATATTCACAATGGAATTGGAGCAAAATTGTCAAATTCCTTTTCTTGACGTTCTTGTCAAACGAGTAGAAAGTGACATCAGAACAACATTCTATCGTAAACCCACTCACACAGGACAATATTAAAATCAAGGTTCAAATTATTCTGCTACAATTAAACGAGGCATAATAAGAACTTTGTATAACAGAGCCGTTCAAATTTGTAACAATTCTCATTACTTGGAAATCGAAATAAGAAATATTAAGAAGGCTCTGCAGCAGAATGGTTACAGCCCTAAACTTATGACAGATACTATTTCTAAATTTCAGCAAACACGACAGAGATTACAAGACCAAAACCAGGAAAATGAATTCCTTTAATTCCATACATTAAAGGAGTATCAGAGAAAATTCGAAAAGTAGCGAATAATTTTAATATAAAAACAGCTTTTAAATCTAATAATACATTTCGAAATCTTCTTAGTAAATGCATTTACCAAGTTCCTTGTGAGTGAAAAGTAGTGAATCATGCATAGGTGAAACAAAATCAGGAATCGCCGAACACGCATGGTCAAAATAACACCGAATGAAGTGGACAGAAGCAAAGGTTTTGCATAAAGAGTCGCACTAGAAGAAACGAAAATTCCTTGAAGCTGCCTTTATTGGTCAGAATCAGGGTATTTTCAGTAAACCAAGTATTTGGAAGCCCCTCCTTGAGCGGAGCCAACTTCTTAAACTTCACACTTGAGTGATTTCCCATAGTATATAAGTATGTAGCCTTAGGAATAGATTGTAGTTTGCACATGAAGACGATCAGAGATTGTACTGATCGAAACGTCGTGTATAAATAAAATATAGACCATGGAAGTCCGAAACAAAGAGTTAATTTCAAGAATTTTTCGTTGTCACAAATAAGGAAAATGATAGTCAACAAAGATCTGAAAACTATGTTTTAATATCCTACTTGATTTGTAAGTTATATTTTTCCTAGTTCTGTGGGTACGTAGTAGTAGCTGCCAGTATTTTGCAGTAGCTGTACGGTGCTTGACACTGCCTGACTAATCGTAATTACAATAAACGAAGCAAGCTACACACAGAGGCGGAGGCAGGCAAATAATGTCGAAGAATATTTATTTATGCAGGATAATACAGAACGCTTGAAATACATAATAAACTGGTGGTTTAAAAGCTCAAAATGTATTTAAAAAGCGGCTAGGGCTGTATTACGTACAAGCCTTGTCAAATTAAAGTAAATATTATAAAGTTGATGAAAATTCATATTATATCATATAAAATTTAAACTTAGTAATTTAGGACGTGGTGATTTTTCTTACATATTATTATCCGAGTTTTTAGAACTGGTGGAACGTGATATTGATTTTCCTTTTCAATAACATGGTTTAAACAGTTTTTCCACTGGTCTGTTTCGCCTATTTGGCCAATCACACTTCTAATAGTAAATAAAAGCGACTCACTAATTTATGGAGTGTTATTGTCCCTTTGTATTTGTTTCTTCATTGTGGCACCAACGTAAATAAACGTAATATCCCATTAGCATACAGATTAAGTACCTGTCTATCGCCCACCCAATCAGAACCCCGTACACCCTTTCGATAACCAATAAGCCTTTTTCTTCGACCTGAATGTGCTTGACGAGAGGTGTCTAATCCACGTGGCGTGCCATAAAAAGCCATAAAAATATATGGGGAACTTCTTCTTTAAGTGCCATGCTCTCTTCGAACGTTGGCTATCATCAGTGCAAGCTGTACCCTGTCCACTGCTTTTCGGAAAAGTGTCGTAGTACTATTTTTAACCCATGATATCCGTCTACGACCGGACCTCTTCTGCCTTCTATTATCAATTTTTATAGTCAAGTTTTACTTTTTTGAGGGCAAATAAAACTTCAAGATCTTTATTTATTCTAAGCAGAACATCGACATTAGTTACTTTGTCCATCCAAGATATCCTTACTATTCTACGATAACACCACATTGCCTCAGTCAATGTCCATGCTTCCATGCCATAATATAAGATGCTAAAAACATACCATCGAAGCATAAGAATTCGGAGAGTGGTATTAATTATTATAATTAATTTTATTAAAAGATGATCTGGCCTGTTCAACTCTTGCACGAACTTCTTGCATGTTGTCCCAGTTCTCATTGAGGAGGCAACCCAATTATTTGTATTAATCCACGCGTTCGACTTGCTGCCCATTTACTTTTAACATGCCCTGATGTTCTTTTCCTTGGATATGACTATCCATTTTATTTTTCCAACATTTAAGTTAAGCCCGAATTGCGAGCTTTTGGCAACAATTTGATTACAGTTTTCATAATAGGTTCTTTTTGGTCAGTACATGTAACGGCGAATTTATCGCTATTATGGACTTTTTGGGCCACTTACAATAACATTTTCTGTGCTTATGCTTATTTGTGCGGCTGCGCACTTAGCCAAAAGAGGGGAGGTAAATCAAATAGGCATAAAGACAAATTTTATTAGACACGGCCTTTGTGCTTATTTCTAACCTTAAATTTTTATATGTTAAACATTTTGTAGAGAAGAAGAAGAAATAAAGCACGCTATCCTCAGTTAAATGAATTCCATTCGACAGATGACAGCCCGTTATTTTTAACTGCCCAAAACCTTTTTAAAATGTGTCTAATGTTATCCTTATCTTTAATAAAAATAAGCATAAATACTGTCAAATTTGATCTTATTTTCGCTGGCCCAAAAACTACCTTATACTTATTTTTATTTTTAATAACGGTAATGGAATTTATTTATTTATTTGTTTATTGTACAAGATTTAATACAAAGTATATACATTGTCAAAAGGATGCTCTACAATATTTTCAACTACAGAATGAAGAATTATTGAACTAATTTTACACTAAAGAAGGCAAAAGTTTATCTACTAATACATTTGAAATTAAGAGGTGAGAAATTTATTTATAGAATAGAAGCAGTTTTGAAAGGCTTGAACCGTCGCGTTTCGTACTGATGCAATGTTCTTTGTGTCGGTTGGTATTTTACTAAAAATATAGCTACAGAAGCAGTGTGGACTTTCTCTAAAAGTGGACAAGTTATAGTTTTGTATTATTACATTACACGGGATTTATAAACGCGTTCGCGCCCGCAGTTGAAGTTCGTAGTTCGCGAGCTGGAAATCACCTTATTGAAACATGCAATTCCATTTATAATAAAAGTTCGCGTTCGTCTTTTGCGTCCGCGTTCGCAGTTCAGAGACAACCAAATTTTATGTTGGTAGGATTTCATCACATGATACATCTGTCAACTGTCATTTCAGCCATTTTTTGTTTGTTGTTTTTTTTTAAGAGAAATTTTTAGGTTTTTCTGCTTCACTTTGTGGGCTACATATATAAGAATTATGGCCATAAAGAAGTCAGACAGTTTTTGAAATTCTCTATCAATTTTTTTCCAAAATGCTTATCAACGAGAATCACTTTCAAATGGGCAAATTTTTTCCGATTATTGGTTAGTTTATGATTATATATCAGCTGTTTTACGTCACATTCACTTGACCTTGGAGAGACCAAATTTCAACAACGAACTGCGTTTATAAATGCTGTTTTCTGAACTCCCAACTACGAACTTACGAACGCCGAACGCGAACTTCAACTGCGAACGCGTTTATAAATTAAGCTTTAGAGTTTTGTCTTGTTTGATAAGAATGTAAGGTAGACACTATTGGGAACTTGCTCTGATAGGGTTTTACAAACAGTCAAACAAAAAGTAAGATCTGTTTCATAGAACTGCCCCAGTACAAAAAATATTTGTGAGATTTACAATCGCGAAATACGCGGAGTCCAATTTTTTGCAACATGTTCAATGTGAACAGACCATGTCAGACGGCTATCTATACACAGATCCAAAAATTTGAAATCATTCCCTCGGTCAATGACAGTAATGTTCATTGAGAGTACAAAATCTGGAATGGTCCTTCTTTTAAAGAAAAACATATACTAAATCACAGTTCTGCAATAAGTTTGTTTAGAAGGCACCATTCCCTAAACTTTTGTAGAATGAAATTTGATGAGTCTAGCGCATCTTGTAGATTTGTTCGCAGGAAGAGTTATTGTTCCACTTTTGTAGTATTTTTTTGAACTTTTTTTGTTAAATATTACCCGAAATTTTTACGGATTTTCTTCGAATTAAAGAAGATGAAGGCAATGATAAGCATTAAATTTAGCAATTTTTTAAATAGGTTTTTCAAAAATATTGCAAAAACAAGTAAATAAAAATAACGATAACTATAAAGTTATTCTTCCTTAAATAACGGACTCCGTTATGGTTAATAACTACTACGAAATGACATTTAGCAACTGCGCAGTGGCGGAAATAACGATAACTATAACAAAGAGTCAAAAACACTGACCAAAAAGACCCTAATGAATCCTTCTTACCATGAAATTTTTTATTAAAAACAATTTGATAAATTCCTGGTTTTCTAAACCATATGTGTTCGGGCTTAAGTAAGGTAAGAATAAAATTTTTAATTAATTTGCAGGAATTCGGAGACTTCTAGAGGCGGTAAAGAAGAAACGAGGCCAGCAAAGAAAAAGAAACTTTATTAATAAGCTAATACCGGTATCGAACAGAACTAGCACCAGCAAAAAGAATGAGGAAGGCATTTCAGTCACCGACTTCACATCTTGCTTGATACAGGAGAGCAACATCACGCTGTCGGTCAAATTGGGAGATGGAAGTTTCGGAGTTGTCAGGAGAGGTATGTGTTACTCATAGAAATCAGACCCCTCTACTAGGGTCAACCGGGGTAAATATAAACAAGGGTAATTGTAAACGGCCCTAATAAGTAATTTAAATTTCCCGTCAAACTCCAGTTGCGCGAAAATTAAGGTTATTGGTTTAAGAGGTGACCGACAAGTCCGTGAGCGAGTTTTGTCAGTTGGATTTGGTTGCCAGAGGTGTGTGCATCTATCTCTGCAAATTTTTGTTTTTAAGGTGAGTTTTATTTTGATAACATTTTTAGTAAATAAGAAGGGTAAGTTTTTTTTTCGGACTTGTTTAAAGGGTTATTTTTCATTAATAAAATTTTTATAGATATGTTTACTTTTACCCCAACTTTTTCCAGGTCGGGGTAAAAGTAAACAAGCTTTTGGGGTAAATGTAAATGTGTACAAGTCAATGAATAAAATTATTTTTTTATTTTTATCTATTCCAGATGCCTCGAAATTATGTTTGTAAGACGAGTGGACCAGCCTATACCAAAGAAGATTTAATCAACGCGGTCAATGATGTACAAAACAGAAAGAAAACTTACCGTGAAGCGGAAAATTTCTATAATGGTCGAAAAACATCTTTAGAATCTACGGGCAGGGAACGCAAAACTGAAATTTCAGCAGAAACAGAATTAAAAATTGTAGAATGCTTAGTTGCTAGAGCAAGAGCTGGTTATCCTTGTGATAAAGAGGAATTATTAAATCTTATCCAGGAATATGTGAGGGCTCATAATTTAAAAACACCTCTTGTTGAAGACAGACCTGGTGATGATTAGTACTATTTATTTCTCAAAAGATATGAAAATGTGTTATCATTGAAAAAACCAGAACACTTGCAGAAATGTCGAAAAGACGCCAGACAACCTGATATAATATATCAATTTTATGATGATCTAAGTCGCACCCTGTCTACTCTGGATATTGTTTCTGTTTAATGCAGACGAATCGGGGTTCAAAAGTGATCCAAGCCGTTTATGTGCTATTGGTGAAAAAGGCAAATCTTTAGCTGATGGTGCTTTCCTTCCACCTTTAATTGTATTTCAAGGTGCTGGAATTCAAGCGAGGTGGACCTCAGAAGAAGCCTATCCAGGAACTATGCATCAGAAAATGGATGGATGGAGGAACCACAGTTTTTCACTTTGTTCACAGAATGTTTTGTACTCCATATAAAACGTCTTCGAGAGACAAAGAAACTTCCAAACCAACCAGCTGTCCTCTTGTACGATGGACATGCAAGCCACATAAGTGTCCGTATAATAGAAGAGGCAATAGCCAATAACATAACACTGGTTAAGTTGCCAAGTCACCTCACAGAAATGGTATCTAAGGCCTACTTTGTAAAAATGTTGGGAGAAGTTTGGTCAGGGGCTTTAAAAAAAGATAACATTATTTCCGGATTCAGAACGTGTGGAATATTTCCCATAGATAAAACAAAATTTCCCAAAGACGCATTTAAAAAAGAAGATTTAGAGAATATAAAAACTATTTTTTTTATCTCCTGAAAAAAAAGAAAACACCACCATTATCGAAAATGTTAATGCACCAACCGAGACCCTAACAACAAAAAAAGAAGTTATACTTATGTTAAAACAACTAAAGTATGGTGAAGTATTAACCACAGCAGAGGTTTTAATTAGGCTAAACTAAGCTCAACAAAAAAAAATAAACAAACCCAAACAAGAGAACCTCAAGAGAAAACAAAAAAGTACAAATGTATCAATAACTTTGAAAAACAAAAGAAAAGGGCCCTGGTTGACAAAACCAAAAATGGAAAAAAGAAAAAACGCGTAAGACCCAAAGATACTTCCAGTGAAGAAGAAAACTCTTCCTTCAAAAGCGACTTGAGAGTCCTTGGGAAGAAACATTTAGTAGCGACAAAGTGATTACCTTTTCGTTCAATTTAAAAAAGGCAAAAGGAATACAGGTGTGCACAAATATGTTTGTATTGTGGAAAGAGTTGAAGGAAATGAAGTTGAAGTGGTAGGTTTAAAACCATTCGACGACACAAAACAAAATTTTGTCATTAACTCTGACGATGTTAGCTTTGTTTTTGAAGATCAAATATTAGGGGTTTTACCTTTTCCTGAAACTAAAATGAAAGGTGAACGAATCTACTACCATTTTGATAAAAAAGTATAATTAAGTTTGAAAATATTTTGATTTTTTTTTTGTTTTAGAAAGATAAGGGGTATGTATTTAGACACTTGAGCTTTTCCTAATATATTTTTGTAACTTTTATGTAATAAATCATGATTTATAGTTGTCTTTTTTTTTTTTAATTGGGGTTAAATGTAAACAACTCTCAAATGACTTGAAAAATTGTTGTAAAGTTCTAAAAGTTCAGTTTTTACATGTACCCCTAAAAAAAATGCATTAGCTCTTATGGTTCTGGTAAAACTTGTTTACATTTACCCCGACAAAACCGGGATAAATGTAAACAGTGGCAGGTGATTTTGATTTTAATTTGATTTTGATATTTTTTTCGGAATTTTTTAAAATGATTTAGTGTAGTATTATGTCCAAATATATTAATTTAAAAAAATCACATATTATTTTGAAGTATAATAGTCGTGATAATAATATGAATTATTAAAGAGAAAAAAAAATCAAACTGCAAAAATCGTTTACAATTGCCCCAGTTGACCCTATATCTATAGTGTTGCCATATAACGGGTAGAGAACAACAATGTTGGAAAATTTAGAATGAGCATGGGACCACAACAGTATTATGTCCAAATATATTAATTAAAAAAACACATATTATTTTGAAGTATAATAGTCGTGATAATAATATGAATTAGTAAAGAGAAAAAAAAATCAAACTGCAAAAATCGTTTACAATTACCCCAGTTGACCCTTTATCTATAGTGTTGCCATATAACGGGTAGAGAACAAAAATGTTGGAAAATTTAGAATGAGCATGGGACCACAACATTTTGATGTTATAGAATAAAAGTGTAAAAATTCTTAACTTCATCATGGTGTTATAGATTGCATAGGTAGGCAACCAGTATTGTTTAAGTGTTTCCCAGGTAAAGTTAGACAGGGAGATAAGGAAAAAGATGGCGTAGAGAAGTAGAAAAAGAAGTCGCGTTTGAGGGCCGTGAGAATTGTAAGATGTTTTGAGCCGTTTAAGACCTGATGTATGAGTCGTAGTGTCGTTTATTTATAATGTAGAGTCGTTAGAAAATGTTTAAAGTCGTTGTGAAACCCTGAGTTGTAAATTAAAAGAGTCGTTGTTCTTTTTACCTATGTGACTAAAAGAGCCCCGTTGACCGAAAAGCTAACAATTTTCAGAAGTGGGATAGTAACGTGCGCGAAAACGTGGAACCATTGAAATGAAAAACTTGTGCTATAATCGAAAATTCGGGAAAACATTCCGAAAAATTCGTTGTCAGTGACCTTATTAGTATCAGTGTCGCCATCTTTCGTAGATAGCATGAACTATCATAGCTAATAAAAAGTCGAGCTTTGTAGTGCACACTAAATTGAAAGCCTTGTATGGTAACCAAATATAGTGAAAGCTGATGGGCTTTTAGCAAAAAAGCAGAGTTTGAAAGCGTTTTTTTTTGAGAAACGGTTTGTTTTGATTCGTTTTTGAAAAACTTTTAGGTGAAATTTGGACAAAATGGGTGAAGACAACAATAGTGATAGTTTTCATGACAGTATTTCGCATGAAATAAACGGGAATAATGAAGAACTATCGGTGAATAGGTTGTTGCAAGTAATGTTGCAAGAAAACCGAAGAAGAGATGCAGCGTTTAAACGAATGGTGATGACTATGAGTGCCCGAGAAACTGAACAACAGTCATTTCAAGTGATGCCTGAGTTGACAAAGAATATTGGCAGTACAAGTGGTAGTGTGTGGCTGAGAAAAATAAATAGTATGAGAATCTTGCGCAACTGGCCAAATGCGTTTGCATTAGAGACAGCGAGGTCAAGCTTAATCGGAGGAGCATATCAGTGGTACATGAGCAAACAACAGAGAATTCAAAGTTTTGCAGATTTTGAATTTTATTTTAAGAAAACATTTGTGGAACAAGAAGATTTACCTACAAAATGGAGCAGAATTGAGGACAACAATAAGCCAATTTGTTCAAAACCTTACCGAGTAACACTAAAAGACCGCGAAAAAATTAAAGACATAGTAGATAAGTGGAGGGAAAATGGAATTGTTGTGGACACGAACTCTCAGTATACCTTCCCGGTTATTTTAGTACCAAAAGCCAATGGTGAATCACGCTTAGTTATTGATTTCCGTAGATTAAATTCTCAAAGTTCGAAGAAAAACTTTCCAATAACCTATTTAGATGATTGTTTTGAGACACTATGGGGCTATAAAATATTTTGTGTACTGGATCTTTTTTCGGGTTATTTACAGTTACCATTAGACCCTGAAATAAGGCATAAAACTGATTTTATTACACCTGATAAAACAGCTGATGGCATTAGGACAGTTAAGTAATAATGTGGTTGTGTCTTATCTAGATGACATTCGAAGCACTAGAAAAAGCAAAACTAACTTTGAATCCTGAAAAGTGTCGTTTTGGTTTCAAGATTGTGAAATTTGTGGGACTAGAACTAAGTGAAAATGGTTTGTTACCAGGTTCAAATAAATTAAAAGCAATCGAAAATTTCGAAAAACCAAAAAACAAACGTGAAGTTAAAAGATTCTGAGGACTTACCGGGTTGTTCCGTCGTTTTGTGGTAAACTATGCAAAAATCGCGATTCCGTTAACTAGTTTAACAAAAGCAAATTGTGATTTTGTTTGGAGTAGTGAACAAGAGACAGCATTTCAGAATTTAAAAGAAACTTTACTAAACGCCCCAGTTTTATAGTTGTTTAACCCAAACTCAAGAACGGAACTGCACTGTGATGCCTGTCAGCAAGGATTAGCAGGAATATTATTGCAGGGAGGACCAGATAAGAAAATGCACATGGTGTACTGTATTTCTAAGAAGACTAGTGAGTCAGAGCAAAAATATCATTCTTCCAAGTTAGAACTTCTTGCAGTAGTTTGGTGTGTAGAAAGATTAAGACATTGGCTACTTGGAATCAAGTTCACCGTTGTGTGAAAAAGACAGTGCAACCCCAAATTGCCAGATGGTACTCAATTTTAGCTGAATATGACCTAGAAATCAAGTATCGCCCAGGTGAAAAAATATCTAAGGATGAGGAAGACCGAAGCAAAGTAGAGAAAAATCTAGTAAAAGATTATGTTCTAGAAAGTGGAAGGCTATACAGACAAGTTAAAGTAAACAATGAGAAAAGATACCTATATGTCATCCCAGATAACATGAGAAAATGCAGAGCAGGGACCTATCATGACCAAATGGGACATTTTTCCGTGGACAGAACAGTCCAAATGATCCTAGAAACTTGTTGGTTCCGTAACCTGAGAAAATACATACAGATACATATTCAAGGATGTTTCGAATGTCTAATGACCAAAGTTCCAGCTGGTAAACGACCTGATTTACTACATCCTATTCCGTTACCAACCAGACCAATTGAACAAGTACATATTGACCACATTGGACCACTGGTAAAAACCGGGAGAGACAACAGTTATGTGCTAGTTATCATTGATGCCCTGACCAAATTTGTTTCTTTACATGCTGTAAAGACAACAAACACCGAAGAAACTATTTCAGTTCTAAAATACCAGTTTGAGAAATTTGGAAACCCGACAAAGCTGATTTCTGATTGAGGTACAGCGTTTACTTCAGAAAAATTCAAACAATTTTGTGAAAGTCGAGGAATACTTCATAACTTAATAGCTACGAGATGGCCACAAGTAAATGGTCAAGTGGAAAGGGATAACTTAACCCTAATCCCAGCAATTATAAGTGCAATGGAAAATGAAGAACAATGGGATGAAAAGATATTTGAGGTTGAGAGAAACCTAAATATTGCTGTGAACAAGACTACAGGCAAATCTCCTTTCAAGATGCTATTTGGATATACACCCAGATTCCATGACGCATATATTGCCAACAAAATTGCGAAAGAAAGATATGAACAACCAGAAGTAATACAAGACAAAGTAAGAGAGAATATAAAGAAAATGCAAGACGCCTATAAAGCAAGATATGACAGGAAACGTTATATAGAAAAATATCAAGTTGGAGACATTGTGATGATGAAAAGAGAGCCTGTTGCCACTAGTGAATCTACAAAATTGCAAGCAAGATACCGAGGACCCCTAGTAGTTGTTAAAGTACTAGGAAATCTACAGAGTAGAGCAATTAAATAAAGAAGATGGAAGAAGAGCCTACATGACAAATGCTCATTTATCTCAGTTAAAGATATTGATATGAACCAGATCCTGACTATGTACCTGAATATAATAAGATGGAAAATACTAAGATGATGCAGAAAAATAAACGAACTAAAAGAAAGGTTAAGAAACCAAGTAAATACAAAGATTTTGTAATAGAATAATATACTTAAGTTAAAATTTATAAGATTTTATGTAGTTTTAAGTTTCATAAGAATTTATAAGATTTTAATATGTAGTTTATAGTTGTATTAGTTTTAGTGTTAAACGATTAGTTTTTTGTGTTTGGGGTCAAACACTAGGTAGGATGGCCGAATGTTATAGATTGCATAGGTAGGCAACCAGTATTGTTTAAGTTTTTCCCACGTAAAGTTAGACAGGGAGAGAAGGAAAAAGATGGCGTAGAGAAGTAGTCGCGTTTGAGGGCCGTGATAATTGTAAGACGTTTTGAGCCGTTTAAGACCTGAGTTATGAGTCATAGTGTCGTTTATTTATAATGTAGAGTCGTTAGAAAATGTTTAAAGTCGTTGTGAAACCCTGAGTTGTAAATTAAAAGAGTTCTTTCTGAGTCGTTGTTCTTTTTACCTATGTGACCAAAAGAGCCCCGTTGGCCGAAAAGCTAACAATGATTTTTTTTTTACTCAACAATGTTAAAAATGTTTGTTTTCTACTCGCGTGCGCAAAGTGACTACTTTGCGCACGAAAACTATTTGCGCACGCTTTTTTATGTTGGGATTTTTAGTGCTTTTTTAAACGACTTTTGTGTATTTTTATGTTTTCTAGACAAACGCAATTTTCCAAAATAAAGGTTTTACGTGTTTTTGTTGTGTTTTTAAAAAATTAAGATAAATTTTCTTACCTACTCAAATATCGCATATTTGAGAATTATTTCAATGACCTTTGTAATGTAAAATAAGGCAAATATAAAATTATGCTTGTCCCTCTACACGTCACGCCCTTTTTATCTCAAATGAAAACATTTTCAGTATTGAAGTAATATTATTTCTAAAAAGAAAAAAAAAAGAAGTTAAAAAACCTCCGAATCAGTTACTTCAACCGAAAAGAATCTAAAAAGAAAAGAAAAGTTGGATATCCCACAAGGAACACACAATAAAGGACCAAAGCGAAAAGAGAAATAATTAAACGATGTTGCGCCCTGGGCAACCAGCGTGGGTTCATCAGTGGTTTCAGTGGTCAGTCTCCTTCAACATCATTCAACATTATCATACACTTTGATTTCCAACTTTGAATCACTCACAAATAGGCATCGTTCCGCACTTATACTTAATATAAGTCACCTGATACGACTTCGTTTGGTGTGTTAATATTTCCAATAGGGATATGCTCCTAAAGCAATTAAAACAAAAAAAATGTTTTTAATATTATTTCTGTTTGCGGTCGAATTTAAACCCGGAGACTAAATGAAAAGTGGTCCGATTGAATTTGGAATGAGGTGTAAAAAGAATAATGTAATTCATCAGATATCATATTCGAGATTTTTGTTAAGAATTTGAAAAGGAATAACTGTCCAAAATTTCAGCTTATTTGTTTAGTTTCCCCATATAACTATAAGAAAAGCGGTCAGAATTTAATGAGGTGTAAAACGAATAATGTTAATCCATCAGATATCTTTTTCGAGATTTTTGTTAAGAATTTGAAAATACCATGAAAAAATCGACTTGTTAAACACTAAAATAATAAAACTTAAACATAACTAAAAATGTAACAAAACATCGCTCTATGTATAATATATATGTAGCATTAATATTTAAAAAAAAATACTTTATATAATCTTTTTAAGGCACTTTTAAACTGCCCAAGTGATAACCCAAAGATATCGAGGTCAAGGGAATTGGTATTACGCATCATACGATCTACTGAGGTATTTGCACCATGGTTGGTTCTGTGCTGATCAATTTTAAATATTTGTGTTTGTCCAAGTTGTCTTCAGGAAACATGAAAAGTTAAGCTTGTCAAAAACTCGAGGCATGCAGTAATTTTTTTTGCACTTTTGCAAGAGTGTCAGAGTGAATTAAGCAATATGGTGACCAGATGACCACTAGGCTAGTTTAAAGAGTTTTTAATGCGTAAATATTTGTAAAATTAACAGTATGCCTTTTTATAAAAAATACCATTTTTAAAGCCTTATTTGAACTTCGATTTGAACACCTTTTTAAATGTTCAATAAATGTAATTTTGTAGTCAAAGTCTGTTTCTAACACACCATATTTAAAACTTCTCAAGATCCGCCTGTATTTTTTTTTATGAAAGCTCATTATCTATAACACACAAGCAACACAAAGCAAAATATAAAACAATCAACCACATCCAGTATAAAGAGTAAACAAGGAGTGGTGAGAGATGTGCATCTACCTGCAGTATTGGATTTAATCCAATTTAAACATTTCCCACCCATTCCGTGATCCAGAAGTCTTTGGAAAAATCTATGTAGATAGAATTCACAGTGCAGAATTTCTTCAAAGCACCCGACAGAAGGGATTCATAGACACACAAGTTTGTAGATATACTTCTTCCAATAAGTCCATGTTGTCTAGTAAAAAATTGTTTTTTTATATTTTCATTAAAAAAATCTGACAATAGATTTAAAAACTTTTGGTATCTGTGACATAATATAAATAGCAACTGGTCTTTAATATTGTACACTACACCTATCCCCAAAGTTTTTGTAAACAGGAGTTACATAAGGTTTCTTTCAGACATTTGGAAGGATTCCCTGGAAAAGTGATTGATTAAATAATAAATAGAGTGGTTGGCTTAAAAATAATGCACATAGTTTTCAAAAGAGGGGTGGAATACACTCAGGTCCGGCACAAAATAATTTTCAGTGAGATATTCTGCATCAGAGTATACAGATTTAAAATATTTTGCAAATAACCCCGCAATATCATGACTTGACTATCTGACCATTGGTATTGGTATATCGCAATTTTTATTTTTTTATGAATATCACCACTTACATTCACCTCGTGAGAATCCCTGTATAGGGTCAGTCCATATCAAGTCAACCAGGGTATTTTACCACACCATCTCCGATGTTGATGATTTTTAGTATACATGTTTTTCCTACCAAAAAACTGGAAAATCCAAAATTTCAGACTTTTTTGACCAGTTGTTTATTTTGAATTAATTTTTGAAAATCGAAAAAGTCATTTATTTGTCCTTAACATGTGCGCACAAAATTAGGAATATCCAAAGAACCACTTATAATAGAAAAGTAGGTGAAGGTTCATTTTAAAGCTCTTATAAAGACCTTTCATATGAGAATATTGCATAACATATATTGAAAAAAAAAATAAAAAAAAAATTTTTGATTTTTTTTTTGAAAAATTTCAAAAAGGCCATTTTTAATTTTTTTCAAAAAATTATATTATTTTCTTTAAAGTGTTATTAAACTATTCACAAAATTTTGAGATGGACAAATCATGGGTTCAATGTGAAAAAATTTATTAAAAATGTCACATGCATGAAAAATCGCCTATAAATAGACAATGCATTTTGGTAATTAGAAGAATATAATGGGGTTTAAAGCGATATTATAAAAATATTTAACAATATTTTATTTAATAAAAAATTATATCCTACGTTTCATTCTGTATCAGTAATCAGATTAACATTGCCCCCCATTGTAATATTTACTTACAAAACCTCTTTTCCACCGGAGACGTACTATTGGATGTTCCAATTCTTAGGAAAATATGCCTGTATAAACCTGCCAATACTTTTGTGAAATACTGCCTGTTTATTCCTGTTTAACATTAAGGACACACCTCCTTCATTTTATTGGTCTGTTTAGGTACATTGTGGGGATTTGCTGACATGAAAATTCCTGCATAAATTGATTTTAAATTTTTGGCAAGTATCTTCCTGATACAGCTCCAAATAATCGATACATAATAGTTCGACTGAAGGTTTATCAGAAGTCATCTCTGTGTAATTTTAAAAGTTTTAACTATGGGTGAGGCAAGTGGATGGACTAAATATAAAGTAAAGTGCTGTGATCCACTAGAGTTAAAAATCAAGCATTTTGGGAAATTAAGAAATGTGACCAAGTGGATGTGCAGTTACAAAAATGTCAAAATGGGAATGAAAATCTGTCATGGTTGTAGACTAAAGCTTTCAAAGGAGTTTAAGGCATCTGAAAAAGATGAGGCAGGGTAAGTAACAAATAGTATTTTTTAATATAAAATTAATAAACTAAACCAATTGCGTCAAGTACGGAGTGGAAAAATCTCATGGCATTATTTTGCATGGCATTATTTTGCATGGCATTTTGAGAATACAGACATTATGTACAAATTTCTTGGCATTATGTACACATTTTGGGTCAGCTGTTACCCCCTTTTTAAGTTCTTATAAAAAACTAACTTTTTAAATTTTTTTAGACCCAGTCAAGTTCCAGAAAATGATCCAGATTTTCAAGATCCTGCTGAATCATTTACTCTTTTAAACAAGTCATTGGAGCTTCTTGGTGTGTCGCCGATTAAAAGAAAAAATGTATACAAAGAAAAAATTGATATTGTACAGCATACAATTGCGAAAGCATTTACAAAGGAATCAGATTCAACGCTAGTAAAGGAATGCCAGAGTGACGAAAGTGAAATGATTAAGCAGTTAAAGGACAAATTTTTAAAAACCGAAAAGAGGAGTGAGAAAATACTAGTTTTATCATGTTTACCTCAAAGTTGGAGTAGAAATAAGATTGAAGAAGAATTTGGAGTTTCTCAATATTTGGCCAGAGCTGTAAAACAGTTAGTTAAGGACAATGGGATATTATGTTCTCCTAACCCCAAACCGGGAAAGACCCTTAGTGATAGAGTGGCCCAAATAGTGGTAGATTTTTACCAAAGGGATGACATTAGCAGGACCATGCCAGGTAAAAAAGATTATGTTGTTATCAGAAAATATGGAGCTGAAAAAGAATATGTACAAAAAAAATTAGTCTTAGCTAATTTAAAAGAAATTTATGCATTGTTTAAAACTGAGTACCCCAATGAAAAAATTGGGTTTTCAAAATTTTGTGAACTGCGACCCAAAAACTGTATACTGGCAGGAAAAAGTGGGACTCATACTGTATGTGTATGTACCATACATCAAAATATAAAACTAATGCTCAATGGCTCCAAATTAAATAAGCTATGTGATGAAAATAACAGGCCTCTTGCAATATCTTATCATGTTTGCCTTTATAAACTAATGTGTAATCCACCTTCAGTGGACTGTTTTTTAAGCAATAGATGCAAGCAATGTCCTGGAGTAGAACAGTTTAAAAATACGTTAATAGAAAAATTTGAGGAAGAATTAATTGATGAGGTCTCATTTAAAAAGTGGGTCTCAGTAGATAGGTGTACTATGGAAACCGTTGTTAAGAAAAGTGATGATTTTGTCCAGGAATTTACTGATGATCTTGTAAAACTTAAATCACATTCTTTTATTGCAAAAATGCAAAAAGATAGATACAATGAAATAAAAATTAACCTTAAACCTGGAGAGTCTTTGATCACTTGCGACTTTGCGGAAAATTATTCCTTTGTTATGCAAGATGAAGTCCAGTCTTATCATTGGAATAACAGCCAGGCAACCCTCCACCCTTTTGCCATTTATTTTCTAAGTGATGGTAAACTGCACAACCTGAATTATGTGTTTATTTCGGAAAGCTTGACACATAATACAATTGCATTTCATTTATTTTTAAAAAAATTAATGCCTGATTTAAAAATCAAAATACCAGGACTTAACAATTTTTTTTATTTTTCGGATGGATGTGCTGCGCAGTACAAAAACAAAAAGAATTTTCTGAATATATGCCTGCATAAAAAAGATTTTGGTGTTGAAGCAGAGTGGCATTATTTTGCCACCTCGCATGGCAAAAGTGCCTGCGATGGCTTGGGAGGAACTGTTAAAAGACTTGCTGCCAAAGCCAGTTTGCAGAGGCCCTATGACAATCAAATAATGACACCTCTACAATTGTTTACTTGGTGTGAAGAAAACATATCTGGCATTGATTTTAAATATTGCACAGAAGCAGATTATACAAATCACGAAATAATTTTGAATAAAAGATTTGCGGAAGTCTTAACAATACCGGGGACACAAAAAATTCATGCTGTAATTCCTCTTACAGAAAGCACGTTTTTGGCAAAACAGTTTTCTACATGCTTAGAGGTCGAAACACATAATCTTTTTAAAGGTGGAAGCATTATTTTGCAAAATATCGAGTCAGGGTTTGTCACTGTAGAATATGACAGTGCTTGGTGGCTGGCTTGTGTCTTGGGGAAAAATAATGAGAGCGGAGAACTGAAAGTAAGCTTTCTTCATCCACGAGGACCTGCCTCATCATTTTTTTACCCAACACCTCAAGATATTTTAATTATTAAACCAGAAAGTCTTATAAAAAAAGTTGAACCCAACACTGCTACTGGCAGAACTTACAATGTCAGCAAAAAAGAAATGTCAGATTCATCAGAAATTCTTAAAAGAAAGTTAAAAAATAAATTTAAGGTATATAGTTAGTCTTAGTGTTTTCTGTCTAATTTTTATCAACGAAGTAGAAAAGTTTGTTTATTTCTTTTGCGAGTTTAAAATAAAATAATTTGTAGATAAAGCCTCTGGGTATTTTTTAAAACCTGTATCCATCCAACAAATTTATTTATTTTAATATCCAGTGCACTATTGGTGCTCCTAAAATATGTTTATTTTTTTAAATGCATGATTTTTAATGTACTTAATATTTTTGATATTTTTTTTGACATTGAACCCATCATTTCTCCATCATAAAATTTTGTGGATAATTAAGTAACACTTTGACCAAAATTATATATTTTTTTCAAAAAAATTAAAAATGGCCTTTTTGAATTTTTCAATTTTTTTTTTTCAATTTCTTATTTTCAATTTTTTTTTTGTTAAAATTATGTTGTGATATTTCATAAAAAAGAGCTTCAAAATGACTTTAAAATGAGCCATTTATTACTTTCCTAGTGTAAGTGGTTCTCGAGATATTGCTAGTTTTGTACATTCTTGTTAAGGTTAAAATGCTGACTTTTTTATTTTGGAAAATTAAAAAAAAAAAAAACTACGAATCAAAAAAATCTAAAAATTTGCATTTTCAACTTTTATGGTAAGAATAAAATATATACCAAAAATCATCAAAATTGGAATTGGTCGCGTAAAATTTTTGTGATTTTTTGGTTGATTTGATATGGAATGACCCTATAGCTGTTGCTATTATTAAAATCTTAACTCAAAAAAAGCCTCAGACAGAACGATCAATGCATTGCAAATAATAAATAAGTATATATATTTATTAAAATTTTGCATGGAAATCAAATCAGCACTATATGTTGTTCCGGTGCAATATAATCAATAACATGAAACATACAATTTCATCTTGCTGCTGTAAACAGTGTAAGAATAATTGCGATATGACTTATAAAAATGCAGGACGCGATCTAATATTGTTTAATTTTTAAATCAATAAAGTTGTTGCGATGTGAAAACACCTCTGTAGTGTTTATTACAGTAAAAATATTCTGTTGCCTGAAAATATTAGTTTTAAAATTCAAACCTCCATTAATTGTTAAAAAAAAGTTCTATTTTAGACCCTAAAAGAGAGTGAAAGAGGGTTTTTTTATAAGAAGTTAATTTTTTCCAAAAATTAATGAGCATTTTATCATTATTTAAAAAATAATTTGTAAAATTTACCAGAGCGCAACGCTGTCAAATTTACGTTTTCTCTAAGTTAGGGAAATTCTGCACAATCTAGCAACACCGCGCAGGCCTATGTCCTGCCCAGGACTCCCAGTAATCCAGTAGTGGAACTCCCCATCAAAATCCTTTCAGTGGTTTTTGCGTGATGCTGAAACAAACGGACAGACAAGCACACAGACAACCAGACAAAAATTCTAAAAAATTAGATTTTTGGTATCTACGGGGTGTTTATTTTGAAACTTTCCACCCAAGATTGCAGAAATTTTCTGAAAAAAAAGCAGACACGTCAATTAGTTTATTGAGGGGGACACGTTTTGGTGTACTTACCGTATACTTTGGGTCAACCTTCTTGCGTCGACCTGTAAAGACCAATTTTACAGTCTAGTGACGTAAATACCTATTTTGAATTCTTTAAATGTTCATGTGAAATTTTTTTAATCGGTTCAGTTGTGTACACGTTATTGTAAAAAATTACTCATATTATAAAAACCTTTTGGGTCAAGCGTGGTAGATCGCAGATCCCAAGTAACATTTTTGGTTAAAATTTGGTAAAATATTCCCGAGCTAATATTTTCTTATGAAAAACTGGGAGGTTAAAAAGGAGGGAAATTTTCTGCTTTTTTACCAAAGTGAGGACAAAAAAAAGGTAATTTGGTGGGATAAAATAGGTAATTAAATTTTTTTTTGCCTGAAGGTGAAATTGGCCACTTTTTACCAACTTTTGGGACACATGTACACATCTGCATAAATGCTCAACCTAATTTGTTTCCTATTGTACACAATGCTCTCTCAGTGCCCTCTTGTTTGTCTGTGACTGAAGCTCCCTCTACATGTCAGAATAGAAGGAGATGAAAACATTTTTAAATGAAAATAAAAAAAGAGAAAAATAATAATTATGTCCATAGCCTACAACAACTTCACATCACAGTTATATTTTAATCATAGGGGTTAAACTACTATTTTAAACTATTAATGGGAGGAAACCGACATGCGCCGAAATTTTTTTGTTGAATTGTTTACTTTTACATCCATAAAATTCACGCGCCCATCGAAACATGCAGTTTTAACAAAAAAATGACCAAAATTATGCTTCAGGAAAACACTAATTAAATATTATTTTCAATGTGCAATCATAATTTAATATTTGGGTATGAAACAAGTGTAAGCAAATCATTTCCAAAAAGATTTTGTAGTTTTTTTCAATAGAAATAATAAAAACTTGTTATAAAAGAGAAAAAAACATGGCGCTTTACCTTTTTTTGGCGATCGTGCCCTAAAAGTCGTGTTAACCATGTTTTTTTTCACTCAAACACAAAATTTCCAATGTTGAAGCCAAAATTTCTTATTAATTTTGTATCAAGGACGGTTTATCCATTTTTCGAATTCATTGCCAATTGTTCCCCGCACACCCCCTGCCCATTGTTCGGTTGTCAGTTGTCATGTTGATTATTGACATAAAGGGGGATTTACGCTGGTGAGCAATTAAGCAAGCAAACAATTCGAAAAAGTTCCATCATATGGGAATACACACAATCGTTTACGCTCAAAAATGTCATAACTTAACATAAGACATTTGCCAGCGTAAACGATTGTGTGTATTCCCATTGGTTGTGTTTGGCACTTGTAGAGATCCACTAGGATTTGTTGGGTTCCCACTATCTCTTTTTAATTTCTTTAACTTTCAAAACACAAAACTGTCAGGATCACCACTACTAGGTAGGTAATTAATGTCATAACTTATCATATGACATTTGTGAGCGTAAACGATTGTGTGTATTCCCATTGGATGTGTTCGGCACTTGTAGAGATCCACTAGGACTTGTTGGGTTCCCACTATCAATTTTTAATTTCTTTAACTTTTCTGTAAAAACTGCTTGATGCTGTGAAAGGTTTGTTTCTTTTTTCTTTTGGCATGTTCAAACACAAAACTGTCAGGATCACCACTTCTAGGTAGGTAATTTAACACAGAGTATCCTTTTTGACGATCAAAACGTGAATGCCCTCTCTTCCTTAAACCCAAATTTTACCTAAACATTTACTTTCTTTGTTTGAATTTTGAGCTTTCATCTGGTTTTTCCTATCCCTTTTTATGATAGGAGGATAGGTATCTAATAGCCCAAAATCCAAACAAGGGTTGAAGATACAATAGTAATTAAGGAAATATCTTATAATTTGGAAATACCTAGAAGGAACATGAAAGTTATGATTATTGATTGATGACAGTTCGTTAGAGGACACGTGACTCAAACGAGTTTTCTTGTTTTCTACCAGAACTACTTTCTTCCCATCAAGAAAAACAAAACTGAAGTTTTAACCTAATCAATCACATAAAGTTCGAACATATTTTTAGGTTGTACTTATTTGGTCAAAAAAAAAACAAATTTTTGTCCTAAAACTTATGATCATGACAGTTCGTTAGAGGACACGTGACTCAAAGGAGTTTTCTTGTTTTCTACCAGAACTACTTTCTTCCCATCAAGAAAAACAAAACTGAAGTTTTAACCTAATCAATCACATAAAGTTCGAATATATTTTTAGGTTGTACTTATTTGGTCAAAAAAAAAAAACAAATTTTTGTCCTAAAACTTATTCCAAAAACATCCTAACTTTCAGAAATAACAGAAGGTCAAAAATAAGTAACTTTAAGTAAGTTCATAACATTGAGGGATTTCTTCCGGACATTATTAAAAACTTTTGACAAGCAATGTTGACCAAGAAATTCCAAAAAAGGCAGGGACCTCAGAGTAGAATCTCAAGTCAAGTTTACCATCAATTTACCTTCTCTTTTAACTTTATGTTCAAAACAACTTTGAAAATAATTCGAAAAATATCCTAAAAGAAAAACTTTAAAATGTCGTGTATATAATGACCGTTTCTTAAGGTTATTTATTCCAATTTAAAACTTATTTTCAAACATCAAACTACAAAGTAATTTTCTGAAGGAAAACGGAGGATGTTTTGACGTATGATTGGTTATCTTAACCTTCCAACTTCCCAATATGCCCTAAAATGTTACTTGGGATGGTTGACCCCGCCAATATGATTAGTACACCAAAATTTGTCCCCCTCATTAAACAAATTAACGTGTGTTTGATTTTTTTCCAAAAAAATTCTGGTTTCGAGAAAAAAAAATCCCTAAAAAATGGTGAGGGCTTTTAGTTACCATGGCCTAAAAGATTGCTAACCAAAAAAAAAACTGCGAAAAAATCAGCCGATACAATCAATTTCAATTTCCAATACTGTAAAATGATTGCAAAATCACGATTTCGTATAAATGTGTGTTTGTTTTGGTTTGAACTTGAAATTTAAAAAAGTTTGAGGTCATTATATTTCTATGAAACTTGTGTTTGGAAAAGATGTTCATACAGCGGTAAACTGTAATAACAAGCAATGTTTTTGCCACATGTTATTAAAACATTATTATATCGGTTCTTTCAATATGTATAACAAAATAAGGAAGGCGTTAAATATAAAAAATAGAGAATTCTACCAAAACAGAAATTTTTTGGATTTTTGGCCTTTATTTTTACCATTAACTGTTTTCGGATCTAATACATCCACCAGTTAGTGGTAAAAGTAGTAGCGTAGGCCAAAAATCCAAAGGTTTTCTCTGGTGGTAGAATTCTCTCTTTCAAAATATGACTGGAGTTCGGTTGATTTCGACCAAATTTCATCAATAAAAAAAAATTACACTAGTTTTCTTTTCTTAACGGCTTTAATTCTTGGAACAGCTGTATTCGCCCCCTACTTAGTGTCTTTTAGTTACTTTGTTTACACGGTCCTTTAAAAGTGCTTTTATATAAGGACGATTTGAAAGTTTTGTCGTATAAACACCACCAAAACCGTTTTAAGCACTAAATCGATTTTATTTTAAAGCGATTTAAGAAAGCGATTTATCGGGTCGGTATAAGCACTTTAAAAACGCTTTAAAGCATTGCTTCCAACTTAAAAGAAATACTAACCCCTGGTTTTACCGAAAAATCCGTTGATAAACCTAATTGTTTTATTGGTTTTGTTTTTAAACTGATATTTAATGGAGGAGGAGAAAGCGATTTTATCGAAAACCGTCCTTCCATAAAACCGGGTTTAAACGCGTATAAACGTAGTAATTGAAACTCCAAAAATCAAATCACTCCACATATTCGAAAAAAAAACAATTTTTCGTTATGCATTTTAGAATATTTTATTGTTTTGGTAAAAAAAATGGAAAATTCTTATTCAAGATTACCGTAAAAACAGTTTTGAGCTGAATTGTGCCCTTACACTTCATTCCAAATTTAATAGGACCAATTTTGTAACACTGTCAATGAGAGTTCCATATCACCTTCTTTTTTTTCGTTTGAAAAACCTAAAGTAAGGCGGGTGACGTGACTCGCGATATACCGGTTGGGCGCTTGGCTAAACACGTTGAAGCTCGTGAAAGCCGTCAAATTGCTATATTGGTTGATGATCATCCAGTCAGGCATCAAATTTGTCATGATTGTTACGAAGCACATTTTAAGATATTTGACCCGAGTAGACCAAAAAAAATTCATCAGAACTCGCTATATCGCAATTTTTTCAAAATAGCTGCCAATAATTTATTAAATTATTTACTAGGGTTATTGGGTCATGATTATAGCCGATTCTATATATTTTAGGAACGAGAATTAAAAAAAAAATGTTTCAAATCGCTATGACCTTCGGTGCAGGTGACCTTAAAAAATGCAATTTAAGGTAAAAAAACTCATTTTGATAAGGACATTTTTTTTGAAGATAGGTATTAGCGAGGGGTTAACACCTCCGTACAGTAGTTTTAAAAATCTTCTATAATACTTTTTACAGTACATTTACAATATTCGACAGTCCTTCTCCCTTACAATCCTTACAATACCATACAGTAGTAGGTCTTACAGTCCTTTACAATACCTTACAGTCCTTCATTACAATCCTTTACAGTCCTTGAAAATAACATACAATCCTTTTGTCCTTCCTTTACAGTCCCATACAATCCTTTTACAATCCCATACAGTTATTTGCAATACCATGTAATATATGGTGATTTCTTGGAATTTTATTTCAAAAAAATGCATGGCAACAAGGTTAGCATGGCCAGGAGCACCTGCTTTTGAAGTTTCTCATTTTCTAACCGATTTACATCAAACAAACTCCATATTAAGAATGAAGAGAAGTTATTTTTATTTTTCTATAGTTTTTTTATTGACAGGTTGTTCTTCTGTAAAAAAAATACATTTTCTTTTCTCATATTTAGGCTCAACATTTTCCTCTAAAAATTTAGGTGACAAGTAAATATGAATAAAGCTGCTGCCTTAAGTGAAATTGGGTAAAAACTTATTGAATTTTTTTTTGCCAAAAACTGAAAAAATTAAGGACTCTAGAATTTTCAAGGTGTATCTAGACTTTTCCAGCGTGTATCCAGACTTTTCTACGGTGTATCCAGACCTTTTCAGGGTGTATCCAGACATTTTCTTAGTATTTCCATACATTTTCATAGTGTATCCAGACATTTCCAGGGTGAGTCCAGACCCTTCCGGGGTGAGTCCAGACCCTTCCAGGATGAGTTCAGACTCTTCCAGGATGAGTCCAGACCCTTCCAGGATGAGTCCAGACCCTTCCAGGATGAGTCCAGACCCTTCCAGGGTGTGTCCGGTACTTTTCAGAGTGTTACCAGACTTTTCCAAAGTGTGTCCAGACTTTTTCAGGGTGTACTCAGACTTTTCCTATGTGTATCCGAACTTTTCGAGGGAGTATCTAGACATTTCCAGGGTGGGTCCAGACCTTTCCTGGGTGGGTCCAGACCTTTCCAGGCTGTATCCAGACTTTTCCTGGGCATATCCGGACTTTTACAGGCTGTATTTAGACTTCCAAAGTGTATCCAGGTTTATCTCGGCCTTTCCAGGGTGCCGGACTTTTCTATTACATTTTATATGTGCTACCTGTATATTTATTTACTCAAAACATTTTAGCTAAGATTTTGGTCTAACAATCACTTAAAAACGGATAAACCGATTTGGATAAAATTTATTAAGAAGGTAGGGTGTAACCTCGTTCTTAACATAGGCATTGTGCAAGATTTTTATAAGCTTTCCAACGAGGTATCAAAAGGTAAAAAAAATTTCAGGGAAGTTTTTTGGGGGTAGCTTCGAAAGGTGTAATGGGGAAAGCTCAAAAACAATAGGGGTCTGCCCGTCAACACAAGTAATCGTTATGTAAAATATCGTTAGGATTGGTGCAGGGGTTTTTGAGTTAGAGTGGCTACAAAGTGAGCGAAGGCCAGACCGACAGACAGTCCTATACAGTCCTTGACAATCCCATACAGTCCTAGACAATACAGTCCCTGACAATCCTTTACAGTCCTTTACAATCCTTCCAATATTTCTGTTGGTTACAGTAGGTGTACAAATTTGGAGCTAGGTGTTGACCCCTCGGATATTAGTTTATGATTATATCGATTGCATATATTTTGGGGACGAGGATTTCAAAAAAAATGTTTTGAGTCACTCAGCTTTTTCAAGGGTATCAAGGGGAATTCTTGCATAATACGCCCGAACTACTTGCCTGCCAGAGTCATTTCTCCTCTACCAGGAGAGCCCGGGTAGTGTCGGATTCCTACCGACTAAAACCCCCCGATTGTGGCTCCGACCAGCCTGATGGCTGGCCAGAGTCACTGCACTGCAGCCATTAGTGGCTTATTGTGCACCCTTTGATCCTAGTTTAACCACTCCACTCCCCTGTACGAGTTTGTACAGGTCCTTAATGGAGCAGTTCCTAGTGTTGATTCTAGTTTAACCACACCATTAAATTTTCCCCTGTACGAGTTTGTACAGGTCCTTAATGGAGCAGTTCCTAGTCGTTACTGGGTCTAGTTCAACTTCCCCATAAGGCTATACCGGCCATATTCGGTCGCCAGAGCCTCGTCTTTTTAGACAGGGAGCACCACGAGAAGGTGAGGTTGGCATTTGGATATGAGAGGCTAGATGCATTCGCATCATACCGATCGAAAACCTCTGGTCCCATGCCCACTGGGGTAAGCATGGTCTCCAACTGTTCCGAGCAAATATGAAGGTTACATTATATTCTCATCACTATCCCTTACTCCCCCTATTAAAGTTTTGGAAAGGATGTAATTTTTGTTATGAATTTATGATTTTTTTATTATAGATATTAGGTCAGGATTTATATATTTTGAGTATGAGGATGTAAAAAATATATATATTTTTAAAGTCGATACTTAAGTGACCAAGTGACCTTAAAATCGGCGGTGCAAGTTAAATAAGACGTTATTTTTGCAATATTTTCATAAATCACACTGTATATTTGACAAAAAGACACAAAAAAATATTTGCATTTCGTCGTGAATAACCCTGTATAATAACTATTAGGTCACCTTAAAATCAGCGGTGCAAGTTAAAAACATTTATTTATTATTATTTATTAAAATACTACTCGCAAATTAACAAATATTTTTTAGAATCCTCATTCATACTCAAAATATATAAAATAGACTACAATCAAGACTTAATAGCTATTATAAAAAAATCATGACATTCAAACAAAAATTACATCCTTCGTAAATTTGGATCGCGTTTTTCATATCATCATCTATTCCTTACTCTCCATCATAAAAGTGACTTCAAACATTTTCTTTAACATCTTCATCCCTAAAATATATAATATCGACTATAATCTTGCCCTAATACCCATTCCTTCAAAAAATAGTTCCTATCAAAAATAACGTTTTTTTTTTACTTTAAATTGCATTTTTTAAGATCATGGAAACATTTTTTTTTTTAATGTATCGTATCCTAAATATATAAAAACGAATATAATGATGACCTGATAGCGAGCCTGATAAATATTACCAAAATTTTAATAAATTTTTATACAACGCTGATTTTAGTGTTACTGAAGGTAGTAGCAAAGTATATAAAATAGCTATTATAAAAAAAGTCATGAATTCATAACCGAAATGACATCCGTCGTAAACTTAGAACGAGTTTTTTTAAGGTCATCCAAGGTCACAGTGACTTAAAATATATAAAATCGACTATAATAGTAACCTAATACCCATTATTTTAAAAAATGCTTTTATCAAAATATGACGTTTTTTCTTACATTTTGTAAAGTCATTGAAGGTCATCGCGATTTGAAACATTATTTTTTTAATTTCTCGTACTCGAAATATATAAAATCCACTATAATAATACTAACATTTTTAATAAATTATTGTCCGCCATTGAAAAAAAAATGGCGATATAGCGAGTTCTGATGAACTTTTTTTTTATTTACTCGGGTCAAACCTCTTAAAATGTGCTTCTCAACAATTGTACCAAATTTCATGCTTGTAGAACAATTTGTCGCTTTTTTTCCTGTAGAAAATGGACTACTAGGTAATATTCTTTCTTACGCCTAGTGTATCAACTTGATCGCACACTTAAAACTTTTACAGAAACTAAAAACTTCTGGAACTAAGATGGGTACTTTGCATTCGATCGCAAGCAAACGGACACAACAACCCAAATGGCGAAAAACGTTAAAAATCACAACTTGTTTGGTCAAAAAAATGGTATGGGGGACTATTAAAATCGTGAAATTTGACTTTTCTTAATTTTTATCAAAAATCAGTTACTAAGGTTCCAAAACACCTTAATCGAAGAAAAAAAAAAGTTGTCTGTCGGTCTGCTGTCTGTCTGTATACACGATAACTCAAGAACGCCTTAATCGATTTTAACGAAATTTGGTACAAAAATCCTCTATTGGCTGACCATGAACTGATTAACTTTTGGGTAGGGTGGTGGGGGGTTGAAAGAGGAAAAGGGGGATAAAATATTTAAAAAAATTGTAACTTTGGAACAAAGCAAGTAGCGTTATACATCTTTCAGATTTAAGTTTCCATGAATATGGACTACAAATTTTGTTATAAAGTCCAAATTCGTGGGAGCTTTAGTTTCCGAGTTATTTGAAAAAATGTTAAAATATGTAAAACAAATCATAACTTTAGAAGTAAAGCAGCTATTGATATGCGATTTTCATTTTTGGTTTTCGTAAATATTACCCAAAAATTTTGTTATGAGGTTCAAATCTTTCAAAGCTACGGCGAGATATTTTAATTTCCTGTCAACATAAAATAATTGGTTGTATGGTGGACTAACCGTGCTTTCTAGCACCAATTTTTTGATTTCTAGATTTTAAAAATCGTATTTTTAAAAAAGTGAAAAAACCCCATTACTGATGCAAATTGTATAATTTATAAATTACATTTTTTTTATTTTGTTTTCTCCAGGAGATTGGACTAGTCCAAATGGTAAATCCGTATCCGTGGCCGTCAAAGTACTAAAGGCAGATGCTCTAAATCAGCCTGGAATTTTCGAGGATTTCATAAAGGAAGTCCAGGCCATGCATTCATTAAGCCATCAAAATTTAATCAGGTATGTATAACTATTTTATTTGTTTGGTGCTAAAACAAAATTTAAAGCTGTGTTACTTGGTTGGTCAAACTTTTTATCGCAGCGGTAAAATCCTAGCTGACTGGCTGAAATCAACATTTCTTAAACTACCTAAAAAGTATTCAGCGAAGAAGTGCAGCAATTACCACCTAATCAGCCTAATGAATCATATTGTTATTTTCGGACTAAATGTATATTCCTCATAGGCGACACAGTTTAAATTTGGGTGAAAGAGTTAGATACAAGGGAAACCCCATTTGTTATTCAAGACTTGGTAGTGGAAAAGCTCAAATAATCTCTTTGAAAAGTTGATCTGGATGATCGATATACTAAAGATAATTAACGAATGGGTAGTGATTGCGTGCACTTTAAATCTAACGAAAAAACAGGAGTTTTTTGTACTTAGTGCCAAATGAACCTCCTGATCTTCGACTTTTCACACAGAGGGTGGAATCTAGGACGACGCCGTTTCGTCCTTATTAGGGACACATCAGCTAGGTGTACCACAAAGACAGACAACTCGCTCGCGCTTTTACGCCAAACAATTCGGCAAAGCGCAGCGGCGGTTGTTTTGCTTGTAGACGAAACTTGCATACAGATGGATGGCATTGTAATATGTCAGTGGGTACTCTTCTTGGTTTTCGGAGGTCGGTACTCGAAAGAAATTGTCTGCGAGCGAATCGTCTCTGTCATTGTGGTACTACCCAGGATGTTCATTTTGCACTAAGTACAAAAAACTCCTGTTTTTTCTAAAGATAATTGCCAAGATATACTGGAACCAGACAGCTCAAATAAAAGTTGATGACTAAATAAATATTTTTGAAAACGGTTTTTTGAAGCGACTGCGCCATGTGACGATATAAAATAGATGATTTTAAATCATAACATCCATTTATTACCAACTGTCAATATCAAACTCAAAACCATATAAACAACAAGATACAAGGTAAAATATATCGGGTCGAACGCGTCGATTCTTACAAGTACCTGGTTACCAATCAAGAGAAGTCAGTGTAAGAATAAAACAGACCAGAGCACCTTTCATCAAAATAAAATCAACAATTATTTGTTATTATGCGTTTAGAATTTTATATTACGCCATAAAGGCATGTACACTTGACTAATGCCATGTTCAAAAAGCTGAATTCATCCAAGATGTGTTATCGTAGAATGCTCAGAATTATGGTGACCCCTATCCGCCTGCTCACTTTTCGGTTCGCAGTTCTGACATCAGAATCGCACTTCTGACATCAAACACGGGAAATTTCTCAGTTGTTACGTGCCCCTATTCGCTTGCTCACTTCACAGTTCTCACTTCCCATTTCTGACGTCACAATCGCACTTCTGACATCACAAACGGGAAATTTCCTAATTCACTGGTTCTTACATGCCTCTACCCGCCTGATCACTTCACAGTTCTCACTTCCCGAAAAGACACATCGCGCTTGTGGTCTCAGAAATACAAAATTTCTTTGTTATTGCGTTTTCCGATTGTAATTTTTAACGTGGTAGATGGGTTGCATAGTAATAGAAGTTGAGAATGGGCAAATTGCCTATTTTTGCATTTAGCCACGTCAGTTTTCTACGGTTGACGGTTGACGCCGAGTATACCAAACCAAAAAAAGCCATTATTTTCGCCAAGAAAAGGCCACCTTCCGGCTTTAAAATCCTTCAAAAATAATCTAGGTAAGTCGTAACTAACGAACGGATTCTTGACAAATGCCTATCTCAACATTGATGTTTGTTTACCTTTTTGAAACGAATTTATATAAATCTCCTTCATTTCGTATTTCTTGTGCTTTAAGGACAGTTCCGAGTGGTAATAAGGCAGATGGTGTCTTTACCCAGATAAACAAAGTAAAGAACATTCAAAATTTTACCCGCTGACGTGGGCACAATCCGTGTATAAAGCGCAGGAAATATCAAACTTAAAGTAAAAACCATAAGCATATAAAGACAGGCGAGACGCTCCAAAGTTGGCCCAGCTCTAAGTGAGTGGACAAGGCTTCTTGAGGAAGTCGAGGACTGTTGACCTCCAAATCGAACTAACAGGTGGGTGTTTTCTCACCTGACGATAAAGGTAGAGCCATTTTGTATAATCAATATCCTATGTTTCTGATTAACTCGCTTCTGTTATTTTTATAAAATATAAGGAGCCCTTACACACCACAACTACTACACAACTTCAAGGTTTAACGATGACTAAACCCTTCTATTTCTATGACAATCAGAGGAACTTAAAAACTTTAATAACTGGACCGACAATAGTTTTTAGTAAGTACATACACAAGAAAACAAAGTTTCTTTTTTTCCCATGGTTTATAAAAGTGAATATGTATAATTAGGGAAATTTTGGAACGCTTAAAATTTTGGCAACTTTGACAGTCGATGTGGTAGTGTTTAACAACCACTACTACGCATCGATTTTACCAGACTTTTTGGAATACATTAAAAACTGCCACTTGTAAAAAATTTAGAGATGAGGAAAATCTCAAAATTGGGATTTATTTTACAACATAAGTGTTTTATATGTTCAAACCTGGTAATATAATTATCTAAAAACCACAAAAAATAACCACATCCACAACGAAATGAATTCGTAGCTTACGGCAGTGGTCGTAGTTAATTACCACAACGGTATGACGTTAAGTTATTGCACAGACGTAGTAATTGCTATAACCACTACAAAGTGTCAAATAAGCGTTCCAAAATTTCCCTATTATCTACTTTAAATTTGTGCTTTAAGTAGCTGACGGGGTTAGTATTTGATATAATAAGTCTAAATAAAAAATATTTTACTAACTTAGTAAGTTTTGGAGAGAACTTTGAGCTAGGATGACCGATTAGGTCTTAAGTATATCGTTTTTCTTTGTTTCAGGCTACTGCGGAGGCCAGAGCAACCTTTTTGGGCTGCAAACAAGTTGACTATGGCATGAATAATTAATAAATATTAAAAAAAGTTTGACTTTGTATAGTTATTTGGTAATACATTATGTTTAATATACTTAATAATTAAATTAATTTGTTTATTAGGAATGTTTCAATGTTGTTTTATTTGAAATATTTAAGTTTATTTTAAAAGTTTCATCAATCATCAATCAAATTTCATTCAATCATTATTTTAGTATAAGATTCAACCCCAGTAGCAGCGCATTCACCATGATCCGTAGAAAGTAACGGGAAATACCCAGTTCAGCATACAGGATCGAAAACCCAGAATACAAAATAAGGGAAAAGAGGAAGTACAGTGTAACCATACCACCTAGAGAGGCATGGGCTAGGAACGAAGTCGACCCTTCAGGCAATGCCATGATCTGCTTCACAGATTGATCAAGGCTAGCAGACAAGGAATCGACAGGAGCAGGTCTGTTCATAGAAAATAGGGAGATAAAGAAGAGCTACCCACTAGGTCGCTACGCAACGGTTTTCCAGGCGGAAGTATATGCCATACTGACAGCTGCTCGAGAGGAAGAAATAAGAGCCGGAGCAGAAGATAAGGTGTACATATGCATGGACAGACAGGCTGCCATAAAAGCACTTTGTAAACCTACAATGCCAAAAGGATCTAGCAGAGGAAAAAGAGGTTGAACTTATCTGGGTTCCAGGACACATGGGCATCCCAGGTAACGAGATGTTGGACGAGCTTGCAATTAAAGGGTCAGCTCAGGTATATGTCGGACCGGAACCGTGCCTGGGTTTTACTAGAGGTCAGATGAAATCTGCCACCAAGGAATGGACCCACACAAGACTAAATCAGGAGTGGCAACACAAGAAGGGACTGGTTGCTGCGCAGGAAACGTACAGAAATAGGGCCCCTAATAGGAGTCCTCACTGGACACTGCGCGCTCCAAGAGCACCTGGCAAGGATGAAGGTAGTGCGGGATTCAACTTGCAGAGAGTGCTGGGAGGGGGATGAATCCTCACACCACTATCTTGCAAGCTGTCCGGCCTACAGAGGAATCAGAGAGGGAATCTTCGGACAGGAAGTGTTCGAGCCGGAACACCTTCCGACGCTGAAATGGTCGGATATCCTGACCTTTATCCAAAGGACGAGAAGGTTCACCCGTGGTGGAGTGGGAGCGTGAAGGGGGAGCTCTGAAGGATGGCGAAAAGGACTCGCGTAAAGCCTAGTCGCCGGGCAGGGAGCCCCCCCCCTTATTCTACTACTACTGCTAACCATATGTTAGTCAAATGTGGAAACAATTATTTCTGGTAACAATGGCTTTTAAAGTCTTATTATTTTTAAATTCTAAGTTATATTTTTAGGGAAATTTATTTTATTCAATTTATTAAATTTGGAAAAGGAAATAGAAATATAATTTGATGTTGTCAAGCAGGCCTTGTTTGTTTATAATTAAAGTAAAAATAGTAAAATATAACTTTTAATTAAAGCTTTAAAGAACAAATTACAAAAGTTTTTTTTTATAATGAAACGACTGCATAAAAACTTTATTTAATGAATCATTTGTAATTTTATTATACACCCAATTAACTGTTTTTCTCTCATAGTTGCAACATGTTCAGCGAATCCAATTTTTAAATTTTTTAATCTCAAAACATGAAAAAATAACCAAAAGAAATGGGAAGTGAGAACTGTGAAATGAGCAGGCGGTTAGAGGCACGTAACAACCAGTGAACTGAAAAATTTACCGTTTATGACGTCAGGATGCGATTGTGACGTCAGAAATGGGAAGTAAAGTGAGAAGGCGGACGTGATCATATCATATCAATTTTAATTGATTAAAAGAAGAAAAAATCGCAGTAAACGGTTTTCGCTGTATATGCTTTAGCGGTAAAAAATCGCACTGTAAAAAATTTGCGGTAATTTTTTTGCGGCACACACCATTAATGCTTGTGCTGTTTAGCAGCAGCAAAAAGCGCATGCCAAAAATACTTATAATAAAAGGTCCGCGGCTTATCCGCGGAAGCAAAAAAATTTTTGGGTTGCTAGGGATTCGCTTTATCCAAATGTATATTTTTGCCTCATTTTTTGTTTGTTTTATTGGTCCTGCGCGGTAAAAGTCTTTCGCGGTAAATTCATGCGGGCTAGGGTCCGGGAAAGTAACGTATGATTTTAGCTATTTCATGAAAGTTCGGAGATTTTTGCAGACGCTTAAAATAAGGAGAGCAATCGCCGCCTCCCATCCATTCCGTTAGAATTTTAATAAAATATAACTAATACTTCAAAATATTTGTTACCTAGTATAAGGTTGGGGGGTGCAAAAAGAGAGGGTCGAAATTAAAATTTGGCAAAATTGGTGTTAGACTTATTTGCTGCGATTTAAAAGACTTTTTTTTATTTAAGAACAGTTTTTAATTATTTTTCGATAACACACGAAAGTAACCAAATCTGCAGTCTATAATGCCTCAGAAAGTTTTATATTTCACACGCATATCAATTTTATTTTTGTCTCTAGAGACGAAAATGAATGACAGCAAACCATCCAAACAATGTAGGTATCTAGTAGGCTATGATTTGTAGAAGCGTCGGAAATAGACCGAAACCATTTTCGTCTCTAGAGAAGAAAATACTTTCTTCACTTGAGATGAAAATTAAAAAAATTTAATAATAATAAAAATACGAATTAAATCCTAAAGTGGTCGTAGGAAAAATAGCGTAGACAACTCGATAGAAAGTACCTTCCTTACACTCGCGTGTTGTTTCACTCGGCTAGCGCCTTGTTCAAAACATTAACTCTCGTGTGAAATATGCCACTTTCTTCTCTCGTTATGTAATATATTATATACTAATGAATTAAAATTTTAATTTTTGTTTCTTATTAGCGTGAAGAAGTGGTGTATGGATATTTTTGTCTTACATGGATCTAGCCAGGGACAAACCCACCGCCAATCTTTTTTTTTCTATTATTTTCTCGAAATACTGGGAAAACCTGTGTTTTCCCCTTGCGAAAACACTTACATGATTATATTAAGTCAAAAAATTCCAACAAATAATTTTTATTTCTTGGTAATTCCTCGGGTAATTCCTTATTCTGCTTAATAAAGGTTCTAAAAACACCATCCAGCATCGTTATTTGAGCAATTGGAGACAGTTACTACTCATTTTATATAATAATAAATATAACTTCTTTTTTTGTTTTTCTCTAATGGTAAAATCAATCGCAAAAACGCGAAAATCCACCCAAAATCCTACGAAATCCCTGCTTCGGAGCGAGAACTGTTTCTTCTTAGAACTGTGGGGTTAGAACGCAAAAATGTCAATGCGCAGGCGTTGTGAAATCCGGAACTAGTTCAGAACTATCTTGAGAAAGCCTTATAGGTAACTTTCGACGAGGATATGAAGTATAGTAAAAACATTGGCATAAAGCACCCTGGGAAAGATTTTAAAAATTTTCTCGAACGGCAAGCTCAGTAAATCAAACTTTATTCCTTCTTACAGCATGAATTTTTCCAGGAAATCCGTCACCAATAATCTCCTAATAAGCAGAGCCCACTGCAAATCCTTCAAAGTGTTGATTATTATGTAAAAAAATATTAAAGCACCCTCAAAATTATTTTTTTTAGATTAGAAGTTTAGTGTAGATAGACGGTAGGTAAGGGTTAGGGAGCCAAAATCGATTCCCTACATTTAAGTATCACCTAGAGATTTTAGGGGTCACCTAAACACTCAAGCAAACAAAAACCGACCCCTACCTAAATTTAGGGACTCCCTAGTGCTAGGGTTACCCTAAATTGGTTGGTGCAAATGGCCATTAGAGAAAATAAGTTATTTATCAGTGATGGTCATAATGAGGATGGTAAGCCTTACTTGGATTACTCACCGTGGTAAAAAAAGATCTGGCAACTAATATTATGTTGAGCTACTGATCCTAAGTAATTTTATTGACAGATTTTGTTATCCAATAACCAAATTCTTATCTTTAGGTTATATGGGGTGGTACTCTCTCAACCGATGATGATGGTGACCGAATTGGCTCCCTTGGGCGCTCTCTTGGACTTTTTAAGAAAACAGTGCCAACACACCCCAGTGCCAATGCTATGCGAGTATGCTACGCAGGTAATATTTCGTTTCTTTAAAACTTCTTTTTTAGTTCAATCTTCTTTTTTAGTTCAATCATAAAACTCAGTTTGGTTAAATTTTTATTGATATAATAATGGTAATAGAGACATTTTGCACCTTTAATTTTAAAGCCTATAATTCTCTTCGTCACACTTTTATAATTTTACAAGAAGGTAACAGCTGAAAAAAAATTTGTGTAACATGTAAAATGCCATATAAATCTGGCCAAGGCATTTGAACATGTATTGCTGTAATACCATATAAATTTATATGGGTAATGCCGAGTAATGCCCATCCTAATACTTCATATCAGTATTCTGTAGAATATCACAAGGGATGAGAGTTTGTTGCTTTAAAAACTGTTTGAGAGCAGTTTTGTTTTCTCGACGTTAGGGTGACGAAGGGTGCCACTTTAAGCCCACTTGTATCTGAATAAATTAATTTTACTAACGTTCCTAAGTCAAAGCTGGGTGCAAGTAAAGAAAAAAAATTTAACGAAGAAAATGTCATATCAATATCACCGAGTTGGTAAGGATTTGCTTCACTAAAGCATCATACATGTATAAATAAACAGCAAAGTGGTTTCGATGGCAGGGGTAAGGGAATTTATCGGAAAAAGTTTTCCCTTGATCGGAATTTAAATCCGAGAACTGTAGAGGTCCCGGAAGAAAAAAAAAACTATAAATTTGATTCACATTTCTTTGTTTTACTGCGTAGCATTTTGGTTTAATAAAATAAATGGTGAAATCGACTTGGTTGCCTTCTTATTTTCATTTAAAATTATACTCTGTGTCTTTATTTACCTGACTGATGAAAAATTTGATTAATTGGTTTTTTAATTTTTAACACTTTAATGGACATTTGGTTTAGGTAGAATAAAGTAGAGTTTCGAACTTCCATTGTCTTTATTTCTTAGTTTTTCACAACGTTTCAATTGATTACCGGGTAGCCAAAAAAAAAACCGGAATTATTTTAAATGGCTATAGCTTTGTTAACTCTTTATCGACTGTAACGAGCTCTATTAAAAGCGAATGCAATTCCCCTTCGACAAATTTGAAAAAGTTGGCGGCCATCTTCAAATCAAAGATGGTGGATATTGTCAAAATGAAAATTTCAACTCGTTTCTTTTTAAGGAATCTACTTAAATGAAATTTAAAAATTAACACTATTCAAAAGACTAGTCTGTACCAAGGCGATCGACATATCGCTTATTAAAATCGTTTAAGTAATTAGGATTTATACTCAAAAATTTGGGAGAAGTTCCAGTGCTCTATATGTAAATAATGAATATATTCATATCGCCGCAACTTTTTTATTTCCTAACCGATTTTAATGAGTGATAGCTCGTTTGATGAAATATTAAATTTTCCTGCGACGACAAAAATTGTCGATCATTTTTGAATTTAAGATGGCGGATCTTATACGAGATAATCATAATTAATCTCGTTTATTTTTATGAAGCCCACTCAAGCAAAGTATCGTGAATGTGACTATTCAGAAGCCTAGTTTTTGTCGAGGCGATCGACATATCGCTCATTCAAATCGGTTAAGTACTTCAGGATTTACACCTAAAAATTTGGGAGAAGTAAATCCTAAAATAATTAACCGATTTTAATGAGCGATTTTTGGGCGGTTTTATTAGTCGTTACTTCGCTTGAGTTGTTTAAAAAAAAATAAACGAGATTAAATATGCTTTATCTCGTGTAAAATCGGCCATCTTAATTTCAAAAATAACCGCCAATTTTTTTGTCGCTACAGGAAAATTTAATTCTCGAATAAACGAGCCATTACTCGTTAAAATCGGTTGAGAGTTAATATATGCATTATTCACATAAAGAGTACTAGAACTTCTCCAAAACTTTTAGGTGTAAATCCTAAAGTGCTTAACCGATTTTAATGAGCGATATGTCGATCGCCTTGGCAGAGACTAGGCTTCTGACTAGTCTTATTCTCGATTCCTGAGTGGATTTCATATAAGTAAACGATGATTATCTCATATAAGATCTGCCATCTTGAATTTAAAAATGATCGACAATTTTTTTTTTGTCATCGCAGAAAAATTTAATTCTTGAGCAAACTAGCTATCACTCGAATTGAAAATGGGTCGTCCATTTTCTCAAAGAGACTTGAATTTCAAATGCTTCAACTTAGGAAACTCAAAGTCATAGTCTCAAAATACAAAAGCTAATTCTAATTGCAAGAACCGTCAAAATTAAAAAAATAAAATAAAATAGAAAATAGTAATTACCTGGTATATAAAACGTCACGGTAGAGATTAACATTTAAAGAACATTACAAAAGTGTAAAAAGTGTAAAAAAGTAAAAATAAAAAACATTTAAAAAAACGAGACTCTTTCTACATTTTACAAACAAAAACATATGAACATTTTTAGGTTAGGTAAAGGACATAACCACAAAATAATTATAAAAGTTTTAAAAAAATTATTTATGCCGGAGTAAGGATTGAACCCGTGTATTCTGGACGAAAGGCAGATACGTTATCACTGCGCTATAGTCGCTGTTGATAAAATTTTTATGAAAATATTTTTACTGCTGTAGATTGTTAAATATTAAACCGGGCTCAAAACTGAAAACATCATTCACACACACCAACACTGGGCTCTTTTTGGCCTTAGTAATCTCCATTTTCTCTAGCAAGTCTAATTTATTGCTCTAAGGCTGATTTTGTCTCTGTAATATCTGTGTTTTTATATTTGTTAACAAAACTCAAATGTTCTCGGACTCTAGTTAAAACATTCCTCCCCGTCTGTACTATGTAGGTCGCAGGGCAACTACCACAGCTTAGAGAGTATACCTCCGATTTTGACAACCTCCCTGATTTGTCTTTAACCTTCACTAAATGAACTTTTAGGGTATTAATAGTCTTGAATGCAATAGAGATGTTAAAAGGCTTAAAGAACTTTGCTAACTGAAATGAGAGATTACCGAAGAAGGTCAAACATCTAAATGGTTTAACATCAGGTTTTGAATGTAAAATATGGAAAGAAAATTTGTACTTGTTAAGAAATTTAAAATAAAGTTTATTAAAAGATATTACAGAGACAAAATCAGCCTTTGCCAACCACCTTTTGTCAACTAAACACGACTTTTCAATTTCTGAAAACGTAACCTTGTTACATGAGTGTAAAAAGAGCAATAAATTAGACTTGCTAGAGAAAATGGAGATTACTAAGGCCAAAAAGAGCCCAGTGTTGTGTGAATGATGTTTTCAGTTTTGAGCCCGGTTTAATATTTAACAACCTACAGCAGTAAAAAGATTTTCATAAAAGCTTTATCAACAGCGACTATAGCGCAGTGATAACGTATCTGTCTTTCGTCCAGAATACACGGGTTCAATACTTACTCCGGCATAAATAATTTTTTAAAAACTTTTATAATTATTTTGTGGTTATTTCCTTTACCTAACCTAAAAATGTTCATTTGTTTTTGTTTGTAAAATGTAGAACGAGTCTCGTTTGTTTAAAAGTTTTTTATTTTTACTTTTTTACACTTTTTACACTTTTGTAATGTTCTTTAAATGTTAATCTCTACCGCGACGTTTTATATACCAGGTAATTACTATTTTCTATTTTCTTTTCTTTTTTAAATTTTGACGGTTCTTGCAATTAGAATTAGCTTACTAGTATATCGTAATTTGTAGGTCTGAAGATGCCTATGTAGGCGAAACACGTGTCACCTACCAAATTTTGAATAAAAAATTTTGTATTTTGAGACTTTATTACTTTGAGTTTCCCAAGTTGAACCATTAGCTATCACTCATTAAAATCGTTTAAGAAATAAAAAAGTTGCGGCGATATGAATTTACATATAGAGCACTGGAACTTCTCATAAGTTTTTGGGTATAAATCCTAAGGTACTTAAACGATTTTAATAATCAATATGTCGATCGCCTTCGTAGAGACTAGGCTTTTGAATAGCGTTAATATTTTAATTTTATTTAAGTGGATTCCTTAAAAAGAAACGAGTTGAAATATATGCTTCACTTTGACAATGTCCACCGTCTTTGATTTTAAAATGGCTGCCAAGAACTACCAAAGATATAGCAATGTCGAGTCATTCCGGTTTTTTTGGGCCACCCAGTATGTATCCGAAATCGTCATCAGGTGAATACTAACAAAAACTAAGATAACATTATACCACCAATACCGTCATCAACATCTATTCTTTTCTTTTTCAACTTGCAGTTATACATGGAGACTCTACAACAGATAAAAACATACATCGAAAACTAAACAACTGCACTTAAATACAAAATTTACGCTTGAACTGGATCAAGTTAAATGAATTAATTTTCTCTACTTTTGCTTAAACTTCAATTCGGTATATATCGCAAACAAACACAGCACATGATTCCAAAAATTTCTTACAGACCCCACCAACATAAAACAGCCGCACTAAACTGCTACATACATGGACTAATTAAAATTCCTATGTCAATAAAAAAAACTTGTAAACCATAAAATTTTAACCAACCAAGTAAAATATATAACCATCCCCTTCGCCACCACTTACAGATCACAAAAGAAAGATCCAAAAACTTCCTTTGCCTAAACATCCAAATGAATCTAAATACACACAAATTTCTCTCATTTTGCCTTCGAACACCTAAACCAGACCCATTCCCTTTCAACACTGGTACATCATCTAACACTAACACAACAGAACATTCCTACACACAATCATCTCTATGTACGCAACTCGACCCTTTCCCACCACTCACACAACCTCCCACTCCACACACATCCTCCCAACTCGACGTCATACTTTAAGAGACCATCCTCCCAACTCGACGTCATACTTTAAGAGACCACATTAAGAAATCTTATAAACTCGGAATCCATTGACTTTGATTTGTTTTCGTTCTGTCAAAACAAGATAACCTAAAATTTACATTTATTGTCAAAAGAAAAACAAGTTAAAATTATAAATTGTCTACACGTAATATTTTAATATTTGTCTCAATGTTAAATAGTTTTATAGAAAGAAACATTTTTAACCTCTGGCAATTAAGTAATAGCGTCTTAATTCTCATACATCTCTACTAATAATAGCAAGAATTTTTTTAAATAAGAGGATGGGGGCCGTTTACAAATTACCCTTGCTACTCCAAATAACAGAGCGGTGCTGAAGATGGATTAGCACAAGCCGAAAAAGTTCCAGTAAAAGTGGAAATGAAAGTTTGAAACTATAGTTTACTCCCAAGTTTAGCATCGTCTACCACCTTCAAACAACACTTTGTTTGGCAATATACAAATTTTTAGATAAAATGTATTTTTCACATTCATTTAGGTTGCGAATGGCATGGCTTATCTCGAAAGCAAACGATTTATACACAGGGACTTGGCTTGCAGAAATGTGTTATTATCAGCAGCAGATAAGGTAAATATCCCAGTTTTTTTAGTTCAATTGTTTTTGAAAACTTTTGGGATTTTAAAGAAATTTTGAAAATACCACAACGTACATGTGCCACGAGAGTTTCAAAAAAGTAATAAAATTATTATTTCTTTCAAATAGACCAAACCTTTCTAATAAATCCTTCGAAATAGTTTTTTTACTTTAGTGGGTATATCGCTATCAAAAATTTTCTCATAGTGCTATCAAAAATTTTTCCACTAAAGGGATAATTTAGAAGATTTTTTTCAAAGGCCACAAGAAGTATTTAATTCTGTTGAAAATAAAATTACTAAAAAAAATTAAAGAACGTACCTAAGACTTGATAGAGACTCAAGCTGTACTATAATTTGAAGTATTACTTTCAGGTTTGTCAATTAAATGGAATTTTCAAAAAAAAAAATTACAAACACGTGGAATGCGTTTTTTTATCGATGAAATTTAAATAAACATGATAGATCTCTATGGCTCCACTATTAAACTTTTTCTTTTGTTTACTTTTCTTTTTTTTTAAATTTCAGGTAAAAATAGGAGACTTTGGTCTCATGAGAGCGCTTCCCCAAGAAGACGACTGCTACGTAATGACGGAACATAAGAAGGTCCCTTTCCCATGGTGCGCGCCGGAATCTTTAAGGTCCAGACACTTTTCTCACGCCTCTGACACGTGGATGTTTGGGGTGACCGTGTGGGAGATGTTTACTTTTGGGGAGGATCCTTGGATGGGGCTGATAGGTGAGAAAAAGAAATACAAGAAAACTAGTTTTAAATGAATTGTCTAACCTTGAGTGGTGGATGAGAAGATCGCTATTCTAAGTCAAACCATTTTAATTATTTTTGATCAAGTGGATCCTGTTAAAGCTGTATTAATAATAAAACAAAAAACTTCCCTGGCTAACAGATAACATGGAGTAATAAAACTCAAAGATGGGACTACTATAAACAATTACGCAACACTACAAATATCGCAATATCTCGCTCTTTCCCAGCGTCTTAAAAGACTTGACATTATCGGGAACAACAAAAACTCTAAATTGCTACCAGAGGCACTAGATAAACCAAACGAAATAAATGATTTTTTTCTTAAATACTCGGGGGTAGGTTCGAGGGTGGATCCAGAGCTTATAACGTTTTATCACCAATTTATTTTTTAAAAGTCACTACAGAGGAAATAAAAAAACACTTGCATAGTATAAAAACTTGAGCAATTGGATCCGACCTCGTAAACTATCAAATGATTACTTTGTGTTGTCCCAAAGTTTTGCCCTTTCTGACTATTAATATCATTGCATAAATATAATTTTCCTCAATGTTGTAAATAATAAAACGTCAAGAAAAATGAAAAGAAAAATAGGAAAAATACGATTGCTCACTAAAACTTGGACTGGAAACCGGCCATTTCGCATGCACAGGTTTGCTAATTGATGGGATATTGTTTCTTCAACGATTTTATAGACCCCTTGTGAGGTAAGGAGCGTGCGTCTCAAGTCGTAAGTGAGCAAAGACCACGCGGACAACAACAAAATTTTATGGGCATAAATTCATGAAATAAAAATATTGGCGAAAATCAATCAATTAGGACTAATAATATAATAAACTCCTGTATGTATTTCCATCCGCTTGGAAAATCGCGAAAGTTAAGCTATTGCCAAAGAACGCAGTACAACTACTAGTGTCCAGTAAGTATTCTACCTTGCATATCAAAAATTCTAGAGAAAATAATAGACCTGCAAATTCCAGAACTTCTGGAAAATTACAAAATTCTTTCAGAACATAAATCAGGGTTTGGACCTGGATTTAGTTGTTTAACGGCACTGACAAATATAACAGACGACATTTTTGCGAAAAACGATGACGGAAAAACCACTTCTTTCATTTTGCTTGACTATTTCAAGGCCTTCGATACAGTTAGTCACGAGCTGCTTTATGCTATACTTCACTTTATAGGATTTACACAACAAGCAGTTACTTCCATTCAAAGTTATTTAGAACTCAGTCATCAGTTTGTGGAAACATCTTCCGGTAACTCATACAAAAGTGAAACTAAAAGGGTGCAATTATCTCGCCAACCCTCTTCTCTATCTATACTTGCAACCTCTCCAATTGCCTAACAAACTGCAAATGGAATCAGTACGCAGATGACTATCAAATTCGGTATTCTTTTCACCTTCAGGACTGGATTATAGCAAAGCACATCATAGAAAATGACCTCAAAAAATTAATTGACTATTCAGAAAAACATAATTTAAAAATAAATCCTAAAAAGAGAGCTATTATCTCTTTTTTGGTAAAAATAAGGCACAAATAAAAAACTGTATCATATCTTCAAAGCTGTTTTGAACATTAAAGTTAAAAGAGAAGGTAAATTGATGGTAAACTTGACTTGAGATTTTACTCTGAGGTCCCCGTCTTATTTGGGCATTTCTTGGTCAACATTGCTTGTCAAAAGTTTTTAATAATGTCCTGAAGAAGTCCCTCAATGTTAAGGACTTTTTTGGTTTAAAACTGAACTCAAAGTTACTTATTTTTGACCTACAGATATTCCTCAAAGTTAGGGTTTTTTTGGAATAAGTTTGAGGACAAAAATTTGGTTTTTTGACCAAATAAGTACAACCTAAAAATATTTTCGAATTATGGAAAATTATTCTATTTTATTTAACCATATGAAATATTAAGATTTGATTAGGTTAAAACTTCAGTTTTGTTTTTCTTTATGGGAAGAAAGTAGTTCTGGTAGAAAACAAGAAAACTCCTTTGCGTCACGTGTCCTCTAACGAACTGTCATGATCAGCTGTTTAGAATAATCAATAATTATAACTTTCATGTTCCTTCTCAGTATTTTGACCTATTAGATACCTAACCACCTATCATAAAAAGGGATAGATATTCAAACAAAGAAAGTAGATGTTTAGGTAAAATTTGGGTTTAAGGAAGAGAGGGCATTCACGTTTTGATCGTCAAAAAGTATACTCTGTGTTAAAGTAACTACCTAGTAGTGGTGATCCTGACAGTTTTGTGTTTTAACATGCCAAAAGAAAAAAGAAGCAAACCTTTCACAGCATCAAGCAGGTTTTACAGAAAAGTTAAAGAAATTAAAAAGTGATAGTGGGAACCCAACAAGTCCTAGTGGAACTTTTTCGAATTGTTTGCTTGCTTTATGTCAACAATCAACATGACAACTGACAACCGAAAGATGGGCAGGGGGTGTGCGGGGAACAATTGGTAATGAATTCGAAAAATGGATAAACCGTCCTTGATGCAAAATTAATAAGAAATTTTGGCTTCAACATTGCGAATTTTGTGTTTGAGGGGAAAAAAATATGGTTAACACGACTTTTAGGGCACGGTCGCCAAAAAAAGGTAAGGCGCCATGTTTTTTTCTCTTTTTTGATTTTATGATTACAAATTGGAAATAATATTAATTAGTGTTTTCCCGAAGCATAATTTTGGTGATTTTTTTGTTAAAACTGCATGTTTCGATGGGCGCGTGGACTTTATGGAAGTAAAAGTAAACAAATCAACAAAAAATTTTTTGGCGCATGTCGGTTGCCTCCCATTAATAGTTTAAAATAGTAGTTTAACCCCTATGATTAAAATATAACTGTGATTTTACATCACCATTTTTTATTTTCAAGTTGTTGTAGGCCATGGACATAATTATTATTTTTCTCTTTTTTTATTTTCATTTAAAAATGTTGTCATCTCCTTCTATTCTGGCACGTAGAGGGCGCTTCAGTTACAGACAAACAAGAAGGCACTGAGAGGGTATTGTGTACAATAGGACACAAATTATGTTGAGCATTTATGCAGATGTGTACATGTGTTCCAAAAGTTGGTAAAAAGTGTCCTCTGGGCAAATTCACCTTCAGGAAAAAAAAATTAATTACCTTGGTTTTTGTCCCCACTTTGGTAAAAAGGCGGGAAATTTCCCTCTTTTTTGACCTCGCAGTTTTTCATAAGAAAAAATTACTAGCTTAACTCGGGAATATTTTACCAACTTTTAACCAAAAATGTTACTTGCGGTAGCCAAATTCCTACTTCAGATTGTGCCAAAAATCTGGGTCTAATGCTAGATACAAAATTAAGGTTTTGACAACACGTTAGTCTAAATATAAAAAGTGCATATTCATCGCTAAAGCTGCTATACCCTCATAGACACTTTCTAACAATTAAGCAAAAAATTAATATTACGGATACCTTGGTTCTCAGCTTTTTTAATTATGGTGATGTAATATACGGCCCATGTCTAGACCGAAATGAACAGCTGCGGATACAAAAGGTACAGAAATTCTGCCTCAAGTTTATCTATGGAATTAAAAAATTTCAACCAATTTCTCATAAACTTAAAGATACGAAATGGCTGAACATGCAAAAACGAAGAGAACTACACACCCTGGTATTTTTCCATAAAATAATCAAAACCAAAACGCCACCATATTTAGCTAAAAGAATAAAATACAGAACTCACCCTCACAACTTAAATCTTAGATTTAGAAGGTTGATAACGCCACCATAGCATGCATCGGTTATGTTTGTACAAAGTTTTTCTTATAACGTGTATCGCCTGTATAACGGAATTTCTGCTGCTCTTCAAAACACAAATTAAGCATTACCTTTTAATCAGTAACTAATGTATACGGTGTCTAGAACTGTATTGTTTTGAATTTGACGAATTCTATGCTAAAAATAAAATAACTAGACCTTCCTTATTTTCTACCTAGATGGAAACTCAATTGTTACTTGTGTAGTAAAACTTTTAAATTTTCAACCTTTTTTTAACAATTTTAGGATTAGACATAAGTTTGATATAGTAAGTTTTTTTTATGTAACAAACTGTAGCTTAGACTTTATTTAATTTATGTTATCTCAACATCCATCTGTATACTAGATATATACTAGATATGTAAATTATTATCATCAATATTGCAAATAAGTTAGGTTAAGGAAACATCTCTCCCGCATGGGTGTGAAGTACGACTCTGTGTCTCTCCTGTGGAGGGACAAAAGAGACATCTTGGCACCTAGTGGGAGAGTGCGCGGCGTACGGAATAGTAAGATACTAAGGTGCATTCTCTCAAATGGAGGGATATACTGGACTTTGAAAAAGAACGGGAAGGCCAGCAGAGAATTCAAGAGTCGCCGAAGTGGCGATAGGGAAAGGCAGAGGAGCCTATAGAGGCCTACTTGCCAGGCAACGAGCATTCCCATTTAACTATTACTAGCTGTCTGTCTTACTAAATTTAACATTTAATGTTGTTCTTAATTAAACACTGTATACATTAAGAACCAGCTCACTACGGACATTAGACGACTATATTTATGAAGAAAAGGGCCTAACCTCAAAGAAATTGGAACAAAAGATTTTTAACGGATTATTGTAGGTTAGTATGTACTCAATACATGTCGGAAGTTTAACAAGGTTTAACCACTGAAATTTCAAAAACGGTTTACACCCGGAGAGAAAAACAAAGAAAAACATCAAGATTTAACGAGTTTTTTTGCAAATATCTCCAAAAACGGCTGGGCTTATTTGCTAAAATTAATAATTGAAATTTTAATAGTTTATGACTTACAGTCCAAAAACTAAACAAGTGGGGTTCTAATGGATATTTGCAAATACTAATTTACTAAAAAATATTGGATTCTCGAAAATATTTAGACCTGCAGCCATGTTAAATTTTTTTAATAGATCGAGAGTTAAAAGGCAGAAAATAAAAAAAAATCAAGGTAGGTTGTTAAAAGCTATTTTAAATATTTCAAAAACTATCTGATTTACAAAGCTAACATTTTCTTCATAATATTGGTTAGGTATTTTATTCTATAAAATATTTTTGATAGCAGGGATGTCGACTTTTGTATTAGTTCGGAAGATATTCGCCAATATCTCAGAAAATTTGAATGTTTTTTGGCTAGTGTATAAATTTAGTTATTTTTCTGAAAGTGTTTGCTTAACTGCTGTGACGATGCTACTTATTTTTATTACACGGGAAAATAACCAATATTTCTTGGCAGCCATCTTGAAAAAACGATTTCCGGCGGTCAAATTTTAGTAAACTGGTAGAGTATAACAAATGGTCCGATAAAATTTTAAAAACATTTTGATCCACTTTTTTGGGGTCAAACCTTATTTGCAGTCGTCTACATAGGATGAGGACCTTAGCGTCTGTGGTTCACAAATGGAATTGTTAAACGTACGAGACAAAATAGAGAAAAACGTACTTCTGCCACTTGTTTCTACCTTAAACCAATAAAAAAGTTGACTTATAATCCACAGAATTTTCCACAAATAGACCCAGGCATTAACCTTATTTGTGGCGTCCAACCCTATTGTGCACTCGCGACTTTTCAAAAAAAATTCTAAAACTTTTTTTTAATAATTTGCCGGCGTGCGGCTCTATAACATTACTGACTGATACAACTATGGTTTATTTATTAACAGCAATTTTTTAGCCAACAACTTACCCCAAAACTTTCTTCTGTGGCGGATATATAAGACATGATTTTGGCAACAAAGCTAGATTTAGAGTTTTTTTTCGTAGCTAACCCACCTCCTTCAAGAAAGCTTTCACCGCCTCTTTATTGATAAAAATTATTCATGTAGTTCTTTGTAATATCGTTGTTTGGTCTACTTATTTCTCAAGCAATGGTACTAAAGTATTTTGAATTTTTAAAACAAAAAAAAATCCCCTAGAATTTTTGCAAAATGTTCTGTAGCGTCCTTAAAACGACCTGGTAAGAATTATTATAATATCAGTGGGAACTCTGGGATAAAAAAAACCGGAACATTTCGGCAAAAATGGTGAGGATTATCTATCCATCATAATTTATGCCATGAACTCTTACTATGATACTTTATTGATGTTACAAAAAAATGTCTTAATTTCTGCTTTGTTCAAGGTTCCGAGATCCTCCGCAAAATAGAGAAAGAAGGAGAACGCTTGGCGCCGCCAGACGCATGTCCACCCGCGATTTACACCATTCTGCTTCAGTGCTGGGATAAAAATCCGCAAAAAAGGCCGACTTTTTCCGCCCTTAAAGAGTTCTTTAGAAAAAATACCACCCCGGTAATGAAGGCCCTGGAAAAGCAGGACGATCCTGACAAGTAAGACAGTTTATTTTTATCTATTAGGCATTTTAGGATGACGTCATTGCTAGTCAGACATATTGTCTGGTGGGCACACAAACCGTTTCCGTTTCCATAAGCTGCAATGTTAACAAAAACGTAAATTTTACAAAAATGACAACCGATGTAGTTTTAAAAAAGGTACTGTTTTAAATATTATGCGATTTTTACAAAATATTAAAAATTAAGACGGAAGGTCAAAACTTGTAAAACGACTTCAGTGATGGAGTCCAAACGAAGTGTGCTAGAAACCCGAAACTTTGCACGCTTATTCAAAATTGAATAAAGAATGGTGGAATTTTATCCATATTTATCAACTATCAAAAACCAAACAAATTCCACCATTCTTATCCGAATTTTACGCTCTTATTGTAACCTTTTTGTTGTTTTGACTTGTAAAAATCATTGTTATTATTATTGTCAACTGACTTTGAGTTGACACAAAAATATATAAAACTAAACTACAAACGGGTCAAACCATATCAAGTCAACCAGGCAATAGTTTTGACCATCTCCGATTTTGATGATTTTTGGTACACTTATTCGTCTTATCAAAAAACTCAAAAATCCAAAAAATCACACTTTTTGGATAAGCGGTTTTTGTTTTATTGATTTTTGAAAATCAAGAAATTGACCATTATGTCCTTGACAGACACTTACAAAAATAGTAATATCTCAAAAACTATTGATCCTATAGAAGCGAGTGATAGCTCATTTTGAAGGGTTTTTAAAGACATTTTTAAAGATGTGTGACACAATATGGTTTGTTTAATTTTTTTTTCATAATTAAAAAAAAATTGTTTTCGAAAAATCTCAAAAACACATTTTTTAAATTTTTTTCAAAAAAATATTTCTTTTTTTTTCAATGTTTTTTTGTAACATTTTTGGAAAATTTTACGATGGAGAAATAATGGAGTTATACTTTTAAAAAATAATAAGATATTTAATACAGGGCTAATTTACCTAATATGGGTATAACAAAAAAATGAAAAGTAAGAATAATAGAAAATTTACAATAAAAAATATTTAGGATGCTAATTTTTTTTGTAAAATATTTGAGGAATCTGTCATTTCTTCTGCAGTTAGTGTATATGTCCTACCAGTGGCAGTATTTGGGTTGACCCGTCTTAAAAGAGAATTTTGATCTATGACCAATACATCAGCTTTTGGCTTTGGAAAGTAAAAATACGGAGAGGGACCATGAGGATGTAAAAAACTAACTTTTAATTCCCCGCTTTCTATATTTTTGCCAATGATACATCCCATCCACCAAAGACAGTCAATTTATGGTTACAAAACCGGAGTCGATGTTTTCAACTTCTGTGTTTGACAAACCACAGGTTGCAAAAAGACATAGTGAAAATGGTTTTGTAATAATTTTTTCATTACTGAGGGGGATAAACGAGTGCAATTTTTGAGTCCCAGGTATCGATTGTGCTTCCAGGTATCTTTTTTCCAAAAACTTTTCATGTTGCTGGTAGTCATTTAATGAACAATATTTAAATGTTATACCAGGAATGTTTTCTGTTGCAAATTTAAAAAGATCTTCGGGGGTCATAATCTGTTCATTATATGGTCTCTGCAGACTTGCTTTAGCAGCCAAATTCCATTCTGCTTTAATTTTAAATTCCTCGAGATGGTACGCAATATTAACAAATTTATTTTTATACTGTGCGGCACAGCCGTCTGAAAAATAGATAATTTTGTCTAAATTATCAATTTGCCTCTTTAGTTCAGGCATAAGGTGGCTTAAAAAAATATGAAATACCACAGTGTTGTGTACCAAACAGTCTGAAATAAATATATAATTTAAATGACCCAGTTTTCCCTCATGAGTTTTGTAATATATTACAAAAGGATGTAGGGTTGCCTGGCTATTTGTCCAGTGATAGGACTGCACTTCATCCTGCAAAATAAATGAATAATTTTCAGCGAAGTCGCATGTGATTAGTGCTTCCCCCTTTTTTAAATTGTCTTTTACCTCATTGTAGTAAGAATTTCATGATTTATTGTATCAAATGCTTTTGATAAATCCAAAAAAAGTCCACAGGCCGCTCCCCTAGATTCAAGAGTCGAAATTATTGACTTGTTCAACTCTAAAAGAGCCGATTCTGTAGACCTTTTCGGGAGAAAGCCATGTTGGAAATCGTTTAAAAGTGAATTTGTCAGAAAAAAATCTAACAGCCTCTTATGTATTAATAACTCATAAATTTTTGCAAAGGATGAAATCAGACTTATAGGACTGTAGGTGCCCCCATAAAGAATTTTTCACTTAAAACCAAAAATGGCAGAAAACCGGATACTAAATAATTACCCTAAAATTATTAGCAGAGCCACAACACACAAAAAAAAACAAGTAAAAATGTAGGTAGGTATTCGTTACTATTACTTACCATGCTACAGGAGATGGTTGTTCATCCTGTTCCTTGTGTTCCTTGGAAAGTTTCATTCGACAATTGTCACAAATTTTCATGCCAGTCTCCACCCCTTTAAAGGAAGTCATCCAATTTGTGACATTCCGTAACTTTCCGGAATGTTTCTCCTGACTTAATGGATCACAACACGTCACAAAAAATTTTGTCCATTGTTTTGGCTTATTTTGTGCCATTTTACAACACACGACTCCGATAAATATTTTAAATTAAAAAATAGCAATTTATCACATAAACCGCAGGTTTGCAATTAATTATTGTCAAAACTTTCCCTGTCTGAACCAGAAATGATACAAATAGGGGTAAGGGCCAATAAAAAGTAATGGGAGGAGCTAAACATTTTGCAGGAATTAACATGTTTAAATGTATAATAGGTGGGTGAAAAGATCTTGGGTGGAGGGGAGGACAATTGAAGAAATACTCAAAATTTTGCAGGAATAAACAAGTTTGGAAAAACCTTTTATGTATCTTATTTACAAGACTGGGAGCAATTGACAAGTTTTTAGATATAAAGAGTAAATATATAGGTATTTATCAAAAAATGTATGGTTTTTTCCTGCAAGGTTTTTTATATTATTTTTTAAAAAATAGAACCAATAACTTCTCCATCCTGAAATTTTCCAAAAATATTAAAAAAATACTGAAAAAAAATAGTATTTTTTTGAAAAAAATTCAAAATGGTGTTTTCAAGATTTTTCAAAAAAAAAATATTAAAAAAATTTAAAAAAAAATAAAAACAAAAAATTACATGGTGATACACATCGTTAAAAATGTCTTTAAAAAACCTTCAAAATAAGCTATAACTCGCTTCTATAGGACCAATAGTTTTTGAGATTAACTCTGTGTTTCGGACTTCCATTGTCTATATTTTATTTATACACGACGTTTCGATCAGTGCAATCTTTGATCGTCTTCAGGTGCAAACTACAATCAATTCCTAAGGCTACGTACTTATATACTGTGAGAAATCACTCAACCTTGAAGTTTGTAAGAATTTGTAAATCTTCTCCAGATCCGGTTGCTGTCTCTACAAAATGTTTCAAAATGCTGGAGATTTGTTCTTGCTTACGATCCTGGATAAACATAGTGTATGTTCAAACGTAAAGAGTCACCAATTTGTGGGTGTCTATTTAGTGTTTGGGTCAAACCATATCAAATCAACCAAAAAAAAGGCACTTTTCGTTTTGACCATTTCCGATTTTGATGATTTTTGGTACACTTATTCTTCTGATCCAAAAACTTAAAAATCCAAAAAATTAAAAAAGCAAGAACAAATCTCCAGCATTTTGAAACATTTTGTAGAGACAGCAACCGGATCTGGAGAAGATTTACAAATTAAGCTACAAGCTACATCCAAAGGCAAGTTTCTTGGTACAGATTTGAATAATTTTGACTTTACTTCCATGCCTTTCGACATCCAATCAAACTCCAATAAAGAAAACGTTTCAGATCAAAATTCCGATTGCTTTTCTGATAGGATAGATTATTTGGAATCACTTTGTTTAAGCTTATTAAAGACAGTTAAAGAAAGTCACGATAAATTTGAAACGCTTTTAAATAACGATACAAGTCGTGCCCCAAGCAGTCATATTACACCTCAGCTATCACTTTCAATATCGAATCCAACTCCTAGAAGTTCTAATCATACCTCACAAAGAATGTAGAATCCCAAGAAAAACTGGAAAAAACTCTGGATTTACCTATTTTTTGGAAACATAATCCAGCACTTTGGTTTAGTACCGTTGAAGCAATTTTTCTAGTCAAACGATATTGATTCCAATATAATTAATTACGGAAAAGTCATATCTTTATTTGATTATATTCAATAGTCAAATATAATCCAAATCTTCTTTCAATCAATGGCACCGAAACATACACCTACCTTAAAACCCTGTTAATTAAAATATACCAAATTTCAGAAGAAGAAAAAATTCAAAATTTTTTTACAGAATGCGAGAAGGTAAGAAACCTAGTCAACTATACGGCATATTCCCGGCGCTCCTGCAAAAAGGCCAGGAGATACTCCTTCTTTTTGTAAAGAGAATCTTTAGGGCCAACATAGCGATGGCATATGTACCGACAGAGTGGAAAAAAGCCACCGTCCTCTTTATTCCGAAAGCCGGAAAGTAAGACTACACGGCGGCCAAATCCTCCTCCCCATAAGTCTAACATCTTTTATGATGAAAGCATTGGAAAGAATGGTGGACAAAGGAGGAGTCCTAACCAATCAACCTTTCCACAGAAACCAACATGCATACGTAGAGGGAAGGTCTACCGACACGGCCCTACACGCAGTAGTGCATAAGGCAGAGAAAGCCCTTCAATTCAAACAGTACGCCCTGGCAGTATTCTTTGATGTCGAAGAAGCTTTCGACAAGGTGAAAGTGCAGGTAATAACAACAGCCCTGCAGAGAAGGGGAGCCGAGTCTCCTATCTCCGAATGGATAAAATCTGCACTAACAGGGAGAAAGATCCAGGCCAATCTAGGGGAGTCCAGGGTTAACATAGGGGCAACAGGAGGCTGCCCACAGGGTAGCTGCTTATCCCCACACCGGTGGTGTCTGATCATGGATACTCTCCTACAACGCCTAACAGAGGAACGACGCCCACGCATACGCCGACGACGTTGTCGTGAAGGTGGTGGGCCACCACCTAAACACCGCCTGTAATAGAATGCAAAGGGCAGTACGAATCATAGAAGACTGGTGTCAACAAAACGATCTCTCTGTAAATCCAGGAAAGACAGAGATGATCCTGTTCACAAGAAAGAGGAAAATGGAGGGATTCAGAGCACCCAAGATGTACGGGAGACCCCTGACTTGGGTTTCAGAACTGAAGTACTTAGTGGTCACCCTAGACAAGGGGCTCACCTGGACACCACACGTTGCGAAATTGACCAATAAGGTGCAGGCAATGATATGGCAACTGCGTCGAGTGGTTGGCCGCACCTGGGGTTTGAGCCCCAGAAACCTCCACTACACCACAAGGATCCAGTACGGATCCATAGTGTGGTGGAGAAGGTTACTACTACCCTCAAGCTTAGGAGCCTATGGCTACAGGGAACCATATGCAAAGGGATAACCAGCGCTGTGAGGACGGCAGAAGCGATAGCGACCCACAAAGACCAAAAAACCCCTGGAGATTCAACAAGAGGTACAAAGTAGTCATCCCAGACAGGGAACTATGGCAGAGTGAAAACCTCCGCGAACAGTTCGAGGAGAACGCCGTGATTTGCTACACCGACGGGTCCAAACTGTCGGAGAAGAAAACCACAGGATCGGGGGTTTACGTAGAAGACCAGGAGGTTCGAAAGAGCTACCCGCTCGGAGAGCAAGCCACGGTCTTTCAGGCAGAGGTGTATGCCATAATAATGGCTGCAACCATGGAGGAAATAAAGAACGGTACGGAAGAGCATGTTTATATATGCTCCGACAGCCAATCGGCCCTAAAGGCACTAAGGGCGCCTAAGATCAACAACACCCTGGTGGAGGAATGTGCGGATACACTAGAATCCTTGGGAGAGGGCAAACAAGTGACACTTATGTGGGTACCGGGACATATGGGGGTGCCGGGGAACGAGAAGGCCGACGAGCTCGCCAGGATCGGGGCAAGCACTCAGTATGTAGGGCCGGAACCACTCCTAGGAACAACCAAGAGGCAACTGCAAAGTCGACTCAATAAATGGGCCAACGATGCCATGGCGACCGCTTGGAGACCAGGGACTTCGTGAAGGGCCGGATGTAGCCAGACAAAAATGGCTTTTGGGGAGATCACGAAGGGACGCTGGTCTGCTGACAGGAATCATAACAGGTCACAACCGACTAAGGAAGCACATGACCCGGATCGCGGTGGAAAATGACTCGACCTGCCGGGCCTGCGAGCGGGCAGAAGAGACATTTCGACATGTTATAGCGAACTGCGAGGCATACCAGAGGACGAGATACCAGGTATTCGGTTCCCCGACCCTAGACGAGGAGGACCTGCACACGCTCAAATGGGATAAAATACTGGACTTTGTAAAAAGAACAGTAACCAGATGAGCAGACTGCTAGAACAGTGGTGCAGGCGGCGGATTAGGGGCAGGCTCGGGGTAAGGCAGAAAGGGCCCAGGAAGGCCTACTTGCCAGGCTTCGCGCCGCCCCTTCTCTACTACTACTAGTCAACTATATAGAATGGCATGTGGACATATGTCTGAGATATAGATTATCTTAACCTGGTTAAAAAAAAATTACCATCCTCTATGGAATTCACTCTACAAGCATTCCGGAATAAAGTTTTTATATCTGAATTACTGGAAATAGCAGATAACATGATAGCATCTACTAAAAATCAGGAAATTATGGAAATCAAAACTTCTCATTCCTCTTTGCAACAAAAACTTGATAATTTAGTTCATCAATTTGAACAATTTTTGAATACGACTAATTTTTAAATACGACTAATTACTCCTATACAAACATCACTTCAACAGTCTAACTTCACACCAAGCCTTCATCCTCGACAATCAACAGCTTTTTCACAAATTCCAGGACTACTAGAAATCAAGATAATATTTGCTATTATCACAGAAGATTCCAAACTATCGCTCGAAAATGCATCCATCATGTAAATTTTTAAAAACTTTAAAAAGCCAATCTGATGCGGAAAACCAACAAGCCCGTCATCAGTGACTACAAACGACAATGGCAATTTAAATAGTAGTTGACTTTTTCTTATCGACACTGGAGCCGATACTTCTGTGTTATTTAATACAAATACAAATGTCGGTGCAGATCAAAAGCCGCTTTACGCAGCCAATGCTTCAAAAATAAAAATTTTTGGAGATCCTTGTTTGAAAATTTTCTGTTGCCGGAATTTTCACTCCCATTATTGCAGCAGATTTTTTAACGAAATTTGGCCTTTTTGTTGACCTACAAACAATTAATTGATCCAAACTAAAAACATAACTAAAAGTCTTACTTACACCACTTACTTACAGTGGTGTTAGAAGACTTAGAGAAACTTACAGCTGCGAAGGCCGAATTCGACTACCTTGTATAATTCGTCCTTCTCTAAGAGTCCCTGGGCTAGTCCCTTACATATGGTATGGACAATGAAGACCCTGTGGAGTTCCAGATAGGTATCTTTTGCCTACTATAAAAGATTTTACTTTTTGAAGTACAAAAATATTTTTTCAAAGATTGATTTGGTAAAAGCATCAGATTCCAGTTGGCATGAAAGACATAGAAAAAATATTTACAAAACAAACCTATCAACGTTTTGTTCATGAAATTACAAGAGACTTCACATTTTGCTTTCCATATCTAAACGATTTTTTAATTGCATCATCTGACGCAGAAGAACACAAAGAACATCTAAAAATACTTTTCAAAAGATTAGAAGAATATAGTGTTGTCATAAATCCAGAGAAATGTGAATTTGGTAAGGATAGTATTGAATTTTTAGGCTATTATGTTAATAAGGATGGTATTTCATCCACTGAGAAAAAAGTAGATGCAATTGTAAACTTTCCAAAACCTCAAGACCTATCTTCATTACAAAGATTTCTTGGCATGGTTAACTATTATAGAACTTCTAGTCCCGAAGCTGCTCGTCTTTAAATTCCGTTAACCGAATTTTTAAAAGGAAACCACCAAAAAATAAAAAAGTTATATGGCTACCAGCAAAAGAAGAAGCTTTTGCCTTAGTAAAAGAAACTATTACTACAGCTGCTTTACTGAGTTATCCATCTTCTTCACTGCCCTTAGCTTTGATGGTTGACTCTTCAGATTCTTCACTCGGTGGTGCCGTTCATCAATTTGAAAGCAATTCCTGGAAACCACTTGGATTATTTTCAACTAAATTATTCGTGGCACAGACTACAGCGCTTACGATCGAGAACTTTTGGCAGTATACGAGGCAATAAAATGTTTTCGGTACATGTTAGAAGGCAGATAATTCGTTATATTCACAGATCACAAACCACTTACTTTCGCACTTACAAAAAAATCAGATGTCTCACCAAGTCAAACTCGATATCTAGATAATTTGTTGGAGACTCATTTTCAAGAATTGAAACCATAGATATTACAAATACCAATTTAGATCTTTGGAAATTAGAACAGGAGAAAGATAAGCAGCTACAACACATCTTAGATGGAAATACATCTCTTAAAGTATTACTTGTTCAAATGCCCAACCCGAACGCTAAAATTTTTTGTGATACATCTGATCCACTTCGTTCTCATGTTCCTGAAAATTTACGAAAATAAATTTTCAATCAAGTACATAACATGGCACATCCTGGAGTAAGAGCAACTCTTAAATTAATGAAATTAAAATATGTTTGGCCTTGCATTGGCAAAGAGGTAAGAACTTGGACAAAATGTTGTCTGCCTTGTCAGAAATGTAAAGTTACCAGACATGTACAAACGAAAATGAAATCCCATCTTGCCTCCTTCTCATGGTTTTATTTAGCTATTGTCTCACCTGTCTCACTGCAGAAACTACTTCTAAAGAACTTTATAGAGGATCGATATCTCGTTTTGGCATTCCTACGTTTATAACGACTGATCAAGGAAAGCAATTCGAATCAAATCTTTTTCAGTCACTATCCCAACTTCTTGGTTTTAACCACTGTCGTACCACACCCTATAAACCTAACTCCAAGGGTCTTATTGAAAGATATCACAGGCAGTTAAGTGCTATTATGTGCCGATGAATACTAAAGCTCTTCCAACGATTTTCCTTGGAACTCGAACATTATTTAAAGAAGACATACAACCTTCAACACATGAATTAGTTTATGGGGGACCACACACACTCACAATTCCTGGACAACTTATAACCTCATCTCCGTCTGATATAAAATAATCCGAATTTCTTCGAAAACTTCTAGAAAATATGAATATTGGTTCAAGAAAACCATCTCATGGTGAAAGTGAAAATTAAAGAAAATATTCATATTCAAAGAAATCAAGGATTTTTTTTGTAGTGTGTGAAACGTTCCTTATTGCAATATCACTATGATTGACACAAAGACATAAAACTAAACTACAAAAATTACCAAAAAACTGTTTTATTTGTGGATAGACAACTATAGTGCCAATTTGAAAATTTTGTGTTTTAGGGCTTTATCTCTGAACTAGTTTTTTAACCATTTTGCATAAGCCGGCAACATAATAGTATATGAAATTATCTCTCACAAATCAATCCGATCACTTTTTAAAAATTTGGCGAGGGAAGAAACTATCTAGTAATTTAAGAGCGTAAGAGATAGGAATGGCGCACATAGCTTTATTTAACTACGATTTGCCAATTTATTTTTGAATATTTTGCAAAAATCGCATTTTTTCTCCATGAAAAAGGATTGATACTTAAAACAGTATCTTTTTTTAAAACATCATCGGTTGTCGTTTTTGTAAAATTTACATTTTTGTTAACATAGCGCCTTATGGGAAAATGGTTTATTTGCCCCAAGTAGACGTCAACACAATCTGAACATCACGTGACTTAACTTAAAATGCCTAATTTCAATTTCAACCTCACTTCTTTTAAAAACCAAAAGACTTGGGTGAAAAAAACGAAAATTCAAACTTGGATGAGCATCCCACAAGGAACAGACAAAGGACCAAAGGGAAAAAACGAAATTATTAAACGATGTTTCGCCCTGGGCAACCAGCGTGGTCTCATCAGTGGTTTCACTGGTCACTCTCCCCAAACATCATTAAACAACGTCATACACTTTGACTTTCAACTTTGAATTACTCACAACTCGGCATCGTTCCGCGCTGGCACTTATCTAAGTCACCTGATACGGGTTCGACCTGGCGTGTTAATATTTCCAATAAGATCATGCTCCTAAGGCAACTAAAACATTTTTTTTTGTTTTTACACTTTTCTCTTTGAAAAAAATGGATATTTTTTGCGCTAGATATTCTGTGTTGGTAATATCGTTGTTTTGCTATTTTTATTACTCGTTTGTGGATTTTTCGTTTATTATGTAGTTAATAAATCATAGATTATCTGTAAATTTTTTAATATAGTTTACCGATCTCAAGTTTTTAAACGAAAGTTATTTTTGTTTTTTTTTTCGAGGGTTTACGAAGTGGAAAACCCCTTTGTTTGAGACAATGATGTGTTTGAAATTTACTCTGGGTTTCGGACTTCCATTGTCTATATTTTATTTATACACACAGTTTCGATCGGTACAATCTCTGATCGTGTTCAGGTGCAAACTACAATCTATTCCTAAAGCTACGTACTTATATACTATGGAAAATCACTCAACCGTGAAGTTTAAGAAGTGGGCTCCGCACAAGGAGGGGCTTCCAAATATTTGGAATTTCAAACCCTGATTCTGCCCAGCTGGCAGCTTCAAGGAATTTTCGTTTCCTCCAGTGTGACTACTTGTGCAAAACCTTTGCTTCTGTCCACTTCATTCGGTGTTGTTTTGACCATGCATGTTCGGCGATACCTGATTTCGTTGTTTCACCTCTTTGGATTCGTCTGATGTTCCTTAAGCCTAACAGATAGTGGTCTTATTGTTTCGCCTATGTATGATTCACCACACTCACAAGGAACTTGGTAAATGCATTCTGTGTGCGACAAAACGCCGTTGTTTTTGTTTTTAAATAGTCGGTAGTTTTTGGACAAAATGGTTTTAAAATAATAAGTTTTTTGACATCGTCTTTTTTACATTGAGTTTTATTGAAAACTATCAAACAAAAATGACAACAATTATAAACTTCCAAAATTCGCAACGACCAAGGTTTCCTTATTTTGTTTGTTCTCCGGTTTTGTTTTACTAAGAAAGCTTCGAATTGTGTTATTAGAAAGCCCCTGTTGAAAGCATTGTGATGAGTTCTGTGAAACTTTCTAGAGGTCTGTCGAACTTAAGTACACATTCTCAGTCTACACTGAAACAACAAGCGCAAAACATTTTAAAATTGTTTTTTGCATGTTATTCGATTTTATATTTGTATATATCTGATAGTGTTTGTTTCTAGTTGTTTTTGTAAATTAAAAAACACATTGTATTCATAGGCTGGAACTTCGAGAAGGCGACGAAATAGCGGTGATAGATGGCAATGCGGAGCTTTACTGGTGGAAAGGTCAAAATCAAAGGACGTTTGATATTGGAAGTTTTCCAAGGTAACCATTAAAAAAGTAAAATTTAAATTTTTTAAAATTTTCAACAACTATGCAACGACGTTTTCTGAAAACTACCCTCATTTGCTCCGCACCAGAAGTGATTTTTTTCACCAGACGGAACTGAAATAAACTAGTACCTAATGTACATCTCCACACCAAATTTCATTATAATTATCAAAAAATATTTGAAAAATTAATTATTGCGATTGGATTTTACAAAGGCCGATCTATCCCAATGAGCGTTTTTGTCTATATAAAAGTTACAGCAAATAATATAAAACCTTTATAAAATAACCAAAAGTTATATTATTTAGTGTTGGTGATAATTTTATAACTCTAATATATCTCTTAAATGAGTAAAAAAGACTTGAAAAACAACTGTTCAACACCAGCTTATAAAAATTTATGGTACATAGTAATGGATAGAAAAACAACATATAGATTTTATAAAACTTTCTTATGAGCCCTCAAGTATAGAGATTATTATAAAAAGGTTTTACAACTGTTCTAACAACACTACATAACAAATTAAAACTTTTTATGGATTTAGAAATATAGATTTTCCATCTTTCTTCCCTTTGCATGTTATGTATTATTCTTTTTCTTTTTACAATTAAAAAATTTATAAAATGGTGTTTAGCAATCTTCTAAAATAAATAAAAATGAAAGTGAGATAAACTGAAGCAGGAATATGAATATTTATATACTATAGTCAAATAAAAGCTGTTTTTCAAGTCATCCTACTCTGAAAATTAGCTGCGGTCCCGTGTGTACTGTATAGTTTTCGAATACACTCACGTAAATTTCATGGGCTCCAAAAATACTTGAGAAAACTGGAAAAAAAATATTCATTTAAATATCAGTTTTTTTTTCATAAACGTTTTTTTCTTTCTGGGACAAATATTGAATTTTGTATGTTGTTCTTAACCCTAACAAGCAATATTTCGATTGAAACACATGTTGAAACCCCATAAATAACGTTTTTATTTAGGCCAAAAACCTATTTTTGTAATCCAAAATGGCGAAAATTTCCGACAATTCTATAAAAAAAACAATACAACTATACCACTGTTTACCTCGACAAACACTATTTTATGACCCTTTTAAAAAATGATGCTACTTGGAACAAAGGGCTGCAGATGGCGCAATGTTGAACAATGATGGTCCGTTTCTGCGAGCTTAACATACTTACCATTGTTCTCTTTTCCTAAATGCATTCCTCGAGAGATCCAGCATACTACACATACCAGGAAAAATACCCGCCCCCACACACTTCAAGCCCGCATAACTGTCAGAGGTAACTATCTCAAGAATATAGTTAGATTGCGGGGTCGAAGGGTGTACAGGCGAGTATTTTCCGGGGTGTTCACATTCTCCGCCGTATCAGCGTATGTGGTCGAAGTTTCACGGTGAGTTTTTGCGACCTTAACACGGTTACTATATTGTTCTCTTTTTCTAAAAGACGGTTCCCATCTATGCGTTTCTCATTCGTGGGCCCCCCGAATCAAATCACGTATCACGTGGTCTAAGCGAGATTTGCCTATACAAGTTCATGTCGGACCACGTGATGAGTTTTTTGAGTCAGGGTGGCTGCGCATGGGAAACGCTGGTGGGAATCGGGTGTAAAATGCATTCGATCCCGATATCTGTCATCGGCAACTATCTCAAGAAGATTTGGATCTCTTATCTCTCTCAGATTGATGTAATTAAAACAAGATAATAATGGTATGGTATCTCGCAAAAACGCGCCTTTTGATGTCGCAAAAACGCTCCTTTTGATATCGCAAAAACGCGCCTTTTGATGTCACAAAATTAACCTTAAAAAATCTTGTTTGTTTTGTTATTATAATTGCCAAAATAAATTAAAATTGTTTTTTTTTTGTTCTAAAAACAGTTGTATTATAATCACTATATAAAGAAATTAATAACAACATTATAGAAAAAACCTTATGGGCAAAAAAGGTTTAGCAATGAGTTCATAAGAATATTACAGACACCAATTTATATTACTATTATGTGTGAGTTCCCAAGTTTTTATAAGTGTCTCTCGAAATATTTTCAATCTTATCTTATATAAATTTGTTGTTGGTTAATTAAGTTTTATAAGTGGGTTGATAGCAACATTTTAAAAACCAATCTATTATATATATTTAATTGATAGTTACTTACGGTTTTATAGGTGGCTTGACAGAAAAATTTCAAACACCAATTTATATAACTTTTGTCACTGATGACTTATATTTTTATAAATATGTTGGTTTAAACATTGTTAACACCAATTTATATAACATTTGAACCGATGACTTTAATTTTTATAAAGATATCCGTGGAAATATTGTTAACGCCAGTTTTATGTTACTTTAGGGTACCATCAATTTAGAGCCTTTAATAAAACAAATATACAAACTCAATTCTTGTAGGAAACTTCTAAATACCCTAAGGTATCAATGGAACCCTCTTTATAATAATTATATAAATATCTGTCACCAGAAGTTTCTGAAAATGCTCATTGGGGAGTCAAATAAAATCATGTTTTAAGCATAGTCAATTTCTTGAGTTTGCTGGGTGATGTGTGATCTTGATAGGTTAAACATTTTTTGTAATCAAAACAGTCTTTTTCTGAATATAAAAATAATCCAAACGGTTACTAGAAACAAACCTATTATTAATTTTGATTATAAAATTAAAAATAGCAGTCTTCCAAAGGTTGATCATATAAGGGATCTAGGAATTATAATTGATTCAAAGCTGATTTTTCACATACATATAGATTTAATCTCAAGCGTTTCTGGACTTTTAGATTATGTTCTTAGGAAATGGGCACAGTTCATAAATAGTAAGACTATAGTGTGTCTATCTAACACTAGAATAGAAATTATTTAAAATCCACTCAAGGAAAACGGTATCGATCTGACTCAAAATCATTTTGATATCTTATCCCTTTCCAACAGACGGAAAATAACGGATTTAATGTTGTTTTTTTACCGAATAGTTAATTTAATTTACAATGCACACAGGATTTTAATAAATTTAAGATCAACAGAAGCATTTTTTGTTCCATTTAGAAAAACTAATTGTTCTCAAAACTCCTCATTATGTAGAATATCAAAAACTAGAAATTTATTTTTCAAATCACTCTTTTAACTTTGAAAATGAATGAAAGATTGATAGTGTTGAATACAAGTTGAAAATAATGATTTTGGTTCATTTTTGTCTAGCTTTTTGACAGATGTGATGTAATAGTTTACTTATTATTATTTATTGTAATTTTCTGGATAGTTATAAATAAATTAATTTTTCTTAAATTCCTTCGCATCTGTGCGTAGAAAGCGTATTTATCTCTGTACCTACTTAGCCTATTTTTATCAAAAATAGCTAGAAACGCTCCCTGAAGGTCACAAACAAAAACCGCATCAAAATCGGTTCACTGATTCGAGACATAGGTTTAACGCCCGTCTTTGTGTCAGAAATTGTTTGCTGATGCCTTAGACTAAAGGCAAATTATGCTCAAATTTGGAGGTGGAGTTGCGGCGAACTTGTTATCTATTTTGACGTCATTCCACCAAGCCAATACCAAACGTTGCAAATATGGTGAAAATGTTTAAAAATACACATTGATATATGCAGTTTCAGCAAGTTGAAAATAGATTCGAATTTTTATCTAAAAACACAATGATCGATTTACTTTTTTAGTAATTACGGTTTTTTGCTGTTGTTGCGCTCTTGAAACCGCAAAAGGCGGTCAGGTCGTAACAGTGCTTGCACGATTAAACTTTTTACTCGAATGGATCCAAAAGGTTTATGCGTTTAAATGTAAACGTAGTTGTGATCGACACGAGTGGTTATGCAACTTGCTTGTTTGTATATTGTAGGTTTCAAAAATAAAGATATGGCTAGTAATTTTTTCAGAAAAATTATGACATTTTTATGATATATTTAAAAAAAATATATGTAAATTTTAACTTAAAAAATTTTTTACTTGCATAAACTAATTAAGGAAGACCGAAAGATATAAAAAAATCGTGTATTATCAAAAAAAAACATGAAATAAACCGTACATATAATAACAGGAGATCATTCACTTTTAAAGAACTATTAGTCAACACTTAGCTACTAATTAAAATATGCTAATATAAAAAAACAAGAAAGTTACATATATGTTTACTTAACTACTAGTTACGTTATATTATAAACACATACTAATATAAAAGGAACAACATTACCTAAAAACGCCTTTTCCATTAGCCTTGACTTGACTAATGCCACTTCCATCAATTTTAAAATTTTTGCAACTTAACTTGCAATAATTAGAATAAGAATAATTTTTATCCTCCACAGCTTTGGATCAAGCCTGCTTCAAAAAATTTAAATGCTTTAAGGCTCTTGTAGGTCTTCATTTGCTGTTTTGTGTTAAAACTTGTTGTTAACAGCAAATATGCTACAATGTCCGCATATTGTGTATTGATGGTAGATTCACAGGTTTTGAACTAAATTTAGAATCTTCCACGGTAAATGGGTCTACGTTATTAATAGGGGAACATTTTACTATTTATCTCTGGGCCATATCAGAATGCTCACTTTTTAGCTTGTTTAGATAGTCTTTCCTAAATTCCTTAAAACACAAATAAAAACCAATATAAACAAAACAAACACTGTGACTTTTGGCACGGTTTTTTGACTCTTCCTGCAAAAATCCATTAACAAACTGCGTTTATCAGTTTTTCAAAAAGAACAAACTATAATAAAAATGCAGTTTCACCTATTGAAAGTCACTGGAAAATCCGGAAAATTACTCGAAGTTAACACTACGTCTTATGTAAAATCGCTTTGTGTGCCCTCCGTGACTTGTCAATCAAGCGAGTTATAGATCGTTGGACTGACCTATTTTTAAGATTTTGACTTTGATAAAACTTTGATTGATGAATCCGTCAACCTTTTTTTCTTAAATTGCCAAAGTCAAATTCTAACAGGTTAAGGACACTAAATATTAAAATTTCAACTGAAAAGGTGACCTTAACAGAGTGATTTCCTAAAAACCACTGCCCTAAACATTAAAAATGTAAAGAGTTTGAAGACATTTTCTGGCTTACCCGGAAGGGCCACATAAAAGTTCCTAGTACCAAAAATGGTTCTTTAGGAGGGGAAGAAAAACACATTAAAAAAAAAGAAATCGGTAGATCGCCAGGATTCTATATATCTAGTGCGATGTTCTTTAATGAGACCAATTAGTTCAAAATGTTTAGTTTCCTTTCCAATATACATCTCTAGAAAGAGAAAGGTTAAACATGACCTAGTATTTCTTGACTATTCATTTTAAATATACCAAATCAATCTATACAGGGGCTATTTGAAAAATAAAATTTGTAAAATTAGAAAACTGTCTTAAAAAATAGTGATCCGCAAATGGTAGATTGTCAAATTTTATGATTTTTATGATATTTGGCCAATTTTAGCACGGTTTTAGGACACATCTTCAAAAATTATGACAAATTTCGATTTTATGACAAGTGGTCACCCTGCTTGTTGCGTATTATGTTATCTTTGTCATATGGAATTAGTTAAGACGAGTTGTAGTGTGAAGAAATTAGTTTGTCTTTACTACTACAATTTTTAAAACTATAAAGTGAAACTTAGTGAATAAACAAAATAATGTAATAAACCCAAAGCAGAGGACGCTTCATGGACTCAACTATAGACATAACACCCCATCCAAAGGCTGTAAGTCCGGCAGTGTTCCCAAAACAGATGCCGTGTTACCTTAATGACTATATAAGCGGATTTTAATATCAAGTTCTTTTGTGAAAATTTTTGCCCCAAGGACCAAATGTTTCGACACAAAAAGGAATAAATAAATAATTTATATTTCAGATTACTTTTAAATTTTTATTTTTTTCGGAAATTTTTCCTGCTTCACTAGCTTTTTTAGATGTCATATTTAAATAGGAAACATGTTGCATCCCACACCAATGGTCTTCTTCTAGTCCTCCATCCGCACGTTTTCCATCGGATCTACAGATACCAGAGGGTTCTAGAATACCCGGAATTTCTGCAGAAACAAGGGCACGTTTTATTATATCATTTAAACAGCTGTGTCGGGACCACCTACCTGCACTTTTTCGGCCCCCTGTGATGTGTTCCTTTTTCCACTTTTTAAAGGTCGGCGATTCTTATTGGGCTTCTCCAAAATAATAGCTTCTAAAGAGCAAAACGATGACGAGTCTTGAACCATTTTGGCCACATAAGGCACCTCTAAAATTATAAACAAAAAAAATTACCAGCCACCGCAACGCCAACGACTTTAAATAGCATGACAAAAAAGAGACAGAATGAAAACAACGACGATTTTCCGCAATTCTTGGACATACCTCTTTTTGACATCTTCATGCATAATAATAAAGGCTGATAAAATTTAATGAATTCTGATAAATTCGACAATAGCCCTATTTAACAAATGAAAACCATTAAAATAAATAAAAGTAATAGTTCTATAGTCCAATTTTTTGAAGAGCGGACTGACGTCATTTTTTCCTCTGAAAACGTATTTCTTTGTTGTCAACAGTTCAAAGTAATAGTTGAAACAATGAACGACATGACATATTTTTACATAGTTATTGTCGATGTCTAAAACAATGTATCAAATAGAGATCCAAAAAAATTACGTCAGTTCGCTCATCAAAAAATTGGACTATATTACTGCCTCACAAATGATTTTAAGAATAAACTTGAAAACTATTTAAAAATGCGTTTAGTTGCGTGTGAACACATCTTAATTTCATCAAACAAAAAAAAACATTCGCGTTGTCCAACGTCAACGCAACGTTCCGGAAAAAAACGAAACTTATGTCTAAAAACTTTACTTAACTTACACTCTGGAAATATCTTAATGTTCTTCGGAACACATGCACAAGCCTCACCTCCCTCCCAAAATTGGCCTTCTAGGTATGCCCTCAAGTTGAGCCGTTTTAATTTTATCCCTGCGGTTTTGTTTACAGATGTCTAGTCGATCCCCAGCGTCCCAAACAGCCGGAAGATATCAGCAAACCGCTCGACAACTCGTTTATGCACACCGGTCACGGCTCTCCGTTCGGAGAAAGCTGGGGCAGTCCGGCCTACATCGACGACATGTACCTAAACAATCCGATGGACCCACCGGACCTTACCGGTCTGAAAAGAAGACCTACTAAACCTTCGCCTTCGCTTTGTGATAGAACCGATAAAAGAAGGAGTAGTAGCAGTACTAGTCGATCATGTAAGTTAAGCCCTGTTCTCAGAGCTTCGACGTGTCGCGAGCGTGGAGGGGACTCTCGCCGGTGGAATCCAGCGACATCAATTGTGTCGTCCACTGTCGCTACATAACAAAGTATTGGTTAGATTTTTGTTTAAACAATAACACCATTTAACGATGATCCGGAGCCGCGTTCGAGCTTAGGTGCAACTAGCCCCAAAAGGGTAAACTGCATCCTTCTAAAATATTGATAAGGCTTTATTGACTTGCCATGCAAAAAAAAGAGATAGAACATGAGCGGCACGACATTTCTCAGCTTTATTGAAAAGGTCGCACGGAAGGTATCGAATATTCGCGATCTTTATTACTCCAGTCAATCTAGTAAAAAAAAGTGAAAAAAAATAACATATCTTTGATTTTTGGCATAGAGCTTTAAAATACCTTCATAAACAACACCGAAAGTCCCCTAAAATCCCCTGGATCCGAGGTCCACTATATTGAAAAAAAATGACAGATTTCTTTACAAAAAAAGTAATAATAACATGTACAAGCCGATATAACACTGGTGACAAATATATTTACTTTTATCTCTTCTCTTCTCAGTCCCCCCTTTTTCTAAAATAAATTTTCATTCAAATTATTATAAACATAAATAATTGTCCTTAAAATATGCTTTTTGAAAATGCCAACACTAAACCTATTTTTTATATTTTCTGAGATAGGGGGTGTCCAAACTGTCAGAATTCAACTTAACAATACATACCGAATTTTAGCTGATGACGCTAATAAACAAAGATACTAAAAAAAATTATGTCAAAAGATTGTTATCTTTTCAATATGGCAGACCTCAGATCCGGGGGATTTTAAGGGACTTTCGGTATGTTGTTTATAAATGTATTCTAAAGCTCCGTTCCAAAAATCCAAGATGTGTTATTTTTTCCACTTTTTTACTAGATTGATTGGGGTATATATATACGTTTAACAACTGTTTGGAAACCGGTGTTATAAAGCTCCAAAAATTAGGTAGGGGCAGTTGCGGGGAACAGGCAGTAGTAGTAGTAACTGTGTCACATGTTTTCGCGCGTGTTATCAAAGATTGAGCAAAGACGGACGTCTACTGCATGTCTCAGACATACGGCGTTTATACCCGCGATCAAAATAACGTTTTTTCTAATTATTTTTCGTAAATTTTGTTTATAAAATAGTTAAAAATGGTTATTGGTGCAACGCAGATTACGAAAACGTAGGAAATTCGTGGTTTTTAATTTAAATGACCTTAATTTATATATAAAGGGCCTATTTAATTTAAGGGAGTTGTGTCCTTGCCCAAAAAGAGCGTGGCTGGCCTAGCTCAAACGCTGCTCGGAATACGTTAATATATTTTTATATTTGGCGTAAAGCAAAATAATGGACAAAAAAAGATAAATACTCGCAGAATTTCCATCTTATTATTATTTTACTTTCTTTGGAACAGACCAAACAATTTGGAACAAAAACATGGAAAAACTTTCTAAATATAGCGATTGTCGCGGCTGCAGGAGAAAAAATTGAAATAAATTTAACTCCGCCAGCGACAGATAAGTGGGGGAAATGGTGGAAAGATGCTTAGTTGCTAATGGTCAACGAAGTGTCGCTTTCGACACGTCGAAGCTTTGAGAACGGGGCTTTATTTTTAACCAAAGAGCGAAAAAAGGGACGCCCACGGTTTATCAGAATCAAACCCGTTAAATAAAAGAAAGTTCAATCATAAAATCATTCACTATAGAAACTGCAGTTCGTTAAACCAATTTTTTATCCGAACCTTATTTCTTAAAACCCATTCAATAACAAATTGGAAATTTATAAGATCCGTTTTTAATCGAACTATTGTTCAACAAACTCATTCAATATTAAATTCGTAATTTGTAAAACCCTTTTTTAATAAAACCTGTATTTGTCAAACCATTATTTTTCGAAACCGGAATTCGTAAAACTCGTTGTTTATCAGAAAATTTTTGCTAAATTGATTGCGCATTCACTAATAGACACTTAAAGTAAATATTTCAACGCATCCTTATCGGTATACGTAACGCGTTCGAAACAAAGTCAAAATACACTACATTTTTGACTTGTTCATGCCATGTTTCGAACGATGCCTGCTTCTTTGACGGGTGTGATGACAGAATCTCGTTGCATACGGAAGGATGTACGTATCGTTACGGACCCACGAATATACGCAACGATTTCAATCAGCAGTTCTGTCATTGCAACCTTCAAGAAAGCGGGCATCATTCGAAACATCGAATAAAAAAGTCAAAAATGTAGTGTATTTTGACTTTGTTTCGAACGCGTTACGTATACCGATACCGATGCGTTGAAATATTTACTTTAAGTGTCTAATAATATAAGAACCTGAGGCGTACACGCAGTGTTAAGAAAAATAGTGACATCTATACACAAAGTATTGAACACTACCTGTGAATACTTTTAGTCAAGTGTGCGCACATCCCAATGAGCATTTTTGTCTATATAAAAGTTACAGCAAATAACATAAAACCTTCATAAAATAACCAAAAGTTATATTATTTAGTGTTGGTGATAATTTTATGACTCTAATATATCTCTTAAATGAGTAAAAAAGACTTAAAAACAACTGACCAACACCAGCTTATAAAAATTTATGGTACATAGTAATGGACAGAAAAACAACATATAGATTTTATAAAACTTCCTTATGAGCCGTCAAGTCTAGAGATTATTATAAAAAGGTTTTACAACTGTTCTAACAACACTACATAACAAATTAAAGGTTTTTATGGATTTAGAGATATAAATTTTCCATCTTTCTTCCCTTTGCTTGTTATGTATTATTCTGTTTCTTTTTACAATAAAAAAATTTATAAAATGGTGTTTACCAATCTTCTAAAAAAAAATAAAAATGGAAGCGAGGTAAGTTGAAGCAGGAATATTAATATTTTTATACTATAGTCAAATAAAAGCTGTTTTTCAAGTCATCCTACTCTGAAAATCAGCTGCGGTCCCGTGTGTACTGTATAGTTTTCGAGTGCACTCACATAAATTTCATGGGCTCTAAAAATACTTGAGAAAACGGGAAAAAAATAGTCATTTAAATATCACTTTTTTTTCATACACGTTTTTTGCTTTCTGGAACAAATATTGAATTTTATTTGTTGTTCTTAACCCTAACAAGCAATATTTCGATTAAAACACATGTTGAAACCTCATAAATAATGTTTTTATTTAGGCCAAAAACCTATTTTTGGAATCCAAAATGGCGAAAATTTCCGACAATTCTATAAAAAAAAAACAATACAACTATTGCTATGTTTTCATGGGTATTGAGTTCGTTTTCAAAACTCATTGTATCTTCTTCTATTATAGAGCGTGTTCTTTATCAAGAGCAAGAACACGCTATAAAAAAGAAAAAGATACAATGAGTTTTGAAAACGAACTCAATACCCATGAAAACATAGCATATACCACTGTTTACCTCGTCAACACTATTTTATGACCCTGCAGATGGCGCAGTGTTGAACACTGATGGTCCGTTTCTGCGAGGTTCACATAGTTACCATTGTTGTCTTTTCCTAAATGCATTCCTCGAGAGTTCCAGCATACTACACATACCAGGAAAAATACCCGCCTGCACACACTTCAAGCCCGCATAACTATCAGAGGTAATTATCTCAAAAATATAGTTAGATAGCGAGGTCGAAGGGTGTACAGGCGGATATTTTCCGGGGTTTCACGGTGCGTTTTTGCGAACTTAACACGGTTACTATGTGGTTCTCTTTTTCTAAAACACGGTTCCCATCTATGCGTTTCTCATTCGTGGGTCCCCCGAATCAAAACACGTATCACGTGGTCTAAGCGAGATTTGCCTATACAAGTTCATGTCGGACCACGTGATGAGTTTTTTGAGACAGGGTGACTGCGCATGGGAAACGCTGGTGGGAATCGGGTGTAAAATGCATTCGATCCCGATATCTGTCATCGGCAACTATCTCAAGAAGATTTGGATCTCTTATCTCTCTCAGATTGATGTAATTAAAACAAGATAATAATGGTATGGTATCTCGCAAAAACGCGACTTTTGATGTCGCAAAAACGCGCCTTTTGATGTCAAAAAATTAACCTTAAAAAATCTTGTTTGTTTTGTTATTACAATTGCCAAATTAAATTAAAATAGTTTTTTGTTCTAAAAACAGTTGTATTATAACCACTATATAAAGAAATTAATAACAACATTTTAGAAAAAACCTTATGAGCAAAAAAGGTTTATGAATGAGTTCATAAGAATATTACAGACACCAATTTATATAACTATTGTGTGTGAGTTCCCAAGTTTTTATAAGTGTCTCTCGAAATATTTTCAATCTTATCTTATATAAATTTGTTGTTGGTTACGTAAGTTTTTATAAGTGGGTTGATAGCAACATTTTAAAAACCAATCTACATATCTTTAATTAGTAGTTACTTAGGGTTTTACAGATGGGTTGACAGAAAGATTTCAAACACCAATTTATATAAATTTTGTCACTGATGACTTATATTTTTATAAATATGTTGGTGGAAACATTGTTAACACCAATTTATATAACATTTGTTACCGATGACTTTAATTTTTATAAAGATGTCCGTGGAAATATTGTTAACGCCAGTTTTATGTTACTTTAGGGTACCATCAATTTAGAGCCTTTAATAAAACAAATATACAAACTCAATTCTTGTAGGAAACTTTTAAATACCCTAGGGTATCAATGGAACCCTCTTTATAATAATTATATAAATTTCTGTCACCAGAAGTTTCTGAAAATGCTCATTGGGATAGAACGACAAATGCATCGAAACGCCGCCCCACCTATGTGACCACCTCCGGTTCATGTATTATCGGCGTGTGCGCAATCAATTTAGCAAATATTTTCTGATAAACAATGGGTTTTACGAATTCCGGTTTTGCAAAATAATGGTTTGACAAATTCCGGGTTTTATTAAAAATGGGTTTTACAAATTACGAGTTTGATATTGAATGGGTTTGATGAATAATGGTTCGATTAAAAACGGGTCTTATAAATTTCGAATTTTTTATTGAATGGGTTTGAAGAAATATAAGGTTCGGATAACAAATTGCAGTTTTGGTGGTGAATCGTTCTTACAATGAAAATTTTTGTTAAATACGGTCTGATAAATTCCTGGTTTGATAAACCATAGGTATTCAAAAAAAGTAGTTAAAGAACCAGTTTCCTCACCCTAATCATGGTGTACCTAAGCGCGAGGTATAGGTTACATAAAAATACCTAGAAAAACTAAACTGTATTTTTTGATTATGGACCCCTACCCGTTTTTAAAACCGTATTCAACAAAATCGCAACTAGTGGGAGAGAATTGGCATGACAAAAATCACAATTTTTTGTCCGGGGTAGACCTTCCGATGTGTATAGGGTGACTTAAAAATCGTGATTAAAGGTTTAAAACCTTTCTTTTGAAGCATATATGATGCCCTAAGTGCAATAAAAACATACTCAAAAAAAATATTGCAATTCAATCAATAACCAATTGAAGCAAAACTATTTTTATTAAAAACATTTTTTTTTTCATAAATAAGATGGCCAAAAACACTCGTAGGAAAAACATTGTAACTAACTCTTGCGGAAAATGCCTTTTCCACCCTTGAGGGCTTGCCGAACCCGCTCCGTTTCGTTCGTTGTTAGTTAAATAACTATTTTTATATTCCGTTTTTCAAACTTTGATCACGATTATAGGTCACCCTATATCGGAAGGTCTATTCCGAACAAAAATTTTTCTCAAAATCGATTGAATATAACTGTTCCTAATGTGCAAAATTTCACAAAGAGTATCAGCTGCGATTTTAGTAAATACAATTTTAAAGACGGTACCTCTAGTACATATTCAAAAGTGCAGTTAGTTTTTTTGTCCATTTTTATGTAACCTATACCTCGTTCAGGCACACCGTGCTGCTGAAAAGATCTTGGATGGAATAACGAAACATAAGGTTGAAGAAGATTGAAAAAAAAGACTAAGTGTTTAAAGTTGTCTTGTTTATACCCACAGTTTTTTCAGATTGGTTAACCGGTTTCGCTATAGGAGCATTATCAGAACCAAAAAACTAAATATTCAAATGGAAATTGTCATAATTTTCCATTCCATTTGAATATTTAGTTTTTTGGTTCTGATGATGCTCCTGTAGCGAAACCGATTAACCAATCTGAAAAAAACTGTGGGAATAAACAAGACAATTTTAAACACTTACAGTGGGATTTACTAAGATCTAAAACAGTACCCCCACAGGTCTACATATTTCCACCTGTGGGGGGTACTAAATCTTAAAACCAATTTTCCAAATACAATTACCCATATAGAAAAGACACAAAGTTATTCATTATTTTGTATTGTTATTGCAAAATACCACTGGAAAATCCTTTGTTTCTCAAAATATACCATATTTTAGGAGAAAATGCCCTAAAACTTTTTTTTTGACAGGTTTCAAAATGGCAAATGGTGAATACGCCAAAAATTTGGCACATAATAGCTTCATTATCTCTGTTTGAGGTTATAAAGTTGGTGATTTTTTAGACCACCTCTAGGGGGTGGTTTAGATTTATAGCACCCAGAAAGCATTCTTTTGTGGCAATTGGTAATAAGTTCGTTTATAATTTCCCTAATTAACCGTTTTTACAAGAATTAATTTACCTTATTTAATATCGCAAGTTGTTCATTAACCAATAAAACACCTCCAATTTTGTCCACAAAAACGCCATATTTTGAACCCGTTTTCGGCACAAAAAATATATTTATGAGGGCACTACGAGGCAAAACAAATATAAGTGAAGGTCACTGATTACGCACAAAAAATATACCAAACAAAAAAACCCAAAACAACTATATTAATTTATTTACAAACTGAAATTAAAACATTGAGGTTATCTAAAAGCTCAGTCAAGAAAACTTTCCTTACTCAAAGCCAACTCATTTCAAAGCTGTAGCTTTCATCAGTAGAGGTTGGTGCAAGCTAGAGGCCCTGTATACGATTTTTGACCGTTATTGTTTTACCAGAGGTGAGCAACTGGATTTGAGAGTTGTTAGGGAAATGTTTAAAAACAAATTGTGTGTTGGCAATGATAGTTGGTAACCCCTGACAATAAATAATTTTGTCACTGTCACATTTTTGATTAAGAAACGTCCGGTTTAAAAATGGAATTTTGCTGTATCATAAACTGTAAAAACATGTGCCTCGACGAATTTGTATTGTTCCGTTGGAAAATTAATAAAAATAGCCGAAATTCCGAGGTAAGTAAGCTATAAGCAGTAGGTACAAACATACGCATTTAGCATGTACTTTGTTAATAAATAACACATTATGTTTCCGTGTTTTATTTTAAGAAAAAGAGTAATAAAAATATAGATCAATAGGATTCTTTATATTTTACCTATTATTTACATTTTTAATAGACACTTAAAGTAAATATTTCAACGCATCGGTATCGGTATACGTATCGCGTTAGAAATAAAGCCAAAATACATTACATTTTTGACTTGTTTATGCGATGTTTCGAACGATGCCCGCTTTTTTGAAAGGTGTGATGACAACTGCTAACAGCAATCGATGCGTGCGTTGGGATAGACGTAACGATACGTTCATCACTCCGTACGCATGGATTGCTGTCAGCTTTTGTGTCACCGCACCCGTCAAAAAAGCGGGCATCATTCGAAACATGGCATGAGCAAGTCAAAAATGTAGTGTATTTTGGCATTATTTCGAACGCGATACGTATACCGATATTTACTTTAAGTGTATTATCTCCGCGTGTATATTCACTGTTTGTTTTTTTTTTTGTCAAAACTTACATATTTTACTAACCAAAAAAAATCAATCTTTCAGAAAACTGTCCATTTCATAAAATCGCTTTTACATGCAAATATGAATATGAAAAAAACTGAAAAGAGAGGGAATATGAGTTGCGCGCCTCTGGTAAAACAATAACTGTCAAATGTATAGAGGGGCTCTAGTGCAAGCCAAGCTACAAGCAGAGGTAATAGATCCGAACTCGCTGTTTGTGATTTGAACGCAGCTAATATCTTGAAACTGACATTTCGACAGTGACAGAAATGTAAACAAAACTTGCATTTAACTTTTTTAATATATTTCATAAATAAAAACACCTTTTAAATAAATACACAATTAATCCATTCCTTATTTTATTATTACCCATCTAAATCGTTGTGTGACATGAATTATTAATTGCAAAAATTAATTAATAAGGTTACAGAGTGTTTACTATTTAAACCCCGCGTGGGTTTAAATTTTTTAATTTTCTTTTCTTCTAAATTGAAACTTTCTTCTTAAATCCAACAAAAGATTGTGTTAAGATCATTATTCAATAAACAAATTTATTAAAATTGTTCTTATAAAACAAATTATGTCCAAAACTCAAGGATAGTTGGTTTAAAATGCTTAAAATCAAAAATTTAACTTAGACTTAGGACCGTTCTAAAATAGACTAAATCCTTTTAATACATCCCACCGTTAGTGTTTTTTCGAATCTTCTTCAACCTTATTTTAAATTTTATCCCACATGGATACCTTACAAGGAATAACAAAAATTCAAAATTGGATGGGTATCCCACAAAGGTATTTTTTACCCCCGACGCTAACGCGAAACAAGGGTTTGACCCCCATTTCTGTGTGTGTGTCTGTGCGCATATTCGATAAAAATAGGCTAAATAGTTTGAGATATAATACGCTTTCTACACACACATGTCACGGAATTTGAGATGTGATGACAAATATAATCGGAAGTAACTTCTCAATCGTTCATCCGATTATGATGAAATTTGGTGTGTTTACTTAGGTACTATAGTCAACTAAAGTCTAATAATAAGGCGCGTTGTTTATGTTCGAATTTATTTTGTAGTTTGGTAACGACTAGAATTTATATGTTTTTCTTCTGTGCGTTTCATTTTTATTTACTGCTTCTTTTAACGTACTTAACTCCATTGAACCCATTTAAAATAAAGATAAAAATAAAAAAATACTTTCCTACTTATACTTTAGTTGACTATAGTTATTAATTTCAGTCAGGAAAAAAAAAATCACTTCAGGGGCGGTGCAAATGTGCGTAGTTTTTAGAGAAATTCTCATTTTTACGACATAGTCTATTCGTTTAGAGGCCTCCGTGTTTTTTGCGTGTTACTGTAAATTTTACTCCAGAGGTTTTCATTTGGGATCAGTATTCCACTTATTGGACATCTTTCAAACGCATACCAAATACAAGATAGCACCTCAAACAGGAAAAACATGACAATTTTGGAAAATTATCAACTTTTTCATTTGTGAACCGATTTTTTGGGAGTAATTTTATTTTGTCGAAACTACTTTTTTTGGGGTTTTCGCCACTAAGTTAAGGAAATTTTTTCAAAAATGTGTTAAAACCCACTGCGTAAATTTCTAAAGAAAAAGATTTGTTCGTTTGTCAGTGGTTTTTAAATAAGATAAAAAATTTGCCTACACACACGCAAATCCTAACTAGGTACTAAGGCGTTATCAAAGGAGTTGATTCTTTTCAAAATGTAGGCAAATTTTTTATCTCATTTAAAAACCACTGACAAACGAACAAATTTTTTTCTTTATGAATTTACGCAGTGGGTTTTAACATATTTTTGACAAAAATTCCTTGACTTAGTGGCGAAAAACCCAAAAAAAAGTAGTTTCGACATTATGAATCCGCCACAAACATATAGATTTTATTTAATTTTATTTTGTTTGACTCACTTTTAGTGAAACCATCAAACACTTGCTTTTTTAATGTTTCTGTGACAGACAAAAATATATTGGGTATCGTTTTAACCATGAGTTAAAAGGTTCCGAAGTTATGCTAAAAAACTTCGAAATTGGCAATAACACTAAAAATTCACTTTTTCCTGAAAGTTTTAAAAGCGGGAAAAAAGCTACTAAAATTGAAAGCTGATATCATTTCTAATAACTTAAACTAGTTTTGAATAAAGAGATTGCAACTATATAACTGATGTTTGGGATTGAATAAAGTGTTGCACAGAGTTTTTTCTAGGGGGTCAAAAATGCCTTTTTATTAAATAAATCCGCCACCGGAACTGGGATTTTGACTGGCTATTCGGAAATCCTTTCGTCCGATTCATTTGTTAGTGGTGGGGAGATCTTTGAAGCCTACTGCGGCTTTAAAAACCTAGAGATGTTATAAAGACAAGGAGGTACACATTCATGATTATTACTCGTACGAAATTTCTATTTATCTATCAACCAACGATACACGACACGTATTGGAGGTGTCAGATGGCTAATTTCCAACTAATAATTTCAGCCAAACATATTTACAAAATTAAGGGAAAATGTAGCGCCCTAATAATGTACAGAAAATATTTGTAGCGTAGAGGGCAAAGGGTGGGGTGGCTGAAATTATTAGTTGGAAATTTTCCATCTGACACCTCCAATAAAACGCTATATGTCGTGTGTCGTTGGTTGATGGATAAATAGAAATTTCGTACAACTAATAATTTTGAATGTGTACCTCCTTGTCTTTATAACATCTCTAGGTTTTTAAAGTCGCAGTGGGTTTCAAAGATTTCCCCACTACTAACAAATCGGATGAAAGGATTTCCGAATAGCCAGTCAAAACCCCAGTTCCAAGGTAGCTCAGTTGGTAGATCATTCATCATCATAGGCAATCACTCGATACCGAGTTTGATTTTCCTCTATTCTGTATCGTGGCTATCTGTTGTGCGTTTTTTGATGGCTATGTAAGCCAATTCTCAAGCCGCACACCCTTCCACAGTCCTGGCACACCCAGTCTCCGGCAGCAGCCATTCTTCCATTTTGTCGCTCCTTTCTACGTTCTCTCTTTTCCTTCCCTAATCTACGTCGTTGCTCTTCAAAAGTTTGTGCTCCCTCATGGACTGTTCGGCGCCATGAAGCCCTATCGTTTGCCGTGGTCTCGAAGTTGTTTATATCGATGTACCCTTCATCATATTGCCTTTGAGAACGTCCTTGTACCTTTTTTGTTGACCTCCTTGATTTCTCTTTCCCTCCTTCAGTTGTCCGTAAAATATCTGCTTTGGGAGACGTGTTTCAGGCATGCGGATAACGTGACCAGTCCAACGAAGCTGGTGCTTGAAGATAAAGGCTTCTATACTAGTTGTTTTGGCTTCTTCTAAAACATTTACGTTTGTTCGTCGGTCTTGCCTTTTGATTCTCAGTATTCGTCTTAAACAACTTTGGTGATATTTTTCTAGTCGTTTGATATGCCTTCTGTAGGTGGTCCACGTTTCGCATCCGTATGTTAGAGTTGGTATTATAACTGTGTTGTAGACACGAAGCTTGGTCTCCGCATTGATGACGTGATTGTTGAAGACTCTCCGAAAGCCGTCCGAACTCTGCGCTAGCACATTTTAGGCGATGCTGTGTTGGCTCCCAAGGTATGGGTAATGTTCCACGTTCTGCAGAGGATGGCCATTTATGGAAATGTTTGGAGCTTGGGGATTCGTACCTGGTTCTGGTTGGTGAAGAATTTGCGTTTTGGCAAGATTGACCTCTAGGCCAATGCTTTTGTAGGCTTGGTTAAATGCGTTGATTACCAGCTGTAGACCTTCCTCTGTATCGGCCATTACGACGTTGTCATCGGCGTACTGCAGTTCGATTACCGAGATTATCGAGACCTTAGTTTTTGCTCGCAGTCTGCCTAGGTTAAGTAGGCCACCGTCGAATCTATATAGAATTTCCACTCTCGGCGGTAGATGTTCCTCAACAAGGTGAAGCATGGCACTTAAAAATATAGAGAATAGGGTGGGCGCAATAACACACCCTTGTTTAACGCCTGTCGTAATCTGGAATGACTCTCCTGGTCCATCGTTGCTCAGGACTATTGCAATCGTATTGTCGTGTAGTAGTCTAAGCATTTGAATATATTTTTGAGGGCATCCAGCTTTTGCCAGTATTTTCCAAAGAGCTTCTCTGCTGGCCCAATCAAATGCTTTCACTAAAAGTGTACTATGACCCAAACGAAATAAAATTAGTTGAAAAGAAATCGGTTCACAAATAAAAAACTTGTGAGTTTTCCAAAACTGTCCTGTTTTTCATGTTTGAGTCGCCATCTTGTATGTGGTATGCATTTCACAGATGTCCAATACTGATCCCAAATGAGACTTTCAACCTCTGGAGTCAAATTTGCATTAACACGCAAAAAACACGGAGCCCTCACGATTAGACCTGTACATATTGTACCGATGAAAAATCTATTTAGGTATTTAATATCTTACTGGCTGATGTTGCAGGTTGTCGGGAGTCTTAATAATTTTTGATTTTACTTGCTAATAATGATTATTTTTTTTTTTAGTAAATGGCTCTCTAAAGAATCATATCAAAGCTGACAAACAGTTTAGCTACAAAAAACTCCAAAACCAGCAAAGTTTCAAAGAAAAGCCGCAACGCCCTCCCCAACCTAATTTAAGCAATAGTAGTAATAGTAATAATAAGGTAAGACTTGTAAGCGAAAAAAATGGTTCATAGGTCGAGGCTTCTTTCTAACTTTCGTTGATGTTATATGCTAAAATAGTTATTTACCTAATAAGTGCAGAAAGTGATACTTTACCGGCAGCAAAGGCACTTTCCGCATGAGGGACAAAATTTTACTTATGAGCCTCAAAAACCCCCTAAAAAAATTTAAATATCAGTAATTTAATTGTTTGAAATAAACGAAGTTACTTTACCGCACAGTTTGAGGTAAAGTGGCATAACGTTAACTAAAGTGCACTTTATCGCCCGCGAGTAGATATATTTAAATAGTTTTTGGTCAGTATTAAAGAATATTCTACTTAAATTTTTAACTGGAAAAGCAAAATTTTAATTTAACTTTATGCCACCACGTGCTACCACCTTTTTCTTAACTTATCCATTGTTTTGTATGTATCGAAATCCTTGCATTTTCTTTTATATGGCACTTTTTTAGGAACAAATGCTCATAGATATTTCGCCAACTGACCCAAACTCAGTAATTTTAAGAAGAAAAGACAACTCTAAAATAGTCACTCCTTTTTCTTTACTCGACGAACCTATAGACGTACCTACAGAGGGTAAGTGCTTGGCAGATTATTTTTGGCTGATTTTTTTTGGAAAACCACTAATAGTTTTATTTTTAATTTTATATATTATTTTAAATTGTCGTCGGTAAGATATATTTTACCTTTACGAGGGAGAAGCAAACACACAAGGGATTTTCGATTTAAGAATTGGTCTCGGTTCTGGTTGACACTATTTTGACATAAATTTTGACAGCGGTTCTAAAATAATGATGTCATTTAAAATATTGTAAAGATATCTTTGATTTTACTCAAAAAAAGACTACCTATAATTTTGCAAAATTTAAGGGGTTATGTATACAACCAAAGGACCGAACCAACCTCCCAGGCTGGTTCTAAAATTTTATAACCGAGTTGCAACTGTGACGACATTGTTTTAAAACGAAAGGACCGGTTCCGGTTCTGGTTCCAGAACCAGGACTAATTGTAAATCGAAAAGCCTTACAGAGACGTTAAATCAGATTTCAATGCCAACTTTGTTGACTCTGTAGAAACTGGACGTCGAGGTGTTGGGGAAAAAATTTATTTGGGTTGGATTTATTTTGTATTGAAATATTTTTCCTGACCAATATGGGTCCAAAGTTTAAGATAGCGATTTGACGTTTATTTTTCACAAAAAACTTACGGGTTAATTTACGGTGGCCGCCGCTTCATAGACTAGTGAACAACGTATTTACCAGAAGCTTATTCTTGAGTATCGTAGAAAAGGTTACACGGGATCGTTCACCTCCCTGATATCGACTAATAACAAGCTCTGAGTTACCCAAAAATTAAACGACCACGGTCGAACCTCTCGCGATTGCCGGGTATCGAAAGAACCTTTCTATACTTTCTTATCTTTGCCTCTGACCTAGGGAAACGCGCTCTCTTAAAAAACCATGATCGTGTCAGATTTTCGGGAGCACCGTACAAGTTTGGTAGCTTCTGAGCCTTCTTAATAGCATTTTTTTACGGTTTAAAAGGACTTCGGGCTTTTTTCAGGCTCCAGCATCCATGGGTTATCTCACTTGAAGGTGTGAACTTATCATCCACGTGTAGGATAAACCTACCAAGAAGTATAGATTATATATAGTATATAGTATATTATATAATATAAGTATAGCCCCCCCCCCCCCTAGAAGGATTTAATTTATACCTAAACCCCATTTGTCGAGGCTAGGGATCTTTAACGTGCTCCAATAGCAATATATGGCAGGACTTACATGAATGAACATGTAGGCCCTCTATATGGATCACACGGTAACGTCCTCTACGAGGGAAGGTATGGAATCGTGTTATGCTGCCTTCTAGCTCACACGGTCTACTCCACAACATACGGCGTTTTTCTTATTCTCACAAAATTATGTAATTTTATAAGAAAAAGTCCAAGTACCGACGGCCTCGGGGATCGAACCCGGGTCTCCTGGTTAATAGATCAGGTATTTACGCACTATACCAACAGGATCGGTAAAAATAGCAGTTCACGTTGTGCATAGAGTAACAAATCATGGTAGAAGTAGCAACGGTTGCCACTGCTCCGAAAAATTGTCGGAATCACATGGTGGACGGCCGGGATTCTCGCCAAAATATGATTTGGACCTAGAAGCAGGGCCTACATTGTAGGTCCTGCTAGAAGATGTGAGCTGGGATTTCGACCAATTTGAATGCAGGAGGTATATGTAACCTTCGCTTTCAGGCAGCTGGACTAGGGTCACTGCATCCTGAAGTCTGGCACCTCTTACTGACTTTAAAAGTCAGTGGACTGAAGATCCCGTAGAGTTTGGTGTTCAACATAATTGGTATATTCAAGAAGATCTTCACCAGTATTGTTTATATCAAGGGGTCCCTCACTCTTGTTTATAAAAATGGGAATCATGCCAGACAATGTAAAGCTTAAAATTTTGGAGATTATATTCATTATTTTTTACATTCCTGTACTGTTGTTGCGTCGCTGAGATAAGATGGACTTAAGTAGAAGTTTAGCCCTAGAAATCTTCGGCCGTACTGGTGCAACAGTGATGCATCAGCTTTAATCATACTTTTTACATTGTTTACTGCTATCTCACCAAAGCTCAAGCTAAAAATGAGGATTAGGTAACTAGGAATTACACAAAAAATACAACGAAATACGAACAAATGTAAAAGAATGCAAGAAAATGTAGCGCAATGGCAAGATAATCCGAAAAAATGCAAGAGAGAGCAAGACAATGCGGGATAATGTACAAGTGGGAGACCCCTCGGTTTATATTTTGTTGTTATTTGTAATGTTTTGAAAAGTCAGTTTAATATCTTTTAAATAAAAAAAAAGTTCTCGTAATCAACTTTCAAACAACGGTATATTTTAAGAATGTCTGACTAAAGAAGAACCTGCAGCTAAAACTTCAATTTTAATATTGACAGTGATTATCACTCTCAGTATTTGTTCAGTATATATCCCCGCAAACCTTCAATATTACCATCATCATTTCAAGTAAAGAAAACGCCAGTATTGCTAATATTTTATATTCCTGCCAAAACGTAGGTACTGAATAGAAAAAAAAAGAAAGAACAGAAACGGATAGCTTAACACAAATATGGCGGCTGACGTTTTTACACAAAAACACTGCCAATCATGAAGTGACATAAAACTAAATGAAACTGTCATTGTCAAAAAACTGGTCCGATTGAATGTGAAATGAAGTGTACCCACAGGTTTTTTGTGAAAAATTCAAAATTACCATCTTAAACTTGGAACCCTGAAAAACCGTTGGTCAGGGAACTTGAGGACAATATATTTTAATTAGAGGCAAACCCAATCGAAGGCCTAACATTCTGGTGGAGTCCTAGCAAGGGTGCATCTTACTTTGTCTCGCCTCTCGGTTCAAGGATTTATGTTTCAATAACTATTTTAGGTGACCGATTAAGTGACAGACTGACATGGTCACCCGGAAGTTCTCACAGTTCGGAGCCAGTCGTCGCCCCTCCTCCGTATCATCACCCTCCAGCATATTACAACACACAAGAAGCTTCAATTGATCCATTTGATACTGCCCATCTCTTTCCTGATTCTAATAACAGACCTTATTATTCCCGTATCTCTCCCACGCCGATAAGTAGTTCCAATATGCCAAGTAGTTCGTATGTTGCCAGTAATCGGTGCTATCCTAGTGAAACTCCGGTTAGTATAGTAATAAGGCACTTGCAATTACAGCCTAAAAACATATTTTTTTTTAATGCAAATATTTATACTTTTTATATTCCATTACAAAAATTAGGTTTTTTGCATATAAATAGAATTTAAAACATTAAAAATGGGATTAACCATACGTAAATTAACAAAATTTGGCACAGCAAAGGTGTTTTTAATGCCAACAATTTCAGTTTTAATCTCTTTCCAACACACCATGCCTATAATAAAGATTTTTACAATTTTCTTACAAACCATTATAGATAGAAATTATGTTTTTCGAACTCTTCTATTAAATTAGTTTCCAGGGGGTTCAAAATATATTAAGAAAAATGACTGTTATTTTTCTGTACTAGGTACCTAATCAATCTAACGATCTGCAAAAAGAAATTATGCAAAAAATAAATAGTTATAAGCTTAAAGAAGTGACAAATAATACGATCCAATTACCAGTTAAAAATGTTAATTCGAGGAGTGATAACAACGTGCTAGTACCAAATTATGTTCAAAGTGATATTACAAATAGAGGCGGTGTCGCAAAAACAGAAATCGCTGTATCTAAAAATGTGGTTTCACCAAAGAAAAATACTGACACTGTAGTTCAAAGTCAAAATTTTGAAAGAAGCTTATCTTTACTAAAATTGGACGAATCACTGCCAGCCAAGAAGAATATTGACGGTTCGTTTTTAGCAGATTTAGAGAAATATTTAACCAGCACACCTAGTAGTAGTTCAAATGTAGATACTAACTCTAACGTAAAAAAAGACGTAGGAGACAAAATAAATCTGGCTAGTGCGAATCTACTGACAAAACAAGAAAATCTTGGTATTTCAAGTAATCAGTTCAGTGTTTCATGTGGTCAGTTCGTTAGGCAAGAAAATAACAATAGCTCGAAGATACCTTTATTAGCTCCTCCACCGTTAAACCAGAAAAATGTTAGAAAAGTAAATGAGAATGCTGGGAATGTTTTACCAAAAATTCAAAATGGTAAGCTTTTTTACAACTTACTTGTCATATAATTAGAATACGATACAATTTTAGATCAACCAGTTTTACTGTGGACGTCATTTTTACCATTTTAATGAAAATATTTAAAAATACCACTAAAGATAATACTATCGGATTGTTATCCTGGGGAATTTTATTTTAAATTATAAATTTATCATCGTAACCCTGACTCTCAAGCAGACATTTTTTCATTTTCTACGTTTCGGGTATTACGATGATTTTGGATTTATATCCATGAATCTACAATGTATCTATTCGTTAACTTCCCAACTCCAATACTCGTTAAGAAAGGCACTTATAATGGTATAAAAATACGTGTAGAAATTCGTAATATAACAGACCTAAAAACATATCGCTGAAAATACTTTTGGATTTTTCGCCACTAAGTTAAGCAAATTTTTTTAAAAATATGTTAAAAACCACAGCGTAAATTACTAAAGAAAAAAGGTTTATTCGTTTGACAGTGGTTTTTAAATAAAAATAAATAATGCCTACACACTTGCAAATCCTAACTAGAATCTAAGTACTTATCTGACGTTTCGGCAGAAAATCTACTGCCATTAGCAAAGAAATTATTATTTCAAAAACTTTTTTAGATTTCTTGTCGTGTGTGTGTGTCAATAATAGCCAACAAGGTATTCGATGAGTAATAAAATTTCAAATCAAAAAAGATATTCGTTTGAGTTTTTTAATTTTAGATTGTCTTATAGAAATTCAAAATTTAACGCGAAATCAAAAAATAAAGTTTAATATTTTGATTTTTTTTTGTTTTAAAATATCAAATATAAAGTTATATTTTGACTGAAGAAGATTAGAGAATACAATAAACATCAATTTATTAAAAAAAATCTCTTTTGAAATCTTGTTTTAAAATTGGAAGCCAAACTGTATTTATATCAACTGATATGCTAGCTATGTATTCATCTTCATTTAGATAGATGCTAGCTGCTTCTTTAATTTTTCGTTTATTTTATCGAGTTCGTTTTGTAATATACTGGTTTCTCCCCACATTACTCTTTGATTCTCAAAAGAATGTTGGCAAATTCTAGACCATTCCCAATCTCCCCTTCTGAGGTACCCCTTATGGTCATTTATTCTGACTTAAAGAGGTTTTGAAGTTTCTTCGATATAAAAATTACCACACTCGAAAGGAATTTTTGAGTTTATTTTTGTGAAAATTGATCTCAGATTTTTTTAAAATTGTTCTAATATGATTATTAGCGATTCGTTTAATTTTATCCGAAATACCTGGTATAAAAGGAATTATTAAATTTGTTGGTTGTACATTAATTTCAAGGTTATTATTTCTACGTTCGCGCTGTCTGGGAAATTCGATTTTATATATGAATCGTAAGTATCTAAGGAGTCGCTTTTCCATTTACAAAAAGCTCCGAAGTGTAATTCTTCTAGAATTTTCAAAAAAGGGCGATTCCTTGTAAATGGTAAGGCAACTGTGTACCTTCCAGTAGAATCACGTTAGATATTTTTAATAAGGAGTTGCTCACATAAGACAGGCGAAAATGTCGGCATCTGAGGTGGTTCTTCGAGTTCCCAAAATGTCTTAAGGGTATATGGAATGTGTGAACTGGATTAACTTGTATAAATTCTATTTTTACTAAAAAAAATCAACTTTAATGTGCGACATCTTGAAATTTAAAAAAATGTCAAATTTGATGTTGAATTTCCAATGTATTGGCTTTCTTAAATGTTTAAGTTTATTAAAATCGGTTTAGTCTCTGTCAAATTATAGTCAAAGTAAATACCCATTTTATTTTACTTAATGTAATTCTTCACCGATATTTGCAGGTGATATATTTTTGTATCCGGGAAAAGTGCATCTTTCAGAAAGAAAAACTATTTTTGTGCCAGTGGCACAGAAAAAAAAAGTTTCAGGGAGGGGGGGGGGGGTGGATGAAAAATTATCTATTTTTAAAGTTCTCCGCAATCTTGAATTTTTAGGAGGTGTCATTTTTGACACTCTTTGACAAAAATATGAAGTATTCTTTCTAGTTATGTAAACCTTTTTGAATCGATCTGTTGGTTTTAAAGTTATAGGCGATTGAAAATGTCTCATTTTGTGTGGTCCGCCCTATATTTTTGCCGGCAGGGTTATATTGGGTATTTTATTAACAAACGACGGTCAACATTTACGAGTCGTCGTCGCCACAGCAGGGACTTATCAAAATTCATTCACGTAACAAAAAAACGCGAATTTAGGTTTTTTTTTGACTTTTTGCGCCACCACAGACAAAACAATTTCTTATGGAATGCCAATTTCTTATGGAATGCCCATAATATAAAAATAAAAGAATAACATTCTAAACACAATTTCGAAACAGAAAATAATTAAGTAAAATTATTGGAAAAATTATAATTAAAAAGTAATATTTAAAAAGTACGCAGTTTGAACATAGCAAAATAATGAATAAGTTAAAACGAGAGCTAATATTAAAATAATCGGTAATTTACAAAAATATACAAATATTTAGTATTGTGTGGAAACATGTTAATAGCTTGTAGATCGACATTTTTTCTCAACTTTTTGTGCCGAGAGTTAATAGCATTTATTTTTTATTATACTATAAATTATGTTTTTTTTTTAATTTGTCTTTTCAAAATTTACGAAGCAATATCTAGATTCGAATTTCTAATTTATAATTGCCTTAAAACATAGTTTGCATTTTTCAGTATTGGAGTCTCAAGATAAAGTTATTATTTATAGGTAGCTTTGCGTGTTGGTTGACTACCTAAAATCTCTCTGGGGGTAATATAACACTTGTTACCTCGGTTTATTGTAAACATTGCCACCTAAAGGTATCCATAGATCACCAAAATAACTGAAGAAAATAATTTTGTGGTTTTCAGATACCACATCAAAAACCATTGATCTGTACGCCAAAGCAAACAACCTAGCTCAAAAAAACGACACATCCACAATAGTGAACAAAATCTGGTTTGAAACGAATCTCAAAGAAAATATCAACGCAACTATAGTTCAAAATAATCTCGAAAACAGCAATGCAACCGTTACAGTTCAAAAAAATCTCGAATCTTCGAATGTCCCAGGTGCTTTCGCCAAAAATGAAATATACGTCATAGAATCGGAATTTGGTCAGGTTAAAAGCAACAGGCCAGTTTACGCTTCGACGGCGAGCGTTTGTGGGGACGGCGGTAGGAATAGAAGATACGACCCCGTCTATAGTTCGGGCACCAGTACCACCTATGAAAGTATTAATAATGACTATGGAAGTGTACAGGGTGGTCAGAATAACTATTCAGGTACGTGCCCTTAACTGGGATCCAAATAACGGGACCAACTCGTTTTTGCAACAAAATGTACAGTTGCGTTTTTTAAGATATCTTGGGTAGATACACACACACACACGCACACCCACATTCACACAGTTGCAAAGTTTTTAATTTCATTTAACTTTTTGTCTACGAAGCGAATAACGAAAATATGGTTGGGTGTTTTTAAGCAAACAATTTTAAATACTGCATTTGGTATTTACCTCTCCGACAAGACGGATTTTTGGTCACGTCAGTAGCTCTACGTATTTTGATTTGTTAGCTCATCTTCAGGCCGACTGACAACTTTTACTTTAGTCAATTATATACAGGGTTCGACAATTCTCGTCTAGAATGCTATTCAATTCCGATGCACTGAATAGGGATGCCGGCTAGGCAACGTTGTCAAGCAAACAGTTTAAAGTAGAGTAAAATTGTCGTTAAAGCGCAAGCGCGACTCGTCGCGAGACGAAGCATAGGCCATAGATCGCTCGCAGTATACAAATTTTCAGTCACTTTTCTTCCGAGTACGTCCGACGCCATTTAGCGAGGTTTGGTTTGTCAAAAATGAACGCGCATTCACGAAAGAAGAGAGAATTTTCATCGTGAAATCCGAAAATGTCCATGAGGTAATTGAGCGCTTTGCATTTGAATTCCCTGGTCGACGGATTCCTTCTCAACAACCCGTTTATAACAGTTTCCACAATTTTGAAACACATGGTTGTATCAATGGTTGTCGAAATTGTTATAACGATGGAGTCGCACCAGCTCGTTCCATTCCTCCTGAGAGGGTAGAACGGGATGAGACAGTATGCGCCTATGTTGAGGGGCATAAATCGATGAAACGATGGAGTCGCACCAGCTCGTTCCATTCCTCCTGAGAGGGTAGAACGGGATGAGACAGTATGCGCCTATGTTGAGGGGCATGAACCGTACTTGCCAACGGATTTTAAGGAGGTACGGTTACAAATCCTACAAGGTAAAGTATTGTCAGGAGCTGTCTGAAGATTATTGTTTTCGACGTTTGCAGTTTTGCGAAATTATGAGGGAAAATGTGAGAGGGATGAAAATTTTCTAGAAAATGTTTTGTTTATTGACGAAAAAATATTTTTCCTTCATAAAAACTCGGTATTGGTCGAGTCAAATACCTTGAGGCAGCTGTAAGAACACAATATAATCTGCCGACTGCCGAGGGATTTCCAAAGACTCCCAGGGTCTGCAAGCCACGGTTTAGTGAGGTTTAGGCAGTCGCACGGACTGCAAGGGACTGCGAACGGGTAAGATTTGTGACACGATTGCCAACAGTGGTTACCCCCTCGGGTTTTACCTAGGTTGCAGGAGCTCAACATAAATTTGGGAACAACGTGGTTTCAGCAAGACGGATGCCCTTATCATAATTCACGTCAAGTTTCAAATTATCTTCGAGAAAATTTCGAAGATCGAATAATGTCCACTGATTTTTTTTTGTGGGGTAGGTGGGAGGGCGCCATCTTTTTATTACTCATTTGAGGCCTTCAACTCTTGAAGAGTTGAGGGCGAATATCCTGGATGCAGCCGCTACCACCAACCCAGAAATGTTGGCAAGTACCCGACAAGATTTTTACGATCGGTTTGGATACTGCGAGGCCCAAGCTGGAGGACGATTTGAGTTTCTTTTGAATAAAAAGTAGACATCAAATTGTGTAACAGTTTTTAGGCTTGTGTGTGTTCATTTTTTAAACATCAAATTTTTTTTAACTGAAAAAAAAATTGATAGGTATCGATAGATAATTCCGTCTGCCATCCGTTTAGTTGCGCCAGTCAGCGCTTTCACTTTAGTCTGTTTTATTCGAAGACGCGGGCGTGAAGGAGATCGTAGAAGTAATTTTTCTCAATTAATCACTTAGAAGATTATTTTTATTACTAACTAAAATACAACAAAATATTTTTTATGTAAGACCTGAAGAGCAGGCGTCTTTTTGCGACTCTGTACATCTGAGGAAGGAAGAGGAGCCCAGTTTCCTCGGCAATTTGTGTAAAATAAAAGAGTACAAGAATCAGAATAAAAAAAAACACCCTTCTGTTATTAAATTTAATAACAGCTTTAAATTCGTTTTAAAGTTAAAAAAGACGTGAACACTGTTACAAAAAGCGTTCTAAGTAGAAAGAGTAGGGTTTCAGATTGAAAAACTGGCTACATTGTTTTATTTTTTTTATTCTTTTAAAAAAGTATAATTTTGTTTTAAATTTATAATTCAACATATTTCGTGAGAACGCGAGTCTGCTACGATAAATTATTAATCTCGTAGAGTCGGGACTTTATACATACATACAGCTTTATTGAAAGAGCAATCAATCGGTAGTAAAATTTTATGGATAAATGGGCATTTTAATTAATTTAGCGGATTCTACTTTCAAACTAAAATATGAAAATACTCATAATCACCGTTTTATGCCCTTTGAAAGCAACATTTAGTGTTAAATTTCACGGGATCTTACTTGGGAATTTTTATTTACTAGCCATTGCGCTTCTTTTTCAATACACGCTATTTCGGCATCCTAGACAAGAACTATCGAACCCTGTATACTTAACAGAAACTTTACTTTGAGATCTGTTTCGTCGAACTCAAATCATGGACCAAAACTAGTAATGTGTAGCAGAAGTAAACAAGTGATTGGCTGAAGGACACATGTGAAGACATCCAGTCAGACTTGAGCGAATTAAAATACACGGACCAAAAATCTGTCTAGTCCACTAGGCAATTACCGAAAGCAGCGCCCATCCCTCTGTGACCTATCTGGGTCACAGTAGCTCCTAAATATTGTTAAAGATCTATTGGGTATGGGGAATTGTTTAACTAATTCACTCTAATCTTCACGGATGGCGCCACTTGTACTGACTGATTCCCATTATTCTGCTAGTATTGTATTTGTAATTTTGAGTGCCCTGCGGTCAACTCGAGAAGATCATTACACTTTTTATGTTTGGTGCCGTATCAGAACCTTCGATCGGCCAACAAACGTGAACATCTTTTGACTGAAAAAATCCAAAGATATTTTAATTATTTTAGACTCAAACCTTTACAACTTATATGATGCCTGTGCGCCAAGCGTTAGCTCGTACGGAACCACGAATTCCCTTTATAATAACGCGTTTCCAGTCCAGCAAGCTACCGATTCCAACGTTGCCAACCAAAATGTGTACGCCAATCAGACAACGGACCAGAACTCAACTTACGGATACAGTGCATGTGGTGCTAGCAGCCAAGTGGGGGTATACAATGGTGTCAACGGGCCTAGACAGTATAGCGAGGTACGTGCAGTTGATGCAAGTTGGTGCTAAATAGAAAGAAAGTTATACGCTTCAAGGTGTCGGTCCTCTCTTTGAGAATATGTCATTCAAACATAATGTTTATGGCTTAAAAATTTAGTTAAAAAATGATAGATGAAAAAAATGTATAGTCGTCTACAAAAGTAATGTTGCATTTTGAACATAAATTACAGCTAAACTACGAAACGGACTCTTTTTAAGTAAATTCCTGTACAAAACGTGATTATAAACATTTTTTTCTTAAAATATTTTAAAAAATTAGCCTAATTACATTATCTTTGCGGGACTCTGATTAACGGCCTTAAAATTTTAACAATTTTAAGGTATACTTGAATTAAAAATAAAAATTTATAAATTTTTTAAGTCAGATTCTCCAAATTTAAAATCATTATTATTTTTTAATGTTTAAAAAAAACATCTAAAAAATGGATCATAAAATTCAAAAAAAAAACTTCAGACTAGTAAAGAGAATTTAAAAGGCTTTCAAACTAGATGCCTTAGGACTAATATTCCCAAAGGGGTGTACCCCAGGGGCGGTCATATTTATCTGCTCAAGCAAGGGGCTCATGAATAATTTAAGAAAAAAATTTGACTTTCAGAAAAAAAAACTAAAAAAGAGAACGATTTTCTATCCTGTTATACGCTTCAATTTTTGGTGTGGTTAGCGTGTGCCATGGCCTCTCCTCATGATCGCCGATGGTGTACCCCACAACCCAAATAATGAGGCTAAAATATGTCTTTCTTGCAAATAAAATTGACTGGTCCAAGTGTTTAAAAAATTAAATATTTATACCCAGTAACGGCTCTCGCTCGTTTTTAAATTGACTCCCTTTCTACAGATATATGTTCAGAAAAATCCTATTTTCCCAAAAAGCGCAAACTTGCCCAACTTATTTTTTTTATATTTTGTAAAAAACAACTTATTCTACATTATATCAAAAATTTAACACAGAAATAAAATATTTTTTTTTATTACGGGCTTGCAGAGTTAAAAAAAATATCGGAAGGGAAGAAAATTTAGTGATAATATGATCCAGAAGTTTTTTGGACAAAATCTTCATAATACTTCGGAAAAAAAATTGAGATTCCAAACATTATTATGTTGTCAGAAATTTATTTAATAAGCCATTTTTTTCTGTTTTAAAAGTTATAAAAGTGTTTCCAAAGCTTAATCCATGTTTGAAAATTGTTTGCTACCAAACCATAACTGCGACATCAAAAATATTTATATATTCTTGCATAATAGATATTTGTAATTATAAATCGAACAAAATATTCATCAATTTAAAAGGTAAAAAAATAATTTTGTCACCCTAATAGTGGCCTTTTGCCGTACGTGTGTCGGCCCAGAATTATATGCCAATTCAAGAAGCAAAAGACTTTATGCAAGATCGTAAAGGGAAAATACATGGAGATCTATCTACCATATAACACATATTAATGGTAGGATATTACGCGTTATATACATGGTGTTCCAAAAGTTTTGAGTCCCCCTTAATATCTCCAAAACTAAAATAGGCATGGTTAGTGTTTGTTTCATTTCCGTCATTATTATACATTTTGTGGTTTATGGGTTATGGGAAGTGCAACTTAGAGTAAAACTACTTTTTTATATAGCAACAGTTTCGATTGTAATCCAATCTTTTTCAAGCCCTATAATGAAAAACAAGCAAACTATAGAGCTATAGACAATATTAAAATCAATTAAAAAAAGAAGTACATTAAAAAAACAGTCCATTTACTCGAAAATTTGTTTAGCACAAACGTCGTCCAGCGTGGCTGCTGAAGTGATCAAGAGTTTGCTATCTATTAACATAATAGTTTTTGTGTTTTAAATCTACAAAAATGGGAAATTTGCAAACCTATTTTTTAGTTTAGTTAGTTGTGAAAACCACGTGATCATGTGACCGTACTTAGGTAGCTTTCACTAACGTTGGAAAAAAGTTGACTAAACAATAGGTGGATTTACAATAAAATGTTAAGGGAAGTGTTTAGGGGGTCTTAACGATGAACTTAAGAATTAAAGCAATACAAAACAAAACTCCTGTCGACTCCAACAACCACCAGACTAACCAACTAAAATTACATTTAGGAACAAAGTTTTTTAAAAGGAACTGAAAATAATTAAAACTTATTTGTTTTTGTATAAAACTAACGACTATGTCGAAACAGACTAGAATAATTGCATCTAAGAAACAAAGTTTTCGGACGATATGATAATATTAAAAATACGTAAAACACATGGAATTAAAAATAGAAGAGAATTTCTATTTGCTATTTAGTTTATATAACTGTAAAATATGACTATACTGTGCTCAACCCCCTTGTATCAGTTCTTAGATTTACTGTATCATTCAAACTGATTTAAATCATTTCACTAATCATTCTTTTAGAATAATTGGGTTCAATATCCAATATTTTTGTTTTTTCAAACTGCAATTTGTGGCCACTATCGAAATGGTGTTTTGATAGAGCTGTTTTTTCTGCATCATAGTGCCTATCATTTTTGCAGTCGTATTTATGTTGTTGCAACCTTTTATGAAGGTATTGTGTTAAAACTTCCAAATCAGTTACATCAACCGAAAAGAATCTAAAAAAGAGAAGATCAAAAGATCTTGGGAGAAAAGAACGAAAATTCAAAATTGGATGAGTGTCCCACAAGGAACACACAAAAGACCAAAGCGAAAAGAGAAACAATTAAACGATGTTTCGCCCGGGGTGACCAGCGTGGGCTCGTCAGTGGATTCACTAGTCACCCTCAATCCAGACATCATTGGAAATCTTGGGAGAAAAGAATGAAAATTCAAAATTGGATGAGTGTCCCATAAGGAACCTATATGTGAGTATTTCAGAGTTGGAAGTCAGAGTGTGCGATGGTGTTAAATGATGTCTGGATTGAGGGTGACTAGTGAATCCACTGACGAGCCCACGCTGATCACCCCGGGGGAAACATCGTTTAATTGTTTCTCTTTTCGCTTTGGTCTTTTGTGTGTTCCTTGTGGGACACTCATCCAATTTTGAATTTTCGTTCTTTTCTCTCAAGATCTTTTGATCTTCTCTTTTTTAAGGTATTGTGTTGATATGTTGTGTTGTTATGTCATTGTTTTAAAAAATAGGTTTGCAAATTTCCTATTTATGTACTATTTAAAACACAAAAACTATTATGTTAGTAGATAGCAAACTCTTGATCACTTCAGCAGCCACCACGCTGGACCACGTTTGTGCTAAAACAAATTTTCGAAAAAGTGGACTGTTTTTTAATGTACTTCTGTTTTTATGTAAAAAAAGTTTTTTTTTATTGTTTTTAATATTGTCTATAACTCTATAGTTTGCTTGGTTTTCATTATAGGGCTTGAAAAAGATTTTACAATCGAAACTGTTGCCACAGAAAAAGAAGTTTTACTCAAGTTGCACTTTCCATAACCCACAAACCCAAAAATGTATAATAATGAGGGAAATGAAACAAACACTAATTATAACGATTTTTTTTACGCTATCTCCACATATTTTGGACAACAATCATACTACATCACAAAAAACTGGGCAAAAAATGTCAAAAAAATTGCTTACCTAAAGAATAGGAGAATATTTCTACTACAATGCAGGATATTCTTCTAAACCATTTAAATGGACCTATTAAATTTATGTACCCGTTAGAATTTGACAACCACCCGTTTACTAAACGGGCAGGAAACTTAGCCATAATATTTATAAAATCACTATTAAACTTGGAAAATCGACATTACCATTTGGAAACTGTCAGAAATGGAAAAGGAAACAAACAAAATCAAAACAGAGCTAATTACAATCATACCCAATGACTTATACTTGCACTGCTTAAATGAAAATTATAGAAGATATAACAATGAATTTCTTAGAGTAAAAACGATAAATTTACAGAAATTTCTTTCTTTAAAAACACAACAAAATGAAATCTGCATAAAATTACTCTGAAGTACAACCTCCTGAAGATGCTCAAACAATGTTGAGTCTTGGCCCAAAGTTTGGTCTTCCAATAACAAAACTAGAAGTTCCTATACCTAACATCATTAAAGATTTGAAGTTTTGCATAGGATCACAAACAATCACTGAAGAACAAAAAGATGTCCTAAGGGCAAAAACAACAAACATAATTACAAATTATTATCGAAGTAATCATCAAACAAAGAAAAAAGGCCTTTAAGAGAAAGCCAATATAACGAAACAGTTGCTAAAAGAACACCCCGACATAATTATAACATCCGACAAAGGACATGTTAAGTGACACCAACGTCTAGAAACCCACAAACAGAGATCTATAAAGTACCAAACCCAGGCCAATGAAATCATAACAGAACTCAGAAACCTTGATCTAATAACATACAAACAGGAAATGCAGTTAAAAACCAATAATGCTGTCCCCCCAAAACTATAATGTTTGAGAAAACCCCACAAACAAGGTATGTATTTAAGACCCGCAGTTAGTTGTATAAACTCACCCAGTTATAATATAGCAAAATTCTTACATAGTGTTCTCAACCCCTTTACATCTACTTTTCACAATAGTGTACGTGATTCATTTCATTTTGCTGAAATCATAAAAGATCAAAAAATCCCCAATGACTACACTTTAGTCTCTTTGAACGAGTGAGCCTTTTTACTAATATCCCCAAAAGTACTCTCCTGAAAGTGATTAATTACTGCTTTAACACTAGTTATTTCTCATATAATAACAAAATATACTCCCAAAAAGATGGTAGTGCCATGGTCAACCCAGCCAGCCTGGTCCTAGCTAATATAGTTATGAATCATTTATTCACTGAAGTACAAAAAATCTTACCCTTTAAAATACCAACCTTATATTATTTTGTAGATAATACTTTTTTAATAGTTCCCAAAAGTCAAATAAATCTATTGATACAAACCTTCAATAGTTTTCATATATCACTAAAATTTGAAATTGAGAATGACCATAAACTTCATTTCTTGGATACAGAAATACACCACCAAGAAGATGGTTCTCTCCTACTTAATTGGTACTCCAAACCTACAAACTTAGGAAGATTACTTAACTTTAACTCAAACCACCCCATTTCCAATAAAGTAGGGATTGTCCATGGTCTCCTATACAGAGCTATAAAATTAAGGAGCCCCCAATTTCACCACCAAAATATTAATAAGGTAAAAACATTACTTCAAAATAATAACTATCCACTGAACTTTATCAATAGAAATATTTACAAATTTGAACAAAAACAACTAACAACAGTCAATAAACTGGAAAATACTTTAAATTTCCATTCATAGATGGCCTCTCACAAAAAATTAACAACTGTTTTAAAGAAACAGATACAAAACTAGCTTTTTATAACCCCAAAATCACTAGCTCATTTTTTACCAGTTTAAAAGATCCTACCTCACAAGAAAAGAAAAGTAACCTTATCTACAAAATCCCTTGTTGCTGTAATAAATCACACATAGGCCAAAAACAAGAAAAAACAGCTGTATCAAAACACCATTTCGATAGTGGCCACAACTTCCAGTTTGAAAAAAACAAAAATATTGTATATTGAACCCAATTATTCTAAAAGAATGATTAGTGAAATGATTTACATCAATTTAAATGATACAGTAAACCTAAGAACCGATACAAGGGGGTTGAGCACAGTATATAGTCATATATTACAGTTATATAAACTAAATAGCAATACAATTTAATATTATTTATTGTTGTCCGAAAACTTTGTTTCTTAGATGTAATTCTAGTCTGTTTCGTCATTGTTTTAAAAAATAGGTTTACAAATTTCCCATTTTTGTAGTATTTAAAACACAAAAACTATTATGTTAATAGATAGCAAACTCTTGACCACTTCAGCAGCCACACTGGAGGACGTTTGTGCTAAAACAAATTTTCAAGAAAGTGGACTGTTTTTTAATGTACTTCTGTCTGTTATGTAAAAAAAAGTGTTTTAATTGTTTTTAATATTGTCTATAACTCTATAGTTTGCTTGTTTTTCATTTATAGGGCTTGAAAAAGATTCGATTACAATCGAAACTGTTGCCATAGAAAAAGGAGTTGCTCTAAGTTGCACCTCCCATAACCCACAAACTCCAAAATCTAACATAGGCAGAGAAAAGTTAAATTTTACATACTTAAATGGTTTACAAAAATCCATCTTTTTGGAAACTTGTCGTGCCGCTAGTCATTAGAGTGGCGATGTTACTTTTTTTAAAAGGGCTTTGCTTTGCGATTCCAAAAATACGTTATATGTCATCTTTTTTAAAACGGTTTTTAAATAAAATGACATAAACTTTTTAATAAGAGCAATGAGAATCATTTTTCGAGTTTAGTGATGATTTTGCAATTTAAAAACCGTTTGGAAAAAAGGTAAGATATTTGGTTTTTTTATATCATAAAGAAAGGCCCTAATCGAATTTGCCAAAATATGCAGGGTGTCCCATTTAAAAAAGTTACGCCGCCCTGGCTCCGTCCCATTAGTGACTGGCTGCGCAACCGGCATCCAACTTAAACTTTTGGGACACCCTATCCTACGGCGTAGAATGGCTCATTATCCAGATGTAATTTTAAGTGTTAAAACCCTTTAAGAGCACCTGAACTATATCTACACTCAGTCAGGTAGTGTGAGACTCTTACTCACTAAACTTAAACATCCACAGCCGTAGCCCAGTGGACGGCATATCCGACCGCCCGCCGCACAGAAGGTCTTGGGTTCAATTCTTGGGGCCATCGGTACTCTACTACTACTACTTTTTCTCGCAAAATTACATAATTTTGTGAGATTAAGGAAAAACGCCGTATGGAGCCGAGTAGGCCGTGTTAGCTAGATTCCATACCGTCTCTCGTAGAGGACGATAAGAGGACGGTACCGTGTGATCCATATATTGATAGTGGAGCACGTTAAAGATCCCTAGCCCCGACAAAGGGGTTTTGGTCTGAAACCCTCTAGAAAAAGAAAACTTCCTTTTTAGGGGGTGCTCATCAGGCCGATCTGGCGAGCAGGTAGAGGGGGAATGAGCCACAATAGATTTTTCAGATCGTAGTGGAGGGAGCTGTAAATTGCACCACTCATAACAAACCTAAACTAAACCTCCACGGGAGTCTGCGATGTCACCAGCGACACGTCAACCTGAAAGTTGTATCATTCCTCCCTTTATTGTGCCCATTTGAAGCAACTTGTCGTCTGGTCCTGGTTGTAGGCGATCAGGAAACGGGTACTTAACGTTTTGGGTGTAAGAAAACGTTCGAGGGACGTTCCACCTAATAAGAATAACCCCTGCCAAATCCCTCACTTTCTATACCTGATGAAGTCTCGCACTTCAGTTAGAGCTAATAAAAATGGTCTAATAAGGCGGGTTCTTTCTCTCACTCTGCAGCAGAGGATTCTCACCTAAGGGCCGTATAGAAAAAAAATGCTTTTTAAGACCAGTCCTCCCTCTTGCCTTGTAATTCCATTAATTTGTCACCACTTCCCTACGCCAAGTCTTATCCGTATGTACAGGTGCTCAGCGGGAACCATAGGCACATCTACAGCTTCCCATTCTTTTGGCTTTATCGCAACTAACGATGCAGAACTCACTTCCACCGGCTAAGCAAGCAAGTCTTAAGTCCATAGCCGGCAGTGATTGCCTCGAATTGCTTGCTCGAGTGCAGGAAAGATCCTGGCGGATTCACTTTTCATTTGTTTTCTCATAGGTATGCGAATACCAAGAAATAGGCGAAGACATGTACAGTCAAATACCCGGCGACGACGCTTACGGGTGCGTCACTCCACACAATATGTACAGTCAAGTGCCGGACGAGACCCTGAGGCCTCATAGACCCGCACCCACCAAGCCGATGCAGTCGCTTAGCATGCAGCAAATTGCTAGAAAGATTCAGCAGGGAACGGTAAGATCAGAGATTGTAAAGGGTGAAATGAAAAAACTAGCATAAAAGCTTTGCATTGGCAGTTTATAACTTTAAAATTCAAATCCCTAAATATTATGTAGTAATTATTATCACTCGAAAATTTTGACTGTTTTAAATCTAATTAATTTACCCCTTTTGATCAATATGACTCGAGTACTGGTATGTGAATATTTTTGTATGCTTTGTATTATTGTATTATTCTTATATGTTTTCTCTAAATGTCATAACAAGGACTGTCTGTATCCGATTTTATAAAGCACCTATTAATAAAAGAGAGCCTATTGACCAGCGTTAAGTCTAATAGCTATTGCGCACACGTATATCAAACAGTGTCAAAATAGTGCCTGCCCATAATACTACCTACTATTGATTTATTTCCATTTAAAAACTAAGGAATGTTCGTCAAAAGTAGGAATCCGCACAATCAACGAATTTAAGCCATCAGCATTCCCTTCGGAGTGTTGCGCCTTTTGGGCTACAATGCAACCTTCTTAAATGAAAAAAACCTTTTTACACTTGTTACCTTAAATAAAAGAAAACGTAACGAATTTTTCACATATTTTTAACCAAGAAAGATTTAAACAACACATTTGAACGCCATGCGGGTTAAATTACATTTGGCATACAATACAAGGGTCGAAAAGTGGATGGTACAATGACTTTAAACTATGGTACAAATGACTGATACTGACAACACATGCTATGCTAGAACTGATACCCCCCAAATTGGTAAATATTTGGGAGCTTTCCTTCCTCTTAAGCAAATGTTTTACCAGTATCAACCCAGTCCAAAAGCAGTTTTCCCTTTATTAACCCTTCTTCGAACAAGCTGTGCTTTTGATGGCTCACATTAAGGTGTGTTTATTTGTGTTATATTATTTTACAGCTTAGTGCAGACGCAGAGCGACTGATGACCCCCGAATATAGGAACAGCAAAATTAGCCAAGTAAAAGAGTGCCTCCCCGATACGTCTAGAGACGAATGTCTTTCCGCCTTGCAGTCTTGCGGATGGGACGTTGCCCTTGCCATCAAGATGATCAAGATTAATACTCTTGTCAAGTAAGTGTCAAATGTCATATTGAGATCCTTGCACAATGGACTAGGTACGATAACGACAGGCAGAGCACGGTCGAAAGATTTTGTTGTTGTTTTTTAGAAGTGAATATTTTTCTAAAATCTGAAAATTTTTGCAATTACCTTATTAGCAAAAACGCAATTCTTGAATCGATACAAAAATTTGCTTCCGGAGAAAGCTCCATAATTTTTCTATTCGTTTATAATGGGGTTTTACCTTCTATTTTAGGCTAGGCTTTGCCGACACAGACACCTGTGAAGCGGCCCTACAGAGGAACAATTGGAATGTTGAAATTGCTGCATCCGCCATTTTGGACAACTAAAACCGATTAAGATGCACGCTAAGGTTTTGGTTAGTAAAAATTTGACATATCTTTTTTGTTTATTTGGTGTCAATAATGGCACCAGACAGAAGCTGTTATTTTGACTAGTTAGTATGAAAAATTACAAAAATGTTGCCTAGATGAGGTGAGGTATCTAGTCTATGAATCACTGGCGCATTTCACTAGCAGCCCGTAGTCTCCTAATTAACACACGTCATGTAGTACCTAAAGTTAAATTCAGATTGTTTAATTTCAAAATCAGCAAATTGGTAAAGTTGGGAAAAAATGCAATTTTTTTTATTTAACAGAATAAAATTTTAAATTTTAAGCAAAAACAGTAATTTGAATGAATCACAATATCTCAAAAAGCAATAAATCGATTTTAATTGTAGTACGTTATTGGGTTGTGGGAAGAAAATAACTTATTACTGATTTATCACAAATCCTATTTTTTATTCGAAAGATAAAAAAGAATAAAGCTTTCTTAAGCTTGCATTTTGAAATATAAAGCAAAATTTTGTTTTAAAATCGATAAATTAATAAAAAAAAGTTCTGGTAGAACGAAAACCTACATTCAACAGAAATTAAAATTTTTGGTCGAAAAGTTATAAAAAAAACCCTGTTTTAAACTTTTTTTTGTGAACTTTGAAGCTGATTTATTTTTTTCCAAATTAGAGTTTCATAAAAAAACGGTTATTAAATGCAAATTTTTATAGCCTACCCGGTATTCCCACAGGAAGTTGAAACCTGGCAGATAGTAAATAGTAAATTGTAGTAATAAAAATAAAAAAGGATTAAAACACTGATTATGGGACTCAGCCAGCAGATAAAGCGTGATGGTTCCATGCATGTTAAGTTGAATTTCGAAGTAGAGCTACACCTGATTCCAAATTCAATTGGTACCAATTTTTTGACACTTGCAATAACAGATTCATTTATTTAGATGTCAGTCGCCATATTGAAATTGTTCTGGAGAGTTTGGAATTAACAGTACAGAAGTTTGAGCCAAGTGCGAAATAGTGAAATGAGCTATGATTATTTTGTCCAAAATTTTAATTTTAACGACTAATGATAAGTTAAGTAGGGTAAGTCTACCTTCCATAAAAAATATACTCAATTATCAGACACTTATTGTCTTAAAATACTATTAAACGACGTACATGCAGGGTTATTTAATTGGCGTTTTTCTTGTCCTTTTGAAAAATGCCAAGATCCACGATAATTTCCAAAACTCATGAGAGTTCTGTTGTCAATATTTTTATAAACGTGGTAAAAATGTTCTCGTTTGATAGTACCAAAAACGCAAATAGATTGAAGATGTTAATAAGAATATTTAAAAATACAATGCGGACGTAAAAAGTGTCGCCTTCCCCTCCCTATTTTGAACTTAAGCACCGAAAGAGATGTCGATGCCGCATAAATAGTTTTTGTAATAACCCGGCAATTGCGCGGATTGCAAGTCTATTGATGCCAACTTCTTGACTTTTCAACCCCCCCTTTCTAGATACTCTCCTTAATTATAATTTTATCCTTTTTGGCTTGACCAGCAACTGTTGTCAGAACATGCCTACTGTCTTCATTCTTGGTAGCAGCTAAATCGAGAGCTAAATGGAGAATTGGAGGTATGACTATATGATTTTAGCCTATAAAGACAATCTTCTTGCTTTTATCCTCTGCTTGTGACTGCTGACTAGGTATTGATAGCCAAACCTAAGTATTGAAGTATGTTTCTAATGGGTGAACGGAATACATCCTGTTAAATTTCGCTGCTTATATACACTTCTATGCTTGTAAATTGTAGGTTTTTGGGATTTTCTCATCATGAGCAAATATTTTACCAGTACCAACAATGTATATTTCAATTAATACAATGAGGGCACCTAAAAGAGTGTTAAATGTGATACCTCTTTCAAAAAGTATTTAGAAATTCTATCCCATGGTATTTTTTAAAAATCGGTGGAGCACTAAAATATAGCTTAAAGTAGTCCTTTGTATTTCACAAAAAGGTTTAATGTAAAATAGTAAAAGTTTGATAACGACCAACCGACTTTAATGTAAAAAAAAGTCTCCAAACTTTTAATCCGACGTCCACATGGGGTTGGAACTTTTTACGCCTGCACTGTATAATTAATACCAATTGTAATACTTACGAATAAGATAATTATTTAATTTAGTAATGTGCCAAAGATATGACTTTGCCATTGCAAAAACTCACATATTTGAGAGTGCAGCAATAAATAAGCTCCTCTCCTCTTAAAGGGGCAGTTCAACAAAATGACAATTTACGATGATTCCTCGCTCATGCACGCTCGTAACGCGTTTCACGCCATATTTCATAGAGTAGTAGTAGTAGTAGAGGATTTGTCAAAAGATAAAGCCTTTATTTATTCTTAATGTTTTAAAAGTCAAAATCTTGACATTCCTTATTTGTCATTCAGTCAACTAAGAAAAACAAAGTTATACCAAGCAGTCCAATTCGAAAATTGACATGGGTGAATTGTATGCACTGTGGTACAAACGTGCAATTAATATAGCTGCATACAAAAAAAAACAAAGAACCATTTGCATTTCGTAAAGTATTTTTTGCCATCGATTAAGCCCTAACTCATTTTGGTAAACTGCCCCTGGCACTTTAACTGATCTGATGTAAAATTAGCAAAAAGGTAATATGATTTAAATGATTGATATTGTTTCTAACGCGAACAGTGTCCCCATTTTTTTAAGGAAACAAAAACTACTTATAAAACTTGATGATTTTAAGGCCAAAAAATGTCAATATCTTCAACAAAGAAATAAATCCACAAATATCCAGTTATTATTTTGTTTTATAAAGTTAAAAACAAAGCCATTTTTCCGTTGTTTACCGATGAAGAGAATGAAGTTTTTTATTTCTTTCTAATTTTTGTGTAATGGAAACACTGTCTGTATGCACATCAATGTCTGCAAAATTCAGAACAATTCTAACTTGCCAAGGTTGTCTGAACCTGATATTCAACACTGGCGTAACAAATGTCACTGACAAATTGTTGCATGATTTAGGCATCCTCGAATCTCTATTGTTTTTTACTTATACACCGAGGCAAACCAAAAGAGCGGCATAAAATGTGTAGAGATCGATCTATCCTTTTTTCTTTAGATACTCGAACCTCAACTCTCTCCTGCCACCAATGCCTCAATTGCTCTGAATTTTCTCCTAAGATGCGGATTTAGAGTTGTTTTCTTGTTCTAATTAGTAAAAATTAGGTTTAATTATTTTTTTGTGCATTCCCCAAAGTATTTTTTTACTTTTTACTGATATTAAGAGATACTGTTACTTGTTTATAAAATAGTTAAATTTGTGTAAATATATTCTAAACGTTTTTTTTTACAAGTCAGAGTCGTTTTTTTTTTTAGTTTAAATATGTTGTAATACTTGATACGTTATAGGACTACTGAGTGCGCTGCTGCGGTTTTTTAACCGACGGGTTAATTAAATAAGCGGTAAAGATGGGCATCCTAATAACCTCAAACTAATAACTAAAGAAGAACCAAACATTGCCTATAGAAATGCTCTAATTTTTACACTCCAACAGACTTCTGGATCAAAAAAAAAACAAAAACAATCATAATTTTGTTTTAGTGCAACCAAAGGTTCCAAATTCCCAACATAGACTTCTGGATGATCATATGAGCAGAAACGAGATAGAGCAATAAAACGGCAAAACTGCTGAAAATTGCTTTTCCCGTTACCCAGTGGCGGCGTGAATTTTAATTGCGCAATACTTCGAAATGTCTTACATTCGAAAGAATTAAAACAAAAAAAATGTAAAACTACTGCCAGAACTTGCATAACCTCAAAAATTGGTTTATTGTAGGATAGAGTTTACATATCAAAAGTTTACCAAAGTCGGACCACTGGAAATGTATTTTTAGATCAATTAAGATAGCAGTTATATATATTTTTTTAATTAGTTTAAAGTAAAAACTTTATTTATTCACATTAAAAGAACATTTGCTAAAATGGAAAATCTAGGAAAATTTCACGCAAATATAAAGGATGTTAAAAATTCTTTACTTTGTTAAATTACAAAAATTTTAAGGCCAACAAATTCCTAGATAAAATTCCCGACTGTTTCCCGAATTATTTTTAAAAAATCCCGATGTCATAGCGCTGCAGTTTAAGCAGAAAATGCTGATTTGATGTGGGATCTGGTGTCAATTCTAGATTTGATGCCAAAATCCTCTCATAAGTATGCTTAAAATTAAATTAAAATTGTAACAATCAATGATGTTATAGTGCCGCAGACAAACATTTTTGCAGTGCCTACCTATAAGATGTCTTACTAAAGAAGCTATTTTTTGAGACGTTTTGAATGCTGTTGATAAAAGCTGTTGACTAAAATTGTAACAATTAACGACATTATAGTGAGCGGCAAAAGCAAATTTTGTTGACACTTTTGGGTTTGGTTGGTTTGGCAAAGGGAGGAGGAGCGATTGCCCACTAAAAAAAGTTATCTCATTTTGTGATCGAAACAAATACCGCAAATTGTAAAATTATACAAAAACTAGTATGTATTGTACAGGGTGGTCCAAATTCGAGGGGCCTCTATAGCTTTGGGCTTTTGCAGCATAGTTAGCCCAAAACTAATATACATGTTACGGGCTCGATTTTCAAGAGAAGTCGAAAACTAAAAACCGCATTGCGATATGTCAGAGCGTTTCTGAGCTACAGGGTGATTCTCAAAAACGTGCGTTTCTAAAAACCCTCTACAACTTTTTTATTTGTAAAGATAGAGATTTTCATTAAAAACATTTTTTGAAGATTTTTGATTTTTGAAGACAAATCTACCTGTTTCACCGATTTTGTCTTAAAGCCTTTAGTTCACAAGATATAACACAAAGTTACATTTTTCTAAATGGAATTTTTTTAAAAAAATTAGTTTTGTAATAAAATTTCCTGTTAAACGATGTGTCATACACCTATTTTTATTAAGTAGTTAAACAGATATGTGTAATTTTTAATAATTACCATAGTAGGCTGTGTTTAACTCTGACCTATGCAGTTTTGGGGTATCTATCTAGGTAGCTATAATCAAATAAAAACAATTGCCATGATAAACGAGCCCAAGTGTCAAAAGTGGCGTCTTCGTCAAGATATAAAACTGTTTAAAAACTTTGAAAAGTACGACATGATAAAATGTTATATTGAAAGTAACGAAAATCGACAGACGGCGTTAAATCTCTATTTCCAGAGATATCCGGAAAGAAGGCAACCTAGCTCAAAAATATTTTTGAAGTTAAAACGTCATCTACAAGAATACGGATCCTTTACAAAACCGCGGCCTAGGACGTATAGAAGCCTAGCCAGAGATAGAGAGTTGGAAGATCGAACGGTTCTAAGAGAAATAGAAATTAACCCGAATACTTCCACCAGGACTATGGAGAGAAACACTGGAATTCCACGCAGCAATGCCGTTCGGGTGCTTAAAAAACACAAGTTTAGGCCCTATCGACCCCGACGGGTGCACCAATTACGGCAACCAGAATTTGCTCCAAGACGTGCATTTTGCAGGTGGTACCTAAATAAAAGCCAAAAAGACCCCGATTTTGCCAGAAAAGTTATTTGGACGGATGAGGGAACGATTTCTAGTGATGGAATATCCACCAGATATAACTGCTATTACTGGAAACAGCAAAATTCCCATATTATGGTGGAACAAGCGATTCAGAGAAGGTTCAGTTTTAAGGTATGGGTAGGCATCTACAGAGGACAAATTATTGGGCCATATATTTTTGACGGAAATTTAAATGCCGAAAGATACCAACAAATTTTAGAAGAGCAGGTGATTCCGTTTATCGACAATTTGCCACTTCAGCAAAATAATGAGCTATACTTTCAACATGACGGTGCACCTCCTCACAATGCACGAGACATTTACTAAATATTGTGTTTGCCGAAAACTGGATCGGAAATAAAGGTCCTATATATTGGCCCCCCAGGTCTCCAGACCTGACCCCTTGTGACTTCTTTTTATGGGGGAGAGTCAAAGACCTTGTATTTCGAAATCGCCCAACTACTAGAAGGGAATTGGAACAGGCTCTTCGTACTGCATTCAGGCAGCTTCGTGCGGTAGAACTTCTTAATGCAGAAAATAGCGTTAAGAGAAGATGTAGGATATGTTAACAAGAAAACGGCTGTCAATTTGAGCATTTGTTTTAGAATTAAAGAAAATTGTTAGATGTAAATTTTAGGTGTTACATAGTTTAATTAATAAACATTTTAAATAAAAACTTTTAATAATTTTATTTTTGTTTATTATTTTAGTGTTGGTAATTATAGTAACTAGAAGTTAAAGTTCGTGGTTGCTGTGTCCCCTCGTGTCATAGCCAACTTGATTTTGTATAGCGCCTACTATGGTAAATATCAAAATATGCAAATATCTTTTGAACTATTTAATAAAAATAGGTGTATGGCACATCGTTTGACAGGAAAGTTTATTAAAAAACTGATTTTTTAGAAAAATTGGGGGTATCCCATTTCAAGAAATATAACTTTGTGTGATATCTCGGGAACTAAAGGCTTTAAGAGAAAATCGGTGAAACAGGTAGATTTGTCTTTAAAAAATCTTCAAAAAATGTTTTTAATGAAAATCTCTATCTTTACAAATAAAAAAGTTGTAGAAGGCCTTTACAATCACACATTTTTGAGAATCACGCTGTAGCTCAGAAATGTTTTGACATATCGCAATGCGGTTTTTAGTTTTCGACTTCTCTTGAAAATCGAGCCCGTAACATGTATATTAGTTTTGAGCTAACTATGCTGCAAAAGCCCAAAGCTATAGAGGCCCCTCGAATTTGGACCACCCTGTATATTTAAAACAAAAAAAAAAAACAGCAAAATTTTAAATATTTTTTAAAAATATATTTTCTATTATTTATAAATCAAAAGGTAGCGGTGCAGGAGAAAATTTCATTGAAATTTTTGTGTTTTTTTTTTTGAAATTGGAACTTCATTCATAGTAGGATCAATGTCCAATGTAGCAAAGTATTTTTGCAGAGTTAAAAACAAACACAACATATCCACAGAAATCTATGCCTTTTTCTATGCCGACGTTTCGGCCCTTTATTGGGTCATCCTCAGGGCACTAAAATACAATTAAGTAATGTAAAATTTGTTGAAAATATTCATATGTTTCAAATTAAATTCTAATTAACTTTTTTTCCTTCATGTTTTAAAATATATAAATAAATAAAAACGTACATAAAGTAAATAGTATAAAATATCACAAACACTATTACGATACTGACACTTTAAAATAATTAAAAAGAAAACATAATGTTTATTGTTACAAGTATATAAGTTTTGTTTTCTTAAGAGCAGACCAGGATTCCAAAATTCAGATTAATTGTTGTTTAACATTATCATAATAAAAAGCATGTTTAAAAAACGTTTCTTTGTAAAGAGAAAACATGTAAGAACCTATTTAATAAAAAACACAAAGAAAACACACGTGACAAAATTATGTAGCAATAGCTTTGTAATTTTATTTTTTATTTTATTTTTTTAAATATGTTGATTGACTTTTCAAGGCTTATGTCCTCCTTTAAATTAAATCCTGCCTACGCCATTCAATTACCTTCCAAATGAAACCAAACTCATAAAAAAATACCAGGGAAAAAGATACACAAAAGTTTTTTTATTTTAATTACGTAATTTTTTAAAAAAGGATACCCCCTCAGACAGTAAATCCCCCGTAAGATAAGATAAAACCCTGGATACGCTTGTGTGCAGTATTCAAGTACCTTTTAACTGAGACCCAAAAAGAAAAATCTACAAAGTTCTTTTCAAGTTACAAGAAAAAGTCTTCGTAGGTGTTTGCCAGACATACGCTTTTAGTCGGCTCATAATTCCTATCACAGATATACGATCCTCATAGAATTTCACTATTTTGACCTTTGGTATAATACCTTTAAAATATGGTTACATTTTACCGCGTTATTATCCGTGCAGGGTTCTTCAAGACAAAAATTCTTTAGAAACTCATGTCTTTTTTGAAATATATATATGAAAAAAAAGTTGACTTGGGTAAGGTGCAAAGCTGAAGAACCGATTTTTTTGGGCTTACTACAAAGAAGTCTTTTCGCCCTATCAAACTCCACTCTGGCTTGACTCTGGACCCTGCCTTTAGCTTAATGGTTTTGCTTGTGTACCCACCTTGTTAAATTATCTATCAAGTTGCCATAAGAAATATGTAATTAAAAAAATATTGGATTGATTAAATCTTTTTTAAAGGATCCATCAGTCATTACCCTCTCCACATAGGCCGATCAGCTCTTATCGTTTTAGTGTCCTTTTATCCACCTTCGCCGCCATTTTGACAGAAAACTAATGGATTATCTGTCACTTTTGAGTGAAAATGGCGGCGAAGGTGGATAAAAGGACACTAAATCGGTATGAGTTGATCGGCCTATCTGGAGAGGGTACTGCATCAGTATTAAAACCTGACCTGACCGTCGAAATTCCCGGACTTTTTCCGGTTTCCCAGAAAATGGCCACCCTGATTAAGCATTAAAAATGGACTAAACAGGTCTTTACGAGGGGTCATCAGCTGCGGACGGGTCCCTATAATTAATCCAAAAGATACATTTTACAAACGTATTTTAAACAAATATACATCGCACAAACAATACTTTAGACAAATCATACAATAGCATAACGATACATCACACAAAGCATACTTTTAGCAAACCGTACATCGTACAACTCGTACTTTCTACAAATAATACATCTTACAAATCGTATGTATTAGAATTCGTCCAACATACAACTTGTGTTCTGTGCTCGACTGACAGCTGTTTAAATCTGAGCTCAGAATAAAAAGAATGTTAGAGGATGTTTTTGTTATCTAAAAAATAATTTTAAATCTACTACCAGCTTAACTCTAAAAACGCATTATGTGACGCATCCTGGTTTTGGAGCTTCTATGAAGTTTTTTTTGGGGTATAAAACTTTAAATCGCTGTATCTGTATCCCTTCGGGGTTGTTATTTTTATATGAAAAATGCCTCTGTAAGATAAAGAAGCCTGCCATTTTGTTATGTGGAATTTGTGTCGGCTAATTTTATTTATATGTAGATAATATCTGTTGTAGAGGGGGTCCCAACGAGCAATTCTCGTCATAAGGCACAGGTTGATTAATAAATTAGGGGTAAAAGTTAGGTGAATGGCCGTTTTTAGTCGACTATACCAATATGGTATGGGGGACTAGGTATTAAAATCGTAAAATTTTGACTTTTCCTAATTTTATCAAAAATGGGTTACTAAGATTCCAAAACACTTTAATCGACGAAAAAAAAAGTTGTCTGTCGTCCGTTGTCTGATGTCTGTCTGTATACACGATAACTCAAGAACGCCTTAAACGAAATTTGGTACAACAATCCTCCATCGGCTGACCAATACCTTCTCCACATAGGCCAATCAACTCCTACCGTTTTAGTGTCCTTTTCTCGATTTTGTCATAAAGTCCAAATTCGTGGAAGCTTTAGTTTCCGAGTTATTTGAAAAAAGGTTGAAATATATAAAAAAAATTATACCTTTAGAAGTAAAGCAGCTATTATGCGATTTTCAGATTTTGGTTTTCGTAAATATTACTCAATTTTGTTAGAAGGTTCAAATCTTTCAAAGATACAATTTTCGATATATTTTCATTTCCTTTCAACATAAAATAATTGATTGTTTGGTGGACTATCCGTGCTTTCTAGCACCAATTTTTTTCATTAGAAATCCATGAACGCGTTAGGTATACGGATACCGATGCGTTGAAATATTTACTTTAAGTGTCTAATATCAACGCATCAGTATCGGTATACCTAACCCAGTGGCGTAGCCTGGGGGGGGATGGTTTGGGGGGTTAAAACCCAATCTACAATAAACTAATCATGATCAAGGGCCCCAGGGAGAGCTATAGCTCCCCCACTTTTTTGACCCTTTACTCGAGTTTGTGACGTGTGTTTCGTGTGATGTCCTAAATTTTAAAAATTTTGCCTGCGGTGCTATGACGTCATTAATTGTTATAATTTTATATTAATTCTCAGGAATTTTTATCAGCATTTAAAACGTGTAATAAATGGTATTCTTACTATAATTTTTCTTAAAATTTTCATCTGCGGCGCATTTATGATTTGGCAATAAATATATACCACCGCAATCTACCCCTTCTTGGCATCTAAACCAATGTAGTTTTTCAAAAATATTTTACAAAAAAAACCTAAGAGATGAAAATTATTTTTGTTTTTTTGTCAATTTTCGCCTGCGACGCTATACCAATATCCAATATTGTTCCAATTTTGTTTATTTTAAGCAATTTTTTTATCAACAACATTTGAGACGCGTAAAAAATAGTATTTTAGTGTAATTTATAAAAAAATTTAGCCTGCGGCACATTTAAGGGTTAATTCTACAAAAAATCTGCAAATGAGACTAGATGAGACTTGCTTTTAAAAATAAGTATTTTTGTTTCGTATAAACTAACTCAACACCTATTAAACCGCCCCTCTTCCCTCCCTTCAGTTCAAGAGCTCAAGCAATAGAAACCTAATTTTTAAAAATTTGTCATAGGTAGGTAGTTGATAGGTAGGATAGGTAGGGACCGGATAATGATGAAACCCCCCCAGTGTTGATTTCTGCCTACGCCACTGCCTAACCCGTTCGAAAAAATCCAAAATTCACTACATTTTTGACTTGTTCATGCTACATGTATTGAACAATGCCTGCTTTTTTGACGGGTGGGATGATAGAACAGCTGATTCCACTCGTTGCGTACGGAGGGATGTACGCATATAACGTTACGAACCCACGAACGTACACTGATAATTTTTTCAGTAAAGTGGTTTTGGCTGGCGCCTATGTTGCCAAACAATCTTGCTGGAACATCAAAGTTTTTGCTACAACAGAACTTGCTAGAACTCGGATAGGAATATAATGTTTAGTATCCCCAGCGAAAAAAATAGTTACGTCAGCAAACAAATTTAGTAACCTAACATTCTAGCAAAAAATTTTGCTGTCCCAGCTAAGAACGTTGATGTTCCAGCAAGTTGAAAATTTCTCAGTGTACGTAACGATTTCAATCAGCAGTTCTGTCATCGCACCCTTATTCAAAAAAGCGTTCGAAACTTGGCCTAAACAAGTAAAATATGTGTGTATTTTGGCTTTATTTCAAACGCGTTTGGTATACCGATATACCCATGCGCTGAAATATATTTACTTTAAGTATCTGATTTTTTTGTTTGTAAAAGTGGTAAAATGCGCCGCATACGAAAATTTTTGCGAAAATGACTCTTAAAATGCGATTTTTGCCACCAAATCGCAGGCAGAATATTTTAATCAAGTTACATTAAAAAACCTATATATAACTTTATTGTTCCTAAAGGATGTTTACCTTATCGGTAGTTTTTTCGTAAGAAAGAGTTAAAATAGTATATATTTCCCGAGTTTTAAACCTTTTTCTTTGGCTCAAAATTCCATGGCTTTCCCTATATACATATGTATACGGGTATTAGTACTAATATCAAAAATGTAAGACCCATAGTTTTCTTGTAAGCGAAGGGAGTTTAGTAAAAAACGGCCTAATATCTGGCTCACCGTGTTCGTGGTAGTGTCATATTTAAATATAAAAAAAAATTAGTCGAACCATGCACATAAGAAAAAAGCAGGGTTCTTTTGTAAATCGGATGTCGACCATCTTTGAACCGCCATATTTAGCTAACACTATTTCAAGTAAAAAGCCAGTTAAAAACTCTTTATGGTTTTAGTGCCCTTAAATTTGTCTTTTACCTGTCAATTTGGTTAAATATGGCGGCAGCAGTAGGCTAAAGGGCACAGGACAGATAGGAGTTAACTGGCTTTTTAATTGATAACGGTGTTGATTTAGCGTAGTAGGTACTGTCGACTTTTTTTAACGATTCGTGAAAAAATGAGGGGAGGCAACAAAATGCATACTTACTAATTTTTCTTCTTCTAGTAAAGATTTTTTCTTCTTCTAGTAAAGATTTTTTCTAATTCTAGTAAAGAATTCATGCCCATTCTAAAATCGTCCTAAAAGTGCCCATTTTTTTATATTTAAAGGGTTAGTTTTTTATAATATACACTCAAAAAACACATCAAAATGGTTATTATATATAACCAGTGCGGAAAGTTAATATTTCCCGCACGCGACTGCCGTTGACATAAATTTGAGGTCTCCTCTCCAATATTTTGTCTGAATGTTATGGTCACAGAAATCCAAGAAAAATACAAAAACGACTTTATGTTGTCCTGTTTATTCAAGTGGTTTAAAAAAATTGTAGAATTTTTGTAAAGCCGATTTCAAAGGGGATGGGCGCTTTAGTAGGTCTTGGGATAAGTTTGCAGGTTTGGAATTCTCCGTTGGGTCTATAGTTTTAATTCTAAATTTGCAAAAGGCGCAAATTTTCAAAATTATTCCAATTTTTTACGAGTGTTAAATAATGTTGTTGATAAAAATTGTTTAAAATTACTTAACTAAATTTGTAACAACCAATGATGTTATAGCGCCGCTGGCGAAATTTTTTTAAATATAGACCGAAAATTGTTTAAAATATGATATTTTTCAGGTATTTTGTAAAATGTTTTGACAAGCTTTTGTCAAAGGTTTGGCAAAAAAAATTTATGAAATTTTATCTAAAGAAGGTTCTTAGCATATGTTACGGGAATATTTAAAAAAAAAGAATATTTTATTCATATTAATGGTACATGAAAAACCCTCTCTGTAATCGATTTATATCACATCTATATTTTTTTACTGGGATTTAAAGAAGATTATAGCCACTATAAAAAATTGTATTGTCCCAAATAGTATACTGGTGTATAAAGGCTAATATCATGTCTCTCAGTCAGGTCCGTTAATTGGGGGGGGGGGTCAGGGGCACTACGACCGCCCCTGGCAAATAAGGATTTTTTATTACTCATATATTTTTTCCTTTTTAAATGGGTAACTTCAAAATAAAATTAAGAATCCTTTAATCAGGGGCGGCATTTAAAAAAATGCCTCGGGCGGTCAACAATTTAGCGCCGGGCCTGCTTTACGCTCGTGTTAAGTGCAACATTTTTCCTAAGGGCGGGCGGAAAATTAAGAACATCTTGTTGCTGTGCATAATTTTGTAAAAAAAATATGAACGCGGAAAAAACATTTTTTCCGTACGAGACTGCCTCATTGGCCGAAGTTCCGTCAAAGAGTCGACTGCGGAAAAATGAATTCTGCATGCAAGCATTAGGAACAATTGTTCTTCTAAGAGCGTAAGGAAAATAGTATAAAATGGTCAATAAAAAATGTGTTTCATAAAAATTTTATTATAACATTGAAATAAAGTGGTTTTGCACACTAGTGTGGCATAGTAACGTAACACCTAATGCGCAAAATCCTATTTTCCTCAACCTCGTAGAAATTTCTTTTTGCGTCAGTGATATTTTTTTCGCAAGCAAAATTTTTTCGTGCACGCTGTGTGGAAAACTGCTACTTTCCACACGCAAATGACTGCGGAAAAGACGTACAAACTAAATAGGGTACCCTAGGATGTTAATTCGGTGTCATTTTAAAGGATTTTTTAACGACAATTCAGAAATGGTAGCATTTGGGCGCTTAGATACACATTTACAAATGCAATTTATCCATTTTTGTTCATTTTTACGTCACTTTTTAAAAAATGTTGATAACGGCGCTTAATTTTAAAAATGTTACTATCTGTAGATTCTCTCAAAAAAACTCTTTAAAATGACACCCTACATCATAGGGCATCTAAAAACAAAAGATCAAAAGATCTTGGGTGGAAATAGGTCTGTGGGTGGAAATAACGAAAATTCAAACCTGGATGATCATCCCACAAGGAACACTGGATGCTCATCCAGGTTTGAATCTAAAAACAAAAGATCAAAAGATCTTGGGTGGAAATAACGAAAATTCAAACCTGGATGAGCATCCCACAAGGAACACTGGATGCATGGATCTTTTGATCTTTTGTTTTTAGATTCTTTTCGGTTGATGTAACTGATTTGGAGGTTTTTTAACTTCTTTTTTGCATCATAGGGCATCTTATTTAGTTTGTGAGACTGAATATGAGGTATCTTTAAAAAGCAAATTTTATAAGGATTTAAAATTTGGTATCAAAAATAGTAGATCGTATAAAAAAAATTGGGATTGTCCCCAAAAATTTCCCCCTCAAAAAATATCTACATCAAAGATTTTTGTTTTATGCTAACTGCAACCAAGGCATTTTAAAGCCTACTGATGTATGCTGACAATGCGATGAACTGGTTTCGACATTACGATTACAGGGCGAAGTTTTTTCGCACTATTTTTGCGCACTACTGCGGCACTGTTAACAATGCGCAAAATCTGATTTTCCGCACGCCTGTAGAAAATAGTTTTTATCTTATATAACTTGTGCGAAAATTTAATCTTCTTGGCCTGAAAACGAACGCAGACCGGAGTTCGGGCAAGCAGCAAGGATGGGAAAGATACTTGACACATGAGTTAGGATAAATATTTTTTCTACGACCAGTTGTAAAAAAAATGGAGTAAAATCTATTCTGTAGGTATACTCAGTGCGGGAAAGTGATACTTTCCAAACTAAAATACGTGCGGGAAAGGAGTGTTTCACGCACGGTCGCAGAAATAAATAGTAGTTTACCTAACAAGTCCGGAAAGTGTCTCTTTTCCGCACGCGATTGCAGATGGCCGAACGACGCGTTAGCCGAGTTCGGCCAGCAATTAAGTGCGGAAAAGTCACTTTACGCGAGTTGGATACAATATTTTTTCTACTCGCTTGACTTAAGTATATTTAACCCAATAAAAGGAATTTAAAAAATGTTACTCTTTATTTATCCTGACTAAAACGTTTACCTAACACAAAGAAGAAAATTTTTAAAAATATAGCAATGCATTTATATTCAATTTTTGGTTGAGTGCGGAAACGTACCATAAAGTTTACTTTTCCGCACTAGTGAGGAAAAGTAAATTTTCTGCACGCTAGTAGAAAAAATATTAAATAGAGTCAGTTCCAAAATAGTGATTTTTGCTCTATTTTTAATATTTAAAAAAAAATCATCCTGTACATGTAAATAGTAAATAATTTGTGTCTGTTTCCGTTTCCTTTATTTGCCTTGATGCTTCGTCTGTATAACTTTTTAATCAATCAGTCATCTAAAACCATTTTTTAACTTTGGTGTCTTATTACATAATAATCTATATTTATATACCAATTTAACTTGATCATCACTTCTGGAAACTGAAATGATTATCCTAATTATTTTGTCGAAAGATAAGTCGTCGTGTTTCGATTTTATGTAGACACAATAATTAATGATGGTCAAGTAACCCAAAAATTCAGGTGACTTGTCAAAATAAGGTTGCAAAATATTATCTGTCATCCTTTATGAACCAAAAATGAACTTGCCGGAGCTCTCCTCTCACACTGCAATGTCAAATCTAAAAAACGAACCTGTCAGGTAGATTTTAAAAAACTCCCTGTTGAAATAAGTTTTAAGCGTTTTTTGACAGCTTTAAAAGAATAAGGGCGCAGAAGAATAAAGACTATTTTTCCAACTTTTCTTAGTTTTCAGCAAAGCATTAAATTTACTCCTCCTACCGTTTAGGAGATATTCATGGTGAGCAGCAAATTTGACATCATATGTTTCACTTTTTCGGACCCTGCAGTCTGTGTTTGTGTGGGTCTATGTGGCTTTACAAATCGTAATCGAGTGAACCGATTTCAATGCAGGATAAAAAAAAACTGTAAACATCCCTCTCGTGGGAATAAATAATTTACACTCTTTGCTGTCAGCTTTGGAGGAGGGGTTTTCGTATACCATCAGAATATTCTTGGGCCCTCCTATATAGGGTGGGAACTTTAACTGGAATAATTTCGCTAGAGCCTCGGGATAACCCTAAAAACCCATATAATCGACATAAAATCGGGCCAACGCATCGCTGCCGTAGTGCCGACGTTATACCGACGTTGGCCCGATCTTATGAGTTATTTGACGATTTTTGTTTGTAGAAAAAATATGCGGCTAAAGCGCAAAAACACGTCAACTGAGATTTTTTATGGGCTTTCCAGTCAAATAAAAAATTCCTCTTTTAAAGGGTGAAACTACCTTGTTGGAAAGCCCGTTTAAAAAGACAAATGAGGGTGCAGTTTTTAATTTTAATTAAAAAAAAAAGAATTTTATAAAAATCAGAACGTATAGCCATCCGTAAAAACCTAAAAAAAAATAAAAAAATATGAAAAATTTTGTTTAAAAATTTTTTTTTAATTTTTTTTATTTTTATTTTTTTGGTTGAAAATGCAATTATCTGTCTTAGTGTGAAAACCACGTGTCGCTAGCTGATACGGTTCGTGAAGTTACAATTTTATTAAAAGCTTAATCCCCTCCTCCTATACCCTCTTGCCAAGCAACACGCGGTTTTCATATTAACTTACATAATTGGATTTTCAACCAAAAAAAAAATTTTTTTTTTTTCAAAATTTTTTAAATTTTTGGTTGAAAATGTAATTATCTATCCGATATTGTGACAACCGCGTGTCGCTAGCTGCTGTACGGTTCGTGAGTTAAACCCCCCACCCCCACCAAAAACTAATTAACTCTGCGTAGAGTGACTAAGAATTTTAGTGGCAAACTTTATAAGAATCAGTTCAGCCGTTTTTAAGTAATCGTGTTTTAAATTGGATGCACTGTATATTATCTCATTTTCTGGATCATTAAAAACAAGCTTTTCAAAAATACCCAACATTACACAATACAGACTGCTCACCGTGTATAAAAGAGTATACATTTTCCGAAACCGCTTTTATTCCTAAAATGAACCTATACCTATATATAAGTTTTTTTTGAAAATAGCGTTTTCCCAAAAAATCCATTATTCCAGACTTTTGAGACACACTGTATAAATGTGACCATAAACAGACTTTTAAGGGGGGGGGGGGTTGCGTTTTATCCACATATTTTATCCTGAGGCTCTATAGAGGATTTGATTCAGTTAAAGTCTCCGCATTGCATATTAATGACTCGATTTTTTGGATTCTATATATACCTATATTTTGTTTTAAACCTATATTTTTTATAAAATTAAAAAAAAAAGAATATATCTTCGCCTTCTAAGATTGTATGTTTATTCTGAGCTTGGTTTTTTGATGTGAGTTAATTTTTAATTAAAAAAAAAACCTTTAGATATAAAAATCAAATTACTGTTGCTTTTTTCTTTAATAAACTTCGGCAAAATAGATTTTTTTTAGCTGTAGGTTGTTTTACAACGCTTTCTACAGTGTGTCTCAAAAGACTGGAATAATGGATTTTTTCGGAGAACGCTTTTTTCAAAAAAAACTTATATAGGTATAGGATCATTTTAGGAAAAATAGCGGTTTCGAAAAATGTATACTCTTTTTTATGCACGGTGGACACCTTGTATTGAGTAGTGTTGGGTATTTTTGACTCGATTTTTTGGATTCTATATATACCTATATTTTGTTTTAAACCTATATTTTTTATAAAATTAAAAAAAAAAGAATATATCTTCGCCTTCTAAGATTGTATGTTTATTCTGAGCTTAAATTAAAACAGCAAAGAACAAAAATTATATGTCAGACGGATTCTAAACTGTACGATTTGTAGGATGTATTGTTTGTAGAAAGTACGTGTTGTACGATGTACGGTTTGCAAAAAGTATGCTTTGTGCGATGTATCGTTATGCTATTTTACGATTTGCGGAAAATATTATTTGCGCAATGTACGTTTGTGTTAAATACGCTTTGTACGCCCTGGGGGGTCCCATAGTTTGTACAAAAATACATTTTACAAAGCGTATTTAACACAAACGTACATTGCGCAAACAATACTTTCCGCAAATCGTAAAATAGCATAACGATACTTCGCACAAAGGATACTTTTTGCAAACCGTACATCGTCAAACTCGTACTTTCTACAAACAATACATCTTACAAATCGTACAGTGTAGAATCCGTCCGACATACAATTTTTGTTTTCTGCTGTTTTAATTTAAGCTCAGAATAAACATCCAATCTTAGAAGGAGAAGATATATTCTTTTTTTTTTGAATTTTATAAAAAATATAGGTTTAAATAAATATAGGTATATAGAATCCAAAAAAATCGAGACATTAATATGCAGTGTGGGGACTTTAGCGGAATCAAATCCTCTAAAGCCTCAGGATAAAATATACGCAAGCCCCCCCCCCCTTAGAAGCCTGGTTATGCTCACATTTTGACTTCAAATTAAATTTTTTTATTACTTATCCTTAACCCCCCCCCCCGAAGTCAATTTCTGAGTGCGCCACTGATTATTGAATTTTTTTTTAAATGTGATGATATACCTATAGGTAAACTATTTTGTGACACCTTGACTGCAATGGTTTTTTGATGTGAGTTAATTTTTAATTAAAAAAAAAACCTTTAGATATAAAAATCAAATTACTGTTGCTTTTTTCTTTAATAAACTTCGGCAAAATAGATTTTTTTTAGCTGTAGGTTGTTTTACAACGCTTTCTACAGTGTGTCTCAAAAGACTGGAATAATGGATTTTTTCGGAGAACGCTTTTTTCAAAAAAAACTTATATAGGTATAGGATCATTTTAGGAAAAATAGCGGTTTCGAAAAATGTATACTCTTTTTTATGCACGGTGGACACCTTGTATTGAGTAGTGTTGGGTATTTTTGAAAAGGTTATTTTTTAAGGATCCAGAAAATGAGATAATATACAGGGCGTCCAATTTAAAAAAAAGATAAGGTGACGTATTTTATTTTTGGGACACCCTGTATAAAATGGTATATATTTTTAGAAACCGCTTTTTCTACTTTAAAATGATCCTACGTAAGTTTTTTTTTCAAAAACCAATAGTTATCCCGAAAAATCCATTATTCCAGACTTTTGGGATACACTCTGTATAGTTTATTAAGTTTTTAAGATAATTCGGTCAATAAAATTTTTAGACATATTTTATGGTCTATCTATTTTTAGCCATCCATGCATTCATAGTACCTGATCTGATAATTTGGGAGGGTGGGGATTTAACCTCACAGCACCTAGGCCTCATTTGACCCGTTGCGCATTTTCATAGTACCTATGGAGGCTATTGGGATCGTCAAAAATACCTAAATACAAAATTTCGTCATGGTGTCTGTCTGTCGGTCTGTCTGTCTGTCGGTAACACGATTACTCAAAAACTGCTAAACCAATTCTTATAAAATTTGGCAACAAAATTCTTTGTCACCCTACGCAGAGTTGATTAGGTTCTGGTGGGGGTTGGCAAGACGATATTAGGGGGGATTAAACTTAATTCACTAACCGTATAGCAGCTAACGACACGCGATTTTCACAATATAGGTTAGATAATTACATTTTCAACCAAAAATTTAAAAATATTTTTTTTTTGGTTGAAAATCCAATTATCTAAGTTAATATGAAAACCGCGTGTCGCTTGGCAAGAGGAGAAGGGGATTAAGCTTTTAATAAAATTGTAACTTCAAAAGTATTATAATCCTTTTAACAAAATTAAGTGGGTTAGAGAGGTTTCACCCTTTAAAAGGGGAATTTTTTAATATAACTGGAAAGCCCATAAAAAATCTCAGTTGTCGTGTTTTTGCGTTTTATCCGCATATTTTTTCTATAAACACAAATCGTCGAATAACTCATAAAATCGTGCCAACGTCGGTATAACGTCAGCAGTGCGTTAGCGATGCTTTGGCCCAATTTTATGTCGGTTATATGTGTTTTTAGGGTTATCCTGAGGCTCTAGCGAAATTATTCCATTTAAAGTTCCCACCATATATAGAAGGGCCCAAAGATATTCTGATAGTATACGAAAACTTCTCCTCCAAAGCTGACAGCCAAGAGTGTAACTTATTTATTCCCACGAGAGGGACGTTGACAGTTCGTTTTTTTATCCTGCATAGAAATCGGTTCACTCGATTACGATTTGTAATCACACAGACTGCATGGTCCAAAAAAGTGAAACCTATGATGTCAAATTCGCTGCTCACCATGAATATCTCCTAAACGGTAGGAGATACGAAAAGGTTTAAATTAGGGCAAATTTGATGCTTGCTGAAAACTAGGAAAAGTTTACAAATTCCGGATAGTTCTGGAGAAAAAACCGTAATCTTTAATTTTAGTCTTTATTTTTTTGCGCCCTTATTCTTTTAAAGCTGTCAAAAAACGCTTAAAACTTATTTAACAGGCAGTTTTTTGAAATCTACCTGACAGGTTCGTTTTTTAGATTTGACATTGCAGTGTGAGAGGGGAGCTCTGGCAAGTTCATTTTTGGTTCATAAAGGATGAGAGATAATATTTTGCAACCTTATTTTGACAAGTCACCTGAATTGGGTTACTTGACCATCATTAATTATTGTGTCTACATAAAATCCAAACACTTATCTTTCGACAAAATAATTAGAATAATCATTTCAGTTCCCAGAAGTGAGGATCAAGCTAAATTGGTATATAAATGTAGATTATTATGTAATAAGACACCAAAGTTGAAAATTTCGATGACTGATTGATTAAAAAGTTATACAGACGAAGCATCAAGGTAAATAAAGGAAACCGAACCAGACACAAATTATTTACTATTTACCTGTACAGGATGATTTTTTCTTAAATATTAAAATTAAAGTAAAAATCACTATTTTGGAACTGACTCTGTATAATATTTTTTCTACTAGCGTGCGGAAAACATACTTTCTACACTAGTGCGGAAAAGTTAACTTTAACGGCCATTTCGAGCGGTTGGACGGGACAAAAAAGTAACCCATTACTAGAAAAACCAGCTGTGACTTCTATATGATTCAAATTATGACTACATTTTCTAATAAATAATTTCCTAAAATCTTGGGTTATGAAATAAAATAGTTTAGAACAATAAGTTTTAACAAGAGCTTATAGGGGAATCTTTAAACTTTGGGTTGGACGGGACAAAAAAACCAAAACCTAATTTTAGGAAATTCTTACTTTTATATAGGGTGTTCCAAAAAAAAACGACTTTTTGGATTGCCTATAACTTTCACGTTAATTATCCGAAATTCGAAATTTAGCATTTTTTTGAAAAAGAGGACTTAATATTTTATGACTGACATTTTCTTAAAATTGAAGATGGCGGACAGTTTTGAAAAATTGACCCATTGAAAATTTTTATGCTCGCCACTGTAATAAAACTGAGATGTTCGCTAAATAGCCTTATTCTTAAATAGCCTTATTCTTACGTACGTAACATTTGTTTAAATCGGTTAAGAATAAAAAAGTTCTACAGTTTTACATTTCATGCTCTTTGTGTGATAAAAGACTTTCTCACTTAAGTCAACTTTATTCGACGGGATACAGGTTCGTCAAAAAATATCGGAAAAAATTCTAAAGTCTCTTCGGTATTTTTAACCCTTATTGGAAAATAAAATGTGTACGCTGCTGTAATAAAATTGATATGTGCACTAAATAGTATTATTCTTTTAACTCATACACATGTAACGCTTGTTTAAATCGGTTAAGAAATAAGACTTTCCATGAAGCCGTCCGCCATCTTGAAATTTAAAGAGATGTCATTTTGACATCAGGCACATTAAAGTTAGGCTTTTAGCTTGTCAGAAAGTTTTAAATTTTTGGCAAAACTGTATCCCGTCGACTAAAAAACGACCTATGGTCAGAAAGAGGCATCAAATGTAAAACTGCCGAACTTTCTTATTTTTTAACCGATTTAAAGAAACGTTACATGTAAGAATAAGGCTATCTAGCGCACGTCTCAGTTCTATTACAGTGGCGTACATACAAAATTTTCAGAGGGGTCAAAAATACCCATTTTTCAAAACTGCCCGCCATCTTCAATTTTAAGAAAAATGTCAATTTTGATGTGAAGCGCATAAAATCGTAAATTTTCTTTTTCAGAAAAACATTAAACTTCAAATTTCGGAGAGTTAATGTGAAAATTATAAGCAATCTAAAACGTCCGGTTTTTTTGGAACACCCTATATATTTCAATTTTTTAGAAAAACGCTTTATCATGGTTTTTCCAAACTAAACAAAAGGCATTGGCATTAAAGGAGAAAGCAATAAGTTGTTAACAATTATGTTAAAACTTATTTTGAAGCATGAACCAGTAAAGCTTTTCTTTTGGGTTGGACGAGACAAAAAATAGAATAATCGAAAAAATATTATTTGCTTTAGGTACGAAACTGTTTGTAAACCAAAAAAGAGTGTTACAGTCGTTTTATGATTTGGAGTTATTTCAAGATCTTTAACAAAAACCGATAGATCGTTAAAGCTTTTTTCCTTTTTTTAATAAAATTACATTTGCTTGAAATGGCCCTTTATGGTACTTTTCCGCACTCAACCAAAAATAAAATATAGATATATTGCTATATTTTTAAAAATTTTCTTTTTTGTGTTAGTAAACGTTTTAGTCAGGATAAATAAAGAGTAACATTTTTAAAATTCCTTTTATTGGGTTAAATGAATACTTAAGTCAATTAAGCGAGCTGAAAAAATATTTTACCCTACAACTCGCGTAAAGTGACTTTTCCGCACATAATTGCTGCAATCGCGTGCGGAAAAGTGACACTTTCCGGAATTGTTAGATAAACTGCTATTTATTTATACGACCGTGCGGGAAAGGGGTGTTTTTTAGTTGGGAAAGTATCACTTTCCCACACTGAGTACAAAAAATATTTATCCTAACTCATGTGTCAAGTTTCTTTCCCATCCTTGCTGCTTTCCCGAACTCCGGTCCGCGTTCGTTCTCAGACAAACGAATGTCCCGTGTGGGGAAGATTAAATTTTCGCACAAGTTATGTAAGATAAAAACTATAATTTTCAGATTTTGCGCATTGTTAACAGTGTGCAAAATAAACCTTTGCGCACTGTAATCGTAATGTCAAAACCATTTCTTCGCATTGTCAGAGCATACGTCAGTAGGCTTTAAAATGCCTTGTATCTAGTTTTAAAACTTTTTATTTAAATTTTTGAAAGCGATTATCTCACAAACTAAATAAGATCACCTATGATGTTGGATGTCATTTTAAAGAGTTTTTTTGAGAGAATCTACAGATAGTAACATTTATAAAATTAAGCCCCTTTATCAACATTTTTCAACAAATGACGCGTAAAAATGACCAAAAATGGATAAATTGCATTTGTAAATGTGTAATCGCCCAAATTCTACCATTTCTGAATTTTCCTTAAAAAATCCTTTAAAATGACACTGAACATCCTAGGGTACCTTATTTAGTTTTTACGCCTTTTCCGCAGTCATTTGCGTGTGGAAAGTAGCAGTTTCCCGCACTGCGTGCACGAAAAAATTTTGTTTGCGAAAAAAATATCACTTGCGCAAAAAGAAATATCTACGAGTTTGAGGAACTTACTATGCCACAATAGTGTGCAAAACCACTTTATTTTAATGTTATGATAACATTTTTATGAAACACATTTTTTATTGACTATTTTATGCTACTTTTCCTTACGCTCTTAGAAGAACAATTGTTCCTAATGCTTGCAGAAATAATTTCTTCCGCAGTCGACTGCTTGACCGAACTTCTAAGTCCTTCGGCCAATGAGGCAGTCTCGTACGGAAAAAATGGCTTTTCCACATGCATATTTTTTTTACAAAATTATGCACAGCAACAAGTTAAAAAAGAGAAGATCAAAAGATCTTGGGAGGAAAGAACGAAAATTCAAAATTGGATGAGTGTCCCACAAGGAACACACAAAAGACCAAAGCTAAAAGAGGAACAATTAGACGATGTTTCGCCCGGGGTGACCAGCATGGGCTCGTTAGTGGATTCACTAGTCACCCTCAATCCAGACATCATTTAACACCATCGCACACTCTGACTTCCGACTCTGAAACACTCACAAATAGGCGTTGTTCCGCATGGTACTTATTATTAGTCACCTGATCCTAGGACAAGTCTTAGGAGCATATTCCTATTGGAAAGATTAACACGCCAGGACGAACCCGTATCAGGTGACTTATAATAAGTACCATGCGGAACGACGCCTATTTGCGAGTGTTTCAGAGTTGGAAGTCAGAGTGTGCGATGGTGATAAATGATGTCTGGATTGAGGGTGACTCGTGAATCCACTGACGAGCCCACGCTGGTCACCCCGGGCGAAACATCGTTTAATTGTTCCTCTTTTCGCTTTGGTCTTTTGTGTGTTCCTTGTGGGACACTCATCCAATTTTGAATTTTCGTTTTTTCCTCCCAATATCTTTTGATATTCTCTTTTTTAAATTCTTTCCGGTTGATGTAACTGATTTGGAAGTTTTAACTAAGATGTTTTTAATTGTCCGCACGCCCTTACGAAAAATGTTGCACCCAATTTATTTATTTATAGTGGGTATAAGATTTTCTTTAAATCCCAGTAAACAAAATTTAGATGTAATTGAAATCGGTTTTACAAAAATTCTACAATTTTTGAAACACTTGAAACAGGATCTAACAACATAAAATCGTTCTTTTGCATTATGTTTTTGTAATTTTCTTGGATTTCTGTGAACATGACATTCAGAAAAAATATCGGTGAGGAGGCGCCAAATTTATGTCAACGGCATTCGCGTGCGGGAAAGATTAACTTTCCGCACTGGTTATACATAATAACTATTTTGATGATTTTTTGAGTGTACTTTATAAAAAACTAACCCTTTAAATATAAAAAAATGGGCACTTTTAAGACGATTTTAGAATGGGCACGAATTCTTTACTAGGTTTTGTGGTTTTTGAGTAATTATAAAAAACCGAAAAATTAGTAAATATGCATTTTGTTGTCTACCCTCATTTTTTTATGAGTCATCAAAAAAAGTCGACAGTACCCACTACGCTACATCAACACCGTTATGAATTAAAAAGCCAGTTAACTCCTATCTCGCTTGTGCATGCCCTTTAGCCTACTGCTGCCGTCATTTTAACCAAATTGACAGGTAAAACATGGAATTTCTGTCAGTTTGGTATCAATATGGCCGCGACATTAAGCCAAATTTAAGGATACTAAAACTATAAAGAGTTTTAAGTGGCTTTTTACTTGAGATAGTGTTAGCTAAATATGGCGGTTCAAAGATGGTCGACATGCGATTTACAATTTCTTATGTGCATGATTCGGCTAATTTTTTTATATTTACGGTGAGCCAGATATTAGGCCGTTTCTTACCAAACTTTCTTCGCTTACACGAAAACTATGGGTCTTACATTTTTGATGTTAGTACTATAATACCCGTATATGTATAGAGGGTAAGGGTGAAGGTGGATGTGACGGGAGGCTGCCCCCAGGGTGGGGTCCCATAGTTTGTACAAAAATACATTTTACAAAGCGTATTTAACACAAACGTACATTGCGCAAACAATACTTTCCGCAAATCGTAAAATAGCATAACGATACTTCGCACAAAGGATACTTTTTGCAAACCGTACATCGTACAACTCGTACTCTCTACAAACAATACATCTTACAAATCGTACAGTGTAGAATCCGTCCGACATACAATTTTTGTTCTCTGCTGTTTTAATTTAAGCTCAGAATAAACAGCCAATCTTAGAAGGAGAAGATATATTCTTTTTTTTTAAATTTTATAAAAAATATAGGTTTAAATAAATATAGGTATATAGAATCCAAAAAAATCGAGACATTAATATGTAGTGTGGGGACTTTAGCGGAATCAAATCCTCTAAATTCTCAGGATAAAATATACGCAAGCCCCCCCCCCCTTAGAAGCCTGGTTATGGTCACATTTTGACTTCAAATTAAATTTTTTTATTACTTATCCTTAACCCCCCCCCCCCCCGAAGTCAATTTCTGAGTGCGCCACTGATTATTGAATTTTTTTTTAAATGTGATGATATACCTATAGGTAAACTATTTTGTGACACCTTGACTGCAATGGTTTTTTGATGTGAGTTAATTTTTAATTTAAAAAAAAACCTTTAGATATAAAAATCAAATTACTGTTGCTTTTTTCTTTAATAAACTTCGGCAAAATAGATTTTTTTTAGCTGTAGGTTGTTTTACAACTCTTTATACAGTGTGTCTAAAAAGTCTGGAATAATGGATTTTTTGGGAGAACGCTTTTTTCAAAAAAAACTTATATAGGTATAGGATCATTTTAGGAAAAATAGCGGTTTCGAAAAATGTATACTCTTTTTTATACACGGTGGACACCTTGTATTGAGTAGTGTTGGGTATTTTTGAAAAGGTTATTTTTTAAGGATCCAGAATTTAAAAAGAGATAAGGTGACGTATTTTATTTTTGGGACACCCTGTATAAAATGGTATATATTTTTAGAAACCGCTTTTTCTACTTTAAAATGTTCCTACGTAAGTTTTTTATCCCGAAAAATCCATTATTCCAGACTTTTGGGATACACTCTGTATAGTTTAGTAAGTTTTTAAGATAATTCGGTCAATAAAATTTTTAGACATATTTTATGGTCTATCTATTTTTAGCCATCCATGCATTCATAGTACCTGATCTGATAATTTGGGAGGATGGGGATTTAACCTCACAGCACCTAGGCCTCATTTGACCCGTTGCGCATTTTCATAGTACCTATGAAGGCTATTGGGATCGTCAAAAATACCTAAATACAAAATTTCGTCATGGTGTCTGTCTGTCGGTCTGTCTGTCTGTCGGTAACACGATTACTCAAAAACTGCTAAACCAATTCTTATAAAATTTGGCACCAAAATTCTTTGTCACCCTACGCAGAGTTGATTAGGTTCTGGTGGGGGTGGGGGGGTTGGCAAGACGATATTAGGGGGGATTAAACTTAACTCACTAACCGTATAGCAGCTAGCGACACGCGATTTTCACAATATAGGTTAGATAATTACATTTTCAACCAAAAATTTAAAAATATTTTTTTTTTTTTGGTTGAAAATCCAATTATCTAAGTTAATATGAAAACCGCGTGTCGCTTGGCAAGAGGAGGAGGGGATTAAGCTTTTAATAAAATTGTAACTTCAAAAGTATTATAATCCTTTTAAGAAAATTAAGTGGGTTAGAGAGGTTTCACCCTTTAAAAGGGGAATTTTTTAATATAACTGGAAAGCCCATAAAAAAATCTCAGTTGTCGTGTTTTTACGTTTTATCCGCATATTTTTTCTATAAACACAAATCGTCGAATAACTCATAAAATCGTGCCAACGTCGGTATAACGTCAGCAGTGCGTTAGCGATGCTTTGGCCCGATTTTATGTCGGTTATATGTGTTTTTAGGGTTATCCTGAGGCTCTAGCGAAATTATTCCATTTAAAGTTCCCACCATATATAGAAGGGCCCAAGGATATTCTGATAGTATACGAAAACTTCTCCTCCAAAGCTGACAGCCAAGAGTGTAACTTATTTATTCCCAGGAGAGGGACGTTGACAGTTCGTTTTTTTATCCTGCATAGAAATCGGTTCACTCGATTACGATTTGTAATCACACAGACTGCATGGTCCAAAAAAGTGAAACCTATGATGTCAAATTCGCTGCTCACCATGAATATCTCCTAAACGGTAGGAGATACGAAAAGGTTTAAATTAGGGCAAATTTGATGCTTGCTGAAAACTAGGAAAAGTTTACAAATTCCGGATAGTTCTGGAGAAAAAACCGTAATCTTTAATTTTAGTCTTTATTTTTCTGCGCCCTTATTCTTTTAAAGCTGTCAAAAAACGCTCAAAACTTATTTAACAGGCAGTTTTTTGAAATCTACCTGACAGGTTCGTTTTTTAGATTTGACATTGCAGTGTGAGAGGGGAGCTCTGGCAAGTTCATTTTTGGTTCATAAAGGATGACAGATAATATTTTGCAACCTTATTTTGACAAGTCACCTGAATTTTTGGGTTACTTGACCATCATTAATTATTGTGTCTACATAAAATCCAAACACTTATCTTTCGACAAAATAATTAGAATAATCATTTCAGTTCCCAGAAGTGAGGATCAAGCTAAATTGGTATATAAATGTAGATTATTATGTAATAAGACACCAAAGTTGAAAATTTCGATGACTGATTGATTAAATAGTTATACAGACGAAGCATAAAGGCAAATAAAGGAAACCGAACCAGACACAAATTATTTACTATTTACCTGTACAGGATGATTTTTTCTTAAATATTAAAATTAAAGTAAAAATCACAATTTTGGAACTGACTCTGTATAATATTTTTTCTACTAGCGTGCGGAAAACATACTTTCTGCACTAGTGCGGAAAAGTTAACTTTAACGGCCATTTCGAGCGGTTGGACGGGACAAAAAAGTAACCCATTACTAGAAAAACCAGCTGTGACTTCTATATGATTAAAATTATGACTACATTTTCTAATAAATAATTTCCTAAAACCTTGGGTTATGCAATAAAATAGTTTAGAACAATAAGTTTTAACAAGAGCTTATAGGGGAATCTTTAAACTTTGGGTTGGACAGGACAAAAAAAACCAAAACCTAATTTTAGGAAATTCTTACTTTTATATAGGGTGTTCCAAAAAAAAAACGACTTTTTGGATTGCCTATAACTTTCACGTTAATTATCCGAAATTCGAAATTTAGCATTTTTTTGAAAAAGAGGACTTAATATTTTATGCAACTAATGTCGAAACTGACATTTCCTTAAAATTGAAGATGGCGGACAGTTTTGAAAAATGATTAATTTTGACCCATTGAAAATTTTTATGCTCGCCACTGTAATAAAACTGAGATGTTCGCTAAATAGCCTTATTCTTAAATAGCCTTATTCTTACGTACGTAATATTTTTTTAAATCGGTTAAGAATAAAAAAGTTCTACAGTTTTACATTTCATGCTCTTTGTGTGATAAAAGACTTTCTCACTTAAGTCAACTTTATTCGACGGGATACAGGTTCGTCAAAAAATATCGGAAAAAATTCTAAAGTCTCTTTGGTATTTTTAACCCTTATTGGAAAATAAAATGTGTACGCTGCTGTAATAAAATTGATATGTGCACTAAATAGTATTATTCTTTCAACGCATACACATGTAACGCTTGTTTAAATCGGTTAAGAAATAAGACTTTCCATGAAGCCGTCCGCCATCTTAAAATTTAAAGAGATGTCATTTTGACATCAGGCACATTAACGTTAGGCTTTTAGCTTGTCAGAAAGTTTTAAATTTTTGGCAAAACTGTATCCCGTCGACTAAAAAACGACCTATGGTCAGAAAGAGGCATCAAATGAAAAACTGCCGAACTTTCTTATTTTTTAACCGATTTAAAGAAACGTTACATGTAAGAATAAGGCTATCTAGCGCACGTCTCAGTTCTATTACAGTGGCGTAAATACAAAATTTTCAGGGGGGTCAAAAATACCCATTTTTCAAAACTGCCCGCCATCTTCAATTTTAAGAAAAATGTCAATTTTGATGTGAAGCGCATAAAATCGTAAATTTTCTTTTTCAGAAAAACATTAAACTTCAAATTAATGTGAAAATTATAAGCAATCTAAAACGTCCGGTTTTTTTTGGAACACCCTATATATTTAAATTTTTTAGAAAAACGCTTTATCATGGTTTTTCCAAACTAAACAAAAGGCATTGGCATTAAAGGAGAAAGCAATAAGTTGTTAACAATTATGTTAACACTTATTTTGAAGCATGAACCAGTAAAGCTTTTCTTTTGGGTTGGACGGGACAAAAAATAGAATAATCGAAAAAATATTATTTGCTTTAGGTACGAAACTTTTTGTAAACCAAAAAAGAGTGTTACAGTCGTTTTATGATTTGGAGTTATTTCAAGATTTTTTTGTGTTAGTAAACGTTTTAGTCAGGATAAATAAAGAGTAACATTTTAAAAACTCCTTTTATTGTGTTAAGTGACTTAAGTATCAATTAAGCGAGCTGAAAAAATATTTTACCCTACAACTCGCGTAAAGTGACTTTTCCGCACATAATTGCTGCAATCGCGTGCGGAAAAGTGACACTTTCCGGAATTGTTAGATAAACTGCTATTTATTTCTACGACCGTGCGGGAAAGGGGTGTTTTTTAGTTTGGAAAGTATCACTTTCCCACACTGAGTACAAAAAATATTTATCCTAACTCATGTGTCAAGTTTCTTTCCCATCCTTGCTGCTTTCCCGAACTCCGGTCTGCGTTCGTTCTCAGAAAAACGAATGTCCCGTGTGGGGAAGATTAAATTTTCGCACAAGTTATGTAAGATAAAAACTATAATTATCAGATTTTGCGCATTGTTAACAGTGTGCAAAATAAACCTTTGCGCACTGTAATCGTAATGTCAAAACCATTTCTTCGCATTGTCAGAGCATACGTCAGTAGGCTTTAAAATGCCTTGTATCTAGTTTTCATACTTTTTATTTAAATTTTTGAAAGCGATTATCTCACAAACTAAATAAGATCACCTATGATGTTGGATGTCATTTTAAAGAGTTTTTTTGAGAGAATCTACAGATAGTAACATTTATAAAATTAAGCCCCTTTATCAACATTTTTTAACAAATGACGTAAAAATGACCAAAAATGGATAAATTGCATTGTAAATGTGTAATCGCCCAAATTCTACCATTTCTGAATTTTCCTTAAAAAATCCTTTAAAATGACACTGAACATCCTAGGGTACCTTATTTAGTTTTTACGCCTTTGCCGCAGTCATTTGCGTGTGGAAAGTAGCAGTTTCCCGCACAGCGTGCACGAAAAAATTTTGTTTGCGAAAAAAATATCACTTGCGCAAAAAGAAATATCTACGAGTTTGAGGAAAATATAATTTTGCGCATTGGGTGTTACGTTACTATGCCACACTAGTGTGCAAAACCACTTTATTTTAATGTTATGATAACATTTTTATGAAACACATTTTTTATTGACTATTTTATGCTACTTTTCCTTACGCTCTTAGAAGAACAATTGTTCCTAATGCTTGCAGAAATAATTTCTTCCGCAGTCGACTGCTTGACCGAACTTCTAAGTCCTTCGGCCAATGAGGCAGTCTCGTACGGAAAAAATGGCTTTTCCGTGTGCATATTTTTTTTACAAAATTATGCACAGCAACAAGTTGTTTTTAAAAAAGAGAAGATCAAAAGATCTTGGGAGGAAAGAACGAAAATTCAAAATTGGATGAGTGTACCACAAGAAACACACAAAAGACCAAAGCGAAAAGAGGAACAATTAAACGATGTTTTGCCCGGGGTGACCAGCGTGGGCTCGTTAGTGGATTCACTAGTCACCCTCAATCCAGACATCATTTAACACCATCGCACACTCTGACTTCCAACTCTGAAACACTCACAAATAGGCGTCGTTCCGCATGGTACTTATTATTAGTCACCTGATCCTAGGACAAGTCTTAGAAGCATATTCCTATTGGAAAGATTAACACGCCAGGACGAACCCGTATCAGGTGACTTATAATAAGTACCATGCGGAACGACGCCTATTTGTGAGTGTTTCAGAGTTGGAAGTCAGAGTGTGCGATGGTGTTAAATGATGTCTGGATTGAGGGTGACTCGTGAATCCACTGACGAGCTCACGCTGGTCACCCCGGGCGAAACATCGTTTAATTGTTCCTCTTTTCGCTTTGGTCTTTTGTGTGTTCCTTGTGGGACACTCATCCAATTTTGAATTTTCGTTTTTTCCTCCCAATATCTTTTGATCTTCTCTTTTTTAGATTCTTTCCGGTTGATGTAACTGATTTGGAAGTTTTAACTAAGATGTTTTTAATTGTCCGCACGCCCTTAGGAAAAATGTTGCACCCAATTTATTTATTTATAGTGGGTATAAGATTTTCTTTAAATCCCAGTAAACAAAATTTAGATGTGATATAAATCGTTTACAGAGGGGGTTTTTCATGTACTATTAATATGAATAAAATATTCTTTTTTTTTAGTATGCCCGTAACATATGCTAAGAACCTTCTTTAGATAAAATTTTATAAATTTTATTTGCCACAACTTTGACAAAAACTTGTGAAAACATTTTACAAAATACCTGAAAAATATCATATTTTCTGTCTATACTTAAAAAAAAATCGTCAGCGGCGCTATAACATCATTGGTTGTTACAATTTTAGTTAAGTAATTTTAAACAATTTTTATTAGCAACATTATTTAACACTCGTAAAAAATTAGAATAATTTTTAAAATTTGCGCGTTCGGCGTATTTATACAAGCAGATTTAGAATTAAAACTAGACCCAACGGAGGTTTCCACCCCTGCAAACCCAACCCCAACACCTACTAAAGCGCCCCTCTCCTTTGAAATCGGTTTTACAAAAATTCTACAATTTTTGAAACACTTGAAACAGGATCTAACAACATAAAATCGTTCTTTTGCATTATGTTTTTGTAATTTTCTTGGATTTCTGTGAACATGACATTCAGAAAAAATATCGGTGAGGAGGCGCCAAATTTATGTCAACGGCGAAACGGGAAAGATTAAGTTTCCGCACTGGTTATACATAATAACTATTTTGATGATTTTTTGAGTGTACTTTATAAAAAACTAACCCTTTAAATATAAAAAAATGGGCACTTTTAAGACGATTTTAGAATGGGCACGAATTCTTTACTAGGTTTTGTGGTTTTTGAGTAATTATAAAAAACCGAAAAATTAGTAAATATGCGTTTTGTTGTCTTCCCTCATTTTTTTATGAGTCATCAAAAAAAGTCGACAGTACCCACTACGCTACATCAACACCGTTATGAATTAAAAAGCCAGTTAACTCCTATCTCGCTTGTGCATGCCCTTTAGCCTACTGCTGCCGTCATTTTAACCAAATTGACAGGTAAAACATGGAATTTCTGTCAGTTTGGTATCAATATGGCCGCGACGTTAAGCCAAATTTAAGGATACTAAAACTATAAAGAGTTTTAAGTGGCTTTTTACTTGAGATAGTGTTAGCTAAATATGGCGGTTCAAAGATGGGCGACATGCGATTTACAAAAGCTGCTTTTTTCTTATGTGCATGATTCGGCTAATTTTTTTATATTTACGGTGAGCCAGATATTAGGCCGTTTCTTACTAAACTTTCTTCGCTTACACGAAAACTATGGGTCTTACATTTTTGATGTTAGTACTATAATACCCGTATATGTATAGAGGGTAAGGGTGAAGGTGGATGTGACGGGAGGCTGTCCCCAAGGTAGCTGTTATTGTCTCCCCACTTGTGGTGCCTAATAATGGATGATCTACTAATTTTCCTGACGCAGGAGGAGTTCGACGAACAAGCATATGTGGACGACCGTGTAGTGCCGCTTTCTAGCCACAGTCTGCGAAAGAATACAAAGGTCGGTAAGAATCATAGAAGACTGGTGTAGGCAGAATGGTCTTTCAGTGAATCCTGAAAAAACCGAGATGCTCCTATTCACCAGAAAGAGGAAACTAGAGGGATTCAGAGCTCCCATAATGTATGGCAGACCCCTAACTTTCGTATCACAATTTAAGTATTTGGGAGTGACGCTTGACAAGAGACTCAAGTGGAGCGAGCATGTTGCCAGAATGACTGTTAAAGTCCAGGCACCATTGTGGCAGTTGCGCCGAGTAGTCTGGTTGCCCGCTGTAGAGAAGCTGACCATATCCAAAAAGCTTACGAGCCTGCAAGGCCTCTTCGGCAGAGGGATGAACGGCGCAACGAGGACGACCCCCATCCACGCTCTGGAAACAATCTTGGCTCTCCCCTCGCTTCCAACTTGGATCAAGAAGGAGGCGATAGCGACGAACCTGCGATTAAGGGACCAGGGACTGTGGAAGTGCAGGGTGGAAAGAGAGGGCCATCTGGCGGTCGAGGTGACGAAAGAGTTGCCCCTCCTAAGACTGCCAGTGAAAGCACCGCTTAAACCATGGAAGAATTCCAAACGGAATTAAGCAGAGAGACGACGGTCTGCTACACGGATGGCTCTAAACTGTCAGCCAGGCAGACAATAGGCGCAGGAGTGTACGCGGAAAGCCTAGAAGTTCAGAAGAGTTAACCACTTTGAAAACACGCTACGGTGTGAGAAATGGCTGGAGGGACATATACATATGCTCTGACAGCCAGGCTGCTCTCAAGGCTCTAAGTGCACTCAAAATAGTCAGCAGTCTGGTGGAGGAGTGCGCTGAACCACTGCAAACACTGGTTCAAGACAAAAGAGTGACACTGATGTGGGTCCCAGGTCATGAGGGAATACCAGGGAACGAGAAAGCGGACGAACTTGCCAGACTAGGGGCCGAAACCCAATACATTAGATCGGAACCTCTTCTGGGAATAACAAAGAAACAGGTACAGAGTGAGCTCAACAAATGGGCGCACAATGAACTGAAAACGTACTGGAGGCAAGAGTCCAAGTGCAGACAGTCCAAGCTATTCGTGGATGGTCCGAATGTAGCCAGAACTGAATGGCTCTTAGGCAAGACCCGAAAAGACATTGGACTGATGACAGGGATGCTGACTTGGCACAATCGGCTGAACAAACATTTGACGCAAATAAGAGTAGCAGGAGATCCCGTGTGTCCCGCTTGCGGGCTCGAAGAGGAATCGGCGCAGCACTTGATAGCACAGTGTGACGATAGAGGAAGAGGAGCTGCACTCGCTCAAATGGGACGACATACTGAACTTCGTAAAGAAGACAGAGAGGCCCGGAGAGAGAGGTGCAGCGGAAGGGGTAAGGAACGAGGTATGGCAGAAAGGGCCAATGAACAGGCCTAATTGCCAGACCCACGGGCCGCCCCTATACTACTACTACTACTACTATAGAGGGTAAGCCATAGAATTGTGCGCCAAAGAAAAAGAGGTTTAAAACTCGCGAAATATATACTTTTTTAACATCCTTTAGGAACAATATAGTTATATATAGGTATAAGAATCTCAAAGAGTACTTACTTTAACACATACATGGTATACATTTTTGAAATCAGGAAATAAGTAATAACATTTAAAAATGAAATTTATGCAGGGGATTCTATATAAAATGAGAAAGTCGATTTCAAAATTTGACATATGCCAGTGACGCACCGAGGGAGAGGGGGGATTTAGCGTCAACCCCTCCCTCCCGAGATGCCTGGTTACAGTTGGCACAATCAAATGACAGCAGAATTAAAATAGGTAAGTATATAGAGAACAAAATACAAAAGCCTAGACTTTAATTTTTAACAATTAAAAATATTGAAAAAATCATAAATTGCAAAATTTTTCGGCTGCGGCACCTTTCATTTTTACGATTTCTTATCAAAATGGTCTTTTAATGTAATTTTATCAAAACATTCTGCCTGCGATTTGATGTCAAAAATCGCATCTTAACAGTCATTTTCGCCTGCGGCGCATTTTACCATTTTTACAAACAAAAAATCAGACATTTAAATATTTCAACCCATCGGTATACCAAACGCGTTTGAAATAAGGCCAACAAGACTTGTTTAGACCATGTTTCGAACGATGACCGCTTTTTTGAATAAGGGTGCGTTGACAGAACACTGAGAAATTTTCAAAGTTTTTTGCTAGAATGTTAGGTTACTAAATTTGTTTGCTGGCGTAACTATTTTTTTCGCTGGGGCTACTAAACATATTATATTCCTATCCGAGTTCTAGCAAGAAACTCTGCTCTGTTGTAGCAGAAACTTTGATGTTCCAGCAAGATTGTCTAGCAACATAGGCGCCAGCTAAAACCACTTTACTGAAAAAATTCTCAGTGTACGTTCGTGGCATAGACAAACTACTTCAGACCGAACCCAATTTTTTTTTCTATGGTTCGTGGGTTCGTAACGTTACGTACATCCCTCGATCCATACGCAACGAGTGGAATCAGCTGTTCTATCATCCCACCCGCCAAAAAAGCGGGCATCGTTCAAAACATGTAGCATGAACAAGTCAAAAATGAAGTGAATTTTGGATTTGTTTCGAGCGCGTTAGGCAGTGGCGTAGCCAAAAATCGACTCTGGGGTCCCTATCTATCCTACCTATCAACCTACCAATCAACTACCTACCTATGGCAAATTTTTAAAAATTAGGTAGGTTCCTATTGCTTGAGCTCTTAGTTCAATTGAACTGAAGGGAGAGAGGAATATTAATTTTGAAGGTAAGTCTCATCTAGTCTCATTTGCGTATATTTTTTTTAGAATTAACCCTTAAATGCGCCGCAGGCAAATTTTTTGAAAAAATTACATTAAAATGCTATTTTTAACGCGTCTCAAATGTTGTTGACAAAAAAATTGCCTAAAATATATAAAATGGGAACAATATTGAATATTGGTATAGGACCGCAGGCGAAAATTTACAAAAAAAAAACAAAAAATTCTTGAATAATTTTGATCTCTTAGGTTTTTTGTAAAATATTTTTGAAAAACTAGATTGGCTTGGATGCCAAGAAGGGGTGGATTGCGGTGGTATAGATTTGTTGCCAAATCATAAATGCGCCGCAGATGAAAATTTTAAGAGAAATTATACTAAGATACCATTTATTACACGTTTGAAATGCTGATAAATTCCTGAGAATTAAACTAAAATTATAAAAATTAATGACGACATAGCACCACAGGCAAAATTTTTAAAATTTAGGACATCACACCAAACACACGTCACAAACTGGAGTAAAGGGTCAAAAATGTGGGGGAGCTATAACTCTCCCTGGGGCCCTTGATCTTGATTAATTTATTGTAGATTGGGTTGGACCTTCTGGGGGGTTTTAACCTCCAACCCCCCCCCAGGCTACGCCACTGGGTTAGGTATACCGATACCGATGCGTTGATATTTACTTTAAGTGTCTATATTAAGGGTAAAACAACTCAAATTCCCAAAACCCCATCAATATTTACGATTTTACTTTAATTTTAAGTCAAAAATTGCATTTTAACCGGTATTTTCTTAAAAAATTTTGCCTGCTGGAGCATGATTTTTACATCAAATTTTGGGCAAATAAACAATTTTAAATTTGGTTAACAATGAAGCTCAGGTCCGCCCCGGTTCCCTTGTATCAATTATGGTCAGATTTTTACTTAAGATTAATTTTTTTTTAATTATTTATCCTTAACCCCCCCCAAGTCAATTTCTGGGTGCGCCACTGCATATGCTGCGATGACATTTGACAATATTGACATTTTTATTTTTATACTGTGCTAAAAGCTACTTATGCAAATTTTCTAAAAGACTATTTTTTTGTAAAATGCATAATAACCTGAAAAAGGGGGGGAGGACATTTAATATGGATGACCCCCTGTACGCGATGAGTAGTCCCAAATGTAAAATTGTTTGTTGTCCAGTTAAAAACGACAAAAAAGTGAATTTTGCGGGTTTTGAACCTTTTTTTAGTCCACCACATCAATATGGTATGGGGAACTATTAAAATCGTGAAATTTTGACTTTTCTTAATTTTATCAAAAATGAGTTACTAAGGTTTCAAAACACCTTAATCAACGAAAAAAAAAAGTTGTCTGTCTGTATTACACGATAACTCAAGAAGGTCTTATTCGATTTTAACGAAATTTGGTATCAAAATCCTTTATCGGCTGACCATGAACTGATTAACTTTTGGGTAGTGTGGTGTGGTACGTGTTTAAAGGGGGGAAAAGGGGAATAAAATATTTTTAAAAATTGTAACTTTGGAACAAAAGCAAGCAGTAGCGACATACGGTTCTCAGATTTAAGTTTCCATGAATATGAAATACAACCTTTGTTATAAAATCCAAATTCGTGGGAGCTTTAGTTTCCGAGTTATTTGAAAAAACGTTAAAGTATGTCAAAATCATAACTTCAGAAGTAAAGCAGCTATTGATATGCGGTTTTCAGATTTTGGTTTTCGTAAATATTACCCAAAAATTTTGTTATAAGGTTCAAATCTTTCAAAGCTACAGTTTTCAAAATATTTTCATTTTCTTTCAACATAAAATAATTGATTGTATGGTGGACTATCCGTGCTTTCTAGGGGACTATTAAAATCGTGAAATTTTGACTTTTCTTAATTTTATCAAAAATGAGATATTACGGTTCCAAAACACCTTAATTGACGAAAAAAAAAAGTTGTCTGTCGGTCTGTTGTCTGTCTGTAAACGATAACTAAAACGATAAAGAACGCCTTAATCGATTTTAACGAAATTTGGTACAAAAATCCTCTATCGGCTGACCATGAACTGATTAACTTTTGGGTAGGGTGGTGGGGGATTGAAGGGGGGAAAAAGGGATAAATTATTTAAAAAAATTGTAACTTTGGAACAAAAGCAAGTAGCGATATACGATAGCGATATATTTAACAAAATTTTTGGTTAATATTTACGAAGACCAAAATCTAAAAACCGCATATCAATAGCTACTTTACTTCTAAAGTTATGATTTTTTTAATATATTTCAACGTTTTTTCAAATAACTCGAAAACTAAACCTCCCACGAATTTGGACTTAATGACAAAATTTGTAGTCCATATTCGTAAAAACTTAAATCTGAAAACCATATATCGCTACTTGCAATTGTTCCAAAGTTACAATTTTTTACAATACTTTATCCCCCTTTTCCCCCCTTCAACCCCCCACCTCCCTACCCAAAAGTTAATCAGTTTATGGTCAGCCGATGGAGGATTTTTGTACCAAATCGTATATAGACAGACAACAGACAACTTTTTTTTTCGTCGATTAAGGTGTTTTGGAACCTTTTAGTAACTCGATCATTTTTGATAAAATTAAGAAAAGTCAAAATTTCACGATTTTAATAGTCCCCCATTCCTAACTTTTACCCCTAATTTATGAATAAACCTTTACTAATTGGGGGGGGGGGTGCCTAGGTATATGGCGAGATTGCTTTATTTTGGCATAGGTATTTCATATGAAAACAACCCCTAAGGGATAGAGAGATACAGCGATTTAAAGTTTTATACCCGACAAAAAACTGCCTAGAACAGTTTTTTCTTTGATCGTGACACGTACCCATTTAGAAGCTCCAAAACCAGGACGCGTCACGTGATGCGGTTTTAAGTTTCTACATCCGTGGTTTTTAGAGTCAAACTGGTAGTAGATATTTAAAATTTTTTAGACAACAAAAACATCCTCTAACATTCTTTTTATTCTGAGCTCAGATTTAAACAGCTGTCGGTCGAGCACAGAACACAATTTGTATGTTGGACGGATTCTAATATATACGATTTGTAAGATGTATTATTTGTAGAAAGTACGAGTTGTACGATGTACGGTTTGCAAAAAGTATGCTTTGTGTGATGTATCGTTATGCTATTTTATGATTTGCATAAAGTATTGTTTGTGCGATGTATATTTGTTTAAAATACGTTTGTAAAATGTATCTTTTGGAATAATTATAGGGACCCCCCAGGGTAGCTGTTATTGTCTTCCCACTTGTGGTGCCTAATAATGGATGATCTACTAATTTTCCTGACGCAGGAGGAGTTGGACGAACAAGCATATGTGGACGACCGTGTAGTGCCGCTTTCTAGCCACAGTCTGCGAAAGAATGCAAAGGTCGGTAAGAATCATAGAAGACTGGTGTAGGCAGAATGGTCTTTCAGTGAATCCTGAAAAAACCGAGATGCTCCTATTCACCAGAAAGAGGAAACTAGAGGGATTCAGAGCTCCCGTAATGTATGGCAGACCCCTAACTTTCGTATCACAACTTAAGTATTTGGGAGTGACGCTTGACAAGAGACTCAAGTGGAGCGAGCATGTTGCCAGAATGACTGTTAAAGTCCAGGCACCATTGTGGCAGTTGCGCCGAGTGGTCTGGTTGCCCGCTGTAGAGAAGCTGACCATATCCAAAAAGCTTACGAGCCTGCAAGGCCTCTTCGGCAGAGGGCGCAATGAGGACGACCCCCATCCACGCTCTGGAAACAATCTTGGCTCTCCCCTCGCTTCCAACTTGGATCAAGAAGGAGGCGATGGCGACGAACCTGCGATTAAGGGACCAGAGAATGTGGAAGTGCAGGGTGGAAAGAGAGGGCCATCTGGCGGTCGAGGTGACGAAAGAGTTGCCCCTCCTAAGACTGCCAGTGAAAGCACCGCTTAAACCATGGAGGTTCGATAAAAAGTACAAGTTCACAATACCGGAACGGAGTGAGTGGCAAAGGGAAGAATTCCGAACGGAATTAAGCAGAGAGGAGTTGGTCTGCTACACGGATGGCTCTAAACTGTCAGCCAGGCAGACAATAGGCGCAGGAGTGTACGCGGAAAGCCTAGAAGTTCAGAAGAGTTAACCACTTGTAAAACACGCTACGGTGTTTTAGGCGGATGTGTATGCCATTATCATGGCAGCAACCCTATCCGTGGTCAGAAATGGCTGGAGGGACATATACATATGCTCTAACAGCCAGGCTGCTCTCAAGGCTCTAAGTGCACCCAAAATAGTCAGCAGTCTGGTGGAGGCGTGCGCTGAAGCACTGCAAACACTGGTTCAAGACAAAAGAGTGACACTGATGTGGGTCCCAGGTCATGAGGGAATACCAGGGAACGAGAAAGCGGAAGAACTTGCCAGACTAGGGGCCGAAACCCAATACATTAGATCGGAAACTCTTCTGGGAATAACAAGGAAACAGGTACAGAGTGAGCTCAACAAATGGGCGCACAATGAACTGAAAACGTACTGGAGGCAAGAGTCAAAGTGCAGACAGTCCAAGCTATTCGTGGATGGTCCGAATGTAGCCAGAACTAAATGGCTCTTAGGCAAGACCCGAAAGGACATTGGACTGATGACAGAGATGCTGACTTGGCACAATCGGCTGAACAAACATTTGACGCAACTAAGAGTAGCAGGAGATCCCGTGTGTCCCGCTTGCGGGCTCGAAGAGGAATCGGCGCAGCACTTGATAGCACAGTGTGACGATAGAGGAAGAAGAGCTGCACTCGCTCAAATGGGACGACATACTGAACTTCGTAAAGAAGACAGAGGGGCCCGGAGAGAGAGGTGCAGCGGAAGGGGTAAGGAACGAGGTATGGCAGAAAGGGCCAATGAACAGGCCTAATTGCCAGACCCACGGGCCGCTCCTATACTACTACTACTACTATAGAGGGTAAGCCATAGAATTGTGCGCCAAAGAAAAAGAGGTTTAAAACTCGCGAAATATATACTTTTTTAACATCCTTTAGGAACAATATAGTTATATATACATGCATGGTATACATTTTTGAAATCAGCAAAATAAGTAATAACATTTAAAAATGAAATTTATGCAGGGGATTCTATATAATATAAGAAAGTCGATTTCAAAATTTGACATATGCCAGTGGCGCATCGAGGGAGAGGGGGGATTTAGCGTCAACCTCTCCCTCCCGAGATGCCTGGTTACAGTTGGCACAATCAAATGACAGCAAAAATAAAATAGGTAAGTATATAGAGAACAAAATACAAAAGCCTAGACTTTAATTTTTAACAATTAAAAATATTGAAAAAAATCATAAATTGCAAAATTTTTCGGCTGCGGCACCTTTCATTTTTACGATTTCTTATCAAAATGGTCTTTTTAATGTAATTTTATCAAAATATTCTGCCTTCGATTTGATGTCAAAAATCGCATCTTAACAGTCATTTTCGCCTGCGGCGCATTTTACCATTTTTACAAACAAAAAATCAGACATTTAAATATTTCAACGCATCGGTATACCAAACGCGTTTGAAATAAGGCCAACAAGACTTGCTTAGACTATTCTGCTCTGTTGTAGCAGAAACTTTGATGTTCCAGCAAGATTGTCTAGCAACATAGGCGCCAGCTAAAACCACTTTACTGAAAAAAATTCTCAGTGTACGTTCGTGGCATAGACAAACTACTTCAGACCGAACCCAATTTTTTCTATGGTTCGTGGGTTCGTAACGTTACGTACATCCCTCGATCCATACGCAACGAGTGGAATCAGCTGTTCTATCATCCCACTCGTCAAAAAAGCGGGCATCGTTCAAAACATGTAGCATGAACAAGTCAAAAATGAAGTGAATTTTGGATTTGTTTCGAGCGCGTTAGGCAGTGGCGTAGCCAAAAATTGACTCTGGAGTCCCTATCTATCCTACCTATCAACCTACCAATCAACTACCTACCTATGACAAATTTTTAAAAATTAGGTAGGTTCCTATTGCTTGAGCTCTTAGTTCAATTGAACTGAAGGGAGAGAAGAATATTAATTTTGAAGGTAAGTCTCATCTAGTCTCATTTGCGTATATTTTTTTTAGAATTAACCCTTAAATGCGCAGCAGGCAAATTTTTTGAAAAAATTACATTAAAATGCTATTTTTCACGCGTCTCAAATGTTGTTGACAAAAAAATTGCCTAAAATATATAAAAAACAAAAAATTCTTGAATAATTTTGATCTCTTAGGTTTTTTGTAAAATATTGATTGCGGTGGTATAGATTTGTTGCCAAATCATAAATGCGCCGCAGATGAAAATTTTAAGAGAAATTATACTAAGATACCATTTATTACACGTTTTAAATGCTGATAAATTCCTGAGAATTAAACTAAAATTATAAAAATTAATGACGACATAGCACCACAGGCAAAATTTTTAAAATTTAGGACATCACACCAAACACACGTCACAAACTGGAGTAAAGGGTCAAAAATGTGGGGGAGCTATAGCTCTCCATGGGGCCTTTGATCTTGATTAATTTATTGTAGATTGGGTTGGACCTTCTGGGGGGTTTTAACCTCCAACCCCCCCAGGCTACGCCACTGGGTTAGGTATACCGATACCGATGCGTTGATATTTACTTTAAGTGTCTATATTAAGGGTAAAACAAGTCAAATTCCCAAAACCCCATCAATATTTACGATTTTACTTTAATTTTAAGTCAAAAATTGCATTTTAAGCGGTATTTTCTTAAAAAATTTTGCCTGCTGGAGCATGATTTTTACATCAAATTTTGGGCAAATAAACAATTTTAAATTTGGTTAACAATGAAGCTCAGGTCCGCCCCGGTTCCCTTGTATCAATTATGGTCAGATTTTTACTTAAGATTAAGTTTTTTTTAATTATTTATCCTTAACCCCCCCCTCCCAAGTCAATTTCTGGGTGCGCCACTGCATATGCTGCGATGACATTTGACAATATTGACATTTTTATTTTTATACTGTGCTAAAAGCTACTTATGCAAATTTTCTAAAAGACTATTTTTTTGTAAAATGCATAATAACCTGAAAAAGGGGGGGAGGACATTTAAAATGGATGACCCCCCTGTACGCGATGAGTAGTCCCAAATGTAAAATTGTTTGTTGTCGAGTTAAAAACGACAAAAAAGTGAATTTTGCGGGTTTTGAACCTTTTTTTAGTCCACCACACCAATATGGTATGGGGAACTATTAAAATCGTGAAATTTTGACTTTTCTTAATTTTATCAAAAATGAGTTACTAAGGTTTCAAAACACCTTAATCAACGAAAAAAAAAAGTTGTCTGTCTGTATTACACGATAACTCAAGAAGGTCTTATTCGATTTTAACGAAATTTGGTATCAAAATCCTTTATCGGCTGACCATGAACTGATTAACTTTTGGGTAGTGTGGTGTGGTACGTGTTTAAAGGGGGGGAAAGGGGAATAAAATATTTTTAAAAATTGTAACTTTGGAACAAAAGCAAGCAGTAGCGACATACGGTTCTAAGATTTAAGTTTCCATGAATATGAACTACAAATTTTGTTATAAAATCCAAATTCGTGGGAGCTTTAGTTTCCGAGTTATTTGAAAAAACGTTAAAGTATGTCAAAATCATAACTTCAGAAGTAAAGCAGCTATTGATATGCGGTTTTCAGATTTTGGTTTTCGTAAATATTACCCAAAAATTTTGTTATAAGGTTCAAATCTTTCAAAGCTACAGTTTTCAAAATATTTTCATTTTCTTTCAACATAAAATAATTGATTGTATGGTGGACTATCCGTGCTTTCTGGGGGACTATTAAAATCGTGAAATTTTGACTTTTCTTAATTTTATCAAAAATGAGATATTACGGTTCCAAAACACCTTAATTGACGAAAAAAAAAGTTGTCTGTCGGTCTGTTGTCTGTCTGTAAACGATAACTAAAACGATAAAGAACGCCTTAATCGATTTTAACGAAATTTGGTACAAAAATCCTCTATCGGCTGACCATGAACTGATTAACTTTTGGGTAGGGTGGTGGGGGATTGAAGGGGGGAAAAAGGGATAAATCATTTAAAAAAATTGTAACTTTGGAACAAAAGCAAGTAGCGATATACGATAGCGATATATTTAACAAAATTTTTGGTTAATATTTACGAAGAAAAATCTAAAAACCGCATATCAATAGCTACTTTACTTCTAAAGTTATGATTTTTTTTATATATTTCAACGTTTTTTCAAATAACTCGAAAACTAAACCTCCCACGAATTTGGACTTAATGACAAAATTTGTAGTCCATATTTGTAAAAACTTAAATCTGAAAACCATATATCGCTACTTGCAATTGTTCCAAAGTTACAATTTTTTACAATACTTTATCCCCCTTTTCCCCCCTTCAACCCCCCACCTCCCTACCCAAAAGTTAATCAGTTTATGGTCAGCCGATGGAGGATTTTTGTACCAAATCGTATATAGACAGACAACAGACAACTTTTTTTTTCGTCGATTAAGGTGTTTTGGAACCTTTTAGTAACTCGATCATTTTTGATAAAATTAAGAAAAGTCAAAATTTCACGATTTTAATAGTCCCCCATTCCTAACTTTTACCCCCAATTTATGAATAAACCTGTACTAATTGGGGGGGGGGGTGCCTAGGTATATGACGAGATTGCTTTATTTTGGCATAGGTATTTTATATGAAAACAACCCCTAAGGGATAGAGAGATACAGCGATTTAAAGTTTTATGCCCGACAAAAAACTGCCTAGAACAGTTTTTTCTTTGATCGTGACACGTACCCATTTAGAAGCTCCAAAACCAGGACGCGTCACGTGATGCGGTTTTAAGTTTCTACATCCGTGGTTTTTAGAGTCAAACTGGTAGTAGATATTTAAAATTTTTTAGACAACAAAAACATCCTCTAACATTCTTTTTATTCTGAGCTCAGATTTAAACAGCTGTCGGTCGAGCACAGAACACAATTTGTATGTTGGACGGATTCTAATATATACGATTTGTAAGATGTATTATTTGTAGAAAGTACGAGTTTTACGATGTACGGTTTGCAAAAAGTATGCTTTGTGTGATGTATCGTTATGCTATTTTATGATTTGCATAAAGTATTGTTTGTGCGATGTATATTTGTTTAAAATACGTTTGTAAAATGTATCTTTTGGAATAATTATAGGGACCCACCCCCCAGACCGTCGGTAACGGTTAAACCGAAGTTTGTTGGTAAACTGCACCTATAAAACGTAAAAAAGTCCACATCTGTGGTTTAAACTGAGGTTTGACGTTTAACTATGAGTTGTAAAATTGCGCATAATTTCCGCAGATGTGAAGCCACAGAAAAAAAATTGGGTTCGGTCTGCCTGGACAAGTAGTTTGTCTATGTGTGAAGCATAGTTTTACTCAAAGCTATTGGTAACACTGTTCGTGTATGTTATTCAAGACAAGAACTGTTGTTTTTCCATTTAATGGAAAATGGAAGAATTTTCCAAAAATATTGAGGTTTTGGGCACTCTAGGCGAAGGCTCATTTGGCAGAGTTTACAAGGCAAAGCAGAAAAATGGAACATTGGTAGCAGTCAAAGTAATAAGCAAGGTGAGACAAGGTTTTTTGGATTAAATTAAATTTAAGCATAATTACCGATAAGGTAATTATGCAGTATACGGTTTTCTGCCATTTTTGTTTTTTTTTGAAAAATTCGGTAATTATGCAGTATACGATTTTCTGCCATTTTTGATTTTTTTTGAAAAATTCTTTATGGGGGCACCTTCTAGGGTCCCTGGGGGTAATTATGCAGTATACGGTTTTCTGCCATTTTTGATTTTTTTTGAAAAATTCTTTATGGGGGCACCTTCTAGGGTCCCTAGGACCCCAAATCCGCCTGCGCCCGATTTTTTTTTTTTAACGAGAAAAAAGGGTGCCCAGGGGGGGTTGTAAAGTGTTTTTTTAATTGTTTTGGGTTGGTTTGGATTAGGTTGGGTTGGACTGTGTTGGTTTGGTTTGTTTTAGTGAAAAAAAATTAAAAAAAACCAAAAAAAATAAAAAAAAAACCAACCGGCGCAGACGGATTTGGGGTCCTAGGGACCCTAGAAGGTGCCCCCATAAAGAATTTTTCAAAAAAAATCAAAAATGGCAGAAAACCGTATACTGCATAATTACCTCCCTGGGACCCCAAATCCGCCTGCGCCCGATTTTTTTTTTCTTTTTTTTTTTAACGAGAAAAAAGGGTGCCCAGGGGGGGGTTGTAAAGTGTTTTTTTAATTGTTTTGGGTTGGTTTGGATTAGGTTGGGTTGGACTGTGTTGGTTTGGTTTGTTTTAGTGAAAAAAAATTAAAAAAAAACAAAAAAAATCAAAAAAAAAAACCAAACGGCGCAGACGGATTTGGGGTCCTAGGGACCCTAGAAGGTGCCCCCATAAAGAATTTTTCAAAAAAAATCAAAAATGGCAGAAAACTGTATACTACATAATTACCAAAAATTCTTTATGGGGGCACCTTCTAGGGTCCCTAGGGCCCCAAATCCGTCTGTGCTGGTTGGTTTTTTTTTTTGATTTTTTTTTGTTTTTTTTTAATTTTTTTTCACTAAAACAAACCAAACCAACACAGTCCAACCCAACCTAATCCAAACCAACCCAAAACAATTAAAAAAACACTTTACAACCCCCCCTGGGCACCCTTTTATCTCGTTAAAAAAAAAAAAAAAATTGGGCGCAGGCGGATTTGGGGTCCTAGGGACCCTAGAAGGTGCCCCCATAAAGAATTTTTCAAAAAAAATCAAAAATGCCAGAAAACCATATACTGCATAATTACTGTAACGTTTTTATTTAAGCAATTTTTACTAGGTTTTTCACATTTTTATGCCATGATTTTGCTCAGGCTGTACTCTCTAGTCTATTCAATGCTCCAAGGGGTAATTATGTAGTATACAGTTTGGTAATTATGCAGTATACGGTTTTCTGCCATTTTTTATTTTTTTTTTAAATTCTTTACGGGGGCACCTTCTAGGGTCCCTAGGACCCCAAATCCGTCTGCGTTGGTTGTTTTTTTTTATTTTATTTTTTTTGTTTTTTTTTAATTTTTTTTCACTAAAACAAACCAAACCAACACAGTCCAACCCAACCTAATCCAAACCAACCCAAAACAATTAAAAAAACACATTACAACCCCCCCTGGGCAACCTTTTTTCTCATTAAAAAAAAAAAAAATCGGGCAGATTTGGGGTCCCAGGGACCTTCTAGGGTCCCTAGGATCCCAAATCCGTCTGCGCCGGTTGTTTTTTTTTTATTTTATTTTTTTTGTTTTTTTTTAATTTTTTTTCACTAAAACAAACCAAACCAACACAGTCCAACCCAACCTAATCCAAACCAACCCAAAACAATTAAAAAAACGCTTTACAACCCCCCCTGGGCACCCTTTTTTCTCGTTAAAAAAAAAAAAAAAAAAATCGGGCGCAGGCGGATTTGGGGTCCTAGGGACCCTAGAAGGTGCCCCCATAAAGAATTTTTCAAAAAAAATCAAAAATGGCAGAAAACCATATACTGCATAATTACTGTAACGTTTTTATTTAAGCAATTTTTACTAGGTTTTTCACATTTTTATGCCATGATTTTGCTCAGGCTGTACTCTCTAGTCTATTCAATGCTCCAAGGGGTAATTATGCAGTATACAGTTTGGTAATTATGCAGTATACGGTTTTCTGCCATTTTTTATTTTTTTTGAAAAATTCTTTACGGGGGCACCTTCTAGGGTCCCTAGGACCCCAAATCCGTCTGCGCCGGTTGTTTTTTTTTTATTTTATTTTTTTTGTTTTTTTTTTAATTTTTTTTCACTAAAACAAACCAAATCAACACAGTCCAACCCAACCTAATCCAAACCAACCCAAAACAATTAAAAAAACACATTACAACCCCCCCTGGGCAACCTTTTTTCTCATTAAAAAAAAAAAAAAAAGGGCGGATTTGGGGTCCCAGGGACCCTAGAAAAAATAAAAAAAATAAACAAATTTTTTAAAAACCAACCCTAGTAGGTGCCCCCATAAAGAATTTTTCAAAAAAAATCAAGAATGGCAGAAAACTGTATACTGCATAATTACCTATGGTTTTCCAAGCTTTTTTGATTTTTTATGAAAAATTCTTTATGGGGGCACCTACTAGGGTACCTAGGACCGCAAATCCGCCTGCGCCGGTTGGTTTTTAAAAAAATTTGTTTTTGTTTTTTTTTCACTAAAACAACTCAATCCAAAACAGTCCAACCCAACCCAAAACAATCAAAAAAACACATTACAACCTCCCTCCGGGCACCCTTTTTTCTCTTAAAAAAAATCGGGCTCAGGCGGATTTGGGGTCCTAGACCCTAGTAGGTGCCCCCATAAAGAATTTTTCATAAAAAATCAAAAATGGCAGAAAACCGTATACTGCATAATTACCCTCCAAGGTTCTTACTTATTGAAATTCTTATAGAATACTGTATGAAACAATTTAATAATTTAGCTATTGACTGATAGAAACTTATTTAAGCTTATAGAGAACCCTAATTACAAATACTATAGAGGCTTTTGTTGTATGAAAAGTTGCAGTTTCCCAAACCGACTACAGAATCATAGAACCATGAGTATTTACCTATTTAGTTTCTTATAGGATACTATGCCAAACTATTGTCAAACAGGTCATTTTCCATTATGTCTTAAATCAGCCAGGGTAATTCCTATACATAAAGAAGGAAAAACTTCAGATCCATCCAATCTATTGCCCTCTATCTCTGCTACATAAAAATCAAATTTAATAAATTTTAATAGCTATAGCTAAGCACATAAAACACAAGAAAATAGGTTCAGATGCAACTGCCCTGATGGTATTCTCAAATTCATGATGTATATAGGTACTCGACAAACTGTTCTGGCATAAAACATGTATTTTCCTTTTTAAAAAAAATGTTTTTCTTTTTACTGTGATATGTAACAAATACATGGTAAGCGTTTTATATTAGCAAAAAATATTATGTAATTATTAATAGTGATAAGCTTTATTTAAGATAAAGTGAAAAATTTTTTAAAGATTTTTAAGATTTAATTTTAGTAAATAGGATTAAAAATAGAAAGAAATTGGAGTCCCGACCAGTTACTTGTGACTTAGGGAGGAGGTTTTGATGCTTTGTAAATTGGTACTTTTTGTAAACTTATAAAATAGATGAGACTTGAAACTCTCAACACTTTCTAAAATTATTGCAAGCATCATTAACAATTGCCTTATTAGCTACTTTGTTGATACCTAATAGTTGTCTTAGAGCAAATCAATTTTGTTTCCTGAAGGAAAAGAATACATCTTCTCTCTAAGTTTTTCTTTTTATGGAAAAGTTTCTACTTGCCATTAATAAATGTGAGGATTCTGCAGCAGTTTTCTGGGGCTTATTAAAATCTTTTGATGGTGTCAGTCATGGACTGCTGCTGCAAAAATTTCACAGGTATGGGGAAAAAAAATATTTAAAAATCAAAAAAATCTAAGTCACATGATAATAAAATACAAATAATTTAGTTAAAGTAAAAAACTTTTATAAAACAACAATACATTAAATTAGATAAAAAATTTAGTTAAAATCTTAAAATTGAAGTTAACAATTAATCACAAGTAATATGAAATTTAACCAATAAGCGCGTGTTTAAATATTTAAGTAGGTAAGAGTGTTTTTTACATCTAAATATACCATGATAAATTGAACATTGCTACATTTACAAACAAACAAATATTTTACATAACCAGAGGTTTCCTTATTTTTTAATTTGAGGTACTTATGTAGTGTAATTTAAAAATTCATTTATTGTATAAGGCTCAATAGAGGCTATATGTTGAAATAAAGTTTTTTTAAAAGATTTGTTTGTTATTCCTTCCTTTAGATTTTGAGGTAGCTTTTAAAAAAAATTTAGACAGGCATAGGTTGGGCTCGCCTCTGTTAGACTAAGTCTGTGTTTTGGGAAGTTTAAATAGTTGTTTCTCGTGTTATGTTCATGTTGATGAATATAATTAAAAAAATGTGAAAAGTTTTTTTGCATGAACTTTAAGCACTCAAAAATCCTGGCAGTGTAAGGATGCCAATTTTTTTAAACTTGCCCTTACAAGAATCTCTACAATTCATACCCAAAATTTGTCGCACTACACATTTTTGGATAATAAAAGGGTCTCCTTGACAGCCGGCTTTTCCCCAAAAGATCACACCATACCGTAATGCTGAGTGAAAGGTGGCATAGTAAACAGACATTAAGGCTTTGTGGTCTAGGTAGTGCCTTAATATTCTAAAACTAACATGTACTGCTGAGCTTGCTTGTAAGTTTATCAATATGAACGTCCCATTTTAAGTTTTGGTCAATAACTATTCCTAGAAACTCAAGGTTGACATTTTTTGATAAAATTTTCATAGTAGTAGGTTGTAAATAGGATGATTGAAGTGTATGGAAGTGTTTGTAAAAATTGATTTGGAAGTGTTTAATAAAAGAAAATTATCATTAAACCATTTTTGTGCCTTATCAAGAGAAATGTTGGCCTGTTTTTCAAGTTTAATTAGTGTTTTAGCAAAGATAAGGACATTATTATCATCTGCAAAATTTACATGAGCTGTATGGTCATTTTATGTAACATATGGTAAATCATTGATATATAGAATAAATAAAATAGGGCCTGTTACACTCCCCTGCGGTATGCCCCAGGTTACCTCTCCCTCAAACCACTGCCAGCAACTTTTTGTTGACAATAACATTTTAACTCTCCCATGCATTTTTATTCTAGAAACTGTATGCCTAATACACAAGCATTTGTTAAAGTACAAAAAGGCAAACAAAATGTTAAGGATTCTATAATGTATAACGGCATTAAGATGTACAACCACATGCCTATTGAATTTAGAAATGCTCCAAATTATAAAAAAATTTCCAGAAATGTAAAACTGCTCTTTTTGACCTAGCATTTTACTTTTTTGAATATTTCTTCCTTTTAATATTTGTATACTTTATGTTTGTCCCAAATAAATTGTGCATTGTAATTTTTAACTTAAACATAATATTCAAATATTCAATTTTATGTTATGATCCTGATTTTTTAATTTTATTTTAATGTTTTGTGTAACAAATAACAACCATTTATATTTAAATTTTTCTTGTTGGTAACTTTATGTTTTGTTTCCAATTTTTAATTTCAGTTTTATTTGTTTTTAATGTTTTGCATAACTTATAGCGACTGTTGTGATATTTAATATTTAAGTCATTTTGCTATAGTATTAGTATTTATATTTTTTTACGTTATATATATACACACAATGATCTTCCTGAGCAACACCTGAGGACACATTAAAATAACTTGACTTGGCATTACCTATTTGTGCCTGTTGAGTCCTGCCTCAAAGGGAACCAACCACACCATCAGAGAAACCAAATAATTTTTTTAGCAAGATACTCTGTCACTCTGTATATATGATATCTATCTGACATCCTCTCTTGAAGGCGTTCAACCTGCTGAAATATTAATGAGTTTGTCAAGGTAGACTTCTCAGAACTAAAGCCATGTTTGCTGAGTAGCATGGTGGCCACTTGTCATAAAGTTTCATGAATTGATAAAATTTCAATATTGTCATAAAATATACCCAAAATGTCATAAAATTTAGAAATTTTCATAAAATCTATAAAATTTGCAGAAAAAACTGATTATAATCAGTTCACTGAAGAACATTTAAAACAATTTTTTTTCCTCCCTGGAATGATTTTTTGCTGGATTATATGTATTTTGGCCTACTGAATCCGGATCTGACTTCAGATTTCCGATATCAGCCTCCAATGATGAGGGAGGGACATATATATGCTTTGATATTGAGAAAAATTCAATAAAAACACAATATAAAAATTTTTAATTATATTTCCAATAAATTTAATATTTATTTATTTCCTTGACGTCTTTCTTTTGTAAGAAGTTCTGGATGTTTCGCATATTAGGGTCCAGCAATAGTCGGCTAGCATATTCGGGCTCCACTTTACTGTATACCTTTTCTCTATGGAGGCAATATCTTGGTGAAATCGTTCTCCATGCTCATCTGATACTGCTCCCAAATTTTCGAGAAAAAAGTCCAAATGAGAATGGAGAAAGTGAAGTTTTAGTGATATGTTCCATCCTAAAATATGATAGGCCGTGAGTAGTTCTCAATCGATCAATATTTATCTATAGGTTACTTTATATGATCGTATATGTCATTTTTGGCAGAGATAGAGGACCTCTATACATTTGACACTTCTATTGTTGGGCAACTCATATTGCCCCCTCTTTCTAGTTTTAAAATGTACCACATAGTTTAAATAATTTTTTTTTGGTGTTGACTAGTGTTTTTGACAATTTTTGGCTGTCAAATCGAGATTCTCACCTCTGGTAAAACAATAACTGTCAAAAATTATATGTATACAGGGCCTCTAACCAAATTTAAAGACCCAAGTCAACATTTTATCTGGAGTACCAAGTCAAAAACAGTTCTTTTTCTGGAAACCAATAACATCTCTAGAAATAATAAGTGTAATTTGAAAAACAAATCTGGTCCATAAATTGACAATATTTAATTATTTAGCGGTAGGTTTATTTATTTATTTACAGGATCAACCCCATTAACCTATCCGTAACACAACCTGCACACACATACATATATACATACATCTGGATAAGGAAATGCCCAAAATTTAAACATCTCCAGTATTTATGATTCTTAATAATGTTATGAAATGGTAATGAAAAGATGCGGCTTTGGGTTAGGATTCGAGAGAGAACATTGAATGATATAGTATTAAGCAGTTCTGGATAGATTTTATCTGACCATTTAATAGTTTAAATAAGGATATTAGATCAGCATAAGCCTTTGCCTTAGTGAAAACACTAAGACAAAGACATATGCTATTTAGCAATAAGATAAGATCTTATATTTAGTTTGAACAGGCAAAACCTAAAAAATTTATTCTGAACCCTTTCCATTGCTAAGCAACTGTTTGAATAGAAGAGGGATCATATTCTAACAATGAGACAACAAGTGACATATCTCAACAGAAAATTCTCTGCAGTTGGGTAGTACAGATCCCAGTACTTTAGAAGAGTTAAGATATATGTGTTTTAAAATTTAATTAATCATGAAACCAATATTGCAATGTGTTCTCGATTATATTATAAGATGAATCTACTTTCTTAATTAAGTCACACTGCCATAAAATCTGATCAAGATAAGACGGTATTTTTCCATAAAACTTGCCATCACCAGCAAACTACAAAAACTTATTGTTTTCAAAACATGCAGCAATATCATTTATGAAGATATTAAAGAACCAAGGCAAACAATGATCTTCCTGAGCAACACCTGAGGACACGTTAAAATAACTTGACTTGGCATTACCTATTTGTGCCTGTTGAGTCCTGCCTCAAAGGGAACCAACCATACCATCAGAGAAACCAAATAATTTTTTTAGCAAGATACTCTGTCACTCTGTATATATGATATCTATTTGACATCCTCTCTTAAAGGCGTTCAACCTGCTGAAATATTAATGAGTTTGTCAAGGTAGACTTTTCAGAACTAAAGCCATGTTTGCTGAGTAGCATGGTGGCCACTTGTCATAAAGTTTCATGAATTGATAAAATTTCAATATTGTCATAAAATATACCCAAAATGTCATAAAATTTAGAAATTTTCACAAAATCCATAAAATTTTCAGAAAAAACTGATTATAATCAGTTAACTGAAGAACATTTAAAACAATTTTTTGTTCTCCCTGGAATGATTTTTTGCTGGATTTTATATATTTTGGCCTACTGAATCCGGATCTGACCTCAGATTTCCGATATCAGCCTCCAATGATGAGGGAGGGACATATATATGCTTTGATATTGAGAAAAATTCAATAAAAACACAATATAAAAATTTTTAATTATATTTCCAATAAATTTAATATTTATTTATTTCCTTGACGTCTTTCTTTTGTAAGAAGTTCTGTATGTTTCGCATATTAGGGTCCAGCAATAGTCGGCTAGCATATTCGGGCTCCACTTTACTGTATACCTTTTCTCTATGGAGGCAATATCTTGGTGAAATCGTTCTCCATGCTCATCTGATACTGCTCCCAAATTTTCGAGAAAAAAGTCCAAATGAGAATGGAGAAAGTGAAGTTTTAGTGACATGTTGCATCCTAAAATATGATAGGCCGTGAGTAGTTCTTCCACAAGTTCGCGATAAATTTCTGATTTATTATTTCCTAGAAAATTGTTCATCTGATACTGCTCCCAAATTTTCGAGAAAAAAGTCCAAATGAGAATAGAGAAAGTGAAGTTTTAGTGACATGTTGCATCCTAAAATATGATAGGCCGTGAGTAGTTCTTCCACACTGATTTATTATTTCCTAGAAAATTGTTGCAAACACTTTCAAATGCATTCCATGTATGACTTTCATTGTCACTTAAAATTTGCCTTAAGTTCGTGGCTTCAAACAATTGCCTAATTTGGGGACCAACAAAAATTCCTTCTTTAATTTTGGCCTCACTTATACGTGGAAATTTGTCTTTTAAATACTTGAAAGCATTTCCTTCTTTATCCAGTGCTTTGACAAAATTTTTGAGGCCTAGCTTAATGTGAAGTGGAGGTAAATATATTTTCTCTTTCTGAACCAATGTTTCTCGTGTCAAATTTTTAGCCAACTTCTGTTCTTTTACGTGGAGTCCAGACCTTAATTCTATAATGTTTGTCTCTTGCGCGGCTGTCCCACTCGCCCAAAAAACAACAGTATTTTTTATATCCTGATTGCACTCCTGTCAATAACGCCACCACTTTTAAGTTCGGTCATTAGGGCAGGTATGTCATGGCAAAATACTAAATCAACTTCCACTGCAAAAAAACCTGAGAGAGTAGATTGCCTTTTCCTGTAGATAAAACTTTAACTCCTTTTTCCAAGAGGTTCAACTGCTGCAGGTCCAAATCACGAACAAGATCATTTAATTCACCTTGAGTAAATAACTGAGATGTATCAGGCAAATCATGAGAACTAGTTATGTAGCTTGGTCCGGCTTGGATACTGAATGCTACGATTGGTTCTGCTAGTAATTCCTTTAACATTCGTCATGCAAAAATAACAATAATCTACGTGATTACGAGGTTCCCTCCAAACCATTGGCAAATGGCATAGATTTATGAGTACCTTTCAACCATCACGTCAATGTTCTCGAACACGAACTGCAAAAAATTTTTGGTGCCCACAAATCGATATAAAGTGAGAACTAAGTAGTTATTTCAAGCATAGCATTTCCTACCTATAGTAAATGGGCCTACTCGACCCTTCCAAGAAATCTGATGCTAATATGAACATTTGGGGGATCAATTGTGTATTAGTTTAGTTCCAAATCTTACAAAACACACAATATTTTTATTGGGAGAATTTTTCTGTTAAACAACGAGGTTTAGTGTAAACAAACTTTTTATATTTCATCCGTACATTTTCACATAGACTAGTTAAGCAACTCCTTGTACAAACCGCACATCAAACACCATAGGCGAACAGCTTCATGTCGAGAGACGCGCGACCGAAGGGGGCGTGTCAAACGCCCTCGCCGCTCCCGCAAGGCGGGGGGGCTCACCTCATATTGGGCGCCCTTAGCCGTCTTGCCTTAAAAAAAGCAAAAAAAAGAATATAATATATAAAAACAAATACGCACACAAATACCTTCCGGCTTCTTTAAAATTGCATATATTTTGAATACTAGTATTCCGAGGGTATATTAGACCCATTAGTTTGTTGGTTTTCTTTATAGTTAGTTTTATTATATATTATAAATATTTGTGATTACATTTTTTTTTATATTACTGCACCAATCAGTTATGTGCGTACTTGTGAAGAAATAATCCTTATTATTTCCTTGCAAACCGTTTAAATTGTCATAATAGATTTTTTTTTATATATTTATATTAATAAACGTTCTATCAATATAAGTATATGAGTTTGGTTTATACATAGTAAAGGTACATTTTGAGAAATTGATGAAGAAAACCACTTTGCATTAAAAAACTGTAATATGGGCGAACTAATTCTACCAATTTTAAGATTGCATCTCGGATTACATCCTTTTATGTTGTGCGATATGGTCTGTATCATGATGTAAAATTTTTTAAATAAAAAAAGAAAGAGAAGGGATAAGTCCTTATCGCCGGTGGCTTTCGGTCAAATTTTACCAAAGTTGTAGGGTTTGTAGAGCTCTTGCCGCTGACAATAACTGAAATTTTGGTTTATGTTTCATCAACAACACTGGACTTTTTTAATCCAAGTAAACTTTACCTCAATTTACAGCCAATATAATAAGCTTCTAGAATATGTAAACATGTGGAGACACTTTATTTTTTTAAAGCTTTGTCAATAAGAAAACTTGCCATGGTCACTTTATCTTGGAAAATAAAGCATGTTTCTAATCTACTCTACTACTCTACATATTATGGCTCAGCAGCTGTGGTTTGCGCAAACCATATTTAAAACAAAGACGATTTTGGGCACAATAAAATTTTTCTTTTTCAACAAAATGAATTGACAAAATGGGGGAACTCTTCAACATTACTTATCTCATACCTTTTTTTTATCTCCGGGAATCGCGAAAACTCCTCGATGTGAGGGTGACGAAAAAGATGGGATGCCCCTGGGATGACCTATTTTTAACAACGAAATGTCGATTATCGACCTCACAAAACAACCAAAGTTAGCAAAGTTTTGAATCATTAAACTTGAATATTAAAAAAACATTACAAAAACATACCTTTGATTGAACTGGAACAAAACCGCAGCTGACGGGGTGGCTTGTTGGCAATTTTCCTCCTGCAATAGCAGCATCTTTTGGAAAAACCACAAATTAATTTCTTCAAAGCTTTTAACTAGTGCCTTTTTTTTATCCCTTAAAAAAGGATGGGACTTCCAAACCAATGCCCATTTAACTTAGCGACCCAGTTTTTGCCAACAACCCTGCAGCAACTTTTCTCGACAACGATTCGAACCCAAATAAAATTACAAATTCAAACTTCAATCTTTGATCACCTCTATGTTAAAAAACTGCGTAGCCAACCCCAAAAAACTCCGTGCACTGGTCAAGAGAAATAAGAGTTTTTTTCCACTCAGGATGACCCGTTAAAACCAAGAAGTCTAGGCGGGATCAGCGAACTTACCTTAACACCCATCTTGACCGAAACTAGCCCACTCTCGCGGTCACCCAGCAAACTTTGCCGCAGGATCAGAAAATTTCCGACTACCCATAGAAAAATCAATATTAAAACCATTACTTTAATTGAAATTTAGCATGGTTACAGCAGCGACTCAAAGCAGCGATGCGATGAACGACGGACAGCGAGTTCGATACACAGACCCACGCAGGAAAGGTCGCATAAAGTGAAACCACGAAATCCGTCTATTTCCATATTTATACCAGGCGATTTTAAAATCAAATTTTGGGAAAAAGTAGGGTCGTAACAGGACGTGAAGTATGACTTTTCCGATACGAAGGACTCAAGGTATCTAAGAGTTAAGGACTCCACCCTTTTACTGAGGAGAGTAGAAAATAGCTTCCTTTATAAGTATGTCAAATGTACCATCCCCGAACTATTCAACGACTCGGATTACTGGAAAATATTCATACGAAAAGAGAATGGGCGAGAACTCGTATGTATGGGAAGACCTCCTGAATCCACGCAACTGAGGCAAGTAATCAGCCTTTACTTTATCAGACCTTTTGCACGATCTTCAAAACATGGTAACACCTGGTCGGGCGGCCACAGCCAACTTTATTTGTAAATATCTAGAGAACGACATTACCTTGACTTTTGGAGTATTTCAATATGTTATCTGTGATATAATAGGTCTCAAATGCAGAGCAAGGAACTCTATAATCTGTCAGAGAAGTACCACTTCATATTGTCAAACACAGCAGTTTATCATCCTCAAGCTGGCTTGCGAAAGAGCGAATAGAGTCGTTTAAACGATGGTACATATTCTTGAACCTACCTACTTTCTGAATGATTTCATCAAATTATGGCCGTGTCGGATTTCCTTATTGATTTTTTTGGAATTTTTAGTGAACAAAATGTTAAATTACTTTAGAGTTAGATTATAAGATTTGCACGTGTATGACGTGCTTACTACAAACTGTGAAATATCGACGCAATATCGGCGGCATTTCTGTTGGCGATAATATCGAAAAGATGGCGTTAGTGGTTACAAAAAATGAAGATTGTAGGATGTTCCTTTTTGTTTATAATTTTTTTTATTGCTTAACGACTTTCCCAGTATCATCTTCCAGTCACAAAAATCTGGTGTTTAAAAATGAACTACGCGTAAACCCTGAGAAGTAGATTTGTAAATAGAGATACAAATTTATGTACTACTTTTTATTTTTCCGATGCTCAAATCTACCTCCCCCTTGGGAATCGCAATATCCCAGTTGATCATAAAAATCTCGGCGGATATTTGCAAGCCTTTCAGGGGTCCCTTAACTTTAACTCGTCAAGAGTTAAGAGTTTCAAATTCGAGAAAGTAGGAATCACGCCTTCTCACTTACCCCATAATAAAATCATTGGGCGCTAAATTGGGAGAACTCACTGGCCAAGGGATGTTTCCATTTGTAGAAATAATTCGTTATTGAAACTACCCGTGAATTATGAGCAGGACAAGCGTCCTGCTGAAACCATGTTGCTTCCAAATTAATTTTGAGTTCCTACAACCTAGATATAACCTGTTGCTGAAGAAATTCAAGATATTTTTAGGAGTTTAAATTACCTTCGATAAAATAAGGCCCAATTATGAAATAGCCAATGATCCCATTTCAGTCGTTTAACTTTTAAGGCTTTTTTGTGTTCTCACAGTTGCTTCAAGGTATTTATTTTCCCTCGACCAATACCGAGTATTTTTGTATTATATTTTTGGGGCCCTTAAATTACCTAGAAATTGTCTCACAACCTTTTGTTTCTGCTTTTTCATCGTGTAATTTCACTTCAAACTTGGAACCCAACCCAACTTCCACAGAGGCTGAAAAATATGCAGCAAAAACAGGAATAAGGCAAAATTATAATACATCACCCTCCCTTCTTTGCAGTTAACCAACCCACCTTTTTTTTAATGCGGCGCTATAACGTCATTAGGGACTTATTGACATAAAGTCGGCATAGCCTGACTCGGCACTATTTCTGACAGTTCCACACGAAGGTTGAAAGGTTTCTGATATTTTTGTCATATAAATATGTCATTTAAATACGCTTATATTGTGCCATTCTTAAAGTTGACAAATTACAGTTAATGACATCCTTTATTAAAGGCAGGCACAAACATTATGAAAGTCGACATTATTTTAAAAGCAAACATGACATATTTAGACAACAACAATGTCAGAATTGTTTTAAACTTCGTGCGGAATTGTCAAAAATAGTGCCGTCTTTATTAAAGTCAGGCTATGCCGACTTTATGTACCGATAAGTCCCTATTAATAGTTATTCTGATTGTAATAAATTTTTAAAAAATGGCATTTTTAGTCTAATTTTCCAAAATGTTCGGCGCGCTTTTACTACATGATTTTGGCAACAAATATAGAATAGAGACTAGATTTCACATCTACCACTCCCTCTTGGATATACTAGGGGAACTTTTGGGGCAGCCTATATGTAGATTAATGTATGCAGGGTGTTTTAGAACTTATGTCAGAATTTTTTAGAGCGTATTAAGTTGACTGCAAGTAATGCAAAAATATATAAAAAAACGAGTACGCCGTTTTCAAAAGCCTCTTTAAAAACGCTAGCACAATGCATAAATTAAAAAAAATAATAAAACAGAAATTTTTTATGAAGAATCTCAAAAAGGCTATTTTTGATTTTTTCAAAAAAATATATTTTTTTATTCAGACCTTTACCTAGGTACCCTAAAAATTTCATGATGGAGAAATAAGGGGTTCATTTGCAAATGTGGTTACCTCAAAGTTACTAAAATTGGGGTTTATATGCTTATTTAATAATAAAAACATAATATTAAGATTTTTCGTATATTAAACGCATTAAACAAGTAAAATAAAAATATACCCAATAAATATATATATTCAATATATACAACTTCAAATAAGAAATAAAAAATATTATATTATACAACTACATCTTTTTGTCTAATTGTCTTTTAAGAACTTGTAAGGACTCGATCATTTCTTTTTTGTTAAGTTTATATGTTCTACCGGTAGCAGTAATAGGTTCGAATTTTTTATCAGACTTTCGGGTTTTACACTAAAATATCCGAATTACTTGGGTAGGAAAACGAGGCTGCAGGACCTTTTGGATAAATGAAGCTTACTTTTATATCTCCAGTCTCAATATTTTTTCCCTAAATACATGCTAACCACCATTCTTTATCATATTCCACAGTAACAAAACCTGACTCAACATTTTGTATTTCGGAAATAATATCCCCCCCTGGCATAAGATGATTTTCTGTTTCTAAACTTTCCGAAAAAAATTTTGCTATAAAAGAGCTTTCTGTATAGGGAATTACAGCGTGAATTTTTTGGGAACCAGGTATGGTTAGTACATCAGTGAAAAATTTTTCATGGTTGACATATTCATCCTAAGTTTAATATTTAAAATTAATGCCAGTTATGTTTTCTTGGCACCAAGTTAACAATTGAAGGGGTGTCATTATTTGGTCACTGTATGTCCTCGAAGACTAGCCTTTGCTGCAAGCATTTTAACTGTGCTTCCTAAGCCGTCACACAGGCACTCTTGCCATGCATAAGAAGTGGCAAAATAATGCCATTCTGCTTCGATTCCAAAATCTTTTTTATGGAGACACACATTAAGAATTTTTTTTTATTTTTATATTGAGCTGCACTACCATCAGAAAAATCAAATATATTTTTAAGTCCTAAAATCTTTTTTTTTTTAAATCTGGCATTAATTTCGACAAAAGTAAATGAAATGCCACAGTATTGTGAGTAAGGCTTTCCGAGATACAAACGTAATTTAAGTTTTGAAGTTTGCCATAAGTTTTAAAATAAATTGCAAACGGATGGAGGGTTGCCTGGCTGTTGTTCCAATGGTAAGCCTGAACCTCATCCTTCATAACAAACGAGTAGTTTTCGGCAAAATTGCATGTAAAGAGGGCTTCTGCAGGTTTTAGATTATTTTTAATGTCGTTATATTTTTCTTGCGATTTCAGTTTTATTAGGCTGTCTGTGAATTCCTGCACAAAATCATCGGATTTTTCCACAATGGTTTCCATTGTGCATCGATCTACAGACACCCATTTGTTATACGTTACCTCATCAATGAGTTTTTCTTCACATTTTTCCAGAAGGATCTTTTTATAATGGTCAACTCCTGGACATTCCTGACATCTATTTCCCAGATAGCAATCTATTGAAGGTGGATTACACATCATTTTATACAAACACTGATAGTAATTTGCTGCCAAGGACCTATTATTCTCATCAAGCATTTTATTTAATTTTGAGGCATTTATCATTAATTTCACATTCTGGTGAACAGTACACACACAGACAGAATGTGTTCCACTTTTTCCTGCCAAAATACAGTTTTTAGGTCTAAGTTGACAAAATTTGGAGAAGCCAATTTTTTCGCCTGGAAAATCAGCTTTAAATAAACAATATATTTCATTAAGATTAGCCAAGAATAATCTTTCCTTATCACAACAAAATCTTTTTTTATTGGGCATTGGTCTGCTTATATTATCCCGTTGATAAAAGTCCTTTACATTTTGGACAATTCTTTTATTCAGGTTTTTTCCAGGCTTCGGATTTGGAGAGCTTAATATCTCATTCTATTTCACCAATTTCTGTACTGCCCTGGCCCTATACTGAGAGACTCCAAATTCTTCTTGAATTTTTGCCCTATTCCAACTTTGCGGTTTTGTGTTTAAAAATTTTGCCTTCAATTGATTGATTGATCATTTCTCGTTCATCTCGGTTGCTGCTTTAAAGTAGACGTTGATTCCTTGGCAAATCTGGTCATTAACGATTGCACCTTTTCTATTTTTGTTTATATACATTTTTTTCTTAATTGGCATCTCTCCAAGCAGTTCCAGGGACTTATTTAACATAGAGAGTAACTCATTGTGGTCTTCAAAATCAGGATCATTTATTTGAACTTGACTGGATCTAAAAAGTAAATTAAAAAAAAACAATTTATTTCATTTTTAAAAATTAATATAAAAAGAAAGCTAAGTACCGGAAATTATACAGCCGACTTCTATTTTGCAAACATATTAATAAATGTGAATATCAAAAAAATGTCTATTAGATACAAATTTAATTAATAAATAGTAATAAAAAAGAAACTTCTTACCCAGCCACATCCTCGTTTTCTGAAGTCTTAAACGCCTTAGCAAGCCTAAGTCTACAGGCATCACAAATTTTCATGCCTATTTTTATTATTATTTATTTAATTTTTATAATTGGACATCCACTGCGTAACATTCCTTAATTTTCCAGAATGTTTAGTTTTAGACTCAATATCAAACGGATTACAACATTTGGTTTTAAACTTTTGACAATATTTTCAAAAAAATTGCTAGATCCACGCACACCCTACACCGTAAGCAAATGAATATAAAATTTTGGAATAAACTTGCATAAAAGCAGGCAGGTTCTACAGGAAATTTCCTGTTAAAAATTGATTTCAAAAGTTCAAGAAACCAATAAAATCAAAGGGGTGTGGCCTCACGGTTGGTACAAATATTAACAAGAATAAACAGGTACTGTAAGTGGATTATTTGAGCAGGAATGGCAAATTTCTCTCAATTTACACATATTATGGGCGAATTATCAAACTGTAGTATATAAGCATTAATTTACATAGGTAGTTAAGAATTTTTGTGTAATGAGTTTTTTATTTTTTTTTTGCTCATGAACCCATCATTAATTTTTAGGATAAAAAATATATTTTTTTGAAAAAAAATTAAAAGTGCCTTTAAAAAAAAAAAAAAATTCAAAAATTTATGCAATGTGCTAAATCATTCGAAAGTTATTTTAAATACCTTTAAAACGAGCCATCACTATGGCCAGCTTAAGTGGTTCCTAAGATATAAAATTTGTATCTACATATCAAGACCAAATTAGGATTTTTTTTTAATTTTCAAAAATTAATTACAAAAAAGTACTATTTTGGGAATTTGGAACCTTTGGTTGCACTATAAAAAAGTTATGATTGTTTTTCACAAACCAAAACTAAACTTTTTTGCACTCTACGCGCGTTTCGCTAACAACGTTAGCATCATCAGGAGACGATAAACAATAAACTAAATTAACCTACACTTTATCTTATATACTATCTTTTAGTGGGCGGAGATAAGACTAATAATTTGTGATTGGTCACGCTTTATAATCCTATCTCCCCTCAACTAAAGAATAAATTGTACTAAACGGAATGGGGCCTCAAAAAAAATGTTGGCCAAACGAGACGCTCTATTCAAACACGATTCAAAGAACACTTAGCATACTTAAAATACGGAAGAACAGAAAAGTGAAGTGTGGCCGAGCATGCTTTTCAAAACAATCATAGATTCACATTAGATAACCTAAAACGTCTAAAAAGTGTACCAAACAAAAGACTTAATGCATATGAAAGTATGGAAATCATTAAATCCAGAAATAGTTTAAATAAAGATAGATGCCCCATTCCGTTTAGTACACTTTAGTCTTTACTTGAGGGGAGATAGGATTATAAAGCGTGACCAATCACAAATTATTAGTCTTATCTCCGCCCACTAAAAGATAGTATATAAGATAAGTGTAGGTTAATTTAGTTTATTGTTTATCATCTCCTGATGATGCTAACGTTGTTAGCGAAACCCGCGTCGCGTGCAAAAAAGTTTAGTTTTGGTTTGTGGAATACAATCATAACTTTTTTAAAAAAAGTACTGGTCAAAAAAAAATGAGAAATTGAGTTTTTTTGTGGGTAGAAAATGTGTACCAAATCATCAAAATCGGAGAAGGTCTGGTAAAATACCCTGGTTGATTTGATATGGAATGACCCTACCACTAAAAGTACGACCATCATTATTTGAAGTATGATACATACGAGTATAAAGCGAAAAAAAGCCCTGAATATTCTCACAACTAACTAAAAAGGTAAAATAATGACATACCTCTATTAACCCATTAGTGCATGACGTAGAAAAAAAAACAAATTTTGTTTTTTCCTTGTATTAAATTTATATATGGACTACATAAATAACAAAACTAACTTAAAATTTGGAACTAAGTTTATAACAACCAAAAAAAATTGTCCCTTTTAAGGAATGCAAAATGGAACGCTAAATATAAGTTAAGCAATATTAGGAAATTAATAACGTATGTACAAATCTGGTAAAAAAGTATACTTATATCTATTTCGTATGATAGTTTTTAAAACATTGTTTTGGATGCAAGCCTACAGCACATTTTACACATATAAAATTGGCTTTTTTTCCGCAAAGGGCGCATCTTCTGTGAGTTTGGGAAAACTCGACGATATTCTTTATCTAGTCGTATACTTGAGTCACTGTTGGTGGAATTTTCCCTCTACTGGATTTCACTCCAAGAGTATGTAACAGGTAAGTGTTACATTTCTTCTAAAGGATAGTAGATTAGAGCACATTTGTTCATCAGGATGACTCTTTCTCATTAGAAGCCATGCGTTTACAATACTTACATCAAATAAATAAACAAAAATTGGCCACCACCATTTTCTTTGTTCATCCTTGTCCTATAGTTTTCCACCATATTGTCGAGTTTATCCACGCCATCCATACCACGGTTATAGCTATATATACCACTCCAGGCTGAGGAACATTTATTTTATCTTTAGTTTCTCTGCAATATCGAGGTACTGTTTTGTTTGTAGCAACTGAAAACACCTTGTTGTCTTCCATTAAACTACTACCAAGTTCTGTTTTGAAATTAGCGGGCAATTCTTGGTCCGGTTTTCCCGTAGAGTTCCTGTAGCACAATAACCATTTTGTGATAAATGGCTCAGTAAATCTAGAGAAGTAAAATAATTGTCAAAATATATTTTATAACCATCATTTGGATATATTTTTGCCATATCAATTAGTTTTAAAACCACCTCGCCACCAACGCCGAACGGATTATTTTCTTTAGCCTTATGATGTCTTCCCATGTGCATCTCAAATGCTAACAAGTAGCTATTGCTCGAACATAAAGTCCAGTTTTTATATCCAAACCTAATCGGTTTGCTCTTGATAAATTGTTTGGCATAGTGTTTGCCGTAATAAAGGATCATACTCTCGTCAACTGACAGGTTTTCTTCAAATCCTCCTTGTTTGCGAAAATTTCATTCAAATGTAAATGATGTAAAATTTGTTCAAATCTGTTCAAGCGCATACTTTCTTCCAAAATTTTTGGTACATCGTTATCTGGCGACCAGAACAACCTTTTATTGGGATACTTTGCATATCCAGAAAGAAGGACTCCCCCACACAATACGTAAATCTCTGCTAAATCTAAGCCTAAATTTATATTTTTTTGCTGTGCATACTAGTTGGTCTGATTTAAAATGTTTTGGCACATATTATCATAAAAAAATAGCTTAAAAAATTCGTTTATTTCTATATTTATACCAGGCGTCTTTTCTAAAGGACAATGCAGGTTTATCAAGTTGGCGGGGGGATTCAAGGGAGTACATAGATTATTTAGAGAAAATGATGGATCGGCTACATCCCATTTTCCTAGCGGTTCAATTCTCTGAGCAGAAGGAAAGAGCTGAGCCAAAGAAACATCATCTTCAGAAGAGTCGGTGTCCTCCAGTTCTGTATTTGCCGTTGACTTTTTTCTATACAGCACTGCTTCGCATGATGCGCGCAATGTAGCTGCTTCAAAATGATTTGGGTTCGCACCATTCTCATCATCTGACTTTTCGCTGTCTTGGTCTGTCTCTGCGTCATCTTCCGGTGGTATCATATAAATATCAGCCCTGTCGGGTTCATCCTCTTCAAGTGCTGCAATTAATTCATGCAGTGGCAACCTGCAACAAAATTGACTTCAAGTGACCGGGCAGCATGGCGTCCCTTATAGAGGACCTCAAAATATATAGCCATATAAACAAAGACTTGTACAAAAAACAACTATACAAGGTTCGCAATATTACGTCTAAGACATTTTAGTATAGAATTGTACAAAAACAATACTGATCAACCAACAAAAACAAAAATAAACCAGTTTTACTTACCCGCCTCGGGTGGTTACGTACACTTCCGGCCACATAAAATGCGTACGGCGATTTTATATAGTGTATTATGGGCCTCGCAACTCAGTAACCTTTTAGGTATTCCAAATTGACTAAAAATGTCACCGTCAGGTTTTGTTGTTGTCGAAAAAGCCCAAATTTTGTCGGTTTGAAGAGTAGCGACCCATTACGGACGAAACAAGGTTACAATTGTAAGAATAAGAAGAAAGTATCAAGAAGAAGGAATGTTCGACGAAGGCTTGACCTAAGTCAGTACGCGTCGGTAGGATCAGCAACTGATCGACCTTCTTGAAGACCACCCATTTGCGATGGCCTTAGGGGTGAAAATTGAGTCACATTTTCCTGGATCCATAAGAACGACGCGCAGATGGATAAACCGTTCTAGGCTTAGATGTCGCGTTTCTGCCAAGAAATCTTACTTAGTGCGGAAAAGAAACAAGCCAGGTTAATTTTTGTACTAAACTATTCACTACAAGAATGAGCTTTAAGAATAAGTTTTTATAATAAAATGCAGAATAATTTTAAAAAATTGTTTTATTCATATTAGCCTATATATAGTAAAGTCTGGCAAGTCTCCTTGTTTTTGTGTTTACAATAGGGACTTATTGGGCGTACATTTTTGCATTCCCTTATTAAGGAAATTTGACATCTGAGCATGTGCGTGACCTGCGTTTTTATTAAGGGAACCGTAATAAAATACGGTGTTCCCTTAATTCGGTACAGTTACCGTACGTCCCTTATCTTTAAACATAACCTCAATTAGCATGGATAATAGTGTTGGTTGGTATGCTTTTCGACACGACTTTTTAATATTCTTTGCATTTTTAGTTTTTTGTTTATAAGCAAAAACAGTCTTGTGGATTTTTAAAATTTAAGTGAAAAAAATGAATAAATTGGAGAAACCTACAAGGTTGAGGATTAACTACACTGACGATATAATTCTTTTGCGAGAATTTATCAGAGAAAATCCATACAAGGTTAGAAATTGTAGGTTAGGAATAAGGAAAAGTAATGCGACTTCCAATAACACTTTTTTTAAAAGTATGGTTAATTAAGGTTCAACCTAAATAAAATACGGTTTTCCCTTATTACGGTAAAGTAACGCCCAATAAGTCCCTAATGTCAAAAGATCTAACCTGTAATTCGAAAACTTCAAAGTCAGTTACAATAAACAACGGGATTAGCAAAACTTAAATTCAAGAGACCGTCAGCTAACTTCTGCTGTACGCATTTTATGTGGATTGAAGTGTACAACTCCGGATCCATGTCGCTGTTTTTATTAAAATCAGCAAACTAATAACTTAATTAGATAACTATTTTCACTTTCTGAGGATACTGTTAATAACATATTAATATCGTTTAAGGTTATGTTTTTGTACAAATGAAAGCGCCGTTGCCGGTTCTTTTTGGCGTCCCTTAAAAGGGACGTTATGCACTAATGGGTTAATGGAATGGGGACACAGGAATAAATTCGGTAAGCTTCTGCGGCGGGTTGTTGTGCTTCGTTATAAATTAAAACAATATCCACTAATTTGCTGTTTAATTTCCCAAGAAATAAATAGTTTATAACAAAATACAAAACAAAATCACTAAAAAAGCTAATACTTCGCACCTCGACGCGACATGATTTCAAAACTGAATCAGCTAATATTGCATAGTTTGTTTACTTTCTGTGGTACGATACGGAGATAAGAGCGGGACGGGCAACGAATGAATGAATGAAATCGTGCTTTATTGTCGAAAAAAGTATTACTTTCTTATTGACAAAGCTTAATTAATTAAACTAAAAAAAATATGTCACAGTTATATAGTATTATCTATACAAATAAAACATAAAACTAGCTAAATGTATTACAAAAATAATAATAATAAAACGTCATTAACATTGACAAATAACATATTATAAAGAAAGTATACCTATACAATTACTGGCAAGTATCACAGGATTTAAAAACATGACATTCTACGTCACACAATTCATTGGAACAAAATTATACTAAATTATTATTTTAACCTTTTACAGTCAGTCAAGAACTTAAATCTAAATATCACATTTTTGTACAATAATTACATATTGTCTTGAAAAAATTCGTCTATACTGTAAGAAACTTTATTTACTTGGTAAGTATTTTTTTAGGGACCTCGTGAACTACTTTATTATCTGGATATTTCTTAATTCCAAACTGAGATGATTGTATATTTTAATACCATTGTAAATGAATGAATCTCTAACCAAACTGGAGTGAGGGATTGGAAGAGGAATATTATTTCTTTGACGGGTGATGTAAGCTTGTTGGTGGTTGGGAAAAATTGCTTTCTTGCTTGATGTCTGTTTCTTGTTAAGTGCTATGATGATAAACTTCCATGTACATACAGTCAAAGGCGAAGAAAATGTTTTGGCACGTTTTTGGTTATTTTTTTGGGAAAACTTTTGGAAAAATTTAAGCGAAAATAAGTCTCAAAAATTCAGATTTATTAAAAATTCAAGTCTGCACTTCACAGTCTTAACTTGTGCTATAATTTCACAGAGACTAGACCGATTTTAATGAACATGAGCATTTAAAAAGTCAATACGTCAAATTTGACAGTAAATTTCAAGAGGGCGCACATTAAAAGTTGCTTTATTTTAGTAAAAATAGGACCTAATTTTTTTATAATTGTAAAAACCGAAGCTTAATGGGGGGGGGGGGTTAGATAATTGCAACTTTTTAAAATTTTCCACCATCTTGGATTTTTACAAAACGTCATTTTTGGCCCCTGATCTGTAAAATTGAAGTATATTTTTTGAAATTGAACCATTGATTCCAAAGTTATAGGCAATCCAAAAAGTTTGTTTTTTTGTGGCCCATCCTATATATATTTTATAGGTTACCAAATTATAAAATGAAGGGAAAATTTTAGCGACCTAATAAGTTTACAGAAAAGATTTGTGAATGTGTACCTCCTTTGTAACTACCTCCTTTTTACTACTAACAAATGAATCGGATGAAAGGATTTCCGAATAGCCTGTCAAAATCCCATGTCCTCGATATCTCAGTTGGTAGAGCATTAGACTGGTATTCTAGAGGCCCCGGGTTCAAATCCTGGTCGAGGAAAAACTTTTTTTCCGATTTATTTCCTCAGCCTTTGCCCTTTACGCCACAAATCTTTTCTGTAACAAATTATATTCCACAATTAAGAAGAAAATCCACATATATATGTAAAATGTTATGTATAGAAATTAATTTATGCCTTTTTTTTTGTAGAGAGGTCGTTCATCCAAAGAAATTAAGGGTTTCCGAAGAGAATGCGAAATTCAAAGATACCTGCACCATCCCAATATTATCCAAATGTTGGATTCATTTGAAACAGAAAATGAGGTAACTTTAAATTAACAATTAACACCCGATCCTCCCACCTATGCGCGCCCACTCTGCTTTTTAAAAAAAAGTGACAGAACATGGATAAGTTTTTTTAAATTCAGAGTCACGTGACGCGTTTTTTGAACCAGGGGGGGAACCGGGTGTAAGGCTGGTCACTGCACAAGATACATCATGATGAACAGTGTTTGTTGGACAAGTTATTATCAGATTTGGGTCTTCAAAATTATCGATCATTTTTCCCGATTGTGTGGTTTCTATAACTTCATGAGTCCTTGGAATAAGTTAAATTGATAAACAAAGCTCAAAAGTTTATAGAGATTATTTTTCGATCAAAATTTATGAACGGTTTTTAGGCCACAATTGCTAAGAGGTAAAAAGACACTTTAGTCACGTGGAATACACATATAATATTTTTTTCCATGTCTAAAATGTAATGATCGCCCATTGTTATTATTAAAATGATTAAATTTTAAAGGAACAATTATTTATTGAATTTAAAAAATTCCACTCCCCTAATGGGATTTTTTTACACATAAATAAAATAATTTCACAAAGATATTTTAAATTTTGTTCACTTATTCTGATTCAATAGGGTTGTGACAGTTAAATTATCGATTTAAAAAGCAGTTGGAAGGCTGGGTTGAGTTGGATACCCTTTTGGTAGTAGTAGAAGAAGACCCCTATCCTCCTGCTCCTGCTGTGGGCGCCGCTACTCTCTCTCCCTCCGGGCCTCTCCGTCTTCTTTACGAAGTCCAATATCAGGGTTCCTATGGAACTGAAAGACTGGAATTTGTTTTCCCATGCAAAAGTCAGGAAATTTGACAAAAAACAGCAAAGTCAGGGAACGTGTTATCCTATACAAAAATTTGGGATTCAAGTCTTGGTTCAACAGTCTAGAGATGTGTCAGTGCCAGTATATGCCTGTTTAATAGATTATGAGAAAGCCTTTGATCGAATCCAACATGAAAAACTCATAGAATCTCTAAAAGAAGATCTAAAAGATAATTGCGCCAGACAGCTCTAATAAAAGTGTATGACCAACTGTCCAGAGAGGTCCGAATAAGGAGGGGCGTTCTACTGCTATTTCGAAGAGGGTCTGACTATAAACATAAACGGTATAAAAGTTAGCAATTTAAGATGCTGAAGACATTGCAGCTGCAATTTGGGCTTAACTTGAATGTTGGAAAAACAAAATGGATATCCAGATCATCTTCTGTCAAAATGAAATCAGTGTTGTGTAGTCGCAATCTTAATACCACTCTTCGAATTCGTGTGCTTCGTTGTTATGTGTTTAGCATTTTGTATTACGGCGTAGAAGCATGGACAATGACAACGCAGAATGCTGAGGATATCTTGGATGGACAGAATATGTAACGTGAATGTCCTACTCAGATTACACAAGTATCTTGAAGTTTTATTCATCATCATAGGTGATTATAGGCACATATCCATCTTACCAATACTTAAAAAACAAAAATTGCCTTTATAAAGGTTAATATGGCTTCCGTGAGTCAAGCGATACAGTTTCAGCTAAAATGGACTTGGTTACAGCTAAAAAAGCTAGTAAAATTAGATAAAAAACAAATCGCCGTTGTAGTGTCGCTTGACCTACGGAAGGCATTTGACACTGAAAACCATCGCATTTTGCTGGAAAAAATTGACAATTGCGTTTAAAAGGTAGTGACTATAACTGGTTTAATAATTATTTGTGTCCTAGGATTTAACAAGTTAGTGTAGGCTCTAAACTAAGTTAAAAAAAAACAGTTAATTGTGGAGTGCTGCAGGTGTCCATTATGGGTCCCACTCTCTTTTTAATATATGTTAACCCTATTTCGAACGTTTCTTTAAATGGAGTACTGAAACTGTATGCTGACGACACAATCTTAATCTACTTTGGTAAATGTGTAAATGAAAAAAAACATTTTACGTGGTCTCAAGATTACCTTTTGACTGGTTAATAAGTCACAGTAAGTTAACTCTCAATTTCAACAAATCCTCCTATATGTTTATATCTAGGCAAACCATTAACAATAAAGCAGCTCTCTAACTATAAATAATTAAAAATATAATAATTAAAATTTAAATTGGATTGATCATATAGACAAACTTAAAAAAACTATTGTTGGATCAGTTGGAGTCCTGAGAATACTTAGTTATGTCATACCACTGCACGTAGTTAGAACAATTTACTTTAGTCTGGGTCATAGCCGCTTTCAATATTTATAAAGCTGATAAAAATGTTTATGGTCTATCAAATAGGTACAGTACAAAAAGTTTTTAAAAAGAATTTAATATTATGAATCTAAATCAAATCAAATTTAATTTTTTAATTTAAATTTCAAATCTATAAGATCTGTAGTTATATTTATCAAACAATAGGAAAATCAAGACAAAGAAATATAATTTTTCTTGAGAATAATATTGAATAAGTTAGATATTTCTGTAACTTTGGAAAAATTCTTTATTTAAGAGTGTCTATTTATAATCAATCACCTTATGATATAAAATATCTTTATGGAAAAAAATTAAATTTAAAATGAAAAAATTGATGCTAGAAAGAACGGATAATCCACCATACAGTCAATTATTTTAAGTTGAAAGGAAATGAATATATCTCAAAAACTGTAGCTTTGAAAGATTTGAACCCTTTAACAAAATTTTTAGGTAATATTTACCAAAATCAAAATCTGAAAACCGCATATCAATAGCTGCTTTACTTATGATTTTTTTAAATATATATTTTAATGTTTTTTCAAATAACTCGGAAACTAAAGCTCCCACGAATTTGGACTTTATAACAAAATTTGTAGTTCATATTCATGGAAACTTAAATCTGAAAACCGTATTCCAAAATTTCGTTAAAATCGATTAAGGCGTTCTTGAGTTATCGTATATACAGACAGACAACAGACTGACAGACAACTTTTTTTTTCGTCAATTAAGATGTTTTGGAACCTTAGTAACTCATTTTTGATAAAACTAATAAAAGAAAAAATTCACGATTTTAATAGTCCCCCATACCATATTGGTATGGTCGACTAAAAACATATTAGAACTTTGTAAGTAGCTTCCTATATCTTTGTATAATTAAAATTTTTGTTTTGTGATAAGTTCGTGACGTGTATAGTAATTTTTTTAAAATATTTTTGTTATCTTTTTTAAGTTTTTAGTAATTTAGTTATTTTTTCATTATTGTAATTTAAAAGAATAAACCTGTATAAAATTGTAAATTTTCTTGGTTCAATAAAACATTTTCAAAGTGAATACTACCTTATTGTTGACCAGTGACTTGCATGAATCCAACTTTACTGGTTTTACTCTCAGAGATCACCTTCACCTTTCTATTTAAATTTTTTAGATATTTGTTATTACCGAATTTGCTCACAAAGAACTTACAGCAGTTCTTAGTAAAGAAGGGTATTTGCCTGAGAATAGGGTGCAAGCGATAGTTTGGGATTTAGTTTCTGCTTTGAATTATTTGCATTCCAATAGAGTCTTACATAGGTATGTTTGGGAACCAAATATTTTAATGACTTAAAATACAATCTTTCAAAATTCATAAACTAATACGTAAAAGTTTCATCATTATTTTAGGGATTTGAAACCCCAAAATATTCTACTTGATGTTAATCATAAGGCCAAACTATGTGATTTTGGCTTCGCAAGAAATATGAGCACAGGAACTCATGTTTTAACTTCAATTAAAGGTATGTTTGGGTATACCGGGTGTCCCAAGGTGAGTAACCTATTAGAATATTTTGGAAACTATACAATGGAACTTTTAAAACTTTCTATTCTAACTATCTTTATGAAATAGTTTCATATTTGCAGTGTTGCCCTTTGCAGGAAAACTTGGCAACAACTTTCTTATTTTAAATTGAACACCCTGTATATTTTTGCATTTTTAGATTCTACAAAATATTTTAGGCAAATTTTATATATAATGTCCTATACCTATGTTCAAGTGTTTTTAAAATATTGACAGGTGAAAATTAACATGTTTTAACTTTGACAGCCTGTAGCTATCGTTTTATATCTTAACCCAGGGTTAAAATATGTAACGTAGTTTACGTTTTCAAGCGGTAGGCATCGATTTCTGTTGGATTAACTACTCCTCTGAGAGATAATCCAACAAGCATCTCGGGCGCCACCCTCTGGATTTATGTGGTAGAGGGCCCACAGCGTCGCGTAGCTTTCAAACAGTGGAGACGGTTAAACCAGGGTCTAGCTTAACCTAAGTAACACGAGTAAAACAACCAATTTTCCAACATGGCGGATTTATTATAACTCCTTTTAAATCAACGGTTCTCTTTATTTAGCACTCAACGGTATACAATAGAAAAGGACGGAAAATATTAGAAATAATCGGTAACTTGCATGTCTCATAATGTTTACGGTAAACCCCGGTATTTGGTAATTAATGTTAACGGTAGAAAGCTCCTTAATACGACTCCACAACATAGCAGGCTTGGTCAAATATAATATTTACCTATATTCCGGTGGATGAGGCTTTTTATAGAGACATTACTAGCAGGAGTCGATACCCGGTGCTAATGTGTTAAAGAAAGACGATACCTGGGGTGTAGAAAACATACCACCACCATACGAGCGACGGTCATGTGTTACCAGGAAACGAAACCCAGTAGCAACACATACGCCGGTCATCAACAAAAGGGAGATATCGCTATTAGGAATCGAAACCCAGTAATAGCAACATCTCACTCTCGCTCCCGCACGGTACCGCCACAATAGTCCACACCCAAGGGTATTTCTATTCGTGGTAACAAAAATAAAGACAGCAATATTCAAGACGTTGATTCTGAGAACGGCCGGGAAAGAGAGAGATGCATTGCTCGTAAACAATAAACCCGAGATCAATACATGTAAGAAAGAGAGATCACTACATGTAAGTGTAGTTCGCTCTCTTAATCTTACCGGTCACATCCAACTAAACCCACGGTCTCCAATATTACTGCTAGGTATAAGAGAAAGATGCATTGCTCGTACACTATAGCTAAGTTCGGTATATAGATCGCAGATCAGACGGATTTTTGATCAGCTGATCGTCGATTAATCCGAGCAAGTAGCATTACGGAACGGGTTCAGATTTAAACTTTCTAACCTAAGTTTTTTTTTGTTTAAAAATTTTTGTTTTTTTATCGGCTGATGGGATTTTGAGTCTCAAAGGTACCATGAATAACATGGTTTTAAAGGCTATTTGTGCTGTATTGTACGGACAACAAATAATGTTTGAAGATACCCAATAAACCAAATCCCCATGGACCGAAATCGGCAAACTGAAGGCTTTCCGAAGTGACGGATTCGGGCCGAAAGTACCCTCCGAAGCGGCGCGCTTCCTCCAGGCGACCACGAGTCGGATACCCACTTGAAGTATGGTGCTTCCTGGGGCATGCCGCCTTCATTCCGAACATCAGCCACAGGAGATTACCACTTTTGGCCATCCAGATTTTACCACTTTTGTATCATAGGCATGTGGATTAAATGTAGTGATTTATACAAATATTCGTTGCATATTGCACCGCAATATTAAACCTAGTTTAAATTTAATTGATGTTTAGAATGTGATACCTTAGCTTATTAAGAGAGCACATTCTAAACCACAATTAAATTCAAAGTTTAGTTTAGTTTCTTTATTAGTAAGTATTACACAAGTGCTTTTACAAGTCAAACCAGGTTTAACACTGCGGTCCAATTTGCATCAATAAGGAACACAAATTTATATATTTTTTTTATTCTTTAAAATTAGTACAGGCACTTTGATTTGGTGTATAAAAAATATCATTTAACAAACACACTAAAAAAGTACATTGCAGTTTTCCAGAACTCATCACCCTACTGCAGGCTGAATCCTGATCAAGCTATATCTGAAACAATGCAAAAAAAAAAGGATTTTATAACATTTTTGATAAAGAATGAGTTTCACAAAATACGGTACTTATTTTTTATTGTTCTTAGTTATGACGAACATTATTCTGATAAAACCATAGAGACTCAAGAAGTTATTTTACATAAAAAGGCCTAGAAAGAACTCCTTTCAACTTATTATGGAGCGTGGGCATCCAATAAATTTTTTAAAATTTTAATATGTTATAGAAGAGGGTCAGACAATTTTTTCTATCATTACCAGCCCCCCCTCCCTTTTTTTACTACTAGGTTAATAAGTATAGATAGTTAAAGATACAAACTTTACGTTTACTGCATAGTCATCTTTTCAGAAAACGTTGTTAGTAGGTCTGTGGAACAGAAATCTTTGTGTGACTTTGGTACGTTTTTTTTTATTAACTTTCATTTAATTAAACTTTAGCTCTAGTGTCCAGATATGTTTAGACTTAACTTTTTTAATTCTGTAGGCTATCTTTTGCAATTTGATTTTTAATGTTATAGGCTAGCTTTTGCAATTTCAATTGTAAGTTGTATTGTATTCAAAAAAAAATTAAGTGTATATATTGTATAATATCAAATTTTACTGAGTTATGTAATATCTTTTTTATTGATTAAACCTAATATTAATTATATTTATTTATTTAATGTACTTGACACAATCGACACCCTATGGGTAAAAATATAACTTCAATCAAATAAAGAGTCTAATCTAAGGGTCAGTCCATATCAAGTCAACCAGGGTATTTTACCACACCATCTCCGATGTTGATGATTTTTAGTATACATGTTTTTCCTACCAAAAAACTGGAAAATCCAAAATTTCAGACTTTTTTGACCAGTTGTTTATTTTGAATTAATTTTTGAAAATCGAAAAAGTCACTTATTTGTCCTTAACATGTGCGCACAAAATTAGGAATATCCAAAGAACCACTTATAATAGAAAAGTAGGTGAAGGTTCATTTTAAAGCTCTTATAAAGACCTTTCATATGAGAATATTGTATAACATATATTGAAAAAAAAAATTAAAACAAAAATTTTTGATTTTTTTTTGAAAAATTTCAAAAAGGCCATTTTTAATTTTTTTCAAAAAATTATATTATTTTCTTTAAAGTGTTATTAAACTATTCACAAAATTTTGAGATGGACAAATCATGGGTTCAATGTGAAAAAATTTATTAAAAATGTCACATGCATGAAAAATCGCCTATAAATAGACAATGCATTTTGGTAATTAGAAGAATATAATGGGGTTTAAAGCGATATTATAAAAATATTTAACAATATTTTATTTAATAAAAAATTATATCCTACGTTTCATTCTGTATCAGTAATCAGATTAACATTGCCCCCCATTGTAATATTTACTTACAAAACCTCTTTTCCACCGGAGACGTACTATTGGATGTTCCAATTCTTAGGAAAATATGCCTGTATAAACCTGCCAATACTTTTGTGAAATACTGCCTGTTTATTCCTGTTTAACATTAAGGACACACCTCCTTCATTTTATTGGTCTGTTTAGGTACATTGTGGGGATTTGCTGACATGAAAATTCCTGCATAAATTGATTTTAAATTTTTGGCAAGTATCTTCCTGATACAGCTCCAAATAATCGATACATAATAGTTCGACTGAAGGTTTATCAGAAGTCATCTCTGTGTAATTTTAAAAGTTTCAACTATGGGTGATCAATCAAGCATTTTGGGAAATTAAGAAATGTGACCAAGTGGATGTGCAGTTACAAAAATGTCAAAATGGGAATGAAAATCTGTGATGGTTGTAGACTAAAGCTTTCAAAGGAGTTTAAGGCATCTGAAGAAGATGAGGCAGGGTAAGTAACAAATAGTATTTTTTAATATAAAATTAATAAACTAAACCAATTGCGTCAAGTACGGAGTGGAAAAATCTCATGGCATTATTTTGCATGGCATTTTGAGAATACAGACATTATGTACAAATTTCTTGGCATTATGTACACATTTTGGGTCAGCTGTTACCCCCTTTTTAAGTTCTTATAAAAAACTAACTTTTTAAATTTTTTTAGACCCAGTCAAGTTCCAGAAAATGATCCAGATTTTCAAGATCCTGCTGAAT